>CM060190.1:38436998-48436998 GCA_030549335.1 Pontederia crassipes
AAAATTTTGATAAGAGAATCAAAGGATGGCAGCTTGCACGCTCGGCATAGAGATCTTAGTTGAGATACGATGGCTATAGTCAAATGTTGGTGCAAGATTCAGTCGGTCCACAATTTTGTTTGTGATTTTATTTTTTTAATTGGTAAAATATCAATCTTTTTCAACAATTTTCAGGATGTTATGTTCTTATTAATTTTAGATAATATAGAATAATATTATTTTATATCTTAAATTATATTTTAAATTTTATATAATTATTCTTAATATGTGTTTATATAAAACATGTGTGTTTACTAAAAATACTCAAAATATATAAATGATAAACTGCAAGAAAATAGTGTGATGCGTGTTTGGAAGTAAGAATTTGAGTCCTTACTAGTTATCAAGAAATAATCGGTTAGATAGAAAAAAATTTATAAAAAATGTAATAATGAAAATTAAAAAGATGATTTGATAGATAAATTATAATAGGTGTTTGGATAAAAAATAAAAATTAAAGAGATAAATTATTTATAATATTATATTTAAATAATATTATATTTGATTAATATTTAGGATAATGTCAATTTTTTTAATAATAGTATTAACAATAGAAATTAATTAACAATATTTTACTACACTATAATACTAATTATATTAGTAAAAAATATTTTAGTATATAATAGCTGTCTATGATTGTATTAAAATTTTGGTATTAAAAAATCATAATTTTATGCAATATTAAATTAAGTAATAACTTATTAATATAGTTAACTTATTAATTCATTCATAAAATTATTTTATTCTGCAAAATTGAAAAAAAATGTTGGTGCAAACTTTTTGTCAAGAACTTGAACACATTGACCGAATTCTTACAGGATCTATCAAAACTTTGATCGTTGTTTGACAGAATTAAGTCAAGTTCTAATCAAATGTTCTTTTGATTTGTGGTCGATTTGCGGTTGGGTTTTGATGAAAAACTAAAACTAACAAAAATACTTGCCTTGAAAAAAGTTTTTGACAAAAAATTAATAGCAATGCAAAGTCGGTTAAAAACTCCACTACTCAATTTATTATTCTCATTAAATTGTAGCGGGGAAGCATTGCTTACCATTAAATTGCGGCGGCTTGGCGGACGAAAATTTGATCATGACCCATGGCAGAATATGTGAAAAGTAAAAAAAAAACAGATTTTGATACCCAAAATTCCAAATGCATCTATGTCCAAAAAAAAATAGATTTTGACACCCAAAATTTTTAATCGTCGAAAAATTAAATAATAATATAAATTATTTCCGACGGTCATAACCGTCGAAAACGGAACCGTCGAAAAATCCGTCGCAAATTGCGACGGATTTAGAACCGTCGGAAATTATCTATCGAAAAATTGCGATTTTGTTGTAGTGTAATATATCAGGTTGAGAATATTGCCACTCCAAAAAAAAAAAAAATCATTACTCACACACACAAAAAATTATTTATAGAAAAATATAAATTCAATTTCATATATCATTCAGAACCAACAAAGTAAAAAAAAACTCATTGCATGAGTGCAGAGACATGATTAATGTGACTGCCTTCACACCCACTCAAGCTTGATCCAGGCTTAATGATGCACTTTCGCATTGCACTTGCGCCTTAATTAGCAATTGTGTACTTTCGGCCGAACAATCAATGCGTACCAGCCAATAAAGTTGGACCACTGATAAATGACAATAGTTAAGCACATCCAATGATCCCAACAAGTTTAGTGCGCTTTAAATAAAATAGAAATAATGCACCAGGACAAAGAAAAGGCATTGGAATCAAGATTGTCGAACTCGCGTATTGGTACTAAACTCGAACGAGTTTAGGTCGAAAAACCGAACGAACTCAGTATAAAATCGGAAGTTGCATTGAACTCATATACAATTTCGATATAAATCGTTAAAATCATTGAACTCGTGTGCTTAACTACTAAACTCGTCGAACTTGTAACAAATTTTGCATGTAGGCGTGGTGGCCGAGATGACAATAACTATTTTTTGTTTATCATTCTTTTTTGTTTTTTCTTCTTTGTTATTTTCTTTTGAGTTATTTTTTCTTTAATCCCAAGGTTAAATAAAAATATAACATAAAAATTATGATATATTTTATTAATTAAAGAATAAATATTATAATGAATAACTTTAGTGTGAGTTCATATTAGTATTATATTTTCTTTCATTGTTATTTAATTTTTTTGTACAAACACCAAAAAATAAATAATATGACAAAAATTATATTAGACCAATGCAATATTTAATATGAGAATGATTTTTATTATATATATATATATATATATATATATATGACACTTGTTTAGTATATATATTTCATATAATTTTTGGGACTTTAATTGAATTAATATAAGTTTTTTAATTGGCAATGATGAGATGGATTATGCATGATTGAATGTTTTAATTGTTATATATCATGAATAATGTTTGATTTGTGAGTTTTTTCTATTTATGAGTTATGTTTTATATTTATAATAATTATATATTTTCATATTTAATATGATTATTGAATTTATTAGTTTAGTTTGCATCGTAATTAAACTCTACATATTTATGAACTGAATCTACGATACGATTTTACCCCCTAAAATAAACTTACTTACACACTCGAACTTGACAACCTTGATTGAAATATGATATGAAAAGTTCAATAAATAACTAAATTTAACTAATCATCGTCTCAATGATATTCTTTTTTTTCTACTGTGAAGTGCCCGAAAAGCGACGCTGATCGTCCAATTCATGCGACGTCGATCGTCTAATTCACACGTTGCCAAGAAGCGCACTAGTCACAAGTTGGAGTTTAGACCCATCATCGTATCCAACTAATTTAATATCGTGCCGGGCAGTACACATGATGGGTGAGGCTTTAGTAAAAATTTTCTTCATTCATAAATGTTCGAACTCGAGACCAGGAGCGATTGTTTACTCCACCCCAACTTTCGTTGATCATCTTAATAAGATATTCTAATTTTTAACATGATGACTGAATATTAGTTTGTAATTAAACTATTATCAAACGACCTTTAAACAATGGTCATCTTAATAGGTGATAAAAGATTTATCGACTAAAATACTGACGTGACATCTAGTTCAGTTTTTCTTCTCTTACTCATGTCATGTTTAAAAATGATCACACAAATATTTTTTTCTTTCATTCAAATTTTATTTTATAATTACATGATCATTCAGTCTTTCAAAGTTTCAGTCATGAGAATCATTAATAAATTAAAATGATAAAAAAGATAAAATAATAAAAGTAGTTATATATCGTTCAGCTTTTGTAATCACTTCAATTTAAAATAAATGATTATGCCATATCATCCTTTTTTTCTTCACTTAAATAATAAAAATTAATGCGGTGGTTATTTTTTTAAAAAATATTTTTATTTATTACTTTTAAAATGTAAGTGGAGAAAGAAAATATTGAGGTGGTAGTATTTCTTAAATTAAGCAATTACAAAAAATGAATGACCTTTATAACAATATTTTTTATATGGGTAAAATGAATGTGTCAGGCACCTTCTGCTCATCATCGTGTGAAACGACATATGAACGGTCGAGATAAGAACAAATGCCTCAAATCTTTGTGCGCGATATTTTTTGCGTCGCTCTCTCTCCTTGTGCTCTCTCCCCCTTTCTCCCCGATCTCCCTTGACCGATGATCTCTGGCAAGGTGATGCAATGCAATGGCGACTGTGAGCGAGGCGATGCGGTAGAGACTATGAGGCGAGGTGAGGCAATGCGACAACGACATCGAGGCAATGCTTCTGCAACTCGATTGCAAGAAGAATCGCTTGATCTCCAACGAGGTGAGGCATGAGTGTGAGGTCGCAGGCGAGAGGCGCGCGCGCGAGAGGCAAGCGATGGAGGGTTGGCAGAGAGAGTGTGGCTGACGACTGAGGACCGACAAAGAGAGAGAGAGAGAGAGAGAGGAGGGAGGTTTCATCTCATGAGATGAATATCAACCATCGAATCATATCTGGATAGAGAGAGAGAGAGAGGAGGAGGAGGAGGGTTCATCTCGCGAGATGAATATCAATTATCGAATTCGATCTTCATGGTATCCGATTAGATCTGTCGATCTGATCTGGACTGTTGCAGATCTGCTTCACACGATGCTGAGCGAGAGGTGCTTAGTATATTCATTTTACCCATTTTATATTATTTTATTATCTTAATTATGATCATAATTTAAACAAAAGTTGAATGATTAGCTATGTGGTTACGAATAAATTTTGATTGAATGAAAAAGAAAAATGTTGATGTAATATTTTAAATATTTATTTTTATATAAGGTGGAGGAGAAAAAATGTTGATATAGATGCCATGTTAATATTTTACTCAGTTAACCTTATATCACCGATTAGGATGACCATGGTTGCAAGCTTAAAGTTGGATGTTCGTTAAGTTACAAATTAAAATTCAAGACCCTATTGAGACAAGGGTATAATTAGATGTCTATTGATGAAATTCACTCTCAGATAAACACAAATTTGAAACAAGGTCAAGAAAGACAAGAACCATTTCCAACATAATGTTCACAATTTATGAAATAAAAATGCAACCAATATATAGGATTTGACATACACAAAGGTTCTAAGATCATTTTGATAACATGAAGTGCCATGGATTAGATAAGATTTTGTGTTTCCACTAGGGTCAAATTTTTCTTCATCTTGGGGTTTAATTTCACTGAATACCTTCAAATTTTATCTACTCTTTCAACTTTATTTTTCAACTTTACTTTGTAACCATACTACCCTCTAATTATTGATTTATTTCACCAAGTATCCTTTGGATCGGGAATAGCTAATTTTTTCAATTATTTTATTGATGCGACATATTATTTCAAAGTAAAAGAAATATAAAACATTAAAATAATTATATAAACACTTATAAAAAATGAAAAAGAGGGGGGAGGGGGGGGGGGGAGGGTGTGCTCCCCTTCTGCCTTTAGCGCTCAGGCCGTCAGAGGCTCTCTCATCTTTGGCGTCAGAGAGGAAAAGGAAGAGGGGGCGCTGCCTCCTCCCCCTCCTCTGTGCGTCGATCACTAGAGAAGAGAGGGGGAGGGGGCAGTGCCCTCCCCTTCCTCTGCACCGATCTCTAGCCATTGTAGAGGAAGTAATCATAACCTCGTCCTTTCTTATTCACGAGATACTTGCAGCAGGGCGGTATGGGAAGGATTCCAGGGACCTCAACCTCGCCTTCCATATCCATGAACTCCACGGGGATCTTCTTGTGGAGGACCGAGAGGTGGAGCATGTGCGCTAGCATCACCGCGGTCAAATAAAGTAGACATAAGATGGGAGGCCGAGCTCGTTGTCCATGTCAATCAAAGAGGTGCCGAACAGGTTGAGTACAATGGCGGCAATGGGCGTGGCGGCGTGCAGGAGAGTGACAATGTACTTGATAGAGTCATGCCTTAGCCCAGCCTTCTCGTTCAGTTCCCCCACGCACCGTAGTCTTTAATACCCCTTCTTAAGCTCAACCTTACCGCTCCCTTTTTCCCTTTAAAAAAAGGAGTCTCTCTTCTTTGGCAAGAAAAGAGGGGGAGGGGTGCCTCTGGACATTATTTTTTTAATATATTTTTTTATTATTTCAATATTTATTTTATTTTTAAATAACATGTCACATCAATAAAATCATTAGCGAAATTGATTATTTCCAATCAAAAGGATATTTAGCGAAACAAGTCGATAACTAGAGGGTAGTATGATTACAAAGTAAAAGTTGTAGGATATAGTTGAAAAAATAGATAAAATTGGAGAGTATTTAATAAAATTTACCCTTCAACTTGATCAGGAAAGTTGGTAAAGCAACTGTTCTCCTAAGCACTTGAGAGAAGACTTCATTTTCCACAAAAAATGATGATGTAAAAAATGAAACATGATAAATATTTAATTGAAGCTTTATGTTCATTCTTAATTGAATTAAAGCTTTATGCATTGTCCACCTCATATTTTGTGTACAAATAATGTAGAAACATATATGTTAATCGCTTGGCAATTTTCCAAGATGTTCACAAGTGTGAAAGATGCAGGTGATGAATGCACAATTTTTTTCTTCTGATCAATGAAACATGTTGATCATGGATCATTAACGA
The DNA here is from genome assembly GCA_030549335.1 of Pontederia crassipes. NCBI lineage: Eukaryota > Viridiplantae > Streptophyta > Magnoliopsida > Commelinales > Pontederiaceae > Pontederia > Pontederia crassipes. The sequence goes on from CM060190.1 coordinate 38,443,122, forward strand.
CGAACACAAATCATCCAGAATTGACAAATTAATGACACCAATCATTGATATGATTGTCAAGGTGTAATCGACGAATGACGTGGACAAACGAATGTGAAATTGCACCTATATTAACACCTTGAAGTGATTGGAATGATCATAAACATCAGGAATTCCCTAATCCCCCTTCTCTCACTTCACTAGTATGCATCAGTGAATCGCTTTCTTCGACAAACTCCATTTTTGCGAATGACGCTCATTAGAAAAAGCAATTTTCGCTAATCTATTTCTTTGGTTATAAACTTGTGCTTGGTAATGTATGCCATTTACTTGTTAATTGGAACATGAAGCTCGGGTCACTAAATTTTTAAGTAACGTACAAATATTGGTATGACCAACGCATACAAACTAAAATATTTTCTACCTGATCAACATATCCTCCTATATGACAATAGACTTAGGCTATATACCTAAATAAACTCAAGACTAAATGGACATGACATTTTGTAATAGTCGCTCCCTCACTTTTTGGAGTTGTTGAAATTCACATCTTAGATAAGAAACATCAATTCAAAGTTAATGTGCAGCGTCTTAAACATTATTTAGGTAGTGTTCATCACAAGGAGATTGATTTTGTTTCCCACATAGATCCATTAGTCATGAATGACTCAGTCAAGTTCATTTTTGTTATTAATGGAAATTCTTCTTTATTTTTAAATAGATTTTTATTGGGATTATATACTGCCCAAATTTTATTTTATTTTATTTATCTTAGAAATGACTAACATGACATACATCATCCAACATGGGCCCGTGTTATGCCAAGCCTACGTGAACATGCGAAACATAGTATGGATAAACATGGACCACGTAATCCAACATGTTTCATCCTTTTTATAATGACGAGAATATCCCACAAATCTCGAACGAAGGCGGAGGCCATTCTAAACAGTAGACAACATAGACCATATCATTATTAAAATGATCCATGTTTATTATTTTGCTCGATATCATAACCCGATTAGTTATAGAGTAATCAACATGAACCATGTTATTAATGACACAATTCATGCTAACTACCAAAAGCCAAGCTCATTTTTGCGTATAGAAAAAGCCTCCATATCATACCAATGAGGGAATCTAAGTTCAGAATTGAGAACTCCATTTCTTAGAATAATATAGAGCATTTCAGTGTATACTTGACAAAGATTTACCTTTGAAGCTTGGGAGTCGTTATTTCTTTCTCATCTTTTGTATTGTGATTATTTTTTTCTTGATGTTTAATCTTTCATCTATGTAGTAGTACTTTTGTTAGACTTTGCTTTGTTGAACTATGCCATTAACTTGGAATAAATATTTATTTGAGTTTTTTGAATATTAATGTTGTGGTTTTCATGTGAATCTAATTTACTTTTCAACATCTAATATCTCTCCCTATAGCTCAGTGAGATTTACAGGGGTGTGAACTTAGACTCACTCGGTTAAGGAGAAGAGATAATTCATTTGGTTGAAGTCATATACTTTATTTTAATTCTTTCAGCAGATTTTATTTTATTGTTCATTGAAAGTAATAATAGAAGAATACTTAGAGATATTTCAATCTTCTCTCTTTGGATGAATTTGATCTATTCAAAATTATTTGTTTTCTCATCTAAATATTTGATAAATAAAAATAAGATAGAAGTCTTTGTGGGATCAACATCTTTCCTCACTCTTTTCTACTTGTATGACTACTATACTTGCTAGATTATTCCTTCTAGAAAATATGCATCAACTATTCAGTATAAGTACTTTGTGCATTATTCTAGTAAGGTAAAAAAAAAGTGCTAGTTGATCCCACAATGGGCAATTCAATAGTTTAGGAAGACAACTCAATGTATTCTACCCCGAATAGATTTGAAAGTAGAGCTTAAAGAGTAAGAGTTAGGATAATTGATTTTATCTCGAAATTGTCATTCTTAATTTGTTTAGAAACTTAACATATACATTATTGCCTAAATCAATTACCGCAAAGATGAATTTAATTTGTTCCTCATCATATTAATTCATTCTGAGGACTTAAATGTCATTAGATTATATTATTTTATCATTTACTTTTTTATAATTTTATTTTTTGAAGACTTTATTATCAAACCATGTCATCTTTTATCAGTGTTAATTTTTGGTGGGATTGAAAATTCCGTACTCGTTACATTTTATTATTTGAGTGACTTATACACTTGCTAATATTTATTTGTTATAAATAAATATGCATCATAAATAAATTTCAAAACACATATTCTCCTTTGGTAAGTTATGTCGATTAGGATGATATTAAGTAGCATAGATAAATTTGGAATTGTTCTAAATGAACTTCGAGACATTTTTTTGAGTGGAGTATTATATATATATATATATATATATATATATATATATATATATATATATGCAGCAACACGAAGGTTTTTAAGTTGAGGGTCAAGAGAACAAGGGATAAATCTCAGCAATCATCCTCAATTTTTATCCTCTTTTTCAACTTTATCCTCAAATTTTAATTTACAAAAATATTAGTGTCTAACTATTAACTTATTTCACCTACTATCCTTTTAATCGAGTATCACCATCGATTTATCTATAATATTCCTAATGTGACACCATATAAATCATAAAATTATATAAAACACAAAATAATATTAAAATAATAGTAATAAACTAATAAAAATAAAAAGTACTCCAAGTTTTGGTAACTGTACTAATGTTGAAGCCATCTTTGGTCAGGGAATGAGGTTCTCGCATCGAGTTATGTTGCAAGGTGGAGGCAATAGCGTTTTTGGAGCCAACAATGAGGGTAATGCGGATTTCTAGGACCTTCCTAACCTCTATAGAGCTAGGAATTCCTGAAGGAGGAGAGGTTTTCAGAAAGAGGGAGTGAGAAAATGAGGTAGAGGAGGAGGACTTGAGGATTTCAGCTTCATCTTTGTTAAGGTTGCAACTTTCCTTGCTATTTTTTTTTCATTATAATATGTACAATTCCCCACCAAAAAGAAGACTCAAATTTTTAGATCTAGGAAAAGAATCAGAAAGAACCAAACATGAAATGATTCAAATTTTCTCATTCATCAACAAAAACATCATTTTTAATCAAGAAAAGAAGGAGATGGAGATGGGAGCTAAGATTCAATAAGTGCGATTTTTTTCCAATGAATTCGACTACAAAATAGAATCTTGCTAACAAGATATAGTGCCCGACAAAAATACAATAGCTTTTTCTTGAAAAGACCCAATGATATCTTAGAGTAGAGGAGCTATTTCCCCTTGGGCCATCCTACATCCCAATGTCTAATTTAGTCACCACCATGGGCAAATCCCTTTGCTATAACATCTACAACATTGACCTCTCTCACTTCCAGCACCATAGATGACCTTACTCGTTGGAAAACGACCATCTTCGATCTCTATGTTTGCGCATCCTGAAGGTGAGAAGATGAGGGATGCAATACCTACTCCATCCATGGTGAAGGGCGACCCCTTTATATTTTTTATTAATAATAATTATTTCTAATATTTATTATTATTTTGGTAAGCAATATTAGTAAAATGATGATACTCGGTCAAACGGATATCAAGTAAAATAAGTTAATAGTTAGATGACAAACTCATTATAAACTAAAATTTGAGGACCAAGTTAGAAAATAGGAAAAAGTTTGAGAGGAATTGCTGAAATTTTTCGGAGAACAAAGTATATAATTTGAATATATTTTTTATGACCTAAAGCAAAATCGTGATAATATCACTTTAATTCATATGACGGTAGTCAAATTTAATTTTTGAACAAACAAATTAGACTACTTTCTGCACATAAAAAAAAGTGAACAATTTTACTATATTATTATAAAAAATACATTAATAATATCTTGCTCGTGAGAAATGATGTCACAATATTTAATAAAATTAAAAATAAGATTAGCAAAGAATTTGAAATGGATATGGAAGATGCTTCTTATGCTCTACAAATTCAGATTATTCATGATAAAATCTCAAAGACATTGAGCTTAAATTAGAAACAATACATCACCAAGATATTTAGTAAATTCAAAATGGAAAGTTGCACTACGACACTAGCATCACGTATGATTGAGAATAAACTTAGTAAAACGTAGTGTTCCAATGCAAGACAAGAATATTAGAGGAACCTTATGCACAAATGGTGGAATGCTTATGTATGTAATGCTCTGTACAACACCTTGATTTTATGTATTTAGTAATCTTGATTCATATATATCAAAGCAATTATGAAAAGGCATAGGATATTTAATATTAGCATACTAAACGAGTTCATTAGAATATGTAGGGTCATATAAAGATTCGAAAGTGACATTGATAATTGTAAATCTACGTTGGATCACTTATTTATGTTGAGTGGCAAAACGAAATAATGATGTGTAACTGGTCACATACAAAAAGTTGAGTACATTTTTTTTCGATATGGCAATCACCCTCGCAATATACCCTAATTTTTTTTATATAAATTAAGGCTCAACTTGATATCAAGATCACTCTCGATGTATCATGTTAATCAAACTACAATGATTTTGATAGTAATGGATCAAACAATTTCAAAGGTAAACAAAATGAGATGGAATATCACTCTATACATAACATAATGAAAAGGAAAAAAGTAATTGTGATATATATATATATATATATATATATTCCTATCAATAGTATGTTTGTTGATTCTCTCATAAAAGATATGCTAATTGGAACATTCATCAAACATCTTGATTGGTGTGTAAAATATGTATATTTTTTACTCATGTTTAGCATGCATTTATCTCATATTTTTCTATATTTTCATACTGGAACACATGCTTTATTGTCTAAATATAAATTTTATGATTTCTTCACATCCATTTTATGAAAAAATGATATTTCATGCTTTTGAGACTATACTGCTTTTTATGCCTATTTTTCATGCAGAAGTCCCAACCGACTGAGGGAGGAATGATTTGGACGACCAATAGCAAGTGGGAGTATACAGGGTAGAAGTATCCACCGAAAACTTAGGCAATTTCACGAGATGAGCAACCTATTCATCAAATACAACAGGTTCAAAACAATAAAACAAATTGATAGAGGCACCTTTCTATATCAACAAATTCTCTTTTGCACCAGAAGAGAGAAGTTTATTATGTAATGGTCGCATGCATGCCTAAAGGTGAGGTGACTGTTGGATTACATTTAGGAAAATATTGTTATTTAGTACTGAGTGAGGCTAAGAGGTGGGCTCAAGGCATTTCTTGTGTTTTTCCACTGAAGTGCTTATTTGATTTGATGGTTTGAGTTTTCAACGTTAATGACATTAGCCCGAGAGGGTAATCTATTCCCCAATTGTCATATACATATCAAAAGATGAGTGACGATTGAGTTATGACAAAAGGGTCATCAGCGGCCAGTGGTGAGCAAGGACAAGAGGAAAGATCAAAGCATTTCTTGCATTGTTCTGTTGTTGTCCTTTTCTCCTTCAAACTGCATTTGGTTTTATGATATTGCCGAACCTCGCCCGAGAGGGTAATAAAGGTGAGGTGATGATTTAGTTGTATCAAAAGGAGTTACCATTAATGCCAAGTAAAATTGAAAGGTTTCCTTGGAGCCTTCTTGTGATTTCCTTTATTTCTCTCTCGAACTAGATCTAAAGAAATTCACCTGAGAGGAATTATCACTTGCTTGGACTCAGTGTGGGCAGAGAGGTTGTCTGAGCCCGAACTTATGACTCAAGATTTTCCTAAGTATGAAGACAAGGACATGCCGACACATGCCCCATCCAGGTATTCAACATTTTTAGAAGTTGTCGTCGTCGTAAAAGTGTGACACATACGTTCTAGGTGATGCCCCCGTTCCCATGAGTCCACCAATCGGTGAGGACGAGAGTGCCTTGATCGTTGGTTGACATCCATTATTCGAGTGGGAATGTCTGTGAATGTGGACATTTATTGCTACTTTATGAATTTCACATGCAATAGAAATACTGAAATAGTCCCCTTAATCCATGGGCGAACCTACATAGGGCCTAATGGGGCCAATTGACCCATTAATTTTTAGGGTAACCTTTATTAGGTATTATTATATCTTTGTAATTGTAATATATCTTAAACACTTTACAAGCAAATCATACATTTTCTCTATTTTCCAATATTAAATATTGTTTTTTACTAATTTTTAGATCTTATCCTCCTTCCTTTATATTCCTATTGCTTCCTATTATTTTCTCTTTTCTAAATTTATTTGCTCTCTCATTCCAAATGTTCTTGGGCCATTCTAGTTTGTCAAACTTTTTACACCAATATTCAAATTCTTCATTACCTTGTACAATAAGGAAAACATTATTAAAAAGAAGAAAAAAATAAAGATATATATAACATTCACATTATCCTAATTTTTATTTATTTATCAACATATCTTCTAACTATAGATATACTTTAGTAATTGTTTTTAGTTTCTCATTTGTTAACTAATTAATACAATGCACATAAAATCTATGATATAAATATGACAATAACCAAATGAGTAGTACACACCCTTTTTATTACTTTATCTATTTTTTATTTTATTTATTATTATAAATATAAAATTTTAATTTGCACCATAATGTTTATTTATATTGATATTCATTTGTTCGTCATTTCTATTTTCTTATCTTATCTTTTGCTCAATATATAAAATTGATAAAAATTAGTGTAATTTTATATTACGCGAACCTTAGTGTGGTAGCGTTATATTTCTACATCATTGCAGGACTTGGTCTTTCTCGTTTTCGCTATAATTTTTACTTTGAATTTCACTTGTTTTCACTTGGGGAGAACCTTAAATAATACACTAACTATTTTGCGCTTATAATCTCGTTATATATGTTAAGGATCTTATAGATTTTAAAGCATATTAAAAAAAAATTTCTGTGGAACGAGAGCCCGTCCCCACGTGGGAGTATCCCGTGGCATAGGAGTAGTTGGTCACTTAGTTGCTGGTCGTGACTTTTGCGTGGTTTTATGCCATTTTACTCACGTCATATATACACTGGGAGTCATTGACTTGATCAGATTCACACTCCTATTTGAGCAGGAATCAAGGATTCACACATTAACTTAAAACAATATAGGTTATTATATAACCAACATGATCATACTTGTGATAGTAGGCACTTTACCTGCTCTCTCATTGGAACCATGCCGTGCGTACGTGATGATCGTAATTGCTGGAATCACGAAAATGACTTAGCGTTGTTTGATTGCGGGTTTGGAGATAGATTAAGGAGATATTCACTGGAATAGAACCATTCAAGAAGTAGATTAGAATTAACAATAGACAATTTATGCACAATTTAAGATGAGTATTTAATGTTGTCGGGCGATTATTTTTCGGATTTTGATATTCTTCACTTTTGATGAATTACGAATAATCCGTTGACGATGCAAATAATTCATTCGTGCATGTGGATTACAAAACCTTGATCCTCAATTAAAAAGTTTAATATCCAAATGGCAATTAGTGACCATATGATAATCACCTATTTCACTAGTCACATGACATCCATCAGATTATCCAAATTTAGTAGGATCGATCGACGAGCATTGACACGTACGGCGAATTAAGGGGACGGGTGAATGGCTTCTAAAGTCCAATCGGAACGGATCAAAAAGACACTATATCAAGAATCACCTCGATCAAGCACTTTTTTCCTATCTTTTCTCTTCTCTTAATTTCTTCAATATATTTCAGAGATTAACTTTGATTATTTTGTGACATTCCTCGCTCCTCAAATAATTTTAGTTACCTTGCCAATTGTTAATTGAATGCCACACCTTTTTTTTTTCAACCTTAAGCTATGGGAGGACTGCACATATCATTACATCATACTCCATGCCCATGCAGGAGAAAGCATAAAGCGACCTACTTGATGTCGGATGACAGTGTGTGTGTGTTGTGTGTGTGTGTGGAGAGAGAGAGAGAGAGAGAGAGAGAGAGAGAGAGAGAGAGAGAGAGAGAGAGAGAGAGAGAGAGAGAGAGAGAGAGTATCTACGTGGTGGGTTACGTTGTAACTAGCTTTACTTCCAATTTCCGAAGTATGCTTGCCGGTGAAGACTCTTGTCTGCCCCCACTTTCAGACAGTTGCAATGCAACTCACGCTGCCGGAATAATATATAGAACTAAAAAAAAAAGGAAGAAGAAGAAAAGAAGACACGGAATCTTTTCCGCTTTTATTTCTCTCCAATTGCAAGATAATCTGCTTTTCTTAGGAAGATCGATATCAACCGTTTGAATTACTTTTATGTTGGAAAATAAGTTATTTTAGCATTAATTTAATATAGAGGTGAAGAATTTGTGTACGTTACGCACGGATTAAAAAAGATGATATATATATAATAGATTTCATTTTATTTTTTTTTCAGATATGGGTGTTAAAAACGTTTCTTTTCTCTTAAGCTACGTTTCAATTGAGATATTTATCAAATGAACTTATTATAAGTTTATGTCTTATATATTTATAAAGGTTCAATATTAAATATTGCTATCCCGGTAGCACCATTAGATCTTCATTTATTAATGTTAAAATTTATGATAAATGAATTATTAACTGAATTTTTTTTTTCGATCAATCCGTCGTTATGAATCGAAAAATTATCTTAAAAAAAGGTAGTATAATTATTTTTTTTCTATTTATAAATATAAAGGAGGTAGTTGCATGGTGATATTTTCGGACAGCAACAACCATTTCATGCTGTTTGATGTGAAGTCCCTATTTGGCTGCTGCGTCTGTTCCATCGGTAGAAGTATAATTATAACATTACTAATTGGATCTAACTGACATGGCCCATTACTAATTGGATCTAACTGACATGGCCCATTACTTCTTTCCTTTACCTCCGATTTTTTTAATATTTTCATTTACGTTCTGAAATTTACGTTTCAAGATAATTATTATCTTGTAACATTTGCAGTTAAAATATGAAATAATAGTGACTTCCCTCCCCCACAAATAATAACGGTATCATTTGTATTTATCCATCGTCCTTTTCTATGTTTGAGTTTTTATTTGATACTTATTTATTTGTATTTGTTAATATCAAGAATTTTGAAGGGAAAAACAAACAGAAAGGGGACATTTAGATAGATATATAATAAGATGAATACGAAATGGTTAAAGTGAAAAATAAGTAAAAAAATAATGAAAAAAACTTAAATGTATAATTTGTGTGAAGATTTTGCTTTATATATAAATGATAACAGTGGGAAAACATTTTTTCTTTGGAAAGTTCCGTTTTGACAAAATAACTTCGGATTGCCTCATTCACGTAAGAATGCAAATTAATTAATTAATTAGGTGTTTCTGATATATTGAAAGCATCTCATTTTGCCAAAAATGGTAAAGATATTTTCCAAAACAAATATGATTTTGAGAGAGAGAGAGAGAGTTATTATTAGTACGAATTAGAAAAGATATTTTCCTAAACGATTGAGATTTGAGAGATAATATGTTCGTGTGATGTTCGTGTGTGTGTGAAAGAGAGAGTGAGTGGGTGTCTGTCAGAGAGAGAGAGAGAGGAGAGAGAGAGAGAGAGAGAGAGAGTGTGTGTGTGAGAGTGAGAGTGAGTGTGTCTGAGGGGGGAGAGAGAGAGCGAGTGAGCAAATCGTCGAGCACCGCGGTTTTTGATCCATGCGGGTCCCACAAGCTCGCTCATATCATTATACCCCTTTCGCTCCAAAAGCTGAAAACAGAGCAAAAGAGAAAAGTTGCCCATCTTCTCCTCCACCTCCATTTCCTCCCTCTCCATCTCCGCTCCACCGCGCTCCGAAAGCATCCAGGTACATCTGGTATCTTCGATCTCTCTCCCTCCCTCACCCATTCAGAAAAAAAAGTTGTTCTTTCTCGCTGCACGACCGCTGGAATTAAGGAGCAGCATCCTAAAGCATCATGATTCTTGCCGACCCCACCTTTATTTTCGATCTAAAACCACGAACTTGTTGAGTGCTTGACAGAGAGAGAAAGAGGGGGGAGAGAGACAGAGGAAGGGAAGGAGGCGTGGCCATGACTTTCTGTGTGGCGATCCTTCTGTTCTTTCTTCTATCCGAAGCCAAAGCCCAACCGGGTAAGCCTCATGATGAACGAACTGTGCAGTGTGTGTCGGATTAGTGTCTAGAGTTCTGGTCATTGTGTGCATCTACTTTGGATTTTTCTTGCTTCTTCTGCTATGTGTTAGAGTTGTTTGTTTTATGTGGACCAAAGTTCACTTCTTTTTTATGAAACAACTAGTGATGGCTATGTGCTGGCTGTAAATTCATTGAGGGATGGCACCTCATTACTCTGTGAAATTTCACATAGATTTCCTTCCGTCTCGTCTTCGTCTTCTTCCTTAGTGGGTGTTACTGTATGATTTATGGTAATGAAAATTTTCGAAACAGCGAGTAGGGCATACGCCTAAATCAATTTTCTTCCAAAAAAAGGATCTCAGAAAAAAGAAAGAAAGAAAATAAACCTCTATTACTTTTCATTTGTTTTAATTCCATTTGTAATCTACCTGATGAGTAAGTTTCGTAGGCAAACAATTTAGGCAGCCGAGCATGGATGCGACTAATATGAACATGGAGAAATTCTCCTCATTTGTTTGTTGGTTTATGAGTGAAGTTCACCATTGTTTTGCCCATTATATGTGTCAGTGCTATGTGTATGCAATAAGTTAATTGCCATTAATGTAGCTTAAATAGGATGACAATAAACTTAAAAGGCTGACTGATGCATACGCACAAATTTCATGAACTCAAGCTGCTTGATGGTATTTGTAACTGCATAACTTTTTGTGGACTTTGCTTCGTTTTAGTTGCAATTTACCATTCCAATGAAACAGATGGAGTTCTGGTTGTACGAGAAAATGATATTGCTGATATTTTCTGGTTGATTTTGCCTTAGATTTTTGTATTTGGCTTATTTTTGTGATGATATGGCTGAGACTTCAGTATGGTTAGGAGACCTGCTTCTTTTGTTTTATTTATACTGAAGTGATTAGTTCCATGTACTTGCCTCACAAGAATCCAAATCTCAAAGAATTGTATGTTGTACTGTCTGTTTTTGTACCATTCTTTCTTCATCTTCAGTGAAATTGTGATCAATTGATATTTTTATTATGTTCAAGCTGTTTCCTCCTTTTTGTATCCCTGTCTTGGTCCAGGTTTTTTAAGTTTGGACTGTGGAGGTACAAATGAGTACACTGATGAGATTGGACTTCAGTGGACTCCTGACAATCGGCTAAGTTATGGTAAAACTGCAAGCATATCTGTCCCAGGTGAACATAGGAAACAGTATATGCAAGTACGATATTTTCCTGCGGATAACAAAAAATATTGTTACACGGTGAATGTGAAGACTAGAACTCGCAACCTTGTTAGGGCGACATTCTTGTATGGGAATTTTGATAAAAGCAACGTATATCCAATGTTTGACCTCTCACTTGGGGCAACTTATTGGAACACCATTGTGATATCTGATGCGAATACTATAGAGACCAGAGAGCTAATTTTTTTGGCCACGTCACCAACCATCAGTGTGTGCTTATCTAATGCTACTACTGGGCAACCATTTATCTCCACCCTTGAACTTCGGGAGTTTAATGGTTCTCTTTACTACACAACATCGGAAACCCAATTCTATCTTGGGCTATCTGCAAGAATAAATTTTGGCGCAGAGAGCACTGATTCAGTTAGGTAAATCTCAACTTATTAGTTAGAAGATCATTTTCTGTTTTAATATCTCATTGGAAGGTCTCTACCATTATCATATTTTGTGTTTAAAATAAGTGCAATGGCCTACTAAGAAGCATCTGTTTTCCGAGTGTTTTAAGTTTGATATCTTTTAAAGTTTTTTGTACCCAAAAAACCTGGGCTACCATTAGAAGGATGCTAAACCAGCATAATGTTGTTGTTTATGTATTAACTACAATCTATGCTATGAGTTCTTATGATTTTTGGGTTTGACTGATAGCTTTGCGGTAGCCTTAGATGATTCGAGGCTCTTCCGAACTAAGTTGGTTGAAATTAGCTTAATTGCGAACATTGATATGTTTTTATGTATTTTACATGAAAAATGTCGGTCATTATCCATATAACTTTTTGGGGTTCTCACTATAGATAAGTTGTTTTTTCTCAAAACAGTCAAGAAATAGGATGAAGTAATGCATATATATGCTCCCTTGTCCATTCCATCTAATTGCAGGGTCCTAGTATATGGGTTAGCACATTTAAATGAAATTATAGTTTTTGAATACTTTTACCTTTCAGAACTCGGAAGCTAACCTTATCATTGATATCTCCTAAAAAAAAAAACCTTATCATTGATATCATCGCAGGTATCCTGATGATCCATTTGATAGAATATGGGAGTCTGATGCTGTGAAGAGGGCAAATTTCCTCGTTGATGTTGCTCCTGGGACTGAAAGTGTGTCAACGACCATGCCAATTGATGTCAGCAGCGGTGAGAGACCACCTGAGAAGGTGATGAAGACAGCTGTAGTTGGACAAAGTGGATCTTTAACTTATCGTCTTGATTTAGATGGCTTTCCAGGGGATGCTTGGGCATTCTGCTACTTTGCAGAAATTGAGGATTTTGGTACAAATGAGACCAGGAAATTTAAACTGGTAATCCCAGGCATGCCAGCTTTTAGTAAAGCTACAGTAAATGTTCAAGAAAATGCCCAAGGGAAGTATAGGCTATATGAACCTGGGTACACCAATGTTTCCCTACCATTTGTCTTCTCTTTTGAATTCAAGAAGACTAATGATTCAACCAGGGGACCCATCTTGAATGCTTTAGAAATATATAAGTATCTGCAAATACATTTTGGATCTCCGGATGGTTTGTTCTTTTGCTTCTCAAGCTTATTTTTATATCTTAAACAAGGGCACATATATTATTGGGTTTAATGAATTTTCTTAATTGGGCTGCAGCACCTATCATGGCAAGTTTTGTTTCCCACTATCCATCAGCAGATTGGGCACAAGAAGGTGGTGATCCATGTGTACCATCGTCATGGTCTTGGGTGCAATGTAGTTCAGATCCACAACCAAGAATAATCTCCATGTACAGAAGTCATCCTTTTATTTTCATTTTGTCTCCTTTCATTTTAGTTATGCACATACACTATTGAAAGTTGCTTGATGTTTTGGCAGCACACTGTCCCGGAAGAACTTGACAGGAAATATTCCCTTAGAATTGACCAAGTTGGCAGGATTGGTTGAGCTGTAAGATTGAAATGAATCCTTCTGTTGGAGTTGAAACTCATGCAACCCTAATATTTTTCACGTGGTTATAACAGTAATCATTCATTGCAGACGACTGGACGACAACTCACTTACTGGAGTCATACCTGATTTCAGTGGTTGTCTAAATCTGGAAACACTGTAAGAAAGTATTTCTATGCAATTTTATATTTCGTTTATCTGAATTCAAATGCTTAGGATAATAGATTTCTTCCTTTTATGTAGTCATCTTGAGAACAATGAATTAAGTGGTCAACTACCTTCTTCTTTGGCGGAATTGTCAAGTCTGAGGGAACTGTAAGATTTACAAACTGAGGTTATTGCTTTTACATTGTTTCTTTGGTTATTTGAAATTCAAACTTGTATTATAAATATTCAGGTTATTGTGTTCTTTGCATTTTCTATGATAGTAAAGATGAAGTTGTTTGAAGGATGAGAACTAGCAATCAGTTCTTTTTTTGGTTCAGGAATATGTTTATTTATGCCCATTCCTGCAGGGCTATATTTCCCATCACCAGTTCCAATTTTACACAATTTCTTTAAATTTTATAAATGTTCATGATTTCAGGTACGTGCAGAATAATCAGTTAACTGGAGCAATAGCCAAGGGGTTTCTAGATAGAAACCTTGTTCTCAAGTGGGTAGTTTTTTTTTAATTATTTCCTTCTGTATAGTTTGCTTTATATTCTATATATGTGAGACAAATTTAAATAATCAATCCCCCTTTATCTGGTTGCCAACCAATTGCACAGATGCTACTTTCAAAATGGCATTAAATCGTATGGTGTGTGGGATTTAGCATTTTTAGGATTTCATTCTTTTGAAGATTCCATCTGCGGGAAGTTTCTGTGGACTATAACACATCTCATGTTAAGTCAATAGATGCAGTATAGCGGCTCTAGGGATGTATTTTACAGTCCAATATTGGAACCTTTAATGACATTCTGCATCTGTGAGGCATAAATTCGGACGGTTGTATATGATTTTTCTGGATAGTAATTCAGTAGAAGTTCAGATCCACAATTGTTTCTTTTTTTCTGAATTGCCATGAGTTGATTTCTCTTAGATCTCAATCAGACTAACTTGGTAGACTTCTCAGTGCTTTAAGACATTTATTTTGGACGTTTCAAATATGAGACATGCCTTTGAACCTGTCTTAGAAAAGTGCAAGAGTCTGCGAAAAGAAAGCATGCTTTCTTACTCTCAGTTTTAGTTCTTTTTTGCTTTGGTACATGTTGACATGTAAGAGGATTATTTATGTGGTTGTATGACTCATTATTATGTTGTGCATAGCTACTCGGGAAACGTGGGTCTTCACATGGAAAAGAAGAGTGCAAATCGCAGCATCATCATTATTTCTTCTGTGCTTGGAACTTGCTTGTTACTCTCAGCTGCTACTTTGTTCTGCTTATTTATTCGTAAAGCAAGAAAGAAGAATACTACGAAAGGTGCTTTTTCCTTTGCTTAATAATTGTTGTTAGTTACATACAAATAAGTTTGTCTTGTTGCTGTTGTCAGACAACATTACCAGTGTGCCACCTGCTCAGAAGTTGAGTAGCTTCTTCAGTGAGGTTTCTACAGAAGGAGCTCATAGATATGAATTATCTGAAATTGAGGCTGCAACCGGAAAATTTGAAAGAAGAGTAGGTTCTGGAGGTTTTGGCGTAGTATACTATGGAAAGATGTCAGACGGAAAAGAAATTGCAGTCAAAGTTCTTACCAATGACTCGTACCAGGGAATCCGAGAATTCCTGAATGAGGTATTTCTTTTGTGGACAAGAAGTTGAATTGAAACTATTTAGATCAGTTGGAAATTGTTACTTTTGATCCTAGGGAAAACATTGCTGAAGCAAATAGCTTCTTTCTTGTAGTAGTTGTAAATCTAATTCCCAGTGATCTGTTTGTGGTGAGATTGCTGTGCCATCCTTCATTTCTCTTCTTTCTTGACTGGCTGACAGTTATTACTTTCAGGTGACGCTACTTTCTCGAATTCATCACAGGAATCTGGTAACGTTTCTTGGTTTTAGTCAACAAGATGGGAAAAACATCCTTGTGTATGAATTCATGCATAATGGAACTCTGAAGGAGCACCTTCGTGGTAAGTTATATATAATTTTCATTTTATGTGAATTTCTGTACCAAACCAGTTCTGAAATTTTCACAGGACCATCTGCTCGTGAGAAGGCTATTAGTTGGATCAAGAGACTTGAAATAGCAGAGGATGCTGCGAAAGGTGAAATTATATTATTAGCATAATCATTTGTTTACCAAGTTTAGAGAGTGTGAGCATAGTTCAAATGATTGATCTTATTTGCAAATCTATCAGGAATTGAATACCTCCATACAGGCTGCTTCCCGACAATTATCCACAGAGACCTCAAGAGTAGCAACATTCTTCTTGATAAGCACATGAGAGCAAAAGTTGCAGATTTTGGTTTATCCAAACCTGCAGTAGATGGTTCCCATGTCTCAAGTATTGTCCGAGGGACTGTTGGATATTTGGACCCTGAGTAAGGCCTCGCTTGTTTACTAACAAGTTCAATTTGTGTGTTTGCCAGTCAATATGACAACACCCACTTGATATTTGATGTGAAAGGGTACATTTCTGCCTGATGTGATTGCATCAAGAAATAATACATTCACGGTCACATGCCAAATGTGACTATCTCTAATAATACAAGCATACCAGACTTCTTACATTTGGAACATTTTCAGGTATTATATTTCTCAGCAACTAACAGAGAAGAGTGACATATATAGTTTTGGGGTTATACTTCTGGAGCTGATTTCTGGCCAAGAACCAATATCCAGTGAAAACTTTGGTATCCATCATCGCAACATTGTTGCATGGGTTAGTCAACTATTTTATTAACACGTTGCTCTAACATTTGAAAGTCAGACCTTTCTAGTTTCTCAAATGTGCATCCAAATATCTGAACCACAAATGATATGCAGGCAAGGTCTCACATTGAGAGTGGCAATGTTGGGTCCGTCATCGATCCCTTGTTGCAGGAGGATTATGAGTTGTCATCAGTCTGGAAAATTGCTGAGGTAGCAGTGACGTGCGTCAAACCGCATGGAGCATTGAGGCCTTCTATATCTGAAGTGCTCAAGGAGATTCAAGAGGCTATTGCCATTGAGCGAGGATCAAGGCTTGGTGAAGTCCCTATTGACAGATTATCGAAGAAGTCAGCTAGCTCTTCAGTAAATTTAGATCCTGAGGACCTGGCCACTGAGCAAAATGTCTCTTTGCCAGACTTCTACATGCAGCCGGGGCTTAGATGATATCAAATCAAAAATTTCAGAAACTCCCAAGTCTTTTGAGATTTGATTGTTCAAGTTCAGCATCTTTCTAACAGTTACTTTTGTTGGAGTTTTCTCTAGCGTTGCAAAAGGAATCTGGTTCATGCATTTCTCAAGTTTTTCTTTCATCTGTTTATAAACATTTCTTAAGATTGTTAACTGTGTATTTACATGCTCATTTAGATTTTGAGACAGTTGTTTGGCTATTGCCGCGAGTACAAAATTGTTTTTTATTACGATTGGAGAAGTGACGTGTTCGGGAACAACCAAAATGTAATGGTAGATGCGATGTAATGTGCTTGTTTGGCAAAGAAAATTTTGTAAACAAAGAATATTTTCTGAAGGAAAATGATTTATCCTCTTAAAATTTTACCTAATAATTCTCTTAACACTCACATGTTAAAAATACCTCTACAAATTACAAAAATTATCATAATTACAAAAATTACCATGATGCCATTGTGAGACAAATTAGGAGGCTTATCCTCCTAATTTAGGAGGATGTAGCATTACCCATTTTCTGAATCCACACAATTTCTAAAGAATGCCACCTCGTACTCTGGTACCCTTCTCACATTCTCTTATAAGTTTCAACAATTATTGAACTTTATCTTCTTTTTTTTCAAATGGTTTTCAATTTTGTTTTGTAACTAGATGATCTTCCAAATAATAATTTATTTCAGCTAAAATCCTTTTGACCTGTCATAATGGGTTCCCCGAAGTGGTAGTTAAAAAATTAAATATAAAAAAATAAAAAGGAACAGCACTTTCGTCGTGAAGTCAATTGTAGACGATGCCGATACAGGGCATTGGACGTAGACCAGTTCGGAAACTAAATAAGATACAACTCATTAAATATGTTTACATGTACGATTCTGCAGCACGAATTTATTGCTCGCAATTCTTCAAGTCAGGTCTTCAAAGGTGGAATATCATTTGTTTTCCAATGGGGAAAATGAACATCAAAGGCACTCAGCAAATGGAGTGACATAAGACTTTCGCTAACTTTATCTGTTTTATTTTGAATAAACCTTTAACCGTTGTAGACACGAAGCGATATTCTAAAAGATTGTAAATTTTTAAAACTTTAGCTCTATATTAAATCGTAATTTAATCGTTATAATCGATGATAAATTTTTTATGAATTTAAGTTTTAGAGTAAGATTCAAATTTCTAAATTTTAAAAGCTTATTTTAGCTTTTCAGTATCATAAAATATTGTAGATATTTAAAACTTCAAATTTATATCAAATCATAAAATAAATTTCACTAAATGCGTTCCAATTCTATCACTTTTTAAATTTTATCTTTCATCTTTACTGTGTAACTACATTCTCCAACTATTTCACCAGAGGCGGACCTAGGATCCCGGAGTTAATGGGTGCAAATTTATATTTAAAATTGGATTATTTCCTTACACCTCTCATGAAATATCTCGATTTTTTGCATCTAAACTTAATATATGAACTCACCGTAGAACATCTTACGGTGACTTCATATATTAGGGTTAGATGCAAAAAATAGTGATAGTATAGGAGAGGTGTAAAGAAGTAACCCTTTATACTGATAAATAAAGTAAAAAAAATGTGTACTATGCATCATATTATCTTTATCTTTTATATCATAGATTTTATGCACATTATATGTATTTGTTATTTAATGAGTGAGTTTAGTAATTAATGAATGTGTATGTATGGTTAGAAAAACATGTTGATACTTGATGATCACATAAAATTTAGCCTTAAGTGCTATATATATGTAACTTTGAATTTCGTATTTTTTTCATCAATGTTTTCTTGTTGTATAAGGAAATGTAGAATTGTAATAGTATAAGAAGTTTGACAAGCAAAGATCACTTAAAATAAGAGGGAAATGAACTAAGAAAAGAAATAAATATTATAAAATAGTAGAAATATAAGAGAAGAAACAATATTAACAAACATTCAAAGAAATAATATCTAACATTTGAAAACTTTCAAATATAAAAAAATATATTACTTAATTAATAATAATACCTAATAAGACTAATCATTAGATATTAATGGGGTCAATTGACCCCATTACTCTCCATGTAGGACCGCCCATGTATTTCACCAATTATTCTTATCGTTTGTTTCCAATTTGCACGATCTACATGACAGCCACACATATTATTTCTCTCTTCTTCGTTCTCTCTTTGTTAACCAGTTTTTCTAAAAACTTAAGCTGTTAGGAAGAGTAACATCTATGATTTTATATTCTTAACAGACCCCCTCACGCGTGGGTTGCTGATAACTTTTTGGTCTAGCCCAAGTCCAACACGTGAACAACTAAGGAAGAAAATTATTTTTTAATAAGAGCTTAAGGAGATTTGAACTCTTGACCTGGCTCTGATACCATAAATTGATGTGCTAACTAATTTCTCTAAAAGCTTAAGCCATTAAGAAGAGTAACATCTATGATTTTATATTCTTAGCACTCTTTAATATCCTAAAAAATTTTAAAAAGAAGAAGGGGGGGGGGGGGGGTCCCCTCTAGCTCTAGTGTCCGGAGGAGAGGAGGGGGCATCCTCCTCCCCCACAGCCACATCCTCCGGTCACCTCTTCCTCTCCTTCGCCTTAGTGGACTTCGGTCTGGGATTTGGCAGCAAGAACCATCCAAGCCGCCTTCTCCCACCACCACGTGCTCAGATCTCATACTCTTCACCAACTGAAGGGCATAGTGATCGCCAAGTCCCATGGCTGCTGCCCTGCGGTCTAGTGAATCTTCTTCTCTGTGTAGATGCCATTCATTTAAAGATAGGAGTGGATCTTCTTCTTCGTCATCCAGCTAAGATGATGCTTGTCCATCATCTCCTCGTAGCAGTCGATCAAACCAACCTAGTAGCCATGATGAGGTCATGGTGGGCGTAGCGGTCAAGTGGGATCTCGAAGGCCATGTCTTTGAAGGGGGCGTCACTATCAATCCGCTAGATCCACTCTACCTCCGAATGTGAAATCATAAGGCGACGGATCAATAGGAGCTTCACCCAATAGCCGATAAGCTCGTGGTAGAGGTGGGCTATGTTGTAAACATTCTTGATGTCGTGGAGGTCATAGTAATCAATATTATTTTTTATGGACTTGAGCAGGGTCGCCGATAGCATTGTCGCAGGGGTTGGGCGGCGACTCGATCACGAGAACGATTCAAGGTTTGCCACCAGTGACCTGACTTGTAACATTCTAAAATTTTAACTTGACCAAAATGACCTCAAAAGCAAGAGGATCTTTAGGGTAGAATGGACATTTGGACTAAATGGCAAAAAGTAGACGAAAATGCCCCTAAAATTGTACTTGGTTGGAGGGTGTAGGTGTCATTTTGCAAAAAGTGTAGAAAGTAATCCTAAAACCACAAAACCTCGCTTCTTCTTCCTCATTTTTCCTCCCCATTTGGCTACAATCTCAATTGGAGCTTGAAGAGATTCTTTCATGGTGATTTAGGTGTTCTTCATCAAGGAGAGGAGCTAGGGGGTCAAGCCATTGAAGAGTAGCTCACTTGGGAAAGAAAAAGGACTAGAAGGAAGAGGAATCCCTAGAAACGTTTAGTGGTTAAGCTATGTAAGGGTGAACCCATTCTCATTCTATCTAGCAAATGGAATGAGAGATTGAGCTTGGTCTTCTTTCATTGGATTGGATTCAAGTTGTTTTATCAGTTTTGAATTGCATGGTTCGTTACGGATTTGATATGAAATGTGGAAGCTCATGCAAAGGTTTAAGAATGTTATGCATAAATTGAAATGTGATTTTATTCACTCGAATTTAGGCATGTTTATAAACCTTGAAATACATGAATAATGTAGGGTAGAAGTAGAATAATAATATAAATGACTGCTTGTGCGAATGGAAACCTAAAATGATCACTTTTTGGGGTTTTGAGACATGGATCGATCGACTGGATGGACGATCGATTGAGTTTTTCGAAGTTGTATAACTACGCATATATGATTTTTGTTAAGATCGGTCGACCGATTGAGTGGATCGGTCGACCGTTCCAAGGTAAAATGATGATCGATAGCCTCTAGTTTGATCATCGACTGATCGAGAGTCATATTTTGATTGATCTTAGGCATGGAAGTCTTTGTTTCCTTCGGTCAAGTCATCAATCGATCGAGGGAACATTGTAGTGCGACCGACCCATATGTTGGAGGTCACTATTTAATTTGGTCGATTATATGGGTCATCTGATCGTAGTTTTCCTTTGATCGATCGTATAATCGATCAATCGACTGATCGTTTGGCCAGGCCAAAAGGCCTTATTTGAAGATTTAACTCAATAATTCTTTTGTACCCTAGTGAAAAGGGTAATGGGAATGGCATGCCCATGGAAGTGTCATTTGGGTGCAAGTTGACTTGTGACTTGGCCAAGCAATGGCACAAGGACAATCAAGTATCTCAATGTTGAGACAATGGCTCGCTAAAGATTGTTTTATAACCTAAGCAAGATAATTGCTTAAGTGGAAAGAGCGTATTGTTAGTGTGAAATATTGTGCATTAAAATGATAAATGTACTTGAATGTTCTTAGTCACGATGGATATGAATAATTGTGCATTAAAATATATTAATCCAATGGATATATGAAACTGAAATGTAAAATTGAGAATTGATCTTAATGGTTCATATTGAAATCTTTATTGTTGATTGATTATAGTTTTAAAAGAATCATTTTTATGAATTATTGAATTGCTTATTTTTATGGCCCTTACTATATAACTAATGAGAGGTGGACTCCCTGCATCTGGATTTGTGTAAGTATGGAAGAGTAGGATCAAGTTTGTGGTGAGCTCATGACGACGATTAGCACATGATGCCGATCTCATGTTGGGGTCTTAGTATGTTATAGTGTTGGATCATGTATCAGTCGGCTTATGGACCTTACTATGGATCATGTTGAATTTGTCATATTGGAGACTTCGAGTCTTATGGTGTATTTGGGCTATCTGCCATACCACACAGATGTTACTATGCTCGTTGCCGATCATTTATGTTTTACCTCTTCCACTATGTTTCCATGTAAATTAATTTTGAATGTTCATCTTTTTTCGCTGCTTAATTTTCTTATATTTCATTGTTATGGTGCCAACTATTACATTTTCCACCATGTAACACACTTCGTGGTCCGCTCACAACATGTGTCATGGGGTTGATTTCGGGGGTATTACATGAATGGAGAACTCCATATGCTTATCAGCTTCGCCACTACAGTTGGCAGCGGCGATGAACTTCTCAAACATCCGAATTATGATTGTCAAGTTGACACTGTCGGTGGCAAGTGGCACCGGAGCCAAAATTAGTGAGCCCTTGCTACTACGAATGGAGTTGGTCTTCAGGATCATCAGGGTCTGACGTATCGGATCTCACGAAGGATGCGCTCGATGTCCTCCACGACCTTCTAGTCATTGGATTCAACCTCAAAAATCCTGATGTGAAGGGTTTAAAACAATACAAAACCCCACACCTTATATGAAGAGGTAACGTTTCAAGAGCAGTTGCCCCGAGACGTATGAATAACCCTATACACTTCACAGGAAAATATCGAACAAGCTCTAAATTTATAATTTCTCACACTACCACGATGATGACCCCAAATTATACGGTGGTCACTATAGTGCTTGAGGTTCGTCCCAAGGGAAAGAGCCAATTTTTAAACCAGATCAAAATGTGCATTGCTAAAAGTGGGGAGAAGACTTTGGCAAGAAAAGTAAACTGGAATCTTAAAGCACACGACTGCACTAACTTTTATGGTTTTCAATTTTTATGAAAGAAACCCAAAACAAAGAGCAAGAGCAAATGGATGGAATATCAATATGATTTGGCACTAAAAGGACTGAGGGATGTTTTCACTTTGGAATTAGTGTCCTTAGCGCACTAATTATGGGTAAATAACGAATAGTCTTTCAGCATATGCGTGAACTTACCTTCATGTTAAATAACACTAGCTTTACGTATGCTGAGAGGATCTACCATTCACATCGAAAGATACTCTCGTTTACTCGAAGTGGATCGGTGAATTGATTTCCCTTAGTGAAGTTTAAGTTTTTGCCTTGCACGTTCTTTGCCTACACGGATCTCAAGATGAAAATGAGAACTCCAACCAGCCTCTCGACTTGTATTGGCTTCACATTGATTAAGATGGCCCTCTCGGGTTAAGAAACTCCTGCAATAGGTTGACGGAGTTCATTATGTTCACGCGTAAAAGGTTGTGGATGGAATTGATGAACGTGACTCTCAATGACATCCCTAGACATAGTTCTATCCTCGTGTGTCGGCTCCTCCACGGGATCAAGAAGATTATAGTCCCTCTCATGTTGGACATTGTCAGATCAATACAACCAAAAGATGATAGTCAGCCATTGTTCAGAAAACGTTCTTAAAATAAAAACCCCGCTCTATGCCTCTGCCTTTCTCAATGAAGATGATGATGCCTTTGGCCCAGAACCAAAATTCCGAACCCCCTCTCTTTCGCATTATGTCCACTCTTTATAGCCCCCTTTCTGCTAGTTGCCCATTCTTTCATTTTTGCATTTTTGTCTTCTAGCGCCCAAAAAAAGCTAAAAGGAAGCTTCCTTCCCACCATGGGTAAAGCAGTTGTCGGTAAGGTTAGGGCCCCAATGAACAAGCAAATCAAGCTCTTTTCATTAAAAAAAAGTTAGATGCGGAGAATTGAAAGTTTCTGCATTTGAAGATGAAACATGCATCAGAAATTAAAATCATAATTATTTATAGATCGCATGCTAAAAAAGAGTTAAAATATGTACAAAGTTTCTCCACATCAAATTCACCGGAGCCCCCCTAGCCGACGCCAATGGTGCTGTGGAGGACGAGGATGGTCACAACCGATAATGGTGACCTTAACATTGTTGGAAGTTTTCTTGATTTGGCGCTCGCGGGGTAGGCAAGATTTGCCACCACCCGGGGGGGGGGGGGGGGGGGGGGCATCGAAGAAGAGAGGAGGAGGGGGCCCCTCCTAAGTGAGTCACAATGGCACAAATGTAAATTAGTCAACTTTTTGAAGTAATTAAAAAAATGTGAATATTAGGAGGATTTTTAGGTTGAAGTTTTAGGAGGATTTAACATTTTTCATATATATATATATATATATATATATATATATATCACATGTAAAATAGACTGGTAGTCTAGTTACTAAGTAAAATGGATGATAGAGTTGAAAAGTGACTAAAGTTAAAAGAAATTTAATAAAATTTTCCTGAGATTGATTATCCTCGAATAATATAAAAAATAAAAAGATAGAATATAAATGAAGTGACAAGACCTCAACGTGGCCACAAATATAATGCTCCATTCGTAATTGTAGAAACTATGCATGAACTCACATCAGCTAAAAAAGTGCACGGGGTATTAGCGCAATGAATGATTGATCAACTTCTTATCCTTTCTCCCATTGTTCCTACTTGCCACACCCAAATTTTCACATGCATATATAATATATAATATAAATAAATAAGAAAATAAAAATATAATATAGTATAATTTGTATATGGTTGACCTCCCATGAATTTTGAGTCTGGCTCCCTTACTGCTTACTTGAAAACTTTCAAACTTGAAATATGTGCCTCTTTACGTCAATTTCATATTGATGCCATCAGATGAATTGGGCACTCAGGAAACCTGCTGAAAATGTTATTTTTTATCAATCATTAGATCGTTATTCTTACCTCTTATTTCCATTTTGCTCAGAGGTTGGCAGGTCTCGAATCTCAAGCCAATGTGAGTACCTCGGTGTTCGTTCCCCTTTCAACACAGTTAAGGAAAGAATAAGATAATGAGTAGAACAAGATTTATTCGTAAATAACAATAGATTAGGTTCCCAGTTCATTCCAACTGTCAGCGCAGTACAGGCAAAATTTGCAGGTCAAGAACCATCAAGGCATCTGATTTATTCCCGTCTGCCGTACCATCCAAGGTACTGAGAAGGATCTCCCCGGCTTGAGACAATGTATCATATCCAAAAATATTATAGGATTACGGTTCAAAGCACCATCGGACAAGACTATGTCATAAGACAATGAAACGAAGGCTGACGGATAGAATAATTTTGAAAGAGGCAGATCAAACAAAGTCCATGGCTGAACAGGTCAATCTCATTTAATTTAAGTGCCTCTTATCACAAACATGACATCGAAGGAGTTGACTTGATCCGGCAGAATTGCAATCTTCTGAACTAATAAAAAGGTTCTGAGAGAATGTCAGAACATTTCCTTTGCTCTGAAGAAATCTTGGATTCCATATCAAACTCAGGCAAATTGATCCCCAGCAAGCGAAATCCAAAAGTTTCAGATTAGTCCTCCTGGACACCACCATGCGTTTTAAGCTTTTTCTTGACGTCCATGAGATTGAGGGCCTGCCCAGGAACATGTTCACGGACTGCGGCAAGGGCAACTTTTCGGTGGGGATTGAATGGGCCGGAAGTGGAAGAAGAAAATCTGGATTGCTGCCCGCAGGTTTTAAGAAGGATTACACCTCCAAACAACATCCCCAAGCCAATGGAATTATCAGCTGGAATCAGCAATTCAGCCGCACCTGCAAGCTTCAGAGGATCACCGACCAGAGCTACAGAAGTTGGGCAATCAATATACAGATTCAGGTGCGCAAGTGAACCTTAACTATTAGAGAGAGATATAGGAAATCGCATTTCTTTTTGTCTTGTCAAAAAGTTCTTGAGATAAAAAAAAAGCAATTTGATTTGGAATATATCTAATAATTAACAGGAAGTTGATGGGCATGGGAAAGGCAAGGCACAGGCCATTGGTGAAACAGGGATAGATATTGCTGAATACGTCCCCGAGGCTACTAGGAGAGCCATAACCTTGAGGATACCAATCAATTGTAATATCAGGGACGAGCATGTCGATGTTGTGCTAAAGGTAGGATGATTGGCCAAACTTTAAATGAGAAATCACTATTTTGAGCTGATTGCTTCTGCATCCTGTGCATGTTCTTCAGACTTCCATGCACCTGATTGAGCTCCGATCAAAGGGCATTGCATCGTTGCTGCCGCTGTCATGTGTGGGGTTGACACGAAACTTTGGCAGGGAGACCGTGAATCCTTCAGGTCATGGGACGGTGTACCCGTCCGCCGCGGATTCGTGGACATCTGAAGACGTCTCCGAAGTGACCTACAGGGAGCTCTCTGTGACCAATGTCCTCCTATGCGAGGACAGCCATTACGGCCAGCTTGAAGGCCGGATGGAAAGCTACAATGGCTACAAGGAATCATATCTACAGGAAGAAGAGTATGACGTAAAGGAAAATCCGGAACAGTTAAGGGAGCAGCCTTCACTTGTCAGGCTCCTATCGAGCAAAACAAGGCTGAGTTTTAAAGCCACGAATCACCCCAAAGGGCAGCCACTCCTGAAAAAGGAGAGCAACGAAATCGGCGGCGACGACATCGACAGCGAACGGCTCCGCCAATCGGGCGGTCATCTCCAAGCACGCCCGGACGAAACAAACGATCAAGGCCGCGAGCAATGCGAGGGTCGGGGTGACGAAAGCCGAGCTCTGGGATTCGAAGATGAGGGGCGCTTCGAGGTGGGCGCCTGGAAGAAGAAGAGAATCTTGAGCAGGGACGGGGACATGGAGCTCGTAACAGGCGCGTTTCTGGCGTCCCTCGATCAGCACAGCGAGAAGGCCGCAGGGGGCAGCGCCTGCACAGTTCTCGCGGTCGTCATCGCCGACTGGCTGCACCGGAATCCGCAAAGCCTGCCGCTTCTGTGCCAGTTCGACGAGCTGATACATGAAGGATGCTCCGAGTGGAGGAAGCTGTGCGCGGACGAGAACCACAGGGACAAGTTTTCTGACCAGCACTTCGATCTCGACACCGTGCTGAAGGCCAAAGTGCGACCCCTGGCAGAAGACAAGGACATGTCTTATGTCGGATTCTTCAGCATCGACGGCGTGCACTTCCTGCAAGATGCCATGTCCTTCGACGCCATGTGGGATGAGCTCGTGAGCAATGCGGCGGCGGCGCACGGGGGGCGGGTGTACATTGCTAGCTGGAATGACCACTTCTTCGTGCTCAAGATAGAGAGAGGTGCCATCTACCTGATCGACACATTCGGAGAGAGGCTGTACGAAGGCTGCAAGCAGGCGTACATTCTAAGGTTCGACGACGAGAGCGTGATCTATAGACGGAACAGGGATCGTGGCGCCCGAGATGGCGAGGACACCAGCGAAGGCACAGAAGAAGTTGATCCAGGAAGTGGAGGTGACGAGGTGGCATGCAGAGGAGTGGCCTCCTGTAAAGAGTACATCATGGGGTTCCTCGCAGCGCTTCCGTTGCGGGAGCTCCGACATGATGCCGGGAGAGAGAACCTGAGAGAGTCCTATTTGCGGCGTCTGCAAATAGAATTGCACTGCACAGTTTCTTGCTGAATGAGCTCAGATGGATTTTGACGAATGGAACCAGGAAAGATTTTTACAACTCAACCTACTGGATGATACCTGTTTATTTACACACAGAAATAAACAAAGATAGCAGAGTTTTCATGGTTTATTTATTTATTTATTTATTCTGGTCACTAGTTTAGGACGTGTGCAAAACTAATAGCGGAGATGATCCAAAACTACTAACTCTAAAAAATAAAAAAAACTATTAATTCTGGTCGGATACAACCCCCCTAAGCATTTAATTTAATTTGACAATTAGATAGGGAGCCGAAAAGAGTTTATCAATTTTAAGAACTTCAATGAATTGTCTAGTTAGTTTGAGGTCATTACACGTTTTGAATTTTCACCTTCCCTCTTGGATCCGAATTCTTTACCTTTTTTTGCTTTGTCACAAAAAGTGCCGAGTAACGTTGGCTACTGCTCCAATGAATCCTCTTTGAAGATTTTGCATGGATTCAATAATTGGATCCTTCTACCAATCTGACAGCTTTTCATCGATTACGTCCTCCCCGGATGCATTCGACCTGCTACCAATCCAAATAATAATTTTAAGCTCTAAAGATTCCGTGGACTCAAGAAGAATTCACAGAAGTATAACTATATAGATATTTCATGTAGTCTGTCCTATTTGGTGGGTTCGATTCAATCCAAATGGGAATCCTCTTTGGATGGATTGAATCCGATCCAACCCAGTTCCAGTTGAATGGGATTGATCGGGTAGTCGGGTCACTTTTTTTTTTTTTTGCTTTTGTTCCCCAAATCCACCTTTTCTCCCTTCCCAACCAAGAGAAGGCATTCCTTATTGCTCATGTGATGTCAGTAGGTCAGACTTTCAGAAAATTGATTCCTGCGTCACTTATTTTTCATTTAACAGATGTTTTAAATTGGAAGTTCGTTTCTACATGTATGCATAGGAGAGTAAGAAAACAATGGTAAATAAAGCAATCGATTTATCGAAGAGTATATTGGAAAACAAACCCCGGGAAACGTAAAGCAAGTTTATAATTTACTGCAAATAGAGAAGTTTGTGCAAATGGAATATAACAGAAAACTAAATCAGAAACAAAAAAGAAATCTCTCTTGCGGCTCATAAGGAAACACAGATGATGAACGTTGCAAAGATTGGTCAATTCAATGCACACAATTGAGATACCAGAAGGATCTGCTATCACCATCAATTTTTAAGTACACTTGTATTTACAGTTAGGATTACATCCTCCACAAATTAGCATCAAGTACAAAATGCCCCATCAAGAGAGCTGCCATTTTCATAGCCACATAAGCACGAGGGCAATGCAAAACCCTCCATTTTTCTCCCCTCGTATAAGCAGAGTCAGAAGGAAATGGAAAGAAGTCAATCAATTTACCTGCTTCAGAAAGATGAAATGCACAAATCAATGATACGGTTCATGGTGAAAATATTGAGCTATAAACACTAACATAAAGGTTTGTCTTTCTTAAGGCAAAACTTAAAGTAATAGAAGTTACACTGGACAATATGCCAAAATGGCAAAAAATCGATAAGCTATCTTTACTTTCAGCAGTCCCTCTGTAAAGCTGAAGAAACCTAAGAACAGATGTCAGAATTATTATTTCTAAATACTCCTTTTTTAGCATGCGGAATCAGTTTAGCACTCTCAAATAGAAGGGGTGAACCTCTCAAAAAATAAATCGAAATAATGAGAAAGAGCTTATGTATGCAACGTTGTTCTTTAATCGTGTGGTGAAAGTATTTTAATGGCTTGGACTCCTGACCGGTGACGAATCATTCAACAAAAATATAAATCTACCCATCAGACTGTCTTTCATCAGTACCTTCAAATATATTACAAAAGAGAGAAGAAACTTATTACATATATTCATACTAATCATTTTGCAAATGGTGTAGCCGTCTGAGCCTTTTAGGGACCATCGAAGGTGGCCTTATTCTAACAGAACAGTGAACGGATGGGGTGGGAAAAAACTAATGCAAACACTAGAATCCATTGCATGGAACAACACTTTTTTTTAGAAATATTAACAACATATATGTCAGCTGTTCAAGACAAATAAATTTAGCATCCGTCAGATTTGACAAGCCAGACTATGAATAAGAATAAAACAAAACCAAGATTTCCTAATTTTTTCTCAACAAGATTGAAACTTCCATGGGAGAAGAAAAATTTGTAATCATAAAATGTCGAGTTACCAATCAATGCAAACCATTGGGCATATCAAATAAGCACAAACAATACCAAATATGATAATTATATTTTTAGCATTTTTTCATTCTAAATTTATGGGATATTGAAAAACTTTCCAATAACTTTGGATGATTGCAAACATGGCAATCATCCTTTGACCTTAAAAAAAAATTATCCTATGGCTGGGCCAAGCCATAGAATGATTAGTATCTCATAATCACACCAGCTATGTTTGTCTGTCACTATATCTTCAAATAGGGAATCACTATTGCCACCCCAAAACATGTTATTGCCACTCCATCATGTGAGTGCTGAAAGTGCTGGACACTTACCCTTGTGAGATAAATGGAGTGGCAATTTTGGAGTGGCAATAGTCATTCCCCTTCAAATAACATAAAAATATTATTTGTATGTGATAATTATATTTTTAGCATTTTTTCCTTGTAACTTTATAGAATATAGAAAAACTTTCCGATAAATTTGGATTATTGCAAACATGGCAATCATCCTTGCCACCTTCAAAAAAAAAAACTTCCAATAACTACATTCAGACACATTTGAATTTATCTTTTGAAAATTCATCCATGGTACAAAAAAGTGTTACTATGGTGTCTGAAAACTCATGGCAAATGTCCAAACAGGCCCTAAAGGTTATTAAAATGCCACATAAAATTTCTTTGTAATCTTCATCTCTTTTGACGAAGGAAATGATTGGTTACTGAGCTAGGGTAAAGATCCATAGTGTATTAAAACTGCAAATCCATGAAAAGTCAAAATCTCGAGCATGGTTAGATACCGGCAAGAAAATACAATACCAAATCGAAACCATTTGATTTACCAACAATACTTAAACCAAAATATGTCATCTAAGTCAAAATCTCGAACATGGTTAGAGCAATGATGTTCAACAATGCATGGAATTCAGATATCATCTTTCATATCTAATGGTGTTTTGCTGTCTTTTTGTTTTTGTGGCCTGGAAGTCTGTTGGCCCTTCTATCAAACTTTTTGTAATTCCTACTACTATTAATGGAACTTTTGGATGACTACCATATTGCTAGTCATTCTTTCTCGTTTCAAAAAAAAAAAAAAAATACTTAAACCAAAATCATGGCTGTGTTATAAACCAATAACATAAACTAAACAAGGTAAAGAAATATTCCAACCAAACTTGTTTCTCATTTCGAATGTTTAGTGAGAATACAGTCAGAAGCTCAGCCAAATCTTATTTCAGTTGAGTAATTATTACAACCTTGATGCAAAAAGAATGCATAGTGCATTCACATGTAATGCACATATGGTACATAATATCTAAGCTATTGGGTCCTATTATTGGAAAAGAATGTGAAGTTTCCATTTAATTAAATTGATACTTTTTTCAAAAAACTCGCATGGTGCCACACTTGCACATATGATGCATAGGCGCATCATGCATTCTTTGTCCTCTTCTTAAATTAACAAACTTATGAGCACTAGTATGCTGAATAGTCTTTAGACATACCTTTTAATAAAAGAAGTCCAAAAGACTGGTTCATGATCTCAATAGGATGTTTCACAATCAACCCTTCAAAATGAGCTCAGCATCAACCAGGTAAGCCGAAGAACAAATCTTTATCAGTGGTTAGAGCCAGGCCCGTTTGACTTAATTAATATAAAATAACTGATAAGTTAAAATATTGCTAAAGTATTTTATTGTCTAAAATTTATTTTTAAAAATAAACAGTTACTCGTTTGGATAAAACTACTTATATTAATAATAATTAGTTAATTATGAGACAACTATCTGACTTATTTTTAAAAAAAAAATAAGCACCTCTTCTCTTACTTATTTTTTTTAACTTATAAGTAGATTTAATATTTCCTTATTAGTCAAATTTTTAAGTTACCAAACGTTGAGATTTTTTTATAATAACTTATAAGTGATTTATAAGTTTAGCCAAACAGCCCCTAGACAACTCAAACCCACACAAGAGCATTAAAAACCATATGTTCTATTGTACACATCAGGAGCCGGTATGTGAAATTTGTGTTCTTCATTGTTTGGATAGTAATTGTTCAGCCCAAACCTTCCGCTTCTGAAGATCTCACTCATGCCAATATCTTCGCCCACCCGTACATCATTCCAGTCATCCCGCTGACTATTTGTGAAGTGTGAATTGGTTGGGTGCTGAAGTTGCATTTGCAGGTAGGAAGGAAGATTGTTCTGATTCTGTGCTAAAAGTCGAGATGCGATATAAGATTCAGTCATTGCCAATAGTCTATTGCCAGTATCTGGCATCCTCAAGTTTTGTTGGAAAGAGGTTGACTGCTGCATCAATGGTTGAAGCCTTGGATCACTATAGGAAGCACTAAACTGCGCAGGAAAAGTATATGTAAGGTTGAAGCCCAAATTATTTGATTGAACTGGCACTGGTTCTTTGCCAATAGCCAGAATTGCTGGATCAATGAATTCCACGTCACCAGAATTTCCTATTGGTGTTTGATAATGATTTCCAACCAAGGAACTCAAAGGATTATCTACAAAAACAAAGAGAAAACAATAAGAGAAATAATCTTACATAAGAAAAGAGAAAACAGTCAGGGAAACAACTAACCCTGAGAAAGTAATATGTAAAAAAAATCACAAACCTGAATACACTGTATCATAAATCTGGTTGAATCTATCTTGATGAGAAAAACCTGGAGGCACTCTGCTTGGAGCTGTAAATCCAGGAGGGGCTGACACATTGGCCATTAGTATACCTTTGGTCAAAAGGAGAAAAAAAACCAAGAACAGAATAAGTACATCAATCCTTTCTCTCTCAAAAAAGTACATCAATCCCAAAGAGATATTACTAACACCAGAAGGCAACAAATGATAACCAGGCTAGAATAATTAGGAACAAATATAATAATTTAATCTATATGATAGCAACTAGCAAGTCAAGGAACATTCTTTTTTTGAGAAGAAAGTCAAGGAACATTCTACAACATGCATTGCTTTCTTGCCTAAGGAAAAGAAATAACAAAATTAGACAATACTGACATGAGGGCTTCTCTAATTAACAACGCACAATTTTGCCATTGGAACTATTTAATAAGTCACGATTCCTTTCACTTGTAACCATTAAAAAAAATATTAAGCTACTAAATGCCTCCTTTTTCATTGATATGGTCAAAAGACATAATGGGCTGCAAGAAAAAATATCTTCTCAGTTTGGAGGTATGAATGATTTTTTAGAACTGAGTCCTCAGGAGTATTCCTAGAACAAGTGTCTTGAAGAAGAAGCAATTCATGCTTGTAATACTAGAATTCCTTTATTGAATATTTCCATTCTTCTTAGTTCCTCTTTTTCTTGCACAATTAACTAGGATACCACATCCATTCCAAAACCAGAGTAAAACTGAACTGTGATATTGCCTATAAGTCAATGCATAATCCATAATTAATATGAACTATCAATAACTTACAAGTTACAATTAACTAATCGGATGAATTTGATAATTAGCTTTATACCTCCCAGAACAAAAAAATGAGATTTGAATGTTTCTGAACTTCCTATTTGATATGAAACATGCCTTTCCCTACTTTATGGAAAAACTATTCACACACTGGTCAGTTATGTCAACACCTAAACAGTAATTCCTCATTAAGAGATGGTAACCAACAAGTTTACAACTGTACTAAAAAACTATTTGAATAAACTGAATAGGTACATATATGCAGGCAATACTTTTAAGTAATAAAACATTAGGCGACATATATGCAGTCTGATTAAAAGAAGAAAACTGAATTTGCATAATATTAGATACCACAGGAAATATATCAGTAGGAAAAATAAACAAATTCTTCTATTGAAACCGAAATATATATTAAAACATGGATCTTACCAGAAGACCTATCAGATGAAATATCAGGAGTGCTGATGAGAGGATTGGCGCCCTCGAAACTATTGAACAATGTTCCATTCCGGTATCCCTTTTTATATACATCCCGTGAGAGGTCAAATGTCTTTGCATGACTTTCTTCACTGCCAATTGGTTCTGAAATATTTGCCTGACTTTCTTGCCTGGCAAAGGAGAACCTAGATTGCTCAGTACTTTTAGATCTAAATGAACTTGATAAGTTCAATGGCCCTTCTTGTTTAGCAGTTTCATCAAGAAATCTAGAAAAATTATCTGACGAAAACAGTGAGTCATCCCATGGATCAAAATCTAGTGAAAGAATATCTGAAATTATGCTACTTTCTCCTGTTACATCTAAACTTGTAGACTTATTATGATTACCTAAAGCACTAACTCTTCCTGATGGGGAAGGGGATATCTTTTCTTCAGTGCAGTTATACCCAGGAGATCCAAAAATTTTCCTGGGTATTGAAAAACTGCCTGAGGAGTTGTCCTTATATCCATTAGTCAATAAAGGTTCTTTATCCATTAAAGACAATTCTGTCTGAAATACTCCATCAATATTTCTACCAATGGTTGAGATGTTCTTCTTTTCAACATCACAATTAGAGATAGAACTCAGACAACTGATGCTGGTCTGTGAATGATTAGGATAAGAACCTGATAGATGAGATATCTCATCAGAAACACCAGGGCTTTGCTTGTCATGATGAAGCAGAGGATTATCTTTTCCATTGGGTTTAGATGACAACCCTTGATTTAGTGGCTTCAAAGTCCTGTTTGTTACTTCACTCTTACCACACACATCAAGCAATGATGGGTCTTTGCTCATTGCACACGGAGTTAAACTTGAATCCTGACTCAGAGAGAACTCAGCGGAAGAACATTTAGAGCTTTGGTCATGTTGCACATTTGGTAGATCAAGTCTGGCATTGCTATCTATGCTCAATGCTGATAAGTTTAAGTTCAAACTTTGTGTAATACCATCCACACTGACAGAATCTTTGAGAATCTTCTCATGCTCAGTTCTAAGAGATGACCTAACATGACCATTAGACATAGGGTTACTTACATGAGTCGTACTCTCAACATTGATAACCATGCCTGGTTCCTTGTTCTTACATGTGCTAATCATAAGGATAGGTACCCCACTTGAAGACATCTCAGAAGCGCATTCTGTATCTGAAACATCGGATGACGATACATCTGACACATAAGTTTCACTTTTCAACTCTGTGGCAGGTCTTAAAGATTCCATTTGTCTAGTTTTGACTTCCAAATCAGAGACATTTCCTTCAGCACTGAGTTTTGTCTTTGCAATTGGGCCATTATTCCATGCAGTAGGATCATTGTCAACATCTGTCTTTGATGATCCCATCAATTGGCAGCCTTTCCAAGTGCCAAGTCTAATAGGTTCATAAAGTCGAGGTATGTCACTTGCTTTCAGCATTTCCTTGCTTTCAGACATCTTTATAGTTGCAACTTCATCATCCCACGCAGAAGGGTGACTTGGAGTCTTAACTTCAGGTTTATTAGGGATAGGAACTACTATTTCATCATTCCAGGCAGAAGATCTGTTTATGTTCTTGGACAACACTGGTGGTGAAGATGCATAATTCGTTGCCTCTGCCTTTTGTTTGATGGGTTGAGAGCAAGCTATATTAACAGTCATGGGGTGACAATTTACAGATCGGTGACCCCTGCATATAACAGTAGTTCAGGAACAATACTCATTTCCTCAATGCAAGACCAAAAAAGAGCTAAGGATAACACACCATGAAGCAGCTGCCGGGAGAGCAGTAGACTTGCCACTGCTTTTGGGAGGAGAACCTTTGACTTGAATTGGTGCACTCTGCATGGAGAAAGATAAATAAGCTAGCAAACCATCAGGAGAGAATACAAACACAAAATAATGGTATCTAATTATTGGTGATAGAAACATTTTATAAAGCAAAAGACTTTCAAAATTCATGAAAGCTGAGTAATAAATCACATTTGTGGAACTCCTTGATTGAGTTTTGCTTCCATTGCTAAGACACTCATCCATTGGAGGTGGCAAAAAATTTCCATATCGACGTTGTGAACTAGTTGAAGCACCTTGCGGAACCCTACTCCTTCAAGAACACAACACAGAATATCATATATGAAACTTACCGTAACAGTAAAGCATGTAAAAATATTCTATTAAAATAATAAGATCATAATACAAGAAAACATAACTCCGCCTATGTTTTATAGCCGGTCCCAAGCCCGAATAAAGGAGGAGGGTTGTGTTAGGCCTCGACAGCCAGCGTAAAACCCTGTCGAATCTCATGAACATGGATCAACGAATATATTATAGAGCGGAATGGCGTCGTATGATCCATGTAGCCGACCCCACCTAGTGGGATAAGGCTTTGTTTTTGTTGTTGTATAATACGAGAAAACATAGCAAAGCATCTCAATTATACTACAAAAATCCTTTGCAAATCATCTCATATGCATATATGTCAAAAGTGAAACTCCAAGATACCAAGTTAAAGCAAATCACAAAAACTTCTTGTAAATAAATAAGTGTTGCTGAAGGATCGAGGTTGATTGTGGAAAGCACAATACTATAGCCAACTAAACCCATATCCCTTACAATCATAATGGCATGTAATCATATAACATAGCATAGAGAAATAATATTGCTGAGGTATCAATATAGACAATGTTGATCACAAATGAACATGCAAATTAAGAAAGCATTTATAGTAATATCCAGGTAAGAGAGTTTCATTTAAGTACTTATTTTGTAGAATGTGAGTAGTGTCAAGAACCATTCAGGCAACACCTTTCTATATTTTTTTTAAAGAACACAGTGGTATTCGAACTATATATTGATATTTGAATTCAAAGATAGTTAGGATGGCTGCCAGGAAATGGTTATACTGCTATACCATTCAGAATGGATTTACTACAGATGAAAACTTGTGATTCAAGGTTTCTTTTTGTTGCACGAATGACAAAGCCATCATAAACATTATCCTTTGATGTCCAAGAGGGCTTCACACTGGGATGGATCAAATTCCAAATTTTCCAGCTAGCCAAGCTTAATTACATGTGTACTCATAGGCCATGTTTGGATCAAAATGTTTTATACCTGGAATATGTATAGTTATACTCACATCTATTATGTTTTTCGTGGGGAGCGATGTTAGGTGGAGAATATTGTTCATCATGCTTCTTTTCTTCTTTGGGAATGGGGTTTTGGATAGCTGATGTACACCTCTTTCTTTCTACCGCTCTTTTCTTGTGGGATCACACTTGTACATTTTGATCATTCCATAGTTTATATATACATGGATGGCAACCACGAAATCTGGTGGCCATCCTTTTCCTCCTCAAAAAAAAAAAAAAATCTATTCTGCTATTCTCATTTGTGTTCGATTGAAAAAAAAAAAAATCTTGTGACTTCCTCCACTACATATTTGATTCAATATGGAATCAAAGAGTACAAGATATATACTTAAATATGACAAGTTCATCTTTAACTATAAAATGTGAAAAAAATAATCCTTTCATTTGATTTTACCATGAGATATACAATTAGTTAAACACACAGAAGGTCAAATAAATTCAAATATTTTTGCAGTAACAACAATTTTAAATATCTTTTTATAAAATGGTTGATATTTATTAAGTACTTGGTTTGTTAAAACATTTTTTCTATTAAAATTACATTACAAAATGCCAACATTTAAATGGAAGTAACGAAAGTCATTCCATTACATATGTGAGATACCATTAAAAATTTAGCCAATGCATTACATAATACAATAGCAAACCAGGTCATAAATTACAAAAAAAAGTTAACAGATTTAGGCAAAATAGTAAGACTTAGCTAACACATGGTCATATGAATGTAAAAATAGTTTTATCATAAGAATTCTTTGTAAGTAGTTATGTTCTGGAGACCTATTAATATCAAGAATTACATTTTGATTTATTTTAACTATACATATAGCATATTACAAGTTTTATATGATTTTTTGCATTAAATATTTGATTTGTTAAAACTGTTTATGGTGTTTGTTATTGATTATTTAGTTTGTCTAAATAAATATTTGTTTTATATGATTTTTTGCATTAAATATTTGATTTGTTAAAATTGTTTATGGTGTTTGTTATTGATTATTTAACTCCGCCTATGTTTTATAGCCGGTCCCAAGCCCGGATAAAGGAGGAGGGTTGTGTTAGGCCCCGAGAGCCAGCGTAAAACCCTGTAAAACCCTGTCGAATCGCATGAACATGGATCAACGAATATGAATGACG
The DNA here is from genome assembly GCA_030549335.1 of Pontederia crassipes. Taxonomy (NCBI): domain Eukaryota; kingdom Viridiplantae; phylum Streptophyta; class Magnoliopsida; order Commelinales; family Pontederiaceae; genus Pontederia; species Pontederia crassipes. Next base: position 38,480,476 of record CM060190.1, read on the forward strand.
TCGTATGATCATGTAGCCGACCCCACCTAGTGGGATAAGGTTTGGTTGTTGTTGTTGTTTGTTATTGATTATTTAGTTTGTCTAAATAAATATTTGATTTGTTAAAATTCGTTTTAACAAATATTTGATTTTGTTAAAAAATAGTACACCTTTAATTTGTTAGAAATTTTATATCAGAGATTCATAGAAGCTAATAACCTCCCTAGGGGTAACTTTTGGCAACATTCATACACAAGATGAGTAAATATTTTTTAATGGTAAAACTGCCCTTTATTAAATCTGCGTATAGGTTTGAATATTTGGGTATATACTAGGGTATCCACACTTATTCCTAGTTTATACAACAACCAAAAATATATCTTATTAAAAGAGAAAAAATGGATTAATACCTCCAATCCACACTCCACAGGATAACAAGAGATCCAGTTGAGGCTAATTTGATAAGTCAAAGCAAAATGGTTCATACATAAAGAAAGTAGAGAAGAACTACCTTGTATAAGCTGAAATGATCTCATCTTTTGTAAAACTATCTTCTTGGCTACCTATGTCATGCAAATACAAACAATCTGGATTGCTGCAAGTCTGAATAGATTAAGCCATTACTAAGAATCAAATTAAATACCAAATAGATATCCTTATGCTTAATTAAACAGCTTTGTAGAGACAAACTGCTGTCATACCATATTTTTCAACCACGCATGGCAGTATTTTGTAGTACCAAAACATGCTCTGTAAGTACAAATTAAACGTAAGATAATAATCGTAAGCATCTTGCTCCAAACAAGAAAAATTAGAGAACCTACTTACCTCAAAGATTTACCTTCCAAAATATAATTATGTACAGCTTGGATACATCTAATAGCTTCTGCCTCTTTTGCATAAGTAATATACCTGTCTCAACAAATTTTTAAATGTGAACATCTAAGAAAGATGTCAAGAATACATACTTTATGCTGCCAAATCAAATCCGACGTGCAAATAATTCTTCTTCAATATGTCATAATGAATAAAAAGCATGAAAATTTAATGCAGATAAATTAATTCGTAGGAAAGATTCAAATATTTTTTTCTTAAAACCTTCAACATGATGAATATATGCCACATGAATATTGTGAAACTAAATCTGGTTTTATTATATCATGATGTTCTTAAATAACTAGATGCCAATGCATTAAATGCAACAAGGAGGCAACATAAATGAACAATAGAACACTACGTAAAGTGTCTGAAGCCAGAGCAGGGCCTGAATTTGAAATGCCCAAAAAAAAGAGAACAACACATGAACCAATTATAAAAACTTTTTTTTTTGAGGAAAGAACCAATTATAAAATTAAATAAAATTATTTCATCCAAATACTAAAGATGAAACTGTATCACTCTTAAATTATGCATGCACGGTTTTCACTAAGCACCAATTTTAGAAACCATAACAAATAGAAGTAAATTTAACAAATGGCCATGCAACTATGCCCTTAATCCCTATTCATTCACTGAGCTTTATTTTGTAACTAAATGGCCATCCAGATTTAATAATATTACAATTGTGATCATATTAACCGATGATATAAGGCTTATTGGTTAAAATGCTGATGTGGCACCCAGTCAGCATTTTCTCTCTCCTCTACGTCAAATTTTAGTTAAATAAAATGATAAAAAAATTAAAAAGGGCAGCAGTGGCAGAGGAGGCCAGAGAAGAGAGGGGAAGGGGGCTGCCCCCCTCTCCCCCAACTCTGAGGGAGAGAGGGGGGGGGGGGGGGGGGGGGGGGGGCAGCCACCCCTCTCCTCTCTCTCACATCAGAGATATTACTCATGGAGAGAGGGAATGGTACTTCTTTTGCATGAGGAGGAGACACAGAAAAACAGTCTAATTTTGGAAGGCAACCGGCATTGACCAGCCGATATTGTTTGCGAGAGGCGCCAGCGACTGCATTGGCCTGAAAAAGTCTCTGGTCTACTACAGAGGCAATGCCGGAAAGGGTACCAAGACAGACTGTATGATGCACAACAATTCCGGCTGCCTTCAAACAGCAAAGACGCTGAGAACAACACTTCTCCCAGCATCCAAAAAGCTGTAAGAGTTTTTTCACTCCTATCATAACTTTGATTCTCTGTCATATAAATTTTAACAGAAATCAAGCTTAAACGTTGCCTTCATATTCTGCATGATCAGGAAGTTTGGATAATCTGTACAATCTTTAAGAGGAACTCAACCTACAAGAGACAATGACAACATTGGAAAGAACTTGCTGTCAGGCAAATTCCAGCGACTCCGCTTATAAAACTAACAGCTTTGAATCTGAGAGCCAAAACTAGCACTCACTTCGTCTCACCAAGCCATCCTCATGGAGAGATGGAGTTTCCCAATAATTGCTCCAAAGAGAACAACCACCAACTGCACACAGTGCAGTGAAGGGCAACAGAGGAGAGAAGGAGGAGTGCCCCCTCTCCTCCCTCTCTCTTTTTGAGTGATCCAAGAGGATCTAGGCTTCTTACACCATTTTATGTTTGTTAAGATATGTAAAAGCTTGTGTTACATTTATACTGTTGGGCGACGATAAAAAATCTAATTATAATCATACTTACAATGCTCAACCATATCTTATAAGGCTTGAGTTAATATCAAACTTTTATAGACTAATATTTTTGAACTTTTTGTCATGTACAAACCATCGCTAGATGAGTATGTAGATATACACAAACACAAGGGAATGAAAGGAAACCAATCTTTTTGGATTTATTAAAGCTTCCTCCAGAATTTCCTTCTTCCTCAACCTCTTTTCTCTCACTCTCTCATACTTTATCTTGTCCATACCAAAGAACCCACAGAAAACAGGCACCCAGTAGCTAGCAAGAGGTGATTAGACACTCCAACAAACTGCCATAACTTTTTTGAAGGCCAGAGGACAATATTCCGCAAAGAAGAGCATCAGTCCGGGATCCTTGTAAGCTCCAAATCTCGTCATCCTAAACAATCTTAGATCAGAGAGAGAGAGGGGTGGCCCCTCCTCTCCTTCAAAGATTATGAATGGGGCGGCCAAACCCACCAGTCCATCCCCCCAGTATACTGGAGAAATGGAGAGGTGAGGGGCGGCTCCATCTCTCTAGAGATGGGGAGGCCCTTTATGAGGCCGGTGCCTCTTTTAAAAAGTTTTGTTGTTATTTTTTACATTTTATTATTTCATTATTTTATTTTTGACATGAAGGAGAGAAAAATGCTGGCATGAGTGTCACGCCAATATTTAACTAGTAAATTTCTATCACCCGTTATGATGACCATGGCTGCAAAATTATTAAAGTTGGATGATAATTGAATTACAAATTAAAATTCAATGAATGAGCTGAGGATGAAGGTATAATTGGATGACCGTTTGTGAAATTTACTCAAATAGGACGTTACATAAGAAAACACAATCATTTGAGAGAGATACTATATTTTGCATGCTTTTAGAAAATTGAAAAGGAAGTAGTGTAACGCGATGAAACAATTATAGGGATGTTCATATAATTGATATTTAAAGAACTATCATTGTACTAAAAGAGACATTTATGGGGATGAAGAAATATGGTTCTAAGTCCTGAAGAAACGAAAAGGCAACATAAAACATGAAGCAAGATGTGCACATTCTTTTTAAAAACAACATAAAAGGGACTTACACACTTAGTGTGTTGTTATTGGATGTTTGTTGTGAAGGTGCACTTGTTGGACGAGAAATTGACACCTTTACGACTTTTCCATATTGACCAAAATACTCCTTACGCTCAAGAATCTGGAAGTTCAATACGTAAATTTTTAATGTATGTTCATATAAAGCACCAACGATCAATTTACCGAAGCAAAGCTACGCACACTTTCTTCACATAAATTAGAAGGAAGTCCAATTATGTACACGAGATTCCGTTGTATCACTCTGACACTATTAAGATGCTTCTTAGTTTCCACTGAAGTCTTTGGCTTCAACTTTTGAGATTTCATTTTTTTTTCTGCAGTCGCCTCAGCTGCTAACCTATCCCAAGAGGAAACACCATATATACCTGATCAGGAACTCAGCATTAAGCATAATAAATGTGGAAGAACAAAAAACTAATTGCAGCAACCTCTCAGAATTGGTAGCCATTCCCACAATTCTTTCCTTGTCATATGGTGTGCGGCATGCAGGACACCGCCCTTCAGTGTCCTCCTTCTCCGCCATGTCAATTATATGGTGCCAGCACCAAACACAAATCTGTAGCAAATCAAAAGTCAAACAAGACTTTTCCACAAAATCTGTGGACTCAGACTTCAAATATAGCAGGGGAATGAAAGGCCTTAATTGACCCAGTACGTATACATTCCCTAAAGGGCAGAGACAAATACCTCATAACCACATTTGCAAGGCTTAAGTTGTTGATCAGTCAGGTCCATCTCCTCGGTGCAAAGTGGGCAAGTCCTTTCTCCATCATCGTTCATGGTCGTCCTTTAAGCATTGCGACGAATTCAGTTCCAATTAATGAATGAACAAAGTCATGAAATAAGCAACGCACAGGGTTTCACCGATAATCCTTGTTTCATCAAAAACCACAACATCTTCATATAAAACCCACAAAATTCGATCTTTTCACTGCCAAATAACTCAAGAGTTTCGCTTCAGATAACAAAACGAGGCATAATCAAAACACGACGAAGAACCTGCCTACATAAAGATCTATCACACAACCTCTCCCACCTCCCGACTAAAAGCAAACATAAAAAGAAAAAATGAAATCCCTACGAAAAGCCGGAAAAATCCTCGAGGCAGATCAGCATAGTCGACGAGAAAGAATGACCAAAAGAGATCGAGAGAAACACCAAAAAACGGGAGGGACGATCCAAAAGATCGCAGGTGCATCCCTTACATCTTGGCGGCGAATTGGGCAGGAATCGTTCGCGATGGAGCGCGCGAGAGCTCGAAGGCGTGGCGTCGATGAGGCGATATGAGGTGAAATCGAGAGCGAGCGAGAAGAATCCAAACCCTTCTCTCTTCTGGATTTCTATAAGACTTCCTCGCTCTTTTTTTTCTCTTGTTTTCTTTCTTTTCTTGGTCCCACGTTGACGTCGTTTAAATAGGTAATTAACGACCACCAACTGAGGAAACAGCCCCGGGACTTTGAGTAAATTTACGAACAGCCCTGAAGGGCCGCTCGCGGTATCCTGACCGGCGAAGAGTGTGGAGTGGGACCAAAGAAGTGAAGTGGAACAAGTGGCGGTTGGTGGGGCCCAAATGTGGAAGTGGTGGTGGATTTTGAGTGGGGGTGTGTGTTCCTTTTTATTGCGCTCTTATCCGAGTTTTGATTTTATTGGGACTTTTGGGAGGTTCCAATTTGTAGTTTGGATCACATGTGATATATGAGATTTGAAAATATACAAATTGTTGGCCATCATTTGATCATGTTTACATTTTGCTTTGAATTGAAGGATATCGACAAAACATTTTTGCATTTTAAAATATATTTTTTTATATTCAAGAATATATCGGTGATAGGCATGATTGTTAGGATCTCAATTTGGATACTAAAATATTATGATTATTTAGATAAAAAACTATCTCCATCTTAAATTTTAAATGTAGGATATATACTAAATTTGTAGTCGGGTCTTAATATTAGTAGAATGATCCTATCAATTCTACGATATTAATATAAATTTATTTATTCGAATAAAAAAATTAAAAATAAAAACATTAATAAAATTTTATTTAGCTATATATATTAATGTTATAAAACTCGGACCAGACGTTGACCCGGATAAGTTTTCGGATCAGGTTGGACCGGTCGAATTAATTAACCCGAACGGTCGGACCGGCTATTAATAAAATAATATAAAAATATCAATTGTAATACTTATATATTTTTATTAATAACTAATATATTTCAACATCAATGTACACTAATATGATTAAAAAATTAGTTAAAATTAAGAAATCAAATGTGACATATTTAACTATTGATATAAGTTTTATGTGATTTTAATATATTCAATTATAATTTACAAATTCATATGTCTCAAAGTTAACTATTAATATTAATTTAAATTAGAAAAACTATTATAGTTTCTATTTTTAAATTTAATTAGGTAATTAATCTTTTCACATTTAAGTTTTGACATATAAAAATAATTATAAAATTTCTTAAAAAATTTATCAAAGAAAACAATTTGATATATGAATGATGATATATTTTGTCATTCAAATGAATAAGTATAGCGTGGTGGTTTGTACATGTTAACCAATTGAGGAGGTCAAGGGTTCAATATCCATCGTCAATACCATTTTCATTCAACCCGTTCGGATCGGACAGTCCAACCCGGGTTTGACTGGGCCAAACCGGTCCAACATGGTCGGTGGATTTAGCATGACCCATGAATTTTAATATCTTCTAATGTTGTGTTATGAGTACAATCCTATATTGCCTTTCATAAAAATTAAATTTTATTATTGCACATATACTAGGAACTATATTGCATTTCAATAAATATTAGACTTCACTAAGATTATATAAAAATATGAATAAAATATTAATGGTAGATGTTTAATTAACTTATATATAAATATAACATTTATGAATAAATACATTATTTTAATTATTTTATATTAAAAAATATTTTTTTATTTATAAGGTAAAATTTTATCATCTTCGATTCGATTCTGATCTAATCTTACGATCTGATCTTGAATCCTTGGAGTTCCTTACAATCCTACTTTGAATATAGTGATCCTGACATCCTTGGTTATAGGTTACTTGGACTTGTAAGTTGCAATTAGTGAAATCAATTGAGTCCATCTTAAGGAAATAAATTATCAAGGGATATATACTTTTGATAAAATAAATTCTAGAAAAGACATTCGTTGTTATGTCTTTGGTAATGATTTTAGAAACAAGAGAAATTATCTTGGGAACGTAGAAGAAAGATTGGGAAACATTGAGCTTTAGTTTAATTTTCTAGTCAGAATTACTCGTTTTTCTACGAAGCTATTTTATAATCAAAGGGAGCGGCTGTGATTTGCCCACTAACCGAGTATATTACGTAGCTAATTTTAAGGCCGTGCGATGCATGAAAAATTTAGAATCAATTTGATAATAATTAATATTCAGGTTTGTGAAAGGAAAAAAAATTAACTCCACACAAAATAATAAATAATATCGTTTGCATGCCCGGCCCAAGGCCCAAACCATTGAAAGCCGCTCGAGGTTCCCATTGGCTTGAGGTGCCATAATATAGATAGATTCTATCAATAATAAATTACAACAATCAACAAATCTAATATTATTGTAATACTTCAAAATTCCACTTTAAACGTCACGGATAATTAGAAAAATTTTCGATTATATTAGTCCCTTCGTCATCATATAATAATAAATAAATGGTTATACATCAATACAGTAAAAATTACAATCAATAATAAAATATATAATTCAAAAAATATTTAAGAACTAATGTCATACATTATAAATATATTCATTATTCATAAAATATATTTAAATACATAATTTAGCAAAGTAACAAATTCATGACTTTATCGAACTAGGTGTGCATCTTCATCATCACAAGATTAGTCGCCATCCATCCTAAATATCAATTACTTACACGAATTTGAAGTGCAATATTTTTCAGTTAAATTATTTAAAGGTCATGTATGTACTTATTAGTATGATCTAGTGTCAACCCATCATAAACATAAATCATCATGCATTAACATTAGTAACATTGAGATAAGGTAACAATCATCATCGTATAAAAGTACGGTACATACATCATCATTCATTCTTTTCATCAAAAGGGATATTAAGTAATTTGTACTTATTATATACATTGTCTCAGTGAATCTCTTCGGGTTGTTTCATAATTATTTTCGTGAACATCAGTCTTTGCAGTTCAATCTTTTGATTAATGTATAATCCTAAGAGTATATTGAAATTATTTTGTTTATAGAATCAGTCAAATTGATTAATGTATAAGTTTTTTTTCTGGGTTCAAATCTTATTAATTAGTTTTTTTTCATCATGTTTAGCTGTCTGCAATGCTCATGAAAGATACAGGTCTGATGAGATCGTCGCATTATATTAAAAATATTATAAGATTATGAGATTCTAAATTCAAACAACAACAACAACAACAACAACAATAATAATAATAATAATAATAATAATAATAATAATATAATTAAAAACTTAATAGAATACTTGTTTAATTTCATAGATTTCTCAATTATTGCAATACGGAGTGATTATAATCAATAACATTGAAAATTTGGTAGGGTTTTTAATTAATAAATAATGAATAGAGATTCATTACATTCAATAAAAGGACTTTAGAAATATAAACCTTAAACATTAATCTCTAGTTTAATAAAAAAAAGTTCTAGAAATTATGCATGAAGATGTGAGATTATTTTTTTTTATAGCGTAATGACTAATTTATTCATATTTTATAAAATGATTTAAATTTATTCAGAAAACTATTCTGTGAATAGGTACAAAATTCATCAATATAAAATAAATAAATGAATAAAATAGTTAAACATTAAAAATAATGGATAATAGTTAGATATCGACAGTTAACTAATAATAACTTAATTAATAAATTACATATTAGTGTTTCGTAAGTGTAGCAATTATTATTTGAATTTACTTTAAAAATACACTACTAGAAAAACGCGGATTACCGACGGTCCGGACCGTCGGTAATCAGTCCGAAAACCGTCGGTAACACAATTACCGATGGTTTTTCAGTCGGAATCGATCCGTCGGAAAAACACTCGTCGCAAATGGATTTGCGACGGCTCAAAAAAATCCGTCGCAAATATCGATGGTTCTGGCCGTCGAAAAAGTCCTCGGCAGTTCGACCCGTCGAAATTTTTCGACGGTTGCAACCGCCTGAAAAGTGCCCGGCGGTTCGAACCGTCGATATTTCCGACGGTTGCAACCGCCGAAAAAGTCCCGACGGTTCGAACCGTCGATATTTCCGACGGTTGCAACCACCGAAAAAGGCCGGCGGTTCGAACCGTCGATATTTTCGACGGTTGCAACCGCCGGAAAAGGCCGACGGTTCGAGCCGTCGCAACTTTTCGACGGTCGCAACTGTCGAAACTTTGGACGAATGTCGCAACCGTCGATCTTTAGACGGTCGCAACCGTCACAAATAATTTTTTAAATATAAAAAAATTAGCGGCCGGATCCGGCCGATCCGGCCGCTGGAGGCCGGATCCGAACGGCTGTCGGATCCGGCCTCCGACCGGCCGACAGCAGAGAAAGAGAGAGAGACGCGCCGGCGCGGAGCGGGAGAGAGAGATACGCCGGCGCGGGAGAGGGTCGCCGGCGTCCGGCGTGGGAGGGTCGCCGGCGTCCGGCGTGGGATGGTCGCCGGCGTCCGACGGGCGGGAGGGGTGCTCGCGGCCGGGAGAGAGAGAGAGGAGAGGAGGGAGAGAGAGAGGAGTGGAGGGAGGAGAGAGAGAGAAGATGGATGAGGAATATATATAAAGGGAAAAAGTGGAAAGAAAGCGGGAAAAGGGAAAAAAAGCGGGATAACGAAATTTTAATTACCGACGGTTGCGGCCGTCGAAAACGTAAATATTAAATATTTTTATAATTATCGACAGTTGTGACCGTCGAAAAGATATTTAGTTATATATAATATTTATTTTTTATTTTTTCGACGGTTTTGACCGTCGGTAAGTGCGACGGATTTTGCGACGGTTGGATATCCGTCGGAAATATCGACGGTCCTAATCGTCGAAAAATTAAATAATAATATAATTAATTTTTTTATTTCTGACGGTCTTGACCGTCGGAAAATCCGTCGAAAACATTTAATAATAATATAAAAAATACATAATTTAATTTTTTTTATTTCCGACGGTCATAACCGTCGGAAAAAGTCGTCGGAAATTGCGACGGATGGATATCCGTCGAAAATATCGACGTTCCTAATCGTCGAAAAATTAAATAATAATATAATTAATTATATAATTAATTTTTTTATTTCCGATGGTCTTGACCGTCGAAAAATCCGTCGAAAACATTTAATAATAATATAAAAAATACATAATTTAATTTTTTTATTTCCGACGGTCATAACCGTCGGAAATTGCGACGGATGGATATCCGTCGAAAATATCGACGTTCCTAATCGTCGAAAAATTAAATAATAATATAAATTATTTCCGACGGTCATAACCGTCGAAAAATCCGTCGAAAATGGAACCGTCGAAAAATCCGTCGTAAATTGCGACGGATTTAGAACCGTCGAAAATTATCCGTCGGAAAATCGCGATTTTCTTGTAGTGATATATCGTGAAAAAAAAAATACAAAATCAATCAGTATAAAATAAAGAAATAAAATATCAAATATAGTGGATAAACATCAAATAAACTATGCTTATTGATAAAAGCATAAATAATTAATGTTGAAGTAGGTAATAACTGAGTTAACAAATAACAGATAATAGTTAGATATTGACACTAACTAATAGTAATTTTAATAAGTTTAACATTAATTTTCAGCAAGCATGGCGATTTAATTAATCGAAAACTTGCAAATAACATTGAAAGTCGAATATAATTTATATTCTTATAGCATGTTATTTTTTAATTGCAGCATATTAACTAATTTATTCAATTTTGTAAAATAGTTTTAATTTACAAAGAAAATATTATTCTATGTCACGAAAATAGAGACAAAACTAAATTTAAACAAAAATATTGAAATACATTTTTTTCCTTAGAAAAGGAAACAGAGAAGTAAAATGTTAGAAATAAAATAAGAAATATGATACTTAAGTGTCAAATACTTTTTTTATCGAGGAAGAAAGTGCATATTAGGAGCAAATGTTCAACTTCTAAACTGTATATGTTGGTGATGATAGCCTATATCACTATTTTGACATGATTAATAGGCAAAATCATGGATGACGATTTGATTAGCGAACAATATAGAAGTATTAGGGTTTGATGGTTCGATTATGAAATTGAAAAACTTGTTAAATTTAACTGTTCAGTTATTTAACAAGTATACAATGATAAATTCACTTAAAAGAAAAAAAATCAACTTGTAACAAAAAAAAATTAATTACTGAGATTATATGTTTCCTATTTTTTTTGTATTGCAAAAAGTAAATTCCTTTCTCTTTGCCATTTTTCTTAGGTCTTTCTTTACAATATTAATCACGATTTTCTTTACAGGGTCGAACTCCCTAACCATTTTGATTTGCTTAACATGTCACAATAAATAAATATATATATATATATATATATATATATATATATATATATATTACATGGAAGATGATTGAACCAACAAGAGGGAATTTGGTTCCACAGTTTCAATCACATTACCTTCGGGATCGTTGTCCTAAAACAAGAAAACAAAGAAGAGTTTGACCTAGTATAAATAAATTATTTCATCCCGAGTATTGACAAGAAAGATCAAAATTTTGAAGGAATTAATATCCTTCAGAGCACCTTCTATTTAAAAAAAATATCCAACGCATCTTAATTATTGACCCACTCATTAATAAATTAAATAATAAATGATTAAATTTCATTATTTAAAAATATTATTTATTTAGACCGTTAGGATGAACCATTGAAATTCACATCTATCCATAGCAATGTACATTAATTCCAATTTTAAATAGTTCATTTAAGAACTTGCATGATACACTTTAGCTCTTAGGAACTTTTGTAATGCCATTTTTTATATGGACATGTGATGAATTTTCTTCACTTATTAAAATATTTTTTAAAATTGTACATGTCAAAAATTCAAAGCCGACAATATTAAAATACTCGAGTATCAAAAATAGTATTGGAAATATATGATACTATTGGAAATGTATAATCACAAAATAGTTATTAATAGGAATATGAGCCAACACATCACATGAACAAGTCATGAATATTGAAAATATATGGGTGTGATATTTAAAAAAAATAGGAGGGACTATGTTTATGTGGAATTAAATATTGGATATATTTATTTTCGCACTTATATAGTTCTCTCTCCTCGTGCAAGCATTTTGCGGATGTGATAATATTAAAATAAATAAAATAATAATTAAAAATGAGACATAGCCACCTCCGATGAGAGGGAACTCTGACGAGCCGTCGGTCAGCGACTCACCTCTATACATGACAAGATATTGCTCGCTCTGTCTCTTCTTTGGGCTCACGGTTTTCTAACGCGTCCTACCAAGTCATGCTCACATATATATTCAGCATCTCTCCCGTGATTTATGTATATGGAATTAATCAACGACATGCTTCATGCACCCTTCCCCTCTTAGGGGACTTAAAGTCCTCGTTGAGCGATCGCATCCCACTATGCACAAAGGCTCACGCGAAGTGACTCTGATACCATATGTAACACCCTTACACTTGCGTATGATATTATCCGTTTTGGGCGGAGTGCGTAGGATATTGTCCGCTTTGGATCTCCGTCCGCACGATTTTTTCAAAACGCATCCTACCAAGTCAAGGCCATGCTCTCATATATACCCAGCATCTCTCATGTAACTTATGCATGTAGGACTAATTCAAAGCATGTCTCATGCACCCTTCCCCCCTTAAGGGGCTCAACGCCCTCATTGAGTGATCGCACCCCACCATGCACAGAAGTTCATGTGGAGTGATTCTAATATCATATGTAACATCATTGCACTTGCGTAGGATGCGTTTTGATAAAACCGTGCGAACGAAAGCTCAAAGCGAATAATATCCTATGCAATTACAATGGTGTTACATATGGAAAGGTAACTGTTATTGAGATTCTCAGCAATCATTTTTATTGGAATTGTTACAATGTTAGTGAAGTGAAGAAAACAAAACCACTAGTTCATATTTCGATGACTGCTCTGGCACAACCCTATCGCCACTTAAAGCAGTCCCGTTCATAATCACAACTTGTAACTTGTAAGCAGTCGCATCGTAGTAAATGCAGGATTCAGGAAGCGCTGTCAGACTTTATTGTTCTTTTATAAGTTCGCAAGATTACTACTACGATTCGAACTTATTGCAGTTATGAACTCCTAAACTTTTCGGCTTTCAAATTCTACTGCAACTGTAGTTTGAACTTTGAATGCTATTATTGGATGAGTACTGGAAGAGAGATACATCTGAAAGTAAAACATCTACGAAGGACAAGATGTGTTGGCTTTGCGTCTTTGTTGCGCCATTGCCATTCCCGTAGGAGAAAAGAATCACGTCCCAGTGCAAAAATTAACACACACGATAAAGTTGAAGAAGACAACAACAATACAAACAAATCCAAGGCTACATGATCACTAGCTACTGAATGCCAATGATGCCAGCAACTGAAGCAAAAAAGTACTATTTTTGAAAGCTCAGTCCTACAACATATCTACTTGTCATCAACATAATTATGTATGCAGGACTTCATGATCTGAGGAGACATTTCCATCCACAGTTCAAAAAGTGGCACAAACAATCTTTATTGCCTTAGTCACATCCCGCAGAAGAAGAAAAAAGAATCTATCAACTAAATTAGTACATGAAAGTGAGTTCACCAGCTGAGATAAAAAAAGAAAATTCCCCTTTACGAGCAATCAGCAGAACAAAATAATATCCATCCCCACAAAGTTGGAGGTGCATGCAGTACCTTAACTTGGTCATCCTTCCAAACTGAGAAGCTTGAAGAAAGTTTTATGGTGGTAGTCCCACTCAACCAACAGCCTTCGAGAGCATTGCTCTTATTGATCTGAACAGACATGCCAAAATCTTGACTTTTATCTGCCCTCGCTTCGGTAAACTTTTGCTCCCCTTCTGATCCTTCGGAAGGTACGCAGCGGCCAAGGACACCATCATAAGATTGCAACTAGCAGTGAATCTCCTCCTGATGGAACAATGGAGACGCTGAAAAGGCACTCACCTCTAACACACGGCCAGGTTTAAATGAGCCTATTAGAGGCTTTTGGGCACAAGGAAAAATGAACACAATAGGATTTCAGTCATAACTGCGAAATGGAGCTTTATGACAACATACATCTAAATGACAATGTTGCTGGAAGATCCTTATGACACTAGGTTCTTATAGACGTGATTGTTCAGAAGATGCCTATGTTCTAACTGTATCAACACAGTTGCATGGTTATAAAGTATTTTTCCATGCCTCCGTTAGCCCCTACAAAGACCGACAGCATGAGGGAGAGGATTGGGACACAAATTAGTCATAGTCTGCCATTACAACTGTTAATAATGTCTTGAATCTGACAGAATTCTCCTATGGGGATGTCGCAGTGCTGTCTTCAGTGCGTTCCATGAGTAATTTCTCAGAGGCACAAGCTTCCAATGTCATTTGCTTTTATGCTTCTTACTGGAGAAAGAGATGGCAAAATTGGATTGGATATTGAGCCAAGAAAAATTGCACAAAAGTATAATATGACCAAGTCATCAATGACTTCTATCATTATCCTCTTCACAGTCTTACGATTATTCCCTTTCTTTCCTTCCTTTTTACTTTTGAGACAAAAAAGTTTGTCCATCAAGGCTTATAAACTATTCAGAATTCTTTTTAAGAGAGCAAGAATTTCTAAATAAATGTATATTCTCCTTTGCACATATATTAAAAATTGAAATGAAAGGAAAATTGAAATGCTCATTTCTCGGCATTTCTTGACAAACAACGACTCCAAATCTGTAAAAAATTCCTTTGTTTTTGCTCTGTTTCTTCTGGTGCCACATGACATGAAGGTCCACAAAAGCAGACAATAGAATGAGCTTATCACCAGTCCAAAAACAGATACTGGATGTTCAAGTTAAAGACTCTGGTTATCAGACATCACACCGATGATAATACAAAAACGAAGGAAATAATATTCGAAAAAGCTCTTGCCTTCAGATAATGGAAGCGTGTTACAGAGTTATACACCAGTCAGACTATATGAAGTCAGCTCTTCCTTTGTGGATAGTCTTTGCCTGTTCTTCTGGGAACACGAAACGACATTGGACAAACTTGTAGGATGGATTGAAATCCCTTTATTTGGCATTGTGTTTCAACTCAGTGGAGAAGTGTGACAGAGATGTTTCAGTTTACATTCGGGTCACCCAAAATTGTTCTGTTTCACGTGCCTCGTCTCCTATGAGGTGGCTCAATATGACCTGTTCAATCGCTTAAACATATGGTAAGTAAAGAGGAAAAAAATGTAATAATTAAACGGGAGCCGAAGACTTTGACTCTTATCTGCGCTCAGGACGGAGAAACCTCAAATGGAAGTCTTCCACGTAGCAGAACAACAGAAGGCAATCACTAAAAAAACTCCCAAATTCGACTTAGATTATCAGATGATAATAAATTTAGATTTTTATTCGATCACACTGAATATTAGGTGGTAATCGAAAAAAAAAGAGGTCATGCAAGTTAAGGCATTCGAATTTTGTTAACATAAAGAATTTTTGTTCGGAGTGTAAGGCATTCGAGTCTTATCTTTCAACGTTAGGTATGCGATCCGAAACAAAACTAATGATGACCAATTTTTTAATTCATTTTGAATGAGTTGAATGGTCGAGACCACTTTTTAGAATGCCGTACAAAAGAATTAAGAAAAAAAATTCTTCTTCCTAAGTCATTGATAATTTTTTAAAAAAATATTTACTAGATGTTTTAATCGTATCATTAAAAATTTCAGGAACTCAAAATTTTCACTTCATACTTTGATGAAAAATATAATAACAAAAAGTTAATTAGTCAAATAAGTTCATGATAAAGTTTTTAAATTTATAAAGTTTTAAGTCACATTATTATACTTATAATGATAACCAATATATGCAATGAAGTAAAAATTTAAATTATTATGGAATTTATTATAACTTCTTGCTTGATTATTAACGAAAAAAATAAATTATGCTGCACTAATATACTAATTAGGAAAATAACTGCAGTATTAAGAAAGCAAGTATTTATCATTAAGTTATAACTATAGTTTAGAATTGTAAATTAACTACAGTTATAACTATAGTATAGAAATTGCAAACTAACATATCAAATGAATACTTTATATATTTGTCTAAAGGTAGGTGGCTCTATTTTTTCTTTTATATAAGTGAACAAAAAGGAGATGATTCCATCCAGCAAGTTCTCGGAAATGGATTCTTATGAAAGTGAATTAATATCCTTTGACAAGAGAATCCTTCTCAAGGGTTTTCGAATATTTTGTATCATGACATTTCGGATTCTTATCGTAATAAATAAATTATATCACGACCAGTAGCATGCTCGACAGAAAGAATAGGTCCTACGATGTAGGATCGATCGACCAACTAAGTCATGCAAACCTTGAACGCACCATGTATGAAATCAGTTGAAGCATTGGTCAAGATGGTCGGACTGACCTGAGCACAATTGATCGTATTCTTCCAATGGATACACTACAAGAAAGATGGGAATTACAGACAGTTTCGTTCATATGTAATTTTTCAAAAATCGTGGAAATAATGATTTTCAATAGTTTTTCGACGGAATCGATTCGTCCAAAAAATAGTCATCGCAAATCAATTTTCGACGATTGAAAAAAAACGTCGGAAGTTCCGACGGACGTCGACGATCGCAAACGTCGAAACTTTTGACAGTCAAAATCGTCGCAAAAAAATTTTATAATATAAAAAAAATTAGTCGGCCGCTGGCGGTCGATCCGGCGGCCAGCGACCAAATT
Source organism: Pontederia crassipes (assembly GCA_030549335.1). Classification (NCBI taxonomy): domain Eukaryota; kingdom Viridiplantae; phylum Streptophyta; class Magnoliopsida; order Commelinales; family Pontederiaceae; genus Pontederia; species Pontederia crassipes. The sequence goes on from CM060190.1 coordinate 38,497,152, forward strand.
CGGCAGCCAGACGATCAATCCGAACGCCAATGGTCGATCCGGCCGCCCGCAGTTGGATCTGGCCGCCAACGACCGGATCCGGCAGCCAGGCTGCCAGATCCGAAAGTTCATTAATTAGAGGAAGAAGCTCGACTGATTAAGGAATGGATTGAATCTAAATAAGACATTTGAAGATGTTTCCATCATATTTAGATAAAGAAATACTTTTAGAATATCAAGGAATCAATAATAAAAGTTAATCAAATATTCATGTAAAAAGTTGTGATCAAAACGTGTGTCATGTTTGAACTAGTCGATCCATCCACCCTGCAATCCAAATGGAGGACAAGCAAAGAAAAAGGCCTATTCTCAAGTTGTGCAGGGGCATTACTGGGGAAGTTCAATTCAGTGCTGGAATTTGTGTTTTGGGAGATTCGTTGAGGCCTAAGGCTTATTCCATTATTGTCACTTGTGCTTCCGTCGCCTTATTTCGAAGGCTTATCTAAGATCGCTACCGATATTATCAACGACTCAAAAACTCTTCCGTGACGTCTTCGCGACATCATAAGCGACATCAAGACAATCACTCCCTCGTTCTCCAACCAAGTACATACATCAACAGTTTAGCTAACCCGGAGGCAATAATAATTTTTGGTAAAAGACCAATGATCTTTGTTTAGAGGATATTCCAAGAATTTTTGGTAAAAGACCAATACATCAACAGTATTTTCCAAGAATTCCTTGTCTTCAGTAATGAAGTATTTTCCTCAGACTTTGCTGGAGCTCGGCAAGAAGTCACATGGGGGCGTAGAAACCCGACAGAGCTTTGCTGTAGGTCATGTTGTTCATTTGAAGCAGCTCATTCCCCAGCAGACTACAGAGAAGTCCAACAACGATGGCATAGGACGACGGCTAGCAGCTGCTCCTTTCCGAAGTCATTTCCAGCAGCTGAATTGGTGGTACAACACGCAAGTTCCCATTTCATCCAAACTGCTGCCAGAACTAGGGAGGACATTTCCATTAAATCACTCGACTAAGTTCTGATGTGGGGGACAGGGGAGGACCCAGCTCAAGGGGGCATGGCCCTTCCCTAATTTTTTAAACATTTATTAAGATTATATATTAGTATTTAGTATATAAGTTTTTGGGTATTACTTCAACCAAACATGATATTTTGCTTTGCACAGGAGGTTAATGCGTTTCCATGCCTTTCCAGGAGGTTAATGGTCCTGATCCAAACACAGCCCAACAATACAAAAGTCATATTTAAAATAGGTTTAAAGTCTTCTGTGTGGATAGTCTTGGAAAGTAAAATAAGTTTAAAGTCTTGTTTGTGGATAGTCTTCGTCTCTCCTTATCGGAACACAAAAACGACGTTGCACAAACTATGTACGGATCCTTTCGGTTGACATTATGATTTTTTTTAATTTTTTTTAAAAAAATTGAATTGCTTGGGCATTGCATGTGTTTCCCAATGCATGCATGGGACAGGTGTGGCATGGGTGGATGTTTGAGCTCCATGCCACACCTGTCCCATGCATGCATTGGGAAACACATGCAATGCGTACGTAAAGCTCTATTTGGGTTGTAGAATTAAAGTTATATCAAGTTTTTATCAAATTCTAATGACGATTTTATTCTTACTCGATGTTTGGATGAGAATTATAAAATAAAAAAACTTTAAAAATTAACGTGACATATATATCTTATTTTGAAATTGCAAGTAACGGCAGTGACGAGAAAGTTCTCGTCGCTTCGTAAGTTCTCATGGCCAAGTCTTGACTAAGAACTTTTTGACAAAAATTTTCGACGATTAGACGTGTTGATCAGAACTCAAATTCTGGTGGAGTCCACTAGAATTTCGTTCAGTTCTGAATGAAAGTTCTTATCCAAACACTGTTAAAAAGACTACCTACAATATACAAAATTAATATTTATAGCATAAATATAAAATTTTATTGTAACGGTTTATTACTGTACTATGTAATAATTATGGTTGTAATAATATCAACTTGATTCATTATATAGTTGTTATTGTAACTTATTAACCAGTATCATAATAAGAATCAACATTAAACGATATTTAGAGTATTTAACAATAATTATATTATTGATTAATATAATTATTATGCATACTTATGATTCTACGTTTATGTTAATTTTATTGTAATGTTTATACTAATTAAACAATGATAAAGAAAATAATTATTAATTACTGCATCTTAATAATGATTGAATTGTTGAGTTATATATATGATAATATATAATAATAAACTAATCATATATATATATATATTTCTTTAAGACCTAATTTATATATAGGTTTAAAAATATGTGGTCCTACTTTTTCGACCTATATATATATATATATATATATATATATATGTTAATAATTAAAAAAGGTTTAGTTCTTGCTGCAATAACATAACTTGATCAAGAATTTGGTGTATGTGCACCCAAATTGATTGGAACTGGGACCCCAACACAACAAGCGATTCGAATTGTGGATTTTGACGCCAAGTCGCATAGTTAGGAAGAGTCGTACAAAAGAATTAAAAGAGAAAAAGATTATTCTAATGCCAACGTTTGTGTTGATAATCCTAAAAAAATAAGTGTTTAGTAGATATTTTAAATATAGCATTTATTTGACTAAAGAAATATAATAACAAAATAAGTAGATTATCATATATAATTTATAGGTGTAAAATAACTATATATATGTGTGTGAATAAGTAGTTTATCGTCTCGTTTGGAAATCAGAATCACGTGAAACCAACGCTCTCGTTCCACTTGTTTCTTCAAATAAGGCCTCGTGAGCCATATTAATTGTGGCTGCCCAGATAATTCCACAATTTTGGTGGAATCTCTTATTTTTTTTACCACGATATGTCCTTTTTTATTTTACAAAAACTTTTTTCTTTTAGTTTTTTTTCTTCTTTTTACCTATTTTATATGTAATAATTTATTTATTATATGTAAAATCTTAATAATAAAGAATTAATATAATATTATTTATTATTTTCTTATAAAATTTTAATATTTTATTAAATACAAAATATTAAAAATTGATTTTTTATAGTTAAATAATATAATTTTTTAATATATATTAATATTTTATTTCTTCAATAATTTTATAATATATATTTTTAATTTAATCACGCACTAAAATTAACTCATCACATTTACTTTTTCTTATCACATCAACTACCTTATTCCTCATTATCAAATTTCACTCTATCTAATCACACCCGGAACTAATCTATTAACTCAAATTATTCGTGAGAACTTGATGAAACTTTCATTTTCATCGCCAAACGACCCTTATATGTTTGTCTAAAGTAGATGACTAAGTGGCTCTACTATATGACAAGTAAAGAAAAAGAAGGAGATGGTTCCTGGTCCAGCCACATATTTGCCACTGGCAAAAGAAGCTAAAATGTCTTTTCATTTTTTTCTCATATAATCTTTTTTCAATTATAAACTTTTTTCACGTTTATCCACTACTTTTGTATTTTTCACAGATCTTCTCTAAATTATGTCACTTTTTTCATTTAGATCCATTCGTCAATCTCTGTTAATTTTTTTGTTAAATTTTATTATTTGATTTATGAAATGACCCAATTGCCTTCGTGCATTTAGGTCAATAAAGAAAAGGGGAGCTCACTTATTTGAATTGCACGGGGTAATTAGATCATTTAATAAATCAAATAATAAAAATTGACGGGAAAGCTAATAGAGAGTGACAGATGGTCTTAAGTGAAAAAAATGGCATAGTTTAGAAGAGATCTGTGAAAAATACGAAAGTGATAGACATGAAAAAAAGTTCATAATTCAGAGGAGGTAAAATGTAATAATCCAATTCTAAATTGTGACAATAATAAGTTGTAATGAAAGCATTGCAAATAAGATGCACAAATCAATGCTCGAATCCTGAGTTATGACGAAAAATTAATGTGGCCAAAGTAAGTTTAGCTAATAACGATGAAGAAGAAAAAGTCATTTAGCAACTAGGAATCCATATTTAATCCTTAAATTTGGTATATAATGCATGATAGTTACATATTCCAGATGCCACAATGGGTATGTGAAGCCTTTTAAGATTGAATCATTTTATTAATGTTTGATTGTTTGAAATAATGATTGGTATGTTTTTGTTCCATTATCTTTTACATTTTACACTTTCATTTATAGTATATTTTTTAAAAATAATAAAAAATAGTATTTTAATGAAGAAAATAATTATTTATAACCAAAATTTAACAATAGTTGAATTGTTAAGTTATATGATAATATATATAAATTTATTATATTATATATATCTTTAACACCTAATTTATATATAGGTTTAAAAATAGGAGGGAAATGCGTATGTAGAGCGGCCGCTCTACCGTGCGATTATCAAGGGAGGACTTAGATTTCTGTGCGATAGTGAAAAAATGGACAATAAATTATAACCGTACAGATGTTGATGGAGGGTTCAGATTGAATGAGAAAAGATGGCAATTCTATTGAATCCTATGTTTTGATGATAATAATTAAAATGGACATAAAAATTACTAATCTATGCTCAAGTGATGATAATGCAGGTGTAAGATTGATATGACCACATTCACAGAAGAAATCATCAAATTAAAATCGAAAGAAAAAATTTTCAGCAAACGACCGAACCGATCGGTCAATCGATCATGGCACCAGTCGATTGATATTCAGTGGAAGAAAAGATGAGACTACACCGATCGACGTCAAGACATTACCAATCGATACACCGGTTGACAACGATATGTATCTATCAACGTCGAGACATTACCGATCGATGTATCGGTCGAAGGACCGGTCGACCGGACAACGTCAAAATGCAAAAAATGGAACAACGATCACATTGATCGATCGACCGACCCATCCCAGCGGTCGACCGGACATTCAGTCAAATGAATAATAACGGCTATTATTTTGAGGAGAAAATTGTGAAAGACTTTTTGAACGAATTTTCACATGTAGGAGCTTATAAAAGAAGTGTCAAAACCTGAGGAAAAATCATCCAAGCAAGCAAGAACATCCTAGAGCTCCTTTCAAGTTCTTGAGCCCAAAATGGTAAATTTCTTCCCTTTTCTTTTCTTAGCTTTGAGTGTGAGAAAAATTTTAAAAGAAAAGAGTTAGAGGAAAATATTTACTTTCTGATCTAAGTGAGATTGAGAGCTCATTGTAAAAGAGGTGTGTCTTGTCTCTTGAACGGAGAAAAATGCGTGTGGTGTAAAGAGGGTTATTCTCTCCCTACAAGTAAAGATAAAGATAGTGAATCTCCGGTGGTCTCGAGGTCGAGAAGTCGGAGCGGGGACGCAGACCAAAGAGTTGAGGCCAAACCTCGTCAACATATTATGTCTCCTTGCATTCGTTCTTTAGCTTTTCACTTATGTCTTATCGTTATTTGCTTGTGATCGATTTTATTGATTTTTTCGAAAGTGACATTGCAAAAAGATTTTTGTACACCAATTCACCCCCTCCCTCTCTTGGTGCTTTTGATCCTACAAATTCCTAAGAAGACATGTGACTAAGATGCCCAAAATATGTGTTGCTGCTCCCTCATCTGATTTCCTTCTCTTTGTGCTGTTGTTCCCTCATCTGATTTTCTTCTCCTCCTTCGATCATTGGCGGCATTGTTGGTCCCTCCTCCGGTATAGTGCGCTTCATCGTTTCCTCCCCCAGCTCTAAGATCTGCTATTTTTCCATATATTTTTTATTTTGGGTTTTTGCTCTCGATCTCTTCTGATTTTTTTTCTTTTTGGTGTTCTTCGTTTCATTTTCTCTTTGCCCTTGTTGTTGTACGTGCTCTCCCTTTGCTTCTGCTCTTTCTTCCTTGTTGATTTTGCTTCCGCATGCCTCACCGTTGCTTCTTGCTTCTATTGCCTTGACATTCCAACTTGTTGCATCTGCTGCCAACATTCCTTTGCTACCTTGCCGCTGCTACTTGTTTTAGATTGGCCCTCTTCATTGCTGGCCTAATGTATGTCTTTCCAGATCAATATGGGACAATGTGGGTGAGAGTTCATAGTGCTGATTCCACATGTTAAGCAAATGAAGGTGAGAAAATTTGAGCTTCCTGACTTTTTGCTTTATTACTCACTAAAAGAATGTATTAAACCTTTTCTTATAATCAAATGTCAGGTGCTGAAGGACGATTAATAATTGCCTCTAATGAAAAATGGGATGCACTACTGCCAAGGTCTACCAAAGATCCACTCTCAAGCATGTTGAACTATTGCCTCCTACATCGCTTACTGTGCCTTCTCTTATTCAATTATTTTTGCAATTTTCCTGTGGTTGCCTAAGTGGTTCACTCTTTTTAGTCAATTGATATTTGCAAAGTCAATCTCGCAATTGTGAGTATGGATATGGACATTTCACAATTTGAAAATTAGTATGTCCATAATTTGGAAGACACACAAGAAATATATTGCATTGAAGACCTAGAAGTCCCACAAGAAAGGTTTGAACCGACATGTTATTAACTATGATACCTTCTAATCTTTTCATTCTTATTAATGATTTTATAGCTTGCAGTTTATTGAAAACAATCCAACAAATGAGATTGAATGTGAAGATGAGAATGACAAGATAGTTACAAAACCTTTTATTGGAACGTCATATGACTCAGAAGAACATGCATACAAGTACTACATTCTTATGCAAAATTCGTCAAATTCTCTGTGCGAAAGTCTTACAGTTTTAAATCTAGAAAGACAAATGGCATTATTGGAAGAAAATTTGTTTGTTCTAAAGAGGGGCACAAGAACCTTACAAAGAAAAGAGATTTAGGAAAAATTGACAAGCGTAGAAGAGATGATAGGTTTGATTGTCAAGCTTACATAAAAGTTGGAGTAAGAGATGATGGTAAGTGCGAGGTAAAAACCTTTAGTGAAAAACACACACACATTTTAGCTTCTTCATCTAAGACATCAAGAATGGGGTCTCACTCCAAATTATCAACTAATTCCAAGCAAGTTATGTCAGAACTACATAATTGTGGCTTTGGCCCATCAAGTATTGTCAAAGTTCTCAAATATTCTGGTGAGACAACAATAACCACACAAACTTGTGTCGATCATTTGAGAATAAGAAAAGTTGATAATATTGGTAAAGAAGCTATGCGTGTGATTATGCATTTTCAACAAAGACGAAGTAATGATCCAGGTTTCTTTTTTCGCTTTGAGGTAGATCTTGTAGATAAAACCACAAGGAGTGTATTTTGGGCAGATGGTAGATCTAGAGAAAGCTATATGACTTTTGGAGACCATTTCTTTTGATACAACATATAGGATAAACAAATTTTGCATGCCATTCGCCTCATTCACAGGAGTGAATCATCATATGTAATTAATTTTATTTGGTTGTGCTTTACTTGCAGATGAAACAGAGGAGATATTTATTTGGCTATTCCGCACTTGGTTAGAATATATGCTTGAAAAATATTCGACAATGATTGTTACTGATCAAGATGTGGCAATGGACAATGCTATACAAAAAGTTTTTCTGAATACATGACATAGATATTGTATTTGGCATATTGAAAGAAATGTTATTTGTAATCTAAAAGATTTATTTGCACGTGGTGATTTCAATGAAGAGTACAAAAAATGAATTGATAAAAGTGAAAGCATCGAAGAATTTGAAAATGAATGGACAGCCTTGAAGGAGAAATATAATATTCCAAATGATTAATGGTTAGTTGGCATGTATAATAAGCATCATCATTAGGTACCGATTTATTTTCGGGACCAATTTTGTGTAGGCATACTACTCAAAGATCCGAGAGTATGAACTCTTTTTTTTATGGCTTTGTGATCTCCAATACCTCATTTATAGAATTTGTACAACAATATGAACAAGCTATTGCATGTCGTCGCGAGGATGAAGAAAGAGCATATTTTATGACTTTGAACTCTTCAGCAGCATTATTTACCAAAAATTTGTTAGAAAAACATGCTGGGTCAATTTACACTCAAAAGGTGTTTTCCAAGTTTCAAGAAGAATTTACAAACTTTGTTGACTATTCCACACAGAAAATTTTAAAAGATTCTCAAAAGATGATATATTTAGTATATCGAATGGGTGCATAAAATAGTCGAGGGAAAACTGTAGAATATAGTTAAGGAGAAAATAGTATTATAACATGTTCTTGCAAAAAGTTTGAGCGAGAAGACATTTTCTGTTCGCATATCATAAATGTTCTCTATAAAAAGGGAGTTACAAGATTGCCCGAAGAGTACATTCTCCATCGTTGGACGATTAATGCTCGTCATACGACAACACATGTGTTGCATGATAGTCACTCTATTTCTATGAATGAAGAACAACACATAACACCTATGCATGAATGGGCATGGCATGCTAATATTTGGAAACTTGATGGCTTGGGTTTGCGCTCCTCTAGTCATTTAAGGTATGGAACATCAATTATAGTGGAGCTTATTAAGAATTTAGAAAATATGGAAATTGAAGATTAAAGGGAGAAAGATGAAAGTGTGAATGACAATCAACCAAAGGATACTGTTTCCATTGTCCCAAGTTCACAAGAATTTGACTTTGTCATTCGAGACTCTATTCATGTGAAACCTAAAGGACGCCCAAGAAAGATGACTAGAATTAAATCTAGCATTGAGGTATCGATGTCTCAAAACCAGTCTAGGAAGGTGAATATCTATGTTGTTAAATAAATATGTTCTTATTCTCTTTTGCATCAAATTCTTCAAGTAATATCTTATTTATGTTTTGAATATGTTTCACTGGATACCAACATTACGAACATTGATTCATGAGCACAATCTGCATGAAGACCGCTCTTGGAGGTTATAAGTTAGTAACCTTTACCTTTTTAATCCTCTTATAACCTTTATGTCTTTATGTCTTCTTATAATCTTTATGACTCCTTTATTTTTCAGATAAATACGACAAGCTAGAGCTTACATCGACAAATGAAGGATATTACATTAAGTTTGGCAGATGGATATTTTTTTACTTAAACTAGTGTTCTTGTTGTGTTAAACCAGTGACCAAAACTTAATGTCATGGCAGATTTGTTTTTTTCCCTCAGATATTTAGTATAGGTTTCCTGGAGATCTCCTTGTTCACATTTAAGCCATATATGTTTCCCGAAGATCTCCAGTTGCAGTTGCTATGAGTATATTTTCTCTTTAATTGCCATGTCATATTTGTATATACATGTTACTGGACTATGACAAATTCTATCATCTATAATGATGAGGTTCTGCTCTCTAACAATTCATGACATTTTCTGAGTTATTCTGATTTCTGATAGAGGTGTATGATAAAAAAATGAAGTTATCAATCAGCATGCCTAAATGATGGTAGAAATTTTGGCCTCCATGCTTGAGTGAAAGGGACATACCCCATCTTACGTACACATGTGCTTAGGATGAAAGATTAATTAATTATGCTCATGGAAGACAAATTATTCAAGAGTTAAGCTATAAATTTTAGAGTACATTGTGCAGTATGTGGAAGCAAATAAATAGATATGACAGAGTTACACCAATCTGTTGCAGACAAATCAGGCACACCAAAGCAAGAACACGAAGTAGATACAATAAGCAGACACACAAAGCAGGCGCACCAACGCATGCACACAAAGCAGATATAATAAGTAGGCACACAAAGAAGGCTAACATTTGTTGCACACAAAGCATGCTAACGTTTGTTGCACACAACACAGGCATGCCAAGAGTTACCAATCTATTTAGGATAAGAAGATACAATAATCATCAAGAAGATACACCAATCCATATCAAGAAGATACACTAGATCATCCTTAAATAGTGTCAATTCAATGTTCCATATCATCCTTATTGCAGTGTGTCAACATTACATTTCATCCTTATCGCCAGACAATGACTAAATTTTACAAAAGATATAAAAGATTACTACAATCATTAACATGATCAATAATACAATATTTTTATGTAAAATGCCTCCTCCACATAGACTCTTCTTTTCCATTTCAAGTTGAGTTTCCAAATCATCAACCCTCTTTAATAAACCATTTATAACATTTTTGTAATGTTGTGAAAGAGCTGAATCCATCCAAAGAAAATAGTCGCATGCACCAATCTGCTAAAAATAGAAGTAAAAATTGTGTTAGTAATAAATAAATTAAAACAAACTAAAAACAATTATATGTTAAACATACCCCAAAATTTGGACAAACGTAAGATCTTCGTCTGGGATTAGACTGAGTCCATGATAGTTTGATATTGTTTGTTCTTGACATTCACATTCCGGAATGATTACATATGTTCCTTTTTTTAGAAACAACCTTATCTGAACTAAGATGCCTCATTAGACAAGAGTTCAATTCTATGATAGTCACTCTGTTTTAATTCTAAGAAGAATCAACTTTAGCATTAAGTGAGTATATGAGCATTTAAAAAGCAATGCCGGGATATTATCTTTTGCCTAAAATGTTTTACTATCTACACAGGTTGCTGCAGAGTATAGCTGCAACAATAAACATCAAGAAACTACGAATTGGCACAAATGATTCCTACAAGAAAACTTCCTAAAGAGGGAAAAAACCATCAGAGATTTAACAGTAATAAGAATAAGAGGGTGTGCTCGTTTGTTCTTCGTTGAGAGAGAAGTGGAGCAGCAATCGGAGAAGGAGGCAGAGCGACAACAAAAAAACTGCAAGAAAAATGAAAGGGAAACAAAAAAAAGAAAACAAAATCAGATTAGAAATGAATAGAAAAAACAAATTTCGTTATAAGAAAAAAATGGAAAAAAGTGTATTGTTAGTTTACCTAATGGAAAAGAAAGCAAATCTTGGAGGGCAGCACGATCGGAGGGAGCATCGGTAGCACGACAACAACGATTGGTGAAGGAGACGATGCCACAACAGAAGGAGACAACACGATAGCAGAGATCGGAGAAGGAGACAATGTGACAACAGAGATCAACGAAGGAGGCATCGCGACAGCAGAGATCGGAGTAGGCAGCACGATAGTAGTTTGGAGAAGGAGATATCAGAGATCGGAGTGGGCAGCGCAACAATAGAGATTGGAGTAGGCAGCACGACAACAGAGATCGGAGAATAGCAGTGATCGAAGGAGGACGGAGCAACACGAAAGCAACAACAGCAGCGGGAGAGCGCGTACAATAGTAAGAGCAGAGAGAAAATGAAACAAAGAACACCAAAAAGAAAAAAATTAGAACAGATCGAGAGCAAAAAACCAAAATAGAAAAAACATGGAAAAATAGCAGATCATACAGTTGGAGGAGGAAACGATGAAGCGCACTATACGGGAGGAGGGACCAACAACGCCACCAGTGATAGGAGGAGAAGAAAATCAGATGAGGGAGCAACAACACAAAGAGAAGGAAATCAAATGAGGGAGCAACAGCACACCACGTGTGTTCTTAGGGCATTTTGATTGGCATCCTTTCTCATTCAATCTGAACCCTCCATCAACATTTGTACAATCGTGATTTATTGTCCGCTTTTTCACTATCGCGCAGAAATCTAAGCCCTCCCTTGATAATCGCAGAGCGACCGCTCTACACCGTGATGTAGAGCGGCCACGGTGTAGAGCGATCGCTCTACATACATATTTCCCTCTAAAAGTATGTGCCCTAGTTTATAAACTTATTTGTTAATTTTTTTTAAAAAAAATTGGTTTTTGTTAAAAACAAGAGTTGCAGTCCAAAAATATTGTATCACTTGCACCCTTAATTTAGTTCGGGTAATTTCTCTTTTGTTTTTTTCCCAACTAATGATTCAGTTTCTCCTTAATTTGAGCACCCAAACTTAGGAAGAGTTTGTTGGACTTAAGTTATAATGATACATAAAATTATATTTTGATGACACAAACCTCGAAAGATTAAAGTTAAAACGCTGAAAAAATTTAAGGAAAAATGGATAACTTTATGCACTACACTTTAATTAAATAATTTGATGGGAAAATCCGAGAACAAAGAGAGAAGATCGCAGAGAGATTGCAGAAAAATAGAGGAGACGTACGAAATTTACCCAGGTTCACCCTTGAGATGAGGGCTACATCCTGCGAAGAGGTTCCACTATATCGTTTAGATTTACAGCCGCCACACCAAATTACATCAGAAATTAGGCTATTAATAGCCTCTCCAAATCGGGTTTAAAACCCAAACAAACAGAGAAAAAACATAATCCGAACCACACGGGACCGCCGTCGGGGGCGGGGCCCCCCGAACCCCCCCTTTCGTTCGTACGCCAGCAATACTGTTAATTGGGTAATACTCAGATTCCCCTAAGCTCACGTGGGCGAACCCGGTGTGAGAAACAAGGGGCCCTGAAGTATTCACCAACTCTAACATAATTAACCATGATCCTATTAAATTTTGAATGAAAAATAAGATATCAAAGTTGTAGAGAATTCTGTTAACTTTCATAGAATAATCTCATTTGAATAACTGTGCAAAAAGTTATGCTCAATATAGTGTAGGGTGGTTGACCTGCCGGTCGGAATATCTGTTAACTTTTCAAGCACATCGATCAATCGGTCAGTGCAAAAATATCCAATTTAAAAATTAGAATATCAAGACTATACCAGTCGAGGTACCCATCGCTCGGACAGTGTAGAATTCGCAAATGATTTTATTTTTCATAAAAGAAAGTATATCGATTGATCGGTCCATATGTGTGATCGATCGGCCTCCGAGTCATATGAATAGTAATGGTCAAATTTGAAGGAAAATTTTGTGGAACAATTTTTGGACGAATTTTTCACATACTAAAGCCTATAAAAAAAGTGTCAAAGCCAGAAGCAAAAGCATCCATCCAAGCCTTGAAGAAAAATTTCAAGCAATCAAAAGAAGATTATTCCTTGAAGTTTTCATTTTAAATTTTCTTTTCTTTCTATTTTCTCTTCCTGTGAGCTTAGCATTATAAAAGAGATAAGTATTTTATTTAGAAAAATACTGAGAGAGATGTAAAAGAGGTTTCAAATTTTACCTATTGAGCGATAGAAAAGATTAACTTCATTAGGAGGAGAAGTGTGTCTTACCTCTCGAAACGGAGAAAAAGTGGTGGTGTAAAGGGCTTTGTTCCTTACCACATTTGGAACAAAGGAAGAGATTCTAGTAGAACCTTCAGCGGTATTGAGGTCGAGAAGTCGGAGTGGGGACGTAAGTCAAGGTGTGATCGGATCTCGTTAACAACTATCGCATGCTTTGTGATTGCTTTCTCTCTCCCTCTCATATTGATTTTGATATGATTTGAATTGCATTAATTTAAAAGATTTTAACATTTAATTTCAAGCTATTGTAATGATTATTGTGAATTCGATAATTTTATTAGAACACCAATTCACCCTCTCTTAATGCCCTATGAGATCCTATAAAAAGTCATATTGCATGAACTATACTAGCTTGTGTTGATAAACCTTTTAACTCCAAAGTTGTATTGATAACCTTAAAAAGATAAGAGGACACTTAATATACTACATTTGGTCGACCCATTTATTGCTTAGTCACTGTTCATAAAAAAATGCATTTACATGATCGACCTACGGTTCTATGTGATATATTGTAGCATATAAGTGTGCAATACACATTTTTTCTTCAAAAGATAATTATTTACTAGTATTTTAATTATAAGAGTGAAATTTTCAAGAACTTAAATTTTAATTGATATTTGAAAAAAATACATTAATGAAGAGTAAAAAGAGTTAATTAGCCAAATAAGTTCAGCATAAACTTTTAATTTTTTGAGATAAATATTAAATTGAATTAAAAATATGATAATAAATTATCTAAAGATGTATCTAACATAGTTTAATAAATAATATCAAATGAATGTTATTTAAAATGTTTTAAGTTATAATAATTATACCTACATTAATAATATATATAAGAAGTAAAATATTGAATTGAATTAGATATTCGGAATACTATTAAAAAAATTGTGTGGCTAGTCAAATAAAACAATTCCAAAGTTATAAAGTAATAAGGAACATGAAACTCTTTTTATTTATAATATTTAATATGCATTAAGTAGACTTACTGTGATACAAAATTACCATACTATTAACATAAAAGCAAAATATTATTGTAACAACTTCATAAATTTTATGCGTATGATAATCATATTTATTATAATATAAACTTGCTTAAATAATAATTAATATAAACTTTATCAGAATAAAAAAATATTATAATTCACACTAATTAATATCTATTAATGCCCAATTATAATATAAATTAGATCCCATATATAATAACTCTATAGCAAGATGAAAATAAAATTGTTATGCAATTTATACAAATAAAAAAAATATTTTTCACAGTTTACGACGAATTGTCTCCTTCATCGTAAATACATTTATGACGAGCATTTTTCTAAATTCAAAAATCTGTCTTAAATGCTATTTGGGGCAGATTTTTTTAGGATTTGCCGCCGATTTTTCTGTTGCAAATTCGATTTTTTTTAGAATTTATTTCCTTCATATTCTTGATATTTCTCTCCTATTATCCTTTTTTCCAACATGTGTCACCCCCTTTTGATTTGTACTTATTTTAATCTCATGTGGGGGCGCGAAGAGGATGAAATGAAGAAAGATTGCAAGGCAAAACCAATAAAAAGAAGAGAATGAACAAAAAGTGGGAAGAAAGAAAGGAGGAGATGGTCATCTGATTTGTTTGAATTGGCCTTTGATGATATTGTCTAGGATTGTTTTCAAAGGTTAATTGTTAGGGGTGAGCGCCCGCAAGGATCCGAATTTTTAGACTTTTTTTCAACCCGGTCGGTAATTAGATTAGGATCGAGTTTTATTCTTCGAGATTCCATCGGGACTTTGTCCGGATTAAAATATTATTATTTAATTAAAATATTATATTTTAATATATATTTTAAATATACATGATATTATATATACTTTAATTGATAATTATCATACTAATATAATATATTAAATATTTTTATTATTATATTTTATGGTTAAAATAGGATAACTAGGAATTTCTTAATTTTTGTCGGTTTGATTGGGACTGAGTTCGATACCGGTCAAAATCTAGCTAAAACTGTGTAGAACCATTGAACCGGCAATTTTATGACAACCAACTGATTCAAAAATTGGAAATAATTGAAATAGTGTGCATACTATTAAGTTTTAAACTCAAGACACATTAAACCAACTAATGTATGCATACCACTGTCCTACATTTATTCATTTGAATGTTAAGTTATTTTATATTATACAATGATTATCATCACTCATTTATCAAATTATTTTCTTTGATAAGAAAATATATAATATTTTTAAATGTCAAAAATTAAATATGAAAAGATTAGTTACCTAATTAAATTAAAAAAAATAGAAACTACAATAATCTTTCTAGTTTAAGTAAATATTAATAGTTAAATTTGATAAATATGAATTTGTAAATTATAATTGAATATATTAAAATCACATAAAACTCATATCAATAGTTAAATATGTCACATTTGATTTTTTAATTTTAATTAAAATGATTTAATCATATGTACTTTGATATAGAAATATATTAATTATTGATAAGAATATATAAATATTATAGTTTATCTTTTCATATTATTTTATTACTATCGAATTCGAGACTTATCTTGGTCGTCCGGGTTTTACCACCTTGGTTGTAATTAGTAGCACATTAAATTTAGGGTTCAGTGATCATGTCGTTCACTTTTTTTTTCAAAAGATATTAGACATAGTTTTCTTTTTTATATATCTTTCTTTATTAATAATTTAGATGACAATTACTTATGCTAAAAATATTTTTACACCATAGAAAATTACAATAAATGATTATATCTATTATGAATATTAATAATGTGAAGAAGTTCTTAAAATTTTAAAAGATGATAAATACAATTTTTATTGATTATTTAAATTTTATTTTATTTTTATCAATGATCCTCTAAACTATAAATTAAATTAATATATTGAAAAAGATTATATATATATATATATATATATGTATGTATGTATGTATGTATGTATGTATGTATGTATGTATATGTATAAGGTTGCTTGACATGTCACATACGTGTGACCCAAAAAATGCATGACATGTTTTATTTTTCACTTGAAAATTTGTTGTACATTCCTTAATCACCAAAATTAAGTGCTCAACTTGATTATATTATATATACAGATGTAGATAAATAGATAGGATTTGAAAAAAATATATTATTATGAGGAAATAGAACAAATATTCCTAGGGATCAAACAAGAATACCTCAATTTTAAAATTGAAACTTTTCTTTGGTTTACTACAAATATTTATTTATCTCAAAAAAATATTATGGGTTTTAAAATATATTTTAATTTTTTTTACTTAAAAAAATGATGGAGCGGTGGAAAGTGAGAAGTATACAAATTTATTCCATGTAGAACATGTCATCTCGTTAAGTGAGATGTAACACCTTTTGTGAATTACATTTCTAATTAATGTCAAACTTTAATTGCCCCATGACCTATGGAAAAGGTAGATGTGTGAGAAAAAAAATACCATTCATAACCCATTAACTGAGGTATGATAATTTATAGTGAACCAATGTTATAATTAATATCATGACCTATGGGAAGGGAGTAAGAGGTGAGAGAAAAGGATAAAACTCAAAAATCATAAAAGATATGGTAAGTACATCAAATGCCCTTCAATTATGTTTGCTCGACGGTATCTTCTAACTTCACTTTGTAATACGAATGCCCTCCATCTTTAAATTTGTTTCACCCGGTGCCTTTCTTAATTGTGATCGACCTTATCTTGGTCGCCTCGTCGATGTGGAGCCCACACGACCATTGTCTCTCTCCTTCATGCAAGAAATAATATGTTGTGGCATGATTAAATAATAATATAATAAGTAAAAATTGAGACAAGGGCACCACCCCTCCCTTCCTCTGGCAGCCTTGCTTACGCCGAAGGTAGGGGCCTCATCGACGTCGGACGAAAGGGGGCAGGGGGGAGGGGGGTGTTGGGGGTGATGGCCTCCACCCTTTGCTTGCGCGCTGGCGACGCACGCAAAGCAAGGGGGGAGGGGGCAATGTCCCCCACCATTTGCCTTCGTGTCGGCGATGCACATAGAGCAAAGGGGAGGGGGGCGACGCCCCCCACTGTACGTCGGTGATGTGCACAGATCTAAAGGGGGGGGACGCCCCCCACCTTTTGCCTACGCGTCGAC
The DNA here is from genome assembly GCA_030549335.1 of Pontederia crassipes. Lineage (NCBI taxonomy): Eukaryota > Viridiplantae > Streptophyta > Magnoliopsida > Commelinales > Pontederiaceae > Pontederia > Pontederia crassipes. The sequence goes on from CM060190.1 coordinate 38,514,334, forward strand.
AAGCTCGTAGAGGGGGGACGACACCTCCCACCCTTTGTCTGCACACCGACGACGCACACAGAGCAAACGTCCCAACCTATACACGTGTAGAGCAAGGCCCCCCCGCCCCACCCCGCCCCGCCCTCCAACTCCGGCGCGAGTTCAGCACCCCCCTTTTGCTCTACACATGCCGGTCTCTACTGAGGGGACACTCCCCCCTCTACGGGATTCGATGAGCTCTCATCAACGACGCAAAAGGAGAGCCACCCCCCGTCTGGCGCCGATGAGGCCCCTCCCTCCGGTGCCGGCGAGGTCGTCAGAGATTGAGGGGAGGGACGGTGCCCTTCTCTAATTTTTTTATTTGTTATATTAGTTTTTTATTATTATTTAATCATGCCACGTAAGAGAAAGAAATGTCACATCATATTGTTTCTTGCGTGGAGGAGAGAGAAAATTGTCACGTGGACACCATGTTGATGGGGCGATCGGAAGACGACTGATTACAGGTAAGGAGGGCACTGGCTGAACGAGTTAAAAGATGGATGACATTCGTGTTTGAAGTTAGAGGGTATCGTTGGAAAACAATCAAAGTTGGAGGACATTTGACGTAATTTACCATGATCTTAATAATTATATTTTAAATTGATGGTTATGCTATATAAGCATGGACAATGCAATTTATTTGATTTAAAATCTAATGATTAGAATCACTGATGCATGCATTTTTATACATGTCTTACATGCATCATTTAGATTATTTTTTTGTAATTTTTACCATTGCATGGATCTATTTTCTTATTTATTTTCTTAAGTTCTTTTGAATTCAAAGCTACCCACTTCTATTTGATTGTTTTTTCAGGATCATCATTTCGGAGGTGCAAAATGATCAGATCGGAAAAGCACATAAAATGGAGCCAAAGAGGGCACATATGATTGAGTTCAAGAGAAACTCGGGCCGGACTGACATCATACTCGGATCCAGTTGACGTTAAAAATCAATTCCGAATAAAATTCTACCCGAAAATAAAATATGAATAGAGCCCAGCCCGAGTTGGAACAAAGCCAGCCCGAGTTAATACAAATCAGTCAAATTGGAAGACCATATGATTTTTCGACCGACTTTAACTTAGATTTAAATCATGATTTCAACTCGGAATCCTAGAAGGCCGCTACCTCTATAAATATAAATGTACCACAAACTCAAGGAGCATGCAATCTCGGAGTTTGAAGCCCTAGCCGCACTAGAAAAGAGAGACGAAGTTCTACTACGCGCCACTGCAAATCAATCGAAGAAGTAGAGATTTCATAGTTTCGGGCGATTATTTGGAGCATAGTTTTGGCCAAAGCTTGTTCCAGAGATGTCCAACACTTCTTGGGAGTTTGATTTATAATTTATATTTTCTCCCTCGAATTTGATGTTAATTCTTTCGATTATGGATTAATTTAGTTATTAGAGGGAAGACTACGTTGAACCTTAGTTTTCTCTTAATATATTTGATTGTTTAGACTTCTGAGAACATGGTTATGATGTGTCTTTCATGGTTTATCTGAATTGAATAGTTTCTTGCATTAATTTTATATAATTTTGCATGATAATCGCAAGAAAGATTGATCGGTATTCTTTTCTGTGAAGAACCCGGGCCGAGTCGGATACAACTCGGGCCGGGTTCCTTCATTATTTTTGCTAAATAAATTTTGTGTCAGCTCGGGCCGAGTTCCATCTCTTAATTGAGAGTATATTAAAGTAGATTGAGTTTTCAACGTACTTTGATTATATTTTTAATTAGGGTAGTTAGGTCCTCAAGCTTTTGAGTCCTATATTTGTTATCCGTTTATTTTCTATAATTATTGATAATTAAAAGAATTCGATAGAGATACAAAGTCTGAACTCTACTTCTTTCACATTATTAAGGACATTATTATCTCATATTGTCATCAATTCTGAATCACTTTTATCTGAAAATTAATTATTATTATTCTCTCAATTAATAAACTTAAGTTATAAAGATAAGAATCTAGATTACTTCTCGTGGGTTCGACACTCTATTAATCATTTATTACTTAATCCGATCTAGTATATTCGCGCTTAATTTGCACGCATCAATCACTCTTCATATAAAGCTAATAGGATTGTGAATGACACGCTCATTAATCCATAAACATAAATACACAAGTGATAATGAAATATATATATATATATATATGTAATAGAAAGTTAAAAAAATCTATTATCTGAGGCGATATAACAAATATTCCTAGAGATAAAACAAATGGCTCTCTCAACTTTTAGAGTGACATTGAGATATTTATAAATATGTGGCTTATTCCAAATATTTACTTACCTTAGCTTGGCAAAAGAATATTAGGGATTTTTCAATTTTATCATCTGATTCCCGAGATATTTTAAACATATGATTTTTTGGTCTTAAGATGATGGAGCGGTGGAAGGTGACAATTTTAAATTTTTGTTCCAAATAGAGAACATGCCATCTAATTAATTAGTGAGATATGATATTTTTGTGAATTAAATCTCTAATTAAACCAAGATTTAATTGACCCACATAGAAAGATAGAAGAAAAAAAAAAACAGAATATGTCATCCATCTCACTAACTGAGATGTGATAATTTAATCTGAATCAATGTTATAACTAATGCTTACATTTAAATGACCCATTACCTATGGAAAGAGAGCAAGCGGTGAGAAAAAAAAAACCAATTAGGTATAGTAATCAGAAGTATGTTATGTATTTCAATTTTTTGAGAATCCCTTGAATGATTTTTCATCATTCAAATTCTCAAAAGACCTTGCACAAAGAAACAGAAACTTTCTTTGTACAAGGAACAATATTCTTATCTATTTTTCATCTAAATTTATTCAATTAGATATGCAATGAATCATATAACTATATAATCTATCCCTAAAAGTTTGATTCCAAAATAATATATCCAAATTATAAGAAATCCTACAGAAACTAAATAACTATATTATATTATATTATATTGTGCATGCTACGCTCATTAATTCATATATATATATATATAATGATATAATATATATTTTTAGGCAATATAACAAATATTCATAGAGATCAAACAAATGGCTCGCCCAAGTTTAGAGTGACATTTTGTTCTTTTGTTTGTCCTTAATTATTTGATCAAAAACTCTTAGGGAGATTTTCAATTTTTGTCATATTTTCAACATTTGAATATATTTGTTTTAATAAAAATAAAAAATAGTGGAAAGAGAGAAGTTCAAATTTTTATTCCAAATACATGTTATTTATTCCTGTTAAATTTGATACAATAATTTATTTTATTTAATGCTCTTATTAATGTCTAAATTTAAACAACGCTATACCTACTTAAAAAATAGCAATAAAAGTAATTCGGATCGAGTTGAGTTTTCGGTCTAAAAAAACTAATCGCTACTTTTCGGATTAATTTTTAAAATTATAAAACTATCTTAAAACCATTTTTTTTAAAAAAATAAAAATCACCCTCGGGTCGGTTTTTTTTGTGATTTTTTTGGGACCCTACTTTTATATAATTATATTTTAAAAATATATTTAATAACTTAAAATTAATATAAAAATATTTAATTTTATATTAAATATAAAATATACTACCAAAATTATTAAATTAGAATTTGATAATATGATACAAAAGTATGAAATTTTATATAAAAATATTATATGTATAATAAAAAAATTAATAACATATGTATTAATTATATACATAAAAAATCATAAATAAAAAATGAGCTTCACAGTCCTTATAGTTTTTTTGAGTGGCGCTCTAATTTTAGTGAATGTATTTTAATTTATTAAAAATCATCGTAAATCATATTCGAGCCCTTAATTTTTTATTTTTTCGATTCAATTTTTTCAGATTGGATGAATTTTTTGGGTTGATCGGGTTTTAATTACACCCCTACTAAAAAACACCAAAAATAGTGTAAATACTCAGCTTTAAACGAAAAGTGATATTTTAATAATAAAATAAAATAAAGATGGAATGGTGAAAGGTGAGAAGTTTAAGTTTTTATTTCCAATTAGAGAACATGCCATTCATAATCTTGGTAAGTGAGCTATGATAAAATTTTTTGTGAATTTAATGTTTATATTATTTCTTAATTTTAAGTAACTCATGATCTATATATGGAAGGAGGAAGAGGTGAGAGCGAAAGAGTAAATGCCATAATTTAATGCCATTAATCTCATTGACAGAGGTATGATAATTTATTGTGAATTAATGTTCTAATCACTATCTTACTTTGCCATTACCTAGGAAAATTTGGAAAATGGGAGCTCCCATTGGATAACATTTGTGTATAGACATTGATTTTTACAACTTACGAGAGTACTAGTAATATATACCTAACATAGAGGGTGCCCGAGAAACCACGAGTTGCAGGTTTGATGCCTCCAACAATGGATCTGTTCTTTGCTCCCCAAACATTTCTTGCAGCCTCTTTTCTTCTTCTTGGTTCTGCACGCCATCACGAGGAGGAAGGCCTGGTCCGGAACTAGAAGCCTTCCACCTTCACCTCCAATGCTTCCTCTCATAGGAAATCTCCATCAACTGGGTTCAGAGCTCGCTCATCGCTCTCTGGCCTCCCTGTCCAACAAGTATGGACCTCTCATGTGCCTCCATCTCGGCCAGGTGCCAGCTCTCGTGGTATCTTCGGCAGAGATGGCCAAAGAGGTCATGAGAACTCAAGACCATGTGTTCGGCAGCAAGCCTTCTCTCAAGGCTCCGCGGATCGTGCTCTATGGCAACACTTCCCTGTCTTTTGCACCAGACGGCGATTACTGGAGGCGCCTCAAGAAGCTCTACTCCTCCCATATTCTGAGCACTCATAGAGTGCAGTCCTACGAGCAGCTCAGGAGCGAGGAGGTCGCCTCCATGCTCAACAAAGTATCTGGAGCTCGCCCGTCGGAAGCCGATGGCTCGATCGACGTCTCAGGGATCCTGAACGACCTCTCCAAGGATATCATCTGCCGCGTGGTTTCCTGGAGGCTGTTTAGGGAGGAAGACATGAACCGAGAGTTCTGCAAGCTCATCCAGGAGCTCTTCATCCTTCTCGATGCGTTCTACTTCGAGGACTGCTTCCCATCCCTCGCATGGCTTGACGACGTCTTTGGCACAACTCGCAAGGCCAAGAACCACTCCAAGAAATGGGACGCCATACTCGATCGACTGATAGATGACCACCGCGAGCGACGACAGGATGGCGCAGACGAGGATTTTGTAGACGTCTTGATGTCCCTTTACAGAGACCCTGGCAACGATTTGTCCCCCAACAAGGAGGAGATGAAGCCAATTCTATTGGTATATATATGATTTCTTCCACTTCCAGTTCATGTCAATGAATTAGATATATGCGCGTGTATGTACATGCGTCTTGTGACTGTGTTCCTCCATTGGTTTTTTTTTTCAGGACATGTTCGACGGAGGAACTGAAACTTCGTACATCACCCTCGAGTGGACAATGTCGGAGCTGGTGCGAAATCCAGAGAAATTGAAGAAGTTGCAGGAGGATGTCCGACGGATAGCGCCACGGCCGGAAGGAATGGTGACGATGGGCCAAGTGAATGAGATGTCCTACTTAAAAGCTGTGGTAAAAGAAGCCATGCGCCTGCACCCTGCCATCCCACTGCTAGTCATTCGGGAGTCCGTGGCGGATTGCCGTCTCAAAGGCTATCACATACCTAAGAATACCAGGACCATCGTGAATGCTTGGGCAATCGGCAGAGACGCCAAGGCCTGGGAGGCACCGGAGGAGTTCCGACCAGAGAGGTTCCTGGATCGCGAAGTGGACTTCAGAGGGAAGGACTTCGAGCTGATCCCGTTCGGTGCCGGGCGAAGGATGTGCCCGGGGATACTGTTCGCGACGTGCAACGTGGAGCTCGCGCTGGCGAATCTTGTGCATCGCTTCGATTGGGAGCTTCCTCGCGGTCTGAAAGGAGAAGAGATGGATATGGAGGAGGCTCCGGGGCTGGGGACGAGGAGGAAGCACAAGCTGCGGCTTGTTGCCAAGCCATGTATGATTAATTAAGGATTAGCAAGGTTTGCCCATGTAACCCTCCCATAAAACGTTGTGCTTACAAAGTTCTTCCTGATATTTTCCTGTTCATGCATGTTAACAGATAGAAAAAATTCTAAAAAAAAAATAATAAGAATATATTTTGTGGGGCTCATTGCCCAGTCACCAGTGAAATATCTTGTAAATGGACTTCAAAATTGGCTAGCTTGCTATCTTGTAAATGGACTTTCAACTCGTGATTTGATGCGCATAATTTTTAACGTCAGGCCCTTCTCACCGCTCCTCAAATATAGAAGACTAATTAAAAAAATTGGCCAGCAAGCTTCACACCAACAACCAATTAAATTCTCCACTAATCCGGAAGTAGAAATTAAAATGCCTGGTACTACGTACTTAAAGTGGATTGAATTCTTGAATGAGAGAGGTCTGGAGCTCCAACTCCTACTTACGTCATTATTGGAAGAGTTGCATGTGTAAAAGTTCCGATCATTACAAATGGCGTGGTTCCGCCCCAACGTCCTCTTGTCGGCATTCTCTAAGCATTAAGAGTTTGTTTAGATGTACAGAGAATAAAATTTTAAAGTATAATTTTTTATATTTAAAATATTTTAGAATACATATGTGATGTTCAATATTATTATAATAATAAAATATTTATATAATAATATATGATTGATTTTTTTAAAAAATAAAATATGGTCAAAAATTTTTAAAAAAGAAGAATACACTTATTCTTTTTTACGAGAATAAAATGATGATTTTACGTTTTTCAACGTAATTTTACGATTTTCAAAGTTTGATCGAGATAATTTTGTTCTGCGTCATGTTTAACTATATTATTGAAATATCAAAATATTCTATCTTTTATCCTCCTACTAAAGACCCATAAATGAGGAGAAGTATAAGGACTTGATGTGAGTGGAGGAAAAAGAATAATATAAGGCTTTCTTGCCATTGTCATTTATATGCATGATTATGTCTCGAAGTACAAATCCAAATTGTGTGTTCATATTTCATGGCTCATGCTTGAATGTGACGTTAATATGATATATGTTAAAAGATCATAAATAAAAAATATATTGAAGTGCAGTTGTAAATCATGAAAATTTTAATATAAAATAAAACAGAATTGATTAAAAAAAGAAAAAAAAGAGAAACTTTGGTTAAATTAGGAGTGCTAAGCAGCTAAGTTGATTAAATTTTGTTATTAAAAAATTTAGTTGAATTAGAACTCTATCAAAAAATATTTTCTTCTTCTTATAAAGAAGACATAATTATTCTTTCCTTAATTTTATTCATTTGCTGTCCATTTATTATAGCAACGGCGCTAAAAAGAAGAGGCAGTTTAGAGAGGCTAAAGATAAATTTAATCAATTGGCTTTCTTATCCTTATTGACATATGAAGGAAACAATTTACTTGATTTAGTTGGCCTTAATTGCAAGTGTATTTAATAGAACTGTCGATTTGATCATAAGTTATATTTGATGTATTTGTCCATTTTATTATAAATTATAAATGAATTAGTTGTCTTCCCTATTATAAACTATCACTACAAGAAAATTACCATTTTTCGACGGACAATTTCCGACAATTTAAAATTCGTCGCAATTTGCGATGGATTTTACGACGATTCCATTTCTGATGGATTTTCCGACGGTTACGACCGTCAGAAAGAAAAATAATAAATTATATAAATTATTATTTTATTATTTTATTTTTCGACGATTAGGAACGTCGATATTTCTGATGGATACCCATCCGTCGCAATTTGCGACGGATTTTTCGACGTTACGACCGTTGGAAAGAAAAATAATAAATTATATAATTTGTTATATTATTATTTAATTTTTCGACGATTAGGAACATCGATATTTCCAACGGATATCCATCCGTCGCAAAATCCGACGCAATTTCCGACGGTCGTAACCGTCGGTAAATGTATAATAATATCATATGATGAGTATTTTATTAATATAACTAGCGACAGCCCAAACCGTCGTAATTACTGACGGTTTCGACCATCGGTAACGATTACCGACGGTTCAAACCGTCGGTAAAATAAAAAATAAATATTATATATAACTAAATATATTTTCGATGTTTACAACCGTCGGTAACTTTAAAAATAGTTAATATTTACGTTTTTTTATGGCCAGAGTCGTCGGTAATTAAAATTTCGTTATTCCATTTTTTTTCTTATCCCGCTTTCTCTCATCTTTTCCCCTTATATATAATTCTTCCTTCTCTCCTCTTTCTTTCTCTCCCTCTCCCTCTCCCGGCCCGCGAGCACCGGTTGTCATTGACCCTCTCCCGCTCTGGACGTCAGCGATCCTCTCCCGCACCGGCGATCCTCTCCCGCACCGGACGTCAGCGACCCACTCCCGCACCGGCGCCCCTCTCCCACGCTGGTGTCACTCTCTCTCTCTCTTCGGTCTGAGGCCGCTGGCGGTCAGATCCGGCCCCCAGCGGCGGGATCGGCCGTCGGGCATTCGGATCCGGCCGCCCGTCAGCCGATCCGAATTCGAATCGGCCGCCGGCCGGCTATTTTTTTTAAATTATAAAAAATTTTTTCGACGGTTTTGACCGCCGAGATTTTTAGCGGTAACAACCGTCGATATTTGCGACAGTCAATGGGAACCGTCAAAAACTTCGGCGGTCGTGACCGCAGAAGTTTCAACGGTTTTGTCGACTGCCGCAAATATCAGCGGTCTCGATCGTCAAAATTTCTCGCAGTTCCTCCCAAACCGTCGGAAATTGATTTGCGACAACCGTTTTTCGAACATCCCGATTTCCGTCAAAAAAATCGTCGGAAACACCGTTCTCAATTTTCGAACGTCCCAGTTTCCGTCGAAAACACCATTCCCAATGGTTTTTGGAGAAATTACCGACGGTTTCGACCGTCGGTAATCCCAAGTTTTCTTGTAGTGTATCTATGATGTATTTATTCATTTGCTCATAGGTTATATTTTCTCTATTTTTTATGTATTGATCTTTGTGCTCGTGTTAATTGATTAAGCATGTAATGCAATCAAGTGCGACTTAATTGTTCACTTGATGCATGATTAATAATCTATTTGATCAAGCATCTAATGTAATGGTTGAATCATTTGTTATTTTTTATTTGTTCACATGTATGGATTGAAATATATCTTGTATGTGTGAAACAAAATTCTGGTTTAGAATGATGAATAGACCTTATTCATAAAATGAGATCTTGGACATAGCTTGATCCCTATTAATTCTCTATACATCTAAATACCATGGCATTCATAATATATAATTAAAAACTCTATTATATGACAATGAATAATAAGAATTGAATTAAGAAGTTGACAAACGACTCTGGTATTATCAATGTATCCAAATTAGAAAACGTAGTGCAACACATTTTAAATAAAAATAACAAATTATTATACTTGATCAATTAAAAAAAGTATTACATTCGTTATTGTTGATGTGCCTTGAATTATGTACCCTGTACCCAAAATTATGAAAGAAAAAAAAATGAAAAAGGAGGAAAAAAAAGAATCTATGACGGAAGCGGAGGGCTTGGGCCGTTGGGGGGGGGGGTGCGGGGGGCGAAGCCCCCGCGGTATGGACCTTTATATATGAGGGTTATGGTTTTATATGATGTACATTCTCTTTTGGCTCATAAAATAAATTTCTGGCGGCGACCTCCTTTGCCCGTGGATGTTTCTCTCTTGTTCACATTGATCAAGAGAGTTTTACCACGTTAAATCTCTGTGTTCATCTTCTCTTTCTTTCGTTGTTTTGATTATTCATCGATCCTCGGTGTTCTATTCGCAACAAATTGGTATTAGAGCCGAGTTTCTTTCCGCGAAGATGACTACAATGAAGTTCGACATCGAGAAGTTCGATGGGAACACAAATTTCAGTTTGTGGCAGGTTCGGATGCATGCCATCTTGGTTCAGAATGGGTTGAAGAAGGCGCTGTCGGGTCAAAAGCCTGACGCCATGGAGACGTCCGCCTGGGAGGATCTCGACGAGAAGGCCATGTCTGCGATTCAGTTATGCCTAACGAACGATGTTCTCCAGGAAGTTCTCGCAGAGAAGACGACGGCCGGTCTTTGGACGAAGGTGGAAACTCTGTATCTGATGAAAACCCTAGCGAATCGACTTGTGTTGAAGCAGCGGCTGTACACCTTTCGTATGGTCGAAGGTACGTCGATCAAATAACATATCAGTGAGTTCATTGCCTTAATCAATGATTTGAAGAACGTAGATGCAAAGGTTGATGATGAAGATCATGCCTTATTACTTCTTTGTTCTCTGCCATATTCATATAAAACCTTTAAGGAGACAATGATCTACGGTAGGGACAAACTAACGTTTGAAGATGTTAAGGGCAGACTACTGAGCAAAGAAAAGTTGGATAATGAATTGGGATCAAGCAGCAAATCTGATGATCAAGCCTCAGGTCTGATCGCAAGAGGCAGACATCAGACGAGAAATCAAAATCAAGATAGATCCAGATCCAAGTCGAAGAACAGAGATAAAGTCTGCAATTATTGCAAGAAGAAGGATCATATCAAAGCAGAGTGTTACAAATTACAGAATAAGAATAAAATGATTAATGATGGCAACGAGAAGGAAAATCAAAAGGCTGAAGTTGCAGATGCCGGTGTAGCAAAATTGATAATGAAGATGTTCTGTTGGTAACGACATCAAACAAATCCAGATCATCAAGTGAATGAATTCTCGATTCTAGATGCTCATACCATATGTGTCCCAATCGAGATTGGTTCTCCACGTACAAATCTGTTGAAGATGGAGTCGTTCTTATGGGCAACAATGCTGCATGTAAGACTGTTGGTATTGGGTCCATCCAGATTAAGATGCATGATGGGATTATTAAGACATTATCAGAAGTCAGACATGTTCCTGATCTGAAGAAGAATCTTATCTCTCTCGATGTCTTAGACTCAAATGGTTGCAAAGTTGTTATTGAGTCTAATGGAATGAAAATTTCCCGTGGTGCTCTTGTGTTGATGAAAGGCCTCAAAATCGATAGTTTGTATGTTCTCCAAGGTTCGACGGTGATAGGTTCAGCAGCAGTCTCATCTACCTCAGAGGAAAATTGCACAAAGTTATGGCACATGCGTTTGGGCCATATGAGTGAGAAGGGCATGCAAGTTCTCAGTAACAGAGGTCTTCTTCCTGGTGCAAAAGTTAGAAGGTTAGAGCTGTGTGAGCATTGTATTTTCGGAAAGTAAAAGAGAGTTAGTTTCGGCTCAGCCATTCATAAGACGAAGGGAAGCCTTGATTACATAGATTTATGGGGTCCTTCTCAGGTTCCTTCGAAAGGAGGAAATATGTATTTGCTGACATTTATTGATGATTTCTTTAGAAAAGTTTGGATCTATTTTCTAAAGCATAAAGATGATGTATTCGAAACATTCAAGTAATGGAAGACTTTGCTAGAGAAGCAATCTGGAAAAGTTGTGAAGAGACTGAGGACTGATAATGGACTAGAATTCTGTAATTCTAAGTTCAATGAATTCTGTGACAAAGAAGGTATTGCAAGGCATCGCACACTTGTGAGAACTCCACAGCAGAACGGAGTCGCAGAAAGAATGAACAGAACTCTATTAGAAAGAGCACGATATATGCTGTCAAATGTAGGACTTGGCAAGGAGTTTTGGGCAGAGGCTGTTAACCTGGCATGTCACTTAGTGAATCGGTCTCCTCACCGATCCTTAGACTTAAGAATTCCTAAAGAAGTGTGGTCAGGTAATTCTCCTAATTACTCACATTTAAGAGTTTTCGATTGTCCTGCATATGCACATGTTAATGATGGAAAGCTTGAACCTAGAGTTAGGAAGTGCATATTTCTTGGTTATAAATCTGGTGTTAAAGGTTATAGATTATGGTGTCCTAAAATTAAGAAATTTATTATCAGTAGATATGTTACTTTTGATGAATCTGTGATGCTTCACTCGAGAAAAGATTTGTCTATTATTGGTGATACAGAAAAGCAGAAAACTTTGGAGAATGTGGAGTTAGAACTGTCAAGTTCTTCTGATGAAAAGAATGATACTTCTGATGCTCCTGAAGTTCATACATCACCTCAAGTTCAGCAGCAATACATGTTAGCTCGTGATAGACCGAGGAGAGAAATAAAAGCACCTCAAAGGCTCGGATTTGAAGAACTGGTCACTTATGCATTAAGTGTTGCTGAAGATATTGAGTTACCTGATCCTTCCTCCTATTTTGAAGCTATTCGAAGTCCTGATTGTAATAAGTGGTTAATAGTAATGCAGGAGGAGATGGAATATCCACAGAAGAATGTCACTTGGGATTTTGTAAAATAACCCGTGGATAAGAAGGTTGTTGGATGCAAATGTGTATTCAAGAAGAAAGAATGAATCAATAATGAAGAGACAAAGTACAAAGCAAGATTGGTGGCAAAAGGGTACAGTCAAGTGGAGGGTGTTGATTTTCATGATGTGTTCTCTCCAATTGTGAAACATACTTCTATTCGTACTTTGCTTGCTATTGTTGCTTTGCAGAATCTTGAACTTGAGCAATTAGATGTTAAGACTGCATTCTTACATGGCGATCTAGAAGAAGATATATATATGGAGCAGTCAGAGGGTTTTCATGTTGAAGGTAGAGAAGATCAAGTTTGTCATCTGAAGAAGTCCTTGTATGGACTTAAACAATCCCCTCGGCAGTGGTATAAAATGTTTGATTCATTCATGTTGAGTATTAGTTTTACTAGAAGCAAATATGATAGTTGTGTTTATTTGAATCAACTTGCCGACGGTTCATTCATCTATTTGTTGCTCTATGTTGATGATATGTTAATTGCAGCAAAAAATATATCTGAAATTAATATTTTAAAAAATACGTTAAGTTCTGAATTTGAGATGAAGAATCTTGGAGCAGCAAAGAAGATTTTGGGAATGGAAATTTCTAGAGATAGAAGTTCAAGAAGACTATTTCTGCCTCAGCAGAAATATATTGAAAAAGTCTTGGAGCGTTTTGGAATGCAGAATGCTAAGACTGTCAGTACATCGATTGCAGCACACTTTAAAATCTCAGCTTTATGTTCACCTCAATCTGATGAAGACAAAAGATATATGTCAAAAGTTTCTTACTGTAGTGCAGTTGGTAGCATTATGTATGCAATGGTTTGCACTCGTCCAGATATATCCCATGCTGTCAGTGTTGTTAGTAGATATATATCTAATGCAGGAAAGAAGCACTGAGAAACTGTTAAGTGGATACTGAGATATTTAAGAGGTACTTCTGATGTATGCTTGGAATTTGGTAGAAATTCAGCTGGACTGGTTGGCTATGTTGATTCAGATTTTGCAGGAGATTTTGATAGAAGAATGTCCCTAACTGGTTATGTCTTTACTATTACTGATTGTGCTGTGAGTTGGAAAGCTATTTTGCAAGATACAGTAGCATTATCCACTACTGAAGCTGAATACATGTCCATCACTGAAGCTGTGAAAGAAACTATCTGGTTGAGAGGATTAGTTGGAGAGCTCACTATGAAAGAGGAAGCTACTGTCATATATTGTGATAGTCATAGTGCAATATATCTTACAAAAGATCAAATGCATCATGAAAGAACAAAGCATATAGATGTGAGATATCATTTTGTTCGAGATATTGTGGAAAAGCAAGATGTTCAAGTTCAGAAGATTAGCACACATGACAATCCAGCAGATATGATGACAAAGAACTTACCTTGTTGTCAAGTTCGACTATTGTTCAGACTTAGCGGACGTTACGCAAAGATCAAGCTAGGCCATCGTGGGCCATTCGGCAAAGGAGAGCATGTTGAGCATTTTATTTTTTAGAGTTATGTGAAATTAAAGTCAAGGTGGAGATTTGTTGATGTGCCTTGAATTATGTACCCTGTACCCAAAATTATGAAAGAAAAAAAATGAAAAAGGAGAAAAAATGAGAATCTGTGGCAGAAACTGAGGGCTTGGGCCGTTAGGGGGATGCGGGGGGCGAAGCCCCCCGCGGTATGTACCTTTATATATGAGGATTTGGATTTTATATGATGTACATTCTCTTTTGGCTCATAAAATAAATTTCTGACGGTGACCTCCTTTGTCCGTGGATGTTTCTCTCTTGTTCACATTGATCAAGAGAGTTTTACCACGTTAAATCTCTGTGTTCATCTTCTCTTTCTTTCGTTGTTTTGATTATTCATCGATCCTCGGTGTTCTATTCGCAACAGTTATTTTTTTTATTTATATGCGCTACTTGATATTTGACAAAGTGATACTTGCTACTTGATTAATTGATCATTTAATTGCTTGATCCCTCGATTGCCTGATCATTTGATCCTTGACCATTTGAATATTTAATCAATTGATTACTTAACTATTTGATTACATGATATTTGAGTTATTCGTCCACATGATCATTTGATAATTGATATTTAACATGTATCATGAGCAATATTTGAAACATGATATTTGAGATGTGTCATAAATGACAATTAATACTTGAGATTCATAGTTGATAAAGCATCATAACAATATTTGATAAACGTTTGATAATTAGATGACATTCGATATTAAAAATTTTACCTTGGTAAAGAGTCATAAATGATACGTGACTTATTTTAGGGATAAATAATTATTGCTATTCAATAAATATAAGGATTATTTCTTTAGACATCTATTAAACTATTACAATTTTTCGCATCTAATCTCAATATATGAACTCACCCTAAGACATCTCTAAATTATATCACATTTTTCACTTTAGTCCATCAATCTAATTCCATTATTTTTTCCATTTTTTCAAATTTGAATTTATTAAAAGACTAAACTACCCTTCTCCTCTCATTTAATCTTTAAAATTTTAAAATAAATAAAAAATAATCAAAAAAATTAAGAAGCGTCTTCTCTCCCTCATCGGCGCTAGAAGGAGTTGGCGTCGCCCCCCTGTGTCATGTATATTAGGGAATATTTAATCGTTGATATTCCATGAATGATGTGCCTCATACTTGATATTTTGAAGTTTGCTAAGACAACATAGGTGATATGTGAGGTTTGTTGAGACAACATATGTGTCATTTGATATTTGATACTTGCTAGTTGATATATGGTCTTTGAAATTCGATAATTGATATTTAAAACATGTATTTGAAATATTTATACTTATATTGGTAAAAGTTATATTTGATAACAATTGATACTTGACCTAAAGATTTAGTATTTGTCTCATTGTTACTTAATCATTTCGACTCTAATTATACATA
This sequence comes from Pontederia crassipes, assembly GCA_030549335.1. Taxonomy (NCBI): domain Eukaryota; kingdom Viridiplantae; phylum Streptophyta; class Magnoliopsida; order Commelinales; family Pontederiaceae; genus Pontederia; species Pontederia crassipes. The sequence goes on from CM060190.1 coordinate 38,529,617, forward strand.
CAATTGATTATATCTATTTCTTTTAATCATCATTATTTGTTATTATGAGTTTTTATCTAATTTTATTATTTTACTTGTACTGAGTGTTAACATACTTTTCCATAATTAAAGGAGCCAATCCAACTATGTTTTCTACATAACATACTTTTTTTAGGAATCTATATTTATCATATTCTTTTAAGAAATTTCTCTAATTTGTCTACCACAGAGGGCTAGATGTTTAGGTTGAGAAGGAAACTGGCCCACGGAAGGAAGATAACATTATAGCAGCGGAACCATGGATGGGATCAAAAGGATGGTAGAACATACCATTAGATTGTGTGTGTGTGTGTGTGAGAGAGAGAGAGAGAGAGAGAGAGAGAGTTGCTAAACACAAATAATGCTTGAGAATTTGAACTTTGCAAAAAGGTCAAAATGTACGTAAGCCAAAGGGAAAAAATGCAAACCCTATCATTGAAAGGAAAACGATAATCCTCATGCATACCCTGCTCGCCTAAATCAAACATTAATTCACAATCCTTTACTAATCGTTAATGTTTTAGAGGGACATATAATTCGTGTATGAGAACAAGAAGAGGAGATAATTAAAGAAGAGAAGAGAAGGTGCCCCTGGCTAGGAAGATATGACTGATATGCATAATAAAATCTCAGGGGACCTAATTAATACTATTTGCAATTATCATGGCCTATATGTGTAGAGATCTTTGTGTGCATATCAAAATTATTCCAGATAAAGTTGTCAATGTATTACAGAAAAAATTGATCATACAAGGAGAAATTTCTTTAAAAAAATATGCTACAAATTAAAGGAACTTAAACATTTGATTTAAGGTTCAAGAGAATTTAGAGCTTCGAGAGAGAGAGATCGAGAGAGAGAGAGAGAGAGAGAGAGAGAGAGAGAGAGAGAGAGAGAGAGAGAGAGAGAGAGAGAGAGAGAGAGAGAGAGAGAGAGAGAGAGAGAGAGAGCACCTGCTATTGCAGCAACAAGGGGACCAATGACAGCTATAACGCAAGTTCCTGTAGTAGACAAAATGTGTTTTACGATTCAAGAAAATTTAGGGCATATATATATATATATATATATCTGTGTGTGTGTGTGCACCTGATATTGCAGAAGAAAGGGGACCAATGGCACTTCACCAGAGATAGAGTTCATGGAGGTAGAAATGAGAGAGTGAGGTAGCAACAAAATAGACGAGACACCACGATAGAGTTTCTCGAGGTACAAATGAGAGAGTGAGGTAGCAGCAGAATAATAGGTGAGACACCACAATGTGGAGAGGAGGAAGTATGTGGGCAACATCACCACAGAGAATTTAGGGCACTTGGAGAGGAAGGGAGCGATGGATCCACACTTGGAGAGGAAGAGAGAGATGGAGCCGCACATGGAGAGGTAGAGAGAGATGGAGCAAGCACCTGGAGAGATGGAGCTGCACCTTGAGAGGAAGGGAGAGATGGAGCACGTGTCACGAGGCATTTTCTCGTGACACGAAGCGTGAAGCCTCGTAGCACCAGTGCCGCTCAACTTATAGCTCTCGGCCGTTCAGCGCCGAAATAATGGAACACATGCAGTCGTCCCACACTGCGTAATATTGTGGAGTACCAAATTATCCGCCCTTAGAGCATTTATCTTGTATGGTCGTCCTTATGAATGGCCAAGTAGGTGACGTTCCCGTAGGGTACGTCTTTTACATCTTCAATATGTAATAAGACTCCTATACCTACGGTACTGGGAGGAGTTCACTAGTGCCTTTCGAGGCCCAATTGTATGTTATGTTTCATCGTATTTAATACAAGTAAGCTTTCCTTTAATTTTAGTGTCATGGTCTTGAGCGTGGAGTGACAACCCACATCGGTGTCCCTTCGTGGCGTCCCATGGTCCCTTAGTCGCCTCTTCGGACTTTAAGCGCCCAAGCGCCTGCATTAGTGTCGCAACGCGCTAATGCCACAGTCCCATGACGAATAGTCTAACACATTAGTCATGTCCGTGATTGAATGCCTATAAGAACGACTCTCGGCATAGTCATTTCGAACATAAAACTTTTGCTGCAAACTCAAAACAGGCTTGGCTAGGTGCCTATCCGTGTAGTCACCGCACGTGGTCTAGTGTCCGAGAATGATCCCGTGACACACGCACCTGGAGAGGAAGAGAATGTCTTTCCTTCTTTCCCTTTGCACAGAGTGAAGGGGCACAATTTAGGGCTTAATTTCTCTTTTAATGAATCACACATTTGGGATTTTTTAGAGGATATGATTGATATTTGATTAACGGTGTGGATTTATATTTATTATATGGAGAATTTTGTGAGGAGGAAGCCAATTTGGGCCACCCGCCAAATGATTTAATATTAGTGGCCACTTTAATAAGTGGCCATTATTTTCAACTTTTAACGATCAGATTTACTTTTTTGTGGACGAGAATTTTTGCTCATCATTGTTAATCCTTTCATTGACGAAGATCTATTTTTTTACCATTATTAATCATTATCAACGACCATGTTTCTTACTTGCCGTTAAAAGGTGGTTGTTAAAAATCACTTTTCTTGTAGTGGTTGTAGATCATGCAAATTTTATTTTATAACATCTTGTTCGATGGAGCGAAAGATCGAATGCCGACATGAGTTGGGAGACTGTCGAAGCCTTGTGACAATTCAAGTAGAAGATTGAAGAATTTGAAGCTATAGCTTCGGAGACATCGCTGACTTGAGTGGGAAAAAATGTCCCGAGGGCTCTCCACATCGTGCTCGGGATCGTGGAGGTATCTTACTTGCATTTTCCATCTTTTAGCTCACTTTTGTAACTTAGTCTTATTTTCTCATATGATGACTATATTGTAATGTGCACTCCAAAAAGATGCATCTCTAATTTATCTTTCACATCACATGTTATAAACCTATCATCCGAAATGATGGTATATTAGGAAAGACCTGCTAGTACTCTTTCAAAGTCCTTTGTAATCATTTTATTTACTCAATTAAGATTTCAAAGCTTTCCAAAATTTAACATCAAGTCTCAAGCGTGATATGATAATCCACAAAACGTCTCAAGAATTGAGCGTTCCGCCTAAACGCTCACAAACGCCGCCGTCAAAGCATTTGCTCAGAATCAAGCGTCTCAAAATCGTGACATTTCATAAGTGACAAAATAAAGCTTCCTCAAAATACATAAAAGAACTTGTTTAGATAATGGACACGTATACACGATGCACGAATTGGTCATGGAGTCCTCGGCGTACACCCTGACAGCCCCGCCCTATTCACGCACCTCTTCTTCGATGTTTCTTCCAGCATCCATATCAATGACCTATATGCTCATAATATAATCCATATCAATGACCTGTATGATCATAATATAATCGAGTGGGAAGGTCGCATGTTAAATTAAGCTGCATACATATTTTCCCTATATAGTTAAATATTTAATTATTTTTTGGGGTATCTTTAAACCTCCGAAGGGGCAGTTCAGTACTTAAAAGAGGTCAAGACATATATTTATAGATATGCGTACATACGAAGCGATAGGGACAGCGAGAAGAGAAAAGAAACATTTCCACGTTCTCCTGTGAAAAGAAACAAGAATCTCCGTCAAGGTAAAGATGATTGCGTCGAGCCCCCCAATCGCCGCTGCTCAGCACGCAATCTACGGACTCAGTGACAATGCGTCCATACCAATTGCCGTCTTCCTCATTGTCGTCATCGTGGTCTTGGTGTGGATGTGTTTGTGGTGCAAGAAGCTTCGGAGGAGGATGGGGCAGCAGGAGGAGTTGATGAGAAGGGACGAGATGGAAGACTTGCCGGTCCGGACAGCGGAAGAGAGGAGGGCCGCTGCGGATGCGAGGGCGGCGGCGGCGAGGGCAGCTGCGGAGGCGAGGGCAGCGGCAGTGGCATCTTGGGTGACCGCGACAGATGAAGAAGTGAGGGAAGTTACGAAGACGAGGACAACTGCAGTGGCGAGGTTAGCGGTCACTGCAGATGAGGCTTCCTCGAGCAGCTTGCCCTCGTCGACGACCATCAAGGACGTCTTCGTTTACTCAGACGAAGCCGACGGAGAGCCGCTCGTCTGCACCATTTGTTACAGCGAGTTAGAAGACGGCCACATAGCGAAGCGTATAGCACAGTGCGGCCACACGTTCCACGTTAACTGTTTGATCGACCACGTCAAGAAGCACGATGGCGAGACTTATGCCTTGTGCCCCGTCTGCCGCGGCCCTATTCTTGCATATTGATCAACTAAAGGAGTTTACATCGAGGCAAGAAGCTGAGACATACGTACGTTTACAATTACTTCTATCCCTTCTTAACCTGTCTGGCTTTCTCCGTCAGTGATGCATCTCTCTGATGGATCGTACTGCATTGTCATCGTTGGAAACCATACATGCATCTCAATATTCTTTAGCATTCATGCATGCACCGTCGATCGCATGCAACTCTCGGGTACATTTGTAGATATCACATGACATCTTAGCTCCATAATAATCGCTGATACGTGATTTTTTTTCCTGGATTTTGAATTTCGTGACTATACTCCAGATTCTTTTTGATGCAATTTTCTTTACCGGTGGATCTTGTTGATAAATTTGGATTACACAGTTAATTAATTGGATTCTTTACAATGATGCCATATAACTTGATAGTACACAGACCCTTTGTGATTTTTCTGGGTTAAAAATTCGAGTTACGCCCTTGGTGTATGTTTAGTGACACTCGACGAGACGTACGTATAGTAATCACGTTGTGGACTTTTTTTTTTCTGTATACGAGTCATTTGTACAAATATGCTTGATGAGTTGTTTTCGTTATGTCATCTTATGTTTTATCAAGGAAATGAAAGGAAAGAATTAAGAAAAAAATTGGGAACAGTAAAGAGAAACTAAATGCTATTGAATTGAAAGAGAACGATTAACGTTCCGGGTTCAACGTCGTTTCCGACATATTGAAAGTATTTGATTTCCTCCACCTGCAATTGCAGAACCTTTTGTCATGAATTATCGTAACTTGTCTCATTTGGCAGAATCTTGAATGTAGCTTCTTGATTCCTACAGAAATGGGTAGGAAATGTGATATTTGCACAAATTGGCAAAACAACAATCCAACGAGACATCCCTTCATTTTATAAGCTTATGTAGTTCATTAATTCTAAGCTTATATAGTTAAGTAGTTTTACTCTGCTATGATTTTCAGTAAAAGGAGACTGGAAAGTGAACCCAAGAATTCAGTTTTGTGCTACGTGATCAATTATGATGCTTAGATTTTGAAATGAAACTAAATTAACTAATTTAGAAAAAAAGATTAAATATTAAACATATTTATATTAAAATTAAATCATAGTTATGTCTTTCAATCTTGGGAAAAAATATGAAACGTATCTGACATAATCAGTCGAATACTATCAATAATAAGAAAAAAATGTCCAAGAAAAATACACGAACATGTAGTTGCTAAACTTGATTAAACATTTTCTTGCAAAATGGATCTTTTGAATTAATAGACCATTTTTTTCGGACATGACAAAATTTCAATTCGAGTATAGCTAGTTATTTTTTAATTTCTGTAATGAATTTAAGCAAAAATGGTTGTTTTATTCAATAATTTGAATTTTTCTGTGCCCAATTTACAAAAGCGAATTTCAACTCAACTTTTGTTTGGTGAGCAAATAATTTCATATTTATTTTTTAAAACCAAGTTTATATTAGATGCGATTATCCAACGATACAAAAGATATTGCTTAATTATTATGTCATGTTTTGGCTAAGCTTCATGTAACATCTCTCAAATCACACTGGATAAAATGTTTGATTCAAATCGCAGACTAATGTTATTCTTATGTCCTAAATTAATCCCATTTGTCTTCTATTTTTTTATAATTTTTAGTGAACAGGCATCTTTGTTTAACTATACTTTTTCTTATTATTGATTCAACCAGTCATTTTATTCTTATTTTAAATTATCACATGTCTTGAATTTAATAATTTTTATTATATATCATAGATCTCCTTAATTATTAATCAATTTGTGAATTCATCTAAATTTTTATTAATCAATTTTCTTACCACTAAATAATATTTTATTATGATTAAACAGAAAAAATATTTTTGACACGTTTAACCACTACAAGAAAGATGAGAATTACAGACGGTCTGTAATTTCCTGAAAACCGTCTGAAATGACGATTTCTGAAGTTTTTTTGACGGAATCGATTCGTCTGAAAAATGATCGTCGCAAATTAATTTTTAACGGTTGGAAAAAAATGTCAAAAATTTTGACGGAAGTCCGGCAGTCACGACCGTCAATATTTGCGGCGGTCAACGAAACTGTCAAAACTTCGGTGGTCGCGACCGTCGAAACTTTCGATGGTCATGACGTCCGCCGCAAATATCGGCGGTAGCAACTGCCAAAAATTTCAGCGGTCGTCGCGCGATTGCCAAAACTTTCAACGGTCAAAATCGTCTCAGAAAATTTTTATAATATAAAAACTCGGCCGCTGGAGGCCGATCCGGCGGCCAGCGACCAGACTGGGCCGCCAGGCGGCCAATCCGAAGGCCAGCGGGAAGAACGGTCGCCAGGCGGCCAGCTGTTGGTTCTGGCCGCTGATCTGACCGTCTAGCGATTTGGGCTGGAGAGAGGGAGGGAGGGAGAGGGTCGCCGGCAATTGATGCTTGACGTCCGGTCGGAAGAGGCTCGCCGGCAGGGAGAGGGAGAGAGAGACGAGAGGGAAAAAAATAAAGGGTGGGATTGAGGAAAGATTTATATATATATATATATATATATATATATATAGGTGGAAAGATGAGAAAGCGTGATAGTGAAATTTTAATTAGCGACGGCTCTGACCATCGAAAAAGTAAATATTAATTATTTTTAAAGTTACTGACGATTGTGATCGTCAAAAATTATTTAATTATAAAAATAAAATACTATATTTAGTTATATATAATATTTATTTTTTATTTTACCAATGGTTTGAACTGTCGCTAATTATTATCAACGGTCGAAACCGTCCGAACTTGCGACGGTTCGGACTGTTGCTAATTATATTAATAAAATACTCCTTATATTATATTACTTTTAATTTTTTGAAGAATATGATGGTTTAAACTATCGCTAATTATATTAATAAAATATTCTTTATATAATATTATTTTACTTTTACTGACGGTTACGACCATCGAAAATTGTGGCGGATAGATATCCGTCAGAAATATCAACATTCTTATCATCAAAAAATAAAATAATAATATAACAAATTACATAATTTGAAAATATTTCCGTCGCAAATTGCGATGAATTTCTGTCCATCGAAAATTGCCCGTCGAAAAATGGCAATCATCTTGTAGTGAACATACCCACTATTTTCTACAACATATAACATATCATCATGTTAAAAATTCACTTTCACTAAAAAATTTCTTGTGTCACAATTGGGTGTATCCACGGCTAAGGCTACACCAGTGGGACATGTTTGCATGATGCAAGAGCAAGCGAGGCAGACACATCGTTCTGGAGCCTCGTCCGAGGTCCACTATATATAATGCCTTTTGCACTACACACAAGGGAATGGTGTACAACCCCTATAATAAACCACGAACCTATGATCTACACTATGTGATGATGTTTTAATATCTAAATGATGTAGAGATGATGAGCACCTCATGAAAGCACAAAAATTCATCGAGTCGAGGTAAGAGGGAGAAGGGGGAGCTTCCTAAAGAGAGATTCAAAGGCTACTGCAACATTGGATAATACCTCACATCTTGGTGTCTTGAAGGGCTCTAGATTTGTTTCCTCATTTACTTTGGATATCTGCTTGTGTAGACTATCTTTTGTGACACCGATTTATGCATAATTAATGTTGAGTGACAAATAGTTACCTTTTAAGTTGAGATAATGTTCTTGTACTTGAGATGATGTTTTACTACACAACTAAAAGTGTCCTTATGCTTGTGAGTCAAACAATAGATATTTTTACAAAAATTAGGGGTTGAACACATTTTGGAGGATGTCCAGAGTTCTTGGAGGCGACGTTGAACATTTTATTTTCTATTCTCTTAGTTATCAGTAGTCGATACTTTATCTTTTTGGGTTATTGATCTCGTGATGATGGATACAATTATGTTTTGAATAATGTTTATGTTGGTTTTTGTTATATGGGTAACTAAGCAAGTTGCAAGTACTAAGAAATGATGGAAGGATGTTTCCAACCTCATGTTCTTATGAACATGTTCATCTTTATTACTTGTTGGTTGATCATATTGTTATACAGTGAATTTGAATATTCTTATGAATGTGTGTGAATTGAGAGAGAGTCCCTCTTTTAGCCTCTTGGATTTTATTTAATTTATGCTACAATCCCTCTCCAAGAAACCATGTAAATCCATCAGAAAATAAAAAATATGCATGTCCAATGAAATGCTTGTTGCTATCTGTCGCAATAACGAATTGGTTTAATTGAATAACTAAAGAAAATAGATAGATCTTTCTCTTCATCTCAGGTCGATGGCTCTTCTCAGTTGGAAGATCCCCCCTATGGATAATACATATTCCGATTGACTGAGCTTAATTTTAATTTTTCATTCCGAAGCAAAGTTATCTACACAGGCCGGTTCATCCTATTCAGATATTTACGACCAAGAGGTACTAAATTCTCTTTCGGTTGGACCATGAAAGGAGAAGCAAGGCAAGAATGCCAATAGACGTCTGTGTATTCTCTAATTCATTCGACTTGATCGATTTTGGGAACATCGAGTGTCAAAGTCACTAAATAGTAAGTTGTCAATGTCTAAAACGGACTATGTAAGTCGCCAGTCGACCAAACGAACGACCGAACACAATAGAAGCTGAAAACCTATTGAAGTCACAAGTCTTCTCGAAGGATCGATCGACCGAATGGAAGACCGGACAAAAGCATGGAAGACATTAAAGTCATAAGACAGGCCGAAGAGTCGGTCCACTGGATGAACGATCGAAGAAAACAAAAGTGTGGAAGACATTGAAGTGATAAGACCGAACGAAGGTTAGGTCGAGCGAAATAAACAAAACACATAGGCATTGAAGAATCGATGATCGGTCGACTGGAGGCACATCCGAAATGAACAGAAGGTTGATAGAAGTGAAAATAAGGAACCGTTCATAGGGCTGGTCAATCAGATTGTGCGATCAGTTTAAACATAAAGGTGAAGACGCCGTGGAAAATCTTAAATCGATCGACTGCCTCTCTCAATTGGTCGATCGATTCGTGCGATCTGATGAAATAAAAGCCACATTTTGAATCAAATCTATGGATTACTTTCCAAATATAGAAGATTTGGTCAAGCACATTATAAAAGAAGGATAGAACATTTGAGAGAAATAGAGGAATCAAGCACAAGCAATCGAGAATCCGCGAAAACTTTTTCCTCCGAGAAGCCTAGAATTGTTCCTTCTCAACTCTCTTCATTCTGTAACCTCCCTCGTGATCATCTATGAAAAAAAAGGAGAGAGATTGAGAGACTATAAAAACACATTCTTGAAAAGCTCCTGTGTGAAAAGAGGATTGTCTTTCCTCTTGAACAGAGAAGAAGGTGGTGTATCTGAAAAGGGTTTCCTTCTCTCTTTTTGAAAGGAGAACGATAGTGAATATCTGTCAGTCTCGAGGTCGAGTAGTCAGAGTGGGAACGTATGCCAAGGAGTTAGGACGAACCTCATCAACAGATTCTGTGTTTGCTCTCTAACTTTTTCTATTCTCTTTGTCACTGCATTGCATTTAGCATTTTCAGGAAAAACTTTTAAAAAGAAAAAGAATTGAAATTTCAAGTTGAAAAAGAATATACACCAATTCACCCCCCTCTTGGTGCCTTATGATCCTACAACTAGTTTCAGAACCTAGTTTTACTCTTGTGATTAAGATTTAATTATCTTTAAGAGTCATGGCATCAAATAATTTTATTCTTAGTGAAGGTCAATCAACCAACCGTCCTACTCTTTTTAATGCATCTAACTTTGCATATTGGAAAATAAAAATGCAGGCATATGTATGTTCCATTGATATTGATATATGGGATCTACAAGAAAATAAGGTATATGTGATGAATAATTCTATCACAACATAAGTGTATTCCATCACAGATACTCTTATGTGATGGACTTGTGACAATCTACATCCGTCACTGATTTTTGACCCACAAAGTTTATTATGAAGGATTATTTCGTCACAAAGATAATTGTAACGGCTAAGATCGTCACAAGATTAAAAAAAATTTATCACAAAAGTTTGATAAAATAAATAATAAAATGAGTATTCCGTCACAAATGTGATGATTTTTTGACGGATTACTGATATTAATTTGTGACGGATATATGTTGTGATGATTTTTATGACAGATTTGTGATCATTTTGTGATGACTATGATTGTGATAGACTTGTGATAAATTGTACTTCGACCTTTTGTGACAAATTTATGATGATTCGCTATTAATTATTTTGATGAAGTTGTGATAGAATTTTATGTAATTAATTAATATAATAAATTTACAAAATTTTTAATAAATCATTATGACAATTGTGTGACAATTTATTTTCTAAATATACTACTACACATAAATAATTATACAATAAATATAATACAATACAAGATATTCATTTCTAAATATTCCAAACATCATATAGTTCAAACACCTGTAATTAGAATATTCAAAATATTAAATCCGCTACATAAGTTTTGTTTATCCAAATTTAATAATAAAACTTTAAGCAAATTGTAGCCACACAACATATTCACTTTTTTCCTTGATGAATTGTGATCACCTCTCCATATAAAAAGTTGAAACCTGTCGTCAAACATATACATGAAATATTAAGATCTAATGATTTAAATATATAAATAATAAAATAACGAAGCATCATGAGATAGTGATATATAAATAAGATAAATTATCTTACTAACGTGGAACAAAATTTATAGAAGGTGATTGACTACTTCCTTCTTGAGTAATTTGTAATACAAGTGCATGAATACGTTCTTCCATTTCAGCATTCACCTTTTTAATGTGATTATCTAATTCTTGTCACATTTTTTCACGTACTTCTTCTCTTATACGTTGCAAATCATTCTTAGTAGCAACATTTGAAGAAGAATCACCCATGTGCTTTGATCCACAAATCAACCATGCCATTCACAAACATTTCCTCTTATCCATGTTGGTCCAAAACCTTTGGTTTCAATTATATACATCTTATTATGTCTCTTCATCACATGACATATTGCATGATATAGTGTGGGAGAGTAGAGATCACCACACTTCTTAATAAATACTTAATGAGAATGTCTGATTGCTTCCACACATATCTTGCCTGAAAATAATCAAATTAAAGTTTCTTGTATACAAATCACATTATTGACATTGATTGTTAAATAATACCTTAAACACATCCACATCCTTTCACGAGTTTCTTGCGGCACTTTTTTCCAACATATTGAAGCAGTTTGCATAAAATCTTTTACTATCATATCAATTGTCCGAGTAATCGAATTAGGAATGAAACTACATGATGCAATAAAAAAATAAATCATTAGATGTACAAATGTGAAATATAGGTATAAACTTAAAAAAAATAGCACAATAGTGAATAATTAACTTGTTACAATTCAGAGAGAGAGGAGAGCGAGAGGAGAGGAAGAGAAAATAGCACAACGATGGCCGGCCATGGAGATGAGAGAGAGAGGAGAGGAAGAGAAAATAAATTACCTGAAGAGATGGAAATTTGTTTGCCCTAGATAGGTGGATTAAAAAAAATAAATTTGCGATAATATTGTGATCAAAGATAAGATAAATAAATAAATGTGACAATAATGTGACAAATATATTGTGACACTTTTATATTTATCACTTTGGGTCACTAAATATTTTAATTAAAGTAGTGGTCACAAAAATGTCACAAAAATATGACGGATTCCTAATGGACGATATTGTGACAAATATTATCGTCTCATAACGATCACTAAAATATCAAATTCATAACGGTAAGAAATTTGTCACAAATCTATTAAATATTGTGACAAAATTAGTTCGTCACAAAAAATTCGTCACAGAAAGCATATTTTCTTATAGTGTAAATCTCATAGGCAATTGAACACGTAAGGAATATATGTTAGGCTAATAACTTCTTATGTAAGTTCAACCTCTTACATTGGTCATTTGAATGTTGTTGGTACTTTTGACAAACCCGTTTAACTATTTGGTATTTGGATTCAACTCTTTTATACGATGAATTATTTTATTACTAAGAATGATTCATATGTGTTTACTAGTAAGAGATCATTGTAAAGTCAAAGAAAAATCATTTGTGTAGGTAGTGTTGTTGAAAGTGTTCTTAGTTACATATGGCAGAAGGATATTTTTTAAGATGCTACATTATTTTTTGTAAAATTATATATCGCCTTGGGGACGTTTGGCTAGAAGAATTAGGTGAAACCAAACTCTAGTTCTACCAAATTCTGCCAAACATCTCAATGCAGCTTAGTTCTCGAGGTGGAACCAAGTTACATTAATTTCCATGGAGCCAAGGTCATGAATCTAATTTCATCTTTTTTATGGAACAAATGTTTTCTCTTTTTTTGGTTTTCAACCTTTTTTATTTGACGTTTTTCTTTTTCATTTACAAACTAATGTTTTTCTTTTATCGTTTTCTTTTTTTTAACTTTATTATATAAATTAATTTATTTATTAAATATATAATTAATATGATATTATTTATTACTTATTATTTCATTAAAAAAATTTAACATTTTATTACATATAATTTGTTAAAAAAATGATTTTATATTTAAATAATATATTTATTAAAAATTTAATTTATACTTTTAATTTGATTTTTTAACAAAATTTTATTTTATATTTACAACATCTATTATTTTATTCAAATATTCATTAAAATTAATCTATATTTTTTTTACTATTACATCAACTACTTCATTTATCATCATTAAGTTTCATCCCATTCATCACCCCGTACTAATATATTAGTTTAACTATTCGCTTGAAACTTAGAAGAACCATGATTCTAATTGCCAAACGTCCCCTTAAGTTGATAGAGAATGTTATGATGGTGTTGAGAAAAAAAGGCTGAATTATCTTCTTTTTCCCTTTTAATGCGCACAATAATAATGGGATGATGGCAATAATATAGCGAAATTAAATCAGACCAAAGACGCAGAGAATTGATGTGGAAAACTCCTCAACGTGAGAGGAAAAAACCACAGGAGCAAGGAAATCTTCCACTATGAAATAATAGTAGGTTACAAAGTATCTTCTCTGAACTACACAGAGGATTACAATAATAATCTCAAGAATTAATCTTGGATGTCACAGAATAAATGTCTCTCGAAACTGATGATAGAAGTCAGAACGATCTCACCGGAATATGAGGAATAGATGAGAAAGTTGCTGAAAAGTAATGCCTAAAGTTTCGTTGAGAATGGATAAGAACTCATTTCCGAATCAAACCCCGAATATTCTCTCTCCTCTCTCTTTTTCTCTCTTGGTGGAAACGACGTTCTGCGGGTTGTACTGCTTCAAGGGATGGTTACGTCCTTTTATAGCTTCATCATGTCGCCCATGAGTTGGATTCAATTTTCGCTTCTTCGTCTCGGACTCGATTTGCATCATCTCCGAGGTGAGCTTGGTTTTTGTTTCCTAATTGTTGTCGAATCATATTGCTTCTCGCATAAGCAATAATCGACCAACAAACTCCCCCTTCTTATTTATGCGAAGGAACCCACCAAGCCTGCGTGCTCCCTGCAGAACTCTGACTTCTCTCTCGGTAGAGGCTTCGTCATCATATCTGACGTATTCTTGTCAGTATGGATCTTTCGAAGAAGGAATTTCTTCTTCTTCATTTCGTCATGAATCCAATGATATCGGACATCAATATGCTTGGACTTAGAGTGGAAACTAGAATGCTTACTCAGATGTATAGTACTCTGATTGTCGCAGTGGATAATATACTTCTCCTGCGTCAAACCTAAGTCCCCTAGAAACTGTCTCATCCACAGAATTTCATTGCCTACTTCAGTAGCTGCGATATATTCTGCTTCAGTCGTTGATAGTGCAACACACTTATGTAACTTGGATTGCCATGAGACTGCTGCTCCTACGAATGTCATCAAGTAACTAGAAGTTGACTTTCGATTATCAATGTCTTCTGCCATGTCAGAGTTCGTAAATCCTTCTAACACTGGCTCAGCATTTCCGAAACATAAGCAGATCTTAGACGTGCCTCGAAGATATTGAGAATCCACTTGACTGCATCTCAATGCTCTCTAACAAGATTTGATAGGAATCGACTCACCACACCAACTAAGACCTTGTGCAAACCATTGCATACATCAGACTGTCAACTGCAAATACGTATGGGACATTCTTCATATTCTGCTTCTCGGTTGTGCTCCTCGGACACTGTCTAGAACTCAACTTGAAGTGACATGCAAGTGACGATGTAGCTGCCTTTGCATTCTTCATATTGAACCTCTCCAAGACTTTATCGATGTACGTTTCTTGGGATAACCATAGCTTGCGTTGCTCTTGATCACGGGTGATCCTCATGCCCAGAATATTCTTTGCTGCGCCTAGGTCTTTCATGGAAAAGCATTGACTCAGCTCCTGCTTTAACCTGTCAATCTTGCTTTTATCCCGACCTACAATAAGCATGTCATCAACATATAACAATAGGATAATAAAATTATCATGTGAAAAATATTTCACGAAGACACAATGATCTGATCTGGTCTTATTGTATCATTGCTGCGTCATGAACGACTCAAACTTCTTGTACCACTGACGAGGTGCCTGTTTGAGTCCATATAAGTTTTTCTGTAATTTACACACCAGGTTTTCTTTTCCTTTCTCTTGGAAACCCTCTGACTGTTTCATGTAAATCTCTTTTTCCAAGTTACCATGAAGAAAAGTTGTCTTGACGTCTAACTGTTGAATTTCCAAGTTCTTGGTAGCATCTAATCCGAGAACCACTCGAATTGATGACATTTTGATCACTGGTGAGAATATCTCATCAAAGTCAACTCCTTTCTTCTGGCTGAACCCCTTGACAACTAATCTTGCCTTATATCTTGGGTGTGAATTATTCTCTTCACTCTTCAGTCGAAACACCCACTTGTTCTTGAGTGTCCTCTTTCCTTTAGGAAGCTTCACCAGTTTGTAAGTGTTGTTCTCATGCAGAGATTGCATCTCGTCCTGCATGACTTTCATCAATTCATCCTTCTGCTCATGTGACAAGACTTCTTGATAACACACTAGTTCTTCCCCTTCAGTTAATAACACGTACTCTGTCGGGTACTACCGCTTTGACTCTTGTCTTTGTCTGTTCGACCTTCTCAACTGAGGCTCTTACACTGGTGTATCATGCTCGACATGTAGCTCATCATCACTGTCTTTACTATCCGAAGGTATATCTGAACTATGTGAGCTGTTATCACTGCTACTATCATCTTGATCAGCTTGTGGAGTAATGTCATCTTCTATCGGTGCGTCAACTAAACTCGGTTCAGCTAGATAAACAGTGAAGGTAGTTGGCTCTTTGTCCTTCGACGGATCTTCAATTGTTTGGTGTTTCATGAACACAACATCTCTGCTTCTGATAACCTTCCTGTTAATAGGATCCCAGAGTATGTAGTCAAATTCTTCACCTCCATATCCGAGGAAGATGTATTCTTTTGATTTGCTGTCAAGTTTTGACCGCTCATAATTGGGGATGTGGACAAAGGCTCTGCAGCCGAACACTCTGAAATGCTTATATGAAACATTCTTCCTTGACCAGACTTTCATAGGTATGTCACCATCTAGAGGTACTGATGGTGAGTGGTTTATCAGTTCGACTGCAGCCATCATTGCTTCACCCCAAAATCCCTTCGATAGCTTGGCATATAGAAGCATACATCTGACATGTTCCTCGATTGTTCTGTTCATTCTCTCAACAACATCATTTTGCTGAGGAGTCTTGGGAACTGTCTTCTCAAGCTTGATGCCATAGGTGTTGTAGTATTCTTCAAAAGGTCCTCTGTATTCGCTGTCATTATCTGCTCGAATACACTTGACCTTCTTGCCAGTTTCTCTTTCGACTTTGGCATGAAACTTTTTGAACTCTGCCAACACCTGATTTTTGTGTGCTATAGGAAAAGCCCAGACTCTTCTAGAATGGTCATCAATAAATGTAACAAAATAAAGTGCACCACCTAGAGTTTTATCCTTCATGTAGCAGACATCAGTATGCACTAAATCAAGTAAGTGTGAACTTCTAGACAAAGAAGTTCTATTAATTGTAACTCTAGTCTGCTTACCAGTCAAACAATGGACACATACGTCAAGTAAAGTTTCTTTCATACTTGGTAGCAGATTTCATTGAATTAATATCTGAAGTCCTTTCTCACCTATTTGACCAAGTCGCTTGTGCCATAACTCAGAGGATGACATCTCTTGAGTCTCGTTTATCTCCTCGGTACAGTGTTGTGCTTCAGTTTTCTAGAGTGTACCATCTTTGTTTCCATTCGCCAGTAGGAGTGAATCTCGTTTGAGTTTCCACACTCCCCCTTTGAAGTTGCTCTCATAGTCGTCGTCGTCTAATTTTCCAACTGAAATTAGGTTAAGACGGATCTCTGGTACATGCCTCACATCTTTGAGCACAATTTTGCATCCTGTATTGGTCTTCAACTGAATGTCTCCGACGCCAGCAATTTGAGATTCCGACTTGTTCCCCATCTTTACTGACCCGAATGCTCCCTCTCTATATGTTTGTTGAGAATACATCTCTACGAGGGGTAACATGAAATGAAGCTACATTGTCTAAGTTCCAAACTGAATCTTGACTCACAACATTGACACCATCTTCTTCCTCTTTTTGAGTAAGAAAGTATACATCATCTGATGTAGCCACTGCAACGTTGTTTCCACCACTTCTTCTCCTTTTCAGTATCTTCAGACTCTTCATGTGACTGATCATGCTTTAATTTTCTGCACTCCTTCTTGAAGTGTTCTGATTTGCCACAATGATAACAGGTGACTTCTTTCCTGGACTTCGACTTGTCTCTTGACCTTGATCTATCGTGGCTATGAGAGTTTCTCTATTTATTTCTCCCACGATCTTCCACGATGAATGCCTCTGATTTATTGTTGAGATTCTACTCTTACCTTCTCGTTTCTTCATTGAACAAACTATTCTTAATAGTTTCTAAAGATAGTTGTCCACTTGGAACAGAGTTGTTCAGAAAGATAACGAGTCTTTCCCAACTATCAGGTAATGATCTCTGTAGTAGTAGTGCTTGGATCTCATCTTCAAACATGATCTTTACTGAGGATAACTTGTTAATCAATTCCTGAAAACTGCCAAGATGTTCTGCAACAGAATGATCATCCTTGTACTTTATGTTAACAAGTTTATTCATCAATAGCACCTTATTCTGCGGTGAATTGTGCTCATATATTTCTTGCAATTTTTTCCACACTTCGTTGGGTTCATCGATATTTGCGATATGATGAAACACCTTATCGTCGATCCATTGTCGAATTTGTGCGACTGTCTTGGTCTTGATCCTCCCCCACTTTTTATCATCCATGTCCTCAAGCTTTGCAGCATCACCTTCGATTGGACCATAAAGGTCTCTGCAATTTAAGTAATCCTTCATCCGAGGCTTCCAGATAGAATAATTTGTTCTTGTGAGCACAGGCATCCGACTGGGGGCATTATTGTCCTCCATTATAATGTGCACTTCCTGACCGGGCTCTGATACCACTGTTGGGAAAAAAGACTGATCTGATAGTTGCGGAATTATCTTCTTTTTCCTTTTTAATGTGCACAATAATAATGGGATGATGGCAATAATATAGCGGAATTAAATTAGACCAAAGATGCAGAGAATTGATGTGGAAAACCCCTCAACATGAGAGGAAATAATCAAGAGAGGAATGATATCTTCTACTATGAAATAATAGTATGTTAGAAAGTATCTTCTCTGAACTACACAGAGGATTACAATAATACTCTCAAGAATTAAACTTGGATGCCATAGAATAAATGTCTAACGAAACTGAGGATAGAAGTCAGAACGATTTCACCGGAATATGAGGAATAGATGAGAAGACTGCTGAAAAGTAATGCTTGAAGTTTCGTTGAGAACGAATAAGAACTCGTTCTCGAATCAAACCCCGAATATTCTCTCTCCTCTCTCTTTTTCTCTCTCGGTGAAAATGACGTTTTGTGCGTTGTACTACTTCAAGGGATGGTTACGTCCTTTTATAGCTTCATCATGTCGCCCATGAGTTGGATTCAATTTTTGCTTCTTCGTCTCGGACTCGATCTGCATCATCTCCGAGGTGAGCTTGGTGTTTGTTTCCTAATTGCTATCGAATCGTATTGCTTCTTGCATAAGCAATAATCGACCAACAGATGGTTAATAGAATGACCTCTTATTTTGTTATCCCAAAAATATTTGAAATTTATTTGGACATTAAGAATAACACAGGTTTGCCAAAAATCGTAGTGGAGCAAGCGCACAGAGAATGAAGAATAACCTTGCAAGAAGATAAAGACACGAAATGGATTGTGGCATCAAGAAAACTAAATCATCTTCATTGTCATACATGCTATTTATAGGAGTCGCAAAACATAACTACCAGTAACCGTCAATACCCCCTCAAGTTGGAGGGTGGAAAATGTCGTCCATTCCCAAATTGTCAAAAAAACCGATCATGTTATTACATGGACAGGGCCTTGGTAAGTATGTCATCTAGCTAGCTAGCTGATCATTCATGCTGACATGAGTGAACTTGATTAGAAGTCGAAGATGAAGTTCACGCATGAGTAACAATCCAATTCTACATGCTTACTACATTAATGGAAGATAGAATTCTCAAAAAAAAATTTTGTCACTCAATTATCACAATAAATTGATATAGGTAAAGAAAGAGGAAGAGACAACTCATCAAATAATTGAATCAGATAGAGCAATTATGAAGTAACAAGGATGACACCACAAGATTCAGCTGAACTCCAAGACACAATGAACTTTTTTTATTTCCATGAAACAAGAGATTCCTCAATGTTTACACAAAATGCATATACAGATCTGCGAGTGAAGGTACCCCCTCCCCCCAAATTAGCATCACAATATGCTGAAATAATAGAGGTCCTTTTTGAAGAAAAGAACGACCAAGCAATTTTTTGAGATATCAAAGGACTCGAAATGATGCTTCTAAATTTTGAACTTTTTGGCTTATGCATAATCGGGCTCAAATGCCTAACTACAAATGTGATATCATGTCGAGTGTTGGTGAGATATATTAGTTTACCTATTAATTTTTGAAATTGAGTTGGATCTATAAGAAGATAGTCAGATGCATTCTGAATTGTGTGTTGAGTTTTCCTTAGATGTTCATCATATTCAAAAGTAGTCAACTTTTGATTTAACTCTTGAGATGTATGGATTTGATGTACCAAGATCATTTAAAAGATTTAAAGAATATTTCGCTGCGTTAGAATGATGCCACTTTCTAATTTGAGAATTTCTATCCCAAGAAAAAGCTTTAGCTCCCCAAGGTCTTTAATATTTCAGTTGTGACTGAATTACTTCTTTTCCTCATTGATAATTCCTATATGATTTACAATGACTAGTATATCATCTACATATATAATAATAACGCCACAAAATAGGAGTTAACAAATTTATTGAATAGGGTATAATGATTTTTGCTTTGAATAAAACTAGTTGAGAATAAAATTAGAGTGAACTTGATGTTCCATTATTTAGAAGCTTGTTTAAGGTTATATAATGATTTTCTCAACTTGTATACCTTGTTGAAAACATTTGGATAAGCCTTCTTGCAACTTCATGTATACATCTTCATCCAACTCCCCATTTAAGAAGGCATTGTTTATATCTAAATGAAACTAAGGCCAATTGTTCTATGAAGTTGTGATAATGACTATTCTAATGTTACTGCTTTTGCCACTGGGAGAATGTATCACTATAATTAACCCCTTCTTCTTGATTGGACCTTTTTGCAACTAATTTGTCCTTGAACCTTTCAATTTCTTCTGCTGCCTATTGATTTCTCCCTTTTGGTATACTGACAACTTTCCATGTGCCATTTGACTCATGGGATTGTAATTCCCCATCCATGGCTTCAATCCATCTGCTATATTTGATTGCCTAATTATATGTATGTGGCTCATATATGAAAGAAAGAGCAATTAAAAAAGACATACTGGATTGAGGAAGACTGATAGCAGACATGATCTGAGATGGAATAAGTGATTTTTTATGCTATCACATTACTAGTTACATAATCCTGAAGCCACATAGAAGTTCTTTATCGAACTGATCTTGATTGCTGAATTATTTACTGTGTACTGGATTTTGGAAGCTCACTTTGAGAGTGTTGATCCTGATTGCGTACAAATTCACGATGAACTGAATTATGGTCTATAGGAAGTTCTTTTTCTGAATTTCCTAAAGTTATATCTTGTAAAGAAACTTCTGTAATTTTTGGATTAGCATGAGAATATGAATTAATATATGTTATTGTATCATCAATCATTTACTCTTTGTCTAATTTTTGAAAAGGTCCTCAAAGAAAATGCCATTAGTTTTCACTTGTAGGTTAAAAAGAAATATTTGTTAATGAAATTTGGCATCCTTCTAACACTAATTTTTGGGTATCTATATCTAATACTTTATAGTCTTTTGTGTCAAGGAATACTCAATAAACACACATGGTGGAACTCTCTTATCAAATTTGTCAGAAATCACCTTATTTGAGACATGACATAAGCACTCAAATACCTTTAGATGAAAAATAATTTTTCGGAAGAATTCAAAAGAATCATGAGTGGCATCCTATTTATGATGTGCACAACCGTCCTTATACTTTCACCCCCAAAATATTTTTAGTAAACTTGACTGAAACATTAAGCTCCTTGTTACTTCAAGAATATACTTGTGTTTCCTCTCAACAACTCCATTTTGTTGAGGGGTATCTACACAACTGCTTTGACCTTTCGTGTTGAACAAATCCCTGCACTCTTTGTTATGATATTTGATCCCATTATTAGTTCTCACTACAACAAATTTGATTTCTCATGACGTTTGTAATTTTGAAATTGTTACCAAATGTAAACATCATTTGTGACTTCAATTAAACGTTACTAAATAATTATCTTCTTGTAATGATTATAAATATATCTTTATTAAAACAACTTAATAATGACCTACCTGAAGTTTTATTCAACTACTTCCCAGAGTTGTTTGGTCTGTTTGGTCTCTTCCATCTCCAACGAACGCCGGCGGCCAGATCCGAACAACAATGACATCTTGCTATGGAGGCGACTAGGTCCAAGTGTGAGAGGCCTCCTGCTAGCTGCAATGTCGGCTCTCAGTGTCATCATCCTTCTATGAGGGCATGGTTGGATCCAGGCCATAACTATGAGATTCCGGCGCCAAACACCTGACTCAGTGGCGGCGGTCTTGATACAAAGAGATAATTTTTTATATGAGAGGTAATTTATCTTCTAGCTTACTCTTTGATTTATCTTCTAGACCTTGTTATTTTGTGAGTTGCATTTTTGTTATGTTTATATGAATA
Organism: Pontederia crassipes; assembly: GCA_030549335.1. NCBI lineage: Eukaryota > Viridiplantae > Streptophyta > Magnoliopsida > Commelinales > Pontederiaceae > Pontederia > Pontederia crassipes. The sequence goes on from CM060190.1 coordinate 38,551,237, forward strand.
TGTGGGACGCCCGCAATTTGCTTGATGAAATGCCCATACGTCATAATTTTTTATATCCTTTTCAAGTTATATAACATGAAATGGAGATTAGCCGCCATCGATTTGTTGTGGAGAAAAGTGAGGAGCCAAGCTAGATATATGATGCTTTAGTTGCATTCGATGGTGTTAAAAAGGGCTAACTTTTGGCAGCTTATTTTGGGTATAAAACTACTACTGGTGACGCATGTTGTGTTGTAGATGAATTCATCTCATTGTCACTGTTCTTTTATCCCAAGCATCACCCTCCCCACACCCTCCCCAGTTGGTAGTTTTGAGAACTGTTAACTTAGGTTCTCTTTCATTTTCAATGTTTGGTATGTGGCATGTGCCCTATTCTAATTTACAGAATTGATGAATTTTTTGGTAAGATTGTTATTTCTTTGGTCAGAATTTACACTAGTGATGGTATTATTACTTTAATAAAAGGATAATTTCAGTTGTGATGTAAAATAAATTCAAGCCTTATGATTGATATTTTGGATGTATGCAGCTTGTTCGAGGAAATACCCCACAAAACTTGCATGGACTGCAGACCTTGAAGTTGAACTACAGAGGGATCAATTCCAGAAAGAATATAATAATATGTTACCACTTAGCTAATTCCTAAATTGCAACTTTAAGTTTCTCATGCTACTGAGAGTAACATTGCTTGTTTCTATTCTTCAAAATATGGGATCATTTATTTAGACAAACTAGAGTATCTGCTTGATATTAAAGCCATTAATGATAGTTTTCTATAGTGATCTTTTAACACACTATTGCTGCTAGAGTAATTGGAAGGAAGAAGTTGAACTACTTTTCTTGTATCAGAAAGTTAAAGGGTTTTTTTAATTTGTGCATTTTTTAATTGGCAATGTTCTCAAAGGATTTGTTAAATAGTGTGAACTGTGTTCCAACAGTTTAGTTTCACCTTTCAAATGACAACATATTAACATGCATTTTGTGGATTTTTTCATGATAGGAGTTCTCAAGTACTTGGATGGGCAAAAAATCTGAATTTTTTGTGTTGGCACAAGATCAATGTAAGAACCACGTGGTTCAAGTATGTAATATCTACTATTTCATTTTATTTTATGAGTCATAACATTTTGGCTACTCCAATTGATAAAAGGCTAACCTCTTCTATTTTTTATTACTTGAGCATTTATATATTATGTTTCTTATATACATAGGCTATTCATTTGCTTTTAAATATAATTAGGTAGCTAATAATTAGTTGGTGCTACTTTGCAGTTGGGTGTTACTTTGCATCTGGTGGCTGGAATTTGTCAATAGTTGGATGATGTTATTGCACGTCAGGAAGTCCTTTTGTGTACCATTTGTTCTACGCTTTATGCTCAATGTTTTGATTTTATCCATGCTTAATTTGTGGTGTATACTTTGTTAAATGTTTGCAATTTCTTGGATTAAAGTGTCCATAGTTCCGTGGGCAAGTAAAACTTGGGTTGTATGGATTAGATCTTCTATATTTTTTTTATCCTTTAATGTGCTTTTAAGAAGATTTGTATGATGAACTTCGCCGGATTGAAATTTCTATTGGAAATGTTCAATTACAATGTTTTCTTTATTCCTTCTTCTTTTTGCCTTCTAATTAAATATTAAATTCATTTTTCAATAAAATGGATGATTCTTAATAATAACTTACGACGATATTTAATATTATCTATGGCGACGTTAAGTGATTGAAAAATATCTGTAGGGTGCCTAGAAAAGATTATATCAAATGCTTTTAGAAACATTTTTTTTTTATTAAAAGTCTTTTTGGTGACATTTAAAAACATTCCTAAATATTATTTTTGGTGACGTTTAAACGTCCCTGAATATTTTCTTTTGTGACATTTAAACGTCACTAATAGGTCATCTTTTGTGATGTTTCAATGATTTTCACTATTGATACAACTATTATTTAGTAACATTTAAGTGTCACTAAAGTCTAAAACTTCATGATGTTTAGACATTACTAAAGGGTTAAGTTTTAGTGACGTTTGATGCTTTCGTGACGGCTATCAAATGAACGTCACAAAGATCTTTCTATGACTCGATTTATATGACGTTTGCGGCGTGACATTTGTTATATGTTACGAATTAACTTTGGTGACATATAATCAAGTTTTGGTGACGTTCCGTAAACGTTACAAAAGCTTATTTTTGTTGTAGTGTCTTATGATTTTAAATTTAGACCCAAATAAATTCTCATCTAAATCAAGAAATTGCATAAGTATCTTATGGCATTTAGCCTTTGATTTGATCAAGTAAACCAATGTCATCAACAATAGTGATAAAAGAACTGAAGCCATCATGTGTTGAAGTTTTAAAAGATCCCCATGTATCAACATGAATAAGCTCTAAACTATTCATGCTACTAATTGTCTGAATTGTTTTTATAGGAAAAGATAACTGATGTTGCTTAGTTAATGGACAAATGCTACAATACATATTATCCTAACTTTTACAAATTTTGATATTGGGAACAAGATACAATCTATCTAGTGACATGTGGCCCATTCTCTAATGCCAATTTTTCAAGGAAGTTTTTTGAACTACAACCGCAATGCGTGACTTGAAAATCTTCATTGTTTCCTCTGCAAACTTTAGATAATACAATCCATTAGGTAGAATGACGAAGTTCTTACCTTATAACTTTTTTAAATCAATAAGCCATGTCGATCTTGAGCGCTCTTTTTATGATCATATCTTCCAATACTAATACTTCTTCAAATGTTAATAGCTTAGTTGATCCTTCAAGTCCTTTGTTCTTGAGCAATTTTGATTCACCAGGACAAATTTTAGTTCTACATCAATTAATAGATTCAAACAATTATGATGTCTAGAGCAGTTCATTGTATAATGCCTTTTTGGCAAAAATAAGCATGTGTTTGTTGATGGTAGATTTCGTATTGATCAAGTAGATTCATCGCATTGGTAATCCACTGAATCTATAGTACATGTACAAAAGATCTGATAAAACAATGTGGCTTAGGCCCTGTTTGACTAAAAGTTATTTTAACCAATGGATTTTAAAATTCTATAATGTGTTACTTTTAAAAAAATGACATACCATAGAAAAAAAAGTTAAAGAAAAATTTCATGCTGTTTGGAAGGAAAAAATTACCTTGTTAAAAAGTTAAAGAAATAATGACTTGGCAATCTACTTTAATATTTCTCTTTCTACTATGCCAGTCGATGTCAGAAGAAAAAAAAATCGGACGTCTGACCTCCTAACTTTTTCACGGCAAAATAGACTCTAAACTACAATATTTAATCCCATCAAAATAATATCTAAACACTTGTTTGTAGATATTTTTGTGTTAGGAAAACAAACAAGAATTTTTTTTTCATTTACAGTGATCCCAAACACGGCCTTATAGTCAAACTTTCTGCAATCTAGTAAGATTTAAAGGAGCATAACTACCGGTAGCCACCAATAAAGTTGAACTAAACACGGCCTTATAGTCAAACTTTCTGCAATCTAGTAAGATTTAAAGGAGCATAACTACCGGTAGCCACCAATAAAGTTGAACTATGACAACCAATAATGATTGGTGTAGTTAGCAGGGTTGTGTCATTTAAGGGTGTTCATCGGGTCGGATCGACCCGATGAATCCGACGAGAGTTGGGTCGGATCGTGGTCGGGTCGGGTACGGGTTGAAATATTTCAACTCGAGTCGATCCAGTCCGACCCGATGACCCGATTATTTTATTATTTTATTTTTTTTAATTTTTTACTTAATTTTAGTCTTATAATTGATTTAAAATAAAAAATATTAAAATAAAACATTTTAATTATAAAAATAATGCTCAAATATTCAGAAAAGATACTTTATATTTTATAATAATTATTAAATAATTTTTTATATTAAAATACATATAAAAACTAAGAAAAAATTTAAAAAAAAAAAGAAAAAAAGGGTGGTGGTCGGATTGGGTCGGATTTCCTACTCCTAGAGATTTTGACCCGACCGAATTTGGATCCGACCCGTGAACTCCCCTAGTGTCATGTAATTGTTGGATGTTAATAATTTCATATTCGAATTCCAACGTTCTCATGTTGATCATGGTATATTATTTCTGCTTCCGGACATCCGTGAGTCACATATTACTAACCTAAAAAAAAGTTGAACTATGATTGGCCATTTATCGGCTGGTTCGGTGAATGTATTGATCTTTATATACAACTTGGAATTACTTAATTTGGATACGATTGGGGAAAGATATGAATTAATATTCCTTTTCTCTGTTGTCGGCTCAAGATACCAAAATATAACAGGATCATGGTTATTATACCAAAATATACGTATGGCATTATATTAAATTCCGTACGATCATATTAGAAATGCATGAATTGCATGTTTATTTAGTTATACAAAACGATGTCACACTCCATTGAATAGTGGTCTCCAAAAAGTGTCCACCTCTCAATGTGGTGAATCGGATGACTGTCTGCCCATATAGCATAGATTTTAATAAAAACATTGTTAATATATAATAGCAAGCATAGATTATTAAAAGGAACGATGATTTTCTACCAGCAAATATGCCAAGGCTATATATATATATGAAGCATACATTTATTTTTAAATAATAAATTATTATAATATTTTTTATTTCAAATCAATATGCTTATCTCGTCAATAAGAATTTACAGATTTTAGTTGACTATTTTTCGTAGACGAAGAAGAATTGCCATATATGGTATAACATGGTTTGATGGATAAGTTTTGGATTTGCTTCCTTCTCTACGTCCCGTCGCAGATCCCCGCCCCGCGTCTCCTCCGTCACCCGTCGAACCGCATCGATCGACCTATTTGGGGACACGTACCGAGCTTGCGGCTTACGTGGACGATGAGTCGCCGAGCCGAGCCACGCATCCGTTTCGGCATCGACGTCGACGTGGCCCGTGAGCCGACGCGGCCACGCACGCCATCCCCCCAGCGTGGGACCGGCGGTGGTGTCCCGTCCCGTGGACCCGAGCGCCAAACGCGTACCGTAGAGCGTCCGGTTGATCTGAATCCCACGGACGGATTCGAGCGTTCGGATCAGCGCCGCTCATCCAATCCAAAGCATCCCTTCGTCGGTTTCGTCTGCTGCAAAACTCGTGAGCTCAGCTCTGCTCTGCTCAAAACGCCTATTAAAAGTTGAAGTCTCGAGCAGGTCTTCTTTGCTCTGCAACTCCCTGTTATGAGCTCTGCGCGCGGCAACTTTGGGACGCAAAAGCCTCCCATGCGTGATGCGTTGGTGGGGCTGGCGACGGCTACTTAGGGACCGCAGAGGGAGGAGGAGGAGGAGGAGGAGGAGGAGGAGGAGGAGGAAGGAGAGATGGCGGGCGCAGTGACGCGGGTCTTCTTGGGGGATGCGTGAGATGGATGGCGCGCGGAGCACACGCACGCAGTTTGAAGGCACGAGTTCGGGATGTGTTCTCTCTTTCCTCCGGCGATGGGGATGAGAGAGATTGTTAATTATTTGTTATGACTAGTTGTGTTGTGATGCTTTTTTTTTCTTATTTATTTGTGGCCTGTTTGTGTTTCCTTTTTAAGAAGGAATGGTGTGGTGGTTGTTTATTTTATTTTATTTTATTTTCCTGCTTTTTCCTACGTCGAAGTGGTAGCTTGCAACAATTTCGAACCTTTTTTTTTTGTTCTTCCTTCTTGTTTGTTGTTTAGAACCATCACTTGTGACTGTATAAGGTTTTTCGAAAAATGAAAAATAAAAAAATTAACTGCATAATTCTCGTTGCGCTGAAATGTAGAAAGAGGAAGCCTTTTGTCTGTTGCTTTCTCCCTGTTAGATTGACGCCGCGTGCGGTAGTATTTTTCATTTTTATTTTAACATAAGGATTTCCATGGTTCAATTCCCATTTCGAATCAGTTTCGAACTGATAATTTTAAAAATTTTAGAATTTGAGGAATCTGAGATTGTGCCAATCATTCAATTTGATTACTTATTCTCAATTCATATATAAATACACATACTTAACGTGTAAATTGTAGGATTCCAAAGGGCACCAAGAGGGGGGTAAATTGATGTTTAATCGAAAATATCGATTTCACAAAATTCGTAGCGAAAGTATAAAACTGATTCTTAAAACTTTTACAATTCATATTATAAACACAATATGAATGGAGAGAGAGAAAATCAAACACAAAGATGACGAGGTTTGGCCATATCTTGACTTACGTCCTCGCTCCGACTTCTCGACCTCGAGATCATCGGAAATTTCACTAATCCTTTTCTTAGTTCCAAATGGGGCATGGAAGAAAGTCCTTTACATCAATCACATTTTCTCCGCTTCGATAGGTAAGGCAACCTCTCCTCCTAGGAAGCTAGTCTATTTCTCTCGCTCAAGAGGTAAGACTTTGAACCTCTTTTACACAGGAGCTCTCTCAATTTTTTTAATAAAAGTATTTCTCTCTTTTACAAAGCTAAGCTCACGAGAGAAGAAGAGAGAAAAAATGAGAAAGCTATAAAATAAAAACTTCAAGAAATGATCTCTCTTTGACAACATGAAGTTTTCTTCAATTAGTGAATGAATGCTTTTGTTTCTAGCTTTGGCATTCCTTTTATAGCTTTCAATATATGAAAATTCATCCAAAAATTGTTCCACAAATTCTTCCTTCAAATTTGATCGTTATTATTCATTTGACTCGGAGGCCGGTCGACCGCACTTCTGGACCGGTCGACCAATCTATGTGACCGTTGCGCGTTTTCTTCAAATTCTACGCTTGATTGATCGACCAGTCCGTCAATCGATATATTCGGTATCGGCTCGACGTCGTCCGGAGCAGGATCAATAGTTATCGGTCGACCGACATCTTCTGTTCGGTCGACTTGTATCTTCTCGACCGGCCTTCTTTGCGTCGACCGGCCTTCTTTGCGTCGACCGGCAGGTTGACCGATCTGCACTCTTTTGATCATAACTTTTTGCATGGTTATCCAAATTAGATGATCTTGAAGTCTATGGAAAGCTAACAGAATTCTCTACAATTTTGAATTCCACATTCATTCAAAACTAATGAGATCAGTGACAATTATTTAATCAAAGTATAGTGCATAAAGTTATCCATTTTTCTTTAAAGTTTTTCAACATTTCAATTTTAATCATTCGAAGTTTGTTTCATCAAAATATAATTTTATATGTCATTAAAACTTTGACCCAACAATCTTCCTATTTTTTATGAAGACAAATCGAGAAATATGAAAAAGATATAAGTTGACAAAAAAGTTGTAAAATCTTATTAAAACAATTTTACTCCCCCTAATATTTAACTTTTCTTATAAAATATATTCAGGTCATATTTCTCCTATACTTCTCCCCCTTTTATTTCATCAAAAAGTCGTTTGTAATTGAAGTATATAAGAACTCATATGTAACTCTCCCTTAATCAATTTTTCAAATAAAAGTATTGCAAGTTTTGAAAGATAACTCCCCATAAATTTATGGTTGTTTTATAATGAAAACCAATTTATGAAAGTCAAAAACAAAAATATATTAAAAATATGGTATAAAAACTTTGATAAAATAATGTGATATCCATGATATGTGAAAATAATGTTTAATCATGCTCCCCCTATCACTGTGACCAATCTTTTATATATTCCTATTTTTTGTTAAAGAAATAGTAGTTTTGAAATTTTTGGGTGAAATAAAAAAGTAAGTGATACTTTTATCATAACCTTTGTGCTTTCATCACCTGTCCTTTGCTTTGCATGTGAAGCACACCTGAAAAGTAATTATGTAATCTTTGGTACCCAAATTTCTTTAGGTCCTAATTTGTTAGACAATGTTCCTTTCGAAACTCAAATCATGCCATGTTGTGTTGATTTTCTCATTTTGCATTGATATGCATAATGCCCATAAAATTCACATGTAAAACATTTGATACGTGATTTTCTACCATGTAGATGATTGGATTTTCAATATGAATTTTCATGTCCAAAATGATTCTTAAGATTATTTATCGTTATATGGAAAATAGTCTTATTTTGTGAGTTTTTCAAAAGGTCATTTTCCTTCTTTACCTTTTCTAAAGAACATACTAGTTTTACAATTTCACATGCATGCGTGATTTCCAAAGTATCAATTTTGTTTTTTAGTTTTTCATTTTCCAAAAAATATGCATTATTTTCCTCTTTTAATTTTTCAATTTCATGAATTAATGTTTCATTTTCTTCTTTAATTGAAAAATATCTTTCTATAAAAGAGGAGAGTTCTTTGTTCACATCTAAAGAAATAATTTCTTCGGAAGAATTTGATGAGTCATGAATTAATTGATTGTCCTTCGGCAAAAACAAATGCACTTGATGCCATAGCTCTTAAGATTGTTAAATCTTAAAACAAACGATTGAATCTTAAAAATGATTTGATCTAAAATGATTAGATCTAAAAATCGAGATGATTCAAAAGATCAAAACAAGAGCAACCCGCTCTGATACCAATTGTAGGATCTCAAAGGACACCAAGAGGGGGGTTGAATTGGTGTTTAACCGAAAATATCGATTTCATAAAATTCGTAGCGGAAGCACAAAACCGATTCTTGAAACCTTTGCAATTCAGATTATAAACACAATATAAACGGGGTGAGAGAGAGAGAGAAAATTAAACACAAAGACACGGTGGTTGTTGATGAGGTTCGACCACACCTTGGCCTACGTCTCCGCTCTGACTTCTCGACATCAAGACCGTCGAAGATTTCACTAATCCCTTCCTTAGTTCCAAATGGGGCAAGGAAGAAAGCCCTTTACATCAATTACATTTTCTCCGCTTCGAGAGGCAAGGCTCTCCTCCTATGAAGTTAGTCTATTTCTCTCGCTCAAGAGGTAAGACTTTGAATCTCTTTTACACAGGAGCTCTCTCAGTTCTTTTAACAAAAGTGTTTCTCTCTTTTACAAAGCTAAGCTCACAAGAGAAGAAGAGAGAAATAATGAGAAAGCTATAAAATGAAAACTTCAAGAAATGATCTCTCTTTGACAATTTGAAGTTTTTCTTCAATGAGTGAATGGATGTCTTTGCTTCTGGCTTTGACACTTCTTTTATAGCCTTCAATGTGTGGAAAATTCGTCCAGAAATTATTTCATAAAATTTTCCTTCAAATTTGACCGTTACTGTTCATTTGTATCGGAGGCCGATCGACCGCACTTCTTGACCGGTCGACTGGTCTATATGACCGTTGTGCGTTTTCTTCAACTTCTGCGCTTGATCGATCGATCGGTCTGTCGACCGATACATCGGTCGGTATCGGCTCGACGTCGTTCAGAGCAAAATTAGTAATTATCGGTTGACCGGCATCTTCTATTCAGTCGACCGGTATCTTCTCGACCGGCCTTCTTTGCGTCGACCGGCTGGTTGACCGACCTGCACTCTTTTGATCATAACTTTTTGTATGGTTATCCAAATTAGATAATCTTAGAGTTTATGAAAAACTAACAGAATTCTTTACTCTGATGTTTCACATTCATCCCAAACTAATGAGTTCAGTGACAATTATTTAATTAAAGCGTAGTGCATAAAGTTATTCATTTTTTTTTAAACTTTTTCAACATTTCAATTTTAATCATTCGAGGTTTGTTTCATCAAAATATAATTTTATATGTCATTAAAACTTTGACCCAACATACATCACATGGACATAGCATGCATGCCAAGAAAAAATCGATTTTCCTACTGTCGTATCCATCGCAAATAGAAAAAAAATCCATCAGAAATGTCATTTTCTGATGACTTTTTCCGACAGAAAGAAATCGTGTCAAAAACTTTTTGATGGAAAAACTTGATTCGTTGGAACTAGTGTTGTCGCGACAACATTCAATTCGTCGAGAGCCCTCTGAAACCGCCGAAATTTCTATTTGTCTTCCATGCCTTGCGCTGGATCCTCCTCTCGACCCACCTCCGCAATCGTGGCTGCCATCATATGTGACTCGGGAATCTCGCTTGGATCGTTCGGACAGTCCCTTTTGAGATGGGGGCTGCCGCACAACCAACACTTGACACCCTATCATAGATGCTTTCATTTTCTTCCATCTTGGGTGCTGTCCTTCAAGCTGTGAGAGGCTACTGAGCTTGAAGAGTCAGGCTCATCCCGGAACATCTAACTCCTCTCGATGTTCTCCTCAATGTGGGAATGTTGACATATGATTTCCTCCTCCATGAGCATCATACGGGTGAAGATTTCCTTCTTAGATTTTGCCACTGCTCTAGTGATGGCGCCCTTGAACTTCGCTTCACAGAAGCCTACCGTGGGGATGAATCTTTCAAGCCTCGACACTCGATCCACTAATTCATCAGTGGTCTTCCGATATTCTCGATAGACCTTGTCTTCAGTCACATCTCGCGCTAAGTCCACGAAACTTTCCTCCGCTAATATGGTTGCTAATATCCGTGACTTGGGTAAAGCTCTAGTCGTCGACACCTCATACTTTTCTCCCTGGAAAACTAATTGAACACCATCTTGCGTCAGTGTTACCTCCTCAAAGATATCAATGAAGTCCATGCCTAGAACGAAGTGGTGGTCGTCCAGCTCGACGACCGTCAAGTTGAGGGTACCCTCTCAAGTTTCGATGCGCATCGGAATGTCCTTGGCTGCTCCAAAGATCGACTAGGACACTGCATTAACCGTCTTCATGAGTCCGAGCTCCTTGGTGTACGGAACACCAAGGCGCATCACCTCCTGCACCGCAAGGAAGTTGTGTGTCAACCTTATGTCAACCAGGGCTAAGGTGGTGTGGCCCTTCACCACGACTTTTGCGAACACGAGGTCTTTCGTGGCCTTCTTCATCCCTTTGGTTGGAAGTGTCATTGCTGTGCCCGTCAAGGCCATGATGGACCCAATATGGGCAGCCCCTTCTTCTTCATCCAAGGTCACGGCCATGGCCGCCAAGCCCGTCTTCTTGTCGTACTCCCTCACGTAGTGCGGTCCTCCATAGACGTAGCATCGAATAGTCTTATTGCTGTCGGGCTTGGAAGAAGCTGCCAACTTCTTCTCTCCCCTTCTCTTGTCACTTTTCTTCGCGGCTTGGCGTCCCTTCTAGTTTCCCTTGCCCTTCTCCTTAGCCTTCTCACCAAGGTCGCGATTGGCTGTGTACTCCACCAAAGCCTCTGCAATAACCAATGCTTCCTTCATGGTTGTCGCTTTCTGCCGCCTGAATTCTTGTGCTACCTAAGGCTTTAACCATTGCAAGAAGAAGAAGAGCCATGTCAACTCCTCCATCACGCCAGGCATCTCCAGCATGATCGATTGGAATCGCTTGATGTATTCCTTCACCGAGCCGGTTTGACATAGCGTCGTCAGCTTTGTCATAGCAACTTCTTGGACGTTGCCGGGGTAGAACTACCTCATTAGTTCTTTGGAGAAATCCTCCCACGTGTCGATGACCACCGTAGCCTTCGCGATTTCATCCTCCATGTGCCTCCACCATAGAAGCGTGCCGTCCGCCAGATCTTACCGGTTTTGAAGCCCTTCTCCAAGCACGATCTTACTGGCTTCTCCAAGAATAAAAGGAAGTCATCGATGGTCGTCGCTGACCAGACACCATCGTACTTTAGGGGTTCGGGCCCTGTGAACTTTGGGGCAGACGCGCGTATCATCAATCCTCCTCCGTTGAGGAATTGTCATTTCAGGAGATGGATGTCAGCCTCCATTGTCGTCATCTTCGTGTCCATGGCTTGAACTCGCGCCTACATGTCGTTGAGTGTGGCCGCTCCTTTGTCGAGCGCCTGCCCGTGCTGCCCCGCCATAGCTTCCAAGGCTAGGATCGTTGCGTCCGTGTCTTGGAGCCTTTGGCCTAGTTGGTCGACTTGCCTCTCCAAGGTGCTCGGCGGCTCCTTGAATTTCTTGAGAGTCGATCTCTGTCACTGTTCTCCCTCCGCGCCATCAGCATGGGGATTGCCGCCTTGGGTGGACACATCCCAGGCGCCTTGGCCGCCACCTATGGCTGAATCGCACGCCCCCTGGCCGCCTCCTCTTGCGGTGGCCTCTACTTCAGCGGTGCAGCTTCTAGTTGAAGAACCTTCTCCTTCTCCAATCATTGTGCAGAATCTTCACTCTGATACCACGTTGTCATGCCATTAAACTCCGCTGTCCACGAGGCCAAGGATGTACCAGCCTGGAACCTTGCTACGCCAAGAGTCCAACAGACTTCTCACGGTTGTCCATCCCTAAACTCGGTCGCACACCCTGCACACAACAAAAACCTCCCAGGATGCACAAGAGAAGAGAAGCACTCGGTTGAGGGGAAAAGCACAAAACTCTTATTCAAAGAGATTGTTCGATCGCTGCTCCGATCGATGAATACAAGAGTCGGACAATGGCCTCCTTATAGTGGCCGGCCACCTACATGTTTCCTTGCCACTTATAACGTTCCTAAATCAAGGTTTCCTACATGATATCCCTGATTGCAAAAACCCCTTTTGGGTGTCCTAATTACATTCCAATAATTCTTAGCATACTTGCCAAGTCGAACACTCGGGACGATCGCCTCCATCGATAGCCCTATTGATCGGCCATGAAAGGGAGGGTTTGGCCCTATGGAAAGCTAGGGCCGGCTGCCATTGCTTTTCATCTCTCAGCCATCCTAATTAAGAGAACAACCCTTCCTTTCCTTAGGTCAGGTTTCCTTCGTGAAGCCTCTTTGTTTGCAATGGAAAGTAAGTGTCCATGCACTTTACTTTCCATTGGCCACCTTTTCTTTTTGGAGATAGCCGCATGGTCCTAAGGTTGCCTTCCTTCTTGAATGCATCCTGGACTTTTGAAGATGGGTCGGATCCCTTAGGGTTCTAGCCGTCGCAGCCGCCATGCCTATCGCGCCCACTTTTGGCAGGGGTCTTCGTCCCGCGATGCCTCCTCGCCTCGTCCATGGTTGATGCGACTTCGACTCCTACTAGGGCGACTCTAAGTGGGAGTAGAAGTGCGACTCGCCTCAACGCTCACCACACATCGTCCACTGCCTAAGTGGGCAGGGACTCCTCTGCCGCCCCGAGAGTCTTCGTGCGCCCGGGTGTGTCCGGGGCATGCTCGGCCATGGCTTGCTTGGCCCACTGTGCGTCCCGACATCCCGCCTAAATTGGGGATGACACGTGGGAGTGAAGAGAAAGGGAGAGAGAGGAGAGAGATGGAGAGAGAGAGAGAGAGCTAGAGATACAAGGAGATAGGAAAATTGAGTCGGGAATAAAATTAGATTTTTCGACTACTCCATCCATCGGAATTACTGACAAGGACCGGACCATAAAAACCATTAAGAATAAAATATTAAACCTATGTTTATAATATATTATATACAATTTTATTATTAATTTAATTACGGAAGGCTCGGTCCATCAAAATTATCAACAGATTTTTCATCCATTAGTAATTCTGACAAAGTGGACCGTCGAAAAAAAATTAAGAATGAGATATTAAAGATATGTTTATAATATATTTACATAGTTTTATTAGAACTTAATTATCGATGGCTCTCTCAATCAAAATTATCGACGAAAGGAAAATTCTTCGATGGGATCGTAAAAAATATTAATAATAAAATGTTAAATATATATTTTTATAATATATTATATATAATTTTATTATTAATTTAATTATCAATGGTCTGGGCCGTTTGACGGATGATAAATTCGCAGTAATTGCGGAGGCTATGACCATCTATAAATTGCCGTCGATATTCAAAAGGATTTTGCCATCGCAAATGTCGTCGAAAAAATGAAAGATGTTTGTCCATCGAAAATTCACGTTTTTTCTTGCAGTGACGTATACAAGAATGATGATGCCCTTTTTCTATTGGCAAACAAGTTTTCATTTAATTTTATTTTTAAAAAGATATTCTTTCAATTTTGATTTTTATATGGCAAATATTTAGATATTGATAGCTTCTCTCGTGGGACATAAATTTAAATAAGGGTCCGTTTGAATTAGTTGATACAAAATAACTAATAAGTTAACGTACTAATAAGTATTTTATTAGCTGATTTTTTTAAAAAAATAAGTAGTTACACGTTTAGATAAAACTACTTATATTAAAATTACTAGTTAGTTATGATACAACTAATTAACTTTTTTAAAAGAGAAATAAGCACCCCTTCTCTGCTTATATTTTTTACTTATAAATAGATTTGATATATCCTTAGAATTTTTAAGTTACCTAAACTTAGCCAAACAGTCCTTTGATAGATTTTATATTACTTGAGAGTTTCATTCTTTTATTAATTTAGGTGACATATTTATTATACATGTTTTGGGAAAGGAAGGAAGATGAAAAAAAGGCCTTATAAAGTATATTTTTAAATTAATAATCTCATCATCGTAGCGGATATTGAGATATTATGGATAATTTTAACTTATTTTATAATTTAAATTATTGTTTGATTGATAATTTAGATATCATTTATAAAAATAATGCCTATTGGGTAGATACATTGTTCAAATAAATGTCCCTTAACTACACTATCCAAATTCTTTTATTTTATAAGAAAATAGTTCCATTTCCTCAATCTCTTTGTATCGATGTTTAGGCTCCACATTTTATCCATGTTTATTTTTCTATATTTCATTTGTTATGAACTGCTAAAATATAAATTAGTTCTTGAAGCATATAGAAAAAAATATTATTATAAAATTACACAATATTTGTCGTATCAATTTTATAAAAAAAAATTCGCTCTAACCATTTAGAAAAACAAAAAACCATAGTCTAATGGGTCTTTTTTTATCTTTGAATTCCTATATTGATATGATGATATTTCTTAAAATTTATATGATAAAATAAAATGTAATATAAATATTGTTAATATTATAAGTAAAATACGAATAACACAAAATTTGAAATTACAAAATAAAAGTTCCATAAACATAATATAAATATAAATAATGGGAAATAATATTTTCACGAGTTAATAATATAAGAAATAGTTATGAACTAGAAACGAGCTCCTTGAGTTCCTACTTTTTTTTTCAGGTAGGTCATAATTTGATAATTTTCCGTTGAGTTGTCTTTTCCGTTGGATAATTTTCGTTCGGAGTAACTTTTCCTGGTTAGAAAGAGTGAGTGGACTGACCAAAGTATTTTTATAAAGATTAATGCTGCTCTTTAAAACTTTTAAGTTTTATTATTTAATTAATTTAATGATGATAATTTAAAATTAACCCAGTATATAATTTATAGATAAAATAACATATTGTTATACTTATAAAAATAATTCGATAAAAAGGTTATTATAAATATTCAAATAAATTGCAATGGTTGAATTCATAAAATAATTTTATCGCAGGCATAAATAATTATATCACCTAAATTTTCTATATTAATTAACAAAATAAATTAATATATACTTATTTCGTTAATTTAAATAAATAATTAGTGCTCTGTACCTCTTCTATTTAGACATCTTTTATCATCATCATCATCATCTATGCGGACATCCACATTTTACTCATTTTTGTATCCTCGGGTGGCACTTCTGAATATGCGACTACCCGCTTGAAGGTTGGAAACTGTAAGATCTCAGTCGCGCTCAAAAAGACGCATAAAGGTACAACGCACAGGAATCGCGCCTTATGGCTCTCAATCGCGCTGGAGCCCCTTCGCTTCGCCTCCTCCACTGTCTACGTGCTCATCCTCTCTCGCGCAATACGTCGAGCAGCATCCGTGCGCTCTCGAGTGCTTTGTCACCGCCGTCCAGGGCCGTTGTCTACGAGCAGCACGGGGCCCCCGATTACGTTACCAGGTCCGACCATCTCATTCCTAATCCCCTCACGCTCGTTGTCCCGTGGCTCTCTGCTCGACAGCTCGAAAGATTGCGGGTGGTTCCTTGAATTGTCATGGGGTAAAACATAAATGCGAGTTATGTTCTGTGCATCAGGTTGATCGACCTTCCGCCGGTGGAGCTGAGACCAAAGGATGTATGCGTCAAGATGCTCGCGGCTCCCATCAATCCGTCGGACATCAACAGAATTGAAGGTTTGTACTTTTCAAGCAATTTTCTGTGGAAGATTTGGTTCTCTGACGTTTAATCATGTTCTTTGATTGCAGGCGTCTACCCTGTTAGGCCTCCAGTGCCTGCTGTAGGAGGATACGAGGGGGTTGGCGAAGTGCACGCCCTTGGCTCAGCCGTCAGTAGTCTCTCAATGGGTGATTGGGTCATACCATCTCCGCCATCATTCGGTATTGTTCAGTTTTTAAGCCATTTTTGCTCTAAACAGAAGCGTTAACTGCGTCCTATGATCTTTTGTTATTTGGCTAACAAATGCAACTACGCCATCAGATTGCTCTACCTAATTTGTTGTTGATTATTGTAATCTCCTAAAAGTACTGACAGTATCAAGTCACTTAGATAGTTAGATTTCAACTTACAATTTTGAATACTTGCATCTCAGGAACGTGGCAAACTTTCATTGTCAATGAGGCGGCAGTTTGGCACAAGGTCAGCAAAGACGTCCCTATGGAGTACGCTGCTACTGTTACAGTAAATCCTCTTACAGCCCTGCGGATGTTGGGGGATTTCGTTCACCTGAATTCTGGTATGTGTTATTTTCTCCTTTAACATAGGTTTTCACTCATATATATTAATTCAAGTTCAACTGAATCCGTTCAGGTGACACAATTGTGCAAAATGCAGCAACCAGCATTGTAGGTCAGTGTGTTATTCAACTAGCAAAAGCTCAGGGTGTACGCAGTATAAATATAATTAGAGACAGGTAAAGTTAAGTTTTATATCTGTTTCCTGAAAGTAATGCCAAAGAGCATTAAGAGGTAGTTGGAATGCGTGTTTCTTATACTTGTTGTTTCCCTATTTATGTAGTCCACTTAGCTCTCTCGTAATTGGTCATAACTCACAAGCATTGTTTTAAGAATTTTCTTTGTTCCAAAAAACACTCCAACTCTTCTTGTTATACTATTATAGTTCTGGTGCTTGATTTTAAGCTATTTGCCCTTCATCTTTTTTTCCCTTCATTACCAATGTGTACAAGAATTTTCATTCTACTTTTCGGTTGCTGCTTCAGTTTTCTTATGATCGGCAGCAAGGTTTTCAACTTTCGGACTATTTTACTTTATTAGCCTAATCACTTGGTCATTTATCTTTCTTTATGCACCTAATTTAGGGTTGGATCAGAAGAAGTTAAAGAAAGGCTTCAAGAACTTGGTGCAGATGTAGTGTTCACCGAGAGCCAGTTGGAACTGAAGAATGTCAAGAGTCTCCTGGTATTGTAAATTTGTTGCTTCTCTGTGGGCGGTTGTTTCAGCATTTTCTCAAATTTTGCTTCTTCCGGGGGCTGTGTATTTGTAGAAAACTTGTATTCACTCTGATGTTTCTAGTGTATGAACTTATTGTGCCTGTTGTCATGCCTTGGATGTTCTCACAGGGTGATCTACCAGAACCTATCTTAGGATTCAATGGTGTCGGGGGCAATCAGGCATCTTTAATCTTAAAGTTCTTAAGGTAACACCATGACATGTGAATATAAACAAGTTTATTATATTTGTATTTTTCCAATACAAAGATTGTATATATTTAAACTCTCAGGCAGGGTGGAACAATGGTGACATATGGTGGAATGTCAAAGAGACCTGTCACTGTGTCAACATCATCATTCATTTTCAAGGTACCATTATATTGTCTCCTAAAAAACAGGTACCATTATATTGAAAGGTACCACTATAGCTTCATGCTTCTTGGAGAGAGACATCCTTTATAACTAGTTAAGGACTAGACTTGAACGGCCATATCTTACATAGAATTGATGCCGTCTTGATAATGCATCATCTCTTAGATTCTAGAACTCAAAGTAGATTGTGTTATTGTTGCAAGCCAAGTAATGGTGTGCGAATGACTGCTCAAGTGACCAATCTATCATATGCAAGAATACTGCTCTTTATCATATTGAAATGTTTTATGGTAGTTTTTCCTCATGATGCGGATGCAATTTTATTTGTGCTATTAAACTGTGATTTTGCAAGTATACTTTGAAGTTCAGGGCTCAGCTACACATTGACATGATTTATGGTTTTTAACTATTTTATTTTGCCCCTGCATGTATATTACTAAATTACTGAAGAAGTTGGGAGGCAAAATGCTAAAATGATGAACCACTGGGTATTAGAATGTAGAATTAAGAAAAACGACTTTAAAATGGGAAGATGCCAAATTGATGAACCAGTGGGAATTACTGTCATCCCTTTGTATATACTGACTTGCCTGATATCATAGGAGATCGTGAGACATACTGATTACCCTTTTGAGTCTGAGTACATGTAGAATTCTGATATACAGATCAAACAGCATATCTGATGCCAGATTCAGATTGGTCAGCATGTTGATTATGATTAATTCTGATAATGCTCATCACAATATCTCGTTGCAGGATCTCTCTCTTCGAGGATTCTGGCTCCAGGGTTGGTTGGGTTCAGAGAAAGCAAACGAGTGCAGAACAATGATAGATTATCTTTTAAGCATAGTGAGGAGCGGCAAGTTGAAGTATGAGTAAGTATTTCTTTTCATTAGAAAATTATGAGCAACGTTAGAGTGTCCCATATATGAGAAATCTTCATTCTTCTTGATTCTAGTCTTATTGGTGGCAACTGATGAGCATACGTTGTTCTAAACTTTGAAGTTTTTTAATCCTTTTAACACCCATGTTTTGTGTCTGTGTGCAGGATGGAACTGGTTCCTTTTGATGATTTCCATCTCGCCCTAGATAAGGCACTTGGTAAATTGGGCAGCCATCCCAAACAGGTTCTCAGATTCTAATAGGAGGCCTAAATAATATGCACCTCAAAGAGTCGGTAAGTGTAGAATTTCGTTTAGAAAAAAAGAACAAAAAATGTATAATGCTTGTAAATATGCATGGTTTCTCCCTTCACTAGATTCGGCCAATAGAGTGTAGTACGCCAATCCTCTATTTTCTTTTGGGTAAAAAAATGTACGATTATTTGAGCCTCTATCCTCGTTTAACTCCTGTCATTGAATCAAATTAAACCTTAAAGAATAACTAATTGATATATATTCCTTTTCCCTTCCAGTGGTCAATGATTTGTAAAAAAATGAAACTAAAGAATCTACCTTTTAACAAGTCATTTCATTTTTTTGAAATATTACCAAATGATTTACGAAGTTCTATGAAAAAATCTTCAGATTTTAATCGTTGTTTTGATATGCTTTATCATCTCCATGTTGGAATGTTATGACATGCACTAAGAAATCTACTGCATTCTCATTGATTATTATAATTTGTAAGGCCGGTTTAGAAAGGTTGGAAAGGATTGGAAAGAGGGGAATGGAAGAGAAATGAAAATCATTATTTGAAGAGGAAGGACAAAATGTGCCATCCGTTCTTCAAAAGTACTTTCATTCAGCCCTAAAATAGGATGAAGGCAGGGGAAGGATTACATGGCATAAATATCCAGCCTCAAATAATTCTTTTCATTTTCAATTTTAAGAAAACATAAATATCCTGAGTTGGTGCATTTAGTGGTCATAGTTCTAGCGGTTGCATACAAGATAATCCAAAACAAAAATTCAGTTCAGGCGCTAAAAGTGAAAGCAATTGAGCAGAAAAGAGAGCACACCCTCGCACATAGACTCTCGGCGCAATAACAACACATGATGAGGCATAAATAAAAGTAGGAATTTTTAGTGAAAAATGTTTGTGCCATGAGGCCATCACTATATTTTGGTATGGACCATTGTATGCCATTGAATAAATTTACTAAATGATCTTCAGCTTTATCTGTTTTTGCAATTTTATTTTTTTAACTTTAAATTAGACTATTCTCAACTGTTAACTTATTTTACAAATTATCTTTTTCATTTGAGTATAGGAGGTTTATCGATTGCCCGGTCTACGCGACGTCCATGTATCATATTTCTTTCCTCCACATGTGTAGGTGTTTGACGTGGCAAGACATTTAAAATAAAATAAATATTATGTAATAAAATAAAAAAAACATCTAAAAATAGGACGCGCCTTTGACCTCTTCGACGTTGGAGGGAGGGGGCGGCGCCCGTTTGCTTGTCACCGGCACCGATGATGCAAAAAATAGAGAGGGGGAGGGGGCTTTGCGAGCTCGTCGGATGCATCCTTTTGCGCAATTAATAAATTTTTTACACCCGATGAAAATGATAATTTGTGAAAGAAGTTAATAATTGAATAATAGTCGAATTAAAAGTGAAGTTAGAGGATAAAATTAAAAAACGTCAAAATTAAAAAGTATTTAGTAAATTATCCTTGCAGCACATTAGGCGTAATATTTTTTAATGCAAAAATTTACCTCACCCGCATTGATTCTCCCCTAACCCCAACCGAGAAAATTTTTAATTTATTATTATTATTATTATTATTATTATTTTATTTAAAAAAATTTTTTTTTTTGAATCCATTAGCTCCATATGCGAAGTGTAAAGATTGGGGCCACCCCTGCTGCAAGCCCTGCGCCATCCTTCTACAGTTCTACCTACCAAAATGTTCCCTGAAGCCCCATCCGATGCCGCGTCTTCTTCGTCTGCTATGCATCTTGGCGTATTTGCTGTTCAATCCGCAGGGCAACAAAAGAGAAAGAAAGCAAACAAAACAACTCCTAATAAAATAAATTGTAATGCACAGGCACCAGCTTATTAAAAAGATTGCTCAAGTGAAGGACAAGATCTTCTTCTCAATTTAATGGATCTACGATATATGAAAAAATATCCAGTTGAAAAAAGTCTAAATTATGAATATTCCTAACTCTTTATTTCGTTTATTTATTTATTCATTTCTCGGATTTCACAGTTTCCTTGTCTTTTATGATTAATTTATAATGAGGCTCACAGGCCGAAACACACAAAAAATGAGGTTACACATGATAGTGGCACCAAAAAAAGAAAAAGGAAAATGCTAGAGGTCGAATCTTATCTTTTAGTTTGCAAATAAATAAGAATAAACGTCACGGATGTTAACAGTTTGTTCATTCCTTAGCAATTCGTTCAAAAAAACTTTACTTTTTAGCCCGTGGCCAGTTAGTGCATGAGTATATACTCGTCGAAATATAACAATAGGTAGCTGCCAAAATGCAATTTTGTCTTTTATACTAATCTTTTGTGTTTTTCCGGTTAGAAAATGCACATTTTTTTTTCTTTATTGAAAAAATAAATAACTCAATACCTCATGAGTCCCCTATGGTTAAGAGTGAAAGTGATTTGATTCCGATGATTTTTATGGCAAAAAATTTGATTTTTAAATTTTGAATAATTTTTTAGAGCGTAAAA
The DNA here is from genome assembly GCA_030549335.1 of Pontederia crassipes. Classification (NCBI taxonomy): domain Eukaryota; kingdom Viridiplantae; phylum Streptophyta; class Magnoliopsida; order Commelinales; family Pontederiaceae; genus Pontederia; species Pontederia crassipes. The sequence goes on from CM060190.1 coordinate 38,572,496, forward strand.
GATCGTCCTAAGCGATTTCAATTTTTCGAATTGGGGATCTACTTAAGATAATAATTTTTTTAAAAAAATAGACATTAAATATATTGCAAATTGTGTTCAAAAAATTATTATTTAATTTTAAGTTCATAAACTAAACTATCATGTTATCACATTATAAATTAAAATATTATAATAAATTTTATTAAAATAGATTAATAACTCGATGTTATTCAAGTTTAACTATAACATAATAAGTCAACAATATACTTAATCTAATAAATATGAGTAAAAAAAATATAAAATTATGAAATATTACTTGAAAGTTGAGATAATATTTTAATTATAATAATTTATAAAATATAGTTGGTTCGAATTGGATTCTGTCATTTTTTTTGTGTTAGAAGTCTTAATTTAAATGGGTGATTTTAATTATTTTTAAAAAATAATCTAAATTTTAATGAGAGTTTGAATTTACAATTTTTTCGGGTCAGTTAAATTTTTCCCATGAGATTTTTTCTTACACCCCTGCTTATGGCCGCGGCACCTTTTTTTTCTTTTTTTTTCCCTTTTTTTGTATTCACATAATAACTACATAATTGACACAATGATTAACGGGACTCATCAATACAGAAATAGATAAAAAAATATTTTTTAAAAAAGATAAATAAAAAAATTCGAAAAGAGATACAATTGTCTGAGTTTAAAAGCCTAATTAAAATAATTGATTGTGTCAATCAATTAAAATATTTTTTCTTCAAGCATATTAGCAAAAAAAAAAAGTCTTTCTTCTTTGAATCTTTATTTTTGGATAATAATTAAACCTTCTAAAGGGGTGGGCTCTCTTTTTCAGACCTAACGGTCGTCGTTTCCACCCTCCTCAAGTTGATCCCGAGTCCTCCACCCCCGCCGTTCATGTCTGTCTCTGTCTCCTCCCGCGTGCCGCAAACTTCCACGTATTTGGTGTCTTCCGAAAGCCATGGCTCCTTCCTGAATCCTGGATCACCACAGGAAGCAAAGGAGGTTATCGGCTACGAGAGCTCCCTGCTCAACCTCTCTCTGCTTGACTGCTCCCTGTCGCCATTCCGTCCACCTGTTAATGCCTCCGGAAGGAAAGACTAAAGAGTGATCACGAGCGTCTGTGTACGTGCATCTGCTTGTTTTCCCCTTTTCTCCTTTTTTTAATTTGTGCATGCAGTTTCTTTTTTTCATGGCAAGAAAGCGTGGATAAGAACTTGCACCAGCCCACTTAATCTTATAGCTTGGCATTGTTGGTTTGATAATATATATATATATAATCTTATGTTATGTCACAGTATACTTGAAGCAATTTGTCATGGCTTTGGAACACTACTAAATTGTTCACTTTGAACTTCTGAACACTACTAATACATATACTCAGTTTTGTGCATAATCACTAATCAGAACCTCTTCCATTTCCAACTGCAGGTGCTTCTCCCTGCATGCCTGTTCCTGGTGCTATGAGTTCCCCGCCATCTTTGTCCTCTGAGAAAATTGTCGCCATCAAACCTAAAGCAGTGAGACTCGTACCCATGACCAACTATGATGCGCTTGAAGCTGTTGCATCCAAGGTGAGCCGAGCCCAGACAGCTGTTCTGACATGTACATATATGTAGTATACGTTTGTTCCATGATATGTTACTTACTCTCAGGAAGGATACTCTAATGAAATTTGTTCTGATTCAGCCAAGTTCTGGTACCAGCTGTGTGGAAGGGAATAGACAGGTGCAAGCCCCACCAGTTTTTGAGCAGACAAACCTGGATTTCATAAATCTTTCTACTTCCGGCGGTCAGCAGAGCTCATTTTCGCTTTCTCAGATTTATGAGCCTCCAAACTTTGCTTCCCGGGAGACAGGATTGGATACAAAAGCTCAGCAACAGTCAAGTAGCGGAGATGGTTACAATTGGAGAAAATATGGGCAGAAGCAGGTGAAAGGAAGCCAGTACCCGAGAAGCTACTACAAATGCACGTATCCCAACTGCCAGATGAAGAAGAAGCTCGAAAGAACGTTCAATGGCGGAATCGCAGAAATTGTGTATGAGGGTGAGCACAACCATCCCAAGCCTCATACTACCAAGAGAATGCCATCAGCTTCGCAAGGGCAACATGCAGCTTCTGACGAACATGAACGAGATCACAATGCACCTTTAAGTTGTCCTTCTGAAGGGAATGTTTCCGCTAGAAGAATGGATAATTCCTTTAGCTTCAGTACAGCGGACTTATCCGGGTTTGCTACAGATCTTACACAGAGGTATCCCATGCATGATCATCTCATCGCTACCAATTTCGAAAGCACGGCTACTCCGATCCGAAGTTCAGATGACCAGGCTTGTAATGAGGGAATAATAATGGCTAATGTGGAAAGCAACAGGATCGAGTGTAAGAGAAGGTAAATACTTATTCTCTGACAAGTATTTGATATTTGTATTCTACTGTGATTGATCAATTGGATTCTAATCTTCCTTTTAGTAATATCAAGTTTCCTAAAAACAGATATCGTATTAAATGAAAACAAATGATTGGGATGAAGAACTTTCACATTCAATGAATTTGCCTTTAAAACAGATTAAAGTGTATGCAATGGTACCAGTGTTATATGTGTCCAACTCTTCTTACATTCAAGTAATAATTGTGCATATGGCTCTTTCATGTGCGGAAATCATCAAGAGCATGCAATTCCAATTATGTAAAATGGTAGTAGTCAGCATAGTCCATGCACCCTAGGTATAAGTTAACATTGTAAGTTTAAGAAAATTGAACGGGGGTCTCCCTACTGTGTAGTAACAATGGAATTCTCTGACACATCTTTGTGATCCAACAGAACGGTTGCTTAGTGTGAGAAAGTCTTTAAAATCTTTACGTGTAACATTTCATCCGGCTCGGCTCGTATGGTTTTGCCAAAACGCATCAAGGCTCATAAATATTTAGCATTTCTCTCGTAACTTACGTATGTGATATTAGTTCATGACATGTATCTTGTATCCTTTCCCATTAAGGAACTCAACGTTAAAATCACACACATATTATATGTAATACCCCCGACCCCTGCATATGTGGTGGATCTTTCATTCTTCATTCTAATCACCTTACTATCATCAACTTCAGGGGTTCATAATATATATTAAGCACATTATTAACTTATTTCTTTATCTGCAGAAAGATTGATGGCCAAATTAGTGAAGCAGTTTGTCACTCTGCTACGCAAATTTCTGCAGAACTCGATATTTCAGGAGACGGTTTTTACCGGAGGAAGTATGGGCAAAAGATAGTTAAGGGAAACACTCATACAAGGTGAGCCCTGTTACCTTTAGTCAATCAATAGCATGTATGATATCTACTTATCAGAAAAGTTGTAAGACAATTTAAGGAACTTATTAAAAGACTGCGAAGGGGCATCATCCCGTTATCAGTAATCAATTGCAGCACATATTGAAGTATGATTACTGATCCCACACAGATGGTAAAGTTTCTTTCATGTATATACATGATAACCTGATTAATAAGAATCTTTTTTTTTCTCTCTCTTTTTGTTTCTCTTCCTCTGCAGAAGTTACTACGAATCCAGTAGACCGAGATACGTGGAGAGGACACCTGACAATTCAGGGTCTTTTGTCACAACGTATGAGAGAAAACACCACCACCATGTGCCAACTCCCAAGTGAAGCTTGTTAATTACTATACTAATTCATGCCACAACTCTTCATCTTGTATTCTCCTTGACTACATTTAGTAAGTGACAGTATTTTCAATGAGAAATATCCAAGTTTAACATTTCTTTTTTGTTTGAAATATCCTAATTCTCATCTCATGATATCTGTAACATTTTTGTTTTTGTAGTGTACACGAGTACAATGCCAGCACCAAGAACTGGTACAAGTCTATAATCTTATGTACAACTACTCAAGATTACATAGTTGTCTCGAGTGTTATGTAGAAGTCTGATATGTGTATTACAATTCAGTCTGTAAGAAAAGCTGTGAAGATTAATAATTCCTTTTTTTTCCGAGACAATGAGATTAATAATTCGTTTTTACCAAAATCTTATGAATTGCCTATTTGGTAGGGGGTGAAAATAGGAAAAAACGATGGGAAAAGAATTAAATGTTTGGTTGAATTTAATTCGAAGGGAAAAGACATCTCCTTCTCCTCTATTCCTCTTCAATATTTTTTTTTCATCTTCAAATCCGAATAGAAAGGAGAAAAATATGTTTAGCAAATGTTTTCATTTTTAGTCATAAAAAATTGATGGGAAAATTTGAGAACAGAAAGAGAAAATCATAAAGAAATTGAAGAAAAATTAAAGAAGATACACGATTTACTCAGGTTCACCTTTGAGATTAGGGCTACATCCTACAAAGAGGTTCCACTAAATCTTTTAGATTTTCAGTCACCACCAGATTACATATGAAAATAAACTATAAATAGTCTCTCCGAAATAGGTTCAAAATCCGAACAAAATAAAGAACAAAGTCTAATCCGAACCACACGGGCCGATCAAACAAAAGATCAAACCCGTCCCGAACCCCCCCATGTTCGTACGCCAACAGCACATGTAATTGGGTATATACTCAGATTCCCCTAAGCTCACGTGGATAAATCCGGTGTGAGAAATAAGGGGTCATAAAGTATTCACCAACTCTAACAAAAATAAATAATATATAGATATAAGTAAAATTATCCTTATTTTTTTCCCTTTAATTATATCAATAAGAGTAATTATTTAGATTCATTTTCCTTCATTTTCTTTTCGTCTCTTTCTCTTAATAGACTTTGAACCACACATACCTAGAAAAATCGAATCAAACACTTACTACAAATGATTAAACTTCCATTTGAAGATATTTTTTTTCTTTTCATATGCAACTGCCAACCCTGATTATAATCCCAACTTCTTCTTCTTCTTCTTCTTCTTCTTCTTCTTAATAATAATAATAATAATAATAATAATAATAATTATTATTATTATTATTATTATTATTTTGTCATGAATGAGAGTGAACATGGACGAAATATTCTATCACTTCCAAACAAATTGCCGTTATAAAATAACTTAACAATAAGAATAATAAAGTAATCTTGTCATCAGATAAATTAGGGGAAGAGAATTTTGTGATCACTTCATAGATTAAGGTTTAGAGTGTCATAAGTTACTGTACTTTTGTAAAATTACTGTTTCAATCACTCTATTTTAATTTTCGGTATACAACTTGATTAACTTTTAATATTTTGGATTTCAAATTTAGAGTCATTTAACCTTTTGTTCTTTCAAAATTTAGAACAACCATTAGCTCATGCGACGTCTACGTGATATGATCACAAAAAAAATGATCATTTATTATGTATTATTTTAAAAATGATCACAAAAAAAAAAGAGTAGCTGCCTAAATCAAGAATCCGATAGGCAAAAGTGAATTAGCTCTCCAAATGCCACTTACTAGTGTGATTCTTTTTCAACTATTGCATAACACACTCTAGAGCCAAGAACTTATTTCTTTTAGAATTTTTAGAAGTAGATCATTTGGATCTTGGTACTTTGCAGCCAAAACCTGTTTCCACAATTGATCTTTGGCCCCTTTGCTTCATCATAGTGCATATGAAATTCTGACCTCCATGAGCAGTGGATTTTGCTGATAATTTGGGCAAATTGCAAATTTGATAAATTCTCTCCATACCTTTCTAATGAGTCTGTGCTTACTATAGTTGTGATCTTTCAACCAAAACCAAAATTTTGAATAGGATGAGATGGTTTGGAGACACGCAACTGATGGCATCCTAACAGTACACACCAACCAAAGGGCTATAGCTCTGGTAGTTCTCTTTGGCAGAAAATTTGGAAGTGTTCAAGGACACAAAGAGTTCAAAAATTTGTTTGGCTTTTTTGGACATGATCGACTAATGACACAAAACTTTAGGTGAAGGAGGGGTGTAACGCCCCCAAAATCCGCCATTCCGCCACGCTGGCGGTCAGACTGACTCTGGGAGCGCTAGTCATTGCATATGACTACTTTGACTTTGACTTGAACTTTGACTGGTCAACAAATGATCCACGTGGCAAAAAAATGATAAAGAATAATAATGATATAAAAATGCGGAAGAATTATCATTACGAAATGATAAATGCCAAAAGTGATGAGATAATTCAAAAGAAATAGGGAACAAGAATAGTTCAACAGGGTTATGAGAATATCAACAAAAGCAAGGTTAAAAGGGAAATTCAAGGGTTTCATATTTACAATGTTTGATAATTCAATGCAAAATATAAATGACGGAAAACTGTAGTAATATTGCAAGTCATATGCTGCCACCCTGAAGCTCTGCATTATCCATCTCCTCCCTAAGCAGGGTTCTCACCTACAAAATCCCCAAAGCAGGGGCATGGAATGCCCGTGAGCTAATGCCCAGTACTCATAGAATCATAGACGATGAAATGATAATCAATGATCAAACACTGTGTTCATTACTTTAACAATGTTCTATACAATGCTATGCTCTGTGATTCATTAGTATGCTCTGATGTTCATTGCTTTGTTCTACTGACACTTATCATGCTCTGTTGTTCATTATCATACTCTGTTATACTTTGTGTGGAACTACGTATTTTACAATACTATATGATCTTTGATGTTCGTTGTCCTATGTGAGCTCAACTTTAGTTAATTGGGAAGTTAGAGGTGTCTCTGCCTTGAATATTGCCAGGGTGCCCATAACAGGGAAGGTGTACACGTTGGCACAACCATTTTGGAATGCAGGTGGGAGAAGGTCTACATTCCAGGAACAGTGGTCGTTATGGACCCCGTAGGTTCACTGTCTCCTCAGCTAGCTACCTGTCCCTCTGGCATAACAATGAAATTCACATATGCCCCCGTGGGGGAAGAGTGCGTTCCTTGCGTCACTCTTATTCGGAGCACAGGTGGGAGAGGGCCTGTGGTCCAGGAGCAGTAGTATTTAAACTCAGTAGATACACTGTCTCCTCAGTGCAACTACCTGCCCCTCCAATGCCTTGACCTTGACCTTGACCTTGAATAACACATAGCTATCCCATTCATTGATCTTTGCTTTGCTTATCTTCTTTACCAATATGAATTTTAAATCATGATTCAGAGAAGGGGGTGAAGTCTGATCCCCTTCCTGCGAACGAAGGTCCGTCACTTGTTTAATCATAATGGAAATAGCCAATAATGGCTAGTCGAAGGTTCAACATTGATTTCCTTTGCTCTGGCCTCTCAAGGGCATTTTAGTCATTTTATACATGCTCTGGCCCTTCAAGGGCAATTAGGTCATTTCACAATTGCTTTGGCCCTCAAGGGCATTTTGGTCATTTCACTTATATATATGTGATATATATATATATATCTACATATGTCGAGAGTAGTAGACCTACTACATACTAGTTATTATTATTATTATTATTATTATTATTATTATTATATATACATATATATATTTATATCTGTATTCCGAGAGCAACATGCGCTTAAGTATTTATTATTCAATAGTAATTATGAGAGTAACATTCCGAGAGCACTTGTGCACTAAATAATAATAATTATTATTATCATATATACATAGTGATATAAGAATTCCGAGAGCAACCTTCCACCTCCTAAGTAATTAATATCATTATCACTATTATATATCTATTTATGTACATATAATCTGAGAGTTTTAATTAAGGATTTACATAATTATTTCCATACAAAGCATAATCTCTATTCTAGCCGAGAGTTATAGACCTATTATGTAATATAATTATTACTCTTACATATATATATATATTGCTTATATATGTGTACATACGTATATGCCGAGAGCAGTAGAATTAATGCATAATATAATTATTACTCTTATATATATAACCAAGCCGAGAGCAACATACCTAATGATTAATTATCATTATTACTCTATGTACATGTAATCCGAGAGCAACATGCCTAATGATTAATTAATTAGTTGGCATTACAATCATAGTATAAATTAAGACAAGTCTATTATATCTCGGACTCATAATATATCCTAAAGGACAATGACACCATAATACGGAAAGAGTAATATATAATGTTAAATAATAAGATGAATGGGAATCGAATTTCACGATCATTGATCTACATTTCTTCATCTAGAGATTTTATACGTCTACGGTACCTCTTTTGGTTGCCCTACGTTTGCTCGTGTGCTCTACGTCCGCTGGTTCATCTGCACTCTGCTCGTCACTCGCTCGCCGGTCGCCAAAGAAAGCAAGGGAGAGAGATGGCCGTGAGGGGAGTAAAAAAAATGCACTGGAGTCCTCCTCTCTCCTTCTTAAGGTTCTGTCCACTCTTGTGAGAAGGAGGGGAGTGAGGAAGAGTGGGGGAGGGTTTCGTGGGGTGAGAGAGAGAATAGGAGAGAGAAGTGGGGAGGAGAGTGGGGAGGGGAGAATGACCGATTCTCACGTATCCCACTCTCTTTTTTTTAATCCGAATTTTCTGCATTTTGAATTTCAAATAAAATGAGTAAATGGCCGGGCATTACATTACTACCCCCTTAAAAAGAAATTCGTCCTCGAATTTAGAATAAAGTTAAGACTTACCGAATAGTCTGGAAAATTTCTCTCGCATTTCTGACTCTAATTCCCCCGTGACCTCTTTGCCTTGATGGTGCTTCCACGCCACCTTGACCAACGTCACTGTCTTCTTGCCCTTCTGGACCTCCTGGCGTTTCAATATCTCTGTGGGCTGCTCCTCGTATGTTAAATCCTTCTTGAGGTTCGGCTCCTCAATTTGGATGACGTTGGCATAGTCATGTTTGTATTTTCGGAGCAGCGAGACGTGGAAGACATTATGCACTCTGGCGTATGGCGGGGGTAACGCCAACCTGCATGCGGAGTCATCAACCATATTCAAAATTTCAAAGGGACTCACATACCTTGGGCTCAATTTCCCTTTCTTGCTAAATCTCATTACGCCCTTGGTTGGTGAGACTTTGAGCAAGACTTGTTCACCGGCATTGAATGTGTGCTCTCGTCTTTTCTTGTTGGCGTAGGCCTTCTGTCGGTCTTGTGCAGACTTCATCCTTTTCTTTATGAGCTCAATTCGATTAGTGTACTCTTGTGTCTGCTTGCGAAGCTCAGTACTCAATAGCTTTCTTTCGCCGACTTCTCCCCAGCATGCTGGGGAACGACATAGTTTGCCATACAGAGCTTCAAATGGGGACATCTCTATGCTTGTATGGTAACTGTTATTATATGCGAACTCGATAAGTGGTAGATGATTGTCCCAATTACCATGCCAGTCCAAGGCACATGCTCGAAGCATGTCTTCCATTGTTTGCATAGTTCGTTCTGATTGGCCATTCGTCTGCAGGTGGAACGCCGTGCTATAACGCAGCCTCGTGCCAAAAGCATTCTGTAAACTTTTCCAAAATCTGGCGGTGAACCTTGGATCTCGATCGGACACGATGACAGAGGGGATTCCATGGAGTCTGACTATCTCTTGCACATACAGATCCATCAGACTATCTAATGACTGTTTCACTTTGATGGGTAGAAAGTGAGCCGATTTGGTGAGTCGATCCACCACTACCCAAATAGCGTCGTGTCCCTTCTGAGTTCGAGGGAGGCCTGTGATGAAATCCATAGTGATTTCCTCCCACTTCCATTGCGTTATTCTGAGGCTCTTAAGCATATCTTGAGGCTTTCGATGCTCTATCTTCACCTGCTGGCAAATTATACACTTAGACACGTACTCTGCTATTTCTTTCTTCATATCTAGCCATCAAAAGCTTCTCTGCACATCCTTGTACATCTTCGTGCTTCCAGGATGGATTGCGAATTCGGACTTGTGGCATTCGTCCAAAACTTCCCGTCTCAAAGCTGAGTTGTTGGGTACCCATAATCGTTCTCGATACCGAATGCCTCCATCTGACGAGACTTTGAAATCGTTTCCTTCCATACTTGTCTTGATCATCATGGTCTGGTAGTCAGAGTCTTCGACTTGCGCTGCGATGATTCTTCCAATAAGGTCTAGCTCGATCCACTGGATCATCATGAGCGAGCCATTAGATGTTATCTGTGGAATCCACTTGAAGAGTTCCTCCATCATCTCGTATTGCCGGAGGCGCATGAAGGCCACTGAGCCTTCCCATTTCCGACTAAGGGCATCAGCTACTGAGTTCGCCTTCCCTGGATGATAGTTTATGGCGAATTCGTAGTCCTTCAAGAACTCCATCCATCGCCTCTGACGCATGTTCAAGTCTCTCTGAGTGAACACATACTTCAAGCTTTTGTGATCCGTATACACTGTGAACTGTTCTCCGTACAAGTAGTGTCGCCAGAGCTTGAGAGCAAAGATTATAGCTGCTAGCTCGAGGTCATGAGTAGGACAGTTGACTTCATGTTTCTTCAATTGTCTTGATGGATAAGCTACCACCTTTTCATGTTGCATTAAAACACAATCCAGCCCTGTGCCGCTAGCGTCACTGTAGATCACATACCCACCACTGCCTGAGGGTAAGGTGAGTATGGGTGCGGAAGTCAATTGTCTCTTCAGCTCCTGAAAGCTTTCTTTGCACTTTGTGGACCAAATAAACTTTTCGCCTTTTCTGGTGAGCTTGGTTAATGGTAGTGCCAGTCTGGAGAAATCTTTGATGAATCTTCTATAATATCCTGCTAGTCCGAGGAAGCTTCTGATCTCCGAGACATTCTTTGGCTGAGTCCAATTTGACACTGCCTCGACTTTAGCCGGGTCCACTGGTATTCCATCTTTGGAAACGATGTGCCCAAGGAACATCATTTGGTCCATCCAAAATTCACATTTGGAAAATTTTGCATACAGCTTTTTGGCTCTCAACGTTTCCAAAATAATCCTCAGGTGCTCCTTGTGTTGTTCCATGCTGGGAGAATAGATGAGAATATCATCCACGAAGACAATCACGAACTTGTCGAGATGTTCGTTGAACGTTCGGTTCATCAGGTTCATAAATGCTGCAGGAGCATTAGTCAATCCAAACGGCATGACAAGAAATTCGTAATGTCCATACCGTGACCTAAAGGCCATTTTCGGGATATCTTCCTCTGCTACCTGAGTTGATGGTAGCCGCTCCGCAGATCAATTTTAGAGAACACTTTGGCATTGGCGAGCTGATCGAACAAGTCGTCAATGCGAGGAAGGGGGTACTTGTTCTTTACCGTGACCTTGTTGAGCATCCGGTAATCTATGCATAGCCTCATTGATCCGTCATTCTTCTTGACGAACAGGACTGGAGCGCCCCATGGTGAGACACTGGGCCTGATGAATCCCTTATCTAGTAACTCTTGAATCTGAATTTTTAGCTCCTTCATTTCCGCTGGGGCCATGCGATACGGAGCCTTAGAAATTGGTGTTGTGCCTGGTACTAGCTCAATGTGGAAGTCGATGTCTCTCTTCGGTGGTAGACACTGACATCTTCAGGGAACACGTCCAGAACTTGAGGGGTTTTGGTAGGAGCTTCCACCTTGGTCACATTTGCCAGAAATCCTCTGCAACCTTGCTTGAGCAGTTTCTGAGCCTTCATTGCTGACACTATGATTTTGGGTTCCTTCCGGTGTATACCTCTGACTGTGACCTTCTCCTTAATGTTTACTCCAATCACCACCTTCTTCTGCTTGCACATGATGGTAGCGTCATGGCGAGCTAGCCAGTCCATGCCTAATATGACGTCATAATTCCTCATGGGTATTATGATTAAGTTAGCAGGAAAATTCTTTTTATCAATTTCTACTGATACCTCAGCTAAGTATCTAGTAGTCCGTAATGTTCCTTGTGGAGTAAGAATAATCATGCTAGGTTCTAGATTCATAGGAGATAACCCCAAAGTGATAGCACACTCTTCTGATATGAAAGAATGAGTAGCTCCAGAATCAAATAAAATAGTAGTAGGTAGCTTGGCAATACAAAGCGTACCTCGAATGACATCAGCGTCATTCTACTGAGTGTCCTCTTCCAGGTTGAAGAGTCGTCCCTGCACCAGAGGCTTGCGTTGTGGACAGTCCCGGGAAAAGTAGCCCATCGTGCCACAATGATAGCAGGCGCCGGTATTCATGCGGCACACTCCAGCATGAGTCCTGCCACAAGTGTTGCACAAGACCTTCTCACCTTGTGCTGGTTGAGCCTGAGGAGCTCTAGGTTGTTGAGGCCTTTGTTGTGCTGGTCGTCTTGCCGGCTGTTGGGGTTGCCTCTATTGAGATTGCTGCTGCACTGGAGCTTGTTGAGGCTGACGAGGTGATGGTAGAGGTGGTCGAGGCTGCTGCTCATAACGATGTCATTCAGTTTGTTGTGGGACAGGGTACGGTCGGGGACGATTATCCCATCGCTGGTCTCGTCGTTGGTGGTGATTGTTCCTCCTGAATTGTTGGGGTTGGGACCCCTGTCCCACTTTTTATTATAATTTATAATATATAAGTACTATTTCTTGTAACATACATTATATCTATAAATATCTTACAACTTGAATTAAAACAAACATTAATTGAATTTATATTTTAAAATATTTAAGATGATTATAAAAAATATTATGTCTTTCATATTCTTGTATGTGTGTTAAAAAACATATTATAATTTTGCTATCGATAATAGATATTTTATCGAAAATAATATCTTATATTTATAAGAAAATTATATTGGATTTTTTATGAATCCTACCTTAAATAATGATTAAAGGTGATATGATTAATATATGTGTTTGCAAATTAAAAAATAATCATGACTCTTCATATTCACTTTAATTGAGTTAAGTAGATATAAGATATATGACTTTTTAAATTAAAAAATAATTATGAATTTTCATAATTAATTAAAAGTAATTAATATACTTAAGTTATCATATTTTGTTCATTAAATAAATTTATGCATGAAGCCAAAGAGAAATAATTTAAAGACAGGACAAAAAAGAAATAAGAATAGATGGAGGATAAAGATGTTTGACGTCTAAAATTATATTGTTATTTTTTTAGAGAGAAGATTATATGTTTATGATTAAAAAAATTAATGGATGAAGGATACGATACTATTCTTATGATTAAAAAAATATAGAGAATATAAAAACTCAACTTGTATTTTATGAAAAAATTAATCATGATATTAAATTTAATACATATTAATTTAGGATGTATTCATATATTATTATTTATTATTATAGATATACAGGGTCAATGTAATGAAATACAACTATTCAATATTTAATATGTGGACATTTAATCATTATATAAAAATTTAATACACAAATGAAAAAGATAAATCAAAGATAATATCATTAATTTATATGATTTTCAAATTCAAAATAAATGTAACTCTTCGTATTAATAAAAAAATAATTAATGGAGTTAAGTAGATATAAGCATGTGTCTTTTGAAATTAATAAATATTTAGTAGACTTAAGTTATTATCATTAATATATTTAAATTATCATAATGCATGAAGTTAAAGATAAATATTAAAATAATTCAAAAAAAAGAAAAAAATATAATGAAAATGGAGGAAAGATAGAGGTGCTTGGTGCATGGAATTATATAAATATAAAAACTTTAATCATGATGTTAAATTTAATACATATTAATTAAGAATGTATTTATATATTATTATTTATTATTATAAATATAAAGGGCCAATATAACGAAATATAAAGAGTTAATATTTAATATGCGAACATTTAACCATGATATTAAAATTTAATGAACAAATGATTAACATAAATCAAAAGTCATATCATTAATCTATGTGATATTTTAAATTCAAAATAATCATATTAATAAAAAATAATTAATGAAGTTAAGTAGATATAAAATATGCGACTTTTGAAATTTATAAATAATTAATAGACTTAAGTTTTTATGATTAATAGATTTAAATTACCAAAGTTAAAGAAAAATATTAAAATAATTCAAAAAAAAGAGAAAACAATGATAATGAAGAATGGAGGAAGGACAAAGGTGCTTGGTGCATGAAATCATATAAATATAAGATTAATGCATAATGATCAGTTAGTCCAAGTCTAACCTCATGAGTTCGTCATTATTGATGAGTTAAACTTGACAAAACCAAAAAAAAAAACATAAATGTGAAATTCAAAGACGACGGATGCAATTATAATTTTACGGAAACTGAGTAACTTAAAATATAATTTTACTCAGTGGAATCATATTCCTGCGAAATTTTGACCTTGAAATGTTAAGAACCATTGATACTACGTTCTTTCTGTTTAGGGGCTGGTTCCTTCGGCCACAACAAATGAGGTACGAGCAAATTCGTGTCCTTCCCAAGAATTACTTATCTACATTTTGTAAGGAATCGTACGGAAATCAAATTTGTGTACATCCATCTCATGCAAAACCTTGTAATTGCTTCCTTAAATTAATCAAATAATGGATAATTTACACATTATTTCTTTCACAACTTACAATAAAAAAATTGCAGAAGCTATTGCTCTCTTCGCTCATGAAATCTTCATTTTTCTCTCCTCTCTGCTCTTCCACATCATTTTTGTCTATCGTCTATCTACCTACCTATATATGTGACAAATACAACAGGCTCTAAGAACACACTCCGCGGGCATTCCTACAATTCATGAGATGATGAAGCCATCAAATAGATTACCTCATCAAAATTGTTCTGGAGTTTCAAAGCTTTCACTTATCTGATTCTTGATGCCCATTCATGATGACGGAAGGAGTTTGCACAGTTTGTTCCGCCTCATGAGTGATCATGGAATCATTGGGCTCGGAAGTACTTTGTTTACCCTGATATTTAAATGAATTGTGCATTAGAAACACTTAAAGAAGTAGATGCACAAGGAAGGTCTTTCACAAAGACGAGGAATACAATGAAGTGCACTTGTGGAATTTAATATTCCAATATGAATACATAATTGACAATTTTAGACTCATCAGCGCACAATGTGGGTAATACCTTACGGTTTCCTATCGATTTACAAGTATGTGTCATGTGATTATTGATCCCAGGAAAACATGCATCAATTGTCTATCTGCTGCCAATCAGCAGCTGTATATTAAATGACTACCTCAAAATTTGAGTGGGAAAAGATGAAACAATACCTTGGAAACTTAACAAGCACTAATATATCAAAACTACCAATACTGTAGAAAATGGAAGGCAAATAAGCTCACAAACTATTATGTTGATTGGCATAATAATATGACCGATGAAACTACCTTGTTCCTTTCACGCCAACCTAATCCAAATGGTCTTGCCAGCAAGCTTACTTTTCTAGGAGGGACTTCCTGAGAAGAGTCTTGACTCATTCGTATAGGTGATTGATCCGTGGATGAAACCCTAACCAATGGATCGCATGTACGAGTTTGCATACACCCAAAATGTTAGTACATAAGCAATCAGGTAAACATTTCCAAAAATATATTCCACAAAGCATGCATCTGAAGTTAAAGGCTTTCATGAGTTCAGATAAATTTAAGTTAATAGAAACTGAGATAAAAGTTGCATGATATAAAAAAAAAGAAGAGAAAAATGACTGTCTCCAGCCATATGAGACGAGATTTTCATGAAATCTGCAGCCACACACCTAGGGGAATTAAAGTCTTTTGGCTGGCTGGACTGATATTGCAATGTCGCTTCCAACATTGTTTCTGCCATCACAGCCCTATTCTCCATTTGTGCAAGTAATGTCATTGCTTCCTCATACTTTTCCTGCGTGTTCCCAACATGAATTAACAAAAATATGCATATACGTACAAGTGCAATGCTAGAATATTGAAAATAGTACGAGTATTGATTATGAAACAACCTGGAGTACATGAACAGAATGCCGCTGGGCAGCAGCATCTTGCTCAGCATATAGGCGAGCATCTTCTGTCACCTTTTGTTCTTGTTCTACACGCATCAAGACCTTTTCAAAACAATTTATCCATTTGTAAAGAAGACATGACAAGGAAATATGAGAATGAAACTATGGTCAAAACTACAAAAAGGCACCCTAAGTAGCAATACCTGAAGCATGGCATGTTCTTGCTCCTGCTTGTCTGAGAGAGCTTGTCTCAGATCATACACCTCTTGCTCCAACTGCTCAACCTATTGATGAATGACAGCAATTGAGAAAATTAGATGACTGAAATGCCCAGAAAACCAAAGATAGATGCTCTCTCACACCATCAAAAAGATATCTTCAACCATATCTGGGAACACAATCAGTTAGAATTATGAAGCATGCTTAGATTACATATGTGATTTGATACCTACATCTCCTTGCTTCAAATTAACTTGACAAACAGAATAAGATAATACCAAATGGTCAAGATTCTTGATTCCTAAAGGTGATCCAAAACCATGATCATGAAAATCAAATTTGGTTGACTAAATAGTTAGCAAGTCTGAGTTTCAAATTAATAAGCATAGAAAGCTAATAACCCAGATTTAATTCTTGGAATTATCACTTTTGTCAGAATTTATCTCTTCACTTCCATTCAAACACCAAATTATGTGCTAGTAGTCTTGGATACTGGTAGATCTTGACTGAAAAAAGTAATGATCATGAATGATCTATTTTTTAGGGGATAAATGAACAATCTGTATCCTATAATTAGATGAAGCATACAAATAAATAAGTCATCAAACCAAAAAGATGCCAAAATTGAAGACAAATCAAAATATTACAGGTGTCACAGCTGAAACAAATCAAAATGGAAAAGGATGAATAAGATAGTGTGCAGTCTTCTTCATTCTGATTATGGAGCTCCTTGCAGAACCTAATACATCTGTTAAACCACATGAAAAAGCTTATACCTACACAAATAGCAATTTGTATAACAGAAAAGCAAAACATAAAACTTTGAAATTACACCAAATATATTTTTAAATAGACCAACTTAAAACATAACCATCTGTCCACTCATGAAATAGTTCTTTTATTATACACTTAAAATTTTACATATGAGCGCAAAGAAAAAATCAGTTGAAAAGCTTTAACTGTACACACAAAAAAAATAAATTGGATAAGAGAATAAAAATGATGACTTCTCTTGTCCAGTTTCTGTTACCACCTTTGCACTCAAAAGGCGCCTATTATCTTGCTTCACCATCTCCATCAATGCTGTCTCTAGCTCCTCAGCTCTTGATAAAAGAACAAAAGTACACATGAAAGTTTATTTTAATAGAAAGTGATGAAAAAGGTAATAAAATCAGTAATCATGCATGCTAAATGTGAAAAGGTTCAAATAAAATATAAATCCCTGAAAGATTAAGCATATTTAATAAATATCTAATAAACTAGCATAAAGTAAATGGGGGCAGTCTCATACTTTAAATTCTGAATGTCCTGTAAGTCTAGAAATAACTCTTGCTATGGAAACTATCTGATAAAAAATAAACAAGTTTCATGCAGTCTTCATTCACCTATGTTATTCAAACAGTAGTTTTGAATAGGGTTCTTTTTTTTTTTTTTGAGGAGAGGTTTTTTTTTTTTTTTTTTTTTTTTGAGGAGAGGTTTTTTTTTTTTTTTGAGGAGAGGGTTCCTTTTTTTTGTTTTTTTGAGGAGAGGGTTCTTTTTCTTTTCCCACATCATAAATCTTACTTTCATCTACCTACCTTCTGAAGTTAGGTCTATTAAAAGCGAGGAACGCGACAAAGATAATTTTTAAGACTCTTTAGTGACGTAACTACAGTTTAATCAATTTAATTTTTTTTCCAGTTTGTTGATTAAAGTGCCAAATGAAGGCTGTTTTTTGCACTCCTCAACACTTCACACATTGAACTTGCTTAAGCAACACGTATTAACTGGACACTGGATAGGCATCATAGAAGAAAACAGAAGGTTACATGGAATGTAGGTACAAACATGTAAACTAAAGGATGAAATGCCTTTTAAACAACAATGTAGAACATGACCATGATAAAAGTTGATTGTGCAGAACATAAATGTGTGCTAGATACAGAAAGGGGTTAGATTTTTTATAAGAAAAAGATGGGGAAAGAAAACCGGGAGACTAGCTAGCCATCAAATTTTGGGCATGTCGATCCTGATTTGAAAGAAAAAAGAAATAACTATTTTTATCAGATGAGTGCTCTCTTATTCCTTCTTCCCAGAGCCTACGGTGGCACAGCCGAGACAGCGACGGGGCGGAGTCATCTTGGGACTGTCTTTGCGAGATTGACATATAGATGATTCACGAAGTTCTCATATTGAAAAAGTAGATTAGTATACTTTCATATTATTTATTATTTAATCTATACTTTACAACAACAACAACAAAGCCTTATCCCACTAGGTGGGGTCGGCTACATGGATCATACGACGTCATTCCGCTCTATTAGTAACCAAACCTTTCGGTATATTATTCACCAATAGATCTTGCTCTATTAGTTCGCCAAGTGTCCGCCTTGGCCTCCCTCTCCCTCTTTTAATCGGACTCCAAATTATTTGATCTACTCTTCTTACTGGCGCATCTAATGGTCTTCTCTGAACATGACCAAACCATCTCAAACGATTCTCTACCATTTTCTCACTAATAGGAGCCACTCCGACTCGTTCACGTATATGGTCATTCCTAATCTTATCTAATCTTGTATGACCACACATCCATCTCAACATCCTCATTTCGACTACCCCCACTTTACGTTCATGTTGTCCCTTCATAGCCCAACATTCACTACCATATAACACTGTTGGCCTTATAGCAGTACGATAGAATTTTCCTTTAACTTTATTGGGTATTTTTCTATCACAAAGAACTCCAGTGGCTTTCCTCCACTTACACCAACCAGCTTGAATTCTATGATTAACATCGTCATCAATCTCACCATCTTGTCTTACAATTGATCCTAAATATTTAAATTGTCACTTGAGGAATTATATCCTCCCCTAACCTAACTTTCAAATCGTCTCTAAGTTGTTTATTTGTGAAATTGCTATGCATATATTCTGTTTTATTCCTACTTAAACGAAAACCCTTTGACTCCAACGTACTTCTCCATATTTCTAATTTTGTATTAATCTCTTCTCTTGAATCCGCTAAAAGTACTATATCATCCGCAAATAACATGCACTTAGGTACCTCCTCTGTGATACTCTCGGTTATAGCATCGATAACTAAGTTAAATAGATACGGACTTAAAGCTGATCCTTGATGTAGGTCAATTCCTATAGGAAATTCATTTGTCTCACCTCCGGATGTCCTAACCCTAGTCAATGCCCCATCGTACATATCTTGTATTACCTTAATGTAGGCAACACTCACCCTCTTCTTTTGCAAGGCTTTCCAAAGTACATCCCTTGGTATCCGATCATACGCCTTCTCTAAGTCAATGAAAGCCATATGTAAGTCTCTTCTCCTACTTCGATACTTCTCCATCATCCCCCTTAGTAAATAAATCGCCTCTGTAGTGGATCTTCCTGGCATGAACCCAAATTGTCTCTCAGAAATACTAGTCTCCATTCTCAATCTATGCTCAATCACTTTTTCCCATAATTTCATTGTGTGACTCATAAGTTTAATCCCTCTATAATTTGCACAATTCTGAATATCCCCTTTATTTTTGTAAATATGAACTAATGTACTTAATCTCCAATCATTAGGCATATTTTTCGACCGTAAAATCTCATTAAATAGTTTACATAACCACAACACACATTTTTCTCCTAAACATTTCCAAACTTCAATCGGTATATCATCCGGTCCAACGGCTTTACCATTCTCCATTTTCTTAAGAGCTTCGCTAACCTCCGAGACTCTAATTCTACGATAAAATGACCTATTAAGCTCACATTCGTTAACTGTCAAGTCCTCCAAATCACAACGGGAACCTTCACATCCATCATTAAATAGCTTATAGAAATACTCTTCCCATCTGTTCTTAATATCTCCTTCAGTAACTAAAATCTTGCCAACTTCATTTTTTATGCATCTTACTTGATCCAAATCTCTCGACTCCTTCTCTTTATTCCTTGCAATCTTGTAAATCCTTTATTCACCAGCCTTTGTTCCTAACTCCTTATAAAACCCCTCATCTGCTTTAGCACGAGCATCACTAACTGCCTTCTTAGCTTCCCTTTTCGCCAAACGATACTTTTCTCAATTGTCAGAACTATTGTCCAAGTGTATCGCCTTGAAACAATTCTTCTTATTACGCACCTTTTCTTGAACCTCCTCATTCCACCACCAAGTCTCCTTATCTCGTGGTCCAAAACCTTTTGATTCTCCTAAAATGGCTTTAGCAACCATTTCAACTTTTTTTGCCACATTCTCCCACATGATACTAGCATCTCCTTCTAACTCCCACACACTTTCCTCTAATAACTTACTTCTAAAAATCTCTCGCTTCTCCCCCTTTAACTGCCACCACTTGATCTTTCGATCAAAAATTGTTCGGGATTTTGGTTTTATACATTTCATTTGCATATCAAGAACTAACAATCTATGTTGTGTAGTCACCCCATGCCCAGGAATTACTTTGCAATTAGTACAGCGTCTTTTATCAGTATTTTTTTGTCAAGAAAAAATCGATTTGAGACCTATGAGTTCCACTTTTGTATGTGATTAAATGTTCCTCTCTCTTCCTAAAACAAGTGTTGATAATCTTAAGGTTGTATGCTAAAGAAAAATCAATAATAGTTTGTCATTCCTCATTCAACTTCCCAAAACCAAAACCACCATGAACCATTGCATGTGGTCCTGCCTCTTTACCAACATGTCCATTAAGGTCTCCCCCAATATAAACTTTCTCGGTTGTTGGTATACTTTCAATCAAACCCTCCATATCTGCCCAAAACTTCTCCTTGAGATGTGATTCTGCTCCTACTTGGGGTGCATATGCACTAATAATGTTCATAGTCTCCTTTCCAACAATTACTTTCACGGATATGATTCGATCCTCAATCCTTTTAACTTCCACAACATTCTTCCTCCATTCCGCATCCGCGATAATACCAACACCATTCCTTCCATTTACCTTACCTGTGTACCAAAGTTTGGAATCATTTAACCTAATCTCTTTACTTCCCTCTCCTACCCATCTAGTTTCTTGCAAGCATAAGATACTAATCTTACGCTGGTCCATTACTTGTGCCACCTCGAGGCGCTTCCCATTCAACGTCCCAATGTTCCAAGAACCTAATCTAACCTTAGTCTCATGAACTAGCTTCTTTAACCGCCTCCGTCCATTAGAGTACGGTAGCCCTTGCTCATTTAACACTGCATTCAGGCGAGGATGCAGCGGCTCTTGCTCTCTTATCACTGTACCCGAGCTGTACAGCGCGTTACTTACGGGTAACGACCTAGCATTAACACAATATATTCGTTGATCCATGTTCATAAGATTCGACAGGATTTTATGCTGGCTGTCGGGGCCTAACACAACCCTCCTCCTTTATCCGGGCTTGGGACCGGCTATAAAATATAGGCGGAGTTTTTAATCTATACTTTAATCTATTAATTTCTATTTATTTTACGGCATGGAACGGAGCCACTATGAAGAAATTTTGGGAGTTACGAAGGAAGCTTTGGACCCATATTTTTCATGGGTTGAGAATGGGAGGTAGTGGCCATTTAGTCCATGGTCCATTGGATGGTCGGTGCCAAAAATTGGCATAAGCTCACATGTTACTCGTACAAGTCCTAACCCAGTGCAACACTGAGCATGCTGCAAACTAAACTTGCGCCAAGAGATTAAAATCTAAACACTAGGGCATGATGGCAGAAAGAACATCAATAATTGCGCATGAAGAATAAACAAATAAATGAGACCTTTTTCTGATATCATTAGCAAATAGAGTTCTACAAGACATAACGACAGACCTTAGAGTAGCTGATCTTTTCTCCTCCAGCAGTCTACAAAGCTCAACGTTTAACCATGTCACCTGATTAACATGAAAAGTGCATTCAAATTAATAACAAGGAAAACTTCTGCAACTTCTGCCTAACAAATGTGATTATCATTTTATCATCTCATCACCTATTACTTTTTGTAATAATTTAAACTGTTCTACTTTTGTAGCTGGGTATATTATGTGAAAACATCACATTTGAGATTATTAAAACATTGGTTCACACAGTAGCATTGTTCTTGCATACCACAGAGAGAAACCAAATTAATGTTGTAGGAAACAAGATGATTCATGTTCTTCACATTAAGAGAAAAGGCAATATGCCAACACCTGTTCTTTGAGATCAGGAAGTGAATCCACTTCAGCATCCACTGCCAAACCACTAAGCATACCATCTACACTTGGTGAATCAGACTCCATTAGATGCAAATCACCATTGATACTCATTTCATCCAAATTTTCTGCCATTTTTGCTTCTGATACTAGAGGTCCAGCATCACGTTTGAAACTATACAGTTTAGTTGCTAGTCCTTGGGAGTCCTTCCAAACATGAAGACCCCTAGACCTTTCTTCCATGGCAGAAATCACTGATGGTCGATGTTTATCCCTTAGCTCTTGTAGCTTTATCTCATTAACAGTTTGATATCCCATTGAAGCTGTTAAAACAAGCTGGCTACTGTCAAATGTGGAACCAGCAACTGATTGTAACAATGTAACTGCATCCCCAGCATCTTTGGCAGTTAAAATTTCAGGACCTACAAATCAAAATGTTAAGTAAACTCTATGCAACAGCTGAAGTAATATGAAAGTAGAAAAAAAATTGAAACACCAAATCATCAGAACAAGGACTAACATGAAAGAAAGTACCATAAAGTTCCATTAAAGCAAGAGTTGTTCTGAACAACATGACACGATTGCCTTCAAACAAAAGCACATCCCAAACACGAAGAACTGCAATTATAACACCACAAAAGATATTATTATATTGAACTCAAGTTCTAAAAAATATGAAGAATGGAAGAGCAGACAATTTTTTGTTAAGAAAGTGTAATAAGAAAATTTCTATGAAGCATAATCCTTATGACACCAAACGAAACCTGACCACTTTCCCAGGGGAGCATATTCATGAAAATTGAAAGAAACCATGGCCCTGTAACCCAAGCCACTTGCACCCCAAGGTAATCCAAATGATTCACTGCAATGCAACGGCCAATTCAAATATTAATATATCAGATACAATGTGCCTATCTGAGATGCACTTGACATTCTTTTAGAAACATAGACTAAGAATACAAAGGAAAGCAAATAATACACACCAAATTTTGGGAATCTTTCACGCACTAAATCCTCCAAAACCAGTTGATCTACCTAGAAACACAGCCAAATGAGATGCAATAAAGAAATGAGCATTTTTTTCTTGAATACACAGAGGTTATGACAAGAAAATAAAATATGGAAAGGAACCATGTAGTCGATGGGGAAATATTCAATGAAAAGGATTTGATGCAAATTACTACCTGAGACTCAATCATCTCCTCTGTGTAGCAACCATCAAATATGTCATCAATGATGGCCATTAAAGTCCTTCAATACCAATGGTAATTGAGTCAGTGAAAAATTTCATAGTGAATGAGTACAACTACACAACTTATCATCTACACAGCTGATCATGCCTGAACAGTTCTGCAGTATTAGAATTTGCTAGTTAATATACACCTACCAAAATGCATTTTCCTCAGGCATAAGCAAGAGTAATAGTCCAGCAAAAAAATTCATTGCCTGCAACGTACAAAAACAAAAAGGGATCACATGAAGTCATATAAGAATCAGTTACCCAGAGTAAGAATAAACCAATAAAAAATCAGACACATTAAAACAAAAGAGAAGAACCAAAATGGATTGACATGATATCATGATTTTCCAGAACAACATGATTGATCAAACAAACTGCAATCCTTTCAAAGAAAACAAAATCAAACCAAGTCCAAAATCCTACAACTACATCCTTATAATAACCCATTTACATCACAGTATTATAAAATGTTGTTTCAATTGATGAAACTGAACACAAATGCATTAGGAAAATTACTTGGCAATAACCAACAGATGGATTATGCCGAGCATATGCTGTTAACAATCTCCTCAAAGCATTTCTCCCGTCCTCATCTAGAGCAGGATGACCAGGGAATGTTCTTGGTAAATCCTGAAAGGTGACAGTAGTCGAAACATGTTAATGACAGCAGATATATAATTGTCGCAATAATTCAAGGAGCATATTTTATTTCTTGAAAAACATAGCATTTCTTCAAGGATTCAAAAACAATACTAATAACCTTTTCAATCTGTCCTTTCCATTTCTCATTCCCGCGAGCTACTTTTGGTTTTTTGATGGCATCATCCAACATGGAAGCATCATGTTCTTTGACAATTTCTAAATCTAACAAGCTATTATAGTATCCCTCCACTCTGCAAGCTCCAACACCAACAAAAGCTTGCCAAAGCTACAATTAAGAAGCCAGAAGATCTCAGCACAAAGGGAGAAAAGAAAGCAACAACATTACAACTGACAGCAGCTAGATTAACAATAATGGAGATACCTCTCCTCTTAAAGCCTTAGGAACACCTCCACGAACCAGACACTCTAACTCTTCTTTCCAGGGAGAAGAAGTCTCTTCTGGTTCTTCTTGAACACCAGTGTCCAAAGAGGACTCAGTACTGTCATTGCCACCATCTTGGACCAGGTCTGACCTTTCAACATCATAAAACTCATCATCGGAGTCCTCTGATGCCCTCTTTTCATCAATTGGAGCAAGGTGGTCCCTGTCCTGCTTCTTGTCTTGCTCGCTGATACATCTTGGTGCTAAATTCTTCCTCTTCTTTACTCGGCGAGTCATCACCTGCTCAATGGAACCAAGGGAAGGCCTAATGTTGGTCCATGTCTGGGAATGATGGGGTCTTCCCTCCTTTTCAGTTGCATCCTTCTCCAATCCAACATCCTCCAAGCCTTCACACTTGCCAAGCTCATCCAAAGCACAGTTCTCAATGGAGGTTCTAACTGTTTCCAAGGTAGGCTCCACAACTCCTCCCTCTTCGACGGACGAGTCAGTAGGTGCTGGAATCTCACCACACTCAGTCTGCCTCTCGAGGAAGTCCTTCCATCTCTCGGACCTCTCTTCTTCCTCCTCCTGAGATCACTTATCAATATCAACAGGAATGTTAGATCATCCTCTACACTCAATCTACCAAATCCATAAATAAGTACCAAAGAAAAAGGCTGGATACTGGATGCAACACCTTGTAGATGCTTGCATACTCACGGAACCGCTGAAGGTGTTGGGGCCGCACCGCGAATCCATATGTATCCCTGCTCACATCTCCCAAACCATCAACAACCAATGCACATCAACAAACAAAGTATCCCAAAAAAAATATCAAATCCCAATCTTCGCACCCAAATACATAAAAAAATCTTATAATCAGGAATACCTTAACTCAGCTGCCATAGAAAGAGCAACACGGATCCTAATTTCTAAATGCCAACATCCACGGCACAAAAAGAATAGCAACTTTTGAAAGCATCCAGAGACTTCACTTCTGTAGTTGTTCGCAAATTGGGGCGGGCACGGGGCTAAAACCCTACATTCCCGAGTCGGACTCGGGATATAGGGTTTGCCGAGCAATTGCGACTGCAGATTCCAGCCCTCAATCCCGCCTCCACAATGCGAAGGAGAACAAAAAAATCTCAAGAATCGCAGGTAAACTAACGACAAATTGAGATCGAGAGAGCGAAACACTCCCAGATCGCTTGCACCACTATGTCGCACACGAAATCCAATCTCAACTTTTTTTCGAGTTCAAAATTCGAAAAAGAAAAAAAAATGGAGGAAACAGATCATTCTAAACGAAAAAACTAAATGAAAAAAAAAATCAAAGGAAAAAAATTCGTTATAAGGAGCGGGCATCTCGGAGAGGATAAAAAAGCCGGCTGGAACGATTGCATCGCGCACACGTGTAGCCGATCGATCGCTGGGCTTCCAACGAACAATTGCAAACTAGCAGAATTGGATAACAAAGAAAGAGCTCACCGTTTATGCTCGAATGTGATGATGGGGCGGCTTTTGCCCTTCATGTCTTATCCGATTCCTTCTCCTCCCGTTCGGCTCCTCGTCCCCCGATCTTTCCGGTGCACGAATTAGGACTCGCCGGTCGTCGTCGTAATCGGCGGCGGCGGCTTGTGTTGAATCATGGCTGGGTTGGCTATTTTAGCAAACGGAGGAGCGGAACTAGTACTAGTCGTCGTCGTCGTAAGAAAGTGTCACTTCAGAAGCCGGACCTCTTTGCATGGTCATGCCGCCGGGCACCATTTCCGAGTCAAATACTTCGACGCCCACTTCATAGTTTATATGTCGTCTCCTCCCTCCCCAAAGGAAAGCAAAAAGGTGACTGCGTCTTATTTACCTTTTTTTAATCACCTTATTTACTCGGAGAGATAGGGATGAGAAAATATGCTCATTATTAAGTAAAAAATTGCACACGTTAATTAATTAATTTATCCATTTTCAACAAATTAATCTTTAAAAATGATTAATATTCGATTTATTTAAAATTTTGAAAAGTTAAATTCCAATATTCAATTTTCTTACCTTTAAAACTAGGCCTGCTAGAGGTAGTCACCCAAACTTGACGTTCTGATTTTTCAATGTTTCAAAACCTGATCGAGATAGGACTGGATTGAACCAGATTCGATCGAATTAAACTAAGTTTTATTAAAATAACATTGATATCATAATTATAGAGATATAATATAAGTTATATGACATAGTATATGAATATTATATTAATGACCTATTAATAATATTAAAAATTAATGTATCATCATTTTTATTTATTAAAAGTTTTAATAATGATAATAATAATAATTAATATATAAATAGTAGATTATTATTAATTTAATATCTATTATTTAATGATGATAGATACTATATTAATAAATTTTATCTTAAATTATTCTTATTTCTTTTTTCCTTTAACACTTTCCTTTTTATTTAATTTATTTATGCCATTTGATAATTTTTCATTTTAATGTTACTCAATTTAAATACTTACCTTTTTAATTTCAATTCTATTTAATTTTATACATATCATATTCCATCCTTTTTTACCTTTCTTATATTCCTTTCTTTTTTACTTTTTAACTTTCCTATTTGTCATTTTTTAATTTTTTTTTCAAAATTTGAGTTGAACCGGGTTGAACTAATTCAACTGGCCCAGTTCAACTGATCAATTCAACTCATTTTCCCGATTCAATATCTAAAATGATTTTAGCATCAAACCGAACTGGATCATTGGATAGTTCATGATTGAATCGATTGAACTGATCAGTCTGATCCGATTTTGATAACATTATCATTTATTATTAGATTTTAGTAATAAGTTTCTTTTTTTAGTGGCCAGCACTGGTGCCGACAATCCAACTCGGAAGATGCTAAAGAGCGCACTATCACAAGTTGCGGCCCACCATCGATTCCAACTAATCTGACTAGCTTCGCTCGATCTCGCGTACCTGACAGACAATGTTATCAAAATCGGATCAGACCGACCAGTTCAATCGGTTCAACCACGAACCGATTGATAATTCGATTCGGTTTGATATTAAAACTATTTTTTATATTGAACTAGGAAAAATGATTGAACCGGCCAGTTGGAACCCTGTTCAATTTTTAAAAAATGACAAAAATAGAAAAGTTAAAAAAGAACGGAATATAAGAAAGATAAAAAAAGGAAGGAATATGGTATGTGTAAAATTAAACAGGAATCGAAATAAAAAGTTAAGTATTAAAAATTAGATAACATTAAAATGGAAAATTATCAAAGAGCATAAAATGAAAGAAATTAAAAGGAAAGTGTTAAGAAAAGAAATAAGAATAATTTAAGATAAATTTATTAATATAACATCTATCATCAATAAATAATAGATATTAAATTACCAATAATCTATTTATATTTATATGTTAATCATTATTAAAACTTTTAATAAATAAAAAAATTATGTTATATTAATTTTTAATGTTATTAGCATGTTATTAGTACAATATTCATATACTATATAATATAACTTATATGATATCTTTATAATAATTATAAATAATATTATTTTAATAAAAACTGATTTAATTCGGTCGAACCCGATCAGACCGGTTCAATCGTGATCTTGTAAGAAGTCCGATCAGATGGTCAATATTGGTGATAGGTAATACTTCCAATAAAATATTCTACATTAAAAATATTAGTGAAAGGATGGTTTATCACTTCACTCAACTCCCCTTGGTAGTAATAAGTTTCTGATGACATAAATCATAAGCATAAAACAATCATGCCAAAAAATCCCCGCAAGAGCCTTCACTTGTTTATTTCAACGAAATTGTGACAAGAAAGTAGAAGAAAATATTGACATGGAATACCAAGTCACATCTTCCTATAAATAATAATAATAATAATCAAGCATCTGTGGGTGGTAACTGGTTTTCTAATCGTGATCCTTTCATTGATGAGTCACCACATCATTTGAACAGACTATTTCAAAGGATGAAATGATGAAAACAAAAGAATACCTTCTAATTTTGAAACTCCCAAAGACCTAACTTAATCATTTCAAATGTGATTTCCTCTTTTGCTTGCACCACCATCTCACATTTCAAGCTTAGCGTCATTTTCTCATCGTGGATCAATAGTTAGATCGAGTATTTAAATTAACTAAGAGGTGTTGGATCAATATGTATATTCCTTGCAGTATCATCACACACAAAAGGGCACGTTTTAATGGGTAAAATGGGCTGCCCTTTGCTTCACACTGTGCGAAAGCAATATATGAGCCGTCTAGATCAGATCGGATGATCTAAATATTAGATCTGATCGGATACCGTCCATACCTAATCCAACAATTTAGAATCATCTTGCGAGATGAGTCTCCCTCCCGCCTCTCCCCCCTCTTAGCCTTTTCTCTCTTTCTTCTCTATCACTCGATCCGGAACCCGCTGTGACCCTCGTCGGTCGCCCTCGTCGGTCGTCGCGCCCTCGCTGGTTGCCGCGGCCCTCGCTGGTCTCCCTTGCCGATCGTCGTCACCTTGCCAGTCGCCATCACATTCATATCGCCGAAGATCGAGAAAAGGGGGAGACGTCGCGCGATCCAGTTTGCCTCGCGGCCACAGCCCTTGTCGTCTCCTTATCGGTCGCCCTCGCCGATCGTCGTCGCCCTCGCCGATCATCGTGGCCTCTCTAGTTTCCCTTGCATTTGTCTCGCCGGAGATCGAGAAAGGGGAGAGATCGCGCAATCCAATTCGCCTGGCCGTTCGTTGATATTTTTATTTTTCAGGTCGCCTCGTCGTCTCCTCCAGGTCGCCTGTTAAAACTCTGTAGCCCAGCCCACTGTAGAAAGCCCACCTGTGCCGAGCCCACTCGCACAAGCGCCGAGGAAAAGAATCTCGTTGAATCCGCCGGAAAAAAATATAAAAGCGTTTTCACTTCTTATCTGCCTTCGTTTTGGCCATTCTCAGATCGGCAATAACTTTTTTTTTTAGGGTTTGAAGTCTTGCCTGAGTTCACTATTTTTGATTTGTTGCAGCTTGTGTTCGATCTCTAGCTGATGGCCTCGTCTTGTCTTTGGAATGAAGAAACTCCCAGATCTGATACAGCTAACCGGTACTTGTTTAATCCCTTGATCTCTTGTCTCGGCTCACTATTTTTGTGTCGATTCCTTGCTTCTGTAATCTTATGCTTTGCTTGTGCACAGTTGGAATTCTTGCACTTCGCCTACACGATGTTGGCAGCAAGAGCAAGCAAAAACAACCAGCTGTAGGAGGTAAAAGAGAAGGAAATGTAGAGATACGGTAAGAGATTTCGAGCACTCCACGCTCCAAGAAATAAAAATGACTTTGTAATTGGCTCTGAGATATCCCTCTCATCCCAGCCTTCATTCTATTTATAGGTTTCCTTTTGAAACCGAAATTGTCATTTACATGTCCTTTACATGCATTCTTGCTACATGTCCTTTTCATGCTGTTACATTCTTGCTACATGTATTGAAATTGTTATTTACATGCTGTTACATTCTTGTTATATGTCATACATCAACTATATTGCTGATGTGTACATATTATTTTGTAATAAAATCCTTCAAATAAAATGGTCTTTTTATCTTTCTTCTAGTCACCATTTCTTCTGCCCTGTCGTCTGCCCTGTCGGTTGCTGTCACCTTTTTATTATTTATAACATTTCCCCCTCCGGTGAAAAATTGGACCTCATCCTTGAGGTCTGGAAAGGAATCAGTAACTTGATCAAAATCCTCCCATGAAGTATCTTCCACCGGAAGTCCTTCCCACTGCAGCAACACCTGTTTGATAAATTGTCCTTGGCGCTTAATAATTCTAGTAGCAACAACAGCTACTGGCTTAAGTATAGGACCCTGTATGTCTGAGATATCTGGCAAATAAGAAGGAATATCTGCTCTTCTCAATGCTTTCTTCAGCTTGGAAATATGAAACACAGGATGAATCTTAGAATTAGGAGGAAGAACTAATTCATAAGCAACTGTTCCAATTCTTTTGGCTATAGGAAAAGGCCCATAAAATCGTTTCGATAGCTTGTGAGTACTTCTTTGAGCAAGAGACTCTTGCTTGTAGGGCTGTAGTTTCACATAAACCAAGTCCCCTTCCGCAAACTCCATATCAGTCCTGCGTTGATCTGCGTTACTCTTCATCCTCGATTGAGACCTCGATAAATTGTCCTTCAAAACTTTTAACACCTCATCCCGATCTCGAAGCTCAACATCCACAGCTTCCACTTGAGACTGATCCCTGATATAGGCAGGAATAGTAGGAGGTTGACGACCATAGACGACTTCAAAAGGAGTCATCCCAGAGCTAGTGTGATAGGAAGTATTGAAAGAATATTCTGCCCATGGCAAATATTTAGACCAAGTAGAGGGTCTGTCCATAGCAAAACCTCTCAAGTACTGTTGCATGCACCTATTTAATACTTCAGTCTGGCCATCAGACTGTGGGTGATAAGCAGAGCTCATACAAAGCTTGGTACTGCTGAGAGAAAATAATTCCTTCCAAAAAGAACTAAGAAATATGGAATCTCTATCCAAAATAATGGTCCTTGGAAAACTATGTAGTTTCACAACTATGTCTAAAAATAATTTTGCAACCTTTGAGGCAGAGTAATGGGTAGGTAAAGGTCCAAAGTGACAGTATTTGGAGAGTCTATCGACCACAACTAGAACTGATGTAAAACCATTAGAAATTGGTAGACATGTCACAAAATCCATAGATATATCCTCCCAGACCCTATCTGGAATAGGAATAGGTTGTAATAGCCCAGCAGGACTAGTAGTACAATACTTGATTTGCTGGCATATCTGACATTTACGGATAAAATCTTCCACTGATTTTCTCATACCTTGCCAAAAGAACTCAGCCGCTAATCGTTTAAAAGTCTTGATGATTCCCAAATGTCCTCCAACAGGGGTAGAATGAAATTCCTCCAATAGTAAAGGAATAATAGTGGAAGATGGTAAAAGAAAAATTCTGCCTTGTTTATATAGTAAACCATCTTTAGCTGTCAAATCTAATGTAGAAGAGACTCCATCATAGATTTCCTGTACTAAAGATCGAAGTTGCGTATTAGACTCATATTCTTGTCGAATCTGATCAATGATATTGAAGATTGGCATAGTCAATCCCAATAGTTGACTATCTGTACTGAATTGCCTGGATAATGCATCAGCAACTCTATTCTCCACCCCTGGTTTGTAAACTATAGAATAATCATAGCCAAAGAGTTTAGCCAAAAATTGCTGCTGCTCAGGAGTCTGAATGACTTGAGTCAAAATCTCCTTGAGACTTTTGTGATCTGTCTTAATGATAAAGTGATGACCTAACAAATAATGTCTCCACCTTTTAACTGCTTCCACTATAGCAAACAACTCTCTTACATAAACTGAAGCCTTCTGTAGAGATTTGGACAACTTTTTACTGTAATAGCAAATAGGCAAATTGTCTTGAAGTAATACGGCGCCAATTCCAGTTCCTGAAGCATCTGTTTCCAGAACAAAATCCTTACTGAAATTAGGTAGTTGTAATATAGGTGCTGATGTTAAGGCAGATTTCATAGTCTGAAAAGCTGCGGTAGCTTTTTCTGTCCAGTGAAACGAGTTTTTTTTGTAGTAGATCAGTCAAAGGGCTAGCTAAAGAAGCGTATCCCTTTACAAATCGTCGATAATATCCGGCAAGACCCAAAAAGGCTCGTAATTGTTTAATGTTCATAGGAAGTGGCCACTGTTGAACAGCCTCAATCTTTTGACAATCAGGCTCGACTCCCTTGGCTGACACAATATGACCTAGATAATCAATTTTAGGCAAGGCAAAACTGCATTTGCTCTTTTTGAGATAAAAATTTTGATCCCGTAGACACTGTAATATAATATCCAAATGTTGCAAATGACTCTCCAAGTCAAGACTGTATATCAATATATCATCAAAAAATACAATCACAAACTTTCTCAAATAAGGAGCAAACAATCTGTTCATAATGGCCTGAAAAGTAGATGGAGCATTTGTCAATCCAAAGGGCATTACTAAAAATTCATAATGACCCTCATGTGTTCGGAAAGCTGTCTTCCCTATATCATCCTCATGCATTCTGATCTGATGGTAACCTGCCCTGAGATCCAATTTAGAAAAAATTGATGCTCCATGAAGTTCATCCAAAAGCTCATCTATAGTTGGAATAGGAAACTTATCTTTGATAGTAATGCCATTTAAGGCCCTATAGTCCACACAAAAACGCCAAGTGCCGTCCTTTTTCTTCACTAACAGGACTGGGGAAGAGAATGGACTGGAACTGTGTTGTATAACTCCTTTCTCCAACATTTCTTTTACCAACTTTTCTATTTCAGCTTTTTGAAAATGGGGGTATCTATAGGGTTTTACATTGACTGGTTGGCTATTTGGTATTAGATGAATGTGATGTTGAACTGCCCTATTTGGAGGAAGAGAAATTGGTATCGAAAAGACCTTCTCATATTTATCCAATACAATTTTAACTTCATTAGTAATAATGTCCTCCTCAGAATTTTCTGGTGTAACAGTCAACTGAAAGTAGGACATAGTATCTTGTAATTGAATTAATCTTCTCAACTGATGATGTGATACTGAATCAATATTCAATTTATTCTGACCTCTCAAACAAATATCTTGACCCTACCATACAAAAGACATTGTGAGAGTAGAGTAATTAACTGTAACTGGTCCAAGTTGCTGCAACCACTGAACTCCCAAAACCATATCAGCCCCTTCAATTGGTAATACATGAAAATCATCCTGAAAAACCATCCCCTGAATATGAAATTTCACCTGTGAACATAATCCTGCACATTGTAACTTGTCTCCATTCCCAATCATTACTTCAAAGTGTCTAGAAGGAGTAATAGACAGAGATAATCTGGAAATAGTGGCTTCTCGTATGAAATTATGAGTGGAACCACTGTCTATTAGTATCGTGACTGGAATTCCTGTCACAAAACCCCACATTCTTAAAGTTTGAGGTTTAAGCACGCCTGATAGAGCATGTAAACTGATTTCCAAAGAATCTTGTTGACACTCTTGAGCATTAAGTTCTTCAAATCCTTCAAGAAGTTGGTCTTCCAATCTTGTCAGCAACAAGAATTTAGGTTTACATTTGTGACCCTTATGAAATTTTTCATCGCAATTGTAACATAATCCTTTCTCTCGTCTGTCCATCATTTCAGCAGGAGTGAGTCTTTTAACTGGCAGTGTAGTTCCGGTTCCCTGATTAGAATCTTGTGCAATAGTTGTAGTAGAACCTTGTGCAATATTTGTAGTAGGACCTTGTGCAGAATATGTGTTAGGAACTATTTGAGAATTAGTTCCTGAAAACTGTAAAGGTTTTGTTGATAACTGAGGTGAAAAATAGTGGGGCCTAGATTGTGACTGTCTGGATATAGCAGTAGCATCTAATAATTTTTCTTCTTGTAGTTTAGCCAATCCAATTGCTTGCATCAAAGATTTGGGTTGAAATGCCATCAATTCTCTTCTAATCTGTGGTTGTAATCCAGAAATGAAGCAGGAGAGTAGAAAAGATTCTGATAAACCCTGAACCCTATTAGATAAAGCCTCAAATTTGGACTGGTATTCCATAACAGTACCAGTTTGTGTTAATTTTGATAAAGCCCCTTGGTAATCTTCAAACTCTGAAGGACCAAATCTGATTTCCAAGGCTCTAACAAAGTTTGTCCAAGAGCTTAGTTGCTTATTTTGATGCATCCACCTGTACCACTGCAAGGCCACTCCATCAAATGCAAAAGATACCACTGTAATTCTGGATTCCTCCGCTATATTGTAAAAATCCAAGAATTGTTCAGCTTTGAATAACCACTCCAGTGGGTCAGAACCAGAGAACTTGGGAAGTTCTAATTTTATACTCTTGGATAGAATAGATGAGTCAAGTCCTCGGTTGGATAAACTTGGGGAATGAAATGAATTATTCTGATTTCCACTATCACTGTTGTGTCTTGGTGTATGTTGTAATCTTGCATTTAGATCATCGTATTTAATTCCAAGAGCTGTAATGGATTCATTTACAGAAGTAAACTTGTCATTGAAAAAAGAAAATTGTTGTTCTATCAAAGTCTGAAGTCTGTTCATAGAGTCCTCCATTCTGGACCACCTTGTACCATCAGCCATTTCAGAATTCTCACGGGAAGATAAAACAGAAATGAAACACACCAATTGTTTTGTATAATTCCTCTATGAACTATTATAACAATCTAGATTCAATTAGAGACCAGAAATCCAAGAATCTCTACTAATGTAATCAAAATTGTATCAGGTGTGCAAAGTTATCAAGAATTGCAGAAATCCTCCTCAAGATTGTCAAGACTGATATGATAACGTGCAGAAGTATCTCTCCCAAATTGATCAAAATCTTCTCAGAATTGCAGAAAACAAATCAAGGTTGCAGAAATATTCCTCAAGAATGCCAAGATTTGTCCAAGATTGTAGAAAACTCAACAAGAACAGCAACAAGAACAACAAGAGCACCAATGTTAAAACTCTGTAGCCCAGCCCACTGTAGAAAGCCCACCTGTGCCGAGCCCACTCGCACAAGCGCCGAGGAAAAGAATCTCGTTGAATCCGCCGGAAAAAAATATAAAAGCCTTTTCACTTCTTATCTGCCTTCGTTTTGGCCATTCTCAGATCGGCAATAACTTTTTTTTTTTAGGGTTTGAAGTCTTGCCTGAGTTCACTATTTTTGATTTGTTGCAGCTTGTGTTCGATCTCTAGCTGATGGCCTCGTCTTGTCTTTGGAATGAAGAAACTCCCAGATCTGATACAGCTAACCGGTACTTGTTTAATCCCTTGATCTCTTGTCTCGGCTCACTATTTTTGTATCGATTCCTTGCTTCTGTAATCTTATGCTTTGCTTGTGCACAGTTGGAATTCTTGCACTTCGCCTACACGATGTTGGCAGCAAGAGCAAGCAAAAACAACCAGCTGTAGGAGGTAAAAGAGAAGGAAATGTAGAGATACGGTAAGAGATTTCGAGCACTCCACGCTCCAAGAAATAAAAATGACTTTGTAATTGGCTCTGAGATATCCCTCTCATCCCAGCCTTCATTCTATTTATAGGTTTCCTTTTGAAACCGAAATTGTCATTTACATGTCCTTTACATGCATTCTTGCTACATGTCCTTTTCATGCTGTTACATTCTTGCTACATGTATTGAAATTGTTATTTACATGCTGTTACATTCTTGTTATATGTCATACATCAACTATATTGCTGATGTGTACATATTATTTTGTAATAAAATCCTTCAAATAAAATGGTCTTTTTATCTTTCTTCTAGTCACCATTTCTTCTGCCCTGTCGTCTGTCCTGTCGGTTGCTGTCACCTTTTTATTATTTATAACATCGCCTCGCCGTGGCCCCTCGTCGTCTCCTCAAGGTAGCCTCGCGTCATGGCCCTCGCCGATCACGGCCGCCGATCGACCTCGTCGAAGATTGAGAGAGTGAGAGGGAGTCAGATCGTCGTCGTCTCGGGGACAAGAGAGAGGATTGTTGGCGAGATGATGCTAAAATATCGCGAGATTATATCAAAATATCGCGCACAATCGTGTGAGCCATCCGATCTCATCTCAAGGGTTGAAATGCTGCTTCACACGGTGCGAGGCAAAGGCGCTCATCACGTCCATTTTACCCCCGTTTTAATTATAATTAGTTTCAAATAATAAAATTTTCCCATACTCGTGAGTCGTGATGATGCATAAGAACATTATAACTACACCTGATATGGATATGAAGTCTTAGCGTATGAAATGTTGTTTCTTAATCCTCAATTCAGTAATGAAAGCAGTACATTAAGATGGAGAGATGGGTATGATCCCCTCTAACATAAGTTTAGGTTTTAGTTTAAGTTATGACGTCAATAATTTTCTTTCATCTTACTTCTCCCAGTGCGGGTCAAGGGCCAAGGCACCAAAGTAAAGGCTTGAGGCCCTCATCACTCTAAGGCCATTTAATTTTTAATAATTAATGTCAATATTAATCAATTAATGGTAAAAGTGCATGAAATTATTGGCCAAATATATCGATCATTATTTTTTTATAATAAAATTTATCAATATCTTTAACATCCTACCATTTTTATTGTATATCATCATGAAATATTTTAAAATTAATATAATTTTGCTTTAGCTTCGAAAACTCTTGAGATGGCCCTGGCTTTGTGTCATTTGAAAATATATTGGTGGTTTGGAGAGGAAGAAATGAGGAGAGCATGAGTTTAGAACATAACTTGAGTTTAAATAGTACGATTTTAGTTAATTTTGAATTAGTGGATTAATGGGTAATTGGGCTAATTGCTTGCAAAATTGAAGTATTAAAACAATGGTGCCACAACAATGAATAAAAATATACTAATAAGATATGAATGTTTGCATGTACCACTTGTTTAATTGAAATTATGTAAAATATAGTTGTTGTAATTAAACTTTAAGTTTATTTTTAAGTTTAATATATTTTTTTTGTTTGAATAATTTTAATAACCAAGGCAATGGCGGACTTAAGATTTGATGGATATGATAAAGTTTATGGTAATAAATAGCTGAAAAATATTAAACCTTTTTTTAGTTTGAAGATGGTACATACTATTTATAGCCTAATGGGTGCTCGGTGCTCACTCTATTGTTAACATATTGCTACACACAGTATATACTATATATTGTGCACGTATATATATTTTTCGATTGTGTTAAGCAATCTCTCTAGTCTTGGACAATATATTTGATCGAATAAATAATACAACTATTAATAATACTTTTTAATTTTATTTTATGTTTTCACACAAACGTAAAATAAAAGATCCACCGCATAGACTAATTAGAAATAATATTTATTTTGTATAAATCATAAAATAATTGATTGATTATTAGTCAAGAGTTATATTTATATGTTTAAGGTTAACCATAAACTTTTATTAAATTATAGTAATTTTTTATGTCTAATTCTAGTTATACCGATATTTTTTACTTTATTTCATTCATCTTAATCTTGTTTTTTTTTCAATTTTTTCAATTTATGAAAACTACTAAACTACCCTTCTAGGAGCTATCTTCTTTTTAAACATTTTAAAAAGAATAAAATAATATATAATACAAATAATATAAAAACTAAAAAATATTAAAAAAGGAGTTTTAATTCCTATGCTCCCAACTTAAGTTGGGAGTATTTTGCTACATAAATCCCGTCCGCTCGTTCATCATTGACGATTGATATGTTTTGAACGATCTCGGCCGTCTGACTCAAGATCAACGGTCGAGATTACGCCCATTCTTTTACATTTTTTTTCTAATAACCTTACGCGCGACGACATATCCAACCTAACATCTCTCTCCTCTTCGTCTCCCCGCCGCAGCCCGCTTGATCGCCATCCCACAGCCAAGATCGCCCGCCGACGATGGCCGCTCTCTCCCTCGGCATCCTCGGCGCGACCTTCGGCCAGATCTCGTGCAGATCTACGTCCCCCGTCCGCCCGCTCGTGACCTCCGGCCATCTTGCGCAGATCTGCATCCCTTGACCTCCTCGGTGCAACCTCCGGCCAAATCTCGCGGAGATCTACATCCCCGGCCGCCGCCGCTGAGCACGACCATCTCCGCCGCTGAGCACGACCATCTCCGCCGCCACCGAGCACGACCATCTTTGCTGATCTCGCAACCCGCCGCCACCGAGCATGACCATCTCCACCGAGCTCGCGACCCATCGCCGCCGAGCATGACCATCTTCACCGATATCGCGACCCGCCGCCACTGATCTCGACCACCGACGTGAGGAGATCGTGCACTGCCGTCACAGAGCTTGACCATCTCCGTCGATCTCGCGACACGCCGCCGCCAACACGACCATCTTCGCCGATCTTGCGACCCGTCGCCGCTGAGCACGACCATCTCCGCCGAGCTTGTGACCCGTCGCCGCTGATCTCGACCAACGACGCGAGAAGATCACACCGCCATCGTCGTGCTAATTTTTTGTTAATCCATGTTAATTCTTCATGTTATAAATTTTTTGTTTTAATCCATGTTGTAGATTAGTTAAGCTTTTGTTAATCCATGTTTGGATTTGGTACACTTTTACTGAAAAATCTTTTTCTTGTATGCGATTGACAACATCGAGTGATGTTTTTTCGTCTGCCATTTGTATCACATATTCTCGTCTGCATCCCTCACTCCAATGCCTCGGAACGACGTCGAGCTCATAAGAAGCTCGTCACATATCTTACGAGCTCGTGACATATTCTCTCCATCCATATCTCGCTTTCCAACATTCTTGCTTTCGAACATAGTTAGCTTCGCCAAATCCTATCTCGCTTTCAAACATATTTCGCTCCGCCAAATCCTCTTTAATTCTAACATAAAGTTCAATCTCATTCTGGGAAAACAACCTCATGCAATAGCCTCAACATTACACGATAAGAACATTTTGATCAATCACACTAATTTACAACATGAATTATCAACAAAAAATTTACAAAAATGTAACCAATCACACTATCACAGAATGGATTAATTAAGTTTAATTAGTTTACAACAAAATTTATAGCATGAAGGATTAACGAATATGAATTAATAGCGAGCTTGGCGACGGCAGGGTAGGCGAGTTCGGCGGCGGCTGAGCTCGGAGGCAGTAGTGGCAGTGCGTGCTCTCGGAAGCAACAATGGCGGTGCATTCTCTCGGCGGCGGCAGTGACGGTGCACGAGCACGGCGGCGGCAGTGGCGGTGCACGAGCATGGCGGCGGCAGGGCGGATGAGCTCGGTGGCTGCGGTGCGTGAGCTCGATGGTGGCGAGGCAGACGAGCTCGGTGGCTTCGGTGCATGAGTTCGACGGCGGCAGGGCGGGAGCTCGGCGGCACGGTGTGTGATGAGGTCGGCAGTGGTGCTCGAGGTCGATGGTCATGCGTGTGAGGTAGATCTAAACCATGGCGTGCTCGATCCGGCAGTGCGCGAGAGCAGATCTCATCGACGGGGTGCGCGGAGGAGTCGCTAGTTGCGTGATCTGGTCAGTGGCGATGCGCCAATGCAAATATGACCGGTGGATCTGGCGGGGGGGGGGGGGTGGGAGGTGGGGTACTAGGGTGTCGTGGATCTGAGCATCTTTGACCCGAAAGGGGGTCTCGCAGCGTGACAGGGTTAGCGGCGGGGCAGATCTGTGGCGGAAGGGCTCGGTTGTTCGTGTGGGGGTTGGCGGCGGGCAGATCTACCACGACAGGCATCGGACGAGGTCGCCGGGCGGGGTGTCGGCGGATATGGCTGGAGGGTCATTGCATGCGAGTCTCCGCTTGGCACAAATATGGCCGAGGGTCGTGGGGGTCGGTGGCTAGGGTGTTCGGAGAGGAGAGAA
Organism: Pontederia crassipes; assembly: GCA_030549335.1. NCBI lineage: Eukaryota > Viridiplantae > Streptophyta > Magnoliopsida > Commelinales > Pontederiaceae > Pontederia > Pontederia crassipes. The sequence goes on from CM060190.1 coordinate 38,612,269, forward strand.
TGAGAGAGTTGACGGTTGCTCGTCGACGTTGGAGAGCCGCGCGAAGAGGAGAGAGAGAGAAGATTGGCGGCGAGGAAAGGAGAAACAACGAGGAGAGGAGAGAGAAGATGATAGGGCAAATGGACGACGATAGATCTGAACCCTCGATCTTGAATCGGACAAAGGCATTCAAATTTTTCCTTATTTATTATTTTTTTAGGAAGAGCAATTAGTTTTTACAAAAAAAAAGTTAAGAAAATATTAAAGTAGAAATTTAGATATAATTAGGAATATTGATAAGTTTATATATTAACATTAAACAAATTATTATAGTTCAGGTTTAAGGAATTAAATTTATTTTTTAATCACAAATTGTGAAATAATTGGGCCTCCAAACCGTGTCGACTCGGCCGCGGATCGCCCCAAACCTCCTCTAAAGAATTTATTCTGCTCCCATATAATAATTTTACATAATAAAAAAACTATAAAATTTAAGAATAATAATAAGAGATATTTCCAAGTCCGCCACCATAAAACAGCACCCCAATCAATTTCCGTTATAATGTCGCTGCTCTGCCCCCCTGTTCCGTTCCCCACCTCCCTCTCATTTCTTCCTTAGCAAACGCACGCGCGTTCCCAACCGCTTCCTCGCCCGCGCGCGGCCGCGATCCCGTCCATGGGGATCGAAGGATCTGACGCCGCGCGGCGGCGCACGGGCGCCAGGAAGCCGGCAGACGTCGTTCCCGGAACGGAGATCGGTGTTGTTCCCCTGAAGACGGCGGCGGCGGGGGGATGGAGCAGAGACGCCGGCGGTGTCGGCGGTTTCGGTGACCGCGAGGGCGTGGAGATGGGATCACCTTGCGAGCGCCGTGACGGGAAGCGGTCGCGGGGTGGGGCACCAGGGTTTCTCACGTTGCCGACGGTATTGACGCTTGGCCGGGTGGCCGCCGTTCCCGTCCTCATCAGTAGTAAGTCGTCAGAGTTTCTATCTCGTTCATGATAATTTCGTTCCTTAATGAACTCCTCTTTTTAAATTGCTCGAACTAGCATTTCCATGTTATCAAGTTAGTAAACGTTTGAATTGGAAGATTAACTCATAAATATTGTATCGACTATCAACAATGAGAAACAGCATTAAATTAGCAAGAAGAACTAACCGTGGATTCTGGATGACCTAATGAGCTTTTGATGACCTTATGGAAGTAGTATTATCCAGTATTTACTTGCGTCCCATGATGAAACTTACGAAAAGCTTGATTCATTTTCTTTTCTAGCCAAAGCCATTATGCACCTAAGAGACCAAAGTAAAAATTCATTAAGGGCACTAGTGGTAAGATATCAAATTGCAGATAATTTTAAGGCAAAAAAGAATGTGCTGTTCACTGGTAGGCCAGTCATCCATCTAAACTCGACCCACAACAGAATTGATGATGCTTATCTTATTCACGCAACAGACCATTGACGGCATGGTGTGAGACAATTACCTTTCAACTCACAATCGTGATTTCTGTCAAAACCATCAACTCAGGTTCGAGATGAGAAAGCGAGATTATGTGCCACTAGATCTGAGTGATGTCCAGAAAGATGTTTCTGATTGAACATTAATCCACCTACAACTCGTAACTATCTAAACTTGTTGGGCTATAACGCATTGGAAAAATAAATGATTAATATCTTCTAATGAATCCCCACATAGCATTCAAGATGTGTCTACATTGGGAGACCACGAGTAGCCTCTGTCTTCTAAGCAGCCACGTAAGAACTTGATTCTCAATGGTGGGTGGGTCTGCCAGACAAGATTGCAGCCTGTCTTCAGATTTTTGTCAATCGGAACATCCCCAGTACCTAATATATTGAGTGCCTTCCTAACCATGGACTGACTTATTATCCAATGTCATCAATCTCGTCGTGTTGTCTCCAAAGAAAATCTCGAAAGTCTCTCAAAGAGGGGAAGGAACTCATCCAGGAGTTGATCTGATAAACCAGAAGTGAAAATGCGTGTCTCAAAACCCCATTCAATGTGTCACTGGAGCAGTAGTCCACAAAAGTGCCATTTTAATCTGCAGCCAAGGCATGTAGACAATTGAAGGATGTTGCCAAAGGACCAGCTGAAGTCCAATTGTCATTCCAGAACTGTATATTAAATAGCTGACTCTTTATTTTCAGGTTATAATCAGGTTGAGTGGTAATGTTGTACTAGCTGGATTTTTTTTTGAGAAGATAAAGGATGACTAGCTGGACTTTTGTTGAGTTTAAGGTTAAACTTTTCATTGTTTTTTTTTTTTCTGGAATATCTATACAATCTTGAATCTAGTTTTTGTTCATTGATAACTAGAATATGCTAAGTTTTTTCACTGGAATGTTTTTCATTCTTGAATTAATCCATGTTGAAGGAAATAAGGGTACAGTAGTCTTTTTTTTTTCCTTTTTTTTGAGAGAAGGGTACAATAGTCTTCTAATGGTCCATTGTTGGCTTCCCTTGTGTTGTTGCATAAGACAAATGTTTTCCTCAAGCAACTGGAGTTTTAGTTTTCTTAGACTTCATTTGCCCTGAAAATAATAATTTTTGCGTGCATCCATGGGCATTTTTGGCTTCCTGTAGAATGCACTAATATGCATTCCCTATATATTAGTGAGCCAATGACTATAAAGGACGATTCTTATGATAGTTCTAAATGTCCTTTTCCTTTGTCAGCTGGTAAAACTTCCAAATTTTTTAGTGATCTACATAGAGTTCTTTTTATCCATGCACCTGTAGCTTTTACATCTTTTCATGCCGTATAACATTCTACTATATGCTATCAGCTTTCTATATGGATGGCTGCTGGGTAGCAGGTGCTACAACAAGCATCTTTATTCTTGCAGCAATTACAGATTGGTTAGATGGCTATATTGCACGCAAGGTTCTTGTCTCTTATGTCTCTTACATTCCTATTCACCAATTTCATATATATGACTGACTATTTTTGGGCGAAATTTGTTAGATGTTTATGGGGACAGCTTTTGGTGCCTTTTTGGATCCTGTAGCTGACAAGGTATTTGCCTTTTAAGCAAGCACTCTGTTCTTACAATATTCCACTTAACATTATCTGCTTCCACCTTGCAAACAAAAGATATGCTGTCACCTTCATTTTCGATACTATAAAGGTTATTGCTTGACTTACTTTCTTATTTGCTAACAGCTTATGGTTGCTGCCACATTAGTATTATTATGCAACAAGCCTTTTGGGGTTGCTACATTTGGAGATGTTCCATGGCTTCTAACTGTACCTTCGATCGCCATTATTGGCAGAGAGGTAATCTTCAGTTTGCAACACTCCTGTTAATGTGAATAACTTAATCCAACCATTTGCTCTATTCTTTTCACATAGATAGCATGCTAATGTTTATTCCTGTTAATTTGAGTTTGAAACATGAAATTTCCATGTGAATTTGGCATAGAAGTCAAGATATTGACATCTTTTTGCATTTCTGTATCATATAATTTTTTGTACTTCAATCAGTTAGTTAAATAATGGCCTAGAGTCAAGAAGGGTATGGAGCACTGAAGGACTAAGATCAAATCTGAAACATTAAACAGCAAAGAAAATAAATTCTTGAACCCTAACCTTTTTACAAATTTGTCATTAGACATATATTTTCCTAGCTAAATAGTATAAAGTCCCCATCCCCATAATAAAATTTCGAGAACTTGTCTTACCGTGTTACGATGACTATAGTTCTAATGACTATATTGTAGTCGTAAAATCCTAGACAGTGAATTTTTCCTTTTTCTTTCCTGATACTTTATTTACCTTTTGTTCCTGTTCCTTATCATATATTATCCTCCATTTATTTCGCAGATAACAATGTCAGCAGTCAGAGAATGGGCTGCATCCCAGAACAGCTACATTCTTCAGGTCAATTTAGCACATTTATAGCTTAGATGCTTTTTAGATCATTATTTATTTTCTTTGAATCAGTAATCTTAGACTTTGGTTATTGACTAGTGATGATTGATAACAGGCAGTGGCAGTAAATAGTCTGGGAAAATGGAAAACCGCAACTCAAATGACCGCACTAACATTCCTTCTTGCCAGCAGAGATCCTAGGTAGGACATCATCTTCAACTTCCCAGTGCTCTCATAGCCACTTTCCTGTCGATCAATTGCAAAAATGCCTCCAAAAAGTGCACAAAATGAGCATCCAATAGAAGAAAAGAACCTTCATCCACGTACATTTTACACATCAGTTTATTATTAATTGTTTAAAAATATGCCTTCAATTTTTTTAGTTTAAATTTCAGCATTTAGTTTCATGTGAAATTCGGAAGATTTTTTCTGCCTGGCAATATTAGTATTGAGTGCTCAACATGATTGAATTTCATTTCTCTTTTGCAGCCTTACTGCACAGGAAGTTCTAGTTCCTTCTGGTGTGCTTTTGCTTTACATTTCAGCTGGACTTGCTGTCTGGTCATTGGCCGTATACATGAAGAATATTTGGAAAGTACTGTTGAAGCAATAATCTTTCTGTTTAGAAGGTGGCCACGGGACGGGAACTTGGATGATCTAGGATATTACAAGCCACGCGGTTGCCTATTGCAGTTTTTGAGCTGCAATGGAAACATAACCCAGCGATTTAATACAGGGATTGGAGTGTTTCAGCGGCGATCTCCCGATGTATGTACTTGTGATTGCGTTGCACGATTTCAGTCCAACATGTGTTGGGAAGCCACAACTGGTGCAACGGAGCAGCTGCCTTGAATGACTTTAGTGTTGAAGGGTTGCTGCTGGGTAACAAAATAACATATATGTTGGGTAAACAGAAACAAGGATTGTCTAAACAACTTTCCACTTGCAGCGTCGGAAATCATAACAACTTATCCAATTCTAGGAAAAATAATATCGTGTTTCCATTGTCAGAATATTATTTCATCTTACAGGTTGAGATTCCTTCATCTTAAGGTTCAAAATGGAGAACAAAGAGTTCGAATGATTGCATTGGTTAGAGTTTCTTTAATACTAGTGCAAGTGGGGTGATGTCACGATGGTCCCAGGTCAAACAAAATGTGATCATATTATGTATTATTTTATTTTTCATTTATCAAGTCCTACACCAGTCTTGTACCATCATTCCAGCTGTGTAGTTGCATGTGCCTAATTTTCCCTGCTATTTTCCGTAACCTACCTTTCATCCAAATTATCATCAGTAATTCTTCCACCTAAATCGGAATCAGGGTTGCATTTAGGAGCGCATCCATTATGTAGTCAGCTCTTATGTGGTGCCTAAAAAAAAATAGCAATGAAGTGAACCAAAGGCCGCGATTTTCTGGCTAGCAGGTCGAGCAGGTGACTAATAATTTTCTGGTTCGGATAAAGTTTGGGCGATCAGATTAATTTTTATATCTTACAATTGATAAGTTATATATTTATATCTTACAAAAAAAAATGGTCTATAAGTTAGGAACAGGCATGAGTGCACTTATAGTCTTCCTTTAACTCCGATTAACGACCCTGGACCTGCTCTGCGCTGTCCCATAACCATTATTATATGTTTATGTTACGCGCCGAAATGTTCCGGTCACTTCTCCGTCAAACTGCTGCTACGTTTTTTTCCTCCTCCCCTCTCTCGCAAACGCGCTCGCTGCCGCCTTCGCCTTGGGAAGACAAATCCAAACGCGATGACGGCGGCAACGACCAAGAGCTTGCTCAAGTCCGGCGAGATATCCATGATGATCCGCCAAGGCTTCATCTCCTCCCCCCCCTCCTCCTCGTCCCCATCCTCTTCTCCCCCGCCCTCCACCACGGCCGTCGCTTTCAGGTCCGCCTCCACGCCTTATCCCTCGCCTCCGCCCTCCTCCTTTCCTTCCCCCTCCAAGTCTACCGCCTCCCGTTCGCCCTCCTCCTCCTCTGCCACCCTCTTCCAGATGATCGCGCGGGAAGACCACGCACGCCTGGGTCGCTCGAAGCCGTCGTCGTCCTCCGTCGAGCTAAAGAGGCGGAGGGTGTGGCTCCGGGAGAGCGTCGCCGCGGCGCTCGCCGAGGAAGGCCCCGGGGACGTGGCGCTCGGCGTCAGCTCCCGCGAGGGGGACCGAGTCTCGATGGCGGTGCACCGTCGGGTGCTGGCGGCGGGTAGCCGGTTCTTCGCGGAGAAGCTGGTGGGAGCGCATGCGGGGCGGAGGGTGGCGGTGGAGATCTGCGAGTGCGACGACGTGGAGGCGTACGTCGACGCGGTGGGGATGATGTACTGCGGCGACGTCCGGCGGTGGCTCGCTGGAGAGGAGGTCGAGAGGGTTCTTGGATTGCTGAAGGTTATTTCGATCTCTGTTCTATGCCTCATTTTCCAGCTACATTTTTCCTTCAACTTAGCTCCCAAGTCCTTTTCTAACCTGGTTTTATTTTTTCGAGCACGAAGTTTCCAGGTTTCGATCCAAAGTAAGATCAAACTGTTCCAAACATGCTATTAGTGCTCCTATTTAGTATATTCTAAGTCAAAAGAAGCTCCTTTAAGCGTTCAAGAAGTTCTCTTTTTCCCTTTTTCTCAGGTTCTCTTTGCATGTTCATGTAAGCCTCCTGAATTATCAGATTTGACATGCAAGTCCTGTTTGCACAGTGATCAAAGGATTTATGTTGTTATTTATTACATAAAATTAGCTAACTTGGAAGATACCAAAAGACTATTCTTAGTGCTACATTCCGAGATCTAGAAAACTTGTAACCAAAGGTAGTAGTAGCAGTTTTATTTTGGTCTTCAATTGCCATGATCTTTGGTATGGATTAATTTAGTCAGAATGGCCTCCTTATCTTATACTGTTATAGTAAGGAAATTCCCAAAAATCTTGTAGCAAGTCAGATTTTATGAACTTTTGTGCAGGTAGCAGTAGATATAAGATTTGATAATGCAGTATCATCATGCCTTGAATATTTAGAATCCATGCCCTGGTTCGTGAATGAGGAAGAGAAAGTGATATCCCTGCTCAGCACGATGAAGCTGGATTTACATGAGCCAATTTTAGGTGTGCTTCATAGAGTTTCATCAGCGGCATCTACTTCAGATGTTGATTCAATATTTTCCTTGATTATTACCAGTGTTTTACAAGCAAAGGATAAGAAAGCTCGTCGAGAAATGAAAGCCTTGATAGTTCATTTGCTTAGGGAAGACCCACATCAGAACAACGACGTTCACGGCGACAAGCTTGAAATGTCGAAGGAAGCCCTTTACAACTTCTGCCAAAATTGCCTCAGTTCACTCCTTCAGTTAGTTTCTGTGACTGCAAGCATTGATGAAGGCCACAAGGATCGAGCAGCTTTGATGGGAGAGGTCAGTCGTCAAGCCGATAATATTCAGTGGCTTGCTGAAATTCTGATAAACAGGAGGATGGCTGATGACTTTGTAGATATTTGGTCTAGCCAGAATGAGCTTGCGAGCTTTCTTTCCAAGATCCCAAGCATGTATCGATTTGAGATTAGCAGGATCACTGCTCAGCTATGCATTGCTATCGGAAGAGGACAGATATTCGTATCAAAAGATGCAAGAACTGCTCTGCTCAGTACATGGCTGGAAGCCCTTTATGAAGATTTTGGATGGATGAAGAGAGCTTCTGGGGCATTTGATAAGAAGATAGTTGAAGACGGTTTATGTGCGACGATACTGACGCTACCCATGCCGCAGCAACAGGAGATTCTGCTGAAATGGTTAGATTGCTTTCTGAAGAAAGGTGATGATTGCCCCAACATTCAGCGAGCTTTTCAGGTCTGGTGGAGAAGGGCATTTGCAGGAAATCAGGATGGTTCACAGATGCAAATTATTGCTTGCGGAAATCAGACTTGAATTCGCATACCTGACGTGAACCAAAAAAAAAAAAAGGTGTAACACGACCATGTTGTAGATAGATTGGGTTGTAAATGCAGGTGGAGGGATTCTTTTGGCTTGTCTCTCCTTATTACTATTTTCTTCGTTCATCTTGGTTACTGGTCAGAATTCTGTGCAGAAGAAGAAGAATGTTCGTAACATGTTAACCAAGTGTTCTTTCTCTACCCACTTTTTACTTATTTCGACAATTCCCTTTCTTGGGAATAATTGTTTAAGATTTGCAATCAAAAGTTGGTATTGGTGTGAAGACACCGAATAAGCCATTTCTCATTTAAATGAGATATTGTGATAACAAGTGGTCATTAGGTGTGTGGATTCTGTAGAAATATAGATATAAAATAGTATGTTAGTTTCAACCAACCCATCATATATTTTGCCTATTTGGCACACATGCTCTGAAGACCTTCATGCCATGTCCGTTCTCTCTTTAAATAATAAAATAGAATAAGAGCAACTAGAATTAAAGAAAAACATGTAATAGTGAACTAGGATAATATAAACATCCATGTAGAATGGAAATAATTCCATTTCCACCCACCCTTATGAGATCCTTGCCTGCCAATAATTCCTTTGTACTCAGCGTCTGATTCCCTTTTCTTCATGGCACATGTTTTTTGTTATTTTCTGTGGTTCGTTTTAGGGGTGTAAGAAAAAAGCTAAAAATAAAAAATAAAAAAATCGACTTAAGCGATTTTTAATTTTTTAAAAATATAACTCGACGTTCAATCGAGATGTACATAATTAAAATTATTTAAAAAAATATTAGTATTATTATATTTTAAGTGCATATAGTATATATGAAATTACTCAATAAAAATTTCTCATTATATACATAGAAAGTCAATATAAATAATAGCTACAAGTTAGAAGGCACCGACAGAAGAGTTACAAGTACTCGTTTAAACAAGTGTCACTGTATAAAAGCACAGTTGTTCTTGTCCTTTCATGTAAAATGTCAATTAGGTTTGTTGCTGGAAGCGATGGACATAAGTAGTCCAAGGTTACGTGCAAGTCTTAATTAAATCCTGATAAATAATTTCTAATTTGATGGCAGAAGGACACGACCCATCAATTAATTAATACATAAGACAAAAAGAAGATGTACGAGAGACCTCCAGTGCATTTCTCAAATGTTATCCTCTTCTTCATTCGTAACAACACGACATTATCCTTAATATATATAGTTTGTTACCTCTTAATTAGAACATACATATAATGTCGTATTAGTGTGGAATGTGACTGCACCTTGAAATTTCAATTTTTAAACCTTTCGATCGGCATTATTTTGATACTAATCCAAAAGTTTGAGAATTATAAAATTACAGGGTACTCTGATTATGAAATAAAATTAGAATGAGGCCAAAGAAATAAATTTCACTATCAAATCTTTCAATCTTAACCGTTAAAACATTCAGATCATGCTTCAAAGCTCTAGATCATAGGCATCTACGAGTTGAACCAGTTGCAAAACCGGGCTGAACCGGTCAATTGGAAAAAAACGCATAGGTTCAATGGAGCGAACGTCGAGCAGCAAGTCACCAGGCATCGAGGGGACGAGGTGGTCCAGGGGGCAAGGTCGCCGGGCATCGAGCTGGAGAGGTCGCCGACCATCGGATGAGGTGAATTACGGAAAGAAGGGAGATTGTTGGGGATCTCCCACCTAGCGCTCGTGGTGCCAGTCACATCCTTCGCCTAGTCCACGATGCCTCCTCCTGAGTTTGTCACACCAGCGATGGCGAGGTCGCATGTGCCACAGACCTTATCGGCGGATCAGAATAGGCACGCCAAGCTGAGTATGCAATTGAGGGTCATCGTGGGGGAGCTCGTATATAGAGGATGACTACGCCATCGACTACGATGACAATGACGTCGGAAGCATCAACTATGAAGTCGACGATGCATGCTGCATAGTTGCATGACAGTGACGTGGGTACGATACTTGGCGTTCTTTGAGGACGTGATGATGGCGAGGAAGAGGATTTGGAAGGAGGGAAGTGATGCATGCAAAATACAACATATTATTAGTATTGCATTTAATTTTATTTTAATTTTTTTAAATATCATTCATTATTTTATGAGCTTATTTATATTAATTTTACAAAAGTTAAAATATATAAAAAATATTGTATTTTATTGTTTAAACAAGAAAATTGAATTATGAAGTCATTGGAGAAAACGACGATCGAATTGGAGTTAAAACATAACAAAAAAGTGGAAAGAAGTTGTGAAGTGTGAAGGGTCGTAAATCGATTGTCATGGGTGGATCGTGAAAGATTCTTCACCGGCCATGATAGGAGCCGTGAAATCAATTTAACAGGCTGTTAAAATAGATTTTTTCGCATAAAAAACTTTCCGAAGCACGAATGTGATCAGAATTTTACGAGTCGTGAAATTCATAATTTTTATGCGAATCGAACAGTGTAAGGGCCATGAAAATTCATTTCTAACCTGAATCGGACACTGTTTAGGTCGTGAAATTACCGTAACCACCCGTGAAGAAGGCTGAAATTGACTTGGAAATATATTTTTGAAGAGATTTCAAGTATACAAGGACTCATACTCATTCTATACGATTCCAAGATTATTTGAAAATATATTATGAAACAAATTTCAGAGTTTGACGAGGCCAAAATTTTAGAATCAATTATATATACTTCGAATTTTCTTTATTTTGAATAGAAAAAAATTTCTATTTCTTCACCAATTATATGAAAATCTGAACCCCTATAAATAAATGCCTTATACAGCCAAAAGTTGTATGTATGCTAGGGTCTGCAACCTATGCTTTGAAGGTAGAAACGTGAGAGCATTTTGAAGAATAATCGAGAACATTTCTACGCGGTGATCTCGAGAGAGGATCGTGCAATGATAGATTGTTCATTCCGGAGAGTACTTCCAATTTTATTTCGTGTTGAAATGATCAAGAGATCGTTGGATCGTTAGGAAAAAAGGAGGGGGGGGGAGGTCGACTGTGAAAGGGGAGATCGACGACTACGACTGTGAAAGGGGAGATTGGCGGCTGAAAGGGGAGATCGGACTATAAAAAGGGGAGATCGACACGGAGACTATGACCCCGACCTTTGAGAAGAAGCTACCCCAATTTTGCCTCAAGTATAGTAGCGTCGGCAAGAAGGTTGAGCAGAGCAAGGCTAAGAAGTCAGGCCGAGGAGGAGCCTTCGACGCCTCCTCCAAGGGGGAAGAAAAATGGGAGCGATGCTACCGCTGGTGGAGGTCGGGTTCACCCCTTATGATGAGCGGCTCATCGCGGTGGCCCTCCAACCTATTTTTGAATGGCTGATTTAACCTGGAGCTAGGTAGTGTGATATGAAATGTCAAACCAAAATGTGAACATTATAACTGCTGGCCCTTCCCCCTCCCCCACACACACACTCATATATATATATATATATATATATATATATATATATGGGATTAATGGGGTGTAACCCCTCTTAGGTAAAACCTTGTGTAGCGCATGCATATGAACCGTCGGATCTGATCAACAGTTTAGATCTTGTGCGTGCTTCATCTTCTCTCTCTCCTCTTTCTCCCCTCCGTTCGCTCCCCCCTTCAATCTGCGCCGTCGTCATCTCCCCTCCGCTCTTTCTCTCTCTTCTCTCATTTGACCGCCGATTGCAGTCTCCTCCAAGTGCCGCGCCTCCGTCACCGCCGACGACAACCGGCCCCTTCCTGAGCCTGCCACCGCAATCCTCTGCAAGCGTCGTCAAGCTCTGCAACCTCCAGCGTTCGCGTGCTGACGCCGCTGTCCGCAGATCTGCTCGTTGCAGATCTACCGCGCTCGACAATCCCATGTTCGCCGATGCCTCACCCTTGTTCGCCGTCGTTCTTGCCTGCGAGGGACTCCATCGATCCTACCCGCCCACGTCGCCCTTGTTCGCCGCCCTCTCTTCCCCGTCGTCCGTCGCGCCCACCCCCCGTCGTCCGCCACCCCCGCCCCGCGTCGCTCCTCTCTTCCCCCACCGTCCGCCGCCACCGCCCCGCGTCGCTCCTCTCTTCCCCCGCCACCGCCGCTAAGGGGGTTACACCCCCATTAATCCCTATATATATATATATATATATATATATATATATATATATATAAGTTCGAGTAGTTAGAATCACAAAATAGTTTACTAAGCTTTCAAGTCCCTTATCACTCCATCGATGCTCTTGTTGTGTTTCTACTATTAAAATTGAACCAGACCGTGACCGACATGGAACAAATATTCTAATTCCATCGGCGAACTTGACATGTCTTGTCATGACATTTATCATGGCAATAAAGTGCTATTCCAATTCCATCATTATAATTATTCATGAGAATTAATAATGTAATGCCAAGTTTGAAATTATCATGTTGATTTTCCATATTACATAACATCTCTCTTCTTTTTTTTAGCAATATCTATTTCACAAAAAGTGCTATAAATAGTCATTTTTTCTGTTATTCTCTTATCAATAATAAAACTCATTATACACGTTATATTTTCTTTTTCTTTTTTTTTTAAAAATATCCGTTTATTTTTTTAAAAAATATGCTTAGGGAGGTTGAGTTATATTAATAAGAATTAGCTTAATGCAATGTCTAGTTTGAATATTAAGAGATATCACTGAAAAGTCGAAAGATTACTTACTAATAACTTTATATTTTATTTGAAATTCATTAAGTATTACTTATCTATGCAACTTTGCTTCCGCATCCATCGTTCGATATACATAAAGCATATCTTTTACAATCTTTTTAATAAAAAAATTATAGTGCATATTTCCATCACTCGTGATTTCTTTTCGCATTACAATTAAGAAATGCTACAAAATACTAAAACAAATATGTTAAAAATATTAGGATAAGATGGGAAAATTTAAAACCTCAATATCGTCGATACCATATAGAGTTTAAGCCACAGTAATTAAGTATTTATCCTAAACATTTTTGTTTTACTACATTCACTTTTTTTCCCTTATTTCTGATCCACCAGTTATTCTAGAGGGATAAATATGTATGTGAGTAGGCTAATCCATTAATTGGTCGTTCATTTTCAATTTTATTTTGTTAGTTTCCTTTTTATCCTCCTTTATTTTTATATTTGTTTTACAAAATGGTTATCACAACTCTACTCTTTTTTTTACCCTGACTTGCGTGTTCAACTTATAACACATTCAAATTATTAAGCAATAATGTGAGTTTTCGATATTTATTAAAAGAATTAATACCATGCATGCATTATCATATTACATGACGTGAATAAACTGTCTTCTTCTTTGACATTGATGTTTTCAAGACGTGGCATGTGGCATTAATCTTGACCTTCAATCTTCCAAATGAAAACGAAGGCTACAAAGACCACTTCCGTAAAACATCTAATCTGGATGTTAAAATTTTTTATTTAGTTTGACTCATTTTTTTCTATTTTTTTATTACCACCGATATATATATATATATATATATATATATATACATGACAAATAAGACTCCGAAAGCTCCTTAAAAGAGACCAAACTTAATCCAACCTGAGATTTTTCTTCTCTTTCTACCATATATCCACATCTCTTTCAATAATATATTCTCAAAATATGAATTGATACAGTAATTCCTCCATCCATATAACTCCTGTGGAATCTTTTCCTTTTCATTATCTTCTTGTCTTCTTTTCATTGTCAAGCTTACTCGATTTTTTTTTCTTGCTTGCTCATCAGTTTGTCCAGTGTGTCTCTTTTCTGTTGTTTCTGATCGATCCATGCATTATGTATGGTTCTTAAAGTCATTATTTGCTAGATTCGTCAGAAATATCATGTCACTTAAATAAGAAAGATTTTAAAAAGTGTTGGAAGGACCATCTTTTTATTTTCTTTTTTTTTTTTTTTGTATTACATAAAAAAAGTTGGATGATTAATTAGTGCTGGTGGTGCGTCTTCTTTTCGTTGTTATGTTAACATCACGTAGGAGTAGGACCACCTACCAACAACAATTGTATTTGGACATGCATGGACAAGGTCGCCTCCATAAGATTTTATGTAGCCACAAAATAATCTTAATTGTCATCACTTGATTAAAGGATATGCAATTTGTACCCTAATTTTAAGAGACCCTATGAACATAAATCAGGGCTAGATGATATGTGTGTCAAATCTGATGGAGTAACAGTGAAAAGATGCAAAAGGCAACAATATTTAAATTCCAAAAACAAAAAGCATCTTCAAAGAAAATTAACAGTTTCTTTTAAGATAACAACAACCTAATAATTACTATGGATTTAGGGTTCATGCATGGGCATTAACAGTATTGATTACTTTTCAATTAATTCCTACCAGCTCAGCTCCTCCTTCCCTCACTAAAACTGCCCTCTCACGTGTTGTTCCTCTTGTGGGCTGCTGATTGAGGAGATGGCTGCAAATGGACCGAGTCTTAACGTTGGCTTACGCTTTCTCGTTAGGACCATGCATTGTTAGGTTTTTCCACCATGCTATGCACTCGGATGTTTTCCCATGAGTTATTAGATTGTAACGCATTTTTATTGGTTATGTTGTTCATCAGGGTTATGTGCAATGATGGTGATGGATGTTTGTTTTGATCTTGGAATTAATTGAGAAAAGTGTGTTCAATGGAGTTTCTGTCTGATTTTGATGCCTCTAGTTCATCATGCACGTTTATGCATCATTTCTAAGGACCCTTGGTGGTTGTTTGTTGTAAGCATTTTAATTGCATACATAATTTGCATGATACAATAGGCTCATGGTGCCCGACTCATAGGTGATGTTAATGTGTAGTTCATATGCTGAAAGCCAATGTTGTAGGATTATCATATAGTGAATATATATGCCTGTTTAAATAATATGAAAAATCATCTTGAATTATAAAATCATGTTAGCACTAGATTTTCTCCAAGATCTCTCATAATTTCTAGTATAGATTTATAGTCCTAAACTACACCAAAACCAAACCAAAATAGAAAGAGAATAAAACCTAATAGGACCAGCCATGGTTTCACAAATTTCTCAATTTGTGTCGGGCTCGTCCAAATCATCCAAGTTTGTTTGGACTCTGCCTGAGTCTATTCAAATTTGGATCGAGTCGGTATGTATCCATTTCACAAAACTTAGAACTAGCTCATGTCTATACAAACTCGGCTCAAGTCAATACGATCAGTCAAATCATGCAAAACCCACTACAAGAAATTGACGATACAATAATGATCTCTAAGGTGGTGCTGAATCGACACTAACCTATACGTACAATGATACTTTAACATCACCATACAATAACAACAACAACAAAGTCTTATCCCACTAGGTGGGGTCGGCTACATGGATCATACGACGCCATAATATATTTATTGATCCATGTTCATGAGATTCGACAGAATTTTACGCTGGCTGGCGAGGCCTAACACAATCCTCCTCCTTTATCCGGGCTTGGGACCGGCTATAAAACATAGGCGGAGTTTGTCGATACTTTAACATCACCATAGCGCCAACAAAGTGAGACTCCTAGTTCCCAATGTTAATAGCATCATGCACGCGCCAACAACAACGACGACACCATTAGCGTTATATATCGAGGCTAGAGTGGTGCCATTGGTTTGAACAAAAAGGCGCTACTGTGGTGCAATCGTATATCAAAGTGGATATTGTTAACGTCACATATCATGAAGCCAAAGCGACACCATTTATTGTGGTGCCATTTCGCCATAGTAGCACTAAATTTATATCATAACTCATCACTTGTGATGGTTGTGTGACACTACAGAGACTCCAATATGACGCTAATGTGGCATTAATTACAATATTATTTGTTCAATTACATTCAATTATCTCCTTCCCTCTCCATACATTTTATAATGCATATAATACACAATATCACATACACAACACATCCAAAACATACAGTAAAAAAAACAAATTAAGAATAACATAACAAAGCTTTAAGCTAAGAATTACAAACTAAAGAAAGTGATATAGCATTCCTAACATCCCATAGTTACAAAAGTTTTTACAAACTAATTATCGTTATAAACGACACACCTGATATTCGATGATGGGTACTCGATCCTAGAACTCGTAAGCCCTATTTGATTTAGGAATCTTTTTACTAGATTAGCATATCTTCATACTTGAGTTAGTCCAACTTTCTTAATCCAATGGGAACAACATATTTAGCTAGCATAACTTGGTGATCCCATTTTTTTCTTCTTCCACATTTAATGCAGTGAGCCCCACACTATAAGAAATCTGTCGATTAGCGACTCAAGCAAGGCATCACTAACTCAGCGCTAAAGCGTGTCTAAAAGAAATAGCCACACATTAGCGTCGACATGACATTTTAGATGTGAGATGTCGATGTTCGGTAGTTATTAGTGCTGTAATGATGCCTAGGACAAAGGTGACGCTACTAACACCATATGTTGACGCTATTACGATGTTATCATGACACGAAAAGTGTCGTTGCAAAGAGTTTCAGTGCGTCACTAACTCGATGCTAATGTGGTTTTGTAAAATGTGACGCTATTCTGATGCTAAGGTGGCGCTAAGTTTATCTTCTATGTTACGCTACGTAGATGCTAAGGAGACACTATATTGCATTGCTATGTTGACGCCCAGATGATGCTAATTTGCGACACTATGGTAGTTCCTGTGTGATGTCGTGTGGCATCTCTATTGCGATGTTAAATTGACGCTAAAGCCGATGACGCTAAAGGGACGTCAATTATGATATATTTCAAATAGCATCAATCACTTGGCATTGCTAATGCAATGCTAATGAGATGCTAATTTTTGATAATTTTGCCCCATTCCACCCATATTCTTCCCTTCCCACTCTATACAAATTGTACAATGCATATATAATGCATTCTTCACAACAATAATAAAAGAGTAATGCATATGAAAACTAATAAACATCACAAGATATACTATGACAACAATCATATTACACATCAAACTAGAATCATATAAAAATATAATATCATACGAAAGTTTTTATCCTAAATATTATCATCATTGTTATCATTCCTGACATTTTGACATCGACGTACTCGATCATTGGCCTCGTGGGGACTGAGTCTGCGACTGAAGCATGGTCTGGATCGCTTGTAAGATGGGAGCCAGCATCGAAGCTGTTGAGAAAGTTGCTGCAATAGCTTCTGAGATAGCTACTCCGAGATGAGAGATGTTGTCCAATGTGAGTTCAGGTGTGAGGATGAACTCAGAGCAAATGAACCACCTGCATATCCTCCGCTCCTCCTAAGAACTTGAGCGGTTGTGCCTAAGCCACGCATGTATCCTCCTCATATCGTGTCAGCTACCTCCTCCCAAACAACAACGTCTTCTACAAAATAGAGAAATTATATAACCATGTAAAC
The DNA here is from genome assembly GCA_030549335.1 of Pontederia crassipes. Classification (NCBI taxonomy): domain Eukaryota; kingdom Viridiplantae; phylum Streptophyta; class Magnoliopsida; order Commelinales; family Pontederiaceae; genus Pontederia; species Pontederia crassipes. The sequence continues at coordinate 38,629,458 of CM060190.1, forward strand.
ATTATAGATCATATAACATTAAAAAATATATCAACATACAAAGTGTTATAACATTAAAAATATGAATAATTTTTTAAATACATTATTTGATAACTGAGTCTCTGTACTTATCGGCCATCTTCTCATTATACTCATCGTAAAAAATTTAAACATTGCATATTTAAAAAATTATTTACACTAATGTTAATAATCAAGTGAACATGTGATAATACTTACACTAATTTGCATCTCTATTTGGCAAATTTACGTGAGTGTGGTGCTAATTTGAGGCTATTGGGAGGCAATGGGAGTCATATTTTTCTGTCCCTATGATGACGCTATTTTAATTCTATGACGTCAACTTAGTGTCACATTTTTTAAACACTAATTGGCACGAGTAATGATAAATTTCTTGTAGCGACTTAGAACCCAACTTGGGTCTATCTAGATCCCACGTGACGGTGGAGTGATAAGTCAAACCCTATCACACAAAACTTAGAATCGAGATCGGGTTCATCCTATCAAACCAAATTAGCACCCAAACATATAATTATTTTTTGTGAAGCATATGAACATGAAATTTAGTTCATCACTATTAATAATGATACTCATTATCATGAACTTGCCTTCACGAACCATGAGTTACACTGATAATGGAATGTGTGTTGGAGAATTGTTGCTTAGTTTATCATTTAATCCATATTTTAACACAATGAACAACATTGAGTGTTATCTTACTCTCATTGATTAAAGTAACAAATCAAATTAAGAAACTTGTAGTTATTGTAAAATTGATTTATTTTCTTGCATTATTATTGAACATTGTATTGATATCACATCACAAGATCAGTTATTTTCTCATTCCATTTTATTATTATCTGGAATGCCTTCTACTCCCATGTGATTTATCAATGATCTAAAATACTCGAAGATAGCTCTATTGAAACATAGTCTTTGCATTTTAATTGATTATATTTTGATGATACAAATATTTTCTCTTTATTATTATAAATTTGGGGTACCAAAAAGTTTGATTTAAAATGGATAATTTGATGTGCTTAATTTTTTATTAAAATTTAATTACATTTCCGAAAGATTTAAATTGAGAGGTGAAGCTTTACACAATTTTTTAGCTTTTCGAAAATAAAAAATCATACTATTTGGATAACTATATAGAATGTTGTGTTTAAAAGAGTACAAATTTATGAAGCTGAAAATTATAATGATGAGTTTTTTATTTGACTAAACTTCAATGAGATATTCGAAAAACTTTTTTTTAAATTTGAGTTGAGCTATGGATAGATAAAATATAGGTGATATTATTAATTTTTTATAGAATAAAAATAAAATAAAAAGTTATGGTTAAAATACTACACATGTATCAAGATAAAAAAAGTTATGACCAATTTTTAGTAAAACAAATTTTAGCGAAATATTACAACACTTTTCCATGAAATTTAGGTCGAACTATGAGTAGATAAAATGCAAATAATATTCTTAGCTTTCCAAATAATAAAAATCAACTCATTTAAACATTTCCAAATAATATGTGTGTATTTTGCATATTTCTAATAGAAAATGACTTGAAGAAAAATTTTGATATTCACATGGCCATCATATAAAATTTAAACTTCCGTTTATGATCATTCTTTCAAAACTAGATATTCTCGTGCCTATTATTGAAATATTTTCAAATTCAAATATGCTTATGATCATTTTATGAAACAATATATTATTTGAAACAAAAAAGGTGATTTACTTTTGTAGGTTGCTTTTCTTTAATTACAAAGGAAAAAGAGACTTGGCAATAAATTAAGGAAATTAATCAAAATTTGATGCTTTCAAGTTGCCAAATAAAAGATTGAATGCAAAAGTAACATTGGGCAATATGACATGAGATAATTTTTATTACACGTAAGGACCATGAAATAAATATTTCATATTACTTTAAGTCTTGATGCAATTGATTCACATATTTTATGTGATAACTTGATTGTGTGATTATTTACCTTTTACAATACAAATGTTAAAATTCCTAGTAAATATGTTAACTTGTGATAATCCAAACTTTAACTTTCTTGATATTAGTCAACCTTTATTAGAATGAAAAAGCTTAAAACATATGCTATAAGAAAGTAAGAAAGATAATTTACATCAAAACTTTGCTTTAGAAGCAATACTAAGATTAAATAAGAATGCTAAAATGTGCACATATTTTTGTGATCATCTAATAAATTTTATATGTGTTTCTTGGAATTGCATGATTTGCGTAAATTATTAAAGCAAGTAGGATATTCTAGTTGTCATGTGCCTAGTAATATGGTTCATGTGAGTTTTTATTACCATGAACTTTACCATAAATCAAATGTTGCTTCACTTTCTTATTATTTGCACTTGTTAACAATTTTTCACTATTGAATCATAAGACACCAAGATCTAGATAGGTGAATTGATGTTTAAAAAATGACAAAATTGATATCTTAAGTTGAATGTAAATGCTCAAAACTAATTCAAAAAACTCAATTAACGAGAAATGAACTATAGTGGTGATTAAGGGCAAGAAGGAATTAATGAAGTGCAAAGTTAAAGATGCAATCACATTTTTGCCTACGTCTTCACTTCAACTTCTCGAACTTCAAATCATTGAATATTCTATTAATACTCCTTTTCTTTGTTTGAAATAAGGCAAGGAAGAAATCTTTTACATAACACTATTATTTCTCCTATTCAAGAGGTAAAGGACACTTCTTCTCGAAAGCTTTTATCCATATTTTCTAATACGCTTAATCCGTAAGCACATCTCTTATTACAATGAGATTATAATCCTTACAACAAACACCCAAAGAATAGAGGGCATATTTTCATCCTAATTCTCTTTCTATTAAAATTTAACTCACATCTAAAGAAGAGAAAAAAAATGGCTCAATTGTGTTCCAATAAATTTTTTATTCTCAAGAATGATTTTGCTATCAAAATCGATTGATTTGCAGGCTCTTTTATAGTCTTCTTAAATGAATATGACATTATCCAACTTTTGAGGTCAAAATTAGTCGTTACTATAAATTTTGTGATCTTGCCGGTTGCACTTTTTCGAACAAGATTCAGATGTGTTGATCGATCTTATTGGCCATTGGAGAATTTGAAAGTTGACACTTCAATTGATTGCAAAAAATTTTGATTGATTGGTGATGATACCACGATCATCTGTCGATAGGCCGATGGATTGGTGTTTGAATTTTCTTCAACTAAGATCAACATTGTGATCATCAAATGATAGACTGATCGACCAGCCACTTAGATTGGTTAAAAATTCAATTAATCACTTATATCAGTTGCAAAACTTTAGCCAGTCCCTTATTTGCTCTGTCACCGAACTTTGACCAACTTGAGCTATTTTGAATACCACCACTAGAATGAGGTGAGTTTTGATTTTTTTAAAAAAAGTGATAAATTATCTACAAATTGTATCAATGCAAATGAGTCATATATGACTATAATAAATAAATTTATTAGTAAGAGCACAAATCATATCAAGTAATAAAGTGTCGATTATAGTTGCCAATTACACAATAAACTAATTAATTTAATCTATCCCGATAATCCATTTAAAGTAGCAAGAGCATTGAAAGGTTCAAACAAAAATAAAATTACATGATGAAGTTGTCATATAATACTTGTTGGCATGTATGTCTCGAATGTCAAATACATGATGAATTATTGTCGGGTTTGTGTAGCCCCCATAATACATTGTATGTGGTGTTCAATATTTGGCATGAAGTGTAGGGTGCTCAGGGTTGTTGTTGGATCCGATTTGAAAATGAACTTGATATGACGCAACCAAAATTTGGTATCCATGACCTTTTGGGGGAAACCTCCAACCGAACCTGTCTTGATTCAGGTTGGGTGGTCGGATCACTTGATCATCATTTTTTTTTATCTTTTTTTATTATTTAACTTAAAGATGTTATTTATATTTATTTTAATATTATTTAAATTTAAATCATATATAGGCTTAAACTTAATAAAAAAATTAAGAAAAATAAAAAATTACTTCATTCGTCAAATCGGGTTGACTCGAGTTGGAACGTCCCGATCTGACCATTCATTAGACTGTGGCCAAGACGAGTTTGGTCCACCCGACCACTGACTTGACCAAGGTTAGGTTGGATCATTAAATTCACTAGATCGTCCCGACCCGTAGAACACTCTTAATGAAGTGACAATTGTTTATATAGAAGGCATTATGGCATTGAAGAGTGTAGGCTACCCTGATGTCATGGCTACGAGTCATGAGTTGACATTTACACCTCATATTGGAGTTGTAATGACCCAATCTTCAATGTCCTTGAATGTAACAATTCATTATTTAAATATCACAATCATACCCAAGCTCTCTTTTAAAATTTTGCACACTGAAGAAGAATATAAAAGAGAAGGAGAGAAGAAAAGATATGTAAATATTACAAGTGTTAATCTCTCATTGGTCATAAGTATTTCCTTTATGTTATTTCATTTTATTGTGAAGTCTTCGGATCTTTTAGTTATAATTATAATGTAAGGCATACCAAAATCATATTTAGTTTTGAGGTGAAATGATTTATTAAAGTTTTTTCTACGAGTAGAATTGTTGTATACAATTAATTCCCGTGACCAAAATACAGGTTGTATGCATTATATATTCTAACCGTAGAACCGTCAAATGGGTCAAAATGTGGAAAATACCTGCTCATATTTTAACGCATACATATTTTTTTATATGCATTCAGTGTAACTAGGGCTTGAAGTGGTTCTGTTCGGATAATTTTTTCAACGAAAACAACTGATCTTCTAATTTCGAATGAGTTTTTAATGCATAAAAAAGTCACCTTAATTTTTTTCTGAAGAAAAAAATCTGACCTAGGCAGTCTCAATTTTTTCGAGTCGGAGACATACTTTAAAATAATAATTATTTAAAAAAATTATAAACATTAAATATATCACATAGATGATTTTAAAAAAAATTAACTCTAAGTTTAACAATTTATGAAAATAAACCAAAATAAGATATTATTATATTATAATTGAAAATATTTTACTTAATTTTGTCCAAACTTATTAAAATAAATTAATAACTTAATAGTATTCAAATTCAAATGTACGATAATAAGTAAATAATATACCTAAACTAATAAACATGAGTAAGAGAAAAGGTAAAATTATAAAATATTATTTTAAAAATAAAGTAATAAGTTAATTATAATAATTTTGAAAAGATATTTTGTTCGGATTGGGCTCCTCCGATTTTTTTGTAAGGAGTTCCAATTTAAACATGTGATTTTTTTTCGAAAGACTGATCTAATTTTTAGTCGGATTTCATATTTTAAGTTTTTTCGAATTGATTTTTTCAGTTTAGTTAGCTTTTTTTTTCATTGGTTAGGTTTTTACTTACACCCCTACTCAAAATCATAAAATTCTAATGGTCTTGTAGTAGTTTTTTTCTTTATATTATAATGGGATATGGATACATGCAATATTCTACTATCAACTATCATTTGTTTTTTTAAACGTGTCAGTATCAACTTTAAACAACAACTTGCATCAAAATGTATAATAATGAAAGTATAAATAACTATTAGCTCTAGTCCGTTTGCAATGGATTAATTAAATAAAAAATGCAAACCTTCCATTTTAGTTATTTCTATTTTTTTTGGAGAGTTATTAAAACCTCTTGGGCCTACATAGAAGGAAACAAAAATGGATTTAATTAGATAATTGTAATTTAATTGCTTTTGCTCAAGTGAATATAAGTGGCCAATGGAAACTACTGTCTAGTCTTGGTTTGATTACTGGATTTTAATTTGATTAGAATTTATTTCTTGCACCTCCACCAGACCATCACATAAGATACAAAAGAGTCCTTTTGACCAACTTTATAATATATGTGATATTATTTTCCAATTATTGTTGATTTTAGAATCTTAATCATTTTAGGTTTCAAGTGGAGAAAAAAATGCATGTTTTCCAAAAAAATAATAATAATCAAGAAGGGTGGGCCACTTCACGCCATGTGGAAAGAACAACCAAACCATGTGCTTGGTTTGATGTTGCGTATAGCCAACTTGCTTTTTTTTATTATTGGGAAACAAATGCATCCTATGGGATTAAATTACTTTTTGAGTAGCCTCATAGAAAAAACAAAAAAAAAATCGATAGGCAAGATAATAATAATAGGGTAAATTGCATAAAAGCCAGGACTTTTCATTTATTATCAAAGCTAGCCTGAACAATTTTATTTTTATATAAAAAAATGACAAAATTTGATTTTATTTTCAAATATAATTTAAATTTTTATTTTTTCTTAAAAAATATTAACTTTAATTTATTTCTTAATGATAGCCTAAATTTTATTTTTAAATTGGTTAAGCCTATTATTATATTATTATTAAAAAATAATAATTCAGTAATCATTACGTTAGACAAGTCATAAAAACAAAAGAGTAAAAATTAATTTTTTTTTGCAACTTTGATTATTTTTTTATTTAATTACGAAATAAGCTAAAATTTAAACTAATTTATTATGGAAGTTGTAAAAAACATTTTAATTTTTTATCCTTTTTTTTCAACTTGTCTATGTAATGATCATTGAATTATTATTATTTTTTAATAAAATATAACAATAGTCTATATATATAATCAACACAAAATTTTAAACTAAAAGTTTAGGTTATATTTGAAAATTAAATTAAATTTTATGACTTTCTACGTAAAAGTAAATTTTAAACTAAATTTGAAAATAAAATTAAAATTTGCGACTTTTTACGCAAAAATAAAAATTCAAATTGAATTTGAAAATAAATCAAAAGTTTGAATTTTTTTTAAATAATACCCATAATAATAATAATAATAATAATAATAATAATAATAATAATAATAATAATAATAATAATAATAGCTTTTTTAAAATTAATTTGGATGGCTTCTCGTAGAAATAAAATAAGATAAACGGAGTCCTAATAAATTCACCTAAATGCTCGTTGCTTATTATTAGTCATCACGCTAAATATTAAAAAAGTAGAATGAAACAAATGGTCAAAGGGACATGCGGGTTGTTAGGGCTTCCATGATTAAGAAAATTATGAATATTTTATCGTATAAAATTCGTGTGCGACACTGCCCCGCTTTCTCGCTCGTCCCTAAAAGATAATTAATTAATGAGAGAATCTTATGATCTCTAACATCAATTTCAACATGTTAAAATACAAGTTAAAAATAATATATATCATTTAGTTAAAATATTTGTGCAAACCAATAATTTTATTAATTAAACGTAATCACAATAATCAGAATTTAAAATTTTCGTACTATTAAATTTTTATATATGGATGATACATATGCAAATAAGACAATTTTATATGCGTGTAGTTGTAATGGTTAACTACAATAATAAAAATAAGATGACGATGTCAATAAATAATTGATTTATGTAAACAATGAATCATATCTAATTTAACTCGAAAGTAATAAAAAATTTCCAAATTCATTTTCGTTACCTTTAAATTTACTTTTAAATTCTGTGTCCTAATGTAGACAATGTAAAATTTCAAGTTTGTTACAGCTTATAATTTATGAATTTAATGGGTGCTCCCTACTAAATTTTCATGCCCTTGAATTTAGACACTACGGTGGATTGATGATTGCAGTTCGACAAGGTGATTGTTTGTCGGTTCAACGTTCGACCGGTCGCGGTTCAACCAATTCCATGAGGGCCTCTTTTGCTCTCCATCATCTAGCGCCCGCGCAGAGCTAGAATTTGCCCTAACACGCAACTCGCGATGACGTTGTCGTCTGTTATGCTTGTCGAGGATATGCGAAGACGCCGACGTGGAGTTGAAGATGCCATCATGTGTGTAGATCGTGCTGGTCGTAAGTTGTGTGTAGATCGAAGATTGTAGATAGTGTCCTTCTGCCCGCGGAGATGCCAATTTAACGTTGTTGTCGTCGATGTTGCTCGCAAAGACACCAACTCTATTGTTCAAAGACGTCGTCGTGATTCGCTCCTATCGAAGACGCCGATGCTACTCGTGAATTGTTCGTCGTCAATTTTGCTCGCAAGTTGTTCGTTGAAGATGGTGCTCGTAAGCTATTTATCGTTGTCGTGCTCATCGTTGCAGGTGCTCGTGAGTTGTTCATCGTCGCCTCTAATTGATGAATTATTTTGCTCCGAGCTTCGTCGTCATCGGTGCTCGCTGAATCAACTGAACTATGACCGGTCGAACCTTGAACCGACAAACAATCTCCTTGCTGAATCATGCCCTCAATCCATCGTAGCTTCTAAATTCAAGGGCTGAAAAAGTTGATAGTAGGGTGCTTAAGTTGGAAGTACCCGTTAAATCCATAATTTATATGCATGCTCGATGGATGAATAAAAATGGCGTTGCCACTTGTCAGCTAGGCTACTACTCTACAATGACAAGAAGCGAAGATGTTAGCAAGATCGCGACGAAGATGGCGTCACGTCTAATTCTAATTTGTAACGATTTGATATTCTATTTTTACTATTCAAAATTTTATTAAGTTAATATAGAATAATTATAAAATATTGATTTTACACTTAGTTTTTATTATAAAAATACTATAGAAATTAGAATGCGACGTGATATACTATTTTAAAACGTATTATTATAATTTTTTATGACATTTCACAAGATCTTTGTTAGAATAAAAAAAAAAGTAAGGGATAACATTGAGTCATTGACATTTATTATTTAAAATTTAACGAAAGAGTCAAAATGATAAATTAGAATCACTTCAAAATTTAAATTTTATAAATTTATAAATTTATCGTTAGATAAGAAAAATTATTATAATTAATGGAGTAATTGAATAAAATCCTAAAAAAATGGATGAGTAAATTAATCAAATTATCTGATCAAAACATTCATTACTCAATTTGATATGTTTAAACTGTCTTTTCTAGAAAACTAAAATCATGAGTAATATTAAATTTGATATGTTTTCTGGAATAATAATAATAATAATAATAATAATAATAATAATAATAATAATAATAATAATAATAATAATAATAATAATAATAATAATAGATGAGAGCAACTGGCCACCAGAAAGACGCGACTAGAGAAGCAGCACGTGCTTGGGGTGCCCAAAATCCAGCTAAGTAGCGATGGTGGCCGTGGAGTGGGTTGTCCGTGTCCACTCTGTTTCCTTGTCCCTACGTCTCATTCGTTTTTTTGTCGTTTTTTAATCCAGTAAAAACAAATAAATAAATATCCCTTATATTTATTTATATATCGAAATGCAACGATCTATGAGTTTTTTTTTGACATCCTTCAATCTTCACGTTGAAATGAAGTAAAATAATAAGTTTTTTGTCTTTTGAAAGATAAAAAGTTGAAAGAAAACAAGCAAGGCTTCTAAAACAATATTTTTTCATTATTAACAACTTAAAATTTCATTAATAATATTTTAAAAATAATTTAAATCATTGATAATAATTATGTTAATTATTATAAAAATTCTAAAAACCTTTAGATACCATCGTCGTATTTCATAAAGAATATAGTTGTTTTTTTTTTCAAATTTATTATACAATAAAATTAATTTTTCTATCGTTATTAATAGTGAAATATTATATTCTATAAAAAGAAAAAAAAAAGATATCCATAAGATCGAGTAGCATGCACATATTGGCACGCTCAATAAACCTCCGTATAATAAATAAATAATATATGGCTAAGTACATATTTTACATGAATGAATAAATTAACTGGTACCTTCAATTTAATCGCCATTGCTTCATCCGTGGAGCCTCCTGCAGCTCTTCACTGGCAGTGGCAGTAGCTGCTTCCTCTGTGCGGTAGCAAAAATGGCGCCGACACAAGAGAATACCGACGCTCCACGCAAGATACCGCCGCCGCTAGATGTAGCGCGCGAAGAGCTGGGGAGCGTCGTCGTCGTCCATGGAGACCCGTCGAATGCGTCCGGCACTCCACGTCCTCCGCCGACGACGGCGGAGTCCACCGCTAAGAGCCCTCGGCCCGGCGGTGCCAGCGGCTTCACGCGCAAGATGGCCAGGCTGAAGTCGAGCGCGCAGACGGGGCTCAAGGGGCTCCGGTTCCTCGACAAGAAGTCCAGCGGGAAGGAGGGGTGGAAGGCCGTCGAGAAGCGGTTCGCGCAGTACGCCGCCGACGGCAGGCTCCACAAGGAGAACTTTGGACGATGCATCGGTACGGCCTCTCTTGCTTTCTTTCTGCACGTGAAAATAAAGGTTCCTGTGTAAAAGACTTGAAGCCATGACCTCTGCAATCAGCATGAATCTGTCAGCATCTGTGATGGCAAAAAGGTCGTGCCGGCAAATCTTTCACGGGTTCTTCTCATTGAAGCATATGCCTACCCTCGTTCCATGCTGTCTTTAACCTGACTGAATGACGCAAAATTGGAATCTTTGATGCTACTTTTGAATGATAAATCCTAGTTCTGTTTGCCTATGCAGCATATTCTTTATGCAATGCCGAAAAAAAATAGGTTTTTTGATGCAGTAAAGGATATAGAGTACAGTTTCATACTTAAGTTCTAATATCATTAAATTTTGTTCTCTTTCTCAAGGTATGGCTGAATCGAAGGAGTTCGCTGGGGAGTTGTTTGTGGCCTTGGCAAGACGAAGGAAATTGGATCCCACAAAGGGAGTAACCAAAGAGGAACTCACAGAGTTTTGGGAAGAAATGAACAACCAAAACTTCAATTCACGACTGAGAATCTTCTTTGATATGTAACTAAAACTCCAGTATCCTCTGGTTTCGTCAATTTCACAACCAAATATGAGATTCCATGTGATCTGAACAATTTGTATCTGATAGGTGTGACAAGAATGGTGATGGCAAGCTTACTGGAGACGAGGTGAAAGAGGTAAGATGGAGAACCTTCTGATATGTCCTTGATAGGTAGGCTCCAGATGATCTTTAATCAACTGAAATATTGGGTTGCTCTTCTCCATAACAGGTAATCATCTTGAGTGCCTCAGCGAATAAACTTGCAAAGCTGAAGGTACACGCTGGAACCTATGCTGATCTTATTATGGAGGAGCTTGACCCCGATCACCGTGGTTACATTGAGGTATTTCCTGTTGTTCAATATCAAGTATTGAGAAGCTGAACAATTTTGTTAAATTACTAGAATTTCTAAGAAACAAGCAATACCGACGAGCTAAAAATATTCATCCAATGTTGAAGATTTGGCAACTTGAGACACTACTGCTGCGACTAGTTTGCGCTGAAGGAAGTAGCCAGAAAAGACTCAGACGATCCCACAGCCTCGCAAGGACAATGATTCCACAACGGTACCGAAACCCAACCAACAGATTTGTCAGCAGGGCTGGAGATTTTATTCTTGACAATTGGCAGAGAATATGGGTCCTTTGCTTCTGGTTGATACTCAATATTGTTGTAGCTGTTTGGAAATTCGAGCAGTATAAAAGGAGAGCAGCATTTGAAGTGATGGGTTACTGTGTATGCATAGCTAAGGCTGCAGCTGAGACTCTGAAATTAAACATGGCTCTAATTCTCATACCTGTTTGTCGAAATACACTTACACTGCTCAGATCAACTCGTCTCAGCTTGATAGTTCCTTTTGATGACAACATCAACTTCCACAAGGTAAATAAAGGTGGTCTTTGCCATTGCCATATTATTGAAAATCTATGCTTCCTGGAGCGTCATTATTTCCATCTTTGCTACACACTGCATCCAATAAACCTCTCTTTCTTTTGACAGATTATTGCTGTGGCAATAGCCATTGGTTCTCTGCTACACACTCTGGCTCATGTGACATGTGATTTTCCAAGGCTAATAACATGCCCAAATGACAAGTTCATGAGGTTATTGGGATCTAATTTTCACTACAAGCAACCCAGCTACCTAGACATATTAGAAAGCATACCAGGAGTCACTGGCATAATCATGATCATCATCATGTCATTTTCTTTCACCCTAGCAACACATTCTTTCAGGAGAAATGTCGTCAAGCTACCATCACCGCTCCATCATTTAGCTGGTTTTAATGCATTTTGGTATGCTCATCACCTCTTCATTCTCGTGTATATCCTGCTGATATTGCATTCCTACTTCATTTTCCTCACGAAGAAGTGGTACAAGAAAACGGTAGGTTATGGTTTCTTCCTCATCGAAGTAATTATGGAAACAATGATAATGCAGAAATACTTCATAGAAGTATCACCTTTTTTTCTTACATTTTTTCAGACATGGATGTATATAGCTGTTCCCGTGCTCTTTTATGCCTCTGAAAGATTGATCAGGAAATTCCGTGAAAATGCCTACCGTGTGAACATTGTCAAGGTAAACTATTTCTCATGAGTAGCCATAATTAACTAAAAAAATGCAATGGTATAATGCTTGAGTGTGACCCTGCCTTTATTTTTCTTTCAGGCAGCAATATATCCAGGAAATGTGCTATCAATACATATGAAAAAGCCACAAGGTTTCAAGTACATGAGTGGAATGTACCTTTTCATCAAATGTCCAGATGTCTCACCTTTTGAATGGTAAATGATAAAGCAGAATGATTTGACTGGAAGCAGAACTTTTTGTAAGAACATTTTTTTTACGATAACAGGCATCCCTTCTCGATCACTTCAGCGCCAGGAGATGATAACTTAAGTGTTCATATCAGAACACTGGGGGATTGGACAACTGCACTGAGAAATCTATTTGGAAAGGTTGGTTTTGGTTCAACAGGAAAGTAGTTATGTGAATGAACTTGTTATGTTCACCACAGCTAAAAGTTTCAAAATGATTTACAAAGATCTTGATATGCAGGCATGTGAGGCTCAAGTTACCTCAAAGAAGGCTAACCTTGTTAGGCTTGAAACAACAGTAGTTGCAGATCTTGAGTTTGAAGATACCAAGTAAGAAACTTTTGAAATTGCTTAGATGACACTCCTCGAGTATCTGTATGTGATGTTTGTAATCCCCTGAGTTCTCATTCATGTATAACTTTCGTTTCAGGTTCCCCAAGCTTCTCATTGATGGACCATACGGTGCACCAGCTCAAAACTACAAGAAATTTGACATTCTTTTGCTGATTGGGCTAGGGATTGGAGCGACACCTTTTATCAGCATATTGAAGGACCTCCTGAACAATTTAAACGAAGTAAATTAAGCTTATCATTGTATTTGAGAAATAATAATAACTTATTTAATATCCATTACTCACAAGTGCAAATTTGATACAGGAAACACCAAACGCTGATGGAAATGGTCCAGCAAGGGCGTACTTCTATTGGGTGACAAGGGAACAAGGATCATTTGAATGGTTCAAAGGAGTCATGAATGATGTTGCAGAAAGTGACCATAATGTATTTGTAGTTCCAAAGATAAATTCTTCTTTCAGCCTTGCTTCTTAAAGTTTGGAACTCAATAAGAGTTGACACTAACATAAATGACAACCTTTTCTACAGAATGTAATAGAAATGCACAACTACTTAACAAGCGTGTATGAAGAAGGAGATGCAAGGTCGGCTCTCATTGCTATGGTTCAACAACTTCAACATGCAAAAAATGGTGTCGACATAGTCTCTGGAAGTCGGGTAACTTTCATGGATCATTCTAATCTTATCATTACCTGCCGGGGCAATCATTAAACTTAGCTGATGCCAAGCCAATGCATGACAGATAAGGACACACTTTGCTAGACCAAACTGGAGAAAAGTGTTTGGCGACTTGGCGAATGCCCACAATGATTCTCGAATAGGTGAGTGATACTAAAATCTTCTTCAGTGCTCTTAAGCATCTGCTGATATGTGGATCTTGCAGGTGTTTTCTACTGTGGACCTGCAACACTTACAAAACAGTTGAGAGAGCTATCAAAGGAGTTCAGCCAGAGCACAAGCGCACGCTTCCATTTCCACAAGGAAAATTTCTAGAAGGGAGACGATACATAATCTGTATATCTTGTCTAAAGAAGAACAAGGAAGTATTAAAAGCTTCAAATGAGAAGAAAAATTGGAGCATATTTGTAAGTGGCATAGAAAACTTAGAATCCTGAATACGAGTGGTTTGATAGTGTACAAAGAAATGAAAAAAAAAATGTGCACAAGTAGAAGGCTGCTGAAAGTGTAGTATTATGGAACAGCCTTTCCATATCCTCTCGTATTTATATATTTTGGTTACTCTTAATATTGTTCTACTGGAGTACATCCTTGGATGAGTAAATTCTTGTCAAAGTTTGCATATAGATCTTGTATCAAAAAAGAAAAGATGTATATTCTTTTATTCTGTGATTGATTTTCCAAATGTGTCCTAATTAAACATATTGTTCCGAAAATGTGCACTCAATTTTAGCATATATTATTATCATTCATGTAACGTTCCAAAATTTGACCCTACCATGTGGTGAAAATCTTCTTTTTACTTCTTTGACTCTTTCATTAATCCAAATGGTTAAGAAAAGTGACACTAAAGCGGAATACTTAATAAAACAATACAACAATTGATGGAAAATGCGAAAGCTAAAATAAAAGATAAGGGTACATCAGATTGTCTCATCCCAAGGCATATATAGTCTATGCCATAGTACAATAACAATATGTCTCATAATAGTTCAAATAAAACTCGATATGAAGAAAACGAAAGATTCTAACTAGGCTCTAAGATAATCATGTGCACATGCCACCAAGCTATAGTCGTTGCGCACATATCAATTCGTCACACATCCAAATCAAGTACTTGTGGGGATCACACAAGGGAGTAAGCTCAATCGTTAGTATAATGCTAAGTGTAAGTTCATATTAGGTCATAAGATAGTTCCATTAGAACAAACATGAGACAAACAGATAAATCGTATATGAGAAATGATCATAATAGAGAATCAATAATAATGTCGTAATCATGGTTCATGTTTTTTTATTTAATTTCTTTTCCATATCCATGTCCGTGTTCATTGTTCATAGTTCATGATTCATATTCATATTCATGTTCATAAGAACAAAGTTTTTTCATTCATCTTTGACCATTCATGTTCTTTCATCTTATCCATAGCTTGGAAGAGCTCTTTGCTTTAGGGAATATCATTGCAGACACATAAGAGTGTAGCTATCTAGACCATAGTGGACCAATGGAGGATCAGTGCCACGGTCAGCCCCGTAGGACAAGATGACCTCATGTAAGGCGAAAACATCTGTAGGAAAAAACTCCCATCTAAATAAGACAAATGGTAACCCTCCATCATGTCTTATAATTCATGAGCCTCTCTTTCAATCACATGGATCGATCAAGATTGTAGGAAGCAAAAATGACATAATCCTTCTTTAGGTTCATTTCATTCAGTATAAGCTTAACAACTCAGAAGGTTTCCGTTAGAGTTGTATTCTTTCTGTGCACATATTGGATGCCAGAAAGTCAAACTGTCATCTGATTGAAGTTCATTCAGCGGCCGTCCGAAAGGGGAGCAAACGTCCGTTTATGTGTTCTTTAGGGACTTGAGCGGTCATCTCTTCTGTGTTCATTCTTCGATCATTCAAAGTCTATATGCGATCGGTCAACCGAGAGGAGGTTCGATCGTCCATTATCACATGAGTCTATCAGGTTTCCGGTCAAAAGTTTCGGTCGGCCGAAACTGGACTGGTCGTCCGCTGAATCAGTGTCGTCTTCTTCCTCGGTCGGTCAGATTTCTCCGTCGACTGTTGAAAGAATAGATAATCTAGATCGGTTGTCCAAAATGATTTTGGTCGATCGACTAGTTATCGTCTCCATTACCGAGTCTCGACATTTTTCTAGTTCAGTCGTTTCGAACTTCCGCTGAATCGGACGTCTGAAAGGTTTTCGATCGTCCGCTTTAGTTTGACGGAGCCGTGGGTCATTGCGGATCCTTGAGTTTTTAATCGAGTTTTTTCATACAAATAAGATCTAACATTGACTAACAATTATTACTAACATATAGCATAAATAAGAAGCATATCTAAACATAAATCTCATCCTAAAGATACCATCCATATCACTTTCTTTCATATATCGTAACTTGTCAAGTTTTCTTACTATATAGCGATTTCCAATCTATCTTAATTCTAGTCAACATAAACTATCAACTTAAAGACATGAAACAAATCATCTAGTAACTATCTAAGTCATGCTCTAATAGATCTAATCATTCATCATATGAACAAGTCATAGCATCATAATAATATTATTCGGTCATGCATAAGAAATTCAAGAAAATAAACAAATTCATGCATCTACAATTCATAAGACTTGATCCACCTCTTACTAGCATGAACCTTAACTATGAATCGGTCCTTAAAGCATGCAAAATTCTTCTAGAATTAGCCCATGACCTAGATTTCGAAAACACACATTTTTGTTGTGCGCTTGTTTGGTTCTTCCTCGCTGGGCTAGCACTAGATCCTTCCTCTGCTCCCTCCTACGTCGCCTACACCGGATGGACCTGCTTGACTTGCCCCTTCATGCTCTGGCCGAGACCAAGGAGAATAACAAGAACGAGTAAGGGAAAATGTGGAAGATGAGAGGATGGAAGAAGAAAATAAAGAGAAGAGAGTGGGGATTTAAAGGCATTCAAGTGGGAGATTAATCGTGCCTTGAATGTCAAAGATCATGATGGTGGAGAGGTTACAATTTCGGAAGTAATTGTGAAGCATTGATGGAAGAATCATGGTTGATCTTTCCGACAATTTTCTGCCCGTTTCACTTTTAGATGCTTGAAAATGTTTCGATCATCCGGTGGTGCATCGGCCGAGCTGCCGACTCGTCACGACATCGGGCGCTCATTTTGTTTCGATCCTCCGGAAGTCCGACATCAAATAATAATAAAACTTTTAAATTTTTGAAAAATTCGATGTGTTACATGTAACCACCTTGATTTTTGTGAAATTAATAAATGAATATTTTATTCATTAATGAAATATGGAAAATCATTATTAAATATTTTGTAATTATTTAATTTCAAAATTGATGGAAACTATGGGAGAAGTTGGAAAGATAAAATGGAGTTTGAAAAGAGATGGAATTGTGTTGGAGATAATTATGAGATTGTTAAGTAAATTCGGATTTAATTAAATCTAAAAAATTAAGGGATGATTAAGTTGTAATGGATGACTAAGATTGATTCTAAAGGAAACCAAGGCCCAATAGAAGTAAGAATCCTAGTCTACACTATAAATAGATATTAAAGGGTGGTCGAAATCTCACAAGCCTCTCTTTTTCTCTCATTTTCACATGAACCGTGGTGTTCCAGAGGGCACGCGGTGACTGGTTTCGAAGCCAACATATAGGAGAAGATCTTTCAAGTGATAGCTGCGAGTTTCATGACGTGGATAGAGAGTAATCACCTGCCAAAACACTACAAGAAAATCGCAATTTTTCGACGGGCCATTTCCGACGGTTCAAAATCCGGCGTAATTTGCGACGGATTTTGCGATGAAAATATTTTCGACGGATTTTTCAATGGTTGCAATCGTTGAAAATGACAATAATAAATTATGTAATTTATTATATTATTATTTTATTTTTTGACGATTAAAAATGTCAATATTTCCGAGGGATATCCATTCATCGCAATTTTTGATGGATTTTTCGACGGTTTCAACAGTCGGAAATGAAAATAATAAATTATGTAATTTATTATATTATTATATTATTTTTTGACGATTAGGAACGTCGATATTTTCGACGGATTTCCATCCGTCGCAAAATCCGCCGCAATTTTTGACGGTCCTAACCATCGGTAAATGTATAATAATATAATATGAGAGTATTTTATTAATATAATTTGCGACAGTTCAAACTGTCCCAAATTTTGACGGTTCCGATCATCATTAATAATTAGTGATGGTTCAAACCGTCGGTATAATAAAAAATAAATATTATATATAACTAAATATAATATTTTATTTTTACAATTAAATAATTTGCGATAGTCACAATCGTCGGTAACTTTAAAAATAAACTTTTTCGATGGCCAAAGCCGTCGGAAATTAAAATTTCGTTACCCCGTTTTATTTTTTTCATTTTCCCACTTTCTCATCGTTCGAAATATATATAAAACCCACTCCTCTCCTCTCTCTCTCTCCCTCTCCCTCTCCCGGCCGGCGAGCCTACCGGACATCATTTACTCTCCCGCCGACGGTCTCTCTCTCTCTCCGGCCCGGACCGCCAGGCGGCCGCCAGCGGGCTGGATCCGTCCCCCAGCGGCCGGATCCGGCCGCTCCGGCCCCCAGCGGCCAAATCTGGCCTCTGGTGTCCGGATCCGGCCACCAGCGGCCAAATCTAGCCTCTGGTGTCCGGATCCGGCCACCAGGCGTTCGGATCCGGTCCCAGTGGCCGGATCGGCCGTCGGTTGGGCGGCCGGATCCGGCCACGGGCGATTGAATTCGGCCATCATCCTTCTGTCGGCCAGATAATTTTTTTTATATTATAAAAATTCTTTGCGATGGTTTTGATCGCCGAAACTTCGACGGTCGTGCGACGACCGTCGAAAGTTTCGACAGTAGCAACTGCCGATATTTGCGACGGTCGACAAAATTGTCGAAAACTTCTGCAATCACGACCACCGAAGTTTTCGACGGTTTGGTCGACCGCCGCAAATATCGGCGGCCTTGACCGTCGATATTGGCCGTCGATATTTGCGGCGTTTCTTTTTCAACTGTCGGAAATGATTTGCGACGAGCGATTTTTGGACGTTTCCTCTTCCGTCGAAAAAACTATCAGAAACGACATTTCCGACGATTTTAGGGGAAATTATAGACGGTCGTAACTGTCTGTAATCCCCCTATTTCTTGTAGTGAAGATCGACATTCATGCAGTTTTCTAGAAAAGATATTACAGTTGGTTTTTCAGCATACTTTAGATACATAAGGGGATCTCTATGTCATCAATTTTTCACGACATGAAACCCTATTCTCTTCTCTTTTGTATCGAGAATCTATTGATATAAGTTATGCATAGATTGAATATCACATTGTTATGGTGATCAGAAGGTCGCGTCGGAACGTGTTTCTTCGTCGGTGGCAGAACCTGACTTGGATTCTGCACTGCTCAACCCGGATTACGTGGAATCCGGACCGAGTTGAACTTATAACCGGATCGAGTTGTGAAACTCAGCCCGAATTCATATTGTCCCGGTCCGGGTTCTATCTTCAGCTTGGCTCGGGTTATGACGCAATCGTATTAGAGGTGAACCGGCCAACTTGGTCTGGGTTTACTTTGGCCGAGAGGATTTTGGTCGACTCTGAACACGGCCCGAGTTCTACTCAACTCGGGCCGGGTTCTGGGGGCAGAAAACCTATTTTTTAATATATTGTTATGGATAATTGAATAGTTATTATGGTTCATTATTCTTGATCATTTCTGATCAGATATGACATCGTCATATCTTTTAGATTTGATTTTGATATTATTATTATTATTCCGTCAGATCACGTGATTCATTATAGTATTAATCCAATAGTTTTTCTCTGATTGGTACTTGTTTAACCTAAATTAAATTATTAAAAATAGGTCTATTAGATAAATAAGATAAAAGATGAAAACTGTTGGGTCTCCATATTCTTCGATTGTTTCTAAGCCCCATATTGGATATTGTTATTGTTATGGATATTGTATGAGATATATAGTGTACTTAAAGATTTGAGACGTCATCTCTTGCAGAAGCTATGACTGTCCTGTGATGGCTATAGTCCCTCGTCATCACGAAATTTATTGTTTAGCACTATTATTGGAGGGCGGCTTGTCGTGGTTTAATTTTTCACCGGCCTACATGAAAGAGACATGGAGTTTTCCTTAATTGGCTGAGCGCTCCTTATTTAATTAGATAATTCCAAAGATTGAATTGAATTGAATGAAATCAAATTGAATTGAAATAATTATGATCATTCGGATGTTGGTGTTGACTGGCATTGCCTCCGCCCATTGAATAGTATGGAGATTGTTATTGGTCAATGACCATCGATATTGATATTGAACTGAAATTGTTAAATTAAAAAGTGTTATTGTGATCATGCATAATTGATCATTGTGAATTGCTATTGATTGGTCTTTGACCTCTTTCCTAATCTTCTTCATTGATTTATGTCTTTATTGATCTATTGATATATTGAGCTCCTATCATATTGTTGTATCCGGTGTTCTATTGCTTATTGTATTATTTTATTATTGATTTATTGAACACTGTTAATTATTAATCATTGTTATGGTTAGATCACGTACTGAGTAATTTTATACTCATAGGTTTCCCTTGCATCTAGATTCATGCAAGTGAGTTGATGATGGAGCATGGTGATGCAGATGGTGATAGAGATGTTGCACATGGTGTATGATTATGTCCTACTATATTATTGATTAGTTATTATTTTTTCGTATATTTAGTACTGTTGAGTTATGGACGTTACAACTCCTTTAACATTATGGATTTTTAGATGTTTCTATTATTAATTCTTCATTTTATAGTTTATATTTTCGCAAGATTTTATATAAAATTGTGTAGCGTGGGAAAACTCTGAGTACGTGAAAGTTATTTATAATGGGCCATAACACCATATTTGTGAACAAATTTTGCGATTATTTATTTTCATGGATCGTTATATTAATTGTGAAGCAACTTAACATTTGTATTCCTGGCAATCCTAAGATCATCTAAAGGAAAACACTTTTTCTTATATTTATTATTTGGATGTCTTTTACTCAATTTTATTGTTTTATCTTTTCTATAATAGAGATTTTTTAAGTATTGAGAAAACTATGTGAACCCGTTGATTAAATTCGATATATTATAGTTGTTTTGATTTTTTTATTATGATTGTTGTGTTTAATATTAAAATTATTATTCTGTAACGAGACTACCAATCAAGTACGAGGTGGTTAGATTTATGATTTGATAATCACGGGGCGAATTGATTTTTAACTTACGAGTTGAAACATTCATAACGTGAATTCAAATAACTCTACATTTGTGCTGATATAGTCCCGAGTAGTCTAGTCTAGAGTTTGCATTTCATGAGTTAACACAGCAAGCCTTATGATCTTCCTTCAAGAGAGACAACAAAATGACTCAAACATGCCACTACAGATCCAATTGACATTGTTTTGTGTTGCTGTTTGTCTTTTGTTGGGCGATATGGTTACAACTTAATAATACAATCTTCAAGGCCGAGCACTTCTATGTGGAAAACACCATTAGGCATTATTTGGTGATGTCGCTAGATTGGACTAGATAGTTATAGGATGAACATTAGTAAAATTGCTACGATATTTGGTAGCCATGGCTGTTTACATTGTTTACATCCGTTCCTATGCTATGCTTCTAGCATTATTTGCTAGTATTTTGATTTTAATATATTATATCACCTTGCTAGTTATCCTCCTTTTTTTCTCAAAAAGGGAAAAAAAAAGAAAGATGAACACTAGAGTCTTGTTAAATCATAGTTGGATATTGTAACATGTAACTTCTGCCATTATGCTTCTGTCACTAGTGATGTTTTTCCCCGATAAACAATCGTTATAGTTGCTTACCACAGTTAATTGCATATAATTTGTGGTAATAAAGTTTATTCCTAGTAATGACAACTTTGCATGTCTGGTTCATTGTGATTTAACCTTTTGTTTAAAACTTAACTAACATTTTTAATTGTCTATCAATTGTTTAAGTGACCAGCAATGGGTTCCTAAATTAACCTCAACTAATGTTTGATAATTTCCGTTTATGTATATATTTTGATAGAAAAATGACATTTTTATAGTGTTAGGCTAGTTTGAATTGCATGAGACTACCCAAAGTTTATCTATTATCATTTAAAAATTGAAATAAAATCATGAATCTTGAAATTTTCCAATATACTTTTCTGAATTTTAAATAATATATAGCTTCCAATATGAAAAAAATAAAAATGAAGTAATTTTTTTATATTAATTTATATTTTTAACTACTTTCATAAAAATGTTAGTAGTTATTTTTATGAACATGTATCCCCCTCCAACTCATATATTTCTCACATCTCTCTTTCCAGTAATTAGTTTAAATATCTAAATTACATTTTTTTTCTTTTAATAGAGATAGATCTAAAAAGGTTTTTAGATATCCAAGACTATTGAGACTAGAATGAAAGATAAATACTAAATCAAATTAACATTTCTCAGAATAGAACACAAAATTGTAATTCGATCACATTGTACAACACCCCTAATCAATTACATTAAACTTGGTTCACTTAAATTATAAATCACTATGATGAAAGGACATCCAATGCTGGGTTGCTAATGGTAAAAGGGTTGTGAAGAAGACAGATTTGATGCAGAGATGTCTAATAAAAATTATAATATGTCAATTTATTTTTTAGTTAGCTACGATTTATGGAAAACAGTAGTATTGAGAGTTTAACTTATGCGATGCTGAAAATTATATTATTTATATATTAGAAATTAATTTTATCGAGCTTAATTAATTCGAGTAAATTCTTGACATTGGCAAACGAAATTGTTAATAAGAATTTTTTGTGTTTATAAAAACTCGAACATGTCGGATTTGCTTATTTGGTTATAATATATCAACTTTTAAATTTGTCGAAGAAGGCTGCGGAGCTCTGTGGAGGAGGCGGCGGAAAAGTAACTGCGACGAGAGAGAGCGAGAGAGAGAGGGGAGGGGAGGGGAGGGGGGTGGGGTGGGTGGGGGGGGAAGAAGGTAAAACACGACAACGCTGACTCAAAGCTGCCTGTTGTGGCCGTTGCTGCCACCGGCTCACTGCGCCACTGTGCAAAGTGGCAGCAGAAAAGAGCAGTTCATTTGCAGACACCTGAAACTATTACACTCCTCTCTCTCCTCTCATAGTTTTTGCTGCTGCTGCTGTTGCCGCTGAAACTTATGACGAATCCACACCAACTAATACCCCTCTCGGACTCTCTCTCTCTCACCTCCGATCACTTTTCCTCCGGCGTTCTCTAGGGGAGGTTCATGGAGAAGGCTTCAGCTAAGTTGGACAAGAACAGTTCGTCGTAGGAAAACCCGTCGTCCTCGACCGCCAGGAACGCCGGTTGAATTTGCGGCAACATGCTGCCGCCATTGCTGCTGCAGTCGCCGCCGCCGACGTAGCTCTGCATCTGCTCGTAAGCGTTGTAATTGTAGCTGTCGAAGCTGCTCATTGCTGCCTCTGGTTCTACCTCCGCCTCCGCCTCTACCTCCGTCTCCGCCTCGCCATTTCTCGCGAATCTCCCCCGGACACGAGGCCGACTGTCCGCCAACGTCTTCCTGCACGCATACTGGAATCGAAAGTGAAGTTAGAAAAAGCCAATATTGACTAAAAAGAAAAAAAAATCAAACAAACACACAAGGATTCCATTTGAATCAATGCGTACAGTGATCTTCTTGTGGAAGTTCCTCTGGTTGCGCTTGCTTCGATACCTCTCGATCCTCTCTTTCCTCTCCTCGGCGCTGTACCGCCCGACGCGCCCGCCGATCGCCCCTCCGTCCTGGTGGCCGTTCTCTGCGGACAGTTGCGGCCCATTCGTCCCCTGTTACCAGAATTCGTCATGGTGAGAAAAACGAAAGGAAAAAAAAACAAAAAAAAAAGACAGCATCTTTTTTATGGACGCGAGAGCTGATACAGTTGACGCCTTCGATCACCTGGAGGTCGCCCGTGCTGAAGACGCGCCGGATGGGGCCAGAGCTCAAGTCGGGGATCTCGCAGGAGGAGGAAGACGGAGACGACGACGAGAGCGCAGAGACTAGCCGCAAGTGGTGGTGCTTCGGCGGCGGGGAGGAGATGAATGGCGGCCAGTTGAGATGGTCGGGAATGCGGTGGTGGTCGGGAAGGGGGTGGGAATGCGAGCTGCCGCTCCTGTGGAGGTGGTAGGAAGGGAGGGGGGACGGATACGGAGGCGAGGACGGGAGCAGAGGCGGAGGTGGAGGTCGGAAGGCGCAGCCATTGGCGTCGTAGAGCACGTCGTCGTGGCCGTTCGCCGGCGGCGTCCCGTAGGAGTAGCAGACGGCGGGGAAATGGCTGTGGTGGTCGCCACGAGGAGGAGGAGGAGGAGGCGGCGGAGGAAGAGAGGAATGGAACATGGCTTCGTTGCCCGACGATGAACGAGGAGGAGAAGGGGGAGATGGGGGAAGGGTCACCATTTAATGCAGGGAATGGTGGGGTGCGTGTGGTCTAGAGGTCCACCGGACAGGTACAACAAAGAGTGTGTTTGGAAACATCGCAATTTTTAAGCAAGTTATTCGTCAATAATTAAATTAATAAATTGATAGAGTGAAATGTTTAGACTTAATGCGATAGAAAAAAGTAAATATGATTAATTAATTTTAATATATATTTAATAAAAAATAAATATTATAAAATATAAATTTATTAATTATTATAATTAAAAGTATAAATTAATTTTTTTAAAAAAATATAAAAAATCATTTTTAATTAATGAATTATTAATTTTTTAAATAAAATAATAAGTAATAAATAATATCATATTAATTCTTTATTATAAATTATTTATACTTAATAAATAAATTATTTTATATAAGAAAGATAAAAAGGGAAATGGAAAAAGAAAAAAAAGTTGAAAAGAAAAAAAAGGTCAAATAAAAAAAATGAAAACAAAAAAAAGTTGACCAATTCCATAAAAAAGGTGTAACCAACGCTCCGAAATTAGAGTCACGTGATCCTAATTCTAAAATAATAATGATGGCTTAATTCTAATTCGGGGACCAAGTCATCATTTTCTATTTAGTAGCTTTTTAATTATTTGTTTAGATTATTTTTTAATTTTTTGAATTTCTTACAACTTATTTTTTATTCTAAGAAATAATTTTAAATTATTTTTTATTTCATTTATTCGAGATGCAAATTGCAAAGTGTAGTAGTCCATGCCATACTGTACTTAAACAATGTATTCTTTTAAAATCAACTAAGTTTGGTTTGCCAACTAAAATCACCACAAACTCAAGATCAAACTTTGAAGTTATCAACCTAACTATCTTAGAATTTTGTACTTATTTTTTCTTCTAATTAGAATGTAATCTTCTTTTATTTAAGCTATACGCGAACGTGTAGCCCACGTCACATTACGGAAAAAAAAATAACTTTGAATTAGATGTTGAATTTAATATTACCTGATATTCTATTAAACTAGATGTCCTACCAATAATTCAAAACTCATTGTTATACTTATTTTAATATTCTCACCCATAAATCTAAAATCATTGTTATATTTATTACCAACAAGCATAAAAGTTTAAACTTTTAGAAAAACATGTTTTTGTATTTATAATTCAAAGAATTTTTCTTACAACCACAAGAAAAAAAGATTTTTTGTAGGAGCTCCATCGGCTTTGAACTATCTCATAATTTCATATTTTCCTCCTTGAAGTAAATGAATTATTTTCATAAATCTCCTCTAAACTATCATAAATTTTTGCATCTAATCTCAAACTATGAACTTTTTTTTTTTTGTATTCCTAAACTTTCACAACTTTTTGACTTTAAACCTTCTGTCCACTTCTGTTATATTTTTTATCACATTTGTTTTTTTTTCATCTCTGAAAAGACCAAATTACCTTTCATCACATAACACATCAGATAATAAATAAAAAAAAATGTTCGAATACTGCCAAAGAAGCGAAGGTATTAATATTTTTATTTTTCATATTTATTATTTAATATATTATGTGATGAGGCGTAATTTAGCGTTTTCATAAATAAAAAAATATTATAAAAAATGTAACAAAAATGGACAGAAGAATCAAAGTGAAAAAGTTACGATAACTTAAGAATAAAAAATAAGTTCGTAATTTGAGATTAAATACGAAAAATCACGATAATTTAATGGAG
Organism: Pontederia crassipes; assembly: GCA_030549335.1. Lineage (NCBI taxonomy): Eukaryota > Viridiplantae > Streptophyta > Magnoliopsida > Commelinales > Pontederiaceae > Pontederia > Pontederia crassipes. The sequence continues at coordinate 38,655,274 of CM060190.1, forward strand.
GTTTATAAAAATAATTCGAATTAAATTAAACCTTCTATGATTTCAAACACGCAAATGTGTAGTCCATGCCACATTATATTTATTTAGCTAAGTTTTTCTTATTTTGATTAGCATGTTATAATGATATCATATATATAGTTTCTTCAATAAAGATAACAAATATTGTGACTGTTGAAATATACGGGAATTCTATCAGCAAGAATTGCTAGAACTTTTTGCTTAAATAATAATCTTAGAACATTGCTTGGTAGAATAATAATTTTTTAAAAAAATGTGGCAATATTCCAAAATTATTTGTTAAAGATAGTACAAAAGACCCACAACCAAAGGAGTTGACTTTGGTGGGTCCAGGATAAAAGCGTTTGTGCACTATTCTTTCGCTTATTATTCCTTTCTTTTCCTCCCTTAATTTTATAATAGTCTCAACTTTTAATGTTACTTGAATAATCCAGATTAGCATATATGGCTCAGCTCCAAGGTAAATATTATTGCAGATCGATCAAGCATCATATTAACTACTACTTCTTCCGGTTGGCCTCATAGGAGTTCTTGTAATTAAGATATCTATCATGCAGCATGATGGATACCTCAATTACATGCATGTGGCAACAAATTAAAACCTTTCGGTTATTTCTCATAAAATCAAGAAATCAAAAGAAAATGAAGCATCAGATATAGGAGTGTTCAACGGGTCGACTCGACCCGCGAATCCGATGACTCGACCCGACCCAAAGCAGTTTGGGTCAGGTCGAGTCTATGGTTGGATCAAACCCGACCCAAGAGCATGGGTCGAAATTTTTCGACTTGAGTCAATCCGACTTGACTCGTAGACCCAATTTTTTTTATTTTATTTCAACTTTATTTTATATAAAAAAATAAAAATATATTAAAATAAAATATTTTAAATGTGTCAAATATTATTTAAATGCTTAAAAAATATTTTATAATTTTTAAATAAATATTATATAATAATTTTATATTAAATAATAGAAAAAGTAAGAAAAAATAAAAAATAAAAAATGATGGTCCGATAACTCGACCATCCGACCCGATCCAACCCGACCTGAATCGGGTCGGGTTGGATCGGGTCCAACCCTCAAAAGAGGCTTGATCCGACTCGATCTGACCTGATCAAAATCAGGTAGGTCGTGTCGAATATGGGGTCGGGTCATACCCGATAGGTGAATACCCCTAAATAGATATGTACTGTATATATATGATGAGTCTCAGCTGAATAATGTTCTTTAGTCGGATCCTGGTAGCTAACCTTGACTACTGATTAAGAAAGAAGAGAGAAGAAGGCAATTGCTTAACATGACGTAGGAGAAATGATAAATTATCATACATTTTACGTCTATCATTCGATCATAATTAAGTTTCACACAGTAGCTTATATATGATGAGAGATGGATCTAAGAAATATTAAGGTACAAGAAAGTTTCACTCATAAGATACCAAGTTTCTTTACATCACTGTTCTGGATGACGATCATTATCTTAGAAAGATCGCTTTTGGAGTTTTGATCCCATACTTTAGCTACAGGAATCGTATTGGTTCTGTACTTTGGAATAATATGATTTGTATATTTTACTACGACTCCTCACTCCATTCCAGCATGCAGAACTGAAACATAAAAGAAAAGAAAAAACTATAATGAGTGCAGTTTACAATGTAGTTCTCAGTTGTGGAGCTTTATTACAGAGGAAGATAATTAGGTATGGCAAGAATCTTGGTTCATTTCCTTTTCTGGTAGTGCGTATAACTTTGCATGCATAAATTTCCTTTTCCTCACTAATTCATACATACAGGAGACAAAAGAACATGCAGTTCGTGTCTTTACCAAAAGTATGACCTGCTCGATGACCTGCAATCCGCAAACATTGAGCAGAAATCTTGTTAGTTGTTGCATTTGCATTTGGCATTTCATCTAAAGCTCACATTTTTAACCAGTTCGAGACGAGCAAATGATTGTGACTGCATGTGATGATGCCACATTTCTGATTCCCCAGTGCTTCACGTTAAAAGGTGGAACATAACTATTTTTTTTTTGTTTTGATCAGCTACATATAACTAAAATACTTTCTAGACAAATTAAGTCACAGGCTGTTTTAATTACCTCTAATGAACTAATTCATTATTCTTGAAATTTCCATGAGCATCAGCATTTATTACATTGAGTTGTAACAGATACTATAGTACATGAACAGTGGAGAAAAGCGTGCAGGATCATGTAAATTCTCACTCACGAGCATGAACTCTTGTTTCCCTTCATCTCTCTCCTCCTCCTTTATTGCTGATGAACGTGTGTTTCCGTTTCCCTCCGTCATTTTTAATTTCTCTTTTTTTTAGGTTAACAATTCTTTATTTTAAATCCCTTTTTCAAAGTAACAATTCTAATTAACTTATAATTATTTTATATAAAACATAAATGTGATTGAATAGTATAATATTACACTAATTTATTTATTTATTAATTATTATTATAATGTTGACTCATATTTTATATTATTCCTTTTTTATTTAATTTTTATTTTGGTTAGGAACAATATTATATTAATTATAAAAATATATATTATTATAAAAATATCTTATAATTAATATAATAAAATAATAAATTATACTTTTAATTCTCTTTTTTTTATCTAAATACCTACTAGAATTCATCTATCAAATCAAAATTTTAATTCTTTATCGTTACGTTTTTTTATCCGAACACCAAATCAAAATTTTTTTTGTCTAATTGATTAGTTCTCAAGAACTAATACTCAAGTTCTTACATCTGAACACAACCACAAGAAAAGAAATTTGTTAGGATGATAAGTATAAAAAATTAATACATTTAATTTTATATGATATTACATCATGGTCAAGAGATCCTTGAATCTCCTCATAACTTTTATTAGGAAAAAACTCATACATTACCACATTTTATTTAACATAAATCATGGAAGTTTGATCATATTGATATATCAATGTTCTTTTTTTAAGTGAAGTATATTGCCTATGAATATAAATGGAGGAAACATTCATACACGTCACTACAACAATATTATGATTTTGCGATGGATTAATTCGTCGCAAAACCTTCGAAATCCATCGTAAATATGTCTTTGCGATGGATTTTTTGGCGGATAGGGGTTAGTAGGAAATTCTATTGTCGCAAAAAATTTTCGACGGTCCTCAAACACTCCTTCGAAAATTTTGACGAAGTTTGCGACGGAAAAATGGCTTTCGAATTTTTCGAATGCTAAAATCCGTCGGAAGTTCTCAGGGGAGGATAGCCTTTGGAACTTCCGACAGATTTGGCCGTCGAAAGCTCCTAATTCGGCTGCCGAAGTGTTGGCCCCTTCGCAACTTTCCATGGATTTGACGGGTTTCCCGTCGATAGTTTCGACGGGAGTACTCTCGTCGAAGGCTTCGGAGAGCGTACTTCCATCGAAGCCTTCGATGGGCATGGCCCGTCATAGGCACCGGCAGAAAGCGACGGATATGTCCGTCAAAAAAATTTTTCAAATATAAAAAAATTAGGTCGCCTGCAGCCGGATCGGCATTGGCCGCAGATCCGGCATCAGGCGGCCGGAATAGAGATAGAGAGAGGGGGAGGGGGATGGGGAGGATGCCACGGATGCGGCCGCCCGTGCGCGGATCCGACCGCTTGCGAACGGAGCCGGCCGCCCGCAGACAAATCCGGCCACCCCCGCGCAAATCCGGCCGCCCGCGCAAATCTGACTGCATGGTGAGGAAGACAGTGAGGGGACTGAGATAGCCGAAATCGAGAGTCATACACGGATATTGCCACATTACCACATTTTATTTAACATAAATCATGGAAGTTTGATCATATTGATATATCAATGTTCTTTTTTTAAGTGAAGTATATTGCCTATGAATATAAATGGAGGAAACATTCATACACGTCACTACAACAATATTACGATTTTGTGATGGATTAATTCGTCGTAAAACCTTCGAAATCCATTGCAAATATGTCTTTGCGATGGATTTTTCGGCGGATAGGGGTTAGTTGGAAATTCTATTGTCGCAAAAAATTTTCGACGGTCCTCAAACATTCCTTCGAGAATTTTGACGAAGTTTGCGACGAAAAAATGGTTTTCGAATTTTTCGAAGGCTAAAATCCGTCGGAAGTTCTCAGGGGAGGATAGCCTTCGTAACTTCCGACGGATTTGGCCGTCGAAAGCTCCTAATTCGGCTGCCGAAGTGTTGGCCCCTTCGCAACTTTCCACGGATTTTGACGGGTTTCCCGTCGATAGTTCGGATGGAAGTACTCTCGTCGAAGGCTTCGGCGAGCCTTCGACGGGCATGGCCCGTCATAGGCACCGGCGGAAAGCGACGGATATGTCCGTCAAAAATTTTTTCAAATATAAAAAAATTAGGTCGCCTGTAGCCGGATCGACGTTGGCCGTCGATCCGGCATCAGGCGGCCGGAATCAAGATAGAGAGAGGGGGAGGGGATGGGGAGGACGCCATGGATGCGGTCGCCCATGCGCGGATCCGACCGCTCGCGACCGGAGCCGGCCGCCCGCGGACAAATCCGGCCGCCCCCGCGCAAATCCGGCCACCCGCGCAAATCTGACTGCATGTGAGGAAGAGGAAGAGAGGGAGGGGGCTGAGATGGCCGAAATCGAGAGTCGTTGCCTCCATCGTCCTTGCCGTCGTGAGAGAGGAGAAAGGGGGGAGAACGAGTCAGAGAGAGGGAGAGGAGAGGGGGAGAATGAATGAAAAATGAGGAGAGTGGGAGAGGAGAGGAGTGGGAGAGAACGAGTAAAAAATGAAAAAATAAGGAGAGAGGAGGAAAATATAGGGAGAGAGGGGACGCGGTTTGGAGAAGGTGGAGGGAAAAAATTGGGCAGAAAAATATTAAAATTAGTGATGGGTATATCTTTCAGAATTACCAAAGGATTTGATATCCATCGATAATTCTGAAGGGTCTTACTCGTCGATAATTAAAATAATATTATTCGATAATTACTGAGGGATAATGTCCTTCGAAATTACCGAAGGTTGCTAAATCCTTCGGTAATTTTGAAGGCACCATCTTTCAGAAAATAAAATAATAATATATTATTAATGTTTATAATATAACACATATCTCTCTTCCATTTTTATAAAATATTTATAATATACATAATATTACTAATGATTGTAACTATATATATTAATACATATTATATTATTAATGTTTAATAATAATATTATATATATATATATATATATTAATATTGATAATTATCGACGGATACTAAATCCTTCGGTAATTTCGAAGGCACCATCCTTCGGTAAATAAAATAGTATATTATTAATGTTTATAATATAACACATCTCTTTATTCCATTTTTATAAAATATTTATAATATAACATAATATTACTAATTATTGTAATTATATGAAGGATATATATAATTAATATCAATACATATACTATTATTAATGTTTAATAATATTATTATTATATATATTACCGGATCTTTGGTAATTTCGAAGGTAGTTTCTTTCATAATTACCGATGGATAATGTCCTTCGAAACTACAAACAAATAATATCCTTCATAATTACCGACGGATAATGTCCTTCGGTAATTTCAAAGGAACCATCCTTCGATAAATAAAATAATAATATATTATTAATGTTTATTAACACATATCTCTCTTCCTTGTTTATAAAATATTTTTAATATAACATAATATTACTAATGAGTGTAATTATATATATTAATACATATAATTAATATCAATACATATTCTATTATTAATGTTTAATAATAATATTATTATATATAAAAAATATTAATAACAAATTATACTATTTTAATTACCGAAGGATAATGCCTTTAAAATTATCGATGAACGTAAATCCTTCGATAATTTTGAAGGTATTTTTCTACGGTAATTATCGACGGGTTATGTCCTTCGAAATTATCGACGGATTTCAAATCCTTCGATAAATAAAATAATAATTTAATAATAAAATACTGAATATATATATTTATATTATATTATATATATTGTTATAAATACAATTACCGACGGGTATTTCCTTCGAAATTATCGACAGATGTAAATCCTTCGGTAATTTCGATGGCTATATTCGTCGGTAATTTAGCGACGGGGATTTTTCGTCTGTAAGAACGAAGGCCAACGACCTTCAATAATTTAGAAGGAGTTTCATATCCATCGCAACTGCTACCAATAAATGAGAAGGATTCATTTCTTTCGAAAAATGTCCGTCGCAAATTCATCATTTTCTTGTAGTGCGTTAAGTTGATCGAGGAGAACTTGAAAAGAGTTCTCACTCCAAAATGTCCGAGTCCAAGTCATCTTAACACAAGTCCAAAATATATATTCCATATAGCATTTAAAGTCACTACTTTATTGCAACTCAATGTTCAATATGAAAGACTCAACATAAATATAAAAGAGTGATTCTAATCCATGTGTTGCAATCACCAGAGCACCATCGTCGCACACACTTCAAATCATCCTAACATAAATCATGTATCTACAAAGACCAATGCAGAATGTGTCCACCCCGTAAGCTTTGGAGAAGCTTGTGTAACAAACATCACAACGAATATAAATCTCATATTAGATAAAGATGACATGGACCTTTTTTGCTTAAATCTCCATTGAACATAATCGTGAATCAATGCCATTATGACTAGCAATAGAAACATTATCAAGGACTCAATAGATACATGAGTATAATAAGATCAATAACTTTCAATGTTCAGTATCAGTAGGAAATTGGTAAATGGTGTTCGTTCATTAGCATTATTGATAATCATATGTTCATCTTTCGATTTTTTTTCGTATTATTAAGTGGGATAACTCCTCTTTATATAAAGTATGGAATTTAGAATAATATAACCATATGCCGGTGAGTAGGGGAGGATGTGACATATTTTGTGTGGAATCCTCTTTGTTGCATGGGGTGGAGAGGCTCACACAATAGGAAAAGTGGATATGGCATTTTGGCTTCACCAACCGTAGTCTTCATTATTTTACCTTAAGCTAGACTAAGTGTCCCTTCGGTAATGGTAACAATAGAAATTAACTCCAAGTGCATAATTATGGGCAATGACATTCCTAGATTTACATCTTTTATATTTATTAGTTCATTGACTATATTTCAATGCATCATTTGGTAAATTATAGTGGATCAAATCAAGAGAAGAAAGATCATTATAGGATTTAATCAAATGTAATCATAGGAGGTTAGGATGGATCAAGATTAAATCAAAGTTAGTAATAAGGTATGTGAATAAATAATACTTGATAAATATATATACGTTAAATCATACAGTTGTGTTTCCGAGAGTGCATCATGGCATGGTCGTAGCACGCCAAAACTACACTACAGTCATAATGAGCGGTCAACATGGCTCGTGTCAAAGGACACTGCTCATTCTAACCAACCAACATGGTCCATGTTCTAAGAACACATTATAGGGGTATTCACGAGTCGGGTTTGACCCGACCCGTGAGCAAACTCGAGTTTGGCCGGGTCGGGTCAGGTATTCATATTTTTTTCCTTGTGACCCGACCCAACCTGACCCAGGCCAGGCCGATTTGGATCGGGTTGGGTGGTTGGGTTATCCGACCACTATTATTCTTTTTTTAAAATTTTTTCCTTCTATTTTTTAATATAAAAATATTTATTACTTTGCTTTTAATACTAAATAAAATATTTTTAAATACAAAAACATATTGTTTTAATATTTATATATTTGTCTACATTTAAAATAGTTTATTTTATATTTTTTCAATTTTTAATGATATAAAACTCTTAAATTAACCAAGAAAATCATTTGAAATTAAAAAAAAACCTAGGTCGTCGGGTCGGGTCGGGCCAAATTCTCAACCTGAGCCCGACCTGACCCTTGGTCGGGTCATGGTCGGGTCGGATCTTCGGATTCTTAACACATTCTGTGTTCCAACTTGCTCGTAATAAAATGTTCTAGATTGTAGCATCATGAAGAAAATTGTAGTTTTAGACTGTGGCCGGCGATGAGATCGCAGGTGGGGGGATGCCCCCTCGACCTCGTCGGCGTACGTCCTTTGGCGAAGTAAACTTTTTATTTTTATAATATATTATTTTATATTTTTCAATATTAGATGATATGAGGGAAGAGTAATTTGGTCATTTTATAATTTAAAAATGAAAATTAACGAGAAAGTTAACAGAAGTTGACAGATGAACTTAAGTGAAAAAGGTAGTAAAGTTTAAGGGGTCAGCGGAAAAAATCCTCTACAAAATAGACAAATTATATATAACATTATAAATTATATAACTTCAAAAAACATATAAACATATAAAGTGTTATAACATTAAAAACGTGAATCATTTTGGAAATGCGTTACTAGATGGCATCCTAAACAATTTAAACATTGCATATTTGAAAAATCATTTATGCTAATGCGAAAAAACCAAGTGAACATGTGAAGATATTTACCAAAACTTTACGAGCAGTGGGCGTGAACAAGTCTGGTCTTCCTGTTCTTATGTGTGGCCTCGTAGATCGTGCAAAAATCACAATACCACCTTGTTTTTCCTCTTGCAATAAGGTTTCAAATTTAATAAAATAAGTACAAGATAAAATTTTGATTATTCCATTTTATATCAACATTACCATGCTTCTTCGATTATCATCAAATCAAATGGAGCCGCCTGAGTGGATGTGTGCCTCGAGCTTCGAAAGTTTGATAACTTTGGCCTTTGCAATCTTTCTTTGCCATTCTTCATCCATCCTCTAAAAACATCAAATACTTATACTTTGTGAAATTATAAATTTAATAAAAACAATTCAAATGTAAACTTACCACTTCTTACATAAAGACTCTCAAAAATTTGAGAAACTTATATAGCTGATTTCTTAGGTGTTGTGTAGCCACCTCCTCAAATGTTCTTCGGATCATCCCTAAATTTAGATCCGGATGAAACTAATTTATTTTCTAAAAAATATTATAGATTTTAGTAATTTAAAAATTATATAAAACAAAATATCTAATGAACAAAAAATATCATACAATAAATGCCAAAAAAAATGTCATCTCACACTTGAATTGGGACATCTTTTCACAATCCTGCTCATTTCGGCAAGTGGGAAAGGACAAGAGCACTAACATCCCGCAGAGTAGAAGTGGGTATGAAAGTGGTCTTGCGGTTTATGAAAATGAATTAATTTTGTATTTACAAACAAAACTATAAAATGGGTATGAAAGAATTATTTAACTTATGGATAAGTAATGTTGTTCGGTGACCACCCCATTATCGTGGAATTTCTCTTCTTCTGTCGAAGAAGAACCATCATCCACTGCAGCTGGAGTAGGCTAAGAGGGTCCGACATAATAACGGGCCCCGCTACAGAAGAAACCATTAGCGTAATATAAAATTAAAATCTGTATATTTCATGTATCAATAGTAAAGTTCTCATCCTGTGCGATATCTAGCGCTGGCTCATTCGTGGCAGTCCGCTCGTCAAAATGTGCCAATCCAAGTGTGTGTCCCATCGGTGGCGGCATCGCAACTGAAATCATTAAAATAAAAAAAATGATTAATATAATTACATGTCAATTATAAATAAAACACTAATAAATATATCAGCTAGCGTAATATGCCGGTCGTCATCACATGGTCATGTGGAATGGATGCTAGAATGTGAGGAAGCATCAATCGGTCTCCGTGGAGGTGTAGCAACTGTCACCATAAAAAAATAGTTAAAACATTTGCATATACTAAATTTCTTAAATACATAAATAATAACCTGGGGTGACATTTCGATCGACATCATGCGATCGAGATGATCCACCAATGGACTGCCTATGTGTCCCATCGACGGTGGAGCGACTGCCACCATTAAAAAATAGTTAAAACATTTGCATGTATTTACATTTATTAAATACTCAATAAATTACCTATGGTGACATGTCGATCGTCGTCATGCAATCGAGACAATCCACCAAACTGCCAATTATGTGATGATCCGACTATATGCCCCGTCGACGATGGAGCAACTCTCACAATAAAAAATGTGCCTAATTAGTACCAATTAGCCAAATACAAATAAGTTACACAATAAATATATCACTTGGTGGTCGAGGGACATCACTCATAGGGAGTGAGTGCTTGTAAGAGCGGGATCCACCTGAAGCTCAACCTCGTGTAACCATGCTTGAAAAATATTTAGATAAATTTAGATACTTAGTGAAAAAATTAAAATAAATTTAGATCCTTAGTGAAAAAAATAAATTTGTTAAAACAACTACGTGATTCAATCATTTGTCTTGTATTCTAATTCATCATTTTTATCATCATCTCTATAATCTTGAGTCGAGTCATCGTCAATAAAATCATCAACATTCACTTCTAAAAAGTTATTTGAAGTGAACTCTTCCATTGACTCAGCGTCATCAGCTAATTGAATATTCTCAACTTCATCGACTATATCAATCATCTTGTTTGTGCGATTTTCTTGATAGTAATCATCTACCGACACATCATTGAAAGCAATTTTCTACTAAGAATAGTCTACTTCTCACTTGGTTCATTGAAAGCAATTTTCTGCATGACGTCCATCATTCATGCTTGGTTCTTTTTTATGGATACTTTGTATTGCGCTCGTTCAAACAATACGCATGGATCGTATGATGTAGTCTTGATCGAGGCTTAATATCCATAAATTAAAACTTTGGATTGACTCTAACTCCCTTTTCTAGATTGAACCAATGATATTTTTGTATTATGACTTTGTTAAATTTACTCAAATATGACAATTCTATGATTTCTTCTATAATGCCATAGTAATCTAACTCGTTGTCCCATACATGCTTCTTAGAACACATATGCCACTATTAATAGTAAAACGTTATCGATTATGTTGTTTCGTATGAAATCTATATCCATTAACTATCACGCCATAGTAAGTGCAAACTTATTTCTACGGTCCGTAACAGACTTCTCGAATTCTCAATCGGTCATTAAGCCATTGATAGTTTCCAATCTAACAACGTGTGATTCAGTTGCAAAAGTCGTATGAAGCGCATCAAATAGTTTCCATGCCTAATGTCTGAAGGATGTGTAATGAAATTCGGACCATCACTTGCCCCCTCTTTGTGCCACCTCGTGAATGATGTAGTTTGCTAAAAAAAATAGTCGTTGCAATCTTGGAACTATGGGAAAATAGCTGAATATTGCATTTGACACATTCTTCTTCGCAATTTGAGAACTCTTTCTAGATTTGTATCTGAACTCGTCATAAATAGAACAACTAAGAAATGAGTTATCTTTTGCACTTGTAAAAATTTTTCGGTAACCTCTTTGATATCGAAAGCATACTCTTGATATTGACAATCATTCTGACAAAACAACTTTCACTCATATTAAATTTTGTTTCAAGTTCATTGGTTGTGTCATTGCAGAAAGTGTAGTTTACTTCACGCATCCATCCCATAAAGGTTCATCGACTTCTTTGAGAAGATTATAAAATTTAAAATTCGAAGGATTCAGATCTTCTTCAATAAATATTTTACCAACATTTTTTGCTTCCATTGCATCTCGTCTCATGTCCCTGTATGGATTGCTCGACTCGCCCACATTAGCATCTATGTTAGCATGTTGTCTTTTTATTCCATCTTTCTTTTCAATTTGTATATTTTAGTAAGAAATCATTGTAATATAAATTTTTCTCCACATCATATTTTAGTTTCCACTGATAACATTTGCATTTATGACATGGGCATAAGATTTCATCACATAAAGAAGCAACACCTTCATTTTCATATGCCACCTTAATAAATTCATCAACACCATCCTTATATTCTTCTATTATAATGTCCCATTGATCCTTCTAATGATGAATCCAACTACTATTTGTCATTGTCATTTTTGTAATGGACAACATTAAGGGCATATGTCAAAACATTCTTGTTGATCAATGAATTATCATATTGTGGTATCTTTTTTCCAATATTCTCATTTTATTTATCAAGAATGTGGATCTTGTTAACTAAAATGAGAACATGACTAAAAAGACCAAAATTTGATAATAATTTATCAGTATTTTATTTCAAGTTGAATATCATTGAATATAGATTTAAGGCATAATTCAAAATAATATAGTTAATTTAATTTTTTTGTTTATCCATTTTTGAAGTCACACCATTCATCTAGTTAGAAACATAATTAAGAACAATATAATTTGTTCATGCTAATCTAGTTGGAAGCATAATTTAAAACAATATAGTTGGAAGCATAATTAAGAATAATATACTTGCAAGTATAATTGAAAACAATATATAGTGTTTGTTCATCTATTTTTTAAGTCAATTTTATTCAATTAATAAAAAGGTACTTACTACGCGTTGAGAGACGTCAAGAGGGTGGCAGTGGACAGGAGGATGTCCAACGATGACGACGTATGATGGTGGCATCGGAGGAGGCCAGGAGGATGTCTAGCGATGGCATGGCAATGTCCTACGGAGGCGTCGGAGGAAGGCAGTGAAGGAGGGCGGAGAGGGCGGCGTTCGGCAGGGCGGAGGAGGACGGCATCCGACAGGGTGGAGGAGGGCGACATCTGGCAAGGCGGACGAGGGCGGATCAGGGCGGACTAGAGCGTTGGTGACGTCCGACAGGGCACTTGAAGGCAACGTTCGACAGGGCGGCGCAAGGCGGAGGAGGGCGAACGAGGGCGGAGTAGGGCGGAGGAGGATGTCAGAGAAAGGCGGCGGGGTCGGAGGAAGGGCAAGGGAAGGCAGCAGAGCAACGCAGATGAGGGCGCCCGAGAGCGGCGGAGGACGGTGTCCGGCAGGGCAGAGGAGGGCAGCATCTAGCAGGACGGAGGAGGGCGCCCGAGGGTGGAGCACAGCAGACCAAGGCATCGATGTCATCCGGCAGGGCGCCCGAGGGTGGCATCCAATAGGGCGGAGGAGGGAAGATGAGGGCCAAGGAGAAGGTTGGCAGGGTCGGAGGACGGGCAGGGGAGGGCAGTGGAGTAGGACGGACAAGGGAAAAGCTGGTGTCGATGGTGTCCAGTAGGGCGCCCAAGGGCAGCGTCCGACAGGGCGGAGGAGGGCATAGAAGGGTAGATGAGGATGTCGGAGGAGGCGGGGGTCAGATGAGAGTGGACGAGGGCGTAGAAGGGCGGATGAGGGCATTGGAGGAGGCGGGGTTGGAGGAGGCTGGTGGGGTCAGAGGAGGTCAGCGGGGTCGCAGGAGGGCGCGGAGGAGGCGAAGGAGGGTGGTGCCCGGTACGGCATTGGACCACGGCACCGAAGGACGGTAGCGTCGATCGCAGTCAATCATCGACGTCGGTCACAGTCGATCGTGAGCATCGTGGTCGCACGGTCGGAGGATGGGAAAGTAAGCACACAGTAAATAGTAAATCAAGAAGTTAGGAATTTAAGGTAACTTTTTAACGCCGCAAAGCAATTTGACGCTAATTCCGTGCTAAAGCGGCGCAGACAAATAAATTAAAAGATATTATCTTAGAAGCGATGCTAAGTCGTCGCCCAAGTGACTCTAGTAGCGACAAATCATGGTTGACGCTAAGTCGGTGCTAGAGTGATGCCATTGAGTATACCTGATTTTTTTTATTAACTTATAATCAAATAGGTTTATATTATTTTGTTCATATTATATTATAAGTTTATATTCAAATAGGTTTTCTATATTCTAAGTTTCTATTGTGTATATATATATATATATATATATATATATACATATACATATATATATGTATATAATGTATGTATGTATGTATGTATGTATGTATGTATAATGTATGCATGTATGTATGTATGTTAGGTCTATATGTATATGTATATGAAACTATAAGTCTATATGTATATGTGTCTAATTAAGTGGGAAAAAAATAAAAGGAAGTAGACCAACTAAATTAGCCACGCAATTATGCATCGCTATTTCAGCGCTGTCATCACTAATAAAAATAGTGTCCGATTAGCACCGAAACGGCGCTGTGAGTTTGGGACGCTAAAGTTCTGAGGCGCTAAACCGACGTAATGGTGGCTCTATTTAGCGACGACAAGTATTGCGTCACTAATGTGATGCTACTATGAGATATTGCAATACTATTTTAACGTCATTGCATCTATATATATTGTGACGCTAAGTCAGGTCACTTAGTTCAACACTCATCATTCATGAATAAAAATATATAAATAATTTATCTATAATATATATATATATATATATACACATATATATATATATATGTAGCATATGATATAGGAATACATATGCATGGAATACATATAATGTAGCTAACTTATAGTAATATATACATATTGGAACAATATATCAATGCCATTGCGTCTATACTATGACGCTAGATTATGCCATCTAATTCAACCCTCATAATTCTATGATTAAGAATATAAAAATAATTTATTTGTGATACATATATGTAATATATGATATAGGAATATATGTAGGTAATACATATAATGTAACTAACATATAGTATACGAATATATATGTAACACATATAATATAAGAATACATGATTAGGTAAGTATAGGAATACATATGTAGGTAACATATATATTTAATTAGGAATATTTAATTCGAAAAGCATCAACTTAGCATCTTCGCGACGCTAATTAGCATCTCAAAGAGTCGACGCCAAAGTAGCGCAACATACCGGCGCCCATATCGACTCTGTCAGTCGCGTCGACATAGCGTCACATATTTTGTGACGCTAAATTAGCGTTGACCTATGTCAAGCCCAATATAGTGCTATAATCACATTTCCTCATTCTAGCGTGAAGTAATAGCACCGAAGTAGCGTCTCCATGGCATCGTACTTCGCACCGAGTTACTATAATGCTAAAGTGATGCTATTGGGAGGCAGTGAGCGTCGCGCTTTGTTGATGCAATCTCATCGCTATGGGGACGCTATTGGCATCGACTTAGTGTCTCCTTTTGTGCGACGCTAATTGTCGTCACTATTTGACAGTTTTCTTGTAGTGTTTGGTAATAATAATAACATAAAATCAATAATATAGCAATAGGGTAGCGCTAACATGGATTGCATGGGTTCAAGTATGAGACAAACAAATATTGATCAATACATACACAAATTAAAAAAAAATACATTCAGGATTAAAGGAGTTGTCCCCTACTTAAATAGGGGACACCATGTCTCCTAATTTATTAACCATTAGATATGAAATCAAAGGTGGTAATCTAAATCGATTATTTATATTAGTTTAGTCCTTTTTATTAGAATTTTAAAGTTAACAGGTGATAAAAAAAGATTAATTGTCAAATCACTAATAAAAAGTATTAAACTATTATAAATAACCGGTTGTGATTCTCACCTTTGATTTAGGGGACATCCCCGTTAAATTCATATATTTGAGATTGTCAAAATCGATATTTTACATGATATCGTAAAGGGGTCACAATAATAATGAAGATCATAAAATCATACTGAGAATTATAAAAAACTATCTATTAATAAAAAAGTGTATTTTAAAAGATAAATTGTATCTTTTAAAAAACTTATTGTTCTCAAGTCTTAAATTGCATCTCATTGGGTCATACTTCTATTAATTTTTAAGCTAAATTAAATTAAAACATAATAATAATGGAAAATATTTATATTCCATTTAAATTAATCATTATTATCATAAATATATTTTAAAATAATTGTATTAATTGTATAAGATCCAATAAATGGTAAGATTATGTGTTAAGATCATATTTAGATCTTACACATTAGATCCTCAAGATGAGATCCAAATCATATATCTTAATATCTAATTAAATCGAGAACTTGACAATATTGCATACATTAACAACATGATCACTGGTTTTCTTATTATCAATTGCAAATAAATAAATATACGTTTAAGACATGTAGTAACATCATGATGATGGATTTACATATCAAGATCTTATTAACTTAGGAGTGCATGATTAGATGTTTAGATTATCAAGTAGTGAAAACAAAAGATAGGAAGAACATATCAATCATGGAGACCTAGATCTCATTGTAAGAACAAGACATTTCTTGGCCTAAACATGTTGATATATCCAAGTTTAAGTTCACTTTTATCTCATTTAATGCATTTGGTTTGATGTTCCATGCATTCTTTTTGTCGTACCAGCATCCACGCCTCAGTTCCTCTACCTACAGAAGTAATTGGCGACATCTTCCTTTGTCACAAAAGCGCCGATAGTACAGGTGATGCTAAGGCATGCAGCTTAGCATCTTAATGCATGAAGCCAATGTGACGCTATATTTTAGTGTGCATTTCCCTTCACCCGCGTGTAAAAATAGTGACTATATAGCGTCACGACGATGCCACACTTGGCATCGAGAGCGAAGGCGATGCTACTTCGAGACGAATGAGAGGCAACTAGTGTCACCCCTTTGTCAGCCCAAAGGTGTTGCTCTTTTGATGCCTTTGGCATCAAGATAGCATCGCAGTTCTTGTGCGCTATTTTGTGTCTCTAATATGACTATGTCTTGTAGTGTGCAGCCGACAGCCAAATACAAGAGAAACAATGAGGAAGAAATCATTAGGTGGAGGAAACAAAAAATAAATATGAAGAGAAATGATTGTTTGTGAGATTTAATAGAATATAAATCACTAAATAATTGCCTTAAATCCCCAAAGATCAAACAATATTCTAAAACTAAATCGACGTTCCTTGGAGGAAATCATGAAATTTTTGTGGTCACAAAACCTTTTGGGTAGGGATGTTGACAAATTAGACTAGACCCAATCTGACCTAATCAATTTTTATCAAGTCGGGTCGAAAGACTTTTGGAGGGTAAATCCAACCTAACCCGATTCAAGTCCAATTGAGTGTATTTTTCTTATTTTTATATTATTTATTTTATATATTTTAAAAAGAATATTTTTCAAATATTTAAATATTATTTTCACACTTAAAATATTTTATTTTAATATTTTAGAATTATTAATCAAATTTAGATTTAAAGTTAAATAAAAAGTAAAATATTAAAAATAAAAATAGAACAACGAATTCGATTGGATCAAGTCGAGTTGAGATTTTTTAATCTTTACTCGACCGACTATCGGGAACACGACTATTGGGTTTGAGTCATCCCCTACTTCAGGATTCAGTGCATTCCATGTGGATCCTGTAGCCACACTTCTTTTTTGTGTGTTGACGTATGTCGTCTTACAAGGGAACTGAGCAGATCTAAGAGATAGAATTTTATGTAAAATTTTAGATAATTTTTTAGTAAACAAAATCAATCCATTCAAAATAGGACCCATTTGATATATATTCTAGAGGCTCATTTTAAATTTATAAATACTCTATTATATTATTAATTCATTAGACATCATTAGTTTATCTAATAATTGTGTATGATTGAGTATCCTACTCAAAATAGATAATTTCTTGATTAATTAATTTCCTGAGCGCACTCCAAATTCATAGTTATACGAAGCAGATTCAATTATCAATGTACTTAGGGGGCGTTTTCGTAGAAGTAATCTTTCTAAATTACTGGTAATCTAAAATTAAATTACTTGGACTCATCACATTATCTTATTTACTTTATTTTAATTTACAAGTTATCTGAATTACTTAGCAATGCAGGTTGCCTATAAAATGATAATTCACATTGACTAGAAGGAGGGTGTCCATTCAGATTGTCATCCAAATAACAATTTATTTTTATTTTCTTTTCATTCATGTCCTTTTCAATCTTAGACAAATAAAATATAAAAATAATATAAAATTTTATATAACAACAACAAATAATATTATTATCATCATAATTAATAATATTAATTTATTTAAAATTTATTTTATTATTATTATTGACATGAATTGCATATTATTATTTTAAATATTATAGATATTACCATAATTTAATTGGTGATAATTCTTTTAATAAGTAATGTAAATTGCTAAATAATGTAAGAAGGTAATACAGGAAACACCTTCTTAGCTCCTTTTGGCCATGAAGTTGTTGGAGCAATGCAGATTGTGTATTGTTCAGAAGGAAGTCAGAGGACGTTGACAGCAACTTCTCATCAACCTCAGCACAAAACAAATATTTAGACAAAATCTCCAACCCTACTTGTAAGGGATATATTTAATTAATTGAATACCGTTCTATTTTTTATTTCAACTTTCAATTAATATGCTAGGAAGCCAAAAAGAACATCGACAATAAAGAATGAAAGATGTATGAGCTATATAAATCAACTAGTGAATGCCCTCGTGCTTCGCACAATTTTAAATAATACATAAATATTTATTATTAATTGTATATATAAAATAAATTGTTATATATGTTTATTATTTTAATATAAACTTGTAAGTTTTATATTAAAAATAGTTTTATGAGCTCAATAGTTGTTATTTCTTTAGAGAAATATTTTCATATTTCTACATCTTAATATATACATTTCATCCATACTCGTGATAAAATATATACATTAATTTTTTAAAAAATTATAAAGTTATAATATAATTGTGTGGATTTAACTAATAACATCCAACAAAAAATGACCTTCTGGCCAAAAAGAATATTAATTGGATTAAAAATAGAAAGAAAAAATAAAATAAATGATACATTGAGAGAATTTTTATCGTCCATAGATAAGGTTATGATCGAGAAAGGTCTCCTAATATACCTACATATCTATGTGTCACATCGATGAACCACATTAAAAGTGCAAGGTAGAGTATTCGGAGCTCCTCTAAGCATTCGTGTCAATGAAGCTACTCTCAATTGAATTTTTGGAGAAGCTATCGATATTTATGGTCATACATCATATGCTATTCATGTATCCACACATAAAATGATACATATCATTTGCATTAAACGAATAAAATGGAGTATTATCCTTATTCGTAATTTCAAAATAACTTTTGTTCTATAAAAATATAATTATTATATTTAGTGTTGTATTTCTTTTTTCTAATGTTCATTTTAGAAATAAATATAAGATAACACGTTTATAGATAAAACAATACAAAAAAAGAGAAAAAAATAGCAAAATTTTATGTGATGTTTGATGATGAAAGTAACTAAAAAAATGCTTATCACGGTAATCCTTTGAATAAAATAAAATACTTGTTTCTTATTACTTCTTTGTAACCCCACTTCTTTCCTAAAAGAGTGCGTGAGACATCCCAAGAGGCGTCAAAAGATTACTGTTTTAATGTCATCATATATATTTATTTTGGTAATTGAAAAATATTGTATAAAAAAATTTGGAGGAAAAATACATATGTTTTCATAATTAAATTTGGTGGAAAATATTTTTTGGAAAAGATGTTATCTCAAGGAACTATTTTCATACATACTTTTATGCAATATTGGCATGGCTTAATATGCTAAACAACATATATGGGTAGAATTTTTTTTATCATTAATATATTATTTAGTTATTGTCATTATTGTTTTTAACGATTCCAAGTAAAACATAAATAGAGTTAGAAAGAAAGGACAAGTAATATGATGATGGTTTCTTATTATTATACTATTAACAAAGGCAGAGTTAATAATTCAAATTAAAATAAATACCATAATTAAATATAAAAAATTAAAGTCTTCATATTCGTATTCATATTCATTAAAGTTTTTATATACATGTTAATATTTGAGATATAAAAGGGAAACTATTAGTATTAAAATAGAATATATAACATAATGAATTTCTTAGTTATAATTGGAACACCCATTTTCATAGGTAGCTTTAGGCAAGTGGCATTTACGCTACCCTTTTGCTATTGGTAGCTAAAGATTTTATTAAAATTATCATTATTATTTTATTATTTTAAAAATAATTGTGTGTTATCTAGGAATGGATAATTCAAATGGTTTGGAAATAATTTTTAAGTCACATGGGTATGTGTTACCAAAATAACGATAATTTTTAAGTCACACGGATATATGATAGGATTAGAATAAGAAAATAAAAATTTATTGAAAAAATAATATAGATTGAGAAATCACTAAAAAAATATGATACATTAAACCAAAAATGTATTCATATCTCGGACCTTTTCTCATAGTATCCATCCTTGAAATAAACTTAGAAAAATAAAAAAAGAGCATAATGACAAAAGAATATGCCTAAATTTTTAGGGATACTTATAAATAGAACGATTACAAATATTGTATAAAAATGAGAAAACAAAATGTAATTAAAATTATTTCTTATTGTATGAAAAAACAAAATGTTTAACAAAAGAACATATTGAGTTCACCGGTAAGAGAAGACAAAAGACAAAAATAATTTGTTGTTTAAAAATTAAAAGTATTTAATAGAAAAAATTATAAGTGCTCTTTTGATTAATACAAAACATGAAACCTCGCAAAGAGGAGCATTGAAATCCACCACTACAAGAAAATTGAAATTTTCTGACCGATAGTTTCCGACGGATAGAAATTCGTCGTAATTTGCGATGAATTTTACGACGAATAGTGATCCGTCAGAATTTTCGACGGTCACAATCATCAAAAATAAAAATAATAAATTATATAATTTATTATATTATTATTTTATTTTTCTACGATTAGAAACGTTGAAAGTTTTGACGAATATGCAACCGTCGCAATTTTTTACGGTCTGGACCATCGGTAAATGAAAAATAATCAATTATGTAATTTATTATATTATTATTTTATTTTTCGATAATTAGGAATGTCGAAAGTTTCGACGGATATCCAACCGTCGTAATTTTTGATAGTCCAGATCGGCCTCTGGCAGTCGGATCGAAACTTTTCGACGATTCGCAACCGTCGAAAATATCGGTGGTTGCAACTGTCGACACCGTCGAAACTTCCGACGTTTTTTTCTTAGCCGTCGAAAATTGATTTGCGACGATTATTTTTCGGACGAATCGATTTCATCGAAAAAACCATCGAAAATCGCCATTTTCGACGATTTTCAAAAAATTATAGACGGTCGAAATCGTCTGTAATTCTCATTTTTCTTATAGTGCACCTGGTCTTCACTCTTCATCTTCTTTTACTCTGGTTGCTTCAGGAGTTAAAAATAGGGATGCACATACCTTTATTGTAATCACCACCTGCAAATTTAAAAAATAAATTAATTGCAAGATCATGAACATAATGAAAAAGAACAAAATTTGAGAATACTTGCTAGATCACTCCTCATTCCACGTTCTTTTTTTTCTCTGGGAAGCCTTGGAAGTTGGACACATGTTATATAGGAGAGAATTAAAAAAACGTAGGTTTTAAGTTTCAACTGATGGGCTTCTCGTACGTCACCAAGATAAAGTCACATTCTATATATATATATATATATATATATATATATATATATATATATATATATATATATATGAATCATTAACTTAAATTCAAAAAAGAAATGGGAAGAAATTATATGATATTAAAATTAAAATGATTAGGTTATAATTTTTAAAAAATGGATATAAATTACACTACATATTTCAGAAAAGAGGAATAGGAATAGATAGTATGATTTTAAATTTATAAATAAAATGATCATTGATTCAGTAATTGAATGAGTGAAATTATTGAGAAGACTTGAAACTGCTCCATTAATTATCAAGAAATGGCTTTTAAGTATAGTTTATTTTAAATGAATAAAATATATTAAAATGAGGAAAAGGATAAATTGGAAAGATGACGTGATAATGGTTTCAATACACCAGCTTTATATATATATATATATATATATATATATATATGTCAATAAATAAGTTATATGAGCTATCAAGTCAATCACTTGACACACTGGTGGGGTGGGCTACAAAACGTCCAGATTAATAGACGAGTGAGATGGAGTGATATAACTAGAGAGACGAGGTGATGGAGTGTAGTGAGTTATTATAAAGATTATGTTTGAATAATAAATTGTAAAATGTTATGATATAGAGAATGAAAATTTTATTATTAAAAATTTTTTTTATCCTTTATTATATATAAACTATTTATAATATATAATGAGTAATAAATATTTATTATTTTATCATTTAATTTATTTTTCTTTTTTTATTTTACCTATTTTACCTATTTTTATTGTATTATTTTTTTGAACTATTTTGTTCATCTATTTTAAAAAGTAAAAAATGATAGAGAGATGGTTTAATTTGATAACAAGAGATCATTTCAATTGATAATAAAAGAGGAGTTAATTTGGTTTAAAATTATTTATGGTGGAATGAAGAATTTGATGTTTGAAAAGCTTAGCTATTATATTTCTCCTCTCTTAACTTAAATGAAAAATATAATCAAACATAATTTTACTACACTCATTCCACCACACCCCTTTTAATAGAGGGGGTGGATGAGGTGATGTAGTGAGAGATGGGATGGTGAAGTGTAGTGTGTCATTAGAAAGTTCATATTTGAATTGTAAGTTGTATAAATTAGTTTTATCCTTTATTATATAAATTATTTATAATATAAAATGAGTAATAAATATTTTATTACTTTAAAACAATTTATTTTTATTTTTGTTTTACCTATTTTTCTATTTTTATTATATTATTTATTTTTTGAACTGTTTTATTCATCTATTTTAAAAAGTAAATATATATATATATATATATTCATACCAGAGAAAAGGATAATTTATGAAATAGATAGTTTAATTTGATAATAAGAGAAATGATTTTATTTGATAATAAAAAAATTAGTTTGGTTTAAAATTTACATAATTAAAAAAAATAATTTCATTTGACACTAAAAAAAATTAATTTGATTTAAAATTATTTATCTCTTCTCATGCTACTAGTTTGATTGAATGAAAAGTATAACATTTAAAGACTAGTTATTCAACTATCACATCCCTCTTAACTTAATCATGTAACTAACCTCATTCCTTTATATTTCACTCGACCCCTTCTTCAAACAAACCCTTAACTATTAACTCCTTTTTTTTAGTACTCAATAATTGTTTAACGGAATACAACTTCATTTTTAAGACTTCGTTCATATTCTTTATAATCCAGATCGAATACGCAACCAGCTTGAAAAACAGCTTTATCAAAGTTAATTTCTTTTTTTTTTTGTTTAAGTTGACGTTTGATAAAAATGAAAATAACTCCTCTAAGATATCTCTCTCTCTCTCTCTGTTTAAGTTGACGTTTGATAAAAATGAAAATAAGTCCTCTAAAATCTCTCTCTCTCTCTCTCTCATGCGCACAATCTTGAGATAATTTGAAACTTTGGCTCCCCAACCAGAGACAGCCATATCACAACCTTCCAGGCGAAATTAAAACACACAAAGCAAAGATTACTTAGTCCTCGGACGTCTCAAACGTCTGGCTGACAAAGAACGAATTGCATCTGATAGAAACATGCACGCACTCAGGAGAAATTGTAACACGATGTGAAGTTTCCTTAAAAAACCTTTTCCCTTTTTTTTTCTTTCCAATACAGGAGAGGCATTTTTCGTTCATTTTGTCAAACCACCACCACCACCACGAACAGTCACCACACCACCACTAACGAGGAGAGAAATTTGTAGCACTTGCGTCCTGGAGTCTTACTCTCTATATATGTACGTATATAGCATAAACAAACGTTTCAGACATTGCACTTGGACATATTGGTTCCTCTTTCCATGTCTGCTCCACGAGTTCCAGTTCTAATAGCTCACTACGTCCACGCTAACGTAGTAGTGCAGGCGATTCGGTCGGAGCACCACTCTTGCTGTCCAGCAATCCACGCCCTTAAAATAATGATTCATGCCTTCCATTACACTCGGGCAGGAGAGATCCATATATACTCGACAAGCATTTTGACTGCACTCAAAGGACATGGGTTGGACCTACCCACTTCACTTGCCTCGAGAATCTTTGGCCGTGTCTTCCTCTAAGCAGGGATGATTAAGAAGCATGGGATATCTGGTGTGACAATATAAAGTTAGCCACCAGCAAAATTCCATTCATCTCTCTTTGTTTTTTTTTTTTCTCTCATTTGGTTGAACATGCAATATAACATCTCGTGCAGGGGAAGGATCTTGTGAGAATGAGATGTTGCTATACAAAGATTTGAAAGCCACCACTGTCATGTGCATTTGCGGAAACCTTCGTCCCTTTACATCTTCATGGTCCATCTCATCAGGGTTGTCCTTGCTCAATTGTTGTTGCTGTCACTGTTTCTGTGTTGGTTTCGCGTTTACCACCGTCGATTGGTTCGACAGGAATCAGAGCACTCTACAACAATCTTATTCATATTCCATGAACCCACAAACAGGGGTCATTCCTGAGAAACTACGTATCAGCATTGACGTAACCTGACAGTAGCAGATCACCAAGGGGGCCGGTGATGAAGTGGGCATGACCAATCAAACATGCAGGAAAACAAAGGATGCTCAACTGGCTGAAATGATCTGTTGACTCCTTTCATTTAAGTGACAAGAGAGACAGCTGTAAGAAGGTCATACTGCAGTTCAACTCCACGTAATATTCGAGGATTACTTAGACTCGAAGCTGAAAGGATCATTGCATCCAAGCACCACTCATGGCTTTAGAAGACCATCTTACTGATTGCGACCTAAAATTAAACTGTTCGAAGCACGAAAATGGGTGATGATTGCCAAGATCAGATTAAAGTGTTACATACAGTTCATGCAATGTACTGTTTTCTGGTCATGGCAATGTAAAAATTTCTGACAGCCTGATTCATATCCTTTTTTTTTTTTTTTTTTTGTCACAAAACTAGAATTCTTCCGGTGGCAGCAATGTGGAGGCAGCAAGTGGGAAAGATTATGATATGGTACAATAATCTGATACTCTCAAACGAGGCCTTTTTCGTAAGGGCTCAACATGCAAAATAGTCATGCCACTGCAGTAAATAGGTGGGTTTGTAATTATTGGTTAGTTGACGACACCAAAACAAGGGGCAATGTTTTGTCGGAACACGAAAATGTGAGCAACGTGCAAATCACAAGTAGCACGTCCCAGAGTTGGGATGGCTTAGAAGCCCTCCACAGTAGGCAAAGTTCTGCATGTGGTTATTAATGGCAAGATAAAGGGAGCAAGGAACGCACTAAGAAGCCTTGATGCGACGTCGAGTGACACAACAAAAACATTTTGAGCAGGAGCTATCGGTGAAAGATTCAAATCGTTTTCTTTTGAGAGTGGAAGATTCAGAGTGTTCTGAATCTTGTGGAAGAATCAGACCGGAGTACAGATTTTCACGTTCCACCAGAAATACAAATTCCAACATCCGAATGGAGTGTGATTGAGACTTGTGCATCGCCTTGACATAACATGTTATTGTTAGTCTAAAGCCATCTCTTAACCATTTTATATAAATAATTAGACTATTATCATTTACTGTAAAATATGTAGATATTTTTGTTCCAAGACTCTTATACTGGATTCAGGTTATGATAAACAGTCATAATAATTTGAGCAATACCTTATTGAAATGTGATTAAAAATATTTATATAATTTTTTATTTGAAAAAAAAAGAAAATTAATTATGAAGTTAGTGAATAGTTATGATGATGTGGTAGTTATGATTACGGAGTAATGTAATTAGTAGTAATAGTGTGTTAGTGATGAAGAGTGTGCATGATATGTCTCTTTTTTATGCATTATCTCCATGTTTTATCTTGCATCTTCTGAAGTTGTAAGCTTATATATAGGCCACCTTATTTTGAATTTTAATATAGTAGTATATCATGCAATGATATTTTTTTCTCCAAAAAATGTTCCTTGATTACTTTAGTGTGTTGAATTATTTTTCTAATTTATTCTTTAATTTCCAACAGAAATAAGATGTCAAAGTGTAACAACTCATCTTCCTAGAAACTAGTATCATTTGGGGACTTTGGATGTCACGCTTGTTCACAATCAAATGATATATCATAATAAATTACAAACAAAGGCACTTAAAAAAATTCATTTCATAAAATGACTCAATATTTCATCATGAATAACACACTTATTATTCTTAACTCTTAAGCATGTGCACTTAGTTTTCAAGAGTTCAGTCGCACCAACTTCTAGCCATGATTACTTGTACAAATCTTCAATGCAATTTTTCTATAATATGATACTACATAATGTATTTGTGTGTCATTATATAATAAAAAGTAACACATGAATGACATGAGTTCTAGTTGGATCGTCTATGTCAAACAAAACATAGTATTCATTAACATAAGGATAAATCATGAATCAATCATCATACCATTACACATAAGCAAATAAGAATATTCTCATAGATAGTCATCCTTTTCTTTACATATATACTTGTACTTCTACTTAAGGTTATTTTATAACCCTTTGAACATAATGTTCATTGATAATCATTTTTTCTTTCATTCATTGCCATAAGAATGTTGAGGTATTATACTTCGCTTTCAAAGGATTCTTTATCTTTAAATGTCATTTGATTTTAACTTAATTGAAGAATTTAATCATTACTATCATTTAGCCTACTCCATGCTCATAATATCTTAAAAATGCAAATCGTTGTGGGTGTGAAAAAACTTTATTCTCAAAGAATACATATAGACAAGGTATAAAAAATTTATTTTCCAACTTTACTTTGATTGATGATAAGAACATATTATTTAATTGATACATTATACTTTTCAATGCAATAAATGTTATCATATTTTAATCCTATTTATATATGATCAAACGTAACACCATCTTGGTGTTTATCGTTCAACAAACAATGTTGTAGAACATTTATACTTCATAAGAATATCTTTTCAAATCATATAGGATCATCTCTAAAGATCACAATCGTGAGCGATGCATTATTTCTGTTGAACCTCATAACTCATTTTATAGGGGACATCTTCAATAACACATGGTTTCCCCCATTGTAGATCTGTTCTATTATCTTTCTACCTATAGCTTCTTTTGGTGAAACTGTCAAATCAAATCTACCTTCTTTGCTTATTTTCTTACCCCAAGCAATCTTTCTTCTCAAACAAGTGGGAGACATATAAGATCTTTCATATACTTTGTATGGAGTTATCTTAATGGTTAATGATAATTATTATTGTAAACAAACTTAGGTAAACCCAAATGGTCATCAAGCTACCTTGCCAATCAGTAGAACATGCTCTCAATATATCCTCTAAATTATGGATCATCATTTCACTTTGTCCATCATTCTAAGGAGAAAATGCAATATTGTAGTTATGTCTAGTATCAAATGCATGTTACAGCTCTCTCCAAAATTTTATTGTAAATTTGGAACATCTAATCAGTGTAAATGAAATATCTCATCCACATACAACTTGTGGCGGACTATCTCACATTGTATGACAAGAAATGTGTCAATTTGGTCAACTTGTTAACGATGATCTAGATAGAATTGTCATCCTTTTGGCTACTGTGCATCATCAATTTCTCTTTTGTGCTTCTTTCTACTAGGCTTGACTTCTAGACTCAATGGATTGCTACAGTCTACTCTCATTTTCTACTTAAAGCACAATTTTGAGTCTTTTCTTTAATTTTAGAAATCTCTCTTTATACTTTGGTGTCCAATTTAGTTTCTCGCATTTTCTGGTCAGCTTAGTCATGAGAGCAAAAGGTTTTGAGACGTCTTGACTAAAGCATTTTTACTATCTAACTAATGCAATAAAATTTCTAATTTATGTCGCTCTTCCATCCCTCCCAATTTTTTCCAACTTCGACATGTGTGGGGTTGAGGCCATCCATTGGTACAATATTACCAGATTTCAC
The DNA here is from genome assembly GCA_030549335.1 of Pontederia crassipes. NCBI lineage: Eukaryota > Viridiplantae > Streptophyta > Magnoliopsida > Commelinales > Pontederiaceae > Pontederia > Pontederia crassipes. The sequence goes on from CM060190.1 coordinate 38,682,968, forward strand.
ATTTGGAAAACTTTACGTTAATTGATGTTAATGCAAAGTCTCCCATACTAATTTTAGGTGCTTTTGGTACTCTTCGGAATTTGATAAATAGACGAGGGTGTCTTCAACTTTGTTCTTGGGAGCTTTATTCTTTGGAAATACATACACACAAGGTGTAATATATTTTATTTTTTGACTTTATTTTGATGGTTGAAAAGAATATATTCTTCAATTAATATATTATGTTCACTATAGCAAACATTAATATCTCTCAATATTCATATTTTAATTTTATTTATAGTTGACAATATGTAACGTCATCTAAGTGTTTATCATTTAGCAAATAGTGTTGTAAATCATATACTTTGTAAGAATGACTTTTCAAATCATATAGGATCTTTGGGAATCATGATGGTGAATAAATTGCCCATTCCCGTGAAAAAGAGAACTATCTTCACAGTTCCTTTCGTACTCGTTCGTTTATGATCATGGCATAGGAGTCTAATTGTGAAGGGCTTTCATCATGGCCATGAAACTACATTTCAATGTCATGAACGAGGCATTGTTTTCTTTGGATAAATTACGTCAAATACCCTCAAACTTTGGTCGTTTTTCAATGATATTCTCTAACTTTACTTTGTAATAACACTTCCCTTCATCTTTTAATTTATTTCACCAAATGCCATTTTCACCAATTATAGGCCCTTATTCGGTCACACTACTAATGCGGCATCTTCTCTCTTCTCCACATAGCCATTTACTAATGTGAAAATATTAAAAAATAAAAATAATAATTAAAAAATGAAAAAAGATGACATGTAAAGGAGAGAAGAGTTGGCGTCGCCCCTCCCTCTGTGACCACTGGTGATCGTCGAAGGAGGGCAAGGCCCGCCTTGCTTCTTTGCGCGCACACCGGAGGGAGACAGGAGAAGAGGGGGTGACAGCCCCCTCTCTACGACCTCACGCCAGAGGTCGCAAAGTGGGGGGCCGTCACCCCCTTCTTCTTTCCTTGTGCCGGCGTCGGCGTGGAGAAAGCTGGGGGCCATCGCTCCCTCTTTCCTCGCGCCGACGCTGGCATAGGGAAAGAACGAGGGGGTGATGCCCCCCACCCTCCATGACCTCCAGCACGAGGTCGCAGAGAGGGGTCGTCTCCACCCTCTTTCCCTATGCTGACATTGGCACAAGGAAAGAATGGGGGCGATGGCCACGTCAGTAAATGCTTATGTGGAGAAGAGAGAAGATGTCGCATTAGTACCACATCGATCGGGTAACAACCTATAATCGGTGAAAAGAGTATTTGATGAAACTAATTAAAAGATGGAGGGCAACGTTGTTACAAAGTAAAGTTAGAGGGTAGCACTGGAAAAATGATCAAAGTTGGAGTATATTAGGCGTAATTTACCCTATTTTCTTCTAAATTTCACTTGCTAGCTCATGCTAGTGACTAAGACATCATGCACATGAGTTGTTCACATCAAGACTGTGAAAAGGACTTTCATGGTCAACATGGTTTCCCTCAAGTCATTACATCTGATCAAACATGGATTCCCTCATGTACATCCAGCCGCACATAGTTGTGACACAGAGTAATGCTAGTGAGGAGTCGGCTTCATGTCATGAAATCGGATTCATCATGGTCATAAGTGTGCGTTTGTTTGTCATCCAAAACTACATCCCCTCACTTTTGACCATGTCAGCATATCATGCCCATGATGGGGTGCGAATTCATTGTCTCACATGAGAATATGAGGTTGTGGTGTTGGAAACATAGGAAAAACATCATATACAAAAGGAACACTATGAGGAACAATCTGCATACATTTAAACATAAAAGAATAATTAACACATGGCATGAGCATGTCAATCATCAAATTTTAACATAGTACAGGGACTTTCTCCACACCCATCATGAACATATAGATCTAGCACATAAAGTTCAATCCAACCCTCAATTACAATCCTAATTACTCGTAAGGTGCCCTTAGACTTGTAATCCAATACCAGGAGATCATTGAGAGAGGAAAGAAAGTTTAGATTTTCTTTACATATCTCGTTATTAGTTCGATGTACATCTTCTCTTTCTTCCTTGTTGCCATCTTTCTCTTTGCTCTCATGTTGATTCCTTCTTCAATCCTTAACAAGTAGTCACCACGTGACAAAAAAGAGAGAACATGATTGTTAAGCTTTTATAGGGGGAAGTTATGGGAGTTACTAGCCAAACGACTATAAGCCCTGATTCAGAAGTCTCGAGTATAAAAAAAAGTATGCAACATTCACAAAATAAACATATATAAAATTGAAGACATGAAAAAGTGGTGTTAGAATCATCTAATATACATAGTCACATTCACTATCATGATAGTAAAAAAAAGAGTCATATAGTATACTATCCCTCCACTATTTAAACATCAAGCTCACTGAAATTGTCGTAACACCAATCACTATGGCAGTGTTTGGTTCAAAATTTCTGTCCAAAACTTTGAAAAGTTCTGCCAAACATCGACTCTAGTTCTAGTGGGACCTGCGGGAACATTGATTCTAGTCAATGCCCAAGTTCTCACTGAAAAGTTCTTATCACGCGTGAGAACTTTTTGAAGTTCTGATGGGTTCCACTTATTTCATTTTCTATTTATCAGGTACTTAATAACACATTTTCAAAACAAAAAGTAATATTATTTGAAATTAATTTAAATGTTTTATTATTATTTAAAAACTTTTCATTTCAACTTTTTATTATTATATATAATCTAATTTATAATATATTATTGACATAAATTATATTATATTAATATATTATTTAAATTTATTAAGAATAATTTATATTATATTAACATGTTACTTAAATAATTGTCTGTATTAAATATTATTAATTACTATTTATTTTTATATTATTTGTTATAATATTTTTACATTATCTTAAATAATAATAAATCATAATATAATTTAAATATAAGATTTACTATATTACCAAAATAAATCTATTTATCTAATTCTTACTTTTTATCCAAACACCTACAAAAATTTATCTATCAAATCAATTTTTTAATTCTCTGTCATTACTCTTTTCATCCAAACACCAAATCTAAATTTTTCTATCTAATCGACTAATATTGAAAACTAATCAAAATTAAAGTTCTTATATTCAAACACACCCTATAAGAAAATAGAAAAAATTTGCAGCGGAACATTTGCGACAACAAGTAATACTTACGATTTGTGAAGAATCTTGCAATGGCAATGAAAAATTTAAAGTTGACAGTGGATTTAGGCTTTGATAGAAATGTCTTAGCTTTTTTTGTCTCAAATTTAAGCTATAGAGGTAACTCATTGGTGGAATATCCCTTCAAAAATTAAGGATAGCATGTCCATTGTAAGTTTCATCAAATTGTTCCATCAAAAGTAACAAAATAATATATTTAACATGTTTTGATTTTCTAATAATGAAAAATGGGTTTTCTTGAATCCATCCATCAGAAACTTAGACGGGCAGATATGCATCAAAACTTGTTTAAAATATAATTAAAATTCAATATTTGAATGTTCATCTTTTATAAATCAATATAATAAAATAGCAATTTTTCAAGGAGCTCCTAGTAAAAAATTTTGGCAAATAGAAAACTTGTCAAAAAAGTTTCGAGAAATACATTTGTTGAAAGTTTTCTCAAAAACTAATATAAATAATTTAGACATTAATATTTCTTATTTTTCTTATATTAATATAATAAGATATTGATTTCCAATGGAACTCTCCATTAGAAATTACAATGCACAAAAAATTTTGTTGAAAGTTCTATCGGATGTGTGTCGAAAGTTTCTTTTACAAACATAACATAAATTTTTAAAAATTTAATTTTTCAAACATTTGTCATGTTTTGTAAATTAATATATGAAATATTAAATTTTTATTGAACTTGCCAAAAAAGTTTTGTGTGTAGAAAAAATGGTCGGACATTTAGGCAAATATGATATCTCAAGTTGATTTAAAAAATAATATAAAATTATTTAATATTCTAGATTCCAATGTTTGGCTTTCATAAATTAATATAATAAAGCATTGTACCATGTTAATTTTTTATAAAAAACCATAAAATAAAATTTAAACTGTTTAGATATAGGAAATTAATATAATAAAATATTGATTTCATATCCTTTAAATTTTGTTATGAGCACATTAGAAGTTATAATGGGTACACCCATGAGAAAGACTTTAAAAACCTATAAATAATAAAACAAAATTTAATATTTCAATTATTCGGATAAAGGAAATTAATAATTTAATATTTCAGTGGTGGAATTTGTCACTGAAAAGTTTGTTGCAATTATATTGATCTATCTCCCCTATTTTCCTTGGTTTCGACTTTGCTCCCGACTGTCCATCACTGCCCCTACAAGGATTGGATCCATCCCTTATGGGGCATATCTAGGTTTTTAAAGTCGAATATGCACACAAGGATGATGGAAATGTCACAAGGGGTGAATCTAGCTTTTTACATATGCAAAGGCGTAGTTTTATGTATGTCTAACCTTACTACTTATTGATCTTTGATCTTCACATTGATATATATACATCACTAATTGGACAATCCATTTGCTCTCATATAAAAATTAAAAATTGAGGATTGTAATTATCTATACTCATACAAATGAGAAATGAAAATGAGATTGTTTAACATATTAGAAAAGGGCCGCACCATATTATTTGCATGAAATAAATATTTGTATTATCATCCCGCATTTGGGATAAATTGAAAATTTTAGTCATATGGATCCTAGACGATCTTTTCTTTTTGGGACATGAAGAAATAAAGAAGCCATTGCAATTGCCGAAAATACTAAACCCATTAAAGGCATAAAAATAGAGGGTTAATTCTATGAATGACCCAATATCAAATGTTGGTAATAATATTAGCAAAAAGAACATCTCCCATATTCCAGACATGTTGAGCCCCATAATTTTTTTGTACATTAAAAAAGGAATTGATTCCTTGAAAAAAGGGATTAATAAAGAGAAAATTATTGATATGTTGTCTTTGTAAGATCGTCAATTTTGTATCAAAGATGTATTTAGATTATATCGAGTAGGACCTTCTCTATAAAAAAATTGCATACATAATTAATAGAAATATAAAACATTTATAGATATATAAATATATAATGCATGTGTTTATGTAAAACTTTTTTAATAGAAAGTTTGTATTGTTGTAATCTAATGTTAGACAACGTTCTATTAAAATAAAGAAAGAGGTCCTTGTAATATCCAAAATTATGTTACGTTAAGAGTTGACTTATTTTATCAAAACAATATATATAGTAAGTAGATATTTATTTAGTAAGTAATAAGAATTTGGTTGGATAGATGTGATCATTGTGCCTGTTGTGCAGGATTGCTTCATACTAAACAACAAAAAGGATTTCACCCAATGGGTGTATCTTTCCCTGAGAGAGAGCACTTGACATGGCATTCATATATATGATTGTATCATTTCACATGACATCCCAAAAAATAGAGAACTCTTCCATCTAAAAGAAGATAAAAAAATGAAAATAAAAAATCATTAAAGTTGAAATGTCAACTTTCTTAACTACTATTTCCAAAGGATCACATTGATAAATGAGCTACTGCAATTGAAGGATGGTTATTAATGAATGAGCTATTGTTATTGAATAAAGACTACTAAATTATTAATTTCTACTAGAACACTAATGTATTGAATATTGATATTGAAGTAAAAAGATTTGCTTATATCTTAAGATCTTACGATTTTACGATCTTAACCCTTTATCAATCTTGATCTTACATTTATAAAAATATATATTTATGATTTTTAAATTATATTTTTTATTAATAAATAAGATCTTATGATACTCGATCTAATATTACGATCCTCGATCTAATCATACGACCATTGTTCAATCTTATGTTAGATCCCGATTTTGACAACCTTACTCATGAATTTTAGCCTAAAGATGATGAATAAATGAATTTTGATTAGTGGTAAGTGCTTTATGTATCCATACTACACTCAAAGAATTGGAGCACTCTACGAAAGGATTTATTCCTTTGTGTTTATCTCCATATCTGTGTATAGCTATAGTGCTCAAATGGCGTTTGCTATGGATAATTTGTCTTTTACGTTATCATGTTATGTCCTTTACATTTTACTTTGAATACTTAATATGTGTTATGTGATGTACTTGGGATGGTTCTCTTTATATATTTATTACCACCAAATTTTTGTATTTATTTGATATGTATATTTTATTTATTTTAAATCTTCCAATGATCATGTGTTGTGCAAGGCGGACGTGTGTGCATTCAGGGTGAAGAAGGGTGAAGAAGTTCAAGTCTAATACTGTAAAACAAGAGGTTATTGAATATGTAGAACACCCAACTCTGCATCTTGATGTAAAACGCTTATTTTTCATTATTTAATTAATTTAATAATTATAATTTATTATTAAATTAATCATATACTTCTTAGATGGTCATATATATTTATTGACATAATTTAATAATAAATCAATATCATTTAAGTTTAAATAAATTTCAATTGTTGAATCATTCATATTTGTTAAAATAGCTTGATCATCATCAGCATATAATCTGATGACCTTGATTTTAATCATATTTATTATTTAACATATACTTTATATTATTGTATATTTATTTCATTAATCTAATAAATAATATGAGTGCTCTCTGCGTCTAATGTTCTACACATAGAGTTTCCTCCTAAAACAATTATATTTCAAGTGTTGCTGGAAGTGCCAGCTGGGTGTTTATTTAAATGCATGTGAAACATTAAAATAAAGGAAATCCATAAGTGTCATGCTTAATAAGGTACCTTTCCCAATAACCTACATGTATTTGTTGCTTAACCCCTTAGGCAACCAGAATCTTCTTAAGTATTGTGCCTTGGACCAGAAGACCCCTGCGTTAAGGGGTTAAGGATGCGTTATGGGGGATTTTCATGACCAAAATTTCTGCTCGGCCTTAAATGATACAAACTATAAGTTTCAATTATATATACCTTACAATAGTCAAGTTATCAGATTATATATTCATCTTACAATAACCTTACAATCCATAATGTCCTATCCGTATGGTTGGGGGATAAAAGTTGAAATATCTTATTATTTCAGATAATATAAATCTTCATTTTTTACAAAACTATCTAAAAAATCGTGAAACCATTACATATAACTCCATTTGAAAATTATCTCTATTATTTTAAATCGAAAAAATAGAAATATTCTATTTCTTTTTATTTTTTTCACCATTTTTTCTTTTTCATTATTTAAATATATAGTAAAATATCATAATTATTATTATAATATTATAATAAATGTAAACTATGTATAGCAAAATAATTTAACTGTAAAATATGAAATTTATTCCTATTCAACCTTATATAATTAGAATACTATATTCCTTAAAATAAAAATTATTATTTTTAAAAAAATATTCTCCAACCAAACGGCCATCAGGGTCAACATGTAAAGTCCTCATCATGATGAAGTGGATTTATCGAGACAATTCAGATTTACGACCCAAAATAGCTAGATAGGCCTGTACAACAAAATCAATGGAACTCCTATGTATAATTCTAGCAAAATCTGAGGCAATGGAACTAATCTCTCCTAGCTCTGTAACATGTCTACGACTTTGATGAAGATGAAAGAAGAATACCAAAAGGATGCCAATTATATAGTTATGAAAGGGGTGCCCGAGGGCAAAAGAAGTGTGTGATACAACAAATAGGTGCCTATCTTTTAAGATATTTTGCTACGCCTGCTGGACTTTTGCAGTTTCTTCCTGTAAAACATAGGTTTAAATAAACTTTTAAAAGGCAATGGACGGGCTGGACGCAGTAACCTTTTTTTGTGGCTTCCTGCAAAAACGGATGCATTATTACTAATTAACAATGAAAGAATATGTTAAGATCATTAAATCAAAGCCATCCTGACCCCTAATCCAAGATGGGGAAACCACAAATATTTTGCTAAAATGATGAAATATGCTCGTGTGACAATTTTGTCAAAATAACAATATAGCATGTCAATCAAAACTAAAGGGGATAAAAAGAAAACAAGATATGCAAATGCGTGAACACAGCAGAAGCAGTTAGTAAAAGAACATGCCCTGATCGTAAAGCTCACTTATATAACCTTTTACCTGTGGAGCTCAACCTTTTTTAAAACTTAGCACTATGATCGTTGAGAAAGAAAAAAAATATCAAAGCTGTGTTTGGAAAGCAAAATGAAGGCCCAAGAAACCTTTTGTGGATCATTTTGTGGAAAAACTTAAGAGGTTTCTCTTCTTTTTATGGGAGTATGAGATTCAACTTATGTATTACTAGGGTTTCATCATGCATGAACCTAATAATTTTTTCCTAGAAAAGTATCAAATAGATTTTTCCAATCTGTGACATGTGTTGTCATATGATGACCCAAGAGGATGATGGTCAATGGATAGAGAGCTTTCCTAATGCGAGATCACCTTTGTGAAGCCAACAGAGTCTTGGCTCCCTTCAAGAGTGCGCCAAGGAACTTCTAGTCATGATCATTAGATCTTCCGCAGCATTTATTAACAGGTAAGAAAAGCACATTCGGGAGCTCAAGAAGGACTTCCCGAGAAAATTCTATGACCGAGCAAAAAATGCATCCAAAAAATAATCTTAATACATCCTTCCAATGAAAAATCAAACCATAGTAATACATAAGTTCCTTGAGCTTTCAACCCATAGTAATAGATTTGAAAAGTGCTATAACTCGGGCTTTCAGATCCTATGGAAAAACTTTTATATAGTAAAGAAAAAACTTAGACCTAGAGAAATCAATCAAATTAATTAAATGCTTATTTAAAAGGATGTCATATGAGACTCCACTATCATTTTTAAGAATATCTGCAATCAGACTCAGTCTCAAAAAGGAAAAAAGAACATGCACGAAGAGTGTACATGTCGGGCAAATGCTAATAATGCCATACCTGATTTGGTTTTACAGGCTTCTGCTTCAGTGATTAAAGGCATTTTTGTTATGTCTTCCTTCAACATAACCATACCTTCCTTCAATGAATCATTTTCAGGCAAAAGAGTTTCTCGATCCTGCTCTTTTACTGAGAGGGTAAAGGATGAGGGCCCCATGGACTCGTCCAGTTTTGTCTCAACAAAAGGATGAGTTTCTCCATCCAGCATTTTTGTCTCAACAAAAGCATCCTCCATCACATCTTGTACAGATGATGTGACAGTACATCGTTTATTATTTACTTGAGGATGCAAAAGAATCTTCTCCTGAAGTGTCTCATGGTCAATCATATTTTTGTCTTGTTCTTGCTCAAGTATTTCGAGATCTATTTGCTTTGGCCACACATTTTCCTCCAATAAATTTGTAAAAGATGAATCACCGCCAATGGGTAAAATCTGATCATCTGCAGTAGAAGATGCGCATTCTATGGTCTCAGTTATGATCTTTGATACCATACTTTCAGGCTTGTCCAGTATATTTGAATTTTCATGATCCTCCATCTCTATATCAGATGATCTGTCGTTCTCTATGACAACCAGGTTGAATTAGAAGTCTAACAACAAAATAGCAAAGAGGATGCTACAAAAAAATTAGATAAAACATGACATTCTATGCATGCATCCAAAGTCTTAGAGCATGGCTATCTAAACTGAAGACAACAAAGCAAAAACACAATATCCCAATGCATTTTTTTAAAACAAAAGCACTTACCTAAGGTTGTCAATATCGAGAGTCTAACTAAACTCGTTTTGGGTCTCGTAAACTCGTATCGTGAAGTCGTGTCGTAAATTCGTAGAGTCTATGTTCCAAATATATTTACAACAACAACAACAACAAAGTCTTATCCCACTAGGTGGGGTCGGCTACATGGATCATATTCGTTGATCCATGTTCATAAGATTCGACAGGGTTTTACGCTGGCTGTCGGGGCCTAACACAACCCTCCTTCTTTATCCGAGCTTGGGACCGGTTATAAAACATAGGCGGAGTTATATTTAATTAAAAAATTATAATATTGTCAATAACATTACCAAATTTACACCTATGCTATATAATAATGAAAAAAATGTAAGTGTTCCGTATCTCATCTTGTTCTCTATCATCTCCACCATTAGATTTTCATCCAACAATGATAAACTATTGGAGAATTCAATGGTGTAAAAGATAGAGAACAAGGTGAGGGAGGGAACACCAACATTGAACCCTATGATAATTAGTCATGGTGAGCATGTTAACTTTATTTGTTAAAAAAACTTATAGCATATTGTATTGCCCAAGTAGATGATAGGATAATATAACAAAAAATGACAAGCAATAAATTTTAACAATTTGAACTTATATGTTCTATTGCAAAAAGGAGAACACTAGGAGATTACCATTGACAAGGCAAGCTCATGAAGCTAGAGATGATCAAATAAGGGTGAATTAATACAATAAGCAAGTATAACGTTGAATTACTTGTAGTGAGACAAAAGATGAAACAATTATAAGATTGAACTAGTTTAAAAAAAATTTTAATTCTTAATAATAACAATAATTTTTCATGATTAAAGGAATGAAGAAATTCAATTATTATGATAGAATAATATTTAGGAGAGAAGCAATCATATTCATATTTATCAATTAATACATTTTAATCCAAGCCTACTTTTATCATTTTCTCACATGGAACATAGACTCTAAGATTCTACAAGTAGACTCGAGTTTAACGAGTTTAAAGAGTTAATTCGCGAGTCAATCCGAGTTTACTTCTATTTCCGATTCTGATAAGAGTTGACTCGATTTTGCACTGTAAACTCGAGTTTAAGAGTCTGACTCGCGATATTAACAACCTTGCACTTACCACAGCACTCATCAAAAGACATGTCAGGTCATAAATGGAGTTTTTTTTCGAAGGGGTCATAAATGCAGTTATAAAAACCTTTCATGGGGTAATGCAACCAAAATGTAGAAAATCCACCAAATATTTTTATATTGCAGGATTTAGCATGCCACATAAGACCATTCGCATCACTAAAAAATTAATATAACACATCTTCAAGTTTAAGTTGGAGGCAGGATAAAAATATTGAGCAAATGTTGTTCAATGCAGTACCTGATCTGGTTTCCGAGAGTGCTGCTTCAATATTCAAATGTGATTTTATTATATCTTCTTTCAACACAACCTCACCTTCTCCGAATGAAGAGTTATTTTCAAACAAAAGAGTTTCTCCTTCCTGCACTTTTGCCTCGAGAAATCCATCCTCTGCCACATCCAGCACAGCTGATGTCACAATGGATCCTTTCTTATTTAGGTGAGGATGCAAGAACACCTGCTCCAACGTCGTATCATCAATCATCATTTCATCCTTCTGGTCTTGTTCAAGTGCATTAAGCTCTACTTGCTCCTGTGGAATATTTTTATCTATCAAGCTTGCAAAAGGCAAATGATCATCTTCTTGTAACATCCGATCATGTGCAGTCATAGGTGTGCCGTTCATAGGGTCAGCTATGTCTTTTGACATCTTAATTTGAGACTTATTAGACAAATGTGAACTTTCATGATCTTCCATAACAATATCAGATACTTGTTTGTTCTCTATCGCAGACAAGACAACTGGAGTAGAACTTAATGACAAAAAAGCATGCTCACCCACAACTTTGGGGTTGCATGCCCTTGATTTTGTATCACAAGATGGTTTTGCAATCCTATCAGAAGTCAAAGCACATCGAACAGAAGTCTTCTGGCTCCCGTCAACCTCAACAACTCCAGATTTCCTAGATTCAGTAATTAATGTGGCATAACCTGAAGAAGGAAAATCTTCGTAGGCAGATTTTGTTTGTTCTAAAGGAATCACCACCAGTGGATCAAGACAATGATTAACTTCTGGTGTAGAATCAACATTAGCAGAAGGAATCTCACATTGAGGCTCACAACCTTTAGGAGATGAATTTGGCACAGCTTCTGAAGCCAAAGCAGATACATCAAAGCCTTTAATTTTCTCATCACTTTCAGCAACTAACCCAGAATACTTAGTTTCAGCAAGGAGCATTTGTACATCACTTCCTGAAACAGTAGCATCTTCGCATGAAGATTTTTCATGTTCTAAAGGTGAAAACATTATAAGATTATTGTTCCTAACTGGAATATCATAGTGCTTGGCATCATCAGAAACATATTGAGCATCACCTGAAGCAGCAGGCTGACGGATTTTTTTAGGAGATGATATAATTGCAGCTTTCTGACCCAATATAAATGGTGCTTTGTTGGTCAACAATGTGAAGTCAATTGAGTTCAGATGTACAGATGGTTTGCTGGAAGAAGAAAAAGATTTTGAAATATCATCCAATGATGGCAAATCACCTTCACCACTAGACATGGGATCATAATTGTTCCAATCACCAATCCAAAACCTTTTGGAGTTTAATTGTTCACTTGGAGCAATTCTCTCGACTTTGATAGCTTCCTTGTGAAATTGTTTCTTCTTTAAAGCATCAGCTACTAGCACCCTATCATTAACAAAGAAAATAAAAAAACCAAATCAAATGAAACAGTAGGCAAATTGAACTAGGCCAAGATGAACCAGTTCACTCTCAGATGAGGAAAAAGTAACAAACCTGCAGTTCCGTGAAATACAAGCTCTAGCCCGTTCCAAAGATAGGCCAAGCAGATATGCTGCCAAATTTATGACATCATGTGGCCCTCTAACATCATTTACATTCGCAGCAGCACTTGAGATGATAAGATTTTTTCCACGAGTCCATTCAGCTAGTAGCTGTAAGAATGAAAAATGAATGCTTAACAGTTAACTAAATAATAGGCATGCTGAGCAACATGAAAAGATCCAAATGAACATAATAAGTTAAAAGAAATTATCAAACTCTGGAATCATGTGGTACCTTAACATCTGTCAAAATTTGTCTCCGGACATGAACATCCCCAATAAGGTAAGAGTATGTAATCTCAAAATATAAACCACGCTGCGAATATGGTGACTATTATGTAAGAACAATGAACTCGATACACAAAATTACAAATCCAGAAACCACTAATTTGTGGATGAGGTAAACAGTAATCACCTACAGCACCTGAATTGCAAGTTTAATCAATGGAAGCTTCAAACGGTATGGCAGTTTCTGAGAAATGTCCAATGAAATTATGTTAACCTGTTTGCAGGAAAAAAAAAAACGCAATTACATCCAATATCAGAATACACCTTGAACTAAAGAACATTAGCTTTTCAATAAAAAAAAAGCTAAAACTCGAACATCTCACAGGCTTTGGATCATAGAAATAGATGCTGGTGCATGCGAATGGAAACACAAACAAATAACAATCCACAAATTGGCACTTGACAACACCACAATCCTCATGGTAATCTGACTGCAAGCTATATGAAAAGTCGAAATTCTTTCACTTGAACTGTTAGCTTAATCGATTGCTTTATGTTTCCACTTTTTTTTTTTTTTTTTGCACAAGGAAAGACCATGAAATCTTTCTTCGTCACTTGAGGTAAGCAAAATTCTTATTGCCCTCTGACTTGAAATTGCAAATGCATCAAGTACGCATTGAAGAAATTTTTCGAAAGAAGTACAAACCGCCACTAGAAACGAACAATAAAAACCAATATTGAATACCTGAGATGCCTCGCAGGCCTTTTCGAAGGCGTCCTGGCTGAGGGGGCGCACGGCAACCAGGTCGTATGTCCGGAGCACGTGGCAGCCGTTTAGGACGAGGACAGAGGGACCCCCGGCGGCGGAGACGGTGATGCGGGTGTACTGGCGAAAGGGGACGGACAGCGGGGCGCCGACGAGATCGCGGTGGAAGGAGGCGGAGGCAGCGAGGGCGGGCGCGACCTTGAGGAGGGATGAGAGTGGAAACGGGGGAATCTGGCACCGCTCCGCGTCGGACACGACGCCGCGGAAGGGGCGGTCGTATGCGACGCCCGCGTAGCCGAGTTCCATCGCGCGCACTACCGCCTTCAGACGCGCGTCCTTGCGGGCCTTCGGATCCGAGGAGGAGGCATCGCCGGGGGCGCCGGATTCGAGGAAGGGGATGCTGAGATCGAAGAAGAGCGCCATGGTCGATGGACGCAGGCGAGCGGACGGCGGTGGCGGCAGGAGTGGAGAGGGTTTTACCCTGCCAAACAGCCAGAGGCGAGCACGAAATATAAACCGCGGCGATACGAGACGTCTTAACGAGATTAACGGTTCAGATCTGACTCTGGACGTGTATTATAAACCCTACCTTTCGAAGTATTTTTTTGTTTCCCATTTGCCATTTGGTACTCGTTTATTATAATAATTTATGACTAAAAACCTCTCTATTATAATTAAAAGTAATTAAAGTTAGGAAAAAAAAAGTTGTATACAAACAAAAATTTTTGTTCGTAGTATGCTCAAGGCTCAATGTTATCTTGAAGCAAAAGTGTCTAGGGGCTATTTGACTAAACTTATAAATCGCTTATAAGTTAGTTTAAAAAAATTCAGCGTTTGGTAAGTTAAAATTTTGACCGATAAGAAAATATCAAATTTATTTATAAGTAAAAAAAATAAGCAAGGGGAAAGATGCTTATTTTTTTAAGAAAATAAGTCAATTAGTCATCTCACAACTAACTAATTGTTATTAATATAAGTAGTTTTATCCAAACATATAACTGTTTATTTTTAAAAATAAATTTCAGCCAATAAAATACTTATCAACACTTCACCTTATCAATTATTCTGTGTAACAGACTCCTACTTTTTTCTTCTTATGCTACAATTAATAACGTGAGGTCAGTAATTTTTTAAAATGACGTTTGACAAAAAAAAAGTGAGAATAAATGATAAATCAGTATTCTTTTGAGTTGCACTTGCACCAAACATGAATAAAATCTTATTCTCATTTGTAATTGAGCACTTATTACATATAGTGATAACATAATATTCATAAATCTAGCCAAGAACATAAGTCCTATTCCAGGAGTTAAATAAAAATGGAGCCAAAGGGAGACATAGTATGCATCAATATCAGGAGATTATATCATATAGCTATTAGGAATCATTGCATGGAGAGAGAATCATTGCATGGAGGAATCATTGTGATACTAGTTCTTCTTCTAGTTCTTGATCAATTATTAGCCTCAAAATTCACTTAGTTGTTAAAATGAACCAAAAAAATGTTTTGAAAGAAGCAATGTTTCCTCAAGATGTTTTGAAAGAACTAAAAAATTTATTTTAACAAGTCAATTGTGTACCACATATTTTTGGATCATGCATGAACTTGGAAGTTGTAATCATGCATGAAGATAAATGAAAATTTGTCAAAGTTTCTATCTAAATGCAGGGCAATAATTTATCTTGTGGTTTCTTCAACTAACTCATCTTCCTCTACAACATGAACGCCATTTCCACCTTGTATGTGAATGTGATATCATGCATCATGGCCCTTTTATTATTGTCATTTTCAACCACCAAAGACCTTGAAATTTTCAATTATACTTAGCAGCACAGATGCAAATATCAATTGGATAAAACAACGCAGCAATGTTAAGAAAACTTTAAGGAGCGGTTTGGAAAAAGAATAAAACTCGAAATAGGTCTTTGTTTCTTGTTATAAAGCCACACAATACAAAAATAATAATAAGAAGAAGAATTTAGTATCCAGTCAATACCAAAAATTTTGAACATTTATATATTAACTATTATTTCCAATGAGCAAAATATGCATTCTTCTCATTTTGTCTCTGTGCATTTATTTAGAAAAATAATAAATAAAAATATCTTATTCAACTTTCATCCAAGCATAATTATTGTTCTTAATCTTGTTATAACTAAACTGCTTTACTTATTATCCAGATTGTTTGAATAGTTAATCTACAACCAAACACCAAGAATGAAATTTACATTGATCCGTTGGGATGGTCAAATATAACCATGATTTTGTTAACCAATTGTCGAAGCGAACTTCATCACTCATGTGAACTTTTTCCCTAATGTTCATTTTCTTTTTTCTTTCCGAGCTTGGTTCTACCCCGAACTCTCTATAGTCGATTGACTCTTTTTTTTGTACTTGTGTTTTCATCCTTGTGCTCCTCAAAGGTTATTCTTCAAAATTTTAAAATCATTTTCAACATAGGTTGAAGAAAATATAAATAAGCCTTCATTCATATTTGATAAGAAAGTTTTTAAGCATTGAAAGTCAGACATTAAAAAACATATTGATTTCTTGAAAAAAATGGTGTTACGTTGGAATTTATAACAGATATAAATTCTAGAGGTTGCGAAATACCTCTTGCAGCGGAAGCAGATCGTCGGGGCTTTTCCACGAACTCTTGACAAACGCACTTGCACCTCAGAATCGGGAACCGAACCTCTGGAGAACGGAACTCTTTGTCACAGCACAAGTACTCTGGACGAACCTCTGTAAAAGTATATCTAAGACCTATGCTATGGGTCACCTTTTATAGGGTGGGGAGACTTGCACGACAAGTTAGACAGAACGCATCATGGGCGTCCATCACGCGTATGATGATGCGTTTGCGCAGACATGCGCCTCGCCCTAATGGGCCGCGCGTAAGTGCGGCCCATGTGCCCAAAAGGGTACTATTTCAACAATCTCCCACTTACTCGCATTGGGCATTGTACTTTCGTTTATCTAGAATTTATAAATGTACCGTGCGACCTAGAGTACAAGCACACTTATTTATAGGAGCTAGAAAGATACATGTTTAGGTTCAATTGCTCAACTATCAGCGTATGTCATGCCCGTTAGGGATTCATGACAGCTCACATATGAGCCAACAAATGCTCAAATAATATAACTCGTTATGCCCTAAATCTATCTTACAGCATAGCTAAGACAACGCATGTCTTGCTCCGCGGTAACTATCTTTCACATACACTATTTTCAAAAAAATAGTTGGCCAATTGTATATGCGAAAGCTTTATGCAGCTCATAACAATTCTTTCTCTCGTCCTCATGTCTTTTAGTAGTTAACTAGCTGCTTTACTAAACATGGCTCGTCAGACTACTTTACTTTTCACTTTTGAGTACCATACTAAAGTAGCAAGCACTAATTCCTTTCCTTAAAGCATAGTCAAGAGTCTAAGGGCACGTGCAGATGAAACATCTGTCAGATACTCACACCATGATGATCATTGAACTAATCAATTCATCATGTCTCTCTAGGTCGACTTTGCATACTTGATATTAAACATAAGTACTGCGGTTGAGACTCCCACTGAAGGAGCGTATGTCTAACTCTGTTTAATTACACACCGCACAGACTTAAGTCCAGTCGCTAACTTTTAGCATCTGACCTGAGTTTTCAAATTGCTCGCTAATCAATAGCGCCAAATTTGAATCTCGCATCTAGTCTCTCTGTAAATCAGGTGGCATTGAGTTACTAAAATCCATGTTAAATCACACTATGACTCACATAGTTCATTCCGCTCGCTATCTTCATGAGCGTCGAAAACATTTGTTCGTGTGAGTGAACAAATCTAGACCTGATCGGCATATTTTTCACATGCATAACAAACTTCACAACAATGAATTTATCAAGAAAAATAATCTTTTAGTCATTAAAAAATTTGAGTACATCATTACATTTATAATCTACACAACCCTAAAGCATTTACATGTCTTAAGAATACCTCTCTTGGCAATGGCTTGGTGAACGGATCAGCAATCATTTTGTGTGTTGATATGTACTCAACTGAAATCTCCTTTTTGACTTTTTGATTTCGTACAAATTTGTACTTTATGTCGATATGTTTTTCTTTGCAATGGTATTTTTCGTCCTTTACATAAGCTATGGCTGCCTGATTGTCACAGTGAAGAATTATTTTCTTCATTGCATTCTCGAAAATTCTCAGGTTTTGAATGAATCTCTTAAGCCACAAGGCCTCTTGTACTGCCACTGGACAAGCTATGAATTCAGCCTCCATAGTTGACAGTGCCACACAATTTTGTTTCTTGCTACTCCAAGTAAAAGCACCATTGCTGAGCAAAAAAGTGTATCCGAAGGTGGATTTACGTTCATCAACGTCACTAGCCTAATTGGCATCGGTGAATCCAACAAGTTGTAGACTTCCTCCATGATAGTACAGTGCAAGATCTGCAGTACCCTTGAGGTATCTCATGATTCTCTTCACCATCTTACAGTGTTGGCGTCCCGGATTAGCTTGATATCGACTAACTAGACCCACGGCAAAAAATATATCCGGCCAAGTACATATCATAGCATACATCAGGCTGTCGACCACACTCGCATAAAGAACATTATGCATTTCCTTTTGTTCCTCTAGAGTTTTTGGGCACATGTCCAAGCTTAAAACCTCGCCTTTCATAATAAGGGTGTCAATGGGTTTACAGCCATCAATGCGAAATCGTTTCAAAACTTTTTTTATACATGATTCCTGCGACAAGGCAAGGAGTCGTTTAGAATGGTCGCGTTGGATTTTTACACCCAGTATGTATGCTACTTCACCCATGTCCTTCATCTTAAACATGGAGGACAATCATTGCTTAATGGTAATGACATAGTCTATATTATTCTCAGCTATTAGAATATCATCGATATATAACGTCATGATAGCAAAATTATCCTCGGACTTATGAACGTACACACAGTGATATTCATCAATTATATTAAAATCGTACGAAATGATTAACTGATGAAATTTTAAATATCACTGTCTAGATGATTATTTGAGTCCATAAATGGACCGGCGCAGTTTGCAAACTTTGCGCTCTTCTTTTTTTACAATGAAGCCTTGAGGTTGCTCCATGTAAATTTCTTCATCTAGTTCTCTATTGAGAAATCCAGTTTTTACATCCATTCGATGTAATTATAAGTCTATATGTGCGACTATAGCTAATATTAGGCGAATTGAAGCAAACCTTACAACTGGTGCAAAAGTTTCTTCATAGTCAACACCCGCAGATTGGGTGAAACCTTTCGCCATTAGGCGAGCTTTATATCTCTCACGCCACGTTTAATTTTGAGAATCCATTTGTTCCCAATTATCTTACGACCTGACAGGAGATCAACCAAGCTCCAAACTTAATTTTTCTACATGGATCCTAATTTTTTCTCCATTGCCTTAATCCATTTTTCCTTAGTAGGGGACGAGAGAACCTCTTTGATAGATTTTGGCTCAAGTTCATCTTTCAGACTTACTATGTTGACCTCATGTGGTCCATGTTTATGCAGCCCTTCGATTTTAAAACGTCGGCGCGGAACATATTTTCTAGTAGTCCGTCGAAGAGAACTTTCAGGTTGGTCATCAGTTGACGATTGTGAATCTCTCCCACTCGGATTAAGTTGTGGGATAGAGGAGACTAACTCCTCAACTGGTTGATCCGCTTGAGCCGTCAACTCAGGATCTTCATCTACATCTATGATAAATCCCTTATCTATCTCGTCTTGCTTAGGAAATTCGTTCTCTATGAATGTCACATCTCTACTTTCGATTTTTCGTTACCGTACCATCTTCTCTTTCTCCTATAAATACATAGCCCTTAGAGGTTTCACAATATCTTATAAAGATGCATTTATGCCCTTTAGGACCCAACTTCTCATACTTATGAGAGTTATTTAGAACATAGGCTGCGCAACTAATTAAGGTTAGGCTTTCGACCTGTCCAAAGTTCATAAGTGTGATAGAAACGGATTTCGATGGTACACGGTTTAAAATGTAGGCTGCAGTCAATAACGCATCTCCCCAATACGAAATTGGGAGATTAGCTTGCGCCATCATGGATCGGACCATATCAAATAAGGTACGATTTTGTCTTTTCGCAATACCATTTTGTTGTGGAGTTCTCGGTACTGTTAGTTGCCTAACTATACATTTTCATCACATAACTTTTTGAATAAGTCAGAGAGATATTCACGTCCATGATCGGTTCGCAAGGCTTTAATCTTACGATCCACTTGATTCTCTGCCATATTCACGAATCGTACAAAACAATCCAATGCTTCAGATTTATAAGAAATCAAGTATACAACACCGTAACGTGAATAATCATCAATAAATGTGAGAAATAAAAGAAACTGTGTCTTGCAGGACCACATATGTCCGAATGGATTAATTGTAATGGGTACTCGGCGCGTTTTCCCATCCCAAATGGTGTTTTTGTTTTCTTACCAGCTAGACATTCCTCACATGTTGAAAGATCAACTTTTGCGAGATACCCCAAGAGGTCTTCTCTAGCAAGTCTATTCATTCGATCTTGACCAATATGTCCTAGTTTGGCATGCCAAATGTTGGCACTATCATTCACATCAACAGATGATATAAAAGAATAACTATTAGCAACAGATGCTATATTTAAAACATACAAACCATTATTGAGAAAACCATTGCATAGAAGAACATTGTCATAAGATATTGTCATTTGTTTCCTCTAGAAACTTATTACATAACCAAGTTTGTCTAATTATGACACAGAAAGTAAATTTCATCTAAAAGTTGGAGCATATAGAACATCGTGAATGTAAAGTATTTGGCCGTTGCGAAGTTCTAACTTGCACGATCTAATGCCTTTAATTTCAACTCTTTCGTTGTTTCCAACATAAATCCATTTTCTCCCCGCACTTATTTGAGGAAATTCCACGAAAATCTCGCGATCTCTCGCTACATGGTCAGTGGCTCCTGAATCTGCAATTAACGAAGGATGAGTTTTAGCAATTAAGACACAACTTGAGACATAAGAAAAAGAATTATGGTCAGAACAAACCTTCTTTGGCTCAGTGCAATCACGAGTAAAGTGATCACGTTTTCTATAATTGTAGCACTTTACTTTATTCATGTCTACTTCGCCGCCACATTTTCCACGTTTGCGCTGGTGGCATTGGGCTTTCTTCTGTCCAGCATTTTTGCTCTTATTATTTGGTTGTGACTTATGCGACATTTTTCCCTTGAATTGGGAACCAGCTCTTTGCCCACCATTGTCAATAACTAATGCTTCAGAGGTTTGATTCATGGCTTGTAGGGCCTCATTCTCCATTTTAATGTGACGAGCAGCTTGGTCAAAAGTTTTGATACCTGCGTTGTGTATCAAATTACAACGCATATGTTCCTAATTTTTTGAAAGAGAGCGGATCAGAGCTTGCACCTATTGCTCGTCATCGAGCACTTGTCTCACTTTTGAGTTCACGGATCATGTTAGACATCTCCTGAATATGCTCCCTCATCATATGATTTGGTCGCTTTCGATAAGAGTCAAACTTGACCGTGAGCATCCGGCGCTTGGTGGTCGTAGTGACCCATACTTATTGCGGAGCGTCGCTCACATTTCGAATGTTGTCTTATAGACTTCGAATTCGCACAGTAGGGAGTTATTCATCGTGTTCAGCAACGTAATGCGAGCAATATGATTCTTTTTTATCCAGGCCTGATAGGCCTCCATGTCCCTCTAGCGTTGGGCATTATGTCCGAGTGCAGGTTCAGTGACAACATGGTTAATGGTCTCCAATGCCTCTTGTTCTTTTAGAAGATATTGGATCTTACGTGCCAAATATCATAATTGTCGCCATTGAGCTTCTCATTCTTGTTCAGGTCAGTAATTATTATTTTGGAACCCATGGTCTAGTTTGATCACAAAAAATTAGGAGGAATCAATGTTATGCATGTTTTTAATTTTGTTCGCAAACAACATAAAAAATGAAATAACAATATTAATGAAGTAGTGACATCGAGAGATTGTTGGACTCCCACTCATCTTCCACTATCTCTAAGAAATATTATTATTCATTATTTTAACAATGCGACAAAATTGATCTAAATGATTGAATTTTGAATCAACACATAATTCCAAATTTTCTACTCTATCCATTTTGAATTAACTTATAATTCAAAATCACTGAAATTCATTTCGTGTGATGCACCAAATTATTTCTAATATGACCAGGATAATCAGGACTAGTGCAACGGGAGTTCTTCCCCGAGGGGTGCCAATTAAATAATCGTGCACTATCCTTCGCCTCGACATCACATTGAAAAAAATTGTGCTCTCACTGTCACACATTAACCCTATTTCTGGAGACTGCGTTGACCATGCACCAGGCCAATTCCTCGAAACCTTTCTAGACATGCATTTCGGGTCACGGACCACTCAACAGAAAGACGTTGGTTATTGTGACAATATTTGAATCTCAAGGTGCCTTAGTCCTACAAAAGAACTACATATGTTTTATGTATTCTTTAATTACCTATAGTTTGTATAATTAGACCAACTAATTATTTTATCATAGGCTTTGCATGAAACATGTATTTCAACACATAGCCAAAATTAATATCGCCATCTTAATTAATTCTCACAAAAGGAATTAATTTTAATTTAATCAATTTTAAATAAATTTGAAATTCAAGGCAAATTATCATGCTTAACAAGATTGGACATACCAATTTGATTTTAACACAATCAAAATTTTAATCACAGAAATAAATATCATTATGACATACATAAACGAAGATATTTATTTCATGCATGATAACACATTTATTGACATGCAAATCTAATCATTTAATTTAATGTTTTAAATTAAGAAATAATTTTCTTTTGATAACATTAAATTCCATGCAATATTACAAAAAATATTATGAGGAAATAACAAATTTTTCCTAATTTTTCAATATTTTATAATAGATATTTTCTATTTTCGAATTATTTTAAAAAATTGGCGAAAATCATAAAAGAAAAAAATTGTTTATTGGGTCTCTCAGCCAGCCCAATTGCTACTTCTCATATGTGCAATTCTTTTGCACCCAAATTGAACCTTCCAGTGGACTGTGTGCCTACTGGAATAATTTTCTTTTTTTTCTTTTTTCTACAACATATGCAAAAAAAATCCGAAATTTCACCAATAATATTAAAATAAATTCAAAAAATATATTATGGTCTAGGTTCATCCACAATATATTTGTGATGACAAACTATATTTTGTCCATTGGTTGTGGTCATACAATCAAGGTGTGCAGATCCCAAATAATAATGAATATTATTTTTTTCGGCGCAATCACGAGTTCGAGAAAAATCTAAAAAAAAACTCTGATACCAATGTTGGAATTTATAACATATATAAATTCTAGAGGTTGCGGAATACCTCTTACAGCGGAAGCGGATCGTCGGGGCTTTCCCACGAACTCTTGACGAACGCACTTGCATCTCGGGATCGGGAACCAAACATCTGGGGAACGAAACTCTTTGCCATAGCATAAGTACTCTGGACGAACCTCTACGAAAGTATTCTGGGACCTATGCTATGGGTCCCTTTTTATAGGGTGGAGAGACTTGGGCGACAAGTTAGGCAGAACGCATCACGCGCGTCCATCATGCGTATGATGATGTGTCTATGCAGACATGCGTCTCGCCCTAATGGGCCACGTGTATGTGCGGCCCATGTGCCCAAAAGGGCACTATTGGTGTTACGTATTGAAAAATGTCAATTCTTAAAACAATAGCAGTCACTTTAGGAAAAAAATTGGTACATAAGAATTTTATAAAAAATAATTTACAATTCAAATGATAAGTGAGAAAGCAATCATGAATGTAACAATTATTAAGTGTAATGATGGTAAATATGCTAGAAGAAAGGAGAAAAGAAACTAAACTCAAACAAAATACAAGGTTTATTGGCGAACAACCACACTTTGTCTTACTCATTCGCTTTGACTTCAAGACCATCCAAGATTTATTATCTTTCCTTCGTTCTAATAGGGAAAGTCTTCCTTTTGAGAGCTAAGACAATCTTTTGACAGTAGAAGCACAAACCACATTTTTCTTGACTTGAGAGATAAGGATGAAAACTCCCATACAATGAGTTAACTTTTTCTGTAAGAAATACAATGGTATACTTTCACAATCCTTCTTTTACAAAGTAAATCACTCATATATTTGCAATTCTAACATATCGGCTTTAAGACTTTTCTTTTTAATCGGGTATGATGCTATTTTTGAATAACTTGCTTCTGAACCCTAGGAATATTTGTTCCATTTTATAGTTGATCACACTTACCAAAAGATTGGCCCAAAAAACAGTCATTAGAGTGCACACTACGATCTTCCTAGATTGGTCAATCAATTCAACTTAATAGGCTTTTACTATTTTGATCATAACTTTCTACCTAGATGTTTGATTGACATGATTTTGTTCCATGTAAATCTTTTGAAATTTATTGGAAACATCTCCAAATTTTCCACTAAATTGCTCGGTTGAACTTCTCACTCCTTTCATTCTCTTTTCTTCCTTAGTGAGGTGCTTAATGGTGTTCATGTTAGGACTTCCATTAGTTTTCTCAAGGCTAGCACAAATTAATGAAGATGTTTCTTGAAATAAAAACACCCCATGTTTAATCTTGAGTCTAGTTTTATTCTTAATATTTTATAGTAAAATATTATTTCATTTTAAAAATAATATTCTTTTGTCTATTTTTATTTATAATTACATTACTTTAATTGCTATAAATAGATTTTACTAAATGTAAAAATTTATCGTACACGTTATTCACTAATGTCTTACTGTTATATGTTAACTCACTAATTTTGCCAAGCAAAGACATAATTAAATAAAAAAAACCCTAACATAGATAGGAAAAGCTGATCCTAATAACATATGAATATATACTCCTAACCAAAATAGTAAGGCATAATTTGAAAAAAAATTATAAAACTCAAATAGGACTTTTAGTCATACACATTGTTTTTATATTTCTTAGCTTATGTTTGATTATGCCATTAAGGGATTTTTTTTCCTCATAAATAAATTTTATTATTACTTAGTTTTTATCAAATAGAGTCGAGTTATGATGAACACATTTGTAGGGTGAATTGACAACAAAAATGTTTGAGTAATTATGGTGAATTGACATTAATCTATTTTACATCATATCTTCCCCTTCTAAATACAAACATATGGTTCCACAAATCATTTATTCCACAATTTTTTTAGTTCACCACAGTACAATATCCGAAGTGATTGGATAAAGATCCAAATTCACTATCAACCCACTAACCTGTGTCACCCTAGGTCGCATGCCATGTTTTTTTTATTTCACATATTTGAGGGGGCTTTTTAAGTTTTAAGATGGTATTTTATTGTATGTATTTAAATAACAAGAGAAAAATCATGCATGACATGACAATTATAATTCAAAATAATCACATACAATCAAAGCTCTTGCTAATTAATCCAGTGCATTACTAAGAAAAGAGGAAAAGATATCACAACTATAGAGTTGATAACGCAACAGAAAAAAATAGCATCGTTATCTAGCTAAAAGACCTAGAATGCAGATCGCTGCGTTGCTTTTGCATTGCAGGACTCATGCATGAGAATATCGATGGCTTCTTCGGCTTCGTGCCAAACAAAAAGGTTCTAAGTGGCACTCTCGTCTTCTTTGACGAATTCTTTGCGTTGTTCTATTGCTGATGATCTTTGGCTTGAGATAAGTACTCGAACTCACGCAGCTTCAACAAAGCCCTTCCGACCTCCACTTGGAGCCCCCTGACATAATCAAGACCAGCTTGAAGTTCTTTGGCGACCTTGCTGTTCTCCAGTTTCATGTTAAGAATCTCCCCCTGGAACTTTGCTGCTTGGTAGGCACTAAGCTTGCCCTCCTGGTGCTCATTTTCTTTTGTCACTCTCGATATCGCATCTTCTATGCTGCATATGGAGGAAAATCTACATTGAAGCTCCCCTTTCAGCAGTGCATTTCTCTCCGGCCAGACCTGAAGCTCAGTGTTCAATTCTCTCAGTCTTTTCCCTATAGGAATTGCTTGATGTTGCATATCCTTCTCGGAAAGCTTAGCTTTGGCACTACTATTTTTGGAGTTGTTTCCATCCAACTTTTCGATACCACCTTGTATGTCAAGGAACGCCGTCTGATACTTCTGGATTTGGTGATATGATGTGCTGAACCTTAACCAGAAGTCCAGGTTCTCCTCTAGGAGGTTGTCGATATCTGCTCGGAATTTCCCTCCGGTCGTCGGAGCACTTTCCAATCCATTTACGTGGTTCCATTTGATTCCTTCGGCATTGGAGGTTTCAGTGCGATCCTCAGGCATCTGATAGCTTCGTAATGTATTGACATTGAAGTTGGGTTGTAAGGAAGTTAATATCTCTGTCAACATGCGAATTTCCTCATCTTTCATAGCGTTGGCAATCTTCAGCTCCTCAAACTTTGCCATTGTCTCTTTGTGTTGATCTTGGATCTTCTCCAGTTTTGATAGCTTCTTCTTGGTTTCTTTATATTCTAGAACATGTACTTCTTCTATGTGTCCATCTTGTTGGTTAATTATACCAATACCATCCTAATCCTGTGTTGACAATGGACAAAGTCCAATGTTGCTTTCTACATGCTGCTTAGGAGCTGTAGCAGCCTTGTCAGCTACTATCTGAATGTCAAGATTTTTTCCTTCCTTGATTTCAGCTATTGGAGGTTTGTTTGAGAATTGTGAGTCTAAATCATGTTCCAGATATTTAGGTGACTGCAATTTATCCGAGAGATCATTGAAGCTATGGCAGGCTTCTACAAAGTGAGTCCTAATGTTGTCATTTTCATCTTGCACACTTTTGTCAATGAGTTGAATCTGTTGCAACTCTCCCTCTGCTTGTTTCAACTTGTCAGTTAAGACATTAGAGCCATCGATCAGGGTAGTCTTTTCTTCTTCCAAATTCTGAATGTTCTTTTGAAGGCCATCCGTCTCAGATCTCAATATGTTAATCTGTGCAGTTTGAGATGAAACAGTGAGCTCTAAGTTGATGACCTTATCGACAAGCTCATCAATCTTTTCGGCCAATTCCGCCACGGATATTTCAGAGCTGATCTCAAAGTGTTCTCTTATTTTCTTGCATATAAATTGTAACTCTATGGTCTCTGGCTCCGGACCGCAGAAATCTTCTACTTTCACAATCGCCGAGTGTGGCTCTACATCAGATCCTTTCACCTCATCTTGCATTTGGCCACATTCAATCTTGAGTGCCTTCAGCTTCTATTTAGCATCTTTAATTCGTTCTGATTCCACTTGTGCTTCTTCCATTGAGATCTTTTGTTGCTCATGCAAGATAATTAAGCTATCCTCGCAGGATTTTATAGCTGTTGCTGCCATCAACGCTTTGGCATCATTATCTTCAATCATAGCACTAGCATTGAAAGCATCCTGCAAGCTGCAAATTTGCTCTTGCATCTCTGTAATTTGTCGTTCAATGTCCATGTATTTGGCCAATCATTCTCATAGGAGCTCTTGATAAATTCCTTTTCAGTTTGCAGCACAAGGATCTCCTTCTGAAGCCTATCTATATCTTCTTGTGCCTTCTCTTGGCTGATCTGTGAGCTGATCCTCTTGTGACGTGCTTTCTTCAGACCAAGATTTTCATCATTGTCGCTCTTCGCGCTGAATTGAGAAACTTTTGGTGTTGCTTTTATGTTGTTTGCTGGGATCAATTGTGGTAATTGCCTTTGCAAAGCTATCATCATCACTACCTTCATCATCGTCCGGTGCAAGTGGGACTTGGTCAGGAAAGGCAGTTGCTATTGTGTGGTTGGCCTTGTGCAACTCTTTGGATATTCGATCAAACTTGTCTGCCAAAGCCTTGTATTGTTTGTATACCTCCTCAACATGGTTTATCAACTCCGGCCTCCTCCGGAAGTACAATTCTGCCTTCTTCGCAAAGGAATCTGCATCTGCTTCTATCAGCTTGATCATGATTTTCACTTTCTCCTCCATCTCTGAGTACCAAAGGTTAACAATATAATTATAGGAGAAAACTAAAAGGGCAGATGTCTAATTCATTTATACTTATTTCAACCTGGATTGACATGTTATATGAGAAAGAAAGAGAAAGGCAAAAGAGAGAAATGAAGCATAAGAATCTACTATAAATACACATGTACATATAACACTGAGTATAGATTAAACTAGTCAATACTTTTTACTTGGGAACATTTAAATAAATTCCATTGGACAATATACCAACATTATTCAAAAGAAAGGGCACAATGTTATAGAATATATATAGTTCTAGTACAATAAAAAAATGATTGCAAAGAACTAACTGTACTGTATGTATAATTCAAGTTCAAAAACAGTAATATATATATATATATATATATATATATATATATATATATAAACTGCATGTGTAATTCAAGTTCAGAAACATTAATATATATACTACCGAAAAAAAAACAACACCACATATGCTGCTCTAACTAATGACAGGAAGAGAATAGCAGCAATTTTTATGGAGGCAAACCCATTAGCAACATTAAAGTAACATTTCGTTCAGGAAGATGAACAAGATAATCCCTCCAATTTCTTGATAGAAAGATTCTGACAACTCGGAGAACAATTCAAAATCTAATTTTCCTCCTTTTTCAGATACATCTAACTTTGTTCTGGTAGCTTAATCTATTCGGTCAATAACTTGTAAAACACAAGAATTTCTCCATCATGCATCGATAGTTATGACAGAGAATTAACTTTGAGAAGAAAAGGTATTGTATTGACCTTGAAGGTTGTTGTCGAGCCATTTGGACTGCGTTGTTCGGATGTGGCTAGCCCACCACCAAGAGTAGGCATTACTCGCAGCCCTCTGCAACATTGCTCTCTCTCTCTCCCCCTCCCTGCCCCCTTCCTCCTCGGCCTCCTCCTCTTTGTTGTAACTTGTAATTTATAAGCTCAACGAGGACAAGAAGATGCCATGCATAACAGAGGAAACCAAGAAGGGAATGAAGATTTGAGAGGAGAAAGAGGCATATAACTTGCTTCCTCTGCTGCTAATTCTGTATGGAAAAAGAAAAATAAGTAAAAGGAAGAAGAATGTTGAGAGAGGAGAGGAATATGCAGGAATGGCTGCTGCGGAAGGGGCAATGAGAGAGAAAGGTTGTATTGTTGTGATTTGTATTAGGAGGAAAGCTGCTACGCCTTCATGCATGTATGCATTGCATGGGGGTTGGCACAGCTCAGCTCAGCTGTTGTGCAATGTGGCTCTCAGCTTTCTTTCTCCCTCCTGCTTTGTTCTTTTTTTTCACTTTCGGTTAGGGTCAATTTCCATGCACCTTTTTTTAAGTCAAAGTTAGAGGTATAATTGGCTAAAAGGTTTAATGCCAACCTGAGATAGGTCCTCTTTCACTAGCATGCATGCATGATGCAAGGTCATGTTTTCTCTTGGTCTTTGAACTTATATATTTAAGCTAAGGAAATATATTTCCATTTTTTGCATTTTCTTTTATAATAATATACTCTTTTTAATATTGCTTAATATGTTCTTTGTTTTAACACTTTGTCGTAGTTAAATAATCTAAAAGATCATTGGCACAATTTGTTAACAAACATTTCCAAATTTTCTACCCAAAAAAAAAAATTTGCTTGGGCATAAATTTCTAAACAAATAGGTTGAGAAACAAAAATACTTTTCCCTCATTTTTTTACAAACCCATTGTAACACCTTGGTCCACTAAGACATTGCTCACTTTTAATTTTTAATTTACGTAAATTTAAAATACATCTTGATAAATGAAGAGAACATGTGCATAAGTAGATGATTAGATTCAATTTGAGACTATGAATACTTGTTCTTAACCTTGAATTGATGTACAAAGTTCTGAGGGAGAAGACATTTTTATGCAATAAGTATAACACAATACAAAATTTTAAATATTTTAGTTTAAAAAATATATGATTAAGTGAAAAAAGTAACTACATATAACTAATACTAACTTAACTATTAAATGGTAAAATTTAAGAAAAATAATTAAAATAATTTTAAGATGTCCACTTTATTATTATAAAGATATGATATTACTAAATTATTAAAGTAAAAGATATTTTAAACAAATTAACATATTACATTCAAATAGATAATTTTAAAAGTTCATTTACAATATGATAGATCATAAAAAATCAAACAGACACATTACCAAGATTTAGCTTGTTTAATATTATAACAACAAAATATTTGTTATAAAATAATAACCATATTAAATAAAAAATGAAATAATAAGAAAAACACTTAATAGTGGTTATTATAGATATCCAAATAAATTACACTTAATTAATCTTGATATGCCTAAATTTGTTGATATTAGTACATTAGGCTGAAAGATAATTCGAGATGTAAAGATGTGTCTAGATTTTATAGTTTTTTAATGGAATGTCATCTTATACTTAATATAGTTGAATGTCAATAAGAAACTACAAGAACAACATGGATGTCTTAGTTGGCATGTTTGTTATAGTTTTGTTGGAATATGGTCTTTATGCCTCAATAAATTTTATTTTGATGATTCAAATCTTGAACGAGATATACATAACATATAAAGTACCAAAAAATTAAATTAAAAAAATAGTTTTGTGTATTAAACTTCACATTAATATTATTTGCAATCTTAATTTATGTTATAGATTAGTATATGCATATAAAGGCTATAGTAAATCATATTATATTATATTTTCATATAAATAAAATTTATCTCAATTCAATTATAACTTTAACTCAATATTGAATTATGTTTTCATTATTTTTTGTAAAACATTATGAGTTGCAAATAATTCTTTTAACTTTTGACCTAATTAATAATTGTTTCATTTCAATATATGCACAAAAGTTATAGACAAAATAATGACCTCTAAGGTCAAATTATATACACTAAACTTTATATCAATATTTTGGATATATTCACATTATTTAAAATAAAACATGAAAAGATGAAATATAGATAATTTTATTATATTTTCATAAAATAAAACATCACCTCAATACATATGGGTGTTGAAAGTTATAACTAAAAAAGTGTGGGAGATTAAGGGGGAAAAATATTATAATAGTCAATTTTTAACATACTAAATTTTAATGCGGAATAAGACTTTTCATTTGATACGAATAGATAAATGTAAAGAATTTTGTTATCTTTCCCTATAGTTAAGAATCCACTCATTAATATTTGTGTAGAAAGTTAGGACCAAAATACTATAGATAAATTGAGGTAGAAAAGTTATATTGCCATTTTTTATCCAAACTGCTAGTAATGGTCATATGGATGAAAAATTTTAAAGAATATATCATGCCAATTCTTAAGCAATTTTAGTCAAAGACATTTTTTTTCTCTACTTCTTTGTTTGTAAGTTTAAATTGTATTAGAGGGGATTCAAAAATTAATTTTAGTGTGAAGTTGTGAGCTCACTTGTAAGAAAAAAATTATAATTTTACCTCCTAAATTATAGAAAAAATGTATGAATTGTAAGCTTTTCTTAAAAGGTTTTGTCTACTTTCTGAAATAACAAAAATGGATTTGATGCTTAATGGATTCTTAATGATCATAAAGTTTGATAAATCATGGTCGAAGTTCATCAACAAATATTGTGTTTGCATCAATTCTCTTTTTTCCCTCTCTTGCTTACATTGAATTGGTTGTCATTAATTTTTTTCCACTTAAACAATTAATTTTTTTCTTTCGACAAAAGTTCTTATATGTCACTAACTCATAGAGCACGCGATGTGAGTAAAATGATGTAAAGTAACACAAAAAACACATCCTATGTGGGAAGAATGACGATTAAGGGAATGGGTGCCCTTATGCACTTGAGTGCCCCTATGCAGGGACGTGCCCCCATTTCACAAAAAAGATCTTAAATAAACTTTAAAATTTATAAAATTCTTAGTATACATAATGAAGCTGCAAGAGCACAATAGTGAATGTAGTACTTAGAGTTCATCCCAAGGGAGTACTTGCATAATCTAATATGAAGTCCTACCAAAAATGAGAAAATTGAATTCAGGGAAAAGTACATAAATGAAATACTAATATCCTAAGAATTGTGGAATATAAGGTTATACTAATTTTTAATGGTTTTTAGTGTAAATAGAAAAAAACAAAGTAGGGATTAAATGGCATGAAGTCGAGTCAGTGTAGGTAAACACTAAGATTCAAGAGATCTTCTGTTTAAAGGTATTCACACAATGATCCAATCTAACAAGAACCAATTTGGATTGGGTCAAGTCGGACCTGACCTCAATCCGATCATGGGCCGAGTTGGTTACGAGTTAGAATTTTTCGATCCGAGTCAACTCGAACCACCTAACTTTTTTATTTTTTTTAGTTTTTCAACTTATATCTTATATAAAAAATATAATAAAGTATTTTAAATATGTAAAATAATATGTAAATACTTAATAAATTATTTTATGATTTAAAATATAATATAATAATATTTTATATTAAATAGTACATAAAGTAAGAATAAATTCTAAAAAAAATGATGGTCAGGTAACTCAACCACCCGACCGGATTCAACCCGACCTAAAATTAGGTCCAACTCTCCAAATTGGACGGATGGGGTCCAATATAGGGTTGGGTTGAGTCAAATTCGACCTGTAAGTACCCCTATTTTGTTTCTTAAGTCGATGAAAAAATCGTGAAATAATACCATATGCTGCCATGCACAGGCATTCACATTCTTGTGGCGGATGTCATTTAGTGATCAGGGCACCCTCATGCTCGCCAATTGTGGGACTTGCATGCATGGGATCATCATCCATAACGCGATCGCCATGTTCTCATGAGGATAGGATGTTCTAAAATGTTGATTACCTACATGGGGGCATGTGTCGACATACCTCCATCTCTAGAATTAGAGGAATCTTAAGTCGTAAATCAAGCTCAACCAAGTAGAAATCCTTCTCGAATAGATTCCCTTAGGTCCGATTTGAGAGAGAGCAAAGAAAACTCCAAACAGACCTATCAACCCTACCTAGCACTAGTAATTGGTGACCTCTTTGACATAACTCAATTGTCATCTCATTTCTTGGAATGCATGCGACAGTTGAGAAATAGATTACTCTCTCTGATAGAAGTTTTCATCAGTATAAAATAAAAAATAGTTCAGATGAAGAAAAAGTCTTGGGCCAGGGCCATCAATGTCGGAAACTCAGACAATCAAAATAGACAATCTCCTCACAAAATCAGAAAGCAGGAGACTAGTGCATTCCCTAAATGAACCTTAGCAAATGGTGATCCCTCTGCGTATCCTAGCACCGACTCAACCTTTCGGCTTGCATGACTTAGCTAAGGAATAAGATCACCCTCTCGAATGGGAATCATCATTGCCAAAAGGTTGTAGGAACTTAAACCTATAGGTTCCAACAAAAATAGAAAAAATAAGAGAATAAAGAAAGAAAAGTCGAATCGCATTGTGCCTTGCTAAACAAACTCAGGTCAAGCTCCTCACGTCTCGCCCCTGAAGCTTGAGCTGAGAAAGATAATGTCCTTTATAAAAAAATATATTTGGAAAGCCATTAGAACATCATAAAAAAAAAATCAACAACGGAACAAGGAACATAAGATGTGAGGTAATAAGTTGTTGCATACATAAGCTTGAAACTATAAGTTCTAGAAATATATCACTCATCACATCCTCAATCCTAACTGGCTAGTTTAGTTACACATAAATATAAAGAGCGATAGAGCGCCCATGTTCATGGACACAAACACAAAAAGAAATAAAATTAGTGAAGCTCGTCTTCCTCCTCGATGTGTCCTTAGATATCATGTCTCCAATGGAATGGTGTGTCGAACCCCACCCCTCCTTCAAGCTTTAGCTACTGTCCATTTTGATTTATATCAAGGACCAAGCTTCCACGTGTTCTGCTCCCATGTCCACATTCATCTACAATGTATAAGAGGAAGCTTCCTTCCTTCGGTGTAACATAGAATTTTATGGATTGATGTGGAAATGTCTTAATATTATAACTAATAAGTATTTTTATTTTTTATTTTTTATTTTTTAATGATTTTGATTTGTTTAAATTATTATTTATCATAATAAAAAGACAAATATTTGATTTGAAACAAAATATAGAAAATCAATTTATGTTGATATGACAAAAGAAAGAAGTAAAATATTTTTAATAAGGTGATAATGACGGTGTGGGGCAATATTTTCCCATATATATGGTCATCGTCCAATTGTCATCGCAATTCAATAAGCACTTTTGGTTAGGGTTGGAGATCAATTCAACATTTTGTTCAAGACCGTTGAAAGAAAATTATGTTCGACGAAAAAAGAAAGATTGTGACCTCTCCAATTGTTGCTTCACTTCGAGTTGTCCGGTGTCACTTAGTCTCCACGTCATTTTGCATCGATGCTGCCTTGCCTCCCCGTCCCTGCTACTCCTCGATCCCATGGCCTCACACTGCTCTCACTTGGTGTGAAAACCCCGAAAACTACATGATCACAGAATTAATAGAAGATTCATTCATCATCTTTTAGTTTTCTGAACTTTCCATTGTTGTAATATGTAGGTGAAAGTTATCTCATCTTTATACTTCCTTTTCTAGACACCTTGCATTACTGAAGGAAAATAATTCTTTTTCGTGACATTTTGCATCACCATAGGAAATATGATATTGCTGGTATAGAAGGGAATAAACAAATAGAGATTTGAGCTTGTCATATCTCCTATTCTCCATTTCAATAATGTCTAGTTAGAAGTGATTTCAGATGTTTAGGTATCACATGAAGATAGAAATACATAAGTAAAAGAATCTAGCCCAACTTCATTTCAACTACATATAATTTCGTGAAGGTGCAAGAAGACAATAACATATGCAACAAGATGAACGAAAAGCAAATGTAATTCAATTATTCATCTTTTCACCTAGTGCGATTCTAATTAGACAAATATCCTTGTTTGCAAGCCATTCATCATCTTTGTCAAAGGTCAAGAAAACCTCCTGCACAGGTATCGTTGTTGTCACAGACAGTTTGGGAGGCAACACAAGGATGCATAGCATCTTTTTTTTCTTTCTTTCTAGTTTTAGCTACTAATAGATTGGTCTCATGGCAAGTTACTTATGATATGTCACTAGGTGAAAAGATGCAGCGACACCATAGGGAGAGGGAGTTGAAGTAGCAACAATTTGGAACGAGTGATCGGGAGACAAAGCAGCGATGTGGTGAAGGGAGACGAAGCAGCGATGAGGTGAAGCGAGGCTAGAGGAAGGGAGAAGCGACTGAAAGAAAAGTTTCTTCACCGATCTGATAGTAGATACTTTTATTTGTTATTTTTAAATGATTTTTATTTGTTTAAAATATTATTTTATCATAATAAAAAAGACATTAATTGATTTGAATTGGAATATAAAAAAACAATTTTATGTTGATGTGACAAAAGAAAGAAGTAAAATATTACATACATAATATG
The DNA here is from genome assembly GCA_030549335.1 of Pontederia crassipes. Lineage (NCBI taxonomy): Eukaryota > Viridiplantae > Streptophyta > Magnoliopsida > Commelinales > Pontederiaceae > Pontederia > Pontederia crassipes. The sequence goes on from CM060190.1 coordinate 38,718,151, forward strand.
AAATTCAAATATCAAATATTATTGATACATTCAACTCTAAATTCTATACAATGAAGTCAATATTTTTTAAATGACCTTGAATAAGACTATTTAATTGAAGCAAAGAATGATTTATTAATGAATAGCGAATGATGATCAAATATTAATAAATAAGGGACATTGATATGAATTATTGGACTAATTAATTATTATAAAATGATATAAATAGACATGAATATATAAATTACATTCTTATATGTATAAAATGTTCTTAATATAACATAATATTTACTTTTATTTGTTATTTTTAGAGGGCCATTTGATTGCATGATAGGGATTACGTGCAACATGACCATCACATTTTTAACTCGTTTAATATTGTCGGTGGTCTGTCTTTTAGGTTATGATATTAGACCGAAACCGAAGAATAAAACTTATTTACCGATGTAGTCGAGGGTAGAAATGTAATTTACTGTTCATATTAGACAAGATTCAACAAAGCGAGAGAGTGTTTTGGTTATTTTTCACTACTTATATGCGTACTCAACCAAACGACACCATGGAATAACGGGTTGTTGCAAATCAATCAAATGGCATGGATGGACTATATTCGTGTGAATGCTTTCAATATTCCATCGCTCCACATCTAGTGACCAGACGGCTCCAAAACGATTTTGATTTGTTTAAAATATTTTATCATAATAAAAATATAATTAATTGATTTTAAATGAAATGTAGAAAACAATTTACGTTGATATGACAAATAGAAAGTTCAAATATTAATTTTTTTAAAAAAATGAAAATGATATACTCAACTCTAAATTATATTTTAGAATAAAATGTTTTATACCAAATAGATTTGAATCTAATTTAAAATTATATTTGGTTATCCAAAACAGTAAATCCGAATTCTCCAAAATCTCATTTTGCCAAGAAAAGAGGAAATATTTGTTGGGGCATAATAAATGTTAAAGAGTTATAAAATGGTGGAGTGAGCTCTCGTATTTTCTAGGTCCGTTGATCGTATCCGCGGCGCATCTTGACCGTCGCATAAAGTAACAATACCGCTCACCGAGAGAGAGAGGGACGTTGCTTCCTCCTCCTTTCTCCCTTCGATCTTATCCGCTTGGTGGTCTCTCTCACTCTTGCGCCCGCTTAGGGTTTCTTCTCGCATCTGTTTCTCCAGGTGATCGAAGGCTCTCTAAAATCCTGCCGATTTGTTTCTTTTCCTCTTCATCGTCGATGGATCCATCCGGCTTTTGATTTCTCGATTCGGGTTGTTGTGGAGATCTGTTTTGGCCTTTTTTTTTCCCTTTTCCTTGCAACTTCCTATTAATGTCTATCTCGTAAACTTTCTGGACAGCGGGAAAGATAAATTGTAGATCTGTTACGTATATGTGTGTTTTTTGTTTAATATCTTAGATCGCTGGCTTTTGTCTCATGAATTGATTTTTGGTTAACTTTATGCTATTTTCTTGTGTTAATTTTTAGTTAAATTTATCGATTCTAGCTCTTGAAATCTCATTGATAGTGCTGCTAATTATACGTTCCTATAACTGTTTTTTTACGTGCTGTTAATGGAGCTGGATATGCAGTGTTCTAAATCTAGTCACATGACTGACAACATTGAATCACTATGGTGAAGCACTCTTGTTTTAGCTTTTGGGCGGTAGGTTAGACACACAACAACAACAACAAAGCCTTATCCCACTAAGTGGGGTCGGCTACATGGATCATACGATCCCATTCCGCTCTATTAGTAATCAAACCTTATATTCGAAGATCCATGTTCATAAGATTCGACAGGGTTTTACGCTGGCTGTCGGGACCTAACACAACTCTCCTCCTTTATCCGGACTTGGGACCGGCTATAAAACATAGGTGGAGTTCGGTAGATTAGACACACAGCAGCAATAAATTTAATAAATTGAGGAGATGAGTGGCTGAGTAGTGGAGTCATTGTCTTTTATTAATATTGTTGAAGTAGTCCTGCTTAAACTCAGGTTTTTTTCTATTTAGTGTTTAATTTAGCTTGGATGTTCAAGAACATGCTTTTAGGATGATGTCCTCTAACTCACATTAAACATATTGGCCTATGTTAGATGTGCTCTTCAAATTTTCTTTTTCTAGGTGATTGAAACTGCACCTGTAATATTTTACGACCTCACCTATTATTGTAATTGTTGATGCAATATTCAACTGGCTTATTATTATTTGGTGAAGCCTGGGGTGTGATCTAAGCAATGGTGTCTAGTTCTAATCCCGGCACTCCAGGCATTTAATTGGATCTTGACAAACATGAGGATTATGTCCCCAGCTTCGACATTAACATTGGATTTGTCATCCTGCTACATCATAGGCTTGTGATGTGGAGTGGGTGTGAGGCGAGCGAATGGAGGTATTAGAGAGATTGAGAAAAGGACGCAGTGATGGGTTCTGGGAGTCTGATGTGGTAACAAAATATTGTGATCTGGTGGTACACCTGTCATTCTTGCCAATGGAGTCACAAGGTTGCGGCTTTTGTACCTCAGAAAAAAGTTGTGGCTTTTGTATTCAATGGTAGTACAGTTTGACCAGGCAGTTGAGGAAAGGCTTCCTCAAAACTAATAATAAGTAGCAAACCTGTCATTCTTGCCAACAGAATCTCACAGTTGGCTACTTTAGTATTAAACCTGTCATTCTTTTTTTTTTCTCGGTTCAAGTTTACTGATTTATTCACATATTCTAGGACACAATTTTTGTCTCGATATGTATGTCTATTTTCACTTTTTGTACCATCTGAGTTAATGACCTTTATTCTTGTGTACTTAATTTGATGTACTCAGTTTACTTATTGCAGTAACAATATGCCTCGCTATGATGACCGAAATGGTGGCACTCGTCTTTATGTTGGTCATCTGTCAACTCGCACTCGTTCGCGTGACCTTGATGACCTCTTCAGCCGATATGGACGGTAAGGATAACTAGCACTATTAGTATTATTTGCAATAATTTTATGTGGTCTAATACTAAGGGCAATGGCTAAACAACATTTAAGTAGATTATTCTTCTATCATTTGTATTTCATTGCAAACATATTTTCAGGTAGTAGCTTTCTTCCTGATTCCTCTCTTTAAGCTCACATAATGTCATTCTCATCATTATTTCTGGCTCAAACTTGGCTGTAACTTTCCAGAGTTTATCATCCATTTGATGTCAGTTATGTTTTTTGAGTAAGGTGAAGTCATGATCATGCTGATTTTCTGCTATATGGGCATTGCTTTTGTGCTTAGATGCTTTTTTCTGTATTACATTATCAAAAGGTTGAACTAGGGTGTCATCTTTTAACCTGAATGATCTTATTGAAGGTTGTTGGGTTTTTACCCGACCCGAAGGTGTGTGGTGAGAGGTTGTCCTTGGTGGAATTGGTGGCTAGTCTTGCAAAGTTAATAAGACAATTTGGCGATTCTTTCTGTAGTCTTACTGAGTAGTTTTGTGGATATGGCTGCAACAACAAAGTGTTGTTTTGTTCTTCTGAGCGGCGAACTATGATATGCTCTGCTACTTAAGTCCTGATGGCTTACTCTTTCTGGCAACCATTTCCGCAGAGTACGTGATGTGGATATGAAGCACGACTATGCCTTCATTGTATGTTGTCCTTTACTCACTGATCTTTTTCACACTGTTAATGTTATGTTGGTATGACAGTGTGTTGGTTTCTCTGTCATCCTTTAAATAATGTACCCTGATGTGCTAACTACTTTTCCAACTTCATTCTTTTTCTGGTTCTGATATATATGTCATAGGAATTTTCTGATCCTCGGGATGCGGGTGATGCTATATATGGCTTAGATGGGCGGGAATTCCAAGGCTGTCGCTTGATTGTGGAGCATGCAAAAGGGGTATGCCAGCCTTTATTTTTTTAGTTGCAATCTCATAGATTTGGTTGTCTATTAATTCGGCCATATTGATATAGGGTCCACGTGGTGCTGGCAGTTCTCGTCCTGGAAGAGGTCCGCCTCCTGGCTCTGGCCGTTGCTTCAACTGTGGTCTTGATGGCCACTGGGCCCGGGACTGCAAAGCAGGTGACTGGAAGAATAAGTGCTATCGCTGTGGAGAAAGAGGTCATATAGAAAGAAATTGTCAGAATAGTCCTAAAAGCCTCAAGTATGTCTCCTTCCTCTGGCTGTTTTTTATTATTTGAGTTTTGCATTATTGTATTGTGATAATTTTGCATCATAAAATTAAGGCGTGGGAGAAACTATCAGTCACCATCACCCCGACGAGGTAGGAGTCGTAGCTACAGCCGGAGTCGCAGTTACAGGTATGTTCAGAATTTTACTGTTCTAGCATTCACAGCTGCTTGCTTTCTAACCATTAGTATATTTCTTGGTTAGATATAAGGGCGTGATTAGCTTTAGCCTTTTTGTTAAATTGTCTTAACTAGAGAATTGTGACTGCCAACAACAACAACAAAGTCTTATCCCACTAGGTGGGGTCGGCTACATGGATCATACAACGCCATTCCGCATTCGTTGATCCATGTTCATGGGATTCGATAGGGTTTTACGCTGGCTGTCGGGCCTAACACAACCCTCCTCCTTTATCCGGGCTTGGGACCGGCTATAAAATATAGGCGGAGTTAGAATTGTGACTGCCATCATTTAAAAAAAAAGAATTGTGATTGCCATGTGGTACACACTTTGTGAAAATGTGCAGTGAGATTTTTACGTGGCTTAAGGTTTTGTTTGGTAAAACTACTATATTTTCCATATTCTGTGTTTGATGCTAAGGTCTTTGATCATGCTAAGTTAACTAAAAATTGTTATTATTTTTTGGAAAGGAACTATGCTAATTTAAAATAGACATGTACATTTATTTCCCTTTTGTTTCTAAATTCAGCCGTTCAAGATCGCCTGCTCCCCGAAGGGATGCGCATAATGGTGAACGTGAATATAGGAAATCGAGAAGCCCTGCTTATAGCAGAAGTCCACGAAAGGCGTCTCCGAGGTCACCTCCGTCGGAGGGGCGGAACCGTAGCACTTCACCATATGATAGCAGGAGCCCAAGGGAGCGACCAAACCCTCATAAGGAGGGAAGGGGAGAAGCTGAGCGCAATGGATCAGACTACAATGACAGCCCTCGGAGGGAGAATAGCAGGAGCCCTCTAAGCAAGGAGCGTGAGAGCTCACCTGCCGGTGGAAGGTCTCCAAGCCCTGAGACAAATGGGAGAAGCCCAAGCCCCCGGGATGATAGAGACAATAGTCATCATTCTTCTCCAAGGCGCAGCGAGTCACCCCAGGATTAAGGATTGACGTGACTTTGAGGATGGAATTCTGTTTCTTGATTAGCAGTAGATGTCCTTCGCCTCCTGACTTCCCCATTGGTGGTCCTTATTGCTGTGTTTTTTATATGTTTAAGACACTATGAGTTTTGCTATTAGCATCTTAGCCAGCAGTACGCATTTGTGCTTTTGTACGGAGAAAATGTCAAAAAAATAGGAAATATTATGTGCATACTTTGATTTTGCTATATCCGTTGACACTATCCATCTATTTGTAATAGCCATCCTTGAACTTGACAACTTGTTAGTTGCTTTTGGCTTGAACTTGACAACTTGTTAGTTGCTTTTGGTTAATTTGTTTAGAGTTATTATTGTCATGAAGCGTCTGGTTCCAATTGGCACTAATATTAAATGATTTTAAATTTCGAATTATTATTTTAACACAGTTTTTAGTTTATTTTATCACTGTCTTGAGGTCATCTCATTATTATTATATCAAAAGAAAAAGTTTGGATGTGGGACTGTCACATCGTTTTTAGCCCTTATAAAAAGAAAATTGAATTTTGAATTTCTTTCACGCCAATGTCACGATGAGGTATTGCAGAAGATTATCTAATTTATCATAATTGATTAGTTAATATGTTGATTAATCGTGTTTCAACGGAAAAAAAATTATTGACTCATCAAATTATCTATGGAGTCATGAAAAATATTCAAAAAAGTATCTTTAATTAGATGGAGATCATCTGTCAGCTTGTCATCTTTAAGGTTTTGAGGTTAAGTTTGGCCGACAAAGCTGGCAACAGCTCCTCTCCAATTATTTAGGAAAGATTTGGACAAGATGAAATTAGTGATGACGTTTTTAAGGGGAAGATATTTTGAGGGTTTGGACGGTCCAAATTCAAATCACTACTCTCAATTATTCCGTTTAAAAGACTGCTTGTGGGTTGCTTCCAGGAGCAACTGAGTCATTTCAATGTTAGCTCTTATCCGAATTCAATTCACGATCAAAACTTTATTATCACTTTGATAATGACGTTTGGTTCCAGTACCACGAATCTCTCGTCGTCAATCATTTTGGACCCACCCAACAGTTGCACGAATGTTGCGAGAGTTCGATAGCTCAACATGAGCACATGTCGGTGAATTGGGTCTAACAAAATTTTGCAACTGACATTTCAAATTCATATCCAAGATTATAAGTAAAAAAAAAAGATGAAAATTTATCTCCTATCCAATAACAATTACGTGTAATATTATTCATTCGTTATTCTTCTGGACACAGAGAGAGAGAGAGTAGTTTTCTAACAAATGTATTATAATAATTATTACTATTATTAGTTATTATATTCATTCCAGCCTTATCCTTAACGATTAGAAGGCATCTCTCTCTCTCACATCTGTATAGTACAAGTCAAAAGTCAAAACCCAAAACTAGGAAGATGATATGAAAAGCAGCAACGAGTTGGTGTTGGGCCTGTTCTTTGCCCACGCAACAGTTATGGGGCCCACTTTTAGGCGAATTAGATAACTCCGAACGACTCAATCGAACGATGGATGGGACCCACGACCATGAAACAAACTGTACAAGTGTATATATATCAATGAACGACGAGCCTTCCCCCGGCCCTGGTGGTGTTGGTGACGACGACTTTGGTGCCGGAACACGTCGGCGCCCACGAGGAAGACGACGACACGGACGAAGAGGTACGGGGACGGCGGCCGCTCATCTCCGGAGAGCATTGTCGGAATCGAATACCTGCGACGTACGCGGCCATGACGATGATGGCGTCGGAGGACGATGGCGCCAGGCAGCAGGTGGCGAAGGGCGCCATCGAGCACAAGTCCTACGCCCGTATCGGGCTGCTGGGGAACCCCAGCGACGTGTACTACGGTAAGACGATCGCGGTCTCGGTCGGCAACTTCTGGGCCTCCGTCCGCCTCGAGCCGTCGGAGGACCTCGTCATACGTCCGCACCCCTTCCACGATCTCGTCTCCTCCGACTCGATCCAGCATTTGGTGCGTAATGGCTGATCATTTACATTATAATTATTTGGATTGCTCCTCGTGCTTTTTCAGGGAGCTTTCGGTTAATTAAATGTGATTGGTTTCTTTTAGCCGTCCTTTGTTTTAAGGTAGTGCATATGTAATTATCCCCTTCATGCAGGAATGACAAGTGTCCGCAAATACGCCATTTTTTCAATCCCAGCTACCTTGATCTGTAGTAACAGTTCGTCCACTGCATTATGCGGACAAAACTTCCCCATGTTTTTTTCTACAGATCCTTCTTTACCCTGTTTTAATTAGCTGTTGCAGGAAAAAAAAAAAGAGCACATAATTTTTTACCACGGCGTGAAAGATTAAAGTTAATGTCTGATGAAATTGATGGTTTCTCTATCGTTCTAGAAAAAAAAGGAAGGTATTTGTGACTAATCAATATTGGAAAACAATAACTAGCAACTATTCAAGTTTATCTTGAACCAAATCGCCAATCCCCTTTTCTTTTGTGCATTTTTATTGCACTAGCCGCTGAACGGATGATTGAGGATACCAACTTAAACAATTTCTGATTGCACTAAATTGCTTGCTATTTTTACATTTCAGTTCAATCGCTTGCAAAGTGAAGGATACTATGGAGGAGTTCGATTGCTCATGGCAATTTGTAAGGTTTTCTACAGATACTGCTCCGAAAATAACATCGAACTGCAAGAAGGAAACTTCACACTGTCTTATGATACCAATATTCCTCGGCAGGTGAAGTTTATATGTCGATAATCTATATTTGCACAGCATTTGGTAAATTGACCGATGCTATTATTTACTAATTTGGATATAAATAAGCTCCAATTCATCTTCAACCAATTTTCATATCCAAGATTTGTGTCTTACGCATATTTTAGCTTACTTCATTTCAATATTCATTGTAGAAAAATAGGTTTTTTGATTAATTCGTGAAAATGTCACACTTCAATTGTATGTGTTCTTCCACTCTTTATTTATAGTTTTATAAAGATATTAACTCCGCCTATGTTTTATAGCCGGTCCCAAGCCCAGATAAAGGATGAGGGTTGTGTTAGGTCCCGACAACCAGCGTAAAACTCTGTCGAGTCTTATGAACATGGATAACGAATATAGCGGAATGGCGTCGTATGATCCATGTAGCCGACCCCACCTAGTGGGATAAGGTTTTGCTGTTGTTGTTGTTGTTGTATTCTGAAAACTTAAATACTAGTATGCTTATTTCCTCTACCATGTTTTCATAGTATGCTTATGTTGCAGCAAAATCACATTTGCATCTCCAACTGGTCACATATATAGAACTCTTAAAAGAACAAGTTACATCTTGAGTCAAATGTGGCCAGTTGCTATCTCCACTTAATTACATATCCTATCTCCTATTTGTTTGCTTCCTCTTTTATTTTGAACCATAACCATTTGCATCATGACAATTTTCTGTTTGGATTGACAGATATAAGGAGAAAATTCATGAGTATCCTGTGATACAAAAAAACAACATTTGTTCCTTGGGCTTATAATTTCTTAAGATCTATATTCTATTTTACAAATTATTTTTAGCAGTAAGATAACCGGATTCCAGTCTTGCTAAAATGATGCCTTTCTTTGCTTTTCAGACAGGGCTTTCAGGCTCAAGTGCTATTGTTTGTGCTGCCTTAAACTGCTTTCTTGACTTCTACAAAGTTCGGCATCTTGTTAAAGTTGCTATTAGACCTGAATTGATTCTCTCTGCTGAAAGGGAACTAGGAATAGTTGCCGGGCTTCAGGATCGTGTAGCGCAGGTCTATGGAGGACTTGTATACATGGTATGTGATAATACAGACCTTACTGGATGAATCAAATGTGTTTGATGCATATGCAAATGGGAGCAGGAACCTATGTGCATGTTTATTAATGTGCCATTTTCATATCAGTATTTTTCCTTCTTATATGTGCACAGCTGTTGGCAACTAGTCTGATTTTCAGGAGTGACTTGGCAGGATTTCAACAAGGAACAAATGGAAACATTTGGGCATGGCATCTATACATCCATGGATATTGAACTTCTTCCTCCTCTCCATTTAATCTATGCTGAAAATCCAAGCGACTCTGGGAAGGTTGGTAATATGTCCTAATGTTATAATTTTTTAGATGAAATAAGATTGGATCCACTTTTATTAATTCAACTTTTAGGGCATCTGATCAGCTCTTTGATATCGTATACAATCATCATACAAATAATACATCCAAGGTTTTAAGGTCAATAGTTATGAAGGTTCATGGGTAGTGTAGAAGTACTATGATGTCATTTTTAGTAATTCCGTAAAAAATTAATATCCAGAGATATCCTAATTCAAACTAATGAATGCTCTCAATGGCTAAATCACAATTCACACGCGGAAACTAGTGATTCCTAATCTTTCATACTGACGCAGCAAAGCAACTCTTGATCCTCACAAGTAGCACTTGATAAAAAGAAAACACACAACTTATAGTTTTATTTAGTGATAAATAGAAAGAATAGTTTTGAATAAAAACATTTGTTTTATAGTCATACTTCGGGTTAGTTTACTATTCTGATTAAACTTATGAGTTTCTCCTTATCATTGTGTACTGCTCTTCCATTTCTCTAGTATCTCCTTTCCTCTATTTGCACATGCGCATTAACAAATTTCCACCCATTCATAATAATTTTGTAAGTAATATGGCCTTCTTAAAGTTAGACAGCTTACTTTCTTGTGCTCCTCTTTAGTGAGGCCACTTAGATCCTCTTGAAGAACATTCTGGTTCACCAATAAATTACTTTTTGTTTTTTTGTCTTTCCTAGTCTATCATATTGTGCATTTCTGTTTTCTTTGTTTCTGTTTGGTTGGTAACTTGATTTTGCAATACTAGAATGTGAATGGTTATCAAGGTACAAGATCTCATATTATTGTTGCCAAATTCTGATTTCCAATATACTTAATGCTTGGTGTGAAAATTTATTGTTTACTTAGGTTGTCAACATAAAGTTCTGTAGTTTTTGTTCTCTTGTACCATTTGTCTTGTTTATCTCCTGGAAATCAAAATTTGATCATAATTTCTCTTTTCAGTAGTATCATAAATTGTTTATCCTTTCCAGTTTTATCAGGTAATGAGAACTTTTAACATGTGGGACTAAGTCAATTCAGAGTCACATTGCTTTTGCATGTGTGTTTAAGTTAATTCATGGTTTATCAACCGCAACTTACTTGGAAACTACACTACGTTTCACAATAATAGGTTCATAGCACTGTTCGGCAAAGGTGGCTAGATGGTGATGAGTTTATAGTATCATCAATGGAAGAAGTTGCCAAGTTGGCCTTAGAGGGTCGCAAAGTTCTACAGGAGAAGAACTTTACTGAACTCATTGGCCTAATGAATAAGAATTTTGATATCCGGAGGTATGCTATCTTAAGCAGGGTTCATATATTCATATGTGTTGCTGAAGATCATTTGTTTCCTCTTCGCCTGCTTTTCTGTTATCATTGGAATCACATGCTTCTTTTTAGCAACAGTCACATCTAAGAGATATATGCGCGATATTGAACTTATCTCCACGTAGTCCTGTTCAAGTCTGCAGCTATATATGTTTCTTACCATGCCAAATAATTACACGATGGATCGTGGTCAATCGGGAGAACCCAGATTTACCTGGAATTCGTAACTAAATTTTTGTTTTGTGGAGATCAAACCTTCATGGAGTCCTCATCTTTTCTTCTTTCATTCCTGCATTTGATCTTAACCTGCTTCAGACAAAATATGGACTCTGATATAGTTCCTAAACATCGTTATTAGCTTTTATGTCCCCTCTTGACTGCAGGCAAATGTTCGGTGATGATGTACTTGGTTCCCTAAACATCAAAATGATTGAGGTTGCCAGAAGTGTGGGTGCAGCAGCTAAATTTACTGGCAGCGGCGGGGCCGTCGTTGCTTTCTGTCCTGAAGGCTCCAGTCAAGTTGAAAGTCTGAAGGAGGCTTGCCAAGATGCCCGTTTTAAAGTACAAGAAGTCATAGTTGTTCCTCCACTTCTCAATGAAGAAGATCTCAAAGCTATGTAGTCCTTATAAGCTCTCCCTTCTCCATTATTTCCTTCTTTTACTAATTATATATTATTTTCTCCTCATTCCGTTAACTATTCGATCAAGAACTTTGGTGTAATACTTTTCAGTTCTTTTTACCTATTTGCCTTTGATCATTCAATCCCATATTATATATTCTTTTTCTTGGTTGATACATGTATATATTGTATCAAACGAGGGCATGGTTAAGCTTTGTAAAATCTGTTTGCTGGTGACGACAGGGAATTTCACAGGTGACCTGAGTTGTACAATGTGCAAGCAAATATTTGCTTTAGGTAACTTGTCGCCAATTTTGCAACACCATTTGCATACCCTATTGACCAAGTAAATATCAATTTTCGAAGCGATCATCCAAGTATTCTCTTGTTCTTGACTTGATTTTGAACTTTGTTTTGTAATTTAAAGATCATCTAATCTTCGTAGTCTTATGGTTATGGTCATCCTTGCTGGTAGTAGAAGTTTTATCCAGTCATTAAGATCGGATTGGACATCGATAAGAAAGTCTCTACAACAACAACAATAAAGCCTTATTCCACTAGGTGGGGTCGGCTACATGGATCATACGACGTCATTCCGATATTCGTTGATCCATGTTTATGAGATTCGACAGAGTTTTACGCTAACTGTCGAGGCTTAACACAACCCTCCTTTATCCGGGCTTGAGACCGGCTATAAAACATAGACGGAGTTCGATAAGTCTCTGTTTTAATAAAATAGTACAATTTAATATAACACATCAAATTAAACCACTTGTCAACAAAAGTTTGTCCATAGGAAGCTCACTATAATGAGGAGACCATAAAACATATACCAAGCTGTATAGAATCTTACATACTTGAAGCAAGGGAATTCCATATTTGTAGGCCAAATGTCAGTAATGAGAGCAGCCACAATTCGCTATTGGTATTATCCAATATAAACATTATCCCTTATTAAACTATCAACAATATGCAGGACCTTGATTACTATGTACAAGTAATTCTTATCATAAAAAATTATTAGGTAATGCACAATTTTTATTAATATATCTTTTATCACGAATATGAAGTTAAAGTTTATTTAATCTGGCTAGAAACTCAAACAAAAAAAAATTAAATTAATGAATTAGATAAATATATTTATAAATGTTTTATATATTAAATGAAAGTAATGGTAATAAATATATGTAATGTTCAATATCATAACTAATAATAATATGCAATTCGTGTGAATACCAATAATAAAATAATAATTTAAATGAATTACTACTATTACTTATGATAATAACAATGATGAATATTTTTTTATTATATAATTTTATATTTTGTCTAAATTGGAAAGGATAAAAATGAAAAGAGGATAAAATGAAATGTCACTTGACCGACAATATGAATGAACACTCCCTCTTAGTGAAATTGCATTGTAACTTTATACATTGTTAGGCAATTTAGATTATCTATAAATTGACACAAAATAAATAAGATAATATGATAGTCCGAAGTAATTTCCTTTTTTATTGTTAGTAATTTAGAAAAATTACTTCTAGGAAAACACCCCTTAGGTCTCATTATGATGTCGAACTCTTATATATGCAAACTATTTATGTCATTTGTATTATCATGAACTCTATATTGGGTCCATAATATTAGAGGAACTATGTGACAATGTCTTGGAATCTATGTGCAATCAAACTCTTCCATTGTTTTATTATTTAATTGTCTATTATATTTTTCGCTACAATGTCATTTGTAATTAGGTTTATGAAATGTTCAATAAAATTATAAATGTAGGTGCATCGACTAAAATTTGACATTTTAATTGGGGTTAAATCTTGGAAGTATTACAAGTTTAGTCCCATAAGTCTAAAGTATTCCCTTTATTTTTCCTTCCTCTTCCTTTTAAGATTAAGGAAAGTAGTTTCTTCTTCGCCACACGAATTTTCAATGTTCTTGTTGTACTCATCAAATGAATGAAAATGGGAAGGATGGTGACCAATGGTCCAATTCAGGTTAAATTCAAGGATATTGCTATACTTGCAATTCATGCCATGCATGGCAACAGAGATCGATATAGAGTTTACTGAACAATAACAATAACAAAACCTTATCCCACTAAGTGGGATCGGCTACATGGATCATAGCCATTCCGTTCTATTAGTAACAATATATTCGTTGATCCATGTTCATGAGATTCGACATGATTTTACGCTGACTGTCGGGGCTTAACACAACTCTCCTCCTTTATCCGGACTTGGGACCGGCTATAAAACATAGGCGCGTCAAGCAATATTTTAGGAAAAGACTCAATATTAGATGAAATTGTTATCGATGACTGGAGTTTTGAATCTAGAAATCTTCGCCATCCATATCCTTTTGATAAAAAGAACAGAATAAAAAGAACAGACAGAATAAAAATCCAAATTGTTTACTGAACATATATATAAAAAGAACAGACAGAATAAAAATCCAAATTGAAGTGAGAGAAATGTATGTGATCATGGATTGAACTTGTCCAACAGCCCCGCGGTCCTCGCTGTCAAACTCCGTTTCGCTGCAGGGGAGACTCCATTTTCGCCGATGACCCCCTGCAAAACTTCCAGGGAGACGCCGTATGCTATGACTGCATTGTTCACCTTCGGAATGGATCCATCGCTCGAGAAGGCAATCTGAAAGTTAACCAATTTAGATAACCAGATTATGTAAATATGATGAATGCGAGAGAGAGAGAGAGAGAGAGAGAGAGAGAGAGAGAGAGAGAGAGAGAGAGAGAGAGAGAGAGAGAGAGAGAGAGAGAGAGGAGAGAGAGAGAGAGAGAGAGAGAGAGAGAGAGAGAAGATGAATTAAGGGATGAGGAATGAACTTACGGTGAGGGCGCCGATGGACAAGTGAGTGAAGAGGACTGAGGAGCCCTTAGGGAACGTCTCGTCCTTAAATGCGGCCAGGAACTGATTCAAGGCTCTGACCTTCAGTGCGTCATAGGTGCCGGCGGCCTTCGATTCGGCAACTATGATGTCGGCCACCGCCTGCGAGAACTGTGGCCCGGTCAGGGGCAGGTTGAAGGAGAACCTTGTGAACTTGTCAAATTTTCCTGTCAAATTGAAACAATCCAATTATATATAATGAATCATGTTACGTACGTGCAGATGCCTTCATGCATGCATGCAAGCTGGAACCCTCAGAATTCAAAGAAACTTTACGATCGCCCTCACCGATGAAGATGTCGCGGAAGAAGTCGCTCGAGGCGGCGAGCTCGTCGGCGGACTTCCCCTTCCACTTTCCGGCGAGGAGCGGCAGGGCCTCATCACCCAAGTAGATGCCGATGGTGTTGTAGACCCCGGAGCTCCCGTTGATCGTTAAACTCCCCTCCCCTGGCACATTTAGTTTATGTAATTTAAGTACTGACTCTTCGGGGGCGACAAAAATAAATAAATAATCCGGAAACAAGATAAAATATTTAAATAAAAAGGCACAGGAAGAATGTGGTGAGTGATGGATATATATATGTGCCACCTGCGCCTCCTAAGAAGTAGGACTTGGGGGACACCGGCGCCGTCACCCTGCCCGCGAACTCGATGCCGTCGATCACTAGACTCGTCACGTTAGGGGTCGTCCCGCCTACATCCGCCATTACTGATAGATACGATGGTGAATATATTGATATTACGAGTTTGATGTAAAACCATGTAAAAGTATTGATATTAGGAACAGATCGGCAAGGGGGGGGGGTGGGGGGGGGGGGGGGGGGGGAGGGAGGGAGAGAGAGAGAGAGAGTATTATGTACAAACCTGCAACAGTTCGGCCATGCACCTGAACATTACTGATTAAGAGAAATATGTTCCAGAGTAGCAGCAAAATCGCCATCTTTGAGTTGAAGGGGTTCTTTCGTTCACGAATCAAGAGCAGTTGGGTTTAATAGACGGTGTATTCTGAGAAAAGTGACAAGTATATTTATTTATATATCATGTTGATTCGATGCTATACGTAGTATGAAAATAAAATCATCAGTGCACCAAATTGTTGGCAGCTACTTATAGCACTACATCGAATTCGAAGCACATTTCGAGTCTTAATTAAATGAATAAATATCTGATTATAATTGATTTCGTTCTGTTCGAATTCTTGTACTTGTTAGAATAAAAAAGAGAAGAAAGGTAACTTTAGAAATGAAATCAGTTAATAAGAAATCAATTATTAATATGAGGAGTCATAATTATCTTGAATTTGAAAGATCACATAGATTAATGATATGATCTTTGATTTATCTTCGTTATGGTAATTCAAATATATTAATTATAACAAATTAAGTATATTAATTATTTCTGAATTTCAAAAGTCACATATACATAACTCCATTAATTATTTTTTACTAATATGAATAGTTATAATTATTTTGAAATTGAAAGATCACATAGATTAATAATATGACCTTTGATTTATCTTAAGTATTAAAATTTAATAATTAAAATGTTCACATATTAAATATTGACTTTGTATATTTCATTATATTGACCTTTTATATTTATAATATTAAATAATAATATATAGATACATATTTAATTAATATGTATTAAAATCATTAATTTTTCGTAAATACAAATTGATTGTTTATATTCTCTATATTTTTCTAATCATAAAAAATAGTATCTTATCCTTCACATATACTAATTTTTAGACATCAAACATCTTTATCTTTCATCTATTCTTATTTTCTTTTTTATCCTATTTTAAAATTATTTCTCTTTGGATTCATGCATAAATTTATTTAACAAAAAAAATATGATAACTTACGTAAATTAAGTATTTTTAATTAATTATGACAAGCCATAATTATTTTTGAATTTAAAAAGTCATATATCTTATATTTACTTAACTCCATTAAAGTGGATATGAAGAGTCATAATTATTTTTTAATTTGAAATCACATATATTAATCACATCACCTTTAATCATTATTTAGAGCAGGATTTGAAATTAATCACTCCTCTTATAGGTTTGTAATCAAATCTTAAAAATCAAATCACTCATCAAAAGGCAATAAACTCAGCATGCATAATCAAAAGAAATCGAAAAAATAAATTAACTCAACTAATAACAAGGTTTAAACAATTTTCTTCGTGAGAAGAATATAAAATCGCTATTACAGAAATAATAAACTATAAAAACTAGGAAAAAGATCATCCAAGTAAAAATAGAAGAACTCGTAGCCTTCGAGACCTCTGGACCGTTACACAACACAAATGACGAGTTGCTACATAATCTTCTCCTTTGGTTGATCTTCAAGCTTTGAAATTCGTTCCTCTGCAATATGACACGGCTTCCAAGTCTCAAGCACTTCCAAGAACTACAAGCATATATTTTTCTGTCTCCTAGGATCTTTGTATATAGCCTTTAGGTGTTCCAAGGGTTTTGGTAAAATTTCAGATTGATTGGAAGTCTTTCTATGTCAAAATAATAAAAATTCAGAATAGACTTTGATTGGGCTTTAAAATCATTCAAAACTTTGTCAAATCTGAATAAATATGATTCTTATCGATCCTTGGGACTTATGGTACGATTTGCAGTTGATGTGAAATTGAAATTCTCAAGAAAAGAGGAAGAAATATCTAAATCAGCCTTCGTAATAGCCCATAACATCTTTGTATGAATATGACTTCTCAGGCCCATAATGATAGTTTTATGGCCCTTACAATGTCCAAATCAAAGTAAAAATATGATTTTAATGCCCCGTAACATCTTGCTCACGACCCGTAACTCGGACAAATTTCTGACACAAAACTAGGCATTTTAACGACCCATTACGGGTCTTTCACGGCCGAGCTATTACGACCATTACAATTTCATCACGGACCATTATATTCAATTTCAGCATTGACAGCCTCTACTGATTTTCACCTTTTTGACTCCGTTTTAACTCCGATTTGAGCATGATTTTCTCCAGTGATTTCGTGATTCAATTCTCTTATTTTTTCTGTAATAAGACATATAATTTGAGTAGATTTTTATTTTTTATAAAATTAAAACAAATAAGGCCATAAAATGATGCATGCTATATGAAACTGAATCAAATGTGATTAAATGCATGGCTAATTATTTATATTTTGCATGCATCACAAAATTCCCAAAATATTACCAAAATAATATCTCAGTAAGTTACTCCCATTTTCCATCATAGAGCAAATTAGATACAAATAAATTATGCAAAGGAACATGTATGTTGACAAAAGTAGACATAAAATATAAAACAGTGTAGAATATCCAAGGAGCATCCATAATTCTAGTGAACCTACCATTACTTATGTGTTTTTTTATGCCTAGCCTTATATCAGTTAAGGTTTGTAGGATTAATTTCCAACACTAAGCCATGTTTCTAGTAGGGGTAGTGTTCTTCCATGGGTGACAACTAATTGACTTCAAATATCTTTACTATCGTTTAATAGGTCTATTACCCTATTGGCTAACAAGGAAGTTCTGACCATATGAGTGTTTCTTATGCTAAGGCCTCCATCATATTTATGTTTTAGCAAAGTTTGCCAATTGATTAAATGAGCTTCTTCTTCCATTAGTTAACCAAATAAAGTTCTTGTGGTTCCCTTTTGATATGTATATTCATCAAGATATAATTTGGGTACGAATTCAAGACTGCTCCGAACAAGTGTGATTCTACTAGCTTGATTTAACAATTTCATTTTCCATCCTATCAACTTTGTAGAGGCTCTGTATACGAGGTAGGATAGATATTTAGATGATAGGAATTTATTAAGAGATAGGTACATCAAGGTATGAGAAAGGATACTTGCCAACTTCATTTGTAATATTCCTTTGATTTTTGCATTTCTAATTTGGTTGAACTTTGAGACTTATCATAATTAAATTTTTTATTGGTCAATACCCCATACATGTTGAAAATGATCACTAATTGTTTACTTTTTGATTGTGTTGCAGCTAGAGTAATAAATAAATCATCAGCAAAAAGAAGATGAGTTTGGCTAAATTCATTTAATCTTAAAGGTATGAACTTACCTATGGTTACATGGTGATGCATTAAGAAAGTGCGGACTTGTGTAACTAGAATGAAAAGGGTGACAAGGGTCACCTTGTCGAATCCCCCTTGTGCCTTGTAAAGACTTGTGAAGGAAATCCATTTATACATGTGAAAGGGGGAAAGTTCATGGCATGCATCACATATGGAATAACTGACCAAGACACTCCGTCAAATACCTTTTACATATCGATCTTGATGAGCATATGTTTTTTCCTACCAATTCGTCAATGAGTGTGCCAACTCGTGAGCTATTAATATATTATCTTGTATTGATCTATGGGCCACATAGGTTGATTGAATGATGCATGCATTTTACAACATATAGTTAGACTTGCATTTAGGTTTATTTCGTATAATTTGTTCATAGCATGCATCTATTTTTACATTTATTTTTTTAAATTCTTTGAAGTAGCCATCTAACTCTAGTTGGTGTTATTTTGCAAGAATTATGATGAAAATGGAGGAGGAATGGAAGAAAAGAAGAAGCACGCAAAACGAAGACAATCTAGCTTCCGGGAAACTAATTTCTGAATCATGGGCAGTGAAAGGGAGTTTAACATTCCATATATTCGCTCTCACGGCTCTGCCAAGACTTCCTTCAAAGAGAAAAGATTTTCACGGGCTGTTAGATATCTCTCACGGTCGTGAAAGACGATTTTCATGCATCTTCCCACCATTTCACGGACTAAGGAGGCTGCATTCAATTGCGAAAACTTACGGGGAAGATGAGACAACGAGCCGATACGAGAAAATGTTTTATGAAGACAAGAACGTAACGGGCCACCACGAAGCTTTAACAAGTATCACAAAACGATTACGCCTTCAAAATTTATGTTTCACGGGAAGTTAACATTATGTTAGGGGCTGTGAAATCACTTTAAGACACATGACAATAGAAAAAGCCTGATTCACGTCCGTGAGACAAGTCTCATGCCCCGTGACAACTGCAGACAAACTTCGACTCTAACTCTGATTATGCCGTTAAATCCGATTTAGGGGGCACAACAGACACCATTTTTGACACAAAAACCTATTTTTGAAAGAATTCTCAATGCACAAGGACCCCAACTCCTCCCGTATATTCTAGGGATCAATGGAAAACTAATTAAACCAAAAATTTTGGAGTTCTACAAAGCAAAACTTTTCGAATAAATAGGACTATGAATTTACCTTATTTTTCAAGGAAAAGATTTTCGTTTATTCCAAAACCACTTGGAAACCTGAGACCCTATAAAAAGGAATGTCTGGCAGCCAGAGATGATCATGCTAGGGCCTGAAACCAAAACTTTCAAGTCAAGAACGAAGGAGAATTTTTGAAGGGCAAAAGAGAAGAGTTCTACATGGTTGACTTGTGCGAGGATTGCGCAGCAGTTTCATCGTTGTTTCTGAAGAGTACTCTTTGTTCTACATTTTGTTGGGATGATATTTTAGATTTTTCATATTCTATCTTTCCGTCATAGTACTCTTGATTGTTAGTTTTAATTTTACTTCTCCTTCTTAGTTGCAAGAGTTTTAGTGTATGAACAATTTTTTATTTTCTGATTAATCAAATAATAATTAGTTTAGTTTTTATGAACATGGTTGCTATGCTTAATGCTTTCCTTCATATTTTAATGATTTTTAGATTGATTATTGACTGTGTAGTGTAATCAATTCTTAATTCATAATTCTCTCTTCGGATTGATTCTTGACTTTTTATGTTGAAGCAATGCATGTCATAATATAATAGAATTTGTGCGGAATATTAGATTGTGCGGTCTGCATAATTTGACCCGTGCGAGTGATTGTGTAGTTTAGGGATTACATCACATTGCGTTTTGAATTCAAGATAACTGAGGGCATATCCGTGCGGAATACTTTCAAATTATTATTGTATTAAGATAATTGATTTACCTGTGCAGGTAGATAATATCTTTAGTGTCTTTAATTCGTCTAAAAATTAAATTTGAGCTTCACACTTATACATGATTTTACAAAAATTACAGATTGTTCTCATCATTATAGATCATCATAAGGACTTACGCATCGTTAGTTTTAGTCTTTATTTTTTTGCTATTTTATTTTTGCACTCTTTTGCTATTTTATTAGTTTCTAAAATTAGTTTAGTTAAATAAGTTAATTTCTCGTGTGTTCGACACTCAACTATTATATTTTATTACTTGAGCGATAAGTGCACTTGCTAGTATTTAATTGTTATCAATTCTCGCATCATTGAATCAGATCAATGAGGGAAGGTAGAACCGGCTTTAATATCTTTGGTACGATTTTTCCTACTAGCTATATAGGACATTGCATAAAGAGATAGAGGGATAATCGGTCACTCCTAATGTTTTCTATTTTTTAGGGATGAAGATAAGAGAAGTGGTTTCCATTCATAAGGCATAATTCCATGTTCGAAGAAAGACATTATAGTGGTAAATACGTCATGCCCTATGATGTCCCAATATTATTTGAAAAATTCAGTAGTAAAGCCATAAGGACTAGGTGCTTTATCTAGTGGCATACTCCATAAGGAGTTCCTAATTTCTTCTCTACATATGGATTGGACTAATGTTGAGTGATGTAACTTATCTAAGGCGGGAATGGGAGGCCATTGATGTAGGAGATTGGGAGGGGCATTGTCTTGTTCCCACAACTTTTCATGGTGAGTAGCAAAGAGGGTCCTAATGTCTTCATCTTTTGTATAGGTTATTCTTTGTTGGTCTTGTATGGATGGAATGTGATTTCGTATGTTCCGGTACTCAAGTGGTAGAATTTTAAATTTTTATCTTTATCCTTTAGCCATTTTATTCTTGATTTACTCCATCATTTAAGGGATAAGTCTAATAGATTCAAGATTAGATAAGGATGAGTCATATTTTTGCTCAAGTTCAAGATTAGATTAGATTAGATAAATATATATTTATAAACATTTTATATATTAAATGAAAACAATGGTAATAAATATATGTAATGTTCAAAATCATAACTAATAATAATATGCAATTCGTCTGAATAGAAATAATAAAATAATAACTTAAATAAATTACTATTATTAATTATGATAATAACAATGATAAATATTTTTTGTTATATAATTTTATATTTTATTTGTCTAAAATTTGTAAGGACAAAAATGAAGAGGAGAAAAAAATAGATGTCACTTGACTGGCAATATGAATGGATACCCCTTATAATGAATTTGAATTGTCACTTTATGCATTGGTAGGAAATTTATATTAATTAAAAAAGAACATAAAATAAAACAATAATATGATAGTCCCAAATAATTTAATTTTTTTATTATCAATAATTTAGAAAAATTACTTCTAGGAAAACGTCCCTTCTGTCTCATTATGACGTCGAAATCCTATAGGCCTTGAGTCGTAAATCATTATGCAAACTCTTTGTCATTTGAATTATCTTAGAACTCTATATTGGGTTCGTAATATAACTAGTGTGACAATGTCTTGAAATCTATGTGCAATAAAAGTCTTCCATTATTTTATTATTTAATTGTCTATTGCATTTTTCGCTACAATGTCATTTGTAGTTAGGTTTATGGAATATTTAAGAAAATGATAAATGTAGGTGTGTCGACTAAAATTTGACATTTTAATTGAGGTTAAATCTTGGAAGTATTACAAGTTTAGTCCCATAAGTCCAAAGTATTCTTTTATTTTCCTTCCTCCTTTTAAGATTAAGGAAAGTAGTTGCTTCTTGGCCACACGAATTTTTAATATTCTTGTTATATTTCTCATCAAACGAATGAAAATTATATTCTCCTTGACCCTATCAGATATTAGATTGAGAGTTCGAAGGGAGAAGAAGGTAATGGGAGGGATGGTGACTAATTCTTGGTCCAATTCAATTCAAGGTAAATTCAAGGATATTGATACTTGCAATTCATGCCATGAATGGCAACAGATATCGATCGAGTTTACTCAGCAAATACATATATAAAAAAGAGAGCAGACGAAATAACAATCCAAATTGAAGTGAGAGAAATGTATGTGATCATGGATTGAACTTGTCCAACAGCCCCGCGGTCCTCACCGCCAAACTCCGTTTCGCTGCAGGGGAGACTCCATTTTCGCCGATGATCCCCTGCAAAACTTCCAGGGAGACGCCGTATGCTATGACTGCATTGTTCACCTTCGGAATGGATCCATCGCTCGAGAAGGCTATCTGAAAGTTAACCAATTTAAATAACCAGATTATGTATATATGATGAATGCGGGCAAGAGATTGAGAGAGAGAAAGAGAGAGAGAGAGGATGGATTAAGGGATGAGGAATGAACTCACGGTGAGGGCGCCGATGGACAAGTGAGTGAAGAGGACTGAGGAGCTCTTCGGGAACGTCTGGTCCTTAAATGCGGCCAGGAACTGATTCAAGGCTCTGACCTTCAGTGCGTCATAGGTGCCGGCGGCCTTCGATTCGGCAACTATGATGTCGGCCACCGCCTGCGAGAACTGTGGCCCGGTCAGGGGCAGGTTGAAGGAGAACCTTGTGAACTTGTCAAATTTTCCTGTCAAAATGAAACAATCCAATTATATATAATGAATCATGTTACGTACATGCAGATGCCTTCTTGCAGCTGGAACCCTCAGAATTCGAAGAAACTTTACGTTTAAATAAAAATAAATATTATATATAATTAAATATTTTTTCGACGATCACAATCGTCAGTAATTATAAAAATAGTTAATATTTACATTTTCGACGGCCGAAGTCGTCGATAATTAAAATTTCGTTATCCCACTTTTTTTTTTCTTTTCCCCGTTTTCTCTCATATTTTCCCCTTATATATATTTTTTCTCTCATCTTTTCCTCCTCTCCTCTCTCTCTCCCTCCTCTCCTCTCTCTCTCTCTCCCTCCCTCTCCCGGCCCGCGAGCACCGGTCGTCCCTCTCCAGCACCGGACTCCGGCGATCCTCCCGCGCCGGCCTCCTCTCCCGCACCGGACGCCGGCGATCCTCCCGTGCCGGCGACCCTCTCCCGCGCCGGCCAAGGAGGAGATTGCGTCGGTCAAGAATTCTTCCTCTCCTTCCTCTCCCGCGCCGGCCAAGGAGGAGATTGCGTCGGCCAAGAATTCTTCCTCTCCCGCGTCGACGGATCCGGCCTCCAGCGGCTGGATTGGCCGCCGGGCGTTCGGATCCGGCCGCCTGGCGTCTGGATCCGGCCTCCAGCGGCCGGATCGGCCGTCGAGCGTTCGGGTCCGGCCACTTGGCGGTGGATCCGGCCTCTCGCGGCAGGATCGGCCGTCGGGCGGCCGGATCGGCCGTGGGCAGCCGGATTTGGCCGCGGCCGGAGCTGGCTGCAGCCCGATCTGACCGCTAATTTTTTTTATATTTAAAAAATTCTTTGCGATGATTGCGACCGCCAAAAGATCGACGATTGCGACGACCGTCGAAAAGCCGTCGGAACTTGTGACAGTTCGAACCGCCGGCCTTTTTCGACGGTTGCGATCGCCGAAACTTGCGACGGTTCGAACCGCCGGCCCTTTCCGACGATCGCAACCGTCAGAAACTTGCGACGGTTCCAACCGTCGGGACTTTTTTCGTCGGTTCTGACCGTCGATATTTTCGACGGATTTTTTTTGACCGTCGCAAATCGATTTGCGACGAGCGTTTTTTCCGACGGATCGATTCCGACTGAAGAACCGTCGGTAATTACCTTACTGACGGTTTTCGGGCTGATTACCGACGGTTCGGACCGTCGGTAATCAACATTTTTCTAGTAGTGATATTCCCATTATTAACTTTTGTATTTTAACATTACAAATTTCATGTTGACTATAACATCGTGATTAAATTTTCATAAAATATAAGTTGGCTCAATATATTTATTATATTTTTAATCATAAAAATAATAATATACAAATGTATCTCTATATATTAATTATATATATTGTAGGATGACTCTTTATATTCCATCATATGTTACTCATATAAAAAATAATCATAACTAAATTCATTTTTAATTAATGTGCATTAAATTTTAATAGCATTATTAAAATTTCCATAAATTACATGTTAATACTTTTAAATTATATTATATTTTCATAATAATATAATTTAAATTTATTGTATATATTAAATTTTAAGCATAAAGGATTCTTCACATTTCACCATTCTTCTTATTTTTTTATGTGTTTATTTTTCAATTCATGTTTTTTCATCATTATATCAACATCATATTGTTCTCATTTTTATTTATTAACATAATGACTAATTATATATCTAATTTCATGCATCAATGACTCTTTTTTACTATTCTTTCTATTTTTTCTGAATTTTTATATTTATAATGTCTATAATTATTATTCCAAAATCATATTAATTATTGTATTTAGTTCTCTGAGTTGACACGATATTGTAATTATTAAATATCATTGATTATTTGCATCATTTAATTATTTACATCAACACTTGATATTCTCTTTATTAGTGTGTCCATTAAAATTATAACATTACAACTTACATATTGATTCTTTTTATTACAATATTTCTTTTATTTATAATAAGATATAATCATATATAAATGCATCCTTAATTAATGTGCATTAAATTTAACATCTTGATAAAATTTTCATAAATTATAAGTTCATTCGTTATATTTTATTATAGTGTTTAATCCCAAAATATAATAATGGAAAACATAATAAGATATAATAAGATATAATCATATATTGACTATTTTTATTTCATTATATTTTTGTAATAATGGGAAACATAATATTAAATAATACTTAAGACTTTCAATAGAAGTAATACTTAATCTAATGTTATGAAAGAATAATATTTGTATAGCCATCATAAACATTTTAAAATATAAACTTAACTAACATTTATCTTAATCCAAATTGTAAGACATTTATAGATACATTGTACTTATATATTATACATCTTAATAAAATATGAAATGATATTTTATTTTTATAATTAAAAAATAGATTTAAATTGCACGAAGCGCGAGTTCATTACCTAGTTTTTCAACATTGTTATTGTATTTCTCATCAAACGAATGAAAATTATATTCTCCTTGACCCCCATCAGATATTAGACTGAGAGTCCAAGGGAGAAGAAGGAAATGGGAGGGATGGTGACTAATTCTTGGTGCAATTCAATTCAAGGTAAATTCAAGGATATTGATACTTGCAATTCATGCCATGAATGGCAACAGGGATCGAGTTTACTCAGCAAATACATATATAAAAAAGAGAACAGACGAAATAACAATCCAAATTGAAGTGAGAGAAAAGTATGTGATCATGGATTGAACTTGTCCAACAGCCCCGCGGTCCTCACCGCCAAACTCCGTTTCGCTGCTGGGGAGACTCCATTTTCGCCGATGACCCCCTGCAAAACTTCCAGGGAGACGCCGTATGCTATGACTGCATTGTTCACCTTCGGAATGGATCCATCCCTCGAGAAGGCAATCTGAAAGTTAACCAATTTAAATAACCAGATTATGTATACATGATGCGAGAGAGAGAGAGAGAGAGAGGATTAATAATTAAGGGATGAGGAATGAACTCACGGTGAGGGCGCCGATGGACAAGTGCGTGAAGAGGACTGAGGAGCCCTTAGGGAACGTCTCGTCCTTAAATGCGGCCAGGAACTGATTCAAAGCTCTGACCTTCAGTGCGTCGTAGGTGCCGGCGGCCTTCGATTCGGCAACTACGATGTCGGCCACCGCCTGCGAGAACTGCGGCCCGGTCAGGGGCAGGTTGAAGGAGAACCTTGTGAACTTGTCAAATTTTCCTGTCAAATTGATACAATCCAATTATATACAAATGAATCATGTTACGTACATGCAGATGGCTTCATGCATGCATGCTGGAACCCTCAGAATTCAAAGAAACTTTACGATCGCCCTCACCGATGAAGATGTCACGGAAGAAGTCGCTCGAAGCGGCGAGCTCGTCGGCGGACTTCCCCTTCCACTTTCCGGCGAGGAGCGGCAGGGCCTCGTCACCCAAGTAGACGCCGATGGTGTTGTAGACCCCGGAGCTCCCGTCGAACGTTAAACTCCCCTCCCCTGGCACAATTATTTTATGTAATTTAAGTACTGACTCTTCGGTGCGATAAAAATAAATAAATACATAATCCGGAAAGAAGATAAAATAAATAAATGAAAAGGCATAGAAAGAATGTGGTGAGTGATGGATATATATGTGCCACCTGCGCCTCCTAAGAAGTAGGTCTTGGGGGACACCGGCGCCGTCACCCTGCCCGGGAACTCGATGCCGTCGATCACTAGACTCGTCACGTTAGGGGATGTCTCGCCTACATCCGCCATTACTGATAGATACGATGGTGAGTATATTCAAATTACGAGTTTGATGTAAAACCATGCATGTAAAAGTATTCATATTAGGAACAGATCGAGATAGATAGATAGATAGATAGATAGATAGAGAGAGAGAGAGAGAGATAGAGATAGAGAGAGAGAGAGAGAGAGAGAGAGAGAGAGAGAGAGAGAGAGGAGAGAGAGAGAGAGAGAGAGAGAGAGAGAGAGAGAGAGAGAGAGAGAGAGAGAGAGAGAGAGAGAGAGAGCATTATGAACAAACCTGCAACAGTTCGGCCATGCACCTGAACATTACTGATCAAGAGAAATATGTTCCAGAGGAGCAGCAAAATCGCCATCTTCGAGTTGAAAGGGTTCTTTCTTTCACGAATCAAGAGCTGTTGGGTTTAATAGAAAAGTGACAAGTATATATTTATTTATATATCATGTTGATTCGATGCTATATGTAGTATGAAAATAAACTCATTAATGCACCGAATTGTTGGCAGCTACTTATAGCACTACATCGAGTTCCAAACGCATTTCGAGTCTTAATTAAATGAATTAAATATCTGCTTATAATTGATTTCGTTCTGTTCGAATTCTTGTACTTGTTAGAATAAAAAAGAGAAGAAAGGCAACATTAGAAATGAAATCCCTTTTGTTTCATTCATGATGATCTTAAATGGAGGAGATCAGGGGCCTTTTTATTCAAAATAAAAGGTTTGCAATTTTAAAAAATCGTTACACCTTAATTAAAAAGATGATTAATAAATTTATGTTACACGTTTTAATTAAATGACGTTTAATAAAATGCACATTTGGGGAAAATGCACCTTTTTATTTAGTTCAAGCATTATTTTAAAAATAATGCTAACACGTTTACTTTGTACATCGAGCATTTTTTGGGGATTTTAAAATATAAAATTCGTATCACTTGAAAAAAAATATAATTATTTTAATATTAAAGTATTTCTCTTTGAATTTCAATATCAAAATTCGTATTATTTTTTTAACTATTTTAATATTTCTCTTTAACTTCATTCATTGTGGTAGTTTAAATCTATTAATTATAATAACTTAATTAAGTCTATTAATTATTTTTGAGTTTCAATAGTCACATATTTCATATCTACTTAACTCCATTAATTATTTTTTAATAATATGAAGAGTCATAATTATCTTGAATTTGAAAGATCACATAGATTAATGATATGATCTTTGATTTACCTTTATTATGGTAATTCAAATATAATAATTATAATAAATGAAGTATATTAATTATTTCTGAATTTCAATGCCACATATTTTATATCCTCATAACTCCATATATTATATTTTATAAATATGAATAGTTATATTTCATATTTTACAATTATTTTGAATTTGAAAGATCACATAGATTAGTGATATGACCTTTGATTTATCTTAATCACTTGTGTATTAAATTTTAATAAATAAAATGTTCATTGAATCCTTACATTTCATTATATTGACCCTTTATATTTATAATATTAAATAATAATATATAAATACATACATAATTAATATGTATTAAAATGAATAATTTTTCATAAATACAAATTGAGGGTTTATATTCTCTATATTTTTGTAATCATAAAAAAATAATATATTATCCTTCATCTACTAATTTTTAGACATCAAACATCTTTATCCTTCATTTATTCCTATTTTCGTTTTTATCCAATTGCTAAATTATTTCTCTTCGGATTCATGCATAAATTTATTTAATGAGAAAATATGATAACTTAAGTAAATTAATTATTTTTAATTAATTATGACAATCCATAATTATTTTTTAATTTAAAAAGTCATATATTTTATATTTACTTAACTCCATTAAAGTGGATATGAAGAGTCATAATTATTTTTTAATTTGAAATCACAAATATTAATCACATCACCTTTAATCATTATTTAGAACAGGATTTGAAAAAAAATCAATATAATTTCTTGTAAATATATTATCATATTATTTCTTATATAATATTTAGTAGTGATAGCAAAATTGCAATATATTTTTTTATCACATATACAATAATGTAAAATAATACTTATTCTAGTATTATGAAAGACATAATTTTTTTATAATTATCTTAAATATTTTAAAATATAAACTCAATTAATATTTGTTTTAATTGAAATTATAAGATATCTATAAATATAATGTATGCTAAGAAAAATAGTACTTATATATCATAAATTATAATAAAAATATAAACTTATATTTTATTTACAACAACAACAACAACAACAAAGCCTTATCCCACTAGGTGGGTCGGCTACATGGATCATACGACGTCATTCCGCTCTAACAATATATTCGTTGATCCATGTTCATAAGATTCGACATGATTTTATGTTGGCTGTCGAGGCCTAACACAACCCTCCTCCTTTATCCGGGCTTGGGACCGGCTATAAAATATAGGCGGAGTTAAACTTATATTTTTATTTATGTATTTAAATTTATTTATTAAAATATATTTAAATTTCAAGTGAATTAATC
This sequence comes from Pontederia crassipes, assembly GCA_030549335.1. NCBI lineage: Eukaryota > Viridiplantae > Streptophyta > Magnoliopsida > Commelinales > Pontederiaceae > Pontederia > Pontederia crassipes. Next base: position 38,747,306 of record CM060190.1, read on the forward strand.
TAGTTTATAATAAGATAGATGACTAAAGGGATGTTTAAAATTACACTAAAAAGTAGGGAAAAAGAAAGTTGGAATGTGCACCGGTTGAAGTAAAGTGCATTAACATGTGCAAGATAGAATGCACCATGTATTAAGAAATAATGAAAACATATAAATCCTTATTCACATTCACATGGGCACATACTATATGACAGTGGAGACCACATTTCCCATCTTTTTTGTTTGCATTTCAGCAAATCTTAAATATACCTATGATAATTCAGATTTTAATATTGTATTTTTATTTTTTTATATTTCCAAAGATAAAGAAAGGTAGGGGATCCCTCGGTGGTGTTTGAGAAATTCCTCATAATTGGCTCGAGCCTTAACCCATATAGAAGAAAGAATTGCTTAGAATTAAAAAAATATGTCATTTCTCCATTGCCATATTCCCCCAAAACAATAAGCAATGTGAGTCAATGTCATTTGTCTATATGAGTTTGTAAGTTGGCTGCCCTCAAATATCCAATCACCTTGTGGCCAATAGGAAAAAAAGAGTAAAAATAAAGAATAATTTCTGCTGAAATAAGGCCCATAAGTGTATGCTAATAGAGCATGAGAAAAATAAATGTTCAATAGTTTCAAAACAATTTTTCACAAGACACAAGCAACATTTTCAGAATGATCAAAGGAAGCAATCCATGATCTTGTTGGCAATTTACCACGACACAATTTTGAAAGAAAGATGTGAATCTTATTGGTGGCAGGAATCTTTCAAAGCATCCTCCAACCACATCTGTCACTACTAGGTGTGGGGGCAGCACAATTTAAGAAGTTAAACACTAATATAGCAGTGACAGTGCCATGGTATCCTATCCTTCATCCAAATTCACTTGTCATCCTTTGAATGTGAAGACATATGAAATGAAGCTATCAAAGTTTTCAAAATATTACCAAATAATAGCTCAATAAGTTACAATCTCATTTTCCATCACAGAGCAATTCTAATACAAATAAATTGTGCAAAGGAACATGTATGTTGACAAAAGTAGGCATAAAAGATAATAGAGTGCAGAACATTAAAGGATCATCCATAATTCTAGTGCAGCTACCATTACTTATGTGTTTTTTTATGCCTAGCCTTATATCCATGTTTTTAGTAGGGCAAGTGTTCTTCCATGGGTGACAACTAATTGACTTCAAATATCTTTACTACCATTTAATAGGTTTACTACCCTATTGTCTAACAAGGAAGTTCTGACGATATGAGTATTTCTTATTCCACAACCTCCATCATATTTATGTTTTTGCAAGGTTTGCCAATTGATTAAATGAGCTTTTCTTCTTCCATTAGTTGACCAAATAAAGTTCCTGTCAATGGTACCCTTTTGATATGTATATTCATGCTAAGGTATAATTTGGGTACGAATTCAAGATTGTCTGAACAAGTGTGGTTCTACCAACTTGATTTAACAATTTCATTTTCCACCATGCCAACTTTGTAGAGGTTCTGTTTATGAGATAGGGAAAAAAATTACACCAAATGTCATCCTACTTTGATGTTTGCTCAGCGATGCCCTCCAACTATACTTTGTAACACGAATGCCCTACATCTTTTAACTCATTTCATCCGAAGCCCTCCTTACCTATGATGGGCGGTCTCCCGGTCATGGAGCTGACACAATGCCTTCTTTCCACTCCACGTATACATTATAATGATGTGGAAATAATAAAAAAATAAAAAATGCCACGTCCCACCCTCCTTCTCCGCGTGCCCTTCTCGTCGGAGTCGCTGGCACGCGTGCGGCGATGCACGTAGGCAGAGCGGGGTCGCCCCCCCCACCCCCTCGAGCTCCGGCGAGACCTCGCAGGGGGCGACCCCCCCCCCCCCCCCCCCCCCCCCCCCGCCTACGTGCGTCGCCGCACGCGTGTAAGCGACGCACCGGAGCTCGCAGGGGGGTGACACCCCCCTCCCCCTCTGCCTGCATGTTGCATGCGCGCCGGCGACAAGGGGAGGGGGGTCAACCCCCCTCTCGAGCTCTCGCCAGAGCTCGCAGGAGGGGGTGACCCCCCCCCCCCTCCCCCCACACACACACACCCTTTTTGCCTGCGTCGCAGCACGCATGCCGGTGAGGGGGTCACCCCCTGCGAGCTCTCGCAGGGGGGCGAAGCCCCCCCGCCCCCCCCGGTGCGCGTGTGGTGACTCAGCCCCCACCACGTCATCGGCACGCATGCAGCCAGAGGGGGGGTCGCCCCCCCTCGCCGCATGCAGGCAGAGGTGGGGTCGCCTCCCCTACGAGGTCTCGTCGAAGCTCACAGGGGGCGACACCCCAGTTCTGGCAAGGGGCTCCGGTGAGAAGGGCCAGCGCGATGCACGCGGAGGAGGATGGGACGTGTCTTTTTTATTTTTTAATTATTTTTATTTTTTAATTATTTCTATGTCATTATAATGTGTACGTGGAGATGAGAGAAGGCATTGTGTCAGTGCCACGTCAGCTCTGTGACCGGGAGACCCCCCATCGTAAGTAAGGAGGGCATCAAGTGAAAGAGTTAAAATATGGAGGGCATTCATGTTACAAAGTGAAGTTGGAGGACATCGTTGAGCAAACGTCAAAGTTGGAAGGCATTTGAGGATAGATCTTTAGATGATAGGAATTTATAGGAGATAGGTATGCCAAGGTATGTGAAAGAAAACTTGTCAACTTTCATTTGTAATATTCCTTTGATTTTTTGCTTTTCTAATATGGTTGATTTTGGAGGAAAGAAAATATCAGACTTATCGTAATTAACTTTTTGATTGGTGAATACCCCATACATGTTGAAAATGAACACTAATTGTTTATTATTTGATTGTGTTGCAACCAGAGTAATAAGTAAATCATCAACAAAAAGAAGTTGAGTTTGGCTAAACTCATTTAATCTTAAAGGTATGAGCTTACCTATGGTTACATGGTGATGCATTAAGATAGTGAGGACTTGTGTAACGAGAATGAAAAGGTAGGGTGACAAGGGGTCACCTTGTCGAATCCCCTTGTGTCTTGTAAAGACTTGTGAAGGAAAATCATTTATACAACATGTGAAAGAGGGTGAGATACTACATAGTTTTATCCATACTATGAAATGAGAGGGGAAGTTCATGGCATGCAACACATATGGATTAGGTGACCAAGATACTTTGTCAAATGCCTTTTTCATATCGATCTTAGTGAGTATATGTTTTTTCTTACCATTTGTCAATGATTGTGCCAACTCATGAGCAATTAATATATTATCTTGTATTGATCTATGGGCCACATAGGCTGAGGGAAGGTAGAACCAGCTTTAATCTCTTTGCTACGATTTTTACTACTAGCTATATAGGACATTGCATAAAGAGATAGGGCGATAATGGACTCCTAATGTTTTTTGTTTTTTAGGAATGAAGATAAGAGAAGTGTTTTCCATTCATAAAGCATAATTCCATGTTTGAAGAAAGACAATATATGGTAGATACGTCATGCCCTATGATGTCCCAATATTGTTTGTAAAATTCAGTAATAAAGCCATCAGTTCTAGGTGCTTTACCTAGTGGCATACTCCACAAGGAATTCCTAATTTCTTCTCTAGAGATTGATTGGACTAATGCTGGGTGATGTAAGTTATCTAAGGCGGGAAGGGGAGGCCACTGATGTGGTCGATTGGGAGGAGCATTGTCTTGTTCTCGCAACTTTTCATGGTGAGTAACAAAGAGGGTCCTAATGTCCTCATCTTTTGTATAAGTTATTCCTTGTTGGTCTTGTATGGATGGAATGTGATTTCTTTTGTTCCTTATCAAGGTACTTATACACTATAAGAAAAGAGATCTTTAACGACTAACTATTAATGTCGAGACAAAAAATGATCATTAAAAATAGTCAATAGTGGCAAGAAAAAATATAAACATTATTAAACACATTATTAGCGAAAGGAAATACTGCTCGTCTCATAAAACAAATTTTGGTCATTAAAAGTGATTATTAATGACTATTAAATTTTGTCATCATTAATTATTTAGAAATTAAGATTAAGTAGGCGTACAATTAATATTTTATTTGGCGGAACTAAACATTTCCCTCCATTAATTTCTTAGGCAACATCAATTTTAAAAAATAAATTAATTTATATATTTAGTTAACTTAATTACATATGATAAAATTTAATAAAATGAAAAAAATCGTTAAAAACATGTTATAAAATTAATAGAAAAACCCTAAGGTTCTTCGTCCTCCTCCTCACAATCCGTCTTACCGTCCCTCCCCACCCCCGCCGTTGTGCGTGTGCTAGTCCCCCTTCTCCTCTATCTGCGGCAGCCTCCCCCCCCCCCCCGATCTTGGTCTCCCACTACCGCTGGACAACACCACCAACAACCGCCCCCCCCCTCGTCGCATGCGCGCCAGTCCACCTTCTCCTCCAGCGACAGACGCACCAGCGTCCTCCCCCCGCACGCGAGTGCCTGCCGTCCTCCTCCCGCCATTCCACCTTCTCATCCGGCAGGCGTCTCTTGATTTTTCTCAAGTTGGTTCCAATGGGATGAGATCCAAGAGACGGAGCAAAAGGCGCTGCCGGAGGTCTTCGGAGGGCGTCGACCAGTCGAAACCCTAGAATATACAAGGAGTATCATGACTTCATCATCACCAAGTACCGAAAGGACCCCTTCCGCCGCCTAGCCTTCTCTGACATAGGCAGGTGTCTCGTCGGTGACAATGGTCGCCTCCACAAGCTCTTCACTTGCCTAGAATAGTGGGGTTTGATTAATTTCCGCGTGAAGGAAGAGGACGAGGTCAAGAAGGATCAGGAAGGCCCGAAATTAAAGGTCGTGCTGGAGGAAGGCCCTGTTAGCGGCATGCAGGTGGTGCCAGTGTATGCCCCGAAGAGGAAGCGATTGGTAGCTGTGATCACTTGCTGATCACTATATGATTTTAACCCATTTTAGATGCAATTCATACATATCGAGTCCCATTTTTGCCTATTTTTGGGCTAATTATACTTGGAATGCAAACATTGTGATAACTAGTTGATATTCCTCATTTCATACTTATTTCCATGTGCATAGAGGTTCTAAAATGCCAAAATCCATTAATATTTAAATTCTATGCCAAGTTATCATTTTGAGGACAAGTTATCATTCCTAAGTGTCAAGTTATCATTATTTTGAATGAACTTATTTTCAATGGTTTTCTTGCCCTAAATGCATCATTATCATGTATAAATCATATTTGGATAGTTACATCTCAACTTGTGCAAAGTTTTAAGTCCATTTGAACAAGTTACATTTTTCAAGTGCCAAGTTATCGTTAAAGGGCAATTCTATCATTTCGACATGCAAAACCATTAATTCTGCACAAGGACCTTAGGCAATCATTTTATTATTGTTCTAACTCATTGCTGGTCAAATTTCATCACATTTGGATAATCAAAACTCAAGTTATCACAAGTTATCCTTTTTAAGTCATATAAGTTATCATTTTTGGGGCACTCAAGTTATCACTCCTTAGGAATCTCATTCATATTTGATTTTTGACCTCATTCACTTGTCACTCTAATCAATTTGATGTCTGAAATTCTTTGAACCATCCATATTAGGACATTTTCCAAGATTTCCATAAAGTTATCATTCCGGGCCCTTGAATTCAGAGATGAATCATGGAACACAAGCACCATTATTGAGTAGATTTCATCCTGGTTTAATTGATTGGAGTGATTCCATCTTTTTATGATTGCAATTGCAAGTTATCATTCCAAACTTCCATGAATTGCAAAAAAATCAGCATTGAACTTTCTTTTGAGCCCAATGATAACTTGATTTTCAGTGAGGACCCTCTTTTGATTCAACCTAGCTAACAACTATATAATCATATATTGTTTAGTTAGAGGCCAATTGAGCTGTGGGAACAACCATTTTCAAATTGAATCAAGAGTTGGACATTTAATGATAACTTGTTTCATTCCATCCTTAATTAATTTAGATGAACCCCAAATCCTAAAAGAACCTTCCTCATAGATAGTTAAACCTTTTTAGACTTAAATTTAGCATTTATAATTCTGTTTTGCAAGAATTTCCAAAACCCAAAAACCAGTTATCATTTCACTTTCCATAAAAAATCTGTTTTCACTATTCATTAAAAAATCTATTTTTAGCCACCTAAGTAGAACTAATCTAGATTGTTTTAGGGTGTCTTAGACTTCAAATTCTTGTGGATATGACAACCTGAGTCTACTACAACTTACCTGTGCACTTGCAGCTAGTGAGTTGGGAGACCAGAAAAAATGAAAAAATTGACTTTTCCTTTAATTTCAGCAAGTTATCACTAGAAAATTCAAATATCACTATGAAGTTTTTGGCACTGTTGCCGGGGATTTGAGGTCAATTAGGCTAACTTAGATAGTTTAGATTAGTTTTTAATTTATTTGTTAGGCTAATTTTCAGTTTTTGCAAGTTATCATTTTTAACTTTTCACTTTTGTCTAGTTTTCATTTCTTTCTTGAATTTGATACTTCTGAATCTCTTTATGCAGGACTTGGACCATCAAGAGGAACATTACCAATCAGATCCTGAACCTGAAAGAAGATTTTTAAGAAGAAGGAGATTGCAAAGGCTTAAGGCAAGGAGAAGGATATTTGAAGAAGAAGAGGAAGAGGCATACAACACTGAATTTGAAAGAGTTATGAATCAAAATATGGCAGCTCCTAGAACTCTTAGGGACTGTTATTCACCAAGCTATGCAAGGAATCAACAAGGGGGAGGAGCCTTAACACCTGTGGCAAACTTTGAAGTTAATCCAGCCTTGATTTCAATGATTAGGCAAAGCCAATTTTCTGGACTTGGGACTGAAAATTCAGCATGTCATTTGGACAATTTTAAGGAGATGTGCAGCACTGTAAACTTCAATAATATCCCCATGAATGCAGTGTATATGAGATTATTTCCCTTCTCACTCAAAGACAAGGCCAAGACATGGTACAAAGGATTGAATCCTGAAGAGGTGGCCACTTGGGAATCAATTGTTCAATTGTTTCTTTCAGAATTCTTTCCTCCAAAAACTGATAACTTCAGGGATCAAATAGTGAAGTTCTATCAGTTGGACCAAGAAAACATTTGTGAGGCTTGGCAAAGGCTTCAAGGATTATTAAGAGCATGTCCCCATCATGGTTTTGAGAAGTGGCAACTAGTCAACTATTTTCATAAGGGATTGAACTACCCTAGCAAGGTGGCATTGGATACTGCTGCAGGAGGCATCTTTGCATCTAAAAACATTGATGAAGCTTATCAACTCATTGAAAACATGGCCAAGAATCACCACTTCCTTACCCATGACAGAACCAGAAGGCCACCCATAGACAATTCAGTGAACCAATTGTCAACCCAACTTGAAGAAGTGTTGTACAAGACTTTGGAGAGGTTGAACTTGACTCCCAATGACAATAGGGCCTCCAATTCTGAAATAAGGTGTTGTGTATGTGGGAATCAAGGCCATGTGTCAGAGAATTGCAACTTAATTATGCAGCAAGTGGACCAAAATGTGGATCAAATCAATGCTGTGGGCAATTATGGAATCAAACCTCATGTTGAATTTTATACTCCAGAAAATAGGAATCATCCATACTTTTCTTACAAGGGCAACAATTATCAAGGGGCTCCTATGCAAAATTCAAATTGGCAGCCTAAAATCCTGCCAAGGAATCAGCCACCACCTTATGGAAATCAAGGCCAAAATGCACCAATTCAAAGAAATCTGTATGAGCCACCACCTCAAGTCCAAGCATCACAATTCCAAAATGAAATGAAGGAGATGTTTCAACAAATTCTGAAGAAGCAGGACAGCCAAGGAGAGGAGATATTGAAGATCAATTCTAGATTGGATGCCATGAATGCAAATCAGAAATTGTTGGAAAGCCAAATTGCTCAACAAGCTAGTACATCCACTAAACCTCCCTTATTCTTTCCTGGACAGCCAGAAGTGAACCCAAAGAAACAAGTCCATGATATTCAGCTCAGGAGTGGAAGAATGGTTGAGGAGCCAATGAAGGAAGTTGAGGATGATCAAGTCAATTCAGATTTAAAAGTTGCTAAAGAGCCAAGTGAAGAACCTGAGGTGGAAATCAGGAATTCAGGCCCCAAGATTGAAGCAAAAGCTAGGGTCTTTGACAAAGTACCTTTCCCTCAAAGGCTAATTAAGGCAAGGCAGGACCAGCAATATGGAAAATTTTTGAAAATCCTAAAGAAGTTAAATATCAATGTGCCATTTGTGGAGGAAATTCAGGAGATGCCCTCCTATGCAAAGTTTTTAAAGGAAATCTTAACTAAGAAAAGGAGGATTATGGAGCATGACACTATTACCTTGACTGGGGAAGCCTCTGCAATCATCCAAAACAAATTGCCACCCAAGTTGAAAGATCCAGGAAGCTTCTCCATACCTTGTGAAATTGGAAATAAGAAGATTCAAAGGGCAATATGTGATTTGGGTGCATCAGTGAGTGTCATACCTCTTTCACTTTGTAGGGAGCTTGAAGTTGGAGATTTGAAGCCTACAAATTTGTCTCTATAGCTGACAGACAAATCCATCAAGTACACACATGGAATCATTGAGGACATACCCCTCAAAGTTGGCAAATTCTACACACCAGTAGATTTTGTGGTACTTGACATGGATGAGGACTTGAATACCCCCATTCTTCTTGGGAGACCCTTCTTAGTCACTGCTGGGGCTGTCATTGATGTCAAGGAGGGCAGATTGACCTTCCAAATTGGGAAGGAAAAGATAGAATTTAATTTGGCACAAGTTATCAGTAGACCAAATTTTCAGGAAAATTATTTTGAGGAAGGACAGCTAGATCAAGTGGTAGAGCAAGCTTCAGCTATAATTCCTGTTGAAGATCCATTGCAAAGGTGTCTAATGTTTGATCATTTGAAAGAATTGGAGGATCCAGAGGCTGCAACATATCAATCTGCATTGAGTTTATCCAAATCAGTAGAAAATTCAGAAAATCAGCACCAATTGCAAGAAGTTATCACTGCTGAGCAAGGCAACTCAACTCGAACCAATTATTTCAAATTGGAACTCAAGCCTCTCCCCAATAACCTGAAGTATGAATTCTTGGGGGAGAATTCAACATTTCCAGTTATCATCAATGCAAACATGCCCAAGAATCAAGTTGATGAGCTGCTGAAAAAACTAAGGCTGTCCAAGGAGCTGACTCTACAAGATTTGCCACTAGCTCCTAGCTGATTTCACATTGTAACAATGTCTAGCCAAAGACATTAAAGAAAGGCACTTCTTGGGAGGTAACCCAAGCCACTTTACACTTAATCTTTCTATTTTTGCAGGAATAAGAGATGAGGAATAGGTTCAATTCACAAGTCTCAAATTCAGGGAGTACCCATACCCCCTTATTTTTTATTTTCTACTGAAAACTTAATGATAACTGATAATATTTTTCTCATTATGCTTCATTGATCATATCATCAGAATTTACACCCATATCTGTTGTCCAAATCTGTTATAGCCTAATTTCAGTGAATTTCAGAAATTCTCAATGCAATGTTGAATTTTGCACAAAAAAAAATCTGATTAGTTGCAAATCTGTCATACCAATTGATATCCTTTGTTTCTCTGTAGGATCAGTTGCAACTAATGAAGGTTAGACCACCCAAAGTTTCTGGATGAAGCGTCAAGAGAATTCAAATGCCCAATTTAACGCATTTCAATCCCACCCACCCCTCTCCCTTGCTTTTATTTTTCAACCCTGAGGACAGTGTTGAGAATAAGCTTGGGGGAGGAAACATGGTGCTTTTCTAACCTTTACATCATGTTTTCAATTGATTTTAATATTCATATCATAATTCATACCAGGTTATCATTGGTTTTCACAAGTTATCACTAATTATCACTCGATTATCAATTTTTGGACCCAACTCAATTCTGAATTCATTTTAACTCTGAAATGGGTAGAATACTTCATTTTGACAGTGGATGCACTCCAATACCAAGTGGCCAACTTGGCCATTAGCCTTCTTGCTTTAATTGGCATTATGAATTCAGATGCATTTGAATGAAATTTCTAGCTGAAAATTTTTCCTTTTTGTGGGTCACACTAGCTGATACTTATGGATTGAATTAGTAATATCAGATATCTAGAGGGGAGTCAAGGCTCTTGCTACCATGCTAAATAGGAAAACTTGACTTTTTGGATAAAGGAATCTAAACTATACTTGAGTTTGAACTATTGCTCACTTCATGAACAGAATAGAAAAATGAAAAAAGGAAAAGTAAAAAGTCATATGCATGCATAGAAAAAAGGAAGAGAGCAAAACTTCCAAAGGAATCTCTCTTCAATGCAAAAAGAAAAAAAATTTAGGAGAGCAAAACTTCCAAAGGAATCTCTCCTAAAGAAAGCATGAATAAAAATCAGGTGATAAACCTGTTTATATGCATTTCATGAATAAAAGTCATGTGTTAAATCTGTTTAATCAATTGAAAACATGTTCATGAAGAGATTTGTAGTTCAACCCCTTTGTAAAGTTGATAATTCCTACAATTCAAACATGTTATTGCTAGTACTTCTTCCATGGCTTAAATTTGCCTTAGCCTCTGTGATTCCCTAGCTACAAATTGAGTTTTTGAAAAGAATGAAGTGTTGGCAAAGTGGGAAACTCATTGGATTTAATTCAGCTAGACTTTACTTCATTTGTGGACTTTTAATTCAAGTTTGTCCTTAATTTCTGAATGTTTTGCTTGAGGACAAGCAAAAGGCTAAGCTTGGGGGAGTTTGATCACTTGCTGATCACTATATGATTTTAACCCATTTTAGATGCAATTCATACATATCGAGTCCCATTTTTGCCTATTTTTGGGCCAATTATATTTGGAATACAAACATTGTGATAACTAGTTGATATTCCTCATTTCATACTTATTTCCATGTGCATAGAGGTTCTGAAATGCCAAAATCCATTAATATTTAAATTCTATGCCAAGTTATCATTTTGAGGACAAGTTATCATTCCTAAGTGTCAAGTTATCATTATTTTGAATGAACTTATTTTCAATGGTTTTCTTGCCCTAAATGCATCATTATCATGTATAAATCATATTTGGATAGTTACATCTCAACTTGTGCAAAGTTTTAAGTCCATTTGAACAAGTTATCATTTTTCAAGTGCCAAGTTATCGTTAAAGGGCAATTCTATCATTTCGACATGCAAAACCATTAATTCTGCACAAGGACCTTAGGCAATCATTTTATTATTGTTCTAACTCATTGCTGGTCAAATTTCATCACATTTGGATAATCAAAACTCAAGTTATCACAAGTTATCCTTTTTAAGTCATATAAGTTATCGTTTTTGGGGCACTCAAGTTATCACTCCTTAGGAATCTCATTCATATTTGATTTCTGACCTCATTCACTTGTCACTCTAATCAATTTGATGCCTGAAATGCTTTGAACCATCCATATTAGGACATTTTCTAAGATTTCCATAAAGTTATCATTTCGGGCCCTTGAATTCATTCATATCGATATAAGTTTTCATTCTTGCATAACACATAATCCCATCTGATATTTGAATTAGTTATCAGCATTATCCTAATCCTTATTTGTCAAAATACTACTCAAGAGCTTTGATGCTTGCTGTTTGGGTTTTTGTAGCAAGAAGAAAAGGTGGCCAAAAGGTGGAAAAAGTAGGGGGGGACCACTACTTTTTCCTGCACAAAAGGAAATCTGCAGCTGGAATTTCTGCAGAGGACACATGGCTGCAATCAAAGCATAAAGAATGTTCAGATGCTGATCAAAGAGTGGAAAGGAGTGATATAAAAGCTGAATTTTTCTGGAGGAGAAGGGAGGTTGATCATTCAAGGGTTAAAGCAACGAAGGAGGTTGTTGCTGCTGGACGAGAAGCTTCAAAGAGCCATGATTTGTATCTGTTTCTTATCCCATTTGATGTTAAATCTTGTAAATATGAGGAGCTAAACTCCATTTCGTCTAGGATAGGGTAGTAGTTTAGATTAGTTCTGGATGGATATGGACTGTTTTATAATTCCTGCACTGAATCATTTGCTGATTTTCAGATTTCAGAATTATTTAGAGTTAGTTCTTGCCATTGTTGGATCCTATTGTAATCTATAGCTGAGAAGTTATCATTTGATCCATCCCTAGTTCAGAAATGAATTAGAAATCAATGTCAAGTTCTGAATTCCAATTTAATTGAAGTTCTGATTTCTGAAATCTAGATTTTCTGGTTTCTGTTTTCTGAATTTCCTGAACCTGAACTCCTGAACCTTTGAATCTGTTTGCCATTGTGGATCTGGTTCACTGAGTCATTGGAATGTTGTTATTGTCCCTATTTTGTTCAGGAATGAATCAAGATTGTTTGGACAATCATTTGACTCAAACTAGAATTTTCCACTGATTTCTGAATAGAAATCAAAATTCTGATTTTTCTGATTCCTCATTGGAATCTATTTTTACCAATTGAGTCCCCTGAATTATTTCATTCACTGATAAGTGAACTTTAGGGATGTCTTGTAGTCCAGAGATGGGTCAAGAATCAATTGGTAAGTCAGATTTCCATTGGTTTAAAATTCTGATTTCTAAAATATTGATTTCATGGTTTTTGGTTTCCTGAATTCCAGAATCTGATTTTCTGGACTTTTGGATCTAATTGTCATCAAGGATTGGATTAATTGAACAGCTGAAAGGCTAATATATGCCCTGATCTTATTCAGAAATGAATCAAGATCTTTGACAATTCAGGATCCAAATCTGATTTTTCCTGATTTCTGAGTTTGATTCTAAATTCTATTTTCTGATTGTTTGGAATCTGATTTGGCAAAAATTCTGATTTCTAAAATACTGATTTCATGGTTTTTGGTTTCCTGAATTCCAGAATCTGATTTTCTGGACTTTTGGATCTGATTGTCATCAAGGATTGGATTAATTGAACAGCTGAAAGGCTAATATATGCCCTGATCTTATTCAGAAATGAATCAAGATCTTTGACAATTCAGGATCCAAATCTGATTTTTCCAAAATCTGATTTCTGAGTTTGATTCTAAATTCTATTTTCTGATTGTTTGGAATCTGATTTGGCAATTGTTAATCCCTATTTTATTCAAATCACTGAGAGTGTACTCTAAGAATTCCTTGCAGTCCAGAGATGGGTCAAGGGGCATTTGGCAAACTTGAATTCCATCAATCCACATTGCTGATTTTCCTGAAATGCTGATTTCTGTTTTCTCATTTTTCTTACTTCTGATTTCCATTGTCAACCCTCATTTTAATCCACTACTGAGAGGTAGTCTTAAGGGATTCCTTGAGATCCAGAGATAGGCCAAGGAGCAATGGAAATTGTGAACTCATGTGGCCATATGTTTTGCATTTCCAATTGAGTGTGTTTGTGTGGATTTCAATTTACTTTGCAACCGAGAGGTTGATTTTGAATCTCCCTTGAATTCAGAGATGAATCATGGAACACAAGAACCATTATTGAGTAGATTTCATCCTGGTTTAATTGATTGGAGTGATTCCATCTTTTTATGATTGCAATTGCAAGTTATCATTCCAAACTTCCATGAATTGCAAAAAAATCAGCATTGAACTTTCTTTTGAGCCCAATGATAACTTGATTTTCAGTGAGGACCCTCTTTTGATTCAACCTAGCTAACAACTATATAATCATATATTGTTTAGTTAGAGGCCAATTGAGCTGTGGGAACAGCCATTTTCAAGTTGAATCAAAAGTTGGACATTTAATGATAACTTGTTCCATTCCATCCTTAATTAATTTAGATGAACCCCAAATCCTAGAAGAATCTTCCTCATAGATAGTTAAACCTTTTTAGACTTCAATTTAGCATTTATAATTCTGTTTTGCAAGAATTTCCAAAACCCAAAAACCAATTATCATTTCACTTTCCATAAAAAATTTGTTTTCACTATTCATTAAAAAAATCTGTTTTTAGCCACCTAAGTAGAACTAATCTAGATTGTTTTAGAGTGTCTTAGACTTCAAATTCTTGTGGATATGACAACCTGAGTCTACTACAACTTACCTGTGCACTTGCAGCTAATGAGTTGGGAGACCAGAAAAAAATGAAAAAATTGACTTTTCCTTTAATTTCAGCAAGTTATCACTAGAAAACCCAAATATCACTATCAAGCTGCCAAGTCTTCTAGGGTCTCTAGTGTAGGTGTAGAAGTCGGTGGTGGCGGGTTCAAGCTGCCGCCATTGACATCGTACTCGGATGTGTTCGGTGATGCTCCAATTAGGAAATCCCCATTTTGGGTGGAGTGCAGTGCACTTTTGGAGGGCTAGACTCATCGAAGGTACTGCGATTCTTCCTTGTTTTGGATTGCATTTTAGTTGCAATGACGTTTTGTGTTATTTTTTTCTGTTTTCTCTTATGGCTTGGGCCAAGCAGGGAAAACTTGTTCTTTCTCCATGTTTGCAGAGTTCTCAAATTTATTCGGCTTGATGTTGACCTATCTGATGATTATATATTCATCATCGACTGAAATCAAAAGATGGAAGGGCATTTTGAGCAAATTGAATAACAATATGATTCACCTAACACTATTTGCATAATCGTGAGCACACAATCACATATTAATGTACAATCAAGGAATGACTGAGCATGCATAAAGAACATCTGATTGATTGTAGAAACTTAAACATTTATTTGTTATGTTAAGTCTAAGACACCCAGTTACAGAATATAATGATGAACAACCACTTACCTCTTAAAGTTCCAAAATTTAAGATGATGTGAAATAGATAAAGTTATACCAGTTCAAAACTGCCTTATATATTAGCAACATCATATCTTCTAGGCAATACTTGAGTTCTCATCATCTTTACTAGAACCAACTGCCAGCGAAATCAAAATATTTTAAGATGGTAAGAAATGAATATGCGCTACTAGTTATAAGGATCTCAAATTCATAATGCTGAGCAATAATATATGTTATTTGCTCTTTGATGTCTTTTAAGAAATTATCAAGCTTAACTTATACAATCTAAATTATTCAAGAACTTATTCCATTGGAACCGACACTTACACCTATAGATATAGTAGAGAGATGTTTTGAATTTCAAAATCATAGCCATATCGTTGGCTTTGGAGGTGGAATAAAAGCAAAGGATTTGAGAGGAACAAATTCAAAAAGTACACTAATAAATGAATTGTGGGCCACTCGACAAGAGAATAAGTCTTTTCGAGAGGAGAATGAGTTTTTGAAGAATCGCTTGAACTCTATGAAAATTCAAATGCAACAAGTATTGCAACATTGCATTGGACAATCTAATGCGCAAAGTCCAGCAACATAGGGATCGGACAATGAAAACTAAATGATTTGTTTTATGTTCTCTCTTAAATTGTCTTATTTATTTATAAGTTATTATTTTTCATTTTATTGTTAATTCAAAAGTCATTGGACATTTATTAAAAAATCTTATGTATTTTGTGAACTTTACAGATTTTGAAGATATATATGAAAAGAAAGAGATGCAATTCAAAGTTCAAACAAGTTATTTTTCTTTCAGAATAGTGTAAGCATTTTTTGGAGGGAAGGAAGAAGATTGATGGGTTTAAAAATTTAATTAAATGCTAAATGTTATTGATCTTGACTATTATGAACATTTGTTTGCATGGATAATTATTCTTTTTTGAAGTTATATGAACAATTCATTCTGGTAAATTAATTTAACTTTTGTATTATAGTTTATGAGTTTGCTTTTAGTTGAATGATTGTGAGAAAGTGTGTTGTAGATCATGTGTCATTTAAATTAATGTTTGATAAAATTCATGATCATTATATAACTTTAAAGACCGTTTTATTTATGGTCGTTATTGAGTTTTAACAATCGGATTAATGGTCACGGACTATTATCAACGACAAAGATTATGATGGTCATTAATGTGTTTAACAATGACTAGATGGTCACTATATGGATTTAACTATTGGATTATTTTTTGTCGTTGATACTTTTAACGACGGGATTACTAACCGTTGATGATTATCAATGATAAAAATATCTCTCGCCATTAATGTATTCGACGAGCAACTAAATGGTCCTTATATGGATTTAACGGTCGGATTTTTTCTGATCATTGATGACTTTTAATGACGGGATTATTAGCCGTTGAAGATTATCAACGACAAAGATATTTCTCATCATTAATATATTCGACGACCAACTAAATGGTCCTTATTTGAATTTAACGACCAGATTTTTTCTGGTCGTTGATGACATTTAATAGCCAACACCTTTAAACCGTCGTTATTGACTTTTAACGGTGGCATTGATGCATGCAAAATATAACATATTTTAGTTTATTATTTTAATTAAATTTTCCATAATTTGATCGTGGCATGCATAATTTTAGATTATTTTTAGTCGTAATTTCATATTTATCAATTTTGATTATTAATACTTTGAATATTTTAACTAAGAAGGGATTTATTAATTTTTATAATTATTTTGCAGGCAAACCGAATTGCGGATGGATTAATTCATTCACGGCGTGGCGTAATTGAGATAAGGAGTAAAATCACAAGTGGATGGGCTTAAAAGATAAATTGAAAAAATTGTTGCTTATGGAATTATCGGCCGAAATCCACATCACATAAAGATTTTGGGCAAAATGGAATTTTCTTTATCCCCAAGATCTTATCATATTGGCCAAGATGTGGTTATCACTTCATTAGATAAATTTTACACCTAACTTCGTTGGGGGTAAAATCAATGCAACTTGATTATTTTGGGCGTAACATGAAGTAATCCATGCTTATATGGCCGAAACTTATTGGTCAATAATATATCATTTTGGCCGAGATTAGAAGAAAGGACTTGTCATTTTGGCCGAGATTCGAAGAAAGGACTTGTCGTTTTGGCCGAGATTCGAAGAAGTGAGTAAATATAAGAAGAAATTATCATTTTGGGAGTAATGATTAGAAGAAATTATATTTTGACCAAAATCTGAAGAGACAGTGATAAACTTTTATCCAGCGAAGTTAATTCCAGCCGTAGGATTTACGCCCGTAATTAACATGAAGACTCGTCCGCACCTATAAATAGAGGATGACACCATCAATCCAACTCGTGCTTTGAAGTTAGATTTTCTTCTGTGACGAGTCGAGAGTTTGCAGGCTTCGACCAAGAGGAGAGAGGTGCGACGGCTGGAGGTCCAAAAGGCTGCCCGACTATCTGTCCAAATTCGAGATCTCTGTTTTAGGTGTAATTCTTCCAATTTTTATCATATGTATTTTATTATCTCTCCAAAATTGATGTGTAAAATTTTATTATCTCCGACTTAGACCCTTCTTTGAATCATAATTTAAAATTCATATTGGTAAAGAAGATAAGCAAAGCAAAGATCAATGAATGGGATAGCTATGTGTTATTCAAGGTCAAGGTCAAGGTCAAGGCATTGGAGGGGCAGATAGCTGCACTGAGGAGACAGTGTATCTACTGAGTTTAAATACCATTGCTCCTGGATCACAGGCCCTCTCCCACCTGTGCTCCGAATAAGAGTGACGCAAGGAACGCACTCTTCCCCCACGGGGGCATATGTGAATTTCATTGTTATGCCAGAGGGACAGGTAGCTAGCTGAGGAGACAGCGAACCTACGGGGTCCGTAACGACCACTGTTCCTGGAATGTAGACTTTCTCCCACCTGCATTCCGAAAAGGTTGTGCCAACGTGTACACCTTCCCTGTTATGAGCACCCTGGCAATATTCAAGGCAGAGACACCTCTAGCTTCCCAAGTAATTAAAGTCGAGCTTGCATAGGATAACGAACATCAAGGATCTTCTAGTAATGTAAAATACGTAGTCCCACACAAAGTATAACAGAGCATGGTAATGTACAACACAGCATGGTAATGAATAACAGAGCATGACAATGGATACAGAGTATAGCATTGTATAAAGCATTGTTAAAGTAAAGCATAAAGCAATTGAGCATTGAAATATGGTAATGGACAACAGAGTATGGTAATGGATCACAGAGTATGGTATTGTATAAAGTATTATTAAAGTAATAAGTAAAGCAATTGATTATTGATTATCATTTCATCGTCTATGACTCTATGAGTACTGGGCGTTAGCTCACGGGCATTCCATGCCCCTGCTTTGGGATTTTGCAGGTGAGAACCCTGCTTAGGAGGAGGTGGATAATGCAGAGCTCCAGGATGGCGGCACATGACTAACAACGATCACAACTTTCCGCCATTTGTATTCTGCATTTAAATTATCTAGCTTTGTATATATGAAGTACTTCTATTTCCCTTTATAGCTTTGCTTCTGTTAATGTTCTCAGAATTATTCGAACTTCTTTCGTTTCCCTAGTTCTCTCGAATTATCTTGCATCATGTGACATCGGTTGCTTTCCAATCATATTTGTTCCACATTTCCATGTCATGTGACATCTGTTGAATTCTAGTAATATTCCTTCCGCATCATTATTATATCTTTATTCATTTCTACTGCCACGTGGGTCATTTGTTGACCAGTCAAAGTCAAGGTCAAAGTCAAAGTAATCATAGGTAGTGAGTAGCGCTCCCTTGGTCAGTCCGACCGCTAGCGTGGCGGAAGGGCGGATTTTGGGGGCGTTACAGTTTGGTATCAGAGCGTAAGCTCTTGGCTCCCATTGTTCATAGTAGAGCATAGACCAGTGTCATTGTCATTCATAGCAGAGTATAAGTCATTGCATTGTCTTCATTGTTCATTGGTCTCATAGTCAGAGCAAAGTCATGTGCAAGCCTCCTGAGCAACTGCAACTCCACTCCTCAAGTAAGTACCAAATAAATTCTTTATAAGAGATTTTTATTTATTCAGTCATATTATCCCTATAGATGCCTCCCCACGTCTTGAATGATGAGGTTGAGAGCCCCAACGATGAGGGAATTCAGAATCCTCCACCTCAACCAGAACGTCAGGAACGACAACCGCCTCCCCAGTGCACCATACAAGAGTTCTGGAAGTTGAAGCCACCTACCTACAACGGCGAAGGGGACATCGATGTGGCAGAAGAGTGGATTGACACAATGGAGGATAAATTTGAACTCTTAGAATGCCCGGAAAATAAACAAGTGATATTCGCCGCCGACACCCTCACCAAGGCCGCGAAAGATTGGTGGAAGGTGACCAAGGCGACCGAATTCACGGGCGTCAAGGTGGTTTCATGGGCTGACTTTCGACGATTGTTCGAAGTCCGCTTCTTCCCTGCCTTCCAGAAGCGGTTGAAGCAACAAGAGTTCCTCAGCTTGACCCAAGGGGCAATGACGGTGGCCCAGTACCAAGCCAAGTTTGTCAGTCTTCAGAAGTACACAAAGCTACCCATGGACGAGCTAGAAAAGGCCAAAACTTTCGTTGATGGATTGCGTCCTGGGTTGAGAGCTCAAACCCTACCAGGCAACTGTAAAACTTTTGCAGATGCAGTCCAACTGGCTACTCTGATGGAAAGAGATCAGCAAGCGCTGCAACAGGCCAGAAGAGGGCAACAAGAAGTGGGACAGGGGTCCCAACCCCAACAATTCAGGAGGAACAATCACCACCAACGACGAGACCAGCGACGGGATAACCGTCCCCGACCGTACCCTGCCCCACAACAAACTGAACGGCATCGTTATGAGCAGCAGCCTCGACCACCTCTACCACCACCTCGTCAGCCTCCGCAAGCTCCAGTGCAGCAGCAATCTCAACAGAGGCAACCCCAACAACCGGTAAGACGACCAGTACAACAGAGGTCTCAACAACCCAGAGCCCCTCAGGCTCAATCAGCACAAGGTGAGAAGGTCTTGTGCAACACTTGTGGCAGGACTCATGCAGGAGTGTGCCGCATGAATACCGGCGCCTGTTATCATTGTGGCACGATGGGCCACTTTTCCCGGGACTGTCCACAGCGCAAGCCTCTGGTGCAGGGACGACTCTTCAACCTGGAAGAGGACACTCAGCAGAATGACGCTGATGTCATTCGAGGTACGCTTTGTATTGCCAAGCTACCTACTACTGTTTTATTTGATTCTGGAGCCACTCATTCTTTCATATCAGAAGAGTGTGCTATCACTTTGGGGTTATCTCCTATGAATCTAGAACCTAGCATGACTATTCTTACTCCACAAGGAACATTACGGACTACTAGATACTTAGCTGAGGTATCAGTAGAAATTGATAAAAAGAATTTTCCTGCTAACCTAATCATAATACCCATGAGGGATTATGACGTCATATTGGGCATGGACTGGCTAGCTCGCCATGACGCTACCATCATGTGCAAGCAGAAGAAGGTGGTGATTGGAGTAAACATTAAGGAGAAGGTCACAGTCAGAGGTATACACCGGAAGGAACCCAAAATCATAGTGTCAGCAATGAAGGCTTAGAAACTGCTCAATCAAGGTTGCAGAGGATTTCTGGCAAGTGTGACCAAGATGGAAGCTCCTACCAAAACCCCTCAAGACATAGACGTCGTAAAGGAGTTTCTGGACGTGTTCCCTGAAGATGTCAGTGGTCTACCGCCGAAGAGAGACATCGACTTCCACATTGAGCTAGTACCAGGCACAACACCAATTTCTAAGGCTCCGTATCGCATGGCCCCAGCGGAAATGAAGGAGCTAAAAATTCAGATTCAAGAGTTACTAGATAAGGGATTCATCAGGCCCTGTGTCTCACCATGGGGTGCTCCAGTCCTGTTCGTCAAGAAGAAGGACGGATCAATGAGGCTGTGCATAGATTATCGGATGCTCAACAAGGTCACGGTAAAGAACAAGTACCCCCTTCCTCGCATTGACGACTTATTCGATCAGCTCGCCAATGCCAAAGTGTTCTCCAAAATTGATCTGCGGAGCGGTTACCATCAACTCAGGGTAGCAGAGAAAGATATCCCGAAAACGGCCTTTAGGTCACGGTATGGACATTATGAATTTCTTGTCATGCCGTTTGGATTGACTAATGCTCCTGCAGCCTTTATGGATCTGATGAACCGAACGTTCAACGAACATCTCGACAAGTTTGTGATCGTCTTCGTAGATGATATTCTCATCTATTCTGCCAGCATAGAACAACACAAGGAGCACCTGAGGATTATTTTGGAAACGTTGAGAGCCAAAAAGCTGTATGCAAAATTTTCCAAATGTGAATTTTGGATGGACCAAATGATGTTCCTTGGGCACATCGTTTCCAAAGATGGAATATCAGTGGACCCGGCCAAAGTCGAGGCAGTGTCAAATTGGACTCAGCCAAAGAATATCTCGGAGATCAGAAGCTTCCTCGGACTAGCAGGATATTATAGAAGATTCATCAAAGATTTCTCCAGACTGGCACTACCATTGACCAAGCTCACCAGAAAAGGCGAAAAGTTTATTTGGTCCACAAAGTGCGAAGGAAGCTTTCAGGAGCTGAAGAGACGATTGACTTCCGCACCCATACTCACCTTACCCTCAGGCAGTGGTGGGTATGTGATCTACAGTGACGCTAGCGGCACAGGGCTGGGTTGTGTTTTAATGCAACATGGAAAGGTGGTAGCTTACGCATCAAGACAATTGAAGAAACATGAAGTCAACTATCCTACTCATGACCTCGAGCTAGCAGCTGTAGTCTTTGCTCTCAAGCTCTGGCGACACTACTTGTACGGAGAACAGTTCACAGTGTATACGGATCACAAAAGCTTGAAGTATGTGTTCACTCAGAGAGACTTGAACATGCGTCAGAGGCGATGGATGGAGTTCCTGAAGGACTACGAATTCGCCATCAACTATCATCCAGGGAAGGCGAACTCAGTATGTGGATCCCTTTGAAATTTTGGATATGGTTGGTGACTCCGCATGCAGGTTGGCGTTACCCCCGGCATACGCCAGAGTGCATAATGTCTTCCACGTCTCACTGCTCCGAAAATACAAACATGACTACGCCAACGTCATCCAAATTGAGGAGCCGAACCTCAATGAGGATCTAACATACGAGGAGCAGCCCACAGAGATATTGGAACGCCAAGAGGTCCAGAAGGGCAAGAAGACAGTGACGTTGGTCAAGGTGGCGTGGAAGCACCATCAAGGCAAAGAGGCCACGTGGGAATTAGAGTCAGAAATGCGAGAGAAATTTTCCAGACTATTCGGTAAGTCTTAACTTTATTCTAAATTCGAGGACGAATTTCTTTTTAAGGGGGTAGTAATGTAACGTCCGGCCATTTACTCATCTTATTTCAAATTCAAAATGCAGAAAATTCGGATTAAAAAAAAAAAAAAGAGAGAGAGAGAGTGGGGTACTTGAGAATCGGTCATTCTCCCCTCCCCACTCTCCTCCCCACTTCTCTCCCCCATTCTCTCCCACTTCCCACGAGACCCTCTCTCCCACTCTTTCCTCACTCCTCCTTCACCTCCCCTCTCAAGTCTCCTTCACAGTAGAAGAGAAGCAGCAGTAATTATAAAAGGGGGAAGGTCGTGGACACTCACCCATTTGGACTCTTCAAGCAACTGCCTCCATCTTCTCTTCTTCTCCTCCGTCTCCAACGAACTACGACCGACATACGAATAGTGACCAGCGCAAGAACCGGCAGACGTAGAGCACACGAGCAAAAGTAGGACGATCTAAAGAGGTACCGTAGACGTATAAAATCTCTAGATGAAGAAATGTAGATCAATTATCATGAAATTCGATTCCAAATCGTTTTATCGTTTAACATTATATATTGCTCTTTCCGTATTATTGTGTTATATTATTAGTTCCGAAATATAATAGACTTATTTTAATTCATACTATGAGTGTAATGTCGTTTGCATATTATTCAACGTATGTTAATGGATGCGGCCGAACTGAACACCACACATAAACATGTAAAATTTTATTAACTTATATTGCTTTACCCGAATATAATGTCGACCATAATTCTGGAATATGGCACACACGTTTGTATTTGGGATTAGAATATTGCTAAGAGGTAAATCGATGTATATATTATTATTATTATTATTATTATTATTATTATTATTATTATTTAGGTAGATTTGTTGCTCTCGGTAGAGTGCTGATGACATTGGAGTGCATGAGTTGATTATAATATTATCCAACGTTAATGATTACACTGTAGGGAAGAAGTGGACAAAATTGATGTGTAAGTTTATAGCTTTGCATGATTTTCCATGTGGCATTCTTAAACTCACATGCAGATGCTGGCATTACATCTAATATATGCACATAGCCACAATATTAAATGCATAGCAATATTAATGCCTTCGGACATGCTGCATGTTTAAGATTAGAGTGAATTCAAATATCCTTTATTACTTATTAATGTTTATAGTCACACTCGCCTTTCGTCACATCCACCTACCTTGTTTATTATATATATATACGGAGGCGGGAACGCCTACGCTTGTTCCCTAGCGCGCTCCGGCAGAGAGCAGCGAGAAAACGGAGCCCTAGCGCGCTCCGGCTTTCGAGCCTCCGCTTGTACCCTAGCGCGCTCCGGCGAGAACGCCTACGCTTGTTCCCTAGCGCGCTCCGGCAAGAAGAGACTCATAGAATGGCAAAGGCAAATAGAGCTTTTGCACATTTTCGTTAATCCATGAACAGGATCTATGGCATTGTGTACTCTGACATATGTCGGAAGTAGAGCCAATATGTGCGTTGTGCCTTTGAAAATCGTATCACTCCTTTAGTCGATGAGACTTGGAATAGAACTTGATCATAAATCTTGACGGTATGCTTCCGTCGCCTCTTCATGAGTCTTCTATCGACTATGGGCCGAATTCATCCTTTTTCTTCACTAGAGAAATGATATATGCAAAGCCTACTGGCCATTTTTCTTCTTGATGAAGAGGACTGAAGCGTCTCAAGGTGAGATGCTGAGTCTTTTGAAACCCTTGTTCTATAACTTATGAATCTGAAACTCTAACGCTTTCACCTTCTATCGGAGTCATGCGATATGGACCGGGTACCAACTCAATATGAAAATCTACCACCCTTATGAGTGGTAGTCCACCAATGTCTTCTGGGGGCACATCAGGAAATTCCTTCACTATTTCTATATCTTGTAATGTCTTAGTAGGTCCTTCGGCATTGACAACACTTGTCAGTTATCCCTGACATCTTTGCCGAAGAGGTTCGTGCGCCTTGATAGTAGATACCATGATCTTTTAGTTCTTTTTGGCTTATGCCTCTGACCGTGACATTGTCCTTACTATGGGTTCCTATGACGTCTTTCTTTTATTTGCACAATATAGAAGCATCATAGACAATTAACTAGTCCATGCCCAATATTATATCATAATCCATCATAGGTATTATGATCAAATTCATGAATAATTCATTTTTTCTATCTTTATTGAGACATCAAGTACGTACCTAATAGAGAGTAGGTTTTCTTGTGGCGTGAGTATGGTCATATGATGGTTTAAGTTTGTGACGTTTAGTCCTAAGGTAATAGTAGACTATTCTGATCTAAATGCGTGTGTGGCTTCAGAATCAAAGAAATAGTTGTGGGCAGCTAAGCTACAAGGAGCGTACCTTGAATGACTTCAGTGTCATTCTATCGAGTGTCTTTTTCTAGGTTGAAAAGTCTTCCCTCAATTAGTTTGTTCACCATGTGGACAATTCACCGCGATGTGGCCAATTTCTCCACATTGAAAACATGCTCTTGTCTTAAGGCGGCATTCACCTGCGTGAGTCTTGCCGCAAAAGTTACACAAGACACGTTCGCCGAGTGTAAGTGGTAGTTCTCGGGGCTGATGTTCATATCGAGGATGATTGTATTGTTGAGGAGCTGGGTATGGCCGGGGACGATTATCTCGTCGTTGTTGGTGGTTGTTCCTCCTGAACTATTGAGGTTGGGACCCCTGTCCCACTTCTTGTTGCCCTTTTCTGGCCTGTTGTAGCGCTTGCTGATCTCTTTCCATCAGAGTAGCTAGTTGGACTGCATCTGCAAAAGTTTTACAGTTGCCGGGTAGGGTTTGAGCTCTCAAATCCGGACGTAATCCTTCGACGAAAGTTTTGGCCTTTTCCAGCTCATCCATGGGCAGCTTAGTGTACTTCTGAAGACTGACAAACTTGCCTTGGTACTGGGCCACCGTCATTGCCCCTTGGGTCAGGCTGAGAAACTCTTGTTGCTTCAACCGCTTCTGGAAGGCAGGGAAGAAGCGGACTTCAAACAACCATCGAAAGTCAGCCCATGAAACCACCTTGACGCCCGTGAATTCGGTCGCCTTGGTCACCTTCCACCAATCTTTCGCGGCCTTGGTGAGGGTGTCGGCGGCGAATATCACTTGTTTATTTTTCGGGCATTCTAAGAGTTCAAATTTATCCTCCATTGTGTCAATCCACTCTTCTGCCACATCGATGTCCCCTTCGCCGCTGTAGGTAGGTGGCTTCAACTTTCAGAACTCTTGTATGGTGCACTGGGGAGGCGGTTGTCGTTCCTGACGTTCTGGTTGAGGTGGAGGATTCTGAATTCCCTCATCGTTGGGGCTCTCAACCTCATCATTCAAGACGTGGGGAGGCATCTATAGGGATAATATGACTGAATAAATAAAAATCTCTTATAAAGAATTTATTTGGTACTTACTTGAGGAGTGGAGTCGCAGTTGCTCAGGAGGCTTGCACATGACTTTACTCTGACTATGAGACCAATGAACAATGAAGACAATGCAACGACTTAGACCCTTGCTATGATTAATAATGACACTGATCTATACTCTATTTTGAACACTGGGAGCCAAAATCTTAGGCTCTGATACCAAACTGTAACGCCCCCAAAATCCGCCCCTCCGCCACGCTGGCGGTCAGACTGACTCTGGGAGCGCTACTCACTATCTATGACTACTTTGACTTTGACCTTGACTTTGACTGGTCAACAAATGACCCACGTGGCAGTAGAAATGAATAAAGATATAATAGTGATGCGGAAGGAATATTACTAGAATTCAACATATGTCACATGACATGAAAATGTGGAACAATATCATTGGAAAGCAACCGATGTCACATGATGCAAGATAATTCGAGAGAACTAGGGAAACAAAGGAAGTTCGAATAATTCTGGGAACATTAATAGAAGCAAAGCTATAAAGGGAAATAGAAGTACTTCATATATACAAAGCTAGATAATTTAAATGCAGAATACAAATGGCGGAAAGTTGTAGTCGTTGCTAGTCATGTGCCGCCATCCTGGAGCTCTGCATTATCCATCTCCTCCCTAAGCAGGGTTCTCACCTGCAAAATCCCAAAGCAGGGGCATGGAATGCCCGTGAGCTAACGCCCAGTACTCATAGAATCATAGACGATGAAATGATAATCAATGATCAAATACTGTGTTCATTACTTTAACAATGTTCTATACAATGCTATGCTCTGTGATTCATTACTATGCTCTGATGTTCGTTGCTTTGTTCTACTGACACTTACCATGCTCTGTTGTTCATTACCATGCTCTGTTATACTTTGTATGGAACTACGTATTTTACAATACCATATGATCCTTGATGTTCGTTGTCCTATGTGAGCTCAACTTTAGTTAATTGGGAAGCTAGAGGTGTCTCTGCCTTGAATATTGCCAGGGTGCCCATAACAGGGAAGGTGTACACGTTGGCACAACCTTTTCGGAATGTAGGTGGGAGAAGGTCTACATTCCAGGAACAGTGGTCGTTACGGACCCCGTAGGTTCGCTGTCTCCTCAGCTAGCTACCTGTCCCTCTGGCATAACAATGAAATTCACATATGCCCCCGTGGGGGAAGAGTGCGTTCCTTGCGTCACTCTTATTCGGAGCACAGATGGGAGAGGGCCTGTGGTCCAGGAGCAGTGGTATTTAAACTCAGTAGATACACTGTCTCCTCAGTGTAGCTACCTGCCCCTCCAATGCTTTGACCTTGACCTTGACCTTGAATAACACATAGCTATCACATTCATTGATCTTTATTTTATTTGTCTTATTTATCTTCTTTAAAAATCATAACCAGAAAAAGAGTAATGTCATGACCCTTTTTTTTTCGAGGGAAGAAAATTCCATCTATTCTTTACTTTGTTGGATATGATCTCAAGTGAGCCTATCGAATGTGAGGCCCAATTGTGAGCAATCAGGGCCCAAACAACAACGACAATGCGTCATATTAGACCGATATAACTCATGCTGTCATTTATCTGTAAATTCCTTAATTACAGATTAATATTTGATGCCATGTGGTGTACCTCCGACACATGCAGATATAAAAAGTGATCTCAATTATGGCTTTATATATAATATGACAGTAAACATGATTGCATAAGAATGGTGACTATATAAAATAACATACATCACGTCACTATATGATCAATAACCCAAAGCCTAAGATTTTGGTATTAATCATAGCAAGGGTCAACCCAAAATCGTGTCACTATATGACATACCAAAATCGTTATGAGCAGCAGCCTCGACCACCTCTACCACCACCTCGTCAGCCTCAGCAAGCTCCAGTGCAGCAGCAATCTCAACAGAGGCAACCCCAACAGCCGGTAAGACGACCAGTACAACAGAGGCCTCAACAACCCAGAGCCCCTCAGGCTCAATCAGCACAAGGTGAGAAGGTCTTGTGCAACACTTGTGGCAGGACTCATGCAGGAGTGTGCCGCATGAATACCGGCGCCTGCTATCATTGTGGCACGATGGGCCACTTTTCCCGGGACTGTCCACAGCGCAAGCCTCTGGTGCAGGGACGACTCTTCAACCTGGAAGAGGACACTCAGCAGAATGACGCTGATGTCATTCGAGGTACGCTTTGTATTGCCAAGCTACCTACTACTGTTTTATTTGATTCTGGAGCCACTCATTCTTTCATATCAGAAGAGTGTGCTATCACTTTGGGGTTATCTCCTATGAATCTAGAACCTAGCATGACTATTCTTACTCCACAAGGAACATTACGGACTACTAGATACTTAGCTGAGGTATCAGTAGAAATTGATAAAAAGAATTTTCCTGCTAACCTAATCATAATACCCATGAGGGATTATGACGTCATATTGGGCATGGACTGGCTAGCTCGCCATGACGCTACCATCATGTGCAAGCAGAAGAAGGTGGTGATTGGAGTAAACATTAAGGAGAAGGTCACAGTCAGAGGTATACACCGGAAGGAACCCAAAATCATAGTGTCAGCAATGAAGGCTCAGAAACTGCTCAAGCAAGGTTGCAGAGGATTTCTGGCAAGTGTGACCAAGATGGAAGCTCCTACCAAAACCCCTCAAGACATAGACGTCGTAAAGGAGTTTCTGGACGTGTTCCCTGAAGATGTCAGTGGTCTACCGCCGAAGAGAGACATCGACTTCCACATTGAGCTAGTACCAGGCACAGCACCAATTTCTAAGGCTCCGTATCGCATGGCCCCAGCGGAAATGAAGGAGCTAAAAATTCAGATTCAAGAGTTACTAGATAAGGGATTCATCAGGCCCAGTGTCTCACCATGGGGTGCTCCAGTCCTGTTCGTCAAGAAGAAGGACGGATCAATGAGGCTGTGCATAGATTATCGGATGCTCAACAAGGTCACGGTAAAGAACAAGTACCCCCTTCCTCGCATTGACGACTTATTCGATCAGCTCGCCAATGCCAAAGTGTTCTCCAAAATTGATCTGCGGAGCGGCTACCATCAACTCAGGGTAGCAGAGAAAGATATCCCGAAAACGGCCTTTAGGTCACGGTATGGACATTATGAATTTCTTGTCATGCCGTTTGGATTGACTAATGCTCCTGCAGCCTTTATGGATCTGATGAACCGAACGTTCAACGAACATCTCGACAAGTTTGTGATCATCTTCGTAGATGATATTCTCATCTATTCTGCCAGCATAGAACAACACAAGGAGCACCTGAGGATTATTTTGGAAACGTTGAGAGCCAAAAAGCTGTATGCAAAATTTTCCAAATGTGAATTTTGGATGGACCAAATGATGTTCCTTGGGCACATCGTTTCCAAAGATGGAATATCAGTGGACCCGGCCAAAGTCGAGGCAGTGTCAAATTGGACTCAGCCAAAGAATATCTCGGAGATCAGAAGCTTCCTCGGACTAGCAGGATATTATAGAAGATTCATCAAAGATTTCTCCAGACTGGCACTACCATTGACCAAGCTCACCAGAAAAGGCGAAAAGTTTATTTGGTCCACAAAGTGCGAAGGAAGCTTTCAGGAGCTGAAGAGACGATTGACTTCCGCACCCATACTCACCTTACCCTCATGCAGTGGTGGGTATGTGATCTACAGTGACGCTAGCGGCACAGGGCTGGGTTGTGTTTTAATGCAACATGGAAAGGTGGTAGCTTACGCATCAAGACAATTGAAGAAACATGAAGTCAACTATCCTACTCATGACCTCGAGCTAGCAGCTGTAGTCTTTGCTCTCAAGCTCTGGCGACACTACTTGTACGGAGAACAGTTCACAGTGTATACGGATCACAAAAGCTTGAAGTATGTGTTCACTCAGAGAGACTTGAACATGCGTCAGAGGCGATGGATGGAGTTCCTGAAGGACTACGAATTCGCCATCAACTATCATCCAGGGAAGGCGAACTCAGTAGCCGATGCCCTTAGTCGGAAATGGGAAGGCTTAGTAGCCTTCATGCGCCTCCGACAATACAAGATGATGGAAGAACTCTTCAAGTGGACTCCACAGATAACATCTAATGGCTCGCTCATGATGATCCAGCGGATCGAGCCAGACCTTATTGGAAGAATCATCACAGCGCAAGTCGAAGACTCTGACTACCAGACCATGATGATCAAGACAAGTATGGAAGGAAACGATTTCAAAGTCTCGTCAGATGGAGGCATCCGGTATCGAGAACGATTATGGGTACCCAACAATTCAGCTTTGAGACGGGAAGTTTTGGACGAATGCCACAAGTCCGAATTCGCAATCCATCCTGGAAGCACGAAGATGTACAAGGATGTGCAGAGAAGCTTTTGGTGGCCAGATATGAAGAAAGAAATAGCAGAGTACGTGTCTAAGTGTATAGTTTGCCAGCAGGTGAAGATAGAGCATCAAAAGCCTCAGGATACGCTTAAGAGCCTCGGAATACCGCAATGGAAGTGGGAGGAAATCACTATGGATTTCATCACAGGCCTCCCTCGAACTCAGAAGGGACATGACGCTATTTGGGTAGTGGTGGATCGACTCACCAAATCGGCTCACTTCCTACCCATCAAAGTGAAACAGTCATTAGATAGTCTGATGGATCTGTATGTGCAAGAGATAGTCAGACTCCATGGAATCCCCTCTGTCATCGTGTCCGATCGAGATCCAAGGTTCACCGCCAGATTTTGGAAAAGTTTACAGAATGCTTTTGGCACGAGGCTGCGTTATAGCACGGCATTCCACCCGCAGACGGATGGCCAATCAGAACGAACTATCCAAACAGTGGATCCAAAATTGATAGCTATCTCTGTTATGAACTCCATGATATCTTTTATTTTAGGAGATTATTAATTGAAGGAAAACTGTTTGGACCCAATATTATTTGTTTTAATCTTTTCTGATCAATTACTTAATTGTGCTTAGTGCCTTTGATTTAATTATTTGGATTTCTAAGTTGAGTAATTACCAGTTTATGGACTATTTGATTTCAAAATTTATTAATTAAATTAATTGATTTTATTTGAAATTAACAATTGACATAAATTTGATAACTAATGTGTGAAGAATCAAATTTGTGTGGTTTATTAATCTATACTAATTTGTGAAGTGATTAATAGTTTAGGGAATCCAATTTTACTGTGTCTTAATATTAATATGATTTGATGGGATGCAGAAACTTCAATTCTTATTAAATTAAGATAGTTTTGCATGTTTAAATAGAGAGATGCTAGTTGTGAAGCCCGTAAGTTAATCATGTTAAATTATTTTAAGAAGACTCTAATCCATCTTTAAAGATTAAATTTATCTTTCATGGTTCAAATATTTATCCTGATCTATTTTCATCTTAAAACCTAACTTCAACACCATTATCTTATCTTATTTTCTTTATTTTATTTTATAATTACAAAAACCATTTTCAAAATCCATGTTTTTCTTCTCTTATTAATTTATAAATTCAGATATTTTATTAATAATATTTCTCGTGGATTCGATACTCTTACTCCTATCTCCTATATTACTTGAGCGACTAATGCACTTGCTAATGATTTTATTTTGTTACATTATTTTATGCATCAGGCATCTATAACGACCGGTAACGACAGAAAATGTTGGTCGCTAATGACCAATAACGTTCGAATTTTGAATATTAACGACCGGATTTTCCTTCTCTAGTGATGTGTTTTCTTGTAGTGTTGTGGAAGAATTTTGAATTTTTATCTCTATCTTTTAGTCAATTTATTCTTAATTTACTCCATCATTTAAGGGATTTAAGTTTAATAGATTCAAGATTAGATAAGGATGAGTCAATATATTTTTTGCTCAAGTTCAGCTATCTCCTCTTTCAATAATTGTGCTTTGTTTTCTAAATTACCTAGTCCTTTTTTTGTTGCATGTGATAGCCTTGCTTTTTATTTCTCTAAGAGCTTTTGAGATGTCTCTTGGATAGCTGATAAGTAATATTTACTCCATAGTTCTTGCACAATTTGTGGATACCGGATAGTCAAACAAAAAATGTTCATATTTGAAGAGTTTTGGTTTGCGCTTTACAAAAAGATTATTAGGTAATGCACAATTTTTATTAATATATATTTTATCACCAATATTTAATCCGGCTAGAAAGTCGAATAAAAAATAATTAAATTAATGAATTAGATAAATATATTTATAAATGTTTTATAAATTAAATGAAAATAATGGTAATAAATATATGTAATGTTCAAAATCATAACTAATAATAATATGCAATTCGTATGAATAGCAATAATGAAATACTAATTTAAATGAATTACTATTATTAATTATGATAATAATAATGATAAATATTTTTTGGTTATGTAATTTTATATTTTATTTGTCTAAATTTTTGAAGGACAAAAATAAAAAAAGAGATAAAATTAGATGTCACTTGACTGGCAATATGAATGGATATCCCCTCCTAGTGAATTTGAATTGTCACTTTATGCATTGCTAGGAAATTTAGATTAATTACAAATTAACACAAAATAAAAAAAAAGATAATATGATAATCCCAAGTAATTTAAGTTTTTATTATCAACAATTTAGAAAAATTACTTTTAGAAAAATGCCCCTTAGGTCATATTAGGACATCGAACTCCTATAAAACTTGAGTGGTAAGTCATTTTGTAAACTCTTTATATCATTTGCATTATCATGAACTCTATATTGGGTCGATATATTAGAGCTTGTGTGGGAAGTAGTGTGACAATGTCTTGGAATATATGTGCAATCGAACTCTTCCATTGTTTTATTATTTAATTGTCTACTATATTTTACGCTACAATGTCATTTGTAATTAGATTTATGAAAATATTCAAGAGAATTATAAATGTAGGTGCCTCGACTAAAATTTGACATTTCAATTGGGGTTAAATCTTGGAAGTATTACAAGTTTAGTCCCATAAGTCTAAAGTATTCCCTTTGTCTTTCCTTCCTCTTACTTTTAAGATTTAAGGAAATTAATTAGTTGCTTCTTCGCCACACGAATTTTTCAATATTTTTTGTTGTATTTCTCATCAAATGAATGAGAATTATATTCTCCTTGACCCCCATCAGATATTAGACTGAGAGTCGAAGGGAGAAGAAGGAAATGGGAGGGATGGTGACTAATTCCTGGTCCAATTCAATTCAAGGTAAATTCAAGGATATTGATACTTGCAATTCATGCCATGAAGGGCAACAGATATCGATCGAGTTTACTCAGCAAACACATATATAAAAAAGAGAACAGACGAAATAACAATCCAAATTGAAGTGAGAGAAATGTATGTGATCATGGATTGAACTTGAACTTGTCCAACAGACCCGCGGTCCTCACCGCCAAACTCCGTTTCGCTGCTGGGGAGACTCCATTTTCGCCGATGACCCCCTGCAAAACTTCCAGGGAGACGCCGTATGCTATGACTGCATTGTTCACCTTCGGAATGGATCCATCCCTCGAGAAGGCAATCTGAAAGTTAACCAATTTAAATAACCAGATTATGTATACATGATGCGAGAGAGAGAGAGAGAGAGAGGATTAATAATTAAGGGATGAGGAATGAACTCACGGTGAGGGCGCCGATGGACAAGTGCGTGAAGAGGATGATAGGATCCTATTTCCTAATAATAATAGGATTAGTTTATTTTCTTTAACTAGGATTAGTTATTTGCTTCTACTTTAATTAGCACTCTAGTTATTTACTTCCTAGTTTGATTAGCACTCTATTTCTTTTATTTCTAGTTCTATTAGGACTTGTTTGGGTTACCCTATAAATAGGGCCCCCTTGGAACTCTTTTTAATCAGATATATGAGAATACAATCTTCTTTTGATATTTGCTTGGAGCAACTATCTTGGAGGCTTGACCCCCTCGAAGTGGTCTATTGGAGGCTTGATCCCCTCGAAGTGATCTAATTAGGATCCTAGTTGGACTAGGAACCTATCAATTGGTATCAGAGCTGTTCGATCTTTTTCGGACAATTGTGATATCTCGAGTTTTTGGTTGGACCAATAACCTAGTTATCTCCATCTTCCACTGTCATCTATCGTCTTCCGCTGCCATCTATCGCATCCGCTGCTGCCACTATATCGCCATCACCGCCGCTTACTAATATTCATAATCTAATATTTCAAATGTGCAGGAAAAATCTATGGCTTCACAGGATTTATCGACTTCAGAAATTTTAACACTAGCCGATCGTCTTACTCGAATCGAAGAACGATTTCAACAAATTTTACTAGTATTCAACGACGACAAGAAATATCAACGAGTAAATAAGGGAAATCACGTAGAAGATAAGCTTGCAAATATTCAACAATTAAGTACGGTCGAGGAGTACCAGACTCGTTTCGAATTATTATCAAGTCAAATTAAAAATTGGAGCGAACATCAATTGGTGGAAACTTTTGTTGAAGGACTTTTCCCCGATCTTCGACGAGAAGTAAAAGCTCGACGGCCCATTACTATAGTTGCTGCAATTTCTTTTGCTCGATGGGAAGAAGAACGTTTAAATGAAGAGAGGCATAGATCAAGTCGACACTTGAACAAATCATTCCGAAGCACAAGTGCAATAATATTTTCATCAAATGTAGAAGAGTACAACACTTCAATTTCTTCAGAAATTTTTACGAAAACTTTATCTCAACAAGAAGCGAAGGATATTGAAAATAATTCAGTCGAAGTTCAAGCTTCAGATTCATCTGTTGAGACATCTTTTAAAGATGAGACATCTATAATTCTACCGTCAAAGGAGCAAACAACTTCTGAAGAATCTAGTGCAAAATACATTGAAGAATCATATATTAATAAGGACTTATTCATGACGGTTAACTCAGCCTCAAGAAAATTTGAAGATTGCGGTACTCAGAAGGCTCAAGGTCAATTTTATTCATGCGAAAAGAATTTGATCAATTTCAAATTCTCTTTCTTCAACGAATGCAAGCTTGTTCCAATGCTACCGATGCATAGTCAAAGCTACTCTCTGAAGAAGAATCTCTATTTTATTCAAGTTATCAAGAGACTTCGTCTGATCAAGCATCGAAAAGAAAAGTTCTCTCACATGTTTCTGTATAGCCTTGAGGAAGTTGTGCTCGGTATTGAGTGGTTACGTACATTGGGAGAAATCACTTGGGACTTCTCAAAATTAATAATGAAATTTGAATTGGAAGGCCAAAATGTGATATTAAAAGGAAAACGTTGCAAGGTCAATTCTATATCAAATCATCGCATGGAAAAAATACTTCGGAAGGAAAAAATGGGTTATATTGTTCAACTCCAACTTATGGGAGTAACACATTTATCGTCAACTGTTGATAATGGACTTGAGCTCTTGCTTTCAGAATTTTCAGATATATTTGCAGAACCAGAAGGACTGCCACCTCAACGATCACATGATCATCGAATACTCCTCTTATCAGGCTCTTCTCCGACTAATGTTCGGCCATATCGTTATCCTCATTTTCAAAAGGCTGAAATTGAAAAAATAGTTCAAGAAATGCTTGAAGCAGGAATAATTCATCCTAGTGTTAGTCCTTATTCTCCTCCGGTATTATTGGTAAAAAAGAAAGATGGTTCATGGCGTATGTGTGTGGATTATAGAACTCTCAATAGAATCACTATCAAGGACAAATACCCTATTACAGTGGTCGATGAGTTGCTTGATGAACTTGGAGGTGCAAAGTTATACACTAAGCTCGACCTACGTTCTGGGTATCATCAAATTCGGGTACATGAAGCCGATGTGCAAAAGACTGCTTTTCGAACTCACGATGAACATTATGAGTTTTTGGTCATGTCCTTCGGGTTAACTAATGCTCTATCCACTTTTCAGAGCTTGATGAACGACATCTTTCGACCATACTTACGGAAATTTGTGCTAATATTCTTTGATGATATCCTCATTTACAGTTCATCATTGCCGGAGCACCTATCTCATTTAAAGCTAATTTTTACTATACTTCGGGAGCATAAATTATTTGTTAAGAAATCTAAATGCAGTTTTGATCAACCGCAAGTAGAGTACCTTGGCCATATTGTCTCTTATGAGGGCGTTTCAGTGGATCAATCTAAAATTCAAGTAATGCTTGAGTGGCCCGTTTCTCATACAGTTAAAGCACTTAGAGGGTTCTTGGGCTTAACATGATACTATCGCAAGTTTGTGAAGGATTATGGAGTCGGGATTGGTGCTGTGTTGATGCAAGAAGGACGACCAATTGCATATACTAAATGGCAAGAGGATGCTGCTATCAAGACCTTAATTCAAAGGTTACAAGATGAACCTCTTTCAGTTTCACTGTATTCTTGGCACTCTAGAAATCTTCTATATAAAGGCATGAAAAATGACGTCAAGAAATTTGTTGCTAAATGTGATGTTTGCCAGCGTCATAAAGGGGAAACAATTGCAAGTCCAGGTTTATTGCAGCCACTTCCAATTCCTATTGAAGCATGGGTAGATATATCTATGGATTTCATTGAGGGTTTACCCTCTTCGCATGGAAAAACTACAATATTTGTGGTAGTGGATCGCCTTACTAAGTATGCCCACTTTTGTGCCATGTCTCATCCATATACGGCAGTTACTGTTGCTAATGTTTTTGTTGAAAATGTTGTCAAGTTGCATGGGGTGCCACGATCAATCGTAAGTGATAGAGACAAAGTCTTCACTAGCCAATTTTGGAAGGAACTTTGTCGTTTACAACAAACCCAATTGACAATGAGCACCGCTTATCATCCTCAAACGGACGGACAAACTGAAGTTGTCAATAGATGTTTGGAATCTTATCTTCGTTGTTTTTCAAGTGATAAGCCTAAAAATTGGGTGAAGTGGCTTCCTTGGGCAGAGTGGTGGTACAACACAACTTTTCACTCTTCAACAAAACTTACTCCTTTTGAAGCTATGTATGGATATCCTCCTCCTGCTATTGCCCAATATTTAACGGGCGCTACTACTGTTAATGCTGTGGATATTGAATTACGTGATCGAGACCAAGTACTAAGGCTATTAAAAGATAATCTTACTAGTGCTCAATCTCGAATGAAACAACAAGCTGACAAAAAGCGAACTGAGAGGAAATTTCAAGTTGGAGACTTAGTTTATTTACGTCTGCAGTCATATAAACAACTTTCTGTTACTGTTCGGAGTTCAATGAAATTAGCACCTCGATTTTATGGGCCTTATAAAGTTTTGGAGCGAATTGGGCCAGTAGCTTATCGTCTTGATCTACCTTCAACATCTCGTATTCATCCAATGTTCCATGTTTCTTGTCTTAAGAAGAAGCTTGGGAATAATATTTCTGCGCTACATCATCTTCCTGAATTGGATTTAGAAGGCAATGTTCGTGCAATACCTGAAATGGTTTTGAAGCGTCGTTTTATTCAACAAAAGAAGCATGCAGTTACTAAATGATTGATTAAATGGGAGAATTCGCCAGTTGAAGATGCTACTTGGGACGTTATCAATCTCTGCAAAGAAAGTTTCCTGAGTTTGTTGCTGCTCAGCCTTGAGGACAAGGCTAATTTAAAGGAGGCGGGAATGATAGGATCCTATTTCCTAATAATAATAGGATTAGTTTATTTTCTTTAACTAGGATTAGTTATTTGCTTCTACTTTAATTAGCACTCTAGTTATTTACTTCCTAGTTTGATTAGCACTCTATTTCTTTTATTTCTAGTTCTATTAGGACTTGTTTGGGTTACCCTATAAATAGGGCCCCCTTGGAACTCTTTTTAATCAGATATATGAGAATACAATCTTCTTTTGATATTTGCTTGGAGCAACTATCTTGGAGGCTTGACCCCCTCGAAGTGGTCTATTGGAGGCTTGATCCCCTCGAAGTGATCTAATTAGGATCCTAGTTGGACTAGGAACCTATCAGAGGACTGAGGAGCCCTTAGGGAACGTCTCGTCCTTAAATGCGGCCAGGAACTGATTCAAAGCTCTGATCTTCAGTGCGTCGTAGGTGCCGGCGGCCTTCGATTCGGCAACTACGATGTCGGCCACCGCCTGCGAGAACTGCGGCCCGGTCAGGGGCAGGTTGAAGGAGAACCTTGTGAACTTGTCAAATTTTCCTGTCAAATTGATACAATCCAATTATATACAAATGAATCATGTTACGTACATGCAGATGGCTTCATGCATGCATGCTGGAACCCTCAGAATTCAAAGAAACTTTACGATCGCCCTCACCGATGAAGATGTCACGGAAGAAGTCGCTCGAAGCGGCGAGCTCGTCGGCGGACTTCCCCTTCCACTTTCCGGCGAGGAGCGGCAGGGCCTCGTCACGCAAGTAGACGCCGATGGTGTTGTAGACCCCGGAGCTCCCGTCGATCGTTAAACTCCCCTCCCCTGGCACATTTATTTTATGTAATTTAAGTACTGACTCTTCGGTGCGATAAAAATAAATAAATACATAATCCGGAAAGAAGATAAAATAACTAAATGAAAAGGCACAGAAAGAATGTGGTGAGTGATGGATATATATATGTGCCACCTGCGCCTCCTAAGAAGTAGGACTTGGGGGACACCGGCGCCGTCACCCTGCCCGGGAACTCGATGCCGTCGATCACTAGACTCGTCACGTTAGGGGATGTCTCGCCTACATCCGCCATTACTGATGGATACGATGGTTAGTATATTCAAATTACGAGTTTGATGTATAACCATGCATGTAAAAGTATTCATATTAGGGGAGAGAGAGAGAGAGAGCATTATGAACAAACCTGCAACAGTTCGGCCATGCACCTGAACATTACTGATCAAGAGAAATATGTTCCAGAGGAGCAGCAAAATCGCCATTTTAGAGTTGAAAGGGTTCTTTCGTTCACGAATCAAGAGCTGTTGGGTTTAATAGACGGCGTATATATTTATATATCATGTTGATTCGATGCTAAGTGAAAATAAACGCATATATTAATTAATGCACCAAATTGTTGGCTATCAAAGCGCATTTCGAGTCTTAATTAAATGAAATTAATATCTGCTTATAATTGACGATATCTTTCTTTGGATTTCGATCTAATACGTTTCTTGTCCATGTAGCGGCGATTTTTTTTAAAAAAAAACAAATTATTCAAACATTTAGTAGCGGATTTTCTATTAATGATTTTGTTCAATTTAGGCTTTCATATAATGCGCCGACTGTTTTAAAACGTCTTCATATTTATATATTCAAAGACATGCTTTTTCGGAAAGTGGCCGTAATTTAAACTTGAACGTGCAATGTTCTAAATGTGAAAGTATTATGCTCTCTCTCTCGCTCTCGCTCTCTCTCTCTCTCTCTCTCTATTTGAGTGCAAACGAATCCCAACAAATTTTCTCGATTATTTTGTACTTAATTAGTAGCATTGATCACTTGATACTCATAGAAAATGAGAAGAACAAAAAAAGAGAAGAAAATCAACTTTAGAAATGAAATCCCTTTTGTTTCATTCATGATGATCTCAAATGGAGGAGATCAGGGGCCTTTTTATTCAAAAAAAAAAAGTTTGCAATTTTAATAAATGGTTACGCCTTAATTCAAAAGATGATTCATAAAATTATGTACCACTTTTTAATTAAAATGAAGTTTAGTAAAATGCACCATTTTATTTAGTTCAAACATTCTAGTTATTATTTTAAAAATAATTCTAACACGTTTACTTTGTACATCGAGCACTTTGGGGGATTTTAAAATATAAAATTCGTATCACTTGAAAAAATATATAATTATTTTAATTTTAAAATATTTCTCTTTGAAATTCGTATCATTTTTAAATTATTTTAATATTTCTCTTTAACTTCATTCACTATGGTAGTTTAAATCTATTAATTATAATAACTTAAGTATATTAATTATTTCTGAATTGCAAAAGTCACATATTTTATATCTACTTAACTCCATTAATTATTTTATAATATTATGAAGAGTCATAATTATTTTGAATTTGAAAGATCACATAGATTAATGATATGACTTTGATTTATCTTAATTATTTGTGTATTAATTTTTAATATCATGTAAAATATTTACTTTATATTTCATTACATTGACCCTTTGTATTTATATTAATAAATAATAATATATAAATGCATCCTTCTTCTTATATTTATATAATTCCATGCACCAAGCACCTCTATCCTTCCTCCATTTTTCATTATATTTTTTCACTTTTTTTTGAATTATTTTAATATTTCTCTTTAACTTCATTCATTATGGTAGTTTAAATCTATTAATTATAATAACTTAAGTTTATTAGTTATTTCTGAATGTCAAAAGTCACATATTTTATATCTACTTAACTCCATTAATTATTTTTTTATTAATATGATGAGTCATAATTATTTTGAATTTGAAAGATAATGATATGACCTTTCCTCCATTTTTCATTATATTTTTTCACCTTTTTTTGAATTATTTTAATATTTCTCTTTAACTTCATTTATTATGGTAGTTTAAATCTATTAATTATAATAACTTAAGTATATTAGTTATTTCTGAATGTCAAAAGTCACATATTTTATATCTACTTAACTCCATTAATTATTTTTTATTAATATGATGAGTCATAATTATTTTGAATTTGAAAGATAATGATATGACCTTTGATTTATCCTAATCATTTATATATTAAATTTTAATATCATGATTAAATGCTCACATATTAAATATTGACTCTTTATTCCATTATATTGACCCTTTATATTTATAATATTAAATAGTAATATATAAATACATACTTAATTAATATGTATTAAATTTAATATCATGATTAAATTTTTCATAAAACACAAGTTGAGTTTATATTCTCTATGTTTTTTATAATCATAAAAAATAGTATTTTATCCTTCATCTACTAATTTTTAGACATCAAACATCTTTATCGTTCATCTATGCTTATTTTTTTTATCCTATTTTTAAATTATTTCTTTTTGGATTCATGCATAAATTTATTTAACAAAAAAATATGATAACTTAATTATATCAATTATTTTAATTAATTATGACAGGTCATAATTATTTTTGAATTTAAAAAGTCATATATCTTATATTTACTTAACTCCATTAAAAGTGGATATGGAGAGTCATAATTATTTTTTAATTTGAAATCACATATATTAATCACATCACCTTTAATCATTATTTAGAGCAGGTTTGAAAAAGATCAATATCATTTCTTATAAATATATCATATTATTTTCGATAAAATATTTATTAGTGATAGCAAAATTATAATATATTTATTATCACACATACAAGAATGCAAAATAATACTTATTCTAATATTATGAAAGACATAATATTTTTTATAATCATCTTAAATATTTTAAAATATAAACTCAATTAATATTTATTTTAATTCAAATTGTAAGGTATTTATAAATATAATGATGCTACGAAAATTAGTACTTATATATCATAAATTATAATATAAAATTATATTTTATTTATGTATTTAAACTTATTTATTAAAATATATTTAAATTGTTCCAAACGCAAGTGAGTTAAGCTAGTTTATAATAAGATGGGACGTTTAAAATTACACTAAAAATTAGGGAAAAAGAAAGGTGGAATGTGCACCAGTTAAGGTAAATTGCATTAACACTTGCAAGATAGAATGCATCATGTATTAAGAAATAATAAAAACATATAAAATCCTTATTCACATTCACATGGGGCACATACTATATGAGGAGACCACATTTTTCATCTTTTTTGTCTGCATTTCAGCAAATCTTGAATATAACTATATATATATATATATATATATATATATATATATATATATATATGATCATTCAGATTTTAATATTGTATTTTATTTTGTTATATTTCCAAAGATAAAGAAAGTGAAAAGTTTGAAATGTGAACCAACAACTTACATATAATTTTTGTTTTCAAATCATAAAAAAGTAATCAAATTCGTTCTTCATATTGTTTTACACACTAAGTATTTCCCTTTCTTGTAAAAGATATTATTGAATTTTGATCAAATGATGCATCTATATGTTTGATGTCTTCCTGTTTAAGCAGATGATTTTTATAATAAGTGGAATGAATCTTATGTTGTTTTGATTAAGGGTTAGGAAGAAATAGGATCCAAGAGTTACCCACCAGAAAATATTTTAGTTATGACTGGAAAGTCCCAAGTGAATAGAAATAGGTAGTAGAATGATTGAATATAGTAAAAAAAATCCATATTCTCTATATTAATTTATTATGTTTGATATATTAAGTTAAGAAAATTTTCTCAAAGATGAAAAGGAATATTGAACATATCCAATGTTTTCCTCTTTCACAAATTTTCAAACCTCCCTTGTTGCAATCTTAGAGCTGAAAAAGAAAAGGCACCACTGTTCATAAAAGTTTAAGAACCATTATTCAAAAATTAACTGTACTAGTTACTTTACAGGTTGCCCATTACATCCACAAATGATAGAATTATACAAAAACTTTTTCACCAATAAATCTGTACTAATCAAGTTTTCACCGAGGGGATGATTCTTATAAAATAAGGAGTATTACAATATCTGTGTTTAACTTGCAAGTGAACAGCTGTTGAAACTTCAAATGAGTGTTTGGCACAGTCGCATCCATGATCCAGAGCAGTATGGCACAGTCACATCCTGTCCAAAGGAGAGAGATGAAATGGAACAAAGGGTCATTAACTCGCAACATGCAAATATGTAAATACAAATAGAAGCAATGCCCTTGTTCCTAGATGGAAAGAAAAGGCCATTATTGGTGACTTACTGCATTGACCTCGAATTCAACTTTTAAAAAGTAACATCAAATTCTCTATTTTTCATATAGCTCAAGTGCAAGAAACAACTAGCAAGGTTATATAATATATGCTTTAATACACTAACCTCATAACTATCAGATTGATCTACTAAATCTACAAGCGCTTTAGTATATGATTTTCAATGGCTCAACTAGTTTATTTATACATATTCATACTGTTTTTATCGGTCATAATAGATTTTGTCATGATACTTGATGAGCATATGATGTCTATCGCGTATTACATTGATATAAAAAGAATTATCATAATATTCAGAGAGATTCCAGTGGAACATCCAATGGTAGCAGCCATACTTCCCATGATCTAAAATGATCAAGACAACATCTGCTACTTAAAAGAAAGAAACAAATATGTAATATTCCTAAGGTAAATAAGCAACAATTAGATTACAAGGACAGTAAGGGTGTTAGTCTTTCTTCATTTTAGATTCTAGTTAAGTTATTGGGAATTTGGGAGAAGCTATTATCAAAAATTGAGTACAAAATCTGTCTTGCTAGATGAGCGATCTCCAACAACTCTTCTGTAGTCACATTTTAGGATGCTCAGTGACAACAATACTATACTTATAGTTCTTTCTGAGTATTTTTCAAACTCAACGACCAAGATAAAGAGGTATGTCAAACAAATCAATGCCTTCCCAAACAAAACATGAAAAACTGTTGATAAGTCCTTAGAGTGGAATAATCCAGATAACTAGAGAAAGATTACAACCACATGTCAGAAGAACAGTTCATGCTGTAGACGGTTGCAATTTTTATGTATCCAGATTTATACACAAAAACAAGGAACTCATCCTGGACAGAGTAGGCTGTCACAAGTTCTCTAGTCTTAGAAAAGAATGAACTGAAATTATGATGCTGCATTGAGTATATGATAGCTTTCTTACTTTGAAGCAACTCATAACTTCATAAATATTAAAATATCTTAATGTTTCCATCACACATTTCCTAATAACTTCAGATTAGTAAATAGAAGAAATCGACCACACTCAAACCCACAAATTCCCAACTAATCGTAATTAGATGATGGAGTTCCTAGTGACAGTTAAGAGATCAATAGCACGTTGATTTATAATACAGAGGATGAAGGAGAAGGGAATGCTTCGGTAAGCACATATTTGGCCATTTAATGTCATCTAAATTCAGATATAGATATATGTCATCACTAAATAATGTTTAAAAGGATCAAAGTTC
This sequence comes from Pontederia crassipes, assembly GCA_030549335.1. Taxonomy (NCBI): domain Eukaryota; kingdom Viridiplantae; phylum Streptophyta; class Magnoliopsida; order Commelinales; family Pontederiaceae; genus Pontederia; species Pontederia crassipes. The sequence goes on from CM060190.1 coordinate 38,790,868, forward strand.
ACACTGGAGAGCAAATAGGTGCTCACTGCATTTAGTTTTGGAATGTTATAAGAGCTCTACGTATATGGCAAGATGAAAGAAGTAAAAGGACAAAAATTAACTATAATTGGAAAGAAGCAAAATATCAAGTAGGAGATGAATTCACACCAGGAAATGTGCATATAGAAGTTGCGTCATCTATCTAGCAGCATGGCTCAAAGCTCGAACTCATCCTCACGCAGTGCCATTTCGGCAGCCTCCTCTTCGTCCTCGTCAAGTGCGAAGTACTGGTTCCTCTCCACTGGCCTGAACATGTAAAACATGAAGATATAGAAGGCAAGACTGGCAGTCTCCTCAGCTGCCACGCTCACCCACCTGTACTTGTAGGAAGCAATGGTCTTCAGGGCGTACACCACTATCCTCGTGAAATAGAGGTACCCAATCACAACAATGTAGAACTGGCGGAAAAGAGTGAGCTTGGCGAGGTTTCTGGCCGCCTTTCCGTCAGTCTTTGATGTCTCCCGCAGGGATCTAATGGACCAAATTATGGGAAACAGGACGGCGCAGCAACAGATGACGTCGATGAGGAGGAGCACCTGGTTCCAGGTGATCCAGTCCTGGATGAACGGCCCGGTCTCGCCAATGACGACGGACGCGATGTTTGCGACGACCTGCAGTGGGATCACGATCATGAGCACCTTCTTCTCGCGTTCCTGGAGGAACGGCTTGAGGAAGGACCAGCCGGTGCCGATGAGGACGATGACGGTGAACAGAAGCACGCCCTTGAGGAACTGGAAGAGGTAGAAGAGGACGTCCCAGCCGTGCGGCGTTCCAGTCTGGCGGGTATAATGCTGGTCCTCGGCCGCAAAGACGAGGTTGAGGGCCTTGGTAAGCAGGAGGCCGGCCATGAGGTGGTGGATCCGGTGGGTGGAGAGGCGATTCTTGATGAGGGTGAGGTAGATCCAGACGGCGAGGAAGACGGCGTAGGCCACGGCAAAGAAGGAGTAGAGGGTGGGCACCGGGGACTGCCCAACGGAGAGGTAGTCGCGGCGAGATCCGTCGGCGCTGTCGCCTATGACGTTGTACATCTCGGTGCGCACCGACATGGACACCTTGGCGTCGGGGGCGCAGTTGGCGAAGTAGAGGGAGTACTCGTCCGGCTGCGTGATGGGGGTGGAGTTGTTGTAGGAGTTGTCCTTCAGCCGGCGGAAGTCGAAGAGGAAGTGGACGTAGGGGCTGGAGAGGACGCAGTTGGGGTTGGCGTCGCTGTTGGGGTTCTGGTCGCCGCTGGGGTTGACGTGCTGCTGGGAGTCGTAGGCGGCCTGGATGAGGCTCTCGTCGGAGAGGAGGAAGAAACCGAAGAGGGACGGGTCCGACGAGCCGAAGGAGACGTCGGAGACGGTGATGTCGACCTCGCCGCCCTTGGCGAATCCAAACTTCTCGAAGAGGATGAACTGGCGAGAGTCGTCGGAGATCTTTGGGGATTTGATCTCCCCGACGGAAGGGGAAGCCAGTGAGAGAAGCATGACGAGAGCGGCGGCAAGCGCCGCCGCGGATCGACGAGCTGCCTCCATGACCAGAAGAGAACGGAGATCTGAGATCGATCGGCGGCGGGAGACGGCGAACTCCCGGATCGAGGAGAAGTGGTGGCTAAGCAAGTCGTCGAATGGCCTGGTGCTATTTTTGTTGCGCGAAAAGCTTTTGGGCACCTTAAGATGGTCTTGCGGGTCAACCAGGTCGGTCGTTTGGACTTGGCAGTGTTTTGGCGGTCGGGTTGGGACTTGGGACGCTTTAGGAGGACGATATCGTAACTCGAAAGGGTACCGACGCACGTTAATTAACTTGTTACCGCGGGTGCACCAGTGGGACGCAAACTTTGACCTCGGAAAATAAAAGTAAACGATACGCTGGAGAATGTGGATGGAGGTTTCGATCAGTTGACGCGTCATAAATTTGACCTGGGCAAATTAAGGGACGACTTGGACTGCTGTGAAATTTCCATTTTTAACTTTAATTAATGATACATGAACAATTGCTAAAATAATATAGAATTTCACTGAAAATATATTTCTCACTGAGTATATTAATTTAAAAGTATTGTAGTTGATCGAGCGGCGTCGATTTAATCGATCAATAAAAAATAATAAATAATAAATGATAAATAATAAATAATAATAATAGTAGTAGCAGCAGTAGACGACTAAAAGAAGAATGTTTTTTCATTAAAACCAATGCTTCCTTTGTAACTTTCATGTCATTTCCTAGCCCATCTTCTCCATTAAAATTTAGTAACAAATTTTTATTTTTTTTAAATTTGATCATTAAAGTTTAAATTATATAACTGACATGATTATTAGCTTATTTCAATCATAATGCTTTTACTTCTCCATTTACCATTATATAAACCGACATGATAATAGATTAAAAATACAGAAGAAAATAATATAAAATTAGAAGATTAATAATTTGACTACCTCTCTCTTCTCTAGGATGATGCATGCAAAATATAATATATTTTAGTGTATTATTTTAATTATTTTTTTATAATTTGATAATGACATGCATCATTTTATATCACTTTTAATTGTAAGTCTGATTTTATTGTCTTTGATTACTAATTATCTAGATATTATAATGTGGATTGATTAACTTAATTGTTTTACAGGAACATCACAAATTCGGCCATTTATAATACAAGGCGCCAAACTCATTTAATTTTATGCTAAAATCATTTGGATTCATTTGATCATAAGTTGAGATTCTATCAATTAGAAGGCATGTTTGGATATTAAACAAAGTTTGCACCATGAATTGTAAGGAGCAAAACTCATGTTGGTTGATTTTATCACAAGCTGAGAATTATAGGGAAGAGCACATGGCAAATCATATTGAAGTTGGCCGTTTGTTAATTCAATGGGTGCAATTCAGCAAGGAGTGAAATTCATTGATCGATATGAATTAATTGAAGTGAAAAGGAGTGAGACGTAAGGAGCCAAATTCAGAAGGAGCTAAAATCTAAGGAGCTAATCTCATGGAGAAGTGAAAGACATTCGAAGTATAAATTAAGTAAAATTGTTAAATTACCTCTAAACTTTTTTACCAACAGAGAATTAACTATCACAATGCAAGGTTCACTTTCTTTGTTATAAAGACTTGATGCAAAACTATCACCCAACTCTCCTCGTAAGGTGATTTTTACTGCAAAAGAGCTGCACCACAAAATTCATCAACACGAAAATATACAACACAAAACTCATTTATGATTCTTAAAATTTAAAACTTTTTAAAGCAAAAAATAATTTTGACATTATTCAACTATATAGAAACACATCTAATATAAACTATTTTTCAACTATATATAAGCACATATGATTAATTGAAAAAATATATTAAACATATATAATTAAACCAATAATGAAAAAGATGTTGTGTAATGTTGATAAAATGATGATACATGCATTTTTATTTAATATTCTACAACGAGATTGCATGCATTTAATATTCACTATAATTCAAAAAAGGTAGTTTTAAAAAAATTCTTGCAATGAATTTCATTTATTAATAAAGATTCATTATTGATTAATATTTATAATTTATTTGTTTAGTGTGTCCTTCATGAGTTTGTTATCCTTTTCGGTTGTTCACTAAAATGCATGCAATCTCATTATAGAAATATTAAACTATTTAGTAACATGTTCTTTTTCTAACAATAAATAGACTTTATTCATGAAAGAAATAAAAAATAAACAAAATAAAGTATCTAACCATGAAAAAAGTAAAGATAAAAGTGCAGCCTAAGTAAAAGTTTTAAAAAGTGAGTAAATGCATATTGTCCTTTTTAAAGTAAATGTTAAACATTTATAATGAATGTGTATTAAAGTAAATCATAAACTATCACACAATAAATTAATATTCACTATAATTCAAAAAAGTTAGTTTTAAAAAAATTATTGCAATGAATTTCATTTATTAATAAAGATTCATTATTGATTAATATTTATAATTTATTTATTTATGAGTTTGTTATCCTTTCCTGTTGTTCACTAAAATGAATGAAATCTCATTACAGAAATATTAAACTACTTAGTAACATGCTCTTTTTCTAATAATAAATAGACTTTATTCATGAAATAGAAATAAAAAATAAACAAAATAAAATATAACCATGAAAAAAGTAAAGATAAAAGTGCAGCCTAAGTAAAAGTTTAAAAAAAGCGAGCAAATGCATATTGCTCTTTTAAAAATAAATGTTAAACATTTATAATGAATGTGTATTAAAATAAATCCTAAACTATCACACAATAAATTAATCTAGTGTCAATATTAGAGAGACTTACTAATCTGTCATTATTTCAATGTCGCTTTTCCTTCGACCAGCCCCAACAACCTCCATTTCGGCAACACCAATTAGATGGCCAACAACATCTACAACATCATAACAACAAAAAGATTATGTGTTAATTAAGCATTTGTATCATACTATCATACGATAATCTTAGAATTTTAAAATACCTGATAATATTCTATTATCATTTACTCGTGCTTCCACTATTTTCTCATCTATGAATTTAAAAACATTCTTAGGGATGAGTGTTGAATTGTCATCCAACTTTTTAACCGAAGTACTTGATAGGAAAAGAATTTTTTGATCATTCTCCACTAGACGATATTCTGGTAAGCTTTGAACAACTTTAAAAGTCTTAACCATGTAAATCAAGCTTTCAACTAAAAGATGCTTGAAGCGGCCAACATGATTTTTTCGAATCGAAGCATGCATCAGATTTTCCTAAGACTAAAAGAGAATTGACTTTAGTAATTAGAAAAAAAATAAAAAATTTTTTGACAAACATAATATCTTAATATTTAGTAAACAAACCTTCTCATCTACAAGAATCATATATAAGCTAATCAACTCTCCATCTTTTCTCAAGTTAGTAGCTTTCCAAATTTTGCATATCCAAACCATAATGGACCAATCCTCCCTTAAATTGCTCATCTAGCTTAGTAGTGAATAGGTCATGATTGGCAAAACTACAGACCATAGGGTAAAAAGGTTCGAATGGATGGAGACATCCGAGCATGCAACTTATAAAGAAAAGATGTTTGTAACATCTTTTCTTTTTACATCCCCACGTTCACACAATCCATGACCCTTTAATGGAAAATTACAGCATATTATTACTTCAGTGCTTCATGATTTATATACTCTTGTAACTCCTTTTGCAGGTAGAGAAAATGCCCCAGTTTAAACAAAATATATTTTCACCCAAAAGAAAAAATGGAGAGAAAAAATTAATTAAAGTTAAGCTTACACGTAGTTGAAGTCGTAGAGAAAACTAAGAAGAGTTGCAAAGGAAGGTGAGAAGAAAATGATAGGTGGAGAGAGTTGCAAAGAGAAGAAAAGGGGTTTTTTTTTTCGGCAACTGATGAAGATGGGTAAGATTTGCAGGAAAAGTAATCTTGGGGGAGAGGAAGAGTAAAGTTGGAAAGTGGAAAAATCATAAAAAACTTTTTAAGCTAATTTTTCTTAATGAGTGAGTGGGGAGTACACGTGTAAAATGTTGGTGCATTATAATTAAGTGAATGAGTGGAACACGTGGAGAGAGGGGGAGTTACAAGAATGGAGTTAATTATGCACGTTAACATTAAAATGTTAACAACACTCCAAAAACATAAAGATAAAGCTAAATCTTGTCATATTTCTTAATGAGTGAGTGGGGAGTACATGTGGAGAATGTTGGTGCATTATAATTAAGTGAATGAGTGGAACACGTGAAGAGAGGGGGAGTTACAAAATAGAAGAATGGAGTTAATTATGCACGTTAACATTAAAATGTTAAGAACACTCCAAAAAAATATAAAGCTAAATCCGATTAATTCAAGTCCAAGGCACTAAATACTTTAATTGCAGGGCAATTGTGGGAGCTAAATTCACCTTGAGTTGATTATCAGCCCATATTTGTATCCATTATAGGGCACTAAGGTGATGATTAATTTTATCATTAGTCAATACTTTATCACATGTGGAGTTTTATCAGTTGAGAATCCTATCAGGCGCCAACTCTTTGGTCGTTAGAGAAAGGCAATTTTATCTTAGGATTTTATCAAGGGCTACATGGAAGTCAATTTTACACAGCCCGAGTCTCATTGTCCAGTTTGATATACGATGTATTAAACTTTATCTTCAGTTGGTTAATTTTTGCCGAGATTAAAAGAGAAGAGAGTGAAGTTGGAAGAAACTTTGTCATAACTAGAGTTTCTGGACGAATTTAAGATCATGATCAACTCGAGAACCCTTTTCACTTGTAAATACATGAAGAGACCACCTAAGCCTTGAAGTACATGTTTTCTATATTGTGTGTTTCTGTATAAGCGAGAATGAGAGAGGTGTGACGACTGAAGGATAATCGTGACTCTAATCAAGTGCAAAAGGCTTTCCAACTGTTTGCCCAATCTGAGAGCTCCTTTTATGAATATCTAGGTGCAATTCTTTTGATGTTTATCATTTTAGTTTTATTATCTCTTCAACATTTTTAGGATGAACTCCATATATTTAGGCTTTTTATTTTAGGAGATGATTAACTAAAGGAAAATTATTTGGACACTATTTTATTTGTTTTAATCTTTTTTGATCAAATATTTAATTATGCTTAATACTTTTAATTTAATTATTAAAATTTTGAGTTAAGTAATTACCACTTTGTGGACAATTTGATTTTAGAATCTATTAATTGATTTTTTGGGAATTAATAATTGACATAAATTTGATAATTATTATATGGAGAATCATATTTATGTGGTATGTTAAACTATACTAGTTTGTGGAGTGATTAATAATTTAGAAAATTCAATTTAATGCATCTTAATCTTATTTTGATTTAAAGATATGCCAGTTTGTGGAGACTTTAACTCAACAATTAAAATAGTTTAATTTGCATACTTAGATTGAGAGGATACCAGTTTGTGGAGACCGCAATTTAATCATATTAGATTAATACTTTATGGGGACTCCAACCCATCTTTGAAGATTAAATTTATCGTTTATGGTTCAATTATTTATCCTAATCTACTTTCATCCTAAGGCCTAACTTAAGCACCATTATCTTATCTTATTATTATCTTATTTTTAATATTTATTTTATAATTAGAAAACCTATTTTCAAAAATATTTTTTCTTTTCTTATTAATTTATAAGATCAGATATTAAGTTAATAATATTTCTCATGAGTTCGACACTCCTTGCTCCTATTTACTATATTACTTAAGCGACTGGTGCACTTGCTAACGATTTTATTTTGCCATTTTGCTCATCAAATTTTTATGCATCATATGACAAGAGAGAGAGAGGGCACTCTCCTCTCCTCTTGTAATAAGAAAAAGAGGAGTCCAATGAGAGGAGAGGAAGGGGGCGACTAGCACCCCCTCTCTCTGTGCGGCAAAAGAATCTCTCCCTTATGATAAAGGAGAAAGAGAGGAGTGCCTCTCTCCCTCTTCTCTTCAATGGTCAGTGAGGAGAGATTAAAGGATAGACAATGTCTTTTTTATTTAGTATATTATTATATTATTTTTTATTTTATTTAATATGTTGCTATGTCAATTATATTTTTGGTAAAATCATTATCATATGTTAAATGACCATAATTCAAATAATTAAGTAATTGGATAATTGTCTAATCATAAATTAGTAAAGTAGGTAAAGTTAAAAAAATGCATGCTATCAATTTATTTCTTTCAATAACACATTAAATTTACCCTCCCCTCCCTCCTCCCCACCCAACCCAACCCTTCACAACTAACTTTATTACATATCTCTTCCTCTAACTTTTTTTAAGTTAATTACTTTATATATATATATATATATATATATATATATATATCTTATTTTATCATAAAATTTAAGTTGCAAGATCAACATGATAAACACACAAACAATGTGTATGGTGGATATACATTGATTCTAGAGTATTTATTTTCTTAATTTGGTTTTTTACATAATTATATATTTATACATGCATATATGCATGTCACTTTTTAGAGATAACACAAGAAGGATGGCCAGTTGTTGTAACAACTCAGTAGTCATCAATAAAAAAACAAAAAAGTTAGACATATGAAAAGTTTGTTATCTAACACATGATAAAGTCAATCTCTAAGATTTCATAGTTAACAAGTCATGCACAAATGCAAACACTATATCCATGGATATTGACCCATGATTCCACTTGTTATCTTGTTCTCTCATTGCACCATCAAAGTAGGTATAACACTGGGGATGATGCAAATAGCAGCATGAAAAGGATAAAGGAAAGGAAAGTGAACAAGAGGAAGATCTGAATTTGCCAAGAAGGTACGTTTGACAGATTCATTAATCGATATATTAGTTCATAAATAGATGTGTCATTCTTATATTTATGAGTCTATAATTTTTGTTGGGTATTTACAGAAAAATTGTTGAAACATGATAATATGTCAATTTCAATCGATCTAAACCATCAATTTGGTCTAGACATTGGTTACGTGATTGTTGATCAACCTGTACAAGAGAATTCTAATTTATGATGATAGGATTAGATGACTGATCGGTATGATCAAACTATCGATCACTCCTATCAATGTTTGACCAATTGAATGGGATGAAAGAAGGTCAAATAAAATGAATTGACTGAACCCATTAGATGATCGTTCTCTTTTCCATATGACTAAAAGTTATGATTCCACTTGTTTTAGCCCCAATCATCTTGCCACATGATTTGTCATTACCATTCAAAGTAGTATTAGAACGCAACAACCTCTCGGGTCGAATACCATATTCTATTGGCAACCTCACCAACCTATATGCTCTGATCTTGGGAAGAAACAACATCACTGGAAGAATACCAGAGAGTATCGGCAATTGCAAAAGCTTGCAGATATTAGATGTGTCCGACAATAAGATCATTGGTGCCATTCCCAGGACGCTCCTAAGTCTTTCTTCATTGTCCGGAGAACTCGTTCTTTCGAACAACCTCTTAAATGGACCCCTACCCAAGGAAGTTGGTAACCTGATAGGTCTCAACATCTTTGGCGTTTCATACAACAAGCTCTCAGGCGAGATGCCTGTCACACTTACTTCTTGTCTGAGCTTAGAGTATCTGTATCTGCACCATAACATCTTTAATGGCACCATTCCTCCGACTCTAAGTCATCTGAAAGGTCTTTGGGAGCTCGATGTTTCACATAACAATTTGTCTGGGCGCATTCCGGAGTCACTGGGATCGCTGGAAGATTTGCAAAAACTAACCCTCTCTTTCAACGACCTTGAGGGCGAAGTGCCAGGTGATGAAATTTTCATAAACATTAGCGTAATTGAAGTGCGGGGAAACGCAAACCAGTGTGGGGGCAATCTTGAGTTTCATTTGCCTTCATGTCATATGCGAACCGAAAGAAGTCAGCATGATTCATTTTTCATCAAGCTATTTGTTCCAATCCTCACTGGTATAGTGTTCCTAATCATTACCTCGATCATATATAGCAAAATGAAAAAACTAAAAAAGACTTCATCTTCTTTATCCCCTATTGGTGGTCAATACATAAGAGTCTCTTACCATGAGCTCGCAAGAGCTACTGATGGTTTTTCGGCATCTAATCTGATCGGAAAAGGAAGCTTTGGATCAGTGTAGAAGGGAAATTTAAGAGGAAGTATTGTTGTTGTGAAGGTTGTAGACCTGCAAACCCATGGAGCTTCGAAGAGCTTCATGGCTGAATGTGAAGTCTTGAGAAGCACTCGACACCACAATCTTGTTCAGATTATCATTGTATGTTCAAGTATAGATTCTAGAGGCCATGAGTTCAAAGCATTAGTACTCAAGTACATGCCAAATGGGAGTCTGGAGGATTGGCTGCATCAAACAGAGCTTGAGATCTCTGCAACAAAGTGCTTAAGCCTAATTCAGAGGTTGAACATAGCCATGGATGTTGCTCACGCTCTGGATTGTCTTCACGGACGGGGTCCTGTGCCAATTGTTCATTGTGATGTCAAGCCTAGCAATGTTTTACTCGATGAGGACATGAGTGCACATGTGAGCGACTTCGGAATTGCAAGGTTTTTTCAAGAGAAAATCTCCTCGATGAGCGGCAATTACTCAGAATCTTTAGCCGTAAGAGGAACTGTTGGATATGTTGCTCCAGGTTAGTCATCATATTTTGCTTACCGTGAGTGTTAACTTGAAAAGAGCTCTTTTGTTGAATTTTCACTTTTAACATAATAATAATAATTGTCTGTCAATATATTACAGAATGTGGAATGGGTGGTGAAATATCTACCAGCGGAGATGTTTACAGCTACGGAATTCTTCTGCTAGAAATGTTTACAGGAAGGAAGGCAACTGATGACATGTTTAAAGATGAGGAAAACCTTCATAACTATGTTAAGATGACCCCTCCAACACATGCGCACAGCATTGTGGATCAACGTATGTTGTTATTGATGGAAGACTTAGACGATAATGAAGGACAACTGAACGCAGAAGATCTAAGCAGACGCATGGACATGGTGGCAGTACAAGAATCTTCCATTGTATCAGTTCTTGACATAGGACTTGCTTGCTCCAAGGAAGACCCAGGGATGAAGAAACTCAAATCAACCACGCTATCATAGAAAAATAAATATTGACAGCTGTCTTCATCTTTGATAATTTCATATCTTACCTCGTTGGAGCAAGAATTACTATGTATACATATTATCAAGAAATATGACACTTAATCACTAAAAAGTAAGACAAACATGTGCTCTGTAGGTGGATTTTATTATTGCAAGATTTAATTTGAAAATTAAGAACAAAAAAAGCTAGAAAATCTAATGACAAACCATCTATTAAAAATGCAATTAACATTTGGAGATTGTTAAAGAATTCATTAATAGACCATTTTTTCAAGACGATAATCTTATTGTGTCATATTAAGTACAAATTTTTCATGATTTGCTAATATCGCCAATTTCCTACTTGCAAATGTTTTCCATCAAACATCACTTACCAACAAAAGAAGTTATTCCATGGACATGGGGGACATTACAATACAACTTCAAAAGTTCTCCATGTTGGTTTCTCTTGGCCCTCCCTATTCAAATACTCATATAATTTTGTCAAGGCATGTGACAATTGCAAAAGAGTTGAAGATATAAACCGTGAAGCACGTCAAAATCTAATCCTTGAAGTAGAAATCTTTGACATGTGGGGCATAGATTATATATGACCTTTTTCTATCTCTCGCGGGTATAGATTCATCTTGCTGGCCATGAATTACGTCTTGAATGAATCAAAGTCATACCAATTGACTCTACCAATTCAAGTACGTTATAAGACTATCGAAGGGTACAATTTTTTTAGTATTTGACATTATCAAACTAGCCATACGAAAGTTTTCACTTCATTGAGATAAGTTTTAAAAGTTTGTTAATCAAATGTGAAGTTACACATAGAATATCAACATCTTATCATCTTCAAACAAATGATCGAACTTAAATCTCAAACAACAAAATCAAATTAATCCCTTGCTTTCCTACATTGAACTAAAAACTCAATGGTACTCTCTTAGCTTATAGGACAATATATAAAACTCTCATCGGCACCACTCCGTTCAAATTGATATGAGAAATATTGTCACCTCCTAGTTGAAGTAGAACATAATTCCTACTAGTGATGAGAGCTCTTGATTATGATCTTCAATTAGCTACGACTATGACACTACTTCATTTCAATGAGCTGGATGAAATCTGCTTGGACATCTATCATAATTCAAAGCTCTACAAGGAAGTACGAAGAATTGGCAAGATAGTAGGATTTTCAAAAAGACATTTAATTCAAGACTGAAACTATTCCCAAAAAAACTAAAGACAAGATGGTCAAGTATGTTTTTAGTTAATAAAATCTATATACATGTTGTTATGAAGTGTTGTCAAACCCATACCAAATTCAGACCGATCCAACCATGACTCAAATCTAGTCGACAGGTCAAGTCAAACTCGGACATCCCTTTGAATCGGTTTAGCCTAATTAAATCTAGTTAAGAACTGAGTTGGGCTTGCGACCCGAATAGGTCTAGGAAATCGACGATGATTTTTTTTTGTCTTCAATAAAAAATAAATTAGAAATGATGTGGGAATTAAGTATTGATCCCTTGACTTACTACAACTCATTTTTTAAATTATTATTTTAAGATAATAATTTTTATAGTTTATATTTATTAAATATCTAATAGAGCGGAATGACGTCGTATAATCCATGTAGCCGACCCCACCTAGTGGGATAAGGCTTTGTTGTTGTTGTTATTGTATATTTATTAAATATGAAAAATTAAATATAAACAAGTCACTAATTAAAATTAAAAAATAGATAATATCCTCATATTTATAGTTTAAGATTATATTCATAGGTAAATTTGAAACATATGAACTTACAAATTATAATTTAATATATGAAAATCAAATAAAGTTTATTATATCTTATTTTAATTAAAACTTTGAATCATATTATTTTACTTTGATAATTTTTTTTAAAAATATTGTACTTTGATATTTAAATGTATTTTTTATTAATAAAATTATATTAGTAATTAACATTAATTATATTTTTATATATTATTTTATTATCAACTGGTCTGAGTGTCTGGTTAACTGGACTAACCGGTCACACCTAACCCAAAGATCCATCCGAGTCAAAGTCCGACCCACATTTTGCAACACTGGTGTTATGGATCTAAAAAAATGGAGAATAAGAAATACGTTAAAGAATGGATATTTAAACTTTATAATCCTACTCGGATGATAAAATGCTCTAAGAAAGTTTTTACCTTTTGCTCACTTCTTAATTCATGAAAGAGATCGAGCTAACAACTTTAAACAAAAGTGTTAATTAAGAGGCAAGCTAACAAAATAAATGATTTCGACTATGTCATACGAATACAAAGGAATAAATGGGACAACATTGTATCAACCAAGAATCAATTTAATCAACCCAGAGGATAGATTATTATGAGCCATATTGGGAATTCAAGTATCCACTACAAAAGAAATTTCTCTATAACTACATATAAGTGAAAGGGGTTAATTCTTTTGAATCAACCACCAATACCTATACTTTTTCAAAAGTATATGAAATTTATTATTAAGGAGGAAGACTCATAGTGTCACTATGAAAAACTTTGAAGAGGCTAGGAGGTGGGCCATTGTCCCAAAAATGCTCATCATATTGGCGTCCAAAAGATGCAAGTTGATCTATCACGGAATTGAAGGACCATGGACAGAAAGATACAACTGTGGGAGATAGTTCATTTAATACATTCCAAATGTAGAGCACAAGGTTCTCAGCTGCCAGGGACGGTCGCGCTACTGCCGCATGATGAGCACCAATGCTTGAAAGTAGGAGAAAATTTTGATTCGAGTGAGGTCGTGTCGTGCACATGCCCATACACATACTTGAAGCTTCAATCTCAAATACAGTCTCCCAGATGATTCCCAGACCTAGCATAGATGAAGTTACCAATGCAAGTACGCAAGATAAAGCCAAATTCCACAACCTCACCGGCTAAAAGGAAAGAGCCATCAACATTGAGTAGAACTCAATCTTGTGAGGGCTCCCATTAGGGCCACGGAGGGTGGGCATATTGCCTCAGGGGTATGGGCAACGAAATTCTTGTTGAAATTAGTCAGATCTCTTTCCCAAATCATGTCGACTATTGAGCACCGAGATCGAAAGTGAATATCATTGCATAAGTTCTGAAGATCCCAAAGATAGTAAGAAAAAATGGATAGAAAACTGTTCTTGGACTCTTGATCCATGCTAGCTTCCTAGCAAGTCTTGGAGCTAGACTCCCAGGAAGATGAAAATTTGAAGGAGAAGCGTCCACGGATATGGCAGAGGACAACTACAGACGGACATTAGTTTCAAATGCCAATTCACAAAAGGAGTAGCAAGATCAACAGTATTATCGATCGAATGAGTGTATGAGGTCGAAGATAGGTGATATGTTGTGGAATAATTTCCGAAGGACAAAAAAGTTGGGGGTGAACCAATTGTGCCATATACTGGTCCACAACGACCCTTAACCAAGCATGATGACAAAGTCTGACGGTACATGAAGTTATAAATTACTTTACCATTAGGTAATCTGTAAGTATCATTGAGACCTATTCATCGTCGTAAGCAGTTCTCGAAATATAGATAGTAGTGATAGCCTAACACATAGAAGTACCAAACATAGAGAGCAAGATATGGGTGTTCCATTATGATCGGTGAACATGTTGCAGACACTCAGGCTATCCATGTTAACATCCATATTGATAAAGGTCGACATCCAGATAAGAGGGATAAAAAAACAAGATCATGTAGAACCAAAGTGGTAAGACTAGAATCAATCACCTTCTGGAAGCTAAGACTAAGGACATTGACAAAATCGAGGATGAGCCTCCAAGACTAGGCGGGTCCGACAAAGACATGGGGAATGTTTGAGAGCTGGAAAAGACCATACTTATTGCACATGAGACAAACTCAATGAGATGGAGAGTTTTTTAGGAGGGCCAAGATTCTATGGGTGATCAATGATATGCAGATGAGCCTGAAATATACCTAGGTTGCCTTCGTTCATAAGAAGTTGAATGGTGGACTAGCTAATTAGATGAGATCCCACCTACTGCCCTCGGAGTCAAAAAAGAAAGTTTCCCTAACTGTTCAAGAGTAATCCCACTCTGCACATAAAAGAGACTAAGGAGTTGAGAATGCCAAGGACCCCAATAATATCGGACAAAATGTGCACAATAATATGCATCCACTACTAAAAAAACCACATAAGAATCCTTGTGTTTTTTTATCGTTCTAAACCCTTATCCATCAAAGAGACACAATGTCAAGAAGAGTACACTAAAGAGAAGATACCTCAAAATCAATGGTGAAACTCGCATAACTCTCCATCGACTGACAATAAAGCAACATTGATATGGATGATTCTTCAAAATGGGTTGACAACCCTACCGGAAATATTATTATTGTGGGTGAAAATAACATTGTTCTAAGGGATCAAAGGTCGCAAAATGTTTTGCAACATAAGTTCTTCTCAGGGTCTTTGTGTAGGAAAGGTAGACCAGGCATAAAAAGAAATAGTGAAGTATTATGGCTCAATAAATCAAGGGGTTAATGCACCATAATTCATTAATAGTAAAAAGTTGGCCAAGTGCAAAAAAAAGATCAACCAATTCAAATGAGGTAGAACATCCAACATAAAATGAAAATGAGCAATTAATGATTTCAAACCCGTCCAGAGTCTCCAACCCTAGTGTCTAGTTTAGTTACACATATCAATAAAAAAATATTTCTCAAATCATCATCATTTGAATGCTAAACATCTTTCACAAGGAAATAAAGAAGTAACACTGTAAAAAAGAGACAACACAGTAGAGCAATAGAAAAGAAAATAACAACAGAGCAACTTCTCTCAGTTTAGCTCTCCTTTATTCTCTCCAAAAGTGGTTTATCTTCTCTCCTAGAATGGCATACTCTTTGAAAAGCATTAGTTTTTTTTTCTTTTTTCTAGTCTTCCTCTTTTTCCATCCGATCACATGATTTTTGACACATGTCCACACTATACAATGCCTATATCTTTCTTTTTTTTTTTGTAGAAGTAGTTGTAATTCTCTAGCAAGGACTATCATATTTTTGTGCCTTTTCTATCAATGTGTTCTTTTTTTAAGCATTATGTACTCCCATTCAGAGCTTTTTCTCGAAGTAGTCGTTGGATGCCCCCATATGAATAGAAACCTAACTAAGTGTGAGCATCTCCCGAACCATAAGATTTCATAAGTTCATCTCAATATTTTCTAATTTTGTAATAAAAGCTGAAATAACATATGGAATTCATAAGAATGAGTAGAAAATAAGAAACATGAGCTTTGTGTTATAGAAATATCATTAGAGACTGAGATTAAGATATCAAAGCCACTCAACGTGGTCCTCTCTTCATGGTGGAGTGCGATCACTCGACAATAATATTGAGTCCCTAAGAGGGAATGATGCATGAGGCATGAGGTAAGCCTTGGATTAGTCTTATATGCACAAGTCACATGAGAAATGTTGGGTATATATGGGAGGTTAACTTTGACTTGGTAGGATGCGTTTTGGTCAAGGCTCAAAACGGATAATATTCTATGCAAGTGATTGAATGCTTTATACCTTAATTATATTTTTATGATACCAATTTTGACTATTTACATATACCAATTTGATGTATTAAATTTCGAATGGGTAGTTTTATGCATTAAATTTTCGATTAATATTTGACAATTCTTCCAATGAATAAAGAGATATATGAAAATTATAGATAATTCTCTTAGTTTTATGAAAAATCAAGAATTAATTTATTTAGACAACTATGCGAAAAGTTATGTTTAAAATAGTGAGGTCCGATGAATTTAATTTGATATTGATATTTTTATGCACTAAATTTCAACTTAATATTTCACTATGATTTCCATTATATTTTGAAGAAGTTAAATATGAAAATTGTAGATAATTCACTTAACTTTGAAAAGAATAAAAAATATTTGTATTTAGGATAACTATGCAAAAAGTTATGTACAAAAGAATACAAATCTATTATATTGTCAATGGAAGTTCGAACATCCAGAGAAAAAATGTGGATGTCCAAAATTATGTGATAGAGAGTATTTTGATTAAAATGTGATTTGGACGTCCGATCCTAATTTTTGGACGTTTGATCTTTAACGAATAATTGAAAAAGATTTGAACTTCAAACATTCAAAACTTTTCTAAAAAGTGAAAAACGAATAACTTTAAATAGCAAAGCTATGTGGGGAGGGGGGGGGGGGGGGGTTGGAGCTATACAAAAACCTAAAGACTTTAAAAAAAGTCAAGACTTCTAGGAAAAGTTATTAAAATACTTGTGAAGTTCACTTGAGCACAAAATTATATATAAATATTATTTTTTCTCTTGCTTCCTTGTGTGAAATTATAATTGTAAAAGAGAGTTTAAGATAGTATTGTAGTCATTTTGTAACAATGATTTAGTTCATGAGTAATAAGAGATTGTGTAGCAAAGCAAAGTTTCAAGTGAAAACTTTTAACAAGAAGGAGCTTGTCTTGAAAAAGAATGTGGTATAAATGTTTTCTTCTTTGTGCTATTTGAAATTAAGAAAGGGTGCTAATAAAGTCTTCAACAATTTCGAGGTCCAAAAGTTGGAAAAAGAATGTAGGTCAAGATGTTATCAAACCTTGTCAATAAACCCTTTGCTTTTGTGTTTGATTTCTCTCTTTCTCTCCTCTTCACTCAATTATGTTTGTGATAAGAGTATTATTGTTTTTCACATTAGGTTTTTCGAATTAGGCTTCCACACGTTATTTGACAAAATCAATTTTATCCATTAAACATTGATTCATCCCCTTCCCTCTTCTTTTGACGTCTTGTTATCCAAAAATTGGTACCAAAGCAAATTTGGTCTCATTTTAAGATTTTAATTACTTTTAGAGCATGGCATCGCTTCTAAAAGAAGGCCGATCAATTTTTTAATTGTCGACTTTCAATATTTTAATTTTTTATTATTGAACATTACAAACAGAAGTTTATCTATATTCTCTTAATCATAATATGTGAAAAAAGTTATAAAAAATATTTTTATTGGCCTTTTATTTTTCGAATATGATGATTTTCAAACATCAATTAAAAAACTTGATTATAAACTAAAAAAATTATATTATTTATATTCTCATGACATGATTTTTATTTATAAATGCTTTATATCTCTGTGAGATTTGAAAAAATTTGAATAGATATGTATGAAAGAAGCAATAATGGAATGAATGATTATTTGAATGAAAGCGAAGGCGAAAAGAATCACTTCATAATTACTACAATTGACGAAAAATTTTCATTGTGTTTTATGACATATAATGAAGTGGTCCCTATCTCTTTTTTTATAATGAAGACGATGATCTTGATTTTGATGTATATAAAGAATTTTCTACTTTTCACTTTTTCTTAAAAAATTATGATAAATGATTTTCATGTTGCGAAAAATAATTATGAATCTCTTAAGAAAAAAATGATGCATGCTTAGTTTACATCCAATTAAAGTGATTTCAATTAGTTTTGACATCTTAAATATATATAATCCAACGTATAGATATCATGATTAATTTATTCTATATGAATTATGTCATAACTATCAAAATAATTAAAATAATCATATCATATTGATTTCAATTATCTTTTACCAATATGTTTTAAAAAAAACAATCTTCTGTTACAAAAATGAATTATAGGCTATGAACAAAATATAATTCTTTCTTAATTCCAATATCTCGTTATCATAATTAAAGATCAATCCGAAACAAAATTATAACATCACTTTTACGTCTCCATCAAAGAACACAAAATAATCAAATTAATAAAGATGACATATTGATACGTAACATACGATCGCTCGAGAAGTCTTCAAAATGACACTAACATCTTCTCCTTCTCGATAGCTATGAAAATTATTTAACAAAATCAAATTGACTAGATTGGTAAAGTCTTTGATAAGTGATAGTCGTCTCAAATTTGAATCTTAAAATTATTATTTTAATTAAGAAATAAATTATTATTATATATATTCGTGATTTCAAATTAGTCGGAACACTATACATTCAAATCGGCGGAAAAAAAATAGTACAATAATATTATCGTAAAAAGAAATAATCGAAACTCCCGCACGTGGATCCACATGTTCAAACATATTTTTAAAAGACTTCGACATCTCACAACAAAAGGCAAAAAGCGAAAAGAAGAAGGAAGTTGCGCGCGTAGCTCTCACGTGGCCCATCCACGTGGACACTCGACCTCCTTATTTAATTAATTATTCATTATTTGTTTATTTTTTTAATCCTTGCCAAGAGAAGAAAAAACTCGACCACGTTGGATCCCAATCATACGGCGTCCGAACCCACGAACATGATACACGTCCACTGTCTCAATCACATCTTTTGTGTGTGTGTGTGTGTTTTATTTTCTTTTTTTAAAAAATATTTATTAATTAGGTACATCATTCTTTGAATTAAAACGTGTTCGATATTTTTTGTATTCGTATTTCTCAAGCAAAGGGAGCTCGTGGGATTTGATTTTATGAGAACGTGTCCGTTGATGTGGGACTCGGACAAATCTAATAGGTTGGATTCGTGTCTCCTGCCTCCTCCAGCTAAGCTCACGTGTACATAATATATGAACATATATGAACATAGATCTGCAGTTGGGATTTACCGAATATTTCGTAATTTTTGGAGCGTCGGCGTCGATTTTATTCATATACTTTTCTTCTTTATATGCCAACATTTAGAATTATTACGACGTGATTAGCTTAGTTCAGCATATATAACAAACACTAGCTAGATTTCACAGTCAAATCTAACGTGAATCATGTTGATACTAAAACTAGCTTCAATTTTATTAACATTAAATTTAGGCTCTATTATTATTATTATTTTTATTATTATTATTATTATTATTATTATTATTATTATTATTATTATTAACCAGCGCTCCTCTTCCGTCTTGCTTCCTAATCCTCTCTCTCTCTCTCTCCCCCCCTCCTGGCGGAAGGACCCAGAGCGACGAAGCCTTGGAAGCTGGCTAGGTATGCATCCTCGGCGAATCTCCCCTCTCGAGTTCTCTCTGTCTCATTGGGTAAATGCATCCTCCATCTTGTCCTCCGAAATTTTCTCCATTGTCCCTGATTCAAGGGCTCTGTTCTTTGATTACGATTCTTCGTCAGCTTCTCGATCGAAAAAGTTTTCTTTCAATCCTTTACATCCTGGCATTTTCTTGTGTGTGTTATTTTGGAATTAATTGTGGGCGATATCGTGATTTGTGCTTCTAGCTCTCTTTGTTTTCTTCTTTTGATCTCTTTGAGATTGTGATTGTTCAGATGCGATTTGCAGCACTGAGAATCTTCAAGATGATTTTTTTTTTCTCTTTTATCTTGCTTTTGCGTTTGTTAGTTGCAAGACAATTAGAAGAATTCTTTTTTTTTTCCGGCATTCTTAACATATAATATGGGGAGCATTTCCCCATTTTAACATAAAAAAATGTGGAGAAATAAGCATCCTTTTATATCTTGAATCCTGATGTTACCAGCATTATTCGATGACTGATGGGCAATGTATTGGGTTCTCATATGGAGTGCATTGAGCAAAAGACAGGTCTTCATTAACTTTGATAGATGCATTGGCAGGAAAGCAATGTATGATCGAAGTTGCTATTAATTACCTCATGGATACATCTTGTATGTGTCATATGAGCAATTTAAGGATGGCAGCCATGAGCTAGTATTTCTTTTCTGGATTCTTAGTACAGCCAAGATGAATGTGGTGGGCAAAGTGGGGAGTCTTATCTCCCAAGGGGTTTACTCAGTTGCAACGCCGTTCCACCCATTTGGTGGTGCTGTTGACATTATTGTTGTTCAGCAAGAAGATGGAACCTACCGGAGTACTCCATGGTATGTACGGTTTGGGAAGTTCCAAGGTGTTCTTAAAAGCGCAGAGAAGGTTGTTAGCATCTCGGTCAATGGCGTCGAAGCTGGTTTCCACATGTGTCTTGATAATTCTGGCCAGGCCTATTTTATGAGAGAGGTATCAGGAAGTAATGATGCTGACTCCAACAATTTCGTGAGGACTGAGTCCAATGCCTCAGAATCAAGTACAATTGGAAATTTTGAAAAGAATGCCGGCGATCTGCAGGATTGTGCACATTTTATTGTAAAGGATGATGCCATTGACACTGATGAAAACTCATTTATAGCTACAGACGAACAGGCTTCGCCTAATAGTTTGGCTGGATCTTCAGAGTGCAATTATCACTATGGAAGTCTAGATGAGGTGGAAGATATGGTCAAAGAATCTGATGATTCTAATTCAGAGATGGTGTTGATCAGTGTGGATGGGCATGTTTTGACTGCACCAATCTCATCTAACGAAGAGAATTCAGATAATGTTCAGTTGGATACGCCACAGTTCCATCTAGGACCTGGTGAAGGATCTAGTCGCGACTTTGGTCCAACTGCTGATGTGTGGGAAGCTGGTTTCTTTGGTGATCTTAGTCCATCAAATGGGAAGGATAATGTCACTTCTAAGAGTCAACTGGAAAGTCTTAAAGATTGTCAAGAAGACATCCTCTGTCATCAGGAGGCTCAAGTTGATGAAAACATTGCTGCTGTTGAGGTTAGTCCAGGTCACGGAGAGCCTCAAGGTACTGTTGATGTTAACATCTGCTATGAGGACAATACTCAAGGCTTAAGTAATGATGACATGTTTAGGAGCTGTTTGGATTTGGTATCACATGCCAACAATTTTGATTCGCAAGATGTGGCCTCTTTGTCCACTGAATCAGATCTAAAGGATGGATCCAGAAATTCAACAGAAGCTTCTTCTTTCATGTCAATCACACTGCAAGAAACTAGTGTCATAAGGGAGTCTGATTTCCAGTCAGATGCATCAGACTCCCCACAAACAAAAACTGATGGTTTGAAAGGCAATGACTATGATGTTCGTGCACCGAAAGATAATAAAGTTTGTCGACATATCGAACCTCATGATTCCAGCTCATCTGGTTCTGCATTTTCCTCAGAAGAAAATGCAGAAATTTACACTTCTGAGATGTCGTTAGATACAAACAACATGTCTCAAGGTCTTGAATCTTCTTGCATTAAGCCATCAGCAAATGACGAGGAACAATTAAAAACTTTGCGTGACTCTCCTATCACTGAAGAAGAATGCAATCAAAACAAATCTTCTGATACAAAAGAAAACATCTTCAGGTTAGGTAAGTGTCATATATCTAGTTGTGGGCCAAATATTCTTTTTCTTTAGCTTACTGGATCTTTTTTCTGTTATTTGTGGTTAATAAATTTTATCAGGTTTTGAAATTTCCTTATGTGGCAACTTGTTACGCCCTGGTATGGGTCATAAATCTGCTGAGGAAGCCTTTGAAGCACATAGTATCTCTGAACAAGAGTTTAAATCATCTGGAGCATCAATTATTAAAAATGGTAACCTCGTTATCAGATATGAGAGCAAGTATTTGCAGTGGGATAAAGCTGCCCATGTCATACTTGGGAAGGCAGTTTTTGGTTCAAACTTTGATCTTACACCAAATGAGTTTATTCCTATTGAACATGATGAAGCATCAAAGTCCAACGTGGAGGCACCAGCGGTGTCACCCACAGTAAGTCGCAGATGGAGGCTATGGCCAATTCCGTTTCGGATGTCCAAGCCTCTTCAGCAAAATAATAGTAATTCTTCTAGTGATGAGATTTTTGCGGACACAGCATCTGGATTGCAAAGTTCCAATGAAGAAAACATGACAAATGGCAAAGCAGGCAAGTCTCCTCGCAAGCAATTTATCCGGGCAAATATTCCAACAAATGAAGAGATTGCATCTTTGAATCTGAAGGAAGGTCAGAATATGATAGCCTTCAGTTTCTCTACTAGGGTTTTTGGTAGACAACAGGTTAATTCTCATTTTTCTTTATCATTTGTCCTTGAGTTCTTTCATTCTTGTAGATGCAATCACTTAGATAGTTCCTTCAACAGGTTGATGCACATATTTATTTATGGAAGTGGAATGCACGAATAGTCATATCTGACGTAGATGGTACTATCACCAAGTAAGCATCTATATTTAATTTCATTGATGAACAAGATTCTTGCTGCAGAAACTTGTACTACCACCAAGTAAGCATCTATATTTGATTTCATTGATGAACAAGATTCTTGCTGCAGAAACTTTCACCTTCCAACAAGTAGAAGTTTCATGCAGCATAAGATTTTGCCTTCCTACACCAAGTTCCATTATTGACATTTCATCTTTTTATTTATTATTAAACAAGGAAACATGAAGATGCAAAGCCTACAAAGTTTTTTTACAAAATGCACCCAATCTTGCTTGAAGGAAGACAAAGAAATTTTGGTTTCTTGTTAGAATTTTTTTTTTTTTAGAGAGGGTTTTTTTGTTAGATATTTTACATTTCTTTATCTCTTTTTTTGAGTGGAAAGAATGGCTGCCAAAGGGATCACAATCATCTAACTTTGTTCATATGAAAAAAATGTATATTCTTTTGCATTTTTGAAATTTGGAATTTTGTCAAACTTAAAAACCCCTTAGAGAAGGCGTATGATCGGGTACCAAGGGATGTACTTTGGAAAGCCTTGCAAAAGAAGAGGGTGAGTGTTGCCTACATTAAGGTAATACAAGATATGTACGATGGGACATTGACTAGGGTTAGGACACCCGGAGGTGAGACAAATGAATTTCCTATAGGAATTGGCCTACATCAAGGATCAGCTTTAAGCCCGTATCTATTTAACTTAGTTATCGATGCTATAACCGAGAGTATCACAGAGGAGGTACCTAAGTGCATGCTATTTGCAGATGATATAGTACTTTTAGCGGATTCAAGAGAAGAGATTAATACAAAATTAGAAATATGGAGAAATACGTTGGAGTCAAAGGGTTTTCGTTTAAGTAGGAATAAAACAGAATATATGCATAGCAATTTTACAAATAAACAACTTAGAGACGATTTGAAAGTTAGGCTAGGGGAGGATATAATTCCTCAAGTGACAAAGTTTAAATATTTAGGATCAATTGTAAGACAAGATGGTGAGATTGATGACGATGTTAATCTTAGAATTCAAGCTGGTTGGTGTAAGTGGAGGAAAGCCACTGGAGTTCTTTGTGATAGAAAAATACCCAATAAAGTTAAAGGAAAATTCTATCGTACTGCTATAACACCAGCAGTGTTATATGGTAGTGAATGTTGGGCTATGAAGGGACAACATGAACGTAAAGTGGGGGTAGCCGAAATGAGGATGTTGAGATGGATGTATGGTCATACAAGATTAGATAAGATTAAGAATGACCATATACGTGAACGAGTTGGAGTGGCTCCTATTAGTGAGAAAATGGTAGAGAATCGTTTGAGATGGTTTGGTCATGTTCAGAGAAGACCATTAGATGCGCCAATAAGAAGAGTAGATCAAATAATCTGGAGTCCGATTAAAAGAGGGAGAGGGAGGCCAAGGCGGACACTTGGCGAACTAATAGAGCAAGATCCATTGGTGAATAATATACCGAAAGGTTTGGTTACTAATAGAGCGGAATGGCATCGTATGATCCATGTAGCCGATCCCACCTAATGGGATAAGGCTTTGTTGTTGTTGTTGTTGTTGTCAAACTTAAAAACCCAATTGTTTTCTCGTTTTAAGAAAAAAGAGGTGAACTACTATTTGAGTCAGAATCATTAATTTTCTGAAATGAAATGCGCAAGATTCATGTGTCAAGTGGTCTTCTGCTAGCCAGGTTAAGGGAAAGTAGATGCATTAGTAGACTGATTTCCACCTGTTTCTTGGAGAGTGTTTTCAAGTCTTGAACTTGAGGACTAAAGTCAAGCCAAAGAGCTGCACAGTTCATTTTTATATTTGCCGAAACAGCTCTGTTTTCTATTTCTCTGGATTGGGGCTTTGACTAGCGTCTTTTTGTCTTACTTTTGCTGCTCTCTACTGGAGAGCTTTTCTCTTGTATATTATGTTTTCTCCTTAATGATATATATACATGGATGACAACCAAACTGGTGGTCATCCTTTCCCTTCTAAAAAAAAAGAAATGAAATTTGATTTCTGAAAGAGATGTGGAGCTTTCCCGATTTAAGTTGAATATATTCTTCATGGAAACATGTAACCTGAAATATTGTTGTTGGTTCAGTTAATCAAACTCACGTTTTTTCTAGCAATACAAAGTCTAAAGTCTTTGTGCACTTACATCCTTGGACTCAATGCATCATGCGCATTGCAGACTAATCTTATAGAATGCCACTGATTGAATACTATATGTCCCCCACTCAAAAATGCTATTTCCAGGTCTGATGTTCTAGGTCAATTCATGCCACTGGTTGGAAAGGATTGGACTCAGTCTGGCGTGGCACGTCTATTTTCTGCTATAAAGGTAAAATATAGGGGATTCAGCGCTGCTATTTGTGGATGCAATGTTTTTTCCTATATATAATTCATGATAGTGGCCACCTGACCTAATGAAGAACCTTAGTCTAAGTCTTTTGATTATGATATCAAGACATCATTCATGTGACTTTTTTTTTCTTTTTGACATTGAGATTCGTCAATAGCCACTGGCAGGTCAAAAGATCTCGAGTTCAATTCCTACCATGAGATTGAGTGGCGATCCTTTTGAGTCTTTGTTTGATTGCTCTTACATGTTTTCTGTTCTTCTGCACTTGTATATTTTACTAATAACCTTCTATACCAATGGACCCTCCTTAATCATCCTTTACACTCTTAAAACAAATAACCAATAAATCTTAATCAAATGGAGGACCTAATCTCATATCTCAATATTAATTGTCATTGTGGATGATCAAATGGTTGTTGTTTTGATTGTTTTTATCTCTGTACAAAGAATAACAATTCTGTGATATATTTTAAATTCCTTTTAATCTTTTGTGTTACTGTTCTAAATCCTGTCTTATTTTCTAATTTTCTTAGTTGGGAAATGTTTTAACTCATGCATTTTTGCTGTAACCATTGGGCATTCAAGAAGTTCGTAATGTTTTTGTTGGTTAGAGATAATCTTTTATACTCACATAGATACTGATTTTTCATTGTGATTATCATAGGACTAGATAAACTTGAGAATCTAACGAACAAACTTTTGTCCCTATGTAGGAAAATGGATATCAACTTCTTTTCCTTAGTGCAAGAGCTATTGTCCAAGCATATCTTACCAGAAGTTTTCTTCTCAATCTGAAACAGGTAACACCTGCTTTCAGATCTTTTGGGCATATATTTGGATTGAGGCATGGAGTCCCTAGCATTAGGTAGTTGTCAATGTATAGGCCATTGATTTTCTACATAAACCATTGAATGCAGCTCCTTGCTAACCAATGGATTCCTTTCCAGGATGGCAAAGCACTACCTAGTGGACCTGTGGTAATTTCACCTGATGGATTGTTTCCTTCACTATACCGAGAAGGTGAACTTTCTTTAAATCTCTTTGATTTCTACTTGCAAAAAGAATGGCGAATTGGATCAAGCTCTTACTTGGCCATTTTCCGGGAACTTGAAGTAACAAACCAAATAATTCATTTTTTCACCTTCTTCACTTCCTGGAATAGCTATAAAAGAAATTGCAGAAAAAAAGCTCATGATTTTCACGCAAACATAAGCATGCATAAAGTAGTATCAATTTTATATTCCCAGTTCCCCGGATGCCAATGTTAACTAGAGACAGAGGCAAGGTTTAATTTCTATATTCTGTTTTTTCTGGATTTATTTTGTAGTTTGAGAAAATTGCTGGTCATTCTGCACGGCACGCTAGATAAAAATACACATTTATCAATACAACAACAACAACAAAGCCTTATCCCACTAGGTGGGGTCGGCTACATGGATCATACGACATTTATCAATATTGGCTCAAATTGTGTATATTCTCTTCCAATAAAATCTGTATATTCTAATATTCTAAGCAAATGAATTCCATAATGGACACATTTTCCTTATTTCGTTCTCTCTATTTATATCAAAATTTGTGGGTTTGGCAAATTATTCTATTTTGATATCATGGGAAACCTGTGTGATAAGTAAAATAATGTTTCATCTTTTGATAGTCTAATGAATTCTGTTTTTTCTCAGTTATACGTAGGGCCCCGCATGAATTCAAGATCGCGTGTCTGGAGGTAATCTGATTTCCAGAAAAAAATGGAATCTTAGTTCACTTAGTTTCCCTCTTGATAAGATAAATTTATGACAAACAATTGGCACTGGCAGTACACACAAATTAATATCTGATAGAATAAGAAGCATTCCTTTGAAATTGTGCATACTGCAAAGTCAAGCTAAGCTTCTATGATTATGACTGTCTATTTATTTGAGTTAAATGACAGTAATTCATTTATGACTGTACATTTATTTGTATTTTTTTTATAGAAACATTTAGTTGTGTTAAATGGAAGTAGTTCATTTTTTCTATAAGCATCTCATTAAAAAAACTGATGAACCTGAACATTTCGTTTGTCTTTTTTAAGGGTGGAAGGAGGCTTACTAATATTTCTTGTCCACTGCACCCTTGTCGGATCTCAGAAAAAAAAGAACTAGTTCCTTCCACTAGTTATTTTCCAGATACTAAAAAGTTGATGTGACAGACTAGATCACCTAATTTAAATGTCAATTTGCGACTGGGGTTTGAGGCGCTTACCGATAAGTCTTCACCACTGAAACTGGATTTTTTAAAAAAGAAACAAACTAGTTATTTGCACTAGTTACTTTTCAGAGAGAGGCATGGGTTTGATCATCAAAGTAAAAAATTGATGTGATAGTGCCTCACTACATTCAAATGTTAATTTGTGATTGCTGATAGAGGAGACTGTTTGTGAGGATGTAATTTAGTTACTAACTTGATTTGCTGTATTGTTGCCTATATGGAATTATTGTTAGTTCAAATATCTGTCATTTGCTTTTGCCTATATGGCCTGCTCACAAACTTGGTGGATTGTGGCTATGCGCAAAGTTTTACTTGGTGATTTATAGTTCTGGTTTAACTTTCAAATTTTGTTTGAACTTCGTGTCAAGTTCTATCACATTGCAGGACATTAAAGCACTTTTCCCTTCTGATTACAATCCCTTCTACGCGGGCTTCGGGAATAGAGACACTGATGAACTTAGCTACAGGAAGATTGGAATCCCAAAAGGAAAGATATTCATCATAAATCCTAAGGTAGCTTTGCAATCTCAGTGGAGAATAAATAGAACAGATCATGTGCTGTAGTCCAACTCATTACACCTTACAGGGTGAAGTCGCAATCAATCACTGCGTTGACGTGAAATCTTATACCTCCTTGCATACTCTGGTTCATGACATGTTCCCACCAACAACATTGGTTGAACAGGTTCGTGTTCCATGGAATATAATATTACTTCAATGTGGAGTCTGTAGATGACAAATCATTCCTGAAACTCCTATTCTTTTTCCTCTAGCCAACAGGAACCAAATGATAATCCAAGACAAAGCATGCCTTACATTTGAAAAACCACTAGATTTTTGTCCATCGTGTAGCTTTACCCATTAGTTCATGTTGGGGCAACGATCACGTGTCTATAATACAACTTGGATTGAACAAAATTCCAGGTTTACTATGTTTACCTGTGGTTATTTTATTATGTGTTGTGCAGGGTTTTTAATACTTAAAAGGTTGCAAGTCAGCAACTCATTTTAGGAACTTTCAGAGTTTCTTCACTTCATGAATCAAGTCATGACACTAGCTCATTGTGCTTGTATTCGCATGTACAATCCTTAGCTCCAATATTTTCTATCTTCTTAGTTTTCTCACTGCCTATCATGATTCATGAATCCTTATCATGGGCTAACCAGACCTAATTTTTGTTTTTTTTTTGTTTCCTAAAAAAGCAATATGGTGCTAAGCTTGTGATGGTATCTTGGGTGATTCAACTAGATATGAGAGTCCAATGGAACATCATTTTAAGTTTCACCATTTTATGTCAATTAATGGTCCTCTTGCATTTTATGCAGGAGGACTACAATTCTTGGAATTACTGGAAGATACCTTTGCCAAGCATCGACATGTAATCACTTTTGCAATATCTCACTGCTATTCATCTTCCGGACATGTTAACCCTTCCCTAGATAGTGGCGGGTGTTTCTTTTTGTGCCACCATAAATACATTTGAGACAGTATGCTTGTTATCAAAATTCTAGCAAGCAGCTCATCTCGTTTTATAAATCATTGGTTTTATTCGAGGTCATAATGTACTGTAGGGTTGGCGGGGGATTTTTTCAAAGTTATATGCTGGAATATCTGAGTAAGATTGTCAATTTGTAAATCATGGATTATCTCATGAATTGGTACTCTAATATTTCCCTGAATCAACACTTGTATGCTTCCTGCAATGCGTAACTTCATATAATGGAAAACTAACCTGGTATCCTGCTCATTTGAGCCTACAGTTTAACCATTATGTTACGTATTTGGCTTTATATTCAGATGTTTGAATTGAATTTGTAGGACCATAACTATATAAAAGCTGATTTAAGTCTGTGAGCATAGAGATATTTCAAAAGTCTTGATCTTTTCGACTTTGCATGACCAAGTTTTCTGATAACTTTGATTGATAAAATTCGTATGTACAATTGACAGCTTCTAATAGTGCTTCTTTTCCTGACTGAGGAGACAGATGTAGCTTAAAAGTGTAAGGCATTGATGATTACACTCATTCACCAGACAATTAATTTTACTTAAGTGGTACTAACAAGAAGAAACAAGAATGCCAAATCCGAAAAATTCCAATCAGAAAAAAGCAGAATAATTTGAATAAATAAAGAAATGACATTGTAAATTGAGGCGTCCAATATCCATACAAGCTAAAGTTTCACTGGTCCACATGACATTCATTAACAGAGAATTATCCTTTGCCGAATTGTGTACATATATATGAATTTAAAATCATCTTCTTCTGCCTTTGTAAGTTAAAGACCTACCTGTCAGTTTGAAACTGCAGTTGCGGATCACTTCATGTTGTGAAATCATCAGTTTGTTAAGGGACAAAAAGTTATCTCCAGCTGATTTAAAGGTTAGGATGAAAAGGTTGAGGAGCACATACGTATATGTATATTGCATGTATTGTCAGGTTTTACATTGATTGCTTTCTCCAGTGGAATGGAGTGGCAACAGGGAGATGGTTTTGGTGCTCTTCTAAAATGGATACGTGAAACGGTGAAATCTGCTTTGTAGGAGTTTTTTTTTTTTCTTTATCTTTGAACTATTATTTTGACTTGTTCAGTGGTTGTAGTAATATCCGCAAATCCACACTTCCAGAAACGAGCACATCGGTCCCCTGCTTCATGCATTAATGGTGTAGGGAAGGTCTCCTTCATCGTTTACTTGTCAACTTAACAGTGACGGTGGCATTTGCACATATGTATGTAAGTATGAAGTGAAAGCTCGAGTTGGGGAGTGTGAAAGATGCATCTCGTCCTCTGTCGTAACAATTTCATGGGACAGCAAAGATCATAAGGTGCTTGTCATGGTTTTGGCAACACAACAAGGAAACGCCTCGAGCTCTGTGGGCAATATCTTTCTCTTTTTTGTTATGCTCCCACCAGCAAATGTCGGGTCAAACCCTTTTGAACCCACTTCCAGCAGCCACAACAGTAAAGCTCAAGAAGTGTAACATGTAGAGGTGTTCATCACAAATTACTGAATGCCTGTTTGAGGCTTTTCTTCTTAATTCCGATCTGGTGATTCTTCTTTTGCTCCATTGTTGCTGATGCATGCCACTTCTTAACTTGAATGTGCCTGTTTCAGCAACTGTTCATGTTGTTATGAAACTTTGCATGAACAAAGATGAGGCGGATACAGTGTGGGTATATAGACCAAATCATTTGGTTTGCTTAGCAGCAATTTGGCCATCTATGCTTCGATCTTGCCGTCAGTCAAAAAAGTTTCAGGCTATTTTGTTCATGTCTCAACTCCTAGCCAGTTAGGAACACTTGAACAGCATCATAAACATGCAACTGATAGGGTAAGTGGATAACACTATTAGAAACACAGGTCAACTGTTATAACATGACTTTTTCTGTACTTTGTTAATGGTGTGTTTATGTTTTACTATTAGACTTCGACTTCCCTTATAATAATGAAAAGTAAAATTCAATAGTTTCATTTTTTTTATAACTTTCAGCATTCTTCCTCGTGGCTTCATTATTCAGCAATCTTGTAAGATCCGACCCGGCCATCGATCCGAATTGTCTAACGGGTCAGGTCGGACCGGTTGGA
This sequence comes from Pontederia crassipes, assembly GCA_030549335.1. Classification (NCBI taxonomy): domain Eukaryota; kingdom Viridiplantae; phylum Streptophyta; class Magnoliopsida; order Commelinales; family Pontederiaceae; genus Pontederia; species Pontederia crassipes. The sequence goes on from CM060190.1 coordinate 38,821,724, forward strand.
CCGGATCAAATCGAATGGTCGGATCGGGTAATATAAATTAATAAAGAATAAAATAAGTTCAAGTGACTATTAGAATATTATTAATATGTAAGATATTATAATAAAGTAAGCATAAATTAAATCATCAATTGAATATTTTCTAAATAAAAAATCTTGTGAGTAATTATAAAAAAATAAAGATATTAATGAAATTTTATATATGTGATAAAAAAGAATATTGAAATATAAATTTCAAGTATATATATATGATATTCTAAAAAAATTTAATAATTTTTATACATTTTAATTTTTTTATATTTTTTAATTTGACCCGGTCGGGTCGGCTAAACTCACCGGATCGGCCGGTTGAATCCGATTTTTGACCGGATTTGACCGGGTCAAAGCGGCCGAGTTTTGAACAATCCGTGGACCGTTTTAGTGCCCGGACACCGGTCCAACCGGTCCGACCGGCCGGGCCGGGCCGGGTCTTACAACACTGTTATTCAGTTGACAGCCAAAGGTACATTATAACAGCTAAAGATTTCATATCAAGGGGAAATTTCTAGCTTTGAAACCAAATCAATCAAAATATATACATATGAATCAAATGGCCTCGTTTATAAACAAGGGCTGATTTTCTAATTCATCTCTTCATAACAGGGTTAACTGTGACTAATTTATTATACTTTTAGTTTATTTAAATCTACTTTTTTTAAAAGGGTATTTAAATCTACTTTTCTTCCAACCAAGTAGCCTCAAGTTTGAGCTGCTGTTGACATCAAGGTTAATTATCATAGGAGAGCTTTCTCAGCTCCCAGAACCAGGCTTGGGGTTATGAGCTTGGCTTCAAAATCAAACTCTCCAGACTGATTCATTACTCTCTTGTGCTGATCAAAGAGGAATCTTGAATTGTGAGTCTTTTTTTCTTTTGGCAGAAAACGATCTCATGGATGTAACAAGGCACATTAAAGTAAAACCAAAAATAGTGCATAATGAGAATGGCATTGGACAGAGGGAGACAGGGACTGTGGAGACTAAAAGTTCCCTCCCGAGAACATGCTGCTTGTCTTCAACCTTTGCTGCATGCAGTGATGCGGCAGATTAAGAAACTTTATCATACGTGATATTGAAATCATACGTGGCCCGAATATCTATGTAATGCGAGTTTCTCCATTTATATAAGTGCCTTCAAGTTTAAAGCTTCCCATGCTCTAATACAGCACCACACTTGAGTTCTTCAGCAGTCGGCACCTTCCTTCTCTTCATGGCCTTGCTTTAGAACGATTGCCTACCACAGAGACACAGCAGAGAGAGAGAGAGAGAGAGAGAGACTTTACAAGGCAAAAGTAGCTAGCATTCTAACATGGCAAGAATCCTGTCTCCGAATGAACACCTTGTGGAAGAAGAGTACATTGACATGGACGTCGGCACGGCCACCTTCTTGTGCTGCAGCATGTCCTCCCCGCCGAGGCCAACCGAATTCGAATTCCAAAAGGGCTGCAAGTCCGTGGTGTCGCAGCCCTTGACGTCCCCTGCTGATGAACTCTTCTACAAAGGGAAGCTCCTTCCCCTCTATCTACCGCCAAGGCTGCAGATGGTGGAGAAGATCCTACAGAACACGGCCAATATTATCCACCAGGGCGACCATGGCAACGGCGCAGACGACATCAGGAGGAGCATTGCTGTTACCACTCCATTTAACTCCTGCGTTGCCTCCCCTGCGACCTCGTGCTGCGTCAGCCGGGAGCTTGACGCGGAGGACTACATGAAGCATTGTGCCATGGATGAGCTCGTGCAGTCGAACGCAAAGAAGTCGTGGTCAAAGAAGCTGAAGATTATTAAGCAATCGGCCATTGGACTCAAGCTGAAGGCTTCAAAGGCGTACCTCAAGTCCTTCTTCACGAAGTCCGGCTGCTCGAAGACGAAAGGTGAAGCGTCTAAAGCCTTTTTCAATGACGCGCCGGTGCTAAAGGTTGAAAGGAAGCACTTGGGTAGTGTAGATGCAGAGAAGCTTATAGTAGGAGATTTGGTCCACCGCAAGTCGTTCTCTTGCATTCTCAAGCGGCAACCGTCGACAAGGTACTCCTCTCCTTCCAAGTCATCGTCCTTCACGAACGAGAATGACAAAGATGAGCTCTGCGGGCAAACTGCGACGCTGAGGAGGAGCAGCAGTGTCAACTCGGACAAGGAATGCTCGATCCAGGGAGCAATCGCCTATTGCAAGAGATCCCATGAGCAGGTCTCGGCCGCCAGAAGGAGCGCAAGTGACATTGGCTTGTGTCTGATGTCCGGTTCCAGAGTTGCTCCAGATTCTGAGAAGGAAGATGGGTCAAGGCTCTGCAGGAGATGAAGAATGGCACCAAGCTGCTGTCTGTTTTTCCTGTGTTTTAGGGTCTCGAGTATGTCATCGTTCTGGCCATTGGCCGGACTACGTAATTTTGTATGCCCAGTAAATCTTCATCAGAGAAATGCTGCCACAGCTTCTCTTCTGCAACTACTGCTATCTTCCTCAAGATATTTTGTTTCTTTTTTTCCCTGTTTTTTTTATTCAATAACAGCAGTAGTAGTAATAGTCCCATGCATGACCCATATTCTTTAAAAAAAAAAACAAAAGAGCTTTTCATTTAAGGAGGACCATGTAAGTCAAAATACAAAAACAAAAAAGGGCGAGGCCAGCGGTGGAGCACCCTCCCAAAAGTTTTCATCATTAGAGCGACCAAAAAATGCTTGCTTGGTTAGTGCATCTTGGGCACTGATCTACCGTGTAAGGGGAGATAGACATCAGTATAGTGCGAATATAGCAATAAGTCCCCAAACTCTCCATGGGCAAGGTGTCTTTGCTAGAATAATATCCACTAGATTCTTTGAGTCCAAGCATATCTTGACCCATCTTAGTCCCCGACGCAAGCATTCTCGAAAGCCTAGCAAAACACTCCAAGCTTCTATCTCTAGAGCTGATGAACCATTTCTACACTCCAAGCTTCTATCTCTAGAGCTGATGAACCATTTCTACTTGTTCCTGTAAAAATAAAAGTGCCAATATTAGTTCGTAAGAGATAGTCACTTCCCCTCGCCCGTGGCCTCAACAAAGGAGTCATCAATATTGAGAGTGACCCAATGAAGCGGGAGGCTCCCACCGGACCCTTGGGGGTCTTGGGGGCAAATTGTCTAAGGGGCATGAGTCGAAGTATATTCATGAAAACTAGCCAACACCCAACTGCCAAATAATCTCGACGGTTGCATGTTGGGAATTGAAATGAACATCATCACGCAATTTCCAAATCCCCCAGAGATAGAAAGCAAAGATAAAGAAGATATGGTGTTTGGACCATTGATCCATACTCTCATGAACCTAGGAGCCAGAGTCCCAGGAGTTCATATAAGAGAAATGAAGCTTTGTCTGAGAAATGTTCTAGATTTGGGTTGCAAAAGAACAACGAAAAAATAGATGGTGATTCGTCTCCGGAGCATGTCCATGTAGGGAGCAGGAAGGATGGTATTATTAAATTTCATAACATTGTCAAGTGTGGGGAATTTATAATGCATAAGCTTCCAAAGAAAGTGATTTGTCTTAGGGGAAATAGGAATACGCCAGATGATATTCCATGGTTGCCATCCAGCCAAAGGTGTCGACAGGACGTGGCAGTAATATAATTATACACTGATTTAGCACTGGGGATCTCATGTATATCCGTCACCCAGACCCACGCACATAAATTTGAGAAATAAAATCACATAAAGCAAATCCGAATAAAACTTGAAGACGAGCAGAGTCCCATGTACCATTGATTATATCTTGAGCTACTTTTCAACTATGTGAAATCAATATCCATGTTGATATATGTAGGAGTCTAATAAAAAGGGGTGGGCAAGACCCAAGGGTCATATAGCACGGATGTGCTAGCCCCATCACCATGCGCTTGACAAATCCCTTGCAAATGAATAGAGTATGAGACGTCATGACCATGCTGTCGTAGAGGTGGAGTAGGGGAACTAGAGGGAGAATTTTCTATATTTATTAGAGATCAAGTTAACCCACGGGGACCGATCATTGTTAAGAAGTTGGAGGATTCTGCGAGCTATGAGCCAACGAATGATTTTGAGATTTCAATGCCTAGGCCTCCAATAGATTTAGGAAGCTGGATTGTAGCCCAATTAATTAGATGCATACCCCATCGACCAATGCATGTGTCCTAGAGGAATGCAAACAAGCATCTTTCGAGCAAGGCGATAATGCCAAAAGAAAGATGAAGGGAACTTAATGACTATATTGGTAGAGTGGAAAGGACCGATTTTATTAGTGTGGTGCGGCCTCTAAATTTAAGAGCTTACTCTTCCATCCCTCAGTCGTGAGGTAACCTTGTCTACAATGAAAAGTTGTTTGCTAGAAGGTAATAACTTTGTAGATATAGGAGTACCTAGATAGGAGAACGGAAAAGATCCAATATCAAAACCGAGATGTAATCGAAGTAGGTTACTTCTTTGAGCAATCATCTTGGGAGGAAGGTAAAATGTTGACTTCTGTGGATTTACCCTTTGATTAGTGAGCCTATAATACTCGTCAAACGTGTTCTTCAGATTAATACAATTTCTTTTAGTAGCCCCTATACAGACTAGAAGGTCGTCAGCAGATAAAAGGTGACTAAGATTGAAATTATGGATAGTGAAAGGCGATATATTTTCGATATCAATCTAATGTTGAATTAAAGAAGAGAAGACCTATGATACAATGATGAAAATGCAAGGGGCAACTGGTCTCCCTGACGGATGCCCCTAGAAGGTTTGAAGTAATCGGACGGGGTACCATTGATGACACATGAAAAGGTTGGTGAACCGATGCAAATATTGATTCAACTTATGAAGGCCGGCGGGAAATTCATTTTATGCATGATTTGGGAGACTTACTGTCTACAGGAATTGCGGTCAAAGGCCTTTTCACTTCTGTCTCCCTATACTAAGCGAGTGAGCTAACTCTTGGACGATAATAATATTATCTTGTATATTCTGATCAACAATAAAAGATGATGACCCATCCTTCTTACTACAATAAGAACAGTGGATGAGTGAATCAATCCGAACCATGTTCTGTAATCCTCACACATGTTCCGGTTTCAGCAAGCATAATGAGACACATTTGTACTCTTGAAGGTACAAAGATGAAAATAAAAAATTATAATAAGAAGTCTAAAATTAATGAATGTTATTAACAAGGACAGAAGTAGTCTGCAAGCTCCCCAATAGTTAAGTCCAATGATGATCCTAAACAACCCAGTGATCTAAACAACCCACCACCTGAAACTATCTTCAAGCTTTTTACAAAGCTCAGGATATCATTTCTCAAACAGACTTGTGCTCACAAGGTTTGCTGATTGATTGCTGATCCACACCGTATGATTTTAGTCTTCTTAACGATTTAAGTTTTTAGAAAAATTAATTAGTCGTATTAGAAAGATATTTTTTGTGGGCTAAGTTGGATCGAAATTGTGTGGGAGTATTAAAATTATAAAATTAGTGATGTTATTTTTTAACGACTTAAAATTAAAAAAAAAACTGGTTAGTTCATCCGAAGGACGGTAAGTATTCCTTCTCCATTACACTGCTACAATAATGAAAAAAAAATTATAGGGTGGAGAAAGGAGAGATGGACTTAAAACTAAATGAACATGTCAGTGAAGAGGTTTGGCAAACATTAAACAGCTAAAGAAATCCAAGTGCCAGAGACCATAGAATATGGACTCCTTTTACTCCCAGTAAACACCCACTGATGCCATTACTAGAAGGAAGAGGCACTTTTTTCTATCCGATATCTCACTTTTCTTCTGGATATGTAATAAAACAACTTGGTCAGGTGCGTCTTTCACAAATGCCACTAAATATCATGGATGCTCTTTTTCCATTTATTCGGCATGCACTAAGATGAAATGAAAAAGATTTCTTTACTAGGAGAGGTCTTAATTTAATGTGAATGAAAAAGATTGTCATAACTTATGCAGACTTGTACAAGTAATAGCCCCAAGTTTAACTCTCATAATAATCACTTATTCTCCGTTTAGTTAGGTTCTAATATGATCTACATTTTTAATAATATACATCAGCTTTTCACTGGCCAAATATATACATGGACATATCACATATACTGGATGCTTCAAGAATGGTTCAGTAAGTGGATTACTTATCAGACGATTCCCAGAATATATGACCATCTCTATAGTGGAAACAAGATCTCCAACCAAGTCCGGGGTTGTCTTCTTCTTCAAATTGCATAGATTGGATTTACGTCAGAAGCTGAAAGATCGGACATTTGATACCATGAACTTGAGGCACTTCTCTTGGACGATTTTTCTCTTTTCCTGTTCCTGCGGTTCTTTTTTGATTTTACCACAAAATAAGTCATAGCACCAAGTACTCCAACCATGATAATGCCCCCAATCACTGTAACTAGTACTGCAGCCCAAGGAAAATGACGACCAACCACGATATAGGACGATGATATAAACGCAACTGTGGTGCATACAGATGCCAACCACATCAATTTGTTAATCACCTCCACAACCTTCCGTTCAGATTTTGTTTCACCCCGGACAAGTGTAATCTGAACCACCACGACAGCCAGTGATGTAAACAAAGCTACAGCATTGAAGACAAAAAAAATCTTGAAAGAAGCACTATGGATAACCACAGCAACTCCAGAGTCATCACTTCCACCAGGCACTGTGAAGATAGATGCAAAAGCAACAGTAGCAAAGAGAACGGCAACAACTGTAACAGAATTTGTGGCATTGTTGATGCCTTCTCGATGTAGTTTCCTGAGTTCCTTGGCAATTCCATGGACATTTTTGTTGGTTTTCCGAGTCTGTTCAAGCTGCGTATGAACATCCTTCTTTATTTGTGTCACAGTTTTCCTGAGCTCATCTCGAGGTTGATTCAGATCATTTGCTCTCACTGCACCGTGGCGGGATAATAATTCTTTGATCTCAGCGGACTCCTCTGAGAGGGGAAGTCCTTCTGCAATATCAAAAGCAGTCTTGTGCTCTCTTGTTAGAGCATTAACATGGGTGTCCCGTAGAAGTAACAAAGCATTCACCATCTGCAAGAAGATGACAGAAAAACAATTTAACAAATTGGATACAGCTATGAATCGTGTCTTAACTGCATGACTGTATACAAATGAGTCAACACAAGAGCTGATAGGTAATTGTTCATTTCACTTATGACTATTACCTTTCAGATTTGAGTCCCAAAATTTTTGTACTTCGCATTATGATATCAGTTATACATGGTAGATCCATAAGATTGACTAGTTCGAAGGCATAAAATCATTTAGTTACATATAGGCCACAGCAAGGCCCTAACATGTGAATAAGTATATACTTGCCCGTCAGCAAGCAAGTTTTATAACAAGAGTTAGAAAGTTAATGTTCTGATCCATCACCAAAATGTGAGCTTACAACCTCAATTATATGTACACATGCATCAGCTTAAATTTATCAGGTCAAAGTCAAGCATAATAGTAGCCCGAACTTTAGAATCAAATAATACATTTAAAAATCTTCAAACAACAATTTGCTGCATTCACATGCCCCTTTTACGTGTGCTATCTCGTTAACATTTTTTTCTGATGAGAGTACCATCTCAAACCAGGCAATCAAGAATCACATCAATATCTTTTACATTTGGCAACAATCCGAGGACAGTTAGTGTTAGTTTGTAAGTCCCGACATATCTCCATCTTCAAACTAAACAAACACAGGTTGCCTTATCATTTAGATGTTTCATATGGTTAGATGATTGTCACTATTCATTATAACCATGAATCAAAAGTAGAGTCTATTATTTGTTCACAAATTGCATCGATTAATAAGAACTTCTACTAGTGTGCATCGCTTGATATTTTTGAGTTAATTAGGTCTAATACTGAGTTAAACAAAAGAAGAAATGCATATCTCAATAAACAACATAATTTTACCTCGGTCCTTTTTTTCCTGGTTGCCACATGTAAAGCTGTGTTACCAAATTTGTCTGGAAGCATAACTATTGCTGGATCAGCATCCACAAGTTCTTTAAGAACCTCACAGTTTGTTCCTTTTACGGCCATGTGCAGAGCAGTCTGTCCTTTCTTATCAGTCCTTCGAGCTAACTCTGGATCTTTATCCAGCAGTGCTTTTACTACTTCTAGATGGCCTTGCCTGGCAGCAAAATGCAAAGCATTCTTCCCGTTGAACTTGGTTGTATCCGTCAATACAGAATCCTGAGCTAGTAATAACTTTACCACTTCAATGTGACCCCTTGTTGCTGCAGATATAAGGGGAGTTGAATTGGAGGGGCCAAATGTTTGACTAAGCGATGGATCGTGGCTTAAAAGCACCTGCACAATATCTGCATAAAATTGGTCAGCAAAACTAGGACAATATCTGCATAAAAAGTTCAATCGATGACATATGCAGCTGACTCATTTATTTAATTAAATATCATCTCTGACCACAATTTTCTTCTGCTAACAAGTCACTTTGGAGAGGAATTAGGCATTTGGAATACTTGAGACAGGAACAACTTGAATCATAATTTGATTTTGGAACCATAGTTGAATTTACAGAATCGTAGCCTTGTTCTTATATTAGAAACAAAAACATAAGCCATAAACAGAAAGTTGCTCGTGGGTTAGCACGGCCTCATCAACTTCGTAATTTGAAAATGGCAAAAATATATTAATTCAAATTTGGAAAAAAAGAAAGATCTAAAAAAGAACAGTTCAAATGTCAAAACTAAGTGTGTCATAGATGCATTTTAAGCTCTGTGATACACATAAGGTGAAAATTGAGCTTAAAGTTCAGAGCTATACAAGTGCATCTGAATTAGTCCAGTGGGCTCAAATCTGAATGAATCTCCCAATAATTGTGTCTTCCACATATCAACATCGCCATTTAAGCAAGCCACAACTTAAGACACAATAAACAAGGTCTAAATTTTCTGAAAAAAAAAAATTTGCATAAACAAAATTGATCGGAACCAACCAATACATGATTCAACCAACTAAAGAGAATTAGTCTCGCATAACCATCAAAAGAATGCATTATACACGTCTTTGTAACATAGAATTGGGAAACATGAGGAAGTGAGGGAGGGAGAGAGAAAGCAGAAAAGGGAAAAAAAGACCACCTTGATGCCCCTCTCTCGCAGCGATATGGAATGCATCGAACCCAGACATGTTCTTCTTCACAACGCAATCCTTACTGGACCACTTAAGCAGCTCCACCACGACATCCACGAAACCCTTCTCCGACGCCACGATCAGCGGCGTCTCACCCACTTCGTTCGCCTCGTTCAACAGCGCCGACCGTATCTCCGCCACCTCCGCCAACTCGAACTCCGCGGCCCCCTCTTCCCCTGTCACCACCTGCGCGTCGATGTCGGCCAGGACCTTGCGCACCGAAGCAAGGTCCCCGCGCTGCGCGGCGAGGTGCAGCTCGGTGTCGTTGCGCCTCCCGGTTACTTGCTTCACGTACTTCTTCCGCCCAGAAGAGTCGATCCGTTTACTGGAGTACGACAGTACCAGCGCCGCGGGCGCGGAAGGCGACGGCAGAGCCGACGAAGCTGAGGCCACGGAACTCGGGGTCCGAGCGCTCGTCGGACCTGATTCCAGGTGTCTTTCTCCTGAAACACCACAGAAGGTCTCAGCTTTATCGAGAGGACGAAGAAAAGAAGCAATTTTGTACGACCTGGAGGGACAAAGGAGGCACCTTTTTGGATCTTCAGGTCCATTCTTGGCGGCGCTGCAACGGGATTTGTAGCTCAGAAGAGTGAAGCCTGAAGTGAAGAGCAGATGCTGCGTTGAGTCTTGAAGGAGCTCCAATGGTAATGTGCAGTTATATGAGTGTGCAGTAGAAGCCATTGGAGAGGAAGAAGGGAGGAAGGAACGCAGAAAGGAAACACTGGCACGGCTTTTTGTTTGGTATCTGGAGTTTCACAACTTTCTGATCTTTAATCTTATTTTTTTATAAAATAATAAATAACTTTGTTAAACATTTTAATTTTAACACTATATATATATGGGATGCTTGGCATCTTAACAAATTCATTTGTCCTATTTTATTAAGGTGAGAACAAACTAAGAATTCATTTGTTCCTGGGTGAAGTTACTAACTTGGGTGTCCGTGCATTTTTTTTTCTTGACGTGGGGTTCATTAACATATTTTTAGGTTGTTTAAATGAAAATTTGAGAAATTCTTTTACGGTGAATATTTTTTTAAGGAATAGCAAATTTTATTTTAAAGAATATAATATTCTAATTATATTTTTATTCTACTTAGTGTTTGGTTAGAAAAAAAATATATTTTATATTTTATAATTAAAATATTTTTATATTTCATATTTTATATTTTTTCTTGATGTGGGGTTCATTAACATAATTTTAAGTAGAGAAATTCTTTTACGGAGAATATTTTTTTAGGGCGCGTCTGATCGCGAAATATTCTCAAACACCTTACGTGACGGGAATAAATGTGAGTTTGACCAGAACTTTTTACGAAAAATTCTCGTCAAATGTTCGGCAAGAACTCAAGAATATTTCTTTTTTTTCAACTTCTCCGTCGCATTCTTTGACTTTTTTTTTAAATTTCATTTATTTTTTTAATATATGCATATATAATTTAGAATAAATTAATACATTAATAGGGATATTATATCATAATTTATTAAATGATATTAATTAAAAATTATAAAATAATTAGTTCTAGTAATTAATAAATATTTTATTAATTAAACTATTCAATTATTTTTTAAAAAAATATATTATATTTGGATCTTAAAATGTATGTAAATTATAATATTAATAATATTTAAAGATTTAATCAAAATAAATAAAAATAATATTAATAATATAACGATTTACGTAAAATATAATATTAATAACATATTCTTATTTATTATACTTTTATACCTCATAAAATATAAAATTATATTCTTGGTTCTCCTTTTTTATCCAAACACCCATTAAAACTTATCCATCACATCAATTTTTTAAATCCTCATCATTACACTTTTTCATCCAAACACCAACTAAAATTTTTTTATCAAATCAATTAGTTCTCGAGAACTAATGTTCTCTCAATATTTTCGTACCAAACGCAGCCTTAAGGAATAATAAATTTTATTTTAAAGAATATAATATTCTAATTATATTTTTATTCTACATAGCGTTTGATTATATAAGATCACAGTCGCCACCCGTGCCCAAGGTCGAGATCACCCGTGCCCTAGCTTGAGATCTCCCATTCTTCCTTCTCAAGGCCTCAAGGTCACCGCTGCCACGCCGTAAGGTCGTCCCCACCGCAACCATCGCCGCAAGGTCAAACGTCGCTACCGCCCGTGCCCTAGGTTGAGATTGCCATGCGACCTAGCTCTTCCTTCCCGCGAGCTTGCCCCACGTTCTTCCTTCTTCGACGCAAGATTGCAATCACCGCCCGAGCCCTAGCTCAAGATCGCCCGTTCTTCCTTCTCAAGGCCTCAAAATCGTTGCTGCCGTGCCGCAAGGTCGTCCTCGCCATCACGGCCATCGCTTGTTATTCTATCAGTGTCGATATGTGATTGTGTAAAAGTTTTTACATGTTGTAAATGTCAATGTGTCATTGATTTCGTGAATGTTGATATGTACTTCTGTATATGTGATTGATTTCGTGAATGTTGATATGTAGTTACATGTTGTAAACGTTGATGATTTTGTGATTGTGTAATTTTTTGCATGTACATGTTGTAAATGTAGATTATGTTGTAATAGGGAATTAACACATTTGCAACTTTGGTTTTGGCAAATCAGATAACTAGTGCAAAGATCAATGATGCAGCTTTGCATAGGTTCAAAGTGACAACACTGTCTAGTAATGCTATGAATTCACCATTGTCTAGTAATGCTATGAATTCATGTAATTCAGAGTCCAGTAATGCTATGAATTCACGTAATCCAATGATGAATTCAATCAGCGATACATTGAAGTTTCACAAATAATCATGAGATGCAATTCAAAGAACAAAAAACATCAAAATTGAAATTCCATCATGTAAAGAAGATAGATTGTTCATCAAAATTGCTTGATCTCCATTGTGTAAAGAAGATAGCTTGTTCGACAAAATAACTTGTTCTCAAACATGTAAATAAGATAAAGTTAATGAAATAGATTCTTTGAAGAAATGATAAAAATTGAAATATTTAGGAGTTAGTGACCGACCTTATGTAAACATGTTGCAAGCTATTATATATCAGATTGTCTCTCGTCATTCTGGACATCCTATTTATAAAGTAAGACAATATTAAATTTTTTTTATGACAAGAATAGTAATAATGAAAAATATTATATTACCTTCATTAATGAACATGTCCTTTTATCATGTTCATTTTTTTCGCAATTCCTACTATTCCTCTTTTTGGACTATTTATGACTCATGGAAATTTTGACTCCAAATTTAATTCTCTCAACATTTATGGATCTACCTTTAGATTTCACACGGAGTGAGGCACATATGATGAATTGGGACTCGTGTAAATTGACAGAACTTGATTGAATAGCAATATATTCAAATGTACCATATTGACTTGCATGAAGCTCACTTGAATATGCTTCATTTGGATCCACAACTACATTTTCAAGATTGAATGCCCTCATCTTTTTTATAACATCATTGACCATTAGAGCACAGAATTGTAAATGTCTTGCGGATCTCAATCCCATCTCTTCCACTTTCTAAAGGTTACTTTGCCAACCTAATTTTGCATTGAGGATATGAAATCACTACTACAAGAAGAGTTGTTACAAATTGCATGTGTATTTGAATATCTCGCATTTATTGTCTGGCGATGGAGTATGTATTCCTCGAGTATGGGCTCAACCCCTTTTCTTGTAAAGAAAACTCAAAATGTGAGAACGTAATAATTCTTCTTGTTCCAATTTTTTGCAAGAACAAATTATATATATTTTTTCAAAGTGACTAAACTACATCATATTCTTGCATTCGTCAATACCTTACACAGGATAAAGTGAATATACGACTCTTTCAGCATCTTTGTATGTTTTGTGGGCATACATATTGATTGCTTGTGCATATTCTTCTTGAAACTATTGGGTCAAAGTTTTAATGATATATAAAATTATATTTTGATGAAACAAACATCGAATGATTAAAGTTGAAATGCTAAAAAATTTAAAGAAAAATTGATAACTTTATGCACTACGCTTTGATTAAACAAATGTCACTGATCTCATTAGTTTTAGATGAATTGTAGAGAATTATGTTAGCTTTCCATAAACTCCAAGATCATCTAATTTGGATAATCGTGCAAAAAGTTATGATCAAAAGAGTGCAGGTCGGTCAACCTGCCGGTCGACGCAAAGAAGGTCAATCGAGAAGATATCGGTCGACCGATAACTACTGAGCATACTCCGGATGACGTCGAGCTGATACTGGTCGATGTATCGGTCGATAGACCGGTCGACCGATCAAGCGCAGAAATTGAAGAGAACGCGCAATGGTCACATAGACCGGTCGATCGGTCCAAAAGTGCGATCGACCGACCTCCGAGTCAAATGAACAGTAACAGTCAAATTTGAAGGAGAAATTTGTAGAATAATTTGTGGACGAAATTTTCACACATTGAAGACTATAAAAGGAGTGCCAAAGCTAGAGACAAAAGCACACATTCACTCATTGAAGAAAAACTTCAAGTTATCAAAGAGAAATTATTTCTTGAAGTTTTCATTTTATAGCTTTATCATTCTTTCTCTCTTCTTCTCTTATGAGCTTAGTTTTGTAAAAGAGAGAACACTTTTATTAAAAAAACTGAGAGAGCTCATGTATAAAAGATGTTTAAAGTCTTACCTTTTGAACGAGAGAAATATACTAGCTTCCTAGGAGGAGAGGTTGACTTGCCTCTCGAAGCAGAGAAAAGGTGATTGATGTAAAGGGCTTTCTTCCTCGCCCCATTTGGAATAAAGAAAGTGACTAGTGGAATCTCCGTCAGTCTCGACGTCGAGAAGTCAAAGCGGGGACGTAAGTCAAGGTGTGACCGAACCTCATCAACAATCACCGAATCTTTACATTTAGTTTTCTCTCTCTCCGTTCATATTGTGTTTATAATCTAAATTGCAAAGGTTTTAAGAATCGGTTTTGTGCTTCCGCTACGAATTTTGTGAAATCGATATTTTTGGTTAAACACCAATTCACCCTCCCCCCTTCTTGGTGCCCTTTGGGATCCTACAATTGATATTAGAACGGGTTGCTCTTGTTTTGATCGTTTGAATCATCTCGGTTTTTAAGATCTAATCATTTTTAAGATTCAATTGTTTGTTTTCATATTTAACAATCTTAAGAGCTATGACATCAAGTGCATTTGTTTTCGCCGAAGGACAATCAATTAGTCGTCCTCCACTCTTAAATGCATCAAATTTTCAATCCTGGAAAATTTGGAATTAAACATGCATATGTTCTATTGATATAAACATGTGGGATATTATTAAAAAAGGATATTATTTACATGAAAAATTATCTTCCGAATATGATGAAAAACAGAAAGTTCTTTAAGCAATTTATTTTACAAGTAATTTAAGCAAAATTCTCAGTAAAAGAAGAGAATTGGGAAATAACTGCATTATTTTTGTATGTTCTTGAGCTCCCTTATAGTTACATTCTTGCATCTTAGTTTCTGTGTGCACGCGTGTGTGCGTGCATGTGTGCGTGTGTGCACGTACGTGTGCGCACGTATGTGGGTGTGTGTAAATTTATTTTACTAGTATTTAAGCGAAATTCTCAATTGGGGAATAACGACATTATTTTTGTATGTTCTTGAGCTCCCTTATGTGTAACATAATATAACATAAACTAAATTTGGGTTAAAATATAGGCATTATCAATTACAAAAATATGTAGGAATTTGATCGCTGAATATTATATTTATATTTACACACACACTTTGATATTTAAAACAATGGACTACATTTCAATGGGAAAATGAAAACAATGGACGACAAATTTGAATAAAACAATACAAATATTATACATAATTGATCAATGATCGGTCCTCACTACTATAAAATTTCAATTTCAAAATGAAAGCCTTTTTTTAGATTGGCGAATTAGAAATACAACGACACTATCGAAGTTAAGACTCTTTTTCAAAATATGTCACTACCATAAAAAAATATGTCACTGCCACATTTATCTAATTATCAATAATTGATAACTTTTATATATCCTTCTACCTCTAACTTTTTCTTATCTAATTTATTATAGTCTTCGTTCATATTTATTTATTTCTTTATTTTTTATTTATTTCTTAATTTTTATTCGTTTGCTAACAATTAAAATTCATGATCCATCATTTAATATTTCATAATCTCTTAGCATTCCAAGATTACATTGTCTACCTTCGATCCATTTGATGTCATAAATATCATTAACTAACTTTACTACTAATATTGAAATCCACTACTACTTAAAATATCATTATATTTATTAATCTTTGCCACTTTCTGTTCTCTCTCCACAAAAACCATTTCAGCAAAGTTAATTATAACATTAATTAATTATAATCCAATTTCTTAATTTCTCTTTGACTTAGATATATTTTAACTGATATTTGTGGTATTTTTTATTTGATAAATAACATGTGAAATCATATTTTTCATCATTTAGAGAATATAAGTATGAAACGATGGAGTTTCACCAATTTTTAAAAATAATTTTGTCTTGTATTATCTTATGTCAAGCACATTTGTCCATTGCGCGAAGCGGAGTTTTCCTAGTTTAAATATAATAAGTGAATATCCCAACGAAAATTTTTTACATTTAATTTAAGCGATGAAAGAGTGATATATTATATTTCCTCACTCAACAAAAAAATATAGCATGTTACTTTATGAAATAATTATACGTCAAAAAATAACTAGAAAAATATAAAATCTCGTGGAGAAGAATTTTGCTTCCAGTGTACTGAGCTGCATAACAACTTTACAATTGTCGAAGATGTTCCATTCCTATCTTAAATATTTTATATTATAAAAAATAATAAAAGATAAAAAGGGATGGCATTAGGAAATAAAAGAACCATTACAATTTTTATTTATATAAATAATTAATCATTTTATGACAATTTTAAATAATATAATGACTTACAATTTATAGATTAAATGGACTTTATTTAAAACAAAAATATTTTTTGAGTTCGAATATATTTTGCCCTATTATTTAAAAAATAATGAAAAAAATGATCACATAATAAATCATTCATAATTACATCCAACGTTCAAATAAAATTAAATAATACTGTGTATATATGAGTTATGCACGTATTATTATCTTAACCATTCGAATGGAAGTCAAATGTTATAATTTTAATTATCCACATTAGACGTGGACATCTACTGCTGGAGTTTAACTAAAATTTTGTTATAATTTTTTATCATTCATTTTTAGAGATAATAATCTTATTTTGTTTTCTTGTATTATGATTTGTAGTTTCTCCTATTATTTAGTATAGAAACATGTTATTCTAATTAATTTTAAATTTTCTTCTCATATTTTGTATGGGACTTTTTTTTTTGTGCAAGAGCTTAAACAATATTTGATTAATCTATCTCCTATTATAAGAAGAAGTTTGGGGTCATGGAGTGGAAGACCCATTATAAGCTTTGATCAGAATCAACTACGGATAATTCTTATTTGATAACATTTGATTGCCTCCTTATGTTTGTGAGGATAAAGAAAAGTCATATGATCAAGCCAAGAAGTGTGTCTTTGTTTTATTATTAATCTAGTGTAAAATGATACAGGTTTTGGTATCCTAAATTGTTAAGTTTACTAGTAGTATATTAGTGATTATTTTAATAATACCTTAAATTCTATCTCAATCAAAAATCATTTGGATCTCAAAATATTTTGCAGCAAAAAGTGCCATTGCACTACGGTGATCTCGTCGTCCCGTCAGTGAGCTTATGGGAGTCGAGGTGTATTCAGAGTCTCAATCGATATAAATTTCTATCATCCGTAAAAGAAATGCTTATAAAAATTTTTTTAATAGTTCAATTCTCTTATAATAAAACTTTACTGTCGCCTTGAATTTTTAGAATTTTTCTTCTGTGTGTAATATTTTTAATACGTGCGTAATATCTCTAATACAAAAATCCCAACAAGAAGGGTCAAAGCTTAGTTCTAATGCGCATTTAATGTTTACTTTGGTTTTCAGCTCATTTCTAGTTTACTAGTTTTGTGATACAAAAATTAATTGCCATCCTCAATGTCAAGTCATTATCACTGCTCCATATTCAAACACTTCACTATATAAAAAAATATATATTACAAAAAAAAGTCCTTTTAATTTCGGCTTCCGTATGGTTTTTGTCTTTTGAGAATAAAAAGTCAGAAAGTTTTGATTGAAATTAATAACAAGAAAATTGACATTCTACAAAAGGGAGATTTTTTTTTCCTTCTCCCCTTAGCATCAAGTATTGGGTAAAGTTAATCTACTCATTTGGAGATGATTATTCTAGAATCATTTCCAGTTTCCCGAATAATTTAGTGATTCAATTTTGAAGAATTTAAAGTAAGAACGGGGAATTATTGAAGCTTTACAAGAATTCTGTCGGTCCTATCTTTCAATTTTGAAGTTTGATTATATATAGTTACATTTAATTTTCATATTTGTATTTTAAAATTTAATTAATTAATTTACTTTACTTTTTTTAGGAGTACTTTTTTTCTATTATTTTGTGTGAAATTTTATTCTTCTAGCTTGTTCAGGAGTCCAAATTTGTTATTAAAGTCTATAAATATGGGGGCTGGGCTATTGACTTGTGTTGCATCCTTTCAGATTGAACGTTTTATATAAATTGTTTTACATAAATTGAACGTTTTAGAGATGTTTTATTTCTGTTCTACTGACAAGATAAGTCCCTTTCTTCATCAGAAAGTATCAGACCTTTCTAAAGATGAATATTCAACTAATAAATATTTTTTTTTAATGTACGAAGAAATATATGATTTTTTTTAAAGGAAAAAAAAACAGTTGTAAGCGCCCTGTCGTATCCCATGAGCAAATTGGATTTTAAAATTTCCATTTAATATGAAGGTGAGATCGACCATCCCTAAAGCTTCAACGAGGTCTATGGTACCCAGACGACCCCCTCCGCCGTTGGACTTTCTCTACGGGTACCGGACGTCGCCACCGTCGGACTGCCCTTGCCTCGGACTCCGTCGCTGCCGGAACGCCCATGCTCTAGACGAAGTCGTCACTTTGTTATAAATACTTATTATTTAATTATTATTATTATTATAAAAATAATAATATAATAATACATGACTAAATTATAAAAAAAAAAGAAATGGTCAAACATCAAAACGGTTAGAATATATGTATTCTTTCATTTTGATGGAATAAAAATTTTACTATTTGTAAGAATATAATAGTGATATCACGCGGCACACACAAAAAAAAAAAGTCTGATTTGATGGTGAAATGCGCCGTCATTTTGATCATTTATCCCCCACACCAAACAACACTTTGAAAGAGTCCACAACTTCCTTAAAACATGATCCCAAAAGTGGAACATTAATCCCTTTATTTTCTCAGCAATATTTGTGCTCGCCCCGAAAGTAACATATGTTCTCCAAATACCAGTAATTAATTAGCTAAGTTAGACACCTTTTTTTCGATCGATTCAAATTTATGTTTAGAATTATTAGCATGTGATAAATTTAATATCCGAATAAAAACCGATATAAATAAACTCTGCAACACAGCCCTGTGCCGACCACTTGAAGTCAAAACACTTTTTTTTTTCTGTTGCCGTGGGCATGCGCACGTTGGAGAGTTGGACTGCCCATGGGAACAGTCACAGACGACACGTTTCGGTTCTTTTGGTTTTTTTCACACTTTGGCCTTATTATCTGAAGAACTTTAGGAAAAAAAATGGATAATATAATTTCAATTAATTGTTTGTTTTATTTTTTTTTGTCATTTTACTCTTGGGTTTTGCCACGCATCTCAATAGTGTGTATGGAGCGTGACCATCTATCTCAATCAGCGTTCCTTGATCAGCCCGATGACTGAGCTCGAGCCGTGCCAAACTTTTGGGTTCGTAAGGAACAAGGAAGGCTATTCATTTATTTATTTATATTATTGACTAGAGAAATGAGGTGTAAAAGAAAATGTTGAAAGAGGAGATGAGATAAAAAGTTTAGGAACCCATTTTTCTTACATATATATATATATATATATATATATAGTATCGATCAGAAAATGTGTTGTGGCGTTATAATGAAAAATGAACTACAGCCAGATACTATTTTGAGTGACATTTATTCGCAGGTTTTCACTCAAAAATTTATTATTATATGTTATTATATATGTTATATATATATATGCCATTTATGATCTTTTTTATGATGCGTGTCTATTTTATTTTAAGTTGGATATATGCGCTCATAAGTTGGTCAGTCGTTGCGTCATCCCTAGGGGTGTCAGCAGTTCCTGCGGCGGCGGAGTCAAAACTCATGCAGAAGATTGAGAAATTGTTCTTCTTCTCAAAATAATAATAATAAACTTACATAAAAATTTCAAGAAATTTTATTACAGAAAAAGTAGTAATTCGAGTTCCCCACAAAAATTATTGTCTCTTTAATAAGAAAAAAATTGAAGTGATCATGGAATTAACAGCAAAAGCTTGTCAATTTTAATCACAAAAAGTTATAGTTCCTTTTAATATATTTTTTCCTTTTTTTTACTTGAGAATCGATCCTTTGGAAGAACCACCCGTCCCAGTCCAGCCGCCATCGAGGAGCCCATAGACCCGGTCGCGGACGTCCTCCGGCGAGAATTTCACCACCGACGGACCGCCGGCGTCCTCGAGCGGCGCCCTGAATCGCGTGTAGAACGCTCGGTACGGTGGAACCACCATCCCGGCCACCACAGCGCGCACGTCCTCCCTCATCCGGGCGTCCGCGACCACCCAACCCGCCTGCGCCCGGCAAGCGGCCTCCAAAGATGCGTTGAACGAGCTCATCCTCTCCCGCGCCTCTTCCACCGTCGCTATCTTCTCCGGCGCCGGCACTGCCGCACCGACCGTTGCCCACCCCAGCCGCTCGTATTTCTCGGCGAACCGCCGTGCCTTCGTCCCATGCCTCGTCACCCAGTCGTCGCCGAGAAGAAACCGTAGCTCGCTGTTCTTTACCTTGCCGACGACATACTGGAGGTTGTTGGCGAGGAAGAGGTACGAAAGGGCAGCTTCGCCCTTGTACAGCTCCGCCTTGCTGTCGAGCTTGCAGAGGAGCACAAGAATGAGCCATGCGAACCGGAGAGAGATGGCCGGCGGCGTTGCGACGTCGAAGTTTGAGCTCCGGGAAATCTTCGAATCAAATGAGGACGACGACGGCGTGGACGGGGCGGAGACCACGTCACCGTCGAAGAACGACTCCGGTAACGGGGTCCGGGTGTCGAGGGGGAAATCGGCGAAGATGTTCGCGAGCGGGAGCCCGTAGTCTGCGAGTAAGACAAGGTAGTTCATGACATATCGGCAGATCGGGTGCACGCCGCCGCTAGACATCGGCGTCTTGGAGGCGTCCTTCTTGATGGCCGCCTCGAAGTCGCTGAGCGTGGCTCTCACCGTCTCGGCGAGTTTGAGGAGGGACGCGACAGCCCGCGACCGCACGTCCGTCGTGGAGTCGAAGGAGAACATGGACTCGATCTCTGGAAAGAGGTCTGCGAGAGCAACGTAGAGGTCAAGCATCCGGAAGAGCTTCTCCGGCGACCGCTTCGACTTGGCCACCGATTCCGGAAACGAGAGGAACTGGACGGCCGCTTCACAGGCGATGGTGGTGAAACAGGACTCTCGAGCATTGTCCCGGCGAGCAAAGACGTGGTCGCATAGGAGCCGCTCGCCGGCGAAGAGCGACTTGAAGACGACGGGGGCGGCGGCGAGCCAAGACCGTACCTTTATCTCCAGGACGGACCAATCGAGCTTCTGCACTTGAGAAGGGGTCAGGCGCTCGAAGCCGAGACGGTAGACGGCTTCGTCGACGACGAACTTCCGCATGGTCTTGTAGACCCCAAGGCACTCCTGGCCGTAGCCGGCGGACATCATGGCCTCGGCGATGGCCCTGAGGTCGGCCCTAGCGGCGGCAGACGCGTCCTCGACGTTCGCCACGGGCACGCCTTCAGCGACAACAATCTCGTCGTCGTCGTCGTCGTCAAAGGCCGATTCAACGGACGTCGATGAGGAAGCATACGACTTGCGACTGTGGGTGGAGAGGGAGCCCTCGGGGTCGAGGATATCGCGGTGGCGGGAGAGGATGAGGCGCAGCTCATGCTCGAGGCGGCGCATCGCGGTCTGGAGGAGCACGTTTGCGCGGACGAACAGGTTGGAGCTCGTGGTGCCGCCGGACTTGGCGAAGAAGACCATGGAGTTGTGGAGGTCGGCCACGGCGCGGAGGAAGAGCTGGGCCTCTTCGCGGCCACCCTCGCCGCCGCCAAAGAGGGTGGAGACCTTGGCGGCGTCATAGACGCCCGCGTCCCATCTGGAGACGATCTGCTCCGCGGCCACGATGCTCTCTTCCATCATCATTTGCATGAAGGTCTGCTGGTGGTGGTGCAACTTGTCGTCGCCGTTGCGCCGTTTCTGGTGAGGTGAGAAGACGCTCTGCAGTCCCATCCTTGGCAACTGTATTCTTCTGTGTTGGAGAGGTGTTTCGGCCGAGAGCCCAAGAGATGACAGACTACTTCCGATTGCCTGGTAGCTCTTCAAAGAGGAGTTAATGGTTTATGGCCTCTTGTTGCGACAGAGAGAGAGAGAGAGAGGGAGGGGCTCTTGGCTCTTCGTTGGACCGCGAGGGTGGTATTAATAGAGAGGAGAGGAGGGAAGGCGTGCAGAAAAAGGGGCCGTAAGCCTGTAACCAAACCGGTGACGCATGGATGTGCGAGAGAGAGAGAGAGACCAAACCGGTGACGCATGGATGTGCGTTGTGTGTGCGCGCGCGTGTGCGAGAGAGATTGATTTTTTAGTTGCCACTTTGTCTCGTCCGGTCGTCTGCTTTGCATTAATTATTGTTTAATTGTATTACATGGTAGTAGAAAGATTCAAGCGTTTTAATTCGATTTCTTGTTTGACTGAGAAAAATCTCATTTGTAGTTATAATTAAGAATCAACTAAATTAATTCGTTCTCCATTAGCAATGGAAAACAATGAAATAATGTTTTAAATCAATTTAAGCAGTCATGTAACCCCCATTTTTTTTAAAAAAAAATAAGACAATGCTCTAAAACTTCATGGATACAAGTTTAAAAAATGGATTTTTATTATGTTAATCAATTAAAATAAAACTTACTTAATGTTGTTTTTAAGTTGGACAAATCATGTAAACGAAGTAAAGTTTGAAAGAAGAAAAAAGTTGAGCGAAATTTGAATTCAAATGATTTGAAGTTTAGGGTGTGAACGGAGTGGTAAGTAGTTTTACTTATCATTTAAGCAAGTCTCAAATTCAATTTCATCTGTAATTAAGCATTCAATTTCATCTATCATAACTAAACATATGATTAAAAACGAATAGCAAATTAATCGAGCTTCATGTTGGATGGAAACTTTAATTTATGAATTAGCGTTAGGTGAATTGGATTGTCAACTTTACTTCCTTAATATTGGAGTATTGAATATATTTTTTTGGGTTCATTCCATTTTGCATCACTAAATTATACTTTATTTCAAACTATCGCCTAAACCTTAATATTATCCATTTACATTTAGATAACCCCAAATATTTAAAATATATTTACTTTTGAATCCCTGCTAAAATTTATACATTTAATTTGAAACTAAAATAATCAAATATTAATTGGGTTCACCCACACCCTAATCCCATTTTTGCCATGGTCCCCCTTGATTTTTTTAGATTTCCAAAATTAAATATATAAAGCTAATGAAAAGTAAAGAAATAAATGTATGGTTAAGAATAAATATATTTTAAGTATTTGGATTTGAGTAGAAGTTTTTGAAAAGTTTATTGGAGGTAACGTGATGATATTAAAGTTTAGAGGACAATGTGAAAACATGATATAACTTAGGAATGGAAAATGAAAATAACAATAATTTTAACAAAAAAAGAAATCTGCTTTCAAAATTTTTAGTTGCGTTTGATTGGTTGAAAGAATAAAATATAATAGACTACCTGACCTAAAAATATTTTAAAAGGAATAAAATAGAATGTTCATATTTTTTTTGTTAATAACTTTTCCGAAAAGGTTAACTGATGCCATGGATGACTTGGATGAATAGATGTAGATTACAGGAAAGAACGGAGCTATATATATATATATATATATATATATATATATATATGAATATTAGAGTGCTACCACATGTTTTGGGCACAGGGTGTGACCACTGATCTTGGGTCATTCGATCGACTACAAATGGATAGGATTAAGGCGCCATGAACCGTCGGTCCACATGGATGTTGCGAGTGATTTACCGGTCGAGCAATTGATGGTTCGACATCACTCGCGATCCCTCTCGTCCCTTTCTCTCGAATTTCCTCCGGCAGCTGTGCATCTCTCAACGAGATCCGACGTGCATTTCTCGACGAGATCCGATGCAAGGCTTCCTCGACGAGATCCGCTCTTCTCTCTCTCCCTCTCCTCCGGTGGTCACGGCTCCATCGACGAGATCCGGCACAAGGGCTTCCTCGACGAGATCCGACGCAAGGGTTTCCTCGACGATATCCGATGCAAGGACTTCCTCGACGAGATCCGGTGCAAGGGCTTCCACCACGTGATCTGGCGCTAGTCTTATGTTTCGCCCTCTCTACACTCTGATGACTACAAAAAGGGGGGCGGCAGCCCCCTTTGCCGACGAGCTCGTAGAGGGGGGGCCGCCACCCCCTTTTTCGTAGTCGTCGAAGGAAGAAGAAGATGGGGAAGTCTTGCTGGTTAAAGCACGATAGAATAATATAAATGAAAAAGGTATTCTATATTTTCTCTCTTTTACCAAAAAAAATCTCTAATGATCGATTGTTTCTAGAAATGATTGACTTAATTTTCCAAAAGAATAAACAATTGCAAAAAAAAAGAATAAACAATTGCATCGTTTTATTACAATAACTCGTCTTTAAGAAAATAATCGTCTCTTATCATTCTTTCAATGCCTAATGTAAAATTAAGAAAAAAACAGTAAACCCCTTTCGTTCCTTTTTACCAAATAAATTTTTAAAAGTAATTTTTGGGGTGTTTAGAATAAATATGATTGCAATGAATTTTCAGTAGAATTTTTTATGAATAAGTAACTCCTCCTCATTTGAGGTTTGTGTAGTTGGGATGAAAGAAGGAAAAGAAGAAAAAAAGAAAGAATTTAAGTTGGAGATGAACGAAAAAAAAATTTCCACCTTTTCCTTTCACTTTTTTTTCTAATGTCTCATTTTTCTTTCTGAAATGAAAAAAATGATATATTTAATATATAGTTTCATATTTAACCTAAAAAGTTAACACATATACTTATATATGTAAAGAATAAATCTGTTTAAATAAAATAATCACTTAACGTTTACTTTTTTTTTAATGGTATCAAACAAACATAAGTAATCACCTTTATTGTCATGCATTTTCTTCCTGTCATTTTTTCTTCTAATTCTTTCTTTTCTTTTTCTCTTAATAAATTTTGAACCTAACGATAATAAAATTTGAACTAAACAATCTCTAAACAAGGTCTCAAATTTAAATACTTAAAAATAATTATCATCTTACTTGATATTGTTAAATATGCGAGGATCCAATTAGTTGGCTTGATAATAAACTCATCTTGATTCAGGATGGTACAGATAATGTGAATTGAACCTTGCCCATCGCTTATAGGACATCATTATGCCCACAACAAAAGAAAAATTTTTATTGGCAGACGTCATATTTAATTTACTTGACGTAGCAAGCGACCTGTCAGCTACTAGAAATGCCAAGTCTTGTGGGAATGAGTCAAACGCAACGCCTATAAATGGCCAATAACTATGAGTGGGGATATATATATATATATATATATATATATATATATATATATATATATAACTAATGACCAATCGAAAAGCCCATCTGGAAGCTTCGAATTTTAATAACTATTTCGAAAATATTTCTTTGTCATAATAAAAATGAAAAAAAAGAAGGAATATTAAAATTGCTTGAAGCCCAAGGAGGTAAAAAAAAAAACATGTGCAGTGTGCACGGTGCACCCCCAGATCTGGCGACAGAAACAGAAGAAAGAAGAGATGCATCCGACTGCGTCTTATTCTCTCATCTGGTCGTTCACTCGTCACACGTCAAAATTTAGTCAATTTGCGACCAGTCAACGCTTCCACCTCTTGTTTCGATTTTGTGGTTTTTGATTCAAATGTTTCGTCGGGGGATCAAATCAAATGACCCGATTTAATTTTGAATTTAATTCCTTTACTAATTATTGGAACATATTTATGTATAAATAAGGGGTTCCTTTTTGTTTTCCCCCTTTGAGGATGACGAGAGAGGTGGACTTAAGGGGCCTAGACATAAATGATTAAGTTGAACTAATTAATACCCGTTTGTTTATAAAGATTTATAATGATTCATTATTTATTGTGATAAAGACAATTTGTGGTCTCCTATTTTTAATCTGAATCGGTCAGTTGTGATAACTGATTAAGGAAGGGTCTTTCAATTAATAAGTCAAAGTCCCGGAGGGGAATATATGACTTAGAGAGAAGAAATTTGGAGGAAAAAATGGATTATCAAAAGTATAAGGTTTATATATATATATATATATATATATATATATATATATATATATATATATGCTTATTTTAATTTGAAGAGAATACAAGTTTAAAATATAATATTTTATAACTTCTTATAAATAATTGCCATCAAAAGAATATAAATATTATTCGAAATGAAAAGAATAATTGTAATATCCTATTTTTTTATCTTTTTGAATCATTATTTTATTTATTATTTACTATTATACTTTTATATTAATATTTTTTATCATTATGATAATATGAAATTTAAACTATTTATAATAAAATATTTTAGTTAAAATTATTATATTTTAAAATTTTATTATCCTCAATTTATAATTTTTAATAATACGGCATTATGAGGTTTTATTCTACCTAAAAATATTCTTGGTCATAATGGCCTTAAAGACGTTCTGGATCGAGTTATCTTGTGGATCGTTAATTTAATTGGTAGATAGATCTCAGGGGCATTCGGTGTATTATCGATTTAATTAATTGATAATTTAGATCATCATTTAAATAAATTATTATTATTTAAATTATCAGTAATATCATATTATAGTGTTTGACAAGCATTTATAATATAAATAATGACTAAAATAATTACAGAGTAAATTACTAAGATATCCTTAAACATTAAATAAATAAAGTAAAAAAATTAAAAGGTGAATATAAATAAATCACATGACTAAAAAACAAGAGTTACTTATAAAAGCTTTTTAAATAATAAAGAGATTCTGTTAAATGATGTTTATTTAATAATAAAATATTAAAATTTTAAATTTTTATGGAATGAATATTTCTATCAAAATTCATGTCAAGAAAATGCTAATCTAAAAAATCACTTTCTTATCTGAATTATCAATGAAATGATAATTAAAATTATTAATAATTAGTGACAGACAAATAAAATAATATAGTGGATCTTAAAAATTTTAAATAAAATAACCCATAACTTATCTCAATTATCTCGTATCAAACGATCCTAAGTTATTCTTATTAATTAATTTGTTGATTGATTATACAAAAGATTAAAAAAGGCCTAAAGCCCACCCATATGCCCCCTCCAAATAAGCCCAACCAATAATAAATTTTAGGGTTTTGAAAACAAACGATATTCCATATAAAAGGGCTCCACCTGCAGTGTCTTTTGGGGTTTGCTTCGCGGTGGGAGTGCAGCGAGGGAACGAAGAACTTAACACGATTGCTTACCGATCTCAATGGGTGAGCTCTCAATCCGCATTTCTCACATTTTACGATCCCATCCGCATCGTACTTCCATTGATCTCAACTCCTCATCTATTTGGTTTCCGCAGCGAGGATTAAGGTACATGAGCTCCGGGGGAAGACGAAGGCGGAACTCCAGAGCCAGTTGAATGAGCTCAAGAATGAGCTCTCCCTCCTTCGCGTCGCCAAGGTCACCGGTGGAGCGCCCAACAAGCTCTCCAAGATGTGATTTTCCCCTTTCCTTTCTTTATTCCTGGGATTTTGTATCCGAATTGGGTTAAAAGATTTGTTTCGTGTTAAAGTTTGAGTTTTGTGCTTCTTCCTTTTGGTCCTGTAGCAAAGTGGTGAGGCTGTCGATTGCGCGCGTGCTGACAGTGATCTCGCAGAAGCAGAAGGCTGCGCTGAGGGAGGTCTACAAGAAGAAGAAGTACATTCCGCTCGATCTGAGGCCTAAGAAGACCCGCGCCCTTCGTCGTAAACTAACTAAGCATCAGGTATTTCTTCTTTTTAGGTCACAGCTAAGAGCTTGAAATTTTGATTCTATTTTGGGCGTGTTTGTGTAACTCGTGAATCCCTTGTTTTAATGCTGTATGCTTGTTGAAAAGTTTATTTGACTCTTTATTCATTGTGGCTCTTTCTGCTGTGTGTCTAATACACCAATCATTGCACGTTACCATAAAATCTTAATCCAAAAACTGAGAAATAACCCATTGTAAGATGTTTCTGAACATTTGACGTTGTCTAAAGCATTGGTTGTACAATTTTGGTAACTCAAAATACCCAAACATTTTCCCATGGACACTTGTTGCAAAGACGAATTATATGAGAACATATGTTAAGACATTAAATGTCATTCTGTTAACTGTTTTACATTTTTTTGCATTTCCTTGGTGTTTGCCTTCCCAGTACTTAAACCATTCATTCCTTGATGAAGATTTCCATTTGTACTTTTACTAATTTTATTCTTTTTTCCTCTTGGGACTTATCTCCAAAGATGGATTTTAACTGTTAGAAACCATTCAAATTTGGCAAGTCGTATCTCTTGAATAATGTATTTTTTTTCTATCCTTATGTACCTTCTCAACTTTTGTTATGCATCTTTACACAATATTCCAGTGAGGTCTTGAGTGTTATGGATCTGAGTTGTATCCCTTAGTGTAGTAACATGTTGGGTACTACATGGTTCACAACATCAATACATGTGCCCTAGCAGGCGTAAACTGAAACTTTCACGAGGATACTCTCGGCCTCTAGTAACCATTTGTTATAAATGACCTCATATTGTCATTTAGTTAATTTTTTTGGATCCTCATAAGCTTGGTTTCTGTTTTTCCTATATTCTCTATATTTCTTCAGTTGATTTAATTGTTTCATAGGGGTATCAGGACACGTACCTTACATGTATTTAAATTCATCAGATGCTAAAATGCGTTTTTTCTTTGATGTTTATCTGTCCTTAGGCTAGAGTGTGCTCCTTTTGGATTACCTTCTCAACTTTTGTTGTGCCTCTTTACATAATATCCCAGTGAGGTCTTGAGTGTTATGGATCGAGGTGTATCCCTTAGTGTAGTAACATGTTGGGTACTACATGGTTCGCAACATCAATACATGTGCTCTAGCAGGCATAAACTGAAACTTTCATGAGGATACTCTCGGCCTCTAGTAACCATGTGTTATCAATGATCTCATATTGTTGTTTAGTTAAATTTTTTTGGATCCTCATATGTTTGGTTTCTGTTTTTCCTATATTCTCTATATTTCTTCAGTTGATTTAATTGTTTCATAGGAGTATCAGGACACGTACCTTACATGTATTTAAATTCATCAGATGCTAAAACACGTTTTTTCTTTGACGTTTATCTGTCCTTAAGCTAGAGTGTGCTCCTTTTGGATTACATGATTTGAAGACATGCTGGTGGTTTTAGTAGAACATAGAGCTTTAACATTTCTGTTTCTAACATTCTTACTAGTTTGTTCTGTCAGCCAAAAGAAACTTATGATTATTTTTTATGTAACTGTTTTGGTTATTTTATTTCAAGTACTGGTCATACTGTTTTTATTTCCTTGGTAAGAATTAACATTGGTTGAAGTTCTGCCTTGAGCTCTTTGATCAAAAGTAGACTATTTCGTTGACAATATGATTATTTTCTTGAACCTTATGATGAACTTCATGATGCATGATTTAAAATTTGCTTTCTGTATAGCTATATTGTAGGTTTATCTTTTTGTTCTGAGTTTTGTCTCTATGGACTTTCTCAAGAAAAAAGTCTATGGAAACACTGTAACACGCCAATAGGGTTTTAAAGTTCTATGTTTCCTGCTTTAATTGCATTGACTTTTTCATGTAATATTCTTTTCTTTTTATTTCCACATTGTTTGAGGAAATTTCGTACAGAATTAAGCTATAAACATTTGCCTAATGAAATTTAGTTTCAGTAATTCTTCAAAAAATGAATTTCACTAATTTTCCTTGAAGCTGAGTTCCAACAAAATGAACCTGCAGTGTAGAGTTTTATAAGTAAACAAATTAGATATGATTTTTAGGTGATAAGCCTTTTTCATCTAACTAGGTTGTCCTGATTGATACACTAGATTAATCATGAAGGATGCAGTGTAGAAAAACCATAAGCTAACGTTTTGATGAGTTTTAATCATGAAGGATGCAGTGTAGAAAAACCATAAGCTAACATTTTGATGAGTTTTAATCATGAAGGATGCAGTGTAGAAAAACCATAAGCTAACTTTTTGATGAGTTTGGTTCTCTTTGTGTATTTTAACTTTTATTTTTTGTCTCATTTTTCCATTTAAGTATTGTAAGTCCTAATTTTATTATAGTGTATGCACTTTTGAGTCTTTTGATGTATTTGTTTGTCTAATGTAGTTTCATAGTCTAAAAATAACGATGTAGAAAACTTCTGTTACAACTTAGATATCTGATGTTACAATTTTTGACATCTTACCATATCTGATAACAGGAATCATTGAAGACTGAGCGAGAGAAGAAAAGGGAAATGTACTTCCCATTGAGGAAGTATGCTGTCAAGGCATAGATTATCAACTCTTTATCGCCCCTTTTTTTTTTTTCATCCATCACGATGCGCTTTAGATGGGCTTGGATAGCTTTCATTTTTTAAACTTAAATTACTTGATCACCAGTCTTGAATTCACCCGTGGTCAAGTATTACTAGAATTGTTTTTCTTTGTCTTACAATTAAGTTTTTAATTTTTCTATCTCTTGTTTTGTAAGTCTGGCTACTGCTATCTATCCCAAAAATCTTTCTTGGAGAAAAATGGGACCCTCAACTGCTGTTAGCAATTATGCTTGTGTAAATAACGGTGGAGTGTGGACTGTAAACTCTTTTGGGTGCCGGAAATTGTAGGTTAATTGGCGTCTGTTTAGCCTTCATTTAACTGGATTTTGAAGTTTTTGAGTAATTATATCAACATTACATTTATCGTCTGTTCTCTTAAATTTAACAGTTATACAAGTTATATTTAATTAAGATGTGGTTTCAGCAAAAAGTACTGTAGTTCCGATGTTGGATTATATTCCACTATTTTTTTTAATTTCTTGATCTTTTTTTTTTCTTTCAAGTGAAGTAGGTATATTCTGCCAAATGGTTGAAGTCGGATGCTCACGAAGACATCGTCAATGTATTGCAGAATGAAAAACTGTACGCCTGAGTCTCTGAAAATTGAAACCGTGTGAGCGTTTCACAAAAATGTGAATTGAAAAGGGACTAATAAATGTCTTTTTTTTAATATCAGCTTTTAATGTGCCCGATGAACTGTTGAACTACTTTCATTTGCACGATAATCGTTGGAGACTAACATTGGGAATTAGAGGTTTGAGAACATGGTGGTGCGACATTGTTCATTGTTGATGGAACCATCGTTGCCATTGTTGGCTCTCTTCGCAGATCTCTCAGGCGCCTCCAAGCTCTGCAGCTCGACTCGCCGAGAAGTCGTCCGCAAGCTCGCCAGGCTCTCGGATGCAAGCCGTGAGCGAGCTTGCAAGTCCACAAGCAAAAGCTCTGGAGGAGTCTCTTTAGCACCCAAGTTAAGAAGGCAAGGAAAAGGAAATGGAAGAGTAAATTTATTTAGCTCCTTGTTATATGCTGTGCTGCTAATTTGTGAGCAGCATTCAAATTACAAGGGGCCCCGAGGGCTCTGCATCGCTTACGCTTTACGTATTTCCTCTGTTGTGCTCCTAGAACTAAATCACGTTTTTTTTACGCGACTATTTGCAATTGCAATCCTTTCCTTTGCTTTCCTTTCAATCACAAGTTAATTGTGCTAATTACTTGAGGTGAATGGCAACTGAGAGAGCACTTGTATGCATGCGCCCCTCCTCATTCACGCCGTCGTTGGCCTTCACCTGGACGGTCTTCAGCACGGCGTACCCATTGGCATCCCGGTACCTCCCGTCGCCGCCAACCACCGCAACGTGAGACTCCGGCTGACCAGGCCGGTGAACACCGAAGAGCCTCAGGCTGTCCCCCGGGCTGGGGCCGCCATTGCTGCCGAACGCGACCTTCATGGCCACCATGTGGCCACTGTCCTCATCGCCCGCTATCGTCACATAGATTCCCTGGGCTTTTCCTATCGTCACGGTTGGCCCCCCAAGCTCGAGATTGCCGGTGAGGTCCTCATCGATCGTTGTCACCATTCCGGCTTCCAAATCCTGCGAGCTCGCGAATAGCTGGATCCAGCCAGCGGAGTCACCGCCCTGGAGGGTGCTGAACGTTGCAGAGACTGGACGGTCTGGAGATGAAGCTGCAGTGCCGCCGCTGGAGGCAGCAGCTGGGAAGAGGCCCACCGGGGGAAACCGCGCGTCGTCAACGTCGCCGGCCACGGGGACCGAGTGCTGGTGGCTGCTTCCGAGCACGTCGTTCATGGTGAAAGTTATCGTCCGACCGCTTCCGGGAAGCTCTGGAGGTCTGTAGCTTGGAGTGCGGGCAGGAGTTGAAGGGTGGATGATGATGAAAAAGATGCCGGAGAAGAAGAGGAAGAGTTGCTTTGTACTGGTGCATGCATATTGTTTGAGCAACCTCGCCATGCATATATGTCGAATTGATTGGAATGCCGATCAATTACGTGATTGGTTTAACTGCGCATGGCTGAAGATTTTGTACCAAGAATTGGTTTTCAGAAAGGGAGTTGGATCAGAAATCTGCAGAATGCAGTTGTTCAGAAAGGGCCATAAATTTCACGCATGCATGCATGCATGCGTTTATAATATGTACTTTTATTTGATGAAGACTACCGACGACATAATTAAACTACTCCAATGAACTCTCGTGCATCCACTCCGCTTCTCTTCAACACACACCACCGGCCCCGTCATATGTTTATTAGGTGAAAAATAAATGAAAGTGAGAGCCACCTCGATCCATCCAGCTTCTATATATAACTTTGTCATTTATTTGTCCTGCTGTGCTATGTCTGTTCCTTCCATTTGCTCGGATGCCTTACTGAGAAGTGAGAAGCCATTCATTTCGGTCGAGCTCTAACTGAATCATGATGAGATGCATAGAGTGCAGGTCACCTTTAATTTCTCCACGCCTTCCACCAAACACAATGAGACGTCCAAAGCAAGGTCACCTTGGTGGACCTTGCGCATGTCGAATGGCCCCCTACTCCACAGTAGTTATCCAAATGGTGAACAACATAGATATTTCTTCTCCTTCTTCTTTTCCTCCGACAGAAATCCTAATTTTTAGTTGGATAGCTCTCTTCTTTTTTCTTTTCAAAAAGATGAGGCAACGGACACCTGTGTTCTCTTCTGAACTAATCTTGGGCTTCAAAACTATATACTCAGTGCTACTAGAAAATACATGCTTGTGGCTGTTCTCCCATGCACCAGTAACCACTGTACATATGTGATCACTGCAATGCTTCAAGTACACGTGAATGTTCCAGCTTTACCTTTTCTCCAAAGGAACCAAAGCTAAATTATAATTCAACCACTCATTTTGCTCGTTCGAATTGGATTATTTAGGGGAAGCTTCTTAGTTATGAAGTTGTTTCTTGCGGCACCGTGCCGTCCGTCCGATGCAACCGAGAAAGAAGGCCACGAACATCCATCAAGAATTGGAAATAGAGGTCCTGCCGATCGCCACGCCTTGTGTCCAAAACCCTGCGATTTCCCTGTCAAAGTAGTGTTTCAGCTTACTGATCTCAAAGTTGATCTTGGGGAATCGCCCTTTTCATGTTTTAGGCTTTTAGCCGAAAGGTAACCCAAACAGTCAATGCAGAAGCCAATTCGAATCCACCTTTCGCTTGTTGGAAGGAAGCTTACTCTTTACAGCAAATCTACACCTTCTGCTGCATCCCAGACAGTGCACCTTGTGATTTAATTATATGAACTGGAAACACATCAATGAGAGACATCTAACTGGAATTTTGCCTGCAGCTATGGTGATCCTGGAGATACTGTTGACAGGCGATTTCCTATATTACAATTGCCATATCATTTTACACAGTAAAACCTTTGCCTGCATCTAATTCTTCTGTCCAGTGCTGGCAGTGACCCCCAAAACAAGAAGAAGCTCTGGAACTGGAAGCTCCTTTTACCTCAGCCTCGGCCTTGAGAGCTTTCGTTCTACCTTGATAGGGCAGAATAATAATAAGAGTCCGAAACTTGGATCCGAAACATGCACCTGGCTTGAAAAATATCATTGCTCAGGCATCATCAATACCACACACTTATCATGACCTTCCTCACAAGTCTGTACCCATTGATTTCTAAGTAATTGGACCCCCATTGTCCCAACTTCAAGAAATGCTGAGTAGAGTAGAGGAGCCATATGTTAAGAACATCAGACTAATATAGTTTTCAGCACAAGTGAAAAGCACAGATGAAGGTAAAACGGCAACTAGGTCCCACTTATACATACAATGAGATAAAAACCCTATCACTTTCTTTCTTCTGGACATGGCGACATCCTTCCTAACTTTACATAGCAAGTAGCAACACAGAGATGGAAATGATGTACATACACGCAGCACGTCCTGGCCTTTGCTCCCTCACAACACCAGGCAGGCTCCCAATTAAGACTAATAATGAAGGCACATATAGCTATAGAACAATTAACAGATTCAGTGCTTCAATGAAGACATCAAGCTGATGAAGGCGGCTGTGGCGGCATGGACGACGGAGGCGCGGCCGTCGAAGGCCAAAGCTGGGCATTCTTGACCTTGGAGATGCTGTTTAGGACTCCCAAGGGGGTCACGTCTCCGACGACCGTCACCTTCTTCGTGGAAAAATCTATGTTGAATGACGTCACACCTGCACATGTTAGCATATATTAAGATTACGTCGGCTGCTCATAGCAGAGGTCTACATGAATCAAATCAAGATCACGTCATCTTCCATTGTTTTTACCTTCCATTCTGGAGATGTGTTTCCTAACTTTCCCTTCGCAGCCTTTGCAATGCAGAGACACCCTCAAAACCACGACCTACATATGAAGATGCACACCAAATTCATTACATATTCTTTTTTTTTTTTAATCCCGAACCAAAGTTTTAAAGCGAATTGGAACGAGAAACGCCCCCACTATTAACATCTTGATTGCGTAAAGAAGAAAGGATTTGATGAAGTAAAACCTGGTCATGTTTCTTAACAGAAGAAGAGCATGACTGGAAGGCCGCACTACTACCGTCTTCCTTCTTGGCTTCCTTAGGCCGGTCGAGCTGGATCGCCAGAAGACGTGACGGCGCGGCTTCCAAAACGTCGATGAATGCGTCGTCGTTCAACAGATACCGTGCCGAACTCGCCGGAGTACGGACCGGCAGCTCGTCGGCAGCTGGCTCTTCCAAGCTGAAGCTCCTGCTGCTCTTTTGGTGGTAGGACGGCTTGGACCTCGTGGGAGCCTGGCTCATCGAGTTGACGACGGCCTTCGCCCGACGGGGATCTCGCAGGTGGGGCGTGTGCCGGTCGATGGCTCTTCCAGCGCTCGGCCGCACCATGGACTTGTGATCTATGCTCGTGCATATCGCCGCTGATGCAGGCGACGCGCAGGAGAAGTTTACTCCTTTCATTTCCTTGAACAGCCAAGGAGCCATTTCTTTCTTTCTGCCTGCGCTTCTACTGCTCTATCACAAGCATCCGTGTCTGTGTGTGTGTGTGAGAGAGAGAGAGAGAGAGAGAGAGAGATGGTTGGAGGAGAGAAGGTGGGTAAGCCAATTAATATAGCTTGTTCATGCAATTACTTTTTGGACGTAATGCAATTAAAATGAGCAATGGCGGTTTGGATGTGGAGTTTTATGGTGAGGGAGCGTTTCAAAAGTAGTGTTGAAAAAAAAAAACGGCATTTCCAAGTACCAAGTTGACTGTTGACAAAAATGGGAAGAGCAAAACAACTTTAAAGCTGCTCTAACATATCTTGTATTAAATAA
This sequence comes from Pontederia crassipes, assembly GCA_030549335.1. Classification (NCBI taxonomy): domain Eukaryota; kingdom Viridiplantae; phylum Streptophyta; class Magnoliopsida; order Commelinales; family Pontederiaceae; genus Pontederia; species Pontederia crassipes. The sequence continues at coordinate 38,857,115 of CM060190.1, forward strand.
TTAAGTGTTTAATAACCTACTTAATTAGAAAACCTAATTGACAAAAAGAAGAGACTTTGCTTTGCCTTTAGATTCTCTGCTGTCCCACATCACATGCACTGATACATGCAGGGTTAATTATTCATAATCTCCTGTTAAATAACGGATTTGACATCTACACATGATGGTTAGTTCATGTGTACATAGAAAAATTCTTTGCTAAAGACATATCGGAAGAGAGAAAAAAAAAATACTATGCATACCGTGTATGTATGTGTCTATCCTAGTGACCATTTGATTTGCCTATCTATGTGCCTATGCCAACACTTCTTACACCATTTCATAGGATACCAAGATTGAATCTTGAAAAGTCCCAATGTAGTTTCCTAGATGTTGTATATTGAAGCTAATGCTTTTACCTCTTCAATGGCAAAGTATGCATTTTTGGGTAGGAATTTCATATATGAACTCTGATTTATTTATACTCGTATTTGATTCTCTCTATCTATTCACGTGACGTTTCTCACCACCTTGGGTCATTTTTCTTCGCCTGCAGCATGGTGAATGCTCAACCGCAAAATCACAGGTAGTGATCGCAGTTCGCATCTTTCATCAAAACCAGGTCGGCAAGAATCGAACATTTTGCTGCGATCCTTCCTGGTCATATTAAAGGAAAAGAAAAGGGAGGGAAAAAAAAAAGAGCACAAGAACACTGCTTAATTCACATGTCGCAGCCCGCAGGGTTTCACGTGGTTTCGACTCGTAGCAGAACAAAATCCAAAACAGGGTAAGTGGATGATTTTTAATAGAATTCAAATCGGGGGACGTGCACTGGTTCTCTCCATGGCTTCTTCTTCTCTCTCCTCTCTCTCTCTCTCTCTCTCACACACACACACAGTTCGCATATGGGACCGGCGGACTTGCACTCAGACGACTGCTCTGCTGCGTCTTTATTATTTCGATGCAGCCCTCTGTAAAAATAGAATTTTTATATGTCAATATGATATGAGATACAGAAATGAATTGTGATAGCTGTGTAGTGTATGAGCAGCATCATGTCACCTTCCATGCTGAGACTTTATGCATAAAGCTACCTTTTACTAGCATGTAGATTGTAGAGTTTGTTAACGTAAACAACCACCACATGAACTGTCCCAGAAGAGGTCCATAACATCTGTTATGCACGAGAGAGAGAGAGAGAGCAAATGCATGATGGCATTTGCAAAGCAGTCTTCTTCCACCTAGAAGGAGGAAGAAGAAGGAACAGTAGCTGTTTAACTGGAATGTCCCTGACTGATTCCTGCCATTTGTGAAGGTCCACGTTCATGTTGTTGACAAAAGAGGCCACAGAGGGCGGAAGACATCATTGTCAGATCATTGATGTTTTTTTCCTCCTAAATTGATGGCAGGTTTTTGGACTAATCACACAACCAAAGTGGATGAAATATGACAAGGAATCAGCGTATCGAATAGTTCGTTTTCTTTGGCCTAAAAACCAACAAGAAGGGAAGAATGCAGTGAGAAAAAGACACAGATGCTGCGCCATTTCAGTAAAACAACATGCAAGGCAGCGCAATTTTCGAAGTTTCATTCTCAAATGGAATCATTTGATGCTTCGCTCTCTGGATGGGCACACAAAGTAATGTTCACCCTAGTCCCTAATCATGTAAAGCCTAAGTTTGTGATCATATCATTTTGACAATGTAATATATTGAGGAGCTTGATCTTCCTGGAAGCTTCAAATAAGCCCCCAATCATTAACTTCAACCAAATCATTTTTGTTTCTAGGAATTTTCTTTTATTTGTTGTCTTCAAAGTGGAAATTGTTTTCTGCAACAAAATTTAGTGGCATTAAGAACATTTATATTCCATTAATCCTTACCAACCAGTAGGTGGGTGTATTTGTTGGCAATATGATCTGGAATCCCTTTCCCTCTGGTTCATGGAGGAGCATGCAAGTAATATGTATTTGAGTTGAGGAAATTATAATAGAAAAAGTAAGCTCAGGATCAATTCCCACAAGCATCAAATTTCCACTCCTTGCTGATAGACGTAATAGAGCAAGACATGCCAGGGAATTTATGAAAGATGTGGAGAATGTACAAAATGATGTGTTCTCCATTATCACAAACTTTTGCCTACTAAAAGTTTAAGAATCAGATGCTTCTTCCAACTTCTTTTTCCCTCCACCTGTGTGCCATATTGTTAGATGTGACTAGTCTCCATCCATAGATTCTTGCTGCAAATGAGCCCTAATACTTATTCAGCGTCTCTTTATATTATAAAGCTCGCAATGAAATATTTGATTCTAATTCATATAATGCCGAAGGGCACATAGCTAACAAATATCACACTTGCAAACTGGTTCATAGTCAAGTCTTTTGAAAGCATAGATACGAAAGCCAGAGCCTTGTGGTTGAGCCTTCCTGTTCCCAGGAATCAGATCTTAAACCTTGAAATGTTTTGCCTTTTTATGCCACCATTCTTTTGCCGAGTTGCATGTGCAGATGCATAAACAAGTTAACTACGAATTGCACGCCATATGCTCACAAAACAATTGATTTTTCATGTCCAAACTATTCTTTTAATTCTGCATCTCAAAACTCAAACGAGAAAGGGAAAAAGAATGGATTTTGTCTCCTTTTTCATTCAACCTTTATAATCATCAGAAGATAGTGCTTCTCACAAAAATAGTAAAATATATTTGTTAAAACACCTTTACAAGTTTCCATGCCCTTGAAACTGATTTGGGGAGAACAATTCTTTGTTCACTTCCCCTTGCGAGAAAAGTTATTATAGCGCCCCAGCTAATTGTTAACTATTTGTCTTGAAAAAATGTATGTTCAAGAACTGAAGTATGCAATGATCCACAACCTGAATCAATTAAAGCATCATTATCATATTGCTTTGTTAAGTATCAGAAAGTATCAGAAAAGCAATTTGCAATCAGAAACCCCATGTATTTGAGATGAATCTTTGGGCTCCTGAAAAGATAACATGAGAGTGAACAGCCATAACAACTATTAACTTGATGAATATTATTTTGAAATATAGAAAGGTGAACACACTAGCTAACAAACAGTGATCGTTCAAAATACAAAAAAAACTTGATACATGAGAGAAATGCCATGGAACAAAAATGCAGGAAAACAACGGGACGAGAAACAATAAAAAACTACAAGATTACGACAATATTAAGTTAACTTGCAGCGGCGATGAGAAAAATATAAGTAATCCTCAAGGCAACGTAATGTAGCACCAAAACAGATAAGAATTCGATATATATCAAGCAAACTGGGAATGAAACAAGTTAATATGCATTTTAGAACCAAGTTAACAGATTTTTACTGTTACTTGTATGCATTTTGAGAATGTGTAATGAACTCCCAAACAATGGAAGAAAATTAATGAAGCAAAAGTTACATTTCCACAAATTGAACTTTCCACATAAAACACACATTGAATCTACTAGATTAAAAACAGCTAAACTGATTAGTAACATTTCAAGTGAAAATTTGATGGACTACATATGTCCCAAAGCTTCAAGAACCTACAAGTGAGATACCACTATCTTTCAACTTTGAATAATTGTTATTGTTAACAATCAAGGAACCAGCTTCCATATGTATATACTCTTTGCATCTTTGCTTATATATCTTTAAGTTAGATTAATTTTAAGAGGAAGAGATGTGTCAATATATCACCTTACAAAAAAAAACAAACAAGAAACTTTTATTCAAAATTCTTTGTTGCAACACTGTTTTAAGCCCAAACCAAAACAATGTAATTGCCAGCACTACAATAAAAGAAGCTCAAACCTCCCCCAGTTGAGGGGCTTATTTGTATCTAACACTCTCCAAACTTGTCCCTTCCTTACGCTATGAAATACCTTTTGTATGGGTTTCCTTCCTATAACACTACAAAAGAATGTATACTTCAATGTATTAATCTGACCATATACTGCTCAACTCTGCATTACTATTTGAAAGCTGAGCATAACTCTGCATGATGATTGCACACCTAAAAAGCGCTATTCATCAATTTGCATTAACAAATAGCAAATTTCACACTATAAGAAATTTGATCAAATCCGAAAAAACCCTTCTCAGACTGCATCAGCTGACTTGTACCGCCCATTACTTTTTAAAGCCTCACTATTGACGCTAAAAGGTTGAGCTTGAGAGATAGAAGGTGATTCTATACAAGATGAGACACAAAATACCACAATGAAGCATCCCATAACGGCACCATGATTCCTCTGGATCTCTATGGTATAAGGACTAGATGAAACAATCTCTTTGAACAAGACCACCTTTGACAAGGATGATGCTACACTAAAACTCCCTCAAAAGTTCTTCTAGAAGCTCTTCCAGTATCATTCTTTCTATCTCCCATCCTATCTCATCAATGTCATCCCTTAAACTAAACCATGGCCCATCAAGGACCTTGTCCTCAGCCTCTCCCTCTCCAAGCTCTTCACGTTTCCTAACCATGATTTGCCATGCCTTTTCAAGAAGTCCTTCAGATCCCCACATGGGCCCAATTTTTCTGGTAGAATTAACCCATGGGTGCATCTCTATACATGGAGCAAGAATCTCAGCAAGGATGGAGTTTATAAAATCAAAAAATAGTTTCCTCTCTGACCTCAACCAAATAACCAGTTTGCTGTACTTCTTCTCAAGCTTTTCAAAAACATGAAAGCCCACAGGAAATTTCTGTAAGCATCCTGTACTATAAAGTTTATATTGATCAACGCCATAAATGCCAGAATCAATGAGCATATCAAGCAAGTATGAAAAATCTCTTTCCTCGTCATTAGTAAACTCATCTTCCATATTGTCCATCACTTGTAGGGATTCAAAATCTCTTGCATCTTCATTATTGTCTAATCTTAGAACTTCTTCTTTATTAATGCAAGCATGGCCCGAGTCTAACTTCGACATCCGACATTGTGTGGAAGGATCTGCAATGATAAAGATCATTATGTAACAAAAGCAAACACGAGAGAAATTATATAGAAGAAATGACTAAAACTTCTCTTTTTCTCTGCTTTTAGTTGAAATATAAAATCTGACTGCCAGTAATACCAGAATTATCTTCCATTAATGGAAGATCAAGGATTGATACTGGACTTGATTGCACTGCCTCATTGCTACTTCCAGGAGACTGTGGTTCTATCATTGTTCCATCCATGTGAATGGATAGACCATCAATCCAATGAGACTCAAATGAGTTTTCCTGGTAAAAGATTCGCAAATTTTTCATAGAACAAAATATCACAAAGTAGAGAATTCTTAACTAACATATATACGACAAATTAAAGATTCTTTTCACAATTGTCATGATTATGTAGTGTACGAGATGCAAACCTATAAAGAGCAATAATGATGCACGAGCAAATGATTCTAGTGATAAAACCAAACAGAACAGAAAAAAAGGGAAATTATGCCCCCATTTCTAGAACATTGAACAAAATAAGATCACAGAAAAAAGGATCCCTACAGGATGGGTGCAAAGTGCATTTTCAACACTAAAAATGCCTTCTAGGATTCTATGACAATTCCAAGTAGAACAAAAAAAAAACACAATAAAAAGGACCTCAGGACTTCATCTTGGGATTTAAATCAATATCACCAAACTCAAAGGAAAACTGTTAGGAGTTAGGACATGGAACACAGATTATTCCAAAATCTTCAGAATAAAAAATTCTAGTAACTTTGTGTTAAGAAGTGGTAATGAAATTGACACTGAGGGGCACCCATTGTTAGAAACAGAATCTTATTCCATATCATGCCGTTCTATTTTCCTAAAATTATCAGTGACTAGGTTAATAGAAACCCAATACCTGATTATCACAGGAAATATCATCATTACTTGCTATATCTTTATCTTTTGTCTGTAGGGAGATGTCCATACTCTTCTCGACTATTGTGTTTAAATGTGTAGAGCTTGACACAAATAGGTCATTCTCAAAATCAGCCATGTTATCATCAGAAAAGTTAAAGACATTAAACTCGGGTGATTTCATGTAAGATTCATTCTCTAACTCTTCTGTTTGCATGGGCATCTGCTGAAGAGGCAGTATGTCTTCCTTGCCAACAGATTTGAATGAATCAAATTTGTTACTACCATTTCCGAGGTCCCTGTTTGGATCACTTCCACCATGACCACGATTTGTGTGCATAAGCCCTAAACTAGGCATATGCTTATCTGCATATAAGTGATCATCCCTTCCATAATTTCTTGCAAAACCTGAATGTGATGCATATTTTGGCAAATTTATAAGATACCAATCATTATGACTATTCGGATTGCTAAAACTTGAAGGACAGCGAGGCTTCAGTGGTTTATTTGCTGAAGGTGATGATCTCAGATCTGAATTCCTGTTAGCAGAAGGAAACTTAAGTTTTCTGCTTGGTGCTTCTTTATCACATAAGGCAAACATTCCTCCCAGAGTCCTCCTCGTGCGTGAACCATGATAAAGTGTCTCCTTGGACTGGTAGCCCATCTTTTCATTGCTGACCTCCCTTCTCATGAATTCAGTTGAAGAAGCTATTGAAGAGCTATAACTTCTCTTCCGTGCACCAAAGAGGCCAGGAGGCTTCTGAGAAGCATCATGGTTATGCAAATTATACCTGCTAAATACATAAATCTCATCCTTAAAGTGTTTGTTAAGACTGAGCAACGGACCCTCTCTATAGTCACTAGAAATGGACTGTTTCATGTACTGAGTGATCTCTCTAGCAATTTCTCTGGATCCCCTTGACTTGCTACCACCAATCGTCTTGACATAAGTAGAGATTCTGTCTTCATTGCTTCTTTTTATATCCGCAAACCTAGAATGAGTAGTCTGCCTTCTTTTACATAATGAAATATTTTCATTGCCCACAGGAAAAGAATCCCTTCTTCTCTTGTTATCAGCCTTGTCAAGACATGACTTTAAAAGGATAATCTTACTTTGTTGAGTACAGGTATCATTCTTGTCTGAACGCCATACTTTTGCAAATGTATGTGAGAATGAAGCTTTTTGATCTTGAAGAGAATGAAAAACATGACCAGCAGCCAAGATCTTGTCAGATCTTTTAGCATTATTCAGAAGTGACCATCCTGTTTCCCCCCCAAATTCGTATCTTAGTTTTCTGTTTTCAAGCTTAGTGCCATTTAATGATTTTGCAATAGTAGTTTGCCTTGAATGATGAGATAACTCAAACCACTTCAGGTTTTGAAGATCTTCTCTGAATATGGAACTAGACTGTTGCTGACCTTTTACAGCACAGGCTTCATTGCTATTTTGATCCTCCATCACGTGATTGTTTTCTCTTTTCCTTTCACGTGGGTCATAAGAAAAACTTTCACCGAAAAAGTTCCTCTTACTTTTATCCTGAAACACCTCAGATGATCGATTCTGAGGCCACATGCCTATCGTCTTCTGTTGATTTGGATCAATTTGACAAGGTGGAAACTCATCAAGACCCATTAGTTTTGCAATGACACTTGATGAAGGATGCCTGACCACTGCTCCTTTTGGTATCTGTTCAGCCATGAACATCTTTATAAGTTTTTTTCTGTTTTTTGACTAAGTGTTGGAAGATCAAATTAAGAATACAACATAAATGAACACAACCGAGTTCATTGCAGAGTAAGAGATAACATATATTAAAGCATTATATCGCAGAAAAGAAAAGAAATTACAAGGTAGCATTGCACAGGCATACACTGAGCATGAGAACATACTAGACAGACTACATGGTATTTTAGAATGTAGTAAGCAATCTCTGTGCTGTTTTTCTATGTGGTAAAGTAGCGCACTTACAGAATGTTCTTCCATTTGGGAGATAGTGCTGCAAGTAGAACTGGATTCTGTACTGGAACCATTCTGTTGTGCAGTTGGATGATTGTGACCTGAAAGAAAACTAGTCAATGTGAGGCGTGCTTAGTAGTTAGTACTCGGATATGGCAATTGTAGATTCCGAATTCAACCTAGCACATGAGAAATAAAATTAGCTATTTTATTTCAGTTGTTCAAATAGTAAACACATTGGGAGAATGAAGCCACTTGTGGGCATGACTAGACAAAATGTAACCACTTTCCACATGCAGACACATATCATAATTTCATATGCATAGACCGCATATCTAGATGCAATGGTTAGCTATTGGAGCGCCTCCATAGGACTTGACCATCTTAAGACATTAGCACATAGAATTGGCAGACAGTGACTTGAATTAGCTAGGCATGAATCATAACCAGCCAAACTTTGTTTCTCTACAAGATTAAAGGAGATCTCTATAATAGTGATGGATAGCTAAAAGAAGTCTTCGAGTCAATTGCGTCCAGAACCTAAAGGCTAAGCCAATTCCAGGAAATTACTCCAAACATCATTTAGATGAAGGAATCGATTTCGCTTAATTAGGCTGGATGCTGAAAAGACATACCAGAGCAGTAAAACAGCTACAGCAATGAGCAATCTGCGGTGGCGTGCCTATTGTCATATATGCTGAAAAGTCCTATTGCTCTAGGCATTAAAATGATTTTTCAGAAAAAAAAAGAACATGCTGCGACACATATCATGGTTATCATCATCAGTCGTAACTTGTCGGCAAAAGAAGAATTTTTCTTTAATGAAAGGAAGAAGTGGAATCGATAAATAAAAATTGGATTCTTCGGAATCAATTTTTTTCCAAAGCTCTGCACCAGGAGCTCCATTCAAACACCAATAGGAAACAGATATCCCAAGCTCAAATAGAGCTAAGAAACTGGAACAAGCCACCGAATCGGCCCAAGCAAATGGGACGCACCAAACCCGAGATCAGAAGCCATCGTCGACGTCCTCCAGGCCAAGCCGGCGCCGCCGCCAATCCGATGCGGCCGCCCCCTCCGCCGCCTCCTGATTCCCTGCAGACGCTGCCGCGCGCGGAGCCAATCACCTTCCATCGCCTCAAACCGCAGACGATGAGTTCAACAACTTTTGATCCGAAAAGGCCGCTTCGTTTTCTCGTTCCGCGGGCGGGTTCTCCGACACGGAGACCACGCAACCGCGGGACAGCCCAAAGATACGGAGAATCCTTGTCGAGTACTATGGAAGGGACGATACACAGAGGACGGAGAGAGAGAGAGAGAGAGAGAGAGAGAGAGAGAGTCAGAGGAAGAAGCCAAAGGAGCGTTTTAGGAAGGGGACGAGAGAGAGAGAGAGAGAGAGAGAGAGAGAGAGAGAGAGAGAGAGAATTAAAGTGGCGGCTTTCTTGGTAATTAAGAGGGCGCGGTGTGGCCTGCTAATGGTAATTAATTAATACAGCGTATCTTGTTTAACCATGTTTCAATCTTGTGAATGGTGACGTGTCATAAAGATAAAGCAATTGAGCGTATTTATTGGGCGTTTGCGAAACGCCCTAAAATTTTGTATTAATTAATAAATAAAAACTGCGTGTAATCATTAATTATTGTTCCTGTTTAAGAATCTGTATTGCGAATTTGAAAATATACAATTATATTACAAATAATAATAATAATAATAATAATAATAATAATACCAATAACGATTTTTTTATTAAATTGAACACATCATATTTTGATTACATGGCAGATTTAAGGAGGCAGCAGTGTTTGATTTTGTTTCCATATCTTGGACTACATCCAACTCCAAAAGACGATTTGTCTTTACCTTTTTTTAGGCACCTCTTCAATAATAAATGTTTTTCATATTTAACAAAAAATAATAACTTTATAATTTAACATCTAAACCTCCTTTTATTAAATTTTTAATAATGATAAAATATCAGTTTTATTCGTATTTTATTATTACAACAAAAAATATTTCAAAAATAAAGAGCAATCAATATAGTAAAAATATTATTTAATAATCATATTCTACACAGTATTATGCTCATGCTATTAATAAAATTTTGGATGAAATTTAATGACAAAAAATATATATCTCAAATCTGAAAGATACAATTCGCAAGTTTATAATTCAAGATTATGTGTGAAGGAAAGTTTAAGTTAATGAGATATTAGAAGAAATAATCCTATAATGAAAGACTCGTCAAAATTAAAATTCGGATTAACATTTAGAAAAATAGTAGATGTTAATATATATATATATATATATATATATATATATATATATATATATTTAAAACACCTCCTTCCTTTGCAGCATTGGGTAGGAAATTTGATTTGGGTATAGAATGCAGATATTGGTGTCATAAAATGAATTTTTAGCCATAATTGATTCACCTTAATTGAAGAATTCTTTTCTATAAAAATACACATAAGCAATAATCATAATATCCCGGTATTTTGATCAAGATAATTTGAAATTATAATATTTTCCTTAGATTTTTATATTGTTTTTTTTTCGACCAATAATAGGTCAAATGGCATCCGGAAACGACTCCGGAGACATGGCAAATAATGCAACCTCAACAGGGGCACTTGCACTTCTTAGTTTAGCAGCATTGATCACTGTAGGATTATGTTGTATATATCCCTCTTTATAATTTAATAATTATACATGCTTACTTTTTTTTCTTCTGGATAAATTGCATAAGAAAGTTCCAACTTTGATTTTATTCTAACTTTTATTTTTTGTGTAAAAAAGTTATGAACTTTGAATTTATTCTCAAATATTGTTTAAACTTTTACTTTTACATAAAAATCATGAACTTTAATTCAATTATCAAATTTAGACCAAATTTTTATTTTAGAATTTTAAGTTTGCTATAATTTTTTATTTTAAAATAAGAATTTAAGCTAAATTTGATAATTAAGTTAAAAATTCATGTGCACAATGAGAAGTTTAGGATAGATTTGAGAATAAAGTCAAAGTTCATAACTTTTTAAAAATTCAAGCTAAATTTGAGAATAAAAATTAGAGTTAATTTACCCCCTTATACATATAAATACATATTTTTAAAATCTCACACTCCTTATATGGCACTTCGATATTTTCTAGAAATAAAATCAATAAATTTAAACAAATTTAAAAATTTGTGTGTTAATGTGTTATTTTACGTCATTTTTTCACTCTGAAAATTATAATATTTTTTTCTCTTTGCGCTCAGCAAATTAATAGTTCTTTTAATCTTTTTTTTTTGTTTCTAGATAATTTTTAAATCTAAGTCCAACGCCACATCCCAATCATGCACGATTTAATATTTATCACATATTTTTGTATTTGTCAAATTAAGTGCCCATTTGCACGTATATATATTACTCCTCAAACACTTGATGGTTGATTGGTTTCTCACATGTCATTGGGTCCCCCTTATCTCTGTTGTTTTTTTAGATTATTTTTATTGCGACTATTTAATTTGATCAAAGCATTTAATTTTATTTTGGACCAATGGCTTCTTGATGAATGCTCTATAATTTTATTTTACTTTATTTTAATTTTTTTGGATTTTGTTATGGTCGATTTTCTAGCTTCAGTTGCTCTCTAATCCAAGTGATTGCCAACTTTGCTGTCTCAGTGGCCCACACGGAAAAGGTAATCATATGAATAATATTTTTTATTTTTATTTATTTTTTATAAGTCGCCTCCCATTCAAAATTTAAGATCACAGACAGACGCCTGACATTTTGTTCAGTAAATTCATAAATAATTATAGTATTTTAAAATATCATCAATATATATATATATATATATATATATATATATTTCTAAATCTACCCCTTTTTTGAATTTTAGGATTCATTCATCATAATATATTCATATTTTTAGGGCAAGAAGGCCAAAATCATTTGGACCTTAGTTTTCTTTTTATGCTAAAATTTTTGTAAATTATCAAGTAGTGTATTACATTACTTGGCCGATCATATTACTCTGTTTATTTGTTATAACTAATGAGTGATTTGAATTATTTAAGCAAATCATATTTCATACTGAAAATTTAAATTATATGTATCCTTTGAAGTTTTATTTCAATTAAATTATAAAATTAATCAAATAAATCCTAATATACTATTAACGTTAGTATTATTATGTATCACAATAATTTTATTATTTACTAAATAGATTTTTTATCAGTTTTATTAATTGTATTATTGCTATGATTAATTTGTTTATTAATAAACAATAAATAATAACATTATCTTATTAATTATTATAGTTTAACAAAAAATAATAAAATTATTATGAATATATTTTATCAAATTTATATACAATATAGAAAATTGCATTTGTGATTTATGAAATTTAAAATAAATTATATAACTATTTTAACATAACATTTTTAGCCAAGCACATATTGTTAAATGTGAATGAATTAGTCAATTTTAGTTATATTATAAATAACTAATATGGATTGAAATATATTACTTATTTATAATAAATAGATTGCACTTTAATAAGTCATGATCTTTTTGAGAGGTAATCTATATTTTTAAATTGTTTTTTCCTTGGGGATGTAGTGAATGCCTCCTTAGCTCTCTCTCTATGCAATTATACAATTCAATATAATTAATATAAAAATATTTGTTAGATATATTTTCTTAATGAAGACTATTTATTTTAAAATTAATATAATTGTTATCAAAATTATTTTGCAATGTAAACATATTTTATAACTATGAAATAGAATGATAATTAGTAAATGCATAATATGACATACAAGTGATATTTATTATGACAATATGGAATTCAACATTTTTTAGCAAAAGATAAGTAAATAGGTGGGAAAAAAATTAAAAATTACAAAAGAATACGAAATAAGATGTATGGTTTATCATCTGTATGTTTTATTGTGAAATAAAAATCTTTAGGTTTGAGTAAATATTTAAATAAAAAAAGTGGTAGAATGTATACTTTTATCAAGCTACACTGTAAAAATAATAATTTTTGCTAATCTAATAAATAGAAATGTATAATTCAGAAAATATAAACAATAATTATTACAATAAACAGAATGCAATCTATATTATCTATTATAATAATAGAAATAATGACATTTATCATGAAATCATGTAATTGGAACTAATCGAGATAATCATGCTTATTATGAAGTATTTAAATTAAGTTTCTCTCTCCTACTCATGTTTCTTGAGACAATCAAGAGGGTTTTACCATGCGGCCAACCACTCCCATGATGTTAGATCTCTCTCATCCCATCCTATGCGAAGATATTAATACATTAATAGCACATGTCCAAGTAATAGCATTCATGATCCTGCTTTATTGCTTAACTCTCACTATAATGACATTGTAGAGAATTATTTCGACTACTCTCGTATTCGAAAGATAATTCCTCTCAAACTTCTCCTCCTAAAGCTCTCAATAAAGCACAATAATTAATAATTATTAACACCTCTCGGGTTAGTGTATAAGCAATACAATTTTGAAAAAAAAATACAATCACAAATATTATAGATAAGGAAATGACCTCTCGGTCTAAGCCTTACCAGGTTAACCCTTTCTCAAGATGATAGTATATTGATAACATAGATTGGAGATGTAAAAAGAGAATTTAGAAAATTTTCAATCCTTTAAATCAAAAAGCAATACAAATATACTCAGAATATTGTATCAGACATAATTTATCGAATAAAAAAACATAAAATATGAAAAATAAAAGATTGAGGACCAAAGTATTCAAATCAACAAAATATGAATGAGCTATACTAATTCCATAATTAAAGAAGAATAACTCATTAGAGTACAAAACAACTCAAAATTGAATCCCATCCCATCGATCATAGCAGACATTATAGACAAAATTAATGATATTGTCGATCAACCAATAGAACAAATAGGATTGTTCTATGCCACCTCCAATAACAAAAAAAGAACTCTTCTCAATATAACAAATGATTAATTCTTCTCTTTTTATGTCCTTTGACTCCTTTCTTCATCGGCTTACACATGTCCCCCTTTTCTCAAAAGAAAGCTTTCATCCCTGATCAGATGGTGCCCAAAAGTTATATAATATAATGTACTAGATTAGCTTTTCCAAAGTTTTAGCATTTTCTAGTTCAAGCTGGTGTAAAATTGTGATTTCTTAGTTGGAAGAGTGTGATTTTTGTAGGGGGTGTTTGATACCAAAATAATGATGAGAACGAAAGCTTGTTCCAATGGTAACAACCAAACACTTCAAGAAATAAACTTTTTTAGTCAAACATCATCATTGTTTTATATTCTTTGTTTGCATAGTGAGAAAATAAAAAAGTAAGAACACCAAATTTTTGTCCAAGGCAAGAACAATTTATTTTCACCCAAAATATTGGATTCTCCTACCAAATATCCCCGTAGGATGTAGCTTCTTCTTCTTTTATTGAGAGTTTTGAAAGAAAATGAAAACAAAATAGTATCATTTGATTCTAAAAAAAATATAAATAAAGTTTTAGAGCCTACAAAAATATTTATCAAGTTATATATTAAACTAAAATTTAGAATCATACTTTTTGATTGGTAACAAATATTAAATTAAAACTTTCATAGTGTATAGAGTAAAGTTATATAACACTAATATGTAGTATACCGTATTAGCATAGATACTAAAATAAAATGTAATATTCTAAATAAAAATATTAGTTTTTATTTGTTGAATTAGTTAATTATTAATAAAATAAATAAACATATATGCAATATATCATAATGCAATGAAGTTATAAAAAACAGTCATATAACTTCATAACACAATGAAGTTATAGTAAGTAATTAAGAAACAACAGTTAAATATATTCGATATTAAATATATATCGGCCGTGGAGGACGGATAAGAAGTCAGTTTTACAAATGAAGATAGTTAAAGAAAAAAGGTTAAAGTTATCGTGAAGAGACAATTTATGAATGAAATGTTTCAAAGCCTGATGTTAGATGCAAAATAATTGCTAGTTCATCTTCAATGACATACATGAGCTTCGAACCATGCCTGTATTGCTCGTCTGAACCAATTTGCTAGATAGAACAGAGGATTTATTACCTTCGATCTCATGACTTGTTGGTCACATAAGTACGATCCACGTACAGAAAAAGGCATATTCAGGTTTAATGATGCATACAATTATTTCAGAAATAATAATCATCACATAGAACAGTTCAAATAATCGCATTAGCTAAGTACAGATGAACTGTGCAGACCGACCCAAGAACAAGTTGTAGCCAGTACTTTCCTATGAACTACCTTTGGCTCTGATGATTATAAGTAGAACAATAATATGTGCTCAACTATTTGATTTCCAAGTACTATGAATTATATATGAAAGTTCACTTTTTCTACATTTAACTACTTATCCCCGGAAACTTAACTTTAAAAGTCTTTTAAAACATATTATTATTGAGGAAACAATATTATGCACTGTACTGACCTCGTGTCTGCATCAATCATGCAAAAAAACGCCAAGTTTCCCTCAGAAATTTCGTCAGAACTGAAGACAGGAGTCCATGCATGATCAGTTAATCAGACTCATCAATCATGCAAAGCTGCTTTGTCTTTTATTGAACCTTCACCAAATCTGCCGGCACGCAGCATTTGCCGAAGGATGAACCGCCAGTCATGGTGTCGTTTGCTGCCTCTGAAAAGGAGTTGACATCATGATTCACCCACTTCTGATAATTTCTTGCTCTGTAAAGATTATTACAAGGTTTAGAACATAATTATGCAGGAGGTCACAATAATTGCATTGAGTTGCAGTGGACGAAACAAAGACAAATTTGCCAATGAGGACACTGCAAGTGCCCCCTTTCCTTTCATTTTAACTCCTTTCCATTCCCAACTATAAGTACCAAGTAGTCTCCGGAGGCCACCTGACAAGGAGCGTAAATTTACTTCATTTAGCTGTCAACCATGGACATCTCATACGCCCCTTCCAGCGATTTGGAACTCTTCGACGGCGACCTCGGCATGGCTGCAGCCTGTCGGGAAGTTCCGTCGGCAATGCTCGGTCTGCCATCGCCGAGTTCCGGCAGCGTGTTCTCTCGATGGCGGTCGAAGCTCCAGAGCACGTCATGCGTGGAGTGGATGGAGATTCTGCTGCCTTGCACCAGATGGATACGGAATTACCGGTCCCGCGACTGCCTGGCTGTGGATGTAGTGGCCGGGGTCACCGTCGGCGTCATGCTCGTACCACAGGTTCTACCAGTTTCATCATTTTATCAGCTATGCAGGGAAAATGTAGGCCATTTATGCATGCATGCATATAATAAAAATCTAAATTGCATGCAACTATATATCTCTGTTCTGTTATGAATCTTTTTCTCAATTCATTATAGTTTCCTGCATGACATATATATGCTCAAGTCCATTGTTTATATGTGAGATGTTCCGGCTACAAGTTTGATACCTGCCATGTGTTTGTTAATTACTCTGTTGAATGAAACAGGCCATGTCTTACGCAAAACTCGCAGGGCTACATCCAATTTATGGACTGTGTCAGTATCAATATCTCCTGAATCAGACCATTTTTCTCTTTTCTGCGTGTAAACATATACAAAAAACTGGATTGGGGTTATTTCTTGCTCTGCAGATTCTGGCTTTGTTCCAATCTTCGTCTATGCAGTATTTGGCTCTTCTCGTCAGGCAGCAATAGGTCCTGTGACGATGGTGTCGCTCTTAGTATCAGATGCTCTGAGTGGCATCGCTGATCCTTCAAGTGATCTCTACGTCGAGCTTGCTATTTTATTGGCATTTATGGTAGGGGTGTTGGAATGTGCAATGGGGCTCTTGAGGTAGTTTATTCATCCACTCCAATCATCTAAATTGATCTCAAACTTTTATGTTAAAAACCAATCTGTTTCATTTAAACGTGCATGCATTGGCCCTTTAATTCCTGTTACGTCACAGCTGATACATATATCAAGACACTTCTCCGATCTCTGCTTTGCAGGGTAGGTTGGCTTCTGCGATTTGTCAGCCATTCTGTGTTTTCAGGATGCATCACGTCCTCCGCCATTGTTATTGCATTATCCCAGGCCAAGTACTTCCTGGGATACAACGTCGAACGAAGCAACAACGTTGTGCACCTTGCAAAAAGTATTATTGCTGGCGCCGGACAAGTAATTCAAGCTCTTCTTATCATAATTGATAAACTTTAACCAAATCACATTCGCCTTTTTCACATGTTACTAGAAAAAAGTGTTTTCAATTATTACAGTGACATGTAACTAGCATTAACAATTGCAAACTTCTTGTTTTTGTTTAGTTTTCCTGGCCTCCCTTTCTTCTGGGATGCGGTATTTTGGCGATGATTAGCCTCTTGAAGCACCTGGTACACACTTCTGTCTTCTCTAATTTTCCTATTCGTGTATTGAATCAAAAGAAGTGTCTAATTATGGTTTTAAGCTGCAGGGCAAAACCAAGAAGGCTATGAGGTTCCTCAGGTCATCAGGTCCACTGGTCGCCGTTATATTGGGCACAACTTTTGTGAAAGTTTTCCATCCAACTTCAATTTCTGTGGTGAGGCCATCTCATCTCCGCAATGGCTTGAAATACTTGAACTGTAACTCAAAATCCCTTTCGTCTTCTTATTGTTCTTTTAATTGCGGCAATTTGGAGTTTAAAAGATTCGTTCTTTTTGTTTAATGGCAAAAAGGTTGGCGAAGTACCTCAGGGCCTTCCAAGGTTCCGCATGCCTACAGGGTTTCAGCATGCAAAGTCACTAGCATCCACCGCGGTTCTCATCACTGGTGTCGCCATTTTGGTATGCTTCTCTCTCTCTCTCTCCTCTTTCCCCCTGTACATTGTTCTCCCTCAGTTATTTCAAAACAATGCTATACTTTGGTTTTCAAGGAATCGCTGGGAATTGCAAAAGCATTGGCCGCAAAGAATGGTTACGACTTGGACACCAACCAAGAGGTCATCTATTATGCTCTGTGTTTCCACCTTGTACAATACAAACTGAAGAAATGGAGATGTTCCTTTACTCTGTTGTTTCTTTTTTTTTTTCTTACAGTTACTAGGTCTTGGCATGGCAAATGTTCTTGGATCTTTCTTCTCTGCATACCCTGCAACAGGTAATCTTGTGCCCCTTCGGGAGCCTGCGATCTCGTTTCCCTCTGATGGATGTTATCTGACATTACATTTTCTCAGGTTCATTCACAAGGTCAACTCTGAACCACGAGAGTGGGGCACGAACTGGATTAGCCGGAGTTGCAATGGGGGTCACAGTTGGATGTGCTCTTTATTTTCTAACACCATTATTTAAAGACATACCGCAGGTCCAATCCTTCTTCTTTAACTTCTGCGAGATTTTCTGGATTTTTTATGCTCATTTTAGGATGGTTCTGTGTTTCAGTGTGCTTTGGCTGCAATCGTGGTCTCTGTCGGAATAAGCCTTGTAAGTACAGATGACTGATTAATCATTAAAGTCTTTTTAGCTTTGATATTGAAACTGGTGAGATATATATTATAATTGGTGGAATCTTTAACTCTTCATCTCCCCTTGAGTTATTTTTTCTCTGAAAATAGTATGATTGGTCTTTATCTGATAATAGTGTTTGTTCTTGATGTTTCTATCTTTTCAGTTGGAATATGATGAAGCTATGTTCTTGTGGCGCACAGACAAGAAGGATTTTTTCCTTTGGACGATCACCTGTGTCATGACATTGTTCCTTGGCATTGAATTTAGTGTTCTTATTGGTGTAAGATTGGATAACTTTGGCTCTTAAATTTGAATATCATTGTAACTCTCATTTTTTAGTATCTTATCAAACAAATGGTAAACTAGAAGGGCATCGTTATAGTATGTTTGATCATCTTTGGATCACTTCAGTGCATCTTATACACGATTAACCTTTTTTATCTGCAAAAACATTTAATTTGTTTGTCATTTTTTGTTGCATGTCTCAGTAATGGGAATCATTTCGGTTGTCATTTGAAGGCTTAAATATGTATCTGTATAACATGATAATTCTTCTTCTGCTATGAGCTAATCTGCATTGACTTTTTGTTCTGAAAGTGGTGCTAGTTTGTTATTTTTCTCCAAGAAATTTCCTGAGATTAAAATTCTTGCTCGAGTTTTAAGGATCCCATTCAATGACTAAACATAATTCTTTGGTTTCAAGCAATCACAATGTTGTATAGAGGGAATATATATTATCTAGCTTCATGATAGCAATCTATGATATTTCAATCTATAATGTTCACAGCACACATAAATGATATCTGAGAGTAATTACTAAAATGAGACATCCTTGACACATTTATTAGATGGCTTTTAAGTTGATAAATAGAATTTTTTTTACTCTTTGATCATAGAGTATATGATTATAAATCTTCATTTTTTGCCAAGATATCTGTTGGAAGTTAACAAATCAATTTACCCAACATTGCAGATGTTCTTCTCTCTCGCGTTTGTCATTTATGAGTCAGCTAACCCTTGTGTCGGTAAGCATTCCTTCCTTACAAATATGAAATTAGTAACTTGTAGTAGATGGAATTTTAGCTACTTTTGACACCAGGTGATAAATTTCTTTCCTTGCAACACAGATGATTATACCTTATTTTCTTAGGAGATAAAAAGTTTTACAGTTAATAAATCAGTCATCATATCCCAGTCATTCTTATTTTTGTGTTTCTATGCATTGTTCGCATGCATTAGTCGACCCAAAACTGTGGAAAAAGAACAATTTGCATCTGTGGCCTATTTCGTATCTTTCAAATTCAGCCAACTATTTCCCTAGTAGTTTTTTTGTTCATAGAAAATTATAAAAATCACTTGTGACACTGTTAATGATATTTGGTGATGTTTGCAGACATCATGGGGCGCCTTCCTGGAACTACTTTATACAGAAACATTGAACAGTATCCCGAAGCATATGTTTACCATGGAATTGTTATAATTCAAATTAACTCACCCATGTATTTTGCAAATATTAGTTACATCAAGAAAAGGTAAGTACTCAGAATTTTCACAAGCATTAAGTACAACTTGGAATTGAATGTGGGATACCATTAAAGGATCAATGTTTTCAATTATGCAAAAGCATGTACAGTTACATTTTACAATCACTAAAATGTTCTCCCTGCAGGATTCAGCAACACGTGCTTACTATATCTAAACTCACAAATCTTGAACGACAAACTCAGGAAACATGCTTTGTTATCATTGAGATGGCATGTAAGCCTCTGGAATATTCATCTTTGCCTTAGTTCTAAGACAATTAAATAATATCATGCTACTTCTTAAGTACAAAAAAGTCGTTTGTCAACTTTTGGGCATTGCCCTTCATGATTTGATCACAAATGTGTTCTTTAGTGCTCTAAAAAAACTTTCTTTAGAATAGATATTAGAATTTTCCAAATATCATATTCAGAACTTTGTTTGAATGTTGTGAAGAGTTTTATATGACATGGAAGAGTTTAGTACATCTCACAAACAAGCCATAGTTTCAAGTGGGCTATGTCTTCAAAAGTTTTAGTAGAGTTCTCCATTTATTTTCAATTTGCTTTATGCTCTCGTCCAAGGGTTTAGCTAAATCAGATTTTTCAATTGAAACTTTGATTACTCCAGCTGTTCCATACATAGATTCCAGTGCTGTAGAAGCTCTGAAGGACCTGCATCAAGCCTACAAATGCCAAGAAGTCCAGGTCTGTATTCATCATACTTTGTCCTCCATTCCTCATTGCATCATACTTGACGCTTTGAGTTGTTCTGCAGATTGCAATTTCCAATCCGAACCAAAAGGTTCTGATGACTCTTATGAGGTCTGGGCTTATTGAATTGATCGGCGAGACCTGGTACTTTGCTTGCATGCATGATGCTGTGACAGCATGCTTGCAGAAAATGCCAGATTCAATTAGCATGCCACCGATAACTGGAGATCCATCTCTAACAAAGCACTCTAATTACTCTGCAAATCTATGGAAACAACATGGAGAAGAATTTGGCATTGACAAGGAACCTCTCTTGCCGTGATATTTGAGTTTGATTCTTCCGGAAGGATATTGAAGTTCTCAGCCGCTTAACATTGAATCCCTTAAATAAGATACTATTGGAAGGTAACAACCATTTAAATTGCCTTGGATAAAACTCCAGAGCAGGAAATCGGATAGGATCAGAGCTCCAAATCCAAGTATTCAGAAGGTATTCTTTACTGATAACCTGCGACTGGAATCAACTTTAGCAATCAGCATGAAGAAACCATGACTGTTGATTACACTACATTATAGAGCTATTCTTTCTTTGGGTCATCATGTATATAAGGATGTAACTGTTTCCTCCTGTAAAGGTAAATCTTTGGTTTGATGCTACCACACTCCGAATCCACTGCAAGGAATCATACAAGAGCAGTGAGAACAACATATGTAAAAAGAAAATTATCTGATATGTAAGGAATAAATGGCATTGCACGTAAACGGTTCTGTTCAGTATTTGCTATTCTGCCAATTTTCATAAATAAAGGAATCAATCCTATGTCGATATGACTGCAGGCACACACATCTATGAATAAGTTTAAACTTCTTGATCCATCATTGTGGAATCTTAATATACTTTTATTGTCTAGAAATGAAAAATATTGCGCGACACTTTCAAAGTTGGGAGCTTTTCTTCCTCCCACGTGAGGGAGTCGCCAGCAGATAGAATGCCGGAGCTCGGCGCGGTAAAAAAGAGCTTAGCAGCGGGTTAGGAACCCGAATGAGATTGCGGTATTTCTCTTTAGCTCTTCGTCTAACCATCTCTCTCCTCTGTGTTTGTTTTAACTCACTGCAATATTTCTACGAACGGCAATTGTATTATGTTTTCGCCGACGAAGGCAAGGTTATTTTCTGAAGATGTTGGCGAATTATGGTGAATGGGTTTTGGTAGAGTGCATGACTTGTGGGTTTTACACACAAAAAAATAGTGATGTTCCTAATATGATCATGCAGTCTTTGTGCTAAAGAACAAAGGTCCCGTGTGGCAACGGAATCAGAGTGGAACCGCGGCCTCATTCGGGATTTGCGATTCTATCAGCTAAGATGGAACCACAAGGTAGAATCGGGGCACACGTGACCCCGATTCCACAATCGGAGCACTGTAACGGAACCGCATGCTTTATTTCTTTTTTACTTTGATGTCACATTTTTTAATTTCATTTTCCTTTTTTCTTTTATTTTCTTATTTTCTCTCTCTCTCAAATATTCTTATTACTTATTATTTTTATTAAAAAAATTAAAATTTCACTAATTATAATTAATTTTAAAAAATGATTTTTTATTTGAATACTATATTGTTGAACAAAATTTTTTCCATAAAAAATTTTAATTTATAATTTTTTTATTATTAATAATAAAATTTTACTTTGTAATTATAATAATTATTTGTAATTCAAAACTCACAAAAAAATTCATCTATCACATCAACTCCCTATTTCTTCATCATTACATTCCGCTCCATCCAAATATACCTCGAACTAATATGCAATTCAACTAATCATCAAAAATTTATGAGGAACTACGATTCCGTTTCCAAATGCAACAGAAAAGAACAAGAATGAAATATTCAATTTCACTATGCTTATGCTTATGCCACTAAATTAGATGTGAGATGTATGTACTTCAATGTCCTAAAAAATGCCCATGTGCATTTAGAAAAGAAAACATAAGTAAAGATTGCCTTTAGGCAGTGCGATCGTATCGGACTGGTCAGCCCGACCGATTCTGACCAACTGTTAACATAACTCATTTCATACCCTAAATAGGATTCCCAAACTGGCAAGACCAGTCGGTTCAATGTAGTAAAAAAAAATCAAAGTAAACAAAGCCTAAGTAAACAAAACTCCTGACTCCCCATTCTTTTGACTCCTATGGATGAGCTATGGTTCATCAACAACTGACGACGAATTGCGAAAGCGTCGGTGAATCCATATGAGCGATGGTTCATCACTACAAGAAAGATAACAATTATAGACGGTTTCGACCCTCTGTAATTTCCTCAAAACCATCGGAAATGATGATTTTCAACGGAATTAATTCATCCGAAAAATGGTCGTCGCAAATCGATTTTCGACGGTTGGAAAAAAAATGTCGAAAGTTCCAGTGGAAGTCCGGCGATCGCGACTGTCGAAATTTTTGACGGTCGCGAACCGTAAAATGTTTCGACAGTCACGACCGCCGATATTTTCAACGGTCACGATGAGCGTCGAAAGTTTCGACGATTGCTACCGATAAAATTTTCGACGGTCGCAACTGGCCGCCGAAACTTCTGGCGGTAAAAATTGTCGCAACAAATTTTTTTAATATAAAAAAAATAGTCAGCCACCAGTGACCAGATCTGGCCGCCAGCGCGGCTGGATCTGGCCGCCCGCGACTGAATACGGCCGCCGGCGCATCGGGGCTGGATCCCTCCGTTGGGCCGCGGCCGGATCCGGCCGCCAGGCAGCCGATCCGGGCGCCAGTGGCTGGATCCGACGGCCTGGCGATCCGAGTTGGAGGAGAGAGAGGGTCGCCGGTGGGAGAGGTTCATCCGGGAGGGAGAGGGTCGCCGACGAGAGGGCTCATCGTCCGGTCGGAAGAGGCTCGCCGGCAAGGAGAGGGAGAGGGAGAGGAGAGGGGGAAAGAAATTAATAGAGAAAAGATTATATATATATATATATATATATATATATATATATATATATAGGTGGAAAGATGAGAAAGCGGGAAAATGAAAAAAAGAAGCGGCGGGATAGTGAAATTTTAATTACGGAAACTTAGCAAATATTTATTTTTAAAGTTATCGACGATCATGATCGTTGAAAATAATTTAATTATAAAAATAAAATATTATATTTAGTTATATATAATATATATATTTTTAGTTTATCGACGGTTTGAACTATCGATAATTGTTATCGATGGTCAGGACCGTCGAAAATTGCGAGGTTCGGACCGTCGCTAATTATATTAATAAAATCTCCTTATATTATATTACTTTTCATTTACCGACGATCGTGATCATAAAAAATTATTTAATTATAAAAATAAAATATTATATTTAATTATATATAATATATATATTTTAGTTTACCAATGGTTAGAACTGTCGCTAATTATTACCGATGGTCCGGACTGTAAAAAATTATGACTATTCGGATTGTCGCTAATTATATTAATAAAATACTCCTTATATTATATTACTTTTCATTTATCGACTGTTGGGACCGTAAAAAATTGCGACGATTTAAATTGTCACTAATTATATTAATAAAATACTCCTTATAATATATTATTTTATATTTACCGATGGTCAGGATCGTAAAAAATTGTGACAAATAAATATCCGTCAAGAATTTTGACGTTTCTAATCGTCAAAAAATAAAATAATAATATAATAAATTACATAATTTATTATTTTCATTTCTGACGTTTGTGGCCGTCAAAAATTTTGACGGATCGCTATCCATCGCCAAATACGTCGCAAATTGCGATGAATTTCTATCTGTTGGAAACTGCCCGTCAAAAAATTCCAACTTTCTTGTAGTGCATCAACAACAATCAATCTCCTTGGCGACCAACGAACCATGCCAGATGTCAAACTCACTACTCACGTGCTTAAACTATGTTGTTGCAAAGCTCTACTACCACATCAGGACCCCACGCATGCGATGCTGCAATAGGCCCTCACATGCATTAAGTTGCTGCAAACCTCCGCACGTAGGCGCTCCTGCGGCAATGATGGACATGTGTGCAGGGGTCTGCTGTAGCGCCTCTGCTCGTGTCACGGGGTCATTCTTGGACACAAGATCATGTGCGATGACTAGGTGAAAGGGCACCTAGCCAAGCCTGTTTTGAGTAAGTAGCAGAAGTTTTATGGTCGAGATGACTTACCGTGAGTTGCTCGTATAGGATTCTAATCATGGATGTGACAAAAGTGTTCAATGAGTCGTTAGGAGATCGTGACACTAGCACGTTGAGGCACCAATGCGGGCGCTGGAGAGCTTGACATTCGAAGGGTCCTTTGAAGAATCACGGGAGATACCGAGAAGGTTCACCGATTGTGTTTCCATCCCATACTCAAGGCCAAATATTAGAATTAGAAAGCTTGCTCGTACTATATAGAAACATAAAATACACATGGACTTAGAAAGGTACTAGTAGACTCCTCCCTAATATACCATAGGTTGAGAAGTCTTCATACAAAAGTGAAAATGTAAAATACTAATACTCTAGGAGTAACTTAGTCATTCATAAGGACACCCTTGCAAAATAATGACATAAAGCTAGATAACTCGGTACTCTACAAGATCACAGGGTGACTGTGTATTCCTTGTACGACATTGGGTAAGTTGAGCGGCGTTGGCGTCGTGAGAGTTTGCGTGTCATGTCACGAAAAAACACCTCATGACATTCTCTCCCACCAAAGTTAGTGATGCCCCTGACGTCGTTGTCCGAGTTTCTTAAGAGTCTTTGTCTTTAATCTTGACTTCAATTGTCCAATTGAAGTCTACCTTTACATCAACATCATGTAGCGCTAGGAATGTCCATGCCATTTTGAACTCGTTGAGGACTCCTTCCTCAGTCCTACTTTTCTTATTGATCATTTGCTCAATTTGGGATCATCACTTGTACAACGCCAATGGAGTCCCCAATATTAGCGGTATGACTTTATCAAGCAACTATTCATTCATCAAATTTTAGTGTTAACTCGATTGGTTTAGCTTATTGGGGAGAAACAACCTTGGATGACTTTGGGAATAGCTCAGAGAAGAAGTTGCTTCTGGATCGCGATAAGGGCGTGATGAGATTCAGCTCAATATTTGAGAGGCATGACTTGACTCGATATCTCCATGCTGCAGGTGGATGCGACATGGAGTCACCCATCCGTCAAATGCAAATTATAAGACCATCTCACCCATGGTTTAGCTTCATGGTCATTTGAGATTTTTGATAATTCAAGGCAGATCCAAGTTCTTCGAACACATTTGAACTTGACTACTTCGAGTCGTTGCTAGGAGCGACGAAAGTCTTCCCATGTTTGATGTGGACTTGACTCGATCATCTTGTGATGGGTTTGACTGTTGCAAACTTTCCTGTGCTTTCTTTCGATCATGGGCTCTTTCATGAAGCTTCAATGACAATTTTGGGCATGGACGGGATGATGCTTGTCATAGAAGATGATGCACCTTTGGCATTTGTTCATCTGAGTTGTACTAAAGTAATGTCATTACACTTGTCAATAAAGATTATGCACATTTCACATACATGTCCACTGGACGATTGACTCTCGCAAAAGAGTAGATGTTCAGAGTCTTCATCAATCCACGGAGATGCTCATAAAGATACTTCGCTTGATGGCAAGTAGATTACATGACAAGAGTTTCCAACTTCACCTCCACCTTCATTCGAAAGAAAAAAACATCATAAACTTGTCTTTCAAGCTTTGGACTTCTAGCTTGGAGGCTGTTTCGATTACTCGAGGCATTGACTAAGAGGAAAGACATGTCTTCCTTCAGTTGGCGATGGAACACTTAGCAACAACATTGCTAATAGTTCGCCAAATGTCTGACACTCGTACCATTTGCCACATTAGTTCTTATTAGGAGTGATTACTCCATGACAAACAAAAATGGCAACGACATAAAGTAGATGTCTGAAGAAGAAGTTGCATAAGGAGAAGGGGCCAAGCTGTCTGTCAGCTTCCTATTGCTTCATGATAGAGGTGAAAGTTTGAGAAACTAGGAGAACTAGGTATTGTTTAGTTTTTTTTTTGTTTTTATATTATTTATTATTTAATTCTTTTTTAAACACTAAAAAAAGAGCACATATTTTTAGTCAATACGTGGAAAGGGCAAATTCATTTTTTCACAAATGGAGAAATTCTAAAATAATATAAAAGTTAATAGAATCAACCAGAAGAACTTAAATGGAAATCATGATAAAATTTAAGGACATCATACGGTAAGTTAATAGTTCAGGGTTATACGCAAAAAGATCTCTATAGTTTATAGGAGGTTTAAGAAAATAACCCAAAGTTATATGTGCATTTTAGGGTGTTGTCATTCTATCTGCTAAAATTGTTATATGAGATTGTAAATAAATTATTAAATATGTTATTTCACTTCATTATTTAAGAATTTGGGATCAAA
This sequence comes from Pontederia crassipes, assembly GCA_030549335.1. Classification (NCBI taxonomy): domain Eukaryota; kingdom Viridiplantae; phylum Streptophyta; class Magnoliopsida; order Commelinales; family Pontederiaceae; genus Pontederia; species Pontederia crassipes. The sequence continues at coordinate 38,884,075 of CM060190.1, forward strand.
TGATATTGATATAAGACTTCATCTCCAACTGAAATAACTTGAAAAGGGTGTGTGAAAGTTATAAATGATTAAATGAACATCACTCAAGCTATTAAGATGGAATTTGGAGAAGAATATGATAATATTTGTTAAATTTATTGTGCTCAATTTATAATAATATAAATTTTAGGAATTTTGTAAGTTAAAATAGGAAGTCTAATTTTAGATAAAATTGAAAGTATGAGAAAAGGAATTATTTATTAACTGATATAAATCACAAAACCAAGATCACTCAATCTGTCATATCACAAGACCTATACACAAATTTTAATTTGAATTTTGGTATTCCTAAGAACCAATCATAATGAAATAATGTACGAAACTTTTAAGCTTGATGGTTTTTGTAATATGGGACTAAGATAAATCAGAATGATGAAATTTGCTTATGAATATCAAAATATATGAAATTTTCTTTACTAAGTATGCAATAACTTGTGATAGGTAATTACTTAGACTATAATTGTGCATGCATAACATAATATCGATGTTTATCAATCATCAAGTATTGCAACATGTATATTGTGTCATATTAAGCATACATAATTCTAAATATTTTGAAAAAAAATTATACATTTCATGGTTCATGACCCTATTGTCACGATCTTGATTTTCCATTTTCACTAGGTTGTACCCTAGTGGTAACAGTACTGCTAAAAATAATCTTCCATTATCCAAATCTCATGGCTCATGATTCTCTTATCATGGGGTCACTAGAGAGTTCATCATCTTCTGTCCTCAAGGTCATTTGGGAGATTGTGGCTCATCATTCTCTATTCCATAGTCACGGCTTGTAACTTGGTAACGACCCAGACAATAATCTTGCAAATTGGATCACCCAAGTCACGCCTAGTAACTTGTTGGTAACGAGGTTACCAATGAATCCCTCTTTTCCACACTCAGTTTCACAATTTTTGACATCTATATCATGACACATAAAATTATCATGTAACACATGGTTATGGGCCTTCTCACAAGTTTTCTCTCGTTATTAAGTTTCACGGTCCGTGACCAAAAGTCATGATATGTGGAATCACATCATAACTTATAGTTATGAACTCAACGTGTCATTTGAATTTTGTATTGAGTTTCATGATGTGATAACTTCGTCATGACCCATGAAAATTACTAATCGACCTTGAATTATCTTATTACTTCCCTAAGTGAATACTATTTGATTTCTAGATTTTTTTTCTTGGTACACATACATGAGAAAACACCCAATTAAACAAAGTTATCACAAAATAATAACTTGAAACGTGTATAACAAATCTAAGTATTTTTTCCCAACACCATATGGATATGAAGATTTGAACATTTTGATTCAATGACTCCCTCATCACCTTTCAAAATAAGGATAAGGTATTTTTATGTCTTTCAATTCAAATATCAAATAATTAAAAAAATATTAAGATGAGAGAAAGAAGTTGGATATTTTTTATATAACTTGTTAATCATTGGACGTTCTCTCTCTCTTCCTTCTTTGTCATCCCTTTCGTCCTCTTGCTTTCCTCGCTCTTCCTCAAGTCCTAGTCATGCTATAATTAAAAGAAAACAAAAGTTAGGTAGAGACTTAGGATTTTATGAGGAATTGAATATTTACTTAATTTTATATGAGCAATGGATTATATAAAATCGTATTATACACTATTATTAATTAATTATAAATAACAGTTTATTTTGCAATATATATTACAAAAATGTACTGAAAATCATATTGACATTACAAATATTTGTATTAGTTAAGATAATGAAGATTACTTATTACCATAAATCTTGTATTTTATTTTTGTAGTTAGTTCAATCCAACAGAGGTAAATAAATATAATCCAATGTTCTTTTTGGAATAAGTACACACAGTAACGTAGGTAGACTCAAATTACCGAAGGGACCAAGTACAAGTATAGAATATATTATTTTAGTTTTTACCCTTAGATAATATATAACTTACCTTATTATCTCAAACTTTTTGGGAGGGACATGCCACTCCCAAAATTCCTTGGCTGCGTCCCTGAGTACACGACTACACTCAAGTATGCCAACATATTCTTCACATGTTCCTTTTGATTTTGATCTGCGTCCAATTGGCCATAGTGAATATGTTTTGACCATCCAAAAGAGGCCTGGCCGTGGATTTTACATATTATCTCTCCCAAAAAAGTATTCGAGTGAGGGTTTGAACGTCTAGGCAACTTGTCCCCAAGCTCTCTTTACAGTTCTTGACCTAATAAACTTTACCCCAGGTTTTTGGGAAAAAGGTTGTCATGCATGATTGTTGTCTTGAATTATGCAAATTTTGCCTGGTTCCTCTTCTCATGATCTGAAAATAGTAACAGTTAGATAGTGGGCCACAAAACATATATGGTTTACAACACCTACCTACGATTGATTTGCCTTTCATGCAGATCAATCATTGCTGGAGATGGAAATATCACATTGTAATTGATTCATGTGCAGTTACTGTGCATCTCGTGAACTAGGGAGTGACATCTTTCCTAATTACGTACGAGCAATATTTGTCCGTATCTTTACTGGGAAATCACCAGCAAAGTAAAAGGACTCCGTTTTAGCCGTCATCCGTTCGCTTTCCATTGTTTTGATAGCACAGCATGACATGAAACTGCTTGCTACACATCAAGAAGCATTGTGAGTTCGACCCCATATTATCAAGATATTATATTTGACTACCTGTCCTTTATCTGTTGTAACTGTGTTTTTAAGTTAACTTTATCCTCACTATTGCTGTCCCAAGGATTCTAATTCAAGTGTATGGGTGTCAATGTGTCATATCCAACTGTGTGCATCGCTAGCTTGGATAATTGTCTTGTGATCGAGAGTCCCTCCTGTCTTATTGCAATAAACGCTTTACTCTATTTTCTTCACCCAAAAAAGGCTTGTTCACCAGACAATAATAGCTGTTGTTGTACATGACCACGCGAAAGTAGATTGCTGAGTTATTGCATGTTTCTGTCTGCAGATGCATCCACTTGGCTCGATCAGGAACCTTATAACTAAGACTAGCAACTATCACCGACTATAGATAGCCTGCATTTGGACGTAGGGGACAATTTTATGCGATTTGTAATTATTTCAATGTTACTTTTTCTTCACAAGCTTTTTTTTTCCGCTAGTTTTGTCCGGGAAGCAATGCCGATAAACCGTGCCGATGACCTAATTTGCGCGACACTACAAAGCGCCATCGTCGAGTTCAATTAATTTAATTAGAGTCGTCCCGTGTGACGTCAAATATTCTATATTCATAAGAACTTGAACTAGCCGATTACCGCTCCATCCAACTGCCGGTGGTTCACAAGCTATGTAACAGATTTTTAATGGCAGATATTCCACCCCTAGTGTCTCTGGTAGTAAATTTCTTTGTGGTAATAATAAAAATGATATCCTTGTAGTAGTAATGGCTAAACCCCAGTTGCCTAACAGATGTTCTAAAGCATCCAGCAAGTAATTCCTAACAGGAACTATGTGTGCCAAGCATCAGAGTGAGCTATTATAAGGATATACAATTGCTACGGTCGAATTGATCAACAGTTTGGATGTATACAAGCGTACCTAATTAGAATGCTGTGAGCACGCACAGCGTCCAATCTGTAGCGCTAGGCTTATCTCTGTATCAGATCTTGTTTGGATGCCACCTTCCTTCCTGATCGCATGCTTCTGGTCGTACAATAAATCTTGTGATCCAGAATTGAAGCTGACGAAAGGGATCCTGCTAAGGATAGGATGATGACTGCTGAGGAGGGATGGGGGGAAGCTAAGAGGGTAAGATGGCATTGCCTCCCCGCCCTCCCTTCTTCACAAGATTTTTGATTCTGCAAAAATATCTAGCAGGATTCTTTCTCCGCCTGATTCCACTCACTTTGTTCCGGAGCAGCGAATCTTTTGCTCCCTTCTTCCTTGGCTTTTCTTGGCGGTGAGCCGTGAGGGCCCTTATAGCATTCGATATGCCCTCATTTCTTGTCTGGCCTTGCTGGTAAAAAAACAAAGAGATGAACAGATTGTTCCTTTTTTTTCTTCCTTTTCGGTGAGAGATGCACATACGTACACTCAGAAAGTCTGATATCTGCTTTGGCTTTCGGTATACATTGAACGCGGTCCGATGGAGGTACGTGGTGCTTGAAGGATGCGTTTTTCTTTTCTTTCAAAGACAGTGTACTTAAAATTTAGGAAATTATTTGATTGGATGATCCGACGTGGATGCAGCTCCTACTTGCAAGGAATCATCTTGTTCAGTGGTTGGCTCACTGGTTTTTAATCCTCTTTTTTTTGGCTAGGAGCCAATCACCATCGGCTACTGTCTGTCTGCAGCTGACAGCAACCCCATGGGAAATCTAATTATCATGTGAATGGCACGTAGGATAGTGGTCCAGATGCATGCAACCATCACTGGTACCTGTCGGGGACAACCATCTTTAGGCGTTCGATACTGCTGCATGCATATTACAGTACTCATCACTGCTATCGATCGAACTGTTCCTAAATAATGTGTATAAAAGATCGATCGATATTACGCATCGTGACTGATGGAGGAGTCTGCGCGCAGCTGCCAGAAGCCACCAAGATCGAACGGCGGGCGAGCGGCCACCGTCGCCGAATCAGGACTCCACAGAGAGTTACGTATTCAAGTGGCCCGGGCTTCAGTACTGTTACTCGATGGCCTACCTGCCTTGGGACCGAGAACAAGCTCTGAATCATGAAGCTTAAGACAAAAGGAGGGCGAGGACAGGACACTGCTAATTATCATATCGACCATGAAGCGTATGAATAGAAGGACGTTGGTGCATGGGACAAAAAAGACTCTCGACGACAATAATTATTATATCACACTAATTATTACTAACTCGTTTTCGACAATTCTTCGGATGAGAGATGACCAGGCGTTACTTGGAATATTACTTGCATTATTACAAGCCGGGCGTTGATCATGCATGACGCAAGGAGCGATCGCCCTGTGCCGACTCCGCGTAAGGGCCACAAGAACAGATGCCCGTGCAAGGAGCTCGCACACCGTCCATCCTGCCCCTTCGACTTGCGTGGCCTCCATCGGAGCCCCTTGCACGGAGGAAACTTTTGCTATCCGGATCGTGCATTTTTATTTGATTCGACTTGAACTTGAGGAGGGCTGGTTATAAACGACGCGCGCGCTTACGCCCCTCGATCACCTGCGTGCGCGCGAGAATTCTGCGTGCGTGGGGCACGCGTGCGTGTATTGGCGGTGGAACCGTCAGGGCCACGCGCGAAACGTGAAGTCGTGGGCGGTGACGTGGCGCATAAAATCTCCCTCATCACCTCTCCGCCAATGATCTGCCGCTGCCCCACGTGAACCGTGGCCCCGCTCCAATCTCCTCGTACATGTCCAAATAGACGCCGTTCCTCCCCCATTACAATGATTATTATGAATTGTGATGATTATATATTGTGCAAGTGCGTATGATCTGCTCTCGTCTTCGCCCGATTCTCTGATAAGTGCTGCTTCCCTTTGCGCCATACTTACTATACGACCTTGATCTGATCGCTGCGCCGCCATGGGCGAGTCCTCCTCAGACTCGGCTTCTTACATCCGAATGGTGAGAATATACAGATCCTCTCTACGCTCAGTTCGAATTAACACTAATTTCCTCGGCGCATTACTGCTGTGCCTGATCGATATACAAAGCAATATATATATTCGATATGTTCGATGCTATATATGTAAATACATGTACGTTGCGGATACAGGTGCAACATCTGATCGAGAAATGCCTAATCTTCAAAATGAACAAGGACGAGTGCATCGAGGCCCTCTCCAAGCATGCCAACATTAAGCCCGTCATCACCTCCACAGGTGCGTCTATGCCGACGGACAAGCATCTTAATTAAGCCCAAGTATAGTATTTTTCTATAATGGTGGATCGATGCTGCAAGACGTACGATTGTATATATGTATTATTTCATGTGCTAAAAAAAAAAACATTTACACGCTTACAATGCACACGCCGCACTCATGCATTCATGGAGGAGTTACGATAAATGCATGTCATGACCGATTGAGTTGGTAACAACAATTAACAGATTAATTGCCTCGGCGGTGCATGCAGTTTGGCAAGAGCTGGAGAAGGAGAACAAGGAGTTCTTCAGGGCGTACAAAATGGACAGGGGGGAGAGCGTGCTGGAGCTGGACACCATGCAGAGGATTCAGAAGATGCTGGCAGAGACTGCTTCCAGAGATCCGGACGAGGACTGAGCTCTCCAATATTACACAATGTCTGATCCATCCATTTGCTACCGAGTTAAACTTAATTAATCATATAGGCTGCTCAATTAAACTCATGTCTGAAAGGCTGGTATATTACCGCAGTACTATGTTTATATAATTGAAGAAGCTGCCATCAGTGATCGGGTCATGATGATGCCTGGTGTCAAGATTAATTGACAGGTATGGTGTTGTCGTGTACAGGTATCAGTACGGGGAATTATTACCGATCATTCTGATGTGTACATGTAAAAACCGGTATCATATTTGCTGTGATCAATTAATGCATTCATGGGAATCGATTCTTTCTTTCCTCTTGGATTACAATGGGGATTGATTCAAATTATGATTGATAGTGCTCGCAGATGTGACGATTTTTCTTTACTCTTGCCCTTGATTTGGACGTTAAGGGTGGCTTCTCTTCTCCACCTCTCTCGCATTCCCAGTTAGTTTTCTTTTTTACTCCTTGTCACTTTATTTTTATATATGTATTGGAAATTGGGAAAAAAAGAGCAAATTAGCAATGCAAGTTTTTCGTTCCTTCCATTGGAAAATAAAGAGGGGATTAATTAATCAACCATGATTGACACAATCGGATAATTTAATTAATCAATCATGGTGGCACGATGGGATAATAAAATTATGTTCTAAAATCATTGGGTTGGGTGTTAATAATCATATGTTCAATTTCAAAATTATGGGTCATAATTTATTCATACCACTTTCTTTTCTAACATTGAATTAATTAGTAGTCTCGATATCGATACGTCTCTGACCAAAAAAATGAGATAATTTATAGGAATATTCAAGTTCACATGCCTATACATCTATAGTAATATAGTTGCGACAGGTTGTTATAACAAAAGAGGTGTCGTATATAAACTTGATTTAGCTCAACTCAATGTAATGAATTGATTTAACTCATATCTTAAAAGGCAATTCAAAAGGGAAAAGAGCGCCTCGTTAGTAGCGCCGCTAAGGAGGCTGCTTAGCTAGTTCATGCACCGTCAGATATGAGGGTTGATTTTTTTCTTTTTTTTTTAACCTTTTTCTTTACACCATTTTGATCCTCGATTACTTTTGAATGGCTTGGATCTTATTTAATGTCTACAATAAAATATGACCCTAATATTCAACCTCTCGCCTCGACGGCTGCATCAGCTCCTTATCTCTGCAATCCTCTCGATGCTCCTCATCTCGTCTCTCTCCGCGATCTCCTCATCTCTCCCTCGCTCTGCCATGCACGACGGCTACAAAGATCGCCTCCACATCTCGCCCCTTTCCGTGATCTTCTCATCTTGCTGCGACTGCTGCAGAGATCGACTCCACATCTCGCCCCTTTTCGTGATCTTCTCATCTCGCCCCTCATCTTGCTACGACTGCTGCAAAGATCGGCTCCACATCTTGCCCCTCGCCGCGATCACCTTATCTCGCCCCTTGCTCTGCCACGACAACTACAAAGATCGGTTCCACATCTCGCCCCTCGTCACCATCTCCTCATCTCGCCCCTAGCTCTGCCACGACGACTTCAGAGATGGCTCCACATCTTGCCGCTCGCCGCGATCTCCTCATCTCGCCCCTCATCATGCTGCAGAGATCGGCTCCACATCTCGCCCCTAGCCACAATCTCCTCATCTCGCCCTCACTGCGATGCCTATGCTCCTCGCCGCGGCGACAATTGTGATGCTCCTCACTACGACGGTTGCAGAGATCGACTTCTCACCTCTCCCCTCGCCGCGACACATCGTCGATAGTGATCCCCTCACCGTGACAATGCCAAAGGTCAATGTCGTGTGCAAGTCAATGCCAAAGGCTACATCATCAACCTCCTAGAACTATGACTGAGAGATTTCGACATCCGAAGGTCCATCATTTCCTTTAATACAATGCTTAAAACAATGTGGTATCCTGATTGTTGCCAAGTAGAGCCGAGGAATTATTTATAATTATATTTCTTTGCACTATGGTTTGTTAATCCTTAGATTTAGTAGTCATATTGTTTGGATAGGAAATTTGCCCGGCTTGTTTGAGAAAAAACTTAAAATTTGAATTCAAGTGTTCCCAGTGGCAATGTGATCTCATGGTTCCTCTTTTTTTTTCTCCTATTGATGTGCACATCTTTTAGGTGTAATAGAGAATCCACTGATATATGAATGCGGAGAAAGAACGCTTATTAGGACTTCTTAAACTAATAAGAATCCTGGACGGAGATTTTTTTGCTGCAAGAATTATGGAGTATGTGTCTCTTTTCATACATGTTTTCTATTTCGTCACATATTTTGATATCTAAACTACTTGTTTTTATTTTTGCAAGGAAACAAAATCATGTGATTACTTTCAATGTGCCGCTGGAACCTCGCTACATGTGTGCCATTAATAAATTATTAAAAGAACTTGAAGCAGTAAAGAAGCAAGATCGAATAATCTTTAAAAGGATGTTTGTGTTATGTTTTTTTTGATAATTTTGGTTATTTTCAAATAAATTGTAATGTTCTCTATCAACTAAATCAAGTATGAATGTTATCGACTAAATGAACATGTTGTAGTCTCTTATCATTGTCAGTGGTGGCAATGTTCTAAGTATTCAACTAGCGCATCCAATGACGAATGACCAATTGATGTATCATGTAGTAGTTTTGATTTGGCCAATTGAACATATGCTTTTTCTATCATATGATTGTTAGCTTCTGAGTAGTTTAAATTATTTTTGCCTGAAGTTGATTACTTTGCCCCAACCAAGATACGTAATACATGTAGTACAAACAGATCCGAACAATGACAGGACAAAACATGAGAAAAAAATGGGATCCCTTGCAATAAAAACTCATAGTTCCACGACAAGAACTACAAAACTAAAAGGCGATATATCCCACTGGGTCATCCACAACAAAGGAGAAAGGAAGAAATCTGCATAACAACTCCTCATATCAATTCACTCACTCATCATAATGATAACAAAATAGAATAATCTAACTATAGTTTATTTGCTTCACATAATGTATTGGTGAACATGAACAAAAATTTGCATCCCAACACTTTCCCTCTAGCATTTTCCTCCTTGCCTCATAATCTCCTAGTAACACTAACCAACCAAAAAGCTTAAAAAAATCAACAGTCATACACTCACGTCGAATACACGATTACACCAGCAAGACGAAAGTTAAATGAAAATTATCATAGCCCATCAAAACTAATTAGTGCACAAGGTGAGTTAAAAGCTGAAACATAGAACCAGTGCACAAGCTGAGAGTTAAATGTTTACATGAAAGTTATAACAGCTCATCACCACTAATTAGTGCACAGGGTGAGAGTCTCCCAGAGTCACAACAAAGTTACAACATGACAAAAGCATAATATTGGCTAAAAAGTAATTTTCTTGAGAATTGCATTGCATGCCCTCTATTTTGATTGACCAAAAGACCTCTTCTCTTTACTTTAAAGTTGCCAGCTCCTTTTCAACCTGATTGAACACCTCCTCTAATCGCAAGTGAAGCTAGATTGAGGATGGCAACTGATCACATCTACTCTAATCCTAAGAAGCTCAAATTCAGAAATGAGTAAATCAAAAGGACATAAGACTATAATATAGCTATGCATACAATATAACTAGACCATAAACATACCAATCTAAATTAGGCACCTTTTGAGCCTATTGCCATTTGCCTATTGCATCATGTTAAATTGTTCAATATGTTGACATAAAAGTACTATTAATTTTCACAAGCTTGAGCAAGTGGGAAATTTATCTGAAATAGAAAAATATATTATCATGGGCAATGAGCAATGCTTGGTAACATGACCTTGTTTGCCACACTTCTTGCAATGTCTTCTTTTTGGCTCATTTTGGGACAATGAAATCTCTACTCCAAATTTTATTATTGGTAATTTTCTGGTCTTCCCTTAGCTTTCATAGGATTTGGATCACGTATCGTAAACTCAGGTTGTAGGTTACCAATTAAGTGTTCAAGAGCTAATGCAGGGACAAAAGCAAGATTACTTGAGTTGTCATTTTCCCCAGCAATTGTCAATTGATTGACAAGATGAGTTAAAATTGGAATCCCAATGTTGAATTTCTTGCGAGAACGCACGCCCAATTCTAATGCCCTCCATATATTTGTCCGTCATGTCCACACATTTGATGGAGTTTCCCCATTTTCATTCATCGAAGCACTATCTTCGAAAACACATGAACGTGCATAATGTGCATTTTTTGTCCAACAGTGAAGGATGTACTTCTGTAGTATGCTAATAACTCTTTTCTCATAAAGAATAAAGCACAACATGAGCACAACATATTCCATCTTGCTTGAATTTTTTGCATGAACATCTTATAAAAATACTTGGCGCATTAGTGTATTCTACTATTATCCTTTCCTTGTCTTCGGATCCAATTTCGTATATGGAGTACACTTCCTTCTCATTGTCCTCAAATAAATTTCTTGACAAAAATTTCAAAAAAATCCTTGAACTCATTTTGGATTAATAGAAACATCCGTTTAGTGTACACTTCTACTGCGTGTTTTTCCAAAAGACTAGTTGTAATTGAAGAACTTTTCGAGTTGAAATTTCTAAAGTTTTCTCGCTCTTCAGTCTCACGATTAGAAGAAAGTGTTGCATCACATTGAACAACAAATTCAGTCAACGATGTGTTTGAATTCACAAAACCATCGAAAAATGTATTAATGGTTTCAGATCTTTGTGTGGTTGTCATTCCTGCAAAGAAAATATCCGTCAGGTATATAAGAACCCAGTATTGTCGCTTCACATGCATGTTTTAACCAATGACCATCTCGAATATCATACTTCTGCTTCAACTGAATCCATTTCTCTTCGAAATATTTAACATCTACTTATTCATATATCCACTTGTCAAAGTCCTTTTTAAAATTATCCCTTGCATATGTCTTGAAGATGACACATGACATTCCTTCTTATATGCCAAGTACAAAATCTATGTCGTGTCTTAGGGAAGACTTTGCGAATTGCATTACTCATGACAATATCTTGATCGGTGATAATGGCCACAGGATGTTTGCCACACATACACCTAAGAAATGCTTCAAATAATCAAATAGAAGTTTCCTCTATTTCATTAGTTAATAATGCACATCCAAATATTGTTAATTGTCTGTGATGATTCACTCCAATGGATGATGCAAATGACATGTAGAATTTATTAGTTTTGTACGTTGTATCGAAAATAAGAACATCACCAAATGTCATATAAGAATATCTCGCTCTACTATCAGCCCAAAAGATCTTCCTCTTCGGATTTGTTTTGAAAATATGAAATCACACTCATACATTGTCTATCCATATTTTCTTGTCTTATTGCTTTTAGATGGTCCTTATAATTCTGTGTTGTAACATATGAATCATCACAAATGTTGAGTACTTTTACTATTGACGATGGATCAAACCCACTTTGATGTAATCTTTCCATGTCTGCCTTAGAGGATGATGACAATGAATGGTGAGAACGCAACATACGAACTTTCGACGGAATAGCTAAAGAATGTGTGTACTCTTCAATAAAGGATTTCACTTCCCACTTAGAATCATTATTTAATCCAACGATCAATTGTGCTTTACAACCGTCCCTAACATTGCTTCTTCACTTCTCTGTTTACACTTCGTTTGTCATTGAGATTCTTATAACACTGTTTAGAACAAACAAGCCTTCTTTTTATGACTTCATTGTTTTTTCTTGATTTCATAAGTTAATCTTTACGTATTAAGAAACTTGCCACCTTTGCATAAAGATTGTAATATTCATATGTGCCATTCTCTGTATCAAAAGTCATTCCAAGATAAGGTTTAGTAATATCATATGACTTCGAGGGCACCTCATCGGCTTGCATATGTTCATTCATAGATTCCTGGACAATGTGCAAACTGCAATAAGAAAAATATTAAAAGTTTATTGCAATGTTTTAATAAATTGTAACAAGTACAAAGATCAATGTATATACCTTTCTTGGGTGCATCCAAGTTCTTCAATGCCTTGGTCTTCAAATGTTCATTAGTTGTAATTGCATCCATGTCTTAAGAGAAAATGTGATTCACTATTAATAGTCTTACTACATGCAAAAAGTGTCGTGAAAAGAAAATTAACATTGCACAACTACAAAATAAGAAAACCATTGCAGAATGCATACTTTTTCACACGATACAAGTGAAAATTGGTTAATCTTCTCTCACTCTCCTCTCTCTCTCTCACCTCTCCCTAACTCTCTTCCTCTTGAGTGGATCGAGACCCCTCTACTATGTAATTCCCTCTCTCCCCTCTCTCCTTTATCTCTCTCCTTACACTATGTTTGGATTGAGGTGAATAGAGGGTAAAGATGGGGAGAGGAAGGAAAAAAAAATTTCCTTGTTTGGATAAAATTTTAAAGAAGAGGAATGGAAGAGAATCTTCATTTTTTTCCTCTATTCCCTTCCTTTTGTACTATTTTGTTTCAACCCCAAATTAGGGTATAAAAGTTCTCTTCTCTTCCCTCCCTTTTTCTTCCCACTCATTTTCTTCCCTTCCCCTTAATGAGTGTTCATTCAAACATAGTGTTAGAGTCGAGTCAGGGAGAGGTGGTGGAGGCAGATCATGACGGATAAACTCAAGGTTTGAATTAATTCAATGTTTAAATTAATTTAAGGTCTGAATTAATTACACCAAACATCATATGGTAGGAAGCACCTTCACCCACTATGCTTCAATATTGGATCAAAATAATAAAATGAGCATGCAAGATCCAGAAAATATGCATTGGATAAAAAAAGAGAAAGAAAATAAACTTCTAGTACACCTTCAGATCCTAGTATCACTATATATAATGGATTTGATTCCAAACGCAATTAACAAAAAAATCTGAAGAAGTTCACATATTTGTGTATCTATGTCACATCTAGAGAACAATCTATATACATGCATTCATATCTACCACCACATATGCTAGAGACATTATTACTTCATGAAATGATTAAAGTATATAATTCAACACTGAGGAGGAGAAAACTCACGAAAGAACAAATGCTATGAGAAGCACCTTGACCTCTCGCCTCAAAGCGGAACAATGGGCAATGCTAGAATGCATGCGATCTCAGAACACAAGCACGCGAGAAGTAGCGACATCATCAGGCGGAGCGACATTCCTGGCGAAGCAACATGGCAGCCATAGGAGAGTAGGGTAGAGCAGTTGTAGGAGAGCGGAGCGAAACGAAAAGTTAGGTCTCCAATAGTTTCGTCGGATCTTGGCCGTCCAAGGTGCTACGAATGTATGAAATCAAATCACTAAAAAGAAATTGTAAAAAAAATGCGCATTGTCAGATCATATCGGATGGTGCACGAACGAGCTAAGCAGCCTCCTTAGCGGCGCTACTAGGGAGGTTGCTCTTTTCCTAACTCAAAATGTTTTCTTTCATTGAAATTTTCCTTTCTACTTCTCTTCCTTCATTTGTGATTTCTACATGATTCTAAACAAGAGTGTTTTAGGTTAAGGTAACAAACCTCGCAAATGCAACCAGACATAGTTGCTAGATGTGAGTTAGCGTGTTTGAAGACCAAGAAATGAAGATGAAGAAGATTTTCATAACATTTTTCTTAATGATAACTTTTTCAGAGTTTCGGGTGACATCTAGATTTCAAGGAGATAATAGGGAGGTAATTGTTATGCATCATCCCTTATATCTAAATCTTTAAGATGACCTAGGTACTTCTATGGTTGCTTTCAGTTTATTGGTTCGAAAAATTATGCAGCATGGAGTAGGGCAAAGAGGATTTCCTTAGGAAAGTGTCTTTGTTGATTGATCTTGTACCAAAGATTTTGTAGATGATTCTTTAAGAAGCTTGTGGGATCGTGTAAATACTATATAGCCTTAGCATGGATTATGAATTCAATTTCACAAGAATGAGCAAGTGCAATAGTGTATTCACATCAAGTTTGGAAATATCTGCTGGAAAGGTTTGGCAAACTTTATTACACCTGATTTTTTCCAACTTATGAGAAATCTTTACACACTTTCACCAGGATGCTTAAGAATAGCAACATACTTTAACAAAATGAGACAATTAGATGTCTTCCATATAAAATACCATTTTGTAATTGTGCAAAGACAAGGATTTATTATCATCACAATCATATTTAAAGCTCTGTCATTTTCTTATGGGGTTAAATTATTCACATTTTTTTGGTAATTGATCTAGGATCCATCGATGCCCAAAGTTATTGATACTCGATTAATTTGGTATTTGAGTGCAAGCATAATGTATACATGATGCATGCAAAATACAACATATTTTAGTTTATTATTTTGAGTAATTTTTTTATAATTTGATCATTGCATACATCATTTTCAGTATATTTTAGTCGTAATTCCAATTTTAGTGATTCTATCTATTAGTTCTCAAAGTATTATAACTATGGACAGGTTAACTTCGTTATTTTAATTAATTGGCAGGACAAAAAAAATTGTCGTCTCTAAGAATCATAGACGCAAATGAATTATATGAATTCGAGCTTGTGGTGCAAGACGCCAAACTCATCTAAATCCCAAGGGGCCAAATACCTAAAGAGCCAAAGTCATTGAAATTTCTATCGACCGAGACTCCTTCATCACAAGATTTATTGGGAGCCAAACTCATACTTTATCATATTGGCCAAAATTCAAGAGGTGCCAAAGGCCCACAGATTAAATCCAAGGCAATTTGCGGGTTAAAATTCATCAGCCGAATCTTAATTTATTGGGTGCCAAAGTCATTGAAGTTTTTATCGGTCGAGACTCCTTCATCACAAGGTTTATTGGGAGCCAAACTCATACTTTATCATATTGGGGGCCAAATTCATCAAGGACATTCATATTGGGCACAAAACACCAATGGACCGTAAACACTTTGATCGTAGGGTGTCAGGTTCTTCTTGTGCCAAGATTTTTTTGGGAATGAACATGATACAAGTTTTATCACAGCCAAGATATTTTTGGGAGTGATGTTGTTATCGGCTGAGAATCATATGAGAGAAGTTTTTATTGGGGCCAAAGAGGATTATCACCTTATGATAATCATATCAGAGATGTTATTGTCCGCCAAAGAGTCATAAGTTTGATTTCATTGGGTGACACTGCATGGAAGCCAACATGGCCGAATCTAATTGGCCAAGAGCTTGAATTGTGACATATTAAACTTTATCGGCCAAGTCGGTTGAATTTTGGCCGAGATTAGAAGGGCATGAAGTTGAAGAAAGTTTATCTAAACTTTATCTAGCCGAATTTAAAATCAACCGTATGATACCGTGAAGTCATGCTACACCAATAAATATATGAAGAGTCTCGAGGTGTGCCTTGGAGTTTGGTTTTCTTCCACTGTCAAGTCGGGAGTTTGCAGGTTTCGACTAAGAGAGAGTTGATTGGATGACTAATTCAGATGACATCTGGGGGCCCTGATTTATTTTTGGTGTAATTCTTCTTATTTCATTTGTATTTTGTTATTACCTCTTTGAAATTCTAGGATGAACTCCATATTTTTACTTATTTTTATTTTAGGAGATTATTATTTAACAAAGGAAAACTATTTGAATCATGTTATTAGTTGATTTGATTTATCTTTTCAATTTCTTTTGATTATGCATGCTGAGTTCATGCCTTTTATAAGTAATTTAATTTCTAAAATTAGATTACAAACTTGTGTTGGGGTGATTAATTTCAATAATTATTATTGCTCTGATAGTTGATCTTTTACTTTTAAATTGAAGCATACATAACATGTATTTTGTAACTCATCAGTTGTGCCAAATTTTTTGCGGTCTAATAAATTGTACTCAGTGTGGATAATTATTAGTTTAGGATTTACAATGTCATGCATCTTAGTTTTCTGTGAATTAAGGAGTTTACTCAACGCTAGAAATCTTTTAAGTTTACAGAAGTTAAGATAGTTTAGCACATAAATCGTTACTTTTCATGATCCTAATCATCATAAGAATCAAAATTATTATTTACTATAATAGTGGATCATACAAGTTTACCTTTGCAATTTTCATCCTAAGACCTACTTCAACACCATTATATTATATTATCTTATTATTATTTTTTATTTTGCTTTTATAGTCACAAAACCTATTTTAAAAAAATCTTATATTTTCCTCTCTTATTAATTTAAAAAATTAGATATTAAATTAATAATATTTCTCATGGGTTCGACACTCTTATTCCTATGTACTATATCATTTGAAAGACTAGTGCACTTGTTAGCAAATTTATTTGTTACAAATTTAACACATCAATACACTATTCACATTGGTAACGATGCATCAAACTTGAGCCTACTAGCTCTTATCAATCCTAAGACACAAATTTGCTAATTAGTTGTTCCAACCAATGTTCGTTTAAATGATCCACAAGTTGAAGTCAAATATTGCCAATGCTTCTAGTTAATCAAGCTTCCTCGTTGATTTTATAAGAAAGAGTCTTAATGAAGAGCTCTTTAGGGTTAACATATGCCATTGGAAGTTACAATTATTTATTCTTCAAGGAGATAGAACACAAGATCCAAGAAAAGTCAGAATATGATATGTGATCATTGTCATATCAAAGGGAATGATACAAAGAAATTGTTCAACCTAATAGGATATCTAATTGATTATAAGTTCAAGAAGAAACATGTAATACAAGTTTCTGCAAATAGGTTTGAGATATAGTTAAAAATTAGTAATGCATGTGACTCGAAATATATGGTGCAGGGGGTCTAAGGTGTAGATTATCACAAAATAATAACAATTCGGAGTGGAAATAAGATGATTCAGTAGTTAAGTTAGCATAAAGGCATAAAGTGACCGAACTTGAGGAAGTGACCTCACTTGAATAGAAAGTTTAAATCAATCTTAAAAAATTATAATTCTTCAGCACACAAATCGAGTTTGCAAGCGCACATTAATCTCTATAGTACTTAAAGTTTGATTTACTGGAACAAAGCTAAGAACCCACACTTGATTTAAATTGTTTTGAAGGAAAAACTAAATTTAAGGGTGTTGATTGAATTAATGAAGTAAGCTGCTACTAACTAGATATTTGAGTAAACAAAAATACACTAATTTTTAAAGAATTTTTTTGTGTGAATAGAAGAACACAATAATTAACAAAAGGAGAAGAAATGATTAGAACTAAAAATTAGTAGAAATGAATGCAAGGACCGAGAGAATACTTTCAAAAATTATTTCTTAAATTGATGAATTAACTTCAGATTGGAACATTGAGTTTGCACCTGCAAACGCGGTATGCAAGGACGCAGAGGCAAACGCAGTGCGCGTTTGCCCCTGCATCCCTAACTTGTGCGCCCTGACGCAAGCTTGCGTCAGGGACGTAGGGGCAAATGCGGTGCAAGGTCGTCCACATTTGCCCCTAATGCAAGGGCGTCCCTGAAGCAAGCCTGCGTCAGGGACACAAGGTTGTGCGCCCTGACGCAAGGGGCTAACGCCCCCTGCGACCCTGATGCAAGGGCACGCAGCCCTATTTTTATTTATTTTTTATATTTTTGGAAAAAATTCAAACTTTCATGTTATTTCGGCACATGCACAAGTTCGCATTATTTTTTTCATATTTAATTATAGTAAATTTTTACTTGAATGATAAATCATCTGTTAATTGTTATTTTTTAAATTTTATTTGAAAATTGTTCAAATATGTTTAAACGTAAGACATTATATTATTATGCTGTGGAAAATGCAATAATGATAATTTGTTATTATATATGTTTTATTTGTTTAATAACTTTTGCATGTCATATTACTGTATATTTTTTAGTAATGTAGTGTTGCTATCATATATTTCATGTTTATATCATTGTTCAAAAGTTACATGCTAACATATGTAATTATGCATTTTTGTATTCATTTTGGACGATTGCGACGATATATATGAAATAAATTATTTGAATTATTTTATTTGGATTAATGATGATTGTTATGGAACATTAGTATTTTTAGTTTTACATGTGAATTAAGAATATTTATGTAGTATGATTTAGTGTTTGATTTTTTTTTATCACAGATTATGAACTATGATGTTGTGTGATTTCATATCATGTTTATTATATTTTTTTTTGATATTATCTTTCACATTTTTTTGTTAGTAATTTGGATAACTAATATTGAAATGTATATTGATTATATGAAATTTTATTCTTTATATATACAAAGATCATGTCAAGTGATCGTAATTGGATGCATAATCGATTAGATAGAAATAGATATAAGTGATGAATTCAAAGTAGACGTGTAAAGTTTTATTAACTTTGCATTTTCTCAACATGGAATTTCTTATGGAGGAAAAAATAGATGACCTTGTTTATGCAAACTGCCTATATATGTTGGAAAAAAGCCGCAAGAAACTCGTGAAAGGATATGGAATGCATTTAAGGTATTATTTAACAATCAAGAATAATTATGTGATTTGTATGCATGAAACTTTTGTAATGTTTTAACATTAATTGATTATTTTCAGAAGAGATATGTGTGGGAGCAATCAGACATTCTTGTTAAGGAAGCATTTATTAAGAAGTGTGGTGATCATATAAGAAGTGTGGTGATTATATGAAGCATTTATTAAGGAAACATTTATTAAGAAGCATTTATTAAGAAGTGTGGTGATCTCTCCTCTCCCACATAATATCATGCAAGATGTCATGTGATCGTATAAGTGAAACCAATGGTTTCGGACCATCATGGATGAGAGGACATGTTTGAAATGACATGATTGATTTGTGGATGGAAGATGATTGTCAACAAAAATCGAAAGCTGCAAAACAAAATAGGCTCACTAAGAAAGAGGGTGAAATCACAAAGCATACCGATGACAGAGCATCGGATAAGACTTGCATATTGATGAATATTTATTGGTTTTCAAGTGGTGCACTATTTAATGTGTTTTATTTTCTTTTTGTAGGCACAAAAGTTAGGCAGACAATGAAATTTTTTAGTATTGTCATAAGCGTTGAGGCAAAGAAAAAATTGATGAATATGTTGATGGAAAAAAGTTTGTGTAAGTTTTTATACAAAAAAATTATTTATTCATCCACCTTATATATTCTTTTACTTGTTTTAACATATTATGTTTGTGCCAAATCTAGGAAGATTACAATGCATCTCTTAACACAAAATATGGTTCAGATGTTAGCTCTCAACCAAGATTGATACTGCTATGTGGATTGATACAGTAGGGACTCCAACAAAAGGAAGAGTATATGAATTTGGTGCTGAAAAATATGCTCAATTACTAGTAAATAATTTAAGTTATGGTATACAAAGCGCATGGGCGACTCTTCTTCAAATGTTGCTATTGAGGATGATTTGCAATTTAAAAGAGAATAAGTGTGTGAAAAAGCGCGACAAGAATTGCAACAAGAATTAGATGATCGCATTAAAAAAATAAATGCTGAAATGGAATAATGCGTTCGTGCACTTGTATTACAAATTATTCAACAAAGAACTAGTCAATTATCTTTTGGAGATTTTGTTCCACGTTAGTGAGGTAATTTGTCTTATTTATATATCACTATCTTATGATGCTTCATTATTTTAATATTTCTCTAGTTAAATCACTAGATCTTAATATTTTATGTATATGTTTGATTACAGGTTTCAACTTTTTATATGAAGAGGTGATCACTTCATCAAGGAAAAAAATGGATATGTTGTGTGGCTACAATTTGCTTAAAGTTTCATTATTAAATTTGGATAATCAAAACTTATGTAGTGAATTTAATATTTTAAATATTTTAATTACAAATGTTTGAACTATATGATATTTGACATGTTTAGAAATGAATATCTTGCATTGTATTATTTTTATTGTGTAATTATTTGTATGTAGTAGTATATTTAGAAAATAAATTGTCACACAATTGTCATAATGATTCATTAAAAAATTTGTAAATTTATCATATTAATTAATTACATAAAATTCCATCACAACTTCATCAAAATAATTAACAATGAATCATCATAATTTTGTCACAAAATATCGACTTAAAATTTGTCACAGGTCTATCACAATCATAATCATCACAAAATGATCACAACTAATCATCACAAATCTGTCACAAAAATTATCACAACATATGTCCGTCACAAATTAATAGTCAGTAATCCGTAAAAAAATTGTCACATTTGTGACGGAATACCCATTTTATTAATTATTTTATCAAATTTTTGTGACAAAAGATTTTTAATCTTGTGACGATTTTAATCGTCACAATTATCTTTGTGACGAAAATAATTCATCACAACAAAATCAGTGACGGATGCAAATCGTCACAACTCCATCACTGAAGAGCATCTGTGACCGAATACATTTATATTGTGACAAAATTTTTCGTCACAGATACCTTATTTTTTTGTAGTGATTGAAATTGATTGGCCCAAGATCTGTCACAGTATCTTGATTTTCAAAAAACCTAGGTGTCACTTATCCAGATTGGAATCACTTCTGAATATCATCCTATTACTACACTTGGTGTCTCCTTTGTCCTAAACTAGAGCTCAACTTGCCTCTCGACTAGAGTTGACTCATAGTTGTATAGATTGTTCCTCTTAGATAGAAATCAAGATTGAATAGAAACAAAAAAATTATGCCCCAAGTTCACATCTTAGTTTTAATCATCTTCACTCATCCTTCCCCCCTTAGAGGTCTCAATATTCTCGTTGAGTGATTGCACATCACCATGCATAGAGGTTCACGCGGAGTGACTCTAATATCATACGCAACTTAATGATCAGTAGACCAATTTAGGCATTAACTATGTCATCCTAGACATAGCTATGTAACTCTGGACAAAAGGTAGGACCTACTGCTCTGATACCATATCTGTCACCCTTGCACTTGCGTAGAATATTATCCGTTTTAAGCTTAAGCCTGCACGATTTTACTAAAACACATCCTACTAGGCCAATGTCATGCTCTCATATATACCAACATCTCTCCCATGACTTATGCATGTGGACTAATCGAAGGCATGCCCCATGCATCCTTCCCCCCTTAGGGGACTCAACATTCTCGTTGAGTGATCGTACCTCACCATGCACAGAGGTTCACGTAGAGTGACTCTAATACCATATATAAATCATCAACCCTTATCTTCTTATCACATCCTCATATAACCCGTCGTCCCCATTCGAACTCAAGAGGATAGCAGGGAAGAAGGAGAAAGAAAAGGGAAAAGAAAGAGGATTCCACAATAAATTCTTGGAGTCTCACATAGGTAAGTTTTAAACTCCTCTCCTATGAATTATCCATATGAAGTTGGATTAAAACAAGTCATCCCTGCTCTGATATCTTTCTCCCATATTTCATTTCATATTATTATGAAAGAGGAACTTGTAAGATGAACAACAAATCCCAACTAGTGCTGACATTGAAAGCTTCAACTTCTAAATTATGTTATTATATCTAGGAATCTCCAAAAATTATAAAATTATGTATTGAAGTACTTGTTGAAGTCTTTAGGGTGATTGGATAATCACACACGAAGTTATGTATGAAACCCTAGGGATCACTCAGGCTGTTCTAGAAAGTAGATAGGCTGAAGTAATAATTCGACCAGAAATTCCACACTTAAGTTTTCATGTTGTCATTTAAGTAATAGAAATATATGTATACAAGAGTTATGGAGCAATTGGAATTTCATGAAAATAGTATGTGTGCCGAGAATTATAAATTTTCTAATGCATAGCATATAGTCTGCCTATTTTAGAATTATGACATAAAACCTTTAAATTTAAAAATTTTAATAGATCAATATAGATGGATAAAAAATATAAAATTTATATGACTTAAATCTCTTAAAGTATAGTTTTATCAAAAATTTATTTCCCTGTGATAGGATGTCTAACTGAAAAGTTAGGAATTTTATATGCTATGTACATTCTGTTAGGGTTTCAAAGTGAATCATAATATAGTTTTATTCTATAATTTTCTGAGCTCATTTTAAAATTAATGGAATTATGAGATTTATGTCGCATACACTTTATTAAGTCTTCTGTCACTTAAAATTTATTTCAAGCGATTATAAGTTATACACTAATTCTTATGTATTTTACATTGAACACTATGCAATTTGTTAGATGCAAAATGAGAACAAAGTGTTTGTGCCTATATGGCCATATGTTGTGTGAAGTTAGAAATTTATTAAAGAATTTCTTTGATTACATAATATATGATATGATATGAAATTATATATTATATGAATAGGTGCTATGTGCACTCATAAAGTATACTAATTGTTATGTGTACAATTATTTATTACAAAAGATGATAAGATATGCCACGACACGAAATGACATGATTTGATAAGACATGTAAAAAGGTAATATGATATGATAGGATATGACATGAGATGATTGGGCCATGCATTTGCCTCTCATTATCATGCATTTGCATTACTCCTGCCGGGCGACAGTTTACCCTTGTATAGTTGAAAGACTTGCAAGGCCAGCAGTTTACCCTTGCGTGTATAAGGCCGACAACTTATCCCTATACGATTGAAAGACCTTATAGAGCCGACAGATATCCCCAAAAGGAATTTTGGAGCTAAGTGCCATGTGAACCGAATTGTGAAATCACACCTACCATTTGTATTCGCATGGGCCACCTCTGGAATCCATCAACCTCCCCGAACAGATATTCCGAAAAGGGATGCCTCTGGCCAGATGTCAATATGACATGTACAGACATATAGGATTATGCATCCATGCATTCATGGTGTGTGCATCGATGTCTCGTTCTTATGCATGATATGATGGTTGTACTTTTGACATAATGTATAGATGTTTTTTTATATCTTATGACATGATAAAGATTTGAATTGCTTATAAGTTATTGTTATATGATATATGCTGAAATAAAATAGTAATACTTTTCATGCACGAAGAAACTATGTTAATCTTGTTTTACTCTAATGGAATATGCGATAACACATAGGCTATGAGTTTTTGACTTACTGAACTGTTGGTTGCTCATATTATTGTTCTCAATATTTTTTCAGAACAGTAGACTAGTCTGTGGTTGTGCTTGGTGATCATCTAAGCACTTTTGGTAAAAGACATGTATGGGTCTTAGGTGTTTTAAGTCCCTTTAAGAGGACTAAAGAGAAGTGTTTTGAATGTGTATTATTAGAAGAAAAATAGAAAGGTTTCATTGTAATATGTAATACTACTTTTGTATAAGTACATGGTGTTTAATGTTTACTCATTTTGAATGATATAATATAATATTATGTGGTTTGATACTTAAATTTTTATATCTTTTAAATGAATTATAGCACGGTTCCACAAATCATACATGATTACCGGTAATAGGTCTCGACCCACAAGTTAAACTAAGGTTTAAATTGGAGCAGCGACAGCTATGGTATTGACACAACTCAATCATGGCGTGACCTTTCAGCCTATATGCTATGACTAAGGGATATGATTACTCTCTTAGATAGAGGTGATTGGTGTCGGAAGAGCTAAACATACTCAAATTAGAGCAAATGAGAGTTTGAACAATTGTGAACAAAAAATACGAATACTTGAATCATTAGCAACCATAGAACTTTGAAAATAGAGTAGAACGATAATAAAATAGTAACAATGGACAAAATCGGACAAGTAGAAATTGCTTAGCATTAAAATAAAAAAAAGATACTTGTTCTCCACGAATCCCAACTCTAGTTGGTTGTTTAGACGTTTTTCATCGAATAGAGTGATGCATCTTGATTCATCCATTTTGCTCGTTCCCTAACTGCTTGTATAATGGTTGAATCCCCCCAAAGAAGAAGAAGATGAAAAGGAAAATGGGCCAAAAATAGAGGTAAAAGAAATGCAAGCAAAAAAGAGGCAGACAAAAGAGGGAGAGAAATGCATCAACCCTTCTTCCATTTATCCTCTAGGTTTTTCCATCTTTTCATATATTCCTTTGTCTTTTTCTGCCCAGTTTATCTTATAGTGGAAGTTTCCTACCATTATCAAAAAAATCTTCAGACTATTAGAAAAGTTGTGTCCACTAGTGACATACTAATACAAAGGAGGAAAGTGATGCCATCTGCTCATGTGCCCCCCTCTTGGTGCCTTCATGTAGAATCATACCTTGTTTCTTTCCTTTTGAAAGTTCTTTCACCTAAAAAAACGTCCATGATTTAGGAACGCTACAAATAGACAAGAGGTAAAAGAAAACATGTCCCAAAAACATTCAATTTCTAATTTTGTACAAAACGATGTAGAGAATTTAATAAGATTAGAAAACCAACAATTAAGATCATAAACATACATTAAAATACAAGTAAATTAGATTAAAATGCATGTTTAACATTGCCAAAATGTGTATATGATTTTTCTACATCAAATGTTTCCAAACTTAACATTTTGCTTGTCCTCAAGTAACAAATAGAAACTTAGGATCAATGATTTTGAAATTCACTACTGATTATGAATAACACTTGATCTTCTCTGTCCACGAAAGTGATCCTACTTGAGCATTATTTATCAATTCTTAACCCCTTAAGACTTGATTTGAGACCACTAAAGCACTGACAACATGTGTGACGGATGAGGTCACATGTGCAGATTGACTAGTTTCACAACTATCTCCTTAGGGGTCGTTTGACATTTAATTTTTAAATAAAAATTATATAAAACAATTAAATAATATAAATTTACAAGAAAAAGGAAAGAGGGGGTGCTCCCCCCTCCTCCCTCCAGTCCCCCCCCCACCCAGTTTGGCGCCGACGAGGCTCCCCCTCTCCCCCTCTCTATGCGTCCGACGTCGGCGAGGTAGCGCAGGGGCATCATCCCCCTTCTTTTTTAATTTATTATTATTATAATAATATTTTATTATATTTTTAATAATTTTTTAACGTGGAGAATAGTCTGCGTGCGGTGTTGCGTCAGATGTTTGCCTGCGTGGTGGAGAGAGAGCGTCGTCACGTCAACGAAGCGACCGGGAAACGGGCGGTCAATGGTGAAAAAGACATTCAGTGCAACGAGTTAAACGATGGAGAACATTCGTATTATAAGTTAAAGTTGAAGGATATTGTCAAAGTTGGAAATTTATTTCAACTTTTTTTGAACACACGTCATAATTGATTATCCTAAACAAAGACAACAAACAAACAATTCGTTTTAATCACGGAAAAACAGAGAGGGCATATGAAAACATTCCGAGTTTCTTATTCTTCAATGTACATCAGTACTTGTGGTCCTGATGATAAACTTCAAGCATTTACTTTTGGTTCCCACCCTGCAATCATGTACTCCTTTGCAGCTGCGGTCTTCGTGAATGAATCTCTACTAAAAAGCGCCTGCAGAAACGTCAAGGAAACGTATCTCCTAATTAGAGAACAACAGAAGCAATAAAATAAATGTCTTGATGGTTGAATAAAGCAGAAAAAAAAATGGCATGTTGGCCTTGAGTTCCATCTGTGGAACAGCTGGCCATGACAAACTTGCTTGTGGTTCAAAATTTGACATGCTGATAATATTCAATTGACAACTAGATCGAGTTGCTCAACTGATGAATACATGTCAGGAATTGTGTTGACACACCTGCATGTAAGCATGGACATGTATCAGATGATCTGGGACAGTCCAGCTCTTGAAATGTTCCAGGGCGACATCAAGATGGAAGAGCTTTGGAGCAAGGCTCAAGTCTGCAGAACATACGTTTTCTCCATTAACAAAAGGACCTCCCTGCCAATGATAAAATCGACGACGAATTAGTCCAAAATTCTTGTTCTTCTTCTCCCTGTTGTTTCCAGACAGGAACAATTGTTCATGCTTCCGGACATATGTTTTGATTATTGAAACAAAAGGAATTTTTTGTAGTCCTTTGTCGTCTCTACGGCAAGAGTAGATATAGTCTGCAGTGGCGGACCTACATGGTCCTGCTTCGAGTCAATTGATCCCATAAGAATATAATAACATTTATTATCTATATATTATATATAATAATGATAAGTTATTTGTTTTAAATAAGTTCACATAAATAATTTTCATATTCTCCAACATAGTTAAGTTTATAATCAGATTATATCGTCCTTAGTGTTATTTGTTTTTTTTATCTCTTGATATCTTATTATGTTTAATTTCCTCTTTGGAAACCAATTCTTTATTATTAAAAAAATTAAACGGTAGAAGAGAAATAAGAATCATAAAATTATCCTTCACTAAAAAAATTATTAGTCCTATTTTATCTATTTATATAATTAATTGTTATAGGTTGCATGCAATTTCTGCAGATAGTAATTAAAGACTGGTTGATGATATCTTTGTTCACCTACATGATCCTTGAGATGATCGTCGAAAGCCTCCAGTTCTGCAATCAACTCTTTCTCCGAACCGTCGTTAGGATCTTTGCTTTTCAAGAACTTGATGAAGGAAGAGAACACTTTTGACCCCCTGTAGAATGTCAAATAATTATAGAATGTCAAAATCAAGGAAGTAGTCGTAATGCTGAAACAACAAGTTATCGTCGTCATGCATGATCAATTCAATTGCAACATAGATAGATATGTCATAGTACATAACATACGCGGCCGCGAGTTCCGGCGGGGTGGCCAGTGATGGCTCCGGGTATCTCTCCTCTATCATCGCCGTGATCACGTCGGAGTCCGGAATCCATTCGCCGTCGCCGAAATCAATGACGGGCACCTTTCCCCCGGGGTTGATCTCCAGGAACCTGCGGGGGGGCCAACACCAACTCGCTCAGATGGCCAAGAACAGAAGAAATAAAAGAAGGGATCAGTGTTTTGGTCACCATTGGGGCTTTTCGCTGAGGTTGATCAGCTTCAGCTCGTAAGGGACGGCCTTCTCTTCCAGCGTCAGGAGAACCCGTTGGCAAAAGGGGCCTGTTTCCGACCAGCTTCACATCGATCATTCTGTACGAAAAGAAGTAAAGAAAATGGATGGAGAAAAAGATGGAGCTGATCCCGGGCAGCTTACAGTCTCCGAGGACGTCGGGAGCACCGGCGGCGGCCTTGACCAGCACCTTAATTGGTTCTGCAGGAGCAATCGACGCCATGGAGGAACCGTTGCAGAGGAACTTGAGAGGAGGTGGAGGCGAAGAACCAAAATTTATAGGCGTCTCTCCTCCACTTCGTGGCTCTCATGTACGTACGTGGAGACCTCCTCGCGGGTCAAAGAAATTAAATTACCATGAGGAGACTTGAGGTGGGTGGAATGGATACCACTTCCTTTCTAACTTAAGAAGCAAGATTTTGATTTCGAACCTAATATATTTAAAAATATTCTCATTAGTCATTAACTATTAAGTTTGAGAGTGAATGTAAACTTTAATACGTGATCAGTACATATTAGCGTCACATGAAGTAGAGGATGAACACAACTTTCAGATAGTAGACATTATTGAGAAAAGAATGGAAAGAAAAATTACAAGTTTTTCTTCCCATAATTTGACTTCAATGTCTTAATTCTATATCTCTTTTTTTTTCAAATTTGAACATCAAATTATTCAAGTCTTGAATAGAAATCCATGAATTAAATAGAAACAAAGAACATTTTAGAGTTTAAAAAAATATAAAAAAAAACATTTGGAAATGAGGACGTCATGCAAGGGATCAAAAGGTCCCCCAATTTTGAATTATGTGTCTTTGTCAATTTTTTTTATATTTCTTTCGTCGTACTAAGGCATCGAATCTTTCCTTTAAAATTGAAAAAAAAAATCAAGAATCAATGTGTCTACCAATGACTCGTTTAAAGGGTATGAGTCTTCAAAGATTGATAATACATTTCTTCTTAAAAATTCAAAACTTAAAGTTGTTATCATGGGAATCAAGCATATTAAAAAGCATCTCAATTATGAGCAGTGGATGTCAATGTAGGGGTGACCACACAGGTTTCTTTTTTTTTTTTTACTACCACTTCCATGAACTGGTGGTGCTTAATAGTTGAGAGAACTTTTTTCACATGAATTATTGAACCCCAATTAGAGTATGCCCTTTTCTTGCACCAACGACTGGTTGCTGTAATTGATTAATGAACTGCACTTCAAATTATGGGATAAAATGGTTAATAATTTTGAGTTTGGAATCTAGAACAGAAACATCATAGAATAATTTTGGCATTGCAGAAGAATCTACACTTAATATAAGAAAATAAAAAGAGAGAAAAAAGAGGGATAATACACTAGTTTGATTTATTAATTTATTAGGTAAAATTTGCTGTCCTTCAAATTAATCTCATTTTTTAACTATGTCCTTCAAACTTCATTTTATAATTAAATTATTCTTCAACTGGCCAATTTCACCGATGGCCCTTTTGTCTAGGTATAATCAATTATTTTGCATACACGACACATTTTTAAAATATAAAATAATAGTTATTTTAAAAAAAATAAAAATAAAAGAGGAGGAGGCGCTGACACCTCTGCCTCTCTCTTCAATGATTTTGCACCAGCTACTTTGCATGCATGGCATCATGGTTATCAAGATCGAGATCTTATATAAAATCGGAGGGGTCATATGATCGAAGATCGTAAGGTTGGATCGAGGATCGTAAGATCCTATTTATTATTAAAATAGTATATTTTCAAAATAATAAATATATTTTTGATAAATTTTTCATATTGAAATATTATATTATACCTCACTAAGACATTTTTTATAGATTCGTGAGTCAAATTATATCAAAATATATTAAAAATGAATAAAAATATATTTCACTTCATATAAATTAATTCTTATTATCATAAATATATTTTTAATTAATATTTAAATGATTATATTAATCATATAAAATCGTATAGGATTGGATAAGATCGTAAGATTGTGTGACCAAAATTAAGATCGTATTAAGATCTTACACATAAGATTCTCAAGATAAGATCGAGATCGGAAGGGGCCCGTAAGATTGTAAAATGGTAAGATCTTAAGATCTAGATCGAGATCTTGACAACCTTTAATGGCACGTTTTTAAAATATAAAATAATAGTTAAAAATTTAGAAAAAAATGAGGTGTCTCTGGCATCCTCGTTGGCATAGGTGTCGGAGGGTAAGGGTGAGGGAGGTGGTGCTCCCTTTCTTATCAATGATGGGGGCTAGCACCTCGCACGCGTCGTAGGGCATTTTCACACGATGTGGAAAGCCTCACAGCATCAATGCTGCTCAACTTAAACTAACGACCACTCAATGTCGTCAAGTAATCTTGGCATGCTTGTGCCAAGTGTTCCACTGTCAACTAAGGTGATATGCCTTTTCTCTCAGCCAATGACTCGATTAATTGAAACCACCTCCAAGATCGAATTCTAAGGCCCGAAAGATAAGTCCCTTGTCGTTGTACTTTCGAACGGAGATGGAGGTAAAGTTGAGAGCTCTTACCATGAGTTCTCCAAAGTGTTCCACTTCCAACTGAAGGAAGACATGCCTTTTCTCTCGGTCAACACCTCGAGTAATTGAAATGCCTCTAAGATTGAATTCTAAGGCTCGAAAGATAAGTCCCTTGACATTGTACTTTCGAACGGAGATGGAGGTGAAGTTAGGAGCTCTTGCCATGAGTTCTCCAACATCAATCTGCTTGCCCTCAAGTGAAGCCTCTTCACAAGCATCCCCGTGAATCGGTGAAGACCGAAACATCTACTCTCCTGTGAGAATTAGCCATCCGATGGGCAAGTATATCAAAGGTGCATAATATTTATCGACAAACACAATGACATCACTTTATCCGAACTACGGATGGATGAATATGGTTCATCATCTTCACTGACGAGCACGATGAGATTACCCCGTCCATGCCCAAAGGAATGAAGCTTCAAAGAGAGGTCTCATGATCGGAAGAAGGCACATCCTAAGAAATTCTGCAAGATGTGACAAGCTTATGGTGGCAATGCTCAATGATGTGGCGATGTAGACATGGGATGAATTCAAATGACAACTCATCAATCATTTCTACCCTACAAAATTGGGACTACGTACCAAGATTTTGTTGTTCAACATTAGTTAGAAGGGCACATTGAAGAAATACATAAAAGAGTTCACCATACAGAGTTCCCGATGGATGTTGTCTTTGTCAAAGGGTTGAAATCTTAGACTAGGACAGAATTAGAGCGACGAGATTACCTCAACCTACTCTCTTTAGTTGTCGTTGATGAATCGCGTATGGAGCATTCCAAAACAAGTGACACACTACCAAAGCCCTCGGGCAAGAGGTGGGGGAGAGAAGTCTAAGTCACCAGGTGGCAAGCCAAGTTATCAAAACAAAGGCAAGAAACATCAAGACAGGAGGATCAACTCATGTCCACTGCGAATGTGAGAAGACTCTCGTCACTCCTAGTAGCGATTTGGAAGAGACAAATTTCAAGGTATCCCATCGAAGAAATCTGTGTTTGCCTCGAATCATCAAAATCTGAAATAACCATTAAGGATGAGGTGGTCCTATACTCTGCATTCAATGAATGGATGACTCTATATCTCAGCCATATGCAACATGGAGACATCGAGTCAAGTCATGCCTATCAAATGACAAGACTCTCATCGCGCTCTTGTCGCGATCCTAGAGGAACTCTTTTCTCAAGCTACTCATAAAGTCATCAAAGAGTTATTTTGCCCCAAGAAGACAAATCAACCTTGTTGATATTGTGTACATTTAGATAATTTGAAGCTAACAAAAACTTGATGAACGAATAGTTGCTTGATGAAGTCAAACCACTCACATTGCAAACTCCACTTGCGTTGCACAAGTGATGACCCCGGATTGGAGAAATCAATAACCGAAACGGGCCTAAGGAGGGAGTCCTCAGTGAGTCTCAAAATGGCGCAAAAATTCATGGCACTGTGTGACACTTACGAAGTAAATTTTAAGGCAAAGAAGGGGGACTCCAACTAGACAAGCGAAGTCAAGACAGAAAATGAAGACCCTCAAGAAACTCGAACAACAGCGTCGGGGGCGTCGTCGACTTTGGTGGGGGAGAATGTCACAAGCCATTTTCTCGTGACACAACATGCAAAGCCCCGTGGTACCAATATCGCTCATGCCACTCAATGTCATTTCAAAGAACACATGCAGCCATCTCGCACTGCGTAATATTGCTGACTACTATGTTATCCGCCCTTATGGTATAATCTTGTAATGTCATCACTATGAATGACTAAGTTACTCGTAGATCATTGTCTTTTACATGACTAAGTTACTTGACACTCCTTTATCTACGGTACATTGGGGAGGATTTCATTAGTGTCTTCATAGCCCATATGTATTATGTATTTCATTATATGTAATATAAGTAAGATTTTATAATCCTAGCGGATGGCCTTGAGCGTGGGGTGACAACACACATCGGTGGACATTCTCTGTGCCCCGTAATTCCTCGGATGCTCCTTCATATATTAAGCGCTCAGGCGCATTAGTGCCTCAACACGCTAATGCCACGGTCCCTTGACAACTCGTTGAACACTCTCGTCATGTCCATGATTGAAAGCTTATAAGAACGACAATAAAACTTTCATTTCTTACTCAAAATAGACTTAGGTAAGTGTCCCTTCGCCTAGCCATCACACTTGAGCTTGTGTTTGAGAATAACCCCGTGGCACACATGACTCTGCCAGTGACACAGGATGGGAGGGGGCCTCATGCGCGACATCGCAGGCGACATAGAGAGGTGGGGGGGGGGAGGAGGGTGATGTCCCTTCTCACATCCTCAACAAGAGAATCCCCTCCCCCCCACCCCTCACATCCCTGGCAAGAAAGGGCGTGCTACCCCCATCGCTCTCTCCCTATTGTGCTGGTGATGGTGGGAGAAGGAGCCACCCCTATCTCCGACGTTAGCAAGGCCGTCCGAAGGAGAGGGAGGCGACGACCCTCCTCTTATTTTTTTAAAATCTTTTAACTATTGTATTATTATTTCAATACTATTTTATATTTTAAAAATGTATCATGTGTGCAAAATAATCGAATAACTAGTTGTACTAAGTCAAAATGGTAGTTGGAGAAATAAGTCAATACTTGTAGCGCAGTCTAATTACAAAGTAAATTTGGAGCATAGAGTTGAGAAATGGAGTAAAGTTGGGAGTATTTAGTAAATTTTATCTTAGTTTATTTTACGAGTCAAATAGTAATTAATTTGATAATCATAATTAAGTATGATTCACCTAACTTATTAATTTTTCCTTCTTCTTGGGTAGAGATTAGTTTGATTATTGTAGTTGAACCATAAATTTAATTAATCATCATATATAAACTAAGTTTGCAAGATAGATGGTCCCGACCCAAACCCAAAGGGATGTTAGGTCTAATACCGATTGGAAAATTTCAACCCGAGTCGACCGGATCCAGCTCGATGACCCGGTAATTTAATTTACTTCTTAACAACTTTTTTATTCATTTTTAATAATTTATTTGATTTAAAATTTTATAAAAGTTAAAATAAAATATTTTAATTATGAAAATAATATGTACATACCAAGAAAATTTGTTTTAATACTTTAAGAAAATATAAATAATATTTTTGTTTAAATAATATAAAAAAGTAAGCAAAAAATTTAAAAAATAAGAAATTGTGGTCGGATAATTTGGGTTGGGTCAAATCAAATTTGTCATCCCAAAAGGCATTGACCCAACCAAATTTGATCGAGTGGAATAAGTTTGTTCATGGGTCAAGTTCAATCCAATTTGACACATGAACACCCCTATTTTATGGGTGAAAAAATATTTATGCACGTATTATCCTTATTTTTTTCAAGAACAAATAAAAATAATTGATCTACTTCTTGGGTAAAAAGAACTTTTACTAATATTAATGAGGTAGGTTTGTACATTATCCTTTCTTTGGAAAGAAAATGCCACCCTATACTTCAACATTTACTTCATCTCATCCCATCCCTCCTCTATACAATTTTGACAACTAATGTTGGGTTGAACAATGATCTGCTCATAAAATAAAGAATAGTCTTAATAAAATAGATTAATTGTATGTGTAAGTTAACTATTTATTATTATTATGTGAACTCTAATCTTAATTGTAACACCCAAATATGATCTTAATCAAATTCCAATTGGATTACACAAAGAGTCTTATCTTGATAGGAAATGAGTATGTGTGTAAGTCATAAAAAAGTTTAATTAAACTAGAAGTCCTAAGTTGAATAAACTTATAATTAAACATTTTAATAAGATTAGAACCTTATATCTAAGGCTCATTTACATAAATCCTCCCTTTCCTCATCCTCTCATTATCTCTCTCTTGACTTCTCCCAACTCTCTCAACTTGTACTAAGAGAAGAAGAGCTGGGGTAGAAAGTAGGATCAATTATAGAAACAACTAGAACATTCGCCAACCAAAGGTAGAAAGCAAGATTGACAAAGAAAGTACATAAGATTTTGTATTTTAGTTGTGATTTCATAATAGATTAATCCATATAAGAAGTCTATTTGTAGCCTTAATTGTGTCATATGATCCCTAGATAATTCTTCTAGGTTTTCATAAACATCACATATTTTCTAGAGATGAAAACAATGATAAAAAACTAGGACAATTGACATCAAAGTTTTGTGCAAATAGAACCTCAAATCGGGCCTAACTGGCTTGAGTATCTCCGTCACTACCACCCAATGTTCAGCAAGCCAACCTAGGTTACTAATCAATCTTATCCGAGTTTGAGTTGGAGTAGGAATGATGAATAATTCAACACCTTATTGAGATGAAATAGTTTGCATTGTCCCTAATATATTTGTAAAAGGATAGTCGAGCCTATCCCTACAAGACCAGAGATGCCTCAAATTTGGTTGGGATTGGCAGGACCGAAGGGTTTCCTTTTTTAACTCGAATCGAGTCAATAAAGGATCTAACCTAAGTTTTAGAGCCAACTGACCCGAGTCAAAAGAACTCAGATCGAGTTCCTTTTAAATTTAAGTGATTGTTTGTCCAACATGTTATTTGTCAATTAACTTATCTTAATGTAATTATTGAAAACTCATAAAGATAAATTAATAAAAAAATATCATGTGCAGCGATTATATTAATTGTTATTTGTTCACTAGTTTAGATCAAAATAAATCATGGGACAAAGAAAACCCAAAAAACTCCCTCATCATCACATAATATTAGCAATTGTAACTATGCTTAAGTAAAATAAGTAGAACAATCATTAAAGAAAAAAGTGACACGCATTACTTATCATTTGTTAATGACATTTATAAGCAGCACCTTGTATTTGAACATTTGATTATTTGCCAATTGTTCATTTGATTACTTGTCCACTTGACAATGTGATAATTGTCATACTTGAAATTGCTAATTGTACATATGATAAATATGATTTATCTTCTATTATGAAATCTCTCATCTAATTATATATTATTTTATATATCGGATGCCATAAAGAATGAGAATGTCATTAATTCCTTTGCGTTTGAATCCTTTAGAGCCGTTGGGCGCATTCCTATAGGTAATTTAAATTACCAATAATTTTATATTATAGTGTTTAGCAAGCATTAATAATATAAGTGGTAATTTATATTACCATGTTTGTTATAAAGAAATAAATACATGCATTTTACTAAAATATCCTCGATACATATTTCAAATATTAGTCCTATATTAAATTCAATAAATAAAAAAATAATATAAAAAATAATCAATAGAATAAACATATCGAATATGTTCATTTTAAGTCATTCATAATAGAAGCAGTCGGCGCAACTTGTTTTCCAAGTCTCCCTCTCTCTCTCTCTCTCTCTCTCTAGATATATATATATATATATATATGTGTGTGTGTGTGTGTGTGTGAAAATTTATGAGGATTAGATTAAAATCATATTTTATTTTAAATATAAAATTTATGAATTTCACTTTGACAAAAATATAGATAGACACCTCTAAGGCCCCGTTTGGTTGGGGGTTAACTATGCATTGAGTTAACGCATACAACCCATCCGATTAACCGATTTTTGAAGTTTGCACCAGATTATATCTATTCCACCTATTGTAAAGAATATGTTAACTCTCATATTTTCACTATTTACAAGATTAACTTTTTTTAAAAAATGATAACTTTGCCCATTGTACTTTTTGTAAAATAAAAGATGCATTTGGTTGTAATTGATAGAATATCTACATATTCCAGCGATTAAGTCCTAACCAAATGCCACCTAAGAGTGCCATCTAGATTACCAGAAGTGTGATAATTTAAATTATCATATAAAATAATATTATCGGCAATGTTATAATCAAACAAAGTAATATGGTTGATCCTAAAAGTTATAAATAAAATTACTAATGATCAATATGCATTGCCTCATATTATACACACCTTAAATAATTGATCCTACAAACATAGCCTTTGGAGTAGCGTTTAGCAGTTGAAATGCTATTTTTTAGTAATAGACATAATCAAGTAGAGTTTATCGTTTTGAATGGAAATATTGAATAACTACTTCTACTAGCATTTAGAGGTTTATATTTTTTTTTCAATTTCATCCTTATTCAAATGTATTATTTTTTCGATTTATCTTATTATTTTATCATTTTTATTTTATTACCATTCAACTATATTCCTTTTATATTCATATTTAATTAATTAAAAATATTTATTTATTAACAATAGATATAGAAATTAATGTAATAATTAATATTTTCATATCATGTATGAACTATATAAAATGTATTGTAAATATATTTTTTATATATTTCAATAACAAATTTACTTGTGAAATTTTATTTTATTTCATTGAGATATTAATGATTTATTTATTAAATTTTAATAAAATTTGTATAGCGATTGAATTGAATAATTTATTGTATATCCAATTATATCATTTTATATTCATCCGCTAAGTTTATAAAACACTTATTTATTAATAGAGTAAATTATGCCAAATGCCCTCCAACTTTCATTTGCTCAATGATACCCTCCAATTTTATTTTGTAACATAAATACTCTTCTTTTTATAATTTGTTTTATGGAATGCCCTTTCGACCGGGAAACTGGGACACTCGGTCATTCAATTGATGTGGTATTTAAATTTTTAAAAAAATAATATATGAAATATTAAAATAATATTACAAAATAGAAAAAAGGGACATTCTCCCTCCCTTTCCCTCCGACCATCGGCGGCCAGTCCTCTCCGGTGTTGGAGAGTACCTAGAGGAGGGGAGACAGCCCTCCCCTGCAAGTAGAGAAGGGGACCCCCCCCCCCCCCCCCTTATTTATACCGGCGTACCTACTACCCCCCCCCCCCCCCCCCCCTCCACCTTATGCGACCTCCAACGAGGATGCAGAGGGGGCGAGTGTTCTAGTGGCTTTTTCGATACCGTCGAGTTATCTTACTTTTCTGTATGTACTTTTTCTTATTTTAGCTCATTTTTGTACTTAGTTTTATTTTCAAGTGTGATAGTGATAATTTTGTAATATGCATTCTAGAAAAGTGCATCCCCTATCTTGTCTTCTACATCACACGTCGCATATCTACCTCACGAGCATAAGGTATAGTAGGGGAGACCCGCTAATCCTCCCTCGAATCCCTTTGTAATCATTGTATTTAGTCAACAAAGATATCAACGCTTCCCAAAATTTAGCATCATGCCTCGAGCGTGGGGTGGCAACTCACAAACTGTTCCAAACTATCGAGCGTCCTGCCTAAGCACCCATTTATTCACAAACGCCTCTGCCAAAGCGTTCGCTCGGGATCAAGCATCCCAAAAATTGTGGCATTGAGAAAGTGGTATAAGAAAGCTTCTACAAAGCACTCAAAAGAGCTTGTCTAAATATTGGGCATGTCTAGACGCCGCACGGATCAATCGAGCGAAAAATGACCCTATGCCAGGTTGATATCAGAGCAACTTTCTTGAGACGCACAAGTTGGCATTTGATGATCAAGGAGGAATGACATCGAACTCAGAGATGACCCGAGTCTGTCGCACCGGAGAAGGGCCGCCAAGAGCGAGGGCGCGCCCGCTCGAAGGACATCATGACTGCCTTCGAGTAACGCCTCCACCAATTCCAACTGGACGTGAGCGAGATGCAGGACTAACTCGCAACGCACGAGTGGAAGTTGGAGAAGACAATGAACATCACAATGGTGTGGGACAAGATCGCACCATTGTATACGCGGCTCGAGCCCATGGAAGTGACAATCATGGACTTACAGGAGTCCATGGACAATGGACTCTCAAACATGAGATTCGAGTTGGAACGAGAGCTCAAGACCATATGAGAAGATCTCAAGCAATGCTATGAAGATGGGCGACGTCTCGAGACATCCACCCCGAGGCAAGAATCGACATGTCAAAGTCGAGGCCTTACAAAGGTGAGAGGTTGACAAAGGAGATTAATGACTTTCTATGGAATGTCTGACGATAAATGGAGGTCTTGTACGTGACTTCAGAAGCGAGGATGGTGAAGACTGCATCCTTCTACTTACAAGTTGCGGCGAGCTTATCGTGGCAGTGTCATTGCGATGATGTGGAACGTTGGCAACGTCGATCCCATTGAGAGGTGGGACGACTTCAAAAGGTAGCTTATCAACTACTTCTGCCCTGTCAAGTCGGGATTGGAGACCAAGATTGTGTTATTCAACATTTGCCAAAAGGGCACATTGAAGAAGTACGTGAAAGAGGTCATCAAGCTCCGCCTAGTGGACGAAGGCATACTACTAGTGATCTTCATCAAGGATTTGAAGCCTTGGGCTAGGATGGAGTTAGAGCAACGAGATTGCCCCAACCTCCACTCGCTAGTTACCGCTACCGAATCGGTAGTGAAGTATGCTAAAATGAACACCCCATCACCAAAGCCCTTGGGCAAGGACAATGGTGAGGGAGATAAGCCAAAGTCGTAAGGAGGCAAGTCGCACTACCAAGACAAATGGAAGGGCCAACAAGACAAGAGGCCTAATAATGACAGATTCGAGAGGGAAGAAAAATTGCCAAAGCCTTGCTACATTTGCAAGGATCTGCAATGGACAAGCGATTGTCCGCAAAAGATGACGGTGAATACTATGTATTTCCTCGACGAGAAGGAGAAGGAGGAGATGTGTCTCAATTCGATACACGTTCTTAGTGCCATCAACACCTCGAAGGGTTCCTCATCGGCTGCTCGACTTTATCCAAACATCGAGTTGAACAAGCAAATCTTCAATGCCCTCATCGACATGGGTGCATCGGAGTGGTTCGTGTTAAAAGTAGCCACCAAAAAGCTGAAACTATGACTAAAGAAGACTTCTACCATATTCAAGATAATAAACGTGAAGTCTATCTCGACCACAGAAATTTCTCTTGGAGTGAATGTTCGCATCGGCAAGTGGTCGAGAAGCTTCGACATGATAATGGCACCAGTCGATGACTACAAAGTGATGGTGGACATCTCTTTTCTGCGACACATTGCTGCATGTGTCATCTCGCTCACCAATTTGATAATCATCTTCGATCCCAAAGGACCTTACAACGTCCCAATGAGATCAGATGAAAATCTAAAGTAGAAGACCCTCTCCGCCATGCAAGTGGCGAAGGGGTTGCGAAAATAGGAGCACACCTTCCTGATGACTGCCATCTTAGAAGATTCGGGTCCCTCCACTCCAACACCTTCCAAAGTTCTCGAGACCCTTAAGAATTTTGCGAACGTCATGCCCTAAGAACTCCCAAAGCATTTGCCTCCGAAGCATGAAGTGAACCATGTCATCAACTTGGTTCTCGGATTGAAGCCCCCACATGAAGTCTCTTATCGGCTAGCCACTCCGGAACTTCCAGAACTCTGTAAGTAACTGATCAAACTATTGGATGCAGGATATGTTCGACCCTCGAAGTCTCCATATGGCGCCCTAGTTCTCTTTCAAAGGAAGCATGATGGATTCATCCGGATGTGCATCGACTATAGGGCACTCAACAAGCTTACGGTGAAGAACAAGTATCCCATCCCCCTTGTGGCGGACTTGTTTGATCAACTTAGCGATGCAAGATGATTTACCAAATTGGATCTTCATTCGGGCTATTAGTAAGTTCGGATCACCGAAGATGTGCAGAAGATGGCGTGCATCATACGGCTCTTTCGAGTTCCTCGTGATGCCTTTCGGTCTCACCAACTCTTCGGTAACCTTCTGCACCCTCATGAATAAGATATTGCAACCCTTCCTCGACAGGTTCGTGGTTGTATACCTAGACAACATCATGATCTACAGTCGTACTTTGGAGGAGCACATCGAGCACATTCGACAAGTGTTCGAGATGTTGCGATAGAATCAGCTATACGTCAGGCAGGAGACATGTGTCTTCGCTCAACTAGAAGTGCACTTCTTGGGACAAATCGTCAGAAGTGGCAAGCTGAAGATGGACGACGTGAAGATTCGAGCCATCATGAAGTGTGAGCTGCTCAAATGGATTCCCGACATGCGTTCATTCCTTGGTCTAACGAACGATTATAGACGGTTCGTCAAGGGGTATTCATATGTGATGACCCCTAAACGAATCTCCTTCCGAAGGATGTGAAGTGGGAATGGATGTCTACATACCAGGAAGCACACCCTCAAGAGGGTCATAATGGAGGAACCGGTACTCGTCCTACTAGACCACACCAAATCTTACGATGTACAGACAAACATTTCTGACTATGCTATTGGAGGAGTTCTTATGCAGGAAGGGCATCACGTGGTATTCGAGAGTCGCAAACACAACGACACATAGCGATGCTACGTCCATTCATAGAAGGAAATGATCACGGTAATCCACTGACTCAGAACATTGCGGCACTATCTACTCAGGTCGCGCTTTCATATCAATATGGATAATGTCGCGACAAGCTATTTTGAGACGCAGAAGAAACTCTCGCCAAAATAGGCAAGGTGGCAAGAATTTATGGCGGAGTTCGACTATGTCCTAGAGTACAAGTCCGGTAAGACAAATGTCATTGCTGACGCCTTCAACTGACGTACGGAACAGCCATGAGTTTCTCTCAGGCCGACATGATCGAAAGGATCAAGAAGGGATTGTAGTCGTATCCCACGGTAAAGAATCTACTCGAGCAAGCAAAGGAGGGAAAAACACATCGATTTTTGGTGGAAGATTAGCTGATCTTCTCCAAAGAATGTCGCATCTACATTCCACTATTCGACAGCTTGCGGCATGCCATCATACAAGAGTGCCATGACTCCAAGTGGGTGGGACATCTGGGCATCCGCCGCATTTTGGCACTCATCAAGGACAACTACTTCTGGCTAAAGATGGAGGATGACGTTGAAGCTTTTGTGAAGATATGCCTTATTTGCCAGCGGAACAAAAATATCAATCAAACGCCCGATAGACTTTTGGAACATCTTCTTATTTCAAAGCGATCATGGAAAAAGGTTTCCATGGACTTCATCACGGATCTGCCCAAGTCTGAAGGGGCGGGTACCGTCATGGTGACCATCGATCGGTTCTCTGAGTATGCCATATTTGCCATCGGCTCTGCAAGTTATCGTGCCACTGAAGCTACGAAGTTGTTCATGAAGCACGTAGTGAAGTATTGGGGCCTAACTCAAAGCATAATCATCGATCGAGATGGATAATTCGTTGGCAACTTCTGTAGAAACTATTTAAGATGATGGGCTTGATGCATGCAAAATACAACATATTTTAGTTAATTATTTTAATTAAATTTTCTGTAATTTGATCATGGCATGCATCATTTTTTAGTCACTTTTAATCGTAATTCCGGATTTATCAATTTTAATTATTAAATTCTCTGAATATTTTAATTGTTGATGGATTAACTAAATTTTGATAATTATTTTGCAGGAAAAATCGAGATTAAAATGGATTGTGATGTATCGGCCAAAATTTCAAAGAATTTATCATTACGGCCGAGATTAGGATGAAGAATTCATCATTACGGCCGAGATTTGGCTTTACACCCAAGTCGTTGTGGGCGAGATTTCTAGGGGGTAATAATATGGAATCTTCGTTGTTACGGCTGAGATTTGAAGGTGTAAAGATAAAAGGAATTTTATCTTTTGGGCGTAATGGCATGAAGATGAAGGGTGTAACAATTAATTGATTTTATCTTTTGGGGGTAACAAGATTAAATTCTTTTCTTACGGCCGAGATTTGAAGGGGTAATGGCAATGAAATCATTCTTTTGGCCGAGTTTATCTTTGGGCGTAACAAGATATATGAAGGTGTAAAGATAAAAGGAATTTTATCTTTTGGGCGTAATGGCATGAAGATGAAGGGTGTAACAATTAATTGATTTTATCTTTTGGGGGTAACAAGATTAAATTCTTTTCTTACGGCCGAGATTTGAAGGGGGTAATGGCAATGAAATCATTCTTTTGGCCGAGTTTATCTTTGGGCGTAACAAGATATATGAAGGTGTAAAGATAAGAAAGATTTATCTTTGGGCGTAATGATAAAAGGATTTATCTTTGGCCGAGTTTATCTTATAATTTTAAAGTCAACCGTACAATGTTACGGCCGAGATCAAGTTGAAGGCCGTCCGCACCCTATAAATACGTGAAGAATCCGTCGTTTCAATTGGTGCTCTGAA
Source organism: Pontederia crassipes (assembly GCA_030549335.1). Classification (NCBI taxonomy): domain Eukaryota; kingdom Viridiplantae; phylum Streptophyta; class Magnoliopsida; order Commelinales; family Pontederiaceae; genus Pontederia; species Pontederia crassipes. The sequence continues at coordinate 38,925,831 of CM060190.1, forward strand.
GTTCAGGTTTCTTCCATGACGAGTTGTGAGCTCTGCAGGCTACGACCAAGAGGAGAGAGGTGCGACGGTTGGAAGTTGATCGCGACCCTGATCAAGTCCGAGAGGCTGCCCGACTGTCTGCCCAATTCGAGAGCTCTACTTCTATTTTGGGTGTAATTCTTTCGATTATTATTGTTATTTTGTTATTATCTCTCCAAAATTTTTAGGATGAACTCCATATTTTTAGGATTATTATTTTAGGAGATTATTAATTGAAGGAAAATGTTTGGACCCTATTTTATTTGCTTTAATCTTTTCTGATCAATTATTAATTGTGCTTAATGCTTTTATGTTAGTTAATTAAATTTTTGAATTAGGTTATACCAGTTTGTGGAGTGTTTAATTTCAGAATTTATTATACTAATTATAATTGATTTTATTTAGAATTAATAATTGACATAAATTTGATAACTAGTGTGTGGAGAATCAAGTTTGTGTGATCTATTAATCTATACCAGTTTGTGGAGTGATTAATAGTCTAGAGTATTCAATTTAATGCATCTTAATTTTAATATGATTTTGGGGGTACCAGTCGTGGAGACTTCAATTCTTATTAAATTAAGGTAGTTCTATATGATTAGATTGAGGGATGCCAGTCGTGGAGACCACAAGTTAATCATGTTAGATTATTTTAGGGAGACGTTAATCCATCTTTAAAAATTAAATTTATCTTTCATGATTCAAACATTTATCCTGATCTATTTTCATCCTAAGTCCTAACTTCAACAGCATTATCTTATCTTTATCTTATTTTCTTTATCTTTTAAAACTCATTTTCAAAATTCATGTTTTTTCTCTCTTATTAATTTATAAATTCAGATATTGAATTAATAATATTCCTCGTGGGTTCGACACTCTTACTCCTATTTACTATATTACTTGAGCGACTAGTGCACTTGCTAGCAAATTTTATTGTTACAAACATAACGCATCAAGATGGGCTCCAACCTGCACTTCTCAACATCACTTCATTCTCAAACCGACGACCAAATTAAAAGGGTGAATTGTATCTTGAAGATCTATTTGAGACATTATGTTAGTACCAATTAGAAGGACCGGGCAAAGCTATTCGATATCGCACAATTCTTTTATAACATGCAACGAAGCGAGTCGATCAATCGGAGTCCCTTCGAGATAGTGAGTCGACCAGTTGGAGTCCCTTCGAGATAGTGATGGGACAATAACCTCTCACTCCATAGGTCATCGCCACTTCTTATGATGGCAAAGTCTCTACTGCTCACCGCATGATGAGGGAATGGCATGAGCATAATAATATGGCTCGGGCATGTTTGCACAAGCCATCGAAGCGCATGAAGAAGTGGGCAGACACTGCCCGAGGGACATCAACTTTGAAGTCGGAGATTTGGTCCTTGTGAAGCTAGTCCAACATTTTCGACTAAGCAGGAAGAATATGCACAAAGGCCTCATTAGGCGTTACGAAGGCCCGTTCAAGATCTTGAAGAAGGTAAGTAAAGTGGCCTACAAGCTTGACCTCCCGCTGCAGATGCAACAACACCCCGTCTTTCACGTTAGTTTACTCAAGCCTTACATCGAAGACCTAAAGATCCCGAGCGTGAGGTTTCAGACTGCGCCCCGTCGGCCATCCATTAACAATTCATTGATCAAGTTGAAGAAGTACTCGCCATTCGTGTGAAGAATCGAAAGGAGTAACTTGTTCGAGGGAGCGGAAGACCGGATGCTAACACAAGTTGGGAGATAGCCGAAGCCTTGTGGTAGTTCAAGAAGAAGATTGAAGAATTCGAAATCGCAGCTCTAGGGACGTCGTTGACTTTAGTGAGGAAAAATGTTTCGGAGGCTTTTCTAAGACCATCGAGTTATCTTACTTCCTAGTACTTTTCCTTGTTTTAGCTCATGATACGTGTAGAATTGATAGCAAACACTAACAAGTGCACTAGTCGCTCAAGTAATAAAATGAATGAGTAGAGTTATCGTTCCCACGAGAACGGTTAATAACTTAGATTCTATTTTAACTTTGTTAATTGAGAAATTAAGAAAATATATGATTTTAGATGTGAATAAAAGGAAAATAATAAAAATAAAAGAAATGATCACCTGGAGAAATAATGATTTGATTATTAAGACACCTAATTATCACCACTAAAATGTAATGAATTTTCTCAACTTAGAATTAATTGAATCAATAATAAAGTGAATTCCCAAAATCAGTTAACCAATGTTTTAGGCTTTAACTACTATCTTATGGATAATTAAAATAAATTAATCATTTCAATTTTTAATTTACTTAATTAAATCATAAGATGCATTCAATCGGAATTAATATTAAGGGCTTTCTCAAGTCACCTTAATAACTACACAAATTAGGTCTCTTTCGATCTCCCTAATTATGGCATGCAATAAATAAGATCAATCCTAGAAACTATTATGAAAATAATAACTTCTTCTCATATAGCAATCAAATCACAAATCATGGAATCAAAGGAAAGCATTAAACATGAAATTACAATGCTATTAAAGATTCAAATCAAATTAATATTAAGAAAAACTTCAAAACACAAATAGGGTTCAACTAGAGTAACCCTAATGAAAGAATAAATCTGAGAATAACAACATCAAATCTAATATAAAAGATTGGAAAAAGAAAACAAAAACTCTAGCATAGGCTTAAGCGCGTCCTCTCTCGAGTTTTCAGCAGAGCTTCGCTATTGTCCTCGATCTTCTCCTCTTTGTAAACTTCAAAAGTATGCTCCAGGGATGCTTTTCCAAACCCTCTTCTGCTTCCTTTTATAGATTTTTCTCGTCCCCCAAGGAAAAAATAAAAAATATATCCAAAAAATGGATAAAAATGACTTTAAAATGGCCTAACCGAGCGCCGGCACGGCCATGAAAGACTCTGTAATGATCGTGACAGAAGGCTGTCAAGACTGAAAATACTTAGTCAAATTTTCTACTGGAAATTGTTTGTTACGGCCATGACAAGAATTGTCACGGCCGTGACAGTCTTCTGAGCTGTTTTAGACATTTTCTTGACTTGATTTCGACGTTCTCTCATATCCTGCCATAAATAATTTTTAGATTTAGGTAGAAATCAAATCTAAATGAAATTATATGAAAACAAATCAAAACTCCTCTTTTCTAAACATAAAAATATTCTAAAATACTAATCAAATGACCTAAACTAATGCATGATTTTTCGTGCATCAGCTCACTTTTATACTTAGTTTTATTTTTAAGTGTAATAGTGATAGTTTTGTAATATGCACTTCAAAAAATTGCACTCCCTAGCTTATCTTCCACAATCACACGTCGCATATCTACCTCACGAGTCTAAGGTATAGTAAGGGAAATCCACTAGTCCTCCTCCGAAGCTCTTTGTAATTATTTTATTTACTCAACAAAGATTTCAAAAATTTCCAAAATCTAGCATAGTGCCTCGAACGTGGGGTGGCAACCCACAAAGCAATCCAAGTGATCGAGCATTCCGTCTAGGCCGCTCGAGACTAGGCATCTAAAAAATTGTGACATTGAGAAAGTGGCATAAGAAAGCTTCTGCAAATTGTTCAAAAAAACTTGTCTAGACGTAGAACACATCTAAACACCGCACGGATCGATTGAGCGAAAAATGACCCCGTAACACGAGGCCACGCCTTTCTCTGCGTCGACGCACGCAAAGAAAGGGGGCCTCGCCACCCCCTCTGCGACCTTCGATGCTTGCCGAAGGACGCAGAGGGGCTTGCCCCCACCCCACTTCTCTGCATGGGCGCACGTAGAGAAAGGGGGGATGGCCTCGCCCCCCTTTTGCGACATTCTACACTCGTAGAAGGAAGCAGAGAAGGAGGGCCTCGTCATCCTCTACGACCTTTGGCACTCGTCGGAGGACGCAGAGGGGGGGGAGGCAAGGCCCCCCTCCCTCCGGTGTCGGCAAGGCTGTCGAAGGTCAAGGGGAGAGGCAGTGCTCCTTCTCTTTTTTTAGTTATTATATTATTTTTTATTATTATTTAATCATGTCACCTAAGAGAAAAGAAATGTCATGTTGAATGGCTTCTTGCATGGAAGAGAGAGAATATGACAACATGGATGCCACGTCGATGGGGCATGGGGCAATCGAGAGACGTCAATCGCATATAAGAATGGCACCGGATGAAACGAATTAAAAGATGAAGAGCAGTCTTGTTATTTAAACCGCTATCCGTCGATCAAACCGCTAATAATGTCAGATATATGAATGCAGTAATGAGTGTTTGTAATGATGCTGATTTACCCGTGAGATTAAGTCGTATAATGTCCATAATCTTTCCGGTTATTCATTTATATCTATTAAAAATTCAAATAACATTGTTAGTTTATTTGTTAGACTTGGCCACTTGGGAGATTTTTTTTTTCAATTATTTATAGTCGCAACCATTTCGCACAACTCCCTTTTATGCCTACTCTTCTTCCTTCGAGCAGTGCTTTGGCCCGCGGAGATAGTGGAAGGCGGACAAGAGGGGCTTCTGCTTCGAGAGAGAAAGGAGAGGAGAGAGAGAGAGAGATGGGTTCGCTGCTCGGCGACTGGCCTTCCTACGATCCTCACAATTTCAGCCAACTCCGACCGGCAGATCCATCAGCCCAACCCTCGGTGAGAATTTGATTCATCTCCTCCCCCTCTCTAGTTTCTGTAATGAATTAAGTTAATTCACAGTCTCCTATTCTCTCTTTTCGCTAGATTCTTCTCTCTCTCTCTCTCTCTCGATGAAGTGGTCCTTTTGCTTTTTGAGTTGTCGTTGGTCTCTGGATTGTCTTACAAAATTCGTTGGATCCGTTTCTCTCACCAAGAATTTTAATTTCTGTGTCCAAGATGACCATTTAGATTCATTTTAATTGGTACTGCGACGAAAAATAGGATAGGGCTCAGTGATCTTCTTTCAGAAGTTGCAAGTAACAAGATTTTAGTGTTTGGTTGGAGGATCATTCCTGTAATCTAAAATTTTACCTTTTTCATTCATATAAAAGTATCGGGATTGGTTTGCAATTTCTCTAGGGATTTGGTATATTTGGTGTTTAGCATACACAACGCACTTGACTAGAACACTCGAACCCCAGTTTAATATCCCGAATCCATTTCGAGGAATGAATTCATGTACTCTTGTGTTGGTACTTCGCAGCTTATCGACATCTGAAGTGAGATATAACTTTTCTGCTTCGTTGCATGGTCTTTGAGAATAAAAATGCTTAATTTAGTATCGGTAATGTTAATGTTCACTGAATAAAACTTAGTTCCACTAAAAGAACATTTCTGCTTTGCAAATTTATCTATTGAACTCTAGTTTTATGTTACCAGATTACTTTTACTATTCACCTACATTTCTGCTCCTTCCTACAGATACTATTGCCATTCACCTACTTTTTCTGCCCTTTTCTGCAGAAACTTATGGCTGTCACATATCATCCTACTCATAACAGGACTCTTCCACCACCGAATCAAGGTATTGCATCATCTCTTATATGCAATATTTTTTCCGTCCAAGATAACTGTTACATTATCTGCTTTGTTATGATTTGATATAAGAGAAAATGAAAGTGTTCAACCCCTGATGAAACAAAAATATAATTTTCCTTTACATTGATGTATAACCATTAAACTACTGATCTCAGTACAAGTTTACAAGTTAGAACATCAATGTACAAAACAGTTGTCTAACCAAGCTTAACATCAACGTGTGACATCTTCATTATCATTATCCATTTCTTTTTTGCATGGTGTGACTAAGCTTATACGTCAACATAGAACTTCTCCGTGATCAATAGCCTCGTTGTTTCTCTAAACTCTTCGATTGAGTGGCAAAATAACTGTATAACCAAGCTTTAATTTTGTGAAGTGTGGCATAAGTCTCATTCTTGTTTTTCTTTTATCTTTTGTAATTCATTCCAACTCTAACAAAGCATCTTATTCTTTCGTTCACTCATCCAAAAGTATATGATGTGGTCAAAGAGGTTTGATGTCAAATGGAGGAAATTAGTTTGGTCATTATTTATTTCCCTTCCATTTTTATTTATAGCTTTTGGGAAGCGGCATCCGATTGTTTAATGTTACAAATCTTCTCGTATTATCATAACATTGTTTGTGAAATACATTTTCTGAGATACTCACCTCTGCAGTAATATCAACCGAGTCGAAAAATATTCTGTTGAGGCAATTCTATCAGAACTCTGAAGATAAGGTACAAGTCAAAACATAGTATTTCAATGTCCCTCATTCTTGTACATGCATTCTTATTTTGCATGACTTGTCTATGCAGTTGCGACCGAAGAGATCTGCTTCTGATCATCTGATATCTGAACATTGTTCCAAGCAACCCAGAAATGTCTCTGCAGATGGCTCTCGTTAAGTTATGTACATCACTATTAAATGTCCTGGGTGTCCACTACTGATGCATGTCTTCATCCTGTAGCAAATCTTCCCAAGTACAAATTAAATATAGATCTAAATGCATTGTGGGTGTATTTTGCACTTGCTCTTTTTGCCTATTGTGGATTACCGTATCATTTTTAGGCATGCGCTGTATCATGTATGTGAATATTTATAATTTCTGAAAGATGATGGGAGGACTATTTATCTTTACAATGTGTTGTGCAACAAAGAATCATGTTACGTTTACTTTTAGTTAGGTATAGTGGACTGCATATATGCGTCATTTTCCCATGTAACGGTTGGATTATTGCCAGCCATTTTATAAGCTGGAACTCCTTGGTGATTGTTCACCATTGTCTTGGCAAATTGAAATGCCTTTTTGTATTTAGTTTGCTAACATCTGTAGTTAAATGATTGACATAATCTTTTGAACTATTGCTCCAAAGTTTTCTTTCTACAGAACGATGTCTTTGGTGGTCTCCTTCGATCTTATGCACATGCCTTTTAATGCCACCATTGCAGTGGAAGATTGATGGAATCATCCTGATTTGTTCGTCTATTCATAGTTGATGGATGCCTTTTAATGCCTTCGACTATGCTTTATCCTTAACAAAAGACGAAAGAAAGAAAAAAATATTGACCATGTTTGCCTCTTAAAGTTTATTAATGTATTTTAAAATTTTCACTGTGCATTAAGAGGTATCATGAGTTATTTAAGTTTGGACAAAAATTATTACAGGGTGCTTAAGTGCAACTATTTATTTCAATATTTTAGCGATCATAACAACATAAATATTATAACAAACTTAACAAAAAGGTTTTATAATAAATTGTACATTTTGAAGCATTCATTAAAAATAATAAATACTATATTAAACAATATTTTAATGATATTAGATTGACGGTATGATACTCTATGAAAAAAAGATTATCGACCAAAATTATATAATGAAGTATTATATTTTGAATTACATGACATAATATTGATATAAAATTCATAGTTAAATCATGTCAACAGAATTATGCTAAATCATTCTTTACTAATTATGAAATTACATTTTTACTCCTGCTAATTAATTTTATTACGAGATACTTTAACTAAAGATTAAGACAAAGCATACAAAATTCTAGAAAAATTAAGAGCAGCGGGTACCGAAAGTGGATTGTGTCCTAAGTGATTTGGTGATGCTAATAACTCCTCCATATTCAATTTTTGGAGTCATTTTGGACTCCGAATTCAGAAGTTTACTAAAAATGAACGTGGGTTGTGGACTACTAAATATGGTAACAAGCATCATTTTAAAAAGGTTTCCATCAGCAAAATAGAAAATAAAAAGACTATCAAATTGAGTCGAACTATGTAATACAATTGCAATGATAGTTTAGCGCCCATCACTATTTTTCCTTTCAAGAAAACCTGGAAAGGGAGAAGAGAGCACATCCAAAAGTGATGGCTGCCGCCATACGAAAACTTTTCTTTCACTATTTAAAATTTGTTCTGATGAGAATTCCAAATTCTCAAGTTTTGAACATGAATGTCCTTTCTCGTATAGTTCCAACCATACTTACCTCTGAACAAACCTTTTATAGGTTACAACAATTATAACCATACTTACCACTGAAGAAACCTTTTATAGGTTACAACAATTAAGATATAACTGTTTGGAGGTATAACTTCATTTGCGTTTGGCTTTCTAGTTCGTCAGTCTACTTCAGAACAGATCATAACTTGACACCTCTTTAGTTCACAGCGGATTTTGGATCGCAATATGTGCAACAGCTCAAACCACAGGTGCCTTCCATCGACACCCAGGCAAAATGTGTGTTTTACTCCACTTTCTCCATTTCTCGGGTGAAAAGTTGGCGCAGCAGAAATTCTCAGCTCATTTTCTTATGTGCTCCTTAGCATGGCTTCTTTTCTCAAAGAAATGTCCGTCTCTAGTTCCGGCATCCACCTACTGTGTTAAACATTGTAAGCTGAAGTCACACCAGATTCCAAGTCATGCAATATTTGGTACATTTCTTACCGTATGTGCTACACTTAACTGATATACATGTTGCCAAACGTTACCAAGGACCAAATACCATTGTCTGACCATTTTTGCATAACGGTCAGAAGACATGCTAACCATGAAAGAGTGATGATCTCTGCAATGTAAGATTTTATCATGATTTCCTCATTTTAACGCCTTTCATTCTTCCTTCTTCTAGCCTGAGCTTTTTGCCATTTCTTCTTCGGAACCAATTTACTTTTTGGCTTCAGCTTTAACTCAGGAGAAAACTTAAAATTTGGGTCTCTCATCCGGGCTTGAATGTCCTTAAAGAACTGCATGTTTAGCTTTTTGGGGCCACCCTCCCGTAGCTCAGCATATTCTGGCCCCGAAACAATGTTTTCAAAGGCACCAATCAAGATATCTATATCACTTATAACCTCCCACACATTTATGTAGCGCCCATCTGGCCCTTTCTTCAATTTTTTCAAAGCATTTTCTACAGCAAGTTTTCTAGCTTGCTTCCCCGGAGATAGCTCAGGGGGCTCTTTTTCTGATTTCAATAATTCTGCAATGGTCTTGTACTTGGGTGTCTCCTCAAACTCGAACAACTTATCTATGTATGGGTCGCTACGTTCACTTGGATGTGCCTCAGTAGGAATATCATCATCATCGTCACACTCACTGCCACTCCACAAAGTCACCTCGTCATCACTTTCGGAGCACAGACTTCTTAACTCATCACTCTCATCTCCATCGATGAGATCTGCCTTTTCCTTGGCACGCATTCTAATCTTCTTGATTTCCTTCTCCAAGGGACGATGTTTCCTTTTACTGTCTGCACCACTATCCTTATCATCATCATCATCATCCTCGCTGGCAGTCCACAAGCAATCATCCTCATCCATCTCTTTTGCCCATGCTTTTCTGAATTCTTCATCACCAGGTATTCGGTTGCCAAATAAGTTATAATTTGCCCTATCACGGGAATAAAATCGCTCTGTTGACAGAAGTAAGAGAAAAATTGTCTACAATTAGTGTTAGAATCAAACAGTTTTCGGAAAATTGGCTACACCGCACATTTGAATATATATATATATATATATATATATATCAGCATAAAAAGATTATCAAATTAAAACCCTCCTATGATCATCAAAATAGCACACAATCTAAGCGACATCATGTGAACACAAAAAGTTAAATCAAGCAGTATCATATCTTTCTAGGTTCATCATAAAGATAAATAAGCTTAGGAACAAATGAAATTTTCATTATATTATTCGACCATCAAAGTAAAATTATAGCCAACCCCACCTAGTGGGATAAGGCTTTGTTGTTGTTGTTGTTGTAGTATGGTCCCAAACATGACAAAGTTATTTTTGCACAAGCATGATGCTCACATCATAAAATTCTGATTCTATACTCAGATTACATGTTTGTGCACATAATAATGCCACTGAACACAAGTAATAGTGTTTTTAGAGGAATAGATAAATGAATGCACAATGTTGAGTCATAGATGATGAAAATAGCACCAGCTAAAGTTTCTGTTTGTTCACATATAATAAGTTTCAGGAAACAACATGTTTCCGGGAAAATAATAATTTCCCAGGAAAATATTCTGACTTTTGGTCCTGTAACAAAAACTAAATTAAAAGTAACATTAATTGTTTTTTATCCATATAACACTAGACAGTAGAGGAAAATGTTTTCACTTTTCGCAAGGGGAAAACATGATCTCCAAAATTGTATACAACTTCTTGATTAAACACATGGAAACCAAGAAAGCATTTCCTTCAAAACCATCACAAGATGCATGTTTAAAGTTTAAACTCAAAATACTCAACCGCAACTGGTATTCAAGTTTCATTTCCAGGCGAAAAAACATTCAGTTTCAAGTTTTATGATAGAAGTAGAACCAGTAGAAGATGAACACAAAACCTTGGGTGAGCACAGGAGGAATCAGACGACCTCTTGCAGTGTTTGCTACCGCGCCATTGAGCCTGAACAAATGACGAACTGGAACAACTTCCTCCCTGGAATAAACAAATAGTTTGCAAGCCGGGAGAAAAGAACCAACTTGCGGAAGCCGACGCCCCAAATGCCAAGCCATAATATTTTTTTCTACATATCTCCTGCCGCCGAAGAGGTTAAGAGATTAAAAGCGCCACAATGGAGAGTCCTCCTCACCTTCGCTCGCAGGAGGCACACAAACGACGACGCCGCGGGTGGCCGGCCGGCTGGCTGCTGCTGCTGCGGTCGCGGTGGCACTGGAGGAGGGGTTAACAATTTGTTCACGTGTTTTTTTTTTGCCCTTTTAACCATCCGAAAGGCTTTAAATGGGTCCAAATTCTGGCCCAATGGGTTTGTTAAGCATAACTAGGCCTCCACATAATTGTTTTGAATGCATCTACATATTTGGAAAAGTCAACTAGTATAAACGCTAATCTTTCTTTCCCGTTTTCTTTAGATTTAATTTAGTACGATAACGTAATCGGATTCTTCGTTTGTATTTGATATCTTAATAATTCTATCAAAGTTTTCAAAATCGAACCTTCAATTGTGGACCGATTTTGATATTGAATCGGATAAAAATCGAGTGAACCGGTCGAACTTAATTTTAAAAAATAAATAAATAACAGTAAAATAGGAAAGTTAAAAAAGAAAAAATAAAGTATTAAAAGATAAGTTAATAAGGAGGGAGAAATGAGAGGTAAAAAAATAGAGATAAAAATAAAAAAGGTAAGTGTTAAAAAATAAATAATATTAAAAAAGAAATTATTAAATGGGCAGAAAAAAAGGAAAGTGTTAAAGAAAAATAAAAATAAAAGGAATAAGAGCAATGTAAAATAAAATATATTAATATAATATCTATCCTCATTAAATCATAAATAACAAATCAATAATAAGCTATTAATAAGTATGGATTGAAATTATTATTTACTATTATTAAGACTTTTAATAAATAAAATTAGTGTAATATTCATATATTTAAGATTGGATTTTAATATTTTGATTATTAACGAACTATTACTATAATATTTATACATTACATCATATAAATAATGCTATATCTTTAAAATTAGTATAAATAATATTATTTTAATAAAATTTGGTCAACGACCCGATAAGTGGTCCAATCTGATCGTTGTCCGGTTCTACATTGATTCTAATACCTACACCAATGCTATTACATACAGCTATGACTATTAAAATCATTAGAAGATATATGTAAAGTAGAAAAGACACGATGATAGACTAAAGGAGAGAATTTCTCAAACAATTAAGCTGACGATATCCATATTATTATGTTCCCTTCCCTTTACACATTGATATGATGCACATATATGGGTCTGGAACATGATGATACACGTAAAAACAATAGTGAAAATCGCTCACCCCATATGGCAAGCGAAATAATGCTGGAGGAGCACAAAAAAGAATTCTTTTACTCATGAATATACAAACATACAGCTGCAAAAGCAAAATATGCTGCTCATTTAGACTTCATTCTTTGACAAGAGGGGTTCAACTTCAGGTACTGTGTCGTCCGTCCTTTCTTGCTTCCACAGATTCTGGAAGAAACTCAACTGTCTCCTGGGGGTTTGTTCTGCCACCTTGGGCGATGCCCCGGTGAAGCCTTGCACATGCTGAAGGCAAACTTGGACAGCATCATGCACCCTGACGAAGCACCACTCTCTGCCAATGAGATCTATTAGACCAGATGTTGAAAGCAAGAGATGGACTCCCCTGTTTGGATTGGCAATGGCGATCTGCATCACAAGAGCTACTGAGATGGAATCATCTTAACCTTTGTGAAAAAAAAAAAGTGACTGCATTGTACAAGACCTGGATGCTCCGGGATTTGTATTCTTGATGCAAGTCCTTGAGAGCTTGAACGGCACTAGAGTCTATATATGTAACAGCTGTAACAAATTGAAGGTTAATAATATGAAAACATAATTCATGTTTGTTTGATAACAGCAACTAATTTCAGTATATTCTGTAGCATGATATAGTTACTAAAATTTATGTTTTTAAAATTTCTTCAGTACACACACAAGTAAAACTACTTCAGATCTCATGTTCGAGTTTATACGATATGGAGTACATATAGAGAAACACAATACTTCATGCTATATAGTAATGTCCCATTTTCTATGTGTAAACATTTAATTTTCTCTTTTGTTTATCCGATTTCATCACTAAATTAAATGGAACATACATCGGCTAGGTTTCCAGCTACATTAAAAAACGTCATGAACTCATGATGATGTCATGATGAATCTGTCTTAAAAATGTGGAATGTTCTATAAAAAAAAACATGTGGAATGTTGTAATTTTCTTGTAAGTCATAGCCCATGAGATTTAAAAGGGAGGAGAAAGAAGACTTACGTGACATTTCAATTATTACAAAGTATATCCTTGCAACATCTGGTCCACGAGTCATCGTTCCAGAATGACTCATTTCGTTTCCAGAATGACTCAGTTCATATTCACGTAATCTGAAAAGTGGCAAACTGATCAGTATTTACCAGACTAAAGAGAGCTCAAACAAAATAAAAAATTTAAATCAAATTTGGATTATAAAATAAATAAATTTTGCACAATATAAGGAGCTTGATATTTTACCTGTCCTTAATGTAACTTATATTAGCAAAATAAATTGGTGCATCAATTCGTACAACGACTATTCCATTGTATGTATATGCTTCAGGATATTGGATGATGTTCCGATAAATTGTAGTTCCAGGAAGACGTCCAAGTACGGCTGCAACAAAAAATTATCTAAAAATGAGCAACAAAGATTATGATTAAAAATTGGAAAGAAACAAAGATGACATGATTTTCATCTGTATTAAAAAACAATGACACAGTCTTCATCTCTATTATAACTGGACCACATTACAGCTCAAAATATCCATGGCAAGTCCAGATTCAAGTATTTCACGAAAGAAATAATATTTATGGATTACATTCTAAAATCATAAAACAAATCAACACACAAAATGGTTATTTTCTTCAAAGATTTTTTTCCTAAAAAAAATATTCCTCAAAGGTATCGTCCCACGTGTGATAAGAATATTTTGAACTAGAATTAGCCACTTAAATGTCTGGATGGTTTGAAATGAAATCTTGAGGGGAAGACAAAAAAAATTGACCATTCAAACAAATTCACAATTAATAAACAATTGATAATAATTATAGCAGTTCCAAAACAGTCACTCACCTATATGAGGATTTGCGGATTCATGTATGACAAATGCAAGAGAGAAGGCAACCTACACACATAAAGCTTCCATGTTATTAAATTAGTCAACATCACATAATCTTTTCTCTAAAATGCCAAATAGATGAACCCTAGAAAGCATATAAGCCAAGATGTCTTCTATGCATTGAATTCTAACTATGTTGTTACAGATCAAATGGCCCGTATACAATAGGGCTCCAACACATTTTTGGTGGTGGCTCATCCCATTCATGTCCACTTAAAACATAGAAAGTTATGAAGTGTTAGTTTCTTATTTGTATTGGAAATGCCAATTGAAGTCCGATTTGATTATGTACATCAGTCGTAATTCTATTTGTTTTCCTGTGATCAAAGAAAAGAACCTCATATATTCATGTGTTGTTTTGTGTTTTTTTTTGGCATGATATCTATGACAAAGCATGTTTGTTTGGTTTTTTTATTAAGTGTGAAATCGCTATGGCACAAATCATATCATACGTTAGTGAAGGTGCAAGGCCATGGGCTTAGCCACATGGCACATTGCTTTCCACTGGAGTCTAGTATTGTGCGTAATGCCATATAGACACTTGGCACGCTAAGCATGCATGCTGTGTGTGTGTTCGGTTTTCTTTTGGGCATGCTTTTGAAGTCATTTTAAACCTTAAGTTATCTTGAAGGAAAATACTGAAATTTAAACAAATTGCTTGTTTGATAATAACATTCCTCACGTTTATTTTTTTTAGGCATGCCTGTCGAACAAGTTAATGTAATATAATTACAGTAAAAGATTCTAGGTTGAGAAAAGGAAACAGGAAAAGAATAGTAATGTTTGGAAATCAGACAAAAATGTCTAATTACCAAAAAAAAAAGGAAAATTAAGGAAAAAATCTAAAGAGGCAATTCCTTAGACTTTTTCTATATGTTTAAAATACAGAATATCAACATTAACAAACAAATTTGGAAAACTACCATAACAGATAATTGTACAAAGGAAAACACCAAAGAGAGATGACTTAGTTGGTAAGTGAAATGAGTTAAGGATTGGAATGAGAAAGCTAGCAGTACCAAGTTCAAACCTTGAAAATACCAAGTAATATGACAAGCTACGCCTTACTTGGCAACATATCAATCTTTGACTGAGTCAGAAAGTTGTGGCATCTATGATAAGGAAAGAATATTGACAATATATATTCAGAAAGGAAAGCATGATACTTTCATACTTACCCCAACAAGAACACCAATTTCAATGCCAAAAAATAATGTTGTTAAAAATGTTATGGTCCAGAGAAGAAAATCTTTCTTATCAATGCGCCACAAGAAAATAGCTTCATCATAGTCCACCTGTCATGACATTGTTTACAATGTTAAAAAAGAGATGTTTATTTTTGAGATATAACAGAGTTGTATTATTGAAGGGAAGGCTCAGAGATCTAGAGAAAGCATGCAAGTAGTTATCGTTAATGAAATGGAAAAACTTGCACTGAAGTTCTCACCAGCCCCATAACAGCGGATATCACAATTGCAGCAAGAGCACACTGAAAATAAATAATCCATTGTAAGTATTTTAATCAGAATATTCTCTCGATGCAAAATCAGACATCAAGATCCCAAAAATATTTAGGCATATGCAGACCTGGGGTATTTCAGTAAAAAGTGGAGTTAGAAACAAAAGAGCACATGTCATTATAACCCCCATTATGATTCCAGATAATCCAGTTCGAGCTCCACTTTCATGATTTACAGCTGATCTTGAAAAAGAACCTACACATTACTAAGAGGTCATCCAACAGGACTATGAAGGCATAAGATATTCAATCTATATGATGAAAGAGTATCATCGGACATACCAGTGGTAGGGTACGCAGAGAAGAAGGAACCAAAAATATTCGCCACACCAAGACCGAATAGCTGCAAAAAACATGAGGATGGCCCACAGGCATGAAAAATCAGGTATTTATTATTCATATGAAGATGGCTGTAGACTGATAATCTTATGCAATGTCACTGCTAACAACTATATATGGTCAGTCATTTTTAAGCATTTAACTGAGTGAAAATGGTGACCCTGTAAAGGCACATGGTAAGGTCAACAGTCTGACTAATGCATGGGTGAATAAGTTCAAAAGAGTGAAGAGTACACAAAATAGTCAGTTCACTATAATAAAATGTGAATGTGTTCTAATAAGATCAGTGCATTGAACTACTAGAAACAGGAGAATCTCTCCGTAGGACTTCCTCAGTTTACCTCCTGATTTGAATCCAGTTCATATCCATTTTTTGCCGCCAATGCTTTAGCAATCCCCACAGATTCCTTCATTGATGATAATGTCAAAATTAGATAAAGTGGTTGTAGATAGCAAAGGATTGAAGATGAAGAGTTTTCACACCAAAATGGCCACCCCCGTTATGAGAATTGCTGTTGAAATTAGAGATGTCGCATGTTCAAATCCTTTAGGGAAGGAGAACTTTGGGAGCCCTTGTGGTATCTCACCAACCTATAAAAAACACAAAAGTTGTATAGAATGCACGATCATGACATTGGGCAGAACAATGAAACTTTTGCAGGATCTTTTGCATTTAGACAATTCTACAAAGCAAAATTAGGAAGCAGATGACAAGACAACTAATTCATATTAATGGCACTGCCTCAATAAAGAGGATTTCTATTTGTTGAATATTAGCAGATTAAGTTATTCATAGGAGAAACATTGTGCTGGCCAAAACTTTTGGAGGGAAAAATAGCTGAACTGAAAGTAATTGGCATGGAGTCTAATAACCAAACAATGCATCTGCAGTTCTATGATAATGCAAAATGTTTTATCCAATAGAAAAGCATAAACCATTAATGTAAAAAAATTCAGAACATACTCTGATAATATTGATCAAATGTGTCTATATATATATATGCAAATTCTTTTGAAGAAACTAGGATCTACTTTAGAATTGTTCTCTTGAGGTCAAGAGCATCTATCCATCACCTAGATGGATCAGTATAAACAGCACTAGAATTCTTCAAACTGTGCCTAATTACTATTGATGATGAAGGGATAATATTCAAAAGCTAAACCTAGCATACGATCAATAGGCGAGACCAGCCTTTGAACACTAGTTGACACAAAGACAGGCAGATGCCCAATAAATTCTACATGAATTCGCATCTCACAACGTCTTTCCACTACAAGGGATTGGATAACCAAAAGATGCCAATAATTGTGTAAGAGACTTCATCTTCTGTATATTTTTTTTTAAGAAGGGACATATCACATATTCTAACTTCTCATCTTCATACCGGACTACTTAGGGACCAGGATCCAAAACCAAAATTTATCTTGGTAGCTCTGACAGGCAATTTATCCATCTGGATTCTTGTAATAATTCAAAGATTAGTGTTGCTATTCTAGGAATGAACTCGTACACAAACATTTATCAAAAACATCAGTTGTGCAAACATCATTATGTCGATCAATTTTGAATAAGTGAGCACCACTTCAACATATACAACATTGCAACTAAAGAACATAAATGATGCTTCAATTGAGCACATCTCACCACTGAGATTGAAGAAGGATGAAATATCTTAACAAATAATGTACCAAGTACAACTGCTGTAAGGGGTCCAGCTGCTCTAAAACCCCGTAGCTTCTTATCTGATTTCCCCTGTGACATCATAAAACAAGCAAAGTATTCTTTGAACTAAACATTTCAGAGTTGCAAATACGAAAGTAAATCATCATGGATGGTTACACGAATTATCCTACCAGGTGTTTCATCACAAGGAGAATTGCCAGGAAAATAGATCCCATTACAAATGGAGGCCAGGAGAACTACAAAAGAGAAGCTGCCATATAGTGTAAGAGAAAATAAGTGATATCTTGAACTGAAGATTATATAACACATGAAAAAAAAGATTAAATGTCTTTAAGTCACGAGAGCTGACATATAATGTGAGTGAAAATATGTGATATTTTAAACTGAACTATCATATAACATGTTAAAAGAAAATGATTAAACATCTTGAAGTCTTAAAAGCCAGAGTTACCGAAAAACATTCTCAACTCACAAAATACAATAATGAGAGAGACAAAAAGTTGTTGCCTCGTATGGAGAAATAATTGCAAATTGACTACAAGTGTAGAATAAAAAGGACATACTTAACAAACAAATGAAAGGAGGTGCACTGCATTTCATACATATGAAATGGAAATATTAGATCAATTCTTAGCAAATGCAATTCTGTTTTAGAATCAATTTGGTTCATTCCATACATAAGATACCAAAGACCTTTGAGTATAACCACCGAATGGCGAATAGAAGATATTTTTTTATTATTTTTAATGTACTATGAAGTATGAATGCCTGTTAGGACGTCACCAAATAATTATTGTGAAGTGATGATTCCATAAATATTAAACTTGATGAGAATAAGCTCACAAAAGAACAAAAAATATAAAAAGGAATAGGAACAAGGGAGCAACTGAAATAGAAATCATACATCACCAGCTCCAGCTATTATACTCTTAACCAATGGTATTATTTTGCTGCTGCGGACTATACTATATCCCAAGAAGTATTTGGCTTGAGATAATGCAATCACAATGGCTGAAGCAGTGGTGAAGCCAGATATTACAGAGTGGCTAATGAAGCGGATCAGCCACCCAAGCCTGTAGAAGAACTATATATTAGAAGACAAAAAAAATGCTTAATTATTAGAGTGGAAAATAAGATATGACATATCAATAACAACCTAGAGTTGTCAGATCAAGAGATATTGAATTACACCAACTGTAAAATTTTTGTTTTCCATAGACACATAAGTTAAGGCATAACAATTTAGCAGGCGGTATCTGAAATAACATTCTCTGGTCAACTAGATATACACAAATGAATTTGGTGCTTTCTGAAATAATTAAAAAAAGAGTAACAAAGTAAATATAAATAACATGACGCTAAGTACTAGGAACTACTACATTTGTTGTGCTAACACAATTTTCATTATGCAGATACAACAACTGTTAAAGAATGGTCAGACAAAAAAAGAACAAGAAAATGGTGATTACCTTAACAAGCCCATGAGGCATTCCAAAATGCCAACCATTAGAGCCAGTACAATAGCTAGCTCTGTGTACATAACGTTCGAAGGATCAACAATAGTTCCCAGGACATTGGAAACCAAAAGGGAGACTAAAGCCACCGGACCAATTGCAAGTTGGCGCGATGATCCAAATATACTATATACAAATATTGGCACAAAGCCAGAATCTGTTTAGGAAAAGGTAGCCTTAGAAAACCATAGCATTGTGTTCCGAGAAGAGTAAAAGAATGGATCTATGCTTAAGGAAACAGAAAAGAAAGGACGTGATCACACCCCATTCACAGAAAAAAACAGATATAAAGGATATACTCACAAAGGCCATATATAGGATGAAGCCCCGCCAATTTTGCATACGACATTGCCTATCATTAAAGTTGCAAATTATTTCATTGAAAAAAATGCCATGATCAAGCTATAAAGAATTCCCATAACATCATCACAAAAATAAAGACTGCAAAGTAAATTTATACACCCATAATATGCACTCTTGAAACTACTTGTTCAGATGAGTTTGTCAGAGTCGTTCATTGCTACTTCGACAAAAGAATTGACACATCAGAAAAAGTTAAATAAAACAGGAAGCACGAGAGAGATGAAGTTTGCAGTAGTTAATTCAAGTTCCCTAACAAGGAAATGTCAAGATTCATAATATTAGTGCAATAAAAATAAGTTGATGATACTGAGGGTAAAGGGTGCATCTTCAGGAGAGAATATAGGAATTCATGTTCGAGTTTTTTTTTTTCTGTCGCGTGTTAACAAGATCTTTCCTGCTGCGAACAAATTTAACACGAACAAGTTGTGCAGAAAAGTTACACTTCAGCAAACATTTAGCAGAAAAATCATGAACAAGAAGCTCAGAGGAACGAACTTGGGGGACGAGCATGACGCCGACGGTGATTCCGGCCATGAGGTCAGCCTGGAGTGACTCCCGCCAACTGTACGTTCGCATCCACCGTATGCAGGGGAAGAGGAGCTCCATCCACTCGCGGGGAGACATGATCCGAGCCCTCGCGGCCCACCGAGCGCCTATCGCTGGCGCCGGAGATGGGGACGACGACGTCGCCGGCGACGGGTGCTGTAGCGGAATCACCCTCACCGCCCGGCTCCCCCCGCCGCTGCTGAGGCTTCCGCTGCTCGCCACCCGGGACATATCACCGGCGGAGGTGGGCGCGGAGAAGGACGCGTCCATTGCGGCCATGTGCTCCCCTCGGTGGCTCCCGTCCGCCAATGGCGTGGCCGAATCGAATTCTGTTTTGCTTGCTCGCGGCCGTTCGCTCGCTTTTACTTGCGACTTCTTTTATTATTATTTGTTATTTATGTTCTATTCTATAATTATATAAATTCGTCGGCGCCACAAGTATCCATTACGTGGTGGGAAATCACGGTTGATTGGGTTGATCGGACGGCCGGCGGCGAGTCACCAGATGGCCGCGGACGTGGTCAATGGCGTTGGATGAACGTGGACAAGTGCCCGGTTAGATGCTTCTGAACTGAATGGGGGTTGATTAATTAATAATTAACCATGTAGCTAAACAGTATTTATTGATCACTCGTGATATCAAATTATCAATTGAGTACAGAATTTGATGATTATTACTAACATACATACTTATATATATATATATATATATATATATATATATATATTGCATGATGTCATAATGGAAAGTTTTTATTTAACATTAGAATGAATAATAAATTTACAATAAGTATCTGTCGTGTCTTTGTAATTATCTTATCTTTTAGTATTCTTAATTAATGGTTTTTCCTTCAAACTCATGAAGATAAAATAGGAAGGTGTAATTCGTCCAGGAATCCAAATCATGTTGGACATTAAACAAAATGTTGTAGTTAAAATAATTTGGATCTAGATCCAAGTTAATTATTAGTCAATTAATAAAATTAGTAATCAATAATACAAATTAGAGGTGAGTATAGGAGTGTTCATCGAATCGAGTCAACCTGACGAATCCAAAAATTCAACCTGACCTGACACCTTTTTTATCGAATCAAGTGGGGTTGAGATCGAGTCAGGACTTGACCAAGGTCCCGACACCTTTTGGGTCGGATCGGATCGTGTCGGATTGATCATGACTTAACTTAGGGTCGGGTCGAGTTCGAATTAAAAAATTCTAACTTGACTTAATCCAACTTAACCTGATGACCCAAGTTTTTTATTTTAAATTTTAAATATTTTTAGTTTTATATCATTTAAAATTTAAAAATAATATAATATTTTAAATTCAAACAAATATATAGATATTTAAAATAATATTTTTCATATTAAAAAACTTTATTTTTTATTAAAAATAAAATAATAAATGCTTTTTATATCTATAAAATAAAAGAAAATTTAAAAAATGATGGTTGAGTTAACTGTCAGATTAAGTTGAATTTGTTCACGAATCAACAAACTCGACTCATGAACACCCGACCCTAGGTGAGCACGAGCGGAATATCTCGATCTGCACCGACTCAAAATTTTTAATTTTTATCTCGGCCCTATAGAGTATACATCTTAAGACCCGGCTCGGATAGGATAGTGACTCTAACTCTCCCTCCTCTTTTTTTTTCCTATATTAGTATACCACTCTCTCTCACCCCTCCTCTTTTGCTCATATATTGGAAGATTAACTCTTAAGTCTTTTTCTGATTACTCGTCCATAGAAATCACATATTGTAATATCTCTTATTTAATTATATATAATTACACGTGTTAATGTTATATTATATGGTGATATGGGATATGATATATGCATTAACGTATAAAATTAACTTTAATTAACATTGGATTTTAGAAAGTGATACGAAAAAAATTATCAGAAGAGTGATTATTTAATTACTCTGCAGCATTATGTAATGCTGCTAACTAAGATGTTAGGCGACGAATATCGAACAAGATAAATTTACATTGCAAATAATGATATCTTATTTCTTTTTGTTCAGGATGAAAAATCTATGCAAAAACAAAAAAAGAAGAAACAAGTTAAGTTGCATGATAGATTACAAGTGCGATACATCAAAATATATACTCCGACCAACTGGTACGAGGAAACAAATTTGTGCCTAAATAAATGGATAACTCTACTTCTAGTTCCTATGACAAGTAGACGACGAGGAAGAATAAGGCCCGTGGACGGCATCGGCGAAGTCGACGGCCGGAGAGACGACGCCTCGTGGTTTGACAGCAGAAGGGCCGCTGCTGTTGTCACGGCTGGGCCGAAACCACGGATGTTGGATCGCAGCCTCGACTGTGATCCTCCTCTTGGGATCGTAGCAGAGAAGATCTCTGAGGAGGTGATATCCGTGGCGCGACAACGTTGAACGACCAGGGAACGGCGTTGCCGGGAACAGATGCCGGATGCTGCTCCATTGCCTCCCCGCGCGGTTGACGACCTCAGCAGCATCCGGAGAAGTGGAGAGGGCTGGCCACTCCTTCACGTCTGGCGTCCCTAGAACCTGGAACATCTTCTTGATATGGTCGTCCTTGGACGTCCCTGGGAAGAGAACCTGGTTGTTTAGGAGCTGGGCCATGATGCAACCCAGCGACCACATGTCTGTGGACGCCGACGACACTGCTTCCTTGTGCTTGTGCACACCCAGCAGGAGCTCTGGCGGCATGTAGCACAATGTTTCCAGCGACTTCATCATGCCATCTGGGTCGTCGATCTTGGTCCCCCGCCGGCGGCTCTGCGAGAAGTCGCAGATCTTGAGGTCACCCAAGTGATCGACGAGGATGTGACCGGGCTTGAGGTCTCCGTGCAGCAGGCCGTGGTCATGTATGCACTTGACGCCGTTCAGCAGCTGAAGCATCAAGAACTTGACTTCGCCCTCGGTGAAGGGCCGTGAGAGCGTCTCAAGAATCTTGCCCAGGTCAGTGTAGGCATAATCCATGACCAAGAACACCATGCAGCCGGTGGAGTCCGCGGCTACGTTGTCGTCGAGGTGGAGCCTGACCACGTTGGGGTGACGGCAAGCGGCGAGGCGGTCCATCTCCGTGCGCCAGCGGTCGTCGAACACGCGCTTGAGCCGCAGCACGCTTGGGCGGTCGGGGTTCCGTGGTTGCACCAGCCAACGGTGATGGACCAGGCACTTGAGGGCGACGATCTCGCCGTTCTTGATCCGGCGTGCCTTGTAAAGAACGCCATTGCTGCCGCGGGAGATCTCGGTGAGGCGATCGAATTCGTCATCCACCACCACGGTGCCGCCACTCCTTCTCTTCGTTGCTGCCGCTGCTACTTCGGCTGAAAGAATAGGAATAGGATCCAGTCGAGCCCTCTTGGCAGGCGGAGCAGAAGCCATGGATTTTCTTGCACAAGCAGAGGAATGCGGCCGCGGCAGCAGCAGCAGAATTACGTTCTTGCAGTGGAGGGGAAGAGAGGAAAGATCGAGCAGGGAGAGACAAAAGCAGCAGCAGGCGGGAAGGAAAGAAAAGAACGAGCAGAGGATTTCTTTTTTTTTTTTTCTTTCTGAGGAGAAGAACAGTGCAACTTTAGTAATATATAATGAATATATGCGGGCCTTCGATACAACACACAGCAACAAGAAAAATAAAGAAACGAGAGGCGCCAAACATTAACGGTATCCTCGACCCCTTTGATCTCGGCCGTTGGATGGATTCCCAATCCCACGATTCATACCACGATTCGGAATCAAGAATTAATTACCGTTGAACTCGTTTTCGTTCTTGAAAAGTTGCCGTTATCTTTTGCATGATGAAAATCTTTATGTTTCTTTTATTTTGTTTCCAAGAATATAAATATCAAATTTACATTTAGAACTCTTTTCTTTTCTTATAATATAGCGTACATATTATAATTTGACCACATTGCCAATAGCAAGAGTACAGAATATTAATGAGACATATCCGAAAAAACAAAAAACATGGAACAATCTTTACACCACCAACTCTAATTGCAGCAAATTACATGCAAATGCATTTTCTTTTATCCATCCCCGATGTAAAACTCCCATCGGCCATCGCTTTGTTAATGTCACGGCAATTCGCACATCAGAAAAGTAAAGAGATTTTTTTTTTTCTGCCTGATGTTATTCAAACACAAGGCGATCAGAACTCTGAAATCTAAGAGCTGGTGAAGTTGGTGACGGCCTTGGTGCCCTCGGAGATGGCATGCTTCGCGAGCTCCCCGGGGAGGACGAGTCGGACGGAGGTCTGGATCCTGCGGGAGGTGATGGTTGGCTTCTTGTTGTACCGCGCGAGCTGGGATGCCTCCCCGGCGAGCTTCTCGAAGATGTCATTGATGAAGGAGTTCATGATGGACATCGCCTTGCTGGAGATGCCGACGTCCGTTGCACCTGCTTCAGGATCTTGAAGATGTAGATCTTGTAGGTCTCCGATCCCTTCTTCGCCTTCTTCTTCTTCTTGTCGCCGGCGCCGCCCGCGTCCTTGGACTCCGGCAATCGCTTATCCACCCTGGGCTTCTTCCCCGTGGGGACCTTCTCAGTGGCCGCCTTCTTCTCCTTCTCCTCCGCCGTGGCCGGAGTCTTCTCTGTGGGCTTCTTCTCCGCCTTGGGGGCCATCAGAGATCGAGTAGCGGGCAGTGAAACGCTGCTGAATGCTGAGCGCGAAAGGATGCAAGAACGGAGATGCGAAATGCCAACGACGAGGAGCAGGAATATATGTAGTTGGTGAATTAAATTAATACAGGCGTCTAATCGCTAGTATATTGTAAAATTCTAATAGCTATTCCAAAATCTCTGTAAACGTTCGTATGGCCAGTATGATAAATCATTACAATATCATAATACAAAAATGCAGGAAACGAAAAAAAAAAAAGATGTAGTTCGTGATCTTTTTTACAACGTATAAAATCCCGAATATAAAATAAAAACTTATTTTTTAAACACTGCTACGTATTATTTTATACGATTTTTAATGATTATGTTGTTTTTTTTCCTATACATTCAATGATCCAAACAGTAAATTTTAATCTAAAAATCTAATTTATTATGTGACTTACCGAGATAAATTTGATTTGCTTCTCAAATTTCCTTCGTGTTAACTGTTAAGGATAATACGTCGGAAAACATTTTTGTCTTTCGCATTTCCTTTAGTGCATAAAAGTATATAGTTTTTAAGTTATTTTTTATTACATATAACCTAATAAAGAAAAAGATACGCATAACCACAAAAAAAAAATTTCAACTAGGAAATTGTAGAGAAATCCGATAAACTAAGAAACACTTATTCGGCCCAAGTGTGAGATTAAATTTTACAATAATTTTTCAATTAAAAATAAATTGACCCGAACTTATAAAATAAAACCGACCCAAGAGTAAGATTAGATTTATAATGGGATAGCTCTTATGGGTTTAAAGAGTCAGATGAGAGCTTTTATATTTCTTTCTTTGATTGATTTAAAAGCTAGACTATATAATACTCTCTTTCTGTATGAGAGTTCTTATATGAGAAATTTTAAAATTTTTATCATCATATTGGTTATTTTTATCAAACTTATTTCTTCCCTGATTGGATATCTGATTGCTCAAAAAATTATATTATATTAAAAATAGAAGTATAAAAGAAAATTGACCAACAGGGCCCTTTGTTTGCCTTTTGAAATGACTGATACGAAATACCAAACCTAAAATTGATCTTCTTCATTTGTACTACATACCAGAGAAGAAAATCAGAGGCAAAGACCTCTACAATGTTTGAAAGATCCAATACCTTGAACAAGACTAACACCTAAATGGAATCAGGCAATATGATCTAAGACTATCTCACCACCTCTACAATGTTTGAAAGATCCAATATCTTGAACAAGACCAACACCTAAATGGAATCAGGCAATATGATCTAAAACTATCTCACCACCTCTACAATGTTTGAAAGATCCAATATCTTGAACAAGACCAACACCTAAATGGAATCAGGCAATATGATCTAAAACTATCTCACCACTTGTTTATGCTAATGCAATAGAAATGTTTATCATGACTGACCTTGTCAGAACATAATTAGGCCTCCGACGGACAAGTCATGATGACAGCTTATCCATGAAAAAAAACACAACTATTGTCACTCCAGAATGGTCTCACAAAAATGTTCTACAATTTCAACATTCCCACAATCGTGGTGCCAAAAAAAATTTTACATCAAGACAAGGTCGACGCCTTGTACTAAAGTTTGTGGCTCTTTGCTTCATAAGTCACAGCTGTGAGGTTTAAGAACAAAAAAATGGAGAAAAATACAAATCATTGGGTTTGTAGTATCTGCGCTGGACAAGGTTCCTGATAGATCTGAACCGTAGATGTGGCACATCATCGTTCGTTTTGTTTCTATGTATTTCTTGTTTTCCTCTGTAATGGGGCACATTAGGGGGACCATCCCCAAGGCCACGACAGCAAGACCGAAGCCTTTCAATCCCATGAACTTTGCTGGATTCTTGGCCATCAAACACATTGTGGGTAATCCATTGTCCCTAAGAATCTGCAAGCCCATCTGAGCACGAAAAGTAGACTCATGCTGATCAAAACTTGTGATCATGTTCACTCACATAACTTACCTGTGCACCAATCCCATATTCGCTAGCATCAACAGGCAGACCAAGTTCGAGATTTGCTTCCACAGCATCGTGGCCTAAATCTTGCAAGTCGTAGGCATGAAGTTTGTGTCCTAAACCGATGCACCTTCCCTCATGACCACGAAGGTAAACCACATCACCGCTGTCAGCGTCCTCAACAAGTTGCATGGCGAGATCCAGTTGATTGCCACTATCATAACAAACAGACATCTCAGACACTCAGAGTGCACCCTAACAAAGATATCATGCCTGCTGCTAACGTCCCCCTGAATATTTCCATGTAGGCAAAGGAGGTTAACCAGCTTACTCTTTGGAATACTTTACACAAATCTCAACCATCGGAGATGTACCTAATTATCAAAAAGACTAAACCAATATGCTGTCCTCAGACAATCTGAAGATCATCTAAGCAGGATATATAATCGAAATATCATAACTTGCACAGGACAAATGATACAAAATGACCATAAAAGGGAGGAAATATATTCGAGGAAACATCAGTATTTGTATGCCAGAGCGACCTCGGTAACCAAACAGCACTAATATCAAAACACTGAACTTCACAAAAAGAACCCCATCTTCATTGATCATCAAGGTTTTACCATTGTTCTTCATGAATCAAGTGCTAATTTCATAAACAGAAAAATTAAGAGTAAAAACAGTCCCCAAAATGAATGATTTAAAATCTTACACAGTGTATGGACTACAGTTTCAAACTATGCATCAAAACTCATAGTTTAAGTATTGAAAAGTATGCACTTTTGTTGTATCCTACTTGGATTTTGGAATTGTTGTATCACTAATTTAGATGCTAATCATTGTTTAATGTTTTCATGAATTATAATAGAAGATGTGTATCAATGTCAAAAATTACCTCGTGAGGTTTTCCAACTAATAACGTGTTTTATTACATTTTTTTTTGGACTATCTAACATATACACAACCAATGCAAAACTGATAGAAGGGGAATGATTATCTTGCTTCCCTGGTTATAACTTCACAGCATCAACATGTTTTGTTCCATCCAATTTGAACTTGTAACAATAAGCCTGGAAAAAAGCCCCATTTAGTAGGTATATGGAAGACAGCAATCTTCACCACAAGCTTTTCCAATTCCCGCCTTCCTCTATACCTGCATACGAAAGAAAGTGAGGGTCATTGTAGAATTTCCATTTCCATAAACTGTACTTGTTTTACATGATTTTCAAACAACAGAAGAAGACAATGAAGGCAGAAAATACATAAATCCAGACATATGTTACTTAGGATGGAAAACGATGGCATTTATCAGACTCAAGCTTTCTCATATAAAAGCTTGGAATAAGCTACAGAAACTTCTTTCAATTCTACTGTTACATCTAATAGTATCTAATGTAATTGATTTTCATGCATTTTGTTATTTAGGCTTTTCTAAACATTTTTTTAGAATGGCTTTTCTAAACATTCTTTCATATATACAGATGTATACAATGTACGATTTTTTATATCCTTCATGACTAATCCTGGACTTACATTTATTTCAACGTCTTCTTTTTTTTGGGTGTCAAACAGGGTGGAAACCCGGAGGTGAGAGTAGAACTTACAGAGATTGCCTTTGTGGCACAGAATTCTCAGCAATGTCAACAACAATGAATGGATAGAAGTTTGATGGACATGCACATCTACTATGCATCCTTAGGACCACATGATTGCCAGGAGTGCCAAACCAATCCGTGGATCAGGCTCCCTTCATGTGAGAATAATATTTTGATTTCATTTTGGACATAAGAACCCATTTCTTTTCCAAATTTGTCCCTATTTTTTTCTTAGATTAACTGGACTTCATTTGATTTGCTTTAGTATATTGTAGCTGCAAATTAACAGACAAATAAACATGAACCAATATAGTTAAACTTCCTCATGAGTAGATGTTTTCGCTGCATCAAAGCATTGTTACTTGATCAGGTCAGTAATTGAAATAATTGGTAACTTGTACTCTTCAGCTACCTTTCTCAACCAGGAAGACATGCTGTAGAACCATCCTCCGGATCAACAATCGTCAAAAGAAAAGAAATAGCTAGAATTACTAGATCCACTGATGCCTCCGGGAAATATCAAGAGATTTTGCTGTGCAGGACGATCAACTTTGTGATGTGTTGATCTGAGTCCGGATTTGAACTGGAGGTCTAGGATTCAGCCTCTATACCAAAGGGTGTCTAAGACTTTGGGATTGATGTTGTCTCATCTGCTGCTAACATCGCCAATTAGGGGGAAAGTGCAAAGGAGTGTACCTTCCAGTGTCCACTCATGTTGCCAAAATGAGAAAATGGTCCCTGACCTAAATGTGGCCTAGAGGAAAGGCCACAAGGTTAGGAAGATTCTCAATAATACATGCAAGAAAGCTAATGGTTAACAGATGCGAGTTATGCGTAGCTTCCATGATAGATCCCGACCATAGTATGCTAAGAAAATCGTGCACCAAAAGCAATCACAGGTGCCCATGATCGCTCAACTCATTGCACAAAGAGGGCGTGATTGGTCAAATGTAGATCACGAATTCACATGTCGCCTTCTAAGATTGGACAGCAGAAATCCTGCCCATGTAACCAGGTGCATCTCCACCTCTTCGAATTGCAGCCTTACCAAAAAAAGGTTTTCCTCAAAGTATCAATGCGTCGCCTCCATCCTCTACAGGAAGGTTAAACATATAGCTTTATATGTCTAAGAAAATAATTTAATTTATTTACATAAATTCTTAGCTTTAAACAACTTCTAGCATCAGTTTGAAAGATAATAAGAGAGACTAATTTGTTTAGAAGGGAAGAGAATAGTGATACTAAAGCATCACCATGAATTATGTTGAGCTCTCATTTTTCTCCATTTTTTTAGCAGTAGATCAAGTTTGCTCACATGTTAGAGACATTCCTGCAAAAAACAAACTCCAGGAGGTGCCACACAGAATAAATGAAAAGCAAAAATCAAGCCAAATGGCGCATTACTAGCAAAGGACTCATGATGTAACCATAATACGGTAATAAAAACCCAAATATATAAATCAGAACTCAACGTTGGTTCGATTCACTCTCATTTGTCTTGATCAAATCATCTTTGTAGAATGTGAAAAAACCACAAAGAATGAAAATGAGGAAATATATACACTGATGTATGCAAGATACTTGCTTCTCTGTCACATATTGCATTGGCAGCCTGTTCAATAGAAGAGAAACTTCTGATGGATGGCCTGGGTCAACATCTGTATCATTGATAAAGAAATCAGTTATTTCTTGGGTTATTTCAGTAAGGAAGCAGATTATACATCAGGCCCACCAATGGAAGTTTCGTTATCTTTTCCCTTATCCTTTCAAATAATCTGCACCTCCCTTTCGACCTTCCCTCGAGCTTGACATGAAATTTTGAACCATTCTATCCTGATCACTCCAGGTTCAAAGTTATGCACACTTATCAATGCTCACTGACAGTTGATACACGTCTTGAACTGGTGAACATGGACCGAAGAAAATAAGCTAATAAATAAAGGGTTATATCCTTAAATCTCCCTTCAACTATAGCGATTATCCGCGTCTAACCCTGAAGTATGAACATACCGTATAACATCCCTAAACTTTATCACAATTTCCACTTCAGTCCACTGATTCTGTTAATTTTTCTGTTATTTTCAATTTTATTTATGAAAAGACGAAATGCCCTTTCATGACCAGTTCTCTATTTTAATGTTTAAAAAATAAAATAATAATATAGTAATAGACAATATAAAAACTAAAAAAATTCTAAAAAAAGGATCTTTGAGATTGCTGACAAGTCAAAATATTTTATTTTATTTTAAACATCAAACTAGAGAACAATTCGTGGAAGGGCAATTCAGTCTTTTCATAAACATCAAACTAGAGTCAGACGGAAGGACTAAAGTGGAAATCGCGATAAAATTTAGGGACGTCATACAGTAAGTTCATAGTTCAGGATTAGACGTGAAAAATCGCTATAGTTCCGGAGGTTTGAGGAAATAATCCATAAATAAATAGTGAAGTAAAATGACTAGATACCAGATTTTCTCTTGAGCAGATAAGAGATTAGCTGACAAGGGATAGCAAAATAAAACAAAATAGAAGACGATCCATGGAAAGGTTTCAAGTTAAGATTTATGGCCTTTCAAGATATTGATTTTATACCCTTCTGACAACTGTTTCGATTTATCTACATTTATCAACAGTCTATCTGTCTTTCTGGCTTGTGGAAGTACATTTAAGCTGTGGAAGGATTCTGGTCACATATTTTTTTTATATGGTAATATTATAACAGAACAACTCCGCCTATGTTTTATAGCCGGTCCCAAGCCCGAATAAAGGAGGGTTGTGTTAGGCCCCGACAGCCAGCGTAAAACCCTATCGAATCTCATGAACATGGATCAACGAAGCGTCGTATGATCCATGTAGCCGACCCCACATAGTGGGATAAGGCTTTGTTGTTGTTGTAATATTATAACAGAACCACAAACTTATGGCCTCTTTTTCTTACAGACAACTAGAGAGAAGACAATGGTTCACCTACACAACTTGCTACCTATCCTTCCAGAACTTCCTTTTCACTGTTACTTTGAACATTCTAATGAATATGGTAGAAGTTTGTTATGCTTCATTTGATTGAATAGCAGACAAATGTGTTGCATCAATAAAATACAAATTGTAATATGAGTGGCTTATGATCTTTTCTTTTCTTTTTTTTTGTTTGTAGGGCTTAGCCGACCCCACCTAGTGGGATAAGGCTTTGTTGTTGTTGTTGTTTGTTTGTAGGGCTTATTCACAATTGATTCCACTGGTTCTTTTTTTGAGAACAAATTCCACTGGTTTATGAGTCATTTTTTATCCACAGTCATAGCAAATAGACTAATGTATCAGCTGGAAATTTTGTGAGGGAAGGAAACAATGCGTACGTTAGCATTAGCATCCATGGATTCCTGCTTCTCTTCAAGACAGAAGTTATCCAAGGGACTGGTCCTTGAAGTGTCTAAACATGTCTTCAACATAACATAAATCTCATCAGTTTGGGCATGCCTCCTATCAGCATTAAAGAATACATGGATCTTGTTTCTGATTTCTGTCCAGCTGCATCCAGGAATTTTCTTCATCCCCTTCTCCTTCATTTCCCTCCTGATCAAGGATGCATTCTGCCATCTACCAGCAGCAGAGTAAACATTTGAAAGTAAAACATAAGATGATATGTCCTTTGGGTCTAATTCACGAATTCTCTCAGCAACAATCTCCATCATTTCCGTATTCGAATGAATTTGGCTCCCTCCAAGCAAAGCCTTCCAAAATCCAACTCCAGGCTCGAAAGGCAGCTCTTGAAGGAACTTCTCTGCGGCATTAAACCTTCCAGACCTAGATAGCAAATCAACCATGCAAGCATAATGTTCTGGCCTTAATATGTCTGGTTCTTCGATCTTAGATGAATTGAAGTATGCAGATGCTTTGGTTGCAAGCAAACAACAAAGCAAGAAGTGTAACACTGTTGGACTTCAATCCGGAAATTCGCATTCTCTTATAGAATTTCAAGGCCTCTTCTCCTCTCCCATTCTGTGCAAAACCACAAATGATGGCGTTCCATGAAACAGATTTTTTGTACTCAAGCCGCTCAAAAGCTGTAATACTATCCTCCAAGCACCCACATTTTGCATAAAAGCTGATAAGAGAATTGACCACATAGACATCAAGTTTTCCCAAGAATTTGATAGCCGAAGCATGAAAACTTCTGCCCATTCCAAGAGCTGTTACATTGGCGGCTGAAGTAACAACGCACGGGAAGGTTGACTGATTCGGTTCCACACCTTCTCGAAGCATTTCAACAAAAAGATTCACTGCATCCTCATTGAGTCCCACTTGGCAACATCCGCTGATTGCTGCGTTCCATGAAACAACATTCCTATCTGGCATGTGGCTAAAGAGATCCATTGCATCCTGAAACCTCTCCTTCTTCAAGTACCCGCTTATCAAAGCAGTGTATGCAACAACATTTGCCTCATTCATGTCTCCAAATGCGCGTTGCGCCTCTTCGATGTCACCGAGCTTGGCATAGTGGTCGAGAAGAGAGCTGCCAACGAAGACATTCGAATTGAGGTCCATCTTCGTTGCGCAGGCGTGGAGCTGCCTACCCATGGCAACGTCACCGGTGGCGGTGGAGGAATGCAGCAAGGTGCCGAAGGTAAACTGGTTGGGTACGAAGTCTAGAAGAAGCAAATGAGAGAAGAGCGAAACGGCGTCACGGTGACGGCCGCGGCGGGAGAAGGCGCCGATGGCGGACGTCGCCGAGACGACGTCCCAACAGGGAGTTTCGTCGAACAGTTTGCGAGCAGAGAGGAAATCGAAGCAATTGCAATAAGAATGAATGACATGCGGGGCTCCCGTCAAGGTGCCAGATTTGAGGTGGTGCGCGTGGGCCTTTTGGATCGTAATGAGAAGGAGAAGGTTTCGATTGGATTGCGACGATGGTTTGAGCATTTTCCTTTTACGTGGCCAGAGACGCCTGCCGCCGCCGCCTCCTCGTCTTCTTCTTCTCCACAAACTCGCAGATCGTTCAGTTCACCTTCTTGCGCCGCATTTTCTTTATTCTCCTCCGCGACCGAGAGCAACAACGACATGGCCGTCGTTCATCATTTCATGCCAACGGAATGTGCAGGTGCAGATTCAGAGCAAGCCATGGAGCTTATAACTTCATATGTTTATCCTCTTCATCGCATGGTGTCTCCCAAACGCCATTTCCTCTTTTGATTGGCAAAATCAGAGGCCATCTTTGCACTCATTTGCTCGTGCATGAGATCAGAGGAAGCACACGCGCATTGTTCCCACTGGAGACTATACTATTCGGGTAGTAGTATTAACTATTAAGATCGACATCTTATTTAGGATCGAAAAAAAATATTTGTGAGATTGAAAATAGATGGAATAAAATTCTACCAATAATCATTAATCAACCGAGTCGAGTGGAGTGAACAGCAGTTAAGCAAAAATTTCCATCTTAAATTTTTGTGAATCTAAAAAATTTTCATTAAAAACATCACTTATCATAGTTAGATATATTATCTACGGCGACATCAAAATAGTCAAATGGATTGAGACTCCAACTCGTCTGACATATTGTCTGAAGTGACACAAAAATAGTCAGGCTCGGATAGTGAATCGAGATTTTAATTCGTAACCAGTGCGCATAACGTTTAGTTCTTGCTAAGTTGGACGATCGGTGTCGTTTTTCGGACGTTGAGATGATAACAAAAAAAATTCTACCTATATATATTCAAAAAATATTATGTAATATAAATTTATAAAAATAATTATAAATTTGCATTAATATATGTCACATTTCGGCGGAATCAACAAGAAAATAGATAATGGAATTAGTGTTACTATAAAATCAATATTCAGCATGCATTTGACATTTTTTAAATAAAATAATATTATTAAAATTTAATCACAGCTTACTATCTTCCTCTTAGTTTTTTTTTTTACTTTTTTCTCTTTAAATTCATATTGCTCTTGTTAAAAATAACATATGAAAATAAAAATTTGTAGAAATAAATTGCAAAAATGGAAGGAACAACATTGTAACATTGATTATTGCTTGAGACAAATACTTTTATGCGCCTCTTCTATTTTATCCATTGATTATTATCTTGCTCCTGATAGGTCGTAACACCCCAAAATTCAATAGGGCAATAAAGCAACTTGTTAATTAAACTAGAGATATTGGTAGATTGAACGTGATCAAAGGAAGAATTTAAAAAGGAATAGAAATAAATTAGAAAAATAAACTTGAAGGGAAAGAAAGATTAATTCTAATTAGAGAAGAAATTAAAATTAGAGTATAATTAAAAGGGGCAAAGGAAAAGAAAGGAATATTAAATCTATTGGGAGTAGGAGTTGTAATTAGATTGATATTAAAGATTTCAATTTAGGATTGATAGTTTTATAATTTTAAAAAATTTTAGTCATTAAAATAGTATTAATTACTATTTTAATCCTAAAATTAAATGAGAAAAATATTATTATATTAAATAATACCGAAATTTAGAGAAAAGATGGAAATAAAATGATAAAATAAAAGTATAATTTGATTGAGAAAAGTTGTGTATTTGAGATGAGAGATAAAAAGGAGTTTGAGTAGAATTGACTTTGTGATAAATACGATTAGGAAATAATTAATTAAATATAATTATTTATCAACATGTGATTAATTATGGTTGGCTATGATTAACTGAAGCCAATATTCATTGGGAGCAAAAAAATCATAGTTAAAAACTACCTAAAGGGTGGTTGAAAACCATTAACAACAAAAATTAAATTTATGCACTATGAATCCTACTTCTTTCCTCATTTGCACGTGAATCGAGATGTTACGGAGAGCAACTAACATGGCGTTTTGAAACTCTCACGTAAGAGATCGTCATCTATGCGAGTTTCGAGATATCACTAGAGAGAGTGATCAAATTTCCACGTTCATACATCCAACAGACAACGACTCCCAATTGATTTTTTTAGCTAACTTGTGATACGTAGCACAATCCCTACATCGATAGTTCTCATCGGTATAGTTCCTCGGGCCCATGTCCTATGTTTGAAGTATTATATGAATAAATTGTGGAAAGAATTGAATAATTTAGCACATTGAAAAATGGTCCAGAAGTTGCATAAAAAAACACGATTCTGCGAGGAACTACAAAATTTGGCCCAAGTTCTATAGTGTCCAGCCGGGATTCCTTAGAATGAGGATGACAATCAAATTGATTCAAATCGTGTTCACAAATTTTGATCCGGATTTGAAGGCATGCGACTCGAGGTTTAGCAACCAAAGTGTGGCGAGTTGAATTGTGAAGAATCCAGACCAAGTTCAAATTACACTCGCCTCGGGTTCCATCAAGGAAGGAATAGTGAAATGGATTTGGATCGGCTCGGCCTAGGTTTCATCCAACTTGATTTGTGTTCTAAAGATAGAAAATCACATTTTAAGCTATTGATTATATTTAATTATGATTATTATGCTATTGATTATATTTTATCATAATATTGATCTCATTGTGATAAATCTTATGACTTGATATATTGATTGGTGACTTGCGCATATGAGATTTAAAAGAAAATTTAAAGATAAAAGATAGACGTCGTAAATTAAACAAGATAAAGATGTAATTTATCTAAAATTAGGAAAGCTCTGAAAGCAGCTTATTTGGTTTGAAGCAAACCTTGAATGATAATTTCAAAGATAAGAACAAGTAATAAATAGTCCTTGTGGTTAAAGTAGTCATTGTAATTGAAGTTAATTGTTAAAAGTTAAAAAATAAGTAAAATCAATTATTGTGATTGAAGCAATATTTATGGTTGAAGTTAATTGTTAAGAGTTTAAAGATAAAGAATAAGGAAAAAAATAATTTTTATGGTTGAAGTTAATTAAAAGATTACTTGAAATTACAACCTTTATGGTTAAAATATAAGAAAATAGAATTGATTGACAGGAATAGTTAAATTGCAACCTTTAATGTTGAAGCTAAAGCGAAGTAATCACTATGATCAATATTAGTTTATGACTTATTATTAATGACTAATTGTATGTCGATCATGAATTGTTAAAGATAATTATTCATAGATTTCTTATAGTATTAATATTGATACATGATTTATATTATTTATTATTATGATCATACTTAATTATCTTATTGAGTTTTGTCCATGTATCTTATTGAGCATGAGATATGGTTGATGCTTCACGACCTTTCCCTTTTTTCTTTTGTTTTAAAATTTCCCTTTTTAGTCTTGTTTTAAAATTTCGTATGTTACAAGTCTTCATTACGACGAGGAGATACTTTTTTTTTTGTCGAAAAAAAAGGTTTACAAAGTTCATATTTTCTGGTAGGAGGATTATAGAGTTAATTTCTTTTTTGGGTAGATGGGATGTAGAGTTAACTTTTTTTTTTATTTACCGATCTTACCATCTTAATTGTGGTTCTTGTTCAAATCAGAATTTCAAAAGGTGTTTACGAGAAGCATAGGATGTAAACGCAAGACAAACAGCAACCCCCTGATTGATTGCGCTATCAATTAAATGGTTTCCCTGTACATCAAGCAACAAATATTGTCATAATAAATCGCCACATTACATCACTCCTAATTATTACTCGAATGGTTACCAGATGCAAATTCCTCAACAAGGTTACGTGACATGAAATTAGCAGTTCTGGCAGTTACTTGCAAACAATGGTGCCAAATTTCCTCAGCATGATATGCATGAAAACATAAATTGAGTGTTCTGCATCAGCAAATCTGCAAATGAGTTTCCTCAGTTTTCTGATCCAGAGTTTGAGCTTTCCTTGGGGGAAGCCCACTGTTGGCTGGCACGGGATTTTGCCCATGGATCAAGAGGGGCTCGCTGAGGTGGTTGTGGCGCCGGGGGTTTGGCCTCCCTGAGTTCATTCTCTCTATCAACAAACCTGCACATTGTAACAAAGCAATCAAGAAAGTTAATCCAACAAGAACATTTTCACTTGATGCACATCTTTCATCAAATCTAGCAAATTAGAAGCATCATGGGATCCATTTCAGAGTTCACACCAAGCAAGAAATTTCAAGCAATTGAATTCGGCAGTATGCAACCACACCAAAGGAGGTTCTCAAAAAAAAAAAAAAAACACTACATCAAAGGCGTTCCTTTCTTAGAATTCAAATTTTTCTTCTCAAAAAAAAAAAAAGAATTAAAAATTTTGGCAACGGCAAAAATAAGGGTGCCAATACCAAACTTTCTGATTTGTTATAGCTAAACTCACAAGGACACACTTATCTGAATGACAAGTGTATATAAAATCAAAATCATCACCCATCACTTTTACACAAGCATCAATCACGAAGTACAAAATGACAAGCAGCAATCCCTAAATTGAAAATTATGATTACAAGATCCTGAGTACGATACAACAATTGTCATAATGATTGCATGTTATGATTCACAGAAGCTAATTTATCCATAAGAAAATGAAAAAAACAAATGGCATAAACAAGATGACAAGAAACACAAGTTTATAATAATATGCTCACATCATCATTACTTCATTCAAAAATATTTGAAACACATGTATACGTACCTGTATAAACACAGTTCCTAAGAAATATTGATACACAAGTACAATTTCAATGACAAGATTCAAAAGGACTGAAACTAACATAAATGAGATTGACAAACAAAGAACAGATCTTTTACTCGATATACGCCATTGGTGCAGCATCACCCATTCGAATGCGAGTCCTAAGCAGTCTTGTGTAACCACCTGCTCTATCTCTGATATTCAAGAAAATGTTTCCCCTCAGGTGAAGAAATTTTAAAGAACTAACAAAATTAAAAACTAAACAGAACAAGTAACAAGATTAAGTAGTTACTTATAACGATAAGCAAGCTCTGTGAATAACTTATGTATGACATCATCTCCACGAACAAAACCACCAGCACGCCGTGCAGCAGCAAGTGTACCCTGTCAAAG
Source organism: Pontederia crassipes (assembly GCA_030549335.1). Classification (NCBI taxonomy): domain Eukaryota; kingdom Viridiplantae; phylum Streptophyta; class Magnoliopsida; order Commelinales; family Pontederiaceae; genus Pontederia; species Pontederia crassipes. The sequence continues at coordinate 38,963,612 of CM060190.1, forward strand.
ATCAAATTCAAAATGATATATAACAAAAAACATTAAAGTTTCATGCTATATGAGTCATTAAAACTTTATAAATTTTCCTTTAATAACAAGAAGCACAATTTACAAATGAAGAACACAATCACTCAATGAGATTGGACTTTCACATCAAACTGCAGAGTCATAACAAAACAGCTAGATTGTCCGAACACAACACCAGATGGATTAATTCGTTTCAAATGTAGTCTTGAATTTCCTTTGCATCAGTTCTACTCTGAAGTCATCAAAGATGGACAAGTGGATATTTCTATAATATGTCACCTAAAACCATTATTATTGTAGAAGGCCCTACACAACCATCTTCAAAACCCTAAACCCATATACATGATGGATCATGAATTGCCAAATTTCATAAATAATCTTATATAAAAGAAAAAACAACATATATTTACAGCAGTTTGAACCATAGGATGCTTCCTCTTGGATTCATTTCATGTAGAGATCTAGCAATTTGAATAGCAAAAACTTTTGCAAGGACAGGGTGCTTTAAAATGATGACAGAAGCATACACTCAATAATGCATATGAAAAAAATTCTACTATTTGTAACAAAAAAAACATAATTAGAAAAGTTCTCCATTCAAGATACACTTTTTCTAGGGGGTCATTTAAGATATACTTATTATGAACTGGAATTATCTATTTAAAAATCAATTTAAAAAGGAATCAAAATGACTAAAAAATTTCAGATAAGAACTCTGAACCCCTTTCCTAAAGGCTGTGTTTGGATTGGAGAATGAAAGTTCTCCAAAGTTCCTAAAAAGTTCTGATGTGAAATGAAAGTTTTCGCGTGGCATTTGGATAAAATTCTTGTGCAAGTAGAACTTTGACTTGCTCAGCGGGCAACGGGAAAGGACGACGCCTATATAATTCGATCGGGAGGAGTAAGCTGTTATAACTCTCTTCTCTCCCTTCAGCAAACACGAGGTGCCGACTAACTCTTCCGAGTCGAATTCTGATTTTCAGCGATCCACACACACCGGCGACCTTCTTTTTTTGGAATCGCTTTCTCCAGTTTCAACAATAACTTCCCTTTTCATCTCCATCATCTTCTCCCCACGCCGGCGAGCCTACAACCAGCGAATCTCGAAAACATTCTGTCGGAATCATCGGAATTCCTTGAACCACTGCTGAACCCGATTCATCCATGTTGCCGACGGAGAAACGCTTCGAGCCGCGTCAACAGAAATTGATGGTACCTGGACGTTTCTATCAATCTGGCCAACAGATTGCGGCGTTCGAACACCGTCGCTGACCGTCGTATTGCCGGAATCGAAGCTCCCTTGATCATCAGCGGTTTCTTCTTTTGGACGGCATTGTAGTAGCAGCTGCATGAAAAGCCCTCACAAGGACATGACAAACAAGGGCAACGAGCCGGCGTCAGTGATAGATCTGGCACCAGTGGTGGTGATGCACGGGCGGTGTCGGTGATGGATCTGGCACCAGTCGTGGTGATGCACGGCCCCCAGCCTCCGCCTCGATGACGGCAAAGGTGAAGATGAAGGTGGGCAGCACGCAGGGGAAGGGGTCCTCAGTGGCTTCATCATCGGGAGAGTTGCAAGGTGGGCAGCAACGCCGCCGGTGCTTGACGAGAATGGCAATCCCCACCAGCACAACACAGTCCCGGGATGCATCACAGGCGAACTCGTTCCACAAAGTTCTCACGTCTTGCCAGAAACTTTTTGGCAAGAACTTTTGTGCAAAAAGTTCTCTCCGCCATCACGTGATTGAAATTTGAAAAATTCCTCTTATAAGGGCTGTTTGGCAGAACTTGGGTGCATCCAAACACAGGCAAAAGAAACTTTCAAGATTCACAATGTTGTTTCGTAAAATTTGCTTATGCCATCTTAAGCAACAGTAATCTAATTGTGGAAAGACGAGGACATACCTCTTTGCCGAGCTGCACCATTCTATCGGCCATTCTGCGGACCTCCTTCGCCTGATCAGGAATGACGAAATAGCACATCAGATAGATAACTATTCGCATATGCAGCAAAATGGGTCGGAAGACGACGATCACCAATTGCTGATGGAAATATCAAAACAAAAAGAACATAAGTGATAAGCAATCTTGCCTTCGCAACCGTAGTTTCTATCCGTTCGTGCTTCACCAATTGCGAGACCATCGTCCTGTATGAATGGAAGGGGATAAACAAATGCGACCGTGAGAAGACCTACTCTGCACAAGAAGAAGAGAAAACCTCAGCATGGAGACGCGATGGGCAGCCGGACGGCCGAGCTTCCTGAACTTAGACATGGTGGCAGCGGCAACGACGATGGCAACAGCTACGGTGGGGGCGGCGGCGGCGGTCACTGGGGCAGTGGAATTTGAGATTTTAGGTTACTAAAGCCTGGTCGCCGTCACGTAGGTGTAAACATAACGCCCGTTATTTGAAACCTGTTACATACCCCGTCACTACATATTGACCCTTTAAAAGTTAAAACCCTCCCATTTCCACTCGTTCAACTTTCGTTCTTTCATTCCAGTCGCGACATGATGGCGGCAGCTTCTCTTTCCTCCTCTCCCTCTTCCACTTCTCGCCGCCTACTCAATTCCTCTCTCTCTCCTCTCCGTTTCCTTCCAAATCACCCCTCCGCCACCCGCAACTCGCTACGGTTCCCTCTTCGAAGCCCTAGGTTTCGGACCTTTGCGGCCATGAGCGTCGAAGCCCCAACGAAGTCCCCCGATCTCGCCTTCCTCGACCGCAAGGAATCGTCCTCCCTCCTCCGCTTCGCCAAGTACCACGGCCTCGGCAACGATTTCATCATGGTAAGCGCTCGATTTCTTGCGTTACGCCTCTTTGTTCTCTAATGGCGTTGTTACTTGAGCGGCGCTGATGCTGTTTGCAATGTTAGGTGGATAATAGGGACTCGGCTGAGCCTCGAGTTACGCCGGAGCAGGCGGTGAAGTTGTGCGATCGGAATTTTGGCATTGGTGCCGATGGCGTGATATTTGTATTACCCGGAACCAATGGCACCGATTACACTATGAGGATTTTCAATTCTGATGGCAGCGAACCGGAGGTGATCGATTATTAATAGTTTCCCGTTTGCTTTATGCTTCGATCCGCCTCTTATTAGTTCTTAAATAGAGGTTATAGTTGTGCCATAGTTAGGTTAACTTTCTAATATTTCTTCTTAAGTTTTTTTATTCAGATGTGTGGTAATGGAATTCGTTGTTTTGCACGATACATAGCCGAGCTAGAAAACTTAGTTGGAGTCCACAGGTGACGTGCTGATATCTGTCGGCTTCTTACTTTTACGATATCTTGATCAGGAGAAAGTATTTTATTTGCATTGCCTGAATGTTACATTAACTGTTTTATATGATGCTATTTTGCATAAATCACTTAGATCCAACCGATTGATGCCTGCAAAGTTGCATCGGCATGCATTGGAAATCCCTTAATAACAGTAGATATCATGATAGTACTCATCGTGATTTCACGTTGGATGTCCCTGAACTAACAGTGAATATACAGGAAATATCCATTGTTCTGAAAACAGGCTTGCCTTCATTGATCGGATTCTCTTTTTAATGAATAAATGGAAAATTTTGTATTCTAGTTAAGATAAACATTCCAGGATTATGTGGTCATTTGTTTCATTTCATGTTCAAGAATTCCCAGTGAAATATCCTTTAGCTCTAATTATGTGGATGCAGGAGCTATCAATCTGAACAGTTGTTGTTTTATGTTTACTCTCACCAGAGTTGAAACTGTACTCGATTTCTAAAGATTTCACAGATTCTGTTATTTCATTTAGGAAGTAGGAAAAAGAAAACGGAGAAAATTAAGAATGTTTTTGGTAACACATATTCAACACCACAACATTTCAAAATGGTTTGTCCTGAGGTTAGAATCCTAGGACAATGCTTACAAGTTAATTTTCATGCATTTGTTTCAAAAAACAACCCAGATGTTCACATTATGGTTAACATTTACTTCAGCAAAGAGACATGCAAGGGAGTAGGAAGGACTCTGATGTAAACGGTAGACCAATTGCAATTTTATTCTCAAAGAAAAAGTGACAATAACAAAAATAGATGGATGCAAAACAACTAAATATGCTCCTTTTTTTTTTTGAGAAGGTAGAGGATAGTTGCACACCTCGGCAACCATCACCTTCTCAAAAAGAAAAAAAAGCCTACTTAGTTGTTTTCTTTTACTTCCTTAACAGAGTCAACATTTTACACCCCCGAAAACAAAGTTGGTATTTTTTTCAAGCTCTTTGTTAAAGGTGCACAATTCAAAGATCTGTAGCATATTGTGATTTCTGAAGATGAAACTTTAAGAATTTATATTACAATTTTTCTTGTTTGCTTCATTTTAAATCATTCTATTATCTGCTTTCTAGGTCATAACTGTTTATAACTATATACTCAACCAAAAGAAAATTATCTAAGATTGTAACTTTCTATTATCATAAAATTTGTTAAAATAGATAGTTCTAGGGTTGTTATATTTACCTTTGAAATTAACAGACTTGCTTTTATTGTATATATAATGGTGGTTGGTGAAATTTTCATTTTATTTGGTACCATTTTACATCTTGCAGTTTTACGATTCACACTGGTGCTGGTTTGATTGTTCCTGAGATCCAAACTGATGGAAAGGTAAACTAGAGGATCATTCTTTTCTAACCTGTCGAATATGTATTCGTTATTCTTCCCCTCAAAGAATATGGATTCTTTATTATTAATTAACTGAAGGTAATTTACATCTAATAAGATTTTAACTGCTCCTAGGCATTTTACCATAGCTCCCTTAATAAAAATGGATGACTAGACACCCCTGTGGTCATCCTTTCTTTTTTAAGAGCAGGTAGTCATCCTTTTTTTCATTAAAAGAGATTTAAAAACTTGATTGCTTAAGACAGGAGGATTTCCATTTTTTCTGGAATTTTCCATGACTTTGGTAAATTTTAAGTCTTAGTTCATGGCTTGTAGTTAACATTTATTTAATATGAGCATGAATCTGTGTTGTTGCTGTCAATTGATGATGTTGCAAATTTATTCTTGTTTCTCAGACTTGAGTCCATGATATTTGCTTCAGGTTAATGTATACTGATGGCATGAGATCTCATCACGTATGATACAGGTGAAAGTGGATATGGGTCAACCTGTGCTAACAGCTCCTGATATTCCCACCAAACTTGTAGCAAACAAAGATGGGTCTGTAGTTCGAGGTGAACTTGTGGTTGATAGTGTAGTATGGAATGTGACATGTGTTAGTATGGGAAATCCTCATTGTGTTACCTTTGGTGCAAAGAATTCTGAGGTAACTCCTTGATGTCTAATTTTTGTTCTGTTCTTTTCTATCCTCCTACTGGGAACAATAGTAATTACTAATTAATGTCTCTGTGGTTGCCTGTTTGTGCCTTGGAGACCAATGTTGAATCCCTAAATCAAACACTGCCTCCTTCCCTCTTCATCTAGACTGTTATTCTTATCTAGAGGAATCAAAGGTGGGATACAAGTTCAGATTTTAGAAGAGTGCAACTTTTCTTTGTCAATATGTAAATTGCTTAACTATGCTGTGGTAATTAAACTACTTAGATTATGAACCGATACATACTGTCGATATGAATCACACAGAAACAGTGAACCTTTGAAAAAATGCACAATAAATCATAATGTATTTGTTATTGCATAAGTACGACTAAATATGTATATTGAAAGTTGGCTGAAGCAATGTCTCACTCAAGATCTGACAGGCCCTGCAGGTAGATGAGTTGAATCTTGGGCATATTGGTCCAATGTTTGAGCACCATGAAATGTTTCCTTCCCGAACTAATACAGGCAAGTCCTTGTCTCCATGGTTAGCATTCTAAGTTCCTTACAAAATCAGCCAATCTCAGTTTTTTTGGGCACATTGTCTCTTTCTCATTTTCGTGCCTGTGAAAAAAATTTCACTCAGATTTGTCTGTTGTTTCTCTATTGTGAGAAAATCCAAGCTGAAAAATTGCATAATTTTTATGCTGACTTGCTACATAATAACCACTAATTAAGCTGTTTGTGTTCTTGTAGTGTCAGGATGTCATTTGATTGAATTACATAATAAACATTGGCTAGTTGGATCTTGGTTTTTGTTGAACACTTTTATGATGATTTATTGGAATCTGGGCATAATGATCCCCAAATAACGAATTTCCTAGTATTTTTCTCTCTTTTGTTACTTTGTCATGGCTATGATGGATCACGACTGCATGATGAAGATCAAAAGTTTGATTTGCTCTCATATCAATTGCTGGAGATCTACTAGATTTATTGACACCTAAACGCTAACCAAGTTATCTGCTTAAACTATAATTAAGTTATCCTCGTACGCTAAAACAAATATTCTTAGAGAACTACCACAGGGCTTATATAGGGTTCCTTTCCAAATATGAAGACTTCTAAACTAACTAGGAAATCTAAGTAGAAGTAAACTTAATATAAGGAAAACTAAACTAATGGGCTATGCTATAAAGGCCCACTACTAATTAATAACTACTGGGGCAGGGGCCCATAATATTATTCCGTCTGCATCAGGCTTTTTAACTCTCAAGATTTTGTCCTTCTCAAGAGACTTCCTATGTTTCTTTCTGCCGTCATGATGCTTGGATTATGAGTGAGTTTCCATGCGCACAACTAGTTCTTCACCTGAGCAGCGTCATTGAAATGCTTTGTAAATGAAAATGTAGAATTGCTGATCTCTTACACTGTAGTGGTCGAAGAAGTGTTTTCATAATATTTTTGTTGTTCCTGTCAAAAAAGGGATGGTTGTGTTATTTACTATGACAGGCTCCAATCTAGTCTTAACTACTGAAGTATTATTTACCATTTTTTTTGAACGGGAGCTATTATTTACTATTGGCTATACTCCCTTTCTGACAGAATTTGTGCAAGTTTTCTCTCGTTCACATTTAAAAATGCGGGTATGGGAGCGAGGTGCAGGTATGATCAATTTTCTGCATAGGACATTAGTATTTTTTGTTATATTATTTTTTCTTTAAATAGAAACGTGTTCAGAATTTTATTATTTAGTGCTTGCAAGTTATGTCTTTACAAATAATAATATAGTAACAACAAAAGAAAATTTTCAAGCTCTTTTGAGTTTTAATTTTTCCTGAAATTTGTTTGTGACTGAAATCCATCAAATATGAAGTAAAGCCTATGTGCCCTGAAAATTCTTAAAACTGATTATGGATTTTTATTTAGATATTTATTTACTTAATAACTATGATTTTTTTTTCTTTCTAACAATAGTTGAGCACCAGAAAAAACGAGAGAAGGTGAACTTGATATAAACCATTATCAACATTATTAAACTAAAATATGATGATAAATCATGTTACTTTATTATACATACCTACATATAAACACGCACACACACATTTATAGGCATCCTCCATAGAAACCACATGTGATATGATAGATAATAATAATATATAAAATAAAATATTTTTTAGGATAATATAAAATATTTTTTAGGATAATATAAAATAAATTATATCCATGATTTACATTTTAAATCACTCACTAAGCCACAATATTAATTTAAAAAATACAAAAATATTTTAAACATTATTTTCCATATGAAAGAAAATAATAAATACAAAAAAGAACCATATTTCTTGGAATTTCAATAAATGTCGAAGCAAAGCCAAGTTTCCTTTGCCACATCACGTGAAAAAACTTAAATACTTAAACAAAAATTTGAACATTAAGGTAATATACTTTTAGTAAAATATAATCTATACTTTAATATTAAATGACAAACAATCTGGCAAAAATTTGTAGTACATATGTTATGGAGAACAGTGAAGTACTTTCTTTCGTAACTTGAACCTTTATCTTAATTCTGAATTATATATACATATGTTATGGATTTGTTGCCTTTTTTATTCTACCCATAATTCACTAGCTACTTCTGTTTTTAAATCTTATATGCATATTTATAAGCTCCTATTTATGCATTGACTTCAGGTGCAACTCTTGCCTGTGGCACTGGAGCTTGTGCAGTCGTTGTTGCAGCAGTTCTCGAGGGTCGAGCTGAAAGGGTATAGTGGATTATCTGAACTTTTATTTCATTTAATATGTGGTTTATGTCGTACGTTTATTTTATTTTCTCTAATATTTGATTCGTGATCTTTCAAATTTTGGGTAAGCAGAAATGCATTGTTGACTTGCCTGGTGGGCCGTTGGAAATTGAATGGAGGGAGATCGACAATCATGTCTATATGACTGGCCCTGCCGAGTTAGTATTCTATGGAGCTGTACCCCTTTAGACATGCACTCATGAAATGATAATAAAAGTACCATCTTTGAAGGAGGATTGGTGTTAACCTTCTGAAGAAGGTAATCTCTGTACTATTGTTGCAAATTGTTGATCGTCATTTGTAATATGTTTAATTTAATTTACACGTTAGTTTTCGAATCTTTGTATTAGCAGTTTTATCCAATGTTAAAATCGCGAGTGTGTGGTCCTAAGCCTGAAACTCTATTTGAGTAAATTACGTCAAATATTTTTCAAATTTAGTTATTTTTTCAACACTATCTTTCAACTTCTCTTTCTAACAAAATTATTTTTTCATCTTAAAATTTATTTTACTTTGAATGTCGTGGCATTTATTTTTTTTTAAAAAAATATATAAAATGTTAAAATAACAAAAACAAAAGAAAAGAGGGGCGCTCTCCCTCTGGCGCTGGAGAGGAGGGGGCGTAGCGCCCCGTGCATAAAGGAGGGGAGGGCCGCCTCCCTCCCTCCCCCTTTGCACGATTGCCTCCCCTCTCTTCTTCGGCAAGAAGAGAGGGGTTGGGGCGGGAGGGGCGGAGGTGGCCCTCCCCCTCTGCTTGATCGTGCACGGGGAGGGGGCGTTGCCCCCTTTCCCCCTCTGTTCTCCATCGTTGATGAGAGGGGTGGGACGTCGCTCCCTTTCCCCTTTTGTTCTCCATCGTTGATGAGGGGTGGGGCGTTCTCCATCGTTGATGAGAGGGGTGTGACGTCGCCCCCTTTCCCCCTTTGTTCTCCATCGTTGATGAGAGGGGCCACCCCACCCCTCTCCCTCCGGCCACCGGTGCCACCTTTGGTCGGCAAGGACGTTGAAGAGAGAGGATGGAGCATCCTTTTTTAAATATTTTTATTATATTATTTTGTTTTTATTTTATTTTTTTAATAATTTGCTAATGTGGAGAGTAAGTCTGTGTGGTGGTATCATGTCAGATGCTTGCTTGCGTGACGGAGAGAGAGCGTCGCCACGTCAATGGAGCGATCGAGGAATGGACGATCAACAATACAAAGGGCATTCCGTGCAATGAGTTAAAAGTTGGAGAATATTCGTATTACAAATTAAAGTTGGAGGGTACGACGAAACATTGGCGTATTTTACTCAACTCTTTTTGGATCAACATCGATTCACTCGATATGCTGGCTCATTTAAGCACCGTGTCAACTCCTAATTCTTTTTTCATGTTTTTGTCTCATCTTGCGTTGTGTTGCCTAGGGGTGTTCATCGGGTTGCCGCGAACCCGACCTGAACCCAACCCGATGAGGGTTCGGGTCGGGTACAGTTGAGAATCTCAACCCGAGTCGATTCGACGGGATGACTCGATTTTTTTATTATTGCTTAATTTTAGTCCTATACTTAATTTAAAATGAAAAAATATTAAAATAAAACATTTTAATTATGAAAATAATGCTCAAATATTCAGAAAACATACTTCATATTTTATAATAATCATTAACTAATTTTTATATTAAAATAAATATAAAAAGTAAAAATAAAAATAAAAAAAGAAAAAGGATGGTCGGGTGACCCGACCACAAACCGGATTGGATTGGGTCAGATTTGTTCACTAGTCGGGTTGGATCTGCCCCGTGAACACCCCTTTTGCTGTTGTGGTTGGTCACTCTATTTTTGTTGTTGGCCCCTGCCGCTGTCGCCGCCGCAGTTCGCTTGTTGCTTCTTCCTCATCTCCCTTCTTCTTTCATGAGTCCCTTTTTTCTTTTAGATCTTTTGGAGCGAGTCAGCATGTGAGCAAGAGAGGACAATTCCCATTTTTCCGACTAATTTTACCGCTTATAACCATGGTTATTAAAACCAGACCGGACCGGTCGGTTCGATCGGTTCAACCACGAACCGATGGTTGGTCCGGTCCCGTTCCAAGTAAAAATTGAAATGATTGTTTGGCAGGACAAATTTCGGTTGAACTGGTTTGAACTGGCGAATCGAAAGAAATTCAGTTCAATTTCAAAAATGAGAAAAGAAATTAAAAACCACTAAAATGAAAACAAAAAAGATGAAAATAGGAATAAATCAGATTGAATTCAGAAAAATGAATTTAGCTCAAGAATTAATGAGAGAGGAAGAAAGGTAAAATAAGAAAAATAAAATAAATGAAGAGAGAGGAAGGAATGAAAAAATGAAAAAAAATAATAATGATAAGATTAATGAGGAGAGTGATTTAGGGCAATAATAAATTAATATGTCATTAATAGCATTAAACGATAAAACACAAAGGATTAATGAATAGAGAGGAAAAAATGAAAAAAAAGAAAAGTAAAATTAAAGAAGAGAGAGAAAGAAATGGAAAAAAAGAAAGCTAAATAAAAAATGAAACGTAAGAGTGATTTATGGTAAAAAGAAGTAATATATTATTAACATTTAATAATAAATAATAAATAATAATAGTCAATGAATATTAAGTATTAAAAAATTGGAAGTAATTGTCTTATCAATAATAATATTTTAATATATATATGTTAATATTTTAATTTTAGTAGATTACTAATTTTTTTATACATAATATAATATTTATTATGGATATATCCTTAATATTATTATGAATAATATTATTTTAATAAAATTTGATTCAACCCGGTTCAACCACGACCCAATTAATTGTCCGATTCGATCACCGGTCCGGTTATGAAAACATTGCTTATAACTTACTACTAGTTTCTAGGCAGTTCCCTTTTTTGAGTTATTATTATTATTATTTGTACAAATTAATATACACATATAATTCAAAATATAGTCTTGGAAGAATCATCTTTGATCTCATGCTTCTATGTATCCAAGAACATTGAACTCTCTTGTCTTTTAGCTTTGTTAGCACTTTTAATTGTCGGTGGAACCGCGGTCTTCTTCCGTCCGATTTCAACTTTTTAGGTGGACTAGAGGTTGCCTCTTTTTTTTTTCTTTTTTTTCTAACACGACATTTTAGCTTTTTTTTTTAATTCATTTTCTTTTCTCTCACACAATATTCATAATAATGGATTAATATAATATTATTTTTTACTTATTATTTCATTAAAATTTTTAATATTTCATTAAATATAATTTATTTTAAAAATATTTTTTAATATTAAATAATATATATTTTAACAAAATTTTTACCATAATTTTTTATTTTAATTAATAATAAATTATACTTCATAATTATAATAATAATTTTTAATTTAAAACTCATCAAAAATTCATCATCACATCTATTTTTTTTTATCACATCAATCACCTTATTTCTCATCATCAAATTCTACTCTAATCCAACACAATTTGAACTAATCTGTCAATTCAAATATGCACCGAGAATTTTAGAAGGAATCGTGGTTCTATTTTCAAATGACCCATAATTCTTCTCTGGGGTTAAGAAGTCAAAGTACAAGAATGCTACAATTTTAAAAATTTTACTTCATCGGCAGTAGATGATTTCATTTTTCTGATGAAATATATCCCGGAAGACTCTTAAAGGAACTGACCTCTTTTTCTCACTATGAAACTATCCTATTTTTATTGTATGGAGAATTGTATAATCAATTATCGTAATACAAGTCGCAGCGGCTAGAAACTCGAGGAATGCAAATTTTCATGAGCTGTTCTGAGCATAAAAGTCCTGTCTGCATTTGAATTGTTCAGTTTCCTTGTTACGGGAGTTCATGTTTAACTCAAGTTTTGTCCTAATACTTGCTAGCATTATTATATTGGAATATGCTGAAGTTATTTACACAGGTTTGGCATCGTCAGTTTGTCTCAATATTTACCAATGTCAAATTATTATGGAAATACGCTCAGAAAATCAGAATAGAAACTTACTGAAAGTGGTATTGCTACGTACCACATTGATCACTGCCGAAGTGCCGATATCTTTCTGGGACAATGCGAATTCGGATATCCTTTTTTTTTTTAAAAGAAAAGGTGAATTAGATTAAGTAGTGGAATGATTAGTGTCATCATACAAAAAATTTTAACCGGAGGGGGAATCTCATCTCAAAATAGATCAATATCTTCTGTCCAAAAACACTAAGGAATTAGTCCACTGTTCGGTTAATATGTTTACATTTGAAGCAAGTGAAAGAAACAGAAAGATTCTTAATATTTCTGATTAGATTTTGGAGCCGTCAATTATATTTAGTTTGGTCGTTGATAAGATCCACAGCCATCCGACAATTGGACTCTAGAATTACGGCAGGGATGCCAACCCGCTAACAGTGAATCATCTCTTGAAGCATGACCTAACATTCAGCCTCAAGCACAGAGCAAAAATAGCATGATTAAATATAAAGTACATGAGATTGGTGGGGAAATGATTATGAGCAAATTTTCATAATAAAATTTGGACTTTATGGAGATCTGGATATTTCAAATTACCTTTCAACTAGTCCATTTAGCAAACGGTGGCGGCGTCAGGGACATGCTAATGAAGTTATACACAAATTTACAAGTGGAAATATCAGACTTGTCTGCTGCCCAGATCCATTTATCTCATTGGGAAAACAAAATCATAAGAAAACAAACTTTTCATTTACTGGACGATATTTTGACGTTGTTTGATCGGTGTTTTATTGTTTCTTTTGGTCTCCTCTCCTCGCACTAATCTGGAGAGACTGTAATGGGCTAAGGTGCTCACTTCCTTCTTTCTCTGATGTGATTTTTCTATATTTTATCGGTGAAACATGCAGATAAGATTGTCTTAACACACATTTGGCGTCAGCTGTCAATGAGTAAAAGGTTTCACCAGATAAGATTGTATAACACACATTTGGCGTCAGCTGTCAATGAGTAAAAAGTTTAAACTATTACACTATGACAGTGAAGATTAGATGTTTTATAATCCAAGACAAATGTTGTATCAAGTTTCACTCGTTTCTCTAGCAATCACTCATTTCGCTAACTTCAAATAATGATTTGGACGTGAAACACCATTTATTTTTGAATAATCTGCTGGATGTTGTCCATTTGTGTCTAGTTCCATATTGGAAGGAAAAATCGAAGGCTTCTTTACCCTGGTATGAAAAGGTATTAACCTCAGCAATAGTTTGAAGAAAAAAATGTTTTCTACTGCTTTTTTATTTCTTTTTCAGTGATTAGATGTTTTCTAGTTTAATAGGCGTCTACACCTTCAACCTCAACTGTTGAAGGGTGCCTGGTTAGCTACTTGGATTTGGATGTTGACATTTTCTCTTTTCTTTTTCCTTTCTGACGAATCTTTGTTTGAATAATAATGTTCACCTTCTTTTCCATTTTCTTTTGGATTAAGATAATGTTCACCTACTTTACCCTGGAGGCTCAGTGCCCTTATTGGATTTAAATTATTTCACCGAGATCCTTCATTGTTTTATCAACCTGTCTCACAATCTTATAGGGTGGCTGTCAGAGCACGTAAGTGCAGCGATTTGGACCACCATTGTCCACTATGTTTTTACCTATTTATCATTTTGGAGACAAACGTTTTTTTTATTCTTCTTTTTACCTTTTGTTTTCTATTAACTAGAATGTGATCCTACTAGCGTTAATGCTTATCAGAACCCTGCAGTTAGGCAATGTTTGAAACAGAGTTTAACACCAAAATAGGTAAACCTGATGGAAGGTTTTCGGGCATAGTTTCACCTTATAAAACAAATAAGTATGTTAGAAACTTAATCACATAATAATCAGATTGATTGTTTATTCTATAGTTGAATTTAAACTTGGGATATTTATTACTATATAGTGTCTGGCCTTTGCAATAAAAACTCTGAAAAATAAAAGCGGCTGATTCTTAGATAACACAGGTTGATGAGTTGTTATGGTTCCATATAACCCCCACCTGCGAGGCCTGTCTTGGTTGAACCTTCAGCAATGCCAATTAGTAAAATTTATCACCACAAGTTATGCTTCTTGTAAAGACACATAATGATGGTTCACTGAGCAACGGGCTGTATCTTATAATAGTTATATTGATGGCTGTCGAGTAGCCGAGCACTCACTCAATATATAATGAGGGGATAATGAGACATGTAAACTAAGTTTAATATTAAAGAGCCAACAAAGGAAGTTGAAGGCCAAAAGCACTTTTAGAGCACTGCACCTTCTTATAACTCTGCTTTTTTTTACCTCCCCCCCTATCGTCATTACTGGTTTTAATTTGACTTCCACTATCCGCAACTATAATCTAAGTTGGTATTTTTTAATGTATCCTCCACTTGTGTTAATCTTGGATTGCCATCTATGCTTTCGTCGCTAGGGGAAAAAAAAGTAGGAAAAGCAGGGACTTTTTTCACCCACCTGCATCGTTCATCTTTTTTAGGACACCCGCATAGTAGGTATGCACAAGCGTTCTAGTGCCAATAATATTTATTTATATGATGACCAGGTGCAAGTTTGGATATACAATACTTTCTTTCTTCGTTTCGTCCATTCATTCATGGCCAATGTCTCTGTGAGGTCATCTTACGAATCATTGAATGGTCACTGTTTGCTGAGTGCTAACTGTTTGGAGCAGACATCAGGGTTCCACGATGATTTGAAATTTGGATGACATTTATGAAACGTATGCATATATGTCAAAGTCTTTCTGTTGCTACTTCATTCGAAGCTTTTGGTACTATGCTTTGTCTCTTCTTTTTTGTTCTCCTTCTTTCATTCGGAAGCCTTGATAACTAAATGTGTACTTGTTTCTTGGCTCAGTGGCTTGACTTCACTGAAAGTTATAAGAACACCATAAATAAAGGGCACTGAATTGTGAATGAGAACATATTCAATAAATTACTGTTGGGATGTCCAGAAAATGATCTCCACAGCAGAATATAGTCTCTGTTAGACATTGAATAAGCTTTCCAGCAAAACCAGAAGAAGATGCACGTAGTTAAAGGACATATAAAATCAATTACATTTCCTTTTCACAAATGACTTGGATCTGTTTGTACTTTGGATACACAGGAACTAGTTACGATCTACCAGTATTACAGCCTGAGATTTGTATGTGACATCCAGTAAGATCTTTCATTTTTTTTTTTGTTTGACGCATAGGCAAGCAGTTCAGAAGAAAATGCTCAATGCATGTTGATAGGCATCTTCCTAATTATACAATAACTTGGCATCTCCAAATTGACGTGGCTTGCAGAGTGATTTAACGCAACTGTTTTAACAACTGGACTGATCTCCTGCGTAATGACGGTGGCCGGAAACTCCATGATGATTCATGCCGGAAAGTAGCGCACACAGCTCATCGTCATCCATCTTCCATAGAGAGTCAGAACAGTACCTCCACAGGGGATCAGAGGGCAACGGTGGGTACGAAGTGCCGCAAACTTCGTCCGTGCATGTTCTCTCGAGGCTCAGTCCGCTTACGGCCTCTGTTGTTTCGATCTCATACCAAATTTGATCCATGGAGTAAGCCCTGAGGCCACCCTCGATATCCCCTTCAAGCCCCATGGTCTTCACGCTGCTGCTATTGAGCTCAGTGCCCTCCGTCGCGAATTCTGTCTGTGGCTTATCGCATGAGCTCGGGGAGTAGTCGGTAATCGACGACGAGCCGGACAAGGTGGCGGCAGCGACGGTAGCAGCAGCGTTCTTCTTATATTCTTGTGCCTTTTTCCTCATGTGAGTCCTCCAGTAGTTCTTGATCTCGTTGTCAGTGCGGCCTGGCAGCTTGCGAGCAATACGAGACCACCTACAGGGGAAAAGTGAAGTATGAATCTTATCTGATATATTTGGGAACATGATGATGCATTGGAGGCGGCGGCAGCATGCATTTTGAAGCATATATGTCTTGTTGCAGTGCTGAAGAGTGCTATTTCACGCATGGACATGGAGCTGTTGAGCAAACCTGTTGCCCCAGCGCGAGTGGAGTTCGAGGATGAGGCGCTCTTCCTGCGGAGTCATCCGGCCGCGCTTGAGACCCGGGTGGAGGTAGTTGACCCAGCGCAGCCTGCAGCTCTTCCCCGTCCTGTTGAGACCTGCGAATTACCAAAACGACGAAGGGGTCGATTCAGTGGCGGGTTTCTATCACCAGGTGCGTTTCATGGATCGCCAAAGTAAGCCTCTCCCCCCCTCAAACCTGAGACTTTGGCTATGAAATCCCAACGACGTTCACCGAATAATCGCACAAAGCATACCAGTTGCAGGTCCTCCTGCTCGGTCCACGGCCCCTTCCGCATCTCCTCCTTCACCGTCACCATTTCCGTCGTCCCTCTCCCCCTGCAGCAGCAGTGTGTGACCGAGGACAAGGAGTCTCCTTCTCTCTCTCTCTCTCTCTCCACTACTACTACAACTATAAATTTTATAGTCTCTGCAGCCTCTGTTGCAGTGGCCACTCATATTTATAGGCACCCCATTCCCTCGTCTCAATACGTCACAAGTTGTTCGAGATTGTAGATCCTATAATTTTATGATGTGCGTAGGTGGGTCTTCGTGACGTCCCCGCTGGCGTGAAGTCGTAATGTAGTGCGCACATGTGGTCTCATGAGGCGCTTAATTTGCTTCCTTCTACTTTAATACTCTCTCTCTCTCCCTCTGTCTCTGTTTCTCTCTCTCTCTCTCTATCACACACACACAAATAACAAGACTTCGATAATCTCCTGCCTTAAGATTACCTTTTGTTTCTTTTGCCGCACTGTTACGTAATGACAAGGAGAAGGCATAACGTTAAAGATAATGAGATCGAAGAAATAAAAATGTAGCTTTTGAGATAAAGATCCACAAGAAACAAAGTCTTCAAAAGTTTAATAACAAGGGATCCTTTGACGTGAACTTGGAATTATTTTCTTTTTCTTTTCATGTGTACTGTAGCATGTGAATTAACATATTTGATGTTCTATTTTTTTTCTTTTTGTTACATCTTTTCTGTAATAGATATTGTTCATATACAACAGAGATAATACAGGTACTTTAGGAATAGGTTTTCATTTCCATACACAGTAGTAGCATTCCCACATCTTTTTTGTTCTCTTACATCATGATGAAGAGGAGGCTGAACAGCACATTCTTGGTACGGCTATACACGCTCCATAAAGATGGCTTCTGCATCATCTTCGATTTCCTCATGAGGTCAAATCCAACATTTTCGTCCATTGTGTTCATTGCGGTGAGGTGCATCTTCTTTCTTCAAGAGCTCTGCAGAAGCTTCCAAGGCATGTTTGATTGCATGCAAGCTCCACTCGAAGTTTGCCATCGGCGATAAAATATTATGGATGCCAACGCACGGATTTGTTTTTAGGGGTAGGGGCCTATATCAGTGGACTCCGTTCTTAGATGACATGACTAGGTAACGCCTGCTTGCTATTTGCTCTGCCAAATAGCATGTCCACAGTATAATCATCACACATGATCGAGGAACGAACGGTAGTTTTGTGGCCTCAACGCACCAAGTTGGACGGGTGCATGCCCTCCATGGAGTCTTCATCGTGCCCATTCTTTTTTTTTTTTTACTTATCGACTTGTTTATCGCCTTTTAGCAACAACAGCAGTGAAGTATTGGCACTTCACGTCGGTGGTAAACTCCTCTCTTTTCCTCTCAAGTAATCATTAGTAGATAGCACATGATCCTGTAGCAGTAGAACGGCTTGCTCCTGTTCAGTGCTTGGGGAGTGGAGTTGTGCCACCAAACTCGGCCGCTTCCTTTTTTTGCTTGTGAAACCATGATGGGGTCACGTCACGAGGTCTAGTTTTTTTTTTTTTTTTTCCCAAGTCTGAATTGTGTTTGTTCTCTTTGCATCTCCGACCTATGAATCTGCAACAGAGTTCATATACATTACTAAAATGGTGGACGCTATCGTCGCCTACATATGTTAATGCGTTGCCCGCTAGCAACTTACTTCCTTTAGGAGCAACACATGTTTTTCTTAACCCTGGCCAGTGGCCACTTTGCAAATAGCTCAGTGCGGGGGGAGCAGCTGGGAAGAGCAAAGTCATTGTGACGTGGAGAGCGTGCTAAATCGTGGGCGGCAACAGTTGGCTCCTTTGAACTCTTTCGTTCTCGTTCACGCCCATGGTCTTAGCTTGTTTGCCACTGTTCGCTCCATCAACGTCCTCTCTGCGCCTTCTGCTGCATGCCTGGTCTTGCTCTCGTTATCAGTTGCCCCAGAATCATCGATGACAACGTAGAAAAACACGACGACGTATGCTGGATGCTGACCGAGTGTTCCTACTCCTCAGCCTTGGCTGTGACATGGTTGCAGGTTGCACTTATAATATATATATATATATATATATATATATATATATATATATATATATGCGTGGTTGGTGGATGCACGACTTCTTTCTTTCTTTAAAGAAAGAATGAATTTCGCACCAAGGGAATTGGATGGAGTGGATAACAGCTTCATATCACTCCGTAGAGGTTTGAGATTCGAATATATGCAAGTGCAGAAAATTCTCGTGGGAGCCTCATCTGCAATAGCCAAACATGTTGCCCGGAATGACATTAAATTAGTCGGACTCCGCTTTCTGGATACACTGAGATGGCAAAAAAAAAAAAAGAATTTGGCCGCGAACTTATTTGAAATTTACGTTCTTTAAAGTAGTTGATGGTACGTGATGCGGGTCGAAATATTAGCGAGAAAAAAAAAGACAAGAAATATTGGTACATGATAAATTATTTTTCATAAATCTAAAACATAGAACGTTAAAAACTCTTCCAACCTACGAACTTAAACCTAATAACTTCAACATATATCACTTGATCCCATCCGCTTAATGACTTTCACAATTTAAATGTTCGAATCTGGTTTGTGGATGGATGATATATCTTGTGATATCTCCCCTCCTTGGTGAAAAGACATCTTGGTGCTCTTTGGGCTCATGGACTTTCCTGTAAATGGATGTACGGAGGGTCATGGGGGACGGAAGAGAAGCCCCAACGATTTTTGCAAAGACACTAGATTCAGATTTGATTCCACATTCCTGCAAAAAGATTTTTGCACCTCTGCATGCCTCTCTCCAATAAACAAGAGGTAGTGGAATCTAAGCGAACAGGTACGAAACGAAACACAGATGCACCTACCTTTTTGTAACTTGATGGGCAGAACTCAGGAGGGTGGTGCATGCTTGATGAGACCACCATATTGTTGTCGTGGCCAGCTTTTACCCTCTTTGAGATAGGCCATGTTTCAAGATAATTTGTTTGTGGTCTCTGTGCCCTTCGTGACTTGGCCACTGTGCAGGCATCTATTGGCACAGAAATGGATGATAGGGCACTTGTCACTAGCGAGCATTGCGGCAAGATCTGCTTGCTTTGGGCGCTAATCTGCATGTCATCTCAACCCGAGATAACACACTGGAGTTTGTCAACCATGGCGTTATCTTTCATTTATTGCCAGTATGAATTTTAGGTTCTTATTGCTTTCTACTGTTTCAGCATTAAGGCAACATCTTGGGGGTGTTCACTAGCAAGTTAAACGTCCCCAAAGATAATGTTCGAGACTACTAGGCATTCTTGAAGTAGCGTTATCTGCACACTAATTACTTTAACCTTGATCGTAATAATAATTATAGATTAATTAATCAATTTGCTATAAACGTAAAAATATATTACATCGATATCTAAAGATGGTCAATCCAATACCTATAACAACACTACTATGTAAAGAAAGTGAAATATGCCTAGAAACTCTAAACTCAGTGCACTAGTATCATCACGAGTTTCAGCAATCCTAGTAGGTGTCACCATTCCTATGTGTCACAATTAATCATAATGCTTTGAATTTAAACTCAATTATAATCCTATACGAGGTCCCCTACGAGGTCTCGTTGCTCGGGTAACGAGTCTGGGGTTTAAGAGGATCCCTTTGGAGGCTCGGGGGTGCAACTTTTGAAACTTAGACAATTTTAGAATTTCTGATTCCTATTTTGTATTGAAATTCCCTATATAAATTCTATGACGGCTGAATTATTTTATATCCTTATAATCATTATTATTTCGTAACAAAGAGAGCTGTCGTCGTTCGAGGACGTAACTCGATTTAGGATGAACATTACAAATCTCATGTATTCTTCTGTATTTGTACGATCTCTCTTCCCTTTTTGTAACAAATCACCTATAGAATCAATTCAGAAATGATAATTTCTTTGTGAGCTTTGTAACCTCATATGAAAATAACAACAAATGAAATAATATTCACAGTAAATAGTCATAATATTTAATATAACTCAATGCAATGTCAGGATCAATAAGAAAAAAAAAGATCTTCGATGATGTGATGAAATATTATAAATATCGTTGCTAATGCTAGGATAAATCACTACAATACGATGTGATTTAGAAATCAATGATCAATGTATTATAAATCACTGGAATGCTATATTTGCTGATTACTTTATAATAATTTTTTGCATTGTATTTCAATACATTGTATCAATACATTGATCAATACGTTGACAATGAATGTTAAATTCAACTTCATAATATTTTGTACTATGATGCAAGGACTTTTCCTAATGTTTTTATTGCACTTAGGTGTTATGTACTTCTTGAAAAAAAAATATTTTCTTGGATTGTAGGGTAACTTTTAAATCATGATATGGGTGTCTTTCAACCCGTAAAATGAAGTTCTTAATCGTTATATAACAGAGAGCATATTACACAATAGAAGCAAGATCATAAAAATACTATGCCATGCATTGTGCTTCTATCAATCAGTACAATGGTCACCCAAAGCTTTATTATTGTCATGTGTAATTATGTTATCTTTGAAATATTTATTCAAATAATAATCATATACGATCAATAAAACAAATATTGTAAAATCATATGGAATCAAGATGTTCAATCAATGATTGGATCAAAATCGATCAAATCAAGTGGAAACCAATAAAAGTAGCATGATATAATTTATAAATAGAATGTTAGATGATATAAATGATTGATATTTAAAAGGGTTAAGAAGTTTGAACTTTGTTGAGCGGACTTGATTTGGGATGGCTAGAACATGAGCCAAGTTCTAATTCATTCAACAGAAGGCACAATAGCTAGATAGACATGGGATGGGTCTAGTTTCCACACAAATTGAGTGAGTTAAGATCACACTAGCCAAGTTTCATCATCACTATGGGATCCAGAAGGACCTGGATCGAGTCTATTAGGACTTGAACCAGGTTTAGATCTCTGTTGATAAATAAGGAAGCAATTGGGTTGAGTTAATATAAATCCCCGCCATTTGACTTATATGGGCCATGTTAACTTGATGCATACAAAATTCAATATATTATTAGTTACGTATTTAATCTTATTTCATTCATTTTCTTATCGCATGCATCATTTTATGAGCTTATTATTTTAATTTTATAAAAATAAAAATTTATCCAAATATTGTGTTTTATCGTCTAGGAAGAAAAAAAATTGAATTACAAAGTCACTGTAGAAAGTTGCACTCAAATCCATATTTTTTATGTGAACCATACATTGTAAAGACCATGAAACACTTGTCACATACCGTGAAAATTCATTTCTATTCTCATTCGGACACTGTTAAGGATGTGAAATCACTTATACATACCATGACAAAGTCTAGATTCAAAATTTGAATGACTTTTTAAAAGATTTTCAACTATACAAGTACTCTATCCATATTATATGACCCTAGAATGATTTGGAAACATATTATGGATTAAATTTCGAAGTTTAACAAGGTCAAAATTTTAGAACTTAATATCAACTCTGAATTTACTTTATTTTGCATGAAAAAAGATTTTTGTTTCTCCTTGGATCACACGAAAATATGAACCCCTATAAATAAAGCCTTTCTACCACTTTGAGGGAGATGCTAGGGTCTGCAACTTGTGCTTTGAAGATAAAAACATGGGAGTAACTTGAATAACAACCGAAATGACTTTTTGTGCGATGATCAATTTATGATGTGATGCGTCAATCAAAGAATACTTCTAATTTTATGCTTTAAATTTCTATCATTATAAGCTCTGTAATTTTGAATACTTTAGAATAAGTTTTATCTTTTAAGTTTTTGTTTTATTTCTACAAGTGTCTTATTGTTAAGACAACTTGTGAACCTTTTTATAGTTTTGATTATAATTTGTTTAACTTTTAAGAACATGATTGTTGTATTTGAGACATTCTATTAGCTTTAATTTAATTATTAGTTGATTATTAACCGGGCAATGTCATCAATCTATTAATTTATGATTTTCTTTAATCAATTCATGTCGTAATCTAATAAAACTGAGCAGAGTATTAGATTGTGTGGTATGCCAAGTTGACTTGGGTGAACAGTTTGGTAGTGTAGGAATCACAACTTATTGCATGCTAATTTGAGTATGATTGAGAATAGAGTGTGATGGAGTATTTTCATCTTATTAGAATTAAGAATAATTAGGTTATCCGATGAGGGGTATTATACTTTAAGTGTTCATAATCCATTTAAAAGTTGAACTTGATTATATTTTGGTTAAATCAATTACTAAAAAGTTAAGCACATTTATTTTTAATCGCATTTCGCCCGACTCAAGACCTTGCTATTTTTTTTACGAGTCGTTACACATTTTCACGGGTCGTTAAGCATAATATCACGGATCTCACAGTGAGTTCAACATTCTATGCACCTCAGTTTCACGGGGCGTAACACATGCTTCACGACCCATTAGCATCCACACCAATTAGTCAGTTGTAATATTCACGGGTCGTAGGAAGACCGTCACGCACCTCACAGTGGCTTGTATTTTGAACTTTAGATACTTCACGAGTCGTTAGAACCTTATCATGGCCCGTAAGTGATTTCATCATCCTTATGACCTACACTATGCCTGATTCACGACCATTTCCAAACCTTCACGGGGCATTAGACCATTGTCACTTATGTTATCAAATTTGAAACTTTATTGTAGGGGGAGAAAGAAGGCGGTCCGATAGACTTTCGTGTGGTCTATGAGGCCACGCATAAGAGCCGGAAGACAAACGACTTAGTCACGCCCACTGCTCGTAGGCTTCTGATAAGTCTCATGATATGGTCATTTGGTTGTTTCCGTTAGTGCAATATTTTTGAAATACACAACGTTTAAATTTTTTAGGATGAGTATAATGCAAAAATGGCTGAAAAGTATGGAGATGATCCGAGTACTCAGCCACCAGGTAATGTTTCTTCGTTGATTTAGTCATGCTTTTAATTTACATGATTCTTGATATATAATTTATATATTATATAATTTTATAATTTTTTTATTTTGTAGAGGACCCTACTGTTTGGGAAGAGGTGGCCGGCACGACACGAGGGGGATACTTGCGTGACCTCGGCACAGCCGCTTAGATACCTAGGAGGATCGAAGGATATGCAGGAGGTGCATCTGCTCCGAGCTCATCCGCTGCACCTGATCTGACGCAGCTATCACAATAGCTATCGTAGCAATTATCGGAGCAGATATCGCAGCAGGTGTCATAACAATTGTCGCAGCAGGTGTCGCAGCAGTTGGGTCCTTTATTGCAGGCGATTCAGGGATTGATCCCGACGTAGAATCCATCCCCGCGAGGCCATGGACCGAGCACGTCTGGGTCGAACATCCGGAATGATAATAATAACTCCCAAACCTAGGACAGAAAACAAACTATGCATTTGTTACTTATAGACTTAAACATACATATAGTTTATTAGTTCGGTTTAGTAGTTTTCGTATTCTTATATTATATATTATGCCTATGATGATTTTATATTGCCTGTGATAGTTTTATATTGACTGTGATGATTTTATATTGCCTGTGATACTTTTATATTCCCTGTGATGAATATCAATGCATTTTGAGATGCATTATAAATTGTATGGCGTGGGAAGGGAAAAAATGAGGCTGGGGCGGGTAAAAAAATGTGCATGTAGCGACACCATAGCGTCTCATTGGCGTCTAAATGCATGTCAACGCTAATTTAGATATATCGCACTTAGCGTCATCTTAGCGTCTCATTGGTGACAAATGCATGATCATATTTGCGTCAATCTAGCACCTTACTAGCGCCTAACTTAGCCACACGTGGGTGCCGAAAGAGCGTCTCACGTTTACCGCCCCCTGCGCGTCGACTTAGCGACGCGGTCCTGCTTTGCGCAGTCCCAAACATCGCGTCTTAATACCGTTGATATAGCGTCAATATGTGGCACTAGTTGCGTCTCAACATCTTTGACTCTAGTGCGATACCACTAGCCACCGAGTTTCAGCGTCTCAATTTTACGGCGCTAATTAGACGCGAAGGAGACACTCTTGACAACAGAGACGTAATAGCGCCTCCCTAGCGTCTCCGATCGTGAGTCGCTAATTGTCAATTTTCTTGTAGTGTCCAGTGATTAGTTCAACTCAAACAAGTCATCACACATCATTAAATAAAGTTCACAGATATATTTCACATATCACGGTGCATTAGACACCTATCACGGATCTTCAGTAGGTCTGTCCGCTCTCATGGATTTCATCATGGGCCATTAGATAGATTTCATGGGTCTCATAGAAAGTCCTTGGAAGCACACAAACATTTCACGAGCCGTTACTAAGCTTTCACAGCTCGTGAGCGTGTCATTTCATGAATCAACATTACATTTTTTTCGACTCACGCCCTGTGAGATAACTTTCACGGCCCTCTATGTTTGTTATTCGCATGTAGGACCGTGATGCCGCTACTTCACGCCCCATCATCCAAGCAGCACCGGTGCTCCAATTATCTTCTCCGACCACCAGATCGAGCTGCGCGATGTCCATCAGCGATAAGGAATCGGCGACCTCTGCGTGATCACATATTCGACGCCGGCGGCTGTATTTTGATCGTTCTGATCTCCTTCCTCATCGCCGATGGTTCCTTCACAGAGGCGTCATCCCCAATCTTCGGCATACACAGTCTGGCTTTGCCCCAACTCACCGCCACAATCTTTATCTCCGACGAAGCCCAGCGCTGCCCCTCTTTTCCAATCGATCGATGATAGTAGCAACGCCCTTTTTCTTGTCTCCGATCGACGAGCAATTTAGGCATTGGACAACATTGTTGACCTTCTTCTCTGGAGACCAAGTATCATGATCTGCCACATCCACGGATGACCTTCGGCAAGTGAATAGAGTGTAAATAGATCACTGACAAATGCATATGTAAACTTCAGCCAAATAAAAAAATGCAGGGAAGAAGATGTCATTTCACGGTCGCTACCAACTTGTAACAACACATGAATAAACCTTCAAGCTCAAAGTAACAGGTGTGAATTTTGGAGGACCGGTCATTACCTACCACTCATAGCCCATTCAAGCACCAACGATTGTTACACCATTATATCATTTTTGAAATTGGCTAGAGTTGAAGGATCTGTGATTCATTATCTATCACCCATTATGTCTCATTCACGGCCCGTAGCACAAGCAACCAGAAGATCAAGCATGTCAAATCGACAATAATAGAGGACTCGGCACAATCCTTACAATCCAAGCCTATCACACCTTTAAGCAATGCATGTGTTATTCAAACTCGGCAACTCCAAACATCCGAACCATACATTGGCTTCTCTCTAAGGCTTCGACATCCATCACATTGGGATACATTAGGTTGTCTCTTTTCAATTTCTTCCTTTATAATTTTTTTATTATTTTTATACTCTCTTCTCCGTATTTGATTTCAACACTGAGGACAATGTTGAGTTCAAGCTTGGGAAAGTTTGCACTTTCATGCATCATGCTTGTCATTTTATATTGAAATACATGCATACGTTCTTGTCATGTTATTTTCATATTTGATTTGCATCATCTAAAAAATCTATAGAAAAAAAATTTATATCATTCTTTCTCATGTCTTAATATTTTCTTATTTTCAAGTATTATTCAAGGACATCCTACTAATTAACGAAATTTGAAGCACTATTATTTTATCTTTTATCGCCTTAGTATTCGATATTTGAAAAGTGAATGTTGCTAAGTAGAACTACGAATATTTGGACGATAAATTCTTGTTCATGCTTTTTTCTATTATTTTTCTTTAGTCTAGATAATAATTGCCTCTTTGTTGAACATTTAAGTGTTTATCGAGTTTATAGTAAAAAGAAAGAAAATAAAGTACGAAATGAGATAAAAGGGTTAGTTGAACCCTAACAAAACAAAATAAAGAAGTACAAAAGTGCTATCCGGAATCTTGGCGTGTCTGGGTGATTAGATCCGTAGAGGATTCTTGCCTAGTGACCTAAGGGCAACTGCTCTGGGATCCGTCGATCGAAAGCCCGTTATATGGACCATCTTGTGCAATATGGAGAAGCACATAAGTATCAAATCCACAAAAGAAAAAAAAGTATGAATAAAAATATCAGAAGTTTTAAAGTGAAAATACATAAGTTCAGTATGCACTTATGTTTTCAACATTGAGACTCTTATTTGATGGACTGTATATTTTCTTGCATGAGCTGAACTTGAATGAGTTTAAATATGTCTAATATTCAGAAATTCTATAACGCTGGGTTATTGGAATGACGGAAAAATACTTTGGTGATCAATGTATAAAAACTAGTGCTAAGAAAAATAATTGACTAAGAGGGTGGAAGTCATGATTGACCTTCTTGGTTGGAGCTTTGCCTTGAACATTGCTTGAGGACAAACAAATATCTAAGCTTGGGGGAGTTTGATGCATGCAAAATATAACATATAATTTGACATGCATTTAATCTTAATTATATTAATTTTATAACAATAAAAATCTACCCAAATGTTGTATTTTATTATCTAGGAAGCAAGAAAATTGAATTACCAAGCCAACGGAGAAAATCGTGCTCAAATCGGAGTTCAAACGGAATCAAAAAGTAGAAAACAATGAAGCAATACTGAAATAGCACTTTAACGGACCTTAAATGAATTCTAACAGGCCGTGAAACTGAGTCGTAAATACCTTAACAGATCGTTAAAATATAGTTTTAAATGCCCAGAAAAGTGCCCGAGACATGGCCGTGACTAGCTATCACGGGCCGTGAAATCCATGATTTCTACACTATAAGGGCCGTTAAAAGCCTCCTACGGGCCGTGAAAACTCATTTTTAATTCGAATCGAACTATGTTTAAGCCGTTAAACACTTTTAACTGCCCATGACGAAGCCCAGATTCGATACTTGGATGGATTTTTGAAAGAATTAGAAATGCACAAGAATTTCTAATATTATATGATCCTAGGATGATTTAGAAACATATTATGGATCAAATTTTGGAATTTGACAAGGCTAAAATTTCAAAACTAATTCAGATTCATATTTTCCTTATTTCACATATAAAAAGTTTTCGTTTCTTCTCCGAACACATGGAAACTCAAATCCCTATAAATCGAGGCCTTCTGCAGCTAGAAGAGGGCATGCTAGGGCCTGCAACTAGAGCTTTAAAGCCAAAAATGTGAGAGAATTCAAAAAGCTCATCGAGAAGATTTCTGCATGATTGACTTTAGAATAGGACCGAACAACAGTTTATCGACGTTCATAGAGTATTCTTTGTTCTATTTTATGTTGGGATGATCTTATACTTACTTGATACATCTTTCTATCTTTAGTAATTTGGATCTTTTAGTTTTATTTTCTGTTTGAGACACTTGTGTAATAGTTTTAGTTGAAAAGGCAAACTGTTAAACCTTATTTTATAATTGATTAAAGTTTAGTTTTCTTTCGAATATGCATGCTATTATTAATGATTTTCCATAGATTAATTGTCTTCTTTAGTTAGCTATTATTAATGATTGCATGATTTCTGTGAAATTGATTCTTGACTTTTATGTTCAAGTATTGCATATCATAACTCATAAGATCCTTGAAGGAATATTAGTTGTGTTGTCTATTAATCATTATCATGTTATGGATGATAATAGTTTAGAGATTACATTTTAATACATCTTAATCTCAAGTTTGATTAGATTATGATTCATGATGGAATAGTCTTAATCTAATTTGAATTAAGATAGATTGATTGATCCTAGGCGGAAATCAATAACTTGAGTAGACTTTAATCCGTTGTTAGAAACTAACTTGTCATCTTTGGTCAATTCAGTTTGTCTGCATTTTCTGTTATCATCCTAAGCTCTATGCATCAGTAGATTACATTAGATTAATTTAGTTTTAGTCTTTACTTTCTGTAATTTTATTTTCTGCAACTTCTTTTTACCCAAACTTTATATCGTCTCTTATTAGCCTCTGAGATTCGTTTAGTTAAGTAAATTAATTTCTCGTGGGTTCGACACTCTACTCTTATACTTTATTACTTGAGCTATTAGTGCACTTGCTAGCATTCAATTGTTATCAATTCTCGCATCAGCCCCCACCATCATTGTTAACCTTATTATTGGAGGACGACTTATCATGACTTGATCCCCCGTTGGACTACATGAAAGAGATATGGAGTTTTTCCTAATTGACTTAGTGCTCCCTATTGTATTAGATAACTCCGAACATTGATAAATTGAATTGAATCGAATAGATCATGATCATTTGGATACTGCCATTGATTGACATTGCCTCTGCCCATTGAATCGAATAGAATTGTTATTGGTCAATGACCATTGATATTGAATTAGAAATTATTAGATTGAATAGTGCCATGGTGATCAGGCATCATTAATATTATTAATTGTTAAATCGATATTGATCGGTCATTTGACCTTTTCCTGATCCTTTCTATTGATCTATGGCTTTATTATTCTATTGTTATATTGAATCATCGATTCAACGTTCCACTATTAATTGAGCAATGTCATATTGATCAGACAATTGTTAATTATTATCGTTACTGATTGGTCTTTTGACCTTAGCTTGATTCATCATATTGATCTATTGATCCATTGATGAATTGATCTTATTGATAAATTAATATTGTTTTTCATTGGCCTTCTGACATTAGCTTGATTAATCTTATTGATTTAATGGCGTATTGATCCATTGATACGTCGGGCTATTGATATGTTAATCCATTGATGTTATATTGGTTTAATCTTATATTGATCAATCGATCTATTATTATATTGATTCATTGATTATCGTATTGTATCATTCATCTACTCAATTGTGATTTTATTGATTATATCTTTTGAGCATTGATATATTGATTTATTACTATATTGATCATTGTTATATCGATCTATTGGTGGTTGCATATTATTGTTTATTACTTAATTGATCTATTGTTTATATCTTTAGCATTATTGATTATAATTTATTGATCATAGTTAGACCCTATGTAAGCATTTTTATGCTCGTGGATATTTTTTTGTACCTGAATTTATACAGGATGAGATGATGACGATGATGCGACAGTTGATGGCTCCTCTGACTGGTGATATGCACATGAATATATGGTCCATTATTGTATGTATGTGGATGCTGACCCACAGGTTATTGTATAAGAGTTTTATTAACTTTCGCATATTGTAAAGTTTATTATAAAATTAGTTTTTCACTTACGTAAATCAATTTCATAGAATTATGGTGTAGCCGAGATAGTCTTCTGGACAGGCAAAGAAAAAAAAATCTCTGGGCGTTACAAGTTACGATGGTCTTACTATGGGTGTGAGTTTTTGCATTTTTCAACTTTTTTTCTTCACTTGGAGTTCCAAAATAGAAATAGAGACAAGCATCATTTGGACCACAAAAATATAATAAACTATAAATTCAAATATCATAAGCACGAGGTCTCATAAAATATATATAAAAATAAGAGTTTAAGCACAAAATATATTAAAATAAAGTCTAAACATTTTGTGAAGCAAGATAAATATGAATACATAGTTGCCAACCAATAAAGGCAGCCTTAATAGAATATCCAAAGGACACAATGCAAGTGTTTCTAGAGTTACCACCACTGCAATTCAGTGATAATGACTTTATAAGACAGAGTGGTGGATCGACTCTATAGAGGTCTTATGCAATATTCTAAAGGATAAAAAATATTATATTCAACCCACAATCTCATAGCGATGGAGACGGCAATGGACTGATGGAAAATCATGCAAGACACAATTCATGAACTAGAAAAATATCCCACAATGAAGTCTAAGAAGGTTTTCCAGGCTCGCTATAACTCTTGCATACAAACATAGCAAAAAATAAAAAGAATTATTGATGCATGCAAAATATAACACATTAGAGTCTATTATTTAAAATAATTAATTTTTTTGTAATATGATCATGACATACATCATTTTAGGTCACTTTTGGTCATAATTTTGGATTGATTGATTTTAAATACTAGTTTTCCAAATATTATAATATGTGGACATATTAAATTAATCTTTTAATCATTTTGCAGGAAAAAAGGAAATTTTGTGCACGGAGGAAGGAATTTATAAAACAAAGGCGGACATAGCTAATTTAGCAGCATACATCAAATTATATCATCACAAGGGCACAATTGGTTGATAGTAATTTATCAATTGAAGGTGCAATCAGTAATAGCAATTGAAGGTGCAGTATCAATTAGACCCTTATCAAGGGACCAGCCATGAATCATGAGTTGGGAGTTAGGTGCAATTTGGGTGGATTATAAGGAGTGTGAATACTTTTATATATTTAGGTGCAATTATCAATTATACTCTTATCAAGTTCGATCATAAGTTGCAAAGCACTTTGATTGGAGTTGGTTACATCAACGGATGGAATTGGAAATCAATTGCAACTTCGATCAATTGGACTCTTATCAACAATGGCGCCAAAGTCGTTATACAATTGGATTCTTATCAATTGGTATTAACTTATTGGATTTAATCATAATCCGAGATTGATCAAGGCGCAAAATGAGATAGAATCATGAACTTGAGTTAGTTGAAGTTGAAGCCACGATTACTTCCTGACATGTCGATTGGCTAGCTAAGAAAGAAGGTGCAATGTCAAAGAAATTTTATCCAAACCGTGATCAAACTTATCACAGTTGAAGTTTAAGCATAGTCGTCTGATTTTATGGAATTGATGGATTACCACAGCCTTTCACACCTATAAATATATGAAGAGACCATCACATCAAAGGTGTTGAAGTCCAGATTTTTTGATTGCGCATTTTGGCATACGCGAGAGAGGAGAGAGTTGCAACCAAAGGCTGAAGAAGGTGCGCCGACCAACGTTCCTGTCCAAAGTCCGGTGATTCGCTATTTGTACACATGTATTTATCAGGAAGTAATTCTCTCAATATTTATCAATTTTATTTTATTATCTCTCCAACATTTTTAGGATGAACTCCATGTTTTTATGATTTTTATTTTAAGAGATCTTTAATTGAAGGGAGATTATTTGGACCCTATTTTAATTATTTCAATTTTTCTTATCAATAATTAATTATGCTTAATGCTTTTATAATAGTTAATTGAATTTTTGAGTTGGGTTATAACAATTTTTTTGGAGTGTTTAATTTCAGAATTCATGATGCTAATTTTAATTGATTTAATTTGGAAATTAATAATTAACATTGGTCTAATAACTAGTGTGTGGAGAATTAGATCTATGTGGTCTATTACTCTATACCAGTTTGTGAAATGATTAATAGTTTAGGAAATTTATTTTAATGCATCTTAATTTAATCTAATTTGATGGCATGTCAGTTGTGGAGACTTCAATTCTTATTAATTTAAAATAGTTTAATCTACTTGATTAGGTTGAGGAGAAGCGAGTTCGTGGATATCACAACTGTTATGTTAATAATTTAAGGAGACTCTAATCCATCTTTTAATATTAAACCTATCTTTTCTGATTCAAATATTAACACTGATCTATTTTCATCATAAAACCTAACTTCAACACCATATTATTATATTATTACCCTATTTTCAGTGTTTTATTTTATAGTTACAAAACCTATTTTCAAAATTATGATTTTCCTCTCTTATTAATTTATAAAATTAAATATTAAATTAATAATATTTCTCATGAGTTCGATACTTTTTATTTCTTTTTACTATATTACTTGAGCAAATAGTACATTTTCTAGTAGATTTATTTTACTACATCATTTTACGCATCAATTACTTCAACTATTATGGAACCTCATGATTATCGGTCATTGTTTATCACAGAAAGTTCATTCAACTAGCACAATATTGCACACTAATAATGAATGACAGGAAACAAGTTGATTGCTTCACTAATGAGACTATGACAACCTTAGCAATGTTGTATGACAAGCCAGCGATCATGAGGGGCTAAAATGAACGACGACCAAAGAGTAAGGGAAAGGCCCCAATATTAGTTTATAATGAAACCACATCAAAATCAGAATCCATGAACTTAAAGATATTCTTAATATCATTCGTTGACCCTTTGCATTATTTAAAATTTCAACATGATTTTTCAAGAGATCTATAATGTAATGCCTCATAAATTCTAGTATCAAATTGTTTTAGAAATAGTTTTACCAACACTCAACAAGTTCTAAAAAAATTAACAATTAGAGTTTGACATTTCCTCAACATTGTTATTGTGCCCTCTCTTTTTCTCTCTCCGTGACAACAAGACTGATGGCAATGCTTGGAGACGTAATGGAAAAAATCCAAATGCACAATGAAATGCCAAAGAAAAAAATTAGAAGATGTGAATTAATTGGCTCAAGATAAAGGTATGGAACTTCTTCAGGATCAACACTAGAAAGAAGATAATAATTGTAGGAAAGTCCTAAGAGTTCTATGTGGATAAATTTATGACCCTATAGATGATCTAGGTTTGAGTTTCGTAGTTGTCAATTGTCAAAAAAGTGAGAGACTTTCACGATGAATTCGAACCCAGTTTGGATTATGGTTATGATGCGAGAATTGATAATAATTATATCACTAGAAAGAAAGAGTAAAATGTCGGACCAATGAGGAATTAACTTACTAATAACTTTAAATTAGAATTATTCTGTTACCTTTATCTCTTGGTTTGGATTTTAATTTTAATTTGATTAGATTAGTTTTTCTTTTTCGTAATTTAGTGTCTTAGTTGTTTTATTTTTATTTTTGCTATTTTTATTGATCATCCTTTGCAGATTCAAAAAAAAGTGTCACGGGCCGTTACTTACATATCATGGGCATTAGTTTCAAACTCACGAGTCATGTCGGACCACTAGCGAACATATCAGAGACATTTGTCTTTAAGTTTTGGGTCATCATGGGTCGTTAACTAGTTTTCACGATTCTCATAGTAGGTTTTAGTTCTTACCATACTAGGTGTCACGGGCCGTTAGCAATGAATCACGGCCCGTAAGCGAATTATCTCATCTTCGCGACTTTGTCATGTGTAAGCTGAGAATGATATAAGATAATCAATTAGAATAAATATATGAATTTGTAGTTAAAGAACAATCTCATCGGGATTATTTGATGTGATCGTGAATGTTCGATGTGATGAGGCTCAGTAGGTGTAGTGGTGGATGACGCCCAATGTCTCCACCCTTGTGTCATTGTCCCATGGTGGAGGTTTTTTAAGTACAACAACATTCTTAAGTTTGAGCTGTGTTTTAAACTGTTGATTATCATGGGTGGACGATTTATTCTTTGACCTCCATTGTTTTGATGTGGTTGGTGCGTTTGAAATCGGTGATGTACTTCTCTTCCTTTAATTTTTCATTGTTGTGTATTAGTCAGAGAGGTCTCTATTGATGATGATAAAGTTCTTTCTCTCCTTAGTGATTTTTTATTTTGAGAAAGCGTGTTCGCAGACGTTGATGATGTTGATGTTTGTGATGGAGACAAAGTTTGAGTAGTAGGGACGTCCGAAGGTGAGCTCCTCCTTCGAACTTGTCCCTCTTCTATAACATATGCACTTGTCTCCTTAATATGCCATTGCATAGTTGTTGTCCTTGCTGAAGATTTTATTTTTGGATGCCTTCTTCTTTGATATGTATGCTGATGATGACATGGACACATGATGAT
Source organism: Pontederia crassipes (assembly GCA_030549335.1). NCBI lineage: Eukaryota > Viridiplantae > Streptophyta > Magnoliopsida > Commelinales > Pontederiaceae > Pontederia > Pontederia crassipes. Next base: position 38,997,702 of record CM060190.1, read on the forward strand.
GGTCGGGCTCTCGTCGATGTGCTTTATAGATTTAGATTTTAGAAAAGTTAATTGCACAACTTGACTCTCTAACATATGTACCTTTACTTCCAAAGCATCAAACTTGAGCTCCATGTCAAAAAGTCGAATCGCCTCATTTTCTTCGATTTGCTTCTGAATTTGTGTTAATTGAGCTGTCAAATTCTGAATGTGTTGATCTTGCATTTGAAGCTTCTTTTCAATTGTTGTAATAAGTTGACCCATCACCCCTTTGAGGTCAATTTTTGGCTCATTAAAAGATTTCGATTTGCGAAGAGTTGTCGCATACTCTTACGTCTCCTCACTTCGATTTTGCAAATTTGAAAGTTGTCTCTTCAAATTATCGATTTGATAGTTTTGTGTGGAGAGTTGCTTCAATAAAGGGCTCTTTTTATTTGTGATAATGCTTTCTGGATCCATGGAGAAGTCTTCATAGGGAGGTGGTTGAAGCATCTTTGTGTTGTTACTTGATGAAGCTTCGGTGTGAACTTTATCGTGCTGAGATTTGCAAGAGGAAATTGATTTGCTTATTTTTAGAAACTAGTTACCTTTCTTGTAGGCTAAGTTAGGGTCTTTTCTTCTAGCCCAAATTCTATTTGTAGGGCCTATAAATACTGGTGTTTATTATTATTTCAGACATCTTTGAATCTATGAAAATTTGATTTAATTGCTTTTGCTGTGAGGGAACTCCTACAACCTGTTCTTCGGGAACTTCTGTTGTTAATTATAAGGTTGGCTATCTTGTGATTAAATCTATCTATTTATAATATCGATTTTTTGATTCATTGTAATCTTGAGGTTGATATTCCGCTGCCTTGAAAATTCATTTGATCTCATTTATCTTGATTATCATATATTGTTCCGGTCACTCAATGCATTGTTCTTGAGCATTGTATCGAAACTATTATCACCCTTAACATGATAATGATTAATAGATCACACAACTAATATTCCTTCAAGGATCTTACGAGTTGTGATATGCAATACTTGAACTTAAAAGTCAAGAATCAATTCCACAGAAATCATGCAATCAAAAGTAACTACTCCTATAAGGATAATTGCTAACTAAAAAAACAATTAAATCCATGGAAAAGCATTAATACTACTATGCATATTCAAAAGAAAACTAAACTTTAATCGATTATAAAATAATGTTTAACAGTTTGCCTTTTCAATTAAAACTATTACACAAGTGTCTCAAACAGAAAACAAAATTAAAGGATCCAAATTACTAAAGAAAAAAAGATGTATCAAGTAAGTATGAGATCATCCCAACATAAAATAGAACAAAGAATACTCTAGGAACATCGATAAACTGTTGCTCCGTCCTCTTCTGAAGTCAATCGTGCAGAAATCTTCTCAGTGAGCCTTTTGAATTATCTCATATTCTTGGCTTCAAAGCTCTAGTTGCATGCCCTAACATCCCTAGCATACCTTCTTTTGACTATAGAAGACCTCTATTCATAGGGGTTTGAGGTGATCGGAGAAGAAACAAAAACTTTTTCTATACGAAATAAGGAAAATATGAATCTAAATTAGTTTTGAAATTTTAGCCTTGTCAAACTCTAAAATTTGATCCATAATATCTTTCCAAATCATCCTAGGATCATATAATATGAGTAAAAATTTTGGTGCACTTCAAATTCTTCTAAAAATCCATCAAAATCTCAAATCTGGACTTTGTCACGGGTGGTTAGAAGTGTTTAACGGCGTAAAGAGAGTTTGAATCGGATTAAAAATAGATTTTCATGACCCGTAAGAGACTTTTCATGGCCCTTACAGTGTTGAAATCATGGATTTCACAGCCTGTGATGAGTTGGTCACGGCCGTGTCTCGGACACTTTTTTGGGCGTTTGAAACTGCATTTTAACGGCCTATTAAGGTGTTTATGGCTCAGTTTCACGGCAAGTTAGAATTCATTCATGGCTCGTTAAAGTGCTATTTTAGCATTGCTTCACTGTTTTCTACTTTTTGGCTCCGTTTGAACTCATTTGAGCACGATTTTCTTCGTTGTCTTGGTAATTTAATTTTCTTGCTTCCTAGACAATAAAATACAACATTTGGGTAGATTTTTATTTTTGTAAAGTTAATATAAATAAGATCATAAAATGATGTATGCTATTATAAAATAATTCGAAATGAGATTAAATGCATGTCTAATTATATATTTTATTTTGCATGCATCAGGAGCATGGCCATCACAAGACATTCATAACTTCTTTAAAGGATGACGTCTCAAATTTTTAGATACACTATCTGCCCCATACAATAACATTAATAATATGACCCAATGGCCTTAAAGATATCGGAGAACATGAAGACCTAATAATATTTATCTTTTATCTTGTTTACCTAACACATTTATTTTTGACAATTTAACTTAGGTCTAATAAGACTCGATCAGGAAAAACTATTGAATCAATACTATAATCAATGAAATGATTGAATATGATAACATGATCATTACGGTGACAATCAGATCTAATATGATCATACTATGATCACATATAAGGATCATATCATCAGAAATAGTCAACCAGGATAATCACCCGATCAAGAATAATCAAGGTAAATAATTCAATACTATAATCATTATCATGATTAGATGTGGTAATAACAATAAAGTCAATGATAATGATAATATGATCATATAGGATTATACTAAAATCAATCATATGGTCGGATGGAATAATATACCCAACATCAAAACCAGATCTAATAATAACAATGTGACCATATATGATAACAATATGATTAAGATGATGTGATCAGATATGGCAATAATAAAATAAGATATGATGATATAATCACGTATGACAATGATCTGATCAGGAATAATTAATAACTATAACAATCCAATTAACTATGATCCAATATATCACAATAGGTTTTCTGTCCCCAGAACTCGAGCAATGTTGGGTGAAACCTGGACCGTGTTTAGGGATGTCTAATCTACCTCAACCAAGGTAAACCTGGGCCGAGTATGACATGAATTCAGCCGGATTGGCCATGGTTCACATCCTATGTTCGATGCGCCATAACTCAGGCCGTGCCAACACTATCCTGAGCCGGGCTATAGGGAACCCGGGTCAGGTTGAACAAATTCGGTCCAGTTTCAACTTCGATTTGGTTCGAGTTCTATGGAATTTGGATCGGGCAGGTCAGAACTCGGGCCGAGTTTTGCTGTCGTCGTGAAATCGTGTTCCGATGTGATTTTTCGACCACCATAACTATACCGTACGAATTTTTATCCATGAAACACCTATACCAATGAAATCTCAGTATAAGGGAGAGGAGAATAGGGTTCCATGTCGTGAAAAACTGACGCTATGGAGATCCCCTTATGTACCTAAAGTTGACTGAAAAACTAACTTGAATTCTTGTCTTATGTAGGTTGCATGAACGCCAAACTTTGGTCGGTCTTTGCTCTCGAACGGTGCCCCAAAATCCTCAACTACCACTTAGACGATGTTCTTCTATGTTTAGGCTTTGAAACGCATAGCTGGTTGCCCTCTGGGTCTTCTCAATTCACGTGCAAACAAAGGAGAAAGTAAGGCTTGTTGTGCAGGATTTTGTGGAGGCTAATAAGAATTTCTAGCCACCCTATAAATTTTATTTATAGTTCTTAACTAGGATTTTTGACTCTCGGCCTTGTGCTATTTTTTCATTAATTACGGCCATCCATTATTAATCACCCCTGTTAAATATTCAAATTTAATTAAATTCAAATTTAACTAATTATTTCCTAATCACGCTTAACAAAATTATCTCTATTCAGTTTTTTTTATCCTTTCTATAACTTCTCTTAATCCAACTCTCTCTATCTTTTATCAATAATTTATATTAATCAAATTATACCTTTATTTTTATCCTTTTATTTTCTTCTTTTTATCTAATTTTCGGAATTAATTAATATAATAATATATTATCACCTATTTTTTGAATTGAAATAATAATAAATATTATTTTAATGATTGAAATATTTTTAAACCATAAAACTCGCAATCCTCTCATGATTAGGAATCTTATGTCCGTTAAATATTCTTTTAGTTCTCAATCCAATTATATTCCTATTCTTACTTAAATTCTTTTTAAATCTATTTTAATACGTTAGCAAATTATTTTATTGTCTTTATTGAAATCTTGAGGCGTTACTTGAGCTCTTGCAGAAAAAGATAACTCCAGAAATGTTATTGTGGGAATCAATGATACTGTGCCAAATATTTAGCTAGGCACCATTTGATCAGGAATGAAATCTTTCTTTTTCAAAAAGCTGATGCATAAAACGTTTTCATTTGGGAAACTTGTGAAAGCGGACACTGTTACAGAAGTTAAAGGTTATTCTATTAATCACTTTCAAGTAGTCGGCAACTTCAATTTTTTTTTAAGAATATTAGGAAGCGTTCGCACGAGGAAATAGTTGCAGAAAGCACCTTAAGCAAAACATGCATCAATCCTTTATGAAAGGAATCGCAACATGGTATATACGTATTTGTTGACAGGTCCTGAAACATGTCAGCCACCTGGAACCTTAATAAAGGACATATGGATGAGTATCATAAAATGTCGACAGCCAGAAGAAATCCATGTGCTTGTGCTAGCTACATCTTTGTCTTCAAGTGAGAAATAATGTACGATGCCCAATAATTTTGGCCTTTCGTGATTGAAATGACATATTTAAAGTTTTTGTCATCAAATTTTTCATCATTACAAAACTGTGATGATTTTTTTTATGAAGAAAGAACTAAAAGCATATATATGACATGAAACATTTGATATATAGCATATTTTATGATAAGTATTTCTGTGGGTGGGTTACTCACTTGTGATTGATATTTCTGTCACAGATTCAGTTGATAGATCAATTGTGACCAATTCTTGGTCACGGAAGCTCTCTTTTGGGGAAGATTTCAAATTTAATTTAAAATTTCTCTGTCTCACAGTAACACTGGAGTGGAAAGGGAAAAAAATTATACGTGTATATAAAAAAGTCTTTATTTTTCTATCGACTGCATTAATCATCAATGCATGGTTGTCGAAAGACTTGTTTTTCTTTTTGTTCTATATGTACACAGGTGGAGATTTCAAATCTGTTTCCGAATTCTTGATCCCAGAAAGCTACAGAACAAAGAAAATAAAGTTTATTGTTTACTTTCTCTACTAAGGAAGAAGGGGAAGAAGACTAACTTGTCATCAAACTACATAGACAATGTCAATGAAAAAGAATAAAATGGAGAAAACTTGGATAAGCATGAAAATGTTGTAGCACGGCTTCAAGTGTTCCCACAATTTTGAACTCAAGGAGAACACACTTTTGTCCATTTTCGAGAGTAAGTACGGCATTCAGTTCATATTTTGTGAGCATAGTTCGTATTACTGTATGCCGACTAAATTATCATTTTAGTAACTCGCCAATAATTTGCTTCAAGTGATACCAACTCGAATAAGGAGGGTACTTCCAAGTTCCAAGTGCTATTCTTGCGAGGTAAACATGCTCAAGCCTTTCCATCCACTAAAGTACTGAACTAACTAATTTTTGACATGGGAAAGAAATTTCTTAACAAATTAAAAAAAGAAAAGAAAAGTTAGTACTTTTGACGTAGCAGTGAAATATACAGGAAGGCTCTTCAAAACTCATAAACGTTTCTCCCTCTCCTCTCTCCCTCTCACGTGAACGCCACCACGGCCAATTGTAGGCGAAGGTTGAATCTTCTCCGACGAGAGCGAGCGAAGCGAAATGATAAAGTTTGCAGAGGAATAAAATTCAGTGTCTTTTTGAAATTGATGTATTAATCAATTTTTTAAAAAAACTTAATTTTTTTTAAAAAATAATATCATTGATTTTATATTTTTAATGCTTTCGCTTTCTCTTACGTGTGCTGGTAAACTTCATATATATATATATAATATATATATATATATATTTAACAAAAGCATGAATGCAATTAATGTCCTTCAACAATGCTATCCATAATTTTAAATGTTGTCTGACATCAAGGAAAAAGAACAAAGTCGTTCATCACTAGTTGAACAACTGAAGCAAAACGGCATGAAAGGCATTCGCCACCTCCGTATGAGGAGCCAAGTTTAAGTCTAACTGACACGGACGGTGATCCCCGCCTGCCGACGGAGTCCCGTGCCGCCGCACGTGTCCGCCGAGCGCCTGCCCCGTGGCGAACGACTCACCGCAGGCCGAGCATCTGTGGACGACGGGACTCAGCTTCCACCCCCGCGCCGTCGCGGGCCCCGTCCTCGTTTGCCTGTCGCAGCTCGTCCGGTGACCGCCCAGCAATTGGAACGACGGGAACCGCCGACCGCACGTCCTGAACTCGAAGGTGCCGTCGACGGGGCGTCGCCATCTCCGCCTTCGAATCTTCATGGGCTTGGCTGCGCAGGAGGAGAGTGACAGCAGGAGCTCCGCCTCCTCGTCTGCCGGCAGATCCTTCATCATTTCGAGTAGCTCACAGCAACGAACGACGTCCTATATCCAAGGAGATGTCCGACGCCTTTGATCAAATATGTGCCATTGTGCATATATAGGGTTTGTTGTGGACAGAGCGACCGAGTTGTTTGTGTCATTGTGTGCGTGTGCTCCTTACGCAGTGACCAAGTGATGTGAGAATGATATGTGCGTGCAAATCGCGGAGAGCACCAGTGGGCTCCTTCCGTGCATGGCTGGGCGGGTGGGGCAGGTCCGCGGATCCAAGCAACAACGTCGCCACACGCATTATATATCGCTTTGAAGCGGCTTCCTGGAGCTTTCCGCATATATAGGATTTAACAGGTTCCTCCCTTGCACCCGAGACCATCCTCACATGAGGATTTTGACAGGACGGTTCTTTTTCCTAGTTCAGAGTAAATAGTAATTTTTTGTCAGGTTTTTTATCCTCGTCGGAATGAGTTTGGCCCTCCTTTCCTTCCCCGCCACAAGATCATCTTCCCAACGCGAGACCCTCGTCTTCGTCTTCCCAGCACGAGATCGTTGTCGTCCGTTGCCTCTCTCCGCTGTTTGCTCTCGTGCAAGGTCATCGCCGTTGCCGCTTGCTGCTGCCACGAGTTCGTCGCCGTCGCTGCTTGCTTTTGCAACGAGTTCATCATTGTCTCCAACGCACGACTCTCTTCGTTCAGCGCAATTGCCATCGTTTCCCTACTGCGCGACCCTTGTCTTCCCAGCGAAGCGACCCTCATCATCGTCTTCGTCGTCTTAGCAGTGCTAGATCTTCGCCGCCTGTTGCCACTCTCCATCGCAGTTTGCTACCACGCAAGGTCATCGCCGCCACCGCTTGCTGCTGCCGCGAGTTTGTCGCAGCCGTCACTTGTTGCCGCAGCGAGTTAGGAGTTTTTCGCCATGAGATTTTCGCCACTGTCACCGTGAGCTAGGACGCTGTCGCCGTCGCAAGCTAGGACGCCATCGCCGAGAGACCATTTCACCTGCGCGAGACCCATTTCGCCGATAGTAGACCTATTTCAATGTAAGTTTCCTGTTGCCGCAGTTCGCGTTGGTCGTAAGTGGTCGGCCTGACTTGTATATTTGGTTGCAGAAAATTAACAACTAAAATTGTGTATTTGTTTATAGATTTCTAAAAAGAAAGACTCCTTTGGTTGATTTTTGAGAAGGAATACAATTGCATGTTTATTAGTTAGAGGGCATGGAGATGGATGCACATGTTATTAGTGATATTACTATTGATGATGTTCAGGGACATAATAACGATGAAGTGCAGGTAGATTATTTGAAATCCTACGTGGTAAAGAAACCGTACATTGACATGACATTTGACACTAATGATGATGCTTACAAATATTATAATATGTATGCCAAAGTGGTTAATTTTTCTATTAGAAAACAAGCTTTGCATAAGTCCAAGAGTACTATAAATATTATAAGTAGATATTTTGTTTGTTCCAAAGGACATAAGAGAATGAAGGTATGTATTGAAAAAGGTATTGATGCAAAAAAAAAGTTAGAGATGGTTGTCATGTCCACTTATATGTTGGTCTTAGAAAAGATGAAAAGTGGATGATTAGAAGATTTGTAGAAAAACACATTATCCGTTAACAACTCTTTCAAAGGTAAAGTATTTGCGCTCACAAAAAGAATTTATGGCAACTTCCAAGGAAGGTATAGTGAACCTATGTGAATTCAGTATGAGGCCATAAAAAATAGCCCGTGTACTTAATATGTCTGATGAACCACTCATAACAACATAAGATTGTATTGAGCATTTGAGGGCAAAAAGAAAATGCAATTTTGATAATGAATGCTTAAGTATCATACCTGTTAGGATTTTTGCACGAGAGAAATTATACAAGAAAAATCTGAGAAATTTAAGACGACGTAAAATTTTATTAGATGGAAGAAACAGAAGAGTATTACAACATCAGATTGTATTCTCTTTGGACCCCCTAGAGAGTTTATATAGGCACTTCCTTTAACATATGATAGAAATTACAGACCGACTGTGACTCTAAATTAATCTCAAAAAATAAGACACCTATCTCGTGATAAGGAAATAAATCAAATCCGAATCACATACAAAATACCTTAAAAAAAATTTCGCTCAGGAAAGCGCCTGATTGCATAAGGAGACACATTGGGTTCAGATTCAAGGCATTATCAATAATACCTATTTTCCAAAGTAAGATTAGTGTTGATCTAGGCTTCTTTCATAGGTGGTAATTAGATAGAGATGACATTACTCTTAATTTCTTTTGGGCTAATGGAAGGTCAAGACACAATTATTTGACAGTTGGTGATGTTGTTGTATTTGATATAACATATCAAACAAATAATTTAAGAATGTCATTTGCTCCTTTTACTAGTGTAATCATCATAGAAGATCATATTTATTTGATTGTCTTACTTACATATGAGACTGAAGAAATATTTGTATGGTTATTTGAAAAGTGGTCGGAGTGCATGTATGGAAAACATCCGAAATGTATTATTACGGATCAAGATATTGAGATGGGTAATGCTATATGTAAAGTTTTTCCGCATACTAAACATATATTTTGCACATGGTATATTGCTAGGAATGAAATGTCTCAACTACAAGATTTGTATGCCCAATCCAAATTTAAAGAAGATTATAATAAGTGGCTGGTTCATCGAATGTAGATGAATTTAAAAATGGTTGGAGTACTCTGAAACAAAAGTTTGATATCCCTGATAGACATTGGTTAGAGGTCATGTACAATAAACATGATCAATGGATCTCATTATATTTTAAAGATATTTTTACTGCAAGTATGCATACCACTTAAAGAGAGGAAAGTATTAATGCTTTCTTTGATGGATATGTCAACGCCAACACGTCACTTTCAGATTGTGTACAAGGCTATCCAGACTCATCGTGGACTTGAAGAGAAAGAAAACTATCGAACTATAAACTCCTTGCCCACATACATTTCGAAGCACCCATTAGAAGTTCATGGCGGAAATATTTATACACATGCTATTTTTTGTAAGTTTCAAGAAGAATATGCATAAACAATCAATATATATGCCCACAAAATATACAAAGATGATGAAAGAGCCGTATATTCAGTTTATCTGTGCAACGTATTGATGAAGACAAGAATATGATGGAGTTTAGTCACTTTGAAAAAATATGTATAACTTGTTCTTGCAAAAAAATTGAACAAGAAGGGTTATTATGTTCTCACATTTTGAGTGTTCTTTACAAAAAAGGAGTTGTGTCCATACCTGAGGAATACATACTCCATGGTTGGACAATAAATGTAAGATATTTAAATGCACATGCAATTTATGATAAGTTATCTTGTAGTAGTGATTTCATATCCCCAATGCAAAAATTAGGTTGGCAAACTAACCTTTGGAAGGTGGAAGAGATGGAATTGAGATCCGGAAGACATTTATAATTCTGTGCTCCAATGGTCAATGATGTTATAAAAAAGATGAGAGCATTCGATCTTGAAAATGTAGTTGTGGATCCAAATGAAGCATGTCGAAGTGAGTTTCATGCAAGTCAATGTGCTACATCTGAATATATTGCTACTCAATCAAGTTATGTCAATTTACATGAGTCCCAATTCGTAATACATGACCCACTCTGCGTGAAATGTAAAGGTAGACCCAGAAATATTAGAAGAATTAAATATGGAGTCAAAATTTCCATGACTAAAAAAGATTCAAAAAAAAGGAGTTGTAGGAATTGCGAAAAAAATGGACATGATAAAAGGATATGTCCATTAGAAGGTAATATAATATTTTTCATTATAAATATTCTTGTCATAACAAAAATTAATATTGTCTTACTTTATAAATAGGATATCCAGAATGAAGAGAGAAATATATAATAACTTGCAACATGCTCACATAAGGTCAGTCATTAACTTCTAAATGTTTTAGTTTTTTTTATCATCTATTCAATGAGTCTATTTCATTAACTTTATCTTTTTTACATGTTGGAGAACAAGTTATTTTGATGAATAATCACTACAAAAAAATTGTCAATTTGCGATGGACGATTTTCAACGGGCACGAATCCTTCACATTTTTCGGCGGCATTTGCGACAGATAGAAAACACCTTCCGAAATATTGAGGGCCAAAATATCCTTCTCTACTATAGATGGAAAATATCCGTTGGTATGTTACCAACGGGTATATCCTTCGGAATTACTGAGGGATTTTAATCAGTCAGTAATTTCGAAGGCTAGACCCATCGGTAATTCATTTTTATAGTAATATATATGTGATATAATACAAGTATATGTTTAATATTTTATGATTAAAATTACTAATGGGTTTATCCTTCGAAATTACCGAGGGATATTGATCCGTCGGTAATTTCGAGGACTACGTCTGTCAGTAATTAATTTTTATAGTAATATATATGTAATATAGTACTAATATATGCTTAATATTTTATTATTTTAGTTACCGATAGACCTAGCTTCAGAGTTACCGACGGATCCATATCACTCAGACAACCTCGCGGCACGACGTGGCGGCGACGACCTTGAGGCCTTGGGAACAAAGAGCGGCAGCGGTGGCGGCGAAGAGGTCAAAACTCAGCGGGCGCGGCCTAGCGCGCGGCGGGTGGGGATGACCTCGCGGCACGACGGCGGCGATTTTGAGGCCTTGAGAGTGAAGATAGGGCACGGTCCTAGCTCACAGCGACGGCGGCCTCGCAGCGACAGCAAGTGTCAACAACGTCCTAGTGGCGACAGCAAGTGGCGGCAACATCCTAGCTCGTAGTTGGCTCACAGGCGAAGAGGTCAGAACTCGGGGGACAACAGGCAGCGGCGGGCCGAGATGACCTCGCAGTGCGGCGGCGACCTTGAGGCCTTGAGAACAATGACAGGGCACAGTCCTAGCTCGTAGCGGCGACAGCAAGCGCCGGTAGCGTCCTAGTGGCGCCGGCGACGAAGAGGTCAGAACCCGACGGGCGACGGCCTAGCTTGTGGCGGGCGGGGACGACCTCGTGGCATGGCGGCGGTGACCTTGAGGCCTTGAGAATGAAGACGGGGCACGATCCTAGCTCGCAGCGCCAACAATGGCGGCGACGGCCTCGCGGTGACAACAAGCGCTAGCAGCGTCCTAGAGGCGGCAGCAAGCAGCGACAACCTAGCTTGCGACGGGCGGCAGCAAGCAGCGGCAACCTAGCTTACGGCGGGCGGCAAGCAACGTCGTGTGGCAGCGATCTCGTGTCGAAGATCATCGTGAGGGAGGACGATCGTCGATCGTGGCAGCGGTGCGGGCCGATCGTCGCGAGGGATGACATACAACGACGTGGGAGGCAGATCGGCAGGGAGGGAGGACGTGCGATGGAGGGAGGGGAAGGAGCCACGTCGACGAGAGAGGGGGAGGACGCGGATGATGCTGGTGGGAAGGAAGGTAGGGCAAGAGATGATCGTTGCCCTCAAATATGAATCGTTAAAAAAACCGGGCCAAAAAAAAACTGAATGAAAAAATCGTAAAAAGAATACTTGAATCGTGAAAAAATCCATGCGCCTCCATTCGACGGATGCGGACGAGGGAAGGGTGGTCCCCCCGGAGGCCCATTAGATATAGATTTGAAGGGACCGTGAACGAAATGAGCCCAAATGACAAGGTCAGCTAACTAACATGATCTCTATCGTATTTAGAGTTGAAGAATAAAAGGTTAATTATATTTTTCTTCTCTGCGTTTGGATGTTAGAATTTATTAGAGCTAGACCCCTTTTTTCAATAAATTCAGCCAAACATTGTGGGTTTTAAATTCTGATCAAAGCTCAATTCTTTTTTCAAATCACAAGATTTGAGTTCTTAAGGGACAGAATTTGTTAGAATTGAAAGTGCTTTGGATTTTTTTTCTCTTCCTAAGAAAATTTTAGTCACATCACTTGTGTCGAAATTTTTTATATCATGAAACTTATGTTCAAACATTAAATCAAAATTTTTATATCATATTATTTAGTTATTAAGAGCATCAAATGCAGAAAGAAAATGTGATTCCTCTTTGAGTCTTTATATTCATTTCCTCATGTTACACAAAGGAGTAATATTTATTCAATCTTTTTCCGACGGACGAATGCTAATTGCTAATACGATGCAACCGCTTTGTTCCGTAATTTATTAAGTATGAATATAAAAAATATAACTAAATGATGATAAAATAAAAATGAAAACATAATAAAAATAAGTTGAGAAAAAATATTTTAATAAGAATAAAATGAGGAAAAAAATAAATAATCTGATATCTAGTCGTTGGTATAAATATTTTTTTAATTTTTTTCATGCAAAACATTACACTCTAGTTATTTATCAAATAAAAAATTAATATTTGAATCGATTATTTTTAACATTCCGAAACAGAGCCAAGAAAAAAAAAAGAGCACATGTATCAGCTGTAGGAACTTTGACTGAATAAAGATTATTTTGAATAGAGAAAATGTCTGCCATAAATATTCACAAAACATTCCCAAATTGATATCATATATTTATTTCAAGTTGGTCCTTTCTATTTTATATTAAACACCACTGACATTTTTTTCCACTAAGACGTGGAGGATGAAAACAAGTCAAATTTTTTTTCTTTTCCTTCATGTGATTAAAAACACAAAATAATATTAAATAACAAAAAGGATAATTAATGTAGAATATAACAAAAAATTAGGTGAAACTTTCTCTCAGTTGAGAAAAGGTTTACCACGGAGGAATATGAAATAAATTAAATATTCACAAAACATTCCCAAATTGATATCATATATTTATTTCAAGTTGGTCCTTTCTATTTTATATTAAACACCGCTGACAATTTTTTCCACTTGGACGTGGAGGATGAAAACAAGTCAATTTTTTTTTCTTTTTCCTTCATGTTATTAAAAACACAAAATAATATTAAATAAAAAAAGAATAATTAATTAAGAATATAACAAAACATTAGGTGAAACCTTCTATCAGTTGAGAAAATGTTTACCACGGAGGAATATAAAATAAAGTAAAGGTGGAACTTTGGACAAAGTCAGTGGACTCATGGTGCATTCAAAAAAAAAAAAGTTACACACACACAAACACACACATATATATAAGACTTTGGTATATTTACACACACACACATATATAATATATGTTAGTTAATTAGGATTAGGATAAATATAAAGGTAGGCCATGTTGGTTCAAAAGGTCATGATTTCAGAAAAAAAAGTTACAACTTCTTTTTACATATTCATTATTATCACAACTTTGGTATATTTATAAATTTTGATTTTGCTGAAATATTAAAAGTTATTGTTGTCTAATAATTGTTATTTACATCAATTAAATTAATTATGATAATCTATATTATATTAAATATAAAAAGAAATGACAAGTGGCATGCCCCCAATTTTTTTTCATTTTTTAAAATTATTTCTTGAATTGTTTATATAAAATACCTTTAAAAACTAAAATTTAAAAGTAAATAGTCATGCAATAGAAAATGAATAAAAATTAAACCTTAAATTTTAAAATTAACATAATAAACTACATTAATATGAACTAAATCCTAAACTTGACAATTAGCCATGGTAATTAATAAAAATTCAACCTTCAACTTGACAATTAAAGATATAATCTCACATTTACAAATTCAGAAGACCATAACGTGTATATATGATGAAGATGATTATTATGATGATGATGATGATGATGAAGAAATGTATAAAACTAAAACATACTTATTAAGTGTGGTCTAATGAAGACAATTAAATTAAAACATACTTATTACTTTACCTACTTATCATTCAAGGGCAAACAAAATTAGTTTTCTAATCTCAGAAATAAAACTAATGCATTATAACAATTTAATTAACCTAATTAACAAAAAACATGATAGTTAACTAATTAAATATGGTTTTAGTTAAAAAAACTTAAATAAAACCCTACCCTATAGTCATATCAAATAAACTGAATCAACATTCTAATTCACCAAAATTAAACTAAATGTTTAACAACTCATTAAAATCATGGTCAACTGCATCACCCCCAAAAATTCACCTCAAAAGTTAGTGTTGTAAATATCCTTACTTCAAGCATATATAATTAAATGTGTTAACGTTATATTATATGATAAATTTTTATGTCATGATATGCATGTGTAATTAAAACGGAAGGTCCAATTTTAATCATGGGAACATAGATAGTGACGAAAAACCATATAAGTAATGAATAAATGATTTTTGATAATATTAGAGTTAAGAAAAATTAAAGTCTTGACAGTTGTTCCCTTATCTTATTGTATGTTAAATATAGTTTTTAATATTTTTTTGGCAAAAATTTTAATAATATGCTCTAGCTAGCTAGTTGAAATTCGAGTACTTCAATTCCTCCAAAATAGTAATGATAACTGAAAAAAAAATCCACGTGTCAGCACAAGAATGGTAGTTAGCGCATATTTGCGAAAACTCAAAATAGTTCGAATCACGATGTATGCTAGAAAAATTATGTTAGTAATAGTAAGACACTATTAATTTCGCTACAATATATAAACCAGTTCGCTTGAGGGTACTTGTACTTGGAAGTGTTACTAGTGTGAGAGGTAAATATAATATACTCCTCACCTTTCCGCTAAACTAACTAAAATTCATTAGGAACTTTTGATGTTGAAAAAAAAAATTTTCTTAACGAAGAAAACAAGCACTTGTGCTTTTGAGTTTTCGCGTCGCAGTAAAATTTACAGGAGTATATAGTACACCATTCATTACAAAAGAATGAATGCAATGTCCTTAATCTTAAATGCTGTCTAATTAACATCAAACAACGGAAGAAGAAGAAGTCGTTCACTAGTTGAACAACTGAAGCAAGACGGCATGACAGCCATTCGCCACCTCCGTACGAGGAGCCAAGTTCAAGTCCAGCTGATATGGATGGAGATCCCCGCCGGCCGACGGATCAGCCCTGTGGCGCCGCACGTGCCCGCCGAGTGCCTGCCCCGTGGCGAACGCCTCGCCGCAGACCGAGCACCTGTGGACGACGGGCCTCAGCTTCCACCCCCGCGCCGTCGCAGGCCCCATCCTCGGTTCTCTGTCGCAGCTCGTCCGGTGGCCGCCCAGCGACTGGAACGACGGGAACCGCCGGCCGCACGTCCTGCACTCGAAGGTGCCGTCCGGGCGTCGCCTCGTCCGGCGCCGGCGAATCTTCATGGGCTTGGCCGCGCAGGAGGAGAGCGAGAGCAGGAGCTCCACCTCCACCTCCGCCGGCAGATCCTTCATCATTTCGAGCAGCTCACAGCAACGATCGATGTCCGGTATCCGAAGAGATGCCTCAAGCCTTTGAGTAAGTATCAGTGATGCATACAAGTCGTATGTACGAACATATATATTATGTATATATAGGTTTCGTTGTGGGGGGAGAGAGAGAGAGAGAGAGAGAGAGAGAGAGAGAGAGAGAGAGAGAGAGAGAGAGAGAGAGTTGTTTGTGCGCGCGCGCGCTCCCTTACGCAAAGAGTGAGAATGAGTAATGCGTGCGTGCAAATCGCGTGGAGCAGAGCAGCAGTGGGCTCCTTTCCATGTATGGGCATGCAGGCAGACCGAAGCAACAACGTCGCCCACGCGCATTATACGCCGCTTTGGATACGGATTCGTGTGGCTTTTCCGCGCGGTGGACCGTCGTGTTGCTTCTTGTCCGGGAAGACTTTGGTTTGGAATTGGATCAGATTAAAAAAAAAACAAACAGGGTTAAAAATGTTAATTGTAACCGTGTTGAGTTCTCTATTTAATTTAATTTTTCTAAGGGGGGTTAAAAAAAAAAAAGAGAGCAGTGTTCCACGTCCGCGGATGCTGTCGATATCATGTCAGTAGTAGAGTAGGAGCTTTGACCGAATAAAGATTAGTTTGAATAGATAAGAGGAAATGTCTGCGATGAATTTTCACAAAACACTCCGATGTGATATGATCATATATTTTATTTATTGCAAGTGGGTCCTCTCTTATTTCACAATAAACAAACATCACTGACTGAGACGTCGGCGACTAATACGAGTCAACATTTTCCCCCTTTTTTCCTTGATGTTATTAAAAATAATAAAATAATATTAAAATAATTAAGAAACTAATAAAAAGTTAGGTCTCGTGAGCCCATCCTATCTACATCAAAGCTTCTCTCAGTTGAAATAAAGTAAGGTGAAATTGAATTCTTTTTTGATGTATTTTGACTTATTATGTGGTCCGTTATAAAGGACTCTCCATAAGATTCATAGTTGCATTACTTATAGTTTTCTTATTCGTATACAAAGTAGATTTGAAATTCTCTTTAACGTTAATGACGAGGTTCAAACAAGAAAAGACTTACGGTGAATACCTAAACACTCAGAAATGAGGAAGGGTGTAGTAAAAGTAAAAAGCTCATTCAAAATTACATGTGAATTACTTTTTTTTTATTGTTCCACAAAATGGTCCATTCAAAAGATGATCATACACTTTTGGCAAGTATTCTTGCTCATTCTCATCATTGCAAAATTATTTAGCTAAAGGATTTTTTTTCTTTTTTCCTTCGATTCATTATTATTGTATTTTTTACTGACCTCCATACTTAATAACTTAGATTGAGATATTGGATATAGAATGTCAATCTTTAAAATAAATGTAAAAAAAAGAGTAATACACTGGGACACGTTCACTTAAAAAACTTGGGGTTATCCTGCGCTTGGAAGAAGAACTAGGAAAAAGAAAAAATATAGTAATAGTCTCTTGATATTACTCCTTCAATTCTTGTTTTCATTTTAAATTCACCGTTATATTTTTTATTTTATTTTATTTATTATTCTCTCTCAGAGTCTCCTCAACTTTCATCTAACTTTTCTTCTTTAATCATCACACACACTTTCCTTATTCTCTCTCCTAATGCTATTGATTATTTAATTAATAATATAAATTAAATTATTTGGCAAATATATTAATTTAATTAATATGAAAATCACAATAATATTAGACAAAAAATATTTATTTCTTAAGATTATTAAGTTTATGAAGAGTGTCCGTTACTTTTTAATTTTTTTGTTAATAAACACGCAATATATTTTTTAAAGCAATTTGTTCAATCAATTATTTATAGTTAAATAAATATTTTTTAAGACATGACGATGAATTAGATTGGATCTAACACACTTATTAAAGATGTTTGAATCAACTTGATACATAGTATTTTCTTAACAAAAAGTAAAAAAAAACAATGGACTAATTATTTTGAGAAACGATTACACTAAATTAATTATTCTCTTACTATTTCCCCTTTATTTCATATATTCATAAAATAATATTATATGTTTAATCTTCTTGTAATTTATATATTAATTAAATTAAATGTTTGTTCAATAATTTAAATTATAATATTAATAAAAAAATTAATTAATTGTATGAACCAATAGCATGAAGACACATATGGTAGAGAGTTAATGAGTGTGAGATTATTTAATAAGCATGATTGTGTGAAAATTGAGGAGACTCGAATAGAAAATAATAAATAAAGTAAAATAAAATAAAAAGCAAAATGGTGAGTTTGGAGTCATCTTATTTGAGAATTTGAGGAGTGACATTAAGGACACCCATTCAAAAAACTTTGAAGACTATATATTAATAATATATATGAAAAGTTGGCCTGTTGATCCAAAAGGTCATGATTTCAAATATAGTTACTACTTTTATACATATTTATTATTATCACAATTTTGTTCTATTTATAAAAAAATGATTTTGCTCAAATATTAAAATTTATTGTTTTCTAATAAATGTTATTTACATCTATTATATTAACTATGATAATATCTATTATATTATATATAAAAATGACATGCGACACGCCCACAAATTTTTTTTCATTTTTAAAATTACTTCCCGAATTGTTTATATACAAAATAAATTCTAAAACTTAAATGTTAACTTATAATCAATTTGATAATTTATAGCCAAACATGAATGGAAAAACCTTCACATTGCCATTTGGAAAAGTTTTCTGGCTTCCATCCTGTTTTTAAATAAGAATTAACCACATTAGTTCAATCCAAAACATGCATAATAGAACATAAACTTTGCATAGTATGCGATCTTGATAGGTGCTAATGACGGTGGTACTTATACTTTTAATATATCAATATTAACTTAGGTCTTAACCTCGCTGATATCAAATTATAACATCTCAAAAATTCACCCTAAAATAGCATCATTTGGGGGACTTTGCGTGTGTCAAATCCGTTCGTCTTCACATAGGACCATATATAAAACTAAAAAAATACAACAAAAAATTGAAACGTGGAAAGAATAATATTAAAACAAATAATCAATTAATGACATAACATTCTCAACTAGGAGATAAAAAAACTTTAACTCCATAATATTATTGCATAAATGACTCAATGTTTTATCTTGACTATGATAGTTCTTGATCCCTAAACATGTTCAACCTCTCATTGAGTTGTGCCGTCATTACCTTATGCTTGATTACCTTTACTCGTTCAAGGTTAATTTTTTTTAATTACAATATGTAATGGATCATGCATGTAATAACCTATAACATAATATTATATGACATGTCATATACTTCATTATATACATGAACTCTTGTATGATAGGTTATATGTCAAACATGAGTGCATCATACTATAATTTAAATATATAACATGTACAATTATAAAATCATCATACATGTGTACATAAAGATTTTTTATAATACTCATCCTTTTTCATCATACTTGCATTTTTTTCTTATGTCATCATATAATATCCTTAGTGATATTTTACAACGAGGAGGTAACTTTTATGTAACATCATATCTTTATCATTTTACTTCATTTTATAATATTTTAATCTTATGATATTTTAATCTTATGATATCTTTGAGCTTTACTTATTTGAAAAAACTAAATCACAACCTTTACTTATTCTAGTTAGGTTTGGGAGGTGCTAAGTTCAATGTCTGTGGGCATTTTAGGAGCACAAACTACTATAGACATGAAAAAATTTTGTTTCCAAAAAATTCATACACACAGCGTAAGAACTTTTATTTTGATGAATACAAAAAAAACATATTATTAGAATGATACATTATGCTTTTCAATATAAAAAAAACATTAATATCTATTAGCCTTCAAGTTTTCAACCGACCATTCATAATGTTATGTAGATGTCCTATACTAAAGCATCTATAAACATATAAGCATAACTTAGATCAATATAACTATTACTAACAATTGTTCACACCAATGAAACTAGTGCATCATGACCACGAAGGCACTTTTATGGTCGTTGGAGTGAGTCTTCTTCAATCCTGACAATGCGCTGCCCGTTCATTCATGGCCATGACATGGGTGTTTGACTGTGAATGCCAATGTCCCTTCACGGTCCTGGTTGGGACATTATTATTTTTCTTGTTTCTACCTTCTTGCTCATGATTTTGCCATGAAGGTCACCATGAATTATCAACAACACAATTGTAAAAAGAAGGTTTTCATGATCATGAGTGAACGGTCATTTTCCTTCATGTTATGCATTGACTCACTAATGACTATGATGATAAAGTCACACTTGTGAGGCATCTCTATCATAGCTGTTAAAAGGACTTCGCGATTGTGAGCACAAACAAATCATCACATAAAATTCCCATTTGCTCGCTCACGGTCCTGAACTAATTGCCTGTAATGCAACATATATACAATGGTTTTATACGTGATTCTCAAAGTTTTTTATGTATAAACTTGGGGAGAAACATATAAATATAGAGGCCAATAGAGGGGATGACCTACTAATGTATGCACCTTTAAGAATCATGAAGCATAACATAAAACATGGCAATAATAATTAAAACTTTTAATATAGTTAGATATTTCTCCAAAACTCATAATGAATATGTAGATTTAGGGTATGAAATTAAAGGTAGCACTCATTGCGGTCCTCAATGAGAAAACATTGTTCTCATGTCCTCCAATCCAATCATTCAAATATTAAGAGGAGAGAGGATGTTTGTATCCCATTTACATTCCTATGACTGATTAATGACTTTGGATCTTAGAGCATGAGGTTTCTTGGCAAAGAATAAAAAAAGAGGAGGAGGAGGAGGTTTAGCATCTTGGTTAAAAGAAAATGTGAGAATAACAAGATGATTTTTAAGTCTTTGTACCTGAGTCATGAGAGAGTTTATAGATAAGTACCAAAAATTCCCTCTAATAAAAATCTAAAGATTTACAATGTCAGTGGGCACATGCAAATTGGCAAGAGGAAGGAGACATGATTGAGAAGAGGAAGGAGAGAAGATCGGAAAAAGGAGAGAGTGCAGATAGAGACGAAGAAAGTGATAAAGTTTGGCGTCAATAGACGAAGGTGATAACCTTGAAGATGGCAAGTGACATCGAGAAAAAGGAGATGAAGAATGGTTTAGAATTAAAACGAAGATCAAGGGTCAAAAATTAGGGGAAAATGTTAGCATCTCAAGAAGTGCATCGTTTTGTTTGTCAGTACATGATGTAGTTAACCATATTTTGATGGCACAAAATTTAAATGTTTAATCTTATCAATTTGATGCACATAGAATATTTTTATAAACTTAACTTATACTTAATATTTAATTATATTTATATTAAATCTAAGTTCGAATAAAAAGATCATGCATATTCTCTTAGCTTTCAGAAGAATAAAAAAATCATCTTATTTGAATATATACGTAAAAATTATGTATAGCATAGTGTAGTTGGAAAATTTTTAAATTGAAGTTAATGATTTGGAACATCCAATTTTCACTTAATTTTGACTATATTTTCATTAAATTTTGATGGAGAGATGAATATGAAAATTGTAAATAGTTTTCTTAAGTTTCATAAAATTTAAAAAAACATCTCATTTTATGGGCGGCTGACATTGTTAGCTGAAATATACAATATCCACCATTGGATATTGATCAATGGTTCTAAGTTTTGATATTTAAGAGTACTTTTTAGATTGAGCACTACATTTGTTGCCGGCTTGTTCCATCCCTTTCCTCTAGACAAGTGACAAAAAAAATCCAATGAGCTGCCGATGTTTTTTTAGCGAGTTGCTGACAAGTTCTCTCTTGAATCATTGATCAAGTTGGTGCAACGAGTTTCTTTATTAAGTTATCCATCTTCCTGGAGCCATTTTTGAGCAATCCTATAAGTATTTTTTTCATCCCTTTAATCTGTATCAATTTCTCGTGAAGAGGAAGAACATGGGCACCCTTCCAACAATGGTTGCTTATTTGTGAAAATAGATAAAATGCAGACAGAGAAAGAATGGTTGTGCAATTGGGGCAAAAAGGAGGGGGGAAGAGAGAGAGAGAGAGAGAGAGAGAGAGAGAGAGAGAGAGAGCTCGTCTGCAGCCCAGCCCACTATCTCCAAGCCCAATCACCTCTTTGGAGAATCCGCCAGGGAAAATATAAATGTAAATCACTATACTGTAGCTCTCACCTCTTCTTTTTATTTTTGGCTATGAGCTTCTTCTCCAAGCTAGGGTTAGATCTCGTTTCTTTTTCCTTTTGATTGTTACATAGGAAATCTTTGGAGGACAAGTTGCTAACTAGATTAGATCATCTAATGTAGGAAAAGTATGGATCGTCCAACTGCATGTGCATGAAGCTCTCTCTACAGTAGCAACGAAGAGCTTTACTTCCTTCTGACACTCCACAACAAATTGAGTAACTAATGCTTTGCCTTTAATACCTTGTCAAACTCTCTGTCTCTCCTCTTGATAGCCCTAGCTTCTCTTGACATGCAGGAACCAGCCATAAGAAAGAGACAAATCAGGCTTGATATATAGCAACAAAAGAAAAGGCACTCAATTGTAAAATGACTCAGAGATGCCTTCTTTTTCCAGCCTATCTTCTATTTATAATTTTCTATTACAAGTAACTAACTGTAATTTTTTTATATGCAAAACTTGTTACGTACAATGCTAGAAATGTTACATGTCTAATGTCAAATTTAAATTGTAATATTTTTAATATTCAAATGGAATTATTACAAAGTTTTAATATGAAAGCTTCTTCTGTCAAATGAATTGTGCATGTCTCATCTATTATTTTTTGTATGATGCCCTGCTATGTAACAATTTTCTCCTTGGAAGAAAAACAGATCTCATCCTTGAGGTCTAAACTAAGAAAAGAACTTAGAAAAGAGCATAATATTCCCATGATGCATTGTCAATTTGTAACTCTCCCCATTGAATGGAGACTTCTGATAAAGCTTGTAGGAAAAAAAAATGAGACCCATCAAACCTACGATTTTGTGGAACTTCTAATAAACTCATAGGCTACTCATCTAATATTTGTAACTATAAGAAATTGTCCACGAAACTTTCGACATATATGATGATCGATCCTATGAGATAGTGACCCTTTCTTATAGGAATGGAAAAATAAATCCCGCCTCGGCTTGTAATTGATTTTTGATATAGGATGGAATTGTTGGTGATTTACAACCATACATAATTTCAAAAGGGAACTTGTAAGATTGTGCATTCACAAATTCACTAGTTGGGAATAAGAGAAACTGATGATGAACACTCCTTTTATCCAAAATTTTGTTTAAGACATTCTTGACCTGAAAAGGAATATGATTTGTTTCTGAGTCCAGTGAACTAATAGTCATTTGAGAATAGGATATCTCTTCTTGTTTGTATATAACTAAGTTGGTGATGAGACCTGTAACATATATCATCCTTACTTTTTGCTATCATTTCTGTAGGGAAAAACTCTTCTACATGCATAGCAGATGTAGATAATGCATTTGAATTGACCCCAGAAGTAGCTGAACTATAAATAAGTCGAGCATTCTCCAACTTTCCCTCCTGCAACATGATCACTCCATAATCTTGCATGAAGGTGTTAGGTTTAGGTTTTAACATATATCATCCTTACTTTTTGCTATCATTTCTGTAGGGAAAAATTCTTCTACATGCATAGCAGATGTAGATAATGCATTTGAATTGACCCCAGAAGTAGCTGAACTAGAAATAAGTCGAGCATTCTCCAACTTTCCCTCCTGCAACATGATCACTCCAGAATCTTGCATGAAGGTGTTAGGTTTAGGTTTTGATACATCAAACCTTTTTTTCCAATGCCGTCATAAAATGATTCCAAGAATTCAATTGCTTATTTTGATGCATCCACCTATACCATTGTTGTGCCTTCCTTTCAAAATCTAGTGAGACCATTGTGATTTTAGATCCTTTAGAACTATTATAGAAATCCAAAAAAATTTCAACATTAAAAATCCATCCCATAGGATTATTTTCAAAAAAAAATATAGAGCTCCATTTTAGCATTACTGATGCAGGAATTGATAATAATTAAATGCTATCAAGTAAAATAAGTAGAGTGTCAAACTCACGAAGAATTAACTCACTTAACTAAACGAATTTCAGAGGCTAATAAGAGACGACATAAAGTTTGGGTAAAAAGAAGTTGTAGAAAATAAAATTATAAAAAGTAAAGACTAAAACTAGATTAATCTAATCTAATCTACTGATGCATAGGGCTTACGATGATAAAACAATTGTAGACAAACTAAATTGACCAAATATGACAAGTTAGTTTCTGATGACAGATTAGAGTCTATTCAAATTATTGATTTTCTTCTGGGATCAATCAATCAATCTTAATTCAAATTAGATTAAGACTACTTCGTCATGTATCATAATTTAATCAAATTTGGGATTAAGACGCATTAAAATGTAGTCTCTAAACTATTAACATCCAGACAATGCTTATGTTTAATAGACTGCACAACTAATATTCCTTTAAGGATCTTACGAGTTATGATATGCAATACTTGAACTTAAAAGTCAAGAATCAATTTCACAAAAATCATGCAATCAAATGTAAGTACTACTAAAAGAATCATAGCTAACTATAGAAGCAATTAATCTCTGAAAAAACATTAATAATAACATGCATATTCGAAAGAAAACTGAAATATAATCGATTATGAAATAAAGTTTAATAGTTTGTCTTTATCGACTAAAACTATTACACAAGTGTTTCAAACAGAAAATAAAACTAAATGATCCAAATTACTAAAGATAGAAAGATGTATCAAGTAAGCATAAGATCATCCCAACATGAAAAATAGAACAGAGAATACTCTCAGGAATACTGATGAACTACTGTCCGGTCCTCTTCTAGAGTCAATCGTGTAGAAATCTTCTCGGTGAGCCTTCTGAATTCTCTCATGTTCTTGTCTTTAAAGCTCTGGTTGCAGGCTCATAGCATCATCTCTTCTGGCTATAGAAGACCTCTATTTATAGGGTTCAAATTTCCATGTGATTGTAGGAGAAACGAAAACCTTATGATATAATATATTTTCAAATCATCTTAGGATATATGAGTAAGAATCTATGTGCACTTCTAATTCTTCCAAAAATCCATCTAAATCTCGAATCTGGACTTCGTCGCGAGCGGTTAGAAGCGTTTAACGGCTTAAATAGAGTTCGAATCGGATTAAAAATGGATGTTCATGGCCCATGAGAGGCTTTTCACGACCCTTACAGTGCAGAAAACATGGATTTCACGGCCCCTGCTGAGCTGGTCACGGTCATGTCTCGGGCACTTTTCTGAGCATGAAAAAATGCATTTTAACGGTCCAGAATTGTGTTTCACGACGCTGTTCACGGCCCATTAAAAACTCTTCACGACCCGTGTCAATCCATCTCAGCTTTGACAGCTTTACTTGTTTTCCACTTTCTAACTTCGTTTGAACTCTAATTTGAGCGTAATTTTCTCCGTTGGCTTCGTAATTCAATTTTCTTGCTTCCTAGACAATAAAATGCACATTTGGGTAGATTTGTATTTTTCTAAAGTTAACATAAATATGCCCATAAAATTATGCATGCTATCCAAACCATCAAATTTCATCCCAAGAGATACCATAGAATCATTCATAGAAGTAAAATCTTCATTAACAAGAGAAATATGTTGTTCCATTGAAGTCACCTGTCCATGGACTCCTCCATTCTAGATCATCTAATTTCATCTATCATAATAATAAAATGCAGATAATCTTTTGAATTGCAAAATCCTTTCTAAAATTCAAGAACAACACGAGATTCAAATTTTTGATCAATTGTATAAATCTCTTCAAAACTGATCAAAATTTTATTAGAATTGCAAATAAAAAATAATAATTACAAAAATTCTCCTTAGGAATGTCAAGATTGGTATCAAAATTGCAAAATTCAACAAGAGCACCAATTTTAAAGCTCGTTTGCAGCCCAACCCACTATCTCCAAGCCCAATCACCTCTTTGGAGAATCCGCCAAGGAAAATATAAATGTAAATCACTATACTATAGCTCTCACCTCTTCTTTTTATTTTTAGCCATGAACTTCTTCTCCAAGTTAGGGTTAGATCTCCTTTCTTTTTCCTTTTGATTCCAACTTAGGAAATCTTTGTAGGACAAGTTGCTAATTACATTAGATAATCTAATGCAAGAAGAGTATGGATCATCCAGCTTCATGTGCGTGAAGCCCTCTCTACAACAGCAAACATGAGCTTTCTTCCTTCTAGAACTTCACAGCAAGTTGAGTAACTAATGCCTTGTCTTTATAATACCTTGTCAAACTCTCTCTCTCTCTCTCTCTCTCCCTTTTCATAGCCCTAGATTCTCTTGACCTATAGAGAACCAACCACAAGGAAGAGACAAACCAAGCTTGATAGCAACAAAAGAAAAGGCATGCATAACTTACTAGTACATTTGGAAGAATGAAAGGAAAGCAAGACAAACATAAAGAAAATGAGTTTCAAGCACCCAACGGCTCCAAGAAAAACTCAACTGTAAAATGATTCAGAGATGCGTTCTCTTCCCAGTCCTATCTTCTATTTATAGTTTTATGTTACAAGTAATTGACTGAAATTTGTTCTTATATGCTAAACATGTTACAATGCTAAAGTTGTTACATATCTAATGTCAAATCTAAATTGTAATCTTTGTAATATTCAAATGGAATTATTATGAAAGCTTCTTCTATTAGATGAATTGTGCATGTCTTATCTATTATTTTGAGAGAGAGAGAGAGAGATGAGGTCGCATCGTTAGAGTCGTCGAGAAAGGGGTCGTCGCCGGAGTGAAGGCAGGAGAGTGGTTGCCTCCATGGATTAAAAGCTCCGTCGTTTGAGGATGAGGATTCCTCACTAGTTAATACTTGTTTTTTTTTCTCTCTACTCTTTTGGGTTTGGGTTTTTATTTTTTTTGTCCTTCTCTGTTTTGAACGGTGGAGATTAGAACTTAACTTAAGCTACATATTACAATTTAAATTTGAGCAGTATATTCATTTCCCCCCTTCATTTTATATAATTATTTAAAAATATTATTTGTGCAGATTTGTTAGGTTGTTTTACATAGGAAAAAAAAAACAATATCCGGATAAGGATGGCAATGTTGTGATACGCCGGCTTCAAGTGTTCACACAATTTGAAGTCAAGGAGCACTTGTCCATTTTCGAGATTAACACATATATATTAACATGTTGTCGTTGAAATTTGAGTACTCCAATTCCTCCAAAATAGTAGTGATATATAATTGAAAATGAAACTACCACCTGTGAGCACAAGAATGGTATTAGTTAATATTTGTCAAAATGATTCGGATCACAGTATGTTATACAAAATTATCATGTTAGTAACACACTATTGATTTGCTACAATATACCAATTTGCATAAGGGTACTTGGATGTGTTATTATTGTGAGAGGTTATTATTTATTAAGTGTAACGTCCCGAAATTCGACCCGCCACGTGGCGTAATCTCCTCTCGTGCGCTACCCTATTTTTCTTTTATTTGACTCTTTTATTGACCCAAATGGTCAAGGAAAGTGACACATAAGTGGAAGACTTGTCAAATAAAATAATACAACAATAAGGGAAGAATGCGAAAACAAAAAGGGTTAACATATATCAAACTGTCTTCATAAGAAACATAGTGCGGAAGCAAAAGATAACATCCCGTCGTCTTAGTTTGAAGCAGTAACGAGAAGAGTATGAGTACTAAACATAAAAACGACGACGATCGACCAAAACATGATAAGACCCATCAGAGTATATATGCCACTTAGTATAACGGATAAACACATGACTCATACTAGACGTAATCATGACCACATGCACATGTCACCCAGAGCAAAGTCATCGCACGCACACCATCACGTCATGAGCAACCATCACGTACCTGTGGGGATCACACAGGGGAGCAAGCTCAACCGTTAGCATAAAGTTAAGTGTGAGTTCGTATAAATTATAGATCAGTTCTGTCAGAATAAGCATAATAAATTGGAATGTGAAAGTGAGTCATATGGTAGAGAGTATAATACGGTTTATGTCTCTCTTTTCATTCTTGCTTTTCTTTTCATTTAATTTCAATTTATTTAATTTCGTTTCTTTTATTTCATTTCCATTCCGTTGGAAGAGCTCTTCATTCTTTTAGGAAAATATCATTGCCTACACTCGTAGTGCTACTATATAGACTATTGTGGGCCAGTGGATGATCAATGCCATGGCCAGCCCCATCGGGCTAGGATGACCTCGTACCATGAGGAAGCATCCATAGCGGAGAAAACTTCCATTTAGATAGGACAAATGATAATCCGTGAGGAAGTGTCTTGATTAGGGCTCGTTCAACTTCCCTAATCATAATGGACCTTTCTTTCAATCCAAGGATCGATCAAGGTCGTATGGAGCATAGCTCCGAATTATTAATTTTAGTTATTTCTTTTCTTTAACTAATCATGTGGATAGAAGCTTAAAATTAGAGGGTTCGATTAAAGTCGAATTCCTCTGTCCACGTACCGGACGCTTAGAAGTCAAATGGTTGTCCATCATAGTCCTTTGAAGCAATCGTCCGATGAGGGATGGTCGGCCATTTATCATTTCAATGATGTTAAAATCAAGTTCAACATTTCATTCCTTCCATTCAGTTCAATAGGAGGTAAACATGGCTCTGTAAAGTATAATTAATTTTTCCTAAAGATCAGATATCAATTCCGTAAACAGTGGTTCAGAAATCATAATGTTTACGTGTTGTTGGTCAGAACCCGAGCCGAGTATAGGTAAACCCAGGCCGAGTTTCTGATGGAAATCAGGGCACGATCGGGTCGGAAAAGTCGATCCGCCCGATCATCTTCTCCGATCGGTACCCGGGTCAGGTTAGGCAGAACCCGGGCTGGGTCTTTGGTGCGATCTAAGCTCCGATTGGTCGTTCATGGCAGATCTAGGATGAGTTGGGCAGAACTCTGTCCAAAATAGTCCGATCCGGGCCAGGTTAGGGGCAACCCGGGCCAGGTTCTGTATTCGCAGAAAAACTGCGCGAGTCTGTCGATTTCTATCCTTCCATTTCTTTAACAATTTAAGGTGATACTACGCCGATAGCATGGGTTTGTAAGCATAACTAAGTACCATCTAATTATTTAAATAATACAAAGGAATCTACACATGAAATCGCCTGAACGAGTTCGAAATCTATGTTCTAAAAGAAAATTAGTTTCAAGTCATTCGTAGAAACGAAAGATCAAACGTTCCAGAGTTATCAATATTCTAATCATGGTTTCTAATTCGGATTCGACTCTAAGCATGCACAATCGTCCAGCAACTTAACCTATGAGATAGATCCCAAAATCACACCTTAAAGCCTACGAAATTGTGGTTCGTCCTCGCGTATGCTACTGCTGCTCGTCGACGTTCGCCGCGTCGTCCATGCCAGCGAGTCTCGTCGGAACACCTCTGTCTGCCTCTGCTGCTCGTGCGCGTCGGAGGAGAAACAGAGAGAGAGAAAGAAGGGAAGAGAAGGAAAAACGTGAGAGGGAGTGGGGAGTGGGGGTTTTATAGATTGAGCATGTCCCTTGATCTCCCCCTCTCCTGAACTGTTCAGCCATTAAGGAAGGGCGAGGAAGGGGAGAAGGTGGAGAAGAGGAAGAGGAAGAGGAAGGGCTCGACTCTTCCCCCTTTTTTTTATTTCACGTGAGGCATTACAATATAATACCCATAGAAAAGGATTCGTCCCCGAATCTAGTAGGAAACTCTTTGCGCATCTCGGATTCTAGTTCCCATGTCGCGTCCTTTCCGTGGTGGTACTTCCATGCGACTTTGACTAGCGAAATCTCCTTGTCCTTCCTATACTGGACCTTGCGATCCAAAATCTTCATCGGATACTCTGTGTATGTCAAGTCCTCCTTCAAGTTGGGTTCTTCGATCCTTGCAACATTGGCGTCATTGTGCTTGTACTTTCGGAGCATGGATACATAAAAAAACATTGTGGACTCTTCTATAAGAAGGAGGTAGGGCCAATCTGCAAGCTGCATCGCCGACCAACTCGAGGACCTCGAAGGGACCAACAAACCGAGGGATGAGCTTCCCTCGTTTGCTGAACCTCATCACTCCCTTCATCAGAGACACCTTCAGTAGCACTTGGTCTCCAGCCTTGAAAATCTGCTCTCGACGCTTCTTGTCGGCGTAGCTCTTCTGTCGTGACTGTGCAGCTTTCATCCTCTTCCGGATGATGTCCACCGTATCAGCATACTCCTGAGCTCATACTGCTAGATCCTCGCTCATCGTAATCCTCTCGTCGACCTCGCCCCAATGCGTGGGCGAACGACAAGGCCTTCCATACATTGCTTCGAAAGGTGCCATGCCGATGCTGGAGTGGAAACTATTATTATACGAAAACTCGATCAACGGTAGATGCTCGTCCCAGCTACCGTGCCATTCCAAAGCACATACTCGAAGCATGTCCTTTAGCATCCGAATCGTCCTCTTTGACTATCCGTTAGTCTGAGGGTGGAAGGCCGTACTGTAGCTCAATCTAGTGTCGAAAGCCTTCTGCAGACTCTTCCAAAATCTCGATATGAACCGGGGATCATGGTTCGATACGATCGAGACTGGGATGCCATGAAGTCGGATGATCTCTCGTACGTATACCTTCAGTAGACTCTCCACTGACTGCTTCCACTTAATCAGAATGAAGTGGGCCGCCTTCATCAATCTATCGACCACGACCCAAACAGCGTCGTGACCCTTCTATGTTCTGGGAAGACCGAAGACGAAGTCCATCGTGATGTTCTCCCACTTTCATTCCGGTACTCCTAGTGGCTTCATGAGTCCGTACGATCGCTGGTGTTCAGCCTTCACTTGTTGGCATATCAGGCATTTGGAAACGTAGTCAGCTATCTCCCTTTTCATGTCGGGCCACCAGAAACTATGTTTGATGTCTCTATACATCTTGGTGCTGTCCAGATGAATCATAAATTCTGACTTGTGGCCTTCGTCGAGCACATCTCGTCGGACTGTAGCATCATTCGAAACCCAGAGGCGGTTCCGATATCTGATTCCTCCTTCGTTGCCGACTTTAAAGTCTTCTGGTTCGCCTTGACATCTCTTGAACATCTTCGTATATTCAGCGTCAGCCATCTGTGCAGTGACAATTCTGCTGATGAGGCTTGGTTGTAGTTGGTGCATCATTAAAATCGCTTGGCATCCTGCAGCTCGTGGATTCCAGTGGTTGAGTTCCTCGATCATTTCGTACCTTCGTAGCTGGAGGAACGCCAGTGAAGCTTCCCATTTCTGACTAAGAGCGTCGGCTACCGAGTTCGCCTTACTGGGATGATAGTTGATTGCGAACTTATAGTCCTTGAGGAACTCCATCCATCGTCTTTGCCGCATGTTGAGATTCTTTTGGGTGAAGACGTATTTCAGACTCTTGTGATTGGTAAACACTTGAGACTCTTCACCGTACAGGTAGTGCCTCCATATCCTTAGCGCGAACACAATCGCCACTAACTCTAGATCGTGTGTCGGATAGTTCACCTCGTGTTTCTTCAACTATCTCAAGGCGTAGGCGACTACCTTTATGTGCTGCATCAGGACACATCGCAGGCCGGTACCACAAGCATCACTATAGACGGTGTACCCTCCGCTCCCCGATGGAAGAGTAAGAATTGGAGCGGAGGTCAACTTGTTCTTCAGCTCCTAGAAGCTGGTCTCGCACTTATCCGTCCAGACGAACTTCTCGTTCTTCTTAGTTAGGTGAGTGAGTGGGGCTGCAATCTTCGAGAAATTCCGAATGAAACGTCGGTAGTAGCCCGCTAGACCGAGGAAGCTGCGGATCTCCATTGCATTCTTCGGTCTGACCCAATTTGCCACTACTTCGACCTTTGCTGGGTCCACTGCTATGTCGTGTCTGAATACGATGTGCCCTAAGAACATCATTTATTCCATCCAAAACTCACACTTGGAGAACTTTGCAAAGAGTCGATGTTGACGCAAAGTTTTCAAGATGATCCGTAGTTGCTCCTGGTGCTGCTCCGGGCTAGGAGAGTAGATTAAGATGTCGTCTACAAAGACGATCACAAATTGATCTAAGTGTTTCTTAAATACCCGGTTCATCAGGTCCATGAATGCTGCGGGAGCATTCGTTAGTCCGAAGGGTATGAACGTAAACTCATAGTGGCCATACCGCGATCGAAAAGCAGTCTTGGGCACATCTTCCTTTGTAACTCTCAGCTGATGATAGCTGCTTCTCAAGTCGATCTTTGAAAATACGAAAGCCTTAAACATATGGTCGAACAAGTCATTGATCCTGGGCAGCGGGTACTTATTCTTAATTGTTACTTTATTCAGCATCCGGTAGTCGATGCAGAGTCGTAATGATCCATCATTTTTCTTTACAAACAGAACTTGAGCACCCCAAGGGGAGACACTAGGCCGGATGAACCCCTTGTCGAGTAACTCCTATATCTGTTTCTTCAGTTCTAGCATCTCCGTCGGGGCCATTCGGTAGGGAGCTTTGGAGATTGGTGTCGTCCGTGGTGCTACATCAATTCTGAAGTCGATCTCCCTCTGTGGCGGCAATCCGGAGATGTCCTCTGGAAAGACATCTGGAAAATCTCGAACCACGTCGACTTGTTGTAGAGCTGGTGTCGGTGTATCGGCTACGGTTACGCTGGCCAAGTATCCTCTACAACCCTTCTGTAGTAACTTGTGTGCCTTTATGGCTGACAAAATGATCCCGCTGTCCGGCTTCGATGTTCCTCTGATCACCGTCTTCTTTTTATCATGGTTGTCGATGATAACTTTCTTTTGCTTACAAATAACTAATGCATCATGGTACGACAATCAGTCCATACCAAAGATGACATCGTAGTCTACTATGGGGATTACGATCAAATCAGCAGAGAAGTTCTTCCCATCCACATCAACCGGTACTTCAGGAAAATTCCTTGCTAGGTGGAGGGTCTCCATTGGTGTCTTTATATTCATTCTATATTACATCCTCTTAATAGGTATACTAAGGGAGGAAGCACATGCCTCAGAAATAAAAGAGTGCGAAGCACCCGAATAAAAAAGCACAAGCATAGGTAAGCCTGCAATAGAAAAAGTACCTCGGATAACATCGTTATCCTGTGGAGCCATGTCTGTCTGAGCAGTGTAGAGACGTCCCGGTACTCCTCCCGCACCCCTGTGATTCTTCGTGGGGCAATCCCGGACGAAGTGCCCCGTCTTTCCACATCCGATGCATGTACCATTCTTCTAACTGACACTCTCCAGAATGGGGCTTTAAGCAGTAGGTGCAATTTGGTGTGCCCTGCTGCTGAGATGCCGGTGGTTGTCGTGGGGGCTGCGGTGCAGATGGTTGTCGCTGAGGCTATAAGTCATGTTCATTATCGATTAGTGTCATTCCATACCCATCCTACATTTCTAATTTATCTCTTTACTTCACCTAAGCCTGGCGAGGTGCAGGTGGACGGGGAGCCTCACGTTGTGGCCTTTGGTATGGTTGGTGGCGATTGTCACAACGTGTGTCCTTACGAGTTGGGCGACAATCCTCCCACCTCGGCTTAGATGACTCAGTAGCTCGGGCCGGCTCTTTCTTCAATTCTTCATGTCGCATTTTGATATCCCGTTCGATCCTATATGCCATCCGAACTGCTCCATGCAAATCAATTTATGCTCCATAGATGACTCTTGCTCAAATGGTATGATAGAGGCCGTCGAGGAACTGCTCAGCACGTTCAGTCTCATCCATGTGGCTCTTACAGTAGCGCTCCAACTAAATGAAGCGCAAATGATATTCCGATACGGTCATGTTGCCTTGACGTAGATCCTTGAACTCCTTTGTCTTTTCCTTTCTCCTATAGGATGGAGCATATTGAGCTTCAAAGAGTTCCTTAAATCTTGCCCAAGGAATACTCGTCTGATTCGGGAAACTAGTCTCTCGTGCTGTCTCCCACCAATCGCTAGCTCGACCGGTGAGCATGTGAACGGCGTAAGAAACCTTGTTGTCTTCGCCGCATCTGCCAGTGATGAACAATTGCTCCATCTTGGTGAGCCACTAGACTGCCTCCTCATAATTCACCACCCCCCTGAAATGGGGCGGGTGCAATTTTAGAAATTCCTGAATCGTATCGGGAGGAGGAACTATCGGCAGTGCAGAAGGAGGGAACGACATTTGGTACATAGGTACCGAGTGTGTCAGTTGTTGTAAGGACAGTTGGAGCTCTTGCGGTTGCACAGGAGGAAGCTCCTATTGCACATCCTCTCCTACTTGACTCTCTGGGGCGAAATCAAGTTCATCCATAACAATCTCTGAGGTAACCGTGACACGGTCACCTTCACGTTCGCGCCCACGACCTCTGCCGCATCGTTCCGCTGAGCGAGTAGTAGGAGCCATCTATACACATAGCAATTTCATTTCAATAAACAATCACAACTTTA
The DNA here is from genome assembly GCA_030549335.1 of Pontederia crassipes. NCBI lineage: Eukaryota > Viridiplantae > Streptophyta > Magnoliopsida > Commelinales > Pontederiaceae > Pontederia > Pontederia crassipes. Next base: position 39,031,902 of record CM060190.1, read on the forward strand.
AAAGCATAAAGATTCTTACTTTGCTCTGCAACAGATGCATGTGGCGGTAGCTCTGGTGGGTGCATATGGACCATACTTAGACTTAACTCTATTTCTAGGACGTCAAGAGAGTCCTAGAGTTAGACTCTGATACCATTAATGTAATGCCCCGAAATTCGACCAGCCATGTGGCGTAATCTTCTCTCATGCGCTACCCTATTCTTCTTCTATTTGACTCTTTTGTTGACCTAAATGGTTAAGGAAAGTGACACGTAAGCGGAAGACTTGTCAAATAAAATAATACAACAATAAGGGAAGAATGCGGAAGCAAAAAAAGTTAACATATATCAAACTATCTTGATAAGAAACATAGTGCGGAAGCAAAAGATAACATCCCATGGTCTTAGTTTAAAGCAGTAATAAGAAGAGTATGAGTACTAAACATAAAAACGATGACGATCGACCAAAACATAATAAGACCCATCCGAGTAGATATGCCACTTAGTATAACAGATAAACACACGACTCATACTAGACGTAATCATGACCACATGCACATTCCACCCAGAGCGAAGTCGCCGCGCGCACACCATTCACGTCATGAGCAACCATCATGTACATGTGGGGATCACACATGGGAGCAAGCTCAACCGCTAGCATAAAGTTAAGTGTGAGTTTGTATAAATCATAAATCAGTTCAGTCAGAATAAGCATAATAAATTGGAATGTGAGAGTGAGTCACATGGTAGAGAGTATAATACGGTTTATGTCTCTCTTTTCATTCTTGCTTTTCTTTTCATTTCATTTCAATTCATTTCATTTCGTTTCTTTTATTTCATTTCCATTTCATTCCATTCCATTTCGTTGGAAGAGCTCTTCATTCTTTTAGGGAAATACCATTGCTTGCACTCGTAATATTACTATCGAGACTATTGTGGTCCAGTGAGTGATCAATGCCATGGCCAGCCCCATCGGGCTGGGATGACCTCGTATCACGAGGAAGCATCCATAGCGAAGAAAACTCCCATCTAGATAGGACAAATGATAATCTGTGAGGAAGTGCCTTGCTTAGGGCTCGTTCAACTTCCCTTATCAAAATGGACCTTTCTTTCAATCCAAGGATCGATCAAGGTCGTATGGAGCATAGCTTCGAATCATTCTTTTAATTCTTTCTTTTCTTTAACTAATCATGTGGACAGAAGCTTAAAATCAGAGGGTTCGATTAAAGTCGAATTCCTCTGTCCACGTACCGGACGCCTAGAAGTCAAACGTTCGTCCGTCATAGTCCTTTTAAGCGATCGTCCGACGAGGGATGGTCGACCATTTATCATTTCAATGACGTTATAATCAAGTTCATTTCATTCTTTCCATTCAGTTCAATAGGAGGTAAACATGGTTCTGTAAAGTACAATTAATTTTTCCTAAAGATCGGATATCAATTCCGTAAATAGCGGTTTAGAAATCATAATATTTACGTGCTATTGGTCAGAACCCGAGCCGAGTATAGGTAATCTCGGGCCGAGTTTTTGATGGAAATCAGGCTCGAAAAATCCGAGTTAAATCCGAGCCGAGTCAAGTTTATTCCCGGGCCGAGTTGAGCGCGTGATCGGGTCAGAAAAGTCGATTCGCCCGATCGTCTTCTCGATCAGTACCCGATTTGGGTCAGGCAGAACCCGGGCCGAGTTTCTGGTGTGATCCAAGCTCCAATCGGTCGTTCATGGTGGATCCGGACCGAGTTGGGCAGAACTCGGTCCGAAATAGTCCGATCCGGGCCGGGTTAGGGGCAACCCGGGCCGGGTTCTGTATTCGCAAAAAAATTGCGCGAGTCTGTCGATTTCTATCCTTCCATTTCTTTCACAATTTAAGGTGATAATACGTCGATAGCATGGGTTTGTAAGCATAACGAAGTACCATCTAATTATTTAAACAATACAAAGGAATCTACACATGAAATCGCCTAAACGAGTTCGAAATCTATGTTCTAAAAGATAAGTAGTTTCAAGTCATTTGCAAAAACGAAAGATCAAACATTCCAGAGTTATCAACTTTGTATTCTAATCATAGTTTCTAATTCGGATTCGACCCTAAGCATGCATAATCGTCCAGCAACTTAACATATGAGATAGATCCCGAAATCACACCTTAAAGCTTATGAAATTATAGTTCGTGCTCGCGTATGCTACTGCTTCTCATCGACGTTCGCCGCGTCGTCCACGCCGGTGAGTCTCGTCGGAACACTTCTATCTGCCTCTGCTGCTCGTGCGCGCCGGAGGAAAAACAGAGAGTGAGAGAAAGAAGGGAAGAGAAGGAAAAACGTGAGAGGGAGTGGGGAGTGGGGGTTTTATAAATTAAGCATGTCTCTTGATCTCCCCCTCTCCTGAACTATTCAGCCATTAAGAAAGGGAGAGGAAGAGGAGAAGGTGGGGAAGAGGAAGAGGAAGGGCTCGGCTCTTCCCCTTTTTTTTATTTCACGTGAGGCGTTACATTAAAAACTTTTGAAGTTGAAATTTTTTTCTTAACGAAGAAAATAAACAATTGTATTCTGAAGTTTTAACGTTACAGTAAAATTTACACGAATGCTCGTCAAGAGTCATACATACACCATTGTCCAAGTATGTGTTCATTCTATAAAGAATAAACATATATAATATTACAAAAGTATGGATGTACTATCCTTCAACAATGCTATCCATAATCTATCTAAAATAATGTCTAATTAACATCAAACAACGGAAGAAGAAGAAGTCGTTCACTAGTTGAACAACTGCAGCAAGACGGCATGACAGCCATTCGCCACCTCCGTACGAGGAGCCAAGTTCAAGTCCAGCTGATATGGATGGAGATCCCCGCCGGCCGACGGAGCCCTGTGCCGCCGCACGTGCCCGCCGAGTGCCTGCCCCGTGGCGAACGCCTCGCCGCAGACCGAGCACCTGTGAACGACGGGCCTCAGCTTCCACCCCCGCGCCGTCGCAGACCCCATCCTCGGTTCTCTGTCGCAGCTCGTCCGGTGGCCACCCAGCGATTGGAACGACGGGAACCGCCGGCCGCACGTCCTGCACTCGAACGTGCCGTCGACGGGGCGTCGCCATCTCCGCCTTCGAATTTTCATGGGCTTGGCCGCGCAGGAGGAGAGTGACAGCAGGAGCTCCGCCTCCTCGTCTGCCGGCAGATCCTTCATCATTTCGAGTAGCTCACAGCAACGAACGACGTCCGATATCCAAGGAGATGTCCGACGCCTTTGAGTAAGTACCAACGATGCGTACAAGTCACATATGTGCATATATAGGGTTAGTTGTGGACAGAGCGACCGAGTTGTTTGTGTGCGTGTGCTCCCTTACGCAGTTAACAAGTGATGTGAGAGTGTGAGAGTGATATGTGCGTGCAAATCGCGGAGAGCACCAGTGGGCTCCTTCCGTGCATGGGCGGTGGGGCAGGTCGGCAGTCCAAGCAAGTGCAACAACGCCGCCACACGCTAATATTATATATCGCTTGGAAGCGGCTTCGTGGAGCTTTCCGCGCGCGCGGCTCTGCGGGGCATACTCGTGAGCCGCTGGCCCGCTGCATTTTGCTTGCTGCGGAGGGACGTCACATTGAGAACGACGCGGTCGCTTGCACTGTTTGTTGTCCGGGAGTACTTGTCGATCGAAGTTAGAGTGGGGTGGGGGGGGGGGGGGGGGGGGGGGGGGGGATGGAAATGAAAAATAGAAGTGTTAACGAAAAACATAATCCAATTTCCTTCTCTAAATGTTAATTATAATCGTGTTTGGTTTTTCTATATAAATCTAAATTTTCAATCATATATTGATTTTTTTTATCCTTATTTAAATTTGTCTATAATTTTAAGAAAAAATAGTAATGGACCTTGAAGATAAAGATCAAAATTAACCCAATAGGGTTGAAGAAGAAAAAAAAATGGAATTCGAGTTCAAATAAATACAGTTAAAAGAATAAATAATTATTTTTTATTCTCTCAATTATAATCCTTTCTTAAAAATAAACTATCGTCAGGTAAAAAAAAACATGGTATATCTATTTCAAGTTGGTCTTTTTTTTGGTCTTTCTTATTCTGTAATAAAATATGACTGACAACTTTCTCGATTAAAACGTTGACAACGACACAAGTCTAATATCTTCCTTTTTCCTTCAATGTTTAACAAAATGATATTAAATAACATAAAATAACTACGAAGCTAACAAAAAAAAGGTAAAACGTTTCAGTTGGAAACGGTTTGACACGGAGGAATACGAAATAAAGTAACGTCGAATTATTATATTATTATTTTCTAAATAACACTTAACCGCGACTTGATTAGTGATATGGTTCGGTTTGTGTCAAAATTATTTTAACATTAAATCAGAAAAAAAATCAATTGAACTGGTAAGTTGAATTGATTTAATTCGGTTTAAGTTAAATTTTGAAAAATAAAATTAAAAATATGAAAGTTAAAAAAAGAAAGAAATATAAGAAAGGAAAAAAAGGAGAAAATATGATAAGTATAAAATTAAATAAGAATTAAAATAAGAAGTAGTATTTAAAATTGAGTAACATTAAAATGAAAAATTATTCAAGGACATAAATAAAGAAAATAAAAGGAAAAGTGTTAATAAAAAAAGAAATAAAAATAATTTACGATAAAATTTATTAATATAACATCTATTATCAATAAATAATAGATATTGAATTAATAATAATTTATTTATATTTATATGTTAGTTATTATTTATCATTATTAAAACTCTAATAAATAAAAATTACGTTATATTAATTTTAATATTTTTAATAAATTATTAGTACAATATTCATATACTATTTCATATGATTTATATTATATCTTTATAATTATTATAAATAATATCATTTTAATAAAATTCGATCGGCCGATCCAATTGCATCCCCATAAAAAAGTCCAGTCAGATTCTAAAAATATTGGTGTCTGACCTAGTTGTAATGTTCCAAAAATGTATCCAAAAAATATCAATTTCCTTCGTTCATCCATTTTCGGAATGTCACCATCCATTTTCTATACTTTGACTTTAAATATTGACTACCCAATAAAATAATACATAGCAAAGAAAAATAGTTTAATTAGACAGATAAGATAAGAATCTTAATGCAAGAAATATATTTTAATGAATGATGTAAAATATTATAAATAATTTTGTTATCAAGTTAAATAGTCGCTCATATAATAAAAATAAATAAGAGTAAAGATTATCAATTTGATGAAGAACTAATTTATTTAACTATCTAATTTCAACGACTAATAAAAGATGACATGGGTGAAATAAATAATATTTAAAAGTAAAATTTAAAGAAAAAGTTAATTATTAAACTAATTAATCCAAAAATACATAGGCGTATACGACGATGGACTAAGTTATTAACAAGGTGATTTCACGCAAAAAATATTAAGTTAACTTATAACGATAGGGGGAGGAGGTGTTAAATTTCACTTTTATAAAAATGAAATAAAAATGATGACATAATACGAATATATGATATCTTTTATATCTTATAATTTAACTTTGATCAATATAATTACATTTATTATTTGTATCACTAAGTAACATTAAGTTAAATAAGGGAGGAAGTTTTGTCGAATTTATTTTAAAGTAGGTAAATAATATTAAGAGTTATAATAGTTGGGATTAGAATTTAGTCACGGAGTTGGATGTAACATTTAAACTTATTCAAGTTCAACTTAAGTAATAAGAAAATAGATATATTAAATAAGAGTTTCAATGTGAACAAACACGTGTAAAATGTGTTTATACTTTATTTTTCAACATAAAAGTAAATATATTTTCATTGAGTTCTAATCTTCACTATAAGAAAACTGCTGAATAGCGACGCAAATTAGCGTCTCCATATTACGCGACTCTAAATTGACACTAATAGTGCCGTCTCATTGAGTCGACAAGAAGAGACGTTACGTGTCTCTCTATAGTGTCCATATAGCGTCGCATTAACGTCACAAAATATAGATACTAAGTGAGATGCCAAAGCGACGCTATTTCAGCGCTATTATCACGCGCGAAAACTAATAAACGCGCGACAGATGGTAGCGATGTATTGGCATCGCTGCGCTGCGACGCTAAATTAGCATCACAAGCGAAATGACGCTAAATCGACGCGAATATAAGAGCCGATATCAGCGCTGGCTTCTTGCGTTGCATTGGCGTCGCAAGCATGCGACGCTATCGACGCTATATTAGCATCACTATGATTGTGACGTTAAGTGGACGCTAGTATCATATAATGTATATATAGGATAGTCGACGCTGTCTTTTACGCTCTTTTTAGTATAGTCTATATAATACTAGCTACACTATACTATACTATATAATACTATATTATACAATACTATATAATACTAACTACACTATATAATACTATACTATAATATACTATATACTATACTAAACTATATTATACTATATTATACACCATGCTATAATATATTATTCTATTATATAATATAAAAAAGTTAATATACCATGCTATACGTACATTATACTCTAATTCCCAATTTCCAAAATCAGAGGAATAGAGCTTCTTCATTTTTTATGGAATTCAAATGTCGATTGTTGGAGATGTCGGATCATCAAGAAATTCGTATCTCCTATAGACCACGGCAACACCGATTTTTTAGTATTCTTTTTGACGATTTTAGGAGGCGTATGACAAAGTTAAGAATCTAGGAAAAAAAAGCTTCCGACAATCGTCGATGTGAGTCCGACTCGAATCGATCAAAACAAAAATTATGGATTTGTAGAGATCGACTCGAGCTGTCCGTCCGCACAAGAATCATGGCGATCGGAGTCGAAAGAAATTCAATAAAATGGGCAAAGTATTGGAATAGAAATGACTCGTTCTCTGCGGTCCTCGCTAGGATCGCCGCGAAAAAATAGACATTTCAAAGAGCTCGAAAAGGTGGGGTGGCGCAAATATTTTATGTTTCACGTCTTTTTCGTTTCCCCCGATTATCAAAATATCCATTTTTCATAATTTTAAAAATTCATCAAAACTTTCGTCCCCTAAGAAATCTAAAAATGCATGTTCTTCAAAATCAGACCTTTCGGAAGCGCTCAAAATGGTCCCATTTAGTTAACATAGAGTTTTCAAAATTTTTTTAGACTAATTTTCTTAGAATTTCTTTTGTAACCAAATTTAAAAAGTGTATTCAAAATGATCTATTAGAAATTACCTTTCTCGAAAATCGAACATCTCGGGACTTTTCAGAATAGCCTCATTTGATCGACATATGATTTTCAAATTTTTCGGACAAAGTTGATAAACATACATACATACATATACATATGCATACATACATACATACATACATACATACATACATACATACATACATACATACATACATACATACATACATACATATACATATACATATACATATACATATACATATACATATACATATATACATATATACATATTATACATATGTACATATACATATATACACACATAAATATACATACATGTACATACACATATACATACATACATACATACATACATACATACATACATACATACATACATATACATATACATATACATATACATATACATATACATATACATATATACACATATAAATATACATACATATATACATATACATACACATATACTTATAGTTAACAAATAACTTATAGTTTGGTGCCACTTAAGCGTCACAATAGCGACAATTTCATTTTAGCGTCACAATAACATCGCAAAGTTGTGATGCTAAATTAGAGTCTCGAATGTGCGGCACCAATGCGACGTGATACTCTAACATATATAGCATCGCAATATATTGAGTCGCCAACTTGCGACGCTATTTGGCATACAACAATGTGCCATATTAGCCACTCAATAGCGTCGCATCATTGGCATCGCTAACTAGCGATCCATGTGCTTGTCAAGGAATGAATCATGACCATCCTTTAATCTGATGATCCGTAACACATCTTTTGATTAAGCCGATCTCTCTCCCTCTTTTAATGCTAACAACATCCTCTTCTTACTTATCCGCCACCGCCTTCTCCCCTCTAACCCTCCGACGCCTTCTCTCTCCGACGCGTCTGCTGCTGCTGCCTGCCTCCTTGATGTCGTCCACTACCGCCGCTAAATAGTGTATTAATAAATAAATAATAATAGTGTATTAATAAATAAATAATAATAGTGTATTAATAAATAAATAATATGTACATTAAAAAATTAAAAGAAATAAAGGAAAAAGGAGAAAAAAGTAAAAAGTAAAAAAAAAGGAAGTTCTTGCTTCTAGCAAGAACTTGAAAGAAAATAAGAACTTTTTGTTTTTAAAAATGATCACGGGACTCGTAGGGGTTATTTGGATGCTAAAGCTTTGTCCCCGAATAATTTTCTTTTGACCTCATGACTGCCCCTTAATTTTGTTCCAGCACGAGCAAAGTGGTTCATGGCTTCATCGAGAACATGTTTGCCCCACCTTTTTGTTGTTCATGGTCATTATAAGTGTGGGCCCGCAGGTAACAAAAAGACTGTTTGGGTGAATGTTCCAGAATAAGACTCCTGTTCTTGATTTATTTGGATACTAAACAGGCCCGTACGGTGTTTAGCAAAAATTGGATAAGTTCTTGTCCAAGTTCTACAACCAAATATACCCTTATAATTTTAGGAACATAGAAACTCATTCATTAATCGTCCACCATTGTCCTAGGAAATAACTCATGCCAATATTTGAGAAGAGAGTAATAATAAGGCTTGCATGTTCCATGTCATTGCTTTGTATCAGCAAAACAAGTGGAATTGATGCATAAGAGGTGCAAAGTATGCTCATAGAGGTGCAAAGTCCATAGAAAGCTATTCTCGTTTAACAGGACACGAAATACGAGAGGAGGACCCCTCCTCCACATCAGGTTGCTCTTCAATGTGGTGAGGGCGGTGACGAACAGGAGCTTCGTGCAAGGCGGCATGGTGAAACAAGTCTAACGGCCCACGAAGGTTGTCATGGGTTGGGAATAATATGTCATGGCCCTCGTAATGAAGAATGAGTACTGCTACCAAAAGTAATGGCTTGTGAAGAGAAGATCCCATCCCTTCCGGTGGTTAAAATTTTCGCATAGTCGAGAACAACAGGCCATGATAGATAAGATATGTAACAACGGCCTGGACAATGACGCACATGGGTCATGATTTAGGGGTAATAGTTCATGAAAAAGTCATCGTCTTCCTCTTGAATCAAGAAGTTGCCGCCATTGCAGGAAAAAAAATAAGGAAGAGATGCCAGTTCGAGGTAAGGGTGGCAAATGTCATGACTGCTAACACTCCTGTCAGCAATGAAGATGGTTTTATGACCGCCAATTGTCGACATACATGAAGAGAGGAAAATCGTTGTCGAGATCAATAGCATGTGCTCGCCGTTGTTTCCGTCGGAGGAGATGTTGGAAATAGTGGGTAGATGGAAAGAGAATAAACTAAGATAAAGACTTCGAGGCACGACGAATCGCTATCTTTAGAGAATTATTTGTCCCCACACGAAGTTTGCTATTGGGATTGCGATAATAATACTCCTAGGATACAAAGAAGTCACGGAGTTCGCCAACTATCAATTGTTGAAGAACTCAATCTCTCATTCTAATAATTTGCAATGACTTGAATACATTTTCTTATGTTGTACACATAGTACTCATCACAAGTTCATTACTTCTCATCTTTCAATTGCTTTCGAATAATTCAATTCTTGAAAATGTAAGAAGGGGAAGCTTATTTATAGGCTTGAAAGGATGCTTCACGAAGGAATGCATCTAATGTCTATTCGTCCAACAGACACACCTATTAATGGAAGGGTTCACTTAATTCCTTTTCATATAAGGACACACCTTATGATGAAAGGACACATCTATTGGTATGTGAACATATATCAAGGGGCATCTTATGATGAAATGATGCATCTATTCAAGTGTGAATATAACTCTTGAAATATGAACACACATGTTCAAACGTGAACATATCTCTTCACTTATGAAGTGATGTGACTCTTCATCTAGGAATATCCTTTCATTAATAAGATAACTCATTCATGACATCATTTTACTTATAACACTTCATTGACAAAAAAATGTGATGTTACAATTCATACTTAACTAATTAGTATGAATTCATTTTCAATGTTCACAAAGTAATATATTTAAAATTTGAAACCTTCAAATTCCAACAATCCCTCACAAGATTGCAAATTTAAAATATTAAGTTGTACAATCATGCGTAGTGAAAGGTATCGTTAGATTTGAACCTTCTATTAGTGTAAACGTTTCAAAGTTCAAACAAGTAAATGGTATCTATTAGATTTGAACCATTACTCTTAACGTTTGAATCGAAAATGTCACACACACAATTGTGCTCAATATTTCGAATAAGAGACTATATTAACTATGACTATTATGGCCACGTGCTCATCTCGGTTTTATGAATATTTACAAGAGTAAACATCTAAACCTCTTGATTAAAGCGGCACTACTTTTATATTTATATAAGTGGAATGCATCGATAACACGTACCGATTTAGGATAACACATATCCATTCATTAAGAGCTTTCAACTCATCCTCAATTAATATTTGCACTAAATCTTCTTCTTAGTGCACCGATTATTAAGTAACTTATTGTTACCCTTTGAACCTTGAGACCAGATTTTTACTAGAATAAGGAAGGATTTCCATTATTAATAATCATAAGTTTAATTGGCATTTAAGTACTCAACATCGCACACTTTTGCCAATGTAAAACACTAGAGCATAGAAATGATTCACTAGTCGTGGCCACAACAATTATAATTCAAAATATTTAAACCATTTTGCTTCTTTCTAATTTTTTATATTACACAAATTCAACAAGGAAATATATTTCATTGAAGTGCAACACGTGACTTCACTACTTTAGCACATAGCAATTTTACATACATTACATGTATGATTTCATTAACTTTTAAGGTGGTGCACCCCCACATTTTATTATAGTCGCGATTTTATTTCGCTTTAGTCAAAAGAGAAATTTATCTATATTTATGATTTTAATGAAATAACAAAAACTCTTTTATCGATATTCGATGGACACTTATGGTTTTAATGAGATTACCAAAATCTCTTGTATCATTTAGTCTCTGAGTTCTTGTCATCATATGAACTCCACTGATACAATTTTTTTCACATTGTATCCTAAATATTCTTTTGTCTACATAGTTTCAATTTATGATTGGCTTTTTCAGTAAGGTTTATCAAGATTAGCTTACCTCAAAAAATTAATTCGAATGTTCTTTTCAAACATTCCTTTGCCACACAAGCACAATTATAATTTTGCCTCATATTCAATAGATATAAAAGATCCACAAACAGACTTTCTCATAGTCTTTTAGTTTGCTCTTTTCATCTATTCTCATGATTAGTTTTTCACACTAATCAAGAAAGCAACCATTCAAGTTGTCATGCTTTGTAGACTGTATTTTTTGTCTATACATGTTCTAAGCATCATGCCACGAGTGATCAATTCGTTTATATGATCGCATGTATAATCACTTCGAGATTGAATCATCAATCAAATCTTTCACATAGTTGATTACTTCAGAAATATAATCAACTTTTATTCTATAACCATCTAGGTAGTCGATTCCCTCATATAACTCATATATTTATGTCATGTCGAATACTTTTCAAGTTAGAGATTAGTTTGTATGCGAATGGCCAATCCACATTACTAACTCTTCAAACAATAGGATCAAACTCAATATCTTAGGAATATAGTATTTTTAAGTATTCATATGACATAGACAATTTCTTATTTCGTCCTTCAATTCCTAATAATTCATTAGTCAATTCCCTCGGATGCTCACATTTGCAACAAAGCAAATGAGTCATTCACACTTTGCCACATTTATATTTGCTTACTCTCGTAGAGTATAAAATGCAAATATATTTTAAAAATTCGATACCCATAATTTTGGCAACATTTATATCTGCTTACTCTTATAGAGTATATAATGCAAATATATTTTAAAATCAAATCAGATAATGTCCAAAATTTTTTATATTTGTTAACTCAAATAGAATTTAAAGTGCAAATATATTTTTCATATCCAAGAATCTAGTAATAAATTATGATTTTAAAATATCACAGATATTTCATCCATTATAATTTAATTACACCATGATAAATTCAAAATCCAGTAATAAATTATAATAGTGAAATTTTTAGATATTTCATCTATCATAATTTTATTACACCAACAATATATTATAATATCATTGAATATCATTGCCTTTGATCGCACAATCTCTTGGGGTCTCTTAGATTTTTTCTCATAACATCTTATAGTTGAACGTCCTCCTCTTATCTGTTCACCCCCACATGCCTAATCTTGAGTAGGCTTTCTTTGATCATTCGTGCAAGCATGCATTTGTATGATGTGCCTCTTTAGATGTTTATTAGTAACATCTCTTTCTCAAAAATTTCTAAGTCTTAGATGGATTTGACAATATCGCATTACCTCCATCCCTCACCTATGGGTCCATTTATATTCGTTTCACATACGAATATAAGATATTTTTTAATAGTGTTGTGTTCAGATGTTCATCTAAGCATTACATCTTATGCTTCCATTCTTTGTGGCGTATACCAAGATATCATCTGTGACAAACATTCTCTTAAATAATTTGTCAAACATGTTGGGTACATGTTCTATTTCTTGTGATGTTTACCAGTAACATCACTAGATAAGATTGCACTTGCTTTATTATCTCCGCAAGGTGTTCACAAGCAACACCATCAATTATAGTTATGTACTTTTCTTGAACATGTTATCATCATGTTCTAATTTCACGTGATGTTTGTCATCAATATCATTAGACAAAATTTCATTGTCTTTCTATATCTGAAGGATGATTACCAGTAACACCCTCAAGTATAGTTTATCTCAATTGATGTATATCATTAAGTACATGTTAATTGGTATAGGCACACAAAATTCGAAGTAAACAAATTTCAGAAAACTAAAGACACATTTGAAGAATTCATAAAAATATACAATCGAATAGAAATCATCATCACATACAAAATGTGATTTATATAGTCTTAACAAGTATATGACATAGCATTTCTTTTCTCAACACAGTAACTCAAATAAGTTCAAAATACATCAAATTTGCGATTTTGAACAAGAAACAAAATCCAGAACATTTATCGTAATAATGTTCATTATGCTAGAAAAGAAAGAATATCAAGTCATATTTTAAGAGTACAAATGAACATGAAAGCGTACATCAATTGATGAAATTCACATAATCAAATTGAATGAATTTTCACGTACTCTGATCCATCTCTTGCATGTAGCATCGACATCTTTAACCATCTCAATAGGATAATTCTCTAAAATTGTTGAAAATAGTGGATAGATGAAAAGAGAATAAACTAAGATCAAGACTTCGAGGCACGACGAATCGCTATCTTTAGAGAATTATTTGTCCCCACACGAAATTTGCTATTGGGCTTGCGATAATAATACTCCTAGGATACAACGAAATCACGGAGTTCATCAACTAGCAACTGTTGAAGAACTCAGCCTCTTATTCTAGTAATTTGCAATGACTTGAATACATTTTCTTGTGTTGTAAACATAGTACTCATCACAAGTTCATTACTTCTCATCACTTTCAATTGTTTTCGAATAATTCAATTCTTGAAAATGCAAGAATGGAAAACCTATTTATAGACTTGAAAGGATGCTTCACGAAAGGATGCTTCACGAAAGGATGCGTCTAGTGTCTATTTGTCCAAAAGACACACCTATTAATGAAAGGGTTCACTTAATTCCTTTTCATATAAGGACATATAAGGACACACCTTATGATGAAAGAACACATCTATTGGTACGTGAATATATATCAAGGGACATCTTACGATGAAATGATGCATTTATTCAAGTGTGAATATAACTCTTGAAATATGAACACACCTGTTCAAATGTGAACATATCTCTTCACTTATGAAGTGATGCGACTCTTCATCTAAGAATATCCTTTCATTAATAAGATAATACATTCATGACATCATTTTATTTATAACACAAGTGAACTTGTCTTTTCATTCAATATTATAACACTTCATTGGCGAAAAAATGTGATGTTATAATTTATACTTAACTAATTAATATGAACTCATTTTCAATGTTCACAAAGTAATATATTTGAAATTTGAAACCTTCAAATTCCAACAGGAGAAGATGTTTACGGACTTGCCGACATGTCAAGAATAGGGAGACACTATGGTCAATCGTCGCCACAGAAGAAGATATTGGCAGAGATGAGCCACCATCAAGAACGTACCCACATTATTTTCTTTTTCTTTTTCATTATCTTTGATAATTTATTTTACTTTGATATTTTGATTTTTATTGTTTCATCGATCATTTATTTATAAAAGTTAAATTAATTTTTATTAATTACAGTAGTGATGCATGCAAAATATAACATATTTTAGATTATTATTTTAATTATTTTTTCTATAATTTGATCGTGGCATGTATCATTTTTAGTCACTTTTATTTATAATTCTAGATTTATCGATTTTAATTATTAATTCTCTAAATATTTTAATTGTGAATGGGTTAATTAAATTTTGATAATTATTTTTGCAGGAAAAATCCAATACATGATTTATATTGGATCAAGAATGGACGTTTCAGCCGAGAACTTTAATCCAAAGATTATATCGGCCGATAAATCACCAAAGATCTATCCGTATCAGTCGAGATTCAGATGGAGATGACGTATCGGCCGAAATTCAGAAGAATTTATTGCTTACGACCGAGAACTCCAACGTATCGAAGAATTTATTGCTTACGACCGAGAACTCCAATGTATCGACCGAGATTTGGCTTTACCCCCCAGATATTTTGGTCGAGATTAGAAGAAGTTTGGCCGAGATTTGAAGATGGGTTAATTAAGATATATAATATTCATTGATTGGGACTTTGTAGTTTATTATCATTTTTTGGTTCCTTATAACAATAATACATTTTCAAAAATTTGCTTTGAAGAAAACTAATCATCTTAAGTTTTTTGCTTACTTTGATATTTATCTAATTCAAAAAATATAATTACTTTTCTTCTCATATTTTATTCAAACATGAACTTTATACATTTTATTCGGATTCATATTTTATTCAAACAATATAATTTATACGTTTTATCCTCTAACATGAACTTTGATATCAATGGCATGTTTTTATTCGAAATATAGAAGAAAAAAGCGGTTATGATATTTTGACCGTAAAAAACAAAACTTGGATATGAATTGAAATTTTAAAATAATAAAAAATATGATTGCATTTATGATGTTAATTTCTAAAATATTCTTCTCCTAGTTGTTTAATTAATTTAGCTGCCGAAGGTGAAAACAAGTATAGGTGGTGTCTTTGGATAGCCACCAAAAAAGGAAACTTGAATTTTGTCTACATATTATAATTTATCTTTTGCAGACTAATGAATAATTCAAATCCTAATTTGTAACGTCAATGATGAGCTCCTGCTGTCCCTTTGGTTCATTGTCGAGGAAATCCTCCAGGGCATCCATAGTAATCGTAAACCTCTCATCTTCTTCTTCCCCGGTGGAGCTGGAGGGCCACCTGTTCATCGTCCAGGCCGCCTGCTCCGGCGTCTTCCTCATCTTGGAGAATTGCTGCGGTTGATCAAGCTGATTTTCCGTCTCCTCCCTCTCCGTCTTCTTCTTGTGGCAGTCGTCAAGGCTCGCGGCCGTTTTCTCGCCAAGAGCCATGATAATATTGGGCTTCACGTGCACGAAGTAGGTGCGGACGAAGAGACGGTTCTCATCGCCGTGCAGGTCGGTCTTCGTGGCTTTCTTGGCCGTCAAGAACGAAGGATATCTTGTGATATGAACTCGTGCATGCATTGCCGATCAAAGATCGGAGTAGCAGTCAAGAAATCGTCTATCTGTAAATAAGTAGAGGAGGCTTGGTCGATCACCTCGCTCCCATTACATCTGCTCTCTTTCTGGTTGATCGCCACGCATCTGCAGCGAGTGTAATCTTCTTAATTCCTTTCTCCCCATCGTGATCACGTCGTCCCATGGCGTTTCATTGTGCGCCGTCAAAAGCTGCTTCGGAGGGACCATCACTGCCGAAAGAGTCCGACAAGATCATGTCGTCTTCTTCTTCAGATAAGGTGGTGCAGCTGCTGCGTAAACATGCAAGACCTTCAAGTACGCGTGACCTGTGCACCCATGCAAGATCGTCATCCTCCACTATGGGCTGCCTGCTGTCGCCGGCCTCTTCCTCGTCCGCCGGTAAAAACTACGTACGCCTTCCTCCTCCTCATCCTGTCGTCTCCATCTGGGCGATGTCTCTGACGTCGACAAGGCACCAAGACGTCAGCGACGCAGAACTACCTTCGTTCTTGACGGCCAAGAAAATCACGAAGAGCGACCTGCACAGCCATGAGAACCGTCTCTTCGTCCACACCTGCTTCGCGAAGCCCAATAATATCATGGCTCTTGGCGAGAAAACGGCCGCGAGCCTTGACGACTACCACAAGAAGAAGACAGAGAGGGAGGAGACGGTAAATCAACTTGATCGACTGCAGCAATCCTCCAAGAGGAGGAAGACGTCGGAGCAGGCGGCCTGGACGATGAGCAGTTGGCACCCCAACTCCACCTGTGAAGAAGAAGATGAGAGACTTACAATTACTATGGATGCCCTGGAGGATTTCCTCGACAGCGAGCCAAAGGGACAGCAAGAAATCATTGTCATTGATGATGACGCACCTCCCTCCTCATTGAGTACTTCTGATGTAGAACCGGTCCATGACGAAAAGCCTGCTGCTGCACCCTTTAATCAAGTGAACGCGTGTGAGCATGGAGACCATCACGCAGAGGAAGAGGACGATGACGAGGAGGGGTTCTCATGGTCCGACAGCAGCTCCATTGTTGTCGATGATCACTTCGTGATACCAAGCATGGAGGAAGAAGAGGACGAGGATGGGCACGTTACGTCGTCTTGTATCCTAGAGTTAAATTGGGATGCATTCATCTAATTAAAACGACCTTTAAAAATCCGGTCATTTTTTTTATATAGAATATCAAGCGGTTCATGTAATTTTAATACATGACATTAGCCGACCCCACCTAGTGGGATAAGGCTTTGTTGTTATTGTTGTTGTAATACATGACATATGTATCTTCCATAACATTGGACTACTTCTAGAAAAATGGCAAGTGCCAAATGTTATATTTGTCCATTATATTAATTTCAAATGTAATTATAGGGTGGTGGAATAATCAAATATGTATTTGTAGATTGCACCATATATAAGTAAATAGTATGCATAAAATAGTACCATAATTAATAAGAAAAATAGAACTTTTTTTTCAAAAAATTTTTTATGTATTCATTAATTAATTGCTCCGTTGGAGTCATCGTACAAAATATGGATTAGATTCGGATAAGAACTATCTAACAAAAAATTATCGTTATAATAAGTGCGACAAAAAAAGACAAGGTAGTCAGCAGCCAGATTCTTGCTTTTGGAGCAAAGCTTGACCTCCATAGCTTGCACTCAATTTAGCAAAGGAATCATTCACGATAGAAAAATAGAACATGAAAGGACTTAATTCTAGTGTTGTGTGGACTCAATGTGTAAAAGATAATTGGTGTAACACACTCTGAATCACACTCATGAATTAGGACCATCACGTCCAGCCACCTTAAACACTAATATCATATCGATAACATAACAGTGGAAGTCCTTAATATATATATATATATATATATATATATATATATATATATATAATATTTGGAAAATAATCATGATACGACAAATTATATTCTCAAACATATGGCTAAAACACCATCGATCGTCACAACACTTACTATTTCTAAGCATTTGCAACCTCCCCGTTATTTCTAATCTCTGAATTCTAACAATTTCTAATCTCTTGAAATCTTTATATCTCCTCGAGCGCGCATACAAAACGTGTAAAGCAGCATTTTGTCTCTTCGTGTCCATGTTATTGATAACTTAGTCACTTGAAATAGTATCTCTCGATCACAGCAGACATATAGAAGGCAATTTAGTCACCAATCCAAATACAAGATCTCGGTGAATTGAATTCATTTTTTTCCTTGACACGGAGATACTCAAGTCTGACATGGCCATTGTTCTGACCCAAAGGAAATAAGTTAATTTTAGATCTTCTAGTTCTAGCTAATGTCATCCTTGATATAGTCAAGTCCGCCTGCAACCACATGAAGCAAAATCTAAAGTTTAGAACTCATGGCTATGACCAACATTTTGTTCAACATAATTCGGTTTTACAAATATTGAAGTACGATAATTTGCTTTCTAGCTATCCGAAGGAGTTTATCTCACAAACATTAAATCGAGTTTATCTCATCTTAGAGCACTTTACTTGGTCGTTGTCTTTTCTTTCCTGCTGCTACATATACTTCGGTTTCAACCTTCTACGATGTAGATTGGGTGTCATGTGTCTTCATAAGCCATTCCAGTGTCCGCTTAGTGTTAAAGTTGGTGAATCTTTAGTGTCCTAGAAGTATAAGAAACAAAACATTATTTTTTTATCTTGTGTCCTAGATGTCTAAGAAACAAATCATTATTTTTCTATCTTCTGCTGAAGCTCAATACCAAAATTTTTGCCTTGATTGTTGTGGAGTTTATTTTGATAGACGGATTATTAAGTAAGTTGTCTCTACCTTTGTCCAATTACTTATCTATATTATATGACAGCCTCATGGCAATTTAAATGCTACTTCATATTTCTGCTTAGTGTTTTTAATGTAACTTCATATTTCTATATATCATATATGATTATGTTATTTGTCTTAGCTGATCACTATATATAATAAAATTCAATTATACTAGACATGTAACACTGATATGATAAGTACGTATAATGTTATTAAGACGTATAAACAAGCAGGAAAGCATGTAGATGTGGTTGTAAGATTCATCTTATGAATAAATTTATGTGTGTTCTTCCCTGATATCTCTCGTTCTCTCTCATCCCTCACAACTGTAGCACGTTTCTATTTTCTCTCTCCTCTCCTTCTCACAGACTAATTCCATTTCATATTAACTTATTAATAATTTAATTTTGAAAAGTTATTTTTCTCTCTCTCCTCTCTCTGTCATAAATTATTTTATTTTTAAATTTTAATTTCAATTCCGATTTATCTCATTTGAAAATTTATTTCTTATTTATTCACCACTCATGTAATTGTAGGACTTAAAGTAACTCTTTATTTCTTAATTAAATTTTAACCTATTAGGATGAATTAGTTAAACTATGTAATATTTATTAAATAAAAAATTATAGTTTAATATAATTTTATTTTTTTATAATCACAGTACGTTCTTAAACAGTTGTTTATAGAAAATTAATTACTTTTTTTGTATTACAATATGGATAATTTGATATTACACATCGTTTTTCTCTAACCTTGAACTTTAATCCGTGCATGTTTTTACTTTTTAGATTAAGTGTAGAAGGAAAAGAAAAAGAGCTTTGCTATACTTTCTTGACTGAAAAAAGAGACCAAACCTGGATATGAATAGAAAATTTCAAAATAAAAGGGCATGTTGTATTTATGATGTTAATTTCTTAAATATTCTTCTCCGAGTTGTTGAATTATTTTAGATGCTGAAACTGAAAGTAGAAATATATATAGGCGATGTCTCTTTAGGTAGGCACCAAAAAAGGAACATGAAATTCGCCTGCATATTAAAATTTCTAACCTTGAGGATAAGTGGAACTTGAGATACGAACACGTGCATGCATTACCTATCAAAGATCGGAGTAGCAGTCAGGAAATCGTTCATGCGTAAATAAGGAGTAGACCCTTGATCGATATTTACATCCACTGGTTGTCATTACTGAGCTGCTTCTTTTTCTGGTTGATCGCCCCTCTGCATGCAGCGAGCGCAATCATCTTAATTCCCTTCCCCCGTCGCTACCACGCACGTCGATCGTTCCATGGCGTTTCAAGTAAAGCCGTCAAAAGCTGCTGCCGACGGGCCCTATCGGCCGAAAGAATCCGACGAGATCATGTCTTCGTCGTCGTCGTCGTCTTCTGATAAGGTGCAGCTGCTTCGTGAACATGCAAGACCTACAAGTGGTACACATGTCCTGTGCACTCATGCTTCCTCCACCATGAGCTGCCTGCACTCGCCGGCCTCTTCCTCCTCCGGCGGTGAAAACTACGTACGCCTTTCTCCTCCTCAGTCCGTCGTCTCCATCTTGGAGATGCCTCTGCCGTCGGCAAGACACCAAGAGTCACCGACGCAGAACTGCCTTCGTTCTTGACGGCCAAGAAAGTCACAAAGACCGATGACTACCACAATATCATATCTCTTGGCGAGGAAACGGCTGCGAGCCTCGACGACAACCACAAGAAGAGGACAGAGAGGGAGGACATGGTAGATCAACTTGATCGACTGCAGCAATCCTCCAAGAGGAGGAAGACGTCGGAGCAGGCGACCTGGACGATGAGCAGTTGGCACCCCAACTCCACCTGTGAAGAAGACGATGAGAGACTTACGATTACTATGGATGCCCTGGAGGATTTCCTCGACAGAGAGCGAAAGAGACAGCAAGAGATCATTATCATTGATGATGACACACCTCCCTCCTCATTGAGTTCTTCTGATGTAGAACCGATCCATGACGAAAACCCTGCTGCTGCACCCGCTGATCAAGTGAACGCATGTGAGCATGGAGACCATCACGCAGAGGAAGAGGATGAAGAGGAGGAGGGGTTCTCATGGTCCGACAGCAGCTCCATTGTTGTCGATGATCACTTCGTGATACCGAACATGGAGGAAGAAGAGGAAGAGGATGGCACGTCGTCTTGTTTAAGTAGCAATATCTTAGAGTTAAATTGGGATGCATTCATCTAATTAACAACCACCTAAAAAATCCGGTCATGATATATGTATATCAAGCGTTTCATGTAATTATAATACATTTGTAATACATGATTATTTGTATCATACACTTAATTTTTACTTTAATCTTCCTAATTAATTCTTGATTAATTTATAGTAAAGTCATTAACATGGTTGTCTAGATCTTATGATTTTACGTTCTTTTTTCTCCTTACCGATATCGATCTTATCTTTAGAGCATGTGTAAGATTAACACAACTAAGATCTTATCCGATCCTATATGATCTTATATAATTAATATAAATATTTGAATATATATTTACGATAATAAGAATTAATTTAAATGAAATTTTGCTTAAAATATATTTTCTTCATTTTTAAAATGATCTTATGCAATTTTGCTTAAGATCCAATAAAAAAATAACTTTGCAATGTGTAATTTAAAATTTGGGTCTGGGAAATTTATCAAAATAATATTTATTAATTTTAAAATATATCTTTTAGTAATAACTTGGATCTTATGATTTGTTCTCGATCTTATGTAACAACCTTGATAATGCCATCATTTTTCTTCTAGCAATAGTCTAATTAATGATGAAGATGGAACATGATTTTGAATACCAAGTTTGTTTTCTTTTCATTTAATGTATTTGCAATTCAAGTTTGAAGAGAGATCTTGGCATTTCCCATGTTAGTTCATGCAATTTATTTTGAGGCATAGTGCTATAGTTAAAGTACCTCTAGCAAGATGACAAATAACAAATATAATCTTTGTTCATTATATTACCAAATGTAATTGGGAGGTCGGAAGAAGTCACTGCTCACAATAGATAATTAATTAATATTTTTGTAGTTTATACGTTGTGCCATAAATCCATAAAATAGTACCGTAATTAATGAGGAAAATCAAACATTAACAGACTTAAGTCCCGTAGTGTTACGTGTGGACTAAATATATATGAGATTAATTCTTGTGTCATGATTCCTCTTAATGCGCGCTTGCAAATATGGCAAAGTGTGGTTCCTAGCGAAATTTCACGGGCAATTTTTTGTTACATAGATTTTTAAGTTACAGATAGATAAAACTCATGTTAGTGGTGTTTAATTAACATCGAATGGAATTCATGAATAAATCGAATGTTTTTTTAATCCACAATGCTACTCCATCAGTGCGTGATATAGTCCGATTTGGCTCGTGCGATTTTATCAAAATACGTCATACCTAATGAAAAACATGTTTCCATATATACCAGCATCACTCTTATGACTTATGCACGACTAATCTAAAACCTTTAATGAGTTATTCATCTAGTGAAAAGTGTAGTGTTTTTGAACCATTTCCATGTTAAACGATGGAATTTGAGCTTTTCCCCTTTTTAGGAATAGTCCAAGTTGAAATAATGCTGACTCCAAACTGCTTATGAAACAAAAAGGTCCTGATTTTACCCTTGGTGCAATGGTTCATAAGCATTGTACCCCCAAGAAAATGAGATCGTCATGCATGATTTTACCACCTTAATTAACTATCATATTTTAAACCAAGAAGTATAATGTATATAAGTATGATGCACCTGGTGGTTCACATGCTTTACACCGCCCATTCCATAAAAGACATAATTAAGATAGTTTTGGTGTAGCAGCTGATGGAACACTCAGTGGGTCACCTGAAGAAAATATGCAATCAAGATTATAATAAAATGAGGAAAGATCTAATCGATACTTAAATAATGCTATCCAAGAGAGGAAAAGTTCATCGGAGAGAATCGTAATCACAATTCCTCTAACATTATCCACGCCAAGACTCTTAGAATATTTGCACCAACACCACAATACATTTTGTGGAGAAAGATGAGAAAGGAGAAAATCAAGGAAAGAATCATCACCTTTCACTTTGTAGAGTTGGTATATGAAGGAGAGATTCTTGTAACTCATTTTCATTCATTTTCTCTACATAATGAGTGAGATTATGGAGATTAATTGAATGACCACTCATCATGACACCAAATTAATTCTAATTTAATCAATCGATTGCCCATATTATATTGATCAATATCTTATCATCCAGCTGTTTGATTCATGATTTGATTGGGCCATCATTTCAATCATGGCATTCAATTGAGTTTAGGGCATATGATTTTGCCCATTGCCTAATATTCGGTCTCTTCCTCCTCCGATGGTGAAAACTACTTACGTCTTCATCCTCCTCTGCTCATTGTCTCCAACTGGGCGATGTCTCTAGTGTCAACAAGTCACCAAGACATCACTGATGCAGAACTACCTTCGTTCTTGATGGCCAAGAAAGTCACAAAAACCAACTTGGACGGCGATGAGAACAGTCTCTTCATCCGCGCCAACTTCGTGAAGCTCAATATCATAGCTCTTGGAGAGAAATGAATTGCGAGCCTCGATGAGTACCACATGAAGAAGAGAGAGAGAGGGAGGAGACGAAAGTAAGTTTGATCAACTGTAACATTCCTCCAAGAGGAGGACGACATTGGAGCAAGCGGCCTGGACGATGAGCAGTTGGCACCCCAACTCCACCTGCCCTGGAGGATTTCCTCCACAATGAGCCAAAGGGACAGTAAGGAACTGATAATAAATGGAAAGCATTATTATCATAATACATTACAGTAGAAGAACAAATTGCCAAGACTTTTTACGTTATTTTGAAGATCATCATTAGGAATCTGATCACGTGCGAAAGGAGAACACATTATCTACAACCCAAGTATTCGAGCATGTTTGTTGGAACCTCGATGGAAATCTAATGCCCCTCAACATTGTCCTTGGACTATGTGCATAGAAAATAGAAGTAGAGTTCGCTTTTATAGTGAACTTATGATAGTTATAATAACTATCGAAGCAATATTTATGCAGTTTATAATACATTTATGGATTGACAGGGGATAAGGGATTTGACACGATTACCATTGAGAAACAAGAAATTGCCTAAAAGTTTGAGAGTAAAAAAATTACATGTTGAAGCGTTAAACCCTAATAACTCATTGTGTTTGGATCGAGATTAATGGAGAGTAAAGTGAGGAAGGGGAAAAAAATTTTCCCTTGTTTGAAAAAAATTTTAAAGGAAAGGAATGGAGGGGATTTTTCCCTTCGTTCTTCTCCTTTTGTGCTATTTTATTTCAACGCCAATTTGAAGTGTAAAAATTTTCTTCTCTTTTTTCCGATTCTCTTTCCTTCTCCTTAACGAGCGTTCATCCAAACATAAGTTATCCAATGCAAGAGAGAAATAGTGCCGATGCTCCACAACCAATGCGCTATGTGCACAACTTTTTGTTATATTTTACAGAAATTATAGTGACTTGGCAGATATATCACTTCATAGTCTAACTTGCCGTATCACTCTATTTTCCATAATACCACTGCAAATTTGAGTTATTGGCTCTCATGTAAATATGCACATCCTACTTGGTAAACTAAAGGTCAAGCTGTGACCTAAGGACCTTTTGTACTTGATTTTGGCACCTTTGAAATGCCAAGACAAGATTTAAAGCACTAATGATTCCCAGTTTAGAACAGAATCAATGCGACATATGTTTCTGGGTCTCCAGAAGTAAAGCAAGTTTTTTCACATTTGAGCAGCAAAAAAGATATTTACTATACTTCATAAAAAATATTTTGTTTCACGTGGACGAAACTGCTGCAGGGGACAGACTTATAACATTGCCACAATTTGTCCACAAATAATATATACAGTGAAAATCTAATGTATAAAATAAAATCCTGTTTCTGCCCAACAAACAAGAACGGACATGATTTAAGACATCTGATGTATGCTTATGGAAAACTAACTATCGTATATCAAATTAGTATCATGAAGAAAGGGCAAGAGAATTTAGATGTCCATTTCCATTTGCCAGATGATTCGAACCCAACAGAATGAATCTGATCAATAAGATCGAAAAGCAGAGACAGCGGCCTCCTATATCTCACACGATTCTGATTCTGTTCGCCCGAAGAAAGCATACCGATTGTTTGCAACATTATCATATGCAAAGTCCCTTGCAAACCTACAAAAAGAAATACCAGCAAAGCCATGTTTCAACTAATTTGCAGAAGTCCACCAACAATGTTTTTGGCAAATTGATGTTAACACATGCAATTTCTCTATATGCATCAAGAAAATGATCCTTCTGCTAAAGAAGTGGG
Source organism: Pontederia crassipes (assembly GCA_030549335.1). NCBI lineage: Eukaryota > Viridiplantae > Streptophyta > Magnoliopsida > Commelinales > Pontederiaceae > Pontederia > Pontederia crassipes. The sequence goes on from CM060190.1 coordinate 39,057,008, forward strand.
GCTTACAGAGGTACAAACTTCAACAAGAATGCCATCTGGGGAAAAGGAAGGTCAAGGTACTCCATAATCCTAAGAACTGCTTCTGACTTTATATAAGACCTGCAAATAATCAAGAGCAGACAACATGATCACAGGTAACAGAACTCTGGTTACATGTTACAAATTCTACGAGTTCAAAGGGACAGCAGGCATACATATCATAAATCCAAGAAAGACTGCAGGTATCTTATCTGATATATAAAACAGTAAATATACTCCTTGATTTCTGAAATTGGACAAGAAAACTAAGCATCAGAGGGATGGTAAGCACTTGTTGCTACAATGCAACTGACATTAAGTTTGCAGATACCTCCCTATTTGATTAGTAGGGAATACACTCATTCCAACTCCGACTCTTCATAGAAATGCAAAATTATCTGATATAATTAGCTAACAAAATACCAATATTACTGAAAATTAATGTCCAAGCTTCTGATGCTTAGGAAGAAACTTCATACTTTGTATACAAAAAGAGGTAGCTATCATGTTCCCTCTGCAACAATTATAATGATTCCACATATTTTTTTCTTGTCCATGTATCATTCAGTTCAAGAATTCTTTGGTCTCCCCATTCGCACAAAATGAGGCCCCCGGGTAAGTCAATGCATAACTTTTCATTTTCTTGTACAAGCACGTTTATTCCTCTTTTGTTATTGAGTTCAGATCTTTACAGAGTGAATAGGAGGTTTCAGTGAAAAATGCTTGTCATCTTTGCATATGAAACCATCTTAGGCACAAGGAGAACTTCCTTTACAAGTTTATATTATAATCCTTTTTTTTTTCTTTTTTGAGGGTGAACACACTGACTCAAATTCTACTGAATTCTGATTCAAGCCGAGCTTTTAGCCAAGCCAATATCTAATTCTAGTAATGTCAGCTGGCATGCAGCTCAGATCATGCTTCCTTCAAGATGGATGAACCCATTTTAAGCAGAACCAAAAAATATATATGATGAGAGAGACAAGTAACTCGAAAGGGGAAGTCTTTTGTTGAACTGTAAATGTAAGAAAACAACAACAGAAGCCATAATTACAAGAAAAAGAACTCACTAATGAAATGAAACCCTAAATGAAAAGAACATCACATCCTTCTGCATAAACATTGCAAATGGAAACATAATCTAAAAAGCACCATGCAGAGCGGGAGAGAGTTCTCATCCTCACAGACAAGCTTCACTGAACTGACGACGTGGATTTGGTGCATCACAGTAAGTGGTTCATGGTAATGTTAAAAGAAGGTGAAAACAAACACATCTGCAACCTGGTTGATTGGCACAAGGTTCAGATAGGACATCTATATGATGGCGAGGAAAATGTAAAAATTTTTCCTAACAACCCGACCCCACTTAGTGGGAAAAGGCTTTGTTGTTGTTGTAATTCCTTTTGGAATGAAAGAAACCAAAGGATTGTGCACAAACCAGCCTCCTGAAATCAAGAGGACATCCTTCTTTCAAATGAAAAAAACAATGATGGTAACCCCCCAAAAAAATCAAAAGAAGCATCAGACTTCAAGAGTTGAAAAATCTCCACAAGCTCTCAGGAACACAATAATCCATACGTCCAGGATGTATATAGTAATGACACTGCTCCCCCATGTAAAGCTACGTTCTGTTGGCAAGAACACTAAACACTAATACACAGTGAAATTGCTAAAGCCCTTGGATTCGTGTCTCTGATTCCTACAACTCCAGGGTTAATCTTCCATCAACCTTGGCTAAATATTAGACTTTCAGTGCAACTAAAAAAGAGAGAAAAGAATGTCAAAATATCTGGGCAAATAGTTTAATGAATAATAAAGAGAACACAATCAAATCACATAAGTTTAAGGATATCTTTCCGTCAACAGTCAGAATATTAACGGTAATCTATCTTTCTCAACAAGAATAACACTATGTGGAAGGGCTCAGCAGACAGCATATTAAATTCTGACCTATCTTTCTCAACAAGGACGACGCTAGAGATATCATCAGGTGATCTCCCAGACTTCTGCAGCAGCTTCCTGCCAGCATCACTTTGTAGAGCTTCATATCTTATCCGTCTGCATGCCCAATTCAGCAGAATACAGTGCAAAAACGTGTCATACAAGCACACATAACAAGAGCATTTCCAGCCAAGCAATTACAGCTCGGAGGTGATTAGTGAACACTTCAGACACGGAATTGCTGACAGATGAGTTGCAAAAGATCCTACTTTCTCGTGGAATAAAAACAACAGAAAACTTATATGCAGAATTGGATCCTGAATGACTCAGAAAAATATGAATTGGATCGATTGGCTGTTTGAATAGGCATATTATAAGGTCTCCGTTCTATGTTTACCTAAAAGCACAAGAAAGAGTTAGATGCGTGACCTCTGGCGATCGTTGTGGCGGACAAAGCGGACACCTCCATTGCACAAATTGCACACGCCTGGACAAAACACACACGCAATTACCCGCTACACCGCTTGTCGAACTAAACGCAAATCTCAAAAATCCTCTGGTTGCTGGTTATGTGAATCGCTTACCATCGAAGAGCATGATGGGCCTTGAGTCGCCCAGGAAGAACTCTGCACCTATGGCCTCTGCGGAGTCCACGACGGCAGGAGGGCCACGGCCCTCAACAGCCGCGGACGCGTGCGTCCGGCGGGCTAGACGGGGGCGAACGGGCGGCGCACCGGACACCATCGCTGCGCAAGGCCAAGAGGCAAGGAAGAGGGCCGCCATCCCTCTCTCGCACGCCTCACGGTGTGCACTGTGAAGCCTTCGCTGAGCACCGGTTAATGTGGTGTCCACAAAAATAAATAAATATATAAAAAAACATAAGGTTACAAAAAAAAAAAGATTGATTCAAGGCAAATGATACGTGTACGTGGCATGTGTCAATATTTCCATACCAATCTTTTTTTTTTCTTTTCGAGGGATACTTAACATTCAACAAGCAAGAAACTTTGCTTTTATACTTAACATTCAGCGATTGATTTAGGATATTAATAAATAAGCATTGATAAATTTAATGATAAAATTAGCTGGTGAATATGAAATAACATAATTGGATGTACAACAAATTATTCAATTTAATCACTATACATATTTTATCATAATTTAATAGGTACATCAATAATAACTCAATGAAATAAAATAAAATTACACAAATAATATTTTTTATTAAAATATATAAAAATATATATATTTACGTTACATTTTATATAATGCATACATGATTGAAAAAGTTAATTATTAAATTAGTTTTTTATCCATTGCTAATAAATAAATAATTTGTAATTAATTAAATATGAATATAAAAAGAATATAGTCGAGTGGTGATAAAAAATAAAAAATAATAAGATAAGTTAAAAAAATAATGCAATTGAATAAAGGTAAAACGAAAAAAATTATAAAGAGCTAACCTTTAAATGTTAATAGAAGTAATTTTTTAATACTTACATTCAAAACTCTAATTTTTTTTAGATTTAATATTTTTTGGATGGTTCTGCGTTAATATTTTTTTACCCCAAGTTATTCAAATAGTAGGGACAGTCTAATTTCAAATCTTACAAGGGTTGTTTAGTAGAGGAACATTATAAGAATATCACCTTATTCTCAATTTTACATTCAAACAATCATGAAATATGGTGATGGATCACATATCAAAAACAAGAAAAAGTAGGAATACATCTATTCTTGCTCCAATCAAGAACCGATGGGTTCTTTATTTGTTCTCATTTTAGAAACAAAATGGGAGCAAATAAATTTGTTCTTGAAAAATGCCAAACAACCCCACAAGAAACGAATAAAATGTTCTAATTATGCAATGATGATCATAAGACACACATAAAAAAAATGAGTGTGGCTAAAAAGACAAGAACAAGAAGTTTGTTCCTGATTTGTTTCTATACCAAACAGAAAAAAATAACATTTGAACCACTAAACACCACTTCAAATATTTTTTGTAACAAGCCATAAACTATATCAATAAAATTTAGGGATCTTCCTCTAAAAGAACATTTAAATTTAAATCATAACATTTAATACAATCCCTCCATTACAATTTCTAATAGAATGTTAGGATAGTTTTATATCTCAACCAAAATAACACATCATTTTTTGAGAGAAATTTGAATTTTATTTACATATTTTTTCTCTTTATTTTGATTCTGCTCTTTGTCCTGTCACTCCCTAGGCACCACAACCGTCATATGTTTGAGTCAAGTCATTTTTTTATTAACATAATGATACTCAATTGCAAATGATGCTACTGAATGCTTTACTTTAGAATAAGAAGATGAATATAGCTTTCACAGGGGAAGTTCTAAAAAAGAAAGGAATGCCCTTAATTATTTGATATGATATTAAGGGTATGTCTCGATGAAGAGTTTAAAAAAGACATGCTATATTTAATTATGATGAAGTCGTTTTAAATTTTTACACCATGTTTGTATATAACCTTATTTATTTAACTAAGAATACATTGAACTTGCTCATCATTTGAATAAAAATTAAATTTACCAAATTGATAATTTTGAAAGAATTAAAAATAATTATTCGTAAAGACATTTATCAAATTTAATAGTAAAGACATTTTAAAAAAATATGTAAATAATCTTTTTTAATATTTTAAATAGAAAAAATAATCTTTTTTTAAAAAAATAGTAAAGACATTTATCAAATTTAATATTCCCTATCACATATATTATATTTTTGTATCCAAACAAAAAGTAAATTAGATTAATCCAATTCATCTCATTAGTTTATATTCAAACATAATTTTTATAAACTCTCGTGACACTCAACTTCACCGACCTATACTCCCTCATCCTAATTCACTTCTTCATCATTATAAAACCAAACACACCTTTAGTATGCAAAATATAATATATGAATTAAGGAAGATTAAGTTTGATAAATATCTTTATTATTTTTAAGAAAAGTGTAATGTGTCAATTTGATAAATTTAATTTTAAATCAAATGATGAACTTAGGAAGTCGATCATATTCTTAATTAAATTAATAAAAAAAATCCAAACATGACATTAAAAAATTAAATCCACCCATCCTCGTTAAACCTATCTCATTTTTTCTAATCTCTTCGTCCAAACGTACTCCTAAATCTCTCAGCATCTGACTTGCCACAAAGCTTGGAAAAGGACACGATTTGATATTAAATGAGCTCGAATTATTTGACATAATAGTCAAATCAATATTTTTTTTAAATTAGCACATCATTTTTCTTCAAATGTGATGTTGTAAGTAATCAGGGGAAGAAATTATACTTATTAAACAGCACAATTTAAAGGAAAGAATAAATTATTTACTGTAAAAATTCAGAATTATGTGGTTATTGTAGACGACCAAAAGATAATGTTAATAAACTTTCACAGTTCAAATGATCCAATCATTAGAGATCAAAAGTTATAATATAAAATTCTTTGAGAAAAAGGAAATAGGGAAAAAAAACGATACCCTTTCATCTAATCTCGTAATTGAAGGTGAAGGAAATGAGATTCGGTTGGCATTCGACTTTCATGGCCTAACTTCCTAATTGAAAAAATCTTTTATTTCTCCCTTTTTCCTCCCATTTGAACATATTTTTAAAAAAATAAAAAAATGTTGCTCTCTCTAACGATTTAATATTTTTAATAAAATTAATTAACACATATTTCACATGATATTAAAAAAAATTCTCGTTTTAGTACCAAAGTTTCCTCCTAAATTATAATTATAAAAATATTGCTCTTTCCAACACTTGAGTTTTAAAAAAAAAATTGGCCAGTGACATCAGAGATTCCGGAAGTAAAAAAAAAAGGTTTTTAGTGAAAACTGTACACAATTTTGTTTATCAATGAAAAGGAAATTTTAGTTGACTAGGTTTCGATGTATACTATACACACAATCATCTCATTCTGCTTATTCAAGAAAGGAAAAGCAAGAATCACGTTCCTTTTTCCTACGTACAACAAAAGAATATCTCTAAAAACAATGATATCATTTCTGCAACACAGCATTCTTGTTACAGAAAAACTGCATATTAAATTTGAATTACATGTCGACTGTAAGACATCTTTCAACTTTGAAACTTTGTGATGTAACTAAAGGAATAGTGTGCTCTAACAACATGAGAACCTGCTGCCGGTTGCTGGCTTCTGTGCATCAGTTCCATCACTAGGGAGGCTCACCCTGTTGACTGAAAGTTCAGCCTTGTAAGAGTCAGAATTCAGGACCTTCCTGCTGACATTGTTGTAGATCTCCTTGATAACGATCTCGAACGCGGTCTTGACATTTGTGGAATCTAAAGCCGATGTTTCGATGAAAAAGAGTCCCTCTACTTCTGCAAGGCTTTTACCTTCCTCAACTGATACTTCTCTGATGTTCGCCAAGTCGCTCTTGTTGCCTACCAGCATCTTGGCCACTGTTGTGTCTGAATGTGCTGCATTATGTTTTTGGATAAACCCATTCTTAGATGTTTGAGTATCCAGAAGCGGAAAAAACATATAGAAAATATGACATATGCTTCTTTGAAGAGTCTGGTGTATATCATGTAACAAACAACAATTGAATTGGTGGTATAAGAAGCAAAGAGCTAGCAGGCACAATATATGCCCTCGGTCATCTAACAAACAAAACGCTGCATACATGCCTACAGTATCATCCTTGTGGAGCTAAAAAATATTGGACAATGCAAGTGAAAGTGTTCCTAAGACACGACAGTTTGCCACGAGAATTTAAGCATTTACGTCTTTTGCAGCATCTTTAGCAAGGGCCAGAGTCTCCACAAAGACTTTGTCTCACATATCAAACAATGCAGTCTGGAGCATTCGAGCTCACGACGAACAGACTGTCTTTTGGTTATCTAGACAAACCTTACAGTGACTAAAATGGAAGATGTTATTATTTCTATCTGTGAGCAAGGATAAAGGAAAAATGAACTACAACAAGCATTTCTGCAGTAGTAGTATCTTCAGGCTCTGGAAGAACAGAAATCATTGCAAAGAGGCAACAAAAGAAGAACATCACTAGAAAATCATGCACTTCCCTCACTAGAAAATCATGCACTTCATCAAAGAACTCAGAACTTACTTCCCATACTTGCACTCGTTAAAGAATGAATTAGGGAAGAAATATCAAATCAAATGGTTAGAGAAAATAAGAAACTAAATGCGAGTAATTTTTTAATCCTTCCTGCCTTAAGGAGTATATGAGGTAACAAAAGTTGAAGTTCCACATCGATCCAATGGCAAGCTTCCTCTTTTGCAATTGTACGAAAGCAGTTAAAGCCATCGCATCTTTCAAATTAGCTAGGGGCAGCATAACCAAATGCAAAACATGATCAAGTCTCTGCAACTTTTCTTCAAGGTAATTATGTTCATGATAAAAAGTGAACAAGAGATGCCAAGGCGACTGTTTACTTCTGTTCATTGAATTATTTACCTGAGCATCCGTTGTTTCATAAACTCATGCACCAAGCAGGATGAGGGACTTCAATTCAGACAGGTCATTCAATTAGAACTGCATGTTTCAGTGGACACCTTTCCCATTTCTAACATCATCCATAGGATTATCAAACCTTAAAGTGCATCACTCCTAATCTGAGCTGCTTGCTTGTTCTATAATCTGACTCCGTGTAAAAATGAAATAGGATTACATGAGAAACATCATGATTGATTCCACAACGACAGTTTTGTTCCTCATTAACCGGTCCGACACAGCCATATGCTACCGAATGCTCAAAGGAAGCCAAATTTCTTCAGCATTCCAGATAAAATCTACACCTCGCAGAACGAGTGGCGTCAGGTCCACATGGAAATTAGCTCTCTAAATTACTCCATCTATTTTTTCTCGTTTCGGCAGCATCAAGAAAGAGGGACAAAATGAAAGGGGGGAAACGAACAAAGAGTAGAGTAGGCAGACTTTATCTTACTGTTGAGCTCATCGAGCCACCTGCCGACGTTGTCGAAGGTGGATCGGCGGGAGATGTCGTAGACGACGAGCGCGCCGAACGCCCCGCGGTAGTAGGCGGAGGTGACCGCCCGGAAGCGCTCCTGTCCGGCGGTGTCCCAGATCTGGGCCTTCACCTCCTTGCCGTCAATGTCCATGGTCTGCGTCTGGAACTCCACCCCGATGGTGGCCTTGGAGTGCAGGTTGAACTCGTTCCTCGCGTACCGGGACAGCAAGTTCGACTTCCCCACCGCCGAGTCCCCTATGATCACCACCTTGAACAGGTACTCCTCCACCTCCTCCTCATCGTCCATTCTCCTCCTCCTCCTCCTCTTCCTGATCCGCTTCCTTCTGCAACAAATTGCTTTGATTCCTTCTCTCGTTGGAATTGATCACTGAAACGGATGAATGAGGTGGGAGAAAGGTTGGCAGGGGGGAGTAATGATGAGGTCGTTGCCAATGCCAACTGGTGCGGTTGGATGATTACTGTGGGGAGATGTAGACACCAGCCAAAATGCCTGAGCTCTCCTCTCTATTAGTGGGATTACTTTTAAATGAATTTATGGGATCGTGGAGAAGTCGTGGCCGATGTTTGGAAGAGGGAAAATTTATGAGTGGCATGTTCGTGGACAAGCTGAAGACTTTGAACAACAGGAAACAAGTTGGATCCACCAGCTGTCAGACAAGAAAGATTAGATACTGATGGAATCTTTAATCGATTTCCTGACAAAATTTATTGACTCTTTCCACGTGCATAAAAAAAAACATAGGATCTCAAGTTTTTTTTTTTCCGCTGAGAGATTTTCGAGATAAAGTTTGTAACGGTGAGAAAAGTGTCTTAAAAGCGACCTTGAGGTCACATTAATCTCATCGGCTTGTCCTTATTCATTACGTGGAGATTGTATACAGATTCCTATATGCAAGTTATCTTCCTTTATTTCCTTTTTTGTGTGCTGCAACGTTCGATGTCAACACATATCGATGGACGATAAAAATTAGAAACATTAATACTAGAATTTTGCTCAAGTTTTAAATTGTAGGTAGTGGAGGGATGCGTTGGTTGGCTCACCAACCTTCCAGAATATGGTCGGTGTTTAAATCGATTTAGCATTGTATTTCATATTGATCGTCTTAATTTCTTATTCCATATTTTGACTTATAAAAAATAATATTATACATGATAATCAAATTGATTGGTATATATGAACCAAGATTGCAGTTGATATGAAAAAAAAAAAGAGGGTAGCATATGTAAATTCTGGGGCCTTTGCATTTGATATGCAAGTTGTAATTTTTCTATTAGGCTTGACACCCCCTCCCTTTCCAGATGTCCCAGATTTATTCTCAGACGCTAGATTACATGTGGTGACTACGCGGATAGGCACCTAGTCAAGTCTGTTTTGAGTTTGTAGCGTAAGTTTTATGGTCGATACGACTATGTCGAGAGTCGTTTTTATAAGCATTCAATCACGAACATGACTAAAGTGTTGAACTACTCATCATGGGATCGTGGTATTAGCGCGTTGCGACGCTAATGCAGGCGTTTGAGCGCTTAAAGTCTGAAGGAACAACCAAGGAACCACGAGACGTCACGAAGGGACACCGATGTGGGTTGCCACCTCACGCTCAAGACTATGACACTAGAATTAAAGTAAAATTTACATGTATTAAATATGATAAAACATAATATACAATTAAGCCTCGGAAAACACTAGTGAACTCCTCCCAGAGTACCGTAGGTATAAGAGTCTTATTACATATTGAAAATGCAAAAGACGTACCCTACGAAAAACGTCACCTACTTGGTCATTCAAAAAGATGACCTTATAAGATAAATGCTCTAAGGACAGATAACTTGGTACTCCGTAATATTACGCAGTGCGGGGTGACTGCATATGTCACGACCCCTATTTAACTCGCGAGTTAAACTATAGTTCGCGACTCATTACGAACGATCAAATAAAATTATGAAGAAATGCGGAAACGTGATGTAATTTGCTCTTCTTTTATACCATAAGAGTAAAAGTATATCATTAAATAAATTACACAATATGTGATCATTTCAGAGCAAACTGATACATCCTAAATCATACATTTGACAAAATGACTTTATTTTTAATACAACTTATTTTGACATAAATAACAGACACGACTACCTCTCTCAACATCTTAATAGAAACATACAAGAGACATAAATCCTCTCATCGTACCATCAAGGATGTTATAGAATCATTTTATGACTATCACCTTGCACGATCCCCAACGAGCTATATGAATCTGAAAAATATTAGAAACAACATTATGAGCAAAAATAACTCATAAACTATATGTTACCATCTAATAAATTTGGGGAGATATATAAATACAAGCATTAATCATAATATCAAAGTCAATATCTTCATACATTTAATAAATACATATATAACATTCCAATCAAAATGATCACACCCAATTTACAATCATTGTCATTTAAACATATCAAACATGTGTATGCAATGCAACATTATAATATATATGCACGAATTACCAACTGGCCAATGGTCGGTAGATGGACTTTAGAGGTGGCTCACATCGTGATCAGCGATGTAGCACTTAGCTCCATTCTACCTCATCCCTTTCGGGAAACAAATCATATAGCGATAGGTGGATTCCAGAGTGGTCCCTATGGATTCTAACGGTGGTCCCATCGTGACTACTCACGATGTGGCACTTAGCACCGTATGGCACTTAGCTACAGTCTATCTCATCCCATTATTGGGGAACAGAATGATGGATTGGACTCTAGATGTGGCTCCCATCATGATCAGCGATGTAGCACTTAGCTCCAACCATCATATATGCAAATGCAAACAGATGTCGATGCATAATTCATCACATGACCATCATATTTCGAATATCAGAATATGAATCATATCAAATACCATTTCAAACCGAACAAGATTGCACTTCTCATAATCCATTCATATCATATCACATATGTTTTTCAAATGTGCAATCATATAATCATTCAGATATACTTTTCATAATTGCATTTTTTTAAAATCAATTCATAACATATCCAAAACATATTCAATAATATCATAATCAACGTCACACTAAATCCAAAAGAGGTGAATACATAGAGTAGGAGAAACCAACTTACCTATAAGAGCTACCAAAAAGTTTTTCCTTTCCTTTTTTCACTACTTTACTCTTCTACTCCTATACAATAATAATAAGAAACACATCACTTCTATGATCTAGACAGAAGTCTATCACACATGAAACACAATTAATTAAAGAGGTACATGACCCTTGGGTATTTACTCTTATAACTTAAATAACTATTTCTCACAAGAGTTGGCCTACTATTAAGACAGATTGTATACATAATAAAAGAAAATTTGTATTTGTTTGAATCGATAACCAAATTTGTCCATTACAATTTTTCTTACTTCCTGGTTGCTAATATTTAATCTATAAAAGTTTCAGATCTTATTTCATTATGATTTGTTCACAAAAAAATCAACATTCAGCCTAATTTGTATCTTATTTCTATGTTCTGATAGACTGAATGACCTTATTTTTATAATTTATATAAAATAATAAACATTCCCTTTTCTCATAATTTTAATTTTTTCAAATAGTAGACATCATAGGGTGCAACTCATAAAATTATCTAAATTTATATTAATTTGTACTGAGCACAATAAATTTAACCAATACTAGGATAATTTGCCCTAAGTTTCATCCTAACAGAAAGAATCATGTAGAATGATAAATCAATAACTTTCTGTAGACATAATATTTTTCAATGATTCTTGTTGGAAACACATGGTAAATTCTGCACTCTAAGGACCATTAAGTATCAATTTATATGATTACATATCCAATTTAATACCTAATTTGCAATCCGGATTAACAACTTTATTAAATAGTATGATAGACTCTTAATCCTGATGGCATAACTTTCGTTTCTTAACTTCTATTAACATGATTCCAAATCACATGTAAACTAGAGTCGGAGATAATTCTACATGTTAAATTTCATAATTTTTAAGGATGAATTGATATGAAAGAAAATCTTAGAAAGAATGACCGTCAGTCTAGTGTTAGAATCTTCACCTTTAATGATCTTCCTTGTCGAATTTCCTTCAAAGTCCATGAAAGGAGTCGTGGTCTGAAATTTTTTGTGTATTGTATAGAGAGAAGGATAAGACCATACGAATGTTTTCAGATTTTTATCACCTGAATAGGTCAGTTGAAAAAATAACCTAAGCATGAGGTGGCAAGCTACTAGCTTGCTGGCAACTTGCATGTCAAGAATTGAAATTCTTGTCCAATTAAAGTTTAACATTCAAAATCATTAATTTCATCCCTAATTAATATTAATTAGTACAATATAATCTATGTAATTTATTCACTTATTTTTACGCCACTTGGCGACATTTAATTGGTCCATTAGACTTAAATCAAATGTTAACAAATCACTTGCATAGTTAACTATTAGAGAATATCCTTTATCATAATATGATTATTAATCTTACTTTAGTACTGTAATAAAAATTTATAAATTCTTATTATATTACTACGTGACATTACAACATATACTATAACACATATATTCAATTGATTATAGTCATATAATATAGAATCCAATATGAATTAGATCATGGATATTACATTCTACCCTCAAAAAAATTTCGTCCTCGAAATTTGAAATATCATATTAATCACTTAAATATAGATTTTGATCATATATCTCGTATCCGATTTGCCTTGTTTAGCTTTTTAAATATCATGATACTTCCCACTTCTATGAAGAGTTTATCCTAAATCATAGCACTTAAGCTTTTCCATTCAATTCATGATCATATTGTTTCTATGTGACATTTGTTCTTATAGCTTCACATATTGAATCACATGCGATGGGTTATGATCATCTTTTCTTGACATGGATACATAAAATGCACAATATACACTTCCACATCGTGTAGGACTAAATGGCAAACATCTATCCCGTATCTTAATGTTTTTAAGAACATATCTTATTGTTATACTTTAGTATTCCCTTTTTTAATAGTCCATTTAGTTATAAGGGTTGCTCACTACCTAATACTTTTGCTACTTTATTCACCTTTGTTGAAGGATATAAAATAGAGTTATTAGTCTTTTGAGAGGTTCATCCATTTTCTTTGTCTTGTATTCAACTTCTTACATGTGAGTACATATTTTGGACTCCTAATATGTACCTAATTCAACCTTACTTATGTGAATGACGTCTTTAAATCTTGGGTTCTATATAGCAGTGGAAAGTTTCAAATTATATATGGAGTATTTCCTGTCATAAGCCTCTACTTGTCTTCATGTACATGCCACTACCTGACCATAAAAGAGAATTAATCCATCGAATAACCCCAAATGGACTTACGAAGCTTACAATACGCCCTTATTGTATTCAAAATTAATTTTTTATCACTTCTTACTATTAAGCAGGTAGTATCTAAGGATAATGTCAACTTTTATAAACATATGCACTTTGTATTTGGGCAACCAAGCCATCTCTTATCGGTAAAGGATATTCATCACTACTCAATTTAAGTATTTATGAACAATGCATAGCCTATGAAATTCGTCTTTGCACTTGAAAATTAAGATTGGAATTATGCAGGGTGATATTATGGAATTGAATAAATTATTTATCAAAGGGTCCTTGTACTTGTCTTTTCATTTCTTTTAAATTTATGTTGCCATGTCATTGAAGTAACTCTAAAGATATGACCCATAGAGTCTCTATCATAGTAAACCACTCCTCTAGAAGCACATCTAGGAACAACTTTATGATAAGGTGACAATTGTCAATAATCAGATAATCATTAGTTGTAGGCTATAACTTATTGTCTCTTCTAATAAAGGCGAGAGTGTAAACATTTATAAGTTTATCGAGAACAATTATTTTTTTGCCCTTACTGATTTGCAATGTTGAAATGTGGGTTCGAGTTCGCGATTGAGGACCAAAGAGACATCCCCCTTAAATTGCTCTTTCGCTAGGCTCTCAATCAACACTTCATGATAGTAAATTCTATGACTCCAATCAAGTTATCGAATGATGACCAGAGGCGGCCACACTCCAATACATCTTTTGATAAACTTTTTTAACTCGCTTTTTAAATTCTCAAGGTTGGTTAACATAATAAAGTCAGCAATTGAAGAATCATTAATCACCCATAGAAGAGTTATAACGTTGATTCCATCAATCAATTATTCTAATTGAGATGGAACAAGTAAGGATGAACTAAGGATCAATTGTAAATTGATGCTTAAAAGATGAAAACTTTGGATCGATAAAGATTATTCAAATATCATTGATGATTCCAAAATTTGTATTTATATATGGTGATTCAATCACTCGAGCAATGTGAGCTGTGACAAACAAAGAAGAACTAAAAATTCATACTTGAAGATTGAATTGCAATCAATAGTGATCAATCAGGAATCATCAGTGATTTCGAAATCTATATTGATGAGTGAGGAGTTAACAATGATTCTGATATCAACAATACTAATTCAAGAATTCAAAATACTTTGAAAATTATAAATAATGATTCACATCTACTAATGATAATTTATTGATCATCAATTGATTTGGATTCTACCAATTAAATATCACTTGTCAATATTAAAGAAATTTGATAGTTGGTTCTTCAACACCTTATACATGATTTAGTGGTGTTATCTTTTTTTTCACACAGATGTTTACAATTCATAAAATGATATAAACCACATATCGTCACAATAAAATTATAATCTATTCCCCTTGCTAATTGTTCCCACCAAATTTTCCTTAGCACACATAATCTTATTCCTTTTCAATGTGCTTAAACATGAAAATGACAACTCGTAGTCATCCATACACACATCTCATAATGATGAATCCAAACATGTATTACACAATTTATATATCTATAAGATTTTCTTAAGGACCATACTGATTAGACACGTTTCAAATTTTTTTCTAAAGAGGAACACATTTCATAAACTTATTTTCAAATTATTTAGCGCGACATAACTATACCTTCATCTATCGTTCCTATCCGTACATATGATTGAAATGTATCCTGACCATGTAGAATATAAATTCTAAAGTCTATATGTGTGGAGTCATTCAAAATTTCATGTAACTAAAATGTCTTGAAATCATGTCAAAATATAGGTGCTCAAATTCATATTGCTCGTCTTTTCCTTTCTAATTTGAATATCAATGATATAAAACATATTTATTATCTGATTATCATACATATGAATATATCTCTTCGTTTTAAGTATAATAGTATACATGATGGGCCATAAATGCCTCTTTTGTCTAAATGTATTTACCACGAA
This sequence comes from Pontederia crassipes, assembly GCA_030549335.1. Classification (NCBI taxonomy): domain Eukaryota; kingdom Viridiplantae; phylum Streptophyta; class Magnoliopsida; order Commelinales; family Pontederiaceae; genus Pontederia; species Pontederia crassipes. The sequence continues at coordinate 39,072,320 of CM060190.1, forward strand.
ACACAATATTTAATACACTAGAAACTTTGCAGCATATCATCTTAAGCTTTAAATCTTTCTTGACTTACATGTGTGTGATGACCTAAAAATATGGTGCCCTATATGGCAGGCCCCCATTCACAATAGAAGAATTGGTTAATACATAGTCACATATAACTTATTTGATTCATGTGTTTTCAAGAAGTGTTCAAGAAGCATATCATATCAATTGGGAAGTTAAATGATAACATTTTATTTTAATCACTCATGTATCTCCAATGGCTATGTGTATTGGGACATGATTTATCTTTCTCATGATCATCATGATCCATACTATATGGTTAGGCCAAAATGCACCATAATTTTGACACCCACCTTTGTTCTATAAGGATTTTGCAACTAGGCTTACATGACTCTATGAACGAATTAGAGTGACATCAATAAAATTAATTACAATTCATACAAAGAATGGTTTGAAAATTTGATTCGATCCATAATCCAAGAACTCATAATAATCATGTCATGTTCCAAGTGTACTCTTTGAAGTATACAACTTCTTTTTTAGTCAATGGTATTCAAATCTTAAGTCAAACTTTGAAAATACTAGGGTCCATCATAGTTAACCAAACAAATAACATACTTTTTGCAAGGTATCCCTTGTAGTTATTTCATTCAGATACCTATAATCGAACTTGAGAACTCATTTGTTTTCTTGATGTATAAGATTGATGTTCATGATTATGGGTCAACTAAACTCTTATATAAAGATTCATATACTTATTTTTATGTCGATTGACAAAGACTATTAAACATAGGAATAATTTCATGAAAAGATCAATAAAGAACTCTTCCTATAAGGGGCAGGTCAAATCACTTTTATAAAATATATTTACAACTATTTAAACATGAGAATATTGTTTGATAATAAATATTTTCCTTTCTACCCCAAGAAATTCAAGAACCTATGACTTCATTTCAAAACAACTTATTGGCGTACTACAATAGATTGGAGAACATAAAGTTACTTTCCTACGTCCTATAAAACACGAGTGATGATTGTTTTGAAAATGAGAAGGTACCTATCTTCCTATATCAATTTAAACATACATGCCACACAATTCATCCACATACAAAATCATGTCAAATCCATACAAATACCAAATAATCATACCAATAATCACATACTTGTCAAATTTCTAACTATGCATTGTTTGCATACTATATGTAAATACACGATAGTTCTCTTTTTTTTTTCAAATAGTATGCCAAATTCACATATACAAATCAATGTAAAGGGTTGCGGTGCATGGAGTCACAATTTAATCAAAAGAAAATATCACAATTACATTTCAAAACGTCATACATTAGCCCCTATATAAACTCATACTAAAATCTCCAAATTGCCATAACCCAAGCCAAACACCGATAACCCACTATAAGCATGAAAATGACAACCCCACTACAAGCATGATCATGTCATCTTAGACATAACTATGAAAACTTTGACCAAGGGAAGGACCTATCGGTCTGATACCATAATTGTCACGACCCTGATTTAACACACGAGTTAAACTAGAGTTCGCGATTTATTACGAATGATCAAATAAAATTACGAAGAAATGCGAAAACATGATATAATTTTCTCTTATTTTATACCATAAGAGTAAAAGTATATCATTAAATAAAATACACAATATGTGATCACTTCAGAGCAAACTGATACCCTTAAGTCGTACATTTGACAAAATGACTTTATTTTCAATATAACTTATTTTGACATAAATAACAGACACGACGATTTCTCTCGACATCTTAATTGAAAGATACAAGAGACATAAATCATCTCATCATACCACCAAGGATGTTATAGAATCATTTTATGACTATTACCTTGCACGATCTCCAACGAGCTATATGAATCTGAAAAATATTAGAAACAACATTATGAGCAAAAATAGCTCAGTAAGTTGATAACTCATAAACTATGTGTTACCATCTAATAAATTTGGGGAGATATATAAATACAAGCATTAATCATAATATCAAAGTCAATATCTTCGTACATTTAATAAATACATATATAACATTCCAATCAAAATGATCACACCCAATTTACAATCATTGTCATTTAAACATATCAAACATATGTATGCAATGCAACATTCTAATATGTATGCACGGATTACCAACTGGCGTGGTCGGTAGATGGTCTTTAGATGTGGCTCCCATCGTGATCAGCGATGTAGCACTTAGCTCTATTCTACCTCATCCATTTCGGGAAACAAATCATATAGTGATAGGTGGATTCTAGAGTGGTCCCTATGGATTCTAACGGTGGTCCCATCGTGACTACTCACGATGTGGCACTTAGCACCGTATGACACTTAGCTACAGTCAATCTCATCCCATTATTGGGGAACAGAATGATGAATTGGACTCTAGATGTGGCTCCCATCATGATCAGCGATGTAGCACTTAGCTCCAACCATCATATATGCAAATGCAAGCAGATGTCGATGCATGATTCATCACATGACCATCATATCTCGAATATCAGAATATGAATCATATCAAATACCATTTCAAACCGAACAAGATTGCACTTCTCATAATCCATTCATATCATATCACATATGTTTTTCAAATGTGCAATCATATAATCATTCAGATATACTTTTCATAATTGCATTTTTTTAAAATCAATTCATAACATATCTAAAACATATTCAATAATATCATAATCAACGTCACACTAAATCCAAAAGAGGTGAATACATAGAGTAGGAGAAATCAACTTACCTATAAGAGCTACCAAAAAGTTTTTCCTTTCCTTTTTCACTACTTTACTCTTCTACTCCTATACAATAATAATAAGAAACACATCACTTCTATGATCTAGACAGAAGTCTATCACGCATGAAACACAATTAATTAAAGAGGTACATGACCCTTGGGTATTTACTCTTATAACTTAAATAACTATTTCTCACAAGAGTTGGCCTACTATTAAGACAGATTGTATACATAATAAAAGAAAATTTGTATTTGTTTGAATCGATAACCAAATTTGTCCATTACAATTTTTCTTACTTCCTGGTTGCTAATATTTAATCTATAAAAGTTTCAGATCTTATTTCATTGTGATTTGTTCACAAAAAAATCAACATTCAGCCTAATTTGTATCTTATTTCTATGTTCTGTCAGACTGAATGACCTTTCTTTTATGATTTATATAAAATAATAAACATTTTCTTTTCTCATAATTTTAATTTTTCCAAATATTATACATCATAGGGTGCAATCATAAAATTATCTAAATTTATATCTATTTGTACTGAGCACAATAAATTTAACCAATACTAGGATAATTTGTCCTAAGTTCCATCCTGACTGAAAGAATCATGTAGAATGATAAATCAATAACTTTCTGTAGTCATAATATTTTCCAATGATTCTTTTTGGAAACACATGCTAACTTCTGCTCTCTAAGGACCATTAAGTATCAATTTATTATGATTACATATTTAGTTTAATACCTAATTTGCAATCCGGACTAAAAACTTTATTAAATAGTATGATAGACCCTTAATCTTGATGGCATACTTTCGTTTCATAACTCATATTAACATGATTCCAAATCTCATGTAAACTAGACTCTGTGATAAATCTACATGTTAAATTTCATAATTTTTAAGGATGAATTGATACAAAATAAAATCTTAGAAAGAACACCATCAGTCTAGGATTAGAATCTTCACCTTTAATGATCTTCCTTGTCGAATTTCCTTCAAAGTTCATGAAAGGAGTCGAGGTCTAAAATTTTGTGTGTATTGTCTAGAGAGAAGGTTAAGACCATACGAATGTTTTCAGATTTTTATCATCTGAATAGGTCGGTTGGAAAAATGACCTAAGCATGAGGTGGCAAGCTGCTAGCTTGCTGGCAACTTGCATGTCAAGAGTTGAAATTCTTGTCCAATTAAAATTTAACATTCAAAATCATTAATTTCATCCCTAATTGATATTAATTAGTACAATATAATCCATGTAATTTATTCATATATTTTATATATTAATTTTTGTCACACATATATATATTTTCATATGCCACTTGGCGACATTTGATTGGTCCACTATACTTAAATCCAATCTTAACAAATCACTTGCATAGTTAACCATTAGAGAATATGCTTTATCATAATTTTTATTATTAATCATACTTTAGTACTTTAATAAAATTTTATAAATTCTTATTATATTACTATGTGACATTACAACATATACTACAACACATATGTTCAATTGATTATAGCCATATAATATAGAATTCAATATGGATTCGATCATGGATATTACAACATATGTCCCATGGTTTCGACGTTGAGCGGCCGAGAGCTATAAGTTGAACGGCACTGGTACTGTGAGGCTTCACGCTTCGTGTCACGAAAAACGCCCCGTGACATTCTCTCCCACCAAAGTCGGCGACACCCCCCGATGCCGTTGTCTGGACTTCCTCGGGACCTTTGCCTTCAGTCTTGATTTCGCTTGTCTCATTCAATTCTGTCTTCTTTATCTTGACTTCTACTTCACTAGCATCGCCCAGCACTAGGAATGCCCGCTCCTTGGGGTCTCGCTAGGACTCCTCCCATAGGCCTGCTTCGCTCACTCATCCTTCATCCAATCCGGGTCATCACTTGTGCAGCGCCAGTAAAATCCGTCATGTGTGGTCTGACTTCATCAAGCAACTATCCGTCCATCAAGTCTCTATTGGCTTCACTTCTCTTCGACTTGCGCAGCGTCAACTTGTGTAGTTTGGCTTCTTTGGGGTGAAACATCTTTTATATGCCTTCAGGAATAGCTCAGAAGAAGTGTTGCCTCAGGGTCGTGCAGAACACGATGAAGAGTCTCGTCATTCGACATGCATGACTTGACTTGATGCCTTCATGTTGCGGGTGGCCGTAACACAAGGTCTTCCTTCCATCGAATGCGAAGTACGGGACCATCTCACCCTCGATGATCGTTTTGGAATTTCGACAGCTTGAAACAGCACAAGCTCTTCGATAACGACATTTACAACTTGTCTACTTCGGATGCTTTGGATCGCTATGATGAGCGATAAGAGTCTTCCTACGGATGCTTCGGGATGCTTCGGGTCTCTTTCTGGACTTGACTCAATGCTCTATGTTGCAAGTGGTTGCAACGTCGAGTCTTCCATTCCTTCGCCGAATGAAGAGCATAGGATCGCCACCTCCTTGATGATCACCTGATGTTTCGGCTGTCTTGAGGCGGAACAAGGTTCTTTGATATAACACTCCATGTCTTGTCCATTCTGAGTAGCCATGGTGAGCGACGAGAGTCCCCCCACGTTTCCTTGTAGTTCAACTCACTGTCATCTGCAACATAGTGTTCATCATCTGTCAAGTGTCGAGTGCGGGACTGTCTTACCCTTGGCGGTCATCTGATATCTCGATGGTTTGAGATAGAGCAAGATTCTCGGATATGATGCTCTTTACCTTATCCACTTCAAGTCGCTATAGTGAGTGACATGAGTCTCCTCACATTCCTATGGTTCAACTCGATCCTCCTGCTTCGTTGGGTTATCTTTATCTTTGTCATAATAACTTCCTCTTTGCCACTTGCACTTCTCTCCTCCACCATTGTCTTTGCCCAAGGGTTTTAGTGGCATGACACTTCTCTTGGCATAAACGCCTTGACAGTGGGGACTAGCGAGCGGAGGTTGGGCGATCATGTCGTTCTAACTCCGTCATAGTCCAAAGTTTCAACCCCTCTGCTTGAAGAGCACTAACGCTGGGTCTTCATCCTCTTGGAAACATTGTAGGCGGAGCTCGGTGATATCTTTTATGTCCTTCTTCAACATGCTCATCTGGCCGATGCTGAACAAAGCGATCTTGTCCTCCAGTCCCAACTTATCGCATAATTGATGAGCTGCCTCTTCCTCTATCCCATGTCTCAATGGGATCCATGTTTGCCACATTCCACATTGTCACGATGGCAACGCCATCCTAAGTCTGCCACATTTTGTGGAGTTCTTGGGATATGCCTTCTTCCGATCCTGGGACCTCCTTTGAAGCTTAGACAACACCTTTGGGTGTGGACAGGACGAGATCTTTGTGCTCGTTCACGAAAAGGTTGCACCTTAAATGCTCGTCCATCCGTAATTTGGACGAGGTAATGCCATTGCACTTGTCGGCAAGGATTATGCGTCTTTAACATACTTGTCTATCGGGCGGCCGACTTTTGTGAAAGGATAGCCGTTCTGGGTCTTCAACGAACCCTGGGGGGTTCTCGTGAAGACGCTCCGCTTGGGTAAGCGGATTGTGGTTGGTGAAGGCATGAGCTCCCAACGTCACCTCCATCTCCATTCGAGGGGACGACATCGCCAGTGTTCCTTTGAAACTTTCTATTGCGATCCTTGGAGGCCGCTTCGATTAATGAGACGCTGTTCGAGAGGAAAGGGTACTCCTTCTTTCGGTTGACGGCAGAACGCTTGACAGTAGTATGCCAAGGTTCGCCAATGCTCGACGCTCAGACCATTTGCCAAATTGGTCGTTGAATTGAGGCGTCGATTTGCGTTGGCAGGTAGCAAGTTCATCACAGTCCTTGATAGATAACATCACGCCGCTTGCGGAATAACACTTGACGAGGCAGGCAAGGCTGACAGCTCGTCCCCAAGTGTTTGTAAGTAATCAACGCTTTGCTCCATCGAAAGTCATCGTGGCATGGTAGACGATGCTGCGGCATGACAAGATGCTTGTAATTAATGCTCCTTAGCCGATAGGATGATATTCCTTAGCTGAAAGGGACCATGAACATTGATGCTTATTCTTGAGTCAATTTCTCCCGTGAAGCGGTTGTGCACTTCACGTTGCATGACTGGGCATGCGATGCGACATCACGAAATATCGAGCAGCGCCAGATCATCACGATAGTGCATGACCGACATTCCCTGAATGTGACACGGGTCCTCCGAATTACACGACATTTGTGTAAGCGACCCCTTGGTATGGGTAGCGCAAAACCATCATGCGGAGCATATGGCCACTCTTGACGCAACGCAACACTTCAAGATTCTCGACTGTATACCTAAGGTGGTTGATCTACTCGAGTGAGCGATGCATGACCGTCCCAATTAGTCGGGGCGGTCAATCTGTCATCGTGATGCATGACGGACGTTCCTTGACACGACACGGATGTATAAGGAACATGCTGCGGGGCACGACTGGACGTGCGGCGAGGAAGTTTGCCGTGCATTCCTTGTTGGCGTCCATGCTCAAAGACCATGGTACTAGTGCACCTGAGCGTGATAGAGTTTTTGAGCGGAAGCACTTTTCCTACGATAGGGCACGTTGCGACGACACAAGCGAGTCATCATCGCAGGATAATTTGAGCAGGAAGAACTGCTCTGATACCACTTGTCACGGGGTCATTCTCGGACATTAGACCACGTGCGGCAACTAGGCGATAGGCACCTAGCCAAGCCTGTTTTGAGTTTGCAGCGAAAGTTTTATGGTCGAGACAATTATGTCGAGAGTCGCTCTTATAGGCATTCAATAACGGATATGACTATAGTGTTGGACTACTCGGCATGGGACCGTGGCATTAGCGCGTTGCGGTGCTAATGCAGGTGCTTGGACGCTTAAAGTCCGAAAGGACAGCCGAGGAATCACGAGACGTCACGAAGGGACACCGACGTGGGTTGCCACCCCACGCTCAAGACCGTGACACTAGAATTAAAGAAAAGTTTACTTGTATTAAATGTGATAAAACATAACATACAATTGGGCATCAGAAGACACTAGTGAACTCCGCCCAGTGTATCGTAGGTATAAGAGTCTTATTACTGCATATTGAAAATGTAAAAGACGTACCCTATGAGAAACATCACCTACTTGACCATTTATAAGGACGGCCTTACAAAATAAATATCCTAAGGATGAATAACTTGGTACTCCGTAATATTATGCAGTGCGAGACGACTGCGATCGGAAGCTATAAGTTGAGCGAGACCGGTGTCATACACACAATGAACTTAAAGATGAGGGTTTACGAACGTACAAAAAGGTGCAGATACAAAAATAATAATTATGAAACTCGAGCAAGATTACAATTTACAAATGTTTGAGCCCGGTCAGTTCACCAAATTTCAAGTTTGTGGATGTGATCCAATTCTTGGGAGTGGAGTGGAGTTGCATCTATGATGCCATCTACACCTGCGTCAAACATATATGTCCCATGCATGCACGTATTTTTAGTTGAAGGATAATACTACAGTTGGATGTCGGACCGGACCATCCAACCAGGCGCCGGCATGTCCATTCGGCCATGTCGGCCGGCCGGTTCGGACCAGGCTTTATATATATATATATATATATATATAAAACAAATAAAAAGAGTTGTTTCCCTGGCGCATGGTTGTGGAGACGTGCGAGTTACATCATTGCGCTGGCCCGCGACCGTAGACATGGCTCGTACCCAATCCACGTGGCGCATATCGTGAGCCACAAATTTATTGTTTTCTGTCACTTATTACTACATGCTTTTGAAAGATTACCCCAACAAGTGAGCCAGCACAGCCCAGCAGTGGCTGGCCCAACGACCTTTCTGCCAAGGTATGGCCCGACCAAAAATGAAACCACCCGGGCACAGTCCAACTTAACGGGCCCGGTCTAGGATTTCGACCCTAGTCAAAGCCTGTATGTTCTAAACAATGGGTGGTCACTTGATTTGGTTCAACTTCAAAATAGTTTTTAATGTTGAACCGGACCAATTTAATTAGGTTCAAATTTAGATTTAAAAAAAATCAAAGAAAATTAGTAAAATATGAAAATTTAAAAAAGGAAAAATAAATTATTAATATAAAATTTTAATTACATGAAATATAAATATAATATGTGAAAATAATCTAATGTTAATATAATATATTTTATCGAATCGAGATGCGATTCAAATTTTTATAATCCGGATCTGATTCCAACGACGATCCCCGTCCAATATAAAGAATGAGATTCTGTCCATCGGGTCGAGAAAAAAACTTCAGTTATAGGGGGGCAACGCACCCCTATGTCCAACCATGGTAATTTACAAGATTTCACTCATTAAATGTGCGGTAAGAAGGTAAACATACTGATATTTAATGGATCGGATGAGCTGTCAATCGAATTTTGACCAGAACATCATATAGTTCGGACAAGCTCATTAATTTAATGAGTTATTATCGGGCTACTTAGTAGACTTTTAAACTTGTTCGACCCCTTAATGTTTGACAAATAGACAGATTAGCTAACATATGAACCGGACAAACCCACTAAATTTTTTAAAAGATAATTTATTCTTTTACTTATTGTTAAATTCGGCATTTTCTTTCTAAATTTCTTATATTCTTTTATGGATGCATTAATAAAATAATATAATAAGGTATTCATTACTTTTTCCTTCAGTTTTCTCATTATTTTTTAAATATTTTATCTTTTTACTCATTTATTTATTTTATTTTATTCATTAATAATTGAATAAATCAAATTAATAACGAATAAACTACTTGTATTCTATTATTAGGTAAATATTATTATATAACCTTATTAACTATTATTGATAGGCACTAAATAATAATAATTAATCATATTTAAATATTTAAAATTATTAACGAATTATCGAACGGTTTGTTAATTGACAGTCAAATATCGAAGTATCGGATATCAAACAAATGTTTGAAATATAATGTTCATTCTAATAAACACCACCCGGTAAACATTAGACCAATTAATCCGGTTCTAGATATTATTTTTTTTCCTCTTACAAGTAGAAATTATGTCACTTTCTTTTTCTATACTTTGCTGATTATTTTCTCTTACGTTCCCAAATTGACTTGTTAACTTAGTATTCTGACTTCCGATTTTAGAGGTGAGTCGCGAGAATGATGTTCTTCTCATGGCTTCCTTGTGACTATTCGCTTGTGAGATCCACATTCCACAGCAGACAGACAGGGATGAAGGATTATTAGGTCAAAATGATGATGATGATGGAGGAGGAGGAGGATGGTTGATTCCTGCAAGGGTACACACCTCCCTGAATGCATGGATCCTGGGCCGTGCACATGCCCTGTGCCAAACATATGAAACCTGTCACTGTGACTGTGCTCCAATGTGGATTCAAATGAATGAGGTGAGGAGAGTGTCCCATGTGAACCATGATTGAGTCCCAACATTTAGGACCACTCTTCATGTCTTCTGACCCTTTTCTGGAAGATCTACAGAAACATGACCTCTCGCAATCAGTAGGTGCACCCCTCTGCCTTCAATCCCTGCTGGATCGATCCTGGTTTCCCAATGTCTCCCATGGAATGTTTGTCCCAGTTATTTAATGCCTTTGCACCTCTCCTCTTAATGTGCAAGTCTCAGCTCGATTTCCTTTTTCCTGTCCCACAGCTTTTTAGATCCATAGATTGAGTCTGTTCTTTGGGTCTGATTCCAATCTTAAGCTGGCTGGCTTTTTCATGTACCATGCACACAATTAGTAATTTGCCTTCCCTTCTCTTCCCTCTCGTTCCCAGACCCTAGAAAACTAGAGCTCCCAATCATTCAAGTTATGAGTAGTGTTTTTTAAAATTTAAAATCTGACCAGAAAAGCTACTCCATTTTTATCTGAGATCTGACAAATCGGCATGACAAGAAACCGAGAAGAATTGGATGAAATCACAAAAAATGGGTTGAATTAGGAAATATGGGTGAAAGTAGCTCAGGTGGAGTTTTCGATCAAAAAAATTATTCGTTATTTTTTGGATCAATTTTTAAATTTAAAAAAAATTTATCCTAAAAATATTTTTAAAAAATAAAAATCACCCACTACTGGGTTAATTTTTTTCAGTGATATTTTGGGCCTACTTTTATATAATTATATTTTAAAAATATATATAATAAATTAAAATTAATATAAAATATTAATTTTATGTTAAATATAAAATATACTACTAAAATTTTAAAATTGTGAAGTTGGATAATGACATAGAAAAGTGGCAATTTTATTAAAAATATTAAATTTATAATATAAAATGAATAACTTATGAATTAATTATATAAATAAAAAAGAGCTTCATGAGTCCCTATAATTTTTTTGGGTGGGATCCTAATTTTAGTGGATGGGTTTTAGTTTATTAAAAATCATCCTAATAATATTTGAGACCCTAATTTTTAATTTTTTCGGATCAAGTAAATTTTTTGGATGGGTTGAATTTTTCTTACACCCCTATTTGGAAACCATGTTAGACCAGTTAATAATTGTAAAAGGGAAAAAATAAAAGCTAAAAATTATTTGAAAAATATTTAAACGAAGGGAAGTATTGTTGAGGAAGATTGGTTGAAGCACGGAAAGTTGTGAAGAAAAGAGAAATTAAATATATTTTAGAAGATGACTTGAAAAAGGAAGTGAAATTGTGTAGCTAAAATGGAAAAAAATAATATTTCATATAATTTTTTTTAAAAAAATTATTGGTAATTTTAAATGATAATAAATTTTATATGTTTGAAAAATAGGAAGAACGATTCACTGATTGATTTTGACGACTATTTGCATTTTAGTCATAATTTGCATTTTCATTTATATTATATTTTTAAAGCCAATAAATATAATGTTATGTTAATAAAAAATTTCGTTCAATCCGATCAAATTCAGTTAAACTGATTCAACGACCATGTCCAAATTGATGTCTTTGAAATGATGGAGATAAGCATGATGACTTAATTGCCAAAAACCTTTATGTTTAGGATCCGCTAAAGGCATCTATTGACCTTAAATACCTTGTACTTAGCTTTATGTTGAGTCCACATCAAGAAAGATAGATAGATCGAGAGACCACATGCACATAAATTGGACCGTGTTGTGCATGCATGATTGAGTTGCCCTACATCTCTTTGGACGTTTTAGGCGTGCAGTTAGGTTAAGGACGGCAAAGCGTCCTCCATATTTATTTTATGTCCCGGACTGAGTATCCATGATTAATTAATGATCTTGGCTTGCCCAAATCTCTCATCTTGTGATACCACCTGCAGGACCTACAAATTATAAATTTACCGTAGATCGATTCATCACAATTATCTTGAAGTGAAAAAGAATTATATCTCTATAGGTTGCGTCTTGAGCTAATTGTATTCTATGTCAAAAATTATGAAGAAAAGAAGGAGAAAATATGTGCATATATGACGATAAGAGAGGGACCGTTAGGATTTTATCGTGATATACTTTTTTATTTATAGTAAATTTCTTTCAATGAAGATTTTTTCATGAAGATTTTTCCTCTTGTTCACATTAATTTTTTCGCTGCTCCGTGTCATATTGTCAGTAATATTCCTAGTCGTGGAAACAATGAGCCATCAGGGCAAAAAAATAGAGTAAGCATATTTAAAATTTTCAGAAAAAAGAACCATCTACGGTTAGGGATTTGTAATGAAGATAAGTAATTAATTGACAAGGTTTTTCTGCTTTGTTTTTTTTTTTGTCTATTTTAAGTAATTTTTTTACAAATTTTCATATAAAAACTCTTTATAAAAAATTTATATAACCTAGCTTGGAGGATGTTTTTGTGTATGCACAACTACACGCAGGATAAAGAAAAAAATCCAAAAACTTATTTACAGGGAGATAAATACATATCCAACATCGCAACATGTGCATGCAACGTTATCACAGATCCAGAGGAATTATGTTAGAGTTATTCCCGAAGAAAGATTTACTGCTGGTCAGTGTGTCATGCAGGTTAAGATAGAGTTACTGCACGTAAGTACAGAATGCATGTAGATAGAATTCCTAGGCTACACGAGTGGTAACTTTCATGAGAGAGAAAGTTAACTATCCACGTTGACAGAAGGAACATAAGATAAGAGCCAAAACTGCCTCAGAGAATACAGCGGAAATTAAAAAAAACACAAGACAAATGCCCATGAAACAAAATTGAACCAGCGCTCTGAAAGATAAGGGAGGTGTTCTAAGCTTTGCAAAAGTTTTCCAAGTGCTGCAGCTACATGGCACAAAGAAATAAGAGACTAATCGCCTCCTCGTCGCAACATCGATCCTAGCTTCATCTCCTGCTCAATAAGTTCCACGCATCACCTGTGGCATACACATTTGTAGTGGTAGGCGCTGTTCATCGGGTCGTTAGCGTCCACCGGAACCTGCTCCGCCGTGCACTTGAATCGGCACCCTCTGCACTCGTTAAATGTGCATATTGGAGCTCTGGAACCTATCAGCATCCTTCTGGAGCTTGTCGCACTCTTCCAAATTACTTCTCGGTTTGGTTCCTGAATAAGAACACATTTATCAGGAGACTGATTGTGTGTACAGACTACAGAGTTTCTCTCTTTACTAGGAACTAGACGCATAAAATGGGGCATTCGTAATAATTACCTGTGAGTAGAGAAGTTTGTTCTTTACCGGAAGCATAGGGACTCGAGTTTCAAAACCAGCTGCATTCAAGGTGACGATGAGTATTGACTTGGTGCAACTAATTAAGAGAAGATTTAGATGTGCTCGTGCGCGAGTGAGTGGGGCGAGGGAGGGAGAGAAAGTGAGAGAGAGACAGCAATATACCTTGTTGTGCATGGTGACCTGCTGCAGCTGGTGCCGAAAGAGCGCCACAAAGCATGGAGGACAGGAGAAGGAATGAGAAGAGCGTTGAGGTGGCGGCGTTGGTGGGGTTTTTGAGCTCGGCCATGGCTGCTTCCACTTGCAACACGGATGGGGATTGAGAAGGAGATGTGGTTCCTTTGAAAGTGAGCAAGGAGAACATGTGGAGTGGGATGCCTGCGTCGTCTTATAGCGATAGAATTCCCCGTCCCGTTTCTACCAACATGCAAGCCAACACATGCATGACCAGCAGGTCCCCCCCTCCCTCCCTCCCTCCCTCCCCACATATTCGACTGAATTGCCCGTCTATGAATTGCGTATATATCTTCGTCTCAAGGGGCACATCATCTCTCCTTGCCTATTGTCCTCCGTTTCTCCTTCCTGTCTTTATATGAATCATGAAAGAAATAAAATGTTGAACAACTGGAAAGTTTCCTTGAATAAACTGTTAATTGAGCGTATATACCTGCATTTCGGGGGTTTAGAAGGCTGCAATGATGATACCTAGATTGTGATATGCTTTCTGCTAGTCTTACCTGTTTAGTTTGCACAGTAAGTGGATATTAATTTGTATGGGGTTAAGTGTTTTTATGTTAAAGTTTTCAGAATTTTCTGTTGTTAAAGTTTTGCACAATTGTGAGCTCTTTTAGTACTCTTATCATATGTACAGACATTCAAATAATTGAGGTGGCAATTAATGTCTCTCGTCCGGTACAGGTCCCTTGCAGAGACTCGAGGGCGGAGCTCCCAAAATTTAAACAGTTAGAAGTTTTTATTTTATATTAGAGTTCTTATATAAATTTGTTGAGTTATATAAATTCTTTCATTATTTACGCATAAAAAATTGTCTCATCCAAGGTCTCATAGTTTAGTTTAGGAAGAACCTTGTACATTCTTTATACATAATATATATACTATATGTATACATATTTGCGTGTGTTTCTACCCTTTCTTTTTTTTTTTATGACATGCATGTTTCTCGTAATTGTATGCTTTTTAGGGTCTTTACTCGGTCATTTTCTTGTGTTCTTGCAAATACTTTTTTATTTTTCCTGTGACATTCAGATAGATAGATAGATATCCATCTTTGGAGACTTTACCCAAACCACTAAAGATCCCAGATGAGTGCTCTACGAAGGTAACCATTCTCGGAATAGATCTGATGTTAGCCAATCACATCTTCGATCTTCCTTTTCTTCGAAGTGTTCCCCTTCGATGTATGCAGGCTGCAGGTTCTTTAGATTATAAGTAACACGGCAAAAGCAAAAAAGAAAAAACCTAATGGACGTCTTGCTCGTTAATTCCAAGTTCCACGTCTGGTATGCTTTCATTGAAACAGTACTGTGCATTATAATAAATTGCAGCATATTTTCGAGTGGCATGCAGCAGTGCAGAATGCATGCATGCATGCGTGCGTGAATAGCTCTTGGCAAACTTAATCTTTATTTAACTGAATAGGTACAATTTGGTTACTGTTACTGTTGCTGGTTGGCCAAGACTTGCATATATAGTAAAAGAATTTGTCTATACGTTTCGCAGTAACAAAATATGCATCCAACATATTTCACATGAACCTGAAAGAACTCTTGATAACATCAGGAACTATCAATGGCCCAGCACTTTGTTTCCTTCTCCACTGTTCCTGAGACGTCGATGCTCTCTCTCTCTCACACACAATAAAAAAAAAACAATGGAGCGTTTCGTGTTGCCTACAATGTGGGAACGGGATGTTGATGCCGAGTGCATGCTCCCTCTTGTCATCCAACTGGGCTGTTGAATGAAGGAAAACGTTAAAGCCAACTTGCTTCTGAAGTAGATAATAATGGGAGGAATGTTCAAGTTAGTGACAAAATTTTATCAGGCAATTGATTATTTACTAGAAATGGCAGTGTTAAGGTCATAGATCAAATGCATTTTGACATTTCTGGCGCTCCACCATCTTTGTCTGCACGCATGTAAATATACATATATATTCTTCTTTTGTTCCACCAATTCTAAATGCATGTCTTTTCAGTATGACCTTTTTTAGTTTTAGTTACAACAAAAGTTACATGTGAAAATATTAATGTTGCATTTGGTATTTCTCGTAGACATCGACCCTTTTCTACATGGGCCGGCATTGAGACGAGAACACTAACTGTTAGGTTTCGACCGAAAGAGTGGGTTTTCTTTTTCCCGTTAAAGGACAATTGGTATGGAAGTTAAAATCGAGATAATAATAATAATAAATTTGACAACCTGATAGTTTCTGAGAGAAAATACAAATCACAAAAGAACATAAAGGTAATCTCTAGCTGGCGGAACTAAAACAAGTTTTAATAATAATAATAATAATAATAATAATAATAATAATAATAATAATAATAACTCCATATATTTTTCACTGGCGATGTACTGTTATAATCAAATTGCGATAAATTTGATATAAGGCGAAGCAAATAATTCTAAAGAAAAATATATCGAGTTAATATCATTAGATACTAGTGAAAAAAATGATCGTAATTAATTTGTGTCTACTAGTGACATAAACATTAATTAAATATATGAATTTAATGAGACTAAAACATATTTCATGAATAATGAACTTTAAGGTACTATCTCTATTTTTATACTACATGAATAGTGAGAGAATCAAAGTCATAAATTGCACTACACCGAATAGTGACTAATGGTTGATTAAATACTTACAAAGTTATTATTCGATTTAAAAATAATCTTATCTATTTAATTCAAAATGAATTAATTTATTCAAGCTGGGTACAAAATCTATCTGAGAAAATTAGCGCATCTCTCATTTCATCCAAACAAACCACAATATCAGCATATTAGACGTACATCGCTCCACTTGAACATTAAACTCATAAATATTCCGTTGATCAATTTAATTAGGATTCAGTCTTTAATTTTGTTTCTTGTTCCAAAAAAAAAACTAGTTTGTCGTGAAAGAAATGAATAGGTGCATAAATAATTATGCGGGACGGGGAGGATAATAATTAACTAGCAATTTAGCGGCACGTGACATGCCAAGACAGTGGCAAATGGACATTATTAATTAAATTTAAGTTGGACCGTGGCCAACATATTTTGGATTCATCGGCCGAGACATTTTCTACTGCTGTCCGTGCACAAAACAGTCATTCTCATTGATGCCAAAATGGAGGGCAATTTAAAAGGGACCCAAACCGATGCAACAGCATTCCATATTACGAGAGAATGTTGAGTAAGCCTGATATGTTTGTGTACCTTCTTTTATAGGAAAAAAAATAGCTTATTTATATATTTTAATTGGAAAAACCTAAATGGCAACATCTTTATATAGTATTCAACGTAGGGAGGTGAGAAAATTTTCCTTTTATAGCCTACATAAATATTTCTTTTATATCCTTTTATCATTCGTAATATTTCTTATCCTTATTCTCCTATCACAAAGGCAATAAGGATTGTGTCGAGAAAAAAAATAATTCATATATATGGATCACCGTTAGATCATGATTTGATCGTTCACAAATAAATACTTATTTGTATATATCTTGATGATACTTATAGGATAATGAACATGAAAAATAACATTTTGTTTGATGTTTGTGGCGACGTTGGCCAAGAGGCTAATTTGGATTCTATAGTAAATTTCATTTTGTAATTTTTACTTTTCCTTCCTGACTGATTGAATTTTGGCTCATTTACCTATTTGACTCTTGGATGCGGCACTGGTGCTCACATGACTTTGTCATCAATCTCGCCCTCCCTCAAGTGAGACCATAACAACATTAGCAATGAGGCATTTGTGTTGGCCGCCTTGGCCGAGCATTGCTCTGGTTTCTGCAAGCTCTTTCTAGAGTTGTGGGCCTTCGGCGTCATGGACTTCAATGTCATTCTCCATGGATGGTAGCAATTGGAGGAGCTCTCTGTCAATCGCCTCCGAGTTCTACTCCACATTCTCCTTTGGCTTCTAGAGCTATCGTGTCAAGAAACCGAGTTCCTATGTGTTCGCCACTGCTCATGTCATCGGAGGATGGAACGAAGAAGTGGAAAAGGAAAAAGAAAAAAATAATAAAGGAGGAAAAGGGGAAAGCAACAAAGATGATGCTGATTCAAACGTAAAAATTGGATTACAGCTACTCTTGGCTACTGTTTACATCATTTATTTATATTAACAATCACGTCATCGACAAACTCTTCAGTGTGCCATGAGCGTGGACTCAAGCAACATAACCATTCACTACATCCTCTACTAGAAACATTATTTAGTTTTGTATTTTACTTACATCTAATACCAGTTTACTGATACTAATACTGATATGTAAGGTGATTTTTAGTATAAATACAGATAGTTAGTAGAGTAAAACTTTTACATTGTTTGAATAGTAAAGTCACTGTTTCCTTTCTTTCTCTGCAACTTCACATTTTTTTTCTCCATCTCTCTCGTCTTCTCCTTCGGCAAGAGTGCGGCGAGTCATCGGAGCTCGGTTTCCAACATGGTATCAAAACGAGGTTGATCATGATCCCGTGAGCTCCTTCCCCATGTCGATCGATGTCGCAGACTGTCAGAAACGGACAGCTACTGTTCCTATGCGTCGATCGCCATCGGCTAAGATTTCGCTAGCCTTTATTGCGCTGGCAAGTCTAGGGCGATGCAGATTTGGCCGATCTCAGAAAATTATTGACTCTAGTGATATGGTAATATGGAAAAAACTAAATTGTTTGAAGCACGTACAAAATTGAAAGCGCCCCTTGTTTGTTTCAAAGAGAGGAGGACAAGTTATTCAAATTTAATTTGATGGTTAGAGGCGAATTGAAAGCTAAGCAACGGTAACTAAGACCCTCGGGGCAAAAAGAGAGATGTCTCATATGTTATTCGTAATATGTAGAAGTATCGACGTAATTTCATAGAGTCATTCGGTCTGAATGCTACGAAGAACATAACTCCCGTAGTCGACACTGAGCTAGAAGTCCAAATCGGACGTTGCCTCTGCTTCACCGGCATCAAGATCGGTGACTCGAGCTTCCTTGCTTCAATTTCCTTCTCTGATGGTCGAAGTTCTTCTTTCTTCGTTCTCTACTTTTCTTGGTTCCTCTTTTGTTCTTTAGTTATGTATTATAATAATCTCCTCGGTCCGTCGATGTTTTTTTTCAAACATCTTGAAAAAAATCTTCTCGGTTCGTCGATGGTTTTTCGACGTTCACGAGAGCTTTTTGAAACATCCCCTTGGTTTATCGATGTTTTTCCAGCGTTCTCAGGTGTTTTGGTTCTACTACAACAATATTATGATTTTGCGACGGATCAATTCATCGCAAAACCTTCGAAATCCTTTGTGACGGATTTTTCTACAGATAGGGGTTAGTTGGAAATTTTATCATCGTAAAAAATTTTCGACGGTCCTCAAACATCCCTTCGAAGATTTTGACGGACTTTTGAGACGAAAAAATATCTTTCAAAATTCTTGAAGGCTAAAATCCATCGGAAGTTTCGAAGGAACGGTCATCCTAATTTGGCTAAAATCCTAATTTGGCTGCCGGTGCCGGGCATGGCCGGAAGAAGATGTGACAGCCCCTTCACAAGTTTCCACAGTTTTCGATGGGAGAACCCATGGATAATTCCGACGGGTGAATACCCGTCGACATCTTTGACGGATGAAAGGAGGCTTCGGCGGGTGCAACTCGTCGAAGGCTTCGGTGGTCATTCTTCCATCGCAGCACTGACGGATATGTCCATCGAAAAGTTAAAAAAATTAAAAAAATAGGCCCCCGGCTATCGGATCGGCGTTAGCAGCCGATCGGGCGCAGGCGGCCAGAATCGAGATAGAGAGAGATCCGGATCCGACTGCCCGAGTGCGAATCCGGCCGCTCGAGCGCAGATCCGACGCTCGGGAGACCGGAATCGTCACGAGAGTCGCCGTCGTCGTCGCCGCCTTGTGGGAAAGAGAGAGGAGGAGGAGAGAAAGAGAGGGAGGAGAAGTAGAAGGTGGATTAGGATGACGGGTATAAATATAAGAAGAGAGGGGACGCGGGAAGGAGAAGCTGGAGGGGGGAAAGTAGGCGGGAAAATATTTGAGTTAGTGACGGATATATCTTTCGGAATTAGTGAAGGATATGACATCTGTCGGTAATTCTGAAGGCAATATCCATCGGTAATAATATATCATTATTTATATAAGAATTTTTGTAAACATTGTAATAATATATATTAACATATTAATATATCTAATTAGAAACATTAATAATATCATATTATATTGATAATAAATTATACTAATTATATATAGATATATTGATAATAAATAATATTATTTTAATTACCGACGGGTATTTCCTTCGAACGTACCGATGAATGTGAATCCTTTGATAATTTTGAAGGCATTATCATTCGGTAATTACCGACGAGTAATGTCCTTCAAATTTATCGATGGATTCTAAATCCTTCGCTAGTGCGCCGGCACTATCCTTCGATAGATAAAATAATAATATATTATTAATTTCTTTAATTGCTGAAGGAAAGCTCCTTCGAAATTACTGTCGAAGGAAAATACCATATTAAAATAATATCATATTAAAACCTTATATTAACAATAATAATATTATATGAATTAATATATATATGAATATAAACATGAATAATATTATATTATATGTATGAATATTTTAAGTAAATGGAAGATATATGTATTATATTATAAACATTAATAATAAATTATTATTTCAATTACTGAAGGAAAGCTCCTTCGAAATTATCGAAGGATATAATATCCATCGGTAATTGCAAAGAAAAATACCCGTCGGTAATTAAAATAATATTATTCATTATCACTTTATATAATTCATGTCTATCTTTTTATATACTCTTTTCTTAATGCATTAATAAATATTATGAATGTAATTATATAGAAGGATATATATAATTAATATCAATACATATACTATTATTAATGTTTAATAATAATAATAATATATATATTATCGAAGGATAATGCCTTCGAAATTACCGATGGATGCAAATCCTTTAGTAATTATCGACAGATAATGTCTTTCGCGATTACCGATGGGTAATGTCCTTCGAAATTATCGACGAGTAATACCCTTCATAATTATCGATGGGTAATGTCCTTCGAAATTACTGACATGTAATACCCTTCATAATTATCGATGAGTAATGTCCTTCGAAATTATCGACGGATGATAAACCCTTCGGTAATTACGAAGGCACCATCCTTCGGTAAATAAAATAATATATTATTAATGTAATTATAATATTTATAACATATATAATATAAATATTATAATATAACACATCTCTTTATTCCATTTTCATAAAATATTTATAATATAACATAATATTACTAATGATTGCAATTATATAGAAGGATATATATAATTAATATCAATACATATACTATTATTAATGTTTAATTATAATATTATTATATATATTACCGAAGGATAATTTCTTTGAAATTACTTATGGATGCAAATCCTTCGATAATTTTGAAGGCATTTTCCTTCGGTAATTACCGACGGGTAATGTCCTTCGAAATTACCGACGGATCTCAAATCCTTCGATAAATAAAATAATAATTTTATAATAAAATACTGAATATATATTTATATTATAATACATATATATTGTTATAAATACAATTATCGACGGATATTTCCTTCGAAATTACCGACGGATGTAAATCCTTCGGTAATTCTGAAGGCTATACCCGTCGGTAATTTATCGACGGAGGTTTTTCGTCGGTAATAACTAAGGCCGTTTTGGCCTTCAGTAATTCAGAAGGAGTTTCATATTCGTCGCAACTACCGCCAATAAATGAGGACTCATTTTCTTCAAAAAATGTTCGTCGTAAATTCGTCATTTTCTTGTAGTGTTCATCGATGGTTTTCTGGTGACTGTTTTGAAAAGTTCATCGGTTTGTCAATGTTTTTTCAACATTCTCGAAGTTCCTTCTTTGGTTGTTGAGGTCAGGAGATGTTGTGCCTCCGATCGTCCTCCGATTCTCTCATGAATCCTCCTTCCTCTTTGATGATAGATCATGTGAATTGTTTCTTCTGGTCATCGCGATGAATCGTTCGCTCCTTATTTCTTTCTTATTCTTTCTCTCCATTTGCTCTATTCGTTCTCCACATTTCCGATCTACCATTAGCAATTCTATTCTCCTCTATTCATACTGAAGCTTCATGGTGTATCAAGATCTGTGAATAGAAGTTGTTCTTCCATCTTTGTGTTGGCCAAGATCTGTGAATAGAAGTTTTTCTTCAATCTTCATGTTGGCAATCGCGACTGCACTGGTGTTCGATGAAATGGTTCTTAGCATTTTTCAGCAACTGTGCCCTCTCCTTCACAACCTTGACGATGACGATGAGCTAGATCTTCAAGTTACCGTTGTCGAGATTCCTTCCGGTGTCAACTTGAGAGGGCATGTTGACAATCCCATTGTCGATGAACTCTCTAGTGTGTTATGAGCATGGACTAAAGCAGCAGAACCATTCACTGCATCCTCTACCATCAACGTTATTAGTTTTGTATTTTACTTCTTACATTTGCAATACCAGTTTATTGATACTAATATCGGTTTGTAAGTGAGTTTTAGTATAAATACAGATAGTTAGTAGAGTCGTTTGTAATACCTTTATGTTGTTTGAATAGTAAAGTCACTTTTGCCTTTCTTCCTATGCAACTTCATGTTTTTTCCTCCATCTCTCTCGTCTTCTCCTCCAGCAAGAGTGCGGTGAGGCACCGGAGCTCAGTTTCCAACATGGTATCAAAACGAGGTTGATCGCGATCCCGTGAGCTCCTTCCCGATCACCGATTGACGTTGCAGCCTGTCGGAAGTGGACAGTCGTTATTCCTCTGTGTCGATCACCATCAGCTAATATTTCGCTAGCCTATATGGTACCAGCAAGACCAGGGCGATGCAAATCTGACCGATCTAGCTTGTAACAAAATGCATGGCAGCTAACAATGCGGATGCAAGTGGCAGGAAGAGATGACGATGACGATTATTACCTTCTTATCCACAACGAACATCCCCTCACTGTGAAAGAACCAACACGGGACAAAGAGGAGCAACCACTTCGAATGGCCAAAAGTTACTTGTTCTGTAACATGGAGACAATTCTCCAAACATTTGTCTCATGGCTGCTAGAGAAGAAGACATTGCACGGTAGCTAGAAACAAAGAAACATAACAAAAAGAATGAGTAAGAATGAAGAGGAAACACGAAGAAGAAGACACATTGATGATGCTGATGAAGAAGACAGATCCAGATCTATCAAACGCCAATGGGAAAAGATGAAAGTGCTACGGATGTTAACTTGGAGAGCTGAGGAAAAACAAGTAAGAAGAACTTTCCTTCGAGTTGTTTTGTAGCATCGCCCCCTCGTGGTGGCAAGCAAAATGAGCCCTGTCGGAGAAGACAAAGTTGTCGGAGAAGAAGAGCAAAAGTCGAAGATGAAGTTGATGACATGCGCGGTAGCTAGAGATGTAGGAAGAAAAATCGGGGAACAACAACAAAACGAAGAATGAATGAGATCCGATTGGATCGGAACGAAAAAGTAAAGAATAGAGAGAGAGAACACAAACTTCCAAGACATGAGCTAAGATAACTTGGCAATTTCACCCATGAAGAAGAGAGGTGTTGCAATTGTGCTTTAATGCCGGACAAAGCTGAAGAAGGGATGATGGGATCTTGGAGAATATCTGACAATTTGAACATTGTGCCAGTAGTACCAGTGATCTCCATCGAAGATGAAACCCACTCATCAACAACGATGACAACAAGAAAATGGAGGTTAAACTCTAATAATTTGATGATAATGTCGGTGAAATCAACAAGCCAAAAGCTTGGAAAATTAATGAAGTATGCCTTAAAGGAGTGGTGACAATACTCCATTGCCGACGAACAACTCAATCTGAAAGAATTTGAAGATAAATCTTTCGAGTCGGCCAACGGACACAACCATGAAGGCAACTGTCAAGCTGAAGAGATGCCGACAAACTCTATGATTTCCATCGTGAAATGGGAATAAAACTCTGAAGCTCTGACACATGTCGGTAACACGATGATCGCCACCTCAATATGGAGTCGAAACTCCCAAATTCGGCGAATCGAGAAATTGATATAGCTAATAATTGCCATGAAAAACAAGAAAATAGGGAGGACATCGCTAACTTGATGGGGAGATAGTTGCAGATGTCGTCGAAAGAGGAAAAACAAAATAAGTGGTAGAAGTGAAGAGGAAGGGAATGTAGAAGTAGTAGAAGAAGAAAATCGATGATCGAAAATTTGTGGAGACAAAAAGCGCAAAGAAGAACGAAGAACAATAAGACAAAACTCATCAAGAAAATGGAAAACATAGAGAGAGAAAATGGAAGAAGAAGTAGAAGATCATCAAGAAACAATCTCCCATTAATAGTGAAGAGGAGTGGATCTCACGCTCGTGGGCTTGTCAGTGTCGCCTAGACTTACAGTGCCATGTACATCGAACTTAGTTCATCGAGCAGCGATGAAGTTGAAGACAAATGTGATCTTATGGCTGCAACGGCAACAAGCAGGAGCTCGAGAGAATCTTCAACGATGAGGCTCTAATACCATGTGGAGAAATCAAGCTGCTATGTGTCGTCGGAAGATGGAATGAAGAAGTGGAAAAGGGGAGAGAAAAAAATAGAGGAAAAAGGGAAAGAGAGACGAAGAGGATTTTGATTCAAATGTAAAAATTACATTACAACTACTCGGGCTATTGTTTACATTATCTTTTTATACTAAAATGAAAATGATACATGAAGAAACTAAAATGATAAATCAATGTTACAAACTAACTGCTACAAATATAATAAATCTGCAAACCAACATTGTCTTCTCCCTTCAGCTCAATGACATGGACATCGCTGCTCGGCCGGACATGGAGATAAAACTTTGACACCGGGACTGTACATTCCAACATGTGACACTGTCGTCATCATAGAATGCATATATTGGCAATTATGCCTCTCATCAGGTGTTGCTTGGTGTCGTTCGTTGTCGAAGAGAGAGGGGGCGATAGTAGTGCTTTTCACCGCTCATTGCCTATGGTGGGGGAGGGGGACCATTTTTTATTATTCATATTTTTAAAATATTATTATAGTGTATTTTAATTAATTTTACATTTTTAATATGTCACGTTAGTGATAATATAGTTAAAACTGTTATACCCAACTAAAAGGATAATAGGTGCAATAATTTAATAATTAAAGAATAATATCATTGCAAATTAAAATTTTAAAACTGAGTTAAAATAATAAATATAAAGTTTGAGAGTAATTACTGAAATTTATTAAAAAATTATGCTTCCCCTCGTGGGATGAGAGGGATTCCTCTTCATCTAATAATAGACTCACATATATTCCAAAAGGATTGATTTCTCAAATATTACATATATATATATATTGATATATTAAATTTAATTTAAATTGACATGATTATCTTAAATGATATTAAATGAAAATAAGAATTTATCATAAACATTTAGTTTAAAGTCGACTTTCCAACATTGGATCTGCTTTTATCTCCCTCTTTCCTGTAACCCCGAAAACAAAGGTGAGAAGAGGAGGGAGAAGTTAATATTATTTTTCAAAATTACTAATCTGTCCTCTCAAATGACCAAAAATATATGTTACAAGGGTGTTTCCTCCCTTCCAATATTTATCCAAAAAGAGCTAATATACGAGAACAAGAATATAATATTCCCACACTCTCGAGAAGATTGTTTTGTGATATTTTTTAATTGAATAAAATAACAAAATATAATATATAATGTTATAAATATTTTTTACTGGAATAAAATATTTTTAACTAATTTTTTTTGTTATAAATAGTTGATATTTAATGCTATAATAACAAAAAAAATATTAATATAATAGTATGATATTTAAAATAAAAAAATGATTCAAAAAATTGAAAAAATGGAAACACAAGTATTTTTCTGATTTTAAAGGATATTTGTATTTTTTCTGATGGAATAAATTTTCATGTTTTCGGACGTTTGATCAAAATAACCATATACTAGTTGATGTTGGCTTATATTTTTTAAATTATATAATATTCTGCCATTTACTTCAACTACACGGCCCACCTTCAGTTTGACAATGTTTTAAAAAGAGGATCACAAATCGAATTAACATGCTAATCGAGTTTTTAACTGATTGAACTAAATTTTTATATAATAATATTATTTATAATTATTTAATAATAATATAATATATAAATTACTACAAAAAATGATTAAACTAATTTAATAATGATTATTTATTACCATGTGTTAGTTTAAATAGTAATTTTATTTTATTGAATATATTATTATTAATATAGTAGTCTAAATTTATTTTCAACTTAAAGTCATAATTATAGTTTATTCTCTTTCTGTCATTTCCTCCAACTAACATCTTCCTTTTTATTTTCCTATTTTAAAATTTTAAATTCTTTACTTTTTTTTCTTTCTCCATTTTCATAACTTTTCAAATTCATTAAAAATCATTTTGGTAACTTTAAATTTCCATATCCCCTCATAAGATCTTCCCATATATATTTTTTTTTTCAAAAAAATAAATAGACCAGGATGAATATGTTGGAGTTGGTGAATACTTCAGGGCCCCTTGTTTCTCACACCGGGTTCGTCCACATGAGCTTAGGAAAATCTGAGTGTTATACAATTACTTGTGCTGTTGGTGTACGAACAAAAGGGGGGTTCGAGGGACACCGCCCCCCCTCCCCCCGACGGTGGTCCCGTGTGGTTCGGATTTGAGCATTTATTTAATCGGGCAGTGTGGTTCGGATTAGATTTTTTCTCTGTTTTGTTCGGGTTTTGAACCATTTGGGAGAGACTATTTATAGCTTATTTCCAGATATAATCTGTGTGGCGGCTGTATTCAAAATAATATAATGAAACCTCTTTGCATGACATAACCCTAATCTCAAGGGTGAACCTGGGTAAATTATGTGTCTTCTCTATTTTTTTGCAATCTCTTTGCGATCTTCTCTTCTCGTTCTCGAATTTTCTCATCAATTGGTATCAGAGCTCAGGTTGTTCGAGGAATTAAGATTTATTTGAGATATCAGGAGGATCACGAATTGAGATAGAAAAATTTGATGGAACACGGTTTGATATCTAGAAGATGAAGATGGAGGATCTCATCTGTGATCGAGATCTTTGGACTGCAATCGAGAAGGAGAGGCCAGGCATGGAAGCGGCGAAGGTCGTGGATGAGGCTTCCTCTAGTCAGGCAGATCCAAAGGCGATCAAAGAGTGGGATCGGATTGATAGAAAGGTGAAGGGTTTGATTCGACTTTGTCTCGCGGATTCAATTCTTACGAATGTGATGAACGAACATACAGCCAGAGATCTG
Source organism: Pontederia crassipes (assembly GCA_030549335.1). Classification (NCBI taxonomy): domain Eukaryota; kingdom Viridiplantae; phylum Streptophyta; class Magnoliopsida; order Commelinales; family Pontederiaceae; genus Pontederia; species Pontederia crassipes. The sequence goes on from CM060190.1 coordinate 39,099,309, forward strand.
TGGAGGAAGTTGGAATCCCTATATCAAAGTAAGTCACTGATTAACAAGTAATTTCGGAGGAAGAAACTGTACAATCTTCGGATGCATGAGGGTGACTCATTCTCTACACATCTTTATAATTTTAATACGGTGATCAATCAACTTGTATCAATCGGTGTTATGTTTCAAGATGATGATAAGGCAATAATATTGCTCTGTTCGCTGTCGGATTCATGGGACAATCTGATTGTCGTAATTGATGTCGATGATAAAGAACTTTCGTATGAAAGTGTATGTGCTGCATTGTTATCAGAGGAAATACGAAGAAAGAGATCGACAAGTTCTGGTAAAGAGGCACTGACGGCTAGAGGAAGGCAATCAGAAAGGACTCAGAATTAGAGAGGGTTCAGATCCAAATCTCGTGGGCGTTCGAAGAGTAGAAATAAGAAGGTGCAATGCTGGAGATGTCAAAAGTGGGGCCATCTGAAGCGAGATTGTAAAAACATGTCAGTTCACAAGAAAAAAGCTGAGTCAACATCGGACAAAAAGGAGGCTGAAGTAGGGGATATGTATCTGGCTTCTGCATGTATGGCACAGTCAGATAAGGATGTCTGGCTCATCGATACTGGTGCTCGTACCACATGACACCTCATAGACACTGGTTTTGTAAATATGATGAGTATAATGGTGGGGATGTCATGCTCGGAGATGATACTGCGGTTCAGATTATTGTACGTGACAGGGTGAAGTTAAGGATAAATGATGGCACGGTGAAGACTCTATCAGATGTAATGCATCACTTATTAGCAGGAGTTTGTTATCTGTTGGTACAATGACTGATTCGGGTATTATATTCAGTTGCGACAAGGATTCGTGCAAGATGATCAGATGATCTATTATGATTGCACGAGGGGTTCACTATGGCACATTGTACAAGTTGCTCGAAAAGACTATATCTGTGGGCTGCGGATTTATTTTTGAAGAGGCCAAAGAAGATGAAGACACACATCTATGTTGTGGCATCAGAGATTATGCCATATCAGTGAAAAATGACTTTCTATCATAACATCAAGTCAGATGGTAGGAGTTCCAGATTATTCTGTGGGCTTCAGGTTCTGTGAACATTGCCTCCATAGAAAATAGAACCGAGTTAGTTTTCAACACATAGGTACAAGAGCAATGAAGATTCTGGAACTGATCCATAGTGATATTTTTGGATCAATTCTGTCTTCATTTATTGGAGGGTCTAGGTACTATGTCCCTTTCGTAGATGATTTTTTGAGATACAGTTGAATTTATTTTATCAAAAATAAATCAGATGTATTCGATAAGTTTCGAGAATTTAAAGTTTTGGTGGAAAACCAATTGAGCGGCAAGATCAACGTACTTCGTACAGATAATAGAGGTAAATTTTGTTCAGATAAGTTTGAGCAGTTATGCGTGGACAATGATATTGCAAGGCAAAAGACAACTCTATATACACCTGAGCAGAACGAAGTAGCTGAAAGATTAAATCGGTCACTAATAGAGAAGACTAGATATATGCTGAGTTGGGCTGGATTGGGGCAAGAATTCTGGACGGAAGCTGTAGCCATAGCAAACTATCCGAAGAACCGCTCACCAACTTCATCAATGAAGGATCAGACATCTTATGAGGCAATGTTTGGAAAAAAGCCAAATTTATCTCATGTTCGGGTGTTCGGATGTGACGCATATGTTTATATACCCAAGAAAAAGCGAGTTAAGCTTGACAGTAAGTCTGAGAAGAACATATTTATCGAATACAAGAAAGGGGTCAAGGGCTATAAACTGTAGAATCTAAGGACAAGGACTATCGTATACAGTAGAGATGTTGTTTTTCGTGAATCACGATCCCAAGTTAAGGCTCAAGAAAATGATGAACTCAAGAAAGCTGTAGTGTTTGAAGAAGATTCTGATTCTGAAGCTGCAGAGGTGATTGCACAAGATACTTCAGTTGAGTCTGTTCCAGAATATGATCAAGAGAACTCGGTTAATGAAGTTGAAGATGCAGATTCAGATGAAGACCCAGATATTGGTACCGTACTAGTTCTCAGGAGATCGACACGAGAAAGAAGAGCATATCTTAGATACTCTCTTAGTGCTCTGAGTTCGTTTCATGCTTTGAGCATCATCGGAGAAGAACTTTGTTTTGTAAAAGATGCAAGGTCTATGGATGATGCAAATCAGTGGGAGCTTTTATGACAGATAAGATGCAGTCACTGGATAAGAATGAAACATGGAGCTTGTGTAAATTGCCTAAGGATAGAAAGGCAATTGGTTGCAAATGGGTGTTTAAACGAAAGCTGAAACCGGATGGGTCTGTAGAGAAGTACAAGACGAGACTGGTAGCTAAAGTGTACTATCAGATTGAGGGAGTCGACTATTATGAGATCTTTTCTCCCGTGACGAAAATGACTTCAATCAGATTTGTTCTATCTCTGGCAACAGCATATAATTTTGAGGTAGAGCAGATGGATGTGAAGACGGCATTCCTTCGTGGGGACTTAGAGGAAGAGATATATATGAGGCAACCAGACGGCTTTGAAGTTCAAGGTAAAGAGAATCTGGTGTGCAGATTGAAGAAATCTTTGTATGAATTGAAGCAATCGTCAAGGATGTGGTACTGCTCCAACTCAAGTTTGTACGCTCAGATTCAGATCACTGTGTTTACGTGAAGAGAGTTGGCGATCAATTTGTCATTATTACACTATATGTGGATGGCATGTTACTGATTGGAAACAACATGAAGATGGTGAATTCAGTGAAGGGTTTGCTGGCCAAGAAGTTTGAGATGAAAGACTTGAAACCGGTGAATTTTATTTTGGATATGCAGATTAGAAGGGATCGTCAGAAGCGAAAGTTGTGGTTAGGATAGGAGAAGTACATAAAAGAAGTGTTGAAGAAATTTAACATATCAGACTGTAAGCCAGTGGGTACTCTTATATCTCTATGAACCAAATTTTCTACAGAGCAATGCCCGAAGACGGATGAAGAAGCCAAAGAGATGGACCGTGTGTCATATGCAAGTGCAGTGGGCAGTTTGATGTATGCCATGATGTGCACACGTCCAGATATAGTCCAAACAGTGGGAGTCTTAAGTCGGTATATGTCTAATCCAGGCAGGGAATACTGGAATGCTATTAAGAGCATTTTCAGGCACTTTCGTGGAACTTCAAATTTTGCTTTGTATTTTGAAGGTACAGGAAAAGGAAAGAGGCTTGATATTGTAGGCCATGTAGATGCTGATTGGGATGGAGACATTGATAGTAGACGGTCCACTAATGAATATATTTTTACATTATTTGGGGCTGCACTGAGTTGGATGAGTAAGGACAAAGTGTGGTAGCACTTTCTTCTACAGAAGCAGAATATATGGCTCTTACTCATGCTACAAAAGAGGCCATATGGCTACGACGGTTGTGCTTTGAGCTTGGATTTGAGCAAGGTGCCATAGAGGTGAGATGTGATAATCAATGTGCTATTCAGTTAGCTAAGAATTATGCATTTCACTCACGCACAAAGTATATTGACATCCAATATCATTTCATCTTGAAAAAGATGGAAACAGTGTTGTCGTGATCGGACCGGACAACGAATCGAAAAAATCTCCGTTTCAGGTCGAACCGATTAATAATAAAATACTATTATTTAATACAATTCATCAAATTTAAGCATATGCCAAAAAAATTAGACAAAAAAATTTAATGAAATAAAATAATAATATTTTAAACTCTAATAACTAATACCAAAATAATCACCTTTACATCAATAACTTGCAAATTGTCTCCACTCGTTCATACACTCTCTCGGCCTCTACAAGCTACATTGGCCATGAGGCAGCCACGAGGCCCAGGATGATCTCTGCATTGAGCTCAGGTGTCGCCGAGAGCGCTGGCAATCGGCATCGCCGTCGCAGAGAGCCAGAGATCTCCCGCCCGCCTCGCTGTCATTCGCGCCATCCATAGATGCTGCTCGAGCGCAGGAGTCAGAGAGTCTTAGTGGCACGACGGTGCCACCACGAACGTGACAGCAGGCAGCACCGGGGCAGAGAGCTCCCGAGTCTGCTTGCCTCGCTACTGCTCGCCGTTCCCCGCGATGCGCGACGCTTGCGGAAGCGGCATATGCAACCAACAAATGAGCAATGCGAACGGTTGGAGATGGTCGGATGGCCGGAGATCGTGGATGAGGAAGATGAGAAGGAAGGAAAAATAAAACTAAATAGAAGAGATCGTTTACTGTTTTTGTCTTTGGAACTTCGCAGGGATCATCAATGGCCGGCCGCCAGCAAGGATCGTTCAACTTTGCTGCCGGAGTCGCGCGTCAACCATCGCAACAAGGGCACTAGTCACTGCCAAATAGGGATTTTTCTTGTTTACTGTAGCTGTAGATTTTGCTTTTTTATTTTGGTCGTGGGTTGGCTTTTGGGCGCACAGTTTTGGTTTTTTTCCTTTTTTTTGGGCCGGCCGGTCTAACAAAAATGCGATTTGATTCGATTTTTCCCGGCTTGATCCGATTTTTGACCGGTTCAATCCGGTCCAATAGGGTTCTCGGGTTTAGACCTTAAAACGAGCCATGTTGTTGACCGGTCGACGGTCCGACCGGTCACGACAACACTGGATGGAAAAGAAAGAGGTTTAACTTGAAAATGTTGATACAACAGAGAATAATTCTGACTTTCTAACTAAAATTGTTACAGGTGCAAAGTTTGAGTGGTGCTCTACTGCTGTCGGATTGAAGAAGAATGTTGCTGGCAAGGCTCTCATTGGTGTGAAGTATCTACTAAGTGGGAGAATGTTAGAGTTGGTGAATACTTCAGAGATCATTGTTTCTCACACCGGGTTCGCCCACGTGAACTTAGAAAAATCTGAGTATTACCCAATTACCTGTGTTGCTGGCGTACGAACAAAAGGGGGGTTCGGGGGGCACCGCCCCCGACGGCGGTCCCGTGTGATTCGGATTTGCGCTTTTGTTTAGCTGTCCCGTGTGGTTCGGATTAAGTTTTTTTCTGTTTTGTTTGGATTTTAAACCCGTTTGGGAGAGACTATTTATAACTTATTTTCAGATGTAATCTGTGTGACGACTGTAATCAAAACGATGTAGTTGAATCTCTTTACAGGACGTAACCCTAATCTCAAGGGTGAACCTGGATAAATCGTGTGTCTTCTCTATTTGTCTGTAATCTCTTTGTAATCTTATCTTCCTGTTCTCGAATTTTTCCATCAGAATCCTATGTACGGGTCAACCTAGTTTTTTATTTTAAATTTCCGCATTTCCGATTTTAATGTTAAACTAAATCAAATTGACAATCATTCACGATTGAATCCGCGGGTCTAAATTGATTTTTAAAACATTGCAGACAATCCAAATATGTCGAACTTCAACCTTCTTTTTTCTTTTATGTCAACCTCTGACCGTGGTCTCCATTAACCACAATCCACATTCAGAAATCAGATATGATCATATATATATTCCACAATAATTTACATGGAACATTCTATCGATGACTGGCTGGATCATCACTAGCTCTAGGATATGAAATCTAGAGGCGGGAAAGAATTTTGACCAATATATATATATGATGTCATGAGTATATATTTTATGGGATTGAGGGTCCACACATATTGAAATGATAATATTAAATTTATCTTAAAAAATATTTATCAATATGTCGGCCCCATTTTGAATACTATATTCCTTAAATCCATATTCCATAGGCGCTTTCAACAGTCCCAAACTCCCAATTATATAACTTGGAGATGGAACTTAATCGTATATTTAGCACCTTAGTTGTCTCTTACTTCTTCAAATATGCTATAATAGATTTGTAAAAAAAAATTCTAAAAACATAAATATCATTCTATTTAGGATAACTGGCTACTTGTAACAAAAATGTAGGAAATTTCTTGAATTTGTTTTATTTACTCAAATAAGAAACTTTATTATAATTAAAAACAAATCAATATTATTATATTATAATACGAAATTTGGGCCAATTTGATTTCTACTTGTACGCTGCTGGCTGTAATGGTGGGGGGTGGGGGGTGGGGGGAGGGGGGAGGGAGGACGAGAAGGCGAAGCTGCTCCCACCACCTGTCGTCACCTGCATATTTACGAGCTCCTCTGTTCCCTCTGTTCTTTTAATAATTTAGCCAAATCCAATTCGAACGGAGTCCCCCTGAAGCAAGGAACAGAAAGCCCTCGTAACAAACTCAGCCTCCCCCTTCCTCCATCTGGCTCCATCCCTGCTCTGCGCCCCTGCAATCCTTTAGGCCAAAGACCTCTTCTTTCTCTCTCTCTCTCTCTCTCTCTCTCTCTCTCGCTCCACGCCAAAAAGAAAGGAAAGAGGGACTAGGAGCGCATGTCCATTGCGCTGGGAGCTCCCTCAGGAGCCAAAGACATTGCCTTCAGCAGCCAAGACATGGAGAAGAACGAGGACGTCGAGAAGAAGCATGGTGAGGCGGAGGGGATGGGCAGCGCGCAGCCCAGCGAGCCCAACAGCGACGACGATGGCAAGCTGAGCAGGAAGGTTAGTGCTGCGTCGTTGGTCGAATTAGATGAGGACGCGGACGAGGAGGATGAAGAGGGGAAGGCTGCGGTCGTCCTCGGCCCCCAGGTGCCGCTGAAGGAACAGCTTGAGATGGATAAGGTGCGCGTGCATGGTCTTTTCATGGCTACTTCCGAGATAAAGGAGTCACCTTTTTTGTTAGCATGACTTTGGATTTTGAGCGGTTCCATCTCGACCGTGTTGACTCTGTTGATGTCTGGGATGGCAAATCTCTGCATTATGTTTTCTATGTTTTGGCAGGATGACGAGAGTTTGAGGAGGTGGAAGGAGGAGCTTCTTAAAGGTGTTGATCTCAATGAAGTTGGAGGTACTCATCTGCAGCTTGATATCAATGTCTTCATTTATGTCCCTTCTCTTAATAATTTCTGTTATAGTTTCATGTTCACCGTTCCTTAATATTTGCTTCTCTGGTTTGGCATCTCCCACTTTGTTACATGTACTCTGATACTTGTTACATGCAATAGATACGATCCTACATTATTGTCTTTAGCTGCTTTTTTTTTTGTTTAAACTAATTTTAACTTGAATCGCTTCTTTGATAAGAGCATGCATTTTGTTTCCTTCAATCCATCTGCTTTCGGAATACAATTCACCCTCATTTCCTTAAGTCTGTTTCTTGATTTTACATTTTCTTTGTTCTTGGTTCAGAAAACAGTGTCAGTAGAAATTATTTTTTGGTGCAAATATTATATTTAAGTTTTATCCCGAAAAGCAACTTCTTTTGTGAGTCTCTTCACGGGTCTGATTTGATCTCCTTTTCTGGTAGGATCAAGTTTGCTACTCTACTCCTGATGATGCACTTTAGCTTGCTGATTTACAACAAACACGAGTTTTTTTTTGTCACTGATTTCCAGCACAGGAAATTTAAGTCTTCTTTTTCTTGCTTCTTTTTTTTTTTTCTTACCACCACGAGAGTCTCAATGTTGAGCCATTTAATTTGCAGATTGCTCTGAGTTTTGGAGAATTTCGCTAATCAATACAATCTTAGACACCTTACTCAGTTGGACTTCCGTTATGTTTCCTCTTTCTCCTGTTGTTCTTCTGTTCTGCTACAGAGAATCCTGATCCAGAAGTAAAGATCCTGGACCTCGCGATCCTGACACCTGAGCGCCCTGACCTTGTCTTGCCGATTCCGTTCGTCCCTGATGCGAAGGGCTTCGCCTTTGGACTGAAAGATGGGAGCCGGTACCGCCTTAGATTCTCATTTGCTGTCTCCAACAACATTGTGTCTGGGCTCAGATACACCAACACAGTGTGGAAGACTGGAATGAAAGGCAGGACTAATTTCTGTATCTGGATTGAATCATGTTTTGATTAACTCTTTTTTTGTGTCTCTGACCTTTGCATGCTGTTCTCTCTCTCTCTCTTCCCTCCAGTGGAGAGCACTAAGGTCATGCTGGGGACATTTAGTCCTCAGAAGGAACCTTACACTTATGAACTGGAAGAAGAGAACACCCCTTCGGGTTACTTTGCAAGAGGATCTTACTCTGCCAGAACAAAGGTAACTTGTCCGAACACCTTGATGAATTCGAACTTAATAGGATTAGTAGCTAATTTGAGTCGGTCTAAATGCTTTTTCTGGAACTAAATGCTTTTTTTTTTCTGTTCAGTTTGTGGATGATGATGGAAAATGTTATCTGGATATGACCTATTACTTTGAGATTAGAAAGGACTGGTCCTGATCAACTTATCTCGTTGAGCACGAAGGTTTCCTTTTAGTATTCATTTGATCATGCAAATGAGAGCTAGATGTGGAACTTGCCCACCTTCTTTGTTCATCAGATTTTGGAGGGGAGCGATTCTTTCATTTTTCCTTTGCCATCGGATATTGAGAGTTGAGTTGAAGATTTTTTCTTTTCTTTTCTTCTGTTCTGTTTCTTGATATGAACTCAGCAGATTGGCGTACCTAAAGTCATTTGTTGTCCCATGCAAGAATGCGACTTGAAAGTTCAGAGTGTTGTTGTGATCACCTGTCATGGAGTCGTAGTGTTGCGCTGGAAATGAGTTGTTCTCCACGGCGTACTAAATGCTTCTGACAGGCATTTTTGGTGGGCACTGATCTGAGCTGTTGCTTATGTTGCGCACGGAAGCTTAGCTTGCACCACAACATGAAAACCCAGCACTGCATTTATTTGATGGAATTATAATGAAAACTTCAGTGTTAACTTATTTGATGCAATACGCTTAGCAATAATAAGGGACATTGGAGAGGTCATTGACCACATATCCAAACTCATTTCCTTTCTAACTTCGTTCTAATATCTCACCCCATGATACTCCAATTCTGATATCGATACTTCAGGGCTGTATTTGACAACAGAATTTGAGCAAGAATTTGTTCAAATTCTGCCAAACACTAATGACGGGTCCACTGGAACAAATGTTCCGGTCAACGGTTCAAATTCCTGCAAGTTCCAGCAAAAAAGCTCTCGCGAAATGCAAGAACTTCGCTCTCAAGCCGAACTCCCTTCGAATCTCACACCTGCTTCTAATGTGTGCTCTAACTTGAACATCAAATCAGCCAAAAAATTCGTTCTCAAGATAAAACTTCACCAAATGTGCACTTTGAACTTCTGCGTCACTTCACAGTGGTTTCAAGAACTTGGTTTCGAGAATTTGAACTATGAAGTTCTAATGCTACGTAGCCAATAAAATATTAATTTTAAGAAAATAGATACTTTAATGGCTATTCGTATTTATGATTTTGAGTACATCATATCAAAAATTTTGCAAGATGAATTCAAAAGATAATAAATGATCTACACTAGAAAATATGATGATCATATAAAATAAAGAAATTGAAAATAAACATTGCGACATTTTTGTCGTGAGCAATAAAATATATAGATGATAAAAACGTGAAGTGAATAACTAATTACTTGTTGTGAGAATTATATATTATATGAGAAAAATGTATATGTAGAACATTTGATGTAAAACGGGTGTAATTTTATTTCTTAAATTAATAAAATAATTATATATTAATTTAAAATATATGTTAAATATTAAAGGTAATTAGAATTAAATCATTGGATTATCCGATCATCGTGATCAAGTCATGTTAAAAAATATGAATAATTCAACGATTATAACTTATTTAGTCTTAAATGATACATTTTTATTATTAAATTACTCAAATAAATATATATTATTTCATCTAAAAAGTATATAATCAATTTGATGATAAATTAAAATTATTAAATTAACTAATGATAAAAAATAAATGCTCTAGAGGTGTAGAGCGGGGTACTCTATATATTCATTAACTTCATATCGTACTCGTACTCTAATTTTTTAGAATTTGTCGTACCCATATCCATTACCCTTGCAACATAGATCTCAACAGCAACATTGATATTTTTCACCTTGAACACATTCATATTCTGATGACATGAACACTCCGATATTTTGTAACAAGGTCGCCCAGTGGACTGGTCACAAGGTAGTTCCAATGTGCTTCCTTCCACTTCCTACAGAAACGTTCACATTACATTTCACATGACATTTCTCTGAATAATCTTGAATTTGCAGAAGAACACATCAACAGCCAGCAACTGCAAGCTACAAAAGCAAGTGCGCGAAGTAGTATAATTTACGTTCAAACTCTGTCACTTGAATATCGAAAAGGAAACTCACTTTAGATTTAGAAAAATCGCTCTCTTTCAAACCTTAGACCTTGGTATCAAGGAGTAACCAAGAAGTCATGCATTAAATATGTTCAATAACACTGTACCAAAATCGATTCACATATTTCCTTCTAGACTGCAGTTTTATAGTGTTAACCTTAGTAAGAATTGACTACAACGTCAAATAGCTCACAAAGCAACCAAGTTCACTTCAGGTATATACACTCAATGTTTTCGGTCAATACTTTGTCAAACATCATTCACAGATACGGTTGCAAGCATGCAAACAACTCCTCACCTAAAAAGGAAAATATCTGGTTAATTTTCATGCCTTTTCATACACAAATAAAATTGTTGAGAAGAAAAGATCAGATGCAGAATCATCCATGTCAGGTATTTGTCAGTTTGCGATATTTATGGCCCGTCATTTCATCTGCTTGCATTGTCATCTGTTGAGGAATCAGATGCAGAATCATCTAATGTTGAGCTCGAGATACTTTCTGATGAACTTCCATTTTCACCATCTGAAGACACAGATTTATCCTCGGACATTGGTCTTTTTAAGCGCCAGTACATGATGCTTGCCGTGAGTGTGAGCATCATTTTTTGATTGACCTAACAAGATGAAATGGTAAATTCTCAGAAAGTAAAAAACACTTAGACAAAATCAACTTTATTTTTTGGTTTCCTTCAGATTTAAGTTAATACTTTACCTCTAGTATGTCATCTGGAAGCAGGAAAACAGAACACCCAAGTTTCCTCGCTACTGATATGATATACGAGGCATTCATTTTCTTTTCTTCATCTGCATTACATAAATTATAAATGACGGAATTGTTCGTCTTAAGAAAGAGGACATGAAATTTTTTAGATTTCAAGTGGAAGAGAATTTCAACCGAAACTAAAACCTAGAATAAGGCAAACACTTGTTGAGTAATGGATATGTTGAGTTCGTGAGCATAATACAAACAGGACAAGGGAAAAGGAATTCAAAATATTATGAAATTTTGAGAAACACGGTGCATATATTTCTTCTCCAGTATTTATATACTACTGCAAAATATTATGCTCTACATGAATGGCAGATTAACCAGGGAAAAGGAAAAGAAAAATCTGAACAATAATAATAAGATCTCCCTCAAAAAGAACAAAAATGACGTATAGATCCTTAAAAGCATAGTAAACTGTTATTTTCTACTTTGTAGAAAAAAAATCAGATGAAAACTTATTTGCATCCAAGTATTTTCTATGTTGTGGAACTTATGTCGAAGCATCCAATAACCACGAATTTGCGTAGTGAAATTATATCTGCTTATGAGAAAATCTGTATCAGGATCAAGAACTTGAGTAGTTACACATTGCTACAGGGAACATTTTATGCCACATTTATAGTAATTTGTTTGCATTGACTCATGGGAAGAACTAATAAAAACTATAATTACGGGTTATCGATTTGCATATATCCAGTGGCTAAAATGTCATAGTCCGCTTTAGACTATACAAAGGAATTTTGAGTTACCAGTTTCGCCTTTAGTGACTAGGCTCCAGTTCACAACTCGAGGTTCAACAGCGCTCAGTAAGTCGAGGAAAAAAATTCCACTCGAAAGGCTCTTATCCTGTAAAATATTTGAACAATCATAATATTTGAACAATCATAAATTATGAAACAACACATTTCATTCCAACAACATTAATAAGAAGATTAATTGGTTGGTGAGTAGTGCTAAATGTGATCAAATATAAATAATAACTTAACGTGACAGGATGTAAGAAATGACATAGAAGATCAGTTTCTCACTGAAGTAGGAAATGAATTTCAACGTAAATTCTGTAATTGTTTTGTAGATTCATCTTGTTTGTGAAAATGTGAAAGATATGTATTAGGCAAAGAAGATGTCATTAGTTGACAAGAAAAATATGCAACTAGGCGTGGAACAATATTTATTAATGACGCTATATACGGGAGACAATTGCTAGATGAAGTTGAGATACGTCAGTTGCTTATCGACCATGTTGGCCATCATTGTTGTTGGGCAAGTCAGCCTGCCCGGAGGTGGAAGATATGTGCAATTGAGGATTGCAATATATATATAGGCAGCCTAGAAACTTTTATAGAGGAGAGGGAGGTTTTGACAGAAAAAGAACCGCACTTGGATGTTAAACTTGATGCGAAAGAGAAAAAACATCAAGTTGGAGCATGGGATTTGGATTTGCGGTCTGAATTTCCACTTCTTTTTGTGGAACATAAAGAAACAAAAGTTAAGATCCCTCATTCAGAAGCACTCGAGAAATGCTCAGGTGAGAACCTACAAGTAATTTATAAGATCATTGCATGTCAGCAAGAGCCTTCTTGGATATTAAATATGTTGCAAGCATAAATAAAGCAAATCTTATGATTTCCTTAAAATACTTGTGATTTTTTTCCTTAAAATACTTGTGCTAATCAAGTGCAGGATGGCATTAGATTAACAATGGAGTCATTCTCGCCATCAGGAAAATGATTGTATCATTCTAAAGAGAAAAATGTGATGTGCATATCAAAAGCTGATAAATTGTTAGGCGGTGGAGTAGGTTGTTTCAGCAACTTCATCTGAACCTCTCTCTTTTTCTTCATTTTTTATATTCACGTCGTCGTAGATTGTTGGAGACTTGCAGTTTTTCTTCATCTTTGAGAAGTATATTGCATCATTAGAACCTTGGTCAATTCGTATGCATTTTGAGGAAAATATCACATTTCTGGAATTACTGAACTCCTACATTTATTTTTATCTTTACTAGATTTGATATATTTCAATTGGTATCATGTCCATTTTAAGTTTTTTAACTCTATTTCTTATCTTACAGTTGCTGATTTGCTTTTGTGGAGGGACGAAAAGAAAACGTTTGGTCTTCTTTTTGCATTATTTGTATTATTTTATTGGTTTGTTCTGTCTGAAAGAAAACTCCGCCTATGTTTTATAGCCGGTCCCAAGCCCGGATAAAGGAGGAGGGTTGTGTTAGGCCCCGACAGCCAGCGTAAAATCCTGCCGAATCTCATGAACATGGATCAACGAAGCGTCGTATGATCCATGTAGCCAACCCCATCTAGTGGGATAAGGCTTTGTTGTTGTTGTTGTTGTTGTTGACGCTATTGGTACAAAAAGGAAGGTACATAAGTTACTACTATGATCCATATCAGATGCAACCATATCAGATGCAACCATATCAGATGCAACCCATAATAGTTTATCCAGTGAGCACAACAGACCACAAGAATGAATACCTTGAAGCTATCCATTGAAGAATATCTTCCTGAATTTTTTACTTTATTGTTTGCCCAATATAATATATCTGCATCTGTTATTTCCTTCCCATGGGAATGGAACCTCAAATTCTTCAAAAGTTGGAGAATATTGAATCGCATGAGTTGCCAAAGAAAAGCTGAAACACAATTATATTATAATACAATTTTGATTAGACAATAATCTTAAAAGAGACAAAAGGATAATAAATACTGTCATTCAAGGCTTTAATTGTTTGCTTCACTTGGTAAAAAAAGTTAGAAGAAGAACAATGCACATTACCCAATATTAATTTTTTGTTCCCTTGAACAATATCATTCCCAGCAATGTTCACAAGGGAGAACTTCAGTTGCTTCCCTATTTTGACAACTTGATTACAGTTCTCTACTTTCCTGAATGGCATCTTTATTGGAGGCTTATTTGCAAACTTCCAAAAGACAATACCAGGCGATATCTTATCAAGGGCTTCTAGAAGAACCCATCTACATATTCAAATGAAAATATGTCAACACAGATGGACATATGCACCATTTTTTAAGGTGCAACCAAAATGGGTGCGGCCAACTTGCAGACAAACACAGGGTCTCTCTGGCTAAACAATAGTGCAAGTACCCTATGATTTTGGCCGCAGAGTGGCTGCACCCATATGTCTACATCTTATTTGATCTCGTATAAAAATTGATATGTAATGCAGGCACAAGTTGCAGTACTTACCCATTTCTAAGATCTTCAAATACATTATTTATGTAAGTTGAAATTCCAAGACTGTTGAGCCACAAACGAAATGCTCTTTCCTCCCTTGAAACTTGTGCATCATCAGTTATAGCATCGAGAAATGAGATTTGCTTCATTTGTGATGATAACCCATTTCTGAAAACAATTCATCACACACAACTCAGATTATCTAGTGCAGTAAAATTGGGAGGGACCAACATATAGAAAGTTATATAATAATTATAAACAAGGCTCCCCCTCCCCTTCTGATCTAGTGCAAGAAACATAGACATAATACCTATCTCGTCCATAATAAGAAAATATTCATGAAAAAAATGCATAGGTTAAAGAAAAGATACCTCTAAAAAAAGGTTACAGAAAAGATTATTATTTGAATACAAACGAAGTTGTCCAGTACTATTTCTTTGGATGAATCCACAAAAAGATAACAATAATTGTCAACCAATATATTGTTGAACAATTACTTGATTGCATACTAATAAATGGTAAGAACGCTTGATGTCTATGCAAGAGCCAGAAAGTCAACATAGATTACAAATAGGCATATACTGCTCACCTTTTCTGAAAAATATGTGCAACAAAGGCAAGATTGAGATTTGGTGAACCTTCAACAATGTCTTTTGGAGTAAGATATCGTTTGCAGCCCATCCTATCAGCATGTTCAAGAACTAGCTTTGCTCTTTCAAGAAGATCTTTGACTGTGCTTGCATAAGGCTTACGACTATGTTCAGGAGCCAAAACATTTAACAAACAAGCATATCCTTCGGAGTCCTGTATGATAACACAATAAAATCACCATTTAGTTCCTCTCAAAATGAATCACAATTTAGCTAATCAACTGGTACTTATTTTGTATGCATATGTTCATAAAAGATTCACTACATAATCTAAGAAGGCCATGCTTATATCACTCAGGACCATGACAGCTAAAGATAAATTCTCTAGTAAGTATATCCATTGATCTGTCATTGAAGATCGATGGATTTTATTGTGATCATCACAAGCTCGAGTTCTTAGATGATTTAACAAATTGATAGTTCACATGCTACAGGAAAACAATGCCCATGCCAATGCAACATCCTGAAACCCAGGTGTAATTGCATATGATGCAACACCACGATTGGAGTGTACAAAAAGAGAAACGATCTCTTCCATCAGCTCCAGTCTCGGAAAAGATATCAATTGCTCATGTCCTGTAAAGAATTCCTTTGATATTCTTGTGAATCTAGAGAGATTAGAGAACATTTTAGGGTAACTGATGTTACAAATTTCGAATTTTAGCTGTTTATGCACAAGAATTGATATATTGCCACAGCTATAAGAACTTAAAATATATAACCACAACCTATCTTCGATATGAAACTTATTTTATATGCTTAATGAAATGTCATATGAAAGATAGGCAAGTAGTTATAAACAGTAATTTTCAAGTAGTCCGATCAACCAAGACAATGAAATAAATATAGCTCTTACAGGCCTTGCATTTCTGCTGCAAGTTAATCTACTTACCTTCACATCTGAGGAGAAGTTTGTAATCGATCTCTTGAAACCACCTTTCTTCAGCTGAAAGTTCATCCACCTAAGTAAAATCTTCTCTGGCGGTAGACTCATGAGCTCCTCTACATCCTGGAGAAACAATATAAAACGAGTTTGAAAAGAGATTAGCTTGTTATAAGTCATACATGAACTGAAACATACAGTCAGAAGGAAAATTTTCAGACCTTGCTATCATCAACTAGCTCTACCAGCTGAGGAGTTTTCTTCAGATTAACATCAGCTAGAAGTTGTATCTGATATTTTGCATTTTAGAAAAAATAAGAAAAAACTAATTTTTAGAAATAGAGAGACAAATTTGTGATAATAATGATTCATTATGGTTCAAATTAAGGAAGCCTACCTTGATAATTTGAGATATTACCCCAAGCACAAGATGAGGCTGCATCAATACATTGTCAGCAAGTGAAAGATGATCATGATTGAAAAGAAGCAAATCTCATCAAGTAGTGTAGTTATAAGTAGTAATTGACGGTTACGATACAACAATAAAGATTACAAGAAGATAGAACTTTCAAATTCGATACATCAAGATTGCATACTACATGAAGCCTCAAATAGATGGTAAGTATTATATGAGAATGGAAGGAACTCAGAGAAAGTATGAAATTTTTCGCGGATGATCATGAACGTGCTAGAATATGTCGTTATGAGGACCAAGCTACATGAACATGTGATTATGCATCTCGGAAGTGTATGAACATGTCAATAAATCTAAACCGCATGTCATGTATTAACATGTAGACGAAAACTTACCCTCCCTTCAGCAAGGTCCTGTGTTCCAATGTTCACGAGAGTGCACCCTATTGCCTTGGCCGAGTTAAGGCACAGTGTGTGGTTCTCATTCTTTTCCCATGGATTCAGCAATCGCTTGGTGTTAATTGCCCTCTCGTCAATCGTTCCGGGAACAGCAACATTGATCAATTTGCTTCACAATCAAAACCAGATACCCATCAAGTTTACTCAATTCAAACCCTGGCAACAACCAAAAGGAGAAAGATGAGCACCTCACCATAGAAGAACACCATCCTTGGAGATCTCGAAGAGGTCATTGGTCTGTGGATCGATCGGGAGATACTTCTTGAGGAAAGAGTCCTCTCCCAGGTAGCTGTTGATGTGCGAGACGTAGGAGGCCTTCTCCGACTCACTGATCGTGTGGAGAAGCGTCGTAGTGGCGGCCTTCAGGAAGGCCGACGACGAGCTCTTGCTGCCGCCTGTGCCTTGCATCTTGAGGTAAACCTATCCGTCCAGAAAAAAAACTACACATCAAACGAACGCGCACTAGGACACGAACCCAAGCAACAGAAAACAAAAATGGACAAGACGCCCAAACCCGAAGGAAGAGCTCGAAGTCGACTTGTTCGTCGAGGTCAGGGAACGTGTCCTTCAAGAAGGACGCCGCTTCTTCTACCGGGAGTCCGTCACCGCTGATCTTGAGCTTGGACATGGCGGCCGAGAGGTCTCGGAGCCTGAGCGGGCTGCCGCCCCCGCCGTTATGATTTCTCAGAGCCAAAAACTGCACACCAGGCGCAGGAGGAGGAGGCATGAGGTATAAAACCAGTGAGGACCAGCGCAAAGCGAAAGCAGGTGCCGCCGTGGTCGCTGTCGTACCTGAGATTTGAGGGAACGAAGCTCCACCTGCGTGAACTGGTTCTGGAGCCACGGATCGGAGACCAGAACGCCAACAAAGCCGGCCATTTCAGGGGCCTCGCTCTCGTCCCCGATCTCTCGATCCCGTCCTCGCGCCGGAGATGTCGCCAAGCCTTCCTGCCGATGGAAAGGTGCGGAGGGAGCGTGGAAATGGAGAGGGAGTTCGGTGGTGGGGAGAAGAAGAGCGAGAGTGGGGAAGGCGGTGGGGCTTCCTGCAGCTGAGGCGAAGTAGAGCTGTGTCTGTTTTGAAAGATGAGAGAGAGTGAGGAGGAGGGGAGAGAGAGAGAGAGAAGGGAGACAGAGATACGAATTCAAAACCAAGTCATATAACGTCTCAAAAGGAGCGGGTATTAGTAACAGTATCATTATTATTACTATTATTATAATAATACTCAAACCACTACGAGGGACTCGTGAGGGAGACGCGTGACTTTAGCTTCAAAACATGTTCCAAGTCCACTTCACAACTGCCATTCGTGTTTAATGCTCCCTCTTCCACTTTTTATTTATTTACTTTAATGAACATAATAATTAACTATTGTTCTGATCTGTTATTATCGCAACTTGAAAGCACAAATCATAGCACTCAATTTAACAAAAAAATTAATTGAGACCAAGAAAAGAATATTAAATGAAATACTCAACATATACATCATTGTTCTTCTTAACACACACACATATATATATATATAATTTTTGTTAGCTTATTAATGTGTAAAATTGAGGAATAAACAATCCCTCCAAGTGAGTGTGGTAGCAGGCTCGACCAGGAATCGCATACCTCCTCTTTATTTAAATCATCTCGTGCAGTACGGACGTGTATTAATGTAGTCCAAAGATTGGATTTGAATCATCTTTAACTCCTTAATCGCACCTCCTTTTGCTCTGTAAAAAGGTGCATGACCCGTTTAAAGACGTGAACCTCTCTCTCTCTCTCTCTCTCTCTCTCTCTCTCTCTCTCTCTCTCTCTCTCTCTCTAAATGGGGCTCCAGTGGTTGGTGTCAGCAGCTGGAGTGATGGAGAGCAAAGCGGTAGGCAAGGTTCATCATCATTTCATTTCTGCTCCGCCCACATTAGTGGCCAGTGGTGCGAGGGGCAGGCATGTGGTATGGGCGTCTTGTGGAGTGGGTTCAGTTCGAACTTTGAAGGCCTAATGATGAATTGAGATTTCTGCCAAGTTGCTCTACGTCTCCCTCATCTTTATGCATGTGGCAAGTGCTGCTCTCCTGGCCCATCCTGCCGGGAGGGCGAGAGAGAGAGAGAGAAAAGAAGAAGGAAGAGTGGTCACTCTCTGAGTCGACTTCTTTCTTTCTCCCTTTTCTTTCCTCTCTTTCCCTGAATTAAATAAAGAATAACATCCGATGTGCACGTAGCCCTTGTCTGTTTGGTGCTTCACTACTACTTTTTCATTAGATATCATATGTAGCACAAGCTTTGCTAGAAATTTGTATAAAAAAAAATAATCACAAGGGCGTAATCTCGATATAGAATACATATAATTATATCAAATTAGTTCGCCAAGAAAAGCTGAGAGTTCTTAAACTTCAACCTTTACATCTGAACGTTAACACCTAAATTAAATTACACCACCTTATTCCTCTCAAACCCTATCAAATCAACTACAGCTGAAATATATCCTCGTGTTGGAGCATCGTCAGATTGACCTCTGCCTGATTCATTTCACTCCAACTACAAGCTTCAGGAACTGGACTTTCTCGTCGATCTGGATCGTATCAGAGGAGTCCTTCAGGGACAGGGGCGGCTCCACCCCTGTGAAGGAGTAGAGGGCTCTGAGCTCCTCCACTGCAGAGGAGCGGAGCAGGGCGGTGTATCCGATTATGGTTCGCAGAGAACATATATCTTCCCAAATCTTCTCCTTACTGTATATTTTCTGCAAATTTGTAAATGCACCATTTGAGTCCATAATTCCAACAAGTAACAGAACCCCTGACATCCCCAGATCCAGTAAGTAACTTTTCAAGAGTTATAAGAAACTTTAATTATCCAGCAGTATGAGAACTCTCATCACCTCTTTTGGATCAGTTCTTGTTCACAGATAAATACTAATTGTAGTAACTAAAAAGTATAGGACGCATATCAGTTGTCCCTACATCGTGCTTCAATCCTTCATACAATTTTATAATTCTACAACATTGATAATTTAATTAGCATGCATGCAGTTGAATCACATGAACTGCTACCAGCAGAATAAAAGTAGTTAGAAAAGCAATGAAATAGCACACGAGAGGAGGAGGTTCACTTAATTGTTTATCTTTTATGTACAGATTTAATCACACAGCTAAAATACTGTAACATAAAAAAAAATTGTTTTTTGGGGTGTACCACTTTCAAATGCATTGGACAAATAACTTTGTGTTAATTTTCCTTCCATGCAATCAATCAAATGAATAATCTTCTTGCTGAATTATTGATCAATATCTTTTTTTCTTAACTAACTTATCAATTTAATGGTCATATAATTTTGGATCATCCGATGGCTGAATCCTGCATTAATTCATGTTATGAGACCACACCACAATCATGCACACCATTAAAAGCATCAGCTTTGATCTTTGTTTTTTTTTTTTGGTAAGGCTTTGATCTTTTTTAATTGATGATTGGCCTCAATTTAATTAGTACCCCTTATATGAACACGCCGTCCATCCAATGAACATGAAAGATGCACCTAAACTCATGAGACCCCTCAACTAACACTTCCAAAGAGATACTGCAACTACCATGGCAAACAATACCTAAAATGTCTATCCATCAATCGCATCATTTCACCTTAGTTTAATCTGCCTAGATATAATATAATATATATAGGCAAATTTATATTGTAAATATTGCTAGAGGTAACTAAAGATTTCCTAAATTTATTACATCAGCAAAATAATAGATTCAGGTGCAATTTTAAGTTTACTTCATAGAAGCACGCACAAAAAATTATATCCGCATGAAAAATTATATACGTACCTCGTCCGGTGGCTGGCACATCTCCATATTTGTCGTGAGGACGCCATCGACTTTGGCTTCCGTCGAGTCCTCCGCGGCGGACGTGTACTCCGAGCTGAGCGCCACCGAACCCGCGGCATCCGCCAACGAACTGCTGCTAGCCGTCGGGGACTCATCGCTCTCCTCCGTAGGCTTCCGTTTCCCTTTCTTCTCCTCATCCATCTCCTGCACGTCGCCGGTGGATGTGGCACTCCTATCAATGGGTTCCTCGAAGCCGTCTTCTTGCGCCTCTAACCCCTCCACCAATGGTGCCCGTTCCGTGTCCGAGAGTGGAGGAGGAAGAAGAGATCTCACGACCTTCTCGGCAGCGGCGACGCTTGCCAGGTAGGCGGCGAAGGGGACGGAGAGCGCAAGGCCTATCGTGGAGAAAATGCAGTACGGAGGGATTATGAGCGGCGCCGATGTGAAGGCGGCGCCGACGATGGCAACCTTCTTGGTGAGCCTCCAACCTTGGGTTAGCACAAGGGAGCCCACCGCCTTGGTCCATGGTCCTCCTGACGTTGGTGAGTTTTCCCCTTCGTCATCCTCATCGCCGTCGTCTTTGGCGTGTGCAGAGCTCGGAACCATGTTCAAAACCATGGCGGAGATCGTCCTGGAACGGGGGGTAATTGGCGTCGCATCCGCCTGGATTGTAGTCGGACATGAATGACAGGAGAAAACCGATAAGAGGGACTACGAGATGAAGGCGGTTGCAGAGGACGCGCGTCAAGTAACGAAGAGAAGGAGTTCGTCGACACGTCGCTTGTGTTCTCTAATGACAGGTTCAACTCAATTTTTAGTGAGATTATATATATATTAAAAATAATAAAAATATTATATTCATTATTTCTAAAATTTTATGAACTTCTACAAATTATTATCATTCGTAACCAATATAATCTTTTATAATTTCTTATATTATAAATTTGTATTGTCATCTAATTTATTAATAAAAATATTAAAAAATAGGTCCAAATTCGCTAATGAAATGCTTAGTGATACCCTCAAACTTCATTTTTGTAATACGAATGTCCTCCATCTTATCATTTGTTTGAAATGCCCTTCCGAAAATACTCAGTTTCTCGATCGGCTCGCTGGCGTGACGATACTCTCCCTCCGTGCACACAGAAGAGCATCTGACGCAGCACCGTCACACAAACTCTACGTCAGCAAATTAATAAAAAAATAAAAATAACAAATAATAAATAAGAATATAATAATAAAAATTTAGAAAAGGATGATCCCTCCTCTCTCCTCGTCATCCTCGTTGGCAAGAGATGAGGTCATCTAAGCATCGGAGGGAGAAGAAGAGGGGGCGGCCACCCCGCTTCGTGTCACGGGAAAATGCACCTTGACATTCTTCCTCACCAAAGTCGGTGACGTCCCCGGCGCCGTTGTCCGAGCTTCCTTGGAGCCTTCGTCTTCAATTTTGACTTCGCTTATCTCGTTCAATTCTGTCTTCTTTGCCTTGACTTCGACTTCACCAGCATCACACAACGTCAGGAATGCCCGCTCCTTGGGGTCTCGCTGAGGACTCCTCCCTTAGGTCTGCTTCGCTCGTTGATCCTTTGTTCAATCTGGGGTCATCACTTGTGCAGCGCCAGTGGAGTCCGCCATATGCGGTCTGACTTCATCAAGCAACTATCCGTCCATCAAGTCTTTGTTGGCTTCACTTCTCTTCGACTTGCGCAGCGTCAACTTGTGTGGTTTGGCTTCTTTGGGGGTGAAACAACTCTGGTATGTCTTCAGAAATAGCTCGGAAAAGAGTTGCTCCAGGGTCGTGCAGAACACGATGAAGAGTCTCGACATTCGATCTGCATGACTTGACTCGATGCCTTTATGTTGTGGGTGGCCACAACACAAGAAAGGTCTCCCTTCCGTCGAGTGCGAAGTAAGGGACCATCTCACCCTCGATGATCGTTCTTGAATTCCGACGGCTTGAAACAGCACAAGCTCTTTGATAATGACATTTGCAACTTATCTGCTTCGGGTGCTTTGGGTCGCTATGATGAGCGACAAGAGTCTTCCTACGGATGCTTCGGGATGCTTTAGATCTCTTTGTGGGCTTGACTCAACATCTCTACGTTGCAAAGGATTGCAACGTAGAGTCTTCCATACCTCTACCAAACGAAGAGCGTAGGACCACCTCATCCTTAGTGATCACCTGATGTTTCGGCAGTCTTGAGACGGAACAAGGTTCTTTGATGTAACATTTCATGCCTTGTCCATTCCGAGTCGCCATAGTGGACGACGAGAGTCTCCCCACGTTCTCTTGTGATTCAACTCACTGTCTCCAAGTTGCAGATGGCTGCAACGTTGGATCATTTGTCCGTCGAGTATTGAGAGTGGCTCCACCTTCCCCTTGGTGGACATGAGACATCTCAACGATTTGCAGTGGAACAAGGTTCTTTGATATAATATTCCGCACCTTGTCCACTCCCAGTCGCTATAGTGAGCAATGATGGGAGTCTCCCCACATGTGCTTGTGGTTCGACTCGATTCTCCTACTTCGATGGACGATCTTTGTCTTTGGCATGAGTAGCTTTCTCCTTGCGACTTGAGTTTCTCTCCCCCACCATTGCCCTTGCCCAAGGCTTTGGTGGTATGACACTTGTCACGATTGACTTGGTAGCAACGATTAGTGAGCGGAGGTTGGACGATCCTATCGTTCCAACTCCTCTTAGTCCAAAGCTTCTAACCCCTCTGCTTGAAGAGCACCAACATTGGGTCTTCATCCTCTTGGGAACACTGTAGGCGGAGCTCGGTGATTCCTTTCACTTCCTCCTTCAACATGCCCATCTGGCCGATGCTGAACAATGCGATATTGACCTCCAGTCCCAACTTGTCAGGGCTTGTATAATTGATGAGCTACCACTTCCTCTGTCCCACATCTCGATGGGATCCATGTTTGCCACATTTCACATCGTCGCGATGGCAACGTCATCCTAAGTTTGTCACATCTTGCAGGGTTCTTGGGATATGTCTTCTTCCGATCCTGGGACCTCCTTTGAAGCTTAGGCAACACCTTTGGGGTATGGACGATGCGAGATCGTTGTGCTCGTTCACGAAGAGGATGCACCTTAGATGCTCGTCGGTCAGCAACTTGGATGAAGTAATGCTATTGCGCTTGTCGGCAAGGATCATGCGCCTTTGACATACTTGTTCACTAGGCGGCTGACCCTTGTGGAAGAATAGCCGTCCCGGGTCTTCAACGAACCATGGGGTGTTCATGAAGATGCTCCGCTTGGATAAGCGGATTTCAGTCGGTGAACTCATGGCATGAGCTCCCAACACCACCTCCATCTCTATTCAAAGGAACGACATCGCCAATGTGACCTTCGAAGTATTTGGATTGCGACCATTGGAGGCCGCTTCGATTGCTCGAGGCGTTATCCGAGAGGAAAGGGTACTCCTTCCTTCGGTTGGCGGCAGAACGCTTGGCAACAGCATGCCAAGGCTCACCGATGCTCGACGCTCAGATCATTTGCCAAATTGGTCGCTGAATTGAGCCGTCGATTTGTGTTGGCATGTAGCAGGTTCATCTCAACCCTTGATGGATGACATCACGCCGCTTGCGGGGCGACACTTGACGAGGCAGCCAAGGCTGACGGCTCGTCAATGAGTGTTCGCAAGTAATCAACGCTTTGCTCCATTCTTGAAAGTCATCGTGGCGTGGCAGACGATGCTGCGGCATGACAAGATGCTTGTGATTGATGCTCCTTAGCCGAGAGGGATGATAATCCTTCGCCGAAAGGGACCATGAACCTTGATGCTTAAACTTGAGTCAACTTCTCCCGTGAAGCGGTTGTGCACTTCACATTGCATGACTGGGCATGCGATGCGACGTCATGAAATACCGAGCAGCGCCAGGTCATCACGATAGTGCATGACCGACAGTCCCTGAATGTGACATGGGTCATCCGAGTTACACGACGCTCGTGTAAGCGATCTCATGATATGAGTAGCGCAAGACCATTGTGCCGAGCATATGGCCACTCTTGACGCAGCGTGACACTTCAAGATTCTCGACTGTGTACCTGGGGTGATTGATCTACTCGAGTGAGCGACGCATGACCGTCCCGGTTAGACGGGGCGATCAGTCCGCCATCATGATGCATGACGGACATTCCTTGACACAACACGGGTGTATGAGGAACATGCTGGGGGGCACGACTGGGCATGCCGCGAGGAAGCTTGCCATGCATTCCTCGTTGGCGTCCATGATCGAAGACCATGGTACCAATGCGTCTGGGCGTGATGGAGTTTTTGAGCGGAAGCACATTTCCTACGCTAGGGCACATCGCGACGACACAAGTGAGTCATCATCGCTGGGATATCTGAGCAGGAAGAACTGTTCTGATACCACTTGTCACGGAGTCATTTTCGGACACTAGACCACGTGCGGCGACTAGGCGGATAGACACCTAGCCAAGTCTATTTTGAATTTGCAGCGAAAGTTTTATGATCGAGACGACTATGCCGAGAGTCGCTCTTATAGGCATTCAATCACGGACATAACTAGAGTGTTGGACTACTCGTCATGGGACCGTGACATTGGCACGTTGCGGCACCAATGCAGGCGCTTGGGCGCTTAAAGTCCGAAGGGGTGACGAAGGGACTACGGGACGCCACGAAGGGACACCGATGTGGGTTGCCACCCCACGCTCAAGGCCATGACACTAGAATTAAAGAAAAGCTTACTTGTATTAAATATGATGAAACATAACATACAATTGGGCCTCAAAAGGTACTAGTGAACTCCTCCTAGTGTACCGTAGGTATATGAGTCTTATTTCATGTTGAAGATGCAAAAGACGTACCCTACGGGAACGTTGCCTACTTGGCCATTCATAAGGACGACCTTACAAGATAAATGCCCTAAGGGCGGATAACTTGGTACTCCACAATATTACGCAGTGCGGGACGGCTGCATGTGTTCTATGATTTCGGCGCTGAGCGACCGAGAGCTATAAGTTGAGCGGCACCGGTGCCGTGAGACTTCACGCTTCGTGTCACGAGAAAACGCCCCGTGACACACAGAGGGGAGAGGGTTGTCTCCTCTCTTATCATCGGAGAAGAGAGCAACCCTCCCCCTCTCTTCTCGTCGGAGAAGAAAGGGGGAGGTGTCCCTCCCCCTCTACACACGCAATCAACGTAGATCTCATCGGAGAAGAGAGGGGGAGGGCGGCCTCCCTTTCTCTTCTCACCGGAGAAGACTTCTTGTCAAAGAAGAGAGGGAGAGACAACCCTTCCCCTTTGCGCATGCGGGGAGGGGGCGACACCCCCTTCCCCCTCTCCTCTCCGTCGCCCTCTTCCATCCTCCTCTTCTCTCTCCAACACTCAGGTCCTTTTTTAATTTATTATTATTATATTATTTGTATTTTTATTAATTTACTGATGTGGAGTCTGTGTGGGGGTGTCACGTTGAATGCTCTTTTGCGTGGCGAAGAGAGCATCGCGACATCGGCAGACCCACTAGGAAACCGAGTATTCCCGGTCGGAAGGGCATTCCATGAAACAAATTATAAGATGGAGGACATTCATATTACAAAGTGAAGTTGAAGGGTATCATTGAGCAAACGTCAAAGTTAGAGAGCATTTGGTGTAATTCTTTCAAAGTATGTATGGACCGGATCCGATTCTAAAAAATAAAAGTTTGGAAAAAAGTATGTTTTAACAAATGATACAAATACTTAGTTAAATTATCTAAACATTAATAATTCTATCTACCAATAGATACAAAAAATAATTCTTTTATAATAAATTTTGACAAAATATCTTAGAATAATTTCTTTTTTTTTTAATAGGAGCTCCACCAAAACAAATTCACGCATGTATGAGGGGAAATGTTATTTTAATGTTTCCAATATATATTTACATATATACATTATATATATATTTATTTATTTATCAAATATATATATACTAACCAATCAGTAGCTTGTCCTCGATTAAGAATATTTTTGTTAGGAGTTTCGTCTGTCATAATTATGTGATGTGGAACAACACAAATTAATGAGTGTAATGAATTTGAATCTTTATTTTACCACTGCAAATTTATAATGGTAATTGATATATATATATATATATATATATATATATATATAAGTCTCATGCTATGTCGTATAGTAAGATACATGAAATAATACATTATCATAGCCTATAAACAAAATTATCAATTATTGAATTATTATTTTTAATATACTATGCATAAGTAATCTACTAATATGATAATATATTATCTTCATTATGATACCACAAAGATACAAAGATATTATGTAATGTATGTATTTTCTTCAAAGTACACTCAAACAAAGTAGTTAATTAAACATTTTATATAAAATGGTGTGAATTTCATATGTATCACATTCTTATTTGAAATCTGGAATGTTACAAGCATGCTCCAATCCAAACTTAGGTATGCATGAAATAGTTCCTCTGAGATCAATTTCTATCAACCAACAACCAGGAATTATTATATCAACTAGTTAAGATTGTTGACAAAACACTAACAAATGCAATTTTATACTTCTGATTTTTATTGTTTGTCTTCTTGAATTGACTTATATGAACCAAAGAACAAACAAAATTTTTTTCTTATGAGGATTATGTCGGCTACTTGTGATCGGGTAGAAATACAACACCTCAAAATGTTATATCCTTAGTAGAAAAGTCAATGCCTGCCAATTGAATAGGATTACTAGGACACCGTCTTGGTTTTCGTTCCAAAGCTCGTGTTCACATGCGAGCCACCAATAGTGAAGTAGAATAGTATCACATTAAAACAAGTATTGCTATTACCGATGTACGTCACACTAACCCATATATATAGTTGACTAATGCCATCAATATGCTACTGGTGCATACAACTAGAACATCGACTCAATGAGTGCTCGTAGCTAGCATTCAAGCATTACTTATGCTTGAATAGATGAGCTAGGCAGTAGATGAGATGATGTTGGAGAGAAACCTCTGCTACAACTAGAAGGTGTAGTTGATAATCTTAACATCAAAGGGTATTTTTTTTGTGGGAGGGGTCCACTCCACTTCTTTTGAACAAGAGCCAAGTGATAGTATTATTGACACCAGAAGCTCTAAAATATAGTTTCATAAATCATTATGGATCATTTGCAACAGAGAAACAATACATGTTTCAATACTACTTTGGATGAATCAAGCATCTGACTTGAAGATTTCTTCAATTTGTTGAGTGTCATTTTCCATTGGTCATTGATACTAGGTTGAGGATGTGTTTGGTGTTCATGATATGTGTAACATCCCATAATTTTCATAAAAAATTAAAATTTAAAAACATTAAATATGAAGCCAAATCAAATTTTGACACTCCTTTCCCACTCGACTTTTGAAACTTTGTGCAACCCCTTCATGTTCATGTCTCTTGGGGGTTGAGGAGGCACAAAGCCCCATTCTCCATCTCCTTTATAAATCTCACACCTCTCATTTGCATCATTTTCTTTCATCTTCTCAATTTTTCTTTCTTTCTACCATTCTTTTTATGTGAACTCCATTGCTTGGGCTCGGCCAAAAGCCATTGGAGAAGGATTCATAGGCACTAATCGTGAAGGAGGACAAGGAGGAAGGAGAAGAAAAGAATAAAGCTTCAATTGTAGGATCCCAAAGGACACCAAGAGGGGGGATGAATTGATGTTCAATCAAAAATGTCAATTTCATAAAATTCGTAATGGAAGTACAAAACTGATTCTTAAAACCTTTGCAATTCAGATTATAAACACAATATTAGAGGGAGAAAGAGAGAGAAAAAATTAAACGCAAACACACGGTGATTGTTGACGAGGTTCGGCCACACCTTGACCTACGTCCCAGCTCTGACTTCTCGACTTCGAAACCGTTGGATATTCCGCTAATCCCTTCCTTTATTCCAAATAAGGCAAGGAAGAAAGCCCTTTACACAACCACATTTTTCTTTCCTTCGAGAGGCAAGGCAACCTCTCCTTTTAGGAAGATAATCTATTTCTCTCGTTCAAGAAGTAAGATTTAGAACCTCTTTTACACAAGAGCTCTCTCTATTTTTCTGAACAATAATATTTCTCTCTTTTACAATTATAAGCTCACAAAAGTGGAAAAGAGAAAGAAGAGCAAACTAAAAACGAAAACTTCAAGAAGAATGACTTCTTTTGATAACTTGAAGTTTTTCTTCAAGGCTTGGATGAATGCACTTCCTTCTGACTTTGGCACTCCTTTTATAGGCTTCTGCAAGTGAGAAAGTCATCTAAAAATTATTTCACAATTTTCTCCTTCAAATTTGACCGTTATTATTCATTTGACTCGAAGGCCGGTCGACCGCACATATGGATCGGTCGACTGATATACTTTCTTTTATGAAAAATGTGACCGTTGGCGAATTCTACACTGTCCGATCGATCTGTGTTTTGGATCGGTCGACCGGTACAGTCTCGACATTCTGCTGGTTGAAATTGGGCATTTTCTGCATTGACCGGTTTACTTGTGTTCTGGACTAGTCGATCGATATTCTGAACCGGTCGACCTATTTTCTAGACGGCAGCTCGACCACCCTGCACTATTTTAAATATAACATTTTGCACAGTTATCCGAATGAGATAATTTTTTATTCTATGGAAAGCTAACAGAATTATCTACAGTTTTGATATTTATGATTAATAAAAAATCTAATAGGATCATATTTAATTATTTAATTAAAATATAGTGCATAAAGTTATCCCTTTTTCTTTAAACTTTTTCAGTATTTTAACCTTAATCTTTCGAGGTTTGTATCATCAAAATATAATTTTATGTATTATTAAAACTTAGATCCAACAATCTCCCCCTTTTTAATGAAGACAAACCGAGAAATATGAAAAAGATATAAGTTGACGAAAAAGTCAAAAAAGTTGTAAAATCTTGTTAAAATAATTTTACTCCCCCTAACACTTAACTTTTCTTATAAAATATATTCAAGTCATATTTCTCCTATACTTCTCCCCTGTTTGTTTCATCAAAAAGTCATTTGTAAATGAAATATATAAGAAACCATATCTCCCCCTTAATCAAATTTTCAAAAAATCTATTCTTCCCTCTTTTGTCATATAATAGATATGAAGAGTTTGCAACATAAGGTTTTGAAAGATAACTCCCCCTAAGTTTATGGCTATTTTATAACGAAAACCAATCTATGAAAGTTAAAACAAAAATATATTAAGAATTAAAATATGGCATAAAACTTTGATTCAACAATAATATCCACGATAAAGTTTAATCATGTTCCCCCTATCACTATTATCAATTTTCATTTATATGTTCCTCTTTTGAAAAATTATAGTTTTGAATTATTGAGTGACATAAAAAATAGATGATACTTTTATCATAACCTTTGTGCCTTCACATTTTCAATTCCATATGTCCTTTGCATGTGAGGCACACCTGAAAAAGTAATCAAGTAACTTTTGGTATCCAAACTTCTTTGGGTCCGATTTTGTTAGATAATATTCCTTTCGGAATCCAAATCATACCATGTGCATATGGTGATAATTTTTTTATTTTGCAGTGATAAGAATAATGACCATGAAATTCGCATGTAAAACATGTAATATGTGATTTTCTATCATAGGAATGATTGAATTTCCAATAAGAGTTTTTATGTCAAAAATTACTCATAAGATTATTTTTTGTTAGTTGAAAAATAGTCTTATTTTGTGTATTTTTCAAAAGGGCGTTTTCTTGTTTTATCTTTTCTAATGAATATGCTAGTTTGACAATTTCACATGTATGTGTAATTTTCAAAGTTTTAATTTCATTTTTAAGATTTTCATTTTCCATAAAACATATATCCTTTTCTTCTTTTAATTTTTCAATTTCACATATTAATTTTTCATTTTCCTCTTTAATTGAAAAATATCGTTTTATAAGAGAGGAGAGTTCTTTATTTACATCTAAAAAAGATTTTCTTTGGAAGAGTTTGATGAGTTATTATTTGAAGCATTAGAGGTTACCTTATCGTCGTGTGCCATTAAGCATAAGTATGCTTCATCACTGGAAGAGCTTGATGAGTCACTTGTTTCACTTGACTCTTCGTACTTTTTCTTCTTACCTTTTCGAGATGTCTTTTCTTTGTGATTTTTTTTTGATCTTCAGATAGGCTTCTCATTCTTTTCTTTCTTCTTCACCAACTTGAGATATTTATCTAGTTTTCTTGTGTAGCGGGCGAGTCTCTTTTCGTCCACTTCTTCTTCACTTGAGTCTTCTTCATTTGCATTTGCCTTTAATGCCAATGTTTTCTTCTTGGGGGCTTTTTCTTCTTGATCTTCTTAGATTGAGATCTCATAGGTTAGAAGTGAACCAATTAGATCATCGAAATCCAATTTGTTCAAATCTTTTTCTTCGATCACAGTCCTCTTTGTATTCCATCTTGAGGAAAGAGACCTGAGAATCTTTTTCACTTTTCAAGGGTTAGATCTTGACTCGCCCGAAGAGGCTAAGCCATTCAAAATATCATTAAATCGAGCAATCATATCATTTATACACTCATTTTCATGCATCTTGAAAGAATCATATTGATGATTTAAA
Source organism: Pontederia crassipes (assembly GCA_030549335.1). NCBI lineage: Eukaryota > Viridiplantae > Streptophyta > Magnoliopsida > Commelinales > Pontederiaceae > Pontederia > Pontederia crassipes. Next base: position 39,130,277 of record CM060190.1, read on the forward strand.
ATATTCAATTTAGATTCTTTAACTTTGTCGGTTCATTCATAAGTGGTGATTCATATTGATGATTTAAAATATTCAATCTCAACTTGAAATCCGATTAAACTCCGTTGAATCCAAAGCACAATAGAAAATATTTTTTGCTTTTCAATCCAATTTTAAAATTTTTTTTGTCTTTCGTCATGTTTGGAAGGTAATTTTTCATGTAAATAATAGCCTTTCTTAACAATATCCTACATGTTTAAATCGATAGAACATATGTAGGTTTGAATCCGAATTTTCCAAGATTGAAAATTTATTGCATCTAAAAGGGGAGGACGACTAATTGATTGTCCTTCGGCAAAAACAAATGCACTTGATGTCATAGCTCTTAAGATTGTTAAATCTTAAAACAAATGATTGAATCTTAAAAATAATTAGATTTAAAATGATTAGATCTAAAAGCCGAGATGATTCAAAAGATCAAAACAAGAGCAACCCGCTCTGATACCAATTGTAGGATCCCAAAGGGCACCAAGAGGGGGGGGGGGGGTGAATTGGTGTTCAATAAAAAATGTTAATTTCAGAAAATTCGTAGCGGAAGCACAAAACCGATTCTTAAAACCTTTGCAATTCAGGTTATAAACACAATATTAGAGGGAGCAAGAGAGAGAGAGAGAAAATCAAACGTAAACACACGGTGGTTGTTGACGATGTTCGGTCACACCTTGGCCTATGTCCCCGCTCCGACTTCTCGACCTCGAGACCGCTGGAGATTCCACTAATCTCTTCTTTTGTTCCAAATGGGGGCAAGGAAGAAAACCCTTTACACAACTACATTTTTATTCGCTTCGAGAGGCAAGACAACCTCTCCTTCTAGGAAGTTAATTTATTTCTCTCGCTCAAGAGGTAAGATTTAGAATCTCTTTTACACAAGAGTCCTCTCTATTTTTCTGAACAATAATATTTCTCTCTTTTACAATTCTAAGCTCACAAGAGTGGAAAAGAGAAAGAAGAGCAAACTAAAAATGAAAACTTCAAGAAAAATAACTTCTTTTAATAACTTGAAGTTTTTATTCAAGGCTTGAATGAGTGCACATCCTTCTGGCTTTGGCACTCTTTTTATAGGCTTATGCAAGTGAGAAAGTCATTCAAAAATCATTCCACAATTTTTTTCTTCAAATTTGACTATTACTGTTCATTTGACTCGAAGGCCGGTCGACCGTATACATGGACTGGTCAACCGATATACTTTCTTTTATGAAAAATGTGACCGTTGACGAATTCTGCACTGTCCGATCGACCTATGTTTTGGACCGGTCGACCGATACAGTCTCGACATTCTGCTGGTTTAAATTAGACATTTTCTGCACTGACCAGTCGACCTGTGTTCTGGACCGGTCGACCGATATTCTGGACCGATCGACCTGTGTTCTTGACCGATATTCTGGACCGGTAGACCTATTTTCCAGCCGACAGCTCGACCGTCCTGCACTAGTTTAAACATAACTTTTTCAGCATTTTAACCTTAATCTTTCGAGGTTTGTATCATCAAAATATAATTTTATGTATCATTAAAACTTAGATCCAACATCAACCACCGAAGAAACAATCGAAACTTGGGCTAAAAGTGTGTTAACAAAACCTGAGTTATAAGGTTACTTCTGCGGGTTTAAGCATGTTATCTTAGGACTTTGTAGGCTTAGATCTAGTAAGTGGATAGTTATGTTGATATGCATGCCAAGTTGATAGATTTCAATGTTTAAATTTGACATTAGCATGCTGCAATGATTATTGCCCATGATTGTTTGAAGTGTTGGATATTATGAAATGATCATGTACTTGATAGTATGCATACTTAGAGTCTTAAGTGCTCGAATTGTTGGATTTATAATAGATGGCATGTTTAGAGATGTTTTACGATAAAGTCGATAGTACATATTAACTTATGTTAAGGAGATTTGATATGAATGGATTTTCTTTGATATCATTCCTGAAATTGATAGATATGGATTGTTCATCATAGTCATTGAAATGTTAAAGCATGATCACATTAAGAGTATTAATGCATATTATGGAAATCACAATGATTATGATGTTTCATGATGCTTATGATGAAGTTATGGATTATAAATCATGTCCACATGCTTTCTGTTGTGCTAGTTAATATTAGATATAATTTAAATTGATTGTAGAATGCTATGTTTTGAAAATTAGTTGAAAACATAAGGACCCCACAATGACCTGTGGTTCTGCCTAGTAGGAGCGGTCGACCGATCCTGTCGACTCGACAAAAGCTAGCAGACTATTGGAACGGATGATCGAACTTATTTCAGACGTCCGTTCTGATATTCTGATATTTGCATCGGATGACCGAATGACTCAACTGACTGATCGATGAATGAATTCTGTGCGACTTGGTGAAAACAAATGATCGGTGGACTTTTAGGCGACCAAAAGTTTCATGCCGAGAACTTGCAATTTTTGTCCAAGGAAGAATTAGACGACTGCCGACCTTTCGAACGTTCGGTTCGTGCCCAACCTTGGAACGACCGAGAGGCATGTTATGATCGGGCAACTGCTTGACCATCGGGCGCCCGATGAACTTATGAACCAGACAATCATTTGTCTTTCGGGCGTCTAGAAGGGGATAGAGAACAAATCAACCTTTAATACAAGATAATATGATGATTTACTCATATCCACCTTATCGTTTCCTCATCCCATGATTATGAACATTAAAATGGAGCCAACCTTGCTCCCCAAAACCCTTGATTGATCTCTACGATGAATTGGAGGAATGTCGTGGTTACCTAGACGGAAGTTACTTCCCTTGAGAAGGCCCCTTCTACTATCTAGGAACGTTTCAGCCTTCGGGCGGGGTCATGCATACGAATGTTTCAGCCTTCGAGCAAGGTCATGCATACGAATATTTTCATATTGAGCGAGATCATTCATACGGGTATTGCTGTCTTAACAAGGTCACTCATCCCCTTTAGGGGCATTGCCGTGGCACTGAAACCCCACCGACCCATGTTATGGCTAGGTATTTGCACAATGTGTGCACAGAGCTCTTTCAACCCATGGATAAGATGAAAGATGAATGGACGAACTATGTTCACATGAACATGAACATGAATACAAACATGAAATTTAAGTAAAAGCATGGAACAATGAATGTGTTACGATTTCTGCACGAGAGAAATTACGCATCGCGAGAAAAACCCGAGAAATTTAAGGCGACGCAGAATTGTATTAGATGGAAGAAACAGAAGAGGATTACAAGATCAGATTGATCCTGGATTATCCAGGATGGTCTTACAAGCCTTGATTACAAGTCCTTTTATAGGGCCTTGGAGAAACAACTCTTACTCTAACTTAAGGACCTAATCCTACTAGGCATGCAAGCCCCTTCTCTAGAAAAACCTCCTTGGACTAGGAGTAGAAATCTGACTTCCTGAAGACCCTTGAAGATCTCGGCCAACTTGAATTCCTCCATGAAATCAAATTGGGCCGGGCGCCCACTTGACGCCCGCCACGCCTGGGCACGCCTTGGCTGTCCAGTCCGAGTCCCACTCGGACTGGGACTCCTCCAGGCGTCCCTGTCATCTTCAAGTCTTCCTCCATGTCCAGACTCCATCTCCAAGTGCTCCTCGGTCCAGAAGGGAGCTCGGCCCTTCAAGAATCTGTCATATCCTTCTCGACATCAGAAACCGGTTGACTCATATTCCTACTAGGAGTAGGAATCCTTCCGACCCTGCACTTCTCGTCCAAGCATATCTCGAAGTCTCTCTATTACTTCTTTGGATCCAAACAGATTTCCAGTTAAAGTAGGATTCAAGGCATTATTTAAGAAATCTCCACCTTGAATTGAATCCTACAATCAGATATCTAACACTCTCTGCCGCCGCCAATCCATGTTCTGTTTTTTCACAGCCTTACCAGACGCCCTATGCCGAAGTTCACGAGTATGTAGACTCGATCTTACTTCTTTCCGAGTAATTGTGTCTCTTCCGATGATAACAGATTTGTACGAAATTTTCATACGACAGAGGAAGAGACACCAACAGAAGTAGGGCAGCATCTTCATCCTCAATCTTCACATCTATCTGATCAAGATGATCTTTCAGAGGGGTATCTTCTTGCATGCGGAGGGCGAACAAACGTTGCTACAACAACAACTTGTTGGTCAGAGACTTGGTCATGTAGAGACTCTCAAGTTTCGACCACAGACCGATCGTCGTTTCTTGATCAGCGACTTCGATAATCACCTCATCCGCCAGACACAACAGGATCATAGAGTGCGCCTTCTCTTCTTGTGCCGTCAAACTTGTGAGGTCGGACTCCTTTTCTTTGCCCTTCGAGTCTCCCTTCGGTTTGTTCTTCGACACGTTCGCGAGCGGCGTCCATACTCCATGTTGTTTCAAAAGTGCCCGCATCTTGATCTGCCGGAGATTGAAACTATTTCGTCCTATAAATTTCTTGACGTTGATGTTGTGCGATGCCATCTCTACGCCTGACGGAGGATCGATGATGAAGCCTCGCTCTGATACCAGTTTGTTAGGATTTCTGCACGAGAGAAATTATGCATCGCGAGAAAACTTGAGAAATTTAAGGCGACGCAGAATTGTACTAGATGGAAGAAACAGAAGAGGATTACAAGATCAGATTGATCCAGGATTATTCAGGATGGTCTTACAAGCCTTGATTACAAGTCCTTTTATAGGGCCTTGGAGAAACAACTCCTACTCTAACTTAAGGATCTAATCCTACTAGGCATGCAAGCCCCTTCTCTAGAAAAACCTCCTTGGACTAGGAGTAGAAATCTGACTTCCTGAAGACCCTTGAAGATCTCGGCCAACTTGAATTTCTCCATGGAATCAAATTGGGCCGGACGCCCACTTGACGCCCGCCACGCCTGGGCACGCCTTGGCTGTCCAGTCCGAGTCCCACTCGGACTGGGACTCCTCCAGGCGTCCCTGTTGTCTTCAAGTCTTCCTCCACGTCCAGACTCCATCTTTAAGTGCTCCTCGGTCCAGAAGGGAGCTCGGCCCTTCAAGAATCCGCCATATCCTTCTCGACATCAGAAACCGGCTGACTCCTATTCCTACTAGGAGTAGGAATCCTTCCGACCCTGCACTTCTCGTCCAAGCATCTCTCGAAGTCTCTCTATTACTTCTTTGGATCCAAACAAATTTCCAGTTAAAGTATGATTCAAGGCATTATTTAACAGAATGTTATGCCTTTTCAATGGAAAGATGAATGCTCTCCTGAGCCATATTATTGACCATTGATGATGACCTTTTTTCATAATGGTCCATGAATGAAAAGAATGAAAGATAAATATGTTACATTAAATAATGAAACGAATGAACCATTGTTCCCTACATAATGATCCCCATGATTCCTTATGATAATGTTATGAATTGTTATCATTCTCTTACTTTTTGAATTATCCTTATAATTCATATGTTATCACATTTAGTCTTGTGTTAACGGGAGGGTCCTCCTCCCCTATGTTGATTCCCACATGTGCTTGATTTACCTGTCATGTTCAGTTGCTGTGTGTGTGGAGATTTCTTCTCGGGTGGTGTGTGCACATGGATATAGTAGTTGGTCTTTACTATTTTTATGTCATCGAGTTGTACGTGAGACCTTCATGTATTTTGTATTTATGGCGTGGTCCATGGATGCCTTATTATGACATGTGATGTACCCCTTATATTACCGAGCTTCCGCACTATGTATTCACATTTATGGACTTCTGTCTATTCAGCTTTTGCATTTATGTTTTAAAAGTTGTATTGTAACGCCCCCAAATCGACCCCCGCCACATGGCGAATACCAATCTGGAGACGCTCTGACATGCTATGACTTTGACCATAATAATGACCATATCTCAGTCAAAGACCGAGATACGTCAGCGGAAGAAAGAAAAATAAAGAAAAAGGATAACTTTAATTGCAGAAGTCTAAAAGTGGCTATATTATTACTAAGAAATAAAATAAGTTTTATATCATGAATATAAAATACAGAAGGTAAATGAAAACTAATAAACACTCTAAAAAACTCTATGGTTCATGTGCTATCCTATCGCCAGAGCTTCATCACCACACGCCTATTCCACCTTGTTACTGACCTGGTCCTGTGGAAATCAGACATAGGGGAGGAGGTCCTCCCATAAGCTTTACAGCCTAGTGGGGAACAACATGGTATACAATGCATGACATGAATATAATAATCAACGATAAATAATCATGCTTAACTTGAACGTGAAAGGATGACATGTATAGATCATAATAAGAATGAGAGTAATAATCAGCATATATCATGAATCATGAGAATCAAATGATGCTTAATAAATTTGGAATCATGGCATACTTAACTTGACTTAAACATGCTTCTTGATCTTGGGTTATTATTAGAATCAGGGTGACTTTATGTGCCTTTAATTCTTGGGGTATGCCGAGCAAATGATACGGCCTTGTACGGGTCAGTGGGTGATCAAACCATGACCAAGGGAGCTACCCTTATCTTGCTGCACTTGGCTTGTACTGACAACCCATTGTTAATCTTTCATCTGACTTATTAATCATTTTTAATAACTTGTGGCTCTTTATTCTTATTCAATGTATACAATAAGATCAATAAAAGATAAATCAGTAAGGGAATAGATCTTGGAAATCAGTGAAGGGTCTCTGTAGGGTCAAAAAAATAGAAACAACTATATTTAAGTAATATATGGATAAAAAGAAATAATTAAGAAATTTAGTAAAAAGATTTTCTAGGGATCGGTCGACCGGTTCAGGGGAACGATCGACCGGTAGTCTGTTGATCGATTGACCGATCTATTCAAATCGACCGACCGGTTGGCTGATTCAGGCTAATTAGGCCGGTCGATCTGTTCAGTTGAACGGTCGGCCGATGGGTAAGGATCAATCGACCGGTGATAGGGATCGGTCGTCCGGTGACAGGGATCGGTCGACCGGTCCACATATATAGAAAATTGACAGCAGTCAGGTTATCGGACGACTGGCTACTGGTAATGCCTGCGGACCGGTCGACCGGTCGGCATCCAGAAAAGTTGCAGATTTTTTAAATCCATCAATTCACCGATGCAATCTCAACCTAATCTAGTTCCTATCTCCTAGCAAATCAATCACACAACAGTAGAACAACAAGCAATGAATTATGCATGCAAATAATCAACTAATCAAAGAATTCAAGAAATCAAACAATTAAAATGATAAATTGAACCCTATTCTTAATCTTTTCTTTTCATAACGATTAGGGCATGAATTGGGACAATTTAGAGGTCATGCAAGGTGATTTTGATTCACACACCTAGTCGTGATGGATCCTACCCTTGATTTGTTAAAAATCTGCTTGAATCCGCCCCTGGTTCCTCCCTGTTTCCCTCTCGGTTCTCTCGACCAATCAGCGCTTGCAATTCAACGAAGAGGGCTGAAGGACGGGGCGTGTGGTGCAGGTAATTGCAGTAGGAGAAAGGAAGACGTGCTTGATCCCCGGCGGCTTGCTTCCTGGCCGAAAGCAACGTGCCCGCAGGATGTAAAAAAGGGGGTCCTTTTTTCGTGAGGTCAGCCATACATGATTTAATAAAGGGTTTTAAATTTTATCTCATCTTCCTCTCCTAATCTCACTCTAATTTAATTAATGAGATCAGATTTTTTTATCTCATCAACATAATTAAATCCTTCCTTGAGTCCAATCCTAATTGGGCTTTGGGTTCGGCCGAGATTTATTTCCTCTCTTTTTTTTATCTTTTTATTGGTTATTACATGTATAATTTATTTTTCTAAGTCTTTCTCTTACGTGATAGCTTTCTTGATAGTCCTGGTCAATGAAATGGGCAATATGACCGAAGGAAAAAAGAGCATCGATTGTACCGCTCCGAGAGGAGATCTCGACACATGGCGAGATCGAATTTCGGGGCGCTACAACATGAATGCATGCCACTTAGTATTTGGAAGACCTTGTCAATACGATGTGAAAGTTGTACACTTTTGGATGCAAGAGTGATTATACATTTGACTCCAAAGGACAAAAAAATTGGATGGTTCCTTTTGATGAATGCTTCAGATGCCAACCACAAGAAGCTCGACCCATTCTTGATTACTAAACATTATGAGTTTGCATTCCACTTTAAACAAATAAGATCTTGCTTTGCGATAGTACCTTATAGTTGTGAAGGCAACTTCAAACTTGGTCATGATCTAATATTGTAATAGCTACTACTCGAGTACAATTTAATTATGTCTACATAACACTAATGTGGCTTACCACTGGTGAGGGAGATTTAACATCAATGCTAGCCTTGCAAATCAGGCACATTATAGAATGAAGGTGGGAAGCATAGAATCCTACAAGAACACACAAAAGAACTCTTAAAGAAATGGCTAATTTAGGAGAGCTTATACTTTGTACTTTTCTGGCTCCCATTTTTTAAAAATGATAAATCATGGAAAATGTCTGTAGATAATCGAAAAATAAAATAACAATGAAGTCTAACTTTTCTATAATTTATCTAAACTTTGATCCATTTCATAGACAACTCAAGATATAAGGCGAAAACTGCTAAAAGAAAGGGGAGACTCATGTATTGAAATATTTATCCACGAGCTCATTCTAGTATATTTTCATAATATATTAATATGTAGCAAGGAGTGAGATGTACACTTCCAACATGGATGAAGTGTCTTGAAAGTCCTCTAGAATAATAAACTAGTAATTATATATATATATTGCAAGTGTCACAAGGCTCTCAGTTGATAATTAAACTCAAAGTTTTCATGGCTTTGCATCATTTTATGGGCATTTCATTTGCAACTTTAGTAGTATCATGCCTCTGATTATGGATTGTTAGAAAAGGGCGTGGAAAGTTGATATCCATGACAGCAGCAAGCTTTGAAGATATTAAACATTTTTAACAATCACATTAGTGTTGGCCTTGCCTGGTTTCAATAAGATGTGTGACGTAGAATGTGATGAATTAGCTATGGGAATGAGAGAGGTTTTGACTTAAGGAGAAGCATCCTATAGCTTTTCGGGCCATTTGGATGAAGAATAACTTTTGGAAAATAATAAATTTTGTTCAGAAGGATATAATATTCTTATAATATTCTTATTTTATCTTATGTCTGGTGCCCAAAGGAATAACTTTTAAATACATTATATTTTATAACTAAAATATTTTTATTATAAATATTTGACATTTATTTTTACTATTATTATAAAAATAACAATATAATATGGTTAAGTTAAAAAAATACACAAAGATGAAAATGATAAGAATACTTATATGTAGGATCACAAGGCACCAAGACGGGATGAATTGGTGCTAAATCCGAAAATACGATTTTATGAATATCGTCGTGAAAGCTTAAAATCACATTAATATTTAAACCAATACAATAGTAATCAAATCAAGTAGGAAGGAGAGGGAGAGAAAAAAACAAACACATGAACGCAAGGCAATTTGTTGATAAGGTTCGGCCACACCTTGGCCTACGTCCTTGCGTCGACTTCTCGACCTCGAGATCATCGGATATTTCACTAATACTCTTCTTTTATTGCAAATGGGGCAAGGAAGAAACCCTTTACAACTCTCATCTTTTTTTCCTTTTCAAGAGATAAGGCACACCTCCTTCACTCCTAGACTTTCACTTGTCTTTTCTTCGCTCAAGAGGTAAGACACAACCTCTTTTCACTCAGGAGCTAAACAACTATTAAAATATTACAAGAACACTCAACAATCTCTCTTTTACAATTTGAAACCTCACACAAGAGTATGAGAGAAAGAATTGAAAGATTTGCAACTTGGAGTTCAAATGAACTTCTCAAATGTTCTTCCTACTTTTCCTTGAAAGTTTTGATCATTCCTACACCTTTGAGTCCTCTTTTATAGCATTCTTAACTCCATTTAGCCGTTGGGGCTTGTTTCATAATTTTGAGACCAAAATATGATCGTTATAGTGCATTCTACGCGCTGATTGGTTGATCGTACTGCATTATTTTAAGCATAACGTTTTGCACAGTTATGAAAATGAGATGATTTTTTATTCTTTGAAAATCAAACAAATTTATCTACAATTTTGATATTCATCATTCTTCCAAAATCTAATGATATGATAGTCACAATATTGATTCAAAGTTCAGTATACAAAATTGTCCATTTCAAATAAAACATTTTAGACATTTAATCTTTTATACATAACTTTTCATACTATGATTCTCTAGAAAGATAAGAGAATTATCAATAACTTTTATATTTATCCATTAATGTAAATCTCATGGGAATATAAATAAATATTAATCAAAAGTTTAATGCATGAAGCAATTCATTTTTATCTAAACTTTTTTTTAGCATTTTAAATATAACTCTAATCTTTCGAGGTTTGTATCATCAAAATACAATTATATAGGGCATACAAATTTTTCTCCAACAATCTCTCCCTTGTTGATGAATACAAATCGAGAAATATGAAAAGTATATGAGTTGAGAAGTAAAAAATATTAAAGTGAATTTTACTCCTCTTAAAACTAAGTTTTCCTTACAATTATGAATATGCATAAGTCTTAATTGTAAGTCACTTTTCATATAGAATTATATTCATGAGGTCCATGTAATAAATCAAGGATTATATATATTTCTCCTATATAAATTTTTCTTATGTTCTTATCATAGCCTTTTGTTTAATCAAAAAATAGTTTGCACATAAAGCATATAAGAACAATATGAGATACAATATATAACTCCCCCTTAATCATGTCATCTTCCTAAAATTTTCATTCTTTCCTTTTTGTTATATAAGATACAATATGTAAAGTGTCATAATAGAGATTAAAATAATTGTTATTCTTTTATTACATTTATTAGTGTTGTTTCATGCATAATATATGCGATAGGAAAAAATAACTCCCCCTAAGGTCATGACTACTTTATAATAACAAATATAAAATCAAATGAACATATAAAAAATCATATAAGGAACAAAAAACTGCATAAAATTTTGAGACAACAATGATATATCAAATTTAAATTGAATAATATCAAGTAACCAAAAACTTGACAATAAGGATAACAAGTTAATGGAGGAAATAATATTTCAAACTTTTGAACAAACTCCCCTTATCATTATGACTAATTTTCGTCATCTTTTTATCTTTCTTTAGTTCCTTATATGTTTGCTTTTTCTTTCAGAGAACCAATAACACTATAATATTATAAATGAGAAGTCAAAGATTAATTTTCATAACATGAAGATTTTAAGCCTAAAGTATAAGGGTCATGTCAAGATATGATAAAATATTTTTGTAAATTATGAGAATATAGATTTATGCACATGTAAGTCAAATAATTAATATATTTTATGGTATGACATAAGCATCTCAAATATAAATACATATATAAATTTTCATTTGTGCAAGAGAGATATCATTTAAGCATCATTCCAAATTTGATGGTCAAATGTCATACGATATAGGAATACTTAAATGATAATAAGTTATGACCACATAAATTTATGCACACTAATTATATAGCATAATATTCCATATGGAAAGATTACAAATGAAACATATGAAAAAAAATGTTTTTCAAATTTTGATTAAAATTTCAAAACTTTGTCATATTTCAATTGCAAACTCACAAAGCATCGAATGCGATAAGTAGTAAATGCCAAATAAATATTCATACTCATAATTTTTAAGAAATAAGCATGATAGATAACATAGGCATTTCCAAAGTTTAACATATTAAAATATGTCCAAAAATGAACTTTTGAACAATCATTAGTTTATACATAAATTATGATAACTAGTAGACAAGTATAAAACAACAAATAATTGTGACATACAAGTATATTCAATTTTTCATTTCTATGTTCAAAATGATACTTTTACCATAAAATTTGTGTTTGCACTCCTTCAAATTCATTTTTTCTTTTCTTTCTTTGTCTCAAGATAATAATCAAAATTGGTGACAAAATATAAAACTAAAAAAGTAATCAAAGTGTAATAAGTCAAAATTCATAATAAGTTTATACACTAAGGCTCATAACACAAGAGTCATATAAATCTTGTGCCAAATATATTTATTATAAATATGGAATCTTCTTTATATATAAACAAGAATTATTCAAATTTATAAGACTTCGAATTCATATTTTCATGTGTTTTTTTGTTTTGCCAAATTCAAGGAATAGTCATGATAATAAGCATGTCAAAGGTAAAAATAAACATATATTTCTCTTTCTTTGGCATGTGAACAAGATAAATTTTGCAAGTATATTATCACAAGTCAAAAAAATATATTATGTATTAATTTCAAAATTCTCCATAAATTTCATTTCAAAATATTCGAAAGATATTCAATTATTATATCAAGATCTTAGAATATCTAGTGTCATTAACAAAAAATATGTGAGAATTAAATTTTAATCAAACAAAGTCATTTACTATTTTTCACTCATAAAAATATGATTCTTTTATACTTTAAAATCATAAGCATCATATAATCACATTGAATCACAAATATCAAGATGCAAAATAGTACACAATATTCATATAAATCAATTATATATGCTTAATGCCAAAATCAACGTATTTTGAGTGTGAAGAATTATGTATGCAAACTTTAGTATTGATATGAGTGCTCTTATTTTTCATAAATATAATTTTCACATTGAATTAGTAAGATAGTCCAAATATGTCAATATATTAACCATTATGCATGTGACATATTCCCATTAAATACATTTAGGCAACATGAGTAATATAGACTCTTTCAAAATTAAATGAGCAACATAATTTTAGCATGCACAAAAATCATAATCAAATATTATCTTTATGCATATATCATGATAATAAATTAATAAATTCAAAACATAAACATGCATCATATCAAAATGAGTTCAAAATTTTATTTTCATATACCAAAATATTTTTACTACAAACTTTTATGCCTCCAACTTATTTCAATTTTATTGTTGTTTTTCTTTTCATGTCACATAACCACAAAGTGTGTGCCTTCATTTCACTTGAAGCAGTCTTCTTCATTCATTGTGAAGCACATCTATAAACAAAAATTTACATTTTGGTACCCAAAATTGTTTGAATCAAACATGATTAATTTTGGTTCCTTTAGGAACCCACATCAATTTCATGCTCATATTGATAGTTTTTTGTCAATGAAATGAATAATGACCATGAGAATTACAATAATGACAAAAAATAGATGGTCTAATGGAGTGATTATGATGATATCCAAACTTCAAAGAATCATTATGTGGACATGAGAATTTTTAGCACCAAGAAAACTATGATAAGAGAGCTTATTTTTCAAATGATAATCATAAGAATGCTTAGGTTTTAAAAATAAGAATATTTCAAATAATATTCATTTGGGCTTTTAAAATTTTTATTTGAATCATTTTTCTTGTGTGGTGCATGAGAAATATTCTTTATAGGAGTTTTGACAATATGAATAGACTTTTTAACATTATTAATATTTTTTCAAGAACTAGTAATTCTTTTATCTAAGAATTTTTGTAAATAAATATTTTTCTTTTGTAACTCATCATGCAATACAATCAATTTTGAATTCTCAATTCTTAAAGATTCATAAGATGCACAAGATAATGAAAGTGAATCATTTTTCCTTTTTAAGATATCTATTTGAATGAAGCATGCATCACATTCCTTTTTGAGAGAATCATAGTTGTTTTTTCATGATATGAAAATCATTTATGTTTTCTTTTTTTCTTTGAGGGAAAGCAGCTTTTGAATAAGAGAAACAAATTCTTTATGAACATCAAAAATAATATCAACATCATCATTGCTAGTAGATGTAGAACAATAAGAGGAATTTGATGTTATCTCATCTTCCTCACTTTTTGTCATTAAGCATAAATCAAAATCTTAATCGGATGTTGTTAATATAGAATTGAGAATTTTTTCTTCTCCTTCATCCGATGTGTCATATCTTTCATTTTTTTTTGCCTTCATATCTAAATAATAACTTTAGCCAAATCTCATGAGAAATAGAACATTTAGAAATGAAATTTAAGCTTTTCTTATCTAAAGCACAATAAAATATATTTCATGCTTTAGAATCAATTTTGAGAAGTGAAATTTGAAAATCATTATATTCAAAGTAGGAAAGATCAATGGAAACACCATTCAAAATCTTCTTTGGTTTTTTTAAAACCATTTTCTATAATTTTCCACATATCAAAATCAATTGAACATAAATATGCTTTCGTTCTAATTTTTCAAGAAGAAAAAGGATAGTCATTAAAATTCAGTGGGTAAAAAATGGAAGATCCTTCTCCAAAAAATGATGTCATGCTATAAAAGATGGTTAAATTTTTAAAAAATAAATGAGAGCAGCCTTGCTCTGATACCAATTGTAGGATCACAAGACACTAAAAAGAGGGTGAATTTGTGCTAAACTCGAAAATACCGATTTTACAAAAATCATCGCGAAAGCTTAAAATTATTTCGTTAATATTTAAACCAATACAATAGTAATCAAATCATATGAATAATGAAATAGGAAAGAGAGTGAGAGAAAAAAACAAAAACATGAACACAAGGCAATTTATTGACGAGGTTCCGTCTTACCTTGGTCTACGTCTCCGTTCCGACTTTTTGACCTTGAGGTCATCGGAGATTCCACTAATACCCTTCTATAGTTCCAAATGGGGTAAGGAAGAAATCCTTTACAACTCTTGTCTTTTCTCCTTTTCAAGAGATAAAGTAGACCTTTCTTCACTTCTAGGCTTTCACTTGTCTTTTCTTCGCTCAAGAAGTAAGACACAATATCTTTTCACTAAGGAGTAAAACAACTATTAAAATATCACAAGAACACTAAAAAATCTCTCTTTTACAATTTGCAACCTCACACAAGAGTAAGAGAGAAAGAATTAAAAGAGTTACAACTTGGAGCTCAAATGGGCTTCTCAAATGTTCTTTCCACTTTTCCTTATAAGTCTTAACCATTCCTACACTTCTGAGTCCTCTTTTATAGCCTTCTTAACTCTATTTAGTCATTGGGGTTGTTTCCTAATTTTGAGATCAAAATATGATCGTTATAGTGCATTTTGTGCGATGACTCGTCAATCGTCTTGCACTATGTTAAGCATAACTTTTTGCATAGTTATCCAAATGAGATTATTTTTTATTCTATGAAAAACTAATAAAATTATCTACCACTTTGATATTCATATTTATCCAAAATCTAATGATATGATACTCACAATATTGATTCAAAGTTCAGTATACAAAATTGTCCATTTCAAATAAATATTTTAGACATTTATTGTTTTATACATAACTTTTCATATCAGTATCCAAATGAGATGATATTTGATTCTATAGAAAGAAAAGAGAATTATCTATAACTTTTATATATCATTCATTAATATAAATCTCGTGAGAATATAAACAAATATTAATCAAAAGTTTAATGCATGAAGCAACTTATTTTTATTTAAACCTTTTTTGGACATTTTAAATATAATTCTAATCTTTCGAGATTTGTATGAGCAAAATATAATTATATAGGGCATACAAACTTTTCTCCAATAGTATATTCCATCATTTTGATGTAATATAGATATTGCAATTTTATGGAATGTAATAGTGGTATCACAATTCCCAATATGATTTTACAAAAAATGATCTTTAACCAACTTAATCTTATTCCGCTATCCGTTCGGCGATATTCACCACAATAAACACTTATTCTCCGCCATATTCTACAACCAAACGTCGTCAGTGAATTCTATGGTATAGGGGAGATTATCCTAGTTATAAGATGTAAATATCATGCGCACCAAAACTTATTGCTT
Organism: Pontederia crassipes; assembly: GCA_030549335.1. Taxonomy (NCBI): domain Eukaryota; kingdom Viridiplantae; phylum Streptophyta; class Magnoliopsida; order Commelinales; family Pontederiaceae; genus Pontederia; species Pontederia crassipes. The sequence goes on from CM060190.1 coordinate 39,146,122, forward strand.
AGGTACACATGTCATGCATATATAACATCATCATAAGGATAAAAGAACTTATGCATGTCATGCTCTACATCAAAATATCTATATGACACATACAAAATGTTCATACATTGATAAAAGTATGCATAGTCGTCACCTTGTTAGCATTCATCATAACACAAGATAATGTCCCATTAGTTACATATTTTTTTTATCATTTGCATATCTTTTTACATCATCATATAATCCCCTTCAAGTTGTTTAATATTAACACTTTGGACATAATATGGACTTAATAGTTGTGTCCCTTTTAAAGGAGGAACATTGTGTTCCTCTTTTTCTAGTTCATCAAATTAAAAATTTGTGAATTACGTTAAATTATTTAAATAAAAATGAGTTAAATTTATTAATATATTCTTAATCCAATAAATAAAAAGATAAAAGACAACGTTCCCTTTTAAATGGGGAGATCTCCATTTTTTCATTTATTACATGACATTTCTCGTCTCTATTTTGTTTATCATGTGATACTTTGAAATATTTTATTTCACTTTCAAACATCTTGAGATTTTGTGTAACAATGCTTTGCCCTTGGGCTCATGATTTTTAACACGTCCTAAGTCAATGTCATGCTACCATATATATGAAGTATATCTTTTGTGATTTATACATGTGGAATTAATTCAAAATATGCTTCTAGCATCTTTCACTCTTTAGGGGATTTAACATTCTCATTGCATGATCTCACCCAATCATACACAAAGTGGCTCTGATGTCATATGCACTTGCACATGATATTGTCCACTTTGAATCTTGGTATGCACAATTTTGTTCTCCAATAAGAGAATAACACAACCCACTACATATTTGGGATCTTTATACTTGACAAGATACTGTCCACTTTGTCATTTGATTAATGATTTTTAACACATCTTATCGAGTCAAAGACATTCTATCATATATATATTCAATACCTCTCTCATGATTTATGATACTAATTCAAGGCAAGCTTCTTGCATTAGATGAAAGAACCATGCCTTTAATTAGTCCAATGTGCATTAAGTTATGGAAGATATGTTAAGTATATAATGTAGCATGACATTAACTTGACAATCACATTTTGATAAAATCATGTGCGCCAAGACTAAAAAATAAATAATATCATGTGCAAATACAAAGACATTACATATAATATCAAAGTCAGTTTGTGTGGACCTGGTGGAGTGGATCATTCAATGAGAACGTTGTATCCCATATGGGAGTAATGATGCAAAAGACATACCTTAGATTAGTTCACAAAAATCATAAGAGAATCATGGCATGCACTTGGTATGACATATTTTGATAAAATCGTGTGGGTCAGTCCAAAGCGGACAATATCTTACGCATATAAAAAAATATTATACTTTTTCTCCAAAAGTATATACATAATTCATATGACTTTACTTCTTAACTTAACTTTGATAAGTGAAAATGTTATATTTTTCAAGTGAGTATCTAAAATATCAATAATGCATCGAGCATTTACTTCTCTCGGTCTTCATATTTTAACATAATTATGATGCATATACAATGGGTAGGTGACATCAATAATCACACAAAGTTCCATAGGAAATCATGAACATAATATAATTGTGATGAGCATAAAACATAGTCCACATCAATTTAGTAGGTTAAATAATTGGCATAAAGATTTAATTCAAGATTACATTTTGGAAATTTAAATAAGGGGTTAATGGAGGTGTAACCCCCTTTAGGTGCAACGCTTGATTCACAACCATTCGATCTAACGGACGGATGAAATCAGCTTTCGAGATGGGTCAGACCCGCTTCTTCCCTTCGCCTTTGACGGCACAACCAGGGACGATGCGACGCAAAGAGGATCGGCAGTTGTTGGCGATGGCGGTCAGCAGCGATGGGCGCAAGTGGAACAACGATCGATGACGAGCTGGATCGACGATGGTCACATGGTGATCCTGGTCGATGATCAACAATCGATAGTCGACGACTGTGTCGATGTGGGGTCGGCGATGGCAACGGCGGGGGAGACTAGGTGAGGTCGATGGGTGCGGCGATTGTAGGAGAGAGAAAAGGGGAGAAGGGGCGGCAGCCTCAAGTGAGAGGGGCAGTGGTCGCAGACGAGAGGGGGGCGATGGTCATAGGCGAGAGGTGGCTGGTGATCTCATGCGAGAGGGGGGTGGCGATCGCAGGCGAGAGACGAGGCAGTCGCAGGAGAGAGGCGAGGCGGTCGGTGATCGCAAGCTAGAGGGAAGGGGAGAGGGGATGGCGTCGCAGGCGAGAGGCGGGCAACGGTCGCAGGTGAGAGGCGCCGATAGTCGGAGGTGGTTGCAGTGTCGCCGATAGTCGCCGATCGCCGATAGTCGACGATCACATTATCACCGGTGGTTGCAGTGTTGCTAGTAGTCACCAGACGCAAGGGATCGGCGACCGCTTATGGGGAGGTCGACAGAGGGCGGTGCGCAGGCGATCAAGAGATGGGGGAGGCGATTTGGACCGTTTGATTGGACCCAAGGATTTCATTTGGACCAGTAGATGAGGCGTTGCAGGAGGTTGCACCTAAAGGGGGTACACCTCCAATAATACCTTTAAATAATTAACATAGTGCATATTGTGAAAATGGTTAAAGGAATCTTCCTATGGTCTCTTGATGGGCAGACCTGTGGTCAGCATGTCCTCGCTATGGTCGTCATCCCAATCACTATGACTCATTATGAATAAGTGCGGGCCTATTACGGCCTCACAGTAGAAAGACATGTTGGATAGGAAAAAATGCAATACACCACTATGTGTCATTATTTTATAATACAGCATACGACGGTTACATTAATATGGGAACACTTCTAGAATGATACTGGAAGCTTATAACACTGCGTACTATGTAACTAATTAAAATGAGCACAAGATAACACAATTGCAGTGTTGGAGATATCTTTTTTCCCTTTGTTACATAAATGTTATCGAGAGGGCCACTTTAGAGCCAGATCGATACCACTTTAGGCTGAAAACACATTGTTCGGTTCTTTTGTTTTGCTGTTCGACTGTAAATTATTGCAAGATAAAAGCTCCACGAAATGATTATACCTTAGTTCTTAATAGTAGTATCAGCAAGTACAAATTTCAACAGAAGAAAAAAAGGAATGACAGAAAGTAGATGTACCATCTGACGAGGGATGGTGGATACTCTGTTTGAACATGCTCGACTCACTGTGATCATTTGCTTCCTCTCGTGGAGAGAACCGAGACGAGATAAATGATCGAGAACTGAATTACCAACTTGTTTTCTGTTTGTGCATCTCAAATTCGAACTACTGCAGCAGCCCCAGGTGTACCTGACATATACTCTCAGCTGAACAATTTGAGATCAGTATTCACAGTTTTTTTTCCTCTAACTAATTTCATGCATAATTAATTACCTTGCTCCAATGCTGCTGAGCACGTAGATGGCTTCTAATTTCTCTCATCTTCATATCTTCAGCTTGCATCTTCTTAACTCTGTACTCGCACTGTATCACACTGTTCAGTTCTCGCACTTTATGTTTGCATTATATTCAAGACAAATCAGAATGTTAACTCATGGGCAGTAACTCATTTTTTCCTAGTTAAAATGATATATGAGAATCCAGAGCCGTAAAGAAATGGGCTGAGACTCCTAATTGTTTAAAGTACTCAGAAATAAAACCTTACTTGCAGCATGAGATATACGAACATTGCAAGGCTGATTGCATGAAGACCACCAACATCCGCGAGAAAGTCCACTGCATGACAGATGACAAGGGAATCAAGTTCAAAGCCATGGCAAGTATGAAACTTGCAACATGATGCAGAAGAAGCACTACTCACCAATACCCAATATATTCTCTCTGTCAACCTCCACAATGTAATCGGACATAAAGCTGATGTACAAGGTAACTTTCACAAATCCTTCTTCCGAGTTCTCAAGGGATCTCTTGAGCGTGCCGGGTTTGGAGAAATATGAACCAGGGACAAAGTCATGAAGCACGGGTTGGATGAGTCTAAGGCCTTTGAGGTAATCGAATCTCTGGGGGAACAGATGAACCTTCAAGATGCTCGAATCCGGCCCTCGGAGCGTGACCGGCACGCCGTGCGCATAGCTCCCGGCGCCCATCGTGCCTCTGACAAAGTTCATGTAGTCGTTCTCATCATGAGACTTGGCTGAAAGGCTGAACTCAAAACCCGCAGCAGATGCAGGAACATTCGGCAGGTCCCTGAATTGCCATGAGATGTAGTAGTGGTCGACTCTTGGAACCTGACACCTGCTGCACCTGAAAGAAAGAACAGGGCCTCTGCTTGAGTTGTGGAAGGAGTAGTTCGCATAAGTACGATGCAGGGGAGACAGTGACCAATTGTTCCATGGGGCCTGGACTCCTCCGTGTAACAGCTGCAGCTGCAGGGCCGAGCAGATGAGAACAGGTCATGGCAGAGATGGTGGCTATGTTGAACTCGAGATCACTGATGAATGATAGCAATTCCGGGGCATTGCTTGGCCGCAACCTTTGCACCTCCATCGTTCTCCTTGCAACAAGTCTATAGACCAAGCTGACAAGAGCTCAAACGAAGAGCAGAGTAAATTATTCGGGTTGCACGGAGTCATGACAGAGATTGATATTAAGGCAGCAGATGAGCAGAGCAAGAAGGATGAGATGAAACATACGCAGCTGAAAGGCCTACGAAGCATATCCAACTTGCTATGGAAAATGCACCACAAGTTCGGTTTTACTCTTCCTTACAATGTCGTTGTCATCCTGTGAAAGGAAAAAGGACTACTAATTATGGAACTGTACAAACATCAATTCTTTTTATTTTGTTTTCTATCCATGAGGGTCTGTCTGATAGAATTCGCTCATGATAAGGTAACTAAATCCAACCTATATACGAGCTCTTTTTAGAAAATTTATACGTTCCAAAATGCTCAACTTGACCTATAGTGCATCACCAATATTTCCAGACTTAAGGAAAACAGAATTCCTAAGTAAAATAATAATAGTAGTTAATTGAATGTCGATCAATACTTTATTTATGCTCAAAATTTATAATTTCAATATATTTTGTAACACTACAAAATATATTTAGCTAAAATGGACTAAACTTGAATATATATATATATATGGGTTTAATGGGCATGCAACGCCCATTTCGTGAAACGCCGTGCAACGCTTCAATAATGTTTGTTGATTAGAAATCAACGGTGGAGATGAAAACCACCGTTGTCTTCTCTCTCCCCTCCGACATTCTCTCTCTTCTCTGCCTTGCCCTTTGGGGCGCTCTCTCTCTCTCCCCTCTCCTCTTTGATCATCGTTGCCGCCGGCCACCGCCTCCCCTCCGTTCTCTGATCTCTCTTTCGCCTCCGATGTCTGGCCCCCGTCCCGATCTACGCCGCCGCCGCCGCCGCCTCCCCTCCGACGTCTGCCCCCGTCCTCGATGTACGCCGCTGGCCGCCGCCTCTCTTCTCTCTCTCCTCTTCGATCGTTGTTGCCGCCGCCTCCCCTCCATTCTCTCCTCCGATGTCTGCCGTCCCGGATCTGCGCCGCCGCCGCCCCTTGTCCCCGATTTTACCGTCGTCGATCTAGATCTGCTTCTGCATCGATCCAGATCGGCTTCCGCCGCCGCCCCTTTTCCCCGATCGCGTGTTGTCGCCGCCTCCGCCTAGCACCGCTGTGACGACGGCAGGCCTTGTCGAGGTCGCCCGACACTGTTGTGACGACAGCAGTGCAGAATGATGACGAGCCTCATGACACCGATGATGAGGATGTCGTAGTCGTGCTCATCGGGAAGTTCGTGAGGAGCTGACATCGGCGGCGATGATGACATCTGTCGGCGGGATGACAATGGGGTGAGCGGTTTTGAGAAGTGGTTTTTTCGTTTTAATCCGAGCCGCTGATGAGAGTGCAATACTCTACACTCAAATTCTACTAAACTTATTTATTTTCTAAAACATCTAGAAATCAACTTGAGGTGCAATGATAGCTCCTCTTTACTTATACAAAGGTTTCAGGTTTGAATTATTATGAATACTAGAAATTTTTGTTAAGAGCTTTGCCAAACATGCGATCGTGAACGACGAAATCGAATTAATTAAGTTCGACGGTGAATTGACTTTTAACCTGGGGACCGTGCGTATACTCGTTAGCGTCGCGCAAGTTAAGCCGTCGACTCCACTTTTCCCCACACCGGCGTCTGACTTCGGAAAAAAAAAAGAAAAAATCAACTCAATTTGGACATATGAATACGTCTCAATCATAATACTTTTGGATTTTAATTAATTTGTTGTTCCTTCATTATTCGAGCCTGAACAAATCAGATGTAATCCTGAAAATATTTGCTTGATAAAGCTTTCCATGGTCTTATCATATTCAGATTTCTTTTGACAACCGTGGTCATTTGGCTCCCACTCAATTGAGTTCTAACTTAAGAAGGGATTTGTTTAATTCAGAGAAATATTCCGTGCATTTGAAAATGATATTAATGATTTGCTGCAAGCAATCAATCAAAAGTGTTCTGACTTCAGTTTCTAATATTATCAACGAGGGCTGTTAAGTTGGCTAGCTAATCTGTCAATATCTCAAAAGCTTAAATGGTTAGAAAGAAAGTTATCATTATAATTTATAAATTTAACCGACATCTTTTTCTCAACAACATCGGTCTATTCCAATTCATCACCTGGATAACTAAGAAGAAAACATTTTTCTGATGGATTGGATAATTTAACAACAATTACAAAAGAGGTGGAAAAAGTGAAGCTTTTTACCGATTAAATTGGGATTAATTTTTAAATATACGTTAATTGATTACGTGTGCAGTCATTTTATTATTGCAAGAAATTTGGGAAGACTTTGGGACTTCACAATTTTTTTTTGGTTAAAATGGAAATGGAACGAAACCAAACATGCTAACTTGATTCTCATATATTAAGTATTCATTATTTTTTAAAGCAAAAACATAGAGAATCAAGGCATATATCTGATCCAATTTGTTCATCCCTGATCTCAACATAGTTTAAAATCAGTCCATGAAAATTAATTAGTCTCACCCCCGAATCCATTTGTTAATTGGATTGAATGTCTTTTTTTTTCTTTTTTGAAAAATGAAGTAGCCGATCGGGCCGAAAGACAGCTGAACAATGCATCTCAATATTGCTCATCTATACGTTGGCTGGTCAGATGAATGCCAAGGAAGAGAGGGGACAACATATGCATCTTAGTTGCTGTTATGGCGAGTGGATTGATGTTAATTAGTTAGCTAGCCTTTTCTTTCTTACCTATGGTGTAACAAATGGCAGAATCATCCAAATTGGAAAAAGGAAAAAATCAAAACGTGGAAAATATTTTAAACAAGGAAAGAAATTCGAATTCAAATCAAAATCTGAATTGGAAAATAGGAATAAAAAAATATGAAAATCGGGGGAGAGATTTCCTCACCTGATTTGTCCTCCGATTGCACCTCTGACCCGGCCGACTGAGGCTATGAGAGGGCGCGAAGAGAAGCCCTCGCGCACCCTTGAGAACTCCTTCTCTCGGTCGGCGCAACCACTGATCCCCTCCTCTGTTTCTTCCTCTCCGGCGTTTGACGCAAGCGCAGACAATGGACAAACAAGCGATCGGCAAACACCGGGTGCACGACAACACCTCCTTCGACATGTGCGTGAAGTCAATTGTACCCTCTCGCTAGTCAAGAGTGACCAGAATTGGAGAAGACGACCGTGAGCACCGTCAACGAACCGAAAGCAATCAGAAAAGTACCTTAGATGTTTAATCCCCGTAGGTGATGAATTGTTAATCATATAATGCGTGTGATGACCCATATTCATCTAGAGATCCTAAACTTTACTTTTTGTATTGTAATCAAGAGTGATGAATTGTTAATCACTTTACTTCTGATCGCTAGTCAAGAGTGACCAGAATTGGAGAAGACGACCGTGAGCACCGTCAACGAACCGAAAGCAATAAAAAAAGTACCTTAGATGTTTAATCCCCATAGGTGATGAATTGTTAATCATATAATGCGTATGATGACCCCATATTCATCTAGAGATCCTAAACTTTACTTTTTGTATTGTAATCATCGCGATCCGACGGCCAGAGGATGGCTGGAAAAAAGGAAGAAGACGGGTGCAGGCCGCGCTCTGTTCTGGTTGTAGCATCACGGCCGTGCCAGTCAGTTAGCACAGGCATGCCCAATTTGAGCGGTGACATGGCCGAGTCATGACACGATCGTGCCGGATGACGGGCTCAGGCGTGCCAGTTATGAGCGATCGACCGATTCAATGAGAATGGTCGATCGGTCACGGAATAGGCGTGCCTAAAGGGGGGCACAGTCATGACGATGAAGGCATGGCCGAACAACGATGGCACGAGCATGCCTGAAAGTGGTACGACCATGACATCAGGGTTTCAGGCCGAAATTCTATGGCACAAGAGCGCCGAATTGGTCGGAGTCGAATCTCGAATCGGCCCAAGTCATGCGCATGGACCCTCGACATAAGACCTAGCTTGGGTTTCCCTTACTCGGCCCGGGTTCTGTGACGAAAGACATAATCACCCTTTTGTTTAGGCCTGAACTTTCCAAATTGGGCCACTTTCGACAAGCCCACTAGAGACCGTGTCCGATATTATAAAGAGGCTAATAGGCCCTTCCCACCTGAAGGATGGGTCGGGATTTGCCACAAAGAATAAAATGATAGGGTATAAATTTATTGCCTTAGAGAAATGAGATTTGACCCTAACATTTCTCTGATCTATGATTATTACAGTCCATAGATATTGAACAAGTTAAGCAAAAAAAAGATGAAGCCATGAGATTTATATGTGACGCCAAAAGTAAAGATTAAAGAAGGCCAACATGTGGATATTAATAACCCCACCACGGTAATGTCATGAGGTGGGTATTGATAGCCCTACTACGATGATTTCAAAAAGTCATATGAGGGGCAGTTGAGCTGAGGAGACAGTGAACCTACAAGCTCATAACGACCACTACTCTCGGGTACAAGTCGTCTCTCACTTGTATTTTGAAAAGGATTGTCCATTGAAATATCTCCCTTCCTAAAGAGGGCATCCTATTGATAACAGATTTATAGCACCAGAGGGACATGTAGCTTAGCTGAGGAGACAATGAGTCTACGAGTCTTTAATGATCATTGTTCCTAGGGTATAGGTCATCTCTCACCTGTACTTCAAAGAGGGTATGAATTGATAGTACATCTCCTTCAAAGTAGGCATCCCTGGCTTTACAGATGTTATAGAGGCACATCTGGCTTCCCAACCTAATAAAGTCAAGCTCGCATAGGACAACGGACTTCAAGGACCGTATAGTTAATGTAAAAGATGTAGTATAACTCATGGTAAAGTAAAGCATAGTAAAGTAAAGTATAGTACATCATAGTAATGCAAAGTATAATACAGTATGGTAAAGTCAAGTATAGTAAAGCATGATAAAGTAAAGTACAGTAAAGTATGATATGACAAAGTACAGATCATGGCATAGCAAAGTCAAAGTAGTGTTACAAAAGAGAAGAGAACCTGAACATGGTAAAGAATAAAGTACAGACATGATGATTCATTGCCTTTGGGCAACCAAAGTATTGATTATGATGAGCAAATAAGAGCTCATCGGTTCATAGTAAAACATGTTATCTTTTTCTTTATCTATTATTAATTTAAGCATGTTTTGATTATCAATTTATAGCATATGATTCTATTGTGCTGGGTGATTTCGCTCACGGGTATTCAATGCTCTTGCATTTAGAATTTTGCATGTGAGAATCCTGCCTAGAGAGGAGTGATGGAGAACGCAAAGCTTGAGGATGATGGCACATGACTTATTGAACTCTATAGCGTCCAGTTCTTTTAATTTCATTAGTTGAATAAATTATCTCTACATCAGAGGGATATTATAGTCTTTTTCTTTGTAATTGAATATGTAGTCATTGTCAAGATCTGTTGGATATTATTCTCATTTCCTATTTCCAGATGAATTGCATTAGATATTGGTGTCTTTTGACATTCCGACGTTTCCTTCTTCCGCAATAAAGTTCTTATTTAGTTTATTATTATTTTATTCATTTTCACGTATTGTATTTGTTGAATGGTCAAAGGAGTAGTATGGTCAAGAGCATTGTACACAGTGTAGTGTCCCCGAGGTCAACCTGACTGCCTACGTGGTAGGGAGGTCGATTTTAGGGGTATTATAGTTTGGTGTCAGAGCTTAAGTTCTTGGGTCCCCATTAGTAATAGTAGGGTTTAGGTCAATGAATAGTCATTTATTTTTCATAGTGCCCCATGGTTAAAGTAAAGTCATGTGTAAGCATCCTGAGCAGTTGCGACTCCACTCCTCAAGTCGGTACTGAATAAATTATTTATACATATTTTTATTCTACAAGTCACATTATTTCTATAGATGCCTTCTCGACAGATTACGATACGAGTCATTCGATGAGGAAGGAGAATCTTTTATGTGATGGAAACGAAGAATCTAGCCCCAGCTCTCCTGGAGCAAGAATAAAGGCAAGAGCACAACCGAGATCATGGTCGAGGTCGTGGACATAACATACCACCTCCCACAATGTAAGTGGAACATGAGTACTCTGACCAGGAAAGTGTTGGTAGTGACCAGCCAATGATGCCTCCATCACCAGCAGAGCCTCCTGAAGATATCGTCCAAGGATATGTGAAAATGCAACTTGATTTAGAACCAGAGAGTTCATCACCTTGCAAACACCGCCGTCGCTGCTTACTCATAGAAGAGCCTGATTATTGTACTCATTGTAGACAGATCAGACACTTCCTCTAGCAGTGCCCAGACTCTGACGAGCGCAGAGGCACATCAAGGAAGGATGTTGGAGAAATTTCTCAGTACGAATAGGTGGCGCATGATGCCTTAGAGTCATAGATGTTAAAGTCGTCTAGTCTTGGTCTTAGTTAGATGATTACTATCTACAATAAAGACCTTATATATTATAGTGATGAGTTTTCGTATGGTCATGGTAGATATTATTGCCCAAGGGGCTTTGATCAATAAAGGGCTAAATCCAAGCTTGAGAACCAAAACACAGCCCGACAACTACCAAACTCTAAACTAGGTAGTTTGCTTGATCACTTTTATTGAAGAGACCATCAAGAGTGGCAAAGGGAAATGAAAGGGCAATAGGAAGTGGGGCAAAATTCACAGCAACAATCTATTCGTAGAAACGATCGTCAGCAATAGCGACAAGACCAACAACGAGATAACCGACGTCGTCCATAACAATCACCGACAACACTAAGACCAGCGGCCCCCTCAACAGCCGCCAAGGCGGCCAATACAACAACAGGGACAACAACTGTCTAGGGCCCCTCAGGCACCACCTGCACTAAGTGAACGTGTCTTGTGCAACTTTTGCGGTAAAACCCACACAGACGAATGTCACCTGAAAACAGGAGCATATTTCTAGTGTGGAGAAATTGGCCACATGGTAGTGAATTGCCCACGATGTGGACAGCTGGTTCAAGGAAGACTTTTCAAACTAGAAGAAGACACTCCACAGGATGAGGCTGAAGTCATTCAAGGTATGCTCCTTATAGTCGAATTGCCCACTATAATTTATTTGATTCTGGAGTCACTCACTCATTTATATCAGAAGAATGCACTATTACCTTAGGGCTAACTGTCATGAATTTAGACCATGACATGACTATACTTACACCACAAAGAACCCTACGCACTACTAGATACCTACCCGATGTCCCAATGGAAATAGAGAAAAAGATTTTTTTTGCAAATTTAATCATATTATATATAAGAGATTATGATCTAATATTTGGTATGAAATGGTTAACATTCCAAGATGCTTTCGAAACAAGGCTCCGATATAGTACCGCCCTCCACCCACAGACTGATGGCCAATTAGAAAGGATGATCCAGACGTTAGAAGATATGCTTTGAGCATGCGCCTTGGATTAGCATGACAGTTGGGACAGCCATTTCCCCTCATCAAATTCTCCTACAACAATAGCTACCATGTGAGTATAGAGTTGTCCCTTGTTGAAACATTGTATGGTCGACAATGTCGCTCCCCGACATGTTGGGGGCGAAGTAGACGAAAGAAAGATACTAAACGCGGATCTACGTAAGCAGACCCAAGAGTACACTGACCGGATTGAACTAATAAAGAAAAAGGATGAAGCCGGTCCAAGATTGATAGAAGGCTTACGCAGACAAGAAACGATGAGAGCACACTTTAAAGGCTGACGATCAAGTCCTACTAAAAGTCTCATTGACTAAAGGAGTGATGCGATTTAGTAAGAAAGAAAAGTTAAGTCCAAGGTACGTAGACCCTTTTGAAATTTTACATTTGGTTGGGGACTCAGTGTACAAATTGGCTCTACCCCCGGCGTACATTAGATTACACAATGTCTTTCATGTCTCATTGCTCCGGAAATACAAGCATGACTACGCCAATGTCATCCAAGTTGAGGAACCAAACCTCAAGGAAGATCTAACATACGAGGAGCAGCTCACAGAAATCTTGGAGTATTAAGAATACTAGAGAGGGAAGAAGAAAGTATCATTGGTCAAAGTAGCATGGAATTATCACTATAGAAAAGAAGCAACATGGGAGATAGAGTCGGAGATGCGAGAAAAGTTCCCGGGACTGTTCGGTAAGTCCTAACTCTAATCAAAATTCGAGGATAATTTCTCTTTTAAGGGGTAGTAATGTAACAACTAGCATAATCATCCAAATTGGAAACAAAGATGGAAGGAAAAAAATCAAAACATGGGAAAGATTTTAAACAAGGAAAGAAATTCGAATTCAAATCAAAATCCAAATTGGAAACAAGGAATGAAAAAAAGAACATGGAAATCGGGGGAGAGACTTCCTCCCCCGATTCGTCCTTCGATTGCTACTTTGAACCGGGTGGCTGAGGCTATAAAAGGGCACGAGGAGAAACCCTCGCGCACCCCTGAGACCTCCTCCTCTCGGCCGTTGTAGCCACCAATCCCCTCCTCTGTTTCTTCCCCTCCAGTGTTCGACGCAAGTGCAGACAATGAACAAACAGGCGATCGACAGACACCAGGTGCATGACAACACCTCCTCGACGTGCGTGTGAAGTCGACTGCACCATCTCACCGGTCAAGAGCGATCGAAATCGGAGAAGACGATCGTGAGCGCCGACGAACCGAAAGCAATCGAAAAAGTACCTTAGATGTTTAATCCCCGCAGGTGATGAATTGTTAATCATATAATGCATGTGATGATCCCATATTGATCTAGAGATCCTAAACTTCACTTTTTGTATTGTAATCATCGCAATCCGACGGTCGGAGGATGACCGAAAAAAAGAGAAAGGAGATGGGTTTTCCTTACCCGGCCTGGGTTCTGTGACGAAAGACATAATCATCCTTTTGTTTAGGCTCGAATTTTCCTAATTGGGCCGCTTTCGAGAGACCCACTAGAGATCGTGCCCGACATTATAAAGAGGCTAACGGGCCCTTTCCACCTAAAGGATGGGTCGGGATTTGACATAAAGAATAAAATGATAAGGTATAATTTTATTGCCTCAGAGAAATGAGATCTGACCCTAACCTTTCTCTGATCTATGATTATTACACTCCATAGATATTGAACAAGTTAAGCAAAGAAAAGATGACGCCACGGAATTTCTATGTGCCGCCAAAAGTAAGGATTAAAGAAGGCCAACGGGTGGAAATTAATAGTCCCACTGCGGCAACGTCATGAGGTGGGTATTGATAGCCTAGTGACAGTTTCAAAGAGTCATATGAGGGACAAGTAGCTGAGCTGAGGAGACAGTGAACCTATAAGTCCATAACGACCACTGCACCTTGGTACATGTCCTCTCCTACCTGTATTTGGATTATGCATTAACATATCTCCTTCCCCAAAAAGGGCATCATATGATAATAGATTTATAACGTTAGAGGGACAGGTAGCTTAGCTGAGGAGACAATGAGCCTTCGGATCTTTAATGACCATTGTTTTTGGGGTACAAGTCCTCTCCCACTTGTACTATGAAGAGGGTATGCATTGGCAGTACACCTCCCTCAAAGTGGGCATCCATGGCTTTACAAATGTTATAGAGGCACCTCTGGCTTTCCAATCTAATAAAATCGATCTCGCGTAAGACAATGAACTTCAATGACTGTATAGTTAATGTAAAGATGTAGTACAGATCATGGTAAAGTAAAGCATAGTAAAGCATGGTAGAGTAAAGTATAGTACAACATAGTAAAGCAAAGTATAGTACAGTATGGTAAAGTCAAGTATAGTAATGTATGATAAAGTAAAGTAAAGTACAGTAAAGTATGATATGACAAAGTACAGATCATGGCATAGAAAAGTCAGAGTAGTGTTACAGAAGAGAAGAGAACATGAACATGGTAAAGAATAAAATACAGACATGATGATTCATTGCCTTTGTGCAACCTAAGTATTGATTATGATGAGCAAATAAGAGATCACCGATTCATAGTAAAGCTTGTTATCATCTTGCTTATCTGTTATTAAATCAAGCATGTTTTGATTATCAATTTATAGCCTATGATTCTATTATACTGAGCATTTTCGCTCACGGATATTCAATGCCCCTACATTTGAGATTTTACAAGTGAGAATCATGCCTAGAGAGGAGTGATGGAGGACGCAGAGCTTGAGGATGACTGCGCATGACTTATTAAACTCTATAGCATCCAGTTCTTTTAATTTCGTTAGAAAAGAAATATTTGGAGTCAACACAAGATAATTGGATGAAGTCATTTAAACTTACAATTGTTATAATTTTATTACTAAAAATATAAATTAAGACTAATGAAAACAAATAAATGGATAAGATTACATGTTGTTTTGATTTGCACGTCCCAGAAGTGAAATAGATAATCATTAAAAGAGATTAGGTAACAAAGAGAATATAAAAAAATAATGTATATTTTGTTTCAAAAAGAAAAATAGAAGTAGGCCAATATAAATATTTAGTTTCTAATTTAGGATTTAATATGTGTCCCTCCTACTTAACTAGGGGGACTATCCATACTAAGCACGATGTCGTCCAACGTGTGGATGAGAAGCGCATTATCCGTTGGCGGTTTGGCACGGTTCGACGTCTCCACCTCCGATTTCTCTCAACACTTAGACGCTCAACTGGCGATGATCGAATCGCCCCCGAGTCGCCCCTCCCCATGGAGATGATGGTGCCCCTATCGGATCGCGCCCGCTCGCCTTCGAGTCACCCCTCCCTACAGCAATGATGGTGCCCCCCATCGGAGAGAGGAAGGCTATGATGATGGTGCCCCCAGAAATCCCCCTCACTCGCCTGTGAGTTGCCCCTCCCCCACGCTCGCTGAGTCACCCCTCCCCACGATGATGATGGCGCCCCTCCACCCGGTTGGATCCCGCTCGCTTACAGGTCGCCCCTCCCCATGACGAAAGTGGCGTCCCCATCGAAGAGAAGAAGGCTCACATGTTGACTCACCCCCATGCGTGCATGCTAGCCTATGTGTCACCTTAGTGAAAGGCTCGCTTGTCGCCCCCTCCCATGTCGATGATGGTTGCCCTGCAGCGTTCGCCGTCATCGATTGAAAGTGGATTTGATTTTTGTTTGTTTTTTCTCCCAACCCATTGAACCACCCATGAACCATCTATTGAACCGTGTGAGAAACAACCATTGATTGAGCATCCAATGGGCGTTAATGTAAGGGGGACGGTCCCCCCATTTCACTAAGGGGGACATTCATTAAATCCTCTAATTTATTATCTAGATCAATACATCTATAATAAACTCTTAAATTTGAATGGATTAAATTGATCCATTGATCCACATGTATGTATGCTCTTATTTCATTAATTATAGAAGGCCAAAATGAATTGTTTCAACCTCAAAATTTTTATAAAAGTAAATAATTAACTTGAAAGTTTATTAATCAGGAGCAACCCCATTTTCATGGTGATTATCTCCTGAAACTCCCCTCACCTCATACTTGACTACAAGATTAACATTGATTCCATAAAAAAATTAATTCTCATTTTCTTAAGCACTATAAGATTTTTGTGAATTACATCATTGTTGGAAAATTGGGCATTGGTAGTGGGTTATCCTGTTGAAGTTTCTGATAGGTTTACCCATTGAAAACCTTTTTATTTTTTTTAAGAAAATTAGACACTTGCGGCCAACAACAAACATTCGAAGAGAGGGAGAGGGGGACATTGTCGTTGGAGGCGCGAGCTTGCCGGAGCCACCAAACTGTCGGATCAGATTGCAGATCGGGCCGCCTGCCGCCAGATCCAATATTATCGATGGGCAAAATTTATATATACTATAAATAGAATTATCGACAAGTTCACCATTCGGTATTACTAACAGATAGAAATTTGTCGATAGTACCGAAGGTCAAACCCATCGATAACAATATTATTAAAATATTTAGTCGTATTTACATTATATTTTATATTTTTTATTAAAAATAAACTTACCTACGAGTTTAGCCTTAAGTATTACTAATGAATTCTGAAGGGAGGACTCGTCGATAACAATAATATTAAAAAATAATTGTATGTTCATAATATATTTTATTAAAAATAAAATTATCGATGGGTTTACCATTCAATATTACCGATGAATGTCATGTCCGTCAATAATTTCGAAGTCATCAACTATGGATAAAATATCGATGATTTTTGTTGTCGATACTAATGATAAAGTTTTGTCCTTCAATATTTTGGAAGGATTTTCCTCATTGTCAAAAATTACGAAGGATTTCAGCCCATCGTAAATTGTCTGTAAAAAATTCACAATTTTCTTGTAGTGAAAGTCGAAAAAGTGGGATGGCCTTCCGTCTTAAACCTAGAAATGAAGATAAGAATCTTAACCTCATGATTTTAACTTCAAAATGAATTATTTCAATCTTTTGATGTCACTAAAGTTCACTAGTTTCTCAGCACATTGAGAATTTCCACTAGGTACCAATTTTTCCTCTCAGGCAGAGACAACAAGTACAGATGAAAATTAGGAAGATAATATAAGATCCGAGAAGCAATAATATAGAACTTGATATCTCGATTTCTACTATGAACAGATTATTAATCCTTTATGTCCTTAGAGTTCACTAACCTATCAACTTGCCATGAATATCTCAATAAGATATCCTTCTCTCTTGGGTGAGAGTTGCATCAAGGCACAAAGAAAAATCACAAAGATAAAATGAACTAAATGGAGGTACTTCCTTAAAATAAAACACATAGAGAAATATGTGATTCAACCAAATAAAAACAAAAGCATAGCTAATTGAAACTTGTAAATGCATAAAAATGAATGTAAAACATCCTTCAATAATATCTGGCTAATAATACAAAATCAGCTCGAACATCATCCAAAACATAGCCATGTTCATAAATATTTGAATTAAAATTGACTACAAGGTACTTTTCATATGTGAAAATTTTCTTTGAGGTCTATTAAGTGTGGAGACGTATTTCTTGTATACTTCTCTCCTTTTAAGGTTTGTATCTAGTTACCCATTTCAATGATGAGATGATATGTAGCTAGACTCCCAAAATGGTTCTAGGCTAATACAACAATTTAAGACTAGATTCAATTGAAAGTTTATTGGTATTAACAGGTGCTCCGATCCTACTGGAGAGCAGAACTCTGGTAATGGCATAGTTGCAGAGTAAATTTCAGTCATAGTCATCCAACTTGGAGGTATTTCTAGTAAGGTCATCTAACTTCAATTTGTAACATCACGATCATCGAACTTTAGAAAAGTTTCAGCCACGATCATCACGTCCGATTATAGCCAGTAAACGTGGCACTCACATGGATGCTTACTTGGCACCACGTCAGCATTGCCTCCACATCAAATTAAAAAATAAAAAAATGCCACATCAATATTTTTCTCTTTGCTCTCTGTTAAAACTTAATTTTGTATCTACATGGTCATCTAACTTTTCAAAACTTTCAGACAATGTCATTCAACTTTTCAAATTTTCAATCGTGGTCATCATTAAAAGCTTAAATAAAAAAAATAAAAAATTGAAGGCATGTAGACTGACTCGGTACAATTTTTGGCACGACCCAATCGGATCGAGCCATCCAAAACTTTTATGCATATTAAATATATAATATTATAATAATTAATATTTTTTTTAATTATGAAAATAAAAAATTAGAAAAACAACATACCAATTATATTTTTTGCCCTAAAATTTGAAATAATAAAAAATATTATAATTAGTAAAATAATTTTTTTTTGTGCGAGATTCCATCAGGGTCGAGCCAAATCATATTGGGTCATCCAACGGGGTGCTGGGCAAAGACCAACATCCAGCGAGTTGCTGAGCCAAATATAATTTTTTATATAATATTATGGTAATTAATACTTTTGATTCTTAATATTATGATAATTAATAATTTGGCTCAACAACCCGTTGAATGTCGAGTCATGCCCATCACCCCACTAGATGACCATATACGATTTGGCTCAGCCTCGATAAAATTTCATGCGAAAAATATTTTTATTTTTAATTATAATATTTTTATTATTTTAAATTTTAGGGCAAAAAATATAATCAATGTTATTATTTAATTTTTTATTTCTTTAATTAAAATTTGTTAATTATCATAATATTATGAATTTAATACACATTAAAAATTTAGTCACTAGATCAAAGTGGATCGTGCCAAAAAAATGTACCAAGTCAGTCTACGTGACTTCAATTTTTTATTTTTTTTATTTTTTTATTTTTAATTTTTTTTTCTTTTAAGATTTTAATGATGACCGTGATTGAAAATTTGAAATGCTGAATAATCTTGTTTGAAAGTTTTGAAAAGTTAGATGACCATGTAGATACAAAATTCAGTTTGGACAGAGAGTAGAGAGAAAATGTTGATGTGGTATTTTTTTATTTTTTATCTGACATGAAGGAGAGAGAAAATGCTGACGTGGTGCCACATAAGCAATCAAGTCATCTATTTATTGGTTTACTAGCTATAACCTATCATGGTGACCGTGGCTGAAACGTTTCTAAAGTTTGATGACCGTGACATTATAAAATGAAGTTGGATGACCTTACTAAGAATACTTCCTAAGTTGGATGACCATAGCTGAATTTATTCCATAGTTGCATCAAGATTGGTAAGTTCTATATTCCTTTGAGCTTTCTCCTCCTTGCCTCCTAACATGTGTTTGAACTCTCTTCTTCTCTTAAACTTCCTCTCAATTTTAGCATCTAAATCTAGGTAGTCTTCGTGGAGAGAATCTTTTTCTACATTATTAGTATTATACATGCAAACCAGAAAAGATAAATGTAGGATCTAATGAGGTGAAAACTGATATAAACTTTTCTTATATTATTCACAAAGTATTCGACAAAATTTATAAACTTTTATTTATCAAACCTATTACTTTCATATTTATATTAGTTTCATCATATAATAACAAAATATTTTAAATTTTGTTAAAGAAAGGTTATTTGAATATAGATTTTATAAATATTGCATAGTCAAGGTCAACAAATTTAAGTGATAAAGATACTAAACATAAAGAAAGTAGTGAGACAATGTAAATTAAAATAAATGACACTCTTATTTTTGGAACATGGATAGTTAGAGAGAAAATATCTAAAGGTAAAGCTAAAATAAAATGAAAAAGTGGAGGTAAAGTTGACAAATGGAACATGTGGTGAAAATTTTAAAAACATAAACTACAAGGAATGATAACAATATTTGGTTTCTTCCGTTAATGGCCAATAATATTTTTGAATTGACAATAAAGAAACTCTTCATAATAGTAATAATTCTATAGTTAAGGAGATAAGTATCCCTATATTCCATACCTTTTTATTGCATAAGATACCATTTTTAGCATTATACATAGGGAAAAATCCATGATGAGGATTAATTCTTTTTCAAAATTACTAATTTCATGATTTTACATCAATTAATTTTATAGGGTAATTTAAAAATACTTTATTGTTTAATAATAAATATGATAGAGATGTGCATTGTTACATAGTATTATTTGTTGTTATGATGTGTGAATTGTGTTAGAGAACATTGGAATAAGGAAATAATGTGTGAATTGTGTGTTAGTGCACAAGATTATGAGCAATTTGTCTAACTATTGATCTAAATATAAGGCTCGATTATCAATAATTTTACACAAATGATGCTCTAATTCAAGAATGCAAAAATTCAAATTCTAGGAGGAGAAATAGAGATATACCCCCAAAACCTGAGTTAAAATCCAAAGTCGATCTCCTACCAAATGAACAAAGACACACTACTAATTTTACAAATTACACTTCTTAACATACAATTAAAAAAATCAAAGCTACAAATGCACAACCATCGATCCATAGGAAAAACTTTCAAAACACTAATCAATAGCGATGATATTTTTTCTCTAGCTCAAAATAAATATGCATATGCATATACATATACATATATATATATACATATATATATATAAACTAATTTTTAGGGCCTTTTATATTGTCAAAAATAAATTCTATATAAAATTTAGCTTGTTGAACAAGTGAAATGAATAGTAGGGCATAAGAAAAGCATTGGGATGTTTCGACTTCAAAACTTTGATAAAAGTATAAAATAATGAACCCAAAAACTAGTTAGCCAAAAACATTCCCATTCTCGTGGTAATTGTCTCTTCAAGCTTCCTTCACCCGCAAGGAACAACAATGCTAGCATCGATTTTGTAAAGAACTAATTGTAGTCACTCTCATGATGAAGGAAGTTCTAAAGTAATTTGCTAAAAGTCAAGAAAGTGGAATCACCTATCGCTTAGCCACAAAAACAAAATGCAAGCCTTACCCTCTTAGTTTCATCTCCAAAATCAATTACTGCAATCACTTCATGTCACTGAAGTTCACTAAATTCTTAGCTTATCATAAATTTTCATTTGGTAAAAATTTTCCCTCTCAAGTGGAGATTGCAACAATGAACAATAATAATATTGAGACCCAGAAACAATGCTATGGGCTTTGCGCTTTCGGTTTCAACTCCATAACAAACCACCAATTGTTCATGCCATTATATTCTACTAACTTCGCGACTCACCATGAAACTTTTTGGGTAAGAGTTGCAACAAGGCACCAAATAAAACCATAGAAAATAGAATGGATTGGATGGATGCACTCTATCAAAATCAGTTACATACCTAGAGAAATACGATATTCAACCAAATAGGAGTAAAAACACAACTAATGAAAACTTAAAAATCCAAAGAGGTATAAAGTTCAAACTTTCCTGATTAATTATACAATCATAAAATCAACACAGAGATAATTCCAACCACAACCATGATCATCATCACAAAATCAACAACCTGAAAATAAAAGTCCTACACTCCGGATAATAGAACTCCTTACAAAAATGCAAAACTCTTTTTTCAAGTGTATGTCACTTGCCCTTTAATACCTAGGGTTTTGAGCTTCCTTTTGATCTTCATTTGCCATGTGTCCTTTGCTCCTCTATGAAAAGAAAGTTTCATTCTGTGTCTGTAGAGATGCACAGACAATTGGTTGTCTTCTTATGCATATCTTTTAAGAAGTGTTTATACATGAGGTCAGATGTTGTTTTGGTTCTGCCCCCATAATGCAATTTATTGGTAGAAATCAACCTCTTGAGCTCTAATCCCGCTATTTTTGAGGTTTTGTATCTACCCTAAGTAGAAACTTATATCAATTAAGAATGTTCACAATTAACTAACAATTGTAACATAATTATTAAGGAGCACATAATCAATTCATAAAGTATGAAATTGATACTATAAACAAAGTCATATAAAAATATGTATATATTGTGATTAAATGTACTATTTTCTTGGTCTAGATATATGTAGAATTCCCTACATTAGGAAATTAACTTTATGATTTATTTTTAATATAAGTTAAAGAAGAAAATGTTCTTTTTGTTTAAACAATATTTCGAATATTTATGTGAGGGCCTCCATTGGTCGTCGACAAAGCTCTCAAATAATGATGACCCAATTGATGGGCGAAGTTCATGTGTTCACATTCCACTTTTCTTGGACGACCAATCTCGAGAGATTTCTCATTGGCCCCTTCATATTTTTCTTTTCTCTTTTCCTTTAAATATGATCTTAAAAAAAATACATTATGTTAATAAAGATACTTGGCATTGTTGATTATTGAAACATTTTTTTGTGAGATTGATTATTGAAAGTTTGTCATAAGGTTAAACTGTTGATTAGTGAAATTTTGTTCTAAGGTTAGTTAGATTAAATAGTCTCAAGTTTTATTTATCAAAATATAAAAATGACTAGAATTTATTTTACGAGTCTCATTCAAATACCAATTTATCCACTTATTAATAGTTTGTAATATCAATGTGTCTAAATTGAAAAGGCATAAACTACAGTGCATTATCTTGTGAATTTAATGGGGTTATTCAACAACTAATCAACCATTGGATAGAAATGTAAAGTGGAAAGGTGAACCACTCATTTAGTCTCATAATATGTGGTTTAAAAACTAAAAGAAAAGAGTAATATGGTTCAACAAAAGAGCCACATCTCCACTCATATGAAACAACATGGCACACACCATCGTCATCACTGCCCTTGTTCTCTCATCAACATCTCCCCTAAACTTCATCACTGCCATCCACCGAGCCTCCGCCACCATCCCCAATATCCATTGTTGTCGCCCCAACAATGACCTTATCGTTGTTGTTCATTGTTCTCATGTCACTCAATTGTCACAACGCTCATTCTCCTATGTTGTCATCCTTGTTCTCCAAATCTTTATGAACTAGAAAGGAGGTTGGTTTCACTGTGACACGATTGAACATTCAAATATCGAAGATTAGATTGTAGTAACTAAAACCATAGTATATGTTAGAACCCAAGCAAGATTGCAGAAATAATCACTCATAGTTGAGGGAGCAAAAGTCTCCACATGAGGAGTGCTTTAGGAACTCTTATTATTTAAACAAGAATCAAGAATAGTTCGACCATCAAATGATATCTACATGTCCTTTTTATACAACTAGGTAATATATAGGTCGTAAAATGTTATATTGTAAGCGTTATAACTTGGACAATTGTAACTACATGAAAAATGAAAGGCATTCTGCAACTCAACTCCAAAGTTTTGCAACTCCATGGTTATTTGAGAGGGTTCAATGCCCCCCCCCCCCGGTCCCCTCAAACTAATGACTAGAACACATCGAGAAAAGACACTTGGAAACAAGACACTCATGTTGATGATGCGACAAGGCTTTTAGTCATAAGTTGGTTGTCCATTCATTGAAACATAACATAACTTAATCAATCATTGCACTAGATGTTCTTGAACAAAAAAACTATCAAAATCAATATGTTTTGTGCACTCATGAAAGATTAGGTTCTCAAAGATCTGAATAGTCAATTTACTATTTGTAAAGAGAGTAATCGGTAGATGCAATTTAGCAAATAATCATTGAAGCCAAATAATTTTAGCAATAGTAAACACTTTATATTCAGCTTTCGCTGAAGAACGAGATACAACATCTTTTTGTTTTATTTCCAGGACACTAAAGATGACACAACTGTGTTGCAAATACATACCATCTTGAAGTCAAATAGGCTACCCAATTTGAGTAAGAATAAGCCGATAATGTATGATTTTGTTTAGCTAGAAAAAATAATCCTTTTCAAACTATGAAAGTAATATCTCGTTGAGTTTGTGCAATATGTATTAATCGACCAATGACTCGTTGAAATAATTTTAAATTTTTCAGATAACAAAAATAAAAAAAAACTTAATGTACCACTACCTTGATGCCTAGTTTAGACCATAGAGAGATTTTCGAACAACTCACCATTCAAAACTTAATATACATACTTTATTAAGTGGTGCTAACCTAGGAGGAGTTGACATATACACTTATTCAAACAAGTCGTCATTCACAAAGACATTATTGACATCAAGATGGTATAAAAAATATTCTGCATTGCTACTATAAGAAAAGCTCTTATGGTCACAGCTTTAGCAACCGGTGACAATGTGTCTTTATAATTGATATCTCCTTCTTGGCTGAATCTCTTTGCCACTAACCGAGCTTTATATTGTTCAACTTCTCCATCAGCCTTCAATTTGATTTTGCATCCTATGGGCCTTTTATCCTCTTCAACCAAGTCCCAAGTGTGATTGGCCTCAAGAGCATCCAATTCTAGTTTCATTGCCTTTACTCATTTCAGCAGCCTTTGTACAACTTGAGAATATTTTGGTTCTAATAAGGAATTAGAAATTGAAAGAAATGATGCATAATTTGGCCTTAGATTATCAAATGAAACATAATTTGACATAAGATAAAGAACTTTGGCACTGGCAACATAATCTTTCGTCCAATCTAGCCTTTTTGTGACTCTTTTTTGTCTTTGACTTTGTGTGGTGATAAGGATGTTTTCTCTTTTGAAGTGCTATTTGGTAATGTAGGTAGAGAGACCTAAATGTCAAGATCGGGAAAAGATTCATAACCTAAAGAATTTTGAATTGATTGTTGGTTATTTTGGTTTGTGGATATATCTAAATTATCAAAGGATTTAGGAATTTGTAAAACTTATAGCAGTATATCATGAAAAAATAAGATTATTATTATCAGGTATATTATCATCATGTGACATGTGTAACTTTAAATTTGAGAAAAGGAATACATTTTCATGGAATTGTAACATTCTTATTTACTAAAATTTTATTACTATTTAAATCAATATATTGATAACCCTTTCAAGTGTTGTTATATCTAAGAAAAATACTGACTTCCTCTTGCTCTAAATTTGTCAAATGTATTCAGATTCAAAAATAACAAAGGCACCCAAAAATTTTGATATGATTCAAATTTGGCTCTCTATCAAAAAAACTTTTGATAAGCTGGAACATTTCCTACTAGACTCGAGAGAATTTTGTTGACAATATGACAAAAATTTTGACACATTCACCCCAATATTTAATGGGTATAAAGGCCTGAAAAATAATCGAGCTACCTCCAATAGCTGCCTATGCTTCTTTTTTACTAGTCCATTATGATGTGGACTATATGGGCAAGAGCTTACATGTATGATCACTTTGTTATCTAACAATTCCATTCTTTACTAAAAAACTTAGCTACATTATCTGATTCTTTTTATTTTGGCCTAAAATTGTGTTTCCATTTGTGTAATGAATTGATTTAAATAAACGTAACGGTCATATTTTTTTCTTAGGAAGATAAATCCAGGTGAGCCGACTGAAATCATCAACTATGGTAAAAAACAAATACTTATTGTCAGCGTGAGAAACAAATATGTATGGTTTCCATGTGTCAATATGCAATGTATCAAGTCTCTTCATACATTGTTTTTTTTTTCTTTCTTGATTTTTGAAAGGAAATCTAGTTTATCTTTTTAATTGACAAACATCACAATAAAATGAACATTTACTTTTAGTACTTCTACATTCAGCAACAAATTTTATTTTTTCTAGAGGCAAGTATCCAAGTCGTTGATGCCAAATGAAGATTTTTTTATCCTCAACTTCTGCATTCATGGTTCTATGGTGCAACATGTCACTAATATCCTTGTCGTGTGATGTCACCAACTAATGTATCCCATTATGTTCTTTACTAATGAGGTGTTGCTTCCCACTAGTTCCCTTATGTGTTGATGAAACATAATAGAACAATCTAGATCTCTAGTTAGATGTGATATTGATGTTAAATTAATTATATATGAATTCAAGGATATACAAGACATCTGATAAAATTTTACCTAAATCTATGATGAAAGTTCCTTATGTCGCTGAAACTTTATTATCATTAGGCAAATGTCAAATTTTGGTCGTTTAATCTGATTACATTGCTATGACAATGTTAATTAAATGACATACATTGAGATACTCCTCAATTATCTAGGAATTGCTATTTGAGGATATATTGAGTTACTTGTCATACCTGCTATATGAATACTTGCATCTGAATTAATTTTCAAGTCCTTTTTAATCCTCTTGAGTATTCGTTGATATTGATCTTCAAATAATGCTAGTATTCTTTCACTACTTTCAAGACATGTTGCCTTATAACTATATTTTCAACTTTAATTGTCACTCAAATATGCCTGAGGGCATGCGAAATTTACATTGTTAATCTAATTCTTTCCTTTATTAAACTTGAAATTTAGAGGGAATCCAATTAGTCTATAGCATTGAGCCCTTTTCTATCATGGTTTGTGACAATGTTCACAAATTATAGAATAATCTTTCTTTCCTCTCTACTGATTATTTTGCTTGACATTTCCATAGAAAGTTGTATTACTGAAATGTTGATTTACGAGAAACTTATTTCTTTATTCTTCCTCAACAATCATAGAATACACTTGATGAAGGGAAGGAACAAGTGACATCAACAAGATCAAAGATCTAGCTTGACCATATACATCATTGAGAACCATTAGAAATTTGTAAATTTTAATCTCTCAAAGATCCAGAAACAAGAAAGCATGTACAATCAGATATAATTATTCCCAAAGAAATTTCATCCTATTGGAATACTCCTCAACTGACATTGACCCTTGAGTAATGGTATATATTCACTTTGAATCATATAAATCTCTGTACCATCTGTGCGCTGAAATCTTTTTTTTAAATCAAGCCAAATGACTCTTGTTTTCTCGATGGTAAGCATCATTTTGCTTACTAATCCTTTATAAATCATACTGGTAATCCATGAAATGACTAATGCATTGCATCTTTTCCATTGAAAATGCAATGCCTGATCAACAAATTGAATTGAAAAAGAGCCCTCGAGAAACACGTGCTTGTTCTTGAAAAGTAAGGAATTATAAAAGGAACTACTCCAATCCAAGTAGTTGCTAGAATCATTCAAAGAGTACGAACCAATCCTAGCGAATCAAATACATTGAGATATAAAGGATTATTTGCATCACTAGTGGTCAAAGAGCCAGAATTCATAGGTGAAGATGATGAAGCCATGAAATGGTAAAAGTTAATAAAAGAAATTGACCAGTTAAGCAGTTGATTCTCCCCAAATTTCTCACTTTTTTTTTGCAAATTTGAATAAGAAACTGCAACGAGCTATGATACCTTGTTAGAATTCAAGCAATATTGTAGAAATAATCATTCATAATTAGGGGAGAAAAAGTCGCCAAATGAGGAGTGCTCTACAAGAATCAAGAAGAGTCGAACCATCGAATGAGTTTTACATGTCCTTTTTATATAGACTGAAATATAGGATAATATATCAGTCTTAAAATATTATATTACATTATATTGTAAGTGCTACAACTTCGATAGTTTTTACTATTTGTAAAATGAAAGTCTTCAAGGTGCTGCAACTCCATAGATCTTCGATAGCATTCAATAGCATAGTGAAGTTCTATTCTTGCATGTAGTTTGAACAATTTTATGTTAATGATAAATTCCAATAAGAAAATCATGAGAACACTTCTAGCTGGTGATAGAATTGGGAAGTTAATTATGATCCAACCAAAGTTCTACTAGATGGATTGTCTTTCATTAATGGGGTTGCAATAAAAAAAGATGGTTCCTTTCTTCTTTGTCTTTGAGATGGAAATCTGCAAAGTGTCATGGTATTGGCTTAATGATCAAACAACACCACATGTTTAAAGAGTTTAAATTGTCACCTTCCAAGGTTCGCAGACAATAATGAAGAGAAGCATAAGAGAAGTATTCTAGGTAGTTGCACTCCTACCTGTGAGGACTCCTCTTGAGTGCCTTGATCTCCACAACTTGTCTTCAACTATGAGCAAATGGATAAGGCATGTTAGGGGATGATGACAATATAGAGTGGCGTGGGAACATCGACAAAGATAGCTTCTCAAGAAATTCGGAGAACAAGTTTTTGTTTTCGTGATTTTTTTATTAAACTAGCTAGAGATGAGAGATGAAAATTAGCATATAAACCAGAGAGAAGATATGAAAATGAGCATAAGTTGTCACTTCATTTTTTTCCTTCATAGATCTTTGATCTAAAGATTTATTAGTTATAGGAAACATGGTGTCCCCTAGTTAGTCCTTGTACTATACATGTATATTTCATGAAGAACCCAACAATGTTGTTATTATTAGAGTGCCACTTCAAAGAATGTTATCATCACTTATCTTTGATCTATTTGGACAACTTTATCCTTTGTGTTTTCATCTATTCATTTTATTTTATTTTGTGATTCCTTTCGCAAAAATATTTTATTAACTTTATCTCTTATTTAAACTATTAAAAATATCATTCCCAATTTCTAATATTTTTCTCTAATATTTAGTTTAATGAGTGAATAATGCATCATTTTATTAACATGTGGGAAGCACAATTTTAATCATCAAATTTTAAATATAATTGTCTTACACTATTACTACATACTTTTCCTTTCATTTATGAATAGTGTATATATAATTTTACACCCATATATAAGTAGTTCCAAATTATATATATATATATATATATATATATATATCTTTGATTAATGTAATCATGATTTACGATTTAGATTGATTGATGAAGAATAAATTATTTATAACAAGATGTAGAGTACGGTGCTCTACATATTCATTATTTTTGAGAAAATATATATGTGAAGAACATAGAGCCATTTTTTATTGTATTAATTTATAATTAGATAGTGAATTAGATTATGATCAAGATAATCACCATGATCAAAAAAATTTAACATATAAGACTAATTGGATTATTATGATTTATTTAGCTTTATGATACTTTTGGATTGCCAAATTAATGCATCTTCTTATGTATTCTTTTACTATGAAATGTATGATTAATTTAATAATAATTCATAATAATTGAGTTTATCAAATAATAAAAAATAAGTGTTCTACATTAAGATGTAGAATATGATGTTTTACATATTTGTTAACCTCAAAGAGAAAAATGTATATGTAAAACATTGAAAGTAAAATGAATGTATAGCATTATTTTCTTCATTATATATGTAAAATAATTTTATATAAATTCATGTTTCTAGTTATATGGCAAATTTATTTATGATTAATTAAGATCACTCGATCGTGATCAAGCAATTGTAGCATATATGATTAATTAAACTATTATAATTTATTTAGCCTTATACGATACATTTGGATTGTCTAATTATTTTAATAAATTTATCTATTTTATTAATAAAATTAATCACTAATTTAATCATGATAAGTGATCCATTAAATTAACTAAATGTTGAATAATAAATTCTCTCTAACAAAGTGTAGGATAGGGTGCTCAGATATCGATGTTTTTAAAACTGGACGATCATCGAATCGGTCGGCCAACTGTGTGTCATGGTTCGATCGGTTCGACCGGGTTGAACTATATTTTTATTAAAAAAAATATTATTTTACTACTTTAAAACAATATATTACAAATAAAAGTATAAGAGGCAAGAAGAATAATGAAATAAAAGTATATTAATCATCATTTTAAATTAATCAAATATTAATAAATTATTTTTTTTACATTTTAAGAATATATATTGTTTATAATTAATTAATTTTATATTTAGTTATTTAATAATTTCATGCATAATTTCCTTTTTTTAGATTTTCATTACTATTATCTTGCTATCATTTTATTTTTCAAATTCAAGTTTTCTTTCCATATTATTTGATTCCTTGTATAAATTCATTTTATAAAATTTACTATATTATTATATTTTTATTTTTCATTTTTTGATGTATATTATTTATAATAATTTAAATTTAGTCATCTTATTTATGTTCATGATAATTTTTCTTTTATTCAAATTTATATTTATTACTATATTTTATAATTTCATTTCAAATTCAAATTACTTTCCTTATTATTCAAATCCATTAATTCTTTACAATCAAATCTCTTATTTCACACCCCTTTCTATTAATCCAGCTTCCCTATTATCATACACTTTCCTTCTTTTTTTGTTCTATTTATTCATCTCTCTTCTATTGTTTTTGAAAAATAACTTTGATTGAACCAATTTTATTTTCCGGTTTTGACTAGGTTGACCCAATTCATTCCAATTTTTTGCAAAAACATGTTTTATCTACTAATCGGACCGGACTGATGACCGATGCGCAGTTGAACCAATCAAACCGGCCGGTTCGGTCCGGTTTTAAAAATATTGTTCTATATTCATTAACTTCTTTCTTGTATGACTAATTTCAAATAATGAATCACAATGACATGTTAAAATTTTGATACCTAGAATTAAGTTTATGTGCTCATTTTTTTTCCTTTATCATTTGATGGTTCTAAATAAAAATTATAATATTTTTATAATTTAATATTTTGTGAACCAACTATTTATTGACAACATTCGAAGCCTAATCTTATCTATCAGATTTTAAATTCATAATTAAAAAATTACATCATCCATATTTGAATAAGATTAGAAACAATATAAAAAGCATCATCCACATAATTATTATTTAGATTAACTCAATTGTCATTGCCAAATCATAACCCTGAAGGGTTCTTAGTTCAATTAAGCAATCTAACTGGAATTAGTTATACTTGGTGAAGTGAAAAAAAGACCTTTTTTAAAATCTGCTATTCTATTTCTTTGGTTTAGAGAGACTCTTTTTGTGTAAGCAAACAAATAGAACAGGATACCTTGGACTCTCTTTTCGATTCCCCTTCAAGTCAGACGTGAGAGTCTCCTCTCATCTGGCTCAAGTAGTTATACCAAAAAAGATTCTTTTCTAACTCTATCTGTAACTCACTAGAGACTTGAACTCCCAAGAACAGATCCAGTTGAGACGGGATAGAGTCAAAATTATGCATCTTCAATTCGGTTTGAGAAACGAACAGTAAAGGAAAACAACATACAGTGCATGAAGATTAGCATTAGTTGTTTTTTTTTCTTTTTTAAGTTGAAAAGGATGACAGACCATATGTCAGCTAGCTAGGAGATGAAAAATGAAATTAATATAAGTTGTTAGGCTG
The DNA here is from genome assembly GCA_030549335.1 of Pontederia crassipes. Lineage (NCBI taxonomy): Eukaryota > Viridiplantae > Streptophyta > Magnoliopsida > Commelinales > Pontederiaceae > Pontederia > Pontederia crassipes. Next base: position 39,177,084 of record CM060190.1, read on the forward strand.
TCTATTATGCACAGTAGCAAGTGATGACGACCTTTCCGCTGCATTTTTCATGGATCTTTAACATCTGCTTCAAGAGCTGTTCGATTCATTAATGATACAACGATAAATTAAAGCAAAAATTTTGCTGACTGCATGCAAGCATCCTGTTTTATGAGCTCCATCAGGATTTAATTTAGAAATAAAGAGCCTGAATCACATGATCTATCATGTTATCAAAGAAATGCTAAACTCGATCAACGAGAGTGCAGTCAACAACGAATGGAGAAAAGAGCGAAAAATATGCAAGCGCCAATACAAAAACAAGGAGTTAAGTAATCAAGAAGCTAGTCTTGCATAAAGATTGATATATAAACATATAATGAACTTTGTTAATTGCCCATATTTAAATGACAAGTCTCCTAAGAAATAAATTTATTCATGATATACACATAAAAGTAATTATGTGAGATGCATATCAAGAAGACAAAATATCAAAAGGTGCATATGCTACTAGCCAATTCACAACATATACATACAGGAAAATGAGCAGGTAAGCATTCATAGCTAACAAATAAAGACACCCTTATATTAACTTATCTGCTAACATGAAGTTGGCCTCCTAACCCACAAACTAAGAAACCGCTAAGTAATATTCTTATCATTCATCATGTCATATACTATGACTACAATGATCAACCTTTGTTTGCCTATAATTTGAAGACACAACTTAGTTAACTCATATAACCAGGAATAATCATGATGTGTTTTTTTCCCCGTGACCACCGGTATAATCATGGTACGTGAAGGTGAAATATGAAAAAAAAAAAATTAAATGAAAGTCTGGACATATTTTATATATTATACCATTCTATTTCTCGTTGAATAGAAGATTCTATATGCAGCTCATATAAAGGAAGTAAAAGAAGGTAATATAACGAACCAAGGTACATAACCAAAGTAATCAGTGGAAAAGAAAAACATGCGTATTATATTATTATAACATAAAGGAGGATTGACAGCACTTGACATCGCATCCCACGAACCAAAGAGGAAGGGATGAAGGAATAATGACTGTGTGTGTGTGAGTGGCCAGGCGCAGAAAAAATATGCTGCAAACCCTAAAAAATACGATCCCCTCCCCGTGTGGGAATTTATTTTTTTCGTTTCACGTGACACAGACATATGCCTTTGAGAGCACGTAAGTGGCCAAGGTTTGGAGGCCCCACGGCCCCAACACACCGCAACCTTTGCTCCCAGGCTATTCTACGCGGAGCCACCTATGTGGCGAACATCCCTCCACCTTCCTTCCTTCTTTCCTTTCTCTCCTCTATGTCTGTAGTTCTTGCTAATATCTACATTAAAATATTTGCTATAAAGAAACTGCATCATAGATGGAAGAGGCCAAAAGTACTGCATGGTCATGAGAGAGGTATATATATTGTATTGCACAATATGCAGACATGTATATATCTTATCTATGAAGAAACAATCTGTGACAAATCGATCACAATACACATAACACTTCGAATCAGGCAAAGCTGCTGAGTGCTTCATGTGTACTTTGTACAAATTAGCATCAAAGTTTTGAAGCCATAATTCTCTCGAACATACAGGTACCTTATAGTTTACAGTCTTTCATAAAAATTATAAGCTTACCAGCCAACAGCTGTATGGAATCAGAGTTCCACCTGCGCCACCACCACCGCCACCATCACCACCTGATCTGTCCTCCTTTCCTTGTTTGCCTCCTCACAGTTGTTACAGGCCGGCCATGATTCAGCAGATCGGCCTAAGAGGGGACGGCGTCCACGATGCTGCGCATGAGATTCACCTGCATGCTGAGACACCTGATGTAGTCGGCCGTCTCCTCAAGGAGGATGCAATAATCCATGGCCGTGCCCCCGGGCACCAACTGCCGCAGGGTCGATTCCGATCGATCAGGTCCGCTTGAGCGCGGCCTCGCAACACGAATCCTTCTCGGAATCACCACCGCTCGGAGCCTCCGAACGCCACGGGAGCGGAAGCCAGATCTGCCGCGGAGCTTACGAAGCAAGGCTCTGCTCCAGGCGCGACTAGGCCCGGCGGAGTAGGCCATGGACGCGTAGGCCGCCCGACGTATTCTGCGGCACCGGCTGGCATGGGAGGACTTGGGTGCCTCCTGCTGTATGAGGGATAGGGCTCTAAGGAAACGGAAGGCCGCCATGGGAGCCTTTGCAAGCGTTGGATTAGGTCTAGGGTTTCTTCTTGAGCTGTTTTTATCAATAACTATATGAGAGAGAGAGAGATAACGAACTGAGGGGTCTCTTTTATTAGGGTACAGGTTTAAGGATTTCCGTTCTTCTGACACAAGGAGGGAAGGGGGGCCGGTTAGGTCTCAAGGACAAAAGAAGGAAGAGGAAACACAGCTCTGACACAAGTGTCTGACATAACCAAAAATTTAAAAAATATTCCTCATTGTTTCTCTTATGCTCTCTCCTTTACAAATTCTGTATAAAGATGTGTAAATTAAAATGCACAGTACGTGGGAAATTATATATGAAGACTCCATGGATAAGGGAATTTGGTACAAAAATCTTAACGAATTTTTTAACATGCCTAACTTCGTGAGTTTTGGCATAATTATGAATCTATCGTACATACGTCTAAGGAAGATTAAGCATAGGGGAAAATGTTTTACTTAATCTTAATAAGAGTAAAATGAATATATTAACGTGCATAGCATGAATAACCTTTAAAACATCAACTTCATATTAGGATCTATATGTATGTAATATTGATGTAACAATTGATATGCGTCTATATGTTATGCGATAGATAATATTATATGTGTACTGGTTTTTTAGTAATATGTTAATTAATTTATGAACCAAGTGAGGAGAGAGAGAGAGAAAGCAGTTGGTGAAGTGGGAGGTGGGACCAAGAGGGGAAACCTCCACATGGAGGCACATGGACTAAATAACCCACTTGGAAGAGGAAGGGGGGGAGAGAGAGAGAGAGAGAGGGTGCGGCGTTGATGGGAAGTGGGAACCTCTTTTCCTTCTCTCTACGCGTTCTCCTTGTGCTGTGGCTCTTGTCTTCATTACGGTGGCTTTCTTTTGTTCCTTCTTGCCTTTGGTTTTCGGTGGTAGGTCTCAAGTCTAAGCCTTTCAATCTCAACCCCTGGTGCAGTTTTAATTGAAACTTTGGACGTCTCTCGATATTGTTGACCCGTTCATGTCATCGCCAGGATAAGTATGATAATTAATTATGAGAGAACGCTGCTGTTCTAATTTGTTATCCGGTGCACATCCCCTCATTTGATGGATAGACACATATAACACGACTACTCATTCGGCCTATTGCTGCGGAAAGTGATTTATGTGGCTGCAAAACTCATTTGGCCTTTAAAAATTGTGTTTACCATGTCGTCTTCTTTTTTGTGCAGGATTCGTTGCAAAATCTTGGAACGTTGCGAGTGGTCCTATTAATTTCCTTGGTTGAAGCTAGCTACTAACTAGTGCTAATAGATAGCTTGTGCTAATAGATAGCTTGGACACATGACATGTTACATACAATTTTATCACATGATCGTTAAAATTCAACTTTTTTTTAGAAGTCAATCTAAAGTGGTATCAGAAGTTCAACTCGTATAACATTACTAACCGCATTGTTCATATTTTAAAGATCATTTGGATCGTTTGATATCACGTACTTGATAATAACAAATGAGATTTTCAATAAAAAAAATTTATATTTACAAAAAATGAAAATAAAATCTTATTTAAACGAGAAGAAACTACTTACTACTCGTTTATCATTTCATTCTAACCATGTTGATAATGGAAATTTATTGACTCATTGTACAAAAATTGATTGTATACTCAGTGGTAAACTTGTAAATTATTATTGTACCAAAGAAATATTAACACTGATGACTAGTTTCTTAATTAATTCCTTCGTATGCATACAATTCAGATTCCAGTGTCAGCATTAAGGAACAGTTTACAAAGTCATTTTGAACTGAATTAGTTAAAGACCAATTGCATGCAGGATTGAGATGGAGTTTAGACATTAATAAGGAGTAGTCACTGGTTAAACTTTGGATGCTTCTTCAATTATAGTTGTCAGTTGTTCACCCAACTTTTTTTCTTTATTCTTTCTCTTCCAGATGTTATATTTTAATTTTTCATGATAAAAATATAATTCTAATATATATAATATGAGATATCGTACATGCATATAAATTTAATTAATATGAAAACTATAATTACATCAAATATATATATAATGCTCAAAAGTATATGAAATAAACTGAAAATAAAGATAGTGAAAATGAAAATAAATTACTATATATAATAAAAAAAAGATATTGAAAGTTTTGCATATGTTGATTATTAGTGGACTTTTTCATAATTTTTTATGAGCTATTTTTTCTTAAATTTGAAAACTGCTTTATATGTATATTACAATATATTATATTAATTTAATATGTTTTCAATCTCATGTTGAACAAAATTGGTTGGGAGTCCACGAGATAGAAAAAGAGATAAATAAATAAAAATATTAATATATTAAATTAATATAATGGGTGGAAAATGAAAAGACAAGAGAATATATTGATAATATTTAAAGTTTAAAATAAGAAAGAGGTAATCAGATGAGAAGAAAAAATACATTGAGTGGAAGATGAAGAGATAAGAGACTATTAATGATATTTAAAACTTACAATATAAATTAAGGATAAAATTGTCACTTTAAAATGACATTAAGCTTTTTAGGAGTGGCATTATGAGCACCCTAAACTTCTTATCTTCTATATATTTTTATATATTGTCCTTTACTATGACATTTATGGTTTTCTCTTTCAGTAAAATTAGGTTAGTAATTTACTAATACATTAAATTAACATACAGTAAGAGAAACTGCTGCCTTGAAAGAAAAAAAATCACAAAAAAAACTCTTGTGCATGATAGAAAATTAATTGTAATGAAGGATCAAAAAATGGAACTCGATCTCTTCGTTCACTTGTTTGAATTGGAAGGAAAGAATGGCAATGAAGGATCTAAAACAAAATAGATTTCTTTCGTTTCGTTCGTGCAAAAAGAAATTGATCTAAAACAAAATAGATTTCTTTCGTTTCGTTCGTGCAAAAAGAAATTGATTTCAAGAAGGAACATAAAATAAAAAACTTCGTCGTTGACAAAAGATGAATGGTGCCATTCATGTCAACTATTTAATTAATTGATACGCCGTCATAAAAGCACAAATTCGATCTGTTGGAATGCGTCGTCATCATGTGTCGACAGACAGAGCGGTGAAGAGCGGTGAGCGTGCAGACCGAGTGTTTGTTGTGCTGTCATTCTTTTACTTTTATAGTTTGCAACCTTCATGTTATGCCGGTATATTGGAGTATATATATCGGTTAGTCGTTTAAGTATAAATAGGATATTAGACTTGTAGTTTGGTGTCCAATTAATTGTAATCATTTTTACATAATGTAGATTAACTACTTTCTCCTTTCTCTTTTTCTGTGTTCCTCTTCTTCATTTTCTCCTCTTCTAGCAACGATCAGAATGATGGAGCTCTTCAAATCTTACACATATTCGTAGTTCTACTGACTTAGCATTTGAAAGCCCAATAACTTTTTTTTATATATGCATCTTCCTTGCAGCATGCATGAAACATAAATTGACATGATCAAACAACCATATGAATTTCCACTTATATATCTGCAGGGCTGACATTCATTCAATTCCTTGCACAATATAAGTGTTCCGAAAAGAGGGAGAAAGAGATCGCACGAACACAAAAGAACACGAAAATTTACGATGTTCATCCTAAATCGGGTTACGTTCTCAGGAAGCGATAGTTCTCTTTGTTATAAAATAAAGATGATTACAAGGATGAATCTTTGTCTAGAACCCTAAAGAGTTTATATAGGCACTCCCTTTGACAGATGATAAAAATTACATACGGACTGGGTATCTAAATAAATCCCTTGAAAATAGGACATCTATCTCGTAATAAAAAAATAAATAAAATCCGAATGACATACAACGAGACCCCCATAGGAGAATTTTGTTGAAGCGTCTAACTATGTAGGGGGACTAACTGGGTTCAGATTCAAGGCATTATTAATAAATCTTCACCTTGATTTGAATCATTTTCAGAGCACACAAAATCATGCCACACCGCCTCTAGCCCCACCTTAGGACTATTATCAAGTATTGATGTTAGCAAGTCCAAGCAATGCTGGAACTTGCCATGAAGAACAGATTTGGTGAGCATATCAGCTGGATTGTGCCAATCTTCTTCACCTTGATCCTTTTCTCAGTGTGGATGAAGTGATACCAGACATCAATGTGTTTGGTTCTTTCATGATGTACTTGATCATTGGCTAAACATATTGCACTCAGACTGTCACAGTGCACTATAGCCTATTTCTGATGTAATCCGAGATCTCCAACCAAACCTTTTAACTAGATGCCTTCCTTGGCAGCTTTTGTCAGTGCCATGTATTCAGCCTTTGTGGCGAACAATGTAACTGATGGCTGAAGTGTGGCCTTCCAACTAATAACTAAATTGTCCAAAGTGAAGACATAACCTGTCATAAATCGTCTTCCATCAACATCTCTAGCATAGTCTGAATCTGAGTACCTTACAACCAAACGCTCTTTATCATTTCTATAGATGAGGCCAATATCAGACGTTCCTTTTAGATACCGAAAGATTCGCTTCACTACTTGCCAGTGCTCTTTTCTTGTATCGCTCATGAACTTGCTGACTACATTGACTGCATGAGCAATGTTCGATTTAGTGCAAACTATGGCATACATCAGACTTCCAACTGCACTAGCATATGGAACTCGAGACATGTACTCCTTCTTTGCTTCTGATTTTGGTGCGAAGGCAATAGAAAGATGAACATTTATAGTTGAAAGGCTTCGCTCCGTACATCCCAAATCTGGATAAAATCTTCTCAATATAACTTTTCTGAGATAAGAAGAGTTTATCTTGTGCTCGATCCCTTAGAATTTTCATCCTTAAAATCTTTTGTGATGCACCAAGATCTTTCATGTTGAATTCTGCATTGAGGAGTTTCTTCAGATTCTGAATGTCTGCCATGTCTCTGGCAGCAATAAGCATATCATCAACATACAAAAGCAGATAGATGGTGGAGTCGTCATTCACCTTCTTGTAATATACACAGAAATCATAGGGACTTCGACTGAATCCCTTACTGATCATGAAGCCGTCGAACCTCTTGTACCATTGTCTGGGAGACTGCTTCAAGTCATACAGAGATTTCTTCATACTGCAAACTGCAAACTTGATTCTTCTTTCTTGAAATGGAGAATCCCTTTGATTGGCTCATAAGAATGTCTTCTTCGAGTTCTCCATGGAGGAAAGCAGTCTTCACATCTAGTTGCTTAAGCTCTGGATTCTGATGTGTTACAAGAGCAAGTAGCACCCTGATAGAAGTATGTCTGACAATAGGTGAAAATATCTCATTATAGTCAACACCTTCTTTCTGACTATAACCTTTAGCAACCAGCCGTGCTTTATATCTTGTGCCTTCAACTCCTAGAATTTCAGCTTTCTTCTTGAAGATCCATTTACAGCCAACAACCTTCCTGCCTTTAGGCAACTTGACTAGCTCTCACGTCTGATTCTTGTGAAGAGATTACATCTCCTCACCCATAATAGCGATCCACTATTCAGATTCGACACATGTGATGACATCCCTATAAGAGGACGGCTCCAGGAACTCCACCTCTTCAGCTACCTGCAGTGCATAAGCAACAATGTCCTCGAAACCATATCGCTTAGGAGGACCCACTTCCCTGCGAGGACGTCTAGCAGCAATTTACTCCTCATCAAATTCTTCATCTTCTGGTTCTACTTCATCTCCTTCAGCATCATCTCCAGTTGGAGTGATTTCAACCTCCACCTGTTTACTGACACTCTCTTCAGCCTCCACCTTCAACTGAAGCATTGATGCTTCATCAAAGGTTACACTTCTGTTATGGATGTCTTTGTGTTCTGAAGGAGACCAAATTCTATAGACCTTCACTCCTGCACCATATCTCATGAACACTTCTTCTTTGGCCCTTGGCTCCAACTTTTCTTCACTGACGTGATAGTATGCTGAACAATAAAAAACTTTTAGACTAGTATAATCAGCAAGATTTCCTGATCATACCTCAGTTGGAGTCTTGATATCAGTTGTAGTTACCGGACTTCAATTCACCAAGTAGCAAGCTGTGTTAACAACTTCAGCCAGAATGTCCTATTCAGGCCAGCATTAGAGAGCATGCACCTTGTCCCTCCAGAAATGTCATGTTCATTCGTTCTGCAACTCCATTCTACTGTGGAGTATCTCTGACTGTGCGATGCTTGACAATGCCTTCATCTTTGCAGAACTGGTCGAATTCAACAGAACAGAACTCCAAACCATTATTAGTGCGGAGGCACTTCACTTTCTTCGATGTCTGATTTTCCATCAAAACCTTTCACTGCTTGAAGGTCTTGAAGGACTTGCTCTTGTGTTTCATCATGAATACCCAAGTCATCCTCGAGTAGTCATCAATCACAGATAGGAAGTACCTAGCACCTCCTAATGATGGAACATGAGAGGGACCCCAAAGATCAGCATGGATCTAGTCAAGTGTTGCTTTCGTCCTGTGAACTACTTTGCCAAACTAAGACCTTCGTTATTTGCCGAACACACAGTGCTTGCAGAAGTTAATTTCAGATATCTTCATATCACCCAGAAGACCTCGCTTGCTGAGAATATTCATCCCGTTCTGACTCATATGCCAAGCCGCATGTGCCACAGCCTGGACCTTTCTGATTTGGATGAACTAGCCACTGCAGCAACGTTAGAGACTGTCTTGCCTTGGAATATATACAAGGACTTCTGTCTGACTCCTTTTAGAATCGTAGCATCACCCTTCATGACCGTGAGGATGCCTCCAGCAGCATTGATCTGACACCCTTTAGAGTCGAGGACTCCAAGTGATATCAAATTTTTCTTCAGTTGTGGAATATGACGGACATCTGTCAGCGTCATCACAAGGTTGTCATGAGTCTTGATCTGCACAGAACCGATCCTAACTATCCGACATGATGCGTTATTGCCCATGATGACATTTTCACCGTCAGTCTTCTGATAAGATGAGAACCATTCTTTACTCGGAGTCATATGATAGGAATATCCTAAATCCAGAACCCAACTATCCTCCAGACATTCTTGATCAGAAGCAACCAGAACCTTATCATCTTCGAAATTTCCAGTTTCATGTGCCACCACAGCGACGGGGGTCATCTTCTTCTTCGGACAATCTTTCTTCCAATGACCTAGTTCCTTGCAGTAATTACAGATGTCCTTCGCAATGATTTTCTTCTTCTTGGACTTGGATTTTTTCGAATTCAAGGACTGTCCCTTCTCCACAGTTGATATCAAATCCGCGATCTGAGTCTCTACAGAATTTCCAGATGCTTTATGCCGAAGTTCACGAGTATGGAGACTCGATCTTACTTCTTCCAGACTTATAGTTTCCTTCCGGATAATCATAGACTGAACGAAATTCTCATATGATGGAGGAAGCGAAACTAACAGAATTATGACAGCATCTTCATCCTCGATCTTAACATCGATATTTTTGAATTCCATCAACAAAGAATTTAACTGATCAAGATGTTCCTTCAGAGTGGTACCTTCTTGCATGCGGAGAGAGAACAAACGTTGCTTCAATAGCAACTTGTTGGTGAGAGACTTCGTCATATATAGACTCTCGAGTCTCAACCACAGACCGGTTACCTTTTCTTCATCTGCGACCTCGATTATCACCTCATCCACCAGACACAACAGAATCATCGAGTGCGCCTTCTCCTCCTGTGCCGCCAAAGTTGCGAAGTCGATCTCCTTTTCTTTGCCCTTCGAATCTTTCTCCTTTGATTTGTTCTTCAACACGTTTGAGAGCGGCGCCCAGACTCCTTGTTGCTACAGAAGCGCATCTTGATCTGCCACAACCTGAAACTATTTTTGCCGATGAACTTTTCCATGCTCACGTTGTGCGACGCCATCTCCCTACTGATCGAGAATCGTTGACGAACCCTAAGACTTTGATATGAGTTTGTTACGAAAAGAGGGGAGAGAGAGATTCTAAATCAGATTACGTCCTCGGGAAGTGGCAGTTCTCTTTATTATGAAATAAAAATGATTGTAATGATGAATTTTTGTCTAGAATCATAGGGAGTTTATATAGGCACTCCTTTTGACAGATGATAGGAATTACATATGGACCGAGACTCTAAATAAATCCCCTGAAAATATGACACATATTTCGTGATAAGGAAATAAATCAAATCCGAATCACATACAGAATACCCCTATATGTAGGGAAATTCTGCTGAAGCGCCTGACTATGTAGGGGGACCAACTGGGTTCAGATTCAATGCATTATTAACAGTAAGTCGATCGAACTGTACTAACCACACCATTAAAGGAAAATAATCTTTAGAGGGAAACAAACTTACTAGTTTGTGTTGTTTTAAAATAAATTTTTACGAAGCATCATTGTTCAAGAAAATAAATTGAAAAAAATCTGTGACACAACTTAGTGGCATAAAGACGGATCGAGATGCTAAGTCAGCACCAACATGATCTCAATAGTGATGACATTGAGTCAACAAACAAGCGACGCTAGTTGCCTTCCTGTAACCTCTCATTAGCATCGCTTTTGCGTCATTCATCCTCGACACCAAATGTGATGCCTTTTCGAAGTTATGGAGTCAAATATTATTACGCACAAAGAAAGGTAAATGCACAGTAAATTATAGCGGCACATTGACCTCATCAAGTGACGATGCTAAAGTGGATGAAATAGTGTCGCGCTTGGTGTTGGCGCCATTTAGACGCTATAGTGGCCTTGTCGATTTTTGTAAAGTTTAATCTAGGATTTGAAATTGTTGGTTTAATGACTTTATGTCTTATAAGTGTCCTAGTGTAATATTACTTTTTTGGTGTCAATTTGGGTTTGCATGAGGTTTTCGAAGTCCAAAGTTATTAGTGTCAGACTAATTTAGAGTAAAAAAGATATAGAAGTAATGATTTATTTTCTAATCGAGTGATGAATCACTCGAATCCAAACTATTCACACTCGAAGAGCGCTCGAGACTCAAAGGTCATTGAGCACCCCAATGTTGGTTATGCGCAATATTGCTTTGATGATACAATTCTTTTGTAGCTAATATATTTTATTATTTTGATGATAAATGTTTTTTGGGTAGCTAATGTATTTTAAGTTTATTTAAGTTTCAACTTAATGTTTGATCGAAATGACCAAAATGATAAGACCACTTAGAGATAAACACCTAATATTTTATTTTGGGGGTTGGACACTTTGCTTATATGCTTTAAATTAAGTAACCTTATAGATAAGACAAATCATTTGAAATCCACCCTAAAAGTTTTGGACATTTAAGAAAATTTTGTACCATTAATTCATTCATCATACATCATTTAAAAATGAAAGACTTCAACATTTTAATAAAAGTCATAGTAAATAAAAATTTTATAATAACCATATAATATATATTCATCTAATAAGACATTAAATGCTAAAAACATTTATTACATCATTAGCTTTAGTCTTCAGCTAGGACCATAGATTTATTAAATCTTAAGCATGTATAACACTTCGTCATGAGCTGACGTGAATTCAGAGTACAAGATTTTTCAGTTATAGTATGTAAAGTTCATGCATGCATGATAACCTATCACATGATTCTACCTGTGATTATCATTTATCATTATCATAATAACGTAAACTTATAAATATGCATACTAGGAACTATATCACGAACCTTACATGACATTATGTCATGCTCAACATTCATTCTTGACATAACATTCATTGAATTATAAATATCTTAACATATCTGCTAAGCTTTATAAACATCATCTACAAGTATCATACAATAATAATATGCATTCATTTCATTCATAAACATACATGACATAACATATTGCATTTCATTTTCATTGTCATGTGCATCCTAAGAGTTGCTTTATAACTCCTTCATCCTTACTTAATACTTGAATCTATTCTTTTTTTCATTCTTTACTTTACATTTTCTGAGAGCTACTTTATAATACTTTGGAAATTCATTCATCTTTCTTCCATTAATTATGATAGGCAGGTTCATTATGACCTCACTTTCATCAACTTTAACATATGATATTTTTCATCTTTCCATTGGAAAATTTCAAACATGATTTAAGTGATAGCATTATTTTCCAAGAAGTTTTAATCACCATAAGGTGAAAGGCATTAACTTCTCATCTTTACATTCAATGTTTACTTTCATTAGCTTTATTACATATCATGCTTCATATTTACTTACTTGAAAAGCATTGGTCAATATCATTGCATTGTTTACTAGGCCACGAGCCCATGGAAAATCTCAAATACCTTTCGTGTGATGACATTATTTTTCAAATAAGTCTCAATCACCTTAATTAAGGTGAAAGGCATTTATTTCCTATTCATATTTCATCTTTGCTTAATCGAAGGCCAATGGCAATATCATTACAATTAAGCCAAAGACCCATAAAAAATCTCAAATACCCTTTCAGATGATGAAATTGTTTTTTTGAGAAGTTTCAATCATCGTAATGTGAAAGGCTTTACTTCTTAATATAATGAGTGTCGAGGCATTTCCTTCAATTTCATACTTTATTATGACCATCAATACATTAAACATTTACATCAATTTTCCTTTATCTTTTAGCATAATTATGGTTGAACATGTATTATGTGTATCTATGTGTCATATACAACCAATACACATCCATGTGTAACATGTATATATTAGAAAATAGGTTTAAAACATCATTCAAGTAAATCTACATTGATCACGCCCGTTCCCGTACTTTGTAATGGCCATGATCCTTGGAATTCACGATCATTATGGTGCCTTGAATCTTTCAGCCTCTCGCTCATGGTCGTGCCTTGATTGGTCATGATAGTGCCTATGTAATTTAACAATAGTGACAATATGGTCACGAGCATTATAGAGTGTGTCCCCTTGGTCTTCCCTCACTCATGGTCATGGGACCAATCACGGTCGTGGCCAAGATTTTTCTCCACCTACTTTCGTCACGGCTATTTCAAGACCTAGCACGGCTGTGTTAGCGTCCTGGAAGCTCGATCTTCTAGTCGAAATTCCAAATTATTAGAAAACAATTTTAGGAAATCATGCAATCTTAAAGGACATTCATATATATATATATATATATATATATATATAAGCATATATATAAGATGAATAAAATAATGAGAATCATAACATAAAGAGGAATTAGGGTTCTTCCCTAAAACATACAAAATTATAGATCTAAAACATGATCATTTTTTGGGCATATAAACATATACATCAAGCATAAAATATGTAGATCTAAACACATGTTCAATGCATCATTAATCATAATTCCTACTAAGAACTAGGGAGTTCTTAAATCTCTCATTCGAAACATAAAATTCATTGAGAGGGGAGAGAATGGTTGGATCTCATTTACATATCTTTCTTTTTCGTTAATCCATTTTTCCATGTCCATGTCTTCAAAAATCCATTTTTCCATGTACATGTCTTCTTCCTCTTTTTTCTCATTCTCCTTCTTCCTCTAGGGTTACAGTCATCACATGGGAGAAATAAATAAAAGATAAGAGAGGAAGAGTTTTGGGAGCTTTTTATAGAGTCTAGCCTAGGATTTCTTATGATTTACTTCAAATGACTTAAATACTCTTATTTAAAAACTCGATTGTTACATATCCTCTCATACTACTACATAAAATTTGACTTGCAATATTTTATTCATAATTAATCAACTCAAGTATGTATGTATGTATGTATGTATGTATGTATGTATATATATATATATATCCAGTGTGTGTGTGTTTTATTCATTTTTTATGTTGTCTACTTCGTCCATCTCCAGACTTGTTTGCCAATCGATGTTATGACAACAGCGCCGCCATCCTCCTCCCTCCCTCTAGATCTCTCGATCTCGATTGGCATCTCCTTTTCTTCTGCTCTCTCCGGTGATTCAATGCTTACGCAGACAAATTGACTTTGCGTGGGGCCGACGGAAGGATCGTCGGCATATGGCCAAGCACTCGATCGGTGCCACTGGAGAATACTCCACCTCAGCATTGGCAGCGTGACCCCCATTATCCCCTCTGGCTCTACACCTTCTTCTCAGCTTTCCTGGTGAGCTCACGAGCGGATGTTGATTTAGTCTTCATCCATTGCAATTTCATTCCGTCTTCTTTGTAATGTTATTTATGATATGGTGTTTGGTGAAATGTACTTGTTTGAATTGCGAGCATGCATCTTTCATTTTAGCTTATTTGGTTAAAATTCTATTTTGAGTAGCAACATTCTTTTCCATTTGTGAAATTCGCATTTGGCGAGTATCTTCCATATTTCCATTGGGAAAGTTTTTGACATAAATGACGGTTATGGGGGGATTATGATATGATGCGAATTCTTTTTCGAAAGGATAATTTATGATATATTAATTAACCTTATTTTATGGCGGATTCATCCATCATTTCTATAAAGCATGATCTTTTGAATATATATAATTAAAAGGTGAGATAAAAAAAAGGATGAAACTAAGAATGAAAAATTTGAGAATTCTATCCACGTACATTGAATTCTAAATCATATTGCTATTCTATTCTTGATCATCATCAAAATCCCTTTCTCCCTTTCTCTCTTCTCATTTTTCAGGTGTTGGATTGAATTATTTGAAATACGGGCTTTAAATGCAAAGTTTTCAGAAAAAATGCTCAAAATAGTTGAACAGTAAAAAGTCCCAAGTAGAACTGACTCATTTCAAATCAAAAAGAAAAAATGGCACTACAAGAAAATTCAAAATTTCCAACAGTTCACAATCACTTCTCAAATAGAGACAGGAAAGAAGTCTGTTAGAAATTTTTATCAATGGCTTGATTTTCTCTTGTACCTATGGCGGAAAAGTAAACGTTGAAAGATTCGATGGTGCCGTATCCGTTGAAAATTTTGATGAATGTGATTGTTGAAACTATCAAATTTTCCAACAATTGTAACCGTTAGAAGTTTTGGTGGATGATAGTTCGAAATATCGATGGCAATGACCATCAGAATTTGAATTTAATATATATTATATTACATTATTATAATATAATCCAAACATTAGTATATTATATTATAGTATAAAATTTTCTGACGATCATAGCCATCGGAAGTTTTGGCGGATGCAACGTTCGTCAGAACTATCGACGACAACAACTGTCAGAATTCAAATTTAATATATAATATATTCTATTATTATAATATTAATCCAAGTTTTAGCATATTATATTATATTATTTTTTGGCGGATGCAACATCCGTTGGAACTACCAACGACAACAACCATCAAAATTCAAATTTAATATATAATATTATTATAATAATAAGTGTCGCAACTTCCAACGGATGCGACGTCCGTTGGAACTACTAATGGCGATGACCGTCAAAATTCAAATTTAATATATAATACATTAATAGAATATTAATTTGAATGTTACTATATTATATATATTATATTATAAAATTGTCCGACGGTCATAGTCGTCGGAACTCATAAGCACCGATCGTCATAATTTAAATTTAATCTATTATATTATAAAACTGTTTGTCGGTAGCTTCGACCGTTGCGTATCCTGTTGGAACACCAAAGTGAAAAATTATTCATATTGTTAGGTTTTAGGATCATTAGTCAAGAGGTCATGACTTGAGGTGATTCTGCTAAGAAGTTGTCACTATTTAATGTCAATTGAACACTCAATTTAGATGTCTATCATGCAAGAGTTAGATTTTTTTTGAGAATATATATTCTATCTTGTCAAATCCTCAAAAATTAAGGCACAAGAATGAATGACAATTCAAGTAAATAAATTCGACAAGAATATATTTTCATAGATTGATTTTATTATGAGTCAATCTTTTTTAGCTTTAAATGAGATGATGAAGTAGATAGTTCCGAAGCACTCCGTATGTCTTAGCACTTTTCTTCATTGTTGAAAAGCAAGTTTAATTTTAACAATCAACTTTTTTTCCCTATGGATCGATCTTAAAGTCGTATAATGATAATTGTACTCTTGTAGTCATGATTCTGCATTTAGAATTATAAATTTTAAAATATATTGTGATTAGTTATTTACTTGATGGAAAATTTGCAAATCTAAAAATAAATTTGATATCTACAGGTAGCTTCCTATTTTTCTTCTCAGATTGTGAGTAATTCTTACATTATGAAGTAGTAGCATTATATATATGCAATTGTCAACACATGCCGAGATTTACTAATTTATAATAAGACAATTCCCCACTTTTGTTTTCGTCTATATAGTTTGCCATATGATTTTGATGCTATTTTTGCATTGTCAAATTTAGTACTTTTATTATATACCACTCTGTTTACATTGAAGGTTAACATGATGGAGATTAATGATTTATGATTTATCATTGATCCAACAGGCAACAGTGATGTGGTGTCTTGGCAAAGCCTACCACTATTTTTATCATTGATTAATGATAATGAAAGTTGATGTTCAAATTATGACTTCTTATTATTATGCTTGGCAAATGACTGATCCTACATATGATCCCATCTAAACGTCGGCGAATGATGATCTAGTGCAAAATAACAATCAATCGCCTAATATTTATCTATAATTCTCTTTTGTGACATTCATTATACTGCTACATTTTAGATTTGACTATAAAGTTCATTCTTCTTTGTTATTATATATTGATGTATTATGAATCTTCATCACAATCCTCTACATATTTGTTAAGATTGTAAAATAAAAAATCTTGCTCTTCTTACCAGCCTTTTAAGAAAATCAATAGCACATCTAAAAATAATATTCCCTCTTTAATAACGTCCACATGGTAGGCTACTGTCCTTACAAGAAAATTGTCATTTTTCGACGGATCGAAATCTATCACAATTTGCATTTTTTTTACGACGGAAATATTTTCGACGAAATTTTCGACGGTTACGACCGTCAAAAATAAAAATAATAAATTATATAATTTATTATATTATTATATTATTATTTTATTTTTCAACGATTAGGAACGTCGATATTTTCGACGGATATCTATCCATCGCAATTTTTGATGGAATTTCCGATGGTTACGATCGTCGGAAATGAAAATAATAAATTATATAATTTGTTATATTATTATTTTATTTTTTGACGATTAGGAATATTGATATTTTTTATGGATACCTATGACGGAATTTTCGATGGTTATGACCGTCGAAAATGAAAATAATAAATTATATAATTTATTATATTATTATATTATTTTTTGACGATTAGGAATGTCGATATTTTCGACAGATATCTATCCGTCGTAATTTTTTACGGTCGTTACCATCGGCAAATGTATAATAATATAATATAAAGAGTATTTTATTAATATAATTAGCGACAGTCCGAACCGTCACAATTTTTTATTCTAACCATCGATAATAATTAGCGACAGTTCAGACCGTCGGTAAAAGAAAAAAAATATTATATATAACTAAATATAGTATTTTATTTTTATAATTAAATAAATTTTTACGGTTACAACCGTCAGTAACTTTAAAAATTATTCATATTTGCTTTTCCGACGGTCGGAGCCGTCGATAATTAAAATTTCACTATCCCACTTTTTTTTCATTTTTTTGCTTTCTCATCTTTCCACCTATATATATATATAATACATACATATATACATATATATATATATATATATATTAATCTTTCCCCCTCTCCTCTCTCTCTCCCTCTCCCTATCGGCGACTCTCTCCCGTAGGCGTCCCTCTCCCCTTCTCTCTCTCTCTCTCTCTCCAGCCCGGACCGGGTGGCCGGATCCAGCCGCTTGGTGGCCGAGATCTGGCCGTCGGCGCTGGCGGCCGAATCTTGTCGCTGGCCGCCAGCGACCGGCTAATTTTTTGTATATTATAAAAATTCTTTGCGATGGTTTTGGCCGTCGAAAGTTTCGGCAGTCGCGCGACGACCGCCAAAATTTTAGGCGGTTGCTACTGTCGATATTTACGGCGGTCGTCGCAATCGTTGCTACCGCCAATATTTGCGGCAGTCGTCGCAATCGTCGAAAGTTTCGACAGTCGCGACCACCAAAGTTTCGACGGTTTCGTCGACCACCGCAAATATCTGCAATCGTGACTGTCGAAACTTTCGGCGGTTCGCGACCGCCGAAAGTTTCGACGGTCATGACCGCTGAACTTCCATTGAAATTTTCGACATTTTTTTCCAACCGTCGAAAATTAATTTGCGACGACCATTTTTCGAACGAATCAATTCCGTCGAAATTATCATAATCTCATGTAATGTGTATATCAAAATTATCATAATCTCATGCATGATGGGGAAATATTAAAATTATAAAATTAAAGATGTTGCTCATTTTAACGATTTAAATTTTTTTTTAAAAAAATTTGGTAAGACATCTATTTTCACAATATTCACTTTTGCTGGTAATTTACTTAATTAATGATGACGGTGATGTGCACAATAAATTAGGCTGGTGATGACACAAGACAAAATGACCCTAGAGCATCCAATTATTTTCTTTATGATCTATCAAGTTGTATTAAGTTTTAACAGTTATATAATCATGCGAAAGAAAAATAAATATCAGACCCTCTTCATTGTTATTTCAAATTTTCACTTTATGATGCATCATTGCTAAAGTTTCCCTTGTCTTTTGTTGCTTCATTTTCACCTTTGATTGGTTAAACTCTTTTAGTTTGGTTAACAATTATTATTATTATTATTATTATTATTATTATTATTATTATTATTATTATTATTATTATTATTATTATTATTATTATTATTATTATTATTATTATTATTATTATTATTATTATTATGTCCTCTAACATCGCCTAGTCACCTTTAGATAAACATAAGAGGACTCTTATTTATACTGGGTCATGTGACAAATGTAGATCACGTATGTCCACCTTTATTTCTCTCTCAATGCACGATATATTAAAGAAATCTTATATGCAATATTCTTTTGTCTCTTCCAATTAATTCTCTCATATTTTTCTGTTTTTAAAGGATGCATTTGGAAACAAAATATAATTTCTCCTAATTTCTCAATGATAAATTAATTTGAGGTGTGTTTGGATGAAATGATGAACAATGGGATAGGAAAAAATAAATATGATTGATTAATTTTTGATAAATTTTGAATTTAAAATGATTATTATAAATATAAAGTATAATTTTATTACTAATAAAAATAAATTAAATATTTTATGGAAAATTTTTGTTAAAAAATATATTATTTAAATATTAAAAATCATTTTTAAAAATAATTATATTGAACAAAATATTAATAGTATTTAATGAAATAAAAACTAATAAATAATATTATATTAATACTTTATTATAATATATTTATATTTATTAAAAATATTTTATAAGAGAAATATGTGAGAGAAAAATAATAAACAAAAAAATAAAAGTGAAATAACAAAAAAATATTGCGTGAGAAAAAAAAAACTTAGCCGATTTAACCAAGTTCCAAATTTTAGTTTCCACACGGGAATCAACCGCGTTCGACGAATCAGAAGGGTTAGATTTCAGTTTAGTTCTGTTGCCAAAAGCAGCAAAAAAATCAGGCAAAATTAGAACAAAGATACTATTACATCAATAAATATACAACAACACGATTGCAAGTTGTGTATTCTACATACACAAACATATCTATACCATCAATCTTTATTCAAATATAATTAAGAAAAAAATATAATAATAGATTTAATGAAATATGGGAAGCATGTATGTGATAAAAAAAAACTATGCATTTTATTTGTTATTCTTTTATGTAGAAATATATCTTATTAATTAATTTCTTGAACTTTAAACCGTGTAGATCTCGAGGTTAAATTTCGAAACGAAAATTTCAAATATTTTACATAGGCATTTTTTTAATAGCTAGAGTTAGGATTAATATCCAAAAAATATATATATACTTTATTATAACGAAAGAAAAGAATAAAAAAAAAGAGAGGACTCAAATAAAAGAAGTTGGTCTGCTGTTTACAGGGCCGAGGAGGGTTGACAATAAATTAAATTAAACCGAAATAAAACGGCAGTAACAAATCTGATGAGATTCGAGTTGATGCCAACGCCACCGCCGCCGCCGGCCCCGCGGTCGCCTCCTCCCTCGCTGCTGTCTCTGACCGTTGACTCAGCCCTCCTTCACATCGCCCACATCACCGATCTCTCCTCCATCCCCGACTCCATCGTCCTCGAACTCTTCCTGGTACTCTCTTCTTCTTCTTCTTCTTCTTCTTCTTCTTGTGCGGGAGATTGAATCAAAAGTTGTTTCTTAGCCCTCTTTTTAGACGCTTTAGATGTGCTAATAGTCTTTAACATTGGGGCGAAGGTAAAGTGCCTTCCCTTTTGCGATTTCTTCTCTTTGTAAGTTAATACGTTGACTTGATGCCGTAAACTTTGATATCTCTACTACTACCTTTTTTTGTATTTGATCATAATTTAAAGTGGGAGCCTGAATCGAAAAAGATCCAACATTTTCTTTGAGAAGGAAAAAACCCAGATTTTCGGTCTTAGAATGTGATCTTAGACTTGTTAACTCACTTAAAACTTAATATCATAGGCAAAGTCGATCTCTTTTTTCTTATATTGGTTCTCATTGATTCATTTCATGTATGGACCCGCGTAAACATTGGATTTTTTTAAAAAAATTTCTGGCGTTGATATCATCTGAAATGATATGGACATCGGAAATGGAAGTTGATAAGTGCCTAAAAGGGCTCTCTAAAAAATAAATGCTTTTACTCGAAGTAGAGTAATCACGGTTTCATAATGCTTAGACTTTTCATCTTCATAATTTCATTAAGAGTGAACATTATCCTTCTAGCATTATTGAGATCAGAACTACTCTCGAAATTATCTGGAAGCAGCAGCTTTGGTGATAGCTTTGGCGATGGGACGGCATTATATCTCAGTGATTCTTTTTTTTTTCTTTCCAGGAATGCTTCGAAATTTTGAAGTTAGACATGTGAAAGGAGATAATAAAATTTACTGAAAAAAAAGAATGTATATTAAATATGCATCTCAATTATAATTTTTTTTCTTTGGAAATGTCAATTTTGTCTGTGCAGTAACCTAATTTGACATAGTACTATGTTTTTGCTAGGAAAGAAATATCTTCCATTACTGTATGCACTGTATTTGTTGTAGAAGTATTTGTTAAGGTTATTTTTGGGTTTTGATAGATCATATGACACTAAATATGTTGGCAAGGAATAAAAAAATGTATGTATTGTTTTACCTACTTTCTTAAAAAGTACGCATAAACCTTTTTTTTCAAATACTGAATTTAATCCCTAATCAACTATCTGTATTATGGACAAGTGCAAAAGCCTATAGACGTACTTAATTGGTTCCCCTAAAGAATTTGTTCAATGTTCCACCATTGTTTTTCTGATTAATGATGCTATGAAATGTCCAACATTTTACCTCAGAAAAATAAATGATCACTACCAATCTTTGTGTTCAATAATTCTGTGTTAATCTAGCCTATTGTTCGCTTATTGCAATCTGTTATTTTTTCACTTGAGAAAAATGCAAATAGCCTTACCTGGGTACAGAATTTTATCAATGTGACTATTTCCGCTGAAGGACTACTTTTTGTAATTTTGTCAACCTATTGCATAAACTAGTTGCATTTACATATTGCACAGGTAGAAGAACCTGTATCATGCTCAGAAAAAATGCATTGTTAACTTTTTCGAAAAAATAATCAGGTATAATGCATTGTTAACTTTTTCGAAAAAATGCATGCAACGCTTGCCTTACATTTGTGGTTTTAAATCCTTTGTTTTCTTTTTCCTTTTTTTTAGGGTGTGATTTTTTTCCATTACTTAATTCTTAAGTCATATTCTCTCTCTCCAAAAAAAATATCTTAAATTATTGAGCATGAAAGTAAATCACATATTGTTTGCCTACTTTAGGATTTTTACACATCTTACATATGTACATATCCATTAAATGCCCAGAAAACCTTGGGTGCTGGAAAGTTGCCTTAACTAAAAGGAATATTACCTCCATTGCATAGATGTTATTGTTATTAAAAATATAGTTACCATTACACTGTATTATTACATTTTTTTTTCGTCCTTTCTAGGGAGTAAACCAACTCGAAATCATAGGATCTCTTTCATGGCATAAATATTAAAGTGATACCTCTAATGTTGAAGAAAAATTATAATGTTGCTTTTCATCACCATGTGTTGTTTGTATTTTCAGCTCATTAAACATTTCATCACCAATATCTTCCCTAATTTATGATTTTTTATTCTTCTTCCATCTCATCATGTGTCAATATAGTTCAGATCAATCTTGATCATCAATCATTATAGTTGGGCTCTCAATATCAGCCCCATAAATTTTCTCATGCATATGTGTTACTTATTCTATTAACAACCAGTGCCTACTGTTTTTATATTGTAATGTAACTGAAATATTGCAGTAACATGATATTTTACATCCTTACCCGCATAATCTTCATGCTTGACATTTGAAGGCAATCCTCATACTTGCACATCATTGTTTGTTGATAGTAACAAATTGTTACATTCGTAAGATAAGAAAATTGCATTTTCTTTAATTAAGTTTACTATGCTTTTAAACTCCGCCTATGTTTTATAGCCGGTCCCAAGCCCAGATAAAGGAGGAGGGTTGTGTTAGGCCCCGACAGCTAGCGTAAAACTCTGTCGAACCCCATGAACATGGATCAATGAAGCGTCGTATGATCCATGTAGCCGACCTCACCTAGTGGGATAAGACTTTGTTGTTGTTGTTGTTGTTGTTGTTGTGATTTTTTTCCATTACTTAATTCTTAAGTCATATTCTCTCTCTCCAAAAAAAATATCTTAAATTATTGAGCATGAAAGTAAATCACATATTGTTTGCCTACTTTAGGATTTTTACACATCTTACATATGTACATATCCATTAAATGCCCAGAAAACCTTGGGTGCTGGAAAGTTGACTGAGAAGGTGCTCAAGTTGTTCGTTGCAACCGGTAACGAAGAGATCCTACACTTCGTTCGGGCCTTCAATATTAAGCAGAACCTAACTCCAGTCCTTCCTACTAGTAAGTGTCTTGCAGTTCACTTTTAGCCTTGATATAAACAAGACTTGACAGGAATCGTTTCAGCTTCAGTATTTAATTCTACAGGGTGCTCTGATGATTTTTAGAACAGCAATTTGAATAAACATCTTCCTGCGACTAGTTTGAGGTTGTCTTTTGGAGCAATCCTGATTTCACCAAAATGCCTCCAAACATAGAAGACAGTGAAATTGACATTGTAATTGCAGCACTCCGGCCTAATCTTGCCTCATTTTTAGAAGAATGGAGGCCATTCTTTTCACGGTTTCACCTCATAATTGTGAAAGATCCTTGCATGGAAGAGGACCTTCATATTCCACCTGGCTTTGACCATCAAGTTTTCACCAAGATTGATATAGAACGGGTTGCCAGCTCCACTTTCATTAGCTTCTCTGGTCTGTCATGTTGTTACTTTGGGTTCCTTGTCTCGCGCAAAAAGTACATAATCTCCATTGCTGATGATTGCCTTCCAGCTAGAGGTAATAATGGTGCATTGATAGATGCTGTGGCACAGCACATTAGCAATCTCCAAACACCTGCCACACCATTCTTCTTTAACACCCTCTATGACCCATATAGAGAAGGTGCAGATTTCGTCCGTGGATACCCATTCAGCTTAAGGAGTGGTGTTGAATGCATGTTATCATGTGGTTTATGGCTCAATGTTGCTGACTATGATGCTCCAACTCAGCTAGTCAAGCCTAGGCAAAGGAATGCTCGATATGTGGATGCTGTGATGACAGTTCCAGTGCATGCAATGATGCCAGTAAGTGGCATCAACATTGGTTTCAACAGAGAAGTGCTGGGACCTGCATTCTTCCCAGGCCTGTGTATTACAGGGGATGGAAAGCATCGATGGGAAACAATGGATGATATATGGTGTGGGCTCTGTGCGAAGCTGATTTGCGACCATTTGGGTTTCAGGGTGAAGACGGGGCTGCCTTACGTGCTAAGGGCTGACAATGTGGACAGAGGAAATGCTTTGGAGAGCTTGAAAAGGGAGTGGGATGGGGTAAAACTGATGGAGGAAGCTATTCCCTTTTTCGAATCCATTAAATTGCCGAGTACAGCGGCCACAGCCGAGGATTGTATTCTTGCTCTCGCATCTCTGGTGAAGGAGAAGTTGGGGAAACTAAATGCAACATACGTGCATGCAGCGGACGCCATGGAAGAGTGGGTCAAGCTCTGGAAAACTATATGCTCTCAAGTTGCATGAGGTGGACATCTTTTCATCTACAGGGTCTTATATTCAGCTCCTTTTCATTATTAATTCTGTGATTAGATTTAGTTGCTCAAGATATTGCTGCCAGATTAATTTTTTAGAACTATGACGTTATTAGTTCAACGCTTTTAAAGCACAAAATGATACTTCAATAATAGTAAAAATACTTGCACCATCTTTATATTTTTTATGTAGTGGTTTAAACATTTTCTTATTTTAGTTCAGACTCGATCATCTTTATATTTCTTTTCATTTGTTATGATTGTTGACGCCTTATATCTTTCTTTTGTTTTAAGGCTTTTAGTTGTCTGAAAAGTGTTTTCTTCTGTTTAACTGGAGAACATTTATTCCAATTACTTGACGCAGATGGTTCGATGTAAGTAGTGATTAGCGTCTGTTAGAGGATCACTATTACATAGTAGGGGATTTGATTGTAAATTTGATAAAAAAATTAAAATATATTACTTAAACTAATGTATAATTACCGATAATAAAAATAAATATATGATAAGAGTTTAATGATCGCGTCTCGTACCTTTTTCTGTATACTTTTCTTTATTTTCTTTATATTTTTTCTTTACTAATGATTTAAAGGATCATTAATGACAATAAATAATTAATTCAAATCATCAATAATAATTTTTTTTTTATTTTCATAATTCTACAAAAAAAAATTGAACATATTATTATCTTCTGTAACTGATATAATCATTTCTATAAGTTTTTATGTTGTAATTTTTTTTGCTATCATTAAAAAAAAGATATTAAACAAATAAAGAAAATTATGTGTTAAATTGTTTGACACGGCGCGCAACACTAGAAGTATTTTGACACATTCATTTTTTCCTATATGATAATAATGCATTTGATATTCATAATAGATAATTTATAAATTTTATTTTTGAAAAAAAGTTACCACAATCAATATTTGTAATTAGTTGTTCAATAAAAATAAAGTTGCTAGTGAAGCATTTAACTTAAAGTATAACTTTAAGAATGAACTTGTCTTCTATTTGCACACTTATGGGCATGGGAACAATAATCAATGCTTATAGATATTGTTGTGTCGAACAAATCAGTTGCATTAACAGTCGCATGCATTGTTGCACATGTATTAAAAAGCAAATCTATACCTGCCAGATGTTTTAGAGAAGGCGGCTTCGCTGATACAAACATGTTGACCAACTGAGTTGTGAAATAGAAGTGGACCACCAGTTGAAGCGAAGTGTGAGAGATAAATTATATCAAATGCCCTCTAACTTTTAAGTTAGCTTAGCGATGCTCTTTAATTTCACTTTGTAACAGCGATGTCCTTCATCTTTTAACTTGTTGCATGGAATGCCCTTCCGATCGGGAATAGCTAATTTTTCGATCGGTTTGTTGACGTGGCAATACACTCTCTCCGCCACGTAGGAGATCATTTGACGTAGCACCGCCACATCAGCAAATTAATAATAAATAATATTAAAATAATAATAAAATATTAAAGAAGTCATTTTCTCTCTCCCGTCCTTGCCTCCGGTGAACCCACGCCGGCGAAGAGCAAAGGGGGGCCTCGCCCCCCTCTGCGACCTCCGACGGGCCTCGCCCCCTTGGCCCGCGCCGGCAAACAACGAAGAGGGGGTTCGCCCCCTTTGCCCGCGCCGGCGAACAACGAAGGGGGGGGGGGGGGGGGGGGGGGGCTCGCCCCCCTCTACGACCTCCGGCCAGCGAACAGCAAAAGGGGGACCTCAGGCCCCTTCTCGACCTCCGGCGAGGTCGCAGAGGGGGGGGGGGCGAGGGCCTCCCCCCTTTGCCGGTGCCGACGAACAACGAAGGGGGGGGGGGGGGGGGGGGGCTCGCCCCTCCCTCTGCGGCGAGGTCACAGAGGGGGGCGAGCCCCCCCCCCCCCCCTCCCTTTTGTTGTTTGCTGGCGAACAGCAAAAGGGGGGCCTCACCCCCCTTCAGCGATCTCGTCCGTAGCGGTGAACAACGAGGGGGGGCCTCGCCCCCCTTCAGCGATCTCGTCCGTAGCGGTGAACAACGAGGGGGGGCCTCGCCCTCCCTTTGCGACCTCACTTTGCTCTTCGTCGGCGTGGGTTCGCCGGAGGCGAGGACGGGAGAGAAAAAATGACTTCTTTAATATTTTAATATTATTTATTATTAATTTGTTGATGTGACGGTGCCACGTCAAATGCTCTCCTACGTGGCGGAGAGAGTGCATCGCCACATCAGCAGACCGATCGGAAAATTGGCTATTCCCGATTGGGAGGGCATTCCATGTAAGAAGTTAGAAGATAGAAGGCATCACTATTACAAAGTGAAGTTTGAGGCATCGCTGAACAAACTTGAAAGTTTGAGAGCATTTGGTGTAATTTATCCGAAGTGTGAGATACTTTGTTACACTCTTGCTGCCACATGGGTTAGTTGTGAAATAATGGATCTGAGTTGAGAATCTTAGAGACCACAACTCTACATGGTTCAATGCTCAGTTGGAGCAAAAATTGATGAACTTTTCCATCTCCTTCTCCTTCGTGAAAGTTGTTGCTGTTACACAAGTACATGGGGGCATATTTGAATAGTCTTCGAGCTCATCCCACATGTCTTTCAAGTTGGTGTGATATGTGAACATGGAGAGATTTTCTTGGGAAGAAGACTAATTTCAACTTTAATGATGAATGTGTAGAGTGTTTGCTTAAGAAAGCCTTTCATGGAGCTCCTCCAACAAGACTTGAGCTTTCTCAACATAACAATGATCTATGAAAACTTTTGTCAAGAGTTAAAGATCCGAGCTATGAACATGGAGTACATTCTCCCCTAGTCAGGTGAAGTATTAGTGGTTCTTCCATAGTTCCATCTGCAAAGCACTATTTGTTCTTTGCATGCAATGAGTTACGCATAGCCCTTGATCACGTAGGATAATTCTCCCTAGTTAAAAGACATGTCGCCACCATTGCTTCTGTCAGATGTGCTGAGATAATATGGAGATGACACGTCAATAATTTTGCATGTCGAAGAACCTTACGTTGACTTGCTTGAGGACATGGTGCCTTGGTACGTTATAGAATTGAGGAAATCGAGAAAACAATATGTAAAAGGTTTTTACAGAGGAGCACTTTGACACCATGTAAAATGGAATTAGGTAATTCAATACCTTATCATTGAACCTGAGAACTCACATACATATACTAGAGTTATTCGAGAAAAGATGAAGTCTATTGTTCCATAGTTTGTTGTATAATATGAGTCTGTGCATACACATTAATCTTGTTCCAGAAGGTGTTTTATTGACATCTCATTGATGCATAAAATTTTATTTTTATATACATTTTATGATATCATCTAATGAATGCTTTTAACTTTTAAATTTACAATTTACTATATTTTTATGAACCAATTGATATTGTTTTGTCTTATTCCTTTTAGAATTAAAAAAAAAACCAAGTGAAAATACAGAAGCACACCCCTGAAGTAAGGTCATCAAAACCTTGTTTAACCTATGCTAGAGAAAGATAGTTTTAAAAATTATTATTTAAAAAATTATTATTGTAAGTACAACAATGTGGAAAACCTTTTAGACACCATTTGATCATGAATGGAACATTCCTCCTGAAAAGGCTGTACATGTGTAGGATGTAGACAAGACACTATAAGGAGAGAGAGAACCTTAAAAGGGTGAGATTCCATTGAGCTATAGGTGGCTCAATCTATTAAAGAAGGAGCATAAGAAGACGACAACTAGGAAGAACTTAATAAGTCATCAACTATGGTTCAATCTTTCTACCTATTGTGATTCTAGTGTCTACCTTATCATGATGCATTTTTTTCAATCTCAATGAATCAATCATTCTTGCATTTCGAACGTAATGTATCTCATTTAAATGCATGGATCTACCTACTTTAGCTCTTGATTTTAATGACAACACTCTTTTTAATACAATGTTCTAGGCATGTTTTTGTTGATGATTAAAATGAGAGATTGAGAGTTCCTAAGAAGGCATGTCATCACATTGACAAACGATTAATTCACTAAGATTTAAGTTGAGAGATCATTACTTTTTATAACATCACCCCAGAGTTTTATTGGTGGATATCGAACTTCGAGCAAGAGTCTATTAGAAAGGACCAGAGAGGGATTATCCTTCATAATGATAATGTAAGCAAGGAGAGTAGTTAGATTAACTCTTTTAGTGATATTATTGAGAATTGGGCAACATAACTAGTGTATATGCTAATATTATATATGTGATGAATGGCAAGATCTGACGCATGTGAGTGTAATGAAATTAGTTCCCAAACCATTCTCATCTATTTCCATTTTGCATCACCATATGTGTTAGATATTTTCTTAATTTAGATTCATTCATCCAAAAAATACAATAGCATAGAATTTTTCATTGTCAACTCCTTTAACAGTCGCTATCTTCTATTAGTTATTTTTTTTTCAATTAGAAAACTTAGTTCTAATTTAAAGATAACTCTTCTCACCTTGTGGATCAATACCTTAATTACGACAACAAATAAGTCATGCACTTGCGATAACCTTAATTAGTGTAATGTTTTAAAACTTGCAATGTAGTGCTTCAGTTGTAATGGATTTAAAAGTTCACATCTTTGCATGTGGATTCTCACACCCTTAATTTAGGAATAGGCAAAAGTAGAGAACACCACCCACATTTATTGCATGGACCTATATTACGCTATTAGCATCGGGCATAGTGTTATCACGACCAGACCGGATGACGAACCGAAAAAGTTTTTTTTTCAAGTCGAAACCAACCGGACCAATCAGACCGGTTAGAAATAAATATTATTATTTAATATAATACATCAAATATCAAATTATTTAATATGTACCTAAAAATTTTAGACTTAAAAGCTTATAATGATAAAGGAACGTGAACATGAACATAAGATTTGACAAAATAATGCGATTTATGTAGCTATTATTAATTCATTATGTATGCAGGAGACAGTGATAAGCTTAAGATGTACAAAATGTCACGCGTCTCTTCTTAAAATAAAGGCAACACTATCCCTTCTTATGTTCTTTTTTCATCTCATGCATGCGCCGACCTTGTTCTCGAAGACGGTCTTCGTCCTCACCACCGGCTCTGCCTCTGTGCACGAGAGTTGGAACACTGCCAGGATCTCCTTTTGGGTGTGTGCCTACGTTGCTGCCTCACACATCAGGGCGGTGTCAGCTAAGTCCGGACAGCACCACAGTGGCCTCGCCTCGTCGAACCCCTTCCTCACCCATCACCAGGTGCGGCAAAGAGGCAGGCTCAGGATTTCTCATAAACAATGTTTCAATTTTTTGGTATTTTTTTTGCCGTTGTTTTACTTTTCTAGCGGATCGGTTTGATTGAAATACGGTCTGACCCGATTTTATCCGATTTTTGATTGGGTTTGATCTGTTCAACCTGGTGCAGCAGCTTCTCCGGTTTTTAGGTCATGAAGTGGACGTGTTGTCGACCGGTCGACGGTCCGACCGACCAGTCCGATTGTGATAACATTGGTCAGGCATATTTAGTTATAATTAGATGTTAGTTAATTAATTTTCATAAGTGTTAATAATAGCTCTTTTGATTTAGATCCGTTTTACATCACTCTTTTGTTTATTATTTTCTCATTTTCTATTTATCTCCTTTGCTATTGATCTTTGTTCTTAGTGTATGTTATAACCTCTAATTAGCATGTCAAACCAAATATATTTTTTGTATGATATACTAGATTAAATATGGTAAATCTTATTTATTAAAAAAATAATATATGTGAACTAAATAAAAGATACACAACTAATTTACTTTTTTCTAAATAGATAATAAAATAGTAACATTAAACTTCAAATTGGAGATTAGAAGAAAAAGGGACCTTTTTCTATATAAAATAGGTTTCCTTTTGTTTTCACCTTGGCTTATTTTAATAATATGTCAAACCGAGTTAGCTAGGCTATAAATAAGTCAAGCCATAAGTGGCTCAAGAACTACTCGACTTATTTCTAGCTTTATCTCTCATGCTTGCAAAGATCGCAAAACATTGAACTTTGCAAAGAGTGGACAAAACTCAGACCATGGAAATTTTGGAAACATCACTTCCCAAAGAAAAATATGGAAAAAAGTAAATGATATTTCAATTAGATTATTTCCCATTGAACCAAGGATGCTAATTTTTTATTTGTATTCCCTTGTCTTTGCTAGTATCCTCCAAGGTCATATTGCATGAACCATGAATCTAGAGCAGGCCCTTGTCACAATTTTCTACTGCGTACCATGCAAACAATTTCTCCTTTTAAATTGTTTCTTTGTTCTTAGATTTTACCATGGTAAACATTGATTATTCATAGAGTGAAAACCAAAGAGATTGGGCATGCATTCTAAGTGTAGCTTGATTTTTTTTCAAGCTATATGTTGCTTGATTTTTTTTGTCATGTAAACATAAATTAAAAGTTAAGCTACAATGTATGCAAATTTTATTTGGTAATTGATAAATTTATGGATGAGATTATTATGTTGAAATGTTTTAATTTATATTTTTCAATATAAATACAAATTGAATCAGGTGGTCACCATTTAATTTATATTTTTCAATAAATATCTTCCTCGCCCTCAAACTCATGATCTTCTTCCAAGCAGGCATGGATATCCCTTCCAAGTAGAGCTGAGCATTACACCTCAATGTCATTGTTCACTGGTACCTTCTTAATTCTTCATCCTTTGGAGCTGTCACATGTCAGCAACCGCTGTCAAATCCTCCCTTGATATTTGCCTTCACAGCTCGGTTGTTAGTCATGACGTTAACAACCTTGGCAATGAAGAGTAAAAAAATGTTGAGACATTGCGATGATGACAATCTCGATTGTTGATGGTGTCCCCGAGTGTCTCTCACTCTTATCGGCATGAAGATCATCCATCTAAATCAAATGATTGAAATCGATAGTTTACAGCCCAAAATATGTTTTGTACGCTCCTTGAGCCCTTTTTTATTCTAAATTTGAGGGAGAATTTAGTAAAAGGAGAATACAACATTGATAATGAAGCAACCCGAAAATCACTATCAGTCCAACTTTGAATTAGAAATCCTATGATGGGAAAATTCGAGAACAGGGAGAGAAGATCGCAGAGAGATTGTAAGAAAATTAGAGAAAACACACGAATTTATCCAGGTTCACCCTTGATATTAGGACTACGTCCTGCAAAGAGGTTCCACTATATCGTTTAGGTTTACAGCCGTCACACAGATTACATCTGAAAATAGGCTATATATAAGTCTCTCCAAACCGGGTTTAAAACCCAAATAAAATAGAGAGAAAACCTAATCCGAACCATATGAGCAGGATCGCCGTCGGGGGATGGGGCCCCCTGAATCCCTCCTTTTGCTCGCACGCCAGCAGCACAAGCAATTAGGTAATACTCAGATTTCCCTAAGCTCATGTGGGCGAACTCGGTGTGAGAAATAAGAGGGTCCTGAAGTATTCACCAACTCCAACACCCTAGAGTAAGAAATTGTTACACTTATGGTTGAGCAAGTACACATTGCCCCTCTTGTCATAGATTTTGGTTTTGAAGGCACAACTACACCACCAGAAGATCCAACTCCAAGAACAAGTTTATATTCACCTCATCATGTTATGGAACATTAAGCCCCTATTTGTTTGAAAGAAATTTATGTACCTTCGCCTACCAGGAGACAAGCACATGAAAATCCTGAAATTGCCAATTCTCATTTCAACTTTAACTTGCATTAGTCATTATAGTCAAGCAAGGACTAATTTAGAGGATCGGGTTATGAAAATTCTTCCAATCAGGTGGACAATTTCAAGGAGATATGTGGTATTGTACAATTCAATAATATTCCTACCCATGCAATCCACATGTGATTATTTCCATTTCCATTAAAGGAAAAATTCAAAGTTTTGGTGTAAGTCTCTTAGACATGAAAATGTAGCTATTCGTATTACCTTATCTCAAGCCTTACCGAGCTAAATAGATCACAATAGAGATGGGATACAAAAATGATTATCAACTTGATCTCGAGAAATTCTATAAAGCATGACAAAGATTCCAATGAATTATTTCTTCTTGTCTATATCAAAATTTTGAGAGATAGAGGTTATTAAAAAAATTTACAAAAAAAATAAATTATCATATTTTCATTACATTGGACAATGTTGTTGGAGAAGTTTTTTTCCATTACAAATATTAAAGAATCTTATAAACTTATTGAGAATCCCGGTAAGAACCACCACTACCCAATGCATTAAAAATCTACATACCAAAAGCCAAGCAATTCCATGAAACAACTAGTTTAATTTTTTATAAAGTCCAAGAACCTATTGAAAATTTTGGATAAGTTAAACCTATTTGTTGTTAATAGACCCGCATCAACATCTAAAATGAAGTATTCCCACTATGAAAATTTTGGATATTCATCACTGTTACAATCTAGTTTCGCAACAACATGATCATCAAATTGACCAATTTTATTCCTATGATAATTTCAAAGGACAAATGATGAATGTCATCCTAAAAATAAAAATCATTCATTCCTATCTTATAGGAACAACCATTATAAGTTCGACCCTAATTAGAATGGCAACAAAGAATTCAGCAAAGACAAACTCAATAACAATTATTATTTACGATATCCATAATTTTTTAAAGCCTAAGAATATAATGATCTTATGGAAATTCTGAAGAAACAACAAGCAAAAGTAACCAAATAGTTGCTAAACAAAAACTTATAAAAACTAAATATGCCAATCAAGCAATCTTGCATCGACCCTAAATTTCATATTCATGACATGTGGCAATTGAACTTATTTGGACCGACATTACCTATAATCCTTTCTTACATATAATGCAAAAAAAATTAATTATTTATCTTTATTTACAGAGTGTGAAAGCGATCTTTGCTTTCTAATTATTTTTTTCCTAATACTCCTCCAAAGACAATCTTACTTTCAAATAATTTTACATTAAAAAATCTAAAGACTTGGTCTCATGTGCACTTTACATTATCATGAGCTTTACGATGCACACACCTCCGTCCTTACTCCTTACTTCAAAATTTAATAATTATAATAATAATAATAATAATAATAATATTATTATTATTATTATTATTATTATTATTATTATTAACTTAAAACTCTTAATTAAATTCATATATGATCATATTCAAATTTGAATTTGAATTCCTAATATTAATATAATCTCAATTCTTTTTTCATCTAATACTTATCTTTTCTTTTTTTACTTATCTATTGTTTAACTATTTTTTATTTCATTTTGAACTTTAATTATCCTTTTAAATCTCTAATTTTTGGATTTATTTAATTACATAAATAAATATTAATTTTCTAAAAAATGGATTATCATAATTTTGGCCAATTTGTATGCTGTTGATTGAATAGATGATAGAAAATCCCTCTGAAAATATTTCCTATGTACTAGAACTTTTCTCTTGTTAGATAACTATGATTTATTCACTTTTAATTCGTTCTTTTCATTTTTGCAGTCTTAGCATTTTTTTTCTCCTATTTGACAGCTTCATATTCTTTTTGTCTAAGTTCTTTTTACTTCAGTCAACTTTTAAAATCAAGAAAATTCGAAAATTACTTTTATTCTTATTTTTAATTTAACTTTTTGTTCTCTCTTGTTGTCAAATCGTGTGAGTTTAGTGAGAAGTGCCAAGTTCCGTCAAACAGGCATGTGACAGAACTTTCACGTGAGTTGATGAAGGAACTGAAAGTTCTTGCTTTAAGTAAGAACTTGGGACTTTAATTTTGATCTTTTTTTTGTCTTTTAATTAATTATTTTTAATATATGTTATTTATTAATATATTATTATTTAGCTTATAAATTAAATTATAAATATTTTATTAATTAAAAATTATAATTATTTAGTTCTAATAATTAAAAGTTATTTTATTAATTAGTTAAAATATTTTTTCTTAGTATTATAGTATAATAAAATTACAAAAAATGCATATTAATTAACCAAATTGATGTAAACATTATATTAATTATATTATAATAGTAATTAAATAAATTTAATGTAAAATCTTATGTATAATGTCATATAAATTTAATGTATAATCTTATGTATAATGTTATATTTATATAAATTTAATGTATAATCTTATGTAATTAAATGCATTTAATGTATAATCTTATGTAAAATCTTATGCTCGAACCGGCGTGCCTCGATCTCGTCCACCCATCCCAAATCGACCGATCTTAAAAACAAGGGCGTAGGGTACTACCACAAAAGTGTGGTGTTACCCTAATATTCCTCTATAATATAATTTTATTAATTAAAATGTTCACTTTTTTTAGAAAAATATAATTTGTATCTTAGAATTTATGTAAATTTTAAATAAATAAATAAATACATATAATATTTTTATTTACTATAATTTTATACTTCATAAAATAATAAATTATATTATTATTTCTTACTTTTTATTTAAGAATTCACTAAAATTTATCTATCAAATCAACTCTTTGAATTCTTATAATTATATATTTTTATTTAAACACCAATTAAAATTTTCAATAGTGAATTTAAAATTTTTTATTTAAAATTCTCATGATTATATTTTTTATTTAAGAATCCATTAAAATTTATCTATCAAATCAATTAAAATTTGAGATTCTCATAAAATGTTTTTCATTGAAATCGATTGATTTTCAATAGTGAATTTAAAATTCTCATTCGAACACGGTCCATGTGACTTTGATCCTATTACACTACAATAAAGCATAAGGTTAATTATTTTTTAAACTACAGGAGAAAATATTCACATGTCAAATCCTTACTAAGTAGCTTAGGGGCAGCTTTTGCCCGCTCCCACCTGAAACCCACTCTAGTTATCAATTTTTTTTCTTCTTACTCTAAATTGAATCATTTTTTATTGGATTTGTTTTTTTTGGGACTTTAATAATTTATTTTGAAGATTGTCTGCATTTATATCCACATTTCACGCAATTCACGTCATAAGTGGCCTGAATTCACAAATAATAAAATTTAAAAATATTTATCAATATAAAATATAAAAGATTATTTTATTTTCAAATTTTAAGATTTGTCACAAAAAAATTTATCTAAAAACATTTATTTTTTAGAATAAACAAGAAGACTAAAATCATTTTAATTTTAATTTTATACACACATATATATAGGTATAATTAGAAATATTCATATCATTTTAAATACGAATTGATATTAAAAAATATATACTCTAAAAAATGTATTCTTCCCATGATATAGAAAATAGGATTAAATAGTCATTTTAATGTAAAATTATACAATGAGCTCATTAAAATAAAAATATATATTTATAAATATATTTCCTATTGGAAATTATTTTTTCAAGATATATTTCACATTATTGTTAATTACATTAAAATTATCTATTGATGTAAAAATATTTATGAATAAAGTAATTATTAAATGTATATGTAACATATAAATTATTTAATTATGATGATATAGAATTGAACATTTTTTAAAGATAAATCAAAATATTATATATTCACATAATCTCCAATAATTATGACATCAAGCCCAATTAATATTGTTAGAAATACTCAATATATTAGGGCTGGAAAAATTAAACTTTACAAAAGTAGTTTTAGACATTAAATATATAGTAAATGAACATGTATAATTTATCATGTATATAATTTTTGTGAAAAAAATAAAGTAGAAGGTGAAAACATATACTTCAAAAATAATATTTATAGTGCCCCCTTATTATGATAGCACTAAATCGTTAAAGGAAGTTATACAAATACTCAAAAGAAAATGCAATAAAGAGATTGGAGAGCTGCAAAAACAGTGTTAACCAGCCAAGCAAGTGACAACATTCTACTACTCATATTCTACTTATCCAGTGGGTGCACCGCTCCGCCTCTGACTTGATCTATATCATTCATCTCAATATTTTTTTAAAAAAATATTATTTAATGATGCTAAAGTATTCACTATTCTAATATCGCAAAATATCGTTTCCATAGAAGTTAAAAGGATTATAGAACTAGTTTTAGAGCTAAAGTCTTTACTTTATAGATCACAGAAAATTAGGTAACATGAACAAATAAGTGCATGCAAGAGTTATGCTGAAATTCCACAAACACTAAGTGCATTCAAGAGTTTATGGGTCACTTTTTTTTATTAGGAATCAGCTTTTAGGATTTGTGTAAATCATATTTGGATCTAGCATCATTTATCATGAGGAGCAATTCATATTAATTAAAAATATATGATAATAAAAATTAATTTAGATGAAGTTTAATATATTATTTTGTTTTAATATGTTTTGATATAATTTTGCTTAAGAATCAATAAAAAATAACTTGTGAGGTGTAATTTAATATTTAAATGCGGGATATCTATTTTAAATATATTATGATCTTTGATTCAATATTTCGATTTTCAATCTTATGTCCCCCTTCCGATCTTGTAAGACCCTGATCTTGATTACCTTGCATATATATCTACAATGTAGTTACAAGAGAAAAAGAAAAGAAAAGCTTATATGCTCTGCTTACATAAACATAAACCATGAGAGAACATGCCATACATGCTTTTGTTCCCTCTCATTCCATGACCAAAAGAGGACACAAATAGTTCCAAAAGATTTATTGATGTTTACAAGAGCCTTTGGCTTTGACTCACATAAAATGTGTATAGTGTGAGAAACACAAAGGATCACAAAACTGGCATGTTATCAGAGGAATAAGTAAAAGATATTTGTTTATCCCCTACACAAGTGAATGCCCTTAAGTATAGAAGAAAAATATCAAATTAAGTTTTAAAATTTTTTAAGTCTCTACACTAACACAACGTGTCTCGCTACGAGGATGACTGTAGTACTTCAGGTTCATCCACATAGAAGTTCTTGTGCAGATTTTCGAAAAACTTCAAATTGAACTCGAAATCTAATGGTTGAAAACCGAAATGTAATTTAAGCAGAAAAGTAAATAGGCTTTTGAAAGTAGAATGATTGCACTAATTCCTTTTGGGTTTTCATAATAATAAGATAATAGAGAAATAGAAATGAAGTATGAGAGATTTAAACAATCAATGGAAACATGTGCTGGGGGCTTATGGGAGGTGTTATGATGCGATAAATTTGTAATAAATAAATTTGCTAGCAAGTACACTAGCCGTATTAAGGCTCTGTTTAGCATTATTAGCAGTTTGACAAGCGGATAACGATTTAACTAGCGGATAGCGAATTAACTAGGAGATAATGGGTAGCGGATGATGATTAGCAGTTAAAGATTGTAACAAATAAGTATTTGGTAAACTTACGGTAGAATTAGCTGATGAATATAAAATGACATGATTAGACATATGATAAATTATTTAATTTAAGCACTATACAAATCGTAATATAATACACATAAATTAAATATTTATATCTTAATTAAATAAAATAAAGTTTCACAATTAATTTTTTTGTTAAAATATATAGAAATTTATATTGACAATAATTTTTATATAACATAAAAATATTAATTGTGAAATTATTTTTTATTCATTATTAACATATAAATAATTTGCAATTAATTAAGCATGAATATAAAAATAAATATAGTTAAATGATTATAAAATAAAAATGAGAAAATAATAAGATAAGTTAGAAAGAAATAATGTATGTGAATAAGGATAAAATTGGAAAAAATTATAAAATGCTAACCTCTAAACGTTAAACTCTGGTTGAAATAGTTTTTCAATATTTTTTTATGAAATGCTAAACTCTATTTATTTTTGTCATTTACCAAATAAAAGAATTAGCGTTTGAATTGCTAAACGCTAGTTGACACACTAATTTTGGTATTGTCAAATATAGCCCAAATAATAAAGTCGAGAGTAGAGTGTCGAACCCACAAGGAACTAGTTAAATGTAATCTATCTTAATAATCCACTAAGAGAATAAAGGAGTGTTGTGATATGAAAACAAAAATAACTATGCAAAAAATTAAATAATAAAAAATAAAATAAATGGTTGTTGAGCCTTAGGATTATGGATGATTATAATGATGAATAATTAACATGAATCACGATGATGATTGAATTATAATAATGATAAACAAGTTCAATTCTTGAGACGGACTAAAATTATCTAAATGAATGACCTCTACGATGAGTAAATCAAACTATCTTAATTCACATAAAACTTAGGATCACAAACGCTGAGTTAATCTTCAGTTAAGAACAATATTAAGATACATTAAGTTGTAAGTCATAAACTAGCAGTCATCCAACACTGGGTAAAAACTGATAGATCATACAAAATCAAGCACAAACGATGAGTTACAAGATTTATGTTATGATTGCTTCAACTCTCAAGTTAAAGAACGATTTGCTGAAATTTATTAAATCCTAAAATTAATCATCCCAAATTTGATTTGTAGTCTTATCTCAGAGTATAATAATGTGAATAAAAAGCATTAAGCACAACATGCATAATCAAAAGAAATTGAAATAACTATATTAATCCAAATCTAACAATCGAGTTCATGCAGTTTTCTCATAAAGTAAAAATCTCTATTACATGAAAGATAGAACTAATGAAATTTGAGTAAAGAACTTCCAAAAAATAAGTAGAAAATAGAATTCTTGGCCTTCGATGATCTCCGGATCACTATAGAGTACATGCATTGAGTTGCTCCACAGTTTCTCTCGAACAAATAGCAAAATTTTTTTTTAAATTCATCATCTGCAATGTAACACTACTCTCAGGTCTCAAGCACTACAAAGCACACCAAGCACACATTTTTTTGTCTCTTAGGGCCTTTATTTATAGCCTCTATATGTCTCAAAAGTTTTGATAAAGTTTTGATTTAATTGGAAGTCTTTGTATGCCAAAACAAAAAAAAAATTCAGAATAGATTTTGATTAGGCTTTAAAAACATCCAAAACTTCTTCAAATATGGGTAAATATGTTTCCTAATGATCCCTATGACTTATGGTATAATTTGGATTTGATTTGCAATTGAAATCCATAAGAAAAGTTGAAGAAATATCAACATCTAGTTTCGTGATGGCCCATGAGAGCTTCACGGCCCGTAACGGTGATTTCACAACTTTTATGGTATTCAAATCAGAGGAAAAGTTGTATTTTTACAACCCGTAATATCTTGGTCATGACTCGTAACTCGGGTAAATTTCTAGGTGAATCTAGGTATTTTAACGGGCCTTGCTGTTACTATCGTTATATAGCTATCATGACCTGTTATATTCACGTATTTTCAATTCTTGGCTCTGTTTTAACTCCGATTTGAGTGTGGTTTTCTCCGGTGGCTTTGTGATTAAATTTTCTTCCTTTCTCTGCAATAAAACATAGAATTTGGGTATATTTATATTCTTATAAAATTAAGGCTTATTTCTTCTGACCACCCCTAAATTATTATGATTTTTCAGATCTCACCTCAAATTTCAAATCTCACCCCTAAACTTCATATTTTGAGTCCTTAAACTATCACGATTTTTTCAATTTTATCCTTCCATTCAATTTCGTCAACTTCTCTGTTATTTTTTATTTTTCATATTTGTGAAAAGTTCATTATACCCCTACCTCAAGTGTTAGTCCATTTTTACATAAAATAATATATAATAATGAATATAAAAATAATTAAAAAAAGAAAACAAAATAAGGCGTGCGTAGGGAAAGAGCGAGCCCCCTCCCCCCTCTGCGTCGGGCGCCGGTGCAGGGAACACAGGGAAAGAGAGGGGGTCACTGCCCCCCTCTACGTTGATGACGAACGCAGAGGGGGGCGGTGACCCCGACCCCCCCCCACCCCAATTCTTTCCTTGCACCGGCGTGCGCAGGGAAAGAGGACTTTTTATAATAGTAATTGGATGGATCGGATGTTTTTTTTCTCCTCCACTCCCTTTGCACCGTTCTGTGTCTACTGTTGTGCCGTCCATGAGCATGCGCAGAAGGCTGCTTCAGCAGCCGCCAACAGTTGCGGTGGCATTGCCGCCAACAGTTGCGGTGGCATTGCCGCCGCCTGTCAACGAGAGCCAGGGAGACGGAGCGAAGAAGTGGTCGCCGTACCTGGCATCATCCTCGAAGAAAGCGGCCGCGGATCTGGCCGCACCGCCACTGCAGGAGACGTCGCCTAGGACCTGGTCGGGGGCCATGAACAGCTGGTCGTCCTCGCCCATGACCTCCATGTCCTCGATGGACAGCAAGACGTCATCATCCTCGTCCTTCTCGTCGCCAGGGGCATCCTCCTCCTTCGCACTCCCCGGCGGGTGGCCATGCAACAGCTCGTCCTCCATGGGGGCAGTGAGCGGGGTGGTCAACGATAGCCCCCCGGCCATGGATGATGACAGAGGGCTTGCGGCTGGGTTTCTGCTGGGCGCGGAAGTGGGGTTGTCCCCGGAGCTACCACCGGCGGAGGCGATGGCGGAGGCGTTAGCTCCAGCAAGGTATTGTGGTGCATGGGCATGGGGTGGTTGTGCTCCACCATGTAGGTGATGATGAACATGGCCGGGTCAACTCGGCTGCATTCGACTTGCTTGCACGCGATGCATCCCTTAGAGCTGCTGCATCAGTAGTATCCATCTTCTGCTCACCATGAAGAGACAGCATAAGCAGAACAAAAGTTAGCACCTCTTTCTTCTTCCCTTTGGAGGACCAAAGATGCAGAGGAGGAAGAGCAAGTGTTGCACTTCTTACCGAGGATAAGGTGAACCCTTGACGGGTTTCTGGCCATACTTGCGCCACTCACACATGTCAAAAGACAGACCATCGGCAGGGACATGAACCACCACTTTCTTCTGCTGGTTCTTCCTAAAATCCCAACCAAAGATCCATTTTTTTCTTTCAGATAAACTGTTCAATTTTTCATAGTGCATCAAGTACAGACGACGAACAGAGAAAAAAGAAGTGTGTTTACCTTCATTTGGACCGCGGAACCTATGACCTTGTTTCACCATCCCAGTCGGAGCCGGCAGCACTAGGGGAGATGGCTGACGTGGCACGGCAACGGCAATGGTCGCGAGAGCGGTAAGGGTGCCGACGGGAGGCCAAGGGCTTCCCCCTTTCGCTGGCGTCCGCTTCTGAACTCCGGGGATGAAAGACCTGAAGAGCTCCTCCAGCACCTGAAAGCCACCACCCTGCCCACTCTCCAACAGATCCTGGAAGCCTAAGTAGGAGCCTCTGCCCTTAACGAACGTCGACGGCGCCAGCTGGGGGAAGACGAGAAGGGGTCCCTCGTCTCTAGCCTCTTTTTTTACTTATTTTTATATTCATTATTATATATTATTTTATGTAAAAATGGACTAACACTTAAGGCAAGGGTATCATGGACTTTTCACAAATGCGAAAAAAATATTGGAGAAGTCGACAGAATTAGACGGAAGGATCAAATTGGAAAAATCATGATAGTTTAGGGACTCAAAAAATAAAATTCGTAGTTTGGGATTACATTTTGAAAACCATAATAGTTTAGGGGTGGTTAGAGGAAATATGTCACACCCAACTCCGTGACCAAGTTCTAATTTCAATTATCATAATCTCAGTTACGTTTAGCCATTCCTAAAATAAAATCAGCAAAACCTCCCTCCCTTACTTTCTTGTGTTATTAGCCCACACATACAAAAGATGGATATATATTCATCAAAGTTTAAAAAAAACTATAAGATATGGCATTCGCATATTGTCATCATATTTTTTTTCACAAACCATCTCACATATAACCCCACAGGATCAAGTCTTATACAACTTTACAAAAAGTTCCTCACAAACTTAATTACAACATATCTAAGACTATCTCATACACATGCATGCTTCCAAAAATAAAAGTGAAGGGGGATTAAAGCGCTCCAGCGGCTCGACCTCTTCTCTATATGTAGCAAAAATAAGCTCCGAGTCGACTCAACTCGAGAACTTACGAGTATCTGAAAAAAATA
The DNA here is from genome assembly GCA_030549335.1 of Pontederia crassipes. Lineage (NCBI taxonomy): Eukaryota > Viridiplantae > Streptophyta > Magnoliopsida > Commelinales > Pontederiaceae > Pontederia > Pontederia crassipes. The sequence continues at coordinate 39,219,450 of CM060190.1, forward strand.
TTTAAAATGGATTTTATGAGCAACAATCATTTGCTCAGTGAGTGGAATAAAAGTACAACATAAGGGAACAATACGAGTGCATATAGCATATAACATTTAAATAACCACATTTCTTTCATATAAGAAAACATTTAAAGCATATCATATATAACATAACTTGTCAAATCATATGAACTTTCACATAAGTAAAAGTAACTCAAGATATCATAATTTTCATATTTAAACTTCACACATGTGTCATTGCACATACTCATCATGGGTCAATAAGTATCCCTCTATGATCATGTGTCATACAGTTAAGCAGAACTTCATAATCAAGAGTCACGAAATACGCAGAGCATATCATGGGTCAATACGTATCCCTCGATGATTGTGTGTCATACAATTAAGCAGAGCTTCACAATCAAGAGTCTCAGATACGTAGAGCAAATCATGGGTCAATACGTATTCCAATCATGATTTGTGCCACTCAATCATGATTCTCAGATATGCAGAGCGATCATGGGTCAATACGTGCACGCAGAGCAGCTCCCAAAGGGCAAAGACACCCGATATACGCCCCAAAGGCTTCATGTATATCGAATGCGATCCCAAAGACCTTTTTCAAACAGCATGGCTAATGAATACATGGAGTTTAACAATATGAAAATACACATGTCATAATCTCATATCATTATCAAATAAAACTTATTTTCACTTCACAAGCATTGTTACCTAAAAACATTTTTGTATAAGATGTTATTCCATCTCATATGAAATCCTTGAAACATATCATAAATACTTTTCATATCTCAAGATATGTTTCAATAATAACAATAATAAACTTTGCTTGAGGTAATACCATAAATAAAAGAATTAACATATAACATTTTGCTATGTTGTAAATTTACCCACTCACCTTTTACTTTATCACTTCAAGGAGGTTTATTAGATTTTCTCCCTTTCACTTACAACTTGATGTTTTTCTACAAGCAATAACGCCTTTTTACTTTTCAATCACTAATAAGGTAATATGCAATGCATGCTCATGATGCATAAATGATTATGCATCCTAAAATGCATGTAATCCTCTCTAATACTAATTTCTAGTTTCAGGTATTCATATTCATTAGCTATTCCATACTTGAAACTTTTCAATTTCCCCAAAGCTTAACTAGGTGCTGTTTCAAGATTTCAGACTGAGTGTCTATCAATAAATAATTCATAACTTCTTAATCACATGGGTAAATCTTATGATTCTGGATTAATTAGAAACTAGACATACTAAAGTTTTCAACCCCCAAATACCACTATCAAATTCCAAGTGAATAAGTTAGGACATCCCAAGCAATCTGACCTAGGGTTTGTGCCCTGGCAGACTGTATGTCACTGAAATATTGATTTATATGTTTCTTCATATTTGTCCATTTAACTAGGGCATAATTTTCCTGAAATCTAGACTTCATTAGTAGTTTTTCATAAAAATTAGAAAATTTAACTCGCTATACAGACTTACAACAAAAATAGTTAATTCGGGTCGCAATCTGTAAATGTCCTGGAATCTGACAAAAGTATCACTATGAAATGAAAAATTCATTTCTCCCCAAATACAAGTTCAAATAGTATGATTCCACCTCTCACCGAACCCTTGAAATGCCTATTTAAACATATCCAAATTTCAAACCCTAATCTATTCGAATCATTCCCTAATTTACAATCGAGACTTATATCAGACTCGGGACAGGATGAGTGACATGCGAAGTTAAGTTCATAACTTCCTCTATAGAACTCCTTTTTAGGTGATTCTAGAGGCCATGGAAAGCTAACTTCAAACGGATGAACCATACAAAATTTCATAATTTATGGTTCGTTTATCACCATGTAATGATTCTCTCAATCAGAAGAAAAATTTCCGGATCAAAACTCACCTGAAACAGCCGACGTTCCCGATTTTCCCAGGTTGGTTCGCTCGAGTTCTTCCTCTGGTAAATTTTCTACGGTGAAAATATAATGTTAAGTGACTTATATATTTTTCTCAGAATTTTCTGAGGTCTTATGACAGTTTGGAAAAATATCCCTTTGAGCAGCTCTCACCTATCTGCTTCAGCTGCTTGGAACTTAAGTGATGGCCAATCACATTTTTTTGTCATAACAAGTGTTTTAACCCTAATTAAGCTTACTTAATCCTATTTGAACATATATATTATAATATTTAGAAATTTTATGATTTATTCCTAATAATCCTATATAATTACTTTGTAAAGTTTATCGGTAATTAAGTAGTCATTATGCACTAATCGAAATATCAATTACTATATACAAATATCACTAAATGGACATCCAAACTAACTTAGTATGTTAATTAAATGCATGATTATGGACAAATCATGTTTGTAAGGCACGTCCGTGACAATTCTCCCCTCCTTAAAAAAATTTCGTCCCCGAAATTTGGTTACCTGTTTCAGGGAATAAGAATGGATACTTTTCTCTAATTTGATCCCTCGCTCCCAAGTTGCCTCTTCTCTTGAATGATTTTTCCAAATCACCAAAACTAATGGAATCTTTCGATTCCGTAGTTCTTTTTCCTTTCTTCCGATAATTTGCACTGGATTTTCTTCATATGACAAATCCTCTCGTTCTTGAATAAATTGGGGCTCCAATACACGTGAAGGATCTGATCGATATCGTCGAAGCATAGAGACATGAAAGACATCATGAATACGTGATAACTCTGGCGGTAGCGTAATCGATATGCAACTGGTCCAATACGTTCTAAAATTTCATACGATCCTACATATCTCAGACTTAACTTTCCTTTCTTTCCAAATCGTATAACACCTTTCCAAGGTGAAACTTTTAAGAAGACTTTACTTTCCACTTCATACTCCTTTTCTCGACGACGTTGATCTGCATAACTCTTTTGTCGATCTTGTGTTGCCTTTAACTTTTGTTTAATGATTTTTAGGTTGTCGACTGTCTCTTGTACTTTCTGTGGTCCCAAAAGGACTCTCGCACCTTCTTCATCCCAACATATTGGTGTCCTACATTTTTTACCATATAATGCTTCAAAAGGAGCCATCTCGATACTTGAATGAAAGCTATTATTATAGGCAAACTCTGCTAATGGCAAGTGTTCATCCCAAGATCCCTTAAATTATAGAATACAAGCTCTGAGCATTTCTTCAAGTGTTTGAATGGTTCTCTCTGATTGACCATCTGTTTGAGGATGAAATGAAGTACTAAATTTTAATTTTGTACCTAAGGCATTTTGTAAACTATGCTAGAATCGAGAGGTAAACCGAGGATCCCTATCAGAAATGATAGATGTGGGAATACCATGTAGTCTCACAATTTTATCAATGTACAACTTGGCTAATGTATTAAGAGAATCATCCTTTCGAACTGGTATAAAATGTGCTGACTTGGTAAGACGATCAACTATTACCCAGATAGTGTCATGATTTCGTTTCGTTCTTGGCAAATCCGTTACAAAATCCGTTACATAATTTCAATTATCATAATCTCAGTTACGTTTAGCCATTCCTAAAATAAAATCGATAAAACCTCCCTCCCTTACTTTCTTGTGTTATTAGCCCACACATACAAAAGATGGATATATATTCATCAAAGTTTAAAAAAAACTATAAGATATGACATTCGCATATTGTCATCATATTTTTTTCACAAACCATCTCACATATAACCCCACAGGATCAAGTCTTATACAACTTTACAAAAAGTTCCTCACAGACTTAATTACAACATATCTAAGACTATCTAATACACATGCATGCTTCCAAAAATAAAAGTGAAGGGGGATTAAAGCGCTCCAGCGGCTCGACCTCTTCTCTATATGCAGTAAAAATAAGCTTCGAGTCGACTCAACTCGAGAACTTACGAGTATCTAAAAAAAAATATTTAAAATGGATTTTATGAGCAACAATTATTTGCTCAGTGAGTGGAATAAAAGTACAACATAGGGGAACAATACGAGTGTATATAGCATATAACATTTAAATAACCACATTTCTTTCATATGAGAAAATATTTAAAGCATAACATATATAACATAACTTGTCAAATCATATGAACTTTCACATAAGTAACTCAAGATATCATAATTTTCATATTTAAACTCCAAACATGTGTCATTGCACATACTCATCATGGGTCAATACGTATCCCTCTATGATCATGTGTCATACAATTAAGCAGAGCTTCATAATCAAGAGTCACGAAATACGCAGAGCAAATCATGGGTCAATACGTATCCCTCGATGATTGTGTCATACAGTTAAGTAGAGCTTCACAATCAAGAGTCTCAGATACGTAGAGCAAATCATGGGTCAATACGTATTCCAATCATGATTGTGTGCCACTCAATCATGATTCTCAGATATGCAGAGCGATCATGGGTCAATACGTGCACGCAGAGCAGCTCCCAAAGGGCAAAGACACCCGATATATGCCCCAAAGGCTTCATGTATATCGAATGCGGTCCCAAAGACCTTTTTCAAACAGCATGGCTAATGAACACATGGAGTTTAACAATATGAAAATACACATGTCATAATCTCATATCATTATCAAATAAAACTTATTTTCACTTCACAAGCATTGTTACCTAAAAACATTTTTGTATAAGATGTTATTCCATCTCATATGAAATCCTTGAAACATATCATAAATACTTTTCATATCTCAAGATATGTTTCAATAATAACAATAATAAGCTTTGCTTGAGGTAATACCATAAATAAAAGAATTAACATATAACATTTTGCTATGTTGTAAATTTACCCACTCACCTTTTACTTTATCACTTCAAGGAGGTTTATTAGATTTTCTCCATTTCACTTACAACTTGATGTTTTCCTACAAGCAATAACGCCTTTTTACTTTTCAATCACTAATAAGGTAATATGCAATGCATGCTCATGATGCATAAATGATTATGCATCCTAAAATGCATGTAATCATCTCTAATATCAATTTATAGCTTCAGGTATTCATATTCATTAGCTATTCCATACTTGAAACTTTTCAATTTCCCCAAAGCTTAACTAGGTGCTGTTTCAAGATTTCAGACTGAGTGTCTGTCAATTAATAATTCATAACTTCTTAATCACATGGGAAAATCTTATGATTCTGGATTAATTAGAAACTAGACATACTAAAGTTTTCAACCCCCAAATACCACTATCAAATTCCAAGTGAGTAAGTTAGGACATCCCAAGCAATCTGACCTAGGGTTTGTGCCCTGCCAGACTGTATGTCACTAAAATATTGATTTATATGTTTTTTCATACTTGTCCATTTAACTAGAGCATAATTTTTCTGAAATCTAGACTTCATTAGTAGTTTTTCATAAAAATTAGAAAATTTAACTCGCTATACAGACTTACAACAAAAATAGTTAATTCGGGTCGCAATCTGTAAATGTCCTGGAATCTGACAAAAGTATCACTATGAAATGAAAAATTCATTTCTCCCCAAATACAAGCTCAAATAGTATGATTCCACCTCTCACCGAACCCTTGAAATGTCTATTTAAACATATCCAAATTTCAAACCCTAATCTATTCGAATCATTCCCTAATTTACAATCGAGACTTATATCAGACTCGGGACAGGATGAGTGACATGCGAAGTTAAGTTCATAACTTCCTCTATAGAACTCCTTTTTAGGTAATTCCAGAGGCCATGGAAAGCTAACTTCAAACGGATGAACCATACAAAATTTCATAATTTATGGTTCGTTTATCACCATGTAATGATTCTCTCAATCAGAAGAAAAATTTCCGGATCAAAACTCACCTGGAACAGCCGACGTTCCCGATTTTCCCCAGGTTGGTTCGCTTGAGTTCTTCCTCTGGTAATTTTTCTACGGTGAAAATATAATGTTAAGTGACTTATATATTTTTCTCAGAATTTTCAGAGGTCTTATGATGGTTTGGAAAAATATCCCTTTGAGCAGCTCTCACCTGTCTGCTTCAGCTGCTTGGAACTTAAGTGATGGCCAATCACATTTTTTTGTCGTAACAAGTGTTTTAACCCTAATTAAGCTTACTTAATTCTATTTGAACATATATATTATAATATTTAGAAATTTTATGATTTATTCCTAATAATCCTATATAATTACTTTGTAAAGTTTATCGGTAATTAAGTAGTCATTATGCACTAATCGAAATATCAATTACTATATACAAATATCATTAAATGGACATCCAAACTAACTTAGTATGTTAATTAAATGCATGATTATGGACAAATGATATTTCTAGGGCACGTCTGTGACAAAATAACCCTAAAATTAAAGCAAATAAGGTCGAAAAATGATACATGCTATATAAAAATGAATCAAAATATGATTAAATGCATAGCTAATCATATGTTGTATTTTGTACGTATCATGCTACTACTTAGAACTCGTGTTTTCCTGTTCTTTTGGTATTAGGGTAAAGGCATCGAATTGCATCTCAACACGCATATTTGGATAACATCATGATAATTATCACTCAACTTATTTGCGGCACTCTGGCACTCGTAAACAACTCAGTTTATGCATGTTGTCGAGTTCGTGTATGCAATTTGAGCATCATTCTTGTGTGCATTGAATCAATAAATGAATCAAACCTCATTGTTAAGATCAAGCTAAGTCTTGCATTATTCTAGCTACTGTGTCCTCAGAAAGATAACCAAAAGCATGAGACGACCTCTCGACCTGAATCAATTTTTAGGTGAGATAGATAACCCTCTTGGATGGGACTGTAGAGGTTTGGAACTTACACAGAGCAGATAGCATTTAGGCAATTAAGAATATGATTTCAAACTGAAATATGATATTACTATGAGATCTCTAAATAATAACTCTACTATTACGTGTCCTCTCGGTCTCCCGCAATCGCAAAAGGTTATAATTCCCTCTCAAGTAGGAGTTTGTACAATGTATAAGTGCTAGATTCTGAAAGCAAGGTAATGGAAAAATGAAATAGGAAGCAGAAGAGAATCCTTTTCGAGAAGACGTGGTTCGAGAATCTATTTATGATGACCGAAACCCTGCCTCACCTCTCGATGTACATACGAAAGTCTGGTATGTGTATGTCCCTCTTGGGTTGAGATTCAACGAGCACATGATGCCTAAACATATAGCGGAGGCCATTACTAATGCAAAAGAAAAATCAAATGAGAAGCGTACTTCCCGCAGAATGATATCCTTGTCCAGCTCTAGTCCCTCTCGGATTTCGACCGGGCAGAGTGTTGATATATCCCTCTCGGATTTGCAGGTAGAATCAATTCTCCAGCTCTATCTATATATGATACCATCAAATTATTTTGATGCAAAATAAAATAGAAACATACGATGATTTCATTGAAACAAAAGCGAAGTTCGACAATCGGCTAAACAGTAAGAACATCGAAAGAAACTAAGAACATGAATCACATGTCATAACACAAGCACCTCCCAACCCTAGCTGACCGGTTAGTTACATTTCAACATAAGCGATACTGCACCCATCAATGAAACAATAGCCTTTATACGAAACATCTTGCAAAAGATCATTTTCTCCTCTTCTTCCTCCCAAAAATTGTCTCTTATTTTCTACGTTTCCTTTTTGGCCCCCACCTCCGGTCTTCTTTCCAATTGTTTTTCCTCCTTTTATAGCCCAATGTATGCTCTTTTTTCTCAGTTACCAATGGTGCAGATGCTCCAGTGGTCCCCCTCTTGCAAGAAGTTTACTTTGTGATAAGTCTACTCTATCCCTAGTGGTGAAAGGGTGTGTGATGTTGGTTGCTTTGGCCTTGCCTGCTAGAAGTAAATTACCCATTCTTTGAAGCGTATGGGATTGGCTCCATCCTATCCACATGTCATCATTGTCATCTTCCTGTGAGGTTTTCAAGAATAAATGATAAATTTAGACTTCAAATGGACAAATAAATGTTGATGTGGTGGATATATGAATCTATTGTATATGAACATTGTGCAAGTATTTAGGGCCGAAATTGGAGTCATGTGAGAATTAATGCATGCACTCTGATAGTAAAAATATATACAAGTATATATTCTCCACGTCAACTTCCCCCAGACTTAATACTTTGCTAGTCCTCGAGCAATAGTTAAGAACCTAGGATAAAATCACATTATATAATCCCTTACTTCTTGGTCCAACCCTGCCTAAACACCACTTAAGCAATTTATAGTCATTTTAGAGCTCTATGACTTTGATACCACTGAAACTCAAGTACTAATGGGACCAAAAATTTCCTTGCTGGATAACCCACTACATCTGTCTAAAAACATGCATATATCAATAGAATGGAACTTTACTAACTGACATTTACTCATGTCCCTAGGCTCACTAGCTCTTCATCTTTGATCATGTATGCATTAGATTATGTTTGAATGCAATTGTTCCATAGTTGCATGTTGGTAATAAAGAAAATAAAAAAATAGCATATTTCAATTTTTCTTCTTGGAATACTAGGCACAGGGTGTTAGTGGTGCCCCGAAGGCATACTATTGTCTTTCCCCAAACTCAACAGAGGAGTAGTTATTTAGCAAAGATAATTTTTTTGCAGGGATCCCACATAATTCACCACCAATTCTTCCTATAATAATATGATGGGCACTTGGGTTTTTATTAAAGAAAATGTAAAATGTAATTTCCATCATGAATTTGAAGAACAACGCACATTAAGTTTAAGATCAGTATGTTAAAATTTTGCAATGTCGACAAGTAAGTTCTAGAAATGACAAAGCATATAAATGCATGCAGGATCTTAGGCAACGACATGTAGAAGGTTATCCAACACTTATTGATGGGTTTTGATTTCAAGTCATAGCTAAGTGTAAAAATTATTTTAAGTTTCTAGTTCAAGACATTCAAGCAGGTCAATAAAAACACGTGAAATAGGGGTAGATAATACAAGATATAATGTTCCTCAACCAAGACTGGAAAACAAGCAAGGTGATACGCATGTATGTTTCAAAGATTTGAGGTAGTAACACAAAAGTGGCAAAACAAATTTAAGGTATGTCGACCAAGAATTTGCAATTGTGCTCACAATGGTAAGTTTTAATGAGTAATTACAAAGTTGAGACAAGAGAGTATATCATTGTGCTCCCCAGACTTAAATACAACACTATCCTTAGTATTGGTTAAGACAGGGTAGGAGCTTCTTTAGGAGGAGGCAGACGGGTGTGTGGGGAACCCACCATATGTGCTTCAATTCTTGAGAGTGGTTGCGCAGAATTTTCTTGAGCTTGAGGTTGTTGCGTTGGAGCTTCCTCACCTGTAAAGAAAGGTTAGAGATGAGGTCCTGGATGTCGGTGAGGCTTGTTGATGGAGCTTGGTGGAGCTCAGGCACTGTTTCAAGCTCTAGTGTCTTCCTTTTCTTGGCTGCATTGGGTGATGCGGCAGTCGAAGATTGGTTGCAGGGTAAGGTGCCGGTTCAAGTGCGTGGGAGGTTGTCATTTCGATCCAAGTGTGCGGGAGTGATCTTCTAGTTAGACTCGAATCGCACTAAAACTCTAGCCATGTCCGAGAGAGGGAGCTTCTTGCCTGTGCCTTTGATGATTAAAAACTTGTGGCGCATCGTTGAAGAATATTCATGTCTACTATCATGTTTCCTCACGCAGTGTTAAAGGAGCCTAAGTGGATATTGCAGTAGATCACAAGAATTCGATCACAAGTCGAGGTTATGTAGGATAGACAAACATGAAAAAGTCACGAGCCCCCATTTTGGTGATCATGAGCTCATAATTTATAAGAAAGCTGAGAGAAGAAAGGACTTCATGATTGGCAAACTTGGTTTCCATAATTGGGCGTCTCATAAGATAATGGTAATGACGATGTTGTTTAGTGGAAGCAAAGACAATTTTTAAAGGAGGGTGGATTAAGTTGGAAGGAGACTTCACGGGGAATGTGACCGTCGTCCCAAGGAGAATGGTTAGACGAAGGAGAAGATGGTGGATTAGGTGTGGGTTTTACTGATGGAGCGTGGGTTGGTGAAGGATAAGGTGAGTTCCGGCCAGAGGACGATTTATGTGAAGGTGAAGGAGTTGGTGATGGGTCAGTGGGTATTGCGGGTGAAGGAGGTGGTGAAGGCGAGGGGGTGAAGTTCAGGTCTTGCGGTGGATGGCGGAAGCCAATTTTGACGAATGGGTATCAAGAGGTGGGAGGCTAGATGAGAGGGGAAGGAGAGGATACCAGTGCTGATGCATTCTCTTGGGGATCTATTAGGACTAGATCCAAGGGACGTAGCTCCTCAGGGTCTGCTTTTGTTTTGCTCTTCCATTCAGGAGAGGATGGCAGGGCGGTGCTGTGCGGTCGTTGGGAGTTGTCAAAGACGAGTTGGTGTTGCGTGACTGTAGGCGTAGGCCCCCCATGATGGTAAGTCCACCGTTCCTTCAATCATTCTTCAACGGGAGAGGTTGTAGAGGAGGGCTTGGAAATGACGTCTCATTTGGATTTTAAATGAGTTGACCGCTATGCGACAAATATGCTTTTCTCCCTGTTACTCTACCAGATTGGCAAATCTCTTGCAAGTATACGGAGTCAATGTTGTAGTATATAAAATATCGTCTCACAGGGAAGAGTTCAAGTATTAGAATTATATGATTCTAAATTATATCTAAATGGTCAGAAAAGAGATAAATAATAATAAAAACTAAATAAAAGTGAAGTGCCGAAATGAGTGCAGAAAAGGTATAATGATGAGAAGCAATGAGAATTGATTATGATTAAAAATGAGAATAAAAGTTCTAAAGTTTCGAATCCATCTAGGGTATTAATCATAGCGATTTTAGAGATAATGAATTGATGAGTGCTCTAGTCAATCTTCAAAGTCGTGCATCTCCTTTTCAGGTAGTCATTTAAATTATTTTGATTGCATTATAAACCAATATTCATGAGTAGAATTATTACTCTTATTTCTAAGAAATAATACATTCCATGTCATTCATTCTAACTAATTTTGATGAATACTTTTGTAATCAAGAAGATTCGCTTAATTAGGTGGCCAATCTAATATAAGCATTTCGTCAAGCATGTGAAAGACAAAGAACACATCAGATCAAATAAAAATATTTCCTAATGATCAACCCTAGGTTTCATCAAACCATAGAAAATGAAATTTAGCCAAGCATAGAGAAAGAAATCATCATTAAAACGTAAGAGTTCATGAAATGATAATGAGATTAAGTCTAAGAATGGTACATAAATGTAGAGAATAATAAGAGCAATCGTCTTGATCTCGTCAAAAACAAAGTCTGACCCTTTTTCCATCTCTAGAAATCCCTTTTATAGTCCCCTTAAATTAGGGTTATAAAAATGCCCAAAATACTTCAAAAATTAGCTCAATATGGCCAAAGTAGGTCCAATACAGCCCAGGATGAGGCGTTACGATCTGTTGTATTGATTCTGGAGTGCACTACGGTCTGAAGGACTTTAATACGGGCAAAGTAGCTTAAACACGGCTTGCCCGTATTTTCCGGTTCATCATCAATATGACTTGACTGGCTTTCATATGGGCAAGGTGGCTTAAATACGGTCTGCTTGTATTTTTTTATGGGAGCTCAATATGACCTGAAGGGCTTTAATACTGGTTGGAAGGTTTTAATACTGGCTGCCATATTGAGTCTCCACAGATGTATTTTTGCCAAACTTTTGCCAAATTTTCACGATTCCTGAAACAAATCAAACCATCATGTAGATTCCGAAATCTTTGATGATTAAAGATGAGATAATATAAAACACATCAATCTTGATAATAATTATATTAAAATAAATGAATAAGTATATGATTATCACATATCTTTTTGAATAAAATAATCTTTCCACCAACTTGCCCCCGCGCAAGTTCCTTTGTGCACGTTGGGCTATACCAAGTGGTAGCATTTTCAAAACCATCGATGTTCACAAACGTCTCATGTTCCCTAAATTTGGATGTGTTCCGCAGGTGCTTCTATTTTATTTCTGCAAAATTACAAAAAACAAAAAATCATTAGAACTTGGGTCGCCTCTCAAGAAGCACCTCTGGTTTATCTTGTCGACTCAACATTGTTGATGCTCCCTCAATCAACGGTGCGTGTGTACAGCCTAATGGTTTCTTCGTCATCTTTTGAGGTTGTCCCCAAATAGAGCTTAACCCTTTGGTCGTTGACCTTGAGGGGCCGTTTGGTAATGAAAATTGGCGTTCCATCAAGTTCTCGTGAATAGTTGAAGTGACATATTAGTTCGGGTTGTGTTTGGTTAAAGTGGAATTTGATAATGAGGAATAAGGTTGTTGATGTGATAGAAAAAAGTAGATGTGATGGATTAATTTTAATGGGTGATTGAATTAAAAATATGTATTATAAATATTGATTATAATATACTTAAAAAATTAAAACACGTAATATAAATAAAAAAGTATGTCGAAAATTTTGTCAAAAAATATATTATTTAAATATAAAAATTTATTTTTTAAATAACTTATATTTAAGGAAAATATTTAAAAATTATAATTAAATAATAAATAATAAATAATAAATAATATTATATTAATCTTTTAATATTTATATATAATAAAATAAATTAACTTATATAAGAAAAGTTAAAAAAGAAAATGATAAAGAAAAAAGTTTGAAAAAAAAAAGCCAAAATGTCATTTAAAAATAAAGTCAAAAAGTCAAATAAAAAAAACAACAACAGCCGGTTCTACCAAAATGGTGGAATCGACTGCTTGGAACAGGATGGGGGTGTTTGGCGGAATCGAGTGGAATCAGGGGGCTGGTTCCACTCGGTTCCACTTCCCAAACACCCCCTGAATGTTTCTCTTCTTGAATTTTCCAGCTCCACTACATCATATGGGAATAATTTTCGAATTCTGAATGGGCCTCAGGATCTTAATTTTCTTGGGAAAAGTTTAAGTCTAGAGTTGAATAAGAGAACTTGTTCTCCTTCATTTAAGTGTCTCTATTCGATCAGTTGGTCATGCCATTTCTTTATCTTGTCTTTAAAATAATAGAGTTTTCAAAGGCTTCATTCCTCAACTGTTCTAGCTAGCTAGCTGTAGCTTTCAATTTTCTCCCCCATCTTTCAGATCGAAATTCAGAAACATCAGTGCCTAGTAAGCCTTGTGTTGTAATTCAACGGGTAGGTGACAAACTTTTCCATAGACTAATCTATAAGGTGTGGTTCCAAGGGATGTATTGAATGTTGTCATGTACGCCCAAAGAGCATCGTCCAGGTTGGAACTCCAGTCCCTCCTAGAACTAGCTACGATCTTCTCCAATATCGCTTTGATCTCTTCGATGTTTCAACTTGCCCTAAGGTCTATGGGTGATAGGGGTTGAAATTTTGTGAGAGATCCCATACTTAGTCAACATAGTGTTGAATTGGCTTTCCAAAAAGTGCCTCCCACCATAACTAATAATGATTCTTGGCATACCAAATTCATGGGAAAATAATCTTGGAAAAGAACTTTCTTACATGATGTGAATCACATTGCGTCGTAGGCGCTTCTACCCATTAGGAAAAGTAGTCGACTACGACCAAGATATATTTGTACTTCCCTGAACCAGGGAACAGGCCCATGTAGTCGATACCCAGACATCAAAGAGTTTCACTGCTTTGATTCCGATCTGAGGCATCTCCTGTCGTCTTGAGATTTTTCCTGTTCTTTGGCATCGGTGATTGGCACTGAGGAACTAGTGGACATCTCTGAATAAGGTTAGCCATGTGAAACCGGCACTTTAGTTGCAATTCTCACACCTCTGTGTCCTCCATACGCAAGCATATGGCATGCAGATATAATATCCTGAGTTGATTCCTCCGAAATGCATCCTCTTAATTGTCCATCTAAGCATTCTTTGAACAAATATGGGTCATCCCAAAAATACTTCTTTGCATCAGAAAGGAAACTCACTTTCTGCATGTAGCTCAAATCTCTTGGGAACATAATCCCCAAGGGCAACTCCTAATAGATACGAAAAATAATGAATCATCGGGTAAAGTGGCCTGGATTAGCAACTCCTCGTCAGCCTCTCATTTCTTTTGTTTGATTCTGGATAACTCCTACTTGATTCTCTAGGCCGCTCTTATCCTTGATCTCTATGTCAAATTCCTGAAGTGATAACACTCATCTACATAAGAGGTTCTTTAAAGCTGAATGGTCAATGTGCACTGTGACTTTTGAACTGACTAAGTAAGATCTAAATTTATCTATGGAGTAAATCACAACGAGTAATTCTTTTTCTATGGTTGTGTAGTTATTCTGCACCGAGTTTAGCACTTTACTTGCATAATAGATAATGTGAATGACCTTGTCCTTTTTTGCCCCAGAGTCGCTCCAACTGCGAAATCACTAGTAGCACATATGACTTGACAGTGATCAATCAGGGGATTGCATTGTTGGGGCTGAGATGAAGGGCATCTTAATCTGCTAGAAGGCTTGTATACACTCATGAGTCATACTGAACACAATGTCCTTGTGTAGTAAATCAGTAAAAGGCTTGGCAATTTGAGAGAAATCTTTGATGAATCTACGATAGAAGCCAACATGCCTTAGAAAGCTTTTGATTCCTTTCACATTGACTGGAGGAGGTAGTCTTTCTATAACTTCAATCTTCGTGGGGTCGACTTCTATACCTTTCTGAGATATAACGTGTCCTAAGACAACTCCTCGCATCATAAAGTGGCATTTTTCTCAATTTAAAGTTAAATTGTCCTCCTCGCATCTCTCCAGCACTTTAGACAAATTCATCAATCGAACAACAATCAATGGAGGATTCATGGATTGAGAAGTCATCCATGAGTACCTCAATGATATCTTCCACATAATCATAAAAGACAGAAATCATGCATCTTTGAAAAGTTGCATGTGCATTACAAAGTCCGAAAAGTTTGCATCTATATGAAAACGTACCATAGGGACAGGTAACGTGGTCTTTTTTTGTCAGCTGGGTGTATAGGAATTTGTAAAAACAAAAAAAATCATCCAAATAGAAAAAGTAAGAATGTCTAGCTAGGCGTTTTAACATTTGGTCAATGAAGGAAAGAGGGAAGTGGTGGTCTTTTCTGGTTGACTTGTTTAGTTTCCTAAAGTTGACACACATGCGCCACCCTGTGGTGGTGCACGTGTCACGGGGCGTTTCTCATGACACGAAGCGTGAAGCCTCGCGGCACCAGTGCCGCTCAACTTATAGCTCTCGACCGCTCAGTGTCGAAACCTTGGAACACATGCAGCCGTCCCGCACTGCGTAATATTATGGAGTACCAAGTTATCCGCCCTTAGGGCATTTATCTTGTAAGGCCATCCTTATGAATGGCCAAGTAGGTGACGTTCCTATAGGGTACGTCTTTTGCATCTTCAATATGTAATAAGACTCTTATACCTACGGTACACTGGGAGGAGTTCAGTAGTGCCTTCCGATGCCCAATTGTATGTTATGTTTCATCATATTTAATACAAGTAAGCTTTCCTTTAATTCTAGTGTCATGGCCTTGAGCGTGGGGTGGCAACCCACATCGGTGTCCCTTCGTGACGTCCCGTAGTCCCTTCGTCGCCCCTTCGGACTTTAAGCGCCCAAGCGCTTGCATTGGTGCTGCAACGTGCCAATGCCACGGTCCCATGACGAGTAGTCATGTACACTCTAGTCATGTCCGTGATTGAATACCTATAAGAGCGATTCTCGGCATAGTCGTCTCGACCATAAAACTTCCGCTGCAAACTCAAAATAGGCTTGGCTAGGTGCCTATCCGCTTAGTCGCCGCATGTGGTCTAGTGTCCGAGAATGACCCCGTGACAAGTGATTATCAGAGCAGTTCTTCCTGCTCGGATTACCCAACGACGATGACTCGCTTGTGTCATCGCGACGTACCCTGGCGTAGGAAAAGTGCTTCCGCTCAAATACTCCATCACGCCCAGGCGCACTGGTACCATGGTCTTCGATCGTGGACGCCAACGAGGAATGCATGTCAAGCTTCCTCGCCGCACGCCCAGTCATGCCCCGCAGCATGTTCCTCATACACCCGTGTCGTGTCAAGGAACGTCCGTCATGCATCATGATGACGGATTGATCGCCCCGCTTAACCGGGACGGTCAGGCGTCGCTCACTCGAGTAGATCAACCACCCAAGGTATACAGTCGGAAATCTTGAAGTGTCGCGTTGCGTCAAAGAGTGGTCATATGCTCTGCATGATGGTCTTGCGCTGCTCATACCATGAGATCGCTTACACAAACATGGTGTAACTCGAGGACTCGTGTCACATTCAGGGACTGTCGGTCATGCACTATCATGACGACCTGGCGCTCCTCGGTATTTTGTGATGTCGCATTGCATGCCCAGTCATGCAACGTGAAGTGCACAACAGCTTCACGGGAGAAGTTGGCTCAAGTTTAAGCATCAAGGTTCATGGTCCCTTTTCGACTAAGGAATATCATCCTATCGGCCAAGGAGCATCAATCATATGCATCTTATCGTGCCGCAGCACTGCCTGCCACGCCACGATGACTTTCAAGAATGGAGCAAAGCATTGATTACTTACAAACACTCGCGAACGAGCTGTCAGCCTTGCCTGCCTCGTCAAGTGTCATCCCGCAAACGGCGCGATGTCACCCATCGAGGAGTGGGATGAACCTGATACATACCAACGCAAATCGACGCCTCAACTCAGTGACCAATTTGGCAAATGGTCTGAGCGTCGAGCATCAGCAAATCTTGGCATGCTGCTGTCAAGCGTTCCGCTGCCAACCGAAAGAAGTGCCCTTTCCTCTCGGACAACGCCTCGAGCAATCGAAGCGGCCTCCAATGATCGTAATCCAAATATTTCGAAGGACACACTGGCGATGTCGTCCCTTCAAATGGAGATGGAGGTGATGTTGGGAGCTCATGCCATGAGTTCACCAACTGCAATCCGCTTATCCGAGCGGAGAGCCTTCACGAACACCCATGGTTCATTGAAGACTCGGAACGGCTATTCTTCCACAAGGGTCAGCCGCCCGGTGGATAAGTATGTCAAAGGCGCATGATCCTTGCCGACAAGCGTAATGACATTACTTTGTCCAAGTTACGGATGGACGAGCATCTAAGGTGCATCCTCTTCGTGAACGAGCACAACGATCTCGCCTCGTCCATACCCCAAAGGTGTTGCCTAAGCTTCAAAGGAGGTCCCAGGATCGGAAGAAGGCATATCCCAAGAACCCTGCAAGATGTGGCAGACTCCGGATGGCATTGCCATCGCGACAATGTGGAATGTGGCAAACATGCGTCCCATTGAGACATGGGACAAGAGAAGTGGCAGCTCATCGATCATGCAAACCCTGACAAGTTGGGACTGGAGGTCAAGATCGCATTGTTCAGTAGCGGCCAGATGGACATGTTGAAGGAGGAAGTGAAAGGAATCACCGAGCTCCGCCTACAGTGTTCCCAGGAGGACGAAGACCCAATGTTGGTGCTCTTCAAACAGAGGGGTTAGAAGCTGTGGACTAGGAAGGAGTTGGAACGACAGGATCGCCCAACCTCCGTTCACTAGTCGTCGCTGCCAAGTCAATCGTGACAAGTGTCATACCACCAAAGCCCTTGGGCAAGAGCGATGGTGGGGGAGAGAAGCTCAAGTCGCAAGGAGGAAGCTACTTATGCCAAAGACAATGATCGCCCATCGAAGCAGGAGAATCGAGTCGAACCACAGGCACATGTGGGGAGACTCCCATCGTCGCTCACTATAGCGACTGGGAGTGGACAAGGGGCGGAATGTTATATCAAAGAACCTTGTTCCACCGCAAACTGTCGAGATGTCTCATGTCCCCCAAGGGGAAGGTGGAGCCGCTCTCAAATACTCGACGGACGAAGGACTCAACGTTGTAGCCATCTGCAACTTGAAGACAGCGACTTGAACCACAAAGGAACGTGGGGAGACTCTCGTCGCCCACTATGGCGACTCGAAAATGACAAGGCATGAATTGTTACATCAAAGAACCTTGTCCTACCTCCGAATTGCCGAAGCATCAGGTGATCACCAAGGAGGAGGTGGTCTTGCACTCTTCACTCGGAGATGGGGAGTCAAGCACACAAAGAGACCTGACGCATCCCAAAGTATCTGTGGGAAGACTCTCGTCGCTCATCATAGCATCTCAAAGCACCCGAAGCAGACAAGTTGCAAATGTCGTCATCAAAGAGCTTGTGCCGTTTCAAGCCGTCGGAATTCAAGAGCGATCATCGAGGGTGAGATGGTCCCGTACTTCGCATTCGACGGAAGGGAGACCTTGTGTTGTGGCCACCCGCAACATAAAGGCATCGAGTCAAGTCATGCAGGTCGAATGGCGAGAATCTTCATCGTATTCTACATGACCCTGAAACAACTCTTCTCCGCGCTATTCCTGAAGGCATACAAGAGTTGTTTCACCCCCAAAGAAGCCAAACCAAACAAGTTGACGCTGCACAAGTCGAAGAGAGGTGAAGCCAACAAAGACTTGATGGACGGATAATTGCTTGATGAAGTCAGACCACACATGACGGACTCCACTAGCGCTGCACAAGTGATGACCCCGGATTGGACGAAGGATCAGCAAGCGAAGCAGGCCTGAGGGAGGAGTCCTCAGCGAGACCCCAAGGAGCGAGCATTCCTGGCGTTGCGTGACGCTGGTGAAGTAGAAGTTAAGGCAAAGAAGGCAGAATTGAATGAGACAAGCGAAGTCAAGACTGAAGACGAAAGCCCCGAGGAAGCCCGGACAATGGCGTCGGAGGCGTCGCTGACTTTGGTGGGGGAGAATATCACGGGGCGTTTCCCGTGACACGAAGCGTGAAGCCTCGCAGCACCAGTGCCTTTCAACTTATAGCTCTCGGCCGCTCAGCGCCGAAACCTTGGAACACATGCAGTCACCCCGCACTGCGTAATATTGTGGAGTACCAAGTTATCCGCCCTTAGGGCATTTATCTTGTAAGGCCGTCCTTATGAATGGCCAAGTAGGTGACATTCCCGTAGGGTACGTCTTTTGCATCTTCAATATGTAATAAGACTCCTATACCTATGGTACACTGGGAGGAGTTCACTAGTGCCTTTTGAGGCCCAATTGTATGTTATGTTTCATCATATTTAATACAAGTAAGCTTTCCTTTAATTCTAGTGTCATGACCTTGAGCATGGGGTGGCAACCCACATCGGTGTCCCTTCGTGGTGTCTCGTGGTCCCTTCGTCGCCCCTTCAGACTTTAAGCGCCCAAGCGCCTGCATTGGTGCCGCAACGTGCCAATGCCACGGTCCCATGACGAGTAGTTCAACACTCTAGTCATGTCCGTGATTGAATGTCTATTAGAGCGACTCTCGACATAGTCGTCTCGATCATAAAACTTCCGCTGCAAACTCAAAACAGGCTTGGCTAGGTGCCTATCCGCCTAGTCGCCGCACGTGGTCTAGTGTCCGAGAATGACCCCATGACACACGTAGCTACCTTATCTCCTTTCTCATTTTCAACAATAGCCATCCCCCCTTCTTAGGGACTACTTGAATGGGGCTTATTCATTTGTAGTGTCTAACAATTTCATTACTTCCTTTTTTAACTACTTCTTGGAGGATAGGATTCAGCCTCCTTTGGAATTCCCTAGTCGGCTTTAGGAAATCCTATGCATACAAAGGGAAGGAATAATGCCTTTGATATCTTCCATTGTATAGTCTATCGCTTTACTATGTTTCGCAGAACAGCTTGTTTGACTTTTATCCAGTGCGGAGCTAACAATAACAGGGTAAGAGGAATTTGATCCTAGGAATGTAGAGGGAAGTCGTTTCATTTCTACCATTGGTTCTGCAAGTTCACCTAGCTTGGGCTCATTGAGTGGGGTTCCAATTTCAAAATGAATGCTCCGTTTTTCTTTAGGGAAAGACAAGTGTATTTGGTTGTCTAGTGTTTTTGCGATATTGCATTCTTTGCTCATTAAGGATGTCGCATAATGCTTTGCACATGTAAGCAATGTAGGTCATCTCTTCATCTTCATTGAGGCATTTCCTTAATGGGTCATCCATGAACATGAGATTCAGTACTTTTTTAACAACTGGATCGACTATATCTTCGACCTCACATCTACTAGGCTTGGGTGCTTCATGGCTCTGGTCAAATTGAACTCAATAGTTTCATTGCCATTCCTAACATCAATTATTGCCCCAGTCATAGCAAGGAATGGTCTCTCAAGAATCAAGGAGATTTTAGTATTTTCTTCGATATCCAGTACAACAAAGTCAGCAAGAATGAAAAACTTCTCCTCGAATAGGAATGTCTTCGATAATCTCTTGAGGATGTTTAATTGATTGGTCTGGATCATGTTAGTTGGTTTCATTTTTGTAGTGCCTAGTATTAGTCTGACACTTGCGTTGGTATAGTTTTTGTCTTAAATAATCCAATCAATGTGGATTTAAGGAGGGATAATATTTTGTTATCCAAAATTTTATTTTATGAAAATAGTTATTTTTTCCTTTGTTGTCATTGAATTAAACATTTAAACAATCATTTTAGTTCAACAAAAACTAAAAAAATTTGAAATACAATTTGTTTGGAAACTAGATTTTTTTTAAAATTTATTTTTTTTCTATAGGTGAAAATATTAGAAATTGCTTTATATGTGGAATCAAGGCTTTTTTCAGTGGGATATCTAATTTCTAGCAGGTGTTCATATAAATAATTAAAGTAAATACTAAAGTCATATATTGTAGATTATAGAATAATACTAATTATATTATATAAAAGCATAGACTGGCTTTATTTGACATACTAATAATTTGATTAATATATAGTGACTTCATTAATGGTTGCACGATTAACTAATATAATAATTGTTAGTAGATAATGGTTTGATTAATAAAAAGATATTTAATAAATCATGAGTAGATGTAATTCGTAGGGAGTTTTATCAGTTGTTCATTCTTGGATGAAACCTAAGGGTTCTGTTGTTAAATACCTTCTATGATGAGACCTTGAAAAATTTTCGTCACATGATCGAATAAAAAGTTTTTGCGAGAAACAAAAACATAAGTTTTTTGTTTTTTTTTTTTTTGTTTTTTTTTGTCTTTTCCATTGTTCTCTTTTTACTTTTAATTATTTTTAATGTATATAAATATTATTTATTTATTAATACATTATTATTCATCTTATAAACTAAATTATTCAATTTGAGTAATTATAAATTATAAATTATTTAGTTCTAATAATTAAAAAATATTTTATTAATTAGTTACAATATTTATATTATAATAAAATTATAAAAAAACATATTGATGTAAACATTATATTACTTATATTTATTTTATTATATATTAATTAAATAAAATTAATGTAAAATCTTATGTATAATATTATATTTATAATATAAAATTTTATTGATCAAAATGTTCAATTGCTTTTAGAAAAATATATATTATAATTGGGTCTTAATATTCACATAAATTTTAAATAAATAATTACATATAATATTTTTTATTTACTATAATTTAAAATAATTAATTATATTCTTAATTCTTACTTTTTATTCAAACACCTACTAAAATTTATCTATCAAATTAACTTTTTTTTAATTCTCATCATCACATTTTTCATCCAAACACATATTATAATTTTTTCATATAGTCGATTAGATATCAAGAACTAAACGATCCAAGCACAACCTAAAAGGAATATTTAACATATTAAAGTTTTCTTTTACTAACCGGTTGGCGGAATGGATTAGCAGGTTGTGTTTCGAATAATTCGTTCAAGTTTGATTTTTGAAATCACCACTTTGATTAAGAAAATGCATATTTTATATTTATTGCTCTCCTCTATTCAAAAGGTTCTTATTTTACTTGCGTGATTTTAAACCCATTGAATAAAATTACATAAAGTGAAGCGGAGAAGTATGAACCCCATTGTTAAAACTACGGGTGTTCACAGGTAGAGTTGGACATTATCCGACCAAGTTTGGTCGAGTCAGGTCGGATTAGGTGGGGGGAGGGTTGGGTTAGATGATCGGGTCACTGACCACCTTTTTTTGTTTTTTTTTGTTTTTTTATTATCTTTTCTCACTTTTTTATATTATTTAATGTGAATATATTATTTAATATTAATTTTAAAAAACAAAATAATTTTTTTAGTATTGTAATATTATTTCATAGTTAAAATGATTTATTTTCATTCTTTTAAAAAAATTAAATAAAATATAGGACTAAGACTAATCAAAAAGTAAAAAAGACAAAAAATTGAGTTGGATAGGGAAATCTCAACTCGTAACCGAATCGAACCCCTTTCGATTTGGGTTTGGGTCTGGTCGGGTCATCGAGTTGAACATCCCTAGTTAAAATGTAATAATGATTATTTATTTAATATTTTCCAAACTATATTAGGATTAATACAACAGAAACATTTAAACATTGTTAAGACATTTAAACATTTATCATGGAAAAGGGAGTGCCCTATTCACCTTCAGATTTCTTGTTTCACAGGGGATTGAGAAACTCTCTAAGTCCTTCAACTCACCTTCAGATTTCTTGTTTCACAGGGGACTGAGAAACTCTTTAAGTCATTCAACTTTGGTGGCAACTTGTTCAGAATACCTGTGCTAACCTCCTCTGTTAAGGCAAGGGTTTCTTGGGTATCAACTTTTGTTTTCTTCATTAGAATCTCTTTCAAGAATCGTGCATAAGCTGGCATCCGTTGGATAGCTTCAACTATTGAAATGTTTATCTGCAACTTTTTAATACTTTTAAAACCCTAAGAAATTGCTAGTAAATTTGATTGTTTGGTAGCCTTTGTGGGAAAGGCTGGTGTTCAATCAGGTGACCCTCCTTATCACTATTCTTCTATAGCGATTGAGGTTGAGCTTTAAGTATTAGTAATAGTTGATGATGATTGTTTTTTCTCTATCATCAGCTTCTTTTCCTTGGGAACAGCTTCTGGCGAGCCCTTAGCAAGTTCATGTTGGTTAGGGGCTCTTTGTTCAAGCAGTTGTTTTCCACTTCGCAATACTACTACTTGACATTGCTCTCTAGGGTTTTGTTTAGTTGCCCCTGAAATCTTTCTGGTCGTCGAGAGGATGATGATGCTTGTTGAATGGTCTAATTTTCAAGAATTTTACCATGGGCAACTAATCTTCTACCTTCTCATATAGCTGCTTAACTCTCTCATTCTATGCTTCTTGTTGCTTAAGCAAACTATGCATCATTTTCTCCGGTGTGGCTATCCATGTTAACTCAGGTGAAGTTGGTAATGTCAATTGTTGCGACATAGGCAACTGAGGGATTTGGTTCTGTGGCCTGTTAAGGATTTTGTATGATTGTTGAGTTTGGGGTAATTACACGATTGGTCCCCCAACTTTGAGTCATTTTCAAATTGGTCCCCCAAATTCAATTTGTAACTAGACATCTTTGATTTTCTTACACGATTAGTCATCTTAACCGGCGATCATGAGTTTTCCGATTGCTTGTGTACGTTGCCATCTTTCTCTCTCATCCATGTCATTTAAGTAGTCCACATCACTTCAGGCAAAATCCTTTCTCCATTAAAATATATTAAAAATATTAAAAAAAAAAAAGGTGGGATCGACCCAAGGGGGTCGGCGTCGCAGAGGGGGGATGCCGCCCCCCTCTACGATGGCGAGGAAGATGAGGGGGGCGGCGGCCCCCCTCTGCGACAGTGAGGAAGATGAGGGGGGTTGAACTTGATTGGATGCTTGGTTCGGCAGTGGACGAACATAATTGTTTCATCCGTAAGAGAAATTCAGGTGAACTTGGGTTCTCATCCACGGTTTCCTTGCATTGAATTGGTTCTGATTGGCTCCAGTTGCATTTAGAAAGTATGGGGCCACTGCATTTACTCGGTCCTATTGTGGTACACCGATGACCTCATAGTTCATCTCAGTGTGATTAGCACACATATGATTGGGTGATTGACATTGAGTACATGTGGCTCCTGACACAAGGTAGGGATTGGTACTCCTGATTCCAAAGCAAATACATGCCGTTGGATTCACCTTTTGAATAGCCTTCTTTACGATTTTTTTCAACTCGCAAGGTGATTGCATCCCAATTCTCAACTCCTGGCATCTTAAGTTCATGTGGTTTTTCTTTTTTTTTTTTTTTTTTTGCCTCTGAATCTAGTTTCTAAAGTTTCTAAAGTTAAGGTCAGCTTTCTCAATCAGCTCATCCTTCATTTTCATTCTTTGTTATGAAAGTCCCTCCAACAGCAGAATCCAGGCAAGCTTTGACCATCAATCCATTGTAGAATGTTCGAACAATGGTCCACTTCTGGAATCCCTCGTGTCGACATAGCCTAATCATACTAGTGAAATGCTCTCATGATTCATGTAGGGCTTCTTATCATACTGGTAAAAAGAGATGATTTTATTTCTCTTCTCAACGATCTTCCTTGGTGGAAAAAGTCCTGTCGACATCCTGATGGTCCCACATCTTGATTGTGTCCGGAGCTACAGATCTTATCCAGATTTGCTTTGTCTAGTAGAGAGAATGGGAATAGTCAAAGCCTGTAACATCAGTACACTTGAAGTCTTGCATAACTCAAGGAAAATAATTAGGTGCTAGTTAGGATCGTCATTTACTAGTCCGGAGAAGGCGTTTTGTCCAAGCACGGTGATGACTGCAGGAGTTATATGATAATGATTCGCGACGATATCAGGCCTCCGAATTCCGGTGGTGAGGCCCACGACGGATGGCGAGCAGAATTCTTGCAGGGACGAAGAGCATTAGGATCTTCAGCTTCTATGTTTCCATTAAGATTGTCCAAGCACGGTGATTATTGCACGATTTATTTGATAATGATTCGCGGCGATATCAGGCCTCCAAATTTCAATAGTGATGCCTATGGCGGATGGCATGCAGAATTCTTGAGGGGACGAAGAGCATTAGGATCTTCAGCTTCCATGTTTTGATTAAGATTTTGTCCTCCTTGTTGAGCTTGAGCTTGAGCTTTGTGTCTTTTTCGCAGGTTTTTTAGGAGTTCAGGATCAAAATCAACTAGTGTCTCTAGGATTTTGATCAGCACTTGACATACAAAATGGGATTAGTGGGTTAGCAAAAGAAAATGAAAAATAAAATTTTAAAACTGAACAGAAGAAGAAAAATGCGTAGAAAGGCAAACTAAACATATCGGGGAAAATATGTATTCAAGGTGCAAGCTATATAATAGGGATTCAAGAATATTGAACAGAGCTTCCAATTAAAAGGATTTGAGTATGGCACAAAGCAATATCAAAGATCACAAATGAAAGAGAATAGCTTTCGCAGCAACGGCGCCAAAAATTTAACTCGTATAAAGTGTGTGTAGCGTGAGGAGCACAAAGGGTCGTAAAACCGACATGTTCTGTGCATAACATAAGTAAAAGACATTCGTTTACCCCCTACACAAGCGAATGCCCCTAAGTACAAAAGAAGAATGTTGAATTAAACTTTAAAATTTATAAAGTCTACACTAACACAACGCGACTTGTAAATATACAGGGTATCACTGTAGTACTTGAGTTTCGTCCACATGGAAGTTCTTATGCGGATCTTCGAAAAACTTCAAACCAAAATTGAAATCTAATGGCTGAAAACTGAAATGGAATTTAAGCAAAAAAGTAAAGGTGTTTTTGAAAGTAGAATGATTGCACTAATTGTTTTTGGGTTTTCATAATAATAATATAATAGAGAAACAAAAATGAATATGAGAGATCTAAACAATCGAAACACGCGCTGAGGGCTTAGGAAGGCACTATTGCTTAGATCTCGTGTTTTCCTAATCTTTTGGTATTAGGGTAAAGGTGTCTGATTGCCTCTCAACATGTGTATTTGGGTAATATCGTGATAATGATCACTCGGCTCATTTGCGGCACTTCGCATTGTAAACAACTCAATCTACGCATGTTGCCGAATTCGTATATGTGATTTGAGCATCACTCTTATGTGCACTGAATCAATAAATGAATCAAACCTCATTATTAAGATTGAGCTAAGCCCTGCATTTTTCTAGCTACTATGTCCTCAGAAAGATAACCAAAAGCATGAGATGACCTCTCGGCCTGAATTAGTTTTTAGGAGATATGGATAACCTTCGCGGATGGGACTGTAGAGGTTTAGAACTTACGCAGAGTAGATAGTGTTTAGGCGATTAAGAATTTGGTTTCAAGCTGAAATTTGATATTATTGCGAGCTCTCTAAAAAATAACTCTGCTTGTGTGTGCCCTCTCAAGTCTCCCGCAATGGCAAAGGGTTATAATTTCCTCTCGGGTAAGAGTTCTTAGAATTTATAAGAGCTGGATTCCAAAACTAAGGTAATGGCAGAATGAAACAGGAAGCACAAGAAAATCCACTTCGAGAAGACATGGTTCGAGAATTCGTTTATGATGACCCAAACCCTGCCTCGGTACATCTCGATGTACATATAGAGGTCCGGTATGCATATGTCCCTCTCGGTTCAATGAGCACACGACGTCTAAACATATAGCCCAATAGAGGCCATTACCGATGCAAAAGAAAAATCAAATGAGAATTATACTCCCTATAGAATGATATCCTTGTCCAGCCTCAGTCCCTCTCGGGGTTTGACCGGGCAGAGTGTTGAGATATCCCTCTCGGGTTTGTAGGTAGAATCAATTCTTCAGCTCAATATGTATATGAGACCACTAAATCATTTCGATATAAAACTAAATAGAATCATGCGATGGTTTCATTGAAACAAAAGCAAAGTTCGACAATCGGTTAAATAGTAAAAACATTGAAAGAAACTAAGAACAGGAATCACAAGTAATAACACAAGCACCTCCCAGCCCCAATTGGCTCAGTTCAACATGGGTGATACTACACCCATCAATGAAACAATAGCCTCCCTACAGAACATCTTCCAAAAAATCATTTTCTCCTCTTCTTCCTTTTTTGCGATTCCTTTTGCCCCCCCTCCTCCGGTCTTCTTTCCACTTGTTTTTCCTCCTTTTATAGCCCTCTGTTTGCTCTCCTTTCTCAATTGTCGGTGGTGCAGCTTTTGTCTCCCTCTGGCTCCCTCTTGTAGGAAGCTTCCTTTTCCACAAGTCTAACACGGATTGGCTTGTCCCTAGTGGTGAAAGGGCGTGCGCTGGTTACTTTGGCCTTGTTTGTCAGAAGTAAATCACCCATTCTTTAAAGAAGAAAGAGAACAACGTAGCTCCATCCTCCTCACCTATTGACATTATCGTCTTCTTGCAAGAGCTGAGGTTTTAAAGAATAAATGGCAAATTTAGATTCCAAATGGACAAATTGATGTTATGTAGAGGATATATGAATATGCTTCATATGAATGTTATGCAAGCATTTAAGGCTGAAATTGGAGTCACATGAGGATATAATGCATGCACTTCAATATTAAAAATATATACAAGCATTCTCCATATGGAGACTTTGGTATTGTAACGTCCCCAAAATTTGGCCTCAATTTAAAACTTTGCCGAACCCTAGGCGACGTTACTTTGACATGATCTTGACCTAATTTTATAAAACTTTGCAGAGGAAATATAATAAATAAACTTAAAACAATAATATCATAAACACAGAGGAAGACTTTATAGGTAAATAAAAATAAACCCAAGATACATAACTAGCCCATGGGCCACATAGGCTCTAACATCAAGACCCCACATAGGGTTCATAGTACATAAATGAGTCCCAATAAAAGTAAAAGACTCCAAGGCCCATAAGCCATACATATTTGACTCTTACAAGAGTTCATCATCATAATGTAAAAGACTATAAGATAACTTGGGCCTTAGCCCGGCCAACCCATGTGCAATGTCGTCGTCACGAGGCTCTCGTCGCGAAATCTAAGCCTCCTCCATACCTGCACAGATCCATGGGGTGCAGGAGATTTCTCCCATTAGAATATGTTCAGGCCCATGCATGCTATGATCCTATGACATAATCTCTATATGTCATGACATATGCATATCATCATCATGGTACATAAATCACATGCATGCTATGAGCTACTTATGCACACTATATGGCATGTGAACATATCATCATGGCAAGATAAGATAAACATATAACAACATCATCATTATGTCAAAGCATATCATGGCTTAACATTATGCTAAGGCATATCATCATTTATCTTACTTTACTTTAATATCTTCTTACATAACATCTTATGACATGGGGACATACAATAACATCCGATTGGAGCTTACATCGTCATCTTCATCTTTATGCCCAAGTCATCTTTGGAAAGCACATACACATGTAAGACTTTACTTCTTAGGCTTTGGTCCCCTTTGAAGTACAAACATAAGTGTTAGACTTTACTTTCCATTTTACATCATCTTTTCATCTTCTATCTTGACTAAAATAGCTTATTATCTTGATGATTGGGAAGACTATATTGATTCGCGGCTAGCTAGGCCAGGACGATTGTCCTATTTGAAAGTACATACCACGGTGGGTAAGACTTTACTTCCCCGAAAATACATCACATAAGCTAGCGAGCGAAGACTTTATTCCCCTCCACTATTACAACAAGACACCTTCATGCCAATTTATCTTTTACTTACATTCATCAATACATATAATCATTCATCACATGTACTTCTTTTAACCCTATTTAAGGGCATATATACTTCAAATCATACTATGTGTGGACATTCAATCATAACCAATCAGCTTCCAAAACGGACGACCGTTTTGGGTGATGGACCGTTATGGTCCTTTCGGACGATCGAAACTGGACTTCGATTCATCCGCTAATCACAGAATGTGTCAACTCTTTGAAACGGATGAACGTCGGAATATCGATCGACCGTTATGGGTCCTTCGGACGACCAAAACTGAGCTTCGGTTCGTCCGCTAATCGCAGAATATGATGACTATCAAATCGGACAACCGCTAGGAATATCAATCGACCGTTACATGGTTATCAGACAACCAAAACAGAGTGTTTGGTCGACCGCTAATCACAGAATGTTCGACCACTCAAATCGGACGACCGCTAGCATATCGATCGACCGTTACATGACTTTCGGACGACCAAAATAGGGTGTTTGGTCGATCGCTAATCACAGAATGTAATGATCCTTCCAAAACAGACGACCGTTAGTGAAGCGGTCGACCATTGGACAGAATTCCAACACTACAATAGTCTCCAGAATGGTCGACCGATACATTATCGGTAGCCCGTTCTAGGCCGATAGACATACGATTTTTGCATTATCTTCTTTACAATCTTGCATACTTTTACATATTGAGCACAAAAGTGATTCTACACAACATATGAAACATTCTTAGCATTTTAACAGTGAAATAAATAGTGTATTCACATGAGGAGATCAAACATGCTAAGCACAATCATGGAGGTACATGAACATTGAACTAATTCCTTTTTGAGCTAACATAAGAAGCATTAAACATTCCCCATCTAAACATGACTAGCAATAGAACAGTAGTCATGATAAACATTAAGCATATTACATTCTACTTATGATAGCAATAAACATGAAATTTTAATGCATAATTCCTAACCCTTAAGCTTAAGAACAAAGGATTTGTTCTTCATGTCCTAATCCATACATTCACACATCATTAGAGGAGGAATTTCGGGAGGTTTGGATTCGCTCAAACATACCTTCAGGGTATAGATTAAAACCCTATTAGTCCTAATCTTAATCCTTCTCCTTACCTCTTCTTCCTTGAAATATGTGGTAGCTCCTCTTTCTTCTTCCTCTTTTTCTTCCTTTTCTTCTTCTCTCTATTTCCTTCTTGCTGTGGCCGAATGAGTGCAAGAGGAAAGGAGTGAGTGAGCTAAGGTGCTTGATGCTTCCACGTGATATGAGTGGAGAGTGGACAGAGGGAATGAGTGAGTGGCTCTTCCCTGGTTGCTGTGTTGCTGCTCCTACCGTGAGCTGAGTGGGGAAAGAGTGAGGGAGAAAGTGAAGTGAGTGGGGAGCAAATGAGAGAGTGAGGGAGAAAGTGAGGTAGGTGGGGAGCAAATGAGAAAGTGAGGGTACTGTAGCTAAGAGGGGGTTTGGGGTGGGTTGCTATCGGGCGCATGGAGCAAATGAGGGAGGGCACTGTAGCACTTAGGTTAATATAAGGTATTAGGCTTGTGGGCCAAAGGCGCATGGGCTTTTTTCTTGCTTTCATTTCTTTTTTTATTCGTTCAGGACGTTACAACCTACCCCCTTAATTAAAAATTCATTTTCAAATTTTAGTAAATCTTAAATTACTTATCAAAAAGTTTCAAAAACTTCTCTCACATTTTCTCTTCAAATTCCCATGTTATTTTTTGTCCTCGATGGTGCTTCCATGCCACTTTGACCATGGGTATTGCCTTGTACTTGAGATGCTTCACTTGATAATCTATGATTCTATTGGTTGCTCCACATATGTCAAGTCCTCTTTGATATTCGGCTCCTCAATTCGAATCATGTTCGCTTCATAATGGACATACTTTCGGAGCATTGATACATGGAAAATATTGTGAAGTCTAGCATATGAAGGTGGCAATGCTAATTTATAGGCCGCTTATCCAACTTTCCCTCGAACTTCAAAAGGTCTAATATATCGTGGAGTTAACTTTCCTTTCATGCTAAATCTCATAACACATTTAGTTGGAAAGACTTTGAGCATTATATGGTCACTGACTTCATAAAATTATTCTCTTCTTCTCATATTCGCATAACTCTTTTGGCTACTTTGTGTCGCTAACATCTTTTGCTTGATAAGCTCCACTTTATCAACTTATATGTGGACCAAATCCGGTCCAAAGTATCTTTCTTCACTAGTTTCACTCCAACATGCCGGAGAACGGCAAGGCCTTCCATACAAAGCTTCAAATGGAGTCATCTTGATACTTGAGTGATAACTACTATTATAGGTAAATTCCATCAAATGAAGGTGGTCATTACATTTTCCATGCCAATCTAAAGTACAAGCTCTAAGCATATCCTCAAGAGTTTGGATTGTTCTTCCAGTTTGGCCGTCGATTTTCAATCTTGACTTATTGGCAAACTATACACTTAACTACATATTTGGCCACTTTTTTTTTCATGTCTTCCCACCAAAAATTTCTTTACAAGTTCTTGCACATCTTGATACTCCCGGAATGAATTGAGAATTCGGACTTGCGATATTCATCCAAAATCTCTCGTGCCTTGTCCTTTGGGACCCATAGATGGTTCTTGTACTTAATCGCTCCATCTTCGCCATACTTGAAGTGATTTCTTTCCTTTTTGCATACATTAATCATTCTAGCATATTTCGGGTATCTTCGTTGAGCTTCAATGATTCTTCTCACTAAGCTTGATTCGATCACATGATGAGCCACACATATAATCCTTCGGCCACAAATACTTGGGGCCCATTGTATTATGCTTTCCACAAGGTTTCACTTGTGTACACTCAATCATCCAGCTGATTCTTTCCACTTGCGACTTAGTGCATCGGCTACTACATTAACCTTCCCGGGATGGTGCAATATAGCAAACTCAATAGTCCTTAAGGAATTCAAGCCATCTTCAAGATTTTCGTGAAAATTTCATATCGCCAATCAATCTCCAGAAATTGAGTTCATTCTTGAGTCACGTTTTTGCTATGCAACACTAATCATTAACTTAATCTTAAACAAAATTCCTCTCATCCTTGTTACTTAATCCATCCTTAGTTCCTCATGTCCCTCCAAGTAGCCTTCCTCGTACATCTTCAACAGCATCGCTTAATAGTCTCTTGCTATCGGCTCTTCGTGATGGTCATAACCATGCTATCATGTCATTATGTATTTCCTAAGATTCAAGTGGGAGTCTTCGATCCTTAATTAACTCCATAAAATATCGTTCTTGTGCCACGCTTCCGTTGCGATACTCTACTTAACTTTGTCTAAGTGTCGAATCATCTAGTTTAATACTTTGACCATTTCATGTCATCATTTAGGTCATATAGGCTCAAGTAGAACCATTTTATTTTTTCTTCCTACTTTTTCCATCACAATTATGACCTTAGTCATCTTTTTTTAAAACTTTCTTTATTTTTAAGAACTATAGTTACATGTCTTATCCTAGAATATTTCTTTTAATATTCCAAGTGATCATTATATCTATCACACATACACATTATAATTGGTATGATTAATTAAACGTTGAGCGATGATTACCTTGAATCTTATCCGGAACTTAGTGAGCTTCTTCGTCTTGTATGGCGTGAACTTGTCCCAACATCTTTGGAGAGTTGACATCTAGCTTCTCTAGGCAATTCATCACATAATGGCCCGCCTTGCCAAATTTCAAGCAAGTTTCGATCTTGAAATGACATTCATCGAGGTGACGTCTTCCACAATGATGACATGTGTAATATGCTCGTTCCATCTTCTTCGGAGAATGGTAAGGTGATTTCCTTGGACCCTTCCCTTTTTCTTGCTTGGTCATCTTTTTTTATGTTTTTCCATTATACTTCACCACTTCATTTTCGAACTTCCGTTCTAGTTCTACAACTAGTTCAAGAGCTTCGCTCATTGTCTCGGAAGCTTCACACATCATTCTAGCCTTCAATTCGGGCTTAAGTCCCTTTACAAAGCGATTCACTCTCATCCTTTCTGTCTTGACCAAGGTGCAATATTTTTCGAGTTTATAGTACTTGATCGCGTAGTCATTAATGGACATGTCACTTTGTTGGAGGTTAAGAAACTCCTCTTGTCTTTGTTCTCTCATACTTCGTGAAAGGTATTGGTCCTTGAAATCCATCATGAATTTCCACCATGATGGGCATTCTTCTTCGCCGTACTCAGATTTAAGGGTAGAATTTCACCATTGCTTCGCTTTTCCCGTTAGGCTATACACGGCATACTCCAATTTACTTTCCCTTGGACATTTCATCACCCTAAATATGTCGATAATATTATCCAACCATGATTCAGCTTTCTCCGAATTATCAATGCCGTTGAACGTAGGAGGATTGAGACTTAAAAATCTCATTAGAGAATCTTGGCACGAGTCTTCATCACATTCCATAACTTGAGTCGTGCCTTCGTTCATTAGATAATTTACATCCATCTATCATCATACAATAACCATGCATCAATGTCTAACATTACACAATTAAAGTAAAACACATACCTTTAGGTTCGGCGGCACCTCATGACGATTGTAGATGGACTTTACACTTAGACATTTTACTTAGACACTTTAGCCAACCAATGACTTACACATCCTAAAACCAATACACATGCCAAAACTATGGCTCTGAGACCATACTGTAATGCCCCCAAAATTTGGCCCCAATTTAAAACTTTGCCGAACCTTAGGCGAAGTTACTTTGACATGACATTGACCTAATTTCATAAAACTTTGCAACGGAAATATAATATAATAAACTTAAAATAATAATATCATAAACACAACGAAAGACTTCATACGTAAATATAAATAAACCCAAGATACATAACTAGCCCATGGACCACATAGGCTCTAACATCAAGACCCCACATAGGATTCATAATACATAAATGAATCCCAGTAAAAGTAAAAGGCTCCAGGCTCATAAGTTATACATATTTGACTCTTACAAGAGTTCATCATCATAATGTAGAAGACTACAAGATAACTTGGGCCTTAGCCCGACCAACCCATGTGCAATGCCGTCGTCACGAGGCTTTCGTCGCCGAACCTAAGCCTCCTTCATACATGCATGGATCCATAGGGTGCAGGGAATTTCTCCCATTAGAGTATGTTCATGCTCATGCATGCTATGATCCTATGACATAATCTCTACATGTCATGGCATATGCATGTCATTATCATGGTACATAAATCACATGCATGATATGAGCTACTTATGCACACTATATGGCATGTGAACATATCATCATGGCAAGACAATATAAACATATAACAACATCATTAGGTCAAAGCATATCATGGCTTAACATTATGCTAAGGCCTATCATCATTTGTCTTACTTTACTTTAACATCTTCTTACATAACATCTTATGACATGGGGACATATATTAGCATCCGATTGGAGCTTACATCGTCATCTTCATCTTTATGTCCCAAGTCATCTTTGGAAAATATATACACATGTAAGACTTTACTTCTTAGGCTTTGGTCCCCTTTGAAGTACAAACATAAGTGTAAGACTTTACTTTCCACTTTATATCATCTTTTCATCTTCTATCTTGATTAAGATAGCTTATTATCTTGGTGATTGGGAAGACCATGTTGATTCGCGGGTACTTGGCTAGCTAGGCCAGGACGATTGTCCCATTTGGAAGTACATACCACGGTGGGTAAGTCTTTACTTCCTCGGGAATACATCACATAAGCTAGCGAGTGAAGACTTTATTCCCCTCCACGATTACA
Organism: Pontederia crassipes; assembly: GCA_030549335.1. Taxonomy (NCBI): domain Eukaryota; kingdom Viridiplantae; phylum Streptophyta; class Magnoliopsida; order Commelinales; family Pontederiaceae; genus Pontederia; species Pontederia crassipes. The sequence goes on from CM060190.1 coordinate 39,253,738, forward strand.
ACAAGACACCTTCATGTCAATCCATTTTTTACTTACATTCATCAATACATACAATCATTCATCACATGTACTTCTTTTAACCCTATTTAAGGTCATACATACTTCAAATCATACTATGTGTGGACATTCAATCATAACCAATCAGCTTCCAAAACGGACGACCGTTTTGGGTGACGGTCGATCGCTGGACTGTTATCGATCGACCGGTCGAATTATCGGTCGACCGTTATGGTCCTTTCGGACGATCGAAACTGGACTTCGATTCGTCCACTAATCATAGAATGTGTCGACTCTCTGAAACGGACAACCGCTGGAATATCGGTCGACCGTTATGATCTTTCGGACGATCGAAACTGAACTTTGGTTCGTCCGCTAATCGCAAAATATGATGACTATCAAATCGGACGACCGTTGGGAATATCAGTCGAGCATTACATGGTTATCGGACAACCGAAACAGAGTGTTTGGTCGACCACTAATCACAGAATGTTCGACCACTCAAATCGGACGATCGTTGGCATATCGATCGACCATTATATGACTTTCGGACGACCGAAATAGGGTGTTTGGTCGACCGTTAATCATAGAATGTAACGATCCTTCCAAAACGGACGACCGTTAGTGAAGCGGTCGACCGTTGGACAGGATTCCAACACTACAATAGTCTTCAGAATGGTCGACCGATACATTATCGGTCGTCCGTTCTAGGCCGATAGACATACGACTTTTACATTATCTTCTTTACAATCTTGCATATTTTTACATATTGAGCACAAAAGTAATTCTACACAACATATGAAACATTCTTAGAATTTTAACAGTGAAATAGATAGTGTATTCACATGAGGATATCAAACATGCTAATCACAATCATGAAGGTACATGAACATTGAACTAATTCCTTTTTTATCTAACATAAGAAGCATTAAACATTTTCCATCTAAACATGATTAGCAATAGAATAATAGTCATGATAAACATTAAGCATATTGCATTCTACTTATGATAGCAATAAATATGAAACTCTAATGCATAATCCCTAATCCTTAAGCTTAAGAACAAAGGGTTTGTTCTTCATGCCCTAATCCATATATTCACACATCATTAGGGAAGGGTTTTAGGGAGGTTTAGATCTCCTCAAACATACCTTCAGAATTTAGATTAAAATCCTATTAGTCCTAATCTTAATCCTTATTCTTTCCTCTTCTTCCTTGAAAGATGTCCTTGAAAGATGTGGTAGCTCCTCTTTCTTCTTCCGCCTTTTTTTTCCTTTTCTTCTTCTCTTTATTTCCTTCTTGCTGTGGCCGAATGAGTGCAAGAGGAGAGGAGTGAGTAAGCTAAGGTGCTTGATGCTTCCACGTGATATGACTGGAGAGAGGAGAGAGGAGAGAGGGAATGAGTGAGTGGCTCTTCCCTGGTTGCTGTGTTGCTCGGCTGTTACTGCTCCTGCCGTGAACTGAGTGGGGAAAGAGTGAGGGAGAAAGTGAGGTGAGTGGGGAACAAATGAGATAGTGAGGGTACTGTAGCTAAGAGGGGGTTTGGGGTGTGTTGCTGTGGGCCGCATGGAGCAAATGAGGGAAGGCACTGTACCACTTTGGTTAATATAAGGTATTGGGCTTGTGGGCCAATGGCTCGTGAACTTTTTTTTGCTTTCGTTCCTTTTTTTAATTCGTTTAGGACGTTACAGGTATGGAACTTGAAAAATCAGAAACCTTAGTGTTCTCTAGAGTCCAGAGGGATGCAAACATGGTGATACGAAGAGTCCTTAATCACTATCTCAATAAATCGAACGAAGGGAGCTTCTCAAATCAAATATTCTGTAGAATCTGCCAACATCACCAACCATCAAGAGTCAGCACAACAACCATTGAATTTCAATAGATGTTCAGCCACAAACGGTTATAATTTTTTCAACTGCACCGATCGATCTCTATCACTATGGCATTTCAGTACATTTCAGTAATCGACAAGGCTTTCCATCAACAGAAATCGTCGGTTGTGATTCTGTTTGAGTTTGGACATACGGAAATTATAAGAAAATTTATACATATATATATATGTAGAAATTAATAAACATAATAATACGAAGGAGGTTCACGAAGTACCTCTTGCGGAAGCGAATCGTCCACGCGGCTTCTCCACGAATAAGTTACGGATTGCACTCGTACGCATGGTTGGAAACCAAATCATGTGAAAATGGAACACAATACCACGACTCAAATGCAAGGGATAAAAGAGAGAGCAATGCTAATTGAATAAAGGGAGCAACCACACAAGTTCAACTCACAACACTTCACACACGGATTTGCACTCACACTTTCACACACCTCAAGTGCACCAAGGGACCTCTATTTATAAAGGTGCTTGGCCACAAAAGGCCAAGCAAGGAGTGTTGCCGAGAAGTGTGGAGAGGCATGGCCTTCATGCATGCTACATGGCAGCCATGCCTCGCATTGCAGCCATGCCTTGGCATGGCCATCACACCATGCCACGGCATGGTTGCCATGTAAGGAGGCCCATGCATGGGCGATTCCAACAATTTCCCACTCGCACATGATGGGTTCCATGCATATGCTCGATCTCTTCATGTCTCATGAAAGCAAATGAGACGTGCGACCCACGAGTACAAGCACAATTTAAATGTGGGAGCTTTTGATTATGACCGATTAAGGATGCGCAATCGCTCGACCCCTCGAGAGCTAAGATCATCACATGTGATGGATCCATGATTGCTCAATCGATCTTTGAGCCATAACTACGTCTCACATAGCTGCTCATCATGTCATACGATATACATCGCGTGTGCTATAACCATGACTTACATGGCTTTATCCTGCGAGCCAAATCGTGACTCACACAATCGCTCAAGCATCGTGTACTCGATATGCCCCAGATTTGCCTTGCTGCATCATCTAGACACTCTCGTGTCTGACACTGCGATAATTAGTTCTGTATGCAAAACTACTTATCCTACACAAGGAGAATAGCTGGCAAATTGCATGCAGACCTCTCATGCAGCTCTCAACAAATCTTTCTTTTGCACTCATATTTCTCAGTTCAGATCGGCTGCTTTCCTAGACATGACTTAGCGGACCTCTTCACTTTGGGTCTTGGAGTATCATGCTAAAGTAGCAACACCAATCGTTACTTTGAAATATAGCCAAAGTTCAAAGAGCAATAACTAGACCGTTAAGTCTAGAGAGACTCACACAATGACGAAGATCAACATCGATTCGTCATTTCTCAGGGTCGACTTAGCATACTTGGTATACAACACAAGTATTACGATGGAGACTTCCACTAAGAAAGCGTGTGTCTAACTCAAACACCGCACAGACTTAAGTCCAGTCGCCTTCACTAGCGTCTGACTAGAGACACCTAACTGCTTGCCATCACTTGGCCTCAAAGTTAGAGTCTCAAATCTGGCTATCATCATCAGGCTTCACCGAGTTATCAAACTCATGTTTTCATCATCTTGAACACATCAAGGCGGTTTAGGTCATTTCTCATAAGAAATGTTTGGGTCTAAACCATTTCTTCCCCGCGTGCAATCACATAAACACTGGAGGCGATTACTCGTGTGAGTGAGTAATCTTATGCTTGACGAACACACTTAACACATGCATAACATAATTCTCTTATGAAAAATATATTTTCATTAATATGATTAATTTTGAGTACATATTTCTTTTTATATTCTACGCAGTCCTAGTGCATGTACATGTCTCAAGAATACATCTCTACGTAGTGGTTTGGTGAACGGATCAGCAACCATGTTGTGCGTAGATATGTACTCAACAAAGACCTCCTCTTTCACATCTCCATTTCTTATAAATTTGTATTTGATGTCGATATGCTTTCCTTTGCAATGATATTTTTCGTCCTTCACATAGGCAATCGCCGCGTGATTGTCGCAATGTAAAGTTATCTTTTTCATTGCAGCATCCGAAAATCGCAGATGTTGAAGGAACCTTTTTAACCATAGGGCCTCTTGCACTGCGGCTGAATATGCCACAAATTCAGCCTCCATCGTAGACAATACTATGCATCTTGCTTTTTGTTGCTCCATGTGACAGCACCATTACTGAGCAAGAAGACATATCCGGAGGTGGATTTTCGTTCATCAATGTCGCATGCCCAATCGGCGTCCGTATATCCAATCAGCCTTAAGCTTCCTCCGTGATAACATAAAGCAAAGTCAGCAGTGCCTTTGAGGTATCTCATGATTCTCTTCACCGCCTTCCAATGCTGGCATCCTGGGTTTGCCTGATATCGACTTACTAGATCCACTTCATAGTATATGTCCGGCCGAGTACACAACATAGCGTACATCAGACTACCGACGGCACTTGCATAGGGGACTGAAGACATCTCTTTTTGTTCTTCTACAGTCTTTGGGCACATATTGAGGTTCAAAGTCTCGCATCTCGCAACAGGAGTATCAATGGGTTTGCAGCCATCCATCCGAAATCGTTCTAAAATTTTGTTAATATATGCCTCTTGCGACAAAGCAAGAAATCTCTTAGAACGATCTCATTGAATTTTCACACCCAGTATGAAGGTTGCTTCCCCCATGTCTTTCATCTCAAAGATAGAGGACAGTCATTTCTTAATGGTGACCAAAAACTCCATATTGTTCCCGGCTATCAAGATGTCGTCTACATATAGAGTCATAATGACGAACATATCCTTGGATTTATAGACATACACGCAATGGTCTTCATCAATCATTTTATGATTGATTGATGAAATTTAATATACCATTGTCTAGATAATTATTTAAGTCCATAAATAGACCGGTGCAACCTGCAAACTTTGCGCTCTTATCCTTTTACTATGAAACATTCAGGTTGCTTCATGTAAATTTCTTCATCTAGTTCTCCATTGAGAAATGCAGTCTTTACATCCATCTGATGTAATTCCAAGTCCATATGTGCGACAATTGCTAGGATAAGGCGAAAAGAAGAAAACCTTACGACTGGAGCAAAGGTTTCTTCATAATCAATACCCTCCTCTTGGATGAAGCCTTTCGCCACTAAGCAAGCTTCGTACCTCTCAATGGATCCATCATCGCCTCATTTTATTTTAAGAACTCATTTGTTCCCAATTGCTCTACGACCAGGCGGGAGATCAACCAAGTCCTAAACTTGATTTGCCTTCATAAATTGTAATTCTTCTTCCATTGCCTTAATCCACTTTTCTTTATGACAAGATGAGAGAGCCTCATTGATTGAATTAGGCTCAAGCTCTTCTTCAGGACCTACTATATGAGCTTCATGAATTCCTTCGATGTTAAATCGTCGGCGTGGGATGTTCTTTCTAGTAGTCCTTCGAAGTGAGCACTCTGGATTCTCGTTTGGCGACGAAATGCTCCCACTCGGATCAAGGTGTGGTGAAGGGACAAACTCACTGTGATCCGCAGATGTCGCCATTTCGAGATTCTCGACTTCTTCTAAGTGAAAGTGTTCTATTAATCTCGCCTTGCTTTGGAAATTCTTCCTCTATAAATGTCACATCTCTACTCTCAATTTTTGTAATAGTTCCATCATCCCTTTCTCCTATGAACACATAGCCTTTAGAGGTTTCAGGATACCTGATGAAGATACGCTTCTTGCCTCTAGGGCCCAACTTCACATACTTATGAGAGTTGTCAAGAACATAGGCGGTACATCCCCATGGATGCAAATAACTTAGGTCAGGCTTACGACCTGTCCAAAGTTCGTAGGGAGTGAAAGAAACAGACTTTGATGGTACGCGGTTGAGTATGTAGGCAGTTGTAAGCAATGCATCTCCCCAATACGAAATTGGTAGGTTTGCTTGTGCTGTCATAGATCGGACCATATCGAGTAGAGTACGGTTCTCCTTTCCCCAACACCATTTTGTTGTGGAGTTCCTGAAATTGTTAGTTGCCTAACTATTCCTTTTTCATCACATAACTTTTTGAATAAATATGAAAGATACTCACGACCACGATCGATTCGCAAGGACTTAATCTTGCGATCTAATTGATTCTCAGTCATGTTCATAAATCGCACAAAGCAATCTATAGCCTCGGACTTATGAAACATCAAGTATACGACCCCATAGCGTGAATAATCATCAATAAAGTGATGAAGTATGAGAAACCGTGTCTTGCTTGGACAGTCATTGGACCACATACGTCCGAGTGGATTAATTGCAATGGAAACTCATCACGCTTTCCTTTTTCAAATGATTTTCTTGTTTGCTTGCCCGCTAGACATTCTTCACAAGTTGGCAGATCGACTTTAGCGAGGGAGTTTATGAGTCCTTCTCTAATTAGTCTATTCATTCAATCTTGTCCTATATGTCCTAGTCTGGCATGCCAAATCTTGGCACTTTCATTCACATCAACAGATGACATAAATGAATAACTTCTAGCAACACATGCAGTATTAGGAATATAGAAACCATTTTCAAGAAAGTCATTGCATATAGGAACACCATCCATTGAGACCTTCAGATGTTTAGAGCCAAAAGTCATTACATATCCATATGCATCAAGAGTGGATATAGATATTAAGTTTCGTCGAAAATCAGGGGCATACAAAGCATCGTGGAGGTAAAGAGTTTTTCCATTGCTAAGTTCTAACTTGCAACTTCCTATCCCTTTGACTTCCACTCTTTTATTGTCTCCTACGTAGATGTACTTAGAGCCCGCACTGAGTCGACAAAAGTCTCACATTCCTTGGCTACGTGGTCTGTTGCTCCGGAATCTACAATCCACGAAGGATGAGTTTCAGCAACCAGAACACAGTTAGAAACATACGCAAAGAAAATATGATCAGGACAAACCTTCTTCGGCTCAGTGCACTCACGAGCGAAGTGACCATGACTACCACAATTGTAGCATTTCACTTTACTTTTATCCACTTTGCCACCGCGCTTCTTCCTTTTGCGTTGTTGGTGCTGGACCTTCTGTTGTCCACTATATCCGCTCCTCTAGTTGGGGTGCAACTTACGCGACCTCTTGCATGTGAAACTTGTGACATGCTTTTGTCCACCTATTTCAGCAACTAATGTTTAACTGGAGGATTTGTGAGATTCCAGTACCTCATCCTCTATTTCTAGGTGACGGGCTACATCATCAAAATTCTTGATGTTGTCATTATGCATCAGGTTGACGCGCATGTGTTCTCAAGATCTGGGAAGAGAGCGGATAACTGCTTGCACATGCTGCTCATTAGTGAGCACATGTCCGACATTCTTGAGTTCGCGTATCATGTTCATCATTTCCCTTAGGTGCTACCTCATGGTGTGATTAGGCCGCATCCTATAGGAATCAAATTTGATGGTCAACATCCTCAACTTGGAAGTTGATATGATACCGAACTTGTTTTGGATAGCTGCCCACATTTCAAATGCCGTTTGATAAACCTCAAATTCGCACATGAGGGAGTCTTCCATTGTACTCAGCAACAGAATGCGAGCAATACGACTTTTTTTGGACCAGGCCTTAAATGCATCAGCATCCCTTCTATGTTGGGCAGTATTACCAAGTGCTAGTTGTGGCATGACATGTTTGATGGTCTCTAAAATATCTTGTTCCTCTAAGAGATACTGAACTTTTCGATGCCAAATATCATAATTTTCACCGTTTAGTTTATCTCCTTTGTTCAGGTCGACAATTATGGACTTCGATGCCATGGTCAATAGTTTAGGTTCATTAAGAGAAGAGGAGGAATTACGTTATGCATGTCTTAATTTGTCACAAACATTCAAAATAATAAATGACACAATCCAAGGGTAATGACATCGAGAGGTCGCTACGCTCCCACTCATCTCCCACTATCCCTAGGATAATTATCATTTATTAAATTAATAATGTGACAAATCGTTTCTAAATTTTGGATTAACAGATAATCCAAAAATATTATGTCTTATGTTTTCTCAAGTAATTAGACATACTAATCACTTCATGTTTCATTTTCTATGTCTAAATAGTTTAGAAAAAATTAGCATAAATTTATTTATCTAAGTTTGATGAAACATGATTATCTATTACGAGAAAACATGATAGAGAAAATTAACTAATTATCAATTTTTCTCACATAATACACATGACATGTTTTTCTTTTGTATTTTCCACTAAGGAAAAAAAATAACTATGCAAATCATACACATGATAAAATTTACAAAACATACATGCCTCTCGAAAAACATATACAATTAATTACATACTCAAAATTTATGTAATTAATTTTCTTTCATGCATATGTTCAATTTCTCATAAAATTAATTGCATTAATTAGCACTAAACTGTAAATGCAATTAAACTTAGATATGCATTTATATTCTGATAGGAAACATCTGGAAAAATATTTTAACATTTATCCCTATTTTCCATAATTTTCTATCAATTTCCAAAGAATTAATTTAATTGCATAAATTGCCACAAAGCAATAAAATGCAATTAATTTTTTTATAATATTTCATAAAATTAAAGAAAACTTTAGAAAAAAAATTTCACAATTTCCGTTACTTCTATAAATTTCTAGCAATTTATGATGTTTTCTGACTTTTCAGAATTAGGAAAAAAGAAGAAAAAAAATTTTCTGGGCCGCTCACAGGTCAAGCCCAGCCTTACGGGCCGCTCATAGGGTTAGCCCATTTAATGGGGCCGCACGCCCGCGCGCGTCGCTGGCCGGCGTGCGCGCCGCCAGGCCGCGAACCCTCGCGCGCCGCGTGGGCTGGGAGGCGGCGCGCCCCGCATGCGCAGGGAGCCCGAGCGCCGCGCGTGCTCGTGCGCACGCCGCTGGGCCGCTAGCCCGGGCGCAGCACTGGGCCGCCCTTGTGTGCGCGCGTCCAGGCCGTGAGCCCGATCGTACTGAGTGGGCTGCCAGCCTGCTCATCTCCGCTGGGCCACGTGCCCGCATAAGGTGCTGGGCTGCGTGCACAGCGCCCGTACGAGCGCCACCTGGCCGTGCCTTTGCGCACGCTGGGCGAGCGAGCCGGGCCATGTGCCTGCGCCCAGCTGGGCCACACGCCCACGCACGACCGCCAGGCCATAAACCAGGCAGTTCCTCTGCCTTTTTTTTTAATTTTTTTTACAGCCGAAAGGTTTTCTTCCTTTTTTTTATAAATGAATTTTTAAAAAATTCCGAGAGTAGTCGACATGGATCTGATACCAATTATAAAAATTAATAAATATAATAATACGAAGGAAGTTCACGAAATACCTATTGCGAAAGCGAATTGTCCACGCGGCTTCTTCACGAATAAGCTACGGATTGCACTTGTACGCGTGGTCGGGAATTAAATCACGTGAAAATGGAACACAATACCACGACTCAAATGTAAGGAATAGAAGAGAGAGCAATGCTAATTGAACGAAGGGAGCAATCACACAAGTTCAACTCACAACACTTCGCACATGAATTTGCATTCACACTTTCACACACCTCAAGCGCACCAAGGGACCTCTATTTATAGAGGCGCTGAGAAATGTGGAGAGGCATGGCCTTCATGCATGCTGCATGGCAGAGGCATGGCAGCCATGCCTTGGCATGGCCATCACACCATGCCACGGTATGATTGGGCGATTCTAACAATATATATATATATGAACACTGTTGAGTCCCTTCCCTGGATCCACCTGACGTCAAGGTCCTGTTCATCGTCACCTTTGCTCCTCCATCACTCCATAACGAGACTTCAACTTCACATACCATGACAAAAACGAAACGATGAAGGCAGAGAAATGTGGCGACAGCAAATAAGATCGCAGCCTTCCAATCAACCCAAAGAAAGCCTGGTGATCTGTTACTTTACCCACCATTGCCATATTCCTTCAGATGCCCTAATTAAGGTTCGATGCACTGACGAAAGGACTGAAAGATTGCTACAGGATACATGCAGGGGAGAATGTTGACTACAATTGGTTGGGAAGACCGGACATCGACCCAAATTGGTCACCGATTGAAATCATATAGATTAATAATAAAATAAGTGATATATGGAGGTGTAAATTCAAAAAGGATTTATTTGTGTAGATTTATGATTGGATCAATATTTAATGTTAGATGTTGATTTAAATTATTTGATGATATCATCGTGACATCAAACAATTAAAGTTATCTTAACTTTTTATATTAAGATCAACCATCAAATTTTAATCCAATAATTGGATTACACATGTAAATTCTTTATGAATTTACACATGCATTTTTCTCATAAAATAATATAAAAATATAAGTTATAATATTTGTTAATAAGATATATTTTATATCAAATACAATAATGTGATTCAACTATTTTCATTTAAAATGATAAATCCAAATGTTGATCAATTTTATTCATTTAATTTTAGTATATTAAGTTATAATTTATAAATTCATATTTCTCATATTTAACTATTAATATTAACTTAAGCTAGAAAGATAAGTATATTATTAATAATTTATTTTTATATTTAAATTTTGACATTTAAAAATATCAAAAGATAAAGGTTGGTCTCTTAGAAAATTAATTTGAGAAATGAATCATATCAATAATTATATAATAAAATTTACAGAACTAAACAGATGGAGTAAAGTGAAAATTTTGAAATAATTTAGGAAGTTCATATATTAGGATTAGATGCGAAAAATTATGATAGTTTAATAGAAATATAAAAAATAACACTTTTATTTAAGTAATATGAATTTAAGTAATATGCAATCAAAATTGTACAATTAATATGCATCCAATGAATCTGAACCATTGAATGATGATTATATTATTCAGATTAAATTTAATAACTTAACATTAAATTTAACGAAAGTTTGAATCACAACCATACAATCATGAAACGATCCTGATTTGTTGATTCCATATTGGTTGTACAAAAAATTGATTAATTGAAATATTTGTCACTTCATCTTATCCATCTAAGTCCGATCCGGTCCGGTCCGTCCAATTTATTCCTTAATGGAATTTGACCGAAACAAACTAGTCCAACGCGATTGTTGGATCTAACATGACCATGGATCGTCCAATTGGTCAATCCAGTCTGAATTTTACGACACTTCCTTGTGGGTAGTCCTACTAGGTTCAGCATTTTTTTATTTATTTATACTCACTTTGTGGATCTGGTCGTGTACAGATGGAACAAAATAAGCAAATATCATTCTTTTATCATGCAGGATGGGCATGGAGAAAATGATGGTCACGAGGACCAGCTGGTTTTCTTTGTCTAGATGAATGATTAAAGTTCATTACTTGTCTTGGGTTTTATGTTTGAACAGTATCAGGCATTCCATCGGAGCCATTATGAACAGTATTCTGCCAGGCAATATGCTTTCTTGTTAACCTATTGGAATTTAGAAGGAAGAGAGTCCTTGAGTGGTCCATGTTGTCTCAGCGTAACACGTGGCGTTAAAAAAGTGCTACTTATATCACCAATTAAGGCTATATTTGACCATATTTATTTATTTATTTATTTATTTATTTATTTATTTATTTAAAATGCTTGGGATTCATTTTTCCTTATTAGGATTGAGAAATTTGAAGAGTGAAGTGAAATATGGAGAAACAAAATTAGTTAAATTATATTTTATTATAATTTTTATTTAAATTAAGAGAGATGGATGGACTAGTTAAGCTCTTCAAATAGTATATTTTTCATTTCACAAATTGGTGAAATGAGAAGGAATAGATAATTTTAAACAAAATTAACTTCTCTTTTATTATTAAATGAATCATTTCTCTTTTATTATCGCTTCTTTTTTCTCATTGATAAATTATTTTTTTTCTCATATGAATATATATATATATATACCCATCCTTTTTTATTTTTAAAAATAGATGAATAAAATAATTCAAAAAAATAAAAGAGAAAAATAAATTAAGTGGTAAAGTAATTATTTATTACTCCTTAGATATTATAAGTATGTTATATATAATAAAGGACAAAAATGACATTTTAATAAATAAAATTTTTATTCTTCTTGCCATCATTTTTTACATCTTATTGTTCAAATATGAACTTTTTAATAACACATCATACTCCACTACCCATCTCTCACTACACCACTCCATCTCACCATTCCAATAGTTAATTACCAAACAAACCGAAGATTAATCAGCCACTATTTCCTATTAAATCCCCTGACTATCCATTTCTCCCCCTCCTCTTCTTCTTTTTCTCCTCCTTTATCAGTCTGACAACTAGGATGCTAGCACAACACGAGGAATTGATGTATCGACGATTAGGTGTGTGAAATGGGATTGAACGATGAATCTAAATTTTTATTAAGCTTTGCACCTGCATGCCTAAGCCATCTCTAGACATCCGGAGGCCTAAAGTGAGATTATAAATTTTGTATTGACATAAATAGAAAACAATTACATATTTAAGATCTTTCTAACTTTTGATATGAAAACCTATGATTTTAACTTCAAAAACAATTAATTTATGAGTATAAAGAAAAGAAGAAAGAATTTGAGTGTAACTTTTCAATGTAAAAAATAAAATTAATGTTAATTGTGAAAAATGTAATAAAAATATTATTTGATTAATTATGAGAAAATTTTAATTGAAGTATTATTTATTGTTGACAATGAATTAAATATGAAATGAATTCATAAATTGTTATGAGTTAATTATGATTTAGGTGAATGATATTAGAAATGGAAGATAACATGCATATTTATTGATGATTAAAATTAGTAAAGACCTTAAATTATTAGATCTTAAAATTAGTTTAATATTCTTTAAGGAAAAATGATTATCTATTTAGAGAAAATAGGGAATTATACAATACATAATACATCAGAGATCCGGGCCGAGTCCGCCTCCCAAAAATTGCCCAAGCCAGATTCTCGGCCAAAAGATGTTAAGTAATATGTTGCCTAGTTTGCCTCTCTAAAAACATGATTCCAATTGAATTATTGCAAAAGAGAAATATAGTGCCATGCATTCAGGATGTTCAAAATTCTCCATGGTTTTGGTGATGATATGCTGCAAACATGCTTGTATCCAAGTTGGATGCACTTCTGTAGTCCTTTCGTTAGTCTCCATGACTCCTGCTCTAGAGCCGATTGCGCACAATAATGGAGAGCACCTGCAAAAAGAAGATTGCTGCTAGATGACCGGATAATATAGCTAGCACCCCCATCTTGCCTGGCACAGAAGGATCCATCTGATTTAAGAGAAATCCAACCCAAAGGGGGGTGGCTCCCACTAGACCCAAGTCGGTCGGTGGGGAAGAAGAGTCGCCTCAGACGAGTGTTGTCTAACATATTCGTTGTGCATGTCAGAGCCCTCCCCCACACTACCAAGATTGCGCCAAATTTAGATTGAAATTGAGCATGTTCCTCATGATCCATATATTCCATAAAGAAAAAGCAAGAAGAGATCTCGGCCGAGAGCGAGGTTCCAGGTCCAAACCTTCCTTGATCCAATTTTCTAGGTACCAAGAATCATGAGACATGAAGACATATTGCACATGAACAGAAAGGCATTCGTCACATGGCAACCAAAAAAGAGATGTGCAATAGTTTCCATTGAAGAACTGCATAAAACGCATGAAGGGTTAATAGAATATTGCTGCTAATAATGCATGATTAAGGTCCTTGTATAGGTATGAGGCATCAAACAATTGCTTGGGTGGCCTCCGCCCTGACCTAAGCAATAAATTAAGAACTAGCATACTTGCCCACTACCATGTTGGTCTGTTCATATTTTTCTATGGACCCTTGAGTTGAAGGTTAAATTTAAGTAAAATAAAATAATAAAATATTATCTTATTATGAATATATTCTTATTTTATATTATATTTAGTTTACAAAGAACAAATTTTAAATATATAATATTTTATTATAGATAGTTACTATTTGTTATTAAAAATACAAAAAAAATAATATCTAATAATATGAGATTAAAACTAAAAAAAATAAAATGTGATAGAAAATGGAAAACATTAGAATATGATTAATTTTGTTATTTAATATATTCTTGTTAGTAGAATAGAAATGACGATTTCATCATTTTCTAAATGGTTTGACATTTTTCAATGTTTGATCAAAATAATCCTATTCTAGCTAGTGTTTAATTATATTCACCAAATGTCATGGTATTTTGCCATTTAAACCCCAATCAAACAACCCCTAAAAGTCTCCAAATTCGGAATTGAGTACTACAAATGACATATTTTATCATAGTTGCATATCACCTCATTTACATTATTCATGTCTAATGCTAGATCAACGTTAAAGGTTATGATAACGTCAAATATGAAAATTATAGGCAATCTATCCATTTTCTTTTCATTCAAATGTTATGTAGATAATAATCAAATGTAAGGATCACTACAACCTATTTGTGATGGTTTCGGTCTAAAAGGATTATTATGGTCCCACATATGGCCATTGGTCCCTCAAAGGAACCTATTACAAACTCCACCTACTCGCTACGGACAGGGAGGCCCATGCTAAAGCTCGATTATAGTGTTGGATAGAAGCTTGGCTCAAGCCATAGTGTAATGTCAAAGTTCACTACAATCATAGCACTACTCAATCTGCTATGGCATGGCCATAGCTCATTTTTCATGCACTATGACTTGGCAAATAAAGATAAAGACAAATTATTCTAAGCTGTTGTTGTTAGCATAACATTTTACTTGTCAAATTGGAGCCCTACAACTCCAATCCATATCAAAACTCCTATTGAGTTATGATCCAAAAAATCTACTGGTTATAGCAAATTTAATTTTTTTATTGTCATGCCTATTATCACAACAAAGAAAAATTAGACTCAAAGGCCAAAGGATGAGTGCTTGTGGGATATGATGCAAGTGTATAAGACTACACAATCTTATTTTCTTCATGTCACAAAGTCATACACAATAAAAAAGTGTCCTTCATTTAGGCTTCAACGCTTTTATCTAAAAGCAAATATTATTGATTCAATGAATAAAAGTGTCAACAAACAATTGGAGATTGAAATAACTCGAATAATTATATGCATATAGGTCTTCCTAAATGATTTGACTTTGAGGACTTGATTTCATATGCATTTGAGGTGGTTTAAGAGGTGGAGTCACTATAGCTAACTATATGTATGTATGTATGTATGTATGTATGTATGTATGTATGTATGTATGTATGTATGTATGTATGTATGTATGTATGTATGTATGTATAGGAACACCATCACATGCAGTGGCTTGCATGATGAGTTGAGTGATGAAATCTTCTAGAAGTTTTTTTATCCAATTGTTAGACATACTTTCATTTGGGTGTTACTTGCCCTTGTAGTACATCAAATTTGGAGCCTAATTTATAGATGCAATGACCACCTTCCTACATGAAAAATTCAAGCAAAACATCATCATAAACCAACCATAGAGTTATCCATTTCGGACAAGGAGGATCAAATTTGCATGTTGAAAAAAGAAATATTTGTATGGTTCGAAGTAGTCCATCAAATAATGATACAAGAGATTTGATATCACAAGGATTCAACATGAGTTGTATGATTGTTGCGTGATGTGGAGAATTTATGTATATATTTATACTACCATTTTGCATGTAATTTGCTCTTATTATATGCCTTTTTTTCTTTACAAATGCATGCACAACATCATTCGAACATGTTTTTACACTTTCTCACATCAAGTTCATTTATACATCATTGCTACTCATTCTTGCCAAAATGTCTCCTCAAAAAGATGTCCATGCACCAGTGTATGCCTCAAGGGAGATGATTTGCTTCAAGGCAGAGATATAGACCATTAAACTAACAACAAACATCGACCAAGACTCGGGGTCCAGCCAGCTCCTCCAACCACGTTGTTTGAGGAAGCTTCCTCTGATGGAGGGGGACCACTATTTGCAGCAGGGACAAAAAGCTGCAGAAGCGGTAGCTATAGAGGAGGATAGAATGAGGAGAGCATATAAAAAGAGGTCTGGATAAACTTTGAGAAAGGGGATTCTACCATCTATGGAAGGAAAAAGTTTCATCACCGATTCGATAAGCAGGGACAGAAAGCTGCATAAGTGGTAGCTATAGAGGAGGATAGAACAAGGAGAGCATATAAAAAGAGGTCTGGAGAAACTTCGAGAAAGGGGATTCCATCATCTGTGAAAGGAAAAAGTTTCATCGTCGATTCAACATGAGATTGAAGGGAGAGAGTTTTTGGGAGGAATTTTTAGAAACAATGTCCTCATGGATGGTTGTATTGATGGATGTCTGTTCATCCTCTATGAACTATAACTAATCGGGAAACTGAGGCCGGGAGGTGTTTGATGCATTTTGGATTCATATTCTATGTTCTTGCTTTACATTGACATTTTTATTGATTGACTGAATGTCGAGTTTTGCCTTTGTTTAATTATGTTTGTGTTCAACTTTGGTTACATTGCAAATATTGAGTCTTATGACCCTATATTAGGATTGAGGTTTTGAATCGCTATCGCCTCCCCCCCCCCCCCCTCTCCCTGACTGAAAGGATGTTTAAGGCTCTGCACGACCGAACGCAGAGACCTCGAGCACTGGCGAAGCGATTCTTTGCTTGACTTCTTTTGTTTCCTTGCAGCTAAAATTTGATTGAGGTTTTGAATCATTCTCGCCTCGCCCCCCCCCCCCCCAACCGTAAGAATGTTTTAGACTCTACGCGATCGAACACAGAGACATGGAACTTCGACGAAGTGATTTCTTGTTTGGTTTTTGTGTTATACTGATAATGCTTGCGGTCTGCTATTTAGTTTAGACGTCACGTATTCTTAAGCCTAAATCCCGAGAGGGACGTGCGTATTCTATAGCTCCGATAATATATGACAGTAGTGAATTGGAGCTTAGACCATCTTAAACCGGTTTGAAGTGTGTGTAGGATTCTTTTCATCCTCTCCCTTGTTTCACCATTACTATCTCTGGTTCCCTTTTGATTCTAAGAGCTTCTGCCCGAAAGGGAGAATCTTACTCCTCCTTTGCCATTGGCAACCCGAGAGGGCATACGATGAATGAGTTATGTCTAAAAAACTCTTAGCAATCCTGAGTTTTGTTTCTGAGTCGATTTCTCCCATAAATTGTCTAAGCACTCTTCGCGACATCCTGATCTCCTGCATTCTACCCAGAAGGATTATCCTTATTACTCTGAGATGGATGCAAGTTGATCATTGTCTTGTTTTCAGTTTATTTCTTTTTTAACGTCTAGGTACTTGGTTGTCGTGAAGGCTTAATTCAATCTAGAGAGGAAAGTTTGATTCATACGTTTGAGCATCGTGCACAAGAGTGACAATCACACTAGATTACATGAACCTCTTCACGTGTGTAACCTGGATTTCTCGCGAGAACGAGAGTGTCATGGGTAAGTCGAGTGTCTTTCCCCACGAAATTAACTATATACACGCGTGAAGAGGCATTCAGTCGTTAGTACACATATCAAACAGAATAGAAAAGCACCTCTCATAAGCCCTCAACATAAGTTTTATCGATTGTCTTGCACTCTCCAAATTTCCTTACTATTCTACGTCACACTTATATTTTGAAAACATAAAAAATATTAGATTTCTCATGTTACCTTCTTTCGCTATTATTTTATCGTAATATTTCCATATCCATGTTTTCAACATCTCATTTGCTACCGAGTTAGTTCCAAAGCGTCTTTGAGGATTTTGCCAAGTCATTCCCTATGGATTGAACTTTCAGCAAAACAATGATGCTCCGTATACTTATAAATCGCATTTCGATAGTGTAGGAAGATTTATAAATTTTAAGGCTTCATTCAACATTTTCTTTTGTGTTCAAGAGCAATAGGCTAGTGTAAGGGACAGACATATGTCTTGAAGCTTTTCGCTTTCCATATGGGTCTCTATTACATTAAGCGTGCCAGATTCATTTTACGTGGCATTCTCTATATACATTTTATGCGAGTCATTGCATGTATCACAAAAAGATTAAAATATTACATCATTTGTCTACTATTGTACATAGATAATATATTGATCGTTGTCAGAAACATGTCATGAGTTCATAATTTGAATAAGACTATAAATTCAAATTTGATGTGAACAGCCTTGGTGTCAGAAGAAGCTTCACAAGAGTTATATTTAAAAGATTATATTCTTATTTGTAGTGCATGCGATGAAATTCTTGAGCACTCAATAAATTTAAAATGTAGATGTCTCGAATTTCATATGTCAGTACAGTCAAAAGCTTGATGTATTCTATGATAATCTAATATTGCACATGTATTCTATGGTTTAAAAATCGAGATGGAGATCTCATATTGTAACAAAATCATATGATAGAATAATAGTTTGAGTGCAATATACTTAGTCAAGGTCAACTCAAGGTCAATTGCATCATGAAAGACATCATATTTGAGAAGAGGATTAATATGAAGATGGTCGCTAGAGTAGATTACTCAATTGGCATGTTGACCGAGTTGTTTCTATGTAGCAAGTTCTAACATTATTTTAACTTACTCAATAGTTGTTGATAGCTCCAAGGTTGGGATGGAGTGAGAGAGTTTGACAAGCTGTTATTTGAATGATCCAATTCAAATTATAAAACTTTTAATAATGTCTCGTATCTTAATTCAATTGAAAACTTATTTGTTATTCAGTTGCAATTAATGCACTCTATAGTTAAAGACAATCTCATTATCAAGTTAAAGATGTCCTAATTCTTATGGACTACTGCAAAGTCTTAATATGGGTGAAATTCATATCATCAATAAAGCGAGTGCACAGTTAAGGAGTTGTAGTTCTTTTATGAATTCTCTCATCTCATAATATTCTATCATCGAATGTGAACATAATTCAATAAAAAGTTAACCTTGTAATTTTTTTATGTGTGCAATTTATCTCTTGTCTAAATTCTCTACATATTTACACATAAACTTTTCTTTAAGTATATTGATGTATAAGACTATTTGTTAGTGGCATATACTGAGAAGAGAATTTTTAATTAACTATTACTATCATTTATAAATAATAAAATTTATCTGTAGAATGAAATAAACTTAATGGAGATATGAGTCATTTGGCCTTAGACTCAGTTGGAATCAGTTTCAAGAACAGGTTTAAATTTAGGAGACCAAACAAAATTGGATCGAGATTTGCAGAAGGCAATCCATTTTGAAATCCAATTTTCTTCGCCCCTAAATTGATGTTATTCATTAAAATCTAAAATTGGATTAATGGATTGTAATTTTGTAAAATTGGGAGGGATCACTATTTTCTTGCTTTCATGACACAAAGCATTTGAAATCTACGTGTCTACTAAGCTTATGCACCCAAAAGGTCAATACTATAAAAAAATAGCTATTAACATAAAACTATTTTATGAATTAACTAAAGATGGATATAAGAGTGGAATACACAAAATATGCACAAATAATTTACAAAAAAAATTTATTAATGATTTTGATGAAACATTATTTGACTTGTGGTATGGTCGTTACAGCTAAAGCTATCCTCTCCACAATATTTAATTGAGGTGATCCTTAATTTCACCATTGGTAGGTGATGAGGGCATACATACCACCTAAGGCAAATTTTCTATATATCTTCGAGCGCACGCACATATGATAATAATCTTATATATTAACGACTCGGTACTTAACTAATTATATTAATTTCATGATAATTAAGTAAGCATGAATATTGCAATATATATATATATGCATATGTTGAATATTATTTATTTTTTATATTCTTTTTAAATGTTAAACTTTGAAAAATTGGGATCATAAAAAATTTGAAGGTCGAGATGGAGACATTAAATTTTCTATCCAGAAGAACATCACATCTGGTTAGCTGTTATAGTCATATGGTATTATTTGGCAAGTTTGATCTTTAGTTTTCTGATTTCGTGCATTATAAATTTAATTAATTGATAATTTAAATCATCACTTAAATAACTTATTGTTACTTAAATTATCAATAATATCATATTATTTAAATAAAATAACCAGTAATAGATATTTAATTGATAAATAGCCATTTAATTGATAAATTAATTCTAAATGTATTTGAATGAAATTAAATTCAATAATAATAAGAATTGACGAAGACAATGTGATTTAATACGCTGATTTTACTTTTTCCTTCTTTCGCTTCATTTTTGTCATTAATCCTTCGTGTGTTATTTGGTATGTGAACAACGTCCAAGAGATTGTTCCTATTCTTCATCTAAACATCTCATCTTTTGATTTTGTGGCCCACAATTATCATGATAAGAACAACAAAAAAAAAGAGCATTTGTGTTCCAGAAATTAGGAACACAAATGTTCTTACCAAAACAAGACAATGAGAGCAAAATTGAGTATCCTGACCCAAGAATAAAAATGTAACAGGAACTCACGTGACAAACACGTACTCAGTCATTCGGCATGCACTTTACAATTTTCACGAAATACATTTTCCAAATATAATTCATAAAATGCAAAAGACTTTTTATAACAATAGCTAATAATCCTAATATCCAATATAGCTGAAACATTCATAAGTGTAGGATCCCAAGATTCTAAGAGAGGTGAATTAGTGTTAAATTTAAAAATATTAATTTCACAAAAATTATTGTGAAAACTTAAAATTGATTCATTAAACTTTAATCAATGCAAATTAAATCATATCACATGCACAATAATATGAGAAGGAGAATGAGAGAGAAATCAAACACAAGAACACAAGATGGTTGTTGACGAGGTTCAGCCACACGTTAGCCTACGTCCTAGCTCTGACTTTTCGACATCGAGATCGTTAGATATTCCACTAAACTCTTCCTTTATTTCAGATAGGGCAAGGAAGAAACCCTTTACACTAAACCACCTTTTATTAGTTTCAAGAAGTAAGGCACACATCTCCTCCTAAGAAGTTTATCTTTTCTCTAGCTCAAGAGGTAAGATAGAACATCTTTTACATAAGAGCTCACACTCAATTTTCTAATGAAAGATTTCTCTTTTATAATATGAAACTCACAAGACAAGAAGAGAAAAAGAATAGAAGATACAACAATAACTACAAGATGATGACTTTCTTTTGATGCTTGATATTTCTCTTGAGTGCTTGATGAATTCTAGACTCCTTGATCTCCTTTAATAGGATTCTTAAGTCCATTTAACCATTGGAACTTGTATCCTAACTTTGATGTCAAAATATAATCATTTTAGTGCATTTTTCGTATTGACTAGTCGACTATTTTGCCTCACCGGTCGACCAGTACATTTTTTTATGAAAATATGACCATTGGCGAATTTTGCACTATCCGATCGACCAACTGGTTCATCGGTACAGACACGATATTCTGTTTGTCAAAATTAGGCATTTTTTTGCACTAACCAATTGACCGGTGTGCCTGACCAATCAACCTGTGTTCCAGTCGGCAGGTCGATCGCCCTGTGCATTTAAGCATAACTTTTTGCACAATTATTTAAATGAGATATTTTTTATTTTATTGAAAGTTAACAAAATTCTCTACAACTCTGATATTTATCTTTCATTCAAATATAATGAGAACATAGTCAAATATTGATTCAAAATTTAATATACGAAATTGTCCATTTCAAATAAAACATTTTAGACATTTACTATTTTATACATAACTTTTCATACCAGTATCCAAATGAGATGATATTTGATTTTATGAAAAGCTAACAACATTATCTATAACTTTTATATTCATCTCTTAATGTAAAAATCATGAGAACATAAATAAATATTAATCGAAAGTTTAGTACATGAAGCAACGCATTCTTATTAAGGCATTTTAAATATAACTCTAGTTTTTTCAAAGTTTGTATCATCAAAATATAATTTTATAGGGCATTAAAACTTTGCTCCAATAATAAATTCACAATTCTAATAAATGGGGAAACAATAAAGCTAAACGACTCGAACTAATGTCATATGCATCATTATCGGTCAATGAGTTGAGCCACTTACATGACCATTCTTTATAAAAAAACTCTATCACCTGTAGAAAAAATTTATGAGTATAAAAATAGTAGGGTCTAACTATGACCAACAAATAATAATCAATAATCACTACTCAAAAGATAGGAACATTAAAACAAGTGAGCAGATGAGATAATGCGATACGATAATCGATGAATCAATGTAACGATAAATCAATAGAACGATGGATCAAGATAAGGTCAGAAGACCAATCAATAACAATGTCAATTTATCAACATGATCAATAATCCAGCCTAAGGTCAAAGGATCAATCAATATTGATAAAAATTATTCATTAACAATTAACAATGAAATTATCAATATGGCAATGTTCAAGTTAACTATTCAGCTCAATAATCAACGGTCATTAGTCAATAAAAAGTTAATAATCAATAGGGAAATAATAGTTGTCAATCAATGCCAATATCCAAATGACGATGATATATACAGTTCTATTTAAGTTAATTCAATTATATTTAGTGTTCGATATTATCTAATACAATAGGAATCGTTCGGTCAATTAAGAAAAACTTCATTCCTCTTTTCATACAGAGTAGTGGGGATGTCTAGACCACGACAAACCAACAACAATAATATTAAAAATAATAGTTCATGAATGAGGGAACCTAAGTCAAACAACTAGAGGTAATATGTCTGTCTCATACAATTTAATAACAATATGGTTCATGGTTTTGAGATAATCGAAGAACATAAAGACTCAACAGTTTTCAACTTTTAGTTTACCTAGGACATTTATCTTTAAGAATTTGATTTAAATTAAATGGAATCCGATCAAAAGGAATTTACTAGATCAATACTATAATCAACATCAAGATCGAATGTGATGATAACTATATAATTAAACATAATGACAATATGATTATATTATACTAGAATCAAGGGTGATAATAAAAAATAATTGATAAAAAGGAAAATATATTCATATTATAATCAGGGTCAAAGCATATTAATAATAATACATTGAAATACATAAAAATATGAAAAATACATTTTGGTCCTCTGGAATTTGGCCAGTGTCGTGGGAAACCCGGCTATATTCCAAGACCTATAAACCACTTCGACCGAGCCAAACCCAGGCTGGATTGTCTCAATTCACTTTCTACCATCTTCGGTCTCTAGAGCTCGGACCAGGTATGAGGAAAATCTGAACGGGGTCAGCCGATCCATATCCTACCATGACTCGGATCGCAAAACCTGAGACGAGTATGACCGAAACCTAGTACGGATTCGATTGATTCTACATACGCTGTGCTTGGGTTAAGGAACCTGGACCGTGCCTATGGGAACACAGACCAAGTTTATAGAACTCGGTCAAATTCCTAGTCTGAATTAGTCCAAATCCTATTGAACTCGTGGCGGGCAGAACAAAAATCAGGTCAGGTTTTGCTAATGTCGGGAAGTCATGTTTCTGACACGATTTTCGGCCACTATTTCGATGTGATAACTAATCCAATTCAAATAAAAACTATACCAATACGATCTTAGAAGAAGAGAAGTTTAGAATTCCATGTCGCGAAAAATTGACTCCATTCAGATCCCTCCTACATATCTAAAGTTGGCTAAAAAATAAATCGAGTTTTAGATGTCTAACAACTGTACGAACATCATGACTTCGGCCAACAATTTCTCCCTATGGATGTCAAAAAATCTGGGCCAACACTTGAACGATGATCTCCTATATGAGGGGTTTGAAATCAATTTTTGGGTACCCTTTGATACGTCTCGATTTGAGTAAAAACAAGATGATAAAAAGAGTTCATCATGCAGGAATTCCGTTTGGCTGCTAAGATTTTCAGCCATCTTTAATGTCTATTTATAGTTGTAAGCTAGAATTTTGACTTCTATTGGATATTGAAGTCATTGTGAGTTAATTTCGACCGTCCATCACTAATTATGCTTTCTTAATTATTCAAAATTAATTAAAATTCGAATTTAATTGGTTATTTTGTAATCATATTTATAATAATTCAACTTCCTCTTAAACTCCTTAGTATCTATTCCAACTTCCTCTTTATTTTTTCATCAATTTCAGAATTGAAATAATTCCAATAAACAAATAATAGTTTTGCATACTATTTAATAAATAAAAATATCTTTTATTGATTTTTAAAAAATATATGTCATTACAAAATATTTTGCAACAAATAAATTTCAATAAATACCTTCCAACTTTACCTACTTTTTCAACTATATCCTTCAATTTTACTTTGTAATTAAACTGTCCTCCAACTATTAACTTATTTCACCAATTATCCTTTTGACTGGGTTTAACCAGTTATCAAATTATTTTGCACACGTGGCACACATTTTCAAAAATAAAATAAATGAACAATAAAATGGATATTAAAATAATAATATAATAGCTAAAAAATTAAAAAGGGAGGGGGCGTCCCCTCCCCGTCTCCCTCAGGCGGTCTCGTCGGCATGTAGGGAGAGGGGGAGGTGGGTGGCGCCCCCCTTTTTCGTCGGTGATGCGAGAGAGGCCAATGTCGGAGGGGAGAGGGGAGAGAGGGAGGGGCGACATTTGTTCTCCTCCGCGCGTGCAATTGTGCCCCGCCTCTCCCGTGCTAGAGAGAAGAGGGGGAGGGGTGTCATGCCCCATCTTTTTTATATAAATTTTTATTGTATTATTTTAATATTTTATATAATTCTCATTTTAAAATAAGATATCAGGTTAGCGAAACGATTGAAAAATTAATTATTATCGATCGAGAGGATATTTAAAGTGAGAATACAATCTCATAAAGTTTAAATTAAAAGAGAGAATATTGAAAAATAACGATGAAAAAGTGCTTGAAGGCTACAACCCTTTAGTTTGTGAGAATCATCTAAAACAAAAGTATTAATTCCGGCTGATTTCAATTGACCTACTTAGCTACGCGTCAATGTGTTATATTGATACTTTAAAAATAAATCAAATTAAAAAGATCTGTAAGGTTTAATAATATTTTTTTAATAATAAAATGAAGGGGCAGCAAATGTTTTACCGGTGTAGGTTTCTCATCTGATATGATTAGTATTTAACTCGCCGTAACTTTCAATCCCCCGGCAACCCACGTGCATGGCCCCACCCAAAACGGGGAACAGACAACATAACAAGACAAAGCCCCCTCTCCCCCCTCCCTCTCCAAAACCGTGTATCAACTTCCACGAATTCTGCATCCGTGTCAAACAGCAAATCGCAAGGAAAGATAAAAAAAATGATGACGAGAGAGAGATGGAGTGAATAATTAAAAGAAACAGAAACAAGACAGGGGGGAGAGAGAGAAAGTGCAACAATATAACAACCTCACCATTTGTTTACCTCTTCACTCGTTCATTCCCTCCCTCTCTCTCTCTCCTCCATTACTTTCTTTCTCATAATATCTCTCTCCTCCATGACTTTCTCTCTCCAACCCATTTGATTTTGATCTTGCTCTGGGTTCTTGTTGTCACCAAAATCTTGCTCGCTTCCCCTTCTCGCTGCATCAGCCAACTGAATACGAAGAATTCTTTTAAACGCCAGCACCAAAACCGACGCCACCCCGAAAAAGTAGACAGAAGCAAGAAATAAAAAAGAAACAGAAGGGCCAAACCCCCATCATGCTTCCTTCTAATTCCCTCCTCCTCTTCCTTTTTATATGCTGCTGCGCGCTTCCGCCTCGCCTCCCCTTCGCTCCGGTGGCGGCGGCGGCGGCGGCGACGAGGAAGAGCGCCTACGACGTCCTGCGCGGCCACGGCCTCCCGATCGGGATCCTGCCCAAGGGCGTCAAGGACTTCGCCATCGACGAGAGCGGCCGCTTCGAGGCCCGCATCGGCGCCCCCTGCACCGCCAAGTTCGAGAGCGAGGTCAAGTACAGCGCCACCGTCGTAGGCACCATCTCGCCCGGGGAGATCGCGGGGCTCTCCGGCATCTCCGCGCAGGACCTCTTCCTCTGGTTCCCCGTCCGCGCCATCCGCCTGGACAACAGCACCGCCGGCATCATCCACTTCGACGTCGGCGTCGTCGACAAGCGCTACCCGCTCTCACTCTTCGAGGTGCCCCCGGACTGCTCCCCGGAGTCCTCCCGCGTCCTTCAGCCGCGCGAGGGCGCCGACGCCGCCGTCCTCGTGTCTCAGGTCCCTCCTTGCTTTGCCAAACACCAGTTGCTTGATCTCCGTCTCTTTGTAGATATAAATATGTTTCTTTGCCAACTACGCGCTCACAAAAAAGCTTTCCTTGCATCAGAGCCGATTAGCGAAGTTCCGGTACGAACTCGACCACGGTGGTGCTCAGCGAGCTGCCGTTTGATATTTCAAGCAGCTTCTTATTCTCCATTGATGGATGCGGCCGAGGAATGTGAACTTATGGCTTGGCTTCTTCTGTTCTCTTGTGTGTTCTTCGCAGTATGACGCAAAATGTTCAACCAAGACGAACGAAAAGCACCACTTTTTTACCGGAGATATTTGAGAGATTAGGCTCGTTCAGGTTGGTTCAGAAACCAATGTTGTCGGCGACAAAGGGAGCTGCAGAAATTGAGATCTGGTAACGCTCGGATTTCTTCCTCCATTACAGTTCAGACATCATGATTCATTTGGATGGTAGTTGTCAGCATTTATATAGCAAGATCAGTGAAGTTTGGAAGACTTGCCCTGCTATAGGTTGTGTTTTGCTTGTACTGTAACTGTGAGTGAGTATTATGCTTCGGAGTCTCTGTTATGTATACGCAGAAAATCATTTGCCTGTATGTAATCTTTAGATGATATATGTCGGATTGTTTATATAATATAAATGTCAACCTCCTGAAACTGCAAAATATTCACCCTGCAATTTGAGGCCTCCCTCCATTGTTTCCATCGTCTTTGTGATTCTATCGTCATTTGTCTCGACTGCAAAGGCTAAAAGAAGAAAAGCTGCAAAACTTGGAAAAAAAATGGGGAGCACAGTCCGATTGATGTACTCGGGTCAAAAGTACATAGAGCTGCTCCTAGGGAAGTTTAGTGCGGGTATTAATAAGGCGAGATTGAGATCTGAAGAGTTAACGGGAAGATGGGTGGGTCATTCTTCACAGGGTTGAACTGGGGATGAAAGCTGCCCTTGCGATCGATGGCACGTTACTGGAGCTGAAACAGTGGCTCGAGGTCCCCTGTCAGAGGCCTTGAAATGGACTGCAGAGGTTCAGGCATTTCAAGTTCGACACAGATCAGACCCTCTGTGAGGATGGTGCGGTGGTAAAGAAGGGAGAGTAACTTGGAACATTTTAGACGACGCATCAGGAGGGAGGATGGCAGACGTTGTCACACCTTTCCATGGAGAAAATGGAGTTTTTGACAGACCAATCTGCTCTGCGTCCTGCTCCATTTGTACCCATGTGCGTTTAGCATGTAGGTTTCTGTGAAGGTATCTTGGGCAGATCTGGTGGAGAATCCTAAGGGGGTTTGTGAAGGCAGTGTGAGTGTGGGCTCCAACAAAGCCTTGCTAGCACTGGATGGATGATGTGCAGCTCTATTGACCTTCCCTGATGAGCCTTTCTTTTAGGCGTGGCGTGTCCATCCTCAGTCCTCACCAATCAGGTGGACTGTTTAATCTTGCTATTTATGAGTTCTTTATGCTCTGATTAATTAATTCGAACTGAGAAGAATCTGGTTCGAGTAGCTATGAATCCATACTGTTGGGAGACTGCTGGTTTCTGAACTGATATTGAAGCTTGCCATAGAAATGTTTCTGCTAATCAACAACTGAGTTCATTTAGAATATTTTAAAGAGAGATCAAAAGATCTATATAAAAAGAAAAAGAGAAGACCTTCATATGGAAACACGAACATTAGAAATCGCCCTTGTCTTGTATAGAAAGTAACATTGCCAATATGACTCCTCAGAATGAGGAAGTGCACAGTTGCTTAAGATGCTCTTTGATACTTGGTGATTCTTGTGCTTATTGTATCTCTCCTCTTGTCCTAATTCCAAGCTTAAAAACTGGCGTATCAAGCTACTGGCTGCATAAAACAATTCCAAGTAAATTTGTCCTGATGCATCTGGGTAGATCCATGTAACTAGGCAAGAAAATACTACTAAGAAGATAAACTGGCTGTTGGTGGATCAAATGAAAAAAAAATCATAATAAGAAGACATGAGTGATAGTTGTGTCATGTGCAAGGAGACTGTAGTGAGAGTATAACTTTTTGTCCAGGATGTGTACTCGCCCAATTCCTACACCATACTCCATTAGGCAACTTGGTGCCAGCCAATTGATGCCTGCCTAGCATGGCCTTCCATCCAGCTGAGGGGGCCACTCATCTTGGAATTATGTCCTAAAACATGGGGGGTCCACGTCAGGTGGTCTCACAACCCTTGCACCTAATCTGCTAGAAAATAAAAGCAAAGTCCCAACTCTAATATGATTATGAGGTCCTCCTTCCATACAAATGGAAACATTTTGTCCTAAAAGAGGGCCTTCTCAACCAAACACCCAGCTAATGCACCATCGTGTAGTTGGTCTGCCCACCTATTTTTGAGATATTGTATAGCAGTATATAAAAAGGATTTAATGAGGATTAGCAAAATACTGCTCATATCCCGAGACCAGAACATGTAAGAAAGAAAAAGAAATGAGATTGGATTAAGGAATTTGGAAGTATGATCACTTTGGAGTTTAAAATATCATGCCATCCTCATTTTATGTTTCCAAATTTGTTATCATAAAAAAGAAGATTGTTCGTTCATTAATTTTATATCTCATCTTTTATGTTTTGATTATAATAATCAACTGTATGAATAGGTTAAGACAATAAATTCTAGAAAAGATTGATCTATTGATCAATTGATTAAAACGGTGGACTATTTATATTTATTGAAGCACCTTAATATTCATACTTATTCCAATTGTTGTGTCCAAACACTCAAAAGAAAAGAGATGAAAAAAATTACATTGAGGCAATTATGAATTTGATTGAGTTTTCCTTACTCGATAAAACAACTAGTTTTGCCACTGATCGTGGAGAAG
Source organism: Pontederia crassipes (assembly GCA_030549335.1). Taxonomy (NCBI): domain Eukaryota; kingdom Viridiplantae; phylum Streptophyta; class Magnoliopsida; order Commelinales; family Pontederiaceae; genus Pontederia; species Pontederia crassipes. The sequence goes on from CM060190.1 coordinate 39,282,621, forward strand.
ACAATAAAGTAAATTTCAAAGTGTTGATCAATTAAACCGAGCTAGATAAAAATCTTATAAAAGACCAAATGAAAATATCCTCCGCCCCTAGGGAGCCCTGCGGGGATTCTCCTATTAGGGCCCTGAATTCAAGAATTTTTTTCTCGCGATGTCGGGGATGGGTGGCAAATTGCCTCCCGCACCCTCTTTCGGAGATTGGGGCGGAGTTCCTCGGGCCTCAATTCCCTACCCTTTAATATTTTGTATATAATTTATTATAAATATCAACCATTAGATCAAGTATATTACATCTCAGTTATCCACTCTCCTATATATTTATATATAATAAATTATATATAGTTTTGTCGCTGATCATGGAGAAGACAATAAAGTAAATTTCAAAGTGTTGATCAATTAAACCGAGCTAGATAAAAATCCTATAAAAGACCCCCATTAGAAATGAAAATATCCTCCGCCCCCTGCAGGGATTCTCCGATTGAAGCCCCAAATTCAAGAATTTTTCACTCGCGGTGTCGGGGATGGGTGGCAAATTGCCCCCACCCCCTCTTTCGAGGATCAAGGCGGAGCTCCACGGGCCTCGATTTCTTACCCCTTAATATTTTATATATAATTTATTATAAATATCAACCATTAAATCAAGTATATTAAATCTCAGTCGTTCACTCTCCTATATATTTATATATAATATGACAAGTAACAAACCCTAATTTTCTTTTTTGTTTGCCGGCTAAACCCTCCATGGCTGCCGCCTTCTCCTCCTCTTATGATTCCTCTTTTGTCATCGGCCTCTGCCTTGCCCATCGCGATCTTGTGGTCATCAACCTCGCCACTCGCGTCATCCGCCGCCTCCCTCCGAGCCCCCGCGGCACCTCGACGTGGAGGCATCAAGCTTAAAGTTGGTGGTGGGCCCCTCCGGTATCGATTTTGATTCATGTTCGTCGACATGTTCCAGGAATGACCAGTGATGTTCGAGTACGACTCTGAGATAGACGCTTGGCTAGTGATCCAAGCCCAAGAGATCGCCGCGGGCCCATGGAGAAGTCGACGGTAGGATATGCCTCAACTCATCCACTTCGGGGCGGAGAGCCTCGTGTTGTCATGCGCAGGCAGCGACGGTAGGGAATCGGTGCGGGGCATCAGAATTTCCCCGCATCGGGGATTCAAGTCGGAGTCAGGGGCGATGACATGGTCGGTGCCAACCCTAACCTCCATTGACCATTACTCGGACACTTTGATAGCCAAATTATTTTTAAACATAATAATGATCTTGGAACACACTTGTAAGCACTCATTTGTAAATCTCTTTTTTTTCTATTGATCATTGTACTTTAGAATTTTTATAACAAAAGAGTAATTCAGAGAGCTCTAGTTGTGAAATTATTTGTATTGGAATTATAAGAGGTTACATACATATCTTGGGCGAAGAAGAAGATGATTATAATGATGTTTTCTAACTTATGAGGAGAAGTGTATAATAATGAAACTTCGATCATATTGAGGTTCAGGAGCCGCAAAACATGAAATAGGCTAAAATAGTTGGCCAAACCATGGTAAAGTGGTTATATTCTAGCTCTTTTCTTTAGTTGCTTGCATTGATTGGCTGGTTATGTGAATTAACTTTGAACTGAACAATCTTAGTCTATTTTATCACTTTCCTATTGTAATTTGAGTTTAACACCAATCACCCACCCCTTTTTGGGCATAATTGATCAAACTAATCAAGTGCAACCCTTTCTCAAGAATTCTACCATTATTGTTCATCTACTTTTGGTTACATGCACCAATTCAAAGTAAAAAAGAAAAAGAAAATCATCTAATTGAAGTATGTACATATCATGCATGTCATCACTTATTTCACGATACAAAATATGCATATTTCAATATATCAATAATCATTACATGAGCTACAACATCAAATCATCAAACATCATGGCATACATAGCATGTCATGCATGACATTCTTTTTGTTATTTGCTTCTATTCTTACTTTGTCATATAACTTATCAAAATTTGTTTATGACTTATTAGGCATAATTTATTACATGGCACCGTTATTTTCTTTTCTTTATTTTACATTTTTTATCATATGATTATTTTAAAGTCCATCTTATAATATCTCTCATATTAATTCAAGAAGTATGTCATCATCACCATTGTATCTAACTAGGTCATAAGTGTTTATTTTGTACATCTTTGTTCCACCAACAAGCAACTTAGGAAGTACACTTGCATGTGTGAGAAACTTTACTTCCGCAGAACTTTACCAATATTAATGATGTGTCAAGAAACTTATCTTTCAATTGGTCATTCATTATTCACTTCTACTATGAGATTGCAAACAATCTTTATTTTAAGTCTTTGCATATATAATCTAAATGATATTCAAACATCATGCAATATTTGTAATATAAAAATATTAATATAACATGCTTATGAGATTTTTGGGTCATCACACATGTTCATGATATTAACATAATTAATCATGACAAAATTTGGCATATATCATGTTATACATCACTTTCCAATAGTAAATACCTTTGGCATGTTGTTAATATGAATTGATAACTAAGTCTACAAACATTTACTTAGAAATATTCTTTTTTTTTTTTGCAAATTAAACTCTCGAACAAAAATAAATAAATAATTTTCAAAATTATCTTTTTGTCATTTAATCTTTAGAATTCCTATAAGAATAACAATATAGTTTGTCTGATCATAACTATTTATATAAAATTTGAATGAATCAAAATCTTACATAAATTATACTTCAAGATTTTTCCAACAATATATTATTTAATATTAAATGATAATAAGATGTATCTATATCTTATGTCAAAAGAGGTGATATGACCCTACACATATCAATAATCATATAAAAGCACAATGCTTTGTAAGCTTTTCTTAATGCTTAATCATGAATAAAAGCTTGGATAAATTTTACTAATGTCCTTCAATTTTAGCGCTTTTAACTTATTTTACCAATTATCCTTTTTGACGTGTGATCGATTGTTTCCTAATTTGACGTGGCGTCCATGCGGCGATTTCTCTCTTTTCCACTTGAGCAACTAGCCGATGTGACATCATTAAAAAATAAAAAAACATTACAAAATAAAAAATAAAAAATGGGGGAGACCTTTCTCTGCGACAGCAACCCCCCACCATCTTTTTCCTACACCAGCGAAGGAAGCGGGCCCTTTGCAACCCGAGGGGCCCTCTGTGACCTTGCCGGAGGTCGAGGGGGTGATCCTCCCTTTTCCCTATACGCGCCGATGGAGGAAAGAGGGGCATCGCCCCCACTGCAAACTCCGGTGCAAGGTCGCGGAGGGGGAGGGGGCTCATGCGTAGGGAAAAGGGGGAGGGGGCATCGCCCCTTCTTTGCGACCTCCAGCGAGGTCACAGAGAGGGGCGACTCCTTCCCCTGCCCCCTTCCCCCCACCCCTCTCCTTTCTCCGGCAGCCCTCGCATCGACGAGTTGGCTGCCGAGGGGTTGGCGTCTTATTCTATTTATATTTTATTTCATAATAATGACATATCATCTAATTGTTCCTGTGGAGGAGATACGTGTGGATGCCACGTCGACAACACAATCGGAAAACGACGAATCATAGGTTAAAAGAGTAGTTGATTAAACAAATTAAAAAATAAAGGACAATCTAGTTACAAAGTGAAGTTGAAAGGTAGCGCTGTGAAAGTGGTATGAGAGGGTATTTAATAAAATTTATCCATCGAAGCTTTAATCATATTTAATAGAAATATGTTGTATTTTAAAATTTCTCAATCGAAACCACATCAAATACATTAACAATAAGAAGGAATTGAATGTAGGACATAAAACTAAAAATTATATATTAAAAATACAACAACAAACATATTACCAAAATTTTAAAACGGACAAAATAACATGATATATGCATAAATATGGATCACAATAAAAAATGCCATCATTCATCATTTTATGTCACTAATTGACAATTTGACACTTCACACTGATAACTGAAAGTAAAAAACAACAATGACCATCCATAATCCATTTAAGTCAAAAGTCCACTCCATATCTATTGCATAACGATAACACACCAACAATGTGTGTACATGAATCATCGAATACTCGCAAGTTTTATCAAAATACAAAGTAAACAAGTGAGTTAAACAACCACATATCTTGTCACCCATCTCTAAACAAAATACATGACACACACAACATAAGTAAAGTTCACATATAAGTTAAGGTTGAAAAAACTTCAATGCATAGAACATATTTCATCTCCAGTTTATTTACTATCATTGTCAACATCATCAAATTGGATCTCAAGATTGTCATTAATTTTTTAAAGGGATAACAACAAGGGTCTCTAAATACTCCACTTCAAGCACATCATTTTCAACACCTAGTTATTCATTTTCATTTATTTGATTGCACACATCCCCCTTAGTTCTTTCTTCATTATATGACTAATAGTGAGACTTGGTTGCTCCTCTAATTACATGAACTATTGGTATCATGACTCCGGTTTAAACCATGGTCTAACTCGCAAGACGCGACGTAATACGATTGATCAAATTCTTATAGCGGAAGCATCATATTATTATGTAGAAACATGTGAAATAAAGTTATCACACTATTGTTCACACACACTTATAATTTAAACTCATAGCAAATACACACTCTAATTTAAACTCATATATTTTAAAAAATTTCTGAAACATGTAGCTTTTATACACCATATAACACATTAAGAGAAGTCAAACATCCTCACAAAAAAATATCAAGAGACTAAGTCTTAAAAAATGCTTCTAATCCGATAGGGTATTTCCACACATGGCCACATGACTGGTCTATTGATTTGAAAAATTTAAAACAACATTATGAACAAACAACATCTCAGTAAGTTGAAAACTCATAACTTATGTGTTACCACATATTCAATTCAAATAAATTAATTTAGTATTTTAAAAACTTATAGGAAACAAGCTAACATCTTATTACTTATGAGCAATTATCATATTATGAAAGATACTACATTAACTAATATCAATGAAATAATATCTTTAGCATATCATACAGCGCCTCACGTATTTGTTTCACTTCATATAGCATTTCACATATCATATCATGTATCATGTCATACCATGTATCATATCATATTATATCATGTATCATATCATATCATATCATGTAACATATGTCATGTATCATATCGTATAATGTATGCACGTATGCATAATGCACATGCCATATTACCAACTAGTCCGATGAACATATTACCCTGTAGGATTTCATATCATTCCAAATAATGAGGTACATTTCTTGCAAAAGACATATCATCCTTGACCAGAGGCCTCATATCGTCTCGTAGGACATCATATCATCCTTGTCGGGGAACATATATTATCATGTAAAATATCATATCATCACATGAAAATGGAGTACCTTCCTGCATAAGACATATCATCCCGACAGAGAAAATGCAATACATGAGATGCATAATGCATGTATTATCCATATCATATCACTTAGAACACATATCGTATAATTGCATTAAAAGTAATCCACTTACTTTTCGATCATATAAAATATATAGTCATAAATAACATTTCAAAGACATAACATGAGCTATAACACTGATGGATTACTTCTAGTGCACTTTAGTACACTAGGAATTCGTATGGTGCTAAAAGCATCATGCATAATAATTAGTAAACATGTGATATTAATACAATTATAATTTTACATCGTAACAACTTTACGAAGCCCGATCCTGTGAAAATTTTCCATTTAAGATATATTGTATAAGGTATCTACAAATTTCATTAAGACAACTATATTATTCGCCTACCCAGTTTGCTGACATATTGAGTTCTGTCGAGTGTAAACGTCATAACTTCTAGAATATTTATGATAACTAAGTAATTATAATTTTTCATGAAACTAAACTCTCCAAGGTTTTAACCCATATAAATCTCATAATTCTATTTCTCATATATGGTTCTCAGAAAATCCATAAATTTGCCTCTGTTCTCTTCTAATTTTCTGTTCTCACATATAATGTTTACTTTAAAACTCATAACTTTCGTTGTACATGGTCTATAAAAGTGATTCAACTTTGATTACAAAGAGGACTTTAACATCTTTAAGACATATACATTTAATGTTAAGAATAAACATTTAAATTACCATAGTATTTACAATTCAGAATACGCATCACAAAAAATAGAAAGAGCAACTCGAAATAATCAATTCATAATTTTTCGTATACAAATTCAATTAACCTTATTCTGGAGCCTGTGGAAAGTAGGCTCAATTAGGGTTCATCCTATGAAATTTCATAATTTTTTAAGAACTTTAAGATGTCTATATCATGTTGACAACTTTCGAATAGGGCTTGATGTCTAGCAAAGATGAATCTTCATGTTGATGAACTAGGATTTGATCCACACCACAAGAACATGGACAATTCATAGAAAAGGAATATCCAACTTACTTGGATGAAACCTTAAGAGGAAACTTTTTATTTGTTGTTGAAATCCCTTCTTTCCCCTTTTGTTTTTGCTTGCTTTCTTTGTTGCCTTATGGGATGAATTTTTTTAGTATGCAGAGTAAATGGCCAAGTGAAATAAAGATAAAGATTGATGTCTTATATATTAGGGAAACTGAGCTTAAGTCGGTTGTAAGTGAAATCCCCAAAGTGCTCTTGGAAGTTCCCTTATTTACATTAATATCATTAAAGTAAATGGCTTGAAATTTTCTTTATTTATTTTATTTATTCATTTACTTAAGACATTACATGTAAATAAGAAACTACCTCCCATTTGAATTCAAAGAAAATATGTAGAAAAATAAATTTCCAAAGAATCGAAATCTAAATTTTTGTTCGAAGAACAAAATCGATCATTTTTTCTGATTTTCCAATTTTGCGCTATCATTTAACCTAACTAAGACTTTGCCTAAGAAATATTAAAAATCATATTTAACATACTATCATATATAGGAACAAATACCGAAACTTTAATTTTCCAAATTTTAATATTTTTAAAAAGTTATTTTTCCTTGTCCTTAGTCATTTGTCATCAATTTTAGGTGTTGAATTCTATGGAATTGTTGAACATATGCTCACACACTTATCATAATTCATATCAATCAATAATATATGATTAAATTATATAATCTTACGTGGATCAAATCATGGATATTACAATTGGTTTTGTTGAATTCACATTTGGTGTTATTGTCATATTTCTTATTTAGTATTGTTGGCTCCACATCGATTTTCATCTCAATATCATTTTTTGGCCTACACCATACATATTATTTTTCATTTGAAAATTTTACTACATTGATGCTAGTATTGATGAAATAACATTTTTTATTTCATTTGGCACAAGGAGGCAAGTTTAACATCCTTTCTTGTAGTAACAAAATGATGCTTGAGATAATTTATTTATTTTTGCTATATACCTTGCCGCAATAGTTGCATGTTGGCTTTTTCACATTCTTGCCCATATCAATCCCATGCTCCCAAGTCCAACCAATATGAGATCTATATGCTTGAGATAAAAAGATTCTTTTGTTTTGTTCTCCTAAACTTGATACAATGTTAGCGATTGTAATCAAAGGTAGACTGAGGACAACACATATTAAAAAAGGTAAATGATGGTTAAAGGAGTATTCAATTAGTGAACAAATATAAGCATATTTTAAAAAAATATTTAAAGAGTAAACAATGCTATAAATCGAGGTCACTTAATTTATTTATTACAAAGGATCAATGAGCAGATATCCTAACAAGTTGAGAAAATCACGAGTATAAATTATCATTGGCTAACTATTTAAAAAAAATGTAAACACACATTATAGCAGCGCCAAGTCCACAACAAGAATATAAATCATACAAAAGTCATAATTTCACTAATTTACATAAGAAAGTTTACTAAATCATGCGTATAGTACACAAAATTATAGGTCAAATGTAAATGTAAAAGTAAAGCATAAGCAAAGCTAATACAACATGCATTATTATTACATAATATGTTATAAAATGTGTATCCTCTAATTATAATATCAATTCTAATAAAATCAAACATTTGGAAAAAAATATTAAAGTACATAAAAAATCAATCAAAAGACAAACAAAAGAAATGAACTAATGAAGAACAAAAGAAGCGAAATAGAGAAAAACAAAAGAAACAAATATGATTATTTCATAAGTTTTCATAACTAGTCAACATTCTATACATTTTCATAAATGATCAATATTTAATAAAGGGATTATTCTAGAAATGGTCAACATTAAACATATAATACACTCATCACAAGGTAGAAGTCAAATAAAAGTTTCAATTCAATGAAGAAATTAATTGGTATGTACAGGATCAATGATTATCGAACTATCTGTAACCATGTTGGAGATAAACAACAATGCTGCGTAAAGGGCGCATTCCTCTATGATACTCGATCATGTTGATCAAGGTCTACCAATCACCAAATTGATATGTAATTAGTGTGTAAAAGAAATTAATAGGTGGTACCAAACTACTTGTAACCATGTTGAAGATGAACATCAATGGTACCTTATGAGCGCCAACAACATGATTACTCTACTATACTTAATCATACCAATCTATCCAAGATGTCTAATGGACCTTCGTCATCACCTTCTCCTGTACAATAAGTGACTTCACATCTTGGCAACTTCGTTTCTTCTCAGGATCTCAATGACGATCATGTTAAAAGATGAGAATATGAGATATCCTAATGGCACAAATGAGATCATGAGGAGAACTAATCCTTAATCTAAGTTTTTACATAACTAGACTCATAAGCCAAAGAAATTATACTTGTAGCCTTGTTAGTTGAATCACCATGTTTGATTCTATCCAAATTGCAAGATTCAATAGAGTTAAGTGGTTTTCCTACCTTGAAAACATAAAACCAAATTTTATGTACTAAAATGTAATTTTATCAAACAAATGCTTCTTATTCCACAACAATCAAAGTATTTTTTTCATTCATTCCTATACTAGGAGATTTTTTCACTTGTAAAAGAAAATGTTCCATACTAATAAATTTGGGTTCATAATTAGGGATTTCAATGAACAATATCTTGTAGCACTTATCGATGAGGCCTTGTCAATTAGTATTATACAGAAGGAATCACTTATAGAAATTAATACAATTAGATTAGATTTTCATAGATGAACTTGGGATTGGAATGTGAAACATGGGATTATTTTCTATCAAATAGGAAGGGATTGGTGTTGCACAATGAATCTCTTTATGCTTGATAAATAGATTCATTTTACAAGCTTGTTATTATGTGTATCACCTAAAAAGGAATGAATTAATTACATATACAATGCTTGAACTTTTGATATAGATGTTATATAGTTAGTTCTCATCCATCAGAGAAGAGACTATGAATGTAATAGGAGAATTGATTGACAAAAGGCAATGGAAAGAGAACAAATGAGATGAGTATCCGACCATTGATCTAGGAGATTGAGAATGTAGAAAGAAATTAGAGGTTTTTGGGGGTGATTTTTTTACGTTTATAGTTAGGATATGAGTGAAATTTTGGCTCCAACCAAAATTCTCCTTTTAAAATAAAGAATATTATATACCCCATGATAAAAACTTGAAAGATAGTGCTTTTACATTCTCCATTTTGAAAAAGAAGAAAATATTTCTTTAATTTTATTTTGGAAGTCCACTTTATGGAACATTTGGCAAATGATTAAAGCATGAATTATTATAAGTTTTCACATTAAAGTTATGTTTTTAGTTATTTGACATTATTAATGTATTATTTTAATTGTATCATGTCCTCATGCCTAATCAACTATGCCTAATATTATTCCTTGTAACGTTGTTCAACATAAGAAAGAGGACTATCCAAGTTAGGACAAAGAAGTAATTTAATAAACAATAAAATAAAAGTTTTAAGTTTGTTTTTAAATTATGGATTAGGTGGATAAGTGCAAAAAATGTGAATAAATTAAAATTTGATAAAAAGGCTATATTTTGAACTCCAAAATTGGGTATTTCAATCATGAATTTGCAAAATTATATTATGTCTAGCACTTTAAATCATCCTCCCTCTTCCATCAACTTGGTTGAATTAAAAAAATGATTTGTTAAAAACATGATTCATCAATTTGAACTCAACTATCAAATCCGTTCAATTCAAACATGAGTTTTTTTTATCTTCTCAACATGCCAAAACTCATGTTTTAACTTAATTGATTCGATTCAAAAAGTACTACTATTCTATCACAATTTCTTCTCTTCTATTATTATCACTTCTTAATCATCAAACAAATAAGACCCTAAAAGTGTGTTGCATTTTCTGCAATATCCCAATTAATTAATAGTAGGCGTAATAGTCCTAAAATCCTACTTAAGCTTCAAAGTATAAATATTCAAAAGATTACCCTAAAATTGTCTTCTCAACTATCTCACTCCCAAATGTCTATGAGAACTTCTAAAGAATCTTAGCTCTCCAAAACATGACAATAGATATTGAAGGATAAGGGGGATCATATGAGGTAAGGGAGAGAAGGAGAAGCATCGAAAAGAAGAAGAAGAAAGTAAAAAAAAGAGAGGAAAAATTCACTAGAGTTATAACTTGAATCCTAATATATTCCCGATATATTGATTGGTGATTTGATTGTGGGATTTAGAAATAACTTTTTATTCATATGCAATGAAAGTTAGAATTTATGTATTCATTCTTAGGATTCAAAGTGTTATCAATGTACATTATCAATTTGTGCAAACTTAATATACAAAAACTTCTTCATTGCAAAATTGTGCAGACCGTGTTAATTGAAGCAATCATATTCCCAATGCATTTCATAATGCTTAGTTGAGGTTCATGTTCAAGAATTTGAAATTATTTATATCAAATTAGGTTGTAATCAAATTTTAGAATAGTGATTTTCATAGCCTACAATATGCAATGCTCACTATAACATAGCAGGATATGCCATGGCATCAAGGACCATCAGAATGTAGTGATGGAAAGAACAATGTTATAGTTGTGTGCTACAATCATAGTGTACAAAGAGGAACTATGGTGATAGGGTTCTAAATTGTGATCTTCTGAAAAAGAGTTGTATTGTAGCACACTTGCTCTACCCTAGAGGCTTGAGTCGATCGTGGTGGGCCAAGTGGGCTAGTAAATTATTCCTATTATTTTGTTGACTATTCTTCATTTATATTAATATTCTAGATTATTTTAATACTTGCTTGATATATTGGTCTAACCTAGTAACAATTTGAATGGATAGTTTCATAATAGAAAATATGTCACACGTATTGAATATTTGAATATATCAATGATTGTTAATTTAAAAATGGATTGTCAAATATGTTGTGTATGTCATTGAAGGAAGCTAATTGTATTATTAATATCATCTTAATTAGGGTGTAGAGTCTCAAGGAGATTAAGTCTTCACCATTAATGGTGTTGAATCTCATGGAAATTGAATCATCACCAGTGTCGAGCTTCCAAAATGAGTTAAAAAATGACTATGACCTAACTAGACATCTGATTATGCCACTTGATATATTAATCAAATAACACAAATGAGTTATCTTAAAAAGATGTAAGAGGAAAATTCTTATGAAGAAAATCATATAAAATGACAAATATGTAACCTAAAATGGACATAAAGATAAAGATATGAATTATTTATACATTATTAAGAATACAATGAATGTATGTCATTTGGCATATAATATTTTATGCTCAAAGAGATTGCAAGATAAGTCATAATATGTCTTAAATTTAATATTACTATATGATTTGTAAAGTCTTATCTTGCTATAAATGATTTTGTAACATGACATATAGAGTGTATATGCATGTTATCTTATAAATTATGCTTATAAAATAATTGCATATATCATAGTAATTATGACTTAGGTTATAGCAAGCATGAGTCTTTACAAGTTCTAATTGGATGATTCATCCTTTTATTTCATGTATTCGTGCAAATGAGGAGATCTAGGCTTGACAACAATGTTGTTCGGATTGGAAAATTGCACATGCCATGGTCGGGCTATATGTGTCGATAAGCTCATGTTTATCTTATATTTTTCAACTATGTCATTGAACTCTCACATCAAGTTTAAGATGACCTATGTGCCACATGAACATGGAATGTGTGGTGTCAGGGTCTGAAGTGTGGAATATTAGAAAATGTATAAATCTAGAGTGAAAATCAGGTGACCGTGGTGCGAGGGTCTGAAGTGAAGAATATTAGAAGATGCATAAATCCAAAGTGAAAATCAAGTGATACAAGAGTTAAGTCAGCATAAAGTGACCTAATTCGATAGAAAGTTACAAAATTAGTTTTAAAACTTATAAACCCTCAACACATAGATCAAGTTTGCAAGCGCACAACATCACTATGGCACTTAAGGTTTGATCCATAGAGATAAAACTAAAATTTCATGCTTAATTAAAATCATTTTGAAAAAAAACTAAATATATAGATGTTGTTCAAAGAGAGAAAGTAAAACATTACTAAACTAGAAATTGTAGTAAATGAAGTTACACTAATTTTTGTGGATTTTTAATAAGACAAAAAGACAAAAATATGTGAATAAAAATAAGTAAAAATGGACTAGGATTTAGATATTGCTTTTTCTAAAATTGACAAAAATCACAAAAGATAGCAATAAATGTTCTCAGTGACCCAATCTCACAACGATGATCCTCTAAAGTCAAGTCACTCTCATGCTTGTTGACTAAAAGATTTTACACGATTAAAAACACCACTAAGAACATATCCATGCGATCTATGGGCATTCTAAGCGCCAAGTATTTAGATGGGGCAGCTCCTGAGATGATCCCACTTACAATTTTGGGAACTCTTAAGTCATAAACCGAGATGCAACCAACTTCTTGGAGCATGCTGAGTCACGATATAGCATGATAATCCCTCTTGTGCAGAATAACCCAAGGCCGATTCGAGTAGAACTAAAGGTAAAATGAAAATACTTCAAGTTTGCCTCTCATCCATACGTAGCACGGACCATCAACGTCTATAAATAGGGAACTCTCAAACAAAAAGAAACAATGTCAAAATAGTAGAAAAAACAAAGGTAAAACGTTTGACCTCAATACTAAAAATGCTCTAAGTTTGCCTCCTAGACGAACTTGGCACAAACCATCAACAATCTCTTTGACATAACCTAACTATCATCCAACATCTCAACCCGCATGCAACAAATGAGAAATAAACCTTCCCTTTGGACGAAGGCTGATGATGTCTAAAAAACACTAGTACTCGAAGCATCATTAAAAAATAGAGAATATCTAGTTTTGCCTCTCGATCGTACTTGGCACAAACCAATTGTCTTTTTTACATAATCCAGTCGCATCTCAACCTCACGCTAGCATGCGACAACTAAGAATGAACTAACCTCTTAGTGGAAGGCTACTAACATCTTAAAAGCACTAGTCACTATAACAAGAAGAAAAGACATCAAATTAAGTGAAAATAAAAAATAGAGTCGCATAATCTCATTGCTTCTTCTCAACATAACCCAGCTATGGTTTGACCTCAATTTGAACCAATGTTGAAGAATATGAACATCATCTTGGACAACAAAACACAAGATCAGCAACAAGACCCTTCCACATCACTAAAAATCAACTTGCATAAAAAATCAACAAAGGACATTAATAAAATAGTAATCAACTAAAGTAGGATAAAATGACAGCTACATAACAATAAGTTTAGAAAATTAATGTTTAGAATAAATTCCATCCACTAATCTCCAACCTTAGCAAGTTGATTAGCTACTCATCTCAAGAATAGATGGTGCAGTGTATATATACATCAATACTAAAAATAGAAAAACAAAAAAGAAGGAAAGAGAAAAAAAATAAAAAGGTGTTGCAGCAACTTTTATTTTTCCTCCAGATTTGAACTTTGCCAAGGAGTCTCCATATTTGAACTAGACGGTGATTGATCAACCTTTTTTATTGACTACTTTTGACTCCTCTTTCTCGTCCATTCTAAACTAACCATCCATATGAAAAGCCATATTTCAACCTAAATGTTTTCGAGATGGGAACTTAAGGAATGATGAAAGGGAATAAAAAGAAAAGTGAAACTTTCTCTCATACAAATCTCGCACGCTCTCCTTTTGACCTATTTTTCTCTCTCATCTCCGTAATTTTTGGAATGCGACAACTAATCCTTACAACTAACAATCCACCATTGTCATCAGCTTGACCATTGCTAAGGGCATGATCACAATCTCAGAGTGATCTCCAAATGTTGAGATCTATCCATTCGCCTTCTCATTCTCTTTAGGATATTAAATAGTTTTCTAATTTTTCTAGTTTTTGCTTGTAATAAAAAGTTTATTTGTTTTATTTTGATCATGAACCATCAAAATGAAATCGGTCTACATGGCTACATCAACACTAGGAAGAGAGAGATGAAAAGCGATGAAGCTGCAATCACTACTTGGAGATTGGCATCATTTGGCCAAGGAGAGTGAAGCAACTCAACAAGGAGGTCGTAGAGGAGTGGTTGGATTTGTATTATGCATGTGGACATTTGAAGGTTAGAGGGACAGATGGTGTGTGGTGGCACTTGAATTTGCTGCGATACTTTGGAGATGGACACGATGTTTGACAATGCAAAACTAGGTCAAATTCTGGCAAACCAGAACTTAAAAATTATGATCACGTGAGTAGTTCTCACCTTTTTTTTACTTTTTTCTTTCAATTCTTTATTATTTTTAATTAGTAAAATATTATTAATTACTATTTAATTTTAATATTATTCATTAAACTATTTTTATATTATTTTAAATAATAAATCAATTATAATATTTTATTCATTAATATATTATCATTTAGCTTATAAAATACATTCTTTAACTTAATATGAATATTTTTTTTGTAAATTATAATATTAATAACGTATGAAAATAATAAATTATAATATTATTATTTTTCATAAATTATAAATTATAATATTAATATAAATATTTTTTTAAAAATTATTATTTTAACTAAATAAAATATATAATATTTTAATTTATTATAATTTTATACTTCATAAAATAATAAATTATATCGTTAGTTATTATTTTTTATTTAAACACATACTAAAACTTATATATCAAATTAATATTTTAAATTCTTATCATTATATTTTTCGTCCAAGGACATAATTTTGCATAGGATGTTCAATGCTTAGGGAGGATGTTGCTATTGGAAGGATCGGCCACCGACACTTAGGAGGAGGTCAGTTCAAACAAGGAGAGAGAAAGCTAAGGTTAAAATGATGGATTGTGGACTTGGATCATAAGAAAAAGAAGATTCGGATTGTTAGGCACAGATAAATTAAATCATAACTAACTTATAAAAATAGAAAAATATATAGATTTGATAAAGAACTATCAAAATGAAATGGAACGGTTCATATCAACTCCTAAGGAGGCTCCTTGGCAAAGCTGATAAAAGGATCCCTTTACTTAACTAAGTCTTTCAATATGATGTTTAGATTTATTTTTTTACTATCATTATATTTTTTACTGCAATTAAGTATGTTTATTCTACTTATTAAAAATCAAGAATGTCGAAGTGAAATGTAGCAATGCCTAGTAACCGGTCTCAATCACCTAATTGTAGGGGCATTATATTCTTAATTTTCAATTAAACATGTGTATATCTAAGTGCGTATTTGAACTTTTTTTGCTAATTTCCTTTGGCCTAATGATTTGACTATAAGGGTGCGTTCACTATATTGCCATTCAACACCTAATAATGTAGATTGCCTCTTAAAAAAATTGTCACTTGTTAAATTGTCAATAATATACATTACCTTATTTACTATACATAAGTAATTCATCTAGCAATTCATATTAGTTATTTATAAGAAAATACAGATTTATGAATTAATATATAATTTTTACCAATATATCCCTAATCAAAAGAATTATGTTTAGATATATAAATTATTTTTAACTTCATAAACTTAAATCATAAATATATATTTTCACTTATAAAATTAAAATTTATAAAATAATTAATATATATATATTTTAAAATATGATAATAATATAGTTATAATAATTACAATATTTGATTAATTTTATACTTTATTTAATTATTATTATTATAATTTATTCAATGTGCTTTAAAATTTATTTAAATAAAATTGAAAAGGACAAATGGAGAAAGCAAAATTTAAAGGATTGCAAATCAAGTGATAATGTAGATTGTCTATGCTCCCATAGACAATTTGTATTGTCACTTTATAAGCAATGTAAATTACCTGGGCAATGCAGATTGTCCATTACCTGTCACAAGTGAACAAAGTAATGTGATGGGTCCAAATAATTTAATACAATATTACCTGATAATTTATAAGATTATCTCTAGATAAACGCCCCCTAAGTGATAAAGAGTTAGTATAAATAGTTATAAGGTGCATCGTTTTAGTTTATTAGAAAGATAATTTAAAAGGAAATAACTTCTTAATGTTTGTTCATAAAAATATTTTTCGACAGATGAAAATGGTGCAATGCGCACAATTTTTAAAATAATTGTTTAAAATGTAAAATAAATTTTCCACTATTATCGAAGTTCGGTTCAACCTCGAATCGATGGTGATCTTATTCGATTTGATATCAAAATTATTTTGATATTAAATAAAAAATAACTGGTTGAATCGGTTCAATCCGGTTCAATTTTGAAAAAAAATATTAAAAATGACAAAAATAGGAAAGTTAAAAAAAGAAAAAAAAAGAAAGAAATATAAGAAAGGTATAAAAGAGGGAATATGATATGTATAAAATTAAATATGAATTGATATAAAAAAATAAGTATTTGAAATTGAATAAAATTAAAATGAAAAATTATCAAAGGTTATAAATAAAGGAAATAAAAACGAAAGTGTTAAAGGAAAAAAGAAATAAAAATAATTTAAGATAAAATTTATTAATATAATATATCTATAGATATTAAATTAATAATAATATATTTATAGTTATATATTAATCATTATTATTAAAACTTTTAATAAATAAAAATTATGTTACATTAATTTTTAATAGGTTATTAATACAATATTCATATAGTATATCATATAACTTATATTATATCTTTATAATTATTAAAATTAATATTATTTTAATAAATCCGGTTCAATTCGATCGAACTCAATCGGACTGATCATAAGGAGTCTGGCTGGTCATGGGTCCGATTATGAAAATATTGAAATTTACCATTATTTAGCAAAATTATACATTTCCAAGGTAACATTTATTTTCATTTTCTTACCTTGGGTAAGAAAAATCCGACCTATAAATAACATACCCAGTAAAAAAATTCGATTCTAAAAACAAAACATTATAGTCTAATTAGATGTTGAGATGATTTTTTTTTTATGAATCAGATTTGAACTGCTTAAATTAAGACCTAAGGAGCCAGAATTACATTATTTATAAATATTATTAATCCAAGAGATATTAATTTTTTTTTATTATTTATATAGCAGTTTTTGTATAACTTAATATTGTTCTATCATATTCCGAAACTCTAATTTGTTCAAAGTTTAGTGATAAATTTTAAATTTTATTCATTTAGTTAAATATATTTATATTTAATTTATTTATTTTTCATTAAAATTTCAAGACATTCAAAAAATTGCCCATAAAAAAACATATATTTTTTTCTAAATAAATTTTAAATCGACCGTTCCCATCGTATTAAAACCAGCATATTCTTCGTATTTGGTAATTGTTTTTTTATAAATACATAATAATTTCGACTTTAATTAGGCCCTGCGTGTTGTTACCCTCTTCCTCCTTTCCGCGTCGAGTCGAGCCCTAGAAGACGATCCTCTGCTTGGTTCGTCGTGACACTTCCTCCTCGCGGCCTCCGAAGTCGTTGTCGAGCTTCTCCCGGTCTTGGTTTATGAGGTGAGACCGATCGATCTGATCCCATCCATTTTAAGATTTTGGTGCTGTGTGGAATTTTCTTCGAGTTTCCTCTGTCAGATTTCATGTGCTTGTTGATCATTCTGTTGCCGCTTATTCTTTCGCCTCAATTTCATAGATCTGCTTTCGAGGATTGTTTTTTTTCGATCTAAGACTCAATTTGTGAATCTGTTATTGTTGAAAGTTTGGATTTGTTAGGAAAGTCTCATTCTTGCTTGATTTTAGGGTCTGTCATCGATTGGGTTTGCTTCAGATTGAGCTCGTTAGCTTTTTTGGATGAAAGATTTATCATTTGACCGCATTTTTGGATCTTCAAGTCTTGATTCTTCTGACTAACATTTTCTTCCTTCTTTTATTGTTATGCAGCTCGAAGGAGAAACCCACTCTAGGGTAAGTTGATCCCCCGTTTGCTTTGATATTTTCTCTATCAGGTGTGCCGTGTGATTCTGTTCGTATCGGTTCTGAAGTCAACTTGTTCTGCATGCCGCTTTGTATCCCCTGGCTGTCGATGCGTTTATATTTGTTGTTTTTTTTAAATGGTTTATAATTACTTATGTAGTGTGATTATCTGATAAACCTTGAACTTTCTCTTCGACATTCATAACCCACAATCTGAGCCAAAAAAAAAACAGCGTTGAAGTAGACTCCATTTATTCTGTATATCAGTAATTTGATATTGTGGAAAGGCTTTGCATGTAAAAGGTGTTAGTGGTTGGAATCCTTGGCGTTTGAACACAAGATTGATACATGGGATATTGAAGCAATATTCATTTGGATAAATAATGAAAAGTAATGCTATGAGTTAGAATTAACGGAGCACCCATGTAAGTTACACAGTTATGCAGTTGCCACATATTCCTATCACCTTTTCCCTCTGGAGTTGATTTATTGGCAATGTGATTTGTTTAGGATCCTCATAGAACATGTCAAAAACAGGCAGATAATGCACATGCAAGTGCTATTAGTGCCTTTCTTTTTGTGGTTACTTTTTGTATAACCTGAGTACTGTTAAGTACTAAGACTTCTACCAAGGCCTTCATTTTATGTCGGTATTGAAATTCTCTAGCTTTTTTATGTTGTTACGTATATGATGATTGCAACCAAAGAGGTATATGATGATTTTAAGTGGATGCAAACAAATAAACTTGGAGTCAGAACCGTCTTTTGTGCTTTTGTAGTTCATAGTTTTAGCTCACATGACATCATCTTATAGGTCACCAAAACAATGTAGTCATCTCTGTTGGGCATCTCTTGGCAAAAGTTCAGTTGTTTTATGTTTTGCACATTAATAGTAATGGTCTCAATTATTTTGTGGTTTGACAGATTTGGTATCTTATGTATTTATAATAGAGTTTTAATGCACATGACATTCATCTGATAGAACTTAGAACAAAGTGGTTTTATTTTTTGAGTACTTTTTTTATAAAAAAATACTATTTCATCTTCTACATACAAATAAATCTGGTTTTATATTTCTAATACCTTTTGTTATATGCATTAGATTTTTAGCTCATACAATTTCAATTTATAGAACTTTGGAAACAAATAGTTTATCTTTTGCTCCTCTTTTTCCAAAACTTTACTATTTGATTCTTCTATCAAAAGGGGCTATGGTAACATAAGACAGATTTTATCGCACAGACATTTAATGTTCATGAATGATCGCGTAATGTCTTTGTATTAGAACTATATCAAATATCTTCACTAAAAACAACTACCTTAAATATGCAGTGGCACGCGGATCAAGACCCGCAAACGGAATATAACTGTACCTTTGGACCCATCAGCTTTTGCTGATGCAGTGGTCGAAATATATCTGGATAATGCTGGTGATCTGGTATATTTCCGTTTTGTTATTCCTCTCAAGTACTTTAAACATTCACAATTTCATTTTGAAAGCAATCTTTGCATTACCTTGAATATCATGGACCATGCCAAGGAATATGTTTCCTTGACTCATCCATAAGAACTCTTCAATTACTATTTTCATCATGGTAACTCACTTTTGTTTTGATTATTTACTTGTGCTTTTGAATTGATTGGTTTCCTACTATACCTTTGAATTTTTAAGTTGATATAATATAAAAGCATTTGGAGCCTGAGCTTGTTCTTGATGTATGAGTGAAAATCTACTCACTATTCCTCATCTTCCCTCAGGAAACTATTGCAAAGAACATCGAATCCTCTGATCTTAACTTCTCACGCTACGGTGACACCTTCTTTGAGGTAATTCTGAAATCATTTTCCTTATTATCAAAATCATATACATATGCTCTTATTATCTTCATTTCTTTCTCTGATGTGTAGGTAGTTGGAAATAATCCTTATCAGTTTTTGGGCATTTCATTATCCTTTTCTGATGGCGTATTCAGAACTACTTGGTTTCAAAAATTGCTAGAAGAAAGGATGATCGAGTATTATTTAATTCAGAAATATGCTAACAAAAAAGGATTATTGAGCATATTGATTCACTAGCTAATCTGACAGACAATTTTCATAAATTAATGTTGTTATTTTCTTGTAGTCATATTCATGTATTGTTCCTGTTGTCAAGTGTGACTGCCTGTTGTGTGTTATTCTTTACTGGATTGTGTTGACTTACTTTTGCTATTTATCTTCAATGACATAACACCACAACTCCTTTTATATGAAGTATTAGGTAATGCGATCTTTCCAGTCTATGATAATTGTTGTCATATTTTAAGTGGCATGGCAAAATGTCTACGATAAATGTTAAAGTCACTTTTGAACGAGACAAGTACACTCAAGCTAATGTTATCTGCTGCCAATTCCAGGTGGTTTTCATAGGCGGGCGAACTCAACCTGGCACAATAAAGCCCGATGAAGGGAAGAGGCATCCTCATTCTGTTCTAGATAGTGAGCCTCAACGTGAAGCTATTTTACCATCTGTTCTTTATATCCAGAAGATCTTGAGGCGAAGACCTTTTCTGATCAAGAACCTTGAAAATGTTATGCGTAAGTTCCTGCAGTCCTTGGAGCTTTTCGAGGAAAATGAGAGAAAGAAGCTGGCTATTTTCACAGCCCTTGCATTCTCCCAGAAGCTTTCTGGGCTTCCACCCGAGACCGTCTTCCAGCCACTGCTAAAGGACAATCTTGTGGCCAAGGGCCTAGTTCTTTCATTTATTACAAATTTCTTCAAGGAATATTTGGTTGATAACAGTTTAGATGATCTCATCTCATTGTTGAAGAGAGGGAAAATGGAGGATAATCTCCTTGATTTCTTTCCTTCATCTAAGCGTACGGCTGAGTGCTTATCTGAGCATTTCACGTAAGTTTTTCTTCTCCTGAACATTTTAGTGGATAGCATTTTTGCCTTCTTCGAATCTGGTGTTTTAAAATGCATCTTATGACGATGAATCTTGGAACCTCCTTCCCATGCCTGTAGTTCCAGCCTTAGTTTAAGACCCAAAACAAGGCATGTTGTTATAGGCAATCATTAGAGTCCCCATTATCTCTCTCAAAAAAAGAGTCCCCAGTGGATTGCTTATGGACAGAAATGAGTTCTTTTGGCGATTTTCTAATTCTAGTAATGTATCACATGGCTTAGCAAGTATGATGCTTTGCTGTACCATTCTGGCCAATCATGGATTTATGGGTGCAAATGACACTTCCATTTGTTGTGTTATTGCACCCTAAAATCTTCTTGTTTGGCTAATAAGCTATTGCAGCAAAGTTATTCTTGCATAAGGATATTATAGATACCATTTACTCTAATTCTACCTTCTGTATGTTTTGAACTACGTTTTGCCTTTTATGGTTTTAAATTTCTTACATCATTAGAAAAGCTAGTGGGATAAGGCTTTGTTGTTGTTGTTGTTGTTGTATTAGAAAAGCTAGTTCTTTTATTCATGTAAGTTTCAGTTTTGCATCTGATTTCTTATTTGGTTTCAGCAAAGAAGGGTTATTAATTCTTGTTGAGTACAATGAGAAGAAAATATTTGAGGTGAAGCTGAAGGAAATGAAATCCTTATTAACGACCCAAATTTCTGAAGAGATTGAAGTATCCGAAGTTATCGAGACAGCTAAACAACGAGTCAAAGATGCTAATTTGCCAGACCTCGAGGTTGTAGGGATTTTATGGGATGTTTTAATGGATGCTATTCAATGGTCTGGGAAGAACCAACAGCAGAATGCAAATTCTGCTCTTCGTCAGGTAAATTATTACATGTTTTCTTTGCCAATCCAGAGCTTTGATGTTACTAATAAAATAATCCCATCATGCCATCTACTGAAGAATATTTTCTTTCTATTTGTAAAACCATGTTTTTGATATCAGTTAGTATCTCTTTTAATATGCATGTATCATGCTTAGTTCTGTGAAATTCATTAATAGGTCTGTGTGTGAGTTTATTGTTGGATACATGAGAAATAATCTGATAGTTGAATAACTTTCATTGCATTGCTTCTCTCTCTCCAAAAAAAGAAAAAAACCATTGCATTGCGTGGTTGACATGTGGAGAAGCTACTACTAGTTAAGTTGCTCAGAAGTATGGATTCTGTGTGAATCATTGTTCTCTCCGGTCATATATTTTACTACTAAAGAAATTCTTTTCTGAAAAAGAAAAAACAATCCACCACCAATGTCAATTTCATTGCAAATGGGAGATGTTTTGTTAAAAATTCATCGGAAAAGGGCATTTAAATTGTATCACAAAATGCATTCTGCATTGCAAGAAACCAATGGATAATTTTTCATTTTATTTCTCTTTCACAATCACCATTATGCTCGTATCACTGATTCATTACAGCTAAAATTATTGCGCGTCTTAACCCAAAAAAGTGATTGATTAGGATGTTTTCATGGTGGTAAGGATCATGTTTATCCTTTTTTGTATGTGAGATTCACCTATGACATGGTTTCTGCTTTCCAGGTCAAAACATGGGCTGGACTTCTTAATGCATTCTGCACTAGTGGGAAACTGGAACTTGAACTAATGTATAAAGTTCAGCTCCAGTGCTATGAAGATGCAAAACTGATGAAGTTATTTCCAGAAATTATAAGGTCCCTTTATGATCAAGATGTACTTGCTGAGGATACTATTCTTCTTTGGTTCCGGAAGGGTGCAAACCCAAAGGGCAGGTATGTTGTTCTTCGAATTCTTTGGTTAATTTCTGTCTCATCTGTTGATCATTTTTTAATTGGTCTCATCTAATGAGTTAAACTACAAGTAGCTATTGGTACAAATATCAATGATACTCCTTCAAAATCGCATCAATCTTCACTGTTTCTTAGTGCATGATTTATAAAATGAGTTGATGGGTTGCTAAAAAATAATTGATAGTATAATTTTTCGTCATATGAAAAATATTTTTGCCATTGAATAATTGATTTTCTTAAAAAGTTTACAACAACAACAACAAAGCCTTATCCCATTAGGTGGGGTCGGCTAAAAAGTTTATAGTGGATAATTTCCTATTAGTAATTAGAAAGATATGTGCGGTCAGGATATGCCATTATGTAAGGCAATTTCATGTAGTTATTTATTCGCATTACAATTTTCTCAATCAAGGCCTCAAGTTCGAGGGTTGCAGTAGACTCATTTTTTTTTCTGTAAGTTTATATCAATAAAATTGTGCTTGAACTTGAGAGTCTACCAAAGAAATTCAATTGAATTATTAATATACATAAAATACAAAATCATGCACGTACTTAAGATCCATAAGTATTAAACAACTAATACATTCTGCTAAAAAAAAACTAATACATTTCATTGATATGGAAACGACTGAAATATAGCCCCTCAGAAAAAATATGAAATACAACTATAAGGTACTATTACGAATAACTTCCAAAAAAAAGCACTATTACAACTACTGAGTACTGCCCAGCCAACAACAATTGCATCTTAAACATGTTAGGATAAAGATATAGAAGCACTAAGTTGGCTGCGATATAGTGAAAATATATATTATTGTAGACTTCATTCTTAACTTTTAAGTAGTTAATAAAATCTTTACTATTTCATTTTTTAAGCAAATTGAAGATTTTATTAGATCATGCAAACTCAAACAAAATCATATAATAAGTTGTAGGAATTCAAGCCATATAAGATTCGACACTGATTAACTCTTTTTTTCCCCTAAACTCTTAAATCTCCTAAAAGAGTGAAGTCTATAGTTTAACAGCATTGTTCCCTATTCTTTTTAACTTCTCTACTTAAAAATTGTGGACTAAAAATCTCCATTAATTATGTGTGCATGCCTTAGTGTTGCCTCTTTATAATACATATGTGTCCAAACTTAGTCCATATTTAGCCCAAATTTTATTCTTTAATATCTTCCATAAACATTCGGAAATATTTTCTTGCTCCAATTTTGGTTAATGGCATTCATGACACTGGCCCCAAAGAGTAACCATGTGTCACTTTGGTACCTCATTTTACTTTTTCTGTCAAAAAAAAAAAAGAACCTCATGATTTGTTTACTTGGAAGGACCACTCACTACTATGTTAAAGCTGACTTCTTGATCTTATAAGCTAGATCATAAGAGCGAAGGAGACGTCTCTTTTGTAATTGTGATCAATGTTGTCAAACACGTAAAACGAACTCGACACGGAGGGCCGGAAAAACATGTAAATACGATTCTACCAAATTCTTTTTTTTTTTTGGATACCCACTCGGGGCCCCCAATATCCATGGCTACTACTAGATTCTTTTTTAACATTATATGTATATATTAACATATATATATATATATATATATATATATATATTCATGATATTAGTGGTGAGATGCAAATTCTCTTTGAACTTAAGTACAAACTGCAATATCAAATGTGCAAGTTTCTATTTTTGACATCACTTCATGATATTAATGCCTATTTAATTATATATACATATATATGAATATTATTAATTCATGACCTTAATAACAGAATAACAGCAAAAACAACAGTATGGTTAATTCATGAAAAATTAATCACATCAATAAATTTATAATAATAACATAAATTAACACATCAATAAATATTATTAATGGAACCTCTGGATGACTACCATCTTGCTAGTCGACCTTTCTTGTTTCAAAAAGATAAATATTTTTTTATTATAATCTATAAAAAATTAACACAATAATAAATTCAGAATAATAACAGCAATTGGCTCCAACTTATTAAACAAATATTGACCGTAGTAGAACAATAAAAAATATTTAAAATTTATAACAACAACAAAGCCTTATCCCACTAGGTGGGGTCGGCTACATGGATCATACGACGCCATTCCGCTCTATTAGTAACCAAACCTTTCGGTATATTATTCACCAATAGATCTTGCTCTATTAGTTCGCCAAGTGTCCGCCTTGGCCTCCCTCTCCCTCTTTTAATCGGACTCCAAATTATTTGATCTACTCTTCTTACTGGCGCATCTAATGGTCTTCTCTGAACATGACCAAACCATCTCAAACGATTCTCTACCATTTTCTCACTAATAGGAGCCACTCCGACTCGTTCACGTATATGGTCATTCCTAATCTTATCTAATCTTATATGACCACACATCCATCTCAACATCCTCATTTCGGCTACCCCCACTTTACGTTCATGTTGTCCCTTCATAGCCCAACATTCACTACCATATAACACTGCTGGCCTTATAGCAGTACGATAGAATTTTCCTTTAACTTTATTGGGTACTTTTCTATCACAAAGAACTTCAGTGGCTTTCCTCCACTTACACCAACCAGCTTGAATTCTATGATTAACATCGTCATCAATCTCACCATCTTGTCTTACAATTGATCCTAAATATTTAAACTTTGTCACTTGAGGAATTATATCCTCCCCTAGCCTAACTTTCAAATCGTCTCTAAGTTGTTTATTTGTGAAATTGCTATGCATATATTCTGTTTTATTCCTACTTAAACGAAAACCCTTTGACTCCAACATATTTCTTCATATTTTCAATTTTGTATTAATCTCTTCTCTTGAATCTGCTAAAAGTACTATATCATCCGCAAATAGCATGCACTTAGGTACCTCCTCTGTGATACTCTCGGTTATAGCATCGATAACTAAGTTAAATAGATACGGGCTTAAAGCTGATCCTTGATGTAGGCCAATTCCTATAGGAAATTCATTTGTCTCACCTCCGGGTGTCCTAACCCTAATCAATGCCCCATCGTACATATCTTGTATTACCTTAATGTAGGCAACATTCACCATCTTCTTTTGCAAGGCTTTCCAAAGTACATCCCTTGGTACCCGATCATACGCCTTCTCTAAGTCAATGAAAGCCATATGTAAGTCTCTTCTCCTACTTCGATACTTCTCCATCATCCCCCTTAGTAAATAAATCGCCTCTGTAGTGGATCTTCCTGGCATGAACTCAAATTGTCTCTCAGAAATACTAGTCTTCATTCTCAATCTATGCTCAATCACTTTTTCCCATAATTTCATTGTGTGACTCATAAGTTTAATCCCTCTATAATTTGCACAATTCTGAATATACCCTTTATTTTTGTAAATAGGAATTAATGTACTTAATCTCCAATCATCAGGCATCTTTTTCGACCGTAAAATCTCATTAAATAGTTTACATAACCACAACACACCTTTTTCTCCTAAACATTTTCAAACTTCAATCGGTATACCATCCGGTCCAACGGCTTTACCATTCTCCATTTTCTTAAGAGCTTCGCTAACCTCCGAGACTTTAATTCTACGATAAAATGACCTATTAAGCTCACATTCGCTAACTGTCAAGTCCTCCAAATCACAACGGGAACCTTCACATCTATCATTAAATAGTTTATAGAAATACTCTTCCCATCTGTTCTTAATATCTCCTTCATTTTTTATGCATCTTACTTTATCCAAATATCTTCTTTATTCCTTGCAATCTTGTAAATCCTTTGTTCACCGGCCTTTGTCCCTAACTCCTTATAAAACCCCTCGTATGCTTTAGCACGAGCATCACTAACTGCCTTATTAGCCTCCCTTTTCGCCAAACGATATTTTTCCCAATTGTCAGAATTATTGTCCAAGTGTATCGCCTTGAAATAACATAATAAAAAATAAAAAGTAGCCAAGCCTCCCTGTCCACGAGCAGAGAATGACTGGGATCGTGGAAAAAAAAAGAGAACCTGCTCTGATGCGAAGAGAGAAAGGGAGAGGAAGAGAAAGGGTTAAAAAGAACGGTTGCGTGCAGGAAGCGAAAGGGAGGGGAAGTGGGAGAAAAAGAGAGGGCGAGGGGAGAAAGGGAGAGGGAGAGAGAACCTGTTAGGTCAGCGGCATGGCGGCATCAGGACAGCAGCAGATAAGCATGGCGACGGTACGACAGCAGAGGCGACAGAAACATCAGGACAGCAATGGTTCAGCAGCAGATGAGCAGTAGCAACAGCGGTGGCGGCTGCAGAGCTGTAGTAGGGCACAGCAGCAGACAACAAACAAAAGGAGGAGAGACGAGTGCTTATTGCGTTTATAAAAGGTAAAAAAAGGATTGTGGATCGGTGGAGTCGTGCATCTCCACTATCCTATGGGCTAGCATGCAGTAGGATCGCGTGCTGGCCAAAAATGTTTCTAGGTTGGATTGAGCATGAAATGCAGAGGTGGAGGCGTAATATCGGACGCTTTTACGAGTCAGCACGTGTTTTTGACAACATCGATTGTGATAAAGAAAAATCGTAAAGATCGTGAACTTGACAACCTTGTTTTTGAGACTATGATCTGAAGCTCCAATGGAGTTCTGCGTTTATGATAGAGGCCTGAGCAGTTTGAAGCAATTTTTTCAAAAACACATGCTGACATGTCGAATCGAAAGATTCTACGTGTTCAAGCTGGAGACTCATGCTCGATCCTCTACAGGATCATTTTTGTCGAGCACACCCTAGAATTGTGCTGGCTGGTAACATTGGAGATGAGCATATCCACCATCCTTTCCTCTTGTTTCATACCTGTCCAGGAGATCATGTGACTACGTCACGCCAAAGCAAAGCCCTTATTTCTTCTCCCTTGTGCTGATCTTGATGCCTGTTGTCACTTTTGTTGCCGCTCTATGTCCTGTGATTGCCACCTGCTTATGTTTAGTAAGGGATTATGGGTTTTCATACCTATATTATTGAAACCCTTTTTTTAGGGTATATAGGCACTGGCTTTAGTGTTACCAATAGATTGAACTACCAAAACAATCTTGTTTTAGTTGAAGGCAAACAGCATGGGTTTTCTGTTTGCATAAGATCTGTGGGTCAATTTTCGGTCTTATGTTAAATTACTAATTCGAAGAACTTAAGACTTTTAAAGGTGACCAACAGTGAATATTGTTAATCATGAGTTTGGGTGGTCTAATCGAGGTTTGTTTGGTATCTGTCGGGAAAAAACCGGAGAAAGGAATTTCATTTTGTTTTTTGCATTGACATCTCATGAAATATGTTACGTTACAATTTGTTTTTTGCAGATACCTAATAATGATTGTTCTGCAGGCAAACTTTTGTAAAGGCCCTGGAGCCCTTTGTCAACTGGCTCGAAGAGGCTGAGGAGGAAGAATAAGTTAGAACAACAACCGTCGTTAGTTTTTGAGTTTCAAACAGACTAGTAACTTATGCGTACATCAAACTCTTTTGTTATCTGTTTCATAGGAGTTTAATGTGTGGGATAGTAGTTGTATCTTGAAATTTGCTTTGAATTTTTGTTGTCCTTGCATGGTTAGCTTATCAACGCATCTCTTTAATCTATATATCTTGCTTAGCGAAAAAAACCTCTCCCCCTCTCTTCCCTCCCACAGTTAATGTTGCTACTTCAGGTGCAAAGAAGGTAGACTATAAAGAATGCTTTTGAAATACTTGCAAAAAAACCTCTCCCCCTCTCTTTAATCAATCTTTGGAACTTTGAGATGCAAATGAAGACCGCTCATGAGCTTTTTTATGTTCATAACGACTGTTGCTTAAACCCAAATATGCACACTTGGGTTCTTCTGTGGGTGCATATGTTCTTGTTTGCATTTAACAATATATTATTATAAAACTAATGGACTTACCTATCCTAAATTTCTGCCACTGATCTCACCAATTTTTTTAGTAGTTCGTTTTTTAATAGGGAAATCACAATTTTACCTTTCTAAACTTGTACTCGAAAACGTATTACAAGCCTGTTTTTTAGATGTGCCAATAATTTTAAGAATCAGCTAGAACACGTTGAATGATTTGTGCACCATACTCGGTTATGTGGAGGATTTAATGAAAGCTTTTGGTCAGTTCAACTAATTATGGTAAAGCAATGTCACAAGATAGTATAAAAAATGGAAGTAGCATATTTACCTTGGAGAACCTTACTGGGCTTCGAAATATCAAAACCCTCTGAATTGTGTGTAGAAACTGTTTATTCCACAAATTGGCATTTTTCGAAAAAGAAAAATTGCATGAAAAAAAGGAGAACAAGGTTCTATCGACTCAAGTACCGATAGTTGGCAGAAAAATCTACATATGATATAAATTCTTTGAAAGAAATGGATGAAACCAACATTCTTATTGTCCGTGCATGATTATATTAAAACACGTCATCTAATAGCATTTCCTTGTTGTGACCTATATACTAGATGATATTGTTCGTTTTGCTTTTAAACTCATGCTTTTCTAAGAGCCATGTATATTCATGATCATATTGTAAATATTCAACATCTCTCAATTTTATGCATGTAGCACTAATCTAAAGTATGTCTTATTCATCATTCCCCCTTAGGGAACGCAATATTTTCATATTGAGATAGAGATTATTTTGATATGATATGGAACACTCCTGAAATGCACTCTATGAGAGTCAGCACTTTGTTACTCTGCTCAAAAAGAGGAACAAAGTGATATATCATCTTTCATATAACAAAGTGATGGCTTTAATTGAACCAGAGTCTAGAGACAATCACCATGAGAAATGAAATGCACTCTATGAGAGTCAGACAATCACCATGAGAAATGAAATGCACTCTATGAGAGTCAGACAATCACCATGAGAAATGAAATGCACTCTATTAATCCGTAATAAAATTTGATAACTATGTGATTTGCCAAAAGACAAACAATTTCATAACAAATAAGCATTCAAGAAAAGTACTAAGATTAAACACAAAGTCATATTAGTTGTCAAGATTAGACTAAATTTGATTAGGATCATGCTATCAATAGTCTTATATATGAATGTGGAATTATTGTAGATGAATGTTAAGATCGTCTTTCTCAATAGAGATTTGAACAAATAAGATATATAAATTGTTTATTTGGTTGACAATAAATAAGAATGGTTAAGTACATACAAGAAGATGAATATATTGCATAAAATATGATAGCCACTTATGTTGTATGGATCAAATATTTTTTCTTAAGCAACTAGGGCTTAACTTAGTGGACCATTACCAATGTACTATAATAATCAAGCTACAATAAGTTTGATACACAATAGAACAAATAGTTCAGAAGAAAAATACATCGAGAACATTTTCATGAAAAAAAAAGTGAACATAACTTATATATTTATTGGTGACATGTTAGTTGATTCTCTTATAAAAGAAATTTTAGCAAGCATACATCACATACATTATTTTAATATGATCAATAATATTTGAAACAAAATAAAAATTTTATAAATAACGAGCTTCGAGGTGTCTTCTACAATTTTTACCACAAGAAATTGAAGTTGCAATTGCATTACACGAATAATAGAAGTGTTAGGATTGCATGGTACAAAACAGTCAAGTAGGAGATATTATATTATGACCATTGTGACCACTGATGGAATGACATGAAGTTGTGTCAAACAAAAGATGACAACGAAATGATTGTCAATCTGTGATGCTATTGGGGGTAGATTAGGGCAATGCAATATAAAGAAGGATGGCCAGCCAAGGAGCCTAAGTTGGAAAAACAACCTAGCCATTAAGATATATAATAGGAAGGTGGTTCTTGATGCCTACGTGGTTCTTAATTATTTCCAACCAAGTGACTAGAAATATAGCTAACATTCCAACCAAGTGAATATAAATTCAATTCATAACTAAGCCCTTTCTCATTCCATTTCTATTAACTTTCACGTCATGCTATTATGATGAAACTATTGGAACATCATGATAGGTTATGAATCTTGTTATATTAATCCTCTTATGGATTATTACATTTTTATGCTATGGTTGCTTCTATTGGAGTTAAGTTATGAATTGAGTTTCTTTTATATGTGTGGATGAACAAAGGTCAAGTGATTGGAAACCCTAGTTGGGATTCCCATGTTATGAATATATAATGTTAAGCGGGACCCTAGACTAGTTTGGGAAAGCTTGAGGAAGTGTTGAGATCACAATGGATTCAAAGGCCAAGGAATGAGGGGATCAACAAACCTAATCATATGTTTTTATGTCACCATAGATGATTAATTCTAAATACTAATCACTCCAAGTAATATGAACCATGGCCACTGATGTGGAACTATTGATCGACATTTAGGGTGATTGATTGAATGTGCATGGGTTGCAACTTCTATAGTGACATGCTCGATCGATCAACTAAGGCGATCGTTTAAAAGGTCAAGAAGGGTCAATTGGTATTTAAGAAATTTTGTTGATTTGTATTATTTTGGTTCATGACTTATCATTGTGATGCTAATATGCTACTATATATTATTATCATGCATATTATGAGGCTTATGATGCACATGCTATAGAAAGATTATGTATGTTTTGTAATTGTTGTGTGCATGCATTCAGGCCCAAAATGGGGCCAATGTTAAGCCGAAGATGACCTTAAGGACGTGTGAAGAATGGCTTATGGATAATGAGAGGATGTGGACCAAAATGCAAGGCAAAAATGGGTGAGAATTGTCACTTCTTAGTACCATATTCCTTGACAATGTTGAGAAGATCAAAGTGCTGTGCTAGAAACTATTGGAGATTTATATCCTCGTGGTTAAGGGCCAAAGTCATGCCTGAAACCAATGAGGGGTTGTTACCTCTTGCTACCCTTAACCACTTGTTATTAGTGTGAACAACCATTCTAAGAGGACAGCTAACGAAGGCCTGCCGGGATGTCTAAATTGGCTCAAAAAATGAGATCATTCTTCTAATAAATGAATGGAAATGAAAACATTGAAAGATGCATTGAAATATTGCATTAAGTCATTATCATGTTTATGTTATTATGAAAGAAATGAATGATATATCAAATAATGTTTATTGGGTGAATTTAATGTATAATTCTCAATGTTGTATGTTATTGAAATAAGAATGATGTGTGCCATATTTTTCTGTAAAACTTGATGCATGCAAATTGTCATATATATATATATATATATATATATATGAAATTTTACGAATTTAAGAGTTATAATATAGTTATTTTTTTTTATGAATTTAAGAGTTCAAGCAAACAAAACGACTTAAATTTATATGACAGATTTTAGAGTTTAGCTAGGATTACTTTAAACTCTTGTAGTTTGTTTATTATGTTTCTACGTGTTTACTATTTTATTAGAGTTTCCATGATTATATAAAAAAAAGCAACTACTTTCAATTTGCATAAGTATGACTTGTTAACGAACTTTAATATAACAATAGAACTTACAAATAATATATTTTCACCTTATTGCAACAAACATCTATATCATTTTTTCTGATTTAATAAGTTGTTATTATGGTTAGCGAGGTAGTACATAGTAATAATACTTATATTTATATTTCGTATATTTTTAGATTAATAAATTGTATTAGTTGTTTGATATTTATGTATTTTGAATAGATGCATAATTCGAAAGTAATTAAATTTATTTGATATAAATTTTGTGAGTTCACCATAATATTTTGGATTATTTTCTCTAACCACCCTTAAACTATCACGATTTTTCAGATCTAACCTCAAATTGCGATCTTTATTTTTTGGTCCTTAAACTATCATGATTTTTCTAATTTGATACTTCCGTCCAATTATGTCAATTTTTCGATTATTTTTTATTTTTTACATTTATGAAAACTCTATTATACCCCTACTACAAGTGTTAGTTTGTATTTACTTAAAATAATATATAATAAAAATAACTAAAAAAGCAAAAGACATCGCCGGTGTGAAATGGGGGAGGGGGGCTCCCCCCACAAGGGAGGCCGGCGCCACCCTGAGCGAGCTCGCCCTCCAAGCCCCCCCTCCCCCACCCACCTTTCTCCCTCACGCGCGGACGAGCTCGCTCAGGAGGACGCCAGCCCCCCTTTCTTTCTCGCCGCACGCAACAAAAAAAAGGGGGACCGGCGCCCACCCCCACCCCACCCCCCAACGAGCTCGCTGTCACGGGTGAGCTCGCTCAAGGGTGCGCTGGCCCCCTTAGGTCGCTGCCCCCCCCCCAGCGAGCTCACTGCTGCGGACATTCTCACTCAAGCGGGCGTCAGTTCCTCTTTCTCCCTCGCCGCGCGTGAAGAAGAAAAGGGGGGGGGCACAGGGCGGCGTTGCCCCCTTTGTGTGTGTGTTTTGGGGGGGAACCCCATCCATCCTCTTTTTTTAATTATATATTATTTTAAGAAAAATAGACTAACATTTGGAATAGAAGTATAATGAACTTTTCATAAACGAAAAAAATCAAAGATAACCGAGAAGTTAACAGAATTATATGGAAGGATCAAATTAGAAAAATCATGATAGTTTAAGGAATCAAAAAACGAAGTTCGTAGTTTGAAGTTAGATTTAAAAAATCGTGATAGTTTATGAGTGGTTAGAGGAAATAATCATAGTATTTTACTGTAAAAGTATATATATATATATATATATATATATATATATATATATATTGACATTTACATTGGAACGAGAGAATGATAGGTAGGTGATAGGTTTACAATATATCCACTACAGTCGTACAAGTATACTTCAAGCACTGTCGCTCATAATTTTTCTTTTTTCATTACTGCGACAAGTGAGTGTCATTTTTCTTTTTTATACTAAGGTCTTTTCCATATATGAGATTATTAATGTCCGACTAATTTAAGTTAAAAAATATAATAATAATAATTTCTTTGATTAGCATAATGATTTTAAGATTTGAACTCGAAATTATTAGAACCCTCATTTTAACTTTATCACATTTATTAGCAACCTCTGAGTAAAGATGGAGAAACCGACCATGTCATGTCACACGGTCCGTCTTCTATCTCGACACAGTCCGGGCCCATCCTGACTGAGCCGGCCGGATCATGCCGGATTGGATTGTTCATTTTTTTCCCTCTCAATTTGAACTTTTCCAAATTTTAATTTAGTTATTAAATTATTCTATAATATATGCCTTAGTGAGTGATGACTAGTTTAATTATTATATTATTATATAGTAATTATATAGTTAAAATTTCAAATACATTAAGTCATTAATTCATAATTATTAATTAAATAAATTCGCAAAATGTATAATTGAGTAATAACTAATAAGTTATAAGTTATAACCTTATATATAAAATTAATTTGTAAGTATTTAATAAATAGATATTAGTAGTATACTAGTAGTCTAGTATAGATAGTTACGTACTAATTTATTATATACTAAGTTATACTAAGTAAATTAGTATTTAACTATCTTATAACTAAGTTAATATATAGTATATACTAAATTATAACTAAACTAAGTATAAACAGTTAAGTACTAATTTACTATATACTAAGTTATAAGATGGATTCATGACTTGTGTTATAAGATGGATTCCTGACTTGTGTTTGAGTATCTGCATCAAACCAAGTTATAAGATTATATAACGAATCATGAATGCAGAAATTAGGATTTTCAAATCCTCATTGAGCAAATGTGATAATATTCTTATAGCAACCGACCTTTAAACTCATTTCAAGTGAAAAGGCAGCATCACTTGAAGTGGGTCTACAACAACTGCTGTGAGAATGTTATCTCAATTACTTAATGAGAGGAGAGGAGATTGGGGGAGAGCGCGAGAGTGAGAGGAGACTGAGAAAAAGAGGGATGAGGGGAAAAAGAGTGAGAGTGAGCAAGTGTGAAGAAGGCGGAGGGGGTTCGGACGCGTTTTATAGGCGATGGAGTGAAATAAAAAAATTTTGACACGGCCCGTGTTGTACTCTGTTAATGCGACCGCACCCGTGACATCGTGTACATTTATGAATCGCCCGTGTTCATGTTGTCAAATTAAAACAATGCGGGCCGTGTGATTTTAGCGGACCATGTTGGTGCGTCATCCGCTGTCCATGTTGGTGCATTAAAAAAATAACCCATACCAAAACGGGCCATGTCGTGCTGGGTCTGTGTTGACCGTGCTTGAGTCATGTCGTGCTCACAATGCGAATGGCCGACCCGACATAGAATGACACGAGATGACCTATTTTTTCATGCACGGATCGGCATGACTTTTGGACGGCTGATGGCATGCCGGGCCGTCGAAATTCCATCCCTACCTCTGAGTAGATAATGACTCATTGTGGGCTATAACGGTTAATATCTACTTACGGACGGAAAAGTCCAATTATGCTAATGTCTTAGAACTTTTGAATGGTAATTATATGGGATATTTTACCCAATTTTAGCCACCCACCCACCCACCCACACAAAAAAAAAATTAAGTTGAATGCAAGTTAAAAGCATATTTTTATAAAGGGTTTAATTTTGATGCTTTTTACTTCACGTTATTCCTTATCTTTTATACCATAGTTCAATATTGGTGTTCTCTGCCTCACCTTGTTCTCTATCTCTTATACCATCATATTTCCATTCAACGATTCATGATTGAATCTCTCAAATAGTTTATTATAGAGGCTCTGTTTGGCATTATTAGCAGTTTGATAAGCGGATAGCGGTTCAACTAGTGGATATTCGATTAACTAGCGAATAGCGGATAGCAGATGATGATTAGCGATTGGAGGTTGTAACAAATAAATGTTTAATAAATTTACGATAGGATTAGCTAATGAATATAAAATGACATAATTAGACATATGACAAATTATTTAATTTACGCACTATATAAATTCTATTATAATGCAATAAATTTAAAAATTATATCTTAATTAAATAAAATAAAATTTTACAACTAATTTTTTACTAAAATATATAGAAATTTATATAATGCACCGATGATATGAAAATATTAATTCTAAAATTATTTGTTATTCCTTTTTAACATATAAATAATTTGTAATTAATTAAACATGAATATGAAAAAAATATAGTTAAATTATTATAAAATAAAAATGAGAAAATAATAAGATAAGTTAGAAAGAAATAATGTATTTGAATAAGGATAAAATTAAAAAATTTTATAAAACACTAACATCTAATCGCTAAACGCTAAACGCTAATAGAAATAGTTTTTCAATATTTTTGTATGAAACGCTAAACGCTATTTATTTTTGCCATTTAACATGAAACGCTATTTTTTTTGTGTTGCCAAACATAGCCGATATAAGGAATACCTTCATTTTATCCCCTTATAAATATTTATTATTTCTTATATATTTTTAAATATTTATTATGTTTAAATATTTATCAGAACTTATTTTGTGTTTCTTATGAAATTATATTTGATTTATTCTTGATTTGGATCATTGTTCATCTCAATAAATCTTGTTTTATGACTAATTATTAAAGAAACTTGTTGCATTGACTTGTACTATCATTTTGTGTTAGTTTTGTAACTTATATTAACTAGAATTAATGAAAGAAGCCTAGATCTCCTATGTTCAAACTTGGATGTTTTCCGGCAGGACACTGCCGCCCGGCGGACTGATGGACACCCACAGCAGCGACACGGTGATGGCGACGAGGCCTGACCAGACGTAGACAATGGTGGGCAGCCGTCCTCTTCTCCCCATCAGCCCCTTAGCGAAGGGGTACATGTGAGACAGCACCCAGAAGCTAAAGAAGAGCCCGCCGAACAGCTTGCTCCACTCGGGTATCTCGCTGTAAATTGTCCTCGACACCCCGATGACGATTGCGACCAGGTTTATGATGATGATGGTGAGCGGCGGTATGAAAAGGCTCGTCCACTTGACGACGTAAAGGTCGGCGTAGATGTCGTCCTCGTCCTCGTTGGCTGACTTGGAGGTGAGCGTGAAGGAGATCTCGATGCCGGCGATGACCTTGAGCAGTCCCTGCAGCACCGCCGCCAGGTGGGCGCTGGTGCCGCCGATGACCCAGAACTGCTCGTTGCGCCAGAACTCCTCGAGCGCGATGCCCGACCACTTGACCTCGAGGAGGGAGAGGAGGGTGAGTGTGACCGTGATGACGAGGAGGTAGACGAGGAACGTGACGTTGAGGCCCTGGACGATGAACGTGCCAGTGAAGAGGGAGATGGCCGGCAGCAGACAGTAGACCACGAGGAAGATTGAGGTGAAGGGGTAGATCCCAACGTTGAGGTACGCGATCCTCTGCAGGAACTTGAGGCGCGACGAGGCGAGGAAGGCATTGTTGCGGGAGAAGAAGATCTCGACGGAGCCGGTCGCCCAGCGGAGCACTTGGTGGAGCCTGTCCGTGAGGTTGATCGGCGCCGTGCCCCTGAACGCGTCGCGCTTCGTGATGCAGTACACCGAGCGCCACCCGCGGTTGTGCATGCGGTACCCCGTCACCACGTCCTCCGTCACCGAGCCGTAGATCCACCCCACACGAAGCCCCCACTCCGTCTTGTCCTCGTACCTGCATTTGCATGCACGCACGCACGCACTAAAACTTTTACTAACAAAAAAATCAAGCTACGACTTGTCATGAACTCTGTTCGTGGCCCTTTTTCTCACCAACACGAGATGACGGAGACAGCCTCGGCCACGGTGGGTGCATCGAGAGGCGGCCGCGGCTCAAGTAACGCACCGGGCGGGCGGCCATTCTTGACGCCCGGGTGATCTGCGAGCGGCCGGCCCTGGAACTCGGCGACTGCGATCGAATCCACGAACATAGTGGAGTTGCCAAACTTTTGGGGAGATACCAGGTCCGGGTGCATGTCCAATGGATGCGGGTCCATGGCGGCTATGTCGTCGTCCATCCCGTCCAAGCTCGGCTTTGGCCTTGGCGGCGGAGGGGGAGCAGGTCGCTTGTTTTGGCCGTAGAGACCCATGTACTCGTTGGCTCGCGGCGGGTTGAAGCCGTAGAGTGCGTATCGCCGGAACAAGCATCCCGTGCCCACGTACATGGGACCCTGCAACCCGTCCAGAGCTCGCATGTTACCGTCAAAGAAGACCGTGTTGTGGTTGGCGTATCGGTCGGAGGGATCGATGCCCTCGAAGCGCTGCGGAAATTGGATGTAGCAGATGCGGTCGCCGCCGCGGTCCATCATGTAGCACATCCCTTCGCGGATGGCGAGGCAGTTATAGATGTAGTGGTCGCAGTCGAAGTTGAGGATGAAGGGGCCATTGGAGAGGATGGCGGAAGCGCGCACTAGAGCGTTCATGGCGCCGGCCTTCTTGTTGTGGTCGTAGCCCGGCCGCTTCTCCCGAGAGACGTAGGCGAACATTGGCAGTCGGACGTCAACGCCGGTGATGTCCAAGTACGGATGCTCCCCGGGCTCGCCGTAGACGGGGTCGAAGTGCGGGGCCTTGATCATGACCTGGAGGATCCCGGCATGATCGCCCTTGGTGTGGTCCGGGGACGGCTGGAGCCACGTCCCTGGCCAATGCGTGCCGTCGGCCATCCATGTGGCCTTGGTGCTTGAAGGCTTGCCGGCGTCCGCCGAGGAAGCTGCGGTGGCGCCCGCTTCACGGATGCCATCGACGTTGGCACTGTTGCCTGTGCTCTTCTCTCTAGACATCTGGCGCTGGCGCCTCTCCTCGCGATCGTTGATCACCTTGGAACGATGGCGGATGGCGTTGGGGAGGCCATTGATGCGCACCTTGAACTCATCGTACTCGCGCTTGATCCAGCGGCGGTCCTTGACGAAGTCTGGGCGCTTCTTGTTCTTGGTCGGGTCGCCCTTCATCGCAAAGTAGCTGTCCGGGTTGCGCGGCTCGATGGCGTGCTTGCGGCAGAAGGGGACCCAGATCTGCGCGAAGGTGGAGGCCTCGGCCATGGCCTCGAAGGTCAGGAGTGCGCCTCCGTCGTCGGAGATGTAGAGAGCAAGCTTCTCAACGGGGTACTCCGTTGCGAGGATGGAGAGAATGGTGTTGGCGGTAACGAGCGGCGGCTCCTTCTCAGGGTCTGCGGTGGATATGAAAACGTCGAGGCCCGGGAGGTCGGAGCGGCCATGGGGGTTGTCCGGGGATGGGGACTCGAACTTCTCGCGCAGGGCGATGAGGTCGGCAGAGCGGTTGATGGGGTTGAGCTTCGGCAGCTGATCCAGCAGCCATGAGAATGCGAACCAAATCTCGCAGACGATAGATAACCCCCAGAGCCCCATGGCCTCCACGTTCGGGTTGCGGACGCGCCATTGCAGGAATAGCAGCAAGAACACAAGCCGGAAAACCACCAATAATCTGAGAAGATATGTATAAGGAGTTTGTAAAGCCAAAGAAGACTAGCAGTTGTAATCACCTATAAGGACTGAGCGTTGCCGGCGGGATCTGCACCTTCCTCGTGAGCGGCTTCCACGGCTTGTCGAGGAAGTCGTCCATGCTCATCTCGACTTCCTCGTCCTCGTAGGCGACGCTGTCACAAGGCCAGTACGCGTTCCCGATTCCGTACGTGCCCTTGGACGACTCGAACAGCCATCGGTTGTGGTCGAAGTCCGCCGTCTGGCTTCTCAGCAGCATCGACTTGTTGGACTTCATCACTGACATGCGCCGGTCCATCTTCGCCGCCGCGGACTCCCCGCCCCCGCCGCCCTCCTCCCCGCGCCCTCGGCCTCCGCGCTTGTTGGGATAGGAGCCCGGCGCCGGTAGGTCGTCCGGCTTCCCGCCGGATGAACTGGGAGGCCCGGCGTTCGGCTGGTTGTCGGGGGTCGGCGGTATGTGGACGGTATAGTTGACGTAGTCATTGGCGCCGCCAGAGGAGGTGGACGTGAGCTCGGCCGATGCGAGATCGATCTCCTCATCGCGCGAAAGGTTCACCACGCGTCCACTCGACGTCCGCCTCGCGAACTTGAGAGTTTTTGACGTAGGCGACGTCATTTTTCCAAGCTCTCAATTTTTTAGTAACTCATTTATGTTATCACGAGGGAAGCACAACTTGAGTTGAGAGAGAGAGAGAGAGAGAGAGAGAGAGAGAGAGAGAGAGAGAGAGAGAGAGAGAGAGAGAGAGGGAGATGTTGTGAATGGTTGAATGGTTCCAAGGTCTCTCTTGGTTGCACTTGGTTACATGAGAGAGAGAGAGAGAGAGAGAGAGAGAGAGAGGTGCTGAATGGTTGAATGATTCCAAGGTCTCTCTTGGCTGTGCAATGGCGAGGAAAGAAATGCGAAAGCTAAGCTGCACTTGGTTACATGGAATGGCACAATGGCTTCACGGCAGGGAGGGAGTTGCGGAACTATTCAATTATGCGTCTATTAAAAATACACAGACAATGTACAATATGAACTAAGGGGGAAAAAATTAAATATTCTTGTTTGGGGAGATATATCCTATTGCTTAGGTTATGCATATTTGAGTATTTAATTTTGTTTTTAAAGGGCCAACTTATAACTTGTGAATATATAATCATGATGTAAAATTTATTATTTAAAAATATGTAATGATATATAAAGAGTCATCTTGAAATTTATAAACAAATAGTCATGATATTAAAAATTTAGTGAACATCAATTAAGGATACATTTATATATGATTATTATTATTAAAAAATAATGAAATATAATTAATAAATATGTAATTTGTGAAAATTTAATCATATTGTTAAAATTTTAATAAACACGATAATGCATTTATATATAATTAATTTTTATTATTTAAAATATAATATAATATAAATAGACAATTTATAATTTATGAAAAAAAAATCATTATGTTGACTGTAACACACATTGATTAAGGATGCATTATATAAGATTATTTGTTATTAAATAAAAAATAATGGAATATAAAGAGTCAATATGTAATTTGCAAAAATTTGATATACAAATTAATAATGAGAATATCAAGTGGCAATGCAAAAAAATAAATGATATAATAAATTAATATGATATTGACACAATTATAAAAAATAATTAAAAATCATGAAAAGATAAAAATAATAGTGAAAAGAGAAAATATCTTCATGCCTGAAATTATTATATTACTAAGTTACTAACCATTAATTGATCAGAAGAAGGTAAATACTCTAATACGTGGTAATTTTTGCAACGGAGAAAATGTGTGTTTGCATTTATTTCTAAATTAATTATAAAGAAATAACTATCTGTGAGGAGAAAGGTTTTGATTGTGCAATAAGGTAAGTACAAGAATGCAAAACAAATGAAAAGAAACAACCTCTCAAAAACATTATTGGGAATATTACACCGATAAATAATCAAGATAATGAAGTAGAGAAATAGAAGAGAAGATTAACACAATAATTTAATCAATGTGACAAAATTCTCTTCATCAATGTGAATAAAAGAAAAATATATACGGACAAAAGAGGTTGTCATCAAAAGAAATTTACTATAAGCAAAAGAAAGTATATTATGATAAAATTTTAATTTTCATTTTTTTTTCTTATTTTTTTCTTTCATAATTTTAAGCACGCAACAAACATCATAGAAAATATCACATAATTAATTAAATGACAGCATGCAAGTTCAGGTAATGATACAACCAAAAAATTCCCAAAAAAGAAAAAAAACATTTTACCTGTTGTTGATAGCATCAAGCCTATGTAGAGTGATTCCATGCATGGCCTCCTTCCTCACTGGAGTTCCCTTCAGAGGGCATTTAACAAAACTGGGTGTTGTTGGTGCTGGGAC
Organism: Pontederia crassipes; assembly: GCA_030549335.1. Classification (NCBI taxonomy): domain Eukaryota; kingdom Viridiplantae; phylum Streptophyta; class Magnoliopsida; order Commelinales; family Pontederiaceae; genus Pontederia; species Pontederia crassipes. The sequence goes on from CM060190.1 coordinate 39,324,371, forward strand.
TGCAAGATGGACCGTCCCAAGAGCTTCGTCACTTTTCCAGAGGCTCGGTCAAGAGCAAACCTTCTCCTTGGCCAGGGGCCTCCATCATCTTGCCCCGAGTTCATGTACCATTTTCGTGTCCGTCATCTTGAGCATCATTTTTCTCAATCTTGGATGTGTCTTCGTCGAAACTCTGGCTCCGACGCCCATGACTGGGCAGTCAATGGAGATCTCAATGGCCTTGTAGAAGGACTGAGTGAGAGGGTCTCTGTTTTAGACATCCCGGGGGAGAAAATCTTGAAGGCCAAGACGGCGGCAAAAGGAGGTCTCTACGCCAAGCAACCTGGCGAGGGCCATACCCATGGAGGCCTTTCCGGTGCCTTGTTGGCCAGCAAGGAGTAGAGCGTCCAGTGATCCAAGGTCGAGGATGTGGCCAGCAGCCTTGCGCGCCAACCATGCCCTTGGAGTTGTCTCGGACATCTAGTGATGCATCGAGGCGAGGCGGCGGATGCGGGAGTGCAAAAATTATGATGACTGGGTGCACATTATTTATCTAATATATAATAAAAGAATAAAATAGTAATAATATTTTATATAATGATGAAAAATCATTTGAATTTTTTTTTCAAATATGAACAAAATAATATAAAATTTTGAAATTGTGTGATAATGCATCAAATTTCTTTTCTATAGAAAAAAAAATATCTAACATGATAAAGTTTGCTATAGAATAAAAAACATGAACAATGATTTTTACAATTTTACATTTGATATAGAATAAAAAGCATTTTTTAAGCTTCTAATTGTATATGATATATAAGAGATTGATTACTTTTTAAGTCGTGTAAATCAAAATATGAACCGAAGCTAAATTTATTTTCACATTTTTCATTATTGTTATGTCTTTCAAAGTTTTAAAAATATTTGCTTGGGAATTTGAGCAAATATCTAAAAATGTGTTAGATTTAATGATAAATTGATAATAGTAAACTCATCAAATAATAATTAAATTTATAAATTTTATTTTAAATTTTAAATTAAATAATAAGAAATTAACAAATATTGAGATAAAATATTAAAAAAAGGCATTCATTTGCTATTTTTTAAAAGTGGTAATATTAAAGAGTTGTTATTTTGTAATAGTACAAAAAATAGGAGTAAGATGAGTAAAATGGAGTGGCATTAAGGAGTAAGGACACCCTAAGGGATCGTTTGGTTGGGAAATCGGGCGGGAATCGCGGCTTTATTCTGCCCGGTTTCGTCAAACACCGTCCCGAAATTCGATTTCGGGGCGGGAAGTTGGTGGAATCGGGTCACTCTAGAACCGGAGGCTGTCTTTTTTTTTTGACTTTTGACCATGACGTAACCTTTTTCTTTTTTTTCAAAATTCATTTTCTTTTTTCTTTTTCTTTTCTCTCACACTATATCTTCAATAAATAAATTATTTAATAAATATAAAATTATTTTAATAAGTGGATAATATAATATTATTTATTACATATTTTTTCATTAAAACATTTTAATATTTTCATTAAATATAATTAATTTAAAAAATGATTTTTTTATATTAATAATTTTAATAAAATTTTTACCATAAAAATTTTTTATTTTATGATTTTATTTTAATTAATAATAAAATTATACTTCATAATTATAATAATTATTTTAAATTCAAAACTCTCCCATCAATCATTTTATTTTTCATCATCAAATTCCACTCCAAACAAATATATCCCGAACTAATCTGTCAAGTCAATTATGCACGAAGAATTTAAGAAGAATCGCGATTCCGTTTTCAAACGACGCTAAGGGAAAATGAGGATTGAGTTGGAAATGGGTGAGTCGTTATCATTTATTACGCGTGCAAGTTGTGGATTTCCTAAATTTATTCTTTACTTTTGTGTTGTAAGAAAATTATCAACATCACACATCGGTTATCCTACTAAAAATAGTTTTAAAATTAAAAATACATAAAATATAATATTTGGACACTCAAAATCAAATTCCTCCAGAAAACTTATAACAAAAAACTTAACTGTATTTTTTATCTATTTTTTATTATTACAAAGTTTTTATATATATTTTTATTTTACTTGGTAACAATTTACCTTGAGGTAAAGATGATGCTTCTGATAAGGGAATAAATTGGACTAATTTTGCATGAACGTTAACGAACCAGTTAGGAAATTAATTGCCCACCAAAAAATGGTTGCTCGCATGTTCCAACATTTCTTTAAATTTGGTAGGAAATAAGGATAGAACTCAAACTATAGGGCAGAGTAGCGCTAGGGCTCTGCAAATTACTACAATTTTGAAGCAATCATAACAAGACGAGGCATCGTGAGCCTGTCGTCCCCCTGTTCGTAGAAGCAGGGACCTTAAGCTGTGCGAAAGTTACACTTCACCTCCTAAGGAAGAATCTTAAAGCATTCCTGGTGAGCTGCATGGGAAGAGCATCTTTCACGTAGCTTGCCAAAACTTTTTTAACCCGCAAAATTGTCTTCGCCGGATATGGATCCTGAAAATTTGACTTGTGCTGCAATCAGGAGAAAACCACCAAAGAACATCGATGCCGGAATCGATGGAAATCATCTCTTTCGAATAGCCCCATAATTACGAGTTACCTGAATGAAAAAGCAAAAGGTTACTCTTCATATACACAGCTTCGTTTGTGCAAAGACAGGGCATCATGTAGTTTGTCTTTTGAAACACTAAATGATACCAGATGGAAAGCAAGAGAGATAATACCCGAGGTTGAGCTTTCTTTAGTCTGGTTGATATGTCATCATCATCGTCGTCATCGTCATCATCCTTGTTCATGAGCATGCTTTGGATGGACGAGAAATCTGTTTTGCGACCTCTCTTTGATGTCGATGTACCTCTACCCCTTCCTCTAGGTGTCGCTTTAGGCGCAGCTCTTTTGCGGCCTTTGGAGTTTTGCTCAGACTCCTGGAGGAAACAAAACGTTGGAACTAACATAGGAGTGCCAATTCATCATTGCTAATGCAAAAGCGCTTAGCGTAAAATATGGAACTTACAGAGCTGTCAAGGACTTCATTTATTTCATATCTCTCTGTTCCTTCACTTGATGGAGAATCAACCTCTTCATCTGCCATGCTTCTAACTGCAGCTGATGCAGCAACTGAAGCTGATCTACAATAACAAAGATACTAAAACGTTAGCACAAAGTATAATCACAAACATCAATTTTCAGTTTCGGGTATTATCATTCAATTGAAAAAGATGTTTGGAAGAACATAAGCAGAATAATGCACACTGAAGTGAAACAAACCTCTCAGACTGGCGGCCGCTCATTGCTGCATCTAGAGTAATTTGTTTTAAACTACTAGATCCCCTTCCTCTGCCTCTCTTAAAAACCCCACCTCTATTTGTATCTGAAGGTTTGGATGCTGCTGCCTTTCTTCCTCGACCAGAAGGCTTACTAACAGAGAGCATCTGCCTGGTATCCTCCTCATCACTGAATGAATTTGTATTCTGGCCAAGTGCATTTTTAGTTCTAGCATCCTGGCATCCATCGAAATTACAGAATCAAAATCATCTTTCATGCTTGCTCTGTCTAAATTATTTCTAAAAATAAGTCAACTGAAAGTTTAAATTGACTAAACAATGTGACCTGAAAACTCTGAGAGTTGGTTGCTATACTTGAGTTGTTCTTGGAATGCAATGTTCTTTCCTTCACACGCTCCTGCATCAGAGAATGTCATAGAAAAAACTAATGGTTTTAGTTGGTTATAAACAAAAACCAAGAAAAGTTCAATGATTGACATACCTGCATACACTCCCCAACTTTAAAGATTAGGGTATCTTCTTCGATCACTGTGTTATTTGCCTCGGTATTCAATTTATTCTGCAAGTGGGTGAGGAACAATTGTGCCATGAGTCTTCTCAAAAAACATGATCAACCATCACCATAAAAGGAGATCACAAACATAAAACTACAGAGAAAAACCATGCAACACAGAAAAAATCCGCCTAAAAATGGTATAGAAAAAACATTAACAATGTTATTGGGAGCATTTTTCATAGAATTATTTTTTTCAGAAGAGCATTATTCATAGACGCTAGGAGATTCTTACGCGTGTTTCCTCTAGATTGTACTGCAAGCAAGAGTAGAAAGCCATTTTGTCATCCTTGTTGACAAAATCATGCAATGCTATATCCAAATCATTGACCGGGAGAACCTCCATTTTCTGCAAAAAATTTAAGGTTTAAAGAGCAAAACTTTTTCCCTGCAATATTTTACCATCACAAGAATGAAACTAGGCAAGAAATGAAATTGATACTTATTATCACAACAGAAATTCAGATCTATGCAAAGGTGACTGTTAGAGCTTCAAGGACCAAATTAATTGGTTAATGGCTATGTCTAAGAAGGGAGTTAGGAGATAGCTTCACAAACAATAATTCTGATATTATCAAAGCGATAATAGTTCCAGGAATTTGGAAGTGAGAAATATTGTTGACTGTAGGTTGATTTCAAGAAACACAATGAAGAAACATACTGATTTGAAGAAAACTCATTTGTTACGATGGTTATAAAACTGACAAATGAGAAACCTACAAAAGAAGTATGATATAGTATGAAATATGAACAACATATTAGACCCCAAATATATACATATATATATGAGTGACATAGTTTAGAGAGTACCAAGTTACTTTCAGCCACTAATGCTTCAATAGTTTGTTGGTTAAGCTCTTCTGGACGAAGTCTCTCAGATTCATCAATCTTATCTACAATTAAAAAGTAGAACTTAAAAGTATATGAACATGAAAATGTGTGTATTTAGTTCAAATTTACTCGTCACTCCAACTTTTTTATGAAGAAATGATATTTAATTCAGAAAAAACTAATATAATTGACTTCTATGAATTTATGTAATTATAGCAATAACACAAATAGTTGCAGTGGATATATTTGACTACAAAAAAAAAAAGAGAAACTGATTATTTCAAAGTGAACCAGACACGTGAAATCACATGGATTTCTACGCAGTCATTTTTCATGAAAAATTCTACATCGCTTGTGATGGACCAAAAATTTGTATTCTCAATATTTTTTATGCAATTACACATGAAGATTCAACATTTAGAAAGGGGCAAAACATGTTTTCAAGATCTGAAGCATCCATGTTTGCTGTAGCTTTCCATCAAACAATTTCCATTTTCCTCATGTCTTCTTACTATTCTTTGATAATTTTGATGCAATCCAATATGTACAAATAGATTATTAACATTTAGAATGAGGCAAACCATGACCTCAAGATCTGAAACATCCATGTTTCTTGTATAGCTTTCATCAAATAATTTTCCATCTTTCTCCTTTCCTCTTATTATTCTTGTATTAGAAACATTTAGAATATGAAACAAATATTCTTTCAGAAAAAAAATTGAAAATAAACTGAAAGACTTCAAATAGCCCAAAATGGGCATGTGCATATAACTTCTCCCAACCAGAACACGTTCCATAAATAACTAGTGCATGTGTTTGTATAAGTGTCTAATCTTATCATTCTCTCTCTTTCCAAATTTAGGAATTTCAGTCCAGTCCAATAAAAGCATTCATGAACAAGATATTTCAGAACCCGTTTTTACAAAATGATTCTCGTACCTAAACAACTCTAAAAAGAAACAAATTCAACTGTGATACCATGTTTCCAACTTTTTTTTTTTGAAAGAAAAATAGGATATGCAAAATACTAACGAGATTTTTGGGAAAAAGGGAATTGCATTGAGAGATTTTGAAGACTAAAGCATTTTTTTAGGGATTGAAGACTAAAGCATAGCGCACTTCCAAACTGCTTTGAACAGCTGGGGAGGCAATGATGTTCTAGAACCGTTGGGAGTGTTTTAAGTCCCACACAAAAAACAGTCTCTAACGTCACTCCTACAAGGCTCACTGCCACTCCAAAAAATCAATGACTATTTTTCCCTTATTTTGCATTGACATCTCCAGTCTTGATGTCTGTGTATGAGGCTACTAAAAAATATTATACTTCATTAACGATTGAATAAAAACTATTTATATTTCTTTTATACAATATAATTAGATAAAGTAATAAGTCAATAATTTTTATTATGAATCATTCTTAAAAAAACTTGAGGAATTTCAGACAAAAAAATAATTAAAATTAAAGATAGGTAATATTATTAAATTTTGAAAATCGATTTATTTGATTAATGGTTTATTTGGCTACGATATAATTATGTAGCTTCATTAGTTTTTTTTAGAGCATGTAGCTTCATTAGTTTAATTGTAAGAAGAATATTAAACCTTTTTGGTCTTATGTTACAGTATAATAACTAATTAGACAAATTAATTATAAAAACAAATATTTGAAAATATAAAAATATTATACATTGTATATAGTTTTATGAATCATATTCTACCTCAATTGGGAGCAATATATAATATTTTTTGGGCTGGCCTCATGCACCCAAAGGACATTTTTAAGTTTCCAATGCAAAACTAGAAAGAGCCAAGTGATTACATATAATATTTTTTAGAAGAATAATCATTAAATTTTTAGTTTTTACATATTTATATTTTTATAAAAAATATTGGACTAGTGTTGTTAAGTCTTTGTGTGTAACACAGTTTTAACCTTGTAAAATAAACTAAATCCAAATAAATCGATTTTCTAAGTTAAATAAGATTATACAACTTTAATTTTATTTTTTTGTTGTCTAGAATTTGTCAAGTTTTTTTAACTGTTCAATCCATCATAAAAAAATAATTAAGTTATATATTACATTACTTTGTCTAAATTATATTGTATAAAAGAAACATAAATAATTTTTACGACAATTGTTAATGAAGTATAATATTTGTTATAGTGACCTCGTACATAGTGCACCATAACATCAGTTGAGTTTCATTGCAAATAACAAAGACACAAAGGGCACAACAGTCAAATTACATTTTTTGGAGTGGAAGTAGGCTCTGAGTGGCATGAGAGGCTCACAAAACAAATTACTGACCATGAAGGATGCTTTGAATCCTTTCATGTATCTGTACCAGGTAGGTGCCCCACATCTAGTACAAGTTGGGTATGTCGTAACACCTTAAAATACCTATTTACATCGTACTCGTACCTGTACCAGGCATCAGTGCCATACCCATACTCATGCAATATAAATTATTGGACTTAATAAATAAGGATAACAAGACATGGAAAGGTAAGTTGTCTTATCAAATCGAATCATGGAGAGGGAAGTACAGAACATATAAAGAATACATAACAATCTACCAGTTCAGGACTGGGTTCAGAAGGCATGGATTAAAACAAGCAAATTCACAGGATGCACAAGCCAACTACCTTCAAGAGATTGGCGCTTCTTTGCGGCCTTGGAAAAAATGAGAATGTCTTGTGGATTAGCAACCTAAAAATTTGAAAAGATCAAAAGGCGCTAACAAGGTTAACCAGACTTCAATATTAAATTTCATAATTTTATAAGAAATACCTTTCCAACATATTTCTGGCCAAACCTCTGAGGATTAATTGTAGAAAAACCTGAATAATCTACCTACGAAAATACAAATGAAATATGTTTTCATGTGAGAAGGGGCAGATGACCAAAATAAATACCATTCTCTTCTTCTCAATATATGTCTATAAATATATACTATCGTTCTCTTACCAATGGCAAGGTTAAATAACACGAAATCATATGGCTTTTTAGTTTCTCAATGACAAGTATACTTCTGGCAACATTTCTTTCATCAAGGAAACAATGCAATCATAACTCGCTAACATTGAACTATAGATTAATGTTCAATAGTCGCAATAATACTGATAGTTTTTTTTATAAAGGGAATAATACTGATATTTTTGTGTATCATTTATAACCTTCCCAAGTTTCTCATCAACATCATTTAATAATGAATAAAATTTTGAAGCTTTTAAATTTGAGGGTTCATTTGCCTTCCACCTTCATCAAAGAATTGATTGAAATTAGGACGCACAACATTTATTACCACTTCTCAAAAACATTTATTACCATACTTCTTAAAGGATTTACATGCACATGATCGCCCAAATTAGATGTTGCACATTAAATTTGTTCTCCATGAGCATCACAAATGTAGCAGTCCATTTTAAATTTGTTCTGATGACCCCTGTACCGCTTATGTTTTATAGCCGGTCCCAAGCCCGGATAAAGGAGGAGGGTTGTGTTAGGCCCCGACAGCCAACGTAAAACCACTGTCGAATCTCATGAACATGGATCAACCGACCCCACCTAGTGGGATAAGACTTTGTTGTTGTTGTTGACCCTTGTACCGCTTGAAGCAACTGCTCGACCACAACCTGCTCCATAACGGCAATCGAGAACGTTACTAGTTGTAGAAGACCCATGGTCTCCAACAATCCACCAAAATGTGGATTTTCTACAAGGATGACTAGTGGATGACTGTGGGTCTGAGTTGAGGGATCTCCAACTGGTGAAACTGAAAATTTAAGAGGCATTGGGGATGAAGGACTTCCACAACTGCATCCTTGTTATGTTCTCATTCACTTCGGATCCAAATAAATGCAGAATCTCCTTTTGGCAACCAGTTGATCCATCGGAGATGAAAACTACAAATGGTGTCCATGGATCGAGATCCCCTTGGGGAATCTGGGATTCATGAGGATTGGTGACGGGGATAGGACCGGGGAATGGGACAAGGCAGACGGGTGGGTGCATTTCTTAACTGTAGCTGCAGGAGGACAGTGGCTCCAATTGGAGAAGATGACCGTAAAAGATCAGGGGCAACACTGTAGTTCCACCAACAATGAAAAGAGTCGTTTGAATATAGTCTCGTGTCAGCCTCTAGCTGTTGGTTCCGAGGAAGGAGTGGATATGATTGATTCCAAGGAAAATTACAGAAAAGTTATGAAGGCAACTGATCCCAAGGAGAGAGTTGTTAAGGTGTCGTGGCCCGAGAAAAAAGCTGTCAAAGTAGCTGCTTACAAGTAAAAAAGCCATCAGCATGAATGCCCCTAAGGAAAAGACCATGAAGCTGGATGTTTTTATAGATCATCATCTTTCTCTTGCACTAGAAGACAAGGGGAAAGGTTTACTAGTAGATCCCTCGTGCTCAGTCTTGGCCGTTAGAAAGAAGGATGACCCTGACACACTCAAATCCTTTCTCGAACCCTGAGCAGATTTGGACAAGTCTTCCCCAATCCCCAGATTGAAACAACAAATTTAGATGCACTGAACTCATCTTCTCTAGTGCTTATATCCCAGTTCGATGGATCTGACCCTAACACACTCATAAAGGTGGCCCAGCGGATCACCGATCCAATCTTCATTGAAGCTCAACCCATTTCACCCTACATGCCTACTAACCTAACCCTGACTGCCCAAGAACTAAATCTCATCCAAATATCATGTCGGATTCATCCCCTCTCTCAGTTCCTACTCTCAGCCTTAAGGAACCAGGCTGCCTCGTGTACTAGCGGCAGTTCTCTCTCCAGATGACCCCTTCCTTTTCCAACCAGATAGAAATCAGTAGGACCTAAGAAAGAATGAAAAGGAAAAGAAGGTGCAACAGCACACATTGGGCTTTTATGAAGATTCTAAATAGAAACATGTAGGTCTTCTAGAAGTGAGGAGTTAGGAGATAGACTGTTCTGGAGAAAGCAAAGATTGTTGCTTTGTAGGCTCGCAGGTCATGATCTCCAAAGATCTCACACCCACCTGTTGGATGCATCATTGCGAGAGGCTTGTGGATGCTTCATACGTGAGAAGATTGACAAACACACCCCTTTGCCACTATTGGATTAGCTTTTGAAGTTCAACAAAGGCAGGGTGATTTTCTAATGAAGAGAAATGTGCAGCTCATTGTTTTTAAGTAGGGAATGTATCTTGATGTGATCCCCTCCCAATGTCTTCCTTTTCCTCATATGTAGATGTCTTTATGGATTAATATACTTGGATGGCTAGCAAAGTCTAGCCATCATTTTGGCCTGCAAAGAAAACGAGATGAGAGGGGGGCAGAAGAAAAGAAATAAGAAAAAGGAAAAAGTATTTCAAAAATGCTGAGAGCTGCCACATGTCAGCACAGAAGCAAATAGCTTTAGTTGTTTATTGCAATTACTAAAACTACTAAAAACCTACATGGACAATGTTATACGTACACCAACAAGAGATGCTCTGCAAAACAATTTTTCTGGAATGTCATTTCCTCAAAGTAGGGATAATGTTATATGTATACATGGATAATGTTATACGTACACCAACAAGAGCTGCCACATGAAGATTTTTTCTATTGTTTACATCTATCTCCCGTCATGGCTCTCAGCTGGTGATGGCTGAGGCTGGTGACGCCTCCCCTCTGCCCTCTCAGCCAGTCACGGTGACTCCTCCGTCGGGACTTGGGGTTGCCCAGCCCACGACCACACATGCGGAGGACGGGGAAGAGTCAAGGACATGCACGGAGGTCACGACAAGGTCCGTGGCATGCACGATGAATAGTAATTCAAGCTTCGAGGTGGCGTCATCTGAGACAGGTGTGGCTGGCGACTCGGCTGCACTTGCTGATTCTGAACTCTTTTTGGGACATGATCCAGAAATTATTGCTTTGGTGGCTCAAGCATGTGGTGTCAGGCGAAAACGCATCCGCAACCCCCGTAACCCAACTGTTCAGAAGGTCCGCAACCCAATTGCTCAAAGGACGTGCGCCGTCCAACTACAGGGAGCGGCCTCTGGGCTTGTGATCTCTGAAGGTTGATTTATGCCCTCCTTAGAAAATTGGGGTCTCATATTACGGGATGACCTGTGTGGGCACTTGTCAACTATTTCTGAATGCTTGGGATGACCGGTGTGGGCTCTTGTCAACTGTTTTGAATGCCTGTTTTTGTCTAGTGTGGGTTGCAAGAGCATTGTCGTTCAACACTGCATGGAATACAGGGGCCATCTTTCATATAAAGTGGTGTTTTAGAGTGGTGTTTTGCTGTCTTTTTGTTCATGGCCTGGATGTTTATTGGCCTTTCTATCCAACTTTTTGTAATCTCTACTATTATTAATGGAACTTTTGGATGACTACCTTCTTGCTAGTCGTCCTTTCTCGTTTCAAAAAAATTATATGAGTGGAACAATTTTCCTTAACACGTCATTTCCTTACCAATAAGAAAAACAGTTTTCCTGGAATGTCATTTCATTGCACAATCACTATGAAAAATTTTGTTTACCACAATGTCCACATGATTATTTTTTGAGAATATTGTCCACATGATTATTAATAGAACATACCTTTACTCTGACCAAAGGAAGCTTCAGTTCTGACCTGCTTACAGCTCTTTTGCTATTTTTCTCAATCAAACTTCTTACCTAACAGTATGAGTGTATTTGATGCAATAATTAACAATTCTGTACAGATATCCCTACTTTGAGATAAGCCGTGAAGACTGAATGTAGCCATTGATGGGGAAAGAACTTACAACTTTATCCAGATGTTCAAGTACAGATGTTTGATCATTAGGATCGACATCTGATTCATCTTTTAAGACAACCTACATAATAAATAATGTAAATATGCCAAACAAAATGCTGCTTTTTCTATGAACAACCAAATTGTATAAATGAATTTCATGCTAGGCACAGTATTCTTTACCTCTGCATACTCAAATGGCCTCACTGAATTTAAGGGTAATTTTGTGGGTCTATATTGGCTGCCCTACAAAGGAAAAGAAAATTTCCCATGTGAAAATAATACTCATAAGAAAAGGATAGTGAAAACTAACACAAGAATATACAAAGTGCTACTCCACAATTTGAACCTTAATTTCCAAAAGAAGAACATGCTTAGGTTTAGATTCCCCTTCAATCAGTGATGTTGCAACCGAAGAACCCGGCTGAGTAATATGAAAACCCATTCCAGGAACCTCCTGTTAAAACCATCTTTAGTCGAAGAGCACAACACAATAACATCTATGAGCAGAAATCACTCTGAAGTGATACCTGTGGATCAACGAGGCATTCATGCTCATGTCCCCAGACAATAAAATCAAGGAACTGAGGCAAGAAATGTTCGTTAATTGCATTTTTGGGATTTGACTTGAATCTGCAAAGAAATTAATGGATATATCATCCTTTAAACAGATGTTAATTAGACATAAGATCAATAAGCCAAAACAGATAACCTGTTCTGGTGAAGAACCAGAATGTTAAACCAGTCTGACACTGGACATCCATCTTGGGTTTCAGGTCGCACCCATTGAACTGCATGTGGAGTCTGTGAAAATATGTGGTATATCAACTGATAGTATGGAATAAACTACATATTTACATGAAATATTGAGAGGACCAAGAGATACCTGAAACATTCTGTTAAGTCGTTCATCTCTAATATTTCCTAAGCCATATAATGCTACTGAAGTTGTACCCTGATAAATGATACCATACCTTATCAATGTTTGGGAGGGTATGTTCAAACTATAGAGAACTGATTATCCAATGTACTGACCTTTCTGATAAGTATAGGATATAGGGTTATCTCACCAACGCCAGAGCCCCCAAGAACCATTTTACCAAAATAGTTGACAAGATTGCATGCAGACAGAATATCAATGGCAGAAAGGTTATCCTGGAGACACAGGATTGATGAAAATCAGTAAGTACAACATATTTGGTGTTGAGGAGTATGTCTGCAATCTGACTAGATCTTTATGAAAGAATACCTATTTTGACATGGTTAACAGACAATTGCTGATACAGATGTATGCAGAGATTTTCACAGGACAATCCAAAGTTGATAATCCTTTTTTTAAGGTAAGAAGGATGACTGTGACAGAGGACAGTCATCCAATTTGTATTAATGATCACATAAAAAAGTACAATGTGGTGCCCAAAAAGGACGAATCTAAGAGAAAAAAGTAAGAAACACAAATAACACATGAAACACCATGGAGTCTCTACCAAAATTCTCAAAGGTTACATGATGCATTATGGTCTCCATGTAACATCTCTACCCCAAAAGAAAGTCATATGTTGAAGCCACCATGCCCACCAAAGTTGATAATTGCGATGTCAAAACATATATCAGGTGTAACAAATTTGCAGAGCCTCCTTTTCAAAAGACAAACATTGCATAATAGATTATGGTTCACAAATGTTCAACTAAAATATCGTATCTAACTTTTTTAGGCTTCTAACATAAATTCATTCTCTGCCAAACTGCAATGCTGACTAGAGAATGGCTTTCTGTTTGATTTCTTCTCTCATTCGGCGCTTCTTTTGGGATTGGGTTTAAGATATTAATAATCCGGATTTGGGTGACTAACATCTTGGCTAGTCATCTTTTTTTTGCTCAGAAGAAAACTTCGATTTTCAAGGAAACCTTAAACTCATTCCAGTAAGAACTTTCAAATCTCAAACAGATCTCAATTTGAATGCATCAAGATGGACAGTATAATAATATTTCTCTAGTTCTAAGTACCCTAAAACTGTATAGGACGCAATGATATAATGCACCGCACAAAAGTATAAACTGTGAGGATTTTTCATCATACCACTCCAGCAGGGTCATCATGATTCCCATGGATAGTAAAAACAGGCAACCCAACATTAAAATGCGGATCTTCATAATTGACGTGACCAAATCTGAACATAAAACACAAAAGAAAGTCTAGTAAGAAGAGTTAAAGGATTATCCAGACTTGACTAAAGAACCAATCATTTCCTAAAAAATAACCATTTTCTCCCAGAATAACCAAAGTAGCATCATAATATTCAAGAAAGATGAAGATTTTGAACTGGAAATTTTTGTCGTCACAAAAGATAGAATGAAAATGAATGAAATTAACTATCAGTTCTGGAAACTGAACTCATATCGAAGAACACTACGAGCAATAACTTAATAAAATAAAAAACTTATAGACCCATCATACATGTTTTGGAAGTTCACTGTCTGGTCACTAACTACTTGGAACTGCACTGGTCGGTCATTAAGACAATGCCTCCTTAAAATCTCAATGGCTTTTACTAATGTTGATCTTGAAGGCTTGTTCTCGTGAAACAAATCACCACCAAGAAGTAAAAAGTCTACCTGCAAACAATATCATAGTTTTCATTGACCTTTAACTTTAAACCAAAGATGCAAGACAAATAAAACAAAATATGACTATAACTAAGAACGCTAGAAAATCTCAATAAGATGGCACAAAGATGACCAAAGCAATAAAGACATTATAGATTATCCCTCAAAAAAAGTTATCGAAGCTAAAAGAAAATTCTACCATAGAAAAGAAAACAATGTTTTCGCTTTTCATTACAAGAGGAAATAAGAAAGAAATGACATTATAACATACTACAGACCATAATTAACAAACAAAGACAGTAGGAGAACCTTGATTTTGATCATTTTGTAGAACCACTAGCAAATACACACAAGAATCAGATCAAAGAACAAGCAAATAAGATCTTTAACAAATATGGCAGCTTCCAGAGAGAATATTAACGTGAATTTGTAAATTTAGAAATGGATAACATTGCACCTCCTTTTGTTCGGCAATTGAACAAATCTCCTCAAATGCATGAAATGAATCAAATCTCCGTACTTCATCTTTCTCCATATAACCTAAATGACAGTCTGTGGCGATTAGGACCCTGAGAGTATCCAACTTATCATCCCTGCAATAACAAAAAATGGGTTAAAAATATTACAGAGCAGAATAAGAATGAAACGTATACTTGTGTCGCATAATACAAGTTGTATACTGTTGATATGATATCAGCCCGTGAGATCAAGTTATCTATTGCAAAAAAGTGTGGCATTGAATTGTGTCCATGGAAGCCATCACCATCGCTCCTCCCCGCCCGAGATACCAAGAGACCTCTTGGAAAGGAACCAGATGGATCCACCTGGAACGGCTGGAAACCGTTCGCTGAGATCCTTCAAGCCTCCATGCAGCATGGCCCTCACAAGCTCCACAGGACACCAACGGAGGTCCTGCCACCTCCAGAATTTCAGGAGGAGGAGGATGCCCTCCTTCCTCTGGATGACTTCATAGATGCCATGGATCGAAAATGTTTGAAGATTATGGTGGAAGATTTTGAAATCGAGAACTTCGCCAGAGAATGGCGATCTGCCCTCATTGTGAAGCTTCTGGGTCGGCTAATAAGCCCAGCTATGTTAAGAGTCCGCCTACAACATCTTTGGGGGCGGAAGGGAGAACTAACACTAATTGATCTTCCAAACAATTTCTTTGTGGTCAAATTTGCTGCCAATGAAGATGGGGATTGGGCTCTGACTGGAGGACCATGGACTATCCTCGGCCACTTCAGACCATGGGAGGCAGGTATCAGCAAAGTTGTTGTGTGGGATAGGATCCTGGAGCTGCCCATGGAGCTCCACCACCGCACTGTCCTCAGACGCATTGGGCATGGTTTGGGAAAGATAATCAGGGTTGATGCCTCGGCGGGCACACGTGGAAACTTTGCCAAGATATGTGTTGAGCTCAATCTTAATGATCCAATCACGCCTGAGGTGGAAATCAGAGGTTGCCGCTACACGATTGAGTACGAAGGGTTGGGACTCATCTGCTTCCACTGTGGCCACTTGGATCATCCGAAGGAGCACTGCCCGCAGTTGCAATCGGAACAGCAGGCTGCTGCAGGTGCCGGGGAAGATGACCGACAACCAGCCGCTCACCAACTCCGCCCTCGTCAGGGACCAACGGAAGCATGGACTTTGGTACAGCGCAAACGACGTCCAACACGTAACCCGAAAACCAATACCTCGGAACCCATCCCCAAAACTGCAAAGGCAGCTGACTCGCGTCCTCCCAACACACCCTACATGAACCTACGTCGTGCCACGCCGACAGTACTGGAGGACAAAACAAATAGCTCAAGAGAGGAAACTTCGATCAGCCGGCCAAAGCAGCAACGCCTAAACAGGCACACCAACCAATCCTCAGAGGTCAGAGGCAGTACAAGTAGGGAGCCGTTGCTGCACCTACCCCGACCCCATCAGGGAGAGCAACAACATTGAGCATTAATTCGTCCTAACACGAGTAAGGCAATTGACATCGCACATCAAACTGTCACAATTGCCAACACCGTCATCTGCTCAGACAACACAACATCCCGTCTGCAGGATATACAACCTGAAAATAATATTGGATCCATTAAGAAGACAAGGGCTCCTGCACACACTCAAGCGTCAACAACTTCCCTGTGCGAGTCACGCCATGCGCTTGAGTACATCAACAAACCAGAACTAGAAACAGACATGGACGAAGACACAATAGTCTGTGACATGCTGGATCCACATGCAATGGACACCTCCACTTCAGCTGGAAACCCCGTGGCGGGACATCCATAGCTGCTGGAATCACTGTGGTAACCCCACCCACCATTTCAAACAAAATATTAATATGTTACTAAGAATCTTCTCATGAAATTGCAGGGGAGCAGGCAAGCCTTCTTTCCCCAACACTGCAAGAGAATTCGTCAGGCAGGAACATCCAGACATCCTCATTATCTTAGAACCAAGAATAAGTGGGGCCCGAGCCGACATGATCTGTTGTCTGGGTAACTTCCACGTCAACCGATGCGAAGCTCGTGGTTTCTCCGGTGGTATCTGGCTACTTTGGAATGACAGAACAGTACACCTCACAGTTATCAACAAAACTAATCAATCCATCCACTGTCGTGTTAACTCCTCTGATCCTCCTTGGCTATTAACAGCTGTGTATGGATGTCCTCAGGAGAATGGAAGGCTGGCTCTTTGGGACACCCTATGAGACATTAAAAGCAACTCGGGGAACACCCCATGGATGCTAATAGGCGACTTCAACCAAATTCTACATGAATATGAGAAGTCAGGTGGCGGACCATTTCGGAGGAGACCTGCAACTCAGTTTCGAAATAAAATAGATAGCTGAAGCCTCCTCGACATGGGTGCTTCTGGCCCATTGTTCACTTGGATCGGGGCCCGGGATCACAACTGCAACAATATTCGTGAACGACTTGATAGAGCTCTTTGCAACCCCGAATGGAGAGTTACCTTCCCCAATGCCCAGATCAGAGTTCTAGCCAGACTTCATTCGGATCACCACCCACTACTGTTAACTCAGCCTGTAGAAAATAGTACCTCGACCAGGAGACATCCCTTCAGATATCTCGCCGCTTGGCACACACACCAGGACTTCCATCACTTCATCAGCTCTGTTTGGAGTCTTCAGGGTGATCTTACACATAATTTGGATTTCTTCAAAACTAAGGTGAAAGATTGGAATTACAGTGTCTTTGGAAATATTCATAGAAGAAAGGAGCGTCTATTAGCTAGAATCACTGACATCCAGAATTTATCTCATAGAGACACCAAGAATCACCATCTTAGCTTTTTGGCTTCAGAAACTCAATGTGACTCTAGCGCAAGAGGAACTTTTTTGGTTTCAGAAATCCAGATGTGATTGGATCAACTTTGGTGATTGAAACACTAGATTCTTCCATACTACAGCAATAACACATAGAAGCAGACTCCAAATCTCCACACTCAAGAATTCCACAGGGGAATGGATAGACGATCAGAATGTTCTAAGAGACATGGCAATCGACCACTTCAAGCAACTTTATTCTGAAAACCAGATGCAAACTCACATTGCCTTGGATAACCTCTTCCCATCGCATACTCACTCGCAGCTGGCATCATGGCAGCTCCCCTGCATGCAAAGGACATTCAAACAGCCATCTTCGGCATGTCCCCTTACAAGGCACCCGGCCCGGATGGATTTCAACCTATTTTCTATCACCACAATTGGAACATAATCAAAGACTGTAAATAATTTTGCTACGCAGGTAATTGAAGATGGACGACCAACTGCACCAGTCAACAACACTCTTCCTGTTCTCATTCCGAAAGTGGAGCAACCCCAATCCTTGCATGATTTTCGGCCAATAAGTTTATGCAATACACCATATAAGCTGATCACCAAGATACTAGCAAATCGTTTGCAGGCACACATGGGAGACCTCATATCACCTTTTCAGGCCAGCTTCATACCTGGAAGGAGCATTCAAGACAACACAATCATTGCGCAGGAGATGGTTCACTCCTTGAGCAAGATGCAGGGGAGGAAAATATTCATGTCAGTGAAACTTGACCTCACAAAAGCCTTTGATTGCCTGAGATGGAGCTTCATCCACGACACCCTCCAAGCTGTGGGTATTCCCCCTAAAACATGTGCACTAATCATGGATTGTCTCACCTCTTCTTCTATGCAAGTCCTATGGAATGGTTCTCTCACAACAAACTTTAGCATGGAGCGAGGCATAAGACAGGGGTGCCCGCTCTCTCCGTATATCTTCACCTTATGCATTGAACGGCTCAGTCACCTCACTCAGCAAGCTGTCGAGAATGGTGATTGGATTGCCATGAAAGTTGGTAGGTCAGGACCTCTCATATCTCATTCACTCTTTGCTGATGATATCCTTCTCTTTGCTGAGGCGTCGACTGATCAGATGAATCTCATCCTCGCCATACTCAACAAATTTGAAGCGGTTGCCGGCCAAAAAGTTAACCCGAGCAAATCCACATTCTTCTCTGCAAAAGGCGTTCCTAAAGTCGCCAGGAATCAAATAACCAATCTCTGCAACCTCAAGAGCGCCACATCAATTGGAAGTTATCTTGGCATCCCCATTGTCCATTGCCGCATAAAAAATGAACTCTTCCAACAATTAATAGATAAAGCACAAGCAAGGATCAATGGATGGGCTGAGAGAACTCTAACTTGACCGGCCGGATCACGCTTGTACAATCAGTCACTCAGGCACTCCCAATATATGCGATGCAATCCATGAAATTCCCCGCGTCAGTTTGCAACCGCCTGGAATGCATCAGTCGTGATTTATATGGGGCAGCTCTCAAACACAACGATGTGTTCATCTCCTTAGTTGGAATACTCACACAACACCAAAGAATTGTGGAGGCGCTGGCATTAAAAAACTTCGTCAACTGAATGATTCTCTATTGGCAAAAGTTGGCTGGGGTATCCTTGCTAACCCACAATTGTTGTGGGTGCAAGTCCTTCATAGCAAATATAAGCACAGATTCCGACCAGGAACTCAGCTCTACCACAAACCTAGTGATTCTTGGCTATGGAAAGGAATTTGCTCAGCTTGGAACGATGTCTCAAGGGCTTGTAGATGGAAGCTGGACGATGGTAACAAAGTGCGCTTTTGGCATGATGCATGGCTACCTGATGGCATTCCCCTTGCTAACAAACTTCCTGCTGTCAACGCTGAAGCACTGCCAAATGCAACTGTCCGAGAATCTATCAACCAAGACAACAGATGGTCCATAAACGGGATTGCTAACCTCATCTCTTCCCAAGACATCATGCAACTAGCTGAATTCATCATCCCTCCAAGCGGAAGCCAACCGCACAATCCATACTGGCCCTGTGAAGCCTCTGGCCAGTACAGCGCACGTGCTGGCTACAACCTCCTGATAGGAGATCAATCTCATAGAAATCATCCACTCTGGGATGCAATATCGAAGTGGTTAGGCCCTCAAAAAATTAGAACATTTCTATGGCTAGCAGGACATGACAAAGCTCTCACTAATGAACAAAGAATGAGAAGACACCTGGCACCCAGCAGTTCCTGCAGTCTTTGCCACTCACCATCTGAAACTATATTACACATGCTACGTGACTGCCCTTCTGTTACACGTCTCTGGAAATTGCTCATTCCCCAGAACATCACCCAGGGATTCTTTGCTGCTCCATTAGCGCCATGGCTGCAGAGAAACCTACAAGCGAATGAGTGGACGCAAGAAGGTTCGAAGTGGTCAACATTCTTTGGTGTTGCATGCTGGAACATCTGGCTGTGGAAAAATAGGTTAACCTTCAATGGAGATAACACATCATCAACCTCAGTCTCACACATCGTTCGAAGAATGGTGGCCGACATCAATACTGCGAACTGCTGGCTAGGAATCCAGAGCAAACGACCAGGAATCCCTCGCGAACTAAGATGGACGAAGCCAAAAAGAGGATGGACAAAATGCAACACGGATGGCGCACTCGCCGCATCAGGACCCGGTCTCAGAGCAGCAGGGGCTGGCGGACTCCTGCGAGACCACGAGGGAAATTGGATCTCTGGATTCATGCACAATTGCCGGGTGAATCTGCAATTGTTGTGGAACTTCAAGGAATCATCATGGGACTCGATCAAGCTTGGGACCTCAGCATAAGGAAACTAATCCTGGAAAGCGACTCTATTGGATGCAATCAACCTTATTGAAAACTGCATGGATGCAGCCCCCACATTGCCGACCTCGTTGTGGCGATTCACAGACGAAGAGTTAAGAAATGGGACATAATCATCCTCCATGTCTACTAGAGGCCAACCAAGCTGCTGATTGGATGGTGAAGGTTGCACTAACGCTAGATTCAAGTAGTGTCCGGCTGCTTTATCCTCCATCAAGGATGGCCAACATTTTGTTCAGGGACATCATCTGCGCCCCTGCGCAGACCATGCCTGCATGAGTTAATATCAAATTTGTTTTTGTTTTAGTTTCCAACCCCATGTACCCCGGGCCAATGGCCTTTCTTTCATCGAAAAAAAAAACTTATCTATGGCGTACTAGCAAGCATGTCTTGCATAAGACACGAAAGCATATCTAAAAACCCAAATCGAACATGGGAGCCCATGATCATAGAGATATTATCGGAAAGAAAATACTGGACGACCATAAATAGCATTATTTGTTACCACGGATTATGTAAATAAGGAAAAAGAATCGTGGTAGGAATCTTCTCCCAAAAAAAAAATGTAGTAGGAAGTTCTTACATTGATGAGTATCTTGGTAAGGATATATCCCTTAGATTGGTCCACCACTAAATCCTGCACAATATGCAGTCGAAATCACAATCGGGCGTATGGTTAGAAATGAAACAAACCCTGGATAAACCCTTCTCCCCATTTAACCCCCAGGATTTCGAGTTCGATCCTGCGTTGGATCTTTATTGTCCAGCACGCTGAAGGATCACGATACCTTCACAAAACTTTGGATTTCACCCTAATCTTCCCTATTTGTTTTGGCTTCTGCCTTGCTGCCGCCACTGCTGCCTCGCTGCCACGGTTGCTGCTGCCCTGGTGCCTCCGCTGAAGTGCTGGTGCCTCGTACGCCTGTTTCTCTCTCTCTCCCTCTGCCTCTCTCGCTCGCTCGCTCGCCCGCCCACCTGTAAGCTCAAGCAGGTTCTGTCTCCATGGAAGCACCAGCCCGCGAGAGCGCTTATTTTCTTTCGTTCTCCACAAAATAATTTTACCAGTATTTTTTTCGATTGCTTAAATAATTTTACCAGTATACTTTTCGGCAAAAACGTAAATACAAATATAGGATTGAGCAAACCCGGGACCGATTCCGCTTAGACCAGTTCGCGTTCCGATCCGAATTATGTTGAGCCAAAAAATTTTTGGCCCGGTACATGATTCGGACTTGGCCGGGTTTGGTACCGAGTTAGACCCGATAGTCCGGGAATATGAACGAGTTTGCGATCGAGAGTCGATAATTCGCTACGGAGGTTGATTAGCCGATGTCGAAAAAATAAGAGGGTGAGAGGCCGAGGGCGGTGAGGGGGATGGCGGGTGAAGCAGCCGTAGTGTCCATATCCGACGTCTGATGACCGGATCGACTCACTTGGTGGCGATCCGAAGTCTGACGGTCGGATCGGCTCACCTAGTGGTCAATCCGGCGCCTGGCGGCCAAATCAATCATCAATGACAAATTCGGCGCTTGGCATGTCGGATCGGTCGCCAATGGCCAGATCCGATGTCGCCGATCCGATCGTTAATGATCAATCTGGCGCTTGGCGGCCGATCCAGCCGCCACGTATTGAATCGTGGCTCTTGACGATCGATTCGACCATCAGGCGTCGGATCGTGGCTCCTGACAATCGATTCGATCGTCAGACGTCGGATCGACGCTCCTAGCGATCGATCCAACCGTCAGGCGCAGGATCGTGGTGCCTGACGGCTGGATCGGCCGCCAATGGTTAGATCAAACGCCTGACGATTGATCCGGTCGCCAATGACAATATTCGACGAGATTGACCGTCAAGTGACAAGCCGAACCGTGGCTCCTGACGACTGATTCGGCACCTGGCGACCGGATCGATCGTCATGACTAGATTCGACGACTGACGATCGGGTCGGCCGCCATTGCCGGATCCCGACGCTTGGAGGCTGAATAGAGAGAGAAGGGGTGTCAGGAGAGGGGAGGACGGTCTGAATCGAGAAAGTTGTCGGAGTCGTCGCCGCTGTCGTGAGAGAGAGGGCGAGAGACGGAGAGAGATGGGAGAGAGAAAGGCAAACGGTGAAATGAAGAGAGCGAATGGGATTTTATATACTAATAACCCGGGTCGGGTTTTTTGACTGCAAGCTCGGTACTGACGCGATACTCGACGAATTTTCCATTTTTTTGGACCCCGGCCTGGCCCGAATTAGATCCGGGCCGAGTTATTTTCCCAGTTCGTCGGATCGACGCAATCTGGGTCGACTTGGACTTTGCTCAGCCCTATACAAGTATAATACAATTTTTAAAATATTTGTCATATTAATCATTAAAAATTATTTTAGAAAGGCTGCCACTATATGTGAAAATAATTTGGGTCCAATGATTTTTAAGTTCAAAAAAATTATTCGTTATTTTCATAACATTTTTTAAATTAAGAAAATTATTTTAAATTATTTTGAAAATAAAAACATCCTCTAAAATCCTATTTTTATAATTATATTTTACTATATACAATAAATTAAATTAAAATAAAATATTTAATTTTATAATGAGATATAAAATATACCACTAAAATTTTAAAGTTATCAAATTATATTTTTTAGAATAGTATGAAATTATATAAAAATTTATTATATACATAGCCTATGAATTAATTATATATATATAATGGAATCCATTGACCTCTACTATTTTTTAAAGGGTGAATTTCAATTTATTAAAAACATATTCACTCTTAAAAACACTTTAAAAATTATTATTCCTTTTTTTGTGTTCAAATCGTCGGATTGGTCAGATTTTTTTCTTACATCCCTAATTGCCACATGTACATCGAATTTATTAATGTTTTTACAATATTTTGATAATTAGGGTCCACAAGGATTTGCATAATTTCTTTTATAAAGTGTGAGAAAAATGTTAAAAAATTTCATAAAATAGATTGGAATAATTAAATATTAGCATCTGTTAGATGAAAATATAACATACATATTACATCAACATATAATATTTAAACATGTGAGCAAAATTCATGATAATCATGAATTGAGTTTTGGAGAATTTTATGTGCATACCAAATCCATTGGATGGAAAGATAAAAATATCAATACAATGTTTAAATGTTTTATCAACTTTATTGTTTTTTTATTTGTATCTTCTGTATTATTGTTTATTACGTATAAATTCACCCTCTCTCCTACATCTAAACTTTGCGGTAGTAAAATTTGGTCGAAAATGTATCTACTATTAAGCCTCCAGCGTCCAATGTTTTTATGGTGAGATTTTAGATAGTTTAATTTGAGTTTACCATTCTTATTTTGACTTTTATGAATGAAAAAGATTTAATTAAGAAGGATGAAAAGGTAAAAGATTTTTTTTTTGTATTCTATGAAATTTAGTCAATTTTTTATTGCAAAATATGTTATCAAATATGGAGTAAGATTATCACTATGTAGTTAAATAATATAAATTTAATATGCTGAACCATCAACATAAATCTTTTCACATGTTTGATGATGAGTCATTTAACAAAATTTTGAAATGTCTAGATAGTTAAAGAATAAAGAATGAACTCACAAAAGTAAAAAAAAAAAAAAGAGGGGGACCTTACCTATGTATGGCACACAAAGAAGATTGTGATTAAATAGAAGTATTTGAACAAATTAGAATTTGATAATGTGATAGGTTCTTTTCTCACCTATAAGTTTGTTAGGAAGGAAAGACAAAAAGCCACCTCAATGAGAAAGATGACTGGTGTTAGAGGATATTAAAGTTGCAATTATCTGATGAGAATGACAATTAAAATGAACAAAAATGTTGATATATAAAATCGACAAATAAATTAAAAAAACCTTTGATTCTTCTCCTATAATAATCAAGTTGCACAGTTTAAATGTAACAACTTGAGACAATATAGGAGAATTGCCAAAACTTGCCAATAATAATAAGAAAAAAGAAGGCTACAAGAAGAAAACACTCCAAGCCATTTGACAGCATAAGAAAACACTTCAGACCCTACTTTACCTCAAAGTGATAAAAGAAAAATATTACTTTGCCTTATGACAAATTATATACATTATTTATCTTGATATTTTAATAATGATAATAACAATGATGATTCTAATATGCACCATAAATTTAGAATGTTCTAAAAAATATAGAATCTTAAAAGAATTAAACCAAAGTTTTGAAAAAAAAAAGTCAAAGAATTTCATACTTGGTGAAATTTGAAAGAAGAAAAATAATTTTGAAACTCTCTCTTGTATGCTTTATTTGATGATGTGAAAGTTAAGAATGAAAGTTTAAAATCTTCTTTGATATTGAAAATCCTACTTTTAATTCTTTATAAGATGAAGATAGAATTATAAATCATGAAATAAAAATGACATAGGTTGTGAACCTTGCAAGCTTAAAAAGAATGACAAATTTATTTTTATTCATTGGAATATATTATTTATATTTTAATTAATTATATTTTTATGATAAAAATTTTGAGTGTTCAAGGTTCTTCATTTGATGCCCTCTTAAATAATTTAAAACAAAAATGATAGCTTTTTGTGCATGAATTTGACATTATATTATTGGATATCTTATTGTAATAATGATATGACTTGATATTTGTAAGACTATTATACTAAATAAGAAGTTTAGATGACCAAATTTAAAAATTGAAAGTACACTAATGAAGTAAAAAAGAATGGATGTTATCGTTTGAAGCTCCAACGTATAATATTCAAACATCTAAACTTGGTCAAACGTGATTCTCGAAAATTAAAGTTCGGGCATCTTCCGAATGTTTGAAGACATATGCAACAATTATTAAAAATTACATGGTTTGGACATTCGAAAAGTTTGGCATGGATAGTTAGTCTGAACTTTTCTAAAAAATACAAAATAACTAATTTTGAAAAGCAATATTCATTTGAAGAGGATATAAGGAAGTTCAAGATAGAAAAATAAATAAATGATTTCAAAGGAAATTTTATTCTATTAGGAGAAAATACATTTGTGCATGTATAATGTGACTTTGAGCTAGAATTTGTGAGCCATTGTTTCCCTTCTCCTTTCTCTTGCACGCATAAGAGTTTCATATCATAAAAAAAAGATATTGAGGTGTGAATTAGTAAGTGTGCATTACTTGGTTGAGCTTCTTTGGTTCATTCTTTAGATTTAGAGAAAAGTTAGAGTGCAATGGATGTGAGATATGTGTTATGCAAATATGGAAAGATTTAATGTAAGCAATAGTTAAAATTTGGAGTGTAGATGTCACATATGCACATAAATGAAATTCTTATTCAAATTTGCCAATAACTTAGAACTATAAGTGGTGAACAAAGTTCTACATTTAGAATGGATTTTTATTGAAGATGGTGATTTGACCCACACAAGCAGAAACTCATAATAAAATTTAAAATTTATATTTCTCAACACACAAATCAAGCTTGCAAGTGCAAATTACCGTGTACTACTTAAGAATCAATTCATAGAGAAAATCATTGAATTCAAACACTCGATTTAAATTAGTTAAGAAGCTAAATATATGGAAATGACAAGAGTGAAATGCAATATGGTGAAAACTAAATGTTGAAAAAATATTAATTTAATTTCTAGTTTTTTTATATATTGACAAGAGTAGATTCTAACTAGGAAAATATTAGAAGAACTAGGTTGTCAAACAAATGAGATGAACACTAGAATATGAGGAACAAATTTGAATCTTCAACCCAACTTCAATTAAAACATACAACGATTAGCTTGAAAAGTCATTGAACAAGAGTAGCTTACTCTCATGGTCGCTACCTTTAGATCCTCCTCCACTCTTGTGTTGACACTAGAAGATTAGTGGCACTTTGCACGAGACTAGCCTTTATAGCTCTGAACCCCAACTCTTGGGAATTGTTGTTGTGAATTAGAACCATTTGCTTGGATCCATAAAAATGGGGTTATCTATCGGTTTACTCCATGAACAAACATATGAGTTTCCACTTGATTTCAATTGGAAAACTTACTACTACTTCTTCATAGTACTGAAGCTCACTAGTTTCTTAGCTCATTGTGAACATCCATTGGATTAAATTTCTCCCTATTAGATAGAGGATAGCAACAACAATCAAATGAGAATAAAAAAATAGTAGACCCAGATGGAGGTGATCCCTCAAATTGGGCGTATATACAATGGCACACAAACATGAATAAATAAGAGCAAAGTAGTAGATAACAAAAAAAAACACATTCATTTTATGGGCATGATGTTGTCTATCTTTTGAGTCATTCGATCTAATTTGGACAACAAATTGATAAATCGCAATACAACAACAATTTAAGGTGCAATGAAGTCGATTTAATGTTGATTCAATTGCTCCATGTTGGTTCAACGTTGGAGTAGTTTGAAAGGACTCGAGGATGATGAGACATGTTCGACAGCTCGTCGAGGATCGAGGAGGATGATGGCGAACCGTCGAGCAATGTGGCCTTGCTAAGAAGTCATGACTAGTGGCGAGGTAGGACGTGAAATCGCAATAGTCGAAGGCGACCTCATCGAACAAGGAGGATGAGATCCGACGAGTTTGGGAAGTAGAACAATGATGGGTTGGTGAGTGGCATGGTTTGGCGAGGAGGTTGTGGTCGGTGGCGAGGTAGGAAATAAAGTCGCAATAGTCGGACACGACCTCATCGAGCGAGGAGGACGAGATCCAACGAGTTCAGAAGCTAGGATGATGGAAAGCCAATGAATGAAGTGGTCTAATGATGAGGTTGGGACCGATGGCAATGCAAGTAACGAGGTCGCAATAGCCGGATGTGACCTCATTGAACGAGGAGGATAATGGCGGGTCATCGAGAGGCGAGGTAGGAAGCGAGATTGCAACAGTCGAACGCGACCTCGTCGAGCAAGGAGGATGAGATCCAGCGAGTTCGTGAGCTAGGACGATGGTGGGCTGGTGATTGACATGGTTTGGTGAGAAGGTCGTGGTCGATGGCAAGGCAGGAAACAAGGTCGCAGCAGCCGAACACAACCTCGTCAAGTGAGGAGGATGAGATTCGTCGAGTTTAGAAGTTAGCTAGGACGATGGCGGGTCAACGAGTGAAGTAGTCTGACGAGGAGGTCACGATCGATGGCAAGGCCGGAAGTGAGGTTGTAGTAGCCAGATGTAACCTCGTTGAGCAAGGAGGATGAGATCTGACATTGTCAAGGACCGAGGAGGATGACAGAGGGCCGTTGAGCAATGTGGCATGGCTAGGAAGTCATGACCAGTGGCGAGGTAGGAAGCGAGATCGCAATAGTCGGACGTGACCTCGTTGAGCAAGGAGGATGAGATCCAGCGAGTTCGGGAGCTAGGATGACGGTGGACTGTATGTGGTTTGGCGAGGAGGCCATGGTCACTGAAAAGGCAGGAAACAAGGTCGCAATAGTTAGACGCGACCTCACCAAGCAAGGAGGATGAGATTCGACGAGTTCAAAAGCTAGGATGATGGTGGGCCAACGAGTGAAGTGGTCTAACGAGGAGGTCATGACCGGTGGCGAGGTAGGAAGCGAGGTCGCTAGCGAGGAGGATGAGATCCGATGAGCTCGGGAGCTAGAACGATGATGGATGGATGAGCGACGCGGTATGGTGATTTCATCGGTAAAGACAGGAAGCAAAGTTGCAACAATCGGATGTGCCCTCGTAAAGTGATGAGACGAGTTCGGGAGGTAGGATGACAGCGAGCTGACGAGTAATATGGTTCGATGATTTCATCGGTGAAGGGAGGTTTGATCCGCTAGGGCACGATTCTAATGCCAAGAGAGAGAAAATATCATGAGAGGAGAGATAAATAATAGAGCATATAGGTGTAGGCCAACTTGAACTCATGGAGCAATTGAATGGACATCAAATCGAGTTCACTGTATTCTAAATCACACATTTATTAATCTATCGTCCAAATTGGATGATTCATGAGATAGACAACAACATGCTCCCTTATTGACTAGGGAGCACGTTCGTTAAATTCTTAGTTTAATTTCTTAGGTATCGTCTATACATGTGTTAATAATATAAAATATATTGTTAAGTATTTGGGAAGATTGATTAACACATTAATTTTAACCTAGTATGAGATCCCAGAATGTGAAGAACATAAAACTATTAATGTTATATTTTTAATAATTTAAATTTTTGGAAAAATTGATTAGCAGATCGTGGACAAGGAAACTGAGAATAACGGGCGTTACAGCTATCCTTTTTCTTATCGGGCGTCGAAGGTGGTATGTCAGACGACTCATAATAATCTCGAAGGGGCGCTCCCTCGCTCTGCTTGGAGCCTTGGACTTGCCCCCAAAGGCCAAAGCAATCGTCATCGGCAATCACCGGCGTCCTCGTTCGCGGCGGCTGCGATGATCTCAGTCGACGAAGCGCTCCACCGCGTGCTTGGCGTCGCCGAATTTTGTGGTTGCAGGTTAGGGATTCTAACCGTGCAATGCTGGTTGCAGTTGCTAGTCAACAACAATGTAGAGTCATTGATCTGGGTATTGCTGATGACAAGGAAGAAAGTCTTGACATAATATTTGATAAAGCTATCAGCTCTGGCATACATATACTTCTGACCTCTGGTGGTGTTTCCATGGGGGATAGAGACTTTGTTAAACCTTGTTTGGCAAAGAAAGGGACTATTCATTTTGAAAAGGTTGGTTTAATCATTAACTCTGATTTTAATTTTCATGCATTTCTTTTTTGTTTTTGAATGAAACTTTTTGTTTTCAGTTAAATTTCCAAGTCTTTGCGGTATTTGTGTCAATTGTTATGGTCCTAAATAGTTTGATGATATATATTTGAGGCCCTTGTTTTATTATTTCGCTGTACTTCAGGTAATCATGAAACCTGGCAAGCCGTTAACATTTGCCCATATTACTCCAAATCAAGAAGAAAGTAGACTCTCCAAAGTACTTGCATTTGGCTTGCCTGGAAATCCTGTGAGCTGCATGGTTTGCTTCAATCTTTTTGTGGTCCCTGCAATACGACACCTTTCTGGTTGGTCAAATCCCCAACTTCAAAGGTTGCTATTGATTCATGTTTTGCGACATTATTAAATAATTATGTCAATTTTTTTCTTCAAATGTTTAATTATTTGTCATACATACAGAGTGCATGCACGAATTGCAGAGCCTATAAGGACGGATCCCCACCGACCAGAGTATCATCGTGCCATGTTAAGATGGTTACTTAATGATGGATCTGGTAGGCCTGGGTAAGAATTGTTCATGGTTATGCCAATGGACGCTTATAGTGGCTATAGCAGTTGCATTAAAAGTGTGAGGTGATTACTTTTTATTCTTTTTGCTTGCAGTTTTGTTGCTGAGAGCACTGGGAAACAATTAAGTAGCCGGCTTCTAAGTATGAAATCTGCAAATGCATTGCTCGAGTTAACATCAACTGGGAATATATTATCAGCTGGATCCTCTGTTGAAGCCATACTAATTTCAGATTTAAGCAACTTTCATCTGAGCTCATCTACCGATAGCAACGTTGTCCTACCTTTCCATCAAGAGCAGAATAAGCAAACCAGCACGCCAGAAACTGGTAGTACAGTGCAAAATTCATTGGTTGAAGTAGCAATTCTTACTGTGACACTGTTTCATCTGGTGCTGGCCCTGATAGGAGGTACTCTGTGCCATGCATTCTGAACGCTTTATTGAGTTAAAAGATGCGTATATTAAGAGGATTCCATATTACATGTAAAAATAATGGATGACAATTCAATCTTGAAAAATTGTGGTAAAAACAAATTTTAAGTTTCTTTCAAAAAAAAAAAACTTTTTCTATCTGTTAGTGGAATAACAATAAGATTAGTAGCTTTAGGAGAATTCTTATACTTGAACTAGTCAATGAAATTTTTCATCATCACGCATGATTTAGGGAGTTCTGTACAAATTTTATCGAAGTTATTACATGCATCCTGATACACCTCCTTGAATTGCTATATCATCGGGGTCACAAATTTGATGCGAGATGAACTTATGGATGAATTCAATATGCTCTTTTGCTAAAGAAGGCAAATGGGCGATATTGAATTATCCACAAATTCCTCCCTGTGTTTATTATCATAATAGTACATTGAAATCCTATTCAAGTTCTACGAATAGGATATTATAGAATGCCTATAGTAGTTGCTACTGAAAGCCTGTAGTGCAAGATATTGTGCTATTAGATATAAATGGTAGTTGTGGCAAGTTCATCTTGGAGTATTTTCTATGCAGTGGATTTTGTTTGACTTATTGTAAGACTTTGAACTTCTACAGCGGTCCAAGGGCAGTATCCGTTGTGAATTCTTTGTCAGAAAAGCTAGGAGGAGCTTTCGTAGTAGCAACAGCTGTTGTTTCTGATGATGTAGATAAAATCAAGGATGCCCTGAAGAGGTGGAGTGACATTGATGAAGTGGACCTCATTCTGACTTTAGGTTATTTCAGATCTTAAACTTGATCATCCCTTGCGGTGGATTTGTTATATATATGTGTGGAACTCTATGATGATCCTATTTGTTTGTTGCAGGTGGCACTGGTTTTACACCACGAGATGTTACACCCGAGGCTACAAAGGCTGTGATAGAGAAAGAAACGCCTGGTCTTCCACTTGTAATGCTTCAAGAGAGTCTCAAGGTATAATGCCATGAATGATTCTTGCTATGGGATTTGAATCTGTTGGCATGTTCAAATTATTAGAAATCTAAATTGCATCATATCTGTGCTTATGCACCCCGGATTGAAAGCAGTTAAGTTCCAATGTTACGTAGAGGGCATGGTTTGTATACATTCCATGTTACCCATTAGTTCTGTGACGAGCTAATTGTAATAAGCTATATGCAGGGTTTTAATCTTTGATCCTATTGCAGGTAACACCTTTTGCCATGCTTTCACGTGCCGCTGCAGGGATCAGAGGATCAACACTTGTAAGGGTTTTGTCATGATTATCCAAATCATACTACCCTTTTCTTTGGTATTTATATTATGTTTACATCTATTTAGTATGTGCTGATTCTTCCCTGTGGTTTTTTTTAGATCATTAACATGCCTGGGAATCCAAATGCTGTCTCGGAGTGCATGGAGGCCTTAGTTCCTGTACTCAAACACGCTCTAAGACAGATAAAGGGAGACAAAAGGGAGAAACATCCGCGCCATGTTCCACATGCTGAAGCTCAGCCAACGGATCAGTGGGAACGTAGTTTTAAGGCTGCATCTACCAATTCGGGTTGTTCGTGCTCTCATTGAGTTCCCTGGAGCATTAGAATCGCTGAGCCGTTTCTTATGTTTTCCGGGAATTGCTGAGCTGTGTATCTGTTGCTGTTGCTGCCGCGTGTGTGACGATCATTATAGATTAACAGCTTCCCATACAAAGAGTTCTTAGAGTTGATTTGAAGGGAATCTTCTTGGGTATACTCTTCTTTGTCAGAGTTCTTTGTTCTGATCTTTGTTTCATCCAGAAACCCATAAATATCTTTTAATCTCCTGTTTCTTTGTACTTTGCCAAGTACAAGGCAAGAACTCAATGTAGAAAAACAAGATGGACTGGAATCTAATTTCATCATCAATCTGGGGAATCATTTTGCTTGGCATGATTGCTTTCGTTCATGGACATGGTAAGTTGGGGCTTCTTTTTTCTGCGTATTGATGATTCTGGTAGTCGATCTATCCATGTTGCTTGCCCGAGGGAGTCACGGCAAAATTCATGCAGAGTTGCCTGGAAGATACTGTGCCTGCCAGCCAATTAAACGCCTGACATTGTTCGTTTGATTCACTCCTCCCGGTGTAAGTTATGCTGAAAAATGGTTGTTTCTGAAGCGCAACTGTTTGCAGGGCACGCTAATATCGACATTCCTGTGCTAGATCTAATTAACGCCGGCGAGGTTCACATCTGATTCATTTGGTAATTGTTGGAGCTAAATCTACGTCATCGTTCAATTCGTGCAGTACGTGCAGTACTAACGTTTATGCATATAGTTCACATTTCAGAGATTGGTCCGTCATCAAATTAACTAATTCGACAAAATCGTTCCGTGTTATGTGCTTGTCGTTTCGTGTTATGTGCTTGGTGGTGAGAGATGAGATTCTTAATAATTTTTTTTGTACATTTATAAAATTTCAAATTCGAAATCTTAGTTGAACAAAGGAGAAATGACATCATGATGTTTGTGCATTTCTTTGTATACAAAGATAAATCTACGTCCATTTTGTATCTCTTTTTCTAAATCTTTTGCCTACTTTTCCAAATTGTGTCTCATGACGATCTTTCATCAAATTTGATCTTCTGATGTTTTCGCCGGAACTATCGGATTGAAATGACATCATCCAATTGATTTAAATTTTAGTCCGCGTGAAATTTAATAAATTTAAAAGTACACTCCAATCCGCGACCACACCTCGCCACATCTCTATTTGCATAATTAACGATTGGAGTTTAAACTCAAAATCTTTTAATCTACAAATTAAAGGGTGTCCTCAGTGAATCATAACTCGATCAGTTCGATCGGGTTCAACTCGAGTTTTTACCACTTCAAAAAATATATTATAAATAAAAGTATTAAAGATAAAAAATAATAAAATAAAAGTATTTTAACCATCATTTTAAATTAATCAAATAAAATGTTAATAAATTATATTTTTACATTTTTGGAATATATATATGTATAATTTATAATAATTTAGTTTTATCATTTTCTTATTTAATAATTTCATCTTTAATCTTCTTTTTTGTTTGGATTTTTTCTTGTTACTATCTTCTCATATTTTATTTTCCAAATTCAAATTGTCTTTCCATATATATGTTTCTTTTTTAAAAATTCATCCTATAAAAATATATAATATATTTTATTTTATATTCTTGATAGCTGTTATATTAAATTTTAACATTTTGTTATTTAGTATCATTGTAATTTTATCTTTTGTTTAAAATTTATTTTTACTACTATTTCCCTCCTTTTATTTTCAAATTCAAATTATTTTCCTTATTATTAATATCCATTTTTATTTTCATCCTATAAAATCTAATATATTACAATTTACTATTCAAATCAATCATCTTTTTTTTTTTAACTCTTCTTCCTATTCTTCAACTTTTCCTATTATAATATATTTTCCTTAATTTTGTTTTCCTATTTATATCCAGTATTTTATTCTTTGGTAGAAAACGAGATTGAGCTATTTTCCAGTTCAACCCGATTTTGGCTGGGTTGACTCGGTTCAATCCATTTTTTTTGTCAAAATGGTTCTTAATGCCAAACTGGACCAGACTATGATCGGTTCACGATTGAACTAGTTGGACTGGCCGGGTTTGATTTTGAAAACACTGCTCGCATAACTTGGAAGGACTATCCTGCCAATTTGTTATCACCGTTCCATGGCGGATCAATGGCCAGGGAAGAGGCATGGCATTAAGATTTGAACGAGCAGAGACAAGACTAGTTCGTGTTGGTCGATTTAGTTTTATTGCATTGCTAGGGCATGAAAGACGTTCCTTGCTCGCGTCTGCTACGACGGGTGATCTTCTCCGGACGATGACAATGGTGGCGGTGTCAAACAAGGTGACGACAATCAAACCCGTCGTTCGAACTCCTTTCTCTTCGACGCTGGTTTGGTTTGCTGGTAAATGACACATGTTTCTCTTTGCTAGTTTTATTTGCTAGTAAATGGCGATGGTTTTTGTTTTTTGGTTGTGTTTGTTGGTAAATGATCGATGCATTCACTATTTTCATGTCTCTACCTAGCACTAGTTATTTCCAACAAATCATCTCGCTTGGTCTTCTACATTTGTTACTTTACTTATTCCCCCAGTTGTTACAAACTTGATAACGTTTGCAAACTCTATGGAGATGATCCGAGAACATGAATTAGGGAGAACACATATTAGACAGCTTAACATGATCAATGCTATATTTATTTTGATTAGTTATTTCCCCTTTTGTCATTAGTTGAATTCAAATGAAAGTAATTGAATTCAAATGAAAGTTATTTTCCCTAGAATGTAGAGAATTATTATAATTCCATGGGCATTGTGTTATTAGAATATGGTGCATGATTAGTTATTATAATATGGTGCATGGCATTGTGCTATTCTAATCTGGTGCATGGTTTATTATTCGAATCTAGTGCATGGTATTGTGTTATTAGAATCTAGTGCATGGTTTCTCTTTTCTAATTTGGTTGCTATTATATTATCTCATATTCTCATTAATCTTAGCTTATGGTTATTTTATGGAGATGGAGATAGAGATTACTGTCGAAAATAATAATGTGACAGAAGGGATTACCATTGAGGGATTCAATGTTGAAAATATCGCAGAAGAAGAAACTAATGGCACACAGGTTGATTACGTTAAATCTTATGAAGTGCTAAAGTCATATGTTGAGATTTTATTTGACAACGACGATGAAGCATATAATTATTATAACATGTATGCCAAGTTAGCTGGATTTTCTATTAAAAAGTAAGGTTTGCATAAGTGCAAAGAATCAAGAAATATTATCAATAGAAGTTTAGTGTGTTCTAGAGAAGGGCATAAAAGAGTGAAGTAATGTATTGAAAAAGAACTTAAAACAAAGAAGAGAAGTTAGGAATGACTGCCTTGCTCATATATTATCACATCCAACTCTGTGATTAAGTTCTAATCCAACTATTATAGCCCTTAATATTATTTAGCAATTCTAAAATAAAATCGACAAAACCTCCTTTCTTAATTATTTTATGTTATTTGTCAATACATACATATTGTCACTATTGTTTCACAAACCATAACATTCACATATTGTCACTATTGTTTCACAAATCATTTCACATATAACACTCCACTGAATCAAGTTTTATACAACCTTACAAGAAGATTCTAATAAACTCTATTACAACTCTCGAGTTTATCTATTACAAGAATACTTTTAAAAACAAAAGTGAAGGGAAATAAAAGTGCTCCGTGGCTCGACCTCTTCTATATGCAACAAGATAAGCTTCGAGTTGACTCAACTCGAAAACTTATGAGTATATAAAAAATGTACTATGAGCAATAATCATTTGCTCACTGAGTGGAATAAAAGTACAACATAGGAGAACAATACGAGTGTATATAATATTTAAATAATCATATTCTCCATATGAAAAAAATATTTGAAGCATAATGCATATAACATAAGTTGTCAAATCATATAAACTTTTACATAAATATAAGTAATACAAGATATCATCATATTCACAATCAAACTTCACATGTATGTCATTGCACATACTCAACATGAGTCTATACATATTCCTCCATGATTATGTGTCATACAATTAAGAGAGTTTAATAATCATGAGCCTCGGATACCTAGAGCATGTCACAAGTCAATACATATTCCTCCATATTTATGTGCCATACAGTTAAGCAGAGTTTCACAAGCACGAGTCTCAAATACGCAGAGCATGTCACGGGTGAATACATATTCCTCCATGATCATGTGTGTAATATTTCAAATTTAATTCACATGTAATCACATGGGTTAATATAATATCATGTTATTGATAAGAAAATTGATATATGTGTTAAGGCATGAGTTATAACTCATAGTGTTCGATCGTTAAAATTTGACAAAAATTTGTTCAAGGCATGAAAACATGATCTTTAAAAATATTAGAATTAAGAAAATTAAAGTTTCGATAATTGTTCCTATATATCAAAGTACTATAGATATGATTTTTAACAAGTTTTAGGAGATGTTTTACTTAGGTAAAACATAAATACAAAATCAAAAAAATCTGTGAAATCACGATTTTTGTTCTTTGGACAAAAAATTAGATTTCGATTCCTTGATTATTTATTTTTATAAATATTTTATTTGAATCCAAATGGGAGGTAGTTTCTTATTTATAAGTAATGTCTTAAAGTAAATAAATAACTAAATAAATAAAAGGAAAAAAGACATGTAAATATTGTCAACTACAAGGCCAATTTCATAACTCCAAGTTGGCCGACTTAAAAGGGTGGTTTTTCCTGCATTATCATCCATCCCTTGTATGCTTAGACATATATTTCTATCCTTTTATCATTCCATCCGAAATTCCAAATGGAAGAACAAGAATCATGTGCTTCTAGTGAAGGAAATTGAAGAAAGAAGAAGGGATTACATTTTAAACTTATGATATGTTCATACTGCTGATTCTTATATTGGTTTTAATTGCATAATTCTCTAATTAGGATTCCTCTGAATCTCTCTATCTTGCCCTTCCCTGATTTTCTTAATTAAGGGATTAAACTCAAGTTTTCATGAGGAAGAAGAATAAACCCTAAGTATAATTAAATTGTTCCTGAAAGTTTAGTCGATAATTTGCATATCTTAAGTACTCCAAATATTATGAAATTTCTTATGATTGATCCTCTATGAGTCTACTCTCGTTGAGATTTGGAATCAAGTAAATATGATTTCTGTAGAGAAAGTTATGCTCTTATCTTTAAGGTACTATCACTCTATACATCAAAATTGTTATCCGAATTTATAAATTATGTATTAAATCCAATATGTCGTGTAATTATTTGATAATAGGGTATTATAGATATTAATGTTAGGGTGTCTTGAAAATTGGAATCATTCTAAAATGATATGTGGAGAGAAATTTATAAATATTTTACCAAGCCTTACTCAGTCTATCAAGATGAAACTTAGGGCAAATTATGCTAGTATTGATTAAATTTATTGTGCTCAGTACAAATATTTATAAATTCAAGTAATTTTATGAGTTGCATCCTAGGATATCTACTATTTGAAAAAATTAAAAGTACCAGAACAGAAAATGATTACTATTTTATATAAATCATAAAAGTAAGATCACTCGGTCTGTCAGAACATAGAAACAAGATAAAAGATAAGCTGAATGTTGATTTTCTTCTGAACAACCACAATGAAATAAGATATGAAACTTTTATAGATTAATATATTAGCAACCAAGAAGTAAGAAAAATTGGAATGAACAAATTTGATTATCAATTCAAGCAGATATGAATTTTTGTTTATTATGTGTACAATCTATCTTAATAGTAGGCTAACTCTTATGATAAATAATTAAGTTATGAGAGTAAGTACTTAAGGGTCATGTACCTCTTCAATTAATTATGTTTCATGTATGATAGGTTTGTGTTCATATCATTGAAATGATGTGTTATTATTATTATTTTATAGAAGTAGAAGAGAAAAGTAGTGAAAATGGAAAGGGAAAAACATTTTGGTAGCTCTTATAGGTAAGTTGATTTCTCCTATTCTATGTTTTCACCTCTTTTGAATTCGATGTGACATCGTTTATTATATGTATTGAATATGTTTTGGATATGTTATGAATTGATTTCGAGAAATGCAATTATGAAAAGTATATTGAATGATTGTATGATTGCACATTTGGAAAGCGTATGTGATATGATATGAATGGATTATGAAAAGTGTAATCTTATTCCGTTTGAAATGATATATGATATGATTCATCTTTTGATAGTTGAGATACAATTGTTATATGATGAATCATGCACCTGCATCTGTCTTCATTACATGTATGATGGTTGAAGCGAAGTGCTACATCATTGATCACGATGGGAGCCACATTTAGAGTCCAATTCATCATTTTATTCTCCAATAATGAGATGGGATAGGCTGGAGCTAAGTGCCACATCATGAGTAGTCGTGATGGGGGCCATCTCTAAAATCCCCGTAGGGATCACTTTTAGAGTCCACATATCGCTATATGATTTGTTCACCGAAAGGGATGAGGTAGAATGGAGATAAGTGCTACATCACTGATCACGATGAGAGCCACCTCTAGAGTCTACCTACCGACCACTAGCCAGTTAGTGATCCGTGCATACATATGAAAGTGTTGCATTGCATACACATATTTGACATGGTTAAATGACAATGATTGTGAATTGAGTGAGATGGTTTCGATTAAAATGTTATATATGTAAAGTGTATAAAAATATTTATTTTGATATTATGATTAATGTTTGTATTTTTATGTTTCTCCGAATTTATTAGATGGTAACACATAGATTATGAGTTATCAACTTACCAAGCTATTTTTGTTCATAATATTGTTTCTAATATTTTTCAAATTCATATAGCTCGTTGGGGATCGTGCGATGTGATAGTTATAAAAGAATTCTATAACATCCTTGGTGGTATGATGAAAAATTTATGTCTCTCGTATCTTTCTATTAAGATTCGAGAGTGCTAGTCGTGCTTATTACTTATATCAAAATAAGTTGTATTGAAAACAAAATCATTTTGTTAAATGTACAACGTAAGGTGTATCAGTTTGCTCTGAAATGATCACATATTGTGTAATTTATTTAATGATATACTTTTACTCTTATGTTATGAAAGATTATTAAATTACATCACGTT
This sequence comes from Pontederia crassipes, assembly GCA_030549335.1. Classification (NCBI taxonomy): domain Eukaryota; kingdom Viridiplantae; phylum Streptophyta; class Magnoliopsida; order Commelinales; family Pontederiaceae; genus Pontederia; species Pontederia crassipes. Next base: position 39,362,983 of record CM060190.1, read on the forward strand.
TTCGCATTTTTTCATAATTTTATTTAATCGTCCATAATGAATTACGAACTCTAGTTTAACTCACGAGTTAAATTGGGATCGTGATAGTGTGTCATGTAGTTAAGCAGAGCTTCATAATCATGAGTCTCGATATACACTCCTAAAGCATAATGCATATCGAATGCTGTCCCAAAGACTTTTTCCTTTCAACCAGCATGATCAATGGACACAGGTGTTTTATAACATCAAAGTAGCATACAATAATCATGTATCAATATAAGGTAAATTTTATTTTAATCTCACAAGCATTGCTCCCTGAAAATATTTTTATGTAAAAGTTTACCTCATCTCATAGGAAGTTCTTGAAATATATCATAAATATATTTCATAATTCAAGATATGTTTTCAATAATAATAATAATAATAATAATAATAATAATAATAAATCTTGCTTGAAATACTACCATAAATAAAAGAAAGATCCTATATCATTTTACTATGTTGTAAACTTTCTCACTCATACTTTATTCCTTCAAGGAGGTTTACTAGATTTTCTTTTTTTCACTTGTAACTTGATGTTTTCTACGAGCAATAATATCTTTTTATGTTCCAATTACAACAAAATAATATGTAATGCATGCTCATGATGCATTAATGCTTATGCACCATAAAATACATATAATCTCTTCTAATATCAATTTCTAATTTCAGGTATTTATATTCATAAGTTATTTCACACTTGGAACTACTGTATCCTTTAAAGCTTAACTAGGTGTTTCTCAGAATTTTAGAATGATTATTTGTTAATAAATAATTCATAAGGACAAATTTTATGATTATGAATGGATTAAAAACTACATACTACAATCTCCATATATCATCAATTAATTTTCAATGAGCAAGTCATAAGAGTTTAGACAATTGAACCTAAAATTTGTGTCTTAACAGACTGTGTGTTGTTGAAAGAATAATTTATATAAATTTCTTCATACTTACCTATTTAACGAAATCACAATTTTACTTAAAACTAGAATTTATTATTATTTAGTCATAAAAATTAGAGAATTTAACTTCTTGTATAACATTCTAACAAAAATATTCAATGTCCCGGAACTTGACAAAAGAATCACTATGAAGTGAAAAATTTATTTCTCCACATATACACATCAAAATTGAATGATTCAACTTCTCATCGAACCCTTATAAAGTATAATTAAGCATATTCAAAATTCAAACCGTAATTCACTATATTCTAACCATGCCCTAATCCACAAATTGAACATGTATCTGATTCGAGATAGGACGAGTGACCAACGAAGTTAAGTTCATAACTTTCTCTATAAAACTCATTTTTAGATGATTTCAGGGGCCAAGGAAAACTAACTTCAAATGGATAACAATGAAGGAATGATCCTTTAAATTAGAAGGACAATTCTAGATCAAGAACTCACCTTGAACAACCAATATTCCCAAAATTTTCCAGTCCATTTTGATAAGTTTTTATCGCTGGTAAATTTTTTGGCCATGAAAGGATAAACTTGAGTAGCTTATATATTTTTTTTTCGAATTTTTCTGAGCTCATATGGTGGTTCAAAAAATATTTTATTAAGCAGCTATTTACTAGTCTGCTTCAATTGCTTGGAATCCTAAGTGATGACCAATCATATTTTTTTATCATAAAAGAGTTTTAACCATAATTAAGATTAACTAATCATATTTAAACATATTATATATTACAATATTTATAAATTTTATAATTTATTCCTCATAACCTTATATAATTACTTCATAAAGTTTATCAATAATTAAGTAATTATTATGCTCTAATCAAAATATTAAGTACTATATATAAATATCACTATATGGACATCAAAATTAACTTAATATATTAATTAAATGCATAATTATGCAAAGATGATGTTTGTGGAGCACGTATGTGACATATAACTCTACGAAAGGATGAAAAGTGGGAAAATTTGTGGAAGAACATAGTCATACTTTAACAACTCCGTTGAAAGTGAAATTCTTACACTGACAAAAAAAAATATGGGCCATTTAGAAAGAAGTAATTCTTAACTTACGTGAATTCAGCATGGGTCCATCAAGAATAGCTAGAGCACTCAATAGGTCCGGCGAACTACTCATCACAGTTCAAGATTGTATTGATCATTCGAAAAAAGAAGAAAATGTAATTTTGACCATGAATGTCTGAGTATCATATTTGTTTTTCAAAATAAGATAAGTGTTGACCTAGACTTCTTTCATAGATGTGAGTTGGATGAAGATAACACTGTTTTAAATATTTTTGGGTTGATGGAAGGTCAAGGGACAATTATTTAATATTTGGGGATGTTGTTGTATTTGATGCAACATATATGACAAATAACTTAAGAATTCCTTTTACTTCTTTCATTGAAGTAAATCATCACAGAATATCGTGTTTATTTGGTTGTTCTTTACTTGCGAATGAGACATTCATATGACTATTTGAAATATGGTTTGAACGCATGTATGGAAAGCATCCACTTTGCATTATTATGAATCAATATATTGTGATGGATAATGTTATACGTAGAGTTTTTCCGCATACTGAACATATATTATGTACATGATATATTGCTAGGAATGCAATGACTCATCTAAAAGATTTATATGCGCTAGACGCATTTAAAGAAGATTACAACACGTGGCTATATGTTTCATCCAATGCAGATGAATTCAAAGAGCGTTGAACTTTTTTTGAAAGAAAAGTTTGATATCCATGATGGACATTGGTCAGAGGTCATGTATAAAAAAACACGAATAGTGAGTCTCATTTTATATTCAAGATGTTTACACTACAAGTATGCATACCGCTAAAAGGGTGAAAAGTATTAATATTTTTTCATGGTTACGTCAACATGAACGCGTCAGTTTCAGATTTTGTAAAGCAATATGATAGGACTGTCCAAAACTCATCAAAGACTTGAAGAAAAAGAGGAATTTAAAACCATGAACTCCTTGCTTGAATATATGACGAAACACCCAATAGAGATACATGTTGACGATATTTATACACCATGCCATTTTTGTAAGTTCCAAGAAGCATAAGCATAATGTATTACTTCCTATGACCACAAGATACATAAAGATAAAGGAAAATCTTATTACTCAGTTTATCCCGTGCAAAGTATTGATGAAGGTAAGAATATTGTTGAGTTTAGTCAATTTGAATAAATTATAAAATGTTCTTGCAAAAAAAGAAAAAGAACAAGATGTGTCCTCCATAAGAAAGGAGTGGGGTTTTTACCTTAGAAATACATACTCCATTGTTGGACAATAAATGCGAGGTATGAAAATGCATATTCAATTTATGATAAGTCATTCTCTTCTAATGATTTTATAAGTCCTATTAAAAAGTTAGGTTGGCATATCAACCTTTGGAAAGTGGAAGAGGTGTGTTTGATTTCCTCAAAACATTTACATTTCAATGCTCTACTTATCGAAGATGTTATTAAAAAATGAGTGATTTCCGTGTCGCAAATACTGTTATGGATGCAAATGAAGCAAACACAAGTGAGATTCATGCAAGTCAACATGCTACTAGTGAATTTGTTATGACTCGATCATGTTCTATCAATTTACAAGAGGCTCAATTTGTTATATGGGATCCACATCGTGCGAAATCTAAGCGAAAACCAAAATTTGTGGCCAGGATATAAAATCTGACGTTAAAATTTCTCTGTCCCAAAAAAAATCTAAGAAAAGAAGTCGTGAAAAATGCGAAAAAATGAACATGACAAAAGAATATGTACATCATTTAATGTAAGATAATTAACCTAAGTTTTTTTTCACATTTTAATTGCTATATAATTTTAATTTGGATGCCTCGTGTTATAAGCAGGATGCTCAAAGTTAAGAGGGTTAGCGTGAAATATGCAGCTTGCATCATATTCTAACGTGTGAGCATTTTTTTTTCATATTAACTACTTTTTGCATCTTTCTTACTTTTTGACTCATGGTTATGCAATTTTTTGAACAAAATTATGCAAGGACCCGAGTTCCTTAGCTTTTGCAATGAATCTGCCATATATCAGCTTGTAATTTGGCATGTAGCCGATTGAATTTGCATTAATCTGACTTTGATTCAATTGTTTTCATTATTTGGCATGTGGCTGATTGATGTATGATTTTTTTCCTATGTATTTAAGAGCAAACTATATGCTATGTTGCTTTTGATACGATGCTCAAGAACAATGCCTTAAGTGATCGGAACAATATATGATAATCAAGAGAAATGAGATCAAATGAATTTTCAAGGCAGCGGAATATCAACCTCAAGATTATAATGAACCAAGCAATCGATATTATAAATAGATGGATTTAATCACAAGATAGTCAACCTTGTAATTCACGGTGAAAGTTCTCGAAAAATAGGTTGCAGGAGTTCCCTCACAGTAAAAACAATTAAGCCAAATTTTTATAGATTTAAAGATGTCTAAAATAACAATAAACACAACTATTTATAGGCCCTACGAATAAAATTTGGGCTGGAAGAAAAGACCCTAACTTAGCCTATAAGAAAGATAACTAGTTTTTTGAAATAAGCAAATCAATTCCTCTTACAAATCTTTCTTTTAGTTGCACCTGCTCTTCGTATGCTTCTTGAGGTGGCAATGGTGCTAAAGTGTATTTTCTCCTATCTTTGTGACATTTATAACGGTTGGTAGGAGGATCATGTGTCACACATCAATAATATTGTCATGGTTGCCCCAAAAGAATATGACAATCATGTATTGATATAACATCACATAATACTTCATCAGTAAAACTTTCAATTTAAAATGATACAAGCACCTGTTTGATCACTTTGACTTCTCCTCCATCGTTTATCCACTAAAGATTGTATGGTTTTGGATGTTTTAAGGTCAGTAGTCCCAACTTCTCCACCATGTAATAACTATCAAGATTAACACAATTTTCACTATCGATAATCAGTCCACAAGTTCTGTCCAAAACAGAACAAACGCGCATAGAAAACATTTTCTCGATCATGACTTCTTCCTCCAATATGAACACGCCTATATTTTCTCCAACTTTCATCATATTTCTGTTATATATCTTCGTCATGTTCATCAGGAGCACGCTGTCTTTGACAATCTCTTCTTTGATTTGGTTGTATAACTTGTTGTAGTTGTGCAATTTGCACATCTACCTAATCGTGCAGTTCAGTGATCATATATTGAAGACGATGAAAATATTGTATCATGATCTCCATCATTCTTGTATGATTAATTGCTTCTTTTCTAAAATTAAGCTCTTTGTCATTTCCTATTGACACTGTAAAAAATTTCTGCAACAAAAATTAGTAAAAATAATCTCACTATCTCAAGTAGTGACACTCGTATTTTACCTCAACTCTATTTGACTTTTTTCCCAAATTATAGTTACCACTCAGCCTTTTTCCTCTCTTGAACCCTTCAACAAGTTCTAGGAGAATTAATGCAACTCAATACAAATGCAATATGTGATTAAATCAATCTGATTTATCAATATGTTTGCAAGATCAAAAGAATACTTGAAGTTGATTTGGAATAGAAATTTAAAAAAAGGTTGTCAAATAAGGACGGATATAAGAAATTTAGAATTAAGATGAAATCAAAGATCAACCTTCCTTGAGTCAAATTATTCTATTCTCAAATATTTCTTTTGCACCTTTCTTTGCAGAAATAATCTTTCCTGTCCTCTTTCTCTTGAATCCTTTCTTTCCGCCTTTTTTTCATATTTTTTTTATTTTTTTCCAAAAATTTTCTTTCCTGTTCTTTCATTCTCCTTTCTTGCACTTTCCTTTTTCAGTCTTTTTTTTCTATTTTCAGAATTTTTTCAGCTTTTATTTTAAATTACAACAAACTTGAGAATAAAAAAGGATGATGGTTAGGGTTTCAACAACAAATAAGCAAAATTTTTTTGATTTTCTTTTTTCTTTTTAAAACTGCAACAAATTTTGAAGAATACAAGAATGGCGACTAGAGTTTGAAGAACAGATGAAAACAAATAAGGAAGACAACTAGGATTTAAAAAATAGACAAGCAGAATTTTTGTGGTTTTTTTTCAAAAACTAAAATAGGGGGAAACAAAATAATGGAAGATAACTAGAAAATTGAATCGAAAGCGCGGCTCTGATACCAACTGATACGATGTTCAAGAATAATGCTTTGAGTGACCGAAATAATATATGATAATCAAGAGAAATGATATCAAACGAATTTTTAAGGCAGCAGAATATCAATCTCAAGATTACAATGAACCAAGCAATCGATATTATAAATAGATGAATTTAATCATAAGATAATCAACATTATAATTAATGGTGGAAGTTTTCAAAAAATGAGTTGCAGGAGTTTCCTCACAGCAAAACTAATTAAGCCAAATTTTCATAGATTTAAAGATATTTGAAATAACAATAAACACCACTATTTATAGGTCCTACGAATAGAATTTGGGCCGGAAGAAAAGACCCTAACTTAGCCTATAAGAAAGGTAACTAGTTTTTTGAAATAAACAAATCAATTTCCTCTTGCAAATCTCAGTAGAATTTTCATGTATAATTAATTCCAAAAATTCTAAATAAATAAGGTTAAACCATTATTTATTTGGCCCAAATTTTGTTGATTTTTCATGCAGCTCCAATTTGTAACTCGTTGGGAATTTAGATTTGATGCAACTTAATCTTATAATTTGATCAATTATAAATCACAGATATTCTTGATTATCTTCAATTGCTTTATGTCTGAGATCCATAACATTATCTTAATCATCCAACTTTGCTAGAAGATTCTTTTATTGTCGGCTGAATTTGTAAGCATTTCCTGATTCATATCAGCTTCCTATGTCATGCCCCATTTTCCTATGATGCCCTCATGTTGTTGGTCTCTTTTTTAGGTTGTCTCTTTCAATTTGCCCTGAATATAACTTCGAGTAAGATATGTAAATAGTGAGGGGTCAAGAATCGAAATACCTTTTTTGTGCCACTTTTTGTGCAATGAAGTGCTAGTTCACTAGATGTAATTCAAGAAGTGCTAGTTCACTAGACAATTGGAATTGGATACATTTGACAACATCATTGTTTACATTTGACATCTTTTAATATATGAAGAATCCGAGAAGCTAGTAGATTATTATCAAGGGGTGGAATCCAAATCCATAATATAAAATTTTTGATGCAACTCAAGCCCATAGTACAATTAGAATGCAAATCAACATGAGCGAGTTCATAATAAAATGAAAGTTTACAAAAACATGGGAGTACATAATATAAAGTTGAGTGAGCACTAGCACCATCCTATTTGTCGCATAAACATGATTAATATGGATACAACAATGCAAATTACAATAAGAAGTTTACAATAAACATTGAAACCCTTCCTATTGACCCTAAGTTCATCTTCAATTATGCCCTTATGAATCATAATCACATGTTCAATTTGATTTGGTGCTTCCAATCTATCAATCTTGCATAATAAACCATTAATCACTTGGGCAGGCCATGATTGAAAATATGAATTCACCCTTTTGAAGTGGTTGCATGCGTAGTTCTTGCTGCATAATAAAATAACATTTAAATACACATCAAATCATAATTATGATGTAATAAAAATTATGAACTCGTAGACTCACTCCAAAAAATGGACATCCATAAAACCTATGACCAGGATTACCTTCAGTCCAATATGTTCGTATTATCTCTTCTTGTTGACAATGACATTTGGGTGTTATCATAATGGATATCTCTTTCTTAATATGCAAAGAAGACCTGCTAAGTAAGATAACTACTCGATGAATCTCATAACTATCAAAATGCCCCATATTCCAATCATTCAATGCCATTGGAGGTACATGCATGAAATTTATAATTGATTAAATAAAAGTTAGACGACCATATTGTATAATGACCAAGCCATTGCTGCGAATCATCTAATTATTTTCAGCTAACAATCCTTTAAAAGAGATTATTAAAGAGGAGATATGCAAATTTCTTAATTTTGGGATGAATATTACTATTTGAAAATTAATATTAAAATATTACTACCGATGGTATTTTTTATTATAATAAGTTCAAATCATCAAAACTATAGAGAGGCAAACATTCGTTGGTAATTTTGATTATCGTAATCATAAAAAATTCTGACTGACAATTATCTATCACTTTAAGAAGGAAACTGAGGCGTCTATAATTTTTTTCAAACCAATCCATCAAAAAACTCACATTTTTTTGTAGTGTTGGGAGTTTCAATTTACATGAGAAATTTTGGGATCTAACTCATCTTCATGGTGAGATTAGCAAAAATTGCTTTCCTTCATTGTAGAGAAGTAAAAAAATTTGTTTTATTTGTCATAATAAATGTAATGACATAAGGATAATTGTGGAATAAAAAGTAGGATCACACTTAATATGGAGGTGATATTGTGTAACGACATGAGGTCTAAGGATCATCCACATGAGCAAAACACAGATGTGGCCATGAACTTATATGTAGCTACCTTTTTCACCTATCAAGACGTATTTTAAATTCGTGCGGGTAATAAGCCCAAAGCGAACAATATCTTGATTGGACGGGGGGAGGAGGGAGGGGCGTTATATAATAGTATCATAGTCAACATTGCGTGCTCGCTTGAGCCATATGAGAAAATAGGCCCCGCTCAACGAGGACATTGAGCCCTTTATGAGAGTAAGATTATAACGATATGAAGTCTACGGATCAAAATGATCTAATTTAATAGTTCAACGTGAGCAAAACACGGAGGTGGTAATGGGCTTATACGTAGCTACCTCATTCACCTATCAAAAAGTATTTTAAATTCGTGCAGACCATAAGTTCAAAGTGAATAATATCTTTATTGAGTCAGGAATTGTTACATATTGTATATTGTCAATCCTAAAATTTAGATTATCAAAATTGAACTACAACTGAATAAACCAGTATGTTGGAAATATATCAATTGATTCTAATTAATTACTTATCTTAACTTCCTTGATTAATTTGCTTTTACTCCAAGACCTAACTAAATAATTAATCATTGTGCTCCTTGAAGTATTAAGGGGCTGTTTGATACGGGAACAAATCAAGAATAATGAGCTTGTTCTTACCTTTTTAGTCAATTACCTATTTTTATCATTTGTGGACCCTACTATAATCATAATCCCAACATTTTGACCCACTTTTAAGCACAAGTCAGGGTTATTTTTTTAAAACCTCAAACTCATCCTAAAAGTTTCGCTTTACTCCGCTATCAAATTTTAAGTTAATTCTTTCATTTAACTAATAACTATATTTACACCATCCCATTATCAATTTAAAATAATAGAAATTTATAAATTGCATAAAATGTTATCTAAGGTCGACGGTCGAGTTTAGAGTATTCATTATAAAGCTCACCACGTGAAAAACGAAATTTAAAATCCGAAGTAACAGAACGTGTTAACATTTAATAAACTTTAGCGTACTATACTATATATATATATATATATATATATATATATATATATATATAGTTAGCTGTTATATGGTCAAATTTCATCTCTTTTCATGGAGGAAAAGAGGATCATACGAGAAGTAGAAACTCGACACAAACTTTTACAGGGAACGACGTGCAATGAGCATAAGACGAGCGTACTCTATTTATTATGTATTATGACGCTATATATACAATATATACACACATCTCTCTCTCCTCTCCTATATTATATATATTATATACATATCGGCATTCTCGGCACCATGTATAATAATGACATAACACTACGAAGGCTATGTTCTAATTCAATACTAAGAATTATTCCATGGCACTACGAAGGCTATGTTCTAATTCAATACGAATTATTCCATGGCACTACGAAGGCTAAGTTCTATCATTCTATGGGTTTCTGTGGATATGTAATATGGAAACCCCCACGCCACGCCCACCCCCACCCCCCACACCCCCCCCCCCCCCCCCCCCCCCCCCATGCTGCTAAAAGGAAGAAGACGAGGAAAAAAATGGTACGACCTACGACCAAACGTGGCCCGATCTCATTGGCTCTTGGCCCACCTTCCAACATGTGGCCCACACGTGAAACGTTCCATGACCTCGACGCCCATACGTCCGCGGTTTGCTTTAACTTGGGCGAGGCTGGTGGTTGCATGTGGCGTCCGCCACGGCCACCCTTCCAGCGGCGTCGATGGCATCGGACGCCGCGCGCGCGCAGCATTCGTCTGTCTTCGGCAGCTGTCCTGCGCGACTCGACGCGTCGCCTCGCGAGCGGTCGGCCGACGTGCGCCGCGTTGGCGAAGGAGCAGCGCATCGTCGGGACGCGCCGCGCGCAGGCGCCTGTGGACGTCCGACGTTTGGCCGTGGCTGGGTGGTCGAAGCAGAGCAGATAGACATCATCATATCCCATTTATAGATATATGCCTAGCTTTATATATATATATATATATATATATATATATATATATTAGTTGTTTGATGCTTCCTGGCTCTTAAAGCACCAGGATAGGTGATAACTTAGATATTTTTGTTGTAATTAAATTCATCGACTGCATGTATGGAAGTGCAGATGCTTAAGGAGGAACAACAATAACAAAGTCTTATCCCACTAGGTGGGGTCGGCTATATGGATCATACGACGTCATTTCGCTTTATTAATAATCAAATCTTTCGATATATTATTCACCAATAGATCTTGCTCTATTAGTTCGTCAAGTGTCCGCCTTGACCTCCCTCTCACTCTTTTAATCGAACTCCAGATTATTTAATCTACTCTTCTTACTAGCGTATCTAATGGTCTTATCTGAACATGACCAAACCATCTCAAACGATTTTTCTACCATTTTCTCACTAATAAGAGTCACTCTGACTCGTTCAAATATATGATCATTTTTAATATTATCTAATCTTGCAATGCAACAAAAAGAAATGAGAGGAGCCAAAGCAAATTATAAGTGTGCCTCATCCTTTGTCCTTATGCATTTAAAAGCGTAAGAATTCAAACAGGAAAGAGAAGAAGCCGAGGTCAGACAGGCGATAATAACTGTACTGATGAGGTGAAGACAGGAGAGTTTTTGTTTCATGATAACAACATAATTAATGACACGATATATATAAATATATATATATGAAATAATGGTGAGTTTGTTGCTGGTTTCCCGTGTAACAAATGAATTAATTTATAACAAGAATACTTAATTTATATGAGCGAGAAAAAGTAGTTTCAATATTACCAGTCTCCGCAAAGGGCTGCACCTGGTGCGTGATGCGGCTGATGCCTGATGTTCTTTCTCTCTCTCCCCTGGCTCTTGCCATTAAAGTTAAACTCTCTCTCTCCTGGTTCTTGCCATTAAAGTTGACTCTAAAACATGGAGAATTATGCGCATCCTCCCGATTGCGCTCCTCTTATTTCTCCAAATCTTTATTCTCATGCTTAAAATTTATTGGATTTTTACCATGTTCTAATTCAATACTAAGAATTATATATGCTTCACTAACTAATATTGCGATAGATTATAAAAATGCATATAATATATTAATCATGACAATATTTTCCCATCAACAATATTCACCATTCTTCATTGAACTCAAATCACTACCAATTTAATTGATAACTACCTTCTAATTAATGTGCTTCCTTTAGTAATTTTTTAAAACTGAAATAAAAATAGGGAGAAGTACAACATTTGGAACAGGAAGAGGTGAGAGAAAAGGTGTCTTCATTTCCCAGTTCGTTCCTTCTCTATGCATTAGTTTTTTAATTCTCTATAATATAAAAAAACTTGCTTCCTAGAAGAAGGCAGCAGCTTTTATGTTGCTTTCACACCAAAATCTATCAGATAGATTATATACATATATAGATAAATATGGCCCCTTTAGATTTATATCATGAGGTCACTCCCTCTTGTATTTCTTCATTTCTGATGCATACTCTTTCTAATAAAATTATTATTAAAAATTTTGCAAGCTATTTCAGTACTAATAATTAAAATTATATATACATATACATATGTATATTTGGCTGTGTATAATTTATTGTAACCTCCTCTTGTTTAAGTCTTTGTGGGTTCTTATTTTGCTGGTAACAAAGTTTTAAAAGGAGCAAAATAAGTCACCACAGAATAAGTGGACAAAACTCTCTCACCTCCTCTTCCACATTATGAGACCCTTCCTTTTGAACAGTGCAGTGGAGAGAAGAAAGAGGCAGCTGACCATGGAAAGAGATCAGCAGGCGCTGATGGTAGCGGTGTCGTCGGAGGTGAGAAAGCTACTTCGATTATGGACCACTACAAGGTGCTCGGTGGAGGAGTTGATCGGATGAGATAATGGACGACGACGGCGACCTCATGCTGGACATAGACGGCGAGGCCTCCTCTTCTCCGACGACGTGACCTCCCCTTCCCTTCCAGATTTCCCCTTCCTCGCCTCCCCGCCGGAGACACCCTCCGCCGCCTCCACTAACATGCAGTCAGAGAAGACCCTTCTATCCGTCGCATCCTCCTCTTCCTCTTCGTCATCAGCCTCATGGTCCTTCTTTCAGGACGCAGAAGCCGGCGCAGCCGGCTGCGACTCCGTCCGCATCCAGCAGCAGCCCGGTTCGGTGCCTTCTGCGATCGACGAGATCATGATGCTGGCGCAGGCCGTCTCTGTCGTCGACGTCGGACCTCAACCATCAGACCTTCGCTTGTGACGGCGGCGGCGCTTCTCCGAAATCGGTCTCGACATTCTCGGTGCCATTGACCTTCTTGACACCCCCCCGCCGATCACCATGGGAACCTTGCTCAATCTTCCCCAATGAGGGCATCAACATCAGCGTAGACGAAGGGGACGCCGGAAGCGTGGAATTTTCTCGGGAAGGTTACTTCGGCGAAGGGATGATGGATAAGGTTGAAGCCGTGCAACTGCAGCCGCAGGAGGAGGCAGAGAAGAAGAACTCCTCCGAGGACCTCGCCAAGGTGTTCTTGGATTGGCTCAAGAGCAACAAGACATGATCTCGCCCGAGGATCTCCGCAGCATCAAGCTGAAGCGCTCAACCATAGAGTGTGCTGTGCCGCCCGCCGTCTGGGTGGAGAAAAAGCAAGGCGGATGCAGCTCCTGAAACTGATACTTACATGGGTACAGAACAATCACCTTCTTGGGAAGCGACGCCGTGCGCGGCCACCACCCAGCGCGCCGCTCTCCTCCCAGTACCAGCAGCGTTCCCCGCTAATCCGAGTCTAATCATTACGAGTACAACTGCGGCGGCGCTGCCGCAGCGGGCGTCGAAACTTCTCCTAACAAAATCGCGGCCGGGTGTAACTCTTGGATCCCTTACTCCATGGATCCTTCGAACGGGCCATGATGACAGCCTTCGGCGGCGGCTGCGGCGGCGAGATGATGTATCCGACGGCAGCGGCTCCTTATTCATACCACTGCAACACCTGCAGCGTTATGGTGAAGCAGCAACAATTCTCTTCGCCTTCCCCAGACTTCCATTCAGCCGATCATGGCGTCGGGCGTGGCCTTCTCACTTTGCCGCATCGGCACCATCGTTCGCGCCGTTCCCCAGCGCTTCATTGTGCCATCCGTCAATGCCATTTCCCAGCCGCAGTACCCCGGAGCTTTCCCTAGCCAGTTCCCCGACGCTCATCCGATGTTCCACCAACGGCAACCTCCGCCCGGAATGGCCTCGGTGACGAAGGAGGCGCGGAGGAAGCGGATGGCACGGCAGCGGCGCATCTCATCACTGCATCACCAGCGCAACCAGAGTCAAGATCTGCTGCCTCACGCAAACCAGCCCCCTAGCGACGGTGACGCAGCCGTCGTAGCTGCTGCTGGTGCAACGAACGCTGCGAACCCTAGAATTGGGCATTCTGGACCAACATGGCTACCCTTTCCAGCTCTCGTCAAATGAGCCCCCATGGCTAACGTCACACCGGCTTCGTTGCCGTCCTCTGCGCTGTACCGGCAGCAGCTCGCCCTGATGAGCGCCGTGCCTTCAGCTTCCCATCCAGAGAAGCGACGTCAGGTAGATTCAAGTGCTCCCTAATCAACTAATCAGAGACGAGCGGACTTTGTGTGCAATGTTGATCCTTTTGTTGCGTATGCATGGTCCAGAGATGGAAGAACAGTGAGAAGAACTTGAAGTTTCTACTGCAGAAGGTGCTTAAGCAGAGCGATGTCGGCAGCCTGGGAAGAATCGTTCTCCCAAAAGTGAGGCAACCTACTTACTAGTAGTTTCTTTCACATCCACGCTCCATATAGTGTACGTGTATCATATATATCAATTAAACTCGTTTTGCTGTTCTTCTTTTGTGTGCTGTCCACCAGAAGGAAGCGGAAATGCACCTGCCGGAGCTCGATGCGAGGGATGGGATCTCCATCGAGATGGAGGACATTGGGACGTCCACGGTGTGGAACATGCGTTACAGGTCATCTTTTGTTTGTTCCTACATCACTATGCCATCGTTTTACGGATCATTTAGAGTCTAATGAACGCTAGCTTTTGCAAACAAGATGCTACATGATGTACTAGTAGTTCTTCTAATTCAGGCTAAAATAAAGTTTTTAGTTGATTCAAAATGGAAAATTAATTTATTTACTTCTTTCGGTGACAGATTCGAAATGGAAAGTTTAGTTGACATTGCATATATGCATGCAGGTACTGGCCGAACAACAAGAGCAGGATGTACCTCTTGGAAAACACAGGTATCAAATCTGGCTTTTCTCCTTTGCAGTGTCATCATCAACATCTGGATAATGTTCTTCCTGTACTCGTAGACTCGAGTGCATGCATGCTTAATGGAAACTGTATCCGTGATCCAATTGCAGGAGATTTTGTGAGGTCTAACGGGCTGCAGGAAGGGGACTTCATCGTGATATATTTGGACTTGAAGTGCGGCAAATACGTAATTGCTATTCCATCTTTTGTTTCTATCTTTCTAGTAATAAACCTGATTCCATCTGTGGAATTTCGGCATAATATTGACTGTTTCCTTAACAGATGATACGAGGAGTGAAGGTCCATCAGAAGACGGAGACACGGAGGGCGACAACCTGCCGGAACGCAGGGAGGGCCCACAAGAAGAGAAGCTGCTCTGAAAGGACTGACGGCACCAGCTTCAGTGGGAAAGAAGTATATGATGACGACGAACATGAAGATGATGAAGGCCCAGCGCCTTCTTCCATGGCAAAGATGGATCGAAGTCCGTAAAGGAAATCCTAGAACCAACCATGAAGCTGCCTCTTCCATGGCAGAAAGTGTGTTACAAGTTACAATGTATGCATCAACAGCCGGCCCCTTGTTTATAGACAATGTCATCATCTGTTGCCACCAGAGACTTAATTCGATCTGTGTGCGGGCAGTATAACAACAATGGGGAGAGTTTTTTTTCATGTAATAGGGAGTCATTGGCTTCCAAGTGAACATTATGAATCAGTGGCGATGCCGGAGCAACTGCAAGGTATCGACCTGATCAAACATGTAACGACTCCGAATCCATCCCCGCCACTCGGGGAAGACCAACATGAAAATGTTATAAACGTTATGATTTTGACTCAATGTCAATAAAAATGACACATCAGCCAAAGAAAAAGATAATAATTTTATTATAAAATAAAAGATAGAAAAAGAGGTTCGTAGAGACCAATTGTAAAGACAATAATACTGTAGTCACAACTATTAATATATCTCAGTTATTACATAAGATCCATGATGAGACATAAGAAAGACAATAAAAAGGGGTTTCTAGATTCATGTGCTTCTCTATCGTCGGAGCATTAACACAATATATCTCTTCACGCACTCTCACTGACCTAGCCCTGTGGAATCATTTGGAATCAAACACAGGGAAAAAAATTCTTCCGTGAGCATAAAGCTCAAGTGGGGAATAATAAAAATATGCAATGAATAATTATCAATTAGAATAAATTGATAAATTTAGAATAGAGACATACCTTTGCTTGGGAGGTGAGCAAAGGTCTATAACAATAGCATGATGTGCATATCATCAATGAGCAATAACATGATAGAAATGTTTGGTATCCCAGGTAAATCGATGATTAATATTACTTTCAATAACGATGTTCCACGATTCGATGATCATAAACAATGACAATGATACAGTTCCATAATAAATGACAATGATTCCATGTTCGGTGGTTAGAGTGATTAACACACAAGTGACTTTAAGAACCCACACCTTTTTATTAATTCAGGATGGATTGGGTAAGTCGAGCAAATGATACAGTCGAGCAAACGATACAATCGAGTGCCGGTGGTCAATGGATGATCAAGCAATGATAGTGCCCTCAAAGAGGGAAGAGAATGACCTTTAACAATGAACGATGAGCACTGGCTTCGACTGACGACCCGAGGTTTAGTTTCTTATTATCTTGATAATTCTTATAATT
Source organism: Pontederia crassipes (assembly GCA_030549335.1). Lineage (NCBI taxonomy): Eukaryota > Viridiplantae > Streptophyta > Magnoliopsida > Commelinales > Pontederiaceae > Pontederia > Pontederia crassipes. Next base: position 39,379,360 of record CM060190.1, read on the forward strand.
TCAATGTTCAACGTTTGGTATCATGTGGAACTTATAAAAAAATCAATTATCTCATGCACTACAAGAAAATTGCCTTTTACCGACGGTCCTAACCGTCGGTAAAATGGCCAGATCCGTTGGAAATTACGATTTTCGACGGTTCTTTCGATGGACAATGATCGTGCGAAAAAGGAGCGTCGCAAATATTTTGCGACGGTTTCTTCTGAACCGTCGGTATTACAGACGGTCTAGCTGGCGGGCGCGGCAGTCAAACGTTAAATATCGACGGGGCGAACCGTCAATATTATCGACAGTTAGGACCGTCGATATATATCGACGGTTTGAACCGACAATAGTATTGACGGTTTAAGCCGTCGATAAATATCGACGGCTCGAACCGTCGATAAATATCGACGGCTCGAACCGTCGATAGTATCGGCGGTTCGTGCTGCCGATATCTATCGGCGGCACGAACCGCCGATACTATCGACAGTTTTAACCGTCGATATATATCGACGGCTTGAACCGTCGATAGTATCGACGGTTCAAACCGTCGACAATCTTGTATCGACGATTTTACTCGTGGGCTACGACCGTCGATAATTGTGTACCGACGGATATAACCGTCGGTAAGTATCGAAAAAATCCGCTGAAAATTGTAATATTTCAGCTGTTTCCGATGGTCAGGACCGTCGGAAACATAAAAAATTTAAAAAAAATAGTGAATTCACAGATAATTCACATATAATACAACACATTTGATCCATAATGGAACGGCATAACGTAATTCACAGATAATTCACATCACATCACAGATTCAATTACATCACATCACAAATAATTTAATTCGGCATAACGTAATCCAAACATGATCCATAATGGAACGGCACAATTAATTCACATAATCCAAACATGAAACAAATTGAACATCACATGAATTCACAAATTGAACGGCATAACGTCTTCGTCACGACGAAGAGCTGAAGTTCAATTCGCATAACGTCTTCGTCGCAAAACATCACTGCATATGTCTGTGTGATGGATCATAAGCAATGACCGATCAAGAACAATGATTCAATCAAATGTTTGTGGTAAGTCAAATCATATTAAGTATTACCAAATCAGAATGGGGAACAACGATCTTATTCTGGTTTCAAAACAAGAAAAAGGTTTCAGCCGGAACAAACCCGGGCCGGATATAAGGCAACGCAGGCCGGGCTCTAGTTTCGTACTCGAGCCGAGTGTGTATTGGACTCGAGCCAAGCTTGGGGAAATAGTCACGGGCCGTGACTGTTGAGGTCCGATGCATGACGAACCCGATCCGATTGTAGGGTGACCTAGCCGGATGGGAAAATATCGAGGCTCTAATATTGTCGCTGCCGCTAAATCGGGCTGGGTTCAAGGAACCCCAGTCGAGTTCTTATGATGCATATGAAGCCAAGACTACATCTGAATCTAATTTACACTAACTGATTGCAAAACAAGTATCAACCAACGACTCGTGCATTACAAATAGGGAAGAGGCAAAGCATTCATGAAACAATACTAATCATATCATCATAGTAGTAATTACATGGATTAAATTAAGCAATTTATTTCAGGCAGAACATGGCAAACAAAACACGACATAACCATCATCAAAATTCCCCTTATGCACATGATTCATTTTCTCCTTTTTCTAGTACTTTTCAGACCAGTGGATCTGCTGTTTGTACGATCTTACAAATGTCAAGCAACATGATTTCGATAATCACAATGGATCTATGAAAGACAACCTTAAAACGAGTCCATTATCTACCTTATCAGGTTCTGGACAGCACGACAAAAAGAAAACAAATCGGACTACTATCAGATCCATCCTATAAGATGATTATTCAAAAGATTCCATTCACCCACCTTTTCTCGTGTGTGATCTTATCGTTAATTTGCTCGGATCACGCATCCGTGCGCGCTCCTCGCTGCCCTGCGCGGATACTTCTCCTCCTTGTTGATGTCCGTCTGCAGTCCGACAATGATCGCAATGGTGAATATAAGTCAGTAGCCGAACCAAGGAAATGTGTAAGGAGAGGAGAGACATCTCAAGTGATTCCTACGTAGTACTGCGCGCAGCAGGGGTCTGCAATTTCCTTCTGGGAGTAGGCACGAAATTGGAAAGGGTGGAGAGCCAAGTGGGAGGATGAGGTTGTTACTGAAGGGATGGAGGTTATGGGGGGAATTAGGACATTATTTCTTATTAATTCTCCCTTATCTTATGACTGTTCTAATCCCTTGATACCAGGGATTCTGACGTTCAAATTTTTTCGGCTGGTCTTTTTTTTTTGTTTGTTACAAAACATGTCACCGAGTGGGTTTCAAAAGGAGACTGTAAAATGTTCCAACTATAAATAATGTTTACAGTCCAAAGAGTTGTTCCATGTTCTTTGTCCTGTTTAATTTATTTGATTAAGAATTAATATTGTTAACTAAAACTATAATGCCTAATATGATCATAAGCAATGTACGTTGTAGAATAGATAAATTAAGAGTGCCAACCCGACCCGTGAACAAATTTGATGTGTCGAATAATTTGGTCGGATCGAGTCAAAGGGATTTGGAGCTGAATCCAACCTAAGCTGATCCATTTTGGGTTGGGTACCCGACCACCCATTTTTTTTCTTTTTTTATTGTTTTTTTATTTATTTAATAAAACAATTATTTAATACTTATTTTAAAGCATAAAATAAAATTTTTAACTATTTAATTTTATTTTTGTACTTAAAATATTTTATTTAATTTTTAAATTAAATATAAGACTAAGTTTAAATTAAAAAAAATAAATAAATAAGAAATCAGGTCGGGTCGGATCGACTCGGGTTGGAAAAATCTAACCCGTACCCGACCCGACCCCATGGTCGGGTCGGACCGACTCAACCCGTGAACAAACTCGACGGGTCGGGTAATTTGGTCGGGTCGGGTCAAAAAGATTTGGGGGGCCGAATCTGACCCAACCTGATTCGGTTCAGGTCGAATACCCGATCACTCAATTCTCCTTTTTTTATTTTTTTATTGTTTTTATTTATTTAATATAAAAAAATATTATTTACTATTTATTTTAAATCATAAAATAAATTTTCTAACTATTTAATATTATTTTTGTACTTAAATTTTTTTATTTTTTAATATCTTATAAATTAAATATAAATTTAAGTTTAAATAAAAAAACAAAAATAAAAAAAATTTGAAAATCGGGTCGGGTCGACTCAAGTTGGAAAAATCTAACCCATGCCCGATCTGACCTATGAACAAACCCGACAGGTCGGGTAATTTGGCCGGATAGGGTCAAAGAATTTGGGGGGCCGAATCGACCCAATTTTTCTTTTTAAAACTTTTTTCTTATTGTTTTTATATTTATTTAATATATATAATATTATCTAATATTTTTTAAAGTATAAAATAAAATTTCTAATTATTTAATGTTATTTTTGTGGTTAAAATATTTTATTTCATTTTTTAAAATTAAATATAAGTTTAAATAAAAAAATTGGGTGGGAAAAAACTCGACCCCAGCCGACCCAACGTCGAGGACCCGACCCGACCCAAATCGATTCAGATCGGGTCGGGTCATCGGATTCACGGATCGACCCAACCCTTAAATAAATGTCACTAAAATTTAATGATTTTGTTACGTTACATTTATTTATTTATATATAATAGTTATAATATTTTTTCATGTTTTAAAAGTAAGTATTGACTAAAAATACTTTGCGACGGAATAATTAATGATATGGGAAGCTCGAAAATATGTAAAACTAATAATTGAAATCAATTTTGTGGTGTAACCGAACCCTCATGGATATGCTCAATTTGGCTTTCCACTTACAAATACCTTTTTCCACTATTTTTTAACTCTTGCATTAAAATTATTTAGTTTTAAAGAGATATGTATAAAAACCAATAACACAATTATATATTTTGTAGAAGCACCATAATTGGTAGAAAATGTGTCATAGGCATTTGTGGACCTACATAAAACTACAAATTGTCTTCACCATTGCATTTCTAAATGATCTGGAGTTAGGCTTCGAAAGTTTTTTTAATTATCTCTTCATTAAGTGATGAAAAAGTAATATTTGGAAAATTGATGTTTTTTTTTTCTGTTGATATGCTACTAGCATCCGACTTTGACAAGTAAATGTTATTAAATAACTATCAAGTAACATTATCAAAAGATTGAATCTTATTAGCACAAGCAAAATCCAAAACATTCCACCCGTATTGCAAGCTTTCTTTCTTTTTTTTTTGTGTGTCATAAGTGATAACTCCAAAGTCCCATAACATATTAAACCGATTGATAAGAAGTCTTAGGATATATCTAAACCTTTGCTCAAGATCTCATTATCATAAACATTAAGAATATGTATCACACACTTGGAGGTAACTTGGATAACACAAAAATTGACTACCATTAATATGCCATTACATAGCACCAAATTGATTCAAACCATAGGTTGAAGGGTCCAATCTTATATTTTGCTATCTTTGCAAAAAAAAATATCAAATGCATCACATAATTTTTTTTTGCATGCCCCTTATAAAAAAAATAATTGCCACTTGAGGAATATGAGGATGCTTTTGGGCTTTCTAGTTGCTTATCACTTTCTCAACGTTGCACTTGAGGTTAATATCAAATTTTTCTAAAAAAGATATTGGAGATCTTGTGGAAGAAATTCCTTGTGCTATTTGATTTTTTAAAATCTTATTATGATGTGACAAGCCTTCAATTTTAACAAGTAATTAACTCACTTTGCGTTTTCCTACTGCTTGGTTAGATTCTTATTCTTCTTAGTCAACTCTAATTGGATCTTTTTCTTATGTGGGGCTACTTAGTTCTTGCTCTGGTGCTAGTAAAGATGGCAATTGTCAATTCTGATATAGTGGAGTTGATATTGTGAAATATTGCAATGCACATCATGTCAGTGCAATCCTTGTTATAAATCCAAAAACAAAGTGTATACAAAATTCTTGCAATGTCCTAGTTGCATAAGGATCTTTCATTTTTATGTTTATCTAAGCTTCTCTTACTTGTCTTCTAGGCTGCATTTGGTTGGGGGTTTAACTAAGGGAATATGTGAATATTTCGTGGATTACAGTCAAACATACGTTTTATTTATCAAAAAGTACAAAGGGTAGATTTACCATTTTTTAAAAAAGTTAACCTTGTAAATAGTGAAAAATTGAGAGTTATCATATTTTTTTCAAAAGAAAGAATACATATAATTCGATGCAAACTTAAAAAAATGACTAATCCAATCGTGACTTAATCCCAGGTCTTTTTAATCTCTATCCTAATGATGCCTTAAGTTTCGTTTGAATTGAGATTAAGTATTGGAGCAAGGACTTGTTCTCAAAAAAACTCTCTTTTCATCATATGTGGCCATTGCAATGATGATAAGATTAATAAGATTTGTGAGTTCTCGATGTGACATAGAACAAGTTGATCTCACGATGGGGACAACTTACGAATTATCTGCTTTTATTTCTTTGTGTATTCAAATGACCCCTTAAGGTGTCTTTATTCTCATAAAGTTCCTCTTTATATCAAGATCAAATTTTATGTAGTCTTTGCTCTTTAGGGAGAGCAATTTCTTTTGCAATACTAGTACTTGACAAACAAATAAAAAAGGATAGTGCAGGAGTTGATGAGGTGAAAATCGAGATAAGCAAAATTGAAAGAGGAATGTAAAAAAAGAAAGAAAGAAAGAAAATACTCTAGGAAAAAATAAACAAACAATTCAATTAACAATAAACAAAACAATTCAATTTCTCCCATTGACGTGAACGATGAAAAAAAAATTTGTCGATTCTGATTTTTGCTAACAAGCCGGACCTGCAGTTTTAGAAATAATTGCTTTGAATGAAAATACAAATGCACAAATAATAATTTTAACTTAAATATTCTACTTTTACATCTATTGGTTTTTATGCGCTTAAAATTCATAAGGTAAAATTTATATTTAGCGATAATATTAATGATGTTTACATTGAAATCTTATTTATACAATAATTTTATCCTGCTATTTAACATCTTAACATATTATTTTACAGCAATGGTGCAAAAAATAACATATAAGAAATGACCCACTAAAAAATGATTTTTTCCATTTGAATTTCTTATGTGTTCAGTTTGTTTGAGATGAAAAAAATTTCTAAAATTTGTCGCATAATTACAAATATATCAAACTGCCTAATACTTCAACCAATATAAATGTTTATGTAATATCAAAGTTTAAATTGAAAATAGAGAAAAAAGGTTAAGATCGGAAGTTAGGGTGGGCGTATATTACCCATTTCGCGATGCCTAATAAAATAAATAAACATAAATAATATGAATGCAATGAAATTAAAGGGACCATGTTATTATAATTTCCACTTCACATCAGTTGCTACAAAAAAATATTAGAGTTCAACATTATTAATGAAAAAACAAGAAAAAAAAGAGACCTAAGTGATCTCAGCAACATTGCATAAGCAATGCCCCTTTTTTGTGTTCCCTGGTTCCACCTTTTGCCCTTTTTTTTCTTTTCGGTTTTTATTTTATTTTCTACTTTTCTATTTTCTTTTATCATTTTTTCTTTCTTTATCAATTTCTATATAAAATAATATATTCATTATATATAAAATATTTATTATAAATGATTAATATAATATTATTTATTACTTATTGTTTCATTAAAAATTTTATATTTCATTAAATATACATATTTAACGAACTTTTTGGCATAAAGAATTTTAATATGCATTTGTTTTTTTAATTCTATAACAAATTTATAACCTATTTTATTATACATATTTTTAATTCAAACACCCGGATAAATTATACGAATCGGCCTCCTTTTTTTCCACGCCGCGTGAGAGGAAGAAAAATGAGATGGTGGGGGGGGGGGGGGGGGGGGGGGGGGGGGGGGGCGACTGCCCCCCTCTTATTAATTCGCACAGGGGGGCTCGTCGGCCCCCTCTTCTTCCTTCTCGTGCGCGAGGAAGAAAAATACGGGGCCGGCGCCCCCTGCGAGCTCGCACATGGGGGTTTGCTGGCCTCCCGTGGCGAGGAAGGAAAAAGGGGGCGATGCCCCATGGGCGCGAGCTCCCACAGAGGGGCTCGTCGCCCCCCCTCTTTTTCGCGCCGCGCGATGAAGAAAAATGGGGGTGCGGGTGAGCTCGCATAGGGGGACGGCGCCCCCTAAAATGTTATAACACTTTTATTAATTTTATAATATTTTATTAATTTTTTATTGTGACATGTAAGTCATATAATTGAAAATTTTGCTATTACCAGTCAAATGGACTAATCCTGCAAGAAAATCAAAGTTGGCGGACATTAGTTACAAATTGAAGATTGTGAATCATTTTGAAATCGACTCAAAATGGGGGACGATTCATGTAATTTATCTCAAACACTCACTAAACTTAACCCATCATATCTACTTTTTCCTATCACATCAATTACCTTATTCTTCATTATCAAATTTCACTCAATTCAAACACGCCCCGAACTAATATGTTAATTCAATTATTCATTTGTAACTCGAAGGAATTTTAGTTCCAATTGCCAAAAGGCGCCCCGTGTGTGCATGTGCAAGGTTGCGAGCTTGGTCCGGCAAGTCACATTACATGTGAATCAGTAGTAAAATGGCTTTATCCATACTTTTTTTTATTTTTTTATATCTTACTTAATCAGTAATTTAAAAAATCATTAATAACAATACAAATAATTTTTAGTAAGTTATAAAAATAATTATATATTATGAAGTAATGTATATAAGTTCATAAAATTTTTAATTATTGTTGATGATTTGAATAATATTTTTGTTCATCAATGATCATCTAAATAATTAATGCAAAATATATTGAAAAAATAATATAAAATATGTATAAAATACACGTATATATATATATATATATATATATATATATATATATGTATATGTATATAAAGTTTACCACCAAGAATTAAACTCAAAATCTTTTCATCAGGAAGTTGCTCATATTATTTATTTATTAATTAGATAATTTAAATTTTGAATTAACGAACGAGTTGGGATCCCAAAATCACTACCCATTTGAAAAGGAAAAAAAGTTAATGCCCTTGAAATTATAAAACTTGACTTGTTCAATGTTCCGATGTGATTCTATGACATACATCATATTGAATGCAGGAAGTTAAATCCGTAGTGGACTCATGGCCTAGATATAAATTAGTCGTCGCCCACATAACACGATAAACAAGGGTGTCATCTTATCTTTTCTTGTAGAAAAAAGAGGCTACCAATTTAAGAGGGAGGGTCTTGCATGTGTAGAGAGTTATCGTGACCTCAGAATTTGAGTATTATATTATAATTCGAAATTAAGAAATAAGTAAGAGTGATATTTTATTATTTAATTTTTAGAAAAAGAGGTATTAAAGGAGATAATAAAAGTGTTTAAGAAGAAATAAAAGCATAATTAGGAAAGGATAAAATAAAATAGAGAGTTTGAAGAAATTTTGGAATAACAAATATAGAGAATAAACGAATAGATAGGGGAAAAAATAGAAAAAAGTGATCAAAATCCTAATCTAATTCTGATAAATTTTCAAAGAGTTTAAATTATATTATGAAATGATTATAATGCATGTCAACTTCAGTAAATAGCACCCAACTCCTCTCTCATAAATCAAAATTTTACTCTTGCACGCAAGCTGAGGTTGGGAATAGCCGACCACCTCCCTCCCTCGACACTAGTGAATGGACGTCAAGGCATAGTGATCTAATTGGATGTAGAAGATTTTGAGCTAAAATCCCTCTAAAGAGGGTTTTATATATTCACGTTGTAGTATCCTATATATAGTAATACATGTCTCTATCTAGTTATAGATACTCGTAGTAGTGATATCGAAAATATGATAAAAAAATATGTCTAGGAAGTGCATCAAAATCATGTGGCAGAGAGGTGCAATCCAAGTTCTCTAGAATTGGATCATAGTTGTGAGAAACTTGGTTCATGTTATAAGAAAATTGAGTAGGATTCAAAATCTCACGACCCAACTTGTGAAAAACCTAGTTGGGGTTCTAAGAAATTCAATAGGGGTTCATAATCGCATGACACAATTTTTAGGAGTCCGTAGCAATCATTTTGAATCAAAGGCTACTTGACCTAAGTTCTACCAAATCTCGCCTAGGTTCTCCGAACACTAGTATTGTAATCTAAATACACTAACCCATCCAAAGTTTGATTCAACCCCATTTGGATTTCATAGATAGAAATAGGAATTGTTTGAAAATAGGAGGATACAATTTGTATTTCACTTGACCTAGCTTGAGTTTTGACTATAGTTACGATCTTGAATTATGATTATTATGGGTATTTTTTATTAGCCTAATTATTTCTAACTTTCTCGCTAATGAATTTATGATTGTCTATTGATATTATTTTTTTGTATGCTTTGTTTTTGCTATTTCATGACTATTATGTCACTTGATTGATATGATTATGAATTTATGATTAATCAATTGTTATGCTTATAATTGATGTGATTATGGGTTAACAATTGAATCAATTGTAAGATTCATGATTGATGTGGCATGATGCCCCCATAATGAACAAGAGAAAAGTTATACAAAGATAGATGTTATAAGGTAAAGAAGAAATAAGATAAAAGTTGTGAGTCACCATATTTTTGAATTGTCATCAAATATTGGAAAGGGTGTATCAAATTGATCCACCCTATGCAACGAATATCAAGAGTTTCAAAAAGAAGATCATGACTCCAAAAGGAGCCTGTCATGGTGTGCATGCCCTTATTATGATAGACATGAAAGTAATGTGGTGTACCCTTAATAAGCAAAGCTATCCAAATTCAACCTTTATGATTGATGGATAATTCCAAATAGTTCATAGAATCGATTAATTTATAATTGATGGATTCTCAACATTAGAAGAATTAGAATATAATAAATTTTAAATTAAGTCATTTTATAAATTATGGCTCATGGATCATTGAAAATTGTCTATCATTTTATAATTGTTAAAGGATTGATAACTACGACCAATTGATGATAATGAAAGATGAATAACAAATAAATTATTACTAGAATTGATAATTTAAACTTTGGGCATTTGTGATCGATTCATAATGATTAAATGATAATTTCTCATTAAACCAATTTATAGTTTATCAATAATAATTGAAAAATAATATTTGATAATAAATTAATTATGGATAATGGATGTGCTGTTAATTGATCATTGATTTTTATTGAAGGTATCAATAGTTATTGCGATCCACCATTAATTGTTCATGGTGAAATGCATAATTGTGTGGTTATTATGAACTAATAATTTTGTAATTGAGGATAAACTTAAAATATAATCAATTGATAACTAATTATCGAAAATTGACATTCGATAATAAATTGAGTATCTAATAATGTATATTTTGCCAATTGATCGATTTTTGGTTTTTATTGTTAATTGTCCGATAAATAAACGTTATATATATATATATATATATATATATATATATATATATAAAATAGTCAATATATATATATGCACTATTATCCTTTTTTTTATAAAAGTAAAATTATCAATATTATATTGCATCATAATATGTATAATATATATATTATTTATTAATTTTACTTATTGTTATTTATTATCATAATTTACTCAAAATTATATATTAAAAATTCTTTTCAATAACTAATAAAAATAAAATATTATAAATAATTTTATTAACTAAGTAAATTTTATGGTTCTGTGACTTGAACATCACCGCACGTCTTTCATGATATATGATTTATTTATATTTTATTCTAAAATTGTTTATATTTAACTTTTTTCTCTTTTAATATATGTACATATATTACATGGAAAATATATCATATAATGAATTGGTGAAAAATAAAATGTGACAATTCCTAACAAAAAAAAAAAAATCACGAGTTGTGAGTCATCAGAAAATGAGCCCTTGAATCCTTATGGCAACTCCAAAGAAATTTATATGTACAAGGAAGGTGACGAGTTCACCTCTATTAATGACCATCTCAAAATTGCGATTTTAAAAAGTTTATGTTACAAATTTATTCTCTTTTACAACTAAATAATATATAAGTAAAAGTGAAACAAAAAGTAGAAACTCTACATAATATAACCGAATAATTTATCTAATAGATCAATCACATATTCCTTAACATAACTATAATGTGAACATTTGTATTTTAAAATGAAAAGATAGTTCATTGAAGTACATTAAATGTAAATACATAAATGACAACATTAATTAGCAATAGGGTTTGAAAATTGAAAGTGAACTAAAAACACTAAATGTTCTGTGATATAAATCAATAAAATATGTAATAACTATTATTCATTTGCATATAATCTCATTCCAACAATAGACCAACAAATATTTGAGGTTTATTCTCATTAAAGATATTAGAAAACAATTAAGAAGCAATATACATGAATATAATTTTAAGTACATTTTCACAATTTAAAAATATAAATGTTTAGTCAGTTCCATCACCTTTTAATAATATTTACAAAAATTATTAAAATTACATTTTTTTTAAAAAATATAATAATAAATATATATATTAAATCATTAAAATATAACTAATTAAAAACACAACGTTTCATTGTACAATATTACAATAGAAAGGATCAAGATATTTCACTTCGTCGTAAATTATTTATTACACTGGAAAATTTATTGGGATCAATAGAAAATGAAAAAAAATTAAGATGAAGAGAGAACAGAAAAGGCTAACAGTTGAGTTATTAATTGAAGGAAGCTCAAAATAAGGTAAAATAAAAAAATAAAATGCAAGGAATGATTTCTCGACAATAACATCAATACTTTTATTAGAGAATATTTTTATTAGCCAAAATTAATACTTTCACATTTAAAGATATCAACAAAAAAACTTTAATGAATTGAATAGGCCATAGAATTCATTTCGAGCTTGTAAGAAAAAAAAGGTAAACTAATTGGCAGGATGATATTTGCATTTTTTTATAGGATTATTTTTTATAAACTTTCCCTAAATTATTACAATTTTTCATATTTAACATCAAACTACGGACTTATTTTTTTTTATTCCTAAACTATCATAATTTTTTTATTTTAGTCCTTTGATTTTATTCTATTACGTTTTTCATTATTTTTAATTTATCTCATTTATGAAAAGATTAAATTATTCATTTTTACATAACACACCAAAAAATAAATATAAAAAATAAAAAATTAGGGGAGAGTAATTTATGCTTTTCATAAATGATAATTTTTTTGTTTATCATTTTTGAGTGATTATTTTATTTTTATATTTGTTATTTCAAAAGAGATAATTCGGTCTTTTTATAAATGAGAAAAAAATAAAAATAATGAGAAAGTAATATAACTATACGAAAGGATTAAAGTAAAAAATTATGATAATTTAAAGATAGAGAAATAAGTGCGTAATTTGAGATATAAAAAATTGTGATAATTTAAAATTTTATGAAAATAACCTTCTTTTTATAAAAATAAGGAAGTATAAATCAATCTTTAACTTCTGTCACATTTCATTTCAAGTCGTTGTGATAATAATTATAAGAGCAAAAATAGTCTATGTCATTGTGTGTTTGGGTAGAGGGCTCCCCCTCCCTATCGGAAATTAGCGTCGCCCTTATGAAGCCGACGAACGCCCACGTCCTCGCGGCCTCGCATCGCCACGTGTCAGTCCGCACGTCAATCGTCCTTGCGGAGTGGAAAGACGAATCGCATCGCACGAGTGGCATCAATTAAACGCCAAGTAAGAAGAAGTCGTCGGAGATGACGGCCGCCACCTGCCTTCTTGTCGCCAGTCCACCTGCGCGGTCTTGTAACCTCGCCCACCACCACCATCGCCACCACCGGCTCTGCGTCTCTCCGCGACTGCTGCATCCTTGTCGCCTCCGCTCCTCTCGGACCTCGTGTCCTCTCCTAGTCCGTGCCATGGGCTCCTCTGCATCATCCTCCTCCTCCTCCCCCAATCCTGATCAGCAAGTTCAATGTGCTCTCTCTCTCTCTCTCTCTCTCTCTCTCTCTCTCTCTCATGTGGTGATTTTCACATGCCTTCCTTGAATAGGCTTAGAAATTGTATGCATGCTTCTTCTTGGAGAAGATTGCTTGTTATTTCCTGTTAGATTCAAAGACGGAGAAATATCTAAGCGTAGGAAGAATAAAATGGGAAAGAAGGTAGAAACTGACAGTGTCAATTAAAGTTGAAATGAAAAAAAAAATCATCTTCATCTCTGCCATCTTAGCGGGGAAATAATTCACTGGCATATGATTAAAGAGGATCATGGTTCAGAAGCAAACCCAACCTTGATGAGATTCTTCATTTGCATATGTCACATATTTTTCTTTCTGATACCTTTCGGGTAAATTTCAGATTAGAAAAAAAAAAACGAAAGAAAGAAGATCAAGATTTAGTCTTCTCTTTCCAATTTTAGATCAAGGTAGTTTTTTTTTTAATCAAAAAATGGTTCTGATTGTATCATTATGGATATCCCATTCTGCTGGTAGGATTGAGTTGGATCAACATTTCTCTTTTCAAAATCTCAGCACACCTAACAATTTATTGATTTTGTTCTTGGAGAGCTGCAATTCTCTCTTTCACCTAGCTACCCTGAGGCCATTACATTATGTCTCACATTCTTCCTGGCATGTCTAGTGTGTTCTTCCTTATATCCACATTGTTCATTGGGATAACTAATGCAGGGTCCTTTGCCCTAAGATTAATTGTATATATGAGCTCAAGAAGGAACGATGCAGCAAATGACACCAAAATTAATTACTTCATGATCCTGTGCAGTACAACTAGTTAATGTTAGCATTAATATGAGTTCTAGCAATATAATTGACAAAAGTGCATAATTCACATTGAAATGGACATGATGGTAGTTTTCAAACAACTTGAGTGTTTCATGTTATTGATCTCAGAGTGTTGACGATGGTAACTATCATAAGTTCTCCTTTTTAAAAGTATATGCATTCTTGATATCATGCTGTTTTATATATCATATATGCAAATGACGAAATAATACAGGCCTTATGTTCCCAGATTCAATGACAAAGTGACTATTTTTTTTCTTGCAAATTTCAACTTTAACCATGTTTGACAAAACTTGCAACTTCTTATCTTCCCATGCTATAATAATTCCCCACTCTTAATATGGCAAGTGCTCAGGAGATTTTTTATGCCATGATGGGAATGCCTACTTTGATTTATGCATACAAAGCTGTGCTTCGTTGCATAATGGTCCAATTCATCTTAACAGAAATCTTTTTCATAAATAAAAAAAATGATAGGTGGACACTGTACAACCTCATTTACTTTTTACAAGCTCACTCCCCTTTGTCTAGCTTATAACTTGTTCACACTTGGTCACTTTATGTGTGATCTTAGAATCCCCTTAGCCCCAAATTTCAGTCCTTACAAGCTTACTCCCCTTTGTCTAGCTTATAACTTGTTCACACTTGGTCACTTTATGTGTGATCTTAGAATCCCCTTAGCCACAAATTTCAGTCCCTCACTGCTTCTTTACTTGTTCACAATCCTCCTAAACTTATACTCATTCCTTGAGAGTCTAGTTTGCCTCCTACTCTACCTTGAACATGATAGCTCTACAACCTAACGTTTGGAACCCACTGTGCTTTGCTAGCTGACAAGAACTGGATTCCCTCGTTATGTTCACCACAAAACAAGTTTTTTTTTTTTAATTCAAAGGGAGCCCCATGGATTTGGTATAAGGAAAGTAAAGACTGAAAATAAAGGAACACATCAATTCCACACGATCCCCGGCCTCGTCATGCCCTTCTACAAAAATCAACTAGTTAAAGTAAACAGTACAACATTCACAAAAAAAAAAAAAAAAACAAAACTAATGACTTTCATGTTGTTTGCCTACATCCACACATCTAGATTCTTTTCTTCAACCTCGTGGTCTTGGGCTTTACAAGAGTCTAATGCTACTTCTGGTTCTTAATTTTTGCTACTTCTATGATTAGTTCAACCAAATAATTTTTGGAAAGTCAGAGTATTTGAGCTCTTATCTACAATCAACTCCTATATTTGGAACTAGAAAGAAGGTGTATGGTGATGTTTTTTATTGACTCGAAAGAGATCATTATTCTCTTCATGTATGGTCAGTGGAGTCATGGTTTTTTGGTTGGAAATCTGATTTTTTTGTTGATGCACAATTCTGGACTTGATATGATTTGCATATTGATCGCATTTGAGCAAATTTATTCGTAAAATGCTTGTTGTTTCTTCTTGCCAAGGATTAGCACCTGTACATCAATTGTTATGTACGTATTCTTTGGTTCAAGACTTCTTTGGTTTAATATTTTGACATGCATACAGATGGCATGAACTTCAATCCTACTTCCTTGAGTGAGGAGGATTGGAAAAAGAGGCTAACAAAGGAACAATATTACATCACTCGGCAGAAGGGCACTGAAAGGGCTTTCACTGGGTATGATCGTGTTCTTCATTTAATCAATCTGAAATTGTGCAAACGTTTTTTTTTCTTACAGTCAATAATGCCCACTTTCAAAAAATAATAATAATAATTCAATGATAATATCTCTTCTTTGTGCCTCAAACATGATGTTTTATCATCAGCGAGTACTGGAATACTAAGACCCCTGGAACTTACCACTGTATATGTTGTGACACACCCTTATTTGAGTAAGTATTTTAGTTTACAAAGTGTACTTTTCTTTACTTCTTATGCTTTTACTATTTTGCATTTTACGATGTAACTGCTACAGTATAATTTTTTCCTTTTCTCTCCGTGTTTTCTTGCCCTATAGATCGAGCACAAAATTTGACAGTGGGACTGGTTGGCCATCTTACTATAAACCAATTGGTAGCAATGTTAAAAGCAAGCTGGACATGTCCATAATTTTCATGCCCAGGACAGAGGTTCTTTGTGCAGCCTGTGATGCCCATCTTGGTCATGTTTTTGACGACGGACCGCGGCCTACAGGGAAACGATATTGCATCAACAGGTGGTTACATTCTTTTCTTCTGTCTTTCTATGATGCATGCCTCTTGCAGATCTTGGTGTTTATAACCATTGTCTGTTGAAGGAATACATAATATGTATTAAATTTTCAATTAGAAATTATTCTTTAACACCTTTTGGTATTGGTAGTAAAAAATACACTGTGACAGATTAGATAGGGAGTTTTGCCTTATAATTTATAGGTTGAATAAGAGTGTATTTTGATCCTCGAAGAATAGAACCATAAAAGATACCATTTACAAGTGATGAAAGTAAGGATATGTTGATAATTATGTAGTGTTATTTGTAAATCATACTCTAACATTGAAACTATCCTTCATCTTATGCAGTGCATCGTTGAAATTGAAGTCATCCACTGGGCAGGCATGAAATAAAATGCCGAAATGTGTAGTGATTGAAATTTGAATGGCTCCTTTTCTCTCTCTCTCTCAAAAATGTCCCCTTGCCTATCGAACTGCTATCTCATTATAGTAAAATCTTTTTTGCTGAGAGCAAGTAAAAACCACCAAAAGAAGAAAAGATCGGATGGAAAATATAATTCATTTGGCTTCTCATGGTCATGGATTTGTTTCTGTACATATATGAAGCACTTTATATGCTGATTTTTCTTAACAATTTACCTGTCAAGTATTCTTTTGGCTTCATGATGTCGAGACCGAGTCAATGGATGCGGTAAGAGGGCATTTTGGTTTAAGCTTATAAGCTATGATAAATTGATACGGATAAGCTATGGATATCCAAGGTACGCTAATTATATATAACAAAAGATATATATAATATATACATATATATAGTTTATGTGAATAAAATGCGTAAAACTCACAAATAAAGCGTCAAAAAATCAATAAATAAAAAACTATATCTTAACATAATCTAGAATAATTATTAAGAATTTCATATAGTGGATTTATTTGTAGATCTCTTTTATATAAAGATATTTACCGTTTAACTAACTCAAATTGTTAAACATTAGTTCAAACTTTTTTTCCAGAGTCATATTCATTAATTTTAAATTTCATTACAATTTTGTTGGGCTCTTTGTTTTATTTGCTAATGTTTTTATAATAAATTATTATATCAATTAAGTGTTAATAGGGTCTTGATTTTTTAATAGTTCTTGACAATAAATATGATCGATTTAGGGTTCTTGATAATATTTTTTTGGACTCATTATTTTGCCTATTAGAAAAATGGCTGATGAGGAATTGAGGACAGTCAAATAGGTGAGTATTTGAGTTCATGAATTCGATTGAACCAGTTAGTGAGGAAATTTTAATAACGATCCATCAACTGTAACTCAAATTTCAATTCGGATATTAAACCTTCTTACCTTGCTTGTTTGCCCTTCGGTGGGGCGGTCGTCATGTTTTTTTATTATTTATTAGGTTAATTAATTAAGTATTTATTTATTTAATAGTTAAATATAATTGATAAATATAAATTTATTTGAATTGTTAACATTTAAATTTTTTTATTTATAGTAATAGTTTCTGTTTATTTAGTTGTTAGATAATTGACAAATATACATTTATTTGAATTGTTAATATTTAAGGTACGTTTAAATGGTATGATGATATAATTCGTTAAACTAGATGACACGAATTATTTTTCACTTTTTTTTTCTATTTTTGATAATGACACAATGGATTTTGGCACGAGATTCTTCCTTCATATACAAATTGAGTGACATTAATTTATGGATAGAAGGTGAAATTTTTTGTCTGGATGATGATGTCCCTTAATCCACCAATGGGAGACAGACTCATCAATACAATTCCAAGAATGATGCAGACCTACATGCGAATATATACAAATTAATTAGGAAGATAATTAACAGCAAGAGCAAAGTTATCATCAATTAGTCATTAATAAATTATAACGACAATGAAGGGAGTATTCCCAGACTAAGTGAACATACCCAGTTTGCGGTCCACGACAAGCTGAATCTTCTGGGCTTGTGAATTGCCAGCCACATCATGCATGGAAGCTGCCAAATATTTATACACACGAATTATTATTATTATTATTATTATTATTATTATGCATTTATAATTACTTTATTAGTACATATTTAATTCTTTGAAGAGATCAAAAGAATAAAACTCACAAAGTACGTAGTTGGGGCGAAAGCAAAACCGCCAAAGAACCCGAGTAGCCAACCGAAGAATGGGAGAGTCATGCCAATGAACATTGTTAACACTGCGCACAAAAGCCTGATTAAGTGATCAAGGAAATCGCATGACATATATATATATATGTATATATATACATATATATGTATATATATATATATATACATATATATATATATATATGCTAATCGTTAAATAGATCAGATCACTACTTAATTAATTACCGACGTAGGTCGATCGCGTGACCAAGCGAAGAGTAAAACTCGGAGAGAACCGAAGCTTCTTGACCAGCAACGTTTCCATCATATCGAAAACTGGCATCGCATAAATCTGCTTCAACGCATCCATTACGCATATATTGTTTAATTAATGACATACGACACATGTATGCATGCATTATTGAAGCAATATATATACATAGAAGGACGTGAATGGATGCTTACACACATGCATAAATAGATGGATAGATGTGATGTGATATGCATACGATACCTGATAGCTGCCCATGAGATGGACAACAACCATCATGTTGGCCGCCGCGATCAGCCACCGGGGCTTGTTCAAGGTGATGAGGATGTCCTCGTCGACGCCGTTGCCGAAGGCCCAGTAGCCGACGATGGCGACCGGGAAGTAGCAGAGCGCGACGATCGCGTAGGCCATGAGTACGCCCTTCCACATGGGCTTCTTCGAAGGGTTCTGTGGGGTGGACACGATGGTGGCCTGGATCTCCAGCACCACGTTGTGCCCCGCGTAGGAGAAGGCCACGCTCCCCAGCGCGCTAAAGAAGTTGAGCACCGTCCCCACCCTGCTCGACGGCTCGTACCCGTACTCCACGCCCGCTTGCTTCCCCTTGTCCAATGACGCCCCCCACGCGATGGTCGAGTAGCTGGTCCGAGATCACAGTCGCATGCAGTAGAGACATCTCGGTCGATCAGTACCCCAACATGTACGTACGTATTGCAGTTGCATGCACCTTCCATATGCACACGTATGTTTAATGCAACGTAGAAAATTTCATTAGTTACATGCGTGTACCTACCTGAGAGACATGACGGCGGCGGCCAGGGAGACGCCGGAGATGGAGTTGAAGTTGGGGAGCTGGGCGAGCACCAAGTGGACGGAGGCAAAGATCATGATGAAGTAGGTTTGCTTGATGGGCTTGCAGTGCTCGCAGACGACATCGTGGAACTTCTTGAGGGAGCTCCCCCCCGTGACCATGTACACGATGTTGACGCCCACCTCCACGGCGAGCTGCTGCGGGACGACGATCCAGAGGCCGAGCTTCTCGCCGAATGCGTACTGGCCGAGCTCGTGGTAGCGGTCGAATCGCTTGCCGGGCACCATCTCGTGCATCTCCACCATCTGCCACAGCGTGTACAGCGTGATGACCCACGACAGCAGGAGCACGGCGATGCCCGGACCCCTGTGGCATGTGAGAATCACATCCATACATCAGAATCTCGCGAACTAACACAATTAAACAATTTTGGTGCATTAATTGGATTTGTTCAATTACCATCCAAGTCTAGACATGGCGTAGGGCAAGCCGAGCACGCCGGCCCCGACCATGGCCGTGACGTTGTGGAAGGTCGAGTACCACCACTTGGCGTTCCTCGACGACGTGATGGGCAACCAGTCGTCGATCGACTTCTCAGTCGACTCCTCCCCTTGTACATGGTTCATGTTTCCGTGATCAAGGACGCCTACCTATGAATAATTAATTAATTAGTCCAACGTATAACATCAATTAATTATTAGAGAATAATAATGGAACCACTCGACCATTACTTAAATGGAAAAAAGAACAAAAAAAATCACTATTACCACGTCAGTGCTTTTCTTTTATCAGATGGAGTGATAATAATGCATTTTAAATGTAATATTGTGATGTAACATTATACGTGAGATTAATCGATTGAAACCGAGAGTAATTAGATTTGGCTCTTTTGGTGTAAACTTTCTATTCTAAAATAATATCTCTGCTGCCTCCCATCAATTAATCCAAAGAGAATAAGTATTGGAGTTGATGAATACGTCAGGACTCATTGTTTCTTACACTGAGTTCGTCCACATGAACTTAAGAGAATTTAAGTATTATTTAATTACCTATGCTGCTGGTGTACTGACAAAAGGGGCTCAGGGGCCGGGGCACCACTTCCGACGATTGTCCCCAAAACCTAGACGAATTTGGACTTTTGTTTAGCCGGTTCGTGTGGTGTGGATTAAAGATTTTCCTGTTTTTGTTCGAGTTTTGAATCCGTTTGAGAGAGACATATTTATTACTTTTTTTTCAAGTGTAATTTGTAAAGGTTGTAATAAAAAAAATATAGTGAAATTTCTTTGCAGGACGTAGCTTTAATATTAAAGATGAACTTGAATAATTTTATATGTCTCTTTTAATTTTTTTTATGATTTCTTTACTATCTTCTACTCTTGTTCTCGAATTTTTCCATCCTTATATCAAGAAGGATGTTCTAGGTGAAGGTAATAAACAATGCTCATTTTTTTTTTATTGTTTTTGCGTGGGTGATCACACATCTTAATTTAAAGGTGATTTGGATGCAACATTGGGAACAAGCACCTAATTCTAGATGTATCAATCCAATTAACTATTTTCTTGACATTGTACCTCTAAATGAATACGTTTCCAAAAACAATTAAAGAAATATGTACGCGTGTCTCTAAGTCAACGTGTCTCCGATAATTTAGTACCATCCATTACACACACTCACAGTAACACATTGTCTTTGTCCAATTGCATCAACTTAATATATACACCACAAAATGCATGAGAAGAGTTTTATCGTTTAGTTTCGAGATCGAAGAATAGTAAGGGAAATTGCATTGTCAACGTGACATCACTCATACGTACACACACATATATATATGAAAAGTCTAAAACACATCTAATGCATCCCCACTTCTTGGATGATCCATCAACTGTAGTAGGTCAAGACAACGAAAAGAGTGGTTCTTCTCTAATTAAAAACAATTGAAAATTTCAACTTTATCATAAATATTAAAAGAAGCTAACATATCTGCTACACAGTTCTTATGTTTTGTTTTTATCTTTTTTCTCTTAGCGAGTGGTGATATCAACCATGAAATTTGATGTAATTTAGAGATAAGTTCAAGTCCAAGTTTCTGCTAAGTTTCTTGAGGATAATTATTAATATTGCATTTGATTTCGAATAGAAAAAAAGAAGGTAACAATGGAAACCATAACCGCACATATTCAAGTGTCAAGTTACCTACCTAACAAGGTATATATGTCTTCATATGTATCAATAATCATGATACTATTTCTCATCATTTAATTTCTCTATAAAAAAATGTAGGAACTGGGAAGCATAGTGAATTCTTACTCGGAATTAAGACAAACATGCACATATATACCAATAAATTGACATATACATATGTTGATGCAATATATGCCATTAACTTAATGATCTTAATTCGTATCTCTGAGTTTTTAATTAAAAGATGCAGATAGTAATTAATTAGCTCGCCAATTCGTCAATCAAGCAAGAGGGTAGGGAAGCTCGATCTGATCAATAATAATCCTACAGCTTCGTGCGTAGTATATATTAGCAATATCCAACTTACTTGCAACATTTATAAAACACATGCATCTTCTCAAACCCAACTATAAAAACTCAGGTACAAGAACTTTTCTAGTTCGATCTAGTAAATTGAGAAGTAACAGTAGCAAAATATCAACCTCTACAAACTGATTGTTCCTTTCAATCCTTAGAACGGGGATGTTCTTTTGTGATAATTTGTGACATTCCAAACACCAAAAGATAGGTTGGTGAGAAAACCAGGAGAAAAGCTCCCGGCAGAGGAATGATCAATAAGAAAGAATTAAACCAAAGAATGGTGCCTAATTTATAAAAAAAAAAAAACTTCGTAGGTTACGTACCATGTTGCTGATGACATGCATCTCTGAAGAATAAAGAGTTTGTGCGTCGATGTTGTCATTAGATGCCACCAAGAAAGGCCTGTAAATCTTGAGTGATGAATATAATTTATAAGAAGAAATTATCATCATAATTCACAAACAAAGCTTTCTATGGGGGAGGGAGGGAGAGAGAGAGAGAGAGAGAGAGAGAGAGAGAGAGAGAGAGAGAGAGAGAGAGAGAGAGAGAGAGAGAGAGAGAGAGAGAGAGAGAGAGAGAGAGGGGAGGGGGTCGACCTTCTTTTTAAGGCATTAAATGGTGTTGAAGGCAGTGATGCTGAAAGACTTCGCTCCATGGCCGGCCGTTGTTCTTTGCACAGCTGCTTCAGCTCTCTAACGCCTCTTTTGAGTAGAGAAGCTCCATATTATTTGTTCATGGAGTAGATATTAATGAGTAGGGGAGCTCCTCACTCCCTATATCATATACAAATTCACATCCCTCTTTTAACAATTCTCTCACATATATGTTATCTTCTTTGCTATCAATATGGGGGAAGTTCCCATCAGGCAACACTGTTTTGTCTTTTTTATTTTCTACTGTTGTCTATTGGCCATATTGTGAACCTTGTGGCTTTGAGAAAAATGAACTTACGTCTTGACTTGAAATTTGTTTGAATGAAAGTCGTGTTATTGTAGGCAACATCGAAGATATGTAGTAGTAGAAAAAATAATTTTGACTAGAAGGCCAGTTCATTTTATCTTTGGAAAGATACATCTATATGATGCATCCCTCTTGACTCTCAGTTTCGAGTCCAGATTCCATTAATTTAAATTATGTGTTTTTTTAGTTTTAAATTTATCTTTCCTTTCATTAAGCTCTTATTTTTTTTAGTTTTAAATTTATCTTTCCTTTCATTAAGATCTTACAGCTACTTTTGTAATATAAAAAAAATACCTAACCCTAAACGAAAGATGGTGATCAAGCAAATTATATATGTTTTTGTTTCTTCATCATTTTTAATACATTAAGCTAAAAAATAAAAAATAAAATTTTCATCAAAATGCACTTAGTAAACGCGCGTTATATCAATGTTGTGCTTAAAAATAGTGCTTTTTGAAAATTTCGTCCGTCAAAAAATCAAAATAATCTGTTAGAAATGGAAGTTTCCAACGAGTTCACCGAAAAAGAGGGCGTCGTAAAATAATTTCCGACGGTTCAAAAAACTCCGTTGGAAGTTTTGATGGTTGTAATCGTCAAAAATTTTGATGGCTATAATTGTCGCAAAGCTGCGATGGCCATAATCGTCGTTGGAGCCGCAACCGTCGCAAAGTTTCGGCGGTCGCCGCAAGATTTTTTAAAATATAAAAAAATTTCTCACCGCCGCAATCGCATCGGGTCGCCTGGTGCCACGCGCAGGCGACCGATCATCCACCTAGTGCCGTGGGCGGACGGATCGTGGGAAACAAATGAGAACTTGTTGCTGCTTAATCTCAAGGGGATGATGTTCTTTATTTATGGCTATTTTTCCTTGTTCACATAAATTTATATGTTTGACTACTTTTCTCACTTTTTGCTTAGCTTTATTTGTTTTTTGGATGACCCATCTATTTTCAACACACACACACGTATGAGGTATATAAGGTGCATTCACATTTGGGTGCATTCACACAATGTCATCCATCGAATCCGTTCTCTTTTGATCGAATGGCTTCTGCACTGAATCGGATCCTGTTTGCGATGCGCTGAACCGTGATCAGCCGCTGACACTGCGAACCTTTCCACTATCTACTTGCGACTTGTGAGCTAGGGCACAAAGTATTCTCCTCCTCCCCCGTGGATCATTTCGTCGTGACCTCTACAAACGTGAGACTCGTGAGCTAGGACACAAAGTATCCCCCCCCCCCGCTCCTCCATCGTGGTTCATCTCACAGCGACCTCTGCCACTAGGGCTTTCATTCCCTTCTTTCTGCCACAGCGACCTCTGCCTTTTTGCGCCGTGGATCGTCCTGCAGTGACATATGCAACTAGGCATAGAGGTTCAAGCTTCACTTCTGGCATTCGATCTCGTGAAAGGGGATCTCCAATGCTCTATGCCATCTCGCAAATCTGTGAACCTCTCATTCTTCGGTGGTTGCACCTATGACCTCTTTGTCATGCCTAAGGCACGAAGAATCCTCCGCCCTTTTACGCTTTCTGCGCCTCGTGAATCATTCTCTTGTGGTTGTGTTTGCGGCCTCTTCGTCGTGCCTAGGGCACGAAGGATCCACCGGCCTTTTGCGCTTTCGACGACAGCGACATCTGCAACAAGGCTTCTCTGCGATCTCGCTAACCTTTGATGCTCCCGCGGACCTCCGATGCTACTTGTGTAGAATTGGTAGTGAAGATTGAAGAACCTCTTCAACTAGGCACGAAGGTTCACATAGTTGAGAAAGTTTGTTATTCTGCTGGAAAACAATTCCTTGCTAAATTAGATGCCCCATGGTGATGGTTATTACTTTTTTATGGCCATATATCTTTGCTAGAGTAGTTAATTGGCAACAAAATATGCTCAATGTTGCATATCTTTCTTGGATTTCAGCTTTAGTGACTATTGAATTATATCACAACATATTACAACTCAAAAATGTGCCACGCAGGAAATAATTGTCTACGTGTGATATTTTGTTGATATCTTTGATGTTCATTGTTTGTTATTTGATTGACAAAAGCTTTTGAACATATGTGTTCACCAATAATCTCTTTATTTGTGAGCTAAATGGAGCTAGAAAGAAACTGATATTTCATTCTGATCAACACGTATTTAATTTGTTTTTCTTGCAAAATTTTAATTGTTTCAGTCCCGTTTGCATGATTCCAGATTAATTATAAATGTTTTAAGTAGTTGTAATTAGATTAGTGATTCGGTCCATTTTTTTCTACACAACATTTATAATGTCAAAGGTTAAAGGCACAACTATACCAATTTGTTATTGCCACGAAGAAGCTATCATTAAAACTTCATGGACCGAAACAAATCCGGGTGGTAAATTTTTTGGTTGCAAATATTACGAAGTATGCTTCTACTTTTTTCTATGCCATTATCCTAACAGTTACTGATTCGGTTTCATTTAAGTTGATCTAATATTTCTTTATGTTAGCAAAATGGAGGTTGTCGGTACTTTCAAGGGTTAGATCCAGAAGTCGAACCTCGATATCAAGCTCTTCTCAATGGTTTTCTGAGGAGGCTTAAAGAATCAGATTGCAATGGAGAAGACGAAAGGAGAAGGTTTCAAGCAATTATTGAAGATGAAAGGAAAAAGTTTCAAATTATTATCGAGGATGAAAGAAGAATATGTAGGTTTTTTAGGATTACAACCATGTGCGTGGTGATAGTAATATTATATATGATGTATTGAAATGAGTTGTAGTAGTAATTTTACATTTGTTGTGACCGTGAAAAGATACTATTTTCTATACCAATGTCTCCACGCCAATCCACAAAGTTCTTTTGCCCATTCTGAACTTTTAGCAAGCAAATAAGAACTTTATATTGTGTGCGGTGTGTGATAAAATAGAGTTGGAAGGATGTCATAATATCTTATTAGTCACTGTTGAGTTTGTTGTTAGCATGTTCTCGACAATTCCTGCCATTGCCAAAGCGTCAGGCGAGCTCCCTCCTCCAATGGCAACGACTCCCTCCCTCCCTCCTCCCTCGAACTTCATGGACGCTGGCATCCTCTATTTCTTTTTATTCGCACAAACAAAATACAGAGACTCTTTTTGGCATCAGTGTGCCGCCGTCCGGCTTCGCAATACTAGCAAACTATATGTTGTTTCATAGTCCTCGACGAGACGAAGAGGTCGAGAGCACGAATATCATTCTACAAGTGTGCAAGATTCTTCTTGTACCTGATAGCCCATGGTAATTGGCTAAATGAACTAAAACATAATGTCGGAACTCCTACTTCAAATTGTATGGTTTATTATCTTACCTCAATCGAAAAAAAACATAATAGTTCTCGTACTCAAATAAGTTTCATCCACTATCATTTCAAAATAAAACCGGACGTCATCATTCTTCTTTTGTTTGAAATAAGCAACAATGCCCATACATTCTTTACCAACATTGTTTTGTCTCTTCGCAATCAAATGATTTATGCAATCTTGTGTGGTAACTATGGGAGCACCTGAAAAATTGAGAACCTTAGCAATACTAGAAGGACTCATCTCTACTCTATGAAATTTTGTAATTATATTTTTAAAAGTATCACATAAGTTACTATGTGATTGCAATGTTCCAACTTTCGAAGGAGTAGCTAGAAAATGATTAAGTTCTTCACGAAATCTTTTTACAAACCACTTTTTATCATTTCCTTCACTAACAAATAGATGAGCCTCACAACCAGTCCGTTGTTCTCTCCTTCCTTTCACATCGGGTCCAACATTTCTTTTCATATCTTTATGCCCTTCCTTAGAACAAACAAAAATTCCGCTTGCGAATTTTCTTCTTTCATCAGACTTTAAATATAATGACTTTCTTATAGAAAAATCAATTGTCCTAGCATAAGAATTATAAAAATTATACATTGCATCATCTGTTTCAAATGTCACCCCAACAAACAGTTTGCCAACTACACTATGCGAATTTTCATGATTCTCATTTATACTTTCAATGCAAATATTAGTATATTCCTCAGTGGCATGCACACTGTGTGAAATTTCAGTAATGAGGGTTATAATTAATTTTAGAGTAAACAAATAAGTATTGTGAAAGATTGGAGCAATAATTTATTACTTTTCTTTGAGATCCATCGTTGAGCCAATTTGAGTGTGGGATGACATTGTTGTTACTATTCAAGATGGCATGCATCCTTTGCAGCAGTCAGCTAGGGCCAATTCTGGTTTAAATGAAATAACTATTAATTAACATGCAAAGAGGGAAAATTAGACTACATCATGGCTCGCAGTATCTTTTCTGTCACATAGAAGATTGCCAAGTTAAATTACTATATGAACAAATGTGCATTATCGTCTGATCACTCAAGTATATTATGCAATTAAAACAAATGAAAATCATAATAGTATATCACTTGGTAATCAACAGACACACTTTCATCAAATATGAACTAAATTTAAAGAATGAAATTGTTCGTACCTGGGATCTCCATGACCCATTCCTGTAGTACACATCAGGAGGTGCCACTTCAATCTTTTGCTTTGTTAGGTAAGATGGCAGAGGATTCTTCGACCTAGTCGCGCTAAAGAGATCCGCTAAAGGTGCAAAGATCATCGAATCCTTCGTGCCCTAGGCACGTTGAAAAGGTCGCAGGCAGAGAGAGAGAGAGCATAGGAGAGCGTCGGAGCGAGAGAGAGTGTCGGAGAGCATACCTCTGCAAAGATCATGGAGGTCCACCGGAGCATCAGAGGTTCACGAGATAGCAGAGAACCCTAGTTGAAGAGGTCGTAGGCGTAGAGAGAGAGGGCTGAATCACGTCGGATGTGTAGCGAGAGAGAGCGTCAGAGTTTTCATGAGCGATTTCACCGCTCTCTGCGATCTTTGCCCTTTAGCGATTTACCCTTTCACAATTACCTATTTGCGATGTCAGTGGCGGATCGTGATTTACCCTTTCACTATCATTCAGTGCATCACGCATGCCCTCCGGTTTAGCGCGAAAGCCATTCGATCAAAAGAGAAGGGATCCAGATGACATTGTGTGAATGCACTGAATGCACCCAAATGTGAATGCACCCTAGAAAAACAAATAAAGCAAAGCAAAAAGAGAGAAAAGTAGTCAAACCCATAAATTTATGTGAACAAGGAAAAATAGCCATAAATAAAGAACGTCATCCTCTTGAGATTAACTAGCAACAAATTCTCATTTGTTTTCCACGATCCGTCCGCCCACGGCACCAGGTGGCATGTATGTATGCATAATATCATTATTAGGTCCAATAACTTCCATCAACTTGACTATTCTGCAATGCGAATATTATAGATTCTCTGTTTCTTTTTTTTAAATGATATGATTGACTTAATTTGTAATGCTATATAATAGTAATTTTCACTCGCCTTAATATCTTACCTGATACCAATTAGGACTGCTGTTATCTTATTGCTAATCATTAACTTTGACTTTTTTCAACACTTTTGCTTGGTAATTTATTAGTGAAGAGAAGAATGTTCGATTGGTAATTTATGTCACGTATGTTATGAATGATATGAATGTATGTTCTTATGGTATGATACTTGCACATGATGACTCTAAGATAAGGCAGTTATGTCAAAATGATTATGTTTGAAGAATGGCATATAAGAATGAATGATAATTATAATGTATTGTCATATAAGGATCATGGTATAATTCATGACATACATGTTATTATGATGATAAATGATGCATCACATGTAGAAGCATGTGATAGGTTATCATGACATATATGACCTTTACATACTCTAATTGGAAAATCCTGCGCTCAGGATCCATGCAGATAACTAAGATTAAGTGATGAATGACAGCTCAAGCTCATGACAAAGAGTTTCACATGCTTATAGGGTCAAATAAATGTTATGATTCTAAATGAACATTGAGTCTAATGATGTAATGAATATTTTAGACATTTAATATCTTATGAAGTATTAGTTATAAAATGATTATGGAGAAGTTTTTATTTATTATGATTTTCTCTAAATTATCAAGTCTTCCATTGTTAAATGATGTATGTTGAACGAGCTAACGGTGCGAAATTGTCCTAAATGACCAAAAATTTTAGGGTGAATTTTCGAATCGTTACAAACTTACTTTAGAACTTAACTTCCCATCCATTAATTCCTTATGGTGTAAGCTAATAACTCTTAATTATTTTTTTTTAATAATGACTCAATTATATAGACCTTCCTTTTATCCTTATTGCATCTACTGGCAAATCCATTATTTTTAATTAGCCATGTTCCATTAAAGAAAACCGATTATCACTCTAACGTATCACTACAAGAATAATAAATTTTGCTACAAAATATTTCATCAGTATTTTGTCAATAATTTTCTTTTGTTAAATTTATTTATCAAGAATTAGTGAGGAAAAAGCGACAAGAATTTTGTTGCTATATTTTGCTCGTAGTTTGTGACAAAAATAATTCTTCACAATTTTGTCGCTAATTACTTGCTAGTTGTTTGCATTTTTTATTAAAAAAGATTTATTGCACTTGTCGACAATTTTCTCAAAATGTTCTAGACATTATGTCATAAATTTCATTAATTTTGTTGCAAATTTGTCAAAATGTTTCCTGTACTTTCTTCACTAAAGTTGTCACATATTGCAGCAAATATTTTGTCCCTAATTTGGTTGCAAATTGAGTCAAATAAAAAAAATATAAAATGATAAGTTACGTTTACACATATTCATAATAACAATCATATATGACACAAGATATACAAAATAATATAAAGTTGCACACAACAGCCACATTATGCATCAACATTTTGAAACTAGACAAACACGAAATCTTCTACGGCAAACAAAAGTACCACAATGTTACAAATACATTCAAACTTCAAGTCTAGTGTAAATCCTACCCATAACATAACACATAAATTATACTCATCATATGTTACAAATACATTCAAACATCAAGTCTACTATAAATCCTACCCATAACATAACACATATATTCTACTCATTATATGTTACAAATACATTCAAACATCAAGTCTAGTAAAAATCCTACCCATAACATAACACATAAATTCTACTCATCATAACTTCATTCACAAGGTATAGTATGTCCCTATAACATAGCTCAATATCTTCAAAAAACAATGCCTCGCTTTATCTTATCTGTGGTCCTTAACATAAGTTTCTAATTTGTTTAAAGGAAACAAAGGAGGAATGTCGCCTCAAATGATGGACCAACAATGAAAGAAATGCTCGCGATGAAAGATGACAAACGACCTCTGTCAAGAAATCTCTTGATATTAATAAATATGTTTATTGGGACTGCCAAACCAAAGCATTGATGATCCAATGGCTGAGAATGCACAATCGCAAGGTGCGTACATATTATTTTTTGTATGCATCATAATGTGCCACATTTAAAATATTTGTGATAATTTTTTGAGGGAAAAGTTTCTTACAAACACAAAATTATAGTATAGATCATCATTTTAGATGTTCAATATATAGAGATTATTTTAAATCATAAATATTTTTAACCTATTGTTTTCTTCAAGCTAAAGAAATTTATTTCTTAATATTTATCATTTTTTTTATCATTTTCAATATTTTAATTATTTAATCCAAAAAAATAAATTTTGTTATAATCAATTGTGTCTAAAAAAACATACTCAATAACGTACATTGAAAAATGAGATTAATGTACCTCCATAGCATCTTTTACTTTGGAGAGATGTTATGCACATCTAAATAATTGATCCATTGATCAACAAATTAAATTAGGAATGGTTAAATTTTATCATTTAAATGTGTTATTTATCTGAATTGTTGAGTAATAAATTAACGATTTAGATGCGCTCAACATTTTTCAAGAGAGGAATAAGCTCTAGATATATGATAATACCCGAAAAATATATTTTAGTTAGGATAAAATGAACCTACAAAGCACCTCTTTTTTTTGTAGGGATGGTGAGTCGATCCCAAACGTCCATCCAATCATCAACCATCGAGATAAAATTTTCTTTTTTCTCTAAGTGTTTTACTAACTTGTCACTCATGAAACTAGCACGATCGTCTCATGGAGGAAGGGAAACGAGGGAGCTTTCTTCTTTGATGATTGGAAAGAGGCCGATCATCTTCCAAGCAGCCAGTATAATATTTTTAAGAATTTTTTATGGTCAAATCCATCGGTCCGATAGATTTTTGATGAAAATGACATCGTTGGGAAAATGTTCTTCGGTGCTAATTTTCCAACGGATATACTCGTTGGAACATTTTTCAAATATTAAGAAAATTCATCCGCGGATCCTGTTGTAGGCGGCCGAATCTAGTGGCAGGTGGTCGGATTTGGCCGTGATCGGATCCAGATGTAGGCAGTCAATTTTGCCAAGAGAAAGAGAGATGAGACAGAGGTTGCCATCACCATTGTGCAGCGGGTCACAGACGGGGTTCACGTTGTGCGGCCGAATCTCTAGGCATAGGCGGTTGATCTGGTCATCGGGCGGATGGATTTGGAGAGGGAGAAAGGAAGAGAGTGAGAGAGAGAGGGGCTGAGGGATTCAGCCATCACTGAAGCCGGTCTAGCGGCAAGATGGCCAGATTGGACTGAGGTGACGATTGGTAGCTGAATCAAGCAATGCGTTGTCTGGCATTCGGATCTGGGCGCAGTCTAGACTCGTAAAAAATAGTAATATTAAAATATTAATTGTATACTTATATTGAAAAGTACCTCAATAGTAAAACTAGATCGGATCATGACGAAACATTAAGAAACTTAATAAACTAAATGCGGAAACTTACAGTTGTCCATTGCTCTCTTTCGATCATGAACAAGTTGTTCATCAACTTCTTATGTTCACGAACACTTGATGGAATGGACTTTCAAAATGACACAATCGAAATTTATTCTTCTTAGCATGGATGAGGAATGTAAAAGAAGAATTTTTCACCAAAGAGATTTCATCCAAATTATTATGTGTTTTGGGGACCGTGACCATCTATTTATAGTAGGCACAAGGGGTTTGAAGTTTCACCTATCATGAAGCCTTCAAATGCATCCTCTGATCTCTATATATATCTTTTGACATTAATGTACCTTTTGATCATCATTTATATACCATCTCATCATCTTGCATCTTTTAGTATAAGAACACATATACCCTTATACTTTATATACCTTTTGGTATATATATACATCCATTAAACTTTATACATCTTTTGGTATATACATATACACCCTTTAACCTTTTGGTATATACATCTTTTGGCCTCTACATATATAATTTCATATTAATGAATATGCCTATAGATACTTTGATCATTTTATTTGGATCTTAATATATTTTGATAATTTTTAATTGTATAATTATTTTTATATTAAACCTAATGTTGGAATTATGTTACAACATATATTATATTTTATATTATTAAAATATTAATCATAGACGTTGTTAAAAATTATGAAGAATTTTAGTCCGCCGGATGGTGTCTATTGAAAATGTACAATTTTCTTGTAATAAACGACGTCTCTCTCTCTCTCCCAATCTCTTCTCAAATCAGATGTGCATGTTGTTACTGTCTTTCCCTCCCTTTATCCCTTCTTTCTCTTGACATCATGGCTTCAATGGGCATAGTACGTCGGGGTAGAACACCACTTTGTTTATTCCGAAAAGATAGATGTGAGTTTCATGTAAAGATTATAATAGTTTATATGAATCGAGAGACGAAAGGATCAACAGCCTCTTTCCGATTGTCGAAGAAGAGAGATCAAAATGCAATCAGAAAAGAGACAGAGGGAGGGGGAGAGAGAGAGAGAGGATCATGAAGGGTGGGAGAGAGAGTAGCAACATGCAGATCTGATTCGAGAAGAGAGAGGAAAGAGAGACTTTGTTGCTTGGAAGATTATCGGAGAAGATGATCGACCTCTTTCAATCGAAGAGATCTGCTTCATTTCCTTTCCTCCAGAGAGAGACGATCGGGTTAATTTCATGAGTTACAAGTTAGTAAAACACCTGAGAAAAAGAAATTTTAATTAGGATGGTTGAGATTAGATGGACGTTTGGGATCTGCTCCACGTTCCTACAAAAAACGAGTTGCTCTGGAGTTCCATTTTATCCTTTGTTAGTTGTGTAAATTTGATTCATCTCAATAACAATGATAATTAGCAATTGATCAACTTGAGAAATTAAGATAAATTATTACATTTCTCTTTGTTTTATGTTTAATAATTATCCTCACACATGTATTATATATAATTAATGGTGATGGAGACCTTTTTTAACTCTTTTATTTTATGGTTTGATTAAAATGTGAAGTGAGCCTAGTTTAGCTTCCAACCTCATTCGAGTAGAGTGGTCTATCCGACCAAATTTATTTATTTGTTTCTTTCTTCTCATATTATTTGATATAAAAGTATTTAATATTCATTTTCTACGTAATTAGTTTCACACGTGGTGAATAATATAATATTTGGAGAACTTAGATTTTTTTGTTATGAAATGCGATAAATTAATAGAAAAGGGTTCAATCTGTTTAACTAGTAATAAGCTAGTAGATTATATATACAATTGGTTAAATTAGATAGCACGAGTTATTTTTCACAATTTTTTTCCTAATTTTGATAAGTAATGAGTAACAATGGGCTTTGACACGGATTTCATATACAAATTGAGAGACATCAATCACGGATAGAAGGTAAAACTCTTTGTCTGGATGATGATTTGCCTTAGGCCACCAATGGAAGACAGAATCATCAATATAATTCCAAGAATGATGCAGACCTACATGCAAAATATATACAAATTAAATCAGTAAGATAATTGACAACAACGAAAAACGTAGTTGTCCCAGATTAATTGAGCCATACCCAAATGTGCAAAAATTATCAGCTTAGGCATCAACAACAATGAACGTATTAGCCCCAGATTAAGTGAACATACCCAATTAGCGATCCACGACAAACTGAATCTTCTGGGCTTGTGAATTGCCAGCCACATCAAGCATGGAAGCTACCCATATATATACACACACACGTACTAATATGTTATAATTATTTTAATACACATATTTAATTCTTTGAATAGATAAAAAGAATGAGGCTCTTACAAAGTACGTAGTTGGGGCGTAAACAAAACCGCCAAAGAATCCAAGTAGCCAATGGAAGAATGGGAAAGTCATGCCGATGAACATTGTTAACACTGCACATAAAAAGCATGCATGATTAAGTGATCAAGAAATCTCACAATATATATATCTATATCTATATATATATATATATATATATATACACATTGTAATATAAATATGCTATTCATTAAATAGAAACTTAATTACCAACGTAGGTCGATCGCGTGACCAAGCGAAGAGTTAAACTCGGGGAGAAGCGAAGCTTCTTGACCAGCAACGTTTCCATCATGTCGAAAACTGGCATCGCATAAATCTGCTCCCATGCATAACATTATGTGTTGTTTGGTTTAACGACGTACCAGACAGACATGCATATATTATTGAAGCTGTATATTAGATATGATATGATACCCACCTGATAGCTGCCCATGAGATGGACAACCACCATCATGTTGGCCGTCGCGATCAGCCAGCCGGGCTTGTCCAAGGTGATGAGAATGTTGTCGTCGACGCCGTTGCCGAAGGCCCAGTAGCCGACGATGGCCACCGGGAAGTAGCAGAGGGCGACGATGGCGTAGGCCACGAGGACGCCCTTCCACATGGGCTTCTTCGAAGGGTTCTGTGGGGTGGACACCATGGTGGCCTGGATCTCCAGCACCACGTTGTGCCCCGCGTACGCGAAGGCCACGCTCCCCAGCGCGCTAAAGAAGCTGAGCACCGTCCCCGCCCTGCTCGACGACTCGTATCCGTACTCCACGCCCGATTGCTTTCCCTTGTCCAATGACGCCCCCCATATGATGGTCGAGTAACTGGTCCGTACTCGCGCAGTCGCATGCAGTAGAGGGACCTCGGTCGATCAGTAGCCCAACATGCATATTGCTTTGCATGCACCTTCCATATGTACACGTATGTTTATGGAACGTAGGTTACATGCGTGTACCTACCTGAGAGACATGACCGCGGCGGCCAGGGAGACGCCGGAGATGGAGTTGAAGTTGGGAAGCTGGGAGAGCACCAAGTGGACGGAGGCAAAGATCATGATGAAGTAGGTTTTCTTGATCCGCTTGCAGTGCCCGCAGACGACGTCGTGAAACCTCTTGAGGGAGCTCCCGCCGGTGACCATGTACACGATGTTGGCGCCCATCTGCACGGCGAGCTGCTGCGGGACGACGATCCAGAGGCCGAGCCTCTCGCCAAAGGCGTATTGGCCGAGCTCGTGGTAGCGGTCGAATCGCTTGCCGGGCACCATCTCGTGCATCTCCACCATCTGCCACAGGGTGTACAGCGTGATGACCCACGACAGCAGGAGCACGGCGATGCCCGGACCCCTGCGGCATGTGAGAATCACATCCATATATCAGAAGCTGATCATGATGAAGTAACAAAAAGTAAACGGTCTTGGCGAATTAATTTGAGCTGTTCAATTACCATCCGAGTCTAGACATGGCGTATGGCAAGCCGAGCACGCCGGCCCCGACCATGGCCGTGACATTGTGGAAGGCCGAGTACCACCACTTGGCGTTCCTGGACGACGTGATGGGCAACCAGTCGTCGATCGACTTCTCGGTCAACGCCTCCGCTTGTACATGATTCACGTTGCCGTGATCATGAACGCCTACCTACGAATGCTTAATTCATTAATTAGTTCAAACCAAATTAATTATTGTGAGATTAATGGGTCCACTCGATCGTTACTTCGACGGAAACAAAAAAATATTATTGTGAGACGAATCGATTCAGATTGAGCCGAATAGGAGTTTTTGCCACATTCTTAAGGTGTAATGTTATTATTAATTATCATTTTAACATTGTACCTCCTCAGAATAAAAGCTTTTTTAAAAAAAATTAAAGAAATGCATATATAATAGAGATATATGTTTATGTGTCTGTAAGTCAACGTGTCTTTCGTCACGTATGTTTTACAATCGTGGAAGTTTCACCGTAATCTTAATATATACCCAAGATTAATTATTAAATTAGTAAGTGTACTCATTCACCTAGTTTAGTTATAGTAAGAATAAGAAGAAAACAAAGTCTTGTTCGGATGAAATTGAATAAAATTCTTTTATTTTAATTTGTATTTTTTTCAAATAAAAGTGTAGAGACAAAATTAGAAGAATAGCTAGGTATTCTTCAGAATATTTTCTGCACATAAGAAAAGTTATTTTCGAAATGATAACTGAATTTTTATCTTTATTTTTAATTTTTAATTTTCCTGTGTCGTTAATTGGCTTTGTAACAAAGAGCAATGACCTATTCTAACACTTCATTCATTTTCCAAATGGCATAGTCTGGAGATGAAAGAATGGCATGAGAAATTACAAACTATACATCATAGTCAACCTGACATGACAGCATTAATCATTCGTATAAATATCAAAATTAGAAACACAGCCATGCATCCCCACATTAGGTCAAGTCAACGATAAGAGCAGGCTTCCTCTAATTTTTTAAAAAAATTGAAAATTTCCACTTGATCATAAATATTCAAGGAGCTGAGAGATCCGCTACCCACCTTTACTTTTGTTTTTTCCCCCTTAAGAGCTGATTGGTTGTAAAATAAAATTGAACCTAATAAAATAATATATATTATTTTACTTCCTGATGAAAAGATAATGAGTCAGCATTATATTATTTTGTAATTGCAATACTTTATTATAAAATAATTAATACTCATTATATTAAATAATAAAAAATTAATATAAACAATATATATGATCAAAACTAAAAAAATAAAATGTGGTTAAAAATGATAAACATATTTTCATTTTTAAGTTAAAAATAGGTTCGGTTTTATGATTTTTAAATATTTTTTTAGAAAAAAAATGAAATTTAATCAAGATATTCTTATTTTAACTCATGTTTGGTTATATTTTTTTGACTTAGAGAAAAGTTCAAGTCCAAGTTTTTGGCTAAGTTTCATGTAGATTGAGTAACCGTTAATATTGCATTTGATTTCTTCTTCTTTTTTCCTGGTGAAGAATATTGCATTTGATTTCGAGTAAAACAACATAGGCTATATTAATATATAAACCAAATGTCAAACTACCAAACAAGTTAGCATTCATTTGTATCAATTGATCATGAACTTATTTCTCGTCAATTAATTTTTCTACAAATAAAGGTAGGAACTAGGAAGTGTGATAAATTCTTATTTCACAATTAAAACACATGCACATATGGTTATAATATATACAATTAACTTGACTAAACTCTGCGCTTTGAATAAAATGATGTGAATATTAGTATGTGTGGATATATATTTGCAACATATTACAACAATTATGAAAAAATACATCTTCTCAATATCTCAAATATAAAATCTCAGGTACAATTAAGAAGTTACATAGTTCGATCTAGTAAATTAAGAAGCAATAACAGTAGCAATATTATTATTAACATGAATCCCAACCTTTTACTGTAAAAAAAAACTTTTGTTTGGTTTAATCGTTGAAATGTTAATAAAAATATTATTTTCGTGGATAAAAAAAATCAAGAGAATAAGTAGTTCCAGCCTCTAGAAACTGTTTGTTCCTATTTCACTCCTTGGAATTGGGATATCTTTTAGCAATGATTTGTGACTTTTCAAGCACAAAAAGGTAGGCAGGTGCGATAACAATGAGGCAAAGCTCAAGGAAGAGGAATGAGACAATCCTTAAAAAAGTTATCCTAACTTTTATTCCAAACTCGTGCTGCCAAAAAGAAGAAATTAAACCAAAAAAATGTTGTCCAATTTACCCAAAAAAAAAAAAAGGTTTCTAGGCTACGTACCATGTTGCTGATGACATGCACCTCTGAAGGGAAAAGAGCTTGTGCTTCCATGTTTCTATCAGATGCCACCAATAAAGGCATGTAATCTCGAGTGATGAATATAATTTACAAGAAGAAATTATCAGCAAAACCCACAAGCAAGAGAGAGAGGGAGGGAGGGAGAGAGAGAGAGGGGGATGGAGAGGGAGAGGGAGGGGGAGGGGGAGAGAGAGGGAGATGGAGAGGGAGGGGGAGGGGGAGAGAGAGAGAGACCTTCTTTTTAGGGCGTTAAATGGTGTTGAAGGTGGCGATGCTGAAAGACTTCGCTCCATGGTCGGTCTTCGTTCTTTGAAGAGCTGCTCCTGAGCAGAGAGAAGCTGTGTATTAATTGTTCATGGGGCGTAGCTATTAATTAAGTAGGGACGCTCCTCCCTCCCAGTCCCCATGGCATGTACCAATTACTCATCTCCTCTTTAATTTTAGCTTCTCTCACCCTATAATATTTTTTCTTTGATGAATTTAAAGACGACTTGAAATCTCTGTTGGGATGGAAGTCGTGTTATTGTAGTCAATATATAAGAAATTCATTTTACTTTTATATAGATACTTTTATATATGGCTCATCCAAGTTCAAATTCCATTAATTTAAGTCGTTATGTATTCTTTTATTTCAACTTTATTTACTTTTCTTTTATTAGGTTCTTGGACTCACTCTTGTAGTTGAGAAAAAAAAATTTTACCTAACCTAAATGAATCATGGTGACTGATCGAGCAAATTATATATGTTTCATCTCTTAACCAAACACCTGTTTCTTCATTGTTTTTTAATTCTTAATTAAGCTCAAAAACGAAATTTCCATCAAAATGACTTAGTAAACGTATCTATATATATATATATATATATATATACATATAATATAAGAACATGATCTCACATCCCCTTGAGTTTAAGCAGCTATGAATTCATTAAAGAAGCATAATATTTATATCTATCTATCTATATATACATATATAGATAGATATAAATATGTTTACTCTCCAATGAATTCTTTAATGAATTCATAGCTGCTTAAACTCAAGGGGATGTGAGATCATGTTCTTTCTTTATGGATATTATTCTTTGTTCACATGCTTTGTTTTATGTCTATTGTCAACATATATAATATAATTATATAATGTAATTCAATTGCTTTACTCTCCAATGCGAATATTGTAGCCACTTGTCATTTTTTTATGACGGTGAGCAAAATGAAAGAGAAGTTTGACGTGCAATTTAATTATTTGCAATGCTATATAATAATAATTCTGACTCGTCTTATATCTTGCATGATGCCAGCTAGGTCATGTTAACTTTTTGCTAATCATTAATTTTTTGCCCTTTTTCAACTCTTTTATATATCTCGGTAATTTATTGGTGATGAAAAGAATAATGTATGACTAGAATGTATATAGCTTGAAATTTGTACTTTCTAGAAGTTACATATATATAGATTCTAATTATTATAATAAACTTGCATTTACAACTTGATTTCGCATCCATTAATTCTTTTTGGTGTTAAGTTAATTAATAGAACTTAATGATTATTTTCAATAATGACTCAGTTATATATGGCCTCCTTTTACCCTTAACTGTATCTAGATGATGAATTCATTCTTTTCAATTAGCCATGTGCCATTAAAGAACACCGGTTATAATTCATCTCGCATCTAATAATAATGGATGAAAATAATACCAAAAAATTTCTGCCCATATAAAAAAAATTAAATTTGAGATACACAAAAGTTTGACTACATCATGTAACCCAACATCATCAAGAACTAAAGGCTCATGGTTGTGTGGATCTGTCATTTAACTTTCATATAGGAATTGTTGGATTTGGAATATTTACGATTAAAAATGAATTTAAAGTTAAGGTCGTGTCAATTTTGAAGGAATTTGTATAAATAATGTAAAGGTATTATCGCAATGGAAGAAAGAATATGTATGAGCAAAATAATTTGTATGAACATTACTTGTAAACAAAATGATTGCTCAAAACATGTTTTGATCATTATTTTCACTACGTCCTTGTCAAATAGTTCGTGGTCAAAATGAAACATTTCAAACTAGTGAAAATTTTTGTTTAATGATGTAACATGTGCGAGCAAATAACAAACATATAAGATTATATAATAAGTGTGGCAAAAAGTTTTCCTTCTTTGTTCTCTTCATAGGTAAACAAAGACAATTTAAATATAGGAGATTTTACAAAATTATTTGCATGTCTTCCAAATGAAAAAAAATAAAATGATAATCACCACAGTAATATGACAAGAATGAGAGTAGACATATCATTTTCTTTCTTTGACATATAATTTTGCAATTAAATTATTATAAATAAAAAAGAAGCTAATATATATATATATATGATGTTAACTTTCAAACCCTCCCCTAACTTCTTGTTGTCAAAATTTAAAATATTTTCGATTCTTATTACACAACAAAGAATGATGTGATAAATAAACTTCAACTATATCAACATACACAAGAGTGTTGGAGATCCACAAAACTCTTCATTCATTTCAAATAGGACAAAAAAGAAATCATTTATATCACATCGCATTTTCTCCACTTCAAAAGGTAAGGCACGTATCTCCTCTTAAAAAGTTTTTACCTATCTTTTCTCTATTCAAGAAGTAGGCACACCACATTTACATAAAAAACTCACAATCTTTTCTTTAGTGCGAAAGGTAAGACGAGACATAAAAGAGTTTACAACTAATATTATCAAGATTTTAAGTGAGATCATAAAAAGGTCACAAGATCGAAGATCATAAAATCGAATCAAAGATCGTAAGAACATACTTATTAAAATATATAATTTTTAAAAGATAAATATATAATAAAATTTTCCATTTGGTAAGGCATACTTTTATTATGTTTCAAACTAACTCACATCAAAACATAATAAGAACGAGAAAATACATTAAATTTTATCTAAATTAATCATTATTTCCATGCATATATTTTTTATTATTTTTAAATAATTATAATAATCATATGAGATCATATAATATCTAATAAAATCGTATGATCAAAATTAAGATCATATTAAGTTCTTAAATAAGACCCTCAAAATAAGATCGAGATCACTTAGAAGTAGTAAGAACGTAAAATCATAAGACCATTAGTCAGGAAGTCGTAATTCCTTGGTTGTGCTATTGATCAGTCACTCGATCAATTGAGGTATTGTAGACATTGATTGATAGGTTAGTCTATTAATTGATGGGCCGATTGTAATTTCTATTTAGCTGACTCTAAAAAGTTCGATCGATCCATTAGACCATTTGATAGGCCAATTGTGAAATATTGGTTGCTTTTCCATCCACATTCGATCAATTTGTACTATTTTGAACATTATTTCACCCAATTATCGAAATAATACTATTTTTATCCTTTGGAAAGCTAACAAAATTATTTATAAATTATATTTTTATATATCAATATAAATATAATTGAGTTCAAGTATTAAGTTAAAATTGAGTGCATAAAATTTTTCATTCAAGGTAAACTTTTTTGCATTTTAAATATATAACTATAATCATTTGAGACTTGTATCATCAAAAGACCATAAAAACTTTGTTCCAAAAGAGTCTCTGTAAATGGGGGACAAATGGACTGAGGAGATTAACAAATAGTTTTCTTTTTGTTTTTGAAGAAGGGAATTAGGAGATTATGTGTAATTTTGATCCCAAGTCTGACTAAAACTCTTATTGTCTTGTGAGGTTGGATGTTGGTATACAAAAAGAGGCAATTGAATTATGGCAAATCAACCTTGTATTTATTTCCTTATACTTTTGAGCTTGATATTATTATTTGTATTTATTGCATTCTAATGCTTGTAAGGATTCATAATTTTTTATTAGCTATGATATGTTCTTTTTTCTAGATTGTCACCTCACTATCTAGAAGCAGTGTTGATCATCCAACCAATGTAGTGTTAATGATTATGTGCACAAACCATGAGCTAAAATTTCATCCATCATCAAGTTCAACTAATTTCATGTTTATCACGCATTGCATGTCTACTATGACGAGTGAAACTTCTAATAAAAAATATTTACATACATAAGAATCGGACTCCAAACCTGCTTAAATGATGATGTGCTTCTTACCATTCCTTCTCAACTTTGAGTGGTTTATGTCATGTTCTTTAAAATAATAAGATGATGTTATTATATCAAGTTTCAATTCTTTTTTATCTTTTGGTAATAGCTTTAAAAGAATTGAGAGGTCATTCCTTATCATCATCATTCGCCAAAATATTGTGATCATTTATATTCTTCTTGGAAAATCTAAAGAGCAATATGAGTATCATTTGTGTTCTTGTTGAAAAATCTGAAGAGCGATAAGAGCATAACGATTAATTAGGACTGAAATGGGAAGTGTATACAAATGTAAATCTTGATCAAGGAATCGAACTCTTTTTTAAGTATACAAGTTAGGTAAAAGTTGGTGAGTCCTTATTTTTTTCAGTTTATCTATAATTCTAAGAAATTAGAGTAGTACTACTGGATTTATTGATTTGACACCATCCTTCCGAATAAGAGTAGATGTAAGCAGATCCGAGTCTAGAAGTGTTTTGTGAATTTATTTTTTTTTAAATACTTAAATATCAACTTGAAATCTTTTCTTTTAAATTTCTTCTATGATTTTAGTTGCATGTTACCTTTATTTCATTGGATATCAAATTCATTTGATTTAGTCAGCTAATTTCCTATTTGAATGAGAAATATGTTGTTACTCAATTTATATACTTGTTGTACATGTGAGCTAAAGGTTAATTAGTAAGACATGTTATTCTAAGAGAATAACAAAATAATTGTCCAATTAACAATAACGTGTCACTTTTAGTATGCTGAAATCGCAGAATAATAAAATTCTCAGTTTGATTGTTAGGAAGCACTTTGAAAAGTTGAACCCATCACCTCAATTCAACATGTGAGATGAAGTAAGATGTCAGAGATGTGAAAATCAAGGACAGAGACATGCTTCTGAAGCTTGTAATTTATGACTCAAAACAATATCAACAGGTCATATGGATAGTAATTTTGTTTAATTGTGTAAATAAGCATGAGTTAGGAGGATGAATTCCTTTGTAAGAATACAAACTATTCCTTCATAAGGAAAAATCTTTGTCCAGCAACTTGCCATCATCTGGCAACAGATGAATGGCAAAATCCTAAGGAACAAAATGAGCACTGACCCTACACCAACAATGTTGAACAGTGAACACAAGCTTCCAGAAAAACCTTAGTTCAATTCAATAGAAGACCTACAATTTTGACAACAAAAAGAGTGGAGAACAAAGCGATAAGAGGAAAAATAGGGGACGCCGAATCTGACGCCGGTTCCAGGAAGGCTCCTCTTTTTATTTAAGCCACCGTGGCATCTTTTTTCTTTATTTCCACTCCTCTTTTCCTTTTTTCATTATTTTATCTTTAACCAAGTGTTTAATATATTTTAAACTGAAGTCACCAATGAACCCGTAAATTTTCAAAAATTATATTTTCTAAATAAAAAAATTCTTGCAAATCGTCGAATTTGCGTCAATTGACAAAAGATAGCGAACAGAGAGCATATGGAAACACCCAGTCCGGCTTTAACAACCATAAGTAAAACAGCCATTAAGTACATAAAGGTCTGCCGCCAACTACAAAAATTTAACCCAAAATGGGGCAAAAGTAGAGTTGATAATTTCAAGCTGAGCTGCTTACGGCTCAGCAAATCAGAAGAACCAAAATAACTTTTGCATCCGTGAAGATGAACACGAGAAAACGCTCGACCATTTATTCATCAAATGAACTCCTACGTCAAGTTGACAAACCCAGTCCCTGGGCATATTCTACTGGGATGTTTTGTAAATGTGGCGGATCAGGTCAACAACACGTGAGCTGAAAAAAAAGGGAAGGATCGTATGTTAGTAACAGAAAAGAGACACACCAGCTTGCATATAAGTTTTCATGCACAAAAAATTAGCACAGTACCTGTAGCCCCATTCGTTGTCATACCAAGCCACAAGCTTTGCAAACTTCTCGTTCAATGCAATACCAGCCTTGGCATCAAAGATGCTTGACCTACAACAAAGCCAGTGCAAGCTAAGAAAAAAAATCCTAGATACATAAAAACAACTACAGTTTTCCGTGAGACCAGTGAAAACTGTTTACCTGTTATCGCCAACAAAGTCAGTGGAGACCAAATCCTCATCCACATACCCGAGGATGCCTTTAAGTTTGCCCTCAGATTCCTCCCTGCATTACAAGAAGCATTACACATGAATAAATTTCAGCACGTACTACTACAAAAAGAATCACAATTTTTTGTCCTTACTTAATAGCAGCCTTAATCTCATCATAAGTTGCTGCCTTCTCAAGCCTCACAGTAAGATCCACCACAGATACATCAGCAGTTGGGACACGGAAGGCCATACCAGTCAATTTCCCGTTCAAGGCAGGAAGCACTTTGCCAACAGCCTATGTAATCAAATCACAGAAGTAAAGATGCAGTTTATGAAGGAAACTAATACCACATACAAAGAATATTGTCGCCGCAAACATTTGTTTACTATCGCCTCAACAAAAGAGGCATGCCATTAGAGCTCCTTGGATTAGACGACACTTGAAATATATACACCTTTTCAAATTATACATCCCAGTCATTTTGGTCAAACACAGAAGATTAACATATTGTCCACATGCATCACCGTGCTGCACGTAATGTGGGTCATATAATATGTACATTTATCAATATGGGCCAATAGTGAGTGTACTGCGCAGATAAGCAGTATACTTAAATCATTTGCCCCTAATGCAAATGGGGTAACCAACTCACCATCCAGAGCGAGGTCAAGCTGACAGTGGAATTTGAAGACAAGAAGATGCACACCATTATCATTTAAGAAATTTAGTCAAGCTTAAAAAAATACCACCATGTTACGTTTTATACACTTAAAAGCATAGTAGTAACTTTTTTTGAAACGCTAAAGCATATAATATAACAAATGAAAAGTAAAATAGAAAATCACCTTGGCAGCACCAGTGCTGCTTGGAATGATGTTAAAGCTTGCAGCTCGTCCACCCCTCCAGTCCTTGCTAGATGGTCCATCTACAGTCTTTTGGGTGGCTGAAAGAAATGTTAATGCCATTAATATCTAACAAATATACAAAAACA
Source organism: Pontederia crassipes (assembly GCA_030549335.1). Taxonomy (NCBI): domain Eukaryota; kingdom Viridiplantae; phylum Streptophyta; class Magnoliopsida; order Commelinales; family Pontederiaceae; genus Pontederia; species Pontederia crassipes. The sequence continues at coordinate 39,424,176 of CM060190.1, forward strand.
TATGAAAAAGTGATGATTTTTACCGGTGATAGCATGGACAGTAGTCATCAAACCCTCCACAATGCCAAATCGATCATTGATGACCTGATAGTTTATTGATAAAATCCAATGTCAAATACAAACTTAAAGCTGAATATCACTGTACTGAACTCATGGTCTTCATTTGAAGTAAACATAAATAAAAGAGGACATTCAGACCAAACAGTTATTCACCTTAGCTAATGGAGCAAGGCAGTTGGTGGTGCAGCTGGCATTAGATACAATGTTAAGTTCAGGTTTGTATTCATGCTCATTGACACCAACCACAAACATGGGTGCATCCTTGCTAGGCGCAGAGATGATTACCTTCTTGGCACCACCCTGCAGGAGAGGAAAATCAATTGTGCAAATTTAGTTGATTAAAATTAGGAGAAAATGCATGAATACATACAAATTAATATGCAAACAGTTTATTCTCATCAATTATTTCTATGCATAATTATAATGATATCTATATAACATAGTGATATTTCAGGATAACAATTTGTATCTATGCTTTTTTTTCCGACATCTGGTTATAAAAGGGCAACTTGGAAGACATTGATCTACCAGGCAGAATATCTTGGTCAAGAAGTAAGTACCAAAAATACTACCAGCAGACCAAAGTAAAGACAGTATCTTACCTTCAGGTGAGCAGCAGCCTTATCCTTGTCAGTAAATACACCAGTGGACTCAACAACAAACTCAGCTCCTGCTTCACCCCATGGAATCTCCTCAGGGTTCCTAAAAAAGAGATTAAATAAGTTGGGAGTATTTATAGTAATACAGGGCACAAATACAGAAATAACCAACAGTTTTGAGATGAAAGCACTATCAACAAACCTGATTCCAAAAACAGTGACTTCTTTCTCCCCAAAAAGAAGAGTTTTACTGTCCTTGACACTGACTTCATGATGCTTCCATTGTCCATGCACTGTATCATACTTGAACATATATGTCTACACCAAAAAAGCAATACGCATTAACAACTGTATTGATGATATGGTATAATAAATTCTAATTTCGAAACAGAATAAATGCATTAGATGATGTCATACAGTTAGACATCAAGCATTACGAAATACACATCCAAATGAAGCACAATTAGAAAGAAACATGCAACAGGAGATGGACATCAATACTACATATACTTCAGCTAGCAAATTTCCCGGTGTCAGCTTCCATAATCTGAGGGGGAGCCTCAGCCTAAGTTATCAAAATGCTCAATGTTCAATACGAATACAAATATATGCATCATAAACTAAATTATATCATAAGTCTATTACCTATCTACAAGAACACAATGCCAGTTAAAAGCTTTAAGAAACAAATCTAGAAACAGGCATCGGTGAGAAAAATACACAATTAGTGAGGCACTGGAAGAAATTCATCAGCGACCAACAAAAAGACTAATTATACTGAAAAAACATATAATATAGCGTAATAAAGAAATAAATTCCTAAGGAGTCATTCGGCACATACAATAAACCCCCATTCTACTGACCCAAAATTGAGCGCAAGTAAGGCCAAAGCATGCAACATAGCCAGATTTGCGTAACTAAAAGATCTTTGAATTCACCGAGTATGGCAAAGGTCGCAAAGTAAAAAAACATGTATACCATGTAATCAGTGGTGATGAAAGGGTCGTTGACGGCGACGAGCTCCACATCAGGGCTCTGGAGCGCCACTCTAGCGACCAACCGCCCGATCCTACCAAAACCTACACAACAGCAGAAGAAGACGACGGATACTATTTAGATCTCAAAATCTTGGCTCGAAGAGAAAACAGCGAACAACTAGGAAGGAAAGGACGCATACCGTTGATGCCAATCTTAATCTTCTTTCCTGCTTCAGCTGAACCAAAAGGAAGAAAAAAAATTGAGAAAAATGGCTCAAAAATGGAGATCAAAGCAACAGGAGGAGATCTATGAGATTAGTGAACCGAGGAGGGAAGAAGAAGGAGAGATCTGACGGTTTACCCATGGCGATCAGAGGAGAGAGAGACGACGACGACGAGATCGAGGGGAAGAGAGAGAAATTTAGGACGCGAAGTGAAATGGGAGGGTTTTGAGCGTCCCACTCACTGCCGTTTATATATAGCAAGATCTCCTCGCCGCTTTTACTAGGGCGCCTCGGATAAAAATATAAAACAAAAAAAAAGTGGGCAGTGGTTCATGCAACGAGATTGCACTAATCAGCCGTTAAATAATGATCGAACGGCTCAAGTCCGGAACACTTCAATGGGCAAAGACCACCATCGGTTTTCCACTCAGCGGTTTACTTGCGCTGCTTCGCGGGACTCATTCATTTTCCAAATAATCGACTACGTGGCGTGTAACTATTGGCGGCTTGTGGGGATTAACCAATTGGGTTTGTTTTAACGTAGACTGGGGAGCAATTCTCGAGTGATGGTGGATTAGTGGGGATGAGATGAGGAGTGGCCAACCGAGATCAGCTGTCGGCTTGATATTTGATCGGAAAAGAATAAGGGCATCTGTTGGTGGAAAATGCGGGACCCATAAAAAAACGTGTTGGAGTTAAACCATCGATCTCGTGTTGCGTGTTTGAAGCCGGCAGCGCACAAGCGAGGAGGGTCACGTGACCTACTTCAGCGGCCGGGTAGGTGATGCGTAATTATAAGCCACTGAAATTGGTGCGTAATTACCACGGTCTGCCACGGCGGCTGCGCTCGATGGTCTCCGACCGACACCGCCAACGACGGTTTCCTTGTTCCTTATTTTTTTCAGTTTCGTGTGTTTTTATAGGAAAAACACAAATAAAAACACAAAAGTAATTCAAGTGATTTAGATTTATTTTACATCATATTATATGGTATCACTATCACCCCAAACTTCGACTTTCCTTTTTATATAAAAAAAACTTTTTTGTCAAAATTAATAAAATACTGGGACATCATTTTCTTGCAAAGTTGCTTTCTCGTGGTCAATGGAACTTTAAATTTTGCAATTCGCTTTCTGTTTCTTTCCTTTCTTTTTTCTTACTATTTTTGGAGGCTCACATTGTGCTTTGTTAATTTGAGTCCTAAAGTGTGAGCCCCAATGAAACAAGTTGGAGTCTGATGGTAGTGTTACAATAATGTTATTCCTCCTTTCTTCTTCTTCTTTTTTATAGGTATGATGATCTTAAATTGTTTAAAAGATTGAGGGGTGTAAGTATGATGATGTGTGACATGGACAACTACAGGGGAAAAATATCAGGAGTTGTGCATGATTGGAGCATAGTTTTTTTTTTCAACATTAAATATGAAGTCTTAGGAAATCAATAGAAACATGATCCCTGCTATGTTGCTCCATAAAAAATTGTTGTTCCATTATTTAATTATCAAAATATCTGACTCTGGATCTTTAAGTTTGTTATCTTTCCATGTATAAACAACATATGTCTCGTGTTCTTGATATTACATATATATAATATATGTTTATTTAATAACACCATCTGTCTAATAGTTAAAACAACTGCAGGAAGTATGATGCTCTTCTTCTTCTAATTCTTTTTTATGATTGTTGGATCCAAAAGCAAAAGTTTGAAAATTGGATTGGACGTCAAATCGGTGTGACACTAAAATCGATTTTAAAAAAATTTATTTTTATAGTAATATTAACTATAAAACACATGGATTAAAAGGATCAATAAATGGTTTGTTTATCATTGCATATCAATTCAAAATTAATTACTCAACTTAAGTAAAATTTATTGTTTAGATAGTTTTAGTTACTTAAATAGTGTGATTTTTCACTTTTATTTCTTCATTAACATTTGCAATTATTTTCTTCATTTTCTTCTTTTAATTTTTAATATGTGTCACAAGTAGGGGTGTTCACGGGTGGTGTTGGACTCGACCCGTGAACAAATCCGACCAAACCCATCCAAATTTGGTCGGGTCGGGTCGGGTCAAGTGGCTGGGGAGGGCTGAATCCGACCCAACCCGATCGGGTCGGATGGTCAGATTACCCGACCACTCCAATTTTCTTTTTTTAAAATTTTTTCTTACTATTTTAATATTTTATTTAATATAAAAATGTTATTTAATATTATTTTAAAATATAAAATAAGTTTTCTAACTATTTAATATTATTTTTTCACTTAAAATATTTTATTTTATATATTTTTTAAAAAAAATTAAATTAAATATAAGATTAAATTTAAATAAAAAAGAAAAAAATAAAAAGTTCGGGTTGATCGGGTCGAGTTCGGGTCGGGTCCGACCACCGACCCCACCCGATCCAAATTGATTCGGATCGGGTCGGATCATTAGGTTCATGGGTCGATCAGACCCGGTGAACACCCCTAGTCACAAGATATTTATTTGCAATATTAGGACAACAATATTAAAATGTTAATAATTTTTCTATATTCAAAGTTCATGATACAATCTTCTAATTACTTAATAGGTTTTAAATCTATAATATGACGGATATAATTACTTACCAAGCAGCCTGATAGTGTCGGTTATTTGGCTACAACATTACATTATTTATAATTTTTTAAATACGGACAATCTATTATAATATTTAATGAAAAGTATTATAAATCGGGATATATCACAATGCATCATAATATTTGCAATCTTAATATTTCACATGATAGAAATAAAAAAGTTCTAAAATTCTCATTCCACCAAATACATGCAAAAGAGAGGGTCATATCCCTACTTTTGGATTTTAGATCTAAAATTTATTTTTCCTAAATAAATTATAAAAATCTCATCAAGGGGTCATTGTTTATGTATCGGAATATAATATTAACCTCGATAAGCCATTATTGTGCATGTATGGTAACTTTGTAGATGAGGACTCTTAAAGACCATTACAACATACTAGTTGTGTTAGAAAGTGAGTGTTATTATATATTATATACGATTTTGGTCTTTACAAGTTCGTCCATGGATAGGCACATAGCTATGTCCTTGTCCAAGTGTGACATATTTTATCAAAATCCTGTGGTATAAAAGCAAACAACATCACGAAATAATTATGGATGTTACATATGGTATTAGAGTCATTTTTCATGGATCTTTATACATGGAGTGTGATAACTCAATGAACTTGTTGAATTTTCTAAGAAGAAAAGAATGCAAGAAGTATGCTTTAAATTAGTCTTGCATGCATAAGTCACAGAAGACATTAGATATATACAAGAAATGCTTTTGATTGGAGAGAATGCATTTATTACGTGTTTGAATTTAGGTGAAAGGAGGGTAAAGAGGGGGAGGGGAAGAGAATTTTTTTTTCTTTGTTTGGATAGAATTTTAAAGGAGGAGAATGAAGGGGAATCTCCATTTTTTTTCCTCATTTCCTCTCCATTTGTGCTATTTTATTTCAACCTCAAATTGTGGTGTAAAATTTTCCTTCCATTCTCCCATTTTTCCTTCCCTCTCATTCTCTTCCCTTCCCCTTAATGAGCCTCTTGCTAAACACAGTGTTAGGTAAAATCATGTGGGCCAAAATTCAAAATGGACTAGTATCCTGTGCAAGGTTGAAAATGTTATATATATATATATATTATCGCCGATTAGTTCATGATATTATCCACTTTGAGTCTTAACCAATATGATTTTGCCAAAATGCATGTCAAAGGCATAATTATATATATACTCAACATTGGGTTAAAATTCAAAGCTGGTGATATCTTCCACGGTGCTAAAATATTACATATGATATTAGAATGACTCTATGTGGACTTTTGTGCATAATGGATGCGATTGCTTAACGGTAACATTGAGTCACCTAAGAGTGAGAATGCAAGAGACATGTCTTGAATTTAAGTCATGAGAAAAATATTGAGTATATATTAAAACATATCCTTAATTTGACGTGTAAGAAAACTATGAGCCCAAGGGCATATGTCATGATAGGGTGGATGGGGCATTTATATAAATTTTCATATTAAAAATAACATTAACCCCACCTCACCACCACCACCACCCCCCCCCCCCCCCCCCCCCCTCCTCCTCCTCCTCCTCTCCCAAATAATATATGATATGATTTAATTTTAGTGTGGTGGTCGCCTCATCTTGTGACCAATTTTAGTGGGCTACTATGGCACTCTAATACCATATGACACATTTTGACAAAAAAAATGTGAGTTAAAGTCCAAAGCGAATAATATACTGCACAATTGCAAGAATGTTATTGATCCTCCCCTCAAAACCATCTTGAAGATCTTCTATCATGGGAAAAAAATAAACCCAAACACCTTTTTGTGGAGAGAGGAAGAAAGAAATAAAAAGACTTTGATGGCTAGTTTGGAGAGAAAGTGAGAAAATAATAAGGTTTTTAAGATTGGTTAGGCTTTTATAGTTAGATCATGTACGAGATTTTGAATGAAGACTAAGGTGCCAATATGGAGTGTTACAATTTTTTTATTTCTATGTTATAAGATATTATGAGTTTAACATTCAAAATTTTGTTTTATCCCTAAATTCCCTCCAAATGTCATATTTTTATGTTTTAACTTCCTTTGATATTTCCATATTTTTAATCCCTCACATATTTCATATTTACATTCCCTCCAAAATTTCATATCCATACTCTCATTTCGTCTTTAGATACTTTTTTAACTTTTTTTTCTTTTTTTTCAATTTGCTTTCCCTAATTTTCTCTCTTTCTTATATAGTTCAATGGTGGTTTGATTTTAGTTTTGATTATCTAAAAGAAATTAAAAACCATATAAAATGGTTTAATTGGTTGGACATATTTTATTGGTTCAATTCAAATTTCCTTTACCATTTTTATTTTGATAGAAAACAAATCAAATTGATAGAAATGCAATTGTCGGATAGACACGAGTTTTGTCATCCCAATTTTGTGGCTTTCGTTTGGCATGCTCGATGATACAAAATCAACATAATTGATCATATTCTGAAATTCATGTTCAAAGGGATATGAAATGTCTATGTACATATTATTGTTGTGATTATTCAATGAGAGAGAAGGAACCATCATCGATGTCCTTTATTGTCACATGATGCTTGTATCTATGACTGTCGAGGTGAAGGAAAGTTTCGATGGTTCGTTCATTAGGACAATAGAGGGAGAGAAGGACCTCCTATTTATTGAAAAAACACTCAAAGTTCTTATCCAATTAGAACTCTTAAACCTCGTTTGACTATAGAACATCTCTTATATTAACTTTCTGTTTCTATCATTTAAGTCAAACAACTAATATTTTGACCACATGGGCCTCACTTTAATAAATGCAAGAACAAGAAAATAATGAGGTTAACAAGTTCTTGCCTATAGGAATTTATGCTTCCGATGGATTAAGGACGCGGGATCATCACTTGGGTAACTTTGTTCCTGAATTAATTTGTTGGTATAAAATTTTAATCAATTTATACATCCCATATTTCTTCTATTTTTTATTTTATCTATCTTAGAATTCATTATACTTTTATTTTCTAGATTTTTTTAAAATTATATATTATTTTGTCTATTATCTTTTAGAATAAAGTAAAATATCATTATTTTATTTTCTAAATATTGTAAATTTTAGAACTCTTAATTTTGACTCTAATTGAGAGTCATCTGCATTAAACATTCAATTGGATTAAATTAAATTAAAATATCTAATATTATTCTAATTCCAATTTATTTTTAAAACTATTTATTATTTTCCTTGTCTTATATAATTATGTATCTTTATTTCCTTTCAAATTCATCTCTTTTAATTTCTTATTTTTTGCATTTATTTAATAAAATAACTGTTATTTTATCTTTTATGGGGCATTATAGGAATGGTACGATGGTATGCATGTCTCTACATTGCAGTCTCCAAAATGGGGTCACTCTGTCAAAATGCATCCACATCAGCTCGTCGTTGAGCGAAAAGTTGAGCGACGACGCGACGTTCTAGCTAACATAGAAAATGCAAGGCACACTTTAGCGTATGAGCACCGTTGAATGATCGATGATCACATATGATGATCTATGTTCTTCATAGCAATCCCCATGCTCATGAAGGTTTGGCTCTAGGCATCATTTTTATATTTGCTTGAATACAAAGTTATGGATTACAACATCTTGAATTCTTCTTTTTTACCATATGTTGTATAGATAACATTAAATTTTGTGGGACTTGAATCATTATGCCACATCATTGTAATTGGCCATGGCATATGTTGGTATTTTATGCAAGTTCCCCGCCTCTTGTTACATATCTAGAATTTCCTAGTGGAAGAATATTATTTTCCAAGTGAGCACCACATAACAAATATAATAAGTAATCAAGAAAATCAAGTTGCGACCACACATGAATTATGAAGGATTTCATGCTTGCTTAGCAAGAGACTAATTAAAAAAGGAATGAAGGTCCAAAAAAATTGACATGCCATTAGCTCAAAGGTGATCAAACCTTGAAATTAGTATCAGAATGATGATCATGCCTAAGATCATGAGCCTCATTGGAATAGAATTCATAAGAGAATATGATAAGTGAAATTGTTGTCGAACATTTGTAGTTCTAGAGCAGTGTGGATAGTTTGGTGCCAAGGATATGACTCTAGAGTGACCAATGGTGATTGCACAATAATGATTATTGCATGACAATGATTGGCTTATTTTATTTGGATAATTTGTGTCATTACCTATCAGATCATCTTAAATGCTTGTGGTGGAATCAAAGCTGCTTGAATATGAGCAATTTCCTTCTACCGTTCATTCATTTTTAGAAGAAAATGATTAATGAGTTTGCTTCCTAACATTTTTTTGGACATTCTACTGAAGATTTATTTCATCATTTGTGATGTTTTGGTTGTGCACATGTTCCATTATTCAATTTTTGTGTTGTTCCATTAATCATGTGTCTATTATGATGGGAAAAGTCGAGAATAAGGAAAGAAGATTGCAGAGAGATTGCAGAAAAATAGAGGAGACACACGAATTTACCTAGGTTCACCCTTGAGATGAGGATTACGTCTTGCAAAGAGGTTCCACTATATCGTTTAGGTTTACAGCCGCCACCCAGATTACATCAGAAATTAGGCTATTAATAGCCTCTCCAAACCGGGTTTAAAACCCAAACAAACAGAGAAAAAACCTAATCCGAACCACACGAGCCGGCTAAACAAAAGCCGCCGTCAGGGGGCGGGGCCCCCCGAACCCCCCTTTTCATTCGTACGCTAGCGGCACTGCTAATTGGGTAATACTCAGATTCCCCTAAGCTCACGTGGGCGAACCCGGTGTGAGAAACAAGGGGTCCTGAAGTATTCAACAACTCTAACATATTATTATGTCTCTTGCTTATTTTAAATGATAGTAGAGGAATACTTAGTAAAGTCAATTGTTCTCCTATTTGATATTTTTACCCTTCTCTCATTGGAAATACTTTTATTTCTCTCAAGTTAATTTTTATAAATCATTTCTCTTAAGTTAATTGTGTTGACTTTCAAAATAGTTCAACAAAATAGTACAACTTTGTATTGACTTTCATTTGCTATTTCTAGCTTCACTTATGTGGGTTTATTGTGGTTATTTATATTGGCGGGCACAAAGTTATTATATTGAAAGGGAGTTATTATGATACAAAGGAGAGAGGAATGGTAAGCCTCCAAGATTTGGCCCCAGCTATGATATCAAATCATAGTTGGCACTACATTTTGCAATCCTCTTTGACATTTCATAACCTCAATTACATACTTTAATTGTAGCATAAATATAATAAAATGGGGACAATTAACATAAAAAATACAAGAAAAGTCTTAATTGAAACATTGATGCATGGTAATTTCTACATATTATTATACTTTTTAATAACTTGAATTCGAATAAAGCATGCATCAATGTTTAACGATTTTTAATAAAAGATGTTGCTTTGTTTGATTATATGGCGTTAACGGGTATTTCCTTCTCAGATACAAAAATGGCATGTGTCATAGCAACACGGCCGTGTCGTGTTGAACCCTCAATAACATGGATCACATCTCAACAACATCGCTCGTGCCTAATGAAGATTATATGGAGTTATGAAGTAGGTGGTGCTACGATTTCAATAGACAACACGACCCGTATGGTCCGTGTTATTTATATCGTCAGATTTGGTGCACCGAGAGGGGGCCGTGCAATCAAAGCAATAATCAATACGATCCATGTCATTAATAACATGGTCCGTGTTGATTCCTAAACTTTTTATAAATCACCCTATAAAAAGGCTCCCCATCCACCCTTATGGAGACATCGAATATTAAGGGAAAATCATCTAATTATCAAATCAAATAGTGAGTCATGTGACTACTTTGTTTAGAGTCACATTTGAAATTTTAGAGTTCTATTTTCTTGCTCATATTTTATACTCTAATCTTTTTATGATGTTTAATTCTCCAACTATGGAGTAGTATTCTTAATTTGTTTTACTTTGTTGAACTCTACTGTTACTTTGAAATAAAAGTTCTTGCTCTTATCTGAATATGAATGTTGTGATTTTTTTGGGAATTTAATCGTCTTCAACATCTCATATCACGCATCTATCTACTCAGTGAGATTTAAAGGGGTGTGAACTTAGAGATGCTCAGTTGAGGAGTCTTTGAGATGAATTGAATTGCATTATGTTTTATTCATAAATATTTGAAGAATGATTTGATTGAATTTTCTTCAAATATTTAATTGCTAAAATAGATCCATTAGATACAATTTTCTTGTTTATTTTAAATAATAGTAGAGGAATACTTAGTAAAGCCAATTGTTCTTCTATTTGATATTTTACCCTTCTCTCATTGGAAATGTTTCTTATTTCTCTCTCAAGTTAATTTTTACAAATCATTTCTCTTAAAAATTCTCATCTAAAAAGAATAAGAGAAAAAGTCCTAGTGGGATTGATATTTTTCACTTTTTTACTACTTGTGTGATCGATACACTTGTCATTTTTTCTACTCTATAGAAAACTACATCAAACATAATCTAGGATATCGTCATACTAATCCATAAGCCACAGAAGTTTTGCATCATACGACTCGTTAAGGGTTCAAGATCATATATCAACATAAAGAGTTGACATATGACTCCGACTCTAATATTGGTAGGTCATACATAACTCGATTCACAAATAATAGTTCACCAACAAAATAAAATGTAAATGACATAAGATAACTTGGGCTCTAGGCTTGAACATGACACATGTACAACCTCTGCCATGATCAACACCACCATTGAGTCCAAGTCTCATCCTCACCTGCACAGATCCAAGGGGTACAAGGAATTTCTCTTGTTAGAATATGCTATATCATGTATTCTATATGTTATGGCACATACTTTTGCATCATAATATAGTTAAAATAATGCATATTACGAGCTACATCATGCATCCTATATGGCATATGAATAATCAATTATATCAAGATAGACAATTTCATATGAGAAAGAAAATAATTACTTTCTGGCGTATTATGGCATTATTTTACTTATCCTTTTTTCTTAAGCATTAAACAATGGACATACAATAATTGCATGCATAACTATGCACACCATTAACACATCCATAATTATCTCCAAGTTATCACAACTTAATAATGTCATATGTCATTCTTCTTCTTCATCTTTGCTTAAAAAGATTTTATTATTTTGTTTGATTGTCAATAACGGATGGCTAACTAGGCGATAAGGGTGGGTTGTCCTTTTACCCGTCTTGAAAGTTTGACTTCAAAGGGGAGGACGTAATTTTCATGAAACTCGACACAAGTGATGAGGACATAGCCTCATGAGAGACAACATTGTTACTAATGAAGAGATAGCCTCCATGAAACTCCACACTAATAATGGTGAGCATGCTGCCTCCTTTTATGAAGTACAAGACATATCCGAACATTCATCAATACAATCAATACATCAATCATGTGATAAGTTTTATCTAAGTTACCAATCTATACGATTCATACATAGATTATAACGATCATTAATCAAGATTAACATAAATTAAACCTTGTATTTGGGATTTTTATTGTTATGATCGTGAAAAACTAAGTTACGATCATGATAAACATCATTCGCGGTCGCACCTGAAGGATGTGTCTTGCACCTTACGCTCCAATTATTTACGATCGTGACTACAAATGTCGCACCTATGAACACAACTTCAGCATGCCTGTGACAAATTGTGACAAGACTGTGACCAAAAGTTACAAATTGGTTGAAACTCCATCATTCAATCACATAAAAAAAGGAAAAAAATAAGATGATGCAATGGTAGCTCCTTAATTCTTAACGTAAGGACAAGGTTTGCTTTCATTTCTTAATTCAACCATAAAAAACAAATAAGAAAGATATTTGGAAGGGAATAAGGAGCGTATGGCCCCAAAAAGGGCCAACACTTGTGGGCTGTCGTCGATCGCGCGATCGACGACAGCCTTTGAATGCGTGAGTTAAATGGTGAACCAACTATTGGGCCGGTCTTTGTGTTTCAAAAATCCGACGGTTCAGAATAAAAAAAAACCGATCCACTTTCCCCCAAAACCTCAAATCCCTCGCTTTTTTTCATGATCCATCCCCCCCCCCCCCCAAAATCTCCAATCCCGCTTGCCACGGATGAATCTCCCTTCGCCTCTTCGATCGCACCGCCCACCGGATCTGTGATCGCACCGCCCACCGGAACTGTGATCGCGCCGCCTGCCGAATCTTTGATCGTGCTGCCTGGCGGAACTGTGATCGCGCCGCCTGCCGGATCTTTGATCGCGCCGCCTGCCGGAACTGTGATCGCGCCACCTGTCGAAATTGTGAAGTTTGCTGCCATGGAGTAATCTCCCCTTCGCCTTCGCCGCTGACCCAGACGAGTCTTTGCCTTGTCTGCTGCTTTAGGTTGCCTTCCCCATGATCTGTGAAGGTGATGAATCTCCCCTTCCCTGCTATTCCAGATGAGTCTCACCTTGGCCGCTGATGTGCCTTGAATTAGGATAAAATAGGGATCCCCCATTTAAAATGGGGGGACAGACCCCCCATTTTACTGCGCCCATCTGATCTTGATTGGATGGGCGCCAATGGAGACCCTAGAAACTGGCATTTTTACGTCCTTGAATCGGTTAAATTTACGCATGAACTGGTCTCACGCGTGAACCAGTTTTCGACCAAGAATAAAACCGTGGTTGCAGTGAAAAAAATTCCCCGTTACCCTTATTTTCACCGTCTCTCCCTCTTTCTCCCCTTCTCCCGTGATGACGATCGGCCGCGACCACGATTCGACGATGATCGACGACTTTGACGATGACCGGCGACTTTGATGATGACCGGCGACTTTGACGATCGTGATGACGACCGGCCGCGACCACGACTTCGACGATGACGTCCGCGCGTCCACGACCGATCGCGACCTGATCTACGCCACCACGATCGGCCGCGACCAAATCCGTGCCACCACGACCGCCGTCGACCAGATCTGCGCCACCACGACCGTCGGCCGACCAGATCTGGTCCACCACGACCGCCGACGGGTAGATCTTCGCGACTTCGACCAGATCCATACGAGATCCGCGATCTTCGATCGTCGGCCGACCACATCCGCGTGACGAAGACCAGATCCGCGGAACTTCGACCGCCGGTCGGATCTACGACCTAAGGTACTTTCCCCATTTATATTTGCCAGTTTTTATCTCGGGCCGACCTTTGTATTTGCCGACAGATCCGTCGCCGGCCACCCTGCCCGCTCGCATGACAACGCCCGCACACCGCCGCCCTTCGTCGCATGCACGCCGCTGCCCTTCATCGCACCTTGCCACCCGTCGTCGCACGCACACCGCCGCCCTTCGTCACACGCACACCGCCGCCCTTCGTCGCACGCACGTCGCCGCTGACCGCCGCCGCCGCCCTTCGTCGCACGACACCGACGCCCTACTGCCAGGTTGCCGTGTAATTAGTTAAACACTTCTTAATTGATCACCTTGTAATTATGTAATAACCACCTTTCTAAGTAGTGACATTGTAATTATGTAATAATCACCTTCAATTGTAAGTAGTTGATCATAGATCATGTTGTACTTAGGTAATCAACTTCATCATGCAAGTAGTTAATCATCTTGTAAGTAGATAAATATCTCAAGATTAATTAAATGATGTGAGTTAATTTTCATGTGTAAATATGTTTGTTTAATCATTCTTGTTTGCAATTTGTTTAATCATTCTTGTTTGCAATAATACGAGTTAATTGTATCATGCAACAGTGAGCAAAATAGAGGATATATTACAAAAATATAGTTTCATTTCACCATCAATTTCATCATGTTTGTGAATTTCTAATGAGAATTTGTTTGTATTTTCTAGGTAAAATTGCACATAGACGGTGAGAATAGTGCTAGTAACATGGCAGAATTGACAGAAGAATGGATGAATGAAGACGATATTGAACATGACAAACTTGAAGAAGATGAGGTTAATTTTGTCAAAGCATATGAGTTAACGAAATCCTACGTTGGAATGTTATTTGACACAGATGAAGAAGCCTACAAATACTACAACATATATGCTAAATTAGTGGATTTTTTCGTGATAAAACAAACTTCACATAAGCACAAGATTACAGGGATGGTAATCAATGTGAAGTATGTTTGTTCTAAAGAAGGGCACAAGAGAATTAGACAAGGACAGACACAAGCTTCTACACAGAGAAGAGAAGTTAGGAATGATTGTCATGCTCATCTATATGTTGTTCTAAGGCAAGATGAACAATGGGAGGTAAAAAAATTTTATGAAGAGCACAGTCATTGCTTGACAACTCCTTCGAAGGTAAAGTTCTTAAGATCACATAATCAAATCAGCGCAACTTCTAGAGAAGCTATTGGTCATCTACATGCATTTGGTATGAGTCCATCTAAGATTGCCAGAGCCCTTAATATGTCTGGAGAACCTCTTATAATAACTCAAAATTGTATTGATCATTTGAGAACCATAAAAAAAGCACTTTCTCTATCGTATGCTTGCAAATTATCTATAATTTTCAAAAAAAAGTACATTATGATATGGGTTTCTTTCATAGTTGGGAGGTTGATGCAGATGACACAGTTCTGAATTTTTTTTGGGCTGATGGTAGGTCAAGAGATAGTTATTTGACTTTTGGTGACGTCGTTGTATTTGATACAACATATCGAACCAATAATTTAAGAATGTTATTTGCACCATTCACAGGAATTAATCACCATTGGAGATCTTGCTTATTTGGATGTGCTTTACTTTCAGATGAGAAAGATGAGACTTTAACATGGTTGTTTGAACAATGGTCTAAATGCATGTTTGGAAAACATTCACAATGTATCATTACAGATCAGGACATCGCGATGGAGAATGCCATACGTAAGGTTTTCCCACACACGAAACACATCTTTTGTACATGGCATATCGCTAGAAATGCGATGACTCATATACAGGATTTGTATGCACAGCCGACATTTAAGGAGGAGTACAATAAGTGGCTATATGGATCGTCAAATATAGATGAGTTTGAAGAGGGATGACTCTCTTTGAAAGAAAAGTTTTATATTCGAAATGGGCATTGGTTAGAAGTGATGTACAACAAACGTGAACAGTGGGTTTCTTTATATTATAAAGACGTCTTTACTGTAGGTATGCGAACCACTCAGAGGGCAAAAAGTATTATTGCTTTTTTTATGGTTATGTCAATGCGCACACTTCGCTTTCGCACTTTGTAGAGCAATATGAAAAAGCTGTCCAGACTCATCGTGGACGTGAAGAACGAAAAGACTTTCAAACAATGAACTCACAACCTGCATACATTGTTAATAGTTCTTTGGAGGAACATGCAAGTAAGACCTACACACAAGCTTCATTTTGTAAGTTTCAGACAAAATATGCAGTGTTTCAGTTTCACAATGCATAAGATTTACAATGACACAGATAGATCTTACTACTTTGTTTTTCCTGTGAGGGGTATTGATGAGGGAAAAAATGTGGTGGAATTTAGTAAAGTTGAAAAAATTTATGCAAAATGTTCATGCAAAAAGTTTGAACAAGAAGGAATTTTGTGCTGTCATGTTTTCTGTATTTTGCAAAAGAAAAGTGTGGGTTTTTTGTCTGAAGATTATGTGCTTCATCGCTGGACCATAAATGCTAGATACACAAAAGCACATGCCATTTACGCTTGTCAATCCACTTCCGGTGATAGCATATCACCCATTCAAAAATTATCTTGGCAAAGTAATTTATGAAAAGTACAAACGATGGGTCTCGTTTTACCTACGCATTTACAATACGGGGCGCCAACTATAGATGATCTCATCTTGAAAATGAGTGCAATTCATGTGCCGAGTGAATATATAGATGCAAGTGGAGCAAGCACAAGACACTTTCAAACAACTCAATTTAGCACTACTGATTTATCACTTAATGAACCAAACTCCATAAACTTGCATGACTTACAATTTATGATCCGCGACCCACTTTGTGTGAAGTCTAAGGGCAAGCCTAAGAATATTATAAGGATGAAATCTGGCATGGAAATTTCCATGTCACAGAATGATTCGAGAAAAAGGAGTTGCGGAAAATACGGAAGCAAGGACATGACAAACGAAAGTGTCCATTATTGCAGGTTCATTTACTTTTCATTTAACAGAAGTTTAATTCATCTTCATTTACTTCTCTCTTAGGAAGTCTAATAATCGACTTTGTATTTCATAGGGCGCTGAGAATAAAGGTCATGACTGAAGACTTATATAATATGTTGGATGTCATATGTTTGATGTAATATGTTGGATCCTATTTATGTTGGAACTTATTTATGTTGTAACATATTTATGTTGGAACCTACTTATGTTGGAACCTACTTATGTTGTAACTTATTTATGTTAGAACTTATTTATGTTGGAACTTATTTTGGTCATGTGTGAAACTATCATCCGGGTCTTTTTGAACCTTGAATCCTTACAATTATATAGATCCCTCTCTCTTCGAGAATTCAGTCTTTAAATGCAAAACTGTTGTAGTATCTTGTTATCTTTAGCATTGCTCAGTGCATGGACTACTTGTTATTTAATGTGTCAAATGGACCTTGTTCTTCAAATGCATGGACTCTCGTGTGAACTGTGAACCTATTTTATAAATAAATATCTAACGCATTGTGTCAAATGAATCTATTGAGGCCTATTGGAGTTATGGGAGTTGATGAGTGCAGGTGGAGAGAACTGAAATAAACACAAAAGTATGATGTTTTCTGAGTCGGATACGTTCAATTCGACTTACAAATTCAACTTAGTCAAATGTTTTCTGAAGACATATAAATTTGAATGCACATATCGCAAGATGCAAATTCAACTTAGTTCTATATACATGTAGTCACTTGCAAGCATATAACAAATTATTAACATATCGCAAGCATATAACATCTCACAAACATATCGCAAATTGTTAACTAAACATGATTATGTACAAGTTCATTACAAACTGCTATGACTACATAAAAAGAAGAAGGAAATTGAGAATTACAAACCCTGCAACTAAAGAAAGTTCATTTTAACTAATACAAATGATATTATCATTCCAAAAAGTAAATACATAATTTTATCTCTCCTTGCAACATCTTCATAGGCGATAATTTTATTGAGCAATCCTATTAAAATGATCCTATATTTATCCGATCTTCATCTTTGAAAATTTTCATCGTCCTTTAACAAGCTTCTTAAAATATTCTTATGCCGGTCATCCATAGTTGGATCGAACCACTGAAAAAAATTACAATCTTCGTGTGGGGGCTTACCCTATAAGAACATTATACACAAAATGAACATAAGACGATGAAATAGAAATGAAGACCAAAATACATTACTTATTGGCAATAAAAATGTTTACCCAATAATTAGAGCACCCAAAAACTCGTCTCTCGAGATTATTATTTGTCCATGA
Organism: Pontederia crassipes; assembly: GCA_030549335.1. NCBI lineage: Eukaryota > Viridiplantae > Streptophyta > Magnoliopsida > Commelinales > Pontederiaceae > Pontederia > Pontederia crassipes. The sequence continues at coordinate 39,442,040 of CM060190.1, forward strand.
AGTTTGTAATATTGCCTTATCACCACACGCACAAAAAAGAATATCTAATTGACGTGATATGAAAGAGGTAGAAGATGACATGGCTAACTTGTGAAACAATAAGACATACATGAACAAGATGAAGGAACATGAAACAAATAAGTATGATTGAAGTTTAGTTAAACAACATAATTAAGTACAATTGAAGATCAGTTAAACAACATAATTGAGTACAATTTACGATAAACATAGTTTCATCTAGACGCGAATGCGACTTTGAAAGATACCATGAGGGCATGGCGGGGACGTGCGAGAACGACAGGGCATGTGGGGGCGAAGTGCGATCGGGGTCGTGCGTTTGCGGAAGGTCGGGGTGCGGCCGGGGTCGACGTGCATGCGGACGTTGTCATGCGAGCGTAGTAGGCGGCCTGCGGCGTGTGTTGACGTGCGACGAAGGGTCGGTAAGCGGGGGCGTGCGACGAAGGGCAGCGGCGGTAAGCGGGGGTGTGCGACGAAGGGCGACGGTGTGCAACGAAGGGCGGCGGTGTGCAACGAAGGGCGGCGGCAGCATGCGACGAAGGATGGTGGCGGTAAGCGGGGGCGTGCGACGAAGGGTGGCGGCGTGCGTGCGACGATGGGTGGCAGGGTGCGACGAAGGGCGGCGGCGTGCGTGCGATGAAGGGCAGCGACGTGCATGCGATGATGGGTGGCGGCATGCGTGCGACGAAGGGCGGCGACATGCGGGCGTTGTCGTGCAAGCGGGCAGGGCGGCCGGCGACGGATCTGTCGGCAAATACAAAGGTCGGCCCGAGATAAAAACCAGCAAATAGAATGGGGGAAAGTACCTTAGGTCGTAGATCCGGTCGGCGGTCGAAGTTCCACGGATCTGGTCTTCGTCGCGCGGATGTGGTCGGTCGGCGGTCAAAGATCGATGGATCTCGTATGGATCTAGTCGAAGTCGCGAAGATCTACCCGTCGGTGGTCGCGGTGGACCAAATCTGGTCGGCCGACGGTCGTGGTGGCACGGATCTGGTCGGCCGGCGGTCATGGTGGCGAGGATCTAATCGGCGGCGGTCGTGGTGGCCCAGATTTGGTCGCGGCCGGTCGTGGTGGCGCGGATCTGGTCGCGGTCGATCGTGGTCGCATGGATGTCGGCGTCGAAGTCACCGGTCGTCGTCGAAGTCGTGGTCGGGACCGATCGTCGTCGCGCGGGAAGGGGAGAAAGAGGTAGAGACGGTGAAAATGAGGGTAAAGGGGAAATTTTTTTCACTGCAACCATGATTTTATTCTCGGCCAAAAATCGGTTCATGCGTGAGGCCGGTTCATGCGTAAATTTAACCAGTTCATGAACGTAAAAATGCCAATTTTCGGGGTCTCCATCGGCGCCCGTCCGATCTGTCCCCCCATTTTAAATGGGGAGACCCCCATTTTATCCCTTGAATTATGTACCGTGTACCCAAAATTATGAAAGAAAAAAATTGAGAAGGAAAAATGAGGATCTGTGGCAGAAGCGGAGGGCTTGGGCCGTTAGGCCCAAGCTTGTAGCCTGCAACTGATTCTCGTGAGGGGTCCCCCCATAGTATGCACCTTTATATAGGAGGGTTAGGGTTTTATATGATGTATTATCTTTTGGCTCATAGTGAAATTCTTCTAACGGCGGCCTCCTTTGCTCGTGGATGTTTCTTTTTCGTTCACATTGATTAAGAGAGTTTTATCATGTTAAATCTCTATGTTCATCTTCTCTTTCTTTCGTTGTTTGCATTGTTCATCGATCCTCGGTGTTTTATTCTCAACAAATTGATATCAGAACCGAGTTTCTTTCCGCGAAGATGACTACAATGAAATTCGACATCGAGAAGTTTGACGAGAACACAAATTTCAGTCTGTGACAAGTTCGGATGCTTGCCATCCTGGTTCAGAACGGATTGAAGAAGGCGTTGTCGGGTCAAAAGATGGATGCCATGGAGGTGTCCGCCTTGGAGGAACTCGACGAGAAGACCTTTTTTGCGATTCAGTTGTGCTTGACGAACGATATTCTTCAGGAAGTCCTCGCAGAGAAGACGACGGCCGGTCTCTAGACGGAGTTGGAAACTCTGTATCTGACGAAAACTCTAGCAAATCGACTTGTGTTGAAGCAACGGCTGTACACCTTTCGTATGGCCGAAGGTACGTCGATCAAATCGCACATCAGTGAGTTCATCGCCCTAATCAATGATTTGAAGAATGTAGATGCGAAGGTTGATGATGAAGATCATGCCCTATTACTCCTTTGTTCTCTGCCATCTTCATATAAAACTTTTAAAGAGACGATGATCTACGGTAGGGACAAACTCACGTTTGATGATGTTAAGGGCAGACTGCTGAGCAAAGAAAAGTTGGATAATGAATTGGAATCAAGCAACAAATCTGATGATCAAGCCTCAGGTCTGATCGCAAGAGGCAGACATTAGACGGAAAATCAAAATCAAGATAGGTCCAGATTCAAATCGAAGAACAGAGATAAAGTTTGCAATTATTGCAAGAAGAACGGTCATATCAAAGCAGAGTGTTACAAATTACAGAATAAAAAAAAAGAATTAACGAGAGCAACGAGAAAGGAAATCAGAAGGCTAATGTTGCAGATGCTAGTGTAGCAAAAAGTGAGAATGAAGGTGTTCTGTTGATCACGACATCAAATAAATCCAGATCATTAAGTGAATGGATTCTCGATTTTGGATGCTCATACCACATGTGGCCCAATCGAGATTGGTTCTCCACATATAAATCTGTTGAAAGTGGAGTCATTCTTATGGGCAACAATGCTGCATGTAAGACTGTTGGTATTGGGTCAATCCAGATTAAGATGTACGATGAGATTGTTAGAACATTATCTGAAGTCAGATATGTTCCTGATCTGAAGAAGAATCTCATTTCGCTCGGTGTCTTAAACTCAAATGGTTGCAAAATTGTTATTGAGTCTAATGGAATGAAGATTTTCCGTGGTGCTATTGTGTTAATGAAAAGCCTCAAAATCGTAGCTTATACGTTCTCCAAGGTTCAACGGTGATAGGTTCAGCAGCAGTCTCACCTACCTCAGAGGAAGATTGCACAAAGTTATGGCACATGCGTTTGGGCCATATGAGTGAGAAGGGCATATAAGTTCTCAGCAACAAAGGTCTTCTTCCTGGTGCAAAAGTTGGAAAATTAGAGCTGTATGAGCATTGTATCTTCGGAAAGCAGAAGAGAGTTAGCTTTGGTCCAGCCATTCATAAGACGAAGGAAACTCTTGATTACATCCATTCAGATTTATGGGGTCCCTCTCAAGTTCCTTCAAAAAGAGGAAATAGGTATTTGCTGACATTTATTGATGACTTCTTTAAAAAAGTTTGAGTTTATTTTTTGAAGCATAAAGATGATGTATTTGAAACATTCAAGTCATGAAAGACTCTGCTAGAGAAGTAATCTCGAAAAGTTGTGAAAATGCTGATGACTGACAATAGACTAGAATTCTATAATTATAAGTTCAATGAATTTTGTGACAAAGAAGGCATTGCAAGACATCAAACAGTTGTGAGAACTTCACAACAGAATGGAGTCACAGAAAGAATGAACAAAACTCTACTAGAGAGAGCACGATGTATGCTATCAAATGCAAGATTTGGCAAGGCGTTTTGGGCAGAAGCTGTCAACCTAGCATGTCACTTAGTGAATCGGTCTCCCCATCGATCCTTAGACTTAAAAATTTCTGAAAAAGTGTGGCCAGGTAATTCTTCTAATTACTCACATTTAAGAGTTTTCGGTTGTCCTGCATATGCACATGTTAATAATGAAAAGCTTGAACCTAGAGTTAGGAAATACATATTTCTTGGTTATAAATTTGGTGTTAAATGTTATAAATTATGGTGTCCTGAAACCAAGAAATTCATTATCAAGATATTACTTTTGATGAATCTACGATGCTTCACTCGAGAAAAGATTTGTCTATTATTGATGATACAGAAAAATAGAAGACTTTGGAGAAGGTGGAGTTAGAGTTTTCAAATTTTTCTGATGAAAAGAATGATACTCCTGATGCTCCTGAAGTTCAGACATCACCTCAAGTTCAGCAGCAATACATGTTAGCTCGTGATAGACCGAGGAGAGAAATAAAAGCATCTCAAATGCTCGGTTTTGAAGAACTGGTGGCTTATGCATTAAGTGTTGATATTGAATTAATTGATCCTTCTCCTATTCTGAAGCTATTCGAAGTTCTGATTGTAATAAATGATTAATAGCAATGCATGAGGATATGAAATATCTACAGAAGAATGACACTTGGAATCTTGTAAAACAACCTGTGAATAAAAAGATTGTTGGCTGTAAATGGGTGTTCAAGAAGAAAGAAGGAGTCAATAATGAAGAGACAAAGTACAAAGCAAGATTGGTGGCAAAATGTTACAGTCAAGTGGAAGGTGTTGATTTTCATGATGTGTTCTCTCCAGTTGTGAAACATACTTCTATTCATACTTTGCTTGCTATTGTTACTTTGCAGAATTTTGAACTTGAGCAACTTGATGTCAAGACTGCATTCTTACATGGTGATCTAGAAGAAGATATATATATGAAACAGCCAGAGGATTTTCATGTTGAAGGTAAAGAAGATCAAGTCTATCATCTGATGAAGTCCTTGTATGGACTTAAACAATCCCCTCGGCAGTGATATAAAAGGTTTGATTCATTCATGTTGAGCATTGGTTTTGCTAGAAGAAAATATGATAGTTGTGTTTATTTGAATCAACTTGTCGATGATTCATTCATCTATTTGTTGCTCTATGTTGATGATATGTTAATTGCAGCGAAAGACATATCTGAAATTAATATTTTAAAAAATAAATTAAGTTCTGAATTTGAGATGAAGGATCTTGGAGCAGCAAAGAAGATTTTGGGAATAGAAATTTCTAGAGATAGAAGCTCAGGAAGACTATTTGTGTCTCAGCAAAAATATATTGAAAAAGTCTTGGAACGTTTTGAAATGCAGAATGCTAAGGTTGTCAGTACACTAATTGCGGCACACTTTAAACTCTCAGCTTCATGTTCACCACATTCTGACGAAGACAAAAGGTATATGTCAAAAGTTTCTTACTGTAGTGCAGTTATTAGCATTATGTATGCAATGATTTGTACTCGTCCAGATATATCTCATGTTGTCAGTATTATTAGTAGATATATGTCTAATCCAGGAAAGAAGCACTGGGAAGCTGTTAAGTGGATACTGAGATATTTAAGAAGTACTTCTGATGTATGCTTGCAATTTGGTAGAAATTCAACTAGACTGGTTGACTATGTTGATTTAGATTTTACAGGAGACATTGATAGAAGAAGGTCCCTAACTGGTTATGTCTTTATTATTACTGATTGTGCTGTGAGTTGAAAAGCTATTTTGTAGGATACAATAGCATTATCCACCACTGAAACTGAATACATGGCCATCACTGAAGCTGTAAAAGAAGCTATCTGATTGAGAGGATTAGTTAGGGAGCTCACTATGAAAAAAAAAGCTACTGTCATATATTGTGATAGTCAGAGTGCAATACATCTTACAAAAGATCAAATGCATCATGAAAAGATAAAGCACATTGATGTGAGATATCATTTTGTTCGTGATATTGTAGAAAAGCAAGATGTTCAAGTTCAAAGATTAGCACACATGACAATCCAGCAGATATGATGATAAAGAGCTTACCTGTTGCCAAGTTTGACTATTGTACATACTTGGCGGGCGTTACGCAAAAATTAAGTTAAGCCCATCTGGGCCATTCGGCAAAGGAGAGCATTTTGAGCATTTTTTTTAAAGTTTTGTAAAATTCAAGTCAAGGTGGAGATTCGTTGATGCCTTGAATTATGTACCATGTACCCAAAATTATTAAAGAAAAAAAATGAGAGAAAAATGTGGATCTGTGGCGGAAGCAAAGCCCCCCGTGGTATGCACCTTTATATATGAGGGTTAGGATTTTATATGTACTCTCTTTTGGCTCATAGTGAAATTCTTTTAGCGGCGGCCTCCTTTGCTCGTGGATGTTTCTCTCTTGTTCACATTGATCAAGAGAGTTTTACCATGTTAAATTTTTGTGTTCATCTTCTCTTTTTTTCGTTGTTTACATTGTTCATCGATCCTCGATGTTTTATTCTCAACACTTCTCACCTTGGCTGCTGATGCGCAGGTCGCCTTCCCCACTTGCCGGATCTGTGAAGGCCACTATCGCAGACGAATCTCTCATTCGCCGCTGGCTCAGATGAGTCTCACTTGGCTGCTGTCGCGTAGGACATCTCTTTGCCATCGCCGAATCTAAGGTCAAAGATCATTTTCTTCTCCATCCTTTACATCTCCTTGTCGTCTCTTCGTATAATGCACAATCTTTTCATTTTTAACTGGTCCTTGTATAATGCAGACGAAAACTTGATACAATGCTTGATAAAAGTTGAAAAAAATAGGTTGCAATTTGGTGGAAAACTACTTTGAATTGCTAGTATTATGACTTCTTAGTTTTTAATATGCTGAAATGACATCAACATTGACTATCTAACCAATATGTTGAAACTGACGGTTGCTATAGAAACTTGGAAACTACATTTATCATTGTCTCGATGCCTTTGTTATGTATCACCCACTATCTTTCTCAATGTATCGCTTGCATCTTAAACAGGATTTATGAACGATAGCATGACAAATAATATGCAACAACTAGAGTCAAAAGAATTATTGTACACAGGAAAAGTATATATGTATGAATAGTAATCCATATATGTTTAAATGTTTCTTTTAATGATCTAATTCAGATATTTTCTATGCTTATGTCAGAGATATTATAAAATCATATATAGGTCTATTATTTGAATGTGAAGAAGAGGCATATGAGTATTATAATCATTATACTAAAGTAGTTGGTTTCTCTGTGCGAAAATCTTTTACTTCAAAGAACAAAAAAATAAAAGAAATCGTTAGTAGGTTACTCGTATGTTCAAAATAAGGGCACAAGGAAATTAATGAGAAAGACATGGAAAAGCAAGTGAAAAGAAGAAGAGATTGTCGTTTTGATTGTGAAGCTCACTTACAAGTGGCAATGAGAACAGATGGAAAGTGGAAGGTGAAGAAATTTAAAGAAGAGCACACACATCTTCTTGCTACTCCTACCAAGGTTTCTAGGTTACCCTCACACAATATGGTAGCTGATTCTTCTAAGGGAGTAATGACCAAGTTACATGTTAGAATGGGACCAAGTATGATAGCTAAAGTTCTTAATTACTCTGGTGAACCATCAATTACACCGCAGAATATTATGGATCATTTGAAAAAAAATACGAAAGAATAACATTGGCGAAGAATGTATGTGTGTCATTAGATATTTTCAAAATAAAATGGTTGACGATGAAGGGTTTATTTTTGAATGGCAAGTGGACACGAATAGCATGGCAAGAAGTGTTTTTTTGGGGCAGATTCAAGATCCCGAGATAGTTATTGCACATTCGGAGATGTTGTTAGTTTTGATACAACTTATAGGACTAACAAGTTATGCATGCAATTTGCCCCTTTATAGGTGTAAATCATCATAGGCAATCCATTTTGTTCGAATGTGCTCTATTGGCGGATGAAACTGAAGACACATTTGTGTGGTTGTTTGAAATATGGCTGAAATGTATGTATGAAAAACATCTTACATGCATTATTACGGATCAAGATATTTATATGGGAAATGCAATTCGAAAAGTGTTTCCAAACACACGACACATGTATTGTATATGGCATATTCAAAAGAACGTTATGACAAATCTGCATGATTTGTATGCTCGAGATGGTTTCGAGGCAGATTATAAAAAATGGTTTCATGGTTCTTCAAGTATGGTTGAATTTGATGAAACATGGTTACTCTTGCAACAAAAGTACAATATTCAAAAGGACCATTGGCTTTCTATTATGTATGAAAAACGGCATCATTGGGCGTCATCTTATTTGAAAGACGTCTTTGCAGCAGGCATACGCACAGCTCAGAGATCCGAAAGCATCAATGCTTTTTTTTATGATTATGTAAATTCCAATACGTCCTTAGTTGATTTTGTTCAACAATATGACAATTCGTGAGGCGAAAGAGAGAGAAGATTTCAAGTGTATCAATGGCGAGGCTACTGTAATCACTAGAAATCAATTAGAGGTACACACTGGAGCAATATATACTCAAAAAATTTCTGTTTATTCCAGAAGCAATTCTTGCATATATTTGATTATCATTCCACAAGAATTGAATGCACATCAGAAAAAGTGATATATTCAGTGTATTTAGGTGGGACCGAAGACAAAGAGAAGAACATTGTGACGTATGACGAACATTCTAGTGTTTTGGTGAATTGTTCTTGCAAAATGTTTGAAAGAGAAGGAATCTTTTGTTCACACATTTTGTGTGTTCTATATACAGAAAAAGTTGTGAGGATACTCTCATAATACATTCTGCATCGTTGGACATCGGATGCCCGATATTCAAAGGCATGGACAGTTCGCAGTAGTGCGTACGAGATATGTGACGGACAACAAATTATAACTCCAATTCAGAAATTAGATTACAAATATAATATGAGGATGGCCACTGAAATGGGTTTGCGGTCACCTGAGCATTTTGATGTCATTTGTACACTTGCAGAAGAGTTTGTTCATAAATTAACACTCCTTAATGCAACATCTTTAACATTGGTAGGAAAGAGTAATAGTCCACAAGGAGTAGAGGTTGTTATACATGATCCTCCACGTGTCAAATAAAAAAGTAGACCAAAAAAAATAGGAAGAATTAAATCTGGTATTGAAGTTTCAATGTCACAAGCCAAGAAGAAGAGAGTACCAAAAACTAAAAACAACACAAAGGATCACCACACTATCATCGGTTCATCCTCCCAGGTTTTGATACTTAACTTACTCTTTTTATATATATAACATTAATTTGTTTCTTATAATTGAATTGTTATGGCTACAGATCCACCAAACATGTATAGAAGAGATTTATGGTGTTCAAGGTAGCTTCCAGTGTTCTAGAAGTCAGGTATGTATAGTTTCATAAAGTGACAAATAATTGCTTCCATTGTTCCAAATTAAGTACTAATCTTCTTCTTCCTTCTGGTGTTCGTGAGGCACTATAGAAGAGAATCTGAAACACTTCATAGGTTTTTTGGAGAATTTCATAGGTATTGGATGGTTATGGACTTCACTGTCATGTTGGAGAATTTCTTTTCCTTTTTCTGGTGGTTATGGACTTCACTGCTAACTCTCCTATTTCTGCTTAGGGAAGGAGATTTTTTAGTTGGTGACTGCTAGCTATGGAGATTTTTTGTGATGTCAGGAATTCTGGAATGGAGATTTTCTGCAGCCGGAACACACTATCTGTACATGGAATTCACGAAATGATTCTGCCCAGCATAGAGTTTTTATCTATTTTGTAGTCTGGTTCAGGGACTAGTTTTTATTTGTGTTGTAGAAAGTAATTTCTCATCCTATCCAAGCAGACATTTGTTCTCCTTCTTACTTCTTTATAGAGTGCAAGTTTTTGCCACAATGCCATTTGTTCTTTATCCTGATGCACATATGAAAAGCTGCGCAACCATACTTGTTATATTAGCCTCCTGATTGGAGTTCATGCCAACCATGGTTTAATGCCTGCAGTTGGTCCTCTACTTTGAAAAATAATTGTGCCACCCCAAATAAGGTTTCACAAAGTGTTATGCATTGCTACAAATGTAATTTGTAGCAATGCTATGGACGCCATGGGAATTGAGGACACATTCTAAGACTCACATCTTGGGACCAATCAAGCTATGCACATATGCTTATTGCTTGGGCTGAGATGGCGACTGCACCAACCAGTAAAGTTGTTCTGCCCTCTTCATATGGAGGAAGAAGGACATGAGTGACCTCTGCCTTCAGTTCTGACATAACTGTGAAACATAGATTTTGTCATGGACTACAATGCATAGCTGAAGCGTCACTTGCTGGGAAACAATTTAAAAGGAAAGAAATTTAACAGCCAAGGCGCAGGAAAGAAATCTTGGCGCAGCCAATTGCACGACTACAAAGTCCTATCTCAAATCTTGGCGCAGGAAAGAAATTTACTCATAATTCAACTTGGACACTAGGATAACATCATAATTCTTACAAAGTTTTGGTGCAACAGGACATCATTTTAAAACTAAAGCAAACTAAATTTACATACAACATAAGACAACATAATGCCCAAAAACATATATAAAATCTTCATTTGTTCCATTCTTCTAATTGTATCATCTCTTGCCACACATTTGATTGAGCAACTCCATGCATATCATCCTTTCTTTGTCGCCTTTGCGTCTTGAGGTTCAAACTATTTCATCCTAATTAAGCAATTCTTTTAAAATTATTTTGCGTCGATCTTCCATGTCCGGATCCAACCATTGGAAAAACCCACGGTCATTTGGTGGAGATTTAACCTACATACCAAATATATTAATACACAAAAATAAGTAGAATGTAATTTTTATAAGAAGAAAATATTATATATACCCGATAATTTTGACAGCCCCAAAATCTTCTTGCTGGATTTTTTTACCGTCCATGATGTATTTATCTTCGCCCTTTCTCTGCAAGCACAAAATGGAGTATCCCCATGTGAAGCGTCATATGAAGCACCATGTGAAGAACGTGAACAGCGAGAAGCAAGGGTTGACATATTAATATGTTGATAACCTATGTTTATCAAGACACACGAAGCAAGGTTTTCATCAAATGTTACTGAAAAGGAATTTACATAATAAACTAAACAGTAGCATTATTTCTTTTTTTTGTAGAGGTTGACAAATTGACATCCTGCACAACTAAACAAATAACCTTGAGCATATATCTGCTAGTTGCTATGATGTTGATACAATTGGGATATTTTTTGCCGTAATGTGTAAAAACATTTGATCTATGGATCTCAACCAACACATGAATAAATCAGAACGGGAATTGCTCCCATGACATGAAATCTTGAAGAAAGACGTCAATATCTGAAATTTTTAACTTCCTAAATTCAAAACAGAAAGATATGAAACCAAAAGAATAAGTATTCGTAACCTGTAACGCGATTCGCCGGAGTAGGGCAATGCAATTCACAGCGACCGTGAAGACAGGTGTCACACATCGATGAAGGGCAGCGTTGCGAGTCGTTGAAGAAGAGCGTCAGCCAAGAGAACGATCCTCAAAGTGAAGAAGATTTGGTGGAAGAGTTTAGGGCAGAGACGCAAAGGGTTAATGGAAAAGAAGGGAGGGGAAGGGCAGCAACCATGAAGAGAAGCGTCACACGTCGATGAAGGGCAGTGTCGTGAGTCATTGAAGAAGAGCACCAAGCCAGCGACGGGGCTCAGAGCGAAGAAGATTTGGGGAAGAGTTGAGGTCAACGACCTTCATATATCCGACAAGTGGGGAAGGTGACCTGCGCATCAACAGCCAAGGTAAGAAGGCGACCTGCACAGCAGCGGCCAAGGTGAGACTCATCTGGAACAGCGGGGAAGGGGAGATTCATCACCTTCATAGATCGTGGGGAAGGCGTCCTGCGGCAACAGCAGCCAAGGCGAAGACTCGTGAAGGGGAGATTACTCCGTGGCAACAGACTTCACGGTTCCGGTAGGCGGCGCGATCAAAGATCCGGCAAGTGGCGTGATCACAGATTCGACGGGCGGTACGATCGAACAGGCGAAGGGAGATTCATCCGTGGCAGACGGGATTGGAGATTTTGGGGAAAAATGGATCGTGAAAAAAAGCGAGGGATTTGAGATTTTAGGGAAAAAATGGATCAATTTTTTTATTCTGAACCGTCGAATTTTGGAACACCAAGACCGGCCCAACAGTTGGTTCACCATTTAACTCGTGCATTCAAAGGCTGTCGTCGATCGCGCGATCGACGACAGCCCACAGGTGTTGGCCCTTTTTGGGGCCACACGCTCCTTATTCCCTATTTGGAATTAGATCCCATCAAGCATATCTTGGCTTGAGCTTGATTAAACTCCTAGTCTTCTATCTTCTTCCTCTTTTCTTTCTACTCTTGTTGTAGCTTCTTCTTGCCCTTCTTGTTCTAGGTGCTCTTTTCTCTTAATCTTGCTTTGAGCAGCCACTTTGTGAAGGAGTGAGGGAGAGAGAGTGTTTTTGGAGAAAATATGATTTGTGATAGATTTGGGGATGGGTTAGATGGGGAGAGATTCTAAAGACATTTTTTTTAGTTTTATACTTTGGAGTTCAAAATAGTTGAGGTGATGGACTGGGAAGGTTGTAAGTGGGATACTAAATGCTCTCTTTCTTCTTTTTTTAAAGGTTTTAAATGTTACAACAAGAGAAACGATGGTGATGAAAATTGACAAGCAAGAAATGAGAAAAATGAGCAAAAAAGGGCGTGACAAAATTGATATGCCAAGAGCTTATTAGGCAGGCTTGCTACTTGTGGAGTTGAAATGTAGTAACACTCATGGGCATGCAGTAGGAAGTAGCTAGTGCATTTGTCCCTGGCCACCACTTCAGCGTTGCCTACCCAAATGCCATTCAAAAGAAACTCCCTCCCACAATCGTACAGTTATATGCGACCCTCATCCGTTCCTATCCCCTAGCCTGACACTAGGGTCGGTATCCATTGTACCTCCCACTCCCGATGGTTGATTGGCCTACTAGGCTGAGCAAATCCAAGGATGATGGAGCTCGACGACACGGTCGACAACTATTATAAACCTATCATTTTCATGTTGGAGCACTCTCCTCGGAGGTCGAAAACTATTATCAACCTATCATTTCGAGTGCTTAAGAAGAAATCTAAATGAGGTCACTCCAAGAAGCCAGGTAAGTTCACGAGCTCTGGCTTTGATAAAATAGTAAATAAGGATTGTCTTCTTATGCTTAAAAGCCCTCTTGATCTTAACTCATGGAAATATTATCATGGAACTATAGAGGATCTTACCCTAGTAACATTCGTGATTACCTGTTAGATTTTATTTGAAATAAACAACTTGATATATTTATATTGCTTGAATCCCATGTGGATGCCTCACACTCTGACTTGATTGTTCGTCGATTAGGTCCGACCTAGTGTGGCCGTTGGTTGCCTAGTAGCGGCATTGTCGGCGGCCTAATTTTGGCCTGGCAATAGCAGAATGTGGAGATCATGTCTATTATTGTTAATGCACATTACATTCATATTGTTGTTACTATATAAAATTTTACTTTTCTTAGTGTTTATGTGAGCACCAATGTAACACCCCCTTAACTCCATCAAGATACTGTTCTCTTTGGATCGAAGGTCCGCACGAATTTAAAATGTGTCTTGATAGGTAAAGAGTGATGTCACTTATAAGCCCATGACCATCTCCATGGTTTACCCCATGTGGGACTATCTATCCACCCTTTGGCCTTTTGCCTTATGGGTCTTACAACCAACCCCTCCAATCATAAGGAATTGTGGAAAGAATTAAAAAGATTAAAAATAGATGACATTTCCTAAATTTTGCTAGGAGACTTTAATAACATCCGTAGCTCTACAAATAAGTTGGGGCGGATCCCCTATAGCACACCCCATCATCATATGCCATTCAATCCCTTATCCATCACCAATGACTCATTCACTTACCCTCGCATGGCCTTGGTTTTACTTGGTTAATAATATGACTGAACATTCTAAGATCCTCACAAAGTTAGATAGAATTATGGTCCATTGGCTGCTGCATTATTCTTCTGCCTCTACCTTTATACTTACTCGTTGTGTATCAGATCATCCAACATTATTACTAAACACAACCCAAATGCAAGGAAAAATTGTATGTTCAAAGATGAACACTTCTATTTTGAGTATGAACGAGCCAGGGCAATTGTGACTTACTAGGTACCCATGATCCATCCTTCATCTGCTCTTTCACTTCATCAAGCACAAAACAATTCACTGGAACACTCACGATTTGGGTAGGATGGTAGTTAGAGCCAAACATATCATGCTAAAAATTTATACTCTTGAATGAGGATGAATTATTGGGCCTCTATGACCTTGAGACTTTTCATCTTTAAATATATATCACAAGCACACTACCCTCTTGAGACAAATTAGTTTTAAATGATGGAACAAGTCTAGAATTAATTGGATTAATAACGAGGACAAGAATACCAAATTTATCACCTCAACACATATGCAAAATATAATTCTTTTCGTTATTGATAGTAGCGGCCAACTTATTAAGGACACTACGAGTATCCTAAGCTACTTCGCTTCCCACTACAAGTTCTTTTGGGCACCCCCTCGGGGCACCATGGATCTTACCCACGCCCTCTCTCCCTACACTAAACACATCTTGGCACCAGTTTCTTTTAGCTCTACTTACACCCTCTAAGATCATGAAGGCCTTTTGCCCCGTGTCCCTTGGGAAAGCTTCGAGACCTAAGACTTTACCCTATAATTCTACAAGAAGTATTGGCATATTATTTGACAAGAGGTCCTATTCACCATCAAAAAATTCTTCAACCAAAAATATTTTTCTTGTGGAGTGGGGGCACACTGTCCTAGTATTTATCCCTAAAAAGTTTAATTCCTAAATTGTGGCTGATTATAGACCTATCATAATATCATATACAAGACAATATCCAAGATTCTAGCTAATCGTGTCACATTCAATTTCATGACTAAGTTCTAATCATAATTATTGCATCCCTTAATTATGTTAAACAATTCTAAAAATAAAATTGGCAAAACCTCCCTCCCTTACTTATCTTATATTATTTTTCAATACATACAAAAGATGAATATATACATATCAAAGTTTAATCAAAAGATATAAGACATAATATTCTCATGTCGTCATTATTGTTTCACAAACTATTTCACATATAGCACCCCATAGGATCAAGTTTTAGACAACCTTACAAAAAGTTTCTCACAAACTTAATTACAATATTTAAGATTACCGATTACATGCATGCTTCCAAAACGTAAAAGTGAAGGGAAAAATAAACATGCTCCAGCAACTCGACATCTTCTATATGCCACAAAAATAAGCTCCGAGTCGACTCAACTCAAGAACTTATGAGTATTTAAAAATTTTAAAATGGATATTGTGAGCAACAATTATTTGCTCAGTGAGTGAAATAAAAGTATAACGCAAGGAAACAATACGAGTGCATATAATATTTAAATAATCATATTTTTCATACGACACATTTAAATCATAACATATTAACATAAATCGTCAAATCATATGAACTTTCACATAAGTAGAAGTAACTCAAGATATCATAATTTTCATAATTAAATTTCACACATGTGACACCGCACATACTCATCATAGGTCAATATGTATCCCTCCATGATCACGTGTCATACAGTTAAGTAGAGCTTCATAATTAGGAGTCTTGGGTACACAAAGCAAATCATGGATCAATACATATCTCTTCATGATTGTATGTCATATAGTTAAGCAGAGCTTCGCAATCACGACTCTTGAATATGCAGAGCATATCATAGGTCAGTACATATCCTTTCATGATTGTGTGTCATATAGTTAAGCAAAGCCTCACAACCATGACTCTCGGATATGTAGAGCAAAACATGAGTCAATACATGCATGCAGAGTAGCCCCTAAATGGCAAAGACACACAATATATGCCCCACAAACATCATACATATTGAATGTGATCCCAAAGACCTTTTCAACTAACATGGGCAATGAACACATGGAGTTTAATAATATCAAAAGCACACATGTCATAATCATATATCACGATCAAGTAAAACTTATTTTAACTTCACAAGCATTGTTCCCTAAAAATATTTTCATATAAAAATTTAGTTCATCCCATATGAATTTCTCGAAACATATGATAAATATCTTTCACATCTCAAGATATGTTTCAATAATAATAATAATAATAATAATAATAATAATAATAATAATATAAGAAGTAACATATATCATTTTTCTGTGTTAAATTCACTCACCTTAAAACTTTATCCCTTTAAGGAGATTTACTAGATTTTCTCTCTTTCACTTGTAACTTGATATTTTCTTACAAGCAATAATATCTTCTTACTTCCCAATTACAATAAAATAGTATGCAATGCATGATCATGATGCATTAATGCTTATGCACCATAAAATGCATATAATCTCCTCTAATACCAATTTTCAATTTCAAGTATTTATGTTCATAGGCTATTTCATAATTGTAACTTCTCAATCCTCCATAACTTAACTAGTTGTTGTCTTAGGATTTCAGACTGAGTGTCTGTTAGTAAATAATTCATAACCTCTTAGTCATAAGTACAAATCTTATGATTATGGATAAATTAGAAATTAGACTTACTATAGTTTCTAACCCCCATTAACTAATTCCAAGTGAGTAAGTCATACAATCCAAGGCAATTTGACTTAGGATTTGTGTTCTAGCAAATTATGTGTCACTGAAAGATTAATTTATATATTTTTTCATACCTGCTTATTTAAATCATAATTTTCTTGAAAACTAGACTTCCTTATTATTTTTTCATAAAAATTATAATATTTAACTTCTTGTATAACCTTATAATAAAAATAGTCAATTTGAATTGTGATATGCCAATGTCCTAGAATCTAACAGGAGAATCACTATAAAATGAAAAATTTATTTCTCCCAAAATACACATCCAAATAGGATGATTTCATCTCTCATCGAGTCCTTGAATATCAAATTAATCATATACAAATTTCAAATCCTAATTCATTCTATTCTAATCGTGCCATAATTTATAAATTAAACATGTTTTTGACTCGGGACTAGAAGAGTGACTAGCGAAGCTAAGTTCATAACATCCTTTAAAATTCCTTTTTGGGTGATTCAAGGGGCCATGAAAATCTAACTTCGAATGGGTTAACCATATAAAATTTCATAATTTATGGTTGGATAACCATGAAGGAATGATCCTTTAAATCAGAAAGATAATTTTCGAATTAAGAACTCACCTTGAACAACCTATGTTTCCGAATTTTTCCAGTCCGTTTCATTCAAGTTCTGCCTCTAGTAATTATGCGACCATGAAAGGATAAAATTAAGTTGCTTGTATATTTTTCTTCAAAATTTTTTATGTCATATGACGGTTTGAAAAAATATTCATTTAAGTAGTTGTCACTTGTCTACTTTAGCTGCTTAGAACTTAAATGATGATCAATCACATTTTTTGTCATAACTAAGTATTTTAACCCTAATTAGACTTACTTAATCCTATTTAAACATATATTATAATATTTAGAAATTATATAATTAATTTATAATAACTTTATATAATTACTTTATAAAGCTTATTGACAATTAAGTAATAATTATGCTCTAATGGGAATATTAACTACTATATATAAATATCACTAAATGGACATCCAAACTAACTTAGTATATTAATTAAATGTATGATTATGCACAAATGATATTTTTAGGACACGTTCGCAACGAATCGCCGAAGTCCTTCCTTGGCTACACTTATTATCCTTGTCAATATGCTTTTATAACAAGTCGTTCTATCCATGACAATATCCAGGTACCCTAGGAAGTTGCATATTCACTTGCCTAGAGTAGGAAAAAAAATTATGTTAAGGATGGTATGGCAAAGGCTTTTGATATAGTCTTGTGGTTTGCCATTAACTCAATCATGCATAGGATGAACTTTCTTGATAGATTCATAAACGGGATCCTTAATTGTATTCAATCGACTAGTTTCTCTTATTGTGTTAATGGTGAATAAACTCTTTATTTCTCATCTTACAAGGGTATTAGGCAAAGGGACCCTCTCTCTCCTTACCTTTTCACCATCATCTCATAAGTTCTTTCCTCATTACTTAATCATGCAACTCATTTGAATTGCATTATTCCTTTTAATATTGGTACTTTTAGTATGAGTCGTCTCTTATTTGCTGTTGATTTGTTAATATGCTTAAGAGCCACTATTAAGAGTGATAAAACTATTTATGACATTCTAAATCTATATGGCACTCTTACAAATCGAGCAATCCTTGCTATATTTGAACTCTATTTTCTTGCTAAATTCAACTCTACTAGGAAAAAATAAAATTATGCATATTCTACGTATTAAGCAAGGAAATTTTCCTTTGACATATTTGGGTGCACCTATTTCTTTGAAGTATATTACTAGATCACAATAGTAAGGTCTTGTCGACAAAGTTTCTTCTAGACTTATTGGATGGAGAGGTAATATGCTTAATTTGGAAAGCAAAAGTGATCTAATTAAATATGTCCTAAATTTTATCTTGATTCACACTTCATCCTCATTATTTTTGTAATTCATTACATAAAGATTTAGAAAATATCGAATCCCTGTCTACATAAGAAAATTGTTGATAAAACTCTAAAATATCATTTTTCTTTGATCAAATATTTGTTTTCTCTTTATCATTTAGGAAAGACAACAGACAGTTTAGTCCAACAGCTGATCGGAAAGAATGTAAAACTTTACTTCACTTAATTATTTTCTTTAATTTTTATTCATTAATAAAAACTTCTTGCGTCATACAACTCTCTGTTGTATTGCTCGTCAAGTGTGCTTCTTCCCCACCCCCTTCTCCCTTACCATGGCAAGCTAGGGGACTGATCAACTCAAAAAGTGTTCTAGGACATTTTTTATGGTCTAATATGCATATTTATGAAAGTGGGCATATACAATAAGGGAGTATTGAAAATACATGGTTAAAAATAATTGATATTGAAGTATCATTTGCAATAAATTTGCGGAAACCAAATTTAATCTCAAGCATAACTAGATTAAGTAATTTCCAAGGCCATAGTTATTTGTCCAAGGCTTTAAAGCATCATAGTTGCATCTTATCAACCTAGACCAAGTATCTTCGGCTCCATTTAAGACTCCCATGGTCTTCTTAGTTACAAAGGAAGAACGAATCTAATGGAGGTTGTGGATGCCAAGTCATCCAAAGATTGGTAAGACTTGTACCATGTTCCACCGAATGAAATGCATGTTCGATCTATTCCCTATATTGCATGCCTCATTAGACTCACTTAATGCTAGTAATTTAATTTCTAATGGCTGTTGGAATATCCCCTCTTGAATGATTATTTTGGTGAGTCTCTTGTTTATGAAATTTTTGTGATTCTTTTAATTACATTTCCTTTTTTTTTGCTAGTGATGACCGGTGGATCTGTTGATTCGCATGGTGATGCTAAGACCTCTTCTGTTTATTTCTCTCTTAGCCATCGACCTCTAGATGATCTATTTGGAAGCATATATGGCCTACTAGTATCCCACCTAAAATAAAAATCTAGTTTGTGAAAGTTTGCTCACTCTCACATACCCACATTTAGATATTATTGCATATCTTAGTTCTAACATTAATACTTCCTGGCCTTGATGCGGTTTAGCAATTGAAACCAATACTCATATTTTCTTTGAATGTTCGTTTGCACTCTCATCTTGGTCCTTGATGCAATGTGAGCTATACCTTATCTTTTCTTAACTCCCGACATGAGGGCGATTGGATTCAGGAAGGAAATGACTTGGAACCCACCTCAGAGGCCAAGCTACAATCTCTTATAGCATTTTTTGTGGGTACTTTGGCTGTCACGAGATGATGCATATTTTTCTTCTAAAAAGGTTACCATCTTGACTGTGGAGATGAACTCCGACTGACTCGGTTGAGTTCATCATTCTTTCTGAGGCAACTTGCTCCTAGGGCTCTATTTGGATCCGGTGGGAGTCGTCGTCGTCTTCTTAAGGTGAAGATGAGCTCCGATTGTTCTTTCACCAAGTTTGAAAAATCCGGAGGCACAAGATTTATTATTCACTATCCTAATGGGTCATGTATCATAGTAGGTGCCCTCCATTGCTTGGCGAGCACAATTCTTGGGATTGAGGTCTGGGGCGCTCTTGCAGGGATTAGCCGATGTTGAGAACTCACCTTGTTGCATGTTTGAGTTGAAGTCTATTTCAACAACCTTGTGGTAATCATCATCAAGCAATCCAGTGCCCGGCTCTGAACACTAATGCAAGAACTATGACATTTAAATGTGCTCATTGTTATAGAGAAACTAATGTTATTGTTGACCTCCTAATAAATAAAGGAACTTTGTTGGACACTTTTTCAGTAAGGACTCCACTTGAGTATCATGTATTTTGACTTCTCTTTGAGCATTCCAAAATAGATAAGCATGTTTTATTTTTTGAAAAAAAAAAGTAGCCAGCGCATTAACTTTCTAATGTGAATTCTCCTGGAAGCTTCTCACCTAATTACCTTTCACTCTGATTGAGCTTCAGGCGATAGTTTTGCTTGTTTCAAAATTCTTGCTTATTTAGAGATATTCAGATACTATTGTGTGGTTTCTTGTTGACAACTTCTCTGTTGGGCGATTTGGAAAAGCAATTCATGGTTTTTTCAATTAATTAATTAATTAATTATTATAATAAGAAAGGCACTGTTTGATATTTTTTTTGTTCTTTCAAAACATCTGTCCAATGTACGTTTCCTCGTGAGTTCCCAAGACGAAACACGAAGAAGAAATTTGTACCAATATGATAAATCAAGCTGGCACATGGAATTCTACAAGCATGCATGGCAGTGACCGTGGATATGAATATAAGGAACCGGTTAAAGAGAGAAGATTTTGGCTGCCTTGCATTTGCATTGGCAAAGTTTGAATATTTATCGACGAACGAAAAATTCAATAACGATATCAATATGATAACAGAACCTAGGTGAGGGGGGTGAAAGCCAGCTGGAGAGAGAACAACAAGGCACGTGGGGCTTTGAAAGTTCAGCGTGACAAAACTGTGGAGACCATGCAAAAAAATCAGCCATATGTTTCCTCGTATGATGGTTCACACTGACGCATACCATTGCATCATTTTTCATAATTTGTTTTTCCATTCTAATTATTAATTAATAGCCGAAGCATGCACATGTTTTCAATTTTGTGCTAATTAATTTTTTTAAAAGTCTAAATTATTAGAAAGATGATTTTATATTTCTAACACTTTTAGAAAATATTTTTTAATAAAAGTTTAACAAAATTTAAACTTTTGACGCTATCAATTTTTTTAAAAAACTTAAATTGTTAGAAAAAAAATAACATTAATCATTTTATATTCCTAACATTTTTTGTATTATGTTGAAGCTTAACACTTTCTTGTTTCCTTAGACTTAGATTGCTGTAATAGATAAAACTTTGCTTCAGGATTAAGAAAAATGCCGTGTTGTGTAGTTTACCTGAACTTCACTTTGGTTGAAGCAGCCTAAAGAAAGAAAGAAAGAAAGAAAGAAAGAAAGAAAGAAAGAAAAGAAAAGAAAAGAAAAGAAAGACAGTTATAGCATTAATTTGAAACAGGTAATTAAGATTTATAAGAATTTTGGATGAGATTTTATCTTTATTCTTTTATTATGTTATTTTAATTCTAATTCATGCATATGTACAAATTT
Source organism: Pontederia crassipes (assembly GCA_030549335.1). NCBI lineage: Eukaryota > Viridiplantae > Streptophyta > Magnoliopsida > Commelinales > Pontederiaceae > Pontederia > Pontederia crassipes. Next base: position 39,463,457 of record CM060190.1, read on the forward strand.
TATTTTATAATTTATGTGATTTTTTTAATTTATGCCCGATGGTGAAGTTATAAACCATTATATTAAATTTTTAGTAATGTTTTTGAACTTTCTCAACTTAAAAGAAAGATATGATGCGTTGTGTAGGACAAATGACCCAGCATTTATCACGTTGTACATTTACTCACATATTAACTTAACGCGTCTGCGCCATTTTTTTCATTACTTTTGGAGATTTTAGCGTTATTGGAATTAATTTAATAAACAATAGTTAACATAATAAATGAAAATAAATGGACTCCATTATAGTGTTGTCTATATTGTGAAAAGAATCCAATAATAGTAGGTAAATAAAAAAATATTGATAAGTAAAAAAGATCCAGAAGAAAAAGTTGGAACTTTATCCGGCCCAAAGAATCAGCTTCGAATGCTTTGTGCGGCCCATTTAACTGTTTTCCTTTCTCTCTCCTCTTATTTTTAACGGTTGGTTGAGGCCCATCTTTTCCTCGTCTACCAATCTGAGCCACTACTTTTTTTCCTTTCCCGCACACAATTCATTCTCTCTCTCTCTCTCTCTCTCTCTCTCTCTCTCTCTCTCTGTTCGTTCTCTCTCTCCCCCCTCCCTTGTTCTTCGGGAACAAGAGCTACGTATCAACGCAAGCTTGCTGCTGTCACCAAGCCGAAACGATCGGATCCATTCCCTTCCATCCATCGCCAAAATTTCCCCCACATCGATCCCTTTTACCACCGCAATTTGGATTGCCCACTTCTTACAGAGAAGGAGTGCACATCAAGGCGCCCTTGGATCGGAGTAAAGAAGCCGATTTGGTCGAATTTTATCGGAGGCGACGAAGGTTTCTGATGCCGATTTGAGATCTACCAAGTGTTTTTTTTTCATGGCCCTAAATTCCATCTACGCCGATTGCTTGCTGGAGGAAGTCGTGAATTTGTACGATTACGGGTCGGACTGCAGCCTCTTCTGGCCGGACGTTGTCGACTTCGACCTCGCCGGAGACGAGGTGTACTTTCCGGCGGACCCCTTCGGGATGGAGGAGGAGGCGTCGGTCAGCGATCGCTTGTCGTACGACGAGGGTTCCGGATGTTCGCAGGGGGACCCCGTCGGGTTCCTGCCCTCAGATCCCTTCGAGATGGAGGCTGCCGCCTCCCAGGGATGCCCCGACGTCGACGATTCGCTGTTCTGCGAGGAATGCGGGGCGGAATCTTTCGAAGAGGGCAGCACATCGAGGCTCTCCGTGTGCGAGTCTCATGGTGAGTCCTCTACCGTCCTCTCAGGTTCTGAGGAGTTACCTGCCGATGATGAAGAGGGCTCCCCTCACTACGCAATTTTTCTGTTGCTCGAGTACTTGAGGGTGCAGGATCTACTTGCCGTCGAGATGGTATGCAGGTCTCTGCGCTACGCGGTCCAGAATAAGTTCGCTCTGTCGAAATGCATCCACATCAGCTCGCCTCTGAGCGAGAGATTAACAGATGATACGCTGTTCCGGCTGACGCGAAAAGCGCAGGGGGCGCTTCAGTGTCTGAGCCTCGTCGGATGCTCAATGATCACGGATGATGGGCTGAAGCGCGTGCTGGACAGCAACCCTAAGCTTGTGAAGGTCTGGTTCTAGACACCATTTTATTTGCAAAAACCTGAATGTCTGTAATTTTTCATTGTTTCATGTTTAGTAACATTTAAGGACAAGAGATTAGAATTTCGAAAAGTAACCTTATGAAATATACCACTGGTACCAAGAAAACTTCAACTAGTACGTCATATTGATATTTTAGGCAATATCCACTCTAGTCCTCAAGTCAGTCAGTATGTCATAACTTTACTTTCCTGATATAATCAATTTATTTCTGTACTATTGGATGTATAAATAAATATGGATCATCGCAATCATCCCTTAAGGTTCTAAAAAAAAAAACAAGTAGCAAAGCGCACAAGAAACTGGAAGGTATTCATGCTTACTTAGCAAGAGACTTATTGAACAACAAAAGCAAGAAGGCAAAATAGTTGCAACCATGATCAAATTTGAAAGTTAGAAAATGGATAGACCATTAGCCCAAAGATTATTCTTTTGTAGAAGGAAATAATGATATATGACAGTGTTTACAATCTCAATACTCATAATGTTGCGAGTATCCAGTGATGATCATGCTTCACATTGCGAGCTTCATAGAGTAGGGGTCATAAAAAGCACATCATGTTATGACAATGATAAATGAATATATGCTGTCCAACAGTAGAGGTTCTCGAGCAGTGATGATAGTAGGTGACAAGGGTAAGGCTCCAAAAGAGTCTCCTCGATAAATGGACGTGGGGGCAATGGTGCTTGCAGAATTACTGTGATTGGTGCAAGCAGATGATCTCCTTATTTTTCTCCTTTAATAATTTGTGCAATCAAATGATGTGTCAGATCACCTTAAGTGCTTGTGGTGGAACTTGAGCTGTGTAAATATTGGTCATTTCCTTTTTTTTTTGAGAGGAGGTCATTTCCTTTTTTGTTCATTCATTTCTTGAAGAATTGTATTAATTAGCTTGCTTCCTCGATATATTCTGTTCATTATACTAAATATTCATTTCTTTAACTGTCATTTTGTTGCTTTGCTATTATATCCATGTTTCATAATTCGGCTTTTGTCATTGCCTTGATTACATGCAATCAATCTTCAGCTTACATAAATGTATTCCCAAATAAGTCCTAATCATGTGCCTATCGTGGTGTCCCCTGCATCCGTTAAAATAGACATGGTCTTGCCAACATTTTTCATTTTGCTGGTTCCATCTTACAGTGTTTTTGTATTGAGTTGAATCAGATATCTGAGCTCAGTTTTGCACTGTCTTTATTTTTTTCCACTTCTGATTACGAGAAAAGTGATGGCAGCATCTTTTTTCCACATGGTGTGTTGTCACCATAACTTTATGGGTCCACTTTTGTTAGATCTCAATATAAGTAAATGAAATACATGTCAATGTCCATTTGAGGTTTAGAGATGCTTTAGCAGGTGGGAATTCAATTCTACAATTCCAGAAGCATGGTTGTGGCATTCATTGTTCTTAAAACGACCATGGATGGAACCCTCACGACTTATTTACGATCAAAGTCATCAAGTTCAAGAATTTAAGTAGATTTGTTTTCTGTCTCATAAGCTTATGTACCAAATAAATCTAATTATAAAATCATTAATATGCATCTTCAATGTACTAATGTGCACCTATTTAAGTTCAATAAATATAAAGACGACTGATATCTTTCATGTATATGAGAAAAATGCGAAGCAATGAGAATAAGCACTCTTACAAGTACGAAGTAGTAACTAGTTGACAATAATTACAATTTATTAAGTTAGTCTATTAACAAAAACCAAAAATTTCAACTCATGGTATTGTTCATGAACTTCATTCTTAACAACTCAAATTTTATAGTTTTTCATTATAAAAAAGAAAAGGTGCGTACTAACTGTACAAACTTAAATAACATTGTGTAAACTCTTTAAGTGCCCATAAGATTTTGCATAAATTTAAACTCAATGTTTAAGTAGAATTTAAGAGTCTGTCATTTAAGGGTACACATTGATTTGATTCATTTTGCTTATCTAGACTCGTAAGAAATTAAGAGTTGAGTTTATAGTTTAACAATCTTGTTTGTGTTTGTCTTCAAATGGAGATTTTAGGTTGACAACCATAAACCTTGAACAGGATAACTACAGCTTGAACTCTGACAAGATTACATCTTTGTATTTTGTTTTTCGTTTCATCTATCTACAATAGTAAATGTCTAATCTATTTCTTCTCAATGCAGCTTAGCCTGCCTGGATGTGTTAGGCTTACCATAGGAGGCCTCATCAACAACCTAAGCACCTTAAAGGCATCAGGTGCTATTGGCTTGAAGCAATTAAGGCTCGGTAGGTTTTTCAAGGTTACAAAAGAACAATATGAAGAGCTTAATGCAATCTTAGACATAAAGCAACTTCAGAAGATGCCATCATGCAAGCCAAAATTTTACTACAGCACCATGTCTTCGGAGAATTGTGATGATGAACGTCCTGTGGATATTGAAATATGCCCAGTATGTCAAAAATTGAAGCTCGTCTTTGATTGCCCAGCAGATAGTTGTCAAGGAGATGATCCTGAAAAATGTAGGGCTTGTGATATGTGCATTCCTAGGTGTGTGCATTGTGGGAGGTGCATCAAGAACCGAAAGTTTATGGAAACCTTTTTTCTTGATTACCTTTGCTCTTCTTGTTGGAAACAACCGGTTCAACGTCAAGATATGATGGAAGAAGATGGCTAGAATTAAGAATTCTGGGTCTTGTCCTGATATGCGAGGAGTTTGCTCTTTCTTTGTTAAGATGATCTTGGTTGTGGTCCAACTTTGTGTTGACTGTGAATAGATGCCCCAGGTGTCACTTATGTGGTTAAAATGCAGTTTTGGATATTGGTCGACGCAATATTATTAAATTGAATGGAAGAGTAAACATGATCCAAAGGATAGAAACAAGAAACAAAAGTGAAGGTCAGGTGATGAGAATTGGCATACAAAGATATGCACGACACCATCAAAAAAAGAGAAAAAATGGAAATGCATAGAAAAGGTGATGTCAAAATGGAAACTATGGTTGATCGTTGTGAAGAATTAGTTGGATGCCAAGAACTTATAAGTAGGCGGGCTTGCTTCTTTTCGGAATTGATATGTGATGATAACTACTTATGGACTCACAGCTGGAACTGGCCGATGCATTTACTTCGTATCGTGAGATTTAATCGCATTGTTATGTGGGTTCTCCTATAGGCTTCTCTCAGACGCATGCTGTGTATTATTCATTTATGCAGGTTTTTACACCTATACACAAGAAACAAGAAGGCCTAATTATCTTTTTCAGGCTTTGATTTCACTTATTTCAAAATTCATGCTAATTTAAAGAAGATATCAGGTACTCTTTTGTTTTCTCTTGTTGAATTTTTTTTGTTAGAAATCTTGTTGAAAATTTTATAGGCCAAATTGTTGAGATTAAAAGAACTTTGTCTTCTGATCCCCAAAAAAGAAACTTTTGTTTCCAAAAGTTCTAGAGAAGGCTGTGTATTATGTAACAGGTGTATTGAAACCTTCTATGCTACTAAGATTTTTCCTCCAATATGATTATTGTTTTTTAATATATAAATGAGCTCTGAGCAATTAAAGTTAGTTTAGTATTACATTTTCTTCTAAACTAACCTTAGTTGCTAGCAGCTTTGGTGAATCATCATTGTTGCTCTTTCTCTTACACATGCTGTTATGTATAACGTTGGTTGGTCTCGTGGTGCAATAGAACACATGGCTCAAATAGATACCTTTGTGGTTTAACACAAATGTTCTCTTTCTGCAATATGATTGATAGCATGAGTTTGATAATTAAGGCAAAATACTGTCTGCAACTAGTCTGAATATTCCCTTTCAAAAAAGAAGAAGAAGAATATGGATATTTTTAATGTCATTTGGTCTTTATGTCTGTGTTGCTTATCTGTAGCTACCAATGCACATGCAATTCCTCGTCGATGACTGCATGGGTCTGAAATATTTATCAAAAAGATTAAAGACAATAGGGAAAATGAGGTGCAGAACATTTTCTAAGCATGTGCGCACTACTGCTAAAAAAGCAAGTGTAGTTACTTAGCGGTGAATGCATACACTTGGTGCAAAGCTGCAACCCCTTTTTCCTCAGACAATAACATCCAGTTGTATATGAAAATTCTTACTGTGGAAGTCAATATCATAAGTACTTTATGGATAAAGGTAATTAAATATATAAAACATAATCCCTTTTAATAGAACCAAGACATCTTTATTTGACAAATATTTGTTGATTGTTGTGCTTGCTTGCTTGTGGCTCCTTGTAATGGCTCCATATTTGGTAAGTGGTTTCATGTTCATAACTCTAATGTACAACTCTGAACTGTATACTTTTTGCTCCTTTAAAGGTACTTGAATGCAGATCATAAAAGTTTACTTTCTAATAGGACGGTAGGGAGAAAACCTTGTCTCGTTAACGTCCCTCAGAGAAAGATCTGATTAGGACCTGACTAATGTGATAAATAACAGGACTGACTGTGATGTTCTAGTGGATTTTTCTAACAAACGTTTCTGTTCTGCTATTTTCATCTATGCAACACCAGATCTTCATTAAGAGCTGACTTATTTCTTAAAAAAAGAGCTAATTCAATTTGATAAATGATAGACTTATTTATGATGCTCTAGTCAAATTTTAGCTTTCAGTGGACTCGGTAATAAAATTTCGTGCATCTGTATTTATTTCATTTATTGATGAAGGCTTGGTTGTCATCCTATTTCTTGTTTCCTACTTCATAACTGCAAATTCACCATTGAGTTCTTTTTTCCTTCCTTGGGGTTCTTGCTTGCACAGTTATGCTACTTTGCATGTTGTGGCTAATGGGCAAAATCAGAGTGCATTCATTATCATGATCTTTACAACAACAACAAAATCTTATCCCATTAGATGGGGTCGGCTACATGGATCATACGACGCTAATTCGTTGATCCATGTTCATAAGATTCGACAGGATTTTACGCTGGCTGTCGGGGCCTAACACAACCCTCCTCCTTTATCCGGGCTTGGGACCGGCTATAAAATATAGACGGAGTTATTAACCTAATTAAACAATTGAAAAATAAAAGAAATCAACCCTTCTAATAGTTGGCAATACAGAGAATTCTCATCACACTGACAAGCTATCAACTCTCATCAGAAAAATCACGTTATACCTCAAGCAACCAACAAGCAAAAGATTTCTAAGATACGATGGTATTTCCTATAGCTCACCTTAATTGATGATTGTGAGAAATGTCCCAAATCTGCAAACATTGCTTCAGATCATGTAATGCATAATGCATAATAGCGTAATAGTCTTGAACTTTATTACCCCAAATTTACAATCCCTGTTCCACTGTCATGGTCTTATGTTTCTTTCTTGATAAGTGAGCATGGATTCAGTTTCGTATTTTCTCATCCTATAAGATGACAAGCTCCAGGGTTCGCTATATGCACTGCACTTTTTTTCCCTTTTGCATAAACTCTTGGTAGCATCAAATTCTTTGGTGGTCAGTGTCACAGTTGTTAGCATCATCTTGCCACTGCCATGAACTCCTCTATGGATAAACTCTTCCTCCACTCTCAGCCAGTTCCTGTTTAATGTTTATATATATAGCAGAAGAGTCAGCTGTGCATGTTGATTCACAACTAACAAGGTTTACTTGTATATGCGTGGTAATCAAGTTCAGCTTCTTCTGTAGTTCTGTGATCACAGAAGTTGTTTTCTCACTTGCAAGAACTCACGTCACGTGGGCCTGAAATATAAAAAATACAGATTTAGAAATTTAAAAAGTACGGATGGCTATTAACATTTTTTTAATGATAACTCAAGAAATACAAAATCCAGTCCAGTACCAAGGTATAAATTAGAAAACTCAAAAGAAGAAAAAAAATTCTTTACGATAAAATCTCAATGTGTAAATGTTGTAAGTTGGGACGCCTGTACGCAAACCAAAATCTCCCTTGGGTGAACGTCGTGAGTTACTTTGTTTATTTAAATTTTTTTATGATGAGTACTTATAATTGACAGAGATACATCTAAATCGACTTGACCGTGAACCGTGTTCGTGTAAACACACACACAAACTATAAGTCTATAACTAAGGGGTTGTTTGCTGAGCTTTAATTGCTTATAAGTAAAAAAATAAGTTAGAGATCCTAACTTATTTGTACCAGAAAAAAAGGTGATCAATTTTATAAATGAATGTACTATTTTACTCTTATAATGTACATAATTTTTTTTATTTTATCTATTATAATATTAAAGACTTTTTTTATCATTTGACTCAAATAATAATTTATAGGTTTTTTTATTATCGAACACATAATTACTTTTTTTTAAAAAAATCACTTCAACTATTAAACTACTTATTAGTGTTTTAACTTATGAACTATTTGACCTTAAATTAAGTTAAAAAAGACCCATCTATTCATTAGTGGACATCTTTATTGGCTACTTTGTTAGATCTAAGAATACTATTTAACTTTTAATGTTTACACACGTATGATTATGAATTTATAATTACTGTATCTATTGATCGGTCTGCCGTGATAAACATTTACAATATAGGAATATATGCATCTTCGCTAAATTCATTATACATACACGTAGGATGAAACCACGATGGACAAAAGGGGTCGAGACATGAAAACAGAAAAAAAAAACTAATATATTGCGGAAAAATACAGAATTATCCTTTCTTTCTTTTAATGTATAAATTTAAATATGATGATGGCAGCAATATAAAATGTTAACTACACCAACACAATTTCTTCTTTTTTTATTTCTTTCTCCTTGTCGAGCCTACAAAGAAATAATGACAAGTCTAACAACTTTCCCCTTCTCATTTATGAAAACTTGACCTTCTCTCCCAGTAGAAAATTAGTCATTATATGTCAAGTATTATAGATTTTTTGAAGATAACTTTTTTCCTTTCAATTTCATCACATAATTAGCTATATCAGCTATTGATATGCTTAGATTTATAACAAAAACTAAAATATTTACTCAGATGTATAATACTTTGATTATCACAGCGCATAATGTGTTTTAAATGTAAGTTTCACAAGAATTATCTCATCCACAAATTTTTTTTGCTACTTCTACTAATATAATAATACAACACATTTTTTGTAATTTGAATTGTCCTGAGACGGTTGCTCTTGCAAATGCTATTAAGTAATCAAAAGTAAACTTTTGGCTATCTCTTGTCACGACAATGTTGACAAATCCTTCTAATACCAGTTCAACATCACAAAATCATAGACTATCTTAAATATGCCTCGAAGATATATAATAATCCATTTAATTGCCTCTCGATGTTCTCTATTATAATTTAATAGGAATCAAATTATCATGTCAAGGCCATTCTTTTGATTCATCCAGACCTTTCATGAAAAGGTGATTGACTCAACTCTTATTTTAACTTATCAATCCTACATTTATCATGACCTATAATAATCATATCATCAGCATATAACTTATCTCATGAAAAATATTTCACCAAGGCACAATGATCTAATATGATTTATTGTATCATTCATGCATCGTGAATGACTCAAACTTCTTGTACCACTAACGAAGTGCATGTTTAAGTCCATATGAGTTTTTCTATGATTTACACATCAGGCATGCATTCCCTTTTCTTTTGGGAACCCGTGTTTTATGTAAATTTCTTCTTCGAAGTTGCTAGGAGAAAAAACTATCTTGATGTCAAGTTGTTCAATTTTAGAATTTTTAAGGTTGTCAAGATCTCGATGCAGATTTAAAATCTTATGTTTTTTTGTCTTACTATTCCTTATCGAGGATTTTATATGCAAGATTTTGTTATGATCTTAATTTTAGCAACATGATTTGATGATCTTATTTGATTTTATACAATATCAAATGATTATTATAATAATTTAAATATTAATTAACAATATATTTATGATAATGAAAACTAAGTTAAATGAAGTTTAATATATTTTCTTTATTTTTAATATGTTTTGATGTAATGTGGCTTAAGAATCAATAACAAAAATGGCTGAGTGAGGTGTAATTTAATAAGTGGAACAAAATAAAAAATACTCATTATTTTAAAATATGATTTTTATTAATAGTTATAATCTTACAGTAGTTGATTCGGTCTTATGTTCTTCGATATTATAATCTCTTCGATCTTTTGTAATATCTCGATTTTGACAACTTCGGTAGGATCTAATTCAAGGACAGACAAGTTGATGGTATTTTAATCACTGGTGAAAACATTTCATCAAAATTAATTTCTTTCTTATGATTAAATATTTTGACAACTAATCTTGCATTGTATCTCACGTATGAATTATTTTCTTCACTCTTTAATCAAAACATTCATTTAGTCTTGAGTGTCATATTACCTTTTGCAAGTTTCACTTATTTGGAAGTGTTATTCTCGTGAAGAGATTGCATCTAATCATGCATAGCTTTCACCCATCATCTCTTATGCTCATGTGACAAGACTCTAACACACTAGTTAACATATCCTCTGTTAGGGAGTATGCTTTGATTCTTGTTCTTCTATGCTCGATCTTATCAACTGATACTTTGATTAAGTTTGAGGAACTCTCTTCTCAAGCTTGATATAATAACTGTTGTAATATTCTTCAAATGATCCCTTGCACTATCATTATCCGTTCAAATACACTTGAGTTTTCTACCAGTTTTTCTCTTAACTTCGGCATAAAACATTTTTGAACTATGGCAACACATAATTTTGTGATTTGTCATAAATAAATATGATAAAATAAAGAGCACCACATATAATTCTTTCCATCTATTAGTATATAACAAAACATCTCTTTAGTTATTTTAAAAAATCATTCATTGTCTTTGTTTGAATTCTATTTTGATCATGCGACTATCTTTGTAACTAAATTCCTCCAACTTTGTAATATGTTATTGTTTTGTCCGCTTTATGCATAACTAGTTTTCAACTTTTCATTCGTTGTCTGGGATGTATGGCTTTAACACATAAGCTACAAGTATAATGATAATTATTGGCATGACATTGAATTTTAAGAATAGCCCACTAACTTTGATGAAATTATGATTTCCAACTTTTATTTGTAAAAAAGTTAGTCCTCCAATTATGTTCATGTTTGTCCTATTAAATGAGATAACTAGTTTGTTTATTTTTCGCTGACATGACTATAACACATAAATAACAATTAGAAAAAAATCTCACCAATGTTATGACCTACCTAGGAGGCTATGTAAATACCAAATAGACATAAAAAGCTTCTTAGTATCCTAGTAACCTACATACAAAGTAGTAAAAGAAATTAGATGGTTTCCATTTTGTTCTCTCCCATATAAGCTTCAATTTTAGTCTTGCTCTTTCATCCAAACAGTGAGAGAACAAGAACAAGACATCTGACACGAACGAAACATGTCAAGATGTCTCGTAATTTAAAAAAATAGAAACAATGAGTTCTTGATTGTAGCAAGGACAAAATGAACTGATGGCACATAATAAGAACATAATTGTTCTTTTGTCAAACAATATGTAAGCTCTCCCTCGTGCTTCCCTGCAAGATGTTCCTCTATCTCAAGGATACCATATATTTCAAAATTTAAAGAATCATAAATAAAAAAATGTAAGGAGAGCAAAGGAGGATATGTATTGGTTAGAATTGATGAATTATCTTGTCATTTATCCATTATCTTAACTGATTGGATAATCTACGCTTCTGGTTATTTCTATAAACTTTTACTCAATGTATTAAAGACCAACCCCTCTTAAAATTATTATTATGATTACAACTTTGTCTATGCCTTTTTTTCCCAATAGATGTTGCATAAATGTAAACATTTTTATAAAATTATTTTTTACAAATTTATGTTAAAATTAAAACCAAATACCTTTCCATATTTATTTATCATGCAGAATAGCAAAGAAAAAAAAAGACCCTAAACACCTTTAGTTTGATAAGAAAGTTTAAAAGAAATATATTACATTATACCAACTACCCTCCAACTATGGGCACATTCTCAATGCTATCCTCAAGTTTTACTTTGTAACAAGATTATCCTCCATCTCTTAACTTATTTCACCAACTACCTTTTTTTACTGTTATCGACTATTTTTCGATCGTTGACGTGGCATCCACGTGATAATTTTCTCTCTCCTTCACATTAGTTCGATGTGGCATCATTAAAAAAATAAAAATTGAAGAGTAATCATGCACGTCCCCTCCCCTCGACCTCCGGCACCAATGAGCAATGCAAGGGAGGGCGCCCTCGCCGATGCGGACATGCAGAGAGGGGGCGACACCCCCTCCCTACGTTGCCCAGCACGACGTCGGATGTGCAGAGGGGGGCACAGGGAAGGGCCCCCCTCTGCTCGTCCAACGTCGGCGAGGCAATGCAAGAGAGGGGGCGACGCCCCCTCCTCTGCGCGTGTGGGGAGGGGCCCCCGCCCCCTTCCCCCTCTCTTCTCCGTTGGCGAAGGGGCCCCATCTCCCCCTCTCCTCTTCGTCGCCAAGAGAGGGGGAGGGGGTGATTAGCACCCTCCTCTGCGCATGCGGGGAGGGGGCCCGCCCCTTCTCCCCCTCTCTTCTTCGTGAGAAGAGGGAAGGGATGATGCCCCCTTCTTTGCACATGCAGAGGAGAGGCCTCGGCCTCACCCCTCTCCTCTTCGTTATCAAACAGGAGAGGGGAAAGGGGCGGCGCCCCCTCCTCTGCACGCACGGGGAGGGAGCACGCCCCCTTCCCCCTTTCTTCTCCGTCGCCGGAGAGGAGAGGGGGAGGGGGTGACTGCCCCTTCCTATGCACGTGGGGAGGGGGCCCCACCCATTCTCCCCTCTCTTCTCTATCACCGAAGAGGAGAGGGGAAGGGGTCGGGGCCTCTCCCCACCTTCCTTCTCTTGTCTTCGGTGTCGGAGAGATGAGGGGTGGGGCGGCCTCCCCGTCGTCTTCTCCCTTCGATCGTCGACACTTAGACAATCCTATCGGTGATCGGAGAGAGGAGGGGTTGCGCCCCTCCTCTTTTTTAAAATTTTTTAATTTTTTAATAATTTATTGACATGGAGGGTAGTCTGCGTGGTGGTGTCACATCGGACGGTTGCCTGTGTAGTGGGGAGAAAACGTCGCCACGTCAGTTGGAGAACCACGGAAATGGGCAATCAGCGGTGAAAAAGGCATTCCGTAAAATGAGTTAAAAAAAATGAAAGATAGTCTTGTTAGAAAGTAAAGTTGGATGTGTAAAGGGGGGCGCAGGGGAGGGCCCCCCTCTGCTCGTCCGACGTCGATGAGGCAATGCAAGGGAGGGGGCGACGCCCCCTCTTCTGCCCGTGTGGGGAGGGGATCCCGCCCCCTCTCTTCTCCATCGGTGAAGGGGCCCCATCTCCCCCTCTCCTCTTCATTGCCAAGAGAGGGGGAGGGGGCAGTTAGCACCCTCCTTTGCGCATGCGGGGAGGGGGCCCGCCCCTTCTCCCCCTCTCTTCTTCATGAGAAGAGGGAAGGGACGACGCCCTCTTCTTTGCGCGTGCAGAGGAGAGGCCTCGGCCTCACCCCTCTCCTCTTCGTCATCAAAGAGGAGAGGGGAAAGGGGTGGCGCCCCCTCCTCGTGCGCACGAGGAGGGAGCATGCCCCCTTCCCCCTCTCTTCTCCGTCGCCAGAGAGGAGAGGGGGAGGGGGCGACCGCCCCTTCCTCTGCGCATGGGGAGGGGCCCCCACCCATTCTCCCCTCTCTTCTCTATCACCAAAGAGGAGAGGGGGAAGGGGCTGGGCCCCCTCCCCACCTTCCTTCTCTTTTCTTCGTGTGTCGGAGAGGAGAGGGGTGGGGCGGCAGCCCCCTCGTCTTCTCCCTTCGGTCGTCGACACTTAGACAATCCTGTCGGTGATCGGAGAGAGGAGGGGTTGCGCCCCTCCTCTTTTTTTATTTTTTAATAATTTATTGACATGGAGGGTAGCCTGCGTGGTAGTGTCATGTCGGACGGTTGCCTGCGTAGTGAAGAAAAAACGTCGTCACGTTAGTTGGACAACCAGAGAAACGGGCAATCAGCGGTGAAAAAAGCATTCCGTGAAATGAGTTGAAAAAAATGAAGGATAGTCTTGTTAGAAAGTAAAGTTGAAGGATAATTGATATAATTTACCCCAAGAAATATGAATAACTTACGAGATTGTTGTTCCTCGTTACTTAATGATAAAATTAAAATGAAAATAAATAATTTCTTATGGCTACGTTTATTCTAAACTCAGGATAATATCTTTGTGATGACAACTTTAACCCTTGTAATTTTTTTAAGATAAAAAGTGACATGCTAAATACTACAATAAACCTTTTTTCTGTCCTTTTATCACCATTTATTAAGAAAAAGTCAATTTGAGCCCCAATTGTTATATTCGGTCCGGCCCAATTACTATCGTTTTCAAGCGGTCAATTCTTACGGCTCCGATTTCGATCGGACGGTTGTGATCAATTTTCATCCTCCATAAACCCTAGCCGCCTGCATGCGTTCTTACCCCTCTGCATCGCCTGCACACGCCGCTCGTATCGCCGCGGATTCCTCCGTCGATCTCCGTCCCTAGCAACCTTCTGCTGCCTCTGCGTACGTTCCCGATCCTTATTTCTCAATCTTCTGTATAACTTTGATCCATAGATGTTGAATTTTCAGTCATTTGATCTGCTTATCACCTAATTCTTGGCACGATCACCATTAAACTGAGTATTTGTAGTTTGCTTTGATTGCATAGTTGTTGCTTATTCTTTGTTAACTCGGAACTCTATCGCTGTATGTCGTAAACCTTGTTCATCCAATTTTTCCATCGTCCTGCGTTCATACAAAGGACAGATCCTGTTCGTGTTTATTGGTTTTGTATGCACGTGGTAGCACCTCACAAATTCCCTTTAACAAGAGGGCGACTCGGTCTTCTCCAGGCTGTTATGAATCTGATGTTTGATGTGCGTCTTTAATTCAGTTTAGAAAATATGTTGTTTAGAATTATTTATGTTAAACTCGTAGAATAACTTATTGGTGTATGCATGCTGCAATTAGTGTTTCTGTTCATTCTTTGTGTTAATGCCATATGATGGTCGAGTTCGTTGCCCTCCTGCGTCAATGCTTGATCTTTAGAATTTAGACTACGTAGATGGATTAAGTTTTTGCTTTATGATAGGCTCCCAAATTTGGTCCAATTAGTATCTCTTCTATTAGTATTTCCTTTTGTGCCATTTTATTTTATTTGTTACTTCAATTATCATTATTGCTAGAGTTTGTGCTTCTCCCCAATCAACCTAAATCTAAAACCCTAACTTCATTAATTTTAGATGATGGTTGCTTTAGTTATCCTCTTATAACGATAATTTTGGAGCTTCTAGTTGAACAAGAATCCTTGTACTTTAGAGAAAGTTTTAACAAATAGGCCGCACATACTCTTTCAGAATGCAGTAATGTTCTATGACATGTGAATATCAGCTGCTGCATGCATGCTTACTAAAGTCAGAAATTTAACTGTAAACCTTATTTTGAATCTGTTTTATTTCTCTTGCTAGCATGCTTTGAATTTTTAATGCATTATAATATCGTTATTTGACATGGGTTGTTGCCTTGGTTTTGAAGATATTAGAGTTTTGTATCATTGAAGTTTTTTGGTCCGCGTGATGCATGGATTTGTTTTATTTCACTTTTTCACATCAGTTATTTGTCTTGCATTACGGTTTTCTTCTAAACTTAGTAATCTGCAGAACCTCCCCCTGTCATGTAACTCATGTCTACAGGATGGATAGTCAAATTAAGCTTGCTGTTGTGGTGAAAGTGATGGGCCGTACAGGGTCCAGAGGTCAGGTGACTCAAGTTAGGGTCAAGTTCTTGGATGATCAGAACCGGCTGATCATGAGGAACGTGAAGGGCCCCGTGAGGGAAGGCGACATCCTTACCCTTCTTGAATCTGAAAGAGAGGCCAGGAGGTTGCGTTGAAGAGTTTGAACGGATGCTCCTACACAGGATAATTGAAGAGTTGTATGTGATGCCAGATACTAGTCTATTTTTTCCTCTGCATCATCTTTGCTTTATGGGCTCATGATATGTTGCTGGAAAAGTACTATGATTTGTTTGGTTTCTGACTTTTGGTGTTGAACTCAAATGTTAGCTTATATTTTTATTTTGAAAGTATGATTGAAGCATGAAATTGGAATTGCATTCTCCTGCTACTATTGGCGATGTTATTTCTGTATTAAGCTTGTTTAACCGGGCATCTTGGTTTATCCATAAGTAATTTTCTTTTACCTAAAAAACTAGATTTCTAATATGTCGGTTCCCGATGCAGCATAGCTTAAGATAACTCCAAAGACTCGAAACTTCTGTGCACATGGAATGTTGAAAAAAAAATTTCCATTCTTCTTGACCGAACAATAATTACAACAAATACCTGACAAATTTTCTGAGGTATATTTTTTGGGGTTCATGTTGGAACTAATCTGTGAATTTCGTACGTTTGTAGCCTGTAGATTTACATTCTTTTCACGTCCTTTGCTTTGAGTGTTTTTTCTCCAATAGTTGCAATCAAACATGATTTAGATTCTCGCCGACGTTCCTTTCATTAAGGGACTGTTTGTTTGTGAAACCGTACTTTTATTCCGTCCAATCAAAAAAATGGTGCTTCAATTTTTTCTTCATTTGACTTTGATGTGATGGTTTTTTTTCCAAAATTTATTTTTTTCTTTTTTTTCACACCATATATTTTATAAAATAAATTATTTAATAAATATAAAATAATTTTAATAAGAGTTTAATATAATATTATTTATTACTTATTATTTCATTAAAAAATTTTAATATTTCATTAAATATAATTTATTTTAAAAATGATTTTTTATATTTAAATAATATATTTTTAATAATATTTTTTATGTAAAATTTTTTATTTTATAATTTTATTTTAATTAATAATAAAATTATACTTCATAATTATAATAATTATTTTAATTTAAAATTTATCAAAAATTTATCTATCGCATGTACTTTTTTTATCACATCAATCATCTTATTTTTTATCATCAAATTTCATTTCAATCGAATACAATCCGAATTAATCTGTCAATTATGCAGAAAATTTAGGAGGAATCGCGATTTTATTTTGAAACGACCCCTAATTGTCATTCAAAGTGCAGTAGTTGCATCGGTTTGCATGTATGTAGTGATGCACAGTACCGGTTATATGCACATATACGCACACCAGTTCTTTTCCCTTCTACAAAATTTTTGGACGAAAAGATGGACAGATCTGTCTTGGCATCAGAATTCCCAATGGAAACGCTGCTTAAAAAGTGCCTAACGGTGTTTCTTCTCCCGAAAATTTTACTAATTTGACGCGTTTGAATGCACAGCATAGGAAATTTCCCATAATTATATAAAAATGTGAAAGAGAAAAAACATAAACTAGAACATTATTATTTTTTAGTGCTCGTCACTCGTCGTGCTTGAAGTCGAGACCACCGGGTGGACTGTTAGGGGTGGAGCTGAGACATCACGGTCTCTCCCAGCTTGAGAGGAAGGAGAAAAGAAGAGGATGAGGGGAGAGAGAGAGAGGGCTCTGAGGAGGAGAAATAAGGACGATGAAGGTTGAAGGATAAGATAATGGTGGGAGGAGCTGCATGCATTTTATCCAGGAGGAGCAGAGAGGAATGAGGAAATGCCGGCATGTGGCTTTCTTGAGTTTGAACTGTAGTCAAAATATGGCGGAGGAGAAGAACAAGAGGAGGATGAGAGAGAGAGGGAAGGAAAAGGCGTGTGACACCGGGGGCAGAGAGAATAAAGTTGCTTATGAAAACATGTCCATCCAGTGAAAAATAAATGGCGTGACACCCAAACAGTCGTTATATGAAAAATAATGGTTTGAAGACTGAAAACCGCTACTGGAACAGGTTTATTCCGCTAGATTCGGTGGTATTCGAACGATAGAAAAGATTTGACCATGGATGCCTAAATACTTTTACCAAGCATTCTTTCATCTTTTCTTCCAAGCAAAGGTTCATTTTTTCCTTTTCGGAGGAATGTTATCGTCTTTGTCAATAAGAAAGAAAAAATGGATCATGGGCAGCTCTTCCTCACAACATTTATGTTCTAGATCTTATCAGCTCCCAGTTGATTGCCCTGATTGCAGCAGTATGCAACACCACGTCTCTCTCTCAAAGACATGATGCAAGGCTCTTACATGATAGCATTCCATTATTCAGCTGTTTCACTTACAGTTGTAACATGTCAGGCACGGGTAGTGATGACTGAATCTCCGATGAGTTGGTTCTGTCAGGAAGAAAGAAAAACCAGCAGATATGTCATTCCTCAAAAAGTCTTCAACAAAGCCATTGTGAAGAAATGTAATGGAAAAAATTGAATGGTCACAAAGAATTAATTTGAGATATATTGTCTGACACTAACCAGTAAATTCTGGATAAGGCAGACGAGAAACACCTATGATGTGTCTCACAACTTGAATCACTTCTGTTTGGTCGACTTCACAGCAAGCCCACGAGCAGTAGGATGAGTCGAAAGCTTCAAGACCGAATCATTGATTTCAAAGGCAATCTGCTCCTGACTGTCGTGCAATTCATCCAAAGCAAGGATATCTTCACGCAGGTATGGCCCTTCAACTGTATCTGAACAATCAAATCCTGCATCAAACATTCATATGTCATCAAAAAGACCTCGGACAGCTCACCAATATGAGTAAACATCTACTGCCTTGGGGTGATTTGAGATTACTAGCTTAATACTCTTCATAGTGGCAGCAAAATCATTCCTTAACTTTGCTTTTCAACAAAGTGTATGGTCACTTAGATAAATTTCTACATCCACATAGGGGCACTACGCTCAATAAGTGTAGCATTAATTTGTTTCATTCTAGGTCTGTTTTCCCAAAAGTCTTGCTGTACAAAAGTAATGGGTGTGTTGTCAAGATATACAGGCTTTTTTATTTCTCGGCAGCATGATAATTTAAATAATGATCAGCATGCAAAATAGTGGCAAAAGATGCTGAAAAAATATTAGACTTCCAACCTTTAGGAGGGAGCAAGACTTCAATAGAATAATGCAAATAAAGTAAACAAGGTGATACCTTTTGGCAGGTCATAGGAAAAGCGAATGATAGCACCACCAGTGAATCCAGCTGAACAAAATTCCTTTGAGAAATCTTCAATTAGTTTCCTAGGAGTAGTGTCTGGAATGTGATATATAATTATCAGCAAATCTTCAGTGGTAACTGAAAAATAATAGTTTATACAAAGATATTACACCCCATCTCCCCCACCCCACCCTCCACCAACAAGAAAAAAACAAGAAATGGAGATTCAATAAATTACTGTAAGGGTGATTCTAAAGAACTGGTTCAATGTAACTAGTTAGCACAGACGAACGCATCCAACTAATCCACCACCTACAACAAAAAACAGATGAAACCAAAAAAAGAATATTGTAGAGGCTTTGACAATAACTAATCCAAAATATGTTTACTAAAAAGTTCAAAATGTGTAGTTTATAAGGGTAAAGATCTGAAGCTTTATGCCATGCATCAACATGGTAAAGATTTCAAGGAGAAATATCTGAGTTCCAAGGGTTGGAGGGTAAGAAAGGTTTTTATAATCCAAGAAGTCAAGTGTATACAAAGTGATAGCTTTTCATAAGCAACAAATAGACGAGATTATTGCATGAAAATGTTGATAAAAGATACCTCATATAAACTCTGCATATTTAACATGACTTTAAAAACCACATACAGAGAAAAATGCTAAAAGTTTAAAGTGGTCTATGCTCATATTAGTTCATCAGCAATGTTGCAAAGCTTATACAAAACAATGTAGATGATGATAGCTAATTGAGAGTTTAAAATATCATCATAATGCAGCTATAGAATAATGTCATGAACTTTAGCTGAGTACTGCCATGATGAATTAAAGGGATAAAAAAAAAGGCAGGAAGCTCTAAGCAGGAAAGACGAGATATACTCATCATCAATACATGAAGATACAATTAGACAAAATTGACCAGAAAAATAAAGAGAATAAGATATATTGACAAAAACAAACCCAGCCCAAATTTGGACTATTAAGAATATCACCACCAATAATCCAATGACAGCTGTTCCGATCCCTAACAACATAATGCAAATTAAAAATTATCAAACATGTGATTGTTAAAAAGTGGAAGATGAAAAACTTTGAAGTAGTCGTCCCTGATTATTTATTAGGGTTATTTTCATCAACTCTCCTGAACTATCACGATTTTTTACATCTAACCCCAAACTACGAACTTTTTTTTTGTATCCCTACACTATCACAACTTATCCACTTTAATCCTTCCGTCCAGTTCTGTTACATTTTCTTTTTTCCATTTATGAAAAGACTAAATCACCCCTCGTCATATAATACATCAAATAATACAACAACAACAACAACAACAACAAAGCCTTATCCCACTAGGTGGGGTCGGTTATATGGATCATACGACGCTATTCGTTGATCCATGTTCATGTGATTCGACAGGATTTTACGCTGGCTGTCGGAGCCTAACACAACCCTCCTCCTTTATCTGGGCTTGGGACCGGCTATAAAACATAGGCGGAGTTATAATACAACAAACAACAACAACAAAGCCTTATCCCACTAGGTGGGGTTGGCTACATCTTCGTTGTCAAATAATAAATAAAAAAAATAAAAAAAAGAAAAAAATGTTCGACTACCAACAGTCGAATATTATCTAATATTAATACCTTCCCTTCTTTGTCGGTAGTAGAAATTTTTTTCTTTTTTTATTTATTATTTGATGTATTATGTGAGGAAGTTAATTTAGTCATGTCATAAATGTGAAAAAGCAAACGTAAGAAGGATTAAAATAAAAAAGTCACGATAATTTAAGGATACAAAAAAATAAGTTCGCAGTTTTTGGTTAGATGCGAAAAATCGCGATAATTTAGAAGAGGTTTATGGAAATAACCTTATTAATGAAATAAAGGCATTAATATTTCCAAGGTTAGTAGATTACTTAGGAGTAGGATGCTATAACTATTGAAAGATGAGGAGACACTCCAATGAAAGGATAACAAAGTAACTTTGACTTAACACAATCATTTTTCCCTAGTAGTAGCAACATACGGCCAAAAGAAAAAAAAAGAGGTCAAGAAAATTTTCTCATGCATAAAAATTCTCACTTTATTGAGAAGGTTGAGGTATTGCGTACATAGATAAAATGGCAAATTCGGCTGGGCAACAACTTCCATAAGAAGGTCCACTAAACTTTGAATCTTTTCAGATGACTGAAACTTGACCTCCAGAGAATAGCCATCAGGAAAGCAAACTCGAATAATAGTCTGCAATAAAGAATGTAAACGTGTGCAAATTTAGATAGGTATCATCACGAACACTTATGATATTGCCTAATCTCTCAAATAAGGTAAATTTGGCTGAAAAAGAAGTCGCACAAAGAAGACAGAATGAACAGTTTTTCGGCCCTTTAATTTTCTACAGACCTCACTTATTATCATTTCCCTGCGAGCAGCCACTTCTTGAACTCTTTCACCCTTCATTACATTATGTTTTCCTGTCACAAATTCATATTTATTAGCAAATTAACAGTTTTGAAATTGAAATGTACTTTGGGGTTTCTGATCAGAAAACAAACTCTACTGTAAATTCACCTCCAGCCCCTACTGCCAAAAGTTTATAATAGTCCTCGGTTGTCAAATCATAAAAATCATCCAGCTCCTCTTCTGCAGATTGAAAAGTTTGATTTAATTATTTTCTTATCGTGAAAAAAAAAATGGAATTCTCTGTGACGGAAAGAGGTATCACGCCATTAAATTATCGCCTACTACATCTGTCCCTTCTATTCATATCATGGAAGAAAGAACTCACAAGTAAGACCAAATAAGGAAGGCATGATGACGAGAATTAACATACCATCAAAAGCATCCAGCGCCGCATCTTTCCTCGGAGGAGCCTCCAAAGTCTTGAGCACACGAACTTCACGCCCGAGCGCTTCTGCCACTGCCGCATGCTTGGCCTGAAACAACAATCGGCCGGAAGGAGCTTCCTCAAACAGCAGTCCACGATTATAGAGTGCAACAGCGGAACACTTGGTCGGGGCAAAAGCCCAAGCATATCGAACGCAACAAAAACTAAGAACC
Organism: Pontederia crassipes; assembly: GCA_030549335.1. Lineage (NCBI taxonomy): Eukaryota > Viridiplantae > Streptophyta > Magnoliopsida > Commelinales > Pontederiaceae > Pontederia > Pontederia crassipes. Next base: position 39,485,166 of record CM060190.1, read on the forward strand.
ATTGACCCGTATACCTTCATTAAAACGATTGATCACAAACAAATTATCCAAAGAGCGATTCAGTATGGAATAAATTTCTTTGCAGAAGCGGCAGAGGACGAATCGGCATCCAACCGAACTAAATAAGGATTAGATAGAAGAAAGGGGTTTGACCTGAACTCGCTGGGCGTCCTCAGAGCTCATGATCTTGATGCGTTTGGAGGCCATGAGGAGGATTTGAGGGAGACGTCGCAGGAAGAGGAAGTGGCACTGGCGCGGCACGGAATCAGGAGAAAGAGTTTGATGGCCGTGCGCTGTCGCTTATATCATATACGAAGCAAAAGACTCGTTAAATAATGATGAGTATTTAATTTTTCTTTTCTTTATTTTATACGAATATTAGTTAATTAGTAAGCTTAACAAGAAAACTTCCGCCCGTCCCCCCAATTAAATCATATAAGAAACTCAAAAGATTGATTCTTTTTGAAATTTTACTTCCCCTGGAAAAAAAAAGTTGTGTTACTTTGAACAAATCATATGACTCTAGGAAGAGAGTAGAACTAGAAATACAAAACCTAATGACTAATGAACTATTACTGGGGTTGCCTTTCGGATGATTCACTTTGATTTTTTTCTTCGACACGAAATTAATCAGATATTTAATTTTAATAGAGCTACTAAATTAATCTATAAACTTCTTGCTTAAGTAGATGTTTCAAATTTGAGTTCGTATAAATATAAAATATTTTTATTGAGAGTCTCATTATGTACATGACGTAAGATAATTTTATTAAATTAGTTGAGCTCGACGATGAACTGACTCAATAACGTGTATAATTATTAATGCCACATGAATTGAATAGCCACGTCACCTGTGAGACATCGAGACTAACAATTCAAAAAACAAAAGCTACGGAAATGAACTGGAGTATCAATCAATGCTGGCAAAGGGGCAGAAAGTTCCGAACTACAGAAATGGGAGCTATATTTCAACCAGACTCGAGATGAACTTTTTGGAAGACTTCTAGAAGTTTGAATGGCTTGACCTGAGTTCATGATAGGCTCGAAGTAGAAACGCTTCTTGATAAATAAATAGAATTAATTATAGGAATATTATCTTTTGACAATAACTTAATCATACTAATAATAGAATTGATAAATATCTATTTAGTAATAACATATTTTTGTCATTAATATTAGTATTAATATTTATTTGATTGATTTTATAATCTAATCAATTACTTTGTAATTTATTTAATTAGTTTTATAATTTATTTAAATAAAACTTCAAAAGATAAATGTGAAAAGCAAAAATAAAAAGATTGTCAATCAAGTGACAATTTGAAATGCCGCATCCTCCCACAAGTAATTTAAATTATCACTTAATAAACAATGTGAATTCCTAAGTCAATCGAAATTACTTATTACCTCTTGATTATAAGTGAACAAGAAAATATTAAGATCACAAATAATTTAGTATAATGTTATAACCCACGGATATTCTGAATTTGAAATATATTATATACATAATATTTTCATGAGAAGCATCATCCACCATGGTCAGACATGTGACTCAGAAAAAAAAAACTATCAAATGAGTGAATGATAAGAAGTTAAGATCAAGATACACATCTAATGCCCTAGACAAATATATCAAAACTATACTGAGCTCCTACAATCTACTTATGGTCCGTTTGACTTAGTTGATATAAAATAACTGATAAGTTAAAGTGCTGATAAGTAGTTTAATGACTGAAACTGATTTTAAAAAATATACAATTACATGTTTAGTAATAAAAAACTTATAAGTTATTATTTTAATTAAATGATAAAAAAGTCCTTAATATTATAATAGAAAGAACATACATAACTTTTATGTATATTCTAAGGGCAAAATCGTACATTCATATTCAAAGTGATCAATTTTTTCTCCTACAAAATAAGTTAGGGTTCCCCAACTTATTTTTTGACTTATAAGTGCTTATCAACTCTTTTTTTTCAATTATCAAACAGGGAGAAAACTTCAAGACTATTTATAAGTCATTTTGATTGACTTATAAACTTAGCCATAAAGACCCTTAGTCCACATGTTAGACATATGTATGAATGAATGTTAAATATTTCGTTGTTCTTGCTATGCCAATAGCAGTATAGAGAGTGATCATAGTTTGAATGATAACTCTTCATGATAGGCTCATGGAATAGGAAAGGATTCATCATTTAATGCAATATTAGTTAAGTAAAGAATATTGACTACCATAAACATATATAATAATATATCTAAGAATTATGTAATTGTCTAGTTATTTTAATGTGATTATTGCTATGATTGATATATTTTCATGATAATTTATTATTGATTATCAAGAATTTCGAAGTCTTCATCATTTTTGTATGTGTTTTAGGGCTCATGAAAAATGAGAAATCGGTTAGAAAAATGAATCAAATTCGTGCTCATTATGTCCAAGTATTAATGGTCCCTTTCAAAAAGGAGCAAATCCATCTCGTCCATGGCGCACTCGCACAATTTATTACGAACAAATCATAATGGAAGCCATGGACAAATATTAAGATGGAGTGGACGTGGGTGCGACTCCTCTTTGTTTAACTGGAGGTTTCGAGTCTAAGTCTTTGTGACATACGACGCGATGCGATCTTATCATATTAATTAAATTTGATAATCGGCGAACCACTAACTCGTAAACATAATCATTATCGTCACTCGAACTAATTGAATTCTAAGCTCCTCTTTTTCAGACACAAGAGCAAACTTAAAAAAGTCATGATGGAAGCCTCTGAACTATAATGAAGCTCTCTAGACTGTATCTATCTCACATCAATTATCACATGTAGATCGTAACACACTTCTCCCAATCATAAAGATGGGATTGGGATGGAGTAACAAGCGGTTCTTACTCGTTTATGTAATGTCTTAAGTTCGAGTCCTTTTAGATATTAAAAAAATTATTGAGAATTTCATTTGTTACTATCAAGTACGCGACGTGGTATGACCTAGTTAGATTAGTTGAGCTCAATAATGAACTAATCTTTAACTTATGGACAATGCTGTCATGCCCACTAGTGCACCTTGTCCCAGGACGCGGCTGGGACATGCGCATGCCCGGATCCTTGAAGACCAGGACACATGCGAGTAGGTAAGTGTCATGGCAAACACATTGACATGAAGGCCAAAGGATTCTTGAGCAGGAGAATGTCTTGGGACGAAGAGCTTGGCCTGGGACGCTAGGGCGTGCACCAACGGCCATGGAGGCATACCGTCCCGGGACAAATCCAATCGTCCCAAACTCTTCCTTTGGACACTATATGGCAAGCAGGTCATATGATCAAAGTATTCTCGAGCAGGAGAAGACTTTGGGACGAGCAGTTCGTCGCTGGGACGTAGGCACACAGGCAGTGCGTACGCCCCCCCGATTTGGCGAAAAGTTGTCATACCGTCCCAGGATGAAACCATCCATCCCAAACATTGTCCTTGGATGTTAAATACTGAATGAGACATATAGATTTTGAAGATTCAGTACAAGGAGGCTCTGGGACGAATAAGCCTTGGCGGGAGTGGCAGTTAGAGAGTAGGCAGTGACCGAACAGGTGCGACACTCCAGCAGTTAGCAGGAGGCGTCCCATTCAACCAAGGCATCCTTCAGCAATGAAAGGTGGCGAGTAGGCTCATCCAAGAGGTGCTCAGGAAAGGGGTTTTGCAATGTAAGGGTGCATTCACACTTGAAGGGATGTGTTCCCACTTGAAGGGATGTGTTCGCACTAGAGGCTTGTGAAAGGGTGCATCATTTGAGATTTGAATTCAAGGGGTGGCAGTTGCCATGACCCTCTTGTATAAATACCTATGTAAGCATCCAATTTTGGACACTGAGAAGTGAATGAGTAATAATACTTTGCTTTCCCCTTACATCCTGAGTACTCTTATATCGTGTTGATCGTTCCTTGCGTGCATTTCTTTGAGAGCAAGTGGTTATTGTCATAAAGGCATATCCAAGTTTGAGAAGGCTGACTTAGCATTTCGAGTAGGATTCGTTAAGGCCGTGCACTCCTATTTCTAAGCAAAGAATAAGGGTGTGACAATGCGCTCTTTAATGCTAGACATGTTGAGCCATTCGCATCACTTTCCAATCATTTAAAAAAAAGGACAGACTACAGCACGTTCATATTCCATTATGACTCGATTTGGACAATGGAAGCATGCTCATTCCGACTATAATGTGTGTGATCTGACGGCTAACTTTGAGGGCTATTTTGGAATTTTCTTTAACAAAAAGTGATCTCAACTTTTTCTTTAGAGGGGAGATGATTGCATCTCAAATTTTCCATCTAATCCTAAGTAAAAAAAAAACTAATTGTTTGTTTCATTCCAGATTATCAAATTTTTTAAATAAACTTTTTTTTTTGTGGATTCATCCAATTTATGAGGATAGAAATACATACCTATACTTGGAATTTATCTATTTACTTTTAAATTTTAATAGAAATACCTGGAGTAATCTATCAAGCATGGGCAACAACCCATATACTATTATCTAAATTGGAAAAAATTATACCAAATGTCTTTCAACTTTAATGTTTGCTCAGTGATACCCTCTAATTTCACTTTGTAATATAAATGTTCTCCATCTTTTAACTCATTTCACCCAGTGCCCTCTTTACCTGCTATTATTCTCTTCCAATTGCGGAGTTGACATGACATCTTCTCTCCTATTTACGTAAACACTTATTGATATGACAATATTAAAAAATAATTTAAAAATAAAAAATTCCACGAGAGACTGTCAACGTGTCACACCTCCCTTTGCGACCGCCGACGATCGCCGAAGGAGAGGCACACGCCGAGGTCCCTCCCGAGCTCCGACGAGGGCTGGGGGTGGGGGAGAGGGGCCCCCTCTGTGACCTTGCCTCCGAGCGAGGTCGCAGATGGGGGGGGGGGGGGAGCGCTCTTCCCCCATTTGCGACCTCGCTCGTCGACGGGGGCGAGCCTCCTTATCTGGGGGAAGGGGGATGCACCCCTTCCCCTTCTCCCACACGTGCCGAGGAGGAGGAGTAGGAGGAGGGGGCTCTCCTCTACGAGTGAGAGATGGGCAATATCAGGTAAAGAGGCACCAGATGAAACGTGTTAAAAGATGGATGGTATTCCTGTTACAAAGTAAAGTTGGAGAGTATTGCTGAGCAAACGTTAAAGTTTGAGGCATTTGATATAATTTTTTCAACTAAACTATGAGGATAGAAATAAATTCAATAGAAATATGAAATGATTTAAGCCGTGATCAAGGGTAGATACATCTATCTAAACTAAAATTTTAAAACAAAAAAAATAAATGGTAGTAGATGAATAATGTTAAGTGTTAAATCAAAATAAAGTAAAAAAATAAATGAATATTTGAAAGTCTTACAACTATGATTAAGGCTCTATTTAGTAAAATATATTAGTGTATTGATTAGAAGATATTGGTTCAATTAGAGGGTAGCAATCTAATTAAAGGATAGTAATTATATATTAGCAGATAGCAATCAATGATTTAATTATAACTTCAACAAAATCAGTGGTAAATGTACAGTAATTACTACTGTATAATTATACGATGATAAAAATAAACATAAGAATATAATTTACAACCATTCTTATAATATTCATAATAATTAATTGATTATATTTGATTTTGGATTAATTTTCAAAACTATTATTTTAATATAAAATTATTTATTATTTTGAAATAAACTTGTATTCATGTTATAACTGAAATTAAAGAGGCAAATTTTTAATTTAAAAAATAGAACAATGTGTTTAAAAAATAAATAACATTTTTTATTAAAAATAAGGATATGTTAAGAATAATATACAATCATTATGCAAAAATGTTTACCAAGTACTTAAAGTGTATTTTGGCTGAGTTAAAATGCTATCCCACATTTAGAACTTTATATTTTGGGTGTGCCAAGTGCTTAGAGATATTGATTGGTACCAAGATTGAAATTTATGCCATAAGGGGTCCTTCGTTTGCAGCATTAGAATGTGACAATCAGAAAAAATATCAGAACAGTAATGTTCTGAACCATTCCATTTATGTAATATGATGTGCTTCCTTCATAAATTAATTTATTCTATGTAGTGTTTGATTGAAATGAGATTAGAAGAAAAAGATTACTAGCAATGTTACTAATGATGAAATATTTCACAATTTTAATTAGTCGTGTCAATAAATAATACTAATTAAAATTGTTGAATAGAATTCATTAATTTGTTAATAGTCTCTGTTAATTTTAATAATTTCTAGCTGATAATATATGACTTTAAATATCACAACAGTAAAATGAATACGTGACTATAATTACGTATTGCTAAATTGGAATAAAGAAAATTACTGTAAAATTATCATAAATAATAATTATGATAATTACTTTATTCTAAGTAATTTTTGCCTGACATGAAAATTAGGAGAAATTTTTATTAAAATGATGCCGACAAGTTAATAATACAATATTTGATAAATTATGTTAATAAAATAACAAAAAAATGAAACATGAGTAAATTTATAAAGAAAATCTGAAATTTATGTGCTGGATGCACGTTTAGCTTAAACTTTTTTTTAATCTAAAAAGTCGTCAATTTTTAAATTAGTTATATTTAAAGTCTCTGTTATAATTTAAGAAAATGAGATCATTAAATGTGGATGATGTTTTAATGCATACAATCTTATATTTAAATAAAGCTCATACTTCAATGTCAGTTTCAAAATGATGTAAGCTCACAATTGTCCTTTATTTGTTTTGTCATTTTTTTGACAGAAAAATGGAAGCCTTGGGCCACGTTGCTCTCTCTCTCTCACACAAAAGCTTCTGCTGCTTCGTCTCCCGCTGATAGTCGATTGAAGAGTTAATAACGTTTTCGGAAGACAATAAATTTTGCTCTTCAGTGACAGTTTCAAGGTCTCTATCTCACATACACATTAATGCAGCGGTCATGTTCATGCATGCGCCATGAGTCGACGATCTCTCTCTCACACAAAATTAAGCCTTACGCCATACATGCTTCTTATCTTTCTCTCAAGACATGCGCCCGTTTTTCTCCATCATGCAACCTTTCATATTTTCGTACGTTTCAATTCTCTACATTTAAAAGTGGATCATATAATTAAATCTCATCTCATCATGTTGGCCGAATGAGGCAAATAAAAAAAAAAGGGGAGAGACATGAGCAGCCGAACCTGGAAGATAAGAAAGAGACGAGGAGAAGGAAATTTAAAAGAAAAGAAGAAGAAGAAAGGGTTAACATATTAAAGGTGCATGTGAGGATCTATTTAATGTTTTTTTTGTTAATCTTCTCATGATTTAAATTTCTTCAAGGTTATGTGAAACTTTATCTATGGAGAAACATATTTTCTTACCTTCATCTACCAGCCGAATGTTTAGTCAGTTAATAAAATATTTTGTTATGATCCACAAATTATAAAAAAAATTGGATCACACGTCCTCTTAAAAGACCAATTTTCAAATAAGAAAGAATTATCACAAAATCTTATATATATGAAAAGTTGTGTGTCAATAGATGAGTGTGTCGTCCGGTTCGGATAGAAAAAGTGGAATGTAATAGAAATTATTTCATAATTTATATTCTTATGATTAAAATATGAAATCTATGTGTTTTACATCTAACTTAATTAAGGGTTTGATCCAATTGGGATCACTTTAAAATAAGTCAAATGGTGACAGATATAAAGTTTACAATAGTTATATATGTGTTTATTAGATTTTAAAATAGAGGCTAAATATATGTTATCACGGAATTATATGAAACTTATATAATGCAATATAAATTATGAAATTAATTATGTTCACTTGAGTCTAGTTTCTTTGAGCTTTGGAATTAGGTCAATTATATATCTGTAGAAAAAGTTGTGTGTTCAATTTTAAGGTGCTGTCATTTTGTTCGTTAAAATTATTACCTGATTTTATAAATTATGTATTAATTTCAATATATTATAAAATTATTTCATAAATTAGAGTCAGGAAGATAAAGAGATTATGTTTGATTGACAATTGGAATCCCTTGAAAAGGATATGCTTAATGAAAGTTATAAATATTTAATCGAACCTCACGCAGTTTGTTAGAACACATAAGCAACATAAAATTTGGGTTGAATTCTGATTTTCCTAAGCATCATGTCTGATGAAATGAAATATAAAACTTCTACAAATTAATGTTTCTTGAATATGGGGCTAAGTAAAATTAGAGTTATGTGAGTTTATTATTTATTTTAAGAGTTATGAGTTTTCTGAACTAGGTGTGCAATCAGCCATAGTACAAGATAATCAGTTATGACAATTTGAATTGATTGAGATTTATCGAATGTGTAAATGATATATAATATCTATGTTGGTTTGGTTGTAAGAGTAATATGAACCTATAATATTATAGGGTTAGATGAATGAAAAGAAAAGAAATGGGGACCTTGTGTGATTGCTTATGCCAGGTAAGTTGATTTTCTCCTACTCTATGTATTCACCTCTTTTGAATTCGGTGTGACATCGCTTCTCTAGAATCCAATGCATCATTTTGTTCCCCAGAAATAGGATGAGATATGATGGAGCTAAGTGCCGTGCGACCTAAGTGCTACACCATGAGGGTGAGAGCCACTTTTAGAATCCATATGGGCCACCTCTGGAAGCCATTTATCGCTTTCTGATATGTATGATGGTTAGAGCTAAGTGCTACATCGCTGATCACGATGAGAGCCACCTCTAGAATACAATCCATCATTTTGTTCCCTAGAAATGGGATGAGGTAGAACGGAGCTAAGTGCTACATCGTTGATAGTCCACTTACCGACCACTGGCCAGTTGGTGATCCGTGCATTCATATGAGAGTGTTGCATTTGTATACATATGTTTGATATGATTTGAATGATATTGATTGCAAGTTGAGTGTGATGTCTCTGATTAGTATGTTATATATGTAATTATCAAATATACGAAAATACCTATTTTGGTATTATGAATATTGCATGCTTTTCCATGTCACTCCGAATTGATTAGTTGGTAACACATAGGCTATGAGTTATTAACTTACTGAGTTATTTTAGCTCACTTTGTTGTTTCTAATATTTTTTAGATAATTCTTGGAAATCATGCGAGATGATAAGTATTTGAAAGGTTCATGGTAAGATGGGAAGATTTGAGTCCCTCATATTCTTCTATTAGGATATGCATAATGCAATATTTTATATGCTATAAGAAGGTAAAATCATTTTAAGAAATATAAAACTTAAGGATTATTGGTTTGTTATGAAGGATCGTCATAAATTGTGTAGTTTATTTTATGATATTTTTATTCTTATGTATGTTATAAAAAAATTTACCTCATGTTTTCGCAATATCTTCCAATTTTATTTGATCGTCCGTAAATAAGTCGCGAACTCCGACTTAAATCATGGTTTAAATCGGGGTCGTGATAGTTATGATATTAGAACAATAGGTCCTTCCTTTGGTCAAAGTTTGCATGACTATGTCTAGGATGACAAAGTTATGCTTATAGTTGGGCTATTGGGGTTGAACTTGGGTTGTGTCAGGTTGAGGATTATAATGTGTGATTATATAAGTACTAATGTGTGATCTTTCAAAATGTGATTGCGATACATATCTTTGATCGATTATGACCCTATGTATTGAAAACTTTTGGGATGATTCCTACACGTAAACTTGCCATGTCATCTTTTCAAAAAAAAAAAAAAGAGAGAAGAGAACCATTGAGTATTGTTTTGTGATTCCTCACATTCGCATACAATATACTAATAATGAATAGTTTGATATGCAACAAGTCTGGTTGTTGATATAATTGTTTTGTATTTGTATGAATTTGATGTAATATTTTCTTTTGTTCAATTACGACCCTATACATCGCAATCCTATATATTGATTTGTATATGTGAATTTGGTATGCTATTTGAAAAAAAAAGAGAAAAGAGAACTATCATGTATTCATATATAACATGCAAATAATACATAGTTAGAAATGTGACAAATACATGATTGTTTGGTACTCGTATGGAATTGAATGATTTTGTGTGGATAAATTGTGCGCCATGTATGTTTAAATTGACATATGAAGATAAATACCTTCTCATTTCTAAATAAACCATCACTTGTGTTTTATAGGAGATAGGAAAATAAGTTCATGTTCTCTAATCTATTATAAATACTACCAATAAGTTATTTTGGAAAGAATGTCATAAGTTCTTGAATTATTTGGGAAAGAAAGAAAAATATTTATTTTCAAACAATGTCCCTATGTCTAAGGAGTTTTAAACTCCATTTTATAGAAGTGACTTGACCTAGATGAATTCTTTATTAATTTTCTTCATAGAAATATTTCTACTTTTAATACTCCTTATAGTTCACACAAAAAAAAAATTTATATAAGCCTTGGTATAAAGATTTTATTTGATCACATTATGAGCTTCAATCTTATTCATCAAGAATAAAAATGGGTCCCATGTTTGATTATAGACCTGTAAATCAAATACTTATGAAAAATACCTTATGGAAAGTAGGTGGCAGTGGCAATGAGAACCTTGTGGGTTCAAATCGTTAGGAGTTGCGCCAATTGTTTGTGAGAAGAAAATTCAACTTCATGCCTCTTCATCTGATCAAGATCCTTATTCCATTTGTTCAAAAAAGGAAAAAGTATGAAGACTACATTGAAACTCCAAATGACTGATCCATTTCCAAGTAAAACCAAGAATGACCTTATTAGCTAATATATGCAGTATCATCTTAACAAGTAGATGGCATCACGGAAGTACTCATGTGCAATGTGATCAACTAATACATAAGATTAAGCTAGGTGCCCAATTATTGAGTGAACGGGATTAGATTATGACAGCATTTACCCTGATAATTTTCATTGTACGGCGATTCCCATTTCTCAATTTACCAATCCGGAAATGCAAATGAACAAATGCAACACTCAAACACCATAGATCTGCTTTCAGGCTCCCTATATCAATCTACACTGACATCCAACAATGCAACCACCTGGGACAATCTATCAAATTTTCTGACTTGGAGGATCTTAATGCACATTGATTGTGATATACACAATTCAAAAAAAATATCAGACTGACAGTACAGTCATTGTTTTCATATTTTTTTCGAATCCTGTCATACCTGATGCACTATGGTACGACATTGCTTCTTCTGGTTTTCCTGACGAGACAATTCTCCGGAGCTTTCTTTCCCAACATTTCAAGAACTATTGAAACCATCAAACTCATTGGAAGTTTAGGATGTGACTCGTGAAAATGCTCAGACTACATTTCTTGCTACTTCATGTTATAAAGAACATGTGGAAAGGAATAAAAGAATGAGGACTTGGGGGAGCAGCACCACGTTTTCTGTTCCTAATTTTCACACACTACATGACAGAGGAATAAAAATCATATACGAACATCACATATTTACCTGCTCAGAGATTCATCTCAGGCTGAAGACCAGTGCATAAAATCGCAGTGATGCTCTCCCCTCATACATCATACTGAAAACTCTGATATCTGATATGGGAATTGACGTCCGTACGTATAAGAAGTGAACTGATGCTCTCCTCATACAACGGACCCAATTGTGTCTAATATGAGAACTCGTGTCCACGGATTGATATATACTTCTTCACCCAGATGGCTATATCTTCAGCACAAGCATGTGCCTGAGGTGTCTTGAGGAGCATGTCAAGAGTGGCAAACTCATGAACTGCATCTTTGTATTCAAGGACTGGTGCATCAACATTGACCTTTCGAAGATCCTCGGAGTATGCAATTGCCCGGTCTCTCATCCAGTCATGTTCTGCAACCACTGTAAGAGTAGGGGGCATGGATTTCAATGGTGGCCCCCTCCCTGGTACAAGGGGGTTGGCGGCTGGATGATCTAGACTAAACTCTTGTTCAGGTAAGAACAACTTCCATGCGAGTATGCATGTTGACTTATCATAGAAGTAGGAGTTTGCGAGCTTTATTTCTGAATGGGTGGGGACACTTCCAATGAAAAAGGGATACATCAGAACTTGTGCAACAACCTTCACAGGTTCAATGAGTTTTCCAGACTCAACAGCTTTCCGAGCCACAAAATCAGCAATGTTAGCACCACAGCTCACGCCCAGGAGGATACACCTGTTCAATATAATCAAAAGCAGAACATAAGATACAATAAATTTCGGGTAATAACAGTAAAAAAAGAAGGGAAAATACTGATGACATCTTGCAGGGAAAAAGTTTCTGGTAACTCAGCAACATTCAAATAGTGACACCTTAAGCCTAGGTTGCAAGAAGGGAACACTAAACTACCGCATCCACTACGGAAAGCCAACACATGTGCAGATCATCTAGTCGTCTTGTGCTTCAGGGTGACTTCGGAGTTCGGGAGCTAAGCTCACCCCCCGATAGCATGGCTCACGCTCTCTTCCGTGACATAGTTGGGCTTACTGTACCCAGTTGTTATTTTAACTTAATTATGTAATCGGGCCTGGCCTCCTTGCCAAAAAATAGTGACATCATCACATAATTTTTTTTAGACATCATAACATAAAATTAAATAGAAAGAAAATATCATAGAGTCAAAACACCACATTTGAATTGAAGGGTCTAAGGAGAGTAAATAAAGTTTACAGGAATAGGCCCACTGGAGATTAGGAACAAGAGTTTGTTATGTCTGCCAACCTCTAAAATCACCTAGTTCTACCTTTTTTTTTGTTTCTGTTTAGATTACATAATCTACCATGGTATTGTCATGTGACTAATTTAGTGGTACATAGGCAAAAACCAGAATAGTGTAACAAATCTTGGTATTCATTTCAAAATTGACGAATTGCATTAAAACAGTATTAGAATTGTTAGTGCACGGCTGAGTTTGAACATAAGACATTCATGCTATGCTTGTTAATGTGGATTCGACAATTACACTCAAGAGCGCAACTAGATAGCGATCTAATTGCACTGAACAACACTATAATTTTGGGTGTATAATGACCTTGCATCTTCTCCGTGTATAAATAAAGAATAATACACATATTTCCAGTGTTTTATATAATCTATATGCTGAATGCCGGTAAACCAAAGACAAATCAAGACAAACAGAAATCAAACTTAGATCTGTCAATGCAAGCGACATTATTGAAACAAGACTCACCTGGAAGGATCACCATGGGCAGCCAACCAGGGCTCTACCGTGGACGCCCCAAACGTATCAACAATCTGCGTCCTCCTGGCTTCGCCGCCGCGGCTGCCTGCACCCCTCAAATTCCCCATAGATTTGCTGCATTCCGCCAGGTTAGCCTGCTTCCCCAGCCAGTTCAGCACCTTGAGTCCGTCATCGAACGCTGCTGGGAATCTGCTCTCCGGCGCAAGCCGGTACCCGACCGCAATCACGATCACGTCCAGCAGCTTGGCGATCCGGCGACAGAAGAAGTCATTCGCCGTCGACGTATTGCTCCCGGCGATGAACCCTCCACCGTGGAACTGGATCATCACGGGGAGCTTCCTGGCCCCACTTGTCCGCTGGCGCGGATCGGGGACCGACGGCAAATACCCCATATAGGCTCCGTTGCCTCCGATCTTCCCATTGGCCGGGGAGGAGGAACCGTTCTCGCGGGCCGTGGATCCGGGGCCTTCGTAGCTATTGCGGCGGCCTGGGTCGGCCGCCGTTGGGGAGGCCGAGGAAGGGATGGCCCCGTAGCTGTTGCGACGGAGCTGGGGATCGAGGGATCGGATCCGATGGACGGCGCCGGCAGCGCCGAGGGAGGTGTCCGGGAGGAATATCCGGACGGAGAGCGCGGTGAGCGGGTCGATGTGGATGTCTTTGGTGGCGACGCCGTCGGGGCCGAAGGAGGGGTTAGCCGGGGCGGTGGACTCCTCGGGCCTGCAGGTGACGCCGAAGGGGTCCTCAGCGCCGGAAGCCCCGCCGGCGCAGTCGTCGGCCTGCAGGCGGTTCTGCAGCTTGTGCTTGAGGAGGAGCTTGAAGAAGACGCTGTACAGCTTCACCGCCACGCTCGGCATCCTTCAACGCCGGCCGCAACCACCTCCAAGCCTTCCAGATCTCCTCTCTCTCCTCTCCTCTCTCCCTTTCCCCCCTTATCACCTACCTCTCCTCCGCCCCTTTTAATCCCTATTTTCTTCTCATTTGTTTTGTCTATTTATCTCTAGTTATGATGCATCGTCTGTCGTGGTTTGCATACATTTTGTTTTCTTGTTCGCTTTGTTTTGCTTTTTATTCTTCTCTTTCTCTCTCCACTGTATGCGATGGCAATTTTGTGGAAGGGTGGGAAATTAATTATAAGAGCAAAAAAAATTGCTAATTGGGAAAAATAAAAAGGTAAGGGAGAAAGAAGAAGAAGAAGAAGCCAAGAATGGCTAAACGTACGAAGGAATTCGAGAGGATTTGAATGGTTAAAAAGTTCAAATTGGAGAGAGAGAGAGGGATTTGTTATGCGGCGATCCAACGGCTGGAACTCAATTGAAGACGAATCTCGGCCCTTGGATTGGCTTCTAATTTCTGATAGAAAGAAGCAAAATGATGAATCAATAAGCTCAGCCAAACAAATCTGTTTGGAACAATCACACAGCGTTTAACTTTCAGAATCATCATTTTAATAAGAATTTATTTGTATCATTCTAGTTCGCAATATTAAATTAATCAAATGCTAATAATTTTGAACAGTTTAATTAAGATGTGACTGCCTTTTAGATGAGAATATTGTTAAGCAAGAGATAATTCGTATCTAACTTTATGACATATTTATGGGAGGCAGAAATGGATTATTAAAAAATATTACAGTTGAGATATGGAAATATCATGCGCAAAATAAGAAATTATAATTGCCTTGTTTTTTTTTGCTTTTCAGGAAACAGTTAAAGGTAAATAAGAAAGGTGTCGGTTGCGTTGGAGCAGAAGGAATGCGGTTAGGTTGGTGTGAGGCGGAAGTAAAATGTAGAAATGGAGATCTTTTATTGTCATTTTCAAAATTTAAATGTTATATTTTATATAGTCATTTTATTAATATTATTATTATTACTGAAATTAATTTGTAAAATAGTTTTTTGAATGGATTGATTATCAAAATATTTTTTAAAGAAATGAATACTAAACTAAACTTGTTGAAAGGTTATGTAAATTCTTATAAAAATCAAATTTGAGAGCCCACTTTTTCTCTGTGTGTGTGTGTGTGTGAGAGAGAGAGAGGGAGAGAGAGACGGTAGGATCGTGCATGGTTTGAGGTGCCTTTTTCTTTTGGCATGTCTGCTGCTTTATCACACATCTACTTCATCTCCGGATCTGAAGATATTACACACTCTAACGCTTTATTATTACCAAACTGATTCAAAAGAATACATACTAATGTTTTGTTTTCCCTTCTATTATGAAAAATAAGACTTGTTGATTCAAGAAGAGAAAAAAAACAATAAATTACAAATAAAATGGTAACATAGAATATTAATATTTTCCTTGATTCATATCATGTGATTTTTTTTTACCGATCCACTCAGCTAATCGACTGAACTAATCATCGTTAATGAATTTGATGCCGGTGTCCCTCGTTTAACAACGGAGGAACGTCGCGTTTAATATCTTATTATTCATCATATTTAAAAATATGTAAATCAGATTAAAAGTTATTAAATGAAATTAGATTATATATCATCGGCATATTTATAACTTAATAAATAAAAGAATGAGATACACTTTTAAATAATGGGCACCTTCATTTTATACAAAGTAATTTGGACTGCAGCAGTGAGCCTCTCATATAAGTTTGCCCTATATATTAATGCATACGAATTTAAAATTTAGACGACAAAAATGCCGGTGTCACTATCATTATTTCCTTTATCGTCCTGCCTTTTACTTTTGTTTTGCCCTTGTCTCTCTTTTTATTATATTTTAAATATGTATTATCTAATTGTTTATATGCGACGTTGTTTGATTAGTATGGAAATGCAAAAAAAAAAAAAATGAACAAAATGGTCTAAACCAAAACATGAGAAACAATATTAGTATAGAAATGCAAATCTTAAATGGCCATTGTTTGTATCAAACTATCATTGCTTTACGGGTATAACACGTAATTAGTCTCTTAAGATGACTCCCAAATTACAAAAATAGATAAATGACGAGTAATGAGAATGCTTAATCAGAATTCGGTAATTTAAATCTAGACCCTTTTTTTTAAATAAACGCAAAAGTTCTTCATATATTTATTTTCTAAACTTTCTAGAATAATTTTTAAATGGAATCATATTATGTATTTTTTTATACCATTAATGCCAATAAAAATAGTTAACATAAATGACAATCACTTGCTAATAATTTATTTTCTTTCGTTAAACCTTAATTTAGCATTACATTATTGTTTATTTAACTCTTTTAATCGATAAATATCATAAAAATGTGTAGACTTTTATATCTATGACAGACTTCCCTGAACTTTTAATCCATAAACTTTTAAATTGATTGCAAATATAGCATATTGTAATTTTTTAGAAGATAAATAAATATTGATTCAACAATTACCACTTAATAAGTGAATGACGTGATGAATTTTAAAATTTTAAAAAATAACGTTTTATGCTACTTAATAAGTAAATAATATTATGCAGTTCAGACTATCTAAATCTAAATAATAATGCATTTAGATGTAATAGGATAGAAATATTAAGTCAGCCACTTTATCTTCAACTAGATAACTGGATCGCGCTTCGCGCGATTTAAATATATTTTAAAAAATAAATTTAAATATAAAAATATAATATCATATTATATTTTATTAACATTTATAATATATAATTAATTTTTAACATAAAATATCTTTATAAATATCTTACAATTTGGATTAAAATAAATGTTAGAAGTTTCTATTTTAAAATATTTAAGATTACTATAAAAAATATTGTCTTTAAAAGCATTAGAATAACTATTATTTTAATTGAAAAATCTGAATTATTATCTTAATATTATATTTTTTTACTATAAAAAATATAATGGAATATAAAAGGTCAATATGTAATTTTTCAAAATTTAATTATGGTTTTAAAATTTTAATACACATAAAAAGCATTCTTTTTATTATTACATTTTATGATTACAAATATAATAAAATATAAAGAACCAACTTATTATTTATGTAAAAATTAATAATGATGTTAAATTTAACTCATATTAAGTTAGGATGCATTTATTGTGATTATTTGTTATTATTAATAAAAAAATTAATGAAATATATAGAGTCAATGTGTAATTACAATTTTAATGCGTAACGTGATAAGGAGAATACCAAGTGTTGATATAAAGAATTAAATAATGCAATTAATAAATATACTATTTAATATATATATATATATATATATATATATATATAGTGATGATGCTAAAATGTTAATACATAATATTGATAATAATATGATGTTAAGATAATAATCGAAAAATAATCACATAAAAATAATAAGAATTATTATTCAAAATTCAATTATTTAATGTAATAAATATGCTACGATTCAGATTGAACACATCCACAGTATTCACCAATCAAATTAACCAACCAGTGTGCAAAATTGCTCTTTTAATTCGATAAACGATGGCACGTACATACCACCTTCCACCCTTCATTTGCTTTTAAACTTCTCTCATGTGTAAGCAAATAGTTGTCTCGTGCGAGTTTTTTTGTCGCCAATGGCGCGATCCACAGGGGACTCGATCCAACATCTCTACGTAATCCCCTCGACCGTGTCCACCGGGCGCCATCATCTCGCCCTCTCCTCCCCACGATCACCACGTCCCCTTCCATCATCTCGATCGCAAACCAACGCTCAAAGCCCTATGAGCGAGCAGCGCACGCAATGGCGGCCGCAGCACGTTCCCTTGTCTTGCTTCTCCTCCTCTCTTCGTCCCTGCTACTGATCGTCCCGCCGGCGTCAGACGCCCAGAAACGCTGCGAGCGGTGGTGCGTCGTCATCCCGGAGAGGCACGACAGGGGGATCTGGGATCCTTCATTTTCATAAAAAAAATCAACTACAAATAGAAAAATACTTACCAAGATGATATGAAAGTTGCCAATAAGCTATTTTTATATGTGATAATGACCACATGCATGAGCAGTGGCACTGTGTGATTGCCATTGCCTATTTGCCCCATAGCAGAAGCTTGCTTTTCGCAAAGAGAGAGAGGAAACGAAGCATTCAGAGAGATAAAGAGAGAGGGGGAGATTGAGAGGAAAAGAACCTTGCTGGGTCTGCAACAACGATAGCAGGAATGCTGACCGATCAAACATAGCATCATAGCAGGATTAGAATTCAATTTTTGCTGTGGCATCAAGTTTCTCTCTATCTATATATCTATATATATAATTATTATATTATATTATATGACTTATATGTGGATGTAGTCCTCTCGTTTTAGATTGAGGCGGTGCATGCTTGAATAGAAGACAAAAATGCATGCATTATACATAAGTACCACTTTACGTGGCCTTCATGGAAGCAACTAATGGTTCCATATGCTGAAGTGGCATATCACTATTAGAAAACGCTGATTACCGACGATAACGCAATTATCGACGGTTTTTCAGTCGGAATCGATCCGTCGAAAAAACGTTCATCGCAAACGAATTTGTGACGGTTGAAAAAAATTCGTCGAAAATATCGACGGTTATGGCCGTCGGAACAGTCCCCGACGGTTAGACCCGTCGAAATTTTTCGACGGTTGCAACCGCCGGAAAAGTCCCCGGCGGTTCGAACCGTCGATATTTCCGACGGTTGCAACCGCCGGAAAAGGCTGGCGGTCCGAACCGTCGAAATTTCCGACGGTTGCAACCGCCGGAAAAGGCCGGCGGTTTGAGCCGTCGTAACTTTTCGACGGTCGCCACTGTCGAAACTTTGGACGGATGTTGCAACCGTCGATCTTTTGATGGTCGCAACCGTCATAAATAATTTTTTAAATATAAAAAAAATTAGCGGCCGGATCGGGCCGCAGCCAGCTCCGGCTGCGGCCGATCCGGCCGCAAGCCGGTGGATCCGAACGCCCGACTGCTGGATCCGGCCGCTGGAGGCCGGATCCGAACGCCCGACTGCCGGATCTGGCCGTTGGAGACCGGATCCGACGCCAGGCGGCCGGATCCGGCCGCTCCGGCCGCCAGTCGGCCGATCGGCCGTTGGGGGCCGGATCCGGCCGACAGCGGCCTTTGGCCAGAGAGAAAGAGAGACGTCGGCGCGGAGCGGGAGAGAGATACGCCGGCGCGGGAGAGGGTCGCCGGTGCAGGAGAGGGTCGTCGGCGTCCGGCGTGGGAGGGTCGCTGGTGCGGGAGAGGGTCGCCGGCGTCCGGCGTGGGAGGGTCGCCGGTGTTCGGCGTGGGAGGGTCGCCGGCGTCCGGCGTGGGAGGGTCGCCGGCGTTCGGCGTGGGAGGGTCGTCGGCGTCCGGCGCGGGAGAGGGTGCTCGCGGCCGGGAGGGAGAGAGAGGAGAGGAGGGAGAGAGAGAGGAGTGGAGGGAGGAGGGAGAGAGAGAAGAGGGAGGAGGAATATATATAAAGGGAAAAAGTGGAAAGAAAGCGGGAAAAGGGAAAAAAAACGGGATAACGAAATTTTAATTACCGACGGTTTCGGCCGTCGAAAACGTAAATATTAAATATTTTTATAATTACCGAGGGTTGTGTCCGTCGAAAATATATTTAGTTATATATAATGTTTATTTTTTATTTTACCGACGGTTTTGATCTTTGGACCGTCGCTAGTTAGATTAATAAAATTATATGATATTATTATACATTTACCGACGGTTACGATCTTTGGAAATTGCGGCGAATTTTGCGACGGATGGATATCCGTCGGAAATATGGACGTTCCTAATCGTCGAAAAATTAAATAATAATATAATTAATTTTTTTATTTCCGACGGTCGTGACCGTCGGAAAATTCGTCGAAAAAATTTAATAATAATATAAAAAATACATAATTTAATTTTTTTATTTTCGACGGTCGTAACCGTCGGAAAAGTCGTCGGAAATTGCGACGGATGTATATCCGTCGGAAATATCGACGTTTCTAATCATCGAAAAATTAAATAATAATATAAATTATTTCCGACGGTCATAGCCGTCGAAAAATCCGTCGGAAACGGAACCGTCGAAAAATTCGTCGCAAATTGCGACGGATTTAGAACCGTCGGAAATTATTCGTCGGAAAATCGCGATTTTCTTGTAGTGTATGACATGAGTGGCCAACAATTTGACTTTCACGATTGAGTTTTTTTTTTTCTCTTTTTTAGCTACTCAAAAACTTTAACTTGATGAGGTTATTTTGGAATTGCATGAAAGCACTAAGAGGTGACGATTTAATAACTTTTTGATAAAAGATGTCACTAATTGCTAATTTCTCCTATGTTCTCGGTGGAAATTCAAAAAGGATGTTTTTAAAAAAAATTGAAAACATTTATTTTTTATGAAATGGTTGAGATCTTATAATTCTTTTTTTAGAGGTCAAGAGTTCCATGTCTCATATGGGACGATTTAGTTTCTTTGTAGTAAGCGTATCGCTTCCATCCTAACAGAAAGAAAAAAAAAAAGGTAATTCTTTAGGGTAAAAAGAGAGGCAGATGAGAAGAGTGATGCCAATCGTAAAATAGTGATGAAGCAGAAAACATTCTCCTTGAGAATAAATCAGATAAGAGTGCAAAGACAGCTGTTTTATTCTCTCCAATTCCAGCAAACTGCTGATAGTTAATTAACTCAACTGGTAGAGGTAAGCATTATCCAGTAAAATACGCATGAGATGACTAGACTAGATTCCTTTCGAGTCTTGACTTTTGTATGGAGATGGATGTTTATAGTTAATTTTGAGCACAAGTAGCTTATTTTATTTTCTTAAGCATGCATGAGTTGTACCTATGGAAAAAAAAATAAAGTATGAGCATATAACTTTGAAGTACCCCATGACATTGCCTCGCATTCCACTTGTGCATTGTTTGTCTCATTTATCATACAGTCCTTAGAGGGAAAATAATAGTTTATGAAAAGGATTCTTGACAAAATATAATCATGCTACTTTGAGTATAATAATAATAATAATAATAATAATAATAATAATAATAATAATAATAATAATAATAATGATGATGATGATGATGATGATGACGATGATGATGATGATGATGATAAATGGTTCAGATTTTACTTATGTACCAAAACAAAAACAAAAACAAAAACAAAAACAACAACAACAACAACAACAATAATAATAATAATAATAATAATAATAATAATAATAATAATAATAATAATAATAATAATAATAATAATAATAATAGTAATAATTCACCTTTGATTAAAAGACCATAGCCAAATAATAGAAAAAATAATAAAACTTTTTATTATTCTCTAGTGAGTTCAACTGAATTCTCGATTTCTTTAGCACTTTTTTTTCGTTTTCTCAAAATTTAAAAAAATCACATGATGCTAACAGCGCAGGCATGATGAGATCATCCATTGTGATTGCACAATTATTACTTAAATAATTAATTTTAATCAATTTTTTCATAGGAAAAAATGATTTTACTTCAACTCTCAGAGGATTATTTTTTTAGATCTCTCTTAAGATATCATTTATATAATTTCAAAGTATAAACTTAATTTTTTTTATTTCTAAACTATCATGAATTTTTCACTTTAATCATTTTTTTATTTATGAAAGAACTAAAAACTACTCCTCTCTCATTGATGTGTTTTGGAGAGAGTGGTAATATAATTTTTTCATAAATAGAAAAAAAATTAAGATAACAAAAAATTTAAGTTAAAAATAAAAAATTCGTGATAGTTCAAGAATACTAAAAAGTAATTCCATAATTTTGAGTTTAGATATGCAAAATTGCCATAGGATGTTAACCTAATGCCGAAGTATAAATGATCGGCATCTTGCTTAAAGTTGTAGGAATCGTCACCATTGTGTCTCCCTTCCCATTGTTAAACAACGTGAGAAGATACATTTATTTTGTTGCAAAGTATTTATAATACCATGATTATATTCTATAAAATTTTCAATAGGAAATAAGTTCAGTTTAAATATATGTAATATTATGGCTAGAAGACAAAAAAATTATGTCTAAATTTTATTACATCAAATGTAGATCATATGAAGAATATAAAATTATTGTATCGACAGTGAGAGCTGAGATTACTCGAGATCATTAAGCAAATTATGCATTCATCAGCTTTCAAGTGGACGCCAATTATTATTATTATTATTGTGAATTCAGTAGTAGTAGGGAGGAGAAGACGAGTCTCTGAGTCCTGATTAAAAAAAGAATGCAGTGAAGAAACATCATCAAATTTGATGAAAGTTTCAGAAGGATATAAAAAGAACGTCAATCACCCAGAAAAAAAGAAGACACTGAATGAAAATTGATATTGCTTTTGAAGCTCAGCATGAACTGACTTCGAAAAGTACTGGTCCAAGCTAATTACAAATTCTTCGCCCCCTTGTTATCTCAGTAGTGATGCCTATGTGTTCTTCGAAACAAGTTTCTCAAGAAGCCGCGTCTGCGCCCTTTCAGATCTTCAACTGAATCATGTAATTGATAGAAATAGATAAATAACTGGTGTACGAAGGGGAAAAATATGAAGACTTTATGGAAGAACAAGCATGCTTTAAACATTTGGGATGTATCATGTAAGAGCTACCATATATTGATTGAGACAAACCTTTTAGCCGACCAGCTCTATAGAGAGCCTCTTCAGCAAGGGGTCTCCATTGCTCCGCACAAGAATAGTTGATTCCTAATCCTACACTTAGTCCTCTCAAGAGTTGCATTGTCCGCATAACAGAGAAAAGTTCCTCCGGGAAACTCTAATGGAATTATTGAAGCTGTGTTAGAAGTTCATAGCAACAATGGACTTGTAACTGTATACGATAAAAAAAAAATTCCCAAAGGGGGGTGACCCAAAAAGGAAAGCTAGCAAAAAAAAAAATCCAAGCTGGATCCCCTCAAAAAAACATCCAACCTGGATATATTTCCAATAGAGAATGTAAATATGAAAACAACTCGAAGGAGAGTTGCTGAGAATATGAATTTGTTTTTTCTTGAAAATGAGAATGTGAATTTGTTAGGCAGTAGAACCTTTAAGCTCCCCCTCTGACTTGATTAGTTAAGGCCCATTGAGCTTTTGGACAGCAAAGTTCATACAAAAAAATACAATGAGATGACAGAACATTCTCTTTATATTTATCGAGTCACTGATATTTAAAACAAATAGAAGTCGTATATATATGGTTAGATATCTAAGAGGCACAATGAAGCAAGATGATATGGTAAAATATGATTTATTATCTAGTTCAAACATTAAGGGTATCCAACCATAATGATTTCAAATAAAAAGACTCATGTATCTACCAACACTATACTTCTAAATATTATACATCTTATGAGTAGATGCCTATCATCAATTTGCACCTTAAATTTCAGAGCATATTTTGCTGGTTTAAAATTAACCTATTAAGATGGATTTGTATACTTTGGCTATTGAAGTTAGCCTGTAAAGATGGAGTTGTATGTTATGATGCAAGTGACTTTCATACTTCGGACTGCAACTGTTTGGATTCCCTACTACAAATATTTTTCTCTGTACATAACCAAAGTTCTATAATTGGTTTTGTTTCTCATCTCACATGGATTAACATATTATCGAACTACACAGTTTATGTTGAACATTAATCATTTAGCTGGTTGCAATATCAACTTATATCCAACAAAGTTGCTGTGAATTGTCAATCATTAATATATAAAGCATCAGAAGTTTTATATATTCAAACGAAAGAGAACATGTTTAACAATAAAGATCAACTAGCATATCCTATCAATAAAAGAAGAAACCAATGACAGTTTAAGAGTGAAGCAATTACAATGTAGGACCAACTTGGACACAACTGTAAAGTGTGGATTACCTGGACACCAACTTTATTCAAGGAAGAATCTTCAGAAAATGGCGACATTATTGTTACTCCTGGCGGAAGCCTAGTGTCAAACATCCTTTGTGCTAACTTAAACAATTCTTGTTCTCCATCAACACATGTAATCAAGGTCTCTATACCAAGTTCCCTAACAAATTATTCAAATAGAAAGTTTAATACTAGATATAACCAAAAGGCAAATGTTTCTTTTTTGTTGAGAAAAACAAAAAGATAAATGCTAATATGAAGTCCATTGTTGTTGTTGTTGTTGTTGTTGTTGTTGTTAATATGAAGTCCATTGTTAGTCTGCAGCATTTTATTTTTGTTTCCTTTCAACATATATGTCATGTTAAATATGTGTTGTAAAACATACATATACCCATGAGAAAGTTTAAATTGCATTATGAAACAAAGTATGCAAGTGTTAGTCCACGATTGGAATAGAAGATAATGTAGACCAGGGCAATATTATGTAAGGCAGTATTAAGTAATGCTCAGTACTCTGATGAATAAGTACTCATTTCATCCGAAATACCCATAGCACATACAGGTGGGCATCCCTATGTGAGGGGTACGTTAAAGTATGCACACACAGAATTTTAAGAGAAATTTAAAAATGGTTGTGCCATGGGGTATATACAGGCACATTTTTATGGGTATGGCACCAATTAGTTTTTACCATCAAATATGACAATAATCTTAAAAAGAAGATAAGAAAAGAACACATAAAACAAATTTGAGAAAATAAAATGAAGGATGATAAGAAGATTCTGGTTAGAAAACATAGGACAAGTTGGTGAGATTCAGTTTCACCTCTACTTGAAATCATTGAACAAGAAAACCTGAAGAAAAAAAGGTGACAAAAAATGGAGTAGGGTAAAATGAGAAATGAAATAGAGAAAGGAGAAAGTGAGAAACGTGTATTGGGAGGCACAATGAGCAGCAAAAGTTTTACAAACAAAATCAAGGGAAACAACCAAATACGGAAGTGATAATTCATAATCTATTGCATTCTTCAACAAAGATTGGGAACGATGAGTGTTAAAAATCATTATTATTATTTTTTTTTCTTTTGTAGCCAATTTAATCCATTTATTTACATTTAATTCCTTGAATGAAAACAGAGAGGTCAGGCATTAGTTTCTTTGGAAAATGTGTTTTTTTTAATAAAAAATAACTTCTTTGGTTTAATTAAGTTCTTACATTCTATATTATACTTTTTTTTGCATATATTGTGTGTCCTAGATTTTTTCAAATTGGCATACCATGTATTCATATCTGGTACTTGTATTGTACCCTTACCTATGCACAACAAACTCAGTATAAAATACCATACCAGCACAAGAGGAATGAACATATCCTTGTTTTGACAATCAGACACAAGCAAATTTCTTGAATAAAAGAGAGTTTAACTTCAGACTCATGATGATATGACCTACATACTTGTAACTGCGTGTAGCCCCAAAAGGGTCGTTATCAGCCATGGCAACAATAAGATTGGCATATCCAAGTCTTAGGTCATCAGGAAGTTGCTTCACTTGCCCATAATCAAGCAACGCAACCTGACAGAAGGCACATGGAACATGAATGAGATGAAGGGAACAGAAAATAGATATCCCTAGTGAATTCTTTCATATGCATCACATTGAATTTTGAAACTGAAAAGTGAATATGCAATGAAGAACACTTGCCTCTGAGTCTTTGCAAATAAATATATTTCCAGGATGTGGATCCGCATGGAAAAAGCCATCCTTCAAAATCATTTGACCATATGCAAGTGTCAGATTCTTCAAAATATTCCTGGATTGATACAAATGTTCGGAACAATTAGCTAACAAGATTAAGAAAGAATGTGTGATTGTTGTGGATAGACAGAGATAAAGCAACAGGAGTATGAGCTTAAGGATGTACTAAGTCGTTGTCAGCAAGACAGTTCAGGATTCATTTGTCCCTCAAAATTGCTCCAAACGATATGTAATAGTTTTGATAAAATTCCTAACGCTCCATACACTGCACTCTAATGCATATTGAATTCAACTAACTTATGTCTACGCCAGCATATGACTATGGAACAGTGTTGTCAAACACGTAAAACAGGCTCGACACGGAGGGTCGGCAAAACACGTAAATCGTGAACACGTAACACGACACGGCCGATTCTACCAGATTTTTATTTAATATATATTATATATATACATGTAAATATATATATGTATATATAAGTAATTAGTGGTGAGATGCAAATTCTTTTGAACTTATAAGTACCAAATGCAATATTACATAAGCAAAATTCTAATTTTAAGATCAATTCATGACATTAACAATTATTTTCTTATATATTAAAATATTAGTTCATGAAAAATTAACACCTCAAAATTATAATAAGAACAGACTAATGGCAATTGATAAATCAATAAATAATGTTAACAGTTAATTCAAGAAAAACTAATACATCATTAAAATTATAATAATAATAAAAATTAGCACATCAATTCATAAAAAAAAATTCGTGATCAATTCATAAAAAAATAAGACAACAATAAATTTAGAATAATAACAGAGAAGCCGCTCACGTGCGCGGAGAGAGAAAGGGAAAATATGCTAGGGTGTGCGAAGGGAGAGGGAGAAAAGGGCAAGGGAGAGAGGAGAGGGAGAGAAGGCCTGCTCGGGTGAGTGAAGAGAGAAAGGGAGAGGGAGAGAAGAGAAAGGGAGAGGGCGTACCTGGTCGGCGACAGCATCAGGACAGCAGCAGAGAGCGGCGGCGGCGGCGAAGTAAAGACATCAGTGACAGCAGAAGATGAGTGATGGCAGCATCAGCAGACGAGCATCGGCGGCGGGACAGCGGCGACGGTGGCAGCAGGTCAGCGGTGGTGATGGCAGCAGGTCAGCGGCGGCGGCAGCAGGACAGCGGCGACGGTGGCAGCAGGTCAGCGACGGTGATGGCAGAGCAACATCGGCGGACAGGAAACAAAAGGAGGAAAAGATTGATGAGTGCCCGTCACAAGTTATAAAAGGTACACCATACGTGGGTGAACGAGCAGGTAAAAAAAGGGATCGGCGGACACGGAGTCAACACGCGATTCCACCGATTCTACGCACTGACACGCGATTCCACCGCATGTTGACGAAACGCGATTCTGGATAGAATCGAACACATTTGGCCGGGGTAGACTCGTAGAATCGTACGATTCTACGAGTCGACTTGCGTTTTTGACAACCTTGCTATGGAAAACCTCAGTAGAGTACCCTTATTCCCAGAGCTAATATTAATGTTAGTACTTGAAATTATCTTTTGGTTGTTCACAATTCAAGTTCATTTCTTCGTTAAGAGACTAAGGGATCAAACTAATTTAGTTTTTCAGTTTATATCTTTTAAACTATGTGAAGGAATGTCCTATAAAGAACTTATCACCCCCAAATGCATGATCAACAGCATTCCTCACAAATCACTGTGAATGAGAAATAAAAAAAAAATCATGACAAACTAGACCCTTACTGCTTGGCCATTGCAGCAATCTTACCACCAGGATCTATCCGGCGTTTGGCAATCTCATTTTCAAGGCTCATGATAGGGATTCCATCCATAAATTCCATTGTTAAGACCTTTCTAGCAAGAAATAAAGGAAACAAAAGACATATTATCAGCTTAGGAAAGAGTGATGAAAATGCAAAAACCATTTAAAACTCATAAAATCAGACATATGAAACTACATAAAATAATTTTCACATACAGTGATTTGTTGTAGCTTTTTTTTTTATTTCAAGAAGGATAATGATTAAATATAAGTTTCACGACGAACAAATTGTACAGACATTGGCGAGCAAGGTCAAGAAAACCAATTATAATGCTTTCTAATCTAAGAGATTTTTTTTAAGGAAGAATAAATGCAAGGAAAAATAAACATGTGATGACATCAGTAAGAATCAAGAAAGCTACAAAATCTGAAGGAATTAGGAAAAAGTTGATATCTATGATGAGGTTAGACATCTGATGTGGATGAGAGGACCCTTGCATGAATCAATTATACTCTGGTTGCAAAAAATAAACCATATTTGGAGTAAGATGAAAGCTACTCTCAGAATTATGCCTAAGCATTTACATTTCAACTGCATACATGT
This sequence comes from Pontederia crassipes, assembly GCA_030549335.1. NCBI lineage: Eukaryota > Viridiplantae > Streptophyta > Magnoliopsida > Commelinales > Pontederiaceae > Pontederia > Pontederia crassipes. The sequence continues at coordinate 39,513,252 of CM060190.1, forward strand.
ATAAATTTAATATGCTTATATGCCAACAGCCAATTACATTTAAATAGTAGAAACACAACCAACAATATCAATTGCATTAAAAGAGTTGAACAAAGCAATTTAAATTTCTTATGAGTAATTTCTATGGTTCCTTGTATACCTTGTTACCATGCCAGGAATCATACGTGGAACTAAAACAGGAACCTTTCTGTTGTTAGCTTTAAAGAATTTGTGTATTCTATCCATAGACTCAGCCTCCCGCAGAAAGTCAAACTCATATCCAACCTATGAAAACATTATATGGAAACAGAATGTATTAACAAGAAATCGGCTACATTGACGAAATTGAATCTACAGTAAAAATAGAGAAAAATAATCGAAGGTTATACTTTAGAAGAGAAGAAACAATGTTACAAAGCTTGACTATTTTTTCTCACAAATTTTTTTATCTGATACAAGCTTTTAAGTGCAGCAGGTAAAAGTAAATTGATAGTTAACATTCTGAGTGTTCGGGGTCTGGATAACCTAGTTAACATTCTGAGTGTTCGGGGTCTGGATAACCTAAACTGTGATAACAAAGTTGCATGCATGTCTCCTCCTTACCCCTTTACATTGCCATTTTATCAGGGACTCAACCTTTGGTTTGCCACTGTATCAGACTCCAACAAACTCACTATGATATCCATTATTCATATGCAATGGGAAGACGTGGGAACTAACTAGACCAGGAAAAAGTGGTAAAATGTAAATATTGAATCAAGTTAATTATCCTCAAATTGTTTCCACTGTCTCTTAACATTTTGCACCAAACCAACCAATAAACTGCTATTTCTAGAATCCAGGCTCTTGTCTATGATCAATCTAACATGATTGCTTGCAGAAAATTGCATGTGATTCATCCAAAAAGTTACAAAGAAATATTAGACTGAATTACAATGTACAATGATCACTTGCTGATCACTATATGTTTCTAACCCATTCTAGATGAAATTCATACATATCGAGTCCCACTTTTGTCTATTTTTGGGCCAATTATACTTGGAATGCAAACATTGTGATAACTAGTTGATATTCCTCATTTCATACTTATTTCCATATGCATAGAGGTTCTGAAATGTCAAAATCCATTAATATTTAAATTCTATGCCAAGTTATCATTTTGAAGACAAGTTATCATTCTTAAGTGTCAAGTTATCATTATTTTGAATTAACTGATTTTCAATGGTTTTCTTGCCCTAAATCCATCATTATCATGTATAAATCATATTTGGATAGTCACATCTCAACTTGTGCAAAGTTTTAAGTCCATTTGAACAAATTATGGTTTTTCAAGTGTCAAGTTATCGTTAAAGGGCAATTTTGTCATTTCGACATGCAAAACCATTAATTCTGCACAGGGACCTTAAGCAATCATCTTTTTATTGTTCTAACTCATTGCTGGTCAAATTTCATCACATTTGGATAACCACAACTCAAGTTATCATTTTTAAGTCATATAAGTTTTCGTTTTTGGCACCCAAGTTATCACTTCTTTGAAATCTTATTCATATTTGATTTCTGACTGCACTCACTTGTTACCCTAGTCCATTTGATGCTTCTAGTGCTTTAAATCACTTGCATTTGGATAATTTCCAGGATTTGTGGCAAGTTATCATTTCCGGGTTCAAAACCATAAAGTTTTCATATAGATTTTCATTCCTGCATAACACATAATCCCATTTGATATTTGAACTAGTTACCAGCAATATCCTAATCTTTATTTGTCAAAACACCATTCAAGGGCTTTGATGCTTGCTGTTTTGGGGTTTGTAGCAGGGAGAAAAGGTGGCCAAAAAGTAGAAAAAGGTGGGGGGACCACTGAATTCGTGCACCAAAAGCTGTCTACAGCAGTGCAGATTCTTCCAGGCAGTGGACAGGTGGCTTAATCAAGAGGATTAGAACATTCTGATGCTGATCAAAAGGTGGAAAGGAGTGATATAAAAGGTGGAATTTCTGGAGGAGAGAGGGGGGCTGGACATTGAGGGTTTGGAGCAAGGAAAGGAGGAGCTGCTGCTGCTGGAAGTTGCTGCTGGCCGAGAGCTTCTATCCAAGATGATTTGTATCTGTTTCTTATCCCATTTGATGTCAAGTCTTGTAAATACGAGGAGCTAAACTCCATTTCTTCTAGGATAAGGTAATAGTTTAGATTAGTTATGGATGAAAATGGATTGGATTAATTCCTGCACTGAATCATTTACTGATTTTCAGATTTCAGAATTATTTAGAGTTAGTTCTTGTCATTGTTGGATCCTATTGTAATCTATAAATGAGAATTTATCATTTGATCTATTCCTAGTTCAGAAATGGATTAGAAACCAATGTCAAGTTCTGAATTCCAATTTAATTGAAGTTCTGATTTCTAAAATTTTGATTTTCTGGTTTCTGTTTTTCTGAACTTCCTGAACCTGAACTCCTGAACTTTTGAATCTGTTTGTCATTGTGGATCTGATTAATAGAGCAACTGAAAGGTTGATATTGTCCCCAATCTTGATCAGAAATGAATCAAGATGTTTGGCATTCTTTATGATTCAAATCTGTTCACTGTTTCTAATCTGATTTTAAAAACCAGAATTCTGATTTTTTCTGATTTCTTATTGGAATCTGTTTTACCAATTGAGTCCCCTGAATTCTTTCAATCACTGATAAGTGAACTTTAGGGATGTCTTGTAGTCCAGAAATGGGTCAAGAATCAGTTGGCAAGCCTGATTTCCATTGATTTAAAATTCTGATTTCTAAAATACTGATTTCCTGGTTTTTGGCTTCCTGAATTACAAAATCTGATTTCCTGGGCTTTTGGATCTGATTGTCATCAAGGATTGAATTAATTGAATAGCTGAGAGGCTAATATTTGTCCTGATCTTATTCAGAAATGAATCAAGATGTTTGACAATTTAGGATTCAAATCTGACTTTTTCCAAAATCTGATTTCTGAGTTTTGATTCTGAATTCTATTTTCTGATTGTTTGGAATCTGACTTGCCAATTGTTAATCCCTATTTATTCAAATCACTGAGAGGTGTACTCTAGGAATCTCTTGCAGTCCAGAGATGGGTCAAGAGGCATTTGGCAAGCCTGAATTCCATCAATCTACATTGATGATTTTCCTGAAATGCTGATTTCTGTTTTCTCATTTAATTAACTTCTGATTTCCATTGTTAAGCCTCATTTTAATCCACTACTGAGAGGTAGTTTTAAGGTCATTCTTGAGAGTCAGAGATGACCCAAGGAGCATTGGATAATCACTGAATTTCCCATTAAAGTTTGAATGTCTTTTAACCCCAATCAAATAGAACTTGTGTGGATTTCACTTTTCCTTGCAACCGAGAGGTTGATTTTAAATCTCCCTTGAATTCAGAGATGAATCATGGAACACAAGTACTATTATTGGGTATATTTTATCCTGGTTTGGTTGATTGGAATTATTCCATCTTTTTATGATTGCAATTGCAAGTTATCATTCCAAAACTTCCTTGAATTGCAAAAAAAAAATCAGCATTGAACTTTCTTTTGAGCCCAATGATAACTTGATTTTCATTGAGGACCCTCTTTTGATTCAACCTAGCTAACAATTATATGATTATATATTGCTTAGTTGGAGGCCAACTGAGCTGTGGGAACAGCCATTTTCATTATTGAATCAAAGTTGGATATTTAATGATAACTTGATCCTATCCATCCTTAATTAATCTAGATGAACCCCAAATCCTAGAAGAACCTTCCTCATTGATAGTTGAACCTTTTTAGACTTCATTCTAGCATTTATAATTCAGTTTTGATAAATTTCCAAAACCCAAAAATCTGTTATCATTTCACTTTCCAATAAAAATCTGTTTTCACTTCCCTTTGAAAATCTATTTTTAGCCATTAAAGTAGAACTAATTTAGATTGTTTTAGGGTGCACTTCAAATTCTTGTGGATACGACAACCTGAGTCTACTACAACTTACCTGTGCACTTGCAGCTAGTGAGTTGGGAGACCAAAAATTGAAAATTTTGACCCTTTCTTTAATTTCAGCAAGTTATCACTACTCAATCCCAAATATCACTATCATACAAGGAGAAAAAGACAATACACAGGTAGCAGTTTTATATTTGCAGGGAATAATGTAACCTAGAATAAAGGCATGATGATAAGTTTGTTTTAAATGTAATCGCAAGAGCTAAACTTATTAGAAACATAGTACGTCAAAGAAACCTTGAGATAGGTTCTAAATATGAGATAAAATATTCAAGAAAAAAATAACACATACCTGCTTTTCAACCTCCTTAGTGAGTGAAAATAGATCGAAGTTGATATCTGTCTTTTGCAAAAACAATGCAAACGCTTGCAGGTTATGAATATCAACCATCATTAAATGTTGCACTCCAGGATGTTGAACCTAATTTTTCCATTAAAATATCTCATTAATTTACAGCAAAGAAACTAAAGCAGGCATTTGCTTTGGAAACTAACGTGGACACACTCAATACACCATGCATACACAAAGAAATACAACTGTGCACAAATAGAGATATCCGTGTAAATATGTAACCGCCAGAATTCATACAAATATCTCATATGCATTTCAAAATAATCCTCACCTTTACAGCAACCTCCATCTTCACATCTTTAAGTTTCGCACGATGAACCTATAATATACAAGCAAAATATGTTTAGATACGATCCATTAACTTTACATATAGGTGCCAAAAGTAACTGAAAGGACGAGTTCTTCATATATACGGAGAAATTTGTGGAACATGAGATAAAATTTGCATGTAGCCATATGATCCATGTAGCCGACCCCACCTAGTGGGATAAGGCTTTGTTGTTGTTGTTGTTGTTGAGATAAAATTTGCAGTAGTTAACTTATTTAATTCCTGAGAAAAATATGCTACCTGTGCAATTGAAGCTGATCCAACAGGCTCAGTATCAAAGCGCTCGAATATTTCACTGAAACCATGACCCAACTCCTCCTCCAATATCTGTTGGACAACTCCGATTGGGGTTGCAGGAGCCTTATCACACAATGTGACAAGCCTTCTTACCCAAGCTGCAGGGGCCAGATCAGGTTTCCCAAGAATTTGTGCAGCCTGTTCAAGAATTCAAATAGGTTATTGCAAATTGACTAGTTTAGCGTCAATATAGGAAACTACTGTGACATATCCTCCAAAGAAAAGAGGAATATCATCTTAAAATCTATGCTTGAAAGAGCTTGTGAACAAATATCTTAGCACCCTACTGTGTTGATCATATGTTTCCAAACAACAGCATTTCTATGAGTTTGTGCAACAAAGAGGGGCGACATATTTCATCAATTCAGCGTAAGCTAAAAGCTAGTTTATTTTTGCCAATGGAAAATCGAAAGTTGAAGGGTTACATTTTTTTCACTCGAAAATCCCCATTTGCAAATTTGGGAATCAGAGAACAAGAACGTCAAGGAAAGGTCATTCCAACTATTTTATATTACACTACATCATGATTGACATGCATAAACTTCAAAATGGAAGTAACTTCTAACCAATTTATATCACATGGCATCATGATTCACATGCATAAAGTACACAAGTTACAAAATAAAGCTAAGTTGAAACACAAAGCATCGTACTCAAGAATAAACTAAAGTGAAAGAATGCTTGAGTTGCCCGCCAAATCTCCAACAAATCAATGAAAGATAGTGGAATCGATTCCTAAAATCTGCGGCAGGACGTGATGAAATCAACGCTAAAAAGAACACATCTTTGCCGCACCAAGGGCCACAAGAAGCAGGAAATGCCTTGTCCCGAACCTTGAGGAAGAGGCCGCCGAGTTCAGAACAGAGGGAGTACATCTTCTCGGCGCCGACCTCGTGCTGTCGCTCCCACATCGCCTCCCGCTTGTCGACATCTTTCACGAGCGCCGTCCGCAACTGGCACACCTGAGAGTACTCGAGGAATTCAGTCCAGAAGAAAGAAAAAGAGAAAGAAATGACATAAAGCTCGCAACTTTGGCACGCGGGGGAGAGGGACAGGGGTAGCACCTTGTAGCTGGTGTAGATATCGGCAGCTCGGACCCAGAACTGGAACGAACGGCTCAACGGAGTGAGACGGGAGGAGAGCTGTTCCTGGAGGCCATTAGCGGGCATTGCGGAGGGTGTGGCGAGGGGAACGATAAAGTTTTGGGCTTGCAGGGGGGTTCTGGTGTGTTCTTTTTTGGTTGCTTCGGTCGATGGAGAGCAATGAAGCGAAAGAGAGTTTTTTTTTTCCTTTTTCTTTCCTCTTTTGGCTTTTGTGTTGTGATGTGTGGCTCAGAAATTACAAAGAGTGAGAGGGGGGCAATGGATTAGAGGCGAACGGTTTGGCAAAGGGAGAAGAGGGGGGAGGTTTCAGAGGAGGGTTCCAATCTTTTGTTCTTTCCTCGATGATGGCAGTGTTGGGAGTTACCTACGAGCGAGAAATAAAGAGAGGAGAGAGACCTTACCGGGAAAAAAAAGAGAGGAGAGAGAGATATGGGGGAAACAATCCACGTGTACGAGGAGAGGAGAGGGGAGAAGAGAGAGTTTTGTACCACGTCAAAACAAAAACAAAAAAAAAACGAATGAAAAAGATCGGACGTCCCTCAAGATTAAACCACTGAATTTTTATCTTAAAAAAAAGAAGAAAAAGTAATATGTAATCCATGAAATAATCTAAATAAATTGTCAATTATTTTATTAAAATTTTCAGACTTTACAATATTATTTTATTTGGTTATGATGAAAAAATTAGAATAGCAAACTTAAATCGGATCTTGACGAATAATTAAAAAACTTAATAAATTTATTGTGAAAATTTATAATTGTTCATCGCCTCTTTATACAATCACTTATGATAACGAACACTTGATAGAATGTATTTTCAAAATGACACCACCGAAATATATTATTATTGACACGAATGGTGAAGGCAAAAGAACTTTTTATCAAATAGATTTTATTCAAGTTATGTGTTTTGAAGATCATAACCATTTATTTATAATAGACATAAGGAGTTTAAAATTTCACCCACTCTTTGATCTCCGTGTCTTTTGACATGATTCACCTTTTGTTCATCATGTATATACCATTTTATCTTCATACACCTTTTAATATATGAAAACATATACCCCTTTAAATTTTATATACATTTTGGTATATATATAATATAGTAAGCTTTATACATCTTTTGATATATATACATTCTTTAACCTTTTGATATATACACTTTTTAATCTCTACACATAATTTTACTTTGATCACTTTATTTTTTTTTTGTTGCTTCAATCGACAGAGAGCAATGAAGCGAAAGAGTGTTTTTTTTTCTTCTTCTATTCTTTCCATTTGGCCTTTCTGATGTTTGGTTCAGAAATTACAAGAGTGCGAGGGTTAATGGATTAGAGGCGAACGGTTTGGCGAAGGGAGAAGGGGGGGGGGGGGAGGTTTAAGAGGGTTCCAATCTTTTTTTCTTTCCTTGATGGTAGAGTTGGGAGTTACCTACGAACGAGAAATAAAGAGAGTAGAGAGAAACAATCCATGGCCATCGTGTGGACGGAGGAATGAAGAGGAGAGAGAGGTACCACGTCAAAACAAAAAAAAACAAATGAAAAAGATCGGACGACCCTCAATATTAAACCATTGAATCTTTACCCTAAAAAAGAGAAGAAAAAGTAAAATGTAACGCATGAGATAATGTAGATAAATTATTGATTATTTTATTAAAATTTTCAGACTTCATCATATTGGTTGTGATTGATTGATAATAAAAAAAATTAATTATTATATCACTTTCCTGACAATCTAGATAGCAAGCAGTGATGTCTTTTCAAATTATTAATTGCCTAACATATATTTTAACAAAAATATTCATTCAATTAATTTTTTTATTTTATTAATAAATAAATATCATTCAACTTCAACTTCTTTATTATTTGATTTTTAAAAATAACTATTAATTTTCTCTCATCTTCTTTTATCTATATTCACTTTTCTATTTTTTATTTTGTTTATTTAGAATAATATGTGACAAAAATTTAAAATAATTTTAGGAATATTTTAGATAATTTGTGATCTATCTATTTTAACTATTATTTATATCACTAATATTTGCCAAATACTATAATGTGATGTTATCAATAATTTTAATAATGATAATCTATTTAATTGATTATTTAAATTATCGATTAATGAAATCGGCAATGCACCAAACATCTCCTTTATGGAAAGTCACCTGAAAGATATTTCTCTCACTAACCTTGAAAATGAAAGGATATGAACTAGTTTTTACATTTTCACATTCAACACATCAAAGATTTAAAAAAATACTCTTAGAGAATGGAACCACACAAATGAAATATGAATCGTCTTCCTCCCTTTCAAATTTAACTCGTGGATATATGAAAAAATACATTTAAATATGAATTCTCTTTCAAATTCAATCCATTTGAAACAAAAAAGAATATTTCACGCTGAGGATCCTTGGAGATGAAATGACACAATCTTGACTAATTTGCTTTATTTAATCTGAATTCACCACATTTCTTCCTCTTTTTCCTCCATCATTCATATTCTTTCATCTTGGTAAACATGTTATAAACCAATAGAACAAACGAGGAAGGAGAAGTAACGATCGAGATTAGTCGAGGACGAATAAATGAATCAAATAACCAAAGGACATTTAATGTGATATAAATCATATATTTGTTCACTTGAGAATGGTAACATGTTTTAAAACTTCTTTTGACCTCGAAAAATGATAGGATTAAATGATATTATTTGATGATTATGATAAGAAAGAAAAAAGCTTCCATGATAATAATTACAAATAGATTATATGTATGAATATTTGCCTATGGATACTTTGATATGCCCATCGTGTTCATAGATATATTTATAAGAATTTGAAGTATGTTTAGATTTTATTTTAATGTTGACCATTTTCAATTCATAGGCGAAAATGGATGTTTATGATCTTCTATGGATGATGACCCAATTAGATGTACGTAAATTTTTTTATGGATGAATTTAATTGTAAAATTTTTATTTAAGGATACTTAGAACAATTGTTCACAAGCATGAATAAGATTATATTGATTTAAAAGATGTCGAAGCCTCAGGCTAATATGAATTCCTTTCTATTTTGATGATGACTATATTACTTAGGATGAATTTGAATTAATTCGACTTATTGAATATCCTATTATGAGATCTTTTGAATCACACGGTAAACAAATTTAATGATATGCTCTTGCTAAATGAAATATTGATGCATGAATGCAAATTTAGTATGATAGTATGTTAAATGATTGGACAACCTATTAGAAGCATGACTTTTCTAGTTTGATTTGATATTTAATAATTAGGAATGATTCTTAGATCAAGTTATAGGTTAGGCATACTTACTTCTATATTAAGAATTGATTTCGAAAACTTGATTGAAAATATAGGAAGTCACAATGACATGCGACCTCGTTCAAAAGTTTGGACCATTGAAAGTGAAGTTTTGCTAGAACTTGTCAACCGAAAGGACCTTTAATTATTTTTTTTTTCAAATTCAATTTATCCATTAGGTACAAAAATCGTAATCTATTTTCCATCGATTACAAGAGCGCAATTCAATTATCAATTTGATTGTTCATTAACCATATATATTGTACTACAATCGTTAATATCATAATGGTTATTGTTAATTAGTAAATTACATTTTTCTTATTCATCGATCACAAGGGCTACTAATATAATATCATAAATGTTATGATACAATTGTTTAATTATCTTTTAATTTTTTGGAGTTATCCATATGATCGTATGGAGAGCTATCAGTTATTAAAGGGAACATCATATTGTGCGGAGCCAATCAACTATAAAGCTCACAATATGCAAAACATGATGATCCATAATTTTTATCTTTTATCTTTTAACCTATGAGATTTATTTTTATCAATTATTCATTGGGCTTCTTTTTAGTTTAGGGTACAATCATGAGAACATATAGATCATCATGCGATATCAAGTAAACAATACACATTTTAGCAATAATATATTTTCTATCAATTTCAATTATCCATCAGCGGTTATCAGTAATCACAAGTCATAATCTTAATATGATAAAGAATAATCAATATAATAAATATCACGATTAATTATAATCAATAACTAAATAATAACTTTTCTCAATCAAGTTATACTTTATTTTATTTTTTATTTCTTTCTTCTCTCTAATTTTTGAGATTAATTAACATAATAATATTTTATCATCTAATTTTATATTAAATTAATAATTAACATTATTTTAATGATTAAAATATTTTAAGCTTTAAAACTCTTAATCATATCCTCATTTGGAGTCCTTGTCCTTTATCCATTAGGTTTGTTTTTAAATTTCAAATCAAATTAAAATTCTTAATTTTATTATAATTATAATTCCTACTCTTAATAGAATTGATTTTTTTCTTTTCATTTATCTTTTGTCAAATTCATAATCTTAATTCATATCCATAATCCAATATCAATTCTTTTTTCTACTCAAATTTGAATTTCTTTTCCATGATTACCCTTTCTTTGTTTTAGTATTCCTTTTATAATTATACTTTTATTTTATTTCAAATTCTTTTTTTATAATTTTAAGGATTATTTCCATAAATCACTCTTAAACCATCACGATTTTTCAAATCTAACTCAAAATTATGAACTTTTTTTTATCCCTAAACTATCACAATTGTTTCAATTTAATCCTTCCTTCGACTTTTGTTAACTTTTCTGTTAACTTCATTTTTTATTTATGAGAAGTCGAAATTACCCCTTTAACATCAAATAACAAAATAAAAAAATACGGACAGAGCTCGTCGTCGAAGAAATCTCTGCGTCCGACGATAACGAAGAAGGTGACGAGCTCTGGTGGGCTTCCGGGGTGTCCCCCCACCCCCCACGTTCGTCGAAAGGTCACAAAGGGCTCTTTCCCTACGTCGGTGTGCACAAAGAAAGAGGAAAAGAGAAGGAAGGTCGAGGGGGGAGGGGGGGGGGGGACCCCCCGAAGCCCGCGGAGCTCATCACCTTCTTCCTCGCGGAACTGCATCCATGTTTTTTTATTTATTTTATTTGATGTTGAAGGGTAATTTTGACTTTTCATAAATGGAGAAAACGAAGTTAACAGAAAAGTTGATAATAGTCGATAAAAGGATTAAATTAGAAAAATTACAATAGTATAAGGATTCAAAAAATAAATTCGTACTTTGACTAGATGTGAAAAATCACGATAGTTTAAGGTGATTTATGAAAATAACCCATATTTTAATTCATTAAAATTCGAATACAATTTAACAAATTACTTTATTGTCTTTCATAAAATTCTAAGGTATCACATTAATAATTTGTAATTAAACATAAGAATATATTTTTGAAACGAATATTTCCTCTGGCGAATATTAGCACTTGGACCCAGGTCTGGATTTGGGTAAATAAGTCATCTCCTGATTTTTTTTAATTTAAAATTTTCTCGCTCATGACAAGATCTTAAAATGATTTAGATAAAAAATAATTTAAATTTTACATTAGTTTCATTATTAAAGCTTATAAAAGGAGTCCGGATGTTCAAATTCGTTTTCGAGATTCATCCTAACCTATAATTTTGCCGTAAAAATGATCTTTTAAATTACAGTATATTCTACTTTCTTAAGAAAAAAACATGATCAATATTTATCAACCAATTAATAAGTAAATGATATATCACAAACTTCTAAATTAAACAATAACTAAAAATTGATATTTATTATTTAATTTTATGCGACGGACACTACAAATCGCTCAAACTTTAACATATATATAAATATAAAATGATAATAAATCCAAATATGCCGATTTACTAAAATTAAATTAATTATATGACTAAAAATTGTTGATGAATATTTAGTTATCTTACTTTATTAAATTATAATAATAGGTTTCAAAATTGTAACTTCGTTAAAAATTAAAAATCAACGAACTTATAGACAAAAATAAAAATTCAAATTAAGATTTTATTTGACATTATTAGCAGTTTGATAAGCAAATAGCAATTTAACTAATGGATAATGAATTAATTAGCGAATAACGAGTAATAGATGATGATTAACGGTTAAATATTATAACAAATAAGTATTTGATAAACTTAGTAATAAAATTAACTGATGAATATAAAATGACATAATTAAACATATGACAAATTATTTAATTTAAACACTATACAAATTATATTATAATACATTAAATTAAATATTATATTTTAATTAAATAATAAAATTTCACAAGTAATATTTTTGTTAAAATATACAGAAATTTATATTGATAATAATTTTATATAGTGCACCGATGATATAAAAGTATTAATTGTGAAATTATTTTTTATTCATTGTTAACATATAAATAATTTGTAATTAATTTGAACATGAATATAAAAACAAATATAATTAAATGATTATAATATAAAAATTTGACAAAATAATAAGATAAGTTAGAAAAAAAATAATATATTTGAATAAAAAAATTGAAAAAAATTATAAAATGCTAAACTCTAGAAGTAGGTTTTAATATATTTTTTTCCATATGAAACGCTAAATATTTATTACCGTTTGAACTGCTAAACGTTATTTGAAATGCTAATTTTGATGTTACCAAATAAATCCTAAATATGAAATCAACTCTAAAGAAAAGTTCGAGTTTTTTTTTAAAAATTATTGTGAATTTTGATTTGAAGTGCAGAAATATGTGGCCGTTGAGGCATTGAAGGTGAGGCTCTTCATAGAGAATACAGCAACTAACCTTCCACCGACGAGTCACAACGTTTCAAGATAGAGGAATAGAAGAGTGTTGTGGCACCTACCCCAAATGCATCAGACCTAACTAACTTTAATTGACACGGTGACGACTCTTGATCTCAAGTGAAAAGATCTGGATTACGGAGAACAAAGTTAACAACTTGAACTCGTACTCGTGTGCATAAAAAAAATGGACAATTAGCATAATGAGATTCATCTCGAAGAAATTAGTAAAAGCCTAAAGGATTCAAAGAAATCTATAAGTTCAAATTAAACATGACAAGCAGGAAATAAATTCTGTGTAGCTAACAGGATAAACACACGGTATCACAAAGATGAGGTGACAAGTTGGCACTGCACTTAGCTCAAAAGGATTGAGTAGATAGGAAAAAGGTCCACAAACAACAGCACATCTAGTAGAGATTTAGAAGAGTCACCATAGAACCATGTTTCTCCAGAGAGAACCCAAGAAGGAGGTACACATCTTTTGTAGCATCCTACAACAAGCTTTAGCACTGTATGTAATATGGCACTGCATTTTGACAATGTGCTGTTTTTTTATATCCAAATGCCCTAAACTAAGCATGACAAGTTCAAATAAAACAAGCACCTTTTTCCTTTCAGCATCATTGACGACCACATTGAGCAATGTAGGCATAATTGACGAAGGAATCAAAAGCTCGACGAGCATTCTTGAAAGAATGAACACCAAAAGATTTCATGATCATAGCAACAAAAAAAAGCTTTTACAACACAAGTATAGAAGAATAATAAAGCTTTCACCGAACAACAATGAGAATCAAATTGTTCCCCTAACCAAGACATGAGCCTTGGCTTGATATGATGGAGCACAAGCACCTCCAAAAAATCAACAATCAGGATTGAAATAAGCTGATTGGATAAAAACACTAAGCGATTGATGATGTTAAATGCCAAAGTGACAAACTGAAGTCTAACAAAAAAAATCTACTTTCGATTTTCAAATGTTAATGTCCTAAACCATTATACATCTACACACACAAAGTCATCGTTCAATATAATCCAATGGTGTGAGCAAAACCAGGGGTATTGACAAAAAGAACCAAGCTTCTCATGAATTGGACTCCAAAGTTCGCAAGAAGTATCTATAAAATAGGGGGGCTTCAAAAAGCTCAACTATTTACAGACTGATTAGTTCGAATCCATGCATGCTGACAGGTTTTCTTTATAATTATACAATAATCAAAACTTCTGCATAACAGTAAAAGTCAAAGGACTAAGATTACTTTCTCGAACAGAACAAAGCTTAAGTCTACCTTCTCCTCAAAAAATAAAAAAATAAAAAAAAGCTTAAGTCTACCAGTCAGACTAACAATCTTTAGAAATCAATACATGATGATCTATATCACTCCAGGCCTTCTGAAACCAGAGCTCTTAATTTTTGAAGTCTCAGAAAAGGTCTTTTACTCAACAACAATTCATCATCTCCATCTTCTTGACTTTTAAGTGCTTGTAAGTATGTATTGTTGCAAAATTGCTGGTTAATAAGCTAGTATGACGTATATATCTTGAGATCAGGTAATAGCCGACCTATCTTGGAAATACTCATGAAAACATAAGACTAAGACCTGAACTGTGACCAAAAAGATGCATATGCAGCACCAAGTGAATTCTTCTAGATTCAACTGGAGCAATAAGGGATTTCTCCCTCAGGAATTTCCCAACTGTCCTCCACTTCATCAGCTTTTCTCTTCTTTGGTTCACCCAGATTTTCTTTCTTCATAACTTTCGGCTGATACCGTCTACATGACAGGAAATTTTAAAAAAGCCATAAGCATGGTGATTGTATTCCTCAATCAATTAGAACAAAAAAAATTTCTAAAAAGAGAAAAGAAAATTGTTAATCCAGGTCTTCAGCAAGAAAAGAAAAAAAAAACAACTGCCCATCCAATTGAAAACCAGTCCCTGGTCAGATTTATAATGTGAGCAATAATATTTTCCACATAGCATCTTCCACCATGAAAAACAACCACATTTCCCTGTAATCATAATGCCCACAAAGCAACACAATTCTCATTGGTTTTCCTCCGTTGATAACGCCTTGAATCTAAACCTACTTGTAACCCTATATGGTCCCCCTCCTTAGTCAGATGCTTTCCCCTGCGATTTTTTAGGTTTTGATTTATTTCCTTATCGCGAGATAAGTGTTCTATTTTGGGGATGAATTCAGAAACCAGCCGATCTGTACTATCATCGGGTCCAAAGAGAAAGAAATGTGATCTTGTAATCCTCTTCTGATTTTTCAATCTAATAAAATTCTGCAGTCACTTAAATTTCTCGATTTTTCTTAGGGTGAATAATTTCTCTCCTGCAAAAATCCTAACATCCTCCCTCTGCCCCACCCCACTGAGTCATGGATACGTATCAGTTACTTCAAACGAGCCATGGAAAAAAAAGATAAATATCAAAACGATGAGAAAAGGAAACAAGAAGGAATCGAAGACCTCTTTCGGTTCCTGCGGGCGGCTTCACGGGTCTTGCGCTTCCGCTTCTCCTGCGTGCTCTCGAACCATCGCCGCCGTTTGCACTCCTGGATGACTCCGGCCTTGAACACCTCCCTCTTGAACCTCCTAAGCAGCACCTCCTCCGGCTCGTCCTCCCCGACCACCACCTGCGCGTTGTAGTGCCCACCGCTGGAGTACAAGACGTTGGCCCAGGCCAACGCAGGGAAGCAACTGCTCATGACGTCCCCTCCTCCTCCTGTCGTCACCGGTGCGGTCTCTGAAGGAGATCTCGCGAGGAGCTTGGAGTCGAACGTGGCGATCGGCAAAAAAGAGGGGGCGCCTGCTGTGGCTATTTTGAGGCATGGAGCGCTCCCCCGTGACTGTGAGACGAGAGGTAGTAGGTGGCTGCGCTTGGTGAAGGGGAGGAATGGGAGGAGTGAGGATGAGAGAGGAAGAGTGCAGCGAGAAGTCGACATTGTCTTTGCTCTCTCTCTCTCTCCCCCCCTTTCCACTCTCTCCTCTCTCTCGCTTAAACCCTTTCTTCCAGTCTCATGGAGGTGGCGGTGAACAGTTCAACAGTTTCGGGACAAATGTTGATTCCTCTGCGTAATGTTGGGCTGAACGTGAAAATGAAAGGCCCACTACTACAGAGTGAACTGTTGGGCTGAAATTGAAATCCATCTAGCCAACTTTTTGGATCGCAATGTGTTCAAGCCCATAAGTAGCTTCTTCCGTCACGTTTTTTTTTTTCTTTTTATTTTTTGGGGATGTTATCTGTCAGGTCTAAGTTAAAGTAGGAGATGAACGTAGCTCTTTTGTTTGTGTGGGTTCTGTTCACAAAAAAAGTTTGGTTTTCACCTCTAAAAGCTGGGCACTTCTTGTAAGTTTACAACAGTGCAAGCAACTAGAAATCCCACAATTTTGGATTGAAAGCAGTTCGAAGATTTTATTGATCACTACTATTATAAAGTTGGCCTCCTCATCTCAACCAGATGTCTTTAGGCTGGATGCGCCTCCTCCTCCTGGCCTCTTAAATATTTTATATCACGACTTTGTTAATTCTAATGGATAACTTCTACTTCTCAAAAAAAGAAAAAAAAGGTAGCACGTAAAGTTATTTTTCAAAATGTTAAAGTCATTATATGTTTATTTTATAATACTCTAAAATAAAAAAAAACTTTATGAATTTTTTTTCTCGGTTGTGCGTTGGGATAAGTATTTGAGAGTAATATGCGCCATCCTGCAGATCTCGCTATTTTTGCGCGTGCAAGGTTTGAAAGGTTATCAAATTTTCCGAGTGGTTCTTTTGGAGCCCCATATTTTTTAGTAATTCCGTTTTTTGTGATAAAACATGAAAAGTATTTTTTTATATTTTCTTTTATTAATTGACTGATTTGTATATGTTAAGGACGTCCATAATATACAATACTTATGTGTACATACTTCATATATGATTTTAATGTAGACGAATGATAGACACAATATACAGGAACACGGAAAACCATTTCTAGTCCGGCACTGTTCCTTTGCTTTGCTCAGAGCATCGACGAGAACAACGGAAACTGCCGGAGGAGGACTCCATGGAGATAAGATTCCACCAATCAAAGAACGAGAAGTTGCTGATAAAGAGGCCAAGATTTGAACTCGACAGCGGCGAGCTAGGGAAGGTACAACAGTAGGATAGTGTACAACAGCGGCTTCTTCGTAAGTCCAGGGCCTCCTGGCCATTAATATGCAGTGGATGTAGACAGTTATTACAGTTAGACAGCTATTACCCATGAAGCCATCGATCTCTCTGTTCAAAAAGAAAAGAAAAAGGGATCTTGTTTCCTTCGATGAAATGTAACATCGAAGAAAAGGATCTTGCGTTCATATTTTTTTAGGTGTATCGTAAGGCATGCTAAGTTTACCATCGTAGCGAGAAGTGAAAATTCAGAAGAAAAAAAGATTCACCATTTACCTGTTGGAGAGAGACCGAGTCCTTGGATCATTTCATGGCAGTCGTGTAGTAAGACATAGTGGACATCTGCATGATTTACTGCAATATTATAAGAAAAGGTTCAGAAGCTAACCAAGCCAACTACAAGCTTAGAAGAGGACTTGCCCCCATTTATTTGGTCAGTGTGCGTGGTTTATTCTTTCAAAAAATAAAAATACACATTCGTTTTGGAACCAGAACAGTTGCGTTCCAGTTTTTTCTCATGGACGAATCAGTTCAAATCTCAAACAATCTGGTACTATTCAGCTGCTGGATGTGTGTCTTGCAACTTAAAATTGGTCTTGCATACATGAACTGTCTAATTGTAATGGACTTTGAGGAGAGAATGTATGCTGCTGTAAAGACAGAAGTCGAGATAAGTGGAAGTCTCATTCAAAAAGTTCTCAGACGACCTGATCAGGAAGTGTGAGACGGTTTTCTCCAATATCAGTTCTTTCAACAGGTAAATCCTTCCATCTAAAGGTTGTTCATATGCATTTCATTCATCTCTTGGCATAAAGCAGGCTGTGCAGTTACAATTTCCTTGTTTCATCTTCCACACAAATCCGAATATTGTGAACCAGCATTACAATAACATTCAAGCTTCATATGTTAGTTCACGATCAAGAAAACTCAAATATTTTGGAGAATTTCCATTAAGGTCCATGTTTTCTCTAAATGCTTATTGTTCTGTTTTTGTTTGCTTTCATCCTCAAAGTTTCTCTTCTACGGCCTGAGAGGATCATGGAGACCACAGCTAAAAATCCTAATACAGAAAGAGCCCAAAACCCAACTAACCAAATTCTTAGATATCTACTGCTCCTGCTTAAGCCAGACTTTTCAGATTCAGATTCTGGCAAATCTTCTTCTGTTGTTTCAAAACTCCCATTAATTCCTCCAAGTCTCTGTCTGGATGTCATTTTCTGATCTGTAGACTGACTTAATTTACTACTAATATTTGGAGACGAAGAACATTTTTGTTCATGATGCAAATAAAGAGCTCTGTTCAAAGCTTTTCCACATTCTATACTAAGGAGATCCCTCTGAAATGCATTTTCATCGCCCTTGGAGAGGCTAGAAGGATCAGGCGGTTCAGGGAACAAAGCCCAGCACCTATTAACCATATCAGCATTCCTCCAGTCCGCCTTGTCAAAACTCCAGTTGCCAACACCAAACCTCAGACCATAATGGAAGATCTTGTACTTTACTCCAGATTCAGGAACATAACCTGGATATATTAATATGTCGCGTCTTATAATATGCCTTAGATTTAACTGCACAAAGAAGACACAGTGCGTTGTCATTTAAATATCTTGAATTAAATACAAAAGCATAAACAAGGTTAATCCATGCGAAATGTTTCTAATGCCATAAATTGTTGGATTTGAACTAAATGAACAAAGAGCTAATACACCGCCTCATTCATTTGCAACATAAAATTCAAAGTCATAAAATTAGTTTGGGTGGCATGGATGTAACAACCAACCTTTTAAATTTTCCGTTTATTTTAGCTTATTATTGAATAGTATACCACTGGATGAGAACGAACAGAAAAAGCATTTGCCAGACTCTTCTTGACAAGTTATACTCTGGTATTCTGCTTTTGAATGATGTATTCTAGTATTGTATTAAAAGGATCATAAAACTCTGGTGCATGATAGAGAGGACGGCAAAGCCAATTGCTTAGTTGCAACAATTTGCTTGTTGAATCAGTGGTTGTGGAAGCAATTTCAGGTGTAGTATTTCGTTTGCAAAGTTTTTGTGCAAAACACCAAGCATGTTGTCAAAATTTGATAAATACTTTCATAATGAGTATATGTGGATGCATGGATTGTGCTACTTTCATGTAGTGGTTAAGGCAACCACCTTGAAATTAAGTTGCACAAAACAACTAAGTGAATGCAGTATATCAATATTACCAACGGTGTAATATCTCATACCTCTGCTGCACCAAAGGAATAGCCATACATTTCACTTATCCAACCAGATGAGTATATATCGCCAGTAAAGTTCGTTGCATAATGAGCTCTATCAGCTCGAACTTCCTCTGTTTTGTGGAGCCACAACAAAGCAAACTTCCGGAGATCATCTATGTGCATGATTATAACACCACCAACCTTGTCACAAGCAGAAGGGTTGCGAGTATGTATCTTTGCTAGTTCGTTATCACAGCCAATAAGATAACTAACAAAAGGAAATGTTGCCATGAATAAGAGACATATTCAATCAGGTTGTTCCAATTCAAAGGAAGCGAGTATATTCTCTTACTCATATGGAGTGGAAACAGGACGACCACGTTCTGCACCATACTCCCATGGTGTAATAGGACCTCTCATTATCATATCAGCATCAAGAATAACAATGAACTCTGCATCAGTCTTTACATGATTGAGCCAATGTAGAACTGCCGCTGGTTTGTTAATGGCAGGGTACCTGCAAATAAAACCAGCAGAATTTCCCCAAAACCATATTAAGAAAGGTAATGAACAAGTCTTATGAGTACTCAAAAGAAGGCATAATCAACCTAAAAGGCAGCGAGGCATCAAAAAATTACATTAAAGATTAAATCCTGAGTGTTTGACACAAGAGACTAATTTGCATGAACACGCTGACCACTCATAACATTATACAGAATTCAATAAATTGTGTTGAACTCTAGAGGTGGATGCAACTGAGTTGATTTATGGCAACAGACAGGTATGATACATGCAGGAGACGCTTATAATATGAAAATACACTCCGAAATATGCAGATAAAATTAGAAAGGGGTGATGTAACGACCAATGACAAAAAACTTGAAATGACCGATGTTAACCAATATGAAGTAGAGTTTAGTTTGGAGAATTGAACAATAAGATGATGTATATGAATGCATGTCTTATGTCGAACATGTTGTCATTGTTATGACTCATGAACCCATACTAATTAATGCAAGGAACAAAGATGTTCCCACAACCTAGTTCTTGTTGGACAAATATGTACGCGATGATCGACATGATAATACAAGATGGTTCCAGAAAGCATTTAATCTAACAAAAACATTGAATTCAATGTTAAGATCAGTCTGTGTGTTATACCAGTCACCAGTGAGTGGATGTTGGCTCATAGATGGCACATAATGGGTAGGAGCTAGCTCATGACCCTTGTATTCCTTCAACTGATCATCAGTACAACTAAGAAGACGTGTAATATTACCAGGTTGTCCACTCAAATGATAACTGAACATAAGTCCTACAGTTTGCCAATCAAAATATGTTGAACATTCTGTTGAAAATAAGGTATGTATTTTTGGGTGTAGCCTTCCAGATCCTACTTCTTTGCGCTCAGATATTTTTCTCTCCATTTGATGAATTTCAGCACGGTCCAAGTACTTTGGTTTACTAAGATCTGAAAATCTTTTACTTTTTAGAAAGCTCAAGTATCTTGACCACTGTGGTTTGGGGCAACCCACTGATGCATGATGCAATAGAAGCCCTTGGTTCAAAGTGTTGATGCATTCGATACTCAAAAGTAGGCCTTGCCTTTTATTAGGATCAGTTTCCATCATCTCGACCTGCATACAAGTAAAAGGAAATTCAGGTATAAGTGATACAGATACTTCAATAAACCCTACAGATCATTCCTCATGATTAAGCATCACAACATTGTCAGCATACTATTATATACATAATCATAGTTTTGTTTGTTGCTTATTTCTCTAACCTCCCTTGGAAAAGGTGGTGGAGGGAAGATCCGATTGCAATCATACACAATGGCATCTTCATGATGTTCCAACTTACTGAAAGACCAATTCCCCACCCTAAAGGGTAAACCATAGTGCAATAGAATAGGCTCCATGCCAGCTCTAGGTATATACCCTGGGTATATCATCAAATCATCATATATCTTGTGGCGAAGGCCAACCTGTCATACATATTTAGGTGTATGGAATGTTGGTAACATCAAGAAGAGAAAAAAAAAGCAATTGTTTAATACTATTTTTTTGTAGCAAAAACAAATATACATACTTCTGCAGCACCAAATGAATATCCATACATCTCGCTGATCCAACCTTGGCCATAGATATCACCAGTTATATTAGTTCCCCAGTGGGCTCGATCCTCTCGCACTTCCTCTGTCTTTGAAAGCCATTGAGGAGCTAATTTCCTTAAGTCATCAATATGAAAAGCTAGAAGTCCACCAACCTTGTCACAGAGCTCTGGATGCTTTGTGTGTAACCGTGCAAGTATGTTATCACATCCCCTTAAGTATCTAAAATACAAGAAATTTACCAATGTATGAATTTATTTATAATAGATTAAAAAGCCTAAACAAGGTAAATAAAGGAGCGCAATAGGACACAATTAAAGTAAGATGCGGACAGTCTCATACCCATAAAATGCAGCTACAGGCCTTCCTTTCTCTGCACCCAATTCCCAGGGAATAATTGGACCTCGAATGATCATATCTGCATCCAATATTACAACCCAATCAACATTATCTGCATCTTTGCTATGTTGTAGCCAACGAGCCACACCTGCTGGTTTATTGATAGCTGGATACCTGGGACGACGAATAAGCCATTAGACATGTGACGTGCCGCACATGGAAGAAGCGTTTTAAGCATGAAAACAAAGGTTAAGCATCCCTCTGACATGTAAAAACATATTGATGTTAATACAGCAGAATCTGAAATAATCAGTGGACCAGAAATTAGTGGATTTTGGAAGAAGAAAAAAATTCAAAGCTTCAAATAAGTTCACTTGTGCGATTTCATTTCAGATACAAGATAGCAAAGTGGTAGCTAAATTTTGGATTTTTGATATTAGAAATTCTACCTTTATAGTGAAAGGAAGACCTAAAGAGTAACTACATTTAATGACATCACTACCTTAATGGCATCACTACCGGATGCATTCAACAACAAAGGGAACGCATACATTCCCGTGTCAACAAAAGTTATCTTTTTTTTTTTTTTGGTTATGAATTAGTGCTTCAAAATAGTTAAAATCGATTCTACTCCTTTCTTCTAACCAGAGAACTGTCGTCGGTCAATTAGACATCCAGCACAATTAGGAAATTTCAGAAGGTCGTGTGATAAACTTCGAATTGTCCTTCGAATGTTCATGTAACCGGACTTTCAACAAGTGACGAACCGCAGGAGCTCACTTACCAGTCGCCGGTCTTTGGGTGGCGGCTCATGGATGGGACCTCGAAGGTGGGCGCGAGGCCCATTCCCCCGTACCGGCGCCGCTCCTCGTCGGTGCAGCTGAGGAGGCGCGTGATCGGGCCCGGCTGCCGCGCCTTGCGGAAGCTGTGCATCAGCCCCACCGTCTGCCAGTCGAAGTAGTCCTGACATTCCACTGAGAACAGCGTGTGGATCCTCCATGGCGCCTTCTGGTCGTCCGCCGCCGTCGCCACGATCGCCGCCACCGACGCTGCCACGACCAGCATCAGCGCTGTGAGCCCAGCCATCAGGCGGAAGGCGGAGATCGCCGCCGGAGATCTAAAAGGTCATGAGTTTCCGAGATGTCTAGCAGCTCAAAGAGATGAAAATATTACAGAATTCTCTCTCTCTCTCTCTCTCTCTCTCTCTCTCTCTCTCTCTCCGTTGTTTTCTTGTAAAAAAAAAAGACACAATAGACGATGAGAGAGACGAAGGCTAATTGGGTTAGACGATGCTGCTTTCGATTTTGTTTGTTTCCTCAGATTCACAAACTCAAACTTCTTCCAGCACCGCAAGAGGGGAAGACAATTTTTCCAAAGGGCCATTAAAATTCAGTTTAATTAATTAAAACTCTGAGGATTACAATTAATTAGTTAATTAGTGTGTTAGATTTTATAATAACAAACGTTAAATAAATATTCTTGTACAAGTGTTGGGTTGGTAAGAAGTTGTTCTAAACATTGGTTAATTGAAATGAGAATAGAAGAAAGCAAGAAAAATTAAGGATGAGGCAAATTTTTTATGTAGGCGTTATTTTTCTGATTTATATGAGACCATCTTAATTTTTTATAATCAATAATTATGCGAGGCACATTATTTTTTTTTGTCTCATCCCAATCATGATTTTTAACATAAACGATGCTCAATTACGATAATATATTGCACTAAAGGTTTGAACAAAATCTGATTTATTAGTTTTTATTAATATTCTCAATGAAGTTCAAACAACTCTAATTACTAATAATATTTAATAAATACTTAATTATAATTATATAATGTTTATTTAAGGTTTAAATAATATACTACTAAGTTAACAATAAAAAATGAGTATAAACAATGTTATTTATTAAAACGTGTTTTGATGGTATAAGAAAATAATAAAATAAATAAACAACATTTATTATTTATATATCTGATTAACTCTTAACTATTTAATATATTAAAACAAGAGATGGATGGATGAAGTAATGTCTCAAAATTCAACCTTTGTCATGTAGCTCCTCGCGTAACGTTTACATTTTGACTTTTTTTTTTACGAAGATGATCAATAAAAATAAGCACATCAGTCAAAAGACTTTAACATATAAAATTAATTTGAGACACGAAAAAAAAAATTGAGAGACGAATGCAAAAGCTAAAATAAATAACAAGATGATCGTAGAAGCTCAATAAACAAAGTCATAAATGACTTCCTCGTGCATAACGACTACACAGCATCCCAGTTTAGAGTTTAATTTTTTTTTGGTTAATTCCTTAAATTTTTCTTAAATTATAATAATTTTTTACGTCTAATTCTAATATATGAACTTGATTATATTAAGATTTTCACTTTAATTCATTTGTTTTGTTTATATTAACTTTTCTTTTTTTAATTATTTTTCTATTTATGAAAAGACTAAAATACTCTTTCATAAGTTATCTTCTACTTTAATGTAAAAAATTAATAAAATAATTTAAATATAAATAATATAAAAATTAAAAAAAAGGGGCACCGCCTCTCCTCTCTATCGAGATCTCTCGCTTTGTGGCCTCCGACTGTCACATTTAGTCTGACTCCGCCGATGACACTGCCTTTCTAGAGGTTGTGGAGAACCTCCTCGATGCCATCCACGAGATGAATCCGCCTTCGGCCGCTCAAAAATCAGCTCCTCCTCTTGTTGGTGCTTTACCATGGAGGATGAAGTAGAGGATGGTGTCGGGAAGGTAGTCGTAGATGACATGCTACAATAAGTTCATATATTAGAGTTAAATGTAAAAAATTGTTATAGTTAAGGTACAAAGAATTAACCCCAAATTTTTTTTATAAGTGAAGAGAGTTAAGACCCACTATAAAATATATTAAGATCCACTGCAAAAAAAAAAATTATAATTTTTATAAGGCGAAAGATTGATCATTAGATCTTTCCTGTGCTACAACTCAGCCAACCAGAAGATGCCAAAGATGAATTCTACAGGACTTGATATAGATTGGTAGATACATCAACAGATAGGTCGGTTGAGCCAAGATTGACCGAACAAGAGGTGAAACTTGTTGAGAAACTCTAAGCAGCATCAATTGAAGTATCGATCAAGACATCAATTGAGATGGTTTAAATGATTTTGGCACCAATACTTCAATCAAGACATCGATTGAGATGGTTTAAATGATTTTGGCACCAATGTTGGATTTCTTTGACAGATACTTGACCTAAGCTTATGGCATGTGGCAAATACAAGTTCCAATGGACATATTATTTAGTTAAATCAGTCAATCAATCTGAAGATAGGCGTAAGAGAAAGATCAACAAATTAAGGAACAAACTAAATTTCAATAGACTATTTGAATGTGTCCCCATAATTTATGGACAATCTATAAATACAAAAGCGTACGCAATTAAAAATTATATATATATATATATATAGAAAATTATGATCAAAATAGTACAAGCTTATCAAGCTCAACTGATCGTGAGATCAACCAAGGGGTCAATTGTACTATGTGTTGCACGAATAGTCATAAGTAGATCAAAATATGCATATGTTTGCAACTTATTATGTGTTGATAATTGATTATAAATGAAAAAAAAAAGTTTAATTGACAAGTCTTGTTGAATTCTCATGAGAGAGATTATGTCTACGCTATCACTAGGGTGGAGCCTTCAGGAGATGAAGCTTAAACTAATGTCAGTGTGTGAGTTTTATGGGAACAAATTCTAATGATGTGAATTGTTAGGTGCATTACAAAAAGTGCAAAGAATATGCATAAGAATGATAAGATGATCTCGTAATGTGCTTAGCTATTGTTTCTACATGTTATGAATGTTGTGTGCATTATAGAGAATCCCATGAAAGTGTGTTCATGCCAAATGATGAAAATACTGATGGTGCATAAGAAACAAAGAAAGGAAGATAAAAAAAAAAGCTCACAATGTGTCTTAAAGCTATTATTCCTACGTGACATCTCTATTCTTATCTTGCCAAAAATGATCTGTATATTATTCTATAAACAGAGCATGGCATGGCCCATAACGCAGATAATTTATTGTTTATGCTTATCATGCAAAAATGTGACCTCTACACACTTTAACTTGGGACTTGGGAGGTTCTCCCATGTGCTCTGGATCGAGTGAAGAGGTTGGATTGCTTATGGCAAGAGGATTGCGCATGGTATAGTACGGTCAGATCAAATTGATCTGAAGAAGTAAGTGTGTGAAGCCTTTGACCAGGGGACGGATATTGAGTTGTACTGCCAGAATTAGAGGGCCACCTTAACAAAAGGAGCTGACTTTTATTGCTAGGACAGGAGATCCCTGGATTGGTCCAAGCGAGGTCACCTCTTGTTGCCAGTGGATGAAGTCCACTGGCTTTTATTGCTGAAGGTTGACCAGTCAGTAATGAGTTCATCATACCAATAATCCATCGATCTGCATGCTCAGATTCACTTTTCACAAATGCATAAATATCATTTAGTTTGCTATCAATTGTACTTCATTATGAATTATGACAGTCCAAAAGTATATCTTCAAAATAAGCTTACAGGCCGCAAAGCTCTGATCCGGCCGCCAATACGCTGATTGTTATGCCACATCAAAATTAAAGAAAGAAAGTTGGAGCATTATCTTTCTTCAGAGCAGAATGCTTGGAAGAGAAGACGTTCAAAGAGCTACTGTCATGCGAAAAGACATTCTTCAGTTGGATAATTCGATAGATCATACGAGTTCTCGCAGTTGAAGTCAGATCCTTCATACCAGTTATCTTGGATGAATTCAGTAGCAGGATTTGAACTGTCTGCAAAAATATCTATGCCGTCGACTCCCGCATTCTTGAAGCAGCTAATTCCTTGAAGAGCAAAAAAATGCAAATCCTCAGGTAATAAGTCCAAATCTATGCCACTTTTAGCCTTTGATTCATATTCTAGTGGAAGGCAACCATTGCCATAAGGTTGCTCGAGCCCGGCATCTTTTATGCTTGGTGAGCGGTTTAATTTGGAATTTGCACCAAAGTCTTGGTAATTAACAGTATCATGTTTGACTTGGATGGAGACCGGGTTGATCATCCATGTCACTTGAGGTATACTAGAAAAACAACCACTTATGTAATCTGTAATCACAGGTTTAAGTTCACAGAGATGATCATCCGCGTCAGTTGTATAATTCTCACTGTTGCAAGTGATTGAGATGATTGAAGAGGCGGAGGACTGCAGATGATTGGAAACTAACTGTTGCTCTTGATCAGGCTTTGGTAGACATGAGAAGTCATCTAGCAGGTTACAACGTTCATGGATACGCTTTGGGTACCTCATGAATTGTGTTATTGGAAGTCCTTCATTCCACAGCTTGCTTTCTGGGATTCTTGGGTCACTTAGCTTAAGTTCAACACTTGGTGTCATGTGCTTCGAGGAAAAGGTAGCATCTGACTGAGAAAGATCACCAACTATTTGGCTTCCAGAAGCACTTTCCTTCTGAGGTTTCATATTATCTCTTAATAGCGACGAAGTCTGCAGGCTCTTCCGATCATCTACATGGATGCCAGAATTAGTCTCCTGGTCCCGAAACTTTGTGCTCAAAGAACTGGCGCCCACAATATCTTGTTGCATCTGAAGGGCAAAGTTTCCTGCATGGCCCTTGTTGCTGCTATCAGATATGTTTTCACTGCAAGTTCTGCCTTCATTCTGCTTTTGCAGTCTGCTCAGATAAAGTCGATACTTCTGCATAATGGATGTGCATTCTTTTAGAGTTTGGTCTATTAATCACAAGCATTGACAAAGAAGTTAACTATGCCCAACTTAGTTCTTTTAGAGTTTGGTCTATTAATCATAACTCATCAGCAAATATCATAGGCATTGACAAAGAAGTTAACTATGCCCAACTTGGTTCTTTTGTCATTCAGATTGATACAGGTGTAAGGACTTGCAGCAATATATTAGTTGCTTTGCAACATGTAAAATTATAAATCACTTCCTGCACTAACTGTTGATATAATTAATTACTACCTATAAGAACCAAATCGTTCAATTATGCCTAGAAGCAGCTGTAATTGAGTAACAACAAATTGGATTTCTTCATGTATACTGCCTCTATAAAGTGAGGAATATAATGGGTATTCTGATGCCACTTTCAATATGATGTATTGGCAAAGACCCTACATGGATTCTATCCAAAAAAGACCCTACCTGGAGATGGCTGGCAACATTTTCTCTTGTTAGTCCAGGGACATTCATCAAGTCAAGTATTTTCTTTGGACCAACTTCTGAATTCACAAAAGCAAGCAAGCATCAATTCGATGAGAAGGATTAGCAAAATGTAAGGTAAAATATAGATCATCACTTGATATTTACTAAGCAATTTATGGAAGAACTCTACATGTCTGAATTGATCAGCAAAACTTACGATCATATCCAATTTGATTTACTGCATTGACAAACTTCTGGTGAAGGTCAACAGACCATACTACCCTTGATTTTTTCACAGTAGCAGGATCGCTGAAGTCTTGATCAGCATGATCTTTGGTGTCCACATTTTTCCTTTTCCTCAGGTTACCTGCTCCAATGGAATTTGAGAAATTCCCTTCTTCAAGATCCTCACATCCAGTCCTCAAGAAGCAAATGTCCTCATGGATAATGTGACCTCCTATTTCCTTCATCTCATGCATTCTTTTCCTATAAACATGTTGCCATATATTTCTTAGTTCCTTCATTCTCACAGGTTTAAGAAGGTAATCACAAGCACCATGCTGGACACCTTTCAGAACCCTACTTGTTTCCCCGTCTATAGACATCACTGCAACGATTGAAGTATCATGGATGTTAAGTTGCATTATGACATTAAATGAAGAAAAAATATCAGACTGAAAGTGCAAAAAATATTGGACAAGGATACTAACTGATGACTGGAAGGTCCATTTCAAGTCCAACATGCTCCAAAAGCTTGAAACCATCCATGTCAGGCATGTTGACGTCACTGATTACAATGTCAAATTTATCTTTTCGTTCACGTAGGATGTCAAGAGCAACTCTTGCTAAACCACATGTAGTTACTGCAATATGAGAAAAGTTGCAAACAAGAAGAAAGATCATTTGGCACTCATGTTTTCTGTACTTTTTATTGCAAACATTTAAAGCAAATCAGAAATATGAACTCTGAGCTTGACAGAGATCTTTGGGTACAGTTTCAGAATTCTGTTTCATGAATAATGATTGATAAGAAAGTGGAAATGAAACACTTGGACTTACAATGCAGTATATTTATGGCAGCACTAATATTCTAAGAACTCGAGTCTTTGATGTAATATCCAAATACATTTTCCTTTTCTGATCCTTTTGCCAACAAACTCCGCCTATATTTTATAGCCGGTCCTAAGCCCGGATAAAGGAGGAGGGTTGTGTTAGGCCCCGACAGCCAGCATAAAATCCTGTCGAATTTTATGAACATGGATCAACATACCGAAAGGTTTGGTTACTAATAGAGCGGAATGACGTCGTATGATCCATGTAACCGACCCCACCTAGTGGGATAAGGCTTTGTTGTTGTTGATCCTTTTGCCAACAAAATGTTTATTTGCACGAAACCAACAATTGGAATCTTTAAATATTACAATAGTTAGCAACACACCATCTCAAGCATCACATTTTTTCTAAGATCAGAGGATCTTCCAAAACTAGCCCTTTGGACTAGGCAGAAAGTTGACTCTGAAGTGTGCAATTAAGCAATGAGTGACATCTATGCTGATATTTGCTATTATATTTCTAGAACAACAATGGGTATGCGCTTGCGAAGAGTTCAGTTCAGATGCAGATCAATGGATAAGAGCCAAAAAACAAAACTATGAAATTATATTAATAAATTGCTTGAAGCCTTCTCAAAGAGTTACTTTTGGAACCCAAAGATCTGGAGCAGAAATGCACCTGCATACAAAATATGTAAATATATACTGTTGTAAGTAGCATATTGGAAAATTTAAAAGTTTTCTTCTATTTTTTTCCCTTTTCTGTCAGGCAAATACAGTTACCTGAAAATACTATCCAATTGCAAGAACTTTTCTTTTAAAAGGTGATGTGTTTGTCTCCATATTATTAAGTCTTCAGTATTCAGTAACACACTTTGAGCAGGTGATGAGCAATCAGTTAATAAATACTCCATGCTCCAGACACATCAAGAAAGTTTCCACCTTTGAGCTCAACCCAATAGAAGGTCAATGGAGCACAGAGCAAGCATGAACACAAGGCACATGCATCAGCAAGAACCATCAAACCTAGCGTTACAAGTACTATACCTTCATAGCAGCATCTTCGGAGCATCTTTTCAAGAATTTTCAGCCACGTTGGATCATCATCCACCACAAGAACCCGGAGGCCGGCCGGAAAAGCTTCATTCCGGCAAGAAGCCAACTGGCTTTCCATGAGGCAAGGATGCAAAGCAAGAGGTGCAAGGGAAAGGAAAGGTGGGAGTTCTCTCTTTAAGTGGAGGTATTCATTGCTTTGCTTTCAGAGGTGCGTGCCAAAAGCGCAAGAGGTTTGGTTTCCCTTTTCTTTTTGTTTCTTCTTCGTATACGAATATTGGCGCTCGTTGGTTTAACACTTCAACTGCATTAAACAGCATTTGGTTGTAATGAACAGTCACCTTCTCGAGTCTACTTGGCATCAAACTGCTTTTGGTAAAAACTTGTGAAACTTTGACGATTTGAATTGACAACAGAATTAGTGCACTCTTTACGATCAGCAGGACGTAGGCTGTAAGCCATGAGACGAGACGCAAAAAAAAATAGTAAAAGGGGTCATGGACCATACTGCGCGTATCTCGACTGTGGGCGGTACGTGTACCGGTTTTATTTTAACTGTAATATAATAATCAAGATCAGAAAGTAGATTGTAAAATATGATCAGCAGACAATCTGCAGCTTATCTTTGTTTTAAATGTCTTTCTTTCCATTATGAATACTGTAGCTTGCAAAGTTTTTTTTTCACTACCAAGTGGCAACTAAAGCACAAAAGTTCAGAGTTAAGAGGCCTTACAAATCTCATTCAGATGACCAAACATATGGATGATGTTGTCTGTCTAGGCATGATCAGACGATCCCATCAAAAAGTTTTTTTTTGGTATTTCGAAAATGTATGGCCAGCTAACAACAAAATTGAAACCAGCAACGTTAGTTGATTCCAGTTGTAATTTTTTGTTTTTTCACCAGTTCTGTTTTTCATCAGTTCTCCATGTGATCAACATGTATATGTGCTTGCCATCTGTTACTCTGGTACTTGGAATACCCCAGAAAAATTTACCAAAGGATTTGGAATGTGAGAATGGAAAGTGAAAAGTACCCAATTGGAAAACTGTCTAATGGAGATGTTAAAAAAATAACGAGTGGTTGGTGGTGGGGGTCATGGAATGTTCATTTCTTAAATCAGCACTTACAGAATCATTTACTCAGTGGATTCCCTCATAATTCACAGCATTTTTTTTTCTGATTGATGTACTTGGAAAACATAGCTTTAGTAGGCCTTGAGTATAGATAAATATTATATACATAATGCTCAATGAATGGTCTCCAGCAGGCATATGTAAGTGGAGACAATTAGACCCTCTGAAACTACAAAGAGTATATATATGAACTCCGCAATGCTTCCTAACCAATGAAGTCAGTAGATTCCTCCTCATCCGTCCATCCTCTTATTTTTGGGCCACTTCATTTTGGATTTTTTTTTAATCTTTTCTTTCTCTCTTTGGCTGAAGGAGTTTATTCATGTCATGTTCGTTGCAGCTTGACGGCACTCTAACTGCAACTCATCAGTTAAAACAGTTGAAGAAATGGATGGATTTTGGTGGCAACATTTTGACAGCATGTCTTGTTGCTCTTGTTGTTCATGCTGCTTTGCGTAAAGAAATGGTTATGAGACAGGTGGCATGGTTGAGGTTTGCGAAAGGGAAGAAGAACTGGGGAGAACAGAGACCAGATCTTGTCAACTTTATCTGGAAGGCATGGTTTGATTTAAATTTGCCAAAAAGCTGGGTTTTTTTCCTTGCCGTTTTGCGTGGCAGTGCATAAACTTTTAGAAGTGATGAGGAAATTATTAGAAAATCTTATGCCTTCTCCCCTTTGGACACTGCAACCAGTGCCCAATCTGACAAATTCAGAACTCTGCAGGGAAGCAAAAGGTATAGAAACAGAAAGGGAACTAAACCTCATTAGGACCTACAACTACAAGATGCCAAGGCAGTAGCTTGAATCACGCAATAGAGGAGTTCCCTATGAGCTATTAGGTAAACAGAAGAAAAACAAAAAGGAAGGGGGAAGGGTGTTGATTTGAAATTAGTTAGTAGATTAAAGTGAAGTGTGGTCAATGGCTCCAATAACGAAAGTTCAATGGCACCAACAAAGGGATTCATGTTCCTAATCCAATTGACTGCCACATGAATGAATAATATATATATATATATATATATATATATATATATATATATATATATATATTTAATGGTTGTACTAAGCTCATGAAAGTACTAGCGTGCTACACCCGTTCGTGGATTGTTTGATCAAAAAAAAAAATCGTGAACTGATTTTGATTAGGCACAAAGTCGATCGACCTTTTTTCCAACGCGAAGACTCCTTCGAGTTATGGTGGTTGAAGATGCCTGCGTGAGAACGCGAAGACGAAGACAATATGAAGATGAAGGCAAGTGGAGATCCGGTGGTTGAATTGCCTGCGTCTCCGATGGGACCAAGACGCTGTGTCCTCGAAGGAAAATGTTAGCAGCGACCATAGGGAAAAACGACGATGACGACAACATAGCATTTGCGGCGACGGCAAGATAGCATGGAAACATCCAAATCGGTTCAATGGCATGCTTAGAAGCAGGTTCGGAGCGCCTTCATGATCCAATGTGCATTTCGATCGGACGATCCATGCAGGGGCGTAGCATGCTACTATCTTTAATGGGCATAGTGACTTTATCTTTAATGGGCATAGTGACAAAGGAGAAAGTCCTAGTGACATTCTTAAATCGAATTAAGTCAACTTACTTCAGAGTGGTTTGTGCTCGGTGATCTCATGAAGTTCCATTACTTTGAAGTTGAACAAGGAAGCCCACGTTTGTGTTTTACTTCTATAAATACTTATTTCTCACAAAATAACTTTATATGTGCTTCCCGAGTAAATACAGGTAAAATACTTGGATGATGTGAGTCAGTGCTACTGATTTCACTAAATCAATCATAGTAGGAACTAGAATGTTAAAAATAAGGAGGCCAATATATTATATTGGTGAAATTCGAACCCGACCTCTTGATAAGGAAGGAACCAAATGGGTGCACACAATGAAATATTAGATAAGTAGTATATAGTGCAAATGTTGCGAGATTTCGACACTTGTTTCAACATCATTTAGTCCAAGGTTGAATCTCCTTGTACATGCATTTATGTTTGATATTTTTTTATTTCTTTTGTTTTCTGATTTCCAAATTTATCATGCACTTACATATTAATATGTATATTATTATAATTCAAGCAAAAATAGTAGAATTATATTTTATTTATTTCACTTCAGCTCAGATAAAATTTTATGATTTAATTTTTTTACAATTTCCTTATATTTCAACTTTAGTATAACTAGAAATGATTAATTTCAAATGAATTATTATTAATTAATTTAAACCACTATGTTAGATATGTTAATTCAATAATGTTACTTAAGTTATTTAATTGTGATATATTTTATGAATTAAAAAATGACATTGCGATCATAAATAATGGAACTTGGCATACAACTATATTTTTGCTGAATATGTCACCACCACCATAATAGTATCAAAACTATCTAATTCTGAATGACCCACGATGAAATTGAAATTTCTTCCCAAACTTGAGCTAGAATATATATTGCCTCTAGGAGTTCAGTAGGAGCAAAAAAAATTGATACTTGTTTTGTTGGCAAACTAAGCAGTTTTGGACAAATGTTTTATCTCATATGATGTCAAATAAAGTTAATTTGAATGTTTTCAAATAACCTCCATGCCTACCTATTGGAGTTTCATGGATCTCGACAAGAAGCTTGTGATGCAATGTAGAATTCTCTCGAATAACCAATTTGTCTTTATAAAAGGATTTTCCATCCACCAACGAAAAATCAGGTACAACAATAGGATTTTGTTTGAGAGAGAATATAATTTTCTTAATATAAGGATCTTCAAATAGGAAGTCTTGAATGTCAGCAAAGTTCATGGAGAAGGGCACAACCAAAGAGAAAAAAAATCAACATGTTGAGGTTGTCTAGATAATCTTTTGCACAATTGTTTTCTTTTCCTTCTTTGTAAATAAATTTGAAGTCAAAAGGAAGAAGCTTCATAATTAGACTGCTGCTCATGAGTGATAACTCATTGATTCAGAAGATGTTTAAGGCATCATTTCTAACAAAAAAATTGACAACCAAGGAGATAATGTTTCCATTTTTGTAATGCTAGTACTAAACCCCTTATTAAAATAAGCTAATGGATGTTTAGCTTGCAACTAGATTATGCCCACCTCCACTAATGATGCATTACACTCATACTGAAAGGTTGATTAAAATTTGGCAATGAGCAACAATCAACATATTTTTAAGCTATTAGAAAGTTGATTATGTTTGAGAATTCAATTGATAACCATCTTTTTTGTCAAATAAATGATAGGCCTAGCAATAATTCTATAATTACGAGCAATTCTTCTATTGCATTCTGTTAACCTAGGAATTCATGAAATTTCTTTATACTACTAGGCACTGGCTGTTATATTATCTTGATCAACTCCAACCCTCTTGTTGGGCACAACATGACCTAGACAATTTAGACTATTCAAATAAACATTTCTTAGCATTGGCAAAGTAATAGTATTAGTGTAGGGCTTTCAAAGCAAGATGTAGGTGTTGTTTATGTTGTGACTCATAGGTCCGTAGACTAGAATATCTCGAAGAATACTTGAATAATTTTTTTGATGTAAGGACATAAAAGATCATTCATGGCATATTGAAAGGTGGAGGGTGCATTATAAGAACAAAGGGCATAACTATCATAATGGCCAAAATGAGTTCGAAAGGTTTTTTATGTATATCGGTTAGAAGGACCCTTAGTTATTGGTGTTCATTTTGGAGAAGATAGACAATCCATGTAATTCATCCAAAAGTTCATTTATATTAGATACTGGATATTTGCCCGAGGTTGTAATTTGATTAAGCTTCTAATAATCAATACAAAAATGTCATGTATCATATTTCTTCTTAACCAGAAGGTCAGGGTTGGCAAAGGAGATGGTACTAGGTCAATAAAACCTAGCTTTAATAGGGTAGCTATTTGTTGCTCAATTTTAGTTTTTTTGGTAATAGGGATAACGATAGGGATGTATGTTAGGAGATTGTGCACCAGGTTGTAACATAATGGCATGCAAATGTTTTCAAAAAGAGGGTAAAGAAGAGGGTTCAACAAGCATAGAACTAAACTATTGTAGAAGTAACTATATAAACATGTGGGGTTCAACCATGTTACCTTTAAGATCATAGTGCTTAAATAGTAGTTGTAGATTAGCATCATGAGTTACTGACTGAGGAACTCGTTGTAATTTGTAATGATGGACATTAAGGACGAAGATCATGAACATTTTATTCCAATTCGCTTGGACAATATTGAATGAAACTAGCCATTTAATCCCCAATACCAAGTCAGCACCTCCAATAAAAAAGGATAGTAGTACTTAGTGATTGTGAATTCAGAAAGTTAAACATCAAATTTGCAGTAGAGATTACTGCAACGAATTACTTCACCATTACCTATTTGGATGCCAAAAGAAGGCATTTGGTGCACCGATAGTTGGAGGTTAGTGACAAGTGATTTAACATTGAAATTGTTGGTTGATCTAGTATCACCCAAGAGAAATATTTGCTTGCCACTAAGATTTGTCTAAAATGGCATGGAAAGATATCTCTGTCAAATTTGTATATTCTTGTTTATCATTATTGAAAATGTTCATCATCTGTATGTTCTTGTTTATCATTGTTGAAATTTTCATCATCAAAAGCTGATTTCATTCTATCCTCCTCTCCGATCAGTTTCATGATGAAAAATTAAAAGTTTTGCAACGATGTGATAGTGAATATTTCTTATTGCAACAAAAATAAAGGCCTTTCATTAGCCTCATTTTTCAATTTGCATCTCTAATTTGTGCTGGTGATGCTCAAACGATTGCAATTCTAGGAAGAGATGTCGAGGGTGCCTTGGGACGTGTATAAATATTGTTGGACCATTGTGGAAAAGTATTATATTGAGAGAAAGGTCTTAACCTAACCATTGTGAAGAAGTATTATATTCAGGAGCTCAATTTGTTCACAGATGTCAAAGTAAGATTCATGACTTTGTAAACACTTTTAAGATTGTGGATACAAACATCAACATTCAACACCTCCTTGAGACCATTCTAGAACACACTCAAGAGATAATGTTTTGATCTGTTGGTCACCTGAGAAATGTGTTTCACAAATTCTTGCTAAAATTCATGAATAACTCTACTTTACTGAATGCTACTAAGATATTCATTAGGATTTTGAAACTCTGTCGAGCCACAATTTTCCTGTAAAACTCTTACCAATTCTTCCTAATATAACAAAGGATGTTCATCATTAATCCAGAAAAAGAAATCAAGAGCATCACCATCAAGATACATATAAGCAACAACATTTTGAATCGGAGTTTGGTAGCAGCGAAAATATTTTTCTACCTTTATAATCCATTCTTTAGGAACACCTCCATCGAACTTGAGAAATTCTATCTTGTGATCGTCGAGGTGGTCCATTCAGCCACCAAGGATTCTCCACATCATTTTCTATATCATGACAAAGAGCTTGTCCTCTGTTACTTTGTCCAAATAAGACTTGCTTAGTTTTCCTTTTCTCAAAGGCTTCATGTGTGCCTTCATCATAGCAACATCAGCAACTAGAATATCAATGTTTTCTATCTTGGAAGTAATAGTAGATAGTTGTTGGACTAGTTGGTTAGTTGAGGAAATGGAAGAAGAAGGGAACAACTATGTGGTTGGAGAGCTAGGAGTAGGGGGAATTATGAGTGGTTTATTGGTATGAGACGAGGATAGTGTCTGATACAAAAATAATAGATTATTGAAATATAAAATATAAATAAATCATCCTTGTGGAGTGGATTATCCTCATAAACTTGATTACACAAAAATATACATGCCTAAAACACATCTAAAACACATAACTAATAGTCATTTATAACAAAAACAAAAATTGATAGAAATAAACTAAAGGCCTGATTGGATGTAAACATTATATTCGAGAATAAAATTCTCATAATCCTTATGTTGTCCTTGCAATATTGTTCCCCAAGAGCAAGAACATTTTGCTCTCGTATTTTTTTTTGTTCTTGCAATTATTAACGTGGGCCCCACAACTCTTACAAAATTAGTGTTTGACTTCAAAAGCAAGAATAGGAGTATGATGTTATGGATGATCTCGTGTCAAATGAGACCGAGAGACTTAGTAGCTAAGTGGAAATTAGTTGGCAGAATAGTCGGGATAGTGGAAGAACCACTTTCTCCTTGCTCAGTCTCTTATAATTGGACAGGTATCTCCACTCATTTTCTCCATTTTCTTGCCATATGATTTTTTTCCTAAATTATACTTGTGTTGGTAGATTCTTATCATATTTTAAAATAAATATGAACATGAAAGCATATCTCAATTAATGAAATTCACATAAGCAAAATGAATGAATTCCACGAACTCTTGATTCATCTTCTTACAAATATTATCAATCTCTTTAGCCATTTCAATAAGGCAATTCTCTAATTGTTTTAGAAATAGTGGATATATGATAAGAGAAGAAATAAACATCAAAACTTTGGGACACAATGAAGTGCTATTTACTAAAGAATTATTTATCATCATATGAAATTTATTATTGAGTTTACGATAATAATACTCTTAAGATAGTGTTCGTCAATTAGTAACTATGGAAGAACCCACTCTTTTATTCTAGTATTTTTTTTAATGATTTGAATGTATTTTCATATATTGTACCCATAGTACTCATCATATGTTTATTGTCTTTTCATTCATCATTTTTCATCGCATTGAAAATACTTGAATCGGGAGCCTATTTAAAGACTTGAAATGTTGGTTAATGAAGGAATGCATCTTCATCCATTAATGAAATGGTTCATTTTTTTCATATAAGGGCACACCTTATAATAAAAAAAGCACATCTCAAAAGTCACATTTTATGATGAAGAGACACATCTATTCAAATGTGAATACATCTTTTCAAATATGAATATATCCTTCAATGTTGCTCATGATTTATTCGGGAACATGAAAGTTGAGCACAATTTCAAACCCTTTAATATGTGGTGTTGTTTGATCATCAAGCCTTTAGAGACTTTTGTTTAAGCGAAAAGGATCGTACATCATTAATCTACCAAATCAATCACCTAACAAAATTGTTCTCATGAATTTGATATCAGACTTAATCATTCACATTTTAAAATTTTACTTAAACTTTACGTGCAAGAAAATAATTTCAATATATTATGATTTCGATCGCCATCTCAACATTGTGGTATTTGGATGTTCAATCATGTGGCAATGAAATCAGCCTCCTTTTCGAAATCACAACTTATGGAGATCAAGAGACGACGGTATAAGAAAAAGAGCGTGGCGACAACTGAGTGGCATGGGAACGACATAGAAAACCTTTTGAGGAAATTCGGAGAACATGAGAACTTTGTTAAATCATTGGAGAATATGAATAACTAAATAGAAAAGCTTTATTATAGAAAACTCATAAAAAATTTACATGTGTAGTCTAACTGATGAATTAAAAATTTAATGATGGATCTTAATATAAAGAGTTAGATGACTTTACTAGTTTTATGTCATAATGACATAATCAAATAATTTAAATGATCAATTATTCTTATACTTGATCCAATTATGAAGCTACAATATAAACATTTTTAGATTTACACCTCTGTATATTTCTTTATTAT
This sequence comes from Pontederia crassipes, assembly GCA_030549335.1. Classification (NCBI taxonomy): domain Eukaryota; kingdom Viridiplantae; phylum Streptophyta; class Magnoliopsida; order Commelinales; family Pontederiaceae; genus Pontederia; species Pontederia crassipes. Next base: position 39,551,917 of record CM060190.1, read on the forward strand.
AACGCATATATTTGTTTCCTTGATTTTTTTATTAGAATAGAGATGAGAGATAACAACATATAAAACAGAAGAAATGAAAATGAGCATAACAAGGGTGTTCTTTCTCCTGTGGGGGTGTTCAACCTCAACTCAATCATGGGTCGAATCAGGTACGTGTTGAAAATTTTCAACCCATTTTTATTTTTAATTTTTAACTTATATACAACAACAACAACAGCAACAAAGCCTTATCCCACTAGGTGGGGTCGGCTACATGGATCATACGACGCCATTCCGCTCTATTAGTAACCAAACCTTTCGGTATATTATTCACCAATAGATCTTGCTCTATTAGTTCGCCAAGTGTCCGCCTTGGCCTCCCTCTCCCTCTTTTAATCGGACTCCAGATTATTTGATCTACTCTTCTTACTGGCGCATCTAATGGTCTTCTCTGAACATGACCAAACCATCTCAAACGATTCTCTACCATTTTCTCACTAATAGGAGCCACTCCGACTCGTTCACGTATATGGTCATTCCTAATCTTATCTAATCTTGTATGACCACACATCCATCTCAACATCCTCATTTCGGCTACCCCCACTTTACATTCATGTTATCCCTTCATAGCCCAACATTCACTACCATATAACACTGCTGGCCTTATAGCAGTACGATAGAATTTTCCTTTAACTTTATTGGGTACTTTTCTATCACAAAGAACTCCAGTGGCTTTCCTCCACTTACACCAACCAGCTTGAATTCTATGATTAACATCGTCATCAATCTCACCATCTTGTCTTACAATTGATCCTAAATATTTAAACTTTGTCACTTGAGGAATTATATCCTCCCCTAACCTAACTTTCAAATCGTCTCTAAGTTGTTTATTTGTGAAATTGCTATGCATATATTCTGTTTTATTCCTACTTAAACGAAAACCCTTTGACTCCAACGTATTTCTCCATATTTCCAATTTTGTATTAATCTCTTCTCTTGAATCCGCTAAAAGTACTATATCATCCGCAAATAGCATGCACTTAGGTACCTCCTCTGTGATACTCTCGGTTATAGCATCGATAACTAAGTTAAATAGATACGGGCTTAAAGCTGATCCTTGATGTAGGCCAATTCCTATAGGAAATTCATTTGTCTCACCTCCGGGTGTCCTAACCCTAGTCAATGCCCCATCGTACATATCTTGTATTACCTTAATGTAGGCAACATTCACCCTCTTCTTTTGCAAGGCTTTCCAAAGTACATCCCTTGGTACCCGATCATACGCCTTCTCTAAGTCAATGAAAGCCATATGTAAGTCTCTTCTCCTACTTCGATACTTCTCCATCATCCCCCTTAGTAAATAAATCGCCTCTGTAGTGGATCTTCCTGGCATGAACTCAAATTGTCTCTCAGAAATACTAGTCTCCATTCTCAATCTATGCTCAATCACTTTTTCCCATAATTTCATAGTGTGACTCATAAGTTTAATCCCTCTATAATTTGCACAATTCTGAATATCCCCTTTATTTTTGTAAATAGAAACTAATGTACTTAATCTCCAATCATCAGGCATCTTTTTCGACCGTAAAATCTCATTAAATAGTTTACATAACCACAACACACATTTTTCTCCTAAACATTTCCAAACTTCAATCGGTATACCATCCGGTCCAACGGCTTTACCATTCTCCATTTTCTTAAGAGCTTCGCTAACCTCCGAGACTCTAATTCTACGATAAAATGACCTATTAAGCTCACATTCGCTAACTGTCAAGTCCTCCAAATCACAACGCGAACCTTCACATCCATCATTAAATAGCTTATAGAAATACTCTTCCCATCTGTTCTTAATATCTCCTTCAGTAACTAAAACCTTGCCAACTTCATTTTTTATGCATCTTACTTGATCCAAATCTCTCGACTCCTTCTCTTTGTTCCTTGTAATCTTGTAAATCCTTTGTTCACCCGCCTTTGTCCCTAACTCCTTATAAAACCCCTCGTATGCTTTAGCACGAGCATCACTAACTGCCTTCTTAGCCTCCCTTTTCGCCAAACGATACTTTTCCCAATTGTCAGAACTATTGTCCAAGTGTATCGCCTTGAAACAATTCTTCTTATTACGCACCTTTTCTTGGACCTCCTCATTCCACCACCAAGTCTCCTTATCTCGTGGTCCAAAACCTTTTGATTCTCCTAAAATGGCTTTAGCAACCATTTCAACCTTTTTTGCCACATTCTTCCACATGATACTAGCATCTCCTTCTAACTCCCACACACTTTCCTCTAATAACTTACTTCTAAAAGTCTCTCGCTTCTCCCCCTTTAACTGCCACCACTTGATCTTTCGATCAAAAACTGTTCGGGATTTTGGTTTTATACATTTTATTTGCATATCAAGAACTAACAATCTATGTTGTGTAGTCACTCCATGCCCAGGAATTACTTTGCAATTAGTGCAACGTCTTTTATCAGTATTTCTTATCAAGAAAAAATCGATTTGAGACATATGAGTTCCACTTTTGTATGTGATTAAATGTTCCTCTCTCTTCCTAAAATAAGTGTTGATAATCTTAAGGTCGTATGCTAAAGAAAAATCAATAATAGTTTGTCCTTCCTCATTCAACTCCCCAAAACCAAAACCACCATGAACCCTTGCATGTGGTCCTGCCTCTTTACCAACATGTCCATTAAGGTCTCCCCCAATATAAACTTTCTCGGTTGTTGGTATACTTTCAATCAAACCCTCCATATCTGCCCAAAACTTCTCCTTGAGATGTGATTCTGCTCCTACTTGGGGTGCATATGCACTAATAATGTTCATAGTCTCCTTTCCAATAATTACTTTCACGGATATGATTCGATCCTCAATCCTTTTAACTTCCACAACATTCTTCCTCCATTCTGCATCCGCGATAATACCAACACCATTCCTTCCATTTACCTTACCTGTGTACCAAAGTTTGGAACCATTTAACCTAATCTCTTTACTTCCCTCTCCTACCCATCTAGTTTCTTGCAAGCATAAGATACTAATCTTACGCTGGTCCATTACTTGTGCCACCTCGAGGCGCTTCCCATTCAACGTCCTAATGTTCCAAGAACCTAATCTGACCTTAGTCTCATGAACTAGCTTCTTTAACCGCCTCCGTCCATTAGAGTGCGGTAGCCCTTGCTCATTTAACACTGCATTCAGGCGAGGATGCAGCGGCTCTTGCTCTCTTATCACTGTACCCGAGCTGTACAGCGCGTTACTTACGGGTAACGACCTAGCATTAACACAATATATTCGTTGATCCATGTTCATAAGATTCGACATGATTTTATGTTGGCTGTCGGGGCCTAACACAACCCTCCTCCTTTATCCGGGCTTGGATTATATAAAAATTTAAAATATTAAATAAAATATTTTAAATATGCAAAATAATATTTAGACACTCAAAAAATATTTTATTCTTTAAAAATAAAAATATATAATATTTTTTATAGTATATAATAAAAAAGTAATATTTTCTTAAAAAAGGTATTTGTTGGATTGGATTAGGTCCAACCCTCTAAATGGGCATAAGTCGATCAAACCAATTTTGATCCAATTTGAAGTCGGATCGGATCAAATTCGACTCATGAATACTCATATTTCAATGTTTGTATATTTCAAAGGTTCATTAGGTAGGAGACAAGATGTCCCCTACTTAAGAAGAGGACACTCCCATTAAATCTATATAATATATCATATTATATTATATGTATAAAGAAAGGTAGAGCAAGTAATTAGATTATCCTTCAAAGCTTTGGAGGTTACAATTTAGGAATGTAGTTGGATCAAATGGCCAACAAACCATGAATCGTATAATCAGCATGCCAACCTTGCATTGTTGCTCAATATTTAGGGTCAAATGCTTTAGTTAAGATGTATACACTACAATGGCATATTCTTATATTATATTTAGCGCACATATTCCGTTTTCCCCTACGTATATTCTAACTCAAAAAAGGTCTATGATATTTATTTAAAGCCAACTGCGTCTTGTTTATATAAATAAAGAAATAAAGAGATAGAAAAAAGAATGAAACAGAGGGAGAGAAGGAATAGGCTTAATGAAGGAATTAATTACAAGGGGATTAGGACATGGTTTGGTGGTGGTTGGAATATGTACTTTGAGTTAATTAATAGCTAATAATGTGTCTCAGTTCAAGACTTAATTCATACGTTGCTTGTGGTGGCCGTCTTCCGTATATTGCGTAAATTTTTACTTAAGGAAAATAATAAATAGGTCGTCAGCATTCTTTTCGTTATTATTCTTTCTGGGATTAAATTTGGAATTATTAGCACAACCATCAACTTCTAGAGTAAATAATTTAAGTTCCTTCTTCACCAATAAATTATATATATATATATATATATATTTATCAGATCTCTCAATCGAACAACAAATTTGACTTCCTTAATTCTTCACATTAGTTTTATCAATGTACGTATGCGTGCGCTAAGACCGTTAAGATTAAAATCTTATATAAGATCGTAGGTGAGTCATAAGAACGAAGATAGTGAGATCGGATCGTAAATTTTACTTATTAATAAAATAGTATATTTTTAAAATAATAAATAAATTTTAAATAAATTTTTCGTATTGAAATATTAAATTATACCTCACAAAAATATTTTTTATGGATTCATGAGTCAAATTATATAAAAATATATTAAAAATGAACAAAAATATATTTAATTTCATATAACTTATTATCATAAATATATTTTTACTTAATATTTAAATAATTATTTTAATCATATGAGATCGTATAGGATCGGACAATATCGTAAGATCGTGTGACTAAAATTAAGATCGTATTAAGATCTTACACATAAGATCATCAAGATAAGATCGAGAACGGAAGAGGTATGTAAGATCATAAAATCGTAAGATCTTAATATCTAGATCGAGATCTTGACAACCTTGTATGCATGCGTCGATCAGTCTCATAAATATTATTTATAATATTTGAATTTAATTCTGCACAATAGTTTTAAATGATGTTTAGCTAAGTTTACAAGCCGCTCATATTAACTTATAAGTAATCTTTTTAACAAACATGAGTATTTAGTAAATAGTTTTTTTTACTATAAGTTGTGATTTTAGAATAATCTATAAGTTAAAATGATTTTTTATTTATAAATTATTTGATCACAGTAGTTAACTTGCTATAATATCCTTTATACTTTTTAATGTTTCCAAGGTATACAAATATCTTTCATCTTCTTTTTTCTCAATTTAAGCTATTTGGAAAACACAGTGCAGGCGCTCTCCCTATGGAAGAGATTTTGCCCTCGAACTCTCTTTTTTGTTTCTAATCAATTAAATAAGTTTATATATATATATAGATATATATATAGATATATATATATCATATCATGGTACTATTTTTTATATGTCACTAAATGAAAAGTATTTTCTAAATAACATATTTAAATATCATTTAAGTTTTTTAATTATAGAAGCTACAATTCAAAAATTACTAAGTAGTGTTATTATTATTATTATTATTATTATTATTATTATTATTATTATTATTATTATTATTATTATTATTATTATTATTATTATTATTATTATTATTATTATTATTATTATCGTAATTTTTTTGTCTCACATAATTTATCATTATTTAGAATATTAGAAATATAAGAGAGTGTTCGGTTGGAGAAAACACGCTCTTATCAATATTGATATATATTATATTTTGATTTATCATTAAACTTCGTTGGGAAAAATCATTTTCTCTCGTTGAGCGTGATAGCTAACGTTACATATTGAATAAATTATACTTCGTGGCTCTAATTTAGTTTGAAAAAAAAAATAATGTAATATTTGTAGTTTTAACTACAAAAAAGTTTTAAAACTATTGACCCACACAATTTTCGGTCAATAGTTGATTTTACAAATTACAATAGCGAACAAAAAATATCGGGTCTATTGAGGTCATTGTTCGTTAGATATTTTTAATTATATTTTATTGTAAAATATATTTTTGACATCCCAATATCACAATATGAAGTTTTTATTTTTAAATATTTTAACTTATTTCAATCTTCCAACTAATATTATTTAATCGCTAGTAGTCAACTCCTATCCGTTAAAAATTTATCGTCCGTGAACCATTATTTATATCAAAGTTAGTATTTAGAAGATTAATGATCTCTAGCTTACTTGGTTGATATTGGAAACTATAAATTAATTAATTATTTTCCACTAAGGATTTTCAATCTTAAGTTCTTAACTAAAACTTTTTGCTAACCATTGTTTCTTTATTTTTATTAAATTATTAATTTAATGAAATTTGATAAAAAAATATATATTTAAAATATTATGTATTATCAATAGGTATAAGGGTCGTTTAATAAATTTAAAGAGAAAAAGCTTATCGATTTCATATGGAAGGAACACAATGTGAAATCAGGAAAGCCTTATAATTGGAAAATCTGGTTGATGAAAAAAATTGTTATGAGTAAATAATCCCTTACCAGTCAATGTCTGTCCCGTTTTGCAATGTTAGCGATTTATTAAAGGATATCGATTTGATTAGAGTATATAATTAATAATTAATAAATATAGGATAATAATTTATTTATAAATTTAATAAAAAATATTTGGTAAACATAACAGTTAAATTAGTATATTATATAAAATGACAAAAATAAACATAAAATATAGTTATGATATTTTTATTCACATTATATTCATAATAATTAAATGACAATATTTTATTCTAAAAAGATTGATTATTTCAAAATAAAAATTTTATTTGGGTTGTAAGTAATATTGAAGATATGATATATTAAAATAAAAATAATATATGATGTTTAATAATTAAATAAAACTTTTTATTTAAAAAATGAGGATATGATAAGAATACAATATGAAAAGTAATTTATAATATTTTATGTTTAAACTTCTAAACATTATTGAAAAAAATATTTGTCAAAAGTTTATAATAACATTTTGATTGCTACTAAATATTATACTTTCATATGTGTCAAATAGGTTCCATATCTAATCATTGCAATACCAACCTTTTTTTTTTATCCAGAGCCTACACAATGACATCAAATTAAATTTTCAAAATTGGATTACGTGACATCTATTTAAAGATTTCAAACATCCTTCTCATCACACGAATTAAATCATTTGTTAATGTTATAACATTTTATAGGCAAGTGAGGTACTTATAGATTTCGAACTTCTATATTTCATTTATTTATTTATTTATTAACAATGCACGTAGTTGAGCGATTTTCTTGATTTTTTTACCACATAAAATATTTTCGATGATAATCTTACTCCATCTTAAAAAAAACACATTATTAACGGGATTTGCTTATTATTTTAATTTGAATTGGCGATATTAGTCCGTTATTGTATCAATACTTTTTTCCAAAACAATTTTGTAATATTTCAGTATTGATCAAAATTAAGGTTCATATAATTGATTATAGGAAAAAAATATTTATTTTAAGTTCAATGTTCGGAGTGAATATGATAAAATAATATGGTCTTGTATTTATTATGAGATATTCAAGGGAAAACACATGATAGCGTGAAAATGTGGTGAAAATTATTGTTTTTATTGCAAGTGGAAAGTTCACTCCTTATTTGGATTTAATGTTCTTCTTATCATTATTATGTTCATCATTGTTAAAATATTTGTATTTATGCACATTGTATTCATGGTAAATGATAAAGAAAAAAGGGATGAATCTCTCTCGGTTTTGGTCTAAAATGAAAATTGGGTGATCCAAATTCAAATATTTTCTCTATGCAAAATTTCAAATATTCAACTCAATCCTCGACTCCGATTAATTGAATTAAAAAAATATAAATAAATATTCTTAAAATCATGGAGATATTAAATCTTTAGATCTATGAGATATATTGTTAGGATCATAAAAAATTTAAGAGATAAGGTATTATATGGAAAATGCATTATTATAAAATTATAATAAGATCGTAAAATAAATCGTAAAAATCCAAATTTTTTTATATAAACAGTTAGCCACAGTTACCTTACGTGTAATTGAAAATGAGGATGGATACAAACTGATAGAAAGAGAAATTATACAAAAGATTAAAAAAAATGGGAGTTGGTAAGAAATTGACATTAATATTGTACTGTTTGTAGGACCTCTTTTTTCTCTGTTTTGTATACCGAGATGGAGCATCAGTTGGCCATCCGGAACAGCGTAATTTGTTGAACGTTGAATGACTATTCATGTTAATATAAAATTTATTATATTATTTCATGTATCTTTATAATTGGTTATATTTTATTTATTTATTTCATTGACGTCATTGTCTCCAATCCATCATCATATATGATCTCAATAACTTACCATTTTTTTTCATATTTAGCTTACTATCAAGTCAAGATTTCTCTTTTCCCATGTTCCATGGCGAGAGGACAGCAATGCTGTGTTTAGTACCGAAACTTGAATCAAAACTTTATCAAATTTCGATATTTTTTATCAAACACCTCACATGATCAGAACTTGAAAATTCTGATCACATGAGACTAGTTTTTCAAAATAGAGAATTGCAAGTTCTCGTCGGAGGCAAATTCTGACGAAAACTTGTCAGAAGCTCGAAGCAAGAACTTGGCCATTTTTTTAACTTTTTTCCTTTTCTTTTTCCATCAATTTTTATTATATTTTAATTATTAAAATATTAATAATTATTATTTAATTTTAATATTATTTATTAAACTATTTTTATATTATTTTAAATAATAATCAACTATATTTTTTATTTATTAATATATTATTATTTATCTTATAAAATAATTTATTTATCTTAATATAATTATTATTTTTAATTATAATACTAATAACATAGGGAAAGTAATAAACTATAATATTATTATTTTTCAGTTATAAAATATTATGTTAACATAGATATTTTTCATAATTGATAAATTATAATATTAAAATAAATATTTTTCATAAATATTTATTTTAACTAAATAAATATTTTAATTTACTATAATTTTATACACCGTAAAATAATAAATTATATCATTAGTTCTTACTTTTTATCCAAACACCTACTAAAACTTTTTTATCAAATCAACTTTTCAAATTCTCATAATTACACTTTTCATCCAAATACCACATATAAACTTTTCTATCAAATCGATTAATTCTCGAGAACTAACATGAACTCAAAATTTTCATACCAAACACAACCCAAGAGAATCACAAATGTCACACTAATAAATACATCTTATCCGAATTTATATTACTACTAGTACACATTCAAAAACTAAAAATTTATCATTTAAAAAATTATTCGAATACATGAGAGTAGGACGTAGAGATGGAAAAAATGGGTCGTGTCATGCCACAAGGTCCATTTTCGACTCCGACACGGTCCAAGCCCGACCTGATAGGGCCATCCGGGCTAGGTCGTGCCGAGTTGCTCGACCTATTTTTCTTTCTTTTTTATTTTTCATTTGAACATTTTCGCCCTGCTCCAAGCTAGCTGCAAAAATTAAGATTCTAAAACTCTCATTGTAACGCCCCGAGACCCACGTGATTTTCACGTGCTCAGAGTCGTCCCAGAGGCGTTACTCAATTTTTTATAAATTATTTTTGCAGAATATAAACTATAAATGCGAAAGACTTTTCAATAATAATAATTAATAATCCATAATATTCAAGATAACTAAAATATCAATAAGTTCACAATTCTAATAAATGCGGAAATAATAAAAATTAGACAACTTGATCTAAAATATGTGCAACATCTGTCTGTCACTGAGCATAGCCACCTGCAGGATCATCCTCTGTCAAAGTACTCTCACCTGCACGGATCCAGGTACAGGGAAATATTCATGAGTATAAAAATACTCAGTACGTAGGGTCTACTAAACAATCAATATTCTCAATAAAAAATAAGATATAATCAACGATGAGTCAATTGAGCAATCAATACAATAATCAATTTACAATATAACGATTTATCAATATGAGCAACTATATCAAGTTATGGTCAAAAGACCAATCAATTGAGATAGTAATTAATAATTGTCTAATCAATTGGATCGATGATTCAATATAACAATAGGATAATAAAGTCATAAATCAATAGGAAGGATAACAAAAAGATCAGATTTTACTATGACACTATTCAATTTAACAATTTTCAATTCAATATCAATGGTCATTGGTCAATAACAATTCCATTCGATTCAATGGGCGGATGCAATGCTAGTCAACGTTCAGTATCCAAATGATCATGATCTATTCAATTCAATTCGATTTCAATCCAACTCAATTCGATTCGATTTTAATTTAATTCAATTCAATTTACAATGTTCGGAGTTATCCAATTCAATGAGAGCGCTCGGTCAATTAAGGAAATTCCATGTCTCTTTCATGTAGGCCGATGGGGGATCAGTGCCACGGCAAGCCACCCAACAATATAGCGCTAATAATTATTCATGAATGGCGGGGGACCATGACCAAACACAGGACAACCATAGCTTCTCTAAAGGATGATGGCGCCTCAAACCTTTAAGTCCACTATCTGCCACATTCAATTCAATTCAATTCAATAACAATATGACCCGGGGACTTGGAGACAATCAGAGAATATGAAGACCCAGCAGTTTTCAGCTTTTATCTTGTTTACCTAATACGTCTATCTTTTAACAATTTAATTTAGATGAAACAAGATCTAATCAGAAAAATTACTAGATCAGTACCATAATCAATGATAAAATTGGATATGATAATAAAATTGATCAGATATGATGATAATATGATTTGACAAAATAATACTATTATCAGATATGATAATAATATAATCAAGTATAATGGCAATTTAATCAGGACCAATCAATAATAATACAATGAATAAATGACAGCAAGATAATTATTATAAAACTCATAATTAAAATTGCTAATATAAATAAAATAAATAATTAACTTTCGGCTCCATCTCTATATTTATTTATTTATTTTTCCGAGAGATTTAAGAAAGAAATTTCCTTAAAACAAAATTCCTTTTCTCTCTCTACGTGAAGGTTAACAAAAGTAGTTTACTTTTCCTCTTTTTCCTAATTTTCTCTCTCCATGGCATTGGTAGAAAATCGTGTTTCTACGTCAAATAATTTTTTGTTCTATTTTTTTTTTACTTATCTTTCTTTCTCTATTCCTCTCCCAACTAACCGAAGGTCTTTTTGTTTTACTTATTATTTTTTCTTCACAGGTGCTAACCATCTTATAAATTTTCTTCTTACATATCATATTCTCTCTCTTCCTCCTCTCTAATAGTGTTTGGCCGCGAACTTAATTTTTATTTTATTTTCTTCTCTCAATCTACACTACTTTTCTCTCTCTTCTTTGCTTAATTATCCTCGCTCTAAGTTTGGCACACCCGTCTCCAACATATCAATTCTCCCTCTTCTTTGCTTAATTATCCTCGCTCTAAGTTTGGCGCACCTCTCTCCAACATATCAATTCTCCCTCAGATTTTCTCTCTCCTATTTTTTTTCTAGTCTCATGTTCGCATGTCTTTACGTCATCCGCATTCCCTCCTCGTTATTTTCTTTTTTTTTTTTTTGTTCAGACCAGGGGCGGACCCAGACTTCAAATTTAAGGGGGGCCAAGGTAAAAAAAAGCAAAAATAAGTTGGTAGGAAGGTTTGATCCCTTAACCTTTAGACCAAATTCTAAGGTGAAAACCAAACAAACTAAGTTGAATTCATGATAATTTTGCATACTATATGCTACTTAAGAGGGGCCAACTTAATACTTTATCCTTAAATTTTATACTTTAACAAATAATATTAATAAATTTTTAAAAAATTGAGTTGGGCCAGGGCCCCCCTCAAGTTCAATGTGGGTCCGCCCCTGGTTCTGACCATTCCCGAGAAAGAGTTCATTTATTAAAAGCGTTCTTTTTTTTCTCTATCTATCTCTATTGAAATAATAATCATTCGAGAAAGAGGAATTAATTATGAAATAATCCTACGGATCCCCCTTACGTACCTCGTTTCACGTCTAGTCATTCAACATCGAATCACGTCTTGCCATCAATTGGACGTCACGCCTCTATCGCTGAACACCGAAAATCAAAGAGAAAGAAATTCCTTTGACGACTGACTCTAAAGTTTTATTTATAGGACTCTTAAATCCTTGATTTTCAATCTATCTCTAACTTCCAATCCCAATTAAAATTTATCTTTTAGTTAATCTATTTTAACAAATTCTGATTTACTTTAATAATTAAATAATTCCAAATTTAATTAAATATCTCTTAATACATTTTTATCCTTAATTAAACTACTTCCCTATTTTCTTTTATTTTCGGAATTATTAATTATAATAATATTAATGACCATATTTTTTTTCAAAATAAAATGATAAAATATTCATTTATTAAATCCTAAAAAAATCAGGGTTGTTACACTCATTGAGTAATTATGATAGCATACTCGCAATAGTAATTATTTAAATCAATTTCAAGTGAAAAGATAATATCACTCGAAATGAATCTAAGAGCGGCTATTGCGAGAATATTATTTTAATTATTTAATAAGAGAAAAGAAGATTGAGAGAGAGAATGTGAGAGGAGAGGAGATTGAGAGAGAAAATGGGTGATGTGTCATGTGATGTGGCCATGTGAGAAAGAGGAGGAGGAGTTGTGAAGAAGGGGGAGGGGTTTGACCGTTATTTAGATCAATTTCAAGTGAAAAGATAATATGACTTGAAATGGATCTAAGAGCGGCTATTGCGAGAATACTATTTCAATTATTTAATGAGAGAGAACGTGAGAGGAGAGGAGACAGAGAGAGAAAATGAGTGATGTGTCATGTGATGTGGCTATGTGGGGAAGGGAAGGAGGATGTGTAAAGAAGGGGTAGGGGTTCGGTCGTATTTTATAGGTGACGGAGAGTAATAAAAAAAACTCGACATGGTCCGCGTTCTTTTCAACACGGCCCGTGTTGTCCTCTTTAGCGTCGTGCTTGTGAACCCACCCATGAACTTGTTGTCCAATCGAAATAACATGGGCCGTGTTTGTGCGCTATACGCAGTCAATGTTGGCACAAAAAAATAATCCGTGCCAAAATGAGCCGTGTCGTGTCGAGTATGTGTTCACCATGCCCGGATTGTGTAGTGCCCACAGTGCGGATGGTCAGCCTGGCACGGAATGGCATGACATTGCCCATTTTCTTGTACTTGGATCATATCTGTGCCAAGTCACACCGCCACAACTTTTGAGTGGGCCAGTGGTATGCTAGATTGTGTGGCCCGTCTAAAATTCCATCTTTAGTAGGACGATTGTGTTTGGTATGAGAACTCGGCAAGGATTTGCCCAAGTTTCACCGAATATTACCATTTTTTTCGGTGGGCCTGACCAGAACTTAAGTATCGGTCAACGCCATTTCTTCTTAAAAAAGGTTCTTGCATGCGCTCAGAACTTCTAAAGTTCTCACTCCATGACTGAACTTCCCCTCTCGCCTCATAACCCACGACACATCAAATCAGTAAAATTCCTCGTTGTCGCATTAGAACTTCATCTAACGCTAACATATAACTTTTGGGTCGAGACCGTTTGCCAATGAGAATTGGAGTTCCACCAAGTTCCCATGAATAATTAAATTGACAAATTAGTTTGGGTCGTGTTTGAATGGTATAGAATTTGACGATGAGAAATAAAGTAGTTGATGTGATAGAAAAAAGTAGATGTGATGGATTAATTTTAGTGGATAATTAAATAAAAAATATAGATTATAAAATTATTAAAAAATTAAAATACATAATATATACTTAAAAAATTATGTCGAGAATTTTGTTAAAAATATATTATTTAAATATAAAAAATAATTTTCAAATAATTTACATTAATGAAATATTGAAAAGTTATAATGAAATAATTAATAATTAATAATAGTATATTAATATTTAATTATTTATATTTTATATATAATAAATAAATTAACTTATATAAGAAAGGTTATGAGAAAATGATAAAGAAAAAGTTTGAAAAAAAGGCAAAACGTCATTTAAGAAAAAAAAAGGTCAAAAACAAAAAAAAAAGTGTTACTGTCGGTTCCATGGTGGAACCGACAGCTTGGAACGAGGGTCACGTGACCATCATTCCAAGCTTGTGACCCTCGTACCAATCTTGGAACCGCCGGATCGTTTGGCGGAACCGCCCGTCAAACTACCCCTTCATGTTGGTTTCGAGAACTAGAACTTTGAAGTTCTATCATTCCCAAATATAGTAGGGTTCACACTCGGTTCTTCTCTATCTTTTTTGTTTGAATTTTGTGCATTACCAATTTAATTTAGATCATCACTTAAGTAAATTATTAATATTTAAATTATTATTAATATCACATTATAATGTTTATAGTACTGATCATATAAATAATAACTAAAATAGTTAAGAGAAAAATTATCAAAATACTCTTAATATTATTTTATATTTTGATCACATATTATTAAAAATAAACAAAGTAAAAAAATAGAAAAGTGAATATATATATATATATAAGAAGATGAGACAAAATTAAGAGTTATTTGTAAAAGATTTCAAATAATGAAGAAGATAAAGTTGACTTATAGTTATTTGTTAATAATTATTTAAAATTAAAAATTGATTGAATAAATATTTTTCATTAAATGCATTCCAACAAATTAGTAATTTGAAAAGACACATCTCATGCTTGTCATCTACATTATCACTAAGGTAGTAATCAAAATTAATAGAACAATTATAATTATCAGTAATTAGTCATAGACAAACAAAGTAATGTGATAGATCTTGAGAATTTTAAATAAAATAATCAACGATCTATTTGGATTATCATATACCAAACATCCCTTTAGAATACATTGATTAAAAAGTTATTGTAAAATTCTCATAAGTTACACCTATAACATTTTAAATAAAAGAAGGAACAAAAAAATTCACTTTCAGTTCTCAAGACTTGATTGGAGAACCAAAGTCCAACCGCCAAAATAAAAGAGAATAAAATTTAGTTTGTTTTCCTCTAATCAGTCCAAACTCATAAACAATTTATGTTCACCTTCAGGACTGATGAGAGTTAAAACAATATCAATTTTTCATCTCCCTTGTTGTGTGCTACAATAGAGGATCAAAGAGGTGATCTCGGACCTGAGAAGAAGAGGAGGAAATCACCACATCTGGTCAAAAAGCAAAACAAAAAAAGGGATATGGACAATGGAATTTAAGTCATGAAATTATTTTTTTACGATCAACATCATATTTAAGGTTATAATAGATTTATGAAAATGCTAGTTTTCTATAGAAATATTAAGTGGTCATTATTGTTATTAAAGACGATGGGTTAAGTTCTCTTTTAAAGGTATTGTTGTGGATGAATCATGTAAACAAATTCTTGTTCATGGATGATAGATGTGCCCTTCACGCTTATAAATATATTTCTAGGGATTTAAAGTATGTTTAAACTTCATTTTACTTCTAATTACTTTTACTTTTGTTATGTTATATTGCTTATAATGGACTAAGATTAATTTGATTTGCTTAAAAATCTTAGGAAGGAATGTTACTTTGAATGGTTATTAGGAGTGCTGATTTATGTATGTTCTATGACGTTATTGTTGCTACAATGATTTGGATTAATATGAATTGATATGATGCATAATGTGATCGAGTTCGAGTACCTAATCTTTTTAATAGATTTTGTATGATAGAGGATTATATGCTAAATGGAACTTAAGAAACTTATAATTTTAAATGATTTTCTTAAAGTATGATGATATACTAATACCATATCAAGCACTTGCTTCTGCTCATGTTGTGAATATTTGTCTTTTGAAAATTGTTGAAAACATGGTTCTCGTCATCCTAATTTTTTAGACGAGAAATTTAGTAAAATCGAATGTCAAAACCTTTTAGACCGGATATCGACCAAACATTCGGACAATATGAAAGTCTTATGAACCCTAGAAGCTCAAACACTAGTAAACTCTTCTCGATGTTCAAAAGACTAGCACTTGAAATTCTTACCCCTCACGATAAGATATCGATTTTCTAGATGAGGGTATGTGTCGGCACACCCGCATCTTCTGACTTAGGGGAATTCAAAGACGCAAGTCAAGACTCGACCAACCTCTCGGGCCCTATCGAATTTTGACCAATGATAATTCTTCTCGCGTCGAATCCCTTAAGTCATATGTCGGTGAGGAAAATAAAGAAGCTATGGGCAGATTTCTCAGCCCTGTCGATCGTTGGTCATCAATGACTCCTTAGAAATAACTCGATCATCGCCCCACCTCTTGACATGTTTTCGATAGCTGAGGATTAGGTTTCCCTCTCGGGTTAGATGTCATCAATTTTGTAGAACAAGGATAGCTTAGATAAATGAATAGAATAATAGCAAAAAAAATTTTAGTAGATATTCCAAGCTCACCCTCTTGAATCCGCTCAGAATAGGCGATTTATATCTCCTCTAATATGCCTCAATAATGACCTTGCCTCTCAACATGCTTGCGATGTTTGAGATATCAAGCACCCTCTCGGGGTCATCAATGCCACAAGAAAACTCAAGACCTCGCACCAAAAAAATCACCTCTTAAAATCACACCTTGCTGAACGAGCTCAGCTCGAACTCCTCAACTCTCAATGCGGAAGCTTGAGCTGAAGAATAGATTTTCCTCTCCGGTCAAGGTATAATAGATTCCTTAGATAAGTGAAAACACATTCGGTAAATCACAATGACAATAATAAAACTGAGATTAGCGATGATATAATTGATTGTTGCTTGTCATAAATCCCAAAAGATAAGTTCAAAAACTTAACATCCTTCACAATTTTGCACATTAATGTAAAGAGCGACTTAGCACCCATGTTCATCAACACCTCAATAGAACAAAGAAAGAAAAAAAATTCTATCTCCCCCTTTTTTGTCTCATCCTCTTGTCTCATCTTCTTCAATGGAATCACACCCGACCCCTTTTTTTTAGCACTTTGGCTTCCTTATATTCTCCCACAGTTGTCACATGTTCTCCTTTTTGCTTATTCATTTGTTCGCATTCACTTACAATACATCGGAGGAAGCTTCCTTCTTTTCTAGTGTAGCGAGGAATTTGTCGACTAACGTGTAAAAGTACTTCAGTTGTCTCTTGTTTCTGAACTGATTGTGTATGATGAATTTATTATCATCCTCATTGAATTGCCCAAATGGCAAGGTGAGAGGGTGCCCTCATCTGTCGTCGATTAGCTTATGTTGTTATTCCCTTGGCTAGTTCAAGATTTCCGCATGAAGAATAAGCATCAATAGAGTAGTAATGCAATCTTGAGAACAAAGAGTTTTGCTTTTTCACCATATGTGGAGAAATTATAAAAAATGCATTTAAAAAATAAAGCATGTATTCTAAGCTAAGAACATAACAAAACATGGAATGAATGTGTGATAAACATGAATGGAATGATGCTAATAATTTATCCACATCAACTCATATCGATTTAACATAACTGATCATATCTATTAAGAGCTTCCAACTCATCTTCATTAGCATTTGCACTAAATCTTTTTCTTAGTGCACTAACTGTTAAGTAACTTGACATATTTTTACTAGAATAAGAATGTATCAATAGAAAGATATGTTCCTATCATCCATTAAAGTAATATTTGAAAATAAATTTTCTTACGCGCATGTATGTTTTTGTAATAAATTTTCTCATATTCACAATGGAATGTGTGCTCTTAAGATACCCACCAACATGAAACAATTTTTTTTAGCCTATCTAGCCTGATAGTGACTTGATTATTGAATTAAATTAGATCAATGATATCATAGGATAAAGAATGTTACAAAGTGATATATGATATTTCAAAGTATTTTATAATAAACAAAGAATGATAACAATATCAATGGAAATAATGTCCCAAAGATCATAAAACAACTTAGAGAAAAAAAAAAGATGCAAAGAAAAGGATAAGCATGAAGATGTTTTCATTTGCTTAACGTATGATGATATGATGAATGTTACTTCTTTATCCCCATGATGTTGCATGACATTTTTCTGCTGCCACCACAATATCTGGAGTGGTTGGATAAAAATTCGTTGCACGACATATTTTGATTGACATGTAGATTGATCATGTTGTACCTCATGTCATTCATGCATTTTTTTGTGCTATGATAATGCATAAGTATGCTATGTAATATTATATTTTAAGACATTACTATATATTCTAGTTGAGAAATATATGCAGGTAACTAAGGCAAAAAGGTGGATGACAATTTAGCTCATAATGATGAAGTGCACATGCTTAGAGTTAAACTAAGTGTGTGACCATGATGAGATATTGATTCATTACGTGTGACGAAATATTTCAATAATTGAAGTCTTTTAATTGGTATACGTGACTATTATGTCAAGAAATTAATTTTAATATAATTTTCTTTTTATTTCAACCCTATGTTATTCATTTATTATTATATTCATATGTGATGTATCTAATTTCACACCAACATTTAGGATGAACTTTCGGGATGATACATAACTGATGGTGAATTTTAATAAAAAAATAGAAGAACTAATAATAGTATTTTTTGTATTCTCAAAATAAAACATATTTTACATATTTTATTTTCAGGATGTGTATCTCTCATCCCGATGCTGACCAATTTTGATCACTCTCAAAGATTTGGACTAATCACGGATCGCTTGATCACATTGGAGACTAGATCATCTCGAATGGATTAGAATTAAATTAGGACAACTCAATTGTCTCAATTTAATTTAATTTTTATATAAATAAATGAAAGTTTATAAATATTAATTCTAATTAATTTAAAGCTTTCATTTTATTATTTATTATCAATAAGATCATTTTATATGCCATACTTTTAAAAAAGTTATAATAAAAATAAATAAATAATACATACATAATATATTATTAGTAATTATTTATTATAATATTAAATAATCGGGTCTAAAATCAATCAAGTTTAATGGATTGGCACCCAATTTTGATATGAAATAGATTGAATTTTGAATTCGAATTTGAGTATTTCAGGTCGAAAATATTCTAAAAAAATGAGTCGGATCAAACATATTTTATCAACAAAATTTGATTCGAAAATAATTCTTTTTCTATATCAACCTTTAAAAATATCATTGTTATATTAAGATGAGTATGAAAACTAAGCCATGACGCAAATATGTCATCAGCATTTCTTCGCTAGCCGGAACCCCCTCGATTCTTCTTATGGACCACTCGGTCAGAGATATTTATTGTCTAAACCTTGGAATAAAATAATGATGGGATTAATAAATGATTTAAATCTGAAGTCGAGCAATCTTAAATTGTAATCATAAAAGAGATAACGACCACGAGTATTTCGCTTGTTTTTTTGAAACGTAAACTAATATCATATTGTATTTGTATTTTATCAAGATTATTATTACATTGTATCATTTTCTATAATATATATACACACATTAACGAAACATTTTTTATCTATAAGTAAAATTTTATATCTTTTCGATCCTTCAATTCGCTTTCAAATTTCGGATAAAAAGAATATTGGACACATGGATAATTTAAAAGGTAAATTGAAAGAAGAAAAAAAAAGGGATAAATGGAAAATGGGTGGGTCCAACCGAGAGCCAGCCACCCGGCCGCCCAAGCAACAAACAACCACAACAGCCACCCGGTCGTTTCCTCATCATCGCCGCCACCACCACCATTTTGTACATGACTTCGTTAGGGTTGGCGTTTCTCATTAGCTGCCCCTGCAGCTGTCACCACAACACCCAATAAATAAAGAAATAACACAACTATTTTATAAAATAATATATATATATATATATATATATATATTACAAGTCTTAAATGGGGCCAACACCTCAACTGTTCAATGCTTTATCCCCTATGAGAAATTTTTTATTTTTTTATTAATATTTATTTTCTAATTCTCTCTAACCTTGAGATTGAATTGAGTTGTGGCTGCTGCTAATAATATATAATAAAGCTTTGGACATTGGAACGACGGGCAGAAGGATTTCTTCCTCTTCTCTCTTTATTTCCTTCCTGTTGCTTCAGAATCTCTTTCTCTCTCTCTCTCTCTCTCCCCCTCAATCATCCCAAGCTATATTTCTCTCTCATCTCATCCAAGAGAAGATTGAAATAGCCACACACAAATGTTCCAGGGGCAGCTCGCAAGACCATCGTCCTCCTTCAGGGGATCCCTCAAGGCCATCGAAGCTGACATCAGCCATGCCAACACCTTGTAATCTCTCTCTCTCTCTCTCTCTCATATGTTTCTTCAGTAGCTTCCTGGTTATGATGAGCATGCAGATTGACATGTTTTGTGGCATGTTGGTGGTGTTTACAGGGCGGATACTATTCAAAGGGCCTATGGCGGCGCGTGCCTGCAGATGAGGCTCTCCTGCAGCCCGTTGGCGCCCATATTCCTCTACCTCATGGAGTGGTTGGATTGCAGTTGCAGCTCTTCTTACAGCCTCCCCGGTTATCTTGGCCTCTTCCAGATACATGTCTACAAGGTAATTAATTATTCTTCCCTTTTTGTTTCTTGCAAGATTTTTCTCTCTTTTAACAGTAGTCATATGCGGGATGACTCAAACATGTAGATTGATGCAAGGGAGATTTTGTTCAACTTGTAATAATTTTTCCTGATAAGGGGCTGCAGAAATCAGAAAGAAGGGAAATTTGACTAGTAATTGCTCTTTTGCAGGTTTATGCTGATGGAATGACTACGATATCCACATACGAAAGGGAGGCCAGCATTAGGGAATTTTACAGTTCGTAATCCTTAGTTTAAGTTTTTTTTTCTTTTAAATGTGCCTATTTTAGGACCTGAGCAGGATGTTTTCTGTTGTGTTCTGATACCACATTTCTTGTGCTAAATGAATATTCCAGACGTCATATATCCTTCCCTGCAGCAGCTTGAAGGTAACTTGTCAGAAAGAGGGGAGTCCAAGGAGAGGGGCCGGAGCAAGGAGATAACAGGGAGGAAGAGGTTCGAGGACCGGTTGAAGCTTTCCGATAAGGAATTCGACAGAGAGGATGAATGTGGCATCTGCCTGGAGGTTTGCACTAAGATGGTTCTGCCAAATTGCAACCATGCAATGTGCATAAATTGCTTCCGTGACTGGTGAACACCTATTTCAACTTGCATTTCAATTATGTTATATGTTGGATGCTGATTTTACAGCAATTGTGGAGTATTTCTTAACTTTTCCATATTCACATGCTTGAACAGGAACGTAAGGTCTCAGTCCTGCCCCTTTTGCCGGGGAAACCTCAAAAGAGTTCGATCAAGAGATTTGTGGGTGCTTACGAGTAACAGCGATGTGGTCGATAACACGACTTTGGAGAAGGAGAACGTCAGGCGATTCTACAGCTACATAGATAGCTTGCCTCTCATCATTCCAGACACACTTTTCGTTGTATACTATGATTATGTCGTGTAACCTAAGTGTAAAGAGAGGTGATCAGATTGAAGGAAGGCCGACCATCCATTGAGATTGAGTCCGGTAAGAAAAGTTCCTTCATTCAGACACTTCACTGTTTTCCAATTTGTTCATCTGAATATCATTGCGCTTCATCGGATAAAAAATGTAAATGAAATTCCCATATTGATATAGTGATATCTATTGCGATTAGCGCCTCATCCGGTAAGCTAGATGTGAGATCATTATCTGCATTACATATTCTTTCCCATTGCATGCTTCTAGTTCAGAGCTCCTCTTACATACTAAACTGCAAGATATACATACCTGTAAGACTTGGAATTAACCCATGAGTAGCCAATTGGTCAGAGTTTGTGTATCAACAAGTTGAAATGAGGAAATAGTGGTGAAAAATATGGCAGGTCAGGTGTCTTAAGTGGGAATTGTCATCTTCTGACCATAAGTGTTAGAGGACTTTTCTACATCATGCTGAAAAGGATTTCTTCTCTGCTTCATCCCCTTTAAAATGCAACTGCTGCAAACAACATTTTTTTTCCCTCTCACATGCGTCCTCGATCGTGAGATTTCTGTTCCCCCACGCAATCTGATCACTGTCATTCCAATATGTCTTCCTCAAGGTTATCTGCTCTTCAGTTGTGCGTCACATTCTCACCTAATCATAAAAATGTCCTGATGCATGATCATCTTATAATTTGTGTTCCTGCACATTGATTGTTTACAGAAGAGATTAAACTTTATTGAAGGATTCAGTGAATGTTCAATTAGTTCTAAGGTTTTGGTCTTTGTATTTTCACAAATGCCACAAAATTGGGGCTGCTGCAAAAGCTAGAAGAAACAAACATAGGATTCTCACACAGTAGTTGCTAAGATGAATATTGGCCCAAGTAAACATGTCAAGAACCTACCTGTTCTGATAGAACTTAGATGGCACAGGTATTACTTTGACTGGGTGAAGACTCTTTCTTCATTATTTATTTATTTTTTTCATTTAGTCGAATCAGTAAATATCATTGGGCCTTACATATTTCAGTACAGTAGATTTCTTTCAACAATAATCCTTTCAGCTCATAATGCATTACTTTTTTATAACTAATAGGGAAATAGGTTCCCTGAGGAAGTGTGTAAGAAACAAGGATTTAGACAGAATTTTTTTTATTAACGCTGGGAAATAAGGGTTAAAAAACAGTGTGGAATAGAGGTTAGAATTACATTTTAATACTACAGAATTGGATTATATATATATATATATATATATATATATATAAAGAATAAGGCCGATCTCATTTAGTGTTGATGTGTATATATAAAGAATAAGAAAAACATTTTTATCACATATGTCGTGAGAACGACGGAATTTGGGGAACAGTTTTGGTGAACGGTCCCCTTGGCATGGATGTTAATTTGATCACCCAACTTGATCAAATAAATCTTCCAATTTCGTAGTTTATTCAAACTTGGTGGGAGATAATCCATTTTCTAATTTTTTTTAAAAAAAAAACATGTTGGACACATGGTGTCGACATCTAAGAAGCAAATAAAAATAATCGATGACGTGACGTTAATTTTTTGAATTCGAATCATTTCGTAACTTTACTCGGATGTCATTGTGGTTAGGTCAACTTTAATTTGTAACAAAATATTCTCATGATTATAATAATAATTGTCATGAGTATAACTTAAAGTGAGATTTCACACGGTTAATTCAACGTGTAATACTTACACAATGCATCAGCTAGAAATAGAATCATAAATCCTTTTCTTTATTACCTTCTGTAAACACCACTAAACTCTTTAATTGTTCTATATAATATATATATATATATATATATATATATATATATTACTATATATATTACTCATCACGTGAATAACAACTAAGTGAAAAAATATTTTTTTAATAAAAATTTTAATGAAATTTGAATTTTTTCTTTTTCATTCTTATACTATGTTAAATTTAATGCCTTAACTATTTTTTTTAAAATAAATTATTAAAAAGATCAACATGATTTTAGGATCATAATGGAATTCGAATGGATTTTTTTTTTTTTGAAAATTTAATGTCGCCCGTAATTTTTTTTCATTGTTGCTTACATGTTAAATCCAACATGTCAGAAGCTTGAACAAATTACAAGAGTTTTTTTTTTTGTTCCCATCGCTGATTTGGATCTCACGCTCTCAGAAATTGCTAGCATCCGGATAATTTAGTTTCTGGATGCAAAAACATAAATCCGAAACTATTATTTTCCGTTCGAGACGCAATTTTAGTAATCGTTTAGAGCAATCGATATTGATTCTTATGGGAGATCAATGAAAATGATATTTTAGCATAGTAATAAGAAAATCTATTAAATGGGATATTTTCCAATAAAGTTGGAAGTAGATTTAGAAAATAAATAAAGTTGAAGGAAAATGATGAAAACAATTTATTCTGCTAATTTTGAATTGAAAAGTTAAAGCATCTTTTTACTACGGTATATTTGAAATATCATTCCAAAAAATACTCTCTCCTTAAGCATTTAATCAGTTTTTTCTATTATTTCTTTTACTCTCCTCAGGCACTTAATCAGTTTTTTTATTATTTCTTTTAATCTTTTAAAAAAACTTATTGCAAGAAATGGATATAAGAAAATATAAGACATTCTTTACTTCTTTATTAATTCGTATAAATATACTAATTGACTGGATAGATAAATTCTTATTTAATGTTTAGATAAAAAAGATAATGATAAAGAACTGAAAATGTGATTTGATAGATAAATTTAATGAGTATTTAGATAGAGAGAGATAAATTTATTTTTATCATATAAAAATATGTTTAAATAATATTATAATTGATTGTTATCTAAGATGATGTAAAAATTGTTTAATAAATTAATGTACACTGTAAGTAATAATTAATAATATCTTATTGTACTATAATACTAATTAAAGTATAATAAATAATTAAGAAACTAACTATTTAATATTGAATTAAATAATTTATTTGTGTAAGGTATAATGTATTAATAAATATATAAACTATATATACTTGAAAGTAGAAAAAAGCAATAGTAAAAAATGGCTCTTGCTTCCGATGAAAGCTTGGTAAGTTCTTCTAGAAGTGAGGACTCAAATTCTCATTTTCTGTCGCAAGATGGGCTCATGAAATAATTATGGGTGTTGGCAAAATTTTCTTAAAGTTGTGACTTGTTATTCAAACAAACAAGGTTATCAAAATTTCAATACAGATCTTAAAATTTTAAGATTTTACTATTTCAATCTTATCTTCAGAATCTTAAGTTCTTAATTTTAATCATATGATCTTACGATCTTATTTAATCTCGTAAATTAATATAATAATTTAAATATTAATAAAAATATATATATTTATGACAATAATAATTTATTTATATCAAATTTAATATATTTTTTTTGTTTTTAATATATTTTGACGTAATTTTTCTTAAGAATCAATAAAAGAATGAATAAATGAGATGTAATTTATTATTTAAATATGATAAATTAATCAAAAGGATATTATTATTTTTTAAAAATAAATTTCATTAATAAGTAAAATTTTACGATCTTCGATTCAATTTTTCTCTATTGTTATGTAAAATCTTAATCTTAATTACGTTATATACCTCATAGAATGATATATTTTTTTCATGGTACAATTTAATTGATCAAAAATAAATTTGAGGATGGTGATGGTGGTGGTAGATGGGATCGAATATGAGAAAAATTAAAGCTATTTGGAAGTCAAATGGGGGCTGCCAAGTGGAGAAGATGCTGCTAACATATCATCATATCATCATATCAATAGATGAGACCAGAAGGTTCCAGACGGACCCACGACCTTCGTGAGAGTTCGTTCATCCTTCGTTCGTTCATTCATCAGATATTTTAAAAAATAAAAAAAAAGATATTTTGAAGAAATTAATTAATCAGCTATAAAATAAATCTATACAAAACAAACATAATTATGTAAAAAAAAATTTATGTTGTTAAAAAATTGTTAAATTAATCTTATCCAATTAATGTACTGGCAACCTAAAAGGAAGAAAAAAAACAGCTGCCGCCTCCACCCGCAAAATTGTGCCCCAAGAAAAGAAAAGAAAAACAATGGACCGCCGATCCGGTCCACGCTGAGGACCGACCAGAGGCGGCGGCGGCTCGGACCGAAGTCACCGAGAACCCAACTCTGTGAGCCGCACTTTGGTTTCTTTCGCCCTCCGGCCCTCTATAAAATAGTGCCCAGGTCCTCGACTGTTCCGCTGCGACCGATCCTTCTCTCTCTCTCTCTCCACCCATCTCGTTGCTTGCTCTCCCCCCTTCCCCTCTCAGTCCCTCGCTCGTTGCGTCCTCTTTTCGTTTCAGCGTCAGGAAGATGACTGCGTACCACGGAAAGTACCATGGTATGATTTTGACCATCCATCTCTTCTTCTTCTTCTTGTGTTTTTTTTAACTCCATTTCTTTCTTTGCATGCGATTCTATAGATGTAAAGCTGAGAAATGGCTGCTTTACTCGGTGCTTTTCTTTTTTTATGATTGCTTCTGGATTATGGGTTTCTTTTTTTTTTCGCTCGATTAAGATTGATAGATCTGACGGTGTTGAGAGTGCTACGGTTCATTATTTTTGGTTTTGTAAATTGGATAGTGATGTGTAGTCCCCTTGCTTTTAGGTCGTTAGATCTGTAAATTTCTCATCTTTATTTTCCTTATGTTATTAGTTTCCGTTGATCTAATAGTTAGTAATGTGTGTGTTGCAACTCTGTCGAAGAATTCTGAAAGTTTGCTTTTTTTTCCTGTCAAGGTTTAGCGGTATGCACCATTTGTCCTCTTTGGGATCAGATACTCCAGCTTTCTGCCAATTTTTCTATGTCATAATTTAGTATACTGTGATGGATTTGCTCTTTTTTTATTGGTAAAATTTGTTTCTAACTCTGACATTTTGTCCTCGTTTTCTTCTCTATTTTCTTTCTATCTAAAAAGTTGTCTATTATTTTTCGTCACCTGGGGATTTAAGTCCGGAAAGAATCGGCCTTTTTTACTTTGGAAAAAAAATCATATTTGTTATGTTGATTCTTATCGTAATTGAAATCTGGGCAATGAAAAAGAAGCAAACTTCACCCCACAAATTCTGCTAGCAAAACTGTTCACATGTGTTCCGAAGAATTTAGCATCAGTAGATGCAGAATGGAAATTATGTTCCTTATACTTTGGTTACTAATTAAGCGGAATGGCGCAAGTTGTTGTTGTTGCATACTTTGGTGACTTAGGTCCGATGATGCGCTTTGTTCTGAATTTTTTTGTGCTGGCCTGATGTGGTAATGTCGTGCAGATGAGCTCATTGCCAATGCTGCTTACATCGGCACCCCTGGTAAGGGTATCCTCGCCGCCGATGAGTCCACGGGCACAATAGGCAAGCGCCTGTCCAGCATCAACGTCGAGAATGTGGAGGAGAACCGCAGGGCACTCCGAGAGCTTCTCTTCTGCACCCATGGTGCCCTGCAGTACCTCAGTGGCGTCATCCTCTTCGAGGAGACCCTCTACCAGAAGACCAAGGACGGGAAGCCCTTCGTCGAGGTCCTCAAGGAGGGGGGAGTCCTTCCTGGAATCAAGGTCGACAAGGGTACCGTGGAGCTGGCCGGAACCAATGGCGAGACCACCACCCAGGGCCATGACGACCTTGGTAAGCGCTGTGCCAAGTACTACGAGGCTGGCGCTCGCTTCGCCAAGTGGCGTGCTGTGCTCAAGATAGGTCCCAACGAGCCATCTCAGCTGTCGATCGAGGCCAATGCCAATGGCTTGGCTCGCTACGCCATCATCTGCCAAGAGAATGGCCTGGTCCCGATTGTGGAACCAGAGATCCTTGTCGACGGGCCACACGATATCAAGAAGTGTGCCGAGGTGACCGAGCGCGTGCTTGCGGCGTGCTACAAGGCGCTCAACGACCACCATGTTCTTCTCGAAGGATCTCTGTTGAAGCCAAACATGGTGACTCCAGGGTCAGACTCCGCCAAGGTGGCCCCAGAGGTTGTCGCCGAATACACTGTCCGGGCCCTCCAGCGGACAGTCCCGGCTGCTGTTCCGGCCATCGTCTTCCTGTCGGGAGGACAGAGTGAGGAGGAGGCCACACTCAACCTGAATGCCATGAACCAGCTGAAGGGAAAGAAGCCTTGGTCGCTGTCCTTCTCATTTGGCAGAGCTCTGCAACAGAGCACTCTCAAGGCATGGGCCGGGAAGGAGGAGAACATTGAGAAGGCAAGGGCTGCTTTCCTCAAGAGGTGCAAGGCCAACTCTGAGGCCACCCTCGGAACTTACAAGGGTGATGCTGCTGGTGGCGAGGGTGTCTCCGAGAGCCTGCACGTTAAGGATTACAAGTACTAAGCAACCTTTTTTGTTTGTCTGAACCCTGAGTCTGAGGGGGAGAAATGAGGAGCTCTAGGATTTTGGAACTTGATAATGTTTCCGAGTATGAGAGGCGTCTGCGTCTGTGTCTGTCTTCAAATTGCTGTCTTAAGTGTTTGTTGTTGTTATCGGTCGTTTTGTTGACTTTTCTCGAAGGCAAACCTTTTATGAGTTAAAAAATTCCTGTGATATGTTCTGGTTTGATCTTTCAGGTGTGTTTATGCATTAATTGCCGATTATTTGGTTCTCTTTTTACCATTTGAAATTGAGCCATTGAGAAAATAGTTTTTTTTTCTTTTAAAAGAAAAAAAAGACACTTCAACTTAGATGTAGCGTTGCTTATGATATGCAAGTGAAGAGTGAATGCTTGTTCTTATGTTATTTGTTTGAGATCTTTATTCTTCTTTTAAAATGTGTTTAGATGGAGGATGTAGAATGAACGAGGTAGATTTAATTAGGTAGGGTGAGTTCAAAAGTTTTACATTTTGTTTGAACATAATATTTATTAATTTAACTAGAATAGGTTAGCATCATTAAGCTCTATCATTTGATTTAAAATTAAATCTTCTAAATTGATAATTTTGAAGGGCTTAAAAATAATTATGCTCATTTTACCCTTTTTTTCTTCTCAATTAAAAAATAATTAATTTTTTCTTAAAAATATAAAGACAATTATCAAACTTAACTTTTCTAACTTATATATTATATTCATTTTCTAATTCATATATTATATTTTGTACACAAATAAAAAATGGATAAATTTAATCTATTCCATTCATTAATTTATATTCAAATATGATTTAATTAAATATTCACTACACTCAACGTTATCACCTCTCGTTACAGCACCCTAACCCATCCCTCTTAAACTAAATTATCAAACAAAATGTTAGAGATACATGTTCAAATTTGTTGTCAATGCAACATTTTTCAATTGTTATATCAGGCTTTCAAAGCTTATTCTGGGCCTTCGAAGAGGGTTTTTTTTTTTTGTAGAAATCATATGCTAACAAGAAACCTTGCGACTAGCAGTGCTTTGCACCTTGTAATTTGGGCAGACTTTAGTTCTGATCTTGCCAAATACATACACGATTGTGATGTTTACCAAATAAAAGGACAACTTAATTGGAATATTGTACGTATCAGAAAGCCATGGGTGGTGGTGCAAGTAAAGGTTTCAAGCATTTTTCTACCAATAAAAGAAGGGCACAGTCAAGAACGTAGCAACCATATGAATTGCTAAGGATTTATGCCAAATTAGGATGAAAGAAAAATAATCTGACGAGAAGTTATACAAATGGTTGGAAACTTGGATAAGTACCATTTCAGCATTTTAGATATCCAACCTGCCCAGCATGATATATACTTCGTAACAAATAAGAGGCAGTGATTTGATGAGCCAAGTAGAAGCAATTCCCTCTTTGGAAAAATTGACAATGTAAGGTTTGTCTATAATGTTACACCGCACTAGCATTACAAAATCTACAGGGTGAACATGACCCCACAAGAATCGACAAATTAATTTGGAATTCCTAGAAATCGGAAGAGAAGAGGGACGAAGTATACAAATATCATGCACGAGTGGAGTTGAGAAATGAGCCATCTACTCCTAGCTGTCATACTTCTTTGGTCGATACCACTGCAGCAAGCTTCTTGACAAGGAGCTAAGAAATGAAGTTTTAGGATGGGGAGACTTCTTAAGGTACAGATGCTTTCCACCAAGGTCAGAGTAATGTGGTTCTGTTGACCTTTCAATCTGCAATGTGGTTCAAGAAACCAACAATTAGTCGCACAGTCCCTTGCTGCCAGGAGGCATCGGGGGGATACCACAGAACAACTTACAAAAAATAGCCAATCAAATTTAGGTGAGAACAACTGCAGTTTTAAAATGATAAATAAAACAAACTACTTAGGTAACTTGACTTTTTTACAAGGAAACTGGATATACTGCAGAGGAAAAAAGCGTTATACACTGCAGTGTAATCTGAACCTTTCATGGCAATTGATCGGTTGAGATTTTACCCCTTTTTTTAACGAGACATGGGAGTTCTTTCCTTGCCCCAAAGGCTACAGTCTCTTCTCCTAAAAAAATGGTTGCCGCAGCCTAGTTCCCTCTCTCCTATCAACTCCGCCTCACCGGATATCCATACTTGACTGCTGCTACCAGTGCCGCGCACTCCACTCTATTTGTATTAGCTCATTCTTTTAATCATTTGTATTTTCTTTCTAATTGTTTAGTATCATTGTCATATCAACAACAACAACAACAACAAAGCCTTATCCCACTAGGTGGGGTCGGCTACATGTATCATTGTCATATCATTGTCATAAACGCATAAGGAACTGAGCATGATTGCATTGCCCTTCTGGTAATGTCGCTTGATAGTTGATGTATGGGGCGGGCTCCTTATTAGACAGACAAGTATGGTATAGCTTCAATGACCAGTAGAAAGCTACGAGTCTCTAGAGAAGACAAGGGGGTTGAACAAAGTTAAAGAGAACAGATCTTGATCATACAAATCTTTATATCACTATTTGATCTCAGCTCTGGCAGGACATATACGGAGAGGAAGAGAAAAGGAGAAGGGAACAGGCTATTGAGGAGAAACAGGCTGCCTACTCAGAAATACAGAATGAAATGGACCACAAGAATGAACACTGCTTGCGTCTTCTGCGAAGACAACATGGAGGATATAGATCACCTTTTCTTCAGCTGCCCAATAGCACGAAGGACATGGCAGGATTCTGGATGTAATTGGTTAGATGTGAGCTCTGTGATAGCATTCTGGCGATCATTTAGATAAGGCGGACATGGTACCAATTTGCAGGTATATGTATAAAAAAGACAACGAATCAAAGCAATTGCGGTGTTATGGGCGATATGGCGGCAACACAATGATTGCATTTTCAAGGGAGAAAAATGTTATGTTGATAACATTCTAATAGCAGTTAGAAACTTGGCGAGTGAGTGGGCGAGATTTTAAGATATGTTGTAATAGATACAAGTTTTTATAATGAATAAAAAATGGATGTGGCTCACATCCTTTATCTTCTCAAAAAAAAAAGAAGGGAACAAAGTAGACATCTAGAGTGATAAAGGCTCATGCTTGGCAACCTTTGGCAAGATGCAATCAGAGTGAGGAAGACTCGCATGCTCTCTGACGGGGGCTCCGGCGAGGCCACTTGATTGAAGAGGGAGGACTAAAGCATCAACCTTTTTTGTTTTCCGTTACAGCCTTTTTGTGTTTCGGGAAAGGGGGAACAATGGGACAATCACGTTTTTTGGAGAGCAGAAGTCACGTGAGTGTTAAAAAAATGAAGATCCCAGCCTTCGATTAAAATGAATGGTTGAGATTTTGCTGCAGTGTATACACTGCATTTCCCTCTGCTGTATATTCAGTTTTCCCTTCTTTAACTTTAGAAGATCTTTATTTTCTGAACTCTAGAGAAGCTTTTATCGGCTGCAAATGCTCATAGATTAAAAACCAAGTTTTACGGTTCATATTGTTTTGCAGAGGGCACAGATTAAATATGTTTTCTGACTGAATCAAAAGGAACCATTCAGCTGACTTACCCTGCTTATTTTGCCTTTTCTCAAGTGATAACGGACGCCAGACCAATTGATCGATTGTGAGAAATGTGAACGAACTGCAGAAATCGGGTACAAAAAATTGTCTACGAGCATAGCCAGAAATACCTGCACGTAAACAGCGGAACTGATAATTAGATGCAGCTTTCTTAATCAGTGAGGTACCGATGTACTTAGATATCTTTTATTGAGGGATGAATGTGTCTAGTCACAATTATTCTTTAAAGAATGTAAAATGCTTACAAGGCCCCAATTATACGAACGGAGTGAGACTCTTGGCCATTCTGGAGATAACATGTTGCAAAGTTGAACCTCCACCTTTGTTAAGTTCCACATTGAAAGAAGTTCTACAACAGTTGCTACAAGCAGGCAGCCAGCTAGAAATAAACCTGAAACATTAATGCATTAATAACTACCAATAATATGAAGCCACAATGTACAGCTATAATTTGAGCAACATTGTTTTAAGTGCACATTGTTTTTCAGCCCAAGTTTTTTTTTAAAATTTTGAGAAGCTTTCAGCTCAGGTTGTAGACTAAATGATAATAGACAAGGAATAGAACAAGATACAAGAAACTGACTTCTGGCCCAAAAGTAAATTTGAAAATGTAACTCAGTGTATTCAAGCAGAAGCTAGTCTACTCACCGGAAGAGGGTTCGGATGAATTACTTGATGCAACACCAGCATACCGTACTCTTAGGGCTGCAGCAACATGTATTACTGCCATAACATATGGGCAGACAAATCCCCAGGATAAATAGCAATGTGTAGAAAATAGAGCTTTATTCATCAGCCAGTTAACCTTTGATATGTAGGATTCAAGAACAAATGTTTGCTTCCTTAGGTAATTCCAGTATCTAATAATGATGAGAAAATTAATATTGTAACAATAGAAGATGTGCTCCCTCTTAAAGGAAAAAATGTTCTATGTGAACTATTGCTATACAATGAACACTGCAAACCTTGGGAAGCTAAGGTCACTGGCGAGAGGATGGGGGAAAACAGCAACTGGTGGTGAAAAGATAAGTCTCTCATGTTGTCCTGCAAATCATATGCGATCTCAGTAAGTTGCTGCCTCTGGCACGCTTTATTAGTCCTAGTTTCATAAAATTAGCATTTCTAGTTGTAAAATAGTTAAAATAACCTGAATGAAAAGAATGAGAAAAAAACATAGCATCTCTCATAGCAAAGTAATTCATATTGTTTTCCAGGACAAATAAATAGTTCCATCTTGAAGAAAAAGTTGCTTGAACAATTTCTTTTGTTTTTTTAGGGAATTTTATTTCCTCTATTTTCTTGCAAAAAAAATAAAATAAACATAGCATCATAATTTAAAATCAAATGTCTAAAAAATCAAGCAGATCGTCATAAACAAATGCAAAAAGATGGCAAGTTAAAAATAGAGTCTACCAAAATAATCTATAACAAACGCAACTTCTATCTATTTAAATCAGGAGAAAGAATAGCTCATTGATCATATGTGATATGTTCTTCTAACTCCATTTAATGCAAAAGTTTTGATTTTAAAGCATAAAATAAGATCCCATATCCAAAAGAAATGTAAAGATTAAAATATCAAACAAGATCCCCTCAAGAAAGAAAAAAAGTATCAAACAAGGATCATAATGAACATATTCTTTTTTAGGGTTCATAATGAACACATTTGAACTTAAAGATACATGCACTGTAAGCCTATTGAACAACCACTCAAGTATCCAGCCAAAGGTCACATAGGGCCCAAATACAATCGCTAGAAATATCAATCCTCGACCCTAAATTCTTGAATTAATTTGGAGAAGTCCCAAGTTCTTGAACTAACACATCATGTAGATAAATTTATGCTCAATCTACTGAAGAATATGCAATCAGTAGGCAAATTCAGGATTTCAACAGCATTGTCATGTCAATTATTAAGTCACAGTGGGCATCTTGGTCACTAATTCATCTAAGCTTAAAAACAGCAACCAGGATGATCATGTTTTAATTCAAATGATTTAGGCTTAATCTTTTTTTGAAAGTGGATTTAGGCTTAATCTTATCTCCTGATTTGCCTAGTGTATGAGGTTGGCTGTTGGCGCTTAGTCTATTTTTAGATTTAGGTATATGCTTTATAAAGAAATGAACATCGTGTGTCAGTTAAGTCTTGGGCATTTCATATGAAAATTGTTTGGGTCGGAAGAATTTTTTTTGGTCCAAAAAAAACACCTATAAATTCTGGTGGCTCTAGGGAAAAAAGGCAGTTGCAAGTTTTTCTGGATTAAAATAATAGTATCTTAAAATAGAAAATATATGATATTCATAATATTAAATGTTAAAGAGTATATAATTAAATTACATCGAAACTCGAATTTCAGCTTTTCAATCTGATTAGCACCAAAATAATGTCATTACATCACAATTTGATATAGTGGCTAATTTCATATTCAGCTACATCAAAATAGTTCAAGACACTAATATTTCTCAATCCAATCACACCAAAATATTAGAATTAAATTTAATAATTTTCACTTTCAACAATACCAAACTAGTTTAAGCCAACAATAATACTCAATCTAATCAAAGATGTGAGAGAAAGAATAAAATTTAAGAAATAGCAACAACAACAACAACAACAACAACATGTATGATCCATGTAGCCGACCCCACCTAGTGGGATAAGGCTTTGTTGTTGTTGTAAGAAATAACATTTTAAAAAAAATAGAGTAAGAGTTTAATTATAATAAATAATATTAACTTTCTTTTAAAATTTGATTCAAGTTGGGTCCCCTCAGGAATTTTTTGTTAAGGGCCTCTGTAAATTAAACGTGGGGGTTTATTTCTTCTAAAAGCAACCCTATTTGATCGAGTTCCAAAAAAGTGAGTTTTTTATGTTGGTTTTTTATTTTTGAACTGGATAGGTTTTTCATTTTTTTTAGGTTTTTGCTTACTCCCTATTGGGCATCCTTTTAACATGTGACAACAATCATTTTTTTATTTATCATTATACTTTCTAGGATTACATAAAGTTTTCTTTTGAGAGAAGATTATATCAAGTTATAAACATGCTTAGTTTAAATAATTCTCTGTGACCTTCCTTGATTGGCTCTTTGGACCAAATCTCCTGCAAATTAAAGGTCTGCATGCAACCAAATCAAGAAATTTGAATGCTGTAAGTCTCATATTATTTTTTAGAAGGATAAGTCCTTATAGGCCTGCAGGCAGCCAAAAGAAATACCAGCAATTGCTGCTAATGTCATATCATCTGAGTATCCACCATCACGAAGCCCAGTGACAACACCATATAAGTCCTTTCTGAAGTCTTCAGCATGCATCTAAGAAATCAACAAACAAGTCATGTTGTGACTCAATTGGATTCATATTTTATACTGCAAGAGGCAAAAGAAATGATAAGTTTACCATCATGCATCCGCCCCATAGAAAGAATGTTTTTCCACCAGTGGCAAATCCCATAGAGCAAGGCTGAAGTCACATGTTGATTAACATAATCAATCCCAGAGAATAACGGGAAAAAATATTGTTTGAGGAACAATGGTTTTTCCGAGTATAATGAGAAAATAAAGAAAAACTGCAAAATACGTAAATCAACTGGATTCATAAGGAAAGCAAGAGCTATTTTGCACTAGCTACTACAGTCTTATCCAATCAACCAAAAGCATGTGATGACAGGTTATGCCCTTAGATCCAATAAGATGGAGCACATATGAACTACTAATTAAACGCTTGATTGTGATGGAGATACAAAAATCAGTTTGACATGTATTATAGCTTTATGTTAGTGAGTCAACTCGAAGTAAGTTGTACGAAAATTGTCCAAGATACACAAAGGGCATAAATATTTGCCTTCAGTTGCTGATCTAGGGAAACAGCAACAATCTTTGCCTATACATAAACATAGAAAGAAAAAGTAGTAGTACAACATTACACCCACTATTAAGACATGCACAGTGGGTAAATAGGGAGTAGCCAAACAAGATGTGCTTTCAATATGTATGTCATGGATGATCCACTATAAGGAATTTATATTCCTACAAGGGGAATGTTGTATACCGGATACAAAATCAATGTGAGGCCTACAAGAGAACATGCAATTTATTGATACCAATAAGACAATGGGATTTTGCATTAAGAAAACATACCATGTGATACTCGTATATGCAGTAACTTCCCAAACTTCCAGATGGCAAGTCAAGAGGATATCCAGTTTGAATGAAAATCTGAGCAGTGAAAAATATAAATACATGAATGTTTTTTTAAAAAAGTACATAACTGATTGGCACCTAAGGACGGTAGCAGCAGGAATGCTGAACTACATAAAAAGCTAAGAACCTCTGGGTTTTTCTCCATTTCTGCAGTTAGGGATCCTATTGTCCCAGGATGAAGCCTAACATCATCGTCTAGAAATAAAACATACTTGGTCTCCTTATGCATCTTTTCAACACCAATCTGCATAAAATGTTATATGTCTAGATCACTATTCTTCAGAAAATCATAAATGAATTAAATTGGTAAATAACTTAAACGGAAAACGTGTGTTCATTATAAATTGCAAATAATTTTAAAACTTAAAGAAACCAAAGAATTTATCAAGTAAAAATAAAATACCAACTGATTGTGAATCTTCTGACTGCATGTAGTTGATAAACCAGCAACAATTATTTTTGCATCAACACTGTCCTGTAAATGGATTTAATTATCTAAATATCAGTAAATGGGCAAAAGAAGTAGTATGTAATGTAAAATAAACAATTGATGAAATTTTGAGCTTGCTAGAGTAGCAAAGGCCAAAAGTATAGATTGCCAATGTATGTAAGAAAAAATTGGGTATACAATGTGGTTAGAGAAAGAAATTTTTAGACTAGCAATTGTACAAGAACAGCAAGCAAACCAAATGTGGTTGCAGTACATTGAAGAAATGTAAGTGTAGAAGAAACTAAAAGATCTACTAATAATAACTCAAATTATAAAATGATCAAGTGGGATGAGCCACCTTCTCAAAAAAAGTGGGATGAGCCAACAAATAAAATTTCCAGACATTCACTAAAACCTTGACCTGAAAAGAGGTTACTTCATGGACACTGACCATGTATGCTATGTCAGAATAAATTTTTCCTATAGTACTTCGTGAAGCCTTGACATTGATTTTCAACATGTAAACATGGCAATGCTTTGTAAATGTTGCTGTATGTTACAGTTAATAAGGTAATGTATATGCACTTGACATATCCCCCAAAAAATTTGGTACTAGCTCAAGAAAGCTTGAATCAAAACTTTGACTTGATCTATTTTATTTATCAAGTTACTCAATAGACACCTAAAAAAAAATTGGTCAACAGAGACTCTACTCCATCAATCTCAGTCAGCTTTCTCATGATTTAAAAATGAACTTTACCAGCTGCAGTATTGATCCTCTTCAAAAAAAAAAAAAACAATAGGAGTTTGCAGCACCTAATAGAGTAGAAGATAGTTGATGAACATAATGAAGATGCACCTATATGAAGAGCTTAAATCACATGTTAAATACCAAAAATGATATGAAAGTCCATCTTTTGGTGCTAATGTTGTCTATTAGCCCACTAATTAAGTTTGAAGATGGGGTGTGAAGAAGTTTCTCTGGCGAGGGATAACTTCAAAATTCGATTTTAAAACCTCCTCAGTTGAAAGTTCAAATCGCTAACCAATTGAACTAACCAACTGTTGGTAGCAAGTAGAGGACTGATGTGCAAGTATTAATTAGCTGCTGAATGAAAATGAACAATAGATGAGAAACAGACAAGAAAAAGTATCATTAATAAACCCAGAGGCAAAAAGTCTAGAACTCTAAAGACCTCGAACTCTGAGATAAGTTGTCCAATCACACGGTAAGCTGGATCCTCCGTGCTTTCAACGACAAAAAGAAACTCCAAAGGTCCTCCATACAGAGAAGTAATCTGCCATTAGAAGTTCATGAAGAGCAGTTCCAAGTCAACTTGCCCAAGAAATCACTTAAAAAAAAAAGCTTACCCAAGAGATACTACAAATATCATAAGAATTAAAATCTATTTGCAGCTTTTTTTATCACAAATATTAATATCCATAAAAAGAACCATGCATAATTACATATTACTCCAAGCACATATACACTAAACGGAGGACTTGGTTTTAAACAAATACAGTAAACATGCAAGTCTAATTGATTTTTTCAGAAAGTTAACCAATGATGTTACTTCATATCTATTTCTTCTCGTACAAGTCATAAATCTTATGTTATGGGACACAATTTTCAGATTCTCTGTACTGATATTTATAACCTTTTCTTTTAAACAAATCATATTTATAACTCACCTGACTTTTCCAGTTTTGCAGATTGTGTTCTCCAAAGCCCTTCAAAGGCATTATAACAGATACTCTAGGCAAGTTCATCTGTTTTGAATGCTCAAGATCATTAATATCTTTGCAAATGAATGCAAAATTATTCCCTTTTTCAATATTGCGCTTCATGCGCCGTATTTCTCTATGCCTGACAGAGAAAATGTTTATGAAATATAGATGGTTATTAAATGCATCATAATTAATAACCAATATTGTGCAGAAACTTTTTTGCAAGTACAAAGAGAAAACAAAGGTACCTCACATGTGCAGCAAAGCACCATCCAATGGCAAGGGTTAAACAGATAACACACCCCTGCAATTGTGAAAAAATACAGTTCAATAATGGTGTTATCCGGGTAATTTTCAAGATGAGGAATAAGGAGAGAACCCATGCCAAAATATTGCCTTTACGGAGGTTACTGTTTGAAGCTTCTAATAAAGAAAGACAGGTAATCTGCAATTTGAAAGTGAGCAGTTAAACCTGAGGCTTCTACACAACTTTTCTTTTTGCATGGATAAAGTCACAAACATCAATGCTGGAGACTAGTGTCATTTGCTCATTACTGCAGTAATAAACTAATCAAGATAATTGCTTCTCTTCCCCGTTGGTTTTCCCTTTCTTTTCCCTGTTATGGAAAACCTCATAGGAGCACGGTCATAGCAACATTAATCACAAAGGCATATGCAACAGAGAGTTTATGTTTTTTTTTGAGAGGGGACAGAGAGTTTATGTTGCTTGCCATCCAATGGGTAAAGTTGAGTTTATATTTTTTCATTAACTTCTAATGGTGCCGAGCATTATACAGGGAAGCTCTGCAGTTGTATGTCCGTCTTCTAGTTGTGTCATATAGCTCAACCAAAACTGAATTAGATATTACCTAGATTGGATTTCTTTTAGCTGTCTCACCAAACTTCTCACCTTCTTAACCTTACATTTTGTCCTTTTTTTTAGAAACCATTATTTTCTCAACTTTCAGCTGAGAAAGCAACTACACGATACCGTACCATCAGCAACAGAAAATCCCTTGTCCTTCATACAAATGATATCCAGAAGCTAGTATGCAGACCAACCTCCAAAATGTTCTAGTTCAAGCACTAGTGTTTGTTGATTTTCCATAGGCCATTATCCAATGCCAACGCATCAGACTGATTCTTACCATGAACTCAAGAAATCATTTTCAAATTTTGCAATTTCAAGTCACATAATACCACATATTCCTAAATTTCGCCCATTGTTTGTAATTCCAAAGTCTGCAGATTGCGTGGCAAATATGAGAGGCCCCCACAACATTCACAACATCGAATCAAAATTATCTCCGTAGCGCAAGTGTTAACAACAAATCAAAGCGATTGGGGGAACCCAAAACTGGCCTCCAATCACATTTTCGGGAAATAAACCTTTTATTTTCTTAGTCCATCCCTCACGAGATCCGAAAGGCGAAACGAAGAGACTGGAAGACACAAAACCGAGAGCGAACCTGGATCTGGATGAAGACGGCGAGGGGACTGCAGCAAGCTCTGCTCGCGGCGGCCAAGAACACGTCCAAGGAATCCAATGCCATCATTGTCGACCACCTCAATCTCGACCAGAGTACTCGCAACGAAGCACGAACCGTGACCTTGTCCTTGAGGCTCTCAAATCGCCACCATGGGAGCGATCGAACAGAGGTCAAGGAGCGGAGGAAAAGGAGCGTAGAATTGGGCGCCCTTCCCTTTTATACGATGTCCCTGATCTCTCTCTCTCTCTCTCTCTCTCTCTCTCTCTCTCTCTCTCTCTCTCTCCCCTCCTTTGCACCAAGCAAAAAGCGGCAAAAAAATAGCCTCGATTTTTTTAGTACCGAAAACATTAAAAAAATCAAATTACAAATTTAGTTTTGCATTTTTGTTAATATAAATAATTAAACTCCCATTTTTGGGAAAAATAGCATATTACTCCTTATAACACATTTATTTTACCTTTTCTTTAGATCGAGATCAAATATTCATTAGATAATAAATTGATTGAAAGTGATATTAAAGTTTTATCTGACATCTTCCATCGAAAAAAGAATTATTGAATTATTAACATTTTAACTTGTTTCCTTATTCGGATTGGAGGGGACAAATTTGAAAACTCTCAGTTCCTATTTTGATTTCAATTTGAAAGAATGATTATTTATTTATTTACTCTTTTTTTTTTTTGGCAAGTCTGTTCGATTGGATCCAATGAGATTCCTCATCAACAGTCAGAACAAACTAAAAGAGATAATTTTGTTGGGCGGCATTTATATTACAAGTGAATAGATAAATATAGTAGTAAATCAAAATATTTGAAGCATATTTGACAAATTTTCAAACTTGATAAAAAAAATCAGGTTTATGTGCCTTGTTTATTTTAACTCTTTACACATATATATTGTTATCTAGTAATACCTAAATATTCTAAATTGTAAAAGTGACATGATAAACTAGAGATATTGTTTCACATACACAAACAGATATATATATATATATATTCTATGCAAATACATAAAATAATATCTTAATCAATTTTTAGACGCAAGTTTGTATTAATCGTGTTTAATATTTGAATAATTCCATGTAATTTTGAGAAATTTTCTCACTATTTTTTATATGATTATTAATAGATGATAAGATGAAAACAAGATTCAACATGCATAATAATTAGTTGCAAATAATAGACTAGTTAGAAGGATAATTTACTAAATCTTATTTTTTTATTGGGAAATTCGGCGCTGTAATCGTGAGAAAATGATCGAGTTAGATTAATAAAATTATATTTTATGGTGAAAATAAATACTAAATGTTTTTTATTTAAAATATTTAAAACAAAAATAAAGAAAACAATTTAGAAACTCGACCATCAGACCCCAACAGATTTTGATGGGTTCGGGTTCCCTGCTCAAAAGGCATTTTAAGGCCACATGATCAAGATTCATATCAGTGGGTCTATTATGTGTATTATGTCTTTAAATAAAAATCATATATATATATATAGCTTGTAACAAAGTGGCTCATCTTGGTTTTCTTTAAAAAAAAATGGTAGAAAAGCTCCGGTACATGGAAATGAACTAAAAGATTACAACAATTAGCGAACAAAAATACGAGACACATAAAATTTACATGCAGGAAAACGAAGAAAGAAAGATAGATAGTCTCAGTCTGTCAATCAGCCAGTGAACTGAAGGTGCTCTGCTCGTCATCGGAAGATGATGTCTTTTGGTCTGACGGCAGGAGGACTGGTGCTGTCGTGCTGGAACCAGGGATGGCCGAGTGCATCATCTGCGGTCAGCCTCTTCTTGGGATCATAACTGAGCAGGCCCGCTAGAAGGTCGTAACCTTCCGGCGACAAGACCGGACAAGTGGGGAACAGAGGCTTCGGTTCTGCTGGGAACATACGCCGGAGGAGGTTGCTCCATGCCGACGTCGAGCTCCGGATGACTTGAACAGCTTCCGGGAATCTTGACAGCCCGGGCCACATGTCTCCGTCGGGCGTTCCCAGTATTTGAAATATCTTTTTAATCTGATCCCTCCGGCTCCTCCTCGTCTGATCCGCCGTCCGGCGCTTCTTTGATCCTTCCGGCTCCTCCAAATTTTTCTTCAGCTTCGCCTGGTGCTGGAACAGCGCCTTCTTGCTCAGCAGTTCCGCCATGATACATCCGACGGACCACATGTCCATCGAGGCGGCAGAGCGCGTGTTCCTGGACCCTAGCAGGAGCTCCGGCGCCATGTAGCACACGCACGTCGCCGCGGCGCCTGCGCCCGCGATCATCCAATCGGAACCGGAGCCCCGCTCGCGGCTGCGACCGAAGCCGCATATCTTGAGGTCACCGTGGTTGGCGACGAGGACGTGGGCGGGCTTGAGGTCCCCATGGACGACGCGGCGCCCGTGGATGGACCTCACGCCCTGCAGCAACTGGGACATCAAGAACTTGACCTCCCCTTCCAAGAACGGTCGCGACCGCTCCGTCAGTATCTTCCCAAGGTCCGTGTACCCGTACTCCATGACCAAGAAGACGTGGCTGCTGCTGGGGTCCTTGGCCAACTCCTTGAACCCAACAACGTTATGGTGGCGGCAGGCGGCGAGGCAGTCGACCTCCGTCCGCCAGCGCTCTTCCTCATCCCCTCCTCGACGACGACCATGGTCATGGTGAGTCAGGCGCTTCAATGCGACGACCTCGTCGGTCCTCCGATGTCGTGCCCTGAAGATGACGTTGGAGCTGCCGTCCCTGAGGCGTTCGACGTCCCCGGTGCGCAGCACACGGTGGATGTCTGCTGGCCCTGGGAGGACGACGGAGGGATCCAGACGAGCCCTCTTCGCAGGCCGCGGAGCAGAGGCCATCGATCGAGGCGATGCAAGAAGGTACGCAGCAGGCGGAGTAAGAACCAACGAACAGAGCGCAGAGCAAAGTGCAGACTGCAGAGGGAGAGGAAAGATTGCGCAGAGTAAATTAATGGCCGTAGAGGACCTTTTTAGTTTTTATAACATGCATTACGACTGCGATATCGATTATGACTCCGATATCGATTACGACTACGAAGCAAGAAACAAGAAATAGTGACCGTTAGATCCTAATACAACTGCCGCCGCCCAAGAACTAACTCGCTGTAATAATAGGAACACGTATAATTAATTAATTAATTAATATGCTGCTGCTTATTGGTTGCCTTCCGATCAATTACTTAAGCTGCTGCTGTTGATTATTTACCGTTGGATCCTAATCCAACTGCTATTCTTTGTTATAACCTTTATTATTATTATTATTATTATTATTATTATTATTATTATTATTATTATTATTATTATTATTATTATTATTATTATTATTATTATTATTATTATTATTATTATTATTATTATTATTATTATTCATTCGTCATTCAAGTTTATCCAACTTCAAGA
The DNA here is from genome assembly GCA_030549335.1 of Pontederia crassipes. Classification (NCBI taxonomy): domain Eukaryota; kingdom Viridiplantae; phylum Streptophyta; class Magnoliopsida; order Commelinales; family Pontederiaceae; genus Pontederia; species Pontederia crassipes. Next base: position 39,594,620 of record CM060190.1, read on the forward strand.
ACTTGATCAATTATCCTCATTATTCCAAGGGATTTGAACCCGACTTGACCACACAGTGGAGTGTCAGTTAGGTTAGGTCCGTTGTCGGGTACTAAGTCGGGTCAAGTCGGAGTGAAAAATCCCAACTTCAACTTGACGAGGGTTCAGGTTAGCTACGAATTGAACATTTTCAACTCGAGTTGATCCGATAATTTGACTTTTTTTATTATTTTTTAGTTTTTTTATTATTTACTTAATTTTAGTTCAATGCTTGATTTAAAACAAAAATAGTAAAATAAAATATTTTAATTATGTAAATAATGTCCAAATATTTAGAAAACATATTTTATATTTTATAATAATTATTAACTAAATTTTTATATATTAAAATAAATATAGAAAGTAAGATAAATAAGAAGAAAAAAAGGTGGTCGGATGACCCGATCACCCAAGCCTTGGTCGGGATTTGTTTACAGATTGGGTCGAATTCTACCCATGAACATCCTTAGTTGTTCCATTTCGACTTACCATTTCAATTTATTTTATTTATGTATTTTTTGTTTACGTTGTTGTTATAACTTCTGTTTTCTCTCCAATGTTATTTTAAGGGGGAAGATGAGAGTGGTTATGATGCCCACCATTGATTTCTAGTCAACGGTTGTGATAGGGCATTCTACCAAATGGGTGTTACACGTCTATTAACTCCATATATGTGTGTGTATATGTTGCACTCTCCACCTCTACAATTAACTGACCACTTACAAGCTATTTAGAATCTTTTGTTACGCTATTTATGGTTCCATATAAATTAAGTTAAAAGGTTGGTTTTATAGAACCCGGCCCATAAAGTCGATACTTGACCTGGGTTGATGTTGAAGTCAGACCGAACTTATTCTAACCCAACCTGAATTCTGGACATGAACATGAATAAAAATAAGAATAGGAAAAGTAATGAGAATATTTGTTAAAGTGATTGACCAATAACCTTATGATTATTTCATGATTAAAATTTTCATTTATATCATGATTTTATATTATTTTGCGTTATCTCACGTATTGAGTATTTATTACTCATGAAAATTCTATTTTCCTATGTTTAAATCTCACAAGTACATGAATAGATAGGTAAGGATCGAAACATGGACAACAGTAATGTTGGTAATGATGTAAAATGCACATGGGTATTGAGTCATTAGAGCTCTTCATTCTAAAGTGATTTAAAAGTTAAATATTCTTTGGAGGAATATTAGGAAAGAATAGAAAGATGATTCGCTTCCGCACTCTGTTAAAGAATATTTCAATATTATTTCACTTCCACATTCTATGTAAAGAAAGATCCAAGAAGAAGGAATTGTAGGTAACACGGTTCAAAATAAGCTCAATTGCAATGTGGCATTGCGGTTTGGATCTCTCCTTCTCCGCCATCCCCTACTCATCCCCGACCTTCCCCGACTGTGCACGCATGGCATCACATATTCCTTGGCTGACGGCGATGTCGGCTCCGCGGGTCTACTAGGAATGGGCTAGGGTGCCCTGTCCTTCATTACCCAGACGAACACTCCTCACTTTGCCTATTGTATCTCGAACCTCGTCTACTCTAGTGTGCTCGTCCTCAGTGACACCATCAGCCCCAGCGCGGAAGCCAATGAGTTATATTTCGAGTGCATATTCCACTACAAGAAAACTGGTGAATAGCGATGCAATATAGTGTCTCATATATAGGTAACGCTAAGTCGATGCCAAGAGCATCACGATAGCGTCTAAGTGGAGTCACAACTTTGCAATGCTACATGCCTTCCAATAGCGGCACCTTAGCGTCGACTTTATCGACGCTAACTACGGCACCAAGGGGGCACTACTTCGTCAGTATTATTGACGCTAATTGTAGCGATGTACTAGTGTCTAATGTCGTCGACGCTAAACTAGCGTCACATCATCTACGACACGATGTCGACACTATGAACGGAGTCGATATGGGCGTCGAACCTTTGCGATGTTTTGGCGCCGAGAAATGCGACGCCACTTGGCGTCTCAAACTTCCCGACCCTATGTTGACGCTACACAAATAAAATATTCCTAAATATATATATGTTACTTGCATATGTATTCGTATACTTACCTACACATCTAACACATACGATGCTTAATTGGCGCTATTTTGACACCTCACATGTTAACATATATGTTAATTAAGAAATAGATTAGCTATATGTTATATATATATATATTTGTTATATATATTTGTATATATATATATATATATATATATTTGTATAACTATATGTTATGTATTTTGATGCTAATTTATATAACCCATACATGTTACTATATATATATTATCTATACTATACTTTAATGAATAAATAAATGCCATGTTATATGTGTACCTTCAACATATGTATTCCTAGTATGTTACTTATATATGTATTCCTAAGTATATATTTGCTACCTATATTACAAATGTTATTTATGCATATAATATCTATCATATCTTAATTATAGATATATTATTTTTATATTTTTATTTATGGAATTATAATGGTTGAATTAAGTGACATGATTTATTATTTATTACAAAATAGCGACACCGTAGAGATTCAATAGCGTCGAAGGCGCGCCACACTAGCGCCGCAAGAATAGTCGACGCTACAAATGCACTACTTGTGTCGATATAGCATCGCATATCTCTTACGCTATGCAGATTGAGGCGCTGCTTCGAGGTTAGATGGTCGCTAATATACTGTAGCGACTCATTAGCGTCTCTATAACGCCGCAACAATGAATCGCTATAGTTTTAGCCGACTTTTTATTATTCTCACTTAATCGGGCACATATAGACATATACATACACATATATACTTACACTTATATTATGTATACATATACACATTATTGTCACTTAATCTTGCATATACATATATATATACACACACACATATACTTATAATATGTATACATATACATGTTGTTGTCACTTAATCTCGCACATATAGACATATAATACATCTACACATTATTGTCACTTAATCTCGCAGAACATATACATAAACGTATATACTTATAATACATATATATATACACATTATTGTCATATAAACCTATTTCAATATAATCTTAATATAATATAAACTTATAATATATAAAGTTATAATGCATAAACTTTAAATACTATATAAACTTATAATATAATATAAAGTTAAATTTAAATTAGGAAAAAATTGGAAATGATGTCACTATAGCCACGAAATAGTGTCGTAGTGGCGTGTCATTAGCGTCTAAGTAGCATCGCATATTACAGAGGCACTAAATTCGACGTTAAATTCATAACTACTCTTCTTCGTTTTCATTATTTTACATGCTCCGTCATTTTTTACCGTGACCTCCGATGCCCTGCTCCGACCGACAGCTGACGCCCTGCTTCTCCGATGCCCGACGCACGTGCTCCACCGTCTGCCCCCAATGCCCACTGCTCCGATGCCCACTCCTCCGGTGTCGTGCTCCGACGCCTTGCCGAACGCCGCCCTCCTTCGACCCCGCCCTCCCCCCCTCCTTCGATGTCGTCGTCTGCCCTTCTCCGACACCCTCCCCGCCTCCTTCGATGTCGTTGTCCGCCCTTCTCCGACCTCCCTTCCCACCTCCTCTGACGCCGACGTCCACCCTCATCTGATCCTACCCTCCCCGCCTCCTCCGACGTCGACGTCCACCCTCATCTGATCCTACCCTCCCCGCCTCCTCCGACGCCGACGTCCACCCTCATCTGATCCTTCCCTCCCCGCCTCCTCCGACATTGTCCTCCGACCCCACCTACACCAACGCCATCTGCCCTCGTCCGGCCAGCCGGCTGTCCACTGCTTTAGTCGACGCCCTTCCGCTCCGGCCGCCCACAACTTTGATGCATCCGCCCTCGTCCGCTCTGCTCCGCCCACCCACTGCTCTGATAGTCATTCCTGCTGTTCGGCCACCGACTTGCAAGAAGGTACGAGCTCCACCGTCAATATGTAATGCCTGGTTAATTTTCTATGTCAATTAATATAATATTATGTTAATTACTATAATACTATGTTAATTACTATAATGCTATGGTAATTACTACAATGTTATGTTACTTACTGTAATGTTATGTAAATGCATAGTATGCTATGTTAATTATGCTAGGAAATAAGGCAATTAATTCTTATGCTAAATAATGTGATCCATATGGAATATGCTAGGAAATAAGCCAATTAATTCTTATGCTAAATAATACGATCCATATGGCATATGCTAGGAAATAAGGCAATTTAATAAAAATAATCAAAATTGAGGTTGGATTCAATTTGAAATCAAACACTGATAAATTTTTTTTCATAATTTTAGTACTTCTTTTTTTATCATATTCTCATAAATTTTACTAAGGATGTACATCCACATTCTTGACAATAAAATGAGAATATGATAAAAAAAAAAGAAACATCAGAAAATGACAAAACAATTTATCAGTATGTGGTACTCAAAATATACATTATGGTCAATTGTGAATACAAAGATAAAGTACTTGAAACATGTGATTTTGAACTTCAAAATCACATGTTTCAAGTATAAGAATTTATTAACATATGACTTAATGTTGGCCATTACAAAAATGATAAAGACATATCGTAGTTGGATTCATCGTTGGAAGGATAAACATGACGTTATAACAAAAAAATATAAGGATGGTGTTGATGAATTTATTAAGGTGGCATATCAAAATGAAGGTGTTGCTTCTTCGTATGATGAAATCTTATGCCCATGACGAAAATGCAAATGTTATCAAAGGAAAGTAAGATATGATGTGCAGAAGGATTCATATTACAACAGTTTCTTACTGACATACACAAATTGATTCTTTCATACTGAAGAAAGATGGCTAATGTAGATACCAATGTGGACGAATCGAGCAATCCATACAGGGACATGATATGAGATGCAATGTTATGAGAAAATGTTGACGAAATATTGATTGAAGAAGATCCGAATCCTTCAGCTCCTAAATTTTATAATCTTCTCGTAAAAATAGACGAACTTTTATGGGATGGATGCGTGAATCAAACTACACTTTCTACAGTGGCACAACTAATGAACTTGAAATTAGAATTTAATAAGGGGGAAAGTTATTTTGACCAGATGATTGCCATTATTAAAAGTATGCTTCCAGCTTTAGAGAAGTTATCAGGAAATTTTTACAAGTGCAAAAGATTAATGAGAGATTTAGTGTTGGAATATCAAAAGATTGATACATGTCACAATCATTGTATGCTATATTATAAGAAAAATAACTTACTTATGAGTTGTTCTATTTGTGGCGAGCCCAGATACAAGCCGAGAAAAAATTCTCAAAGTTCGAAAAAAATGTGACAAATGCAGTATTCAGATACTTTCCCATAATTCCATGACTCCAATGGCTATTCTTTAAAACTGCATCATTTATGAGGTGGGAAAAAGAAGGGGCACATGATGATCAAAATTCATTACACATCCTTCAAATGCTGAGGCATGGAAACGATTTGATGCACTTTATCCGACTTTTTCAATTGAATCATGCAATGTTAGATGAGGACTTTGCACCGATGGGTTTAACTCATTTGGCTCATCAAGTACTGGTTATTCATGTTGGTCGGTTTTTATGACACCTTATAATTTACCTCCAAGTATGTGTATGAGACGAGATAACATATTGCTTACACGTATGATCCCAGGTCCTCGATCTCCTAGTAAAAGTTTAGACGTTTACTTAATACCTTTAATTGACGAACTCAATACATTGTGGGAGGATGGCATGGTTACTTATGACAAATTTAAGAAACAAAATTTCTGAGAGCCGCATTAATGTGGACCATAGGTGATTTTCTAGCATATGGAATGTTGAGTGGTTGGGGCACGAAAGGTAAACTTGCTTGTCCCATATGTGAAAAAAATACAAAATCATTTTATTTGAAAAATAGTAGGAAAGTTTGTTAGTTTGATTGTCATAGGATATTTTTTGCCAATGGAGAATTCGATGCATCGCGATCGAAACTCATTTAAAAGGAATACAACCGAGTACACATTGCCTCCAAGTAGATCATTTGATGGGACAAGAAGTGCTCGATCAAGTAAACAAACTTAATGAAGTTTCATTCGGATTGAAGACCGATTCTTACAAGCAAATTGAGTTTGAAAGTGAATATAATTGAGAGAAAAGAACTATTTTTTGGAAGTTATCTTATTGGTCTTCAAATTTTGTACATCATAACTGGGACGTCATGCACGTGGAGAAAAACATATTTGACAACATCTTCAACACTATTATAGATGTTAAAGGAATAACAAAAGATAGCTTACAAGCATGCGGAGACATGAAAGTTATATGCAGAAGACCAAAGCTAGATATCATTCATCTTTAAAATGGTAAATACAAAAAGTCAAAAGCTACTTATGTCTTGAGCAATGATCAAAGAAAAGTGGTTTTCGAATGGGTCAAAAAATTTAGATTTCTCGACGGATATGTATCAAACATATCTCGTTGTTTTAACTTAAAAATGGGAAGTTACATGTGATGAAGAGTCGTGATAAAGGAATAACAAAAGATAACATACAAGCACGCGAAGACATGAAAGCTATATGCAGAAGACCAAAGCTAGATATCATTCATCTTCAAAATTGTAAATGCAAAAAGTCAAAAGCTACTTATGTCTTGAGCAATGATAAAAGAAAAGTGGTTTTTGAATGGGTCAAAAAATTTAAATTTCACGACGGATATGTATCAAACATATCTCGTTGTTTTAACTTAAAAATGGTAAGATACATATGATGAACAGTCATGATTGTCATATTTTTATGCAAAGACTACTTTTAATTGTCATTAATAAATTTTTGCCAAAGGTCATTTGGAAAGTTGTAACAGAGATATCGATGTTCTTTAAAGAGCTTTGTACATCCACCATTCAGGAAGAAGACATCTCTCGGTTAAAGACTTCTATTGTGATTATCGTGTGCAAGGCTGAGAAGATGTTTTCACATTCTTTCTTTGATGTGATGGCACTTAATTGTACATTTTTCATATGAAATAAAAGTTGCAGGTCCGGTTCAATATCGGTGGATGCATCCTTTCGAAACGTGCATATTATATTTGGAAAGGAAGGCGAAGATTGAAGGCTCTATATGTGAATCATATTTCATTATGGAGGCATCAAACTTTACTTCAAAGTACTTTGAGCCACACATACAATCACTACACACGCAAATTCCAAGAAACGATGACGGCGGTGAAGGAGAAGTTAATATAAATACTTTATCCATATTCAAGTACACATGTCGGCTTCTTGGTACAGGACACAAAGTTGTGTTGAGTAACAGGAATCTCACCGTTGAGAATTATGTCCTTGCACATTATAGTGAGATGACATCGTATATTGAGTAAGACAATTTATTTTAATATATTCTAAAATTTAAAATTAATCGTTGCTATGTAATTTCATTAATTGACAATTATGAATTCAGGAAATTTAAATAATTACAATGATAAATTAATCGGTTAGTTTCAGACAATAAATTATTGAAACTACGAGGCGAATATTTTGTTGATTGGTTGAGATATGAAGTGAGAATTCTTTCTTATTGTTCGTAATTATTACTATCTCTCATAACTTTTAATTAACTTCTAGTTATTTTTCTTGTAGATTATTAATGGCTCAGTCATTGATTTAAAAATTTGATATTTAGGTTATGTACCGAAGAAACAAGTTTTTAGCTACGGTGGCATCATAATTAATGGATATAAATTCCATATTGAAGAATATAGCCGACATTAATAGTGACATATGTGTTCTAAGAAGCATGTACAGGGACAACAATTTCGATTATTACGATGTTATAAAAGACATTATAGTTGTCTTATTTGGGAAAATTGAACAAAGTCGTGGTGCTAAAATGTCGTTGGTTCGATCCAACAAAAAAAAGGAGTTTGGATCGATCAAAAGTTTAAATTAGTGGATATTAACCCTCGATCGAGACTTCAGTCACATGATCCATATCAAGAAGTTCGAGCGAATGAGACGATTGATGTAGCCGATGAAGTTGAGAATATTCAATTAGTCGATGATACTGAACCAATGGAAGAGTTCAATTCAAATGAATTTTTAGAAGTGAACATTGACAATTCCATTGATGATGACTCGAATCAAGATTATAGCGACGACGACGAAAATGATGAAAATGAATCAGAATACGAAACAAACGAATGAATCACATAGTTCTTGAATAATTTACAAAATTATGAGTTTCTAACTTTATAAATTAAATATAATAATAACACAAGTTTGTTATTTTTTCAATTATGATTACTAGTGGTCGAGTTTTTGGGTCATTTCGCTCTTCTAGGCATTCACTCAAGATGAGTGAGCCATCATGACCACCATATAATATATTTATTGTCAATTACTTAATAATGACATTTTTTTTATTAATGTCAATTGCTCTACTGTCAACGGGGCATGTAGCCAGATCATCATATAATAGGCGATCTATTGGTGGGTCATCTTCATGTATCACTCCAGGTTATTTCTTGTGCATTTAGTATATCTTACACATGCAATTGTTCTAATTATTTGTTATTGTGATAGTTGTTCCACCATCGACGGGACACATAATCAGGATGTCTCGATTGCACAATGTCGTTCGACATTGTTAGAGCAAAGTTTTAATGCCATATATAATTATATTTTGATGATACAAATCTCAAAAGATTAGAATTATATGCACTTAAATTTGACTGAATATTTAACTATTATCTCATTAGTTTTTGAATGAATAATGAATATCATGTAGAGAATTCTATTAGCTTTTCATAGAATCTAATATTAACTAATTTGGATAATCATGCAAAAAATTATGCTCAAAATAGTACAGAGCGATCAACCTATCGGTCGTAGAAGTGAAAGCTGATCGAGGCACCAGTCAATCGATCAAACATACCGGTCGACCGATCAATGCACAAATTTTCAAGCTCAATGTCGAGACTACACTGGTCGACAGTCTGGTCATCGCACTGATCGATCAGCTCAACGGCTAAAATTCAAAATGACGAGACCACATCGGTCGATCGATCAAGTGCTATCATTGAGGAAATTGTGCAACAGTCATATAGACAGGTCGATCGGTTTATCAATAAGGTCGATCGGTCTATGGCTAAAATGAACAGTAACGACTATATTTTGGTCAAATCAAAGTGCAATGGGCATATCATCCAAAGAGGCCTATAAAAGAATACCAAAAGGTTTAGAATTCATCAAGCACTCAAGGGAAACATCAAGCATCAAAGAAAAATATCTTCTTTTCTTTCTCTCTACGCTTCTTGTGAGTTTGGCATTGTAAACTTTCGATCAGTTCAAGGCTAAGTATCCAGTAAAAGGCCTCTGGTAAAGTGACACACATGATATATTAACTCAAATCCGTTAAAAGGATTTCACAAAATCTTTAGAAGTGGAGAAAATGTGGTTTGGTATAAAGGGTTTCTTCCTTTCCCCATTTGGAATGAAGGAAGAGTGTAGTGAAATCTCCAGCGGTCTCGAGATCGAGAAGTCGAAGTGGAGACGTAGGCCAAGGTTTGGTCGAAATTCGTCAACAATCATCGTGTTCTTTGTGTTTGCTTTCTCTCTCCCTCTCCTTCTCATATTATTATGCATGTGATATGATTTAATTTGCATTGGTTTAAAGTTTAACGAACCGATTTTCAACCTTCGCAACGTATTTTGTGAAATCGATATTTTCGGGATTAAACACCACTCCACTCCCCCCCCTTCTTGGTGCCTTGGGATCCTACAATTGGTATCAGAGTCAGGTTGTTCTTGCTTAGTCGACCTCCACTTTTTAATACATCAAATTTTTCATATTGGAAAATTAGAATACAAGTATACATATGTTCTATAGTTATTGACATGTGGGATATTGTTCAAAAAGACTATTATTTACATGAAAAAATACTTTTAGAATATAAGAAAGATAATTTTTTTTGCAAAACTTGATTGGAAAGCCAAAAATATTTTTTATTGTGCTTTGGATTCAATGGAGTTTAATCGGATTTCTTATTGTGAAAGTGGAAATGGGATTTGGAAGAAACTCATTGTTACTTGAACGGATAAAGTTAAAGAATTTAGATTAAATATTTTAAATCATCAATATGATTCTTTTAAAATGCATGAAAATGAATCTATAAATGAAATGGTTGTACGATTTAAGGATATTGTGAATGACTTAGCCTCCTTGGACGAGTAAAGAACTAACTCCCAAAAGATGAAAAGGTTTCTCAAGTCTCTCTTCCAAATGGCATACAAAGAGGACCATCATTGGAAAAAAAAGATTCTGAACAAGTTAGATATTGATGATTTTATTAGTTCTCTCTTAACCTATGAGATCGAGATTCAGGAAGAAGAAGAAAAGAATCCCAAAAAAAATCATTGGCATTAAAGGCAAAAAAAGGAAGAAGACTCGAGTGAAGAAGAAGTTGATGAAAAGAGACTCGTAGGCTATACAAGAAAGCTTTATAAATATCTCAAGTTGACGAAAAATAAAGAGAAGAATGATAAGCCAACTAGATTGTATGTAAACACCATCAAGAAAGAAACTCAAGTCTCACAAAGATGGACAAAGAAGAAACATTTCAGATAATGAAGAAGAAAAACATAGAGAGTCAAGTGAAGGTGAAGCGAGTGACTCGTCAAGCTCTCCTAGTGAGGATGTATACCTATGCTTAATGGTACATAACGATGAGGTAACTTCTAACTCTTCAAATAATGACTCGTCATGCTCTTCTGAAGAAGATATTTACTTTTATGTGCACAAAGAATTTTCCTCTCTTATAAAAAGGTATCTTGCACTTAAAAAGGAAAATAAAAAAATACTACATGAGTTTTGAGAAATTAAAAGAAGAAAATCATACATATTTTATGGAAAATGAAAACTTGAAAAATAAAGTTGATGTTTTGGAAATTATGCATGTATGTGAAATTGTAAAGCTGACATGTTCTTTAGAAAAAGTAAAGAAGGAAAATACTTTTTTGAAAAATTCACAAAAGAATGATAAGGCTAGTTATTATGCAAAGAAAGTAATTTTAGGAAATATTTTGAACATGAAAATTCTTATTCTAAATATTCTTATGATAAATCTTTAAAAGAATTCACATATTACTTATTTTGCATGTGGATTTCATGATCATTATGCATATCAATGCAAAGTAGGAAAATCATTTCAACATGGAATGATATGGTGGTTCCAAAAGGAACATTGACTAACAAAGAAGTTTGAGTACCAAAAGTTAAATAATTGTTTTTCAAGTGTACCTCACATGTAAAGCAAAGGACAAGTGAAATTGAAAATGTGAAGGCACGAAGGTCATGGTAAAAGTATCATTTACAAATAAATTTTGAAACATTCTCCATGAGCATGCACCTACATATTTATAGAATTAATTTATGATCACGACTCTTAAGCTTTAAGTTTAAAATCTTCATGTTATGAAAGCAAAGTTTTGATTTCTTGTTCAAAATTTTAAAATTATTATTTATTTGGAAGAAAAGAAGAAAATAGAAAGAAAATTGGTCATTGTAATATGGGGAGCTTGTTCAAAACAAATGTTAATATTAGTTTCTCTATTCACTTTAAATTTGACTCATTACCCTTATTGTCAATTGCTTGGTCACTTGATATTATTCAATTTAAATTTGACATATCATTGTTGTCTCCAAATTTTATACAATTTTTTAATCCCTTAATTTTTTTGGATGTGTTATTCATTTGATTTCATATTTTGTCATTATAAAGTAGTCATGACTTTAGGGAGAGTTATTTTTTTGCATATCGCATATATTATATATGAACCAACTCCTTATGATGTAATACTTTACATGTTTATTATATGACAAAAGGGGAGAGTAAATTAAGAGTAAGTTACATATTGTTTTTTATATGCTTTCTATGCAAATTATTTTTTGATGAAACAAAAGGGAGAGAAATATAGGAAAAATATGATATGAATATAAGAGAAATTTATATAGGAGACACATATATGAATATAACTTTATATGAAAAGTACCTTACAATTAGTACTTATGTGCATATCTATTATTATAAGGAAAACTCAATTTTAGGGGGAATAAAATAGATTTTTTTTAATTTTTTTCGCAACTTATATATTTTTCATATTTCTTGATTTGTTTTCATAAAAAAGGAAGAGATTGTTGGAGCAAAGTTTTAATGTCTATATAATTATATTTTGATGATACAAATCTTGAAAGATCATAATTATATGCACTGAACATTTAACTATGATCTTATTAGGTTTTGAATGAATAATGAATATCAAATTTGTAGAGAATTTTGTTAGCTTTCCATAGAATCCAATATTATCTAATTTGGATAATCATGCAGAAAGCTATGCTTAAAATAGTGCATGACGGTCAACCTATCAATCGAAGAAGTGAAAATTGGTCGAGGCACCGGTCGACCGATCAAACATACAAGTCGACCAGTCAATGCACAGATTGTCAAGTTCAATGTTGAGACTACATCAGTTCACTACAAGAAAATAGGCAATTACAGACGGTCAGAACCGTCTATAATTTATCGAGAACCGTCGGAAATGACATTTTTCGACGGGTTTTTAGACGGATAGCGTTCGTGCGAAAACGATGTGTCGCAAATGATTTGCAACGGTTATCGCAGAATCATCGAAATCTTCGATGGTCCGGCCGGCGGGCACGGTCGTCGACCGTTGAAGATTTAAGATGGTTTGAGCCGTCGATGTTTATCGGCTGTTCGAACTGCCGATACTATCGATGATTCAAATCGTCGAAAATTTTAATCGGCGGTTTGAGCCGTCGATAACACTGTTGAGTTTCGACGGCTCAAACCGTCGATGCTTATCGACGGGTACGACCGTCTATAAGTTTGGACCGACGGTTAGAACCATCGATAAATATCAGAAAAAATAAGGCATATCGACGATTATCGACGGTTCTAACCGTCGGAAACATTAAAGAAAAAAATGATAGAAATTAAATGTCCAAACACATAAATACAACAATTGTTCATATGTCAATAATGAAATGTAACAACATGTAATGTCCAACACATAACACATGCAAATCCAAACATTGTAATGTCCAACACATAGCACATAACACAAATGCAAATCCAAACACATAACACAACATCATCAAAGTATCCAACACAACACAAAGAAGCCACGCATCATAGTACTACATCATCCTCGTCGTCCTGGTCATCGAATTCGCCATGCATCATGTCATACATAATCTTCTTCATCTCTTTCTTCGTACGATGCTCACGTTCTTCGAACTCTTTCTTGAGTTCCTGCGTAACCTCTTGCCTGATTTGTTCGAACATTTGTTGCATACCTTGACCAAAGGAACTTGATTTCGATTTATGACCATATCCAATATCTGCACCACTAACAGAAGATCTGAGGCCGTAAATGTGACCCTTCTTAACCCCGACGTGGTACGTCCAAAGCTGTCTTGGGGTCAGCGGTGTGGTCCCCTCCTGCGTGGCTTGCGTAATGTGCTTGACTTCTTTTATTTTGTGATCCTCCTGAAATTAAAAAAAAAAGATAAATCAACTATATTATTTATAATGATGAATTTACTATCTTATAGATTTACTTCAAATTTTAAAAAAAATAACATCAAGTAGATCAACAGACATATGTCTCCCGAACAAACGATGAAACTCATTCTTTTTTCTTCTTCTTATGAGTTCGAAGAAATATTTCGTCCTGAGTATGTGGTCTACCCGTCTCCTCCTCCTACAGTTAAAAATGTCAAATAAAGTATAATATTTTTTCCACGCAATATTGAAAGACTTTACCATATTTTTCGCAATCGTGCTCGTGGATACAGATCCACCCGAATGCAAGCATACTCCCTGGTCGGACTCCCGACTTGTTTTCGCTTTTTCGCACTTTGCTTTGTACTCATCGGTGGACCACTTTCGTATCAATTCCAGCCAAATAGCCTCAGGGATCCAATTGAGTCATTCTTCTGCAGCTCAAGCTTCCGAAAGAATTGCGGACAATCTCTTTGAGCACCGAGAATTAAAAGCCTTCCACATTTATTTCATATGCTCGGGATCCCACCACACATCAGCCTGCACGTATATAAAAATAATTAAATTAGTATGAAGATAAATTTAAATGACCAAGTTGGCTTTTAAGGATACCTGAAATTCATTAAATAGTATCTGTCTCGTGGCATAAGGAACTTCCCTCCATATAAGCCACGCATCAATATACTTATGTCGTAGCACCTTAGTAACTGCGGCAGCCGTGAGTTTCGACGGTACAAACCTTTACGAAGACAAAATTATAAAATGAGATGGATGAATCACAAAATGTAAACATTTCAAAAGACAGAAAATAACACTTACCCTAAATTATCATATGACTGTAAGTATGCTTTGTGCACACGATTTGACGAAGCTGCATCTGAGGGTTCCACGAATTCAGGAGCTCTAACGGGTTCTTTTGACAATTGCGTCTCCAGTTCCGCAATATCAGCGTGAGAGGAAGGAGTCGGCGGAGGCGACTATCATTCAATTATGCGAATGCCCATGACTGATCTAAGAGCCGGCGGAGGAGAATTATCTCTAGGGACGACCTTCTCTTTTCCCTTATTTTTTCTTTTACCAAAATGTAACATCTGCATGATACAAAATTTAATGCACTTCAAATTTATAATTGATATAGAATTTGAAATTGACAATGTTTTGACTTGACATTCGTAGGTATGACTCGAGAACCAATTCCTAATATCCAGAGGCGCTTATAAAAAATAAACAAATTAATTCACTTATTTTTATTCGTAAAATTGTGATCATTACTTCAAACACTCACGAGATGAAAACGAATACGAAAATGCACCGTCCTCGTCAGGCATTTGTCGATCCGAATGATCGTCAGCATGCATCGCTAACTATGTTTAGAATTTGGCGACAGATGATAATTTAAATAAACCATTCGAATATAACATCAATATTAGTCGTAAGCGAACAATTCGTAAGATAACAATAGTCGTAATATAACAACTAGATAGTCGTAAGATAATGATATTACATGAAAATCACATTAGCTAACAATAACATTACTCATCATCCGAATTACCACATGATTGATATTCATCATCATCATCCTCTGAAGATGACGTAGTTTCAATTTCTTCTTCGTCCGAAGCATTTTCATCATTTTGTATCTTGGCATTATCAAAGTCTTCAAATAACTATTCTGAATCTTGTAGATCTTTGACTAATTCAGTATCTACAATAGATGCCACGAAAGTATGTGAGTCATCTTGGTATGCACATTGCAACGCACCATCAATTTCTATCCTGCTTCTTGAGGTAAATTACACGAATGATCCCTCAACTTTGAGTCGATTTTCAACTTGTCCATCAACTTCAATTTATAATCAAAACGTCTGTCATCTTTTACTTTCTTGCACGATTAGTCCTCTTGACCGGTGATAATGAGTTTCCCGGTTGCCTTGCATATGTGACCAGCACGTCAGCCGTTTCTCTCTCATCCACGTCATTTAACGCTCCAAACTGGGTAAATTACACGGATCGTCCCCCAACTTTGAATTGATTTGCCTCCAACTTTGATACTATTGCACGATTCATCCACTTGATCGGTAAAAAATAGTCTCCCGATTATCTTGCGATGTGGCATAATAAAATATAATAAAAAAATTTAACTAGTTGACACCACACAATAAAAAATATTATAAAAATTTAAGGACGCGGGCGAGCTGACAGAGGGGGACTGTCGGCCCCCCTTTCTAAGCTCGCCCTTTGGCGAGTTGGCATAGGGGGCGCCGACCCCCCTCTCCAAGCTCGTCCACTAGCGAGCTTCGCACAAGGGGCGTTAACGTTCCGTTGCGAATTCGTCGGCGTTCCTATCATTTTTATTTTTTTATAGTCTCTCAATTCTGAGTCATTTAGGGTCGTCGACGAGCTTGCGAGGGGGCGTTGACGCCCCTTGTGCGAAGCTCGTTAGTGGACGAGCTTGGAGAGGGGGGTCGGCGCCCCCTATGCCAACTCGCCAAAGGGCGAGCTTAGAAACTCATCTATGTCCTTAAATTTTTATAGTATTTTTTATTATGTGATGTCAACTAATTAAATTTTTTTATTATATTTTATTATGCCACATCGCAAAATAATCGGGAGACTATTTCTTATCGGTCAAGTAGATGAATCGTGCAATAATATCAAAGTTGGGAGACTATTTAGAAATCGATTCAAAGTTGGGGGACGATCCGTGTAATTTACCTGGTTTGGAGCGTTAAATGTCGTGGATGACTTAAATGATGTGGATGAGAGAGAAATGGCTGACGTGTCGACCACGTATGCAAGGCAACCGGGAAACCCACTATCACCGATCAAGAGGACTAATCGTGCAAGAAAATAAAAGATGAGGGACGTTTTGGTTATAAATTGAAGTTGGGGGACCAGTTGAAAATCGACTTAAAGTTGGGGGATCATTCGTGTAATTTATCCTGCTTCTTGCCTTCGTCTTAATAACAACCCACCATTGTGCTTTGTTCCTGATCTTTTCTGGATATGGCACATAATATATCTGTCTTGTAGAGGACGGAATAAAAGGATCAAAACTTTTATAACACCTATTGTGACATACTTCAACTATCTTGAAATCTTTATGAACTCGCATCCCTCTCTTTTCTTTGGAATCAAACCAATTACACTCAAACAATGTGACTCTATTACCTCTAGTGTACTCCAACTAAATTATGTCTTTGAGAATACCGTAGTATTCACGCTCATTTTATTTGTCCCTAGATCCTTTGACACAGACTCCACTGTTCACGATTTTCTTTCCTCTCGACCAAGTTTCCATGTGAAACTTATAACCGTTCACAAAATACACTGGCCAACTTTTAACCTCTCGAGCTGGTCCCCATGCCAAATTATGGGGACCAGACATCGTGATGGTGCTAAGAACCTAGAATGAAAATGAATGTCAACAAATAATCATGAAGATTTGAGTAAGACCAACATCGTAAGAGTTACTTGATCCTTAAACCACAAGACGAAGTCATTCTCGATTCTATCTTGTACATGTTCTTCAGGGACGTTGTAGTACTGCAAGAAAGTACTACATACAAAATGATGGGTTAATCAATCTATAGTTTCACAAAAAAATGCATTGAGACTAAACTTACTTAATGTACTCTTGCACCTCCTGCGTGTTTAGAAGGACATGATTCATGGTAGACTTGTATTCGGCATCACTCAACCATTTGCTTATTGGCTTTTCAAAATGTCATCCTAACTTATTGAAGATCGACAAGGATGCCACTGCAGATCGTTCTTTCGGAACTTCATCATTCTGATGAACTCTGATCCTCGCACACTTAACATGGGACTCAAAGTAGTAAGAACAAAAGTACGAAACCTCTTGAATCATATAGGCTTAACATATGGATCCTTCGACACGTGCTTTATTTTTAACCATCCTTTTAATTCGATTAAGATATCTTTCAAAAGGGTACATCCACCTATATTGTATTGGTCCTCCTACCCTTGCCTCATATGGTAGATAAATAGGTAAGTGCTCCATGGAATCAAAGAATCCAGGTGGAAATATTCGTTCCAACTTACATAATATTATCGGAATATTACGCTCCAATTGGATCATATTTTCTACCGTTAATGTTGTCGAACACAATTCTTTGAAGAATTGGCTCAATTCAGTTATCGTTTTCCAAATCTTGTCCGGCAATGATGAAAATGCAATAGAAAGCAAAGTTTTCATAAATATGTGATAGTCATGACTTTTCATGCCAAATAAATACAAGTTATTCATGTCCACGCATCTTCTCAGATTTGATGCATAACCATCCAACATTCTCAGCTCTTGAATCGATCGACACACTTGAGTCTTCTGCTCTTTAGTGAGAGCATAGGATGCTTTTGGCTTAGATAATCTACCGTTAGGTAAACTAATTAAGTGCAACTCTGGTCGTCGATAGTACTCCTTCAAATCTAGTCTCGCCTTTAGGTTGTCTTTTATTTTATCCTTAATGTCCATTACAGTGTTGAATACATTTTCAAACACATTTTTTTTTCAATGTGCATGACATCCAAATTGTGACGTATCAAACAATCAGACCAATAAGGCAAATCCCAAAATATACATCATTTGATCCAGTTATAAGAGACACCATACTCATTGTATTCAACATTTGGGTCGTCGACAATTCTGCATAAAGCATTGACAATGCGACATAATTGAGGTCCTGAGCGTCTGACCGGAGCCATGTCGTGTACAACCCTATTCTGTCGAAATGCATTTCGGTGATTTCTGTACGGATGATTTACTCTAAGAAATTGTCTATGACAATCAAATCAGCTATTTTTACATCCATTTCTCAAAGTGAACGCATCTGAGTGTTCCATGCAGCATGGAGAAACTAGTTTCCCTGCAGTCATCCAACCAGATAACATCCCACAGGCAGAAAAATTATTAATTGTCCACAATAAGATAGCTTTCAATGTGAAGTTTTGTTTGATTGACACATCATAAATGACTACATCATCCCACGGTTCTTTTAACTCGACAATTAGAGGCTGTAAATATATGTCTATATTTTGTTTAAGACTTTGAGGACCAGGAATAATACATGTAAAAACATATAAGGTGCGGACATACAAATCCCAAGAGGTAAATTATATGGTGTTACTATGACAGACCAACATGAATAAGAAATTGAACAGGGACGGAGCCAGGAAAATAATTTAGGGGGGGACAAAAAAAATTCCAAATATGTGAAGTTTTTTTTTCCATGTCCAGAAGCAATCTCTGGACCTCTAACAGAAGGACTAATGACATTTCCACGATACTGATGTTAGTTTTTTGACATATTGAGGGGGGTCAATCTATATATAATATAACTTTGTAACCTTAAAACACAAATAAAATCGTATGATCTCAAAATGTTGGGGGGGGGGGGGGGGCAAGGCCTCCCCCCCCAACAATACGTAGTTCTGTCCCTGGAACTGAAGTCTGGCCATACGGTGTAAAACCATCAGCCCATAATCCAAGCCTTATGTTCCTTCCGTCACTAACAAAATTTGGATGCATACGATGAAAATGTTTTCACGCTCCACCATCCGATGGGTGAAGCATGACACCTTTCGAAGTATTATGTTGTGCATACCACTTCATTTGCGACGCTAACCCTAGAGACGAATATAGTCTTTTAAATCTTGAAATAAGAGGCAAATAATGCATTATTTTCACAACCACTTGAATCTTGTTATCCACTCTATATCGTTCGGCTCCACAAAATTTGCATTCATTTAGATTGATGTCGTCATCATAATATAACATACAACCATCACAACAACAATCCATTTTAGTTGAGCAAAGACCAAGTTTGGAAACCAATATTTTTGTCCTATAGAAATTTTCAGGAATGTGAGCCCTAGTTGATGTGACCTCTTTTAAAATATCTAAAAATGCATCAAAATATGCTTATAAAATATTTGTGATCTGCTTTCAGATTCAACATTCTAACAGCAAGTGATAGTTCCGAATGACTTTCACACCCGGGCCATAAGGGTTGGCTCGAAGCGTTTAGCAACTTAAAAAAATCTTTTGCTTCTGGATTTGGTGTCTCTTCATCTTGCTCAAACGTAATATTCCCATACTCAGTTGTAGCTACGTCGTAAACTAGTTGTTTGTATTGCGAAGTAAATCCTTCATGAGGATCGACAAAATGGAGACCTTGATTTGGCACACTTGTTGAAGGTGCGCCTTCACCTAAATCATCCCATTGCCAATAATTTGATTTGAAACTCCTTCTATATAAGTGAACCTTAACTGTCTCTAACATTTATAACTTTGTGCTAAGACATTTCAAACAAGAACACCTAATTGTTCCCTTCCGTTGAAATTGCAAAGATTGACAAGTCACACTAACGTAATAATCAATGCCATCTATGAATTCTTGTGTCAAACCTCTACGAACAGGATTATTTCTATTGTACATCCATCGATGATCGTTCAGATAAGACATAATTTTTGCATTATTTGCAAGTTATACTAATTAAATGTCCAAAACTTTATAATAAGAGGCATACACGAAGAATAAGGATTTAGGTGCATCGAAGAAACATCATAAACAATAATTAAGACTAATCAGGAACATCGTAAACACTAATATGAACTAAAAATAAATACTAATTAGAACTAATCCCAAACATCATAAACACTAATTAAAAGTAATCATGTTTGAATAATAAAATAACAAAAAAGAACTAATGAATGAAATCTAATGTAACAAATTTAAAAACATTACATATTTAATAACTACTACAATAAATAGAATTCATATTTCATTGTCAACACATATAAATAGTAATAACTTGAAAATAAATAACTTACGTCGTTTGAGTGACAGAGACAATAAAATAATTCCAAAAACCTGCATTTAAATCAAACATGACGACAAAATATATAAAGACCAAATTTATGATACACTCAAATTTTGCATTCTTACACTTTCAAAGTTGTCGAAAGGAGAAACCTCACAAAGCTCCTCAAGCAACTTGGTTGTCTTTTAATGTCTGCAGTTGTTGGCAAATTTTGTTCAAGCAATAGAGATGATAATAAGAAGAGGATCTTTGTTGAATGACTATCTATTTCTTGTTGGAGAAAAGCACATATATTCTCAATCACTTGCCATATGTTTTTCATTGTAAGAAGCTCGACAAAAGAATAAAATTCAAGAACTGAAATATCTATTCATGAACATCTTTATTTTTTTTTATCACACATTAGCCCAGCATCGTCTTTAAAAGAGAAAAGCAAAGCTACTTCATCTGTCTCCAAACATTTTTAGCAAAGAATCAAGATTACTCTGCTTTCTCAGCTACTACATTGCATTCAAAGTATGTAAGTCGTCAACTAGGCACTCGATATGGAGTTTTAAAAAAAAGGTGGCACGACATATTTAGCTCTTCAAAGTGAAGTAAGAATAACTTTAACTACTACCTATAAATGGATGCACAATATATCGGTTATTGTTAGATACGTACGCCAATTTATCTTCTGCATCTATCAAAAGTTTACGAAGAAAGAGTTGTAGAAGTTTGTAAACTCTTCTTCTTAATATGACAACCATTTACGTACCTTCAACTTGGGTTTCAATGTTTCAGTGGCATTTTTGGCTTTTGGGCTTGTTCCTTGCTGCATAAACAAAAAGAAAAAAAGGTGAAGAGAAAATTCTGGAATGAAATTGTACACAATTAAGCATAGTGTCCCTGTTTTCACTGAACTAAAGTAAGAAAAGTTGCATCCACCAAAAAGAAGTCAAGAAAAGTTGCAGGCCGATGAGTTCCAAACATACTTTTGACGATGAGGCACCGTCATGTTAATGCTATTCTAGAATTATGATATCGAAGTTATTTATTTATTGCCAAAGAGCAATTAACTGTTGCACAAATATGATGTGCTACAATCTCACTGTGTGTACATTAGAGATGTCATCTAGCACTGAATGGTTTAAAAGAAAATTGTATTGATGTCAAGCTCATTGCAGCATCAAATGTTCTAAGGTCATTGCATTGAATGGTTTAGAAGAAAATTGTTCGCCGCCGCGCGCGACCGGATCTGGCCGCAGCCACGGCCGATTCTGGCCGCCGCGCACGGCCAGATCTGGCCGTCGTCGCGGCTGGTTCTGGCCGTTGCGGTCAGATCTGGCCGCCGGGCGCGGCCGAATCGGGCCTCCGCGGCCGGATCTGGCCGCGGAGGGTGGATCTGGCCACAGCGGGAGGATCTGGCCGCCGCGATGCATTGCAGAGATGGAGGGCGGATCGGAGGCTAAGAGAGAGGCCGGAGGATGGGGTCGGGGAGCGTACTTGCGCTGGAGACGGAGGTTGCAAAGGCGGCAGCGGGTCGACCTGCTAGTGGCGCTATGGCGACTTCGATCGTTCAGGCGGCGGGGGGTCTCGAGCGCATTGCAGGCAGTGGCGGGTCTAGATTACGGGCACCGACGGCCGGAGCGCAGATGCCGAGACGTCATTCGGAGGTCGCCGCTGGAGATCGATTGCGATCGAGTAGAAGGGTGGAAAATCGAAATAGTGACAGTGGGGTCGGATGTTTATATAGTCCATTTTTTTACGATCGAAACCGTCGGAATGTAGGCAAAGATAATAAAAGATTAATTCAAATTCAAACGGCCAAAACCGTTGAACGAACCGTCGAAACTTTCGACGGTTATCCAAACCGTCGAAACTTTGAATAGTTTTGACCGTCAAAATATATAATATTATATATCAAGTGAAATAGAATTATATAAATTATAAATCTTCTATTTCGATGGTAAAAATCATCGAAAACATTTAAATTATAATTAAAATGAGTTAACATTCCGACGGGACCGACCGTCAAAAACTTTAAGATATCGACGGTTCCGTGAAATGTCATAACTTTTGACGACTGGAACCATCGAAAAACCAGCATGAAAATTGATCACCCGATTTTAATATCTTCGATGGTTTCGATCATCGAAACTTTCGACGGAAAGTTTCGACGAATTTTCAACCGTCGTAAGTTCATATGACTAAAATCGTCGAAAACTTATCCGACGATAATTTCGACGGATATTTTGATCCATCGAAAAATTCGTCGGTACTTCAGACGATTTTACGCCCGTCGAAAATGAACCGTCAGAAATTGGGGTTTTTCTTGTAGTGGTTGATAGTTCGATCATTGCATCAGTCGATCATCAACTCACGACTAAAATCCAAAATAACGAGACTACACCGGTCGATAGACCGATCGTCATATCGTTCGATCAGGCGTTGTCACTGAAGAAATCACGCAATGGTCATATAGACTGATCGACCGGTCCATCAATGCGGTCGACCGGTCCTCGGCTGAAATGAACAGTAACTATTATATTTTGATCAAATCAAAGTGCAATAGGCATATCATCCAAAGAGGCCTATAAAAGAAGACCAAAGGGTTCAGAATTCATCAACCACTCAAGGGAAACTTCAAACATCAAAGGAAAATCGTTATCTTGTAGTTATTGCTATATATTCTTTCTCTCTACTCTTCTTGTGAGTTTGACATTATAAATGAGAGAAACATCTTATTAGAAAATTGAGTATGAGCTACTGTGTAGAAGAGGTTATATCTTACCTCTCAGGCTAGAGAAAAGATAAGCTTCCTAAGAGGATATGTGTGCCTTACCTCTTGAAGCGAAGAAAAGATGGTTTGGTGTAAAGAGATTCTTCCTTGTCTCATTTGGAACGATGGAAGAGTTTAGTAAAATTTCTGACGGTCTCGAGGTTGAGAAGTCAAAGTGGAGACATAGGTCAAGGTTTGGCCAAATTTGGTCAACAATTTGCTTTCTCTCTCCCTCTCCTTCTCATATTATTATGCATGTGATATGATTTTATTTGCATTTGTTTAAAGTTTAACGAATTGATTTTAAACCTTCGCAACGTATTTTGTGAAATCGATATTTTTTGGATTAAACACCAATTCATCCCCTCTTGGTGTCGTGGGATCCTACAAGCATGTCACACCAGGTTATTGTATATTCCATAAATTTAAAAATAAGTAAGTATTTTTTATGATGACAGTTGTTAAGTGATCGTCGAGATTACTGGACGCTTCACAACATTTCAGCATTGGCGAACGACATCTTGCCTCAGGTGATATATTTATTATTATTAAAATTATATTTCTCATTTAATTACATTAATCATTATTGATGCATGCAAAATAAGCGCAAATATACTAGCAAGTGTACTAGATCATATCAAGTAATAAAGAGTTAATAGAGTGTCAAACCCACGAGGACTAATCTAGATTCTTATCTTTCTAACTTAAATTTATTAATCGAGAGAATAACAAGAATTGATTTGAGATAGAAGTAATCCGAATTGATGACAATCAGAGATAATGATGCATTTAATTAATGTGAGAGAAAGTTAGAACTCAGACTTCGTATCCCTATCGTATTCTCTTAATTATCAATAATTAAATATAGACTTCTTGTAGAAAATAAACAGATAAAAGGTATATGACTCAAAAGCTTGAGAACATAACTACCCTAGTTAATAATATAATCAAAGCACATTGAAACTCAATCCACTTTAATATATTATGAACTAAGATGCATTAATACGAAAGGTTGCCTAAAGTAAAGGACTCAAAAACTCGAGAACCTAACTATCTTAAATAGAAGTAAAATTTAAGACGATGAAAACTCGATCAATTACAATCTGCTTTATCTAAGATGCCTTAAGTTGTAATCCGTCGTTTAATGATACAATTGTTAGCAATTAAAACTAATCTACTAACAAAAATATCAAAATAATAGAACTCTACCCGGGTCAGAATGAACTCATCCCAGGTCAAAACTAAAATTCACTTCGGTGCAAAATAATGAAAGAACCCGGCCCGGGTTGTATCCAACTCGGCCCGGGTTCTCCACAGAGAATAATCCGATCGATTTTTTCTTGCAAAATTTATGTGAAATTATATGAAATTAATGCAAGAAACTAATAAACTCATATTAAACATGAAATCCACATTATAACCATTTCTCAAAAGTCTAAACAACAAAATATATTAAGAGAAAACTAAAGTTCAACGTAGTTTTTCCTCTAACAACTAAACTAATCCATATTCGAAAAAATTTAACATCAAATTCGAGGGAGAAAATATAAAATAAAGATTAGAAATTATAAATCAAACTCCTAAGAAGTGGTGGATGTCTCTGGAACAAGCTTTGACCGAAACTATGCTCCAAACGATCATCCGAAACCATGAAATCTCTACTTCTTCGTTTGATTTGCAGTGGCTCGAAGAAGAACTTCGTCTCTCATTTCTGGTGAGGCTAGGGCTTCAAACTTCGAGATGCATGCTTTGGGTTTGTGGTACATCCATATTTATAGGGATGGCGGCCTTTTTGAGTTCCGAGTTGAGTTCGCGATTTAAATCCAAGTTAAAGTCGGCCGAAAAATCACGTGATTTGCCAGTTTGGCTGATTTGTACTAACTCAGGCCGGGTTGGTTCCAACTCGGGCCGGGTTCTGTTCAGATTTTATTTTCATGCAGAAATCGATTCGAAATCGAATTTTAACGCCAACCCGGTCCGGGTATGATGCCAGCCCGGCCCGGGTTCTGCTTAAACTCAACCACACATGCTCTTTGTGCTTCGTTTTACGTGTTTTTCTGATCCGATCGCTTTGCACCTCCAAAATGATGATTCTGAGAATAAAATCGGACATAACTGGGAAGCTTTGGACTCAAAAGAAATTAAGAAAATAAATAAGAAAATAGATATATGCAATGATAAAAACTATGAAAAATAACATAAATGATGCATGTAAAATATGTATAAAAATGCATGCATCAATTATGTAATAGTGCTAGCTGCTACACCATCAATAGTACAAGAACCCGACTTGTCACAGTTACAAATCAGGCAGCGATAGACATCACTCAAGGTGAGAAATTTACTATACATATATCAAATATCATTAGTTTAATTTGGTATTGAACTAATGATTTATTTCGTACCAGGGCCCGTTGATGATGTCGAGCCTTCTCAGCCTACCCTAACTTTAGCGGGTGATGATTCCTCTTTGACTGATGAAGAGAGATTATATGATAATCAAGTGGTCACCATCAACAACATTGTTCGACCGTAAGTTAAATAAGTTCTAGGAATTTTATTATTGTTTTGCTTATCATTAAAAATTAATTCTTCTTTGTAAATTACAAGAGCACTTTCATACTTGTTTGTATCGTGCGGGATGTTAGTGGCTCTTGTTCTTTTCCACTTTCTGGACGGAACATGATCGTGGAAAGATGTCTTGTGCGGACAATATCTTTCGAATGTTTACGGTATGATCTTCTTTTTGGGTTACATAATTTATTTTATATTATTTTTAAATTACTAACTTCTATAAACATTGTTTAGAAGGCAAATTAGTTTCATCCGGGTGTTAATTTAGGTACGATCCGAAGAGCTTTTGAGAAGATGACTATGAAATGCCTCCGAAATCAACTATATAAGTTTCGCAAGGTCGTCACGTCCGTCGGTCTCACTTTGGAGCAGGGCATACAAAGATGCCCAAGACATATTAGGTGCCCAGTGTGGGAGTCCTTATGTCGGAAGTGGTAAGTAAGTTTGCATTTGAATTATTTTTATTAGAGCTATAATTTTTCCAAAGTCTAAGTTTTTTATGTTCATATAGGATGGATGAACAATAACAAAGAAAGTCGAAAAAAGCAAGAGTTAACCAATTTTCGAAGTCCGAGGCCCACATCCACACAAGTGGATCGATGTTATTTGACGAATATTGACGGCGCATGATACTGTAGATACAAAATCGAATAATCAAAGTTTTACCTTATGCTTATTTTATAAAATTTGAAACTTTATTACAGGAGGAGAAATAAGGCAGTTCTGTGGACCTTCGCGTGGTCTACGAGGCCACACATAAGAGTTAGAAGACCAACGAGTTTGTCACGCCCACTGCTCGTAGGCTTCTAGTAAGTCTCATCACGTGTTCACTTGATTGGTGATGTATGTGTAAATGATTTTTTAAATGAGTAAAGTTTAAATTTTTTAGAATGTATATAATAAGAAGATGACTGAGAAGTACGGAGATGATCTGAGTACTCAACCACAGGTAACATTTGTCGAAATTGATTCATGTTTTTAATTTATATAACACATTATATGTTTATGTGTTTTTTTATGTTATATAATTTATATAATCAATAATGTTTATATAATTGTATAATTTTTTATTTCGTAGAAGACCATGTTGTTTGGGAGAAAATGATCGGCACGACACGAGGAGAATATCTGCGTGGCTTAGGCACAACCGCTCAGGCACCTAGGAGGAGCGAAGGATATGCAGGCGGCTCATATGTTCCGAGCTCATCCGTTGCACCAGATGTGATGCAGCTATCGTAGCAAATAACGCACTAGGAGGAGTGGAGGATATGCAGACGGCCTATCTGCTCTAAGCTCATCCCCTGCACCTCATGTGACTCAACTATCACAGTAGATATAACATTGCAATAACTATCACAGCAGTTGGCTCCTTTATTGCAGGCGATTCAGACGTTGATCCCGTGGCAGAATCAATCCTCGTGAGGTGACGTTGGGATCAAATGTCCGGAATGATAACAACTCCCAAACTGAGGATAAAAACTTTTGCACAATATTAGATATATTTTTTGTTACTTATACATTTATTATTAGATATACGTGTAGTAATTATACTTTTGTTAGTTCAGTTTATTACTTTTCATATTGTTATCTTTGATGTGATGCTTGTGATGAATTGTAAATGCATTTATATGCATTATATAATTGTATGATGTGGGAAGGGAAGAAAGTATGGCTGTAATGGGGGAAAATTGTCTGAAATTAGCGCCTTTAGCATCACCTTAGTGTCACGTTCACGTCGACATATTTAGCGTCACCTTAGCGTCGTCGTGGAGACCCCATTAAGACATCACATTGGCGTCATTGTAGCGTCGAACTAGCGTCGATGTAGGTATATAGTGTCACATGATCATCAGAATAGCATCTCGATATTCTGCGCCACTTTCATGTTGCGTTAGCGACATAACTCGACTGCTCGCAATGACACATTTTGCGTCATCTTAATGTCGAGGTAGCATCGACTGTTGATGCTAGTTGCGTCGCCTTCTGCTTTGGCACTATTGCGACACTATTAGCTACCGATTCCAGACGTCTCATATTTTTTACGCTAGGTCGATGCTATTGTTTCCAGACATGCATTAGCGTCACAATAGCATCGCGGCTAATGTCTCGTTATTCACCAATTTTCTTGTAGTGTTTGACACGTGCTTACGAGTGCCTAACGCTGAGCAACCATCGGAGGAAAGTCTGCTGGAGGTGGCTGGTGTTCTCGGAGTATGTGGAGGTGAGGGGGGCTAAAATGTGAGGTTGTTGCACAAGGCGGATGGGGAGGCATGGGGCACCTTGCCGGGGATGACGAGGACGAGGGCAAAACCGTACATCGATAGCTTCTTCTCCTCCATCAACGACAGCAACTCTGATGAGCAGAGATGCGAAAAGGGAGGGCAGTGGCGATGCCCCTCACCCTCTCGCATCGTCGGAAAGAGAGGAATGGGGGCGTTGGTGAAAAAGCTGCATGAGCGGGATTAGTCAGCATAGTTGCCTAAAAGAATGAACTTTCAATATTTCCATTAGCTCATTTTCTTTTATTGGGATTAGCCTTATTGACCCCTACCTGTTTAGAAAATGAGGACTGACATTTGTATGTCACTGGTCATCCCAACTCTATTAGCTATCAAAAGCCATACAACCCTTCCCACTTGCCACAAGTAATCGCTACAGAAAGCACCACAGTCACAGGCACAATAACCGAAATAGCAATAGGTCTTTTGTCACTCTCCCTGTAGTCAAGACTTTTCCTATGACTCCAGCCACCAGTGAGATCGTCGCAGGAAGAGGGGGAGCTAGGATGGCAATATTTTCACCCCTTGTGGGGCCCCACGAGGAATTCTCCAGTGGGGCCTCGACTTTAGAAAATTTTGCCCCCACAGAGGTGGGTATGGGTGGCATAATGCCCCCAAAACTTCTTTCAGGGATCGTGTCGCCGCCCCATGGGGCCTCGAACCCTGCCCATATCTATTAGAGATTAAAATTTTAGATCTCAATCATCCATTCTTTTATATAGTTATCATAACAAATCCTAAGTTCATTTTTTCTCTTAACAGATCTCTCATCCTTCTAACCCCTCTTTCTCTTTCTCTCCGTGACGGTTGCCCATCATTCCCTCCAAGACAATCACCTATCTCGCAAGAGTCCTACGGGTCAGCCGTCCGTGCATAGGTGGCGGCCCTCCCTCCCTTCGTGCTGCAGCCACCCCCTTTGTGAAGTCTAGAGAGGAAGGGGTCTTCCGTCCCTTCATGGCTTTGTGCACAAAGGGGGCAGCTTACCCCTCTGCGAAGGCTGCCCTCCCTCTCTTTGGGCACATAGAGAGCAAGCTGCCCCCTTGCCAGAGAGGTGAAGGAAGCCTCCCTCACCGATAATTGTCCTCATCTTTTTAGATTTTTTTCTCATACTTTTTTTTAAAAAAAATCCCTCACTTTTTTTTTATTTTTTGGTTGAATTTTGAAATATATTTAATTTCAGTATATATACTATAAACATTGTATAAATTTTGAATATTTTATATCTTTTTTAGTTTAAATTTCAAGGAATCGGGCCCCGCAAAAATTCAAGGATCTATGGGGATCAGGGCAGGGGATTAGATTTCCCCACTCCCACTGGGGATTCAGGGTGGGGACGGGGGACGAGGAATGGGGTTCAGGCGGGGCGAGTGTCCCCATCTCGAATAAGATCGGATGCCATCCCTAAGAGGAAGGGACGGGTAGCCCCTTCTTTTTCTAAGTTTTAATTATGTATTACATTCTTATTTTAATAGTTTGTGTTTGTTATATTAAATTATGTATTTTTCCATGTCAAACATTTGCACTCGTGGAGAAGATCAAAAAGTGTCTCATGACAGTCAGTAAATTATGTAACCGAGAAATCGACGACCATAGGTAAAAATGATATCTATGAAATAAGTCAATAATTTGTTAGTAATATAGTTACAAATTAAAGTTGAGGGATATAGTTAAAAAAAAGTAAAGTTGAAGAACATTTACTGAAATTTATCTAATTCTAGTAACCATGGAAATTAGCTTTCAGAAGTTTAGCGTATAGAATCTTAGAATTTATAAAGTAGAGATCACGGAGAAAAGATTATCTCAATTAGACTATCAGTTTCATATTAAGGCACTCACCCTAATCGACCAAACTTAGTGAATTGCCTCCAAGTGTTTTGCTGGGTTTTGGATTCTAGTAAATTTAAACTATGAGAGATTATTATGAATGTTCAATCTTTTTTTTTTGTTTAAAGTCGGCATTTTACCTTTGATCAACCTTAATAATAATTAAGCACATATATTATGATATGATTTTTTGAATTTATTCCTAGCAATCTATATATTTTCTTATGATGCATACCGATCATTTAATAATCATCTATATTATATTAAAGAGAGAGTACTTTCAAGAAGAGAATGACATTTGACACATGCACAGAGTACCACATGTCATCTAATTAACATGTTACAATAGATTATTATAATACTAATTCACAGACTCATAGTATATTAATTTATAATTAGTTTTTAATAATGTCAATACAGTTTGTTATTATAACTATACAATTTTGTTAGATTAGTGGATAATAATAAATCTTAAACGTTCAATAGATAAAATGACTATTAAAGATATATCGAAATAACTAAAATTTTAAGCACTTAATGGGTGTAGTTATTTGGTTTGAATAATACCCATTAGATAACTAATGCAAATATTATACCCAATCGGAAAGAAAAAAACATTAAAACAACATATTTAACCAATAATTTTATATCGTGCAGTGTGTATATATATATATATATATATATAAATTTACGCATATCATAATCGTGAATAATATCAATTAAATAACTATTTAATTTAAATAATTAAAATGGCAAAATAATTTATATTAAATTAAAATTATTAAGCATGTAGAAATGACACAAGGCAAACTCTTAGAACTGCAAAAATATAATATAAATATATTATCTACCTATAATTGATACTTATAAATAATATAACTAAAATATGGTGCATGACCGCGAACGGTTGGAATGCAATACAAATAATTTGCTGCTAATCAACAACGTGTTAAGTTGATACACTATTTTCTAAAAACTATGCTATATTATTATTAATATTATTAAATAATAATAATAAGTATTTAAATATGAATGCAAAGATAAAAAAAAGTTAAATATTAGTAAAATTATTTTGATTTATGTAGCTGTTAACATATAAGAGTAGTTACGAAACCTTAGCTACTGTCTTCATAATATGTAGATAAAGATTGTCATCCTATAAATACCTATCAAGGGGAAGCGCATTTCAACAGTGACATCTTTTATACATGTCTTCTTTATTGAGTGTTGTATTGCTATTTGGTTCACAAACAACTCTTGACCAGGTATTTTTTTTCTTTTGAGATTGAAATTAATAGATTGTTTTACTTTCATGATGCTAACAAATGTCAGATCGAGAGTTAGTTGAGATTACAATGATGCATTCGTTAAGATTATATTATACTAATTTAAGTGGTAATCAATTAATTCTTCACTTAGTGTTATAGATTTTATAGTGGTAAGATTTATTTTTTATTAAATTTTTCAACGATAAAACGCATTCTTAAATGTTTTAGGTAATATGTTTCTCTCATGGAAAATAAGTATTTTTTTTACTTCCCTTGCTTTATTTTTAGTTTTGTGTAAACACATTATGACTTCAAAGATTAGTTATGTTAATAAATCTCATACACAGTGACATATTTATTAATCAAGATATATGTGTATGATTCTGAAATTTCAGCACTTGATTTCAACAATATGTCCCTAATTTGTTGAAATGAATAAGTATTTTTGTCCTCACTATTATATGTATATTCGTATTTTTTTAAATGGAATCATATTTATTTTATGACCATCTTCTGATTTAGTGATCATATATGATCACATGTACTTGATATTCAGAACAAAAATTATGAGAATGACTATTAAACTTTTATTGTGACTGAATAATAAAATAAATGATAATAACAATAGTAATCATGATTTAAAACTAAAGTGTTTGATTCAAGAATTATTATTAGATCAATAAGAATTGTTCTATAAAATTATTTATGAGATAAATCATAAATATATGAAAAAAATAGCTACCTTGAAAATAAAAAGCTGTCGGTTACTTCATAATTACTTTCAATGCAAATTTATTTAATTACTAATCGGAAACTTGAACATTCGTAGTTATAAGTTAACTGACCATTTAGTGAAAATCATCTACATTTTTCTCATAAATATCGAGGAGGAAACTAACTTCAACTCATTGATATCCTCATTCCTTTCCTCAGAAAATCTCTCTCTCTCTCTCTCTCTCTCTCTCTCTCTCTCTCTCTAAACATGATAACATCATAGTAGATTAATTATCAAGTATCTAGAACAACATATATGAATTAACATATTACAATCGTGAATAATATTAGTTAACTAACTAATTAATTTCTATCATTAAAATAGTAAAATAATCACTAGAGCATTTGGCAAATAAATGAATGTGTCCACTAATTAACATAGATAAAATCTAAAGAATAATTATGAGGGTTTGCCACAAGATTTCACTAATATAATTTATTGAAATATTGAAATATTGAATAATATCATAACGACTCGATATACATAATAGTGTTTCATTAGAGTTTTACACTACTGAAAAAAATATAAAGAAAAATATTTACTCTAAATTTTCAAAATAATTACATCACTTTTATAATAAATTAACAACCGGATTATATTACATAATAATATATTTTGACGAATTGAGATGTTGTCACATGTAATACATGTATATATATACATATATTCTATCATTTATATTAAATAAAAAGTATTAAGCATGTAGAAAATGACACATGGCAAATTCTTAAAACTGCATCTATAATCAAATATAATATAAATAAACATATAATTGATACTTATAGATAATATAACTAAAATATGGTGGATATCCGAGAACGATTGGAATGCAGTAAAAAACTAATATTATTTGTAACTAATAACTACAATTTGAGACTACTGAAAGGACATTTATATATATATATATCATATTATAAGAATACGACAATATAATTAGAAAACATAGCATTTACATATCATTAAAAAAATATTAAATTAGATATAGAAAATAAAGATGTATAAATAACATCGTTACTTACATAAGATATCATTCACAATTGAAGTTAGAGAAAAATATATTTTCAAACAAATATAATAATAAATAAAATTATGATGTTGCAAAAAAAAAGTTAAAGAAAAGTTCAAATAATATTTTGACAAAGTTGGCATTGTTTATAAAAAATTATTTGTATTAATTTATAAGTTTTATGTTATAAATTATTTCTATTCTTAAAAATTAAATATTCTTTATCTTTTTTTAATAGTACTCTTTCATATTCTAGAAATATCAAAATGTAGTCTATATGTTCTAAAATAAAATATTTTTATCATGTTATTTTCATTATCTATCATGTATAGAATTTTAATCTACTACTTTATAATTTAAGGTCCTATCGATTTAGGGTGGCTCTATTGTCACTCCAAAAGCACTAATGTCACTACCTTTTATTATTGCCACACATTTTTACCATTATTTTGAAGTGACACACCCTAAATTTATTTGTCCCAAATTTGAATATGTCATTGTTACTATTTATTTTCTTAAACTAATAAATAAACATGTTAAAATTAAGTTAATAAATATTAATCATGTATTTTATCTATTTTAAAAATTAAGATTATACACTTAGTTAGGGCTTTGTGTTAGAATTATTTCAGTCACATCCTAGGATCAGCTAATGACAATAATAATAATCCCCAAAAGAAGAGAAATATTGAATTTGATAAAAAAAATAGCATCAGATAGTAAAGATTATCATTTTGCGTTTGATTATTTATTGTAGAAGACTTTATTTTATGTGCTACTTTTGAACAAAATAGTCACAAATGATAATGAAAGGAGATATTTAAGTTAAGTTAATATATATAAGAAATATTTAGTTATTTTCTAAGTTAATATATATAACTAAATTATTTTTTATTAAACAAAAATATAAAATTATAACTAAAAATGAGATATAACTTTTTACGCTATCCGCACATCGTGCGGGCACCACATTAGTTATGTATTAATCTGAATGTTAATATGTGCATACTCGACTATATGAGCATGTAAATTAATTTAACATGCTAATTAAATGTATATTATACGGAAAAGATGTTTGTATAACACGTTTATGAGAGGTACCATTGGTAATTAAACATTGTTCGAATTTAAAACTCGGCTAGTGGGAAGTTACATTATATGATCACCTCTATGTGTTAACCATAACTACACTTGATCCTTAAACTTTGGATAAATGGCTCAACGTCCTTGTCCAACGATTCATGTTAACTTATGATCCACATTTTAAATTTGTAATAAGTCGATTCTAATGTAATTCTATAGCAACCTTAGTCTAATCAAAATATTATTTGCTTTAAGTCGAATTAACTGTAGTAACCCCATCCTCACTTTGATCTCTTACATTGTATTTGGCTAGCGGCTCATTAAGAGGTAACGAAAGAAAATGAGGGAAAGGAAGAAAAATTTTAAATCCTAATTTGAAGTTGAAATAAAATAATATAAATGGCGAGGAATGGAAAAAAAATGAAAATTCTTCTTTATTCTCTTCCTTTAAAATTCTATTCAAATAAGGAAAAAAAATTTCTCATCTCTTCCTCTCTTTACGCTCATTTCATTTCAATCTAAACACAATGTTAGTGTACATGAATTTATAATGCATCTTCATAAATAAAAAGGGTTACTATATATAAGCGATCATTTTCGTGTCTGATACCCTCAGTCAATAAACTTTGGGTCGTCACATTCTCTCTTTGGATCATCACATTCTCTCTTTTAGGTGACCCCAGGTCCTCGTTAGCTATTCGTCTTGATCTATACATGTGTTTTTCACACGTTCAAATTCGCAAGTAAGATTGACATACCAATTATAGTAAATTTCAAACATTCACTATAAAAATTAGTGTCATTTAGAAAAAAATCACCTAGAAATAATCACTTGAAAACTATTGGGGCATACTATGTTTACCCCTGGAGTTCGATGGAAACTTACTTTATAATTATTACATCTAAAAAATAATTTTTCCATATTTTGAATGCATTTCAAAATTTATTGAATAAATGAGAATAAGTTGTACATTTTTTTAGTAAAAGAACAGAAACATTAAATTATGTTTTATGTTATAATTTTCTCTCATTTTTCTTCATCTTACTTTTTGTAATGTGTCTAAAACTTGCTTTTTTCATTTTTTTTCATCTTCAATTTCACTACGTCAGTTTTAGTTTCTGTTTAAAAAAAACAATCATATAGCTTGTAAGTTCCCCACTTTAAATTTCATTTTACTTTAATAATTATTGCCTTGCTCGAGATTCATCTATTATGTCTTTAAATAAAAATGATATATATAGCTTGTAACTCCGCCTATGTTTTATAAAAATGATATAAAGGAGGAGGATTGTGTTAGGCCCCGACAGTCAGCGTAAAACCCTGTCGAATCTCATGAACATGGATCAACGAATATATTGTGTTAATGAACGAAATGACGTCGTATGATCCATATAGCCGACTCCACCTAGTGGGGATAAGGCTTTGTTGTTGTTGATATATATAGCTTGTAACAAAGTGGCTCATCTTGGTTTTCTTTAAAAAAAAATGGTAGAAAAGTTCCGGTACATGGAAATGAACTAAAAGATTACAACAGTGAACTGAAGGTGAACTGAAGGTAGATAGTTTACATGCAGGAAAACGAAGAAAGAAAGATACGAGACAAAAATACGAGAAATTTACATGCAGGAAAACGAAGAAAGAAAGATAGATAGTCTCAGTCTGTCAATCAGCCAGTGAACTGAAGGTGCTCTGCTCGTCATCGGAAGATGATGTCTTTTGGTCTGACGGCAGGAGGACTGGTGCTGTCGTGCTGGAACCAGGGATGGCCGAGTGCATCATCTGCGGTCAGCCTCTTCTTGGGATCATAACTGAGCAGGCCCGCTAGAAGGTCGTAACCTTCCGGCGACAAGACCGGACAAGTGGGGAACAGAGGCTTCGGTTCTGCTGGGAACATACAACGGAGGATGTTGCTCCATGCCGACGTCGAGCTCCGGATGACTTGAACAGCTTCCGGGAATCTTGACAGCCCGGGCCACATGTCTCCGTCGGGCGTTCCCAGTATTTGAAATATCTTTTTAATCTGATCCCTCCGGCTCCTCCTCGTCTGATCCGCCGTCCGGCGCTTCTTTGATCCCTCCGGCTCCTCCAAATTTTTGTTCAGCTTCGCCTGGTGCTGGAACAGCGCCTTCTTGCTCAGCAGTTCCGCCATTATACATCCGACGGACCACATGTCCATCGAGGCGGCAGAGCGCGTGTTCCTGAACCCTAGCAGGAGCTCCGGCGCCATGTAGCACACGCACGTCGCCGCGGCGCCTGCGCCCGCGATCATCCAATCGGAACCGGAGCCCCGTTCGCGGCTGCGACCGAAGCCGCATATCTTGAGGTCACCGTGGTTGGCGACGAGGACGTGGGCGGGCTTGAGGTCCCCATGGACGACGCGGCGCCCGTGGATGGACCTCACGCCCTGCAGCAACTGGGACATCAAGAACTTGACCTCCCCTTCCAAGAACGGTCGCGACCGCTCCGTCAGTATCTTCCCAAGGTCCGTGTACCCGTACTCCATGACCAAGAAGACGTGGCTGCTGCTGGGGTCCTTGGCCAACTCCTTGAACCCAACAACGTTATGGTGGCGGCAGGCGGCGAGGCAGTCGACCTCCGTCCGCCAGCGCTCTTCCTCGTCCCCTCCTCGACGATGGCCATGGTCATGGTGAGTCAGGCGCTTCAATGCGACGACCTCGTCGGTCCTCCGATGTCGTGCCCTGAAGATGACGTTGGAGCTGCCGTCCCTGAGGCGTTCGACGTCCCCGGTGCGCAGCACACGGTGGATGTCTGCTGGCCCTGGGAGGACGACGGAGGGATCCAGACGAGCCCTCTTCGCAGGCCGCGGAGCAGAGGCCATCGATCGAGGCGATGCAAGAAGGTACGCAGCAGGCGGAGTAAGAACCAACGAACAGAGCGCAGAGCAAAGTGCAGACTGCAGAGGGAGAGGAAAGATTGAGAGTATGCGCGCAGAGTAAATTAATGGCCGTAGAGGACCTTTTTAGTTTTTATAACATGTATTACGACTGCGATATCGATTATGACTCCGATATCGATTATGACTACGATGCAAGAAACAAGAAGTAGTGACCGTTAGATCCTAATCCAACTGCCGCCGCCCAAGAACTAACTCGCTGTAATAATAGGAACACGGATTTGATTACAATTAATTAATTAATTAATATGCTTATTGGTTGCCTTCCGATCAATTACTTAAGCTGCTGCTGTTGATTACTTACCGTTGGATCCTAATCCAACTGTTATTATTTGTTATAACCTTTATTATTATTATTATTATTATTATTATTATTATTATTATTATTATTATTATTATTATTATTATTATTATTATTATTATTATTATTATTATTATTATTATTATTATTATTATTATTATTATTATTATTATTATTATTATTATTATTATTATTATTTACTTCATTCGAACTAAAAGAACTTGATCAACTACCGACATTGTTCCATTCCGACTTACCACTTTTATTTATTTATTTGACGTTGTATTTATAACTTTTGTTACCTCTCCAATGTTTTTTTATGGGATCGCTTTTTAAAAAAAAAATTTATTACTACTACTTCTTCTTCTAATAACTACTAGTTTCCTTGAAAAAATAATAGATAAAATATTAGTAAATAAATACTTAATAAATGAATCCTATTCAATTTGGGTTTAATGTGTGCACTTTTTTTTGTCAAGCGAGTGTGACTTTATACATACTTTTCTATTTTTGTCAATATCTTTCTTTATTAGTAGCTTACATAATAACATAAAATAATTTTATAACATAAGAGGTTGTAGTAAGGTGCAGAAGTTGGTAACATTTTTAAAATGATAAATATAATTACTGATTATTTGAATTATTTTTTTGTTATTATTAGTGATACCCAAACTATTAATAAAGAAATATATAAAAAAAGGCTCATTTCACACAAAAAAAAAGGCTGAAATGATAGATAAGATGGTCCAAAATAAGTCTCATTGTCACGTGATAGGAGGATGAAATTTCGTGACATTAGAGAACCGATCACGATCAGAATGTCCAAACGATTTGGATCTCCCCTTCCGTCCCTTCCTATTTCTTTCTCCTTTTGCCTTTATCTCTCTCATGCTCCTCTCTATACACTCACCACTCCCTTGTATAAATCTCTATACCCCTCTTTCTCCTAATCTATAAACCTATTTTGTTATATTCACTATTGCTCTTTTCTTATACTCTATTTGGATCTCTTTCTTGCACTTCCACTCTTTTTTATTTGACTATTTCCTTCTCATTTTGTATTTGCATGCCCTCATTTAATGTTTTTGTTATTGTTGCTATTATGTAGAGCAACGCTACATAAGAGGCACAAGAAAATTATCTTATAAATTCATATTCCTTCTGAAAAAGGTATATGTACAAGTTGAAGATATTAATTTTAAAATTCATATACAATAACATATTCCTTATGTTATAAATTTATATTCCTTCTCAAATTAATACCATTGCTCCTTACATTGAAATAAAGTCCATGTATGATAATAAAGTTTGGGATCTCACCCATTACCCCAAGGTGTGAGACCCATTGGTTCTAAGTGGATATTTAAAACTAAAGGGAATTCAAAAGGCAATGTAAAAAAATATAAGACGATACTTGTCGTTCAGGTCTTTACACAAAAGGAAGACATTAATTATCAATAGTCCTTCTATCTGATTATCAAGCACTCTTTAAGAACTATAATGACATTAGTATCTTACTTCGATCTTGAGTTACGTCATATGGATGTACATACAGCGTTTCTTAATGGTGATATTGATGAAACGATTTATATAGTGCAAACAAAAAATTTTGTATCTAATGATGTAGAATCTATGGTTTGCAAACTAAAGAACTCCATCTATGGGCTTAAGCAGGCGTCTCGATTTCATGAGGTTATCATCTCATCTAGTTTTGATATGAACTTAGCAGATGTTGTGCTTGTGTATATCATAAATTCTATGGGAGTAAGCATATTTTCTTGATTTTATATGTGGATGACATATTGCTTGCCATAAATGATACAAACTTATTGCATGAAACCAAGAGATTTTTTATAAGACATTTTTAGATGAAAGATCTTGTTCATGCATCTTTCGTGTTGAGAATTTAAATATATCGTGATCGTGCTCGAGATATCTTAGGATATCCCCAAAATCTTTTATCGAGAAAATCCTAAAAAGATATGGTATGCAAGATTGCAAACCAAGTAGTGACCTTATATCTAAAGGAGACAAATTTAGTCTAGAACAGTATCCTAATTAAGAATGATTTTGAAAAATTAGAAATGCAGAAGATTCCTTACACATCGGTAGAAAGTCTTATATATGCTCAAATTTGTACGTGTTTGGATATTGCGTACATTACTGAGGTATTAGATAGGTATCTAAGTAATCCAATCAAAAGGGTCTTGCGATATTTATAAAGGACAAAAGACCACATATTAACATATCGAAAAACAAATCAGTTTGAGATCGTTGGATATTCAAACTCTGATTTTGATGAGTGCCAAGATAGCATGAAGTCCTCATCATGCTACATTTACTTGCTTGTCGGTGGTACCATATCATAGAAGAGTGTCAATCAAACCACTATTACATCTTCCACCATGGAAACATAATTTATTACATGCTATAAGGCATCTAATTATGGGATTTGGTTGCAAAATTTTGTCACGGGACTGCATATATATAAATGGTATTGAAAGACCATTGAAATTATTTTGTGACA
Source organism: Pontederia crassipes (assembly GCA_030549335.1). Taxonomy (NCBI): domain Eukaryota; kingdom Viridiplantae; phylum Streptophyta; class Magnoliopsida; order Commelinales; family Pontederiaceae; genus Pontederia; species Pontederia crassipes. The sequence goes on from CM060190.1 coordinate 39,634,376, forward strand.
ATAAGTCAGCAGTGTAATATTTCAATAACAACAAGAGCTTAACAGAATTAAGACACATCAATATAAGTTCCGTGTTGTTAAAGAAAGAGTGAAGAAAAGGTACTTGTCTGTTAATCTTAGGACAAACGCAATGATTGTGGATTCACTTACAAAAGGATTGTCACCCAAGGTGTTTGTCGAGCACACCAGTATGGGTGTCATTTCAGTTCATGATGTTTAGTTTCAGTGGGAGTTTCAAATTATAAATACTCATATTGTAGCCATTTTTCCATGTACTTTCATAATATATATAGTTTAGTTTCTTTTTATGTTCACTCTTTATTTAAGTTTGATCTCAAATTAAGTGGACCAATTGAAAGTAGATATGTATGATCACATTGCATATAACTTCCATGCTACAAATTCATATCATGATCGATCATATTAGTATACGTGACCATTGTCGAGTTAAGTTGCGGTAATTGCTACAAATGCTACTTTGGTTTCATTCTGAAAGTGTTCAAAACCTAATTGAGGAAATTCAGGAATGTGGCTTCAGTCTTCGTTTGAGTAATTCTTGGCCTAGTCTGGCTGATCCTATATTGGTATATAGATTGTTTTTTTTAGTATTATGATTTTGACAATAAAGTTGAGTTCATTTTAGTACATATGATGTATAATTATAAGGATTCATATATAACTCAAGTGGGAGATTATTGGATCATATCCAATATCGAGTTTAATATGAAAATAAATTATACAATTAATAATTATCAAAGTAGATTAAGGCCCAAATAAAAGTGATCAATATATCATTATTAGGCCTGGTAATTAATATGTTATGATATGAAATATAATGTGTAAAGACCAAATGGTGCATTGGAATTCTATGATGGGTAGAAATTCAAATAACATGAAAGGGTTCATGATATATATAGAATATATATGGTCATGGTCCTCAAAACACGCCACTTGAAGAATTAATTGAAAGGTTGTCTTCTTCTTTGCTTCACCATCTTAGAAGAGAAGAAAGAAATTCTTGGTGTTGTTTTGAAAGTCCATTTCGTCAAGTTGTTCTTCATCGATCATTAGTGATAGACAATCGTAAATTGATGTATTTATGTTTTAAGCTCCTTAATGGTTTGACATGATCCAAATAGAATTTTATAATTCTAATTTTATCACTCAAAGCTACTTGTGTGCTTCTCCTAGTTCTTTATTGATGGGAAAATCCGAGAACAAGGAGAGAAGATCGCAGAGAGATTGCAAGAAAAAATAGAGGAGACACACGAATTTACCCATGTTCACCCTTGAGATTAGGGTTACGTCCTGCAAAGAAGTTCCACTATATCGTTTAGGTTTTCAGCCGCCGCACTAAATTACATCAGAAAATTAGGCTATTAATAGCCTCTCCAAACCGGGTTAAAACCCAAACAAACAGAGAAAAAACCTAATCCGAACCACACGGGCCGGCTAAACAAAAGCCCAAAACCCGTCTAGGTTTCGGGGGGCGGGACCGCCGTCGGGGGGCGGGGCCCCCCGAACCCCCCCTTTCATTCGTACGCCAGCAATACTGTTAATTGGGTAATACTCAGATTCTCCTAAGCTCACGTGGGCGAACCCGGTGTGAGAAACAAGGGGTCCTGAAGTATTCACCAACTCTAACATTCTCCCACTTGGTGGATACTTCACACCAATGAGAGCCTTGCCAGCAACATTCTTCTTCAATCCGACAGCAGTAGAGCACCACTCAAACTTTATACATGTAACTGCTTTAGTCAGAAAATCAGAACTATTCTCTGTTGTATCAACCTTTTCAAGCTGAACCTCTTTCTTTTCCACCTTTTCCCGAATAAAGTGGTATTGGATGTCAATATGCTTTGTGCGTGAGTGAAATGCGAGATTCTTAGCTAACTGAATAGCACCTTGATTATCACATCTCACCTCTATAGCACCTTGCTCAAATCCGAGCTACAAGCACAACCGTCGTAGCCATATGGCCTCTTTTGCAGCATGAGTAAGAGTCATATATTCTGCTTCTGTAGAAGAAAGTGCTACCACGCTTTGTCTCTTACTCATCCAACTTAGTGCAGCCCCAAATAATGTAAAAACATATCCGCTAGTGGATCGTCTACTATCAATGTCTCCACCCCAATCAGCATCTACATGGCCCACAATATCAAGCATCTTTCCTTTCCTTGTACCTTCAAAACACAACGAAAAATTTAAAGTTCCACGAAGGTACCTGAAAACTCTCTTGATAGCATTCCAATGTTCCCTGCCTGGGTTAGACATATATCGACTCAAGACTCCCACTGCTTGGGTTATATCTGGACGCGTGCACACCATGGCATACATCAAGCTACCCACTGCACTTGCATATGGCACACGATCCATCTCTTCAGCTTCTTCATCCGTCTTCGGACATTGCTCTGCAGAAAGTTTGGTTCCTAGAGACATAGGAGTACCCACTGGCTTGCAGTCCGACATGTTAAATTTCTTCAACACTTTTTTTATGTACTTCTCCTGTCCTAGCCACAACTTTCGCTTCTGACGATCCCTTCTAATCTGCATACCCAAAATAAAATTCGCTGGCCCTAAGTCTTTCATCTCAAACTTCTTGGCCAACAAACCCTTCACTGAATTCACCATCTTCATACTGTTTCCAATCAGCAACATGTCATCCACATACAATATAAGAATGTCAAACTGATCTCCAACTCTCTTCACATAAACACAATGATCTGAATCTGAACGTACAAACTTGAGTTCGAGCATGTACGTATCAAACTTCTGGTACCACATCCTTGACGACTGCTTCAATCCATACAGAGACTTCTTTAATTTGCACACCAGCTTCTCTTTACCTTTAACCTCAAAGCCTCCTGGTTGTCTCATATATATCTCTTCCTCCAAGTCCCCATGAAGGAATGCCGTCACATCCATCTGCTCTACCTCAAGATTATATGCTGCTGCCAGAGATAGAACAAATCTGATTGAAGTCATTTTCGCCACAGGAGAAAAAATCTCATCATAGTCGACTCCCTCAACCTGAGAGTACCCTTTAGCTACCAGCCTCGCCTTGTACTTCTCTACAGACCCATCCAGTTTCAACTTTCGCTTGAACACTCATTTGCAACCAATTGCCTTTCTATCCTTAGGCAATTTACACAAATTCCATGTTTCATTCTTATCCAGTGACTGCATCTCATCTGCCATAGCAAGCTCCCACTGATTTGCATCATCCATAGACATTGCATCTTTTACAGAACTAGGTTCTTCTCCGATGATGCTCAAAGCATGAAATGAACTCAGAGCACTAAGAGAGTATCTCAAAGGTGCTCTTCTTTCTCGTGTCGATCTCCTGAGAACTGGTATGGTAGTACCAATATCTGGGTCTTCATCTGAATCTACATCTTCAACTTCATTAACCGAGTCCTCTTGATCCGGTTCTATAACAGACTCAATTGAAGTATCTTGTGCATCCACCTCTGAAGTTTCAGAATCAGAATCTTCTTCAAGCACTACCACTTTCTTAGGTTCATCACATTTTTGAACTTCAACTTGGGAACGTGATTCACAGAAAATAACATCCCTGCTGTAGACAATAGTCCTTGACTTTGGATTCCACAGTTTGTAGCCCTTGATCCCTTCCTTGTATCCGACAAATATGTTCTTTTCAGATTTACTATCAAGCTTACCCCGCTTTTCCTTGGGTATATGAACATATGCGTCACATCTGAACACCCGAACATGAGACAAATTTGGCTTCTTCCCAAACATTGCTTCATAAGGTGTCTGATCCTTCACTGATGAGGTCGGTGAGCGGTTCTTCAGGTAGTTTGCTGTGGCTACAGCTTCTGCCCAGAATTCTTGCCCCAATTCAGCCCAACTCAGCATATATCTGGCCTTCTCTATGAGTGACCGATTTAATCTTTCAGCTACTCCATTCTGCTCAGGTGTATATGGAGTTGTCTTCTGCCTAGCAATACCATTGTCCACGCAGAAATGCTCAAACTTATCTGAACAAAATTCACCTCCATTATCTGTACGAAGGACCTTGATCTTGCAGCTCAATTGATTTTCCACCAAAACTTTAAATTCTCGAAACTTATCGAATACATCTGATTTATTCTTGATAAAATAAATCCAATTGTATCTCGAAAAATCATCTATAAAAGAAACATAGTTCCTGGACCCTCCAATAGATGGAGTCGGAGTTGGTCCAAAGACATCACTATGAATCAGTTCGAGAATCTTCGTTGCTCTTGAACCTGTGTGTTGAAAACTGACTCGGTTCTGTTTTCCATGGAGGCAATGTTCATAGAACCCGAAGCCCACAGAACAATCTGGAACTCCTTCTACCATCTGACTTGATGCTATAGTGGAGAGTCCTTTTTCACTGATATGGCCTAATCTCCGATGCCACAACATAGATTTGCTGTCTTCATCTTCTTTGGCCTCTTCAGAAATAAATCCGCAACCCACAGATATTGTATCTCCGAGCAACTTGTAGAACGTGCCATAGCGAACCCCTCGTACAATTACAATCGACCCTCTGATCATCTTGCACGAATTCTTATCGCAACTGAATATAACACCCGAGTCAGTCATTGTACCAACAGATAATAAACTCCTGCTCATAAGTGGTATATGCATCACATCTGGTAGAGTCTTCACCGTGCCATCATTCATCCTCAACTTCACCCTGCCACGTCCAACAATCTGAACCGCAGTGTCATCTCCGAGCAACACATCCCCACCATTATACTCCTCATATTCACAGAACCAGTGTTTATGAGGCGTCATGTGGTACGAAGCACCAGTGTCGATAAGCCAGACATCTTTATCTGACTGTGCCGTACATGCAGAAGCCACATACATATCTCCTGCCTCAGCCTCCTTTTTGTCCGAGGTTGACTCAGCTTCTTTCTTATGAACCGGCTTATTTTTGCAATCTCGCTTCAGATGGCCCCACTCTTGACATCTCCAGCATTGCACCTTCTTATCCTTACTCTTCGAACGCCCACGAGATTTGGATCTCCCTCTCTGATTTTGATTCCTTTCTGGTTGCCTTCCTCTGGCCGTCAGCGTCTCTTTACCAGAACTTGCTGATCCCTTTCTCCGTATTTCCTCTGATAACAAGGCAGCACATACACTTTCATACGAAAGTTCTTTATCCCCGCCACCAATCACAACAATCAGATTGTCCCATGAATCCGGCAGCGAACAGAGCAATGTTATTGCCTTATCATCATCTTGAAACTTAACACCGATTGATACAAGTTGACTGATCACCGTGTTAAAGTTATAAAGATGAGTAGAAAATGAGTCACCCTCCTGCATCCGAAAATTGTACAATTTCTTCCTCAGAAATAACTTGTTAACCAACGACTTACTTTGATATAGGGATTCCAACTTCCTCCACAGATCTCTGGCAGTAGGTTCTCCCATCACATTCGTAAGAATTGAATCCGCGAGACACAGCCGAATCAAACCCTTCGCCTTTCTATCAATCCGATCCCACTCTTCGATCGCCTTTGGATCTGTCTGACTGGAGGAGGCCTCGTCCGCGACCTTTGCCGCCTCCATGCTTGGTCTCTCCTTCTCGATTGCCGTCCAAAGATCTCGATCACAAAGAAGATCCTCCATCTTCATCTTCCAGAGATCAAACCGTGTTCCATCAAATTTTTCTATCTCGATTCGCGACCCTCCTGACATCTCGAATAAACCCTAATTCCTTGAACAACCTGGCTCTGATACCAATTAATGGGAAAATCCGAGAACAAGGAGAGGAGATCGCAGAGAGATTGCAAGAAAAAATAGAGGAGACACACGAATTTACCCAAGTTCACCCTTGAGATTAGGGTTACGTCCTGCAAAGAAGTTCCACTATATCGTTTAGGTTTTCAGCCGCCGCACTAAATTACATCAGAAAATTAGGCTATTAATAGCCTCTCCAAACCGGGTTAAAACCCAAACAAACAGAGAAAAAACCTAATCCGAACCACACGGGCCGGCTAAACAAAAGCCCGACCGCCGTCGGGGGGCGGGGCCCCCCGAACCCCCCCTTTCATTCGTACGCCAGCAATACTGTTAATTGGGTAATACTCAGATTCCCCTAAGCTCACGTGGGCAAACCCGGTGTGAGAAATAAGGGGCCCTGAAGTATTCACCAATTCTAACATTTATCACAGCTCACGACTAGTGTTTCTCCCACCAATCACCATTACAACATTGCCAACATCAAACTTAATGAAGTCAATTATCTTGTGGTTCTCAAAATCAAGTTTGGTTGTGCCGTTAACTTTTATGAAAGGGTCAAAATATCAAACAACCACCATAAGTATTCAAATAGAGAATTCTCTTTTGTCTAAAGTAAACATAATGGACTTTTCAAGCTTGAATTGCAAGATAAAGATGCATGAGATGTCTGGAGAATAAGTAGGAATGATATTTATCAAGCAACTAAGTCAAAAGATATCTCGGTACACATTCAATAAAACATATAGAAATAAAAACCCTAAATTCAAACTCAACGCCTCATGTACAATTGAACATTTGACTACTACATATAATATTGACACATGTAGTGTGTGTATTATAAGTGATATGACAATGGGTTTCATTTTTATTCATATTCGTAGATCAAGGCAAGGTTGTGAGAACATATGTATGAATTTTCAAATCTTTTACACTTGGGACAATACACTACAAGCTTTAGAAGCTTACACTAAGATAACTGCAAGCACTTAGCAACTTAATTGTAACATTTAAGATATTAAATTTAGAAAGTTACCATTAACTAAAGTTAGGTATGTTAACTAATGAAATGAATACTACATATGAGATATACAAATTAAGAGGTTATGACTGCATATAAGAAACTAGTGCTACTATATTTTTTGGATTTTGAAAAAAAAAAGTCTAGTGGACAAAAGTATCTAATGGATATGCAAATGCAAACATATATCAATGGATGAAGGTAGTTCGAGAACTAGTTTCGTTACATCTATGTGTATTAGATTTTAGTCATTACATCACAAGTAGAAATATTACATCAACATCCTCACTTCATTGCTCAACTTTCGTTGCAACAATGTCAATGAGAGAGTCAATCTAACTAATTTCGTAGCTTAGATAAATAATAAGGAGGATAATTCCTCTTGAGCCTCTCCTCACAAATGCATGAAACTCAACAATCAGATTCATCAACACCTCTTGACATTATGATTCTAACAAACACAATTCTAGATGATACAAAAAAGAAAATCCTAACAAATTAACCATTTCTCAAGGCGACGATCTATTGATAAATAAAATGGGAGTATGAAATGAGGATCTCTCGTAATAACTCATAATAAGAATATGCTTAGAACATTGTATTGAGGAAAATAGTCGAATAAACAATGTAAATGCTAACATTAAAATCAAGAATTGAAGTGCCTTAATCTTTGTATATGAACAAGCTAAAGTAGCTTTGATTAACTCATCAAAGTTACAAGATAGATCAAAATATAATAGAGTTCCTTCACTAGAAAAAAAATTACAAACAAATGGGAAAGAATTCAGTGGAACTCCTCCTCCTTGTTGTCACCTCAACTCCTTTGTCCAATGATTCCCCACTATTCCTTTGTTTTTTTAGTATTATTCTTGTCTTCTTTTATAGTCACTCACCATCAGCCTACATGTGCCCAACTTATTTGAAGGAGAACTTTCAATGGAACCAAAGGTCTGACACAATGTCATACTTGCAACAATTTTTCTTAATTTTATTTTCTTCTTTTGTAAGCTTGAGCGGGGTTTTGATTGGCTTCCTATAGGAGCGTGCTTTTTCATTTTTTTTTCATTTTTAAATTTTTTATTCACTTGAAGTTCTGAAGGAGAAATGAAAACAAAACATCATCATTCAGCTTATAAAGGCATGATAAACTATAAATTCAGAATTATATGCATTCAACGAGATATCATAAAATGTATATAAATGTTCGAGTTTAAACTCAAAAAAAAATATCAAAATAGAGTCGATAAATATGCATAGGCAGATGCACATCAAATACAAAATATATATAACTAAAATTCAAAGAAGTTCGTATAATCGTATAAAGTTTTGTAGTTTCTATACGAGTTTGTACAATTACATGCAATGATTTATTTTGTAGAATAATAAGTTTGTAAAGTCTTAAATATTTTATTTGAATTAGCACTTGTGACTGAGAGTAAAATTAACGTGATTAGAAATTTTAATACAACCAACTCATTTTTATCTTTTATAAGTTTTCTAATTTAATAAATATAGTCGGTCGTAGTTACTTAGAATTTAGCAGTTGTAAGTGATGGAATATGTTTTGATTACCTTTATATTATTTCATGTTAGTAAACTATATTAGTTGTTTACTATTTATGGATCATAAATATGTATTTGTAATTATATAATTATTACTTAAATAATTTAGTTTACTAGAAATATAAACTCTATGAATGCACAAGTTGATATTAATTTACAGAACAAAAAATTAGTTGATCCACACAATGACTAGAATGAAGAGAAGGAATGGTGTCATGGCAATCAAGATTGATCTTGAAAAACCCTTTAACTGGTTGTCTTGGAGCTTCATCATAAATGCACTCAAGAAACTATCCATTGCCAACAACCTCCTTATAGCTATAATGACATACATATCAACATCTTCCCAGAAAATCTTGTGGAATGGTGAATTGACAAAACCATTCCCCATGGTAGAGTTCTCCACCAAGGATGCCCTCTCTCCCCTACCTCTTTGTTCTTTGTATTGTTGGCTACATTTATCAATCAACCAGTTGAGGACAATAGATGGAAACTAATCAAAGCAAGACAATGAGGCCATATCATCTCGCACTTATTCTTTGTAGCTTACAGAATCCGCAACATTGCAACAATTACGCTATGACCCGAGTAGCATGGGGCACGTGGAAGTTTGATCTATGATTTATCATTCATGGACGTGAAGGCCTTGCAACTTTTTTGTGATGCATCAAGAAAAAATTTAACCCAAACAAATCAGCCATGCTACTCCCCAAGGGTGTTAGGGAGGACAATCATCTATCCAACACATAAGTGGATTCACCATAACCACGTATCTTGGAAGATACTAAATACATATCTTTGCTACTTGGGATACCAACTAAGAGGACACACCATGAGATCATTGACAAACTAATAGAGCAATTACAAGGCTAGTCAATCTCCACTCTCTCATTCACTAGTCATATCAAGTTAGTCATTGAGACCCTACCTACATATGTTATGAAATCAATCAAGCTACATATTTTATGTAATCAACCAAGTTGCAGTTGCCCCAATCAATAACTAATGAGATTGAAAAGAATAGCAGGAACTTCTTGTGGGGGCACAAAAATAATAAAAAGAAATTGCACCTCATCAACTGGAAAACTATAACTCAAACAAAAGGAAATTTTCATATTATGCCTCAAGACCCTCCGAGAATTTAATAATGTTTGTTTATTAAAAATATGTTGGGAGCTTATTGAAAAACAAAGGACAATGGTGAGCCAAAGTGATAAGAAATAAATATGATTGTTCTTATGTTATTATACTGGATTTTACAAGAAAAAGTGAAGAGTGGTAAAATGTGGACTTCTATCATCAATGGAGACACTTTTGACAAACTCATAGCTTATGAAGCTCCAACCACTACATCAATTGTTAGACATCACCCTAATACAAGATACATGAATGTCACTCTTGTTGATCTCATTTGAATTGGGAAATCCTATCATCCCTACTACAAGTTAACCTTATCAACGGAATTAGAGCACTAAATCCACCCATATAAAATGGGCATGATGACAAGTTAATTTGGAGGACATACTCAAGAGGAAAAATATCTACTAAAACAATGTACAATATCATCTATGGTATGGAGATTAACTTGGAAACTCCCTTGCCCTTAACACATTCAAAATTTCCTTTGGCAATGTAGACACAACAATCCTCTCATCAAGGTTGGGCATCTTCCCAAATCTAATATGTAGTATATGTAACCAAGATGATGACATTGTAATTCATGCACTTTGGGACTGACTAAAATCCAAGAACATTTAAAGAACACTTGTCTCTCAGGAACACTACAAAGTTTTTTCAACGACACTCTACATGCTTGGATGTGCAAAAACCTGGACATTAGAACTCCTTCTGCGGTTGGTCTACCCTAGAACCAAATCTTTGGCACAAGGTGCTAGATCATATGGAAATGGAGATGTTGCACCATGTTCGAAGATGGATTCATCTTATCGAGTAAACCACTATAAGAAATCTCTGATACAATATGCAATTGCTTCATGTAGAACAAAAAATAATCCACATCATATGATGTGACACAAGACTAGGAACATCTCAATGGAACAAGCCAAGAAAAGGCAAGATAAAAGTCAACAAGGATGGCTTAGTAAAAGGAAAGAGGACATTGTCTGGCAAGGTTCACTCGGAACACCAACATTGACACTAGTATGAGACATTTTTAAAAAAATAAAAGGCTCGTATCATTAAGTACTAGTACTTGATAGGTTTGTGTATACAAAATTGAGAATTCCCAGAGGTGGATAAAACCTTGGTTTATAGCCCAGAGTTTAGCCTCCAAAATAGAGTGAAACATATTCCTTAGAGCCCTGCACAAACAAAATTCATGTTAGTCGATCTAATAGTGTAGCTTGCACCCCCACCCTATTACTGCCCACGAAGGATCCATCTGTGTTCAGACAGAATGTGTCAGCTTCCAATTAATCGAAGTGCGACTAATCGGGAAAGTCCCCACAAATTGAAGGATTGTGTGTAACTCATGGTAGCTAGCCAGTACCCTAAACCAAATCACAACTGCGGTTCCTTAGAGAGAATTAAAATGAACATCATTGTGCATTTTCCATATATCCCAAAGGGTTAGAGCAAATAAGAATAGGAAATGAGAGCAGGTCTAGGGACAATTGATGGTCTGCCCTTCATTAATCCAATTTCCATATGCCTAAGTACTCATATAATGAAAGTTGAATCCAGTTTTAGTATGAAAGTGATTCCATATTTGAAGAGATATAGGGCAATCAAAAAATAGATGACCATTCGTCGTAATCTCAAAGCCACCAAGAGTACAGCAAGGATTAATAGCATGATTAAAGTTAGACAGTAGACATTTGGTAGGAAGGTGATTATCAGCCAATTTCCAAAGAAATATATGAACCTTAGGGGTATGGAAATGTGCCAAATGTGTTTCCAACCAGGACATCCAACAAACTATGTCAACCCCTACAGATTTAGCAATGGCATTTCTAGAACAATATGGAGTCCATATCCAAGTATCATCTTAGGGTATGCAGGCAATTTGATATTAGAAACTTTTCCACTAGACAAGGAGCAAAACAGTCCACAAGAGTATTAATAGTCCATTTTGCATTAGAAATTAAATCAGCAATCATAAAAGAAGACATGGGTGAATGAACATTAACATATGTGGGCAGCAAACATAGGGGTACATTAAAAAGCTAGGGATCAGTAAAAGCATGAGTATGTAAACCATTGCTAATATGTTTTCTTAAGCCAAGTTTAATTTTGTCAAGAACCTAAATCAAATTCCTCTAGCACTAGGATGGATGGGTTGGAGTTAGAACTCATATGTGTCGGGAACCAAGGATGGGGTATGCCATATTTAGTCACATCCCAGGCCGGGTTTGCTTATCACAGACGTTATTATCAGACGGCAGATGTTTTCAAAGTATTTGACATGAAATTAATCTCTTAAAATGATGTGCAACCCTAGGGGAACGTTCTCCCCTATAAGTACTGCTAATTGGAGACCTTGGCCGCATCCGAAGTCATGGTAATCGAGTTCTCTAGCCATCCAATTTTCGAGAGTAAGTTTCTGCGTACTGTTGTGTTGAATTATGAAGTAACTTGGAGTCTTTCCGGAGATCCCTGAGACGACCAGACGATCGAGGCTCGTGACAGAGGCATCACTAAACTCCTGGAAGCAACTGTAATAGTCCTTGATTTTCATGTTTTATCATTCTTGATCTAATGTCAAAATAATTCTGTATGGAATAGTTTTATTGTTAGGGAAAAACTGAGTTGAATCATGTTTATCTCTCAATTTACCTTCATATTAGACTTCTTGTTGAATAGTGATTCGTGCATGGTTAATGTTAGAATATCACTTAATTTACATATTGTGTTATTCTGTAAGTTTTTGCATGATTAACTATTTAATTTCTTCCGAAATTCTATCATGTTTTCATGAATTTTGCAATCCAAGAACCCGGATTGAGTAGCCCTAAACTCGGGTCGATTTCTTTGATCCAAATCGAGTTTTTACTATATTTTTTCTACTGAACCGGATCGGATTGGTGATACCCGGGCTGAGTTTATTGGAACCAAAATTAGGCCGTATTAGTTGTGCAGTGTCGAATCAAAATTTTTCTGTATGAACCTAGATCGAGTTCTTTGAACCCGGAACAGGCCAGCATGTTTTCTTTTGTGTCAGTATTCTATTTTCCAGACCTGGGTCGAGTTCTTCCAAAACTGAGGCAGGCACTGTGTAGAGGTTTTTAATAATTGTAAATCGGATTTGATTGTTACTAATTGTGGATTTTGGAGGATCCATATTTTATGCATTATGATTATGATTATGTTCAGTTTGTTTGAGTTTTCAACTTGTTGGGCTTAATCTTAATTAGAATAGTTAGGTTCTCAAGTTTTTTAATCCTTTACATTTAACGATCCTCTTTTGTGTTTAATGCATCTCAATTAAGATTGGATTATTGTGGATTGAGTTTTTAACAAACTATAATCTTATTTTAATTTGAGATAGTTAGTTTCTCGAGTTTTTTGGTGCTAATATTTATATTTGTTAGTCGCATCTTAATGCGTTTTGATTTAAAGTAAAATTATAGTTGATTGAGTTTTCAACGACTTTAATGGTGCTTTTATCGGAATAGTTTGATTCTTAAGTTTTTTAGATCAATACTTATGAGCAACTCTTTTCCACTAGAAGTTTAAATTGTGATTTATTGATTAATTGGGAGATAATAAGGGGATACGAAGTTGGACCCTAACTCATCATTATTATTGATTTCTCTTTTGTCGGGCACATTTTCATTAGCATTTTAATTCGCTTTTCACAATTCTTTAGGGGGGTGTCACCCTCCTTTTTCCTGCATGCGCCGCCGAGCTGGGGTCAAGGCCGAACAAGATCTTGGCATTGGAAAACCTCATGAAGATCGAGCACTGGCACCTGCCGTCATCACTAGGAGTGTCTCCGATGCACACAAGCAAAGGGGGGCATCGCCAACCTTTGTGAGCTCCGGAGAGAGTTCACAGAGGGGGGCGATGCCTCCCCCCTCCCTCCTTTTGCTTGTGTGTGCCGTCAGACCAAGGTCGAGGCCGAATGATATCTTGACACTAGAAAATCTCTTGAAGGTCGATCACCGACCCCTGCCATCATCGCTGGGAGCGTCACTGGTGCATGCAGGCAAGGGGGCGTCGCCTCCCACCCCCTTGCACTGGGATCATCACTCGTGCGCAGCGCAACGATGCCCGATCGTCTATTGACGTGGCCATCCACGATGCCCAGTCGTCTATTGACGTGGCCGCCTAGGCAACTTCCCCCTTTTGTGTTGCGTGCAGGCAAAAAGGGGTGCTCCCCCCCCCCCCCCCCCCCCTCATCGCAGGTTGCATTGAGTAGGGGACAAGGCGGGTGCGGACCTCGACGGCGACGATGATGCAACAGCGAAGACGCGGACCGAAGAACTTCCCATCTCGGCGGCAGTCATTTTCCGTTGGAATCTCCATGTTTCCCCGTTGGTGTTGAAGATGCCACGGCCAAGAGGAGGACAAAGGCTGCCGGAGCTCGCAGATGGGGGGGCCTTTTGCACTGTGCGTGTGAGTGCATGTGTCAGCGACACACCCAATGCAAAAGTGGGAGCATCACCCACTTTTGCGTGTCCGACGGCGACGAGGCAACGCCGGAGGTCGAGGGGAGGGGTGGCACCCGACCTCTCGGCGATGCTTCAATTTTTTAGAACATTTTTTAAATTTTTTAATGATGTCACATCGAACAATTGCTTGTGTGAAGGAAAGAGAAAATTACCACGTGAACGTCATATCAACAAGTGACCGGGAAACCGCTGTTAATAGGTGAAAAGGATAGTTGGTGAAAAAAGTTAAAAGATGAATGATAGTCTCGATAAAAGTAAAATTTGAGTATAGCATTAGGAATGTGCCCAAAGTTGAAGGGTATTTGATAAATTTATCCCTCGTAACTATGTATTCATATGCATCATGTGTCGCCACAAGCTACCTAACGGATACTATAACTTCCACATGGCCCTAATGTCCCATTAAGAAAAAAGAATAAAAGAAAATGCAAATGAGAAAAAATCTAAAAAAAAGTGTTGATAGGTGGAATGAACCCAAAATACAAAAGACAGTCAAAGTTATTTTAACCACTGAGTCATAGAATTTAAATTTAATAAGTTAGGGGGGGAATTATTTATTTCATTCCAATTATATAACTTTATACCCAAATATTAAAATAAAATAAATTCAGGAGGGTGGGAAGCAAGTTTCTTCCCTAGCAATATAAAATTAACTAGTGAAAGCCCTTGCACTTGGTGCAATTTTAAATTTATTATACTATTTATTACTAAATAGTTATAAGAAATATGAGAATTTTTTATGTATGTCTTTTAATGTTTTACATGAAAAAATTTTATATATGTCCTTTATTTTTTATATTAAATAAACTTTTATATCTCTATATTAAATGAAATAAATATCAAATAGATTGCATGTGATATATTAACTAAAATTTGATTTAAGCATGTGTCCAATTTAATTTTCACAATTGTGTTTACAATAAAATTTATTCTGAGATATAATGTTTAATGAAGGTCAACTTTATTTTTTAAAGATTAAAGAAAATAAAATGTTTGCATTTATAAAAAAATTGAAGGATGGAAAATATTTATTTGGTCAGGATTTTTTTTATTATGGCATAACACAATAGATAATAATAGCATAATGCAAAAATGATTGTACATAATAAATGTACAGATAAAAGATGGGAAAGTAAAGAGAATAATGAAATAAAATTGACTATATGGATGAAGCATATGAAAAATAAATGGAATGGTAAAAAAGGAAAGTAGAAGCACCCATAATTTGGATAAAAGGGAAAGAAGATAAGTAAAAGAAATTAAATGGAAGAGGACTAATTCAATAAATAATAAAAGAAATTAAAATTGAATAATTCAAATATATGGTAAAAAATATGATGGAAAATTACAATGAGGAAAAAAGGACACAATAAAGCTTTAAATACAAGAATTGAAATAAAATTTCAAGGGAGAAAAAAATATCTAAGATCAATAAAAGGAAGTGAGATGAGAAAATAAAAAAAGAAATAAAATGAAATTATACAAGGAACCGTGCTTTTCTCTTGAGCCTATGATCCTTCTATCCTCCTCATGATGTGCAATGATTTTTCGTGAATGGTGACTTGTGTAACTATTAGATAACAAATGAAGAATTACCTTCATCCAAGAGAAAAATGTTCAAAATAATGTAATTAGACTTACCAAATTGCAAAATATGATTTCAACTTGCCATTTCACTAACATAATTTGAAAGTGAAGAAAGTCAATAATAATTTACATATCATTCCATCAAAGTCAACACAATAAATTTATACCAAAAAAGTCAATAGCATTATGAAAGAAAATAATTACACAATGCCAGCAGGTACCACCCCAATTGATTGAGTCACCCTTATCTTTTTTATATGAATAAGGGCAAAGTCTATATCCTCTATATAGATCATAGGATCACTCTATGGATAGGTCAATTCTCTTTCTTTGGCCTCCGTTATTGAAAAGTAAAGTCACGACATCTCTTGCTTCTTGCTACGAATGGCTCCTCGGTTGAGGAGTAGAAGCGCTGGTCCCTTCGATCAAGTGCCTCTCCAATATCTCATGGGAAGAAAGAACAAGATAAGACATATACTTGAATCCTTGCCCTAGAGCCGCCTCCATCTTTTTATTGTTGTCAACTAATGTTTTCAATGTTCGATTTTACTTATGTTAGAACATTTCTGTGAATGCTATTCCGATCTAAGTGGTCTTATTCTGTGTCAACTTACAAAAGAAATTAGGAAAGAGGTGAAAATTTATAAGGAGCACTCATATGGCTAAACTCTGTGATGACTGTATGAAATGATTACTTCTTCATAATATAAAATAAATGGAAAATTCTTAAACAAATAAATTAGGGAAAAAAAGAAAGAAATAGAAGGAATAATCAATAGTTGATAATATAATAAAATAAATAAAAAGTGATGTAAGGGAACTAAAAAAATAGGAAAAATAAATAAAGAAAGAGAAAATAAAATTTGATGATGCTACAGCGTAGCATTGATAAAATCAAGCAAGAGACTTGTGAATATGTATGTGGACTCAATAATATATATATACATATATATATATATATACACATATATAAATATATATATATATATATATATATATATATATACATATTGGTGTGGTATTGAGTTGTGCTTAGTTATGGATACTTATATAGAGGACTTAGTGACTTAAAAAGAGACTTGATCTTTAAATACATTTAATTGGTTTGGCCCCCACTAACGTCCATTAACTTATAAATATTATCAACCTGAAAGTCATCAATAGCTATTCGGTTACCATTAGGGAGGGAGAGTGGATATTCAGTTATAACTGAAATTAGGAAATGAATTTCTCATATGGAAGATTATACATTTTAAGTAAATGGGTGCATTAATTGGATGAAATAGGAGTTACATGAAAAAGATAAAAATAATTGGAGGATAGAAGTTACAAGAAGTCTAATCATGTTAAATTATTACAAAATTTAAAAAAAAAAAAAGATAAAATGGAATCATGCATTGTTGAGGCTCTTGCATCAGCTCCCGAAAAGAAAGGTGGTGCGGAAGAGGGAAAAATAATTACTCTTTTCATATTCCAATTATAACATATTAAATTATTAGTGACACGTTAACGATGTTAATAGTAGAGAAGTTTAAACGTTCACATTTAAAAGATTGATTAACAACTAATGTGATTTTAATGTTATTAATGTTTTAATTGGTGAGTGAGTAGAGAATTAGGTGGATTAATTGGAGGTTAGATAAAATGAAAGGTAGAATATTTAATCATATTTATTTGACACTATGCATGTTAAAATGTATAAAAGATTCAGGATACTTAAAAAAAATAAGATCAAATCCTGCCATATCAAGCCTCCCAATGCAAACTATATATATATATATATATATATATATATATATATATATATATAAAGTTTGCATTGGGAGGCTTGATATGGCATATATATATATATATATATATATTTCTTAGTTGACATAATGACGCAAAAGATTATTGTGTGCTATTATGGTTAGAATTTGATTATTTTCTTTTCTTTCGGTTAGAAAGGGAGATCGCGAGAAAAATAAAGGCATTCTATTGGTAAAATTTGAACTCAGTGACATCTACATTACCCTATTTGTTCCCATTATTTTTAGTTTTTGTTTCACAGTTATTTTCGCACAAGGGGGAGCGTGGCCCGCTACGATGAAGAATTTTGAATTGATTCTTAATAAGATATTGAAGGCTCGTTCATCTTTGTAATACATAAAGGAGTGTCTAAATTTGAAGGGAGATTATATAAAAACCTTTTGTGATGGTCCCTCATGTTACCATAAGGCTCAATAAAATTTGATCCATCACATATCCTAAGTTGAGAGGATCATAATTTCTCAAGTCTCAAAGGTAATATTCGACTATTATCTTTAAAAAACATAGTACTAGTTATAAAAAAGTTATTCCGTACACTATATCTACCTTGTTTAATTCCAAGACCATTTTCTCTCTCTAGGGCATCGTGCGCCAAACTATCATCAGCCAAGTGAAAGTACTAAATAGTTTGATTGGTTTGTGGCAACAATTTACCAATTACTAATTTCGAAAAGAAAATATCCAATAAGAAAATATGTACCTGGGCCCCAGATGTAATATAACATCAAATAATTCAAACATGTTTTATGAACATCTGAATTAGGAGACCAGCATTAGCTAAGTTTGTGGTAAACTTAGGAGAAAAATACCAGTTCTGATCCTCTAGTGGGCAAAAACTCATGCCATGTCAAACATAAGACCATGTCCAGTGCGACTGGAAATGTGCATTAATAGGGAAACTTCTTCAACACAAAACATCAACTTATGGAGAACTGCAAACGTTTAAATTCATTGAAATCTGCACAAAATGAAAATGAAAACTCAAATGAAAGACCACCTTGGAGGAGGAAAATCTTAGAGTGAGCTTTCACAATACATAAACTTCTGACAATCAAAATTCCAGTGACAGCCAAAACCAAAAGACCTTCTAACATGAAGATACAATGATAAGATCATGCCATTTATTAGAGAAGACCTAGATGGGGATAACTCCACTACGTCTGTCGTCGCCATGAGAATTCCACTGAAATGAAAGGCTGGAGCCTGGGGATTAGCAAAGACATACATACATCCAGGGACTGATATTAGGGACCAACATGAGATTAGGTCAAAGATTGACATCCAGGGACCGATATTGGTGAGTAATAACATGATCTAAATTGGGACAAGGCCATACAAGTCTAGTTAGGAAGGCTTAAAAAAGTAAGTTCTTGAATATCTCATGGTGAAAAAAGAATATCTCTAATTTAAAGTATATATCTTGGATAAAAAGATGATAAAAAAATGTGTATGGTCAACAAGAGTTGGATGCAGCCTATCAATAAATTAAACTCGGAGGAGGGTATTCGATAAAAAAAATTAAATAACACACCGACATGAAACAAACATAGCCAGAACACAAACATTAATGAAACTATTCAACTATGTAAAAAAAACAAAGGTACCAGAAAACAATACAGAATGTAATTGAGCTTTCTTGCGCTATTAGTTTCTGCTCAAACAAAAAGAACTACCATAAGCCCAACATGAAACAGGTCTATCAGTCGAGAAGAAAAAAAAATCAGATGATCAAAGAGAACATGGTTACGCAGTGGCAGTTGCAGCTGCCAAACGCTTCCTTGCCTCCTCAATGATGCTGAGCTTGATACCCTTGCCTTTGGGAAGAGATACCCAAGGCTTTGTGCCCTTGCCAATTGTGAAGACATTTCCGAGACGAGTTGCAAACTCATGTCCAGTTGCGTCCTGAACGTGGATGGTCTCAAAGCTGCCCTTGTGCTTTTCCCGGTTCTTGATCACACCAACACGGCCAGTGTTTCTCCCACCAGTCACCATGACAACATTGCCGACATCAAACTTGATGAAGTCAACTATCTTGTTGCTCTCAAGATCAAGTTTGATTGTATCATTAGCCTTGATGAGAGGGTCAGGATACCGAATAGTACGACCATCATAAGTGTTCAAATAGGGAATGCCCTTTTGTCCAAACTGGACAGAACGGACTTTGCAGAGCTTGAACTGCAAGCATAAAGGTGCGTGAGATTTCTGGAGAATTAAGTAGGAATGCCAATTATCATGCAAATAGGCCAAAAAAGATCTCAATACACATCTGACAAAGCTTGTAGAACTAAAAATCCTGAATTCAGACCTCAATACGGGATGTAGGACTGAACCTTTTAAATATTTAACATAATAAAAAATATAACTAAAACAGTTAATTAAAAATCATATCAGAAAGATGAATAGAGCTATTATTTTGCAAATTAGACCAAATTCATGAAATATTCAAAAAAGTTCAATATTACTTAATTGAGAATTTGGATAATATAGAAACATATAAAGATACACACCTTGGCTTCTTCATCCTTGATAGAATGGAGTCGGAATCGTCCTTTGGTGTCATAGAGGAGTCGGAAGTTTTCATTTGTCTTTGGAATGGAAACAACATCTGCAACCCAAGTGCATTCAATGGCTGGATTAAGATGATTGATACAGAAAATACAGAATATGCACATGCCATTGGTAGCTGATTAAGCACAGGTTTACAAAGCATACTAACTTTAGGTAGCAAGGGCTTGTGCTAGAATTACAAAAACTATATGCCCAGAAACATAAGAAGAATCATTATACCCATAAATCCAGCAGGATAGGTCTTGTCCGTCCTGACTTTTCCATCAACCAAGACATGGCGTTGCATCAAAATTGCAATCACTTCACGGTATGTTAGGGCATATTTCAACTTGTTCCTCAGAATAAGAATCAGCGGCAAACACTCTCTAGCTTTATGAGGACCAGACGACGGCTTGGGGGCCTGTTTGAATCCATACAAAATACAGGATGGAACATAAATTACTAAAGAAAATGAGAAATTATCAATACTGTAGTAAATGGGACTCGAACTTACAAAGGCACCACCGAGCTTGTCTAACATCCAATGCTTCGGGGCATTGAGTCGCTTCAGATGTTTCTTCAATCCCCTCGCCTGAATTGCACAAACCAAAGTAAAATAACCGTAACTACTGAAAAACAATAATTATTGTTTGGCAAGACATGACCTACATTGGGCATGAAAGGTTCCCATAGAAAAACAAATGTTAAACAAAAACAAAAAGGAAAGTGAAGTTTGACCAGCCCAATCCTCACATGAAAGAATGCTACGAATGGCAAATAAGAAAACCTGTTTTTGCTTTCTTAAATACTTGGGATGATATTCCATTTGAACCCAAACAAAAATAATATATCAACAATGAACTTGTTACTGTGTTTGAAGTCTACGAAGAAACATCGATAGTTTCAGATAGAATTACCACAGATTAATACTGTTTTCGTTCTAATGCAACACCTGTAATTGTTCTCAGTAGAAAGAACAGTTTTTTATTAGTTTAGGATAACGTTACATTACAACTATAACCTAGAACTAGAAGGCTAGAACAATAAATCACACAAGTTCCTCCGCAGCAGAATAACAAGATATCATCAAGAAAAAAAAAGGCTGGGAAAGACGAAGAACAGGAAATGGTGATGGAGATTGGTGATTGGTGATTCGAGACAGACCATCTTTTTGCAAAGCGAGGCGTCTTCTTCCGCTGCTTCGTCTTCCTCCGCCGCCGCGCCTTCTTCCTCTCCTTCGTTCTCCGCCGCAGCCGCCGCTCGATCAAAAAGGAGAAAAGAAACCTAAGTGAACGTTGGTATATATATTGGAGCAATCTTTTACATTAATGCCCTTCATGTCTATGCCAGCCCTAAAAAATATTAATGACATCGTGAAATAAATATAAAAATATGTATTTTTCATATTATGTCGGTTATGGTGGTCTTTTTGGATCTAGGCTCGGTCGACGGAGATTTCCAATGTTCAGGACTATTATCATCTGATTAATTCGGAGTCAAAGAGAAAAAGGTTAAATGACATTCCCGGGTCAAAGTGACAACTTCAAGAATTGAAGTCGGGGCTACTAGCACCCGATGAATCACTTGGGACGCAGCTACGCTAGCCAACTGCGTCAATCAATCTTGGTCTTTTTATTAAAAGTTATGGTGGTTAAATGAATGAGAATTTGACAGTAGAAATCTTGAAATGCATGTTCTCTTGATAAAAATATTTTTTTATTTTCTTCATATATATATATATATATAACATTAAATTTAAATTATTAAATTCCAAGTCTATTAAAAGCAATATCAAATATAGTAATCAAGTATCTTAGATGAATGAATGTGCCAAAATACTATAATTATGTATTTATGACGTATTAACAAAATTAAATAATTATATTTTTGTATTTTTATAGTACTAATATTTTTTTAGATGAAAAAGGTGAAATAACTAATTTTGAACATAAGTAAGGGTCTTAGTTTGAAATAATTAATTTGACTATAAGCAATATTTCTTAGAAATGAATTCGGATCGTTTGGTTGAAAAATATTTTTTAGAAGAATAAAATAGCAAAATATATTTTTATTCTCGTTTGTGTTAGATGGAAGAGAAAAAATTAAAAATATAATATTTTTAAGTAAAATGTTTTATTATAAATAGTTTATGTTTAATAGTATAATAATGATAAAAATATTAATATAATAAAAAATATTTTAAAATAAAAAAATTTAAAAGTTAAAAATGGAAGAATGTAATTATTCTTTTGATTTTGAAGAATATGTATATTCTTACGAACAGAATAAAAATGATAGTTTCATGTTTTTTATGTTTGACCAAAATATTATTATTCTAATCCGTGTTTACTTCTATTTTTATAATATGACAATATTTCGAACTAAACAACTCGAAGTTGTAAATAGAAACCAGGAGTAAGAATAGTGTAATTTTGAAAACACAACCAAAATAGAAAGCATCCCTCTTCATGGGCTCCGAGTTGCATCTTCTACCCATTTATTAATAATGGGCTTAAGCCCATTTCATCATCCAACCCAATTTCACGTAGTACGTTTCTTTACATCTTATACAGCTGATGTCAAATTTTGCCACATTCAAGAGGATGTAAATATAAAGAATAAAAAAAGTTGATTGGATAAATAAATTCTAACAAGTGTTTGAATAAATGATCAAAACTAATAAAATTTAGGGGTTGTTTGGCTGTAGGTAAGAAACAATGGTGGAATGAAAAAATGTGACACCAAAATTGTTCCCATAGTAAAAATAAAATGGGAGCAAGAAAGTTTTAAGGAAAGGCAAGAATATTTCTCTCTCTACTTTATATTATTCTTGCAATCATTAAAAATGAATCTCATACAATGTTCAAAATAGTATTTAGATGAAAAAGTAAGAACAATGGATTAATTTTTATTTTGTTCATCTACCAAACAGCCTCTTAATGCATAAGCCAATACTATAATAAATGGAAAAATTACTATTACAACTTGATTAATTAGACAAGTTATAAAGTAATTAGTGAGATCATATAAATTTAAAATATTCTATTTAATTTAAAGTATGTATTTTTTCCCTAAAAACATTAAAAAACTTTACTCAGAAAAATCTATTTTAATAGAATAAATATAATTATTGTGCATAAGGTTTACATTAATTTTGTTTAATTAATAATGCTTTTGAATTTTTATTGTACTATAATACTAAATAAAATTATTATTTATTTACAATAAATAATTAATAAACCATTTATTTATTATTAAATATAAATAAATTTATATTACAAAATTTATTATAATGTAATATAAATAAGTAAATATTTATATACATACATAATATAACATATATAATATTATCAAGTTGATTTACATATAATATGTATAGATTTAATGTTCCTGCTATAGCGGGATGCTCCCCTTGTTGGGAGTCGTCCGATATAAAATCTACGGTAGATCAATTAGGCGTGGTTACTGTAGCAAATCGACGGTTCAATATCTTATTCACGCACATGAATATTGCCTCCACTGTAATCCTCTTCTTCTTTGTTACCCTTTGTCTCTGTTGGTCGATCTTGTCTCCGCAATCCACGTTCGTGTCGTCGGTAACAAATCTTGCCTCCACAACCCACGCTCACATAGACGACGGTCCATCTTGCCTCATGTCGCCTCCGCCTCCCATGCTTGCGTCGCTTGTAGTTGATCTCATCTCCGCCGACCATGCTCACGTTGTTGATGACCGATCTCACCTCCGTCAACCACACTTGCATCACCGACGGTCTCGCCTCTGTAAACCACTCTTGCGACACCATCTCGCCTCCGCTTTCTTGCAACAAAAGTTAGAGAAATATGTTGTCCTTGTGTCAAGTGTTGCAATTCATATTCAAGAACATGTCAACTAGTTAAATCAGATTTGAAAGTATATGGAGTTCTCCGAGATTATACTTTTTGGTATCACCATGGAGAAGTGTTTGATGAGTCATAAACAAATTTTGGTAATGAAGATGATAATGAACAAAAAAATGAAAATGAAGATGAAATGCATGAGATTTTACAGGATTTGTATCATAACTTTGATGTTAACACTATGCCCTTTGAAAGGGATGACACACCTAACGAGGAGTCAAATGCTCAAGCAAAAAAAATCTTAAGCAATTTTGGAGAACTATTGTATATACTATACAGGTTCAAAGTGGTATAAGCTCTTTCACATCAAAAGTCTTGACTGTTAGAGTATTGAGTCATTTATAATGTTATTAAAATTACTGAAGGATGATTTATTTGATGATGGTTCCAATTTGTCAAATTCATATTATGAACAAGCACCATCTTAGTAAGAATAAAAATTATGATTATATTTTTTATATGTTATTTCATCATACATTTTTTATTGTACTAAATTTTCAATCTAATTGTAGTTCTCTTTTAAAGCAAGAATGAATGTGTTTGATGAATTAGTATGTGTTTATCAGTGAGCACATGCATAATCTCACCTCCTTCTAAGTAAAGTTAATTTTTTATTATCAACAATAATTCTCATTCTGATTTTTCAAATTTTTTTATGAATTATCGTTGGATCATAAAGGAAGATGAATTTAAGAAAAATCTTGTTATATTTTTTTTGAACATGTTCTTTTAGAAGAGTTATTTGGTATTTTGTAAACATTTGAATGAAAATATTGGATGTTGCATATGAATATTTGAGTTGAATATTATATGGATAGTTGATTTGATATTTGACATGAATGAGTTCGAATGTTATCAAATATAGAATTTTGAAATTTTGAAAATGTTTATGGTATGAATGGCAAATATATAAAATTTTGTTATTTTAAAAAAATATTGATGATCGGATATTTTATCCCTAAATGATGATGATGATGATGATGATGAATATAGCAACAACAAAATTGGTCCTTAAAAAATTTCTTTTACCATATAAATAATGTCTTTAGCAACTAGTATTTATGTTGACCAATTGAGTGATCGTTATAAGTTGTATAGGGAACAAACATATTAATCGCTATTGAATTTTTAAGGAAGAGAATTATAATAGTTGCTAAAAATAATAAACAACTAGTTATTAGCGCCCGCTGAAACCGTTTAGCGACATGACCTATAGCGAAGAGCCGTGATCATTTTTTTTATCGTTGATGAGTATTAACGTCTAGATGACAATTGTTAGCGACTACATAACTCTTCATTAATGACCCAATTTCTTGCGGTGTTTATTGTTATCAATCGCTTTTTATTGAATATCTCATAATTGATACTTATACAATTTGATTTCATATTTAACTTATTGTTGATACATTTAATTTATTATTCACCTATTGACCTAGAAGTTCACGAAATATTATTTCGTCTGCATTGATCCTGCATGCAATAAGTAAAACTAAAGATGAACAAAAGTGACTTTGTGATGATTGTAACACCTGAAAATAAAAAAAATAAAACAAAAAATAAACGATCAGCAAACAAGGAGAATAATGGTCATAATCTCTAATAACATGGAGAGTTGATCATGGGTAGTTATGTTACAGATAGGGTAAGTAATGGAGGGGAAAATCAGATATTTCAAAATCAAGGGAATTAATTACTTGAATCTCACAATAATTCCCCTATACTTGCTGGAAACGACTTCTCCTAGCATGCATATCATCTCACGAGACATTTGAGGAGAAAGTAAAACACCTTGATCTTATTTCTAATAAGGGGACTATAGGACTTCTTGCCTTTCTCACATGATCTTCCATTTTTGCAACATCTCCTCACATCATTGCAACCTCGGTTGTCCAGTAGGTGGAGGAGATCTGTCTGGGAAGTAGGCGCAAGTTCAAGGACGATGAGGATAACATGGTTACCCTTGATCCATACGGATCGAAGAGAGAAAAACTATAGAAACTAGGTGAGTGACACCAGAAATCATCTTGAATATTTTCATGTAGAATGAATTACATAAATCGTCCACTGCCTAAATACATATTCATGAAGATGCAAAGCTATAGAAAAAAGAAGAGATAATACATTGATTGATTTCATGATTGTTTGCATTGCTTTGATCAAGTAGGTCCCGTTATTTTCCTGATAATAATTATCTTGTACTGCATGTAATAGACATCAGTACAACTTGACTTTCACTTGATCATAGACATCAGAATCTGTCCGGATCTACGATAAGAACTTTCATGTTACCATCATTGATTGTATTCATAATTGAATAATTGATTTCATGTCGACATTGAATATTGAAGCATAAGATGCTAAAGTGGCTAATAAGATAAGATGAAAGATAATCACTAGGTCGCCAATCTATGTCAAGTGTCTGGTCGCTCCCTTGGTCATGGCTTGATTAACCATTGACCCACGCACGACTATATCGTTTTGCTCGGCTTATCGTATAAAAGAATAAGAGCTCATCCTATAATAAGTAAAGAACGAGAGATTTAAAGGCATCTCAAAATCATTTGATTTCTAAATTTGATATAAGATAAAGAAGCATGGTATGCAAAGAAGCATGGATACTAGATCAAGTTATGTATGTCGCATGTTATCATTATTGTCAAGCATGACTCCTGATTTCAAGAGTTATCAAGTCCCATATGATCTCATGGCTCAATGTTATCTATTAATTTTCTTTTGCTCATGATATCATGTAATGATTCTTATGATTAATCATTTAGCAAAGATATGACTCCACTCATCCTTTATCGATTTATTCTACTTAGAATTATTGTATATTGTTATTAGTTTCCTACTAGGCTATAAAGCTTATGAGAGAATTGTCTCATGTATTTGATTTTTACAAGGTCATGTCAGTGATGATGTTGAGTTTGTCTGATGTGACAATGCTCAGGCGACGATAATGCACATGAACCGAAGGTCCTAGTTATTTATTTTCTTTATATATTTTACATTTTATGGACCTTTGATGTAGTCATTAGCATATCTTTATTTTGAGACCATGTACTCACTCTTCGTTTTCCGCAATTGATTATTTCTTTCGCATTTTCCTTTACTTCTTCCCTTCTTCTGCTGATATGTCATGCATGTTGACCAAGTCTTGGTCAAAATTATGGTCAATGTCATGACGTTCGTAGCGTGTTGGTGTTTGTTACATGCCGTGAGTCGATTTGGGGGCGTTATGATGATGATGTACACCCTATTTTTGGTGTCCAATATTATTATTTGTCTCTTTCACAAATCGTTGAATTGTAATAAACTTTTATAATTATTTTTTATTGTCAAGAATAATATTGAACTTTTATTTTAATCAAATATCTCAATTTTGTCTTGAAGTCTTTCACTTTTTATTTTATTATGATCAATGAATAACTCAAAATCATTTTTTATTAACATTATATTATTGCATAGTTAGTTACTTTTCTATGTTGAATATTGTCATGTGGACTAATTCTATTTACTCTGGGGCACTATATTAAATTATGTCTTTGACACTTCTATTTTAACAATTTTCTTGCTTTTTAGATGAAAACTTTTCACTCCGAATTGTAATTGATTTATCATAAGCACCTTTATTTGATAGGAAATACCACGTGTGCAGCTTATACAAGGGAAATCTATGAGATGCTCTGGTACTTATGTTGCATCCCCAAATTGTCATGTGGATTGCACAATAGGTCACTCGGAGTGAATTGTACATGGAGTATTAAGAAAAAAAATACCAAACAATTTATACTCACTTGGGACTCCGATATTTAGAAATATTAGCACATAATTAATTTGGAATCGAAGTAAAATAGAACGAGAAATTAAATTCGAGACTATTAACTCCCATTAAAGTATAACCAGACAAATTGTACCAACTAGGTTTCGTTAACAACTTAAAGATGTTGTTATTGAAGTAAAGAACATTATTGGTCTTATTGCTAATGAATTAACAACAAGATTCTTCCATGGTTTCACGTTAGCCGCACATGCTCAAGAATCTATATCCGTGCTCAAGAAATCTCAACTTATATTTATTCCGACTTGTATTTTTTTTTTTGTTAAAGTCATTCTAAGTTCAACTTTTCTAAATACTTTCATCCGGGACAAGCATTTTTGTACTCTCATTTTTTTCACTCGAGTATACTCTTTTCTTGTTTTCTTTTTATTTTTTAGTTAATTTAAATGTTTTGTATTAATATTGAAATATATATTAAATAAACATATCATTATAGTATTTTATTTAGGATTTAGTGGCCATCATATGCCTACGAATCATCCCCATCGTCAGATCTAATCTGATGGTGGGCGCTTAAGGCGGGGCGGCGGCCAGCGACAGTGGCGAAAGGGGCCGCTTCGAAGGGTCCTCGTCGACGGGGATGCTGGCCGCGAGGAAGACGGACGATAGGGAGGAAGAGGAGGACGCCTGTCACAAGAGGAGGACGGCGGGGACGCTGGCCGTGAGGGAGATGGCCGTCGGGGGAGGACATGAGATTCAATCGACCTAGAGTCGCGCCCAAAGGAGCAGCAATCGTCATCGCCAATCTCTGTCTCTCTTGTGCGCGATCGAGTTGCAGCCATCCTCGTCGTCGATCGGAGAGAAAGGGGAGAGTAGATCGAGACGCCCGCATTGCCGGATCTCTCGTAATAGGCCACCCTCGCCTCATCGCCGGATCGGGAGAAAGAGGGAGAGATCGGATCGCCTCGCACTGGCTGTCACATTGCCGCTCACGCCTCACCGCCGCCTCGTCTCATCGCTCGCACCTCGCCATTTGGATCCCTCGCAATCGGCTGCCCTCACCTCATCACCGTCGTCAAATAGGGGAGAAATGGGAGAGATTGGATCGCCTTGTAGCTGCCGTCGCCTAGACGCTCATGCCTCGCCGCCGTCATCACCTAACTGCTCGTGCCTCGCCGCCGCCATCACTTCATCGCCCACCGACCCACCGTCATCTCGTCCACCATCGTCTCGTCGTCCACCATCCTATTAGATCGGATGATGTGGATGGCCATTAAATCCTTTTATTTATGTGTTATGATTAAATTAAACTATTTCTGTATTTATATATTTCAAAGACAATGCAGTCTTTTATCTGTAATAAAAGTAATTAATCATTGTAATACCCAAAGATGTGCGTTTAAAGTACTCATGAATATATCAGTGATTTTTCTAGCATCGGACGGCTGCACAACTTTCAAATCAGATCCGACCATTTATTTCCGTCCAAAATAAACTCCCGCCTCTTCCCTCTCACCGCCGTCTCCTCTCGACTCTCATCTCATGATCCCTCTTGACGCCATTGCCGCTCGCCGCACGTCTTCGCCTCCTCCCCTCAACACCTCCTCCGGAGAGGTCGACGACATTCGGCTCCGGTACCGATTCCGACTCCTTCTGTGCTGAAGCCCGCTTAAGACGACAGCTGCCTGCGGCCCCATCTTCCACTCAAAACTATTCTTTTTTTTTTGCCAGGTCTGCACCATCATCACCTTTTGTCCTTCGTCGCTCAGCTTTTCTTGGAAGTATCAATATCTAGAATTAATCTGACCTTTAGTGCTTTGAAACTGCTTGTGATTGCGAGTGTCGTGTTCTTGCTATTGTACTGAAATGCGACGCTAAACCCTTTCCCTATATGACCTGTCGTTGGTTTTCTGAAGGAATCTAGGTGCAAATCTACAGGAGATGTCAGCTGCGACGCAGGCTTTCAGTGGTAATATGAAGGTATTTGTGCTCACGAGCCCCCATCATTTGTTGCACTTAGCATGTTTGTTCTTTTGCTCTTATGGCAGTTGATTCCCTTTGTTGTTACCGATGTTACCCATGGAAGCAATAGATTATGTAGAGTTCACGAAATATTTTAGACAGAGCTGGATAAAATCTGATCAGCCTATATTCCTTCCATAGAAATCGTTCCGCGGTTCAATCCTTCCAGGATCTTCTTTAGTTAGTGTGTTACATTGATCCTAAAATTATGAATTAAGAAACATTGGCGTTTCAATGACTTGAGACTTGGACAATGATTTTTGTCCATATCTAAATAATAGCTGCAATGTAGATTAGATAATCTGGAAACCCGTTTTCTTATTAGGGAAAGTGATGTATAACTCCTAAAAAAACAAACTGATGTATATCGATACACGAGGTTGTATGTAGATGTGCTTTCTTATTTCCTTATTCTTAGTAAGTGATATTTGGCTGCACCATGAGTATATTCGGATACCTCACGACTATGTTAGCTTATCTTTAGAATTTGCACAGAAAGCCCTTGCTGGACTTAGAAGAATCAACTTGGAAGGCCTCCGATGGAGGGTATTTGATGCGAAGGGTCAAGTTGATATGTGCTACCATATTCTTTGCCTTCTTTTACATTTCTTCTGTTATGTGGGGGAAAAACTGCAGTAAGCTCCGTTTCAAAAAAAAACTGCAGTAAGCTCCGTTTCAGAAAAAAACTGCTGTAAGCTTCAAAGAAAGGGAATAAGATGATTCAACACAATGCTTCTGCACTAGGTACTTGGGAGGTTGGCATCTCAAATTGCAACCGTAGTCCAGGGGAAAGATAAACCAATCTATGCTCCAAACCGGGATGATGGAGATATGTGCATTGTGGTCAATGCAAAAGACATTTGTGTGACTGGAAGAAAGATGACTAACAAATTCTACCGGTGGCATACTGGGTAAGTTCATAAAGGTCATTTTCATTAGATGTGGCCTTTCTTTGTCTTAAATTCATTGTGAATTTGGCATTTCTGTAGGTATGTTGGAAACCTAAAAGAACGGAGCTTGAAGGACCAACTAGCAAAAGACCCAACTGAAGTGATACGGAAAGTTGTTCTGCGTATGCTTTCCCGTAATAGGTTGCGTGATGTAAGTTCTTGTTTCTCAACATGAAAAACATTTATGTGCTAAGTCCTGTTGGAATGTACCCTGCTCATGATGCTTCAAAATCGTTTTCCTTGTTACAAACTCAATAATATCCAGATACTGTAACAATTACCAAGAACAAAAAAGAAAAACTAGCCCAACAAACATTGCTATGCTACATTACACTGAAAAATAGCAAGACTAAGAAATCCAACATTGGGGAAATATTTCTTTTTACAACTTCATGGGTAATCCCTTTCTCTCTTATGGAAAAAATCACTTAGTTTCAATGTTACAGTATCTAGACTTCAAAATCATTTTACTTGTTACAAACTCAATGATATCCAGATACTACATGTAACATGGTTATGCTGTCATTTAAGATGTACTGAAATGCCAGGGATTTTCTTTCTTCCAAGTTACCTCAACTGTTGCAGATGTAGCATATCATATCTCGACAAGGAGCTTGTGAATCCCTTCTGGTCATTTCAGTGAAAATTGGTTCTCAATGATATCACATGTTTCAAACAAATTATTTGGAGTTTTCTGCGAACTGTGACTTTTCCATAAGAGAGAAAGTGATTACCTATGAAGTGTAAAAAAAGATATTTATGCAATGTTGGATTGTTTAGTCTTGCTATTTTTCAGTGTAAATCTTTGTTGGGCTAGTTTTTTCTTTTGGTTCTCGGTAATTGTTAATTGAAATATATGTTGCCTATCTATTTCTCCTTCTAAAATGCATTTTCTTTTGTCTAGCATACTTGTAGATGCAAACATAGATTATTCCTATATTTGAATGAGGTAATGTGGATCAATGTACCTTACCTGTGCCTTCCTTGTCTCGAAAATATGGTCTTATATACCACGATGACAACTTGTCATCTTTTGCTCTTCTGGAAGGTAATGAGCATTTCTAATGGAGCTGCCTACCAATACATAGTGACTTTATTATTACATGCATAGATCTGTGGTAAGGACAAGGCTCTTTCAAGCTGTTCTAACACTCAAATACTTCAGCAGTCAAATTCCTGGGTGTTTAGAAGTTGATGGCCTTTTATGAAACCAAGTTGCTTGAGATAGTCCAAGTTGAGCTAATAAAGATATTTGTAATGTGCTGATGTTGTATGTTTTTCACTTTGAGAAATCTCTTTAACAGGAATTCAGATGCATGAAATTACTTGTTTAATATTTGTTATTCAAGATCGAGACCGTAAGCTAAGGATATTTTCTGGAAGTGAGCATCCATTTCTAGATCGTGCACCAGAACCTTATGTGATGCCTCCCTGTAAAGCAAGGGACATGCGACCTCGCGCTAGGCGTGCACTAATTCGGGCTCAGAAGAAGGAACAACAAGGTAGCGCAAGCCCGCCCAGAAAAAGGGAAGAGAAAGTGGAAGCAAGCTCGTGAATTCTCGTTGTTCACCTGAATGTTTGGAGTTTTGTTTTCCTGTTCTCTTGGAACACAAATTTAATATGTTTTGAATTAATGTTAATTAGAGACACCACCACATTAAGGCTGAAAGCATTTCCTCGTGCATCTTATGTATTGGCCAGCCAAATTCAAGAAGAACCCATTTGCGTGTCATAAATAAGATATTGTTACACCTTTAAGCTGTCAAGTATAACAAATGGATCATTCATCAAAGCATTATTAGTATATACATTCATCAAAGTTCATGTTATGGGTTAACACGTTCTCTACTCTAAATAACATTTTTTTTTGTGGAAGTTTGATCTACCTACAAGGCTACAAAGTCGGCTCAAAGGTGAGGTCACTCAGAGCAAACACTTACAGCCTCACCCCATATAAGACTCTTAGCTACATATTAATTGATGTTAATAATGTTAGATTATCATTAAGGCCTAATAATTTAAGAACCTTATTAATTTGATATAACTAAATATGTACGTTACCTTCATTTCTAATATTATTCACTTAAACCATAATTAATTCATAATAATTGTATATTTTCTTACCTTTTTAGTTCAAATTTTCATATTTACTTTATTCTCGACCAATAAATAGCACTTTAGTTAGTTGCTCATAACTAATCAAATAATATTTTCATTAATTTTGGTCATGATTAACATAATTTGTTCTTTGATGTTCAGGAGCCACTTAAATATTACTTCTTATTTATTGTCTTCATAAATTAGTTATTTTTAAAGATATAATTATAGATTTTCGTATTAAAAAATTAAAAGAAAATTAAATGTAATTATTTTATTTGTGTCAAAAGAATTTTATAATTCCATTTTTAGGTCCTGTTTGGCAAAGTTAATAATTTTATTAGAATATAATGATTTGATTGGATAATAGTGGTTAACTATGACAACTATTTGTTTATAAATTCAATAAAGTTATTTGATGAACATCGTGTTTAAATTAGTATATTATATACAATAACAAAATAGACATAAAATATAATTTACAATTATTTTTGTACACATCATATTCATAATATTTTATTCTGAATATTAATATTTCTTAAAAATAATATTTTAATATAAAAGTATCGATTATTTCAAAATAAAATTTTATTTGAGTTGTAAGTATTATTTTAAAGGAATGAGAATATAATATAAATAAAATATGAATTAGCTACCTCTTTATAATGTTTTATGTTCAAATCTCAAGACTCTATTTTAAAAGATATGTACCATGCGCTTATACAAAAATTTTGATTCTAGCAAAAACATTATTCACTACTAATACTCATTGTTTTTTTATTTCGTTCCACTGAATTTAGAGACTAATATCTTTTGTTCTCATTTAGGAATCGAAATTGAGAGGTGGTTTCAATCTATTAAGAGAGACCAAGGGATGTTTCGAACACGACATCCATTCAAGAAAGAGCCGCTCCTGCCACTCTTAAAAGCATTTCTTTTTTTTTTTCGAGGGAGATCCATCGGTCAGACTAATTCGGTATTTGAGCAGAACGTGACAAGAGGATAAATGTGACGACTCTAAGACTACTAACGTCGATCTCAGGACACAATCCCGTTATCTAATTGTGTCAACCACTCTTAGTTTAAGAACATTTCTTTTACCGATGTTCATTTGTCAACCCTAATTCGTCCCTCTCTTTTCCACACATCTTTTTTTTTCTCTTATTAATTTATTTTGAAATTTATCTTTCATTTTTTAGTTAACCCGTCATATAGTTATAAAAGCTTGAACTAACCTTGAACCTATTATGAAAAATATTAACGTATTCAATTCAGTTAATAAAAAAGCGAACCTCATTATAAGGATACGACTGACATTAATTAGGAAATGCAGATAATTTGATAAATAAGACATATTCAGTATTTAAATATTATATGTAATATATATATATATTTAAAAAATGAAATTAATTTGATGTTATTTATTACCTTATGAATTTTAAATAGCATGCTTAATTATATTTTTAAACATTTTTCCTTTTGGTGAAAATAAGTAATATATTAATAAGACCTGAGGGAGTTGTCATACAAATAACAAAGACTACGGAGAGAGTAAATTTTGTGGAGATCATTCAATTATATATATATATATATATATATATATTCATTTTGTAGCGTATGATCTTGTAACCGTAATCATACTACTCTGTGAGAAAATGTTGATAAGTTAAAACAATATTAACGTGATAGTTATGTCAATATTTTCTCGCTTACTAATCAAAGCAAAAAAAGGCATATCGATATTTCCATTTTCATCCACTCAAAGTTTAAAATAAAATTTTCAATAATTGCTCATTAGGCACCATTATGTTGTGGAATACATGGTAGAATATGTTGTTAATTCATCAGAATATCACCAAACAGTGAGGTGATTAAGGATAAAAAGGACTGTACGAGTCACGATGGATGTTTAATTCTGTCGGGAGAATGTTTTCTGGGCTGTCGTATTCTTCATTTTATGTGAAATATAAGTTATTCGTTGATTTCCATAGTGGGCACTCTTGTCATTTTACTGTTTACGTATTTGACAGCCGAATCATTTTTAAATAGAGGCCAAAGATTACAAAGCAAAAAAAATAAAGTGACGAATTATTTTTAAATAGTACACCGCGATAAAGTTGTCATTTGCAAAATTTTACAACGTTGTTCACCCAAACAAGAGCAGGAATAGATCAAGAAAAATCTCGCATGTCAACCAAATAGAAAGAAGAATATCGTTTGCTTAAGTAACCCATCGTCAACAGAATAAATCACCTATTCCATCCATCTGTTTCCTGCAACCAAATTCACCTTAGCACGAGACAAAAAGAGGGTGGAGAGAGGAGTAATATCGCCCCCTCTCTTCTCTCCCTCCCTCCGAGTGCGTGGAGAGAGAGACCTCCTTTTTATTTTTTATTATTTAAAATTTAGGTGAAGAAGAGAAGAATTATTGTGAGAGATAAAATTATTTTAACGTATTAATCTTGTATCAAAAGTTTGATAACAATGAGATATGAAATAAAGTCTGGAGAATGGGTCAAGTAAACTCCTTTAAGCCTGAGAAAATCACAATGATAATAATGGAGATGAGAATATTCGTCAAGTAAACTCCTTTAAGCCTGAGAAAATCACAATGATCATAATGATAAAGTGATGTGGAGAATTTTAGCCTATATTTTTGTCACTATTTTGCATGCATATAATGCTCATTCTATGTGATTATTTCCTCACACATACGTGTATATACCACCAATTCAATGCATGACGAATACTTTCCGCATGAACTCACATATCACTCATTTATACCTCTGCCGATTCACTTTTGGATTGAATATCATTTTTGTTTTGCAAGGGAACAGATGAGCTCCAGGGATGAACTTGAGCTCCAGGGATGAACTTGAGCAGTCGAGTCATGCATTATTATTTGCACCAAGAATCGGTGTTTGCTACGAGAGTGAGGAAAAATCCAAGCGACATAACAACAAACACCCTCCACAACATGGGGACCAGTCGAGCTCCTTCATCACCCAGGCGCTAGGAAGCTTCCCCAAGCAATAGAGGGGGTCACTATATAGTTGTCGAGCCTTTAGAGGGCAATAGAAGGGAGGAGCAGGTGCCGACAAAAAGGACAGAGGTGTAGCAGAAAGAGAGAGGATGAGATATAAAAGAAAAGGTGGACGCCTTTTCATGAGGGGGGATTGGTTTTTGGGAGAAAAACATCATCAAGCTAAGAGGATAGTGAAGGAGAGAAAGCAAGTCTGAAACAATGCCTTTGACAATTCCTAGAGAAGAGTGTATTCTCCATATGTTTTGTAACTAACCGGCCCTACTAAGGCCGGGAGGTGTCGGTG
Source organism: Pontederia crassipes (assembly GCA_030549335.1). Taxonomy (NCBI): domain Eukaryota; kingdom Viridiplantae; phylum Streptophyta; class Magnoliopsida; order Commelinales; family Pontederiaceae; genus Pontederia; species Pontederia crassipes. The sequence goes on from CM060190.1 coordinate 39,670,354, forward strand.
TGATTTGGATTTGAATGTTCTTTAGCTGTGTTTTATCTAAATTTTTGTCATGAACGATAATGAGTATTGATGCTTTTTTGAGTTTTTGATATTATGTGATAGTTCCTTTGGTTTCATTGTCAAATCCTTTATCTTCTGATTTACATACGGATTTGAGCCTCGTGAACTATCTTCACTTTGCACCCTCCATTGTAGGGATAATATAGCCTCCATCACGACCAAACGTGAAGAAATCTAGCCTAAGGTGAAGATAGTACCATGCATGATTTGTATGCTTTTCATGTTTGCATCTAATAGTAGAAGTTCTCTGAATTATCCGTTGCCTTGCACCCCCGATCGTAGGGATAATATAGTCTCCATCGCGACCAAGCGTGAAGAAATCTAGCCTCAGGCAAGCAGTGGTTCATGATTTTAGTTTTCGCAAGGATCAGTGATGGATTCTCAACTTATTTAAGCTAGACATCGTTCATTTTCTGAATCACGATGTGAAAAGGTTACACTCCCTCCGGATTTCTGGTAATAGACGATCGAATTGAGTCAGAGATTTGGGATTAGCTTAAACAATTTCAAAGGATGACCGTATGCTTCTACTTAACCATCACTGTGTTCAATGTCTTTATCTTCTTCTTTGAAAACGTCTAGCCATCTTGAAGAAATCGAGACTATGCATTCCACCCGGGAGGGTGATTCCACATTCCCCTGAGATGAGCATGAGTCGACCGTAGCCTCCTTGCCTCAGTTGTATTTTTTGGAATGCATAGAACTTGATGGATTCGAGACTTGGGTTCTAATCTCTAGAAAAGCTCATTTCCTACTATAGCAATCACATGTCCTACTTCTATGTACGAACTCTTTTCTCGGACATAAACATAGACTTTCCACCAACTCGAATGTGTTCGTGGGAACTCGTGTGCCTCCGTTGCAGAGATTCACCGGATATACATATGAGAAGGGAACTCAGTTACCTTTGCCATAACACGCTAAGCTAAAAAACATCAAGTTTTCAAGCATCGACACCTCTCATAAGTTCTCAGCACACTTTTTTATCATACTGCTTCACACCTTCTCAGTGCGCTAATAATTTGACTCTTACTGTCTTTTTTCTCGTTTACACACAAAAAAACCCTTAAAATATACTTTAGTTTACCTTTGTGTTTCGTCGCTATTTTTTTCTTTACCTCTTCTTTTCAACAGTTATTTTCCATGTTAGATTTGCTCCGAGAGATTTCTCAAAGATCTGACTGACCTCACTTCCCCGTGGATCGAACCTCAAGCACTACAATGATGCACCGTACGCCAAGGTTCTCAAACTCTAGAGTATAACTCGTAAACTTGTACGAGTACACGAGTTTATGTCTGGATTTCGAGTGAACTCGGTGTGGAATAAAAAATGTTGCTAAACTCGAGTGGACTCGGGTGAACTCGGGTGGAGTCGGATGAAATCGGTTGAACTCGCATGAGTCCACATGTGAATTCATCAGATGCAACAATTTTGGGATTTGACTAAAACTTGAGGGTAAAGTTGGAATTAAATGCAACAATAGCCTTTGTGATTTAGGTCTTGGATGAGCTCGACACCATGAATCTTCCTCCAACATCCAGCCGAACTCATTCCTCTTCAGCTATGGAGTCTGGTCGACCGTCGACGACTGAGGAGCAACCTGATAGCACATCATGAAGTCATGGAGTGACCGGAGTCTACTGTCAGGGATTCGACGGTGAGGGCCATAGCAGCAAACTGCAACGACCACATGTGAAGATCCATTCAAGGAATCAAAGCCATCGCGGTGCTATACTGTTCAGGCGTGTTCCAGCAGCCATTCATCACCCTTGGACTTCTCATACAACAAATACGTACTATTCTATTTGGTCCTTCTTTCTTAACTTTGCTCTTCTTCTTGGCTTCATGCATCCTGTGGATCTGTAGGCGATTTACTTCTTCTTCGTAGTGATTCATGTTTCCTATAGGCGCTTCATGTTTGCAGTAATTTATCTCTTATTTTTTGTCTTTGTGATTGTATGTTTCCTGTACATAATTCAAGTTTCCTTTGACACTCCTCTTCTTCTTTGTTTCTTCTTCGCAGATTTACCTCCTCGGTTCGTAGTTTCTCTTCATTGAGAATTGAGAATATGAGATCTTACGATTAGAAAATGATTGTGGATCTCTTATTATAAAATTGTTGTGGATCTCTTATTAAATAGATCTGTACTGCAGCAACAATGAATTGGCAGTGGGCAATGCATGGATTGGAATGGATTTGTTTGCTTTGTTGTATGTAGATTTACCTCCTTGTAGTAGTAAGTTGAGTAAGTTATTACTAATTTAGATTTTAGACTCTGTTTCCTTTTTATTTTTCAATCCAGAAATGATACAAAATTGTAGCATTTTAAATGTTTTCTAACTATGTTTCTATTTTGTATTCTTTTCAAATTGCAGCCTTTTAAATATTTATTGAGTTTAATAAAAAAACTCTAGCTTGACATTGTGTTTAATTGTTGAAAAATCAGGTGAAAACTACTAAAAATGGATGAAAAAATGAAAGAAAGAACATGAGTGACAACAAGTCTAATATAGGATGGGAGCATGCCATTGATGTTGATAAGAATGGAAGAAAAGCAAAGTGCAAGTTTTGCAACAAGATATTTAGTGGAATTTACCGATTTAAACATCATTTGGCCGGTACCCATAGAGATGTTGAACCATGTATATCTGTTACAGATGAAGTTAAAAAGAAGGTGTTGTCTACCTTAGCTTCAATTGAACAAGAATTTCACAAGAAGAAGGCATCATATGGTGTGGCTAATGATTCTAGCGAGGAAGAAATTGGAGATCAAGACGAACTGCAAGCTACAAAGGATAAATCAAGAGGCAAAATCAATTTGTAAGTGCACTATGAAAAGCAGCAATTCACAAGTTGGAAGTAGCAGCCAATGCCAATCAACAATTAATCAAGTTTTGAAGAAAGAATTGAGAGAAGAAGCATGCAATCAAATATGTAGATTTTTTCTATACAAGTGGCATTGCTTTTAATTGCATTAAAAATTTTCAATTCATTAGAATGTGTGAGATGACTGCTAAACATGGGCATGGTTTCAAACCACCATCATACCATGCGGTGAGTGAGAAGTTCTTAAAGAAAAATTTAGAAGAAACTGAAAAGGCCATCCAGGAGTACATGAATGATTGGAAAAAATCATGTTGCTCAATTATGTCTGATTCTTAGACAGATAAGAAGAGAAGATGCATTTGTAATTTTCTAGTGAATAGTCCTAGAGGAATCGTGTTCTTGACTTCAGTTGATGTATCCGAAATTTCTAAAATAAAGGAAAATATTTTTGAGATGTTGGACAAAGTGGTCGAAATGATTGGTGAAGATAATATAGTACAAGTAGTGATGAATAACGCAGCAAATTATAAAGCAGCAGGAGGAAGGTTAATGGAAAAGAGAAGGAAGGCATTTTGAACACCATGTGCTTCACATTGCATAGACTTAATCTTAGAGGGTTTCCCACTTAAACTTCTAATTCATGAAACAATTATCGGAAAAGCTAAGAGGATCACCTCTTTTAATTATTCAAGGACCTTATTAATTAGCATGTTAAGACACTTCACAAACAAGAAGGATTTGATTAGGCCTGCAAAGACTCATTTTGCTACCTCCTACTTGACTTTGAGTTGCCTCCATGAATTAAAGGGACCTTTGATGAACATGTTCGGTTCTGCATCATGGAGACCTAGCAAGTTTTCTTCTCTTCCACAAGGAAAAAGAGTGAATCAATTTGTTTTGGATAGTCGATTTTGGAAAAATGTTGGCATTTGTCTTAAAGCTGTTATTCCATTAGTGAAAGTCTTTCGCTTTGTGGATTCAAAAGATACTCCAACTATGAGTTTCGTTTATAAGAAACTTTTAGATGCAAAAGAAGAAATTAAGACCAATTTCAACAATGTCAAGAGACGGTAAAAAAATCAATAAATAAAAAAAATGTTGATTTATCATGTGAAGTGCTTATCTTTTATTGTTATCATTTGTTTTCATTTAGTTCTAACTTCTAACTTGGAAGTTGTGACTAACAATTTGTTATTTCTTTTTCACTAGGTATGAACCGATATTGAAAATACTTGATAATAGATTGGAGGATCAACTTATTCAGCCGTTGCATCTTGTAGGCTATTATTTGAATCATAGATATCATTATCGAGCTAATTTTGAAGTTAACCATGATATCAAAGTTGCCTTCTTTAATTGTTTAAGGAGGATGATGCCAGATAGAGAAGAGAGGATCAAAATAGATTATCAAATGGATGATTTCAATGAGGCAAAAGGTTTGTTTGGTTATGAAGAAGCAATAATTGCAAGAGAGAAAAAAGTTCCGGCAAGATGGTGGAGCTCTTATGGAGTTGATTGTCTTGAGCTACAACGATTTGATGTTAGAGTGCTAAGTTTGACGGGGAGTTCTTCTGGACGCGTAATTGGAGTGCATTTTATATGGTAAGTTGGTACTTGCCTACTTGGCAATCATATTTTTAATATGAATTAAATTATTATTGTAAAGTGTAAATCATATAATGCTTTGATATTGTAGGTTCATACTAAAAGAAGAAATTGCTTGAGTCATAAGAAGATGAGCGAGTTGGTTTATGTGATGTGTATTTGATAAATAAAGCAAAACCAAGAAGGGATGTACCTATATTTGACATCGAAGAAATTGATTCTAGCGATGAGTGGATATGCGATGCATCTGAAGAATCAAATCTAAGATGGATTGGTTTAAATTTCATCCATTGAATGAAGATGAACATGTGGACATGGAAGGCAACATGTTTCAAGGAGAGCATGTGGAGAGCTCAGCCCCCTTACGAACCAATGATGATTTACAAATTCTTTTTTATGATGATAGTGAAGATATGGAAGATGTTAGCGATGCTAGCCTTTCTTGATTGTGTTGGTGAAATTTTATTTGGAATATTCTTGTATTATTCTAAAAAAAACATGTATGGACTTTGAAATATGACTTGTATGAATTATGAACTCTCTCATTTCAATTTGTGTGGATTATGAAATTTGAATTTGAACTATTTTAGTCTTCCTTGATGTGTTGGTCACTTATTTTGTTTAAAAATCGTGTATGAACTTTTAAGTATGACTTGAACTCTGAATTCTCTATATTTTAATGTGTTAATTATGGATTATGAGTTTTAAACTAATTATTGTTTATCTTATATACTTTGAACTTGTAGATTGTCATGAATTGCTAAAAAATCACATGTACATAAACTCTACGGATTTACATTTCGAGTTTACACTTCGAGTTTACCAGAGGTAAAATGAGCCAATGTAAACTCTCGAGTTTGAAAACATTGTCCTACGCTTGCGGATCACATTTTGATAGTTTAGAGAGATTATAATTTTTAAATCTTCATTCGTATTATTTTCTATATTCAAGAGTAATACACCGGAGTACAGGGTAGACTTGTGTCATAGAGGTCTTCACCTCCCCTTATTCGAGCGATATTCTCTATACACACTTTTATGCGAGTCATAATGTTTGATAGTATTCATCAAATTTGCTTTAGCTGAGTAATTTAAATAATTCTAGTGAAATCTTTGCTTGTGCCTAGGAGTTTATCTATAGGTTGATTTTTTTACATTGAAAATTCGCTTATGATTTAGTAATTGAGAATATTTGAGTCCTTTTCATCATGGTTATTAAAATCGGACCGGACCGGCCGGTTCAATCGGTTCAACCATGAACCAGTAGCTGGTCCGGTCCGGATTTATTGCAAAATTGGAAATAAGCCGGTTCAACCGATAAAAACCGGTTCAACCATCGAACCAGGAAAATTTGGTTTAGTATTTAAAGTGAAAAATAAGAAAATAAAAGTTAAAATAGGAAATAAAAATGTGGAAAGGAATGTAAAAAATAGGAAAGTATTTGAATTGAGAATTGATATAAATTAAAACGAAAATAAATGTGAAAATTTAATTGGAGAGAGGAATTCATGGAAATAAAAAAGGAAATAGTAATAATTTTTAAAATGAAAATTAATATTCTTTCCTTTTTATGAGTAGAAGAGATAAAAAACTCATAAAATTAATAACTTAAAGTTTTTTATATGAATATAATTTTTTAAATATATGTGTATTATAAAAGGAAATTAATATGGAAATTGATAAGGAGAGAAGAATTAATGGAAATAGAAAAATAAAATTATTAAACTAAAAGTAAAGAAATAAATAAAAATACTCTTGAACAATAAAATAAAAGAATTAATATAATATATCAATAATAACTCTTTTTTATGAATATTGAAATTTATTTATTATATTTTATTATGAATTATAAGTTAGAACTATCTTTTTATGCATTATATAATATTGATGAAAATAATTAATATAAGCACCCATATGCATGCCTCAATCGGGTTGATAAATCAACTACTAGGATTGTCTATTCTGTGCACAAGATTATATCCATGCATGGATATACTGCTAGGTTTAGTATATCCATGCAATATATCAACTTGGAAACTTGTCATATGTATGATATATTGCATGGATAAATTGTCGATTGAATACATAATTAATCATTACGAAAATATGACCAAAAAGTCGTGTTTGAAGACATGATTTGTGAAGGACTATGAAATATGACCTAGGCTTAGTAGTTCTTAGCTAGAGTTTTGAAGAGCTTGGCTAAGATTGGTATGAATTAAGACCAAGTTTGAAGAACTTGGCACGGGCAACAAAGTTGTGCGACTCGAATTATGAGAACTTGTGGTTGGTGATGTTGAAAGAAGAAGATTTGGACTGGGTTCCAATTAATTTGACCCGAGTTCTATCGACGGCAATCGACAAAGGGAAGATATGGCTGATCGGGCTCAAATTTCAAACATTACTTGGCTCAAGTTTCGACAGTCAAGCATTGAATAATGATAGATAGGAAACAAGCCAAGTTTTACCCAATTCAAGATTCAACTATAGAAAATATATTTTATGTATCTAACTATAATTAATTAAGATAATTATTATATTATTTATTTTAAACTTATTATTTCTTTAATTGATTATTAATTATATGAGGACCTTATCATTATAATTGATCATAAATTGCTTATCGTCGATTAATAATTGATATGGTATTATCACTCATAAATTATTTATTGTTAAATTAATAATTGGTGATGGAAAATCTAGATTAGATTTGATAATTTTAGGCAAGTGAAGAATTATAATTGAGATTAATTTTCCATCGTTTAATTGACATAAGGGATGGTAGTTTGTTATTTAATTAGTAATTAATTAACGGTGGAGGTCCTTTGAGGTCAATGGAGATTCATGATAATGACTTTTGGAGACCTTTGTGATCAATGGAGGTTTTTATGATCGACGGAACCCTTGTGGTCGATGAAAGCTATTATGGTCAATGAAAGCTTTCATAATCACTAAAGGCTATTATAGTAGATGACGACTTTTGCTTGATTGTTAACTTAGGCTAGTTAATTGATCTAAATTATTGTGATCTTTGTAGTTGATTGATATTCCTAAGACTAAATAGATAATTGAGTTGCAACTTGTGTGGTTGATGGAAAAGTGTTAATGGAATTGCAATCTTTACAATTAATAGATAAATGAGTAATTGATAATTGGTTATGGTCCTTATGATTAATTGATAATGGAATATTGATAATTACAACCAATTGATTATTGTGGTTGGAAAAAATAGTTAAATTAAACATTATTAAATGTGACTGATAGTGATATGTAGTCAATTTATGATTCATTAACAATAATTGTTTGTTTTAGTTGATTGATTATTAGTAAATTGATAGTACAAAAATGTTATAATAAATTAGTCATTATTAGCTGATAATTGTTATGATTATAATCAATCATAAATTGTTTTTTTGCTAATTATTCATTGATAATAGTAATTTAGATATTATGCATATTTATATGATATCATATGAAATTGAATGATAATGCATATGAGCTAAAGATCTATGCATGATTGATACGGCATTGTGGGTGCCACTTTTCATTGAATTTTTTACTATACTTTGACTCGTGCACAAGTAGACAGTGATGGTGAGGCAACCCATGGTTTACATGCACATAATATAATTGATATATACTAAATAATGTACAAATGTAAAACCCACAATCCACTTGTCATTGAATATTGCATAGTGTTCTTCTGCTGAGATCAAGTTTATTTTATTTAAGTCTTTCATTTATTTAAACTAGTATATGTTGACCATTCAAAGTAAAAAAAAGTGGTCATGGAGTTAGATAATATTTTTGGGATGACCTCTTGAACAAGTGAGTCTCAACAAGTTACAAAAAGTATAAAAGCCTAACCAAATATATTTCTTAATTATCTCTAATAGAATAGAGTCCTTGGCAAACATCATAAGCAACCACCATACCATCAATTAATGATTAAGTGATTTTTTTAAACTATAATTAGTGATATATTGGATTAAATGCAATATGAAATATAGAACCTTTCAAAATTATTAATGATGTTGTAAATATCATATATTCTAATTAAGGGGAATATGATGATTGTATTGATGATATAACACATGACCTAACGAATAATGCTTGGAGGATATTGACAAATAATAAAAGACAAAACAAATTTATTATTAAGGGACTTATAAATGTTTATTATATAAATGCAGATACATTTAATAATGACATTATCTATTCAAGTTCCCTGTGTTGCATATGGATATTTATAGCTCACAATTAGAATACAAAAAAAATCAACAAACTCAAGAGTTGAGACTAAAATAATCAATGAGTGAATTAGTACGCAAAGAAGTAACAACAACATAGGACATCACCGCATAATTTGCACTCAGTCCACATGAGGTACTCATTAATTACCCCATAGCCATATTACATAGGTACAATTGAGAGTCTTTTAAGGTTGCAGTCCCCAAATTTGAGGAAAAGGACGGCTTTGAACAAGTTGAGCATTGAATATGGACAATTGAGAAAATCTTCAAGAAAGTGATAGGTGCCAATAATTAAAAAATAGTATTTTCAACTAGAAGCTTATTGGATGATGCTAAAGATTGGTTGAAGACTTCAAGTTTGCTGGACAAGATGTTATTACATGAATATAATTCAAAGAAACATTTGAAGAAAGGTATATTTTTGCATATCATAAAGGTCAAAAGTATGAGGAATACCTACAACTAAAAGAGAGTAGCATGATGGTCAAACAATACTTGACCAAATTTTTTAATCTTGACAAGTATTGCACTTCCAAGCAAACAAAAAACTATCAAGTGAGCAATTTGTAAAAGAAACTCTTGGTCTTTGCAATAAATAACGAGGGATTTTTTTTAGGGGGTGGAGGATAATTGTTAAATCTTCAAGTTTGTCGAATAATTTGTATCGGAGTTAGAGAAAAATGACAATAAAATTGCTCATAACAAAAAAGACATTAAGAAAATGCCAAAAGTTCTAAAGGGCAATCTACCTACGAAGAATCGAGATCAAAATCTATCTTGAATATAAGACATGTCACCCTACAAAGAAAATCCATGGGACAATCACCAAAGAAATGACAAGGATAGGTTGTACATGGTACTTAACAACCATAATTAGGATATTGTTGAAGATTACGTTATGGATAATACTATTGCAAAATTGGAGTTTGTCTCAATTACGGAAGACAATGACATTTCGCTTGGGATTTGAAATAAACAAAATATAGAAAATGACAATGGACCCACAAAATTGCTACTAAGTCGAATGTACATTATTTTAAGTCATGACCTTAAAATAAATGATAAATAGTTATGTTAGACATTAGATATATTAATGAAAATACTTATCATATGATTTTGTGTTATAATAAAGTATATCGATATTTTGTTTTAAAGATTATAGATTAGGTGTTAAATTGATCAAATACTTTGAAATTTTAAGGACTAATTTATTTTTAAAGATGTTATTAAGTGACACCCTAAATTTTTGTGACTAAATTAATATCAATTTATTTTTATTTAATATGATATTAATGGATTAAAAGTAGTTAAAAGGAGAATTTTAAAGATAATAAAATATAGTTATATAGATCAAGACTATAAATTTGAATATAAGTTTAAATAAGGAGTTTTTAATGTTTCAACATATTTTAAAAAGGAAAATAATAATATTCTTTTAAAAATTAGGAGATAAAATGATGTTATATTATTTAATTCCAAAAAATGATAAAATATAATATAGTTTGAATATAAATTAAAAGAATAAATAGAAGAGAATTAGAGAGAATGTTAGAATTCTAATGGAAGCTTGAGTTGAATTAGAAAAGTGATTGGGTAAACTTTCACCCCAAAAGGTGTTGAGTTCTTTCCATACCGGAGAATTTTTATTTTTGCACAAAATTCTTATCTTCTCTCATGTACGCACACAAATTAAGGCATAAAAATGGACAACAACCGAAAGGTTCAAAACCCAACATTAGGGAATATATTGGAGGTAGCTTGCACGCAATCAAAGATGATGGAATAAAATTTTTCGCTCGTGGAGAACATAAACAACTATTCGTAGTTGAATTTTTAATCAACTTGAGGTACATAAAGGAACTCTATATCAATAATTTTTTATATAGACTCTTGGACTCTTATACTATGTATGATGTATTTCATGGATAAATTATGAATTTAATTACATAAGTAATCATCTCGGTAAATAATGTCAGAAGTCACATTGAAAGACATGACTTTTGAAGGACGAAGGAACTCGATTGGAGTTCAATAGTACCCAACTAAGGTTAGTATAAATCTACACTAAATTTGGAGAAGTCGGTCCAACTTCGTGGTTCCAGTTTAAAAACTCAAGGTTCACCTGAGTTTTAATTATTCTAACGGAAGTTTTGCCCACAACAATTGTCAAAGAGAAGATATCCAACCCACCCGACCCAAATTTTGAAAGCTAAAAATTGAAGAATCAATAGATATAATGTGACTTGAATTCTACTTGAATAAGCTCGTATTCCATTTATAGAAAATATTTTTTTACATATTTTATGATAATTAATCAAGATGAGCATTATATTGATCATTTCTGGTCTTATTATTAGTATTATAGTTGATCATTTAATTCATGATTATCTTATTATTATGATTGATCATAAATTATTTATCATTAATTAATAATAGTTATGGTTATGATTAATTATAAATGCTTTGATGATGAATATTGATAGTGAAAAAAATAAGAATTTAAATTGATGATTATGGACAAATTATGAGTTATAGTGGATATTAATTATTCATTATCTAATTGACGATATGGATAATCACTTGTTCTTGAGTTGATAGTTAATTATAGACTCTATTATAATCGATGGAGGTTCTTTGTTATTAATAGATACTCATATAGTTAATTGTTATTTCATAATAGTTAATGAAGACCTATTCCTTAGTGATCAATGGATACTTTTGTGATTGATTCTCAACTAACAACAATTAATTAATTTAAATATGTGATTGATTCTCAATTGACAATAATTAATTAATTAAAATAATTGTGACCTGTATGTTTGATTTCTAATTAATAACTCATAAGGCTAAATGGATAATTGATAATTGAGTTGCAAGGTTAATAGAAAAAAATATTATTTGAACAACGATATTTATTATTGATAGATAATGAGTAATTTATTATAATATTTATGGCTGACGAAATATTGAATATTTATAATTACAACAAATTGTTCATTATTCTGGATGAATAATTGTTAAGTTGAAAAACTCTAAATGCGACTCACATTGACTAATTGATTAATCATAATGATAATAAAGTTCATTACTATTGATTTGATCATTGATAAATTGATGAGATGAATGATTATTATAATAAATTATTTGACATTAATAATTATTACCATTTTAATCAATAATAAATTATTTATTGATCATTGCAATTAACAATTGTAATATTGATATTATCATATTGATATGATATTATATGAATTCAATCATTATGTATATACTAAATATTTATGCATAATTCATATGTCATTATTGATATGTTGATGATGATGATACGAGTCTTGACTCTTGCCATGCAATTAGTTATGAATATTAATAATAATTTAATAATGCATATGCATGAGCTTATGACAATAAATAATCGAATTACTGTATGATGTCCTTCTCTTAATATCAAATTTGTTATATTTAAATCTTCTACTTTATAAACCAACATGTTTATTGTAAAAAATAAAAGATTCATAAATTGGACGACGCTTATGAAAATATCTTAGGAGCGCGTGATTCTCCGAGTGTTATTAAATACACTAGTCCTAAACCCCGTGCGATGCACGGTTCACGAATATTACAAATAATATATCATATATAATTAAAATATTATAGTTTATAATAATTATCAAAATTTTATTTATACTTGTATAATAATTTATAGAAGTGAAGTATTTTAAATTTGAAAAATAACAAATTATATTTTAAAAATGAATTATTATTTACTTGCATATTATCTTTTATAAGGAAGATATTATTTACATTAATCATACTTAAATTAATAAAAAGTAAAAAATAATCTTAATTTAACTCAAAATAAATTATTTATTTTAAATTAATTTTTAATTCAGAAAATTATTTTTTATAAAGAAATTATTTTTACTTGTACATTATTTAGAAAGAATATTTTTTATCTTAATCATACCCAAATTGATAAAAGGAAAAGATTAATCTTAATTTGACACAAATTGAATTACTTATTCTAAATTATTTTTAAATTATGAAAATAATAATTATATTTTATAAAAGGAAATATTTTTCCTTGTAATCATGCTAAAATTGATAAGAAAAGCTAAAGATTAATCTTATCTTTACTCCGAATAAATTATTTATTTTAATTTTTCAAAAAATAATAAATTATATTTTATATAAGAATGCTTATTCACTTGCATATTATATTTTAGGAAATAAAGTATTATTTATTTAATCATACTTCAATTCACAAAATGAAATTATTAATTTTAATTTGACTTAGTTTGACTCATTTATTTCAAATTATTTTTTAATACCGAAAATAATAATTATTATTTAAAAATAAATTATTTTTACTTGCGCATTTTATTTTAAAAAGAAAATATTATTTATTTTAATCTTCTATATATGTCCTAATCATGATAGTTTGCATATACATATGTTATTATTACTTATCGATATGGGTTATTAATTGATTTTTCCCCATGCAATTTGACAAATAATATGGGATCCTTCTGAATTTTTTATAATTAAGATTATAAATATATCTACTTTTATAATCCTAAATAAATTATAATCCTTGCCTACGTTCCTACTCAGTCAAATTATTTTTTCCCAGTAAAAGTAAACTAACTTTACATTTGGAAAAAAAATATTTATTTTTCAATGGTACATATATAATTATCTTATATAACTAATTTGAAATATTAATCTTCTCTGTCTAAACCATCCTAATAAAATTGTAAGAAAAAACTCTTACTTCTACTCAAATTAAATTTATCTTATATATATAACGGATTGAAGATGATAATATTATATGGATTAGGATTACTAATTGATTATACTCCATGCATTCTCAAAATAATATTTATTTATTTTAAATTATTTTTGATCCGAAAATAGCAAACTATATTTTAAGTAAATGTGATTATAATCAAATTATGCTTATAAATTTAATCTTCTTTTATTTTTATCACCTTTTATAACAAAATATTGAAACACAATTTTTCTTTTAAAATTTTAAATTATATATATTAATTTATATTTTACACATATCGTTATGATGCCAACTTATGCAATAATCTTATATATTTTATTTCCCTAAACTTAACGAATAATAAATATTTATAGATTAAGATTATGTTTAGGAATAGGAATTTAACGTATTAGGATTAGTTATATTAGATTTAACCGGATAATACATATTTATAGATTAAGATTATATTTAGGATCAGGAATTTAACGTATTATGATTAATTATATTAGATTTAATGTGATTATGATTAGTTATGTTTAGGACACAAAGGGTTATAATTAGTTATTTATTTTAATTATACTCAAATTGATAAAAAGAAGATTAATCTTAATTTGACTCAAATTAAATTATTTATTCTAAATTATATTTTAATTCCGAAAATAATATATTATGTTTTAAAAGGAATTAGTTTTATTCGTAATCATACTCAAATTGATTAAAAAATTAATCTTAATTTGACTAAAATTGAATTATATATTTTAAATTATTTTTTAATTCAGAAAATAACAATTCTTTCTTTTATTTGTTTTGATATTACTCAAATTCATAAAAGGAAGATTAATATTAATTTGACTCAAATTAAATTATTTATTCTAAATTATATTTTAATTCCGAAAATAATACTATGTTTTAAAAGGAATTATTTTTATTCGTAATCATACTCAAATTGATTAAAAAATTAATCTTAATTTGACTAAAATTGAATTATTTATTTTAAATTATTTTTTAATTCAGAAAATAACAATTCTTTCTTTTATTTTTGTTCTCTTATATAACAATTTTAGGATAATTTTATTATCTTAATTTAACTGTTAATTGAATTCTAACTCCTAATTGGTATTGAATTCCATGCCCATGTATTGAACCATCATTGAATTAAAATTGAAGATTATTCTTTAAAATAATTTTACTTATCTTATTTTTTCATATAGTGTGTTTTATCTTTTAGATTTAAACTTTTAAATTTCGTTAACTTTATCAAATTATAAATTATAACTATGATTAATTATTATTAATTAGATGACACATATCATCACCATAATAAATCACTTGTCATGATCTTATACCCCATGCTTTTACCTCTACTTTTATATATATATAGATTTGTCACAAATCCATAAATATATTTTTTTAAAGGAAACATCATATAGAATTTTTCAGAATACATCGAATAACGTCACTTGTCACAAAGTGTTCTTATATCATTATAATCAATATATAGAATTAAAGAAAAAGTAGTAAAATTAAATCAAGAATAATTGATAATCACTGATGCTAATAGTCCTAAGTTCATTTTTTAAAATCATTATTTTGATAAAAAATTATTAATATTGCTTTCGTTCAAATATCGAATTAATTTTACGATAAAAAAATAAAATTAATACACGGCCCAACGATCTACTCGATGTCCACCACTGTGGATTGAGTCCATGGGATCTAATTGGGCCGTATGGTCAATCTTTCTGCGTTACGAGGTCATGTGAATACTAAATGTAGTTAAAATTTTTCGTGGTCATCCAAAAGCCTCACTCCGGGACTTTGTAGTAACCCTCGTTTCGTTTCTAATCGGACGCGAAGGACGAGAACGAAGAAGGAAGAAGAAGACGACGACGAAGAATTGACGGTCGTCGCCGGTGCCGGAGATCACATCGACCATGGAAGCCTATCAGCCTCACGGATTCGGCGATCCTCGTTTCCCTTCTCCTCCTCCTCCTCATCCGCCACCACCTCCTTACCCCCATCACTTCTCCCAGCCCCAACTCCATCAGCCAGGCAATTACCCTCCTATCCACCACCACCACCACCACCATCCCCAGCCTCTTCCTCCTTATCCTCAGCAGCATCCTTGGCCTCACCCCGAAGACCGGCATCTTCTGCCGATGCCACCGCCTCCGCCGACTCATCTGCAGTACCAACAGCAATACCCTGCCGCAGCACCCGCTCCACCACCGTACGACGCTCCCATGCCCCCGCTGCCGCCACACCTCCACCCCCATCACCACTATCCACCTCCGCCCCATCTTGGCCCTTCTGCTGCGCCGCCTAATGGTCACCATCTCCGGTCGCCGTCTCCTCCTCCATCGGCCGGATACCCTTTAGCTCCCAATCAGGTGAGTGCCTCTCGTACTCCTAGCATGATTTCTGTGTAACCGGGTTGGGGGATTGGGGGAGCTGAGATGTTGTGGATAGAATTATGGGTGCCAGATTCGTTAGCCTTTGCAACTAAAGTCTGTGATTGCAATGACTGGTAAAGGAGTAGGTGACTAAGAAGATTAATGCTTAAATTTCTCAAGAGCGTAACTTTGTTTTTTTTTTTTTCAAACGAAGGGAAACCTATCTTTCAATCCCAGATTTCCTGTTGTATATGTAATACTCTTATTTTGTGATTTTTTTTATGTTCTCTTTGTTATATCTACAAATGTTAAATTTTCTCCTAACTTCAATGTACCAAAATAACAAATTGTTGAATTAACCATTCATGTTAGCGTTTGCAACCTTAAATCACATCTTGTTCTTTTCTGCTCTCAATATGGTGAAACAATTATTATTTTTCTTGAGTGATGAGATATGAATTACATATATGTGTGGACACTTTTCTTCCGATCTAATTTTATTCTTGACTAGGATTTGCAGGGATGGGCCCATTATCAGGGACGGGAATACCCAGGTTAGAATCAGCAAATCTACAACTTAGTTACTTTCTAAGCTCAATAATTCATGGGTCAGTTTTAGTATCGTAACATTAATTTGTTATTTGACTTTGATAGTGAAATTTTCCCTTATCTAGTTCTGATATTTTCTGAGTTTGGATTTAGTTTTGTTATTAAGTTATATGCATTTTCTCCTAAAAATGGTTATATGCATTTAATCCTGAGTTTGATTGCATACATAATTCCTATGTTCTATTTTTCACCTGAATTCAATTGCATACAGTATTCCTATGTTCTATTTTTCTATTACTGGTGATCCGAAAAACTATCTTTTTCCCTAAAAAAGAACTATCTATTTCTATTCTCTTTATGCACTTGTTAGATTTTACTACCCTCTGAAAAAAAAAGTTCCATATCCAAGCATTTTTTGCTTCACCACCTCATGTATTGGTGATTTGTGCACTTCACATCAATTACTGCAGTTTCCAAAGAGCTTCATTTCCAGCCTTTTTTAATGTTCTACTGCCTTTGTTTCTTTATTTCGGTTCAAGATACAAATTTAGTTTGAGGTTTCAGTAATGTTGGTCACAGTTGTTTTGTGTATGGGTTGGAAATGGGGTTTGTATTTCTGAGGACACTCAAATGATCTTTGTACGTTTCTTTTGTAACAAAAATGATCTTTGTACCTTCTATAACATAGTTCCTTACATATGGTAGAATAGGACGACAGCCGGTCTTTACATACGGTAGAATAGGATGACTCCATAACCGGCTGTCATCCTCTTTTCCTAAAACTTGTCGTGGTTAGTTGGATTCACCATGAAAATGTGTACATTGCTTATGCTTTTTTCCTCGAGAATTAAAATAATTACTATACTTTCAAAAACCAAAAAAGGAAAAGAATGACCTTATAGCCTTATTAGTCATCTGCCTGCATATGTCAAAAAAGAGATGTAAAGTGTGGTCAAAGATTTCAGGGGTAAATTACATGCATCGTCCCCTAACTTGGGTCAATATTGTCCCCCAACTTCAATTTGTAATTGGAATGTCCTCGACCTTTGGTTTTCTTGCACGCGCCATCCTGCTGACCGGCAATAGCCAATTCTCCGGTTACACTGATGATGTGGCAAAACAAAAAATAATATAATAATATACAAATATAATAAATAAAAAAATAAAAAGGGCATCCTGAGGCTGCCACTCCTCGCCGAAGCGGAGCAAGGGGGGCGGCGCCCCTCCCCCTCTCCCCTCTGGCGCTGGAGAGGGAGAGGGGAAGGGGACCAGCCCCCCCTTTTTGCCTTCGCTGGCGCCAGCGAGGAAGAAAAGGGGGGCGCCGGCCCCCCATTTCTCCTTCACCGGAGCCGCGCATGAGGGTGCAAATGGGGGCACCGGTCCCTCTTTTCTCCCTTTGCTGGCGCCGCACGGGGGCGGGGGGAAGGGGGCCGCCTATCCCTGGCACAGGGGGATGGCACCCCCCTTTTTTCCTCGTCGGCCCCGGAGGGGAGAGAGGGAGGGGGTGCCGCCCCCTTTGCTCCCCTCCGGCGAGGGGTGGCAGCCTCAGGCTGCCGCCTTTTTTTTTTATTGCGCCACGTCATCAGCGTAACCGGGGAATTGGCTATTAGGGGGGAGGATGGTGCGTGCAAGAAAATCAAAGGTCGAGTACATTCAGTTTACAAATTGAAGTTGGAGTACTAAGTAGTTACCGCGCCTAAAGTTAAGGGACGATCCGTGTAATTTACCCAAGATTTCAAGGAAAAAATAGCTTGTTATTGGTATATTGCATCTGACCAATGGGTACCATTCTTAATTAAAATTCAGAATTCAGTTGATGGGTTTTTTATTTGAGAGATAATTAATGATCTTTGCCCACAAAATTGATCTTTTGTCTAATGATATGTGTAATTCGCTCATGAATATTTCATATAAATTTGAGATTAGTTTTGAAGGAAATAGTGATATATTTTGCAGACTAACAACTTTTGCGTGGCATATCAACGCATGAAAATCTGTCGATATTGATTCCTAAACTGAACATTCCTGCTTGTTTGCTCATGATACTTCGAATGTGAAGGTGGAATCTGAAATTAGTTGCTTTATTATATGTTAGAATCAGGACTACAATTCTTGAGCGTGTATATATGTTCTTATAGTGAAATGTCTGGTAGAGTTAGCAGTCATCCAAACTTATTCCCATATGGTAAAAAGACTCTTACCATTAGTTCTCCCTTGAAGCCTTTGTAATCAAGCATTATATTTATTTAACAAAGATTTCAAAGCTTCTGTAATTCTAGCATCGAGCTTTGAGCGTGGCGTGGCAACCCACACAAAAGAGCGTCCCATTTGTGCGTTCTGTCTAGGCACCTGGTTGCTCATAAACGCTTCCGCCGAAGCGTTCGCTCGGGACCAGCGCCCTAGAAATTTTGACATTTGGCAAGCCACAAATCAAGCTTCCGCAAAGCTCATACAAAAGAGCTTGTCTATTGGCACCAGGGTTGTCAAGATTGGACCGACTGGTCAGAAATGCGGTTTGCCACACCCAAAAATCGGACCCCAGTCAAACCGGATTGGACCGGTCAAAGACCGATTAAAATCGGTAAAAAATGGTTTAGACTGGCTTTTTCTAAACAGTTTAACAAAATTATTTTTTTTTGTTAAAAGATAATTTGATAAAATTTCTATTTTATCAAATTTGAAAAAGATCCAACGATGGACCATCACAATCATGTTGGCCCATTTGTATCCTCTATTAATACTTAATCTTTTACTCTCACCTTCCTACTATTGTCAATGTGGGACTATGTTTGTACACGGTCTTTTTCCCTTCATTTATTCTATAATTTGTTAAACTTCTAACTTATAAATTATGGTTTTATTCAAATTCTTTTATATAATAAATGTACATTATAATATAAATTAATTATATATTTACTATATAGATATAATATTTTTCATATTAGATAAATTAATTATGAATGGAGGGTACAAACTATATTAGATATAATATTTAATGCTTGTTTTTTTTGCAATACTTTTTTTGACATCAACTAGTACCTTCATAGTTGACAGTGAAGTTGTTATACTTCTCTTCGTTGACTTTATGTTTCAGCAAAACAGAACCTTTCTAAGTTTATAGAAACCATCTTCTTTCCTGATAAACAAAATATATGTCTTACTAAAAAAAAATGTCTGTCCTTGTGCATGAGTTGGTTGGGTTGCACCACTGTTATGAGTCAAAGCTAAGCCTTTATCACATTGTTTGCTGTTTATTTCCAGGTAGTGCTTTGATACTTCTTATGCGTCATCTATAATAATTAAGCAAACAACACTTATTTATTATCTACATGAATTTACTTTCTTGTAGCTTCATGTACTATAACTTTTTTTTGAGAGGAAGCTTCACGTACTATATTTATTTCTTCATTTCCTAGTAAGTCATTGTTTTGCATTCATGATATGGCAGAAAAGAACTACACCTATAAAACTGAGGATGATTGGGCTGCAAGGGCTAAAGCATGGGCCTCTGCTAAGTCTGCAACTGAGAATCATCCAGTTCATTCACAAATGCCAGTCAGACGAGGGGAAGAGCATGCTTTCGCTCATTATGAACAAAACCAACCAGCAACTGGGCCTTCTGCTGACCCGTCACAACCGAGTATTCAACATCAATCGTTTTATATGATGGATAGACAGGAACAGGCCAATCATTTACACGTTTCTGTCCCCTACAATTCGGGGCCAACTACATACAGCACTGATGGACATTCTCATTTTACTGCTGATGGTGAAGCTACTGCAGCACATAAAGATCATTTATCGCCCACAAAAAGTTATGGTTCGAATTCATCCGTCTACAACCAGGAGGTACCTTGTAATTATTCTTCGATACCAGGTAAATTTTCATTTATTATTAAACTCCTGTTTCTAGTGCCATAGAACTGGGTGTGACCATTTTTCTGAATACATGTATCAATAAACAATTTGTTTTCGGAAATGGGAAAGGATAATTGCATTCTTTGGAAAATCATCTGCCTGTATAAAAAGCTAATGTAATACAAGTGTGGGAGAAACCAAAACACTAACGGGCTGAAGGAACAAGGAGTGTTGGCATGATTGTAGAGAAACAAAATGATTAGACTCACTTCCCACTGCTTGATAAAAAATGTGTATAGTGTACAATATTATCATGATAACAATTTTGCCCCTAAAAAATGGTGTGATTGTGCTGCAGCAGGCCCTCAGTCCCATTGGTGCTCTCGTCTGAGCTTTACACTTATGTTTGCCTCTCAACTTTTGTTAAACCTTCACGAAAATTTGGTATCTGAAGAAAAGATGGTTGATGTCCTAGTCCATGGCACATGTAATGTTTGTATTACCCTATCTAGCCATATACCATAGCTAGGATCTTGTGGCAAGAAAAAAAAAACTTGATTTAGTGGTACACAAGTCTGCCATAAAATGTAATGGTCCGAAACATAACGGGCAAGTCATTAGCAAGTAGAAGCAACACACATATTGTTTGTGCTGAGATTACATGGATCATGTCGAGTCTTGATATTCTCTCAAGGAGGAGCTCCTCAAATCACTGATCTGACTTGAAACTATAGAGTCCATGCTCTGGCCAACACTGCAACTGCTGCATGGGAGTCTAAAGATGCCTCTGACTTCCGTGGACAAATTTCCATCAAAGTGTAATTTACAAATAAATAATTTATCTTACCGCGAAGCTTCAATTGACAATCTCTTCTCTCCAGGAATGAGAACTAGTTTGTTCTGACTTTCTTGGTTGTCATCTTTGTACTATATATCCAGAATCCTGCAGATCCACCTCATTGATTAACTATAGCTTGCAATGTTTGATGATTTTACTAGACAATATCATCTTATACTAATGTCGTTTGCTTGAGAAAGTTCCAAGCAAATTGGTCTAAAATTGTTGTTTTGATTTCTCTTTCTTTTTCAACAAAGTGCTTTCATGTTCTTGCATTTTGTCTTACCGTCTTTCGTTACACAGTTTTTTTCTTCTTTCTTTGCCATGGCATTGTTTTATAATTTGATGCCAACATTCATTGTCTTCTGATTTAGTCATGTGATAATTCATTTAATGATTACATTTCCTACTATAGAACTCTCTATAAATGTATGTTAATCCCTAATGTTAGTGGATTTTAATCTAAATTACTTGATGTGCTTATCTATGTTTAAATATCATAACATACTTAATTCCAGATGTTCTTTGGGTTTCCAATTACCTCAATATTACGCTGAACTAGTTTTATGTTCAGTTTCCTATATTTGTTTGCTTTTGAAAGCAATGCAGTGTCAACAATTAAGCAGTTCTTGTTTTGCATGTATATATATTATAGCATTTTGAAGGGAACTACACTATAGTCACATGTGTGTGGGTTGCAAGATTGTCCTAATGTTTGTTGAAAAAAAAAAGATTGCTGTAATTTTTCCAATTATAACTCTAGTACCTTCTAAAAATATGTAACTCTTATGTGAACGTGCGATTCCACCGATTCGCGTCAGCACGCGATTCTGCCACATGCTGGCCAAAAAATGATTCCGGTTGGAATCAAACTCATTTTCCCAAGGTGAACTCATAGAATCGTAGGATCACGTTTTTGACAACATTGGTTGTAATGCATGTTTAGAACTTTGTGGTTCTGCCTAAAAGTGGAGAAACTATGATCCCTTTAAGAGACCCTAGGTTTAAGTAAAAGGAGTTGATGGCATGCCACATCTTTTTTGCTGCTAGTATTAATTGATTTTTCCTCCATATGACTTTCCATTATTTTCCAGGTAACAGAGAAGATGACATCCAAAATGCAAGCTTGCAACAGCCATTGTCTTTTCAAGTTCAAGAAGGATTTGCCCACTTGCAGTCATCTGAACCTTCTAAACATGTCTCAATGGAACAGTCCAATTATACCCAGAGTTTACAATCAAATAACCTTTTCCCTGGTGTCAGCAATGAACCTCTGAATTTTGAGCCTCGATCTTCCTCTGACTTTAATGTACATCCCAAAGTTAACTATGGGCACGGTGATTCATCAGGAGGAATGGGTTTGATGGATCATGACACTGTCTCAAGTTCTCTTAATGCATGGACTCCATCTGCTGCCTCCGGGGGCTTCCCTCAACCATTAGCTCCATCTGGGACACAGGTGAATTTGTCATTTTTATGAGGGACATAATGTCTAGTATATCTGGATTTTTTCATGAACTTGTTCCTGTTTCATGCAGTTTGATCCTCCTTTTGTTGCACCATCGTTACCATTACAAAATGGAACAGTCTTTGGAGTTTCCTCTGGTGCTAGCTTTGCACCAAATCCCCAACCTTCTAGTGCACACTTTGGCTTCGCCACAGGAGAACCTGTCAATCAACCAATGGGATATTGTCCAGATGGAAATAATGTTCTTGGTGTTTCTGAACGACCCAAAAAGGCACGAATGCTCCACTTTTATGTGTAGTTAATCATATTTGACAATGGTTAACATTGAATTTGATGAAGTTCCAGGCTGCAGTACCTAAATGGCTTCAAGAAGAAATTATAAAGAATAGAGCTGTTATTGCAACTACATATGTCAATCATCAAGCTGGAAATTCGTACGATCCTCATGCAGATGAAGATACAGTTAAGCCTTTCCGAGCACTTGATCAGGATGAGGGAAAGAGTGCTGATTCAACTAAATCAACTGAGGAAGACGAGGACGATGAGGCAAGCCTAGTTCTTATTGTGATTTGTGATATATATTGAGGAAATGTGATTTGTGATATTCTTTTCCTGTTTTTGCAAATTATGAGTTTGCATAGGTTTTGTTACACATAATATGAAACATTATTCTTATTAATAATAAATCTAATTTCTCCTTTTCAAAAAGTCTAACTGTTTGCCAAAAAAGAAGTTTATCATTTGAAATGTTTCTGTTCTCTGTTGATTGTATTAAGATGGATCCTGCTTTGAATGTCTGTTGATTCTAAGGCTTTCTTCAAGAGAGAAAAGATGCACAAAGCATTCTGAATGGAATTGAGTTTTCAATTTCCAAAGAAAACAATTAAGACAGAGACTGGGTTGGAGACTTACACTAGTGACCTTTCTGGTGCCTGGGCCATTTGGCTTTCACCGCAATCGTGTCATTTTTTGTGGGGAGAGATGCAGGTGGAGAGTATTGTACATCACACGTTTTGTCTTCTTCGGGAGTGGAGTTTTGATTAGTACCTGGTTCTCCTTTTTTTGCTGCTCTCCTCAGGAGAGCGTTCCATATGTACATGATGTCTCTTTTCATTAATATATATATACATGGATGACAACCAAACTGGTAGTCATCCTTTTCCATCTCCAAAAAAAAAGAAAAGAAAAGAAATAAGATAGCACTGCCTTACCCTATTAGATATAACTGATCTTGATATCACTCCTATTCATTGATGTGAAAGGGGGTCTGTGCTATTTTTTTGGGAGAACATATACAATCTTTTTCCATAATTTAATATAGAAATTTGAAGTCTTTAATTTCTGCAGTATACTTGGCTCTTGAATATATCAAATGACTGGAATATCCCGAGGCCATTCTCTTACTGATTTCCTTTGACATATTTGTCATGATGTAGTCCTTGGAAACATCCTATTTGTATGGCTGAGGTAGGCATTTTGCCTCGACATGTTAAGTGGATGATTCCTTACGCCATGGTCCAGAATTGAGAGAACCATGCACATAAGGGCTTCTATTTTCTGCACACACTTTAAACACTTTGTGCTTTCATAAGATCCCTTTCAAATTAGAAAGAAAATGTTATATATGCAGGGTTTATCTCCTCAAGTAAGTGAATAAACAGCTTCTGGGATTCTGTTAGATTGAACTAGCTGGGTAATAAATTAAGAATCTTATCCTAAATGCTAATTCCTGTGATGCATCTGAATTTATCCATTTTGTCAGGCACATTTCACATTCACTCCTAAGTCCCAGTAGAGCGTCTGATCACAAGTGTGCAATTAGATGGAATTAGTTGCCAGTATAAGTATAAATATATGCGGGAAAGTTATGATGAAATATTGGTATCTCCAAAACCTGTGAAGATAGTAAAGAATTTAGGAGTTCAGCTAGAGGGAGGCAATTATCTGCAAAACAATGGAGGAATTTTGAACAAGTAGACAAATGTTTTGAGTTTGATGATTTAGGTTTATTAGAGGGGAGTGGTATAGGATGAACTTGTTTTATTGAATTTAGTGGTGGTAAAGAAGCTGTGTACCTGTAAGACAAGTTCAAAGAATTTAGTGCCCCCATGGTGTCATTGAATTGGTGATGATTCTAAATGATGCATGTTTGTCTACAGGATGCTGTAGAAGCAGCTCGATCAGCCGCAGTAAATAAGGAAATAAAGCGTATTTTAACTGAGGTTCTATTGAAGGTTTGTTTTCCCTGGTGCATATTAACCATTAAGTATTCTATTTTCTTCTCTTCAAAGAATTTTCTATTTTCTTCAGTGCTGATAATATTTGCAAATTAATTAACAGGTGACAGATGAGTTCTTTAATGAAATTGCAACCAAAGTTCTTAATGAAGATGATATACCTGTTGAAGGCAAAGATACTCACTTTTTAGAATTTGAATCCTGTAAATTTCTTTAGGTTATTAATTGTTTGCTTCAAATGCAGAAACCAAAGCTAACGTTAAAAATTATAAGGTGCCTCCTCCATCGACACCAACACCCAAGATATTTTCAAAAGTGCAATCTCCAGTTAAGGAAAGCAATAAGACAGTCATTGGTGTTAGTACCAAGTCTACCTCACCACCTCTTGGAGGGAATATTCTCGGCCTTGGTACTTATGCTTCAGACGAGGAAGAAGATGATGAGCTTGGTGATGATAATAGAGCTCAAAGCTCTGACATGCCAATCCTAGACACGATGGTCCAGGGAAATAATGGTCGGTCTTTTGGGGTCGATCCTAAAGCAGGTATCGGAGGTACATCTCTTGTCAAGGGTGAGCATAGTGGTGTCTTACATAATATCAAAACCAAGCAAGAAGAAGTGCACTGGGTTGACAAATCTGAAAACCATAGCATAAGGAATCATCCACTTAAAATATTGAGACAAAATGCATCATCATCTGATGAATTGCATGATGACAAGGCACTTAAAGTCTCATCTGACCTTGGTGACATGCCAAAATCTAACAAGGGCAATTTTTCAAACAATAATGCAGATACTAATTCAGGCGTAGAGCTTGAAATTGCGAAATCAGCCATTCAAGAGGATCATGTTAGAGAATCCAAAAACACAATTGCTAGTAAATATCCAGAGAGGAGTTTTGGCAAAGATTCTGTCTACAATACCGTGGATGACAAAGATAAGAAGGTTTCTGATTCTATTAAGCCTATTTATCGCGAAAGTACAACTAAATTGAAAGACAATATAGAAAAAACAGTTCAGTCAAAGGAAGACCAGAATATAAATGCTTCAAGAGCAGAGGAGTCTGATTCCAGAAGAACTAAGGGTGTCGTGAAAGATTCTAGAAGAGAAACTATGAAGGATGAAAATGAAAATTACAGAGAGTATAGTGAAAGGAAGAAATTGAAAGTAATGGATGAAAAGGAAGAACGTTCCAGGCACACAAAAAGAGATACATCGAAGTATAGCAGTAAGAGATCACCATCACCAAAAGGTAGAATCAGCAGAGAGTATGGTCATGGAGGTATTTCAAGTAATGAACCTTCCCAGAGCTCAAAGAAAAGGTACAAGTGCTTTGTGTACAATTTTCTACTTTATTATCATTTTTATTTTCTGCATATCTTGGAATTCAGGAAGTTGTGTAGGACTAGAAACTTTATTTTATTTTATTTTGCATGTTCATTCATAAAGAAGGCAAAACAAATAGTTATAAGATTTAACTCTAGCTATTAGTAGTAGTATTCGACAATTAGTTTTCTTTCAAAGTTGTCTGCAAAGGGATGCAGAGATATTGGTTTAGGCCCAAGATGGTTACCTCATTCTGAGAGAAGGATTTATGTATTCTTGTCACACCAATAAAATAGTAGCAACAGCATATATTGATGCATGTTGGATCATTTCATTGCTTAGCGTGGACAAATATTCCTGCTATCTTGTTATGGGCACGGTAATGGTTTAACATTGGAAGAAGAAACATTAGTCTGTTAGAAGATTACACAAATGTTGCCTGGCTCCATCCAATCAAATAAAAGAAAGTTCACGTGGTAGAAAAAATGGAAATAACCTTTCTGGACAACATTGAAAAAAGGGAGCTGCAAGTTTTGAGCTTCTCTAAATCTTCGTGATGATTAAAAGATATGTCAAAATTATGGAAATACCAGAAGATGCAAGTCCCAGTTAAATAAACAACTGGCACTTGTCAGGTTAAGAAGAATATGTGATGTGTCTGTTGATAGAGCTATCTTGTGCACTATTTTCCTTATGACAATGAAACAAAGGTAAGATGGCTACCTGCCCAATATGCTTACAAGGCAGTATTGTTTTTTTTCCATTTAATAGCTCTAACTAGGCATCCTTTCTTTTAATTTTGATGTCGTATGAGCAGAAGATTATTATGATAATTTGTTGTCTGTTATGCAGGAGAAAGGAAAAGGCTTCTTTGTTTGAAGTGAAAAATGTTATTATATCTTCTAGTCCCTCTTAACAATCCTTCTACATTTATGTAGCATTATATGCAATCTGAATCCGCTCAAAAGAATCCTTGCACAAGGTTGTAGATATCTTTAGTAGGATCTACATGATAAAATGAAGTTGGTATTGCCATTGATATAAGAATGGTGTATGGATTACTTCATTGGTTTGTCAAGGCAGATGTATTTTTCACTGTACCCACAGGTATTGCCATTGTAGCTAGTGGCAATCCTATTTAAATATTGAACTATGAAACTATTTCCACTTTGCCACAACTGTACCCGCAGATATCTTGCTTTTGCTACATTTGTTATGGGTGGCATCTTGTCTCACTCTTATGCCATCTTAGTAACGATATTATCTAATATACAGTTGCGGTACAAACCAAGGGTGTCCATATGCTCAATTATGATCGTTTAAAACTTGTCTCAAAATAAATTTGCCATGCAAATCGTTAAGAAACCACAATTGGTGTGCTTTCAGGTCCTTGCGGTACCCCATGTATATATATGTATGTATGTATATATGTATATAATATGGTAAGTTTTCACACATCAATGTACTTTTAGATAGTTGTATGGTTTCTTTATGTATGCCGATGTTCCATTATATTCTAGGTCTAGATTTGCTAATTATTTCAAGGAAATTATGGGTTGACTTGCAATGTGTTTGTTGTTGATCATCTTAAGACTCAGTATTTGACATCTAGCTTTTTGAAGGTGGGTTTTGGGCAATCAGTTGTATTTGCCAGTATCAATGTTACTATAGTTAATCAAACAGTTCCTATATGAATTGTGATATATAGCATGCAGGTTCATTCTCAGTAAAGACTTCACGATCGGACACTTATTTTTATGCATTTACTTACCAAGATTAGTATTATGTCTTAATTTTTAGACAAGTTTCGCGGTCTCCAAATAGGAAGCACTCTCATCGCAGGCATTCTCCTTACTCCTCTACAAGCAGGAGGTAAGTAGTTAAATGTCTTTAGTTGTTAAGGCTTAAAAATGTGTTACCTAAAACAAGTTACTTACAGGTGAAAGCGACATGGTATCTCGTTTTAGTTGTCATGGTCTTACTATTGAAAGTGCTGACATGTTGACTTATTGCAGGAGGAGGTCGAGGTCACCAGGTCATTGATGAAGATGGTGTAGAGAACTCGTTAGTCAAGAGATGCAAAAAATGTTTATGCTTTACACCGGGGGAAAAAAGGAATTCTATGTGCTGTTCCCAAGAACATGGGATGCCCTATCCTTGTTATGTTTCCTGAAGGTATTGTATTAAACTAGAAGAATGACTTTTTTGTCAGCTCTTAACAGACCGTTGTGAGTTTATGTTGATAAGTAACTTCTCTCAAGTTTAATCTTAAATTACATCTTGTTAAATCATACTTTTACCGATTCTTAAAATAAATTGTTTTTAAAACATAATAAAAATAAAAATATATATTAAATTTTATCTAAATTAATTATTATTATAAATATATTTTTATTAATTTTTAAATAATTATATTAATCATATGAGATTGAATAAGATCTCTTATATAAAAAAAAGAAGATCCATCACAAAAAATCTTGTCAATAAACTTTTTGCCATTTTTTCGCTTATCTGATTCCTTAATGTCATTCGTTCCTTCTTCCTTCTCTCTCTTCACTTCCACCATGTCCAAATGCTTCTTCTTTCAATCTCTGGCGCATCCGACAGCAAGGATTACAAGGAATACTGAGAGGAGTTTGAGTGAAAATAATAAGAAGGAAAAAAGAAGGGATAATTATAATTAAATTAGGTGAAAAAGGTGGAATTGGTATTCTTTCATTCTTGAATCATTATGTGAAAGTTCCTTGATCCAGAGTTCCTTATCATAATTTAAAATTGAAAGAAATCCAATAATTGCCCCCCTTTTCATATTCATGAAGTCATCACAATATATATATATATATATATATATATATATATATATATTACATAATGTTGTGCTGTAATATGCCTGGTGTGAGGTATGATGTATTTATGATATAGAAAGAATAAATGAATTTTGTTTCTTAAAATTCTTTGCGATGCTATGGAATCTCGGGTCAGCCACACATTATGATACGAGGCTACAGAAAGTGATAGGATTAGGCATAACAAGGGGATGTGGTGTTCTGAATCATCAGATTAAATGATGCTGATTGAAGATTGTGATTGCGTTTTCACATACACACATATATATATGTATATATATATATATATTAATATAATATAGTTCAGAGTTCAGAGATTTATCTCCTATGTAATGAGATTTGACCTCCTTCATAACTGAAAAAAAAAACTAAAAGAAACGACATTATTATAATTATATATAAAATAAATAGAAAATATTTATATAATTCAGTCGATAATCCTAACTCCTAATATGTAGCAATTTCAAAGGCACGCGTGCAAAACTACAATTACAAATTATGAGGACTTGAACAACTGCAATTTCTTGCCTTCTCTCCCCTCCCTCCCTCCCTCACGCTGTGCCCACCAACCCCTAACTTTCTTTTCAGCAGACGTGACGCTGCATGTTGCCGGTTGCTGCTGCTGCTGCGCCTGTGCCATACAACAAAAGCCGCACAGATCCCCCTCTGCATGGCATGCGGACTCGGAAAGAGAAAATATGCAAAAAAAAAAAAAAAGAAAAGAAAGATGAGTCTTGTAACGCTTCACATTTAAAAAAACAAAGATGGGGCTGGTGTGCATGTCTCTGTGTTTGTGCATGCATGGCCCTCTCTACACTCTACAGTACTTGCGTAGTTGCGTGCAAAGCAAACCTGCCACCAAACCACACAACAAAAGGCAAAAAAGGCCCACTGCCCCCCGTGGGAGTGAGTGTGGTCACTCAGTCTACTCTGCTCGACTGCTCATCTCCGTGCTCCCTCCCTCCCTCCGTCCTTTTGGGTCCATCCTTCCTCACAAACACACGGCATAAATAGTAGCAGTAGCAGTAGTAGTAATAGGAGGAGGAGGAGGACATTCCTCTAAGCTTTAATACACCCAGCTTCTTTCTCCGGCTGATCATCCCAACAGCTCTCTAGCTACAAATAATACGACTCCTCGTTTCATGGCAATCTGCAGAAGGCGGCGTCTCCAACAATGTCCTGCTGGTGGTCTCTTCTCCTGCCACGACTGCAGAGTCTGGGATGTTTGGATCTGCAAGGTGCGTGACTTGGTGATGGATCTCTAGCGTGCAAGATTACCTGCGGTTTATCATCGTAGGCATGGGGAATCAAGCTCAGTGGTCCGATAGTTTTAAATAATTAATATGGTATTGCTCTATTCTTGTGTCATCGAGAGTTTCTTAAATATATATATATATATATATATATATATATATATAGCTTGCCTTTTGTTCAGGGCTGTCATATATTTAAATCTTGTTGTGAGGATCGATTCAGTTTGTGTGAGGCTTTTCCTTTAATTTTATCGATAATTGAGATGTGTAAGGCTTTTATTTTGTTGTCCTTCGAGCGGTTTAATATTAGTATAGCCTGAGTTGCATTATCTGTAATATGACGAAAAAATTTGTTATTATTTTTGCATATGTTCGATCCTTGAGTACGTATTTACAACTCTCATTTGTCGTTGTTGTTCAATTGTTAGCAACGTCTGTACATGATGGCTAGCTAGATCGTTAGAACTCTACGTTGTCGCAAGAGTTACAGATCATACAGGTATTGGAAGTTTGGCAGCCATAAGAGTAAACACGTACTATTATGGCATTGTTATCGATCATATAGAATCTACTGAGTGTACTCAACAATCCTTGAGCAAGAGTATTTCACACACAATATATCTTTGCTCATGCGTTGTGTGTGTATATACATATATATATATATATATATATATATATATATATTCATTTTTTCTCATATACGTGTGAAAAAAAAGAAAGTACTACCATGGCCGACCTCGGTAGTGACTGTCAATTACCCAAATATATATTGAAATATTTTATTAATATATGTTACATACTGTTACACATGCATATATATTGATAATTAATATTTATTTTAGCAAACCAAAGTTGGCGCAGCTCATTAGCAGAATTGTATCTTAAGGTCGACGCGATTCGTATTTACACACCATTCTGGTCTAACTCTTCGGACTAGTCGGAACATACCCAACTGGGAAAAATAATATTTATTTTAACAGTATGTCCCGTTAAATTAATTTTTTTTAAAATTAGATTAATTTCTGACATTATTTTCTACTTTCAACAAAATTGAGTATATAATACTTTTTTTATCGCAAAGGAGTACCGTAAGAAATTAAAAAGAGTAATTGATTTGATCATTAGAATTTGAATTCCCACGATCGATATCAATAAATTCTCAAACTAAAAACCCGTAGATAACAAGTCATCGATTCCATCATCATTTCTTGTGTAAGCATTGGCTTAAAATTTATTTTTAAAAACTTGGTAAGAAAAGAAAAAAAAAGAATTCTCCTTTGATATTTCCCATTGAGTTCTTATTATTATACTGAACTTGCACGATCTGCCCGTGGATGCTACTACTAAACCTGCAAGTTTTGTAAAAACAATAGTAGTTTTGGTGAAATAGGAAGAGTACTAGTGTTTAACATTTTGCAAAACGTTAAGCACCGATTGGGTGGAGTTGTAAAGCAGATCGTACTTGCTTAAGTAAAATTTTGAGTTTGAATTCTTGTGAATTTCAAATATTTTTGTTGAAAGTATTACTTATATACGTGATACAATGTAGACGACCTTATGAAGTTCAATAATAGATCAATCTCTCACTCGTGAGTAGTGCACATAATCATTAGTACACCGTGAGTTCTGTGAATGTCGCTTTTGACACACCGGGAAAAGAAATAAAAGAACTCTAATGACCGGTGAAATAGAAAGAGCTAGACTTGGAGCATTTTTTTTCTGTAGTGAGGCCTCCGGTTTGGAGCATTTGATACATCAATATTGCAAAAGCACTGATGCTTTCCTGGAATTCCACTAATCTCAAATTATTTAATGTCTCCATTGTTTTGTGTATGGTGAGGCCGGGCACGAGTTAACCATGCCGAAACACGTACTCAAGTGATCTAGATGCATGCATGCTTTGGAGCCTGGAGGTGAGGGATTAAGACGCATGATCACCTGTCCTGGCCCAAGTAGGAGGGGAGGCCAAAGAAACCATTTCAATTTGGGTACCGTTGGGTTTCGTCGCATGCACGTAACGCCTAATTTTTAAACGGATTTGAAAACTTGTCCGAGTCTGGACGAGACATGATGCATCATTCATGCTGCAGCATCTGGTCGATCACTGGAGTGGAGTGGGAAGAGGAGATCCAAATTGGAGAGAGCATCTTATTTTAACGATGTTCATACGTTTACAGTCCTAATCTTCTTCTTCTGCTCCTCCTCCTCCTCCTCCTCCTCCTCCTTCTTCTTCTTCTTCTTCTTCTATTATTATTATTATTATTATTATTATTATTATTATTATTATTATTATTATTATTATTATTATTATTATTATTATTATTATTATTATTTACCTTTTTTTTATTTTTGACGAAACTTTACCTAAACTTAGCCTTGACACAAGAGACAACCCTTCTTTATTCCACATTTTATGTGGCTCGATCAAACAACCATTCATGAATTTATTTTTTAATTTTATTATTGGGTATTCCCTTATTTCAAAATAAGTTAACTAAAGAATGCTATATTTGATTTTTTTGTTACTTCTAGTTATTATTATATCTTCATATTTCACTTATTTAAGAACAAACAATTACTTCACTCCGTTTGTGCAACTGATCAAACATTTTCATATTAGGTTATATTTATTGATCATGAACTCCTCAGTTGGTGATTTATTATTTATGTATGACTTGTGTCAATCACATTAGATTTTTTGAGCAATCGCATTAGAAAGTATAAATACGTAATGCATTGCAAGTAGTAATGCAGATAAGAAGCAAGTTTAAAAAAATGTATATAATATTAATATTAATATTAATGTGAAAAGAGAAATGATCATAATGGGAATAAACTTTTCATCCTTTATGATATAAAAGATTAAAGGACACTACGAGAGAACTTTTGCATTAGACTTCTTAAATATTATTGTCCTTGTAACACGTAACAATTTTCGTAAAAATTCAAAACTTTATTTTTTTTGTTGATATCAGTCACCGGACGCCGCTCGATCCACAAAACGAGCACCCGAAATCACAATAATCGTGAAAACTATCAACGCTCCATTAGTCGACTGCATCAGAGAGTGGGCATCTGCCTCAGAGAGTGGGCATGGTGCAATGGAGAGAAATGAAAGAATATAAATTTTGATTTCCTCTTCTTCCATTAATCCACCATAACTTTGGGGATTATGTAACCTCCCTCCCATCATGATTTCTTGGATTCCAGAGGATGAAAACCCCATGATAAATATCCATCAAGACTCTTTAAACTCATTTTATTTTCTTATTTTCCTCTTTCAACCATTGTTATTTTTTTGTACTCCCTTCTCTTGGCCAGATGGCTAGGAAGACGGTGCTGTAGGTGCGAATTGTGAAGAAAACCAATGGAGATTGAAGGAGGAATGACTAGAGTTTGATCCTTCGAAGAAGCAACTGAAAATCATTTGAAAAATATGTATTTTTGGGATCTACATCATGAGGTAATTTTTCAGATGGATTTGCATGTTTTAAGGACCATGCTAGGTCATTTAAGATTCATGTCAAAATGCATAGAACAGAAATCATGCCTTACTTTATGATAATAATTATAGGATAAATTATACGAATCGTTCCTCAACTTTGGGTGTTGTAACTACTCGGTCCCTAATATTCAATTAGCAACTAAATTATCCTTCAATTTTAATTTTCTTACATGCTTCGTCCACTTGACTGATAATAATTAGTTTCCCGATTAAATTGCTAATGTGACACAATAAAAGTTAATAAAAATATTATAAAATTAATAAAAATCTAAAAAAATTGGCGAGCGCCTGTGCGAGCTCGCCGGCGTTCAATCTCATGCGCCGGCAAGCTCGTAAAGGGGCTGCCGGCGCCCCCTTGCCGAACCCTTTTCTTCCTCATTGTCACCGTGCGAGCTCGCGCACCGGCCTCCCCTTCTTTCTCGCGGCGTGCGAGGAAGAAAAAGGGGGGCACACGACGAGGAAGAAAAAGGAGGGCCGATGCCCCCCTCACGAGCTCGTCTGGCAAGCTCGCACGAGGGGTGGTGGTGGTGCCCCCCCCCCTTTTTTTCTTTTCTTCCTCACACACGGCGAGGAAGAAAAGGGGGGGGGGGGGGGGGGAGGGGGTGGTCGGCGCCCCCTTGTGTGAGCTCGCCCGCCGACGAGCTCACACAGGGGGTGCAGGCCCCTCTCATGAGATCGTCAGGCCGTCGGTGTCCCCCCGTGCGAGCTCGTCCGTGGCCGTGAGTTCGCCCGCCGGCAACCTCACACATTAGACTCTTTTTAAATTTTTATAATATTTTTATTACTTTTATAATATTTTATTACTTTTATTGTGTCACATTATCAATATAACTGACAATACGTGCAAGAAAAATAATGTTCGGGACAATCAAGTTACAAATTGAAGTTAGGAGACTGTTGACATTATTGACCTAAAACCAGAAAACCAGCTATTATCGGTCTAGGGACGATCCGTATAATTTACTCGATGGTTATAACCTTGTTAGTCTTAATATGATGTTTTGGATAACTTCTAATTCATTTTGATGCTATGAATGATTAATGATATTGATCTATGTTTTACATCGCTTCTAGATAAATTCAAACATGATTTTCAAATAGGTTATTATTATGTGATTATAGATAATTTTAGGTTAGAGTGTAGATATGAAAATTTTCATGAATAAATATAGTTTTCTTATGAACGTAGATAAGAATGAGATAGTTTAGATAAGAATGAGATAGTTTTCTTATAGGTTAGAGTGTAGATAAGAATGAGATAGTTTTCTTATGAATGTATATGATAATTTGGATATAATTATGTTAAGATTTACCCTTAACGTCATGTCGTATATTAGGAATAAGTTTGCTAGTGAGATCTATGTTTTGTGTGAAAAACTGAATGAAAATCTAAGAACGCCGCAATGACCCACAATTCTGCCGATTAAAATAATCGATTGATCCTCAAATTGGGCATCTGATTTTTCCTCGATAGAAGATAACGACTATTAGATCGGACATCCAATCCATGATAATTTGGATACAATTATGTTAAGATTTACCCTCGACATCATGTCATATATTGGGAATAAGTTTGCTAGTGAGATCTATGTTTCGTGTGAAAAACTAAATGAAAATCTAAGAACGCCCGCAATGCTGTACAATTCTGCCGATTAAAATAATCAACCGATCCTCAAATTAAGTGTTTGTTTTCTCCTCGATAAAAGGTAGCGAGTAGTAGATCATACGTCCGATCCAAGGATTAGGTGCCCGATTTGTAATGTAGAGGCATAAACATATTCTAACGGTCGAACATGAAACCTCACTGGACCAGAAGTCATGAACCAAAACCAACTAGACAGACTGGATGACCGATCAAAGTTTC
Source organism: Pontederia crassipes (assembly GCA_030549335.1). Taxonomy (NCBI): domain Eukaryota; kingdom Viridiplantae; phylum Streptophyta; class Magnoliopsida; order Commelinales; family Pontederiaceae; genus Pontederia; species Pontederia crassipes. The sequence continues at coordinate 39,706,005 of CM060190.1, forward strand.
GGGCGTCCGAAACTCTCGATGAGGGTTGCACAAATCAGGGACCTAGGAATTTTTCCAACCCAATATCGATCTCGATCCCGGTTAGTACTAGGATTAGGTCGGACCCGACAATTCGGGAATGTGACAGGTTTTGGCCGAGAATCAATGTTACAACTAAAATGTTATCAAGACAAAATAAAGGGCAATATGCTAAATTGAACAAACAAATCAAGAAGAAACACAAAATCCAACATCCATGCTTTTGTTAAAGCTAAAATGTTCAAAAAATTAAAACACATTTGTGGCACAGCTTGGGCACTTGGGTAGGATAGTTAGTTGATTTCAGACTTTCAGTGTGAAAGAAAAAAAAAACAGAACAAATCCAATGCCCAACATGGTAAAGATGAGAGTTTATACCACATTCTACACAAGACATTTTTAAGAAAATATGTTCTTTGTGCCTTTGGAAACTGACATCGAAGATTCTTCCCTACTTCCGATCATGCATCTAATTGTCATATTAATTTAGTCTAGATGCCTATATAGTCAAGTTTGTGTGTAGTAATTAATATTTAGATTAAAGCGTAATGATAATTACATTATCGATAAGCATTATGAAGAAACTATATAAAATTACTAAAAATAATTTTTAATATTTGTAAATATTATAATACACATGTTTAACTATGATTAACTAAGGTTAATTAGATGTTGAACACTAATTTTTAACAAAATAATATGATTGGACCTTCACTTCAGTTGATAGGGTTTCAAGCAGACAGCTCACCAGCTGCTTGTAAATTTATTTTTCCAAGTTGACATATGACATGTTAAAAATGTGAAAAACAAATATAACGGATATATTCTTATACTAAGTAATCTGAAAAATTACCGGGATGAAATCCTTTCCGAAAGAAATTTGGCAAGGTTGCTGGTTTAAGGGAAATTGCTTAGACTTTTATGAATTACCCACTGAAAGTTAAATGATGATATTTATAGGTTGAACACCTTAGTAAGTATAGTTTCTAATTCATTTAGAATAATAAGATTTGAGCTTGGGGCTAAGAAGTTATTAACTAATTATTGACAGTCACTCAGTTTGAAATTCTGAGACAACACCTAGTTAAGGTTTGGGAGATTGGATAGTAATAATGAAGTGTGTAATAACCTATGGACATAGACACTTGAGATTGAACACTAAATACTTAGAAAAAATTATATGCATTCTAAGGTGCATAAGTATTCCTGCATCATGAGCATGTATTGCATATTACTTTTACTAGTGATTGGAAAGTAAAAATGCATCATTTCTTGTAGGAAACCAACAAGTTACAAGTGAGAGGAGGAAATCTAGTAAACCTCCTTGAAAACATAAGGTACAAGGTGAGTGGGTAAATTTTCAGCAAAGAAAAATATTATTTCTTTTATTTATGATATTATTTCAAGCAAAGATTATTATTATTGTTAGTGAAACATATCTTGAGTTATGAAAGATATTTATGATATGTTTTGAGAATTTCATATGAGATGGAATGAATTCTTACATGAAATATCTTCAGGGAATAATACTTGTAAAGTTAAAATAAGTTTACTTGATATTGATATTTTATTATGACATGTGTATTTTAGATATTGTTAAACTCCATGTGTTTATTGGCCATCCTAGTTGAAAATGTCTTTGAGATACATGATACCTTTGGGGCGTATATCGGGTGTCTTTGCCATTTGAAGATTGCTCTGTATGCATGTATTGACCCATGTTATGCTTTGCATATCCGAGAGTCATGATTGTGAAACTCTACTTAATTGTATGGCACACAATCATGAAAGGATACGTATTGACTCATGTTATGCTCTGCGTATCTGAGAATCATGATTGTGAAGCTTTGCTTAATTGTATGTCACACAATTATAGAGGGATATGTATTGACCCATGATATACTTTGTATATTCGAAACTCATAATTATGAAGCTCTGCTTAACTGTATAAGATCATGGAAGAATATGTATTGACCCGTTATGAGTATGTGTAATGACACGTGTGGAGTTTAACTGTGAATATGATGATATCTTAAATATTTTTATTTATGTAAATGTTCATATGATTCGACCACTTATGTTATATGAGTTACACTTTAAATGTTTTCTGATATGAAGAATTTGATTATTTAAATGTTATATGCACTCGTATTGTTTCCCAGTATTGTGTAAGGTCCTCAATTTTGTGTGATCCACCAGTCCACCTAACTTGATGATGTTACTGGCCTTGTGTGAGATTTTCCTCTAGCTTTTATGGGTCCCAATCATGGCACTAATCTCCATTAGTCCACCATGATCTTGTTAGTTTCACACTTGTGTGTTTGCATAGTATTTCTTAAAAATGGAGAGCTCTTCCAACTAAATGAAAAGGTGTAAAGAATGGATAAAGAAAATGAAAAGACTATGTCTCTATGAAATGAAATGAAAAGCATAACACAAGTAATAAAGGTGAATAAGAAATAAATCCTACATGTCATTATTCTCTATGATGATCTACACGAATCATGTTATATATGTATTATGATTTCTTCCATGTTTATTCTTATGGATCGTCCTTATGACCTATTTTAATTTCACACAACTTTATGCTAACGGAATGGTTCCCTCCCATGTGTTGATCCCCGCATATACTTGATTATCATGTGCAGTTACGAGTGCTCGTGTGATGAAGTGTGCACATGATTATCCTAGAGTTGTAATTAGCTTTTATATTATGAAATTATGTATGAGACCTATGATCTAGTTTGTATCACCACATAAACTTTATATGCATAGTTAATGTTGGACGATATGATGTACTCTTCTATTTCTATTTATAATATAACCTTCGTATTTTTTGTTTATTGTTGTAGTCTTTCGCTTATGTGTCACCTTTATTGATCATCTAAATCAATGAAAAAGTTCAAATGAATTAAAGATCTGTATCGCTCCAAAAGGAGACTTTGCCATGTGATTGGATCGTGTAATGCCCGAGAATTCTACAGGAAAAGAAAATGAAATAAAATAAAAACCAAAAAGGGAAAAAAGATAAAATCTGAAACAAATCTGAGGAGTTTGTTTTCAACATCTTCTCATATATATATATATATATATATATATATATATATATATATATATATATGGGATTAAAATGAACAAATCAGCCATTTTTCCCTGCGAATCCATCCTAGAGTTCTCCCTCTCATTCGTGCGCCCCTTCATTTTCTTCTCGTCCTAATGGCTGCCGCTATACAGGGGCACACCAGAGGATTTGGATATTGCCGGCCGCGCGCCTGAATTGAGAGGAGCGGGCAGAGGAAGAGAAAGAAGAACGAACTAATTTCTTGGACAAAAACTTGCAAGGTATGGAACTAGGATAAATTCGTCATAGAATCTTGATTTTAATCTTGAAGCATACTCTAGTCGATCCCTAGTTATAGTACTACAATTTATGATGTTGCTTGATGTCGGCCATCGTTGGAAAGATGATATGAACCGCCCCTATTCGTTCGTGCATTTTCCTGCGTGATGGGACCTGACCCGAGTTCTCTAGAACTTGGCCCGAGCAGGTCCATACTCGGACCAAATTTGTCGAAACTCGATCGAGTCCGCCATTGTCGAGAGCACAAAGATCAACGATGAAAAAGAACTCGGCCCGAGTTGATGACAACCCGACTCGGGCAGTTCCACGATGAAGTCGCGCTCGGCCGCGACTTTTGCTGAGCAGTCGACTGATTTGTCGAATCGATAGACCGATCTGTTAAGCACGAACCCGACTCGGGTATGACCTAAGCTCGACCCGGGTCATGTCCTGATTTTTTGAGTCGGTGTCCTCACGAACTCGGCCTGGGTTCTGACACAACGTATGTTGTTTTTATGATGCTTAGACCCTTGATTTATGTACTTACTTCAAATCTTAATGATGATGATGATGATTATGTCATTAATACACCTGATGTACTCTCTATGATCTTATCTTGTAGTCTTAATTTAAGTTCTAATAAAGATTAATTAAAAGCTGCAAGATAAAAGACGAAAATCGTTAAATAGATAGCTCTTTTTATGATAGACTAGTGACGATCAGGTTATGATCTGACTTCGATCAGTTATGGGCTGACTATAGTTAGTTATGGACTAGCTCTGCCAATTATGATTGATGCGAGAGCAACAGTAGAATAAATCTACGAGTTGCCGAAGTAACCTGATACGTTGTATCAAACTAACACATGCAGTAAATAAAATTTGTTCTGCAAGCACACAACAGAGCAGAATATGGCAAAAAAAAAAACAATTCTGCAAGCATACAGTAGTAGCAGAATAAGGGAAAGAAATATGAAGAACTGAAATATATTTCTGGAGAAATAATGATCTCCAGAAATAAAAGTGTGCCCTTTATATAGAGCAATTACAAGATCTGGTCCAAAGATAAAATTCTAAAACTAACTATTAGAGATAAAATTCTAAAACTAACTATTAAAGATATAATTATAAACTAACTATCAAATATAATTGCACTAAAGATAAGATTCTGCCCCAACTAAACTATAAAATTAACTATAAAACATAGTTGCACTAAAGATAAGATTCTGTCCTAACCAAATTATAATCCAGATAATTATCTCCTTGTTATCCAAGTCCTGCTACATCAATCCCTCCCTCTTGGGAAAAGCTCGACCCCAAGCTGATGTTCATAGGTGATGGTGGGTGGAACTCATACAGATCAGACACGTTGAAAGTAGTGGAAATACCAAAGTTAGAAGGGAGATCAACAATGTACGCATTGTCATTTATCCTCTTCAGGATCTTTCGAAGACCAAACTTTTTATTCTTGAGCTTATTGTAAGTACCAACTGGAAATCTGTCCTTGCGCAAGTAAACCGTCACTAAATCTCGTTTGTTAAATATTTTGCAACGGCGATGTACATCAGCAGATTCTTTATACTTTAGATTAGCAGCCTCCAAATGACTTTTAGTGTGCTGATGAATTAGTTGCAACTCTTTGATAAGTTCTTCCACATAACCACTAGTATGAGATGCCGAAGTAGACAACAAATCAACAGCTTGATGAGACAGTCGCCCATAGACAATTTCAAATGGAGTCGTTCCTGTAGTTCGACTCTGCATGCTATTGTAAGCGAATTCAGCTTGAGGTAATGCAGAATCCCATTGCTTTGGTTTCAGTCCAGAGAGAGCACACAATAGATTTCCAAGGGACAGATTAACAACTTCTGTCTGTCCGTCAGTTTGAGGATGACAAGTGGAACTATAATTGAGGGCAGCGTTCAAGCTTTTCCACAAGCTCTTCCAAAAAGTAAAAAGAAATTTATTGTCTCTATCTGATGTTATAGAACGAGGTACTCCATGGAGACGAACTACCTCACGAAAAAACAAGCTAGCGACATTGTGAGTATCGGTGGTTCTTCTACATGGGATAAAGTGAACCATTTTAGAGAATCTATCCACTACGACAAAAATAGAATCTGCGCCCCCCCCATTGCGTCCGTGGAAGTCCCAACACAAAATCCATGCTGAGGTCCTCCCAAGGTGTTGCCGGTATCGATAAAGGTAGATATAGTCCAGTATTTTGAGATTGTCCCTTTGCAACTTGACAAACTGGGCATCTTCGGACAAAGTTACTAACGTCTTTTTTAAACTGTGGCCAAAAGTACCTTTCTGAAATTGCTGCAATTGTTTTATCTCAACCGAAATGTCCAGCCAGGTCGCCACCATGAAGGTCTCGTATTACCTCCTCCCACGTAGGGAGGTACGAGGAAGGCACAACTGATTCCCTTTGAATAAATAACCATCTTGGATATGCATATCTCTTGAAGCATGATGCAGTTGACACTTCTTCCAATCATCTTTAAAGTCCTCATCATCTACATATAACTCTTTTAAACTCCCAAACCCAATAACCTTCGTGTGTAGAACAGCAAGCAGTGATGCTCGTCGACTCAAAACGTCAACCACAATATTCATTTTTCGAGCCTTATGCTTCATAACATAGCTGAACTTTTGTAAGAACGTCACCCATCGACCATACATGCGGTCTATGCTGCTTTGTGTACTAATGTGTTTCAATGCCTCATGATATGTGTAAAGGACGAATTCCTTTTGAATTAAGTAATGCTCCCAATGTTTGAGGGCTAGCACCACAACGTAGAATTCTTATGCATATACTGATCACTGTTGTCGCGCTTCATTGAACTTTTCACTATGAAATGCTACTGGTCGCCCCTCTTGTGATAATACTCCACCGATACCAACTCTTGAGGCATCACACTCGACTTCAAAGATTTTCTCAAAGTTAGGCAATGCTAGAATAGGTGCAGAAGTTAGTTTTTGTTTAATTAGTTCAAAGCTCCTTGACGCTGCATCTCCCTATTTGAAATTATTTTTCCTTAAACAAGTTGTAATAGGTGTCATGATACTACTAAAATCACGAATAAACCTGCGATAGAAAGAAGCAAGGCCATGGAAACTCTGTACCTCAGCCACTGTTTTGGGTATTGGCCAAGATTCTATAACTGCTACATTTCTTAAGATTAAGAACAATTCCATGGCCGCTGATGATGAAGCCCAAGAACAAAAGACTGGTTTGCGCAAAATAACATTTCTTAAGATTAATGTAAAGTTTGTTTTTTCTGTAGAGTGATCAGTACCTCCTCTAAATGTTGCAAGTGCTCATCCATGGTTTTACTGAAGCAATATGTTGTCAAATACACCACTACTGACCGACTAATGAAAGGTTTCAAACTTGATTAATAAACCTCATGAATGTGCTTGGCGCATTTGATAACCCGAAAGGCATAACTAGCCATCCATACAATCCTTCTTTCATTTTAAAAGCTGTCTTCCACTCATCCCCTTCTCATATCCGAATTTGATGATAGCCACTGCGATGATCAAGCTTAGAAAAAAATGCAAGAGCCGCTGAGAAGGTCCAACATATCATCAAGATAGGGTATTGGGAAACGATATTTAATAGTAATTTTATTGATGGCTCGGCTATCCACTCACATGCGCCAACTCCTATCCTTCTTGGGTACAAACGCTGGTACTAATCAAGGACTCATGCTATCTCGAACAAAACCTCGCTGAAACAGATCATCTACTATATCTTGTAGGATCTTATGTTCTTTGAGACTCGTACGGTAATAAGCTAAATTAGGCAAGCTAGATCCTGGAAAGAGATCAATCTGATGTTGGATATCTCTTAATGGTGGTAACCCATGAGGTAGCTCTACTGGCATCAATTCTTTGTATTTTTCCAATAAAGATTGAACCACTATTGGAGTTTCTGCATTGGCTGTGTCGTTGAGTTTTGAAATTACTGCCAGAATTTTCCCTTCTTGTCGCATAGCAGCCAGAAACTCTTTTGGTTTAACTACAAGGAAAGAATGTGGTATCCTTTTTTGCTATGGAGTTATTCCTTCTGTTATAGGCGCCAATGTAATCTTCTGACCATCTTTAGTAAAGGAGTAAACATTGCGACGACAATGATAAACTGCATTAACATCAAACTGTCACGGTCTCCCCAAGATCATTTGACATACATCCATTGGAATGACATCACAAATAATTTCATCTTTATATCTTTTATCAATGGAAAATGGTACTAGACAGATTTTGTTTACCTCTATTTCAATGCCTTTTTGGATCCAACCAACCTTGTATGGAGTAGGATGGACTTCAGTCTTGAGTCCCAATCGTTCAACCATCAATTGTGAAACCATGTTATCAGTGCTTCCGCTATCTATAATCACATCACAAAGTTTTCCTTGGATTGTGTAACGAGTGCGAAAAAGATTGTGCCTCTGTACAGTCTCGTCCTTCCTTGGTGCCAGCAGCAGCCTTCTCACAACAAGCGCGACATGCTCTCCTTCAACATCTGGATACTCTACTTCATCATCTTCTTCCTCGTCAGACGAATCATCTTCTGCTACTTCATTGAAGTCATCATGATCCCCTTGAGCGAAATTAACCTTGGGTCTTTGAGGACATTCATTTGATTTATGCCCATGTTGACAACATCTATAATATATGGTTGACCCCGATCTCGCGTTTGGGTTCACGAACTTTTTGTATGAGGTTGTAGGCTGGTCCTTATTTGGATTTGCATTAGAACTAGTTACTTTGTTACCTTCACCTTCTTCTTGCTGAGTTTTATTGGCTTGACTTTCGTTCTGTCGCTGATTGCTCCTGGGTTGAGTGGATTTCAGATTATCATAGGTTCTGGAAGTGTTTCTCTGGATTCTTTCTAATTTCTTTTCTATTCTCTCTGCTAGAGAAATTGTTTCTGCATGCATATAGATAATTTGGCCTTCAGTTCGGTCCTTGATGTTGATTCGCAGCACATTAACAAACCTTGCAATCTGTTGTGGCTCACTTTCAAATATATCATTACATGCATAGAGGCGAAAAAAATAAGTTACATAACTTGCAACTGATCTACTTCCTTGTCGGCAATTGCAAAACTATTGATACATAATTTGTTGGTAATCTGGTGGAAGAAATCGAGCCTGCAACAACCTCTTCATCTTCTCCCAAGTTTGAATAGGTCTCTTGTGTTGGCGCATTCGTAACATCTATGTTTGATCCCACCATGCTAATGCACCAGCTTTTAACTTGTTGGCCACAACCTTGGCTTGTTTATGCTCTGGGACATCAATTGTTGAAAAGAATTTATCAACCTCTAAAATCTAGTCAAGGAAGTCCTCCATATGGAATTGTCCATTGGAGGTTGGGATCTCTATCTTTATCCTATAACCTTATTGATTCAAATGTCGCTGGATCCCTCCAAAGGCATCCTCTTCATCGCTTCCATCAGGATAGTGCTGGAATGGTGGTAGAAAATTTTGACGTGGTTGTCTTGCTTCACGTTGCCTATGGTTGTTGCGTTGACCTTCTTGACCTTGTTTTGGAGGAGGTAGTCGCTCTGGAACAATTAGCACCAATTGATTGGCTCTTTCTATCAGATGTTGCAGATCATCCTTGATCTCATCAAATTTTGCGCGAGTTGAAGTGTCGCCCATGGAGTCGCGGGGCTCTGATACCACTTGATGCGGAGGCAGCAGTAGAATAAATCTACGAGTTGCCGAATCAACCTGATACATTGTAACATATCAAACTAACGTACGTAGTAAGTAAAATCTGTTCAGCAAGCACACAACAGTAGCAGAACAAGGGAAAGAATAATTCTGCAAGCACACAATAGTAACAGAATAGGGGAAAGAAATATGAAGAACTGAAATATATTTCTGAAGCAATAATGATCTCCAGCAAATAAAAGTGTGCCCTTTATATAGAGAAATTACAATATCTGGTCCAGAGATAAAATTCTAAAACTAACTATTAGAGATAAAAGTCTAAAACTAACTATTAAAGATAAAATTCTAAACTATCAAATATAGTTGCACTAAAAATAAGATTTTTCCCCAACTAAACTATAAAATTAACTATAAAACAGAGTTGCACTAAATATAAAATTCTGTCCCAACTAAATTATAATTCAGATAATTATCTCCTTGTTATCCAAGTCCTGCTACATTAATGATGATGATGGAAGGATCGAGGCAGACCACCCCGTGGGTTGAAATATATCTCAAATAAGTGAAAGATAAATAATAAGATAATGAAGAAGATAAAAACATATGAATAAAGAATCTTTCTTATGATGACTGACTTTTGTCATTTCTATGATGATTTACTTATGATCTCTTGACCTCTTATTCATATTTCACTTTACATAATTCTTTTACTCTTATGATGATCATGGTTACTTTCTTATTTTATGATGATGATATCTTATAGTTCCTGTCTAGTATCATAATCTTATGATTATTTATATCTTACTTTCATACTAAATTGTAATACTCATAGGGAGGTTCTTCTCTACATGTTTTTAAATGCAAAATAAGATCATAATGATGAAGGTGACCAACGGTAACCGATCAAACTCGTAAGTGGCTGCACATGAGTGTCTTAAGTTCTTTAGATTATGGGCTAGATTTTTTTTTTCGCATATTAGTTTAATGTCTTAAACTCCGCCTATGTTTTATAGCCGGTCCCAAGCCCGGATAAAGGAGGAGGGTTGTGTTAGGCCCCGACAGCCAACGTAAAACCCTGTCGAATCTCATGAACATGGCGTCGTATGATCCATGTAGCCGACCCCACCTAGTGGGATAAGGCTTTGTTGTTATTTGTTATTTTATTAGTTTGATGTCTTAATTTCCTTTGGACTCATATAAAGTTCTTTCTTAGTCTTTTATATACTATGATATTATTCTTTTTTTTAGTATTATTAAATGATGATTAATCTTTCGTTTTATATGATGTTGAGTTGACCAGTCAAAATTTTTTTTTTGGTCAACATAATATACACGTAAAGATGTTCCGTAGCATCCTTGAAACGTATTCTGTCACGTGACGGAGTGCGATTTGAGACATTACAGATGGAGTGTTCCAATTTTCAAGATCTAATAGATAAAAAATTATTGTTATCAATTATCCTCTAAATTATTGATAAAAAATATATGAAAAAATAAAAAATCTGTAAAATCGTTTGACACGTATTTCTCATGAAGAGTGTTTGACACACACATTAAACCTAAGAAAATAATAATAATAATAATAATAATAATAATAATAATAATAATAATAATAATAATAATAATAATAATAATAATAATAATAATAATAATAATAATAATAATAATAATAATAATAAAGACCTAGAGAACGAAGAGCAAAAGAGAAATAAAAAATATTTAAATTGTAACTTTAAAAAATGAATGACTATTAACAAATACATCTATCTACATCGCACCGCCTATCAGCTAATCCAATAAATAAGCAGAGAAAAAAAAAACAATACATGAACCTAGCCAACTGTGGAGTTAGGGGGAGTGATCCCCTTGGATATATAATATGCCTTCTCGGCCTCTGACATACGCGTTTGGAACATACCCCATTCTTTCCTACACCGCTCTCTGACCTGGTAACATGAGATGAAACCAAATTCATTGCAGTAAACTCAGATATTATTTTCAATGCAAGCATGCGCAAAGATATTGGTAGGACAGGAAAAAGCAATTTTCAGGTGATTGAAAATGCAATCAGTCACCCCGGTGCAGTAATAAAATAACAATCATTCACTCACACACACACACGCGACAAGCAGCAATAAACAGAAACCACATACGTACCCCTTCCCACGGTGCTTTTCCATCTACTGCCAAACCCTTCAGGAAAGCAAACAAAATACAGGAAGTTGGCCAAACACTTTCAGTCAAAGGAAACATATGTAACAGAAAATACAAACCTGATTCCCAAGTGAAGGAACAACTTGATGAACAATCCATTGTGAATCTACGACTCCTATTTTCTCATGTGCTGGCTGAATAGGATAAAATTTCCAATTTTAGCACATATCATTCAGCAATCAGATAACAATTTTTCATGAAAGTCTATTCCTTATGTGAAGTTGAAATTATGTTTACTTTCATATACAGTAGGCACACAATACAAGGGTAAGTTAGAAGTACCTCTACACATTTTCTAAGAGCAAAATCAAGACCCCAACCATGAACCAAGTCATTCTGCATGAAGGAGCATCTTTAGCAACTAATAATTGAACATAGAAGAAGAGCAGAAGATCAGTAGTAAGTAAAACAAAGGATGGCCAATATACCTGAATCATATGCCACACACAACGCCACGCATCTCTTGAGAATACAGTTGCCATTATTTCGACAAATCTGATAGTACAAAACATTAAGTTTTACTTATATAAGAAAATTCCCAGCTTAAATACAGGAAGAAAGCTAAAAGGACATACGCAGCACATGGCGGCAAATGAGGGTCAGTGCACCAGCCAGGTCTCTCCTCGGTTTCTCTGGAAAAAGAAAAACAAACCGTTGAGTAATCGATATGTTGTAAAGTTCAAACTTGATCCACTAGCACATTCAAACTAAAATTTCTGCCACAAAATGACATACGATGCATGAAAATGATCGGTCGAACAATAATTTTAAAAGCTTACTTGTGAACCTCACGATCACCTCTTCTTTTGGTCATTTGCCAAGTTAACCCATTGTTAGGCTCCAAGCCAGGTTGTGAGATCTCCAATCCATGTTTCCTTACTAATTTAATATACCTAAAATGTAAAAATAAAATCCCAATTAGCAAAGATCTTTTGAATATTGTTTAGTTTAAAAAGTCATGTAACTTACTCCTCTGCATTAAAATGCTCAAGACCTAGGTCTTCATCCCATATAAATATGTATTCATATTGTGCCACGATATCAGGATGTAAAAACCTTTTAGCATACCACCTAAAAATGAAACAAGAAGATTTAATAAATTAAAATAGCTGGTGGTTTAGGTTAAGAAATAAAACACGCTAAAAAATTGAAAAGAAAATTCTCACCATTTTGTCTGCTTCCTGACACTCACATGAATAGCACGTTTTGACCATTCAAACTCATCCCATTCGGTAGTCCGACCATCATAATGGAATAGCAAAATTGTGAAGTTATCTGAGAACTGCAGAACACATATTTTCAGAATAAATTTAAACAAAAAGATGTTTTCAAATGCATATTAACCATAGTACTGCTTAACAATGATAAACAAACAGCTACAGGCAATTGTGTTAACTGTTAACGATTATAGTAAATCCTAACTAGTTGTTGGGAGTCTTGGGACCATCGAGATTAAGTAACCATTGTGGAATAATATGACAGTTTGATGTGGTTTTCTCACTAGAACCTTAAAAATTATATATTAGGTCATTTAAATGTAGAATTGTCATTCTACTCCTGATGATATTTCTTTTATTAGAAGAAAAGATTGCATATAGACGTTCCTGGCAGAACACAATGTATGGCGGTATAGTCCTCAAAAACAAAAACAAATTAATAATGGATTCTTGTGATAAAGAAATTTATTAGTTCTATCATTTGGGCAATGATTTAAGGACATTCAACACATCAAGAATTTATTGCAAAGCTATCTACCACATGTAGAAGATATACGATTGATTTTCAATATTCCAGATGCAACATAATAGAATGTGGAAACATGATTCTAACATAGATCTTTTAAGTGTCTTCTGTCTGTGGGTTGCACAAGGAGGAAATAGATCATCAGTTTTCCTTTTATCCCTAGTTTTCTTTATGTATGATATGTAGACAGGTAAGAGCCAAGGCAGGATGCAGGTAGCTTAATTTGTACTTTTGCATGAAATTATGATATGGTGGGCAGTCAGCTAGATTTTATATGGATTCTGAAGGCAGAGATTTTAGCTGTTTGGGTTTCTTTCGGCTATTTGGGTTCAATACAATTACTGCATTTCCAAAGGTGAGAGGTTGTGTGGACATTATTCTGGGCTTTGACCAATCTATGATCTAGGACTGAGGGATATAGTTTTATTGTAGTAAAATTGTCCCCTTGTAGCATTGATTGATAAAACCAACAACGTAGGATCACTGCATTACTGTCAACTTTCCTTTCCTCTAAAAAACATTGATAAAAGTAGTAATTCATTTTTTTTCAGGAAGCGTACTTCAATATTCTAGATGGCACATTTGAACACAATCGTGACCAATCATGGAAACTGCATAATGGTAGTTTCTTACTATGAACACAAGTTTAAAATCTAATATGACGACATTGCATTTGTGTTACCCTGTTGATAATACATCCTGCAAGACTGAGTCCTTTTTTGAGGGGGTAAAGGAAGTTTATTTGAGCTCAATCTTCATATTTATTGAAAGTGTATAAAATATACAATGATGTTACAAAGTGGCTTAAACAACTATCGAGTATCAACTAAAGTTGTAAAAAATGCAACCCACTAGAATCAGATGATTCTACAAGTCTAGTTCTGGTTTTCGTGTTTGATTCCAATAGGAACCAACACGGTGGGATCACATGCTAGCCCGTAGGATTGGTGAACACGCTCTGAGTCCACTGATAATGGTTTAACTTCTCGTTCGACCACGTGATTACCCCACATGACCTGCATATTTTTACCAAATCATCTGATCACTCATGCTGTCGTCCCTTTCTACTGCCGCCAGCACACCATCCCTCTCTCTCTCTTTTTGTATGTGGTTGCTCGCTCATTGCAAGCATGCAGCTCAAAGGCTGCTCGCGATCTCAACCTCTCTGGCTGCTCGGACTTGCGACCTCTCTCTTACAACTCGCAAGTCCTCACCTCTCTCTCTCTTTCTGGATCCTCACAAGTCCTCACTCCCTCTGGCTGTTCGCGACCTCCCTCTGACTGCTCGTTGCTTGCGAGCAGGCCAAAGCAAGGTCCTGATTGTGACCCGCGAGGCCCTTGCTTGGGAGCCGTGATTGATTTTTTTGAAGTCTGAATTTTAAAGTGTGTATTGGATTACTTTGTTACTTGTTAATTAATTTGTTTGTTCTAATACAAAATATGGAGTTAGATTTTTAGTAATAGTTTGTATGAATTATTTTTTGGATTACTTCTTAGTTGTTATGAATCACTTATATCTATATGAGTTATGAGGGGCTGAGGGTAGCCTGACAGTAATGTAATCGTTTATAAAGTTTAATATGCTTAATTGCTCATTTGTTCTTAATGTTTTTTATTTGAAAAATGCAATCATGGTTACAGATTTACAAGTAGAAGAACTTAATGGCTTCTGTTGCTGGCTCTGGTTCTCGTTCTGGAGTTGAGAAGTCAAATGTTCCTGAAAGTGGACGTGGGGCGTCTGGAAGTCCAACCACAAAAATGCTAAGGAAAAATGCTCCAGGGAATAGAAGTGATAAAACCATTATATTTTGCCAGATGATGTTGCTGGCTCTTGATGTTGGAGGATTTGCCAAAAACATTCACAATCCATAAAGAGACCATTACAAAGGGGGAAAATAGTACAACTTAAATCTATTCAATGACATCCCTTATTCTAATGCCGCAACACTTTTACCCAAGGTAAAGATTTGATTTGTCGGATTGCCACTAGATTTGCCACATCATATCATACTTTAGGTTTTCATTGAATAGATAACATTGAAGTGTCATTGAATAATTTTTAAAAAGGAGCAATCCACTGATGAAGTGCCAAAAACTCTGCAATGCGCTAATCTGAGAGCGAGAATCTGAAAAGAGGGGTCCAGGAGACGGTACCCAGCTTCCGACCAGGTCTCTGCAACCAAAGCATCAAGATGTGCCGCCATGACCCAAAGTCGAGGGAAATATGCCTATAAGCTTCCAGAAGGAAAAGGCCTCCTCAAACCCAAGTGAAGGCACCATAAATGGGCGCACCAGAAGAACTAAAGTCGCGATCCCACGCCAGAAGGATGAGGTCCCATGTGTTTGATCATTTTGTTTTTTTAGTGATCATGCCCGCACACTCCTAGCGTCTTTCTTTTAGTTTTCCTTCGTCGGTACATTTTACAGCATTAGTTCTTTTTAATACACAATGGATGGATACCTAAGTGATTTAGTCATCCTTTCCCTTTTCAAAAAGAATCATCGGAACCACTTAAAAAAGGCTCATTGGCATATTGACACCTTGTAGGCAATAGTTCACGAGATTTGGCATGCTAACCTAAACTTTCATGTTGTACAGATAGTTCACTACCGGCAGTTATTTTGTCTACAGGAATTATATTATGTAATTGCAAACCATAGATCACAGAAAATTGCAGTTGAGATAATTATTGATAACCTCTTACCTTTTTTACTGCTGCATCAATATTGCTTTTCTGGTCATATCCAACAGTGAATGTCACAAGATATTTCTGTCTGATAGTTAGGTCCTGGAAATTTCGTCATAAAGTGAAAAATAGGAAGGCAACAAAAACATAGGCACTGTATGATTCAAGATTGGTATTTGCAAAAGAAGAGGACAATATGCTTATTTTGATTAACCTAAAAAAATATATACTTATTTTGATACTTGCACTTATCCATGGGCCCTCTTCGGCTATGGAAATGGTAGGAACAAGTACTTCTCCATTGAATTCATCTAAACAACCTTACAACAAGGGCAAAAATGATATTCAAATTTCAAGGTGGAGAATTACTATTTCATTCACATTTTTGGTAGAATTCCATGTTCACGATAAATATTGACAATCCATGCATTACTACAACTTTGGGGGGCCACTAGTGAAAATAAAGCTGGTAAATATGGTCCCCCAATCCTTTCTTTTCAATTTTGAAGACGTATAATCTCCTGGTATAATGAATATAGAATCTTAACATCCAACTATAATATAAGATTTGAAAATCCTGAAACCTGATATAGCTTAATTACTGAAAAATAAAAACAAGAATTGTATGGAACAATCATTTTACCCTCAGATAATGTTCTAGAAAAACCTCGGGTAGTATGTGCACCTGAATCAAGCCTAATTAACACATGATAACTGCAAGCTATCTACCTTAAATTCACTTTATCAGTTTTGTTCACCATCAGAAAAATCCAATAACTGTCTAATACGGCAAATCAACTACATTAACAGACAGATAATGAATAAAGCTTTATATCTTTTGTTTATGACAGGGGAAAGCATAAGAACCACTTATTACAAATCATGTGACATTCAAAGATGAAAAATTATGGATTACTCGCATAATCTTCTAAACTATATCTCCATGGGATTAATTTGAAAAACCTATAGAGATACGCAAGAACAAAAGAATTCTATGAAAATTTACTTGGAATCTCATTTATCAATCCATTGTGTAAGAATCTTCCAAGGATCATGATATATAACTCTAAACATTAAAAAAGGAAGATAGCTACGTTATTGTTTATTGATTTATTTTAATTTTATGAACTAATATATGATAGCTTGACATCCTAAGTTGTGATTGTACAAAGTGCCATACAAAATCACACCATAACATTCTTTCTTTTTCTTTGAAAAACATGCTTTTTTTAGAGCGTGCACCAGTAACATAATGTTAATTATACAGAACACCATGACAAGAAGCCTTGTTACAGTACTGTAAAGCTAAATGGGTAGCCTAAAATCTACCCGACAAGCCAAAATGTACCTTTCAGATTTTCTCTAAAACAAAGCACGGACGATTCAACATGCTTAATTTTTTAACCATGCACATCCACGACGAAGACATTCAAAATGTATACATGTGCCTACATACCTCATCAGGATTGCCCCATAACCTCCGCAAATAAAAATCAGATTCTGATACAATAATGCCAGGCGCCAGTCTTTCTGCTCCTTTAGGATTTGTGGGAACATAAATCTACATTTTAAACAGTAACAAAATTGAATAAGAAAATGATGTTACACATAGGTTAGTAGCAATGAGTGTGTACATCAACTAATATTATACATGAATATGATCCAACAAAGCAAAGCTCTAAATCAAGGGCAAATGAATTATTACGCATGTATACAATCCAAGATACCAAAGCTGCAACTAAATGCATATGTACATACTCCAACCCAATCCCCCGTGGGTTGGGTAGGATCGGGTTGGATTAGCAGGTTACCTAATTGATTTTTTTCTTCTTTTCTATTTTTTTTCCATTTTTATATGATAATTTCATTAGTTCTTATGTTAACATGAATCAAGTTCTTCCAAATGTTAAAGTATTTTTCAAAGCTTTGAAATGTTTTATTTAAAATAGATTTAAAGTTTAAAGGAATTTTAACCTTTAAAATAGGTCAAACTAGTTCATTTACAAAAGAACCAAAAGGTTGGGCGACTAGGTCAGCTTGACTCAAGTTTGGAAAATCCAAATTCGTACCCAACCAAGGATCTGAACTAACCCAACCGAGGTTAAATAAGCAGATGCTCCCTGAGACAGCTGACCCAGTGATTACCCATATATGAGTCTGATATTTTTCAAAAGTCCTTGAGAAATCACAGCTAGGAAGTTTTTTTTAAGGGAGCAAGGAAGTTTTTTTTAGGGGAGCTAGGAATTTTTTAAGATAGATAAGTGGAAAATTTTTTTGAGAGCATCAAAAGTAATGAACTCATGAGTATGATAATTCTTTAGTCCAATGTACAAGCACATAACGTTGGCAATAATTTTTGTTTTTTTGTGGAGAACGTTGGCAATAATTTAGTGACATCAACGTTGGCAATAATTTAGTGACGTGTCATAAGAAATGCAACTGTAGTGGACTCAACCAATGTTATATAGTAAATACTCTGTTTGAAGTAATGTTATATAGTGAGTACTAACAAACAATGGAGCAGGATTACTCATCCCAAACAATCTTCTCATGATACAAGATGAAATAAGAATCTTCGGTAGATTCTCCATTCTCTCCGTTTGGCAACCAGAACCAGCTGGAACCAACTCCTTAGTTCCAGTTGATTTTGCCAAACGTTGTCTCTACGAAACCAAAAGGTGGAACCATTAGAATTAATCTATCAAATCACTTTTTCAATTCTCATCCTTACATTTAGTTCCATTCAAACACACTCAAAACTAATACGTCGATTCAACTATTCACCAAAAACTCTGAGGAACTACAATTTCACTTGGCAATCGATACTTAAGAAAACATTTTACACCTCACAATCTGATGCCAATTTCATCTATAATAAAGATGTAGCATATGGTTTATAAATACAGTTATATGAACCAGGACAGATAAATTCTCATCCATCATGTTACGTGCATCACCATATAGTTCAGTAAAACATATCACATGAAAGTATTGAATAGAGATAATTTATGCATTGAAGATTACAGTCAGATGTGCCCCTTCTTAGCTCACTCCTGATAACAGATTGAAGGGCCGTAATAGCATGTGGGACAAAATTTTGATCCAACTCAACACAGACCTTTGATGAGATAAATAGCTTACAAAACATGTTCATATGGAAATACTTTAGAAACGCTAGAAAGAAACTTCGTTATTTCTGCATATATTTTACAAAAGAATCTGGAATCCATTAAGTTTTATGATGAATGAGAAGGTTTTTTTCTTTTTGAAATGATGCAATGAGAAGGTTTACGAGCTCAACCAGTCAAATAAATGTTGTCAACGAATCTAAATATGCAGGAAGATACAATCGCATGAGGATCTTGAAACTGAATAAATGAAGTTCAAGAAATACAAATCACCTTCAGTAAATCAGTTGAATTTGTGGAATTCTTCCTACTTTGACTACTAGCAGAAGTCCAGGCATGGTTCAACAAAGTTTGTGTCGTGATCCCTGAGTTTCTGTCCTCAATGTATGATATGATGCTGGAAGGAAAGTGAAGCTGCCAAATTTAACAAGTAAACTTTCGTTTCTCTGCAAGTAAAAGACTAAAATTTAGAGAAAACAAAAATAGTTAAACAGATCACCTGTACCTTGGTTATATTAACTGTTGGGAAGGAAACTCCTAATAAGTAACCCAGTACAACTCCAATGACTGTCGTAATGATTAGTCTCATGCTCTCATTTGATTTCCTAAGAAATCCACTGAAGTTCGATTGTCTATGATGTTAATTCGAACACAACCAGGATCTTTTATGCAATAAACAGAAGAAAGGGTCATTTGTGCTAAAGATGCAAATTCAATATCGAATGCTTACCTGCGGGCAGCACCACCGAGTTTCCCCATGTCTTTTTAATTCTAAAGTCAAAAGGTGACGGGACTATTTGCAGCCAGAAGATGCTCGACATAGTTCAGAAAGTTCATAATGTTTATCATTGATGAATTTTGGCCTTCCTCATATGCTAGCAATGACCTAATGCACCAAAAAAAGTAGGCATAAAAGAATTATACGTAATATAAAACTTCAGTAATCATGTGAAAAGGACGTTAAAGAAGCATTAGCATCATTTTATGCTTACATGGTCAAAACAGAGATAAGCATCGTTCGTCCTAATTCACACTAACACATGCATGAGCTTAATAATCAGTTTTTTAAAGCAGGTTTCTTTAGTATATATGCATCAAGCATTTAACAAAATGATAGAAAAAAGCTTATACAAGGAAGGAGAAACGTCCATATTAGAGCAATATATCCCGTGATAACCATCAGAACCCTAACGAATAAAGAGAACAATGAAATTAAATTTAGTTAGGGGTAGTAATGGGACGGTTATTTTGTCTATTTCGATATCAACACAAGTACCAAATAACTGACAATATCGAGTTCTATTTCCCGGCAAAATAGAAATCACGCCACTAGATTATAAATATATCATTAAATTTCCATCCATCCAGAGCCCAGTTCCATTTAGGAACATCACATATAGATCCAAATAACAAAGGAAGCTCAAATTACGTCGACGGCGTCTGAGCTCGCAACATGCGACTACATTTGAATCCAAGATCTCTCCGAACACTTACAGGAATCCAAAAAGAAAAACAAAAGACGGAGAAAATGATGGGGGAAAAGAGATCGGAAACGGAGCACCTGCGCCAGATCTCAAAATCCTAGAACATCGGCCGGTGGAGCAGGAGGTCCGTCTCGCTGGCTCCGAGCTGGAATCAGCTGCCGACGCCGCCGGTCCGCCTTCGGAGATGCGAGGGATTTGGGGATTTAGGATCTCGCCGAGGCCGAGGGCAGATCGGAAGCTCGTTAACTGGAGACGACGAGTGTATAAGAACCGTCGCCGGTGGTGAAAGAGAGAGTGGAGGTGACGCCGGTTGTGAAGATATATAATATAACAGAAGCAAGGAAGAAAGAAGAGCGAAGAGAAAAAAAAAGGGAGATAATAACCAATTGATTGGGAAAATGTTAGAAATAATAATACAAACATGAGTATTTATATTGTTATTGTTTTGAATTTTAAATCTTGAAATCATATAAATGATCATAATCATAAAAACGGATTTATTTCCTACCTTTTCTAAAATAAAATTACGTTTCGACGAAAATTTGACCACACTTTTAAAATAATTCCCAAATATGTTTAATGTTGGAGAAATTTCGGAAACCCTTGCAATCTTATTATTATTATTATTATTATTATTATTATTATTATTATTATTATTATTAAGAAGAAGAAATGGAGTGAAAATATGTAGTCAACAGCTCATTGCGTGCATGTAACAAAAATCAAAATTGGCACATTATTAAGGATTTAAATTTTGTGGTCAGTTGCGCGTTTCTTCTCACTTGTACCTTTGTCCGGAAGGAAGGACGAAACATACACATTTAATTATTTGTACAAGCTGTTCTCAACTTTTGATGGTCATTTGAGTTCTTTTTTTTCTACTTGATATTTTGAGCTTGGGTTTCAGAATTGGGAATTGAAGCTCAAAATCATATGAGTTTAAGATTTATAGAACATAAACTCGAGTTAATTCGGTTAAAATTTGGATTATATAGTATTCAAGTAGACTTGGAGGTAATTCAATTAATTGATAGACTTGATTGGATTCAAATGTAATTTCAATTAGATTTTCAAATGGTTTTTTTTGAGAGTGTAAGAAGAAAAATTAATTATATTTCATACGAAATATCTTTGTGTTAAATTATTAAATGTGAATTTTTATATCTTGAACAAAAATATTTATTATAAAAACATTTAAGTTATGATATATTTATCGGACATAAAAAGAAGAAGATAAAACTTAGAAAAAGAAGAAGTATCAATATAGTTGAGTTTTCAAGAGATTATTAATTGCAGATGAAAAAAAAACTTAATATAATCACTCTTTTTCCCATTGAGAGTGACGATTAAAAATGTTATTGGCTGCAACAGTATAAGAAAACTTAACAAGAAATTAAACTTCGGAGTATAGTGGAAAACTTCATTAGTCTTGTTCAATTGCAACATTACAAATTTAATTTTGGCATCCCCCGTTTAATTTTAAGGGCTAAATTAAATCTACTAACTAATTGGACAAAGACAACCACCCATTAACTAATTAGACAAGGAACTGTTGCATAGTTAATGTTACGAGAGGGCACCAACTTATCATGTGTAAAAGCACAGGTGTCTCTTACGGGCAAGGACTAATTAACATGTAATTATACTTCTCTTGTATACACACACATAAAAAATTAGTATAAATTTTTTTTTTTTGCTTACAGCGTGATTTTTGTAGGGTTGGAGAGTTGGAATAATAATATAATAAATTTAAGTTGTGGGGAATCTTGGACGATGTGATCGCCAGCTGGGTTTCTAAGTGTGTGGGAAGGAATAGTTTGAATAGGTATTATGATAAGATAATGATAATTAGATCAATAAATAAATCTTTGTGGGGAAACACATTGTGATGCATCATTATACTGAAATGCATATGCATGGCTGGGAACAGGGGATTGTGACTTGGCCAGTTAGATATTGGTGTGAGAAACGAACGCATGTGCAAGGTTTTAGTAATTCTAAGAACTTGATGTTATTTATTTTTATAGGATAAAATGAATGTTCTTTGAACTTATGTATTAAGTTTGGAAATTAACTAGTAGATGTTCAATTACTAGCCGAGTTTGATTTTGTTTCGTCGAACTAGCGTCTTACTATTAAAACTTTTGGAATTCATTATAAAAGACAAATTAAAATTTTGATTTAAATAGTTAACGGTTGGAATTTGAAAGTTAAATTTAAAATATATCATTTTGTGAACATTAAAAATTTATTCATACTATGAAATTTAGTATCACATCTTTTCGTAAATAAAGTGTTACAATATTAAATGAAAGACATACTCACGTACGTTATGAGTGAATTGGTATGAAGAATGAGTTATCTCATTAATAAAACAATATTTTTAGATAAAAAGTTGCATCGTTTCACAAATGAAGATATGTATTCACATTTGAAGAGTTGTGTTCACACTTGAATAAATACATTTTTTCATTGATACGTTACATATGAATAGGTGTGTTCTTATATGAAAAGAATTTAAGTGAACATTTTTGTTAATATATGTATTTTTTTAATGAAAAGACATTAGACGCATCCAAGCAAATATTTCAAACTTATATAGACTTTTCCTTCATGCATTGTCAAGCAATCGAAAGTGATGAAGAAAAAGTTTATGAATATGTATGAGTGTTGTGTAAAATATATGAAAATACATTCAAGTCATTACAAATTATTACAATAAGAGAATGAGTTCTTCAATAATTGATAGTTGACAAATTCGGGGACTTCAGAATCCTGAGAGTATTAGTATCACAACCTCAATAGCTAACTTCATTTGGTGACAAATAAATTTTTAAAAATAGCGATTCATCATGTCTCAAAGTCTTGATTTTTATTTCTTCCATTTCTATCTACCCACTACTTCCAACAATTTTGAAGAATTATTTTTATTGAGATGGCTAAAGAGTTGATGCTACCTAGAAGATTATGGATGTACATGAAATTCATTCAATTTCATGATGTGAATATCATTAATTGAGGCACGCCTTCATATTCACCTTGATTCTTCTAGTATTATGATAAATGTTCTCGATTTTATTTCTTGTTTACAACTTACAAGTTTGATTATGTGCTTTGAACTCATTTAAGTTATGCAATGAGAAAAGAAATGACATTTCAATGTCTTTGTTTAGGATATTTAATTCACTTTTTTGTATGTGACGATGGTTTTTATTCGATTGTATCATTTTATGATTCTTTCGCATGTGCCTATGATTTTTGAAATTGAATTTGTTTATTTTGAATTTTATGTGCTTAGTTAATTAAGTATATCAATTAACTAAAATTAAAATATACTTGATGGTGTTACTCGTAAACGCCCTATGGATGTAAAAAGGTAAATGAAATCTTGCCTAATGATGTTGATGTAGGATTAGAACATGATGATACCATGTTCAAGAAAAGTACATGATCCTATACTTGAAGGTGTTGCCGATGAACACATTACAAAGATAATAATGCAAGTGAAATATGATCAAGTGATGTTACTGATAACATCACGAGAAAATAGAATATGCACCCTTATCTATTCACCAATTGTTTGAAAAGTTACTGATGTTACTAATAAACATCACAAGAAAATAGAGCATGCGCCATACATGTTTACCAATTGTCCAAAAAGATAGTGGTGTTACATCATAGAAAATAGAACACGTGCTCAATATGTTTGACAAATTATGTGAAAAGATATTTGTCACAAATAATATCTTGATAGATATTAAAAATATTGAAAGCATAAAATGTCATGCTTAAATTAATGTTTGAACACAACGTTCATCACAAGATGCTACCGACAAGTATCTTGTATGATAAGCGAATATAAATGGACCCAAATGTGAGGGATGGAGGCAATGAGATGTTGGATCCATCTAATTCTTAAACACTTTTAAGAAATAGATGTTACTAATAAACATCTAAAAGGCAAAAATCATATGAATGCATGTTTGTACGGATGATAAAAAAAAGCTTATTCTACACAAGTTAGGCATGCAGGGTGAACTGATAAGAAAAGGACATCCAATTATAAGATGTTATGAGAAAAACATTCAAGAGACTTCAAAATATTGAACGATCAAAAGAGACAATGTTCAACATGGTTATATTATTGGTGTAATTAAATTATGATAGATGAAAATTTTAATAATTTCACTATTATATTTAGTACTAGATTTTTTAATTTAATTATGATGTAATTAAATATCATGGATGAAATATACATGATTTATTAAAGAATATAATATAATTTATTTCAAAATTATAATTTATTATTGAGTTCTCATATATGAAAATATATTTGTACTTTAAAATCTATTTGAGTTAACAAATATAAGAAAATTTGGGCATTATCACATCAGATATTAAAGAATATATTTGCAAAAACATGCAAATATAAATGTTGTCATAATTATGGGTATCAGATTTTAAAATATATTTGTATTGTATACCTACAAATATAGATGTTGACAAAGTGTATGAATCAATTATGAAGCACTCATTTTCTTTTGTTACAAATGTGGCATCCAAAGGAATTGATTATCGAATTGTTAAAAATTGAAGCATGCAAAAAGTCTAAGAAAATCGCCCATGAATTCTCATAAGGATTTCCAGTTGGATTCTATTATTTGAAGAGTTAATAATGCGGATTTCCCATCCATGTACAAATTGATTTCAAACTTGAGAAATGCATTCGAAATAACATAATGATACATGAATGATATAAGGAAATTGATCATTCAGATGGTCATATAATAGAAGATAATTATATCTCTAAAGTAATCAATTGTGTGGGACATTTGATTCATGATTCAATCTCGAAGTGATTTTGTTATTATATGAGATCGTGAAACAAACTTATCACCCATGACAAGATGTTCGAAACGTGTATAAATTGAACTGAAGTTTACGAAGAATGACAACTTGAATGGTTGCATTCTTGATCAGTAAAAATTATATTAGATGGAAAAGAGCAAATCAGAAGAGTATGAAAAAGTCTATTTTTGGATCTTTTATGTCTATTGAATATAAAATGAAATTATACTTATCCCTATGTGGCAAAGAAATGTTCGAGAGTAAGATTCGATTTAATAGTGAAATTATACTTGTACCTATGTGACAAAGGAATGTTCAAGAGTACCATTCATATTAATATTTGAAAGTAAACTAACTAGAATAAACTCTAATGGAAAAGTCTATCATAGATTGAAACTATGTAGACAAAAGAAGGCCTAGAATACAATGTGTTTAAAAAATTCTATCGGTGGAGTTCACATGATGATAATAACTTATAGTGACTAAATGATATAACAGTTGTTGGTAATTTCATTAAAACCATAAATATTATTATCGAATTATAATATAGATAAATTTCTCTTTTCACTAAAGAGAAATAAATATACGATTATCTTAAAATATGGGAGTGCACCATCTCAAAAGTCAATGAAAATATATACATGTTAATGTATTCAAAATTGATTTGTGCTAAAGTGGTGAAGTCATGTGTTGAACTTCAATGAAATGTATTTTCTTATTGAATTTGTGTAATATCAATAGTTGGAAAGAAGTGAAATGGTTTGAATATTTTGAATTAAAATGTTGTAGTCACGTCTAGCTATAACTATTTCTATCCTGTATTTAAAAGTGTTTTATGTCAGCAAAAGTGTGCAATGTTGAGTACTGAAATGTCAATTTAAACTTACGATTTATGTAAATCCTTCCTTATTATGGTCTCAAAGTTTAAAGGGTAACAACAAGTTACCGATGCACTAAGAAGAAGATTTAGTGAAAATATTAATTGAGGATGAGTTAAAAAAAGCTCTTAATAGATTGATACGTGTTATCCTGAATTGATATGCGTTATCGATGTATTTCACCTATACGAATATAGAAGTGATGTTGTTTTAATCAAGATATTTAGGGGTTTATTTTTATAAATATTCATGAAATCGAGATGAACACATGATCATAATAGTGCTTGTTATTATAGTCTCTTATTCAAGATATTGATCACAATTGTGTGTATAACATTTTTTATTCAAGTGTTAAGAGTAATGGTTGAAATCTAATATGTATCATTTACTTGTTTGAATTTTGAATTGTTTACATTAATGGAAGGTTTGGATCGAATGATACCTTTCACTATGCATGATTTCTTAATTTAATATTTTAAATTTACTCCCTTGTGGGGAATTGTTGAAATTTGAATATTTCAAATTTAAAATATATTATTTTGTTAATATTAAAATGTGTTCTAATTAAGTATGAAATGTAGCATCGCATCTTTTCATCAATGAAGTGTTATAAGTGAAATGGTCTATGGACGAGTTATGTTATTAATGAAAGGATATTCTTAAATGAAGAATTGCATTTCTAGTAAGTGAATATGTGTACTCACATTTGAAGAGTTGTGTTCACACTTGATGCATTCTAGTAAGTGTAACTTATACGGACCGTCCTCCAACTTTAGGTCAATATCTCAACGATTCCCCAACTTCAATTTGTAATTAGATGGTCCTCAAATTTTATTTTTCTTACACACATCATCCTCCTGACCGGTGATAACCAATTTCTCTCCTATACGACTGATGTGGCATAATATAAACTAATAAAATATTATAAAATTAATAAAAAATGATAGACGTCGATGTTGTCCCGTGCGAGTTTGCTGGCCCGAGAGCTCGCATAAGAGGGTGCAGGCAAAACGGTGCCGATGCCCCCTTGCGAGCTCACATAAGGGGCGCCGGCCCCCCTTTCTTTCTTGCTCGTGGTGAAGTCCTTCCCCCCACTGACGAGCTTACATAAGGGGCGTCGGCCCCCTTTCTTCCTTGCTCGCAGCGAGGTAGAAAAGAGGGGGGGGGGGGGGGGGGGGCTCTCCCCTCGCGAGCTCATCGACACGCGAGCTCGCATAGGGGGGCGTTGCCCTGCTTTCTTCCTCATGCGTTGTAAGGGAGAAAAAGAGGGGCCGGTGTCCCCCTTGAAAACTCGTCGACGCATGAACTTGCATAGGGGGCACCGGCTCCCTTTCTTCCTCGCGCACTTCAAGGGAGAAAAAGGGGGGCCGGTGCCCCCCGACAAACTCGTCGGTGGCGAGCTTGCACAAGGCAGCACGACCTCCCCTTTCTTCCTCACGTGCGGCGAGGAAAAAAAAAGGTCAGGATCCTTCAGTGCAAACTCATCGACACATGAGCTTGCATATGGGGTGTCGGCCCCCCTTTCTTCCTCATGTGCGGTGAGGGAGAAAAAGGGGGGCCAATGCCCCCTATGTGATGAACTCGCATAAGAAGGTGTCGACCCCCCGACAGTTTTTATTTTTTATTAATTTTTTATTGTGCCACATCAGTAGTATAATCGGAAAATCGACTATTATCAGTCAAGAGGATCAAGCGTGTAAGAAAATTAAGGATTGAGAACATTCTAGTTACAAATTTAGGTTAGAGGACCAAGTTGTTACTGCACTCAAAGTTGGAGGACGATCCGTATAATTTACCCCATTATTTCATCACAAGATGTATCCTTTGAAATACCTTCCATATGAATAGGTGTGTCCTCATATAAAAAGAAATTAAGTGAACCTTTTCATTAATAGATGATCTGGTCGCTGGCGGCCAATTGATCCAGCACATGGCTGCCACATCCGGCCGCCTGGTAGCCGGATCGGTCACTGGCGGCCAGATCCGATCGCTTGGCGGCCAGATCCGGCTGCTTGGCAGTCAGATCCAATCGCTTGGCAGTCGGATCGGCCGCCAGCGGTCACATCCGACGTCTGGCTACCACATCCGGCCGCTTGGCAGTCGGATCAGCCGCCAGCGGTCGGATCGACCGCCAACGGCCACATTCGGCGCCTGGTTGTCACATCCGGCTGCCTGGCAATCGAATCGGCCACTGGAGGCCAGATCAATGGCCGATCCGGCGCCTGACGACCAGATCAAATCTAGCCGCCATGCGCCGAAAGCGGCCAAATCCGGCCGCCAATGGCCAAATCCGGCCGCTAGGCGCTCGGATCGGTCGCCAGGCACCCGTGGATCTGCCCACCGATGACGATCCGGCCGCCAACGTCGGATTTGGTCACTGACGACTGATCCATTCCCGGCCGCAAACTCGGTGATTTTTCCGAATTGTCGGGTCTGACCCGAAATCGGATCCGGCCGGGTTCGGGTCCGGTACCGGATCAAAATTTTTTTGACCCGACATAATTCGGGTCGGGACCGGGTCCGCCGAGACCCGGACCTCGACCCGGATTTGCTCAGCCCTAGAATGGCATGTCCCATCTGGTCTGCTTTCTCATGCTTTAAAACTTCAGGGGTTCTATATATTCATCTTCCAAACAATATGAAATTAGTGTGTTTATCTTCCAAATTTAATACTTTCAGTTACAAAATCAACAAAATGCAAACAAAAAATATTCTAAGAAAACTGAAACTGACATTGTTCCAGTTGCATTAGAAATAATATCAAATATTAATATATATGAATTAGATGAAGGATAATTATTAGTGAAGGAGTGGACATGAGGCTTCCCTACTCATGGATAGGAGTGACGAGTGGGCAGGAGAAATAAATTAATAAGGTTATAGGTCTTACGTTTTTATAAGCGTATGCACACCTTAATGGCGCATGCGCACACACATATTTATGATGTTATTCTTCATTATTCCAAAAAACAAGATAGTTAACTCCTAAAAAAAAGTAAAGAACAAAGTTGTCATTAATAAAAATTATTCTCTTAAAATTTTTACAGAGATAAAGTATTCTACCCAAAAGCTGAAATATGACTTATTCGACTTAAAGAAAATATTAATCTATTAGAATAACCAACCTTGACTCAAGAATTAGTATTCTTCAATCAAACACCCTTTAGAAATGGAATCCTAATTTCTAGTTCTTGATAAATAATTGAATTGACATATTCATTCAAGATGTGTTTGAATGAAATGAAACATAATTATGATGAACTAAGGAGGAAAAAAATTTGATGTGATGAATAAATTTTTTATAAATTTTAAATTAAAATAATTATTTTAATTACAAAGTATACTTTTATTATTAATAAAAATAAAATAAAAATTTAAAAAATTATGTATTAAAAATTAGTATTCAAATAAAAAATTCATTTTTAAAATTAATTATAATTAACAAAATATTAAAATTTTAAAATAAAATAATAAGTAATAAATAATATTATATTAAATAATTTATTGTAAATATTTTATATATAATAAATTATTTTATAAGGGTAATATATGTGAGAGAGAAAATAAGACAAGAAAAGAAAAAACAAAATAAAACATCAAGCGAAAAAAAGCTTAGTTATGCAACGAAGTTCCGATTCCACCAACAAGAGAAAACTGGTCATGTGCGCCCTGGTTCCAATTCGCTATTCCGCCTTGGCTGATGGAATTGTGATCCCATTTGGCGGAACCGAGGGAACCAGGTGCAGTTCGACATTGGTTCAATTGCAAAACGGGGTTTTAGCAAATAAGTGTCTTAAATAAGTCCTTTAAATGTATGTATTATATTTTTATTAACTAATAATCATATTTATAATTATAATTCCAAATAAGAATCCACATATTGAGATTTTTATAATTTAAGATTGGAGTAGTTTCATTTTCATACTTTAGAATTATTATTTTGAATATATAATTATTAGTAGAAATGAAAAATAAAGAAGTATGGAAAACATATATTATTAATCAGAAATTGAGAATAGTTAATATTATCAATTTATATTTCTTTAACTTTTTTTTTGAGAATTTGAAAGGTCACTCTTAGATTGATGTTTAAGATAAATAAAATAAAATTCAGCTCGGCATTAGGGGTGAAAGTTGTTCAGGTCGGGTCGGATTTTAGGTCTAAAAAATTTAATCGCTATTCTTTGAGTCAGTTTTTAAAATTAAAAAATCACCTTAAAATTATATTTTAAAAATATATTTAATAACTAAAAATAATATAAAATATTTAATTTTATATCAAATATAAAATATACTATTAAAATTTTAAAGTTATTAAATTAGAGTTGGATAATGTGATAGAAAAGTATGATATTTTATAAAAATAAATTATATCTATAATAAAAAAATTACTAACATATGTATTAATTATTTAAATAAAAACTGAACTCCATGAACATCTAAGATTTTTTTGGGTGGATTTAATTTATTAAAATTATTCTAAATTATATTTGGTCTCTAATCTTTTATTTTTTCAATTCGATTTTTTCATATCGGATTGATTTTTTGAATTGGTGGGATTTTTTCTTACACCCCTAGTCGGCATGGATTAGCATGATTTTGTTTGCATGTATTATTATTATTATTATTATTATTATTATTATTATTATTATTATTATTATTATTATTATTATTATTATTCAAATTGTTTTGGAGAACGTAACATTTTATGCACCACCATCATCTCTGACTTTATAAATCTATGTCACGCTCAAACGATCAGAACGCAAAAACAAAACCCTTCAAGTTTCTTTCCTTTTTGATCACCGATGGCAAGACGCGCCGCCGTTCCTCTGCTCCGCCACGTCCTCGGGCCTTCCTCTTCCCAGTCGCTGTTGGCGACGGCGCCCGGCGCGTCCCGGCGATCCGTAACCTACATGCCTCGCCCCGGCGACGGTGCGCCGAGGGCCGTGACTCTTATCCCGGGGGACGGCATTGGTCCCCTGGTCACCGGCGCCGTTCGTCAGGTCCTGGAGGAGATGCATGCCCCCGTCTACTTCGAGGAGTTCGAGGTCCACGGAGACATGCCATCCATTCCGCCGGGGGTCATCGAGTCCATCCGCCGTAACAAGGTCTGCCTTAAGGGCGGCCTCGCGACGCCCGTAGGTGGAGGCGTCAGTTCCCTCAACGTCCAGCTCCGTAAGGAACTCGACCTCTACGCCTCCCTCGTTTGCTGCGCCAACCACCCCGGCCTTCCCACGCGGCACGACAACGTCGACATCGTCGTGATCAGGGAGAATACTGAAGGGGAGTACGCCGGGCTCGAGCACGAGGTGGTTCCTGGTGTCGTGGAGAGCCTAAAGGTATATTTTTTTAATGCATCGAGTTCGTTTCCTCTATTTGTTCTCCTGTCGTGCTCTGTCCTTTGATCACGATACGCTTCGTAATATCCCGAACCATATAGGAAAATGACATATAAGATCGTAGCCCTAGCATTCTGCTTGGATTTGGATCCTTAATAGATCTTTTTGCTTGTACTGATCCAGTGATTTTTCCCGTCTCCTCAGACTCGTCTCCTGCATCTCTTAGTTACAATCGTTCATTAGATTTTATTTATTTGTTTTTCTTTTTGAGAAGTCTCGCCGGTAGTTATGGTTTAAAATAAACAGAGAGCCCTTTCCATACTCTAAAGTTCTTTCTGTTCGATTCCCAAATGCAGATTTCGCATTGCCACTATGGTGTCTTGAAGTCAGTAAACAACCTGAAACATTTTATATTTGTTGTCAATTGCTTTCTCAACAGTGGCAATCAATTTCAAGGTCAAGGATGCCTTTAAAAAAAATTCAAGGTCAAAGAGGTAGATGACTTCTAAAAAAGAAAGAGGCTGATGGCTATTATCTGGCTGATCATCCTAGCTCTCGTAGAAAAAAGGGAAAAAAGTTAAGCCCAAACTTTATGGGAAATTATAGAAATATTCATCACATCCATTCACAATAATCTACCATGAGCTTCTAGAAAAACTATTTAACTAACATTATAACAAATTACTCTCCTCTCAACAAATTCCTGGATGCCTTTGCAAATAGTCTTTAATAACAGTTGATCTCGGTGCCTCTGTCCACTACTTAACAAATGTTGTTTGCAGATCATCCAGCAATTCACATACATTTTGAACTCTATCCATTTCTGACTTTGTTGAGAATCATCAATTGCTTATGTTAATCGATATTCATCTTTCACACCTAGTGCATCAATTTGATATTACGTGATCTTAAATTTTCACTTCAAAAGTTACCTAATTAGATTAATTGTTGTATGTCAAGCACTCAAAAGGTTGTGTGGTATTTTCCCATCTGTTTCTTCTTTTCTCCTTACTTATTGCTAGGTTATTACAAAGTTCTGTTCGGAGTGTATTGCACAGTATGCTTTTGAATATGCACATCTGAACAACCGAAAGAAAGTCACGGCAGTGCATAAGGCCAATATCATGAAGCTTGCAGATGGCTTGTTCTTGGAATCTTGTCGAGAGGTTGCGACAAAATATCCGGGAATAAAGTATAATGAGATCATTGTAGACAACTGTTGCATGCAGCTAGTTTCGAAGCCTGAGCAGTTTGACGTAATGGTATGTTACTTTTATTTCTTGCACAAATTAGTCCATAGTTTTCCTCTGTATCTTTTTATTTAATGATGATGTGCTCATGGTTATTAAGAATTATATTATACTTCATTAAGATCCAATATTATATATTATTATTTTAGTGTCTTTTAAGAATATATCATATTGTATTTCACATGATATGAAAATGTGTATTAGATTTAAAAATATGTGAATAAAATATTAATGGACAATATTTCATTAACTCATATAAATATAACATTTGTGAATAAATATATATTTTAATAATTTTGTATTAAAAAATATTTTTAGTCATGGGGCATGATCTTACGATTCTCGATCCTCGATACTTGAAGCCTCTTTGATCCTATCTCAGAAAGCGATCTTGACAACTTTGCTCTTGACCAAATGGGTTTTGTCATATAATGAGATCCTCAGCTGACCATTGGGGTTCAGTTCTCAGGTTTGCTATGGTGAAGTGTTGCACCTTTCTTGGCTCTGACACTTTATTTTGGCATTCTTTGATCAACACTCTTCAGAATTTCTCATCCTTCAGGAGTGCCTGACTGGCTGACATCCTAACAACTAGCGAAATAGATGGGCATGGGTGGAGGGTCTTGAGTTAAGGAAGGATTATGAACTTATGTTAGCAAAAGGACCTAGTACATATGACGAGCTTCCAAAGGATTGGAGGCCACTTTGGAAGATCTAGGCACCTTGCTACAACAGGATTTTTCTGTGGCTAATGTCTGGCAGGTTACAAATAAAATCCTATGGAGCTAGATATACAGTGTAGCTTATGTGATGCTGGGAAGGAGGATATTTCATCTTTTTCTGACTTTTGGCGACAGCTGGTTTGAATTGGATTGATGTGAGCAGATTGACATTTCTGAGAGCTTCAGAAATAGTGGTGCCAACCAAGCTGATGTCAGTTTCAGATCTCACTGCGCAAGAGCACTTCCTTTTGCTTCCCTTTGGTCCATTTGGATTCTGTGTAATGATGTTAGCTTGCTTTCCTTTGGTCCATTTAGATTCTGTGAAATGATGTTATCTTTAGGCAGTATTGTAACATTTGTAGCCCATGTTGCACATTACTTTCAGAATTCGGTGCACAGCCATAAGTTGAGTGATTGCTATTCCTAGGAATCGGTTCATGTACATACATAGAGTTTTTTCATTTAATGGCATCAGATGACTATTTGATCTCGAACAGCCATCCTTCTCACTTAAAAAAGTGATATAAGGATTAGGAATCAATTTTGAAAGTTAGTTTTATGAAACCCTTTAGTTTGTGCATCCTGAAAAAAAAAAAGATTAGAACCTGATAGTGATTTAAAATTTGGTTTGAGGTTTCCTATACTTGACAGAAATTTATCTATTGCAGTTAACCTCCTTAATGTAGTTTCATGTTAATGTATGTATTGCTATTGATCTAGTAGAAGCATAAATCATCATGGCATTCTTCTATCTAACTTTTGTGAAACTTTCGTTGTCAAGCTCGGGAGTTAACTCATAAAATCGATGCAATCTTTATCAAGCCACAATGAGCTGGATACATGCATGATCATTTGATCTATCACACAGTAGAATCACGTGTTGGCTCATTTTCATCCTCCCTTGCTTTTGAGCAGGTCTGCTTGTGAGCGTTTTCTTCTGCTTGCGAGCTTCATCTTCTGTTTGTTTGCAGAAGAGGAAACTTCTCTTTTGGTTGCGAGCAGAAGAGGGGCACCATCTTCTGCTTGCTAACATAGAAGACCCTTCTCTGTTTGCAAGTCTCACATCTTCCTCATAGCTAGAAGAGTCAGTACTGCCTGCAAATGCTGCTTGTGAGCAGGGGAACAACTTTTTAAAGTAGTTTTTATTATGTTTCATTTAGCTAGAAGATTGCTAATTGTTGCTTATGTTTTTCTTGAATGAGATGCAATTATTGGAATCTTGTCTCTCTAGTACAAGTTCTAATACATTCACAATTTATAATGACTCTTTTGTTCTCATATTATTTAATATATATTTTGAAATTTAGTAGAATCATCAGGACGTACACCTTACATGTTTACTCGACCCTTTTGTGTTGATTCCAAGTTATGAGTATGACAACACAGTGTCCTATTTCATACAAAAAGCTTTTTGGTAGTATCCATTTCTCTTAAATTTTACTACTTTATTACTATATACTTGGGCTTTATTCTCATTTATTTTGCATTAAATGACGTGCATGGAAATCCTAATAGTCATATGACTTTGTAGAAGTGACATTCAAGAATCAAGAATGTGCATCCTCGTGTTTTCATATCTGCTAATAATAATAATAATTCTTATGTTTACTTGTCAAATTGCTTCCATTCTTCCTTCAGGTCACACCAAATTTATATGGAACTTTGGTGGCAAATACTGCTGCTGGTATTGCTGGAGGCAGTGGTGTCATGCCAGGAGGTAATGGACCAAATCGTATCAAAGCACTTAATTGCATATTCATAGGCTAAAGTAATTGTATATTTTTGTTTCAAAAGGAAAATGTTCATTGTTCTTATTTAAACCTTCTTCCATCTGGCTATTATGCTTGTGTGGTTCCTCCTGAGATATTTGAAGCACACTGAGGCAAAACTTGACTGTAACTTTGATGTCCCTTAGCACAAGATTGTGGGAGTAACTTGTGCATTTTGAGCATCTGCCTGGATAATACAGAAATGGTTTTTATTCATAGGATTATTTGTCAGTGGTAGGTACAGCCATGTAATATGTTTTGTATGTGATACATAGCTTTACTATTATCTATGCTGTGGTCAGGTAGAGAGAATGTGTTATTATTCAGTGCTTTAATGTAAACATTTCATATTACTCTCTAATTTTCTACAATTTTCTTTTTAAAAAATTTCCAGGCAATGTTGGTCAGGATCATGCAATTTTTGAGCAAGGCGCTTCAGCTGGAAATGTTGGAAATATCAAGATACTGGAACAGAAGAAGGCAAATCCTGTTGCTCTTCTTCTATCTTCGGCAATGATGCTGAGGCATCTTCAGTTCCCATCATTCGCTGACCAATTAGAGACTGCGGTTAAGCAGGTGATTGCTGAAGGTAAATGCAGGACCAAAGACTTGGGTGGTGATAGCACTACTCAAGAAGTTGTTGATGCAGTCATATCGGCTCTGGACTTGTGAGTCTGATTTCCCTGCTAAGCATTGTATTGGCTAAGCAACTAACTTAATGCATAAAACATGAAATTCTTTCAAATGTTTCCAACATCGGCCGAATAATGTTAAATGCCATTTTGTCCCCTTTTTCCTCCTTAATCTATATTGACATATCTATGAAGTATAGATGAATGCATTCTTGCAAGCTGTAAAACCAAGTAAATTTGAAAATAACCAGAAAACTATTCAAGTTTATCTTTATGGCCCGAGTTTTTATCTATTTTGCATGATACTTCATAACTTGTGATCTGGTTCAGGGACTAGTTTTTATTTGTGTTGTTGTAGAAAGTAATTTGCAAGTACTTCTAATGAGCAATTGGTGCTTCAGATGCAGATGTTAGCTCATGGTAATTGCTC
The DNA here is from genome assembly GCA_030549335.1 of Pontederia crassipes. Lineage (NCBI taxonomy): Eukaryota > Viridiplantae > Streptophyta > Magnoliopsida > Commelinales > Pontederiaceae > Pontederia > Pontederia crassipes. The sequence goes on from CM060190.1 coordinate 39,742,178, forward strand.
TGCATAATTTGTTAGCTTAGTTCCACATTCCACATTATACTCTTTCATGAAGGCACTCCTCTATTTAATGATGGATCTAATGTACTTGGTATGTGTACTAAGCAGAATCTTATCATTCATTCCACACATCGGCGATAAACATCAGTGGTCGGGAAAATAAATAAATTTATCCCACCAACGGACTTGTCGCTCTGTAGATTAATGGTCATGATTTTACTTGTTAGATATGATCTGCTCACTACGTAGATTGGACTCATTTATGAGATCATCATGAACTTTAGTCTCGTGTCATGGGAAGATAAATTTCGACCTTGCACGACTACAATGCATAGCAATTCAGGAGAAGGAGGGACACTGTAGCTGTATTTCTCCGCTTCTTCTCTTGTGCTAAAGCATCACTTGCTGGGAAACACGGCAGGGATCCCCACCAGTGGGGCAAAATTGTGCTTGTTGTCTCAAATCTTATTATATTATGTTATAAGAGAAAAAGGAAAGAAATTTAAAAGGACACAATTACTGATGAGCTGAAGTCATGGTTATCCAAATTAGGGAGCATTTCTAATAAGCTCATCTAATTTCACATTGTAACATCATGATCACTGAATTTTACAAATATTTATGTCACAGTCATCGCGACTGGTTATAGTCGGTAAATTTGTAAATAATTGAAGTAGCGTCGGTGTGGATATTTATTTGGCACCATATCAACATTTTCTCTTTCTTTCACATCAGATTAAAAAATAAAAATTGCTACGTCAACACTTTTCTCTCATTCAAATTTAATTTTCTATTTGGTCATCAAACTTTTCAAAACTTTTAAACAAAGTCATTTAGCTTTTTAAATTTTCAATCGCGATCATCATTAAAAACTTAAAATATTAAATAATTATAAATAATGGATATAAAAAATAAAAAATTTGAAGGTACCTAGATTAACTTGATACATTTTTTGTCATGATCCATTTTGTTTGAGTCGCCCAAATTTTTTATGATAATTAATAATTTTAAATTAAGGAAATTTAAAAATTTAAAAATAACAAACCCAAATTTCAAACCTTTGACTTTGATACCAATTGTAACTCTCTCAAATTTCACCATCCTGTCACATAGCATTTGGACTTATTTGAGTTAGCGTTAGCTACTATTACCTCGATCCATTGGGCTTTCATATAATTCATAAAGAAATAACTAACAATTAAACCAATATCGAAGAAGTGCGGAAACTAATATAATTAATTGTTTCCAAGTGGTCCTCTCAATCATTCTATTACATCAAAGTAGCAATAACTAATAAAAGAAAACTAATAACAATCTAATAAAATATTCTATTTCATATGCAATTACAGCACCATTGCGAATTGCCTCAGTTGCCCGAAACAATTAACAATCTAATAAAATATTCTATCTCATGTGCAATTGCAACACCATCACAAATTGCCTTAGCTGCCCACGCCTCCATACTTGTCGATACAATTATTTGTGGGATTCAAACACATGGACATAGAATATTTATGATTATAAAATAATCGGTACATAAGATAATACAAATGAATAAGAAAAAATAAATAATGTTATAATTAGGTTCGGTTCTTTCTATTCATTTTGGTTCTTTTCTCTTTTCGATTCGGTTCAATTCGATTCTCTTTTCCCTGTTCTTTCTCGACATCTTTTACTTTAAATAATTCCTAAGACATCTATATATATTGTCCTAATTCGAGCTCGACTTGTTTTAAGTTATGGACATTCATAGCACTTCATGTAGGGTTAAGTGGATCAAACCATGACTAAAGGTAGGGCAATGAAGGGCCCAATAAAAAGGTGTGGGGCTATTATTACCCATGATTACGATTAGGGTGGTGGAGCTATTAGTACTCACCTTCAATTTTTCTATATGATTCAATTCGATGCGACGATAGTAAGTGCTAAGAAATCTCATTTTACATCTTTTATCTGTTGATCGGATTTAACATCGTTATTGTTCTCTATTAATTATTATTAATACAATGGTAGAATAATCATTACACATCATAACAATTAAAAACAAAATAACCTCTTCTATGTTCTATGAATTCGGGCCGAGTACCATTGAACCAAAGTAGGGTTATGGCTGGACTTGGTCTGCATTCACCTAAACTCGAGTCGAGCTCTCAATGTCACCTTCTACCCCTCTTTCCAAGCAAAACTCGGGCAAGATTCGAGGTAGTTCGGGTCGGGTTCACTGACCTTCTCATTACGCAAGGTGACATCCACCGACTCGGCCCGAGTATAATTCCAACGCGGGCCTAGTCGTCGAGAAGAGGATCCGATGCCCAAAATTGATCGAGGTAGAGCTCGGGCTGGGCTGAACCAAATCCAGATCGGGTTTACTTCGAGTTCGGGTGGAATTCGGGACAATGCCTCATCGAGTTTCAATTTTACAAATGAACGTGTCGGGTTCATGATTATGCAGGTCGGGTTCCAACTGCCGAAACTTCAATGATGTTTTTCCCAGACTTTGGTCTATCATAACTTTCGGTACGATGTTATTTTCGACATAAAAATTATATGAAACTATCCATGGAATATAGGAGAACAAATATCTATCCTAATTCATCTATTATAACTATTCATTAAGAAATCATATTTAAAAGTGAATCCAAAATCTTATGTATCTTAATTTCAGACTACATAAAATTCGAGACTTTGGGTGTGTTTTTCGACGAGATCCGACGACGATTGACCACGAGACAGACATCCCATTGACAAAGATTTGTACAACGAAGGGATTGTCGGGTAGCACCGTTGCACACATGCAGGTAGAAGTTCTAGGATTCTAAAGTTGGTGGAAAAAAATCAGCTTTCTAGGCAAAATGAGGTTGGTACGAGGAGGGGTTCTATTTATAGAGGATTAAACTAATTACATGATGATTATCCTAACAACCCAAAATTTAATACAAACCCATCTCTAATCAACTTCTGAACCTTATCCTTGACCTCTTTTATTTATCTTCAATTAAATAACTTTCTTTTTCCTTCTTTTCCTTTCTCTTTTCTAATTCAAATTCTATCTCTTTTCCAACTCCTTTTTATCATTTCTATTTAAAAAGGATTTTTAGAATAAAATAAATAACTAAATATATGTTTTATCTCTTTATTTAGAATTAAAAAATTTTGGGTTGTTACAATAAGGGATCAAAGCCATCTAAATTCTTAATGAATGATCGGGTGTTGATTGCAGTCTATACATTTCAAAGTATGATGTCGTATATTCATTTTACCATTTTCTTTACTCAATAGACAAAGCACATCTCTTCTTACAAGAAGCTCTCAAATTTTTTGAACGAGTGCACACAAATTTCTTTCGACTCTCTTCTTACAAAAAATGCTCACACTTAAGAACTTGAAGAGGGAAGTGACGATTTGCAAAGTAGAGGTATAGACAGTGTTTTGGATTTGAATGAAGCTTTAGAGTGATTTCTCTTGCTTGGATGATCTTCATTCAGACTTTGGCATCACTTTTAAAGTGGATGCTCACTAGGATTATCGGGCATTCATTCTGCACAAAAAATAGTCATTGCACTATGTCTTTTTTTAAGCGAACATCCATTTTCCAAGTTGTTCGACTGCTTTGGTAATATAGTTGTTGCTCAATATCAACAAGTCAACATCCTTTGGTCTTTGAATGTCCATCTAATTTTCTTTTTAGTGTCGATGCCTAGAACACATGAATTAGTCATCCATTATAAAAGGTTTCAACCCTTGTAGTTTTACCGGCATTCTATCAACTTCTCGATCAAACATTTTATGTTTCAGTGTTCATCCATTTTGTAAATCGGTCATTCTTCAAGAAGCTTTCAACTCTCACACTTTTGCGAACAATGTGGCAGTTACTCGCTCGTCCGTTTTATCTTTAAGCGAACCTCCATTTTCCAAATCGGTCATATGTTTCATCTACAGAATTTGTAAGTGATCTTTTCTTTAAAAAAACTAATTAAGCTATTTAGCTCTACACTTCAACCAATATTATTACACCAGCTTCCTTGTTTGCTATGATCGATATGGTCTTCAGACCAACAATCTTTTCCTTTTTTATGATAACAAGCAAAGTAATGAGGAGGAGATAAATGAATAATAAAATGTAAATTACTCCCCCATAATCAATATCCATTCAAATAGGACATAACTGAATGACAAGTTGTAATTTTCTCTCCTTAATCAATGTCCATTTCTCATAAAACATATGATATCAATATTCCAAAGATTCATCACATATGCAAAACTCATAACTTCCATATATATCAAAATATGCTCAAAACATGATGAGATCCTTAACATCCATATATATCAACGATCAACAAAAGTTGCTCAATTACAAGCATATGCTAGAAAGAGCCATAATAATTAATACATTCAATCTAAAGCAACTAATAGCTATTACATCATAGTCTCCATCACTTAGTGATAAATCTCCCTCTTTTGACGTCATCAAAATGAGGAATAACAAAAAACACAGAAACTACGCATATACATCATCGTCGGTCGATGGAGGTGTTGGATCACAATGCATCAAGGGGAGGGGGTGAATTGATGTTTAACCAAAAAAATCGATTTCACAAAATACGTGATGAAATCTTAAAATTGATTTGTTAACTTTAAACCAATATAATAATAATTAAATCATATGCATAATACTAATAGAGTAGTAAGGAGTGAGAAATAGCGCAAACATAAGAAGCAAAGAGTTTGTTGACGATGTTCGATCACACATTGACCTACTTTTTCGCTCTGATTCTATTAACACTTCCTTCATTCTAAATGGGATAAGGAAAAAATCCTTTACATCACACCACTTTTTCTTTGCTTTGAGAGGTAAGGGGTATCTCTCCTCCTAGGAAGCTTTTACTCCCAATTTTTCTTTCAACAGGTAGACACACTTCTCTTATAAAGGAGTATTCTTAATCTTTTTTTCTAGCTCGAGAGACAGTGATAGACCCGGGATGAAAATTGGGGGGGGGGGGGGGGAGGTAGGGTGGGCAACATAAAATAATAAAAGAATATAAAAGATAAATAATTTTGAGTCAATTTTTTTATAACAATATGAAAAAGGATAAAACAATATAAAATATTTGTTATATCACAAATTAAAATGTAACATGACGATGATCTGCCAATCTATTTTACTACTCTTTTAAATTTGATATCTATAAGAAGTATCAATTGTGGTCTTTTTCATCTATAAGAAGACAAAATATACAATAAGAATATTATTATAAAAAAGGCTAATGATTTTTTTACATTCATATTTATACACTTGATCATGATTAAATACCTCTCACTCAATACTAAAATCGACAATTGAAGCATATGAAGCCGCATCAATTGAGAATTAGTGGATGCTGTCAAAGGCGGTAGCGATCGTCCTTGTCAAGAGGTAAAATAAAACATCTTCTAAGTTTATACTCAAATATTAAAATAAAATAAATGTTTTTTTTACAATACCAAACTCACATGAAGAGAAGAAATAAAAAAGAGAAGATTCTCTTTAAAAGAAGAGGAAATTGATCATCCGTTTTTAACTCTTAAGCTTTTGTAAAATACTCATATCGTTCGTTTTATCTTTAAGCGGACACTCATTTTGTAAATCAATCGTCCATTTCTTTTGCAATTTGTAAGTGATATTTTCTTTTAAAATTTAATTAATATGTTTGGCTCAGCACTTAGAATATGATATTCAATCATATTATATCATCTTCCTTAAACTATAAAAATACTTGGAATATGATTTTCTCTCCTTCCTATTATCATACATCCTTACTAAAATAATCTTTCCTTTTTCCTTTTTTTTGTTTCTACAAATTATTTTTAAAAAAAACCTAGGTCAATTCGCCTTTGACCAAGTCAATCCAGTTTGATCCGATATTTCTAAGAATGTATGAAACCGGACCAAGGGGAGATGCACGTGGCCGATCCGATTTTAAAAGGAATCCAAGATGACTAATTCAATAACTTGTAAAACAAGATTTCCAAGTATTTTATCAATGACATTAGCGTGTAAGGTTGATATGGAGTTTAAAGTACTACGGGCACCGAGTACGAAAAATGTTACACCTCAGATTTCCCACCAAAGTGGGATTTATAAAAATAAAAAAAAATAAAAACTCGTAACAAAAAAAATGATTAGAACAAAGGGCCAATGATTACTTAAGTTATAATAATTAGAAAACAACTAAACTACGATTATAATGTTGCCCATTAATCACGTTATTAAAATTAAAACATTTTTAAATTTTAATGGCTCAATAGATGGTATTTAGGTCCGCATTTCTGTTATCAAATATGACGTACCCGCATACGTAGATCTACAATAAATAAAACTATCCGTCCTTTACGATACCAAAAAAGAAAAAAAAAATAGAGGACCAAGAAAAGTCCAATCTCCGGCACGACTCTATAAATAATCGCCGCTTGTCTATACAAGTAAACAACCGCAACACAAGCGAATAAAAAGAAAAAAAAATTATCACAGGTCCTCTCATCTTGCATTCGTGAGATCGCCGGAAATAGGATCATCACCGAGCAGTGCAAAAATAGAGAAGATGTCGGTGTTCATGCCGAGCGCGTCAGAGCCGTCGTCCTCCGGCGGACCTGCGCCGGTGGTGGGCCCGCAGTACTGCGTCCCCTACCCCGTTGAACTGAGAGTCACCAAGAAGGCCGTGAAGGACGCCAACGGTAACATCATGTTCAAGGTCAAGGACGTCTTTAGCTTCCGCCCGCGTCAGATCCTCCGAGACTCTGCAGGGAACGCCCTCCTCACCTTTCGGGGAAAGGTAATGAATCGATCTCAATGAAACTATACAATAATATCTACAGGGTGTGGGTGCATATATATATATATACACACATTAATTAGCGATGGATTGATTAATTTGCAGGCGTGGAGTATGCACGAAAGGCGGGAAGTGTTCAGAGGGGAGAGCACGAATCCAGGACACTTGCTGTTCAGCGTGAAGCATTCCTCAATGTTCCAACTCAGGAGGAAGTTGGATGTGTTCCTGGCTGGCAACGACACCAACGAGAAGGTCTGCGATTTCAAGGTCAAAGGCAGATACTTCGGTCGCTCTTGCACCATCTACCTCGGCGAATCCGATAACGTCGTAGCACAGGTACTGTACTTTCCATGATATATATGAACTCATTACTTAATTACCGTTGGCGCCGCCGGTATATATATACGCCGGCACACTGTCGGTCACTAATGCATCAAATGAAATCGCCAGTACACCGTCACTAGTGCCCTGTTCCGAAAGACTGTGATCGGAGTGACAGTGTATCCACATGTCGACTGTGCGTTCATCGTCGCCCTCGCCGTCATACTTGATGAAATGGACTCCCGTCAAAATCACCATCATCATCATCATCATCATCATCATCATCATCATGCTTAATTACCACTTCAGCGGAGCAGCCAGCGACAGAGCCACAGCCACAGAGATTTGAGAGGAGCATTGTCACCTCCCAAGATTTTTAATTGCAGTTAAATTATTATATACATGTCAATTTTTAAAATTAATATATAGTATATGTGGATGTTTTCTTCCCTCCCCCACTTCCACATGTTTCCCCTGGTTCCGTCACTAGAAGCATCGTCAACAATTCAACTCGGCCAACCTCGAGTAAAGTAGTGATCATCCTTTGTCGTGTATCAAGTTATGAATATGGGTGAACTTTGTAGCCGAAAATTCTTTGCATATGTAAGATTCCAATTTCCATTGGTGTTGACGATGACAGACGATAGTGGTGTACTAGAAAATCTAGACTATTTTTTTTTTCAGTTTTCCCTATTTATTTAATTCTTTGCATATATCGATTACATTCAACCCGACGTCAAAGTGCCTGGTGTATGATCTGCTGTATAGAATGATGGATAATTAAGTAACTGTTATGTGACTCGATCAGTGTTAGGGCTCTACATAAATCTAGAATTTATGAGGCAAAAATTTTATTTTCGTCCATTTCTTTATAGCGATTATTTGTTTTCTTATTAGATCAACTTCTTCCTCAACCAGAATATTGCATTCTTTTCTACTCATCTTTAACAAACCTTTAATGCAAGATTTGACAAATTCATATATAGATACACAAAGTCGTCCGGATGCAATCCAATGGCTGATAGGAACGTGCACAAGATTACTTTTATATCTCGCGAGATTTTTCCAAAATCTCACGAGATTTTTCCAAAATCTCACGAGATTTTCTTCTCTTTCACGACCGTGCCCCTCTCTCTCGGCCTATCTCTCTCCGGCCTCTCTTTCTCCCTCAACCGATCTTTATCTATTTCCAACGAGTGCTCTCGCTACCACATCGGTGTCCGTCGCTTCTGTCACGGAACCTTCGCCAATCGATCTCTATCCCTTTCCTTTGCTATTGCGCTGTATGATCTCTTCATTGTCCATTCCCTCGAGACCGACGCTCCCGTTTCTGCTTCAGGCTCTCAAAGGTGATGACGCCCCTCATCAGATGCATCCGTAGCTAGAACCCCTCGCACAGTGCCACCGACGTCCTTTGCTCTAGCGCCTAGGTCGCCGCCACTGCCGTCTTTTGTCGACCCCAAATCTTCTTCCCTCCCAATCTTCACTGATCCGCGGCCTCCATATCATAGTTCGCTTCAGTCGCCGGAGGGAGGGAAGGAGGAGAGAGAGGGGGAGATCGCGAGAGAGATCAAGAGAGGAGGAGGGTGTTGATCACTTGTGATGCTCGGAACCCTCGGGGCGAGACGGTGCCCGCGTACGAACACACGCGAAGCCTCCTGGTCTTGCAACGTGGCCGTGCGGAAAGAAGAAGGGCACGCCGCACTTGACCGGCGACGACTTGTGCGTGAGCGGGGAAGAAGAAGGGGTGTTTATTGTGAGATGTACATCAACTATTGGATCACCTCTTAATCGCTTCATATCGTGCGCTTCTTTGAACCATCGGATTGCATCTAGATGACTCATGCACCGTCTCACACGGTGCAAGGGGTGCTTTATACACACACACACACACACACACATATATATATATATATAGGAATATTAGTTTGATATTACACTAATTGAACGCATTGTGCGACCAATTCATTTGGGTCATCCAATCGTGCATCCTCATGGCCTCACGTCTTCCTCCTCTTCTACTATAGTCATGCACGTGTTCCCCTATCCCTTGGTAGGCCTTCACATCTTCCAGTCAACCTCTGCCACCGTCTCCATCCACGCGCATCTTCCTCTTCCTGCCCTCTTGTTCCTCCCTACCCCATGCGCTGCCCACTTCCAGCTGGTGATCCCTAACTCGGCGAATGAATCGTTCGGCCTCGTTGCCTCCATCGCCATAGGAGATTGCCTTTGCTCGCCTCACTGCCTCATACTCATTCTTGCGGGCATGTGCGAGGTGAAGGAGGAAGAACGATCAACGTGTGAGAGGCAAAGGAAATGTGATTGGCGTGCATGAAGCGAAGGAGGAAGACTAGCGTGCGCGAAGCAAGGGACCCGGGGATCGACGTACGCGAAGCAGAAGACACGATCGAGCATGCCCGAGGTAGAGGATAAAGAGATGGATATATATATATATATATATATATATAGACTTTGTTATATATAGTACATATTTAAAGGTCATTGCACTCTATATTATTTATGAAATATTATTTTTGGGTCCGTTCTTGCACACTAAAATTTCCTAGATCAGAATCGTAGCCCATCCATCCAAAGTTTTCATGACCAAAGTTGTAAAAAATTCCAGTTGAATATAGTGCGATCGTGGCGTCGACTTCCGGTTGCGTAAGTTTTCTACGCTGGCACTGGCGACACCAATTAGATGCAAAGGTGCAGCTAAAGACACAATGTCACTATTGCGACCCTAATGTGAAATCAATATTTATAAATATAAATATATGTATTAGATGCAAAGGTGTAGCTAAAGACACAACGCCACTATTGCGACCCTAATGTGAAATCAATATTTATAAATATAAATATATGTATATTACATATATAACTTTAATTAATAAATTAATTAAATAATAACAATAATATTATTCCCAGAAGTATATACTATTCAACTTTTTTTAAAAGTATGTAAATATATCGGCTGTTGGAACTTAAGGCAATCGATGGATTGTTTGAAAATTTTGACAATGCCTGTAACGTCCTGAGATTTTTTTTTTCTTTTGCCTGCCCAGAAGACTATCTCGACGACGTCACTCAATTATATTAGTTAACTATGATCAGTCAACATGCTGATTTACATCTGAAAGACTTAATTTATAATAATTTATATAATATACGAAAGTCATTTATACAACATCCAATGACATGTGAGTTAGAGTCACGTCTATACAATAATGAACCATATATTTATGTGTATGTCACCCGTCAGATGAGTCACCAACTATCTCACCATCGTCATCACCATCACCTGCACGGATCCAAGTACAGAGCAAAGTCCAATGAGATAACTTAGTACATAGAGTCATCCATTACAATAAACAATATGAACTATAGTCAATATCAACATTAATACTATCAATAAATAATTATCCATATCAATATATGATTGATCAAGATAACTAATAATTAGCAATAAATAATAATAAAAACAATTGGATCAATCATAGTAATTATCTATATTATCAATTACTGATGACCAATATTCATTCAATTCGATTCATTATTATAAATCAATTACCAATTGGTCATATGACAGTAAAGGTCACAATAACAATTATCAATTCTATTAACAATTTATCAATTCAATTATCCATTATCCATTATGACATAACCAATAGTCTGTCAGCCACTAGGGCACAATTCAGTCAATAATGTAATTCAATTAAGAAAGCATCCATCAATCATAAAGGCTTCAATCGACTACAAGAGTCCTCATTAACTATTATGCATTAACAATCGACTTCATGAGCCTCCATCGACCTAACAAGTCTCGATCGACTACAAGAATCTTTATCGACCACGAGGGTCACCATCGACCATAAAAGCCTTCATCGACCATAAAGACCTCAATCGAACCAAAGGACCTCTATTAATCATTATGTATTATCAATCGACTCCATGAGTCTCCATCGACCCAATGGGTCTCAATCGATAACAAAGATCTTTATGGACCACGAGGGCATCCAACGATCATAATGACTTCTATCGACCATGGATGTCTCAATTATCAATTTAACAATTCAATGATAACAATTTTTCATATTGTCACTTGGACGATGCACAATCAATATCAATAATTACATCATCTATCAATTTATGACAATTAACAATAGGACAATAATCCATAATCAATTGTCATATATCAATTCTCAATTATTGATTAGCATCAATCAAGTATAATCAACAAGATGACCAATACATATCAATGCATGGTCAAGAACAATCAATGCTATTAAACAATGCAATTAACCTTAAATAATTGCTTAAAAATATATTTTACACTCTCAAAATCCGGCCCATAGTAGGACAAACCGGGCCGATTCATCTATTTTATTTTCTCCAATTTCTATATCAAAATCCGGGTGGGGTATGGTAAAACTCGATTCGAGTCTGTTTTGTCCAATTCCCTATCACTCATCCAAATTCAGACCGGGTCAAGTAGAACCCAAGCCGAATCGGCTCGATTTCAATCAATTGTCAATGAGTTTTCGGATCCCAGGCCGAGTAAGTCGAAACCCGATCTAGTTCTATTGATCTAATCTTGCGTCGCACTCTGGTAAGGGAACTCGAACAGGATTTATTGAACTCAGCCCGATTTCTACTACAATTTGGTCCAAATTCTATTGAACTCGAGTCAGGCAGAATAGAACCCAGGCCGAGTTCTGTCATTGTCAAAAAATTGTTTTCTGACACAATTTTCGGTCATCCTATTTATGCTATATGATATCCAATCGATGAAAATAATATATCAATATAATATTTGTATAATAGACAAGAGTCCAGAGTCCATCTCATAAAAAAATCGACGCCATGGGATCTCCCTACGTATCTTAAATTGGTTAAAAAATTAACTATGTTCCTGTTGTCTATAGATTGCACACACGTCGTGACTTTGACCGTCGATTATTCTCTATTGACGTCCAAAAATCTTCGGCTATAACTTGAATTTTATTTTTTCTTTGTCGGGGCTTCGAAATGGCATATCACTCGTGCTTCTAGGTGCATCGATTTGTGAGCAAATGAAGCAGAAAGAGGAGGCTCTGAAAAATGTAAAAATTTTGTGAAGGCAAATAATATTTTCTAGCCACGTTTAGACCCTATTTATAATTCTTAATTAGGGTTTTTGACTCTCATTGGGCCTTGAACTATTTCTCCATCAATCATGACGATTCATCATTAATTATCTTATATCAAATCTTCAGACTTAATTAAATCTGATTTTCACTAGTTATTTCATAATCATACTTGTAAAAAATTTATCTCTACTCAAATTTCTTTTTATCTTTTCCATAACTTCTTTCAATCAAATTCTAGTTTCACTTTTTTGTTTTATTTCCTTCTTTTATCTAAGTTTAGAAATTATTTAATTCCATAATAATTTATCATCTATATTTTTGGATTAAAATAATAATAAATATTATTTTAATGGCTGAAATATTTCTAAACCATAAAATTCTCAATCATCTTCTTTGTATGAGTCCCATGTCCATTAAACATTCTTTTAGACCTCAAATCAAATTGGAATCCCTAATCCACTCTAATTATAATTCCTACTTCAAGTATAACTTAATTTTTCTTTAACAATTGAATTTAGGCCAAATTACTTTATTGTCCCTATTAAAATCTTGGGGAATTTCAAAATATTGTTAATATATTGTAACATTATATTCATATTAAAAATATGTTATTAGCTTTTTTGATGGGTCATGGCTGTGAGAACTTTCAATAGAGTTTGATACTAGTCAAAAGTTTCATCGACCATCGAAAACTAAAATATAATATATGTAAGATACATTAAGATTGCAACATTTTTTTAGTCGTCAATTCAGTCCGCCTAAAATCAACTTGAGCCAAAGTGACCCAACTCGACTGGAATTAATACAGATCGAGGGTTGGCTCGAGTCAAGTCGAATCCAGTCCAACCTCTACCTGACCATGGGTTGGGTATGAGTCAGAAATTTTTTGACTCGATTCGATCTGACCCGACTTGACTCGAAGATTCAAAATTTTAAATTGTTGTTTGGTTTTTATCTTATATCATGCATAATAGTTTTTAAAAAATATTAAAATAAATATTTTAAATGTGTAAAATAATATTTAAATATACAAAAAATATTTTATAATTTTAAATTAATATTATATAATAATTTTGTATTAAATAATAACAAATTTAAGAAAAAAATGATGATCGAGTAACTCGACCTCCTTTCCCGATTGAATTAGACTCGAATTGGGTCGGGTTGGATCGGGTCCAATCCTCCAAAGAGGGGTGACTTGATTCGATCCGATCAAAATTGGGTGGGTCGGGATAGGTTTCATGAACACCTTTAAGCAAGTCATCTTTTATATTTTTAATTATTTATTATTTTACTAAAATTAATAGAGATATATTTTGTTTTCTTTATTTTGTGATCAATTTTAATTGTTTGCTTATATTTTCTTTATATGCATAATTTATGTTTATATATGTTAATTTATTTACAAAATTTAAATATAGATGAATATTTGATTAAAAGATATAACTCATATTAATCCTTCAAAGTCTTACATGAAGGAATATTAGTCATCCTTGTCTAAAATATTAATATAATACAAAATTTTAAAGTATAGAAATCGTGAGAGTTCATTTGTACATAAAGTATTTAGAACGAACTATTTGTATGAATTTGGAGAAGAAGATGTTAATTCAGATGTGGAAAATATCAAAATTTGGTGTATGATGTTATTGCAAGTAAATATTATATTTTCTTAGTTTTGTTATTACATTTATTTTATTATATTTATTATTATTTTAATTTTTTATTGATGACCGTGATTAAAATATCAAAAAAGTAAATGACTGTGTTTGGAAATTTTGAAAAGTAATGCAAAATTAAGTTTGGGTAGATGAGAGAGACAAATGTAGACATGCCATTTTTTATTTTTTAAAAGATGACACGGAGGAGAGAAAAAATGCTAATTGTGGTGCCACATAATCATTCACGTCAACGATCCACCAGTTGATTGATGATAATTGACCACGATGATCGTAATTGAAATATTTCTAAAATTGGATGATCGTGATGTTACGAAATAATGTTGGAAGAGCATACTGGAAATATTCATAAACCTATCTATTTAACATTACCTGTCATTTTTTTGTTTCCCAATAAATAGTTTAGAGCTATAAATTTAGAATTCTCCATTCTTCTATTTGCATATAAATTGTTTGCACTGCAAACAAGATAACAAACTATTTGTGAACATGTGTTATTTTTTGGTCTCGTTTGTAGGCTTGAGACAAATGAGGAAAGAAGGCTGAAAGAGGAGATCGTCGTCTAAAAGTACCGACTGATGAAAATGACAATGTGACTAGCGGGGTTGCTATATCATCTGGTGATGAGTTTGTGAGGCTTAAAAAAGAGATAGCTAACATACAATTAACAAGATTTGGATTTTTTGATACAACAATTGGATGACAAAATTAAGTTTGGTCTGAAAGCTACTCTTAATATGAGACCTAGTTCTTCTGCTTGTAGGAGTGACACATCCTATGTTGGAAATAGTGTGTAGATGAAAAGAGAAGAAATACAGATCAAGACTTCGAGGCATGAGGAATCGTTATCTTTAAAAAATTATTTGTCCCCACACGAAGTTTGTTATTGGGTTTATGACAATAATACTTTCAAGATACAACGAAGTCACCAAGCTCATTAACTAACAACTATTGGAGAACTTAGTCTTTTATTCTAGTAATTTGCAATGACTTGAATGTATTCCCATGTGATGTACGCATAGAACTTATCACATGTTCGATGTCTTCTCATTGCTTTCTCTATTGCACTTGATTTCTTGAAAATGCATGAAAGGAAAACCTATTTATAGGCTTGTAAGGATGTTTTACCAAGAGATGCGTCTAGTGTCTTTTCGTCCAAAAGATACACTACAAATGAAAGGATTCACTTTTTGATATAAGGTCTCACCTTATAACGAAAGAATACACCTATTGATATGTCAACTATCTTAAGGATGTAACTCTTCATCTAAGAATATCTTTTCATTAATGAGATAACTCATCAATGACACCATAACACATATGGACATGTCTTTTCATTTAATATTAAAACACTTCATTAATGAAAATATGTGATGATACATTTCATACTTAACTAAGTATGAACACATTGTCAATGTTCATAAAGTAATATATTTAAAATTTGAAACCTTCAAATTCCAACAATCTCCCGTAGGGTTGCAAATTTAAAATATTAAGTTGTACAATCATGTATCGTTAGATTTGAACCTTTCATTAGTGTAAATATTTCAAAGTTCAAACAAGTAAATGGTATATATTAGATTTGAACCATTACTCTTAAAGTCTGAACAGAAAATGTCACACACATGATCGTGCTCAATATTTCGAATAAGAGACTAATAACTAGCACTATTATGGTCATGTGCTCATTCCGGTTTCATAAATATTTACAAGAATAAACCTAAACGACACCACTTCTATATTCATATAGGTGGAATACATCGATAACACATATCGATTTATGATAACACATATCCATTCATTAAGAGTTTTCAACTCATTCTCAATTAATATTTGCACTAAATCCTCTTCTTAGTGCACCGATTATTAAGTAAGTTGTTGTTACCTTTTGAACATTGAGATCAGATTTTTGCTAGAATAAGGAAGAATTTCCGTTATTAATAACCATAAGTTTAGATAGACATTTAAGTACTCAACATAGCACACTTTTGCCAATGTAAATCACTAGAGGATAGAAATGATTGTCGTTAGTCGTGGATACAATATTTTTATTCAAAATATTCAAACCATTTTGCTTTTTCCCAATTGTTGATATTACACAAATTCAACAAGGAGATATATTTCTTTGAAGTTCAACACATAACTTCACAATTTTAGCACAAAACAATTTTTATATACATTTGCACATGTATATTTTTCATTGACTTTTGAGGTGGCGCACCCCCCACATTTTAAGATAATCACAATTTATTTCTCTTTACTAAAAAAGAGAACTATATTCACATTTATGATTTTAACGAGATGACCAAAAACTCATTTATCGATATTCGATAGTCATATTTATATTTTTTAATGAGATTACAAAAAACTCTTACACCATGTAATCATTAGAAGTTTTTGCCATGAACTCCACCGATACAATTTCTTCACATTGTATACTAGATTTTCTTTTGTCTACATAGTTTCAATTTATGATAGATTTTTAAACTAAGATTTATAA
Source organism: Pontederia crassipes (assembly GCA_030549335.1). Taxonomy (NCBI): domain Eukaryota; kingdom Viridiplantae; phylum Streptophyta; class Magnoliopsida; order Commelinales; family Pontederiaceae; genus Pontederia; species Pontederia crassipes. Next base: position 39,758,613 of record CM060190.1, read on the forward strand.
TGTTTCTTTCAAACATTCCTTTGTCACATAGGCACAAATCTAATTTTACTTTATATTCGATAGATATAAAAGATCCACAAATAGACTTTCCCATAGTCTTCTAGTTTGTTCTTTTCATCTATTCTCATGATTAGTTTTTTACATTGATCAAGAAAGCAATCATTCAAGTTATCATTCTTTGTAGACTTTATTTCAGTCTATACACATTTCAAGTGTCATATCACAAGTGATCAATTTGTTTATATGATCACATATATAATCACTTCGAGATTGAATCATCAATCAAATCTCCCACATAGTTGTTTACTTTAGAGATATAATCATCTTTTATTCTATGACCATTTAGGCGGTCAATTTTCTCATATAACACATATCTTTATATCATATCGAATACTTTTTCAAATTCGAGATTAGTTTGTATATGAATGATCAGTCCGCATTGCTAACTCTTCAAATAATAGGATCCAACTCAAGATCCTTAGGAATATGATATCTCTAAGCATTCATATGTATGTATAATTTCTTGAACTTTTCTCGTCCTTTAATGCTTGACAATTTGTTAGTAAATTCCCTGGGATTCTCACATTTGCAATAAAGCAAATGAGTGACTCATACACTTTGCCAACATTTATATTTGCTTACTCTTGTAGAGTATATAATGCAAATATATTTAAAATTCGATACCCATAATTTTGGAAACATTTATATTTACTTACTTTTATAGAGTATATGATGCAAATATATTTTAATATGCGATATTGACAATTTTCTTATATTTGCTAACCCAAATAGAGTTTAAAGTGAAAATATATTTTCATATATGAGAATCCAATAATAAATTATAATTTTGAAATATCACAAATATTTCATCAATTATAATTTAATTACACCATGATTAAATTTAAAAATCTAATAATAAATTATAATAGTGAAATTTTAGATATTTCATCTATCATAATTTAATACAACATTACTTTTGATCGCACAAAGTCTTAGGGTCTTTTGAATGTTTTTCTCATAACATTCTATAGTTAAATGTCCTCTTATCCGTTCATCCCCTTGAGTAGACTTTCTTTGATCATTTGTGCACACATGCTTTTATATAATGTGCCTCTTTAGATGTTTACTTGTAACATATCTTTTACAAAAACTTCTAAGACTTAGATGGATCCGACAATATCACATTGCCTCAATCCCTCACCTATGAGTTCATTTATATTCGTTTCATATACAAATATATTGTGTCCAAATGTTCATCTATGTGACAAATATCTATTTTAGATAATTTGTCGAACATGTTGGTCACATGTTCTATTTCTTGTGATGTTTACTAGTAACATCGCTATCTTTTTCGACAATTGATGAACATGTAAAAGCGCATGTTCTAATTTTTCTTGTGACGATTATCAGTAATATCACTAGCTTTCTGAATAATTGTTGAACATATATGACACATGTTCTATTTTCTTGTGATGTTTATTAATAACATCACTAGATAAAATTGCACTTGTTTTATTATCTTCGCAAGGTGTTCACGAGCAACACCATCAATTATAGGATAATGTACTTTTCTTGAATAAGTTATCATCATGTTCTAATCCCATGTGATGTTTGTTATTAATATCATTAGACAAAATTTAATTTTATCTTTCTATATCTATAAAGTGTTTACCAGTAACACCGTCAAGTATAGTTTACTCTTAAAGATATGTGTCATTAAGTACATATTAATTGATGCAATCAATTAACTAGCCACATAAGAATTTGAAGTAAACAAATTTTGAAAAAACAAAAGACACATTCGAAAGATACAATCAAATAGAAATCATCCTTACATACACAATGCCATTTATATAGTATAACCAAATAAATTGACATATCATTTTTTTTCTCAGCACATAACTCGAATAGGTTCCAAATACAACATCAAATTCACAATTTTGAATAGGAACAAAATCTAGAACATTTATCATAATAATGTTCATAATAATAGAAAAGAAATAATGTCAAATCTCACTTTAAGAGCAAAGATGAACATGAAAGCATACATCAATTGATGAAATTCAAATAACCATATTGAATGAGTTTTCACGTACTCTTGATCCATCATTTTGCATGTAACAATAATTTCTTTAGCCATCTCAACAAAATAATTTTCTAAAATTGTTGAAAATAGTGGATAGAAGAAAAGAGAAAAAATAAAGATCACGACTTCGAGACACGAGAATCACTATCTTTAGAGAATTATTTATCTTCACATGAAATTTGTTATTGGGTTTGTGACAATAATACTCCCAGAATACAATAAAATCATCGAGTTCGTCAACTAAAAACTGTTGGAGAACTCATTTTCTTATTCTAGTAATTTATAATGACTTGAATACATTTTCATGTGATGTACACATAGAACTTATCACATATTTAATGCCTTCTCATTGCTTTCTATTGCATTTGATTGCTTGAAAATGCATAAAGGGGAAACTTATTTATAAGCTTTTAAGGATGCTTCACGAAGAGATATGTCTAGTGTCTTTTTGTCCAAAAGACACACTTATTAATAAACGGATTCACCTTTTCATATAAGGTCTCACCTTAGAAGAAAAGGATACACTATTGATATGTGAACATAGCTTAAGAGATACATCTTATGATGAAAGAATATAACTCTTCATTTAAGAATATCCTTTCATTAATGAGATAATTTATCAATGTCACCAAACACATGTGAACATGTTTTTTTATTCAATATTATGCGACTTCATCGATGAAAAGATGTGATGATACATTTCATACTTAACTAATCAGTATGAACATATTTTCAATGTTCACAAAGTAATATATTTGAAATGTGAAAATTTCAAATTCCAACGTTCTCACAAGACCATCATCACAATCAGATACATTCGAGGGATATAACAATTCTGAGATCATAGATAGGCCTCAACCCCATGCTGCCCAGGAGCTCGTCCATGCACGAGAGACTAGGATTTCTTGAGGGTAAGGAAAGCTTTTTTACAACAGGAGTCACCTATTGAGTGCTCCGAATTTGATTTAAGTTCAAGTTTTAAATTATATTTTAGAAAAAATATAACAAATGATTGATAATGATAGTTTATAGTATCTTTTGTTCTTTTTTAGGAATGGCTAATGGTATCCCAAATTTGTTTTTCTTCTGATTCCTATATTCATTCAGATATAAATTATAATTGATGTCACTTTTTCAAATTTTAAATCTAAGGGCATTATATAATTATACTGTTCTGCTATGTATTTTGCTTATAATTAGTCATGTTAAAGGAAGTTTGTTTTGTTACATAAGTCTGTAGAAAAATAGGTTATGTTGATCTTTTTTGTGGTTGTGTAAATAAGACACAAGTTAGAAAGGATAAATCATTACTTACTATATATTTGCTATAAGATGTTAGTGTGGAATTTCTGAGAAAATATTTTCCTAAAAATATATACAATTTTTATATTAAAATTTTCACTTATGACTTTTGTGTCAACAAAAGGGAGAAAACATCTTGGAAAGATACCAACGCTGTTGTATTGGCTCTGGAAAGTAGCCTATTCAAATGCAGCCTATATGAAATGCCTTGCTATTCTTGAGTCCAAGGATCTCAAGGTTGCGTTTGGTTGGGAACAAAACGTGAGAACATTGCATTTTGTTCCCAAACGCAATGTGTGACGTTCGGCCGGAATATTTGGCCAAATGTTTCGACCGAAAGTTCTTGCTGAAGGCAAGAACATTTGTTTTTTTTCAGCTTCACGTCATTTCAGCCGCAATGTTTGACTTTTTTTCCATATTTTTTAATTGTTTATAATGTATGTATATATAATTTAGAATATATTAATACATGATTAGGGATATTATAAAATAATTTATTAAATGTTATTAATTAAAAATTATAAAATAATTAGTTCTAATAATTAATAAAAATTTTATTAATTAAAATATTCAATTATTTTTTAAAAAATTTATATTATATTTGGATCTTAAAATGTACGTAAATTATAATATTAATAATATTTAAAAGATTTAATCAGAATAAATAAACATAATATTAATAATATAATGATTTACATAAATTATAATATTAATAACATATTCTTATTTACTATAATTTCATACCTCATAAAATAATAAATTATATTTTTAATTCTCATTTTTTATCCAAACACCCACTAAAACTTATCCATCACATTAACTTTTTGAATCCTCATCATTACACTTTTTTATCCAAACACCAATCCAAACTTTTCTATCAAATCAATTAGTTCTCGAAAACTAATGTTCTCTTCAAATTCTCCTACCAAACGCAGTCTGGGTGTATTTGGATAAGAACTAACGACCAGAACTAACGTTAGTTTTGCCAAACACACACACAAGTTCTCATGGACCCCACAAGCATTTTAGTTCTAGTTAATGACACAAATCCTTGTGAAGAGTTCTTGTTCACATTGAGAACTTACAAGTTCTTCCATCTATACGAATTCCATCCATGTGAAAAATGTCTAATCAACCATCTAGTTCTCCCATCTACACAAATTTCAACCAAACACTAAGCAGGAACTAAACTCTCACGTCGACAAGTTCCCAAAATTTTGACTGTGTTTGGCTTTGGAACTTGAGCCAGAACTTAACCCAAGTTTAAAAACTTTTGCTAAACAGTCTATATGATGGAAACTTGTTAAGTTTTAATCACGTAATGTACGGCTGAAACTATTAGTCAAAAGTTCCCGTTGTGAAAATCAAGTTCTTGCTAATAGTAAGAACAACCTTTTTTTTTTTGTGTTATACCTATTATTTTAATAATATTGTTATATGCATATATTATATATTATATATTATATATATTTATTATTTATATATTATCATAAATTTATAATTTATTTAGGTATAATAACAAAAGAAGTACATTTATTATTTATTAAAATTTACTTAGTGTTATAATAAAATAAAATTTTCCATTATTATTTATTATGAAAAATATTATTTCTTGTTTAAATGTTGATGTAAATATTTTTATTCATTTTACTTATCATATATATATATCATAATAAAAATTAACTAGTATGATATTTGTATAATATAATTAAATTATTAATTATGGTATTCTAAAATAAGTTATATAATTATTTTATATAAATATGATGTTAAATTTTATTTTATTTTATATTTCATTTTTTAATCATTACTTAGTTTATCTTAATTTTTTTCTTCTATCTAATTTGCTAATTATAAAAAAATGTGTAATTAATAATATAAAAATGATCTTAAAAAATAATAAAAAATATATTTATTTCTTACTTTTTATTCAAACACTTACTAAAACTTATCTATCAAATCAATTTTTAAAATTTTCATCATTATATTTTTTCATCCAAATATCAATTCTTTTATATCTAATCGATTAGTTATCGTGAACTAACGTTTTTTCAAATTTTTCATACCAAATACAGCAAAAAATTAATTAAAATTTTAGTTGCACCATCCAAAAGGAACTCATTGGCACTTACGGGGAAAGATGCCTTTCGTAGGATTTGAGCACATCAGACCAAGAACGTAAGGCATATGTAACGGGAATGTTATCTTTATGTGCAAAAATAATTAGTGCATGCATGAGTTCCTTCGTGTGCACTGAGACTTTAATACTCATGAAATTTTCTGTATCCATATACGTCTGAATATTGTTTAAATTTGAATATTTTGTTAGGATATAAATGTACAACCTTACGCTTTTTCACCTGGTGCATAGAAAATGTAATTAAAAGCTATTTTAAAGAAAACAACGGTATGTCTTTAAAATTAAAAAAAAACTATTTTGTTATGAGAAAGATGGGCTTTTGAAGCCCATTTGCGTGGAGGTCCAAAGCCCAAAAAATATTTTTCTTTCTGGCAAGCAGCGACCATTTCATAAGCTTTGTTTGGGTGATAGAATTTAAATTATATGAGCTAAGTTTAGATGAACTTAAACAATAAGTTTAGATTAACTTAAAAAAAATTGTCGACAATAATTAGTAACATACTATTATAAAATTAATTAATGCTAGAGAACTTCCACATTATTTAGCTCAAGCACCTAACTAATCAAATCAACCCCGAAACAAACCAAACCAACCAGACCACATTACAAACCAAATTAAACCAGATCCAACAGTAACTAATCGAACCCCCACCACCGCCAATTTTCTTTAGTTATTCTCCCTCCCCAAAGACCAGACGGTCCAATTAGCCGCATTGGACCGGTAGGTAGCAGGAAAAGAAACCCTGCGTCTTCGTCTCCGTCTCCGTCTCCGTCCACCGTCGCCCTGCAATGGCGGACGAAGACCCCAACGACGCGGTCCTCAGCGACGTCGAAGGAGACGACGTTCCAGTGCCCATCGACCTCTCAGGCGCCTCCTCGGTCGCTACATCGTCCTCCTCGTCATCCACCGCCGCGGAGCAGCGCATCCGTGACCTCCAGACAGAGCTCGAGGAAGAGCGCCGCGCCCGCAAGTCCGCCGAGGACGCCCGCTCTGACCTCCAGAACGCCTTCAACCGCCTGAAGAATCTCGCCCACGAAGCCATCAAAAAGCGCGACGAGGCGTTCCGCGAACGCGACGACGCCGCCCGCTCTGCGCAGCGCGCCGCCGCGGAGCTCGAGGATGCCATCCGCGTCAGGGAGGAGGTCTCCAAGCAGGCGGAAGCCCTCCGCTCCGAGATTGACACCGCATCCCAGATGCTCGTCTCGGGCATCGAGAAGATCTCCGGCAAGGTCGGCGCCTTCAAGAAATTGCCCGCCGACCTTCCGATTTCCCAAAAATATAACGGGTTGCCGTCCGTGGCCTACGGCGTCATCAAACGCTCATATGAGATCGCCGATGAGTTGATGAAGCAGGTCGACGCGTCGTCCAAGGCCCGGGATCAGGCGCGGGGGCAGATCGACCAGAGGAACTACGAGATCGCCATTGAGGTTTCACAGCTCGAGTCGTCTATCGCCGGGCTCAGGGATGAGGTCAAAAAGAAGGCAACGGAGATGGATGGTTTGCACAAGACTGTGATAGACAGGGAAGGGAAGATTAAGGAGCTGGAAAACGAGATCTTTGAATTGAGACAGTTTGGCGAGGAGCGTGATAGTAAAGTTGCGAGTCTGGAGACGAAATTGGATTCACAGAGGCCATTGCTGATCGACCAGCTGAACTACATCTCGAAGCTTTACGAACTGATTGGGTTCATAAGGAAAACTGCGGATGGTGATGATTCGGATGAATCAGACGCATTGGATTCCTTATTCATGTGGAATGAGTTGGATATGGATGGGAATTTACACAAGTCGTTAGAAGGAATCAAGTTTATTTACGAACTTGCCAACAGTGCAGGAGAGAAATTGAGAACTTTTGTGTCTGAGAAGTGCAAGGAAGTTGGAAACCTGAATGAAAAGGTTGCAGAGCTGCTGACGGAGAAACAGCATATTGGGACGTTACTCAGAAGTGCATTATACTCCAAGACAGATGAGGTGCGGCAAGTTGCGGAAGATGGGCTGCGGGAAGCTGGTATTGATTTAACATTGGAGAATAGCCAGAATAGGTCTGAGAATGAAGAAGAAAACGAAGTGTACGTCTTGGTAATCAATTGCTTCTGACATATTGGTTTTTACTTTTTAGAATTCTGATGGAAGGTTTTGGTAAAACTCCGCCTATATTTTATAGCCGGTCCCAAGCCCGGATAAAGGAGGAGGGTTGTGTTAGGCCCCGACAGCCAGCATAAAATCCTGTCGAATCTTATGAACATGGATCAACGAAGAGCGGAATGGCGTCGTATGATCCATGTAGCCGACCCCACCTAGTGGGATAAGGCTTTGTTGTTGTTGTTGTTGTTGTTGTTGATGGAAGGTTTTGGTAAGTAACTTTTGTCAGAAGTTGTTTAGGTCCTAATCGCCTATATGTTCTTTACAGGCCGGTGCTTTGGAAAGTACATTAAAGGAATCTCAAATCAAGATCATTGAGCTAAATCGGTTGGTAGATGCACTCAGGTATATTTCTTATAACCGAGCTTGCTTATTCTTGACAGAAAAGGTATTATGAATCCTTAAGGCTAAAGTTGCAAATCTATTATTATGTTTCTGCGCTTCAAACATTGTTATCATGTTTCTTCGCGGCAATTTCCATATTATAGTAATGCATTAATCCGCAAGTAATTCCATCTTTTAATACCACTCATTTTTATATCCGCTTTCTTTCTATTATGAGAGTACACACAAACTGAATCTTGAAGTGTCACCCTCAATTGGAGATTGATTCTAATTGTCCTAGAAATCATGAGAAGCATTAAACAGATATCTCATAATCCTTTAATAAATAACTATGAGCAATAAATCTGTCATTATATTCCGTTTGGAAAAGTAATGCTATCTCTGGAGTCATATCACTTGTAGGATAGCTAAGGGCAGCACTTGATTGTGTTGAGAGACAAACTCCAATGTCTGTCTGTCTGCCGCCAAATCAGAAAGATCTCCAGAAGCTTTCAGCCGAGATCTGTTATAGCCATTGACATTCTGTTGCTGTCCATACCTCCTTTATCAGTTCATACTCAAAGCAAAGATGATTGATGCCCTCAGCAGTCTTACAGCATAAGGCGATTTGCATGTACTAAGGGGGTGCCTCCTTTATCAGCACAATGGCAACCTTCCACCTGTTAGCCAAAGCACAAGCAACACTAGGATGCATTAGGAAATCCAATGGCAACTTCAACCTGTTAAGCTAAAGCACAAGCCAGTTTGAGATATTAATATGTAGTCTTCCATTCTGTTTGCTCCAAATTTCTTTAGTGATAGGAGCAAAAAGAATCTATCGATCTCTTACAAAGCCCATATTGTCAGATGCAAATTCCTATATAATTTCCATGACATCGAGCCCTAACGGCCAGATTTTTTTATACAATAGCACCGGGAAACCATTTGGTCCAGGAGAACCTTCACTTTTCAGAAAATGCAGGTCATCTGCATCTACTTATGAGAGTCTAAGAACCTTGCTGCCCGTCCATTGTCATTCACTCAGGGGGTGCCTCAGAGTGAATCACTGAAGAGTTCAGCCACTATCATGTAGCCTTTGTCTCTCTGTCACTTCCACCCCATAGACCACAATTTTGTCAATATGGTTAGTTTGGCTCTGTCCACTAGCATACATGTGAAAGAACCTCATGTTTGAATCTCCTTGAATGATAATTGTCTTGATTTATGTCTCCATGTTATCTCCGTTGCAAGATACTCACTAGCCACCACCTCCTAATGTCGCCTATGCTTCTTCAGCTCAATAGTTGATGGCACCTTATTATCCTCTAGCTGATCAAGTGTCGAATTAGCTACAAGGCTTTTGTCATCGGCATTCACAACCAGCCTTGATCTGGCATCTATTGGAACATAAGAAAATGCTAAGGTGATTCAGTTTATCTGCTAGGGTCCTTGTTGCTGAATTTCATTCCTGGCCGCTTCTCCATATTGCTTTACGATTGTTCATAATTCAACTTCCTAGAACCATGCCTCCATATTACTTTACGATTGCTCAAAATTCAGCTTCCTAGAGCCATGCCTTTTCAAATTCGAAATACGATCCAAAAAGGGAGCATTTATTTGAAAACCATATTAATGGAGTGTGATCAGCGAAAGGTTTCTCCAGATGAGAGGTGATCGAAGGTTTATCACCTTGGGGATAAGAGTATTTGGTTCGATAATCACCTTAGCACACACTTGAGATATGTTGCTGGTGTCGTATGTTGGGAAGGAGAGCTATGTTTTTTTGAAACTAGAAAGGACGACTAGCAAGAAGGTAGTCATCCAGAAGTTCCATTACTAATATTGTGAGTTACAAAAGAAGTTTGATAGAAAGGCCAACAGAAGGCCATTAAAAACAAAAAAACAAAACGACAACGTCACATTACTCAATATCAAAGATGGCATCATTATTCCGTGCACCGATAACCACCCATGCTCTTGCAGCACCGTTGACGTCGCAGCCAAAAATAGGCAATGAAAGCAGTTGGCAAGAGCCACACGGTCATCCCATAAAACGAAAACTCGTATTTTCTGAAGAGAGCGCAAATCCTCCATTCAAGGGTCGCTGACACCAGGCTGCCTACCCCACTTGGACAGCACACGACTTTTGAACAATTGGGTTGCGGACACGCTCAAGCCTGTGGTGTCGGAGACAACTTCCCTATACAGAGGTGCAAAGGGATTCCTTCTAGTATAACATACTTGTTGTCTCCTGTCCTGTCCTCCTCCCTTACTTGCCAGCATCATGAATGATGACATTCAAGAGATACATGGCATCATGTTTGTACTGCATTGATCCAACAGTGGTTTTCATATCATCTCCAACATGGGTGCTGGGCTAAATATGATACCTACGGGCTACAACACATCTGCACAGGTGCTCCAGATTCATGTTCATAGCCATGGACCATGGTGCAACAATCGCCAGGCTTGATCTCTGTTAATCTACATCCACGTGCCACTTAGGATGCATGTGTACATATTCATCATTCCTTGTCTTCACCTGAATACCCTGCTTCAATTCTTCACTGATCAGAGTAGAAATTTGCACAAATATGTCCCACTTATCCACATTCTAAACAGTTGATTGGATCTATGCATTCACGTTGGATGTGTCACGGGTTGTGACATCTAATCTTTTTCAAATATGTCCCGGAGATGATCATCCATTTTCTTTGCTTTCATATCTAATCTTTTTCAAAAAAGATGTCAAACATTGTTCTTCCACCTCAAAGGAGACATCATTTCAAGGGTTTGGAAAGACTTGAACCAAGCATAGAAGCTTTTACCAAAGGAGACCTTTTTTTTTTTGCAGAAGACTTTGCTATGCTAGGGCCAGTGTCACAGATGACCATAATAATTTTTTTTGTTCAAAATTACCAAATCATATACTAGCTAATAGACTGACATTAAAGGGCTGAGAAATGAATATTATTTCACAAAAAGTAAAAGAATAATGAGCATTAACTTGTCAGTAAAAAATTGTGTGTGATTTTCTAATTTCAAGTTACTGTATTTTCTTTGGAGACAAAGTCCATACAATTTTGTGTGAAGTTGTGCTAATTTAGAGCTGTTTAGAAGCCTTTGATTATTCTTGGTTGGAGATTCTAAATAACTTGCATACTATTACATGTTTTTCATGTTCAATTACAAGAATAAGTATGAAGTGCTTACCTCTACAATGAGCACTTGAATGATAAAATGGAACCCTCAAGGCTTTTGAACCTGTTTTTTGTTCACTAAATTAACTTAAAAACTTAGAGCTGATGTACAAGATAAATTTAGTAATAAGAAAGTTAATATGGAGTATTTTCTATTATTTTTGTTCACTCTATTTCTACAATTGTTATCAAAGAGTCATTTTTCTATTTGGACTAGAAAGTTTGTGTTGTCCACAGAGCCAGTTATATCTCAATATGAGCTTCTTGTGGTTAGCTTAATCATAACAAGAGTCATTCATCATTCCATGCTAACGTAATTTCTATACCATATGCTCATATGCTGTATGTAGGCTCGCTCTGTGACAAATGACATTTAATGAATGTACTTACCTTACTTTTGGCCTACCTAATTCACTCGAGTTTTTTGTGCATAAATTGTTTACCTGATAAAGGGCAGAGTCTAGTCTATTGAAATCTCGCTTAGATGCTCAAGCAAAGGAGATTAACCAACAAAAGAATCAAATAGAAGAACTCAAAGACAAAGAGCGCCTGGCAAATGAAAATGTAAGATAATTTCCTCAGTCCAAACTTTCTGATTTCTTTTGTGCTGAGTATAAACATTTCTACAATCTACATTTTCTTACCAAAAGAAAAAAAGGCAAGGACCTATGTGGGTGCATCTTTCTCAAATTAAGCTTATTAGTTAATGATCTTTCTTTCCCCAAATAAATAATGATCTATTTGCAGGTTGAAGGACTCATGATGGACATTGCAGCAGCAGAGGAAGAAATTACAAGATGGAAAGTAGCAGCAGAACAAGAAGCCGCAGCAGGACGAGCCATTGAGCAGGAGTTACAAACACAGGTTGACAAGAAATTTGGTTGCGTTTTCTATTTGAGTTCCTACCAAGGTGTTATATTATAGAAACACATGTTTTGTTTCTCTATCATATGCAATTATGCACCACAAATTCTCAAGCAGTTGACTACTATGCAAGTGAAGTAAAATTTCCAGATTAAATAGTTCGTTCTTAATGAGCTAAAACATTTCAATAGTAGGGTTCCTTTACAATTGTCAAGTGGATGACAAGAAAAGACATTAGGCAGGGACCAGATTTGACGCGCAAATAATTTGAGCCCGCGTTAATTTACATGTAGTTTTTTTTTATTGAAAGAAGTTACAACATCCTCTCTCAAAAAAAAAAAAAAAAAAGAAGTTACAACATGTAATTGGTAAAGACTTCTGTGACTCACTATTTATTGTTGGTTAAAACTTTATATTCGGCCCCCCTGGAAAGAAAAAAAAATAAAGCTCTAGCTATCTAATTTGGAAGTGCACGCAGGGTGCATCTTGAACTTTGACTTCAATCCCTCTAATCAAATAACAATCTTGAAATGAGTATCATGATTGAGGTGCAAATCACCTATGAATCAGGTCTCTAATTCGATTTTCACCATGTGACTCTTCGTGTTATTCTGTTTCATGTTTTCTTTACATGCATTGGACACGTAAAGCTTCCTTTCTGATCGAAGTAACGACAATTTTAAAATGCATGCTTCCAGATATTTGTATGCTTGGACATACGATTATCGGTGATAAACCACTTAAATATTTATCTGAGCTACTAATGATATGTATATCTGATTTTTATCTTGGGAACATTAACGAATATCTCTTCTTACGAGGGGATCATAAAGATCTACTGAGAGATGAAGAATTCCTTGTTGTTACATTTCTATAGGAGATTTAACAATTTCACTATGAAACATTGAATCATTAAAGGTTCACTATTTTCTCTATTGATTACACTTGACTTAACATCTAAGTCATTTTTTAAATGCACAGGTTCTTTTCCAATTTTACTATGTTTTCTTTCACATCTTATTGGATATCATGATTAAATGTAATCTTATGATGCATGCTGAAGGATAAAATACAATCTTGAGGACTGTTCCTTTCAACTTGGTTTTGTATATAATTTGTTTCGTGATATTAAAATTTCCTTGCACATCTAAGAAACGATCACCTGCAGTTTGATCATTCTTTGTAGCCATGCAATTCAGAGTTCTTTTTCTTGTTAGGGCCATTTATATTGAACATGTGTCTGAATCTATTGCTGTCCAAAATAAATTTACTACTATCCTACATTTCTAAATGCATAAATGTAATCGTGACTAAGGGTGGATGCAAAAGCGGTGGTATGTAATCTAATCCAGATATCCAACAAATGGAAATTTTGAAAATGAGTATTGTAGAAACTGAGGAAGCGTCTTCCTTACTGGCTCTGGTTGCGCGCAGGGGGCCTGGAGTTGAGACAGCCATTTCTTGGGGCTCTCGCTGTTGTATGGGAGATCCAATGCAACTGTACTATTTTTGGAGAAGAACGGTGTTATATTAAGAATATTGTATATCACACCGCTTTGTTTATTAGAGTGGGGGGAGTGAGCATCTTTTTGAGAGCCCCGACCCTCTTGTTTTTGCCTTTTTAGATTCTTCTTTTTTTTTTTTTGTTCCATAGTCACATGTAAATTCTCTGCCATTATGCTCTTAATACAAACCGGATGACTATCCCAAGATTATAGTCATACTTTTCCTTTAAATAAAAAAAGATGAGGAAGCTGCATGTTGATTTCCGAAATGTTAATGGCATCCATCGCATATTGAGTATTGCATTGAAATTTCTTTAATATTTACTTATATGTCATTCATACTACTTGCTCCATATATATGTGTTATTCTATTAAAATGCTGGTTTGGATTTGCGTCTAATAGTTGACATTTTAATTCCATGATACAGTTGTCAGCTCTCCGGAAGGAGATAGAGGATACAAGACAAGCAATGTTGGAGTTGGAAAGCAAGCTCAAATTCAAAGAGGAGACTGCAGCTGCAGCTATGGCTGCAAGAGATGCTGCTGAGAAATCATTGAAGCTGGCAGACTCGAGATCTGCAAGGCTGAGGGAGAGACTGGAGGAGCTTACTCATCAGCTTGAAGAATCTGACAACCGGGAAGATCTCAGGAATCAAAATAGTTACCGATACATTTGCTGGCCGTGGCATTGGCTGGGATTAAACTTTGTAGGACACCAACAGACAGAAATACAACAAAATAACAATGAAATGGAGCTTTCAGAGCCCCTAATGTAGGGTGACTCTCGTGTCACACAAGCGAAGTAGGTGTTATGATATAGAGGGAAAGGTTCTCATTTGTTTGTAAAATGTTTGACTTGTCAGTCCGAAGAAGGATTCAAGAAGTACATCTTCATTGCCCGAGGAGGGTTACAGGAACAGAAAAGATTTGCTGCTTTCGGTCAGTTCTTCTTTCATTGTTCTCTTGTATAAGCCGGAAAAAAGTTGTCTTTCCGTCGAATGATTCAAAAAGCATCGTCACTACCCAAGCAAGATTATAGGAATAGATAAAATGATTGGCCGCTTTTGGTTATTCTTCTTTTTCTTTGTTCTTGTTGATGTATAGGCCGGAGACATCTTCCAATGCTCATAATAAAGTGATTACTTTTGTCTCGATCTCTGCCATATTAATTTCTCGTGTATCACCAATCTCTTGAACTGCTATTGCTATGTATGCCTGCAGCTATATTTTCTTCCCTCATGGAGTCTTGATCAAAACTTGATCCTTTTCAGGTGATTGTTCATGCTGGTTTTACAATTTAAGTTGTGCCTCACTGCGACATGCACTGTAATTTTTTAACGGTATCGGTATCGCCGAGCCGGCGATGAATATACTTTGAAGTACAGATACGCGAGCTCTCCAATTCTTTATTTTGGTCCAAAAGTTTTCCTATTATTTTAATAATGTATGCATTTGTTTGAGTCCAATTGTTTTGCTTAGTGCGTAAATCTGAAGAAAGTGGAGTTTGTTAAGTTACCTTCAAAAGCATAATCATATCAGATTCTAATGCATGCTGTCTTCTCTCTCTCTCTCTCTCTCTCTATATATATATATATATATATATATATATATATATATATATTAACGAGAAGGGTACCCTTAATTAATGCACCAAGGACGCCAAACAAAAGATATTATTCACTTAATTAAATATGTTATAGACAATTTAATTTTATAATTTATATTTTAAAATGAGTTTAAAACAATAAAATATGTGCGAAATGGTTTTTCATCTATAAAGAATACTAAATTATCTATATAAAGTAATTATTGTCTTTATCGTATATCTTTTTACCATCTTTTCTTTAATTTCATTTCACTTTCTCTTCACCATTTCTCATTCCTTTATCTACTTCACTTCATTATATCTCTCTCATGTTTTTTTTTAAAAAAAAGATCTTTTTATGTGCGCACAATACAATTGTTGAGATATTCTCCAATGGATTGTAGACATTTCTTTCACGGACGAACCCTATTGTTGGAGTTCATGAACTCTTTTTTCATGTCTATTCTTTGACATGGATTGGGAGGTTAATTATGATCTGCCCAACGTCTTCTTGAAATGCTTCCAGGAAATATCATCGTTCTCAGAGATCGTTCTGGACCTCCACCAATGTCAGACTTAATTAACAAGTGGCAAAGTCCACTTCACATCTCTTCGAACAGTGCATCACTCAGATCTTCTCGGTGAAATTCTCGTTACCTTCCAAGGTTGGAGGATTCGACTTAATTAAGAAACTTTTGATTGGAAGAATAATTAAAATGATGCATGCATATTCCAGAATTACACTTATCTAGAATAAAAATGATAACTTGATAGCATCATAAATTATGATAATGAATGAATAAATAGATATCATAAATCATTAGAATTAAATGATGCTTGACAAACTTAGAATCATGATATACTTGAAAATCATGATCTGTCTTAATCATATTTCTTAATTTGATTTTGCCTTTAATTTTTGGGATATGCTGAGCAAACGATACAGTCTTGTACGATCAATGAGTGATCAAATCATGATCAAAGGAGTGACCCTTTATTTTAAGGCATTTAATTTGAATTGGCAACCCATTATTCATATTTTATCTAAATTTAATCATATCTTCTATTTGGCAACTCATTATTGGAAGAAATTACACGAGTAAAGGAGACTAAATTTACAAAAAAAAAATTGACTTATTAAATTTCATAGGCCTCGAACATCAAGTCATGACCATGAAAGCTACAATTTCATAAGTTGCTACTGTGTGAAGGCACAAATTCATCATTAATGATTTCATGAGTCGTTACCCTCAACAATTTTATAGGTTGTTTTACTACTCTAGCATAAGTCATGCGAAGTTCAATGGTCAAAATCATAAATCACTACGAAGAAATCATGACCGAGACATAAATTAACCAAGATAGGTCCAAGCAAACTAGACTTTGGGTTTGGGTCCAACTTGACTTGGTCTCAACTCAGTTTTTGTCCAGTCCAAAACTTTTGGATCCAATACTGGTAGTACCAATCCCAATCGATATTGAGTGTGGGTTCGTATCAAAAAATCAAGAACGAAATAAAAAAATTGATGGGTAAAAAATATTTAAAAAATAATATATATATAAAAATAAGATCATTAGCAAAGCCAAATAATAATTTAATCAAATAAACATCAACTTTTCAAAATATTACATCAATAAATGAGACAATAAGACAACAAACTTTTTTTAGCATTTCCTTACAAATGATTATTAAGTTACTAAATAATTAGAACTATGTGAATATTTCTATTATTATTTTATTATTACAATTGGGTCAAGTCATGGGTTGAGTTTTCGTATGTTGGATCCGATCTTGACTCGAAACTCATCGATTTTTCTACTTTTATAACTTGGTCCTAGATTACAAACTCGTCGGGAGTTCTCGAACAACTAGGTCGATGTAGTCCGAGTTGACCAAGATCGATCCAAATTGTGTTCACCCCTAAATCAAGGATATCAAAAGTTTTTATCTCATATCACAGCACTGACAAATAGGTCGATTCAAGATGCTAGAAAAGTCACAAGCCATAATTTCAACGTATTGACCATGAAATCCATTGTTACAGGTCCTAAAAGATTGAAACAACACATGCATTATGTGCATTGAAGATAAGAAAGTCATGAGCCATAGAACAACCAAGTCATTGAAATCAACCGAAAAGTGCAAGAGCCACAAGTCATCATGGGTCGTGACATTGGGAATTCAAATTCAAGTTAGAGTTAAAATATCCATGAAATTAGAATCAAGGGCCATGAAAGCCAATAGATTTTATTTTTTTGAGGTTCTTTAAACCTATAGTCTAATACAAGTTCAATTACACAAGGATTAATTTTAATTTTGATTGATTTAAAAGTCTAATACAAGTTTAATTCAAATTTCCTTTTGTCTTGACATGAAAAACTCCTAAACAAATTAGATCTTTGTGAAAATCCTAGATGTTGTAAAAACTTATAAATATAGGTCCAAGAAGGCAGCAAAAGTTGTGTTGAAGCGTGAGAGCTATCTTACAATGCTAAGCGAGAATTTTGTCGAAGGTCTATTTTGTATTGTGCGACAACTTAGAGGTCCTGAAGACTATGGGTTCTATTTGTATCTTACGATAGGATGTTCTTTTACTTTATTCTTCATGTCTATCATTTATGTATTAGAGTTTTTCAATTATGATTTGTAGGAAAACTATATGAACCATTTGTTAGTATGAATTACTTATACTTTAGATTTTTTTTGTTATGCATGCTGAGTTTAATATCTTTTTATGACTACTTTACTTTCTAAAATTGGATTACAAACTTGTTTAAGGGACAATTAATTTAGAATTTCATATTGCTTTATGAATTGATCTTTTAATTTTAAATTGAAGCATACATGACACATGTTCAATAACTCATCATTAGGGTCGAGCTAATGTGGTTTATTGAATATTTTTAATTTGTAATTAAATAGCACTTTAGGTGATGCAAATTAATTTATTATAATCTTCTATTAAATTGATAATTAATTGTTTGCAATTTTTAGTTTTATCATAATTAAGATAGTTTAGTTTGATAATTTTGAAGGTTACTTTAGATATTTCTAATGAAAAATCAAAATCATTATTTACATATTATGTTGTAATTAAGATTATATCATGACTTCAATGAGCATTCACTCTTCTCCAAATGTATTTACCTTGTAAGAGTTTTCTACATTCCTCTTTTAAAAAAAAATTAACCATGCATTAGATGGTTAACCATAATGCACTGTTATCATTTGTAACGCCTCACGTGAATTAAAAAAAAGAAGTTGAAGAGGAAACGGCTTCCTCTTCTTCATTTCACCTTCCCTCTTCCTCTCCCCTCTTCAATGGCTGAACAGTTCAAGAGAGGGGGAGACCAAGAGACAGGATCAAGCTATAAAACCCCCTGCCCTCTCTCCTTTTCACGTTTTTCCTCTCGTCCCTCATTCACTCGCCCTATGTTCTCCCTCCGACAATTTGCACAGACAACGGCAGAGGGAGGCATTCCGGCAGTGATTTCTAGCACGGACGACGGCGAGCAGCAGCAAGCGATCGAGGACGAATCACCACGTGGACGAACCCCAATCTCGTAGGCTAAGAGGTGTGATTTCAGGATCTATTTCATAGGTTAAGTTGCTGGATGACTATGCATGCTTAAGGACGAATCCGAAATATAATTCCTGACTAGAAGACGAAGTTGATAACCCTGAAATGCTTGATCTTTCATTCCTGCGAATCACTTGAAACTACTTATTTGTTGTTTACGTAGGTTTCGAATTACCTAGACCATTACATGTGTAGATTATTTTTCCTAATAGTTTAGAGTTTCATATGATGCTGTAGTATGATCATAAACTCGCGATATTGCTGCATGATCACGTTGATCTTTGAAAAGAACGAAATGATTTTTAAATCATAAACTTGCACAGTTTCTGCGAATACAGAACCCCCGGCCCGGGTTGCTCTCAACCAGGCCCGGACTCGGGCTAACCCGGGACCGAGTTCTCTCAACTCGATCCGGATCCATCATTAACGCTCGACCCGAGCTCTAATCGCACTAGTAACCCGGCCCGGGCTCTGTCTGACCCGACCTGTGTGTCGATCGGAGAAGACGATCGAGCGGATCGACTTTTCCGACCCGATCGTGCGCTCAACTCGGCCCGGGTATAACCCTGACCCGGCCCGGTTTAACTCAAATTTTTTGAGACTGATTCTATCGAAAGCTTGGCCCGGGTTTACCTGTACTCGGCCCGAGTTCTAGCCAATAGAACGTAAACTTTATGATTTTCGAATCCATGTTTATGAAATTGATATCTGATCTTTATAGAAAATTAATTATGCTCAACAGAATCATGTTTACCTCCTATCGAACTGAATAAAAAGAATGAAATGCCAAACTTGATTATGACATGATAAATGGCCGTCCACTCCCCCATTGGACGATCGCTAAAAAGGACTACGACGGACGACCGTTCGACTTCCGGGCGTCCGGTACGTGAACAAAGAAAATTTGACCTTAATCAAACCCTCTAATTTTAAGCTTCTGTCCACTTGATTAGTTAAATAAAAGAAAGGACTCAAAGAATGATTCAGAGCGCTCCATATGACCTTGATCGATCTTTGGATTGAAAGAAATGACCATTATGATAATGGAAGTTAAGCGGCCCTAAGCAAGGCACTTCCTCACGGATTATCAGTTGTCCTGTCTAGATGTGAGTTCTCTCCTTAATGGATGTTTCTTCATGGTACGAGGTCATCCCAGCCCGACGGGACTGGCCGTAGCATTGATCACCCACTGGCCCACAATAGTCTAAATAGTAGCAGTACGAGTGCAGGCAATGATATTTCCCTAAAAGATTAAAGAGCTCTTCCAATGGAATGGAATGGAATGTGATGGAATGGAAATGAAATAAAAAACGAAATGAAATGAAAAAAAAAGCAAGAATGAAAAGAGAGACATAAACCGTATTATACTCTCTACCATATGACTCACTTTCACATTCCAATTTATTATACTTATTCTGACAGAACTGATTTATGATTTATACGATCTCACACTTAGTTTTATGTTAATGATTGAGCTTGCTCCCCTGTGTGATCCCCACAGATACATGATGATTGCTGATGGTGTACGCGCGGCGACTTCGCTCTGGGTGGCATGTGCATGTGGTCATGATTACGCTTAGAATGAGTCGTGTATTTATCCGTTATACTAAGTGGCATATATACTCAGATGGGTCTTATCATGTCATGGTCGACCGTTGTCGTTTTTATGTTTAGCACTCATACTTTTACCTTTACTACCTCAGACATGAGTCTATGGGATGTTATCTTTTGCTTCCGCACTATGCTTCTTATCGAGACAGATTGATGTATTTGAACCCTTTTTGTTTTCGCATTCTTTCCTTATTGTTGTACTATTTTATTCGACAAGTTTTTCGCTTACGTGTCATTTTTCTTGACCATTTGGGTCAACAAAAGAGTCAAATAAAAGAAGAATAAGGTAGCGCACGAGAGGAGATCGTGCCATATGGCGGGTCGAATTTCGAGGCGGTACAACCTATCATTACATACTTTTAATTTTGGACGAAATCTTTGGACATAGTACGATTTATACTTACTCTTGAGTAGGATTATATACCTAATTAGGCTCTAATACCATATCTAGAAAATTCATCTAAAAAATAAATATCATTGGGAGACTTTTGGGTGTCACATTCATTAACCGTTATATATGGATGAGATTGAGGATTGTGTTGACCTAAGATTGATTCATATATGTGTACAAATCAATGGTGGACTTAAATTCATTTTAAATTCACTCTAAAAAATATTTATCAATAATACATGTTTCTTTTTAACTATATAGATATAGTTTTACTAAAATAACAATGAGAAACTTTCAAAGGAAACCGTATTAATAAATAATAGTTTGATATGGCATACTTTAATAAAGATAATTAAATAGCAACTGTTTCATTTGATTTTGTAACATTAGATAATTTAATGACTCAATGAAGCTATTACAACCATAATTCTTATTCAATGTTAAACGTGTTGCAATCACTTAATCCTAGTTATATGTACGAATTTAGAGCATAACATAGATTCTTATAGTTAGAATATGTAAAGTGCCATCCATGCAATTAACATGTAACATGATGCTATATGACGTACCTATATGTCATCATCATATAAACATAAATAATGCAAGAATGATACAAACTCTAGCACGATCATCTACGAGACATATAATGGCACATCATACATTCACATAAGTACAAGAACATGATTAATTATTCAATAATGATACAATGACATAAAACTTTGTCATGCTTGTCCTTCTTCATGTTACTTGTGTTCTTCCTTACATCATCATCATCTAGTTTTCACAAAATTGTTTTATAATCCTTTGGATACAATTTTTAGATAAACTTTCTTATCTTTATTTCTTTATTATAAGACGCTTTAAAGTAATTTACTTTACTTTGAAATAAGCTCATCTTATGGTAACTTTGAATTAATTTAGTTGAAGAAAAGTCAACAACCATTGTAAAAGTTATTAGACCCCGAAGATGTTATGCTGCTCCACCAAGGGTATATTTATGAATACACATTTCATTGTAGGTGTAAATTTTTTATTCTCCAGAAATACATATGCAATATATAATTTTTTATTTTTTATCTTTACTTTGATGAGTGTGTTTACTTATATATTTTTACATATTATTGACATATGTGACTTCAGAAAATTCAGGATTATGTATCATCAATTCTCTTTCCATTTTTATTACAATCTTCCTTCTAATATTCCATTAACAAGTCGCCACCTCTCTCTCCTGCACACCCCAATATCTTGTTTTCTCTCTCATCTGGCTAGAAGAATCTTTCAAAAGATTGCAGGCACAAATGCAACTGGCGTAAATTTTTCTTCTTCTTCCTTTTGCTCCCAATTCTTCATTCCTGTCTCACAGCTGCAACGTTTCAGACGCTTGTTCTTGCATTCGTTTCCTCAGTATCTTCCGAAAAAGTTACCAATTTTCTTGCTCCTCCGTTTCTTCTGTCATCGCATTTTCCTTGATGTTAGTGAAGAATTCATTGTTGATTAGGCCTTCAAAATTTGATCTTTATCGGTCGTTTTCCTGGGAATGATGAGATACTAATAGTTTCCTGTATACTTTTCTTTTATCTGAATTTCTATCCACTCTGCATGTGCATCTTTTGTTCCCTGCTTTGATATTTTTCCTTGATGTGAAGCGCTACGTTGTTCTTTATAGTAAAAGCGCTGCACTTATTAATTGTTTTCTGTTAATTCCCTACCTACCGCGCATTAATTACCTTAAGGCTTTCAAAATTTTGGTACGATTCATGTACTTTATACATGCAACAACACAATAATCCAAGTAGTATACATAACTTTTGCTTCGCCCTTTACATCCTCCTCTGCCTTTGGTCACATGGACTGATCTCGTAACTTTGGTTGAAGTCTCTTTGTCTCTGCTTTCTGTTCCTTTAATGGCGATACCTTAAATTTCTCATCGCTTCTTCATTTCTGTAGGATTTGGTTGAGATCCCAACTGAGAAGCTCTTGGCTGACTGGGCGGGGATGAAGGGGACGAACGCCTTCGGGGGCCTCGGAAACGGAGCCCAAGTGGACGGTCAGGTGTTCCAGTCGTTCCAGAAGAGCTTCGTCCAGGTGCAGAGCATCCTTGACCAGAACAGGCTGCTGATCAACGAGATCAACCAGAACCACGAGTCCAAGATCCCCGGCAACCTCAACCGAAACGTCGGCCTGATCAGGGAGCTCAACAGCAACATCCAGCGCGTCGTCGGCATCTACGCCGACCTGTCCGTCTCCTTCGCCAAGTCCATGGAGGCCTCGTCGGAGGTGGACTCCGAACGGAGGTCCGGGCACAAGCGGATCAGGCCTGACTAAAAAGTCGGAGAGCAATTGCACTGCTTGGAATTGCAGCATTAGATTTCTGTGGACTTCTAGTTACTTATAATTTATTTCCGATCTCACCGAGATGGAAGCCTGATAACCTTTGTTTGCCAGTTGACTCTTCTCTTGATGTCCTGTTTCCATTGCGTCTCCTTTCTGTCTGCCTTCAGCCTTGTGATGGGTGTCTCAGTGTCTGCCACTTTGGTTTGGTGGCGCTTTATTGTGTTGTCAAGCAAGAAATGAGCTTTTTCTTTTTTTCAGGTTCTTTTAGCTGCCCAATCATACATTGGCACTGTGAAGCAGTAAAGACTACGAGATCTCAGTGCGGCCTGGATAAGCTTTTTCTCTCCCTCGGCAGCTGCCCTGTTGTACCAAGTGCAATGCCTCTGTGTACTTCTTCGAGTTAAGTTTTGGTAGGAACAAGCAGCTGGAGCATCTCGCTAGTCACCACAATGCCACGGCCAGGAGGTGACTAGCGATCCATGTGACTGTGCGAGGAGTTGGTGGTGCAATAAGAGGACAAGGGGGTTGTGGAGGATTCCATCATCTGTGATTGTTCAGATGTCTGCCAAAAGAGGATTGGGGATCAACCCGGGTCCTTTTTTTTTTTCCTGATCTGTGCAGAGAGTGCTGTGGATTGTCTCAAACTTCGGAAACTCCACACTGGTTTCTGTAAATTGCCATGGTTGGAATTTGGTCTGATCGCTGGTGAGTAGTGAGAGAGGTATGTGTCGTGTTTAGTGTCAAAACATCACTTTTTTTAGGACGAGAGCGATAATCACAGATTTATTTTTAACGTTATTACGTTTTCCAACAGTTTATTTTTTTCTTTGGATAGCCAATCTTCTACTTCTGAGAAATATTACAATTCATGCGACACTAAAGTGCGAACAATCAAACAGCTTATTATTTGAATACCTACAAAATGATCAGCTGGAACTACAACAATCGATGGAAATAAAGAACAACCAAAATACAGAATCATATTTTTATCTTTATCTCAACCCAAAAGTTAATCTCTCCTTTCCTTATAAATTAATCCCCAACAAAACTCTTTCCCTCTTTTTCCTTCCTGGACTTGATAGGAGGGGGACTACGAGGATGAAAACGCTGCAAAGTGCCAAATCAGAAAACGACCACAGGGGAACGTGATAGTTTACTCTACTTCGGTAGAGAGGCTGAAATTTTGATTTTTCTCGTGATTCATATGCCATCGATAGTGGGTCATTCTGGGTTAGGAATAATCTTCTCTTCCCATAATGATTGATTGAATCATCCAACAAAACTTACAGTTGATGAGAAGTTTCAAAGTGATGACCCTGGCTTGAGTTTCTCGAAACCCCGCCAGGATCCTTCCTGGTGAATTGAATCGCTCCAAAAGAAAAAAGATAGAACTCGATCCGAATTTGATTAGGTTCGAAGTGTTAGAGTTGGTGAATACTTCAGGGCCCCTTGTTTCTCACACCGGGTTCGCCCACATGAACTTAGGGGAATCTGAGTATTACCCAATTAACAGTATTGTTGGCGTACGAACGAAAGGGGGGTTCGGGGGGCCCCGCCCCCCGACGGCGGGCGGGGGTTCGGGGGCAGCGCCCCCGAAACCTAGACGGGTTTTGGGCTTTTGTTTAGCCGGCCCGTGTGGTTCGGATTAGGTTTTTTCTCTGTTTGTTTGGGTTTTAAACCCGGTTTGGAGAGGCTATTAATAGCCTAATTTCTGATGTAATTTTGTGTGGCGGCTGTAAACCTAAACGATATAGTGGAACCTCTTTGCAGGACGTAGCCCTAATCTCAAGGGTGAACCTGGGTAAATTTCGTATGTCTCCTCTATTTTTTCTGTAATCTCTCTGTGATCTTCTCTACTTGTTCTCGGATTTTCCCATCACGAAGAAGAGAGCTCAAGCACAAGCTTAAGTTTCACTCTCCTTTATTGGTAATTATAGGAACTCGACCCGAGCATAAATCACTTAGGTTATGATGCTGGCTCTAAATTTATAAAGAAATAATTCGGCCGAATATTGACGACTATCGTACCATTCGATAATTTCTGCACGATGAACTCGGGTTGGGATTTTTACATACCTGGTCCAAGTTTTGAGACATTGATATGATAATCATTTGTTCAATTATGATTACTTTTATAAGCTGCTCTTCCCTTAAAAATGAATATGATTATGTCATGATTTTGCCCTATTCTACATATTTAATGGCAAAGCTAATAAGAGATTCATCTTCTCTACGTATTTAATATTTTAGATACAAATCTAATTATAAAGGTGGCCTATAACAAATCCAGCTGACCATGAAATGTCTCTCTTAATTAATATTCCTATGAATCTTTTTGTTAAATTTTAGAATATTCTTAAGAACTTAGCCTTAACAATTTTAATATAAAAAAATGCTTTGGGCTATCGACAAAGCTTTTTTGTATTATAATGGATTTTCGAAAATGACAATAAAGGTATAACATAATTATATAAAAATGTGAATATTATTAATATATCATTATTTGAAGGAAAATTTGATAAAAAAATTTATTATTAATGTATAAAAATTTCCTTAAAATCATAATACATTAATCATTTTCACATTTTTTATATAATTACGTAATACCAATTATATCAAAGAATAACCATCAAAATTATGTGATATCAATTATAACATAAATTTATTTGTTTTTTTTTCTTTCGAGGTTTGTTTAACTCTTAGGCCTCATTAGAAACTAGATTATAAATTATTAATCAGGGTTAACAAGGTAGATTTTTAATACGAGACACTAACGGTAATTAATCATTTGTAATAAGAGACAACCAGGAAAAAGAAAAAAATCGGTTATAAAGGAGGTACGTTGGCAAATATAAAAAAAATAAAAATTATAGAAGTACATAAATTTTATTAATGGGAATTAAACTCGTAATCCCTTGATTAAATATATTTCTCGCGTTCGCGCGCGCGCTCTCTCTCTCTCCTCGTTCTGTTTTCTAACCCGCACTCGGCTTCATCTCCGCCCTCTGCTCGAACTCCGTAATCGATAGAGAAAACTCCACCTGCGTCCCCCCCGCACATCAAGATCCCAGACCTCGTCCTCCGCTGTGCTCGAGAAAGCTCCAGCGCTGTCCATGGGCTCTTCATCCAACACGCGAGACTGTGCGTCCAAGAACTGCAGACTTGAGCGCGTTGGCACGTAGGTTCCTTGCCCAAGGAACAGGCGTCCGCCAGCAGCCATGGCTATCGTTAAGATGAGAGTACCCAGATGTAGTGCTCGGGCGTCCAATGGTCTGCATGGAGCAGCGTGCGGCGGCTGTCGGCCTCCGGCCAAGACCTTACATGGGGTTCGACGCGCCGCCCACGACGGAACGTGCGGCCCGCACCGCCTCCCGGACAGAGCCAAACAGTTTCACGAAGTACGTCGGAGAGCGGTGAAGACTAGGCCGAGGTCTCGCTCGCCCGTCTGCGCCTCGAGGGTTGATGGCAGGAAAAGGAGCTCTGAATCACCAGACCTCCATGCAACGACAAGAACCAGCAAGAACGCAAGTCCTGTTGCGCGCCGTCCACTGATCGACCTAATTCTTGAACCAGAGGAAAACGTGGATGATGCTAACAACTTGATTAGTCTTGAATCAGAGGAGGAGGAGGAAGAGGAGGAGATGGATGCTCATGACATGGCGAACTCCAGGAATCTTGAAAGAGAGGAGCAGAACTACATGTCTCGCGTGGTGGATTGGCCTGGCAGCCCTTGCAGTTCATCAGGCAGCTGTAGCCCTGAACCGGAGCTGCATGATATCGCGACTCCCAGGACGATGGACCTCCTGACGAATCTTGGAAAGAGCGGAGAAGGATCACATGTCTCGCTTGGTCGACCGGCCTCCCAGTCCATGCAGTTCATCGTGCATCTGTAGCTTCTATCTCCCTAAAAAGTACTACAAATTTTCAGAGGCTTCTTCACGTATTAAGTCACTAACCTAATGTTATATACATGCATATAATCTTTATTGCTGAGTCACTAGCTTGCATACTTTGCAAGAGGGAAATAGCCTTTTTGTTTTTCTTTTCTCTTCTTTTAGGAGTAAAATTCTTGGGCATTGTAATTTTGGATTCCATCATTTATAATATAAGCAAAAAAGTGCAGAGGTGCTGTGAAAAGAAGGAGAGAGATAATCGCACAAACATACGTAATAACACACGACAATTATGAAATATATTTTAATTTGTAAATTGGGTTCTTCTAGGATTACAAATTAGACTCAAATTCAAGATATTATTAATAAATTTTTACTTTGACTTGAATTATTTACGGAGCACAGATATCTTCAATGCCACGCTGTCGTCAACCCCTTGGGGCTATTATCTAGCAAGTCCAAATAATGTTAGAACTTGTTACGAGGAACTGACTTGGTGATCATATTAATCGGACTTTCAATGTCAATCTTCTTCATCTTTTCAGTATGGATGAGGTGATAGTTGATGTTAATGTGTTTGATTTTTTCATGATGTACTCAGGACAATCCCAAGAGTTTTTCGAGTCCTAGCAAAAATATATTAATTTTAAAATATTTCATGATATAAAATAAAATGGTAGGATGTTAAAGATATTGATAACATTTATTATAAAAAAAATAATGATCAATATTTTATGTGTAATTTTTATGCACTTTTACCATTAATTGACTAATAATAATATACTATTGATATTAATTATTAAAAATCAGGAGGCCTTAGAGTGGTGGAGGTCTCAAGCCTTTGCTTTGGTGGCTTGGCCCTTGAGCCGACACTGGATGTACTAATTTTTTTACTAAGCATATTGTATTGATGCAATAATGTAACTGATGGTTAGAGTGTAACCTTCCAACTGATGATAGAATTATCCAAAGTGAAAATATAATTTATCACAGATCATCTTCCATTAACATATAAAGCATAGTATGAATCTGAGTAACCTGAAATCAAACACTCTTTATCACTTTTGTATATGAGACCAATATCATATTTTCCTCTCAAACATCAAGAAATTTGCTTCATTGCTCTCTAATACTCTTTTCCTGAATTGCTTACTAATTGCACAATGCCATATCTCGTGCAAACCATGGCATGCATATGATTTTCAACTACACTAGCATAGAAAATTTGAGACATGTACTCCTTTTCCACTTCTTACTATGATGTAAAAGCAATAGATAGATGAATATTTGAAGTTGATGAAGTATTCAAGGGCTTTGCTTCAGACATCGCAAACCTAAATAAAATCTTCTCAATATAACTTTTTTTGAGATAAGAAAAGTTTACCCTGTGTGCATCCTCGTATATAAAAAAGAAAACACATTAATGCTATGAACTAGAAAATGATAATCTACATGTCAAACATAACATAACATATATCATAATCAAACATAACATGTGGGTGAACATTAATACATCATGCTCTATCCTTCATCAATCATCATATATAAGTACATATAAAGTAGTTACTTTACTTGGTCATCATTTTTACACTATGTACTTTTGGTGTTGCTTTATAACTTTTTTAACATTATTTTCATTGTCATTCTTTACGTTCATTTTTTTTATAAGACACTTTGAAATTAATACTTCACTTGGAATCATATTTTATCTTATTATATATTTGATATTAACTCCATCAAAAAAATAAAATCACTATCATCACTTAGTCTAGCTAGCCTTGAGATGCTATGCTCTATGATTTTGGACACGGCGAGTATAGAAAAATTTGTTCTCAAGAATTACATACATATATGTGTGGGAAAATTTGATTAACTTTAACTTTGATAGATGATAAAAAAAATATTTTCAACTGGCGCATTATGCTTTGCATATGACTATCATTTATGTCTCTTAATAGTCATATTTTAATATAATTATGATTGAGCATGCATATCATTTATCTAGGTGTAGTAGAATCAACAACCATATATATGATACAATTATACTCAAAAAATAAATTTATAATAGTATATATAGTTATTTTCATCTTTCACCATCGCGTAATAGTCCTTTACAGCTGAGGTCATCATTTTTATTTTATCATTTTCCTTTACGGACATAACAGAGGTCATTCAGTGACGATGGTAATGGTTTATCACATGTATGAAAAATAGTGACAATCGTGAAGCCCCTTTTCATGGGCATGGTCAAAATATTAATCTTTTGGCTACGACTATGACATGGACGTTGCACCCATAAGATCATCTATCATGATTGTAAAATCCAAATTCCTGGACATGACAAAGAGTTGTTTTCATTCCCCTTTCCCACCTTTTGGTTATGATCATGATCGCGTTGGTCACATCCATGACGTGAATTTAGAGTCCAAATTTTAAACGCGAAAACACCAATTTTTGTACTAAAATATTTAAGAAAAACATCTGTATCATCACTACTAGGAATGATATAGGGACATTTAGAACATAAAAGGTTCATAAAAACATGTTATAAGGCATATAGATCAAAACATTTATGTGGTTTAGGGTTTTTCTCAAACACATCCTGAACATCGATCTAGAACATGACATTCATAGGACTCCATGAAAAGTAAGGATCTTCCCTAAGTGCATAAAACCTTAAGATTTAAATATGGATTGAATGCAACCTCAATCATAATTTTTATCGAGAACTATGATGTGCTTAGATCTCTCAATCCACAAAAAAGACAAAAAAAAACATCACTAAAAGGGAAGAAATGTGTTTGAATCCCCTTTACATATCTTTGAATTATGGATATAAAAATCTTTTTTCATGCTTAATTATCTTGTGTCATTCTTCTTGATAATCTAAAAGCTTGTTGTACTTGCCCTAACAAATTTGATATCCTCCATGTTCATCTTTGAATACAGCCACCATGAAGAAATAATGGCTAGCCTCTAAGCTTTTCTTGCTGGAGGAGGAGGCGGGGGGGGGGGGGGGGGGGGGGGGGGGGGGGGGGGGGGGGGAGAGGGAGAGAGAGGAGGTCACGTGGGATAGCTTAAAAAGAAAAGAGAGTTTTGGGTCTTTGAGATTTTATAGTTAGGTAATGTGAGAATTTTTAGATAAATACTAAAATGCCCTTTTAGAAAAAATATGGGCTGTTATGTCTTTTGTTGTTTAAAAAATTCTTTATTTAAGCATGCACTGATCACTTATGAAACTTGCATCTTCGTTCAAGGCTCCATATGGCTTCATACTCTATGGTATTTTTTCATTTTATCTTTACCATAGGATCATCTTATTCACAAAAGACATATTCATGATCAATTATATTTTTGCATTTCACCATATAAAGTAGTGCATTGGCTATTTCTTGTGTTTGAGTACTCATTGTTGTACTTCCTTAAAATGGGCTGTTTTTATTGTAAGATTTGAATAGTAATACATTATCCTTTAAGAAGGAAATATTATTTCTTTTTATATTTTTACATTATTTTTTAGAAAGGAAAGATTATTATTAATTGGACTCAAATGAATTCATTGTTTTTAATGATTTTTTATTCCAAAAATAAAACATTATCTTTGGAAAAGAGAATATGATTTAATAGTTATTTATCTCAATTGGAATTAAAATTGAATCCATTATTTTAAATAAAATTTTAATTCTGAAAGTAATATGTTATCTTTTAAAAAGTAAATTTTATTTATTTTTATACTTATACATTATCTTTAAGAAAGGAAAATTTATTCTTAATTGGACTCAAATTTAATTCATTGTTTTAAATTTTTTTTATAAAAATAATACATTGTCCTTGAAAAAATAAATATTATTTATTTTGTCTTTTTAAAAGGAAATATTATTTATGTTATTTCACTTCTCCATATACTTTTAGAAAGTAAATATTATTATTTTGTTATAAATGTAATTTATTTTTCCTAAAGGAAAATTTATTTATTTTAATCATACTTTTTTTAAATTCCAGAGATATTATTTATTTAACTATACTTGTCCATTTTCTTTTAGAAAGAAAATATTAATTTTAATTGGACTCAAAATTAATTAATTAATTTTTATTCCAAAAATATACATTTTATCTTTTAAAAAGAAAGTATTGTTTTTATGGTACTTGCACATTAACTTTTAGAAAGGAAATATTATTTATTTTAATCCCAAATTGAATAATTTAGTTTTTCATTTCGGAGATAATATTTATTATTTAATTCGTTATACTTGTCCTTTATGTGTTAAAAATAAAAGATTAATCTTACTTCGACTCAAATTGAATTCTTTATTATAAATTATTAAAATAATGCATTATCTTTTTGAAAGAAATATTATATTATTTTATATTACATATACATTATCTTTTAGAAAGTAAGGATTATTTATTTTAATCATACTCATATAAAAACATTTATTTTTCATTATGAAATAATGCATTATTTTATAAAATCAAAATATTGTTTATTTTGTTCTTTTAAAATAGGAAATGTTTTCATTTTATTACTTGTAATTATATATGCACATTACATTTTTAAAAGAAAATTTATTTATTTTAATCGTGATCATATTGAAAGGAAGGAAAAATAATAAATTATGTTTTGAAAAGAAAATATTATTTGCTTCAACATTATCTTTTATAAAATAATGATTATCTTTTAGAAAGGAAATATTATTTATTTGTACAATATTTTTTTACAAAGGAAATATTATTTACTTTAATCATAACTCAAATTGATTGATTTATTTTTTAAGTCAAAAAATAATGCATTATATTTCTAAAATGGAAATATCATATATTTTAATGAATTATTTATCTTAGATTATTTGTACTCAAATTGAACCCATTGTTTTATCATTTTTAATTTTGAAAATAATACATTTATTTATTAAAAATCAAATATATTTATTTTTCTCTTTTAAAAAGCAAATATTTTTATTTCATTATACTTGTCCATTAATAATACAATATATCTTTAAAAAGTACATATTATTTGTTTTATTATACTTTGGCATTGCCATTTATAGAGGAAAGATTATTTATTTTAATCATACTCAAATTGATAGATAGGAAAGTTATTGATAATTTGACTACAATTGAATTATTTGTTTTAAATTAATTTTATTTTAAAAAATAATATATTATCTTTTAAAAAATATTATTATTTAAGAAAATATTATTGATTGTATTTTACCTGTAAATAATCTTTTAGAAAGAAACATAAGAAAAGATTAATGTTAATTGGATTCAAATTGATGTTTTTGTTTTAAATTACTTGGACTCAAAATTCATTGTTCTAATTTTTTAATTAAAAAATATTACATTGATCATTTGAAAATTAAATACTTTTTATTTTGTTAGGAAAAAATATTATTTATTTAATCCAAAAAGTAACACATTATACAATATATTTTTAAATTGGAAATATTATAAGGAATGATTAATTTTAATTGGAGTCAAATTGAATTCTTCAT
This sequence comes from Pontederia crassipes, assembly GCA_030549335.1. Classification (NCBI taxonomy): domain Eukaryota; kingdom Viridiplantae; phylum Streptophyta; class Magnoliopsida; order Commelinales; family Pontederiaceae; genus Pontederia; species Pontederia crassipes. Next base: position 39,791,069 of record CM060190.1, read on the forward strand.
TTTAAATTATTTGGACTCAATTGAATTCATTGCTTTATCTTTTAGTTTTGCAAATAATTAATTTATCTTTTAAAAAAACTTATTTATTTTATTATACTTCTACATTATTAGAAAGGAAATATTATTTCTTTAATCCCAATAAATAATATATTAATTTTTAAAAGTACATATTATTTATTTTATTATATTTTGTGCATTACCATTTGAGGAATATGAATTATGGTAATCATACTCAAATTGATAGAGACAGAAGATTAATTTAATTTGACTCAAATTGAATTATTATTTTAAATTATTTTTCAATTCTGAAAGGAAATATTATTTATTTAGTCATAATCAAAGTAAATTTTTTTAATTAAAAAATAATATAAAGGAGCTATTATTTTTTTTAAAAAAAATTATGCTTAATTTTGAAAAGAAATTTACGAATACATTTATATTTGAAACTGAAATAATTGTATATCTTATTATGCTTGTTACTTTACCTTTAGAATGGAAAGACTATTATCGTATATACTCAAAATTAAATTTCAAATAAATGGTACATGTTGCCATAATATTGCAGCACTTGTCGAGATTTCATGCTTTTACCTCAGCTTAAGTTAACAATATTTGTAGGACTTAAAATTAATAAACATTTAAAAACTGAAGAAGTCTAAACCTAAAAGGTATAGTTATTTTGATTCTAAATAGGACTCTTTGTTTGATTAAATAAGAAAAATATTTTAATATCTTTTAAATTTCATTAGTTAAAAGTAATTTAATTAGAAATAGTCTTCATTTGAGTAGACAAAGAAATATATTAATTATTTTTAACTCATTTTATATAATAATATTTGTATGGTCTAGAAATAAATGTTATTAGTATAATTTACTATTATTTTTTAATATTTTTACAAAAATGTTATAGCGACCTAAAAAGTTTATTAAATAAGGTAACAATATTTGTAGGAACAAAAAATAATAATTTTAATCTATAATTATGTGGAAAAAGAGCAGGTAAATAAAATTATTTAAAACAACAATATTCAATTGTAATCCTTATGATGCTCTTTGGCTACCACTAATTTAGTCCTAGAATGTCTTTTTTTTCTTCCCAAATGTTCTATCCTTGAGAACAATTTTGCTCCACCATAGAGTAAGAACAAAAATATTAATATTGTTTAGATGAAAAGTTGAAAATAACAACTTAATTCTCCTTTTAATTTCGTACCAAACACTCCATATACGGTATGGTAATATTAACACTCATATTTAAATTATGCGCATAAGCAATTTAATTAAGCAAAAAATGTGCTTCTAATCAAATTATGCTCATAAACTTAATCTTCTTTTATTTTTATTATTCTTATATAATAAACAATTATAAAATAATTTATTTTCTAAAAAATTAAATTAACACTCATCGTGTTATCATGCTACTTATCCTGCGCGCATCTGTGTTAGTGTAAAAGGAACATTTGGACTTTAAGTTAACAATTCTGTGGTTTAATTTTTCTCATTGCTCCTTAAAAATTGTAACAAAAATCCTGACATAAGGAATTTGATTTACCTGACTAAGAATGGATGGAGGGGTAAGCGGTTCCTCCTCGCTTAAGCAAGATCTCGAATTCGAGTTCTGTGAACGTAAAAAATTTTTGTTGAAACTCTCACCTACTACTGCTAGGACCTAATCAAATTAATTGGACTCGATGATAAGCCGATTTCTAACACATGGACAATGTGCTCTTTAGCATCGCGTGAGTTAGATCGTTAGTATCGCTTCTAGGTACCAAGGAAAATTGATTTTGACCAAATGTTTTTTTTTTTACTAATGCAACATTTGCCTCGCGGTTTCCCTATATGTATTCAAACTTTGAAGTGCACCTTTTTTTCTCGGTGGCTACAAAGACATGTCAAATTCACGTTGGGTCAAACCACTCGGAGATTTCCGACATTTCCAATTGCCGGCGACCAAGGAAACCATGCGAATTGAAGGTAGTCAAACACTATGATTTATTTGTTTTATTGATATGATTTCTTTAGTTTAATTAATGCCATATTTAAGATAATTAATTTATTTATTACTTAGATTAATGGGAAATGGATCAAGTTAACTGAAAGTAAACAGTGCTTCGTGTTTATCAAGTTAATTAAGTGAAGAACACATGGCACTTGACTTTATGTACACGTTTCCCATGTTACGTGACGTCACCTGTTCGCAACAATGCTCATGCATTTAGTCCCCTTATTATGTAGTCAATCACATGTTCTAATTACAATATAAAAAAAGTGCCATGCAGACTGTCTCTTTAATTTGTCACTACAAAAATTATTATGATAAGTTATGAATAGTTATGAATAGTTTCATCCCAATCTAATTAAGTAATGTGAAAAAAAAATCTTTTAATATGATAATAATCATCTTAAATAATAGTTTTAAACAATATATATTACAATAATAATAAAAAAATAATATAATATAATATAAGTTCAATAATAGATTATTTGGTAATATGTATTATGATGTTCGAACTGATGGGGATTTTAAAATAACAATAGTGTCATATTATTATTATTATTATTATTATTATTATTATTATTATTATTATTATTATTATTATTATTATTATTATTATTATTATTATTATTATTATTATTATTATTATTAATTCAATAATAAATGTTCATGAGGAACACTGTGTCTACTCTTCTACTTTTTATCCATCAAATAGAAAAAAATATTACAATAATAATTTTAAATAAAGTAGATTAAATATCATTCATATTTTGAATCTAATGATAAAAATGGTTGAGGGATATGTTATTCCTTCATTAAAAAAAGGGACATTTGTATTGTATTATTGTTGTCATTATTATCGCCATGGTGTAATAATTAATAATTATAATGTATCCTTGCTCTCAAGGTAATGCAATTTTGTTTGGTGGAAAACAAATGATGAATAGTATTTCTGTTAATAAACTTAGTAGACAATCTTGACCAAAACTTCCCATTTTTCATATTAATTATACATAAAAAAACAATTAATTAATTACAAACCCACATAATATTAAGATACACTCTCAAGGATGCTAACATTATTATTTATAACCTTTTTTTCTTTCTTTCTTCCACGGCGATGGATTGTGTTCAAAGTAGCAACTTGGGATGTTCATGTCATTTGCTTCTAGAAGAATCAAGATCGTTGAATACATTTTTTTATATAAATATGTTTAATTTCACCTCTTCCAAACTTTAAAATATATATAATTATACAAAAAAATTATTAAATTTGATTAAGATGTATATATATAATCATTTATCTATTTATGCATCTATATTTGATACTATAAATATAGTGTTATGTATTATTATTAGAAAGATAGTAACCTTTGATGTTAAACGTAACAAACATATTTTTAATGATGAAAATGATATATAAAAATCAAATCCTATGTGCGGTGCGGTGACGGGCGTATAAATCCTCGGCATTCAAAAAGAAAGACCCATCTGAACAGAAGCGAAGGAAGAGTCCGCGCCAATTCCTTCACGTCGCCGCCGCACCTCGATCGGTCACACTTCTATTGCTGCGCGTTTCCTGGTCTTGAGCCCTGTAATTAATCGCGCGTTCCGCGTCGTCTCCGCTTCAAAATCCCAATCTTTGTCGATTCCGCGACTCAGAATTTGCAGGAGAAGCTATCGTTGGTTCGATGGGAGGCGAGAGCTCCAAGGAGTCGACAGATTGGGGCAGGACCTACTCCAGGGAGGCGTCATGGGGCGGCGCCAGCAGCAGTAGCAGCCAGTACGAGTACTACACCCCCTCTTCTGCCCCGTCCACGGCATCGCAGAGCTACTACTCTCCGCCGTCGCCGGATTACTACCAGCCGCATGAGCCACCCCGATATCAGCCGCCTCAGGCGGCGCCGAAGCGGGCGCTCGACCGGAGGTACTCGAGGATAAGCGATAATTACAACACGTTGGAGCAGGTAATTCTGAATGTGATGTGATGCGTGGAAGAAATGCTATTATTTATTTATTTGTTTGTTTTATGATAAGTTTGGTTGGTGTGGACAGTTTTCCTTCTTTTTTTTTGTAATTAGGTAGTGTGCCGCAGGAAGAAATTGACTTTAATAATCGAACGACTTCTTACATTTAGCCTTTTGTTTTGTTTGATTTGGTCAAAATTGTCGCAAGTCGGGGCCCCAGGCACTGATAACTATTGGCTGGGAGTAGATTGTCGGATCAGCCTTCTTCTGAATTCGACAATTGGCTGCATTTTTCGAAAGATACATCTGATTATTTAAGACCTTCCAGGAAGGTCTTGAAATCAAATATAACGAAAATGAGAAGGAGAAAAGTTGACAAAATGAATGTAACTAGTAAATATACTTCCTTGCATAGAGACAGGGAGATATTCACACAATGAGACTCATTTTCATTTCAGGCAGTTACTGTACATTTTTAACATAGCAGTATGACCATGATAACTCGATTGGCATCCTTATTTTGAGGAAATACTCTCCCTTATTCAGTTTAGAGGGAAAAAAAGAGTTGAAGCAGAATGGCTTCTAAAAAGTAGACATTTGAAACTAGACACGTTAGTTTTCATGTCCTATTTGAAATCAGAAAAAGTTCCATTATGCTGAATAGCTGGTCTCAACCAATTTTTACTGCATTCTAACTGCAAAATAATAGGGTTGATTATAAACTTAATTGGAGTTGTCATCCTTAAATTTCAGGAAATAAGAATATGTTGGTCTCAAAATGGTCCACGCGTGTCATAAACCATATAGAAAGGTAGCAGAATTATCTTTAATGATGTCATTATCGGCGAGCAACACCCATACTTAAATTTTGATTTGATGCTAGTTCCACGTGTTGCTGCACATTCCTGAAATTGAATCACCCATGCCTGTTGGAAACAATAAAATTTAATCCTCTAGTGCCTTTCCAGATTGTACTTGAGGTAGCTTCTACGCTCAAGAATTTTTTTATGATATCAAATTCATACATTGAAGATGGCCTAGGAAATTATCTTTAGCTTTGCAGCCGAACTGGTATCCACTTGAAATTTTCTCATCTACTCCATGATGAAGGCTTCATGTAAAATATTAAGTGTGCATACATTGATTTTCTTATCACTTCATTACAAAAGTTCTAATGTATTTGATAGTTGAATTCCATTTTCTAAATGCCATCTATTATGTTGGTCAAAGGCTCTCTTTTTAGAACTAGCAACATTGATTTGGTCATTCTTGACATTTCAATTACAGTCTTGGTTGTCTCAATCTATGATTCTAATCATTATATGGACACTCAAATTTTTGCTTCCCCTCGTCCCTTGTTTTCCTTTCTAAGATAGAAAAGTATTTCTTTACCCACAGGTGACTGAGGATCTTGCCCGAGCTGGCCTTGAGTCTTCAAATCTTATTGTTGGTATTGATTTCACAAAGAGCAATGAGTGGACAGGTTATTCTTAAACTGGACATTCTAAACTAACTACATATTATAACTATGGGAAATATTGCTAGGTATACTGAATTATCCAACATACTTGGTATTAGGTAAACATTCATTCAGGGGACGCAGCTTGCACCATATTGCTGATGTGCCAAATCCATATCAACAAGCAATCTCCATCATTGGACGAACCTTATCAGCATTTGATGAGGATAATTTGATACCATGCTTTGGTTTTGGAGATGGTAAGTGTTACTGCAGTCATTGTGATATATTAAAGTTATTCTAAGCAGAAAATATTGTATTGAATTTCTCTTTGTTTTGACAGCATCAACTCATGATCAAGACGTTTTTAGTTTCTATACAGATGGAAGACCATGTGATGGCTTTCCAGAAGCTTTAGAACGTTACAGGGAGCTGGTTCCACATTTGAGATTAGCTGGTATGACTTGCACTTGATTGCTTTCCATGTAAACTTTGTCCTTCAAGGGAATTTTAGGTTTAATTCCTGTGTCCAGGTCCAACTTCTTTTGCACCAATTATTGAAATGGCCATGACCATTGTTGAACAAAGCGGTGGACAATATCATGTATTGGTGATAATTGCCGATGGGCAGGTAGGTGTCGTATGTTATTAAGTTTTACATCATTGTGAATGGAGATTTTTAGATAATAACCTGATTACAAGATGTCTTTTCTTGAAAATTGGCCTTCTGAATGATTGCCAATTAATATGGGGGATTAATTCATTTGAAGGCTTCAAATGTTAACATTCTACCCATTGTTAAATATCTTTTATGGTATTATTCTCTATAGTGATGGTCAAAGTATGATGATCCTCATAGAGAGGTTTCAATCAAGCTCCAGATTTTTTCTCAATTTGATAGGAGCTAATTAAGTGAAATAAAGGGGATTTTCTTTTAACTGAATGAAAGAGTTTTTTAATTCTGAACTTTGGTTCATCAATTATTTTTACGAACTGAAGCTGAACGAGAATTCAATTTAACTCTTTAACTTAATCAGTTCACAACCTTAAAGGTGTTAACTCGATGTAGACTCTTAACTTAGAGTAATCTTGGGTAAAACCTCAAGTGATCTCAGTAAATTTGATAAACTCCTGGATGGACTTGTGAGCAGAATCAGAGAATCTATAATCTTGAAGTTTACCAAGAGTTTTGAAAGTATTATTTGAGAAAACACTTTGTAAGCCCAGATGGATTTTACCTGTACCTGTCTTTTACTTAAGCATTCAAGGCCACAGTCTAATCATTATTTGCACATCTAGTTTTTGTTGCTTTTTGCATTTCTAGATTTCAAATAGAATATCATTGACATTCTTCTGAAGAAAACTTCAGATTGGACACACTTGCATGTGTATTGTTTATTAACTTAACATATTTGAGTGGTTTGGAGCTTTGATTCGAAATCAAATTCAGTAAATCCTTTATTAATCAAAGTTTGAATTCTATTTGTTCCACCTTTGTTATTCGTTTACCAACATGATTTTTCATCATCTAAAAAAAGGGACTTTTGCATCGTCAAGGTCTTTTCATTTCCTCTCTTTGGTGAATCATGTACCCGGATATGGAAATATTACCAAATCTGTCTTTTTACATCATGCTATATTACTCATAACTCACTTTATGCTAATAACCCTGAATTGATTCCTTTTGTTGTTCTCTAACATTGATCTAATCAATCTAATACAGGTTACGAATGTAGATTCCCGGCATGGACAATTTAGTTCTCAAGAACGGAAGACTGTTGAGGCTATAGTGAAGGCAAGGTAAGAAGTCAGATATATATGTGAAAAGCAATAAATCTTGTCAAATTAAAAAAAAAATTCAGGTAACTGTGGACTGCTTGAAGTCTTAAATTTCTCTCAAGCTGTCTAAATTTAGTTTATATTTGAAGCAGTATTTTCCGAGATACTTCCTCAAAAAAATAAGTATTTTACTAATCGATGCACCATGTGAACAAATCATTTCCACTAAATTAATGACTTTGACTTTTTTAATTGCAGTAAACTTCCATTATCAATAATATTAGTAGGTGTCGGAGATGGCCCTTGGGACATGATGAAAGAATTTGATGATAATATACCTGCTCGATCCTTTGACAATTTCCAGGCAAGAACAAAGAAATGGATATTATAATGTTCTATGCTTCCATGTTGGGCCTAATTATTTTAACTGCTCTTGTAGTTCGTAAATTTTACCGAGATTATGTCAAAGAACTTGCCCCAAGCACAAAAAGAGACAGCATTTGCTCTTGCCGCGTTGATGGAAATACCTGTACAATATAAAGCAACACTGGAGCTGGGGATTTTGGGGTAGATCAATCTCCTTTTAATTTAATATCATTTCGAGTGAGAATGAAATTATCTCTAGTTCTGTATTCTCATCTTTTTTTGTACGTGACATAATTGAGCAGGCGTCATTCTGGGGAATCCCTGGGAAGAACCCCCCTTCCTCCTCCCGTTCGCGAGTACAATTCCTACAACAACTCAAATAGCTTTAGATCAACAAGCTTCCAGCAAAGCTCACCATCTTCTTCTGGGCATCATATTGCATCTACAGCACCTAGAGCACCTTCTGCACTAAGTTCATCAAATGATAATCAGGTACATCATATCTCAGACTTGATTTGCCTTATTGGTTGGATCGGATCTCTCCGATCTGGTATATTGATCCAGAATGGTTTTCTCTTGTTTTGTTCCACCCGTTTCTTCAAGTGTTGCTGATAACAGTCTTCCTGTTTCTGAAGCTTTGCCCTATTTGTCTTACAAATCCCAAGGACATGGCCTTTGGATGTGGGCACCAGGTCAGTTTTGCTTATCCTTTTTTATTTTTGGAGTTGTTGGTTGAACTTAAAACGAAATAAGCACAAATGCACTTCCCATCTTTGTCTAGTTTACGCAAATTGCTCCTGACTTCAAATTTTTCCATGGCAGACTTGTTGCGACTGTGGTCCTAACCTGGAATCATGCCCTATCTGCCGTAGTCCAATTCAAACCCGAATAAAGCTCTATTGAGATGCATAATCGCTTGTTGAATGGAGTGAGTGTGTTATTTGTGTTATGGAGGTAGGCATGGCGGCCTCATTAAATGCAACATCCCCAGCCATCAAGATATGGTTGTGGAAGTAATCCATGACAATGCTCCTTGAGAGACCAGGGCATATGATCCTAGATGGACTTGTCACATGAAGCACCCCTGTGCCATATCTTCCCTTGCTGTGTACATAGTTGTATGTTTACACATCTTACTTGGTATTCCCCAATTGATTCTTCTGCCTGCAGTGGCTCGTGTTGCTCATTGGTTTATTAAATTAGTTGTATATGACTTTAGAGTTTTCTTAGCCATGAAATAATCATATTTCCTTCTCTTTTTAATTTCTTCAACCAATATATGGAAATAAACTTTGTCGCTAGCACAAGTACACTTTTGTTTCTTTTCATTTTATGTTTGATGTCTTGATGTTGAAGTTTTTCTTTTCAGATAATATGTATCTAAAATGTAATTGATAGAACGTTCTAATGAAATCCACCGAAAATAGATTGAATATCATTTTTTTTTTACATCAAGGCCTCTTTTTAGCCAATTCAGATGTCTTATACCTTTTTTTCTTTTTTTTTATTTTATTTGCTCTTTTTGCACGTGTCATGTTTAAAGTAGCTATTGTGAAGAAATAAGAATATGACAAATCTCCTCTTTCCTATATCAAATTATTTCAAATTTAAATTCCATCGCACAAATTATATTTCTCTTTTCAAAAATTATTTTCTTCCTCTTATATTCGATTATTAGGACTATAATATACTAGGCATAAATATAAATATTATGTGTGCAGCTGTCATGGACACATGCAACGACACCACAAACTTTTGCAAGTTAAGGTTATGTTTGACGGCACAAAATGGATGAGAACTAATTCCAAACAACCTAAAGAAAAATCAAAATTTGATCAAAAAGTCACATGACTCAAAGTACCAAAACTTGAATTGTTACTTCAAGCAAGAAGCACGTCCAATTTTTTTTAGGATATTTTTCTTATACTTTTTCTAAATTATCATGATCTTTCATATTTAATCATAATATACTAACTCACTCTAGCGCCATCCTGCCTTATTTCATGATTCTTATTTTAATCGATATGTCTATTTCTCTTAACTTTTTTATTTTTTTTTCTTTTCAATTTATTAAATGATTAAACTATTTTTCTCTGATCTCTTCTAAGATTTAAAAGTTTAAAATAATATATAATCCATAAATATAAAAAATGCTCATCAACGTGCACATGAAGGGGCGTCCCCCCCCCCCCCCACTCACCATCTCATCCGCGCGCATGACCACTCGTGCCGATGAGTTTTTTTTACATTTATTATTATGCATTATTTAAAATTTTTAAATATTAGAAGAGATGATATAAGGGTAGTTTAATCATTTATAAATAAATAATAACATAAAAAGTTAATAAAAATAAACAAATGAACTAAAGTGAAAATCGCAAAATAATTTAGGAAGGCGCTATAGTAAGTTTGGATATTAGAATTAAAAATGAAAAATCGTAATAGTCTAGGAGACATCTAAGGAAGACATATATTAAATAATAGATAACTTAATTATATATATGCATATATTATATATGTATATATCTGTAATATATTCATATATAATTACTTTTTTATTAATACATTATAATAAAACTATAAAAAAATTTACATTTAATAATAAATAAGTTTTTTATTAAAGATTTATTATAATTTGCTTAGTATTACAATACAAAAAATAAATAATTTTAGTTATGAAATTAAAATAAATTTAATGAAATTAGATAAAATAATATATAATTATTATATTTTAAATATTACTAATTAAAATTTCCAACTTTTTATATAAAAAATATGTAATCTAATTTATATATATTAGGAAATTAGTAATATATTATTTACGTAATTGAGTAATAAATGTTTAAATAATAATAGGTTATGATATTTTATTTTATATATTATTTTATTTCACAACATAATAAATTAGTTTTTAGTTCTTGATTTTTACTCACATACCTACTAGAATTTATCTATGTAATATTTTTTTATACTTGTCATTATATTTTTCATTCAAATACCAACTCAAAATTATTCTATTTAATCAATCACTTCTCAAGAACTAACACAATTTTATTTTATTTTTATTTTTTTCATTCAAACACTACCCAGTGGATACCACAGATCTTTGGTACTTGCTTTGTACCTTCACGAAAATAGTATGACATGCGTATTATGAAATTAAATAGCATGGATCTGAACAATCATTGCATCTGGGAAGTAAATTTTTTAACCATTAATTTGGCTCTATTTGTCTGAGAATAGATGTTATTATCATATATGAATCCACTTATTAAATCGCTGACTATCCACTTTTGAAATCGCTGATGGAGCCATGTTTCCAATTTCGTTTAGCACTATGTCGTTGCCTGGGGTGTTTTGCTTGGCATGTAAATATTAATCTCTTTTACTGACAATGGTCACCTCTGTATTCTGGTACATCTTTTCAATTGGAACAATCAGAAACTTGGGAAGTATTAAGTCACATATTTTCTCACACAACAACCATATTGAATACAACACTTTACATAATCTCACGACTAGTTATGGATCCGAAACAATTGGATCGTGAATACCGGAGATGACAATTGAGTTGAGCAAGTCATGTGTTGTGAGAGTGGAGTAATCATTGGTTGGACGAAGTCCATATTGCTGGAGCAAGTTACACATGCAGAACGGCAAGCACCCAATACCCATGACCATGAGATGAATGGAGGCAAGTGAGCAAAACACAACAGCTGTGCTACGTATTCGTATGTATAATGTATCTGAGAAGAACAAGACCCACTAGATTTGCTGTTTCCTGAACATTGTAACAGCAGCTAGCCACTGTTCACTACTACAAACTTATCGTGGACATAGATCACTATTTTTCTCTTATATAGAGATGGTATGTTATGGCACACATATATTACCACATCGGAAGACTTTTCATGGCGAATCCTGGGCAGTGTATTCATCCAGCTGTGCAATCTCAGAGCCTTGAACTTGGCTTCGATTGGTGAACTGAAACCATTGGCTGCCAGGTTCGCAGCCCCCGCTGCTCAGACACAGGCATGGGTTGGTCATGAGGGTGTTGGAAGCAGCATCAACATCCAGACACAGGGAACCGCCGCTGCCACCACCTCCAGGCCTCTCCGCTGTGATCTGCGTCTTGACGTTCGATGTGATGTCCCAGGAAGAATCAGGCTCGGTGCAGATGATCCCAAGCTCCGCAGGTTTACCAGGCTGCACGGCCTGCAGACAGAAGTAGGTGCCCTTCACCACCAGAAACTTTTGCGGGGTGTACTCCCAGACGTCGGACTGCTCGCAGGGTCCCAGTTTCAGCGGGTCGTTCAGCGAATTCCGGATGACACACGAGCGGGTCGCCGGATGGAAGATTACTTTGGACGGACGACGCCTCGTGTAAACTGCTTGAGCTGCTAGAATTCACAGAGATATGTAATATCATCATTATATTGTTAGGCTGTTAGCTGAGAAGTAGTAAGAGAACTGACACTGGGAATTTGCAGTAGAGAGCTCATAAAAGTAAGATCAAAGATGTGGAATTGATAATAAGAGAGGGGGCCTTTCCCCGTTCTGCAATCATACACATGTTCTGCATCTCTCATCAATTTGACATCTTGAATAAAAGAAATTAGCTGAAACATGCTGCAATTATGGTCTAGAAAGCAAAACAACAAAATATACTGTCTTTTTTTACAACAGAGAAGGGAAAACTGGGACCAAAAAAGAAGGGGAAAGGGGTTCCAGTAAGGATCCAAAGTGAACGAAACATTAAAAAAAATAGTGAAAGAAACAAAATAACAATTCAAGGCATCGCTGACAGGTGGAAAACAGAGCTGATCAGAAATTGAGATTGAGGCATGGAGGATTGGCGACCTGATGGCTGCTCCAAGGTGGAGGTTGGCGTGGGAGCCGCGAGGATGACAGGGTGATGAAGCAACAGCTCGGAGCAGAGCAGCACCAGAGGGGGCAGACTCAAAAGCTTCATGGCTATTGCCCCCTTTCTATTCGTTTCGTTCTGCAGATCCTGATGGAGAATTGGAGTTTATCATCTGGGTCTGGGTCTGGGTCTGTACTTCTTCTCCCTCTTTTCTGGATAACACATTTCCTTGGGTGTTGGGCGACTGAAAAGGGTAGCAATGAGAGAGAGAGAGAGGAGAGAGAGAGAGAGATCAATGCGTAGTGATGACTCAGCGTTAGCTGCAAGAGAAGTTGGGAAAGAAAGAAAGACCTTGCTGAAAAAACTTTCAAATTCTATCGAATAGCAAATATCAAGTCTTCTAATAATAATTTCTAATATAGTATTTTTTAAGTGACTATCACCCACTAATCTATTATTATTATTATTACTATTGAAAAAAAATTGATGCAATCGCGCAGAGTAAAAACGACCTACAAAATTAACTACACAGTAATTCATCGAAAAAAATTAAGACTTCAATTGAAATGTTTCAATTGATAAGTATTTTATTAACTAAAATTTATTTTTAAAAATAAATAGTTACACATTTAAATAAAATTACTTATAATAATAATAATTTGATAACTTATTTTTTATGACTTATAAATAAATTTGATATAATCTTATCAGTCATTTTTAAAATTATTAAATACCGAGATTTTTACGAACTAACTTATAAATTGTAAGTTATTTCATAAAAATCTCTCTCTCTTTAGTTAAATTAAAAAGTCAAAGAAACTAATCATTAATTGTTATATTATTACTACTACTTAATTATCATATATTTTCAAAACATATAAAATTAAAATTACTTCATAATTCTTCGTCATTATTTTCATATTATTTGTTCTTTTAACTTTGTATTAACATTATATAATTATAGTTAAATATGTGTTATATAAAAAGTAATAAATAATATTATTGATATTATTATAATAAAAATTATTATTTTTGATTCTTTTTTGTTTTATTACTTTCTATTCTCATTTTCGTAAACTTAGAGATCAATCTCCTTGAAAAAAAAAATGAATTGGCACCAAATATTTACATAGGTTAATCTTAGTGTAAAAAAATCTTAAGTTCTGAAACCAAAGGAGCGAGAGAGTACACAAATAGCTTGGGGAAGAAATAAGGAAGCTATCTATTACATCCGAACTTGACCGTGCCATCAATTGGGCCATGTTGGGATTTAGGGTGAACACCGGGCTTGCATTACCTGCGATTGATGGAGGCCTTTAGGCTTGATGGGCTGAGACAGCTATGGCCCAAACTAGTGGAAAAAAGAGATTCGAAAAAATCTCCAATTTTGGTCAAAGTCAATATTAATGAGGATAGTGGAAATTACTGCCACCAAAAGTTTGATATGATTGTTTATAGTTTATAGCATCATCTGATGTGGGTTCGGAATTCATGGAAAAAACCAGGTATGTTTCTGGAATAAATTGAATATGTATTAATTTATTAATAATAAAATATTCTAGACATATTTATATGGTTTTTTTTTTAAAAAAATCAAATCTAAAGTAATTCAAATACCAAAAATAAATCAAAAGCAACATTCATAAGAATTTTAGCCAATTTAAATTCGTCTTATTCGTCCTACATTGGCCCTCGTAGACCAAGTAGAAACAGATGTTGGCCTACCTTGAACTATCTCAATCCTCTCTTTTTTTCTCGTTAAAAAAATCTTGTTAAACTTTTCATCCATGGCTTCGACAAATTTATCCTTTTTCTTTTTCTTTCTATGAGGACGTTCGCTAGCTCTAGTTCAGTTTCTTTGTTTGCTTCTTTGATGTCCGCTTCTGCTTAGCCTTTACCTTCTCTATCAATTTTTTTTAATAAATAATAAGGAAATTTTATTGATAAATATTCATCTTTAGTGTCTGGATAAATAACAATTTCTCAATATTATCTTCCAAAGCACTACTCTCAGCTTCCAAAAATGGTTCCCACGTTGGGAATTGGGAACCTTTTATTGGGGGTTCTGTAACTTAACACTGATAATTTTGCTACGGCTTTGGTAGTTATCTTGGACGTTTTGATTATGGAAAGTCAACTTAAACTCTTGGATAATTACTTGATTACGGAACAAGTTTACTATCATGCCAATTTACCAAGTGTTTTTTTGAAGGATAATAACTCTCAAAGATTGAGAGTCCATGTTAAAAGATTTAGATCTCTGGACGAGATGCAACTAAGAATGGAATCAAACTTCAACAAGCATGCCCACTCTTTACCTCTTTGCATATCTTCAAGCAATTCCAAACGTCTGAAGTAGGGAAAATACGGGATCATCATATATTAAGTTAAAAACTCAGCATAAAAACAGTAACAAAAAAGAAAACATGTTAACATAATAAAATAATCATGTCCGGCAAGCTAATGATGTTAATCACCGAGATTCAAGAACAAGAAACGCCATCACTGTGCTCTACGCAAAAGAACCGCGTCTGGGCCTCTCCTCTGCAACGTTCACCCTTAATGCTCGACCATCCAAGTTCTATTCACATCAAAAAAGGAAATTGTTATAAATAAGTATGTTTGTAAACAATCAATGTGCCAACAACAAATGATGGCACAAACAGATTTGTCTAATGCAAACATTTAAAAGATGGATGATCATACTAAACTACTTCACTATGAACACTTTACAATTTACTCAAAATGGTTACCTCTTATCAGGTGACCTTTTGTGAGTAGCGATCTAATGGTTACTTTAAGTTATAAATTTATTCACCTGTCCGTCAAGGGCGGCTATAGCATCATCCATTTCATTCTGTGATGCCATTTTCACAAAACCAAAACCACGTGATCGTCCAGACTCTCGGTCGTATACCACTCTTGCATCCAAAACTTTACCATGTTCGCTGAAAACTTGCTCCAGGCGGGAATCATCCACTTGCCAAGGCAAGTTGCCAACATATATTCTGAAGGATGGTTCAAAACTCCTCTCCACTCGAGCACCTCTAGGAGCAGCTTTGTTTACAGTTAAAGGTCTGCCATTAACTTCCTGTCCATGTAAAAGAGAACGATATTGAATGAAATTTTTGCAGCACATGATGAGTTTGAAAATATTGAGGCTCATCTTTTATCTGTCCTGTCCGATTAAATATGTTGAAGAATATTCTCGTCCTAGGTCCAAAAATATTACACAAAAGAAGAAAGCAATAAGGAGTTTGATTATACAACAAAAAGGAAAGTGCATCCATTCCAAATCTTGTGTCATGTTAGGATGTTCATCAACTTAACTGGATGGATAGTACTAACTAAAACTTTGGACGGGCAAACATTTCAATAATTCAGGTATCTTTGTGAACATGGTAGAAAAGCCCCTTTTTACTTGGCACCTTTTTTTTTGTTCAAACAATGCATGTTCACTTCTGCCTAAATCGGAGTTGAATTAAAATCCCTTACACCTAAGAAATTGTGATTTTCTGCAAAAGTTAAAATTTCGAAATCAGAGAGCAAGAAGCTGAAAAAACTATTCCCACAAGTTTCTAGTTGTACTTATGACAACAAAAAAAAGTAGGAAGTTAATAGAACAGAAAATATCCTGGAGCCCCATCACATGACCATCTTACCTGTTAATCTAAGTTCACCATTTACGTTCACATGCAAAAGAGTAAAAACTGTGAGCCAAAAGCAACTCCTAGATAGAATTACTTAAATGAATGATAAACCTAAACTTATATGTGTAAACGACCAAAATAAAAAAAGATTATGAATCACATCCCATAGAAGAAAGAATAGTGTTTTTTTTTCAGAGTAAAAAGAAGAACATTGTATTTTTTTTAGAAAGAATGAGAGCATTGATAACTGCACAGATGAAACAAATGACAGTAGATATGTACATACAAACTATTGAGTCCCATCAAATGAAGGTGTATTTACAGACTCGTTGAAGAGACATATCCTCGTACCATAAGCATAAGGAAGACCAAAAATATTTTTTTTTCAAATCAGCATAATCATAGTACAACACAGTTAATCATTTTGTCTTCAAAGGCAGACTTCCGATGACCATCCATGTTGTTCCTTGGATGAATCAAATATGGATGGCATGTACACGTAAAAGAGGGAACTCAAAGTGCATTTTGGATAGAACACCAGAGTTGATAAATATGGTGCATATGGTTTGGGTGATGATTAATGAGTGGTTAACATTGTCATGAGAACTCTTTAATCTCCTAAAAAAACTCTTTAATGAGATTAGTATAAATCTGATTTGGAAATTCCGATATAGAACTTGATAACGCCTACTGATTAATCACAAATAAATTCAAATTCCTTAGGCCACAAGCATAACCAACTTAAAGAATGCCCATCCAGGAATGAAGCTCATTTTACACCACACATCAGATGTAGAACACTTACATAACGGTTGAACATCTCGACAGCTCTATCTGCCTCTTCAACAGTGCTCATTGAAACGAATCCAAATCCGCGACTTTGGTCAGACTCCCTATTGTAGATAACCTACACATAAATCATAAAGAAAAAACATGATGCACAATCAATTTTCCACAAGTCACAGTAAATAGATACAATAAAAAATTCAAATTACTATGAGACAGAAGAATTAAACAACAACTAAAATGACTTGACGATGACGGCTACTAAATGCAGATATTGTTTCAGATGCAATTTTTTATTTTCTCCATGGGAAAAATATACCTCCGCAACTTCGACAATTCCAGCCTTCTCGAAAAGTTGTGCGAGCTTCTCGCTGTCGACGTCGTACGGAAGGTTCCCGACGAAGAGCTTGGCATCCTCGGGAGGCTCAGGATAAGACTCTTCTTCCGCACCTCCAGCGAACTCCTCCTCGGATGCAGCATCTCCCTCCAGCGCTCCTTCCTCATCCACTTCCTCCCCGTCCCACTCCGAGAGCCCGGCTTCGGCCCCTGACTCGCCCTCCTCCTCGGACGCCGGCCAGTCCAAATCGTCTCCGCGGAGCTCGTTCTCCTCCTCCTGCTGCGCCCAGCCGGACGTCTGGGCGACGAGGGGGATCAAAGAGGACGGCTTCTTCGATAACGTAAAAAATAAAGAGGAGGGAGAGAGGGCGAGGTGGAGGAAGCGAAGTGAAGAAGTGGAAGGGTGGAGATGGAGGAGAGAGGGTCTGGAGGCGGAGAGAGCAGCGGGAATGCGGGCGTTCGCCATGGACAAGGGCTTGAAGGATGTTGCTGCCGCCATGGTAGTGGGGGAGGAGGAGGAGCGAGAGGGATAAGGGTGAGGTTTTAGAGCGGCTACGGCCGACGGGAGCGACATATAAAAAGATATTTCTATAAACGGATTTGGATCGAAAATGAATGGTTTTATCGGGCTTCTCTGCCTGGACAAAGATTTAAGCCCAGCAATAAGAACCCTATTTTATTTTATTTATTCTATCTAAGATATTTAAATTTTTTTTTGAAAAATAAGATGACTCCATGATTCTTTTAATTACAAAACCTGTGTAATATCCCATATTTTAAATCAGGACAAAAAAATCCTCATGACTCCCTTTATAAAATCCTATTTAGGCATTGAGAAGAATTAAGAAGAACAAGGAGGAAAAAAAAAGAAAGAAAATGAGAAGAATAATAACGGATTGATTAAAGAGGATTTAAATCACTCTTTCCTCTTTTAATGGTGTGCGTGAGAGACAATAAGAATAATTTGTCCCCATTTTTGGATTGTGATATAAGGTTTTATACTTACAGTTTTGCATCATAGATTCATGTCTTATGATGATTTTAATGAAAACCCCAAGTTATGTTAAAGAAGGTTATGATAGCTATGTTTACGCTTAGATCCATATCTTTACATGTTTTAAATACATGTAGATCATTTGTTCAGTCCTAGAGTCATTGATCTTTTTCCCATATTGTATGAGTCACAAACTCCTTAGAATCGATTGAACAGTATCTCATCGACAGAATGACCCACGTAGACATGGTTGGGGTAACTTACATGAATCGTCTCTCAACTTTAGATTAATATCTCAACAGTCTCCCTAACTTCAATTTGTAACTCGATTGTTCCTGAATTTTATTTTTCTTGCATGTATCATCCTCCGACTGATAATAGCCAATTTTTCTATTATATTATTATAAAAGAAATAAAATAACATAACATAAAATAACAATAAAATAAAAAAATCCTGACGAGCTCATGAGGGAGGCTTGCGCCCCCCTGTGCAAGCTCGCCGGTGGGCGAGCTCACACAAGGGGTGCCCCCCCCCAGCTCGCGAGGGGGGCGCTGGCCCCCCTTTTCTTCCTCGTGCGCGACAAGGAAGAAAAGGGGGGGGCCGACATCCCCCTGTGCGAGCTCGTCAAGCGATGAGGAAGAAAAGGCGTTCGGCTTTCGTTTATAGGGGACGTCGGACCCCTTTCCTTCCTCGTTGACGCTGTGCGAGCTCGCAGGGGGCTGGCACCCCCTTCTTCCTCACCGCATGCGAGGAAGAAAAGGGGGTGCTCGTCGCGCGCGAGGAAGAAAAAGGGGGTCGGCGCCCCCTGTGCGAGCTAGCCAATGGTGGTTGTGAGTGAGCGAATTTGAAAAAGTTAATGATACAATTCTCTAGCATGCCCATGAAGGAGTTTTCATGATTGTAATGACCATCACTTCACAAATCATGATCGTAAGAGCTAAAGAAAATTTTGGATGTTTTTTTATCACACTCGTGAAAAGTATTTTCACGATCGTGATGAGATAACCTCACGAGTGTGATATTCATATCACAATTGTGAGTGACTAAGGTTAGAGAAAGTTAGGGTTCTTCACGGGTCGGGTTGGACCCGACCCGTGAACAAATCCGACCCGAGGTCAGGTCGGGTCGGGTCAAGGCCTCTAGGGGCGAAAAATCCGAGGGTCGGGTTAGGGGCCCAATCACCCTTTTTTTCTTTTTTTTTTAAATTTTTTTCTTACTTTTTATATGTATTTTAATATAAAAATTATTTAATAATTATTATAAAATATACAATATCTTTTCTGAATATTTGAGCATTATTTTCATAATTAAAATATTTTATTTTAATATTATTTCTATTTTAAATTAAGTATATGACTAAAATTAAATAAATAATAAAAAGAAAATTAAAAAAATAATAAAATAGTCGGGTCATCGGGTCAGGTCGGGCCGACTCGGGTTGGGATTTTCCAAACTGTACCCGACTCGAGTCACCATCGGGTTGGGTTGGGTTCGGGTCGGGTCCGACCCGACCACAATCCGACTCGACCCAAACTAGGTCGGATCGTCGGGTTCACCGGGTCGATCTGACTCGGTGAACACCCTAGAGAAAGTAGACCTTGTCTTGCTCGAAAGGTGTTTTGATGGACGTGATGATGCCAATTCACAGTCAACACTCATGCCATGATCGTGAGGATCGTGAGCGCCAAGTGCTAGGAACTCTTGCTCATGATCGTGAAAAATGTTCTTCACAATTGTTATGCACACATTCATGGGTATGAACTGTAGTCCAAGGTCGTGATTGAAAGATATGATTATATATATTATTAAAAACTTATTTTTTGAAGTATAAATATTATATATTGATGATTATTGATTGTTATGCACCTACATAACATTATGCATGCTTAGTTATAATTTGCTTAAATTTGAAAATAGAAACACATTAATGTTTGATGTTTGAAAAGTATAATGCACCACTTGAAAAATACGTTATTATTGTCTATTAAAGTTAAAGTTGAAAAATGAAGTTTCTTATATCTTGTGTGTATGATTTCACAGGAAGAAAAGTTTTCATACCTAGAATGGCATGTGTATTTTTAAGACACAAACAAGTATATAGTATATTGTCTGCTAAACCTAACTACCCTAAGTTATGATAGTAATTTGTGTCTTCAATTAATTTAAGATCAAAATGAAGTATAAAACTTCAAAATTCCTTATGATAAAGAATAATGATAGAATTCAATGGAACAATGAACAAATGGGTATAAATCAATCTTAGGAAAAAGTAAAAGAATTTAAAGAAGATGGTAGTCACGCATTTCTTCATAACCTTTACAGATAGAATGTATTGACGAATGTTCACATGTCACATCTATGATTATATATAAGATATTATATTTGACATGTAGTGTTCATATTAGAACTCATATCGTTCATACATTTGCTTTATTATATGAAAAAAATGTTATCAATCTGTGCATGTGATCAAGTTTAAGGAGATGACAGCTCAACTCGTGATAAAAGTTGCACGTGGCTAGAAATAAATACAACAACAACAATAAAGCCTTATCCCACTAGACGGGATCGACTGCATGGTGGCTGTCGGGGTCTAACACAATCCTCTTCCTTTATCTGGATTTACTATAAAATATAGGCGAAGTTATATGACTAGAAATAAATAAGTGTCTTAATTTCATTAGCTGACCTAATTTGACCCCTTTATGTTTTATCTTTCACCTTAATTTCTTAAAGGATTTTAAAAGTTGATTGTGCAAGTTTCAAATTTTTGGGGAGAGGAAAGCTAGAAAAGGAGAAATGAAGCGGACTGCTTGGATGATAGAGAATTCTTGCGTTGGAGAACAGAGAAACAAAGTGTATTTTCGAGCTGACCAGATATTTTTTTGAGTTGTGGTTTGGATCTGACACCTGAATTAATCAAATTAAGATTATCAAATGAAAAACACCAAAACCCTTGGAACTTAACAACATATCTATGGCTATTGTCACCCCTACTACTTTTGTTCCGTCCCAACTAATCTAAGTAGCACACCTGGAAAACACCACCAACGAAAATAGTTAACCTCTATATTAACAACATTAATTTGAATCCTAAACAACCAACTTTAACTCTATCCAGGTACCAATTAAGACAACCCTAGTTGTGCTTGATAATTTTAGTTATCGTTTTGTTTATGGATGCATGAAGTTGCATGCGTAAATAGAGACAACAACAATACCATCTTTTATGCCACAAGGACACAATCATTATAGCTATTTACAAGAAAAGTGAGAAGGCACACACCCGACATTACTCAACCCCAAGTTATACAAGGCCATCAAAGCTTTCTTTGTTTTTTAATGAAAAACGAGGACATCATGAAATCATAGCATCTGCTCCTCCTTCAGCGACGTCCATCTTTCGACAAAGGTGCTTTTATGAGAACTCCTGGGGAGAGTTCTGCTGCTAGTTACGTAATTGAGCATCCCGACTTGTCAGCGGAACATAACGCACGGAAGTTTCATTGCGAATGCTAACTGAGCCATCAGTGTTCTTGTCAACCACCTGCAAATCTTGGAATACCGTTCCAACAGGAATCACAAGCCTGCCCCCAGGCTTAAGCTGCTCGATAAGTGGTTGAGGAATCTCGGGCGCCGCGGCACCCACATGGATGCAATCATAAGGTGCCAGCTCAGGCCATCCTAGCCGTCCATCTGCAATCAAGATTGAAAGTAGTTGAAAATTACACGTAGACAAGTTCAAATTGCCTAGAAGGATTGTTCTATTCCAATTAGAAAACAAACAAGACATAAACTAGATGGAAGATGTATTTCAAAAAGTGACATTGAAATGACTCCAGTTAAGAAGCCGTTTGATCTAATTGGAATATATGATCCTAAGTTTAGCAGTAACCTAATTCATCGGACTACTAATGGATATACGTAGATCGCATCTATGCTTCTCTAGATACTTTATTTCTTTATGGATAGAACAGGACTCATGATTAGTGACAATAACATTGTAAATTTATACAGAAACTTCTATTCTCTTTTTTCTCTCAACCTATCTCCCATAAGGACAAATATGAGTGTACCACAACTTCGCTCCTAGGAAGAAACTTTAATACATAATTGATGGAAAAGATTCCTCATATCAAAACATGCCAGTGACATTCCTCCGTCTATCGAAGATTTTCTGCCCTCATCACATTCACAAATTTGCTACAAAGGTCACTTGACATCAAATGAGTATGAATATGGACGCTAATTGATCTGCCTAACTAAGCCCGAGTGTACGAGCACGTGGAAAGATGATAGAAATCAGTAGTGTTATTGCAACGGAAAAACAACAATTAAGGATTATGAATTTTATCAGAAAGAATGAAGGCAAATAGAAAAGAAATGAGCTCATTTTCTTAATCGTTTTATGAGAGAGACCGCAAAAATATGCATTAGGCCAAAGAAACTAACAAATAGAAATTTGTTAAGCAGTTCATTCAATCAACATTGCACTTCAAAACTGCAAAGACACATGACGAAAGCATCAAAGAAGAAAGTTTATGTAGGACCCATGCTTCAATACTATAGTCCAGGAAAAGAGACCCATCCAACATCATTAAATTGCAGCATTTACTATGTTCTTTTTTGGAGCATTCACCATGTGAATTTGAAATGGCACAAATATACAAAAGAAAATTATGTCTATTACAAGTATTATGAACCAAATCACATGGTGCTCATGAACTACTTAGTTAATCTGAACTAAGTAATTTTGTAGAAGCATGCCTTTCTGCAACCTCAGATAAATGATTCTTCAACAACTCTAGGAATTGACACCAAAATTGAATGTTAAAATATATAATGAGTATATTTAGTATATGAAATCATCATAAACATAGGCAAGTATTAACTGGAAAACCAAATGACCAAAGGATTAGGTGACTTGCAAAATCAATTGACCAATTATAGCATTTACAGGAGCAAAAGAAACTATCAAAATAAAAAAAAAATAAGCCTTTTTAGTTCTTTTTTTTTTGAGGGGAAAAAGGATGACAAACCGAAAGTTGTGGTTGCCATCCAACTATATATATCACTGTAAAAGGGTTGGTTACCATGTACAAGTAAGCACTCTCTAGTGGAGAGCCATCAAAAAAGAAAAGGTACAGGCCCTAGCCAAAACCCCACTCGCGAAGAAGACCAAAAGTGTGGTGTATCATGCTATCCACCTGACACCTCTTTCCACAAAATATGACACGGTTGCGCTAAAGCAAGATGGTCCAGGCACCGGCCAAGAAAGTCGTCAATGGGGCTCTCCAGCCCTGCCTCTGCCTACTAAGATCTCGTAGCCTCTGCCAAAAGTCCTCCGGAGATAGAGGAGGATGGACCGAAATAGTCGTCCGCGACCATACCTCCAGGGTCACACCACAATTGAAAAATAAATGTGAGACATCCTCCTCTGACTCCCCGCATAGTGCACAGGAAGTATCCGTGTGGGGTGCCCATCTCGCCCTGTACACCCTAGTGAGGACCCTCTCGCGCCGCATAAGCCAAGCAAAGATCTTGACTTTCAGTGATGCTAGGGAACGCCAAATGAGTCTGCAATCCATCCTAAAACTATCATCGTAGGGGGCCGGAAGTAGACGAAGGTAAAAGTTGCGGGCAAAAAAAGAATCCCACGACCAAATCCAGTCATCCATCCTCAATGGGTCCGAGCGATAGGGAGCAACCCTTTGGTGGAGTGCTAGAAGCTCAGAGAGGCGCAGATCGGAAAATGGAGATCTGAAAGGAGGGGTCCAAGAGTCGATCCCCAAACCGCCGACCTCGAACCATGACTCCGCAACCGAGATCTCAGGATGCGCTGCCAAGGCCCATAATCGTGGGAAGGACTCTGCTAGTGTACCCCCGGGAAGCCAGTCGTGCCGCCAAAAGGAGAAGACCTCGCCGGAGCCAAGTGAAGGGGTCATGAGAGGGCGCACCTGCAGGAGTAACCCTGCCACTGCCCCCCAAAAAGAAGAAGCCCCCTGTGGAACTGCACCCTTGGACTCCCACGAGAGATCACGACCATGGCATGTGAAGAAAATCTCCCGCCATAAGCTGTCCTCGGCCCCATAATCCGACCCACCCACTGGGCAAGGAGTGCCCAGTTGGTAATACGGAGATCGCGAACACCTAGCTCACCCAGAGACGTGGGCCTACAAATGCTCTGCCAAGCAACCGAATGGACCTATCATGTAGAACTGCAGCCCTGCCAAAAGAACCTGCTCCTTAGCGAATCAATGCGCGATAGTACCTGGGCCGGCATCTGGAGAACTGACATGAAGTATATCGGAATAGGGGAAAGAATAAATCTGAGCCAGACGAGTCGACCACCCCGGGATAGTAGCCGTGAGTTCCAACCCTGAAGTCTGCGCTCCAACCGCTCGATGACCGGGGTCCACCCCCGGGAGCCAATATGTCGATCGGAGAGGTGATCGGTAGCGCCCCGACTGGTATGCGAAGCTCTGCCGCGCATCTCAGGGCCTCCTCCTGCGCCATGCAGAACGGGATGAAAACTGATTTGGCGTGATTTACCGTGAGACCCGAAGCTGCACCGAAAAGCTCCACTAATATGGCTGTCCGTGTAGCCTCCTGCTCCTAGCCCTCGATGAAGAAAACTGTATCATCCGCATACTGCAATAGAAAAACAAGTCTGCCAGCGAAGCCACTGAAAAGGCTAGCCTCGCACGCCGCCTGAGTACACCTGGCAAGGCCATCAACTGCGATCGTGAAGAGCATTCTAGTTGAATCGAAGGTTTGTATTTGTTTTGCAGAAAAATGCCATCACTTTCCTGTGTTCAATAAAAAGATCAATAAACAAAAAGAATTCCGATTGACTAAAGTTTAAAGAGATTGGTGAAAAATAATTCACTTTTGAGAATTGTCACATTTTCCCATATCTTTTTATGGGAGGATGACTGACAACATGCGCAGTCATCCCTTTTTATTAATGTTTTTAGTATTTACATGTTATAGAGGACAATACATGGAATTCTATTACATGCTCAATAATGTAAACCTCCACTCTATTTTCCATTTCCCTATTTCATACTTTCTCTGTGTATTAAATTAGAAAAAAGAGGGAAATGAGAAAGAAAGGGGAACTGAAAAAAAGGGGAGTATGTTGCATGCTTATCTCACAACACTAGTTCACTGCACACAATAGCTGCATGATAATTTTAGCTTTTTATGGACGATTCAAATTTTGACCCTCAAATCTCTTCATGTTTATGATCGTAGTCTACTTGCTCTCAACGTCTCACACTCCACTGTTGATGACTTGAATACCTCTGCTCGAGATGACTCGCATTCCTTCCTCTCCTAATGAAGTTGCCTCACTCTTTCTCTATATGTATGTAATATAATATGATAAATATATTATATATTAGATATGTAATGTGTGTGTGGTGGGAAGCGTTGTTCCTTCTTTTTCCTCCATCAAAAGAGTAAAGCGGTGGGGCATCATATCTTTTCACACTCGTCCTCACAGCAATGCCAACTACCCTTCCAGTCATCCCCTAAAAGGCCACTTTATTTCTTTCTCCTTTTCATTTGTTACCCTATCTCTCTGGTTCTCTTACTCTCAATGTGCAACAGAAAGGATATGAGGAGCACTGTCCCCTGCTTTCTTATCTGTTCACAGATGAGAGGAGAGTGCAACTGCCCCCACCTCATATATCCTCTCAAATGAAAGGATATTGGAGGATTTGGATGATTGCCTCCCTCATTCCCTCCTTTGCAAACATTAACCTACAGAAACAATCCATGTTCCCACTCGTCACAGTTGCCAGTGATGCGAGAAAGAGATGGTGTAAGATGGTGATAACAGAAGGCCACGATGGCCAAAAGATTCTTTCTTTCGAGAGAAAGGAAACACGCACAGCAGAGAAAGATGAAGTTGCTGGAAGGGAGGGTTATTTGTTGCTGGAATAGGTTTCACTAGTTGTCAGGAGCTCTGCTTGGTGTTGGAATTGTTGAACCGGAGAAATGAGTTGGAAAGGGGTGGAATGAAAGCAAACGAGTGAAAGCCAAAAGAGATAGGCGTATGACTGAATACTACCCAGAATGAAGAATTTGACGTGTTTCATGTTGGTAATGGAAGCAATCATCCCTACTGTTGTAAAATATGAGCATCAGACTCCCCTCTCGTTCCCAAAAGAATAGATCTTGCTCCATATGCTTGTAACTTGTTTTTGAATTTCTCTTTATTTCATAGTTTCCCCTTCCTCATGGTTGTTTTGGAAATCATACTCTGCATTCGTTTCCTCAATTTGAGGGACTGACTCTCCGTCAAATCAACATGAAATTCAACATTATGGAGGTGGACTAAATAGAGAATGAAATGTGTGGTCCCGCCCCTGACTTTCTTGGGCTGCTCGCCCTAGTTAATAAAGTACCTAAAGGCTTTTGGGGCTTACACCCCAGCCCTTGGAATCTAATCCCTTTGAAGCACCTTTTGAACATGAATAGGCGACCCTTATCAAAAGACTTTACAATCTTACTAGGCGAAAAAAAGTTGGATCGCATGGAAGATTATTTTGACCCGATACAATGGGATTGTGTGCTGGATCGTAAATTCAGTGGATACGTCCATTCGTGTCCACTGATCAAAGTTTCATTTCTTTACAAGGGACTTGTCATGGCATGCATGTCTCTGGAGCCTTAAGTCCAACACAGCTCGCGACTTCTTCCTCCAAGGACTGGTGCCTACGTTTGCTTCTGCCACAGCCAGCATTTGGCACTGTCTTCAGTTGTCAACGAAAAAACATACGATGTTGACATTGCTTGTCGCTGGCATATGCCACTAGTTTTCTCCAATATCTGTCTCTCTTGTTGCCTCTTTTGCTCGGGCTGCTCACAAGCAAAAGTGAAGCCCCCTCTTCTTCTGCTTGTGAACAGAAGAGGATGCTTCTGTTTGCGACCAAAGGAGGCCCTCCTCTACATGCGAGACACACATCTTGTTGAGGGGCAATGGAGCTGTGAGGGTCAGTCCTGTCTGCAAATGCTAGCAAGAGTGCAATTGTTTTTCTATTATAATATTTTTTAAAATATGTTTTCTAGAAGATTATTAACTGCATTTTATGTTTTATGAATAAGATGCAATTATTCAAATATTTATACTTGATACCTTGGAATTTTAAACACATTCATATTTTTAAATGTTTTTTTAATTAAATATTTATATTTTGAAATTTAGTAGTAGAATTGTTCCTTGTGTTACGACTCTACTTGGTCCTTAAAAAGTCCAAAACGAGTTTGACAACATTGATTCTTATTATAAAGAACAATGGAAATTCACGAACTTAAAGAATGACCAAAACCATGATACACATGCAAAACATGTTCTTAAAAATAAAATGAATTGATGTAACCAAAGGAAGCTCTGAGTTTGCACACTTTCTAAATGCATCAATTATGCAGGATGGAATATTGAAGAATATAGTGCATGTCTAAGTCAAAGCACTGAAAGATATCATAACATTTAGGACTGGTGATCCGGATGCTAAAATTACACATGACAATGAGATTAGGGACCTTTAAATATTGGATTGACAGATTACTAGTCGTATCAAATGCATATGCGGTGGACATAGGAAAGAAGGTATTCACATTGAGTACTAGTTTTTTACACATTGAGTATTATGTATCTCCCAAAAGAAAGAAAAGATCTGATGTAGCAGAACCTACCTGCAACATTAATTGATAAAAGACCTTCAGCCAACAATGATGCTGCTGAACTTCTTTTTATGTTCTCAACTGAAGAAGCAACTATTTCAGGTATGTGTTCAACACCTACCACACGGCCTTGGGGACCAACCATCATAGCGAAGCATGCTGTAAGATAGCCAGTCCCTGAAAATGGCAGAAGTGAATATTTCTTCCCAGTGGAGATGAGCATCCTTATTATCTTTATGCATAATATGTAAACTCTGTAACATAAAACGATGAGAATAGTTCATCCTTTTCCTCCTCAGAAAAAAAACATGATGACAATATGACAACAGATAAACAAAAAGAAAACAGTGTTTCAACCTTAGAAAATAATTCTCTAAACAAGAGAAAACAAGATAAATAACAATATGCTTTAAAAAAAACACTAAAAGCAAAATTTTTCTAAGGTTCCAATGAAAATTATGCTTACAACAAAGTGGAATACATCATATATACTAATAGCCTTTCTAAGTTAAACAGAATGAACAACAGAAATATATTGGATGCAAAATTTTGTTTGCAGGCACATTTGTTGTCAAAAATGTGCATGTTACCAGTAAAAAGAAAAGTTGTCCGCATATTGAATTCAATGTGTAAGAATTTATTCTAGTACCAGAGGATAAGACAATTCTTGATGAGGACACAAAAAAAATTTTCTTGATGAGGACACAAAAAAATTTACACAAATTCCAACTTCATTGACAACAGACTTATCAACTACATGGAGGAAGAATGAAAAAAAGCTTGAGTATCTCTCTGGTAAGATACATAGAAATTTCTAAAAGATTCCAAAAAAAAATCTAGATAAAAATCCTTTAAGACTTTATAACATAACTACGCATCTTCGCAGAATAATAATGAAAAATACAGTTACTTCTGCGAACTGTAACTTGAAAAATATATGTGGACTGTGGTAATTCTTCTCTATGCCCATCGTAGCATAATGCATGCTTGAACAACAGAAACAAAGTACAATTAGACACGAAGGACAACTAAATAAAAAATACAAGGTACATATAAGTAGGTAAACCTGAGCCCACATCAAGAGCCCGCATGCCCGGCTGCAGATGCTCCTCCAAGAGCTCCAGACAGGACGCATGCATGTGAGGCGCAGATATGGTAGCATTGTAACCTATGGCCATAGGTGTGTCGACATAAGCTGGACTACCTGGAGGCACAAATATCCCCCTATCCACTGCCTCCATCACTTCCGCCACCTTGTTGGACTTGATAACCCCGTAGTGCTGCAGGCGCTCCACCATTTCTCTGTTCCGGTTGGCTGACCCACTAGACCACAATCGCTGCAAGGGCACAGAAAAAATATAATTGTTCAGGACATTACGTGAAGAATCCAACTGTAATGTGGAGAGACTCTCCTAAGCATCAGCAAATGAAATGCCGCGGAAGTCTCCATGGATGAGAAGCCTGTCATTCTAGCGTTCATAAACCCATGTGCATTCCAGGCTCCTCATGATTCATCCAAAAAATACTCCAAGATCACACAATTTAGCAACAAATTTCAAATTAACAGCTAAAATCAAGCGAAAGGAAACAAATGCTGCAACTAAAACCCTAGGATAGATAAAAATATGGGAAACATACATCCATCCTTCGGGGCCGATGCGGCGGGATTGGGAACAGGGAGATTATCCAAGGAGGATGGCGACGAGGAAGAGGACGGCGATATGATGGAAATAGCGGCGATGGCGAAAAGAAATGAGGAGGGGTGTGGAGAAGGAACGGAGCAGGACTGGAGTCTTCTACAAAGGACAATAGCGGAGGCCTCACGCAACCAATACCGGCATTTTTTTGGTAAGCCGTTTGTTTTATTCTCTCCTCATATAATTTCTTCTCTTATATTTATCAAAACTTCTCTTTTTTATTTATTCGTGTAATATATCCTGTATTATTATTTAAGAAAAAGCACACCTCTCGTACATTTTTTTTGGAAACCGTCAGGTATCTCCCAGCAAAGAAAAGATACTTTATTAGTTTGTCGTAGGAAAAATATTCCGTTAAAAATTGCATTTGTCATAATTAGACGGACAATTTGAGATAACACAAATTAATGGATAAATTATACCAAATGCTCTTTAATTTTAAAGTTTTGCTCAGCGATACTCTCCAATTTTATTTTGTAATATAAATGTCTTTCATCTTTTAACGTGTTTCACCCGATGCCCTCTCTACCTGGGATAGTCAATTTTTCGATTTTTCGTCGACGTGATGTCCACGTGATCATCTCCTTTCTCCACGCAAATAATCGTCCGACGTGGCACATAAAATTACATCAATGCCTTCTAACTTTAAGGTTTGCTCAGTGATATCTCCAACTTCACTTTGTAACACAAATGTCCTTCATCTTTTAATACATTTCACCCGATGCCTTTTTACCTGGGACAGCCGATTTTCCAATTTTTTATCGACGTGACGTTCACGTGGTCATCTCATCTCTCCTCCATGTAAATAGCCGTAGCATGCTTCGACGTGGCACTACGTATTAAACTATCTTTTGATCCACTTACTGTTAAATTATTTTATTAGTTTCCTTTTTGTTGTCGTTTGCATGAAACCTCTTTCGTCATTCGCACTCCTTCGTCGTTCGCTCTCATTTGTCGTTTGCCTCCTTCATCGTTCATTTTTCGTGTTCGTCAGTGCTATTTTTGTCCAAATTGGTGTAATTTTATGTGCATTTGATGAATAAACTTTAAAATTAGAGTATATTTCACCCGATGTCCTCTTTATCTGGGACAGCCGGTTTCTTAATTTTCGTCGACGTGACGTTCACGTGATCATCTCCTCTCTCCTCTACACAAATAGTCATCCGACATGACATGCTCCGACGTAATACATAAAATTACACTAAATGTCCTCCAATTTTAAAGTTTGCTCATCAAATGCATATAAAATTACACCAATTTGGACAAAGATGACGTCGACGAATGCGAAAAGTGAACAATAAAGTTGGCGAACGACGAAGGAGCGAATGACGAAGGAGTGCGAATGGCGAAGAAGGTTTCATGCGAATGACAGCAAAGAGGGAAATAAGAAAATAATTTAACAGTGAGTGGATTAACTTACGGTAAGTAAGATGATTTAATATGTGGTGTCACGTAGAAGCATGCTATGCCGGACAGTTATTTGCACGGAGGAGAGATGAGATGACCACGTGGACGCCACGTCGATAAAAAATTGGAAAACCGACTATCCCAAGTAAAGAGGGCATCGGGTGAAATGTATTAAAAGATGAATGGCATTTATGTTAGAGTAAAGTTGGAGAGTATCGTTGAGCAAACCTTAAAGTTGGAGGGCATTGGTGTAATTTTATGTGCCGTGTCGGAGCATACCACGTCGGACGACTATTTGCGTGGAGGAGGGAGGAGATGGCCACATGGACGTCACGTCGACGAAAAACCGAAAAACTGACTATCCCAAGTAAAGAGGGCATCGGGTGAAATGCGTTAAAAGATGAAGGACATTTGTGTTACAAAGTGAAGTTGGAGGGTATCGCTGAGCAAACCTTAAAGTTGAAGGGCATTTGGTATAGTTTATCCCAAATTAATCGAATAAAAATAAGTTTGAATGAGTCACTTCGAATATTGCTATGACAATCGGAAAAAAAAGAAACTAGTATCCAACCTAATCAACAAATTTATAGAAGTACTAAGGAAGACCAATTCATGTGACAGTTAACTTTCAATGCTCACAATAAACTCAACTCATGAATTCATGCATCCACTACTTAGTGGGAAAGATTGCTCTACATTGATCCAATAAGACGGTGTTTAGTTGCAGAAGAAGTGATCGAATAAGTGTTTATTATGAGAATATTATCAAAAGGAGGTCGTAATAAGAATATGGCCTGACAACGGATTCACACCATTCAAAACGTGTTTATTTTTGTCGGTGACATGTTTCGTGAGTTATACTATTCATCTGAAATGGTGGAATGCAACTTATTCTGCATTTTAACGTGAGGGCATGTCCCCTTCTCCTCTATCAGTGATATTCTTTCTTTCCCCATTTCTTGCCGACCGCAATCGTGCCACTTAAAGCAAGTTGAAAAGGGTAACATTGATCATTTTGAAGAGAGATATTCTTATGCCATCCAAAGGGAAGCACAAAATAGGAAAAAACCTATACCTAGAGAATAAAGCGCACTGAGTCCATTGGTCCTATATCGCAACCAAAAGTCACCTAAGTTTAAGTACCTATATATCACTTATCCATTGTTCTTCACAAGGTAGCTATGCATCTTTCAACCATTTTAAAAAAAAATGTAATTTTTTGTATTAAATTTTTCTTAGTGAGTTAGCGACAAATGTGTTTGCCTGAATCTATGTAAATGTAACAATTGATAAAGAAAAAATAATTGTCTCAATAAATTCAAATCATCAAGATCAGTTAAATCCTAAGATCTTATAATTTTACAATTTTACTACCATCACTGTATCTTTGTAAAATTTTAGAGGCCATTTCTCTACAAATATTTTTTTGTATATTATTGTTAATCTAAAGTTAAATTACTTATACTCACCGCATTATCTTATTCATTTTATTTTAATTTGTAGATAATTAGAATTGTCTAACGGTGTATATTATCTTCACATTGACTAGAAAAGATACGATCATTCGAATTGTCACTCAATTGGCAATCTAATTTTTATCTTCTTTTAATTTTTGTCCTTTCCAATTTCATACAAAAAATATGAGATAATATAAAAAACACATAATAATGACAACAACAACATCAACAACACATATTATTATTACAATTAACAATATTAATTTGCTTAAATTATTATTTTATTATTACTATTCGCATGAATATAATATTATTAGCTATTCTTTTGAATATTACATATATTTATGATCATTATTTCTATTTTAAAATATATAAAATATTTACACTAAATTTATTTAATTTATTAATTTTATGAAATTTTATTCGAGTTTTAACCAAATTACATACACTTTAACTTGACATTAATGATAAAAAAACATTTTAGTAAAAATTGACATTAACTAGTAATATTTTGTCATAAGCAAATAATGTTATTTGAATTATTGGTGTATTGGAGAGATTATTTGAACATAATAAATAATAGAATGCAAATTGCTAATGATTTGAAGAGGAATACATTTTATGTCTAGTAACGTAGATTGTTAGGTAACATAGAAATTTATGCAATAAACACCCCCTTAATAAGATTTTAATTTCACTCATTCTTACAATTTTATCCGATTATAATTAATATTATATGATTAATATAATTATTTAATTATAAAAATGATAATAATAATTTAGCTGAAATTTAAATTTTTTTCTAGTTCTTATTATGTCTTGATGTAATTAAATTTAAAAATTAATAGACATATATCTTAATAAGATGTAGTCTAATATTTGAGTGTGAAAATTTTAGTAAACTATATATTATTTTTAATATATACATATATAATGAATAAAATCTTTCGATACTTGATGTGATCTCATGATTTTCAATTTTGTCATCTCTTTACAATGTTATGTGAGATGTAGATGTTAACACTCTTACAATAAACTACAAAGATAAATGTGGTGTTATAATAATAATAAATTATAAAATAAACTTCTCATCAGAATAAACATTTGTAAATCACTCAAATAACTCAATGTAATAAGATATTCCTATCTATTGGTGGGAGGTACGAGGATCCCACCAACGCGCCTTTTACTTCTAATAGGCAATGAACTACAAATTGACCAATCATTTGGAAGAACCCGATGGAGCCAATGGGTCAACCTATCCTCTTCTGCACATGATTTCTTCTTCATATAAATAGATATAGGATCTATGGGACAATTACTTAGAAGTACATTTTGTGCACAGGTGAGTTGCGACTTTCAATGCTAACTTGGGATGAATTTTTGGAGTTAGCTCACCGATCGCAACCCTTTGTCCTAGCCATTCCTTTATAGCACATGTAACGCTCCCAAATCAACCCCCCGTCACGTGACGAAGATCAATCTAGAGACGCTACAGACGCTATGATTTTGACCATCATGTTAATCATATCTCAGTCAAGAACCGAGACACGTCAGCGAAAGAAAGAACAATAGAGAAATAAAGAAAAGAATAACTTTAATTGCGGAAGTGTAATAAGTGACTACATCATTTCTAAAGAATATAATCATGAATCTATAAATGCGGAAGAAAAAGGAAATCTAAAAAAATCTAATAAGCCATGTAGTTCATGTGCTTTCTTGTCGCCAGAGCTTTGTCGCAACACTCCTACTCCACCTCATCACTGATCTGATCCTATGAAAATCAGATACAAGAGAGGAGATCCTCTCGTAAGCTTTACAGCATAATGGAGAATCACAGAATATACAATGCATAACATGAATAGAATAATAAGAGGTAAATGCATACTTAGCTTGAACGTGAAAAGGGTAACATGGCAGCATCTTAAAATCATAACAAGAGATAAGAGAATATCATAAGTCACTAGAGTCAAATGATGCTTAGTAAACTTGAAATCATGGCATGTTTGGAAATCATGATAATAACCTGGCTTGTCTTAATCATACTTCTTGATCTTGGTTAATATTTAGAAATCAATGTGACTTTAGGTGCCTTTAGTTCTTGGAGTATGCCGAGCAAATGATACAGCTTTGTACGGGTCAATGAGTGATCATACCATGACCAAGGGAAAGAGCCTTATCATGAAACACTTGGCTTGAACTGGCAACCCATTTATTATCTTTCATCTTAACTTATTAATCACTTTAGTAACTTGTCATTCTTTGTTCTTCTTATAACAGAGACAATAAAATTGATGAGCAATAAATCAGTAAGAGAATTGATCTACAAATCAAGGGCGAGTCTCCGAGAGGGCAGAAAATAGAATCAATCCAAAAAAGGAGTGGATTAGTTGATAGTATGATAAAATAAATCACTGGGGAAAACGATCGACCGGTTTTGTGGGATCGATCGATCAGTGAGCTTTGGGTCAGTTGACCGGTCAACTCTTATCGGTCGATCGGTGGTTTCAAAGGTCGGACGATGAAGTTGGAGGATCGATTGATCCGTACTCTTGAACAGTCGACCGGTCGACTAGTGAGGCTCAAAGATCGGTCGACCGATCGATCGGGGAGGCTATCCGATCGGTCAACCCGTAGGTTTTATACAAGTCTGCGGTGTTCAATAAATCGGTCGACCGATTGCTGACAGTGCATACGGATCGGTCGATCGGTTGGCATCCTGATAGATTGCAAAACTCAAAAATTCTTGAAAACTTCTAGCATAATCTCATCCTAAATTAGTTCCTACCTCCTAATAATCAATCAAGCAGTAACACAACAACCAGGAACAAACATATATGAAATTAATTTAAACAATCAAGAAATCATGAGTCAAACAAGGCAAACACATGGACTTTTCATAACTTCTTCTTATCTCCTTCTTTACTAAATTAATTAGGGCAGGAATTAAATCTATTCGGAGTTCACGCAAGGTGATTTTTGTTCACCCACCTCTATTCGCTATTAATCCTTTCTTCAGTTCGTCGGAAAACTATCAACAACGCTCCCTATTTTCCCTCGATACTCCCCGCTCTCCCTCTCGATCTCCACTTGCAACAGTTCAGCGATGAGAACTTGAGGTGCGGGGATCAAATTGAGCAGCAAGGGAAAGAACTTGGCTACCCTTGCACTTGTAAATGACGAACGAAATTATTTTCCTTCTCTTACCACGTACAAGATGGCAAATCCGTGGAGTAGGGGGAAAATAAAAGGGTTCGCGAGTTGAAAGGAAATGAGAGTTAAGGTTTTTGGTTATTTTTATTGCATAGGACTCCTAATATCATTTAATCTGATAAAGTTTATCCCCCTTTTGATTTGGTCTTTAACTCTTAATAGGATTAATCCTTTTTATCTCTAACCGGCCTCTACTTCAATTGGGATTTGGATTTTTTTTGTTTCTTATCTTGGCTTACGGTTTTTACTTTCTTTGTTTTCTTCTTTTTTTTATATGATTGGGTCGATTGTTACAGCACGTGTGTCTCCTAGGGCATAAGGGCATGATGGCTTGATGTCTTCCTCATTTCCCTTCGCGGCCCATAATGAAACAATGCTTTACTCCTATTTGTCCAATCAACTACTGTGTTGAACTCGAGCATGATACAATTTTGGGAGAATAGTTTTGTCCTTATGTCATTTTTTAAGTTAAATTAATGTTTTAAAAAACAATAAAATATAATGATTTTTGTGTATTAGGTTTGTCATATAGTATAAATTATTCTATAATAAAAAAAAGTTTGTTATATTGGATAACAATATTTGCATACCCAAAAATAAAAAATAAAATGTTAAAAGGTAAATTTATTTTTAACAGAATATAAGTCTTGATTCCATACTGTTTTAAAATTTATTTCATTTCTTTATAATATCATATTATTGTAACTTATTATGAAAGAAAAAGGAAAAAAGAATACTTATAACTAAAGTTGGGGTTTTGGTTTTACCAAATTATATCTCACACTATAGCTTTAAAAATATATATATAAAGTAAGGATTTAAAAAACTATATAAAAAGTAAGGATTTAATAGGCATCATCCCCTCCCCCCATCTCCGCCTGTCGGATGGGGATCCGATGGATGCTTTTTTTATCAATTGTTTTATTTAAGGGCTGGTTTAGGGGTGAAAAAAATTGACGACGACGACGATGGCAGGGAACTTTCGGGCGGCAGCGGTGGTCGCGCGGCCATGATGATGAAGATGCGGGGAACGTGGTGGCGGCGGCGGCGATTGGATCCTATGGGTGCTATTTTTTTATCAGTCTTTTTGTTTAAGGGTCGGTTTAGGGGTGAAAAAATCGTCGACGACAACAATGGCGGGGAACTTGCGGACGGCCAGGATGACGACGGTGCAGGGAACTTGCAGGTGGTGGTGGCGGCGACGACTTTGAGGTTGAGGAGTCTCGCGACGACAACGATCACGTGGTCGGAAGATCATGAGGGGAACTTGCAAGGCGGCGATCTTTTGGCGTGGGGGAAGAGCGACGACGACGATCTCATGACACGGCACAGGGGAAGGGTGATGACACGCGATGCGGGGGAAGGGCGACGAACGGCCAATCTCGCGGGGGAAGGGGGAAAGATGACGAGCGGCCGATCTCACGGCACAGGGGAAGGGTGACGATGGTGATCTCGCAATGCAACGCGGGGGAAGGGCAACCGGGGCAGCGATCTCACGACGATCGGGCAGATTGACGACGACACGCGGCGCAATTTTTTTTCACACCTAAACCGACCCCTAAACACAAAAAATTTGATAAAAAAATGCATCCGTCGGATGTCGGACCCCATTAAATGTAAAAAGTAATATAAGACTATATTATTATTTTCAGAATAATAAGAGAAAGAATATGTTATAAACAAAGTTTGTAATATATAAAAGATAATAACTAGTTGCTATAATAATTAAGAACACTCACTAGAGAAATAATAAATTAAAGCTAATCACACACTAGCTAGATTATGTGGAAATTTGACAAAAGTAAATAGTTTTTGAAGAATGTTTAAACATTGGGTGGTAAAACATACGTTCAAATGAAAATAAATTAATAGGTAAAAATATCGTAATATTTTACCAGCTACAGAATTGAGATCATTGGGCCGTAACTCTCCAAGGAAAAGCCCACGAAAACCCTCTCCATTAGTCTTCGTCGCTTCCCTCCCCCACTTTTTGTCCCAACTCCTCACTTGTCCTTCGGCTCTCAGCATCAATGGCGTCTCTCCTCCAAAAACTCCTCAAAAACACCCGCGCTCCGCCTCGCCTGCCGCTTCGCATCCTCCCGCGTCTCGGAAAATCGCCCGCCGCCGACGCCGGCGCCGACTTCGACCTATCTCTGTTCTATCACCAAACGGATCCGCTCCTCTTCCCCGTCAACCCCGGCGTCGGAGCCGAGGCAACATGGCGGCCACCCTCCCTCCTCTCCCCTGATCGGGTGTACCCTTCTTTCCCCCATTGCTTTGCAGTCGATCCGATTTCCTCCTGCCTGAGCGGAGGATCAGACGCCGATGAGCTCCAGGACGAGGGCCGCGAGACGGCGACCGTGTGGGCGGACAGCGTGAAGAAGAAGCGGAAGCGGAAGATGAACAAGCACAAGTTGAGGAAGCTGCGGAGGCGCCTCCGACGCCAGACTTAAGTTTCTGGTTGCATACCATTTGTGGTATTTCCGTGTTCCTTCCTTTTTTTCTGCGCGTTCCTTCTGTTTTTATCTTTTGTAATAGCCTAATTGGGTCGCGCTGGTATTTCTAGTTAATTTACAGCTCACAGAGTTTGCTGTTCTGAATTTTTTTATGTAGATCATAACATAAGGTGCACTGCGAGCAAAACACTGTGCTAATCAACGATAATATTCAGAATTCTTGTGTACTTTATTGTTTGTTGCCTCAGAGATCAATGGAAAATCACATGTTACAAGAATGTTAATTCCATTGAATGAATGAAAGAATTGCATTGGGATATGAAATTTGCATACGAGTGTTTTTTCATGTTTTATTTTCTCTCTTTAGGCATGTCATGGAAGCCATGCTTTTAGTTGTCGTTCTGTATGTATGTATATATGCTTTGGAATACCTAGAAGTCTAAAGAGTAGGTTCTTTCTTCTTAATTATATAATGATTTTATTTCAAAAGATTTGTTATATTTGTCCATATTTCTAAATTGTATAGGTTTTTTCGTCATTGAAAAATAAAATTGTAGGGTTGATTTGTTAAAAAGCTAAAGCATAGTGCTCCTAATATTTTGGGAACCTATTGCTTGGACAAAGCAGTTTAAGTTTTTGCCTTTGTCCCTTACACCTCTAAGTTTCATTAACCTCTCGTGATTTTTTCAGCATTACAGTCATCCTCTCGTATTTAAATTGCAATGAGGGGCAAAAAAATCTCAGTACAATACCATCATTTAAAGTATAAACCAATGAACTTGTACATATTAGCCCACAGCAATAAAGTTGGATGATTGCAAACATGGCAAACATCCTTTTCACTTTCAAAAAAAAGTATAAACCCTCAACGACTACAGGAGCAAATAGACAGCCATAAAAACTATGAAAATCACATATAAAAGATGAAGTATAGCAGTAACCTCGGCTGGACTAATTGGCTACAAAATATCATCAAAACCAGCATAAAACCAGCAGCTCAATCTCCATGTTAAACATCACACAATAGAAAGCTAGATAATATCCTAAGATTACGTTAAGATAAGTGGCAAATATAAGATGCATACTCAGTCCTTCTCGCAGCCCCTTAGTTCAAGAAACTC
Source organism: Pontederia crassipes (assembly GCA_030549335.1). Taxonomy (NCBI): domain Eukaryota; kingdom Viridiplantae; phylum Streptophyta; class Magnoliopsida; order Commelinales; family Pontederiaceae; genus Pontederia; species Pontederia crassipes. Next base: position 39,830,314 of record CM060190.1, read on the forward strand.
ACCCTAGTGTTTCCACTGTGCTGTCAACCCTAAGAAAATCACAGCAACGTTTTCCTTCTATCCCCCTTGGTTTTGAGCCTTTTCCCCATCAACTAACATGTGCAACTTTTTCCCAGGAAACTACTGCAGGAAAAAGAACATACAGTTACAATCTGCATATTTCGTCTTCTTCCTATTTTGTCTTCAATTGCACAATCTTCCTAGGGGTAGAACAAAATATGCCCCAAGAATCGTTTCCTCATTTCTACATCAAGAATGTAATCTGTCGCCAAAACTTGACTCTTCCGGCTTCCTCTAGATCTAAATGTTTTTGGGTCAGTTATTCAGCCCCAGATCCCTGCAACACTAAATGACATTAAAATGAGAATTTATACACACTAAATCATAATTTGGAGAATAATCATAAAAGATAAAATCATGTAATCTCTCCTAAAAAAAAATCATGTAATCATATCATAAACTTATAATCATGCAAATAAAAATATAGATTTGTGGTCCAATGCACAACTTGTCCTATCAAAATGCATATAGAATTCCCATATTCACTTAAAGGCCATTGCCAATAATTCAAACTCCTAAGGTTGGTCTTCATGGCTGTGAAGCACCCTTTAACAATCATGAGGAAGACATATTTTTTTATTTTTTCCATTCATTCACAATCGTGACATGGTTGTGACACCATCTCTGAGAGCTCACACTTGTATAGGACTTTCATTCCATAGTGCTATATATACATGGATGGCAACCACAACTTTGACAGTCATCCTTTCTCACCTCAAAAGAAAACAAAATCACAGTGGTAATGTCTATTTTATGATTGCTGACTAAGATCTTTCTCCAAACTCACTCATGGCTGTAATGAAGAGGTCATGCCATGAAGCAATTGTAGACAGCCTCACTTCTTACGATTGCAAATTATTTTGATGTATTGGAACATAGGGGAACATTCATTTTGGAGAGAAACATCTTGGGAGATAATCATCCATCAATGTATAGCATTATAGTATCATAAAAGAACATTCCTAAATTTATCATGGTCTCATTTAGGACTTTCTTCCCTAAGCACATAAAGTAAACCGATGCACCTACAATGCAACTCTCATCACAACATCTAGGAGGTTTTCCTTTTCTTACCTTTGAGATTTTTTTATCAAAATCCCTTTTTTTCTCATTCTCTTCTTGTTCTGCTTCTTCCCCATTTAGAGGCTCTTGGTCTTTTTTCCTTGCCTTTGCACATCCTCTCATTGTAGTCTAACTTGAATAACTTCCACCATGAATAACAAGCCCTAATATTTTTGGGGGAGAAAAGAGTCAGAGAGGAAAGAAGAGAAGATGATGGCTAATTTGGAAGAGAAGATGGAGAGAAAAATAATAGGGTTTGACGGTTTTCTAGTCTTTTATAATTAAGATCATGGGAGGATGCTTATATTGAAACTAAGATACCCTTTTAGAAAAATTGGGTGTTACAAAATGCCTGAATGCCATATTTTTTCGCAACAAACCTTAATGCTTTGTGGATGGCTATCTAGTTATAATCAAATTGCTGTTGCTTCTAAGGATCAAGAGAAAATTAGCTTTACAAGTTCTTATGGCATATAATGTAAAATGCCTTTTGCATTGTGTAGTTCTCTTATACATTTTGAAGATTACGATGCGTATTTTGGATAGAAATATGCTATTTTATTTTGCAAGAAGACATAGTTCTCAGAGATAATTTTTTTGAAAATGTCCTGGAGAAGAGGTGACATAGCTATAGAAGAGGTGAGTGCTTCAATGAACGATGTGGAAAGTTTCTTAAACCATGGTAGTTTTTTACGATCATTTCATAAACGGCTTCTTCAAAATATGTAAACCTTTGTTTAACCTCCTAACTAAGGATGTAAAGTTTTATCTTAATTATAAATGTTTAAATGCGGTCAATATTCAGGAATAAAAACTAATGTCTACCCTTGTTGTAGTAGCTGATTAAAGCTTGCCATTCAAACTAATGCGTGATGATGGTATGAAGTGGTGATATCATAACATTATAATAGTAACATTAACATATAAACAATTTTATTAATTAGCAATCTTTAAACTTTTCAAAGTTAAGTATATATACAAATATGAGTTCAAGATATTCTGTCTCCAACGATTTTGCATAGTCTCTGGTGTTTCACAACTTTGTACTTTAGATATATCTTTTTTATTATTATAAACAACGTTAATTTATTTTGAAATACAGTTAATTTTCGTATATCAATTTTAATATCGTGGGGAAGGGAAAGTGAGATGTAAGATATTGAAATGGCAGTATGGGATGAGATATTTAAATAAGATTTGTGGTCAGAAAAAATGGATATTTTATGAATACAATATTTGACTGTCATACCTTGTATTGTACATTGGTGGGGGTAATAATGTAAAATTCGTTTGTCCTTTGACCGTTGGCAACATTTTGAGTGCCAAAACAGATATTAAAATTTAATTATTTCACACACCATTCAACCGTTATCACTTTTTCTTTTCCTGCTCAACCAGTTGACCTGTTAATGGCTTTGTACCACTAAGTTTTTTACTTGTTTATGAGTAATATAACTCTTTTGTATGAACCTTCATATAAATAATCATGTATAATATTAAATAAAACTATCATTTCAAGATAAGTGGATCATCAAACTAGATCAAACTCAAGCATTTAGATAGTATGAACAACTTATTTCATAATTTAAGATGATATTCAAGTCGGTTCAGACTTCCGGGTCCTAAATCTCAACACAACTCTTAATATTTTTTTCCTTCCTAAATGACCCAGAGAGGGATTTTCTCCCTTTTATCTTCATTAAATTGTAATACTTTTCCGAATTAATATCCCGGCCCTAAATTATATTAATTAGTAAACTCAAGATATATCTTCTTCCATGGACTTTTTAGATATTTTGCTTAACAAAATGATCAACAACATTATTTTTTTAATATATATATATACTAAATTAACTTTTTATTCAAATAAAATGAAAATAGAATTTGAGCAACCTCTATTTGTGGCTTTTCTATATCCCTAACCTCTTTGGTTTTCTTTATTTCTTTTTAACTCCATGTTGCTGAATAGTAAAGAAATAATTCTATAAATAAGAAAATAGAAAACATATGATTATGATTCCGTTTGATATTATTAGCGGTTTGATAAGTAAATAACGGTTTAATAGCTAATAACAAATAAGTGTTTAGTAAATTTAACAATAAAATTAACTTAAAATTAGCTGATGAATATAAAATAACATAATTAGACATATAATAAATTATTCAATTTAAGCACTATATAAATTTTATTATAATACAATAAATAAATTATTTAAATCTCAATTAAATAAAAAATCCCACAACTAATTTTTTGTTAAAAATATAAAAATTATATTGACAATAAATTTTATATAGTGCACCCCTATATAAAATAGTGATTATTAAATAATTTTTTATTCATTGTTAACATATAAATAATTTGTAATTAGTTAAGCATGAATATAAAAAGAAATATAGTTAAATGATGACAAGATAAAAATGAAAAAGTAATAAGATAAGTTGAGAAAGAAATAGTGCATTTGAATGAGGGTAAAATTGGAAAACAAATATAAACCGCTAACCTCTAATCGTTAAATGCTAATAGAAGTAACTTTTCAATATTTTCATACGAAAAGTTAAACATTTCTTATTTTTATCATTTATCAAAACTACTTATTTTTATCATTTGCTAAAAACATTAACGTTTGAATTGCAAAATGTTACTTGAAACACTTATTTTATCGTTGCGATTGGAGGTTAGTTAAAAAAATGTCAAAAAGTTTCTTAGTGAAAAAAAATCTCTTCTTGTGGTTCGTTTTATAAGATAGTCAACTGATATCTAAATTTAACAAAAAAAAGTAAAGAAAAAAAAAGAGTCCAAAATTTGTGTGTTCAAGGTACTGAAGTAATTACATTTTACTCTTCATGGGAATGATTTCTCCACCAACAATGCAACGAAGAAAAATTGTCCAGAAAAGGGGCAACTATATAGATCGTAAGGTTAGTTATGGGATGGATGAGAGATGAAGAACGAATAAAAAAAGATTATTTATATAACATGGCAAGAGACTACAAATACTTTGCACAGTCATGGTGCACACTGCTCTGATTATATATATATATATTTTTCCTCTAGAGTAAACCCTAGCATAAGCATGCAATTGTAAACGCTCGACCACCGATTCATTTGCTTCATCTCTGAGACCTAATAAGTGTGCTGTGCATGTGACGCGCTGCATGCATGCATGCACGTTGATTATAAGGGGCACAACATCACCACCACCACCGAGCTATCGCAGCTCGGAGCGGCAAAGAGGGCAGGAGTACTGCTGCTCCAGCCAGCGACCGAGGCAGCAGGGGTGGAAAGGGTGCTCGCATGGCGTCACGTCGACTTCCTCGCCCATCATGAAATCTTGCAAGCAGATCGGGCACGCCGTCTCTCGCACCACTGTTGATGATCCTCCTCCTTCCCCTCCCTCTCCCTCATACGCGACTTTCTTCAGCTGTGATTCTGGCTTTTGCGGAGGCACATTGACAATCTCGTCTAGGATGATTGTCACATGAAGCTTGATCCCGGCCACGCAGAGGTTTCGGTCATACCTGTAACAACTAGCAAATCCAACATAGAAACATCAAAGAAGGAAGGGATTCGAATACGAATCAGATTTAGAACATGGAAAGATCAAACAAGGAAAAGGGAAGAAAAGGAAAGAATTTGAATTCAAAGTCAACAACAACAACAACAACAAAGCCTTATCCCACTAGGTGGGGTCGTTGAATTCAAAGTCAGAATAAAAAAAAACAATGAACAAGAAATCGAGGGAAAGATTTCCTCCCCCGATTTGCCTCCCCCAATCCCTCATCTGATTCGGTCAAGACAAGGCTATAAAAGGAGCACGAGGAGAAGCCCTCGCACCCCCTTTCGACCTCATCCCACCGCCCGCTGCCCCACCCTCTGTCTTCTTCTTCTCCGATGAACAACGTGCAAGTAGTGTGCACAGAGCAGGGGCGATCCAACGGACATCGACACACCACATCCCTTCCTCGACGCGCTCGTGAAGGCCAGCCGCACCCCCTCGTTGGTTAAGAGCGACCAGAACCGGAGAAGACGACCATAAGCCCGCCGGCGAACCGGAAGCAATCTGAAAGGTACCTTAGAAGTCAAATCCCCATAGGCAATAAATTGTTAATCATATGATGCGTATGATGACTCCAAATTCATCTAGAGATCGCAAGCTACATTTTTTGCATTGAGATCATCGCGATCCGACGGTCGAAAGATGTCAAAAAAGAGGAAGAAGTCGGGCGCTGGTTCGCCCTGTTCTGGCCGCGCCATTTAATTGGTACGGGCGTGCCCAATTTGAGCGGTGACAAGGCCGAGTCATGGCATGGCCGTGCTGGATGATTGGCACGGGCGTGCCCTGTTATAACTTATAAGCGATTGACCGATTCAATGGAAATGATCGATCGGTCATGCCATGAGCGTGCCTAAAGAGGGGCACGGCCGTGGCATTGACGGTAGGGCCGAACTACGATGGCACAGGCGTGCCGGGAAGTGGCACGACCATGACATCAGGGTTTCAGGCCGAATTTCTAAGGCAAGAGAGCGCCGAACTGGTCCGAATCGAATCCCACCTCGGCCCGAGTCATGCGCATGAACCCTCGACAGAAGATCCGGCCCGGGGTTCTGTTACAAAAGACATAACTACACTTGTGATTAGGCCCGAACTTCCATAGTTGGACCTGCTTTCGACAGGCCTACTAGAGGCCATGTCCGATATTATAAAGAGGCTAATGGGCCCTTCCCACCTGAAGGACGGGTCAGGATTTGGTATAAAGAATAAAATAATATGGCATAATGTTATTACCTCAGAGAAATGAGATTTGACTCTAACATTTCTCTGATTTATGATTCTTACACTCCATAGATATTGAACAAGTTAAGTAAAGAAAAAATGAAACCACGGGATTGCTATGTGCCGTCAAAAGTAGATTAAAGAAGGCCAACAGGTGGATGTTAATAGCCCCACCACGACAACGTCATGAAGTGAGTATTGATAGTCCCACTATAATGATTTCAAAGAGTCATATGAGGAGTAGGTAGCTGAACTGAGGAGACAGTGAATTTACAGGTCCATAACGATCATTGCTCCTGGAGTACAGGCCCTCTCCCATCTGTATTCGGAAAATGGTTATGCATTGACATCTCTCCTTCTCCAAAGAGGGCATCCTATTGATTACGAATTTATAGCGCTAGAGGAACAAGTAGCTTAGCTGAGGAGACAGCGAACCTACGGATCTTTAATGACCATTGTTCCTGTGGTATAGTCATCTCCCATCTGTACTCCGAGGAGGGTATGCATTGGCAGTACACCTTCCCCAAAGTGGGCATCCCTGACTTTACAGATATTATAGAGACACATCTGACTTTCCAACTTAATAAAGTCGAGCTCGCATAGGACAACGAATTTTAAGGACTGTGTAGTTAATGTAAAAGATGTAGTACAACTTATGGTAAAGCAAAGTATAGTAAAGTAAAGTATAGTAAAACACGGTAAAGCAAAGTATAGTAAAAATACGGTAAAGTAAAGTATGGTAAAGTAAAATACAGTAAAGCATGACAAAGTAAAGTATAGTAAAGCATGACACAATAAAGCACAGAGCATGGTATAGTAAAGACAAAGTATTATTACAGAAAAGAACAGAGCATGGACATGGTAAAGAACAAGGTATAGACATGATGAAGAATGGTTCATTGCCTTGTGCAACCAATGTATTGATCATGATAAGAAAAGAAGAGATTATTTGTTCATAGCAAAGTATGTTATCTTATTGGTTATCCGTTATTGATTCAAGCATGTTTTGATTATCAATTCATAGCCTATGATTCTATTGTATTGGGCATTTTTGCTCACGAATATTCGGTGCCCTTACATTTGGGATTTTGCAGGTGAAAATCTTGCCTAGAGATGAGTGATGGAGAACACAGAGCTTGAGACTTGTTGCACATGACTCAATGAATTCTATAGCGTCCAGTTCTTTTTTATTGCATTAGGTGAATGAATCATATCTGCATCAGAAGGATTTTATGGTCCTTTCCACTATAATTGAATACATGGTCAATTGTCATTTCTTACCTTCATATGGATTGCATTAGATATTAGTGTCAAAATCATTATGACGCTTTCCCTCTTTCACAATAAAGTTCCCACTATTTTATTATTATATTTGTTGCCACATAATTGCATTTGTTGAATGGTCAAAGTCATGATAGTCAAGAGTATAGTACGTAGTGTAGAATCATCGGGGTCAACCTAACTGCCTACGTAGCACGATGGTTGATTTTCGAGGCGTTACAATACCCGGCGCCGACGCCGAACGAGCGCTGCACGTAGTCGTCGGCGAAAAAACCTATGGAGATGACCAAGAAGTCCGCGCCGTCGTCCGAGACGGGGCGGCCCAAGACATCATCGATGATCCCATCTTGGAGTTGGGAGAATGAAGACACTCCTAACTCGACGGTGGTGCTGTGTCTTTCCCACCGGCTCGATGAAGACGGCTCTGTGGAATTAACGGGACAGAACACCTTTACCTCGAACAGCACCCGCACCATTACACCGTCGTGGCTCTCCGAGAAGAAGACGGCGCCATCTCGGATTCTCACGTTGGCGTTGCCGTAATACAAGGAGCTCCGATTCGTGGCCGTCACTGGCAGCAGAATGAGTGACCCCCCGTGCAGAGCTACAATTGCCATGGCTCTATAGTTCTCGCACGAGAGCAGATCTTGGCAGAGAATTTAGTTTTAGATTTACCCGTGGGCAAGCAATGTTCTATAGCCAATGGTTACATTATATATGAGTAAATATACCAAATGCCCTCCAACTTTCAAATTTGCTCAGCTACGATGCCCTCCAACTTCACTTTGTAACAACGATGCCCTCCATCTGAAACTTATTGCACGGAATGTCCTCCCGACCGGGAATATCCGATTTCTCGGTCGATCTGCTGACGTGGTGATGCACTCTCTCCGCCATGCAGGAGAGTAATTCGACATGACACCGCCACGCCAGCAAATTAATAAAAAATAATAATAAATATTAAAATATTAATAAAATTATTTTAAAAAATACTTCCTCTCTTTTCGGCGTTCTTGCTGAAGGGAGAAGAGGAGGCTGGCGAAGAGCCGGCGAGCCCGCACCGGCGAACAGCAAAGCCCCCCCTACAGGACATCAATATTTTCTTTCTTCTCCATTTCAATTTTTTTGAAAAATTAAAAATATCGTGTTAGCATTTTCTCTTTCAATTTTTTTTCAAATTTTTTTAAGATGAACATTTAAATTTTCAAAAAATTCAAGTCAAAATCATCATTAGAAAATTAAAATAATAAAAATTATAGAATAAAATAATGATAATAAAATTAAAAAAATATAGCAATCTCATAAAAGGACTAACTAGAGATGAATTTTCCACCTGTGTTGGGTTGGCATGTCCCAAAATTATCATGTTGGACGGGACTTGACTCAACACGACTTAAATAATAATAATAATAACTAAATAACTAAATTAGAAAATAAAAAATAGGTCACTTTTTTTACCTAAAATTTGGACAAAATATATAACAAAAAATAAAAAAATGTGCTACATTGGGACGAGATGACCCGGGCCCTTGCTTGTCCGACCTTTACCTAGCACCCTATTGATAATTGAATTTTTTATATTTTATTTATTTATTTATTTCATTTTGTATTTTTTTATTTTTCTTAATGATGAATGTGACTAAAAGTTTTAAAAAATTGAATGATCATATATGCACAAAATTAATTCTGAGTGTAGGAGAGATAAAAAGCTAACGTGATTTTTTTACTTTTAAAAATCTAGAGTGGAAGAAAGAGAATACTAATGTAGTGCTACATATACATCCACATCAGTGATCAATTGATAAATGGGTGATAGGCGGTTACGATGATCAAAGCATTTTTTAAGTATGATCGTGAGGTTATAAAGTGAAATTGAGTGACCATATTGAAAATAATTACTAAGTTGAATGATCGTTACTAAAACTTACTCGACCACTTTTATCTAAAGTAATCAAACTATATAAAGGTGAATTCTAGGAATTGAAAACAAACCATATGATAGATAAAATTTTGTGGTAAAGATAAAATTTTGTGGTAAAGATACATTATTGACAATTTTTTGCTATTGATCTCGATAATTAAAATATATGAATCAAATTTAGAAAATCAGAGTGTAAGTAATGTTTTGTTACCCAACCTACAATTTGAAAAAAACTTAGAATGTAAATTGTTCAACTTTCATTATCCCAACTGCAAACCTACAAAGCTTCACGATATCACTAAGATTAATCAATGTAATGATCAATCGACTCTCAATTCTCGGTTAGAACAACATGTTGAATAATTTTAGATGATCAGGATGACTTTAAGATAGAATAGGAGCTCTGATATGACCTTGATGTAAGATGAATTTTATGCCTAAATATTAGGGGCTCGATTTATCCTTTTTTAATGAACCTTATGACTCCTTTCATGGGGGACATCTTAAATAGTGTCTGGTTTCTAGTCTTAACTATCTATTATCTCCTCCCTCTATTTGCTTATTGTTCCATTTTCATGCTTTGTTCGACCAATTCTACAGTTTTTTTGTATTCTTGTTCTTCCTCAAACAATGCATTACTCATTGCTTTTCTCACACCAACTTCATTCTAGTGGGTTGTTGAATGGGGTTTGTTGATATTGTATGCACACTCTATATGGGGTTATAGGTTGTCATCTCAGTATAGTTAAGTCTTGTTAAAAAAAATCCGTCTATAGGTCCTCCAGAATATGAATGTGAATCCTGATCCGACATGATGGAAGCGAGAATTTCATAGAGTTGGATTATTTTTTCTGCCTATAGATTTATTAAACTTTCTACAATTTTTTTTTCATTTGATTGAGAGTAAGTAGATAGTATTTTTTAACTTGTCGACAATGACCGCGATCAAAATAAATTGGTCATAAAGTTCATAGCAATATTCTCTCACTTCCATTTTGGAATTTTCAAGGACTCGAGCATTCTAGTGTTCAACTTTTACTTGTCACACTACACTTGGACACATAATTAGATATCTCACATTTTATGTCATTCCACCTTAAAACAACATAGCACATTCTTGTACATTGTAGTATTACTTGGATGTATCATGACTTATGATATTCATCTATTAACTTGTGTCCCATATCTGCATCATTATGGACCCTTGAATGATCTCGATAGCTTATCCCACAATCCATTGCAACCTTGAAGTCTGCCATCCCATGTTGATGCTTCTTGATCATTCATCGATAATCTTCGTATGTTGGTTGTGCTATTATGATTCTCTTCACAAGACTTGACTGCATTTGATGTATAATTCATATTGCCTCATCTCTATCGACATGTGGTTGCACTTACATATCTCTTCTATTATTTCAAATTCACATAGGCACGTAAAGTTTAATGAGCCCTTTCACATGTGGCTCAACATTTTCTATGGAGTTCACTTTATTTCAATGATAGTAAATAACGAACTCATAGTCCTTTAGAAATTCGAGTCACTAGCATTGTTTTCTTGTTGGTTGAATATATAATTTAGACCCTTACGGTAGGTGAAGACCATCTCGTCATATAAACAATGTCGACACATCTTAAGGGCAAAGATTGTGTTTGTGATGCAATTGTCAGAAAATCTTTGTTAAAATGCTTAGCATGCAAGTCCCATAAATCTATGAATTTCTATCATATATTTTTGTTATGCCCAACTTCATGCTCCTCTAAGCTAGGCGAGGTCTATTGTTGTTTGGAAATGATATGTTTGAGGAACATAATCAATTTAGCCAAAAGTTCAAAATTCTTCGACAATTTTTCATACAATTTACATTGTCATAGGGTCTCCAATATAATTCGGAGATGCCACCGATGTTTCTATAAACTTGATGAATATATCAAAATATTCAACAACAATAATAAACTAATCGAAGTAAAGCCAGAATACTCTATTCATGAGTATCATAAAAATCAATGGAGCATTTGTCGGTTCAAAGAACTATAACTTCTAGTGGTCATATCTATACGGAAGGGAATTTTTGGTACATTAGTTTCAACTACTCTAAGTTGGTGATAGTTGTTTTGCAAGTCAAACTTGGAAAAAGACTTCAATTCTTTTATAATTGATAAAAAAATGATTATCGATGTGTGGGAGTGGAAATTTGTTCTTCAAGTGTCATTTTTTATCATCATATAGTCGATGCACAACTTGAATAAACCGTCCTTATTCTTCATGAATATGATTGGTGCACTTCAAGATGAGACAATCTATTAACTCTTTTGTTAAGGAGTTTTAGTAGTTTTGAGATCATGCATAAACAATGTAACATATAGAAAGAATTACATCATAAATAAATAGATTATAACATATAGAAGTAAAAAATAATTGATTTGTAACATATAAATAGGATTCCATGCATAAATTAAAAGTTCACTTATCCTTTTAACATTAGAACCCTACTCATACAATGTTTCGTCTAGTAAATATATAGTCATAGATATAAACAAAAATTACCCTCGTGCCATGTCATCACATCATTATAACAAAGCCTAGGAAGAAACAAGAGGTTTAGCACAAGAATAAGAAGACCACTTGTTATACATTAGCTATATCAAAATATACAACATATGAACAACATTCCATTGGAACAATGAACCTCTTAGGCAGTGTTTGGTTTAAGGATAATTATTCTTGGGTTAAAGGTATTTATTCTAATAGAATAAATATTTTCTTGGAACTTGTAGAAAGAATAAGTAATTCCAACAAAAAGGTGGAATTATTTATCTCTTGAAAAGTTACTATTCATTGGAATAATATTTTTGTAAATGATAACTTTGCACTTTCATCATTATGGCATAATATTAATAGAATAAAATAGAATTACGTCTTATTCTTCTATTTATTCTCAAAAGAAACAACTCCTTAATGTTCAATCTAGTTGTTGCCCAATGGTAAATAATACATACAAAGTTTGATTCAATGATTTAACATACTTTGTATGTTTTGAATCAAGTGTAATAAAGGAAAATAATTAGATAGTTGCTCAAAGTTTCACTACGAGAAATTAGCCAAATGACCATACCCATAATAATAAGTTTTATTTTCTCACGAGGACCGATCAACTCTTCAAAGTGATGAAGCACACCAACCATTCAATCATCGTATCTAATGTGAAACACTAAATATATTTTATTTACTTGTTTATGTCACCATCAAGGTCATTTTTTATCATCTTATTTTTTTACCACCCTAATATTCAAACAGAGAAATCAATTGTCTAAGACCTTTGCATTAAGCATATGTTTGATTAAATGTTAAGTGATTAATTTATTTAGATAATTTTATCCATTACATATATAATTATATGTTTAAATTATTTGATCAAACTTGAAAATACATACTAAATATGTATTTCCATCTTTTCCACCTCGATTTGAAGAGGAAAGAAAAATGAAATATTGAAAAAGAATGAAAAGAAAATAAATGAACTTTCCCTTCGTTTTCTTCTAATTTAAACTTAACCAAACGAAAGGAACAAATTCTCCTCGTTTCCCTTCAACCTTCTTATCATCCTTTCACCCCCTTCTTATTCATGCTCGCACGAGTTGAAAGATTGACATGTCATCTCTGAATGTTGAAATAAAAAATAATTCATCCTCTCACAGGAATAAAATATTAGATAATTTATTATTTTGTTTATTTTTAGCACTTTATCTTAAATAAATAGTAATTCATAAATTATGAGTTTGTATTTTAATTTATATGTCAAAGACCAAAATAAAAAATATTTGAGCAATTATCTTGCTCCTTATTTATTAAATTTTTTAAAAATAATATTATTATACCTTGATATGAGTTAGTATATTAATTATTAATATATATATTCATAAATATTTTAGTTGAATATCTTTATGTTACTTTATTATCATATGAATCAGCCAATCTTGACCTGGTTCTTGTGATCAATCAAGCTGCCAAACATGTTTGGTGCTATGAACAGCCAACCAGCCAGCCAGCCAGCCAGCAGAGGTCGCAGTAAAAAAGAACAAAAAAAAAAAAAAGTTCCTAGCGATCTGGCAAACATAAACCAAATCTCACGTGTAAAGTAGAGAAAACACGTCGCACGTTGCTCTTTCTTCAAAAAGAGTAATCTCTCTCCTTTTTTTTTTCACTCGACAAATTAAAAATTTATATATCATATTTCACTCTTTTTTATTTAAAACTTTTTTATGTGATCCATATATGTTTAACCTCTTGAATAAAGGAAAGGGAAATACGGCGAGACTTAAAATCTTTTATTTTATAGCATGGCAATTGGAAACCTCGCTAGGTTACTCATGCTCTAGAAGCACTTTAAAAATATTTAAATTCACACCCTCATAAGTGTACAGTACAGAGAGAAAAGAAACCTGACCATTGAGAAGGTTGGATCGTTGATCATTCACTAATTAATCCTTATGTTTAGCTTTCTCTCTTTTTTTTTTTTGGGAACGGGATGGATGATTAAATTTATTAATGAAGTGATGGATAGGTTATAACGTTCCACGGCTAATTGTGTTTTTTACACCACCCAGCCTTGCGTCACATGTTTTGCTTATTGGCATTCGCTCTTCAGCATCCGTCCCACAATGGGCATGTGGTGTTTGTTTATCAAAAGCCACAAGATGTTTTTTATCCGGAGAGGGGCTTCTTCTATTATCTTTGCTGCTTTTTAATGCCTTAATAGTAGTTAGGACGAAGACTTGTGAGTTTTAAGAATTCTAATCCATAAACAAACACCCAAGCAAAAAATTGTGACTAGGATATGGCTCATGTAATCGAAAAATTAGGAATAGCGTTCCATGTGGAAAGCTTGTAGCCTTTTGACGTTAGCCTGCACATAAAATTTATGTTACCTCCACAACAACCATGTTCTCAAATTTATTCTCAGTTGAGATATGGCCAAACAAGATTTACTGCAACATAAACTAAGGGGATGGAAGAAGAGCACTACACTTTAACATAAACAAAATCTTGCAACAGTTTGAGGCATCTGAACTGCACTTTGGATTCTGCTGCAATTGCAGCAGCTTTTAATTAAAGGGCGAACGCCACATTCCCTGAAACATCCATAATGCAAATAAACACTCTAGAATAAATTGGTATCATTAGCTCGAAGAAAAACTAGGAACAAAATTATACAACGCTAAGTGCTACATCTTGGAGTGCAGAGAGCTGTGAAAATTATCCATATTTCCTTGCACCAGAAGACTTCCTATGTAACAACATTCTGAGAATTTTGCTGATTAGTGTTCTTAAAGCCGCTCATTAGAAGCACGAGAACAAGCACTGGCCATCTGACCAGAATACATGAACTCCTCTGCCAACTGCTAGATTTCACGCCTGAAATCGAGTGTTATGCTACCAGGCTATAGCAACAAAAAGAATTGTCCCCAAAATATTCTACAGTTCAACCAATTTCTTTGTCAGCAAAACAACAACAATGTCAAATTGATGGGATCAATGAAATCCACACATTAGAAAGATTACTGTAAACTAATGAAAAAGATGGAAGTAAGTGATCAGTCTCCTACCCCCCTACACTAATCTCCCAGAAGCAACAGTTTAATGAACTTTGATTTACCATTTCCAGCTTTTCTCGATCGAATGAGCCCTTAGATAAATAGACACTTGGGTATTATTATCTTCGAACTTTTTTTATTGAATGACCTGTTTTGCGTTTATGACGACTAAAATCGGACACAAATCGGAATGTCTGACCACACCCTGGTTCATGGCAAATATATGGCCGATCCCCTGTATGCACTCTTATATGTTCAGTTCTTGCCCATGCCCACTTGAATGTCATCTTGCACCCCTTCCACGGGCACACCAGAGGACGGTCATCCATATGCACCTTCCGGTGCTGCACCAGATACTTATGTGAAAAGAATTTCTTTCCACATCCTTTTACAGGGCAAATGTCACGTTTGTGCAGGGTCAAATCGTGCTTAGAGCTAAAACTCATAGAACAACCTTCAAGATCACATGTATATTCTTCATTCTCATCTTTATTATCAAGATTTGTAGCTTGAGCTTTTTTGTTTTTCTGCTTATTAGTTTGCTTGCTTTTCACTGATTTTGTTATCAGCTCTTCGGATTTTGATGGTCGTTTCCTGAGCCGTGAGCTTGGCCCTCCCATTTCATCTTTCACATTTAGCTTATGTTTCACTGTGCTAACCTTGTGATTAACACGGTCTCTCCTCGGAAGCCTTCGACAAGATGACACAGAACTTTCAGTTATATCTTCAGATTTAGGAGCGTTCTCAAATTTAGGAGCGTTCTCTATCCCAGCAGATTTGAACTTCTTGGAGCTGTTTTTCCTCAATGGCATCTTCCTCTTTTTCCCATAACTTTTCATATCAACCATGTTTCTCAGTAATTTTCTTGAGGATGGAATAACTTGGTTTGAATAATCAGTGTCTATCTCAAACGAAGGCCCCTCATCAATGTCATCACTGCACAACCTTTCCACCTGCTCTTGTTCATGTTCATGTTCATGAATTTCATTTTCGCGGATTAAGTATGGGTGAACTTGGTTAGACATCCAAACTTTCCCACACCATCTACCTGCAACAACTATTTTCCTCTGCCTCCCTGGTCTCCTCCCAGTAGACTTCAGCATATCTGGAGAGGAACCCAGTGAATTACGACCAAATGCCTCATATATGATTGAATTATATGGCATCTGTTTGCTGTAGAGAGGAGACTTGCTTAGGTTGGCAGTATAATACATGTTGATTCCCAACTTCACTGACCAATCACTATTCAGTGGTATAGCTTCCTCATCTTCCAAGGCTTGCCAAATTCTTTCACTATCTTTTGTATCAGCCTCCCTAAAATGTATGCCTCTCCAGGTATAATTAATTCCCAACTCTTTAGCTAACACCTTTGCCTCGGCTTCTATTTTGGGATAGTCTGCAAATGTCACACAATGATGATGATGAGTAAACTGAGGTAGCTGCAGATCTTTACACAAAAAGACAAAAATAAGCTAAGAAGAATAAAGTGATTATAAGATATTTATTGAATTCAAAAAGACATGAAATAACTGTTTCTTTGAAGACATGTTTTGGCCGTTATAGATCTTAATTCATCCATCTTATTCAAAACATGAATTAGACAATTGCTTCTCATTTTGAACGAGAATCAATTCTTTTAATCAGCAAATCAAGGTTCTCACTGCAAGAAAGAAGACATTGCAAGAGTCTTACATTCCGACCACTCCTTAGCATAATAAGTGATGCACACCAAGTCATGAGCCAGGGAGTTGATTGCACTATACCAAGAAATCATGGAAACAGAATTTTGTGATTCGAAATGTTTAGAATAGGAAAAATTCGTTTTAGAGCATTCAAATATATGGGAGGAATTTCTAAGAATTCATTGTTGTTGCATGCTGTAGTTTCTTTTGGAGTCTGTTGTATTAGTTCTATTTATTTGCCATAGTTATTGGACATTTTTACCATTTTTATTAGATAGGGTTGGAGTTGGATTATATTGATATTCATCATTGAAGTCATATGGAGTTCAGATGATTCTTGAATAAAAATTTTGGAAGCTCTTGTGTTTTCATACTTCTGGTCATCCTCTAAACGGATTTAGAGTTTTGCATCAGGTTCCTATTTCAGCTAGGATTTCAGTTGTATCTTTGGATGAGATTTTAGAGGACGAACCTCTATAAAGGCGTCGCCTGTCAATCGCAGGGACTTGTTCAGCATTCTGGTTCTGAAGCTGAGGTCCCGATTGCATCATCTGGTATCAGAGCAAAGAATCTTCGACAAGGTAGTGATTCAAACATTGGTAAACAAACTCATACGGAAACCAGGAGAAATCCTTAGTCAAACTAGATGACATATGAGAACACTGATAACTTGAAGGACCAATGAGGATGCAGTGATACCATAAGCAAACCATATTCGTCCACATGAAAGGCAGAGAAGAACGTCGAATAACTATTATTGGAGAAGACGAGGGACTGGACTTGGACGAAGTTGAAGGTGGGGATAGGTGAGGACATCAAGAAGTCATCAAGACCATCTAGTTTAAGCTCCCATCCCTTCAACCACAAGAGTAATAGCACGGAGAAATATTTGGAATGGGAGCAGATGTTCGAGTGGAACTTTGAATGTAGTAAATATATGAGGTGAAAGTACAAGTAGCATCATTGGAATTTGGTGGCTGTGACAAGCTATGGTGGGAAAAGATTATAGTGCAGTTTCGAATAGAAGAAGCATATGTAAAGTCATGGGTCTTTGAGGAGACGCATCATGAAGATGATGTTTGTTCCTGAGCACCACACACAAGAACACCATAATGGACCTTCAAGTTCTTCGTCAAGAGATGATGAGAGTTGAAAGTTTGAGATCTTGGTGATGCATTGTTGAGCGGAGCAATAAATATTAATCATGCTCGATTTATCGAAAAGCTGAACAATGCAATTGGTATTATGGTAGCAAAGCATGATTATGAAACTTCTGATGATGTTATCCTCTTGGCCTTAAAGGCAAACAAACGAGAAATAGAGTGGGGAGCCAAATTATTTGCATCAAATAGGTTACCAGCAGTAACTTCCAACCACTAAATCACCAAATCAAAGTATCAAGGATAAAAGGCGTGAAGCACAAAATTCTGCAGATAAAGGCAAAAAAAAAAAAAAACAATTGTGAATCCTCAACCCCACACACGTGATATCCAATGTCCTAAGTGCCATGGATGGATCACATAGCTTTCATAATTTCCAAACCACAGAACCATGTTGCTGAAGGAGATGAAATAATGAGTGTTTAAGAAAGAGAAGAGAAGCAAGTTGAAGATGAAGAAATTGAGCACATTCATGGAAGATGATAGGATCTATCGTTGGTGTTGTGAGGGTAATACTGGCGAGTCAAACCAAGGTGGATAAATCTCAAAGAGAGAACATCTTCCAAAGCAGATGTAGGATGAATGAAAGTTGTGTTCAGTCATCATGGATAGGGGCAGTTGCACTAGTGCCATCTCCAATGTCCTGTGTTCGGTCATCATGATGTACTAGAGCATGATGTTTTGCCCATGAGTGCCACATACATCCTGTTGAGACGTCCATGGCAGTTTAATAAGCATGTAGAACACCAAGACCATACAAATATTTATTCTTTCCATCATGCAGGCAGTCTCATTCATTTAACTCCCTGGAAGCAGAGCAAGTTCAGCAGGAGACCAACTATTTCTAGAAAAGAGCTTGAACCATGAAATACTCCACACACAAAAGGAGAGCTCAAGGAACTGCAAGCCAATCCAATTCGAGTAGTCATGTTGTTACTCAAAGAGAGAAGTTATAGTAGATGAAGACTTGTCAGTTGCAGTCCAAAATTTAATGAATGTAGAGGAGGCAAGGAAGTGGCCCTAAAAGACGGGGTGTCCAACTAGTGGCCGAGGGTGACTGATGTATGCCGCCCATCTTACTTGGTGGTCTGGGCATTTGGGACCTTTGTCAAAACCAAGAATGCTCTTGGTTTCCAAGCGGCATTCTCCTCCTAGAGGCCTTAGTATAACAAGAGGAGGCACACTTGCAAAGGCATTCCCAACAGTGATGGCACTTTTGACAGACCTGACAACTTAATCTCTGCATTCTAGCTGGGGAATTCATGGACCACACTGTTTCATACTGGCCTTTCGGACCAGCTGTTCACAGAGTTTTTTTTTTTTGAGGGAAAAAAGGATGACTAACCGAAAGTTGTGGTTGTCATCCAACTATATATAGCACTGTAAAGGGGTTACCATGCATAAGTAAGCACTCTCCAGTGGAGAGTGATGAAAAAAGGAAAAATACAAGCCCTAGCCAAAACCCCACTCGCGAAGAAGACCAAAAGTGTGGTGTACAATGCCACAAAATATGACACGATTGACCTCAAGCCAGATGGCCTAGGCACGGCCAAGAAAGTCATCAATGGGGCTCTCCAGCCCTGCCTCTGCCCACTAAGATCCCATAGCCTCTGCCAAAAGTCCTCCGGAAATAGAGGGAAGAGGACCGAAATAGTCAACCACGACCATACCTCCCGGGTCACCCCACAACTGAAGAATAAATGTGAGACATCCTCCTCTGACTCCCCGCATAGCGCACAGGAAGTGTCCGTGTGAGGTGCCCATCTCGCCTTGTACACCCTGGTGAGGATCCTCTCGCGTCGCATAAGCCAAGTAAAGATCTTGACTTTCAGCGGTGCCGAGGAACGCCAAATAAGTCTGCAATCTTTCCTAAAACTATCGTCGTGGGAGGAGGCTGGAAGGAGATGAAGGTAGAGGCTGCGAGCAAAAAAAGAATCCGACGACCAAACCCAGCCATCCATCCTCGATGGGTCCGGGGCGAAAGGAAGCAACCCTTTAGTGAAGTGCTAGAAGCTCAGAGAAGCGCTGATCAGAAAGTGGAGATCTGAAAAGAGGGGTCGGTCCCCAGACCACCGGCCTCAGACCATGACTCCGCCACCGAAGCCTCAGGATGTGCTGCCAAGGCCCATAATCGAGGGAAGGACTCTGCTAGTGTACCCCCGAGAAGCCAGTCGTGCCATCAAAAGGAGAAGACCTCGCCGGAGCCAAGTGAAAGGGTCATGAGAGGACACACCTACAAGAGTAACCCTGTCACTACCCTCCAAAAAGAAGCCCCCTGTGGAACAGCACCCCAGGACTCCCAGGAGAGATCACGACCGTAACATGCGAAGAAAACCTCCCGCCATAAGCTGTCCTCAAGCCCCATAATCCGACCCACCCACCGGGCAAGGAAGAAGAAGCCCCCTATGGAACAGCACCCCTGGACTCTCAGGAGAGATCACGACCGTAACATGCGAAGAAAACCTCCCGCCATAAGCTGTCCTCGAGCCCCATAATCCGACCCACCCACCGGGCAAGGAGTGCCCAGTTGGTGATACGGAAATCGCGAACACCCTGCCCGCCATGAGACGTGGGCCTGCAGATGCTCTGCCAAGCAACCAAATGGACCTTTCGTGTAGGACTGCAACCCTGCCAAAAGAACTTGCTCCTCAGCGAATCAATGCACGATAGTACCTGGGCCGGCATTTGGAGAACTGATATGAAATGTCGGAATTGAGGAAAGAACAAATCTCAGCAAGACAAGTCAACCACCCCGGGATAGTAGCCGTGAGCTCTAGCCCTCTGCGCTCCAGCCGCTCGATGATCGGGGTCCACCCCCGGGAGCCAATATGACGGTCGGAGAGGGGAAGGCCCAGGTAGGTGATCGGTAGCGCACCGATGGTGTGCGAAGCTTTGCCACACATCTCAGGGCCTCCTCGGGCGCCATGTCGAATGGGATGAAAGTTGATTTGGCGTGATTTACCGTAAGACCCGAAGCTGCACCGAAAAGCTCCACTAATACGATTGTCTGTCTAGCCTCCTGCACCGAGCCCTCGATGAAGAAAATTATATCATCCGCATACTACAATAGAGGAACAAGTCTGCCAGCGAAGCCACTGAAAAGGCTAGCCTCGCACACCGCCTGAGTACACTAGGCAAGGCCATCCACTGCGATCGTGAAGAGCATGGGCGCAAGAGAGCACCCCTGCCGAACACCCCTCTTTGGCTGCACCCACACCATTGCCCCGTTGACCAGGACTGAAAAAGAAGCCGTGGTAATACACCACTTCATCCAGGCAATCCAAGCCTCAAGGAAACCTCGGACCTGTAAAGAGCCCCAAAGAAAAGACCAAGAAAGTGATAAGCCTTGGAGAAATCGACCTTCCAAAGGAAGGCTCGATTGCCGCTCATCCGCTAGTGCGACTATCTCAGAGCCTATGGAGTAGCTATCAGTGATGGATCGGCTGTGACTGAACGCTGACTGAGCCAGATGGATGATGTCTGAGAGCACCTCCCGGAGCCACCAAAAGATAGATGGCGATGGATAAGGCAATCGTCCAGAAGTCCTCCACTCTCTTTGCAGGAGTGCGATTGGGGAGCATGAATAGCAGGCACCAGTTCATGCGCTCGAAGCCTCGGTTCCCGTTGGTGAACTCGTGGATGACCGCCAGCACGTCCTCGCGCACCACTGGCCAGAACTCCCCATAGAAGAAGACCGGAAAACCGTCTGGGCCGAGAGACCCCTCGCCAGATCTCGAAGCGCATTGGTGACCTCCTTAGTAATGGTTTGCACTAACATAGAAGACTAGACAAACACTCCTGGGGGACCACCTCCAAGGCTTCGGAGGTTGCTGCCTGGAGAACTCCTGGTGGAAAGAGGCAATGGCCTCTTCGATGCGGTCCTAGCCAGTGATCCGCTGGTCAATCCGATTCGCTCGTCGGTGAGTGCTCTGCGCTGCACCACCTCGGCCTCCGCGAGGTGGTGAGAGTCCTCTCAGTCGAGTCGAGCAATCGTCTCCAGAGCCTCAATCCTCCGAGTCTCCCGGGTCACACGGATCTGTCTCCGGTGGTCCACGAGCAAGCGCCTCAAGCTATGAAGACAAGATGAGAGGGTCCTCATCGTGGAGTCCGAGGCCGGGACACTCCGCCAATGATCCACCACCAGCTACGAAAACCGTCCTCCAAAAGCCACGACCGCTCAAAGCGAAAGATGGATCGCAGGGGCTGACCGTCATTGGACCTCCACATGAGGAGTGTGTGGTCCGAAAATGGTCGGTCCATTGCCTGAACATCCGCAAGCTGGTGGGCCTCGACTAACTCTAGTGAACCAAGAAACTTGTCGAGCCGTGATCTGGAGGAGGGTGCAGCCGTACTCCGCCACGTGAATCTACAATTCGTTGCCGGAATGTTGGACAACGATTGAGAATCCAAGAAGTCCCTGAACAGCTCGGCTCCCATATCCCTCCCCTGGCGGGAGAAGGGTCGATCATCCGTGTCCAACGTGACGTTAAAGTCGCCTCCAATCAACCAACGAGCACTCAGGAGATGTGACCGAGCAGCGGAGAGCTCCTCCCACATAGTGGCCCGTAGAGACTCCAAGCACGGGCCGTAGACTCAGGAAAGAAGGTAGGAGGAGCTGTCCACGTTGTATCTCAGGTGGACTAACATAGAGAATCTGTCAATCCACGAGTCCACCAAGGTAAAGTAGTCATCACGCCAACCAATGATACAACCACTGAGCTGAGGGCGAGATGCTGGGAAAGACGTGAGCCACCAATCTGCTCCCACATTTGAGGACTACAGTCCGTTAACTTGGTTTCTTGCAAAAATACTACATCAACTCCCCAATCTCGTAAATAGCGGCCGAGAGTTCGGCGTCTCCCCACATCGCCGAGGCCGCGAACATTCCATGTCAACACTTTCATAGGGAAACCATGACCTCCTCCCCGGTGGGCGATTCACTGCGCACGGCTGTCCTTCATCTGCCGCCCCTTGACAATATAAGGAAACGTTGGGGTGGCCGGTGGACCCCAAGAAGCCTCCGGGGGGCCTCTGGCCTCGTGCAGGAGCACCGGCAAAGAAGCCTGAACCCAGCTAGATCCGCTACTTCCTGGACATCAGCATCAGATCGTCCAGTGAGGAGTGCGGTGTCACTGACCGACTGCGGCGTCGGCGAGGCAGTCCCTGGTCATGGACGTCGCCGGAGAAGTCTGCCGGATGGGTTGTTGCTGACTAGGCGAGCCATCCTGTGCAGGTTGGTGCTGGGTGATGGCAGGGGTGCGTCGCCTGCGCCGGTAGACCCAGGGGCGGGCCGTCATCACTACCTCCCTCTGGCTATCGCCGGGTCGACCTGGCCGCTGCTGAGGCTGGGCCGGGCATGTCCGCCTGCTGTTGCCCCGGCCGCCGCTGGAGCTGAGGTTGGTCGTGCCGGCCGTTACGTGAGGATGGTAGGGTGGTTGAGGGGAGGAGACAGGCTGAGCTGTGGTGGACAGGTCTTGCCGGGGCGGTGGGTGGGTGGGGGGGGGGGGCGAAGGCTTGGCGGGCGACAGAGGCCTGGTGTCAGGAATGGCATCGGGGGGAGGAGAGGAGGTGATTTAGGTCGTTGGGGTTGAGTCGTGGACGAGTTTTGGGTGCAGTTTGGGCTTAGTTCGGGTTCAATGTGTTTAGGTGTTGTCTGGTTAGGGGCGTGCAGCGTCACGTGGGATTGAACAGGGATTTGAATTAAAGGTTGGATTGGCTGGGTACAGTCGGCACGAGTCCTGTTCATGTGCGGCTCCAGGACGACAGCCGTCGACGAAGAAGGAGATGACACGGGCGGCCGACCAGCCGGCGACAACCGCAGCCCACGTAGATGGAGAGGCGGCTCTCCTAAGCTGAACAGAGAAGCTGTTCGCGCCAGCCTGGAGGGTGACCAAGGCCGGGAGGCGGCAGGCAACGTGCAGCTCAATGTCGACGGCGACGGCGGATAGGTCAGCAACCCAATCGCCGGAAGACTGATGGAGGTAGGATTCCCCACTGTTCATGCTACCGCCGCAGCAATATCCGGCCACAATAGATGCTGAGGAAGACCCAGAATCTCGATGCTGCACCTGTCTGCCGGCAGTATCGTCACAGCACCGTCAGTCTCTCTCCATCGACGCCAACCCATCCGTCCGGCGGTAGTGAGGTCGGCATCGACAGGAGCGAACACACTGTTCTGCCGAACCAGGGACCAACAGCCATAATGCCGACGATACACGACTGAGGTGGAATGGAGGGGCGGTGCCAACAGCCGCAATGATTGCCATACCTAGGGCTGCCAGGTCCGGCGGCTTGCCGACGACATCGCCCATGATGCAGTCGCGGAGGAAGTCCACACCCTGCTGAACCGCCGGCGACCATGGAATGACGAGAGAGAGGGCGGGCAACGTATTTTCCTTCTTCGGCGACAGCGTGGCAGCCGAACTGGAATGACGCACCCTCCAGAGCGCACGTGGGCAGGACGCCCAGCGATGCCCCTCCCTGCCACACAGGAGGCATCGCATGGGGCCGAACAGTTACTCGCACGATGGCCCTCCCGTAGACACCGGAAGCAGACGCCGACCAACTGGCAATGAAGGTTGGTTTCATGGGGGGATGCGAGGGTGATGCATGTCCACCCGTCGCTCTGTACCAATCGTCTCCAGTGAGGGCTTGAGAGAGCGTGGCGGGAGAACAAAGGTGCTGGCAACGCCGGCAGGGGCTGCCGGAGGCGGGGGTGGCGTCGCCGGCAGGGACTACCGGAGACAGTGGTGGCGTATGTTCACAACCTTGCCAACATCCAACAAATTTATGAGAGCAGGTCCCTTGGGTGAAATATGAGTTACTCATATTGTTGGAGCATATCGTAGGATACCGCCCAAATAGGCCCAAATTGGTTGTCAGAGGAACTTCTCTGCACAAAGGTTCTACATGCATTTTTGCCAACAAGCACAACATCAACCGAACTCGGAGTAGATTGTTGAATTATCCAGAGATCACGCCTATCCCTCAAGGTTAAGATTTTTTGCCTAGTTTATTTGTTGTGGCAGGATCCCCACACAAGTCTACAGAGTGAGATGGGACCAGTCCACACACCATTGATGTGGGTCTTCAGCAGTTGACATAAGCCAAGCCTCGTATTTTGCAACTGCCCTACTGCCTTTTTTTTTTTTTGAGGTGGAAAAGGATGACTACCAGAGGTTGAGCTTGTCATCCATATATATCACTATAAAAGGATCACCATGTACAAGTAAGCACTCTCCAACGGAGAGCGACAAAAAAAAGGAAAAAGTACAGGCCCTAGCCAAAACTCCACTCCCGAAGAAGACAAAAGATGTGATGTACAATGTTATCCATTTGACATCTCTCCCCACACAAAATGACTAGATTGCGCTGAAGTCAAATGGCCCTGTCTACTGCCTCATAATTGTGGTTACAGATGCAAGGATGGATGCGGTTGTGGAGGACAGCTTTGGCAGTCACGTGGGCCATATGGCTCCAGTGCAATCCCACATTTTTTCTAAGATTATCAAGGTTACATAGAGAACATTGTACAACCACAAATCCTGTTTGTCATCCTTTTTCCTCTAAAAAAAATGTTACATAGAGAACATTGTACATCATATAATTTTTTTATGGGAGTAGAAGAATGGATAGTTTCTTTTTGCGGGTATATAGTACCCACCAGAGTTCCTGCTTTTTGTTTCGTTTTAAATCTCATACCTTTAGATCACACATGTACATCTTTTTGTTAATTGATTGCAATATATATTGTTTCCATATATATATATATATATATATATATATATATATATGGATGGATGGCAAGCATTATACACACATCATTTTACCTTCCACAAAACAAGATCTCGTGAACACAGATATTATCACAAGATTCAAAACAAAATAATGTGGTTCTCATTACAACCGCTTAGAAAAAGAAAATGATGTTCTAATGCATTCAAATATGAAGGCCCTAGCAGTTTCTTTAGGAGAAGATGATGAAGTTGCTATTTATCATTTTGTAGTTATCATTTGTTTTATTAGTTCTAATTATTTGTTATGGGCATTAACACTTACTTTATTAGTAAGTATTCGAATCTAATTCCGTTCTTTCTGAGAGGGAAAATTGATAATTGGAGTTATATGGAGTTTAGATGATTCTTAAATAAAAATTTCAGAGAGAAGTTCCATCGTGTGTCCTACTTCAGATGGCCCTTGAATAGATTCTGAATCTAGGTTTCCAGTCCATTAAGGCTTCCATGACAAATGTGTACATTACCAAAAAGTTACAAAAAAAGACAACCAAATAGTTGTCTTTCTACCACTTTTCTTATGCTACTGCCGAAGAAGATTTTTCGTCTCATCGGTTGTTAGAAAAAGAGGATGTCACCTTGTCAGGCTCTTGTTCAAGTATAGAACTTTGTAAAAAGGTGATGGATGGTAGACTTTTTTCTTTTTCATTCTTGTTTTAAAGTAGTTTCGTCCTTTCTTCATCCCATCAGTTCACCGCCTTCACAGTTTCAGTTATTCTCTCATCTGTTGGTTCGTTTGTTCAATTTTTTTAACAAAAAATGATCTGGCATTCCCAAAAATGTATCAACGTGTACCTGCAATGTACATTATTTTTAAAATATTTTTTTAACTAGGTACGCATGGATATGCATACCCAGGGTGTACCCCTAACGGGTACCGGAACAGATTCACTAACATCCGCAATGTACCCATAATTTTTAAAATATCTTTAACTAGGTACGTGTGGAGATGCATACCAAGGGTGTACCCATACCAGGTGCCTGGAGCAGTTTCACTAACTCGTGCATCACAGATTATAAAAAAATGAATGAGGTAACACAATGCTTTCAAGGATAAGAACATTGATAAGATTTTCCCTAGTTTGTGTTCTACTATCAGAACTATAAATAACAACAAAGCCTTATCCCACTAGGTGGAGTCGGCTACATGGATCATACGATGCCTAATCCATGTTCATGAGATTCGACAAGGTTTTACGCTGGCTGTCGGGGCCTAACACAACCCTCCTCCTTTATCCGGGCTTGGGACCGGCTATAAAACATAGGCTATCAGAACTAATGAAAAAAAAACTAAACCAATCCTAACAGAGAACATAGGAGAATGGACGTAGTACAGAACTTGAAAGTGAAAAAGGAAGAAATCTAGCACAAGACTATCAAGTCTCTCAGAAAAAGTATCATAAGTGAAAATATAAATAGTCTAAGAAACTAACCAGGATGGCATAGTAGCATTATGTCCACTCCACCCATATGTTGAAGTTGATTTTCAACCTCCGCAGCATGCTCAAGACAGAAGACATGCATTCTGGAAGAATCTCTGTCAGTCTGCATAACTGATAGTGTTGAATTCATCACTTTTCTATCAATAACTTTCATTTCTGGAGTTGAAGTTGCATTCCATGTGTATGCTGCTGACTTACAGTAGGAATCATGATTGATGGGTTTATCTGTTGAACCAGATGCATGTCCTGATGTATCTCTCCTCTGATGGATAGCAGTGGCTCCAATATCCTGAAAATGATCACAAATTTCCCTAGCATCAAAATCTTTGGGTCCTTCTACAATCCTATCTGAAGTGCTAGACGATGTCATTTCCATAGGATCTTTGAATGAACAATAAGTTTCCCCACATTTTTCATCTTTGGGTTTATTCAAGTTAGAAGTCTCTGTTTTTAACTGATGCTGATGTTGATTGACATCATCAATGCACTCATTTGAATCGTCTAGAACATTGGAAGATTGGGAATTTAGAGCAGATGTAGCACTTTGACTGCCTTGTGCAGCCGACTGGGAATATATTTTCTCTTGTGAAAGCTCACGTGCATGGAAGTTTTCAGGTTTAACCACAGATGACTGTTGATTTCCAATATACAATAATGTGGATTCTTTCACATTATTGTCATCAGTGGATGCAGATTTCTCATGTTGAAAATCTTCCTCAATGTCAGACGACTCTCCATATGCAGAAGCTAAAAGATCAAGTGCAGAATTTCCTTTTGGACAAGTAAGATCAGAAACCATTGGCGCACTCTGCTCAGAAACTTGAGTTGAATACATTCTGCAATGAACTAAATTGCCACCGTTTTCGTCTTGTGCTGCAGAAAGAAAACAGCTAGCTCGTAATAATGAAACAATTAGTGGTGTAAGAAAGTACACAAACTATCTTTTAAGTACGGTAGAGTCAAGTAAAGATCAGCAACCCTCCCAAAAGAAGTGTCATAAACATTCCTTCAAATGTAGAAAAGGCAGAACAAGGCCTCATTGGATGTTATAAATGTTAACTATGACTAGCTCAATGCTCCCCTGCTAGAGAAAGATAGTGTTTCATGCTTTTATTGAAAGGTAGAGATATTTCCACACTTGCTCCAGCAGATGTGACTCAGTGAGATTAAGCGTAAAACTAGTGAAGCCCTGGATTATATCTCTAGATCAAGACCTT
Organism: Pontederia crassipes; assembly: GCA_030549335.1. Taxonomy (NCBI): domain Eukaryota; kingdom Viridiplantae; phylum Streptophyta; class Magnoliopsida; order Commelinales; family Pontederiaceae; genus Pontederia; species Pontederia crassipes. Next base: position 39,858,299 of record CM060190.1, read on the forward strand.
TAATACAACAGGATGGCTAGCATATCTATCCTTTTCTTCCTACAAATAAAGTTCTACAGGTCAACACAGACAAAGAAGACTACAGTGACAAATGGAAAAAATCCAGTCTAACAAGAAACTTATCAGGAAAGGCACAACAATGCAACAGCAATATTAATTTTTGGTAACCAAGTTTGGTATTAAAGGACCATCAATGTGTTTGTTTTTGAGAGGAAGAAATAATCAAATATTTAAACATTGTTTCAGTTGACAGGAACCTAACACCCAAGAAACATTATGTATCAAAATTTACAATTCAACTATCTTTTTAGCGGAACAATTCAGCTATTAACAGTCAATTAGACACGCCTCTTAATTTGAACTACCTACTCCAACATTATTTGCCAAACCTCACTGCTCATCAAACTCTACTGTTCATCAAACCTGTCATGGATGTATGATGTATCCGCCAAATGTTCGTTCAGAAAATCAACCAACTTGTGGAACACAAAAGGCCAAAAGATCATTTGAAGATCCCATGATAGCTCTAGCTTTTTCTCCCACAGATTTTCTACTTCTTCGAGGAATCATGCAATCATATCCTTTTATAAGTTCACCAAAGAGTGCTATGAAAGTTCAAATTCTTATTTGTAGTAAACAGCCCTACGAGAGATGGTTTATCCAGTAGGCAAAAGGATGACAAGCAGTTTGATTGTCATCCATATATATATATATATCACTATAAAAAAAAGTCATGTACAAGGTTTATCTAGTACTGGCAATCTAAATGATGTAACCATTTAGGTTTTTTTTTTGTGAGAAGGATGATTGCCAAGAGACGCAACCATCCAGATTTATTGATGGAAAAGTCGGTTACACTACTAGAATTAACAATAACCAACTAAAGCCAACATAACTTCACCAAAATAAAAACCAGCATGTTATACAGCAAGAAGACCTCAGGATCCAAGAAAGTTTGAGGTTTTACTCCTGCTTGTCACAGGATTTCCTCCCATTCCAGAATATTGTATGGCGAATTGGCTCTAAATGAGGCTCTGGGGAAATATATCTCTATCTATGGTAACAAAGGGTCCCCAGTACTAGCTAAACCATCTATCTGCTTCACAAATCATATAATTCTAAAAAAACTACATGTTAGAACTTAGAATGCAGACAAACAATTATAAGCTATACACAAACCACCCATAAAAGGGTTTTCATAGGGCATTTTTCATGATACGATTCAACATGATGTTGAATAGTGGGCTGGCTAACGGTCTTGGTCATCAAATTTTGTTCAACATTCTTACAACATAATCATTGGAATGAGTAATTCTTATGTTCACACTGTGGCAACATATCCAGACAAAGGCAAACTGAAATACCATTTCATGTTTTCGAATTCCAACTCTGAGAAACAATTGTCATATTCTATGGAAGCCATCAATTATACAACAACAACAACAACAACAAAGCCTTATCCCACTAGGTGGGGTCGGCTACATGGATCTTACGACGCCAATTCGTTGATCCATGTTCATGAGATTCGACAGGGTTTTACGCTGGCTGTCGGGGCCTAACACAACCCTCCTCCTTTATCCGGGCTTGGGACCGGCTATAAAACATAGGCGGAGTTCATCAATTATACAACAATAAGAAAGAAAAAGAAAAAAAACAGCAATACTCATGTTTAGCATATCAGCTAGCTTCTTTTAGTAATTTTCAACTCTGACAGTTTTGGCTAAGTGGCCCCCAGAGTGTACATAATCCTTGTGTTATATGCAAAAAGAAAAGCAATACCTGTGTTCAGCATATCAGCTAGCTTCTTCTAGTAAGTTTCAACTCTGACAGTTTTGTCTAAGTGGCCCCCAGAGTGTACAATAAATTATTTATGCATACATGCCATAATCCTTGTGTTATATGTAAAAATGGTTATTCTAGGCAAGACCAATCCGTTTAAGTGAAAAATAATCAGTAACATAAGTACAAGTAATTTACCTATATCAGAAATCTTCTCTTTATTGATACCACAACCAATCGCATTAAGAAAACTACACTCAGGTGACATAAGATATTTGGCAGTTCTCTCTCTCGGTTGAACCACAGCCACACATGAAGAACTTAAAATTCCACACGCGACACATGACAATAGCCCTTGGTCTAGCAACCCATCACCTTGGAATGTCCCCTGTCTCTCACTTTCTGCATTTTGTGAATCAGATGATGAGCAGAGATCAGCACTACAAGTTTTACTACAGGTTCCTGATTTAGGAGCTTTTCCACTGCCAAAAGATGCAGATCCTTGGACTTGAAAAAGACCATTCAAGTCTTTAACCCCTGAATTCCTGTCTGGAAAAAAATCATTGGAAGGTAAAACTCTTGATGCTTCCAATGCTTCCTGTTGGCTGCACAGACCAAGTGATAGTCTTGGTTTTACCTTTATTTGATGCCTAACAAGTGAATTTGAACATAAAGGACTTTCTGTAGCATTTTGTGGAAGAACTATGCAAGATGATCCTTTGCCAAGAAAATTAAGTAAGTGATTGTTCTGAATCATATTTTGAGCAAATGCCTTTTTTATCATTTCTTCTCCTTCTCCTTTCATCTTATCTTTTAGTCTTGAACTTCGCGGCTCACTTCCTCTGCTTACAGACACCCTATATGAATATCCATTTGACTTCTCAAATTAGCAGAAGATTAAAAAATGGCAAATTTGATAATCAAGAATGGAAAACACTGAGAATATGTAAGATTAAGATCCAGTTAAGATTGGTTTTAGAAATTCACAATTAGTAAGAGCAACTAAAACTGCAAAATAGAATGAGCTCAACCATACATGTTAGAAAAAAAATACTCAATGTGGTGTAAACAACGCTTTTTTTCTTTTACGGATAAAAGGATGACAGGAGATTAAGAGTAAGCAAGTCGGATGATGATAATATTTTTCTTTGTTATACATAAAAAAATTGTGATCACCTCAAAAGTAGCAAAAGAAATGATAACTGAAAAGTTTGAGACATGGTTGACAGATTTAACCACACATTCCAATGGCAAGATGTTGATATGCTTCTCCTCAAAAAAAGATGTCGATATGCTGTATGCAGGAATTAATTTGGAGGGATTAACATGATGGCTAACCACGCTCAACCATACACATTAGAAAAAATTACTCAATGTGGTGTAAACAACGCCTTTTTTTCTTTTAGGGATAAAAGGATGACAGGAGATTAAGAGTAAGCAAGTCGGATGATGATAATATTTTTCTTTGTTATACATAAAAAAATATGTGATCACCTCAAAAGTAGCAAAAGGAATGATAACTGAAAAGTTCGAGACATGGTTGACAGATTTAACCACACTTTCGAATGGCAAGATGTCGATATGCTTCTCCTCAAAAAAAGATGTTGATATGCTGTATGCAGGAATTAATTTGGAGGGATTAACATGTGGCAACTGCAGGGTGCACAGAAGACAGATGAGAACTGATGTGCCCAGAATCCAGAAGCACATGATTAATTTCTTTGTTTCCATAGGTGTTGTTTGCTTGTTTTGTATCAGTTGCACTAGTAGATGATAGACATTTTGTGTTAGTTAGGGTTGCTAGTCTAGAATATCAACTGTTATTGGAGATGGAGTAGGAGACAATTGGCTGATCATTACAGACATTTGGAGTTTCTCTATCCTTGTCCCTTGGAGGAACAGGACACCCTGTGATCAGAATTTTATTTTGTCTTTTCAGGAATGTGTTAAAAAAACCAAAAGGAAAAGCCAAGTGCTTAAACCTTTGAACGACCCCCCTTGATTGCCTGGCCGTGGAGAGTTGAAAATCTTATTATTCTCTGGTTCTGTAGGTTTGGGGTGGTTCAAGTATAATCAGAACCTCAATCTCTTTTACACATAGTACATAGAATACAAAGACATATACATTAGAGTGAAAAACTAAAGAGGCTATTTAGGCGTGATCTTTCTTTGCAGAAAAAAGGTTTATGCAAACAGAATTTAAGAGAAATTGTAGGAAAAAATGGAGAAAAGCTTTAATGATCTGTAGCTCCTATAATATGTTCGTCTATTTTTAGCAACATCATATACATTGTTAATAAAGTACACAATTTAGCTTTCACCCTTAACATAAATAGGAGCTTCCTTCTGTAACGACTGCAAAGAGGATTCCTTCTAGAGTAACTACAAGCAGAATGAACAACAAAGAGCAGTGCCATGGATTCAAGAAAATTAATGATGCAGACGTAATGATATGACAATCAAAATGCAGAATGCAATAAAATATAATACATTTGGCAACAGTACCCTGTTCTTAATGATAGAGCAAGAGCATGAAGCAACTGAAAATGTGACACCATGGGAGGATAATTTATAGAAGCCCTTCGAATTGCAGCCTCTTTGGCAAAACTCAACCATCCAGGAGTTGCAATATTAGCAGCCTCCCCACAGTTAAATCCTGTGAAAAGATAAAAGCTTGGGTAAAGCAAAAAAATAGTATTCATGCAACTGAACGACTTTTTTTGAGAGAAGAAAGGATGACGACAAAGTTGGGTAGTCATCCGCTACGTACTGAAATGCAAGTGGGAGATGTACAAGTGTGTAGAGGGGAACTACAGAGGTGTAAGTTCCCAGGGATTAACTAGCTGGAGAAAATAGCTAGAGAATTTACTACAAGATAAACATCATTTACTAGCACTAATGCTGCTAGTGCTTGCCTCAACATTATCCAGGTTGGGCATTTCTTATTAAAAACAAAGAAAAGCAATCATCGCAGACATAGAGTGCTTTCTGCAAGTTCCATCTTCATAAAGTAGTGTTAACATGAACATAGCCTTCTTGGAAAAAAAAAATTGAACAAAGCACCCTCTCAAAGAACAGAAAGAAACATGAACTAAGCAACATACTGATTTTTATTGTTATGTTTCTGCACAAATGACATCAGTGATCAGGGTTAGCAGTTTCCGGTGGCTAGGCTCTTTAATCTTCTTCATAACCACATTGCTAGGAAGCACTAGAGCCAAGATCTAAATGACCTTGAGAAAGCATAAGACTTGTGAATGCTCTTTGGCATCACATTTCTTCTATAAATGTTCTTTGGCACCTACTACAGAGCAGTATGAGGCACATGGTTTCACTGCTTACCAAGGCTAAATCCTGAATGATAAGCTCCTGGAAAGGTGACAACAAATTCCCCAGCATTTTGCACCAATCTGTTTTGGGGAAACGATTTTAGCATCATGGGATGAAAAGATGATATGCGATATAGAGTTAATATTAAATTGTTCGAGATGTCACCTGCAACATGGGATCCCAGCTCCAACAAGTACTTCAGGAGACATGACAGTAGTCTTCTCACCCAGGATTGCAAATGTTACTGCCATGACAAAAGATGTTAAGTACATCATTTATGAATCTACACAAATATACCCCTAAACTTGTTCATCAGAAACCATTTGAAACAATAAAATATTTTTCAGGTGAAATGACTGTAAAAAAATGCCTTAAGTAATATTACCAGTATGACAACATTAACAAACAGATAAACTGTATACAACCATAGAACTGTTGTCTGCTCAAAAAAAAAAAAACCATAGAACTGTTGCAAAAATAATGAACATAAATTGCATGGCAAGAACAAGATACTTGTGTCAGTGACAGATCTGCCAACTACATTATGATCCAAGAAACAACACATATCACATCAAAGAGGCAAGAATAAAGAGGTAATATTTGTAGTTCCACCTCATTAACATAAGAGCCAAAAGACACACTATTGGATCATATTCTTAATGGTTGAGACAGAAACAGAAACAAAGGATCCAACTTATGAGAATGACTCAGTTCCAACATCATTATTTGGTTTAGAATCACCAGGTTCAAGTTTCAAGTAGACATTCGGCTGCCATTTCTGTTTCTAGGACGTAGCATAATTGACTGAAGGCCTCAGTCAAGGTAGAGTATCAGATATAAGTTGCAGATGAAATTTTGATTTGGCATAATCATGTCATTTTTGAGACGTCATAGTCATGCTATTCCAAGTGACGATAATAACCACAGAGGATTGATATATGCTTACATGGTATATTCAGGCCGAGCTTTTAAGGATGGTTAAAACATCTTGAAACCACCTGCTTAATGCTGAACTAAATAAAACGATTGTAATACAATGATTTAATACAGAACCAAACTATATTAAATTGAAAAAAAAAGGACCAATGATTTTAATACTTCCTCAACCCAATTACTCTCATAACAGAAAAAAATCCATCATATCGAACTCTGAGTAAGAAACACAATTTCCAAGTGGAATAAATGACTTGAAGACTCCCTCAAAAGAAAAAAGGTTTCTTGAAGAGATGGATGATGCATCCAAGACATGGCTCCAAGGAGAAGACTATTTTTTTACCCTTGTCCAAAAGAGGATTGAATTGGCTAATAGGCCATAGATCTCTTTTGTACGGTCATCATTCAAGCTGCAACATCAACTTTTAAGGATAAGAGGATGATTAGCAAGGCATAGTTATTCGGCTTCATTGATCAAATTTCTTGGTACTTCGTAGAGAGAAATGGATGTATGCAATAACATGCCACAGCAGAGCACATTAAACATTTGTTCTCCAATGCCCTTGTATTCTCCTAGTGTGATGAATAATGTTGTTCGTGTAACATGGTTCCCCTCTAAACAAGTAATGAGGGTTATTTATTATGGGAAAAGGATGACAAAGAGGGGCAAATACCCTGACAACTGTTATTGTGAATATCATTTCATATTGTCTTCCAGACACATGAACCAAGCTCAGCTACCGGCTGATGCATGTGCTCGTAGTCCTGTGTGTTTAAAACTAGATTTCATTACCTTGTCATCTCGTACATGACTTCTTTTTCTTGTTTTTGAGAGCAGAAAAGCGTCATTATATTCACTGCTATGGTTGAAGTCTACGTTCAGCTCTTCTCAAAAGGCAAAAAAAAAAAAAAACAAACAAACAAAAGCCTACGTTCAGCTACCAGCATACCAGAACTAAACAGGAGTTGATGCAAGTAGAGCAAACGACGGATTGGAAGCGGACTTACCCAGAGGGTTCACCTCGCCGCCATACCCGTGCATTCGAACCACCTCCTCAAACGCAAGCCCTGCGTCCCTGGGCACCCCGTACCACGTCTTCCCTGAGCCCATATGCAGGTAATTTAAGCTGTGCAATTCGTGATCCTCCACATGCCAAGCAAACCAGCTGAACATCATCGCCACGTACACCATGGGTGACGTTACCCCCGGGATCTCCTCCTTCATGAACCTGAGCAGCGATCCCTTGGCCCGGGACACCCCGCGCATGTTCCACGCCGTCTCACCGACGTTGGCGGCCTCCTCATCTCCGGGCCGCCGCCTTCCCTGTGCAAGTTGGGCGAAGCCAGACCCAGGCATGTCGTTGGCATACTCCACGGTGAAGGGCTTGTCAGCAGACGCCTTCCAGAAGAGGGTTTCAATCTCCAGCGGCGAGAGCGGGGCGGCGGGGCCCCCGGCAGAGGACTTGCGGGCACCGACGTTGCGCTTGATGTGGGCGCGCTCGAACTGTTTGGCCTTGGCCTCGAACTGCTGCAGAGTGTAGTACTCGCCGCTCTGCCAGACGGGCTTCTGCACGGGGCGGGGACGGCGGGGGCAGAAGCCGATCTGCTGCTGGCGGGTCGTGAAGGTCGGCGGCTTCTTGTTGCTCGGGTCTCGGGCGGCGAAGGAGCGGTTGACGTTGGCAACGGCCGTCTTCTTGGGCGGCGCCGGCAGCGGCGGGACGATCTTGCAGATGCCGTAGGCCGCGGCCTCCTTCTCGATCTTGAGGATGTAGGCAATGGGGTCCTGGAACTCCGCCACGGTGGGGTGGTACTCTGGAGCTACTGGTAGGGTTTTGAGCCATGGAGGCACCTCCAGAGGCGCGGGGGGAGGCTCCGACGCCAGGAACGGAGACGAAGACGGAGAGGACATATCTCCACTCGGCCTTCTCCTGCTTCACCGGGGCGGTGGAGGAGGAGCCGCTGCAGCTGGTAATGGCGGCGGTGATGGGAGCAGTAATGTGGTTGAGATAAAAATGAGAGGGTCATGAGGAGGAGGAAATTGGCATTGGGATTTTGGGGACTGCTGCTGCTGCTGCGTCGTTCTAATTTCTTTTCCTCCCCCTCGACCTTTTTTTTCGTTTTTCTACTATTTCACTCTTTCTCTCTCCACTTCTCTCCACTTCTCTCCACTTCCACCCCCGTATGATTGCAGATGCTAATTTGGGAGGCGGATAGTTTTGGGGGTTTTTTAAAGTGGTGTCAGAGACACGCACACACAACAGGCGCCGTGGGTTTGCCCCTCGGCGAGAGAGAGAGAGAGAGAGTGTGGAGAGAGAGAGAGTGCAAAGGTGGGAGACAGAGAGTACCTTCTAACGTTGTCTTGGATAGATATTGTGTGAGGATGGACTGTGGTGAGAGATAGGGGAGGGGAGGGGTAGAGAGAGAGAGACTGCTGAGGGGCAGTGAATGCCATTTATACCGGGCATCTCAAAGGGAGAGATGGACATGAGTCTTCACCTAATACTCTACTCTTGTTTCGTATTTATACATTTGTTTATATTATTAACTACAATAATACATTGTAATATACTCTAATCTTAAGCATCTCTACCGATTTCCCTTGGAACCTCTCAACTTTTTTTATTGTACATGTTGTTTATACATAGCACTAGTTGCAGATCGATGAGGAAATAAGAAGGGGCCATGCATAGCATACACCTGGCATTAATTATAAAACCAAGCACAAAAAAATAATAAATAAAAAAAGCTAAGCACAAAAATATGGGAGCAGATAATAACTCGGGAAAAGTCCCAACGACAATATCATCAAGTTGCGGATCAAGAGGGGGGGACAAGGGAAATGCCTTGCAGTAATTTGAATGGAGGGGAGGGGAGGGGAGAGAGGAACAAAGAGAGTGAAAAGTGTTCTTGATTTAAAGTAAGTAATTTACTGTAACGAAAATTAGTATTTTCTATCCAAACGGTAAAAAAAAATCTCGATTTACCTTCATTTCTCTCTGCAACCCAAATCCCAAAATTGCTCTTCTCCAAATAGAGTATTGTAATAAAATTATCTTTCTTCGCATATAATCAGATGTTAACACGTCATTACGAGGGGGATAGGTACGTCATTACGAGGGGGATAGGTACGTGGTCACCTCTTTTATTATTATTATTATTCTTTTTAAAGTATGCTCTTCTATAATATATTTATTTATTCTAAAAAAATAATATGTTTATTATCTATGATGATAAGGATGTCGTCATGATGCTTATATCATACTCATATTAGCTTTGGCGGAAATTGTGTCTACAAGTTGCAACAATCATTTTAATTGTAAAAATATAAGTCATTCTTACAGAATTGAATTGATGGGTCAAAATGGGATGAGGACAAAGCTAAAATGGTAAAAATTGTTGACATCTGATATTGTTTTTTTAGTAAAGTGAATATGTTATCGTCCAATCGCATGGCATAAGTTTAACAACAAAAAATGGCAAGACGAGGTTCTTGCTCCTAGTCTTGGACTCTATTTCAAAATTGATTGGAAAAATTATGTATATTTTTTTATTTATGTTCAACATGTATTAATTTCATGTATTGATATATTCTTATGGTTGAACGCATGTTTTATTGTTGAATTACAATTTTTATGATTTCTTATGATTTATCTTATGTATATTCCTAAAATATTATTACTTATTTTAATTATTTTCTATATAAAAGTCTCAACCGACAACACATGGGGGAATGCAGGTATTTGTCCCTAGACGCACGCTGATCATCCTTATTTTACTTATGATTATTAATGTTAAATTGCCACCTCTATATTAAAATCCTGATACATTTACAAGATTTGAGCTATTATCTGATCTTTTTTTAATAAGTTTAAGAAGTTAATTACTTTTTAAAATTTGAACTTGAACAAGAGAGAAAAAAGAGAGGATAAAAGAAAGGCTAACAAACAGAAGAAAGGGGGGACACACACGCAGTGATGAGAAGGAGAGGAGAAGGAGGGATCCAGTGACGAGAAGGAGAGAAGAACATGTCTAAAGACTTGCTGATTCCATTGAAGACTATGTTTGGCTAAACCTTAATTTCTTTTGTGGTGACATTGTGTTGATGTTGTGATTCTAAACTCTCTTATGTCGCACCTCTAAACTCCTAGTCTACTATACTTTTGTTAAACTGCAATTTTCTTAATCGTACTCTATCTTTATTAGATCAAGTGATCTATTTATCATTCTCATCTTGTCTCATTCGAAAGAAGAGACATGTAATTCCCTCTTGTCGTATTTCATTAGTATAGTTGTTGTTAATTATAAGCGGATGAGAAGCCCATTTTGACATTTATTGTGAGGTGAGAGTTCACAATAGTGATTAGTTGTCTTAGATTCATTCTAATTGTTCGGATTAGGACCAAAGGAAAGCATTTGATGATCGAGAGATCGACTTCTTTTCTGATTAGTTTGAGAAATCAACTAATCAGCCATTCTTAATTCATTTATTAACGGCCTATTCCCTTTAAACTCAAAGAGAGATTTACGAGTTTAGGGAGGGAATGGTTGAGTTAGGATCGAGAGATCATCTACCTCAATGCGGAGAGTTGAACCCAAAAGTATCGACCAATTAATCATGAAAGAATCCACTCTTCTGAATTCTAGTTTTCTTCGTTAATTACTCCTTTGTTTTATTCTTGTCTTTTGAAATTTCGTGACAACTTTTAAGATATAAATAGATTGATATTCGATCTAAATCAGCAGGGATATGACACTCATGATTTTTACTCGATTTGTGCACTTGTAATAGTGGGAACTCTATAGTAAAATTTAAATACGATTATAACTATATTGGCTGGTGTGAGAAATTACATCTTCTAAAATTCGCGTCACACGCATAAGGGCACACAAGTGAATACTCCCAACTCAGACACTTAGATGAATTTGAGAGCAAAGCTATCCAAAGCATCAAACAATAAAGAAAATGACGTTTTTCTATGTCAGCCTAACAAATTCCTTGTACAAATATGAAGGAAATTTCCACTTTGTCTTTATGAGCATATGTGGATAAAAAAAGTTAGAGGGAGAGGGACCACAAGATTCTTTTGATTGGAAAGCTTGTAGAAAAAAATGAGAGTTAGTGAAAGCTAAATACGAAAAGATGCTAACTTTGTCCTCAATGTGTTGGCCTGTGCAGCAAACAACATTACACTTGTAGGGGACTAGCCGACAAGATGGTCCATTCTTGGCAGGGAGGAAGCTTCGTCTGAGATATATTTGGAGGCGTCAAAGAACAAAAAGAGTGGATAGTTGGCAGAAGGCAAGGAGGCTATAAAAAGAGGGCTGAAGGCCACCAAGAGGGGAGTTCCCAATCTTCTAATCCATTGGCCATTGTTGACTGAAGAGGGGCTGAACAACGATCTCCCTTCTCATTTTCTATTTTTTTTCCTTTCTTCTTTTATTCTTGTCTTGTTCCTTTATGTGTAATTAAACTAGTCAACTAGTGGCTGATAGATGTTGATTTTGAATTGTTTTTTATCTATATTTATCTTTATGACTTTCCTCAACACACTACTATTTTATTGAAATCATCTTATATTTTTTGGTCAATCTGTTGTGATGATTCCGTATTTTTATTGAGCTTTGGAATCTATTCTGAATGCAATTTAAGAGTGTCTGTTCACCCTCTGTCTAGCTGAATGCTGAGGGGTATAGTGGTTGGACAAAGCTATCTACATGTAGTTTAGGCAGTTTCTGGTTCTCTTATGATGGTGTTTGCTGAATTTTAGTTCAGGCGTGTGTGTTCACTGAGTACCCCGAGAGGGATATCTTTAATACTTTGTATGTACAGATATTTCAATCATCGAAGACGAATTCATGAATCATGCACCTCGGAGCCGGACTTATTATGCCCCACACCTTGCATTGTCATTATCTTTTCGTTTTGATCCTGCTTTTATTGATTCCATGTCCTCCTACCTGAGAGGGAACTTTCATCTTTTGAGACTTGAGAGGGCACGCATTAATGAAGTCATCTTTAGAAAGATTGCTGACTCATTTACCTGCTGAATGCATACGAGAGTGTTGTTTGAGCTAAATAGATGATCCCATCAGTTTCGTGAGCTAAGCCATCCGTGTGCACGAGAGTGTCACTTACGAGCTGAGTGATGTGTATCATGATTTTATACTTATGTGCATTGTTGAAGGGTAGTATGAAATCTTGACCATAATTTAAAGCACAAAGAACATTAATCCCTAATGAAAACATCCCCTAACCCCTAGTGTTTATCTACACTGATATTTGTTTACTTTTGCATTAAAAATTTATAAAAATTAATGTAGTTTTATTTGTTGTAATTTCTAGGTTGTAATATTTTACTTTCTCATTTTGATCGACTTAGTTTTTCCTTCTAAATGTTTCAATCAAGTGTGAACTTTTCAACTTTGTCCATGGGAATTGACCCTCAAGCACATACCGTATATTTGTCGTTCTCGTAGTGATAGTGTGGATGATTTATAAATTTAAGCTTAATTCAATATTTTTCCTATGAAGTAAGGGTAGTCACTCGTGTGGGATGAACATACATCTAGGGATAACTACTCCTAATACATGACCCTTTCACAAGAAGCACATTATTTTCTGATATTATGCGCTCTTCACATCACAATTATATGCGAGTCAAAAATGCTTTTCCGATATATTTTTTAGCAGTCACAAATTCGAAGGGAGCTGGACAATTGCTTGTGGCAGTTAAAGTGCTCTTTTTAATTAGGCCACCAAGCTCAAAGAATCAAAGATCAAGAGGCCAAAAGAGGCTATGTACTTGACTGAGAGTAATAGGTTGTGGTGGCATAGTCAACATGCTAATATGGCATGAGATACTTGCACTATCAAGATTCGGGTGGACGCAAATAAAAAAGGAGTTCTATATAGACTTATTTTTCAAAAGAACGGAAAGTGATTCAAGCACACGGCTTCCATATGCAACTACGGGGGGGGGGGGGGGGGGGGGGGGGGGGGGGATTTCTCCACACTCATGCTCGAGGTGTATGATATACTAGTAAAGAAAAGGATTTATTCTTTCGGCTTAGAAAATTGGGATGATAAAGAACTGGAACGGTGTGGGGTGAAAAACCTTGCATAGAAAATGATAGCAATAGAGAAGTTGATAGACTTGAAGAAGAAATACGGAGCCAAGTACAAGGCTTACAAGAATGCATAAGGAAAAGAGGGGCGAAGACTGTTTGCAACATAGGAGCTAATTACCCAAAAAAATTTGGGAAAAAAGAAAAGAAATCTCGATAACGAAAACCATAGGATGCTGTATTAGCAAGATCCAATGGTGAACAATTGCCCAGCAACGACCTCCCTTGTTAAAAAAGAAAAGAAATTTGGATAATGAAAACTATAGGATGTTGTATTAGCGAGATCCATAGGACCTTTAGTATTGTACCCTACCCCTGAACGAACCAACAACCTTCGTGCCAAGCAATGACCGCCCTCGTTCCTTTTCTCTTTCCATTCAACCTACTTAGCTTTGTTCCACCAGTCTAAGGCAAAGCTTAACGCCTACCTTACCCAGTATATTAATAATTTTTTTATTCTCACGATGAGCGTGTGTCATCAAAACTTCTGACAGATCCAAAGACCACCAAAAGCTTCAATGACCTAGATCTTAAAAAATATAATAATATATTTCAAATGAATGTTAAATTTTATAACTATTTAATATTATAATATATTAATAACATTTGGATTTACACCACCAAAACTTCCGATGAATCCATTGACGATCGAAAATCTGCTAATATATATATTATATGAATGTCAAATGTATATTTAGTAATCTTTTTTTTTTATTTCGTTAACTACACAAATTTATCGACTTTTAGATGCTCCAACAAATGCGATAATAATAAATAAGCAGGGACAAAACCATAAAAAAATTGAGGGGGGACCAAAAAATTTTAAAAATTAATAAATAAATATATAGATATAATAATAATAATAATAATGTTATTATTATTATTATTATTATTATTATTATTATTATTATTATTTATAAATATATATTTTTAAGTTGCATTTAACTTACTTTGGGAGGGGGTGGGGAAAAATTGGATTTTACCTTATAAATAAATATATATATGGTAAAATGTTGTTTCCCAAAAATGTGTGAAGCAGATCTGCAGCTTTTCATAACAATGTATTAGAGAAGATCTAATCAGATACCAGCTCTCAGCCAATGTTGAGATTCATCTCACAGGACGACTATTGGTCTCCTCCCCCGTCTCCTCTCTCTCTATTCAGACTCTCACCTCGCCAGACTTCTTCTCCTCCCTCAACGCCAATTGCCGGACTCGCGCCGCACCTTGCCTCGCTAGACTCGCGCACGCCTCGTCTCGCCGGAAATCGAGTTGCCGTTGCCATCGTCACGCGATCAATTTGCAACGCCGATGATCTATCGTTCTCGCGCTCGCTCTGTCATCTTGCAGTTCTCCCTCGCCTCGCCGGAGATCGAGAGAGGGAGACAGAGATCACAGATCGTCATTGCCTCGTGATCAAGTTGCAACGTCGTCGCCCTCACCCTCGCGGTCGAGTTGCAGCGCCGACGATCGATCGCCCTTTCCCTCATCTCATCCTTGTCATTCGCCGTCGCCCTCTCCTCGCCAGATATCGAGAGGGGACGATAGAGATCACGCCAGAGATCATTGTCACCTTGCTAGAGATCGTTGTCGCCTCATCGTTTGCCCTCACCGGCGCCTCATTGTCGCCTCATCGTTTGCCCTCGTCGGCGCCTCATTGTCACCTCACCGCCACGACCTCCATCCGACATCCTCCGAAAAGATGAAATAGGAGAGACCTTTGCTTCGCACCCTGTGTTTCACGATCTCAGTCGTCCAGATCTGAAGGAATTTTACATATATCCCATGATATTTTCACGAGATTTTCTCCCCCCTCTCTCCCTTCTCTGTCTTCCTCTATCTCCCTCCCCTTTCTTCCTCTCTCGATCCAGGGCGCCCTCGCCAACGATTCAGGCGGCCGGTGATCCAAATGACGGGGCGATCCAGGCAAGGACTACGGCAGTCGGAGATCTCCTCTCTCAATCTCCCCCTCCTTCCCTCTCTCTCTATCTCTCAATCTCCCTCTCCTCCTCCCCCTCCTTCCCTCTCTGGATCTCTCTCTCCTCCTCCGTCGTCGGCTCTGGAGAAGATCCCTGTCCAACGAGGGGATCACCTCCTCTTCCTTCATCCCCGACATCAGCGACGATGAGATGACGCAGGAGAAGGCCACGACGAGAGAGATGATCCAGACGGTCGCGAAGGCAGACAACACCGGCGTCGAAGGGACTTGCAGGGTGAGAGAGAGAGATGATTTGGAGAGAGAGAGAGGGAAGTGGCCGACGATTGAGGGTGGCCGACAATCGAGGGTGACGGCACTCGTCGATGATGGATCAACATCGAAGGGCGGAGGGATGAGAGAGAGATTATTCGGGTAGAGAGAGAGAGGGAGGGGAGTGGCCGGTGATCGCAGGCGGTCGACAATCGAGGGCGAGGGCACTCGTCAATGGTCGATCGAGGGCTGCATCACGCGCGCGCACGAGAGAGAGAGAGAGAGAGAGAGAGAGAGAGAGAGAGAGAGAGAGAGAGAGAGAGAGAGAGAGAGAGAGAGAAGGTTCACGGTCTGCATAGAGAGAGAGGGGGGGGAGTGTTTATCTCGCGAGATGAATCTCGATCATCGGATCAGATTTAGATCTTATCAAATCTAATTTGAGATGTACGATCTTATCTGAATGGCTGAAATGTTGCTTCACAAGGTGTGAAGCAAAGGGTGCCGCATACCTCCATTTTACCCGCATATATATATTTATTTATATATAGGATGTGGCCAAAAGTTGGGGGCTCCGTCCCTGAAAATAAGATAACATATTTTAACCATTATCAAATAGTATGTTATTATTATATTATATTGCATAATATTAATTTTATCAAAATTTTCAATGGATGAGAGCCTGTCATACGAAGTTCTTATTGTAGGAAATCGTAATATTAAACATATAGTTTTAGTGTTATAGCTCAGGGTTGTCTCCTTCCAAGAGATCCTTCCCAAATGGGCAAGCAATGACCGCCCTTGCCCTTTTTCTTTTTCCATTCAACCTACTTAGCTTTGTTCCGTCAGTCTAAGGCAAAGCTTAATGCCTACCTTATGCACTTGATGAAAAGGTCAGTATATTAATAATATTTTGAATTCTGACGATGAGCATGTGTCATCAAAACTTCTGATAGATCCAAAGACCATCAAAAGCTTCAATGACCTAGGTCTTAAAAAGTATAATAATATAAGTTAAATGAATGTCAAATTTTATAACTATTTTTAACATTATAATATATTAATAACATTTGGATTTACACCACCAAAACTTTCGATGAATCCATTGACCATAGAAAATCTACTAATAGATATTATATGAATGTCAAACGTATATTTATTTATCTTTTTTAGTTTCGGCAACTACACAAATTTATTGACTTTCAGATGTTCCAACGAAATACGATCATAAGAAATAAGCAGGGACGAAACCATACAAAATTGAGGGGAGGGGGTGGGCAAAAAAATATTTAAAAATAAATAAATAAATAGATATAATAATATTATTAATAATAAATATTTATAAATATATGCTTTTAAGTTGCATTTAACTTACTTTGGGAGGAGGTGGGGCAAAATTGGATTTTACCTTATAAATAAATAAATATATGGTAAAATGTTGTTTCACAAAAAGGTGTGAAGCGGATCTGCAGCTTTTCAGGTTAATGTATTAGAGAAGATCTAACCGGATACCAGCTCTGAGCCAATGGCGCCAATGCTGAGATTCATCTCATGAGATGAGTATTGGTCTCCCTCCCCCATCTCCTCTCTCTCTCTCTATTCGGTCTCTCACCTCGCCAGACTTCCTCTCCTCTCTCTACATCGATCGTCGGACTCGTGCCTCACCTTGCCTCGCTAGACTCGCGGGAGCCTCACCTCGCTGGAGATCGAGCTATCGTCGGCGTCATCTCGCGATCAAGTTGCAGCGCCGATGATCTATTGCTCTCGCCCTTGCCTCCGTCATCTCGCGGTTCGCCCTCACCTCACCGGAGATCAGAGGGAGACAAAGATCACAAATTGTCATCGCCTCATAATCAAGTTACAGCATTGTCGCCCTCACCTGCACGGTCGACTTGCAGTGCCGATGATCGATCGCCCTCTCCTCGCCGGAGATCGAGAGGGGATGACAAAGATCGCACCAGAGATCGTTGTCACCTTGCTAGAGGTCGTCATCGCCTCGCCGCCGCGGCCTCCATCCGGCATCCTTCGAAAAGGGGAAATCGAAGAGAAACGTGTGTGTATACATACATATATATATAAATATATATATGTGTGTGTGTATGTATATGTACACATAAATATATATACATATATATAGGGTAAAATGGAGGTGTGAAGCACCCTTTGCTTCACACCTTGTGAAGCATCTCCTTAGTCGTTCAGATCAAATCGGGTGGCTCCCATGATCATGCGCAAGATTTTGACATCTCGCACGAGATATTGAATGAGTCACCAGAAGATCTCTCCCCTCTTCTCGATCGCATCTGCATCCTCTCTCGATGTAGGTGGCTGCAATCCTGGAGGCCGACGATCCAGGTGACCGACGAAGCGATCCAAGTGGTCCACAATTCAGGAGAGGGCTCCGGCAGCCGATGGCCGGTGATCTCCCCCTTTACTCCAACCTCTCTCTCGATCTCCCCTCTCCCTCCTCCCTCCCTCTCTCGATCTCTCCCTCTCTCTCGTCCTTTCCCCCCTCCGGTCCAGATCTGCCTCTTCGGCCGTCGTCGAAACTCCGAGGTGACCTCCGTCATCGTCAAAACCCCGATGATGGACCCAAGAGAATGGATGATGATGTGGAAGCTCCGGCGGTGTTGCTTTGGCATCGACTTGACTTCACGATCGTGTCGACGTGCTCTTGTAGCGTGAGGGAGTCCGCCGACTTTAGGCTGTGATTGAACCCAAAAGGTCCACTGTGAACAACCGATTGGCCGACCTTGTCTCTTCACTATTGTAGCCCCTCTCTCTCTCGAACTTTCGCCGATGATTGAGTGTCGTTGATGATTGAGGGCGAGGCCGTGGTGGCAACAGGTCGGGGGTCGCCGGTAGCAGATCAGGGTCATCGCCGATCGTGTGAGGGCGGGTCCGATTGAGAGAGGTGGGGGAGGGGGGAGGGAAGAGGATTGATATCACGAGATGGATCTGAACCATTGGATCAGATCTTGATGGCATTCAATTAGATCAGATCTCAATGCTCAGATGAAGGTGCACGAGATTTTGGATATATCTCACGATATTTTTGCGAGATTTTCTCCCCCCATCTCTCTCCCTTCTCTGTCTTCCTCTCTCTACCACCCCTTTCTTCCTCTCTCGATCCAGGGCGCCCTCGTCCGTGATTCAGGCACCAGCGATCCAGATGGTGGGACGATCCAGGCGAGGACTCCGACAGTCGGAGATCTGACTCCCTCTATCCTCTCTCGATCTCCCCTTCTGCTTCCCTCTCTCTTGATCTCCCTCTCCTCCTCCTCCTCCTTCCCTCTTCGATCTCGCTCTCTTTCTTCGTCGGCTCCGGGAGAAGATCCCTGTCCACGAGGGGATCACCTCATCTTCCTTCACTGCCGATGCCAGCAACAACGAGATGACGCGGGAGAAGTCCACGACGAAGAGATGATCCAGATGGCCGCGGAGGCGGATGACGTTGCATCAAAGGGATTTGCAGATGAGAGCGAGAGACGATTCGGGCAGAGAGGGGGGGGGGGGGAGTGGTCGGCGATCGAGGGCAGCCGACAATCGAGGGTGAGGGCACTTGTCGATGATGGATCGACGTAGAAGGGCGGAGGGAGATGACACCGACATCAAAGGGACTTGAGGGATGAGAGAGAGATGATTCGGGCAGAAGGGGGGGAGTGGCTGGCGATCGCGGGCGGTCGGCAATCGAGGGCGAGGGCACTCGCCAAGGCTGCATCAAGAGAGAGAGAGAGAGAGAGAGAGAGAGAGAGAGAGAGAGAGAGAGAGATAATCTTGCGAATTAGATCTGGATTTGATAAAATCTAGTTTGCGCATTCCGACCTTATCTGAATGACTGAAATGTTGCAAAGGGTGCTTTATACCTCTATTTTACCTATATATAAATTTTACCCATATATATATATGTATGATGTGGCCAAAAGTTGGGGCTCCGTCCCAAGAAATAAGATAATATATTTCAACCATTGTCAAACAATATCTTATTATTATATTATATTGCATAATATTAATTTTTTTATAGAAATTTTCAATGGATGAGAGCCTGCCATACGAAGTTCTTATTGTAGGTAATCGTAATATTAAAAATATAGTTTTGATCTTATAGCTCAGGGTTGTCTCCTTCCAAAGATCCTTCCCAAATGGGCAAGGATTTTCGACGGTGGCAAATATTCTGTCACAAATTTTAATTTTTCTTGTAAAATTCGTTCGCCATAGTTCACATCTGAGTTTGGCAATCCTCATTACATCTTGATAAACATATGTACTTTTTAACAGATTCACGTGCACATCCAACTTGGAGAACACGTGTACACGAGTAAATTATATAGAAGATATAACCAACGACGGTTGGCGCAGTGGAAGCGGGCTATGTCCCAAGTGGTTTGACGGGTGCTAGTAGCCCCGGGATCGATCTTTGGAGCCGCCGCGTTGGCCAGGGATTTACCGTTCTGCTCCCGTCCCAAAATCGGATTAGTCAGGTGCTAGTAACCCTGGACACCGGTTAATTTTGACAGAAAAAAATTATATAGAAGATATCAACATCATGCATGATATTTATGATTGACATGGTGTTGCTGAATTTTGTTAGACAATCTTGTATATTTATGATATACATGAGTTCATATATATATATATATATATACATATATATATATATATATATATCATGATGAGAACTGAGGACGCGCGGTACCTCTGCTACGATGTTATTGGATTCGCCGAGGTAAATGGTGCAAGAGCAACCCAAGTAGCTGCATTTGACCTTGAAATCGCAGACCCTGTTGGTGTTGTAGCCAGCCAGGAACACATCCAACTACCTCCTGTACATTGAAGACTGCTTCACGCTGAACAGCAAGTCTGCTGGATTCGTGCTCTCCCCCTCTGAACACTTCCCACCTGTCGTGCAGACTTCACGTTTGGAAATTAATTAATTAATTGATTCATCGTTATATATATATATATAATTTAATGACAATCATACGCCTGCTTAGGCGTATAATGGTCATACGCCTCATCCCCACCGTTCGATTTAATCGGATGGTGGGCGCTTAAGGCGGAGCAGCGACGGCCAGCAGTGGCGGTGGCGCACCAGCGGAAGGGGCCACTTCGGAGGAGTCCTCGACGATGGGGACACCGGTCGCAAGGGAAACAGACGACAGGGAGGAAGAAAAGGAGGAGGAAGAGGAGGCTGACGGCGGGGCCATGAGAGGAAGACAGAGGGGACACTGTACGTGAGGGAGACGGCCGTAGGGGGAGGACATGAGATTAAATCGACCTAGAGTCGCCATCGCCGATCTCTCTCTTGTGCACGATCGAGTTGCAGCCATCCTCACCAGCCTCGCCGCCGATTGGAGAGAAAGGGGAAGAGTAGATCGAGACCCTCGCATCGTCGGATCCCTCGTAATCGGCCGCCCTAACCTCATCGCCATCGATGTCGCCACCGCCGGATCAAGAGAGAGAGGGAGAGATCGGATCGCCTCGCACTGGCCGTCGCCTAGCCACTCGCGCCTTGCCGTCGCCATCGTCTCGTGCCTCGCGCCTCACCGGTTGGATCCCTCTCAATCGGTTGCCCTCACCTCATCGCCGTCGCCGGATCGGGGAGAAAAGGAAGAGATTGGATTGCCTCGTAGCTGCTGTCGCCTCGCCACCGCCGTCACCTCACTGCTCGCGCCTTGCCGCCACCCTCGCTTCATCGCCCATCGTCATCTCGTCGCCCACTGTCATCTCGTCGCCCACCATCGTCTCGTCGCCCACTATCATCTCGTCGCCCACCGTCGTCTCGCCCACCATTGTCTCGCGCCGCCGCCGCTCCGCCTTAAGCGCCCACCATCCGATTAGATCGGACGGTGGGGATGAGGCATATGGCCATAATATTACTCATATATATATATATATATATATATATGAGTAATATTAGGGTGCTAACACATTATGTGGTAGCACCTTGCGCCCACTAAAATCTAATTGTCCGTTAGAAAGTTGCGCGCACGGACGATGATGAATACTTTTGGACGGTGCCTTCGGGTTCACGCGAGTCAACTTTGTAGGATCCCAAAGGGAACCAAGAGGGAGGGATGAATTGGTGTTAAATCGAAAATATCGATTTCTTAAAAATCATCGCGGAAGGTTAAAATTGATTCGTTAATCCTTTTAAATCAAAATAATTCAAATCATAAACATAGTATGAGAGGAAAAAAGAGAGAGAGAAAAGCAAACACAAAATGCACGAGTGATTAATGATGGGGTTCAGTCACACTTTGACCTACGTCCCTGCTTCGACTTCTCGACGTCAAGACCGTCGAAGATTTCACTAGAACTCTTCCTTAATTCCAAATGGGGCAAGGAAGTTCTTTACATTAACCACATTTTCTCTGCTTCGAGAGGCGAGACAACCTCTTCTTTTAGAAAGCTAATCTTTTTTCTCCCTTAAGATGTAAGATTTGAAACCTTTGTCACACAGGAACTCTCATAATCTTTTTGAAAAATAGTTTTTCTCTTTTACAATAGAACACTCACAAGAGTAAAAGAGAGAAAGAAAAAAAAAGCTCTAAATGATAACTTCAAGGAAAATGATCTTATTTTGATTTCTTAAAGTTTTGCTTTAATGGTTGGATGTGTGTCTTTGCTTTTGACTTTGTTACTCTTTTTATAGGCTTCAGCATGTGAAAAATTCGTTCAAAATTAATTCTACATTTTCTCCTTCAAAATTAACCATTACTATTCATTCTAGCAGCGCACCGGTCGACCGCATTTATGAATCGGTTGACCGGTCTATATGGCTGTTGCGCTGATTTGTTCAGTTACCGCAATTGGTCAGTCGACCGACATGTTGACCGGTATCATCTCGACGTCGATCGGGAAAGCTCATGTATTTGTCATTCGACTGGCATCTTCAATCGGTCGATCGGTATATCTTCGATCGGCTTTCTTTGCTTCGATCGGCCGGTCAACCGTCATGTACTATTTTGAGCATAACTTTTTGCACAGTTATCCAAATTAGATAATCTTAAATTCTATGGATAGTTAACATGATTCTCTACAACTTAAATAATTCATCTATTATCATAGTCAATTGTTTAATCAAAATGTAGTGCATAAAGTTATCTTTTTTTAAACTTTTTCAGCATTTTAACTTTAATATTTCGATTTTTGTATCATCAAAATATAATTTTATATGTTATTAAAACTTAGATCCAAAAATCTCCCCCTTTTTTACGAAGACAAATTGAGAAATATGAAAAATGTATAGGTTACGAAAAAGTTGTAAACTAACTTATAAAATCTTGTAAAATCAATTTTACTCCCCCTAACATTTAACTTTTTTTATAATGATAGATATTCACATAAGTATAAATTGTAAGGAACTCTTCATATAACGTGATATTCAGATCATATTTCTCTTATATTTTTCTCCTTTTGTTTCATAAAAAAGAATAATTTATATATGAAGCATATAAAAAACCATATGCAGCTCCCCCTTAATAAAAAAATTATGACTATTTTATAATGGTGAAATGGAAATAATTTGATGAAAAAATATATTAAGAATCAAAATATGGCATAAAATTTTGATACAACAAAGATATTCATGATATGTCAAAAATAAAGTTTAGTATGCTCCCCCTATCACTATTATCGAGTTTCATTTATATGTTTTCTCTTTTCAAAGAAATAGTAATTTTGAATTTTTGAGTGAAATAAAAAAATAGATGATACTTTTACCATAACTTTTCTTCACATTTCCTATTCCATATGTCCTTTGCTTTACGTGTGAGGCACACCTGCAAAAACAATTATGTAACCTTTGGTACCCAAATTTCTTTGAGTCTTATTTTGTTAGACATTGTTCCTTTTGGAACCCAAATTATGCCATGTTGAAATGTTTTTCCTACTTTGCATTGTAAGCATAATGACCATGAAATCTGCATGCAAAACATGTAATATGTGATTTTCTATAATAGAAATGATTAGATTTCCAATAAGAGTTTTTATGTCCAAAGTATTTTCTAGGATTAATTTTTGTTACATGAAAAGTAACTATATTTTTCAAAGAGGCATTTTCCTTCTTTTCTTTTTCTAATGAGCATGCCAGTTTTATAATTTCATATGCATGTGTAGTTTCTAATGTTTCAATTTCATTTTTGAGATTTTCATTTTCCATAAAACATGTATCCTTTTCTTCTTTTAAATTTTTAATCTCATGTTGTAATTTTTTATTTTCCTCTTTAAGTGAGTAATATCTTTTTATAAGGGAGGAAAGTTTTTTATTTACATCTAAAGTAAGATTTTCTTCAGAAGAGCTCGATGAATTATTATTTGAAGGATTAGAAGTTACCTACTCGTTGTGTGCCATTAAGCATAATTATGCTTTCACTAGAAGAGTTTGACGAGTCACTTGTTTCACTTGACTCTTCATATTTTTTCTTTTTATCTTTTTAATATGTCTCATTTTTGTAGTTTTTGTATGATCTTCGAGTAGGCTTCTCATTCTTCTCTTTATTTTTCATCAACTTGAGATACTTATCTAATTTTCTTATGTAGCGGGCGCGTCTTTTTTCATCCACTTTTTCTTCACTCGAGTCATCTTTATTTTCACTTGCTTTCAAGGCCAATGTCTTCTTTTTGGAGCATTGGATTCTTCTTCTTGAATTCCGATCTCATATGTTAGAAGTGAATAATAAGATCATCAAAATCTAATTTGTTCAGATCTTTTTTTTCGATCACTGTCCTCTTTGTATGCCATTGGGAGGAGAAAGACCTGACAATCTTTTTCACTTTTTGAGAGTTAGTTCTCGGCTCGTCCAAAAGAGGCTAAGTCATTCACAATATCATTAAAACGAGCAATCATATCATTTATGAATTCATTTTCATGCATATTGAAGAATCATATTGATGATTCAAAATATTTAACTATATTCTTTGACTTTATCCGTTCATTCATAAGTAGTAATAAGTTTCTTCCAAATTTCAGTTGCACTTTCACAATTAGAAATCCGATTAAATTCCGTTGAATCCAAGGCATAATAAAAAATATTTTTAGGTTTCGAATCTAGTTTTGAAAAAAACTTTCTGTCTTTCATCATGTTCCGAAGGTACTTTTTTAGGTAAATAATAGTCTTTTTCAATAATGTTCCAATATTTATGTCAATAGAACATATGTATGCTTGAATCATAATTTTTTAATATACAAAATTTGATGTATTTAAAAGGGGAGGATGACTAATTGATTGTCCTTCGTCAATACTAAATCTGCTTGATGTCATAGCTCTAAAAATGATTAAATATTAAAGCAAGAATAAATATTGAAACAAGATGATTTAAAAATCAAAATAAGAACAACCCGTTCTGATACCAATTGTAGGATCCCAAAGGGCACCAAAAGGAGGGGGGGGGGGGGGGAGGGGGGGGGGGGTTAAGTGGTGTTAAACCAAAAATATTGATTTCATAAAAACCATCGCGGAGGCTTAAAGATCGATTCTTTAATTATTTTAAATCAAATCAATTCAGATCATAAACATAGTACGAGAGGGAGAAAGAGAGAGAGAAAAGCAAACATAAAATGCACGGATGGTTGTTGACGAGATTCGGCCACATCTTGACCTACGTCCCCGCTCCGACTTCTCAACCTCTAGATCGCCGAAGATTTTACTAGAACTCTTCCTTAATTTAAAATGGGGCAAGGAAGAATGCCCTTTCCATCAACCACTTTTTTTCGCTTCGAGAGGCAAGGCAACCTCTCATCCTATGAAGCTAATATTTTCTCTCACTCAAGAGGTAATATTTGAAATCTTTTTCACACAGAAACTCTCACAATCTTTCTGAAAAATGATTTCTTTATTTTATAATAGAACACTCGCAAGAGAAGAAGAGATAAAAAAAGAAAGCTCTAAATGATAACTTCAAGGAAAAAGATATTCTTTTAATTTCTTGAAGTTTTGCTTCAATGCTTGAATGATTGTGTTTGCTTCTTACTTTGGCGCTCCTTTTATAGGCTTCAGCATGTGAAAAATTCATCCAGAATTTATTCCATATTTTTCTCCTTTAAAACTAGCCATTACTATTTATTCCAGTAGTGGACCGGTGGACCGGTCTATATGACCGTTGTGCTGATTTGCTCAGTTACCGCAGCTGGTCGGTTGACCGGTATGTCGACCGGTATCATCTCGACGTCGACCGAGAAAGCTCATGTATTTATCGACCGATCAGCATCTTCAATTGGTCGACCGATATATCTTTGACTGGCCTTCTTTGCTTCGACCGACAGGTTACCGACCTACACTATTTTGAGCATAACCTTTTGCACAGTTATTCAAAATAGATAATCTTGGATTCTATGGATAACAACAGAATTCTCTATAACTTTGATATTTTTGATTAATTCAGAATCTAATAAGATCATAGTGTTTAATCAAAGTGTAATGCATAAAGCTGTCTATTTTTCTATAATCTTTTTTCAACATTTTAACTTTAATCTTTCGAAGTTTGTATCGTCAAGATATAATTTTATATATCATTAAAACTTAGATCTAATGGACTTCTCCCCACTGGCTCGCAAGTCCTCTCCCGCAACTTCTCCCATGGTGATCGGTCTCCGCCTCTCGTGAGCGACTTCTCCCCTCTTTGCGTGACTTCTCCCCTGGCGATCAGGACATCTCCTGGGGCATTAAAATCCTCTTCCTCTCTGTGTGACTTCTCTCCTCGCGATCAAGTCTCCTTCTCATCGGCACAACTTCTCCGCTCGCGATCGGCTAGGGCACAGACTGTGACCCTCCTCCTCATCTTCTCCATGAACCGCTAGGGCACAGATGGCAGCTGCCCTCTTCCTCTTCGTGAGCCGCTAGGGCACATACGGCGGCTGCCCTCCTCTCCATGAGCTACTAGGGTAGAGACGGCAGCTGCTCTCCTCCTCTTCGTGAGCCGCTAGGGCACAGACGGCGGCTGCCCTCCTCCTCTCCGCGAGCCGCTAGGGCACATACGGCGGCTGCTCTCCTCCTCCTAAAGTAATTATTCAATTGTCGACATTTTTTACTCTTGATCTTACGCAAATACATTTTTTGGTTCAATTTGAATGATGTAGGCCTTATAAATCACTACATTAATATTTGTACCCTTGATCTTTAATTGCTCATAGGTTATCGTGGATAATGATGAGTGCGGATGAACCACTTGCTGTCGAGAACCATGACAACATGTTCACATCTATGGTAATTTCTGACCGTTCATCTTTTTGTATCCAACATGAGTATTCCTCGACTAACATGGTGATTTTTCATCACATGTGATGCTTATTCTTTGCTTAGCATTCTTAAAATAGAAGTTGTTTTGATGTCTGTACAGTAATAATGATTGTGAAAACATAAATCAAGCTACTGACGGTAAGCCTTATTTTGGGATGATTTTCAATTCGGATGACCAAGCCTATCAATATTACAACTTATATGCTAGAATAGTTGGTTTTTCTATTAGAAAACATGCTTACCATAAGCCAGATGGTCAAAGAAGAAAATATACAAGTAGGGTATTTGTATGCTCTAAAGAAGGTCATAAAGACCTCAAACGAAATGATGAAGATGGCGTGAAATGAAGGAGAGAACAAAGCTGTGAAGCTCATATTTTTATCGGTGAAATGATGGACAATAGGTGGATTGTAAAAAGGTTTGGAGAAGAGCATAATCATTTGTTAGGCACCCCACGAAGGTTGTAAGATTGAGATAACATAGCAACTTATGTGATACTTCTAAAAATCTCATTACACAATTTTGTAGTACCAAAATGGGCCCTTCTCATATTACAAAAGTTTTTAATTTCTCAGATGTTCTATCAATTATTACACAGAATTGCATAAATCATTTGATTGCAAGTAGACAAAACAATGTTGGCAAAGAATGCATGGGTGTTATTTCTTATTTCAAGCAAAAAAAATGATGTTGGGCAACGTGTTAAATGGATGTTGAGCTTATCTCAAATGGTGGTGTTGAGCTTATTTCAAATGGTGGCTTTGTGACTGAAATTTCGTCTTTTCTCTGTTCTTTAAGCTTATGATGATTTTAAAATTTGAACCGAATATGTAATGTTAAGTGTATTTTACATTGCTATGGATATACTCTGTGGTTAGTTCTCCGTTTATGAAGATTCTGAAATTTGAACCAAATATGGTTAGTCTCATTGTAAGATCTGAATGATATTGCAAGATCTGTAGAGGATGAATTTGAGAAGGTAGCTGAACTTATTATTTGTTGTGATATATATTTTCTTATGTACTAGGTCATTCTGTCAATGGTAACTTTTGATTGCAGCTGCCAGAATGAGGGTGGCGGCCAATGAGAAAGCTGAAGCTCAAAAGATATTACAGATCAAACGTGCTGGAGGGAGATGCAGAATCAAAGTACTTAGTTGGGTTGGGTATCGCACGTCAATGACATGTTTGATGTTGCTATTGCTTGATACAAGGAGTTCAGTAATATGTATATTATCTGTTGTATATCTTTTTACGTATAGACGCTACTGTCAATGTTAAATTATTATCCTTTGAAAGGTGTTGCAAAGTAGAAAACAATTTTATCATAATCAAGCTATGTGATAAATTGAATCCAGAAATGGGCGTAGCGTGCCTGATGTTGGTCTACCCTTCACTATGTTCTTTTAACTCGGGATCTTAGCTATTTCAATTTCAGAGTTAGGTTTTGTAGGGTTGTTAATAAGACAGCCCAACGGAGTACCATCTAAAATGATAAATATTAATCTCATACAAAAAGAAAAGATCGCATTCATGAAAGGTGAATCAATTACAACTCCATTACCAAAATAAAACCAGGTAAACATCTAAATGAGACATACTTAGAATAAATAGACAACATACATTCCATTTCTTTTGTTTGAACAGAATACATTTGAATGAGACACATAATCACATACATTTGAACAGAATAAATAGACAACATACATTCCAGTTTCAATAATGCTTACACAACTACATAATGCTTTCGTTTCTAATTTTAATAACATTATAACACAAATGACATTACATGTTTTATTTCAAGATATATATTATTATCACTATCAAGCTGCTAGTGATATTATGTGGAGTGTAGTGATAACTTGCTGAAATTTTGGTCAGATTTGAAATTTTCCAATTTTTGATTTAACTCCCTAAACTCACTCTCTACTGCAAGTGCACAGGTCAATGTAGTAGACTCAAGTGTCGTATCCACAGTGATTTGAAGGCTAAAGACTCCCTAAACTAACCTAGACTAGCCCTAGACTAAGTGGTAAAAACAAGAAATTAAAGGAAAGTGAAAACAAATTTTTAAAGTGGCAAAATGATAACTATTTTTGGTGTTTTGATAATAAAAATGAACTGAGATCTAATTACTGAATTGATGACTAAAAATGATTTATCAATCACTAGGAAAGTTCTCCTAGGAATTGGGATTCATCTAATTCAGTTATGGATGGAAAGAAATAAGTTATCAATATATGTCACTTCTAACTCAACTTGGAAATGGACTGTAATCACTCACACATGATTGAACCAGAAATAATTATCATATTCCCATATGATTAATTAGCTAAGTTGAATGAGAAGAGGTCCCTACTGATATTGAGTTGTCATTGAGCATAAGTTCTGATATCCTACTGATTTTGACAAGGTCTCATCAGAATTAATAAATCAGTGAGGTCTAATTTGGTACCAAAAACTGATCAACACTTATAATGGTAAAATGATTGACTCAATTAACCAAATAGAAATGTATTCAATCCAATGCCAATGCTAATGTTTCTTGATTTATCTCTAAACATCAAGAAGGCCTAAAATCAGTCCCTCGACTACACATACAAATGAGGTCCACACTAACATTAGTTAATTGGAAACAGTGAGCACATAATTACAGTTGGGAATTCAGCAATTGCCAATGTTTCTTGGTCCATTTCTGAACATCAAGAAAACCTTAGATTCACTTCTCAGTGATTAATGTAATCAAGGTTTTACAATAACAAAGCAGATTCCAACAGAATTCAGGAAATCAGATTTCAAGAAATTATCTAAATCAGGAAAGGAAATCAATAAAATCACAGATTGAAATCTTAGAAGTACCATTGCATCTTGACTCATTTCTGAACAAGAATGAAACCAAGAATCAACTTCTCAGCTGCTAAGAAATCAGGGCCCCTCAATGATAAACAAATTTCAGCATTTCAGGAATCAGAAATAAAAATCAGAATTCAGAAATAAAGAATCAGATTCCTAATCAAGATTTTAACCTAGAAAATATCATCAGACTCCAGCAACTTTTGGACAGCAAATCAGTGGTCCCCCCCACTTTTCCAGCCTTTTGCAACCTTGGAACATTTGCTAGAAACTCCAAAACAACAAGCATCAAAGTCCTTGAATAGAAATTAAACAAGTATGGATTAAGACAACAATTAATATCAACTCCATTGTCAAATGAAATTTGGTGTTGTGCAGGAATAAAATCCTTGCATAAAAATGATAATTTTGCACCTGAATGATAACATTGCATGGAAGTCATAATTCTATGTAGATTAGGTCATGATCATGCAAATATGATTAATTCAGAATAATCAAGGATTGGACCAGCATGTGGATATGATCAATTATTAGATATGGACAATGTTTTATAAGAGTGATAACTTGAACCCTGGAATGATAACTTGGTGTATGGAGTGATAACTTGTTGTAAATTTAATTCTGATTGTTCAAATGTGATCAAATCAAAGCAGCAAGGAGTTAGGATAGCAATTTAACAAATGCCTAATGCTGTTATGCAAAAATGATAACCTTGCACATCAAAATGATATTTTTGCCCCCAAAACGATAACTTGACACTAAGAATGATAACTTTTGTATTGGGGTGATAACTTTGCACAAATCAAACAATGGTTATCTAAATATGAGTCATTCATAATAACAAGGGATTTAGGGCAAGATAACAACTAGAAATAAGCTCAATTAGTAAAAATGATAACTTTGCACATTGGAATGATAACTTGCCCAAAAATGATAACTTGGTATAGAATTGATAACTTTGTGGATTTTAGCAATTCAGAACCTCTATGCACATGAAATTGAATACAAAATGAGGATGGTCAGCTGGTTATCACAATCCATTGCATTCCAAGCATAATTGGCCAAAAGCAAGGCAAAATGAGGGCTCGATATGGGTAAAATGAATAGAAAATGGAATAAAAACCTAATATGATCAGCTAGTGATCACAGGCATATCGTCAAATTTTTATAAAATTTACATTTTCTCCTTTCATCGTCAATGACGACTTGAAATCTTCTCCTTTCATCTTCGATAATATATTGTAACTTTTTTTCATCTTTTCCATCAGAGTCTAATTGCTTAATCCTCCTCAATAAATTGTTAAGAAGGTTTTGATATCAAGAATCAACTTCAGGATCAAGCCATTGAAAATATTGACAATCTCCATTTTCCTACGAATAAAATATGAAACATTGTCAAAGTAAACTTCATGATAAGCAAGTCGGAAATGGCACAATTAAATTTAGAATCTTATGTCATAATATTTGCACCCATAAAATTTCGTCCACGATTTGCTTCTGTCCATGAGATTTTAATAGCACAACTTCATGACAATGACATAATGGTGTAATTCATGGTTTGACCGTCGACATTATAACTAAATTGCAGAAGCAACATAAGTGCACAAAAGAATGAGAAAAAAAAATTCTCCCATATTGTGCGCAAACCAATCTGTAAACATCATGAATCATTGACATGAAAGATTAATAACTAATAGCACTTCCATTTTAACAAAGTTCTACAACAGAACTATCATGCCAGTGCAGAGTTACTAAGTCATAAAGGCATGCTAGAAATGCTCATTAATGTGATATGAAAGAGAAATCCTGCCTAGAAATGAATTAAGAAAGTTCAATTACAAAATTAAGAAAGTTGAATAGAGGCAAAATTAGTCCTATCTAAACCTTATAGTATTTCAATGATCAATTAAGGACAAGATTTCCATTGTACACATTAATGCTTAAACAAATTTTTGTACAAGCATGGAGATGAAAACCTTTTTTGCCCTAAATCACTACTATGTAAGTAACTGCGCTCGTGCCCTCCGCCGTCGAGTATCCCTCCGTTGCCCAACGTTTGTGTCCCTCAACCTTCGCTCAGTGTCGTTGACAGACCTTTGTCACCTAGCCTTTGTGCCCTAGCCGCTAGAGAAGGAGAGAACATATCACGAAGATAAACAATGATGCAGATAAACAAAATAGGAAGGCATTTTGGACAACCGTGAGAAAGGAGGAGGATGTCGGCTGCGTCTGTGCCCTAGCGGCCCGTGGAGAGGAGGAGGATCTCGTTGTCGGCCGTCGTCTGTGCCCAATGCCAGCCGTTGTTGCTATATGCCCTAGCTGATCGTGAGGAGGAGGAGGAGGAGAAATGCCCCCATTTGTGCCCTAGACACTCGCAAAGAAGAAGAGGAGGAGGAGGATGCCGGCCGCCATCTGTGCCCTAGCGGCTCACGAAGAGGAGGAGGATCTCAATGTCGGCCGCCGTATGTTCCCAATGTCAGCCTCCGTTGCTATATGCCCTAGCCACTCGCGAGGAGGAGGAGGAGACTCGATCGTGAGGGGAGAAGTCTCACGCATGAGGAGGAGACTCGATTGTGAGGGGTGAAGTTGCGAGGAGGAGGAGACTCGATCGCGAGGGGAGAAGTCTCATGCATGAGGAGGAGACTCGATCATGAGGGGAGAAGTGACAAGGAGGAGGAGGAGACTCGATCGCAAGGGGAGAATTCGCGCGGATGAGGAGGAGACTCGATGGAGAGGAAGAGGATCTCGATGCCCTAGTCGCTCGCGAGGAGGCAGAGACCGATTGCTAGGGGAGAAGTCGTGCAGAGAGGGCTCGCGAGCTAGTGGAGAGAAGTCGACTCGCACGAACCAGAAGGCACCGAACCATCCGAAAGCATTCTTCACCATCCGTGCGCGCATCTATCAAACAGACGGTTGGATTTTAGTGGGCGCAGGATGCTACCACACAATGTGGTAGCACCCTAATATATATATATATATATATATATATACACACACACAATAATGCCCAGTTTAGTTAAAGATAAGAAAAAGAAAATAAAGATAAAATAAAAAAGGTTGAAATCGATAAAGAAAAGAAAATAATAGAGGAAGAGAAAGGAAAGGATAAGAATAATTTGACTTTCAAAGAAATCAAGGGAAAGCTAATATATTTAAGTTCAACAAAAATTGGGAATCTTCTACCTTATAAATCAAACTTCCAATCATGTCCTCTCTTTTGTTTTTCTCTCAGGCACATCTCTCTCGTGGGCTCTCTCTCTCCTATGCACTTGACGTCTGCCAGAGGAACAAAGGGCATGAAGGATGATGACCATGTACTAGGGCGGCTGAGAGGAAGATGAAGAGTCAACGAAAACTTTACAAGATATGTGATTATATTATATTCATCATAAAATCTTGATTTTGAATATGAAGCATGTTGTTTTCAATCCTGGGTAATCCCTAGTCGTAGTTAAATTCTTTATGATGATGCTTGTGATTGACAATCGTCAAAAAATTGATCAAACCGTTCAATGCGCGATAGCACTTTTTGTCGTGTAATGGCCCAAGCTCACTGCAACCCAGCCCGGGTAGGACCTTGCTTAGACCGAGTTCATCTGAATTGGCTCAGATCCGTCATTGTCGAGCTCTCTAAGCTTTGGCGTTAGGATGAATCTAGCCTAGATTGAGGATGACCCAGCCCGGGACCCCGGAGAACGTGATCGGGCGCGACGTCGCCGACTGAGCAATGCCTTAAACTTGGCCCAGTTCCCATGTAAATTACCTTGTTAATGACGTCGAAGCCCAACCTAGGTATGACCCTAACCCAGCCCGAGTTCTGTTGATTTTTTATGACGACGACAACTTCTGCACTCGGACTGGGTTTTGCCTATACTTGGTTTGGGTTTTGACTATGTTATGATGATTTTTAAGCCTATTGGCTCTTGATTTATGTCCTTAAGCTTGATTTATCATATGATGCTTATCATGATTATACACCATTGATTTCTCTCCATATACAATATGGGTGTAAGTATAAAGTCACATTTGATTATAATGATGATGTCCAACATGATTTAATGATCTTATGACTCTCCTTATGATGTTTCCATCTAGATTAAATCATATTTATGATTACACTAATCATGTCTTATGAATTCTGATTTATTTATGATGATGATTATGAATATGATCTTTGATTACTCTCCATAGTCATATCTTGTATCCTAAGTTGATTCCATATTATTCCTGATGATGATGTTGAATCAGGCCTGATTATTATGATCTCATGATCCTTTTGATCTTTTCATATGATGACTTAACTCAGATTCTTTATGTCCTAATAAAGATTTAATTAAAACGTATAAGATAGAAGATAAAAAAAATGTTAAATGGAGAGCTCTTATGATGATGGACTGGCCACAACCAATTATGGATCGACCCCGGTCAATTAGGCTAGATCTGCCAATTATGATGAAGTTGGTGATGCGTTAGATTTCTAATAATTACATTTACCAGTAAGTACACTAGTCATTTTAAGTAATAGAACCAAACGCCATTAAAAAATGGTTAACATCTCAAAATTTTAAAATCATCCAAGAAGTCGTGAAAACCACTACAAAAATTCTTCAAATCAAGATTATCATATTCCTTTGAAGTGATGGAATATCAAATATCACGTCGTCATCTCTTTTTCATTTTTTTAACTTCTTGATCTTTCGTATTTTAATAGAATAGATGCAAAATTTTATTCTTCGATAAGAAAAAAATGCATATTTTTTAGAATATATATTTTTATTCTTCCAATATAATCCCACATCCAAACAACCCCTATGTAACAATCTCAATTATTCTAAAATAATTAAAGAAATAAATTATTAAATTATTTATTTATTCAATTATGATTTTTTAAAATATATATGATAATTGAAGTTAATAAAGGATACAAATATGTTAAAATAGAATAATAATTTCATTGAAGAAAAGAAAGAAAAATAAAAAATTAATTAAGAGAAACTATAAATAGAATTCGGAATTAATTTAGAGGAATATTATAACTTATTTTTTAATTGTATATTAATTGCACAAAAACTATTTTTCCTTTTCACTTTGAATTCTCATCTCTCTCTCATGGATGCCAGCTAATCGTTTGTGGTGGCCACCTTTATTAAGGGATGCCGAGATCATGGCGGGTAAGTAAAAAGTGGTCGCAGAAAATTGTGTACTAAATTTTGGTTTTAAATTGTAACATCCCGAATTTCACCCTCAAATTACAAGGACAATTGGGTCATTCGACTGTGTTAGCTCGTTGCAATCACATAATCATAATAAATATGATTTTCTATTAAATCAGCGTAAGTATAAAATCATTAAATAAGATAAAAGAAATTTTCAATTAAATGCTGAAAACTTCATGAAACATCTCTTGGAAAACATCTAAAACATCATCACCTCTAGCAATTAAAATATTTGAAAAAACCATTATTAAACATCTCTTGGAAAACATAATCAAAAGGCTTTAAAACATAAAGACTCCTAAACTCCGAGACCAGTGTGTAATTTTTATTATCATGAGCTGAGCCGTATGCATTCAATCATTATGCACCTGCACGGATCCAGGATGGAGAGGTTTTCTGTTAGAGTATGTAAAGGGCATGCATATGATGATATGATCCTATACAGGATACTAAATGATATGGATCATCATCTTTATATAAAAGAAGCAAACAATATGCATGCCATGTCTTAACATGTGAACTATACGTCATTCATTCATTCCTATCATCATGCGATAAATAAAAGCATGAAAACATGTAGTCAAATCATCATACATATAGTATAGACATTCATACAACCATACATTCAATTTATAGGTATATAAGTGAGATACACTTACTATAACTATTACCTTCATAACTCTCCTCAGTGTTTCTTTATAACCCTTTGGATTTTCACCTTCGTGGGACATCATTCCATTCCATCGATTATTGACCCTTTCCTATTAACGTTATATTTTTCGATAATGAGATTTATGTCATTGCCCTCTCAATAGGCTAGTTAAGCCATGGAGACAATACTCCCCTCTCATCCGAAGGTGACACACATCGTTGCTGATGTATGTAACGATAAATCTGGACTCTCACTCGAGGATGACATCGGAATGCATATACCGTTGCTCATGTGTGTAACGATCATTCCGGGCAAATATTCGATAATTCATGTGTGTAATCGATCTGGCCGGCAGCGGCCGATCAAGTTGGCTGCGATGGGATCAGGCCGCCTGGCAGCTCGATCGGCCGCCAGGCGGGCAGATCGGCAGCCAGGTGGCCGAATCCGGCCGCAGCTAGCCGAAACGACTGTCAGGCGGCTCGATCGGCCGCGAGAGGGAGAGAGACAAAGGGCTCACCGGCCACGGGCGAGAGAGAGGGGGGTCGTCGGCGGCCAGCGAGAGTGGCCGTTGGGGGTCGTCTGTAGGATTTTAAAGGGCACCAAGAGGGGGGGGGGGTTGAATTGGTGTTCAATTGAAAATATTAATTTTACAAAAACTGTCGCGGAAGCACAAAACCAATTCTTAAATTCTTTATAATTCAGATCATAAATTCAATATGAATGTGTGAGAGAGAGAGAAAATCAAACTCAAATGGACACGGTGATTTGTTGACGAGGTTCGGCCACACCTTGGCCTATGTCCCCGCTCCGACTTCTCGACCTCGAGACCACTGGAGATTCCACTAGCACTTCTTTTGTTCCAAATGGGTCAAGAAAGAAAGCTCTTTACACCACCGCCTTTTTCTCCGCTTCGAGAGGCAAGACAATCTCTCCTCTTAGGAAGCTAATATATTTTTTTCGCTCAAGAGATAAGATTTTGAACCTCTTTTACACAGGAGCTTTCTCTAATTTTCTGAACAATAATGTTTCTCTCTTTTACAATTCTAAGCTCACAAGAGAAGAGAGAAAGAATGAGAAAGCTATAAAATAAAAACTTCAAGAAATGGTCTCTCTTTGATAACTTGAAGCTTTTCTTCAATGAGTGAATGTGTGCCTTTGCCTCTGGCTTTGACACTCCTTTCATAGCCTTCAATGTGTGGAAAATTCGTCCAGAAATCATTCCACAAATTCCTCCTTCAAATTTTACCGTTACTGTCCATTTGACTCGGAGGCCAGTCGACCAAAATTCTGGACCGATCGACCGGTCTATGTGACCGTTGTGCCATTTCTTCAGTCACCGCAGCTGGTTGGTCAACCGGACTATTGACCGGTGTCTCGATCGGTACAGTCTCGCAGTTTTGATTTATAACCATTGAGGTGATCGGTTGATCGGTGCTTCGACCGGACTATTGACCGGTATAGTTTTGACGTCAACTGGTTCTGGATCGGTCGACCGGCATCTTCATTTGTTCGACCGGACTGTCGACCGGCCTTCTTTGCATCGACCGGCAGGTTGACCGACCTGCACTCTTTTGATCATAACTTTCTGCACAGTTATCCAAATTAGATGATCTTGAAGTCCATGGGAAGCTAACAGAATTCTCTACAAATTCATTGTGAATATTCATCCAAAATCTAATCATTTCATAGTCAATTATGTAATCAAAGTTGTGCATAAAGTTATCTCTTTTTCTTGGACTTTTTCAGCATTTTAATCTTTCGAGGTTTGTTTCATCAAAATATAATTTCATATGTCATTAAAACTTTGACCCAACATCATCGTCGTCCGGGAGAGAGAGGAGGTAGAGAGAATGAAGAGCGGAGAAGAATAAATAGAAGTGAATGAATAAATAGAGTGAATGAATAAATAGGAGGTAGAGTGAATGAATAAATAGAAGGAAAAAGAAAGTGGAGAGCGGGAAAAGAAAAAAAAGGTGGGGAATGGGGCAAGATTATTTTTTAATTACTGACGAATTTAACAGTAAAAAAATGTAATAATAAAATAATATTTTTATTTTATCGATGGTTTCGATCATCAAAAGTTTCGACAGTCGAAACCGTCGGTAATTATAATAATAAAATACTAATTATATCACATAGTATGATATATAAGATTACAATATTTAATTACTTTTTCTGTTACCGACGGTCCTAACCGTTTGAACCTTCGATGGTCCGAACTGTCAGTAATTATAATAATAAAATATTAACAATATTATATATTATGATATATACTATTACAATATTTAATTACTTTTTCGTTACCGACGGTCCTGAACGTCTGAACTTCCGATGGTCCGAATCGTCAGTAATTATAATAATAAAATAATAATATTATTATATATTATGATATATATGATTATAATATTTAATTACTTTTTTTGTTATCGACGGTCCGGACCGTCTGAACTTCCGACGATCTGAACCGTCGGTAATTATAGTAATAAAATACTAACAATATTATATATTTTGATATATATGATTATAATATTTAATTACTTTTTTTGTTGCCGACGTTCTTGACCTTTCATACTTCCGACGGTCCGAAGCGTCGGTAATTAGAATAATAAAATACTAATAATATTATATATTATGATATATATGATTATAATATTTAATTATTTTTTTCGTTACTGACGGTCTGGATCGGGGTTAGACCATCGAAAGAATTGCGATGGATTGAGAGCCGTCGGAAATTTTGATGTTCCAAACACTCAAAAAATAAAATAATAATATAATATATTTCATAATTTATTTTTTGTATTTTCGGACCATCGGAAATTGCGACGGATTGGCATCCATCTCAAATTCCGTTGCAATTTACGACGGTTTGCTTGCCATCGAAAATTGACTGTCAGAAAAGCTCACTTTTCTTGTAGATTTGCAATCAGTAAACATTTACATCACTCATTCTTTAGATTTTAACCTAGTTACGTAGGAAACATGCATATATGTGTACTTAGGTTCTTATAAAATCAACAAGCATCAATATATACTATTAATACATTGAAAATAACATATAAAATACTAATTACAAGTTTCAGTCACGGTCGTGATACAGGCTGTCACGACCGTGACAGAATCGTAAAAATTTCACTTCTGTCACGGCCGTGCCAAGTGGTAGTCATGACCGTTCTCAAGCTTCGTTACGGCTGTGACAATGTCTGTCACGGGCGTGAGAGATTTTGCCCGTTTTCAACCATTCTGTCACGGGCAAGGTTGTCAATATCGAGAGTGTAACTAAACTTGTTTTGGGTCTCGTAAACTCGTATCGTGAAGTCGTATCATAAATTCATAGAGTCTATGTTCCAAATATATTTAGTTAAAAAAATTATAATATTGTCAATAACATTACCACATTTACACTTATGCTATATAATAATTAGTCATGGTGAGCATGTTAACTTTATTTGTTTAAAAACTTATAGCATATAGTATTTCCCAAGTAGATGATAGGATAATATAACAAAAAAAAATGACAAGCAATAAATTTTAACAATTTGAATTATATGTTCTATTACAAAATATGTGATGCTCGTGAAATACATGATAATAATTGTCTTATGAAAATAAGAGTTATTTGAGATAATAAATAAATAAAGTTTGTATCACGAAAATAAAGTTGTGGTTATACCCATCTTACCCAAAAAATTATTAACTTGGATTGCACGATAATTTTGAAGGCAAGACTCAGTAAATGCAAAAAAAGAACATAATAGTGAAATTGAGATTTATGAAAATAAAGTAAGATACAAAAAGGATAAAATCCGATTAGGAGATTACCATTGACAAGGCAAGCTCATGAAGAAAGAGATGATGAAATAAGGGTGAATTAATACAATAAGCAAGTATAACATTGAATTACTTGTAGTGAGACAAAAAATGAAACAATTATAAGATTGAGCTAGTTTCGAAAAAAATTAATTCTTAATAACAACAATAATTTTTCGTGATTAGAGGAATGAAGAAATTCAATTATTATGATAGAAATAATATTTAGGAGAGAAGCAATCATATTCATATTTATCAATTAATACATTTTAATCCAAGGCTACTTTTATCATTTTCTCATATGGAACATTGACTCAAAGATTCTAGAAGTAGACTCTTAAGAGTTAACCGAGTTTAAAGAGTTTATTCAGGAGTCAACCCGAGTTTACTTTTATTTCCGATTCTGATAAGAGTTGACTCGACTTTGCACTGTAAACTCTTAAACTTGTAATCTTACGAGTTGAGTATGACTCACGATATTAACAACCTTGGTCACGAGCGTGACGAGAGTTATCATGGTCGTGACAGAACGCTAGAGTTCCATCGCCAGCCTGATTTTTACACGATTTTCAATCCAGATTTGGAGAAAACATTATACAAAATCATGAATCATCATAGATATAATTTCCAGACATTATGGGATCAAAGGAACCTCAGAAAACATATTAAAATAGGAATTTCTAAGATATAGGGTTCATCCCTAAATCATGAACACGAAGAACATGAACCATATAATAGATGTAATCCAAAATTTCCTATCCATGAATTAAATCCATTGATTTCAATGAAAACATCCCCCATCACAATTCAATCTGAGAACAATGAGTCATCAAATTCTCAATCCAATACAGGAAGAACATTGAAAGTGGAGAGAGAGATTTGGATCCCCTTCACATACCTTAATCTTGAATTCTACTCTTCTTTCTTCCTCTTCCTATTCTTCTTCCTCTTCCTCATTGTTCTTCTCTTTCTCCTTCCTCAAGCCCTAGCCGTGACGTGAACTTATCATAGTTATGACATTACAGATTCTCACACAGGAAATAATTCTAGTCGCATTTTAATTTTAATCTAGAATTCACGCAACTGCAAGTGCATATGTCGAGTAGAAACCCTGAGTGTCGTAACCCCATTGATTTAAATCGATTACTTATTCTAATTATATCCCAAAAATTGTCATGAAAGTATTAAAAATAAATCAGATGAATGAATGAACATGGATTAATAATAACAAAGGAAAGCAAGAAAAGATCAAGGAGTGATGGAAGAGATTCCCTTGTAATGAACTCGTTGATGCTATTGTCAATGTCGTGTTCGACTTACTGATCCTATAAATGCACTCTGTCTCTCAGCCTATCGGTATATCTACAAATCAAGAAGAGAATAGATGTTAATCACTGAATTAAGATTACTGATTAATAAGATTCTCATTTTTAATTAGAAGAAGAGTTCGATCTCTCGATCTCCTACAACTCATTCTTTTAATCTTAATCAAGTGATCACAATGCCGTTGACACTTCCTACGACTGTTAAGGGTTCTCACCTCATAACAGCCACAATAGCAGATCTCTCAATCTTTAAATGAATAGTAAACCAGCAATCGTCAGAAACATAACAAGTAATATAACTAAATTCTCCTCTCTGATGAAAATGGTTTAAGCAGAAAATAATTGATCTCTCGATCTAATTGAAATCGGGCATAATTTCTAAACAGCTATGCATCATATAAATAAAAATGAGGAGTCAAATTCGCAATATCAAAAAGTCGGAATAACAATAAGCATCAACAAAGTTTCATCACAAGGGAATCAAGAATCTTCTTTAGTTCATCCTAGTTCTTCCAAAACCTTCATCTTCTTCTTCACACTCCCTCTGTCTTTCTCTCCCCTCCTCCGGCTTCTTCTCTCGCCTTTTTGTTTCATCCCCTGCTCAAAATTCAAATTTTGAAAAGTGGTTAGTCATCTCTTTTACTCATTCAAATTCTCCACTAAAAATGATAAAAACATTTAAATATGCTCAACTTTTATGTAAATTCGTGGATTTAATTACAATGATTATAAGTACATAAAAGAGGTGATCAAATTCTCCCAAGCTTAGCTTTTTTCTTGTCCTCAAGCAACGCTCAAGATAGGGGTAATCTTCATCTTGCTTTTCCGCCAACCTTTTAATATATCAACCTGATATTCTTTGCCTAAGTGCCTTATCTGTTCCTTCATTCCCTGACTTTAATGAAGATATTAACAATAAGACATTTTTAACTTCCTCCTTTTTAGCTTAAGCCAGAGAATTCAAATAAGAAAAACAGATAATAAGAATGTTAATGCTGAATCTATCTGTGCATTATAGACTTTCTTTTCATTCTTATTTCTTTTCATTTGCCCAGTACTCATGTGATTATCCATAATACTCAGGGGAATCCATGTAGCAAGTTTTTGATCGGCACAGCCCAGGGTAATTGCTCTTAGGGTACCAGGCCTGGCACGAACTCCTACGGATCTACTCATCCAAATTCACCCTAGCTCAAGAATGCACCCTTTTTGTATCTTCTGGGGCTTTCTTGGCCCTCTTTTCTTTTGCTGTTAATTTTTGTTTTGCTTATTACTTTTTCATTTGGTTCCATATTGCACTGAAAAATATTAGTATTAACAATCTTATTAACAGTTATTTAAATTGAGAGGCGAGCTTAAATAAGATTAGTAGCTTTTAATATATCAAAATAGTCACTTTCTACTAGCCTTGGCCCTTTCAAGCATTGAATTTTATTGCAAAATATGTTAAAATGTTAGGGGATTAGCAAGATGTTCTTGAACAAAGTTTCAGGAGGTTGCAAAAGAGGCTATAACTACGAGATGAGTTTGAAGTCTCTTACTGAACTACATGGGGTTAACATGGTGC
The DNA here is from genome assembly GCA_030549335.1 of Pontederia crassipes. Lineage (NCBI taxonomy): Eukaryota > Viridiplantae > Streptophyta > Magnoliopsida > Commelinales > Pontederiaceae > Pontederia > Pontederia crassipes. The sequence goes on from CM060190.1 coordinate 39,900,313, forward strand.
AATGTCAATTTACAATGTGAAAATTTTGAAAAATTGTAAATATATCAAAATCGAGGAGAGAGTAGAAATGTACCATGTTGCCCTCTCCCCCAAGCTAAGTATCGACTCTGTCCTCAGTGTCGATCATGCCAGGAAGAGGGACTCGGAGTTGGTTGAAGCTCAAGTATGCGGTCTGTGACGTGCTGAATGTCATTGAGGGTTGTTAGGATAGAATTTTGGACATCTTCCACTCCTTGTACTCCCTGTTGATGCACCAAGTTCTGTTGTTCCAAATTATGCAGATGATCTTTAAGTGCTTGGATATCTTGGTGATTCCGGGCTGTGGCTTCAGCAAGTTTTGTCACATAGTCCAAGATAAGGTCCAGTTTGTTAGATGTGGTGAGTGGTAAAGATTGAGAGTTATCTAGAGCTGATGTGGAGGAAGAAGAGACAATGCACTTTCTAGGAGTTTTGGAACCAGAAGGGATTTGTGAAGTGGTTTTGTAGTCCAAAAGTAGTGCGGGTAGTGTTGGTATAGGCTCCTGACTTGAATGAAATCATTCATCCACCAATTTCGGCCTTCCAGGATTGAAGTCTGTCGACGATCAGGTAGCTGAAAGAGGGCAGATGGATTAGATTGTCGCAAAAAATGTTGGCCGCTTACCGTGAGAAGAACACCTTCCCTGATCGAAAAATCCAAGTCGATCAATGTTGCAGGTGTGGGGGTGGTGTCTGCTAAGAACACATAGTGTTCGGCTAAGGGTGTAATGAGGTTGTTGCAGAGGATTTGATTAACTTCACTGGTTGACTCCGTAATCAAACTTTGCAAGAAGAACGAGGCGAGGTTAACCTTTGTGTTGGACAGAAGACACCAGAGGATAAAAAGTTCATCAGTAGAAATAAAATCCCACTCGTATTTATTGGGGTGGATTAGGACAGTATTTGTGAGAAGGATATGGAAATATCGAAGAACAGAGTTCTTCAAGTCGTGGCTGACTAGGTGTAGCATGTTATCTGTTCGTCGGCCAGTAAGTTGATACCAAACTTCGAATGTAGGGAAGGAGGGTGGAGGGGTTCTATGGCCAATATTAGGCAGATTCATGAAACGGGCTAGAGTATCTAGACCCATGGCGAGATCGTGATTGCACAATCGAAACTCGATGTGATCAGGAACACCATCTTCATCAAAACTGGTGGGATACAGAGTTCCTAAGAACTTGACTGCTGCCTCTTTGTAGAGGTCCCACTGCTTTATAAAGAAAGGGAGGAGACGGGATCGGTAAAGTATGGTCCTAACATCGTCGAATAGTCTGAGAGGCTCGAGAGTGGAAAAGTTCAAAAATCGAGTAGAAGAAAAATTTTTGAACTTGGTGTTAAGAAAACGTTGAGCTGTGTTGCTATTTTTCGGTTGTCGTAGGTTGGACATTGGTTGTAGGAGACCATCCGGACGAAGCCGACGCCTGATGAACTAAGAAGAACTATTGGTTGCGGATTCAGACGATGTATGGGTCCTTTTCATGTTGCCGGTTGGTAGGTTGAAGGTATCGGCGATCGTAGGGGTGGAGGACACCTAAGGTTTCTTGGAGGACGGTGGAGCGCTGTTAGGGATTTCGAGTGGTGGCTGAGGTACGATGGATGTTGGGGAAGGAGTTAGTCAGTTAGGTGGAAAACAAAGCGACGTGAGGGAGTTCATGTGGGACTTGGAAAAGTGGATGTTTGGGTAGATATGGTGTTAGATTATGTTGGGATTCTCAACTAAATTTAAAAAGTGTACTTTCAGGTGATTTTTTTAATACTTCTTACCTTGTGGGTGATGACATGGCTACTGACCATTTATTTGGTTGGGTTGCCTCCCTGTAGCGCCTTTTTTTAACATCGTTGACTCGACTTTATTTCTTCTAGTGATCCGATTGCAGGTCTAAGACTTCTTCGAACCTTGCTGCACCTGGATTGTAATGTTTCAATCTCTGCCCATTAACGTTAAAAATTTTGGAATTGCTATTTTTGATATCTACTGCTCCATGGGGGTTTATTTTTTCGATGATAAACGGTCCAGACCATTGTGTTCTTAACTTCCTGGAAAAAAGTCGTAGTCGAAAGTTAAATAACAGAACCTGGTCGCCTTCCTTAAAACTCCTTCTCAATATGTGCATATCATGCCATTTCTTTGTTCTTTCTTTGTAGATGCAGGAATTGTTATAGGCATTTAGTCTCAGTTCATCTAACTCATTGAGCTGCAATAATCGATTTCAAGAGGCTGCTTGGATATCATAGTTCAGTGTTTTAATTGCCCAAAAAGATTTATGTTCTAATTCCACTAGTAGGTGACAGTGCTTGCCATATATCAACTTGAATGGTGTTTTATATGCAGTCCGGTATGCCCACAATGCTTCATTAAATTTTAGGCTCCAATCCTTCCTAGCTAATTATTAAGACGGTTTTCTCGAGAATTATTTTTATCTCTCTGTTTGAGACTTCCCCGTTGGTTTGAGGGTGATAAGCGGTAGAAATTCGATGTTTGACTCCATATTTAAACAACAATTTTTCAAAACTCCGTTCAATAAAATATGATCCTCCATCACTAATAACCAATCTTGGCAACCCAAACCTTGGAAATATTATATCTTTAAAGAGTTTAACAACCGACCTTGAGTCTGCTGAGATTGTAGGTATAGCCTCAATTCACTTTGAGACATACTCAATAGATAGAAGTGTGAACTTGTACCCGCATGAGGGAGGAAAAGGTCCCATGTAGTCTACTTTCCATACATCGAATATTTCTACCTCTAGTATAGGTTGCTGAGGTGCTTCATTTCTTCTGCCTATATTTCTAGTTCTTTGACAGGCATCGCAAGATTTAACAACATTAATTGCATCTTTGAATAGGGTTGGCCAATAAAAACCTGTTTGGAGAACTTTAGAAGCCATTTTCTAGTATCCTCCATGACCACCATAAGGAGATGAGTGGCATTCCTGTAGTATAGCAGATTGTTCTTCGTCTGGTACACATCTACGATATATTCCATCCACATATTTTTTTAAGAGAAATGGTTCATTCCATAAGTAGTATTTGATATCTGAGAAAATTTTCTTCTTTTGTTGATAGGATAGATCATGTCGTAGAACTCCGGAAGCTAGGTAATTAGCATAATCAGCAAACCAAGGCCATCGTGTTTTCTAAATCGAAAACAATTGATCATCTGGAAAAGAATCATTAATAGCTCAGTGAGTGCCAGGATTAACATCTTGTTCTGATGATTGAAGTCGAGAGAGATGATCAGCTACTAAGTTTTCTGTCCCCCTTCGATCTTTGATTTCTAAATCGAATTCCTGTAACAAAAGGATCAATCTGATGAGTCTAGGTTTGGCATCTTTTTTAGCAATCAGGTATCGTACAGCTTGGTGATTAGTATACACAATGACTTTGGAGCCAACTAGATAGGATCTGAATTTGTCCATTGCAAAAACGACTGCTAGGAATTCTTTTTCAATTGTGGCATAATTGATTTGTGCTTCATCCAATGTTTTGCTAGCATAGTAAATTGCATGTTGCCTTTTATCCTTCCTTTGTCCCAATACTGCTCCCACAGCTTGATCATTAGCATCACACATAATTTCAAATGGCAAAATCCAATCGGGTGGTTGGATGATTGGAGCTGTTGTAAGAGCTCTCTTCAAGGTTTCAAAGGCCTCTAAGCAATGTTCATCAAATATAAACTTTGTTTCTTTAGATAGGAGTTTTGTTAAAGGCCTTGCAATTAGAGAAAAGTTCTTGATGAAACGTCGATAGAATCCAGCATGTCTTAGGAAACTTCTGATTCCCTTGATATTAGTAGGCAGAGGTAATTTTTTAATTACTTCTATCTTAGCTTTGTCGACTTCAATGCCCCGGCCTGAAACAATATGCCCCAGCACTACTCCTTGTACCATGAAGTGACATTTCTCTCAGTTCAATACGAGATTATGTAGACAAATTCTATAATACCTTTCCTAGATTATGCAGACAAATTTCAAAGGAAGTGCTATACACTAAAAAGTCATCCATGAACTCCTCCATTATTTCTTCAATATAATCGAAAAATATTGACATCATGCACCTTTGAAAGCTTGTTGGAGCATTACATAGTCCAAAGGGCATTCTTCTGTATGCAAATGTTCCATAAGAACAAGTAAAGGTAGTTTTCTCCTAATCTTCTGGATGAATAGGAATTTGATGGAATTCAGAAAATTCGTCCAGGTAACATAAATAAGAGTGGTTTGCTAACCTTTCTAACATTTGGTCAATGAAAGGTAGTGGAAAGTGGTCATTTCTAGTGGCCTTATTAAGTTTCCTAAAGTCAATACACATCTTCCATCCAGTTACCGATCGTGTGGAAATGAGTTTGTTCGACTCTGTCTTTACTATAGTCATTCCACTTTTTTTGGCATGACCTGCACAAAGCTCACCCACTGACTGTCTGATATGTGATAGATAATTCCTGCGTCCAAAAGTTTAATTACTTCTCTTTTCACTACTTTTTTCATTGCTGGTTTAAGCCTTCTTTGTCCCTCTATGGAAGGTTTATAATCATTTTCCATATGGATACAATGCATGCATATAGCAAGATTGATTCCTTTGAGATTATCCAATGTGTATCCGATGATATGCTTGTAAGTTTTTAACTTATCCAATAGTTGCTAAAGTTGAGTTGTCTTTAAATTCACGCTGACAATTACTGGATAAGTGAAGTCTTCTCTTAAAAATTCATACTTGAGATTTTGAGGAAGCTTCTTTAACTCTGGCTTCGTTGGCTTCTTTGAGCTACACAGTTGCATGAAATCTGCAGATTAGTCTTCTAATGGATTGTCGGGGTGTTGTATTTTAGTTGAGAGCATATGGCTTGTAAGAATGCTTACTTCTTCTTCTGTCCACAAAGATGATTCTTGAGTTTCAAGGGATACTTCCAGAGGGTCTGATATGTGAATAACTGACGCCACTTTCTGTATCAGTGAATCCAATTGCTCAGGTTGAAGATGGTGATCTTCCATGTCTGGATAGTTGATAATATGATTCAATCAAAATTCGACTATGTCGTCACCTATTTGAAAAGTGAGACGACCTTGTTTAACATCTATCACTGCTCCAGCAGTAGCTAGGAAGGGTCTCCTTAACAAAATAGGAGTTTGATTATCTTCATCCATGTTTGAAACCACAAAGTCAGTTGGTATGTAGAAATTTCCTACTTTGATGGGTATATCCTCAAGAATTTCTTGTGGAATTTTTATACATCAGTCTACTAATTGGAGAGACATATTCGTGAGCTTAATATCACCCATTTCGAACTTTCTACATAATGACAGAGGAATAACACTCACTGAGACACCAAGATCACACAAAGCTCTTCGTATCCTTCGGTTTTTAATTTCACAAGGTATAGAGAAACTCCCAGGATCTTTTAGCTTTGGAGGCAATTTGTTTTGAATTACAACACTTGCCTCAGCAGTTAATGCAACTGTTTCATTTTCTTGTATCCTCCTCTTCTTCGATAGAATGTCTTTGAGGAATTTTGCATATGCTGGCATTTCTTGTATAGCTTCCATGAAAGGTACATTGATATAGAGTTTCTTTAGAATTTCTACAAACTTGTCAAACTGTTGATCCTGTCGAAATTTCTCAAGGGCTTTAGGAAATGGTATCCGAGAAGAATAGCTGGAATATCCTTCAATAAGCTGTTGTTTGGATTTATTTTGTTCATTCATTGTATCCTCTGGTTGAACCATTTGACCTTGTTCACCAATCCCCTCGTTTGCCTCGGTCGAGACATCTGATCTTGTTCTTTTAGTGTTGTCTATTGTTTTCCCACTTCTTAAAGTTAAAGCTTGAACTTGTTTCTTTGGATTCTTCTCTGGCCGTCCTAGTAAAATTTATGGTTGTCTTGAAGAAGATGCATCTTGTTGAGCTATCCGAGTTTCCAGCATTTTGTTATGAATGGAAAGACTTTCAATCTTCTCAAACATTTTTTTTCATCAGAGTGTCTTGTTTCGACATATATTTTTCCATCATTACTTCTAACTTGTTCGTGGAAGATGACCCTTGATCCGGCGAAGAGTTTTGAGGTTGTGCTCTTTGGTTAAATCTATTTTGCCAAGTGGGAATTTGGGTTTGCTGAGGGTTATCTCTGTAGGAAAACTTTGGATTGTTCCTCGATCCAGGATTAAAAGTGTTAGAATATGGATCATTATTCGATGGATAAGCACTATCGTATTTAGTAGTTCATAGTGCACGAAAACGTGATCATGCGAACCACATATTTCACAACATCTTGCTATCATATTGACAGTAGGAGTAGCTTCATTGAGTCTCAATCTACTAATTTCTTTTTGAACTATATACTCCACTTTAGAAGAAAAATCCTCACCGTCAAATCGAGTTTGAGTTAATGCAACTGACTCATTAGACCTTGAATGAATTAGGAAATGTTGATTCCTAACTATTTCTTCTATAAGTTGATAAGCTTCATCTACATTTTTTTTGTAAACACACCATCTGCAGCATTGTCGAGTGCCATTTTTGAAGTGTAGTTGAGTCCATTGTGGAAGGATTGAACCAAAATCCATTTGCTTAAGCCATGATGAGGACACGACCTTTGCAATGTCTTAAACCTTTGCCAAGCTTCATATAACGTTTCCTGATCTTTTTGCACAAAACCAATGACTTGATTTCTGATTCTTATGGTTTTACTTGGGGAAATATTCTGACAAGAATGCTTTTACTAGTTGCTCTCAGGTAGTTAATTCTCGGGGTTCCAATGATTGTAGCCATTGCTTGGCTTTACCCCTTAATGAGAAAGAGAAGACCCTTAATCTCAACGCCTCTAGTGATACTCCATTCAGCTTGGTTGTCTCGCATATTTCCAAAAAGTCTTTAAGGTGTTGATTTGGGTCCTCATCTGGAGTTCCTCCAAATTGGTTATGTTGAATTGTAGTGAAACCTTGAGTGTCGTAACCCCATTGATTTAAATCGATTACTTATTCTAATTATATCCCAAAAATTGTCACGAAAGTATTAAAAATAAATCAGATGAATGAATGAACATGGATTAAGAATAACAAAGGAAAGTAAGAAAAGATCAAGGAGTGATGGAAGAGATTCCCTTGTAATGAACTCGTTGATGCTATTGTCAATGCCGTGTTCGACTTACTGATCCTATAAATGCACTCTATCTCTCAGCCTATCGGTATATCTATAAATTAAGAAGAGAATAGATGTTAATCTCTGAATTAAGATTACTGATTAATAAAATTCTCATCTTTAATCAGAAGAAGAGTTCGATCTCTCGATCTCCTACAACTCATTCTTTTAATCTTAATCAAGTGATCACAATGCCGTTGACACCTCCTATGACTATTAAGGGTTCTCACCTCATAACAGCCACAATAGCAGATTTCTCGATCTTTAAATGAATAGTAAACTAGGCATCGTCAGAAACATAGCAAGTAATGTAACTAAATTCTCCTCTCTAATGAAATTAGTTTAAGGAGAAAACAATTGATCTCTCGATCTAATTGAAATTAGGCATAATTTCTAAACAGTTATGCATCATATAAATAAAAAACGAGGAGTCAAATTCGAAATATCAAAAAGTCGGAATAACAGTCAGCATCAATAAAGTTTCATCACAAGAGAATAAAAAATCTTCTTTAGTTCATCCTGGTTCTTCCAAAACCTTTGTCTTCTTCTTCACACTCCCCTCTGCCTTCCTCTCCCCTCCTCTGGCTTCTTCTCTCGTCTTTTTGTTTCATCCCCTGCTCAAAATTCAAATTTTGAAAAGTGGTTAATCCTCTCTTTTACTCATTTAAATTCTCCACTAAAAATGATAAATTCATGGATTTAGTCCTCTCTTTTGCTCAACTTTTATGTAAATTTGTGGATTTAATTACAATGATTATAAGTACATAAAAGAGGTGATCAAGCCGCCAGGTGAGAAAATTGACAAAAGAGATTAACAAGAGGGTTTGGGGTCTTTATATAGGGGAGAATCACGAGGGTTTGGACAAAAAGTCCAAATTGCTCTTTAATGAAAATCTGGGATATTACACAAATAGTTGTGTCCGAAAAAAATACTTAAGATTTCATATTCATTTTTAAATTTATTTTTTTATCAAAATAATTAATATAAAAAATTAAGCATGCATGGTTGTTCTAACCTATGATATCTAAGGAGTTTCCATAAATTTTAATGTCGAATATATAAGTTTATTGGTCCAAAAGTAGTATCAAAGTCTCAAAAACGATGTCGAATTTCACTGTGCCGAACTTTGCTCACATTGAAGAACCTTGGTCAGAAATTCAACTCGTCGAATGTGAATTCAATCCAAATTCGAACTTTGCAGAGCTGTTTGGTTGGAGAATAACTTTTGAGGAATAACAAATTTTATTCTAGAGAATATAGTATTCTCGCTTTATTCTTATTCTACCTCTTGTTTGGTTGAAAAAGAATAAATTGTATATTTTATAATAAAAATATTTTATTATAAATAGTTGACATTTATTATTATTGTCATTATAAAATTTATAATAAAATAATATATAGTTAAATAATGAAAAATAAAAAATGTTGACAAAAATGACAAAACAACATAATATCACTATTATGGTATTTTAGAAGAACAAAAATATGGTGTTGAATGGATTAAAGATGGTGGTTTCACATTCTTCAAGATGATTTTGAGAAAAATAAAGTTTGGCCAAGTTATTCCTATTCTGCTTGTGTTTGATTATATTATGAGAATTATTGAGATATTCCAACTTATAGTTCACAACCAAACATCCCCTACCTCTACCTGTCTCCGGCTCCAAATAGACCAATTCGAATTCTGACTCCATAGTTTTCGAGCATTCAGTATCGACTGAGTCAACCAAGCCTGAGTATTGGTTATATCGAACCTAGGTTTTGTGAAATTTTGTTGTACCTAGCTCGAATTATATTTATTTTTTTAGAAATAATTATCTTTTGTTTTATGTTCTCACCAAATGACCTTTTTACTTCAATATCAATTATATTAAATTGAAGCATGCAAAGATAAGTAAATAGATCATAGATAAAAGTTGTAACATGTGATTCATCGTGTGCTTTGTTTGTTAAAGAAAGATTGAAGTGAAGAAAGCAAAGCTTTAGATTAACATAACCAATACAGGAATGATGCATAATATCCAAAGTAAAGTTTCGTACTCCAAAGTATGAGTCTAAGTACCTCAAAGATTTTGCATCTAAAGTATCCCTCCCCGGTATTGGCTTGAACCACCTTGACTCAAAGATACAAAAAGTGACGTGATGTGATCCATAAAAATTATTGAAGAAATTTTTTAGGACAACACATAAACAAGTTCATATTTCATGTATTGCACCTCACGAAGAAAGAATAAGAAAAAAATAAAGGGAAAAAACAAGGAAGGTTTGGTCTATCATGATTTGAGTTCCTTAACGAATTTATCATAATAATTATTTTAAACTTAATACGATTCTATTAAGATATTTTATTCAATTATATTATCTTATATACTAGGCTTTGTTACTCAAATATATATGTTTGGATCTCATAAATAACTGACCAATATATGATGGAGACGTGTGCGACGATAAAGTTAGCATATGAGATGATGTCATTAGAATTTTTATTGATGTAATAGTTAGATGAAAGAATGGTTTAGCTTCCACACTGTTATTATATGAAGTTAGATTTATTATCTGATTATTTTAGTTGTTGACAGGTTAAAGCCTAAGAAGAGGTAAGTGTAGGTAATGCCAATCCAAAAGAGCACAATTGTCACATGATAAGAGGGTGAATTTTGTAGGCATTACAATTAATATCAGATCCCAAAGTCCTAGGTCCTTCTTAGAACAAGGTTGATTGAAACTTCATGTGCAAATATCATGAACAACTCCCATGTCTTCGAAAGTAAGTAAAGTAATGGTCCTAACATGTGTAACCAAGAAAAGGCACCCTAACTTAACTCCAAAATGATTAATTAGCTCAAAGGCTTTAACAATGAGTCCTAACATGAAAATCCCATGGGAAGCACCATCTAAGAGTTCATGAAGCTCAAACCATCTCAGTTTCATAGGACTGATCGACTTCGACATTGTTGAAGGATAGACTGGAACCATGGAGGAGATCTTCATACTCATGGATTGTGCTGAAAGAAAAAGGTCATCTTTGTCATGAACCACCTCACATATAATGCAACATATTGACCTTAAAAACGGGACTCGAAGTAGAGAAAATATCTAGACCTAAAGCGTAAACTTGCCTATATCGAGTATCTTTTTTTTTTTTTGCCAAAAGAGAATTTCTATTGATGGTTAAAGCAGGGTAGTCCTGATACATGAAATGAAGCAGTTCCAATGGAGGTGCTTCCTCCCAAAAAATGCCCGAGTCTTGAGATGAGACAAAAAACAACAGCTTGGTTACATTCGCAATAAATATGTTTACATTTGAAATCATGTAGTAGTGAGATGTAATGCCAGATGTTCCCAATGAGATTAAGAATATGCCATGGACAGGGGGTGATTTTGGCGACAATCTTGACCAGCATCTCTGAATCTACACCACAATCGACATGCATATATCCCTTTTGTGCACACTACTTGACACCCTCGAGTAATGCCTATGCCTCCATCTCCAGTGTTGAATGGACATTGAATATTTGAGCACCTGCTTAAAGAAGAGTTCCATGAGAAAAATGAATAAGGAAGCCGGTACCCCAAAGGCCTCAGCACCAGCATGTGATCCATCAGAGTTGAGAGAGACCCAACTCGGCATAGGGGGCTCCCACTGGACCTAGGATAGTGCGTGCCTCATACCGAAAGTTATTAGCATATTCATTATGACCAGCGAGGGCCCTCTCCCACACAACCGAGGCGGTAACAATCTTGGACTGGAAATGCGCTTCATTCTGTGAAAACCAAATATTCTAAAATGTAAAAGAAAAAAGTGATCTTAGGAAGGACCTCGAGCGAGGCTCGAGATCAACACTTTCCTCGATCTAGCTCCCAGTTGCCTAGGAGTCACACATTGTAAAGTGATATAAAGTATTTTGGGAGAAAAGACGCCAGGTGTTTTTTGCAAAAGAACAATCAAGAAAAGAGATGTGCCATGGTCTCGACGCAAACACTGCACAAGGCACAAGCCAGATTGATAGAAGGGTTAAAGCGAGTAGGGAGATCAAGAGTAGGTAATAGTTTGTGCAAAAATTTCCACATGAAAAATTTTATTTTTTGCAGAATGTTCAGCCACCAGATCATAGTCCAAGATTGTTCTCCAGGCACTGCTGTGGAGTTGCCCTGCCGCATAAGAACCTATAAGTATTCGAAGTGGAGGCGCGGCCAAGGGGGTTTGGTTGTCAGATCCACCGGTCATCATCGGCGGAGAGAGGTAGATGCAACTCAGTTATGTGCGAGGCCAGAGAGGGACCAAAATAAGTAGAAAGTAAATGCAAGTTCCAAGCATAATTAACAATAAGATCTAATACCTTAAGCTCCTGCAATGGTACATTAACATTTACATATGTGGGCATAAGGTTGAGAGGTAAGGTAAATAACCATGGGTCATTTATAACAAAGGTGGTGCAACCATTGCCAATGTAACGTGTGATGCCCTTTTTAATCTCACATAGACATTTCGTAATAATTTTCCAGCTCCAAGCTGGAGCCATGGATGCAGTTTACCATACTTATTCTTTACTAAACTTGTCCACAAGGTATCAGAATCATTTAAGATTTCAAAAACTTTTTTAGCCAGCAATGAAGTTTTAATCGAGTTCGTATTACGAATTCCTAATCCACTGGTGGAGATTGGGACCTGGACAGTAGGCCATCCAATCAGATGTAGACCTTTATCATTTTGCATAGAGGACCAGAGAAATTTTCATGATAGTTTTTCAAGTAAGGCTACAATAGAGCAAGAAATATGAGTAGAGGCAAAAGCATGCGATGGGAGAGAATAAATAACATATTTGATCAAAGTAACTCTACCAGTATGGTTTAGCAATTTACCTTTACATTCAGAGAGTTTGTTTGTTACATTTTCAATCAGTAGATGCATTTTGCCCACCACCTCCTTATAAGAAATAGGCACACCCAAGTATGTAAATGAAAAAGATCCAATGTTAATGCCGAGAGAGGTCCTGATAACTTGTCTGCGCCGGAGGCAGAGGTGGGGGGGGGGGGGGGGGGGTTCTTTGATTTGTGAGGTCATGATAATGCTTAAGTATCTTGGTAATGTTTTTACAATTCTTTGTATTTGCTGCTGCCAGGATAATTAGATCGTCGGCATAGAGCAAGTGACTGGTGGTGAACTTATTTACTTTGAGAGACTGGATGTTTCTTAAAGCTGAGTGGTGGTTCATAAGAGATGATACCTGGTTAACCATAATAAATAGATAATGTGAGAGCGGATCACCCTGCCTCACCCCCTTGTGACTTCTAAAAGATAGAGACTGAATTCTATTTATGTTGCAGTGGAAGTTTGGGGAGGTGTCACAATTCATGATCGAATTAATGAAAGTTGCAGGAAAATTCATGTTTATACGCATATAATAAATAGCTGATCGTCAAATGCAATCAAAAGCCTTGGCCATATCAGCCTTTATAATCATGTATTTCTGTTTGTCATGATTCAGTGAGTGTGCTATCTCTTGGATAGTGAGGACGTTATCATGGATTGATATGCCAGAAATGAAAGCGCTTTGGGATCGATCAATAAGGTGGGTAAGAGTGGGATTCAGCCTTGTTGCCAGAATCTTAGTCACTACCCGATAAAGTACATTGTAAAGGGAAATAGGGTGAAAGTCAATGACCTTGATGGCCGGCTTAGTCTTAGGGATGAAAATCAAAGATGTCTTGCATCATTCATCAAGAGTTTCAAAGAAATTCAAGATCCCGGAGGTGATAGTGGCCACCACAATGTCCCAGTATGTGTGATAAAACTCAATGGTAAAACCATCCGGTACAGGAGCTTTACCACTCGACATGCTCCAGAAGGTAGATTTGATCTCTTCCGATGTAATTGGTGTGAGCAAGGTTTGGTGCCACTGGGCTGGAAGCTGAGGAAGGCAGGGCTAGGTGTCATATTCAATGTAGTTTTCCAAAGATCGGTGTAATGGTTGACAAAAGCTTGGCGTATTTGGTTCTCATCAGTGATGTGTGAGTCTGGATTGTCTTGTAACCTGAGTTTAGATATTGTGTTGTGCCTACATCTAGTGATTGTCATCATGTGAAAAAAATTTGAGTTTTTGTCACCCTATTCAAGTCAGGCGATGCGCGACTTGCTCCACCACTTCAAGGTGATTTGACGAAGCAATGCCGCGTGTAAGTGATAAAGGGATCTGAGCTTAAGAATGTGGTTATCACTAAGCAGTTGGGATTCATCTAGCTTTTCCAGCCCACTAATCTCTTGAGCAGTACTTCTAAGTCTGGATTCCAGGTCACCTAGATTATCACGGTTCCATTTTAGGATTTTATTTTTAATTTTATTTAAAGCATCTACAGTTTGTTGGCCGCGGGGGTGATTTTTCCAAATTTGTTCGATAATTTTTCTTGGCTCCGCATATTCAAGCAAAAAATGCTCAAATTTAAAAGAGTGGGTTCTCTTGTGAATCTTGTTCGTAGTGAAAATAAGGGGAGAACGATTAGAACAATATCTAGTGAGATAATTTAGAGACATATTGGGAAAGGAGAGAAACTAGTGAGGGCTCGTGAGGAATCTGTCCAGACGACACATGATCCGTGCCCCGCCCAGCTGGTAGTTGCACCACGTGAATCGCTGCTTCGCACATTCAATATTCATAAGACCACGCATGGATATGAAGCTGTTTAAGGCACGAACCGATTTAGTGTAGGTGAAAGGCTTACCTCCCTATTTGTCGGTTGGCAAGGAGATGAGTTGAAATTGCTGGTAACAAGCCATGGAATGTCATCAAATTTTAGAGCCGAGATGTCATGCTAGAGCTCCAAACATAAGTTGGGAAGAACACTAGCATAAATACAGGTGAGTAGAAAGGAAAAATTTTCCAATGTAATAATTGCATGAAGGGATTGTGGGCTCTGATTGACCACGAAGACGTTGGTGTCTGGGTCATGCCATGCGAGTACAATGCCTCCCACACGGCTGGTCCCAGGCTCAAAGATCCCCCACTAGCCGGAGCCCAAACATCTGATAACCAGCAAGGAACGGGTTGGACAAGAGTGTGTTTCTACCAGCACCAAGATATCAGGTTGGTCCTTTTTTATAATGTTCGAGAGACGCTCGCGGACCTTACTACGTACGGAAGGCCCCGGCAGTTCCATATCTTCATGTATTGAGATCCAAACTCGCGTGCTGGGCCGGTGGTCTCGCTTCATTTGCCTGCGAAGTTGAGAGATTAGTGAGTTTTTTTACGATTGGGTACATTCTTACCTTTTATCTATGCCCGCGACCATGTTCATCAGACTTGAGAAGTAGTTGACCCTTCACCAGAATGAAATCCTGACACAAAATACGAATCGATGATGTTGCATCTGATTCAGAAAACCTTATCGACGCTGAAGACAAGCGGAAATTGAGGATTGCCATCGAAGATTCCTGTCATTGTTGGTGACGGAGGGAAGTGAAGGTCGCGACTTTTTACAAGACCAAGAAAGAACAAAAATGGGTTGAAGAGACGTGGGAACGAAGGATGTTTGTTGCTTGATGCCTATGATCTGCTGTTTTTTTATTCATGATATATTTACCAATATGTGATATCTTTTGATAATTAGTTAATTAGTAAACACATTATATATATGTTTGTAACTACAGAATAATTAAAAATATATATTTCTTTAGTTTCAGAATTATTTTCTTTATTTGATCAATTACATTGGATATCACTTTTTTTTGCAGCTAACTGTGATTTTTGAAAAAAAATAATAATACACGACGAAACTATCATCTAGTGAAGAAAATGTAATGTTTTTGTTTAATTAATATATTCTCATTCCAACTTCCAAATTATATTATTTAATATCGAGTAATGTATACTGATATATAGGTATTAAACTTATATATCCCCCTCCCCCACCACAGAAAAAATGGGTAATTTGTTTTTTTCCGTAATATATAGACAGATCCATCCACATATCACGATATATCAATGAACTTACGGTTGCATTTTTTCTCGTAGCCAATACTTAATTGACATCTTCGGTGACTCTATTGTTACATTTAAAAAAAAAAAGAAATGAAGTTGTCACTCGGTGTGTTTTTGGGACTGTTTTTGCCCCTTATTATATCTTTCTCCTTATGTCTATTCATAGATATTTGTTTTCACTTCCATTATTCTAGAGTAATATTCTTTTTTAAAAAATAAAACTACTTCTATTATTAATATTTAGTTCTTTTATTTTGATCCTTTTTCCTTGAAATACCAACTAAATTTATGATGAATAATTAGTTAACGAGAGAGAGGAAAAATTACATTTTTAAGCTTAACCAGAAATATATTAAAATAAAACATTGGTACCACAATTTTAAAGTTTTCACAATATTTTGAGATAATATGTTTTATTTCTCCTAATTAAATTAATTAATTAGTTACAAAAAATTAAGTAAAATTACTTTTAATTTTCAAATATTTAAGTGCATCAGCTACCCAAAAAAAATAAAATGAAAACCCACAAAATAATGAGATGTAACTGATACATCAATAATAACGTCAACTATTACTTGAGGATATAATTGTCTCAAGGTGATATGATTGACCCTTTGCATTTAGGAGTTTTGTACAAAACATTAGTTCATCAGGGGCTAAAGGAGCAGGTGATGGGGAATATGTCTTAAAAATGCAACCCAAAATATTAATGAGATATACTATCATTGACTATTTTGTCGCGCATATGGAGTTGTAAATTGAAACAAAGGATCGAGTTTTATTTATGTCGTCAATTCGTGATTGAATCAACATTTCAGGGTAGAACATCATTTAGATTATTTAATAATATTATCATGATATTAGCCATGTACTGTTTTTTTGACTTTTTAATTAAATATTCTTATGAAGTTTCAATTCAATGATACATCAACATGAACAAAACTTTCTTTTGAGTGTGCCCTGGCGAAGTCAGAAATATTGTGATTGGGTTCACAATCATTAAAGCACTTAAAAATAAATAAAATTTAAAATTTAAATTATTTCGATAATTGATTTGCAACGAGATTTCATTTTTTGAAATATGTCAATTACATCATCATTGCTAACATTACAAAATACATCTTTCTCAATATAAGTTATCAAACAATTATTCATCAACTAATCTCCTATTCGATTTCACAATTTGGTCTTTACAATGTTCATCGCAACAAAGTTCTCTCTACTAATGCAGTTGCTACAGGTAGAATCTATGCCAATTTTAGAAGTAAATATACTAAAAGATATATGATATGTTTTTTGTTTCCACTAATTTCTACCATAGGTCGGCAAGTCCATTCAAACTTTGAAAATGATCATCTGAACATACATCCACAATATATATTGATAATTGATGTTTTAACATTGTCAAATCTGCTTCTGAAAAATTATTTGGATAGACACGACCCATCTTTACCAGTTTCTCAACATTCAAAGCTTGAAATGAATCAAAGGGATTAAAATATGTCATGCAAAGAAGCAACTCCATATTTGTTTCATTAAAACAATTTCTCTTGAAGTAGCATATTAATAACCATCACAAAAAATTTAACTCGATAATGATGCATATTTGTTATTTTTGTGGCTCTACATTTTAATCTTCCTTCAGCAACAAATATATCATCCATGTTAGGAATTGAAATTTCATGCCTCTTGTAAAAAGAAGAAGTAACATGGTAATGACTGATGCATGCATTTTTATACATGTTTTACATGCATTATTTAGGTTATTTTTTATAGTTTTTATCATTGCATGCATTTATTTTCTTAATTTCTTTTGAGTCTAAAGCTACCCATTTATGTCTGATTTTATTCTCAAGATCGTCATTTTGGAGGTGCAAAGCAATCGGATCAAAAAATACGTAAAACGAAGCACAAAGAAGACGTGTTGTTGAGTTTAAAAATAACCCGGGCTGGGCTGGCATCATATCCGGACTGGGTTGATGTTAAAATTTGATTCCGAATCGATTTCTGCATGAAAATAAAATCTGAACAGAACTCGACCCGAGTTGGAACAAACCCGACCCGGGTTAGTACAAATAAGCCAAACAGGCAGATCACGTGGTTTTTTGGTCGATTTTAACTTGAATTTAAATCGCGATTTCAACTCAGAACCCTAGAAGGTCGCCACCCCAGAAACGAGACACGAAGTTCTACTATGCGTCATTGCAAATCAATCGAAGAAGTAAGATTTCATGATTTCGAATGATCGTTTGGAGCATAGTTTCGGCCAAAGCTTGTTCCAGAGACGTCCACCACTTTTTGGGAATTTGTACAATTTCTGATCTTTATTTTATATTTTCTTCCTCAAATTTTATCGTAATTCTTCCGATTATGAATTAGTTTAGTTGTTAGAGGAAGACTACATTGAACTTTGGTTTTCTCTTAATATATTTTATTTTAGACTTCTGATAACATGATTATGATGTGGATTTCATGCTTAATATGAGTTTATTAGTTTCTTGCATAAATTTCATATAATTTTACATAATTCTACAAGGAAAAATCGATCAGATTCTTCTTTGTGAAGAACCCGGGCCGAGTCGAATACAACCCGCGCCGGGTTCCTTCATTATTTCTACTGAAGAAAAAAATTTGTGTCAGCCCGGGCCGAGTTTCATCTACTTGGGCCAAGTTTGATTGTTTTGATGTTTTATTAGTAAATTAATTTTAATTGCTAACAATTATATCATTAAACGAAGGTTTGCAACTTAAGGCATCTTAGATAAAGTAAATTGATGTTGATCGAGTTTTCGACGCCTTTAATATTACTTCTATTTAAGATAGTTAGGTTCTCAAGTTTTTGAGTCCTTTACTTTAAGCAACCATTCATATTAATGCATCTTAGTTCAGAATATATTAAAGTGGATTGAGTTTTCAACGTCCTTTGTTTATATTCTTTACCAGGATAGTTAGGTCCTCAAGCTTTTGAGTCCTATATTTTTATCCATTTATTTTTTACAAGAAGTCTATATTTGATTAACGGTTAATTAAGATAATACGATTGGAATACGAAGTCTGACTCTACTTTCTCTCACATTATTAAATGCATCATTATATCAAATTATCATCAATTCTGAATCACTTTTATTTGAAAATTAATTCTTATTATTCTCTCAATTAATAAACTTAGGTTAGAAAGATAAAAATCTAGATTAATCCTCGGGAGTTCGACACTCTATTCACTCTTTATTACTTGATACGATATAGTATACTTGCTAGTATATTTGCGCTTAGTTTGCACGCATCAATGACAAACCATTTGTAATTCATGGATAGCATCACTTTATAACTAAAAGCTGTAAATATTTCAAAACTCTTTTCTCATATTGAATTACTTCGTCTTTGATAAATTCTAGTACTTCAAGAACACTTAAAAAATAGCTTCCAAATCACAAGCATATAATAATGTGATCCCCATCTTGTATCACCGGCTCTTTTAAGGTTAGTTTCTTGATTTAATCCTTGACCACTTTGTATTTCATCAATTTTTAAAGATTCTGCTACCTTAACTATTTGAATTTCTCAAAATTTGTCTTGCCACTTACTAGAAGCTTCAACTAAATTAGTGAGCATAGTGAGCTAATTAAAAAGTCTAGCAACATCAACATAAGTTTTTGCAACAACAACAAGAGTTAACTAAAGTTATGAGCAAAACAACGAATATAATATGCTGATTTGTTTTTTCTTAATATTAAACTTTTCAGACCATTGAACTCACCTCTCATATTAGTTGATCCATCGTAACCTTGACCTCTTATGTATGATAGAGTTAACTTATGTTGAAAAAGTAATGAATCAATCGCTTCTTTAAGAGATGAAGCACATGAATCTTTGACATGAACAAGGCTAAGAAATCGTTCTTTAATTATGCCTTGTTTGTTTATGAAACACAAGATAACTGTCATTTGTTCTTTCCTTGATATGTCACGAGATTCATCGACCAAAATTCCAAATAAATCATCTTGATGACCATCCAATATAAGTTTAGTTGTTTCTTATGCAACAGAATTTTCAAGGTCTTTTTGAATATCATGTGGCACCATTTGTTGATTTTTTAGAGTATTTTCAATACAAGTTGTATCTTCATTGTGGTCAGCAAGAAATTGTAAGAGTTCACAAAAATTTTCTTTATTTTATGAATTATCAAATTCATCATGTCCGTGAAAGGATAATTTTTTATGTAAAAGAAATCTTATACGATCTAAAAAGGCAACGGATTGTGTTCTCATTTTTTTACTTGAGTAGATTGCTTATTGAGGGCTACATAAATAGATTGATTTTGCTACATTTAATTTTCACACCTACTACCTGCTTGATTATGAGGACTTCCAACTCCTCCAACATGAATATCAAATCTTTTCTTTTTGCTCCACCATTTATAACCTTAGATGGGTGCACAGTTGCACAGTGCCTTCACCATCCGCACTAATAGCATGAGAACTGTGCTCTACTCCATCAAAATTTATATTATCTCAATGCCTGCATGTGCAAGCTGTGGCAAACAAGTCCCTCCACCCTAGACCTCTGGTGTCTAGAGCTACTAGTACTTGATTAATCTAGAGTAAAAAAGATAAAGTAAAAATGATTTATTTTCAAACCAACATCATAATTCCAAAATTCGAGAAACTCACCACTGCTACTAATTGAGTCAAACATGTACAAAACTTTAATTCAAGACCTCATTCCTTCTTGTGAAATTGCCTCGTAAGTGTGGAAACTGAAATCATATTCTGCCCAGGACTAATATTTGACCAAATATTGTTTCAAACATTTGTTTAAGGCCTCTTTCTTTTTTTTTAGAAAATAGTTGATTATTTATTGATGCAAAAACCTCAAGAGTCCTCATACAATATTTGGAACAAAGTTGCGGGAGGAGAAGACCCCCATAAAAAGGTCGCTGCCAGTAGAGTGAACTAAATTTGCCAAAAAATCAGCACTATGATTTGCTTCACGATAGCAGTGCCACACAAAAGAAGGGGAAACTTACTGTAATAATGTTGTAATATCAAATATTACATTTGCAATAATCCAAGGAGGTCTGCCATTACTATTAATAATATTTATTAGAGCTTCAGAATCCCTATCGATTTGAATGTGCGTGATATTCCTTTGACAGCAAGCTCCAAACCCAAGAAGCATAGCCCAAGCCTCAAGCTCAAGTATGGATCATGCCAGCCTCTGACTTGCTTCTGCAAAAACCATTGTAGAATCAGTATTGTGAAGAGTAAATCCAGTTCCACCTATCTCATTAGGTCCGATAAAGGACCCATATGTATTTAGTTTGGGCCAGACATGAGGTGGCTCTCACTAGACCCGAATAGGGTCTTGGGGGTTGTGTGCCTTAGGACGGTAGAACCTGGTGAATTCCTTATAACCAACTAATGCCTTCTTCCAAACTACGCTTATGGTTGCATGCCTTGCCCGGAAGTGTGCCATTTCGCATCCCCCAATCCCCCAAAGACAAAAGCAAAACAAGACAGAAATTTACTTCGACTTCGATGATCCATACGTGCACCCTCATGCACCTAGCTGCCAGAGTCCCAGGAGGAAAAGTGCCGAAACATATTGTTGAAATGATACTGCAAGAGTGCCCAAATAGCGCATGAGGTGGAGCACTGAAAGAAAAGGTAGACATTTAATTCGGCAGCCACGCCACAGAGTTTGCGGGATCAATGGAATTATTGAAATTCAAGATCATATATAATACTACAAGAAATCTACTAAATAGTGATGTCGATTGGTGACTCAAATATTGCGACGATAATTCGATGCCAATAGCATCCAACTAGATATGCCCTTGGGCCGACCAAATGAGACGGTAAGTGCATCTTAGTAGCATCTATTTAGTGTCGTGTTGGTGTTACACTAGGTCGGCGCTAAGTGGCACTATCGTGACGCTACATCGCCACTATTATCACGCACCAAAACTAAAAAATGTGCAGTAGATTATATCACTGTATTGGCGTCGATAGGATGCTAAATTAGCGTCATAGTTGTCGCGACACTAAATCGATGCTAATTCAAGAGACAATATTAGCATCAACAACCTTCGACACTATCATAGGGCTCATGTAATGCTATTAACCTGCGTCGTTACTGCATAGTCGATGTGATGCAAACGTGTTAGAAGAACATATACATACGTACATACATACATACATATAGAAATTCATATATATACCTATATTGATTTGCACTTAAGTAGGGAATGTTAATTAATTTGTATAATTATATATGTTACCTATACTATATTTTAATGAATAAATAGATTAAATATTCCTATATATATATATATATATATGTTACCTACATATGTATTCCTATATATATATATAGTATATATATGTTACCTATATAATATAGTATATGTGTGTGTGTTACCTACATATGTACATGGAATTATGAGGGTTAAATTATTTGACATGAATTTCATACAAAAATTGAAATATAGTTATATAGTAAAAATTAATACAATTTAGCATCACCCTAGAGATGCAATGGAGGCATAATGGCGTCTAAATAGTCGTCGACAAGGCAACCGACACTACAACGGTGCAAATTGGTGACACTTTAGCACTACAATCTTTGTCAACACTAAGTTAGAGCTACTACAATGTCAATTTAGCGCAGCCATTCGCCGACGCTAAATTGGCTGATGTGGCACCATGTCGATGTGAACGTGACGCTATAGATTTTAGCCATGATATAGCGCTTCTTTAGCGTCACACAGTTGAGACACTATTTGTAAAACTTTAATGGATCACTTAATATTTTGAATAATGAAACTAATGGTTATTAATTTACTTGCTTATCTCTTTTTCAAATTGAGGTATGTGAATCATCATTTGATTGATCCCCCATAAAAATCAACTTAGAACTTTAATTGATCACATGCAATGCTCAATAAAACATATTTTACTACATATATATATAAGGAATATTAGGGTGCATACACACTTAGGTGCATATAGGTGCATACATTGCATCTTGTCCGTTCGATCTGCCTTCAACACCTTGGATGAGATGGCACTTGAACTGACTGTCGTGTGGTGTGGTTCACTTCATTCCAAGCTCATCACGCGTCATCTGTCGGCCAACTGGCACGCATTGTCCTCGGTAGCAAGAGTGTAGCCCCCCTCTACGACCTCACCGACAAAGTCGCAAAGGGGGCCGATGCCCCCCTTTCACGCTTGTCGGCATGGAAGCGAAAAGGGGGGCGTCGGCCCACTCTGCGACCTTGTCGATGAGGTCACAGAGGGGGCCGATGCCCCCTTTCGCGCTTGCCGGCATGGCAGTGAAAAGGGGGGGGGGGCATCGCCCCCCTCTGCGACCTCTTCGATGAGGTCGCAAAGGGGGCCGATGCCCCCCTTTCACGCTCGTCGGCGCGGGAGCAAAAAGGGGGGTGTCGGTGCCCTTTTGTGACATCACCGGTGAGGTCGTAGAGGGGCTGTCGCCCCCCTTTCATGCTTGTCGTCATGGTGGCAAAAGGGGGGCGTCAGCCCCCTCAGCGACCTCTCCGGCGAGATCGCAGAGAGGGGCCGATACCCCCTTTCACGCTCATCGGTGCAATAGCAAAAAGGGGAGTGTTGGCCCCCCTCTGTGACCTCGCTGAAGAGGTCGCAGCCGCCAGCGCGACAACAAAAAGGAGGGGGTGTAACCCCCTCTACAACCTTGTCGGCGAGGTCAGAGAGGGGCCGACGTCCCCTTTTCTTGTTATCGTGCCTACGAGCATGAGAGAGGAACGCTGAGATGCTCATGCCGAAGCAGTCACAGGCCTCGCCGGAGGACACCGAGATGCTCATGCTGATCCGAACCGTTGCAGGCTCCTAACGCTGATCCCATTCGTCGCCCGAATGAATCGCCACAAGCTCCCCTCTGAAACATCCAGTTTAAGCGTCTTCATCCTAACCATCAATACTGCATTCGACGACTGTGATAAAGTGCGTGCACCTAAGTGTGTATGTACTCTAATATTCCTCTATATATATGTATATGTATGTATACACACACAGATATATATATATATATATATATATACATACATACATACATACCTACATATATGTATATATATAACTTCGAATTAGCGTCGCAAGTATGAGATGCTAAATTAGACATTATAGAATTTATATGATTTTTAATGTTTATATTGTTATACATTTTTTTTACTTTATAGAGGACTCCATTATTTGGGAGGAAGTGATTGATACGACACAAGGAGAATACCTAAGGGGCTTAGGAACAACCGCTCAGGTTCTTAGGATGATCTGAGGATATGCAGGTGATCCATCTAATTTGATTTCATCTGCCGTACTTAAGCCGACGTCGGACAGCATCGTGTAGATGATTCAGAGCTTGCTCTAGCTGTAGACCTAGTCCTCACGAGACCAAGGATCGAGTACGTCGACATCGAATATTAGGAATGATGACGATAATAATTTAGGATAGAAACTTTTGATACCTATTATGATGTTTGATATGATTTTGTTATGTTATCAACACTTTTGTGTTGTTTATTAGTTTTTTTATATGCATTACTCTTTATTACTTATTTTTATGAATGCTTAGATTGTTGTGATGGATGTAAAAAATGCATTATATATATATATATATCATATCTTAGTTATAGATAAATTATTTTTATATTCGTAATCATGGAATTATGAGGATTGAATTAGTTGACATGAATTTCATACAAAAATTGAAATATAATTATATAGTAAAAATTAATACAATTTAGCATCACCCTAGAGATGCAATGGAGGCATAATGGCGTCTAGGCAACCTACGCTACAACGACGCAAATGGGCAACACTTTAGCACTACAATCTTTGTCAACACTAAGTTAGAGCTACTACAATGTCGATTTAGTGCAGCCATTCGTCGACGCTAAATTGGCAGATGTGGCACCATGTCGATGTGAACATGGCGCTATAGATTTTAGCCATGATATAACACCTCTTTAGCGTCAGTTGAGACACTATTTGTAAAACTTTAATGGATCACTTAATATTTTGAATAATGAAACTAATGGTTATTCCGAAGTAGTCACAGGCCTCGCCGGAGGACACCGAGATGCTCACGCTGATCCAAACTGTTGCAAGCTCCTGACGCCGATCCCATTCGTCGCCCAAATGAATCGCCGCAAGCTCCCCTCTGAAACATCCGGTTTAAGTGCCTTCATCCTAGCCGTCAATACTGCATTCGATGACTGTGATAAAGTGCGTGCACCTAAGTGTATATGTACTCTAATATTCCTCTCTCTATATATATATGTATATATGTATATGTATGTATACACACACATATATGTATATAGATACATACATACATACATACATACATATATGTATATATATAACTTCGAATTAGCGTCGCAAGTATGAGATGCTAAATTAGACATTAGGATTTATATATATAACTTAGAATTTATATGATTTTTAATGTTTGTTTATATTGTTATATAATTTTTTTTACTTTATAGAGGATTCTACTGTTTGGGAGGAGGTGACTGATACGACATTAGGAGAATACCTAAGGAGCGTAGGAACAACCGCTCAGATTCTTAGGATGATATGAGGATATGCAGGTGGTCCATCTAATTTGATTTCATCCGCCGCACTTGAGCCAACATCGGACAGCATCAGGGGACTTATCTCAAAGTAGTTTTCTCAATAGTTGGCTCCCATATTGTAGATGATTCAGAGCTTGCTCTGGCCGCAGACCCAGTCCTCACGAGACCAAGG
Organism: Pontederia crassipes; assembly: GCA_030549335.1. Lineage (NCBI taxonomy): Eukaryota > Viridiplantae > Streptophyta > Magnoliopsida > Commelinales > Pontederiaceae > Pontederia > Pontederia crassipes. Next base: position 39,925,225 of record CM060190.1, read on the forward strand.
ATCGAGTACGTCGACATCGAATGTTAGGAATGATGACAATAATAATTTTGGATAGAAACTTTTGATACCTATTATGATGTTTGATATGACTTTGTTATGTTATCAACACTTTTGTGATGTTTATTAGTTTTTTATATGCATTACTCTTTATTACTTATTTTTATGAATGCTTAGATTGTTGTGATGGATGTAAAAAATGCATTATATATATATATATATATATATATGTGTGTGTGTGTGTGTGTATATATATATGCATTGTAAATTGTATGAGGGGGAAAGGGAAGAATATGGATGAAATGGGGTAAAACATTTGATAATTAGCGCCTCCTTAGCGTCTCAATAGCGACGCAATAGGGTTGGGAGCCATATGAAAACATATCGTACTTAGAGTCACTTTAATGTTGCGGTGGCTTCGCACTATTTAGCATCATCATAGAGACTCCATTCGACAACATGTTAGCATTATCTCTGCAACTTAGCGCTGAGTTTAGCGACACTTTAGTGTCAATGTAGTGCCACGCTCTATTGCAAAAAACTCCATTGGGCATTGTCTTAGCGCCATATTAGCATCTAGATATTGTTTGCGTTAGCATTAACATGGTGTCAAGATAGCGTTGACAGAACTAGCACAACTTTAGCATTGACATAGTGACTTATTTTACTATTTTGCAACGTGACTTTTCGCGCCATGATAACGTCGGTGTAGCGTCGACATATGACGCTTGTAGCGTCGCCGGAGTCCTTGGCGTCATGACGTTGGTAACAACTATCGAAGGTCGGCGTCTCGGTGTTGTGACAATGTATTGATGCTAATGTGTGGTTAAGTTTTTTATCACAATTTAGCTCTATTTTAGTGACGCCATTCTGCATCGCTAAGTGGCAGATTTCTCATAGTGTAAGGTGGGGAGACGCTGATGAAGCAGCTTCCATAAGAAAACATGAATCTTTGAGAGAATTTTAATTTGCCACACTTTCTTCCAAGGCTGCCCTCCTATCGAGCGCAGCAGTAAAAGGTTCTGTTGTGCGAAATGATACACACTGATTTGGCATGAGCAATCCCATGCACATCAGACCAGATCCACCGGTCGGCGTGAACAGATGTGTGGATCCGAAAGATATTCGATATAAGCTGCAATCCAAAATACTTGTCTAAAAGTTAGAGATTCCAATTGCCCTCAGTAATTGGTCAACAGTGAGACAAGAAAGGGGGACGTAACGTTAATAAAGGTAGGCTTCCAAAGTAGTGGTACTATGAAAATCCAAGGTCCGGGAGTATAGATGTCGCCCTCCCGCAACCAATCAGATTCCTAAACACCAACTTAAGCTCCCCCATGGCCCTAGTGATCATACGCCAATTAGGAGAGGGACATGAAGGCAAACAATGAAGGTTCCAGGGTGCAGCCTAGGATGCTTACTTGTCACTAAACTAACCCACAGACACTCATTTTTCTCATTAAGTATGTCTATGATTTGTTTTGCCAATAGAGAATATCGAATATGGGAGATGCACCATATCCTCGGCCCACCCTCCTCCTTTGGCCCTACAGTGTTTCCAGTTGATCAAGTGGGTACCCCATCGATCCCCACTAGAACCCCAAAAGAATCCTCGATGCAATATTTCTAGGTTTTCAAGTAGACCATCAAGCATGCAGATAGTCGCAATTGAATGCGAGGGAATGGCAGTTAAAATAGAATTAATTAATGCGGCCTTGCCAACTTGATTTAAAAATCGCTTTTTCCACCCAGCTAACTTAGAGGCGACCTTATCCTTGAAAGAATGCTAGGCAAACCTAGGAATATATTTATATGAGATTTGAGTGCCTAGGTAATGAAAGGGATAAAGTACCAATCTAGATACCGAGAATATCTCGGACTAAGTTTCGCCTATGATTGCTAAGAGATTTGGGTAGATAGATAGCCGACTTAGCAAGATCGATTGTCTAGTTGGTAATCTCCTTGTAATTATCAAATAATTCCATTAATTTCCTACAATTTTTCTTAGTTGAAGCTATGCATATCAGAAGGTCGTTGACATACATGATATGATTTTGAGTAAAAGTTTCCTGGATGAAAAGTGTGAGTTCCCTAGAGTTAATTGTCCGCTTGACCATGAATGAGAAATTTGAGCAGTAATGATAAAGAAATAAGGTGAGAGGGGATCTACCTGTCTATGACTTACAAATTGTGTGAAGTTTGTACTTTCTTTGAGGGTGATAGGTTGTATTCATATGCACAATTTAGTGCTGCTAATCTTAAAATGCTCTTGCCTAAAATAACTTGTGAAAATTAAATCCCTATCTGACACAATAAATTTAGAAAATCTATTTTAGTAGTTATTATAATGAAAAGAGAGAATGACAATGCTTTGATAATCCGCCCACAAGAACCAAAATTATAGTATAACTTGCAAAAGGGGGCACAAAACTAAGATGTACATGAGATTGAAATTTTATGTTTAAAAGATATTCTGTTTGTTACTTTTTTTTTTTGTTTAGGTGTTCGGACCCACTCATTATTGGAAGGATAAATTCAATGTTGTATCCCTTTTTATTCCGTTCTCTACTTATTATGTTCGTTTTTGTTCAATGCTGGGCTAATATGGAGAGGCCTATTCAAGTGTAAGCCATATGTAGTGGTTTTTTTTTTTTTTTGGGTGACACTAGATGGAAGTGGTTTTTTTTGGGGCGAAAGTGTGGGTTTCGAATAATGTGACGTCCGATGGAACTAACCATGAAATTAGAGATGAGAATCGACGATCACGACGTTAATTTCAGCGTCTAGTTTCACTATTTTTTTGTAAAATCGGATCACTATTCACGTTTTATTCTTTTTTGTTTAGAACTTTTTTATATTTATTATTTGTCATTTTAGGAAATTTTTTATATTTTGTTAAAAACAGCTTATGATAAATATTATTTATTATATTATAATAATATATTTTTATATAAAAAATTAACAAAAAAATTAATTTATACTAAATATTTATTAATAAAAAAATATATTTTATATATACAATTTCTTTATATTTTATATTTTGGAAAAGTAATCGAATTGATTGGGTAGCCGCCCCGGAGTGTATTTTAGGTCCTCAGTTTGGTTAGATTTTTTTTTATTTGACTCCTGTATCACAGAATTTTAATATCTTGACCCTAAAAATATACATTTTAATATCAATGTGAGCTTAATATTGGTTGGATTAATAAAAAAGAACAACTTGTGCCCAAGTTGGAGTTCAATTAGTTAGACGTTGGAAAGTATTCAACACAGGTTGATGTAACATCAAAGAACACCAAAATATTAATGCCAGAGTCAAAGCAGAATTAGTTTTATGTATTACCTTTAAATATTATATTAAATATATAATATCTGGAAAAGGACCGGCATCAGTGAAGTCAACCACATAACAAAACTTTTGAAGCTTTATTATAATAATAGAAGTCAAGTGTCAAGTGTCAAGTGCATGTCTCAACAGTATAACTCATAAATTAGATATTAATGCCAGAGTCAAAGCAGAATTAGTTTTATGTATTACCTTTAAATATTATATTAAATATATAATATCTGGAAAAGGACCGGCATACGTGAAGTCAATCGCATAACAAACCTTTTGAAGCTTTATTATAATAATAGAAGTCAAGTGTCAAGTGCATGTCTTAACAGTATAACTCATAAATTAGATAAGTTGATTAATATCAAATAGCATTTATTTTTCAAAACATTTCATTGGTATAATACATAAAATAAGTCAAGGATAATCGATGGAGTTGACCTAATAATACATATACAGTAACTCGCATTATTGTTAATATCAAACAATATCCTCAATTATCAAATTTTGATTTCTATTTTTCATGCATGTAAAGGATTACATACAACAATTGGATGAGGACAAAACTCCCGAACACCGTATTATGAAATGACAACTGAAAAAAAAATTAATTACTCTTCATGAAGACCAACATTAATGCCGGTCATAGATATAAATGATCGATTGAATTTATAAAGTGATATCATATGATATGTGTGAGATGACCAGGGACTTGAAGACTTAATTTGGTCATCTCATACGTATCCCCAACTAATAACTAAACTATATATAAATAATGAGGAATCAAGAGAGGAGTAATAAATTTTAATACCAAAACGATCTGCATGATTATTTGGTTTATTCGAGTTGGTTTCGCTAACTTACGAATAAAAAGCGACTGTTTAAATTTTGTAAGAAAAAAATGGATAAGATTTTATGCCTTTGCAAAAGTACTGAACTAATTAAACGATATGCAAAGAGCCACCAGTATATATGGACATGTTTAGATGATCAATATTTTGTGTGACTTAATTAGGTCATGTTCAGACAATACATTTTGTTGCTCAAACATTTTAAAGGAGCTCGCTTATTGCATCTTTAAATAAAAAGAATAATACAACATGCAATAATAATACATTTTGAAGCCGTCATTTTCTTATCTTCATGCTCTTAATACAACATGGGGCCAACTTCCCCATTTTGCACTACATATATCCATGGATGTTTTCGTTGAAGATTCAACAAAATTGGCTTGATCACTTGAACTTAATTTGATCGCTCCAACATTTTTTCACAATGCAATATTCAACTCAGTAATCCACCCAAAATCCCTCCCCACATATATAAATCCATCTCCAAATAGTACCTTAATTTTCACTTATTGTGTTCATAATTCAAATAGTACCTTAATTTTTTTTTTCAGTTGTCGTTTCATAATACGGTGTTTGGGAGTTTTGTCCTCATCTAATTGTTGTACGCAATCCTTTACATTCATGAAAAAAAAATTTGATAATTGAGGATATTGTTTGATACCAACAATAAGGGAAGTTACTGTACATGTATTATTAGATCAACTCCCTCGATTATCCTTGACTTATTTTGTGTATTATACAAATGAAATGTTTGAAAAATAAATGCTATTTGATATTAAACAACTTATCTAATTTATGAGTTATACTGTTAAGACATGCACTTGACACTTGACTTCTATTATTATAATAAAGCTTCAAAAGTTTTGTTATGTGATTGACTTCACGTATGCCGGTCCTTTTCCAGATATTATATATTTAATACAATATTTAAAGGTAATACATAAAAATAATTCTGCTTTGACTCTGGCATTAATATTTGGGTTATTTTTTTAACATCCTTGAACTATAATTTTTTTTCGCATCTAATTCTAAACTATAAATTTACAATATTTAGTCCCCGAACTTATTTAAATTTGACATTTAGATCTTAAAGTTAAATTTAATATAAAGTTTATTAAGTTTCTTTTTCTAATAAATATGAATGTCAGTTTTACCCCTTTATTTTTAACATGAAAAATATTTTAAAAATAAAAATTATTGACATAAATATAATATTGTATAAAAATATTATTATCAATTAGTACTTTTACTTGCATTCATTATTTTTTATTTTAAAAATATTTTTTTATAATATGAATGTAAGGGTAGAAAGGACATTTCATAATTAAATTTAAATAAAATTTATTTAAAATTTAACAGAAGGATCTAAATGTCAAATTTAGATAAGATTAAAGACTAAAATTTATAAGATTATAGTTTAGGATTAGTTGTGGAAAAAAGTTATATTTGACCGGGTATTAAAGGAAATAACTCTTAATATTTTGATGTTCTTTGATGTTACATCTACTTGTGTTGAATACTTTCCAACGTCTAACTAATTGAACTCCAACTTGAGCACAAGTTGTTCTTTTTATTAATCCAACCAATATTAATTAAGCTCACATTGGTTTACCCGAAAATGTAAATTTATTTATTTTTTCTGAACGTTGTTGAATAACACAAAAAAGAAGTCTATTTTTAGGGCCAAGATATTAAAATTCTGTGATTCAGGAGCCAAGTAAATAAAATATAACCAAACTGAGGACCTAAAATAAACTCCGGGGCGGCTACACAATCAATTCGATTACTTTTCCAAAATTATTTTGGTTCAAGTGAAAGATGAAATATTAGTTCAAACGGAAGATGAAAAATTAAAAAAATTGATGTGATATAAAAAATATATAAATTAATTTTAGTGCATGTTTGAATTAGGGGAGCCCAACATAATAAAACGCCTAACCAAAGTAGAGATTATATTTAGTACAAAACATATTTAAGAGGTTTCAATTATCATAAAAATGACAAATAATAAAAATTAATATTTTTACAATAAATATATTATATTTAATATATAATATTTTATGTTAGGAATGTGTGAGAGAGAAAGTCTAAAAGAAAAAAATAAGCTTGAAAAAAAAAGAAACTAGACGTTGAAATTGACGTCGTGATCGTCAATTTTCACATTAAATTTTAACGTCGGTTCCGGCCGACGTCACATTATTCGATGAAATTAATCGAAATCACATTTTCACCTAGTTTCACCCAAAAAAATAACCACTATATATAACTTACACTTGAATGGGGCCTCTCCATATTAGCCCAGCATTGAACAAAAACGAACATAATAAGTAGGGAACGGAATAAAAAGGGATACAACATTGAATTTATCCTTCCGTATTAGTGTCAAAGTTAGTTAACTTTCCATTTAGTGGTTCTTGATTCACAAGGACTAAATTTAAAACGCAGCAAAGAAAAGAAAATCCATTAGTTGCTCAATGATACATTGATGAAGTCATGGAATATACCAAAGGAGGGGGAGGATAATTTGGTGTATAAGACTTTTATGAACATTAAATGACCAAACAATGAAGCACAAGCAATCCAAACACCAAGCAAGTAAGTAAAGGAAAATAATTATATACAATGCGGACGAAATGAATTATCGACAAGGTTTGTCCACTACCTACCTTCTAGTTCTCACTTCTGGAAGGGATAACCAATTACACCAATATCATCTTTTTCTTCGTTCCAAGAGCAAATGAAACCTCTTCTACAATGGAAGCTCTCACTACACTTTTCTATGTTCAAGAAACTATGAGAGAACTTCTTTTACAATTGTTCTCAATGGATCAAGAAAATATTGTCTCTCACATTTAATACCACACTTTTCTATGTTCTAGCACCTATTCCTTTCAACTCTAGAGAGAGAGAGTTGAAAGGAATAGGTGCTAGAACATAGGCTTTACATCTTAATTACTTATATTTCACTACAAGAACGCTAATTACAGACGGTCAAAATCGTCTGCAATTAGTCCAAAACCGTCGGTAATACATTTTTCGACGATTTTTCGAACGAAATCGTTCCATCGGAAAAAATGGTAGTCGTAAATCGATTTGCGATAGTTGGAAAAAATTCGTCGGAAGTATCGACGGTTGTAACAGTCCGAAAAGTCCGGCGGTTCCAACGTCGAAAGTTTTCGACGGCCGCAACTGTCAAAACTTTCGACAGTCAAAATCGCCGAAACTTTCGACGGTCAAAACCGCCGAAACTTTGGATGGTCGTCGCAATCCGTCGAAACTTTTGGCGGTCGCAAACCATCGAAACTTTCGGCCGTCGTCACAACCGTCGATCTTTCGATGGTCGCAGCTGTCGCAAAGATTTTTAAAAATAAATAAATTAGCGACCGGCCAAATCTGACCGCCTGGCGGCCAGATCGGGCCGTGGCTAGATCCGGCCGCCCACGACCAAATCTGGACAGGTCAAATCCAGCCGCTCACAGCCAAATACGGCGGCTTCCAGGCCGCCAGACAGCCGATCCGATCGCTAGTGGAAGAGAGAGAGAGGAGAGGTCGCCAGCGAGTCGTCGTCCGATAGGGAGGGTCGCCGGCCGGAAGGTCGCCGACGAGTCGGGCCGACAAAATAGGAGATGGAGAGAGAGAGGAGAGAGGGAAAGAATGGAGAATGGAGAGTGGGAAAATAAAAATATATATATATAGGGTAGAAAGTTGGGAAGCGGAAAAATGAAAAAAGGAGCGGTGGGAGAGTATTTTTAATTACCGACGATCATAACCGTCAGAAAATTAGTAAAGATATATATGAATGTAGTATTTAATTATTTTTAAAGTTACCGACAGTCCAAACCATCGGAAAGTATTTAATTAGAATAATAAAATATTACTTACATATATATAATATTATATTATTATACATTTACTGACGGTTACGATCATTGGAAATATCGTCATTCCTAATCATCAAAAAATAAAATAATAATATAAGAAATTATATAATTTATTATTTTTATTTATGACGATTGTAACCGTCAGAAATTACGTCAAAATTTGCGACGGATGGATATCTGTTGGAAATATCGATGTTCCTAATCGTTGAAAAATAAAAATCATAATATAATAAATTATATAATTTATTATTTTCATTTCTGATGTTTACAATCGTCGAAAATTCCGTTGGAATTTGCGACAGATGGGTATCCATCGGAAATATCGACGTTCTTAATCGTCGAAAAATAAAATAATAATATAAAAATTACATAATCGTCGAAACATTTTCATCGCACAATCCGCCGTAAATTGCGACGGATTTCTATCCGTCGAAAATTGCCCGTCAAAAAATGATAATTTTCTTGTAGTGTTTTTTATCAATTTGACATACAAAAAAATTAAATTCAGAATGGACAATTTATGGCTTAACTTTAATTTAATATTTAATTATTTTCCCACTAGATTTTTATTGAGAATTATAATCAAAGTTATGGATAATTCTCTTAATTTTATAAACAAACAAGAGTTCCAAAAAATCATGTATGAGAACAATTTGCAAAAGTTCAATTTTGGATGGATATTTTGTGCACTAAAATTTTCCTTAATATTTGAACTATGTTCCCACTATATTTGGAGAGGTGAACAAGAAAATTGTCAATATTTCTCTTAAATTTTCAAAAAATAAACAATCATCTCATTTGGGATAAACCTAAAAAAAAAGTAATGTCGAAACAGTGTGTTGGTAATAGAAGTTGTGTAACGCCCCGAGACCTACGTGACTATCACGTGCTCAGAGTCGTCCCAGAGGCGTTATACAATTCTATGTAAATAATTTTTGCGGAAAATAAATTTTATTAATGCGAAAATAAGATCGCCTAACAATATAATATCAAGGAGCTAGAAATGTCCATGACTCCATCATCCTAAATATACGGAAAATAAAAACTAAACCAATAATCTAGTAGGACTAAATCCTACACCATGTGCAACACCTCTGTCACTGAGCCTGACCACCTGCATCACCATCTTCTATCATCTCACCTGCATGAATTCAGATGCAAGAAAAATCCATGAGTATAAAAATACTCAGTACGTAAGATCTAACCATAACAATAAGTAGATCAATAGTGCTCAAAAATCAATAATCGATAAGAAGCAATAAACAATAGAGCACATGATAGAACAATAGATGAGAGCTCAATAATCAATAAGGTCATGAATCAAAAAATGGGATCAGGTAAGAGATCAAGGGATCAATTATCAATTATGCTCGATCACTATGGCACCTATCTAATTTAACAATTTATTATCAATGTTTGTGGTCATCGGTCAATTACCAATTCCTATTCTATTCAATAGGAGGAGGCAAAGCCGATCAACGTCAAAATCCAATGACTAGGGTTCAATTCAATTCCATTCAGTTCTATTCAATTTCAATTCGATTCAATTTAATTTAATTCAATTAGGGAGCGCTCAGCCAATTATGGGAAACTCTATGTCTCTTTCATGTAGGCTAATGGGAGATCAAGTCACGGCAAGCCGTCCTCCAATAGTAGCACTAATAATATGTTCGTGATGGTGAGGGACCATGGCCATCACAGGACAGCCATAGCTTCCCAAAAGGATGACGTCTCAAACCTCTAAGTACACTATCTGCCCCATACAATACTATAACAATAATGGCCCAAGAGGCTTAGAGATAATCGGAGAACATAGAGACCCAACAGTTTCCATCTTTTATCTTATTTAATCTAAAAATCTATCTTTAACAATTTACTTTGGGTTAGATAAGGACTCAATCAGAGAAAAACTACTGGATCGATAATATGATGGATAACAGGATCTGATATGGTAACCATGAAAAAAAATCTCAAATCAAATCTAACAAGAATTTGATGAGGCCAGATCCGCTAACAATACAATTTAGGAATAATTATAGCAACTATTCAATTATCTATGTTAAAACAACACAATTTACATTTTCTGTCCTCAGAACTCGGCCCGCGTCGGGTGAAACCCGGGCCATGTTCGGAAATGATCGATATCACCTCGGCTAGGGCAAACCCGGGCCGGGTGTGTAGTGAACCCGGGCCGAGTTGGCTTGTTCACCTCCAAATCAATCACACCGCAACCCCGAGTCGAGCCGAAGGCAGAACCCAAGTCGGGTCAATAGGAATCGGGGTCGGGTTGGACAACCCGATCCGGTTCCGAATCCAATTCGGTCCGGATCCAACCAAATTTGGGCCGGGCACAGCAGAACCCGGGCCGGGTTCTGCCGCCGACAGAGAAGTGCATTCCGACGTGAGTTTCCGACCATCATAACTATGACATATATTGTCTAAACTATGCATATGATATATTAATGGAATCTTGGTACAAAGGAGAAGAGATTAATGTTTCATGTCGTGAAAAACCGACGACATAGGGATTCCCCTACGTACCTAGAGTTGGTTGAAAAACCAACTGGAGTTCCTTATCTGACAATCTGCACGAACGCCAAACTTTGGCCGGCGATTCTCTGTCCTCGCTCCGAAACTCATGGACATCACCTGAAGCTTCTTCTCCTATGTGCAGGCTTCGAAATCAGCCGCCACACGTTCTCGGAAGTGCCTCGGTTCATGTGCAAATGAGAGGAAAAAGGGGGCTCGTGGACAGAATTCTGTTTGACAGAAAAAAGGAGTTTCCAACCACCCTTTAATGCCTATTTATAGGTGCAAATTTGCAATATCAATTCTATTAGGCCTTGGACTCTTTTAGAATCAATCTTGGCAATCCATTAATAATTTACCACATCATAATATCTCAAATTTAATTAAATCCGAGATTAATTAATTTCCTATCATAACAACTCCATTAAATCCAATCCCTCTCAAATTTCTTTTTATCTCTTTAACTATCTTTTTCAATTTTCCTTGAATTTCAGAATTAAATAATTCTCGAATATTAGATAATGATTTTTCAGATATTATAAATGAATAAATTCATTTATTTATTTAACGAAAATCTGGGTTGTTACAAGTTGAGACTTTGGAAGGAAAATTTTTTGAATGAATGAATGATAACAAGGGTAAATTACACGAATGGTCCCCGAACTTTGAGTCTATTTTCAATTGGTCCCCCAACTTCAATTTATAACCAGAACGTCATACATCTTTTATTTTCTTGCACGTTTAGTCCTCCTGACTGATAATCGCAGGTTCCCCGGTTGCCTTGCTTACGTGGCCGACTTTCTCTCTCATCCACGTCAGCTTAAATCGGTCACGTCAGCTTAAAAATTTTAAAAAATAAAAAAAAAATATGAAGATATCCACATCATTAAAAAATAAAAAAATGAGTTGAGAAGAGAGAGGGAGGAGGCGGCCGCCCCCCTCCCTCTCTGCGGGAGAGAGAAGGAGGGGGGCGACCGCCCCCCTCCTCTCTCACGAATGGCGAGAGAGAGAGGGAGGGGGGCGATCGCCCCCTCCTTCTCTTTCCAGCACGACGAGAGAGAGGCAGGGGGATCTCCAGCACGGCGAGGGAGAGGGAGGGGGGCGACCACCCCCCCTTCCGGTCGAGCTCGACCAGAGGGTGGCGGCCGGGCTATCGCCCCCCTCCTCTCTCCAGCATGGCGAGAGAGCGAGAAGGAGGGGGGGCGACCGCCCCCCTCTGGCGCGAGCTCGACCGGAGGGGGACGGTCGCCCCCTCCTCTCGTCCACGTGAAGGGGGCGATCACACCCTTTCCTCTCTCTCCCGCACGGCGAGAGAGAGGGAGGGGGCGACCGCTCCCCTCCGATCGAGCTCGCCGACTGGTCGAGCTTAGCCGGCGAGCTCGATCGGAGGGGGCGGTCGCCCCTTTCCCTCTCTCTTTCCAACTCACTTTTTTTATTTTTTTAATGATGTGGAAACCTTCATATATTTTTTTTTAAATTTTTAAGTTGATGTGGCCGACTTAAGCTGACCTGGATGAGAGAGAAAGACGACGACGTAAGCAAGACAACCGGGAAACTTGCGATCACTGGTCAGGAGGACTAAGCGTGCAAGAAAATAAAAGATGGAGGACGTTCTACTTATAAATTGAAGTTGGTAGACCAACTGAAAATCGATTCAAAGTTGAGAGACCATTCGTGTAATTTACCCATGATGATAGAGAACTTCATACATATTTTTATTAATTAAAAGTCCTTTTATCATTCTATATTCTTATACATTATTGTCACATTTTGACCGTCTACTATTCCATTTTACCTTTGTTCATAAAATTCTTGCACGAATTCGATCTTTTTAATTTGAAAAGGTTATTATCTATCTAATTTTGAATTCTCATTTTGACCGTCTCTAATTCTTGCATCTTTGAGCTAGATTCCAAAAAAACCTTGGTGGTGATTTCTGTAGCACATAGACATATCTATCTATCTCATCACCTCGGAAGCTGCCCAGAGGACAACAGCATAGATATTCCAAAGCCTCGTTTGGAAAGTGGAACCGATTGGAATCGGACTCCTGATTCCACTCGATTTCCCAAACACAAGTTGAATCGAGATGTTAGAATCAGGCGCACACGTGACCTGTTCCAATATCTCGATTCCGTGGAATCGAAATGGGGCGCAATTATTTTTTTTGCTTTTGATCATTTTTTTTTTGGATGACGTCGTGCTCTTTTTTTCCCATTTTTTTATCATTTTCTTTTACAATATTTCTTATACAAATTAATTTATTTATTAGCTATAAAATATAAATAATAAATGAGTAATGTAATATTATTTATTATTTCATTATAAAATTTTAATATTTCATTAAATATAAATTATTAAAAAAATTATTTTTTATATTTAAATACTATATTTTTTAACAAATTTGCTGACATAATTTTTTTAATATATATTATGTATTTTATTTTTTAATAATTTTACAATATATATTTTTAATTCAATTACTCATTAAAATTAATTCATCAAATTTATTTTTTCTTATCACATCAATTACTTTATTTCTCTATCATCAAATTTCATTTCATCCAAATATAACCAAAACTAATCTATTAACTTATCACGAGAACTTAGTGAATTTTCTCGGCTACAGTATCCGATATGATAGCTTCTAATTTTGTTATGGCTTTGCCTCAAGGCTTCGAAGCTGGTGCTGGATGCGAGGGACTGGACCGGTTTAGGATTTCCAGACCCCACTATCTGGGACCAAAATAGATGGTTTGTCTCTTAAAAGGGACCAAGGGGAAGCGCGCGGTGGCACACAAGGTTTTGTATTTTATACCTGTCAAATTAACCCCCGTTCCCCCCTAAGTTGTGAGATTACTTTCTTTTAGCCTTTCACATTGGTCCCTATGGAGGTGTAGCAAACAGCAAGAATAACGCCTTATTTTCACATGTGCACCCAAACGCTACAAGAATAAGAATAAGTAAAGAGACAACAAAAGTTCTTGTCGGATGACTATATTTTTCATCGAAAATTGAAAAGGGTAAGAACTTGATGATCTTGCTATTAGTAGGAACAAGGAAGAACAATATTTTATTTCCTTTTATTAAAAAAATTTAATAACCAAAAATTGTACATAAGATATTTGTTCAGATGCACATTTATTCTTGTTCTAGGGATATGTTAACTTCATATCAAACACCCTCTATATAGTTAATGAAAAAAGCTATCAAAATTATGCATATGTATAGTGAAATTGGAGAGTAATTTTAAATGTATTTAGAGTGGAGAATAGAACTATATATTAATTAGCTTGTTCCCATTGAGATTTTCTTGTCGGACGCTGATAAAATCAATGGATACCTTAATTAATTCCATCTGCCTCAATAAATAGAAAGAAAAAAAAAATCAGTAGGAGCTTTTCTACAGTTGTATTTTTTGGACATTTCAAAGCATTTCAAAGTATGATCGATATAAATGACGTACATACGCGGAGAAATAATTAATTTCTCACGAGTTTAAAGAGTTGGATGCATTCAATATTCTCACGTATATACATCACGTAACTTTTGTTTGTCTCTTCACTATACGTAACTAATTAGTTAATTCCTCCAATTCAATGGGAACGAACGAGTACTCTCGTGCACAGCCAACCAACCATATTCAATTCATTGGCCTCATAAACCCTACTGCCTTTTTGTAACTAATATATTTCATCGAACAATTTTACAAAAGTAAAATAATATTATCTCGTTAAACATTTAAATGCCAAGTCTATCTAGCTACGTTTCAAAATACGTTATGACAATTAAAAGAAATTTCATAAAGAGAAAATATGTGAACGGTTCAGATTATAAACAAAAATATGTATGGTCAAAGCTTATAATATCTTTTTTATGGGATCAGAATGCTATGATTAATAATATATAGTCTAGCAAATCGATCTCAACTCTCGCAAAAAATTCACGTTTTTGAAAAATCACATGGAGACTCACACACAGCTATGATATGATGAGTGACATTTACACTCGTGATGGAACTATGGAATGGCAATAGAAAAAAAATATTAACCATTTAACAGCCATTTTGTGATCGAACTGGATAGTCTTCAATAATTCAGGTCAGAAATGAAGTATTCCTTTCTCCTTTTTTTATGAAATTTGATCCAATAAATTTAATTCAAGACAATAAACAAACAAATAAAAATATTGACTTTCTAGATCCTCAACCCTACTCCATGTCACTGCCACTGCCACTGCCACTGTTGTCCATCAACCTCTCTACAAGCTAAATTAATTAATATTAAGAAAAAGGACTAATCACAGTTACGTGTCATTATTAATACAGAAGAACAGGAAGCATATGCATTTGGACAAGGCATGGCTCATATATCAAAGCGTCTGAGAAATCGAAGTGAGCCTTAATTTGCAGCACTGGTGCGAAATGGAGGTGTCCTTCGTCCACGACCTGCTGCGAGCGCGACCGCCGTGGATGCTTCTGCTGGCTTGCATCGGCGTCGTCCGCCTCCTCCGGGCGCTCTCGTCCCTCCTGAGATGGCTCTACGTCTCCTTCTTGAGGCCCGGCAAGGACCTCAAGAGCTACGGCTCCTGGGCGGTCGTCACCGGCGCCACGGACGGCATCGGCAGGGCCTTGGCCATCCAGCTCGCCCGCGAGGGCCTCCACCTGGTCCTCGTCGGGAGGAATCCCGGCAAGCTCGGGCGTGTCCGGGACGAGATCAAGTCCGCCTCGTCCTCCGGGTCCACGGAAGTCGAGTGCGTCGTCGTCGACATGGCCGAAGACCTTTCCGAAGGTGTCCGGCGGCTCGAGGACGCCATCAGAGGGCTGGACGTGGGGATCCTGGTGAACAACGCCGGGACTACGTACCCGCACGCCATGTACCACCACGAGGTGGAGGAGGAGGTCTGGGCGGGCGTCGTGAGGGTCAACGTGGAGGGGACGACGAGGGTCAGCAGGGCGGTGCTGCCGGGCATGGTGAAGAGGGGGAGGGGCGCCGTCGTCAACATCGGTTCCGGGTCCTCCATGGTGGTGCCGTCCTTCCCGTTCTATGATGTGTATGCCGCCTCCAAAGCGTGAGTTTTTGTGACCCCAAAATAAATTAAGGCCTTGCATTTTTGCTCATGGAATATGAATTTTAAAATAACGATTAACCTTCTTTTTTTTTCTTTTTCAAACTTTTTCTATTACAAAAAGTATATATCGTTTCAGTTAAATAAGCAATAAATCAGAAAAATTTCGAACTTTTTTTATCAATGAATATTTTCTTACTCTTGAACTTTTTTATGTGTACTTGGGTACGAGCAATAAAATAACTTCAAATTAAAATTTCTAACTTCCTCGTGTTTATATGATCTCTCATGAAAAAATGGTACTAAAATAATTTGTCAATCAACAACTCATAACTTAATAAATTTTCATGATAATTTCTTACAGTAAAAGAGAGAGGACAATTTCTCATGAGATATTATCCCATTTTATCTTTTATATGATCAGTATAATTTTTTTAAAAAAATTAGCTATTTTCAAAAGAAGGATTTATTGGGGTTCTCCCAACTGGTCCTAAGTTTTTAGACATTAGATTTGTCATATATGACTGGGATCGCGCACAATTTTTCAGCCATTGTATCTTCGCGTGACGATTGCACGATTTTCCAGCCGTTGGATCTTCATGCGACGGTTGCTGTTCGTTGCCCTTTTTCTCCTTATCTCCCAAGTCTCTATTCCATCTCTAACCGGCAAGGTCTAATTGGTGGCGGCGAAACGGGGCTTCGGCAAACGCAATGGCGGTGGAGACGTGCGGTCACGGAGAATGCGGCGGCGAGGGGTCGCTCACGGAGGATGCGGTAGTGGCGAGGATGGCTGCTCGCGGAGGATGCGGTGGCGACGAGGGCTCGCAGAGGAAAGGAGGAGGGCTCGTGAAGGAAAGAAGGAAAGGAGGAGGGCAGCGACGAGGAGCATGGTCGAAGCATTTCGACGGCCAAACGGAGCCTCGACAAACAAGATCGACGGTGGCGACAACTAGCGAATGCGGCAGCGACGAGGAGCATGGTCGGGATCGCTTTGTGCACGGTCGTGATCGCTCGCGAGAGAGAAAAAAGAAGAAAAAAATCCAATGGAGGACCACCATTGTGCAAAGATCCAACGGCTAAAAATTTGTGTGCAATTCCAACCATAGATGATAGATCTAATGGTTAAAAACTTGAGAGCATGAGCCCATTAGATCCTTAAGGGAACGTTTGTTTCCGGAACCGGGAGGAACGACGCCCTTGCTCCATCCGGTTTCGTCAAATTAACATCCCTCGGTACTGAGTTTGGGGCGGGAACGAAATAGGTGAAATCAGGGTCACGTGATCTTAGTTCCACTCGTTCCGATTTCACTTTTTTGTTAGAATCGGGAGTTGTTCCCTTTTTTTGACGCGACATATTAATTTTTTTTTAAAAAATTCTTTTTCTTTTCTCTCACACAATATCCTTCATAAAATAAATTATTTAATAAATATAAAATAATTTATTAAAGGATTAATATAATATTATTTATTACTTATTATTTCATTAGAAAATTTTAATATTTCATTAAATATAATTAATTTTAAAATATATTTCATTAGATATAATTAATTTTAAAGTTTTATATTTAAATAATATATTTTAAACAAATTTTTCATAAAAAATGATTTTATATTAATAATAAAATTATATTTTATAATTATTTTTAATTTAAAACTCACAAAAAATTCATTCATCAGATTAATTTTATCCTATCACATCAATTTTCTAATTCCTTATCATTACGTTTCGCTTCGTACAAACACACTTCAAATTAATTAATTTAATTATGCACCGAGAACTTAGGAGGATCGTGATTCTATTTTCGCACCCATTAAAAGAATAGTGATTAAAATAATATGATATCGATAATTATTACCGAAATCCAGTCAAATGATAAAAGAAAAACTATTTGACTGCTCCCAGAGCATCTGCTATTAATGGACAAACATAACGTCATGATTGTACTTAGGACGAGTCCGTGCTCTCTCTGTAAGAGACAGGACACAAAACATATGGATAGATGAGACCAAACCTCCAGTAAATGTTGCAGATGCTGTTTAATATGCATTTATCAATCTTTATTTTTCTTTATTCCTTTATTATCACTTTCACTACTTCCATTCCAGTTTCTGAATATTATTCAAGCCTACTATATAGTGAGCTTTATTCTGTTGGAATTATCTTATGTTTTTAATCATAATTAAGTCACTTTATTTTTCATTTTAATCTGTAGGTACGTTGATCAATTATCGAGGAGCCTGATGGTAGAATACAGAAGTCTGGGAATAGATGTCCAGTGTCAGGTAATCAGCTGATTTAATTAAATCAATATCGATCATTTCTTGCCCTATTTATTCACCTTGCATGCTTCTATTACATGCTTCTATAACTTTTTTTTTTGCATTTTATGCTCATGATGATCTTAAAATGGCTTCATGTTCATATTTATCATCTTAAAAGATTTAAGACTCAATAGAAATATTTATTGACCACCACCTACCACAAGAATATAAGTATAAGAGCGGCAAATGGTCCATATCATTCAAGTCCATCGATTATTCATGAATATGACATGTACTTGTTATCTTCATAAAATACAAAAATAAGGAGAGGATAAAAATTTTCGTGTTTCTTTTGAATCGTCCACTTATTAATATATATATAATTATTTTTATAAATATCACCTAAATTATCATAATTTTCACATTTAATCCTAATTTATGAACTTATTTTCACTTTATTCCTCTCGTTCACTTTAGTTATATTTTTCATTACTTTTATTTTTTTTATTTATGAAAAGACTAAATTACTCTTAAAAATATGAAATAATAAATAAAAAAATAAAAAATCATTGAAAGAACTAAAATGACAAATAAAAAATATCTTTTATGAAAAAGACTAAATTATTCTTCTTTAAATTTTTTTATATTTATTATTTGATATGTTACGGAGGGAGAAGTAATTTAGTTTTTTCATAAATAAAAAAATCAAAAGTAACGAAAAATATAACATAAGTAAATGGAACATGATAGTTTAGAGATAAAAAATAAGTCCGTAATTTAAAATTAAACGTGAAAGATCGTAATAATTTAGAAGAGATTTATATATATATATATTTGTTCCCTCAATTACATTTATGCATATATCAACCAGCTGCCTAACTGTCTCGTTAGTCCATTCAATTAATTTTAAGTAACGAAAATGGGCCCTGACTGGGCAGGCCCCGTTGTACGTGGCTACGAAGATGGTGGGGAAGGAGCGGTCGGCGTTCGTCCCGGATCCCGAGGCGTACGCGAGGGCGGGGGTCCGTTGGATCGGGCGGGAGGCACGGTGCAGCCCCTACTGGCCCCACGCTGTCCAGTGGTTCCTGGCGTCGTTGCTCCCGGACGCCCTCCTAAACGCCTGGCGTCGCCGCGTC
Source organism: Pontederia crassipes (assembly GCA_030549335.1). NCBI lineage: Eukaryota > Viridiplantae > Streptophyta > Magnoliopsida > Commelinales > Pontederiaceae > Pontederia > Pontederia crassipes. The sequence continues at coordinate 39,944,282 of CM060190.1, forward strand.
GGCCTCGCCAAGAGAGCGGAGGCCGCCGCTCGCTGTGAAACTGAAATCGGCCAAGGACCGACCAGAAGAAATTAAGCAGATGAACGCGAAAACACAGCACTGAACATCCCCACCATTAGTCCAACATCCGTGATCTTCAGATAAATAATGTAACGAAGCTAGCTAGCACTCTTCATCATGTACTAATAGAAAGCTTAGCATGGACGAAGTGATATGTGACGAGTTTGATTCTTTCTGATGCATCTGATCTTTACATATTATTATCGATCCGTCATAGTCAAATTATAGCATGATCTCAATACAGTCGAAGTCTCCAAGATTTCTGATTACATCTTTAAACTATATTCATTCCTTATTATCTTTTATGAGTACAACATGATTGATGGCTGTAGGATAACTTTTTCACTCATGACGAATTACTTAAAGCTAAGGTATAGCCTATCATTGACGGCATAACTTGAATATGAATAATATTTGCAATCAAACAATTTAAAGGTCAATATTCAATGTTCCTCATCCATATTGGAAGATGCTACTATTGCAATTTGCAACGATCAGAAATTTATCCAAAAAGTTAAGGACAATTAGAAAGATTTCGTTATACATTTTCTTAATCATCTAACAAAGAAATACTTTAACATTTTAGAAAAAAATCATAATTAGTAAAACCTTAAAATAATTGTGTAACATCATTTTTCAACTAATAAATCAAAAGATCTTAAATGTCTAAGGACTTCATTATATCATTTCTATTAATAATCATTAGACTTATTTGGTTCTAGCACGTGCATAACTTTTCTCATGAGTTTGAGCTGTCATCATTTATTCTTGATTATCTATACAAATTCAAAGTGCAGGATTTTTTAATTAGAATATGTGCATGTTATGATAACTTATCACATATACTACATGTAATGCATCTATCACCATAATAACATAATATGTGAACATGCAAGCTATGAACTACATCACCCTTACATGATATGATATCATACTTATCATTCCTAAATAGCTTTATAGTGGAACATAAATAACTTAGCATACTTTCTTAACTTGGAGCATCATTTTGTTCAAGTATCATACATTAAAATATACATTCATCACATTCATGAGCATACTTAGCATATAAGTTATCATTGCATTTCTTCTTCATTGTCATATACATCTTAGGGGCTTCTTTATAACTCCTTGTTCACTTGTTACTTGACGTCTTTCATGCCTTACTTTACATTTTCTCAGGATTATTTTATAATCATTTGGACCTTCTTTCATTTTTTTTATCATGTGTGACTTTGAAGTGGTATTCTTTATTTTTCATGTTTATCACATAACATTATCATCTTGACTTTCATTTAATGTCTTATGATACATCATAAGAAACACACACATCATAGTAGTGAGAGAATTTTATTTTTAGTCATTTTTAAAAACATACACATTTTCTAACAAGGAATTTTGTTCCTTGAGAACTACATACATAAATGTAAGGCTTTACTTCCTATCTTTACTTTTCATCATCTTAACTTTCTTTCTTTATTATAAGATACATCAAATTAAATTTCACTTTCATTCATACTTTATTTTATGACATCTTTTATTGTAACTTAGTTGGAGAATCATATCAACGTCATCACATTAGATAGATAGATCACATTCTTAAGAATACACACAATAATAATGAGATATTTTATTCATAAATATGCACAATTTTTAATGAGAGACTTTGTTATTTGAAAACACATACATAAATGTAGGATTTACTTCACTAGACTTGAGGAAATATATATAAGTGTTGGACTTTACTTTTCACCATTATTTTGATGAGTGGCAATGACTTATTTTTCGACTTTAGGATGCATTATGCTTTTTTCAATACATCAAGCTTTCACATAAATTATTTTTCATCATTTAGCCTAATTACGATTGAACACACATTACATGTATCTATGTGTCATATACAATTAGCATACATCTATACATAACCTATATACTTTATAAAATAGGTTTAAGATATCATATTGACCATTTTGCAATGATCACGAGCACACATTGGTCACGCAATCACGTCCATTTTAGTCTTCACTCAGTCACGGTGATGACCAGCTACCAAACTCTATCACACGATTGTGTTAGACTCCGTCGCGACCATGCTAGACTCCGTTGTAGTGTGATAGATTTGTCATGAATGTGAACGAGATTCGAACTTAGCATTCTTTTTCCTCTCACTAGCTCATCACAGTCATGCTCAAGCTTATTCACCCTCGTGATAGTCTTGTCATGGGTATTATTTCTTGGCTTTTGACCTTGGATCGGTTACGATTGTTCCCGACCTGGTACAACCATGCCAACGTACAAACAATCTAATTTCAGCCTTGAAATTCTAGATTTTTCAAAGAAAAATTTTAGAAAATCATATGTATCATTCCTAACAATCTTAGATGACATTTATAAGCATCTAATATGCATATAATATGAATAAACTTATGAATGTCATAACATAATAAGATATTAAAGTCCTTCCCTAAAACTTACAAAATCATATATTGAGCATGCATATAAATAGGTGGATCTTAACATATAATCAATGCATATCTCAATCACAATCAGAAATAGAAGTTATAGTGTTCTCTCTTAATTCATACAGGCAAAATCATTGAGAGGAAAGAGAGGTGTTGCATCCCTTTTACTTACTTAGGATTTTGTTTTCCCGCATTGATGTTGATCATCTTTTCTTTGTCCATGTCCTCATCTTCTTTGTCCTCCTCTTCCTCCTCTTCCTCCTCTTCCTCATTGTTCTCTTCTTTCTTCATCCTCAAGATTTAGGGTTGTAGTCGTCGTGTGGAGGAGAGAAATAAGAAAAGAAAGAGGAGGAAGGATTTGTGGGTCTTTTATAGAGTCTAGCATAGGGTATTCTAGGATTATATTCAAATGACTTAAATGTCCTTACTTGAAAATTTGGGTTGTTACAACTATCTATTAATGTTGTTTTTTCTAGATGACTCATGAAACTACTAATAACATGCACAATATCATTTTCGGTACATATTTGTATACATCTAGTTTTTTTACCAATATTTTATGTATGAAACATGATAGTGCATAGCTTGAACTTGATATGTACTCTTTTATTATTAGACATAAGTAGAATTGTGGAGTTGTGTACATTTGAAGGGTCAAAGACTTCACTATAGATATTATGAACATGAATACAATCTTTTGAATATAGCTTTTCTAAAATAAAAAGAGTATAATTTGTGTGATCCTTCATTCAAATTTTGCACTAATGTTTTTTTTATATTTTGCATATATGACATGTTCCTAAAAAAAAATCAATATATGATCAATATAAAAGGGCATATAGATGGTGAGATCATCCTTCATCTTTTTATGATACAAAAAATACTAATAAGAACTCCTTTAAAATCATGAAGTTGCCAAACATTTTGTACCATTGTATAAGAAATTACTTCAAACACATAGTGATATCTTCAATATGCAATCTTGATCTTCCTCACTTTGAATGGAGAACCCTTGTGGTTGGTTCAGGAGGATAACTTCTTTGAATTTTCTATGTATGAAGGTAATTTTCACATATAGCTATTCATTCATAGAATTCTAATGAGATATATCCATCTGGATGATATAAGCAAAGTAGCATCTAGATAAATATCTCATTATATTCTAATTTATTACTATAGACTTTAGCAACTAGATGTGCTTTGTACTGATGCCTTCAACTTCATCCATTTTTCTTCTACCTTTGGATAAGTTGGCAAGCTCCTAATTAAGTTTGATTCTTATAAAAAAGACTTCATCTCTTCACCAACTGCCAATCTAGTGCTTGTATTCTACATAAGTGTTTACTTCTTTGTAGCTAAATGACTTTGGGGACTCCGCCTGTTCTAGCCACATAAAATACAACTATGTCTCTAAAGTCGTATTACTTATGAGGAACCTATTTATCTGTATAGACGTCAAACAACAAAACTTGATGTAGGATCACAATGCACCAAAAGGAGGGGTGAAATGGTGTTAAATAAAAAATATCAATTTTACAAAAATTATCGTGGAAGTTTAAAATCAATTAGTTAATATTTAAACCAACACAATAGTAATCAAATCACATGCATAATAGAGTAAAAAGATGAAGAGAGAAAGATAAACACAAGATGTACGGTGATTTATTGACGAGGTTCGGTCATACCTTGGCCTACATCCCTACCTCGACTTCTTGACCTCGAGATCGTTGGAGATTCCACTAACACCCTTCGTTCATTCCAAATGGACAAGGAAGAAACCATTTACAATTATTGCCTTTTCTCCATTTCAACAAGTAAGGCACACATCTTTCACTCGTAAGCTTTCGCTCATCATTTCTTCGCTCAAAAGGTAAGACACAATCTCTTTTCACCCAGGAGCTCAATAATTATTACAATATCAGAAGAACACTCCACAAGATCTCTTTTACAATTTGGAATCTCGCACAAGAGTAAGAGATAAAGGAATGAAAGGTCTGCAACTTAAAGCTCAAATGGACTTCACAATGTTCTCACTTTTCCTTGAAAGTCTTAATGATTTCTACACTTTGGGTCATCTTTTATAGCCTTCTTAACTCCATTTATCAGTTGAAACTTGTTTCCCACTTTTGGGCCAAAATATGATTGTTATAGTGCATTCTGCGCATTGATCGACCAACCATTCTGCCCCATGGTCAACTAGTCCATATAATTGTTGAAAAAAATGTGAATTATACACTGATCGAACTGATGTTCGATCGGCATCATCTCATCATTTTGCTCAGTAGATTTCTACATTTTTTGTGCTTACCAATCGACGTGTGTGCCTAACCAATCGACTGGTGCTTAGCATCATCTCGACATTCTATTTACTTCGATTGGGCAATTTCTATACTGATCGGTTGACCGGTGTTTCGACCATCAGATCGATGCCCTATATTATTTTGAGCATAACGATTTATACACTTATCCAAATGAGATGATGTTTTATTCTATGGAAAGGTAATCGAATTATCTACAATTTCATATTCATCATTTATCCAAAATTTAATGAGATAATAGTCAAATATTAATTCAAAATTTAGTACACAAAGTTATCCATTTCAAATAAAATATTTTAGACATTTGCTCTTTTATACATAACTTTTCACACTGGTATTCAAATGAGATCATATTTGATTTTATGAAAAACTAACAATATTATCTATAATTTTTATAGTAATCTCTTCATGTAAATTTCATAAGAACATAGATAAATATTAATTGAAAGTTTAGCGTATGAAGCAACTCATTCTTATTTAGACATTTTTATCATTTTAAAATATAACTGTAAATCTTTCGAAATTTGTATCATCAAAATATAATTATATAGGGTATAACAACTTTGCTCCAACACTGGACACCACCTCTTTTGATTTCTTTTTAGGTTTTGCTTATTCTAGCTATCGAATTTGATGTGATCTTTCTATGTCATTCTTGGTTCGAGTTATTTCAAAATTCACCTATTTGTTAAAACTCTCATCAGTTGAATAAAAAATATCTATATTTGACTGAACTCATCAAATGATACATTTATGTTATGGATGACCTTGTGCTATAAAGCTTATCAAATTTTGTAATCTTTTACGCCTATGCTATAGTCATGTAATACTACTTTGGCCCTCGAATATATTTTTTCTTCGTCGATATGTTAATAGGTAAAATAACAAAAAAACTTTAACTTATTATAACCAATAGATTTTTCATACCATACATCAACATGAGTTTTGAGATCAATCCCATGTACATGACTTTGATTCACTAAATAAATAGGCTTTTTTTTAGTATATGACTTATTCAGATTAGAATTTGAGAATATGCATTGTGATCTCCATTAAAGACTTTCTTTAATTCAAGGCATTGAATACTTTACACTTATACTTGAATAATACTCAACCATAGACAAAATCTCTATAACCTAATCAAGTTTGGTTGGCAGACTAGTAAGGTTGTGTTGGAGCTAGTATTCTCGAATTCGATTCTTAAAATCATTACTTAATTAGTAAAGTATCATTTTGCTTTTTACCTCGAGTCTGAACTACTGAGACACAAGTAACCCTAACTAGAGATGCAAGTGGGTATAAAAAAATTATGTATAACCTTAAACATAACATCTTCTAATTGTTAAAATGTTATAACAACTATGTTTGTTATTTATGTTTTAACAAGTAATACAAATATTTAAACGAATTCAATCAATTTTTAATTTTAAAATTGATTCATCAATATATATATATATATATATATATATATAAATTTTCAAAACTCCAGAGGGGGAGGGAGTCCTACAAATATTTAAGTGAATCTCATCAAACTTCTATTTTAAAATTGATGTATCAATATATATCATATCCCCCCTTCCTCCTCTATCTGAATATGCCTCTTTTTTTAGCGATGGACCATAGAAACCATCAGGGTTACAAACTGAAATTTTTTGTCCTTTCAAATTCTGAATTGATATATAAATTAGGAAATTTATTTTCAATCTCAATCACACTTAATATCTTAATTAGTTTCAATTATGAATATTAGTTTTCCTTCTCAAAAGATTATGGAAAGAAATATCGATTTTAAATAAAATGTGATTTTTTCCCTATTTGTAACAAATTGGATCTTATAATACAAAAATTAAGAGATATTATTAATTATGTATGCTTGATTATGAGTTACTCAAATCCGTGCATGATTATGATTTCGCAACCTAATTAGTCATCCTCATAATTTGCCAACACGCATTGATTTCCATAGATAGGCAAATTAAATGCCTTTTTTTTTGCTTCGGTAGGGAAGTAAATGCCATTCATTCCTCTCCTCTTTCTAGTACGGCATGGCATAGACCCTACTTGGTGCATTCTGAACCAACTCCCACAACAAACGTACTTGCTAAGCTGCAAAAGGAACAAAAAGTTTGGCCATTAAATTCATGAGTACTGTGTGATTCCCAACCACCCTACCTACTTTTTACCCGTTTTTTTTAAACCCAAAATGAGAGATAAAATGAATTATGTTAATCAACGTTAGTTGGAACAACGGGCAGCAAAGGGTCGAGTTTGAATCTTAGAATCATCACGTTAGTTAGAAAATAAATTATTATCGTTTTATCTTTTGGGTTTCGAATTAGTAGAATATTAGTAACTTTGGACATCGTAGACGTCCCTTAAACTCGGCTCACACAAGAAAATGAGTTGATGCTTGAAAAATGAGAATGCACACAGCTGAATTAATTCCAATAATCACAAATCATAAATATACATGACTTATTGATAAGGCTCATTTGATTTTAATTTCCTTTTAACTAGATTAACCAACCTCTCTTGTTACTAAAGAAAAACATATATAAAGTTTGGTTGGAGTAGCAAAGATTGTACCCTACTGAGTTTTTAGGAGTTTAGTAGCTTAAGATCCGATTCTTGAAGTCATCAGTTGATGGAGGAAATCTTTCACCCCGATTTCGGACTAATAAGGTACTAATAGTACTAGAAATCGGGGTACAAAAGAAAAGATATTCCTCACTTTGCTTAGAACTTTTTTTTTAGCATCAGTATGTATCAAACAATTAACATGTTTTAAATTAGTTGAAATGATATAACCTTCTTATATAAATAAGAGGGAAATGAAAGAAGAACAATGAGGCAAATATTAATAGGAAAAAGTAATCGAGGAAACAACATACCCAATATTTCAGATATGGGAAAGAAATAAAGTAGTGTTTGATATAAAACTTTCAAATTTTAGAGAAAGAAAGCAAGGATTATTGTTATTTTTTTTAATTTAATGATACCCAATATGTTGGGATGAAATGCAATAAGTGAGAGAGTGAGATAACTTTTATGGTGATAAATTAGAAATATAAACAAAAAATAAAATGACACAACTTCATGATTTAGAAAATGTTTGGTTAAGTTTATAAGTCAATTAAAATAAGTTATAAGTAGTTTTAAAATTTTCTCCCTATATGATAATTGAAAAGGAAAATTGATAAATAATTATTTTATTTGCTTATAAGTAAAAATAAATAAACTGAGAGATCCAACTTATATTTTGAAAGAAAAAAAAACTAAGCAATTTAATCAATAACTGTGCTATTTTATCCTTAGGGTCCATTTGGAAGAAGAATATATTTTAGAGAATAACAAATTTTATTCAAAAGAATATAATATTTTTTCATATTTTTATTATGTTTTCTGTTTTGTTCAACATGAATAAAAATTTAAAAATATAATATTTTATAACTAAAATATTTTATTACAAATAGTTGATATTTATTTTTTCTTTTAAAAATAATAAATAATACATAAATAAATAATAAAAATAAATTACAATTAAAAAAGGAGTATATATGTATTCTTCATCATTTTCAAGATGCGTTTTTGAAAATCAAAGTTTGACCGTTTATTCTTAATCCACTGAATTCTTGATCAAATTATGATAATATTAAGATATTCTGTTAGTTAACGTCCCTTAGAATATACATAATTTTTCTTTACATATTTCATCTATTATAATATTAAGAATATTTTGATCAATTGACTAAAATAATAATTTATAATTTTTTACTTTTTTTAAATAAACTTGAGCTATTAAATTATTTAGCCATGGCTTAGAGCTCGTCCATTATCTCACAACAGGAGCAACCTTAAAGTATTTAGGTTATTTTAAAAGACATGTTTGGGCATATGTTATTTGAAAAGTATTTAGTCTTACGTTAAATTTTTTTTTTACCAGAGTTCTTTTTTTTTTTTTGCATTTGGGTGTTTCGCAACTTTTTCATGCCAAAAAATTCATAATTTTGGATAAATTTTTTTTGTGAAAATAAGAGGTAGAAGCTAAGTTTTTTCCCCCTTCAAACTTGACCTTCCAACTCTTCTCTAATCATTATAAAAATAAATAGTTTTGAAAAGTATTTCGAATTATTTCCGAATCACATTGTTATAAAAATTTATATTGAAAATAATCAATGATATTAAAATTTGTAAAAAAATGTCTTCCCCGACTATTTTAAATTATTGAAGCTTTGCACAAATATCTCCTTAATATAAAATTTTATTTATTTTTACCAGAGATTTTTTCTTTTGCATGGATGTTCGGCGACTTTTCAAGCAAAAAAAAATCATTTTGGATAAAAAATAAAAAAAAGAGGTAGAAGATTAGAATTTTTCCTTTCAACTTGACTTTCCAACTCTTCTTTAACCACTATAAAAAATAAATTATACAAAGTATTATAATTGTATCCAAATCACCTCATTACAGAACTTTATATTGACAAATAAATCAATGATATTAAATTTTGTAAATGTCTTACCTAAGTATTTTAAACTGTTGAAGCTTTTTTACAAATATCTCATTTTTCCCCACTACAAGAAAATCGCGATTTTCCGACGGATAATTTTCGACGGTTCTAAATCCGTCACTATTTGCGACGGATTTTTCAACGGTTCCGTTTCCGACGAATTTTTCGACGGTTATGACCGTCGGAAATAATTTATATTATTATTTAATTTTCGACGACTTTTCCGACGGTTATGAATAAAAAAAATTAAATTATGTATTTTTAATATTATTATTAAATTTTTTCGACGGATTTTCTGACGGTTTTGACCGTCGGAAATAAAAAATTAATTATATAATTTATTATATTATTATTTAATTTTTTGACGGTTAGGAACGTCGATATTTTCGACGGATATCCATCCGCCGCAATTTCCGAAGGTCGTAACCGTCGGTAAATCCGTCGCAATTACCGACGGATATCCAAACCGTCGCAATTACCGACGGTTTTGATCGTCGGAAATAAAAAATTAATTATATAATTGGTTATATTATTATTTAATTTTTCGACGGTTAGGAACGTCAATATTTTCGATGGATATCCATCCGTCGCAAAATCCGCCGCAATTTCCGAAGGTCGTAACCGTCGGTAAATCCGTCGCAATTACCGATGGATATCCAAACCGTCGCAATTACCAACGGTTTTGACCGTCGGAAATAAAAAAAATTTAATTATATAATTAGTTATATTATTATTTAATTTTTCGACGGTTAGGAACGTCGATATTTTCGACGCATATCCATCCGTCGCACAATCCGCCGCAATTTTCGAAGGTCGTAACCGTCGGTAAATCCGTCGCAATTACCGACGGATATCCAAACCGTCGCAATTACCGACGGATATCCAAACCGTCGCAATTATCGACGGTTTTGACCGTCGGTAAATATTACCGTCGGTTCAAACCGTCGGTAAAATAAAAAAATAAATATTATATATAACTAAATAAAATAAATTTTTTTATTATTTATGTTTTCGATGGCCGAAACCGTCGGTAATTAAAATTTCGTTATCCCGCGCTTTTTTTTCCCTTTTTCCCGCTTTCTTTCTAAATTTTTTCCTTTATATATTTTCCCTCCTCCCTCTTCTCTCTCCCTCCTCCCTCCACTCCTCTCTCTCTCCCTCCTCTCCTATCTCCCTCTCCCGGCCGCGAGCACGGACGCCGGTTACGCCGCGAGATCGGCCTCTCCCGCGCGCCGGACGCCGGCGACCCTCCCATGCCGAACGTCGGCGACCCTCTCCCGCACCGGCGTATCTCTCTCTCTCCCGCACTGCTGTCGGCCGGATCCGACGCCGGCATATCTCTCTCTCTGCCGTCGGCCGGATCCGACCGTGACCGTTCGGATCCGGCCGCCAGGCAGCCGATCCGGCGCCAGGCGGCCGGATCCAGCCCGTCTGGCGGCGGATCCGGCCTCCAGCGCAATGGTATTTTTCTATAGACAATTATGTTCTTCATATACATGTTTCGTCCAAATTTTATTAAGGAAAAGGGAAGGAAAAAACCTAAAAGGGAAACTAGAGGAAAGAAAATGAAGAGAACGAGAGTAAAGTATTCTTCTTATTTGGATGAAGTAATTGAAGGGAACGAAAGAAAATAAATATTTAGTAATATTTTTCTATAGATAATTATGTTCTTCATATATATAATTACATTTAAATTAGGTATGATCATAATAAAAAATATAATCATTAATTCTTTGCTACCCTACCCGTCATTTTGAAGGAAAAAATAAAAATGACATAATGAATGAAAAAAGTCTTTTCATTTTCTTTTCTTCCCCCTCCAACTTAAACTTAACCAAATAAGAGAAATGCATCCCCAATCTTTTTTTCCTTTAGTCTCTTTTATCATCATATCACTCCAACCAAAATAGTAGTGTTACTTAGTTATTGAATTTTAATTTTCTTATGCAATGGTTAGTAATTAATTCGATCAAAATATTTAAACAATAAATAATTTGGGGATTTCTGATTTCCCGATTTACATTTTGATTTCATAATTTTTTTCTTTAACTCAATTACTTAGTTAGTCTTAATTAGCTTAGCACTGATATTTCTATTTTTGTTGTAGATACGGTACCTCCTATGCTACAATAGATATTGTTGTAGGCTTGTGACTAGTACTGTGCCTCTAGAAATTTGAAATTTGAGTCAGTCTATTTATGTGCATTTTAGTAAGTCATCACAATCTTGAATATTAGATAACACATCCTAATTAATATAAATGATACATATAGATCTAGAAATTGAAAAAAAAAAGAATAGCATTCAGTCATGAATTATGTACCAAGAAGCAAACATAAGACAATATTTTGCTCTTCCAACAGAGATGATAATAATCATCATTAATTATTTGATGTTGATTCTATACACGCGGATCCTTCAAGCTATCGCTAGGAGATTTGCAAAAGTTACACAATAGAGAGCTTTGAACAGTACTAGTGCGCACGTAGTAGGCTGCACCGACGAACGAACCCTTCAGTTCGACCTCATCCTGTTGATTTGATTCAAGGCGGGCTGCAAGATGTTGAACAATACCCAGCCGATGGCCGGAGCCACCACGAACAGCAGCAGCAACCCCCTGCTGTCACCGGACGAAGCAGCGTCGGCGATCGCAGCGATCTCCTCGGCGGCTGACGCGCTTGGTGTGGACATGAACCCGGCCGCAGCGAGCCCACCGCCGAGGCCGAGCCCCACGACGACCCCCTTCTCGGAACTCATCCGGTTGATCTGGTTCAGCGCCGGCTGCAGTATGTTGTACAGGACCCAGGCGATGGCCGGGACGAGAGGGATGAGGAGCGCGAGGCCCCGGTTGTCTCCGCCCTCGGCGAGGTCCGCGATCTGCTGCGCCGCGAAGGCCGCGTCGGAGTTGCTCAGCGCAGAGAAGATAGCGCCCGCCACGGCGGTGGCCGCCATGGGGGACGAGGCGGACAGGACGCCCTTGGGGAGGTTTTGGAGGCCGGGAAGGAAGGAGACTGGTTTGTTAGCGCCGAGCTTGGTGGAGTGGCCGTTGGGCGAGGCCATGCTCATTATTCTGGGCTTGAGCATGGCCATGGTGGATATGGTCGCCATGAGGAAGAGGAGGAGGAGGGGGTCTTACTCGGAGTGTTGTGTCGTTCCTCCTCGTTCACGTCTCCGCAGATGGTGAGTTTGAGATCATGGACAGCGTTCAGTTTTGTAGTGAAAAAAAAAGAACCAGGAAAAATGCGATTTTGGATTCGCTTCTTATCCTTTGTATTTGAAGTGAGAAGATATAGACCACAAGATCTAACGCTTCGTCCAACGTTTCTTATCACATGTGGGTCCTCCTCCGTTCTGGTCACTAGATTCGGTATGTGCAGGCAACATGCATGGCTTGTGGAAGGACAAATAAATTGAACATTCCAGAACATAAGGGCCTCTTGATATTTTATGGGAGGTAACCCATCAATGCCAATTGAAATCATCACTTTACTTTTTATATGTCAAAGAATTAATGGAATGTGGTAATCTTATCAAAATAAAATATCTAATTTCTATGGATATATATTACATAAAGGCACAAAAATTTGTACTCTTAACTATGTTAATAGCAACAAAGTTTTACTTAGATATTTCAAAACAATTACAAATGGATTCAATTAAAGTAATTTAAATCGTATGTAGTTTCGAGAGAAGAGAGAAAAGTTGTATTGCTCAATGGGACTAAAGATGTCATGATCATTCCATCTGCTTCAAAAAAAAAAATCTATATGTTTTGTCCATGACGTTAGTCCTCTTTACTGCAATCAATACATGTTTATACCACTTCGAAAAGCCAAATCCATAATTCAGGGTGTGGACATTGTTTGTTTATCAAAATCGGTCAATTTTCAATTGGTCATTAATGGATTTTGCCACTCCGACGATCACACTCCTTGCAATCATGTGTTGGATCCCTATGATTGCTCTCCTCGTGCCTGCATGGGTGACTCTTTTCTATAGTATCATGGGGCACTAAAAGATGAGGGTGAATTGATGCTCAACTCAAAACCAATGTGGAAAAAATAAAATCAGTTTCAACAATAATTCAGTTCAATTTCAACTCGCACAAGAAAGCAATCAATGCAAGCAAGTAAGAATAAGAGTAAAAAAGAAATCATTTCTGTCCAATACCTTGGCATATCTCCTTATCTCTCAACACCTCGTCCTTGATGTCATCGGGTTCCACTATTCAAAATTTTCTTCTCTTGTCTAAGGGAATATCGTCACTACCACTTTCCTATTCGCCCAAGAGGTGAAGGTAACTTTTTAGAAAAAAAGTTTATTATAGCTTGATTATCATAGTATTTACTCCTCTATCTATCAAGCTTATTATAACTTAATTCTCCTATAAGTGATCCTAATGTCAAATCGAGTCTTATTTCCATAAGAATATATTTAAGCTAGACTTCATAACTAGTCTTCATACTTCGGACAACATACCCAACTTATTGTGTGTGAGAGCCACATTCTTATTCCCAATAAGTAGAATGAGTGGCTCTCACCCCCAAAATGAATAAGTGATCAAATATGAATTTTCAATCACCAGTAACATCATCATAGTCTACATCTAAATATCTTATACCCTTGAACGAATTCACTTGGTATGTCAACCTGAATTGTATTATGTCTTCCACATATCAAATAATATTTTTAATGGGTTTCAATATGTCTTTACATTACTGGACTCTAATAATCATGCTTACTGGAGAAGCTAAATCAGATCAAAGCATCACATACATCAAGATATTAATTACTTGTGCATTGGACTTTTCTAAAGGTTATTATCATGTATTAAAACATTGCATGCAGAGAACCAATGTGTACCCAAGGTTGGTGTTGGGCTTTTCTGTCAGAACGAGAAATTATAAAAATATCAAGAAAATCCTCAAACTTTATTGCACCCTTGCCAACCAATGTGTGAATGTGGAGAAATACGAGGTCAACCTCCCCCCAAGATTATGTACCCATGTAGAAAACAAGCTATACAACAAACCTTATCAATCGAATAGGGAGACTATCCATTCATGTATCTAGGTACTCATATTTCATACAAATACATTCCTAGATCATTGCAGCATGCACTGGTGGATAAGATAACTTCCATACTGTCTAGCTCAAAGGTAAACTACTCAATCGCTCAAGTAAAACTATTTTAATCAAATCTATTTTAAACCCTATTCCTACACATACTATGGTTTCAATATATCTCTTTGGTTTTAAACACTATCAATGAATCCATTGAGAAATGCTCCAGGAGTTTTTTTGGTCTTCCACAGGTAACAAAGGAGGCTTACATCTTACCAGTTGGAACACTATTGACTAACGGAGGTCTCAACATTAGAAACCTTCACCACATTCACACCTCCTTGCTGGCTATGAATATCTTAGCAATTCTAAATGCCAAACAGACCTTATGGGCATAGTTGATGTTAAACAAATTAATGTGATACTTTTCACCCTTGGTTACAACTTTCTTGTATGGATTTCCTTCTTGGTGTTGGAGGATGATAGACAATATTGTCATGATTGACATCAGGTTTGGCGTTAAAAATATGTTGGTAATGGTGCTAATGCACTAGACATAATGGATCCGTTGATTTTTTTTTTTTTTTTTTTTGCACTCCTCTCTTTCATATGCCTATTTTTATTAATGCGATTCGCCTCTTACTTCTATGTGGGTCGTTGATTAAATATTTGGTCAAACTTGGAACTTATCTCTTTTAATTTTTTTATTTGGTGAATCACTTGCATCCTTGGTAACTTATATTTATCTGCCCTCCGTTGCCTGTGATGATAAGTGTATATGAAGTATGATATGCATGGCCAAATCCATCTATTATGTTGTGAGTGGGATGCTCCCCACATTGCAGTCCTTTGGATGACTCAGTTGGAATGTGTTATGGTCTATCAAAATACTACTGAACATTAATTTTTTTTTCTATGGAAACTGAATCGTTGATGCACTTATAAAAACTTACAACTAATAAATAATAATTAACTATTAACATAAAAAAATTAAAATGTGTAATTAAAATGATTGCATTAACATCTCTAATCATGATACTAATTTCATTATAAATCATAAATATATTATTCAAGTAAAATATTTTAAAAAATTATTACATAAAATAAATAATTTTATGTAATCGTATAGAATCGTATAAACTCTATAGGACTTTATAATATTCTACAATTTTTTAAATTAATTTTTATGTCAAATCGAAAAGTCTAAGTTATTTATGAGTTTATGTCGATTTGATCAATTTTACTTACCTAAAAATTTGAGAGTTTAACAACATTGGCCTTGATGCACAATTGATTGAACAATTACACTTGACGGCATTGGAGATTAATGGAATTTTTGTCGGTGGTCTAGGTTCTCCTTTTTTTTAGAATGATGGCTTCATCTAGATTCAACTTGATGCATAATCTAGCAAAGTTTATGAGCTGCTCTTCAGGAAAATTTCTAAATTTCAGTAGCTTACCTAGACCCAACCATTTATCCTGATTAATTTGTTATGATATTCCATTGGAAGGTCAATGATGCAAACCCATGTTACTATCTTCTAAATCTTTACTTCCATTGACTGAAGTTCGCTACTTGGTCACCTCTACTTACCCAATTAGATTCATGGATAGACAACAAAAATGACCAAACATTACCCAAACACCTCCAGTAAGTTCCTTGGTAGGATCTTCCTCTACCATGAATCTGACAATAAAGAATCAATTAGCAATTCAGCGATAGAAATGGATCCTTATCTCCCCCATTGCTTGTGGGGGTGATCATTGAGGGAGCCTAAGCCAATCATCCTTCCTACAAGTTTGTCTTTATCAAGATGCCAAACTAGTATTTGAAGGCTTTTTAGATTTCCAAATTAGAGATGATCTTGAGGCAACATGCATTGCTTTGATAGATGGCTACTATGAAACTACGGAAGTTATCTTCGTCTTCCATGCATTGCTTTGATATCCTTCTCTCTCGCCTAGATTTTCTTTTGTAGGAAAGGAACTTTCTTTAACAACATCAGTGAATCCACATTTTATACCCCTTGATGAATTAGGGATGCATGTGAGGCTTGTGTAGGACTTCTTGCTCTCTCGATGATTCTCTCTAGTAGTCATGAGGTAGAGGTTTTTTCACCTATAGAATTAAGATTTGCAACCCTTTCCTGCATGGTATCAACCCAAGAGGTTAAGGAAGCCCAATGGATGATGAATCCCCTCAAACCTCTAGATCTAAATGGATTTCAGGTTCACTTTTCTTAATGCTTCTGGCTAATTGTGAACAACCAATTTGGTGGTGGTAATGCGTGATGATTAGTGGTTTTACCTCACTCAAATCATTCAATCACATTCTCTAGTTCTCATTTTGAAGATTAACACACACACCCTCCCCCCAACACACACATTCTCTTATAGTATTTTTGGAAGAAATTGTGGGGAACATGTGTATTTCTCTCCCTCAATAAACTCCTCTGATGTCGTCTCACTTGAGAAGAACAAGAGTATGCCATTGTTATGCACCTTTAACCCCCAAGTTAAGTATTTAATTGAGCAAAAACTTATTTTGTCTTCAACTTTTTTTTAGTCATGATGGGATTATAATTGTAGGACAAAAAGTCAGCCAAAAATCAAAATTACAAAATGTAAACACAACGAAAACATGAGCAAGAATCAAAAGTAACATTACTCTCTCTAGGCAAATTGCCTTTCAAGTCATATGTAGGTTAAGGGAAAATTTTATATTATAAGGGATGACCATGAAACCAATCAACCTATTTGTGACTTTATAAGGTCAAAGCAGTGATCTCAATGTGGGGCCTTAATCAGCT
Source organism: Pontederia crassipes (assembly GCA_030549335.1). NCBI lineage: Eukaryota > Viridiplantae > Streptophyta > Magnoliopsida > Commelinales > Pontederiaceae > Pontederia > Pontederia crassipes. Next base: position 39,961,501 of record CM060190.1, read on the forward strand.
CTTAACTAGTAAGAGATACTTAATGTTATAGGGGTAGTGTAAATTAGGTCATGTTCATCTTGTGCTTTTCTTAATTTTCTATTTATACTTGAGGAAAAATATTTAAGTTTGGGGGAATATGATGTAAGTTAGTCTATGTGTATTAAGATAGTAGAAATTATGCATTTGAACGGAAATGTATACCTTTTGTTTGAATGATTTTATGTTACAGTATGATTTGCACAATTTTAATTGTTAGTTGCACAAAATCTCATTTTGATGATATTTTTTTTCATTCACAGAGGCTTGGGGCAGATTTATGACTCTAGGAATCGCAGAAGGGCTAAAGGAGAGATTCTAAGGATAGTTATAACTCTGACCTAGCAAAAGAGATAAATTTATGTGATTGCACATCCCTTCTATAGCCTTTTCGGTGCCCTACAGTCCTCTACCCACATCACTATGTGCCCACAGCACTTGGGGATGACGGGTAGGGGAAATGGAAGTTTCTAAGCATAGAAGTAGGACACTTGTTAATTGCTAGGGAAAAGACACTAAACCTAGAATGATAAAAGGGAAAGTGGCTGCTACATTCTCTTTTGGTCTCTAGGACTCTCTTTCTTGGAGGTTGGGCAAATTTTAGGGTTATTCTCGGAGTTGAGAACCGAAAGGGACAACTAAGCTTGCATATGTGTAGCTTTAGTTATTATCTAGTACTTGTTTTTGTAGTGTTAAACATGGATGATGTCATGTTGTTATTTGTGTCAACCTCTGTAACTACTGAAGGATGTTTTGGGTTCATTCCTTTATAGATTTACATGTTTTTATTAGTTATTGGGTTGTTCTTGTTTTGTTGGTTAGGTACTGAGTGATTGTGATTTATAGAGTTACATATAGTATCAACCGAGAGGATGCCTTCATGTGATTATGTTTTAAGCAATCAATTGTTTGCGAGAATAACTGATATGACTTTGTTGGAATCCATATGTGTAATATCCCAAATCAAATTCGTATATCATTTTATGTTTTAATATTATAACATATGATTCATGAACAATATGATATATGTGTCTGTTGTAATGTCACTTATCAAGTTTTTAAAATTTTATTCAATTTAAATGAAGTATTAAAATATAATTAATAGACATGCTATGCTAAAGCATATACTCATACCATTAAGTATGCATATAGTTATTAACATGTAGATTAAATCTCAAGAGCCAATCCAATGTTGCCAAGTGACACTTAGAAAGTATGTGTAAAAATATTCAATATAAAAAATGTATGAATAAATTATTTGGGTTGTATTATCATAATATATACTTAATAATGAATAATTACTGTCCAATAATAAGCTATTTTAAATGTCAAAATTATATTGGATAAAGAGTTGCTCAATGCAAGCTGCCAGCAAGCTAGCAGCTTGCCACCTCATGCTTAGTGTTCCATCCGCCTTTATTATGTGATAAAATTTTGAAAAATATCCTCCTAACTCCATTACATGTTTAGAAATGGCACCTAAATTATCATATCTTGATACTTTCTGTGGAGGGTGAAGGAAATTCTACAACACCGATCACCCAAGGTGGAAATTCTAACCCTAAGCTGGAGGTCCGTTTCATGATAATCATTTATTCATCGTCTTCTTAAAAAATTATGAAATTTAGTTGATTGCTCCACTCTGAGTCTACTTTCATTGAGCTATGGAATCAAGTTAATATGATTTCTGTAGAGAAAGTTATGCTCTTATCGTTAAGGTACTATCACTCTGTCCGTCGAAAATTGCTACCCGAATTTGTAAATTATGTATTAAATCCAATATGTCGTGTAATTATTTGATAATTTAGGGTGTTATAGACATTGGAGTTAGGTTTCATTGACAATTGAATCATTCTAAAATTATATGTGTACCGAACATTATAAATGTCCAAACTTTACTCAGTCTGTCAGGACGGAACTTAGGGCAGATTATGCTAGTATTGGTTAAATTTATTGTGCTCAATATGAATAGATATAAATTCAAGTAATTTTATGAATTGCACCCTATGATGTATACTATTTGAAAAAAAATTAAAATTACCAAAAAAGGGAATGTTTATTATTTTATATAAATCATACAAATAAGTTCACTCAGTCTGTCAGAACATAAAAATAACATAAAAGTTATGATGAATGTTGATTTTTATGAGAACAAATCATAATGGAATAAGATTTGAAACTTTTATAAATTAATGTCTTTGTAATATGAAACTAAAGAAATTGGAATGATGCCAGAAGACATGGATTTTCTTTACTATGTGTGCAATCTGCCATAATATTAGGTCAATTCTTATGTTAAATAGTTACTTAAGTTATGAGAGTAAGTACTCAAGGGTCATGTACCTCTTCAATTTCATGTGTGATAGGTTTCTATTCAGATCTTAGAAGTGATGTGTTCTTATTATTATTGTATAGGAGTAGAAGAGAAAAGTAGTGAAAATGGAAAGGAAAAACCTTTTGGTAGCTCTTATAGGTAAGTTGATTTTTCCTACTCTATGTTTTCACTTTTTTTTAATTCGATGTGACATCGATTATTGTATGTATTGAATATGCTTTGGAATGTTATGAATTGATTTCGAGAAATGCAATTGTAAAAAGTATATATGAATGATTGTATGATTGCACATTTGAAAAGCATATGTGATATGATATGAATGGGTTATGAGAAGTGCAATTTTGTTCGATTTGAAACAGTATTTGATATGATTCATCTTTTGATATTCGAGATATAATTGTTATATGATGAATCATGAATCTACATCTGCGTGTTTGATGGTTGAAGTTAAGTGCTACATCGTTGATCACGATGAGAGCCACATCTAGAGTTCAATCAATCATTTTGTTCCCCAATAATGGAATGAGATAGGCCGGAGCTAAGTGCCATGCGGAGCTAAGTGTCACATCGTGAATAGTCGCGATGGGGGCCACCTCTAGAGTCCATCTATCGCTATATGATTTATTCCTCGAAAGGGATGAGATAGAATGGAGCTAAGTGCTACATCGTTGATCACGATGGGAGCTACCTCTAGAGTACATCTATCGACCACTGGCCAATTGGTGATCCGTGCATACATATGAGAGTGTTGCATTGCATACACATGTTTGATATGGTTAAATGACAATGATTGTGATTTGAGTGGGATGATTTCGATTGGAGCGTTATATATGTATTTATTAAATTATGAAAATATTGATTTTGATATTATGATTAATGCTTGTATTTTTATGTTTCCCCGAATTTATTAGATGATAACATATAGCTTATGAGTTATCAACTTATTGAATTATTTTTGCTCATAATGTTATTTCTAATATTTTTCAGATTCATATAGCTCATTTGGGATCGTGCGAAGTGATAGTCATAAAAGAATTCTATAACATCCTGGTGGTATGATGAGAGGATTTATGTCTCTTGTATCTTTCTATTAAAATGTCGAGAGAGCTAGTCGTGTTTATTATTTATGTCAAAATAAGTTGTATTGAAAATAAAAGTATTTTGTCAAATGTACGACTTAATGTATATCAATTTGCTCTGAAATGATCACATATTGTATATTTTATTTAACGATATACTTTTACTCTTATATTATAAAAGAAGATTAAATTACATCACGTTTTCGCATTTTTTTCATAATTATAATTGATCATCCGTAATGAGTCGTGAACTCTAGTTTAACTCACGGGTTAAATTGGGGTCATGACAATATGAACATTTTAAACCCTCTAAAACTAAGGCACAAGAATACAAATTCGAGGAGATGATGTTACGACAAATACAGTTGTCACTGTTAAAATGTTTTTGACCTAATTACTTTTTGATCTAAATGAAATGTCGAAGTTAACCATCTGGATGTATTTCATATATCCTACCATTCATCTCCATTGTTTCACAACCTAATCATTTAATATTTGTTCTCCTTTATATTACTTTTTTAATAATACATAAAAAAGGTATAAAAATATTTAAGTTACATATATACATTTTTTATTTTAACATAATTTAAAAACCATATTTTATTGTCATATATGGTGGTGCCCTTGTAGTGTGTATTAAGGATTATACATTTTGAAACATGTGATGACTTCTTGTTTGATTGGAGGCAGATTGACTTCTATAAGGGTAGATATTTATTTCTCTCCATACATTCTGCACTTTTAAATATTGAATTATAGTAGGATCACCTATGTTGAATCGTGGACAATTGAGCTCTATGATGTACATGTCTTGAGATTTATTGAATTTATTTTTGAGATGATTTCTCAAACAAATCCATAATTTTCACATGAGTATCAATTATATAAAAAAGGATGATAATTTCATCATATGGAAAATGTATCTATTCACAGGATTGGAATCACATGATCATACATAGGAATGACCACAATCGAATTTTAGAAAAGTTCTCTACTTTCATGACAAGTAATTTCAAATAAAAATCCAGAAGAATAACAAAAAAATATTTTTAATTTCATATATTGGTAGGATTGGAATCACATGATCATTACTAGAACTTTAGTTAAGTCCTAAGCATTTTGTAACCATAAAAAATCTCATACCATGATAAAGATTCTTTTATGCACTTTTGATGCTTCGTTTGATTCTTCGTATTTTCTCGATTGCCTACTTTTCTTCGGACAATGTCTCACCTACATCACCTCCTTGAAAAGAGAGGACCTACATCACCTCCTTGAAAAGAGAGGGGTTGTGAAAAATAGAGAAGAGGAAAAGATGTGATGGAAAAGAGAGAATGGAAGAGAGTTTGATAACTTTGATCATTGAAGTTATCCCATTGGATATGCAAAAAATTATTTTGCTCTATCTTCTCATCTCCGAGTCAATCAGATGCTAATAGTCTCAGATACTGAAAATTCTTTTGTAGACCTAAGTTGGTACAAAAAAGTGAAATAAAATTGTGATTAATTTCTTGGTTATACTTTTTATTATGGAACTGAACATATGAACAATTCACAAAGGGAAACTCAAATGGGTCTCTCTAAAAAAATGATCAAATTGCAGACAAGAGAAGAAAGATATTTCTCAACTATCAAATGCCAAAAATATAGGAAGGAATCAAGAAGTAATATTTAGTATCTCTAACTATAATCATTCTAAAGATACATTTCATTGGACAAAAAAAGGTCCCTGGCAAGAATCGAGTTCCTTCTTTCTGGGCACTTGAGGTCGCCTTGGAAAGATACAATTCATCGGACAAGAAAACAGACTCGATTATGAATGTAAATGAGGACATCAAACATCACCTTAGGAGATCAATGAATCTAGATGGATTGCAGGCAAGATCTCTTTTTCTCTTGGCGTTGGAGTCGAGATCAGGAGATGGAGGTGAGATCGACTTGCAAGAATGGAGATGAGATCAGGGATGGAAGCGAGATAGGTGTGGCAGCATGGAGGCTCGATCAGGAAAAGGGATGTGAGGAAGAGAATGTGGGAGGGTTTCTCTTTGAGAAATTTAGGCTCGTATTCTTATGTTCAATATTATGCCTGTGATGCTTTTATATTGCCTGTGATGAATATCAATGCATTTTTATATGCATTATATAATTGTATGGTTTGGGAAGGGGAAAAATGAGGATTGAATGGGTAAAAAAATCTGTAAATAGAGACTCCATAGCGTCCCATTCGCGTCGCAAAGACTGTCGATGCTGAGTTAAATATATCATCCTTAGCGCCATAGTCGCGTCTCATTGGCGACGCGTACACCATCATATTGCGTCACTTCAGCGCCTTCCTAGCATCTAGAGTAGTGACTCGTGGGCGCCGAAATCGCGTCTCAAAGCTTGCGCCCCTTGCGCGTCGACTTAGCGATGCCTATCTTCTACGCACAGCCACAAATTGCGTGTCTTAATAACGTCGAGATAGCGTCAAGTAGTGGCGCTAGTAGCGTCCCATTTTCTTTGACTCCATTGCGACGCTAGTAACCACCGATATGCAACGTCCCATTTTTGTGACGCTAGATAGACGCGAATAAGATGCTCTTCACCACGGAGACGTAATAGCGCCATCGTAGCGTCGCTTATCTTGGGTCGCTAATCGTCCATTTTCTTGTAGTGAGATTTGGGTGGCACTTTTTTTAGATTTTGGATATTTTAGTTGGAGTTAGACCGACGGTTCATCCGGAAACCAAATTTTAACAACACAATACGATTCAGACGTCTTTAGACCGCGCGTCGATCTGCGCATCCATCCTCTATTCGATGGCAAACCACACATATGGAGCAAGTTTTCCTCCGCATATCCCTTATCCTCATTAACAAAACTGATGTTGACAAGAAATTTGTTCCATTGGGCTTGATTAAGTAAGATCATATTATCTAACGATTAAAATAATTCTTGACGTGCTACTCCGTTCATCACTATATGACTGCATATGACTTGCTTCATAACGAAAGACAATAAACATTATCATAACGTAAAGTGTAAGACTTCTTAAATAAATTAAGTTCATCATGATATTATTAATAAAAATTATTTTCAACTAGGAATTAATAAGATGTTGACATGCAATACCAGTAACCGCTACTAAAAAATTGGGAATTTAGCGTCCAATTTTTAGTGTCGGATTATAATCCTTCACAAAATAATTATTCTTAGTGTCTGATGTAATCATCTGCTGCTCAAATTAAGCATCTGATGTAATTGGACACTTTGCTATTCATTTTTAGCATGGAATTTGGGATCCATCGCTCTATTATAGCGATAGATTTGTGATCCGATGCTCAAATTAGAAGCGTCGGATTTAATCTGCCAATAAAAAAAGTGCAACAGATATGACATGGAATGCTAAGTTGGAGCATCCGATGTGATTTATGCTTAGTTTGTGTGTTGATTGCTTATTTTCTTTTCTTTTATTCGCATCCTTTTTACCACAGCTGTTCAAACACTCACGTCTGGGCTTCGCAACCTTCTCTGGCAGCCCGCAGAGTCCTCCCAAACAGATTCCTTGGTGAAGCCCCAATGGTTGAAGACATTTTCAATGTACCAGTGGAAGGCTGAAGAAGCCGTAGCTCCGGAGCTATGAGGTGAAGAGTTCAAACCCATGGTACACGACACACTCATCCAAGTTCAAGAACGACACAACCCGATGCTCACTTGTCGGCGGTGAAATCGCAAGGCATCTGCACATCCTTCACCATAAACTTGGACGAATCTAGTGGTTGACATGACCAACTTCTTCGGCTAGTACTTATTTTAAGTTTCATTTGACTAAACATCTTTTTTCCTATCGAAAATCTCCTTTTGTTATGAAGGCAGTAGTCATGTAGCATGACATGCATGGTTGTTATGTCATATTCATTTGAATGAAGTTAACTGAATCATCTTTTGTTCTTTAACAAATTTTTGTTTCCATTTTTAATGTAATAGTGTCAATAAATGTTAATTCGCACTTTAACTCTTTGCTAAAATGCCAAGGGACATCTAGATGCTTGTCTCTGCAAAGTCAACTACATATTTTATTACTGATCTAAGATCTTATTTATCTTAGAACTACTAATGATCTAAACTTTTGCTGCTAATGATGTAAATTAGACCTCATCTAGTTTGCACTTGCTAATGCTAAGGGACAAATTTATTCCCATCACTCGAACTTTTTGTGTTTTATTTAGCTCAAGTCACATATGGTTAAGTCTTAGCTGTAGTTTCTCATGATCATTATAGTAAAAGATCGATCTGTTGATTCCTAAAAAATACGCATTATAAAATTCTAATACTTCTTTAATCATGTATCTACTTTACAGATATTGTGATTGGCTAGACAATGCATGAATTAGAAGCTCATCTCCAAGCATTTTCTTTGCCATAAACTATTAGTTAATTAGTAGATGAAAGAAATTAATTAAATGGTTGGAGAAGAAAAGGAAAGACGAGCATGTTACTAAAAAAATCTACAACATGAAGAGGAAAACATGAATTGCTTTGACTGTTTTAGAGGCATAAGCAGATGACAAAGACAAGTTCAAGCTTAGATGCACTGAAACTTTGGAATAATGTTCACATTTTTTTTAGCACTTAAGGAAGTAAAAGTTGGAAATTTTTAAGTTTCGTATGGATCTAAAAAAGAACAAAATGTTCCTATTACATTTTTTGACAGGACTATAGGAGATCACATCACAGCTATTCCAACCTTCAAAGGAGGAAAATCAAGGAGATGATAATATACTTTGTTGTGTTAAATATTGCTAACTCATAAGTTATATAAATGCCTCGTGCATTTGTAGGTGGGATCACACAATTATACATGGTGCTTGAGCTTTTGGAGTTATTTGAAGTTGAAGTGAAGGCGCTTTTTTTTTTCTTGCTTGTTGTTACATTTTCATTTCGTATATATTATAGGTGTAGATACAACTTTGTCTACCATCCCAAGTTGATGATCCATCAAACTTGATGATCATTTTTATTGTGTGATCATGTAAATGTGTTTGATATGTACATTTTGACATTTCTTTTACTTGATATATATATATATATATATATATATATATTCTTTTTGATAAATTACTGATCATTTTGTCATTATAATTTGGAAGTGTATATAAGTTTTGGGTAACAATATTTTTTTATAATTTTTTACATTTTTTGCGGTGGAACTTGTGTCAAACATCATTTCAACGTTGCGTCGGATAGGATGGTTTGCTGCAAATGCAACTTGGTTGTGTAGTATTGATATTTGAGGCAGATGTTGCCACCGCTAATATTTTGTGTCGTCATTTTTCGGACACAAAATATTTGCTTCCAAGGGTTTTTCGATGGATGGGTTTCCAACACAAATCCATCGCAAAAGGAACATTTGTGTCCGATTGATACTATTTTGTATCGGATTTGATCGCCGCAAAATAGTAATATTCTTGTAGTGAACAATAGCTTCTAATAATGTTCATCGTAATCTAACAGACACAATGTAGAGAATCTCCTTCATTCCTAAAAGTGCAAGCATGTCATCCTGAACTGACTTATCATCGCCATTCATTCTTAGTTACCTGTACTAACATAAGGTGTAATATTTTCCAATTAAAGTATATAAAGAACATATATGCTATGATCATAAACATGATATTACATAACTTGCTTATGCATTTTCATATATAAAAAATAAAATGCATGAAGAACTAATCATGAGTCTCTATATGTCAAATATAATTTTGCATATCATACTTTATCATATACATCATCATGAATGTCATGAACATAAACATATGTACAATTTATATCATACTAATAATATGAAAAATATATCATCATTCATCATACGTAAGCATATAAAAGTGACTTATACTTTGTCTTCACCTTTGTATCGTGACTTTTCTCAGGGTTGTTTTTATGACCATTTGAACCTGATTTTCTTTGTCATCATCTCGTCTTTGATTCTTTTATCATAAAATACTTTAAAGTAAACTTCGTATTTCATTTTACTTTATCTTATGACAATTTTAATCTTATCTTAGTTGAAAAACTAAGTCACTACCATCACTTAGGCTAAGTAGACTTTGAAGACACGATGCTCTATTCGCCCATGTGTCACGCCCTTACGCTTCGGATATGAAACACCAGACGTGCGGCTCGACGAACCCTGCTCGGTCGTCGATCAGCCCTCGTTTGGACGTGCCTTGTACCCCGGCCGTACACGCCCCGGATGCACAACGAAACACCCGCCCTGGAAGAAGAGAGGGAGGCTAAGAGTTTAGAGGAAAACTAGAGAATATTATTGAGCAATCTCAGATTGTACAGGATGGTCTTAAAAGCCTTGATTACATGTCCTTTTATAGTGCCCAAGAGAAATAACTCCTAGTCTAAGTTAAGGACCTAATCCTATTAAGCATGCAAGCCCTTCTCTAGAAAAAAACTCCTTAGAGTAGGAGTAGAAATCCAGCAACCTTGGAGTCCTAGAAGAATTCGGTCAGCACTCCTTCAAAGTCCATCTTGAAGGCAAACTGGCCAGGTCGCCCTCCTGGCGCCCTGCCATGTCCGGGGCGCGCCCCGGGTGCGCCCGTCGGGACAAGTCCTAGTCCTACTAGGACTAGGACTATTTTCCTATGGCCTCTCCCCATCTTCAGTCCTCCTATGATTAGGACTTCATCTCCAAGTGACCCTCGATCCAGAAGGAAGCTCCGTCCGCGCCCAAGTCCTACTCGACCTAGGAGAGGTCCGAATTCCTATTCCTACTAGGAGTAGGAATCCTTCCGATCCTGCACTTCTCCACGCGCTCGTCCTCCTACTCATGATAGGAGTCCAAGTCTTCATCTCCAGAAGCTCCTCCCTCCTCGTCGGACCTTCGGAGTGTTGGATGACTCCTATTCCTACTAGGAGTAGGAATCATCCCGGCCACGCCCGCCTCCTCGCGCGCATGGCCATGCCCGCTCGGGGCGCGCCCTTCAGTGGACAGGAGTGACATCCTCCCCCACCGAAGTTGTTGCCGTCCCCGGCAACTCCGGTGCGCCTCTTGAACTTGTCGGTGTGCTCATGTCGTTCACTAATCCACGTGTCTCCACTTCACGCCCAGAGTCTTCTGCATCCCCGTAGAATCTCTTCAGCATGCTCACGTGGAACACTGAATGGATCTGTCGCAGTTCTTTGGGAAGATCCACCTTGTAGGCCACCGTACCTACTCGCTTGGTGATGACGAAGGGACCCTCGTACCTTCTCAACAACCCTTGGTGCAGGTTCCTAAGTGCTTTGAACTGACGTGTTCGTAACTTCACAAGAACCCTGTCTCCCACCTGGAACTCGACATGCCTCCGCTTCTGATCAGCGAACTTTTTCATTTTGCGCACCGCTTTATCCAAGATGGCCCTCGACGCCTCGAGGTTGTCCTGCCAACCACGCGCCACATGATACGCCGCCGGACACTTCCCCGCGTACCTGGCCGCCAGTCCTGCAGGTGTCACTGGCTGCCTCCCAGTGACGATCTCGAACGCGCTTTGTTGCGTCGCCTCGCTCTTCTGCATGTTGTACGAAAATTGTGCAACGTCCAAGAGCTTTGCCCAATCGTCCTAATTGGCTGCAACAAAGTGCCTCAAGTAGATTTCCAGAAGATGGTTGGCCCACTCCGTTTGGCCATCCGTCTGGGGGTGGAAAGCTGTCGAGAAGCGCAGCTTCGTCCCCAAGAGTCGGAAGAGCTCCCTCCAGAAGTGACCCGTGAACCTCGGATCACGGTTACTGACGATGATCTCAAGTACGCCCCAGTATTTTACTACATGCTTGACAAACAAGCAGGCGACCTCTTCCGCCGAGCAATGCTTTAGAGCCGGGATGAAGGTTCCATACTTTGAAAACTTGTCGATCACCACCATGATCGATCCCGCTCCCCCAGATTTAGGCAAGGCTGAGATGAAGTCCATAGTCACCATCTGCCATGGACGCTCCGGTACGGGCAAGGGTTCCAGCAACCCTGCCGGCTTCTTCTGCTCAAGTTTGTCCTGCTGACACTTGAGACATATCCTCACATATGCCTCGACATCCTCTGTCATCTGAGGCCAGAAGTAGGAGTCTTCAACCAACGCCAAGGTACGAGCCGCTCCCGGGTGGCCCGCCCACTTCGAGTCATGACAGTCCTTCAATATCGACCGTCGAAGACCCTCCCATCGTGGCACGTACAACCGACGTCCCACTATGAACAACAACCCATCTTCTGTCCAGAATCGTCGTGACTTGCCCTCCTCGACAAGTCGAAGCATCTCTAGAGCCTTAGGATCCTACTTTAATCCCTCCCAGATGTGATCATTGAAGTCCATGCGGATGGCGCTTATCGTCGCAAGCTGCACCTTGCGACTTAGGGCATCGGCCACCACGTTGGTCCGCCCCATCTTATATTCTAAGACGTAATCGAACTCCGCCAAAAAGTCCTGCCATCGTGCCTGCTTCGGGCTCAGCTTCTTCTGATTCTGAAAGTAAGATGTTGCTACGTTGTTCGTCTTCACAACGAATGCGCTCCCAAGAAGATAATGCCTCCACGTGCGCAAGCAGTGCACCACCGCGGTCATCTCCTTATCATGGACCGGATATCGTTGCTCGGCCTCGTTGAGCTTCCGGCTCTCGAAGGCCACTGGGTGTCCCTCCTGCATGAGGACACCACCCAATGCAAAGTCGGAAGCATCCGTTTGCACCTCAAACGGCTTCCCGTAGTCGGGTAGACGCAAGCACGGCTCCTCCGTCACTGCGTTCTTCAGGCCTTCAAATGCCTTCACCCATTTCTCTGACCATACCCACTTCGCGTTCTTCTTCAGAAGGTCGGTGAGGGGCGCAGTCCGTCGCGAGTATCCCTCGATGAACCTTCTGTAGTAGTTGGCGAGTCCCAAGAACGATCGCATCTCCGGAACGTTCGTTGGCGGCTCCCAGTCGAGAATAGCTTGGACCTTCCCCTTGTCCATGCTGATCTTCCCGGCTTTAATATGATGCCCAAGGAACATCACTTCCGGTTGGGCGAATGAGCATTCCCCGAGCTCGTTCTCTTGCAACAGCTTGAACACCTCCCCGGGATGCTCCATGTGCTCTGCGAGCTTCTCCGAGCATGCCACTATGTCACCCAAGTGCACCACCACGCACTTGTCCAATAGTGGGTGAAAGATCTTGTTCATCCTTGACCCATCCTGCTTCCTCTGAAGTAGGACCGGCGCCCCACCGGGTGCCTTCAACAACTCGTTCAGCTATTTCCGAAGCTCCTCCAGCTCCGGAGGTGCCATGCGATACGGTCCCATAGCCGGAGGCTTCGCACCTGGCACCAGGTCGATGGCGTGATCGATATCTCGGCGAGAAGGAAGTCTGCTCGGCAGCTCTGGTGGCATTACATCCTTGTACTGCTCCAGAAGCCTTTCCACTTCCTCTGGGACGCCTTGAACCTTGAGCCCGGTCTCGTTGAGCTTCAAGACAGCCAAGTAGGTGACCTCCGTCCGACGTATGCCCTTATCAAGTTGCATCGCCGAAAGCATCTTGGACTTCACGCTGGCCCTCGTCGTGGCAACTTCATGCGAAGCTTCCTGAGATAAAAAACGAATCCCCTCCTGGGAAAGTCTCACCTCACGGAACGCATCCATGAACTCCATGCCCAGGACGAACTGATGGTCGTCCATGTTGACGATCGTCATGGTGATCGCTCCTTCCCACTGCCCCACCTTCGCGTGGATATCCTTGGCCGTACCAAGGATTGGCTGGGAGGCCGCGTTCACGGTCTTGATCAGGCCTGGCTCCTTGACATACCGTATGCCAAGTCGTGCCGCTTTTCTTGAATCCATGAAGTTGTGCGTGGCTCCAATATCAACCAGAGCGGTCGAAGTGTGGCCATTCACTGCGACCTCCACGAACATCAGGCCCTTCGCGGTCTTCTTCACTTCCTTCGTCGGGAGCGTTGCGGCAGCAGTCGTCAGCGCCATTATAGACCCCATGTGTGCAGCGCCTTGCTCGGTGTCCACGGTAGATGCCATGGTCGAGAGCCCCTTCTTCGTGTCGCACTCCCTCGCGTAGTGCGGCCCTCCACAGAGGAAGCATCTGACCGTCTTCTTGGCATCTCCCTTCGATGTCGTCGCCTTCTTCTTTTGCTTATCGTTCTTCTTGCCACCTGCTCGGGCTCCGTCCTTCTTGGACTTGCCCCTGATCCTTAGCACCCGCGCCAGGATCCCGATTTGCTGAAAACTCCACCAAAGCTTCAGCAGCGACCAATGCTCCATTCATGGTCGTTATCCTCTGACGTTTCAACCCCCGCAGGAAGAAGAACAACCATGTCGACTCCTCCATGCTCCCGGGCATCTCCAACATAAGCGGTTGGAACTTTTCGATATATTCCTTCACGGAACCCGTTTGTTTGAGAGAGGTCAGCTTGTTCATAGCCACTTCTTGTGCATTGCCGGGGCAGAATTGCTTCTTCAATTCCACCTTGAAATCTGCCCAAGACTCTATCGGAGTCTCGTCTCCTTCCTCCATCTGACACCACCACAAGAGCGCACCATCCATCAGGTAGCGCACGGCCATGTCGATCTAGTCCTTGTCGACCACGATCTTGCTCGTCTTGAAACCCTTTTCAAGACACCAAAGAAAATTATCGATGGTCGTCGCCTCCCGCACACCATCATATTTCTTCGGTTCCGGTCCCAAGAACTTGGGCACCGGGGTCTTCGATCGCAGCCCTCCTGCATCGAAGAGAAGGCCTTTGAGCAGCAACAAATCTATCTCCATGGCCTTCCACCTTGCATCCATAGCCTCCTCTATGTCTGCAACGCGGTTGGATAGCTCCTGGTGTAAGGCTCCTCCTTGCTCCAATGCCAAGTTGTGTTCTCCTGCCGCGGCTTCCAAGATATGGACCGCCTCGTCCGTTTCCTGAAGACTTCGTTCCAGCGCCTCCATATTCTTCTCAATATGGTTGTCGGGATCTCTGGACTTTGCTCGCGTATTCTTTTTCTTTTCCCCAACGTCCGCACCTTGGACTCGACCCCGGGTCGTGTCCTCAGCTTCCATCGAACGGCCTTTGCTCAAAGCACCTTCTTCTCCTGACATAGTCGGAACCTAAGCTCTGATACCACGTTGTCACGCCCTTACGCTTCGGATATGAAACACCAGACGTGCGGCTCGACGAACCCTGCTCGGTCGCCGATCAGCCCTCGTTTGGACGTGCCTTGGACCCCGGCCGTACACGCCCCGGATGCACAACGAAACACCCGCCCAGGAAGAAGAGAGGGAGGCTAAGAGTTTAGAGAAAAACTAGATAATATTATTGAGCAATCTCAGATTGTCCAGGATGGTCTTACAAGTCTTGATTACATGTCCTTTTATAGTGCCCAAGAGAAACAACTCCTAGTCTAAGTTAAGGACCTAATCCTATTAGGCATGCAAGCCCTTCTCTAGAAAAAACCTCCTTGGAGTAGGAGTAGAAATCCAGCAACCTTGGAGTCCTAGAAGAATTCGGTCAGCACTCCTTCAAAGTCCATCTTGAAGGCAAACTGGCCAGGCCGCCCTCCTGGCGCCCTGCCATGTCCGGGGCGCGCCCCGAGTGCGCCCGCCGGGACAAGTCCTGGTCCTACTAGGACTAGGACTATTTTCCTGTGGCCTCTCCCCATTTTCAGTCCTCCTATGATTAGGACTTCACCTCCAAGTGACCCTCGATCCAGAAGGAAGCTCCGTCCGCGCCCAAGTCCTACTCGACCTAGGAGAGGTCCGAATTCCTATTCCTACTAGGAGTAGGAATCCTTCCGATCCTGCACTTCTCCACGCGCTCGTCCTCCTACTCACGATAGGAGTCCAAGTCTTCATCTCCAGAAGCTCCTCCCTCCTCGTCGGACCTTCGGAGTGTTGGACGACTCCTATTCCTACTAGGAGTAGGAATCGTCCCGGCCACGCCCGCCTCCTCGCGCGCATGGCCACGCCCGCTCGGGGCGCGCCCTTCAGTGGGCAGGAGTGACACATGGGCAACTTAGGAACGCATCATTGTCCAATATGAGAAATAAACACAATGTAAGAAACTTTCTTTGTCAATTTTACTTTTATTTTTATATGTGATAGGAACTTATTCATTATGCTTTTGCCATTAATATGTCTCTTAGTCTTCAGGTTTAACCTAACTTACAGTTGAGCATGCATAACATTTATATAGGTGTAATACTATCAATACTCATCAGTATCTTGAGAGCAGGTTTTTCCTCTATCAAAAGAAGCAGAAAAAGACCAAAACATACATAAAAGCAAAGGAATATAAAGGACAATTTCATCCTTTGATGGCAAGAGGTAGATATGGACCCAAATAACCTAAAAAAGAAAGAGTTATGGGGGGCATTTTTGTCATTTGACAGAACCATCCCTAAAACCCTCTAAAACCAAACTTTTCCCTTATCTTCTTCCCCTTCACACCCCAACCGGTAGCCACACTCATAGCAGCTCACACAACTATCCCCACTCCAAAGAGGCAGCCGACAACATCACCAAGTGAGGTCTCCCACTCAACTAGCGGTAGCAGCAACAAGGAGGCAAAGGAGGTGAGCTGGCAGCTTCAACAAGGGAAGAAGAGAGAAGAGAGAAAAGAGGAAGAATGAAGGATTATACTTGTAGCTATGGAGGAGTGATATGGACCGGTGATGAGCTTTCGGCGGGGTGTTATGATGGTGGTCCTTTATGTTGGGTCTTTTAAGATTATCGTCAGGTATGATCATGTATTAGCTCACGGGCTTTATAGTTGTGAACCATTATTACTATCTCATGTCTTATGTCCTTATGGAGGTGGAACATTATAGTTTATGTCATGTCTTAAGACTTCGAGTCTCATATTGTTATTGGGCCTACCATCTTGATGTTATCACCATGTTATATCATGCTTTTGCTCTATGATTATGGATTATGTTTTACATCTTATATCATTTATGCTGCTTAAGTATAGTTATGTTCCATTAACATTTTATTGTTTATTGTATTGTTACTTCGGGGTCCACTCATGACACGTGTTGTGGACAAATTTTGAGGGCATTACATATAATACTTATATTCCAAAAAATATGTTTTAAATACCATAATTTTTTTCGAACGATCACGACCATCTACATCCTTTTCACACGGTGGAGTTCGTCACAACCATGACATCACCCTTCACTTTTGTGCCCTCTCTTTTTGGTCGAATTGCCATCCTTCAGTCACGACAATGACATGAGCATCACATAAGTATCCTAGTATTGTCACGAACATGAAAATAGAGCTTCATGGTCATGATCGAAAACCATGTTTTTTTGTGTCCTTGCCTTGTCACGAGAGTGATTGAAAATCATGTTTTCGACTCGATTTCATACGTTCAATCACGGTCATGACTGAGACACTTACGTTCATGCCGATGTCCAAGGATCTATATTCTAGACTCAAAATTACATATTTTTTAGAGGAAATACAAATCATACATCTCATAATTAACAATTATTAAGAACATTTATTGTAACGATCTGAGGTCTAAGAATCAAGATAGTTTGATTGAATAGTCCCACATGCGTAAAACACGAAGGCAGTCAGAGCTTATATGTAACTTCTTCCTTTACCTTTTAAGATGCGTTGTAAATTCGTGCGGGTGGTCCAAAATGAATAATATCTTGATTGAGCCGGGGTTGTTATAGAATGGTATCAAAGTCAATTTCACGTGCTCATGAGAAATATGAGCCATGAGCCAACACAGATCTCAACATGTGAGCTCTTAAGGGAGAAAGATTGTAATGACCTTACGTTTAAGGACCAATATAGTTTGATTGAATAGTCTCACGCGAGCAAACCATAGATGTGGACATGAGCTCATATTAACTATTCCTTTTATGTTTAAAGACGCATTTTAAATTCGTGCAGGCCAATGTCCCAAAACGAATAAATATCTTGATTGAGCTGTTATATTTATAGACATCCAAAATGCATGTAACGTGAATGAAAATATGTAAATCATGACCTCAACAAGGTGATTTTGAGCTTTCTCCCGTAATCACCTCAAGAACATAAATCCAAAAATCTTCAATCATAAATCTCAGAAGTAGATCATGATAAAGCATGTGTAATCCCTCAATCACAATTTTCACAATTTTCATTGCTAAAAATTTTGCATAAGAGAAATTATGTAGAAGAACACATTAAAAATTTCAAGGCAGCACAAATTTTTATTAGATAAAAATAAAAGAGAACTACAAATAGTCTAATTTTTTATGTCCTAACCCTAAGAAGTTTATCTAGATATTTTCTTTATAAATAATAAGAATTACAGTTGCATAGCGAGATGAATTTTCAATTGAGATAGAATTCAACATATTATTAACAACTATCAATAATTAGAGTGTTTTTGGGATCTCTCAATCAAATTTGAAAGTATTTACAGGGGAAAGGGGGTTAGAGGTGAATATATAAGAAGAATACTCCTAACTTTCATGTCAACACACTCTCTATTCTTCGGATTACCCCCACAATGAATAAATGATTAATATTACCATAAATACTATCACATACATCAAATCGCAAAGTTAAATTTGTTTCACGTGCAAAAGTCGCGATAATTACTAATTAGCGCATAATACGCGCAATTCCTAACGTGCAAAACCTGCTTAAGTATTCCAAGCACACGTGCCTCTGTGCGTGTCGTTATCCCTCGTCACCACCGTTATTTTGAAAAAGAAGGAAAAATAAATCCCTTTTGCACGGAAGCGAAGCCTTTTGGTTCTCTCCCAAAAATTTTGGCACCTGCTCCGCAGACCTTCCGCTGCGGGCGTCGCGAACGTCTGACTTCCTCGTCGACAATTCACCGAACATATACCGCGCGTCGCCTGCTCGATGACGCCGGTAATGGCTTCTCTCCACCTCTCCTCCTTCCACCCCCAAACCCAATCCCTGCCTCTCTCGCCGTTCCCAGTTCGGACCGCCGTTCTGCCGCCTCCTTCTCTCTGCAGCTACTACCACCACCAGACGCATCAGTTAGGGTTTCTCCTCTCCAAGAGCCCCTCTGGGGTTGTCTTACGTAGCTCCGTCGTTGCCAGACTCGCACCAAGTGGACACCACCTTCCTGATTTTGAAGCCGCCGCCGGCGAGCTCTTTGGTCGCCTGGAGGGCCTCGTCTACACCGTGGCTGATGCCGCCGTCTCGTCCGCTGATGCAGCCGCGGAAAGTTCGAAGCAGAACGGAGATTGGCTCTCGGGCATCACCAATTACATGGAGGCCGTCCTTAAGGTCAGTATGCTGAAGAAGTTTGCCCATTTCCCGCATTGTGATTTGATGAGGTCACCATGTTGATGTTTAATAATTGGTTCAGCTTGCTGTTGCGAGGACATTGTTTGCAGTACTTTATCCAATAATTTTTCTTTTGGCTTTTACCGTTAGGAAAACCTTGTCTTCTGGTTGCAACTTTTGTCGAACACTTTGATTACAGATGGCCGCGGAACCCTATCTTGTGTACAATTTTGTAAAAGAATGGGAAGGAGAGTTCATTTTTCGAATCTTTAACTATATGTTGTCATATATACCTCTTAACACTGGCAACATTTTGTAGTTTTAAAATATATTTGGTTGGATTATAGACCTTGAACATGAAACTGAATAAATATCTTCGAGATGACAGGTGATATGATTTTATTTCATGAAATGATTTCCACTGCATAGGACGTTCATTGTAGATATTTCGCTCACATAGTTCACAAGGTTGGTGCATTAAATTAGCATCAAGTTACATGGAAGTCCTTGCAAAAAAATGCGACAACAGGTTTTACAAATGAGATTGCCACATCTCCATCAGAGATCTGGCATGTTCTCCTTGTAACATGGTCCCCCATGGAAAAAAGTGGCATTCTGCTGAAGCCAAAGGCACCATATGCAGGCCAGAGGAGTCGATTGAGCCCGTCTTGCAGTATATCATCTCATTGTCAGGTGTGTACTACGATTTCTGAATGATCCCTAAAAGCTGGGCTCACGACAAGTGTCAAGCCAGTTCTGGTCAGCAGCGCTCCAGACTTGCCGAGCCATCTCAAACTCCAAGAAGAGGTCAGAGGCTGCAGGTTATATCCGCCCAGGAACCATCGGATTCTATTGGCCTTGATTAAAATGCAGTGTCTTTGAAGTAACCATGCAAGAATTTTGTTCTTTAGTGGGACCTTAGTCTGCCAAATGAGTCGGTGTGAAGGTTCTCGTCTAGGCTCCCCGAGGTCTGTCCAAGCAGTATGTATATTTGATGATCTCCTGAAAGTGCATTTCAGAGAGCAGTACCGCAAACGAGGGCATCTACTAGCCCCTGTTGGAGCTTTCTCTTGTCGACTAGTACTTGCGGACACAGACACCAAGGTTGGATGCCAAGGCAGCAAGGTGAGGACAATACTCCGCAATGGTCCCCCTCCAGTACAATTGTCATCCCAAAAGGCGAAACACCTGCCATGACCGAGCTGAGGTACCAGGAAGGGCCTGGTAATTGGATCAACCTTGCATACTCCTTTCCAGAAAGAGGATGAGCCAGAGAAAGTGCGGAATCTGGATTCCCATGTCAGGTTATGGCCATATTGTGTGTTGATAACCTCCAATAGCAGGTCATCAGTCTGGCCCATAATGCGGACCACTCACTTGGACAGTAAGGCATATTCATGCATTGAAGATCGTGTACACCCAGTATACCCAACACGCCTTGGGATGTCAGGCAGCAGATGCTCCAAGCAACCAGCTGGACCTGCAGTCGGTGAGGCCATGCACCAAAAGAAACGCATCCTAAGGGCATTGATGCAGCTGACCATGTTCTTTGGGATTTGAATGGTCAGCATATAGTAAATGCGAAGAACAGAGAGGATAGACTGTAGCAATACAAGCCCACCACCCCGTGAGAGCAGGCTCGAGCTCCACCCATCCAGCATATATTCTGCCCATTCAACAATTGATGTCCAATCATGGTAGTTAACAAGCCTGTCCGATAGTGGCATACCAAGGTAGGTGAAGGGGTGGGAGCATAACCTAGCCATCCTTTTTAACTTCAAAAAAAAAAAATTCCTGGAAGCAAAGACGGCCATCGTCAGACTCATTTCGAAAGGGACAAATCTTGATTGCTATGATTGATGCATAGCCCCGAAAAGTCTCCAAAGATCTCTGAAAGTATCTCCACTGCTACGTCTCAGTTGTCGAGCCTCAGATGAAGAGCAATGTGTTGTCCACATATTGTAGTATCGGGATGCTGAGAATGGTAAGCAAGGCGTCTTGAAACTCGAATATATGCCCACCTGGCAAGCAGCAAAGGTGGCTCTGGCCAGGACATTGACAGCAATAACAAACAGCATGCGCCAACAGATATCCTTGCCTCACTCCTTGTTGGTGCTGCACTCAGCCCCCCATCAGTTGAACATTAATGAACACTGAGAAAAAGGTCTGCGGAGAGACACCGTCGCATCCAATTGATCCATTCCTTGGGGAAGTCACATCTTCACAGAGAATCCCAGAGAAACGACCAGGAGATGGAGTCATAAGCCTTGGCAAAAGTCGACTCTCCACAGCATACCCTCCTGCCCAGTGTGCCTCCTGCATGCCAGAATCTTGGTGTCCAACACACAGCTGCCCAAAATGGTTCTCCCAGTGAGGAAAGCAGACTGGATCAGGTGGATGATGTCAGCAAGCACCCCGTGCAGGCAGTTAGCCTAGACCCTTGGCAATGATCAAGTAGATACCATTGAAAGGGTGACGGGTCTGTAGTCCTCTGTCCACTTGGCGCCTGCCATCGTGGGGATGAGGAAAAGGAAGAATCGATTGAACCTTTCAAATTCATGGTTCCCAGCAGTGAGTTCATGAATAGCAACCATGATATCCAGCTTGCTCAATGACCAGAATTCCTGGTAGAAATGGATGGGGAAACCATCCGGGCCAGGGGCATTATCCCCAATAAGGTTGCTGATAGGCCCTGAAGGTCTCCTCTTTAAACTCACTAGTGAGCAATGGGATCAGTAAGACTTTGATACGTGGAACATCCTGTCCACCCATTCCCAAACACCCTGATCCTGCCGTCGAGCAAAGGCCCTGTAATAATCTGCTGCTACAGCCCCATTCTGTTGGCATTCAGAAAAACTTCCCTCCTGCACTGTGAGGCATTCAATCCTGTTTGCACCTTGTCGCTTGCTGGCCCACATGTGGAAGAATCTGTTGTTTGCATCTCCTTCATGCAACCAGAACTGTCTCGATCTGTCTCCCATAAATTTCTGTTTTCTTGTCTTCATCCTGACCTATCTTATGATGGTTTTGTCTCCTGGCATAGATCCCTGGTGTCTTCTACAAGGTCCAGATGCGCAATTCCTTTGAAGGCATCAGAGCGCCTTTGCAATCTCTCCTCTTTGATCCGGCTGATGCATTTTTGGAGAAAAGCCCTCAGTTTGTCCAGACGGTCAGCAAGGCTCCTAGCTGCAGAGCTGTGCTGGGGAAAAGAAATCCATTGATCCCGCACCGTCATTGAAACTAGGTTCCAGCAATCACGCCTTCTTGAATTTGAAGTAGGCGTCGGCAGCCCACGTCTCAATGGATTTCCACATTATGGGTGTGTTGTAAAAAACTGGCCGTTCCAGTGCAGAAACCCTCTGCAAGATGAACAGCCTTGTCCATGTCGAGGGAGCCCAAAAAGCAGTCCATCTGTGACATCCTAGCAAGCTCGGTCTGCCCGCACCAAGTGAATCTGCAGTTGGTGATTGGGAAGTCCACTAGCCATGCTATTCAAAAGAGTCATGGAATGCCTGAGAGCCAGGGTTTCTGCACCTTCTTTCTCCTGGTTTGTCATTGATATCCAGAGTCGTGTTGAAATCACCACCCAAAGCCATGGGATACTGATGAAAGTTTCCCTGATTCTGCTTAGCTCTTCCCACATCACTGTTCTATTCACATCAAATGGGTGCCATAACACAAGAGAGGAAGAAGGTTAAGACATCATCTCTCCATCCAATAAGACAACCTCCCGAGCGACCAGAAGAATTGAGCGCAGTGTAATGTGAGAGGCGAATGCCACCAATTTGTTTCCATATGTTGTTGTCGCAGGCCTTCAATTCGAATTCCTGAAGAAGCACCCCAACTGTGCCCCATGAATAGATTATCTGCCTGGAGTGCATAAGTGTTCCGCATCCTGAGGCTCTAAACATTCCATGCCAACACATTCGTGATGACAGCCAAAAACACCTTTCTGTCATAGACCATGTTTGGATGCTGTCGATAGCCGAGCCCAATTTTGATGCCAAGCAATGTTTTTTCCTGGCCCCACAAGCAGCAGCCAACAGTTCCATTTCCATAACTCTCCCAGCTAGGTCGGCTCTGGAGATGTGTTGAATGCAATATTGTTAAACTCTCGAGTCAAACTCTTAAACTTGTAAGAGTTTAGGGAAGTAAAATGAATTAAATTGGCATAAACACTTAAATAACTTAGACTCTTGGATGATTGCAAACATCCTTTTCAATTAAAAAAAAACTTAGACTCTTAGATTTTACATAAAAACTAATTTAAAAAATTTGTAGAATCTTATAAACTCTTATAAAGTCTATACGATTCTACACGAGTTTTTACAATTCTATACGACTACGTACAATTATTTATTTTATACAATAAAAAAGTTTGTAAAATCTTATATATTTTATTTGATTAATGTATTTGTGATTGCGAATAAAATTAATATAATGATTAGAAATGTTAGTGCAATCATTTTACTTATTCTTAATTTTTATAAGTTTTTTATCTTAATAAACATAATAATTGATAGTTATTTGGTATTTATTAGTTGTAAGTTATAGTACTTATTTTGATTACTTTTATATTTATTTCATATGAGTAAAATATATTAGTTATTTATAATTTTTATGAATCATAGATATATGTTTGTAAAGTGCATAAAAATTACTTAAATAACTGAACTTATTTGGTACGTGGACTCTACGAATTTTCTAGACCATTCTACGATACGAGTTTATCGGACAAAAAATGAGTTTACCTAATCTCTCGAACTTGACAACATTGGTTGGATGTTGCAGTGGTCATCGGAGTGGCATGGTCATCATTGGTAGCAGTGGCCCCGGTATCTACCCTTAGAGACGAATGTAATGATTGGAGTGAAACAACGTTGATCTCAACAGAGTCGAAAGTGCTCGACATCGGGCCAGTTGTTGATGCTTCTAGTGGAGGTGGAGATGTAGTGTTAGATTTGGCCCTGCCATCCACTGGAACCAGCTTTAGTAGTGTGGGTTCACTTGGCGTTGCAATAAGGACATCAATGGAGCTGGCAGAAATAATAGGCCATTATGTTGACCTGAAGTGGGTGCCCTGAACCATCTCAGCTCCCAGGTCCTCCTGCCTAGGAATAGGCAATAGCACAACAGGAAGGGTGCACGGTGTTGTCAGTGAAGAGTAACATGTGTCGGCGGCTTGACCCTTTGGTAGCAGAGCAGCAGAAGGGCACATGATATGAGTCCTTTCCATAGGATCTTTTTTGTGTACAAGGCTTGAGGGAGGCAGTCTATTCAACCTCAGAGTTAGAGGCATAATTCGCTGAGGCAGGTGTCAATGGGTGTGGTTTCTGCAGCTGGTTGTGCCATTGGTTCCTTGGTTGTCTCTTCTCATCTGGGCCTGCAGGACACATGGTAGTTGTTTGTTTCAAGAAAGTAGTTCAACAAAGTTCTAAGAAATAAGATTATTTCTCAAATAAGGAATGTTATGCAAGGTTCACAAAGAGAATCACTACCTTTTGCTGTCTTTATTAATGTTTGCTATAAATTTGTCATTTGGAAAACTAAATTTTCATAATAATTGTTCCAAGTTCTACTACCAATGATGATATTTTTAGGTTGATGAGTTTATAGTTGTTCTCAGCTTTTCAAATGATGAAACTAGGCATAATGCATGTAATATCTCAAATTAGGAGTGTCAACGTTCAGATCATCATGATGTTTTGTTATCTTCAGTAATGCTTTGCTGCTAAACTTATTGTGATGAAAATTTTCCAAGCAGTTCAGCAAAAGAAGTTTTGTTGGGTGTGTTGCCACTTGCCAGAGAGGGCTTGCTGTACAAAAAAAAAAACATGCCACTTGATAAAATTAAATTTTCATAATAGTTGTTCCATGTTTTGCAGCTAACAATGATGTTTGGAGATAATTATTTTATTGTTGAAAATGATGAAACTAGGTCCCTTTAAAAAACGGACGAAACCAGGCATAATGCATGTGATATGTCATTAGTCAACTCAATACGCATATTGTTGGTCTCGTATAGCCTTCAAAGTGGAGATTCACTTGCCTTCTAAGACGAGGTAGGATGATTCTCATCCTAATCTATAAGGTGAGATGAGCACAACCGAACATGGACAATTCCTGCTCCCCATGCAAGACAGCACTGTAGGATTACTCGGCCACCTATTCTTTGAGTGCCCGACCACTATAGAGGTATCATGACTAACATAGAGCACAGAGATCGTCACATTGCTGTTGCTTGGGGTTCACTATGAGCACTCAATGCATTTGATTATTCTCGTAAAAAAAGCATGAGATTATTAGGGATAGTTGTGTTTGTTGGTGGTGTCTTTGGTGGTCCTTATCGCTTCAGCAGAACTACACTACTTTTGGGGGGGAGATTTGCTACATGGAGAGTTGGGGGAGGGATAGTTTCTTTTTGTGGGGATTCAAAACCTACTTGAGTTTTCTTCATCTTTCTGGCTTTTATACACAGTTGTAAATTTTGTGGTAATTTGCTTTTAATGCGAAACAGATTTTCCTCAAAAGAAAAACAAAAACAGATTACTGTCCAAATTTCATTGTCATCCATTCCCTCATAAAAAAGTGTTCACATACTTATGTATCTGTTATGATAAACTTAACGATTTAAAAATAGCTTTAACAGATAAAAAAATAGTAAAAAAACTCCATAGGCCTCATCCATTACGCGTCAACTTTTTGACATAGTGTCTCCATGGGGTGCTGCTTGTGAGGCCTTTCTTTCAAGCATCTCTTGTATCCAGTGTTATATTTTCCTTCTATATGGATGGGCATCACTGGATTGTTGGGTGCAGTCCCAAACCCTCTTGATCCTGAGTCATCTATATGGATGTGCTTTGCTTTGTGGGGAATCACACTAGCTTGCCATTTTTTGTAGAGTAATTTATTTTCGTTTTAAGAAAAAATGATTAAGTGTTTGTGTGAACAAACTTTTTATTCATACTGTGTGAAGTCTAATTTTAGCCATCAAATTTTAAATTTGCAGCTATGATTCATAATTAGAACAATCTGTATAAGAAATTGCACTATCCATATTTAAAACTATTCATATATCATAATTATGAATCACCATCACAAGTTTAAGATTTGATTCCTAAGATTAGGTTTTATGCAGTTAAATAGTTGATTCACAGACATTGAATCTTAAAAAAAAAGATAAAAACCGACTTTTTGAAGCATCAATCTGGTTAGGTGGAAAGCTACAGCTGTTATGAGAAAAAACAGGGAAGAATCTTTTTATGGGACACCGGTTAGGTGGAAAGCTACAGCTGTTATGAGAAAAAAGCAGGGATAGTATAGTTCCCCAACAATCTGGATTAACGTTTCCAACAGTTGTGACAGTGATTAAATGATCTACTTCTTTAATTAGTATTGAGAAAATTAGAGAGAGATTGATAGAAGAATTTTCTCCCTACAACATTTCAGGGATCCTCTTCTATTATATATGAAAGGGTGATCATACATACCATATATGTCAATAGGAAAGTGCTCTGGCATATAACTATCATTACAAGGAAATATCCCTAATAGAATCTTTCTTTATATGGAAAGATATATTCCTAATACTCCCCCTCAAGTTGGAGCATATATATCATACATGCCCAACTTGCCACAAATATAAAGAACCCGAGGACCTCGAAGAGCTTTAGTAAATATGTCAGCCAACTGATCATTTGATGAAACAAAAAATGTCACAATACAACAACAACAAAGCCTTATCCCACTAGGTGGGGTCGGCTAAAAAATGTCACAATATCCCTCGATATTACTTTTTCTCGAACAAAGTGACAATCTACTTCAATATGTTTGGTCCTCTCATGGAAAACAGGATTTGATGCAATGTGAATAGCTGCCTGATTATCACAAAACAATTTCATAGGCTGCAATTGCAGAATATTTAATTCTGTAAGCAATTGTTTCAACCATATCAATTCACATGTAGTTGAAGTCATTGCTCTATATTCAGCCTCTGCACTAGAAAGAGCAACTACATTTTGCTTCTTACTCTTCCAAGAAATCAAATTGCCTCCAAAAAACACACAATAACCAGTCATTGATCGTCTATCAAATGGAGAACCAGCCCAGTCAGCATCTGTATATCCAATCACTTGCATATGACCTCTATCTTGATATAGTAAGCCTTTACCAGGAGCACCTTTAATGTATTTAATGATTCTGATCACTGCATCCCAATGTTTCTTTGTTGGTGAATCCAAAAATTGACTCACAACACTCACAGCAAATGAGATGTTTGGACGAGTCACTGTGAGATAGTTCAATTTGCCAACTAATCTACGATACCTTCCAATATCTGAAAATGGCTCCCCCTCATCTGGTACTAATTTCACATTTGGATCCATTGGAGTGCTTGCTGGTCGACCATTAAGTAAGCATGTCTCCTCTAGAATATCCAACACATACTTTCTTTGAGAAATATATATACCATGCGAAGATTGAGCAACTTCAATACCGAGAAAATATTTTAGAAGTCCCAAATCTTTAGTCTGAAATTGTGAATGCAAATGAGATTTAAGCTGAGAAATACCAATTGTATCATCTCCGGTTATAACAATATCATCAACATACACAACAAGAAGTATTAATCGTCCTTTTGAATGTCTGTAAAATGCAGAATGATCTGATTTACAACGATTTAGTCCAAAGTCCATAACAGCTGAACTAAAATAACAAAACCATGCTCGAGGAGACTGTTTGAGGCCATATAAAGATTTTTTTAATTTGCATACCATACCAGAATACTCCCCCTGAGCACGAAAACCGGGAGGTTGATCCATATAAACTTCCTCTTCAAGGTTACCATGCAAGAACGCATTCTTAATATCAAGTTGGTGCAAAGACCAATGATTAATAGCAGCCAAAGAAAGAAGGAGGCGGATAGAAGTGATTTTAGCAACTGGTGAAAAAGTATCACCATAATCTAAGCCAGGAATTTGAGTATAACCCTTCGCAACCAAACGAGCCTTTAAACGATCAACTTGACCATCAGGTGATACTTTCACATTGAATACCCAGCGACAACCTACTGTAGTTTTACTGCGAGGCAGAGGTACAAGTTCCCAAGTACCGCTAGCATGCAAAGCAGACATCTCTTCCATCATAGCTGTGTGCCAACCAGGATGGTTCGTGGCCTCTACAACAGTTTTAGGAACTGAAACAGATTCCAAAGAGGAAATAAAAGCAGCATACGAAGGAGATAAGTGACTATAGCACAAAAACGAATAAATAGGATGTGGATTGACAGTACTGCGTGAACCTTTTCTTTGAGCAATAGGCAAATTTGATTCTGTTGTAGGTGATGGATTCGAGGATGGAGGAATAGATGGCACGGAAGGAATTGCATGTCCTTCTTGAGAAATTGTCTCATGTGTCCCTTCTTCAACGGTCAGTGGTCTTTTCTTTTGTCGTTGATACGTAATAATATCCTTATGACCAACATTCTCAAGGTCATATGTACTTAAAGGAGGAGAAACATACGAGGGTGGAATAGGGAGAGGTAGTGACTCCGATATGGACTACGAAGAAGTAGGATCAGAGAAAAATGGAGTAGACTCAAAAAATGTGACATCCGCACAAACAAAATAACAATGAAGGTCAGGAGAGTAACACCTGTACCCTTTTTTAGCAAGAGAGTATCCAAGAAATACACAACGAATTGAACGAGGAGACAATTTAGACGTGTCCGAGGAAACAAAACATACACATCCAAAAATTCGCGGAGACAATGAATAGATGGCATCTCGAGGAAACAAAATTGAGAATGGGATTTGATCATGCAGAACACTAGATGGCATAATTAAATAACAAGCTGTAAGAATTGCATCATCCCAAAATTGGAGTGGAACATTCATATGGAACAAAAGTGTACGTGCAGTTTCAACCAGGTGCCTATTTTTTCTTTCTGCTACTCCATTTTGTTGAGGAGTATACGCACAAGAAGATTGATGTATCATGCCATGAGATGACATAAAGGACTTAAAATATGTAGAAAATACTCTCTAGCATTGTCACTACGAAGAGTACGAATAGCTACACCAAACTGAGTTTGAACTTCAGCACAAAAAGATGCAATAGAGAATAATTCAGTACGATTCTTCATTAAATAAATCCATGTCATCCTGGAATGATCATCAATAAAAGTAACAAAATAACGATAACTTTGTTTTGAGTTGACATGACAAGGACCCCATACATCTGAGTGAACAAGTGAAAAAGGAGAACTAGCTTGTTTGTTGACCCTACTTGGAAATGAAATTCTGGAATGTTTTCCAAGTTGACAAGACTGACACTCTAACTCATTAACACGAGACAAGTTAGAAACCATTTTCTTTAAACTAGACAATGATGGATGACCAAGTCGACTATGGATCTGAACTGGAGATGCAGTAACCATGCAAGAAGTTGGTAACTTGGGTGGAAACGAAGCAACAGACAAGTAATAAAGACCACCAGACTCATATCCCTTGCCAATCATTCCTCCTGTCCTCGAATCCTGGATAACAACAAAATCAGAAGAAAATGTCACACTACAATTAAGTTTCCTAGTAAGCTGGCTAATAGAGATCAAGTTAAATGGGAATTTGGGAAGATATAAAACTGAGGACAAAGATAAAGATGTGGTAGGTAATGCTGTTCCAACGCCTTGTACATGAGCAGAGGACCCATTGGCTAAAGTGACAGATGGTAGGATATGAGTCTTAGTAAGCTGAGAAAACAAAGTAGGGTTACCGGACATATGATCTGAAGCACCCGAGTCAAGAACCCAAGGTCCCAATGAGGATGATTGAGTAAGGCACGCTATGGATTGACTTGATTGAGTAAGCTGAGAAAACAAAGTAGGGTTACCGGACATATGATCTGAAGCACCCGAGTCAAGAACCCAAGGTCCCAATGAGGATGATTGAGTAAGGCACGCTATGGATTGATTTGATTGCGCAAGAGACGTCACGGGAAGAGATGTCTGGTGAGTCGCTTGGTGTTGGAGAAAACGAGTATACTCCTCTGCAGAAATAACCACAGCAGACTGTCCACCAGATAATGATGTGCCATCAACAACATGAGACCCATCTGGTTGTGTTTGAGCTGCGTTGGCTACTCTGGGGTTTGAAGGAAAACCATGTAGAGAGTAACAAGTATCACGTGTGTGCCCTCGCTTGTTACAATAACCGCATCTAGGAACATTTCCACGTCCTCTGCCACTGCCTTTACCACCTCGTCCACCATTATTGTTTCCACGACCACCAGGAAGAAAGCTAGGAGAGTCAGCATGGGTTGCAAGAGCAGACCTCTCTCCTAAATGTCCATGGTCTGAGATAATAGATGTGGACGATACACGTATTAGTCTTGAGAAAATATCTGTGAGAGGAGGAACAGAAGCGCTGCCCAAAATTTGAGTTCGAACTGGCTCATATTCTGGGCGAACACTTTGTAAACAAATGACTGCAAACATCTTATCACGTTGTTCTTGTTGCTTCTTCAAATCTTCGGTGAAGGGCATCAATTCATTAAATTCAGTGAATAAAGCTTGTAAGTGGCCGAAATGTTTCTGCATATCTGTGTCAGTTTGCTTCAATTGAAATAAACGAGATAAAACATCATATATTTTGGTAACATCACTCGTATACAACTCATGAGCACGAACCCATACCTCTCTACAAGAGCGATAGGGACGAAACATTACCATTAAAGAGGGTTCAATTGCCTGCCACAAGAGACTAAGCAACTGAGCATCTGTCTTCCTCTAACTGGCTTGTTCAGAATCTTTGATCTCTGAGATAGTCTTGATAAGATGTTCTTCTTGTCCTACTCCCATAAACCAAACTTCAACAGCGGCACTCCAATCAGAAAAATTCTTTCCATTCAGTTTGACTGTTGTAATAACTTGGTTTCCAGAACTATATGATACGTTGGCATGAGACATGGCTGATGGTGAAATAACTAAGGACGTCCTAGATATGAAAAAGAAAGGAACTGATCGAGTTCTGCACAAGATATCTGCAGTAGAGAATCTGAAAGATCTGCACAGAAAATCTGCAATAGGGTTCCTTGCAAAGTAGAAGGAAGATGATCTATGCAAGGGTTCCTTGCACAAGAATATCAAACAATAAGAAAGATCTGCACAGAAGATCTGCACTAAGATGCCATGAAACAAGAGCGACTGATCTTAAGGTTCCTTGCACAAAAAAAAAATTCAGACAAGCCTGCACAGAATATCTGCACTTCAAAATGCACAGATCTGCATTAGAATCCCTTGTAAGAACTGCTGGTGCACTGAAGAGGGGACTTTAGAATTGCTGATAGAACTGCTGGTGCACTGAAGAGGAGGCTGCAGAATTGCTGCAGAAAAACTAGGGTTTTTTTTTGTGTGTGTGTGGCTCTGATACCATGAGAAAATTAGAGAGAGATTGATAGAAGAATTTTCTCCCTACAGCATCTCAGGGATCCTCTTCTATTATATATGAAAGGGTGATCATACATACCATATATGTCAATAGGAAAGTGCTCTGGCATATAACTATCATTACAAGGAAATATCCCTAATAGAATCTTTCTTTATATGGAAAGATATATTCCTAATAAGTATCAGCTAGATTTTGAAATCTGATGTCAATAAAACAATGAGGATTTAAATGATGATAATATAGTTGTTTACTGGTACAGATTGGTTTTATGAAATTATTGTTCAGGACATTTTATGCTCTGGCAATCATCTGTCCCTTTTAAATGAAGTGAATGAATGTATTTTTCTGCAAAAAGAGTATTAGCTCTTTAATTAGTCTTAGTTCTGCATTATCTGCCTTCAGAAAGTTTATGTCCTCTATATATAGTTGGATGACAACCACAAATCTGGTGGTCATCCTTTTTCTTCTAAAAAAAAAAGTTTATGTCCTCTATTAGTTGGAGGTTTGTTCTTTTCAATGACCTTAAATTTTACTTACCTCCTGTTGACAGGTCTTGAAAGATGGCTTATCAGCTTTGCATGTCCCTTATTCCTATGGTTTTGCTATAATTCTCCTTACGATTCTTGTCAAGGCAGTCACTTTTCCTTTGACAAAAAAGCAGGTTAGTAAGTTACTTTTTTATCCATGACTATCAATTTATGGTTCTTTGAAGTTAATGAACCAGCGAGACTGATAAAAAAGGTCCTTCTGTCTTCCTCCATCATATGCTTATTCTCTTTTATACAATGTCTTTTGTCCTATTGTAGGATGTGTTTGCTCCGGGACATTAAAACTTCCTGTTAAAAAAATTACAGTGTTTTCTTTAAGGGAGAAAAAGAATTCGTGTCAAGTTGGATACCCATCCATATTAGAGTGTATTGTATCTAGTCAAATTAGCAATATAAGAACTTTTTTTAGGAATATAAGATAGTCGACAACATCTGATACTATATTAGAGATTATTTCTTAAACCTGTTGTCAAGAAACATTGGATCAAATGTATTTGTTAGGAACAAAAAGGAAGTCCCAACTGTCAAATGTTGCATGAGATGTAAGGGAGTGCTGTCATTTTTACCTTACATTTACAAAATGCATCAAATTTATTTGAAAATTTTCTTTCAGAGGGGAACATTTGTTTTTATTGGTTGGTTTCAATTTTGTTTCATTAGTATTAAAGACATTACAGGAAATGGGTAAATATGGGTAGAGCTTGTACTTGCTGATGAGTGTAGGACTACAGGGGTGTGAGTGGATCAATTGAAATGTAATGAATATTAAAATGGGATGGATGGTCTCAAACAAATTTTAAAACCCTTAGTCTTCACAAATATGCAAGTACACATATCGTGTAGTTCCTCGGGGTATTGTATCCTCAAAGATTTGAAAGTTTAGAACTGACTTTATAAACTAGCTAATTAATTTCTTTGATCACATGAAAATCCTTTGATCATTGATATATATATATATATATATATATTTCTTTCTTTTTTTTTTAACTCCGCCTATGTTTTATAGTCGGTCCTAAGCCTGGATAAAGGAGGAGGGTTGTGTTAGGCCCCGACAGCCAGCGTAAAACTCTGTCGAATCTCATGAACATGGATCAACGAATTGGCGTCGTATGATCCATGTAGCCGACCCCACCTAGTGGGATAAGGCTTTGTTGTTGTTGTATATTTCTTTTTTTTTGAGGAGAAAAAGGATGACCCCCAGAGCTGAGCGTCTCTTGTGGCTGCTCCTAGAATGGGAGAGCAGCCGCTGAAATGGTCGGTGTAAGGCCACTCCCCTTTTTGGTGGTCGCCGTCTAGTGTGGCGGAGGCCGGCAGCATCTACACCTGGGCGAACCTCCCCGTTCGCCCTCCTGGCACGGAGGTGCACCCCAACTTCCTTGTCATCGGCAGTGGTCCCACACGGTCCGCGGTGCACCCCCCACCACAGGCTGCTGGGGAGGTGGCAATGATGACTGCACGGATGGCTGCAAATTCTCTTGCAGTTGTAGCAGCGGCAGTTGAGTGAGCGACAGCTGTCCTGCTGGCGGCGTGACAGCCTATGTAGGCCGACGCCGCTGATAACAGAGGAGGGGAGTTACTGGATCATCGTCAGCGGGTGTGATAGTCACCGGGATGATCTCTGGGATGCCAGTGATAGTGGGTGGTGTGAACCGTGGTGGGACCGGAGATGTCTGGCTTGGGTCGAGGGAAAGGGGCAAAGCTGACAAAGATGGGGTTATGGGCATGGTGGCGGTGGTTGAGGGGAGGACCGGTGCGTTGTCGAACTGAAGCGAGTCAGTAAGGAAAGGAGAGTGGGGTGGGGTCGACTGGTCACCAATGCGGGGGTGGGAGGGCAGCTTCACAAGCTCGTCGAGGGGGGGATGGTTAGATTCGGATTCGAGTCAGCTTGGGCTCGAAGTTGGGATCGCAGGTGGGCTCGGCGGGCAGGTTCAGAGTGGGCGCGAAGGTGGTGGATCTCAGCTGCATTGGATGGTGGGATTGGGTCCTGGAGATTTGGGTTATTGAGTTCAAGGTAGGAGGCCGTTGAGTCAACTTGCGAGTGTGTGTCAGCACCAGGGTGTGTTGGGTTAAGCAGTTGGTTGGGATTTTGAATTAGGGTACGGCTCCTGAGTGTGCTCTGCTTGTGCATTGTCGGGCCCGCCTGACCTGCGACCGGCGTCTGGGCAGCAGAGGATCGTGGTGACTGCAGAGGGTGACCAGCGACCACCTCAGCCCACGATGAGACACCATCCGAGTAATGTAGCTTGAGGGTGAAGCTATCGGTGCCGGCATAGAGAGTCAACGTCGATGGGAGATTGCATTCTGGGCGGAGCTCAATGTCGACAGAGGTGATGGACAGGTCCGGCGATCCGAGGGCTGGGAGAGCAATGAAGATGGGATTCCCCAGCTGTCGCGCCACTGCCAAGGCTATCTCTGGCCGTTGGAGATGAAGTGGGAGGCCGTGGATGTCGACTGTTCGGCATCTCCCACTGGGTGCTAGCTCAGCTCCATCGTATTTTTTCCACGGCCGCCACATAACGCTGGAGTGCGACGACAACTTGGTCGGTGCTGCAAGGAGTTCCTTTTGCTGCGAGGACCCTAGGACAAGCAGCCACAGGGAGGGCGAGATGCGACTTAGATGGAAGGGCGGCGAGGCTCCCATCTCGGCGATGACTGCTGAACGAAGAGCTACTGATTCGAGGGGGGGACCACTGGCCTCGACGACGACGCAGTCATGTATCAGGTCAACGACACGCTGGATCTCAGGTGACTACGGAATGGAAAGGGTAAGAGCCATCTCGGGTGCCAGCCTAGGGGAGGCATGGGTCGCATTTTGTTGAGGTCGCGCCTGTGGTGTCGCAGATGGATGTTCCATCCGGGATCGGGGGCACGACGTCCTCAGGTGGCCCTTGCCCCTACAACGAAGGCAGCGGAGAGGGCCAGAGCAGAGCTGTGCGAAATTCCCCTCCTCTAAACATCTGTAGCAGCGCGAAGTAGGTCTGCTGCGGATATCTTGGATGCAGTCTAGGGTGGTCCAGCCATCGCTGAGATGAAGCATCCTGTGGCGCATCGTTCCCGGAGAGGAGAGGTCGCTGTCAGCAGGGTCTGTCGAAGACGTGTGAAGGGGTTCCCCGTAGAGTCTTCCGCGGAGGGGAAGGGAGAGGCCGCCGGAGTGCAGCTGGTGATGCGGCAGCGGGAGGTGGTGAGAGCGAAGCAGGGGAGAAAGCAGCAGGGAGAGAAAGAAGACAAGTTCGTCGGAGGCGACGCCAACAGGGTCGCCGGAGACAGGTAAGCTCTCGTGCTCAAAGGGGAAGAGTAGGCGAGCAAAGCATCAGAGGGGAAGAAAGCGATCGTCGGAGATGCCGCCGGCGAGGATCGCCGGAGACGGTGGAGGCACCGCTGACGGGGGCTGCCGGCAATGGCGGTGGCACCGCCGGGGAGAAGCTCCCGGCGATGTAAGGGCAGGATGCCCTAGGCGTAGGTCGCGCGGGTCGCCAGTGCCCTAGGCGTGCCCGTGCGGGTCGCCGGTGCCCTAGGCGTGCTCGCGCGGGTCGCCAGTGCCCAAGGCGTGCTCGCGCGGGTCCTGGTACCAAGGATCAGGTTTCCTGGTCGAGAGAAATGGCAGCTGGATGCCTCACAGGGAACAGCAGGCGAGCAGAGCAGCAGAGGGAAAAAAAGGCATTCGTCGGAGATGCCGCCGACGGAGGTCGCTGGAAACAGTGGTGGCACCGCCGACGGGGGTCGCCGGCAATGGCGGTGGAGCCGGGGAGAAGCCCCCGGCGATGTAAGGGCTGGTTGCCCTAGTCGTGGGTGACGCGGGTCGCCAGAGCCCTAGGCGTGGGTCGCTCGTGATTTCGAAGAAATATTTATATATATCTGAGTGCTTATCATAAGCTAGTCATCCTTTTTTACTTCTAAAAAAAGGTAACTAATTTCCATAAAATTAAAATGGAGCAGAATAGTATTTGGTTTACCTGAACAGATGAGCATTAACAAGACCAAAGAAAGGAGCAGGTAACAGAATATATAACCATGTATGACTTCTAATAGAAAATATAAATGCATATATTTTTGGTAGTTTAGCTTAAGGATCAGAAAATAACTATGCACAGAAAGTAAAATGTTTTAAAGCAGAGGGAAAAAGTTTCGTGGGAATGGAGGGTTCTTTAGAGTCCTTATATGAGACTATTGCTGAAACCTATAAACAACTCGGTTCCTAAATTCTATTTGTGCTAAAGTTGACATAATCTCACATGAATCAGTTGAAGGCTTTGGACAAAACCTGTTAGTACCCTGAACAAAAATATACCTTTTCAGCATTCACTCTAACTCACTGTTCATAAGACTTCAACTTTTAACACTTTTTCTTAGAAGCTCTTAACACTAATATTCACTCTTGAACCTGTGCTTGAACAACATGAAGAGAACTGTTGCCATTCTCAGTTAGAGTGGGTTTATGACAATTAGAAATTATAAAATACAATCTAGAAATCACAACTCAGCATAAAAGTACCTCTCGGTTTCACAATATAAGAGAATGTATTATATGATCGCTCGTTTATTCAGACATCCTCAGCATGAGGACTGATTTTAGAATCACAGAAATGAGATGAGATAACCTCTTCTCAAAGTATGATCATCAAGGGAAGAAGATAGTGTTAGCAGATCGGTAAATATCATTGATACCACATCAAAGAATCAGATAGAAAGCTCAGCAAAGAGAACTGATACTTCATTAAAAATAAGGTTTCAATATAATCTCAAAACAAGTCTCTAAATCACGACTATTCGTAGGAAACAAAAGAAATTAGCCACACATAGATGGATTCAACATTACTCACATGGAAAAGAGAGGTTTCCATGAACATTACAAGATTCTGATCAGAAAATAAGACAACGAGGGAATCAGGAATGCAAACTTCCACTTTGCAGCATGAGCTTCATTCCTTCTTCCTACTTGAAGACTGTCCAAACCCAAGGTGCAGATTGCTAAAAAATATCCAGTCCCCGTCTCAGCAGCCTCCTCCTTTTCTTTTATACTGGCCATAACTGCCTTTTGATGGGGGCATCAGATTGTTCTCCTTCCTCCTAGCACACCACCTGTCTACCTCTTCTGCAGGAATATTTTGTGGCAGCAGTAAAAAGCAGAGCCCTTCAGCAGAAATCAACAAGTGGTATCTGGTGGAAAAGTGATCCCCAAATGTGCCTCCCAACCATCAGCAATCCTGTGCACAAATGAAACAATCAGCAACAAAGTGAACCAACAAAAGGGACACTAGTTTAATAAATTTTTAAACAAAATAAAGTAATAAAAGAAGAAAGAAAACTATAAAAGTAAAAATTAATATAATGATGCTTGAACTAGGAAAATGAATTTAATAGTATAAATCTTCCATATGCAAAAGCCAATGATCACTTGCCTTCAGGAGAATTAGAATCATTGTGTTCAAAGAGCTAGATTTGTTGTGTGGGAAGCTTTAAAGAGTGTTCTAGGAGTATTTAACAACTTGGCAGCCAGTGCAACTCTTGTAGGTCATGAGTGGTTCAGAATGATTTTCAGTTAGGAAGGCAGAGAAAACAAACCCTCAAAATAACAGAAAAAAAAACAATCATATAGTAGTTTCTATGAGCAGAGCCCTGCAGATACTCTATTTGTTAATTCTGAAAGGAATCTATTGCAAGAGTTTAACACGCGGAGGCGTTATAAGTGACAGGTATTCCTGTCCCATATGCTTTGTTTCTATATCCATCGATTTGAAATATCCATAGTTGACAAGGATTATACATGATACCTTCTCAAAATAAAAAAAATCTACAGGATACCTTGTTTCCTATTGTGGTTAGTTATGTATTTGGAGATACCTTATTAGAAATATTGTTACCAACGAGGGATGGCCTTATTTTTATTTGATTCTTTTTTGAAAGGGGTTGATCTTTTTATTTTACTTTTTTCTTTGAACGAACTCAAAAATGAGTGTGCTTCTGGCTTGAAGATTGGCACTATGTGTCAAGTTATCTGAGGATTGTAAAAGTTAGGGCTTATGTATGACATTATGTTGATGTATCGCCCGAATTTCTCCAGACGAGATGGTTGATTGTGGCTTTCTGGTGGATAATCAGCATGGTATTTCTGGTGGATAATCAGCATGGTATTTGTTCTACTTCCAGGGTGCACAGTTTCCTGAGGACACTAGGAAAGACTGTTCACACATCTGGAGGTCTCACACATCTCTTAAGGTCAGGTTCTTTTTTTGGCTGTTAGTTGGTAGGCTC
This sequence comes from Pontederia crassipes, assembly GCA_030549335.1. NCBI lineage: Eukaryota > Viridiplantae > Streptophyta > Magnoliopsida > Commelinales > Pontederiaceae > Pontederia > Pontederia crassipes. The sequence continues at coordinate 39,999,429 of CM060190.1, forward strand.
CTCACAAGGGCATACAAGGAGTGGTGGGCGCCCACCTTGGACACTTCTTGTTAATAATGTGGATCAATTGAGGAAGGCCTTATCCACCTATTCTTTTGCTGTCCCCCTCGCTGTCGTAGTTGGATTGTCAACACTTTCTGGGGATTGTTTGGGGGCTAAGGACACATCATAGCTGTAGCTGGAGGCACTATTGGCAGACTTCACTTGCTGTCACATGGTCCATTTGGTTACAACTCAAATACACTAGTTATTTTAGGTGGAGTAGGGAAGGGGTGAGAAGTCTTTCATACACTAGTTTTTTCTTGGGTGGAGTGGGGTAGCGGAAGAAGTCTTTCTTATCTAGATAAGAACATTGTATGAATGTCATTTTTGTTGAGTGGACAGCTGGGTAGTATACCATGGGGCCCAACTCTTTGATTGGATAGTGTTCTCTTTGTTCTTTTGTTTGAGGAGGGAAAGGATGACTATTCGGATTTGTTGTCAACCATGTATATATATCACTATTGAAAGATCAAAATGTACAAGTGTATGCTTTCAAGCAGATTGGCAAAAGAAAGGAGAAAAGTACAACCACTAACCAACTCCCCCATTCCCCATTCCCGAAGAATAAAAGTGGTGTGGTGTACAATATTGTCAACATGACATCTCTCCTCGCAAAAAATGACTCGGTTACGTTGAAGTCCCCAGGCACTGGAGAGTGGCCATAAAGGTCGCCAGTGATGCTCTCCATCTCTATCTCTGACCAGCAAGAGCTCTGAGTGCATGCCAGGGAGTCCCTGAGGGTGAAGTGCCCGTGGTATAAGTCTGTGACCAAATCCCCTGGGCCTGAGAGCACTCGAAGAAAAGGTGGTCGACATCCTCCTCCCCCTCCACATATTGCATAGGATGTGTCGCCCATCTCACCCTGTATACTCTAGTGAGGATCTTGTCACGTCGCATGAGCCAAGCAAAGTTCTTGATTTTAAGTGGCACACGGGAACGCCATATGTGCCTGTAGTTTGCCCTGAGTGTATTGGAGCTAAAGAGGCAGGAAGAAAATGAAGGTAAAGGATGTGAGCTGAGAATGAAGGTAAAGGCTGTGAGCTGAGAAGGATTCAGAGCATCGCACTCAACCCCTCCATTCAGGAGGGATCCAATCGGAAGGGGGGCAATCCACTTATGAAGTGCCAAAACTGCGAAAAGTGTCTCCTACGAAAAAACTCTGATATGAAAGAGGGGTCTTTTCCTCATTTGTACATTCATAGTTTTCTATCTTAAAACAAAATGGATGGTTACACAAACACGGCAGTCATCCTTTCATCTCTATAAAAAAACTAATTTTGGGGCTTCATTTATTTTTCTTGAGGGGAGGTTTTTTGGTTTGTTGGTACAGTAGGTTGCGATCTGCCATTTGAGTTTATCTACCAATAATTCAACTGATGTCTTTTTCTTTTTGTCCCTTGTTTGGAGCATTCCAACACTTGATTGTCCTTTTTAGATAAGCTCCTTTGTTTACAATATAATCAAAATTACAATCCCTCCTTTTTTTTCAAATGATATTCGCTTATATAAGTGCCCCATCATCATAATATCATTACTTTCTATGATTATTATTTCATAAATGTTATATCTTGGCTCATCATCTGTGATTAGACTTCCAGTAATCCACGCAAGAACCAAATTTCCAATTCCTTATCATTATTTGAATTGTTGTTCACCAACATAAGTGGCTTCATTAGGTTGAGTCAGCGATTGCTATGCGGTCAATGCAACCTCAAGTAAAGACTATCCAGAAACGCTATGCTGGTAATCAGGTAATTTTGCATGACTTTGGCCATTCTTTTCTCTTTACAGTAATATCATAAAAATAGTTAGACCATCATTTCACCTTTAGCTTGATTATTTCTCTGATTTGAATGTGATTGCAACTTGTACATTCTGGCGTATGTAACACATTCTTTTATTTCTTCCTCCCTAACTGAAGCTGGATTCATGATGTGAGTTTGACCTTTTGTTCTGTAGAAACTTTTTCATGACTTCTCGTCTTACAATATATTGTTAGATATCAGTGCTATTATTTCCTTCTCTATCTTGCTTGTATGTGATGGAGTCAGTACTCACTTTTGATTTCCTTTCATTTCAGGAGAAGATACAGCTTGAAACTGCTCGTTTATACAAATTAGCTGGCATAAATCCTTTAGCTGGTGAGGCATTTTATGCACTTTCAAAGCCTCATAAACTTCATGTTAGGGCAACATTTCTCATGATCTTATATAACTTTTTTTTGTCCATTATATGAGGTATTATGCTCTTTTTCTGGTTAATAAATTTCTGAGATTTCATGATAAGTTGGCTTTTATTATTTTTCCTTTCGAAGAAGGGTTCTCTCATTAATATTGGTAATAACATAGGTTTTTACCTGACGATTTGCTGTTCTTTTCTGTGAGCAAGCATGCCTGCCTTATTTCCATGTACCTCTGTATTTACTGCTAGTACTAAATGATCCCTACAATGTTACTACCTCAATATGAGACTGGATGTGTTGTGACAATTCACATATTCAAATTGCTTAAGCAAGTACTTAAAATTTACCAAGCATCACTTTGCAATTAATTAGTTTGCTCTTTCTTTCCTGATTATTTTTCATTCTTTCTGGATATTGAATAATGTAGCTATTTTACATTTTTATTTAGGATGCTTGCCTACACTAGTTACTATACCTATATGGATTGGACTTTACAGAGCTCTATCAAATGTTGCTAATGAGGTATGATTTCTTGCCTCAATGTTTTATTATAAAAGTTCTTTATCGTTTTGATTCATGTTCAGTTATCATTTTTTTTATCAACATAAGGGACTCCTTACTGAAGGGTTTTTCTGGATACCTTCTTTGGCTGGTCCTACTACAATTGCAGCTAGGCAAAGTGGCAGTGGTATCTCATGGCTTTTCCCCTTTGTAGTAAGTATATCATATTTAACTTTGTAAGTGATCTTAATCGCCTAGAAAATAATTCAGAATTTTGGATCCAATATTCTAGATCTATATCAATATGTTTTGTTTCAGAGTTACATATCTTTCTGGTCATAGTAAAATCTTTAAGTGCATGTGTGTTTTGCTAATCCTAAATGATAACCTTTATTTGGGTCTAATAATTGGTGGTATTTTCAGGAACTACTGAATTTGACTTTTGTGGTAAGGTACTGGAATAACCTTTATTTGTGTTGATTTTATTACAGGATGGTCATCCACCTCTAGGATGGTCTGAGACTTTCGCCTATCTTGTTTTGCCAGTTCTACTTATTATCTCACAGTATATATCAGCTCAAATAATGCAGCCACAGCAGGTTGATCATCTATTGTGTCACTTTTATGCCCTCTCAAAACTAAATTATTCTCCATAATGTGGTTGTCTTATTGTGGCCCATCTCTTGGAGAACATGATAATCATTTGAAACCATCGAATAAGGTTACTTCACTTATTGGTCGAAACAATGTTCCTGAAATATTTTGATGCTTTGTCAAAATGTTCTCTGTGATATTAACTTCGATGACAATTCATTACCTTCTTTTCCTATATGTAATTAACATCATTTGATATACATTTAATTAATTGATTTAGGTCTTTTCTTATAAAACAAACTCACTTTGTGTTTCCTATTGTTCTGATATTTGAAAGTTACTGTTTCTTCCACTGTAGTTTTCTCTTATGATCTGTTCACTAATTTTCATCATGCGCACAAAGCTCTTGCTCAAAAAAAAAATTACACAAAGCTCCATATTATACCCTACCCCAAACTTTTCAAAATAAAAATGTCCTTTACTACAGGCATGCATTTGTATGTTTAGAGCAATGTTGTCAAAAGTGAGAATTGCCTTGAAAGTTGGATAATTTTACAATCCCACGTGATGACAAATCGACTCGCTAACAAACTTGTTTTGAGCCAGCACTCGATAGAATTGCGTGCTGGCACGTAAAGTCGATGGACAACAGTGTCCAAATGTAGGCTTTTCTTCTCTTTATCTGGTGAGTCACCTGTGATGCCCTAAGCAGTGACTGAAGCCTCAAATGCAAACACAACCAAGCAATCCTTCTTCAAGGTGCTTCGCTTGCTGCTGCCTTTCGTCATCAGCTGCTGTTCGTCGTGCCACCACTGTTGTTTGCTGATGTCATTTGCCACCTCCATTGTTCTTCAAGGCCTCACTGATTCTCTCCTCCCTCCTCTCTCAGTCTCTTCTACAAGAGGAGAGACCCTCTGCTCATGTATGATCCCTGTGAACAAATGGCAGAACACCCACAAATGCTTCTTTTTGGTTGAGTTAACCGTGCTGGTTGGTTCATGTGTTTGTTTATGAGTTACATGTGCTGGTTCCATCTTTTTTATGTTTCCTTTGGCTTTTGTCATAATGCTCTTATTCAGTTGCAAAGGGAGACCTAAGGGCCGAACACAAAGAAAGATAAAAGAAATAAATGGGAACATGACTCTCTCCAAGTGGATTTGAGCTTGAAGCCTCTTAGTCTAAGAGTTAAGGGATGTGACACTGCACCACGCTCTCATTCCCTTCTCTTATTTGTTTTTTGGCCATGAAAATGCCATTGCAAGTGTGCAAGGGAGCGTTTTTTAATTAGTAATTAATAGTAATGTGCTTTTAAAAATAAGCTTGTTTTGTATTGTATCAAAACTTAGATGTTAGGATTTTTGCTCATTAATGGTATATATGTTTTATGAATGATATGCAACTATTGTTACATTATTTATTTTTAGAAGTTTAATGTATTAATATTTCGCTGTTTTTTTATTCTCATAGAAGGTAAATTATATGAATATCAAAATAAAAAATTGGTACAATTCTCTGTTCTGTGTTATGATTTGAGAGTCTACATGAATGACTGACTTCTTATGTGAAGTCCGATTTATGAGTTTGGCGACATTGGTTTAGAGAGATTGTATTATGTTATTGTTGTTTGTTAAAGATTTTTATGAATGTATGTCCAGGATGGTGATCCAAGTCAGAAGAATGCTCAAGCTGCAACAAAGTTCCTTCCATTGCTGATTGGTTATTTTTCTCTCTCTGTTCCTTCAGGCTTGAGTCTATATTGGTGAGCTAACTTTTTAGTTGTTAAATTGGTTCGGTATTTTGTCAAAGATATTTTAATCTTTTATTTGACTTATCTAGTAATGTGATTTCACAATGTCTCTTCATTAAGCTTTAGAAAAGATTTCTATCAACATCATCATAATTAAATTACACAAGATAATGCAAGTATGTACTATGCAAAATACACTTCCTTTACTTCTTTCTTTGTAGCCGACCCCACCTAGTGGGATAAGGCTTTGTTGTTGTTGTTGTTGTTGTTACTTCTTTCTTTGCCTAACAATGTAGACAAGTTTGTAATCTATTGTAATAAATTCTACTGTGCATTCTCTAAAAATGTATATTATGCATTGTTTTTCAACACATTTCATTTAGTGAAACTCAGGAGAGATTGAATCAATCGAAACAACAATTTTAATGGGATACAGCAGACAATCCTCAAAAAAATCATAACAAACAAGGACGTCTAAGATTTTATCACATGGCTTCTTTTTTGTACATGACATCCATTTCAATTATATATGTATATATACATATATACATATGTATATATACATATATATATATATGTATATACACACGCTGGTCCTATATTCCAAAAAACAGTTTGACAACCACAAACCCTAAGGGTCATCCTTTTTCTCCTAAAAAAATTATCACATGGCTAGCAGCGCACAAATTTTGTAGAAGGTTTGGCCTGTAGCAGAGCTGAATGATGAGAATGATTGAGATAACTTCGGCATCATCAGTGGATAGAGGATAAAAACATTAGGGGTTTGATAAACTTTGTGGTTAAATAAGTTGATGACTATAAATGATGTAAATGGGCATAAAGTAATAAACAATTCAACTCGAACCTTATATGCATTTTAACTAACGTTGTACTTTGATGTAGTATATAAGGTCTTTCTGGTTAAAATTTCGTTACCTTGAAGTTTAAATATTCATACAAAAAATGTTAATAGAATAATTTTGTTATATTCACGCCATCCATTTTCACCATAAAAATATTATATACAAATATGAATAATTGTTCAAATTGTGAGATCATAACATGTAGCTATATTATTGGCATATCTAAGTGAATTAGTCATTTAAAATGAAAAATAAATACACAATCCCGGCAACCAATAATTTTTATTCCGAAGTAAAATTGCTAGTTATTAAAATACCATAAAGATCTAAGGTTATTTGTGATAAATTTTCATAAGCAAGCATAACAAAAACTCTCCAACAAAATAATAAATTAATGAGATTACATTGCATTCTCGGGACACTAGGCATTGGCAGAATTGGCGGAAATTTTATTTGTTAAACCATCCAAAGAAAGAGCAATCCAATAAGGGATTCTCTCCAAAAAGAAAAAAAAACAATCCAATAAGGGAGGAAGGGCAAATTTTGGAAAAGATTAACCTTAATTCCCTAAAAGTTAATGATGTCATCCTATTGAAAACGATTAATTAAGCACTAAGTTATATTATTAAGTTTTTTCAAACACTATTTAGCTGGTGGCAGAGGGCAACAAAAGAAGTAGTTGTAGAGAATATACTGAAAGAAAAATCTCATACTCTTTCTTCAATTTTGTGTCCTTGTTGAGGGATAAGACTCCAAAAGCTAATGTCATGCTAGCTATCTCTTGATGCAAGATGTGTTCATTTGGATGTGTCTGAAAATAGTTCTTTCCAACAGGCACGTAAAAATATGCAGATTCATTGTTTCATTGTACTCTTTCAAAAAAAAATTGTTTCATTGTAGAATATAATGGTCACAGGTTTAGTTGTATAAGGATGAGCCAAGGCTGTAAAGTGACCATACTTGCTGCTATGCTCTACCTTAACGAAAATGGTAATCATATCCCCCAGATTTTGTGAGTTGTCTTCCTCTACTCTGAGGAAAAAATAAGGGTTGCAAAATACTAGCTGGATTGAGTTGGATATCTATTCTAGGACAAGAAAAACAATGCTAAAAATTGCCTTGACATCTCTTTTCATTTATGACTGAAAAAGTTAGTCCTAAGAACTTCTGCCAGAGGATGAATGGGAAGGAATAACAAGTCGATCCTTGTAGAATAACTTGTTGTCATCAATATAAAAGTAAGGAACAGGGTTTGAATCCTTTTATATAAAACAACGACTCATTCAAGAGTATAAAGATCTTTGAGTAATGTATCTAAAAAATCTAGTGGAATTATTTCTTTTAACTAGTTAAAGTTCTTTATTGAACACAAAAGCACCAGAAGAGTCTTTCTTTTAACTAGTAAACTGGACTGGCAAAAGGGTTCTTTGAGAACCGAATAAGGTTCAAGAATTCACATTAGGCATTCGTGGAGTAGCATGTGGGTTCCAGAAAGGGTTACTTAAAAATAAGGTCAAATTAAAAACTAAGAACATCTCATTCCAGATCGCTTTTAACTGTGTTAAAAAAATGTTAGCCATTTAATGGCCAACTCAATTCCACCACCAAGTTGAATCTTCAATGATGGATAAATTCTGAAAGTTGAATCTTAGTTGTTTACATATTGGATTACAACAGAGAACATCTCCATTGCTAATTTGGACATCAAGCACTGGCAATTTTAATTCACCAAGGTAGATGAGGTGAAATTGTGTCAACCCTCTATCAACAAGGTGATTTGTGATTGTCATCCATATATATATATAAACATGGTCAACATGTACAAGTAAACGCTCTCCAGGGGATAGCAGCAAAAGTAGATAAAGGGCATGACTGCTATCCAAAACCCCACTCCTGAAGAAGAAATGAAATGTGGCATACAACATCCTCCACCTGACATCTCATCCCCTGGAAAATACATCGGTTATGCTGGAGCGAAATGGCCCATGTACCGGCCAGAAAAATTGCCACAGAGAGTCTCCAATGCCGCCGCTGTCCACCTCCTGGAGTCCAAAAGGCCTACCAAAAAGTCTCCGATGAAGATGGGGAGACACCCATGGTGCATGCGACCAAATCTGTCGGGAGACCCCACAACCAAAGAATAGGTGGGCAACATCCTCCTCTGCATCCCCACAGAGGACGCAAGATGTGTCAGCCGAAGGTGCCCATCTTGCCCAATATGCCCTGGTGAGAACTCTCTTGCCCTGCATAAGTCAAGCAAAGATCTTGACTTTCAATTGTGCCCTGGACCACCAAATGAACCTGCAGTCCGCCCTGAGGTCGTCCGAGTCCACAGTAGGCGGAAGAAAGTGGAGGTAGATGCTGCAAGCAAAGTAGTATCCCAAGAGCCAAATCCAACTGTCCGCTCTGGAAGGGACTGGCCTACCCACCAAAAGATTCTTATGCATCAATGCCTCGTATATTGTTCAATACTTCCGAATCAACCTTAGTTCCTCTTTCAACCCATTAAGAAATATTCATGTACATTCCCTATTTGTTTAATGCCACAATGAAATTCAGGTAGATTTTGGAATTTTGTAGGACCAAAATTTTCTTCAAGCTTTTGAGCAAGTTGTTCCAGTAGGTCATGTTCTGCTTATCCGTGTGAATAAATATAAAGCATCCCCATCAAGAGTGCCATAGCAGCAAGGTCAAGAGTAACATCCTCAGGAGTTTGTTTCTAACAAAAGTACTTCTATGCTTTCAGAATCCAGTCTCTTGGTTTGCCACCTTTCAATTTAGAAAAATCCATTTTGTTCTAGAGACGGCGTACATAATTTTTGGAGGCTCCATGGTGAATCAACATCTTCATCTTCATCAGACCAATAAGGGTTGTATGGTGTTGTGATCCCACAAAAAATTCCTTGGCTTTTCAATTACTAGAATTGGAAGTGACCGAAGGAGTAACTCCTGTTTAGGCTTTGAAACCCAGTAAATTCAATAGCCAAGTTCTCAATTTTTTGAAAGCAAGAAGTAATGGAAGAAAATTGTTTAATGATGAAGTCCATAATAGAGCTTATCTTCTTGGCATATGGTGGTTCTGTGGAAGGATTGTTTGTGGTTGGACGTTACATCATATTCCAGACTTAATTTTACTAAATTTTGCAACTTTGATCATGCTCTTGCATAATCAATGTCTTGTGCATGTCTTTTTGTATTTTATCATTATAGTGATATGGCCGTTGTAAGTGATCAACTCAAAATTCTTGCTCAAGTTGAAAATGTTTTACAGGTTAACAAATAATATCCTGAGCACTGGACAACAAATTTGGCTTCAAAAGCTTGGTGGTGCTAAAAATCCAGTCCGTGAGTTCATTGACAGTATTGAAGACGATTCACCTGCGAGTCCGAGAGCAGTTTCCAATACCCAGAAATCTCTTGTTGATGCTGCGAAAGAAAAGGCAAACCCCAATGTAGGAGAACAAGTAAGTTCAAGTGGATCACGCCCGGGTGAAAGGTTAGTGATTTGGAATCCCTATTGAATACCTTTTTTAGGAGAATTGAATACTGAATTTTGAATTTACTTTTCAGTTTATTTTTGAACTTTGGTCTGTAGATTTAAACAATTAAAGGAACAAGAGGCTAAAAGAAAGAAACAGAGGGAAGAAGAAAGGAGAAAAGCACGGGAAGCAGAAGCAGTTGCTCATGTGGTAGTTGAGAAACAAAATGAAGTTAAACAAGTTGGGACTGATGTTGAACAGGTGGTATAAGCTAGTATATCTTATTTTATGGTCAACTTATTGTAAATTAATATTCGAAGAGATCTTTTATTCTGCAGTACCGTCAGAGATAGTTATCTCATATTCTGTATCATGGTTTATTTAAATGCAGGATTTAGTTGATAATCACACAAAAGCAAACTCGCCTTCTAACAATGGTGGTCTCAACTCTAAAGCGAGCTCCATGGAGAATGATGGCATCAGTCCCAGTAATGACAAAGAGAAAAAGGTATCATTTCCCGAGTGTATCCTACGCATGTATCCATCTTAGCATTGTGTATACTTTTGCATGGTATCTATGCTCATGATGTCAAGTTATCAACCTGCAAAGATTGTATATACATCTCAGGAAGAAACCACTGAGATGCAGGATTCAGGCAACAGAGGAATTTCGCCCATTTCAATTGACAGAAAGGATCAAACGGCAGGAAGAGAATGAATTCAGCCGACACCCTACATATATTCCATATGGTGCTCACATTCGACAATTCTTTGATGTGAAATGCAAGAAACAGGAGCAGCCGTATTGAGTAGGTGCAATAGTTCATAAATTGAACGTCCAACCACTTTGCATATACCTCCTGCACCGCAAGCCTAATTGTAGATTTTGTATGATATAACAACCGGTAAAGAAAAGTACTGAAGATGGGATGGACAGTGTTTGAGAGATGTAATACGTATTCTTTTACTTCTAAAACATAACTGGAAGAACATTGTTCTCCATTTTTTCTTCATTTGGTGCTGCACAAATGCCAAATTCTTTTAAGACACTCGGAGTAATTTTCGAAGATTTGGATGATTGTAAGATGAGATATAGCATGGATGTTGAGTTGCCGAGCATTCTACCTCTGTTTCCTTCTGTACTGATATGTTTTCGAGTCTTGTAAATGGGATGAAGATTTGACGTCACTGATTACGTGGCTTCACATAGTGAATTGCACATGGTGCTGCAGCAACATGGAATTTCGTCGTGTGAGCCAAGCAGAAATCCTATTTCTCTCAACAAAATAGGCAAATATTCTTAAATGGAAAAAGTCTTCTAATATATAATTTACCCAAAAGATGTAACACCCCAAAATTTTTTAAAATAAATATTAATTTTTGTAACTAAATAAGTCCAAAAACACAATTGTTTATTAAGAATAATTAGAGAAGAGATAGAAAAAGAAGAAAATATGTCTTAATGAAATTAGAAGTTGTGATTAGATTTTTTAAATTTGAATATCAATCTAATCATAAGTTTGGGCTTTAAATGACTCCTAATAATAAGTTGGTCGGTCCAGGAGCTCTTTCTCTTATTTTCTAAAGTATCTTATTGAGTTAGAATGTGGTAAATTGTTTAAGTTCTTTCGCGATTTCCCAAGACCATGAAGGAGTCGATCACCCAAGACCAAAAAGAAGAGGTTCAATAATCCTCATTCAATAAGTGCTATGAGGATAGTTAATTTCTATTCCCGAATCAAAGGGGGGCAATATCTCCCTCTTAAGAATGTAAAATTTTTACTCATGTACTATGCCAATATTTAGAGTTTGCCTACTTTAGTATGGGCAGTGCCGACCAAGGGAGGATAATGAGGTGCCTTTTCAAAAAATATTATTAGTAAAAGAAGTTGTATTTCTTGTGGCTTATGACATGACTAATGTGTAGGGAATAATAAGTAGCAAACTTATCAAATTGGATGGCATTTTGTAGGACGCTGATAGCAATGCAACAACATTTTGACGTGCGCATTAATGATACATTAATGTGCTGAATATGACTATGGTGATTATTTATTACATTATACTTATATATATATATATATATATATATATAGCTCTAATGCATTGGAGTGCTTCTCATTGCAGATTTGATTTTATCTTTTTTTTCTAAATGTTTTATTTTTTTTCAATCTTTTAGGATGCATGATCAGAGATAAATTTGACATTCATTATAATCTAACTATTTTGTAACTTTCACTCCCACCATGGGCGGACCATATGGTAAACAATAGGTTCAATTGAACCCACTAAAATATGAATACCATTTTACAAAATAAAAAATAGATAAAAAAATACAATTTCTATAATTATAATAATTTGTAACTAACCTTATCACTTTATAGTAGTTTTCATGACTCATGAATTAACCAAAAAAATTAATATATAAGGATCTCAGCAAAGTAACCTTGATAAGTAAAATATTACAAAAATATTAAGTGTCCAAAATTATTTTTAAAAATAATTATTCAACTTATTAATTTAGTTTTTTGCACCCATTAATCATAGGATCCTAGGTCCGCCCTCGACTCCCACCAATTTATTTTTTGTAACTCCTTCCTAACTGATATGCTTTTATTAATTTTTGTGTGTATTTGAACGTTGATTATTTTCTCCGACCTTTACATCTCTAAAGTCCATAGCATTTGATCTTTGAACGTTAATTATTTGTAACTCATTTTCAATGAAACATTAAAATATTAAATGAAAGATAATTATTTAATTTTCATGATGACATTTCACTTTAATTTTTTATGGGTTATTTCCATAAATCATCTTAAACTCTCATAATTTTTCACATCTAATCCCAAACTACGAAATTATTTTTTGGGGGTCACTAAACTATCATAATTTTTCCAATTTAATCCTTCCATCTAACTCTGTCAACTTCTCAGTTATCTTTATTTTTTGTATTTGTGAAAAGTCCAATATACCCCTGCCTTAAACGCATAAAAGTGTTTATATGTTTTTGCTTATTTCATGCACAAAAGCCCCTTTCGACCGAACCCTAGGTTCCAAGATATACGTTTTGTTGTTGGAGTTCCGACAATTTCTTCGGCATTGGCTTTCTCCTCCGGCATTTTCTTTGTACTCCTGCCTTGGACCTCTGAAGATCCTTTGGCGGTTTGGTGAAATATGTGGAGTCCGAGCCGCGTCTTCTGCGTTCTTCCCCAACGATCTACATCTGTATATCACCTTCATCATCGATATGTTAAAACTAGTTGTAAACCCTAATTTTACTCATTTTGGTGCCGATTTAAGGTTTCTTAGATTATGAATGTCTAACTCTATTCAGAATACCTTGTACATGATATTTGCTACAATTTTTGTAATTTATACAATATTAATCTGAAGTCATGATTTTGTCTGGATCAACATCAAAAACACACGTGGCAGTAGTCATGTAGAAGGTTATTTACATGAAAATGAAGCAAAGTATTACTCTAGTATGAACTCCCGAGCAAATTACTCTAGTGGGTTGATCCGGCAACCTGTCCGAGGGCATGGCTTGGAGTAGCAGGGTTCTCGACAGAATAACGAAGTGTAAGGAAGAAAATGATAGAGCCATAAGACGAATTATCGAATTAGAGAATGAAGTTGAAGAAAATCAAAAGGGTTTGAAAATTTCGAATGATATGCTAATGACTACTTTGGTGGACGCAGGAGGCTTTGAAAATATATTAAAGAATCAATGAAGATGTTGTATTTTATTGCTAACCGTTGTTAGTCTTGTTATTGTATTTGCAATTGTCATGGGTTGTTCTTTGATGTATTAACTTCGAATATATTTAAATATATTACTTTGGTGCCCCACAAGTTACATTCGATATTTGATTGTGTCATGTGATGACAATATAGCTTCATTGTATAATGTAATGACAATGTAACCTTACTATATTATGTGATGACAATGTATCCTTATCGTGTATAATGTGATGAAATTTAATTCATAACATGTCATAAAAATGATAGAAACACATTTGATGAATGATAGAAATTCATCTCAAGAAGTTACATAAGTAGTGCATTTAATTCATAAGTTACATCCTAACACAAGTTGCATCCAAACACATGCCATTTTCATGGTTACATAACAAGTACCACTACAAAAGAAGAACCTCATCGAACAATAATTTCACTTGCATTCTAACACTTGCCATTTGCATGGTTATAAAAGAAGTTCCACTTTAGATACTAAAAACAAAATGTAGACAAAGTTCCTCAAGTCAATTTGCAAGGTTAGAATTTGTAGATGACTTACTGAAAATGATGTTCCCATACACATTAGAATTCTTCAAGACTTCAGTAGCCACTTGGCACATGCCTCCTTCAGCTTGTCTTCTAACTTTAGCATTTCGATTGGAAGAAGCCTGCAATATGATGTTGTATCAGTGAGCAAAGCTTCTCTGTAGTTCTAACAATAGATATCATATCTGAGTCTCAGTAGTAGAAACATCATCAATTTTTCTCTTGCCTTTTCTACTGCAGCTTGCATCCTAACAATAGCACAACACAAGACAATCACGAGACATCAGTAATATCACAAAAAATATAGATGAAGCAAAATCCAAACTAAGTATAGATGTACTACCTTCTTTTCTGCTTGACTACTTTCCTTAGCCTTTGCAAAAATTCTAACATTATGGTCCTTTTCCCCGCAATTCCTACAACTCAAATTCTTAAGTGGCCTTTTCACTAATTCTATGGTCTTGCTAGGTTCATCTGGAGCATTTTTTTCCTTAGCTTCTTGGGTTGACTTGGTCTTTTTAAAATAATAGGAGGCTGCAGAGATTCCTGCTCAATGTGTTTCCATTGCTTCTCATCTGAATAGGATGTATGATATTCGAATATGGCACCTTATACTTTTCAACAGAGTAACATGGATACACAAATTCTTCACACATTCTCGTATCAACAATAATGCATGCACATGCATGTTCACAAGGAATACCTTATATCCCATTTTTTATAAGAGCAACTTTTGATCTAAATGCACAATATAATACCCTTTACTACCTAGTACTTCAAACTTCCCATCACTAACAATTAATACTTCATGTCGTATTTCTAACTTTTTATTTTTATCAAGAAACTTCAAAATTTTTGAACATATTTGAGTACTCAGAGTCTTGGCCAATTACTTTTTTTCATTATGTCTTGTCATCAATTATTGATGTATAATTTTTTAACATTGTGAGTATAGATTTTTCACGTGCTTCCTTCGCGTATTGATTACATGACTCAGAATTATTATTGGATATCAAATCACATTTTGATCTATCTAAAAAATGTGCTCTAGACCAGGTGGTTCCTTCATAAGCTAGAACTTCAAAATCTAGAGTCCTTAGAGTGTCCATTGCCTCTTTTCAGTCCTCTATATGCCCCAGTAGCTTGCTACAACCACATCTCCAACTCCTTACCCTTGAATTTTGCCTTAAAGTTAGCAAAAAAGGTGTCTCACACAAACTTTGTGTTCTAGCATTAACTTTGTCAATGTTTGTAGAAGTCCTTAGGAACAATAACATAAAATTTAAAGTACGTTATAATCTATGAATGAACTATAACATTTTGTCGATATGAGATAAAAAAACCTATCCCTTCTCCTCATGAGTTACAATTGCCACAATAAGATGCCCAAGGAATCATGTTCAGGATTCTCTACACTCAACTTCTACCACTAGAATAACTATAGGAAACATGTGATCATTCTCATCTATTAAAACTGCACTTATTAAGTGACCATCAAATGTCCCTTTTAAATGGCAAGCATCTAAACTAATAACTAGTCGGCATCCACCCATAAATCCTTTGATTTGAGCAGCAAAGCTAACAAATATCCTTTGAAAATGTGGAGAACGTTCAGGAGAAATCCTATACACATCAATCATTGTCATGTTTCTAGGATTATGTTTTACAACTTGTGCACAATAGTCTCTAACCCTTTGAAATTGTTGCTGATGATTTCCTTCAATCGTTTCTACTGCCTTGACCCTTGCTCTATACATTCATCTGTTTGCAATAAGCAAGTGTTCTCTTCTAATTGTTGTCTTCAAAGAATTAACCTTCCACGAAGGGACATCCATCAACCTATCTAAGTACTATTTAGTAATTCAGGTAGAATTGGCACTCATAACATTGTATCTTCTTGGATGTAATATGTGTTTTTGAAAACTCTTTATTTGAAATGTTGTAATCCCATGCAATAAAGAGGCATGAATCCTCCAAGGGCATCCATCTTTAGCATAAATAGTCGTAACTCTTCATTTTTTTTCATTTTTCATGCAATAAATTTCATAACCAAATTTTTTACCATTTGCCTTTAGTGCCTTTTTTAATGTTGTTACATTTTTAAATATCATACTCAACTTTAACGTGAGATTTCTCATATCAGTTGCTTCATTGAAGATGGAAAATAATTGACCATTTTCTTCTAATTGATCTTCATAGTTGTCATTATCCTCGTCATCTACCACATAAGCTTCCTCCATGTTCTCGGCTCTACTAGAACTTCCATCTCCACTATCATCAGGATTATTAGAATTTTCATTTTCACTTTTTGTGTCTGAATAATTTGGATCAACACCTTCATTAGAGTTTACTGCAGGTTCTTTAACACCTATATCAGGATCAACAACTTTGGGCAATTCATTAGGTTGAGCTACACTATGTTCTTGATTTTTTTTTTTTTTTTTGCAATTTCTCAAAACAAGTTAAGGATGTGTCACTTTGTAGTGGTAGAACCTCAACATATATTGAAATTGTTTTCCTACTACCACCATAACTTGCAAACATGTTAAGTGCATCATTATTAGTTTTAATTTGAATCCAATTATCATAATTTGGTTTAGTGTGATACATGCAGACATTCGACAGTAAATCAAAAGCTTTTAACATGTCAATAATATCAAAATAAGACATCAAATATGGATTTACATTTTCAAACCATGCCACTTTTTCACCTTTGTAAGAACTTTTTGGCCCATTAATGAAATGTCCACCATAGTGCATCTCTAACGTGTAATTACTCCATGTGTACTCTACAATTACATTAATCTAGAATCTTAAAAAAATATAGGTAGGTCTAAGGAAAGAAACCCTAAAAAATATGTATGTGTGGCTCCATTGCAGAATCAAAAATAGGGATACACATGTAGTGAGGGACTATAGGACAACTAAATAATTTATGTATCGGGTGAAGTAGAGTGGGGGACCATAGAACATGAAAGAATGTTCTCACAAGAAGCCAATAGTCGTCGACAGGGGGGATCGCTAAATCCTAAACACTCTATGGCTTTAATCATTTTTTATTCAATAAAGTTTAGACCCACAAAAAATATGTTTCTTGTGTTGCTTAGCACGACTCGTGTCCTATGGTAAAGGAAAACAAACCTTTTCTTTTTTCTTTCTATGAGGATGTGATATGACTCTCACGTTGCCACCCACTTCGCCTAGTCCAAATATTACTTAGCTATGTGATCATATTAAATGGCTAAATTTCTTTAATCTCATGAAAGAAAATTATTTAGTAAAAACTTTAAGGAATTAATATTCCAGTAATTTAATAGGATTTGAGCTAGACTTTCTTGAAGCAACTCATTTATAAATATGTTAATATCACTTATACAAACTAATAATTTCTTAAATTTTCTTATTTTGTTATTTATTTCCTCTAATAAATTTTTATCTTCTTTTAAAGTGGCCTATATTTTTTTATTATGGAAATATCATAGCACCTTTAGATCTTTTAGAATTCGGATAAATATTATATATAAATATATATATGCTAACTTGTGTCTTTTCAATTTTCTCCACTAATCGCTCATGACCTATTACCATTATTCTTCAGTCTTTCTATTAGATAATATCGTCTACTCTTTAAAGTTTTTCATCCTTCAGGATAGCATTGATACTCACCTATTAAGTTGAGTATTTACCTATTTTGTGATTTTTGTCAATTTTTATTATTTTCTCTCACATCTTCCTCTCTTCTCATAGACCATGGTATATTTAAATTTCAAACATCCACGTTTAATGTCATAAAGTCACCTAATGATATTATAACCGCTACACTCATTTTATGATTTTTTGCGCTTCAAATTTTTTTATCATATGTGCTAAATCATCAATGAATTAATAATTATTTTTTTCAATAAATTATTTGATTATAAATTTAAATACAAATTCTTCATTATAAAATAGTTGATAACTTATTTTATACTCTCCTTTGAAAATAGCCTCTAATTAATTTATATTGTCCCTTCAGCATTATATATATATATATGAGAGAAAATGGAATCATAAGTTATTGCCTATTTTTTAATTATAGGATGGACGATTCATAACACACATTAATCATCATTCCTTATTCAATTATAACCGACTGTATGTGCACATTACACAAAGAACTCCCTTCATCTCCATCACCACACAATTATAACCCATTAGTTATTAACTTACCATACCACAATATATGACTCACCATTCATGGAGGAGCATTGTCCACATTATGAGAAGTATCATAACTTGCATTTTATTTTCTATTTTTTAGTTTTTCGACCATTGAAATTTCCCCACCATGTTTTTACCAAATATTTGAATCATTTATTTTTTATTTCCTTTTTATTTATGTAATTTTCCTCTTTCCTTTTATTTTTTCTACTCTTATTTTCCCACGAAATTATCGTTTGTTCTAATTTTCTTTTTTTCCTTTTAATTTATTTTAACTTCACGTATGCTTCCTCCTCCATGTGCTCAATTTTATTTTTTATTCCTCTTTACTTTCCCATCTTTATTCTTTACATTCATTGTGTGTGACGATTTTTGCATTATGGTATTATTATGCGTTGTTGATAAAGTAATGATTCAACTATTATTATATATCGTGTCATTTCATAACAAAAAAAAACAAATGAAATATGCCACATTTTAGTTATTTTCATTTATCGCAATTAAAGTTGACCTCCACCAAAAATTATATAACACACTTGCAAAAATTACATTGAACACACATTTTTGAAAATCAAATTATAACTAACATATCACATGCAATGTATCTAATATTTGTTTAAAACTTAATCTAGAAGATATAAAACTTCATTTAATACAAAATTAAAATTATATAAAAATTATTCACATATTTATTATAATAGAAAATAAATATTTATTTAGTGTTAGATACGATAATAATTTAAAATTACACGAAGTGCAAAGGCTTTCATTAGTTGATAAATAAATCTATTGTACAATTGAATTAAACAAAAATAAATTCAAAAGATGGAGGATGAAAGGTTGCATACGGGCAAACATCCTAAATCTCCTTTGGCATTTATATAACTGAATTGTTCCTTCTTCCTCAACTTTAATATGACAAACTAAGTTTTATTGCAAATTAGCTTATACTTTCTCCATGGGTTTCCTCGTATTTGTTTGATCATGATCTTCAGGGGATTTACTTAATGACTTAAAATGATGTGGATTGTCTCACTGTTTGCTCAGTCACTTGAGACCTAAAAAAAAAGGAAAGAGACTCATCTCGGTCACTTAAGAAAAAGAGGAACAAAAAGTGAATGATCAAACTATAGTATTACATTATTTTCTCTCTTAAATCACAAGTGCAAAGACAATTAGAAGAAGTGCTTGTTTCTCTTGTCACATAAAGAACAAATATAAAGAGAAGAGCTTGATATATTTAGTTTCTAAAGAGTGAAGATAGTTTGTTTGCTTCTTTCTTTTCATTACTTGCATGCTCATGAATTTTGAAACTCCATAATCATAAAAAGAACATGAGTCTAAGGCAGTTCCATCTTAGTTCATGTGTTGACCACTTATCTCTCCCACTAGAGGTATAGGGAACAACAAGTAGCAAACTAACCAAGTGGGAAGGAATTTTGTATGACGCATATAGCAATGCAGCATCATTTTGGCATGCGCATTCATGATACATGAATATGATTACAAGCACTACTATCATGACCGTGAGCATTACATACAAATTTATACAAAAATCTTTTGCCATTATCTAAAATTGACTTGCAATGGTAAGTAAACCAAAGTTCAATCACCCTCCTTCAATGAATGCTAAAAGGGTAATTAAGGGGCAATGTTGCCCTCTTATGTAGATTCGTGTACTATGCCAATATCTAGAGCTTCTTCTATTTTAGGTGTAGGGAACAACACGTAGCAAACTGACCAAGTTTGATGGCATTTTATAACATTGATAGCAGTGCATCAACATTTTTTATGTGCACATTCATGATACATGAATATGGAGAATATAATTACAAACACTACTGTCATGACTGCGATGATTACACACAAATTGATATAAAAACCTCTTGGACAATTGAATAAAAAAATAAATTCAAAAGATGGAGGATGGTAGGTTGCATGATGGCAAACCTCCTAAATCTCATTTGGTATTTATTAACTATATTGCTACTTCTTGCTCAAAATTTGCCAACTCTAATAGGACTAACTGATTTTTTTTTGCAAATTAACTTAGTATTTCTCCATGTCAAGAATTGGTTTCCTTTCTTTCCAAGGGATTTACTTAATGGGTTAGAATGATGTGGATTGTCCCAGTGCGTGCATCAAAGACCAAGAAGGAGGAAGGAGGCTCATCTCAATCACCCAAGAAAAAGAAGAAATGAAAAGTGAACGATCAAACTATAGGATTACATTGTTCTTTCTCTTATTTTCAATAGAGCGAATACAATTAAAAGAGATCTCTTTTTTATCTTGTTTCCTAAAATGAACGTAAACAAAGGATCTTGATATGTTTGGTTTCTAAAGAGCGAAGATAGTTTGTTTGCTTCTTTCTTTTCACTACTTGCATACTCATGAATTTAGACATTCTCTAATCATAAGAATAGCACGCATTTAATGAGGTAACCACACTCATCTTGTGGTTCTTAAGAATTCTAAAAAATATGTTTTTTTTAGTTTGAATAATATCTTTGACAAGCCAAATACTTGACAAAGGAGCACACAATAGCCAAGCCAAAAAAGGGCATTAGCTTGTGGGCTGGGAGCCATGCAAAATTCTTGTTTTTTTATTTCAACAAAACATAAAAATATTCTTAAATGGAGAATATACTCAAATATATAATTATTCAAAAGATGTAACACCCTTTATTTTAAAAAAATACTAATAGATAATAGATAGAATAAGAAAAGTAAAGGTTTAGATTTGAATAGCAACCTACTCATAAGTTTAAGTTATAAAGGACTCCTAATATCGGTGAAATTAAGAGTTTATGTTTAAAATATTTAGGAATTAAAATATTATTATCTTATTAGTTTTAATTTCAAATTTTAAGATATAGGGATAATAACTAATTATTTAAGGATAAATTATGTTTAAGAGTTCTAATATGAAGTCTGGTTAAAGTATGAGAAAGTATAAAGGAAAACAATTAAGACATAATTATCTGCAAAAGAAAAATGTAGGCAAAATTTCACTCACAACCATGAAATAACTTTTCATGGCTATGAAACAAAAAATTCATTCCATAACGCAACCATGATCGAACAGGTAAAAAGTCGGTATGTGAATGTAATGGTTGTGAGTAAATGGACAAAAAATTTGGGAAGATTTGGTTCTTGTTCTTGACATGACCATGAAATCTTTTACGATCATGAAGCTAGTGTTTCACATGGATGAATATTGGTTCACGATTGTGAATGTTAGAAAATCAATTGTTTAACATAGATGTATTATGAATGTGATTATGATTTTCTAGGAAGTATTGTTTATCTTTTTAACAATCACCAAGATGCCATTATTGCATGCACAATATTAATAGATTAAAATATGAAGATCGAGAGTTGTAAATGTTTGATATACTATTAATATGAAATGTACCTCAAGTTGAAAAATATGGCCTTACTTGTGATTAAAACCAAAGTAAAACTGAAAAGTAAAGTCCGTACACTTTATGTATATATTATTTCATCATAAAGTCTCTCATCCAAAATAGTGTACGTGTTTCCATCGATATATAAACATATTGAAATAGAGTATGACATGCATAATTTTTTATACTTATGATAATATTGTATATCTCACATCATATAATAAAATATGACATGCATGTTCCTTTACATAATCTAACTTGGAGAATCTTTTGTACCTTGGATTTGTGTAGGTAAGTAGGATATGTAATGGTGGTAGCTTAGCTCTAGGTTTTATCATAAAAAAATATATACTCCAACACACATCTCTCATTAATTTCTTAATCAACTGACATGAGTACAATCTTAAATAGAGAATCGAGTAGACAACTAAATCAAATATACTTATGATTCAGTGGACAATTACAATAAACTAATTATAGTCATGAGGACAAGTAGATCAATACCACTCATAATTATGTAAAAGGTAGATTTATAATCAAGGGGACATCTTGGTCAAACACTCCATCAAATGATTCAATAAATTATAGCGACAACAAAAGGATTGATTCATAATTAAGTAGATAAATAGACAAAAATTTTCTCTATATATATATGTGTGTATATATATATATATATATATAATGGTAGAAAGATCAACTAATCATCAAGTGAATAAGTAAATCAAACATATCTCGGAGTCTTATCTAATGCCTTTAGAATCTCTTGCTAGTTCTGTTCTAAAAAATTTTGGAATATTTTTAATCCTAACTTGTTCCATATCTTAACAAATGAGACAATTAGAACATGGTCTGAAAATCATTTTTCAAACAATTGGCATAGAAACCTCTTCTATAAAATATTTAAAAATTAGAACCGTAACTCAGTACTATTTTTGACAAATTTTAGAATTTTAATCTCTTTGCCATATGTAACTATTTCGTCAATAACTTCGTAGCTATGACTCTAATTGATATAGTTCCTACTTTTACAAGAAATATATTATAAGAGCTCCGAAAATGTTTCATAATTTTTGTGACAAAAGTCTACCCAAAATTTTCTAAAAATAGTTGTTATATAATTGCATATCATATTATAAAAAAAAATCTGAATTTAATCACACAATAACATTAACAAACATTATTATGTTAAAAGTTCATATTCATAGAGAGTTGGGTGATATTTACAGCACTGGAAATGCATAAAAAATAAATTTTAATCTAAACATTATCTTAATTTGAATTTAATTTAATCCATATTCCTTAGTTTTCCTTTTCTTTTCTAACTATATTTTCGTTTCCCTTCAAAATTCTTCTATCTTTTACTATTTTGATTTTCGAATTTATTTAAAAATTAATATTATTTTATTTATTGAAGATCCTAGGCGTTACAATAATGTTCATATATGTTGTAATGTCTACAACATATATATTGAATTCCAGTGTAGGTTTTGCCGAAACAAATAGGAATTGAAGCTCCTCAAACAAATACATTCAGTTTTTATTCAATAAATTTTACGAAAACGCCGAGAAAGCTTTCAATAGTGAGACAAAGAGTTTACCATATAAAATGCTAATGCTTACTTTTAAATAACTATTTCATTTTTTATTTAATTAATTTGTAATCAGAGATATCCAAATGATTTTTTGTGTCTCTATTTTGTACTTTTAATAGCACATTTTTACGTATTTTAATTTACATTGACTAATCATTTTTTGTATTAAAATCAACGTATATATCTTATTATGTAAGTTGATCCGCCGCAAGGATTTTCTTGACAGAATATACTTTAAACTATGTACGAAGATATTTTGTATGTTAGGTTATTATCTACTTTTAAATTATTAAAAAGATGTAGCTTTTTAGCCTAAAAAAACATGTTAAATCACCATTTTTCTATGGCACGTTATATTATAGATTCGTAACTTAGACGACGTCACCCATGATGGTTGGCTTGGCAGAGATTTGGCCTAGTATATTTACCAAGTTGCAAAAGTTAGTGGTCATAATAGCAGCTAGTGAATATTAACTAATTCATTTACATAGTTAAAGTAAATAATATATATATATATTGAATTAACTATGGCATTAATAAATAAATAAATAACAATTTATATAACTTATATTATTACATCTATTCTAGATTAAATTTAACAATAAAACAATATGTTTCTCTTATTTCCAAATATATATGTATATTTTAAATTCACCTATACTGTTGTCTAAAGAAATATGTATTTTGCAAGACACAACAAAAATATTTGATCGCCAAGGAAAAAGGGGCGTAGCAATACACTAGTCTATCATTTTTTTTTATTATTATTGATTTAGTACTGCTTCATACATTTGAAATACCTGATCTTAACAACAATGATTCAATGATCCTAAGTTTGAAGGCAAATAAAGATAATCCAAACCAGTAGCATAAGCTAATTAAATTAAGGATGATAATATGATCCTTCAATAGAAAAGTATTATTGAACTAATGATCATCCAGAATTCTTGCCCAACACAATCCATAATTCAATGAGTACTCTCATCTATGCATCCCTGTATCACAGCGAAACATTAGAGGGAAAATTGATTGTCCACCGTTCTTTCAAATAATAGTGCAGTGACATTCCCTGCGGTAATATACAAAATTAATAGGCTAAGGATACAAAGCAAGTGAATTTAGAGGAAGCTAATGTTGAAGATCAACTGTTTACTCCAACTGAGTATAACCAGTGATTGAATAGGTGCAGCAAAGTCAGGCTGATTGTTCAACCAGCTTCTTGTTGTCCCCCATTCTGATCTCTTTTGTTCTGTAATTGCCCGACACTGAAGTGTTCCCCGGTGATCTTGCTGCAGTAGATGTTAGACCAAATTCCAACGGATGGTGAAACTTGCAGGCAGGCCCATATTTGCATATTCCAAATCGACTGTAAAATGCACAAATTTCTTTATCCTACAAAGGAACAAGTGATAGTAAGTCAGAAAACACCAGGAATCATGTTCAAAGAATTTGCATGTGTTCCAGAGATGAACATAACAGGATGTCATGACATATTTTTTCCCTAACCTCTAAGCTAGTAAACCAAAATCAACTGAATGGACTTCATCTTGGTCATAAGATGTCGATCCTAAGATGTCGATCCTAAGTTTATGAAGGTTCATTGAAAACATCAAGCTTAATTGGAAAAATTATGGCACATTCAGTTTGAAGATCAACAGCTCTCATTGGTGAAGAATCGAGGGTTATGCTAGTTCAAATGAATGGGTAGCTTGATTCAGTCTCACAGGTTGTTATTATGTTGCATAATATGCATGTGTAAATACCAGAATGCCCTTAGACTATAAATGGAACCGAAACAAGATGCTAAATAAGTCAAGCTTTGAGACGGCGTGTTTCTAGGAGCATCTGCAAAAGGATGTTCCAAGGTTTTGGTTGATAATTGCAAGAATATGAAAAGCTAGGTAGTAAAAATGAGTTGCATTTGCTCCAATGAAAATAAGTTGCAGGACAGAACATTTTTTGGGATAAACATTTGGTTCTATAACAAAAATTAAGTTAAAAGTATACAATACACATGCATTGTCATAAGCAAAAACTACCTATATATATACAATCCGAGAGAGGGAAACTATTTTCCAAAACAAGAAAAACATTTTACGGAAGTTGTATATGACCTCCTTGATTTACCAATGAACATCATTAATCAAGATTTTTCTTGGTGCCAAACACACGAAAGTCAAGAAAATATTTTTTTGAAGTATGAATCATCCAAACAAACAATTTTGTATTCATTTTGAGTGAAAAGGTAACTCACAGGTCTCAGAGGTAAGCCACATGGACTAAGATTACATATAGATAATTCAGAGAGGCAGCTCCTTGGATGATGAAATTTACATGCTGATCTGAATTTACAGTCTTTGGTCTTCATAAAGTAAGGGCATTCTGGTTGGCCAGGTCTTTCAGGATACTCCGTCTGCAGATGCTTGTTTGTATAATTTTCAACCTTCATTGCAGTACCATCCAAGCTTGTATTCAAGAAAGATGGCAGTGCAGGAGGCTTAGATGCCATAGCAGAACACAACATCAGTGAGATCTCCTTAACAAAGAAATGACAATATACCACTAATTTCACCAGAATTGGAACAGGAAAACAACTTTGGAAAACTTCACATAAGCTGAATTTAACTTTTAGATTATTATCTTCCACATTCATAGATACCAGGAAGCTCCTATAAGTTTTTTTCTAGAAAAAAGTACCCTACATATGAACAAGACATAACAAAAAAGCTATCAAAACTTCTTTTAAAAGATCATCAAGTAAGAGCATATTAGTGCGCAAACGAAGAAGAAAAGCTGTCTGTTTCAAGTATTCTGCTACCGCTTCTATCCAACACTATATAGATGAACAAAACTGACTTGAAAACTCATGCCAGTTTCCCAGACCGCACCCCTCGAGAGCGCCTAGGGCACCCGATGGGGCGCTACAGTGCCTAGGGCACCTGTGACCCA
Organism: Pontederia crassipes; assembly: GCA_030549335.1. NCBI lineage: Eukaryota > Viridiplantae > Streptophyta > Magnoliopsida > Commelinales > Pontederiaceae > Pontederia > Pontederia crassipes. The sequence goes on from CM060190.1 coordinate 40,025,272, forward strand.
TCTTCAGGCCGCGAAGCCATCCACCGCCGGGGGCTCCACCTCGGCGGTGCCACCACCTGCGCCGGCGTCCCCTCCCGGTGGCGCCACAGCCGTCGCCGGCGACCCCCGCCGGCGGCTCCACCAACAGTGTTCTCGTCACTTTCTGTTGCCTCTGTTTCCATTTCCTTGCTACACATACGAGGCACCGCCTAGGGCACCCGATAGGGCGCTACTATGCCTAGGCCGTGAGGCCACCCACCGCCAGGCCCCAGCGCCGCCGACCACTCCCGGCAGTGCCACCGCCGTCGCCGGCGACCCCCGCCGGCGGCACCACCAACAGATCTCTCTCTCTTTCTGCTGCCTGTGTTTCCACTTCCCTGCTACACATCACTCTTCTAAACTCTCTCTCCTCCCTGTGTGCCCCCCCGGCAGACCTTGCTAGGGGTGTCCTCTTTCGTCTCGGGTTGCCCTCGCCGTAAGTGTCATCCTTGCATCCATCACGCGGCGCAGGACACAGTGCATGGTGGATGGTTGGACTGCTGTCACCCGCCCTCGAGAGATTCACGCCCAACGCCGACCGGCTTCGCACTGCTACAGGTGCCTGGAGGATGGTCATTTTGCTCGAAGCTGTTCTGGCCCTCTCCGATGTCTTCGGTGCAGGGGCGAGGGACATTGGCGGGCATCCTGCCCCATGAGCGCACGTGACCGTCCACCTACTGGACTATCCACCAGCACCCTTGCAACAGTGGCTCCGGCGACTGCCATTCTCACCGTTCCATGGTCGGCCGAGATCTAGCGCGTTGTCAACCTGCTCAATGATTGTGTCGTCGGCGAGATTGAAGGCATTCCTCCGACGCCAGCAGCCCTCCGTTCTGCGGTCATCGCCACGGTGGGAGCGTCGCTGCCTTTTTCACTTAAGCCGTGTGCCTTCGTCACTCTGGCTGCTCATCCCGGGATCCACACAACAAAGGGACACCCTCCTCACCTCTCCCACCTGTCTGCCGCCGCAAACCAGGGTCTCATGGCGCTCGTGGAAGGTGGACGACGGGGCAATCATGGCGCCTCCCTGGACTCGCCGTTCTGTTGACATTTTGGAGCTACCCCTCCATCTCCAACGACCAGAGGTTGTGATGGTGGTGGTGCGACATATCGGGAATCCAGTTTCCGTGGCCATCCTGCCTCTCAGCTCGCCAGACCTCTCCACCACCTCTGTCGACGTTGAGATCCGCCCAGGTTGCATCCTCCCTGCAACCGTTACCCTCTATGCCGGCTCCGAGAACTTTACTCTCCGGCTACAGCCCTCTGTCGGCTCTACATCCTGGGTAGAGGTGGTCGCCGGCGGACAATCTCGGTCGTCACAGGCGCTGGCAGGTCGGGGCTAGACTGGGCTGACCCATCACGTGGGGGGTGAGAACCGTACTGCAATTCAAATTTTGAATCCGCCTCCAAAAACCCCCTTCTGCCAACCGCACCCATCTGAATCTGGTTCGCGAGTTGGCTCAATCCCTTCCCGACTCGAACCTAAACTCAACCATTCCATAAGTTCTGTCCACTCCTCGAACCCAGCTCCAACATTCGCCAAGGCCAAATCCACCCATTCTGATCGAATCCGGGCCAGACTGAAAGTGACCTCATCCCTCCCCTCCTTCCCTTCGCCCCAGTCCGACAGGTCGCCGGGACCCCTCCGGCGGTCGGCCACCATCATTACGCCCATAACCCCATCTCAGCCAGTTTCGCCCCCACCTCCCTCACCCTGGCCAGACCTCTCCAGCCTCGCCGCATTTACGGTTTTCACCGCCCGCACTCGCTGGCATCCCGGTTGTCATCCCCCTGACGGTCACATCCACCGGTGATGCGCTGGCAGCTTCTCCCCTTTGCTACCAGCGCCGTCGACGCGGACAGGCTGTCACGCCGCCACCGCCTACAGGACAGCAGTCGCCCGTGCAGTCGGCATCGCAACCGCTGCCCCAGCAGCCCATGGGTGAGGCTCTGCTGACTGGGTCGGTTTCGCTTGATGCCGATGTGGACGCTGATGGGGAACACAGGGTGGATGACAGGTCTGGCCTTGCTGCGGGAGCTACCGGCCTATGCCATACTCGCCAGCGGGTACTGGTAAGGGGTGTGGCCTTACACCATCCACTACAGCGCCTGCTCGCCCACCCTAGGAACAGGCACAAGAAGCGGATGACACTGTCATCATCGGAGGGACAGCAGCAGTCCACACAGCCGTCGTCGTTGCCGCCGTCAACGAGGCAGGATTCGCCCGCACAGTCATTGTTGTCACCGCACCAGCAACCTCAGGTGGGGGATGCTCCGTTGACCAAGCTGGACTCGCTGGCCACTGATGACGGGCATGAGGAGATGCGCCTCCTCGAGGATGGTCAGATGAGGAGGTCCGATTGGTTGCGGAGGCTGCCGGCCTCCGTCACACACGTCGGCGGCCTCGGGCAAGAGGAATGGCCCTGCAACAGGGGGATGGTATTCACTTGGAAGATACGGGATCGGCCTCGGGGTGCGGATGAGTGGTTGGTCGATGTGCAATACCTGGAGGTCCAGCGTTTTCTTACCATCAGAAGTCTGTTGTTGGAGATTGTGTGGAGGTCACTTCGTGTTCGGCCACATCGGAGATCGAGGTGGGAGACATCATTGGCGACATTTAAATTGGTACCCTGGCCACTTTGGCACCGGTACCGCTTTTGGGTGGGGAGAGATGTCTAGTTGAGAATTTTTGTACACCGCATCGTTTTTTGGGGATCAGGATTTTGGCTTTACGAGATATGTTCCATTCTGTCGCTGCTCTCCCTCTGAGAGCATACTTTTTGTACATGACTTTCATTCCACAGTTATATATAGCTGGATGATAACCACAACTTTGGTGGTCATCCTTTTTCTCCTCAAAAAAAAAACACTATATAGATGACTATCTTAGTCTGCAACTTGGAAGTTACCTGATAATCTTTAACATTAGTATTAAGACTGAGTCCCTTTGGTTGCAAAGGCATGTTTGGTAAGTATGATGGAGAAGCATTTGAGAAAGAAACATTTCCATTCAGGGCTCCATGTGAAGAAAACGATGGAGCTCTCGGGGATATTGAAACATGATGGTGAGATCCAACATTTTGATATCCTGATGCAGGATTACATCCTTCTACAGCTGTAGGATCAGGATGGTTGAACATACAGTTGGCTGAAAATTTGCAGGAACCACTGCGCATGTAATAGGGGCATTCTTTTTGTCCCTGCCATAAGAAGGAGAAAGTTAAAGATATTCGAAGTCTGACAGGTAAGACACATCCCAGAACTTATTGTTTGGAAATCCATGGAAAGTTGAAGAAGCTGTTATTTTTCAAAGGCTGATGCCACTATTATTACCGGTCGTAGTGGAAGCCCTAAAAAGTTTAACATCACTGATTGCTCCTCAGGCTTCTCTCGGCTATGACCGTATCTGCATGCTTTGCCAAACTTACAACCTCCTGGCATGAGGTAGTACTGCAAAATTTGGCAACGATTAACAATAGCATTAAGGGTTAAAGAATTTTCTGACATTAACTTGAATGCCAAAATAGAAGTGTTTCATTGTGAATCAGCTAAACAAAAGACATACAGCTTGCAGATGTTACTCAACAAAACATTGGGTATCAGCAGTAGATGCAGCAAGAAAGATGTTATTTCCATAAAATCACCATAAGGATATGCAAAATGACAAGCGAAAAAACAACAGGAGATTTCATGACAAACCAAAACCTATGTAAGTCCTAGGGATATAACCTAAACTGTTACATTTTTTTCTGTTTCCCAAACGTCATGCTGTAACCGCATTATGAAGAAAAAGAAATGATATTTTGTCATACAATTTACAACCATGTGATCTATATGGAATATGTAACTTCTATATGGTATTATTTTTCAAATGGTTCCCCAATGAGATTGCTCAGGAACTAAAAAATACATGGCATGTTTGGCGTCACATATATACTACTTTCTAGTCACTAAACAGTGATTCCATTGGACTGACAAGCAAGGAAGATATTCACAATAAATTTTTATTTTATGTAAAGGAATCCCAACTCGACACTTTAATGCTATACAATATATGTGCCTACATTATTTTCTCTTTTTTTTATGAGGGAGACTACATTGATTATTGTTTTAGGTAAACATTGATTATTATTAACTAACATAAAACATTCAAAATATCCTAACAAGTTACCAATCACTGTTTTGATAAACTGAATGGCACAATTACCATACATGCGAAATAATAAGCCAAAACCATATGGTCAGGAAACCACTGATGTTCTCAGTCCCCTATATTTTGACTATGTTAAATTTCTTCTTTTTTTTCTCCTTCAGAACTCTCATTTTCCTACTCTTGAACTATCAAGTGGAAATAGACAAGGATAGGAGAGAAAATTGAAACTGGTGGCTCCTTAAACTGGACCATGTAATTGATGAAATACTCCTAAGATCATCCAAATAAAAGTAATTGGGATATAAATCAGGTAACATTATTTTTATTTTCCCTTTAAAAAATTTGATACCATTTTCATATCACTATTTTTTAAATGTTCATTGCACTATCTGAACGAAGTATAATGGATTTTCCCATATAATGGGCATCACTTTTAACTAAAACATTGGGCAAGACCATTTTCGATTCCATGGATCAAGGTCAAACATATTGAACACTATCCAGAAGCTTAGAAATGATAGTCCATTGGATAGAACGATAAGAGTTTGTGAAATACCGTAGGATAACAACATAAATAAATTGCCAAAACACCAATGCAGTCCCAATACATTCTCATTCTGGAATGAGATAAATTAGAAGTTAAATTAATACACTTTTCAAGCCATCTAGGATGGCATTGATCGTAATACGCCCTAGTATAAAATTAATTGAATCAGTTGAAATAGGATTTCACCAACCCTGCATTCAATTTGTTGACCTTCCAGATGCTCTTCACTTTCCACGCTGTTGGCAGCCTTAAGAGATAAAGTAAAAACAACTTGCCATTAGACGATATATAGCTCCCTCAAAAAAGTGACAAGTAACAAGAGAAGTTAAAAACAAAATACTATATCCTCTTGGAAACTAAATAATAGTGCATAGAACTAAAATTCAAAACACAGAAAAAAGAACAATCCAGTGGAAGAATAAAACACAAATATGACAGCTAATTTATGGGGAAGCAAAAATATTGCCAAGATTTTTTTTTTTTTTTTTTGAAAGTAAAAACTGTTATATGCCCTACCACTACACCAACGATAGAACTGCCAAGAATATTTGTGCACATATAGTTCTATGTAAATCTTGTTGGAGACTCGTACCATTTATCATAATTTCTCCGCATACTGTACAAGTGCTCTAGTTTTAGCTAAATAAGAGATATGATAAATAGAAAGATGTTCATGTTGCTAATCATAAATCACACATCATAGATGCAGATCTCCCTAATCGGAAATGGAATCTCACAGTTTGTCAAAATACAATACATGCTGAGTTAAGATATAATCAATAATGTTTCAGCACGAGCAGAGAAATACTAACTAGCACTAGTTACAATCTTAAATAAGAGGTGTTACGCAGACAATTCAAAGGAGGCCAATAATCAGGCACAAAATTAGTTGAAAGTTTGCTATAGAATCAAAGATTGTTCTGGTGCATATCTGTACAAAAGAACACGCTACATATACTAATCTTTTTTTTCCCTCCGTAGAAACAATAAGTTAAAAATTTCCCCTAAAACAATTACAATGGATACGAATTTATATTGCTTACATGAACTGGTTCAGAAGAATCCCCTGATGTTACCTACAAGATCGCATCAGGAAAAAAAAAAGGAGATCGTAACTATTCATCAGCGAAAGAGCAATAGAAACATCAATTGCACTGATCAAATGACAGAGGCCATAACCGAACAACCTGATTGTTTTTGCCAGGTCTTGGAGGATGGTTGAACCTGCAGTTCGTGCCGAACGCACACCTGCCAGTCTTCAGATAATAGGCGCAATCGAGCTTCCCGTATCTCTGCGGATAAGGGATAACTTTTTGCTCGTCCTCCTCCTCCAGCAAAGGCGCGACCTTCACGACGTCCCGATACTTCTCCCATCCTTTCTTCCTCCCATCGACATCCCTTTCCAACTTCCGTTCGACCTTTTCATCTCGGCGTCCATCCCCGATTTCTCCTCCTACGCCGGGAGCCTCCGCGGATCCTACTGAACGAAGGCTTCCAGCGCATACGTTACCATCGCTGACGGTACCGAAAGGAGGAGAAGCCGCAACCGGCTTCGCATGAATGTGGAGGTTTTCGATTCCTCCACTAATGGCGTCCATGTCGTTGGAGAGAAGGGAGAGGAAGAGGGACCGAAACCTCAAACCTCTCTTTTGACGAATGAGCCCTAAGCAGTTCTCTCTCTCTCTCTCTCTCTCTCTCTGTGTGTGGAAAGAGGCGAAGGAAGTCAAAATGCGATGACCCGTTTGATATTTGGTGAGACCGAGGCGAGACCGATAAAGAAATTAGACTTTATGTCGCCATCTCATCTGTTAATATGTTATTGTATAAATATATATATATATATATATATATTTCAGGTTGTTTTTTTGTAATTACATAATTTATTATTTGTTTGTTTGTTTATTTCTACGGAGTTTATGGGCTTAATAAATAATATAATAATAATTTTGGAGAAGCACGGCAGACTCAGAAGATTCAATAGCGCTGAGCAGCCGCAGAGCCAACCTAAAAGTTGACCGAGTTCCTTTAAATTTTTTTTATTAATATAAACTAAAAAACTACTGTAATTTTTTTCAATTACAATGTTAAAAATTATTATAAATTATATGAACTTTAGTTCTAATTTCTGAAAAAAGAATTATGTATAAAGAATATGCATACATGTTTTAATCATAAAATGATGGTACAAAATTAAAATTAAGTGCATGATCATGAAATATATTCTCTTAATGATATCAATAATTCAAATAAATTATATTTGTCATGAAATTATACAATTTAAGTTAATTGAGATAAAATATAATTATTAAATATATTATTCTTTTTTTGTCATGCAATACGATAATACTCATATAAAAAATATAATTAGAAGAAATGCATAATTTAAAAAAGAGAAATAATATCTCCATGATAATTCATATAATGTGCTCCATATTATTTGTGATGGCAATAAAATAAAGTATATTTATTATGAAACTAAAAACAAGAAAAATTACGTATTGGCATGTTCAACGAATGATGAACTATATTCTCCAAATGATATAAATAATACAAATAAATGATAATTATTATGAGATTTAATAATTTAAGCTAATTGAGATAAAAGATCATTATAAATACATTATTCTACTATATACAAACTATAATAAGAATAAATACATAGTTTTAAGAGAAATAAATATTTTATCATATCATGTACCTTTCAAAACAACTTTCAAGCCCTCAACCAAGTGTGACTAAGTATCACTACATATTATATCTATTAAGTGGGTGCAGTACACTCACTGTTACTCATGTGCCTCCGTCATTAGGGTTGAGCACGGACAGGGATAACCCCGATCGCTCCGGCCTGCACCGCGCGATGAAAGTGGTGACGAGATATGAGTTAGAATTTGAATTGATTAGTGAAACTATGCACAAAATTAGTTTGTTTTCTTACTATTTTATTGTATTATTAAAAAAAGAACATTAGTGCACTTATTGATGAATGAAATGTTGTGGAGATACTCTTTTTGAAAGAAATGATTTATTATAGTAAATGAAAAGATACGCTTTCTGTTAATGACATGATGTATTTGGAAGTATTCTTCTTTTTTTCGTGTGTGTGTGTGTGATGGTATGCATTTATAGCATTTTATAAATAGCAAGTTTAGATTATTGATTAGTATATAATAATTTATAAGAATAAGTGACCATGAGTTTTCAATATTGTTAGCTGATGAAATAAATACTTTTTTGTATTTTAAAAGTATTGTTGTCAAAACTTGATACAACTTTATATGCAAAAAAAAAAAATATCTAATTATATCACTTTAGTGCATAGACATTTTACGTTTATTTATTTTTCACTTTCACGTCCCCACAAATATCCAACGATTTCAATTTTTTTTTTTTTTTTTGACAAATGCTACATGCAAAAATGCATTTCATTAATGGGCGCATCATGCATTCTTTCTTTTCTGATATTATGAATATTATTGTGGTAAATGTTCTTAATTCTTGCCTCTAGTTATAAATTTGGTGATGTATTTTGAACTTACTTAAGTTAGATGCTTATTTAGAACAATTCACATTTCATATATAGTAGCAATTTTTTTATTTGGTTGGAACATGTTATGAATCTATGGAGTATACATTTAGCTTTCATATTTGCACCTGCTTATTTTGAATTTTGTTTATGAGTATTTAATTGATCAAATCAATATATATATATATATATATGGTTATGCAGTTATAAGACACAATTGGATTTATAAATCATTTGATTGTTGATCTAAAAAGTTATTCAACGATGATGGTTACACATAATTAGCCATTTTCATAAAATTGGATAGCATACCATTACATTAATATGTTCAGATGATTTACTTTTTAGACCCCATGCTGACAGTGTAAAAAAACTGTTAATATTCCAACCTTGGCTTTCAAAAAATAATAATGGAATAATCAATTATTTAACAATATTTCAGATGCTTTAAATTTCATAGTTTGTTTATGGATTCTCCAATATTAATTACAATGTAAGTAATCCAATAGATCAAACTTTGCAACTTATCATATAATTCTCTAGGGGTGTAAGAAAAATCCATCTTAAGCGATAAAATCTATCCTACCCAAAAAATAAAACAAAAAAAATCAAAATTGGGGTTCAAATATAATTTAAAATTGTTCTTTAATAGAAAAAAAATCAACCCATTTAAAGGAGACCATGGTATCGATGTTTTACACTTATATAATTAGTTCATAAGTCATCAAATTCTATTATTGATATAATGATGTTTTATACATTTTGATGTTTTCTGTTACATTATGAAACTATAATTTGATAAATTTAAAATTTTAGAACAGCATTTTATGTTTAGTTAAATATGTTTATGTTAATTTAGTTTATTATACAACTTTTAAATAATATTATTATACTAAAATAGGACCCAATAAACCACCTCAAAAAATGATCCACTAAAAAGTCATTCTTTTCTAAATGATTTTTGGTTATTTTTAAATTTTAAAAACTGACTCAATCCAACTCCTTAAAATTTGGGATTAATGTGATCTAACACCCTTTAGAAACATTGTGCAACGCTTTAATTTGGACCATTCATTTTATATTTATGATTTCTCTCTCTTACCCGCTCTCCTCTTCCTCACCTCCCCTCCAAGTGCCGTCGCCAACAACTCACCTCTGCAATCTCCTCCTCTCCTCTGAGCGCCACCATCGTTGCTAGCACTCCAAACCCCGACCTTGCAACCTCCTTCGAGCCTACCACCTGTGAGTGCCCCTTGCGATCATTAATCTCATCAAACACTCCTCTGCGAGTGGACAACCTCGATGATCATTTGGACAACCGTCAGCACCCCGACCCCTGACCTCTGCAACATCCTCCCTTCATCCCCTCCCTTGCGCTCTCTCTTTTCTCTCATGTTCTCGCATGTTGTCGCTGCCAATGGATCACCTCCTCTTCTTGTTCGATCGATGTTGTTGTTGAGCCCGAATCACCCCCCACCCCCTGTCGATTTTTGGCCTCCTCCGATCGTCGCCCCCCATCACCGATCCACACCGCCATCATTCTTCGTCGAGCTCGCACCAACTGCTGTCGTTGCCGATCAAGGGAAAAGGCGAAAGGGAGGTTTCCAATACCCTAATATCAAAGATGTTATATGAGCCATCTATTAATCCATGGGATGGGTATGTGTGTGTATATATATATGGAATTAATGTACTTACAGAGTACCTTTCGTTTTGGAAGGATGTTGAACGCATCTCAATCGTTGATCCATTGATCAATGAATCTGATGAGAAGTGATTAAATTTCATCATTTTAAAATATCAATTATCTCAACCGTTGTTCGACGCGCTCAGCATCCCTGCAAAGTGAAAGGTGCTCTGTAGGTACATTAATCCACATATATATATATATATATATATATATATATATATATATGGGCCGGATGGCAGCCTCTTTTAAGCAAGATTTAATTCTTACAAAAAAAACATCTTGGGACTAGCTTGCATTGGCCTCCTGTGTATCACCGGAAAAATAAGTCACAAAAAATTATTAAATATATCACGATTCAACTCATTTTTCATTCCCAACAAAATAAATTTAATTACATCATGAATTATAAATTTAAATCATAAATTAGTTCACTGTCAAACTAAGAAAAAAACTAACCACAACCAAAGGGAAATTAAGAATGCTTAATTAGGATCTCCAAAAAAGGAGGATCTTTGGCAACCCGAAAAGAGCTTCACGAAGAGGTCAACGGTCAATCCCGTGGGACCTTCTCCTACGTTAATTATTAAGACGATGACCACCCCCTAGTTTAACTGTAATAACTGTCACGAAATCTTCCCACGTGGTCCCTTTCGCGCGTGTATAAAAAGGCCCCGTCTCCCTCCATTTCTTTCCATCCCTTCCATCCTCGTAATAAGTTCCATTCGCCTGCGCTCCCCCTCGCCGGAATAAAAAGAGCACCCCACAACAGCCATATGGCCCGGCCGCAGCTCCTCCTCCTCCTCGTCGCCCTCCTCTTGGCGGTGGTGTCCTTCGCCTCGGCCGAGGCCCCCGCCCCTAGCGGCAGCGACAATGCTCTCCCCAGCATTGTGGACCCTGTGGCACATTCGCCTGTGACCGACTACGTCGACCTCGACGATGATGCCGATGACTCTGACGATGAAGATGTCGCCCCGGCTGGGTCTCCCCTGGGCACTACCATGAGGCCGCCGGAGAAGACCGACTCCCCCAGCAGCAAGGGCACCTCCGTCGTGGCCGGCGCTGGGATGACATCCATGGCTGTTGTCGCGGTTGCCGCTGCCACTCTTGGGAGCTGCTTGGTCTTCTAATTAGACCAAGTGTTCTGGTAGCTGGACAACGTTCTTTTGTAAGAGATGATTAATCCAATTAGCTACCTGGTTCCTGGACATCATAGATTAATTCCACAACTTTCATTCTTTGATTTCATCAAATATACTGTGCGTTTTTTATGATATTTTATTTCCGGACTCACGGGACGAGGAGCATGCCAAAGTAGAGCGAGGGATAACTTACATATCGATCATATATCCGAATTTAAAGCGATATATGATCTGGATGCTATGTCATGCATGTGGTTGATTGATTCATGAATGCCAAAGACTATCTGCCATATGTGTTTTACAGCACTTGGCGATCTTCAAATTTTAGAAAATATGGTCATATAGTTTCCTATATGTGTTATTAATTTGTTTCTTATCATGGAGATAATTCGTAGGTCAAGTACCTAAGGAATTAAATTAGAAATAAAAGATGTGTGACCCGAATAATATCGGAAATTCACTGATCATTGCAATGAATTATAGCAGACCCCCGCTCAGAGAGAGGACGACCGATGTTATGCAATGAGGATGATCATATGTATCAAAAGAAGAATATCTACTAATTTGAAATGTTTTTTGTTGATCCAAGACGGATGAATGCAACGTCCGTTGTACCAAGTCTAATGGCTAATTGTCAAAGTGGACAACTGCATGCTACCGAGGGACAAACACTCGCTCCAGAAATGCACAACCGTGCAATGGCTAGTTTTGGCAGAGGAGATGAGGGTTGCCAACAGAAGACGTCCCCTCTAATACCATCATAAACAACTTTACGCCAACTTCTCAAAAACAACTCTACAATGGCTACGGGGGAATTTTGGGGCTATAAAAGAGTTCCAAGACACCTCACGAAGCGATTGGATATTTTAAGCTCTAATTTCTCAAAAGAAAATGTATGAACGATGTTGAAATAACTTACACTACTACAAGAAAATTATCAATTTGCGACGGACGATTTCTGACGGACAAAAACTCTTCATATTTTTCGACGGCATTTATGATAGATAGAAAAAAACCCTTTGATACACCGAAAGTCAAATAGTCCTACGCTACTATAGACAAAAAATCGTCGTCGATAAGTTACCGACGTGTACCACCTTTGGAATTACCGAGTGATTTAAATCTGTTGATAATTTTGAAAGTTAGGCCCGTCGATAATTATATTTATAATAATATATATGTGATAAAATATAAGTATATATATAATATTTTATTAATAAACTTATCGATGGGTCTATTCTTTAAAATTACCGAAAGATTTATATACGTCGGTAATTCTGAAAGTTAGATTCGTCAGTAATATATTTATAATAATACATATGTGATATAATATAATAATATGTTTAATATTTTATTATTAAATTTACCGACGGCTTTAGCCTTCGAAATTACTAGGAGATTTAAATTCGTCGATAATTTCGATGGGTAGATCCCTCAGTAATATATTTATAATAATATATATGTGATATAATATAAGTATATGTTTATATTTTATTATTAAAATTACCGACAGATTTGGCCTTCGAAATTATCGAGGGATTTAAATTTGTTGATAATTTCAAAGGTTACACCCATCGGTAATATATTTATAATAATATATATGTGATATGATATAAGTATGTGTTTAATATTTTATTATTAAGATTACCGATGGATCTAGCCTTCAAAATTATCGAGGGATTTAAATTCCTCGATAATTTCGAAGGTTAGATCCGCCAATAATTATATTTATAATAATATATATGTGATATAATATAAGTATACGTTTAATATTTTATCATTAAAATTACTGACGGGTTTAGCTTTCAAAATTATTGAGGGATGTGAATCCATCGGTAATTCCGAAGGTTGTTTGCCGGTAACTATATTTTATATTTTATTATTAATGTTTATAATATAATACATATTTTTCTTTTTACATTTACTCATATTATTTTCTTGACGCATTAATAAAATAATATATTAAATAAGTTATCATTATTTTCATTCTCTCATAATTGTATTTAATATTTTATCTTTATTCAAATTTTCCTCTTAATATATTTATAGATATAGAATATAGATTATACATACATTTATAATATAAAATAGATAAATTTAATAAAATTAAATACATTAACTTCCTATCCAAGATATAATAATTTTAATCATAAGCATAAATTTTGGATTACATATTAGATTTATAACTACTTATCGATTTTTAATCATTAAGCCTCATGAATTTTTTATTTATTTATGTTAAAAGCAAATGTAATATTAATGTATCATATAAAGAATTAGTCTAATTATCTTAGAAGGAAAAATAATATTTTTTGTGTTATTTACTTATGAAATAAAATATATATGTAATCACAATAATGATATATATATTTATATATATAATATAATATTTTGACTAAAGTTAACACAATAATTATATAATCACAATAATTTATATGATTTTTTATTAAAATTATATATATAAACATACTAATAATATTTTGACTAAAGTTAGCAATGTATCATTTTATTCTAATTATTTATTTTTCTGCATTTACTTTTATTCTTTCTTGATGCATTAATAAAATAATGCATTAAATAAATTATCATTATTTTTCATTTCTCATAATTGTCTTTAATATTTTATCTTCTTATTCATTTCCTTTAATATATTTGTAGATATAGAATAGTATTATAAATAAATTTAGAATATAAAATAGATGAATTTTTAATAAAATTAAAATATCTTAACTTCATATCCAAGATATAACTAATTTTAATCATAATATTATTTAATTTAATCAAAAGTATCTAATTTTATTAAGTGTGAAATGTCAATTTAATCTTTATTAACTTATTACAAGAAATATTTATTAGAAATAAAAAAACATATATGTATAAAATTATTTATAACAAGCATACTATGTCTTTTATAATATATCCTTTTATATATTTTTAAAGAGATATAGTATGATTTATATTAAAATTAATCATTGTGTTAAAATTTATCTATTTTATATTCTAAATTTATTTGTAGTTTATATTGTATATCTGTGAGTATATTAAAAGTAAAATGAGTAAAAAGATAAAAAAAAAAATAAAGACAATTGTGAGAAAAGAAAAAATAATGCTAAATCATTTAATCATATTATTCATTAATGCATCAAGAATATAAGTAAATGTAGAAAGATAGATATGTTTTATATCATAAACATTAATAATAAATTATTATTTTAATTATCGATGGACTTAACCTTCAGAATTATCAACAGATATAAATTTCTCAATAATTTCGAAAGGTTGAGCCGTCGGTAATTAAAATAATAGTTTTAATGTTTATAATATAATACATATCCATCTTCCATTTATTTATATTATACTATATATTATTAATGTTTATAATAATATATATTAATACATATAATATTAATATTAATACATATAATATCATCAATGTTTAATAATAATATTTTATATCGCATACATTGATAATAAATTATTGTTTTAATTATCGATGGTTTCACCCTTCGGAAATACTGACGGATCAATCCTTCGGTAATTCCAAAGGGTAGAGCCATCAATAACCAAAATAATAATTTATTATTAATATTTATAATATAATACATATCTATCTTCCATTTATTTATAATTTATAATATACTATTATATTATTAATGTTTATAGTAATATATATTAATACATATAATATTATCAATGTTTAATAATAATATTTTATATCACATAAATTAATAATAAATTATTATTTTAATTATCGACAAGTGCACCTTTCGGAATTAATGGTGGATCTCAATCCCTCGGTAATTTCGAAGGGTAGAGCCGTTGGTAATTAAATTAATAATTTATTATCAATATTTATAATATAATACATATTTATCTTCTATTTATTTATAATACTTATAATAAACTATTATATTATTATCAAATACATATAATATTAGCAATATTTAATAATAATATTTTATATAACACAAATTAATAATAAATTATTATTTTAATTACTGATAGGTGTACCCTTAAAATTTATTATTATTATTTATAATATAATACATATTCATTTTCCATTTATTTATAATATACTACATAGTATTAATGTTTATAATAATATATATTAATACATATAATATTATCAATGTTTATAATAATATTTTATATCATATACATTAATTATTATTTTAATTATTAATGAGTGCAGAATTGATAACAAACACTAGCAAGTGCATTGGCCGCTCAAGTAATAAAATGAATTAGTAGAGTTATTGTTCCCACGAAGACGGTTAATAACTTAGATTTTATTTTAATCTTGTTAATTGAGAAATCAATAAAATATATGATTTCAGAAGAAAATAATAAAAAAATAAAGAAAATAATCACCTGAAGAAATAATGATTTGATGATTAAGGCACTTAATTATTATCACTAAATATAATGAATTTTCTCAACTTAGAATTAATTGAATCAATAATAAAGTGAATTTTCAAAATCAATTAACTAATGTTTCGTGCTTTAACTATTATCTTATGAATAATTAAAATAAATCAATCATTTTAATTTTTAATTTACTTAATTAAATCATAAGCGGAATTAATATTAAGGATTTTCTCAAGTTACCTTAATAACTACACAAATTAGGTATCTTTCGATTTTCCTAATTGTGGCATGCAATAAGTAAAATCAATACTAGAAATTATTATGAAAATATTCACTTCTTCTCATATAGATATCAAATCACAAATCATGGAATCAAAGGAAAGCATTAAATATGAAATTGCAATTCTATTAATGACCCAAATTAAATTAATATTAAGAAGAATCCAATGCATAAATAGAGTTCAACCATGATAACCCTAATGAAAAAATAAATATGAGAATAATAACATCAAATCTAATGTAAAAAATTAAAAAAAGAAAATGAAGAACTTTGGCAACCGCTGTGCACGTGCTCTCGCGAGTTTCCGACAAAGCTTCGCTATTGTTCTCGAATTTCTCCTCTTTGTAGACTTTAAATTTATGCTTTAGAGATACTTTTCCAAGTCCTTTTTTGCCTCCGTTTATAGGTTTTTCTCCTCCCCAAGGAAAGAAACCGAAAATATATCAAAAAAATGAATAAACATGACCTTAAAATGGCATAATCGACCGCCGTCACGGTCTTGTCATGGCCATGACAGAAGACTGTCAAGGATAAAAAATACTTAGCCAAATTTTTGTTGAAAAATGTCTCTGTCACGGTCATGACAGAAATTATCACGACCGTGACTGACAAATTTCTGAGTGCAATATCTTCATATCACGGCCATGAAAAGAACTGTCACGACTGTGATCTTCTGAGCTGTTTTAGGCTTTTTCTTGAATTGATTTCGACATTTTCTCATATCCTGCCATGAATAATTTTCAGGCTTAGATAGAAATCAAATCTAAAAGAAATTATATGAAAACAAATCAAAACTCTTTTTTAAATATAAAAACATTCTAAAATATTAATCAAATGACCTAAATTAATGCATGATTTTTCGTGCATCAAATATCCCCAAACTTAATATTTTGCTTATTCTCAAGCAAATTTCAAATAAGGCATATGACTCCATCACAAAATTAATACTTTTCTCCCACGTTCTTTTATATGACCATCACCATAGTATCTATTCTCAACCAATACACAGTCTTGCAGAATTCTTAGCATTCAAACATGACTTTCTTGCATATTTACAAATAATATTAGTCAAGCCTCATAAGAGTATGTATATTGAATCACAAATCTTTAAGGAGCTTATTTTTATACTATTATCGTTTCATATGTCAGCATTAAATTTTTTTTCTTTTTAGAATTTAGTAATCCTCCATATTACATAAAGTGGTCCATGTAACGGACTTTCGACCGACGAATCCCAGAGCAGATGCTCTTAGGTCACCAGGCAAGTATCCCCTACGGATCTAATTACCCGGACACACCAAGGTTTCAGAGGGTACTCTATATTTTTTATTTAACTGTTGGGGTTCAACTAGCCCTCTTTTCATTCACTTTAACACTAAAATTAATTAGCATAATTATAAGCTTCAAAAAGACTTAATGCTTTCAATAAATATGCAATTATAATCAATACTAACATCATAGTAAATAATAGAGAAATTCATTATTTAAAAGTTACTCCTTCTACTTAGCAACAAACTCAATTCAAATCCCAATACTCTAGTGATACTCGATAAAAAAAAACAATGATTGAATTTCATAGATTAAGCGATGTTTTGAAAATAAACTTAAAAGACAATAAAATAATAAACAAGGAGAAATGAGATAGCATAAACTTTTTTTTAAAAAAATTCAGAGTTAGATGCATGTCAAACAAAATAAGATGATCGACACAAAATGTTGAAAATAAACATGTAATGCAAATGAAACAAGACTAAGTCCCTCCCCCAAGCTTGAACCTGACACTGTCCTAGTGTTAGGCCTGTACACAAAAAAAACTACGAAATAATAATAATATATGATAAAATGCAAAAGGAGTAGAGACAACCTGATGATTTCTAGGTTCTGCTGAACAATTAAAAATATCTGGGTCACATTGCTTGGGCGGCTCATAGGCTTCTTTCGGCATGATTTGGACTTCTGCATTTTCAAAATTGTCACGGCCTTGGCATTACATGGGTACGGTTGTGACAGGGGCGTTGACGCCCAATAAGATAGACTCAATCTTGAGAGATGTAGGCACGGCCGTGACTGTGTCCTCTTGGAGAAATCTTAATCTAAATAATTTTTAATTTAACAAATCTAAATTAAAGAATCCAATGCTAATGCTAAACTAAAAACTAAGAGGACAAAAGTTTAAGAGTATAGTTCTAAGTTATAGTCTTTAGCTTGACTTTTACCCTTCAGTTATCTCAAGTGTTTGGAAGGAATTCGAAGTGAACTTTTTCCATCTTATCTTTGATATATTGTTCAAGGCATTGTCTCTCTACTTTGAAAGAATTACCTGTATCTTCTTGTGGAGATTGATCCTTGGGCTTCCAATGCATTGAATTTTGTGATGTCTGAGATGATGACGGTGTATTCCCTTCTACCAATGAATGATTTGGAGGTAATGATGAGATGATTGTTGAACTTTCTGAAGGCGAATTTCTTTTTCGCACTTGTCATCTTTCATAATATATTCACTTGTCTTCTTGACCCTCGATTGAGCATTTCATATCTTCTAATAATAATTCTTCTTCGGTCATCTTTTTCCTGAATTAAAATATTGCAAGTGACATGGGCATATAATAGGTACAGGTTTATCCACAATATTATCCCCCGAAGCATAAGCAATCTGAGAAGCCAACTTCACTTTCTTTTCTAATGCTTGAAATTTTGCATGCATCATATCAAACTTAACATTAAAATTTGGGGATTGAGGAGGAGAAGAAATAATAACTAGTTGTTGATTCTTCAACTGTGCCAACTGTGATTGTAGATTGCTAATGAGTTAATCTTGTAGGGTAATTTTTTTCTCTATACCTTCAATCAATTGGTACATCTTTTCTTCAATGTTGGAATTTGACTTTGACTGGGTGGATGGAGGAACATCCTTTTTCACTTGAATCTTAGTATCCAATTGCTCTACTTGTCCCAACAACTTCATAAAGACTTTTTCTTGAAGTTAAAATTTTTCTTTAGCCATTGTCATAAACTTTAACAGCATATCTTCAATTGTAGAATTTCCTTATACATGGGAATGAGTGGGATACTATTATTTGCAATTTTTTATATTTGTGCTTCATGATTCTCAAGCATCTTTTTTTGTTCTTCTAGATAATAATTTCCCATAGTATTTGATTTTGTTGTCATTCGGAATTCTCTTTTGAAAATATTTCCTGGTCACACAAGATAATAAAAAATGTAAAAGTATGTGAATTAAAATAAATATGCGTGGAATTTAACAAAAAAATAAAAGCTCTCAAATAATAAGTAAAATAAATAAAAGTTATTAAACATCGTCTCCGGCAATGGCACAAAAAGCTTGATGCATGTAGAATTGATAGCAGACACTAGTAAGTGCACTAGTCGCTCAAGTAATAAAATGAATGAGTAGAGTTATTGTTTCCACGAATACAGTTAATAACTTAGATTCTATTTTAACCTTGTTAATTGAAAAATCAAGAAAATATATGATTTCAAAAGAAAATGATTACCTAGAGAAATAATGATTTGATGATTAACACACCTAATTATCGCCACTAAATGTAATGAATTTTCTCAATTTCGAATTAATTGAATCAATAATAAAGTGAATTCTCAAAATCCGTTAACCAATGTTTTATGCTTTAACTACTATCTTATGAATAATTAAAATAAATCAATCCTTTCGATTTTTAATTTACTTAATTAAATCATAAGATGCATTAAAACAGAATTAATATTAAGGACTTTCTCAAGTCACCTTAATAACTACACAAATTAGATCTCTTTCGATTTTCCTAATGGTGGCATGCAATAAGTAAGATCAATCCTAAAAACTATTATGAAAATAATCACTTCATCTCATATAGCAATCAAATCATAAATCATGGAATCAAAGGAAAGCATTAAACATGAAATTGCAATGCTATTAATGACGCAAACTAAATTAATATTAAGAAGAATCCAATACATAAATAAGGTTCAACTAGGATGACTCTAATGAAAGAATAAATCTAAGATTAACAACATCAAATCTAATGTAAAAGATTGGGAAAAGAAAACGAAGAACTCTGGCAGCCACTGTGCACGTACTCTCGCGAGTTTTTGGCAAAGCTTCATTATTGTTCTCGAATTTCTCCTCTTTGTAGGCTTCAAATTTATGCTCCAGGGATGCCTTTCCAAGTCCTTTTTTACCTCCTTTTATAGGTTTTCTCCTCCCTCAAGAAAAAAAAACAAAAAATATATCCAAAGAATGGATAAAAATGGCTTTAAAATGATCTAATCGACCGTCATCACGGCCGTGAAAGGTTTTGTCACGATCGTGATAGAAGGCTGTCAAGGCTAAAAAATACAGCCAAATTTCTGCTGGAAAATATCTCTGACACGGCCATGACAGAAACTGTCACGATCATGACAGTGACTTAGACAAAATTCTCAGTGCAATATCTTTCTGTCACGTCTATGAAAAGAATTGTCACGGCCGTGACAGTCTTTTGAGTTGTTTTAGACTTTTTCTTGCCTTGATTTCGACGTTTTCTCGTATCATGTCACGAATAATTTTCAGATTTAGGTAGAAATCAAATCTAAAGGAAATTATATGAAAACAAATCAAAACTCCTCTTTTCTAAACGTAAAAATATTCTAAAATGCTAATCAAATGTCCTAAACTAATGTATGATTTTTCGTGCATCAATTACCGATGAGTGTAACCTTCGGAATTATCGACGGACAAAAATCCATCGATACTTCGGAAGGGTACACCCGTCGGTATCTCTAATTTTTTCTCGTGTATTTTCCCCTCTATCTCTACTTTCTCTCCCTTGTCTCCACGCACTATTCTTTCTCTCTCTATAACTTTCTCTCCCCTCTCATCCCTGATATCTCTCCCTCCATCTCCCCTCTCTCTCCCTCCTCCGTCTTCCTCTCTCTTTCGACTCCAGTAACCTCCCACGACACTGCTTGGATCCTAAATCTCGGCTCCGGCTACCCTCCCCCTCTCTCCTCCCTCTATGTCGACTCTGGCCACCCACAGCTCGGATCCGTTAGCCATGGCCATATGGGCCACCGCAGCCCGAATCCAGCCACCGCGACCGCCCCTCTCCTTCCTCTCTCATGGCTTCGGCCAGCCGCAAATGGGGCCACCGATCGGTTCGATCGACGCAAGATCCTTTCGCCCAACAACCACATCCGACCGATGTGGCCAAATTTCAGTTGCATGGCTGGCAACCAGATCCATCGTCTAGCAGCCAAATCCGGCTGCTCGACGGCCAGGTCGGCAGCCACGGCTCCCTTTCCCTCACCATCTTCATCTCTCTCTCTCTTTCAGCTCCGACGATCTTACATGACACTGGCGTGCCGCCCTCCCCCTTTCCTCCCTCTCTCTAGACTCCGGCCATCAGATTATCCATCGACACCAGATTGATCTCAACAAAATCGGCGGTAGCCGGATTTGGCACCCCTTCGAAACTTTCGACGGGTATCTCCTGTCGGAAGTTTTGAGGGGAGTACACCCTTCGAAAGTTTTGACGGTTCTATCAGTAGGAAACCGTCGAGTATCGACGGCCCCCTTAGGACCATAAAAAAACTCGTTAGCGATGATTAGTTTTCCGACGAGTTCAAAACTGTCAAAAAAGTTGTCGAAAATGTATTTTTCCAGTAGATATAGGTAGTTTTCCGATGATCGTAACTGTCAATGATGTTAAAATTGGCTGATGCATTTTCATGCTGGTTTTTCGACGATTCCGACCGTTGCAAATTTCGACGATTCACCTAACCGTCGAAGCTTCTAGCGGTCTTAGCCGCCAAAATATTTTAACGTTGGTGGGGTATCGATATTTTATTTTTTGACGGTTCCGACCGTCGAAAGTTGCGACGTTTTACGGAACCGTCGATATTTCGGCGGTCAGACCTGTCGGAATGTTAACTGATTTTAATTCTACCTTAAATATTTTCGAAGGTTTTGACCGTCAAAAATGAAGATTTATAATTTATATAATTCTTTTTCACTTGACATATATTGTTATATATTTCGACGGCTAAACCTGTCGAAAGTTCGACGGTCCGTCCAGCGGGTTTGACCGTCTTAATTCGAATTAATATATTATTGCCTACTTTTCGACGGTTCCGACCGTCGGAAACTTGATATATAAATATCCGATCCCACTGTCACTTCCTCCGTTTTCCTCTCTTCTACACTCGATCCCCCGCGCAGGAACCCTTCCGACGGTGACCTTCCCAGCATCCTAGCTCCACCAAATGCGTGCCAGCTGAACCGTCGGCTGCCGACGCCTGTGTCCGCCACCTTTATTGCGTTCGTTGGTCGCCATCCGCTGCCAGCAGGTCGACCCGTCGCCGCGTCTGCAATCTCCGGCGCAGGTAGGCTCCCCGCCTTCCGTGCTCTCTCCGTTCTCCTAGATCCGGCCACCCTCCGCGCCCGATGGGCAGATCTAGCAGCCGCGGCGGCCCGATCCGGCCGCCCTCCGTGCAAATTAGTTTGCCATTAATTCGCCATGAGGATAGCTGGAACTGTGAGAGTAAATTAATTCGTCATGTTAGTTTCTTGGGACAAATTAACATATGAAAAGAGTATTTTGTTCTCATCATTAATTCTGTGGGATATACTGTGCTGTTACTTTCTTTCACACTTCCGAAGGTTCTTAATTACCATATGTAAAGCATTTCTTATCATCCGATGTGTTATATTATGAGTTTCAAATTTCTGCAGAGGGCATATGGCTCCTCAGTATGCCACCAGGGGCTATTTGACCGAGAAAACAGCTTTGGCATTGTTGTTTTAGAGCTGGTGAGTGGAACGAGCAATACGAAGTTTAGGCCAAAGGAAGAGTTTGTTTATCTTCTTGACTGGGTAGGAGAACTATCCTACTGAATCATGTTATGTCATTGTTTATTTGCCTATTAGGGTCAGTGTGAGATAAGGTAACTCCACCCTCAACATGAACAACAGATATCATTATGTAAGTAACATATTACAAAGGAGTCTGATTCAACTATCAAATATAAACCATTTGTATGTTTAAATGTTCTTTCTGCCCTTCTCATTCATATGCATCTTCAGTTTTCGGGGTTTTGTTATCCGTATACATCCAAAAAAACTTCAGGTCACCTGTAGAACCCTAACCTGGAAAATTTCATGCAGTTTTTAAAAGCTCTAAGGAGAATAAGTGAATTGCCATCTATTTTGACTGACCTCACATATATATTCCTAATTATATAAAAATTTCATGCAGTTAACCTGCTGATTTATAATTCAGGCCGCCCATTGACGTGTCCAGTGATCTCGCGGTTGAAGTTGGAACGTCAAGCTTTGCTCTTGGCAAGGTGAGAACTGAACAAGCTAATCACTGTGATTTATTTCCTCGGGAAAAGAAAAAAAATAGATTACATGATTGGCTTTCCTCTCAGTTTAATGTCCTATAAATAATGTTTTCATTTAGTTCCTTTAGAATAAAGTTTGAATTCTCAAATGCTGCAGAAAAAGTTCATTCAACTGTTATCATTATGTTATAAAATGTTATCATTCAACTGAGTACTTTAATTTTGTCACTCGAAACGACATAATTTTTTTAAGTTTGTTCCTTTAGATTTCATTCATTAATTCTTATTTGTTATTTTGTAGTGCAAATATGATGACTTTTAATTAGTGTTTACGATGTTCCTAATTATTTCTAATTAGTGTTTACGGTGTTCCTGATTATTTCTTATTAATATTTATTTTTAGTTCATATGAGTGTTTATGATTTGTTTCGGATTAGTTGTAATTAATATTTACGATGTTTCTTCCATGTTTTTTTGTTAGAAATTTATTAATTACTATAATTTGCAAATAATGCAGACATTATGTCATACTTGAACGATCGTCAATGGATGTACAATAGAAATAATTCTGGTCGTAGAGATTTGACACAATAATTCATAAATGGCATTGACTATTATGTTAGTGTGACTTGTCAGTCCTTGAAATATCAATGGGAGGGAACAATTAGGTGTTTTGCTTGAAATGTTATGACACAAAGTTAGAGATAGTTAATGTTCACTTATATAGAAAGAGTTTCAAACCCAATTATTGGAAATTGGATGATTTAGGTGAAGGAGCACCTTCGACAAGCGTACCAAATTCAGGTCTTCATTTTATCGATCCTCAAGAAGAATTTACTTCGCAATATGAACAGTTAGTTTATGACGAAGCTACAACTGAGTATGGGAATATTAGACTTGAGCAGGATGAAGAGACACCAAATTCAGAAGCAAGAGATTTTTATGACTTGTTAAACGCATCGAGCAAAGCGTGGGTGTGAAAATCATTTGGAACTATCATTTGCTGTTAGATTGTTGAATCTGGAAGTCGATCACAATATTTCACAAGCATGTTTTGATGCATTTCTAGATATTTTAAAAGAGGTCACACTAACTGGAGCTCGCATTCCACGTTTGTTCCCCTAGTTATCGGAAACAAGAAATGTTCTCTTAACTTTCTTCCCCTAGTTTTGTACACATTTTGCAAAAATGTTCTCTTAACTCACTCTCTCCCGATTCTTTGTGCTGTGCAGTGATGATCGTGGTGCGAAATGTCAATTCTTCAAGTTCTTGAGATCCGACGGGAAAGGCGAGACCACATCTCTTTGCTCAGCTCATGTGTCCATCTTATCGCTGATGTTTGTATTCGAAAATAGGAAAATAATAATTATCGACAATTATTTTTTTCAATACTTATCGATGGTTCTAATCGTCCGTGCAAGCTTATAGACGGTCCTAACCGTCGCTAATAATCGACGGTTTTAACCGTCGAACATTATCGACGGTCTGAGCCGTCGAAATTCAACTGTCGTTTCGACGGCTAAAACCGTCGATATGAATTTAAGATGATTTGAACCGTCAATAATATCGACAGTTCAAACCGTCGATACATATCGACGGCTCAAATTGTCTTAAATCTTTAACGTTCGACGGCCGCGCCTACCAGCTGGACCGTAGAAGATGTCGACGGATCAAGGATAACCGTCGTAGATTATTTGCGACGCCTCATTTTCGTACGGACGCTATCCGTCGGAAAACCCGTCAAAAAATATCATTTTCGATGATTCTGGCCAAATTACCGACGGTTCGGACCGTCTGTAATAAGCTATTTTCTTGTAGTGTACATAATAATATTTGTACCACATTGAATCTAATCTCTCGAATGCATCGGGCAACATGGATGAAATTACGACAGTTGATGATTCCAATTTATCTTCTTGGCAAGGAAATAATATTCAAGAGCGTCCTTCATTTTCTGGGACAACACGAAATAGTTTCGTCTAAACATAATAACACGTTAAAGCCAATTCACAACCTATATGAATAACAAGTACAAGCGAAGGCTGTTGATGAAGTGCTAACCAATGTTGTTAAAACCATATTAGACTGGCTGGTTGTCGATTCAATCGCGAATCGGCCGGTGATCCGATCTGGTTAGATGTAGAAAATCATTTTGACATTGAACCGAGAAAACTGATTGATCCGGTCAGTTCAATCGGGCTGGTTCAATAGGTTCAACCCGGTTCAATGTAGATTTTGAAAAAAAAATAATAGGAAAGTTAAATGAGAAAAAAAAGAAAGGAATATAAAGAAAGTTAAGAGGAGAGAATATCATATGTATACAATTAAATAGAAATTGAAATAAAAAGATAAGTATTTAAAAAGTAAGTATTTAAAAAGGAATATGTATAGATTAAATAGGAATTGAAATAAAAAGGTAAGTATTTAAAATTGAATAATATTAGAATGGAAAAAACTTAAGGCATAAAATAAAGGAAATAAAAAGGAAAGTGTTAAACAAAAAAAAAGAATAAGAATAATTTAAGATAAAATTATTAATATAACATCTATCATCATTAAATAATAGTATTAAATTATTAGTAGTCTATTTATATTGTCATTATAAAACTTTTAATTAATAAAAATTATGTTATATTATTTTTTAATATTTTTAATAAGTTATTAGTACAATATTCACATACTATATCATATAACTTATACTATACATTTATAATTATTATAAATAATATTATTTTAATAAAATTCGGTTCAATTCGGTCGAACTCGATCGGACGGGTCCAATCGTGACCCGGTGATGAGTCCGATCCGGTCGTCAGTCTGGTTCTAAAAATATTGGTGCTAATCAATTTTTCTAAAAATTTAAGAGATAATTAAGGGAGGAAAATTATTTTTTAATAAGAGCTTAACGAGGTTCGAACTCTTGACCAATGATTTAAAACTCGGACCGGCCCGGCTAGTCGGACCGGTGTCCAGCCATCAAAAGGGGTCTCGGGTCGAGTTGGACCCGGATCACCCTTTGGCCCGTGTTGAACCGGTCAAATCGGTAGACCCGCTAATTTTGTATGACAGGTTCACGTTTAAATTTTTTTTTGTAATTATGTTAGGGCCAGCTTCTTTCATTTCGTCACTTTCGTGACTTTGATCATTCGCACGCCGCACGAACCATACTCTCGAGACGGCGTTCGGCGACCGGCAGTCGGCGACCGCGATCGGCGTTCGGCATTTGGCGTTCAGGACGTTCGACATTCGACGTTCGGTTCGGCGACGCGCAGGTTAGGGCGTGCCCTAGCCGACCAAGGCGCCGCCGGGCGACCAGGGCACGCCCTGGTCGGCCAAGCGCAGTTAGGAAGGGCACGCCCAGGGCGTGCCCTAGCCGCGCTTGGCCGGCCAGGGTACGCCCTGGCGACGTCTTGGCCGGCCAGTGGGCAATTAATGTTTAAATTTTTTATTGTGTTAATGTTAGATTTAAATTATTGATTGTGTTGTTATGCTGAATTTATAAATATTTCTATTAATTATATTAATTTATTATAATTCGGTCCGATCTGACCCGTTAAGCAATAAAGGTCGAAGGCCGAGTCGAGTCTTACAACATTGCTCTTGACCTCTAGCTGAAATTTGATGTGCTAATCAATTTTTCTAAAAATTTAAGCTGGTAGGAAAAGCAATATCATTAATTTCATATTATTAACAAAGATAATGTAATCTCTAACCCGCTAAGACAATCGCTCTAGTGGCAGCCCTCTAGAATTGAGTTTTGCTCAATTCTTACGATTCATTTATTAGAGCTGATGGGACTAGGGTTATGGATTCATCCTGAAATCTAATTCTGGTGTTTTCGGACTAGGGTTATGGATTCATCCTGAAATCTAATTCTGGTGTTTTCTTTTTGCAGGGGTTGGACGTTACAACTTTCACTCTATGTTGCATTCCGAAACATGGACTTTGCTTATGGGTCTCCACCAGTGTGCTTATTAAGGAATTACTCATATTTTTATTTGAATTGATTCGCAACTGCTTGGTCGCATAACTGCCCAATTGCATTCCTATCCTTGGCGTCTTCATGTTGTAATATGGGATATCCGCAGTACCCTGTGCAACTTATATTTTGTCCACGATAACTCAGCTACGAATTTTCTTACGTCTTTTGGCCAAATTCTATATAATAACTCTATAAGCTTAACGTAATGAAATATTTCTTTTTATAACCGAACCTTGCCCAAATTCTATATAATAACTCTATAAGCTTAACGTAATGAAATATTTCTTTTTATAATAACTCTATAAGCTTAACGAAATGAAATATTTCTTTCTCAAAAAAAAAAAAGACAAAACAAATATGTCATGGCTCTTGGTCCATCCATTTTAGCGTCTTCTTTCCTTTAGCTGATCTTTCCAGCGAGAGTTTTTCCTCATGCACTGGCTTGGCTTCAAAAAGAAAAGAAAAAAAAAGGATTATGATTTATGATCTAGTTGACAAGGCAAGAGAGTAGGAGTGTTGAGGCACAAGAACAGACGCGATCATATGATTGAAAATGGCGCATCGGATTATACATCTGATTAATCAGGCTCACAGGCAAATTACACATGCGCCTGCCTGCTTGATTTTGCTAACAGCAGTAACAAAGGAACGGCTAACAACTAATCCTTCTTTCAGATATCCGTCCATAACAAATTCTACATGAGAACGTAAAAGGGATAAAAACAAAAGGAACCAAATGTTGTTTTGTACCCTGAATAAAAAAGACAGCAGTCTCAAAAAGCCGCCACAGAAACTAAAACGGGGCACTTCCTATAATTTTGCACTGGGCATATATGGTATCAAATATAACCAGTAGGTGGGGTAAAAACTGGGGAAACTGGCGGTGGGAGTAGTCACTTCCTCAATTCACAGCGGCACCTTGAACAGGAGCAGGTGTTGCTTGAAACGATGATAGAAGCCAACCGTGCTTATTGGCATGATGCACATACTGTTGGAACTTGTCCTCAGCGTTTGGAATATCTAAAGACAAATCTTCAAGGCCATCTTTGATCCTAGAAAATCCCTTTGTCATCTGGTATATAGTAACCAATCCTTCCCCAAAGCACTCCTGAAGCAAATCCAGGAGGCGATCATTCTTCTTTTCCATTGCCATGACCAATGCTTTCTTTACCACTTCGTGATTGAAGAAAGGCATACCCAACTCACGAATACACTGGCATGCTTCCCCCACGTCACCTCCGCTTTCAAACTCCTCTAGAAGCTTTGCGATCTTGTCCTTAGCATCTTCTACTGCCCAACCTGTACCACCGCCCCAACATCTCAGAAGCCTTTCACCAGCATGGCGTGCAGAAACAAGAGAGCGAGCCATATGAACAGTTTTGCTTCCACTGGAACTGCCCGGGAGCTTTCTGTTAATCTCATCCAAGTTTAAGGGTGCTAATACGTCGTCAATTACAGCTCTGGCTAGAAACAGAGCAAGTTCACTTGACGCATCTATTATGTCAAGGGCAGTATCCTCAGCAGACTCCAGGAGCATTATGAATCCATTAACAATGTCATCCCTTGAAAAAAGTTCCATACTAAGTGCAGAGAGCAGGACAGATGCCATCTCCTTCTCCCTGTTCTTCCTATCCATGGCAAGTATTATAAGTCTCTTGATAAAAATAGAGTTGTACTCTGGAGCAGCAAGATCTTCAAGGCTCCGAATGAGTTCTGGTATGTCATCTGAGAGAAAGTACTCACGTATTATGGTCACTGCTTCTTCCTTGTACTTCCTTATCTTTTCATCACCTTTACCACCACAATCTTCATCTGCACCTCTTAACTTCAGAAAAGAAGAGTCGAGCCATCCCTCAGAAATTGCTTTAGGAATTATTGCCTGGAATAAGGATTTTGCGTTAGGAATATCTAGGGAAAGGTCATCAAGACTCTCACCGAGGCGGGAGAAACCTTTGACCATTTGACTGGAACTGATCAAGAATTCTTCTTCTGCTGTTTTTAATAGCTTCAGTACAAGGGACTCTGAAGTCTGGATTTCCATGGCTAAAGTTAGAGCCCGCTTCACAACTTCATGATGGAAGAATGAAACTCCCAGCTCCCTTATGCATCTACAGGCCTCCGCAGTATCTCCACTCTCAATATATTCCCTCAACAAATCTGATATTTTCTTCTTAACCTCTTCAACAGTAATGTGAGTCATGCCGCCCCATCGTTTCTCTACTAGCTCTGCATGGTGAGGAGCTGAGAGATAGCTCTTCTCAGTAATTTGTAAAACCTGAAAACCTTTAGAGGATTCAGATAGTGTTTTCTTCGCTCTTGTGAGAAATGCTGGAGGTAAGATGTCATCAACAACAGCACGGGCTATAAATAGGGCCAGGACATCAACTGCATCAAGGATATCAAGGGCTAAATCATCAACAGACTCAAGTAACATAATGAACCCTTGGGTTATTTGATGTGAACTTATTACATCAGCATAAAGTGCAGAGAGTAGCACAGATGCCATTTCTTTTTCTTTGTCATGTCGATCCATTGCCATGGAAACAAGTTTCTTAACAAAGAAGTGATGATACTCATTAGAACCAAGGTCTCTAAGATCAGTGGCAGCTAATTCTACATCGCCAGTGCTGAAATACTCTTCAATAATTGTCACCACAGACTTCTTAAAATCATCCACAGGGGTAGAAACTGTGGCACCGACTAGCTGATATGGTTCCTGGTATAAGAGCAAAATAAGACCATAAGAGCATGAACTGTTTTCTATCTAGTTCTCGTACATTAATTTGTGGTCAGCAAAGAGATGGTGAGCATAAAGGTAAGTAAACATGACAGCATATTACGTACATGCATCTACATGGATGAGCAATATTGATTTCTTTTTGTGAGTAACCATTTGTTTAAATGTTTCTATGCAAAAGACAACGAGATAAATAACCTGATCGATATATTTACACATGAGAACAAATATGTAAAGATAAACACAAACTTATGTGCATGGACAGACAAACACCAAAAGACATATATAGGAGGATGTCAGGGGAAGGTGGAAAACCATTAAACATACCTCACCACTATCATAATTCGGATCCTTTCGGTCAAGGCATGAATTAGATTCAGTATCCAAAAGTTTTCCCCATGTCCCTTTACCACCAGCTCCATCTAAAATGGCAGGCCAAAGAAGAAGATTAAGTAATTTCCAGGTATACGCAAAACAAGGATCTAACTGAAAATAATAACTTCAGTCAAATTGCACATTGATATGGCTTCAGAAACTTGGAAATGAAATGACGCTTAAAGATAAGCAAAATTTTATAAATTCAATAATGAAAAGCTCCACACACTTGCAAGTCGTGGGTCTTGAAAGTAACTTAGATATTTATACAAACCAACATTAAACATGATGATGTTTGAGTAGTCATCACCGGCACTAAAATGTCTAATAAAAATTAATGCAATTTATTACATTTTTTTCTTTTCGAAAGGTAAAGGATGGCTGCTATGTGCAACAACAACAACAACAACAACAACAAAGCCTTATCCCACTAGGTGGGGTCGGCTACATGGATCATACGACGCCATTCCGCTCTATTAGTAACCAAACCTTTCGGTATATTATTCACCAATAGATCTTGCTCTATTAGTTCGCCAAGTGTCCGCCTTGGCCTCCCTCTCCCTCTTTTAATCGGACTCCAGATTATTTGATCTACTCTTCTTACTGGCGCATCTAATGGTCTTCTCTGAACATGACCAAACCATCTCAAATGATTCTCTACCATTTTCTCACTAATAGGAGCCACTCCGACTCGTTCAACATACTGTTATAGTCTTTGAGAGTGATGTATACTACTATCTGCATGTAATAGAATAGCAAATAAAACAATTGGTGAGTTTAAGGGGGCCAGGTGCTTAGTTAATCTTAAAAATATGCATACTATATATGATAGTATAGGGTTTTGGGGTGGGGGGAGTCGGGAGCCCAAAATTACACATCCGTCTCTGCATTGTATCAAAATTCTCATGATATTGGGATCAAGTACCAATGTCAGTGTTTCAAATATCTGCCTTTACAATAGTCTAAAGGTGGGTATTACAGTCTCCTTACACAAGCCAAGCAAAGACAATTTAGCCAATTATTTTTTATAACTTAATCATCAGGCATAAGTATGGTCTATTCTTTGTAACAGTAAACTAAATTTGGCATGTAGTAGAAGAAGACTTAAATAATCAGAAGTTTGACATGGTCCACCATGTGAATATAAAGAAAGGAAACTTCACCAGCAATAATCACCAAAACAGATTAACAAAAAGGTATTGAGAATCAATGAAGTAATATACCTCAAGGAGGCACCAAATCAGTATCTAGTTTACATTGTGT
The DNA here is from genome assembly GCA_030549335.1 of Pontederia crassipes. Lineage (NCBI taxonomy): Eukaryota > Viridiplantae > Streptophyta > Magnoliopsida > Commelinales > Pontederiaceae > Pontederia > Pontederia crassipes. The sequence goes on from CM060190.1 coordinate 40,056,688, forward strand.
AACAACAAAATATCTAACTAGTGGATAACTGTTCTCAACATCATATGAAGGAAAGTAACTACACAGTTGAGCCATAGCAAAACAAAAAATAGAAGCAGAAGCTAAAGGAAAAAAAAAACAGATTGACAGGTAAATTGTGCATTTCACTTATCAAATAAGGAACAAATCAAATTTCCTCTAAACCCTCCTTTTAAAAAAATTCCTCTAAACTTGGATGAATTCATCACACAAACTTGCATGTTCATAAACACATAAACAGAAAGTAAATCCAAAATGGAAGAAATTCAAAAGAACAATGACTCCATATTATAAAGACTTCAAGGTAAACCACAAAACACTGACAATGATAGAAGAACAAGTGATTGTCAACAGCTCTAAGGGGTGATAAAATGATGAAACTACTATTTACATTTTTTTAAAATGAAAACCACTATTCACATTAACTTCTTGTAACCAAATTTTGTACGTAGAGGCTTGCCCCTCATAGCTCAAATTCCAAGGTCCATTTCTAAAAACAAAAAAAAATTATTCATCTACATATGAAATCTGAAAATGCTCATATTCTTCACAGTTAATTATGTAAACAAAATCTGAAAAAGAAAAGAAAATTCATTAATTAACCAAGAGCTTAAAGTCCTTAAATTTGTGGTATCTTCTATACCAGACACCAATTGCATTACAAGAACAACATTGCAAACCAACTTGCTGCTGAGACTGGTTAGATCCAAAGATATACCTCATCCTAATACATCGAGTTGAACATGTCTGCAAATGCAAGTTATGGTCTTACTGCTTCCTTGCTGATAAATAAAGTTGACTCTAACAAATTATGGTAGTAAATACATTAAATGAGAACAAACCAACTCCTGATTGAGTGGTTGGAGGCCCTATGGTGATGGTGGGGATCAGAGTTCAAATCCCATAGGGGTAAAGTCTACCTTGGGATTCCAATTTTGACGTAACTTTTTCCAGTTTACTAGCTGTATTAAGCCTTAACCGGAAATAAAAACTATACCAGCATCTGCGTTACATCGAGGTCAGAATTTTAACAATGGGAAATAGTCGTCATCAAACTGAGTCTGACTGCACATTAAATGTTAAACTATTTGTGAAATAGCTCGTGTAAAGAGCAAATCATCTGCTCACCCTTCTTGACTCGCACCAGCTTCCCCGAATGCGTCCGCCTCACGTGATGCCTGTTGCCGCCAACAGGCGGGCCCTTTGGCGACCTCGGTGATGACGAGAGCACCTCGGCGTTCAAAGCCGCAATCTTGAGCGCCTCCCTCTGCTCGTCCGTCAGGAACCCCTCGTTTTTCGGCGATGCCATATCCGCCCTCCGAATACCTACTCCAGAGAAGTAAACTAACAATTAAAAGAAAAAAGAAAAAAGAAAGACATAATCCAAACAACGCAAATTGGAACGCCGATCGCCTAAGAAATCACACAAACGAAAAATTGATTGCCTCAAAAGATGAAATATTCCGACGAATGGCGCGGCGCAATCCTAATTGGCCGTCGGCGGAGCGGCGAGCCAGCGAGAGGTTGATCGACCTCGATGGAATCGACCTTGGCTCGGAGATCGATCGAGCCAAGTGACGGAGAGGAAGGGAACCCTAGAAAAGGGGAGCTCGAGAGGTGTGGAGGGGTGGGCGAATGGCGCAGCTGATTGGTTTTTGTTTTGTTTCCTTAGATCTCGAGAGAGTGCTGTGTGGGTTGTGTGCGTTTTGGAATGGTCCGGAGAAATGGATGCAAAACCAAAGGGGCAGAGAGAGAAAGAGAAAGAGGACAGAGAGAGAGCGGGGGAAAGGTGAGAGCGAAGTGCACGGTACTATTTATAGGTAGGCACCTCGTCTTTGAGAGCACACGTAAGAGGGTAGAACGGTCATTTAATGGGTTATGGGTTGCCCAACCCATTTAAGGACTTCATCAGGTCGGATCGACTCGTAAATCCGTGACCCGACCCGTTTCGAACGTTCGGGTCCGAACATTGGTCGGGTCGAGTACGGGTTAAAAAAATTCAACCCGACTTGACTCGACCCGACCCGATTGACCCAATTTTTTTAATTTTTTTATTTAAACTTAAAGCTTATATTTATTTAAAAAATTTACAAAAATTGAAATAAAATATTTTAAATACAGAAATAATATTAAATAGTTAGAAAAAATATTTTATGCTTTTATAATAATATTAAATAATATTTTTTATATTAAATAAAATATAAAATAGTAAGAAAAATTAAAAAAAAAAGAAAATTGGGTGGTCAGATAACCCGACCACCCGACCCGACCCGAACTGGGTTGGGTTGGATCGAATCCTGCCCCAGCCCCCTAGACCTAACCCGACTCGACCAAATTTGTTCACGAGTCGGGTTAACAGGTGAACATAACCATAGCAGATAAAATTATTAGCTTTTTAACAAATAAAAGATTAACTCATTCCAATTGCAACGAATGCGGAATAGTGTAAGATGATCAATGTGTGAACCAATACAATGAATTAGTCGATCGGTTAGAAGGAGCAGTGAGTAGTCGACATAAAAAATGTATTGCTAGAGTAACATTTGAGAATCGATCGATCGATAAAAGATGTTAATAGGTGTCATCAATGTCCATGTTTGAAAAGTGGAGTGTTCGACTAATGAGTTGTTCGACGACAAGCTAGTCTAATGATCACTTGTCGAACTTCTAATGATCATATTTTTCTAATAGCTATGAGGAGCGATCGATCAACAGATTAATGGATCAATATGGTTGAAAGCATGCCAATGATCATATTTTGGTAAAAAAAAGTTAGGAAATGTACCCCCAACGACTTAATAAGGTATAGAAGGCTATAAAAAGATAGAAGAAAATATTAAGACTTTTGGGCAAACTTGGAAAGAAAATATGAAACTTATTTTAGTCAAAACTTGCAAACATTGTAATATTTCTCTCTTCCTCTTTTTGTGTGAGTCTGAATTGTAAAAAAGAGATTTGAGAGTGTGTTGTAGTGTCTTTTGTTTAAACAAAAAAAATGTCTTAAAATTTTAGAGAAGGAGAAATGTACTTCATTTCTTGTGGCAAAAAAAGTCAAATGTTGTAATGAATTTCTTCCTTGTCTCATTTGAAATGAAACAAGGTTTAATAAAATCTTTGATAATCTCAAAATCGAGAAATCGAAGTAGAAATATAAATCAAGGCATGACCAAATCTCGTCAATAAATAACCTTACCTTCTTGTGTTTGCTTTCTTACTCCTCTTTTCTATTCTATTGTACATGTAATTTGATTGCTCTTATATTTATTTTGAAGTTTAACAAGTCAATTTTAAACTTTCATTATGTATTTTATGAAATTAGTTTTATTCGTTCAAATATCAATTCAACTCCCCTATTGATGCTTAACATAATCTTAATCGAACATCACACGTTTCCCAAAAGACCATACAACATAAGGCAAAATGCTAGGGTTATTCGTTGGATCAGGTCTACTCGATGAGTCTGGTCATCTGGTTATTGGGTCGATTCGGGTTCATGGTCAGGTTGAACCCCGACCCGAACTGATTGAAATGCAATCAGAGTCGGGGCGGATTTGGGTTTAAAATCTTTGACCCGAGTAAACCCGACCTCAACTGTTGAATCCAAACCAGGTCTATTTGAAGCAAACCGAACTACGAATCGGAAACCAATCTATGATCCGACGACTGAAATCTGAATCTAAGCTCCTCTGGACCTCTTCGCCTGACACCTACTCGCCTCCTCGCAAAACACTGTGCCCTAACTTTTGAAATCCGAAGTCGTTAGTCTCCTATTCGCCTCAACATCCACCTCAGGCGACAGACTGGGCATCTCGCCTCATCCTCCTCCAACTCCACCAACATTTCCTCATAACCAGAGGCCCGAGAGGATATGGCGGTCCCAGTTCATGTGCCCGGAGCATGGCAACCACAACAGGCTCCATGGCGTCAAAGTTGTTCACCGGAATTCCATCGACCTTACCATACTAGTGAGTCGGATGGAGCGCATGCTTGTAAGTGTCGTTGGTCTGGTCCTATGCGAACATGAAAAGTTCACCGCCAAGGATGGATATGCAGCCGCCCTTGAAAGCAGCGTCGAGCTTCGGAAGGTGGAGAATGATGGAAAGGAATAAGTGATCCAGTGTGGAAGAACATGTAGGGTGTGATGTTGTGCGAGCGGGCAGCGTTAGGATGTTAGAGGTCAGCCAGGAAGGGCACGACATTGCCGTCGGACCAGATTATGTCGGAGAGTGTGGCACGGGCAGCAGGGACAAATCTAGTGGCATCAACGTCCATCACGGCCTCAATGGCAGTGTCCGATGGGAGGTCGTTGTGGGGAATTGGCGGGAGGACGCGCGAGTCGATATTATTTTTTAATTATAATATTATTATTTTATATTTTAATGACTTGTCTCGTAACCGAAATTATCCATAAATTACTTATATCCACTGAAAAGAGGAGTTGGTAAAAGAAATTAATAGTTGTGGATAATCTAATTACAAGTAAAGATGAAAAATAGAATTGTGAAAGTGGATAAAGTTGAAAAGTATTTAATAAAATTTATCCGAAAAATGAGAGAGATCAGATTTCAGAGAAGAATCAAGAGGATTTAAGCGAACATAGTTAAGGATTAAGACTAGCGGCTTTGTGTTCAAAGTTCAAAAATGTTGTCGGAAGAAAAATCAATTTTTCGTGCACTGTAGGACCATAAAAGGTGACTTCAAAAGAAATAAGCTAGAAGAGGGTTAACAATTACGAAGTTACTCGTTATTATCGACTAAAACTAGCAAAGTGGAGCATCGAATTAACGAACCAGTGGCGAAGGGTTTAATCACATCCCAGTGAGCTAAAACAGTAATGCAATTTTATGACAATGCAAATGGAATATTAACTGTCAAGTCTTCTCATGTTTAGCACCGCAACTGCAGTTGGCTTGCTCTTGTTTAAGACTCTGCAGAACAAAGAAATTTAACATCAGATGGCGATTCTTAACTAGAACAATGCAATTCAACTTATTCTGGGAATTGCCATCTGTAACTTAGCTAGATTTCAGTAGGAAAACAAAACAAAAAAGTTAAAGAACGTTTATGGTTTGTGGAAGCTGTGAAACACACCTCAACTTTGTTCTGCAGCTCCTTGATGTGCTGAATTGCTAGCTCCAGCATGTCTGATGTGCTTGTTTGCTGAAACAGTTCAAAGGTAAGTATGTTTGACGGATGGTGCCCAGATAAAAGAAGATGACGCAAAAAAAAGGACTAGATGATTTGAATACTACAACAAGAAATTCCTTCACCTTATCCATGTTAGGCACGAAATCATACAGCTTCTTGAGCCGTTTGCTGATTCTTGTCCTCCTCTCCTAAACAAGGAGACTATCAGTTAATAATAATCTGAAGTATGCTCAATTATCATTTAGGATGTAACTCTAAGGTTGATGATTCGAAAAGCAATTGCAGAAATCAAGGAATGATTACACAAAACAACCGCACAAAAGCAAATCAATGCACATTATGACTCGATTTGAAATTAGATACATATGCGATGATATGACAGCGATATTTTGAAGCTGAACTAGAAGATGGTAAAGAGAGCTTACCCTCTCGGCAATGCTGCGAGGATGTGTTGCACAGCCGCGTTTAGCTCGGACTCTGCAAGGCGCAATGTCTTGATTCATCTGAAAGAGGTTCTCGACTGAAGACGCCTCCAGTGAAGTCCTCGATAAGTTGAACTGAAATCACAGAATGAGTCACATTCCTAATACGAAAAAAGCGGATTCCTGTTGTCACTAACTTTCGCGGGCTTGCCGAACAGTTTAAAAGGACAGTGCATAGAATATGGTAAAACTTTCAGTAATTTTCAATATATATAACATCTGTGTTTGATCTAATCATCTAAAAGAATGAAAGCTACCTGAGTGCCCATGTTACTGAGATTAGCAGCAATGCTATCATTGCTATTTCTGGGTCGTTTGGTCGGAGGGGCAGAGAAGGCTACCGTGTTGCTCTCATCCCATGAGCCTAATTGGAAGTCAATTGAGACGTAAGAATGGCTGACATTGCCGACTGCCTCATCAGAGCTGTTGCCGGCACCGTTCATGTCGATTTCCGGAATGCTCAGCCCAGATACCTGCGAGAGTGAGTCTCTTGAGAAGCTCCATTGAGGCTTCAGCAGCCTTCTAGTTGCTAAGGATGAGTTGGTGTCTGCTTGAGAGTAATTTCCGGTTCCCCTCGAGGAAGAAGGACCTGCTTCAAGCAAGATACAAATTAATTCATCCTATACGTCCTCAAGGGTAAGAAGTTCTTCACAACATGTCCCCCATTTGGCGTATACTCATATGTGAATCAAAAGAGAAACATCTGATTCCTATCATTAATACATCAGAAGATGATTCTAATATTTGTATCAACTTACATGCAAAGTACATATGATCTTAGCCAGTATAGTTGTCATGTCAGGAACATTTGATTATATAGATTATTTTTTATGCGTGTAAGTAAAATTAAATATAATGATGAGAATTAAAATTTTATTCTATAGATTAATTCCAATAGGTATTAGGATAAAATATAAGAATAAAATATAAAATATAATTTTAAAAACTCAAATTAGTAAATTTGAATTACAAATTTATGATAAATGATTTTATGAGAAAATACAGTTAAAATATAATATTAAATTAAAATTTTATAATGAATATATTAAATATTTCTTATTTGTAAAACTACGTACATTAAATAATTAATTTATAAATTAATTAATAAACATTTTTTTAATTCCACTTGAATTAAGGATTATGCCTAATATGTGTTCAGATTTTGATAATACAAGGTATAAGTCTATACCTTGATCAAACTTACCATATTCAATTTATGATAAATAAATTTTATAAGAAGACATACTTAAAAAATATAATAATTTTTAGATTATAAATAATATTAAATAAATATTTTAAAAATAAATATATTACATATAATAAATAAAATATTAATAAAATTAAGTAATTAATTTACAGTCGAAGTAAGGTCCACTTCTACATTATTCGTTTTTTACCAATAACATACACCTTGATCAAATTAATCTTATTATTTATGAAATATGGAATAACTTTTATTTGTAAAATCATTAACTCATTAATATTTTAATATATTATGAGTTAATTAAAACATTAAAATTCATATTCAAATAAATTAATAAAAATAAGAAAAAAAATTGCGTGAGAGAGAGAGAGAGGGGAGAGAGGAGAAAAAAAACATCAAACAAAAATAAAAGTGGTGAGGAGCAAGGTACTCAAGATCGGGATTTTACATGAGATCGAAAGGGGTCCGTAAGATCGAAAATCGTGAGATCGGATCGAGGATCGTAAGATCGTACTTATATATTAAAATATTAATTTAATATATAAAATTATATTAAAAATATATTTTAATAAATCTATAATTATTTAGATTATAGATAATATTAAATTAACTATTATCCCATTAAGATTTCCAGCCACATGTATACATATATTACTTATCTAATAATAATTTAATATGAATTGACAAAAAATGATAATAATATGATTAATATGAAGTAAATTTATATAAAATAGATTTTAATATATATTGATAGTACATTTATTTTGTTAAAAACTAACTTTACAATTTTAGTTATAACCAATCATCAATTTATTCTTAATTTTATTTCTCCAAAAATCATGTTGCACTTAGTCAAAATTTAAAAATTTTGCAAAAAAAAAATGGAACAGTATTAATAGGATCGGTAGGATCTTACGATCTTACGATCCTACAAAAACGATCTCAAACATGAGATTGAGATCGTGTACACCAGGTAGGATCGTGCGATCTTACGATTAAGATCGCGATCTTGACAACTATGGTGAGGAGAGAGAGGACAAAGAGCAATGTGATGAGAGAGAGAGAAGAAAAAAAGAAAGAAAGAAAGAAAAGCACCGAAAAATTAGAGATATGAGCTCGTTGCCTAGATCTAGAATATCCATGTACACACATCAGATATATTTTCTCTAATCAAGCAATAATTTCATTCTACACCTAAATTTAAGCCATAATTAATTTGCATATTTACATTTACTTCGACGGCCAAATTCTTTCGTTATTTGTCATATAACCAAAAAGCACTAAAATAAGAAAAAGTCCAATAGGGAATTTATATACTACACCATCCTCGTGCGAGTCTGAATTTTCAATATTCCATGTATGAAAAAAAGGGAAAATTCATAGGCACAAAATTTCTCTATTTTGAGAATGATCCCTTCTAGGCCACTGCCATTTCTACTTTTTTTTTTGTCTTGAAACTACATGTACGATTAAATTAGAACAATAACCCATGAAATTGCATGGGTACTTTCAACTAAAACTTCGGTGGAGGGAGATCTAGAAACCTCCACTCTTTTACTTTCCATTTGAATCTCAATAATTTTATATTCTTAACTTCTAACAACATCATTTAAATATGAGATTAAATTATATATATATATATATATATGAGGTAATTATGATTGAATTGTGCAATTACATAAACATATTAGATAAACATATCATAGGATTATATCATTTGACCTAAAGATATAAATTATTTCTATTTTGAATCATCGTATCAAAATAATAAAGATCCCTTCACCGAAAAAATAATAGTAAAGATTCCAAGATTTAACTTTCGTTTTTGGAAAAAAAAGAAGCTTATCTATTAGCAACAGAAATTATCCCAAGATTCTAATTGTATTATGCAATCACAATTTGTAATTGCACAATAATTTAACTATATATGAAAAAGATGTTTTTGGAGTTTTTATATCGTCATACTGATTCAAAAAATTAAAGTACCTGATTGCACACTGATTTAACATATAGGTAATTATATAAAAAAAGATGAATTTTTATTGTGGTCTTAGATTTAGCTTAGACTTCCAACTTTGTCTCAAAAGGTCATCAAATTTTAAATTAGTCATATTTTGAACCTATGCTAAATTCGACAAACTAAGATCGAAGATTGAATTCAATATTTTTTGTGAATATAATTGAATGCTGTCACAAGCTTAGTATTCTTTTAGTTGGTTATATAAAAAAATGTAATATTGTTTAAAAAATTTATATAATCTAGACTTTGGTTGATTTTATATGACAAAGCTGCGTAAAATAAGATAGTAAAATATTGTTTTTTAATCTTTTTTATTTTAAAAAATAATAGACGGCCACTTATTCATGAGACGATTATTAAGTTAATATTTATTCAATAAAAATACAATAATATATTATATTTGCAATCATTTAATAGCTTATTATTTTTATGTAAAGATTAAAACGTCCGTAATCATATTTTCCAAATTATCATTGTACCATACAATCACACATTCTATTATTTTGATGCAAACCTAAATCTAGGGGTGTAAGTAAAAAGCCTAAAAATTGAAAATCTAAAAAATCGATCCGATCCGATATAAAGTTTATAAAATTTTTTAGATTCTAAAAATATGTAGGCAGATTTTAAGTTTAAGAAAACCACCGGAGGAGCCCTTTGGAGCCTATTTAATTATTTTTTTTAAAATATATACACATATTAATTATATTTTAAATACTTATAATATATATAATTACTCAATAAACATGATGTTTATCTCATTATATATATAGAACATTAAAATAAATCATAACTAGTACTATTACAATATACAATTTGTGAATCACATTAATCTATGAAATAAAACACCTGTTAAATATTATCAACATTTTCTTATAAATATAAAATATATAAAATCTAGGACCCCTAAAAATAACCCAAAAAAACAATAAGATTTTTAAAATTTTAAAAACCCAACAAAAAAAGTAGAGTGATTTGTAGATCAAAATGATATAAAGTTCAATTTGTGCTATTATACGGTGAAATAATAATAATAATAATAATAATAATAATAATAATAATAATAATAATAATAATAATAGGTAATATGGGAAATCCAAATCCCTATCCAAAAATTTTGGGGGAAGGGGACACCAAGGAACAAGTGGATGCACCAATGGGGAGGGACCCCCCCCCCCCCCCCCCCCCCCCCCCCCTGCCGTCCCGTCCATATCTTTCTCTTCCTATGGGCGAAACCCCCGACTGGCAATTATACTGGAATCCAACCATGCTACCAAAGCGTACGGTAACAGCTCATACAAATCCATAATAATTCACACCATTAACTGGGACCTGACACGTGCAGATTTAAAGACGAGATAAATCCTCCCTGGTCGGATTCCGACACTTAAAACATCCTTTTTTTCCCATTATTACTCGTGATATTAAAAAAATTAGTTTAATTAAATCCAAGATCTGGACGGTAGATATTAAAAAAATTACCCAATAATTTTGATTCAAAGTACATTGATATCAATCTTAAAATAAATTAATTTGCTTTTTTAATATTTAAGAATTTGCTCACGCTTCCGGCTTCCGAGATTGATTTTTTTTAACTGTAGACCGTCGCCGGTTAAGCGCTGGACGTCGGAAGAGTGGAAGCCTCCGGCCGTTGCGACTTTTGTAAGACGAGACGAGAACGAGAACAAGGGGCAGAGAAAGGAACGCTGACCTGGATCGACGAAGATGTGCGAGAAGAATCCCGCCGGCGAGCTGCTGTGCCGGACCAAGGGCGTGCCGCCGCCGCCGCCGCCGACCTTGGAGGCGAGATCCGCGGGCGCGTGCAGTTGCTCCTCCAGCACGTACGTCCCGCCAAGCTGGAACCCCGACGGCGGCGGCGGCTCCGAAACCCGGCAGCTCGACTCCGACGTGAGGGACGACGACTCCCCGGGGAAGTACCTGCCCACCGACCGGAGGACCACGGGGGCCGCCGGGGAATAGTCCCCCGAGCTCCCGGAGGCGATCACCGACTCGGCGATCCCTGCGAGGAACGACCCGGGCGCCGAGCCGTTCCGCCACAGCCTCCCCGCCTGCGGCGGGCCCATGGCGCCCGGCCTGCCTCCCGAGGACGGCAGCTGGTTCATCTCCGACAGGGTAGAGAGAGAGAGAGCTTCCAAATTTGGGTACTTGTTAAAAAAGGGGAGGGGGAGGAGAGGAGGTCATCACATCAGATAATAGACCATATCTGGCAATTAACTAATGGCGTCTGATGCTGCTAACACTCTTCGGGCAGTGGGCCCCTTTCTCAAAACGAGTGGTTTGGGTTGGATTGTAGATATTTTTAGAAAACCAACGAGTCAGAATCTCGAGTTAAAAAAAATAATTATTTATAATAGGGACGTTCACCGGATCAGACCGGATCTGACTAACTCGTGAACTAGATCCGATCCGAATTAATTTGGATCGAATACAGGTTGAATTTCTCCAACTCGAGTCGATCCGACTCGATTTTTTATTTAAATTTAAGTTTATATTTGATTTAAAAAAATTAAAAATTGAAATAAAATATTTTAAGTGAAAAAATAATATTAAATAGTTAGAAAACTTATTTTATGCTTTTAAAATAATATTTTTTATATTAAATAAAATAAAAAATTTGGGTGGTCGGATAACCCGACCCGACTTGACTTGAATAAGGTTGGGTTGTATCGGATGTGTGTCTAATTTTAAACTATGAACTTATTTTTTTTATCTTTAAACTATCATGACTTTTTTACTTTAATCATTTCGTCCATTTTTATTACATTTTCTGATATATTTATTTTTTCTCATTTATGAAAAAAAGTAAATTATCCCTCCATATATAATACATCAAATAATAAATATAAAAAATAAAAAATGTTCGACTATCGGCAGTTGAATATTGATACCTTCACTTCTCCGATAGTCGAATATTTTTCCTTTTTATATTTATTATTTAATGTATTATATGACGAATGGTAATTTAATTTTTCACAAATAAAAAAAGTTAAATATGACAGAAAATGTAACACATGTGGACGAAAAGATTAAAGTGAAAATATTGTCATAATTTAAGAATAAAAAAATAAGTTCGTAATTTAAAATTAGATGCGAAAAATTACTATAGTTTAATGGAGATTTATGAAAATAACCTTATGAATAATTCACCCAAACCAATAAATAAAAACATTATCAAAATTTGAAAATAAAATTTTGGTTTTTGTCTTGTTGCCAATCCAAAAGGGGCCTATATAAGTAATTTGATGAATCGAAATTATCCAAGCATTAAAAAAAACACGCCAAAAAATTAACCAATTCATTTATCATGGCCCTAATAGAGTTCAATTATTACATCGAAGTCATAAGATAAATTTGACCAAGCATAATTGCATTTATGTTAGTAATATTAATAAAACTTGGTCAAAAAATTTATTTTTCAATAAAATGGTTGATCTCCTTAAAGGGCATTCTTTAATAGTGTTTGGGAAATTAAAGAATATGAAACCTGATTCATCTAAATTATATTATAACTTGAGCTGACTTTGCCATCGTTAATTTAGGCGATAAGTGGTGGAAAGGAAAAACAAAATGTAAAGGGAAGAGTATAATTTAACATGAGATAAGGAGGGCTATCATGGAGAAGTGACTAATTAATATTTATTTTTGTTTTGTCCGGTCATATTATAATATATTAGACTAATGAGTTGAGTAGAGTTAGGACGAAAGAAAATTTTGACTAACCCGAAAAACTTACTTGACTCGAACAAATCGAAAAATAAAAAAAATAGGAATTCGATTATGATTTAGGATGATTTTTAATAAATTAAAATCCACATGCTAAAATTAAAACTCTATCCGAAAAAATCGTAGGGGTTGTGAAGCCAATTTTTTTTTATTTATATAATTAATATATATTATTAATTATTTTATTATAGATATAATATTTTTTATATAAAATTTCATACTTTTTTTATCACATTATCAAACTCTAATTTAATAACTTTAAAATTTTAGATTATATTTTATATTTAATGTAAAATTAAATATTTTTATATTAATTTTAAATTATTATATATATTTAGAATATAATTATATAAAATTAGGGCTACGGAAAAACTAAAAAAAATTGACCCGCTACAAGGTGATTTTTATTTTTTCAAAATAATTTATTTATTTTAAAAATCATCCTGAAAAGTGGCGATTGATTTTTTTAGATCAAAATCTCGACCCGACCTAAACTACTTTCACCCCTAAATAGAGTTGTAACACTAATTTCAAAAAGGACCTATTAAGCCAAAAAGTCCACTTATCCCAAAGGTCTTAAATTAAATAGGTCCAAAATCCAAACTACAACCCTTCTATGATCCTAAAAGTTATGTACTTAGTCCTATTTTTTTCTCTCATAAGACTTTTCTAAGCCACCAAAATACTCTGAAATGGCACCAAGAGGATGTTTCATCTCTTCGGCACATCAGAAAGAATTTGGAGGAGATTTGGAGCACACAAGAAGATAAGAGAAAAAAAAAAGACTGGAGCAAATGCTAAGAGAAAAAGGGAGCAAAAAGACCATAAAGAAATTAGGATTTAAAATATCCTAGACATGTATGATTCTTCTACTCATGCAATTACCCTAGACAGGTACGATTTTTTTGTTAAATCATGCGAATATGAACATGAAATTAACGATACAGTTTTTCTTAGTAGTTAGATTAGAAGAATTAAATATCTATATACATATATAAAAAAATGTTAATTCAACTATTCTTTATATATATATATATATATATTTATTGATGGTCATGATATATGCATAAGTTTCATTATTTGTTTATTTGGTTGTTTGAATTAGTCCGAATGATTCATCAAAATTATAATATTTAAATCTTTTAGGATGTGTATAATGAAAAGATGACAGAAGTATGAGGATGATCATAGTATTCAACCACCTGCAAGTAACATATTTAAAAAATGATTAATATTTTTAATGTTATATAATAATATATGGTTATAAAACTTATTTTATTTTGTAGGGACGTTAGGAGGTAGCTAGCACGACACGAGAGGATATTTGACGGACTTAGGAACAACCACTCAGGTTCCTAAGAAGATAGGAGTATGCGTTGGTGGCTCATCTACTCCGAGTTCATCAACGACGCCTGAGGTGATGCGGGACATCATTAGAGGACTTATTGCTAAGCTCGTTAGTCTTGCAATCTCTACTAGCCATCTTGCAACCCCAAAACCAGACATCACGAGCTCAGGGATCAAGTACGCAATCATTGAATGTCAGGGATGATGTGGATAATGATAATGATATAGGTCGATAGAAATTTTTATAACTCTGAACATAGTTCTTAATTTTGTAACCGTAGATGATAATACTTATTTTATATTATTAATTTTGTGATGATATTGTTAGTTTTTATTTTGAAGCATTGTAATTATTTTAGCTTATATTATTATAAATGTGTAGAATGCATATATATATATATAAATGTATATATATATATATATATAATGTGTCAACATTAGCATCACATTAGCGATTGATTAGTGATGCAACATATCACAGTTAGCGACAATATAACTTCACCATAGCGGTCACATTAGCGTTGAACACCGCGTAACTATAGAGTCTACTTAGCGCCACGGGTTAGTGCCAAAATAGCGTCCTAATAATGTCAGACAATAGCATCGTCTTAATTTACCCAAAAAATAACATTGTCATAATGCCACAGCAGCCCCGCACATGATAACATGGTAAACGATGAGACAATGTCTTTCGCGTCTAAATCATGTCAATGTAGCACCACATGTTAGCACAACCGTGGTGTCACAATGGCGTCTGCTACTTGGCACCGACTAAAAACATTTCCATTAGGCAGCAGAAAGTGGCACGATAGTTTTTCCGTAGTGTCGACTACTAACGCTAATAGTGTCTCCGTAGTGTCATTGGCGCAACAACGACGCTATTGATGACAAAATATTTGTGTCGCCATCCTTGTGGAGAGACTACGACGTTAATGTGTCTCTAATACTTTTAGCATCTATTTAGAGTCGCTTTTCTGTGTCTCTAATCGACCTATTTTTTATAGTGGAGAAAGTATGAAAGTAAAAGAAACAACTGGAGAAGAAAACCCTTCAAAAGAACAAATTATCAAGAAAATGACATGTCAACTGTGGAAAAACCAAAGATCATTGTACCTATTGTCATAAGTTTCATTTGGGTCAATATATACAAAATGAGAGTGTGTTTAAGGTGCAGAGAAGGCAAACATTTCATATAAGATTTCGCTAGCAAAGGAGAAACGATTGGAAAGGCGAGGAGAGCCATATATAATATTGAAAGCAAGGAAGTATGTCATCCCAAGGGTAAGACCTAAGGTACAAGTTTCATTATGCACTACTTACTTGAGGTAAACATGTTCTATTGATTGTGTTAAGTGGTCCTATAGATTCTTAAATATGATTTTAATGCCTAATAATAATAGAAACTAAATTCCTTAAGGATACATGTAAAAGGAAAAAAAAGAAAGAATTAACTGGAACATTGGGTGTCATGCCGTCCCAATTGGGTAGTATTGATTTATAGAAAGCGACCCAACACCATGTGAAAATAAATTAAAGCATGTACTCATTACAAAGCAAATAACTAAAGGATTTAATGGAGGTACTACCCATTTAAATGGGTAGCACCATGCTACTGATATCTATAGCCGTCAGACGCAAGATTAACGTCTGATAAAAAATCACGCAGTTCACTGTAGCAATCCTTTACGGTTCAACACGATTTAGAATTGGTTCAATGTTCACAATCACGGTTTACACTTCTCTCTTATGCTGCCGTCGTCTTCCTCTGTGCAGTTGATAGATCACCTCGTCGGTTGTCCTCACACGACATCATGTTGGTCGATGAACAGGTGAGCACAGACGCTATGAGTAGGCGAACGACACGGCGATGTGATTGCAAGGGACAATGCGATCTAATCTCCTTCCTCTAGCAAGGCGATGCCGATCTTCAAATGCTCGAGATAGTTGCGAGGCAACCTCGGCGGTGATGGATTCAGAGGAGGGGGCAACGACTTTGGTGGCGAGGTGATAACAGAGGTGAGGGTTTTAGATGAGGTGGAGACTCCGCGACGAGGCGATGAGGGCTTTGACGACAAGGGCTTCAAACGAAGATGATGAGGGCTTCGGCGGCGAGGGCTTCGGACGAGGTGGCAGGACTATGTGACAAGGGCCTCGACGATGAGGTGATGAGGGCTTCGACGGTGAGGGCTTCAGATGACGATGGAGATGACTTCGGCAACAAGGCAACGATGGCTTCGATGGCGAAGGCTTCAGACGAAGATGGTGAGGGCTTCGGCAGCGAGGCGATGAGGGCTTCAGCGGCGAGGGCTTCGGACGAGGCGGCTAGGACTCCACGACAAGGGCTACGGCGACGCTGCGACAAGGGCTTCCACGACAAGGGCTTCAATGGCTAGGCGGCGAGATTTTCGATGGTGAGCAGTGAGTGCTTCGGTGGTGAACGGCGAGGGCTTCGACTTGAGGACGAACAAGAAGTTGAACTGGCTGTCAACAATGTTGAACTGCGCGATTTGCTACAGTGAACTGCGTGATTTGCTACAGTGAACTGGATGATTTGCTATAGTGAATCGCGCATATTTTATTCTGTCATTGATCTTGCATCTGACGGCTATAAATATAGATAGTAGGATGCTACCCATTTATGTGGGTAGCACCCCCATTAAATCCATAACTAAAACTTTTACAATCCAATTGGAATCATCCAATAATATGAAATGTTCAAGAAGGGATGTAAAATATGCTATATTTATAATTTTCATACAAATTAGTAGTACTAGTAGGCATCATGCATCTAATCTAAGTTATGATTTTAATACGAACAAGTCAAACATGCCAATTGACACATTTCAAGATGGAGTTTGAGGATCTAAGTCACATAATGAAATATAATTTTAATGAGATCTCAATCTTATATATAGCATTGGATAGGAAATCAAGATTCTTATTAAAATCTTAGGAAAGGAAGTTACGAAGAAAACTTAGCATAGATAGAATTATCTCGAAGGTAGTTAGCAATTGACCATCAAAGTCCAGGGCATTTGAAGTCATGAATGGAGGACCATGTCGTATACATGTTGAATGGAAGTTAGAATTAAAATTGTGAACAAAGTTTCGAAAATATAAATTTATTTTCTATTATTTCATAAATTCAAGGGGAAGGGAAGGTCGTAATTGATCCAGAGGGACTACTAAGCCATAGGCCCATTTACCTCAAAGGCCATAATTTAAATTCTCAAAACCCAACATATAAGTCCCATTTTTTTTCTCTCATTTCTGCCACTAAAACATCCTAAATGGCACCGTAGATGAAGGTTCATCTCTCCATCAATTTGGCTATACACCAAGAAGAGATTTGGAACACACAAGAAAGAGAAGAGAAAAAGGACAAAGGAGGATAAAAATTATAACCTCAATTTATTGATTACGTGATGACCCAAGTTTTTTTATTTTTTAAATGATTTTTTATATAGTTTAAGGATTCAATATAATTTAAAATATAAAACTACATGAAATAAAGTACTTTAAATGTAGAAAACATTTAATTATTTAAACAACTATTTTTAATCTTTAGGATGGAATACTAAATATATTTTCATATTAAAAATGTAAAAAAAAGAAAAAAAAAGATTGTCGGGTGATACTTAACTAGAGATGGACAAACGGGTCGTGTCGTGACGTGCTCGAGCCGGTCAACCCATGTTAGACCGTGCCGCGGACCGTGTCGTGTAATCATTTTGGACCCCGGCATGGTTTGGGCCCGGCTTGATCGGGCCAGCTGGGCCGGGTCGTGCCGGGTCGGACGGCCCTTTTTTCCTTTCAATTTGAACTTTTATAATTTTTAATTTACTTATTAAATTGTTATATAATATAATTAGTATTATTAATTATTTTATAATATATGACTTAGTGCGTAGTGACTACTTTAATTATTATATAAATAATTATATAGTTAAATTTTCAAATACATTAAGTCATTAATTTATAATTATTAAGTAAATAAATTTCTAAAATAAATAATTGAGTACTAAGTAATAACTAATAGTTATAACTTATAACTTACAATCTTATACATAAAATTAATTGGTAAGTGTTTAATAAATATATATTAGTAGCATTAGTATACTAGTATAGATAGTTAAATACTGGTTTACTAATTACTATATACTAAGTTATACCTAGGTTATACTAAATAAATTAGTATTTAACTATCTTGTAACCAAGTTACTATATAGTATAATAGTATATACTATATTACTATGTTATAACTATACGAAGTTATACTAAGTAAATTAGTACTTAACTATCTTATAACTTATATATAACTTATATAGTAATTTATTATATACAACTTAGTACTAAAGTTAGAATTAAATTAAAAGTATCCTTTAAAGTTCAAACTTTAAATTATTATTATATAATAATTATATAGTTATAATTTTCAAACTCTCATTGAGTAATTATGATATCACACTCACAACAACCGCTATTGAGATCAATTTCAAGAGAAAAGACAGTATCACTTTAAATGAGTTTAAAAATGATTATTGTGAGAATGATATCTTAATTATTCATGAAAGAAGAAGAAGAGGGGAGGAGAGGAGAGAGAGAGAATAGGAGATCAAGAGAGAGAGAGAGAGTGAGAGTGAGCAAGTGTGAAGAAGGGAGAGGGAGTTCGGCCACATTTTATAAGTGGCAGATGGGATTCGACATAGCCTGTGTTGTACTCACAATGTGTCCGTTATCATGTTATCAAATCGAAATAACATGTTGTCAAACCATGTTTATGCATCATGCGCGGTCCGTGTCCGGATCCGTGTTCACCATGCCCTAGCTGTGTCGTGCTCATAGTGCGAAAGGACGACCCGTCACGGAATGGCACAACATGATCCATATTTTCGTGTGCTCCGTGTTCGTGCCGGGCGGGCATGACTTTTGGGTGGGCCGGCGGCATGCCGTGTGGTGCGGCCCGCCAAAAATTTTATCTCTACACTTAACCCAATACTGAACAAATATTGGGTCTAGTTTAAAACTTTTTCCAATCCAATACGATTAAACTTGATCGAATATATTGACGAGTTCAAGCCGACTTATAATGTTCGAGAAAAGTTTTTATTCCCTACATAATTATATTTTGATCATATAAACCTCAAGGGGCCGTTTGGATAATGGAACCGAGTGGAACAACCCTCCTGGTTCCACCCGGTTCCCCAAACGCGACTGGAACGATGACCTTGGAACCAGGCGCGCACGTGACCTGGTTCCAAGCTCGTGGTTCCATTGAAACGATGGAACCGAGTGTCATGCAAAAAATGGAAAGAACCAGCCCTGTACAAGTAATTGTTTTTTCCCCGCACTACCCCGCTCTATGCCCTAACTTTCGCCTTTGCTCTGCCGTCGAGAAAACTTCCATCCGCAGCGAAGGTTGATTCGTGCCCGGGCCTCTTGATTTTCTTTCTCTTCCATCGACAACCTATGCCGAAGGGATTGTGTAGGCATGAACTCTGATCTTGCTGCCCAACCTGCCAGGCGATCACCGGCGAAGGGCTTTCTATCGCTTCGGTGTGATGTTTTGCCACCAGATCCGACCTCGACATCGTGGCCGCCTCGAATCTCTTTGTGCGGTATGTGAAATACAACCTCTCTCTCTGCCCTTTTACTCGATTTCCCCTTTGACACGTCAGTGTGCTTTGAACTTGCTAGTATCTTCCCTCTCGCCGGACCGATTCCACCGAAGACTCCAACCTGCATCTCGACCACCCACCGAAGACAACAGGTACATTAATCTAATGCAATGTTTATAGCTGGCCGGTTAGGATTTAAGTGCCCCTTTTTTTATTCGATAAGTTTTAGGTATCTTCATGCAACCAATTAGTGTGTGACCGTAAATTGCCAAAGGAATCACAACGATTACTGTCTCTGTGTCAACTTTCTTTCTATGCCTATTAGTTCTCTACCTCAGCGAGTGTTTCTTTTAAATATAGATCTAGGTGTGTGCAATACGACATATGCCAATGATATCTTGCATCCGAAAATCATTTGTGATATTTTGATGAAAATTCATTCACCATTATTACATCTGGTCGTAGCCAATTGCGATTTTTTAGAGGGTGTAAATTGGGATTTGTTAGAGGTGTGTGCAATACAACATATGCCAATGTTATCTTGCATCCGAAAATCATTTGTGGTATTTTGATGAAAATTCATTCACCATTATTACATCTGGTCATAGCCAATTGGAATTTGTTGGAGGGTGTAAATTGGTCTACTTCGTTGATAAATGTAAGCTCGAAGAATACGTGTTGTACTTGTCTGATCACAGGGAACATAACTGACTTGCCACGCCCATGGATAAAGGCAAAGGCAAGGCAGTTGCGACATCCATTAGGGAAAGAATGAAGAGGTGCCAGGACCACTCACCCCGATCATACACATGGAGCCCTGCCATGTCAACAACTTTCGTAGGTTTGTGGATGGTTATATGCAAGATGGGAAGTTCACAAACGAGTCATGGACGCGGATGAAAATGAATTTCAACAAGATGACGGGGAAGGAAATGGAACTTGTGCACTTGAAGAATCATTTGAAGGTCTTAAGGAGAAATTACAAACTCGTGCGAACATTGGTAAACAAGAACGGATGGGGCTGGGATGGCGTGAACAACACACCTATGCCCCCGGACCCATCAATGTGGGATGAGGTGATTGCGGTGAGTTCCTTCTGAAAAGGTTATTAATAAGCCTTAACAATGAAGTCTTCCACTAACAACATCACCTCGTCTTAACAGGCTAACAACGACTTCACTAAGATTAAGGATAAGAAGTTCCCATACTACGACTCCTTTGACATCTTGTTCGTGAATACAATTACCACTTGAAGGAAAGCATGTCATTCCCGAAATCCACTACAAGAAGGATCAGGCAGTTCCGATGACATCATAGACATGACCAAGGAAGCCTATGTGACTCCACAACAACACAACATCCCACTGGATCAAGGACTACAAAATATCGGATTATCTGAAGGGAGTCAAAGTCCACCCACGAATACCCCCACTTCCCAAACGCAACAAACTGTGTCCACCGGTAAGAGAACCCGTTCAGGGTCAACACCATCGAATGCACGCTTGAAGAAAGGGAAGGGTGATGGCTACATGGAGGAGCTCGTGGATAGCGCTAGGGAGAGGTTACACATAATTAAAAGTATTGCATATCATAAAGAGAATAAACAACAATATGAAATCGCGGATGCTTCGACCTACATGGCAAAGTTGCTATCATGTGTTCCTAATATTTCAGGTGAGACTAGACTTGCATGTGCAACGGCGCTACTAAATCCATACAAGCAGTTTCTATTCGACCAGTGCGAAGATGACTCAGCCTGTATGCATGGATAGCGAGGGCTAAATCTAATTTCAACATGGTCAGCGGTCTCCCTGGAAACCCCACTAGGCCGAGTGCATATCCTCCTCTAGCCGGAGCTCCAAACCTTGGCGTCGGCGGCTTCTCTACTACACCCACCACATATCAGCCTTTTCAACCAATGGCATCATCTTTTGTTCAGCAATACCACAATATTTCTATGCCCGGAAGCAGCTATCCTCCTATGGCCACTCCATCTCGACCATTTGTTCCCCCCGCGACCGCGGCCGAGGAGTCCACAGGTGGAAGATGTGCAAAACTACGATGCGAACTTCATGGGATAGTTGCCAGTCATGGGTCTTATCGTATGTTGTGTATGAAATTGTGTTACTTATGTTGGAACTTTGTAAGACTATTAAGTGTCACCTTGTCATGGTTCTTGTCGTAATGTGAACTTGTCATGGATCTTGTCTCAATGTTTAATGTCCCTTTGTTTCTTCTTTTGTTAGGTTGAACTTGTGTTGCCGAGTTGTGTGAAACTGCCAACTTTCCATGTCATGAGTATTATATTTCAATGTCTACCTTACCCCCATGCCTGCCTTTGCCTTCCACTCCTTTTTTTCATATCTTACTGTGTTGTCTTACAGAATATGGATAATAGCGAAGACGAGCTAATCTCACTGTTACTCAATGAAGAACTCGTCGACCAAGTGGTCGTCGATGCATTCTTGGAAGAGGAAGCAATTGAAGAGCCACAACCGGATGGTATTCCAAAAAGGTTATGTAGGACCCGGCCTTACATCGGACATGAAGCGATTCATGAGATGTTGGCGGGGCATCCCACACGAGGCTACAAAAACTTCAGGGTGCACAATTCAATGTTCTTCAAGCTGGAGGAGATGTTGGTCAGTAAAGGACTCCTGACACACACGAGGCAGGTGAGTGTGCGGGAGCAACTCGCCTTTTTCTTGGCAGCAATAAGACATGCTAAAGGCAATAGAGCCTTGCAAGAGGAATACCAACACTCCGGCAAGACGATATCTCGGCATTTCAATAGAGTGTTAAAAGTCATATGTGCTCTAAGTGAGGAATTCATTCAATTGCTAGTGAGAATGTCGATGCTCATCCCCGTGTGCGCAATGATAGATGATTTTACCCTTAGCTTGCGGTCAGTATTGAATTAGCGTTTGTTTTTCTCGCATAGTTCATATTTTCAACTAATCTTTTTATTGTAGAGTGCATTGGGTGCTATCGACAGAACACACATCCTGACGCATATTAGGAAGGCCAAGCAAGTACCTTTTCGCAATCGGAAGGGCTTTCTATCACAAAATGTCATGGCTGCCGTCTCATTCAACACCTTCTTATATGTCTGTACCGGATGGGAAGGTTCCGCAGGGGACATGAGGATCCTGAAATGGTGTGTGGAGGAAGGTGACTTCGTTGTACCACAAGGTAAAATGTTCGAAATTGTATCCATGCTTTCCTCTTCGTCGTCGTCATTCCCATATTTCATATAATTTTTTTTGGTTTTGTCATAACAAATAAATATGCAGGAAAGTATTACCTCATCGATTCAGGCTACGCAAACACCGATAAGTTTTTGGCACCTTACAGGGGTGGTCGTTACCACTTGGGAACATTCAATGAGCGCACACCAACTGGTAGGTATCGCGATCCTAGAGATATGTACAATCATCGCCACGCACAACTAAGAAATTGTGTCGAGAAAACTTTTGAAATTATGAAAGCTCGTTTTCAAATATTAAATCTGCCGATTCGACATCCATTCAAGCGGCAACGCCTCATTGTTCTAGCCTACTGCGTAATATATAATTTCATTAGGCGTTTCCAAGGGAAGGACAAGTACCTTACCATGAGG
This sequence comes from Pontederia crassipes, assembly GCA_030549335.1. Lineage (NCBI taxonomy): Eukaryota > Viridiplantae > Streptophyta > Magnoliopsida > Commelinales > Pontederiaceae > Pontederia > Pontederia crassipes. The sequence goes on from CM060190.1 coordinate 40,079,888, forward strand.
TTGGAGCCGGAGCCTGCTGACCATCGTCCCAATGATAGGGTTCCATGCATCGATGTTGGCCGAGATGAAAGGATCTGAGGAGAACAGCTATGTGACCTCATAGCTGGGATGATAGCTACTGGTCGTTAGATTGAAATCTTCTCAGCCATGGTGAGGCACGAAGTTGTTGTTCTTGGTGTTTCCACGAATACTTATTGCATGCATTACTCGCATTTCATGCTGATTTCTTTTATATGTGGCTTGTAATACTATGAAATTTGTTTTGTTATTGACAGGTGGATAATTGAGGATGCATATGTGCTCTAAGTCCGATTCGACGTATGCGTTGTCATTGGAGGAAAATTGCGTATGAAGATTTGTTTGGTTTGAATAAGATGTATAATTACCCTCAATGTCGTAAACGTATGGGTTGTTGAAATAATTTGTGAGTTGTAAGCGTCTTTTAAATTATTGGTGGAAACTTGTGGAAGGTCCATCTTTTAGTTTGTAAGCTTCTTTCCTATGTTCGACTATATTCGATTCAATGTCAAATCTTTTTTCTTGGAATAAAAGTATCATGTGTTCTTCCTAAATGGCAACTATTGGCTCGAAGTGTTTTTTCTATCTTACATTTTTTATAACTCATTTCATTGTTGGGTTCCGGCAAAGTACCTAATTGAATGCCCGAAACTTAGTTAAAATGGCTGAATTTTGTGGTCTTAGATGCCTAATGTTGATGCCGCCGCTATGGTGGTAATGTTATTGGTTTATTGCAAAAGTAACATGACTTTTATGTTCATCGTCATCTCGAGTGTTGTTCGAAGTTCCACTGAAATTGGAAAAAAGAAAATGTAGAATGCATATGATTCTTTTTTACGATATCGTTTCTTTTCTCACATAGTTTTATGAACTAGTAGAAAATACATAGTTTTCTTTTCTCGCATCTTTTAGGAAGGAATTTGAATCTTTGCTTAATCATCAATATCCGCCACCATTTCTTTCATACTAAATATCTCGTTTTGTGTCGATATAAGTTGTTGGATTAATGCATGATGGAAAGGCACAAAATTGCATGTGCCTCACCATGAGTGTAAGCAAAGTGCATGATGAACACAATGTTCAAAAGCAAAAGTACCACAAACTTAATTTAACATAATAACATGTTCCATGAAAAGCATACGAAGTGCGTCGACGAAGAAGAAATATTACAGTCAGTTCAATATTCGATACAACACTTTCGACATAACATACCAAGCACAAAGCATACGAATGCACACACCACAATTGACATCATATTGGTCCTACAACTCTTGCAACCACACAATAGTTCGGGTTTCACTTCCACTCTAGCCCCAACTTCAATAGGGGAAACAACTTCATCGTCCACCGAGTGAAGTTCAACACAAATTGGATCAACTTCACTACAAATTGAATCATTTTCGCGGCTGTTGACATACTATCGTAAGAGGCAGATGCATCGTCGTATGATTCGAACTTCCTATATGCACAATAACTATAACCTTTCATCTGTGCTGCACATTCCTCCCGTGACTCATATATGTTTGGTTTGCGTCCTTCATAGACAACGTAGAATTTCGATCCATGGGGAACAACAGTCGATCGCTTCATATCTTGCAATGAATGGCAAATCGACATTGTAATATGAAATTGAATTGTTGAATCGACATTGTACAGACTAGTTCACGCAATTGAATTACAAAATCTATAAACTTATGTAAATTGCTATTCTTAGTTGACCTTGCAAGTAAGGGGCATTCGATCCAGGCTTCTTACCTGATAAGTGTCGCAGATCAGAGAGAAAGCCAGGAAGGGACCTAGGGCTACGGATTACTCGTCGAAATCGAAGATGAAGCTAGGATCGGAAAGATCGCGAGTGACGAGTCCCTTGTCGCAGATGCAGTGCCCGCTGTCAACGGAATACAGTTCCCCGACCAGCTCTCCGACGAGGAAATAAGGGCGTCATGCGGATGGAAAGCCTGTGGGGAAGAGAAAACACCGATGAATCCAAATTTAAGGTACGACAAGCAAGACACGGATCTATGCGGGAATGATTAGGTTTCGAGTTGGGGCTAGGGTTACCTTAGATAGATCCCGAAAGATCGAGGTGTAGGTCACCGTCGACGACAACGCAGCTGTCGGGTTGATGATCGAGAGAAGAATACGAGATTTAGGAGGCGAATCTAAGCGGACCAGTAGGGCTTCAAGTTTACCTAAGCTCGATCGACATCTACATCCATTAGTCCATGCCATCGCGTAGGCCTCGGTGATCGGACGACGTCTATGCCATTTACCGGACCGTCCGCTGGCCATGCACCGGAGCACTGAGCATCGCCAGCACCGAGCACTAAATCGTCCTTACATAGGCGAGCAACGCCAGCAGGTCACTTGACCCCGCCGACTTGCCAAACAAGGTCTGATATAGGGCAAAGGGTGTTCTGGTAATTTGCACGGTCGGTTCACCTCTGGTTCCCCAAACACAGCTCATAACTTATCAATCCAATCGCTTTGTTCCGGTCCTTCTTTACATCCAAACATAACTAGAACTAATCTGTTAAATCAACTATTCACGAGAACTTTGTAGAACCTACGGTTCCAGTTGCCAAACGGCCCCCAAAAGAATGGAGTTATATTTAAAATATCGAAAAAAGTTTAAATATAAATGAATCACTTTATACACTAAACTTTTGATTAATATTTATCCATGTTCTAATGAGATTTACATTAAGATTTGAACATAAAATTATAAATAACTTTCTTATCTTTGTAGAGAATTAAGAATCACCTCATTGGGACAACTACATAAAAAATTATGTTCAAACAAGTGAAGCTCGAAATGTTCAAATTGATATTTTTATGTACTAAATTTGCACTTAAATTTGAGTATTCCATCATGAGATTTTAAAGAGATTAATATAAAAGTTATATATAATATTCTTATCTTTCATAGAATTAAGAATCACCTCATTTGGACAACCATATAAAACATTATGCTAAAAATAGTAAAGGTCGACAAGTTCTATTTGAAGTTGATATTTTTATGTGTTGAACTTGCATTTAATATTTGATCATATTATCAACAGATTTGGGATACGGGGTGAACATGAAAGTTGTAAATAAAGATTTTAGCTTTTCATAAAATCAAATATTATTTCATTCGGATTTTGGTATGAGATATTATGTATAAAAGAGTAAAGGTCTAAAATGTTTCATTAGAAATGGACAACTTTGTGTACTGAACTTTGAATTAATATTGGACAATGTTCTCATTAGATTTTGTATGAATGATGTTGTAGAAAATTCTGTTATCTTTGCATAGAATAAAAAATCATCTCATTTGGATACTTATATGAAAAGTTATGTATAAAAGAGTAAGATCTAAAAAGTTTAATTTGAAATTGGCAACTTTATGCACCAAATTTTGATTGAATATTTGACTATGATCTAATTGGCATTTGGATGAATGATGAATAGCAAATTTGTAAATAATTTTGTTATGTTTCCATAGAATAAAAAATCTTCTCCCAACTTTGAATCGATTTCCAATTGGTCCCCCAACTTCAATTTATAACCAGAACGTCCCTCATCTTTTATTTTCTTGCACGATTAGTCCTCTTGACCGGTGATAGTGGGTTTCCCGGTTGTCTTGCATACGTGGCCGACACATCAGTCATTTCTCTCTCATCCACGTTATTTAAGTTATCCACGTCATTGAACACTTCAAACCAGGTAAATTACATGGATCGTCCCCCAACTTTGAATCGATTTCTAAATAGTCCCCCAACTTTGATATTATTGCACGATTCATTCACTTGACCAATAAGAAACAGTCTCTCGATTATCTTGCGACGTGGCATAATAAAAAATTTTAACTGACGTCACATAATAAAAAAAGTATTATAAAAATTTCTGGACGCAGACAAGCTAGCAGAGGAGGGGTGTCGGCCCTCCTCTCCAAGCTCCCCACTGGCGAGCTTCGTACAAGGGGCGCTAATGTCCCCTCGCGAGCTCATCGACGTCTCTAAACGATTCAAAGTTGAGAGACTATAAAAAATAAAAATGATAGGAGCGCCGACGAATTCGCGAGGTGGCGTTAGCCCCCCTTGTGCGAAACTCGCCAGTGAGCGAGTTTGGAGAGGGGGGCCGATGCCCCCTATGCCAGCTCGTCAAAAGGCGAGCTTGGAGAGGGGGGGGGCTGACAGTTAGTTAGTTAATATTTTTTATAATTTTATGTCGGCGTCCTAAAATTTTTATAATATTTTTTATTATGTGATGTCAGTTAGTTAATTTTTTTATTATATTTTATTATGCCACGTCGCAAGATAATCGGGAGACTATTTCTTACGAGTTAGGTGGATGAATCGTGCAATAATATCAAAGTTGGAGGACTATTTAGAAATCGATTCAAAGTTGGAGGATGATCCGTGTAATTTACCTGATTTCGAGCATTAAATGACGTGGATGACTTAAATGACGTGGATGAGAGAGAAATGGCTGACGTGTCGGCCACATATGCAAGGCAACCGGGAAACCCACTATCACCGGTCAAGAGGATTAATCGTGCAAAAAAATAAAAGATGAGGGACGTTTTGATTATAAATTGAAGTTGGGGTACCAATTGGAAATCGATTCAAAGTTAGGAGATCATTCGTGTAATTTACCCAGATAACTGTGCAAAAAGTTATGTAATAAAAGAGTGCAGGTCTATCTGGCTGTCGATGACAAAACGGACAACCAAAAATATTTTGGTCGACCGCTGGAGCTAAAATGGATGCCCAAAAATACTAGTACAATGACTGCTAATTACAGAGAGTTCGGACATTTTTAAAATGGTCGTCCGAAACTCAAACAGACATCCAAAAGTTGTTTAACGGCTAGTTCTAAAACGGACGTTCGAAACTCAAAACGAGTGATCATTTCAATATAGAAAAATAGCTAGTTCTAAAACGGACGTCCGAAACTCAAAATGGACGACCGTTTTAGTATAGAAAAGTAGATAACGGCTAGTTTTGAATACCAATGACTATGGAGAAGATTGGAGGCTATAAAAGGGGTCCAAACACATCAAGAAGGCTAAGTCTTCCTAGAAAAAGATAGGCAAACACTTATGTTCATTCAAGAAATCATCTTGAGCTCAAAGTTGCAAATCTCTCATTTTTTTTCTCTCTTACTCCTTGTGTGAGGTTCCAAATTGTAAAAGAAAGATTGTGAAATATTCTTGTGATATTATAATAGTTGTTTAGGTCATGAGTGAAAAGGGATTGTGTCTTACATTTTGAGCTAAGAAAAGCCGAGGGAAAGTTCACGAGTGAAAGAGGTGTGACTTACATCTTGAAAAGAAAAAAAGATGAGAGTTATAAAAGGTTTTTTCCTTTTCCCATTTGGAACGAAGTGAAATCTCCTATGGTCGAGAAGTCGGAGCGGGGACATAGGTCAAGGTGTGGCCGAACCTCGTGAATAAACCATCGTGCATCTTGTGTTTATCTTTCTCTCTCTCTTTCCTTTCTACTCTATTATGCTTGTGATTTGATTGCTATTGTGTTGTTTTAAATATTAACGAATCAATTTTAAGCTTCCACGACAATTTTCAAAAATCGATATTTTCAATTTAAAACACCAATTCACACCCCTCTTGGTGCCTTGTGATCCTACAATGAATACTCTTAATTAGATATATATGATAATATATTATGTGCAATCATGTGTAAAAATGATGCAATGTGATTTTATTATGCTATTAATGTGAAATGAAATATATGATGCAAATGGATATATTATTACATTGTCTCATAAAACTCCAAAATGCAATTGAGATTGAACCTTATTATGCATATGAGATGCATGTGAATATGAACTTATGTGCCATTACTTGTTTTGACAATGTAAATCGAACTTAATTATGCTTGAAACTTGTCATTGATGCATACAATGATGTAGCTAAATTAAATTCACGAGCAAGTGTACTAATCACTCAAGTAATATAAAAAATAGAAGTAAAAAAGTGTCAAACTCACAAAAAATATTATTAATTAAATATATGCTCTTATAAATTAATAAGAGAGAAAAATATAGTTTTGAAAATTGGTTTTCTAATTATAAAATATTATAGTTGTGTTGAAGTTAGGCTTTAGGATGAAAATAGATTAGGATAAATACTTGAACCATAAAAAAAATAAATTTAATCATTTAAGATGGATTAAAGTCTCCTTAAATTACTATTCTATTAAGATTAAATTGAGTCTCCACAAACTGACATCCCATCAACTTACTAATTTAATAAGAATTGACGTCTCCACAAACTCTTATCCTATCAACTCATATTAAAATTATAATTTATTAAATTAAATATCCTAGACTATTAATTTATAAGGACCAATAATTTCATCCTAAAAATAATTAACTTAACTAAATATTGATAAATGTTTCAGTGATCAAAATTATGACAAGCGACCAATTAGACCAGGCATAGATATGAAGTCCTAACTTAATTGAGGTTAATTAATTTAACTAGTAGTTAAATAACTTGATCATTATGTTTCTTTGATCAATTTTTAACGCAATTGAAAATATCATGTGTTAATTTTTTAGCTAGCTAATAACTAAATAACAAAATCGAAAGAGTTAAATAAATCAAATTTAAATAGAAAGAAATGGAATGATTAATTTAATTAGTTGTCGTGTGTGCTTCCACTACTCAATAAAAATAATTTATGTTATACAGCTGAATGCTCACACACAGGATCTTATCTTCTTTATTGCCGACTGAATGGGGAGAGCTAGGAAAAAAAAGGAACAAATGAAACGAACTCCATGTTGGTCGCTGGCTGAGTTAGGGGAGAAAGGAGGAGAGGAGAATTAGTGGAAAAAAGAAAACAAGTCCGGTAGGAGTTTGATCCATTTAATATTTGTTGTTAATCATCTCATGATGTAAACTTCTACATGTTTAATGAAAGCTATCCTTATCAACTGATTGCATTGATAAGAAAAAAATTACAGTTGGTTAGAAACATGAAACCAATTAAAGAAGTATACGTTTCATTTTTTTAATTTTAGAAGCTGAAGATTGAATTGGATAACAAAATATTTTATTGTGATTCAAAAATTCTAAAAATTGAATCAAACGATGTTTAGAGAGAAGAATGAATTATTTTAAAATCACTCCTGTTTAAAAAGTTATGTATTAATTAGTTTCAAGATGCCTTGCTATCCTGGTAGAAGAAGTGGGTCTAGTTATAAATCATGCTATAAATTTTGTACTTTGAAATAATTTGTAATCTTATGGGTCCGACACTTACCTGAACTAAGATTTTAATAAAATTTTAATCATTTCAAAACAATTTGTGTAGAGGGAGTTATGAAAAGAATAAGTCGTACCTCTCAATGTTTAAAAGTTTGAACAATGCAATGAAATGTTTGTGTTCGCAGAAATTTATGTAGATAAATTATGACAATTAAAATTCTAGAATTAATATACGTTGTAAATTTTAGGTATAATTTTGTTGAGTTTCTAATCAGATTCATTCAATATATGTAGAGAAAGTTATGTGCTCATCTTTAGTGTACTATCACTCTATCTTCTAAAATTCTTATCCGATTTTATAAATTAGGTATTAAATTGAATATGTTATAGTACTATTTAATAATTTAGAGTTAGAAGGATATGGATGTCGGGCTTAATATCCATTTGGAGTCCGTTGAAAAGGTTGTGTATAATGGAAGTAATAAATACTTAATTGAAGCTTATTTAGTCTGTCAAAATTAAAGTTAGGGAAGATCATAGTACTAAATGTTAAAATTATCGCGCTCGCTTCATAATGAAATAGATTTTAAAAATTTTACGAGACAAAACATGGGAAGTATAATTTTAGACAGAAATGGAAGTACTAGAATATGAATTATTTACTAATTGATCTAAAAAATAAAAGCGTGTCACTCAGTATCTTAGAACATAGAAGCAACATGAAATTTAAGTTGAATGCTAATTCTCCCGAGAACCAACCATACAAAAATAAAATATAAAACTTTTATAGATTAATGATTTTATACTCGAGAACCATGCAAAATTGGAATGAAGAAATTTGGTTATGAATGTCAGAGATTATAAAATTTTCTTTGCTGGGTATGTAATCTATCATAATATAAGGCAAACTCTTATGATAGATAATTATTTAGATTATAAGAGTAAATATATGAGTATCATGTAACATTTGTAATTATTTATGTTTCAGGTATGATATATTAGTGTTGAGAACAAATTATTAATGATTGTTATTATTAGGTTATATTATTAGATGCGTAAAGTGAAAAAAGGGAAAATATTTTGATTTATACTCACACAAGATAAGTTGGTTTTTCCTATCCTATGTACTCACACAAGGTAAGTTGGTGTAACATTGATTGTTATATGTATTTAATTTGTATATATTATGACGAGTTATTTTGAAAATTATGTTTTGAATAATTAATTAATTGATGGTGCATTTGAAAAGCAGAAGTGATATGTTATGAATCGATTTCGACAAATGTGCGCAATAATCTTCCGTTTGAAATAGTATTTGATAAGATTCATCTTCTAGTATTTAGGATATAATTATTATATGATTCATGCATCGTCATCGTCTGTTCATGCATTTACGAGCTAAATGCTACATTGGTGATCAAGATGAGAGTCATCTATAGAATCCAATTCACCTATAGATGCTCCTAAAAAATGGGATGAGATAGGTTGAAGTTAAGTGCATGTGGAGCTAAGTGCTGAATTGTCAGAAATCATAGTAAGAATCACCTCTAAAATTTGTAGAGATGAGGTAGAATGGAGCTAAGCGCCATGCAGCGTTAAGTTCTACATCATGAGAAGTCAATGTGAGAGACACCTCTATGATGCATGGGGTCACTTTTAGAGTCCACCTACTGACTATTCAAACTGACCAATTTTTGTGCATTCATATGAAAGTGTTGCATATGCATACACATGCTTGATATATATTTGGAATGATATTGATTACAATTTGGATGTGATGTTTTTTATTAGAAGATTGTATATGTCATGTTCAAATGTATCAAAATACTTTTTATTGATACTATGATTGCTATATGCATTTTTGTATCTCTCCAAATTAATTAGATGGTAATACATAAGTTATGAGTTATCAATTTATCGAGCCATTTTTGCTCATCATGTTGTTTCTAATAGTTTTTAGATTAATATAGCTCTTTGGAGATCATAAGGATGATAGTCTGGTCTTAGAAGGGTTCTACAACATTCTTGATGGTAAGAGGAGAAGATTTATGTCTCTAGTGTCCTTCTATTAGGATGTCGAGATAACTAATCATGTTTATTATTTATGTCAAAATAAGTTGTATTGAAAACAACATCATTTTGTGAAATGCAAAACTTAAGGAGCGTTGGAATGCTTTGAATGATCATACGATTGTATAGTTTGTTGAATGCTATTTTTATTCTTATGTTATACAAAAAATTGATCGTATTTTCGCAATCTCTTGTAATTTTATTTTATCATCCATAAAGAGTCATGAATTCTGATTGAAATCAAGGTTTAAATCAGAGTTATGACATAATCATTCCATAAACTGATATAGATTAATATATAATACAAACTTGATTCTCCACACATTAATTATCAAATTTATGTCGATTATTATACTTCATAATAAATTAATTAATGTAATTAATTGAATAATTATAAAAATAAAATATTCCACGAAGTGGTAATTACTTAACTAAAAAATACAATTAACTAAATTATAGTTATTAAGCAATGATAATAATTGATTAATAAAGATTAAAATAAATAAAATAGGATTCAAATAATTTTCGTTCAATTAATAATATCCTGAAATAAAATAACTACAAATATGAAGTTTATCATAAAAATTTGGAGAGATAAAATAATAAAATAAAAAGTTATGCCCAGATAAGAATGTGCACATAAAATAGAAGATCACCGACTTCAAATAGGAATGTCGGCCAGCTGCACCTTCTTTAGCCTTCAGCTGCATCCTCTCCTTTCGTGTCTATAGAAATGTGCAATGTAGAAAACTTGAACTTCAGGACACGATTTGAGGTGGTGTCTCTTCAGATATTTATAGGTGTAAACGACCTTCAATCGATCAAGGTCGTTAATATCATGGGTCAACTTAAATCTTCTTGCGATAGAATTTATCTTCCGTTGGATAAATTTTCATCTACATCACGTCCTTCTTACCAAGAAGTGACAATTCAATGGATTCGCATAACTCAATCTCCGAATAATTACTAACTTGAGCGGATAGCATTCAAATACATTAGGGTTTTAGTTGATGTCCAGTAGGATGTTTCCAAATAAAGCAGGGTTTTAGTTGCCGACTAGTAGGATGCTGCCACGTAGGCGATTAAGACGTTTGCTGAGCTTAACATCAAATGGAAGATAACGCCCATGTAGCTTCATACAGTTCCATTTTGTGCTTCAATTATTCGTCGCAACTTAATATTATCATGATTTAGAGCCTTATAATCCCAAATTATGATAAAATTAAAAACACCCTGTATTTCACTCCTTGTAATCAACATGAAAATGACTCATTGTACTCGATAAAAACTCCAACTTGTGATAATGGTTTTTGAAGCCTCGGTTGATGAGTTTTGTGCCTTGTCTTTGATATAATTCATGGCTTATGTTCTATCTTTTTTATGAATTTGATCCAAAAATTGGCGCCTTGCATAAAAGAGGATTCATTGTTGATGTAATTCACTCGGGTTTTCACTCCTTGCGCCGTAAGTTCATTATTTTGAGAAATTTATTTATTCCTGGAAATTAATTAAAATAATTAAGTTAATCCGTCCACATATTATAATATTTAGAAAATTTGTACTCAAAACCAATTAATTTGGAATTACAACTAAAACTTACTTAAAACGATGCATGTCATGATCAAATTATACAAAAATTAACTAAAATAAAATATTAAAATATTATGTATTTTTCATGCATTAGTCATATTATGAATGATTTATACTATTATGAAACTGTTTGATTGATTAATGCATGCATTTTACAACATATATTTAACATTACATTTAATCTTATTTCGATTCATTTTTTTAATAGCATGCATCATTTTATGGACTTATTCATTTTAATTTTATAAAAATAAAAATCTACTTAAATATTGTGTTTCATTGTCTAGGAAGCAAGAAAAAATGAATTACAAAGCTAACAGAGAAAATTACACTCAAATCAGAGTTAAAAAGAACTTAGTAACTCTATGATGGCCCATGGGCTAGAATGATAATATTTTGAGGTTATGTTTAATTAAGTCTTTCACTGCAATTTTTATATTTAACTATCTATTTTATTATGTCTTTACTGCAAACAAGTATTTTTATTGTGCTTTATATTGAAAGAGAAGAATGTCGTCTAAGGTTTGATTCATTAAATCGAATATAATTGTTAGGGCACTACAATAGTAATCATAAAACCTGCATGGTGTTAACCCATCGAATATAAAGTATAAACTATATTTAATGGATCATGATATCTTAAATTTTTTTGGTTGAAATAATATTTTAACCTTAATTTTAATTATGCACATGTTGATAACAAAAAAATTATGATGGCTTAAAAGAAAGAAAACGAAGAGAGAAATGAAAAAAAATGTATCAAGGATTCAAGATCACTCCTCTTTTAGCAATGGACTTTGAATATTTGATTTTGAGATCTTTTAGCATGATTTAATTTTAGACCATAGTGTGTGTGATTTGATTTGGATTAAATTTGTATTTAAAATTAACATACAATCTCTCCACCAACATACAATCATTGATACCAAAATAATTTGTTTGCCTTTTTGCCATGCTCATCCTAATTTGTAACAGGATTTTCATATCTTAACCAATACATTTTAAATTATGCAAACAAGGGAATGAATGGTAATTTTTCTATAAATATTTATGTGACTCAATTTTATTTATGATTTAAGGAATATGTGGATCCACCATTGCTCGTTTTTTTATAAATACTTTTTTAAAGTTAATTTATAATAAATTAAGACAATCATTAATTTGTAGATAAATAATAATCCACATATATAGACCTGCTTTGGGTCCACACAATTCTTAATCTCGTTTACTTATATTAGCTCAAAAGTTAATTTATCTCAAATTTGGGGCTCTTTGAATGTGTCATGCCTATCCATCTAACATTAAAAGTAAGATAATAACATAACAGTACAATAATAGCATGAGACTTCTCAAATAAAGAATATAGTTAGATAAAAATACTCATAATAATTAATAAAAGATTCAAATAGTTGACTAGACATCAAGAATGACCACCTAATATTTAAGAGATAAGATGTTCTTGAACTAAAGTTTTAGTACTTCAAAACTTATGCATTTACGTTTCTAGAGTCAAAAAATGATTCCAGTCGTGTTAAAATCTTAAAGTGGGATAAACTCGGAGTTATGTGTTTTAATGCGGTAAAAGCGGATGAATACATTAATTAGCCTGATTAAGTAGTAGAGTCGCTGCCTACTCATTTGGTAGGTGACATCGCATCTTTTGACGTTGCCAGTTACATATTTTTTTTCGGTATCAACCTACCGGTGTCCAGAGCTACTAGCACCTGACTAATCCGGTATTGGAGAAGGAGCGGAAAGGTTAAACCCCTGACCAAAACACCGGCTCCCAGGGATCGAACCTGGGGCTACTAGCACCCAGCGATCTCATACATGAGGGGCGCAGCCCGCTTACCAACTGCGCCAACCGTCTTGATTCCCCGTTACATATTTTGAAGTTGCCAGTTTGAAACTTCTCAGTAGCATTGTTTTTTTACATTTATCTAAATATTATAATAAACTAAAATTAAGATAGAGAAAATGGATATATATATTATAAGTGATTCTTATGAATTTTGTTTATAATTTTATTCTTCGGACATAATATTTAAATAAAAATTAAATCATGTGACGAAAATAAGATATAGTGATTATGGCAATAAAAATTTTAGACTATACTATATTCATTTTCTATTTATAAATAAATTTATTAATTTCATTATGGGAATTTATGATATTTCATTTGAATTTACATATATTTTTTAATCTTGATAATCTAAAAATAGCTTGCATAAATTTTATTCACTAAAAAAATGTTACATAATTTTTATATATTTATTAAAAAATTTAATTATAAAATAATTGTTATTAAATTAATATTGTATTTAGACTTTACGTATCTACGTATTTCACAATCCCCAACAAAGGTACAAACTCGATGTTGACAGCTCCTATGTATAATCTATTTGTCATGAGCTAAGGTTTCACAATTGGATTCTAGTTACAAGCAAAAGTCTACAATATAAGGATGATTCTCCTAGTTGGACAATGCATTATGCACACTATCCTGCAATATGATATTATGATATACTTACATCATTGTATCAATGTAACTTAATGCGTGAGTAAGTGACATGACCTGCACATCATACATGCAATAATACGGTACCATTGGAGGACTTTAAGTGTGCCTCACACGTTAGTCTTTACATACAAGACTCGAACAAAAAAAACTAATATTAATGGACAATTATTAATTCGATCTAGCATAATGTAATAAAAAAAACTAACTAATAAATATTTAATGCGACCTTATAACATGAGATACTTTAATTACTCAATACAACTAATGCAATAATGACGCGTATTTCATCCTAATCATGTGTAAGTTTTTTTTTCTTTTTATCATAAACCGAGCTGTCATAGTTTAATAACGATTATGTGCATAGATTGTAACATATTGTACGCAATGACATAATGGAGAAGCGACTCATGCATGCAATGAGTATTGTACGCAAACATAACTCAATGCATGAATGAGTATTGACTATTGAGCTCCGGTTTTCCCTCAACTTCGTACCCCAAGTTTTTGTTTTCTTCTTTCATTCTTCCTCCTCCTCCTCCTCTAGGCTTCTCTGCTCTTGTGAACGCCCTTGTTTAGTTGTTTTACGTGATGATATTAGAATACTGTTTACAGGATATTGGCCTACATTTGTAGATTATAGCCAGGACTGCAATATCAATGCGGAGCCTATAGCCACTAGCTAGTGGAGAAGCCACACGAGACTATCATTTCATTTACGTAAGGATATATTTGTTTTATGATAGGATGATGAAGTATAGGTTGACGAAGTTAATGTGAAGTTTATAAAAAATATGTTTGTATATAAATTAATGAGATGAGTTGAGTTAATTTAATTCATTTTTTGTTTGCACTAAGGTTATCAAATCGGGACTAGATTGAGCGATCAAATCGGTTCAATCATGACTCGGACATCTAATCGGGCCGTGGGTCATGTTAAATTCGCCCACCTTGTCGGACCGATTTGGTCCGATCAAATCGGGTCAAAAATCGAGTTGGATCATATGATTCGGACTGGTTTGACTACCCTATTGGATCAATTTGGCTCGGGCTCCGACTCGGACCTGTTCGACTATGACTTGGGCATCTAATCGATCCATGGGTCATGTTAAATTCACCCACCTGTTGGATCAATTTGGCCTGATCAAACCCGGTCAAGAACCGGGTTGGACTGTCCGACCGTTGAATGAACCGACGGATGGGTCATCTTTAATTAAAAAAATAAAGTTGAAATGATAGAACAATGAAATTTAAACCCTTGACCTCTTGAACCAATTAATGTGTATAAACCATTGTGCTACACTTATTCATTTGAATGGTAAATTATTTTATATTATATAAAGCTTATCATAATACATTTATCGAATTATTTACTTTGATAATTTTTTTTAAAGAAAATTTATAAGAAATTTTAAATGTCAAAACTTAAATATGAAAAGATTAATTACCTAATTAAATTAAAAAATAGAAACTATAATAAGTTTCTAGTTTAAGTTAATACTAATAGTTAAATTTGAGAAATATGAATTTGTAAATTATAATTGAATATATTAAAATCACATATAACTCATACCAATAGTTAAATATATATGTCACATTTGATTTCTTAATTTTAATTAATTTTTTTAATCATATTAGTGTACTTTGATGTAGAAATATATTAATTATTGATAAACTTATGTATGTAATATAGTTTATATTTTTATATTATTTCATTACTAGTCGGTCCAACCATTCGGATTAATCGGTTCGACCGATCCAACATAATTCGGAGACTTATTTGGGTCGACGTCCAGTCCGGATCTTACAACATTTGTTTGGAAATAAAATATATTATATGAATTAAGGAAGGTTAACCTTGATAAATATTTTTATTTTCCTTAAGAAATTTTTATTTTTTATTTTATTGAAAAAACAAGGATAGAGTGAGAATTATTATTTCTAACCCTCTAAAATCATCAATTTGATGAATTTTAATTTTAAATCAAATAATGAGCTTATGATGTCCAACCTATTTTTAGTCAAATTAATAAAAATTATGTCCAAATATAATATGAAAGTTTTAAATCCACTCTATCTTAATTAAACCTGCCCGATCTTTTCTAAATTCTTCGTCCGAACACTTTTTACACCTATCTCCATCAAAATGGCTTGGTTCCTCGCCCACCCGTGTCATTGGCACCCAACAGTTTGTAAGTCCTATCAACGCTGAATTGACCAATGTGACCACCTTCATCTATCCTAAGCAGTTAACTCCATCAGCTCTTTAATGCGTTGTTTATATGATTGGGAACCTTAGAAACAAAAGGATATAATGGGTATCCCCCCAATTTAAATGGGGGATACACCACCCCATCCGATGGGCATCGGACGGGCGCCGATGAAAATGTGGTTTTTCAAGCGGTCGACAGCGATTCAACAAGAAAAAAAATGTGGGTGCTCCAGTCTAATTCCATCGTACAAAAGGCGCCGTGTAAAAAATTTATCCCCTTTTACTTTTACTCTCTCTCTCACCTCTTTCACTCTCGCGCAACCGACGCCATCGGAGATCAGCCCGCTGCCGACTGATCTGCAAGCATTTCCCCCCTTCCTCGTGAAGGCGAGTACAACAGGGTGGGGTAAACAATTTTTTACCCATTTTACTCGTTCTCTCTCTCTCACCTCTCTCGCTCTCCAGATCCGCGGCTGTCGAGAAGTCTGCCAATGATGAGATCTCCGTGAGCGCGACTGCCGGCGAGATCTCCGCGTCCGACCATCTCAGATCTGTGCAAGTACGACTGCCGGCGAGATCTCCGCATCCACGATAGCGTCCGACCAGATCTAACGGACGCCGACCAGATCTAGTCCTCGGCGACCTCGTCCGTCTAGATCCGCACGGAGCCGACGAGATCTAAGCCTCGACGATCGCCACCGCCGCCGCCGACATCTGCGACCTCCGAGAGCGTGTCGGTTCCAAATCCGTCCACATCTACGTCCGCCGCTGCCGATATCTATGACCTTCGACCTCCTATCACTTATGCCGTGGTGCTGTCGACCTCCCGCAGCCACCGAGCTCGCCCGCTTTGTCGCCACCACCGTCGTCGACCCTGCCCACCCTCCACTGTCAAGCTTGCGCACTGCCACCGCAACAACCTCCAGCGACCCTGCGCCACCACACACTGAGCGCTGCCGCATGCCCCCCCTCACACCACGAGAACACCGAGTGCTGCCGCACAGCCGAGTTCGACCGCACGCTGCCACCGACCCCACACGTCGCGACCCTGCCGCATGCTGCCGCCGAGTTCGCGCACTGCCGCCGCACCTCTCTAATCAGTTGTTAATCGACACTGTAATTTGGTGTTAATCATTTTATAATTAGTTGTAATTTGCTAAGTGTGTAATTTGTTATATTGCTTAGGACTAAGCATGTAAACTGGCTAGAACTGCCAGTTTCGTTTGTGCTCTTTAATATTATGAAGCATGTAAACTGCGATGAAGCATGTAAAATTCTTGAAAACTTAGGCTATGCTAGCATAAAACCTCATGCGTGATTAATTAATCTAATTAAAATCCCCGGTTATGATCCGTATTTCATATTATTTGAATCAAATTCCTTTGTACAGGACTAGAAATTCGTGATAATATATAAATAAGTATGGCATATATATTTGGAAGAAAGCAATCCATCCTTAAACATATGATCAAAGTTACGAAAATATGGATCACTTGTCCAATCCGAATACGATAAAGATTAGACAAGTGATAGTAAATTTAAGTAATTATTCGATCATTTCGATTTGATCAAACTAATGATTATGAGACTTTTCGATCTCTCGATATTGTGTCATCTATCTTGTTTGATCATTTCGAATTCTATAGATGAATCAGAAAATCTCAAACTTTTGCGACGCCATCACATCTCAACAATTACAGATTCCAAATTCTCAATTACAGATTCCACATACATCAACAAGCTCATTGGAATTTGAGGGGGGAAAATAAACAAAATAAGCAAGAATGTGAATGCATTGTATGTGTGCGGGGTCGCATCATGGCGTGACGGAGGTCAGCGGGGTCGCGGCGTGAGTGGGTCGGTGGCGGAGCTCGAGGGTGGCGCTCGGCAGCGTAGTTCGGAGGGGGTTAGCGGTGCTCGGCGTTTTCGAGGTCGGCGGCACTAATGCAGTGTGTGCGCGCCGGGTCGCGTCGCTGCATGACGGAGGTCGGCGGGGTCGCAGCATGAGGGGGTTGGCGGCAGAGCTCGAAGGCGGTGCTTAGCAGTGTAGCTCAGAGGTGGGCGCAGGCGCGGCGACAAGCAGAGGATGGCGGGGGTCACGGCGTGAGGGTCGAAGGTGGAGCTCGGAGGCATGCTCGAGGTCGGCGGCGCTCGTCGTGCTCGAGCTTGGCGAGGAGGTTGCGGCGGGGGTGCTCGTCGGCGACGTGCTCAGAGGTGGGCAGATGCCGGGATGCGGTTGCGCGGAGGTCGTAGGCGGTCGTAGATCTCGTGGCAGCGGGCAGATCTGGTCGGATGCGATCGTCAAGGCACAAATCTCGTTGGCGGCGTGTAGATCTGATCGGACGCGATCGTCGAGGCACAGATCTTGTCGACGACGGGCCGAACTGGACGGACACGATCGCAGAGGCACAGATCTCATCGGTAGCGGGTTGAGTTTGCTGTACGGAGAGGAGGAAGAGGGGAAATGCTTGCAGATCAGTCGACGGTGGGCCGATCTCCGATGGCGTCCATTGCGCAAGAGTGAAAGAGGTGAGAGAGAGAGAGTAAAAGTAAAAGGGGAGAAACTTTTTACACGGCGCCTTTTGTACGATGGAATCAGACCGGACCGCCCACCTTTTGTTTTCCTGTTGAACCGCTGTCGACCGCCTGAAAAACTGCATTTTCATCGGCACCCGTCTGATGCCCATCGGACGGGCGCCTTTAAATGGGTGGTGTATCCCCCCATTTACCCATTATATCCGAAACAAAATAATGGAAAAGCCGAAAAGAATCTAATAGCTACATTCTAGAAATGAAATCGTAGCTTTTTCGAGTTTTACGGGAACAAATGAATTGATAAATTAATTCAAAATATATTTAGATAAAATGCAACATAATGATGATGAAAAATTAGAGAGCTGATGTGATAGAAAAAATATAAATGTGATTAACTGATTTTAGTAAATGTTTAAATAAAAGTATAAATGAAATTTTTTTATGAGAAAAATGTTGTTAAAAAAATATCTATAATTTAAATATTAACAATAATTTTTAATAAATTATATTTAATAAAAATATTAATTTTTAATGAAATTATAATAAATAAATAATATATTTTATATTTGGTAAATAACTTAGTTTCTAAGAGAAATGTGAGAAAGAGAAAATGAGAAAAGAAAAAATAACAAAATTAAAAAGCAGCTTGTTATGTCAATAAAATAAATTAAAAAAAAGGAAGAACCCGGCTGCAATGGCCTGTTCCACAAAAAAGGTTCAACCAAACCATTGGAACTAGGTGTCACGTGACCCCTAGTTCCATAGTCATGATTTCACCTCAGGGTCTAGGTCTCGAATTGACGTTTGGCATAATCAGACCCCTCATTCCACCTAGTTCTATTGCCAAACACCGCCAAGAGAATTGGTCACAAATAATAGAGACCCTCTATAGAACCCAGTAGCACACTTTAAAGAAAGGAATTTGAATTGAGGAAGAGAAATGAAAAAGGAAGAAATAGAAAAGTGATTTAAATTAAAGATAATGTTAGGGATTAAAGATAGGGTTCAGAAGTTGAGTTAGGATGAATTAGAATCTAATTTTGGATTGTTAAATTAATTATTCCATAATTGGTTTTCTTTTCTACAAATAGAGCTCCCTCCCCATACCTATCTCCCTTTATTCAAAATTAGAATTTTTCCTCCACTTTAGAGCCCTGGTTCTCCTTCCTCGGTGTGCTGCGTGACAGTGTGGCTATGCGACTACTTGACCCAACAATCTCTTAATAGATCAAAACTCTGTCAAAGTATGCTAAAGTCGTGACCCATAGTCACATGACCTCATCAAAAAACACACAACAAGTTATGGGTTTCAGGTAGTCAGAATAAAGAAAGCACGTGAGATCTTGAATTCATTTTTGTATACGATTTTTTAATGAAATGTGTAAGATAATGGATGAGGTATGCTTGATTTATGTCTCTCTACGATGCATGAAAAGTTCCATAGTAATTTTATGTTGAAAGAATACTTTGTGAATTGCTATTAATTGTTAAACTTTTTGAAAGACGACATTGAAGTTTTGGTTGTCGGAACCCGCCCTACGCAGAAAAGAATCCGACTTGAATTCTTTGGTAAGATAGGCAACCCAGTGCAGACTTACCCAAATTCAACCCAAATTCGAAGAAAACTCGATCCGAGCTATCGACAACCTGACCCGGGGTCTATTGCTATAGTTTCAGGTGCGCGAGTTCCTTTCCATGACCTGACCCGAGTTGGGTTTATACTCAACTCGTGTAGTCGTGTTATAAGCTAGATGATGACATTAGCAAACCCGGCCCAAGCCACCTTGGACCTGGCTCAGGTTTTATTAAAAAATGAGAGGAAAGCTTACCCAAGAACACAACCCGCCCCTGATTCCGTTGTACCCAGTCCAAATTCTGTTTACAGAATGGATATATGGTTGTATTACTCACCTTTACTAAATAATAACAATTTTACCCTTATGTCGATTATGCTAAATAGAGAACACGAAGGATGATTAATAGGTCAAAAGATAAAAGATATAGAGTGCTATTCATGTGCAATGATTGTTAATAGAATAGAAGGTGGCTATTAATAACCTTACCACCCTAATAAGCTAAGGTGGATATTAATGGCTTCACCACCCTAACAGTTAATAGTGCATATTAATAGCCTCACACTTGATACCTATAAATAGTCTCACTCTTTTTATTGGGTATGAGGTACCCACTTTTGATCCTAATATAATCCACCTTGACCTCACATGAAAGTGTAATGTCCATAATAAAAGAAGTCGAGCTCATATTAAAATAATACATATATATATATTAAGAAATTATATATATATGTATATTAAGAAATTATTAAAGTAAAAAATGTAGTGCAACAGACTTGAGACAATAAACAATAGAAATAATAGAAAAGAACATGACAAAAGGAACATAATAACAAAGAAAAGAATAGAACATAAAATAAAAGAAAAAAATATAATAGGTTTATTATCATGCTAAAAGCTTGGGTATTTTTATTAAATTTTCATATACATCTGCATGATTTTAGTTATTGAGTTTTATACTCACGAATGTTGCATGTCCTTGTATTTGAATCTCACAGATAATTAAACCAAAAATAATGAGGGCATGTACAGTTAGAAATGTTCGTGGTGATACAATTGCACGTGAGATAGAGACATGAAATTTAGTTTATTTTATTTTATTGCATTTGGTACTCTAATGTAATAGAATGAGTAGTAGATAATTTGAACAATTCCTCATTTATATGATATTAGTTATTTTTGTTATTTTTTGTTATTAGCTACTTTCCACTGATAACATTTGCATTTTCGACGTGGACATAAGATTTCTCCATATGAAGAAGCAACACATCCATTTTCATATGTCACCTTAATAAATTCATCAACACCATCCTTATATTCTTCTCTTATAATGCTATGTTTATCCTTCCAACGACGAATCCAACTACAATTTTGCTTTGTCATTTCTGTAATAGACAACATTAAGCCATATGTCATTATTGTACTTGAAACATGTGATTTTGGAGTTATGAAGTCCAAAATCATATGTTTGAAGTACAAGATCTTCGTATTCATAATCGACCATAATAAAGTATGATCACAATTAAATCATTATATCATGCATATCTTGGATACCAAATACTGAGAGATTTCTTTTGTCATATTCTAGTGTCTCCATTGTCTTATCATATTTTCATTTTATTGTCGAGAATGTGGATCTACATCCTTAATGAATTTTATGACAATATGACCAAAAAGAGGTACTAGCATAAGGATTAATTATCTTTTAAATATCATTTCTCTAGTGGACAATTAATTAATCGTCTTACATAGGGTAGCATTAAAGCATATGTCATATGGATCGTATTATTTAGCATAAGAATTAATTACTAGCAGAAAAGATTAATTCCTAGCAAATTAACTAATCTATGCATAAGCCCTTACAATAATATCAAAAGCATAAAAAGGATACATGAGAACATCAAGAATATCAAGTTACATGCACGAGATGAATGTTTATGCATTGAACATGAAGAAAAAGCAATTAACTAGCAATACTAAGAATGTTTATGCATGAGATGAATGTTATGCAAAATCCAACCAACCACATCAATTCTACGTCCTAATTTACACTTCCCGAGGTCATTCAACACGCATCCAACATAACTTAACATATAGCATGATTGAACTTTACATCTACATAACTTTCACAACACAGCAAGGTGGCGACGGAGCTATAGGGCGGTGGCGGGCTCCTACCTTCTTGTAGGGCAGCGGCCGAATAGGAGGTGGTGGTTGGAGCAGTAGGGCGGCACCCGTCGGTGCAATAGGGCGGCACCGGTCAGTGCAGTAGGACGGTGGAGCTGCATGGCGGCTGTCGGAGTACTAGGGCGGCGGCGGAACAGTAGGGCAGCGGAGCAATAGTGTGTCTGCGTCGGTGGGGAGGAGGAGGAGCCATCGTTGAGGGTTGAAGGAGGAGGAGGCGTCGGGGTTGGAGGAGGAGGAGGAGGCTCGGGGTCGGGCGAGAGGTGGAGGCATCGTTGGCGGCAGATACATAGTAAAATAGTAAAAGAATAGGAGTTAGAGATTTAACTTAAGTTTTTAGCGCCTCTAAGAAATGTGACGCTAATTTGACACTAACGAGGTGCCATATAATCGGTTGTTGCATCGCTAATTCGTGGCTATAGTGGTGTCATTTCAAAAAAAATTCCTAATTTAAATATAACTTTAGATTATATTATAAATTTATGTTGAAATAGGTTTATATTATAACTGTATATTCAAATAGATTTATATTAATATATTTTCTTCATCAATCAAAGGTCTTATGTATATGTATTAAAAGTCTACATGTATATGTATATGTATGTATATGTATATATGTGCCAGATTAAGTGAGAATAATGTGTATATCTATATGTATTATAAGTCTATATGTATATGTGTATATATATGTGTATATGTGCCTGATTAAGTGAGAATAATAAAAAGTCAGCTAAAAAAATAGCGACTCAATTGGTCGACGTTATAGCAACGCTAATGAGTCGCTAAATAAAATTAGCGACCACCTAGCGTCGATGCTGCGTCACATGGTTGGGACGCTCAAGTAGTGTCAGAATATGGCAACGCTAAATCGGCGCGGTGATGGCAATAAATTAGCATCAACCATACTGAGTCGCTAAAACGACGCAATTAGCGCCTAAGTAGTGTCAAAAAAGTTTGCAACACTAGAGTGATGATGCCATTGCGTTTCTACGATGTCACTAAATATGAAATATTTTCAATTTTTTTGTAAGAAATCATGTCACTTAATTCAACCATCATTATTCCATGATTAAGAATATAAAAATAGTATATATATAATTAAGACATGATATATATTGTATGCATAATATATTGACATGTGTGCATACACATGCAGGTTGTGTGTTTTATGTTCTACATACATATAAAAAGTATACATAGGTATTGTTTAACATTCTTTTGTTTCTATATAAAAATTATACATACTTATATATATATATATATATATATCGTGTATGTATATATATATGTGTAGTTGTATTTACATACATCAGTTCATGATCTATATTTACAAATACATATATAAGTAACATATATAATATAGGTAACAAATATATATTTAGGAATACATATATAAGTAACACACATATGGTGTAGGAATACATATGTTGAAGGTACACATGTAATATTTAATCTATTTATTCATTAAACTATAGTATAGGTAACATATATAGTTATACAAATATAGATGACATATAGTTAATCTATTTATTAATTAACACACATATATATATTCTTCAAACACGTCGACGATGAAGTAGTGTCAAAATAGCACCGATTAAACATTGTATGTGTTTCTTGACATCTTGCGACGACATAGCATCGCCTTAGCGCCTCATCAATTTAGAGTCACAAAATTTTGACGCCAAAACAACGCAAGACATCAGGGCCACTACCGACTCTGAAACTCATGTCGACGTGGCATAATGACTTGTGTTTGCGCCGAATTAGTGTCGCAATTTTGTGATTCTAAATTAGCATCGCATAATGTCGACGCCAAGACGGTGCATGTTGTCGACACCAAGACGACGCATGTTGTCGACGCCAATATCACCTCTTGTGTTTGCGCCGAATTAGCGTCGCAATTTTGTGACGTTAAATTAGCGTCGCATAATGTCGATGCCAAGACAACGCACGTTGTCGGTGTCAATATCGCCTATTGTGTTTGCGTCGAATTAGCGTCGTATATTTTGTGATGCTAATTTAGCGTTGTATTGTGTCGACACCAATACAACACTATAATCTACGACGCGTTTTTCTATTTATGCACGCGATAATAGTCTCACTAGCGTCATCGTGGCGTCGACTATTTGTAACATTATTATGATGCTAAAGAGACGCTATTGAGAGGCAAGTAGCGCCATATTTTGTTGATGCAATGGAGACACTAATGAGACGCTAATAGCGTCGAATTAGCGTCGTCTTCTTTTGAGTCGCTAATGTTTATTTGATAGTTTTCTTATAGTGTGAAATGATCGAAGAGTTGATCAAGTGGAATCTAAGACCTAGAGCCTTCATGATTATACATGCAAAGGATTGAATTGGACTTGGTGAATATGATAATCAATGCTTAATCAAATGATACAGAGCACAAGACCATGATGAAAAAATGCAATTTATATTAAGTAGATGTGCAATAGTCCCAATATGGTGGGATCAAGTCATATGAGCTACTAATGACCTAGCCTTGAAGAGAGAAGTCTTGCATCACTGTCATAAATTGGAATTTTCAATTCATTCAGGAAGTACAAAAATGTACACGGATGTACAAAGGAGTTTCTGATGGCTAGATATGAAAAGGAATATTACTCAATATGTGTCAAAGTGCTTGGTGTGTCAATAACTAAAGATAGAGCATTAGAGATCCTATGGAATGATGAAGAGCTTAGGCATTCCACAATGAAAAAGGGATGCTATCGCTGTGAATTTTGTCACTAGTATATCCCGAACCTAGAAGGATCACAATTTCATATGAGTAGTTGTAGATCGATTGACAAATGTAGTACACTTTCTACCGATGCAGATGAAATATTCGATAGAGAGTCTAATGAATTTATGTCAAAGAAATAATCTAATTGCATGGAATCCCAATGGTCATCATATCAAATCGAGATCGCAAGTTCACTTCTAAATTTTGGAAGAGTCTACAGGAAGTATTTTGGATTAGGTTGAATTATAGTACAACATTCCAACCACATACCGATCAGAAATGATAATCTAAACTCTAGAAAATGTGTTGAGGGCATGCACAATTAATTGGCATAGAACCTGAGATGATCATTTGCTTTTGATAGAGTTTGCCTACAATCAACAACAATAATTTTCATTCTAGTATTGGTATCACTCCATTTGTAGTTCTTTATTGAAAGACTATGTGTCCTCTCACTTATTGGAATGAAGTAGGCAAAAAAAAGACATTGGATGCAAAGTAGCTAAAATAGATGATGGAATATGCAAATATAAAGAAGAGAATGAAAGCTACACATAATCGATAGAAGGAATATGCATATAAGGGAAGAAAAAAATTGATTTCTATTAAAGGTATCCCGACTAAAGAGATAACACGATAATTTAGTGAAAAGAGGTAACTAAATCCTATATATGTTGGGTTGTTTGAGGTAATGGACTTGGTTGGTGAAGGAACATGTAGTTTAGCCCTACCCCCTCCATATAAAAGATTGCACAATGTGTTCCACATGTCCGCGTTGAGAAAGTATAATCACGGTGATGCTAATGTGGTCCAAACGGATTAGTCAAATTTTAAGGAAGATCTTACTTACGAGGAGCAAAGTTTCGATTTTGAGTTGTTACCTAAACTTTAGGGGGGTAGAATCGTGTTGTAAACTTCACCTAAACTCATTTTAGGAGGTAGAATCATGTTGTAAACTCGGTATGTAAATACCTAGAGTTTAAATAAATATTAATTTAATGATAATAATTTTTAAAACACATCAAATATAAAAATAAATATTAAAAAAATATAATAACATGAATAGTCAATATGTTAAGATTTAGAAATTATAAACTCACTAAAGTATCATTTTAATACATTTTTTATGTTAAGATTATGATGTCATAGAGTATATTAGATTTGTGGCTAATATTTTTTATTAATTTTTTTAGGTGGAACCTTAACATTTTTTAATGTTTTAAATATTATTATTTTATTGTCCCCACTTGTTATCATAATGATTGACATACCATTCTAAATATTTGAATGTATTGGGAATGGATTTCGAACCCACGACCACACAAAGCCCAACAACACCTGCTAACCAAAATACTACTTCAACATTAACTATTATATACTTGACGCGTGCGATTGAATGACTTTATCTGATTTTAAGGACTTAAAACGTATCTAGATGCAATTTTACCTCAAGTTACGAGTATAGGCCGAGTTAACTTGTCTTTCTACCCTAGAAATATAAAATTGGATGATTTTAAGTACTAAAACACATTTTTGACAACCATCAAGAGAAATACCTAATGAGGATTCAGGAGTACCAAATGCAACAACAAGGCAACAAGGAAGTGGCATTGGCTAAAATGTCATGTAGATGCCATCAAGGCAATGAAGTCACTTAGGAGTTAGAGTAAAAAATGCACCATCAATTTGCACACTTATTCGGTTAGTCTTTATTTTGATTAAAATTTGAAGATAAATTTTCTTTAAGGGGATAATAATATAACATCCCAAAAAATATTAGTTAAATATATAAAAAATATTTATTTATTTTCATAAATAATTTTTAAAATAAAGGATAAAAAGAAGTTAAGAAAAGAAAGATCAAATTTGAATTGTGAAAGAGATAGGAAAGGAATACAACAACAACAACAAAGTCTTATCCCACTAGGTGGGGTCGGTTACATGGATCATACGACATCATTCCGCTCTATTAGTAACCAAACCTTTCGGTATATTATTCACCAATAGATCTTGCTCTATTAGTTCGCCAAGTGTCCGCCTTGGCCTCCCTCTCCCTCTTTTAATCGGACTCCAGATTATTTGATCTACTCTTCTTACTGGCACATCTAATAGTCTTCTCTAAACATGACCAAATCATCTCAAATGATTCTCTACCATTTTCTCACTAATAGGAGCCACTCCGACTCGTTCACGTATATGGTCATTTCTAATTTTATCTAATCTTGTATGACCACGCATCCATCTCAACATTCTTTTTTTGGCTACCCTCACTTTACGTTCATGTTGTCCCTTCATAGCCCAGCATTCACTACCATATAACACTGCCAATCTTATAGCAGTACGATAAAATTTTCCTTTAACTTTATTGGGTACTTTTCTATCACAGAAAACTTCAGTGGCTTTCCTCCACTTACACCAACCAGCTTGAATTCTATGATTAACATCGTCATCAATCTCACCATCTTGTCTTACAATTGATGCTAAATATTTAAACTTTGTCACTTGAGGAATTATATCCTCCCCTAGCCTAACTTACAAATCGTCTCTAAGTTGTTTATTTGTGAAATTGCTATGCATATATTCTGTTTTATTCCTACTTAAATGAAAATCCTTTGACTCCAACGTATTTCTCCATATTTCTAATTTTGTATTAATCTCTTCTCTTGAATCCGCTAAAAGTACTATATCATCCGCAAATAGCATGCACTTAGGTACCTCCTCTGTGATACTCTCGGTTATAGAATCGTGAAAGAAATAGGAAAGGAATAAATAAAAAATATTTAAATTAAAGATAATAATAGGGGATTAAACATATCATTAATAAGTTGAGTTGGGGTGGGTTAGAACCTAATTTGAATTGTTAAATTAATTATCCCATAATTAGTTTTCTCTTTTATAATGAGAACCTCCTACCCATACGAGCCTCCTTTGTCAAAAAATAAAAAATTTCCACTTTAAAGCCCTCATTCTCCCTCCTCCATGCATGTGTGTGGCTGCGTGGTTGCTTGACCAGGCAATCTATTCATGGATCAAAGCTCTGTCAAAGGATGCTAGAGTTGTGGCCGATAGTCATAGGACCTCACCAAAAAATGAACAAGTTATGAGTTTCAGGTAGTTAGAACAGAGAAGGTACGTGAGTTCTCTAATTCACTTTTGGATATGATGTTTTAGTGATATAGATAAGATGATGGATGAAGTATGTTCAATTTATGCTCCCCTATGATGCATAAAAAGTTTCATAATAATTTTATGTCAAAAGGAATAGTTTCTGAATCGATATTAATTTTTAAACTTTCGAAAAGATGGCACCAAAGTTTCGACAATCGGAACCTAGCTCGTGCAAGAAAGAATCTAGCCCGAGTTATTCCATAAGATAGGAAACCCGATGTAGATCTGACCTGGATTTCAATGTGACCCAGACTAGTTGCTATAGTTTCGAGTGCTTAGATTCCTTTCCGACATCCCAGCCTCAGCTGGGTTTATACTCAGCTCGGTTAGTCATGTGTTATAAGCTAGATGATGATATTAGCAGGCTTGGCCTGAGCCACCTCAGATCTAGCCTGAGTTTTGACAGAAAAAATGATAGGTAATCTTACCCAAGAACACATACCTAAGTTCCAAAGAACACTAACATGGTTCAGTTCAAACTCGGCCCGGATTCTCTTATACCCAACCCAAAATGTATCTATAGAATAGGGTTGTATTAATAATCTTTACTACAAAATGATGATTTTATTGTTATGTTGATTATGATAAATAGAGAACAGTGAGGATGGTTGATAGGTCAAAAGATAAAAAGAATGTAAAATGAAGCTTCAAGTGCATTGATTGTTAAGAGAATAGAATTTGAGTATTAATAGTCCCACAATCTTCAATTTAATGTGGATATTAATGGTCTCACCACCTTAGTAGTTAATAATGAGTAATAATAGCTCCACACCTGAGATTTATAAATTAATCTCACTTTTTTCCTTAGGTCTGAGGTGCCCAATTTTGGTCTTGATTTGATCCACATTAACTCCCACATGAAAGTGTGACGATTGCTCGTAATAAAATAAGTCGAGTTCGCATTAAGATAACACATATATTGTCCTAGAAGATTATTAAAGTAAAAGATTTAGTGCAACACATAGGAGAACAAAAGAAATAAAAATAACAAAAAGAAATTAATAGAAAAAATACGACATAAAAAATAGAATAGAATAAAGAACATAGCATAAAGGAAAATAATAGAATAGAATTGGTTTCTTATCATTCTTAAAGTCTGCCTATTTCTGTTAAGTTTTTCTTATCCATCTGAACGATCTTATGTATTAAATTTTATATTCATGAATATTCCATGTCCTTGTGCTTGAATCCTGTGGATAACTGAACAGGAAATAATGGAGGCGTGAATTTATAGATGTTCGTGGTGATGTAGTTACAAGTGAGATAGAGCCATGAAATTTAGTTTATTTTATTTTATTGCATTTTCCACTATGATGTAATAAGATGAATAGGAGGACTATTTGAAACAACAAATATGTTAGCTTCCATATTTATATTTATTATTATTATTATTATTATTATTATTATTATTATTATTATTATTATTATTATTATTATTATTATTATTATTATGTGGATTTGTGAAAGCCTAAGAAAAATTGGCACCTGCCATGTGACATGAGGATAAATTTTGATGTTATTACAAAATTAGATGGTCACAAGGCATGCACCTAATAGTTTAGTGGCTTAGATTAATCTGAATAATTGGTTATGTTTTGTCTTATTTAATGATCTTGTTACTTATTTAATTTAATATTAATTAGAGGTATAAGTTTGCATGACAGTCATTTTTTCTACCACCACAGCCAAATGTCTAATAATTCATAATTTTATTAGCATATACTTTTAAACTAATTGAACCATGACGATTGTTCAAATGATTTATAATGATTTTGTATTGTTCAAATGATTTATAACTGATTTCATAATCAGAATAACATGTTCTATTTCATAAAATACCTTATATTTTACAAAATTAATATACCTCATATATATATATATATATATATATATATATGTGTGTGTGTGTGTGTTTCTTGTTGAATATTATTTAATATAACATAAATAATTTATTTATTAATGACTCCTTAGATTCTTCCTTTGATATTGGCTTATGTTTTGTTTTATGAGATATGAAATTGAACTTACAATACAAAATTCATGTATAGATACTTAAACTTAAACAAAAAGGATTTTTTTATTCACTACTTATGCTATAGAGACTTTTCATTTTTTTTATTCCTTTCATGCAAATGATTATTAATATCTGGTATTTTTTTCCTCATATGATGTTACCATTTGCATATGAAACCCTTTATGTGCAAGGTCTTATGTTATTATCTATTGTCCAATTTTTAAAAATATGCTTCTTTCTTTTGTAGAAATATGTGGTTGTTTTAATAATTTTACAAAGACAATTGTCAACTAAAAAAATATACAAAAAGGGTTATTTATTTTGACTTAAATTTGTTTTTACATCTAATTTGAAATGATAAAACTGTCCACTTATCCATATTAACCTTTTCTTTAATTTGAAATTACTCATTTTGTTATATTTTAAAACTTTTTTAATTATTTCATGCTTTTATAAATTAAAAATATTATTACTTGTGCTCTATATTTATTTACTTTTTATATGATTATTTCAAGAATGTTAGAGAATTAAAATAGCTGGTAAATGATTTTTTTTAAATTTTATTAACTATATGATTTTGGATGGGGTGTGGGTGACTAACAAAATATTAAAGGACCTAATTATCAAATCAAAGTACTTTAAGGGTGGTAAATAGATGGTTTTATAGGTTTATGTTAGATGTAGAAACAAGTTATAGCTTAGAGGATCTAAAAGTAAAAAGATAAACAAAAGATATAACCAAACCTTATCATTTTGGAAAAACTCTATTTTAAAAATGCTTGAAGTAGATATAGGATTGGGCTATATTGTATAAATAGAAACAACGTTAATGGTTAATCACAAATAAGAGCATTAAATATTTAAATGTTTTGATTTATATATAGAACAATCAATAATATTATAATTGATTTCAGGCCAAATATTATATAATTAAATAAACAAAAAGATAGTGTTGCAGGACAAATGTCCATTAGTATTATGTGGAAAGTTTCATTAATTAATAATTTCAGTCTGACAAATGCCAACCATATATTTATTAAATAATGTATATCTTCCATCTATTAAGAGTTAACTCAAATTATTCCAATCCAGCATGTTCTCTACATTATTTTACTTTTGACTGATATTCTTTTTTTCTATTATCAAATAGAGTTTAAGGACTTATTAAAAAAATCCCATCCATACAAAATAGTAATGTTTTACATATTTTATAAGAATGACCTTATAATTTCTTTTGTAAAATGCATAAGCAATCAAATATCATGATTTTTGTCTTACATATATATATATATATATATATATATATATATATAGTTTTGAAGTTATATGTATTGACATACTTAAACTTGGAGTACATCAATTTTTTTCTTTCAAGTGTTTCAAGAAATTCAATTGAAGACATGCCAAAGTAGCCCCTAACAATTACATTATCACTCTTATTTGAAAATTTAACCTCAACACCTTAAATTTCAACTAAGATATGTTGTGGATGTTTCATACTCCTTATCCTCTTTATGTACCCCTCCAAATTGGAAAAGTTGGAATACTCTATTAGTTGGAAAAATCTTGAGTTTTTCTTATGAAAAAGCATTAATTGTATTCTTTCCATTTAATTTTCTTTTAATGATGAAAATTATTGTCATGTACGTTTTCGGTCCATTAATACGCTTTAAATGATTACAATATTGTAATGTAGATTTTCAGTCATTTAATTCGCTTTTAATGACTAAAATCATTATGTTTACCTTTCATCCATTTAATTTGCTTTTAATGGCTAAAGTTACTGACATTTAACTTTTCCAATCAATGAATTATGAGACATCTAATGTCACTAAATGATTTTCTTTTTGCCTCACATTATTTCATATTGATGTTTTTTTTATAATAGCATGAGATTCTATTCTAGTTTGACGATGATCGATTATTATTATTATTATTATTATTATTATTATTATTATTATTATTATTATTATTATTATTATTATTATTATTATTATTATTATTATTATTATTAGGCTTACTTATGAGTGGACAATGATTTTCAAGATAACAACACAAATTTCTCTACCCTTTTTTGGTATGTGAAAATAAAAATAAAAAAAAACTTTTGTTATGCAATAAATTAATAAATATATTAGTGCTAGAGACATTATTTCATGGCTTTTACATTACAATATGATAAACGTTGTAACTGTCCTGACTGCAAATTAATTAATGAGTAGCTTCTCTCTCTCTCTCTCTCTCTCTCATGAAATCTTATTACAAAACTTGCACTAATGCCACCAACCACATTCACCATTAACAACAGCAGCCATCTCGCGAAGAACCTCACTCGCCCTTTCCTATCTCTTCAGCCTTTGGTCCTTCCGTCATGGCCCACATCGCCCCCATGGACGCTATTCACATCTACCACTCCAAGGAGCGCCAACTCTTCACAAGAATGGTGTTCGACCACGCCATGGACCCGAACAAGTCGATGGAGGTCATCGCATTCTGGCTGTGGCTGGAGGAGAACGGTCACGGGGATGTGATTAGAAAGATCAACTCCTTAGACGACGCCACGCTGCTGCAAGTGGCGTCCGTGGGGCAAGAGTTCATACAGACCTTGCACCACAGGCCCGCGGAGATGCATGGCTCTCCCAACCCCTCTGCTGATGCCGCGCCCAACTCGTATTCCTTCCGCCAAGCCGCCATGCAAGGCATCACGTACTACCTCCACAACGTTTGCTTCAAGGCTCTTGAGGATCTGCGCAAGAAGGCAGAAGTAGAGAAGTTAGTCTCGTTGATGCACAAAATTTGCTTAGACTACAACAAAGCAAGCACGGCGGAAAATAATGTTCCGCGATTTGGCCCCTTGGCACATCTTGGAAGGGATGCCAACGTGGGACACGAAAGGATCTCTGGGTTGTCACCATTAATGCCGGGTAACTGGCAGCCATATGTGCCTCATGGAGAGGGTACCAGTAGTGGTAGGGAAGAAAACTTTGAGAAGTATATGAAATTGTTTCCTTCGACATTCGAATGGCCCTTTGTTGGACATCACAGTAGTATTCCCCCGCTATCACTTGGCTATCATAGAGGTACTGCTGACACTTACATCATACAAAAATTTTTTTTAAGCATGTTGTTTCATATATATGCACTAGGCATTCGCTGTGCAATTGCAGGGATATAAGCTGATTTTTCATGCTGTTTCTATGTATTCTCTCTTAGATCACGACACAAGTTTGGGCTCCTCAACACGCTCATCGGCCGAAACAAGTTCTAACATCCCGCGTGATGAAAGAACATTGTTCGTGACCTTCTCCAATGGATATCCGCTAAGTAGAGAAGAACTTTATACTTTCTTCATGAGGTAAGTTTTATCAACTATATCACTATTACATTTTTGCTAGCAGAAATGAATTTATAACATCTGAATATATATGTGATCATGATTGTAAAAGGATATATTGACTATTTTTTATGCATATGCAATATTGCAGTAATATATGCACTATTGTAGAAAAAATACTAAGAAATTTCAAAGAACAAATTTGTAAAAATATGCAATATGCACTATTTAAATCATTTTTTTTGTAAAAATATGAGATCATATTTTCATTATAGAAAAAGTAATTTCTTGTGTGGAAAATAGGAATTTTACACACGCACAAATATATATATATATATATATATGATCATTTACAACTTCCTTGCGCTGAGGAACCCAAAATTGATTGTCATTACAAATATGGCATCTATTTCTTGATGCACTTAAAGATGAATTTATTGTTTTTTCAGGGGGGATGTCTATCATATGTATAAATGTAATTTGAAACAAAGAGCAGATGCATGTAAATGATAAACTATTAATGACATAAAATGCCATTTATATAATATTGAGCCACAAAATCAAGATCATTAAAATGTATATCTCAATATTGAGCCACAAAAGATATACTAACACAAGATCAAAAGTAACGATTTATGGCATAAGATCTGGTTTGAGGCTACCTTGGACGAACTAGCATGATATATATATGTCTTTCCTCTTCTTTCCCTTGGACTTCTCGGATTTCTCTATCGCCTTTCTTGTAATCTAGTATGGCTCTACTCTCTCCCTTCTCCTAAATACAAAAATAAAAGTGAATGAAGAAAATGGAAATCAATCTCTTATTTATAGAACGAAACTAGTGTAACGGATATATGCATGACGGACATCTGTAATAAAAGTTTTCGAATATTTCAGACCTGGCCCGACACGTATGAGAAACGTACATCACGCATCATAAACATGATGTGTAAATCTGACATATAACACCTCAAATATTAAATGACTTAGTGACGGTGTCCCTCTTTTAAAAGAAAGACACTCTGTCCCTCATTATATATATATATATGAATTTTATTAAAAATTCTTAAATGAAAATAAAATAAATATATTATATGTTTTTAATCCAATTATTAAATATAGAAGACATGTTGTCCCTCATTTTAAAAAGAGATGTCTCCATTTTATCTAAAATATTAATATATAGCTCCCTCAAACAAAATTTAAATGATATGTAGTATGAATTTTTTTTTATGATGACAAATATACTTTTGTCATATTATGGTAGTCAACACTATCATTTTGATATGCAAGTTATATGCACATATTTGATCATATGTTGGCTTAGAAATTCCAAAGTATTGTTTGTTGAGATGACCTTAAATTCACAAATAATATTTCCAATAGCAAACATAATTGACCTCAATGTGAAAACCTAAAAGTGTTAACAATCATGCCAAATCATATAGGAAAAGAATGACTAGTTCCATGTTTTGTCAGCTTCAGCTAAATTTACAAAAATAGAAACACTCACAACATTATTTAATTATATTTATTACAAAAAAGAAATTAAAATATCAATATGATTTTTGAAAGTATGTAGGATAAAGGGGATAAATTTGTATACAAAGACATAGTTATGTACTTTGTAACAAATTATTTTATTTAGTCTCAATATGTACTGTTTGATAATATTCTTATATCTCAACTCTTATATATTAATTTGTAGAAAAATATTCTCATTATCTTTTACAGTTTTAATTTTACTTGACTATGGGATGTAGAGTCAAATTAACTTGATGTTTATCATGGTTCACTTATAAGTGTAATTTACCATTGGCAATTAACTAGTAAGAAAAAGTATATTGTTTTCTCTTTTATGAAAAATATTAAGTTTTAATGATTAGACAATGCAGTTTAAGATGCACAAAGATTGCAAGAGTATTGTTGTCTTGTTTATATATAGTACTTTTCTCTCCTTTAAATGTGAACTTTATTATATATATATATATATATATATATAATTATGATTAATACATGTAAATTAATTTCTTTGTTTAATGTGCTCAGTCCTATTCAAGATTGCATATTTTTAAATGCAATAAATGAAATCACAAGCTTTTGAAAGTTCAAAAAAGGATTGAAAGTGACTACAAAGTCTTTAATTCGTTTACATTTTTATCTAGAAATATGCTTTGTAATGTACAGATATACATGTTATGATCAAAACCTTGGAAATTGATTTGGGCATCTTGTAGAACAATTGCATATCTACCCAACTACACAATAAGAATATGCATAATCCAGTACACGGGGTGCACTTGACACAAATTTTTCTTTATTTTCCAATTTAAGATTACTATTTTGGCTAAAGTAATTATTTTGTGTATGTAAGGAACTTTGGCAATGTGGAGACGGTAACTATCCAAGAGACATTTGACGGTAAGCCCCCGCTGTATGCTCATGTTTCCTTCTACTCTTTGGATACGCTCATGCGAGTCCTCAATGGAAATACCAAGGTGAAGTTTATGACCAAAGGCAAGCACTTGTGGGCTAGACGTTTCATCCCAAAGAAGAAGCCTAAAACATAGTTACTAACAATTAAGCTTTAATTGCTCCTATATGAAGATTCCTTTATGAACACATTTGTCCCTCTTTCTTGGTCATCCTTGCATACATGTTACTGTGCTTTTTTCTGTTGTAAATTTGTTTCTAAAGGGTATACCTTATGTAATACTCAATGTTATGTTTATTCCCTAAACACATGATATGTGTATCTTTTGAAACGATGGGCTCAAATTATACTCACTTGATCAAGTTACACACAGCCAGTACATTTGACTGGTATAATAATTTTGCGTGCATCTTGTGTGGTTATTCCTTGTTGAAGTGCATCTGTCGTTACATAGTATTTTTTTTCAAAATTACTCATAATATTACCAAACAGTGCCCACTGTTTGGTAATATTATGTTTAATTTTGAAGTATTCTTGGTCAACGAGTTATTCTACAACGAAGTGTTCGCAATGGTCTTTTGTTGGATCAAAAGTTAACGTTTTGCAAATCGTTGTAAATAAATTATCTACTCATATTTCCATTTTATCTCAATAAAACTCATTTCTTCTTCCAACAACTACACTACGTCCTTCAGTACTCACCTTACTCTTTCTTTCACACTATCCACCTTAAGTCTCTCTCTCTCTCTCTCTCTCTCTCTCTCTCTCTCTCTCTCTCTCTCTCTCTCTCTCTCTCTCTCTCTCTCTCTCACGAAGACATCAATCTTGTATATTCTTTCTTACCATCCATCTTTTACACCATTTTTCTTTCTCTTCCATACACACCTAAAATCTCAGTCCTGTTACACACACTCGCGGTTTGCTCTCCACTAGACAACCACCTTTTGCTGATTTGGTAATTTGGATGTAAGGTACGTTTGATTAGTGTTTTGAAAATTGGATTGGCTGATTCGATTGATTCAACTGTGAACCAATCATCGATTTGGTCCACACTAATATATTAACTGAATATTTATAAAAACAAATCAAGTTGAACTGAGAATTCGGGTTCAACTCGATTTTTCATTCTTTCGAATAGAAAAGGAAATAAATGAGAGAAAATGAAAAGTATGAAAATTGAATTTGTAAACTCTTAATATAAAAAACAAAATAAAAATTTGATGGAAAAGAGAACCCTAAAATATTTGAACATTAATAGGAGATAAAAAAAAGAAACATAGTAATTAATAATAGTTAAAAGGAAAGAGCAAAAAGTAAAGTTGAATAACAGGAAAGCGAATTCATATAATAATAATAATAATTATTATTATTATTATTATTATTATTATTATTATTATTATTATTATTATTATTATTATAGAGTTCTAAAGCCAAAAAAGATTTACAAGTGTAGATGATGATTTAAATATTTGATAGTGTCATCATTACAATAAACAACTAAAAGTATTGTAACTTCTATATTAAGATCCATCATCAAATTTAATCAAACGATTATTCACTGAAAAAGTTTACTCAAATGGTTGGACTACACATGTAAATTCTTTATGGGTTTACACATGCATTTTCTCATAATTTATTAATCATCTTGATTTTGAGCTAGCATAAAATTTTTAAAGCATAATAGTTATTTTGGAAAATAAAATTAGTCTACTCTACATTAAAAATAATAAATTAAGGTAAAAAATTTTACAAACTACAGACTTTTGTTTTATAAAAAGGAAAAATCTTCAATGAGAAAGAAAAAATTAACTATGAAAAGTAATGATGGTAGGAGAATTAAAAATACACTAATAGAAAATTTAAAAGTCAATTATAGTAAAATATTTTAATATTTCATCACTAGTGTTATATAAATAATAAAAACATAATAATATATTATATTATCTATGATATTTATATTCAATATTATTAGAAAATTTTTAATAAAATCTAGTTCAACCTCATTGAACTCGAACAAATCGGTCAGACCGTGACTTCGCCTTTCGATCTAATCTTCAATCCATTTATGAAAATATTGATTTTGGTATGTTCATTGAGTAAAGATTGGTGATTTGGATGTAACTTTTCGTAGGTCAGGCTACAGAGACTAATGATAATTAGAATTTTAATCGTTTTCCCAAAATTGTTTGTACGTTTAGTTCCCATCTATGTTACCATTTTCTCGTCATTATTATCTTATCCATGGTTACGAGGATCCTGAGCCGGATGGTAAGATGTTACGATTTTCCAGATAGAAAACGATCTTGATCCTACTTGGAGGATTTGAAACATAGGATCTATATCGGGTCTTAAGATCGGTAGAATTTTACGATCATATAATATTGATACAAATTTATTTATTTGAATAAAAAATTAAAAATAAACATAAATGACCTTGAGAAAATTTCATCTAACTATTTTATTTATATATATTGTATTTGTTAGTCAACTTTCAAGAATTTTAATATCTTCTAATAATTTAATGTTATGTTATGAATCTAATACTATGTTATTTTTTATCACAATTAAAATCTATTATTGCACGTATACTACGAATTATATTGCATTTTAATAAATATTGGAGTTTTTTCCACTGACCCCCGTCAAACTATGAACTTTTCCCCATCTACCCACATCTTTCGAAAATTTCGTTGACCCCCTTTAACTATACTACCTTTTCCACTTAAGTCCATTCGTCAATCTCTGTTAACTTTTACATTAATTTTCATTTTTTAAATTTATAAAATTACCAAAATGACCTTCTCATCATAAGTAAAATATAAAATAATATATTATAAAAATAAAAGAATGTGATTGGCCCCTCCCTCTCCGGCCACGAGATCGGCCCCCTTCCGATCGGCGACGAACTTGCAAAGGAGTGCTTCCTGTGATCTCATCCCTCCCCACCCACCCCCCCCCCCCACCCTCCCCCGTGACTTGCGACTCGTCCAAGATGACCTTCAAGGCTGCCGGAGGTGGCGAGAACCCCGCGTCCATAGAGTACTTTGACGAAGATCCGTCCGTGTTGCAGCTTTCAGGCGTCGGCTTCGTGCGCAGCTGCGAGAGCTTTGCCATCTCGCTCGTCGGTGGTGGCAGTTGTTGCTGCTGCGCAGGAGGAGATGCTGGAGCCGAGGATCTCGCGTAGTTGGACGCCGGATGCCGCGCTTATCTGCTCAGCACTCGTCGCCAAATCCATCCTCGCTCCCCTGCAACACGCAGCTCTCTGCCAAGCTGACCTTCGAGGCCGCCGGGGGCGGTGAGAACCCCGCGTCCAGCGAGTAGTCCGACGAAGACCCATGCGTGCTGGAGCTTTCAGGCATTGGCTTCGTGTGCAGCTACGAGAGCTCCGCCGTCTCGCTCGTCAGTGGTGGCTTGCTGCTGCGCAGAAGCAGACACCGGAGCCGAGGATCCCGCATAGTCAGCCACCGAGAGATCGCCGAATGACGAGATCGTAGAGGAAAAGACCCTACAAAACAAAACCCATTAAAGGGGAGAAAAAAATGGAATCCGCCTTCTCGTCCTTGTCTTCTAAAACCACCTGGAGAAGGCACATGAGGATCTATGTGCAGGAGGATCATTGTAGTTAGAAATCTCGACGAGATGGGGGAGGGATCGCTTCTGCTTGGACTAGTAGTTGGAGAGCTTTGCCACAAAGAACCAACTGTTTGCCACGAGGATATGCAAATGGACGTTGAGGGCAACGGACATGCTGTCCTTGGAGCTGAGGGTGACCCCCCTTCCCCCGCGATCTCGTCGCCGGCGACGAGATCGCAGGTCCGGGGGGAGGGGGGACGAGTTCGCAAGGCGTCGAGCACCATGGGCTTGCAATCGTTTAGGTCGATTTCATAGCTCTAGAGCTACGGCTTCTCCAATTGATCAAGTTCCATCGGTAGATCGGGAAGGTCTTCATCTTTTTGGGTTTCGCTGAGGCGTCAGCCTGGGAGGAATTGGGGGTGGAAAGAAGGGAGCCGGTGCTCCGACGGAGGAGGGCTCTCGCGGCAGCCATCGAGCAAGGGAGTGAGAAGCGAACTGACAATGGGAGCGACAACAATGAATATAGTAATTATAATATATTTACTATGTATTATTTTAAGTTCATTTATCTTAATTCTATGAGGGCATTTTGGTCATTTCATAAATAAAAAAAATTAACGAGAAAGTTAACAGAGGTTGACAGATTGACTTAAATGAAAAAGGCGGTATAATTTAAGGAGGGTCGATGAAATTTTCAAAAGACGTAGATAGACGCGAAAAAAGTTCATAGTTCGAAGGGTCAGCGAAAAAAATCCTAAATATTATAGTTCATTAAGATCAAATATTATATTTATTATTTTAGTGTTTTTTAAGAATATATCATATTGTCTTTCATATGATATAAAAATATCTATTAGACTTGTAAATTACTTTAAAATATGAATAAAATATTAATGGTGAATGTTTAATTAATTTATATATAAACATAATATTTATGAATAAATATATTACTTTAATTATTTTATGTTAAAAATATTTTTTTATTAATGAGGTAGTATCTTAAGATCTTCGATTTGATCCTACCTCGAAAAGTGATCTAACAACATTGACGCGGAGGAATGTGCTTGCTCATGCCAGCACGTAAAATATGTTCTAATGGTTTCACAAGTTAGTTGTTGCTTTTGTGGTTACAGGGGCTCAAGAGTGATTGAATTTTGCCACTATTGCATTTTCCATAACAAATTTTAAACATTTGTTACTTTTATTTTTTTTCTTCTTTAACATCTCTTTACTCTTTAGAGTAATTACTCAAACATTTAATTATGTTATTTTTTTAATATCTTTACATAACTTTTTATTTAACTTCTATTAATTTTTTTAATATGGAAGCTAAAAAATATGAAAACCTCAAAAACTTTTAAAAATAATTGCCTCAAACATTTTAATATTTTATATGTTATATATATATATATATATATATATATATATATCTTCACATTATTTATTATTTACCTTCTATTTAATATTTTTGAAAATGTAAGAAAGAAATATGAAAACCTTAAATGTTTTTTTGAAATAATTAGCTCAACCATTTTATTAATTTATATATTATAGATTATAAATATTTATCTTTTTAATTGAAATATGTTTTCCATTATTTTGCTTGCTAATATTCATTCACAAAGATAGCAATATATTAATTATATAATATTATACATTAACATTTTTATTTTTTCATAAAAGTAAGGATACATAAATTATATAATATTATATAAATAATATTAAAAATTATAAGAATAATTTTATTATTTTCTATAAGAAAATTAAAATCATATATTTAATTTTTTTTGTGAACGCATTGACGAGCTTTTCTGGCTCCACCACTGTTTATCAATCATTGTGGTTAATCAAATTATTTAGAGTTTTAGTTAACATTAAAAAGTAGGGAATTTTAGTTGAACCGAATTAATTTATGATATCTTTTCATACAATATGCTTAATTATTTCTGCATGCTTAGTTGTTTTACAAAAAAACTATTAGTTTCCAAATTTTTTTCTTTTTTGATTGGATTCACAAATAATTATTAATAAATTATTGAATAATTCATTAACTATACCAAATAGATTTATCAATTTATTTATTATTAGTAGATATTTCCCAGCCATAGGAGAACTAGCACTTGACTGTTATAAAATCAGGGTAAAGATCACAATTGATAATACTAAAAATTAATTCTCGGGACCATCTGTCAACTAAGTGTGTCAACTAAATAGGGGTGCTCACGAGTTGCAGCCCGACCCATCTGATTTTGATCAGGTCAGATCGGGTCGGATCAGTCTATTTTATAAGGTTGGATCCGTTCTAACCCGATTCGAATGGGATCAAAAAATTCTGACCCATACCCAATCCGACCTGACCCAAGGTCGAGTCGAAGTCGGATCGGATCCTCAACTACGGATCCGACCCGATCCAAACTGGGTGGGGTCAGATCATCGGGTTTGCGGGTTGATCCGACCCACTGAACACCCCTACAATTAAATTTTAGTCCTTACCTGTATTGTCGCTCCAACAATCCTTATTGCCACTCGAGATCAAAATGATTAGACTAGACTATTAACTAAGGATGGTTGGCTCAACTGGAAATAGGGTTGAGTCCTAGTAGTCCCAGGTTCGAATCTCGGAGTCGTCACCTTGGTCAGAGAATTATCGTTACTCCATCTTCTCGGCTCCGGATTAATCGAGTGCTATTAGCCTCGGACACCGGAGACCTCCCGTAGACTCGAGCCGGCATTCAAAAAATGATTAGATTATTATAACCTTTGCATAGGAAATGGCATGCAAGAAAGTATTTATCAGCTACAATATCTCCTATTATCTTGCAGTCCGTACGTTGAATGTTTGATACTCAACCAAACGCAAAAATGAACACGGTTTAATTAATTATTTTGCTATAAAATATAATTAAACTTAATAAAACCAAATGGCAGGAAAGAAATCTAAAATATTTTTAGAGCTAAAGCAAATAAAAGAAACTCATAAATAAATAAATATAGAAAAATATCTCAATATATCTAAGCAAAAAATGGAATATGAAGTGCTAGATGAATACTCCATCACACAAAACAGTATCGATAAATAAAAAATAAAGAAAAAATGAGAGGTGAGCAAATTCAATTTTCGGATCGGCCCAGTCGTCCCGATTTTTATCCGATTTGCTTCTTGTTTAGGACAAATGATCCCGACCTCAACTAGAATCGAGATCGGGATGTCCCGATCAAATCATTCTTTCATAATTAGTCAGAATATTTTATTATTCGTATAGACAGAAATTTGTATGGTGAAATTAAATGTTTTGCAAATTCATTCTTTCATAAATATGGGTTTAGTCCAATGCCATAGGGGGGTTGAGCGTCTAATGCATAGAGAAGGCTTTGCGTTCTCTGGCGACTTTGATAAGGATGACGATATTATCACTGATGTATCTAAAGTTCTAAACGTAGTGAGGCTTTGAATCTTTTTTTTTCTACATTTAAAACATTTAATTTCGTGACATGTGAACTTAATTCATTTTGCTGTCGCAAATTGGTGATATTTACATCTTGCAAAGTCAAGTTGACCACGTTAAGTAGTACTTTGACCTACTCTTTTTGTCACATAACTGGCACAATTTCCATCTACTTGAATGTACACAAATTTTCTTCAGCTCCTATGTAGATATTGATTGTAATGTACTAAAAATAATAATTATTAAATAATCAAACTAACTTCAAAAGTAAAAACATGGACTGTGTTTGATATCGAAATTTGAGTTTGTTCTGATAATTTTTTGCCAAACATTATAGGTGACCAGAATTTGACGTTCTGGTTAGGTCATAGTTGTTCTCCATTTTGAGCAACTTTACTTTTTTTTGCTTTTTTCAATTATTTATTATACTTTTAATTAGTAAAATATTATTAATTACTGCTTAATTTTAATATTATTTATTAAACTATTTTTATATTATCTTAAATAATAACCAAATATAATATTTTATTTATTATTATAGCATTATTCAGATTAGAAAATAAATTCTTTAACTTAATATAAATATTTTTAAAAAAGAATAATATTAAAAACATAGGGAAAATAATAATATTCTTATTTTTCGTAAATTATAAATTATAATACTAATATAAATATTTTTCATAAATAATTATTTTAACTAAATAAATAATATTTTAATTTACTATAATTTTATACACAATAAAATAATAAATTATATTCTTAATTTTTACTTTTTATTTAAACACCTACTAAAAGTTAACTATCAAATCAACTTTTCAAATTCACCTCATTAACTTTTCCTACAAATATCACACCTAAACTATTGTATCAAATCGATTAGTTCTAGGAGCCGTTTGACAACAGGAACCAAGTGTTCCATCAAGTTTTCGTAGTTTCAATTGTGTTTGGATGAAGTAAAATTTGATGATGAGAATAAGGTAGTTGATGTGATAGGAAAAAATAGATATGATGGATTAATTTTTTGTTGGATTTTGAAATAATAAATTATATTATAAATATAAAAAATATAATCTTGTTAGTAAATATAAATAAAATTAAAAATTAAAAATTATGCTTTAAAAATTTTTGTTAAAAAATAATTTATTTAAATTAAAAAAACTTAGTTTTAGTAATTATATATGATAAAATATTAAATTTTTTAATAAAATAATAAGTAAGAAATATTATTATATTAATATATTATAATAAATAATTTATATTTAATAAATAAATTATTTTATAAGATATATGTATGAGAGAGAAAATAAAAGAAAGAAAAAAAGAATAAAGGAAATTGAAAAAAAAGAGGCCACGTGAAGTTCAAAAAAAAAACTACAGTGCTTGGTTCCACCAAAATATATTTAATGGTGGAACCAGGACAAAGAAAAAAGGGTCACGTGTCTCTTTTTTCTGGAACCAAAAATTGGCTCCGGTTCTGTCAAACGTCACATCATTTGGCGGAACCGACGTCTGATTCCAACTGCCAAACAGCCCCCTGGAGAACTAACGAGAATTACAAATTATCAATGCAAACACAATCCTTAAGAATAATTTTATCTTCTGATGAAAAAAAATGAAAAAGGGCACAAGTATCCTTAAAAGCAAAAAAAATCTTTTGTACAAATTAATCTTTTATTGAAAAAAATTGAAAGAACTATAATAGCCTTAAAATGAAGTGATTAAAGGAATATTTCGATCTGAAATAAGACAAGATAATTCCTAAATCCTCCCCTTCTCTCATCTAACCTCCCTTGTTCTTCCTCTCCCTCGTTCCAAGAAGCAGCAAAATTGTAGCCACCCCGTTTCATTTCCACTCTTCCCCACTCATATACTGCCTCTTCTTCACATCCTTTCTCCCCACGATAGCAACAAGGCTGGTGGCAAACCAGCAGCTCACTCCGCTCTCTCTCAATTTCACCCCCTCCGCAAACAAGGAGCACATCACCCTTCACCATATGTGCAGCACGTCAAGGAGGGGAAAGAGAGGAGCAACCAAGTGGAGCCACCACCATTCCAGTTGGAGGAGGAGAAGAGGAGATGCTGCCATATAAAGGAAGAAGAAAAAAAATAAATATTAGGTTTAGAGTTTTAACTTAAACTCTAAAAATATATTTGAGGGGATCCAATTCCTAATTCCTCCCTTAATGACCCTTGATGTTTGATTGAGGGTTTGAGAAGACCAAACAAAGTCTTCTAAGTGTGAAGATTGAGGAATGTGCAAAATTTCTTGGACTTATGTTATTTTTCATTAAGATCATTGTTTCAT
This sequence comes from Pontederia crassipes, assembly GCA_030549335.1. Lineage (NCBI taxonomy): Eukaryota > Viridiplantae > Streptophyta > Magnoliopsida > Commelinales > Pontederiaceae > Pontederia > Pontederia crassipes. The sequence continues at coordinate 40,124,831 of CM060190.1, forward strand.
TGATAATCATGATTAGAACCATCATGTAATTTATGCTTAATTCATGATGAAATTGCTAATTTATTGAACAAGAATGTGATTATTATGTCCAATAATTATTCCTCATGTGTCTACCAATTTCCATGGTTTATTATACTGAAAATGTCATAATATGAGTCTTATGGTGATTGATGCAAATGCATATTTCATATGTTAGATGGATGTATGTTGTGAGTAGCTTTTGTATGGGATCAGCAAGGAAATCGGTCGTCGACCAATGGTTCGACCAATACGGACTTGACATTTGGGGCCGGTTGCGAAATCAATCATGATCGAACGACCGACATTTTGATCAACATGGCCTCGACGTTCGGGGCTGGTTGGGAAATCGATCATGACCGATCGTTCGATCGACATATCCTCGACATTAGGGTCGCTTGTGAAATCAATCGTGACTAGTCGATCGGTAGTTCAGTCAGTGGTTCGACGTGCACCTAAAACTTATATTATGTTGATTTGTTACACTTAGAAATCTTGATGTTTGTTCAACCTTAGATAGGAATAAAACAAGTCAAATGTATGGAATGATTGTATGTATTAGCCAATGTAATTAAAAGATGGATTGGATGAAGGTGTCTTCTTGTAATCATTAAGAGAAACTAAGTCTTCACTTACTAGCTTTAGTGTCGATTTCTCAGGGAAATGAGTTTCACCCTTTAGTGTTTTCAATTAAGACAGAGATCTCGACCTATCTAGCCAAAGTTCAACGAATGATCTTTTCAACCATCAAGATAAGAAGTTATCTAATTAAAAATAGAAGATGAAAAGATGATATAGTCACATAAGTTGACTAAGATGAAATGACTTGAAAAATAAAGATGAAGATAATGATGTATGCACAAAAAATGATGCAAATGTATGTTCCATTGTCATATGATATTATAAAGAAGATGTTAAAATTAAGCATGATGTGTTTATGATATGTCTTATCATAATGTAAATGATGTTACATAGCTCATAGCATATATGTTTCTTATGTTCCTATTATGTCGCAAGTGTATGTAATGCTACCATTACATGAAGAAATCATGTTATAGGTTCATAGGTCTTAACATACTTTAAAGAGAGAAATCTTTTGTAGCACATAGATCCGTGGAAGTACGGATGAGACTTAGGCTCGGCGGTGGTGGCCTTATGACGACGATGATTGCACATGTATTGATCGGGCCCATGGCCCAAGTTATCTTATGTTATTTCTATGTTGATGTCTAACTCTTTCATGGAGTCAAAATATATATGTCCTATGGGTCTTGAGTTGTAGACTTTGATACAAATTCCTTATCCTTATGTTATTTGTATTATGTCGAACTTTGGGTATGTTAGAGCCTATGTGGTCCATGGACTAGTGATATTATTTTGGGATTTATATACTTATGAAGTCTTCGTTATGTTTTATGTTATTTATTTCCTATGTTAATATGTTTTCGCTGTGTGATCTTATATGTAATTAGGTAATGAAGAATTGTAGCATCACCTAGGGTTTCGTCCTTTAAATTGGGACTGAATTTCAGGACGTTGCATTGACAGTTATCATGCTTCATCAAGTCATGCTTAACTTATTATAATTAAGGAGCAGCACAAAAGAGATATTTTGTTTATCCCATGATTTTAAATGTGATTGATTCCAAGCAATAACATAGTAAAAAAAGTGGATTGACCATTGAATGGGTCAAGTCATCTCATGTTGGATGTCTAGACCTATTTTAATTTACTTTGACCCTTATCTTAGGAGGCTATTCCATCAGGCTGGGTAGGTAGCTCATAGACAATATGTTACTGATACATCAGTACTCTCATGATCGTAGCATAGCATACCATGTCATAAGTACGCAGATGGATCAGAAAAAGAAGAGGATCAAATGGCTGGGGCATATAAACCCTAGTGGTGATGGTCGAGTCATAAGGTTTGACTCCCAAAGAGGTTAATGGAGACATATATAGTTGGCTCAACACTTCACAAACTGGAGATAATATCTGTGGAGTTTATGTTCTTAATGGGCTTAGCCATAAATCATTAAATCATTCTTCAATTATGCATCTGAACTTAAAAGACACCTTGGTCCTCTTCCATGTAGTATCAGAATGCTTCATGGACTTCCTTAAGTTCTCTGTAATATATGTTAAGTCGTGGGCTTACATGAAGAATTCATCACTGAATAAAACGGATCGTGTGGTTCATCAGAAAGAATACGGGTGAAACATCTCCCTGCTTCAGTTCAAAGTGATGCAGAACTCTGTCCTGTTTCATTCAACTACTCTAGTGGACCCATGATCTGAATCCTGGATTTGTCTTTGGAATGGTGTTCGATTGCTTTATTATGCGTAATTCCACTATGACTTCAATGCCTATGTACAAGAATGGGGCAATATTAGATATGACATTGTATTTGAACTGCATCACTTAATCTATCCAGATATCCAATTCTACCCACATGAATGCATCTTCAAAATGAAGCGACTGAAAATCAGATTCAAACAAAATTGCTAAAGCTTACAAAAAAATGCTGGATTTGTAGGAATTGGCTCACAAGAAAGCAAGATGAAATGTTGATAGCACATTTAGATAATTTCATAGAACAAGCGGTACACCAAAAAGCATGACTTTGACTACAGAAATCATTCTAAGATAAAAATACAGTTAAGAAACAGTAGGCTCTAATATGGGGCTGATACAGATCACGTATAGTTAAGTTCAGGCTTGTGCTATGTAATTCCACTCATTACTTGTATATTCAAGTTGTTGCTGCAGTTGGTGGCAATGGTTTGTACATCCTTCTCACTGATTACTTTCTAACAGATTACCCTGTGTCATCAGTCCCTGTGGCTTCACATTGTTTGCCAACTTTTTTTGGCTGTCAGCAAAACTACTTGGACAAAACAGCAGCAGAACTCTGTTCTCTGACATCTCTTGATGAAACAACTGATTGTCCAGCTAAGCCTACCACTGGGACCTCTTCGTCTTTTGCTTTTTCATGCTCATCGCCGGCTTGTGCAACCTGGGCTCTGTTATCGTCTTTGTCACCTCTGAATGAGAAGACGAAAACCATCGTTAAATCCTGCTCAAGAGGAAGTTTGTATGGAAAAAAGAACAATGCATCTTGTAAAATTTTACCCTGAATAGATCAAGATACCAATTGCTACTGTGGCGTAAGCTACAAAATACAGCCAATCAACCTGCAAGGAAGAAGAGTTACTAGTTGCTTCATAAGAATTATTTAGTGCACAAACAACTAATCCACGTTCAACAAACGTATGATGCAACCTTCTGGTGATACGCGAAAATTCGAATTAGAACACCCCACATATCTGAGGTCAGCAATGAAAGGTTTAACAATGTTGCTCCATATATCTGTGTAACAATTGGAAGATTCATTAATGAGTCACGGACACATATAGTCTAAATTTATACATAATTGCATATGCATTATTGGCAGAAGGAGATATAAAATTATTATTTAAGACTGTAAAAAACTTTAACCATGGAACTTGGTTACTTCATGTTATGGTTGCATTGATTATTTAAAGTGATATCAACAATCCTTGTTTTAAATCATGCTGACAATTTGTGCAAGAAGGCTTTCGATTTGTGTCTTCAGCAATATATCTATTAAAAACAATTTTCCAAATTGTAAAAAAAAAAATACTATTGAACTTTGCCTTCTTGTTATCACCTTGAGAATGATGGGGACAGTAGAGTAGAACAAAAACATTGCTAGCGAAAATGCAAGAAAAGGTATCACCTGAAATCACAGAATTACAAGTCAGCTTATGAACTTTGAATATAAACAAACTTCAGAAGTACCAATTTTTATTATCCATTCAATATATCCATAATAAAGTATGTTCGACCTAAAGTAACTGTGGCAATTATCTATCACGAAAAAATTATAACCAGCAAGAAGAAAAAACATACAAAACTGACATCATTTTGCTTGCAAAATGTAAATCTCAACCAGGAAGGAACATTCTTCAAAAGATTTTTTAAGGTTCCTTTGATCACATAGTATTTTTTTTATTCTGTGAAAGCTTTTCCTCACATATTTTATAATATTTTTTATATTAGTATTTTAACTCCGCCTATATTTTATAGCCGGTCCCAAGCCCGGATAAAGAAGGAGGGTTGTGTTAGGCCCCGACAGCCAACATAAAATCATGTCGAATCTTATGAACATGGATCAACGAATATATTGTGTTAATGCTAGGTCGTTACCCGTAAGTAACGCGCTGTACAGCTCGGGTACAGTGATAAGAGAGCAAGAGCCGCTGCATCCTCGCCTGAATGCAGTGTTAAATGAGCAAGGGCTACCGCACTCTAATGGACGGAGGCGGTTAAAGAAGCTAGTTCATGAGACTAAGGTCAGATTAGGTTCTTGGAACATTGGGACGTTGAATGGGAAGCGCCTCGAGGTGGCACAAGTAATGGACCAGCGTAAGATTAGTATCTTATGCTTGCAAGAAACTAGATGGGTAGGAGAGGGAAGTAAAGAGATTAGGTTAAATGGTTCCAAACTTTGGTACACAGGTAAGGTAAATGGAAGGAATGGTGTTGGTATTATCGCGGATGCAGAATGGAGGAAGAATGTTGTGGAAGTTAAAAGGATTGAGGATCGAATCATATCCGTGAAAGTAATTGTTGGAAAGGAGACTATGAACATTATTAGTGCATATGCACCCCAAGTAGGAGCAGAATCACATCTCAAGGAGAAGTTTTGGGCAGATATGAAGGGTTTGATTGAAAGTATACCAACAACCGAGAAAGTTTATATTGGGGGAGACCTTAATGGACATGTTGGTAAAGAGGCAGGACCACATGCAAGGGTTCATGGTGGTTTTGGTTTTGGGGAGTTGAATGAGGAAGGACAAACTATTATTGATTTTTCTTTAGCATACGACCTTAAGATTATCAACACTTGTTTTAGGAAGATAGAGGAACATTTAATCACATACAAAAGTGGAACTCATAGGTCTCAAATCGATTTTTTCTTGATAAGAAATACTGATAAAAGACGTTGCACTAATTGCAAAGTAATTCCTGGGCATGGGGTGACTACACAACATAGATTGTTAGTTCTTGATATGCAAATAAAATGTATAAAACCAAAATCCCGAACAGTTTTTGATCGAAAGATCAAGTGGTGGCAGTTAAAGGGGGAGAAGCGAGAGACTTTTAGAAGTAAGTTATTAGAGGAAAGTGTGTGGGAGTTAGAAGGAGATGCTAGTATCATGTGGAAGAATGTGGCAAAAAAGGTTGAAATGGTTGCTAAAGCCATTTTAGGAGAATCAAAAGGTTTTGGACCACGAGATAAGGAGACTTGGTGGTGGAATGAGGAGGTCCAAGAAAAGGTGCGTAATAAGAAGAATTGTTTCAAGGCGATACACTTGGACAATAGTTCTGACAATTGGAAAAAGTATCGTTTGACGAAAAGGGAGGCTAAGAAGGCAGTTAGTGATGCTCGTGCTAAAGCATATGAGGGATTTTATAAGGAGTTAGGGACAAAGGCGGGTGAACAAAGGATTTACAAGATTGCAAGGAACAAAGAGAAGGAGTCGAGAGATTTGGATCAAGTAAGATGCATAAAAAATGAAGTTGGCAAGGTTTTAGTTACTGAAGGAGATATTAAGAACAGATGGGAAGAGTATTTCTATAAGCTATTTAATGATGGATGTGAAGGTTCGCGTTGTGATTTGGAGGACTTGACAGTTAGCGAATGTGAGCTTAATAGGTCATTTTATCGTAGAATTAGAGTCTCGGAGGTTAGCGAAGCTCTTAAGAAAATGGAGAATGGTAAAGTCGTTGGACCGGATGGTATACCGATTGAAGTTTGGAAATGTTTAGGAGAAAAAGGTGTGTTGTGGTTATGTAAACTATTTAATGAGATTTTACGGTCGAAAAAGATGCCTGATGATTGGAGATTAAGTACATTAGTTCCTATTTACAAAAATAAAAGGGATATTCAGAATTGTGCAAATTATAGAGGGATTAAACTTATGAGTCACACTATGAAATTATGGGAAAAAGTAATTGAGCATAGATTGAGAATGGAGACTAGTATTTCTGAGAGACAATTTGGGTTCATGCCAGGAAGATCCACTACAGAGGCGATTTATTTACTAAGGGGGATGATGGAGAAGTATCGAAGTAGGAGAAGAGACTTACATATGGCTTTCATTGACTTAGAGAAGGCGTATGATCGGGTACCAAGGGATGTACTTTGGAAAGCCTTGCAAAAGAAGAGGGTGAATGTTGCCTACATTAAGGTAATACAAGATATGTACGATGGGGCATTGACTAGGGTTAGGACACCCGGAGGTGAGACAAATGAATTTCCTATAGGAATTGGCCTACATCAAGGATCAGCTTTAAGCCCGTATCTATTTAACTTAGTTATCGATGCTATAACCGAGAGTATCACAGAGGAGGTACCTAAGTGCATGCTATTTGCGGATGATATAGTACTTTTAGCGGATTCAAGAGAAGAGATTAATACAAAATTGGAAATATGGAGAAATACGTTGGAGTCAAAGGGTTTTCGTTTAAGTAGGAATAAAACAGAATATATGCATAGCAATTTCACAAATAAAGAACTTAGAGACGATTTGAAAGTTAGGTTAGGGGAGGATATAATTCCTCAAGTGACAAAGTTTAAATATTTAGGATCAATTGTAAGACAAGATGGTGAGATTGATGACGATGTTAATCATAGAATTCAAGCTGATTGGTGTAAGTGGAGGAAAACCACTGGAGTTCTTTGTGATAGAAAAGTACCCAATAAAGTTAAAGGAAAATTCTATCGTACTGCTATAAGGCCAGCAGTGTTATATGGTAGTGAATGTTGGGCTATGAAGGGACAACATGAACGTAAAGTAGGGGTAGCCGAAATGAGGATGTTGAGATGGATGTGTGGTCATACAAGATTAGATAAGATTAGGAATGACCATATACGTGAACGAGTCGGAGTGGCTCCTATTAGTGAGAAAATGGTAGAGAATCGTTTGAGATGGTTTGGTCATGTTCAGAGAAGACCATTAGATGCGCCAGTAAGAAGAATAGATCAAATAATCTGGAGTCCGATTAAAAGAGGGAGAGGGAGGCCAAGGCGGACACTTGGCGAACTAATAGAGCAAGATCTATTGGTGAATAATATACCGAAAGGTTTGGTTACTAATAGAGCGGAATGGCGTCGTATGATCCATGTAGCCGACCTCACCTAGTGGGATAAGGCTTTGTTGTTGTTGTTGTTGTTGTTGTTGTTGTTGTTGTATTAGTATTTTAGATGTTTTGTTAATGTTGAACTTTAACCTTGGATATTTCAAAGTGCCTACACAAATTAGAGGCTGAAAATTGGCACCCTAAGTCAGCTAAAGAAAAAATAAGAAGTAACATACACAAAAAGTGGGTTCTCACTGTGAAAGATCAAATAAGTGGGTTACACCTGATCATATCTGTGAAAACCGTGTAGGAAAGAAAGTAAGATTCAGTTTTGATTTTAAACCTTGTTACCCGGAAATCACACTTCATCTCAATCTTAAGATTTCTAGGTCTTCTATAAAAAGGTGTATATAAGGAATAACTTTCTTTGAGAGTGTATATAAAGGAATAGCTAGATATGCGCAAATTGCATCCTGGCAATAAAGGTCAGGACATATGCATATCAAGATAAAATAACAAGATCTTTGTTTACTTGTAATGTCTGTTAACAATGCCTTAAATCCTACTCTAACTGGAAATCGTTTGGACTTCACAGGAATTGATTTATTTCTTTATCATGAGATTGTTAAGGAATTGATTTATTTCCTTATTAAGAGATAGATGTCCTAATTTTAAGAGATTAATATAGAGTCATAATTAGGGAGTGCTTATTTAAACTCTCTATGGGTTCAAACAAAAAGCAATCTGTCTTATAATCCTCTTCTGTTTTTTCCATTTAATAAAACTCTGCTTCGCCTTAAATTTCTCGAATTTTCTTATAGTGCATAATTTCTTTCGTGCAGAAATCCTAACAATATCAAATTGATGGGTTGCATTTAAGGTCTATGATAATTTTTCACCAGCAAGGGTTGAGCCTCAACTGAATGACATGAAAAATACAGAAATTCAGAGAAAAATCTTAATGAATGCAACTTTTCCTTCAATTCAGTAAGCAGAAAAAAATGTTATTTCTTGTCTTTTTCAGTAGTAATAGGATGCTTCACTTACTATTTGCAAAAACCTGCACAACATTCTTATTGTCATGCACACATTCCTTAGAAAAGCAATAAAAAGAACATAGTTTTTGTGCATTAGTTTAATTGCTGAAGTGTTTGTAAGGCAAGTGGATAGATGCAAAGACAGAGAAGCACAAAATTAAAGAAAAAAAAATCTTTCAAGTAACCAATCGGACTAGGTGCCAAATGTACAACTGGTGTTTCATGTATTGTGGAGATACAGATGAGATAGGGTCTTACCGCACCAGCAGTCCAGTGGATGCTCCTAAGCTCATTGCGCTCAAGTATGCTTCTGTGACTAACTAAGAAACTAACAGTAAACTTGAATTTTCATGTTTTTAATGAGAGCGTGGAATAAAAGTTCATTGGACACCATCTATTGGTACAAAAATGATATGATCATATAGAACCTGAACCATGAATGTGGAATATTAGAAAAAGAAAACAGGCATCATTTACTAAGAGGAGAGGGAAAGAGGACTTATTTTTTCCATTCGTTGGTTTAAGGTCTTGCTCTATTCAAGATTCTAATCTTGTCTATGCTTATGTTTTAACCTTTATCTTTTCATAGACATCTCTTGCTCATTTATATCATATTTCAATTATTGCGGACCATATTAACATTTTTGTTAAAGATTAAAATGTCAATATCATGATCAAAGAAAAAGGGTATTTGAGTACAAGAAAATACAAGGATACATTTGACAAGCACTCACGACGGCACCAAATGATCCTAGCATTGCCATCAACTCAATTCTATCTCCTTTTTTGACAATGAATTCCTGAAAATGGTGGAAAAAATGTAAGGCACTGCTTAATTTACAAGTTCATCACATTGATGATAAATTGAACAAAGAGATCAGCAGAAAATGCTAGTTTCCTTCATGCAAGAAAACTAGAGAGAAACTTATGCATCAGTGAAATACTCGTATGAAACAATTTACAGCCTAAACTTACTAGTGAATAAGAATTAAAGATTTGTCCAAGGGAGAAGAAAGTCTCAGTCTTTGTAGATATAAAAGAAAGAACCTTCAACAAGGTGAAACTTATACCTCACTAACGTTACTAACTGCATATAATGTTGCCCCAGCAATGACAATTAGATCCCCTTTTACAGGGTTTGGACCCTCTGCAACATAAAATGGATACAAAACCATAAGAAAAAGAGGAATATAAACCAAAAAAAGAACAATTAATCATTTGCATGTATAAATGAATGTGATTTTATTCTCTTGAGGAAAATACTAGTTAAGAACGGTTTCTAAGATTAATGTCAAAAATCACGTTCAGTTCTCTGGTGATATGGAGCATATGCCTCTAGTCCACATGCTTCATTCTGTAAACAATTTATTACTTTACCTTCTCAAAAAAAAGTTTATTACTTTACAGTGATGATAAAAAATTATACAACAACCACTTTTCAAAATACATCTCAATTTAGTGTTTAACCATTAGTTTTCTCATTCGAAGATTGATTGTAGCTATGTAATTTGTTTTGTTCTGTAAATGTGGTAGGTGGGTAAATTTATTTAGACTTGGTGAAGACGGTTTACTTCAGCCTTCAGGATCATTCACATATTTAACTATTCTAATGGAACCAGGAAAGTTCAAATAATCTTCTTTTAAACATTCAAGAAAATTGCAATAGTAACAGGAAGAACATGAGGAGCATCCACTTACTTGCACGATCTCCAGAATGCACATCAGAGAATACAACTATGACAAGGCCAGCAACACAGATACCCGCACCAATCAACTTCACTATTCCATATTTTGTCTTCAAGAACAGCCAGGTGAGGAAGATGACACATGGAATTGTCCAACAAGAAAGAAGCATGATACTTGTTATAGATGTGTACTGGTAGGCCTTCACCACTACATGCCAAAATAACTGAATTTAGGCATTTCCATGGAGGTGTAGTAGACATGTTGATCAAAGGGACCATATTTCCTTATTTTGCAAGAATCTTATGTCATCACTTGGTAGATGCAACAGTGCTGATGACAAACCCATCTTATTCAAATGGAAATACATCAATTGAAGTAATTCATTTCTATTGAATTGAAAAAGAAAGATGTTTTTATCTAGCCTAAGTCAAGGTTTTATAATCATTGTATAGTACTTTTGTCCTTGACTAGAAAGAACCAAACGAAAGCACAGATAAAAAGCTTCTTATTTGTAGGAGAAATTTACTCACCAAGAAAATTTGCTTCCACATCAATGATGGCGAGCAGCACGTAAAAGTACCAGTTTATCTGTTAATAAATGATACGAAGAAAGTCATGTCAACTGTTTCTCGAGAAAAGTAGTTCCAAAAGTTTACATTCCTATTCCAAACTAGTCATGGTAAAACTACCTTTAGACTTTAATAGTTGGAGAATCATTATATGCAAAGAATATTTCTTTTGATAAAGCTAGAATAATAACATATGTTTGACCAGCAACCAAGAAGCTTAATGAATACATCAAAAAGGAACAATTGTAGCGGATCTTTGCTGCCTTGAGAATGAGAAGGTTCATGTAGAAGTATTCACAAACAGTAGAGATTAGAGAAGACATTCTGAAACGGGGATATGATATACAAATCGAACTTCCAATTAGAAGAAGCCCCAGGACATTCTTGCTCCCCTAAATAGGTGACTCAGCATCTTATACACTAACGTTTTAGTTGACAATCCTACTTAACAAAAACTGCAACCACCGAAGTCTGAGGGGTCACAAAAGCATTAGTGTCTATCAAGGGCCTCAAGGCTAATAATTCATCGTAGCATATGGCATCATACACGTCGAACAAGAACAAGGAAAGGAGACCTGACACTTTTCCGAATGTTGGGATCAAAGAACAATGGAAAAGGTAAGGACAATAATTGGAGAAAACGTTCCAAGTCATTTCCTGCAGATGACTACTTCCATTCAAATCGTTAAATATGGATCGCTATTTCAATCCAGGGGATCATAAAGAATCAAAGCAACCTCCCAAATTGTTCTATTCTTCTTTATTTCTGAATAGCGCAATAAGCATTAAATTCACAACGGCGAATAGACAAATTGAAACTATATTTTTTTTCCCTGCTGACAAAATTAAAACACAGTATGAGGAACACATGGGAAGGAAGATGGACACCTGGAGCGGCTGCCGCCGACGGATGACCACGAATCCATAAAAGATTGCAAGCAGCACGTAGTTCAAGAACGACTGCGAGGTTGGAGCATTAATGCCTGCACCATTTTGCCATTAGTTCCTTCGCTCATTCCAAGAACCGTATGAATCATCAAAACGCCAAATAAAAATCTCAAGTTGGCATAAAAGTTCCCCTCAAAAGCAATGCTTTCATCAAATTTAAGCAGAAAAATCACACCTTCTCTTATATATTCCCACACGCCCAAAAAAAAATCATCGAAAGCACCACGACATCGGCCGCGATCATCGGAAACCCACGCAAGATAAATCAGTAAAGCCTCAAAATTTTGACGGCAAGACGTCACCCTCTGAGAGACTTGTGCGAGCAGAAGCATCAAAACAGCTAAGAATGCCAATCAAGGACCTACCCCTCTTGGCGAGCTCGTAGGAGGTGATGCTGGTGGAGGAGATGAGGACGGCCGCGAACTGGCCGGCGACCACCCCCGCGAGCGTCTTCTTCGTCCACAGCTTTCTCACCTTCGCGCCGAGCCTGTCAAGAATCCATGGAGACCGAGAGACCGTCGACATTTTCTCTTCTCCTACTCCTGCTCAGCAGCCAAGAACAGAACAGAAGCAAAAGCGACAAGAACAACTTCCTCACTCTCTCTCTCTTCCCCTCCCTCTCAGTTGATTTGGTGTCAAAGTTCGGATTTTTGCTGCGGCAATTTTATAAGCGACGGAGAGTTCGGCGCCCCAACGGCAAAGCGGGCGACAGGAGTGGCGCGTGATGATTGCCTGCCTGGCGGGATCGGACGGCTGTGGTGAGCTTTTGACGTCCGTAACAAAAAGGCTCCGATGTCAGCCATCGGTAGTTGATGCCTCCCCTACTTGTAATAATATTATTATAATATATATATCATATAATAATATTAATAATATATTTTTGCTTTATTACCTTCAAACTACAAAAGTTAAAAAGTGTTAATTAATTAATCCCTTGAAAAGACTTTCCTTGTTTCTTTCTTTCTTTGTCTAGTTTAAAAAATTTCATCCTTGGCCATTCTTCTTTTTCTATGCCAGTCCCTGAAACCTGCATTTTATCTTATTGCATATGGAAAAAAAAATCTGGATATGTATTTTTACTTATATTTAATTTGGGACCGGACATTTTCCGTTTTTATTTGCACCATAATTTGAAATATGAAAGCATATTTCATTTCGGACATATGTAATCATGCATGCATACATTCATACATTATATATATACATTGTAATGAATTATCAATAATTAATAAGATAAATAGTATATATATTAAATATACATTATATCGCATGCATAAGGCTCTCAGCGACACGTAATGAGCCATATAGTCAAAAGATTTACGCAAATGAAACAGATGAAATGAAGTCTTTTCTTTTTAAAAAAAAAAAAAAAGATTTACGCAAATGCCAGTTGCAAGTTGACATGATCAGATAAGGAAATGTTGCCAAATGGAATTTTGCAATTGCTGCGGGAAAATTATTTCCAAGCGTGCTAATTAATTAATTAGCTCTTGGCTGATTTAATTTAATTGTGGGCGTTAAAAATTTGTTCTCGTCCTTCCTGAAATTATTCCGAATGTGATTATATAGCTCTAATTGAAATTTATTTTCTTTATACTTTTAATCCCATACATATGAAATATTTCTTTTTTATCCGATAACCTGAAAACAAAAAAAGAAAAGAGATCCTTTTATGCCAAAGTTAAAAATATTCCGATGACATTTTCTGCATTGTTAATTGGAGTGGACTAGACAGTGGCGTGTGTGTGATGGGAGGATATGATATATATACAGGAGAGAGGGAGAGAGAGAGAGAAGGACATCTATAGTATACAGGGAGAGAGAGAGAGAGAGAGAGAGAGAGAGAGAGAGAGAGAGAGAGAGAGAGAGAGAGAGAGAGAGAGAGAGAGAGAGAGAGAGAGAGAGAGAGAGAGAGAGAGAGAGAGAGAGAGAGAGAGAGAGAGAGAGAGAGAGAGAGAGAGAGATGACGATGAGGATTCTGACCTTGAGAACGGAGTGAAGTGCCAGCTTCTTTTGACCCAGCAGGAAGGAGATGGAATTTGGACCTCTGGTTTGCAATTGCAAACCAAACGCTTGAAAACGGAACAAATTAAAAAAGAAAAAAAACTTTGAAGACAATGTGGACGTGCGAACCCCAAATGCGGTTCATGTGCAATTATTAGTTGTTAATATTATCATCATTATATATTAATTAATTATTAGGAAATAAAATAACGACAAAACAAAAGCATGCGCCAACTTAATGATCAATTACGTGATTAACTATATATATATATATATATATATTACCAGGCGACAGTGAGCCTAACAGTGACATTAAGATTTCAATATTTTTGGTATTCCGCTGCCTGCATATTATTTTAATGTTACCATCACCGCAGAAGGGGAATAAGTCTCTGCTAGATATTTTGGATTTTGATAAGTGCCCTTTATTTTTTAAAAAAAATATTAATAAAGAATTATAAATTTGATGCTAATTAACAATAAGATACGTTACAAGAGCATCCAACAGAGGTCTTATCATCTGCCATCTCATGGCATTTGTTCTCTGCTCCATGTTCATTTGACATGAAGCTGCCATTTTGGACCAAAAAAAAAGGTTATATAAGTAAACTGACGAACGAAAAAATATGATTGTATACTTTTGTGTATGTTGGATTCTCTCACCTTTTTTTTAATTATGAATTAAGTATTTGCCTGAATCAATTGTACAATATTAATTCTAAAAGTATTGACAAAAAAATTACCTCATCTTTTACACAAATATTAAACTGATAAGTAAAATTAAACTTCTAAAAAATAATTCATCACAAATATTAAACTCATTTTTTATCTAACTCTATTAATTATCATGTCAAATTAGATAATTATTTATTTTAACAATATGTCTTAGTTTCGTTGAAATAGTGGAGGAGAGAGAAGAAAATGATTCATAAGGCGCTGTTTGGTTACGGATTAAGGGTCTATTTGAATTGAGGGTTATGAAGGGATGGGGTGAAATATGAGGGAATGCAATTAGTTAAATTGGTTATATTTTTTATTTAAGTTAAGAGGGTGGGGTGGAATAGCTAAGTCCTTTAAACACCATATTTTTCATTCCACCAAATTGGTGGAATGAAGAGGGATATATTATTTTAAACCAAATTAACATCTTTATTTTTTTATTACCAAATTAAATTATTTCACTCCTTACCAAATTAAACCACCTCTCTCTCTCTTCTAACTTCTCTCTCACATTCCTTGATATATATCATCATATATTATTTTTTTCTAATATGAATACATATTTATCTATAATTTTTATTAAATAAAACTTTTTAGTAAATATAAAATTTTATTCAAAATAATTTAATATTAATATAATATATTCAACCGAGTTGGGACATAAAATCCGGATTCAGTCTCGACCCGACCCGGCTGGATGTCAAAGAAATGAAATTCGATCCTAACTCAATTATCCATCGGAATGGGAAAAATTTAAAAAATCCTAGTCGGTGTGGATGAGGACGATCAGGTCATCCTGGTTCATGCTCACCCCTAATTAACAATTATAAATACTTTAAATATATAATGAAGGGTAAAAATGATTTTTATGCACATAAAACCTTCATTACTCCACCCCACATTTTATATAATTTATTATTCAAATATGGACTTTCTAATGACACACCACGACATCCCATCCCATCACGCACCACACCACAACATCTCATTCATCCATTAGTTATATGCATTGCCAAATTGACTCTAAGAGATGGAATAAGATCTTAATCGTCGGAATATCGTCAAACACGATGTAAATTAGGATTAAGAGGAGACAAGCGTGGTACGGTTTACGATGAATGTTTAAACTTGTTGGACCAATGTTTTAGAGGTTATTGTATTCTTCATTTTTGCTGGATTAAAAAAAATCTATCTTAATCCATTCAATTTCACGAATTACGTAACTCTCCTCCTAAATTAATTATTCTGCACCAAACAGCATCTAAAGCTTCGAGCCTAAACCGCATGATTAGAATTATGGCCAAATTGATGAATGATATAGCGTTGACATTTTATATTTTTATTACGATAATAATGTCTGACTTTGTGCATCTCAATGAATCGTTTCCACGATTATATATTAATTAATTTATGCGTTGTTGCAAGTGTACAGGATCAACAAGATACTAATTATACGTAATCATCATCTCGAAATATTAATATATTCATTTATAAATATTCTTCGTATTGGTCTCTATCCATCCAAACTCTTTGAAATTATGTGTTGATCAATTTTCTTAAAATCATTTATTTTATATTCTTAATTAGGTGACACATGAACAATAATTAAGGGAGAAAAATATTTTTAATAAAAACTTAACTAGGTTTAAACTTTTGACATCCATATTGAAATTAATGTGCTGATCAAGTTTTTAAAAAGTTAAACAGTTATAAGAAGATCAAATTTTATATTATATCACACATCTTCTATCGACGAGTTTTAAATTTACACTTCCCAAAACAGCAAATTAATATCGTAAATACCAATAGAATAAACAATTTGCAGATAAATATCTTATGATAGCTGGATATTTCAGTAGTCCATTCTACTTAATTAATTTTGTTGCATTATTGAAGCATACGTATCTACGTAATCCAGGGGTTTGAATACATTGATTTGTACGGAAACTGTTCCTTTCTTGTGTTAGAAAACAAAATTGTCAACGGGTTGGGAAAAAAAAATAAAGCAGCTATCAATATCTGTTGATATGTTCACACGAAACGATTAAAGTTCTATTTTTATACAATGATGGAATATATTTTTTTATATTTCCTATTACAATAATATTTTTTATCATTCGAATAACTAGTTCATAATTAATCCATCAGCTCCATCCAAGATTTATTTGCAAAAATGGTATTTTTTTCTTCAAGCTTATTGAGCCACCATAAAAACTTATTTCTAGTATTTTGATAAAGGGCCCAACACACACGCCATGACCTATAGAAGCCCAATTTCTCCTGCACTTCTTCTGCCACGAGACTTGGAAGTTGGAAGAACGATATGGTCATCCGAGGAGGAGGATAATTTGTACTTTTATCTGTATATAATCAAGGCGGAGTGTGAGGGCTAAATTTTGTCTGCTGTATCCACTTTTGATTATCTTCACAAAAATGTCATTCGATATCAATTTGTAAGCACATGATGATTCAAAAATATTTTAGTTCCGATCCTACCAATAAGTAATTGATGGTTAAAACGCTGACTTAGCACTCATATTATCATTTTCTCTCTCTTTTATATCATATTTAAAATAATAAAAAAAAACCTCCATATCATATTAAATGTAATAAAAATAAAAAAAATCCTCTACATATATTTCAAAATAAAAAAGGTTGTTGCACCTCATTGGGAGGGGTCATTCTTCGTCACTCTCTCGTGTATTCTCTCGCATAGAGTAGAGAGGAGAGAGGAGAGAGGAAAGAGGAGGGGCGCTTGATGTTGTGTCGAGACAACTCACTAATCGTGATTTTCTCCATCGTGCTTGCACCTCGAGCTCTGTAAGGCCGTATGCAGCACCGCCACAACCACCGCCATCCATGGCTGCTTCTTCATGATTGGGCTCAGAATCTGCATTCCAACTCATACACCGTGCCTCCGATCCCACCTCTTGCCAAGCCGACTATCCACCGTTGATGCCGAACACTCTTACCTTGTGTCCACAATGGCGCGCACAATGTGGGCGATGAAGAAAGAGTGAGGGAGACCCTCTACATGCGTGCGAGCGAGCGAGAGAGAGAGAGAAAGAGAGAAGAGGGGCTACCCTCCCCCATCCTCCTCCACAATCTTTTCTTCTAGGGTGCCGATGCAGGAGCCAATGCCAAAGAAGGAAACATGAAGGGATAGTGGCCCCCTCCCAATGAGGTGTGGTAGCCTTAAGGCGATTAGAAATTGAAATTGGATTACTTTCTTTTGAATACTCTCAAAGTTGGATGACCATACATGAAAGTTACTCCTCGTAAGTGAATAAAAACACAATTTTTTACCTTTTGATTTCACCACATTTTCTCCATAATATGCATATTTATCTCATATTTTCTTAAAAGAACACTCTAGTAATAACATAAAAATCTACTTATGATTTATTTATAGAAGTTAAATTTTCTTATAACTCTCACATCCCTCCCATATTTAAACCCAACCAAGCAATCAAACATTTTCATGCCTTATCTTCTTCTTTATCAAGACATTAAAATTCCTTCATACTGATGGAAGGTCATCTAAAGGGATTAAATGTAAAAATTCTAAAATTCTTAAACCTAAGGTTGACCCTATATAAAGGTCACAAACTCTCATCTCTTATTCTTTTCTCGTGATGACTACGAGTCAAGGAAGAAGGAGGAGAAGGATAACGGGAGGAGAATGGCATAATATGCCTTAAGAATAAGTTATAGTTACTCTTTAAATGAAGAAGAAAAGTAAAGTAATGTACTCGGTGTATATGCTTCAAAGACATAAAGTATCACAAAAAAAAGGCTTGCACTTTATATATGTACTTTTCAAGAACAAAGTTTCTTATAAAAATAATGAGTACATTTTATATGTGTGTTCTAAAAAAACGTATGGCCTAACTAGCCAATGTGCTAATGTTAACATGATTCTTCAATTTTAATTAAAATCAATATGAAGATTATGATACCATGTGAAGAAAATGAATGAAAGATCAAGTATAATATTTCAATGTCTCGCATAATGAAAGATGGCAAAAACCAAATGGTTATTAAATAACCCTAAGAAAATGTTAAGTAAATAATGAAAGACGATAAATTAAGATGTTAAATGGTAATAAAGCTCATGGAGTTATAAATCAACTCCTATGATGTTACATGACAATAAAAGAATAAATAATTAAATGACAAGATGAATGTCATATATCTTTTATAACGTGTTGAATGGTATGTTGTAATGGATGTTACCTTCATGATGTATGCACTGTTTACTCTATATTATTTATTATGATGTTTGAGTGTTTCTAAATGCTATGTTATGTAATACGAGGATTGCAATATAATTCATGACACACATGTCATTATTTTTAATTGCAAATGCATATAATGTAGTATCATAATTATATGTCATAGCCTGCAAGATCTTTATGAATACTTTCCACTATGAAATTGTGCAAATGATTAAAAATAAAAGACGGTAACTCAAGATCATGATAAAAGTATTACATATGCTTAGGGTTAATTAAGTTTTATGATAGCACATTGAGTCTAATTATACAATCTTTTGAAGTCTTTTAAAATAGTCGTTGATAATATTATATTCAATTGATTATTCATTTTAGTCAAATATTTTTAAGTTAGTAAATCTTTCTCTATTTGATATTAAAAGATAAGTGGACTAATAGTCCACAGTTTGCCCAATGATGTCTAAATTGTTGGATAAATATTTGGGTTGATACAATTGATACTAGAGCACATGTCAATTGATACAATTGTATAAGTCAAAAGCAATCATTAAATGTCAATTTTTATGTTCTTATTTATGTTTATAATTGACCAATTAATGAGTACTTAACTATTATTTTGTAAATAATGGAGTAGGAAACTCCTCTAATAAGAAGGCTACTGTGGAAGAAAGATTCTTGGCGAGCATTTATGTTAAGATTGAAATTTAAGCATGAATTTCTTTTAAGGAAAAAAATATGTAACAACATTAAAATATAAGTCAAAGATATTTAAGTCTTTTGGCTTAAAACTAAGGTTAACCCTATATAAAGGCTCCAAGCTTTCTCTAGTCTCTTCTCTTATTCTCTCCTCCCTTCTAGATGATGGCTATGAGAACTAGGGCTTGAGTAAGAAGGAGGAGGAGAAGGGCACAAATAGGAATAATGAAGAGAAGGAGAAGAAGAAATGGACAACAAGAAGAGGCTTCGATTCAAACCTCCAAGATGTGTAAAAGGAATCTAACTCATTCTTCCTCCTAAATGGTTATTTTGGTTGAGAATTTTAGGAACCCCTTGTTCACATAATGTGAGATTGCATACGTTATGATGTATGGTGATTTGTACAAATTTTTTGTTATCATTGGAATAAATATCTGAATAGGTTTTACTCATTCAAATGCAATAAGATGAAAGGTTCAAAATCTGGATTCCGTAAAACTTAATTTTTATTATTTGGAGATGAGTATAAATCATTATGATGATAAAATAATGCTACTATTATGTGGTCTCATATAGTAGCCGAGGAAAATGATAAAATTCATCATATTATGTGTGTTTCCAAGGATGATTGAAAAAAAATCCCTTCTCAGAAATAGCATGTGTGTTTCTGATTGTGATCAAGAAAAGTTCCTCGTGTGTGTTTCCGAAGATATGACCTAGTTAACCAATGTCATGAGTTGACATTATTTTTCAATTTAACACCAAAATATGAAAATGATATTATGTGAAGAAGATGAATTAAAGATGAAACATATTACTTCAATGTCTCACATGATAAAAAAAATGAAGAAAGTCTAAACGATTATAAAACAATCCCAAGGAGATGTTTAGTATATGACAAAAGAAAGTAAAGATATTGTTAATAATGCATTGAATCCTACTCCAACTAGAAATCCATCTGGACCCAAACTCTGAAATAAAAGGAAATATGTCTGACATATTTTGAATATTTCCTTATCATGATATTGTTAACTAATTGATTTATTTTCTTATCATATCCTATTTTTAGAATTAATATAGAGTCTCAGTTGGTTTATAATTTTTATTATCTGTTAAAGAGAGTGCCTATATAAACTCCCTAGAGGTCCAAAGATATACCACTCTAATTTTATAATTCTCTTATGTTTCTTCCCTCTAATAAAACTTTGTGTCGCCTTAAATTTTTTGGGTTTTCTTACGGTGCATAATTTCTTGGCTTCATCATCGATCCTCCGTCAGGTGTAGAGATGGCATCGCACAATGTGAACATCGAGAAATTTATGGGACAAAATAGTTTCAATCTCTGACATATCAAGATGAGGGCACTTTTGAAACAATAAGGAATCTAGGCGCCGCTCATGAACATGCCAAAGAACAAACCAACGGAGAAAGACTCGAAGGATAAAGAAAAGGAGTCTGACCTCGCAAGTTTGGCGGCATAGAAAGAGAAGGTGCACTCCATTATCATGTTGTGTCTAGAGGATGAGGTTATTATGGAAGTCATTGATCAAGAAACGATGATTAGTCTATGATCGAAACTTGAGAGTGTCTACATGACCAAGTCTCTGACCAACAAGTTGCTATTGAAGCAATGTCTGTTCGCCCTCTGCATGCAAGAAGGTACCCCTTTGAAAGATCATCTTGATCAGATGAATACTCTGTTAATGAAATTACAAAACATAAATGTGAAGATTGAAGATGAAAATGATGTCCTACTTCTGTTGGTGTCTTTTCATCTGTCATCCGAAAATTTCGTTCAGTCTGTTATCATCGAAAGAGACATAATTACTCTTGAAAAAATAAAATCGAGTCTACATACTTGCGAACTTCGTCATAGGGAGTCTGACAAGGCTGTGAAAACTCAGGCCGCAGGGTTGGTAACAATCGCAGAGAAGACAAACCCTAAAAAGGGTAAGTCGAAGAAGAACGTTAATCCGAAGGACATCTGCAACTACTGCAAAGAACTAGGTCACTAGAAGAAGGATTGCCCCAAAAAGAAAAAAAGACACGGTTGCTGTAATAGCTCACCAGAATAACGAATCTGATGATGATTTGGCACTCATGATGTCTGATCAGAGATGTTTGGAGGAGGGTTGAGTTCTATATTCAGGATGTTCTTATCATATGACTCCGCACAGAGAGTGGTTCTTAATTTATCAGAATATTGATGGTGAAAACGTCATCAGATTTGCTATTCTGGTGAGCTACTGCAGCCTGTAAAATAGTTGGAATCGGCTCAATTCAAATCAGAACTCATGATAATCGGGTGAGGACATTAATAGAGGTCCGTCATGTTCCACAACTGAATAAAAATCTAATATCGTTAGGAGTTCTGGACTTCAAAGGATATCGGATTGATGCTGCAGAAGATGTTCTCACGGTCATCAAGGGTGATGTTGAAGTCATGCGAGGAGTCAGACAAAAGTTCTTGTACATACTACAAGGCATAGTAATTTCTGACATGACTGTAGTAGATAGTTCATCCATATCAAAATTAGAAGCATCCAAGTTGTGGCACATGCGACTTGGACATATGAGTCAGAAAGGGATGGACATCCTCAGTAAGCGCAATCTTCTGGATGGTCAGAATATATCTAAAATCGGATTTTGCAAGCATTGTATTTTTGGAAAACAAAAATGACATCAATTCAGCAAAGCCGTGCACAAGACGAAGGCAACACTCGATTACATCCACGTTGACTATTGGGGTCCCTCTCGTATTCCATCTCTAGAAGGTTCTAGATACTTTCTATCTATGATAGATGATTACACAAGAATAACATGAGTACTCATGATGAAACACAAGAATGAGACATTCGAAGCTTCCAAACAGTGGAAGACTCTGGTGGAGAATCAGACATCGAGAAAGGTGAAACGTTTTCGTACTGATAATGGCTTGAAGTTCTATTCATCTGAATTTGGTCGATTCTACAAGGATGAATGCATTGCCAAGCATCGCATCGTCAGAGATACATCACAATAGAATGGCGTAGCAGAACGTATGAACAGAACTTTTCTGGAGAGGGCACGGTGCATGCTCTCTAATTCTGATATGAAAAAGTCATTCTGGGCTGAGGCTGTTTAGTATGCTATCTTGTCAATCGGAGTCTTGTAGTCGCGATCGATCTAAAAACTCCTATTGAGGTATGGTCAAGTAATTCTGCCGATTATGCTAATATGAAATTTTTTTACTGTCCAGCATAATATCATGTAAGGAAAGTTAGAACCAAGGATTAAAGAATGAGTCTTTGTGGGATAAGATGCATGTGTAAAAGGTTTTAGAATCTGGTCTCCTTCAGAGCACAATGTTATTCACAGCAAAAACATATCTTTTGATGAGATGCTTGTGCTTAAGCAGAAATTAAATGTTGTTGATTCAACAGAGGAGGGTGTCAATAAACAGGTGGAGTTTGGATTAACTCCAATTCAAAATGAGGCAGAAGAATTTCATTAAGCTGAACAACCTGAACTTGAGGAGCAAACAGAAGAAGCAACGACAAGTCTAGTTGTAGGACGTGCTCGCAGTAAAGTAGGTCCTCCTAAGTGTTATGACTTTGAGGACATAATTGGCATATGCATTCCAAGTAGCTGAAGAGGTGGAGTCGCCAAAGCTATCGAGTTACCAGGATGCTATCACATATACAAAACAATGAGTGGAGAGATGGAGTCTTTTCACAAGAATCAGAGTTGAGTGTTGGTCAAGGTACCAAAAGATAGAAAGATCGTTGGATGCAAGTGGATCTTCAAGAAGAATGTTGAAAGTCTAAAAGTTGAAGGCATCATATTCAAAGCACGTCTAATTGCTAAAGGTTACAGTCAGAAAGAGAAAGTAGACTACAATGAGATCTTCTTTCTAGTTGTTAGGCATACTTCCATCCGGGTGCTACTAGTCATTGTAGCATATCAGAATTTGGAGCTTGAGCAATTAGATATGAAGACAACTTTTTCACATGGAGAACTTGAAGAAGACATCCTCATGAGTCAGTCAAAGGATTTCTTTATCGCAGATAAAGAAGACCAAGTTCGCAGATTAAAGAAATCATTATATGGCTTGAAGAAATCACCGAGATAATGGTACAAAAGATTCGATAGTTTTATGATCAGTAAGGGATTCAATAGGAGCTCTTATGAATGTTGTGTCTATCATAAGAAGGTGAAGGGTGATTCCACTATCTATCTACTCTTATACGTTGATGATATGTTGATTGTTGCTAGGAATGTGGAAGACATTTAGAATTTGAAGAAATTTCGATGTTGGTGCAGCAAAGAAAATTTTAGGGATGGAGATTTACAGGGATCACGTAAAGAGTAAACTCTTTCTGTCTCAGAAAAGTTACATTCAGAAGATTTTATCTAGATTTGATATGTCTGCAGCGAAAACCTTAAGTACTCCATCAGCTTCAAATGTGCACCTTTCTACAATTGAATTTATGTCTGACGAAGAAAATGAGTATGTCTCGTGTTCCATATGCTAGTGTCGTCCGAAGCCTGATGTATGCTATGATATGTACAAGACTTGATATTGGTCATGCCGTTAGTGTGGCTAGCAAATTCATGAGCAATTCAGGAAAGCGTATCTTCCAATATCTAAGAGGAACATCTGACATTGACCTCAACTACAGAAGTGGTAAAGAGTGTTTAGTTGCAAGATATTCAGGCTCATATTATGCTGCAGTTGTTGATGAAAGAAGATCAATGACAGGTTATGTCTTCACTCTTGACAGTTATGTTACTAGTTGGAAAGTCACACTCTAGTCATCTGTTACATTATATACCACAGAGGCAGAGTACATGACATTGACAGAAGCTGCTAAGAAAGACATCTAGGTAAAAGACCTTGTCGGAGATCTTGGACTACAATAAGATCAGGCTATAATGTACTGTAACAGTTTAAGTGCAATATGTTTAGCCAAAGATCAAATGCATCATGAAAGAGCCAAACACATCGACGTCATGTATCACTTCATCTGTACTGAGAAGAGGATCTAGACAAAGAAGGTCAGAATAGAAGATAATTCAACGGATATGTTCACCAAGTCGATTTCTACTAGCATGTTTCAACATTGTTTGGACTTTCTAAATATTGATAGATGACAGTAGTCCCAGGTTGGAACTGGCAGCGGCAGAGAGTGTTATATATATGATTGAAGAATTTAATTCAAGGTAGAGATTGTTAATAATCCATTGAATCCTACTCCAACTGGAAATTCATTTGGACCTAAACTTTGAAATAAAAGAAAACTTGTTTGATATATTCTGTATATTTTCTTATCATGAGATTGTTAAGGAATTGATTTATTTCCTTATCACAAGGTAGGTGTCCTATTTTTAGGATTAATATAGAATCTCAGTAGGTCTGTAATTCCTATCATTTGTTAAAGAGAGTGTTTATATAAAGTCGCTAGAGGTCCAAAGAGTTACCATTCCGGTCTTGTAATCCTCTTCTGTTTCTTCCATCTAATAAAACTTTATGTTGCCTTAAACTTCTCGAGTTTTCTCGCGGTGCATAATTTCTCTCGTGCAGAAATCCTAACAGATATTAATGGTAATAAAGTTCAAGGATTTATAAATTAACTCCTAAAATATACATGATAATAAAAGAAGAAATAGTTAAATGATGTGAATTTCATATATTGATGTCATGAATGTTAACTTCCTATAATGATTTATGCATTGTTTAGAAAAATTACACCAAATATCTTTCAACTTTGACGTTTGCTCAGCGATACCTTCCAACTTCACTTTGTAACACGAATGTCTTCCATCTTTGAAGTGTTTCACTCGATGCCCTCATTACCTGTGATCGGCTATCTCCCGGACATCCCATCGACGTAATATTCACGTGGCCATTTTCTCTCTCCTTTACGCAAGAAGTCATCTAATGTAGCATTTCTTTCTCTTACGTGACATAATTAAATAATAAAAATAATATAATTAGTAAAAAAGTGAGAGAAGGACTATTTATTTTTCTACAAGCCTGAATTTGAGATTGTTTAAATTTGTGTAGCATTCAGAATATCAATGAAGCTAATTGCATGGAAAATGGTGAGATGCTGCGTAGTAAGTGTGCAGAAGAACTATGTGAGAAAATTAGTCAGTTGACAATGTGAAGGCTACGATGGAACTTTCTTGAGTCTTGCTTTAAATTTTTGCTTGAGGACAAGCAAGACTTTAAGCTTAGAGGAGTTTGATGCATGCAAAACATAACATATTTTAGATTATTATTTTAGTTAATTTTCTGTAATTTAATCATGACATGCATCATTTTAGGTCATTTTTAATAATAATTTCAGATTTATGCAGTCTAACTATTGATTTTCTGAATATTTTAATTTTTCAACAAATTGACTTAATTTCTATAATTATTTTGCAGTCGGATCGAACAAGTCAAGATGACATTCTTTTGCGGTTGATAAATCCTCGTCAGCCGAGATTATTTGTCAATAATCAAGGAGCATTCGACTTTTGTGGCCGAGACTATCATTAATCAAGCATGGTTATCATTAGTCGATACTATCATCATCATGATAAGTTGTTATCGGTCGAGATAAAATAAGAAGGGCGCAAAACAACATAGAGATGGAGATTATCGGACAATAAATATCCTTAACCAAGATGTATCGGCCGAGAATTCCATATCAATCAAGAATATCGCCCGCAAAAGATTTCAAGTTTTATCTTAACCAATTTATCAAGAGGTCATCCTTGGGCGCAAACTAGATTTTGTGGCCGAGATTTACAGAGGATATCATCAGGTGCAAAACGAAGTGGATAGAGTTTATCGGTTGTGAAACTTTTATCATTAACTAAGTTTTATCTCTAGCCAAATTTAAAATTGATCGTATGATTTTATCGACCGTGATCTGCGTCAAGACCTTTCGCACCTATAAATACGTAAAGAAGTTATCGTCCCAAGGGTGCTCTGAAGTTCAAGTTTCTTCCACAGTTGAGTCAAAAGCTCTGCAGGCTTCGACCAAGAGGAGAGAAGTGCGACGGCTGAAAGTTGATCGCGACTCTGATCAAGTTCGAGAGGCTGTCCGACTGTCTGCCCGTGATCCAAAGCTTCAACTTTTATCCGTTTTAGGTGTAATTCTTACAATTTTTATAATTTATATTTTATTATCTCTCCAATGTTTCTAGGATGAACTCCATATTTTTAAATTTTATATTTTAGGAGATTATTATTGAAGGGAAACTATTTGGACCCTATATTATTTATTTTAATCTTTTCTGATCAATTAATTAATTGTGCTTAGTACCTTTGATTTAATTATTTGGATTTCAGAGTTGAGTAATTTCCAATTTATGAACTATTTGATTTCAGAATTCATTAACTAATTAATTAATTTTATTTGAAATTAATAATTGACATAAAGTTGATAACTAGTGTGTGGAGAATCAAGTTTGTGTGGTCTGCTAATCTATACCAGTTTGTGGAGTGATTAATAGTTTAGGGAATCCAATTTAATACATCTTAATTTTAATATGATTTGATGGGATGCCTGTTTGTGGAGACTTCAATTCTTATTAAATTAAGATAGTTTAATTTGCATACTTAGATTGAGGGGATGTCAGTTTGTGGAGATCGCAATTTAATCATGTCAAGTTAATAAGTTAGGAGGACTTTAATCCATCATTAAAGATTAAATTTATCTTTTACGGTTCAAATATTTATCCTGATCTATTTTTCTAAGACCAACTTCAACACCATTATCTTATTTTTATCTTATTTTCTTTATGTTTACAAAACCTATTTCCAAAATCCATGTTTTTATTCTCTCTTAAAAATTTATAAATTCAAATATTGAATTAATAATATTCTTCATGAGTTCGACACTTTTTACTCATATTACTATATTACTTGAGCGACTAGTGCACTTGCTAGCGAGTTCTATTTTGCTACATCATTTTACGCATCATGGCGCCGACGAGGCCCCTCCCTCCGGCACTGGCAAGGCTCCCTAAGGTTGAGGGGTGGTGGTCTTCTCTCATTTTTTACTTATTATATTAATTTTTTATTATTATTTAATCATGCCACGTAAGAGAAATGCCACGTCAGATAGCTTTTTGCGTGGAGGAAAGAGAAAATGGCCGTGTTGATGTCATGTCGAGGGCGACCGGGAGACGATTGATCGCAGGTAAGTAGGGCATTGGGTGAAACGAGTTCAAAGATGGAAGCATTCGTGCTGAGCAAACGTCAAAGTTGGAAGGTATTTGGTGTAATTTTTTCGAATTATTTATAATTATTATTGATGTTGACGCTTCTAAATGCCAAGTGCGTTATGTGGATTGTAAGATAGCTCATGACATGCGTGTTATTATATTTAATGTTAAATGCACATCAAGTAATAGCATACATTACCTTTACATACTCTAATTGAGTACCATGTACTCTAGGGGGCCATTTGGCTAGAGAATTTCTTTTATAAGAATAAAGTAGTAGAATATTATATTCTTGAAAAAGTATAGATATTCTTATTCTCGCTTGTGTTTGGATGGAAGAGAATAAAATTTTAAAATATGATATTTTAAGTACAAGATTTTATTATAAATAGATTATGTTTAATAGTATAATAAAAAAATATTAATATAACAATAAAATATTTAAAAATAAAAATAAAAGAAAAAATTAAAAAGTTTAAAACGAAATAATATAACTATTCTTCTTATTTTGAAGAATATGTATATTCTTACGATAAGCATAAAAATAGCGGTTTCATCATTTTCAAGGTGGTTTCGAATTTTTCGACGTTTGACCAAAATATTCTTATTTTAACTCATGTTTGCCTATATTATCAGAATATGGTGATATTCTAACGTTTATTCTCAAACCAAACGGCCCCTAGATGTGGGTTGGTGGTCAAGAATTAAAAAATATCGGTTCAAGTTCATAACAGAAGCGTTGCACGGGTGAATTTAATTATGTAACAAAGTCTTTTAATTTTTTTATTGAGAATGCTATATTAAATGATTATTTATTATTTTTGAGACATTTTTTTGTCATATATATGTTTGAAATGCCTATTAGATTGATAGTATATTATTATGAAAGTAATTCAAAAGGATTAGCTAAGTAAATGCCGACATATGTGTTGTTTTTTAGAAATAAGTGCATGCATTTGATTCAATTGATCTAATTTTCAAATACAATCAAAACAATAAAATGATCATGAAAGTGGGCATTTGTCTTTTTATTAGAATTGTATTAATCTGAAAAAAAGAGATACATGACTCCTAAAGATCAACTAGAATATCTCTAATCGATCATTATGAATTTCGAATTATCATAATTTTAGGCAAATTCAAATATCTGTATATTATTTTCTGATATTTTATCATAATTAATCATATTTGTTTTATTTTTCTTTATTCTGGTTTTTGTTAAACATTGTGTTGTTCTTATGTAATAGTATAGATCACATTTTAAATCATCTAATTTTAGTATTTGATCTATTTTGTGTGGGACGATATTTTTTACTATGACTTTGATTCTGTGTATTTGCAAAAGATTTGTCAAGTTTCTTATTACTACAAATTCATCAAATATTAGTGGAATGACGATGTTGTTTGGTTTGAGTTAATCAGTAACCCTTATTTTTTATTAAAAAACCCTACTAAAACGAATATATAAATGCATATGCTTTTTAATTGAAAGAAAACAATTAAATATGCTTTTTTAATAAACATTATCCATTGATAGAGGATTGAGTCCTGGTACAAAATAGTAACAAATAGTAATACTTTGACAACTGGATTGATGATTGAATTGGTCACTCAACTATTTCATGGTTTGGTCGGTTTAATTAAATATGATCAAATTTAATTAGTTTTTTAATTAAAAATAATAGTATTTTTATTACTTCTGAAAATATACTATGAATAAAAGTATAAAAGTTAGAAAAAACAATGGAACTAAATAATATAATCATTATCTTAGATCAATTAAACATTTTAAATATTTTATTATATGTTTAATATTATTATATATAATAATTTTAATTTTATCATCTCTAGTTTAAAGTTTTCATGAATATTTTTAGGTTTTTAAATTTTTTTCTTTATTACTATTTTTTCATATTTTGTTTTTCAAATTCAACTTTACTTTTCGTATAATTAATTTTATCTTTTATTCATCTTCTAAAATCTGCTCATCTTCCATCCTATTCTCACACATACTTACTAAAATATATTTTCCTTATATATTTTTTTATATTTCTTCTATCCATTATATAATTTTTCTAATATTTTTTTTAGAAGAACCGAGTTAAACAGATTTGGTTCAACTCAATTAAATTCTATCTTTTGCAAAAATAAGTTTTTACTAAACGAGTCACTCCTGCCGTTGAATTAGTATTCGACTAAGTACTGAGTTGTACGTATATTAGTAACATAATTTATTTTGGTTGTAAAGTCTCCTACGTTTGAAAAGTGATATCGACCGTTGGTGCTCGAACTTGGTCGTTGAGATATTTCTCTAATCATACACCGCCGCCACATATTTCCGATTGGATTTGAAGACGCAAAACATGGAGAGAAATGTTTTGATGTGTTAGTCCCTCTTTGAGGAGATCACCCCTCTGCCCAGTGTCTTCGTAGACAACAAAAGAATTTTGCAATCTTAACGTTCAGTAAGCACATGAGAGTTCGCTAGCACCATGTTTTGAAGGACGACCACTTCCGCGTCGGTGGATTCTTCCTGTCGTCGAAGTTGCTCGCGTGAGGTTCTCGGGCGATTTCGGGGCAGTGCGCGTTCCTCGGCCGATGCTTGCCCAGGTTTTCGTGGAGGGATCCGTTGCCTTTTTCCGGTTGAGAGGAGATTGGGAGAGGGGAGGGGGTGACGGAGAAGAGCGAGGGTGTAGCGGAGAGCGTCGAGGGATTTCGCCATTCGTCGAGTAGAAGCGATTTGGATGACAAATTTTCAGATATGATTCTTAACTTGTCTCCGCTTCCCATTTTAAAGTCCTTGCATTTACCTCGAAAACAGAGTCGACCATTCAAACGCCAAGAATGGAAGAAGACAAGAGCGGCATCAATGGTGACCCTCGCCGATGATGGCCCAACGACGCCGCTCTCGTTGGGTAATGGCAGGAGCCACTTGCCGCCGGGGCGCAAGGAGAGATTGCGGGAATTAATAAGGTCCAGAAGATTGCCGGAGGCCATGGAGCTGTACACGGAGATGAGAGGCATCGGAGTTGAGCCGGGAGTCGTCCTGGAGTCCATGCTGATTGATTCGTTCATGAAGTCCGGTCGCTTGAGCGATGCCTTTCGGGTGTTCGAAGCAATGCCCGAGAGAAATGTCGTTGCCTGGACGTCAATGATATCTGGGTGCGTCAAGAACGGTTGTCAAGCAACTGCTTTGTCTCTGTTTTGCGAGATGCTTGTGGATGATGAGCTCCCCAATGACTTCACCTTCAGCGCTGCACTGCAGGCTTGTTCTGACCTTGCTGATGTGCGCATTGGCCAACAGGTCCATTCATTGATCATCCGTTCTGGTCTTGAGCATGACTGCAGGGTTGGCAATTGTTTGATTGAGTTCTACTCAAGATGTCAATTGATAGAGAAATCTAAACAAATATTTGATGCGATGCAGGAGCTGGACTTGGTCAGCTTTACTTCATTGATTTCAGGATTGTGCAGGAATGGGTTGTTCCAGTCAGCTGTTAGGATGTTTTGTAATATGTTAACTGTGGGTTTGTATCCAAATGAGCACACAGTCACAAGTATTTTGACAGCCTGTGACCCACAGTTTGGTAAACAGGTGCATGGATACATGATTAAAAACTTGATTGCTCAAGGTGTTTACTCCGGAACCGCTCTGATCGAGTTATACTCTAGAAATTTTGAGTTTGAAATAGCTAAACGAATATTCCACAGTCTTGATATTAAGAATGTCGTCACTTGGAGTTCGATGGTTGCTTGCTATTTGAGGAATGACCAAGTGGAGGATGCTTTGGAATTATTCATGGAGATGATGCATTCAGGAGTCCAACCTAATGAATTCACCTATTCAACTGTTATTGGTGCTTGCGGGCAATCTAGTGAGTCAGGTACATTGGGATATCAACTCCACTGCTTAGCGATTAAGTCTAACTTAATTTTGGATAATCAAGTTACCAATGCACTCTTAACCATGTATGCTAGAAGTGGTAAGATTGAAGATCTAGAAAGGGCATTTGAGACAACAGAGAAACCCAATGTTGTTTCTTGGACTGCAGTTATATCTGGCTACTTTCAGAATGGGTTGGATCATAGGTCTTTAAATGTACTTAGTCAAATGCATAGAAGAGGATTCACACCAAATGAGTATGGAATATCCAGTGCCTTAAGTTCTTGCGCGAATCTTGCTTTATTAGATCATGGGAAGCAGCTCCATTCACTTGGACTGAAGTTAGGATGTGATCTAGAAGTGTGCATGGGCAATGCATTGGTTAACATGTATACTAAATGTGGTTGTATCGAAGATGCAAATTCAGTATTCCACACAATGCCAATGCATGATATCATGTCATGGAATTCATTAATTCATGGCTATGCAAATCATGGAAAAGTTAGAGAGGCACTTGAATTATTTAATGAAATGATGGAGTTCAGCGTCATTGATCCTGATGATTCAACATTTTTGGGGATTTTGGTTGGGTGTAGCCATGTGGGATATATTGATGAAGCTGTCAAGTTTTTTGAGATGATGAAGTATCAGTACTCCATTATGCCATCAGCATTACATTATGGATGCATGATTGACATGATGGGTAGAGCAGGAAGGCTTGAAGAGGCTCTTCACATCATTAACCACATGCCATATGAAGCTGATATTTTTGTATGGAAGACCCTTTTGGGATCTTGTAAGTTGCACAATAATTTGGAACTTGGTAAGCTTGCAGCCCAGAAAGTTCTTGAGCTGACAACAGAGGATTCTGCTAGCTATGTACTTCTCTCAAACTTGCATGCTTTGCATGGCGAATGGCAGAATGCAAAAGAAGTAAGGAGAAAAATGGAAGAAGAAGAAGTCCAGAAAGGTGCTGGTTGGAGTTGGATTGAGATTAAAAATAAGGTGCACATTTTCATGGCGAGAGATGAAACTCATCCTGAGTCAGAATTTATCCATAAGATATTGGCAGATCTTATAAAAATAATGAAAGAAAAAGAATACTTACTTGATAAAAGCTTTATCCTGGATGTGGTCTAAAACTTAAATGATGCACACAATACTTGAGAATTTTTTTGTTCAACAGAACTTGAAAATTTTGATTGGTGAAGAAACTTCACCCGCTCTTTGGTGGACTTTGATGGCTGACAGCAAGATAAGTAATGACACGATATATGGTGTAAGTTCATATATAGCCTCCCCTCACAAAAAAAGGTTCATATTTAGCCCATAATTTAGAAAGGTAATTGAGAGATTGTGATGAAAACTGGTCACAAATAAACTCTAAATGATAGAAAATGTTTCAGGTATCCCAGGACAGGACAATTAATGCAGAAGGAATGTGCATAGCTTCGGTGTCATTCTACTAGGGCTTCTAACTGAATGAAAACCTGTGGAGCAGACAAAGCCTAGAGGCCAACAAAGTTTGGCTACTTGGGTAAGATTTTACTTAGTGGAGACTTGTTATATTGCACAATGTCTTCTTGAGTTCCTTACCCTATGTAAGAAAAAAAACACACCAAGCTGAGGAGTTTATGTGATCACTGCATGTGACCTTTCTGTAGAATATAAAGAAGGGAATAATCACATATGAGATAAGATGATCTGAATGTTCTTTTTCAAATGTTATATTTATTTAGAAAAAAAAATATGAGACATTAGAGAAAAGACTAAGAAGAGAGGCTTTTCTTGGTTCTATGAAAATTCAACTTTCTTACTAGTTCATCTTTAGATGGTTTTACAGCCTTATCTAAAAAATTACTTGAAGTGTAAGAAGGGCTCTGCCTTGATATCCTTGAAATTTTTGTGCATTAGGTACTCTTGGTCAGCATCTGTGTTACATGTTCATGTTTCCCTTCTTGATGCAGGTAATCCCAAGGCTGAATAATAACAAGTCTAAAAATTTGTAGATTCCGGATTGAATGAAAAGAATATCCACCGAAAGAAGTTGGTTGGTTATCCCTCCATATATATGTGTGTGTGTGTATATATATATATACATGTAGTTTTTTTCTCTCCCTCATGGCTTGTATCTTTCTGACCATTTGTCCCTGTCTGATTGGGGATTTGACTTTGGTTTAATATGTTGATTTTCTTACAGCTTGAAGCAGTGGCAACTTTATGCGTACGGTATGAAGCTGTGTTTTGGCTTAACATAAGCATTATGGTGAAGGTGATATCTTCCCTTCTCATAAATAAGTATGCTTGATTAGTCTGAATTAATATGAGAAGCAAAAAAAAAAAAAAGGGAAAAAAAGTATGAGAGAAGCACTCTCCAGTTTCGCTCTTCATTTATGCTCATGTAGCTATAATTTTGTTTTGCCCTGAGGCCTTTGTCTTTTGATATGTGTTTGTGCGCGCGCGTGTGTGTGTCTGTATGTTGGGTATTTTCTTTTTTCTGTTTGTTCTGGTTTAGGTGATGTATGCTGGCAGGATGAAGGGTTAACAAATATTTCCATGAAGATTGATCAAGGATCATAAAGTTTTATAACAATTCTTATATGGATCATAGAAATCCTACCAAATATCATAAAAATCTGAAGATGATTAATTGTGAAAAAATTGATAGATCTTGATGTTACTCAGAAATAATTGATTCTACCTTTACATCACATTCCGAATTTATTTTAACCATGTTCCTGAGAGGGTCACTTGGACTACTGGAACTTTCAAGCTATTACCAAGATGATAGAGTTTTTTCGTCTTTCTTCTTCATTTCTCCATCTCCCTTCACAATAATCTGCCTTGCACTCCTTTGTTCTGACAACCGATCCTCTATCATCACTAGGACAAATATCCTTATATCATTTTAGGTTACTGATTCTGGAAAAAAATTAAAAAAAAGGGTTTTGAATTGAGGACTGTCTATCTCTATGAACGGCACAACTACAACAGTGGCAGTATTCGATTTCACGTATATAGCTTTGTATCATGTTCATATCATCCATCTCTAGTGAAGTTTAAGTATCGTATTCTATATATACAATTTTTTATCATGTTCATATCATCCCCCTTTGATGCCTTGCGATTCTTATGGAGATGGGTTTACGTCACAGCACCTGGTTTTTTCCCCTTTTTCTTCCCTGCTAAGCTTATCCTTCACCTACAAGCAGCAGTACATTCAGATACTTGCCTTCTCTTAGAAGAAGGAATATGCTTTAATTTGACCATTAAGTCTTCCAAAGAGTTGATGTCACCTCTCCTTTGCGTTAATAATTTCTTTAAGAGATCCTTTGTGTTCATTAAGAGGTTGATCTGTCCCCTGTGGCATCAAAATCTTTTATATGAATTTTTTTTCCCGCTAATCATGTTTCATTTATTTTGCAGTTCTTTTTTTTCCGGTTATTATGATCCATTGACCTTATAGTTTTATTCTTGGGATATGTTAAGTTTAGCTAATAAAAAGTTACTGACAAATTTTAATGTTGATCACTACCTTAACTGTTGGTAATAATAATAAGTGCTGTATCGTTTGGTAACAAAATGATTAATAAGTTATTTTATAATAAAAATATATAAATTGTGTTAATTTAATGATAATACATAAAAATTATAATGATACGATTTAACATATATCAATATTAATTTATAAATTATTTAACTAACCAAAAAGTACAAAAAAAAAATGAATTTGTCGTGGTGATTGTGATTAATCCTAAAATTTCAAGCCCGGTATGTGTTTTTGCGATGATTTTATGAAAACAATTGTTATGACCAGCTTATAAGTTCAGTCAAACACCGTCTTAATTCCAATTCAGAATTTAGATACAATTGGGAGATAAGACTTTTAATTCTACGTCCTCGGATGGATTTGATTTCAATTGCTAATGAGTTCCCAACTCATTCGATTATTTCTGTGCTTTTATTCCATATCCATCATATCATCTTCCATGACATCTACAACTGCTCCAAGTTCTCTGTTCGGCGGAACTTTGCAGGACTTCAAATAATATTCGTACGAGTCATCCTGCTTTCTTGTTGCGCTGTTAAACTAAGGAAGTTGGAATAAGCAACAACGTGAAGATCGCAACCGTCCACCACCATCTGCCAAGATTACGTAGAACAAAGTCATTGCCGCTGTTTTTGTCACACAGAGCATTCCATTTCCAAATACCTCTAACACACAACAGCTTTCTTCTCTTTCGCCAATAGATTTCCCATTTGGGAGACGAATATGCATCAAGAAAAGCAGAAGAGAAATGGAAAAGATTGAAAAAGAAAAAAAAAACACACCAACAATTCAGCTGCCAAGACAATCATGTATCAATGAAATGAAAGTAAAGGGTGGGACAGTTTGAGATGCAGAGCAATTTGTTAGTTTCAGGTTCCGTTTCAGAAAATATTTGTACAAGGATTGGCTTTCAGTAGAGAGTTATTCCTGTTGCTGTTGTGTTACCCAGCCCTCACAGAATCAATCAATCCACAGTTCAGGAAGAATAGCTCGCAATCCCCCCATGGCGCCGTGCAGGGATTCATCAGCGGGCGACCGCTCTTTCAAGAGTACTCGCTCAGCACGCTGATACGCACATTTCATCATCCATCTTGGACGCAACTTCGCTCATCTGCATAATTTAACAGTGCACGCCACCGCTTGAGCCCAATACTTCAGCCTTGCTTTGACGTCGTCGGGGTTATCTCCTGGAAGTGACATCAAACACGATCTTATCAGATTGATTGCGACGTTAATGCTCAAGAAAGCACACAGATCGAATGCTTGGTGCAAAAAATCATTTTTTCTTCATCGTTTCTTCCTTCAACCGATCTATGAATCGTATAAAACTAAAAGTCGAACATTTGGATCATTTTCATACCCCAGAAGGCTCGAAAAAGCTCCTAAAAAATTCAAATATTTGGCTAAAGATCATTGCTTACCGGGGCTGGAGATCTTCCAGTTGGCGATTGGCGGCAGCAAGTTATCCGTGGATTCGCCGGACGAGGAGGAAGAGGATGAGGAGGATGAGGACATCCCATCCTCCGAATGCTGCTGCAGGTGCTGCTGCTCGTCTAAGAACCTTTGATTCATTGAGTAGCACAGCTCCAGCGCCGGGAGCGTGCTGCAGAGCTCGGGGATCTCCTCGTAGCTGAACCCGAAGCCCAGATCCAGGCACCCCTTGAGCTCCTCCAAGTCCTCGTCCGTGAGGCTCTTGGTCCTGGCGACGCCGTCCGGTTCCCCGTCGTCGCCTCCGGCGGTGGCGCCCTCTACGTATCCCTCCAGCATCACCTCCCGGGTCCTCCGCGGCCAGGGCTCCACTTTCTCCTCCTCCGCTTCCACCGCTCTCCTCCGGCGATCCCTCCCCCACTGCAAGAACCCCAAGTCCACCTCCTCCTCTTCTTCAACCTCGTCCTTCTCCTCCTCTTCCACCACCATCCTTGCGGAATCCATTGCTGCGAAGAATCGATCAGAGGCCTCTGCTTCCATGGAGAAGCTTGCCCTCTCTCTCTCTCTACGCTCTTTCTGTGTTTTGGTTTGGATTCTCTTTCTCCTCGCTCCGTGCGAACGTTGGGGGCCTTATAAATATGCCACTACCACCATGGATGCATGATGGGAATGGATGCGTCATGCATGGCAAAATTTTGACAAAAAATGGTCTTTTTCTTTTTGCTGTCTCTGTTGGCGCGAGAGGTCCTGCTAGCGGTGGAGGTGGCGCCATTGCGGGCCCCGTCCACGTCAGTGATTTCTCGGTGCACCATACGTGGTTGATTTGCCATGGAATTAATGGACCCCGTCTCCTCTCCCTCACCTCGCTCATGTTTATCTCTTTCTACACTAATAACGCTTGACGCCAATATTGTATAAAATATAATCGGTCTACCATCGAATTTAATCTTCTCGTATTATTTAGCTGACAATGATAAATGGAGAGTTTCAATAAAATTTCTCGAAATATTATTTAAGCGAGCAGCTTATGGTTTCACCCAAACTCTTCTTAATAATAAATGTCAAAACTTTAAAAACTGTTGGAAACAAATAATATATTTCTTATAAAATTATATGTTAAACTTTCTCTTTTTCTAAGGGTGTTCACGAGTCAGGTTGGACCTGATCTGTAAACAAATTCAATCGGGTAGGATCACAATTTTTAGGGGCCGAAAATCCGATCCAACCCAATCTAGTTCGGATCGTGTTGGATCGGGTCACCCGACTATTATTTTTAAAAAAAAAATTCCTCACTTTTTTATATTATTTAATGTAAAAAATATTATTTAATCTTAATTTTAAGAAATAAAATAATTTTTTTAATATCAAAATATTATTCTATAGTTAAAATGATTTATTTTGATTTTTTAAGATTTTAATCAAATTTTAAAACTACAACTAATTAAAAAGTAAAAAAAATAAATAAAAGTTCGGATCATCGAATTAGGTCGGGTGAACTTGGATTGAAAAATTTCAACATGTACCCGACCCGAACTCCCATTGGGTTGAGTTCAGATTAGGTCATTGGAGTTGACCCGGTGAGCATCCTAGTTTTTTCCTATTGTTAAATGGGTATCCATTTATTTTCTATTGGTCGGTTAATTCTCTTGGTGGATTTCCATTAAAAAAAGTTCCAATTTATAGTCATGTTCGTTTTCAAAAAGAAAAGAAAAAAAGCAACTGAGTTGCTTCTATTGGGTATATGTATACTTCGTCAATAAAAAGAAGCATGAAACTTTGACCACTAAAATTTAATTGTACACTTTGTTGCTGATTATGACTATGTTTTCTAGAAATCAAACAAGAATGTGTTGAAGAAAGAAAAAAAACATCGGTTATTTAAATTCAAAGCCAACAGTGAATCAAAATATATACTCATGTTACTTTCTCTGAAATTAGTTGACTACTTCTTTTTATGAAAAATGTAGGATGGACTTAGAAGTATTTCAAGGGTTTATATTATAATAAAAATAATAGATACTGACATAATAATAATAATAATAATAATAATAATAATAATAATAATAATAATAATAATAATAATAATAATAATAATAATAAACAACGAGGTTAAATAATATGCTCTCTTTATTCTAATGGAGGCAGGTGGTGGAAAACTTTAAACTAATATTTAAAATGCTTAATATACGCCCATATGCCATAACCTTACAAAAAAAAGTTGGAAAGGTTAACTATCAGCTATTATAAGAACAATCATTATTATATTAATTAAACTCTCCATAGAAGTAAATCATGTACACTATATCAAGAGTATGTACAATAATGCAATGAAAAGATGAAACGAAAAAAAAGGTGTGGTGTCATGTTAAGTATATATAATTGGAATACTCTCTCTCTCTCTAAGGAAACTAGGTGATATATAATTTGTTACTATCAGCTAGCTAGTAAAATTAGTACAATATGGCCTGAAAATATCATTGGTCTAATGTCGAATCAATTATTAGAAAGACCAACAACTATTCTCGATTGTCAAACGATGGATTAGGCAATAGTTAACGAAGGGACATGATCTCAATATGTTAACTACGGATACAAAATTAAAGTGGTCAATAGTCGTGCACTTTTGAACTTGAGATATTATATATTTACTTTTAAAACAAATAGTTTAATTGTTCATCCATTAGTCACACACATTTAAGAGGTTTGCATGATAATTTTTTTCTCAAAATAAAAAAAATCAAACTAAGATGACTTTGAAAACTTATGACATGATCCCTTCTTGAGACTCGAACTTTCAATCCACAAAATCGAAAATATCTTAATCACTCCATCAAAGATGTATTTATTTCTAATGGGTAGGATAAGAGAATTATAGTCAACTTCAATGCCCTTAGTCGTGTGCAAGAAATTAACTTGTGGATGCCTTGCAATTAATTTTGGTTTGGACTAGTAGGTAGATGATGGATGACACCCATGAATGATCATCATCTCAAACATTTAATTAGTTTTGCCTTCCGACGAAGATATTTGCATGGAGAGGATCGGATCTCATCTTCCATTAATTGCTTACAATTTTTTTTTTGTTTCGAGATTCACCGGTGTTTTGGATGGGAGTGATATAAATAAATTTTGATTAAAATAATATTTTTTAAAAAATAGGATCATGAATTCGAATGTCACGGATGAGACATATGTAATCTTTTATTTTCAATCTTATTACACTTTTTTCCTTAGCACATTAACTAATCAATTCCCTGCACGCCATGCACCTCCATATCGACGTGGCGACTTAATTATTCGCGGCCATGATTAGTTATTTAGGCATACGGTCGAAGGCAACAAAAACGTTGAATATATACGCATTAATTAATGTAGCCCCTCATACGTGGAGTTATGAGTTTTTGCACTCCGCTGTAGCATCCCATCGATTAAAATATTACTTATTTTGAATTTTTGACGCGTATGAAATTAAAATGTATCTTAAAAAATAAAGAAAATAATTACACATAAGTCCATGAACACTTTTGTGTTTTGTCCGTGTGGGCAGGGACGAACTTACATATATTTTAGGGGAGCCTTATCCTCCTTAAGTTTTTAAAATTTTATTAATTACATATATAAATGTAAAAAAAATTTAATTAAAATTAATTTTGCCCCCCCCCCCCCCCCCCCTCCCCCCCCCCACCCTAAATATTGATCCGGGTGCAATTTGTCACAAGAATGGCTTAGTCTTGGTAGTTGGTTAGTGTGATGGGCATTAAAAAGGTTAAGGGTTCAAACTTTTGGCTCCCATAAATTTAAAACGTGTCTTAAAAAATAAAAAGGGTAGTTACATATAAGCACGTGACCACCTTCGTATTTTGTCCATATGTGATTATTTAATTAAATTACCTTGGTTCTTAAATCGGTCGTTACGATCTTCACTCTTTAAAGGGCTCAATGTTCTCGATGAGTGAGGTCCGTGTTGGCCCATGACTTGTATTTCTCACATGGCTCAAATGAGCATGCGAAGTTGACTTTGATACCATTCTGTAACACCCTCGATCCAATTAAGATATTGTTCACTTTAAATTTTCAGCCTGCACGATTTTAAAATACGTCTTAACAAGTAAAAATGAGTATTTTTTCGATGTAGGATTATTTAATCAAACCATCTTGATTTTTAGATTGGTCAGTACAATCTTCCTCTCTTAAAAGACTTAACGTCCTTGTTGAGCGGGATCTATGTTGGTCCATGTCGCTCAAGTGAACACGCGGTGTTGACTCTGATATCATTCTATAACACCCCCAATTCAATCAAGATATTATTCGCTTTGAACTTTCGGTTAGTATAAAAAAAATAAAGGGAATAGTTACATATAAGCCCATAATTACTTCCGTGTTTTATCCACGTGACACTATTTAATCAAACCATCTTAATTCTAGCAAGGTAAAATATTTAGTTAATCACT
The DNA here is from genome assembly GCA_030549335.1 of Pontederia crassipes. Taxonomy (NCBI): domain Eukaryota; kingdom Viridiplantae; phylum Streptophyta; class Magnoliopsida; order Commelinales; family Pontederiaceae; genus Pontederia; species Pontederia crassipes. The sequence continues at coordinate 40,165,429 of CM060190.1, forward strand.
AAATGGTTAGCAAAGTTGAACCCGAAGCTCCAAGATCTATTTTTCTTCTGAGAATCAAATGAAAAAGGACACTCCTTACAAAAAACACATATAAAAGTGAATTGATAGTATTTTTTTCTTCTATATCTACATTGCACTATATATTAGCATAATCAAATAAATATATTGTAACTTTTCTGTAGAACAATTAAGGCAACCCAGTCTATATAGTTTCATTTTTTTAATATGATTTCTTTACATGAGTTGAACTAGAATGTTTAAATGGTTTAAGATAAAAAAATTGTGAGACCAAATTAATTATTGGATTGTGAAAACATACTTTTGTGATGAGCTTCTAAAATGATGGTAGTAAGGAGTATTAATCACACGGTGAAGACTATGAAGGCTCTATTTATGATTTCTAAGTGTTTGTTTTATAACTTGCTTGAGCATAAGCAAAAGTTCAACATTGGAAGAATTCAATGTTATATATATTTTACATATATCATTTAGTGTATTTTTATTAGTTTAGATTATTCCATACATTTATTGTTTATCTACATTTTTTCTAATTTTTTGAACTAGAAATTACTCATCTTTTCTATGTTTTTATCTCATGATAAGAAATTTGGAAGTGTCAATACGAGTATGAAAAAGCACAAAAGATGAAATCCAAATTAGCACATAAACAACTCGTCTAAGTCTCTCTCAATAATTAAAGGTACAAATCACTCTGATTGTCATTTCTTTTTTATTTCTATTTTAAAACTAAATTTGCAATCAACTATTTTGTTTCTCTCGATTAATAATTAAGTTATATGACAAAAAAATATTAGTTATTATCGATTCGACACACTATTCATTCGTTAATTAATACTCGATATGATTAGTGCATATGGTAGTGATTATATTAATATCAATTTTATTTCACGATTCACCATTAGTTGGCGTTTGAGATTTCAAAGACTCAGAGCAACGTCAACACCTTGGTTTTATTTATTCAGGTCATAACGAGGGCATGATGAGTGATGCACATGATGTGTGCAACGTTATGCAACAGTTATGATGGAATAAGATCAAATTTTGAAGTAAATTATGGTACAAACAATGATAGTGACTAGTTGTGTGACGCAATAAATTTTTTTTTTAATTTTATAATAATACAAATTACATAACTATTAATATACAAGCACACCATTGCAATTATTACTTAGGTGTCAAAACACAAAGACTAACTGATTATGGGCGAAGAGAGGAAAACTGAGTTAGTTGATTTCTTTTTTAGAGTATAACAAAAAGATAATTATAAAATTGAGTAGATAGGAAAACACTTTTGGAAAAAGTATCTGCCTATGGCTCGCATTTGTTATCAAGATAGTAAAAGCATAGGAATGAATCTCCCACAAAAAGTAATAAATCAAGTAGCTCTCGCTACCTTTATCCAAGTCTTAAGACTCATAGGCAAGATTTGAAAACAATGAGTAAATAATCAAGTAGATTTAGCAACCTTTGGCTTAAAGAGTAGGTCCATTGTTGGGTTGAAACACAAATATTCTTTCAATTTATAAGACCTTCCCATCCATGGCTCACACGTTGTCATCTATCCCCGTTGTGATTGCTCCCTTAATTTCATAAACTTAGTTGATCCTTCTCTAGATTGGGCTAAATAAGGCTACATAGATAGGGATCTAAGGGTAATAATTCCTTCACAAAACTACACCAAATAACTCTTTTTATGTTGATGTGAATACATGCAAATAATTCAAAGTCAATCAAGAAAGTGAGTAGGTTCTCACTACACTATCCTAGAAAAAAATAAATAAGATGCTTTGGTAAAAAATATTTCTCAATTAAAACATAGACCCAAAATTATTTTTTAGATTTATCACAATCCCATAATAACAATGCTCCAATTGCAAGCAAACAATCAAGCGACAACATTTTGTGCCATAATACTTGCAACTATGAATTTGTAGCTAGCAAAGATGCAATGCACAATGCTCATTTTGTTGTCAACTAAATGTTTGGCATAATTGGATGTATCATCGAGTACAATAAAGCACGCAATACGACATTATGACTAGATGCAACACAAGTGCACTTGTGCGTAATATATGTATAACTAGGTATTACAAGGGCACATTGTCGATGGGTTAGGCATGTGATGATGTCATATATTCATTGTGCATCGTTAGGATATGGAGTGGTAAACATGTCAAGATATAATTTGTCACAAGGGCACTCTTAGAATGCTTGACTACACACAATGTTTAGTCGAAAGAGGTAGCTAGACAAAGTTTATTGCACAACTTATCAGCATTTAGACGATTTGCAAGTGATATGGCATGACACATATACTGGGTTGGAGACTTGGAGTCGCACGACCATGGCATGAATGAATGAGGGAATTATATGTGCTCAAAGATACTTTCGTTCAAGAGATCATGACACTTTGAAGGAACACTTATGTGTATGATCGCGCGAAGGCTTGTTTGTGTTAAGAAATGTTTAAATGCATGTGTTATGAAATATGATAGGATTACTTGTTTTTACTATAAGTAAGTTGGATTGTTGGAATGACGGGCTTGTAGGATCATGGGAAAGTATAATTTTGTTTGTCCCTTATTATACAAATATTATTAATCAATTCTCAATAGATATCTAATTTAAAATTAATGGAGTTAGGTGTGATGCCCTAGATTTTCAAAAATTAAATAAATGATATTTATTATTATTATTATTATTATTATTATTAATTAAAAAGGACTACTACTAATATTTTTATTAATTCAACAATTAAAGGATATTCGAGAGAAGTTAGAAGAGATAAAGGTGAATTTTAAGTGTAGTTGAGATTGAGATAAGGATAATGGATTACATCTCGAAATAATTATTTGAGGGCTATTATCAGAAGTTAAATTAAGATAAAAAGTTGAATATTAGTTTTGAAATAGATTAGAGTCTTAATAGAGGTTAAATCCCATCTAAAATCTATAAATAGGCCTCATTATATGTGGAGTTTTCTGCACACCTAAAACATATTTCCTGCACAAAAGTCTTTACTTGTTCTCCCATTCACATGCAATTTGAGGTACCCAACGGACACTAATCAATATTACTGAAAAGCCCTGACATCAAAGAGTATCCCCAAGGTGATTCACGTGAAATCCAAGTCGACACCATACAGTGATCATTCGAAGAAATTTCATAGTTTGTGCAGAACATTAAAGGGTGGGGGGGGGGGGGTGTTCATAGCTAATTTTTTAGCCAACTTAAGATAGATATAGAGTTCCCTATATTGATGATTCTCGTCGATACAAAACCCTAGACGTATGTCCTACATATGGATAATAGTTCGGTAAATTTTCATATAAAATTGCATAGAATAGCGCATAAAAACAAGGTAAAAAAATCACGTTGGACACATGATTATGTGAGAAACCTGAGTTCTATAGTGGCCAGCTTGAGTTCCATAGAATCCAAGTGGAACTCAGATTGATTTGTAAACTCGGTCCGAGTTGATGTGTGTGTCGAGTTTTGACAATTCGAGTGTGGCGGCTTTAGGTAATGTAAATCCCAATCGAATTTCGGTAAAACTAGTTTGTGTTTTGTCGATTAAGAATTGTAGAAAGTGAACCAAGCCGATCCCATATCTTGTCATACACACTTTGGTTCCTTCGACCGATGATAAAAATTGTATTCGAGAACACAATGAGTTTCTTCGATTGGCTATTGCTAATTGATCATGATCTTATTAAAATATTGATCCTATTCTTTATTTGTATTGATGATCCATATATTTTTTGGGGCTGGATCTTATTACACCTAATTGAAAAAGGAGAAAGACATACATCTTAACTAAATAAGGTGAAAACCTACTGATTGCCCTTGAGACTTATTGTTAATCGAATTAGATTGAATGTGACTAATAGTGTAACTAGGGGATTGATACAATAGGCTCTAGTGAAAACTATGATTATCCTATTGTATGGTCCCTCAGCTTGATGAATTGATTGAATCAAATTGTTAATTATTTCATCCCATATCGAGATTCCCCTGGCATTGATTGTTTGCATGAAAGTATTTTCCTAATTAGTGAGAACTTTGCCATTGAATTCATAATATCAAAGTAGTTAAAAACTTCTACATTGAATCTAATTGTTACTGAATTAATCATTTTCATTTAATCGAATTGATATGGAATCGATAATTATCATTAGATTGAACAAAGATTGAATTGATAAATAATATTTGTCAATGATAATTGATTATAGAGGTTGCTAATTATTTATTGATTAAACCATTGATAATTGACAATGTTAATTAATATATATATATATTGACTCATTGCCTACGCATTATTGAATTATTATATTGTCTGTTCAATTGATCATCATTGTTTATATTTTTCGATTGAGCATATGCTTGTCTTTTAGAACTTATTTACTGAGTTTACATTGATAATTTTTTCTACCCGAATCCCTTCAGGTAAACCTAAATAATAGATGATGATGTGACAAGTGACATAGCTTGGTGACCGATAGTTCTATACATGACATAAGCTTAAGACATTGAATAGATTGCTTGGATTTTATTATTCTGCACTATTAGATTATAAATTTATGAAAATTTTATTTTGAATATTATAATCATTATATCTATTATTGAAAGAACTTTTCGCATTTATTGTTTACTTTTGCAAGCTGTATCATGAAATCGGTCAATGCCTTTACAGTGAGGGGTGAGCATTTTGGAAGCATTAATTTTTCATTGTTTAAGTAGATTTATTCTTTTGTATACAAAATCTTTTATTGGGAGTAATTAGTAGAGTTTCATTGTGAGCCGAGATTTTAATTCATGTTTAGTTGAATAATCGTGATCGCTTTTTCAATAACTAGGTGTCATAAAAAACATAAGAAATTTAAGTAAAAATACATTCAAAATAAATATAAACTGAACACACCATGTAATCAAGGTTGTCAAACTCGCGTATTGGTAATTAAACTCGGACGAGTTTACGAGTCCAGGTCGAAAAACTGAACGAACTCAATATAAAATCAGAATTTGCACTAAACTCGTATGGAATTCAGATTTAAAACATTCATATCGTTGAACTTGTGTGCTTAACTACTAAACTTGTCAACAAATGTTGTATGTAGGTGTGGTGGATGAGACGATGACAACCCTCCAATTGGTCATGGGTTCAAATTTTGACAAAGGTTTTTTTCTTTGTTTATCATTCTTTTTTGTTTCGTTATTATCTTTTGAATTAATTTTTCTTTACTCTCATGGTTAAGTAAAAATATAAACATGGAAATTATGATATATTTTATTAATTAAAAATAAATATTATAATGATATAACTTTAGTGTGAGTTCATATTAGTATTATATTTTCTCTCTTTGTTATTTAATTTCTTTGTACCGAAACATCAAAAAATAAATAATATGAAAAGATATATTAGACCAATGCAATATTTAACATGAAAATGAATAATAATTTGAATAATGTTTAATATTTAACAAATAATATTTAATATTTAATATGAAAATGAAAATGAAAATTAGATATTTATCATTCTTTTTTTATCATATAATTTTTTGGACTTTAATTTGAATTAATATAAGTTTTTTAATTGGCAATGATGAGATGAGTTATGCATGATTGAATGTTTTAATTGTTAAATATCATGAATAATATTTTATTTGTGAGTTTTTCTATTTATGAGTTATATTTTTTATTTATAATAATTATATATTTGCATATTTAATATGATTATTGAATTTATTAGTTTAATTTGCATTGTACTTAAACTCTACGTACTTACAAATCAAATCTACAATACGATTCTACCCCCCTAAAATGCACTTACGTAGATATTCGAATTTGACAATCTTGCATGTGATGACTAAATCGGCATTATATCAATAGGCCTTTATGTCCCCATCTTTAGTCCATATATTCACAAAACAAATAATTGCATAGGCCTATCCACAGGACGAACAGATGGTGAAGTAAGTCTATATATATATATATTAATCAGGTGTAACACTCATTGGATGAAGATCGGAATCATTCATTTTACATTAACGATTGAGATTATTTAACATTTTTTCTCTCACTCTTCTCTCTCACACTCTCCTTCTTTGGACTCTCTCTCTTGTCTTTGGCATTCTCTCTCTTCCCTCTTATCACCATGCACCTCCATCACCTCCCCTCTGCTCTCTCTCTCTTCTCTCCTCCGATTGCCGCCCTCATCCTCGATCCACGTCGAGCTCGTGCGTTCCCGATCTGAGCCCACCATCATCGATTCGAGCTCGTGTCGATCCGAGCCCACTGTCGTCAATCCGAGCTCGTGCTGATCCAAGCTCACCTCGTCGATCTGAGCCCCGCGTCATCATGTTTGCATTGCCGCGATAGAGATCGAAGGGGGAGGACGACGATAAGAAGGTCAAAGGCGCTCGTAGGACGATGGTTGCAGGAAGGCGCCAACGCTCGCGAGGGAAGGACGAGGGCGGTGATGGAGGAAGGGGCCAACGGTCATATGGTGCTGGTGGCGGCGCTCAAAAGGGAGAAACATGTCAAGCAAGATAGTCAAAAGAGAGAGTGCATGCTTTAATCTGAGCTATAGATTCAAAATGGATGGTTTAGATTAGGACGCTCCACAAAATGTTTCATTATACTATGGTGAGTTGGTTATATACTCGTGTGTGTCTGTGTTTTTGTTAAAGTAACGTTTTGGTCTCGAAACTCAACTCAACAAAGTAGGAAATATTATAACTCGATCAAGTAATTTCTTGTCCTCTTAATAAAATAATAATTCAAGGAACCGTCTGTCTCAATTGGGGAGTTGGTCATTGGTTCTAAATTATCCCAAGAGTCCCACCACACACAAAAAGATAAAATAAAGGGAAAATAAAGCAAAAAAAAAAAATGCATATATGTTTCTTGATGCCCCATGCATGATATGTGTAAGGATCACCTAATCCATCAAATTGGTTGTCATTCTCAAGTTATTACTTGTTTTCAGAATTTCAATGTTATTAGGACCATTCAAATGTTTGCATGCTTTGCAATTACATCACTTTGGAACTTTCCCTGGTCTTTCTGTACATCATGCCGGCCCTTTACAATTAATTTCATTATGTCATCGCAATACAACATGTTTACTCTAATCAACATCCAACTCAGCGCACTCATCTCCACCTCATCTTCCAATCCTCTCTTTCTCTCTCTCGGTCTCCCTCCCTCCCTCTCTCTCTCTCTCTCCAACTACAATTATGAGCGTATTGGATTCTATGTAGCTATTAAGCTAAACCAAGTGGGTAAGTAAAGAATAATGAAAGATATTGGACAAAGCTTTGGATGCAGATGAAATGAGATCCTACTTTTTTATTTGCCTGCAACATGGGAAGGAGGAGGAGGAGGAGGGTCAACATGTAGAATAATACATATGGTATAATTTTTTTTTATTAAATAAGTCTTGCTTATTGCTTGTACGCAATTATTTTATTTAACAGTTACTAACCTATTATTTTCGCCCACAAATGCAATTAAAAGGCAAAATCAATATATAATATATATAAGATTGCAATACAAATAATCACATTAAATACCGTCATGATTTTTATTTTGAAATGAGTTGGGATAAAGAACTTCTTGACTCATATATTCGAGGTAAAAATTTATTCAAATTAAATAAAAAATCGACCGGGTGGAACCGAGAACTACATCAATTATTTAGAGGACCCACACAGTTTTATGACACGTGTATGGTTCCGCCGTCAGCACACACCGGTGGCATGTAGTGTCTGTTATGGGTGCATCCGATGCATGAAATGTATGCATGCATGAGAGATCCACATCATGCATGAACAATAAAAGAAATTTGAATAATCCCACTATAACAACCCCCAAAATAAAATCTAATCTATGTCGTTTAATCGGACCGTTAAAAAAAAAGAACACATTTCACAATTCCTTCCTTGTTTGAATGCTAAATTTCACTACTTATTAGATAAATTAATATTAATTACACAAATTCTTAATCATCTCAAATAAAATTGTTTACTTGTGCACTTTGACCATGTTTGAAAAGAAGATTGCGCATTAGGGAAAAAAGAAAGAAAGATCTGATTACGTTCGTATTCAAATTTGTCAAAAAAATCTGCTGACTTTAGCGGTAGACATTTAAAGCTCATACATGTCAAAAAACGATAGAAAGCTCCAAATGTCTACGAGTGATCTTCAAGATCTTCAAGACATTTAGATTTCTTTGCATGCTAAAATTGTTTCCATCATAATCGCGATAGTTTAAGAATTTTAAAAAATAAATTCGAAATTCGAAATTAAATGTAAAAAATAATGATAGTTTAGAAAAAATTTATGAAAATAACTCTAAAATTTTTTGACTTGACACCGATCCTTGCAATTGATCGACCCACAAAGAAGGCCCCTCCCCCAAAGCTTCCGATTCATATTGTGTCTCAGCGAGTTACCGAGAGCTAACAGTCCTAGATCACAAAAATATCATTCTGTTCTTTCCTTCGAATTAGTCAAATTTTGAATACAGAATCCCCGAGTTACTACAAAAGATTTCAGAACTCTTTTCAAGGAACCTACACCAAGTTCTTGTCTCAATCAGTAACAATTTTGAAGCCTGATCACATGATCTTCTCGTCGGATGTTCATACACAGAAAGTTCGTAGGACGATTTAGAAAAAGAGAAAAAAAAAAGTTCCTGTCATCTCTTCTTCAATGGAAGCACCAAACATCGTTTACGAGACTTGTCCATTTCAACGAAGCAATTGCCATTGTCAGAGCTGCCACTAAAACCTACCTTCCACACTATGAACGTGAACAATCTAACTTTTCCACGAGTGCCAAGTATCATGTCAGCAACCATTTCTGTAGTGGTGTCCAATGCCTGAAAATATGACGAGGCCACAAAACAGTTATTGTTGCGTCTTCTGCTATCATTTGATGAACAGTGAAATTTAAGAAAGTTTATTAGCTACAAAAAACTTGCATTGAAGAACATGCAGAAAATAGCAACAAAATTGTTGGGTCGCATAAGTAAAGCTTAGTTTTGAGTTTTGCTATGGCTAATACCTATAGCACATACTCTGCTCACAGTTTTGGCATTTTACTTTTATTTTGAGGGAGCAAGGCTTTTGTTTCCTTCCCATGAAAGATAGCATCCAACAAAAGAACTTGCATATAATCACTTAAAAACAGTGCTCCGAAGTTGAACGCAACTGGAGCAAACATGACATCAGAAGTTTCAGTTTTGCTACTAGCCAATACTTACAACTATAAAATGTTTGAAACATGGTGAAACTAAGGTTGCTCAACTAATATGATCATAAATGAACTGTAATATCAGAACAAAATTGGAAACGCCAGCTCTTATAAGAATATTAAGAGCTGAGCTTGATGATAATATGAAACAATCAAGCTACATGTGGAAGAACTTTACATATATCTAACATATCCTCTGATTTACATGGAAATTACCATGAAAAATCCACCTCCTTCATGTCCAGTTGAAACAAAAATATGATTGAGAAACTAGGAATAAGGTGAATAACTGGCGTCCCATTAGACACTGAAAAATGGAATCAACAACATTATATCCATGTTTCCAGTAAGTATTATTGTGGAGAAGATTACTAAGTCCTAATGTGTAATGACAGACATGCTAATGCTTTACGGGATTACAACTGAGAACTTACTGTAAGGGTAGTGTCCCAACCTTACCCTAGTCTTTGTCTTGCTATCAATATGATTTTGAGGCCAGGAAAGATTTTCCTTGCACATTTCTATATATGTTCCACAGCTTCATCTATTTCTCTATCAAATCCAGAGGAACTGCCGGCTGCTTCCTAAAAAAATGTGTAAGACGAAATAATAGGAAAAATTTATGATATATATGCTGTAGAAACTGTAAGCTAAGAATAGACAACCATGCAGTGCACAAATTCAAGACAAAAGGGAAATGATTGGATATTCATTATAATTCTCATATATTCAAAATTGGGCACAACCAAATCGGCCTTCATTTAGCTGAAAAGTGATTTTACTTTTTTAACTTGTTCATATTATAAAGGAGATGATGAAGTAGAAATTTTGGGATAAACTGATATAGTAAGTAGTAACCCCCCAAAAGGTAAAATTCTGAAATATCTCTATCTCATGTGAGATTCTAACTCTGATCACTTAAATAACAATTAAAGCAAATAGCTAGTTGGCCCAAATAACATTAGCTTTAAATTCCCCACAAGACCCACACTTCTTCTCCTGAAAAGTCTGCTATCAAGGCCATCGAATGTTCAGCACTCAACTGGTCCATGTCTCTGTCTGCCTATTGCCACACAATCAGCGGTCTCCTTTTATTGAAGTCGGTAAAGTATTTAGCAGCATCTGCCCCAACTTGGTCTTGGCCAACCAATATTTCACTGTTGTTGACATTTAATCAGTCTATACAACTGGTCCTTCTACTGCTGGCACGTAGATGAAAAAAATTGTATTAGAATCACCATCTCGTAACCAAAATTTTCGGATCTTTGTAACCATCTCCGCAACCACATTTAACCACTGTTGACTCTCAAATTGCTCAATCGTCATTGGAAGTGTGAGTCCTTTGTACAGTCTAGGTTTGAAATTTCAGTCAAGGGTTTAATTCATCTCTGCTTATTCCCTATGCTGTTTTTTTTTTTTTTTTTTGCTGTAGAATTTTCTGCAATTGCATGAACTATCCGAATAGTGACCTGGTCGCTGAGCTCCAGGATGGCCAATTTCGCCATTTGCTTTTGAAAATGTTTCCAAAGCCAGGTTCCATCAGCCATGCTTTCTTGAACTTGAAGTGGGTTCCACTTGATGTTCTTTCACTAGATGGCCATGCAAGTGGTGTGTGGTTAGACAACGGTCGTTCCATAGCTGTAACTGCTGCCATTTGGAAGGTTGCAGCAAGCTCAATCGATCCTAGGAATTTATCCAGTCTCAATTTGGCTGTGGGAGAAGCTGAACTTGTCCATGTAAATCTGCAGCTGGGAATTGGAAAATCAATCAGGTCATGTTCGCTTATAAAATCACTTCCACTCTTGCATCTTTTCTTCTTTGTCTTATTGGTTTATCCTCTATAGTCTATATTCAATGTGACATTTAAGTCGCCGCCTAATAGCCAAGTGGTCTCAACATTGTTTTCTCTTAGCATCCACAACTCTGCTCAGCCGGCTGTCATCATTGGATCATATATGCAAAAGAACAGAAATTATCTGCATTCAGAACATCGGGACAGCACAACACTCACACAATTGTTATCTGAAATGGTGTCGATCACGTCAAGCATCCTTTCCTTCCAACCCATTAAATATCCCACTTGAGCAGACCATAGCATTCAGAATGACATAGTTGGTCAAGACTTCCAACCTGTCTCCATGTCTGCATATCGCACGAGTCCAGTTTAGTTTCCTGCAAGAATACCACATCAACCCTCCAATGCCTAATGTTTCACAGTAGCATTGCCTTCTTTTTTGGGTTTCAGAGACCGTTTACATTTCAGGTAAGGATTCTCATCTTGGTATCATAGGCCTAGTGACGATGCGTGATGCTTCTTGCCAAACCTTTGCATTCTATCCTCTTCATTGGGTCTCAGACATAGCTTCTGCCACTAGCCCTCTCTCATCTGTATCCATTCTTGGAGGTAAATCAACCACTATCTCCTCTCTGATTGTGTCTTCATCCCCACTTGATTCTGCCCTCAGCTTCATCCAATCTTCTCTTGTAGAAGGGCTCGATGCCATATCCTTATTGATTAGTTCTTCTGATACTCCGTTTGACAAATGGATGGCCTTAAATTGTCCCATCATCCGCACACAGGTCTGCACAGAGTAATATGAGTCCAAGTATCTAGGAAAACTCAATGGTGCTAATCAAGCATTTCCCAGGATCTGTAAGACATTTGAGTGGTAAAATAGTTTTTTTCAGTCAAAGAAGTTAGGGCCTTAATTCCTCTTCTTGTAAGGGTCAAGGGTTTGAGTGGTTCGAGTTCGAATGTGACATAGTTTATTTCTCATTTTCTTGTACAAAGCTAGTGACCTTCCTTTATTCTTTTCTTGAGAAGTGACCTTCCTTTATAACCAAAAAAAAAGGTTAATGGACAAGACATGCATGATAAAAATGTTCAAATTGTTCATCTAAAGTTATACGAGATGCATATGTAGTTTAGTCATAGAAGTAGTAGGATGTCGCAAGAAAATCAACTGACCTATGCATAAATCTTTTTGTTTATGGCTAAGAAAAATTATGTAGTTATAACAAAGAAAAACACACTATTTTTTCCAATGGTAATCTTCCCATTATTATTAGTATCAATGGAAATGATGCTAGAAGTTGTTGTGATTGATTTATCAAAAAACCTACCTATGTCGTCCCGATTCGTGAGATGAAATCCACAACTTCTCTAGTTTCTTTACATTGTGACCATAGTCTGTGCTATTCTGACATTGTTAGGCAGTCATTTATCCTCTCTGAATGACTGCATGAAAGATTTTTTTTCATCACAGTAGCTTCGAGATGTTTGCTAAATGACAATTTGTCATGACTTGTGGGGTAAGGACCACAACTATGATGGCTCAGCCACTACCTGTTACCAACTGTTGTTGTAGATCTTTCATATCCTCCTCGTCATTCTCCTCAATAAACAAACCAATGTCTGGGGAGTAGCCAGATCTCTTCATTTCACTAATTAGTTCATCCAACCCCTCATAAATCTGCCAGCATTTAGGATGAGCCTTGTCACCTGCTAGGAAAGTATGCATCTCATTCTTCACTTCTATCCAACTACAACCAGGTTCCTTTTTAAGCCTACTCTCCTTCATCAACCTTCGCATCTTGGACACCTCTCTCCATTTCCCAGAGTCTGCATATATGTTTGATAGAAGAACATAGGCTGATGAATCTGCAGGGTCCAACATCAGTAAATTATCTGCAGCTATTTCTGCCACCTCCACATTGCCATGTATTTTGCACACACTAAGAAGATTTCTCCAAATTACAGCATCAGCTTTGAATGGCATGTCCTTTATAAGCTTCAAAACCTCGTTGACACCCTTTGAGCGTCCTATTATGTCCACCATGCAGGAATAATGTTCTAACTGTGGCTCTAATTTGTAGAAACTGGTCATCAAGTTGAAGTACAAAATGGCCTCATCAAACAGACCAACATGCCCACAGGCGCGAAGAAAGGCTATGAATGTTGCATGGTTTGGCATGACATATTCGGATTGCATCCTATCAAATATTCTGAGAGCCTCTAATCCAAGACCATGATTAGCATAGCCACATATCAAGGCATTCCATGAGACAACATCTCGCTCTTTCATCTTCTTGAACATCAAGAGAGAATCATTCATGTTCCCACACTTTGCATACATGTCAATAAGGGTGCTTGATATGAATATATCCTTCTGCAACTCCCGTTTAATGATCTGTGCATGCATTTGCTTCCCAAGACCAACTGTAGCGAGATTTGCACAGGTATCAAGAACTGTGGCATACGTGAAATGATCAGGTTCTAAGCCATTATCCAACATCTGAGAGAAGAAATTTTGTGCTTCATCACTTTGTTTTTGTAGGGAAAACCCAGATATAATGGCGTTTGATGACACCAATGTTTTATCATGGATTCTGAGATGAAGATTTTGTGCTTCTTCCATGGCTCCACATTTACAGTACATATCAACAAGAGCACTTCCCACGAAGGGATCCAGTCCAAGACTGGATTTTATTACCTTCCCATGAATATTAACTCCATACTCCAAAGATCGCAGTCCTGCACAGGCTTTTAGAACACTACCATAGGTGAACTCATCAGGTTTCATACAGCAGAACAACATATGGTAGAAGTGTAACAATGTGTTCTCATACTGATCATTTTGTTCGAGAGCTGTAATCATAACATTCCAGGATACTGCATCTCTTTGTTTCATGTCTTTGAAGATGTTGAACGCTTCAGCCAAAGCTTTACATTTTCCATACATATCAAGAAGCGCATTACTGACACAAATTATATCAATGAAATTAGTCTTGATGGCCAAGCCATGAACTTGTAAACCTTGCGAGTATCCTTTAACCTCTGCACAAGCACTAAAGACACCCGATAAGCTGATCTCATCGAAGTCAATATTAGACCTGATCATGAGTTGAAATAGCTCCAAAGCTTTGTATCCTTGATTGTTGCGAACATATCCAACAACAATGGCATTCCATGACTGCAATGTTCTTGTCGGTAAGTGTTGGAATACTTTCCTAGCATCATTCAAGCCATCACTTTTGGCATACATGTCCAAGATTGCCGTCCCCACAACACTATCAGAACTAAAACCAAACTTGAGCGCATGGGCATGCAGCTGACGTCCTACTTGAGTTGACAACAATCCTGCGCATGATCTGAAAATGCTTGCATAAGCCGATTGGCTCACCCCGATGTCACATCGCTGCATATCCAAGAACAACTCTAACCCGGCAATGAATTCTTCATTCTGAACACAACCAGCAATCACTGCACTCCATGAAACCAAATTCCTCTCGGGCATTTCGTCGAAGAGCCTGATAGAATCATCCAAACTCTTACATTTTGCATACATATCCACAAGAGCACTCCCTATGACAACATCAAAGTCCATACCCTTATTTACGACCAAACCATGTATCTGAATGCCCATTTTAAGTTCCTCCAATGCAGCAACCGATTTGAGACCCACTGCGAAAGTAGTGTGATCTGGATCAGTCCCATTCCGTACCATCCGTGACAAGAGGTCTATAGACTCATACAATTGTCCATTCTGTGAGAAGCCAGATATAAGTGAATTCCACGATATAACATCTCGATCTGGCATCGTGTCGAATATGGAAGTAGCCATATCGATTAGGCCGCCTTGAGCATATCCAGATATCATCGCATTCCAAGAGATGATATCTCGGTGTGGCATCCGGTCAAACACTTTGCTGGCATACTCCAAATGCGAGCACCTGATATACATGTGCAACAAACAATTGGCGACGAAGGTTGTCGGCACGAAGCCGGAGACGATCATCCGGGCGTGGGCTGTGCGGCCGGCATCGGCCTCGCGGCGCTGGGAACAATGCTGGAAGACATGTGAGAAGGTCATTAGCTTGGGGATCGAGGGAGCAGGAGCAGAGGAGGCGAGATGCTCGACGAAATGGCGAAGAGGGGAAGACGAAGAAGAAGAGAACTTGGCGATGTGGTGGCGGTGAAGGGATGCGACGGCCATTCGTGGATTTCCTGGCCTTCCCGCCAGGTGTTCGACTCCAAGATCATTCCTTTCGAATCGAAAGAAGAGCGTGGGCAACGTGAGATTGCGGTGTGCAACGAGGGTAATAAAGTCATCTCACAATTTTCCAAGTGGAGTGCGGAGGAAGAGAAATGCTACATAAAATAGACAAAACCCGGTTCTGGTTATGCCAGAAGTCCGTCCGTCCTCCTCCGCCGCTGCCGCCGAGCCGTCGCCAGGTCGCCGGAGAGGAAGAGGACGGTGTGATAAGGAAGAGGAAAAAGGGGAAGAATCGATGTCGGTCAGATATCTTCGTAGAGTCCTTCAGGAGCAGGAAAGCAGGAGCTTGACCTCTTCCGGGGCCGACAGGGAGCTCGACGCCGCCGTCGTGGTTGGAGAAGAGGACGATGATTCTGTGGAAGTGGGAGCTCCCTCTGGAAACCCTTTCGCTCTCCTCGATGAGGACCAGGTTCGTGCCGTTTTTCCTTAACAAGACAAAAATCTAGGGTTTGTATGTTCATTTGTTCGTTGGATTCTTTCGTTGTACAATTTTGTTCGTTATTTTGACCATTCAAGCTGGTTGTTTGGATGGATTTAAGGGAAGTTCGTTGATTTAGATACGTTTCTAGGAGCTGTAAGGTTAAATTTTTTTCTCGTTTAATCGGGTGGAACATGGAAACTCGCAAAGCTTTTTGCTTATACTGATTGTAGAAACGCAAACATGCATTTGGAAATTACGCCCGGTAGTTGCAGAGATTAATGCCGTGTTTCAGAAAGAACAATTGTTGCCCCTTCGTTCTATTCACTGACATGCATATGATTATCTGGTATTGATTTTTCTTTACACTTAGAACGGTTCGCCCGTTTACATGTCTGATCAATCCAAATATGCTTGTGGGTTCAAGAATCTTTTTATTAGTTTTACCGTCATAACACATGTTCTCTATACAGTGTTGCACAAAAAAGACACAAGGTTCATGGTGTTTAAATATTGTATATCATCTTTGTAGACGATTAAATATCTTTGTCATGGGACCTTATGCCATGAGATATTGCTGAATGAAACCTTGAGAGAACGATAGTTAGCAATGGCCATTATTATTTGATGGGAAGTCTGCTACTTGATGGATGTTGTGTCATTTTCTCCTGATAACATAGGCTGGTAGATTGATATACCCAATATTTTGCACATAAGGAAGCACAATATTGGATGGAAATGAAGCAGCATTATCAATGTATTCTGTATAATGACAACTCAATTTTGATGGGGGATTGGAGGCAACAGAATTGTGATCCAAAAGGAACACTGTGTGGGAAGATTGTGCATTGGATCAGTATAGTTTCTCTATGTATAATTTTATCTGTAATAGTGGCATAATATAAAAGGAAGACTGCGTAGGAGCAGTAGGATCTTAATATCAGGATCATGATCCAAAAAAAGTCCTATATTTTCATTCCATTAATGAGATCGAGATCCTGTTCCCTTCAGAGTTCCGATGATTGTAAAATCTTGGTAGTCATATTAGTTTCCTAACAACTATGATTTCTAGCACACGTGTATTATCTTGACCCATGATAAAAGAAATTAAAATCTCAACCTTCATCATGTCCTGACTCATTATGTCAAAGGCGTGAAATCAAGTATACTTTATTACATTAACGTTGACATGTGATGTCACTAGGTTTCAATTTTTTGTTGTGGGAAATGGATAGTTGTCTCAATTGATTCCTCCAAAGATGATTGGCATGTTTAACTTTATTTTGCAGGATGATGATTCTGAACTTGCTGCTCAAGATCAAGCAGTTAGTGTTTCTAAACAGGAACCTCTTAACAAAATTCCAGCTGATCGCAGTCAAGCTTCTAAACGTAAATCCAAGAAGAAAAAGAAAAAAAACAAAGAGGAGTCGGTAGTTGTCAATTCTAAAACTGAAATACCACTAGATACAATCCTCAAAGATCTGTCAATCAGCACACAAGTTTCGAAACATCAGACTGTGCCTGAAGTCAAAGCCAGTATGAAGGGCAAGTCCAATATTCTGGTGGTGGATCCCAAGTTTCTGAAAGCTGAAAATGAACTGCGAAAAATATTTGGTTCTAAAGTTGTTAACTCTTTTGAGAATCAACACATTGCTGGCAGCTCAAGACAAGTACATGGTGGCAGGCGTGGTCTCCACAATCTGAGGAAGACGATTCTTATTTCTCCTTCAAGCTTTTGGCCACGATGGGATAATTCCATGAGTATGGAATTTTTAGAGATGAAGGATGGAGTGAGTTACTTCACGTAAGATTTTTATTCCCTGTTTCCCATGAAGAACACAACAGTAAAACATTAAATCGTTTCAAAAAAAATAACAGTAAAACATTAAACAAGTGTTTCATGCTCGGAATCATTCTGTTGCAAGTAGTTTCACTGAAAAAACTGTTGGTGATAGTTTATAGCATTGAGTTATATCGTTATTCATCAAAATGTGATCCCTTTTTTTGGTTATATTAGACGGCTGACATACATATATGAACTACTATCATGCATTTGGAGATAAACTCTTATTGGTTGATCTGTCACTTTTGTGAAGCTACTGGAGTGTTTCTTATTTTCATTGTGTTTTTTCTGCCATAACCTTTCGTCACATTATAACTATTGCATCATGCAGCTACATTCATTCGCCGTCGTATACTCATATGCAAGAAGCATTTGAAGCTGCAAAAGCTGCCAATGATGTTAATGCTATTGCAATAATTTTGGCACACCATCCCTATCATGTTGAATCTTTGTTGACTTTTGCCGAGTTATTTAAGTATTCTGGAGAACATCAGTCTTCTGCTGATATGATTGGAAAGTGCTTGTATGCTTTTGAATGCGCATGGCACCCACTGTTTAGTCCTCTGCAGGGTAATTGCCAATTAAAGTATACACATGATACAAATAAGCCATTTTTTACAGCTCTTTTCAGTCACATGAAGAACATGGATAGACGTGGTTGCCATCGATCAGCTTTAGAAGTCTGCAAATTTCTACTCTCATTAGACTCTGATGACCCAAAGGGAGCGCTATTTTGCATTGATTATTTTTCTCTCAGAGCACAAGAATACAAATGGTTAGAACAATTTGTCGAGGAGTATGGAGATGATAACTCCTTGTGGTTATTCCCTAACTTTTCCTATTCTCTTGCTGTATCTCGTTTCTATCTTGAGCGTGACGCTGAAGCCAATTCGGTCACTACTGAGAAAGCCACATCAAAAGATCTTCTGAAACAGGCACTGATGCTTCACCCTCTGGTACTTCAAAAACTAGTAGCTAAGACACCTCTGAAGGTTTCAGCATGGACTCAAATACTTAAACATACCTTCTTTGGCTCAGCAAAAGCTGGCAGCCCTTCCTTAGATCACTTGATCAATATATATGTTGAAAGAAGTTATATTTTATGGCGATTTCCAGAGTTGCAGAATTTATTAAAAGATGCTGCAATGCTACTGATTGAATCACTAAAAACAAATAGTAGTGAGGCCACAGATTGGGGATGTGTAAGGAAGGAAGCTTTTTCGTCTGAAAAGAATGAGTAAGTGTTACTTCTTTTTCCTTTTAGAAAAAGGTGTTTTAAGTCATTTAGACCATGCTTTCTGTCCTGAAAGATGCACTTTTGCCTTCAAAATTTAACATGATCTAGTTGCCTGGTGGGGATAAGAACTCTTGTTATTTCTTAGAAACTTGTTTAATGAAATTGAGAAAACTGTTAGCGTGTTTTTGAAAATTATCGAGTTTTTTTATGACATATTTTCATGCTTAGACATTTGATCCTTGCTAGACTATTGTCTTATTCTCATCATAACACAACTTTTACAACAATTACCTTTGTTTTGTAGGTACGCACATCTCATGGTTTCAGATTTTTCTGATGTGATACCTTCACTTCCTCCTGAGGAACTACGACAATTTATGGTTGGTCCTCAAGTGGTGCATGATATTCAAGGAGGGAACCGAGAAGATCCTGAGGCTGCCCATGCTCCACGTGAGTTAGCTGGTCGTAATGCCGCAGTTGTCTTCTTGGAGTCACTACTTCCATGGGTTAATTATGGAAACAACCAAAATGCGCAACCTGATGACCAGGAGCAAAATTTTGAGTAATATAAAACAGTGGCAGAACTTTCCAGGGGTAATTCCTTCTCATGTTGAAAGTGAAGATTTCTTGCTTGCTTATTATAGAACAGGACTGCATGCAAAAATTCTTTGGCAGTAATATCTATGGATGTTGCCTCATTTTCTTCTGTTTTCTGCAGCTTATTTACAACCTACATTTGGGAGCAAAGACCAAGAAAAAGGGAAAAAAACATGGAGAGCATAATGTTGTCCTTCATGAGGAGCAAATCTCAAGTTTCGGGCGTCGCAGTTAATGTTGTCTGGAATGGATGCTAAACATGGACGCAACATGCACAAGGGAAGTGTCTTTGACACCACAGAAATGAATTAATTCTGCAGAGTGACGCTTTATTTAGTCGATTGATTGCCAAACCTGGATAAACGATTCCAAATGTCAGTTGATTTTGTAAACTCTGGTCAATACAAAATGTACATCGGATAAAGAAAACAGATTAATTTCCTGTTATTCTGCACTGGCTGTACAACGAATAAAGAAAAAAAAAGTAATATCGTCTTGTTTACTGGCACTTTCAAATATGAAGCTTTGTCTATTCATGAAATATGATCTTATTTTCCTTTCACTAATTTAATTTTTTTTTGCTCCATACGTTTTCTTATCTTGTCATCTGCATTCAAAGTATTATTTTCTGTTTGTTGTTGTGTGTCGATTTTATGTTTACTATAATATGAAATCTCTTGGATCTGCCCGTGACAAAAAAAATGTTATAATTTTCCTTTCGTTTTTTACTGCTGCACAATTTTTTGCGTCAAATTTTGTAATTGGAATAATTCACCAGATACATTAGTAAACGAGATAGCAAATAGAAGAAAACACAATTATACTAACAAATAGAAGAAATAATACAATTGATTATAGAATAATGATATAGTACAATACACGACACACGATGAAATCTTTTTTTTCCTTGCAATAAAATATATTCTCTTAATGGAGATTAACTTTCAATAAATAATTATTTGACACCATTAATAATTACATAGAATATGTCAATGCAAATATATTTATAATCATAAGACATAATCTAACATGTATAAATTATCTGTGGAATACTAAATTTTATTCTAGTGAAGACAAATGAATATTTGTTATAAAGTTAGCAAAATTAAACTGTAATAGAAAAATTGACCACGTGACCTTCAATACCCTCCAATGCATCTAATTATTGAGGCGCATATGATCACTTGTACGAGTATTACCAGTGCATGTGTCATGGGCTATCTAGTGGCAAGATGAATTTTATAGTTTATACTAGCTTATTTTTCTTTTTCTTTTTTTTTTCATAGAACATGAGCATTGAAATAATATCTTTCTTTCTGCAAGTTCTTACTTCTTGAATGAAAGATGGATTTACGTTCGAGAATTAAAATTAGGAGAAACTATCGCCTAGTTTCAGTCAGTTTCGTCAGTGCTTCCGCTGAACAATGTGACGTTTGACGAAATCGCATGCGGAATCTAGTTTCAGAATTAGAGTCACGTGACCCCTAGTTCTCTTCTTTTGGACCAGACACTCTAACATGAATCAATCTTTTCTAATTGACGTGTGGATAATTTTTTTTAATTTCATTTATTCTTTATTTATTCTTTATTTTCTCTCTCACATATATCTTATAAAATAATTTATTTATTGAATATAATTTATTTATTATAACATATTAATATAATATTATTTATTACTTGTTATTTAATTATAAAATTTAATATTTTATTACATATAATTTATTAAAAGACTGATTTTTTATATTTAAATGATATATTTTTAACAAAAATTTTTAAACAAAAAAATTAACCTATACTTTTATTTTTATTAATTAAAAAAATATATTTCATATGTATAAAATATATTATTAATTCAAAACTCATCAAAAAATTAATTCATCACATCAATTCTTTATTTCCTCATTGTTACGTTTCACCTTATCCAAACACATCTCAAACTAATTTATTAATTTAATTATTCACGTGAAAATCCATGAACCATGGTTTCTATTGCCAAATGAATCATAAATCGTTGAAAATAGATTTGTATATTATTAAAGAGATTAGTATGATGCCAATTATCGACCATTATTGTTCTACATAAAAGATGATGACGAAACCGATAGCTCCACGTGTAATTTTTAGTTTATTTATTGTTGTCTGTAATTCTTTGTAAAATTTTATTTTCTTTTTTTTATAATAATGATGCAATCCTAGTGAATGTAGACTAACATAACCATAACACGTAAATCTCTCGGTGTCAACTGTTGTTTTTCTTACATAGTATTATACTATTATAGCAATAAAGTATTATACTACTGTGCATATAGTCGTATATTACTATAGTTACTAAATACCAAGTAACTTACTACTTTATATTATATATAAGATGTATGTTACTATGACATAATTTGAATTACTGATATTAAATGAATAACTCGTGAATTAATTATAACATTAAATCTATAAATCTTTAATCATATACTACAACTCTTTAACATAGTTAAAATTTATATTCTATAATATCTAACTATATAATTATATTTGTATCAATATGTAACATTATACAATTAGTCATTTTACAAAGAACTAAATTTTAATTATTATAATAAGTAAATAATTTCCTTAATTACTTATATAAACATAATATTATGTGTTGCACTTGTAGTTTTGTACTATATAGTTTTATATGTACATAGAATTATTATATAATACATATTATAATTTATAGAGTCCGAGAAATTATATTTATATATTTACAATCAATTAATTTGCCGGCCGACGAGGGGATCAGGGACTGGGATTCAGTCTTCAGTGAAGCCACCATAACCTTGCGAGGAAGAACCACGTGCGCATAAATTAATTAAGCTAATTGATTAATTAATCAATTAAATTAATTAGATGATGTCGACTTTGGAGTTCTTGATTCAAAAAGTTTAACATAACGGTAATACCGAATTTGTTTGGGATTCGGATTGGCGCCGATCGACCGAGTTCTTGATAAAATTAACGGTAATATGTTACATGATGATATTATATATTCTTCTTCCTTGCTTCGTTCCTTCCTTTCTCTCTCTCACTGCATCATTATCACCCTGCGACAACTTCATCTTCTGCGCACCTCTTCTTCTGCACCGCCAAGAAGATCCATGGCTTCCTCTGCTCCGCCTGCCAAGAGAGCTCGGCTGAATCCTACAATTCCTATTTCTTCTTCAGCACTAGCAGCAGACGCTTTAGCAGTAATGAGAAGGAGTGGCGTCACCGTGGTGGTGGATGACGAATTCGATCGCCTCACCGAGATCTCCCGCGGCAGCCATGGCGTTCTTTACAAGGCACGCCGGATCAAGAACGGAGAGATCGTCGCCCTCAAGCGCCCCGTCCATCACCGTTGGCTGGTGCAACCACGGAACCCCGATCGCCCAGGCGTGCTGCGGCTCACGCGCGTGTTCGACGACCGCTGGCGCACGGAGGTGGATTGCCTCGCCGCTTGCCGTCACCCCAACGTGGTCAGGCTCCACCTCGAAGACAACGTAGCCGCGGACTCCACCGGCTGCATGGTGTTCCTGGTCATGGATTATGCCTACACTGACCTGGGCAAGATTCTTGAGACGCTCTCACGGCCCTTCACCGAGGGCGAAATCAAGTTCTTGATGCTTCAGCTGCTGAACGGCGTCAAGTGCATCCATGACCACGGCCTGCTGCACGGAGACCTCAAGCCCGGTCACATCCTCGTCGATCACATGGGCGACCTCAAGATCTGCGACTTCTCGCAGAGCCGCCGGCGGGGGACCAAGATCGACGACCCAGATGGCATGATGAAGTCGCTGGAAACATTGTGCTACATGCCGCCAGAGCTCCTGCTGGGTGTGCACAAGCACAAGGAAGCAGTGTCGTCGGCGTCCACGGACATGTGGTCGCTGGGTTGCATCATGGCCCAGCTCCTAAACAACCAGGTTCTCTTCCCGGGGACCTTCAAAGACGAACATATCAAGAATATGTTCCAGGTTCTTGGGACGCCGGACGCCAAGGAGTGGCCGGCCCTCTCCACTGCTCCGGATGCTGCTGAGGTCATCAACCGCTCGGGGAGGCAATGGAGCAGCATCCGGCATCTGTTCCCTGCAACGCCGTTCCCTGGTCGTCCAACGTTGTCGCGCCACGGATATCACCTCCTCAGAGATCTCCTCTGCTACGATCCCAAGAGGAGGCTCACAGTCGAGGCGGCGCTTCAACATCCGTGGTTCCAGCCCAGCCGCGACGGCAGCAGCAGCCCTCCTGCTGTCAAGCCACGAGGCGTCGTTTCTCCGGCCGTCGACTTCGCCGATGCCGTGCAGGGGCCTTACTCTTCTTCGTCCTCTACTTGTCATAGGAACGACAAGTAGACGTGCCAGTAGGAGCGATCGTGGCGCGTCGGCCTCTGTTCATGTTTACTATAATTAATTTGTGCTTGTTAACAATATTTCTTGTTAGTTCTTACTCCTGATCAATGGATGTACTAGTTATTGATTTATTCGTTCTAACTCTTGAACTAATTAAGATGACTGGGGCATACATTTTATATGTCACCCTTGTAATTCATTAATCAATATGTATAATATTTTGGTGTGTGCTTTCCATCTTGAGCAAAATAAAAAAAATGAAACATGATTTTTGCAATGAAAATTTATGTTGTTCCCAATTCCTCGCCTAAACATCTTAATTGAAGCTTAGCGAGTATTTTAACTCTTCGTCTAATTGTGTATTCGTGTCCCTACTGCATAATCAATATTTCTCCCTAATTAATCAATTCGGCACAAATATAGTTTCTTTTTACATTTAATCATAGACTATAGACTTATATATTTTACTTAATTATCCTTCCATTAAGCTCCATTCTTAATTTTATTACATTATTTTCTAATAAATATGAAATATCTGTCCTGACTTCTTTGTTATAACAAAAATATTTTGAAAATAAAAAAGCTAATATGGATAAAAGTACTTTTTTAAAAAAACAATGTATATTTTAATAATTAGAAATATTGTGCTGATATTGTTTATTTTTATTTTTTCCTTATATAAAAAAGTGTAAAATAATCTTTTCATGATTATTAAAAATTAATATTAATAAAACTTTTGATGAAAAATGATTGAAATATGTATTAAGTTATATATTAAAATTTGCAAGTTTAAGATTAGATGCCGGAAAGAAATTATAATTCAAAAGATGTAACAGAAAATAACCTTTTGTATAATTAGTAAAATCAGTTCTAAAAAGTCATTTTGGCTGTATTACTAGTAATAGAGTCAAAAGATTTTATATGATCCATGTTATATATATTAGTGATATAAAGTACTACGATGTTACGGATTTTTATGAAATTTTTTTAAGTAAATAACACATATTAGAAATCGTAGCAGTATCTAAGGAAAAAAATATTATGGTAAGAAAAAAAGGAGAGAAGAATATAGGAGATTTATTTTAAATTGAACTACGTTTTTTATATAATAATATAAATTAAAAATAGAAATATCTAATTCCAGAGAACGAAACTGTCGAATGAGACTGACATAGGCCATCTAGAATTACATTTGAGTTTCGATTCAAGATATTATCTAACATATTAAATTACATTTTTTTTAAAAAAAATTAAATAGATTTATCGAAATACAAATATTTGAAGCCTGCACAACTTGTTAAGTTTTATTTACATTCCTTATTATAAATATAAATGTAATAACTTATTCTTAATCTCATCAATATTAGCATAATAATAATCTTGGCGAGACGACTCCCCACCTCCACAATATTCTCTTTCGCTTTGGCGGTTACGATCACAGCATTGCCGCCGTCGCACCTGCTCTTCATCAGCCCTATGATACCGATGCAGGTGGTGGCCTCGGGGACGGAGATGATCGTCGCCATGTCTTCATCCTGCGAGCCTGAGTTCGCGGCCCAGCACACGACCGCTTCCCCCGGACCCTCACGACCGGAAAGCCGCCCGCGTCGGCGAGAAACTCGGACTCCGCCTACGTGAGATCGGCCTCTACGCCGACAAGATGGACCTCAACGAGGAGCTCCCCCCCGCTGCGCCGCCCCCTCCCTCCTTGACACGGTCGAGCGTGCAGGCGTACGAGAAACTCCATTGGCATTGAATCTGTCTTTCGGTTTGTCTATTCCTTTTCGTCTCTTCCCTCGTTATCTTTCGTGTTTCTGCTTGTACTTGGATTCAGGCATTAACGGACAAACAGTAAAAAGGGAAAGAGGGAAAGAAAGATTAAGCATTTCTCACCTTGTCCACAATTACATGCGTTAGGATGAGAAAATTAGTATTTTTTTGCTTCATTGCCTGATGCTATATCAATAAATTGATTTCAATGTTGAAAAGTTTGTTACATATCTCCACTCAAGCGCCTTAGTTGGGTGTAAAGGATTTCAATTGATTATCACTAGTAAGTACTTCTGTAAGATAGTTTTTGTAAAATGCCCCCAAATCGATCCCCGCCACGTGGCAAGGACCAACCTGAAAACGCTAAAAATGCTATAACTTTGATTCAACATTTGACCAAGACCAGTCAACAAATATGACACGTCGGCAAAATAAAAGACATAAATTTTATTATGAAATAAAATGACAGATAAAAGGGGAAGAAAAGGAAAGAGCCCATAATGAAAAATCACAACTATCAATATCCAGCAGTTATTACATAATGTTCCATGAGAAGACATAAAAGAAAAGATAAATAAAAAGATCCCTAGGTTCGTGTGCTTCTCGGTCACCGGAGCATCGTCGCAGCACATCTCTTCGTTTACCATCACTGACCTGGCCCCGTGGGAATCAAACACAGGGGAGGTAATCCTCCCGTGAGCTTTACAGCCTAAGTGGGGAACAATAAAATTTACAATGATTAACCTCAATAAAATAAATTGATAATGCAAGTTGGTAACATACCTTAGCCCGAACAGAGAGCAAGAGGTTAGTAACAATGAATAATAATCATATAATTAATGAGCAATGACGATGACAGTGTCAGTATAACAATGGGAATCCACGATCAATGATACTTCGAATGACTTTGTCCGGTATAGTGATTCAATGTTCATATACGACGGCCATAATCTGGTTTCTTAATCTATAGCAATGATTCAACACTCTATAGTTTTGGTGATTAATAGACATGGTGACTTTGACAATGACTTTGAAGTTACACATCCTTCAATTATTATAGGATGGATTGGGGTACGCCGAGCAAACGATACAGCCAATTGCCGATGATCAACGGGTGATCAAGCCGTGACAGTACCCTCAAAGAGGAAAGGGAATGACCCTTAACAATAAACGATGAGCACTGGCTTGGACTGGCGACCCGATGTTTATTTTATTATCGTCTTGATAAATATTTTTATAATAATTGATGTCCGATGTGATATGAGATTTATCAATGAGCAATTAAATTCTATCTTGTACAGTGAAACTCGATTCAATGATAAAATCAGGATATGATTGGAAAGAAGATGTAAATAAAAAAACAAAGAATAGGAAAGAAAGGTGGAGTCTCAGCTCGGCATTTAAATGTTAGGATAATTCCTAACACATGATCTAATGCACATGTGAAACAGAGGTCTTGTCAATTTGGTGTACTAACAGATAAGGAGGTGAACTACATGCACGTGTGACTTAATGTGTTTAATGCACTCTCCTAAGTGAGCAGCTGCTGTAGCAGTTTATGGAAATCATCTGGTAGTGGACATTTAATGCCCAGAGATGTAACGTGAGGTGTATATCTTGCACAATGTTACCTGAGATAGAAAATATAATAAGACACTAAATGTGATTTGGCTTCATCTATAATCTGTCGGTTACAGGTACGATGGGTGCAAAATGTGGATTGCACCATTGACGACATCTGTGATTGAATCAATAGGCGCTGAAGGCAATGGAAACAAAGACAGACATGGTTTTCTTTCAGAAACAAATTAAGAATACAGATCATGATTGACCAGGTGTACTTTCTCGATGTTAATGTAAGGCAGATCCAATCGTGAGCACAGAGGACAGATTTTCATGTATTTGCATACAGTTTTAATACAAAAAATCAACAAGAAGACAGAGACATACCACGACATACCACAACGTAACGTACAGACATAATATCTTGATAGAAATTTCATAATCTAACTAATCACAACAATTCAGGCAAAGTAGAACAAACAAACATTACATTCTAACAACTATCATCATTGATTGAGGCATGAACAGCAATAATACGATGTGAATAATCATGACAGGCATTATTGTACCCATAATTTCGTTGATGATTTTACTTGACGGCAGGATGGAACAGAGTGATCCATTAAGCACGATCTAATCTATCTCGGGATTTATTTTAAAGAGAGGTTAATCGAGGTGATTCCTGATTCACCCACCTGTTTTGACGTTTGATTCCTCGTCGATCTTCCTTCCTCAGACGTCCGTGCGCCCTACTCACATTCCTTGCACCCGTGCTCCCTCCTCCTGTTGCTGTCCACCTGCAGGCCGGCAAAGAGCACAAGCACCAGTGTAAGTCGATTGCTGAACTAGAGAAGTATGTGGGGGATGGAGAGGGAAAGGTCTGATCCGATCCCTACGTGAGATCCAGCAGAGGAATGCTAGCGTTGAAGGTAATCGCGAGATTGATGGAGATAGGGGGTTAGAGGGGTTTCTTTAGTTTCAAACTCACGTATCTTGTTGAGTTTGTTAGTGGGAGTCTATTCCTTGGTTGTTATAGGCCGCTGCACGGTTATTTGAGTTTATCCTTTTTTTTTGGTTGTTACAGTTTTATTTCATGAAAACACAGCAGCATTTTCACTTAGGATGGTGTGGGGACATCCTTATTCCCTTTCACTTATCGTTTGTCTGACATAGACTTAATAGCAGGTTAGGGCATTACCCATTGTTGTAATATCTTGTCAGCGTGTGTTGTATCAGTAGAAAAGACTTGCTCTTTTTTTAGAACAGAATTTGGCAATAGGTATGCCAATTAGGTTGAGTCCTCTTTCTTTCTTCGGGTCAGAGAAAACATGTGGTCTGGCACACTTTCAGTTCATCATGAAAGAAAGCATTCATTCAATTGATAATCGAATCTTTCTTTGTGAGACAGAAACAGAAGGAGCAGAGTTCATATATATGGAGTCTCCTTTGGTCTAGTCATAGTATGATACAATGGTTAATTTACAGCATGACAATAAATAATAGTAGGTTTACAATAATCCCTTCATGAAAGTTTCCTAAATACAAAATGGATCATTTTGGGATGTAAGATATATGTAGTTTCAAATGCACAGACTCACATCACTATAACATATGCATAATCTTGCAAGGCATCATTTGTCTTCTCCTTGCGGAAATAGTCGAAACCACGTAAGCCTGCAAGCAAAAAGGCGGCCAGACAGAGGAATAATTTTGTTGGATGCTGTGGCATGCTGAAGAGATCAACACTAAGGCAACGTGCTGGTGAAGCTCTCAACACCAAGAGGAACTCATAAAGAGATAAAGTATGTAGAATCAATTATAATAATATTATTCCAGCAATTCAACTTTTGCATGGATTTCCAAGATTCAATCTTTATAGGTGTTGAAAGTAAAAGTACTATTCATACTAAGACTCCAACTAGAAACCAGAAATAAATCTAAAGACTGATTAAACTAAACAGCTAATCCTACTCAGACGAGGATTCTTGTGCTTCATCACAACATGACCGATTGTCTCCGAAAATAGTATACTGATGGAGATGAACTTGTTTAACATTATGCTGTCTGATGTGGCATGCATGTGCTGACTAAAATTCTTGATGAGATTGTGAGAAGAGAGGGTTGTGCCAGTGAGGAGCCAGGAGGATGATTCACTTGATGCTTGTAACAGAATCTCATATTTCTAATGAACATACATTATATGTTGTTAACTTGTATAGGAAGGTCCAACTTAACTAAATAAAAGAAAATAAGCATTTGTCACTTATTTGTGTATCCCATTGGGTCAACATGATAGGGCAAGATGGTATGGATATTATTGGATTGTAGCTCGAATGGTTAAGTTTGTAGTGGTATTGCTAGTTGCACCAGAATTCATGGCCCATTATTTGCAAGTATTATTGAAGATGACTAAAGTGTTCTATTGAACTACTGAAAAGCAAAAAGTGGCAAGAATATGAAGTAGCACCACAAATGGATGAGATGTTTTTTTGAGAAATTAGGAGGATTCCTACCAATTTGTAAGCATCCTCCCACCCTCTCCCATAGACAGTCCCAACAATGATCGTCAATGGGAAACTCTCCTGCTGGTGCCACCACCAACCGTCAACAGGAGACTTCCCCGCCAGTGCCACATGTAGAAAAGGTGGACATGGAGAGTGGGGAGGAGGTTGCAACAGCAACATAACCAAAACTGCCAGCGCCATAACAGTGATACAAAACAAAATCAAAAGGGAGGATAATCCAATGGTATAGGTGTCGAATGTGGGGACACATCCAACGTGTATGCAGAGATCCAATCAAGTGTTTAGAATGTGGAGTGGGACATGCTCGTGCAAAATGTCCCTCTGCTCGTTGGAGAACTGCTGTGGGAATTCAGGCGACGATTGGAAACAAATGTGTCAAATATGCATCACTAGCAGCTCATGGACGTAAAAGACTAGAGAACAACCCTAGTGGTCGTGGCACCATGGACCATGGCTATGAACATGAATCTGGAGCACATCTGGGGTTGCTGTAGGTACTGTCTTTTGCCCAACACACAACTTTAAGATGATACAATCAGCAGTGATGAATCGCATCGTACAACTAAGATGCCACAAATATTTAAAATGTCATATTCATTCTTCTTGGTGTTTGGTTATTAGAAGCTTCCAGATGGCCTGATGAAGCTGTTCAATGGTGCCATCTTATCCTTGAGATGTTGGCCACCGGCTGAACAGGGAATGGGGATAGAACAGGGAAATCAACATCTGTTATGCTAAAAGGAATCCTTCTGGACTTATGGTATAGAGCAGTCATATCAGAGATGGTTTCTCCTTTCATGATGCTAAAGGAGCTCGTGGTGCTGATCAAACCAAATACCCTATCCGTATGATGATAAACCTTCGTTCAAGTGATTTTGAATATCCTGTTTCCATCTAAGTGATCCCCCAATGCTCCAAAATTCAACCCTCGCCACATGGCGGAACCTCCTGTTGTGAGCGGCTGAACGCTACATCATTCCATCTTGGCCTTTTTATTGGCCAAAACGGTCAAGAAAGACAACACATCAGCGGAAGACCTAAAATAATGAAATATCAGAACTCGGAAGCATAATTCGTAGTTTGAAGTAAACAATAACATGAGGGCGGAAGCTCTAACGTCAAATGACATTAGTCGACATCATCGTCCCAGCTGCATAATGAATACATATAGCATCCAAATTTGGAGCTTTAATGCAACTCAATGTTCTAAAGACATAACATAAGGTAATATCTCTAGCCACGTGCAACAGCCACCTGAATCACATCATCACACAGTATCAACCAGCATAACAGGATATCATGCACCTGCAATGATTGATAAAGGGAGGCAATTCTTTAAAATTGCATTCATTGATTTTGAAACCATGACCAACACCCATCCAGGGACACTTCCTAACCATCACAGCACACAACAACGTGCAAAGGGGAGGCAATTCTTTCGCAAGCCAATAATGTTTAATATAATAACAAAAATTAATTAAGTCATGAAACAAGCTTCTTTTAAGCTTAAGCATTTATGCAACATAAGCATGTAGTCATCATAATTATATAATAAGCATTTCAATTAACAATAAATTATAATTAATGACTTAGTAACATTAAAACTTTCTTCATTCATATAGGACAGCAATATGAGAGGAATCTTGAACTGATATGCGGTCAACTTTAATATCTTTGTCATATCAATGATCAAACTCGGTGTTCTTATCAAGGTAGTAACATAAAGACTGATTCAATGAGTCACATAATCATGAATTTTAGTCATATACATCGATAAAGGCAATGACCATCATCAAAACTGAAAGTGATCAATATCATACTAAAGCCTAAACATCCTTTAAATCGATATAATTATATGCATGCTTGTGGAGGACAGTTCTAGACATCCTTAAGTAAGAATTCATTCATAATAATAAACATATACATCAAATCCAACCACGAGGGGAATTAGCGAGACCACATTATCTAACAAGGCATATAGCTCTGCCTGGAAATTTAAAGAGAGTGATAACTATGGGAGCAGAATATCTAAGTTGGCATATCAAAATGATGACGACTGAGATTTTAGCCTTTTTCTTAGCTTTTTAATGATGCATTTGTGACAACGCAATGATTGTACCTCTAAAGGAGAACGATACAATATCAAACAATTGATAGATTTTCGCTGGATTGGGCAATGATATTTTTTATGGATAAGGCTGGATAAGTGCACATGGCTCTCATTCTTTATGACCTCAAAAACAAAAAGGAACAAATTTGGCTTTCAACATTGCCAACACTATGACGTCTTCTCTCCTCTTTTTCTTTGAGGGGGTAATATCTTCTTGCTTCTCACATCTTATAGACTAATAGTTGATTTGTAAATGGCCTACCCCATTACAGCTGTAACTCAACCGCCTTGTGTTTTGCATACAACTAAGACCGAATGGTGATTCACTTTAAGGCATTAATTAAGCTAAGCTAAATTTAACTCTTGAAGCTTATATAAGCTGCAAAATTACAAAAAATTTACCAGTGATGGATTCTAGTTGTGTGATTCGATTAGAACAATGTAAAGTTGGTTGGTTGGAGATTCACTTTTGGGCATCAAGATGACAAACTATGAATCTTCTTTTATTTAACACTAATTGAAGGAGGGTTACAACATTAAATCAAAGTTTGTTGATGAGAATAAAACATTGTTGCGTTGTTGGAATAAATATGAACTGGTTATATATACTTGTCTGATCATGTGGAAATGCTATACCTCGTTGGCTCTTACCACAAATCTAGCCTATCTGAGGTATTTGATTCCTTTAATAGGTAACCCACATGATTCTGACGAGGAAGTTGGCCCCCTGCTGCTGAGCCAGAATCCCTGTTCAGTTGCTGCCTTCTTTAAAAGAAGACATGGAGACTTTGTGGAATCTGATGGAGGAGATTATCATTTATGCTATGTGCTTGCAACTTGAAACAATTAGCAAGTAACTTCATAACATTCTTTCACTTCAACTTGGTGATCATGTACAAGCGGGTTAAATAAAGTGAACTCTCAAATGCCATTTTCTTATCTGTGAAAAGCAACAGGAATGATTTGTATGAAGCGAACTCATGCACCCTCCATCTCTCTCTCCCCTTCCCTCCCTCCCTCCCGCCCTCACATTAGTACTAAAATGATATTGTTATTGACCTAGTGCATTATGTGCATCTTCATTGAAAGTTCAACACTCATTGTTCCAGACAAGCCTCTTCGGTACAAATATACTTTAGCATGTAATTTACTGTCAAAATACTTCAGTTTCAATCAATTGATTATGCTGAATGCATCAACTTTATCTTTTATATAAGATGGCACAATGACTCATTAGCATGTCTTGTGAAGCTATGATCATTTGAAACATCCAGTCTTGTTGATGTTTATTGCAACATGACATTTTTTTTGTACTGCGTACATCTTATGATTTGAACGCCTAAATTAGAATGCAGCTTGACTAAACTGACCGATCTACTGTCGAGTTATCACAGATTGCAGTAATTTGCCAAGAAGCAGGAATGCATGCTGCAGAAAGAATCCAAAGGACTTTGAGAAAGGCTATCGGTCTAATGTGAAGAAGCCAGACACCCATTTGGACTTCTACAAATTAGCCGCTACTCCGCTGCTGCTGCTAAGAACACACAATCGTTTTAAATTCATTTGTTATTCAAGAATCCAAAAGTTATTTGTCATCAGAAACTTTACATTTCCTCGTCATATGCTTTTCCCCTTCCCCCTGCCAAATACGCTGTCTTTTGAGATGGGTATGTCGTTCGAACTATGATTTCCATGATTAAAGACGGTGTTTGGCCAAGTTTGTATGTTTTAAAATAATTTCTTTGCCATTCTGAAAAAAAAAATAGATATCAATGCTTAAGTTATTGGAAGAATAATTTATACTGAAAATATTTGTTGAAACATGATTTAAGATTTAAAGTGATAATGAGTATGGCACATAAGCTTTTTTATTTCATCACATAGATTACATTTTTTATCCTCATTATTATTAATTTTAAAGACTTTCTTATAAAATTTTATTTTATACAAAAATATAAATTTATAAAATAAGACATTTTTTAATAAATTCGAATTTATGAATTAAAGTTAATTATACTAAAATTTTATCATTAAGATTTTAAATTTCATAATTAATTTTTTAACTTTCATAAACTTTAAGGTGGTAACGACATTTAAATACAACAAAGTACTATTATTTTTATGGCTAGGTACTATAATTACTTTTTGTTATTATTTTATCCCAACTTTTATTTATTTATGTTTCAAAATAACTTTTTAGCACATAAAGTACTTATAATCTCAATATTTACTTAAAAAAAAATCAACCGCAAAAAAATGAATATGTATCTATTTTTATCAATTCGATTCATTCAATATCTATTTAATAATTTACTGCACTAATTAAATAGCAAGTTTGGTGGTGATTATTATTATAAAATTATTGATTATTACGTTCAGTATCTTTTAATTCTTTATTAATGTCACTACCGTGTCTCATTAATTAAATGAACATGTGTTTACTTTATCTTATGAATTCATCATGTAACACAAATAATTTATCTCTTAAAAACTTACTTTAGCACTAGGATATTATGAGAAAAATGACAATAATAATTTATCGCTTATTATTGTCTATGAAAACTTGCACTTTGTCTTAAATAACCGTTATATAGGTACTAAATAACAAACGCGTGCACGCAAAAATAAAAAAAACAAATAATATATCGATATTTTAGGAGCTCAGTCCTAAACGGATTCCTTTGTATTGGCATCCAATTCCTATTTCTGATGGGGCGAGGAATCATAATTGTAAACAAAACAACACGCGTAATTCTTTTTTCCATATATATCTGAGAGATCCAAACTAATTAATCGTCTGCTCCATCTTTTTGCTGTCCATCTCTAATGCCCGTCAAGAACAACAAGACCTGGTTCAGCAATCCAGAGCACGTAGTAAAACAAGCGGATCAGCAGCAGCGGCGACGACAATAAGGGATCAAGAACTGTTACTTACAAGAAGATCTCTCTCTTCGTCAATGGCAGCTCCTGATCAGGCAGCGGACGCAGATACGGGTGCTGAAGGCGCTGTACAGAAGTCTCCTGCCGCAGAGCAAGAAGCCAAGGGGGAGTCCAGCGCCAGTGGCGTCTTCAGGCGCCACGTTTATCGCATAGTCTTCCAGGGCAGGACGGTGTTCAGGTTCGTCGACGACGGCGGCGCCGGTCGTCCTCCGGGCAGCCATTCATCTGCCTCGACCGCGGCATCCGCAAGCTTGACGGGCGAAGTCCGACGCGTGGTGCCCGGTTGGGTGCAGGCTTTGGCCGCCGGCCATCACCGTGACCATGGCAACGACGGAAACAGCAGTACCGACAACACCCGTATTTCGTTCTTGATGTCAAAGGAGCTCATCGAATCCGACCTCGACCACGGCAAGAACAGCGTCGGCATCCCTGCGGACGCAGCCGAGAACAACATTATCCCCATCCTCACTGATGAAGAGAGGAAGGCCGCCGTCGTCCGTCGTCACAGTAGCAAGAAGAAGAGGGAGAGAAGAAGCAGGAGGGAGCACGGCAGAGGAGGAGGGCTGCCGGTGTCGGTGTACACCCGGAGCGGGTGGCGGTTCGCGTTGGTGCTGAAGTGCTCGCGCAGCAAGAAGCATGGGATCACTGCAGCGGCGCTCGAGGGGACGGAGCTCGAGGCCTTCAGCGGGTGGAGCTTCTTCAAGGCCGGCGACCGAGTTGAGATGTGGGCGTTTCGGGTCGACGGCCAGCTGCGACTGGCGCTTGGCAAGTCTCAAGGAACCGGAAATTGATCACTATTCAGGCATGGGTACACTGAAGTGTATATGTAGTAACACAAGTGCTAAACCAACAACTGTTGGGGTGCGACGGTAAGCCGTCTCTTAAAAAATTATTGTTGAGAGTTTCATTTGAACTAGGCACGGGATGCGATCAAGTGGATTAGTTAGGCTGAATGACTCGACCTCTTAATTGTTAGTCTCGCACGAGTTAAATCATCGACATCATTTCTCAAATACCCGGTCTGCAACTAAAAAAAATTAACTTTTTGTCATACTTAGACATTCGATCACATGTGATAAAAGTGATTTTGTAGAAAAGATGTGTATCCAAAAGTACGGACATTAGGTATGAAAAAATATTCAATTATAATCAAATGAAGAAAATTTTAGACTCCGAATCTACTCTAACAATCGCAACTCTTATTAACGGATACATATTTTAGATGCCCGGATGTTCCATCATCTAATCCATATAGGATTATATGTTGTAAGACTAACAATTATTTGAATACATGTGTCGGGTATATATGTTACAATGTCATTTATCAAGTCATTACAAAAATAGGTTAAATTTAATATGGCATTAAAATACGATTAGTAATAACATTATACTAAAGATATATGCTCCTATGGTTACTGGTTATTAACACACTCATGGACCAATCAAATATCCACAAGTGGAATATGGGAAAAATGTACCGTGATAAATTATAGGGATTATGTTATTGTAATATATACTTAATAATGGATAATTAATCTTCATTGATGATAAAATTAATAATTTTGAATGTTAAAATTTGATTGGACAAGTGATTTAAACTCAACTGCCACCAAGCCTAGCTCATGCTTGGGGAATTTCTTTAATTGACTTTTACTTGCAATATAAATCTGTAAAAAAATCATGGAGTCGCATTTATCTCTCTAGCGAATGCACTCAATTTTTCAGAGAAATATTTCTTCTATGGAATTTGGAGAAAATTCAACAAGAGTTAACCCACTCGAGATTATAATTATGATCCTAAGTTGATGGTCTTTTCCTTAATAAATCATTTTTTAGCATTTTGTTCTTAAAAATTATGAAATTTAACACGTTATTTCCTTTACGAGTATTACTTTATATGATCTTTGGGAATCATGCTGTAAAATGAAAGTTGTGCCATCAACTTTTAGGGGTCTAAAATACTATTTAATGACATAATTAGTTCAAATTGTAAATTATGAATTAATCTGGATACAAAACAATAGTTTTTGCTATATAAGGGACAAAAGGATAATAATATGAGTTTCCAATTGGAATGATCTAAAAAGGTTGTATAATAAGTTATGAGCTTATTATTGTACACCACTCTATGTCAAGAATAAATAATAAAAGGAAAATAGAGTCTAGATATCTGATTTTTATGATAGGGTTATTTAAGAAATTAAATATTGAAATTCCAAGGAATCTAGTTATTTTACCCTAACTTTATCAAGATATCATTAAGAGTTTGAGTCTTAATGATATAGGGCCCGTTTGACTTAGCTGATACAGAATAACTAATAAGTTTAAGTGCTGATAAGTATTTTATTGACTGAAATTTATTTTTAAAAATAAGCAATTACGTGCTTAGATAAAACTACTTATATTAATAATAATTAGTTAGTTGTGAGACAACTAACTGACTTATTTTTTAAAAAGAAAATAAGCATCCCTTCCCTTGCTTTTTTTTTACTTATAAGTAGATTTGATATCTCATTATCAGTCAAAATTTTAAGTTATCAAACACTGAGATTTTTTTAAACTAACTTATAAGTGACTTATAAGCTTAGCCAAATAATCTCATAATCATATGAGTCGGAGTAGGATAAACATCCTTCGAACAAGGTCTTCTGAGGTCAGAAGATATGTAAAAATCAGCTTTACAAGTATTGTGCGTCACATCCCACTCCGTGATTAAGTTCTAATATCAATTATTACCTTTCTTAATTATGCTTAGCAATTATATAAATAAAATTAGCAAAACATTCTCCCTTACTTATCTTGTGTTATTTGTCAATATATATAAAAGATGCATATATATTCATCAAAGTTTAAATAAAAGTTATAAGACATCACATTCGCACATTATTATTATTATTATTATTATTATTATTATTATTATTATTATTATTATTATTATTATTATTATTTTACAAACCATTTCACATGTAATACTCCAAAGGATTAAGTTTTATGCAACCTTACAAAATGATTCTAATAAACACTAGTACAAGTCTTGAGTTTATCTATTACATGCATATTTTTTAAAAATGAAAGTGAAGGGAAAACAAAAATGCTCCAACGACTCGACCTCTTCTATATGCATCAAAGGTAAGGTTCGAGTCGACTCAACTCGAGAACTTAGAATCATCTGAAAAAAATTCAACAAGATTAATGTAAGCAACAATTATTTGTTCTGTGAGTGAAATAAAAATACAACTTAGAGAAATAATACGAGTGCATATAACATTTAAATAGTCAAGTTCTCAATGTGAAAAAATATTTAAAGCATAACTCATATAACATAAGTTGTCAAACCATATGAACTTTTACGTAAATAAAAGTAATCCAATATATCATCATATTCACAGTTAAACTCCACACTACATACTCATCATGGGTCAATACGTATCCCTATGATTATGTGTGATACAGTTAAGCAGAGCTTCACAATCAAGTTTGTCGGATATGCAGAGCAAATCATGTGTCAATACGTATTCTTCCATGATTGTATATTTAAGCAAAGCTTCACAATCAAGAGTTTCGAATACGCAAAACAAATCATGGGTCAATATGTATCCTTTCATCTGGGATACGCAAAAGCATATCATGGGTCAATACGTGTACGCAGAGCAGCCCCCAAAGAGCAAAGACACCCGATATACACTCCAAAGGCTTCATGTATATCGAATGCGATCCCAAAAATCTTTTTTTTCAAACAGCATGACCAATGAACACATGGAGTTTAACAATATCAAAATACACATGTCATAATCATATATCATTATCAAGTAAAATTTATTTTAACTTCACAAACATTGTTCCCTGAAAAACATTTTCATATAAAAAGTTACTCCATCTCATATAAAATCATTGAAACATATCATAAATACTTTTCATAGGTCAAGATGTGTTTTAATAATAATAATAATAATAATAATAATAATCATCATCTTTGCTTGAGATAATATCATAAATAAAAGAACTAACATATAACATTTTGCTCAATTGTAAATTTATCCACTCACCTTATACTTTATCTTTTTAAAGAAGGTCTAAATTTTCCTCATTTCACTTATAGTATCCTACAAGTAATAATGTTATTTCACTTTCCAATTACTAATAATAACAATATGCAATGCATGCTCATGCATGAACACTTGTTCACCTTAAAATACATATAATCACTTATAATACTAATGTGTAATTTCAAGTGTTTATTCATATGTTACTTCACATTTGGAACTTCTCAATCTTCCATAGCTTAACTAGGTACTCTCTCAGGATTTCAAACTGAGTGTATGTCAATAAATAATTTATAACTTTTTAACCCTAAGTGAAAATATTATGATTCTAGATAAATTAGAAACTAAACTTAATAACGTTTCCAACTCCTAAATATCATTAACTAATTTCAAGTGAGTAAGCCATAAAATTCAAGACAATCTGACCTAGGATTTATGCTCTGGCAGACTATATATATAATTAATTTATATCTTTAATAATATTTGTCCATTTGATGAGATCCTAATTTTTTTAGAATTTAGACTTTAGTAATGTTTAGGCAAAAAAATTTAGAATTTAACTCCTTGTATGATCTTATAACAAAATTAATCAATTCATGTCATGTTCTGTCTATGTCCTAAAACCTGACAAAATGTCCTATGAAATGCAAAATTAATTTCTCCATGTATACAAGTCTAAATTGAATAATTTCACTTCTCACCGAACCATTGTGAAGTCAACATATTTAAATTTCAAACTCTAATTCTATTTACCCTAATTGACAAGGCAGACTTATCTCTGACTCAAGACAGAGTGAGCGACCCTTGAAGGTAGATTCATAACTTCTTATATAAAAGTCCTTTTTCAGTGATTTCAGAGGCCACGAAAAGTTATCTTCGAATGGAGGGACCATGTAAAATTTAAATAATTTATGAAGAAAGAAACATGAAGCTATGATCTCATGAACTGGAAGATCAATTTTGAATCCAATTCATCTTAAACAATCAACGTTGCCAAATTTCTTTCGTCCATTCTAGTAGGGATCTTGACTTGAAATTTTTTTTGCTATCCTAAGATAAGATTATTTAATTTATATATTATTTTCATATTTTTAACACATCATCCGATAGTTTGAAAAAATTGTTTTCTAAGCTTCTAATGAGCTACCTACTTCAGCTACTTAAAACTCTATTGGTTGAAATAAAGGTCCAATCATATTATTTTGTTAAAAATTAGTATTAAACTTATAATTAACCTTAGTTAATCATAGTTAAACATTTATTATCATATTTAAAAAATATTAATTTATTACTAATAATCTTATATAAATTCTTTATAATACTTATCGATAATTTAATTATCATTATGCTTTAATAAAAAAGTTAATTGCTACATGCAATCATGACTATATAGACATATATAATAACTTAATATGCTAATTAGATGTATGATTACATATAAATGATATTTATGGAGCACATCCGTGACATTGTGCATTCGACAAATAGCACTAACATTAGTTTGGCAAGACAATGCATAGAATGAAACGACACATGAACGCATTCATGCTAATTGTTGGTGTCCTCATACTCCATCGTTTGGAGGTGCTACATACCTTCTGTTAATGAATGATGACTATCGAGAATGACTTGAGTATTTTTTTTATGAAGTATAAGAGTTAGTCCTTTGCCTTCAAATAGTGGAAGTTTTTTGTGGAGAAATCAAACGTTGAATAAATTGGAGCGTTTTAATATTGATAGTATGGAATTTTGTTCTTTTGAATTAGACTAATTTTGCAAAGATGAATGCATTGCTAGATATCACACTATCAGATACTCTGCAGTAAAATTGAGTGGAATAACAAATGAGTAGAACACTTCTAAAGAGAATGAGAACCTTATTCTTTTTAATGCTAGTTTGAATAGGCCATTATGGACTGAGATTCGATGTGATATTTGGTGAATTGAAACCTCATGACTAGATTGATCTCAAAACTCCTACTTAGATATGGTTAGAAAATTCTATTGATTATACTAATTTAATTTCTTTTATTGTCCATCATACTATCATATCAGCAAGGAAAAGTTAAAACCAAGAGCCAAATAAGAGGTGTTTGTGAGATATGGTGCAGAAGTGGAAGGTTATATGATATGGTCGATTCAGAACATAAAATCATCCACAACAAAAGCATGACCATTGATAGGTATCAATACTTCTGTCAAAGGTGAAGGTCATTGACACAATAGACAATAATGTCAACAAATAGGTTATAATTGAAGTAATTCTAATAGAGGATGATGCGAAATGACCACATCAAGTATCATGATCGGAACATGAAGAACATAACAAGTAATTATAAAAAAATCAATTACTATTAGATGTTCTTGCAAACAAGTGAGTCATTATAAGTGATATGCCTTTAAGGATATGATTGCTTTATGTGAGAATGTGGAGGCCTTATGTCTTCTTATAAGGACACTATCACATATGTTGAATCTAAATTGTGGATTGCTGCTATAGTGAGGAGATACAAAATTTTCACAAAAATTAGACACAAAAGTTGGTCAAGTTGTCAAAAGATAAAAAGATTGTTGACTGTAATTGAATTAAAAAAAAAAAGCTTATGGAGGGATGGGATGGAGTGGTGTGGTGAGTGATGGGGTGAGGTGGCGTGGTGTGTCATTAAAAAGATCATGTTTGGATAATAAATTATATACGATGTGGGATGGGGTAATGAAGATTTTATTTGTATAAAAGTCATTTTTATCATTCATTATATATTTAAAGTATTTATAATCGCTAATTAGGGGTGAGCACGAATGGGATGACTTGGTCGCCCTCGCTCGTACCGGCTAGGATTTTCCAAATTTTTTTCTGACTCGATGGATAATTGGGTCAGGACCAAATCTCATTTATTTGACATCCGGCCGAGTTGGGTCGGGACCGAATCTGATTTACTTTCCAACCCGATTGAATATATTATATTAATATTAAATTATTTTTAAATAGTATATTTATGTTTTTGAATAAAATTTTATATTTACTAAAAAGTTTTATTTAATAAAAAATTATAGATAAATATAGATAAATATGTATTCATATTAAAAAAAAAGGATAATATATGATGATATATATCAATGAATGTGAGAGAGAGAGGAGGGAGAAGAGAGAGAGAGGTCGTTTAATTTGATAAGAAGAAAAATAATTTAATTTGGTAATAAAAAAGGAAAGATGTTAATTTGGTCTAAAATAATTTATCCCTCTTCATTCCACCAATTTGGTGGAATAAAAAATATGGTGTTTAAAGTACTTAGCTATTCCACCCCACCTCTCTTAACTTAAATAAAAAATATAGCTAAACATGATTTAACTAATTTTATTCCCTCATAGTCCACCCCACCCTTTCATATCCCTCAATCCAAACAGTAAAAGAGTTGTCAAGGAGTGGGCTAAAATGATATATTCTCACTTGACACACCTTCATCGCCCTTGTAACACATCAGAATCTAAAATTCGAACAACTAAATGTAAAGATTAATTTTTTTATGGAAAACTTGATGAAGACATCATCATATACCAAACAAAGGAGCTCTCCATTTTTGGCAAGAATGATTAAGTTTGCAAATTGAATAAAGTCATCATATGTGTTAAATTAGTCTTTGAAACAATAATACAAGAAGTTTGATAACTTCATTATCAGTAAAAATTGTTATGCATATTATAAGAATGCAAGGGATGATTCCACCATATATCTGTTTTGTATATTTATGATATGCTTATTGATACTAGGAACAAAGCAATTTCTTAGTATAAAGTTCGACATAAAGGATCTTGATACAACACAAAAGATTTTGGGGATAAAAATATTAAAGGGTTCGCACATATAATAAAATCTTATTGCTTAATAAAAATACTTTAAGAGGATTTTATCATTTGGAATATTGTCCTTAATACTTTATCAGTTTCAAATATACACTTTTTATAGTTTTCTCACCAATATGAGTACATTTTCTTTATGCTAATGTAGTTGGAAACTTTATGTATTCTATCATTTACAAGGAAAAAAAAAAGCTAGCATTGCTCATTCTATCATTAAATTCATTTGCAATTCAAGAAAAGAACATTGACAAGCAATGAAGCGCATCTTTCAATATTTGATATTTGTCTCAAAGTGATAAAGAATAATTGATTATAATATTATGCTATAGATGTTGATGGAATAAAATCAAATAATATGTTTATTTCTTCACTTTGAGCAATTTTGCTATCAATTTGAAAATTATACTACAACCATGAGTCACATTATCCACCACAAAGATAGAAATATGACACTTACAAAAGCTATTAAGGAAATCAGTTGGTTGGAAGACCTAAAAAGAGATCTTATATTGCATCATGATTAGACTATAGTGTATTGTGATAATTTGGATACAATATGCTATCAAATATTAAGTACATAATGAAAGAATTAAGCACATCGATGTTATATTTCACTTTCATACTGAGAAAATGATCAAGGTGAAGAAATTTGGCACCGCAAACAATCCGACAATATGTTCACTAAATTAGTTCATAATAGTATATTTTAGTATTATTTGAACTTGTTAAACATTTGTAATAATTCCAAGGCGGGGGCTAGAGAACATTGAAGATATTTGTGTTTTACATATAATATTCAAGGTTGAAATTATTGATAATATTTTAAATATTAAATTAGATGTAAATTCTTCAGACACTTATAATATGCAAATGCTCAAATAATTGGGGCGATAAAGTCACCCGGCTCATACAAGGATCTCACTGCTTGGACAAAAGGGGGAGGGAGTCTAAGGAGGACTTGGGGGAATTTTTTGCGAAGGCATGCCAATATAGCTTTCAAAATCAAGATAAAATTAGGATTTATGTTATGTAAGTTGTATTGAAATTCTTATATAAACTCCGCGATGATTGAATTATTTCGCATTAAATAAAATCACAATAAATAAAATCACCATTGTCTGAGGATTAGTCTAATTTATGATGAAGCACATAAACATCTCATGTCTTTCTATGTGTAATTTTTATCTCGAATTGATCGAGCTCCTTGCTTGTCTCGAGGAGACATCTCTCAGAGTGGAACAAAAAAAAATCTTGGGATGAGTCGAGATTAGGTTCAATGTGGGTCCAGAAGATTGACACTCAATTTTTATAAAAAAAAAGTTTGGATCCATTTATTGGTAGAAATGGGATGGAAGTTCTGTACAAGTTCAAAATGGATTGTATTCCAATCCAATTAGATATAAGGTTTTACATTATGGCATTTTAAATACAATATATTTATTGTTTATTTTATACTACGTGTCATATTTAAATAAACATAACATAAACTGGAATATATATAATTAATGTGCCCATAATTCAAATATGTAAACCATTTTAGTTTAAATTGAAAATCTAGTGTGAATTTGAGTCCAGTTTAAAGAAATACATAAAATAATCTCGATCCAAATTCAGATGGGACTGTCACAATTCTAAACCCGATTAACTAAGTTATAGTTAAAAGACATTTAAATTACAAAGTCATAGTAAATAACAAAATAATAGTGATAAAAAAATAAGTATAATAAAAAATAATATATTATTATTTAAAATTTATCTTTGGGGTAACGACCTTTCCCCAGGAATGGCCTTGCCCTCCCCGTTCCTTTTATTTTTAATCGATTATATTTTTATATTAAGATTAATATATGTATGTTAAATTGTATAGATATAATATTTCTATTTAAATATTTTCATCCAATGAAAAATTTTTAATTAATATACTTGATGGGCATTTAAAATTATAAAAGACCTAGTACATCATTTTATTATTCAATACTATATTTCTTATCATCATAATAAATGTCTAAATTTATAGTTGCTTATATTTTAAAATCAACTTCAACATCTAAAATATTTATTATTGTTGCAACTTATCAATATTATTTTTATGAGCCAAGTCAAATGGCTCATCTAGTTGAAATGAATTATTATTATTATTATTATTATTATTATTATTATTATTATTATTATTATTATTATTATTATTATTTATTTTTTTTTTTGCTATGTGAGGGAAGATAATTTTGATTTATTTAATTTATGA
The DNA here is from genome assembly GCA_030549335.1 of Pontederia crassipes. Taxonomy (NCBI): domain Eukaryota; kingdom Viridiplantae; phylum Streptophyta; class Magnoliopsida; order Commelinales; family Pontederiaceae; genus Pontederia; species Pontederia crassipes. The sequence continues at coordinate 40,210,269 of CM060190.1, forward strand.
CTATATATTTGCCTTGAGATTATTTATGGAAGGCGTTGACGATAACATGTTTTGACATGATGAGATCACTACGGCAACTACTAGGAGGCGTGGAATCTTTACTTAATTAGAAAAAAAAAGAAATGGATCTTTTTTTAGTTGCATGAGATAGATTTTGTCCATGTCTTAAAAACATCACTTGTGATCTTTTTTTCTCATTCAAATAAATCGATTAATTAACTTAACATGCAATTAAATTTGAGGCGGAATTTGGATGGGCACACAATTGATTTGATGTAAGTTAAACGTCTGAAAAGGCACATCAATCAAATCCCTTTCCAAAAGTTTATTTTATAAATTCCCATGATGAAATAATAAAAAAAAGAATAAAAACAAAAAAAGGAAACACAAATGCAACTGTCACAACGGTCGATAACGGTAGATTACATGCGAACCCACGAAAACAATTTTTCGCACTCCTACAAAATAAATAAAAAAAGGAAACGACCTCCAAAATCTTGTGCCGACCATCTCAATCACGCGATCAAGACCGTTAGATCTAGATCTGACGGTCGATCCTCCATCTCGTCCCACCCAATTCGACGCCACCAAACGTCTCAAAGGCGTCCCTTCGCAGTTTACTCCACTGTTCTTCACGTGCCCCTCACGTGATTTAAGGGTTTCGTCCCTTTCTCCCGAGTTAGAAAAGCCTTCGTCTCTGTCCGAAGCAGAGCTCTTACGCGCTGCCCTCCAGGCTCCCTCTTCCCTGCATCGCTTGTGCCCTCTGCCATCTGCTTCCTCGGTTGGAGACCGCTCCGGTGGATTAATTATGAGATTCTGAGGTTAGGGTTGTTTTTCGGACTCCCTTTGATGCAATTTCCGTCCTTTTCTGCTGGTTTCTTGGTTTGGAACTCTGAAAGTGATGGTTTCTTTACATCTCTTAATGTAGAAAGTTTCTGATTTTGATAGTTGATGGGGCATTGATCTTTGGGGGATTGGATTGTGGTTATCGGTTGTTTGTTTGATGCTAGGGTTTGGAAATGCGACACCCCCCTTCGCTGGTCCATCTGGTGTTTGATCGCCTGTAGAGTGTGATTGGTGGCTCACGTTGATGCCGGAGTAGAAGTTGGTGTTGGGAGCAGCGGAGCATGGAGTCCAAAGATGATGGTGCGGCCAGCAGACCCCTGCGGACGAGTGATCGGCTCCGGCAGCGGCCCAAGTATTTTGGTAGGCCTTATTTGTATTACAAGCCTGTGATTCGGAAGAAGATGAAGCCAAAGAGGAGAACTGCTGCTTCCCAGATCGCCAAAAAGATGCTGCAGCCGAGGAGCCGTCCTGCTCAGACTCCTCCCGCTGATGTAAGAGTTCAAAGCTTCAGTATTTGCACTAATGTCTATCATTTCAGCGTCACTGATACACTGTCTTCATCTTTGAAGAGTTTGGGATGTTGAAATGATCTGGCATTGGATTGTGCTCATACCTTGTTGGAATCATGCACTTGCTTAAACTAACAGTTTAACAGACTTTGTATTACCTAGAAGTCTGCTATGCGATGTCAGATGTGGGCGGCATTTGTTAACTACCTTATGCGGAGCAATATTCAAATATATTGACGTATGAACATTAGAGGAAGATATTCAAATTTTCCTATTTTATGGTTGTTGCTATTCGGCAACATGTAACGATAAATTGTTTTCTAGATAGGTTAAACTGCATTTGTTTTTGAATAAAGTCCAATGCGACATTGAAGAAATGACAGGACTAAAGCTGGCTAAGCACCGCGCCAACTTTCACTTGCAAACATGAAAAGAATTTAAGTCTCGTGTCTGCATGCCTAAGTTTATCCTTTCCTTGTTTTGTGTAAAATATGCTTATAGAACATAGGATGATATGTCTTGAAAGATGACATTAAAGGTAGTAACCTCTGTAGGAAAGTATGTCATTCCTGTTCAGTTTAATAAATAACTCTTAAAATAAAACAATATTCTTCGTAGATCAGGATCTTCTTTTAGAGGATAGTCTGGGATCTTTAATCACGTTTCAACTTTACCGAATTGAAGCATAAGAGGATACTCCCTGTTTGCTAATAGGGTGAAAAGAGTTTCAGTTGTGCGTACACAGTAACTCTTGAATCGAGTGTGGTGGGTTGTGGCATTCTTAAATGCTTAATATGTAGTGGGAGAGACACTTTCTTTTTGAAGGAGTGGGGTTCATAGAAGATGACTGCATGGATCCCAGGCTGACAACAGCTGACGATATAGTTGTAGAACAGGGGTTGTTTTCTAAACATCTAATTAGTTGCCTAAAATAATCCTTTTTCCCCAAAGTTGGTCCATGTTTCATTATTTATCCGACTATGTTTGAACTATTATGACATTCTATATTTATATGTGTGTCAAACTTTCATGGCATCCTTTGTTTTGGTTTTCGTATGCTATGCATATTTCTTCTTTTGATTCTTTTGACCCTTATTTCACTCAATTGGTAATTACTCTTGTTGTCCTCACAAGGAAAAAAATGAAATAAATTTCTCTCAGCCCAATTTATGGCTATTTTAAAGTAATAATATTTTTTTAAAAAATTATTTAAATGTAATAATAAATGCAACTATATCTACGAATTGGAAAGTGTCCTTATGATCCGTGTGAAAAGATGATATATCTATTCAGAGGAATACTTATTTGTTTTGACTCTAATGTCATATCCTTGTAATGTGTTTATATAATTGCTATTACATGCATTCATGATTAAAGGTCTGGACAACTATCAGAAGTTATTAGTCCTTGTACAGTCTATATTTGAACCAATAGCTGGCTATCTTGATTATATTTCGAATCCTACATATACAGTATATATTTGAACAGAGAACTGTCTTGCCATTATAACGTGGATAATCAAAAGAACCTTTTTTTAGGGTGATACTCAAAAGATTCTCTTCCTAGTATTTAGGATTGAAGTTCCTAAATCTATTGTGCACATCCCTACATAAAATGCATTATTGACAATCGAACTCAAGATCTTTTTATCCATGAGTTGAGGATATGCTACTGCACTACGTCGTGATGTCACCATGGTGCACATTCAATAAAACTTGTCATTGAACTTTAGTGAATTTACATGCTTGAATTGTACGAAATGAACCATACATTCCTCAGCTCCTATTCCTTGCCATAATGAATAATATAAGTTTTTTACTTGTTATCTTTTCTTCTTTTAGCTTATATCACAATTGCATGACATTATTAGAACAATTATTCGCGACTTAAGATTAAATTTTATTCATTCTATGTGCACATGATTGGTGATCTATTACTATTGAGCTTAGGAACTTTTACAGAGTTCTTATCATTACTCCTTATAACTCCCGTTTCTTTCGCATATTCACTTTGGATGTGAAGGAAGCTCACACTCCGTCACATCCACAATAATATATGATTCAAAATTTTCCTTTTCTGACAAGTTGACAATCCAAACTTTATATCATGCACTCGGATGAAAGATTTAGTTCAAGTTGGAAGTATTTGCAAACTGCATACATAGTTTCAATTGCTTTTAGAGAATTTCACTTCAATTATATTTTTCTCTATAGCGTTTGTTCGTTCATTGCATTTCTCTTTCAGATGACAAATCTAATTTGTACTTTGCACTAATCTTATTTTTACAGCCTGTTGTAACAAATCTACGGCGTTCAACAAGAAAAAGGAAGGTTTCCGTAAACTTGGAAGACTATGATACAGCTAGTTCTGGCACTGAAGATGACGACTTAATGGTGTGAATTTAAACTATTCTGTGCATAGGTTTTTTAATAATGTTAATTTTCTACCTTCCCTATTATTTTACCTGGATCCTGTTTCTGCTATTTTTTCTCCTTCAGGCCCCTCGATATCGGCCTTCGCGAAACAAGGCTAAAAATAATGCTAGCCATGATGATGCATCAGCCTTTACTAGGAGCAAAAGAATCTTAAATAATCAATCGCATCCCCGCAGGGAAGGCTTAAGACCTAGAAGAATATCAAGAGGAAGAAGAGCACAAACCTTTCATGAAACAGAAGATGAAAATGAGAGTTCTGAAGAAAAGGAGGGCAAGGATCAAGCAGCAAATGATGATGATGCAGAAGAGGATGGTGGTAATGAAGGGGAAGGTGATGGCGAGGATGATGAGGAAGAAGAAGAAGGGGAAGATGAAGATGGTGAAGAGGAGCAGGAAGGAAGGAGGCGATATGATTTGAGAAATCGAGCAGAAGTTCGTAGGCACTCTCCTGAAAAGGAGGAGAAACAAAGACCACGGTCCCCTCAAAGAGTACTTCATCATGGTATGGGGTCCAAAACTAACAAATACTTACGGAAAGGTGGATCTCGAGTTCATAAAAGGTATCATACGTCATTACCTGATGATTCTGATGACTCCCTTCTTGTTGATGAGATGGATCAAGGCCCAGCCATTCCATTGACAAGGAATGGGAGTAGAAGTGGACCACCATGGCTCTTGGGAGGTTTAGACATGCAAGGGTCAACAGCATGGGGACTGAATGTTGCTGCATCTGGTTGGGGCCATCAGAGTGAAGGATTAAGTTCTCTTGCAACAGGCATTCAAACTGCCGGACCAAGTTCCAAGGGCGGTGCGGACATTCAGCCACTACAAGTTGATGGGAGTGTTAGTTTTAATGACATTGGAGGCCTCTCAGAGTACATCGATGCATTGAAGGAGATGGTATTCTTCCCCTTACTATATCCTGATTTTTTTGCAAAATATCACATAACTCCTCCAAGAGGGGTTCTGCTTTGTGGTCCTCCTGGCACTGGTAAAACTCTGATTGCTAGAGCATTAGCTTGTGCTGCATCAAAGGCTGGCCAGAAAGTTAGCTTTTACATGCGCAAGGGAGCTGATGTTCTTAGCAAATGGGTTGGAGAGGCGGAGAGACAGCTGAAACTTCTTTTTGAAGAGGCTCAAAAGAATCAGCCATCCATTATTTTCTTTGATGAAATAGACGGCCTTGCTCCTGTTAGATCTAGCAAACAAGAACAAATCCACAATTCTATTGTTTCAACTCTACTCGCTTTGATGGATGGCCTAGATTCCCGTGGACAAGTAGTCTTGATTGGTGCAACCAATAGAATTGATGCCATAGATGGAGCGTTGCGTCGACCTGGCCGCTTTGATCGTGAATTTGTATTTCCTTTGCCTGGTTTTAAGGCATGTGCTGAAATATTGGGTATCCATACACGCAAATGGAAAGAACCTCCTTCTGAGGAGCTAAAGATGGAACTTGCTGCTAGTTGTGTGGGGTATTGTGGAGCAGATTTAAAATCTCTGTGTACAGAAGCTGCTATCCGTGCTTTCCGAGAGAAGTACCCTCAAGTTTACACAAGCGATGACAAGTTTGTGATTGATGTTGATTCTCTTAGGGTCGAAAAGTATCACTTTATAGAAGCTATGTCTACAATCACCCCTGCTGCTCATAGGGGATCTATTGTGCACTCTCGGCCATTACCATCCATTGTTGCTCCATGCTTGCAGAAGCATCTCCATAGAATTATGGAGCATGTATCTGATATATTTCCTTTCGTCTCCACCTTAGATGTCACAAAGCTGTCTGCTCTCTCCCATGGATCTGCACATCCACTTGTTTATAAGCCTCGCCTTTTGATATGTGGTGATGAATATACAGGCATGGTATGTATTCTTTCTTTTCTTTTAGCATAATATAATCATGTTAATTATGTTCCTAATTGTTATAGCTTGACAGGACCATGTTGGACCTGCAATCTTACATGAGTTGGAGAAGTTTCCAGTTCATTCTCTTGGCCTACCATCTCTTCTTTCTGACCCAAGTGCAAAAACGACAGAAGAGGCTTTGGTTCATATATTTGGCGAAGCGAGAAGGACGACACCCTCTATACTATATATTCCTCAGTTTCATATTTGGTGGGAAACAGTGAGTGATCTCCTGGATGTGATTTTATGAGTTATATCTTTCTCTGCTGAAATGTGGTGACATATGGGCTTTACTTTCCTTTAGGCACATGAGCAACTTAGGGCTGTCTTGATCACCCTTTTGGAGGAAATGCCGTCTAATCTTCCGATTTTACTAATTGGAACATCTTCAGTCTCCTTGAACGAAATGGTTCAAGGATCTACCTCTATCTTTGCACTGCGTAACATGTATGTTTCATTATCCTTAAGCCTAAGCCATTGGTTATCTCTTTCTTCTTGCTTATGGATAAAACTAGGAAGAAATCTTAAGTGAACACTATTAACGCTTCTCACATTGAGAAAGTGTAAAAATAAAATACCCCACATGTGAAGTGTGATTCTAAAGTTATCCTTTTTGCTCCCTGAAATAGCAACTCTTTATATGATGAATGTTGCTTGAAAATATCTCATGTTCAGACTTGGTGTTAGTTTATCTTGTTTCATATAAAAATAATGATGCTAAACCTAATACAGTTGCTTCAATTCATAACTCTAAGGAGCTTGTGCTAATATACTTGCAATACCGGATGATTACAAAAAATGGTAAAATTTGATCTAAAAAAGGGTAAAAATTTCATCTGTGCATATATTGGTCCACACAAGATTGTCAAGATCGGAAGCTTACATAAGATTGGAGGAGGGTTACAAGATTGAAAATCGTAAGATTAGAACAAGGATTGTAAGATCCTACCTATTAACAAAAAATATATATTTTGAAAATAATAAATATTCTTTTCATAAATTGCTGCATTTAGATATTAAATTATACCTCACTCAGTCATATGGTCTTAATATCTAGATCAAGATCTTGACAATTTTGGGTTGACGTACATTATTTTTATTTCCTCTCCCCCATGCTTCTTTAAATACTGTACCCTGTTAATTTAGTGGAAGTTGGTAGGTATCAAGTGGACAGACCAAGCATCAATGAAAGATCAATGTTTTTGGATATGATAATTGAGGCTGCATTGTCTCTCCAACTTGATGAGTCAACAAACAAATCAAGAAAATCTCTTCCCGAACTCCCCAAGGCTCCAAAGGAAGTCAGTGGCCCAAAGGCTTCAGAGTTGAAGGCCAAAGCTGAAGCTGAGCAACATTCCCTTCGACGACTACGGATGTGTCTTCGGGATGTGTGTAATCGGTATGTCGCTTATCTTCTGGAACTCAAATATGAATTGCTTATATTGTTGAAAGTGATTCTTTATCTTTTATTCAGTTTTTGTCTCTTGTAAAAATGTACATGTATTTGAAAACTATATTTTGATAAAATCTCATCATAGAAGTTTCTTTGGGTCGTGAGAAATAATTTTCTTTTTAGCTACTTTCCTGGATTTCTTGAACGTGTTCAGTTCTGAGTACTAGAAATTTCATATAATTTGGAGTTTATATGTTATTTTTAATTTTTTTTCAGGAGTGTCTATGATTGACACTGAATTCACAAAGAAAACTTTGTTTTGTGCTTGCAGGATTCTCAGCGATAAACGGTTTAGGGTATTTCATTATCCAGTTATGGATGAGGATTTCCCGGACTATCGTACTGTCATTCAATATCCTATGGATGTGACTACTATGCTGCAGCGAGTTGATTGTGGGTACTACCCTACACGTTCAACATTTTCAAAGGACATTGACCTCATAGTTGCGAATGCTAAGGTATCCCTTTGTTTGGTAAAAACCTGTTACTTTCTTTACCGCTGGATCTGAAATATCAGTAGCCAATGCAGAAGGCTGTAGTTTGTTTTACTGGTGGAATGGCTAGAATATCTGATGTTTATTGCTCACTCAGGCATATAATGGGAACGATTACAATGGCGGTAGGATTGTTAGCAGAGCTCATGAACTTAGAGATGTGGTACCTTTGATGTTCTTTTCTATAAACTATACCTATAAGAATTTTATTTCACCAAAGTATTTATTTCTACTGACTCAATTTTTTATCTTTTAGGTTCAAGGTATGTTGTCACAAATGGATCCAGCTTTAGTTTCATTTTGTGACAAGATCGCAGAACAAGGTGGTCCACTGCATGTTGAAGATGATGAAATTGATGGGATGAATTTTCCAATTACGCCTGTTGTTCAACTAGCTTCTGTCAGGTCAAGTTCCCGACTTCGTAATGTTCAGTCTGAAGTAAATATGCAACAAAGCTTTGAAGTACTAAGGCGTTCAAAGAAAAACAATGAAGTTGAGCATCCAGGTTGGTTACACACATCTTTTAGTAGTGGCTACGTCATCTTGTTGTTTGTACTTTCTCTGTCAAGTAAGCATTTCATCTTTCAAATTTTGCATTCACTTCAAAGCATCTTGATGATGATATGTTTTGGAAAGTCAGATGCTGTATCTTGGTTCCTTGGAGATTGGAAAGATTGGTAGTGGCCAGATGTCTAGTTTCTACTACATATTATCTATCACAAATTTTCATGTTTTATTAGAATAGTTTACTCAGCAATCTGATGTTGGGTTTATGACCCTTAATATTATTTATGAAGGTATTAAATAATAGCAACTTATAGCTCTGTTGTGTTTTGTTTTTCCTAAACTTCAAAGTTCAAGGAATCTTGAGGGTGGAGTGGTCCTGGAATATTGGAGGGCCTTGATAACAGAGTTCTAAGGTCCTAGAGGATGGAGGATAAAAGATTTGTTATGAAAAGTTACTTTAATGGCCGTGCATTTTGATAGTACAAAGGATAATTTATCTTTTTTATTATTTCAGGGTCTGGTAAGGAGGACACAGTTATAGCTGAACCTGATTTGTCAGAGATCAGCGCTTCTAGAACAGTACCTCAAGAACCAGTGGCAAATGGTTCATTGAATGGACATGAGACTGCAATTGCTGAAATGCCGGAGGTTTTGGAAAAGGCTTACAGCCCCCCAGCTGGTGATAGCACTGACGATGCGATGATCACCGATGTGGACATCTCCGGACAAGTCGAAAGCCTAAAGCAGAGACTTGTTGGTAGAACTGAAGGTTATGGCGTGCCGCAGCTAGAGCGACTTTATAGCAGAGTCATAAGTGGTGTGATAGCAGAAACAAGCAAAAACAAAGGAGATGATAGGCTGTCGATTTTGGGGCATCTGTTCAAACTTGTTGAAGATGGCAATTTTGAACTTTAGGAACAAATTCATTTCTTCTTAGATTTCTGTAACTTGAATTACCCAGCAATTTATCTGTAACATGACCTGTAAATGTAGTTTTGGGTAAGATAGTACCTGCTAGATGGTATAAAACAGAAACTGGGTTAGAAATAAAGCAAGGGGATGCCAAATTGCTTATGGCGGTCTAAGAGGGGGGAAAGAACTTTTTTTTTTTTTAAAGAGGGGAAAGTAATTAACAAGCGATCATTTGGTATTAGAATCATTCAACAAATAACTCATTATGTATCTAAAGTGTTACCTTTATTATAAATTAATACATTCTTCAGCATAGACAATTTTTACCCTTTCAAAAAATTTACTGATAATATTTTACCAGTCACTTTGGTTTTATGCAATCAGCCTGAACCTCAAAGAATGCACAAGGGAAAGGAATCATGATCTAGACGGACCATATTATGAAATCGTATCACAATCAAACTCAGACATCAAAACATTTTTTACTTAAGCATCCTAGCAATCATGCATAATAAATAAAATTATTATTTACGTATTATGCATAAACATCCAAAAGTAATTCATAAAAAAAGGGGGAAAAAGGTACTATCATAATCATCATGTTATCCAAACAGAAAGAATAAATAAAATATATTCTTTTAAGAGAAAAATGAATGTGTAGTGCATTTGTGTAGGAGACTATGTTTTTCTCATTAGACTAATAAAAAATAATTATATATTAATTTATTTTATTATTTAATATTCGTAATCAAGCTATTTAATATAAATGACTAGTTCATGGTCACGACTTAGATAAAAAAAATTTTTGTTATAAAATCAATCCAATAAATATAAATTTCTTTATTTATAAAATATATAATTCATTTAATTATAGATTATAATCATTAAGTTAATCAGATAATAAAAAATAAACCGTAAGGTGCAGAATTTGTGACCCTCCTGCGTATTCATTAATAAAAAATAATAAAAACGTTCTATTCTGAGAGAATATGCCACAAGATTCTGGGACTTGATGAGCTAAACTACGTCTTAATGGCACCACCCCCACCTTTTGGCTGTTGGAACTTGCAAAACTCTTGCATGCGAATGAATGAATGAATTAATTAATTAAACCACACCAAAGTCGCCATGCATGATGTCAACAAAAAGATAGAAAAAAATAAAAAGATACTTGTTCATGAATCATGAATAGTACAGACAGAAAAAAAAAGAAAAAAAGATGCTTGTTCATGAATCATGGATGGTACAGAAAGATTCGTGTCTGGTTGCTGCATCGATGAACTGAGCAGGTGAATATTTAAGACCCCATGCAAACTTTCGATTTCCGAAGAGCTGCATGCAGCAGTATCTGATATGATATCAAAAACTGACTGCATCTGCATCTGATCATCCGGCCACTTCTGACAGCATTCAGCCGTCCCATCTCTCCTTCTTTGGGAGCTTCTTCCAGTGCCACTCCATTGCACCTCCTGCCGCTCCCAAGTAATGATCTTACGACTTCTTCGTTCTTTTCTCTTCCTCGTCGTTACGCAAAGGTTAAAGAAAATTGCAGCTTCTTAAAGATGCAGACATCGGCGATGGCGTCACACATTGGATCAAGTTAAGATGTCAGAATGATCAAATTTTCAGTACAAGTAGTGTGTGGTGTTTTCATTTTCATCAATGTGCAATAGTTAATACTTTTCTCCTTCTTTTGGTTTTCCATTATATTAAACAATTGATGCACATGATTGATCGTTACTATTTGTGAGTGCACTTTAACCAAAAAAAAAAGAGCCACTATTTTTGTTGATGATATTACTAGGACTCATCTATACTATTTTATTATTGATAAATAATTCTAATTCATTATACTTTTCTTTTATTATATGTATTTCTAAAAAAGGGGGTCACATTTACTGAATCAATTCCATGTACATGCATGGAATGCATTGTACATGGAAATATTGAATACTCCTCGGGATCACGCACCAAGATGAGGACAAACTGTCAAATGTGGGAACACCATCTCGGGCTATTTATACATAGAATTGCCCATCATCTGTCCGAGCATCTCCCATCCCTATCTCTCTCCAGTCTCCATCTATTCCCCTCTCTCTCTCTCTCTCTGTACGCCATGATGGGTTGTGTAACGCAGGAAGTATGCCTCGCAGCGGGGATCCTCGCAATATCTCTGTCCTACGTCGTTGTGTTGCTGGTGCAGGCCGTGGAGAGGAACAGGGCCTCTCTGCTGTTCCCTGACCACTGCTTCTTCCCCGTCCACCACATCGTCATCTCCACCTTCGGGACCGCGCAGGACCGCCGTGGGCACGCGCCGCGGCTCCACAAGATTGCGTTCATGGGACTTGATTGATTCAATCTCCCCCTGTCGACGCACTTTTCATTTTTGTTTTTGTTTTAACTTACAAGCACCGTCTCAATTTTCTTTCTGACACTTCGCCATCAGAACAGAAAAAAAAAAAAAGATGATGGTGGCAGATGATAAATTTTCATTGTTCAATTGGAGAACCATAAATCACTGCTCTTGAAGATGATTTTGATCGTGAATTCAAACTCTATTTTACAGCCTGCATCTCTCTCCCTCTCGGTCTGTGTATTTCGTACTTTTTTTCTCAACAGAAGTTTTGAGTTTTGACGCTTAAAAAAAATAGTTCTGAGTTGATTCTCTGATCCTCGACTAACTCAACGGGAACTTCTCGGCAAGTCTGGAATCGAAGTCCGTCTGAGAATCTTTTCACTGTAAGATAGTCGGACGGGACAGCCGGCCGCTGATACATGTGTTCTTCATTCTCTGCTGCAGCAGTGGAAGGCAGTATAATGAAAGAAAAAAAGAAAGTAATAAGGGAAAACAACACTAATCAAATTTGTTATGCAAAATTAAGGTGATGCATGATTTAGTGACCACAATAATTGATTTCCAAATCCTACCGAGACAAAACCAAGTGATGTCAAGTGCCATACAAGATTGATCTCTTACTTTCATTTTTGACTTCTTATGCACAACTCTATTATATTTTATTCATTTATTTTCTTATTGTTATTTTTAGGAAGGAGACACTAAATATATATTGACCTATTGTATATGTCATGGAAATCGTATTTATATAATAAATCGATCGAGACGTACAATTATAATACAATATAGTATACTCGTATTTTATTTTTAGAAAATAGGATTCAAACGCAGTTGCCATTCAATAATAATAATAATAATAATAATAATAATAATAATAATAATAATAATAATAATAATAATAAAAATAAAGAGATGAATCCATCCTTCATTAAGAGCCAACGCAGAGGCCAAAATCCCTCCCTTCCACCGCTTTCACTCTCGATTGCGATGACGATGACTCGTTTATGGACAGGAGTAAATTAATGTGAACAAAAAAAAAAAGATGTCCTGATGCAGAAAAGGATGAAGGGATCGCCCAGACAATTCTTGGATCTGACGTAGATCTCGACAAGGATCTGGTCAGGCGTATGTTGGATCTGAATCCATCAACATCAACCAGGTTGACCGCTCAAGTATATGTGTATGTCTCTCAGTTGTATTCTCCAAAAACAACTAAATATGGATGCTTGGTCAGTACACAACCATAGCTAATTCTGGATGAAACTGATGCACCATTGTACCTGTATCTCTCATATTTAAACATCACCAGAATGCTTTATTGCAAGGTACCAAGATAGCTCATCTTGTCATTTACCTACTTTGCATCTATTTGAACATTTCAGAAAACTGGAATTTGTCTGGTAGCATGCCCATTTGACAGCGACAACAATCAATTGTGCTGCATTCTCTTTTTCTTTTTCCCTCTGCAAAGATTGAGTGATTTTGCTAATATGTATCTTATTTTACTATGTCAGGAACATCCTTGGCGTCAGAATGCTGAAACGGCTCCAAAATACTTCCTTTGGAGAAACAGTCAGTAATAGACTCCAACAATTCACAGCCATGAGTGAACAAGTTCAAGAAGAAAGCTCTGAGAGAGTTTGGATCGAAGAAAGAAAAACAACATTAGACTTGACAAATGCTGTTGTCCATTTGGAATCCTTTGCAGGTTGTGGCTGAGCAATTACCCAATCGAAGAAGTAGCAGACATCATGAAGACGTTCGACGTGATGGACAAAGACAAAAATGGAAATATGACCCTGGAAGAGCTCAAAGAGGGACTGCACATCATATGAAACCCTGTGCCAGAACCAAAAATCGAAATACTAGTAACATTTAAGTGTTCTTTGTGCCAACGAGCCATTCACAAAAAAAAAAAAAAAAAAAAAAGAAAAATCAGTTTAATTTCTCACATTTGTCTCCAAGTTCAGGTCTTCCATAATCTTGAACAAGACTAATCATGTAATTATGGAACCTCGACAAAATATTTATACCACTCAAATCGACAAAATAATCTCAGTTTCAGAACCTTCATCTTCACACATTTTTATAATATGATTCAAATCCTGCATCTTCATCTTTTCTCTTGCTGTAAAATTACTCTTCAGATAAATAGATACACAGAATTGAACATCAAAGTACTTTTTTTCTACTTTTGGCACAATCAATTTTCATGACATAAACTAGTATAGGCATGCATGCATTAAGTGAAAACTACTTCCCCTGGTGTGACGAAATATATATAAAAAAATTATGAACAATGTGATTGCAGGCTGATGTGGGCATAAAAGGAAAAATGTGATAATTTCATTAACCTGAAAAGGAATTTTCCCTTGTGTTATCCAGGAAAAATGTCATTGCCTTTTATTTCCTCTTTTCTCTTATTAATTAATGCCTAATATTGGAAAGCGATAACATCAAGGATATGGAGCATGGCTAGGGTTAGAAGTTTTAGATTTTTAGATCTTGAAACTCTCCCTTGAAGAAGAGTTACAAACCTATAATCTAATATTTAAATTAAGATAATATATAGATATGAGCAGCCATTCCCTGGATCCCTTGAGATCACATTGCAAAATTGTTGCTTGAAGTGTAGCGTCCCCGAATTGACCAATATCACGTGGCGAAGATTCGCTACAAATGCTATGGCATTGATCATTACATCGACCAATACTCAGTCAATAATGAAGACCAATAGATAAAAGGAAAATGTAGAAAATGACATAAGTAGCGGAAGTCAAAAAGTGATTACATGATCTCAAATTAAGAATATTCACATGTCTACATCAGAGTTCATAAATGCGGAAAGAAAAAGAAATATATAACTAGACCCTTCGATTCATGTGCTTTATCGTCATTTGAGCTTCATCGCAGCATACCAACTCAACACCATTATTAATCTGCCTAGTGAAAATCAAACACAGGAAAGGTAATTCTCCCGTAAGCTTTACAATCTAGTGAAAAACTAATAATAATATACAATGCATAACTCCAATTAGAATAAATCAAAAGTAAGAATTAGTACTTATCTTGGTTAATTAGGAGCATGAGCATAAAATCATCATAGACCATGGGTAAGGAGAATCAATAGATGACAATAATCAATTAAGTCAAATAATACATGATAGTCTTGGAAGCGATAGTATGCTTGATAATCATGACAACGGATAATAACGATAACTTGATTCGGTGTTTATGTTTTCTTTACTTCAACATACTTCTTTATCATCAATCATACTTAGAAATCAAATGACTTTAGGTGCATTGAAATTCTTCATCATTTACTTACCATAGGATGAGTTCTTGTTTACTTATGGAGTATGCCTAATGAAACGATACAACCTCGTGCAGATCAATGGTTAATCAAATCATGACCAAGGGAGTGACCCTTATCATGAAAACATTTGGCATAGGCTAACAACCCAGTGTTTGTCTTCCTTCTTAACTTATTAATCACTTTAGGATCATATATTTAATTATTTGTTATAATATGGAAGTCACTAATTCATTGATATGGATAAATCAAACATGGAAGTTCTTGGCTTAGTTCAAGGTGAGATCATATGTCACTAATCCAGTAATAATCATGATCGGTCGGAACATGAACAAATAATATTCAGATTAGAATCAAGAATCAATAAAATAATATGAAGAATGATCTCAGATGCCATAACCCGGACCAGGTACGGGGTGACCTAGGCCGGGTTCATAGTATGAACCTGGGCTGAGTGTAGAGAGTACTCGGACCGGATTTGTGGGAAGCATCATGCGACGACGCAGGACGAACCCGAGTCGGGTTGAAAATGTCGAGAGGTTGACTAATCTATCGTCGTTCAGGGTGAACTGGGCTGGGTTCCAGAAACACGGGCCGAGTAGGTGGCTTACCCGGTCGGATTGAGTACGAACCCGGGCTGTGTTCTTATAATTTTCAAGATGTCAGAGTTCAATTAATAATTATAATATAAGTAAATCTTATTCTACACAACATGTACATAGCACAAATAAGATAGACAATAACCAGCAATTGAGCATATCATTATAGCAAACATCTATTGAAACTACCATAGACATTTCAATGCACCCACATCAAGGCATAACATGAATAATAGGAACAGGGCATAACGTAATAGGTAGAAACAAGAATATCATAACATTAACTCCTAACATGAAGCTAATCACAGCAAGTTGAAGAATAACAGTCACAGATTTCGATGACATATCATGGCATTCATGCTTGAGGGAGATTTTTTATCATGCATAGCATATCTGAGTGGAAAATAGTAGATCTATTTAGATCTATTCTAAAAGGAGTTATACAATGTGATTTCAAAATTCACCCACCTAATTTTTGGTCGACTTCCTGCTTTGATTCACTTAGATCACTGGCGATCGTGTCCTCCTTGTCACCCCTGAACTTGCGCCCTCTCCCCTTCCTAATCTCCTTCACGAACAGTCGATGCTGTAGATATGTGAGGAGGAGTTGCAGGAGAACAACAAGAACGTAAAGGATAGAATGATTCCTAGTTTCGTCCTTACTGAAGGTGAGATTTCATGCAAAAATCCTTTTCAATGTGTGTGAGGTGGGCAGCCGGCCAAAACGAATTAGTTTGCACGGCGAAATAGGAATTGAGAGAGGAGGCCAATCACTTAATCCCATTTAATTTTAATGATATGTTTTTATTCTCCAATTAATTTTCTTTCCTTACTTCTAGCTGTCCACCTTTGAATTCCCGGATTATTAGGGATCATGGCATTTACTCCTTTTAGCTGACTGTTATGTTCCTATTTTAGATTATATATATATATATATATATATTCATTCTCGGTTGTTACATGAAGAATCATCGGTCAATCGAGAGATGAAGAGAAATGCTCCATCATGACTCATGTTACGCGTAAATCTCTTTCCTTCCTTCTATGCTACGATAGGACATAATAATCTAGTTAGAGTTCTAAATTGATCATTCCAGTGGGTCAGAGATCTCCAATAGGGATGAAAGTGGCTTAACTTTTTTATCCCAAAACATCACCCGCTACTTTTACGATCAATTTTTGAAATTACAAAAATCATCCTGTAAACATTTAGAAAAAAATCATCCTCGAAGGAATCAATTTCTTCGGATGAGTTTCTGGCCCATATTTTAGTAAAATAATATTTTAAAAATAAACAATAAATTAAAATTAATATGAATATATTTAATTTTATAACTAAATATAGGATATAATATTAGCACTCTTAAATTAGAGTTTTATAATGTGATAGTAACATATTAAACTATATAAAAATTATTATATCAATAATAATTATTATTTGTAAATTAATTATATAAATAAAAATAAGCTTCACGACCCCTACGGTTTTTTTTTGGATGGGCCTTAGTTTGAGCAGATTGATTCCGCTTTATTAAAAAAATCATCTTAAATCGTATTCGTTCCCTTAGTTTTTTATATTTTTTTTGGGTGGGATGGTCGATCAAGATTTTCTTACATCTCTAATCTCCAAGTTAATTACTTCAATCAATTATAAACTAATTCTCCTATATGATTAAAAAAGATTTCAATGGTCTCTTTTTATAAAGTAAATTTAAAAAGATTTCAGCATAAAGAAAAAAAGAATTTTAATCAAAGTATGAAGTAGAGAAATTAATCTTAATTAAAAGAAAATATACTACTTTCCAATCAATATTAGTAAAGAGTCCTATTATTCTTCTCTACTTGAAACTAGTCTTGTACTTAGGGCAGTCTCTATTTATAAAGTCAAACAAGTTTCATTCTAATTAGAATAAAATAAAAACAATAATAATTAAATTAGAAAACTAAAGAAACAAATCCTAATCAAAAGAAAAATAAATTAATCCTCTCTTTCTCTTGAAGTCACTCGTCTCATGTCTTCTCGTCATCTAACAAAATGCCTCTCGCTTGAGATCGTTACAAACTAAAACTCAAAGGTAGTATATGGATGTAAGAATTTAAATTATTTTCTTTATTCTCATGAACTAATTGATTAAATAGTTTAGTTATGACTGGGTGTTTGAATAAAAAAATGAAATAAATGAGAATTAAAAGAAGATTTGATAGTCTAGTTCAAATGAGCACTTAAATGAAAATGAAAATTTGATATATTATTTTATTATATATAAATATTATAAAATATAATATAATTTGTATTATTTGTAATAGAATAATAGCATTATTAAATTTAATATATGTAAAACTATACAATAGACTTTTATTAATAAACTAACAACTTTGAGTAATATTTTATTTAAATTAATCTTAAGAAATATTAAATTAATTAATAACTTATTCATATTTTAGATTTATTTAATTTTATATCTTAAATATATATTTATTTCGCTTAAACAAAGTAATTTAATAAATAAAATAATTTTTAAAAAATAAATAAGTGATTATATTTTAAATTAACTTAAAACATTTTATTAGACTGCACATCATAGTCTTTATTCTCGATTAGCTTATTTTTTTTCTGCTAGCTAGCATGGGACCCACCACAAAATTGATAGTAACCTTTTTTCATAAATCACTACTAAATTACCGCGATTTTTTTATCCTTAAAATATAGTGATTTTTCAATTTGATTCTTTCATTGACTTCTATCAAATTTGCTATTATATTTAATTTTTTTTCATTTGTGAAAAATCGAAAATATTCCTCCAACATAAAAAAAAATAGCCTCCCTCTCGTCGACGTGTGTTGGCTCCCTCCCTCCCTTCCTTTTCCCTACACTGGTGCAGGGTTTCGGGGGGGGGGGGGGGGGGGGGGGGGGGCTGCACTGGTGTGCACCATCTCCCTTTTAGCGAAGATCGAGAGTGGGGGGGGGGGGGGGGGGGGCTGCACTGGTGTGCACCATCTCCCTTTTAGCGAAGATCGAGAGGGAGGCCAGTCCCCGCTCCTCTCCTTATCCCCGCCAACACACACACCCTTTGCTGACACAAGAAGGGGGTTATTTCTTGCACAGACATCGGCAAGAAGAGGGTTTTTTTTGTATTTTTATTTATGTTGGAGGGGTATTTTTTGACTTTTTATAAATGAAAAAAATCGAAGATAATAAAAAAAATGACAGAAGGTTATCGAATGATTGAAGAAATTACATAATTTAGGAATTCAAAAAAATAAATTCATAATTTGAAATTAAATGTAAACAATTATGATAATTTAGAAGTGATTTATAAAAATAAACCAAAATATATATAACTTCCGTGTGTGAAGTTCAAATTGCACGCATGACGTCCAATAGACGAAAAAAGTAATAATGATGTCATGAACTAAATTTATTCTATTTTTTAAAAAAATATCTATGTATCTATAAATTTATTCGAGTACTTCCTAAAAATGTGTGTGCTTCCGCTCGACGTCTATTCAATAGTCATGAACTAAATTTCAAAAGGTACTTGTAAAAATAAAAAGATATTTTGATATTTTTGCAAATATAGACTAAAAACATTTTTGTTGTATTGGAAAAAAAACTTTTAAATTATTTTATGAAAAAAATATAGTCTACTGAATTTTTAAAATCATTTGATTGAAGTATTTTAATATCTAACAAATGGCTGTGCAATAAAGAAAACACAAGAAAGATTAAAAAAATATCAAAATGAAAAAAAAAGATTTAAAGGGCTCCCCGGATGTGGGGTGGGGGCCTATGCACTGGTGTGCACTATCTCCCTCTTAGCGAAGATCGAGAGGGAGGCCAGTCGCCGCTCCTCTCCTTACCCCCCCCCCCCCCCCCCAACACACACCCTTTTTGCCGACACAAGAAGGGGGTTATTTCTTGCGCAGACATCGGCAAGAAGAGGGTTTTTTTGTTTTTTTATTTATGTTGGAGGGGTATTTTTGATTTTTTATAAATGAAAAAAATCGAAGATAATAAAAAAATTGACAGAAGTTGATCGAATGATCAAATTGAAGAAATTACATAATTTAGGAATTCAAAAAAATAAATTCATAATTTGAAATTAAATATAAATATGATAGTTTAGAAGTGATTTATAAAAATAAACCAAAATATGTATAACTCCCATGTGTGAAGTCCAAATTGCACGCATGACGTCCAATAGGTCAAAAAAGTAATAATGATGTCATGAACTAAATTTATTCTATTTTTTTTTGCAAATCCTATTTTTTTAAAAACAAATATCTATGTATCTATAAATTTATTCGAGTACTTCCTAAAAATGTGTGTGCTCCCGCTCGACATCTATTAAATAGTCATGAACTAAATTTCGAAAGGTACTTGTAAAAATAAAAAAATAAAAAATATTTTGATATTTTTGCAAGTATAGCCTAAAAACGTTTTTGTTGTATTGGAGAAAAAGCTTTTAAATTATTTTATGAAAAAAATATAGTCTAGTGAATTTTTAAAATCATTTTATTGAAGTATATTAATATCTAAAAAATGGCTGTGCAATAAAGAAAACACAAGAAAGATTAAAAAAATATCAAAATAAAAAAAAGATTTAAAGGGCTCCACGGATGGGGGGGGGCGTAAGGAGAGGAGCGGGGACTGGCCTCCCTCTCGATCTTTGCTAAGAGGGAGATAGTGCTCAAGAAGGGGGTTATTTCTTGCGCAGACATCGGCAAGAAGAGGTTTTTTTTTGTTTTTTTATTTATGTTGGAGGGGTATTTTCGACTTTTTATAAATAAAAAAATTGACAGAAGTTGATCGAATGATCAAATTGAAATCCTGCATCTTCATCTTTTCTCTTGCTGATGTGGGCGGGAATTGCACTCTAGATAGCAAGGAGCTTGTGACTGTCCCCATCCACCTCAAGAAGATTAGCAGTGAGGAGCACCTGACTTGGACAAGGATGGACGATAAGCCGTAGGAACGTTCCCATGGCTCCGGCCACGGGAAAACACCGACGGTTGAATAAGAAGATGTTTGTGATGAGCACTTTTATGATGGGTCTCCGAAAAATCCATCACAAAGTGTATTTTTCTCATTTTGCGATCGCTCGGACCGTCGAGTGTTTTCATCCGATGATCAAGTTCAAATCATGACCGCTGTGTTGGACCTTTGAAGCTAATCCAGCCCATTAGAGAATAATGTTATTTAAGTTAATTAAACCTAATTAACTAGATGGTCTTTTTCTCACTCCTGAAGGGTGGAGCCACGTGAAGAAGAAAGGGGATTTTCTTCTTCTCCTTGCACCAGCCGACGAAGGTTTTGAAAAGAAAAGAAAAAAAGTTTTTTTTATTTTCTTGTGTTTAGAGTTGATTGAAAAAGGAAAAGAGATTTTTTTTGTCAACGGATATAGAAAAGAAGAGTTAGAGAGGAAAAGATGGCTTGAAAAAGAAGAGAGAAGATTTCTTTTCGAAGAGCAAAGAATCAAGAACAAAGCCAAATTAGGAGGATATATATACTACAATCACAGAGAATTGTAGTAATCAGGTGATATTGTTTCTACTGTTATTTCAGTATTTTTCATAGAAGAATTATTTATCCTAGTGAATTATTATTCGGATTTGAGCGAAACTCGAAAGACACTGTATTCTATTTTTGAATGAGTGATATCGCTATGTGATTGTCCGGTGATTTTTTTCTTTCTCATTGGAGGGTTTTTTCACATAAGTTTGATGTATCTTTTGCCTATTATTATTTTCTTGTGCATGGTGCTTGGCTTATATTATTTAATTCACACATAAAAAAGAGGAATTAAATTCCCAACAAGTGATATCATAGAAAGGTTAATTGAGATTTTTTTTGTGTGAATTAAATGTAGAATAACTATTTTAACGGGATAATCAAACTAACATCGAATAATTATTCAGTTTAGAAAGGCAGGATGGAGGACTTTCTTTACTGCAATGACTTGTTTGATCCCGTTGAATTAGAAGATAAAAAGCTGACAAGAAAAACTGATGAAAGTTGAAAAAAGATGCACATAAAAATTATTGGGATGATTAAGCAATTTATTAATGTCAGTGTTTTTCATCATGTTGCTCAAGAGACAGATCCGCAAATTTTGTGAAAGAAGTTACAGGATTTTTACGAAAGGAATACTACTGAGAATAAAGCTTTCATGATCAGGAAACTGATGAATTTGAAGTTTAAAGATGGAAATTCTATTACTGAACACTTGAGTGAATTTCATAAAATAATAAATCAATTGAGAGCAATGGAAATAATCCTTGATGATGAGATGCAAGGATTAATGCTCATGAGTTCCTTAGCAGATTCATGGGAAACTTTGGTGATAGCACTTAGTAATTCTGCTTCTAATGGTGTGGTATCACTAACCACGGTCAAAGATTGTTTATTCAATGAAGAAATAAGGAGGAAGAGCATAGGAATAGATACTACACAAGTTCTTGTCACAAAGAATAGAGGTAGAGATAGAAGTAGAGGATCAAAAGACCGTGACAATAATAGGTCACAGTCAAGAGAAAAATTTACTTGTTGTCACTGTGGCAAAGAGGGACATGTGAAGAGAAATTGTAGAGACTGGAAGAAGCAACAGAATGAGAAGAATCAGAAAGATGCAGATGATCATAGTACTGCTACAATGACGTCAAATAATGATCTACATTACCTTTTAGAAGAAAATGAAGAATGCAATATCACAGATTCTTCAATTGAGTGGATCATCGATTTAGGGGCTTCGCATCATGCAACTCCATTAAAAGAATGCTTCACTGTATACATGACCGGTTATTTTGGCACAATGAAGATGGTCAATAAGATAGAGTCTACAATTACAGGAATTGGAGATGTATGTATTCGAACAGATGTTTGTGAGTTGGTTCTGAAGGATGTCAGACACATATTAAATTTGCGTCTCAATCTGATTTCTCCTCGGCTTTTGGATCAGGAAGGCTACTATAGTCACATGGGTGATAGAAAGTGGAAATTGATCAAAGGATCCATGGTTGTTGCTAAAGGAAAGCTATCAGGAGTCTTCTATAAAACTCAAGTGAATTTGATTTGAGAGTCGATTAATGCAATAGAGGAAGAAGCTTCACCAGATTTATGGCACAAAAGATTAGGATACATGAGTGAGAAAGAAATGCAAGTTCTGACGATGAATTCTCACATGACTGTTGCCAAAGGTAAATTTCTGAATATTTGTAATGATTGTCTATTTGGTAAACAGTGTAGGGTGTCATTTGTGTCCAATTCTAAGAAGAAAGAAAATAAGTTGAATTTGGTGCATTCTGATGTGTGTGACCCCATTGAGGTAAATTCTTTAGGTGGCAATAAATATTTTGTTACTTTTATTGATGATGCTTCACGAAAATTATGGATTTATTTTATGAAGACAAAAGATCAAGTATTTCAAATTTTTCAGAAGTTTCATGTCATGATAGAAAAGGAGACAGGCAATCATCTGAAATATCTTCGCACAGACAATGGTAGTGAATATACATCTCAGAAATTCAAAGATTATTGCATAGAGCATGACATTAGACATGAAAAGTCAGTACCTAAGATTCTACAACATAATGATTTGCTGAAAGAATGAATAGAACCATTTTGGATAGAGTTAGGTGTATGCTGAAGATGGCTAATTTACCGAAGATCTTTTGGAGTGAAACTGCAAATACTACGTGCTACCTGGTAAACAGATCTCCATCAGTTCTTTTGGATTCAGATACTCCTGAGAAAGTGTGGACTAATAAGAATGTGTCTTACTCTCACTTGAAAGCTTTTGGTTGTAGAGTTTATGCACATGTGGGAAAGGAACAAGGACAGAAATCTAATGAAAGGGCTTAAGAGTGCATACTTTTGGGTTATGGAGATGTAGATTCTAAATATAAATTATGGGATCTAGAGAAGAAGAAAATCATCACGAGCAAATATGTGATGGGCAAATTCTCGTGATGTGATGGTCGAGTTCTCGTGAGCATTTTGCAGAGAAGTTCTTAGACATCAAAAGTTTGGACCACAATTGGAGCTCGCGGAGACAGTAGTGGACCGTCGTGCGGTGGCGCTACATGACCATGTCGGAAGAAGTGTCGTTGATCTTAGTCAGCGGTAGCAACGGCAGCAGCAGCAGTAGTGACGATAGCGGCAGCAGTGGCGGTGGCAGCAGCGGTGGTGGCAACGACGGTTGCAACAGCGGTGATAGCAGTGGCAGCAGAGCGGCGACGACAGCAGCGACAGCAGAGCGGCAGCGACGGCGACGATGACAGTAGAGGCAGCAGAGCGACGGCGGTAGTGGCAGCGACAGCAACGGCGGTGGTAGCGGCGGCGATGGCAGCGGCGGCAGCAGAGCGGCGATGGCAGCGACGACGGCAGCGGCGATGGCAGTGACGACGGCAGCAACGGCTGTAGCAGCGGCAAAGCGGCAGCAAAAGCGACGACGACAGCAGCGGAGATGGCAAGAAAAGTAGGCGAAGGAAGAGATGAGGGAGAGAGAGGAGAGAGAAAAAATGGATATGTTTATGTCGGCCGCAAAGTTCTCACGATTGGTGAGAATATTTTTCTAGGAACTTTGAAAAAATGTTTGGCAAAGGTGTCACGTGACGAGAATTTCGAAAGTTCTCGTTGTAAAAGGTGTTTGGTAGAACTTTGCCCAGTTCTGGGCGCAGCCTATATATATATTTTTCAGTTGTTACATGAAGAATCAACGGTCAATCGAGAGATGAAGAAAAATGCTCATCATGACTTATCTTTACACGTAAGTCTCTTTCCTTCCTTCTATGCTACGATAGGACATAATAATCTAGTTAGGGGACATTTGGTTGCCGGATAGATTTTCAGGAATAGAAGTTTATATTCAACCGATTAACTTTATTCGATAACAACTTCAATGATGTTGTATTCTATTCGGTCGACCATTTGGTTCGTCACGAAATATGTGGGTGCGAAATGATGAAAAGGTGCCCCTCACCCCTGTTAGGTCATTACTCCAGACCGGCTGCCAGAAATCCAACCCCATTAGCATCTTCCACCTTTCCCTATTATGTTCCAAATCCCTAGCATCCCTGTTCATGCGACCCATCCAAAGCTGCGACGACAACTGCTTAATCGGCGACATTGTTTAGGGCTCCTTGCAGCCGGTGTTCCAGGTGAGACTCCGTCATCTTTGTTCTCTCTCGGCGTGAATGTGTTCTTTCTCTCGGCATGAATGTGTTCTTTCTCGACATGAATGTTTCCTCTAAGCATGAGTGTTTCCAATCTTTGTTTGAATGTTTTCTCTACACACGCGACTCCGTCATCTGTGTCATCTCATAGCGACATTTTATCCATCAGCTTCCATGTTAATTTTTTTGCTCAGTCATCAGATCGAATCTATAGAATATTGGTTGTGGCGTCGCCTCTTGTCAGTTCTTCTAACTTACTGCCCGAACACCTCCCCGGTTGTCATCGGATGTCAAGTTTCAACTTCATGTACTTGGCGATGGACACGCTGGACGCTCCCCAATGCCATTGTGAAGGCACCTGCTCCTTGTGGACGTTGTGGACCGACACAAATCCAGGCAAAAGATTCTGGGGATGCCCGCATTACGACGTGAGTATAAAAGTGATTTTTCCTCTGCGATGGTTGATCATTAGTGTACACTACTAAAAATAATGTTTCGTCTTGGCAGAAGTCTTCTCCACACGGTGCTTGCAGCTTCTTCAAGTGGTGTGATCCGCCAATTGATTAGCGTGGTGCAGTAGTCATAGCAAGAATGCTGAAGAAGTATGATAGACTGGAAGACACCGTCCGCCGACTGAAGCGAGAGAGAGCTTTGATCTTTGTGTTCGGGGTCTTGTTGACCTTGTTCTTAACGAAGTACGTATAAATGGAAGACCTACTAATGGCTGGTGACAAAGTTACAGAAACGCCCATGTTAAGAATGTTTCCTGACATTTTGTTGTCATCGTTCTTGTTGTTATGTCGTCACAATCCTTTTGTTGTATCGTCCCGGCCCTTTTGTTGTAGCAATGATATCATGTGACGCCGATATATTTTTGTCATAAAATTCGCCCACTTATATAGGTAGATGAACGTTATCTTGGTATCTTCATGTTATGATGAAACTTCCCACGATAAGTTATTTGATGTTATTCAATCTTTTCCTACATAATTTGGCTATTTGTGCATATGTTACTAATAGGAGTGAACTTAGTTATAAGTTTGTTAATATAAGAAAGTTTCCAAATTTATGATTGTAGAGGTAACAATACATAAGAAACTCGATATGAATTTAGCTACAATATATGAACAGATGAACTTTTATCTACTAACTTATTGCATATGGTAATTGGATATGGTGTTGGTGATGGATTGCTTGTACATAATATGTCCTTCTTAAGTATATCGACATCTACTTAAAAGTCGCAATTCATATCATGGATGGAAGGAGTAAAATGAACGGCCCAATTGATGATGTCGAAGTCATGTAACTCCTGTCTACTTTGTTCAATGAAACGTTCTAACACGACATAGAACACAGATAACATATTGAGAGCGATATATGAAATGAAAATCAATAGAGGAGGTTAATGAAAATCCAATATTTATGCAATTCATGAAGAAGAGTAATGAAATCTCTAAATTGCATTACATTTACCAATTTTGACATTCCACAACCCACATCCAATATGTGAAAAAAAGAAAAATACAAACGGAGCTAAGACATCTTTATGAGTCGCACATGACAGACTCCTTGTCACACACACTTGGTCCCAGCTTCGAATTGAGAGGAACACAACGAGAAAAAATAAAGGAGTGGCTATGCAATCGCATTTTTTGATTATCACCTCATCAGCGGCATAAAACAATGGATTCATGCTCCACATTTCCTGCACACCATGAATAAAGAACATTGGTAAATGAGAAGAATCAGTATTTCACTTGTGGAAAAGCTATAATTCATACTATACCTCGACGACACTGATGAGCATTCCATAGTTGAATGGAGATGGTACTATGAAGCAAGTCACCAATCCTAGCTTCATCGTTCCCGATACTTGCATTTGCGGCAGTCTCATTCACGTTGTTGTTAGTGTTAGGTTCGAAACGTGGCATATGCTAATATTCATCATTTCCTTGGTAATGTTTTATGAAATTGTGCAATATACAAGAAGCCAACACAATTCGTTCTTGAGTTCCTATAGGAAAATGCATTGTCGAACGAAGAATGGCAAACCGTGACTTCAGAATACCAAAAGATTATTCGACACAATTTCGAAGCTGTGCATGCCTATGATTGAAAAGTTCTTTCGGATTTTCATATGTCCTTGCACAGTTAGTAAATTCGGACAAGTGATACTTAATACCACGAAAGGGGGCAACAAATTTGTTCGAGTTCGCGTAGCCAGAATCAACAAGGTAAAATTTACCTATTTCATGACAGAATAATTGAACTTAACATAATTACGCAATAAATGTCATCTACAATAATGTTGTTATGGACATAATAATATGGGTAAAGAGATTGGAGCATACCTCTTGGTACGTGAAAGTCACCATTTTCAATACACCACCTAAGAACTCTCATGTCCGCAATGGACCCCTCCCAACCGATGCAAACATATAAAAAGGTGTGATCACATGAAGTTACCACCATCACATTTTGTGAAATCCACACTTTGCCATTCTTGTACCGCGGCTGATCTTCCTTTCTAACCAATGCTGGGACGTGTGTTCCATTGATAGCGCCAATGGCATTCTACAAATGAAGATTGTTAAAGCAAGCAACATGTGTCATCAAAGAACACTAAAATGTGAAGACAATCATTACTTTAGTGTACATACCGCAAAATATGGGCAGAATCTTGGATTGTTTCGTATATGTCGATGCACGTCCTCTTGTCCATTAGGTAAGACTATGAACTCCTGACTAAGAGAACATATGGCTCGAAGCACATTGCTAAAATGGCGGGATATAGTTTCTCCGAAATGTTGAAACTTTTTTGCCATGGTTCTGTTTGAGGTGTTGTCCTAAACAATGTAAGAACATGACTAGTTGCTCACATGAACTCACGTGTTGTGTGCTATGTACGAGACTTCTCGAAGTGAGTAACTCATCCAACTTCAAAAACATCACAGGAGACATTCTAAATAAATCATAACATCTTTGTGGGTGACCTCTTAGTATGTCCACAATCTGATGACCGATGAACGGACGAGTTCTGCAAGGAACTCGAGGAATGGATTCGACATACCCTAGTTGAATTACACCACTTGCTATTATACTTTCCATGACATCCGCATGAAATTTCTCCTCCTCTACCAATACTTGTATTACCATATGTCTATTCATCTACGCATGTGAAATGTAAACTAGTAATTATGACAGAATGAAATAAAAGCTCATAATACAAGATGGAAACATTCATTTGATAAATGGCTCATTTAATGCACAATATATAAGAAAAATGTGACCAACAAAAGGCATATCAGAAACAATTTAGAATGTTTGAAACATTCACCATTTCATAAGTTCAGCATAAGTAGGGATAAAATATAGAGTTGACAATTCATAACATCACATAATGCTAATTACTTCCATCACAGATAAGTTAGTTATGCGAACAGAGTTCAAATAGGTCCATGAACTAAACAAAAGTACAAAGCTCATTCCAAATGAGTCTTGCGACTAGCTGCAATATCAAAAGGTCGTTAGTTCTACTAAAAGTGTTGCCAAAAAGTGGTCAAATGAGTTGCATAATTGAAAATAGCTAGCCAGAACTAGAAGCTCTTGCTAAAGTAGAACCGCCGCTCGGCGATGAACGAACTGAAAATGCCATGCCAGTAGGTGCACGAGGCCTTGGGGTGATCTGAGGACCAAGCGCAGATGGAACAAATGGAGAGAAATGCTTGTGACAATAGTTGAACATGCAAGTGCTGAAGATGATAGAAATGCAGCACTCCAATTGCTATAGTGACCAAACAAGGAACCTCTAGTGCTAGATGTAGTAGCCATAGATGGTGGTCTTAAGATGCCAATTGATGGTAAATGCGATGAACCGATAGTGAAACTTGAACTTGTGTAGCCAAAATGGGTAGATGACTGGCCCTATTAACTGGTCGCCTGGTGCGATAGTTCTCAAGTTGTTCTAGCAACCATGGTTCCAATATGTCATCCTCACAAGTCATGAAAGCCTAACAATTACTTTCATCTTTAAAACATTCCATCATTGTCAGCTTGAATTCCAGTGTGCAATTGGTTACCTTCTCACGCAATTTACTCCAACATTCATATCTAGTGTAGGGGTTGGATTCTTTATCACGTTTCACTATCTGATCCAGTAGCAAGAGTCTCTTCTTTCCCTGTTGTGAAAGCTCGTTCATTAGATCTAAAGCTTCGGCATTGTGCCTCTTACTCTTTAGCGACTTGGCATTTTCTGCACTGGTCCTAGCCCTCTTTTCCGATTAAGCAGTGGGGGAGACACCAGAGAAGGGATCTTCACTTGCAGCAGCCGAAGAGGGGCTGTCAAAAAACATATCAGGCGTATTACCTACACGTGCATCATTGATTCTAAAGGGTGTGTGTAATTTGTAATATCCAATGTGATATCAATATCCTCAGCATCATCCTCGTCAATTAAGTCTACATTCTCTGATGGCAAATGCGTCATGGTCGTAGAAAAGGCACGTGAGATCTAATCGCCGTGTTTTTAGAATATATGAAGAGTATATCATTGTAAACGAAAAATGGCTTCCCTTTCACTCTGGAGTACTCCTTATTTGTCTATCAATGAACAAAAGAGTAGTGAGAAGTTTGTAAATCAGTACGAATAATAATTGAACGTGATGTAAAGTATAAGAATAAGATGTGGCTCATACTGATATCACCTCATCCCACATGCGATCCTCGCTAAGAGTTTGAGTTTTCTTCATAGGATCCGAACTCCACCTGCTGCGATTAAGCAAACCATGAAACATGAACATCATTTTATTCAAGTTTTTCAGCCTATTCTTGAGATTGGCCATGTCATATCCTCTCTTGGTTGTCCCATTAAATCGAACAACTATACGCTTTCATGTGTCAGGGAAGAAGACACCATTGACAAAGTTCTCAACCAAGTGTTCAACTTTCATCAATCCAACAAACACTTTGTCCAACTCATCATTCCAGTTGCTGAGTCGTTTCTTTCTGAGTGACCCATCTTTGTTTCTAGAACTAAGCTCTTGAGACATTGTGATAACCCCTTGTTCTAAAATGACTTTTCTGAAGAATTCTAATTTGGGTTATGTGAACAAACAACAATTTGATTTATGCCCTAAACAGAGAACAATAATGACTTTGCACACACGACAGTCTGAATTAGACCCTAGCAATGGCGAAAGCAAGTGGTCTACAACCCAAAGACAACACATACTAATCCGTGATACGGATAGCGCCATAAGATTGTTAGTAAGAAAGTTCAGATGCATATTTTTGCAGATTTTGACATTAATCGGTGCTACATTGAGATATGTCATAATATGCAGACATAAAACACAATAGAAGTGAGCTACGTCATCTATCAGATACGTAAAATTTAGATCCAAAAGTGACCTGCATAAAAACACCGCAACGCCATGGATTGAGGTACGTCATACGTTAGTACATGTATTTCTCGCTTCAACAAACTGATCGACCTTCAGCCACAATGAATCGTAGTCAACCCTACTTTGCAGGAGAAGAGGAGTAAGATACAAGGGGAAATCCTAAGATCGACAACAACAATGGCAGTCGAAATGAGATGACACATCATACATCAAAAGAGCACCCAAGAAGCAGAAAATCATCTCATCTGTCAAAAGAGAGCAAAATGACGGAGAGACAAGGCATACAAACGAAGAAATAAGGAGGGATGAAGTACCAAGATGACCTCCGGAAGTCGTTGAACAAACTCGCACGACTATCACCAGTCTCCGACGGACGAACGAAGACAGCGATGCCCTAGTTTCGAGTGGAGCATGACCATGCCCTCTTTCATAGCCGTGCCCTAGGTCATATCCAGCCAAGTTTTGATGCCTTCCGTGCACAGTAAAAAGACGGACTTGCCCTTTCGTAATGGTTGTCGAATAACTCGTATTCCACAAAACTTGACGAATACGATAACCTCAAAAACATATGGCCAATAAGATTAAACACACTTCGTGTAACGTGCATTCCGTGTCGACTAGTACTCCTATTTCGTCTGACATTTGATCATATTCGACTGAATATGAACTTATTCTACCACAAATCCGGCAACAAAGGGCGCCATAGAGTTCTAAATTGATCATTCTTGAATAGGGATGAAAGCGGATTATTTTTTTTATCCCGCATCACCTGCTACTTTTACGATCAATTTTTTAAATTACAAAAATCATCCTGAAATCATTTAGAAAAAAAAAATCATTCTCTAAGGAATCAATTTCTTCAAATGAGTTTTCGGCCCCTATTTTAGTAAAATAATATTTTAAAAATAAATAATAAATAATTTTATAACTAAATATAGGGTATAATATTAGAACTCTTAAATTAGAGTTTTATAATGTGATAATAACATATTAAACTATATAAAAATTATTATATCAATGATAAAAATAATAATTAATTGCCAATTAATTATATAAATAAAAATAAGTTTCACGACCCACCCTACAGTTTTTTCGGAAGGGGCCTTAGTTTGAGCAGATTGATTTTGCTTTATTTAAAAAACATAATAAATCGTATTTGTTCCCCTAGTTTTCAATTTTTTGGGTCGGATGTTCGATCAAGATTTTCATACATTCCTAATCTCCAAGTAAATTACTTCAATCAATTATCAGCAAATTCTCTTATACGATTAAAATATATTTCAATGGTCTCTTTTTATAAAGTAAATTTAAAAAGGTAGGGCTGTTCATGGATCGGGTCGGGTCCAACCCGAACCAAAATCCGACCCAACCCGATCTAAAGTGATCGGGTTGGATTGGGTCGGGTTGCAAGGAATCCGACCCATAGATCCGAACCGACCCGACCCGACCCAGTTCGGGTCGGGTACTCGGTTCACAATTTATCATGAGAATTGTTTCAAACGAAAAAAATTATCCACCGACGGAAAAAAAAAACCTGGTGCACAAAATGCATCAAGTAAAAAGGAGGATGTTATTGCCACAAAACCAGCGAAGGTTTTTACAGCCAAATCGTGTTCTATTTTGAGGCAAGCACCACAAGTCCACAACAATAACAACAACAAGTCAACAAAGCTTTACCCCCACTAAGGTGAGGCAAGCACCACATTGAAAAAAAAGAAAACAGCACCCTGCGCTCCTTTTCAGCGTACCAATAGAGCATATTACTATGTTCAAATTTACAGGAGTCCTAAAAGAAACTTTGCATACACGGTAAGGCCACAAATATACAGTGCCTTGATCACCCTGCCTTGATCACCCGTCTCCTAACCTAAATGTCAGACGACATTCCTGATTTATGTCTATAAGCCAAATATCAGTGCAGATATACATTAGCACTACAGGAAAACATCTTTATTTAAACAGACCTATCATTTTATTTACAGCAAGGCCGGTCAAGCGCAAGAAAATGATTAACTCCTGATATTCCTAATTTGATGCATTATTACTAGTTAAACAATACTATTTACTCAAGAACACTAAACACATTTTTAAACTAAAAGTAGGAATTTAGGATAGCATCAGAATGAATGTACTTAAATAGTTTTTATTACTTAGGACTTCCTTGACAACAGAAGAGAATTTCTCTATTTTATCACGTAGATAAGGACTATTAGATAATTCATCTTGCATTTCTGCAGCTTTCTTACCAAGTGACATAACAAAATCATCAATCTTCGATATTGCATTCTGCAATTCATGATCTGATATGTGAGTAGCATCATGATCTTGCTTAAGGGGGCTACCATTATCTTGAACTCCCTCAGTAAACCAGCTGAAATGTCCATTGTCCCAGTGGACTTGCCTGGATATGATAAGAGTCATAAAAGTGTTAATATGGAATAAAAACTAAAACAAATAACTTGTTTACTTTGTAAATAAAAATTAACATAATTACCTCAATGAGAACGAAAGGATGTTTGCTACAAGGAAGAATCTTTTTCACACATTCTCTTCCAAGAAATTCTTCTGTAAGTAATAAACACCCTTATGTTAAGATAAAACACCCTTAGAACATGTAAAAAAACATTATGCTGTTATGCTATGCAAGTGTATGCATGCTCCCATCCGAGACAACCTAGGCAAAAAACATGTTACATGTTTGATAATTACTTGCCAATGAGATGGGAATAGACTCATGCTGTCTGAAGAGTGAAGACTCTGAACCATGCATTGCACTACTAACTCCATTTTTATTTTTACTATACTATTGCTTACTTACTGAAGTTGACAATGACAGGCAATTTATCACCCACCAGCCACCAGCACTTCAGTAGGATCAATGGATCATAATATCATATGATTCTTTTTTCTTGCCTAACCTGAAAGCACCAGCCAAACAGCCACCAAGAAGTCAGAAAGAGATGAAGATTGCACAAGATAACAAATTCAGAAAGGAGATGAAGTTAGAAAGAGATGAAAGCACCTACAAATATGATAAAGAAGCATACTTAACTTATCTGCACACAATTAAATCCTTGCCTCACAATGCTCACATGATCCATGGAGCACATCAGCACACATTTGCAGTAGGCAGTAGCAAGTAGCAACACATCAAGAGCACAACATAGGAAGAGCAGCAGGCAGCAGCCAGCAGGAGCATAGTGTTCATAAGAACAATTGATATACATATAATGACATGATAAAAAGATATGCATGATAAAATTAGGAAAAATAGCTAAATAACGACAAAAGTAGCTCTAAACTATTATGATCAATCCCATTACAATTATCTGAAAGAAGTAGTTGGCGATTCCGTGACTTCAAGAACCATAACAAAAGGTAGCATAACACTTGTTCATTTATAGTTGATCAAATACATTGATCAAATAACAAAAGGTATCATAACAAAAGGTAGCGTAACAAAAGTGCTCCTCTTGTCTTCTGGTTCTTCATACATTGATCAAATACATCATTCCAGTGTGTACTGTAATAGTCAATAAATCAAAGAACAACTCATTAAAAAAATCACAGCATTATTCCAACTTAAAAAATGCTTGAAAAAGAAAACCATAGTAAAATTTTACCAATTACCATCAAGGCTAAAGGATTACCATTTACCATCAAGGCTAAAGGATTATGCTTCCAAGTTCAATCAAAGCAACTTGAACTAACCAAGAATATTGCTATCTTCCTTTGATCCAACCAATTCTGTGATAATGTATAACACAGTCATAATCAAACTACATATAAAAAATTGTAAAAAAAATATCAAATATCAAGATTAAGTTGATTTACCTTCTTCAATCCTTTCAGTTTCATCAATTTCAACTTGAAAATCAATTACTTTCATTGGAGTTCTCAACCAATTTTGAGCACAAATTAAAGCCTCAACGGTGGATGGACGTAAACTGCTACGAAATGGATCAAGTACTCGTCCTCCGGTGCTAAATGTGCTCTCGGATGGTACAGTAGAGATAGGAATGGCTAATACATCTCTAGCCATATGAGAAAGAATATAATATTTACTTGCCTTTGCTTTCCACCATTTCAAAATGTCAAATCCCTCAATATTTTCCTCAACATCATCATCGATGTACCTGTCCAATTCACTTCTTTTTATTTCTCCTTGTTTTCTTCTCACCTTCATTCGAAATTCATCTTCCCAATCAATATCTCTAGAAGTATGAGATGTTGATTCTGTTGTTGTCGTTAAGCTGCTAGAGTCGCATGTATCTAGAGGAGTCAATACTTTATATTGCTCAAATAGTTGATGTATTAAGGTCTTTAATTTGTGCACCATTTCTTCACTTTTGTCTCCATCATACATTCGAGTGAAACAGAACTCGATGTATTCTAATTTATAGCGTGGATCAAGAAAAAGTGCAACAAATAAAAGATAATTCAACATTGTATCATCATCCCAATATTCATTAAATTTTGCTTGCATCTTCACTGTCATTAATTGCAACACATTGTCACTAGTTTGTCTCCACTTTTTCAATTGCTTTTGGATGTCAATCAAACTATGGAAGAATGCATTAGAAGTAACATGCAATGATCCTGAAAATGCAATTGTAGCATCGTAGAACACTTTCAAGAAGTTAACAAACACACGAACTCGACTCCAATCATCACTAGTTGGATATGCAATTTTTGCATCGTTAAAAAAATCCGATATGAATCATCATGTTCAAGTCTCTTGAATGCTTTTTCATATTTTTCAGCAACTTCCAACATTAGATATGTGGAATTCCATCTAGTGGATACATCAAGTAGTACCTTCTTTGTACAAGTAATATTTGCCATTTGTACGCACCTATCGAAAGCGGCCGATCTAGCTGGAGAAGACTTAACATACTTACATGATGTCCTCACCCTTTTAATAGATGTGTCTATTATAGTCATTCCTTCACGCACAATTATATTTAAAACATGTGCGGCGCATCTCATATGGGTAAACTCCCCATTAAGAAAGGTTGTACCACCCCAATCACTCATGCTATCAACCAAATAAGCAATGGCGGGTTTATTAGATTTTGCATTATCCACAGTAACACAACCAATTTTCAAAATGCTCCAATCTTTCACACAAGTTTCTAAAGCTTTTCCTATGGTTTCACCTTTGTGGTCACCAATCAAGTCAAATGTTAGCACCTTCTTATGTAATTCCCACCTGTCATCTATAAAATGAGCAGTAACACACATATAATTCATATTTTGGATGGATGTCCATGTATCTGTTGTTAGGGAAACCATTTGACGATTTTCTAAAAATATGTTTTTCAACTTTTCTTTCTCAACTCCATACAATTGCACACAATCTCTAGCGATAGTTATACGAGACGGAATTTGAAATCTTGGTTGTAACTCGGCCATAAAATCTTTAAAACCTTGATTCTCAACAAATTTGAATGGAAGCTCATCAACAATTATCATTTTTGCAAGTGCCAAACGAGACTTTTCTTGATTAAAGTCTACGAGTTTCATACTAATAGAGGTGTTGGGATCATCTTCAGATTGCTTGCCTATAGCAATTGTTTTTTGCCTTTTATCAATGACCTTATCTGGATTTTTCTCACAACTCTTAAAGTGCTTTAACAAATTGGATGTTCCATGGTTAGCAGCATTGCATGCATAAGATTTTTTGCAATACCTACAAATAGCTCTATCTTTTTCTTTTGTAAAATGTGCCCAAGCATTAGAAGGAGGCCTACAAGGTTTCACCTCATTTTCAATGGCTTGTTGTTCAGATGAAGTGATGTCTTCAGTAATTACTTGTCCTTCAATTAGAGGTAGTAGACCTTGTGCTGGTGCGACTTGTGAAGGAGACTCCTGTTGGACACCCATGCTCAAACTAGCTGGTGTAGGGGCACTTCCAATCTCAGTACCGCTCGTGTTTTGAGTTTCTTTTGTCATTGTTAGCACTGCATACATAAGAAGATAAAAAGTGAATAAATTATTCCTTTGAGAATTGGAAAAAAGCCAAACATTACA
This sequence comes from Pontederia crassipes, assembly GCA_030549335.1. NCBI lineage: Eukaryota > Viridiplantae > Streptophyta > Magnoliopsida > Commelinales > Pontederiaceae > Pontederia > Pontederia crassipes. The sequence goes on from CM060190.1 coordinate 40,246,211, forward strand.
TGCTTCATTTAATTAAATCCATTGTGTCACATATACTTAAAAAACACAATAATTACCTGTGATTCTGTGAATGCTGCTGAAGATGATCCTCCTCCTCCACGAGCAATATAGTAGAAATAAATCCCTTTTCATAGAGAAAGAAATAGATGTCCAGTTGTGAGTTATCAGATCAATGAAATATGTTGCAAAATTTGAATTTGCTACAAGGAAATGATAGGACTGTAACGAACTAACGATTGTTATTCAAACTTCAAAATAAAAGAGTAATAACATTAAACATAAGGTCCTTTTTTATTAAAGAGTTCACCTAGCTAGCTGCCTAGCTTCATTCGACCTCGGTGGACCAGTGGTCCCTCTTCTGGAAACAAGAGCAGTGCATCCTTATCGACATCAACTTCTTGTGAGAATATTCAATCGTGAAGGCCGGAGGAAGGCGCGTGCAGAGAGAGAGAGAGAGTACGGACGGTGCGGAGACAACTCTTCGGTGCAAGCGGCGAACTCGCGAGTGGCCGCAGCAACTCACGAGGGCGAACGGCGGCAACAAAGGGGCGAATGACTGCAACAGTGCGTGAACAATATAGGGAACGTCGTCAATTGTGAAGGTCCTGAAGGAGGCCGATGGAAAGGAGGTAAGTTTAGGGCATCGGGACTAAACTTTCAGGGTAGGATTATAGAATCCAAACCCTCATCGATCCACTTCTCATACCTTAATTTGGAAACAAACAGAGAAAAAAAAGAGCAACGTACCAAAAATCATGACACAGCATGTGTCATCTTCAGCCGCGACGTTAACAATCACCGGCCGGCCAAAAAAAGGAGAGCAAGGGAGAACCAAACTCCTGCAAGGTCAAAGAACTATTCGATTTAGGAGGCGACAAGATCAGGTCGGACCGAGGGAGAAAGGGAGAAAACGAAAAGAAAGATGGAGAAAGAACATTCGACCTCGCCGGCAGGCAGATCTGCGGCGGACGGGCTCGGAGATCCGCTATTGTTCGCACGGGAGTCGGCGGCGGGCAGATCTGCCGCGACGGGAGGGGAAGGCCGGAGGGCTGAGGAAGATCGCCTCGCCGCTGGTCTTGTTTGCCCTAGAAGGTGCACGGCACTCTCGGGCCGAGTCGGGCCGACGCGGCGACGCCATTTGAGCAGCCCGAGTCATCGGGTGAGCGGGTCGGGTCGGTTCATGTCGGGTTGGAGAAACCTGAACCCGTACCCGACCCGTAGGTGCTCGGGTTTGGTTCGGGTCGGGTCGGGTCCGACCCGAACATGGATCCGACCCGACCCAAAAGAGTTTGGGTCGGGTCGGATCATCGGGTTCGCCGGGTCGACCCGACCCGGTGAACAGCCCTATAAAAAGGTTTCAAATTAAAGAAGAAAGAATTTTAATCAAAGTATGAAGTAGAGCAATTATTCTTAATTAAAAGAAAATATACTACTTTCCAATCAATATTAGTAAAGAGTCCTATTATTCTTCTGTACTTGAAACTAGTCTTGTACTTAGGGCAGTCTCTATTTATAAAGTCAAGCAAGTTTCATTCTAATTAGAATAAAATAAAAATAGTATTTTTATTATTTGACTTAAATATAATTTACTTAGTATTATAACACAATAAAGTTTAAAAAATTACATGATAAAATTAACTTAAATATTATTGTATTCAAATAAATTGTACTAATTAAAATTTTCAATTGTTTTTAGAAAAAAATATACATGATATAATTTATATTATATTATAATCTTATTAACATATTGCTTACATTATAGTATTAATTTCATATTATAAAAAATATTTTTATCAAAATAAATATTAATACATTGTGCCATAACTTAAATTTTTAATAGAAGCCAAGTTTTTTAATTAAATTTAAAATATATAAATATATATAGTAATAATACATTTTTTATCTAATATAAATTTTCTATTATATAAAATAAAAAAATAATTATTTAGTTATTATTTTTTATCCAAACATCCATTAAAACTTATTTATCAAATCAACTTTTTAAATCATTATATTATAATTTTCATCCAAACACCAAACTTAAACTTTTCCATCTAATTGATTAGTTCTCGAAAACTAACGAAAACTCCAAGTTCTTATGCCAAACACAGCCTTGAAGTCACTCATCTCGTCTCTTCTCGTCATCATACAAAATGCCTCTCGCTTGAGATAGTTAAAAACTAAAACTCAAAGGTAGTATATGGATGTAAGAATTTAAATTATTTTTTTATTCTCGAGAACTAATTGATTAAATAATTTAGTTATGACCGGGTGTTTGAATAAAAAAGAAATAAATGAGAATTAAAAGAAGATTTGTTAGTGTAGTTCAAATGAGCATTTAAATGAAAATGAAAACTTGATATATTATTTTATTATATGTAAATATTATAAAATGTATTATAGTTTGTATTATTTGTAATAGAATAATAGCATTATTAAATTTAATATATGTAAAATTACACAATAAACTTTTATTAATAAACTAACAACTTTGAGTAATATTTTAATTAAATTAATCTTAAGAAATATTATATTAATTAATAACTTATTCATATATTAAATTTATTTAATTTCATATCTTAAACATATATATTTATTTATTTATTCCACTTAAACAAAGTGATTATATTTAAAAAATAAAATTGTATACAATAAATAAAATAATTTCCTAAATATTTTTTAAAAAATAAATAAAGTGATTATATTTAAAATTAAATTAAAACATTTTATTAGACTACACGTCATAGTCTTTATTCTCGGTTAGCTTATTTTTTTCGCCAGCGTGGGAGCCATCACAAAATTGATGGTAAAAAAGGGTTATTTTTATAAACCATTACTAAACTTACGATATTTTTCACATCTAATTCAAGTTACGAACTTATATTTTTAAGTCTAAACTATCGTGATTTTTTCAATTTAATTCTTCTATAGAATTTTGTCAATTTCTTTATTATATTTGATTTTATTTGTAAAAAGTAAAAAATATCCCTCCAATTTTAATTTAAAATAGCCTCCCTCTGGTCGGGCGGCCCTTCCTCTTCACTGCACCGACGTGCAGGGAGAGAGAAGGGGGGACCCCTCTCTTCCCCTATCCTAATCCTTTTTATTTATTATTAAAAATTGACTGAATGATAAAAAAAATAAAATCATAATTTAAAATTAAATGTTAAAAGTTATAATAAATTAAAAATAATTTATGAAAATAATTCAAAAAATATATATGACTTGTTGTGCCAAGTCCAAATTGCACGCATGACGTCCAATAGGTGAAAAAAGTAATAATGATGTCATGAACTAAATTTATTCTATTTTTTTTTTGCAAATCCTATTTTTTTAAAAAAATATCTATGTATCTATAAATTTATTCGAATACTTCCTAAAAATGTGTGTGCTCCCGCTCGACATCTATTAAATAGTCATGAACTAAATTTCGAAAGGTACTTGTAAAAGGAAAAAAATAAAAAATATTTTGATATTTTTGCAAATATAGCCTAAAAACGTTTTTTGTTGTATTGGAAAAAAAGCTTTTAAATTATTTTATCAAAAAAAATATAGTCTAGTGAATTTTTAAAATCATTTTATTGAAGTATTTTAATATCTAAAAAATGGTTGTACAATAAAGAAAACACAAGAAAGATTAAAAAAATATCAAAATGAAAAAAAAAAGATTTAAAGGGCTCCCCGATAAGTTTAAGTTGGGCGTTCTTGATCTTGATCCAACGGTCACTCCAACGTTTTCCTTTTTAAGTAAACGGTCACTCCAACGGTCACTCCAACGTTCTTGATCTTGATCCAACGGTCACTCCAACGTTTTCCTATTTATAAAGACAAGCAAGTTTCATTCTAATTAGAATAAAATAAAAATAGTATTTTTATTATTTGACTTAAATATAATTTACTTAGTATTATAACACAATAAAGTTTAAAAAATTACATGATAAAATTAACTTAAATATTATTGTATTCAAATAAATTGTACTAATTAAAATTTTCAATTGTTTTTAGAAAAAATATACTTGATATAATTTATATTATATTATAATCTTATTAACATATGACTTACGTTATAGTATTAATTTCATATTATAAAAATATTTTTATCAAAATAAATATTAATACATTGTGCCATAACTTAATTTTTTAATAGAAGCCAAGTTTTTTAATTAAATTAAAAATATATAAATATATATAGTAATAATACATTTTTTATCTAATATAAATTTTCTATCATATAAAATAAAAAAAATAACTATTTAGTTATTAGTTTTTATCCAAACATCTATTAAAACTTATTTATCAAATCAACTTTTTAAATCCTCATATTACAATTTTCATCCAAACACCAAACTTAAACTTTTTCATCTAATTGATTAATTATCGGAAACTAACAAAAACTTCAAGTTCTTATGCCAAACATAACCTTGAAGTCACTCATCTCGTCTCTTCTCGTCATCATACAAAATGCCTCTCGCTTGAGATAGTTACAAACTAAAACTCAAAGGTAGTATATGGATGTAAGAATTTAAATTATTTTTTATTCTCGAGAACTAATTAATTAAATAATTTAATTATAATTGGGTGTTTGAATAAAAAAATGAAATAAATGAGAATTAAAAGAAGATTCGTTAGTGTAGTTCAAATGAGCGTTTAAATGAAAATGAAAAATTGATATATTATTTTATTATATATAAATATTATAAAATGTATTATAGTTTGTATTATTTGTAATCGAATAATAGCATTATTAAATTTAATATATGTAAAATTACACAATAAACTTTTATTAATAAACTAACAACTTTGAGTAATATTTCAATTAAATTAATCTTATGTAATATTAAATTAATTAATAACTTATTCATATATTAAATTTATTTAATTTCATATCTTAAACATATATTTATTTATTTATTTATTCCACTTAAACAAAGTGATTATATTTAAAAAATAAAATTGTATACAATAAATAAAATAATTTTCCTAAATAATTTTTAAAAAATAAATGGAGTGATTATATTTAAAATTAAATTAAAATATTTTATTAGATTGCACGTCATAATCTTTATTCTCGGATAGCTTATTTTTTCCGCCAGTGTGGGAGTCATCACAAAATTGATGGTAAAAAAAGGTTATTTTTATAAACCATCGCTAAACTTTCGATATTTTTCACATCTAATTCAAATTATGAACTTATGTTTTTAAGTCCCTAAGCTATCATGATTTTTTTAATTTAATTCTTTTATAGAATTCTCTCAAATTCTTTATTATATTCGATTTTTTATTTATGAAAAGTAAAAAATACCCCTCCAATTTTAATTAAAAATAGCCTTCCTCTGGTCGGGCCCTCCCTCCCTTCCAATTCACTGCACCGACGTCAGGGGAGATCCTTGTCTTCCCCTATCCTAACTCCTTTTATTTATTAACAAAAGTTGACTAAATGATAAAAAATAAATTCATTATTTAAAATTAAATATTAAAAATTATAATAAATTAAAAATAATTTATGAAAATAACTCAAAAAATATATATGACTTGTTGTGTCAAGACGTCCAATAGGTGAAAATGTAATAATGATGTCATGAACTAAATTTATTCTATTTTTTTTTGCAAATCCTATTTTTTTTAAAAAATATCTATGTATCTAAAAATTTATTCGAGTACTTTCTAAAATGTGTGTGCTCCCGCTTGACATTTATTAAATAGTCGTGAACTAAATTTCGAAAGGTACCTGTAAAAAGAAAAAGATAAAAAATATTTTGATATTTTTATAAATATAGCATAAAAATGTTTTTGTTGTATTGAAAAAAAGCTTTTAAATGATTTTATGAAAAAAATATAGTCTAGTGAATTTTAAAATCATTTTATTGAAGTATTTTAATATCTAAAAAAATGGCTGTGCAATAAAGAAAACACAAGAAAGATTAAAAAAAATATCGAAATGAAAAAAAAATTTAACGGGCCCCCCGGATAAGTTTAAGTTGGGCGTTCTTGATCTTAATCCAACGGTCACTCCAACGTTTTCCTTTTTAAGTAAATGCTCTCCCCCTCGGTCCTCCACTCTGCTCTCTTTTTCTCGTTCTCTCTCTCTCTGCTCTGCTCTCTCTCTCTCGCTCTCTGCTCTCCGCGCGAAAAGAACAGCACAAAGAAATCAAAGAATGAGCTCGGTCGGCGGCGGTGGTTGCGACGGCGTTGGCGACTACCTACAGGATCTCTTCAGTTTCTACCGGAGCGCCGAAGGGTTCTGCCGCCCTCGCCAATACTTTCCCAATCTGCAGCCTTCGATGCCGCGACGAGGTCCGCTGTGGTGGAGTCGTTGATAGAGGTTCACGAGGTGTTCCAACTCCCGGCCGAAACCCTATTCCTCGCGGTCTACGTCCTCGACTCTTATCTCTCCGTGCGGACCGTCCGGCGTCAAGACCTCGCCGTCGTCGCCCTGGCCGCTATGCTCATTGCCTCCAAGTACGAGGACGTCCAAGGCCCTACGGCTTACGACTACCATCGGCTCTCTGGTTGGTCCAGAGACCACATAGTCGCCATGGAGAAGGTTATCTTGGATCATCTTGGCTGGAATCTTTCCGTTCCCACGCCCTACGTCTTCTTGGTTGCTCTCCTCCGAGCACAAGGCGACCTCCAAGATGAAAAGATGAAGAATACGGCCTTCTTCTTCGCCGAGTTGGCACTGGCCGAGTACCATGTCACGATCTCCTGTCCGCCGTCCGTGCTCGCCGCCTCAGCTGTCTATGCCGCACGGTGCACGCTCGGCAAAAAGTCCCTGTGGACTGAGGCGCTCCTTCACGAGAGCGGTTATTCTGAGTCCACGGTTCTTGATTGTGCTCAACGTCTAGTTGAGCTTCATGCGACGGCAGCAGCAAACCACTATTATATATACAAGAGGTACTCCAATCCTTCCCTTGGTGCCATTGCCTTGCAGCCTCCTGCCACTGCCCCGATCGAGAAGGTGGTGAGGGCCGGACGAAGGGTTATGACGACTGTTGTGAACACTAGTGGCATCGTGAACTATGATATCATGATCAATAGGTTTCTGGGTTTGCTAAAGATGCTCTCTTTTTATTCCTTACTTGCATATAATTTTCTTGTGCATTACTTCTTAAGTTTGGAAGAAAATGATTTTACAGATCACTAGTCACGTTTTAAATATGTGCTATATTCATATTTTAGTTTCCTGCTCATCTAATGCTATGGTTTTTTCAGTAGTTGCAAATTGTTAGTCCAACTAAGATCACGATTGTGGTGCCAAAAAATTTTGTTGTTTATATTGTGCCTCTTTGTATGAAGCACTATAGGTTAGGATAATGCTTACATCTTACAACCAAACGTGTTCATCTCTTTGATTTTCTTACTCCTTGCTTAAAGGCTTGTGCTGCTGCATTTGTTTCTACATTATAAGTATATTAAGACATGTGCACCAAAGATGAATTTTTTTTCCTGGAACCATGGATGCTAGAACTTTTGCAAAGGTCTCAACGAAGATGTCTCTTGCTTTGATAATTAGTCCTGTTTGGGTGCATCAAATACTTTGATCTTTGCTATGGAGCACCAACGACTATTTCAATTGCTCACTTTGAGCACTTCCGTCCAAGGTACGCTCCATTACTAGCATGTGCAGTTTCAGTTGTTGGTTTCTGAATCATTTAGTAAGGTTAAGGGCCTTTTAAATATGCACATTGAGTTTTTTTGTTCCTGCTGACTCTGGTCACTTGGTGCTGCTCAACTAAGATGCTCATTTAGTCTCCTGCCCTTGTGCTGATCGAGAAGGTGGTGAGGGCTGGACAAAGGTCTGTGCCGGCTGGTGTAAGTTTTTTCGATTTTCTGGAATACATTTTTTTGTTCTTTACTTGCATATAGTTTTCTTGTGCATTACTTCTTAAGTATGAAACAAAATTATTTTTCAGATCACTAGTCAAGCTTGAAATAGGTCCATATTACATATTTGTGGTGCAAAAAAATTGTTATTTATAGTTTACCTATTTGCATGAAGCAGCCATAGGTTTAGGATTGTGCTTACATCTTACAACCAAACGTGGTCATCTCTTTGATTTTCTTACTCCTTGCTTGAAGGCTTGCGCTGCTGCATTTGTATGTACATTCTTAGTATATGAAGTCTTGTGCACCAAAGATGAAATTTTTTATGGAATCATGGATGTTAGAACTTCTGAAGACTTGTCAATGATGATGTCTCGTGCTTTGATAAGTAGTCCTGTTTAGGTGCATCAAAAAAATATTTTGATCTTTGCTTTGGAGGGCCATTGGTTATTTCAATCGCTCACTTTAAGCACTCTCCATTACTACCATGTGATGTTTCAGTTGTTGTTTTCTAAATATTTATTTGTATCATTTAGTAAGGTTAACGGTTTTTTAAATATGCTCATTGAGTATTTTTTTCCTGCTGTCTTCCCACACTTGGTGCTGTTCAACTAAGATGCTCATTTAGCCTCCTGCCACTCTTTGGATCGAGAAGGTGGTGAGGGCCAGACAAAGGACCGTGACGGTTGTTGTAAACGCTAATGGCATCGTGAACTGTGATCTCATGATCAATAGGTTTCTTGGTTTCCTAAAAAGACTCTTTTTTTATTCTTTACTTGCATATAATTTTCTTGTGCAATATTTCTTAAGTTTGAAAGAAAATGATTTTACAGATCACTAGTCAAGCTTGAAATATGTGCTATATTACACATTTGCTTTCCTGCTCTACTAGCGTATGGTTTTGCAGTAGTTGAAAATTATTTGTACTTAGTTTGTTTTGGAGTCGAACTAAGAATGAGTATGCTCACATGCCATGACCAAGAGTGCTCATCTCTACAAGTGCGACTAGTAGGCTAATATCTAATTGGAAAAACTGATTGAATATTCTTCCCTCTTCTTAATCACCACACATGAAAAGGCTTAATATTTTTTATGTTAAGTTTAGATCTTGATATTCTTACTCCTTTCTGTAAAGGCTTGTGCTATTGCATTTGTTTCTACATTCTTAGTATATGAAGTCATGTGCACCAAAGATGAATTTTTTTCCTGGAGTCATGGATGTCAGAACTTTTGAAAATTTGTCAACGAGGATATCTCTTTCTTTGTCAATTATTCCTGTTTAGGTGGACTAAATACTTCTATGTTTGCTTTGGAATGCCGATGGCTATTTCAACTGATGACTTCAAGCACTTCCATCCGATGTGCGCTTCATTACTAGTTTGTGCAGTTTTGAGTTGTTGGTTTCCATCCAAGGGTCTTTAAATATGTTCATTGACTGTTTTTCTCCTGCCATCTTTGGACACTTGGTGCCTGTCCAAGGCATGGTGCAACCTATTAATTTGTGCATATGTCTTTTGAATACTTTCTTATTATACTATACATACCTTGTTGTCTTTGAAGTATTTGTTAATGCTTGGTACTTGTGAACATTAGAATATTTTATTGTCCTTGAAGTTCTAAGCCTTTCAGCATAGTTTCACAGAAATCATTTTGAAATACAAGCTTCTTTTGTATATTATTTCTCATTTTTGAGGGATGATATTGTTGTCAGGTAGTTTTCGTAGCTGTCATCATCAAGTACTCTGCAATCTTTAATTTACTTGTATGATAGCTTTTTAGGTTCACAGTAGCTATTACAAAAGGGATATGACAGTCCATAGTTTTCAAGATTGCTTGTGCACCAAAAGGGAAAGGTTGTGATCCAGTGGAAAGTAGTACAGCATGTTAAATGTTTTTCACATTAGCACTTAATATTTAAATAGGGATATTCCCCTAAAAAAAATTAGTGATATCTTTTACCTGAATCAATGAGCTTTTGTTACTCATGAAGTTGCTTATTGACTTCTGAGATCTTCCCTATCCATAGACGTTATTTCTAATTCCTAAATCATTACTTGATCTTAACGGTATCAAACCTCCAACTCCATATTCTTTGTTTCATTTTTTTCTTCGGTACGTTTCTATAGTTGAACACTTCAGACAGAATCTGATTCCAAAGTCCAAAGTACATTTCTATAGTTGCACATTTCTCATTTTTTCATCTGCATATTTCACGGTATTCCAATTTCCACTTCGGATAGGCTCTTAAATTCCTATCACATATTTGGTAAACTTTGTGAAAGCGTTTGATATTAGTTTAAATTACAATTGTGCATCCAATCCTCAAATTGTCAGATGAAAGCGAGAGTCACTAGGTCCCTTGCAATTTAATTCGTGCCATGTGATGCCAAACCCAAACAATGCTATTTCTCACTACCATAAGTTGAGTTTGCATGCAACAGTATGCAAAGTAATACTATAAGAAAGGCTCCAGTCGAAGTTGTTTAAGGAATACTCTCCCTAAACACGTGATGGATCTAGTATAGTGGCACCAGTGCCTTCTCTAATTCTCTTAGTGTGCCGCTTAGTGCGGAAGAACTTATAAAGGTGCAAAGTGTGCATGAGCACACTTGGAAGGTGCGATACTGCCTATACTTTTCACAAGCTAAAAAATAAGAAGTATGGGCTTTGTAAGCTCCTATGCAAGATTAACGTCAGAACCTATATTGTTGATTTGTCAGCTGATTTAAGTATTTCTTTTACACATAATGTGGCTGGCTTGTTTGAATATTTAGCTCCAATTGGTGATGATCCAAGCCCAGGATCGACCTCTTCTCAAGAAAGGGGATTGATGTAGTGAAAGATGGAGATTTGGACAACAATAATTGGATCTAATATCAGAATTCGATCCCTAATGGATGTAGTAGTAGTAGTAGTAGTAGTAGTCCTGTTTAGATTTATTTTAATCTTTTGTTTTACGTTTGTTGTGGGTCCTTGTTATTTTTATCTTTCTTCTATTTTGATGTTTAGTCCAGATAGAACATTGAGTCATGTTTGATGTAAGTCATCCCCAATAAAAAGAGAGACATATTAGAAATTATTATTTCCTTGTTGATTCCAGAATTTGGTTATCAAATATGTTCGTGACTTTTGGACGTTCAACTTTGGACGCCTTTGGCTTCTTCTATTGCATAACTGTCAGAACTGCTTCTGCAAATCTATTTGTTTGGCAAATAGCAAAATTTCTGCTAGGGCCCTGCATTAGAATCGTCTGCATGACCTTTCATACCAGATTTGTGAACAGTGCCATCATCCAGATTTGCTTGTTGTGCTGATGCCTCCGAAAGGAACGAGGAGACTAGTCCATGATCCCTCTTTTAATGTTTCAAATTCTTAGAATTTTTTTTTATGTCGTAGATTTTTTTTTTATTTTATGACATGTGAGAAAGTTGTTGTGTAAGGTAGAGTTTTCATTCACATTCGCCTATTTATAAGTTGTGATGGCTGCAAGCCTGCAACATATTGTTGTCAAACTTTTGATAATTTCTTGTTTCTTAGTAAAGTTTAGCTCTGATTCATGCCCACCATTCGCTGAAAAAAGGAAAAAGTTTACTGATGGTCCATGTGGAGGTTGATTAATGTCAATGCTACCACATTTCCCACCATAATAAACATATACACCATTCATGCTTTTGTGGCATGTGTGTGAGATTCTGTGTTTTAACATTGGAGCAGGCCAATGTGTACTTTATAAAAGCTTTAAATCATGATGAAAGATGTACAGATGTTTCTAGGAGAAATTATATAAAGTTCAATAGTGGATGCTCAATCTTGATTATTGGGTCTATACGTTTACATTTCCCAAAAAGTTTGTCGTGGTAATTGTTTGTCCTTCGCAGTACATTTTTGCTGGTGTTTAATTATAACACGAGATATTTACAACTCTTTCACAATAAAGATATGTACATTCATATAATCACGAAATGCATGTTTCTCAATTTTGCATAAACATGAGGACTCTGTACTAAAAACTAATAAATGTTGATTCAAGAGACAATTTTGCATAACTAATTGTTAACAAAATGATAAGAAAAAAAGAATCTAAGTAAACAAAAATCTGGTGCGATAACATGAAAAAATTCTATATTCATATATAGTGTCGATAAGGATAGGAAGCAAATCTGCACAACATTTTTTCCCCTAACTTTTTACTTATATTGTATTATTGGTACGGCTGAATTTTAGTTACCAAAGTGAGATAAACATGTAAATGATTTAAGGCAAATCTGGAGAGTTGAGCTCCATGATTCCCAATCACACTTACTTGGAACCTTCACCAAATACTACAATGTAGTTCAAACAATTTCCTATGGTTTATTACAGTTGATATCCTGCATTTCGTTACTCTTGAGGTAACCTCCAATTTCTTTTTCAGTTAAATTGTTTATAGGCTAATATATATATATATGTAGAAATATATTAAATCATCTTATTATAATATTCTTATTTATAATTTATGACTAAATTAAAGATATTATTATCAGGTTCAACACTTAGTTCTTGTTAGCACCATAACTTATTAGCATTTTTTATAAACTAAGCCGGTCAGACCCTTCAATCATATTTTATATTTTGTTTATGAACTGGGTTTCCTTTTATCATTTGACTTTTCCATTATTTACGCCACTTCTGTATTCCAAACTTGGTAAATTTCAATAAATATCCTTCAATTGTACTCGTTTTTTCACTTTTATTCTCTAACTTTAATTTATAATTAATCCACTCTCCAATTATTAACTTTTTTTATTTTCACCGGGTATAAACGATTTACTAATCATTATGCTTACATCAAAAGCCATTAAAAAATAAATATAAAATAATATTATAATAATTTATAAAAAAATTAAAAAGGGGTGTCTCTCTCTACCTCTACCTCTACCTCTACCTCTGAGGGCCTCGTCGGTGTTGGCTCACCGAAGGGAGAGGGCATGGATCACTCATTTCCTACTCGTCTGTGACGTGTAAGGGATGGCACTCACCTGTTTCGTATCACCGACAACGCACGTGAAAAGGGGGCTGAAGCCACCAAGGCGGAAGGGGGGGGGGGGGGGGGGGGGGGGGGGCGGCTACACCCCCTCATTGTACGTCGCGTAGGGGGTCATTCTCCCATTTTTGCCTCATCAACGACGAATTGCGAGAAGGGAGGGCAATGTCCCCACTTTTTATGCCCATTGTCGACGATGCGTAAAAGGGGCATCAACCCCCCTTTTCGCGCACATCGCTGGCGACATGAAAAGGGTGGTAAGATCCAGGTAATAACATCTTATGATCTTACGATTTTTCAGAAAGAAAATGACTATAATCCTACTCAGGGGATCTTAAATGTAGGATCTATGCTAGATTATTATCCTACCAATTCTATGATATTGCTACAAATTTATTTATTCGAAAATCTTACCGATCCTATGATATTGAGACAATTTTATTATTCAAATAAAAAATTAAAATTAAATATAAAGTACTTTGAGAAACTTTTATTTAACTATTTTATTTTATATATTTTACATGTTATTCCCACTTTCATGAATTTTAATATCTCTTAATAATTCAATGTTATATTATGGATCTAATCTTATATTGTCTTTCATCAAAATTAAATTTCATTTATTGCATGTATACTATGAATTATATTGCATTTTAATAAATAATATACTTCACTAAGATCAAATATTATATATTATTATTTTAGTATTTTTAAATAATATATCATATTGTATTTCACGTGATATAAAAATATATATTATTTTTGAAAATATGAATAAAATATCAATGGTCAATATTTTATTAACTTACATCTAAACATAATAGTTATGAGTAAATATATTACTTTGATTATTTTATATTTTAATTTTTTTTACCCATGAGGTATGATATTACGATTTTTTATTCTTGAAAGAGATTCAGACAATCTTATATCTCACTACTATTTGCAATAATTTGATAAGATGTCTATTATTTCGTTAGTAACTCATTATCTATAACTGTGATTAAAATGATTCTTGATTATATATAAATTAGAATTTTTTGTTGAATGAAAAAACCTAGTAAATGTTTTTAGGAACAATTGCTACGAAATTTGGATATAAGAAAGAAAGAAAATCCAACAAATAATATCATATCACATTATAAAAAAAACATCTAAATTCGATCACATAATAAATTTAACATACTTTACACTATTAAAATGTTCATCTTCATAGATCCACTGAGGTTTATATATATCTTTTTTCTCTATTCAATTAATTATCTTCTCGTAATTTTGGTAACCTCATGGCTCGAGAGAGAGAGATTTTATGGGAAAAAGTCGAGACTCAGAGCCATTATAAAAGTTGAGATTCATAAATAAAAGTTCTAATCAAATTAAACTCTTAATTTAAATACAATTTTGACCCATAGTCGAAAATTTGTTTCTCCCTTTTGAAATTATACTTCTATTTTCTTTCAAACTTTTTTATTCTCTTTTAATTTTGTATTTTTTTATTTTTTAAATAAAATAAATATTATTTTTTAAGATATGGGATATTACATTACACTTTACAGGAAAGGAAGCATATAAATTCATTAAAAAAGTAAGTTAATTTATATTGGCATTAATTAGCTCGATCCTTATTAGGATCTCAAATAATCAGAAGCTTTAAATGAATGCGGTGGCATTTTTGAGGTAACTACTTATCCCTGCAAATCTCCCAAGTTCAGATGCTTCAAGTAATTGTGTAGTGTGATCACTTGTTGACTTAAATGCTTCTTCTTTCTTGAATTTAATTTGATGATCAAGAAGAAACGTATCCATCTCCCCAAAATGTAGTTGAGTATTTAATTAGCATCATCTGGGGTCAGATCTTGGCATATTGCAATTTGAGAAATAGGTTGATTTCATCATCTATCATCTCCTATCTTCACATGCATTCTTCAAGTTTTGAACTTGACCCATAGAAAGCCATATTTCTAATAATGCGAATTAATTTTGGACTGGGTGACATGGCTTCTAGTTACTCTAGTATCACTCTCGCTCGTCCCATGCAAGATGTAAGAAGTGTTATCCATGATTCCAGTATTTTGAGTTTTATGCAACAAGGGATAGAACCTTCAACTTTTTTATTATAATTTGCACTTCAGACTGAGACTAAACAGTCTTTTATTTATTTTCGATCAAATGCAGCTGCTTAATATTCTGTTAAACCAAAACATCTCCGGTACCTTTCGACCGGAAAGAAATTAATATTTTGGGTTAGTCAATGCAGAAAATACCTAATTTTACTTGAATTTGTTTGTCATATGCAGGTATATAAGTGTATCCAAACGGTGCATTCAGATCAGTCACAATCTCTGCCCATAAAAGTTTCGATTGCCGAAATT
The DNA here is from genome assembly GCA_030549335.1 of Pontederia crassipes. Lineage (NCBI taxonomy): Eukaryota > Viridiplantae > Streptophyta > Magnoliopsida > Commelinales > Pontederiaceae > Pontederia > Pontederia crassipes. The sequence continues at coordinate 40,261,430 of CM060190.1, forward strand.
TGTTTGTCACAACCTTATTTTCTCTTTGGAGAAAAAAAAATATGAAACAATTTCTTTCGCCTGATGTGCACATCTGTAAAATCTGTAAATATGAAACATCTTTTCTCTTATCTGCCTTTACTCTCGTGTAAGTATTTACATGAAGCATGCAAGTAATTGCCCTGCACTGCATGCATGCACGCACGTACCCTGCAACATCCCTTCTCGATCAATTTCAGCTGGCTGGCATGGCAAAGTGATCATTAATGGCCGGGACCCTTCGGGCTCGGACCTGAAGGCAATCTCGCCATCATGGCCATCACCGACTCCCTGGCCTTCTCGTACACAGTCGGGTACGCCAGGTTGCTCCCGGCGTCGAAGCAGTCCGGCGCCGGCCTCGCCGCTTCGACTCCGTGCATGTTCGGAAGAACGACGACGCAGAAGAGAAGAGAGAGAAGAAGCAAGATTGCGCTGGCCCTTGGAGAACTCATTCTTCGACCCCTGCCTAGCTGGTTGATCCTGCTCTAATTGGTTGCAGACGAAGAGATGGGATTAAGTTTCGGAGAGCTTGCTCGCCTGGTGCGGCTGTGTCTGTACGAGGACTTCGCTGTTAGCTGCTTGGCTTTTCTTTGGTGTTATGCAGATCAAGAGATGGTTGCAGGGAGTACTGAGATTGGCAGAGCGTTTATATAGGGGAACGTAGTCACTACAAAGATCAAATGGCACGGTGAGTCAAAGGTTGGAGAGAGAGAGAGAGGCGTGTTGACCAGGGGAGAGAGAGAGGGGGCAACGGTCACGATACGAGCCTTCATGGCAACAGCGCAGCTTGGAACTGTGGAAGACGGAGTCCTCACGTTGTCAATTTCAGGAAACCAAGTCATAAAAATAAAAGCGCATTAAAATAAAAAGTCATGAACAAGTGAGGGTCGCAAACTACTAATGCGCATGCATAAAAATGAATTGATGTTTAAAAAAAAAAAAGTTGAGGTGCGAGACAAATCAAATTAGGTAATCCACGAAAATTTTAAACATTATGATAAAAGAAATTACCAAGACACTAAAACAGGCTTTAAAAATTAATCTTTTTCGCGGAAACTAAATTTTCCCAAAAGAAAATTAATTTTGATAAAATATAGTTTCTTTCATGAAAAGAATTTGGAGAAAAAATAGTTTTCACTGAGATAACTTGTTAGTCTACTTAGTCTTGGAAGATATATATTTTCACCCCAGAAAAATGAACATGTTTTCTTTCGAAAGACATTGCATTAGTTTCCAATTTTTCAGTCAAGTAAACAAATAAATTAGATCGTTCATCAAGATCAATTTTAGCCGTCAGGAAAATAGGAAAAGTAAATTGCTTTCTTTCGAAAGGAAAACATATATAGTTGAATAAGTTTAGCAGTAAACCTCTTAATTTGCGATCAGTCTAAGTAGCTACATACATCACCCGTATCAAAGTCAAATTGTTGCGTTATATCTCCGTTGTCCAATATCATTTTGTGAAACATTACTTTGACACGTAATTGATCAAATTACACCAATCTGCCCGTCTCATTTTTCCTCCTCCAAATGCAATATGTATTCACCACTCTCTTGAGTTGGAATATTATATTTATATATATGTGTGTGTATATATATAGCGAAATGTATTTATTACTTAGTTGCGTGACGTTTTAAGTTAATTAGCATCACTTGAATTGTTATGTGCTGACTGCTCTCTCTCTCTCTCTCTCTCTCTCTCTCTCTCTGTGAATAAATGGACTGCGTGCTTTGAAAGTAGCAAGGTTTGACGATTGAATAGAGAGACTAATTATTCAATGTGCTATATATTTTAGGTCACTAGTTAACGTGTGCATTTACATTCGCACAAGGACCAATTCTGGGTGCTTGCATCAGACGAGGGGGAATTGAGTACGTTATGGTAGGTGAAGACCAGATCACCAGCTAGGGCATGCATGCATGCACGGTTGATCCATCGATGGCTAAGTAACAGGTCATACAAGGGGGGCTTTTAAGTTTTAACATAACATATATATTATATAATCCTCCAACCAAAAAGAGAGGAATTTAAAAAAAAAAATCACACATTTCAAGGTCTAGCTAAACTAAACGTTCGTCTATATATTTTGAACCAACGACAGAATTTAATTAGTTTAGTTCTTAATTACATAAGTTTTTTTCCGAAAAATCAGGAATAAAATCGAGAATAAACTAGAATTAGATAACCTAATGCATTGTTATAATTAGAATAATTTTGATAAGTTAATATACTGTTATAATCGTGTTTTATTTATAAACAGAAAATGGAATTATGTTTAAATCAGGGCGAAAAGTTAATATATTATTAAAGTTATATATTTTATTTTTGTCTAGGTAAGATTTTTTTACACTAGTTTTATTCCTCGAAAGGTCAGCCGACCAGGATCATACTCACTCCTAGCTTAGTTCCCTAGGTACGGGTTCATCTCTAGGTTAGTACCTAGATAAATAGGTGAATATTAAATCATCCTAAAATTTAGCCTCAAAATCCTCTAATTCTCGCGTTTTTAAAAATTGCCTCAAAAAGTTGTTAAATTTATGTCCATGCCATTGTGACTCATAGCATTGCCTAATCAAGGTTGGTTGACGTGACCAGCGTTTCAAGTAGTTTGACGGGTGCTAATAATTACAGGTTTAATTTTTGAAGTTCACTTTGGCCAGAGATGCATATTACTGTTCTTTCTTTCCGACTTCGGATTGGTCAAGTGCTAATAATCTTGAACACTGAAGACCTCCTGTAAATTCGGACAAGCATAAAAAGAAAAAAAAAGCATTGCCTGTAGGGCTAAACTAGAAATACTATTTTCTTGTATTAGATATCAACATTTTGTAAATCTATTAAATAGTCCATTGATCTTTAAAGAGTTTTCAGAACGAAATTAAGGAATAAATATTTATACATGCCTGATTAATAATTACACTTAATGGCTACCGTCAATTAAGTTCCTATACTTCGAGGTCACAAAAAATTAATCCTATGAATTCCTATTAGATGGTTTCAAAAATTTCCATCGATTTTACAAAAATATCATATGCCTATGAAAATTAATCATAGTACTTATTTATTAATGCGATATAAAAGTACTACTTATTAATCATATCACTTTGACCGGTTATAACTTCATCATAAGCAAAAGATAACGTTTCAATAATGGATCTTTAAAATGAATTACAAGGAGGGGAGTCCAGAAGAACAGAAGAGAGAGAGGAAAAGTAGGGAAAAAATGAAATAATTAGAGGCAAAAGTTGGAGAGATAACAGAAAAAGGGAAAGCAAGCAAGTAGAAGAAAGAGGCAAAGTAGGGAGAACAAATAAGGAGCTGTGTAAACCTTGGAGAAGGCGATTTGTTGAACTCATAGAATTCGTCTTCTCTTATTGGTGTTATGGCATTCATAAATGTGGAATCTCATTAGAAGACCTCAATAGTTTCAAATAGATTATGACCAACTAGTATTGCAAGTTGGTACTTTTATTTTAATTCCATTTATTGTAAACATTATAAGGTCCATAGTAACATACATGGCAGCTCGAGCGACATCAATGTGTACATCGTTAACCAACTTGACAAGGACTGATGCATGCATTAAGAGACAAGTCTCTCTAAATGATCAAGCTTATTGTGATAACACAAATCAATTCATATATATGAATAAACATCATAATCATAAGGCACACCGGTGAATTCATGAATTCTTGTTATGAAAATCAGAAAGGCATCAAGATAACATTAAAGGCTGTAATATGGATTGGGGTTCAATAAATTTTGATGTCACCTTTGTTATGTCAATAATCATATATTGATGTTTTTTTTAATCGTAGTAGTAATATATGATCTTCCTCCACCCCTCTCTCTTTCTTTTGTTCTTTTCAAATTTTTCAATAAGAAAATTATCAAGGTCATATGATAAAGGAACAATTTGATTTGGACAAAAAATTTGCAGGAAAACTTACTTCTTCGAAGTGAAAAAAAGTATAGCATGATTTTAGAATTATGGGTTTAAATCTTTAGTCGGATAAACAGCCATAATTTCTATAGCGGGTGTTTTTTAATTGAACTCCAGCAACGACCATTAGTCTGGAGTTTGTATGTAACAGAGAAGTACTTCTTGGTAGAAATATTTTAACAAAAATTTAACGCCTTTCTCATTGAGAAAATATTTTCTAATGCCTACGAAAATAACAGAGCAGCACCGTAAGATAGATATATATAGGCATACATAATCTGCACTTCATCCAAAATTAAATTTTGAGATAAAAAAATCCTAATCATTGAATATATGATTACTTATAGAATCGCATGAATAATTATCTAAAGTCAATATGTAGTTTCAACATTAACACAGTGAAGAAAAGGAGGGAAAAAACAACAGTTCAGCACAAACTTTTAACGTCAGCTCAGGGATCATCGTTTGCAGAAGTGACGGTGAGGGATATATTGAGAACATCCACTCCAACTCTAAAAGAAATGTTTACCAGCATACCACAAAAAAGAAAACTCTTTGACAATAAAGCTCCCAGCAGAATAAATTCTTACATATCACCAATCAACCCAATTACCAAGATGAAAAGCAGTACGAAAAGGAAAGAAAAGGAGGAGTCCGCCTGTCGGTGATTCCTTTCTGATTATTTCATTTCCCAGTTGATATTGCACAGAGTCTGTTTGAGAACTCGAACAACTTTAGAAGGCAGGTTTACAGTAAAATTTCACATGGAAAGTAGGAGGCAACATACATTCAATTGAAACTAAGGTAAATATGAGGAAAGGAGAAAAGGAATCCAATTCCAATGGCACAACAAATATATAAAAAGGATAATTTATACCACCATGTACAAGAAATACATAGTTCTTTCTAGCTTGCTAGATGACTTGGCGAGCTGTTGAACATAGTGTGCCACATGTAAGCTCTTGATAGGACCATCTCAAGCTCATGGTGTGTCCATTCCTTCGTAGGAAGGTGCTGTAAGAACATCACCATCTCTTGAAAATCGAGCTTCTGGAGCTTATCGGACCACTGAAAAGATGTAAAAATGCTACCATATAGTTCTGCCTTTCATAAATCACTTCAACTTAAACTACTAAAAGAGGAACGTTACGATAATTAAACTACAAAACCAACAACTGAATCAGAGTAAGACGTAAGAAGATGGGCACCAGACTAAATATCCTATCTGAATATTAGCAGTTACAATAATCATATTCAAGGACAATGCTAGTCACAATGACATGTCTACAAAACCATGTTTGTTTTAAAGCCATCATGTCCTCTTACTTCTTCACCTTTTTATTCAAAAGTTTACTTTTCTTGTTGTTTTCCTTACTCATTGTCTTTTGTAGTCTCGTCCTGTCTTAAAATACCATTTTTTGTATGTATCACCAAAATGCCACTAAATTTCAACCATTCAACAAAAAGACTTTCAGTCCGTAAAAAACAAAGGAACATCTAACTCAAGTTTCCAGGTTACCTTATTTTTCTTCCCACTTCAACAGCTATGAGCATGACCTTCAATTACCGCAGATTCCACACAGAATTTTGTTTTTGAAACTAAAGATGATAAACTTGTTTCTTTAAATTGACTGAGGTGATTTAATGATGATTAATAACACACTCCCTTACAAAACAATGAATCAAAATTTCCAATATGATAGAAGGATGAAGAAACTGGGATAAACCTACTGCAAAGTATTAATAATTTCAAGAGTTGAGTTCATGTGTAAAACTTTAACTCACTGTTAGTAGCAAGCTGGCAGATATGTACACAAGGAAATCTGGCAATGCATCGCCCTCTGCGAGATAAGTATCCCACAACCGTGTCACAAGATGGAAAGGGATCTAAAAGAACATTCAAAATCCTGTCAGACGTTCAGAAGTGTGGAACATTTCTGTCCTAACAAAAAGGACTGTTTATTCCTTGCTTGAATTTGTGATATTTCTGATAATAAGGACTATTCATCCTTCCTCTTGAAATGATAATTGGTAATCTAACCTCACGTATTAAAAGGCAGTTGAACCAACGAAAAGCAAACTGAAGGAACTCCAGTCCTTGCTCCTCCATGTGTCTTGATACAGGTTCTTAGAAGCAAAAAATATCAAAATGTTAATAAGATCCTGAATATTCTGAAATTAGAAAAACATTCTCAGAAATAAATTGGAACGAAGAGCATAAACAAGATAATATACTAGAAAATGAAGGATATAATTGAATATTTGCTTTCACATGATGCATCAAACTAATCATGGATAACAAAACAGGGTTGGCTGTCAACTGGGCACATGGGTAGAAGTATGATCATCTGTAGAGGAACACACAATAATGGAGAAAAATCACCATTTATATGCTATGGAAGAGGCAAACTCAAGGATCTGGCAAGCATCATATAAAATAAAAATGGAGAAAATGAGAAGTACCATCAATGCGCCTAACTAGTTCTTTTAGCTTGAAAACAAGGCGCTGAATTCCTGGTTGAGCAAATGTGTAATGATCTTGCATACCATCGAGTAGTTTTGAGAGACACCAATAACAGTCAGCTTCTATATTTGAAATTATCGTTGGAGAGAGATCTGAAACTGACCATTTATCCATGCTGCCAGTAAGATGTTCAGACAAGAAAACTATTAAAAATGGTGTGACAAGATCATTTATTCCTTGAACATAACCACTGGCAGGATGGCGAATAGCCCTGGAAAAGAAAAATGAAAACAAAGAAAATTAGTGTCATATGTACCATCTCCATATGAGTGGAGGAAAGCCACTACCCAATAAAGTTAAAGGAAAATTCTATCGTACTGTTATAAGGCCAGCAGTGTTATATGGTAGTGAATGTTGGGCTATGAAGGGAACATAAAGTGGGGGTAGCCGAAATGAGGATGTTGAGATGGATGTGTGGTCATACAAGATTAGATAAGATTAAGAATGACCATATACGTGAACGAGTCGGAGTGGCTCCTATTAGTGAGAAATTGGTAGAGAATCGTTTGAGATGGTTTGGTCATGTTCAGAGAAGACCATTAGATGCGCCAGGAAGAAGAGTAGATCAAATAATCTGGAGTCCGATTAAAAGAGGGAGAGGGAGGCCAAGGCGGACACTTGGCGAACTAATAGAGCAAGATCTATTGGTGAATAATATACCGAAAGGTTTGGTTACTAATAGAGCGGAATGGCGTCGTATGATCCATGTAGCCGACCCCACCTAGTGGGATAAGGCTTTGTTGTTGTTGTTGTTGTATGTACCATCTCCATTGAACATAAGACTTAACAATTAAATTTTTTTGCGGCTTCAATCAGAAATATTTACAGTTTTCAAATGCAGGCATGATACTGGAAATAGAGTGGAAATGTATCTGTAATTTATTCTGGAGTTATGGGTCAAATAATCAAATTTCATCTATTTTAAGTTTTTTAAGAAAATCTTCTATTAGAAGTTACTTGATGCACAATGCTAACTACAGGTGCTAAATAAGATTTTTATAAGGCAATTGGAGAAGCAAATTATATCAGAAGCTAAAAGCTAGCTGTAAGAAGTGTAGATAATTAGATCATACTGGAAGAAAGATAAAATCTTCAGTGTAAGTCTCTTTATTCTGCAATTCTATGTTCTGTGAATTTAGAGCAAAAAATCTTTGCATTATCTCCGTATTGTATCTCATGCGAGTGACAAATTCACATACAAGGGAAACTTGCTAGGTAAATGTTTTATTATTCATTGTTGAAGATAATGTAGGAAATTATACACAAATTGTTCTTTTACTCAAATTCCGTGACACTTCTTACAGCTAGCTTTTAGCTTCTGACATAATTTTTATGTCTAATTTTCTATGCTATCTTCGACGCAGAATAATAAAAGACAACTAACAGGTTTCCTGTGTATGTGAATTTACCGCTCACATAAAATACAATATGGAGACAATGGCAAACATTTTTGCATTAAATTCACAGAACATAGAATTGTGGAACAAAGAGACCCTTACAAATTGGACAACTGGAATAGAAAAACTTACCATGTATAGAGAATTCTCTCCAAAGACTTTTGAATTTGATCATGCTGAAAGAAAGTGACATCAGGGACAGTTCTTGGGCAATCAACAGCAATCTGGTCACCATGAAAAAAAGGTACGATAAAGATTGTTTTCATGATAGCTGCATAACTGGATACTGGATAGTTAAGAAAGGTTATGACCTGGCGAAGCATGTTGATCTCATCATCTGACCGTTCGGAGTCGGGAATATCATAGTACTGAGAAACACAATCAACATATTCAAGTCGTTTTCGAGCCAAAATTCCCTCACGTCTATCTGAATTAGGTGGTGCATATCCCTGTTGTCAGTTGATATTTAAATTTCAAATATGACAACTAATGTTTAATCAATATAATCACAACAGAAATTTACCAAAAGACAGCAAGTTGCATACAATTAGTTGGTTTTCCGAATGAAGGCCATCAGATAAAAGCAGAAATGAAATCTCAAGTATGAGAATATAAGTACCATCGGATGTCAAAAGCTCTGGTTGATACCTTTTTTTTTAAGTAGGCTCTGGTTCATACCATATGAAATAAAGACTAATGAATGCTTAACACATAGATCATCTAGTAATAATTCTGGACTAACTATATTTCAGTAAGATATTTATACTTGCTTAGCAAGAACATTCGAGATAAATGTCATATTTCACACTAAGGATTTTTTAAATACAATTGACTACCTCAAGATCAAATAAGGCGAAGGTATGTTTTCATTGATAGAATAAGCATAATATATACAAATATCCCGCTTAAAAAACTACATTTATTTAGGAAAAAATGAACATGTCATGCACCATTTTTATGACACTGTGTCAAATATGATCCTAACCATCATATTTTTAATCTGTGATTGTGATCTATCATCAAATTTATTTATATAAGAAATTGTGCCATCCATATATATACTATCATATCCTCTCAAAAAAAATATATACTATCATATGGGAAGGCACTTTTCTTTTAAGGAAAAGGAATGGGAATACACTTATATGATAGAACAAACACAAATTTAAAGCCTGATTGCTAGAATTATGTTTCCCACAGTGTGATGCACTCATTTTTGCCATTTATTTATTCATTATTGACATTGAGATCATGTTAACAGCAATAGAAACATCACTAGATTAAGTCAGTTCGAAACATAAGAATACAACATCATTAGTTCCCAAAAAATGCATAGAGAGATGCTCTCCAAAAAAATGCATATAGAGCCATCTCAAAAAAGTGCATATAGGGATTGAAAAATCAGGCATATGATACCTTTCAAGTTTCAGTGTGTCAAAAGTAAGTTTTCAATGTATGAGCAAACAGAAAATGTTGATTACAACCATTTCTAAAGTAACATATTAATAGACAAGGGTTCAAATGACACATGATTGCTGAGAACTTCTTAAATCCTATGAATGTAAGAGGAGACACAAAATGTCAAAAGGAACATTTTTGAAAAGAAACTTAGGTCAATGAGAAAAAACATAACATCATTCACAGCTTACCAAAAGAATTCTCCATATATTAGGGCGCATGTAAGGTGGTACACCACTCCAAGATAATTCACGTAGTTTCTCTACATAAGATGCAATCAAAAGTAACAATTCCATCAAAATATATTGGTCAACAAAAATTGTGTTTCAGGGATACAATTAACCATTTGATTAAATTATGAGAACACACACATTATCAAATTGAGCAAGTTGGTAAAATGAAAAGACAAATGAATTATCGAACTACCCAACTCCAGAATAATTCAGCCACACAACTGTCTTATAGGTATCAAATAAATCATCAATATTATTTTTGTAAATTTTGAAAATATTTGTTACCATTGTTTACCAAAATTGTAAAATTTTCCATTCTGAAAGTGCTAGTATGTGAATGTGCATGAGACATGTACTCTTAGCGCATAAATTCTACCGCCATGTCTGTGTAGTCACAACACCAAAAGGCACACAGATATAACATACATATAAACATAGATATACATAGATATGTGTATTCCAGTAAACCAAACAACAAGAAACTATTACCAACTTCCGATGAATACCGACCAATAGTATTGCACTTAATTTTAGTGCAGGTGCTCACAGACCGACTTTCTGATTACATGTTTCAAGTTAACAATGCTAGTTTTAACTGAAATCTTCAGATCAAAACCTTTTGGCACTGAAATCTTCTTTTTATATTTTCGTAATTGTTTCCCAACTAGGTTATAGGCTAAAAGTTGGTACTCTTACTAAGCATAGTAGCATGCCAACTTTTTAGTTGTAATGCCATATCATTTATACATGAACATCATGAAAGAGTTAATGTCCTTCCAATGAAAGAAGCAAGATAATTATGAAATTTTGAAATATTAGAGAAACTACTAATATAAGCATGGAAACTAAGGACGTATTTTATGTTTTTATGATCCTAGGGCAAGGTTGTTAAAAACTCGAGTCAACTCTTAAACTCATACAAGTCAAGGTCTAAAAAACAAGTCATTGTAAAATTGTAATAATAATTAAATTGAATTGAAATCACGAGTTAAATTGTTGGCATAGTTTGAAACTTTAAAATTATTTACAATAAGAATTGAACTTGGTGATTGTGATGCAACATGGTTCCGTTGATGACATGCCAGCAGGCTGGGAAGAACTGCCAGCTTACAAATTCAAAAATCAAAGCCATCGTGATCTGCTAGGCTGAAAAGAGTCAGGATCAGACAGCTGGCAACAATGTGGATGATATCAGTGACATTGTGGCTGATAACGCATTGATGGAGCGATGGAACCGGGTGACCCAACACTACCTATGGACGTCTGGCTCAACACACTCCTGATCAACCAGACCTTGTTCTGGTGGAAGTGGACCTAACATGGTCAATGACACTCCTATGGCTGCTCCAATATCACAGAGATCACAGAGCACATTCTGGCCAGACCTTCGCCGCATATTCAATCTGCGATTATGAGTAATGTTGGGAAACCTGTTAGCCCTCCGGAATATGAGCCAATGGTGGCAGCTATGGATGTTGAGCAGTGACAGGGGAGATCCAGGGTGATCACTGCAACAGCTCTCGGTTGCGACGTGCTATTCTGATTTATAATGAAATTGCTCTTATAGCATGATTTGTAAATTATTGATTATTCATGCTATTTTTAGAGATTCATTAGTATATTTAATGTGAATCTTGAAGTTAGTAGGACTAAATGTGGTCAGCAATCTAAGAATAGCATAGAAATAAAAAAGGTCACAAGATTTCTCTTTTGCGAAAGAAATGAAAAGTTACTATCCAATGTGTCAAATATGAGACAGTTTCAAACTTTCATAATGGTGCTGATGCCTCCATCATATAAAATAAAAAATTTATACGTAATTATCAATGACATTCATGCTAAGTCATAAACTTGCTTTAGAAGTCTCTCTGCTTGAAAAAATTATAGATAGAAATAAACTGGCATTATAATAGTGAAGAAGGGTTGTGTTGGGCCCCGACAGCCAGCGTAAAACCTTGTCGAATCACATGAACATGGATCAACGAATGGCGTCGTATGATCCATGTAGCCGACCCCACCTAGTGGGATAAGGCTTTGTTGTTGTTGTTGTATAATAGTGAAGAAGTGCTCCTTCTGAAAAAGTGGCTTCTAAAAAATCATTTAAAATGCATATGCAGAACAAACACATTTATGCTTCACACTTTTGAGCCTTTATATTGATATAATACTTATACTCAGTCACATCTAAACCAAATCTAATAGTGCAAATGTGCCCCGCATATGTGGAGCATAACAAGTGTGCAGCATATGTATTGACCTCAAAAAGATTATACTGAAAATGTGATTAAGTACTATGTTATAAAATCACTCTGTAAGAAAAAGTATGATCTGAAAGCAGGAGAAAGGGCAAAAGTATACCGAGTATAACAGACTGTCTGGAAAGTTCTTTTATGAATTTTGCAACTCTTGCAGTGTCTGTGGCTCTAGCTCCTGAACCATAATTCTGAGCATCTGATGTACTGACATTATTTGACATTGATACACTTGCTCTCTGGATGCTTGCACTTTTTGTTGTCTTTCCGCTACTTCGAATATCTGCCTGCAGAAAAACAGAATCGGCCTTGCAATAAGTTAGGAAGAAAATGTCCTTCCTTTCCAAAATCAGTAGATGTATGCCATATACCTCGGAAGAACTGCTCGCATATTCCCCTGGCTCCTTGTCATTTTCAGAGTCGCTTCTTGTGAATTCTTGAGGGCGTCCAGGAGAGACAGGATCATTTAGAGGTTCTGATCTGCGTGTCAGCAAAACTTTGCCAGGAAAGCTTCGACCTTTAAGATACCTGGAGATGGAATAGGTATACTAAATAGCAGATGTTCAAAAAAGAAGAGTAACTAATACAATATGGAAAAAAATCTTGTAGGAAAATAAATTAAGCATTCAAGAGATAAAAAAATGTGTATTCACTATGTTACATTTCGCTCAGTAAGATTCCAATCGGAAGATCTGATTCCATTAATTTGATATACAGATTACAGAAAAACAATACTCTGCAACAATGATTATGTACAATGTATATGGCTCATTTAATAACAAGAGCACAGAAAGGAACAAATAAAAAACGTACAGCAATGTTCGTTTCAATGCCCTATGATCTATAGAGAATCATTTGGTTCATCCCCACACCAAACCAATCCCCGTTCATTTAATGACATTAAACGTTTAGAAACCCAAACACCATTCAAGTGCATAGCCCCTCCAGACGGCTTGATTAAAATTCTGTACAACAACAATCATAAATTACTAAACACAGAGATTGCATTCCATCCCCTCTCCACGACCTTTATACGGATCTGACATGGGAAATAGATCCAGCATGAGAAAGCTCATCTTGCCACCAACCCACGCAAATTCGTAAACCTATCTATCAAATTAAGCACGATCTAGTATGTTCGCAAAACTCAACTGAATCACCAAATTGTAAGAGATCCTGACCTAAATATCCAGATTCGATCCCATATGACAAAAGTCAGGAAGCAGGGGAAAGCGCCCAAATGGCAGCGAATTCGGACTGGGAAATGGGCGGAGAAGAAACTAACCCTTGAACGCTCTTAAGTGTTTGGTTTAATTTCCATTCGAGGTTGGGGCTGGAGTTGGCCGCGCCGCCGCTGCCTCCGACGCCGCCGCTGCCGCTCATGTCCACCGTCCGCAGGGTCCCCCCTTCTCTGGCGCTCACTGCGGGGTTCCTAAGCTCCCGAGATGGCGGCCGCCGTGGTGGACGATTCCCTTTTACGGCATCCCCATGGCTGCCTCGCTCCGCTGGCGCTCTTCTTTCTCGTCCCTGCCTCCTATTCTTGTCGACACACAGAGAAGTGGCGGACGCGGACCCCAAAAAGATCGAGAAGGAAAAAAAAAAAAGAAAGAGAGAGAAAAAGAATAATGAAGAGTTATCCTTGTACTTGATGAAAGAGAAAATTATTAAATCCTGTTTTAGAGGATAATAATAACTTACGTTTTTAATCTTTTTTATTCAATTAATCAGATATATCGAGAGTAATTTAGAGAAAAAAATACCAATTTCGCTTTTAATTATGGTTCGCTCCACTATCAAGTGGTTATTATTGTAATAATACTAAATACATGTTTAATGTCCTTTCATTCACTTCTCCTCGGAATGAGGTTAATGATGAAGTGGTGTTTAGCGGTGCTTTATCGGACACATGAAATACAACGAATCGACTAGCCAACGAACCAAACAAGTTCATTATTTTTTTCTAAAATAATTTATTTTTCCTTTTTTTTAATTTGACATTTCTTTTCTAAATTTTCTTATATTCTTTTCTTGATGTATTAATAAAATAATATAATAAATAAATTATCATATTTTTTCCTTGAATTTTCTCCTAATTTTCTTTAATATTTTATCTTTTACTCATTTATTTATTTTATTTTCATTAATAATAGAACAAAATTAAATTAATAATGAATAAACTACTTATATTCTATTAGATAAATATTATTATATAAGCTTATTAGCTGTTATTGATACGTAAGTAGTAATTAATTTTGTTTAACTACTTAATACTATTAATGGGATAATGGCCTGTGACAAGATGAGTATTGGACGGATATCGAGAAAATGGCTTAAATATAATGATAAGTTATCCAATAACTTATTGGATAAATTTGGACCGAGCACGGAGAGAAAAATCACATTTAATTTAAATTCTTTACCCATTCCATAGTATTAACTATTTACAAGTAGCCCGTGCGATGCATGATTAATTTAATTAAATTGATAAGAAAGCAACTTTTTTAACAATACAATTTAGAATTAGTGAATATTAAAAGAAATTGAACTTCATATGCATTTATCAAATTTCAAAATGCTTCTTTATAAATTAAGTCAATGTCATTCTTAGGATGGATACTTTTTCTCCAACTTTAATTCTTGATATTTTTTGCTAAAATATTTATATCTCCAAGCCTTGTAATGATCAACAGTGTCCTATTACATAATCATAGATTGATCAATATTTCTAATAACATCATAGTACACCAACTTTTAAAGTTATTGAATAATTTGGAAGATATGAGCATTTGATACTATTTAGAAATTTTGATATATACACATTAGATAGTTCTCTAAAAGAATCATTAAACATACACATTATCAAAACTACTCTTATGTTCTCTTACAATTGTGATTAAGTGAAACCATATAGTAATTTATCAATTCCATGTTAATTGTAGGAGCAAGAATTACTCTTTCTTGTATGTATCCAATATCATCTATATGCTGAAGAAAATTTGGATACGTGCATTTTATAATTGTAGATATTGGATCGCCACAATAATTTATGAGAATATCTATTAGTATTTGAACGTTTTCAATGACATCAATTGAATTTTTAATTTTTTCCATCACCAATTTCTAATATCCAATTAGAAAATTCTAACTCATTTAAATGTTGTTTGATTTTGTTGCAATCTCATATTTTTTGTTAGTTTAAAAATTAACAATGAGACCATAGATATGAATAATTGATTATAGCCATAAAAATTCTCAATAGTTGTTGACGTTATTCCAATAAAGAACTTTTATTATAATGCAATTCATCAAGCATTAATCTTTTTCCAAAACAAACTTCATTTTCATGGTAAATAGATTTTGGCATTGTTGGATAGTCTTGAAAGGAAAAAAAATTGGTGTCCCCCTACTTAAGTGGGGGGGACTGTCCCCTATGGTGCTGATTCATGTAATAATGGGGCAAAAAATGTGGTTCAGGGCCGGTTCACAGCCAGTTCGCTAACGTAAGGTTCGACTGTTCAAGCGAGGTATAAAAGGAGGGTCGGCTGATATTTTGTCTCTCCCCCCTACATTCTCTCTTCCAGCCGCATTAACCCTACATTTGTCAACCTCATCCTTCACCAAGCACAACAATGGCGGAGCGACCTCGAGCACCAGTGTGACCTCCAGCACTGGATCTCACCCTTCATTGAGCACGGCACGACCTCTTCTCACGCCGACGAGATCAACATTCCTTTGACGAGAGGACCAGATCTGCATGTGAGGGGCTAGATCTGGAAGTTGCCGATCAAATCCGCGTGTCACCGACTAGATCCGCCTGTGTTCATCCTCGTGCAGCACCGACCCCCTTCGCTGACATCACGCAGCACTGACCCCCTCGTTTGCACCATGTTGCACGCCACCATACGAATGTTGAATCCTATGTTTTGATGATAACAAATTAAATGGACATAAAAGTTACTAATCTATGCTCAAGTGATGATAATGCAGGTGTAGGATTGATATGACCACATTCACAGAAGAAATCGACAAATTAAAATCGCAAGAATAACCCTACATTTGTCAACCTCATCCTTCACTAAGCACAACAATGGCGGAGCGACCATGAGCACCAGTGTGACCTCCAGCACTAGATCTCACCCTTCGCTGAGCACGGCACGATCTCTTCTCACGCCGACGAGATCAACGTTCCTTTGACGAGACGACCAGATCTGCATGTGAGGGGCTAGATCTGGAAGTTGTCGATCAAATCCACGTGTCATCGACTAGATCCGTCCATGTCCGTCTTGGTGCAGCGCCGACCCCTTCGCTGACATCACGCAGCACTGACCCCCTCGTTTGCACCATGCTGCACGCCACCATGTTGAATCTTATGTTTTGATGATAACAAATTAAATGGATATAAAAGTTACTAATATATGCTCAAGTGATGATAATGCAGGTGTAGAATTGATATGACCACGTTCACAGAAGAAATCGGCAAATTAAAATCGCAAAAAAAAAATTTCAAACACGACCGGTCGACCCATCGGTCGACCGACTATAAGCACCGATCGATCTATGTTCAGTGGAAGGAAAGACGAGATTACACAGGTCGACATCGAGACTATACCGGTCGACAGCAATTATACCGGTCGACGTCGAGATATTACCGATCGATGTATCAGTTTAAGGACCAATCGACTGGACAAGCATCAAATAGACCGGTCGACCGGCCCATCCCAATGGTCGATCGGTCTCTCGGTCAAATGAATAGTAACGGCTAAAATTTTTAGGAAAAATTTGTGAAAGAATTTTTGAACGAATTCTCACCTCCAGGAGCCTATATAAGGAGTGTCAAAGCCTGAAGGAAAAGCATCCAAGCAAAAAAAAAGCATTCTATAGCTCCTCTTAAATTTTTGAGCATAAAATTGCAAGTTTCTTCCATTTTCTTTTCTTAGCTTTGAGTGTGAGAAAAATTTTTGTAAAGGAAAAGAGTTAGAGGGAATATTTACTTTTTGATCTAGTAAGATTAAGAGCTCATTGTATAAGAGGTGTGCCTTGCCTCTTGAGCGAAGAAAAATGCGTGATTCTATAAAAGATGATTGTTCTCTCCCTACAAGAAAAGAGAAAGATAGTGAATCTCCGACGGTCTCGATGTTGAGAAGTCGAAGCGGGATGTAGGCCAAAGAGTTGAGGTCGAACCTCGTCATCATATTGTATCTCATTGTGTTTGTTCTTTATCTTTCATTTACGTCTTATCTATATTTGTCTGTGATCGTTTTTATTGATTTTTTCGAAAGTGAATTTTTGAAAAGATTTTTTTTTTCACCAATTCACCCCCTCTCTTGGTGCTTTTGATCCTATAATTGGTATCAGAGCCAAGTTGCTCTAGCTTTAAGATTTAAAGTATCTTTAGAGCTATGGCATCAAGTGGTTCTGATTTTTTCGAAGGTCAATCTATTAATCGTCCTCCACTTTTTAATGCATCAAATTTTGTATATTGGAAAATTAGGATGAAAGCCTATGTTTGTTCTATTGATATTGATATTGGAATATTATTCAAAAAGATTTTGATCTAAGTAAAAAAAACTTATTTTGAATATACCGAAGGAGAAAGACTTTTAGTAAAACTAAATTGGAAAGCTAAAAATATTTTTTATTGTACTTTGGATCCAACCGAGTTTAATCGGATTTCTAGTTGTGAAAGTGCTAATGAGATTTGGAAGAAACTTATTATTACTCATGAAGGAACGGATAAAGTTAAGGAGTCTAGATTAAATATTTTAAATCATCAATATGACTCATTCAAAATACTTGAAAATGAATCTATAAATGAGATGATCGTTCGCTTTAATGATATTATAAATGACTTAATCTCTTTGGGCGAGCCAAGGACTAACCCTCAAAAAGTGAAAAAGTTTCTCAAGTCTCTCTCCTCCAAATGACATATAAAGAGGACGGTGATTGAAGAAAATGACTTAAACAAGTTAGCCTTTGATGATCTTATAGGTTCGCTTTTAACCTATGAGATCGAGATCAAGAAAGATGAAAAGCAAATACTCCAAAAAGGAAAACATTGGTATTAAAGTAAATAAAGATGAGGAAGATACAAGTGAAGAGGATGAAAATTTTGATGAAAAGAAGCTTTCCCTATATGCAAAAAAGCTTGACAAATATCTCAAGTTTGCTAAGCAAAAGAAGAAAGACTTCACCAGGAGAAGAAAGTCTTCAAGCAAAAGTCAAATAACTTGCTTTGAATGTAAAAAGATTGGACACTACAAAAATAAATGTCCAAATTTGGTCAAAAAGGAGAAAAATGAAGAAAGCTCAAGAAGAAGAAAAAGACTCTTCAAGCCACTTGGGATGAAAGCGAAGATGAAGAGAATGACTCCAACACCTTCTCTAGTGATGATGAAGAAGCCTACATGTGTCTAATGGCTAATAGCCATGAGGTATCATCTAACTCCTCTAACTCTAGTGATAGTGAATCTTTCAATGCACATAAGGAGTTTAGAGGTCTAATTAATAAATATGGATGCCTAAAAAAGAATTACGACGAGATAAAAATAGAGCTTGAAAATTTGCAAAAAAAAAAAAAGAATGTCAAAGCATGTGAAAAGTGTGATATATTGAATGAAAAAAACTCTAGCTTAGAATTCTCAATTGAAGAATTGAAAACGGAAAATAATGCACTAAAATCATTATGTAAAAGACAAATTGTAGAAATTGCATGCTTGAACAAAGAAACTAATAAATTGAAAGTTGAACTTGAAAATTTTTCAAATGGAAGTAAAATGTTAGATTTCATGCTTATTGGATCTAGAATATCTTCAAACAAAAAGGGACTTGGTTTCACCTCTTTTGAAAAGAAGAATGACAAAAGAATTTTGTTTGTCAAAGCATCGCATGATTACACAAGATCACATATTGTTTGTTTTCATTGTGGATATGAAGGGCATTATTCTTATGATTGCAGAATTAGGAAAGAAATAAGTAAAGGAATGAAGAAATTTTGGGTCCCAAAAAGGACCATGACTAATCAAGATGGACCCAATCAAGTTTGGGTACCAAAAAGATGAAACTCCTAATTTCTTTCTTGTAGGAAGCCTCTAAGTACAATGAAGGTAAATGGTATTTGAATAGTGGATGCTCAAGACATATGACTAGCGATGCCTCAAATTTCATCAATTTGAAAAAGAAAAATGGAGGAAAAGTCACCTTTGAAGACAATAGCAAAGGAAGAGTAATTGGTATAGATAATATTGGTAAGAATGATAAAGTGTATTTAGAAAATGTTTGGCTTGTTGAAAATTTAAAATATAATCTAATTAGCATAAGTCAACTATACGATAAAAATTATTTAGTCAAATTTGAAAATGGCAAATGTTTAATAGTAGATGAAAACAAAAAAGTTTTACACATGGATTTTAAGTACAACAATGTATATAAAATTGATTTTGATAACTTGAAAAATGAAAAATGTCTTAGTGTCATGCATGATGACATAAACTTGTGACATAGAAGATTAGGACATGCAAATTATAAATTGTTAAATAAACTTTCAAGTCATGAATTGGTTAGAGGCTTCCCTAAGATCAAATTTGAGGAAAATAATGTTTGTGATTCATGTCTAAAAGGTAAATAAACCAAAAGTTTTTTAAAATTAAAATGAGTTATTAGTACACATAGGGTCTTGAAACTTTTACATCTTGACTTGTTTGGACCTATTGATGTGACAAGCTTAGGAGGAAAAAAGATATGTATTTGTAATTGTTGATGATTTATTCCGTTTCACTTGGACAATTTTTCTCGCTAGTAAAGATGAAACGCTAAACATGTTTTCCAAATTTGCAAAATGAGTTCAAAACGAATTTGAACAAAAGATTTCAAAAATTATATGTGACCATGGAGGAGAATTTGAAAATCATAAATTTAAATTATTTTGCGAAGAAAATGGAATTATCCATAATATTTCCACTCCTAGAACATCTCAACAAAATGGAGTAGTAGAAAGAAAAAATAGAACTATACAAGAAATGGCTAGAACAATTTTAAATGAAACCAAGTTACCAAAATATTTTTGGGCGGAAGCCGTAAACACATCATGCTATGTTCTCAATAGAATTCTACTTAGACCTCTTGAAAAGAAAACATGTTTTGAAATGTTATTTGGTAAGAAATCAAATATCTCCTATTTTAAATTTTTTTGATGTAAATGTTATATTTTGAATATCAAAGATAAATTAGGCAAATTTGATGATAAATGTGATGATGGTATTTTTCTTAGTTATTCTAGTACAAGTAAAACATATAGAGTGTATAACAAAAGAATATTAGTTGTCGAAGAGTTCATTAATGTTAAATTCAATGAAACTAATGATTTTTTGAGCAAACAACCACATGATGATGATGAAAAAATAGTTGACGTACAAAGAAAACTTGAAGTTGTGGAGATAGAAGAAGCAAAAGCTTACACCCCAAAAGTGGAAGAAATGAAAGTACCTCAAAGAGAAGAGAATCAAATCATCCCAAGAAATTGGAGACATGCCTCATCACACCCACTTGATCAAGTTATAGGTAATATAAATGAAGGCATAAAAATTAGAAATTCTTTAAAAGATCTATGTGCTTTTTCGGCTTTCCTCGCAAATTTTGAGCCCAACAATATAGATGAAGCACTTGAAGATCTAAATTGGATAAATGCAATGCATGAGGAATTAAATAATTTTGAAAGAAATCAAGTGTGAAAACTTGTAGAAAGACCCAATGACCATCCTATCGTTGGAACCAAATGGATCTTTCGAAACAAGTTAGATGAAAATGATGTCATTGTGAGGAACAAGACTAGATTAGTAGCCAAGGATTACTCACAAATTGAAGGGATTGATTTTGATAAAACTTTTGTTCCTGTTGCTAGACTTGAGGCAATTCGAATGCTTTTGGCTTTTGCATGCTATAAAGGTTTTAAACTTTTTCAAATGGATGTTAAATCGGCTTTCTTGAATGGTTTTATAAATGAGGAAGTTTATGTTGAACAACCTCAAGATTTTGAAAATCCATATTTTTCCCATCATGTATTTAAACTCTCAAAAGCTCTTTATGGATTGAAACAAGTGCATCGAGCTTGGTATGAAAGATTGAGTTAATTTTTAATTGAAAATGGTTTTTAAAAAGGGAAAGTTGACACCACGTTATTTTTAAAACATTTTAAAAATGATATTTTAATAGTTCACATTTATGTTGATGATATCGTGTATGGTGCCACTAATGAATGCATATGCAAAGAGTTTGAAACTCTTATGCAACAAGAATTTGAAATGAGTCTTGTAGGAGAGCTCACTTTCTTTCTAGTCCTACAAGTAAAAAGATTCAAGGAAGACATTTTTTCTCAATTAAGAAAAATATACAAGGGAACTACTCAAAAGATTCGATATGAACGAATGCAAGCCGAGCACAACTCCTATGAGCACTACTACAAAATTAGATAAAGATGAAAAATGCAAGTTCATTGATAAAAAAAGGTACAGAGCTATGATTGGTAGTTTGCTATACTTGATGGCATTTAGGTCGGACATAATGTTTAGTGTGTGTTTGTGTGCTAGGTTTCAATCCGCCCCCAAAGAATCGCACTTAATCGTCGTAAAAAGAATACTGCGCTATTTAAACCATACAAGTGAATTAGACATTTGGTATGATAAAAAAATTCCCATTTTAATTGCATGCCTACACCGATGCGGATTTTGTCGGGTGTAAAGTTAATAGAAAAAGCACTAGTGGGATGTGTTATTTTATTAGTAGTTCTCTCATTTCATGGATTAGCAAGAAACAAAACTCCATCGCACTTTCTACCGCCGAGGCCGAATATATAGCCGTCGGTAGTTGTTGTGCACAAATACTATGGGTAAAACAACAATTGCTTGATTATGGTGTAAATTATTCAAATGTACCCATGAAGTGCGATAACACAAGTGCTATAAAAATTATCAAAAATCCAATTCAATACTCTAGAACTAAACACATTGACTTACGATATCATTTCATTAGAGAACATGCGTCCCTTAAGAACATTTCCATTGAACATGTGTCCATCGAAGTTCAACTTGCAAACATATTTACAAAACCCTTAAGTGAAGAACGATTTTGCATGCTTAGAAGGGAATTAGGAATGATTAACTCTTGATTGCATATCAATTCAAAATAAAAGTGACTTGGTTATGCAATCTCACTTTTGACATGAATTGAACATTAACAGTGTTGCACAACACTTACATTTGTATGATATCTCTGAAATAGGATTTTTACTGATTTAAATAGTTCAAATTTTTGAAATGCAGGAATCGACTGGAAGGACCGGTCGACCGCTATGAAATTTACAAATAAGCACTCTCGTCAAACAAACGATCGGTCGGCCGATATGATATACTGGTCGACCGGTATATCAATGCGTTCGGCTGACATAAATCTACCGATGGTGATTTAAATGGAAAAGAATTGTCTGATCGACCGCTGGGTAGGATCCGTTGATCGACATATGCCAAAATCACGCGATATAAGAAGTCGATCGCTCAAATCAGTCGACCAAATCCCCCTCTCCACCCGACCGCTGCTCTTCCTTCGACGACTGACGATCAAACTCCGGCCAGCCGACCAACTTTTCACCTCCGGCGAACCCTACAACCGCCGGCCACTCCAGCGACCGCCCCCCCTTCTCCCCTTCGACTTCAGTACTCGATCGCCACTTCCGGCCGACTGTCTCTCCTCTCTTTATTGTCCATCTTCTTCGGACTCTCGCTCTTTCTCTATCTCATGTCTTACTGTCTGTCACTCGTCTCCTCCGGCGACAACAACTGGCCGCCTCCGTCGGCCGACCGTTTCCTCTACCATCACCTCCACCGGCCGCATCTCGTCTCACTTCGATGACAGTCGTCAGCCCTCTGAATCGTCTCCTCCATCGAGTGTCCTCTATCTCTCTCTCCCTCTCTCTCTCTCATCTCCATCACCTCCGGCGACCATCAACGTCCGCCGTCGCTACCCAGCTGTCTCGATCTCTCTCTCCCCCCCTCTTCGGCACACTTCTTCCTTACTCATTCACCTATATCGCCTCCATCTTCCTCTCGATCGACGAGTCACCGAAATCAGCTTCATTTTCGACACCTTCCGACCACCATTGTTGAATCCCATGGCCGACGACAAAGAGTATCTCCGTCCCTGGATAGTCTTTCAGTGTCGTCATCGCTTCCCTAGCTCCGGTGGTATCATTCATATCCTCCCACATGAACCTGAGCCATAACTCGAACCCGAGCCCATCCGACGTGGACGAGGCAGTAGACGATCCCGTGGATGTACTCGTCAGCCATCTTCCCCCGAGCTCACTGAGCTTGATAGTCATCTTTTTATCACTAGGGACGTCTCTGTTAGTTTCGAAACCTTGTACGCCTCTCGCGATGTCTGGCGTGCCTATATCATTGATTGGGACGCTCTGAACATTCCAGATGTTCAGGAGATGTTCGCAACCATCAGTTGGTTGCCACTTCTCTCTCACACAGAGCGTGTGTATCATCGTCTTGTTCGTCACTTTTATGCAAACATGACAATCACTCAAGAGTTCGTCATCACCTGTTTCTTGGTATGCCCATTTGCTTTGATCCGAATCATCTTTGTCGCATCTTTGGCGTTGCTTGCCCCTTACCTGACTTTTATTCATTTGTCACTCATGGCTGGCCTTCCGATTCGCTTTCGATCGCGGATGGCATTCGTACAATTTTTGCTAGACAAGACGTCCAGTTTACCGTCAAAATTGCCTATCGACATCTTCATCCACTCATGAAAATTGCACATCACCTACTTAGCCGCATGATCACTCCTCGAGCCGGGCACTATACAGAAGTCACTCACTTTGATATCTTCTTTTTTCATTGTCTCTGCATCCGTGATGCCTCATTTCTTCATTTTGGTAATTATGTCTTCTATCACATGGACTACACCTTTCAGAAGATCTCTTCTGTTGCTCGTGGATGATACCACTTATATTTTGGTGCTTGGATCACGAAGATTTTACTCCACTTTGGTGTCGAGATCCCTGCTGACGAGGAGTACATTCGACCTCGTCCCACTGACCTCGTTGGTTCTGGAACTTTACACTGGAAATGTCTTAGGTTTCGTGAGCAGGCAACGCTATATTCTGACGATAAAGATGATGCCACAGATGACGAGCCAGCACCGATGGACACTCAGGATGCACCGGAGGTTGGCCCCAATTTTCCGCCACCATCGGCACCCGCTGAGCATGTTGGACCTTCCCAGCACGCTACCTCAGATTTCTATGGCACCTATGACTTCACGGCTCTTTCACGTGGCTGACATAGATCATCGTGTGACCCAGATGGATCGTCGTGCTCGACGGATGAAGCATGACTCTCGTTACCTTATTGGTTCACTACAGGCATACTATGCATCGTAGGGATTTATTCCACCCGTAGCTCGTGAGGATGATAGTCCCGATGAGGTGTAGTTGGGTTGTCTCCCTCTTTGATGATGTCAAAAGGGGGAGAAGATTATGACGATGTTATGATGCTATGATGTCTTTGTGATGTTATGTGTCTTATGTTGTTTACATTTGTGTCATGCACTATTTTGTAGTGACTATAATCACATTTGTTAGTGCATGAACACATTATATATTATTAACTATGAATGTAATGTAATGACTTTTTCTTCATGATGAAATGTCTTTTGATTTCATATCTCACCATATGTTCATATTGACCCAAGGAATTATGAAAATATAAATGCCACCTATTTAGGGGGAGAAAATGTAAAGTATGTATAAATGTAGGGGAAGCTTGTTCACTACTTTCTATCTAAACTTACATTTTCATTTTCTTTCTTTCTCTTTCTCCTTATCGTCCAATTAATTTGCCATTATAAAAAATGGGGAGATTGTTGAATCCTATATTTTGATGATAACAAATTAAATGGATATAAAAGTTACTAATTTATGATCAAGTGATGATAATGCATGTGTAGGATTGATATGACCACATTCACAGAAGAAATCAACAAATTAAAATCGCAAGAAAAAATTTTCAGACACGACCGATCGACCCACCAGTCGATCGACCATAAGCATCGGTCGATCGATATTTAGTGGAAGGAAAGATGAGATTACACCGATCGACGTCAAGACTATACTGGTCGATATACCGATCGACAACAATTATACCGGTCGACGTCGAGACATTACCGGTCGATGTATCAGTCGAAGGACCGGTCGATCGGACAAGCATCAAATAGATCGGTTGACTGACCCATCCCAACGGTCGATCGGTCTCTCGGTCAAATAAACAGTAAAGGCTAGAATTTTTAGGAAAAAATTGTGGAAAAATTTTTGAATAAATTCTCACCTCCAGGAACCTATATAAGGAGTGCTAAAGCCTGAAGGAAAAGATCCAAGCAAGAAAAATCACTCTATAGCTCCTCTCAAAATTTTGAGCATAAAATTGCAAGTTTCTTCCCTTTTCTTTTCTTAGCCTTGAGTGTGAGAAAGATTTTTGTAAAAGAAATGAGTTAGATGGAACATTTACTTTCTGATCTAGTAAGATTGAGAGCTCCTTGTATAAGAGGTGTGCATTGCCTCTTGAGCGGAGAAGAAGGCGTGATTGTGTAAAAGAGGGTTATTCTCTCCCTACAAAAAAAGAGAAAGATAGTAAATCTCCGGCGGTCTCGAGGTCGAGAAGTCAGAGCGGGGACGTAGGTCAAAGAGTTGAGGCCGAACCTCGTCATCATATTGTGTCTCCTTACGTTTGTTCTTTATCTTTCATTTATGCCTTATCTATATTTTCTTGTGATCGACCCCCCTTACCCTGCGACCTTGTCCAACCTGCCTCCTTATCCACCGCCGCTCCCTCGCCGGTCCCCCCGTGACCCCTGTCCAAGCCCGCCTCCTTGTCCGCCACCGCTCCCCGCTGAGCTCTGACACTAAGCGCACCCGTCGAGCTCTGCTATCAAGCACTGTTGATCATCCTCGTCGAGCACGCCGCAACCCCTATCCACCACCGCTCCTGCCAGCTCCAATGCCAAGGGCCCGTCGAACGCCACTCGAGCCCACCACATATCTCGGGATTTGGCATCATCTAAGGCAGCAACATATCAAGAGTCAGAAAATGTTATGAATGAGATGAGAGAGGAGTTGCATGATGAACTAAGGTTTGAACTAGTAGAGGAATTTGAAGAACGACTTCAAAAACAAAGAGAGCAAATGTGTTAAGATATTTAAAAAGAAAGGGAAGACATGAAATGTTACTTCCAAAGGCAAAAATGTCAATAAGAAAGAAGAATGATGACTATGCTGATGAAGTGTTTCCAATTCTTCTCCAATCAAGCACTATATGATCAAGATGTTGAAGACGATGTGGATGATTAGATGGGATGATGATGTATGAACATTCGGAAAGTAAATGATTTGGACTATATTTCTTCATATTTATGAAAATTTTAGTTTTAAAATTATTTATCTTGCATTTTTTATTAATATATTATTATATTTTAGGTGCATTTATAATCTTGTTAGCCTCCATTTGTGTAATAAATGTTTAAATATTATAACTAAGGTAGTTCAAAGTGATAGTTGATATGAATCAACCCTCCAATGTAGACAGAATTGATTGATGTTGCTTATATGAATTTGATAGTGGAAATTTAAATATTATGGTATAATTAATTGTTTCCTTTACCAGTTTCAAACTGCTTGGAAGTTATGTTGAGTTCCATGTTTTGTTTCGTGTGCTATAGGAATATATTACTGGCTGCAAATTATTCATTTATTTTGATTGATGCATATGAAAATGTATTATTTCTGTTATCCATTATGTTTTAGTGAAATGTTTCTAGCTTATTGTTTGACGCAATAGCTCATAACTCATTAATTTCAGAGCAATCAGTGTTGAGAAATTAATCAATGTACTACATTTGCTGACTTGTAATATCCCGACTACTTTTTAGACCATATTTCATGAAGCTTTCACAAATCAACCTCTAATATTAAGAATAACATCTCATAACCTTCCTCTTCCCATCTTTGGCAACTTTCAATCTTTATCTTTTTGTTGTGATGCATAATATTAAATTACTAAAAACCAACTTAATGATACCATTTCATTTTCTTCTTTGGATAAATCCCATTACGAGACAATTTTTTAGATTGAAACTTTTGTTGTGTCCTTACACAAAATTGGAAAGTGCTTAATGATATAACTGAAAGTTAACAATGTGATAGTTTTTGTGAGAATAATAATGACAGCTTCAAAGCTAACAGTCCTTTTCAAGAAGGGGAGCAATTCTACATGTCTTCTTACATTGACCACCTTACTTGGCAGAAATAGAGGTATGAAATGTAAATTCATTTTTTTGGACTATATTTAAAAAAAATGTCACTCTTAATTGTCTCATAAATTTACTTCTTTTGTGCAGGAATAATATCCATCTCACATCTTAACTATTGTAGAAGTGAGACAATTATTGCTCATGGAAAAACTGAGATAATTATCACACAATTACATTGGATGGTGAACCAATTTGTTTTTTTGTATTTGATACATGACATTGCTATTGTTACTCTTTAAGCTCTTAGTGTTATTATTGTTTTCTTATATATGTTTTCCTTATAATTTTTGGTAAATGTGTATGATACTATTAATTATTTAAATATTTTACAATTAAATTTATAATACTTTTATTGTGAATGTTATTTAATTATGAAAATGGATAAAATAGTGATAAAATCATTCATCATTTTAGTGATAAATTAATTAGTAATAAAATTATCTGTCACTAATTAGTGATAAGTATACATTCATATCTAATTAGTGATAAGAATTTTTCGTCAGAAATTAGTGACAAATAGAATTATCTATCACTAATTAGTGATAAATATACATTCATATCTAATTAGTGATAAGAATTTTTTGGCCACTAATTAGTGATGAATAGACATATTTGTCACTAATTTGTGACAAATTCGATTAGCGTCTCTAAAAATTTGTGATGTCTAATTCGTCATTAGTGATGATATTTTTTTGTCTCGAAAAATTTGTAACCAAATTTTTTGTGTCAATAATTCATCTGTCACAAATATTGTTTTTGTGAATATTTTTTCTTTATTTGTGACGAATATGTTATTTGCAAAATTATATTTTACTAATAGTGCCAATTTTACTTACATCTACAACCAAACTACATAAAACCAATTATCATAAATCAAAATCATGATACAATTTTCACTTTCACCAATGTTTACAGTCTGGATTTTTTCCATTTATTTTTTTAACTGCACAAAAACGCGCGCGCGCGCGCACACACACATATATATATAATATCTTAGACATCAATATATCTTCCCTTGAATGGATTCATTTGTTGAACAAACATTAGTTGAAGGTATTTCTTTTGACCTGAGACAATGATATATGTAAAATCTAACATATTATTAATAATATATCTTATAATTATTTTTTATATTTTAGCATTGGATGCATTTTTTATCATTAATTATTTTAATTTTTTGAGTCAATAATATTTCCAAGCTTGTTGTCTCGTTAATAGATCTTGCACTTTTGGAGGTGGCAAAAATTATCAAAGAAAGATTACAAAATTCAAAGTTTAATCTTGAGGCAATATCAACCATGCCCCAGATAAAAAAAAAAGAATTGTCGTGGCCATGAGGCGTGTTAGGGCACGAAACTATAAAAAGATTACTCATGTTGATGATATATGCGCCATGAGGGACTGTCGTGGACTATGATGGAACTTTGAATTTAGCATGATGTGGCAACTTGGAGATAACAATTAATTATTCCCAACGAAACCGAGCCACGACATTGGTGACTGACAATATTTCGATATCCGTCGAAAACTTGTAAATTTGCAAAAAATTAATAGTGATGGATTTCTATATTCGTCGGAAATTTCTTAGCGATAAGAGATTTTTCAATGACGTTTTTCTATCAAAATAATCGTCTCAAATGAATTTTTAACAAATTTCCATTGGTCAAATCCATAAAAAATCATTAAAAATGTTGTAGTGATTATTCAGATCCCAACTCACACAAACATGAAGTACAAGGTACTATAGAAGTTACTGTGATGAATTTGTGATAGTATTATCACAAGCCACGACATGGAGATGGCCTTCGGGACCAAGTTCATCTTTCTTGTCGATTATAACACCCGATGGACTCCCAACTTCATCCAATTTGAGC
This sequence comes from Pontederia crassipes, assembly GCA_030549335.1. NCBI lineage: Eukaryota > Viridiplantae > Streptophyta > Magnoliopsida > Commelinales > Pontederiaceae > Pontederia > Pontederia crassipes. Next base: position 40,290,490 of record CM060190.1, read on the forward strand.
TTATTATGAGTGGATTTAAATAAGTTTTCAATTTTTTTAATCTATTATCTCTAGGAACAAGTGAATTTACGGATAAGAAATAATATCGATTATCGATTTTGATTTTGAATCCATCGTATTAAATATATGTGTCTTGACTACATTTGACAATCGAAACTACACTGAAATAGAAATTCGGATGACCTCCATTCTCATTGTAACGCCCCCAAATCGCACCCGTCACATGGTAGAATACGCTTCGAAGACGCTACGAGTCATCCTTACGTGTGCATTATGTTGACAAAAAATAAAACTTTGACTGGTCAACTCAATAACAATAAATGCGGAATAACTAAATCATCATTAAGAATCAAATATAGTAACATCATGATATGCAGAATACTGATAAATGACTTCTTGGAATCTAAAGGAAAGCTAATACATCAAATGATAAAAAGAAAAGAAAAAGCTATCCATCATTTAAAGGACTCGATAACCATGTGCAGCCACCTACGAGCTCGATATGTCACCGTTGGCCACCATCATCATTAAGATCTTGACCTGCATTCAAGAACATGCATGAGAGAACCTCCTTATGAGTTTTATAACTCAGTATGAAAGTAAGATAAATATCATCATAAGATGTTGATGCTAGGCATGAATCATAAAGGTCACATCATCATATAAAAGGGAGAAGAATCATGATCATAAGTGATAAGAGCATGTAAGGAGACATATGAATAAAGATCATAAAAAATCATCACAATAAGGGCATCAAGCCGGTCATAATAAGAAATGTTCTTTATTCATATGTGTTCATCTTCTTCTTCATCTTATATTTTCATCTTTGACTTATTTGGAGTATATTTCAACCCACGGGGAGGCCCGTCTCAACCCGTCCATCATCATCATCATAATTGGCAGAGCTAGCTCATAACTGATCGAAGTCAGTCCATAACTAGTCGTCACCAATCCATCATAAAAAAAGCTCTCCATTTAACGTTTTACGTCTTTTATCTTGCATCTTTTAATTAAACAAATCACATCTTGATAAGAACTTTAAATCAAGATAAAAGAAATGATCATGAAGAGTAAATCAGGAGCATCATTAACAAAATTATGGACATCATTAAGATCTGGAATAGGAACATAAATCAGGGATTTAAACATCATAAAACTGATTTAATCAATGTCGGAACCCGGGCCGAGTGGGGAAACTCGCGCCCGACAATTCTTAGCACACAGAATAGACCGGGTTCGTTCAGTTGTAGAGCTCGGCAAGTATCGACAATGGATTCGGATGAACTCGGCCCGGCGAAGGACCTGCCCGAGTTGTAGAGCTTGGCGGATCCGGACCGAGTTTCTCCAAACTCGGTCCGGCGAAGGACCTGCCCGGGCTGGGTTCGGGTGAACTCGGGCCGGATTCTTCTTACGCAGAAACTGCGCGGACGCGCAGTTCTCGTTCCGTTCGTCTTTTCCGACAATGGCCGGCACAAACCAATATCATATGACATTATAAAATAACCAGGAACTACCTAGAATATGCTTCAAATCTAAAATCAAGATTCTATCATGAATCTATCCTAGTTCCATGCCTTTTAGTTTCTATCCAAGAAACCGATTACTGCTGTCTTCTTCTTCCTCTTCATCTTCCTCTTCCTCTTCTTCCTCTTCCTCTGCCGGTCCCTCTTGATTCAGGTGCGTATTCGTCGGCGTCCACGTCCTCCTGCACATCTCCTATTGGCAGCGACGGGTCAAGGACGAACAAGCCGAACAAAGAAAATGCACTACGATGGAGAAGAACTTAGGGCCGACTTGTGCAGGGAAAAAGGGGACTGATTTGTTGGATTTAATCCCATATATATAGGGGAGAGATCTGAGTTCGTGTGGTAGTCAAAATATCAAATCAAATCAAACTCAGATTTTATCTTTACTTCTATTCCCTTTTATTTTATTTTCTTCTTTTTCCTATTAATCCCGGACGTTATACTCACCCTCCGATTCCATCAAGGGCACTTATCAATTGGTTGTTTTTTTAACTCCTTTTTGTGTGAGTTTTCTTCTTTTACAAATTCTTTTTTCTCTCTCTCTCTCTCTTTATTAGATTTAATAAAATAATACCTTATTTATTAAAATAATATATTTATTATAAAAATATTAATTTAATATTATTTATTATTTATTATTTTGGGTAATTTTTTTATATTTTGTTAAATCTAATTTGTTATAAATATTGTTTATTATATTTGAATATACTACTATTTTTAAAAAATTAACATAAAATTTTAAATAATACTTAATATTTATTAATTAATAAAAATATATTTTATATTTATAATTTTTATATTTCATTTAAAATAATATATTACATCAACTTTTCATATCAATCAATTTTTTAATTCAGCATCATCACATTCCATTCTATCATCACATTCCATTCTATCCGAACACATGTTAATTCAACTATTGACGTGAAACTCAAAAGAACTATGCTTCTATTATCCAAATGCTACTTACGGGGGTGTTTGGTATCATAATAATGAACAAAGACTTATTCTAATAGTAGCAACCAAACATTATGAGAATTAAACTTTTTTAGTCAAACATCTCGTTGTGTTATGTTCTTTGTTAGCATAATGAAAAAAGAAAAAAATACTAAGAGTTGGTAAGAATAAATTATTCTCACCCATTATATTCCTAATTTAGGAACACTGAATTATCTAACCAAACACCCCCTATAAATACACGTGAGGATGTACATTTTTTTGGTTACCATCATAATATTCGGAGTAATTAAATAATATTCAATTCACTATCACTCGACTAATTTATGTCATCCCGAATCTTACACTTGACTATAACAAATAAGATTCACATTGAATTATTTTACATATGATAAATTTCAAACTTGACACCTCCTTAAACGATAACAAATTAGTTACAACTTGACCCGAATGTACCATTCCACTTGAGAAGAAGCTTCATGCCAAGACAAGCTGGGTTTGACGGCTTGAATATTGTTGAGGGTCCTAGTCAACTCCTTTAGTTAGAAGGTTAAGAATTCTTGTATATATTTTTTTATTTTGGACGGATTTTTTTTATTATTTTTGGATTATTTTTATATTTTTTATTAGGGCCAATTTGTTGAATTATTCGTTAATGTGAATGACTAATCAATGATTGTTAAATTTAATTCCTCACCATTGCTTGATTGATATTTAACTTAATTGTTAACTTTTATTATTGTGTTCAATTTTTATAATCGTAGAGATTTATTGTTTAATACAAGTAAAGATGATGCGTCTGCTCATCTTAGTTGTTCGGTTGCACCATTTATGCATCTTACATCTGGATTAAAATATGGTGGATTTGTTTGAACCAGTTGTGTGTTTGGTTGAGTTTTAAGGTAGTTAGGAACCATATATATTATAAATGGTTCCTGATTCACTATTAGATTGGATTACATTTGTAAAGTTGATTCGAATGGTGAAACGAATTCAAGTTTAAAACTCTAGATTATGACTTATGAGCTTCAATCCAATCCTGGCTTCTTGTTCAAGTGTGTCAAATAGGTGTGCAATTGGGTATAAGTAATTATTTGGTATAACTAATTAGGGACCGTTAAAGAAGACATGAAAAGATGATTAAAAAGAGATAATATAAATTTAACAAAGAGAATAAAATGAAATAAGAAGGGAAAAGCAACACACACACACACACACACACATATATATATATATATATATATATATATATATATATATATATATCGGCGAAATTCATATCCTTTTCTATGGTTCATATATGCACAATGCCACTTTTGATTAGTTAATCGTTGGGTGGAACGAGCCAACTCGAATCAATTTATAATATTCTTAATTTTAAAAAATCGCCGAGTTTGATGATTCCATTGTTCCACTCAAGTTCTTTTTATTTTGATTTTTTTTTTTCATTTGAGTGGGTCAATTGCACCCTTGTGCACGTAAGCTGAAGCCATCCACAGAACTTAGTATAAGAGAATTAAACTAAGAAGTAAAAATGATACATAATCTCATTAATAAAATGATGTACATAATCTCATTAATAAAATGATGCAACACATTTGTTAATTCTTGGTTGTCCCTAGGATCTTAATGGTTAGCTAGCTACATGAATTTGACCAACAAATAAAGTAACATTCTATAGTATCACCTAAAGCCCTAGAAGCCCTTTTTTTGTTTTTAGGAAATAGAAAATTAAACCCTAGTCTTAGGTTGTGGTTCTTTTGGATAATAATAAAAGAACATTTGTATTATCTTTGACCAAAGTAAATTGTGAATACAAATCCCATAAATAAAAAAAGTGTCTCGCACCCACCCCAACCCAACCCCCAAACCCCAAACCCCATACCCATTTGGTAATAATATTTTGAATTGATTGGAATATTTCCTTCACATAACAAGTATAGGAACAATATAAATAAATAATTAGAAGGTACTAGCTAGCACCTATTCCATATTATTATACTAAATGGATAATATTGATACTAGAGTGGCAAATGCGAAAAAAATGAAAAAATCTCACCTTCAACACTACAAAACTTCTTAGAGGTTATAATATATAACATATTGCAGTATCATTCACCTTAATTTGTAAATTAATATAATTCTTTTACTTTTAAGCATGAGCCTTACAAAATACCATTTCGAGAAAAAGAAAAGATTAATATTTACTACGATTCGGCGTATAATTAAAGCAAAATAACATAATTAAGTTTAAGTAGACTGATTCAAGTCCGTGCACGGAATACGCCAACCACGAAGCTAATAATGTCACTTGTGCTTGTGAACATACACAACATTAATTAAGAAGAATTAATTAATTAATTAGGAGAGAAGAGCGTGTGGTGTGGTCTTCACACCGTATAAGATTATATTAATAAAATTATATACAGCTCGAATACAATGTTGCCTTATAAAATACGTTTCGTAATTATTGTTCGAAATTTCCATGACCTCACCAAATTTTTTTTTGGTTTCAGGCCAGAAACGTCGGAGGGGTTATTTATATGAGAAGATTAGATTCGAATTTTCAATATTTTTTTTAAAAAAAAATTAAGTGTTTTTCAAAAATCATTTCTAAACTATCACTATTTTTCACATCTAATATTAACTTATTTTCTTAAATAATTAAATTATCATAATTTTTTCAATATGATTCTCCGTCGACTTCTGTCAATTTTTTTGTTATCTTCAATTTTTTTATTTTTGAAAAATAAAAAATATGTCTATCTTCGATTTTATATTTTTGTTTCGACTTTTACAACTTCGAGAAATAATTTTTTATTTTTTATAAATGAAAAAATAATAAAAAATAGACAGAAATTAATAAAATTTAAAAAATTATGATAATTTAAGAATAAAAAATTTAAATTTAAAATTTAAAATTATATATAAAAAATCGTGATAGTTTAAAGTTAAAATAATTCAAAATTTAATGAAGTGCTTCTAACTTAAATTAGTAAGTATCCAATTTCACAGCGTCGTGGAGCCTCATTCAGCAACAACTAAGAACAGTTCAATACTGATTCGACGTACTTCTTCTCTCCAACAACTAAAGCTGAACCAAGAGAACCGCAGCTCTCATCGGCATCATGATTCCATCGCCATGGGGGACGACAAAGAACTCGGCCGTTCCGAAGTCCGCCAACTTCATCCGGCCCCAGGATGCGTAAAGAAGGTTCTTCGGCTTCACGCCACAGTGCGCCACCCCGCGCCAGTGGCACCGACGCCACGGCCTGAGCGATCTCCGCCTACGGACATAATGATGCGTGAGGAGAGAGAAAACGAGTGGTAATGGATACGCACCTGATCAACTTCTCTCCTCATCCTAAGAAAAAGAAAAGAATCCGAAGCAACCTGAGTTGTTTGTACAAGTAAATTTTCGATTCAAATAATAGATCTTAATGATAGCGAGTTTGTTCCTGGTGGTGATTAAATGGTGGACCGTGGAGTAGACGAGGGCGAGATCGTGGAGTGGATGACTCAATCTCTGTGGAATTGATCAGTTGGTCGATGAGCACACAGTTTCGCTTTTTTTTTTTCCTTCCTGTTGCCACCCTAATATTATGAAAGTGACACCGATCATTCAACCTCCGCGACGCTAAGAATTATGTGCGTTACCCGAGTAGCATGCTAGCTATGGTAAGTGAAACTTCAACGATAATTTTTTACATTCATAAAAATTTGAATTCGAGACCTTTAATTATACGACGGGGAGTTACTATCCTCTCCATCCCAACTTCAATTGGTTCTTCTTCTTTTCTTCTATCAACCGATTACAAGGTTAAACTACCAAAGGATAATAACATATATATTTGAAGTGCACAAAAAAAAATTTCAGTTCGTTGGCGAAGTTTGAATTTCAGGATTAACATATTTGAAATTACTTTAAATACTGCTGATTTGTGTAAGTTAACATTTTATTCGTATGATCCAAAGTGTTCCAAGTCAGTAGTGCGATCACTGAATAAATAGCAAAGGAAAGATATAATATAGTTATCGTGTCTACGACGAATCATATCGATCAATGTATAGCTCGTGTAATAACGAATTAATTGATCTAACATAAATTAATGATTATTGAATGTGAAATTATATATTCTCCAAACAATAAACAAGCCAACAAAAACTGAAGTTAACAATAGACATATACTTTTCAAACAAATATATAAAATATATAGAAAATAACATAATGCTTAATAAATATATGATATACATATGTGACTAATGGGGTGTAACACTTCTTAGGTGTAACATTGTGTAACATCTAATCCAAAAATGTCTGAATCTAATCGAACGATTGCAAGTCCTCGTCCCTAGCCCATCCTCGACGTCCCCATCGTCCTCCTCCCCAACTAATCCCTTGCGACCTCTCCACCGGCAATGCTGTGAACTCTCCATCCAACGACCACTCGACGTTGCAACTCTCCATCCAACGACCATCAGAGACACCATCGACTCTCTCTTCTCTCTCGTACTCTCTCTCTCTCTTCTCTCCTCACATCACCGCCACGGAGCACAAATCCTATTGCCCAATAGTCAATAGCCATCATTGAGCCCTATGAGCGTCGTCGTCGAGCCTTGTGAGTATCGTAGCCATCTCCCAAAACCCTACGAGTGCCGCCCTCGATCCTCTTTTCTCTATGAGTCTCTCTCTCTCTTCTCTCCTCCCATCGCCGCCTCCGCTCCCCGATCTGCGCCGCCGCCATCGAGCCTGTGTGTTATCGATTTGAGTTCGCCGTCGTCGATCCGAGCCCATGCGTAGGTCGGGGACCTTGGGGGGCTGCCGGCTGGCACTTGTGAGGGCAGAGAAGATGGGCCTGCTGACCGGTGCTCATGGGGGCAGGGAAAATGGGGCTGCCGACCGACGGAGGGGAAGACGAGAGGGGGCAATGGTCACAGGGGAGGGGAGAGGGGATGCGATCGCAGTAGAGAGGGGGCAGTGGTCAAAGGGGAGGGGAGAGGGGATGCGATCGTAGGGATGAATGGAGGCACTACAAGAGAACTATTGAATAGTGATGACAATTAGAGTTTCCTAATTTGAGACGCTAAATTGACACCATTAGTGATGCCACAGTGTCGCTCAGCGTCGAAAGAGGATCGACGCAAATAGCCTCTCTTTTGCCTCGGCTTAGCGACGCCTTCGCGTTACAATAATGTGATTCCATGTGCGCGCGCGAATAACCAAACACTCGCTAAATATCAGCATTATGTTAGCATAAAAAAATGTGACGTTGCACTGTCTACATTAGCGTCGCAAGCAGGCCGACGTCAACCCCGACTCTAACACGAGAGCTTATTCTCAACGTCGTTGTGGCGTTGACGGCATGTGGCACTAAACCTTTTGCGCTGTAGATTGTTGTGATACTGAGATTGATGAAATTTAGCGTCACGTATTTGTCGATGCCAATGAGACATTGATGCACGAGCTGATGTTCGGCGTCGTGGAGGCGTCAACTAGTGTGACGCTATAAGTATAAGAATACAAGAGATGCGATCTTCAATGCATCTATGTTGTATCACGAACTTGTTAATAATTCATTGAATGTATATAAATATAAGTACATATATATTTAAATAGAAATTCATATATATACCTATATTGATGTGTATTTAAGTAGGTAATGTTAATTTGTATAAAACTATATATGTTACCTATACTATAATTTAACATATATATGTATATCGATATACTATGTTGATATAACTAGGTAATATAAACTTATAAACTTTTGTTGATACAAAATTATAATTAGGTAATATAAACATATGTTGATATAATTACGTTTATGATATGATTTATGTTATTTTGTGCTATATAATTTATTTTATATTAGTTATAAATTACTAATTTTCATATTTTTTTAAGGATTCAAATCAGTTTGATTTGGATATTAATTTTGGGGATTATCTTGAGAGCTTTTGAGAAGATGGTAATGAGACGCCTCCGAAATTTTTGAGATGGAGAAGAGAGGAGGGAGTGAGGAACCTTCAGCATCCCATTCTCCTTTATTGCGACAAAGGAGGGAGAAAGAGATGACGAGTATTGTGTCCACCTTTCCATCATCGAGTTTAAGAACAATGGCGAAATAAATATACAATGTCTCTTATATAATCCGGTAGACCTTCGAAGTATTCAAAATAAACTCCTAATTTTCTTAGAATACGCATAAATCTCACATGTTTATTTTCCAAGGAATTTTCACCTCTCTTTAAACATTTTCCTATGGATGTTGCTTTTGTCCCAAAGTTCTCCATATCTTGCCACTATGAAGGAATATACTATGTACATAAATGATCATCAACTTTTTTTAGTCAAATATAAAAATTTATCATGCTCGACATCAAACTTTGCACGTAATTTGATCATTGATGAAGTCTTTTATTTATTTCAAATTAAAAGTTTCTTTATTTTGGCATCAAATTATACTTTATAAGTTTTTTTTTTCAAAATCTCGTTAGATTCTCATTTGTGATTTTTTAGTCCTAATTGACTTAGAAGTTTATTATATTTATGAAGTTCAATTTTTTTTTCGGTGGTTTTATCGGATGAGATTCTTGAGTTTGCGAATTTTCATAAAATAGTGTTTATTTTTTCACAAAAGAAATAAAGTACAGGAGAAAATGAAAAAGCGCGTGGCCACCACGCTGGTTGCATTAATAAATAAATAATCTTGTTAATTAAATAAAAAAATAGGGGGAAGAGAGAGAGAAAAGAAAAGGTGGAATTGGTGTGAATGGGTTTTGGTGGGGATCCTCGTTGTTCTGTCCCTATCGTTCTTGCATGTGAGAAGATTCACATCACCTACTGATTTTCAAATTATATAAAAAGGTACTTACCGGAAAAAAATTATATAAAAAGGTCTTATCCAACCCTAATAGACTATTAATGAGTTTTATATACATGCATACTTTTTTTTATCAAATAAAAGGGGGTTAAATAACTAAATGTTGGCCAGGGCTATTAGCGCTTTTAGGGGTGTTTCGTATGGGTCACCGGATCCTAGCACAAATAATTTTATTTTTAAAATATTTTTTGAATAAGAACAGGCATGTTTTAGGTCGGAGTAAGAATAAAAGTATTTTTTCTTTTTCTAATTCTTGCAAATAACAAATGGATCTCATGCAATCTATAAAATGTTGTTTGAATGACAAAACAAAGAACAAACATGTTCTCGTTTTGATCCCATACAAAGCACCACCTAAATAGCTTATTAAGTTCTCCTCCACTATCACACTAATATTTCTAATCGGTCTTGTGGTGCAAATGGTTTGCAGTCATACATGAAAATATTTTTATTTAGAGTTTATTTGGATGAAATTTGATTCCTAATTGTCATGTACATAAAATAAATAACGTTAGTAACGTTCCATATTAGACATCAGTATCAATATACATACATACATATTAGTAACGTTTCATCAATTGAACTTTTTTGAAAATATGATGGTGCTACTTTTAAGAATGGCAGTGCAACCAAAGTTAAAAGGAAAACTAATATGTTATTTATAGGCAACATGAGATGTACTATTTGATCTTAGGGATGTCCACCGGTTCGAGTCGACACATGAACTCGATGATCCGACCTGATCCGAATCGAATTGAATTGATGGACGATTGATTATGTCACAGTGGACGATGAATAATTGAATTGTTGAATTATTATTAGGATTACATATTGATAATCGTTGATGGTGACTTTCACAGACCTATGATCAATTGATAATTGATTTAAGATAATTAAATCGAATTGAAGAGATATTGGTCATCAGTAATTGATGATATAGATAATCACTATAATTAATCAAATTGTCTATGATTTATGATTTAATGCTAATTGTTATTTATTCTGATCAATCATATATTGTTATGGATAGTTATTTATTAATAGTATTGATGTTGATATTGATCATGGTTCATATTGTTTATTATAATAGGTGATCTAGGTACTGAGTGATCTCATTCGACTTTGCCCATGTACTTGTTATCCGTAGAGGTGGTGGTGATGGCGATTATGAGATGGTTAGTGGCTCCTATAATGGATGGCATGCATATGGATATAGAGTCCATTATTGTATAGACGTGGGGCCTAACTCACAGGTTATTGGATATTGTATAATTGACTTCCGCTAGGGTCCATAATTGACTTCCGCATATTGATCGGATCGGATTTGTTCATGGGCCGGGTCCAACTCTACACGTGAACAACCTCTATTTGATCTTATTTAATTTGAGTTTTCAATTCTAAACTGAAAGGTGAGATGAACATTTCCCACCCACAAATTTTTTTTCTAATATTCTTTTGTGGTGTCTACTTATATATATGATTTAATAGGCATGCTCTTTATGTATATTTATACTCACGCACCTCGCTCGGTGATGCTATCTTCTTCTCACGGTTGCTGAGTTCTCTCTCACGGTTCATGCCTTGTTGTCATCATCTTCCTCAATGCCATCGTCTCCCTCCCGTGGTTGTCTTCCTCTGCAATGTTAGCAAAGAGGTCCTTCTATACCCTCTTCCCCGTCGTCTCCATCTGCGACACGATTGGTTCGCCATCACATTCGCCTACTCGTCGCCACCATCATCGCCTGCTTGTAGCCGCTCACCGACCTCGCTTGCCTGCTCGTCTACTCAACAATTTAGATAATGGATCGCTAGTTCAATGTCGGTCGTTTCATACTGCGACGACGAGGCTCGAGGATGAGGCGATCATAAAAGCGATGATCCCGCGCGAGGTTCGCGAACAACAATGCCCTCAACAGTCAGCAATATCGTGTGAGAAGCCACTTGGCTGGTGATCTCCACAGGGGACTGCAAACAACATCCTAGTTTCCCTCCTCCGACGAGGCGACATCGATCTTCAAATGGTCAAGATGGCCATGAGGCGACGAGGGTCTTTGGCTAGGGTAGGCTTCAAAAGGGGAGTTGAACTAATCGTGAACTGAGTTGAACCGGACGGCTTGCTATAGTGAACTACATTGATCTTACATTTGAGAGATGTGAATGTAGAAAGAAGGTTGATAGCATGCGCTCATTAAATTCTTAATACCTTTATGCATGCTTTTCTTTATTATTTTTAATATATTTTTTCATGAATAATTTAGATGATGATGAAAAAATACGATTCAAATCATTAATAACAATTCAGCATTTTTAAAATTCTACGAACTTGTGCACAATATTATCCTTCATAATAGATATAATCATTTTTTATAACTTTTTATGTTATAAAAATATTTTTTTTATCATCAACAATCATCTAAACTATTCATAAAAAAGATAAAAAAATAAAAAAAATGCCTAAAATCATCTTCCTATACACACGAAGCTATATATATACATATATATATATATATATATATATACACAAAATATTTGTATGTATCTATCAACCTTCTCTCTATACATTATCTATTTAGAACTGATCCACTATTTAATTTTATATCCCTTCCTCACTTACCACCTTCCTCGCCATGCCAACTTTAAAAAGGCATCCAAAGCCACTTCCAGAAACCAAGAGCAGGAATACCAGAGTCAGGGGGGAGAGCGAGATGGAGCTGATGATGAGCAAGCACACATCAACTCTCGTCATCGTGTCCACCATCTGGTTCTTCTGTCTTGGCTTCTCGCCCCTTGCGAGCTCCCAGTCCGATTCCTGTTCCTCCCAGCTGAGCGCCGCCGTCAGTACGCTCATCCCTTTCAACTCTTCTGCCCTCACCTGCAACTCCGCATGGCCCTCCGAAGGCTTCATTCTAAGGGTATATATTTATCTCCGATGAAACGCGATGTACTGTGCATTCCTTGGTTGCTTTTTCTTACTACATTTCTCGATTACAGTATGGGAAGGCCGGGAAGAACGTATGGAGCTTTGTCCTCTCGGCGCCGGACAGCGGCACCTACGTATCCGTCGGCTTCTCTAAGAACGGGAGGATGGACGGGAGCAGCGCCATGGCCGGGTGGCAGTCCAGCAGCACCGTGGCCGTGAAGCAGTACTACCTGGGCGGCAAGAGCCGGAGCGCATGCCCGCCGGACCAAGGCAGCCTGCAGCTCGTGCCCAACACGTCGGTGATCGTGGCAGACTCCTCCCGCCTCTACCTCGCTTTCCAGCTGAACAGCGCGCAGCCCGACCGGTATCTGATCTATGCCGTCGGGCCGCAGAACAGCCTCCCGGGGTCCGACAACTACCTTTCCACGCACCGGAACCAGGCGTCCGCTTCCGTCAACTACGCCACCGGCAAGTGCTTCCGAACAGTATATTCGAACTAAAATTCTCTGCAATTTTCGTGACTTCTCGATTGTGACGCGGACTTACGCGCGCAGGGGTGGTTTCCAGCGCCAGCGGCGGGGGCTTCGCGGCAAAGCAGTGGCACGGGCTGATGGCCATGGCGGGGTGGGGAATTCTAATGCCGGTGGGGGTGGCGATGGCCAGGTACTTCAAGCACAGGGATCCCTTCTGGTTCTACTCCCACATCTCCATCCAGGGGGTCGGATTCGTGTTGGGCTTGGTCGGCATACTCATCGGGTTCAGCCTCGGCAATGGACTGGGCAACGCCGGCACCCACAAGGCCATTGGAGTCTTCATCTTGATCGGCGGCTGCCTTCAGGTAAGACGTTGGGGAGTTGAGCAGCATGTACATATTTCCATTTGAGAAGTGACAGAAGAGAGGACTATAGTTCTTTGGCACTTGGCCTGTTTTACCAAAAGTATACAGCTAAAACACATCATTGAACAATTAAGATCAATTAATAAAATTCGATTGAAGAGGTAATACGGAAGAGTTGGACTTTGCTGGTTACTTGCAGAGATTAGCTGAGTAGTGCTCATGAGTTATGATGCAAGCATGTTATATTAGGCTAATTTGATCGATTTTGTTCTGTTTCTGAAGGTTCTGGCATTTCTGATACGGCCTGACAAAGCAGCAAAGATCAGGAGATACTGGAACTGGTACCACCACTACGTCGGCCGGGCGGCGATCATCTTGGCGATGGTGAACGTCTTCGTCGGGTTGTCGATAGCGCACGAATCCGCTTCATGGACTGCTTTCTACGTAATTTACGTCATCATCTGGGCTGTGCTCTGCATCTTTCTTGAGGTCAAGAAGTTCATGAAGAGGGAGGACCAGTAGTGGGCACATATCTGATCTCATTCACTTTTTTCCTCCTCTTTTTGTTCGCTCGCTTCTACAGTGCTGCAGAGAGAGAAAGAGAGATGTGTCTCTTGTGTTACTACTATCACCATTCTGTTCATTTTTCTAGATATATATACATAAATGGAGTTATACCGATTAATTGCCCTTTGGCTCAGAATCTCAAACATGTCATGCCTTAAATCTTAAACGAAGCAACAAGAGACTTACAACCAGCTACACCTATTGGAATTAGAAACCATATACAATAACATAGGATTACAACCTCGTTTAATTGGATGGGTTTTTAAAAGATGTTGGAAATATCAGGCAAATACAACTAACACATAAAATTTTACTCAAAACAAAAAGAAAAAAAATGTTCACTAGCAGCTTTTAATGTCTGTTTAGCTTAGCCGATAAGTTGAAGTGCTGAAATATAATTTAATGATTGAAGTTGATTTTAAAAATAAGCGATTATGTGTTTGATAATAAAAAAAAATTATAAGTTATTATTTTAGTTAAATGATCACAAAATCCTTAATATTATAATATGAAAAAATATGAAAAAAAGACATGTATATTCTAAGTATAAAATAATATATTTATGGATAAAATGGGGTTTCCTCCGTTTAAAATGGGGGAACATACCCCCATTTTACGGCGCTCATCCGATCGAGATCGGACGGGCGCCGTTTTAGATTTGAAAAACCAGCATTTTTAACCAAAAAAATTACGTGAACCGAACGTGCGTGAATCGGCCGTACGTGAACCGCGATGATAAAAATGGCCGAGCAGTAAAAATGGCCGCACTTTCTCCCTCATTTTCTCTCTCCCTCTTTCTCCCCTCCTCGCGCGACGACGACCGGCCGCCATCCACGACTTGCACGATGATTGGCGGTCTTTGACGACGATGTCCGGCGACTTCGACGACGACGTTCGCGCGATCACGACCGGCCGCGACACGATCCGCGCCACCACGAACGCTGCCGATCATTCGATTCGCGCCACCACGACCGCCGCCGACCAGATCCACACCACCATGACCAGATCCACTCTTCTTCGACCGTCGGCTGACCAGATCCACGCGATGACGACCACAAGGTACTTTCCGACAGATCCGCCAGTTTGTCATTTGTATCTTTGCCAGTTTTAATCTCAGGCCAACCCCTGTCTTTGCCGACAGATCCGTCGCCCTCCCCGCTCGCACGAAAACGCCCGCACGCCGCCGCCCTTCGTCGCACGCACCGCGCTGCCCTTCGCACACCGCTGCCCTTCGTCGCACGCACCGCCGCCCTTCATCGCACGCACACCACCGCCCTTGCGATCGCCGCCGCCCTTCGTCGCCCGCACGCCGCCGCCCTTCATCGCACGCCCCCGCTGACTGCCGTCGCCGCCCTTCATCGCACGACACCGACGCCCTACCGTCGGGTTGCCATGTAATTAGTTAAACACTTTTTTAATTGATCACCTTGTAATTATGTAATAATCACCTTTCTAAGTAGTGACATTATAATTATGTAATAATCACCTTCAATTGGAAGTAGTTGATCACAAATCATGTTGTACTTAGGTAATCAATTTCATCATGCAAGTAGTTAATCATCTTGTAAGTAGTTAAATATAAAACAAGATTAATTAAATGATGTGAGTTAATTTTCATGTGTAAATATGTTTGTTTAATCATTCTTGTTTGCAATTTGTTTAATTATATCATGCAATAGTGAGCAAAATCTTCATCAATTTCATCATGTTTGTGAATTTCTAATGGGTTTTTCTGTGAGAAAATAAACTTCACATAGACACAAGAATACAAGGAAGGTAATCAATGTAAAGTATGTTTGTTTAAAACAAGGGCACAAGAGAATTAGACAAGAGCAGACACAAGCTTTTGCACGGAGAAGAGAAGTTAGGGACGATTGTCATGCTCATCTATATGTTGTTCTAAGACAAGATGAATGATGAGAGGTAAAAAATTTCAAGAAGAGCACAGTCATTGCTTGACAAATCCTTCCAAGGTAAAGTTCTTAAGATCACATAATCAAATCAGCGCAACTTCTAGAGAAGCTATTGGTCATCTACATGCATTCGGTATGGGTCCATCTAAGATTGCCAGAGCCCTTAATATGTCTGGAGAACTTCTTATAACAACTCAGAATTGTATTGATCATTTGATAACCATAAGAAAAAGCACTTTCTCTGTCGAATGCTTGCAAATTATCTATAATTTTCAAAAAAGGGTACATTCTGATCCGGGTTTCTTTCATAGTTGGGAGGTTGATGCATGGCACAGTTCTGAATTTTTTTGGACTGATGGTAGGTCAAGAGATAATTATTTGACTTTTGATGACATCATTGTATTTGATACAACATATCGAACCAATAATTTAAGAATGCCATTTGCACATTTCACAGGAATTAATCACCATTGAAGATCTTGCTTATTTGGATGTGCTTTACTTGTAGATGAGACAGAGGAGATTTTCACATGGTTGTTTGAACAATGGTCTGAATGCATATTTGGAAAACATCCACAATGTATCATTACATATCAGGACATCGCGATGGGGAATGCCATACGTAAGATTTTTCCACACACGAAACACATCTTTTGTACATGGCATATTGCTAGAAATGCGATGACTCATCTACAGGATTTGTATGCATAGTCGACGTTTAAGGAGGAGTACAATAAGTGGCTATATGGATCGTCAAATATAGATGAGTTTGAAGAGGGATGGATCTCTTTGAAAGAAAAGTTTCATATTCGAGATGGGCATTGGTTAGAAGTGATGTACAACAAACGTGAACAGTGTGTTTCTTTATATTATAAAGACGTCTTTACTGCAGGTATGCGAACCACTCAGAGGACAAAAAGTATAACTGCTTTTTTTGATAGTTATGTCAATGTGCACACTTCGCTTTCACACTTTGTAGAGCAATATGAAAAAGCTGTCTAGACTCATCGTGGACGTGAAGAACGAGAAGACTTTCAAACAATGAACTCACAACCTGCATACATTGTTAATAGTCCTTTAGAGGAACATGCAGGTAAGATCTACACACATGCTTCATTTTGTAAGTTTCAGACAGAATATGCAAAGTGTTTCAATTTCATAATGCATAAGATTTACAAGGACACAGATAGATCTTACTACTCTATTTTTCCTGTGAGGGCTATTGATGTGGGAAAAATGTGGTGGAATTTAGTAAAGCTGAAAATATCTATGCAAAATGTTCATGCAAAAAGTTTGAACAAGAAGGAATTTTGTGTTGTCATGTTCTCTGTATTTTGCAAAAGAAAAGTGTGAATTTCTTGCTTGAAGATTATGTGCTTCATCGCTGGACTATAAATGCTAGATACACAAAAGCACATGCCATTTATGCTTGTCAATCCACTTCCGGTGATAGCATATCACCCATTCAGGTATTATCTTGGCAAAGTAATCTATGGAAAGTACAAACGATGGGTCTCATTTCACCTACGCATTTACAATGCGGGGCGCCAACTATAGATGATCTCATCGAGCAAGCACAAGCCACTTTCAAACAACTCAGTTTAGCACTACTGACTTACCACTTAGTGAATCAAACTTCATAAACTTGCATGACTTACAATTTACGATACGGGACCCACTTTGTGTGAAGTCTAAAGGTAAGCCTAAGAATATTGCAAGGATGAAATCTGGCGTGATAATTTTCATGTCACAGAATGATTCGAGAAAGAGGAGTTGCGGGAAATGTGAAAAGTAAGGACATGACAAACGAAAGTGTCTATTATTGCAGGTTCATTTACTTTTCATTTAATAGAAGTTTAATTCGTCTTCATTTACTTCTCTCTTAGGAAGTCTAATATTCGTCTTTATATTTGACAGGGTGCGGAGAATGAAGGTCATGACTGAAGACTTATATAATATGTTGAATGTCATATGTTTGATGTAATATGTTGGAACCTATTTATGTTGGAACTTATTTTGTGTTGTAACATATTTATGTTAGAATCTACTTATGTTGGAACCTACTTATGTTGTAACTTATTTATGTTGGAACCTACTTATGTTGTAACTTATTTATGTTGAAACATATTTATGTTGGAACTTATTTTGTGTTGTAACATATTTTGTGTTCTCGTAACCAAGTTCTAAGTTTGTTAAACCTAGAATGAATACACAAGTTTTAGCTTATCGGTGACTTCAATGCATACTGAACGTCTTTTGGGAAAGCAAGCTGATTCTTAGGTGCTTATTCAGTGCGAAACGCATCTCAAAAACTTGATTTTTTGTGTTTTGCCTACCTTGAAGGTTTTCTGCTTTACTAGGAGAGAACAGAGATCCTTTCTTGTTTTCTTGGGGATCCTCTCTCTTTGTCTTTTGTTCTTGAGCAGGTCCTTTATTGTTGTTTTGACAACTATAAGATCTTTGGAAATCGAAGATATTACTTCAAAAGTTTAACTGCTTATTGCACCTTTCATCATTTCTCCTGTGTTTCATTCACAGGTATGATTCATCCTCTGTTCTTACTTTTTCCATGCTGAGCAAGTTATACAATAAGAGGAATTCATAGGTTTGTTAAACCTATCGTAAAAAGTATGTGCATCTTCTAATTAGGGGCACTAAGATAAACTCTTTCCACTTTTTATATCACAGAAACCCTTGTAAAAAGGGTAAAGCCTACCATCTTGTCTGACATCTCAAGATGCACTTCACAAAAATGAAGCATGCAGCTTCCATAACAATAAAACACTTGCCAAATGATAAAGGATGAAAGTGATTGACATTGTCCAATGTATCCAACAGCAACAATGATAAAGGAAACTAAGGATTATAAATCCTGCAACTAAAGAAAGTTCATTTTAACTAATACAAACGATATTATCATTCTAAGAAATAAATACATAATTTTATCTCTCCTTGCAATATCTTCATAGGCGATAATTTTATTTAACAATCCTATTAAAATGATCATATATTTATCCGATCTTCGTCTTTGAACTTTTTCATCGTCCTTTAACAAGCTTCTTAGAATATTCTTATGCCGATCATCCATAGTTGGATCGAACCACTGAAAAAAATTACAATCTTCGTGCAGGGGCGTACACTGGAAGAACATTATACACAAAATGAACATCGTCTGATGAAACAAAAATGAAGACCAAAATACATTACTTATTGCCAATGAAAATGTTTACCCGATAATGAGAGCACTCCCAAAATCGTCTCCCGGGATTATTATTTGTCCATGAAGTTTGTAATATTGCCTTATCACCACACGCACAAAAAGGAATATCTAATTGACGTGATATGAAAGAGGTAGAAGATAACATGGCTGATCTGTGAAACAATAAAACATACACGCATACATGAACACGATGAAGGGCGATGAAACAATAAGTACAATTGAAGTTCAGATAAACATAATTAAGTACAATTAAACTTCAGTTAAACAACATAGTTAAGTACAAATTATGATAAACATAGTTTCATCTAGATGCGAGAAAGATACGTGGCGGGAGCGTGCAGAACGGCAGGGCGTGCGGGGGCGGAGTGTGATCGGGGACGTGCGTTTGCGGAAGGGCAGGGTGCGTCCAGGCCGGGGTGCGGATGGGGGCATGCTGGGGCATGCGTTCGTGCGACAACGTACAACGAAGGGCGGCGGCGGGGGCAAGCGTGCGACGCAGTGCCACGACGGGGCCATGCGTGGGCGGCGGCGGCAGGGGCGTGCGTGCGACGTCGTGCGATGAAGGGTGGCGGTGGGGCTGTGCATGGGCGGCGGCAGCGGGTGCATGTGTGCGACGTCATGCGACGAAGGGCGGTGGCAGCGGGTGCGTGCGTGCGACGAATGGCGGCAGCGGGGCCGTGCGTGGGCGGTGGCATCGGGTGTGTGCGTGCGATGAAGGGCGGCGGCGTGCGTGCGACGAAGGGCGGCGGCGATCGCAAGGGCGGCAGCATGCGTGCGATGAAGGGCGGCGGCGTGCGTGCGACGAAGGGCAGCGGTCAGCGGCGGTGCGTGCGACGAAGGGCGGTGGCGTGCGAAGAGTGGCGCAGTGCGTGCGACGAAGGGCGGCAGCATGCGGGCATTTTTGTGCGAGCGAGGAGGGTGGCCGGCGGCAGATCTGTCGGCAAAGACAGGGGTTGGCCCAAGATTAAAACCGGCAAAGGTACAGAGGACGGACCGGCGGATCTGTCGGAAAGTACCTCGCGGTCATCATCGCGCGGATCTGGTCGGCCGGCAGTCGAAGATCTGGTCGAAGAAGAGCGGATCTGGTCATGGTGGCGCGGATCTGGTCGGCGATGGTCGTGGTGGCGCAGATCGGATGATCGGCAACGTTCGTGGTGGCGCGGATCGTATTGCGGTCGGTCGTGGCCGCGCAGACATCGTTGTTGAAGTCGTCGGACGTCGTCGTCGAAGACCGCCGGTCGTCGTGCAAGTCGTGGATGGCGGCCGGTCGTCGTCGCGCGAGGAGGGGAGAAAGAGGGAGGGAGAAAATGAGGGAGAAAGGCGGCCATTTTTACTGCGCAACCAGTTTTATCATCGTGGTTCACGCACGTTCGGTTCACGTGGTTTTTTTGAGTAAAAATGCCGATTTTTCAGATCTAAAATGACGCCCGTCCGATCGATAATGGGGGTATATTCTTCCATTTTAAATGGGGAACCCCCATTTTATCCTATATTCATTGATCAAACTGATTTTTTTATATAAAATAAGTTGAGTTTCTCAACTTATTTTTTCTAATTTATAAGCAGATAAAATAAATACTTAATTTTTTTTAATTACCAAACAGGGAGAATTCAAAATTGCTTATAACTTATAAGCTTAGTCAAATAGCCCAAACACTTCTTGCGTTACACCTTTTTAAATTCTGCATAAACTATAATGGCAAAAAAGTTATAAGATCTGAAATTTAGAAGGCACTAAATTTAGATTTTGTCTGTTAATTAGAGTGCTGAGTTTTGTCTGGTCCTCCGCGCTTTCCTAATCTCCCTCCCCGCTCTGCCCACAATGCCACTGCACGGCCACGAAAATGAAGCAAAAATATATTAATAACAACAAATTCAAATAACTAAAATTAAAAAAAAAGTGTGTCGCCGCATTCATCTCCTCTCACGCCACACAAGCAAACGATCCCGACAGCTCCGCGCGCGCGCGCCTATGTCTTTACACCCTCGCCCACCTTGACCACTCTTCCATCGTCGTCGTTCCGACGACAGAGGAGCAGCAGCGGCAGAAGCAGAAGAATGCCGCTCCTGAGATCCCTCTTCCTGCTCGCGGTCTTCCTCCAGCTCCCGTTCCTGTTGCAGCGCTCCTCCTTCGCGCACGCACAGGACTACGATGACGGCGGCGGCGACGGCGACGTCCCGCACCCGAAGGCGGAGGAGAGCTGCAACGGCGTGTTCCTGACGTACACGTTCGTGTCGCGGGCCAAGGAGTACCCCCACGTCAAGAATGCCACGGCGCAGTCCTACGCCTTCAAGTCCGTGGCCACGGCGCTCAACACCATGGCGGAGGACCTCAAGACGTGGAAGATGTTCATAGGGTTCCAGCACGAGGAGATCCTCGTGTCGGTGGACGGGGCGGTGGTAGTGGACGGGACCGACTACCCGGCGCACGTCGGCAACGGCACGACGCTGGCCGGCTACCCGCAGACGGACCTGCAAAATGCCATCGACACGGCGGGGGACATCGAAAAGATCCAGGTGAAGGTGGACCTGACCGGAACGCAGTTCGGGGTGAAGCCGCCGGGCGTGCCGATGCCCAAGACGATCAAGCTGGCCAACGACGGGTTCCAGTGCCCCAAACCTACTCGGCAAGGTAATCGATTCGATCGATCTGGCTTGCAACTTTGCATGCATGCATCGCATTGCACGTACGGCTATATATGTTTCGCCACGTCAAGGATCGATCCTAAACTGAAGGGAGTTGACAAATTAATGTTTTAATCTTGGCAGGGAGTAATTTGATGTACGTGTGCTGTGTGAAGGACAAGAAGTACAAGGCGAAGAAGACGACCGGCAAGTTCCTGCCACGGCAGTACGGGGACCTGACCATCGCTTACGACGTGCTCCAGGCCTACGACAGCAATTACCTGGCGCAGATCACCCTCGATAACAACAATCCACTCGGCCGCCTCGACAACTGGAACATCTCCTGGGAGTGGATGCGCGGCGAGTTCATCTACAACATGCGAGGCGCGTACACCTACCGGAGGGACACCTCCGACTGCCTCTACGGCCGCGCGGCCGTCTACTACAAGGGCCTGGACTTTGCCAGCGTCATGAACTGCGAGAAGAAGCCCCTCATCACCGACCTCCCACCGGAGCGCGCCAACGATACCCAGATCGGCAAGCTCCCGTACTGCTGCAAGAACGGCACCCTGGTCTCGCCCACCATGGACCCGAGCCTGTCCAAGGCCATCTTCCAGCTCCAGGTGTACAAGCTCCCGCCGGAGAATCTCAACCGGACGTCGTTGTACCCGCCGCAGAACTTTAAGGTCGACGGCGTGCTCAACCCGAACTACAAGTGCGGGCCGCCGATACGGGTGAGCCCCATGGAGTTCCCGGACCCCAGCGGCCTCATGTCCAAATCCTACGCCGTGGCGAGCTGGCAGGTGTCCTGCAACATCTCGCGCCCCGAAGCGAGACGATCGCGCTGCTGCGTGACCTTCTCCGCCTACTACAACGACTCCGTCGTGCCCTGCGGCACCTGCGCCTGCGGGTGCCCCGCCGACGACGAAGACCGGCCGGCTTGCAACCCCAACGCCCGCGCGATGCTGCTGCCGTACGAGGCGCTGCTGATACCGGCGGAGAACCGGACGGCCAAGGCGCGGGCGTGGGCCAAGATCAAGCACCGGGACGTGCCGAACAGGATGCCGTGCCCGGACCACTGCGGGGTCAGCATCAATTGGCACGTCCAGTCCAACTACAGGACGGGGTGGACGGCCAGGATCACCATATTCAACTGGGTCGAGTACACGTTCAAGGACTGGTTTGCGGCGGTGCGGCTGCCGAAGGCCTTCAAGGGGTTCGAGAAGGTGTACTCGTTCAACGGGACGACGGTGCCGGAGGTGAACAACACCATCTTCATGCAAGGGCTGCCGGGTTTGAACTACCTGGTGGGCGAGGTGGACGGCAAGGACTTCAAGTCGGAGTTCAGGGTACCCGGGAAGCAGCAGTCCGTGATCTCGTTCAGGAAGGACGACACCCCCGGGATCGACATCGTCGGCGGCGACGGGTTCCCGACGAGGGTGTACTTCGACGGCGAGGAGTGCGCGCTGCCCTCAGAGATACCGCAAGGGAGCGGCGGCTGCCGGCAGAACGCAGGCGTGCTGACTGCGCTCTTGGCTGCCGCCGTCATGGTGCTTGCGGTTCTGATGAACAACGCCTAATGATAGCAAAAAGTATAATGATCATCGTGTAAATGATGGTTTAACCCGAGAAAAAAAGAGGTGTATAAAGATTGATGTATCATTATTAACTTGACGATGGGATGGGAAAAAAAATAGTATTCATTAAAAAAAGAGCAATATCTTCTTCTATTTTCATGTCATATGTCTCCGTGATGGGATTAGATACGGTTGAAACCGTCGGAAATGACGATTTTCGACGGTTTTTTCGACGGAATCGATTCGTTCGAAAAATGATCGTCGCAAACTAATTTTTAATGATTGGAAAAAAATGTCGGAAATTTCGACGGAAGTCCGACGGTCACGACCGCCGATATTTGCGACGGTCGATGAAATCGTCGAAACTCGTGACCGTCGATATTTGCGGCGGTCGACAAAATCATCGAAACTTCTTTTGATGATCGCGACGACCGCTGAAACTTTCGACGGTTAAAACCATCGCAAAGAATTTTATAATATAAAAAAAATAGCCGACCGTCGACAGCCGACAGCCAGCGACCAGATTCGGTTGCCAATCCGAAGGCCAACGACCGAGATTCGGCCACCAGCGATTGAGCGGCCGGATCTAGCCGGCCGAGGTCGGATCCGGCCGCCAGCCGGCCGGGGCCGTCCGCAATGGGATTCGGCCACCAAGCGATTGGATCCGGCCGCCAGACGGTCGATCCAGTCGCCGACCGCCTGGCGGTCCAGGCCGGAGAGAGAGAGAGAGAAGGGGAGAGGGACGCCTGTCACGCCCTTAGTTTCAGCGCCTAGAAACCAAGGTGTGCGGCCTTAACTCCTTCCTTCACGAGGGATCAAGTAGCCTCTTCTCGAACGTTATGATGGATGTCCCTGCACCAGCACAACAAGAAACACTAGCAAGATAAAAGGGAGAGACTCTCATATATGGGAGAAAACTTTTGGCTTCATTGACTCGATCGCCACTCTGATCAGTGACGTACAAGGTGGACCCTTAGGGTCTATTTATACAAGAATGGGATGGTTACAATAATAACTCACTCCCTGATTCTAGTCAAGATCATAGGGATCCTCTCCGATCTCCTATTATTGTAAAACCCCCATTTAGGTGCTGAGATATGATTCTCCAAATCCTTTGATCTCCTCTGCAAGATCTGCACCAAGGATAATCCTCATGATCACACTCTCTGGTATAAAGGGATCCTCCTCGATTCCCTTGTTGGCGTTAAGATCTTCTCCTCAAGATCTTCCCTGATCTTCTCTTCAAGATCCGTCTGGAATGATCTCCATTATCCACGCTGATCTTCTCGAGATCCTACCTGATTTCCTAGAGTTAGTTAGCTGACCAGATTCTTCAAAGATCCTCCACGATCTTCGGTCGCATCTTGTTCCAGGGAGTAACCACTTCTGATTACTCACGGCTAGCTGTCCTCCTCGACACCTGCCATCATAATAGTTAGTTTGGGACATGCCATTTTAGCTTGGGACGGAATCGTCCCTCCGCTGCCCGGGTGCGCGCTGCACTGCACTACTGCCGCTGCCAAACTAGGCGTTATGCCAAACTGCGCATTATGTCAAACTACGCATTATGCCAAACCGGGCATTCTGCCAAACTGGGCGCCGCCTGCGTCCCAGCTCAGCACGCCACTGCATCCCAGCCCCATCCTGGGACATGGCAGAAGTGGGGCGTGACATCCTCTCCCACCCAAACCATTGTCGTCCTGACAATGCCATGTCGCTGCCATCTTCCTTCGTCCAAGAAGCCTTCAACTCGCATCTTGAACTGTCCGAAACACCTCGCGCCCTCCGAACTTGGCCATGCTCCTCCATTTGAGTCATTGGCCGTGTGCTGCTCCTCAGTGCCACCTTGCTGTCCGAAGGCACCACCCTGCACTGATCTTCGGTCCGTGGAAGATCTTCGAGACATCGCTTCCATGCTGTTGTCTCGGGATATGGTCGGCATCCCACACCCCAAGTAGGACCTCATGCCTACTCGTGCGACCTTGCTGTCCGAAGGCGCACTGTCTTCACTCCGCTGAAGACGTCAGGACGCAGCTTCCTTGTTGCTGCCCCAAGACATGACCTGCACACCATGTCTCGAACTTCGATCTCGATGCCTCCTCGCACCGTCTGCTTGCTTGAAGTCCAGGGCTGGTAGTCTGCTCCTACCAACCAGGATGTCTTATGCCGACATCCAACGTCCTCTCCTCATCGGTGGCTCCGTCCTGAGCTAACGACCTTGGGACGGTCGGAGCCGGCATTGCCTCCACGCCCCTTTTCTGCGGCTTCATGAGGAATGACCCAGTGATGGGTCAGACCGAGGATAGCTCCTTGTCCTACATGTCTCTTCGCCCAGAAAATATCCTACATCTCCAGCATAAAGCCACCCACTTTGATTATCTGGACTACATCTTCTTCTGCATGCCTCCTCAGATGATCCTTCCGACTCGATCAACCCGCAGGTGTTCTGCGGATATACCCGCAGACGATGTGGCCCGCCACATCCAAAGCACTCGCGTACCTTGCGTTTGTGCTTTGTTGCTCTTCCATCCTACGACCTGGCCCCTGATTGTCGAGAAGCCAAAGAACTTGGTGGGTTTTCTCCCTCACCAAACTCGCCGCCATGCACCGTCCGCGCCCAAATGCACTCCTCGATGTAAGAGCGGAGTAGTGCCATCTCGGATTCCAGGAGCTCGAACTTATCGTGGAATCCCCTCTCTACTTGCACTACCTCCTTCGCAAGTGCGGTCTTGAACTTCATCTTCAAAGACAGCACCTCGCCCCTAAGACCTTCTTGTCTTAGCATATGAACCTCCAGATCGTCGAGAGTCTTCTGGAACCGCTGGAAGTCCTCTCTATCTACCATATCTTGCGCTGGATCCTCCTCACGACCCACCTCCGCAACCATGGCCGAGAGCATTCTGGGTCAGATGCTCTCCCTCTTCACGGGCACTTCCTGATCAGCTCCCTCATGAGATAATAAATGTAACCCCTCATGAGTCACCCTTACCTCCTGGAACCTGTCCATTACTCCATGCTCAGGACAAACTTGTGATCGTCCATGACGATGATGATGATGTCGATCGCGCCCTCCCATCCTCCCACTCGTACTGGGACATCCTTGGCCTCTCCAAGGATTGGCTGGGTTGTGGTGTTCACCGCCTTCATCAGCCTCGGTGCCTCCACATAGCCGATGCTAAGACGCGCCGCCTCCTTCCCCGTCATGAAGTTGTGAGTGGCCCTGGTATCGACCAGGGCAGTCGTGGCGTGGTCATTCGCCAAGACCTCTGTAAACACTAGGCTCTTTGTGGCCCTCTTCATGCCCTTCGGGAACCTCGCAGCCGCCATGCTCAAGGCCATGATCGACCCCATGTGGGATGCGCCTTCATCATCTTCCAAGGTGGGCGCCATGGTGGCCAGGCTCGTCTTCTGGTCGCACTCCATCGCGTAGTGCGGCACTTTGCAGACGTAGCACTTCACCGTCCTTCTAGCGCTCCTCTTGGTCTTCATCACCTTCTGGTCGCCTCCCTTGCCATCAGAACTGGGCTTGTCCTCCATCGACTCGCCCTTATCCTTGACCTGCATGCCAAGGCTTTTGTCGGCCGAGTACTCCTGCAAAGCCTCCGCTGCAGCCAGAGCTTCTTTCATGGTTGAGATCTTCTGCCTCTTCACCTCTAGAGCCGCCCAAGGCTTGAGGCATCTCAGGAAGAAGAACAGCCAGGTGGATTCCTCCATAGCTCCTGTTATTTTCATCATGATTGACTGGAATCGCTCGATGAACTCTTTCACCGAGCCGATTTGACAAAGCGTCGTCAACTTCATCATGGAAACCTCGTGGGCGTTGCCGGGGTAGAACTGCTTCTTCAGCTCCTTCTTGAAGTCACCCTAAGTGTCGATGATGACCCTTCCCTTGGCAACCTCCTCCTCCATGCGCCGCCACCATAGGAGAGCGCCATCCACCAGATAGCGCACTGTCATATCGATCTGGTCCTTCTCGATCAAGATCTTGTTGGTCTTGAAGCCTTTCTCCAAGGGCCAGATGAAGTCGTCGATGGCCGTTGCCTCTCGCACGCCATCGAACTTTTTCGGTTCGGGACTGGTGAACTTCGAGATCGTCGTCCTCGGTTGTAGCCCTCCTGCATCAATGAGGTGACGCTTGAGCAATAGGAGGTCGGCCTCCATCGCCTTGACTTTGGTCTCCATGGCTTCTTCCATGGACCGCAGTCTCGCCTCCATCTCTTGCAGCGCGGTCGTGCCTTCTTCCAAGGCCAGACCATGCTGTCCCGCCACCGCCTCCAGATCTCGGACCATCTCGTCCGTCTCCTGGAGCTTCAGCCCCAACAACTCAACTTGCTTTTCCAAGGGATTTGCAGGGACCTTGGATCGGCCTCGAGTCGCCCGACGCTTTTCCCCACTGCCCGTGATCACACCGTGACCACCACCGCCTGTGGCAGCCTCGACCTCCACGGTGCGACCTCTCGCTGAGGGTCCTTCTTCTTCCAACATCATTGCTGGAAACCGAGCTCTGATACCACTTGTCACGCCCTTAGTTTCAGCGCCTAGAAACCAAGGTGTGCGGTCTTGACTCCTTCCTTCACGTGGGATCAAGCAGCCTCTTCTCAGATGTTATGATGGACGTCCCTGCACTAGCACAACAAGAAACACTAGCAAGATAGAAGGGAGAGACTCTCAGATATGGGGGAAAGCTTGTGACTTCATTGACTCGATTGCTACTCCGATCGGTGATGTACAAAGTGGACCCTTAGGGTCTATTTATACAAGAATGTGGTGGTTACAACAATAACTCACTCCCTGATTCTAGCCAAGATCATAGGGATTCTCTCCGATCTCCTATGATTGCAAAACTCCCATTTAGGTGCTGGGATATGATTCTCCAAATCCCTTGATCTCCTCTGCAAGATCTGCACTAAGGATAATCCTCACGATCACCCTGTCTGGTATCAAGGGATCCTCCTTG
The DNA here is from genome assembly GCA_030549335.1 of Pontederia crassipes. Taxonomy (NCBI): domain Eukaryota; kingdom Viridiplantae; phylum Streptophyta; class Magnoliopsida; order Commelinales; family Pontederiaceae; genus Pontederia; species Pontederia crassipes. Next base: position 40,318,474 of record CM060190.1, read on the forward strand.
ATTCCCTTGTTGGCGTTAAGATCTTCTCCTCAAGATCTTCCCTAATCTTCTCTTCAGGATCTCCCTGAAATAATCTCCATGATCCACGCTGATCTTCTCGAGATCCTCCCTAATTTCCTGGAGTTAGTTGGCTGACCAGATTCTTCAAAGATCCTCCACGATCTTCGGCCGATATATGCACCTCATCATATCCTTCTAGCTTTGCACGCCACTGCATCCGTCGGCGGTCGACGCTTGAGTCCGGTCGGGAGAGGCTCACCGGCAATGAGAGGGAGAGGGAGAGAGAGAGGAGAGGGGGAAAGAAATAAGTGGATTGCGGAAAGATTAATATATATAGATATATATATTATATATATATAGGTGGAAAGATGAGAAAGCAGGAAAATGGAAAAAAAAAGTGGGATAGTGAAATTTTAATTACCGACGACTTCGACCATCGGAAAAGCAAATATTAATTATTTTTAAAGTTACCGACGGTTGTGACCGTCGAACATTATTTAATTATAAAAATAAAATACTATATTTAGTTATATATAATATTTGTTTTTATTTTACCGACGGTTTGAACTGTCACTAATTATTACCGACGATCGAAATCGTTGGAAATTGCGACGGTTCGGACTATCACTATTTATATTAATAAAATACTCCTTATGTTATATTAGTATACATTTACCGACGGTCACGACTATCGAAAATTGCGACAGATAGATATCCGTCGAAAATATCAACATTGCTAATCATCAAAAAAATAAAATAATAATATAATAAATTATATAATTTATTATTTTTATTTTTGACGGTCATAATCATCGAAAATTTTGTCGAAAATTACGACGGATAGATGTCCATAAAAAATATCGACGTTTCTAATCGTAAAACAATAAAATAATAATATAATAAATTACATAATTTATTATTTTTATTTTTGACGGTCGTAACCATCGGAAATTCCGTCAAAAATTATGACAGATAGATATCCGTCGGAAATATTGACGTTCCTAATCGTCAAAAAATAAAATAATAATATAAAAAATTATATAATTTATTATTTTCATTTCCGACGGTTGTAATCCGTCGGAAATATCGACGTTCCTAATCGTCAAAAAATAAAATAATAATATGATAAATTATATAATTTATTATTTTTATTTCCGGCGATCGTAACCATCGAAAATTACGACGGATAGATATCCGTCAGAAATATCGACGTTCCTAATCGTCAAAAAATAAAATAATAATATAAAAATTATATAATTTATTATTTTTATTTCTGACGGTTGTAACCGTCGGAAATATTTTCGTCGCAAATTGCGATGGATTTCGATCCGTCGGAAAGTGCCCGTCAGAAAATAGTAATTTTCTTGTAGTGTCTTATTAGAATTGTCCCACATTGAAGACACTAAGAAAGTGAAAGCAACACATCCTCTATAAAATGGACCTCAGAAATAGGCAATGGGCCAACACAAATTTTGATTTAAAATAAATTTTTTAACTTAACCGATTCACTCAGACCGGTTTTGATCAGTTCTATCCGGTTTTGACTAGTTCTTGACCGGTTTGAAATAGTTTAAAATGGTCCAATCTTCACTCTGATTTTAGGGGTGATTCAAGACCATTTTAGTGACTGGTTGATGGTCCGGTTCGGTCGTGACAATATTGGTTTTAATGATCGGATTACTTCTAGTCATTGATGACCAATAATGACGGAATTACTAGTCGTTAAAGATTATCAATGATAAAGATATTTCTAGCATTAATGTATTCGACGACCAACTAAATGGTCCTTATATAGTTTTAACGACTGAATTATTTTTGGTCGTTGATGACTTTTAACGACGGGATTATTAGCCATTGACGATTATCAACGATAAAGATATTTTTAGTCATTAATGTATTTAATGACCAACTAAATAGTCCTTATATAATTTTAATGGTCGGATTATTTCTGATCGTTGATGACTTTTAACGGCCGACACCTTTAAGCCATCGTTATTGATTCTTAACGGCGACATCTATAATGACGGGTGACGACGGACCTATATAATGACGAGTGACGACGGGTGACGACGGCATCAAAATCTATAATTGACTTTTAACGGTGGCATCTATAATCTCGAGAAATGCTGGTCGCTAATGACCAATAACGATCGGAATTTAAATATTAACGATTAGATTTTTCTTCTCTAATGATGTGTTTTCTTGTAGTGATAACTCCCCTCCTCCCAAGCATGATCTTCGCCCGCGTCAACATGTTAACTATCGACAACTGGCAAGCCTCAAATATGTCCACATGTCACTTCTCACTGACACCTCTCCCCCAACATGCTACACTAAAGCAATGAAACCAACATCAACGAGCCTCCATGACTGATGAATTCAACGCCCTACTCCATAACCACACATGGAAATTGGTTCCTAGACAACCATATATGAACGTCACAGGCTGTCGTTGGTTATTTCACACCAAATATAAATCGGGTGGTTCAATCAAATGCCACAAAAGCATGACCGATGGCAAAAGGCTACCATCAGACCGTCGACATCGACTTTGATATCACCTTTAGTCCTGTTATAAAACCTATGACCTTTCACATTGTATTGTCCATTGCAGTATCGTACAAATGGTCCCTACGCCAAGTCGACATTAGGAATGCCTTCCTACATGGAAACCTCACTGTGTGTGTACATGAAACAACCTCTAGGTTTAATTGATAAAAATCATATCTCATGTTTGCCAACTTCAAAAATCACTATACGACCTAAAACAATCCCCCCCCCCCCCCCCCCGTACCTAGTTCACCATCCTCACAAAAACATTACTGCAGTTTGGCTTCCATGGATCGGCAGTTGATATCTCCTTGTTTATCCATCGCACACCAAGTGCTATAGTCTTTGTACTAATTTATGTTGATGGTTTAATAATTATAGATCTTCTTCGATGCTTTCGAGGCTGTGGTGAAAAAATTTGCTGTCCATAACCTTGGTTGCCTCAACTTATCTTTGGGCGTTGAAGTTTTGCATACCCCAAACAATGTCTTGCTCTCTAAAAATATACATCATGGACATCCTATGATGCACCAAGATGGCCACCGCTAAACTTGTCAAGTCACCCTTGGCTAGGTTGGGCGCTTCAATATCTTCAACTAACCTATCCTGATATCACATTTTCCATCAGTTTATGCATTTGCCGACGAAATTTCATTGGCAACTAGTCAAATGAATCCTTAGGTATTTACTATACACTGCTGATCTTGGGCTCAAGATTACTCGCACAAAGTCCTAACAGCTGCAAGCATTTTCAGACGTTGATTGGGCTAGTTGTACCATCGATCGCAAACCTTTTGGAGGCTTCGCCATATATCATGGATCCAACCTCATCTCTTGGATTGTAAGAAAACAAAGAACTATCTCACGCTCTTCCACCGAATCCAAATATAAAGCTATTGCGGATGTCATAGTCGAGTTGATATGGCTTTGTTCCCTCCTCAAGGAACTTGGTGTGATGCAACTATCAACGCCCATTCTCTGGTGTGATAATGTGGGAGCAACGTGTCTCTCTACTAATCTAGTTTTCATGCTCTCACTAAGCACATCGAGATCGAGTTTCATTTTGTTTGTGATGAAGCTTCAAGTCATTGTCTTCGAGTACGCTTCATCTCCACACATGACCAGATAGAAAGACGATGGCAAAACCACTTTTAGGTAACTGCTTTGCCTTCCTTCGTGACAAGCTTTGATTGTGTTCAAGACCATCATCAGCTAGAAGGGGCATATTAAAGAATTAACGACCAACACATAACAGAGCAAGAATCATTCCACTCCCGTAGTAGAAAAATCGGTCATCTACACTCCACTACTCAGTGTTGTATGACATTTAATACTCTTGTAATGCTTCACACCTCAGAAGTGAATAGCTTCTTAATCAAAATAAATGAAAATAAATAAAAATGGCTAGCTCTTGATACAAAAGAATTTAAATAAAAAATCGACTACAAAAATAGCCTAAATGACTTGCAAAACATGTATAAATGTGCATGCATAATTTAGTTAAGTGAATTTCTCTCGTAAATTTACTATTTGAATGATTATTGACAATTTTTACTATTATTAGTTCTCGCATCAATTATTGAACTCAGGGGTTCACTCTTACTCGGCTCGGATTTAGTATTCTTTTGCACGTTATGACATGTCTATTCAAATAAATAATACATATCCAAAATTGTGGTATAATTTTATAATTTCATGCTTCAAAATACTTACCTTCATACTCATTACCTCTTGATCATCATTTTAAAAATTAGCAATTCTATGTATGATGTATACTGAAGTTTCGTAATCTCTTATGGTATGCATTAAAGATAAATATAAGTTAAAGAAGATAAAAGCTACAAAATATTAAGTTGATGAGCTCTTCCATTGGGGGTTGACGACGGCAAACTCAAGATTTAAGTTACTCCTCTTTCCCCAAGTTTAATTCTATTTTGTGGAGTTGAAAGACACCAACCACAAGTTGAAATTACAACAAGGGTTGAAAGATACCGCACCATCAATGACAGTTGTAATGATTTAGATGAATGATTATTATGATGACCATAACTCATAATGTTTGATTATGCTAATATTTATCTCAATGATCCTTATGATGATGGACAACTGTGATGCATGTTATAGACAAAAAAATTCCATGCTTTGATAATTTGCAATGCCAACATAGATATTTTGTATGGTATCATCTATATCATTTGAAATGTTAAATTATTGATTTGACAATATTGTCCATCCTTCTAAATTTTTTGTCCATTAATTAGAGAATGATTGAATACCAATGATTATTTAACAAATGTTTATTATTGATTTCATATATGACTTCATTTATATCGTTGATCATGTTATTGATCAAAGGATGATATTATCATAATGATGTTTAACTAAAAATTCATATCAGATCTGAGTCATACTGAAAGTTAATGATTAAGATTGAGCTTATAACGATGATTGGCATAATACCTTTATCGATATTATTGAATCTTATGATGATTTCTCTATTGATTTCATTGTGATGTTAAATTCTCTTGTAACACTTCAACATTATGTATTTAAATTGTTATTACATATTGAGTATCAAGGCCCATGTGTCACTCCTCACCTCTGCCACATCCCAGGATGGGGCTGTGACGCAATGGCCACAAGCTGGACACGCAGGGACAGTGGGTGACACAAGGATGCACCAGGACGTGCGTGGCGATCCAGGGCATAGAGCCAAAGCAGGAAGCTTTGAGGATATGGAGCGATGTCCAGGAATGCAAGGAGATCGAGAAGAGTGTCAGAGCATACGACGAGCGTGGAGGCGCGATGCACTCCTACTCCTAATAGGAATAGGACTCCTAGGCCAAGTAGGAGTTAGACCAGGGAAATGAAGTGCAGAAGGCTAAAGGTAGCTGCCAAAGGAATCCAAGTCTGAGGAGGGACTAAGCGGGCTGGAGGGGATGGATGCGAGGTGGCGGCCATGCCCTGGACAAGTCCTAGTGCGAGTAGGACTTGGACGGCTGAGCGGATCGAATGGCAAGTGGAGTCTTCAGGCCGAGCAACTCTAAGATCTTGAAGGTCGATGTGGAGATGGACTTCTAAAGATGCTTGGACGAGAAGGACATGTCGAATTCTTTGAGGGTCGAGCTTCCTTCTTGGACTGAGGAGCACTTGGAGCTGAAGTCTAGACCAAGTGGAAGTGGGAGAGCACCTCGAGCCGCCTGGAAGAAGTCCATAATCCAAGTGGGACTCGGACTGTCCTCCAGGGCGCGCCCGGATGCACGGCGGGTGCCAAGCTGGCACGGCCAGCCCCAACTCGAGGAGTATGGGATGGACGAATTTCCTTCAGGCTTCAAGGGGATAGACTTCTACTCCTATTGGCAGAGGTTTTTTCTAGAGAAGGGCTTGCACGCCTAATAGGATTATGTCCATAGTTAGAGTAGGAGTTGGGCTCATTGACCCTGTAAAATGATATATAATTCTAGGCTTGTAAAGACATTTGGATCATCTGAGACTTGCTCTATATATTCTCTAATTTTTCTCTACCTTGTGAAGCATTTCTTCTCTCCAAGTGGGGGGTGTTTCGTTGTGCATTTGTGTCCGGGACACATCCAAATGGGGCTGATCGGCGACCGAGTAGGGTTTGGCCGAGCCGCATGCTAAAGTTCGAGTTAAGGAGCTTAAGGAAGTGACACACAGGAGACATCTCCCTTATAAATTCAATATTTGTATGCAATAATTTTGCTTAGTAAAAGTGTCATCATTAATGAATCATGCTAATGGTGGTCATTTTTATTCCTTTGATGTGTTTTAGTTAGCTTTGGCATTATCCAAATTATGTAATATTTGAGTCATTTGGGACTTCTATATATTATGTTTCCTTAATATTTCTGCATTGTAGTCTTCTATTTCTCCATTTTTATTGGTCACCATAGATACTTTTTTCTGCATATATTATTATGTCTCTTGATCAATCCAAAATGACTTTTAAGTCGATATTATGTACATATATACATGTACCATAGCACATCCTGAGGTGCATTCTACCATGTGACGAGCTGTGCTTTGGGGTAATATAGAGACATGACCACAATCAATTTTCCAATATTGAGGAAATTTTTTGTTGTGGTCAATGGTAGATTGGTTGTGAATGCATTAGACAAGCTCCTTATATAGAAAGTACCACCCCCAAGCACGACAAAACACCTAAATCATGATAGAGATGTTGAGTGAAAGCCAGTGCTTTTAAAATAAGAATAGATCTCTCTATTCGATTTGTTAATCATGGATCGATCGTCAATTTGGTTTGATTTGACAAAAAAAAAATATTTTTGCAAAAAAATGGATTGAACCAAAAAAATTGATTCAATCTAGTTTTTTTGTCAAAAATATTAAATAAATGCATAAATAAATAGTAAATATTGGGAAAAAATAAAATTAATTATGGTATGGGTGTAATCATACATGTTTAATATATATAATGAAAAAAACATAAATCTAAGGGTACTAAATTATCTTAAGGCAGCCCGGTGCCGTCAGGGGCATTTAGCGCAAACGTCACGCACATTGATAATGCGTGTAGCACACATATCTCGCAGTGTGCCTCACAAGCACTGACAACGTAGGCGCACTCTCAACTCATTTCTTGCATGAGGGGGGTAGCGATTGATGCCAAAAAAAACATTTTTCAACAATCTTCCACTAGCCCGTATTGGGCATCTATTTGATCTTTCATTCATTCAAAAATGATAAAATGGATCGTGCAACCTATGAGTACAAGCACACTTCTTTATAGGAGTTAGAAGGAGATATGTTAAAGTTCACAATTGCTCAACTATCTCTATGACATATGCCATGCTGTTAGGAATTTATGACATTTGCTTCGTGGTAACTGGCTTTCATGTGCACTATATTTTTTTTAATATAACAAAAATAGTTGGTCAATTGTAAGTGAAAATTTAATGTGGCTCATAATAGTTCTTCCCTCAAACTCATGCTTTTTAGTAATGAACTAACTACTTTCCTAGACATTCACATGGCTCAACATGCTACTTTACTTTTTGCCTTTGAGTACCCCATTAAAGTAGAAAGCACTCATTCATTTCCTTAAAACATAGTCATTTAAGGGTACATGCAGATGAATAGTTTGTCAGAGACACAAGACAATTGAACTAATCAATTCATCATATCTCTATGTCATCTTAACATACTTGGTACTAGACACAAGTATTCTAGTGGAGAATGATGCATAAAATGATGTAATAAAATAAATTCGCTAGCAAATTCATGTGATCAGAAGTCTCAACCTTCTAGAAATGTCAGATGTGCAGTATTGGTGGCAATCGATATTTCACGATCAAATGTGTAGTACAACTTGTAGTAGCGGTCCTTATATCTCGTAGATCGTCGAATTGAGAGAGATATTGAGAGAGATCAAGAATTCTCACTATTTCTTAGATTCATGGATCAAATTCGATTTAGTGGGATCTTTCACTCATATTTTTTTTCCACCAAGAATGTTTTATGTCTGTGAAGATGTAGACTACCTGCACCTGGACAGAAAGATCCTATGAAGCTTTACTGTTCCCTGGGATTGGCTTTGGGCCTTTCCTGCGCAGCTTAGGTGGAGGGCGAAGAACGCCCCCTTCCGGGGCGCCCGAGTGAGATACAACTCTGGAAGTGCTAGAATTCTAATCTTTTTTCTCTGACAGATGGTCAGAACTTCATCTGGGTTCGAATCCTATTGAGAGGTCCACTAGAGATAAAAAATATTTGAAGACAAAATAAGATGTTTCTTTTGTCCCTTCCAGGCGATCGAAAAATAAAGAAATGGTTGATATATTCAAGATAATTACGTATTTACAAAATACCGTCTCAATTCATCCTATTTCATCAGATCCGGGATGTGATATGGTTCCGAAGGATGAACCGAATATGGACAGTTCCAATAAGATTTCATTCTTGATCTCCAAAGAGCAACTCTTCTCAAAATCTCAAAAGGTGCTGAGTTGGAATCCCATTCTAAGGATTCTTGTGGTTCCGGAGAATCCAGCTACAGGAGAACCAAGAACGGAGAGCTCTCCCCCTTTTTCCGCCCGACTCTTTGGTCTTAAAAATGCTAGTTTTAAGAATGAGTGATTGCCCTTCTCCGACCCTTACTGCCCAACCGCAGAGCGGAAAGCTAATGCGTTCCACTTATTGAACACTCGAAAAGATTGCAAAGAAGAGTAGAATGGTAGAATTGACAGAATCATATATCATCTACATAACATACTTCCTTCTGATAGAAAGAATCACATGAATCGGGATCCTGATGTATATAGATACAAATGGTCCAATGGGATCAAGAATTTCCAGGAACATTTGGAACATTTTGTGGTCGGTCATCTAATCTTAAAATATTGAAAAGTATTTTTAGGTTTAGGCTTTCAAATGTCAAAATTGAGGATTCCAATCATTTAATCTTTTAGTTCATCAAGGTTGGTCTATTCAACCCTGTAGACCTCCAGTATGAAGAGTTGGACTTCCGGTTCGAATAGTCCGAATGTTTGATCATCAATTGTGCCAGTTCAACTCTCAAACACTACAAGAAAAATAGTCATTTTGACAGTTTCATCAGTCGAAAAATCGAGAGAAACCGTCAGAAATGGCCGTTTCCGACGGGTTTACCGCGGTCGGTTCTATCAAAAAAGAGGGCATCGCAAAATGATTTTCGACGATTTGAAAAAATTCGTCGAAAGTTTCGAAGGTTGTAACCGTCGCAAAACTCGGCAGTTGCATTCCGGCGGCCGCAACCGTCGAAAGTTTCGATGGTCACCACCGTCGAAATGTTCTGGCGGTCACCCACCATCGAAAAGTTCCGACGGTGGCAACTGTCGAAAGGTTCCGGTGGTTGCAACCATCGCAACGAATTTTTATAATATAAAAAAAAATCCCGCCGTTAGGCGGCCAATCTGGCCGGCTGCCTGGTGTCGTGGGTGGATAGATCGGCCACCTGGGGCCGCCCGCGACTAGAACCGGCCGCCAACGGCAAGATCCGACAGCTCATGGCCGATCCGACCGCCACCGATAATATCCGACAGCCCGTGGCCGATCCGGCCGCCCGCGGCCGATCCGACCGCCAGGCAACCAGATCCGACAGAGGGAGATCTGGCCGGAGGCGGAGCGGGAGCCAGAGATTGAGCGAGTAGGAGGAAGATGAAGTTGGAGAGAGAGAGGGTCGTCGGCAGGTCATCGTCTGGGAGGTCGTCGCATCGGCAAGATAGGTGAGGGAGAGAGAGGAGAGAGGGAGAAAGTCATATATAGGGGTAGAACGAGGGGAAAAGCGAGAAAAGAAAAAAATAGCGGGATAGTTACTTTTAATTACTGACGGTCAGGACCATCAGAACTTTTGACGGATTTTGAGCCGTCAAAATTGATAAAAATATTTAATTATTTTTTTTAATTATCGACGATCTTAAGTGTCGATAATTATAATAATAAAATACTACTTATATTACGTATTATATAATATTTAATTATTTTTAAAATTACCGATGGTCGAGACCGTTTGAAATTTTGACGGTCTGAACTGTCGATATTATAATAATAAAATACCACTTATATTATATATTATATAATATTTAATTTCTTTCAATTACCGATGGTTCAGATCGTCAAAACTTTCGATTGTCTGAACTGTCGATAATTATAATAATAAAATGCCACTTATATTATATATTATATAGTGTTTAATTTTTTTCAATTATCGACGGTCTAGAACATCAAAACTTTTGACGGTCTGAACTGTCGATAATTATAATAAAATACTACTTATATTATAAAATATTTAATTATTTTTTAATTTACCGACAGTATAGACTGTCGAAACTTCCGACGGTCTGTACTGTCGATAATTATAGTAATAAAATATTACTTATATTATATTATTTTTCACTTACCGATAGGTCTGACAGCTGAAAGTTTCGACGGATACGTATCCGTCGGAACTTTCGACATTCCTAATTGTCAGAAAATAAAATAATAATATAATAAATTTCATATTTTATTATTTTTATTTTTGACGATTGGAACTGTCGGAAATTTCGACGGATTACAATCTGTCGCAAAATTTATCACAAATTGTGAAGAATTTATTTCTGTCGAAAAATTTCAGTTTTTTTGTAGTGAAAATATTTAGCCCCAAGAGATTTTGGAACATTCGATCATATTTTTTTATGTCCAAATATGACTACTCTCCGTTGATTCATGTCAAACATCTGAAAATGTAGTCGAAAGTATAGGTCATCGTGATCCGTATGTTTTCATTTTCAACATAGGTCAACATTTATCTAGCATATATATCATGATAAAAAAAAGCATTTAAAATATTAGATCATCAATCCATCTTCCTTTACCTTAATCCACATAAAGTTCATTCTCATATCTCATTTTTCTAACCACCATACTAATTAACATAAGAGTCCATCCTTAAATACTTCTACCAACATAATGTCAAGAACCCAGCTGGTAGCATGATTATAAATCACGGATTTCACATGAGTAATTCAACAGAATCATCTTATGTATCAAAGAAATTCATAATTGAGCCCAAACCATTAAGATTAAAGGAAAGAAACATCAAGGACTTAACCACAAAAATATTAGAGAGTCACTCACGCATATAGCTAGTCATGTATGTATGACAAATGAACTTAATTTGTAACTCTTCAAAACATAGGAGCACGTGATATCAACTATGAGGCACATTTTGGAGAGACTAGGTCCTAAGCATGATTCTACTCTTAGAAAACTTACTTCATGACAAGATCTGGTTAAACACATCTTTTTTATCATATTATTATTTCTTTTCGTTAATTCCTTCACTCCTATCTTCCCATTCGTCCTGTGGAGCATCCTACAATAAGGAACCACAAGCCTGCACCACTAGAGAAAAAGAGGAAATGAGTGCAAATACACAAAAACAAGAGAAAGGAGGGAGAGGGTAGATTAAATAGGATTAAATTAGTATGAATCATGTCCCAAGGTTTCTAATTGTTAAACTTTTGAATTTGCAAGGATTTATGGAGTTAAAGTTCGGACATTAATGACAACAACTTTCAAATTCCGACGTCCAAATTAAAGTAACGTCAGCCATTTTTTTAATTTTTTTTTTGTAAATTTGGAGATGTTACACTAGGTATATAAAAGCATGTTTGCACATCATTACGATTATAATTGTTGTAACTAAATTTTAATAAATTAGATGAATTTGACATATTTTTTATTTCATTTTCTTTAGAAGAGCATTTATTTACTTATAAAAATAATTAGTATAAATTTTAAGCAACTCTCAAAACTTTACTAAATTGAAACGAAGTTATTGGTCAAAGTTTTTTTCTATTACTATTTTTTTAATTAAGTTCATAATTAAAGTTATCTATAATATTGCTTAAATACCGAGGAAACTTTAGATTATTATAAACATTATCTTATACTTAAGATGCATGCATAATTAAGCTTGATCGATCAGAATATTACGCCCACTGATTTCCGGTTGATCTACCTTATCCTCGGAAATCTAATTCCATCAATCTGCCTAAGTTAGGGGGATTAGATGTAATTAAGTTGGACCTGCATGCATGCATCCGTGCATGCATCGGGTCACGTAACCATCACTCCACCTCAGAAATAATATGCACGCATTTTTTTTTCCCATGGCACTCCCTTATCATATGCATAGTCGAAATAAGTGCACTCCCTTATCACAGCTCCATATTTAGCTTTGTTCGTTTATATCCAATCCAAAAAAGAAAGGAAAAAAAACAAGAAGCTTCCTTCATTTTGCAGCCAGCCGCGCGCCAGTAGACAATTAACATGAACTCTCACGTGGGATTAGTTCCCCTATAAATTCGTACCCTGCCGAATCCACCAGAGCTCAGCCAAGAAGCAGTGCAACAACACTTCCTTTCTAGCTAATTAATTCTCACGAATATTGTTCAACTACGCCTGTCTCACTACTTCCACTGAAATGGATCACCTCCGCGTGAATCTGTTCAAAATTCTTCTGCTTCTTGAGATCTCCAGTTTATACTTGTCATCACCTGCAGAAGCAGCAGCGTACAGCATCACCGACTACGGCGCAAAGCCCGACGGCCGCACGGACTCGGCCAAGCCGTTCCTCAGCGCATGGGAAGCAGCGTGCGGTTCCTCGGGGGCTGCCACCATCAACGTGCCCTCTGGGTCATTCTTGCTCGGTCAGGTAACCTTGGGGGGTCCTTGCCAGAGTAGCAAGATCACCATCCAGATCGCCGGGACCCTCGTCGCCCCATCCGGCTACAGCAACTTCGCCGAGTGGATCGTGTTCGATCACGTCGAGTCCGTTTCGCTCTTCGGCGGGACCATCGACGGCCAGGGCTCCTCCTTGTGGGCTTGCAAGGCTGCAGGCAAAAGCTGCCCCGATGGAGCATCAGTAAGCTTCACGTACCACTATTAAATATTAATTCTCCGTGTGGCATGCATGCATGCAAATGCAACCTACCAGCCAAGAAAGTAGCAATACATACATATAGTAGCTAACTAATTTGTTTTATGGTACAAAAATCGACCTCCTCCTGCAGTCATTGGTGTTTAGGAACTCCAAGGACATCATGATCAGCGGCCTCACGTCGATCAACAGCGAGTTGTACCACATAGTGCTCGACGGCGACCAGGGAGTAACGGTGCAAGGAGTCAAGATCACGGCGCCCGGGAACAGCCCCAACACCGACGGCGTCCACGTGCAGGGCTCCAACTACGTCAACATCATAGCGACGGGCATCAAGACAGGCGACGACTGCGTCTCCGTCGGCCCTGGAACGACCAACCTGTGGATCGAGCAGGTCACCTGCGGGCCTGGCCACGGCATAAGGTCAGTTAACCCCATGCCACAAGTGCATTCACGCAAGCATGCATGCTTTGCTTAATTTACGTACTCGACCCTTAATTCTTAAGACATACTTTAACGCACATGCGCGTTATTTTTGGATTGTCGGATTTCAGCATCGGGAGCCTGGGCAAAGGATACGACGAGGAAGGAGTGGTGAACGTGACCGTGAAAACGGCGGTGTTCACCGGAACCGAGAACGGGCTGCGGATCAAGACTTGGGCCAGGCCGAGCGAAGGCTTCGTCAAGGGGGTGGTCTTCGAGCACGCCACCATGCAAAACGTCCAGAACCCCATCATCATCGACCAAAATTACTGCCCTGACGACAAGGATTGCCCCGATCAGGTAATTACCGCTGCAGTCATATGACCTGATATTATATATAAGCCTATTCCTTCTCCGGCCGGTCCTTAGTTTTGCAAATTCTTCACTGTGCAGAGCTCCGGTGTAAAGATCAGTGAGGTGACATACAATGATGTCCATGGCTCATCGGCCTCGCAGGTGGCAGTGAACTTTGACTGCAGTGCAAGCAAGCCATGCAGCGGCATACAACTGCAAGATATCAAGCTCACCTACGGCAGCGCGCCGGCGGAGGCCTCGTGCAAGAACGCCGGCGGAAGTACTTCTGGGTTTGTCGTGCCGCCGAGTTGCCTGTGATGATCGAACTGAATACAAAAGAAGGTGTAGGAAAGAAAGAAGGATATACAAAAGACTATTAATTGTAATGACATTTGTCGATTGAATTCATTATATACACTACATTGTACCCTCTGGTGCGTATATATTTAATTAAATTAATGTCCTTTTTGTACTATGAAAAAAAATAACGCCCTTGTGCATCTAATCGCGGTTTAACCAGAACATAGTGCCCTTTGTTTTGGGGTTAAGTGGCAGCTTACATGGATATTCTCTATAATACGGTCGAATGTCAGATTTATTTCAAAAAAAATTACAAAGGGCAAACTTTTTTTTAAAAGTTAAACCTGAACTAAAAAGTTTTTGAGAGAGAGCGTATTCTTTAAAAAAAGAAGTACAATACAGATATTTTGAATGCAAAATTCAAAAAAATGATTAATCCGATAAAATAATAATCTTTATTTCATACATTTTTAACCCCAATCAAACTGATTCACCTCTACAAAGTATATATAGATTTTGTATGGAACGGTTTAACCAGAGTATATATAGCACGACTTTACATCGGGCGCGTCGTCAAAATTAATTTTAGAGTGAGAGAGAGGCTAACTTTTCTACATAATATTGTACAAAGTTTATTAATTATTTTGACAGCTTATGTATTTATTAATTATATTGTACAAAGTTAATCATTGTCTTATACATATTTTTGTTTGACGAAAAAATTTAATGTATTTACTACATCGTTAATTATATGGTGAGAAATTGATATCCAATAAAGTTCAACTTCAAATAGTCCATAACATCGGTAGTTCCTCCTCCGGAAGTGGACGTGTTCGTTCGGTAGTCAGGTCTTGAAACCCACATGCATGCATTTGCATGCTTGGTGCTTTATCTTTAAAAAAAAAATGCTTGGTGCTTTATCCACTTCATCTTCTCGTCAAAAAGTGCCACATGTGAAGAGCATTCTCATGTTCCCCGCTCAAAAGCAGCCCCTTGATTACCTCACGATAATAATTAATATATGAAAACATTCACGTAGGATTAGGGTTTAGGGTTAGTGATAAATAACCTAACTCGTTTTGAGTCTTCGCAAAGTGATAGTTTAACGTAAGATCCGATCATATTAGTTGTCATAATGATTTAAATTCTCATTTTCTCAAGAAAAAGGTGACCACCATGTTGCCGTAAAGAAATTTGGACATTTTAACCACTACTAGTCGAATATTGAAGTTAGATAGAAAAAAAAATTTGCAAAGAATTTTCACAGAAACTAATAAACTAATAAAAGCTAAAGCATTTGTCATGTTGATAAGTATGTTGAATGCTTGGACAGTAACGAATGTTATGAATGCTTCTTTTGTAAAGATGTAGTAAGAAATTAATCTGAAACAGTGAAATTGGTCTCAAGCCTAATGAATCAATTCATCAATTAGTAGATTTCCTTTTCTAGATTTCTTTGATAGATACCTTGACCTAATCTTCAGAAGGTTGATATTTCAAAATGATTGTCGTAATGGTTCTTTAACTAAACGTTCATTAAGTAGATGATATCGAACTTTCTTTCAATTCGAACTATGGTCCTTTGTTTTTGATACAGTGAATTATTGCAGCTGAGGATCCTTCATGAATTTGAGCATGATGTTTTTGTTCTCATTTAATTGAATTGTCATGCCAATCAATTGACAACAATAAAAGAATGCACTAACAGAAAACAGAGGGCACTTGTGTTGGGCAAATCACAAATATGTGGGAAGCATGATTAGATCGAAAAGCATATAATTACATATTTTTAAGAAGGCTAGCGTTCTGATAGGGGTACAAGGTTGAAGTGTATGACTGTTTTTAATCTTAATTTCAAAAGTTTATAGTAGTTCACTTCCTCTATTGAAATTTCTCTTGCAACAAGGTGAAAAGGATGCCATTGTGATAAATGGCTATAATTGAACATCTGGTTAATCTTAATAATAAATGGTGAAATGGTTTGTAAAAATCGTGGGAGGATGGAATAGAGAGGTTAAACTACATAACATATACAAGTAGGCTACGAGCATATTCTATGGCACTACTGTATTTACTCCTTATTTGTGTACATGTACTAATGCCAAATGAGGACTTTTCATGGTTTGATTAACTAAAGTTTTTATATTATTAAATTAGATCCAAAACATGGTGATTCTAGACAAGAAAACACTTAACATTGAGACAATGTTGGTGATTTACCCTTACGGTCGACATCGGTCCTTAAACAATGGACGAACTTGTTGGAGTTGGTGAATACTTCAGGGTCACTTGTTTCTCACACCGGGTTCGTCCACGTGAGCTTAGGAGAATATGAGTATTACCCAATTGCTTGTGCTATTGGCGTGCGAACAAAAGGGGGGTTCGGGAGGCCCTGCCCCTCGACGGATGTTGAGCTTTTATTTAGCCGACCCGTGTGGTTCGAATTAGGTTTTTTTCTCTATTTTGTTCGGATTTTGAACCCGTTTGGGAGAGGCTATTTATAGTTTATTTTTATATGTAATCAGTGTGGTGGCTGTAAACCTAAACGATATAGTAGAACCTCTTTGCAGGACGTAGCCCTAATATCAAGGGTGAACCTGAGTAAATTCGTGTGCCTCCTCTATTTTTCTTGCAATCTCTCTGTGATCTTCTCTTCCTATTCTCGAATTTTCTCATCAATTGGTATCAGAGTACAGGTTGTTCGCGGAATTAGGGTTTATTCGAGATGTCAGGAGGATCGCGGATTGAGATAGAAAAATTTGATGGAACACGATTTGATCTCTGGAGGATGAAGATGGAGGATCTTCTCTATGATCGAGATCTTTGGATGGCAATCGAGAAGGAGAGGCCAGGCATGGATGCGGCGAAGGTCACGGATGGGGCTTCCTCCAGTCAGGCAGATCCAAAGGTGATCGAAGAGTGGGATCAAATTGATAGAAAGGCGAAGGGTTTGATTCGGCTTTGTCTCGCGGATTCAATTCTTACGAATGTGATGAGTGAACATACAGCCAGAGATCTGTGGAGGAAGTTGAAATCCCTATATCAAAGTAAGTCGTTGGTTAATAAGTTATTTCTGAGGAAGAAATTGTACAATCTTCGGATGCAGGAGGGTGACTCATTTTCTATTCATCTTTATAACTTTAACACGGTGATCAATCAACTTGTATCAATCGGTGTTAAGTTTCAAGATGATGATAAGGCAATAACATTGCTCTGTTCGCTGTCGAATTCATGGAATAATCTGATTGTCGTGATTGGTGGTGGGGATAAAGAACTTTCATATGAAAGTGTATGTGCTACCTTGTTATCAGAGAAAATACGGAGAAAGGGATCGGCAAGTTCTAATAAAGAGACGCTGACGGCTAAAGGAAGGCAACCAGAAATGACTCAGAATCAGATAGGGTCCAGATTCAAATCTCGTGGGCGTTCGAAGAGTAGAGATAAGAAGGTGCAATGCTGGAGATGTCAAGAGTGGGGTCATCTGAAGCGAGATTGCAAAAATAAGCCGGTTCATAAGAAAGATGCTGAGTCAACCTCGGACAAAAAGGAGGCTGAAGCAGGGGATATGTATCTGGCTTCTGCATGTACGGCACAGTCAGATAAGAATGTCTGACTCATCGATACTGGTGCCTCGTACCACATGACATCTCATAAACACTGGTTTTGTGAATATGAGGAGTATAATGGTGGGGATGTCATGCTCGGATATGATACTGCGATTCAGATTGTTGGACGTGACATAGTGAAGTTGAGGATGAATGATGGCACGGTGAAGACTCTACCAAATGTGATGCATATACCACTTATGAGCAGGAGTTTGTTATCTATTGGTACAATGACTGATTCGGATGTTATATTCAGTTGCAACAAGGATTCGTGCAAGATGATCAGAGGGTCGATTGTGATTGCATGAGGGGTTCGCTATGGCACATGATACAAGTTGCTCGGAGAGACAATATCTGTGGACTGCGATTTTATTTTTGAAGAGGCCAAAAAAGATGAAGACAACAAATCTATGTTGTGGCATCGGAGATTATGTCATATCAGTGAAAAAGGACTCTCCACCATAGCATCAAGTCAGATGGTAGAAGGAGTTCCGGATTGTTCTGTGGGCTTCGGGTTCTGTGAACATTGCCTCCATGGAAAATAGAATCGAGTTAGTTTTTAACACAGGTTCAAGAACAACCAAGATTCTCGAATTGATCCATAGTGATGTCTTTGGACCAACTCCGACTTCATCTATTGGAAGGTCCAGGTACTATGTCTCTTTCATAGATGATTTTTTGAGATATAGTTGAATTTATTTTATCAAGAATAAATTAGATGTATTCGATAAGTTTCGAGAATTTAAAGTTTTGGTGGAAACCAACTGAGCAGCAAGATCAAGGTCTTCGTACAGATAATGGAGGTGAATTTTGTTCAGATAAGTTTGAGCAGTTCTGCGTGGATAATGGTATTGCAAGGCAGAAGACAACTCCATATACACTTGAACAGAATGGAGTAGCTGAAAGGTTAAATCGGTCACTCATAGAGAAAGCTACATGTATGCTGAGTTGGGCTGAATTGGGGCAAGAATTTTGGACAGAAGCTGTAGCCACAACAAACTAACTGAAGAACCGCTCACCGACCTCATCAGTGAAGGATCAGACGCCTTATGAGACAATGTTTGGGAAGAAGCCAAATTTGTCTCATGTTCGGGTGTTCGGATGTGACGCATATGTTCATATACCCAAGGAAAAGCGAGGTAAGCTTGATAGTAAATCTGAGAAGAACATATTTGTCGGATACAAGGAATGGGTCAATGGCTATAAACTGTGGAATTCAAAGACAAGGACTATCGTATACAGCATGGATGTTTTCCATGAAACATGATCCCAAGTTGAGGCTCAGGAAAATGATGAACCCAAGAAAGTTATAGTGTTTGAAGAAAATTCTGATTCTGATTCTGAAGCTACAAAAGTGATTGCACAAGATACTTCAGTTGAGTCTGTTCCAGAATCTGATCAAGAGAACTCTGTTAATGAAGTTGAAGATGCAGATTCAGATGAAGACCCATATATTGGTACCATACCAATTCTCAAGAGATCGACACGAGTAAGAAGAGCACATATTAGATATTCTCTTAGTGCTCTAAGTACGTTTCATGCTTTGAGAATCATCGAAGAAGAACCTAGTTTTGTAAAAGATGCAAGGTCTATGGATGATGCAAATCAGTGAGAGCTTGCTATGGTAGATGAGATGCAGTCACTGGATAAGAATGAAACGTGGAGCTTGTGTAAATTGCCTAAGGATAGAAAGGCAATTGACTGCAAATGGGTGTTCAAGCGAAAGCTGAAACTGGATGGATCTGTAGAAAAGTACAAGGCGAGGCTGGTAGCTAAAGGGTACTCTCAGATCGAAGGAGTCGACTATGATGAAATCTTCTCTCCTGTAGCGAAAATGACTTCAATCAGATTTGTTCTATCTCTGACAGCAGCATATAATCTTGACGTAGAGCAGATGGATGTGAAGACGGCATTCCTTCATGAGGACTTGGAGAAAGAGATATATATGAGGCAACCAGAAGGCTTTGAAGTTCAAGGTAAAGAGAAGCTGGTGTGCAAATTGAAGAAGTCTTTGTATGGATTGAAGCAGTCGCCAAGGATGTGATATCAGAAGTTTAATATATACATGCTCGAATTCAAATTTGTACGTTCAGATTCAGATCACTGTGTTTATGTGAAGAAAGTTGACGATCAATTTGTCATTCTTACACTGTATGTGAATGACATGTTACTGATTGGAAATAACATGAAGATGGTGAATTTAGTGAAGGGTTTGTTGGCCAAGAAGTTTGAGATGAAAGATTTGGGGCCGGCGAATTTTATTTTGGGTATGCAGATTAGAAGAGATCGTCAGAAGCGGAAGTTATGGCTAGGACAGGAGAAGTACATAAAACAAGTGTTAAAAAAATTTAACATGATAGACTGCAAGCCAGTGGGTACTCCTATGTCTCTAGAAACCAAACTTTTTGCAGAGCAATGCCCGAAGACGGATGAAGAAGCCGAAGAGATTGACCGTGTGCCATATGCAAGTGCAGTGGGCAGTTTGATGTATGTCATAGTGTCCATGCGTCCAGATATAGCCTAAGCAGTAGGAGTCTTAAGTCGATATATGTCTAACCTAGGCAGGGAACATTGGAATGCTATCAAGAGAGTTTTCAGGTACCTTCGTGGAACTTCAGATTTTTCGTTATGTTTTGAAGGTACAAGGAAAGGAAAGATGCTTGATATTATATGTCACGTAGATGATGATTGGGGTGGAGACATTGATAGTAGACGGTTCACTAGCGGATATGTTTTTATATTATTTGGGGTTGCACTAAGCTGGATGAGCAAGAGACAAAGCATTGTAACACTTTCTTCTACAGAAGCAGAATATATGGCTCTTACTCATGCTGCAAAATAGGTCATATGGCTACGACGATTGTGCTTGGAGCTCGGATTTGAGCAATGTGCTATAGAGGTGAGATGTGATAATCAATGTACTATTCAGTTAGCTAAGAATCCCGCATATCACTTACGCACAAAGCATATTGACATTCAATACTATTTTATTCGAAAAAAGGTGGAAAAGAAAGAGGTTCAACTTGAAAATGTTGATACAACAGAGAATAATTCTGATTTTTTGACTAAAGCAGTTACAGGTGCAAAGTTCGAGTGGTGCTCTACTGCTGTCGGATTGAAGAAGAATATTGCTGGCAAGGCTCTCATTGGTGTGAAGTATCCACCAAATGAGAGAATGTTGAAGTTGGTGAATACTATAGGGCCACTTGTTTCTCACATTGGGTTCGCCCACGTGAGCTTAGGGGAATCTGAGTATTACCCAATTGTCTGTGCTACTGACGTGCGAACAAAAAAAGGGTTCGGGGGGTCCCGCCCCCCGACGAGTTTTGGGCTTTTGTTTAGTCGGCCCGTGTGGTTCGGATTAGATTTTTTCTCTGTTTTGTTCGGATTTTGAACCCGTTTGGGAGAGGCTATTTATAGCTTATTTTCATATGTAATCGGTGTGGTGGCTGTAAACCTAAACGATATAGTAGAACCTCTTTGCAGGACGTAGCCCTAATCTCAAGGGTGAATCTGGATAAATTCGTGTGCCTCCTCTAATTTTCTTGCAATCTCTCTACGATCTTCTGTTCATGTTCTCGAATTTTCCCATCAGAACTTTCCTAGTGCATAAATGACTGGAAATGAATAGTCAAGGGTAAAAGGTTACATGAAATATAGGCCAAATAAATCTCCAATATCTGTTAGAGGTGTTCATATAATTTAATAAATGCAATTAACCCAGTAAACCTGACATGATCAACCCAATTGATTTGGGCCCAATTATGTTACCACCAGCCAAATCCTTTTTATAAGGTCATGGTTATTCCGGAATGCGTTCCGGAAAAAGTAGCCTACTTGCCTACTATGAATGAGATGGGGCGGGCACTCTCGGCTCGGAGGTAGGCACTCTCGTGTTTCAACCCCACGTTACTTTGATAGTTGTGGGGCACTGTGTACTTACAGCCTCTACGAGTTGCAAGTGAATGGGGCCGGTGCGTGGCGAACGGAACGGTTCATCAAGCCATTTCTCGCCTCAACCCCCTAAATAGGAAGAGGGGTACTTGACTAATAGGGGGCAATTGCATCGCACCTGACTGTGAGGGACCTCTCGATTCAACCAAATATCAACCTGATTAATATACTGATAAAGATCCACCAGCCAAATCCTTTTACAACAAAAAATCAACCAAAGATCGAATACCAACCTGATTGGACCAAAGATCTAGATATTCAAATTAATATACTGATAAAGATCCCCAAACTCGACTTGGCTGACCCAACTTGACTTCATTTTGATGTGAACTGGATGCAATCAAGTTTTCCCTTAAACCCAACCCAACCTAGCCCATGAAATACCACTCATATCTATTAAGAGTTTTAGATGTCTGACATATGAATTTTCTAATGAGTGCTTGTCCACTTGTGTGCTATGATTATCATTACTTGTCAAATATACTCAGAGTTGTGACTAATTCATGCTCTAGGGCCAGGAAGTATAAACTAGGAGTGGAGGTTATCGTATGTAATGACTTCCCCACTGAATAAAATGGATAATACCTTTCTTGAGAGGGAAGTGGGTAATATTTATGCAAGGATTCTATCACTTTTTACTGAAAGGATGAACTAATGTTGGGCCTTGTTCAGATATTACTTATTATGTTTAATGTTTCAAGGCTAAATTCAGTACACATAATTCATAATAGCACAGGAAACCTATCAATTAAATTGCACAGAATTCTAAAGAATCACTTTATGATGTGATTAAGTATATGTGTCCCAAATCTTTCCTATTTTCTGGCTAACATTTAACATATTATTTGCCCATTTCTATTGTCAGTAGATGTAGAATTTTACTTGGATGACCAACATTTGTTCTTGATTATTGGATGCTTACTGGTAAGCTATATTCTTAATGAATTCTGGTGTACTTATAGTTGTGACTTTTTTTTCTTTTTTGCTGATGTAAGGAAGTTTGCTTTAGGTCATAATGTGGAAGAATTTCCTACCCAAGGATCAGCTCAATAATGGCTGTGCAGATATTATTCTTTATTGTCAATCTATCCGAGGTTTGTTTTAGCATACTTCTACAATTGATAATGTTTCTACTTACTTGACACTTTTGCCATATTAAAATGATATTGCTTCTAGTTTTGCAATGAAAATCTTCATGATTTGTTCAAAATGCATTCTCATACAATTCAACTGATTAGGTCGATCAAACTAGAGACCCGAAAAAACCTAACTTAGATTCTATTAGTTTTTAAGATAAGTGTCACCTTTTGTAAGAACAGGAAACAAATAGTGTTCATGTTGATCAAGATTTATTTATATCGCGTGTGGTTTTAAAACTATGTAGCTCTCCACCCAAAAAAAATAGTGTTGTTTAGAAATAGCGAGTCATACAACTCTTTTTTTAAAAGAAATATTAATGTTGTTGACAAATTAAATTGAGTAATAGGGATTAATGCAAGACTTTTCATGATATCACTTATATCAAAATTAGTGGAGGAAGAAAAAAATAGAAGGTTAATTTAACTTTTTAAACCTCTTTGACTCATCTTTTGGTTAGGTCAAAATCCCCAATTGTCACACGGTGGCAAAAAATGGGGGAGTGAGTGACCAAAAAATTTAAATAAAAAGATTTTATTTGTTTTTCCTTTGTGCGCGTAGAAGCTTCAAGGAAACAAAAAATTATTCCGAAATAAACTACCAAACATAGATCTAATATCAATTAATTTCTCCATTATTATAAAAAAGACATATAAACAAGAACTTGTGGGGAAATATTTTCCCCATAAGGAAACCAAAGGCTTAATAAACTTTTAGTGTATCATTATTATGGTAAAAAGTACATTTTGAGTTTGTGATAAAAAAATATGTACCGTGTAGGAAAGATAATAAAAAAGGCAAAACAAAAAGACAAATGAATAAATTTATATTAATTGTTAATTAGTTTCTCCATTATGATAAAAATAATGTTACATTCCGTGATAAAAAAACATGTTATACACAATGCAAGAGAAGACAACACTACGTTCTCATTTCTTTTTCAGGAACAAGAAAATAAAAAAACTAGAAAGACAAATATTTGTATTGCATTAATTAACTAATTAAATCGTGTCCCTCAGAGTGGAGTTGAGTGGAGCGATTGAGAGTTTGAGGAAGGCATGGCCGTCATCGACCACCTCCATCTCCACCGCCACCTCTGACCACCACAACAAAACGAACAGGGACAAGAAGAACAAAGCCTCCGCCCTCCAGGTACCAAAATATTTTATCGCCGCTGCTAATGGATTATTTTGGCTTCATCACGCGCAAAAAAAAATGCTACTTGATGCTGGTGAAATGGTAAATTAGTGATCTCGAACTTCTCCCTTTATGCATAAATCATAAAACAACTATTTTGAATTAGAAATCAAATACATTGACAATTACTTTTCTGTTCAAAATGTGCTCTAATCACTAAGCAAAACGAGGTTTATGAACTTCAAATCATGCGTAGACACGCATTTTTGTGCATTAGGTCAATACTACAAGCACCAGATCTTGAATTTTTGCATTTTGGGTTTCACTTTTGTTTTACGGATGATTGCAATTATTTTGATTTGTTTACTATGTAGACAAATCATACAGAGAATTTCCATGGACACCCAAACCAATGGAAAGAAATGAAAAAAAAAACAGGAATGATTACAAGCATTTTGTTTATTTATGAAAATGATATTATAAGCAATCAGGAAGTCATGTTGTGGATCATCACTGCATTGTTGTTTATTTATGAAAATGATATTATAAGATATTATGAAAATTTCCATTTCCGTTTGATATGACATAAAAAACTTGGTACCAAAACATGCCCGAGGCAAAGTCATAGGCCCTACGTTGTTGTCTAGTTCCAAATGCATAATAGCCATAAGTTGTAGTTAGCATGACATTTATACACAACATAAAGAGAATTGATACCGCCACCTGACCAAAGAAGAAAAACCAACTGCAGAGGAACATAAAACAATAAGAATTGATAAGTCACTGATAGAAGCATTTAGATACCACTAATTGAAGAAAGTTAGCGATTCTCCGTGTTAATGTGTTTCAATGTATAATTAATGATTTTTTGGACCGAAGAGCTACATTACATGTGCTCTGGAAGAAACTCTAGATCGCATTTAAAGATGATGTCAACCCATTGAAGTTCATTGTAATTGCTAACCATCATGCAAATTCTTGGCGCAAAATGGTGACAAGAAAGATAGAGATCATGAAGTTAAAAGATCTAAATGATTTATCCAAACAATATGACAGAAGAAGGGTAGCTAAACATGTTTGAGGTAAAAACATAGGCATTAAGTTGCTGGGTAGCTACAAAAGTATATTGGTGCATCAAAACTCATTGCTTCAATGATTGTCCATAGGATAAACAACAACAACAACAAAGCCTTATCCCACTAGGTGGGGTCGGCTACATGGATCATACGACTTCGTTGATCCATGTTCATGAGATTCGACAGGGTTTTACGCTGGCTGTCGAGGCCTAACACAACCCTCCTCCTTTATCCGGACTTGGGACTGGCTATAAAACATAGGCGGAGTTGTCCATAGGATACACAATTTCAGAAAATTATCTAGTCATCTCATCCAAGAATAAAAAGCACTTGCAAAGGAACATAAAAAAAATCAATTGAAGGAGGAACCACTCAAATTTTTTGAATATGATGTTAATTGCAATAATGAAGTCAATCCTATAATTTTATAAGGGTTTGGCAGTATCCTGTCTTATTCGTATTTTCTGGCCAACATTTAACATATGATTTGCCCATATATATTGCCCGTACATGTGGGGTTTTCTTTTACTTAGATGACCTATATTTGATTTTCTTAACGACTTTGCTTGTATTTATAGAGATGATTGCTTCATCTACTGAAGATAGGAAATTTTATTTAGGCATTTGTCAATAAAAAAGTATATCATGTAGGTTATAATGATGAAGAATTTCTCAGCCGCTTCATCTACTGAAGATAGGAAATTTTATTTAGGCTTTTGTCAATAAAAAAGTATATCATGTAGGTTATAATGATGAAGAATTTCTCAGCCGCGGATTGGATCACAATGGCTATTCGGATGTTATCTCAGGGATGTTTTGGTATGCTTCTACACTTGATGATGTTCGTAGTTTTGCCTTATTACAATGATATTACTGCTAGTTGCACATCAACAGTCATAATGATTTGCTAAAAATGCATTATCATATATATCAACAGATTTCAAAGTATGGATCAACTAAAAAATATTGTTCTATTCCAAGCAAAGGAAAATGAGAAAATATTTTTCTGCAAACTAATATCCAAATAGAGAAAGATGGAGAATACTGTTTAGTGGCAGAAATAGTGTTGTCCTTTTATTTCACCAAATAAAATATTTTATGGCCACCTAGTGGGATAAGGCTTTGTTGTTGTTCTTGTTGTATGGCTTTCAACTTAGAAGTGCACATCATAAGAAAAGAATGAAGTTAGACAAACAAAAGTCAGCAGTCTATATTAAACCATCTACTTAAGCTTAACCGTAGACGAAATTTGGTCTGCAAAGATTGTGGAATAACGTTTAGGCAATCCCACACGTTAAACCATGTACTTAAGCCTAACAGTAGACAAAAGTTAGCAGTCTATATTAAACCATCTAGGTTTAGTTAAATAACATGTGCATGATGTGTTCTCTAAAATCCTTAATTTGGCCCTCAACTCCTACAATTGTTCCTTGTTGAGGTCCATGCATTTACTAGTGCAAAATACTTTAACTATTTGACAAGATATACAATCCTATTTCTAGAATTTCATATATTAAACATGATGACTTCTGACAGAAAACATAAATCCTTAAACAAATTTCCCTTAAAGAATTAACACATAAATCCTTAAACAATGGGCAAAGATCCCTAATGCTACCTACCCACGAGAAGATGGAAAGACAAAAGGTGGTGGTGCAACAAAAAATCTAATGCAGCCAGGTGGAGGTGCAGTCCTCATAACAGGTATGAGTAATAATGGTCTAGGCTGCACCGGAGCTGGATAGACGATAAATTGCGGAAGCAAAGGCACGAGCCTCCTTTGCTCTTGCAGTTGTTTGGGCGCAGCCTCTTGTTGTTGTTTATGCACAAATTCTGTGCAGTGCTGCTCTAGACCATACAACATGTATGTTCCTTGTTCTTCTCTCATGTTGTGGCCTGCCTTCGTGACCCAGAAGGCAGCACCTGCCAGCATGCTATCATATGCTGCTTGGTGCAATGTACCCCCGGAAATCCTAATGTTTAAGAGGTCGTGGGATAGTCTCTTTAAACTGGTTTCTCCCTCCCTCATTCCTTCACAAAATCGGGCGAGATACTTGACGTCGAAGAACTCGCCCATAATGTTTCGAGCTAGACGTAGGAAGTTCATTACGGTCTCTGGTAAAGGTTTTTGAGTAACTAACTTCACTAGATAGGCTATGTCGTATATCCCATGAAAGGTTATCCACCTCAGACGACCAGAATATGGGCCAAGCACCTTCTCTCGCAAGAGGCTTGAAAATCTACCCACATTAATGCCATCTCGCATGTTCTTCTCCAGGTCTATGCCGCTTTTCCTGACGGTCGGCACTCCATCGATGACGGGATCATATTCTCGAAAGTTGAATTGCCATGACAGGCGAGATTGGGCCTCGTCGTCTGGCGCCGGCAAGGACCCGCTACCGTTAAACAGAGTGACCCCTAGTTGGATCAGATTCTGCTGGTCCACGTTGAACTTAACTGTTTGATACAAGTTATCTTCCGACACGCAGCGAGGCGTGTTGCGGAGGAACTTTGGGAACTCAGCGTCGAGTGCGATGAAGCAATGGTCTGCCAACAGTGACGATACTAAGTCAACCTGTTCCTCCACATTTTCTTCCCACATTGATCACCTTTGCCTTTGCTTCCGCCATGATAATTTCAATTCAAATCGCTATTTTGTTGACGACTAGGGTAAAAAACAAATAGAGATTCTATAACAAACTGTTTGATTTTGCAAACAAATAACAACACGAAAGGGAACAAGAAATAGCAGCACAAGGCAGAAAGAAATAGCAGCAAAAGGCAGAAAGAAATTGCAGCGGGTGGACTTCCCTGGTAGAAAGCAGAGACGGGAGAGAAGAGACAGAAGTGTTCTTGGCTTTTCTTGGTAGAAATAACAGCAAAAGCAAAAAGAAATAGCAGCGGGAGGACTTGCCTGGTACAACGCAGAGACGGAAGTGTACTTGGCTTTTCTTGATAGAAATAGCAGCAGCAAGAACAAAAACAAATAGCACCGGGCGGGCTTCCCTGGCACAACACAGAGGAAGAAGAGACAGAGAGCGTCCTCCTGGACAGGAGTGGTTCTTGGCTTTTCTTGGCAGCAAACAGAGGCAGAAGCAGCCGATCGATCACAGGCCAAGACGACCAAGAAAGACGGGCAGTGCAGGGGGCACATCAAAGGGAAATAGATCTTGACAGCCACCGATGCCAGGCAGCGCCTGGAGCAAGTGAACCGATCGCCCCCAAGTTTTAAAGCTTGCAAGACGTGCAGGAGCCAAAAGGCTTTCTTTCTTCCTTCTTTCTCTCCACAGCTGCTGATCAGATGACACAGAGACAGAGAGCTTCTTTCTCTTCACAGCTGCTGATCAGATGACAGAGAGAGCGTGCGTGCGCGAGAGAGCTGCTGCTGGGATAAGAGAGAGAGAACGCGCGCGCGAGAGCGAGAACGAGCGAGCGAGCGAGAGATAGAGATCGCGAGCGCGACTGGAAATTAGCGGACGGAGGAATATATAACCCGTCTACCCATCACCGAAATAAAAATCTGAACGTTGGATTTGAATTAGATTTTTTTGTTCACAACGGTAATAACTACTTATTCTACGATTATTATTATTATTATTATTATTATTATTATTATTAATGGTGAACACTTTAGAGACAAATAAAATAAATAAATAAACACTTGCGAGTGCGTAAAAGTTAGAAAATACATATAATAACAGGAAAATAACTCTTTAACATTAGTTGCTTTTTCCCTCTTGTTAACATTATCATTTCATTTATTTTAATCTTAAACATACTCAAACGATGTGTATTAATGATTGGAGTCTTTCTTGTTTTCACATAACACTACAAGAAATATGAGAATTATAGACGACCGTCTGTAATTTTTTCAAAAATCGTCAAAAATGTCATTTCCGACGATTTTTTCGACGGATTCGATTCGTTCGAAAAATGGTCATCGCAAATCAATTTCTGACTATTGGGAAAGATACAAATTTTCGACGATCACGACCTCCGATATTTGCGGCAGTCGACGGTTGAAAATTCGACGGTCGACGAAACCGTCAAAACTTCGGCGGTCATGATTGTCGAAGTTTTCGGCGATTTCGTCGACCACCGCAAATATCAACGGTTGCTACCGCCGAAATTTTTTGCGGTCGTCGCACGACCGCCGAAACTTCGACGGTCAAAACCATCGTAAAGAATTATTATAATATAAAAAAATTAGCCGCCAGGCGGCCAGCGACCGAGATCCGGCCGCCAACGGTCGAGCGACCGGATCCAGCCTCCAGCCAGCCGAGGTCGGATGCAAGTGGTCGAACGGTCGTATCCGGTCGCCAGCCGGCCGCCCACGGCCACAGGCTGAATTCGGTCGCCAGAGGCCGGATCCGAACGCTCGGCCGCCAGCGACGGGATCCGACCGCCAGCGGCGA
This sequence comes from Pontederia crassipes, assembly GCA_030549335.1. Taxonomy (NCBI): domain Eukaryota; kingdom Viridiplantae; phylum Streptophyta; class Magnoliopsida; order Commelinales; family Pontederiaceae; genus Pontederia; species Pontederia crassipes. Next base: position 40,347,869 of record CM060190.1, read on the forward strand.
GATTCGGCTGCCTAGCATTCTGGGCTGGAGAGAAAGAGAAAGAGATGCCGGCGGGAGAGGGTCGCCGGCGATCGACGCATGACGTCCGGTCAGATGCTCGCCGGCCGGGAGAGGAAGAGGGAGAGGGAGATGGAGAGGAGGAAAGAAATAAGGGGTATTATATATATAGGTGGAAAGATGAGAAAGCGGAAAATCGAAAAAAAAGCGGGATAACGAAATTTTAATTACCGACGGCTCTGGCCATCGGAAAAGTAAATATTAATTATTTTTAAAGTTACCGACGGTTGTGACCATAAAAAAATATTTATATGTAAAAATAAAATACTATATTTATTATATATAATATTTATTTTTTATTTTACCGACGGTTTGAACGGTCGCTAATTATTATCGACGGTTGGAACCGTAAAAAATTATGACGGTTTGGACTGTCGCTAATTATATTAATAAAGTACTCCTTATATTATATTGTTATACATTTACCGACGGTAACGATCGTCAGAAATTGCGACGGATTTTACGACGGATGAATATCCGTCGAAAATATCGACGTTCTTAATCGTCAAAAAATAAAATAATAATATAATAAATTACATACTTTATTATTTTCATTTCCGACAGTCATAACCGTCGGAAAATCCGTCCAAAATTGCGATGGATGGATATCCATCGGAAATATCGACTTTCCTAATCGTCGAAAAATAAAATAATAATATAACAAATTACATAATTTATTATTTTCATTTCCGACGGTCGTAACCGTCGAAAAATCCATAAAAAATTGCGATGGATGGATATCCGTAAAAAATATCGACGTTCCTAATCTTCAAAAAATAAAATAATAATATAACAAATTACATAATTTATTATTTTCATTTTCGACGGTTGTGACCGTCAAAAAATCCGTCACAAATATTTTCGTCGTAAATTACGACGGATTTCTATCCGTCGGAAATTGTCCGTCGGAAAATAATAATTTTCTTGTAGTGTAACTTGATTGGATCAAAATGAACAAAAGATAGAAGATTAATTAAAAAGATAAAAGTAAAACAAATAAGGACTGTGATTGAATTATAATAAGGTGAATTAAAATGATTGTCTTAAAGGAAAGGACAGGTATCATGCGGAAAGCAAAACAACAAAATTATGAATCCATAAAGACAAAACAAAGATTATTACTACTTGTATTGTGGAGAGCCGCCTCCATTTTAAACAACAACAACAACAAAGTCTTATCCCACTAGGTGGGGTCGGCTACATGGATCATACGACGTCATTCCGCATTCGTTGATCCATGTTCATAAGATTCGACAGGATTTTACGCTGGCTGTCAGGGCCTAACACAACTCTCCTTCTTTATCCAGGCTTGGGACCGGCTATAAAATATAGGCGGAGTTCGCCTCCATTTTAAACAACGAAAAGAATTTCACCCAAAAAAGTGATGCGTCCTTTCCTAAAAGAGAATACTTGTCATGACATTGACTCTCTAACAACAATACATGGTTATATGATAAAATGTGAAGAACTCTTCCAAATTAAATGAAGAGATAATTGTTACAAAAAATGAATAACATTGCATTTATTTTTATTGAAGTAAGAACAACACAATTATTATCACTGAAATGGTTTCAAAGATATAATGAATGTTGATGCAATCACTATTGAATGATTACTTAAGATTTCACCAATCATGACGATTCATCATTTTCATGGTGTCTTATTGATTCATATGACTAACTCACTACTACATGACGTATAGACCTGAGTATTATGCTATTATCTCATAACATTGAAATATGATTATTATCATCACAAAAATGATATATAGTTCATGATTACTCTTGCATTGTTATCCTAAATGAATTATGAAGATTTTATTATTATCAAGTTATGAGTTGTGATCCATTTGTTCATCAAATTCTTGTTATGTGATAATGGTGATTAATGCTAATGACATGTAAATGTTTATGCTAAAATTAATCTTATCTTATTACTTAATTATATTATGTTATCACCTTAAGCATCATTCCTTGTAGGAGAATTGCTTCTCCTTATTGACCCCTTCTGGTGCATGATGTCTGCCAAAGGCAATTGACGGCATGTGTGATGAGGATAGGGTCATTTTTGCACATGACCAGGGACTTTCATGTATCATATTATATTGTCCTTATGTTTAACGTTAACAATGTCAAAGCTTCAAACTTTGATGCTATATGTATTTATTATGTGTCTAAAATGATGATGTCATTTATGTACTTCTATTTATTGAGCTTCCTAACTTATACTATTGCATTATGTATTCTCAAAATGTAATATCATTTTTTTTAAAGTCTTCAGCCAATGTGTCACCCTTAGTTACTGCCTTGGTCAAGATGTATCGATGACCGCACCCATGAGAGAAAGCTTGCCACATCATGGGTAGTTCATTTTTTGTCTTGATTTTGATCTTGAACATTTTTTTTATCGATAGTCTTTCGTACAGTTCATTTGCCACACCTGCTCCTACGATTATGAGTGAGATGACAGAGATACTAGGAGAGGTTGTCGATGACAAGATTAGACCAATATTGCTAGAGATGAGTTTGATTTGTGCAGGCGGAGCCAAGTGCCATCATGCATATGCATGTGCAAGCACTGAAAATCTGAATAATTAGAACCTGCTATTGAAATTTAACACATTTGTTAAGTTGGTAGAGTTACTCCTCAAGTGACCAACATTTGAAATTTAGTGACACCACTTAATTTTTTGTTGGCTCCACCTTTGCCAAACCTCCTACATTTGACTATTAACTTCGAATATATTGTGTATGCTTATGGAGCTCCAAAATAACATAGTGAACTTTGAACTATTTGATTGTGGATTTTTGAACTTATTATTTATTTTCATTATGTGAATGCAATGATCTTTTAGGTGAATGATGTACATATGGATATGAACACATTAATATGTGCAAAATATGTTAAAATATATTTTGAATTTATCGGATGACATAATCAAGAAACATATATTTAAATATTTTATAAGCATAACTAATAAAGAAATTGATCATCAAAATGTTAAAAGGGAAGTAAGGGTGTTCGCAAGTAGGTCATACCATTTTGGGTATTTGAATCAAATCCATCTCAATGACGTAAATGTATGATAGTCAGGTGGCACTACCACCTTTTATTCTTTTTTGTAGTAGTTAATAGGAGCCATTTCATTCAATATTCATTTTCAAACATGTAACATGAAAATAGTGTTTTAAATATTTTTTCTAGCATTTGATGCATTTTATTTTAAATAGATTTTAAATTAAGTGTAAGCACTAAATAAAAGATTTTATGTTTAATTATTTGTAATAATAGGTTAGGTCAATTCTAATTATTAGGTTCCCTTGGTTAAGCCGTGAATGATCCTAAAAGGGAGTGCAACTTTTTGGAGGAATAGTAGATAAGTATTCTTATTAAGAATTTTCAAGTCATACAAGTAATTTTATGGGAAAAAATATGGATACATTTGATTATTAAATTCAATTCAATTGTGATCCGTGCTTATGAATTTTGAAGGTGTAACTTATACCAAAAAAGTCGTACAAAATAGTGGTTAATTTGTTTTTCATTTTTTTTTAGTTGTTTAGTTCTTCAAAGGCAGATGAAATAAAAATCTATTTAGTCATCTTTTTATTAAGTGAAACTCCCCATTAATGTCATAATAGTAGACAATCTTTTTATGGTTGGTGTTTTTAAAATTGGACGAAACCACTGGCCCAGTCGATTGCAAACCAGAAGTCGGTCTAGTCCAGTATGGTTATCCATAAACCTATTTATTTTCGAAAAAATAAGAATATGATTGAACCAACAGGAGAAAAATGGTTTAAGAGGGAACAAGAAAATATAGTGGTGAAATTTTGATGGAAGTAAGGATTGTCAGGATAAAAGTTCGCGGCGGCGGCGGCGGCGGCTGATGATGATGATGATGATGATGATGATGATGATGATGATGATGATGATGATGATGATGATGATGATGATGATGATGATGATGATGATGATGATGATAAAAGGTGAAATGCATATAATAATTATAATTATATGTTGATTCTAATGTAATATTTTTTATTTTTTAATTTGGTTAATAAAATTAATCATATTTTTTTATATTCTCTATTTGGCCCCCTCTAATCATTGTCCCTGCACATACTCTAAACCTTTTAGATCAGTGGAGTGGAGTGGAGTGCAGAGAAGACATGGACATCTTCGCCCACTTCCATCTCCACCTTCACCTCCAACCACCACAAAAATTCGAATAGGGACAAGAAAAACGAGGCATCCAGGTTCTAGTATCTTTTCTCTTTGCAATAATTATTAGACGATTTCAAAGAAACACATTGATGATTGTTTTTTTTTCTTCTTAATCTGCTCATCATGCACAAAGCAAAAAGAGGTTTTTGGAACGTTGAATCGCGCGTTTACTGTATTAGGTCGAGAGCACTAGATTTTGAATTTATGCTAATAACCACAATGTTGAATAGTCATGTTTAACTTTTCTTTAATGCAATTATTTTGATTTGTTTAATGTGTAGAGAAATCATGCAGAGAATTTCAGTCACCACCTAAACCAATAAGAAAAAATCACAGTACGATTAACAACAACAACAACAAAGCCTTATCCAACAACAACAACAAAGCCTTATCCCACACAGTACGATTAGCAGAAGAAACATAAAAAATCAGTTGAAGGAGAAAGCATTCAGGATTCCTGAATGTGATAGATGTCTGTAATCATGAAGCTAATTCTGAAATTCTATAATGAAGCGATTTTATCCTACTTTGAAATTACCAAATTTGCAAACCTAGTGAATATTTATGTAGAACTCGGAATGAGTTGACGTACAAAGAATTGTTTTATTTAGTCCAGTTAGCAAGAATATCTGAATTGATAAGTATGTTGAATGCTTGGACAGTAATGAATGTTTTGAATGCTTCTTTTGTAAAGATGTAGTAAGAAATTAATCTGAAATAAGGAATTGGTCTCAAGCCTAATGAATCAATTCATCAACTAGTAGATTTCTTTGATAGATACTTTGACCTAATATTCAGAAGGTTGATATTGCAAAATGATCATTGTAATGGTTCTTTAACTAAACGTTCATTAAGTAGATGATATCAAACTTTCATTCAATTCAAATTATGGTCCTTTGTCTTTGTACAGTGAATTATTACAGTTGAGGATCCTTCATGAATTTGAGCATGATGTTTATGTTCTCATTTAATTGAATGGCCATGCCAATGAATCGGCAACAATAAAAGAATGCACCAACAACAAACATATTCTTTCTTTGCAATATTTTATTTACATATTTTCTATTTATTAGAAAGAGCTCTTCACCTTTTAACAATGTCATGCGAAATGATACAACCATATGCCATAAGATCAATGGAGGATTAGTATGATTACATATGCACTCTATTAAGGAAGGATGCATGACTCTCTTGATGGAATTCTTACCTTATTTAGGGTGGAATGATCTACACAATATGAGTAGTGACCACATGTGTTTCGACTTCACCAACATATATTTTCACTATTTTAACTTCAACTGTACTATTGCCCTCTTCAGTATATCATCATTCAATTCTCCTTTAGTATACACAATAGCATCCTCATTTTTTAACTTTTATCTTTTTATAATTAAGTCATATGAGAGTAAAGGAAGCTCCAATGAGTGATATAAATCATTAGAGTAGGTTTACAATCCATAAAAAAGTTCAATTGACTTGCATATGATTTATAAATGTAGGTAAGTATTCTTTGCAATATTTTTGGACATCTAAAAGCGACCATAAAATTCTAAGTGTTTCTTGTGATAACCAGGAACAAAGTGCAGAATAGAGCAAAATAGAACAGCTAAGAGAGATTGGAACTCTATGTCTTTATTAAACTACAATTGAGACTTATATAATAGTCTTACATAATAATGACTATTAGATAAGAACACACTAACTGATTCAAATAAGCTAAGCATAACTTCCTGAAGCACCAAAGAAAATAACCTACGAAATAGAGCAATCCAAAAACTAACTATAGATAAATCTCCAAACTAACTATAGATAAATTTTCAACGGTCCCGCCCCTAAACTGATAGCTTCTTAGTTTAACTTCAACTCCATTGAGCATACACCCATCAGCTTTCTCAGATTCTGAAAGGAAAGTAAATTGACAGATTTAATGAAGATATCAGCTAAGTTATCCTCACTAAAGCAATGCTCTAGCACAATTTCTTCCTTTTTGCTTAGATCTCTCAAAAAATAAAACTTCACATCAATATGTTTGCTTCTTTCATGCAACACTGGGTTCTTGGACAGCTTGATGGTTGAATTATTGTAACAATAAATGGTAGTAACCGAAACTTGCTCAAATTGTATCTCTTTGAGAATCCTCCTAAGTCAAATAGCTTGACAAACACATTCTGTTGCAGCAACAAATTCAGCTTTTGTATTTGATAATGTAACAATAGGCTGCTTCTTAGAAGACCATGAAACAACTCCAGTTCCTAGCGTGAAGACATAACCAGAGGTGCTCTTTCTATCATCTTGATATCCTGCATAATCACTATCACTAAACCCAGTTAAATTTGAATTTACTCCTTTCTTATAAAACAGACTAAAATCCTTAGTTCCTTGCAAGTAATGAAGAATTCTTTTGGCAGCACATATATGCATTTCAATTGGGCTCTCCATATACATGCTTATAAGACACACATAATACATAATATTTGGCCTGGTGGCAGTTAGGTATATCAAGCTGCCTACAATTTGCTTGTAAAGTGTGCTGTCTACCTTTTTTTCCTTCACCATCTTTACTTAATTTCAGGCCAAACTCAGTTGGAGTATTTGCAAGATTACAATTCTTAATATCAAACCTGTCCAAAATATCCCTTACATACTTCTTTTGGGAAACAAAAATCCCATCATCTGATTGCACTACTTCTAATCCAAGAAAGTAATGCATCTTGCCAAGATCAGACATTTCAAACTCATTTATAATTTACTCTTGAAATTTCTTAACATGACACTATCATTCCCAGTAAATATGAGATCATCCACATATAAGGAACAATGAGAATCTTATTGTCATCTCCTAGTTTAACAAAGAGGGTGTTTTCATAGGGGCACTTCTGAAAATCAGCATTTAGAAAATAAATTTCAATACAACTATACCAAGCTCGTGGAGCTTGTTTTAGTCTATATAGGGCCTTTTTCCAAACTTTATGCTCACTTCTAATCTTAACATAACCAGGGGGTTGTTCAACAAATACCTTTTCCTTCAGATTTTCATGCAAAAATGTTGATTTGACATCTAGCTGGAAGATAGGCCAAGAGTTTTGTGCTGCCAATGCAATCATCTGATTGTATCATGTCGTGCAACTGGAGCAAAAACTTTTGTATAATTTATTTCATATTCTTGATTGTAACCGTTAGCTATCAACCTTGCTTTATACTTGTCTATCTCGCCATTTTCTCTAAGCTTTGTTTTGAAAATCCAGTTTACACCAATAGTCTTGCACCCTATAGGAAGATCAACTAGCTCCCAAGTGTCATTCCTTTGAATGGCTTCAATTTCAACATCCATAGCTTTCTTCCATTTTGGTTCTGCTTTCAAAGTTTATTGGATCACAATCCGCAAAGAAAGCAAAGTGACTAATTTCATCATTATGTTACCACATAATCTTGCATCCATGCCGGCCTTTTTCGAACACGAGGAATTGATTCCATTGATGCATTTGAGATTTCTTCAGCTGTTAGAGAAATCTCAATAGCTGGTGGACTTTTATTTGCAAAGTTGTTTGGCACTTGAGTTAACTCATCAGCTTCATTATCATAAAGAACTTATGTAGATCTCTGTTCATCCCAATCCCAAGTGTTTTCCTCATCAAAAAGAAAATCTCTACTGGTCATGATCTTCTTAATTTGAACAACTTGTATGCCTTGGACACTTCACTAATACCTAGGAAGACACATTCCTCACCTTTGTCATCAAGCTTCTTTCTTTTTTTCATCTGGAACATGAACGTAAGCAATGCATCCAAAAATTTTAAAGTGATCTATAGATGGTTTTCTTTCACTCCAAGCCTCTTCTGGCGTCACATCTCGAAGAGCAAGTGTGGGACTTCGATTCAAGATGTGAATGTTCCAATTTATTGCTTCTAGCCAAAATGTATTTGAGACTCTTCTTTTGGCTGATAAGCTCCGAACCATATTAAAATGGTTCTATTCTTTCTTTCTGATACACCGTTCTATTGTGGTGTGTATGCCGCTGTGAGTTCTCTTCGTCAGTTTCACAGAAATTTTCAAACTCCTTTGACTGGTACTCACCTCCTCGATCAGTTCTAAGGGTCTTAATGGTCTTTCTTTTTTCATTCTCAACTCGAGCCTTGAAGCTTTTAAATACTTTGAAAGCTTCATATTTTTTTTACAAAAAATAGACCCAAGGCTTTCGGAAGAAATCATCAATGAAGGTAATTAAATACCTTTTACTGCCATTAAAAGTTGGAGTGATTGGTCCGCAAATGTCTGAGTGGATCAGCTCCAAAACCTCCTTTGCTCTCCATGACTTGCCTTTAGAAAAGGGAGTTCGATGTTGTTTGCCAACAACGCATTCTTCACAAATTTCATAAGGAACTTCAATTTCAAGAAGACCAATCACCATATTCTTCTTTTGAAGGATCTTCATTCCATTAAAACCCAAGTGGCCATATCGTAAATGCCATAGACATGAAGGACTTTTAATTTCTATCAAAAAACAAGATTGAACGGTCTCAATCTTTAATGGAAAGGAGCTCATATGAACAATAGCTACAACCCCTCTTGTCGGATTAGAAATCTCGCAAACACCATCCTCAGCTACAACCCCTCTTGTCGGATTAGAAATCTCACAAACACCATCCTTCATGGTGATAGTGTAACCTTTCTCTCGCAGCTGACCATCACCTAGTAAATTGTTTTTTAGATCAGGAACATATAGAACATTTGAGATTGTTTCTATTGAACCGTTCTTGGTTCTAATCTTTATATCACCTTTCCCCCAAAACATTCACAGTAGAACAATCACCAAAGCTGACTATAATACGAAAGCCTTCATTTATATAAGAAAAAGAAGACTTACTCCCACTCATATGGTTGTTGTAGCCGGTATCCACATACCAAACATCTTCTGCGAGTTCCTTTTCAGTTTGGACACCATCAACAAAGTCTCTCTTTCATTTTCCTCAACAAAGTTGAACTTATCTTCCTTGTCTTTTGGCAATTTAGTATAACACTCAGAGCGATAGTGACCAAATTTGTGGCATCTGAAGCACTCTATCTTGGATTTATCAAATCCCTGACCTCTACCTTTGCTTTGATCATAGTTAGATCTAACATACATGTTATCATCTTTGCTGCTTCCATCCTTGTTTTCATGATCCCCTCTTCCTCTTCCTCTATCTCTACCATTACCTCTTCCTCTTGAATTTGGGAAATGAGTAGTTGTAGAGGCCTTCAAAGTTTGTTCGAAGGTGAACTTTTGTTCATCTTTTGTTCATGAACTATCAAAGAGCTTTGCAATTCATCAAGAGAAAGCACGTCGATGTCTTTTGACTCCTCAATGGAGCAAACAACATAGCCAAATTTTGATGTCAATGAATGAAGAATCTTTTCTATAATGGTGACATCTTCCATCTTCTCGCCATGAAATTAAATTTTATTGCATATTTCCATGACTCTACCACATTAACTAATAATAGATTCTCCATCTTTCATCAACAGGTCTCGAAATCCCTCCTTATGGCTTGAAGTAGTGCCCGCTTCACTCTGGCTGAACCTTGATTCTTCTTCCTCATTGAATCCCAAATATCTTTAGAGGTATCTTTGCAAAGAATAGTCTCCAAGATGGAACGATCAATGCCCTGAAAGAGATAGTTCTTTGCCTTCAAATCTTTCAGTTTCCTTGCTTCAAAATTAGCTTCCTACGCACTTATTAGAGTTTCGCCTTCCGTCGAACTTCTGATGCCAGACTCAACAACTGCCCAATACTCCTTTGACCAAAGGAAATTTTCCATCAACATACTCAAATGGTCATAGTGACCATCGAAACGAGGAATAACAGCTTGCACAAAGTTATTCTGTGCAGCCATGGATGACCAAGGGATGACACGAGATGTGGCTTCTTCTGAGTATCTCCCTAACGTGGCTCTGATACCACTAATAAACAGGAACAAAGTACAGAATAGAACAAAACAGAACAACTAAGAGAGATTGCAACTCTATATCTTTATTAAAATGCAATTGAGACTTATATAATAGTCTCATATAATAATGACGATTAGATAAGAACACACTAATTGATTCATATAAGCTAAGCATAACTTCCTGAAGCACCAAAGAAAATAACCTACAAAATAGAGCAATCCGAAAACTAATTATAGATAAATTTATAAACTAACTATAGATAAATCTCCAAACTAACTATAAATAAATTTTCAACATCTTGTGGATCGGTTGTAATCATCCGGATGTTCCAGACTAATGAGACTTTTGGACATTTGGTCTTAATTATTTGGTGGATATTTGATCTTGGAGAAGGATTTATGGTTTTAATCTTTCGAGACTTTTGGATATCCAAATTAGTTAACTGATCATCCGAACTTTTAGGTCTCATAAGGTTTTTATATTTTTCAGGTGTTTGAATCTTTCAAAGCTGAATTGATTGAATGTTGGTTCATTTAGATTGTTTTGGAATGGTTGGACGTCGTGAAGACTTTCTCGACTGACAAGTTTGGACGTCCAAATCTTGTCATAGTCATCAGATAAGTCAAATTAAACCTATTCCTTCTTGATCAAAGTGATAACTTTAACCTAAATTATTAAGGCAGAGGCCTAAACATGCCTTCAGTATGTAGATTTATATCTAAAGACATAAAAGGGAAGTCATAGCATGTGATAAATTCAGCACATAACCATTCATCACAATAAGCCTAGAAACTAATTAAACTATCATCTTTTAAAACATTATAAAAATTCATATCCACCTACGAACTAGCATCAATAAAAGTCTAATAGAGTATTATATGTTATTAATTGCAAGAATATGAATTCCATGAATTAGATCCCACTATTCACAAATTTTCTTTTTGTTGTTGGGTTCAATTCCACACATTCCATTAGCCTCGATTACTCCCTTTTCCTTTTTCAAAATTCTTTGAATTCTAAGCCTCACTAAAATGGTTTCCTTCCCTTTCTATTGTACCCAATCACTTGAGGATTGTGAGAGAGAGAGAGAGAGATAAAAAAACAAAGGTGGAAGAAATTTGGGAAGAAGAGGGGGGTCATGGGGAATATAAAGAGAAAATTTTGAATAAATTAGCTACTAATCGCCAAGGGTCATATATTGAGAGGACATATAATGCCTCAAATGTTGGTAGCCCGAATCGAAAAAAGTGCAAATTGATTTAGTCCTCAACTTTTGGTGTCTAAATTTTTTATCATCCCATCATCATTATTAATCATTTAAACTTCTCTTTTTTTTCGTGTGACATGTTAAGATGGCTTGACAATTATATTGTATCAATTGATTTTTTCTTTAAATGTAACATAATGTAATGTCCCAAGAAAATAATCTCAAGCTAAGGGTATTTTCATTCAACTTTAATAAAGGACAAATATAAAAATCCCAAAAGACCTAAAATCTTATTTTCCATCATTTTTCTCCCAACCAACCACCAAAACCTCTTGACCCTTATTTTTTTTCTCTCAACGTCCTATAAGTAAATTCACAAGCTAAAGTCAATGAGAGGACAATGATTTTTAAGACGAGGACGAGATCTTGAGATTTTTAGATGAGAAAGAATAAGAGGATGAACATGATTATTGAAAAAGGATTTTAACTCTAAAAATTTGGGTATTTTGTGAGTAGACACATCCTCACTCTAATTCAAAGATGTAAATAGAGCTTTGATTTCCTCTTTTCTTATGAAAATGATGATGTTATTGAATTAGAAATTATTTTTCCATGATGATTGTGATAATACTGGTGCTAGATTCAAATTTGAAGTGTTAAGGTTCTTACATTGGCTTCTTCATTTTGAGAAGCAAGATAACATCTCCTAACAGGCAGCTTCATTCATCCTTTTTTTGCCAAGCTACATAAGCACTTTTATCATACGGAGCTTATTTCATCACACCTTTTTCTCTAACCTAAGAGACAAGTTTACAATTTCACATACAAAAATATAACATCTAGTTAGAATAAAATTTTTCACACACCCAACTCTCTCTTTTATAATATTGCATAGTCCATAGAATAAGAATGAATTATAACAAGATTCAAACACTTTGATCTTAACTTTTGCCAATTTTTTTTGTAAGCTTTGAGTTATTTTTTTATTTTGTTCAGTGTTCACCCATCACTTTAACTAGTTACAACATTAAATAATTTTTTTGGACTGAAATCTAGCATATTTGTAGTTTTTTAGAATAGTTTCAAACATTTGAACTTTTTTATGTACGATAGAATATTTTCTTGAACGTCTGAATCATGCAGCTATTACTAACCATTTATCTACCAAATGGTTTGGACATCTAAAAACTTGGATAGGACATTTGATCTTTATATTTTCAGAATCACACTTTTTGGACTCGATGTTTGAAACTCCTTTATAGATTTGAACCTTCACAATCTCCTCTACATCCATATGATTCACACTACAAGAAAAATCATTATTTTCGACGGCTTGAATCATCAGAAATTGTGAAGAAACCGTCGGAAATGAAAGGTTGCGACGGATATTCTGATGGAAGAGGACCGTCGGAATATTGCTTGTCACAAATATTTTCTGTGGCTCGAGCCGTGACAAAGTTTGTCGTTGGAATTTCCTGATGGATCGTTTGCCATGACTCGAGCCGTGAAAAGTTTCCATGGATCGGGCCATGGGAAAATTTTCCCATTGCTAGAGTCGTGGAAATTTTCCAAGGCCCAAGCCATGGGAAAGTTTTCCCACGAGCAAGCAGTGGGAAATGACAAACTTTTCTCATGGCTTGAACCGTGGGAAGGTGTTTCCTACGACCTAAGCCGTGAGTAAATACTTTTAAAAAAATAATTTTTTAAAAAATTTTAGTAAATTTGAAAAAAAATAATTTAACTTTTTTATTAATTCAAAAATTTTAATAAATTTAAAAATTTTGAATAGATATAATTTTTTGAACAATAAATAAATTAAAATTTTTGGGTTAATTTTTAGCTTCATGGTCATCGTCGTCATGCTGGCCACATATCATTTGACACATCATTTTTTTCATTTCTTTTTGTTGTCACTGCTCAAATGTTTGTTCTCACTACTCATATTCTTGTCCAAACTCTTCTCGAACCTTTTGTTGGACTTTTGATAGTCGTTATTCAAACATGTTACCGAATACTTGTCGCACATCTTGAATAACCGAATATTGATTTTTGACCATATTCAATATCCGCATGACTAGGAGGATATGAGACCATAGATGTGCCCTTTCTTCACTCCAACATGATTCGTCCAGAATTGCGAGAGCCCCTCCTGTGTGACCTGTGTATGGTGCTTGGCTTCTTTTACTTTATAACTCTCTTGTAAATTTACAAAATGACATTTGTTAATTCATTTCTAATAAAAGTGAAAGTATAGTCTTACATATGTCTACCGAGCAAATGATGAAATCCATTCGAAAATTTTCTTTTGATGAGTTTTATCCGTCTCTTTCTCCTACAATTACAATGAAAGTTAGAACATTAAATTCATTAAATGAAATTATAAAGTTGCAAATGTTTACCAATCTCCTTGCAATTGTTGACGTAGATACACAACCACCCATATGAAGGCATGCTCTTTGGTCGAATTATCAATTTGTTTGAGGTTTTTTGCACTTGGATTTGTATGCCTCAGTGGACCACTTAACTAATAACTCGGTCCAAACTGTGTGTCCGATAACATCGAGGACAATTGTCTCGAGCACTTAGAATTAAAATGCCTTCAACATTTGCTCTATGTGCTCGAGATCCCATCACACGTCTGCCTTTAAAGGAAGACGTTTGGATTAAATAAAAAACAAAAAAATTCTATTATAAGCAATAAAGATGAAGATTATAACTTGAAATTCCCTAAACAACGTATAAGTAATATCTCTCCATTCCTCCATATACCATTGTCTAATTGCCTTAGTGTAAGTAGCTGCAATAGGTTTTGATGAGTAAAACATGTAAAAATCATAATATAATATTTTTATATAAAAATCTATATTTGTTAAATAGATACTAAATATATAAAAATCACTTACCCGCAACCACCATCTGACAATATATTTCTTATACTCGATGTAGAAGTATCAGTGGTCTTTTGGCATTTGCGTCTTCATGTCAACGATGTCAAGCATTTGTGTCCCCATATCCTCTGCAAATTCATTGTCCGAAGGAGGGTTTAGTGCAGCCTAACACTCTATTATGGCATAATGGCCTTCTCTCCACCTCCTTTTTCTCTCTGACTGACTTTCTCTTTTTCCTTCTCTTTTCCTTTCTCTTGACCCTTATCTTCCCCCTTACTTTTTTCTTTACCAAAATGAAACATTTAAAAGACATATTTACATAATAAATTAACTTGACACTGTACAATAAAAATATAATTGCATCACATTAAATTGAAATTTGGCCACACCCTCTTTCGCATCTTCAAAAATTGAATTGTATGTATAACTGGAGAACCAATTAATTCTAATATCCGGAGGCGCTTTTGAAAAAGAGTAAATTAATCTAAATTCTTGTGAAATGCTAAATTTATTGAATAAAATAAAAACACTCATGAGAAGGTAAACAATACAAATGTGATTCACTCTCCTCAGGCAACCGTTGGTCTGATGATTTGTGTGGGGATATCATAAACTCTATTTGTAACAATTTGAAAAGTATAAATAATAACTACACGATCATTACTAGTTCATGATTGTGTATATCCACCGACGATTAACACATGTCTGTAACAATCACATTATTTAAATTACTAAAGTAATCCAACAAGAACTAATTTGAATTAATAACAATTTGAAATTATTATCATGGCCGGATCTCGCCACTCATGATCATAACAAATGTGGCCGTTCAAGGTCATCACTGTCGTGAATGACTGTAGCTTGCTGTGAACGGCATTGACATTTGTTTACGACTGGATTCGTGAACAATCGGATCTGATAATGAAAAGGAGGATCTGACCGTGAATGGCGATGATGATTGTGAATGGCTGGATCTAGTCATGAATGGTTAGTGATGCATGTAAAATTGATAGCAAACGCTAACAAGTGCACTAGTCGCTCAAGTAATAAAGTGAATGAGCAGAGTTATTATTTCCACGATGATGGTTAATGACTTAGATTTTATTTTAACCTTATTAATTGAGAAATTAAGAAAATATATAATTTCATATGTGAATAAAAATAAAATAATAAAAATAAAGAAAATGATCACATAGAGAAATAATGATTTGATGATTGAGGCACCTAAAAATAAAGAGCTTTCGACGGATTTACCGATGACTTAACCCATCGCTAACTATAATATAACAAATTATTTTATATTTTCCATGGCTTCAATTATCCAAACTTTCGATGGTTGCAGCTGTGGGAATGCCACACTTGTCATAAAACAGATATTATATGTAATGTAAAATGTTATTTTTAACTTGAGTAGGAGTTGTAATATAAAATAATATTTTATATTTCCCATGGGTCATAGGCCATGGGAACACCTACTTTTTAACTTGATCAGGCATTATAATATAAAATAATATTTTATATTTTTTATAGCTATGAGCGTGGGAAGTTCTGATGGCTGCGTTCGTGAGAACACCTTGTTTTTAAATTGAACATGTGTTTTAATGTAAAATAAATTTTTATATTTCCCATGGCCGCAGCTGTGGAAAGTTTCGATAGCTGCAGTCGTGGGAACACCCTCTTTTAAGTGGAACAGGTGAAGAATGTAAAATAATATTTCAAGTTTCCGACGGCTGTAGCCGTGGAAAGTTTCGATGGCAACGGTTGTGGGAATGCCACAATATTAGTACGAATGTGCCTTGTCGTATAAAATAAAATTTTATATTTCCCACAGTTACAATCGTGGGAAGTTCCGATGGCTGCAGGCGTGGAAATGCCCTCTTTTAAATTGAACAAATGTAGAATGTAAAATAATATTTTATGTTTCTCACGACTGTAACTGTGGGAAGTTTCGACGACTACGGTAGTGGGAACGCCACAATATTACTTTGAATGCACCTTGTGATATAAAATAAAATGTTATATTTCCCATGGCTGCAATCGTCGAAAGTTCCGATGGCTAGGCCGTGGGAACACCCTTTTCTAAATTGAATGAGCATAGAATGAAAAATAATAGTTTATATTTCCCAACTGTAGCCATGGGAATGCCAACATATTAATATGAAACATATAAAATATTATTTAAAATTTCCCACGGCTGTTGCCATTGACACTTTCGACAACTGCAACTGTGGGAACTCCCATGTTATCATATAAAATATTGTTTTATATTTCCCATGACTACAACCATGAGAACTTTCAACGGCTACACCCATGTGAATGCCATCCTTTGCATACGAATGGGGTGTTATCATATAAAATATTATTTTATATTTCCCACGGCTACAATCGTGGGAACTTTTACGAATTTATAACCATCGGCGACGACCGTCGAAAGGATATCTTTAGCCATCGCAAAACTCATCGAAACTTGCAAGGGATATTCGACCCGTCGTTGGAAATAATGATTTTTCTTGTGGTGTCATAAAGTTCAGTTTAATTGGATGTCTCAACATTAGCAAAATTGTTACTTTCATCTAGTTATTACTTCTGAATTTTTCAATACATAATCATGTCATCTAAACTTTACTATTTAGTACAATAATGGCACAAAAAATGAGGTCTTATTATAAAAAATCAATAACAAATTTAAACATAAGTCTATCTATTTTAAATTACTTTTTGATGCATCAAATAGATAGCTCCAAATAATTGAGGTTATGACATCAAAATATAAAAATTATGTTATGATGCATCATTCCTGAATTTCTAGCCAAGTTCTTTTATATTATGTTGTTTATCCTATTCTTGACCTTGTTTTAGATATATTATACTTGGGAAATTTATATAATTTCTTTTCCTCTTGTACTATTATATGTTACATTTATTTTACCTAAATCTTTCCCTTTGTACATGGAAATCAACACTTAGTTCACCCAATTAAAAACACTCATCATGCTACAAATTTACTAATTAAGTTCTTTTGCTTCAAAATGTTATTGATGAAACACCAATATAGCCATTAAAGTAAATATGTTGTAACATGTTTTTTCTCTAAATTATTTAGTCCCTGAACAAGCCAGTTTAGATCAACTAGCCATTGATATTAGGTACTTAATATAACACCCTCAAAATTTACGCTATTATTAGGGACAATTGGATTCCTTTTGAGCTGACATTACTTATAATTACCGCTTCTTGGCTTTAATTGATTAACAATAAGGATAATCAAATAAAAAAAACTAACTTCACTAAAGTGCGAAAGCTAAACAAACATTGTTCCTAATAATCCTCCAAGGATAAATAATCTTTCTAGTATAAATTACATCCAAAAGAATAATAAATAAAAGTATTATTAACTCGACTCATGTGTAACTTCAACATCATGAATTTTGCTACCTCATATGCCTCCATCATAGCTGGATCAATTATTCATGAGATTCAAATATAATATTTATGAATGATGACACCTAGTGCATAAATAACAAAATTAGATAAGATTATTTAAGAGAAATAAATTAACTTCAAAAAATAAATAATTATGATAAAACTGGTAAGGTAATGAATCACATAGATTGTTACCATTTTTTTCTTTAAACATTGGCATAAGAATTTCCATATGCATTATCCTATACGAACTCTTCAACAGTTATTAGATTACACCATAATATTTTCATGTATCTTTGTGTTAAGGTGGATCAATGCAAGACCAGAGAGGGTATTTTAAATTCAAAACGTTTAAAGGTATTTTAAATATGAATTTTTTTAACTTTGAAAATTGTAGGCCAATCCTGAGTAGGGTTGTCTATCCCAACTTCACTTTCTTCATTTTGAACTTACTTTGATAATAAGTGTATATGATAAATTCCATGTTACAACTTTTATCTTATGATTAATTTACCGATTTTTGCAGATTTCAATTCTACCCTAGTTGGATTTGCCTAAACAATAGGAATTAAGGAAGATGGTTAAGATAATAGTTAAAAAAAACAATGATGAAAAAGCAAACAAAGCAATGATAATTTTTGTTTTTATATGAGTTACGTCCATGTTTTCCTAAGCACGTAAAGATTATGGATTATGTCATTTTTATATCCTTGATGAAAACCCATGAAGGTTTATATGTCAATGAATGAATTTTCCTATCACATATTGAGTTTATGTTTATTGATGTTGCTCTTAACCACTTGCACATGAGCAAAATATCTTGATTGAAACTTTGTGTGCTATTATGATCATTTTGAAAATTATGTGAGTTGTGTATTTTAAGTTTGAGTCAAACAAGCTATAATTCATGAATTATATAAAAAACCTTAAACTTTAATTTTATTTTCAAATGTAGTCTCAACTTTTAATTATTTTGCGTAAAAAGCCATAAATTTTGAGTCTGTTCTAAAATATATCTTAAACTTTTATTTTTGCATAAAAAATCATGAACTTTAATTTAATTTTCAAATATAACACAAACTGTTATGTTGAAAATTTTAAATTAGTTATAAATATAGCTCATTATTATATTTTTTTATTAAAAATTAATAATTCAACACATAGACAAGTTGTAAAAAAAATAAAAGGCTGGTAAAAATTAAAATATTTTTTACAATTTGGATTAGTTTTAGCCTATTTTATAATTAGATAAAATAATATTACAACGATGTAAAATATATAATAATTTTAAATAATTTACTATCAAAGTTGCAAAACATATTTAAAATTTTATTCTTTTATTTTTTACAACTCATCTATTTAATGATCACGGAATTATTATTTTTAATAAATATATAATAAGCCTATTTTATAATTAGATAAAATAATATTACAACGATGTAAAATATATAATAAGTTAAAATAATTTACTATCAAAGTTGCAAAACATATTTAAAATTCTATTCTTTTATTTTTTACAACTCATCTATTTAATGATAACGAAATTATTATTTTTAATAAATATATAATAATAGAATATATTTATAATCAATTTTAAAATTCTATAAATAAAATTTCGGTTAGAATTGAGAATTAAATTAAAGTTAATTTTTATACAAAAGTAAAAATTTACGGTAAATTTCAGAACAACCTTAAAATTCATTATTTTTATGCAAAAAAAGTTAAGACTAAATTTAAGAATAAAACTAAAGTTTAGACTTTTTTTATGCAATTTACCCAATTTTTTTTATCTATTTTAACTTTATTTTCTCTGTCTATGTTTTTGTTTTCATTGATTAGTAATGTTGTTAAACTAGAATGCATGTTGGACTAGTAAGAAGTAATGTTATCTCTCAAAATTAAATTTAACATCTCGGCAGCTCACTTGAAAGGAGTGTAAAGAAACGATTCTATCTTTTTGGGACGTTATTTACATCCCAGTAATTATGCCCCTTCACATTTCAAAGGAAGTTCACGTTTCATAAAAACAATGAAACATTTTCAAAAAGGAAAATATGTAACTTTGTGAGATTATTTCTCCTCCTCATGCATTAAGTAAAGGATTGTATCCACTTCAGGAACTTCACTTATCATAAAAAAAGAAAAAAAAAGAGAATACGAATCACATATTTAAAATAGGAATATAAAAAATATAAGTAGCATTATGACATATATTTTCACATTAATATTTTTACTTATCGATAAAGGATCGTGGCTAAATATTTGAGCTCACAACTCTGAATTTTTTGGTTTTAAAAGATTTCTTTTGGAATTTATTTTTGTTTAAAAACTTGGATAAGAATTTGGTTCCAATTTTGAAATGTTTGTCGAGCGCCCAACGTAAAGTTTCCGTCAATGAAGCGAGAATTTGTGCTTTTTTCTTTTTATTTATTTATTTATTTCACTTCTTCATTATATTTTAATTAGTAAAATATTATTAATTACTACTTAATCTTTATATTATTCATTAAATTAATTTTTATATTATCTTAAATAATAAAAAATAATAATATTTTATTTATTAATATATTATCATTCAGCTTATAAAATAACATATTTAACTTAATATAAATATTTAATAACATATGAAAATAATAAATTATCATTTATTTTTCATAAATTATAAATTATAATATAAATATAAATATATTTTTAAAATTTTAAATAATAATATTAATATAAATGTTTTCATAAACTATTATTTTAAATAAATAAAGATATAATATTTTAATTGCTATAATTTTATACATCATAAATAATAAATTATATTCTTAATTCTTATTTTATCCAAGTACCTATTAGAATTTATTTAACAAATTAATTTTTAAAATTTATATTATTATATTTTTCATTCAGATATTAAATCTGAAATTTTCTATCAAAATCAATAACTTTCATAAATTAACGGGAATTAAAAATTCCTATACCATCCCAAGGAAAAAAAAAACGCATTTGTAAGACATTTGTTGACTGGTTTCAGTTAACTCTCCGGTCCGGTCTACATGTTACGCTCTCGCCCACCAAAACCAGCTGGTCCAAAGTTTTTTTCGAGTTTCCCGATTCGTCTCACGAACCGCAAAAACCCTAAAATCGCCTTCACCCCTTCTGCATCCCTACCTGCGCTCCAGCTCCAATGGCGGAAGAGGCCACCAAGCCCGTCGTCGGAGCCGGAGAGGCGGCCAAGGCGGACGAGGACGACGAGCAGGTGGTGAACCCGTGGGAGGTGACGGTGAAGGAAGGCGGCAAGATCGACTACGACAAGCTCATCGAGAAATTCGGCTGCCAGCGCCTCGACGAGTCGCTTGTCCGCCGCGTCGAGCGCCTCACCGGCCGCCCCGCCCACGTCTTCCTCCGCCGTGGCGTCTTCTTCGCCCACAGGTTCCCATTTGTCCCTAAAGTTCAGATGCCTTTGGGTTTTCCTGGTGTTGCTGATTACGGGAAATTTGGCGCCGTTGTTGTTTTCTCTTCTTTTTGGCAGGGATCTCAATGAGATACTTGATCTCTACGAGAGGGGAGAGAAGTTTTACCTGTACACTGGGAGGGGGCCATCGTCGGAGTCGTTGCATTTGGGCCATTTAGTCCCATTCATGTTCACCAAGTAAGATTTAGATCTTTTCAATGCTGCTTCTACATAATGGTGCTCGAGACTCATTTTTAATGTCTCTGGAATCTATGAATTCTGCTGATTATATTAGTTACATCCTATCACCTAACTGAATTTTTTTTATTGGATGTTTACCCCTTATCAGTTAACTCCGCCTATATTTTATAGCCGGTCCCAAGCCCGGATAAAGGAGGAGGGTTGTGTTAGGCCCCGACAGCCAGCATAAAATTCTGTCGAATCTTATGAACATGGATCAACGAAGAGTGGAATGGCGTCGTATGATCCATGTAGCCGACCCCACCTAGTGGGATAAGGCTTTGTTGTTGTTGTTGTTGATGTTTACCCCTTATCATACCATGGTATTTCAAAACATCCAAACAAACCCAAAATGCTATTTTTGATATTTGCTGGCAACATTCATCTGAAGTTGGCTTTACAAAAGAAAAAAAAACTCATCTGAAGTTGGAAAATTTTATGGCCCCGTTAATTTGGCTAATAGTCTTCAAGAAGCCTGCTGAGTCATTTGAATATAGATGCATATGGGTTCTTGCTTCTGTAGTATTGTTATGTCCTTAAATTTTACAATGCGTTGTTGGAATTTTTAGAAGACACAATCTGTTATATCTGTGTCATAAACTTATGTTTTTTTTTTTGCAGATACATGCAAGATGCTTTCAAGGTTCCTCTTGTTATACAACTAACAGATGATGAGAAATGCATGTGGAAGAACTTGTCAGTGGAAGAATGTAAAAGGCTTGCTCGTGAAAATGCAAAGGACATAATTGCATGTGGTTTTGACATAACAAGAACTTTTATCTTCACTGACTTTGATTATGTTGGAGGGTAGGTCTTTTTGTCATGAGTATTCTTTATTCTCTTACTTTTTTGGGTCAAAATTATATTCCATTCCTTTTTTACTATAGACTGATGATCACCAAAATGATATAGTTCTCCTTTACACTGTCAAGAAGGCATAGAGATACTTATAATTTTCAAAAGATTATTTATTTTCAAAGTATAATTATATAGATAGGATGCTTCTCTATATTGTTACTTGTTTGGAATAATATAATAAGACAATAGCTCCAGGAAAAAAAATATAATAAGACAATATACATGCGATAAATAAACAGTGTACTTGAAAATTTACAAGTCATCGTATTGCTGACGTATAAAGCATATTATACCTCTGGTTGTTCCAAGTTAGGCTTATCTAGTTGTAGAAAAAACACACAACATGGAAGAGTAACGTAAATGCAGAGTTTGATGTGATTTTATGAGTGAAATTAGATGTCTACCTGAAGACTGATAGATAAACAAGCAGAAAGAAGAATTCCATGTCATATTACATTTTATGCTTCACTATGCTCGAAGAAAAACATGGTTTTGCGTTGAGTTACTATTATTCCTGTTTTCCATTTTATTTGTCGGCATGCACATTTACAGGTCTATTGTTTGGCCTTGGAATTGTTTTGTTTACATTGCTAAAATTCCAATATGAATTCTCTGCAGCAAATTCTACGAGAACATGGTCAAAGTTGCAAAATGTGTGACATTTAATAAGGTAGCTATTAGTGGATGTACTATTGAAAGGAAAGCTTTATGGTTCATGAGTCTTTGTTAGTACTAACTGTAGAGCAAATAGATTCATAACTATTTTTATTGCAATGCAGGTTGTAGGAATATTTGGCTTCACAAATGAGGATCATATTGGAAAAATTAGCTTCCCTCCTGTGCAGGTTCTATTTCAACATCCTTAAGTTTTCTTTCAAGTTTATTGCAAACTGACTTAGGCTGTCATTGTTTTATTGAAAATGTCATAGAAAGATGAATTAGCTTTTTTTTGAAACATTAGTTCGTTGTTTGTGTCTGGTTCTGTAACAAGAATAAACAAAAGAATATCATCAATTGTTTTTTGTATATAAATAACATGAGATGGCTTGTGACTGAAAAATGGCTTCCCTTCTTAGAGGAAAAATTGTAGAATATCTCAATCAATAGCATTTTTTTTGTTTAGTAAGATTTTTCTTATTGCAAAACACAAAGAGCATTTTTCTCTGGACATCCCTGCTAAGCAAACACAATCAAAGTATGCAAATAAATTCATTTTTAGACTTCCCATCATATCATTTATTTATTTAGATTGTAACATAGAAGGTTGATAGACATCTTGCTAGAACTATGGGACAAAGCTTAGGGTCTGTTTGATTTGATGTACCAGCACTTACCAATAAGTAAATTTTTTAAGTCTCCCTCTGGGATTTGTATACATGAGTTTCATTTCTGTTATTTGGGTAGATGCAATGGAAATTGCAGAAATAGAAAATTATTGTTTGGTTGAAATTTGATGTATGATGTTGATAATTAAAACATACTTACCTATATTTTTAATATTTTGTATTATTTAATATGATCATTTATTTTTTCTGCTTTTATTAAGTTTTAAATATAAAATTTTTGCGCACGTAATATGCTTTTTCTTCATCATATAAACTTTTGAAAAATAAATTTATTTATTTTATTTTAATATGTGACCATATATTTGTTTATTTTTTGGTTTGCCTGACCATTCTTTGCTTTAGTAGTATGTTATTGTAATATGATATGCTTTATATTAATATTTTATGCTACATGTGCACTTCAAACTTTTGTGATTATTTTTTTAATAAATATTTGATTTTCTTATTTAAGCATAAAGAGTACAACCATTACACATCAATATAACTAGGACTATGGGCGATGTGGTTTGAGTGAAAGCATGTATCTTCAATGAGGATTGTGTCTATGTGGAAAACAAATCTTGCATGCTTTTTCAGCCTAAAAAGAAATGTAAGTAGGATTAGTCGTCCTCGGGCAACCCAAATAATATAAGTTGGACTATTATGTAGGATATTTATATTTTCTTATTTGTTATTTGTGAATCAGGCGCTCCTTAAACAAAATTTTTTTTTTGAGGAAGTGCTCCTTAAACAACTTATGTGATAAACTTGATCATAATTTTCTTAGTAAATGTAAAAACCAATAATTAAATCTACATAATCAAGATGGGTACATATTTCATTATTTCAATCAGTTGGATACATGTTCCAAAATTTTTAACCAGATTAAGTGTCCCAAGCTTTGTTTCTCTTTAAAATATTCATGTTTGGATCCGTTGAAGATGGCATAGACCACCTTTTTTTGTGGCTGAACCATTACTTCGGAGGAGTGGCAATAGGTAGAGAGACTGAATGTTGATGCCTTACTATACACATTCCGGAGTCCCTGCAAGCTACCTGTATATCAGGAGACAAGTGGTGGAGGCGTCTGTGGATGATGACATTGGCGGTCACATGAGCCATATTCCTCCTGTCTAACCACCTTTTTTTTGGGCGAGCTGTGCTACACATCGAACATTTACATCACATTTTGATTTTTGATGAGTGGAATGATGGATAGATAGATTTTTCTTGGCGGTTATCCTTAAACACCTAGAGTTTCTTACTTTTCCATTTTTCTTTGATTCTCCATAGAGACTTGTAAATCACCATCTTTATAGTTTCAATACAAGCAGATGGCTACCTAAGTTTGGAGGTATCCTTTTTCCTCTCAAAAAAGTATTTTGTTTTCAATTTTGTTTCTTAAATTATGATAATAGTGTATCTATCAATCTTGTTTTCTTGTTATTTTTCTTTGTTATTTACATCTTTCACTTTTTACAATTTGTTATTTTTCACAACAACAACAACAACAAAGCCTTATCCCACTAGGTGGGGTCGGCTACATGGATCATACGACGCCATTCCGCTCTAATATATTCGTTGATCCATGTTCATGAGATTCGACAGGGTTTTACGCTGGCTGTCGGGGCCTAACACAACCCTCCTCCTTTATCCGGGCTTGGGGCCGGCTATAAAATCTCTGCAATCTTGTTCCTAAACGTCGGCTATAAAATTTGTTATTTTTCACAATTTTATTTTATTTATTTTCCTGTGGTCTTTTATTTTTTTGTACGGGTTGGGTGCTGGGAAACAAGAGCTGTGTGTTTGGTGGTTTGATATTGGTTATGATTTCCTTTGAAATGATAGTTGATTGTGCCTGATTCGTTGATGCAGAAGTACGATCACCATTTCTTATTTCCTGTCATATGATAGTTGAAATTATATGTCTACAATTCCCTCAGGAAAGAAAATTTCTTATTATGTGCAGGCAGTGCCATCATTCCCAAGTTCATTTCCGCATCTCTTCCCAGGCAAAGACAACCTTCGTTGCTTGATTCCATGTGCCATTGACCAGGTTTTCATATATAACTCAAGGATTTTTAATTACTCTTTGGCATTTCCCTGTTAGTAGATCACATGCCCAGTTTATTCTTTTTAACTAGTGATGGTTTCAATTATGTCATCTTATATTCAATCTTTAGAATGGCTATTTTGCAAGATGCCAACAATCTAGCATTGTCACCACTTTAATATATGGTCGCTCCGTGTGATGGGACCTAGTTGTTTATGTGATATCTTGATGCAGTAACGAGAGAAAATCAGCAATAATAATGAGAAATTAGGCTAGAAGATGAGAAAGATTGATAGAGGAACAATTAGGGTTTATGAAAAAACCACAAAAATCTGTAATTTTGATAAAAGAGGGATAATGACGGCTGATAACCCTATTGGCAGCCTTAAATATTAGGGTTACAAGAGGTTATGAACTACTAATCAATTTTCACCCTTGATTAACCCACTTTTAATCAAGACCGTTATAACTAATCACGACCCTTATAACTAATTAAAAGGCAACATGCCTACCACATGATGACTAATAAACTAAAACATCAACTTTAATTAAAATAACTAATTTAAAATAGAAGCTCTTGCGTCAATCTCCTCAGCTTGAAAATTTTGACTCCTTGGAAAAAACTTGCACCACATCAGCATACATCTCAGCATCGATCTTCTTGAGCTCATCTTCATTAATCAAAGTGCTTTCAGTAGCAGGTTTACCCAACCATTTAATAAAAAATTTTCTATATTCTCTTTGACATCCAACACATCTTCAATAACATCAGTAGAAACTTTGGGGTGTTGTTCAAAGTGATTTGAAACTTCAGTTGTGTGCATATCAAAGCCCTCAAAAGCAACATTAAAGATAGGACTGATTTGCAAATTTGATGGAAGCTCAATGAAATAAGCAACAACAACAACAACAACAAAGCCTTATCCCACTAGGTAGGGTCGGCTACATGGATCATACGACGCCATTCCGCTCTATTAGTAACCAAACCTTTCGGTATATTATTCACCAATAGATCTTGCTCTATTAGTTCGCCAAGTGTCCGCCTTGGCCTCCCTCTCCCTCTTTTAATCGGACTCCAGATTATTTGATCTACTCTTCTTACTGGCGCATCTAATGGTCTTCTCTGAACATGACCAAACCATCTCAAACGATTCCCTACCATTTTCTCACTAATAGGAGCCACTCCGACTCATTCACGTATATGGTCATTCCTAATCTTATCTAATCTTGTATGACCACACATCCATCTCAACATCCTCATTTCGGCTACCCCCACTTTACGTTCATGTTGTTCCTTCATAGCCCAACATTCACTACCATATAACACTGCTGGCCTTATAGCAGTACGATAGAATTTTCCTTTAACTTTATTGGGTACTTTTCTATCACAAAGAACTCCAGTGGCTTTCCTCCACTTACACCAACCAGCTTGAATTCTATGATTAACATCGTCATCAATCTCACCATCTTGTCTTATAATTGATCCTAAATATTTAAACTTTGTCACTTGAGGAATTATATCCTCCCCTAGCCTAACTTTCAAATCGTCTCTAAGTTGTTTATTTGTGAAATTGCTATGCATATATTCTGTTTTATTCCTACTTAAACGAAAACCCTTTGACTCCAACGTATTTCTCCATATTTCCAATTTTGTATTAATCTCTTCTCTTGAATTCGCTAAAAGTACTATATCATCCGCAAATAGCATGCACTTAGGTACCTCCTCTGTGATACTCTCGGTTATAGCATCGATAACTAAGTTAAATAGATACGGGCTTAAAGCTGATCCTTGATGTAGGCCAATTCCTATAGGAAATTCATTTGTCTCACCTCCGGGTGTCCTAACCCTAGTCAATGCCCCATCGTACATATCTTGTATTACCTTAATGTAGGCAACACGCACCCTTTTCTTTTGCAAGGCTTTCCAAAGTACATCCCTTGGTACCCGATCATACGCCTTCTCTAAGTCAATGAAAGCCATATGTAAGTCTCTTCTCCTACTTCGATACTTCTCCATCATCCCCCTTAGTAAATAAATCGCCTCTGTAGTGGATCTTCCTGGCATGAACCCAAATTGTCTCTCAAAAATACTAGTCTCCATTCTCAATCTATGCTCAATCACTTTTTCCCATAATTTCATTGTGTGACTCATAAGTTTAATCCCTCTATAATTTGCACAATTCTGAATATCCCCTTTATTTTTGTAAATAGGAACTAATGTACTTAATCTCCAATCATCAGGCATTTTTTTCGACCGTAAAATCTCATTAAATAGTTTACATAACCACAACACACCTTTTTCTCCTAAACATTTCCAAACTTCAATCGGTATACCATCCGGTCCAACGGCTTTACCATTCTCCATTTTCTTAAGAGCTTCGCTAACCTCCAAGACTCTAATTCTACGATAAAATGACCTATTAAGCTCACATTTACTAACTGTCAAGTCCTCCAAATCACAATGGGAACCTTCACATCCATCATTAAATAGCTTATAGAAATACTCTTCCCATCTGTTCTTAATATCTCCTTCAGTAACTAAAACCTTACCAGCTTCATTTTTTATGCATCTTACTTGATCCAAATCTCTCGACTCCTTCTCTTTATTCTTTGCAATCTTGTAAATCCTTTGTTCACCAGCCTTTGTCCCTAACTCCTTATAAAACCCCTCATATGCTTTAGCACGAGCATCACTAACTGCCTTCTTAGCCTCCCTTTTCGCCAAACGATACTTTTCCCAATTGTCAGAACTATTGTCCAAGTGTATCGCCTTGAAACAATTCTTCTTATTACGCACCTTTTCTTGGACCTCCTCATTCCACCACCAAGTCTCCTTATCTCGTGGTCCAAAACCTTTTGATTCTCCTAAAATGGCTTTAGCAACCATTTCAACCTTTTTTGCCACATTCTTCCACATGATACTAGCATCTCCTTCTAACTCCCACACACTTTCCTCTAATAACTTACTTCTAAAAGTCTCTCGCTTCTCCCCCTTTAACTGCCACCACTTGATCTTTCGATCAAAAACTGTTCGGGATTTTGGTTTTATACATTTCATTTGCATATCAAGAACTAACAATCTATGTTGTGTAGTCACCCCATGCCCAGGAATTACTTTGCAATTAGTACAGCGTCTTTTATCAGTATTTCTTGTCAAGAAAAAATCGATTTGAGACCTATGAGTTCCACTTTTGTATGTGATTAAATGTTCATTTCTCTTCCTAAAACAAGTGTTGATAATCTTAAGGTCGTATGCTAAAGAAAAATCAATAATAGTTTGTCCTTCCTCATTCAATTCCCCAAAACCAAAACCACCATGAACCCTTGCATGTGGTCCTGCCTCTTTACCAACATGTCTATTAAGGTCTCCCCCAATATAAACTTTCTCGGTTGTTGGTATACTTTCAATCAAACACTCCATATCTGCCCAAAACTTCTCCTTGAGATGTGATTCTGCTCCTACTTGGGGTGCATATGCACTAATAATGTTCATAGTCTCCTTTCCAACAATTACTTTCACGGATATGATTCGATCCTCAATTCTTTTAACTTCCACAACATTCTTCCTCCATTCTGCATCCGCGATAATACCAACACCATTCCTTCCATTTACCTTACCTGTGTACCAAAGTTTGGAACCATTTAACCTAATCTCTTTACTTCCCTCTCCTACCCATCTAGTTTCTTGCAAGCATAAGATACTAATCTTACGCTGGTCCATTACTTGTGCCACCTCGAGGCGCTTCCCATTCAACGTCCCAATGTTCCAAGAACCTAATCTGACCTTAGTCTCATGAACTAGCTTCTTTAACCGCCTCCGTCCATTAGAGTGCGGTAGTCCTTGCTCATTTAACACTGCATTCAGGCGAGGATGCAGCGGCTCTTGCTCTCTTATCACTGTACCCGAGCTGTACAGCGCGTTACTTACGGGTAACGACCTAGCATTAACACAATATATTCGTTGATCCATGTTCATAAGATTCGACATGATTTTATGCTGGCTGTCGGGGCCTAACACAACCCTCCTCCTTTATCCGGGCTTGGGACCGGCTATAAAATATAGGCGGAGTTCTCAATGAAATAAGCATTTGAACTTATTTTCTTTAGTATCTTGCAAGGTCCAAACTTCCTTGACTTGAGTTTGTGGTAAGTGCCCTTAGGAAACCTCTCTTGTCTCAAGTGTACAAGGACCAAGTCGCCTTCATCAAAGTCTTTAAGACATGTAGATTGGCTGCATGGGCATAAGCTTCATTATTTGATTTCAGGGCAACTTTTACCTTCTCCTGAATGTCGTGTTGAGAGAAGACATCACTAGCCGAATATGAAAATTCTTTCAAAATATCTTGAGCTTCGGGTGATCGGTGAGACATTATCCAACACTTTCAGCTTCTTAACACTATATTAAATTTCTCAGCACATAAAAAGCCATTAACCTTGCAGTTTTTTGATAAGCCAGCAACATGTTTTGCATCCCCCTCCATTGGAATACGTGTTTGGTCTAGTGTGATGTTCCATGTCATGGTCATACAACCATGGTTTTCCCACGAGAATATGTCCAACATCCATAGGCACAACATCACATAAAGCTTCATCTTGTAGATGACCTTCCATAGTAAATTGCACCAAACATCGAGCAGTGATAGGAATTTCATTGCCCTTCTTAAGTCAGCGAATTTTGTAAGGATGTGGATGTTTTTCAATAACCAATCCCAGCTTCTCTACTGCATATTTAGAAATGACATTTTCCATGCTACCACTATTTATAACTAGATCACACATCTTCCCGCCACAAAGAACCCGTGTTTTGAAGATACTATGCCTTCTCCAATTTCTTCTTCTGTAGTTGTGGCAGTTAAAACACTTCGAACCACCAATGATTCTCCTTGAACAGGGAGAACATCTATTTCTTCATTTTCATCCACATACCGATCATAAATAGGCTCTGTTTCTTCATATTCTTCATCTTGCAGTTCCACTAGATTGACTCTTCGTTGTGGACAAGAATAAGAATCGTGACCCTTTTCACCACAAGTGAAACAACGGATTTGTGTGTTGTTTCCTTTAAAAGTCGCAGGTGCAGAATTATTTTGTCCACCGAAACGCATTACAACTTTCCCCTTATCATCACTTTTATTTGCATGGGGGTAGCCGAAATGAGGATGTTGAGATGGATGTGTGGTCATACAAGATTAGATAAGATTAGGAATGACCATATACGTGAACGAGTCGGAGTGGCTCCTATTAGTGAGAAAATGTTAGAGAATCATTTGAGATGGTTTGGTCATGTTCAGAGAAGACCATTAGATGCGCCAGTGAGAAGAGTAGATCAAATAATCTGGAGTCCGATTAAAAGAGGGAGAGGGAGGCCAAGGCGGACACTTGGCGAACTAATAGAGCAAGCTTATTGGTGAATAATATACCGAAAGGTTTGGTTACTAATAGAGCGGAATGGCGTCGTATGATCCATGTAGCCGACCCCACCTAGTGGGATAAGGCTTTGTTGTTGTTGTTGTTGAGTTCCTTGACTACTTCCTTGTCCTTGTGCAGATGCATTATTCTCTATATTTCTAGCAGCAGCTGAACCCTTTTGCATAATGCCTCCTGAGCGTCCCATTAAAGGTCTACGTGCTCCATATCGCCACACTCGTTTTTTAGCCAATAAAGCTTGTTGTCGAGCATCTTCAAGAGTACACACACGAGCAATAAGCATCTCATCTCTAATAGATTGGTTAAGCCCAGCAAGATAACGAGCAGCTACTTGCTCATTTGTTTCATTCAATCCGACACGAATTGATAAGTTGTAAAATTCTGAAATATACTCTTCAATATTCATACCTCGCTGATTCAAAGAGTAAAACTTTTCATATAAATCCATTGTATAATTAGCTGGTAAGAATTGTTTTCGCAGCTTCGTCTTCATATGCTCTCAGGTGCCAATTTTTTGTTTACCTTGTCGTTCACGTTGCTCTTCAATTCTCTTCCACCATTGAAATGCTGTCCCCTTTAACTTCAGCTTCACAAATAGCACTTTTCTATTTCTGTCATAGGTTTCCACTCAAAATAAATTTCCAGACTTGTTTCCCAATCTAAATAATCTTCAGCGTGCATCTTTCCATGAAAATCAGCAACTTCAATCCTAATTCCACCACTGTTAAGATCTAGGACATGAATCAACCTATCCTCCAATCGATCTCGCACCAAATTTGTATTCATGAAAGAGATTATCAAAATACCCTTGATCAGTATCATCTTCGAGACTACCTTCCAGTATGTCTGTTAGAGTGTGGCCACCTTCCGGAATCTCCATATGGGCTGCCACACGTTCCTGTCGTTGTAAGGCTTGCACACTTCGCGACAAATCTTCAATCATTCGTCGAATCTCTGCCATCTCTGCTTGCTGTCCAGGGTTGTCATGTCCTCGGCCTCTACCACGTCCAACCATGGTTCAAAAGCAAAGAAAACCTTAACATTTTGTATGATCTTTTGCTCTGATATCAATTTGATGCAGTAACGAGAGAAAATCAGCAATAATAATGATAAATCAGGCTGGAAGATGAGAAAGACTGATAGAGGAACAATTAGGGTTTATGAGAAAACCGCAAAAATTTGTAATTTTGATAAAAGAGGGATAACGACGGCTGAAAATTGTATTGGCAGCCTTAAATACTAGGGTTACAAGAGGTTATGAACTACTAAGATTAATCCACTTTTAATCAAGACCGTTATGACTAATCACGACCCTTATAACTAATTAAAAGGCAACATGCCTACCACATGATGACTAATAAACTAAAACATCAACTTTAATTAAAATAACTAATTTAAAATAAAAGCTCCTGCGTTATATCTATTCTTCTATGTTTGTGATGTCACCTCTAGAATTATTCCAGTTGGTCGTTTGCCATGTAAAAATGTTTATTTCTTTATGTCATGTCTATCCATATTCCTACACTGTGTTATGCACTATTCACCTAATATGTCAACTTAACAGTTCTGGATGATTTTTTTTTTTAACAAAGCAGTTCTGTATAATTTCTTTATAACCTGTGTTTAGGTGAACCCCTTGTTATGTCTAAAAATCTATATAATTCTCTTGGAAAAAGGAAATCCTACATGGGGCATCAGAAATTGCAGACCTCTTTGGGAGACTTTGAAAATATTGCTTTAAGACCTTGTTTGTTGATTTCTCATGGTAGTGCATGTAGATTCTGATGTATTTTTTGAACAACAACAACAAAATCTTATCCCACTAGGTGGGGTCGGCTACATGGATCATACGACGCCATTCGTTGATCCATGTTCATAAGATTCGACAGGATTTTATGCTGGCTGTCGGGGCCTAACACAACCCTCCTCCTTTATCCGGGCTTGAGACCAGCTATAAAATATAGGCGGAGTTTGATGTGTGAAGCATCATTCTTATATAATCCTAAATCTAAAACTCAAATGGAAATGGCTAAAAGTGGACAAATATGGCTCCTTAGGTGTGAGAATTAGCCTAATATTTCTGATTCTCATACAAATTATCCTAAATGAGACATTAAAATACCTTTCTTTTTTAAGAAAAAAAGAGACACAGATACACCTTATTGTTGAAATAAACAAACAAGGAGAAAGGCACTTCTGTGGGGCTCATATTATTTACATGTCTTTTCTTAAGAGAGCCAGATAAAAAACACCATCACTTTACATAGCAATCCAACAAAAATAGAGGTGTAAACAATAGGATTTTAATAATATTCCTTTGGCTCCCCTTCAAAATAATATGTTTTACAAGAAAGAAGTAATCTGATATTTTTTGTTTCAGATACGTCATCTATTCAACTGAGATTTGCAAATAATAAGAGTTTACAGTTCCTTGGTTTCAGGTTCTGAATTATGCATGTGGCTAAAAGAACAACAGCAAAAAGTTATTGAATGATAGCATAAGATACTTGGATTGGACAATGCAATGGAAATGGACAAAGGAATAAGATAAAAAGAAATGTACTTTCTTGACAATGTCAAATCATGAATTTGAAGTTCAGATGTTTTTTTTTTGTTTTTTTTAACTAATTAGGCATTCTTATATTTATAAATTCGATCAGTCACCAAAAACATTCTCATATGTTGTATACCTGGCTTTAAGAAGCAAAAGGATTGTGAAAACTTCCAAACTGTTGTAGCCACGATCTACAAAATCACCCATGCATTTCATGCATCTTAGTAGTTAAAATTTTGGTCGTCATCTGTAATTTATCATTACTCTAGCTATCCCCTTAAAAAGACGTAACCTATCTGTTATTGGAAACTTTCCTTGATGCATATTTTACTTTTCAGGATCCGTATTTCAGAATGACTCGGGATGTTGCTCCTAGGATAGGCTATCAAAAACCTGCTTTGATTGAATCATCCTTCTTCCCTGCTCTTCAGGTATTCTTATATTATTTGCTGGCATCGGAACTTCTGAGCAATGTTTTCAAATTCGTTAAGTGGACATGAATGATAGGACCAAAAAAGCACGTAATTGTACAAATGTAAACAGAAAATGATAATACCTATTGCTACGTAGTCCACTTTTGAATGATTTTGTGCTTTAAATTTGAAAAAAATTCTAAAAAAATTGAAAATTTTTATAACAATAATATGCAAGCAGGTTATTGATTAACACAAAATTGCATTTCCTTAAAAAACATTGATAATAATCAAACACTAAGAAGAACAAGAACAACATGATACTTGTAAGCTTATGGCATGAAAAATAAAAAAGTGCTGAATGAACCCATGTAAATGAAAAAAAATTGCAACCACGAAAAAAGGAGCCCCATCCACAAGTGTTATGCACACAAGCTGGGGGATGGACTCGCCTCATTGCTCGAGGGAGGCTTGGATGTTTTGTGATGTATAGGAAACATGCGACACAATCCGAGGTTAAAATGCTGGGATTGGTAGAAGACCTTATGGGCCAGCACACCATCCTGCTGTGCACTTGACAAAAAAGATCGAAGATCAAGTGCAAAATACGGAATGAACACGAACATGTCTTCATGTCAAGATGTGTTTTTGATGACATTGCCTTTGATATATGATTTACTTGGCATGTCAAGAATGCAAGATTTCCAGATTAAGAACCTTCGGTTTTTTAATTATTATTATTATTTTTCTTCTAAAAAAAATTTTATTATTATTTTTTTTGAGAGAGTTTTTTTTAATTATTATGTTTGTACAACAGTCGACTCAGAGATTGAAACTTGAATACTTTTGTGGAAATCAACTAGTGCTCCTTTCCTTTTGATGATAAAAAATGATGGCTTCATCTTTTTGGAAAGGGATGATTAGATTTTAGAAGGTACAAATGAAGACCAAAGGCTATACATTATCCTTCCAAGAAAAAGATCAATAGAGTTCACATTTCCTAAAAAAAATCAATATAATTCACAGTGTCTCTATCTACTCCTTGATTAAACTGGACAAATGGTATAATGATTTCTCTATATCTAAGAAAAGGATAATCCTATTCCTTTGAAGCCCCGAATGGCACATAAGATAATGTGTGACACTCCACAAAAGAAACGAGGATAGTGAGTGATGCAAAGTGGGACAGTCTCAAATAGTATGTATAAGCAGTGTAGAACAATCTAAAACAATATGTATAACTATGCTGGTGTTAGCGTCATACCCTGAAGCTCTGCAAAACTCTGGTGAGCAGGGTTCTTCTTTCTGGGTGTCAGATACCTCAGGAAGTTTGGTGCTGGGCCAATGTTGACTGGACTTGCTTGCTGCCAATCAGAGGTGGCATTTTGGCTTTCCTTCCGAAGAGGAGGGACCTCAGTTGGTGGCGATATTTATTGATCCGGAAAAGACAGATACACAGCTCTTTTGCTTTTCTTTGGGCAATTTGGCTGTAGAGGGATGCAGTGATTTTCTGAGGAAACCGCTGCTATGTGGAGAACATCTTCACACATGCCTGAGTGTTATTTATGGATCTCGGCAAATAACATATAAGAAGTTTATCTGTTTTTTTGTTTTCTCATGGATCTATTATGATTATCATTTTGAAATAAGAAAACTCCTGTGACGGCTAGTAATATGGGTGTTAATTCTTTCTTCTTGTAAAAAAAGAAACTGTTTTTATCACCCAGCACCCATCTTGCTCAGAAATCTAGTAAACCTACCGCATTGTAGGAACATGTATTACTTTTTCAGTGTGTGGTAACTCTCCATTTCAGCATCTATCTTCATTTCTTCATTGATCTGAGCAAGACCACTATCTAAAAGGCCATATTACAGGATTTTGGTGAACTAGTTCAAAATTTAGTTGCTGGGCAAGATGTATTTTTTTTTCTTTTTTTTTTTGAGAGGAAAAGATGCTACCCAATTATGGTAGACTTCAAGGTAAGACTATAATTTCAAAATTTTGAAAGTACGTACATGAATAGGAAAACCAGAAGGCATCCACACGAACTGGGGCCACAACATGAGCTATCCAAAACCCTGCTCGTGGATCAAAAAAAGAAACATGCTGTACAATGTTCTCTGCATGACCCCCCGTCCCCAAGTCCCTAACAAAAACAATGAAGTTATGCTAAAGCCAAA
The DNA here is from genome assembly GCA_030549335.1 of Pontederia crassipes. Classification (NCBI taxonomy): domain Eukaryota; kingdom Viridiplantae; phylum Streptophyta; class Magnoliopsida; order Commelinales; family Pontederiaceae; genus Pontederia; species Pontederia crassipes. The sequence goes on from CM060190.1 coordinate 40,384,089, forward strand.
TGGCACCGGCGATCGTCAAGAATCTCTCCAATGGTAATCTCCAACCTTAGTCCCCATCTGCCTAGCATCCGCAGCAGTGGTGCGGAGAAAGTTTTAGATGATGAAAGTTCCACATCAGTGATGTGAGTCTGTCTCCATACGTTGTTTGTTCCACACATAGCACATGTAATGTCAATTGTGGGTGCCCATGGTGCGAGGTAAGTCCTAGTGTCCATGTTGTAGGAGCTAGGCAAAAATCCTGACTTTAAGTGGCATGTGTGGCCTCCAAATTAGCTTGCAATCCATGCTGAGATGTCTAGTGATTGTGTTCTTTTGGAGGAAACAAAAGTAGATGCGATGAGCCAAGAAACGACTGGGGTCCAGCCGCCCAGGTCCATCCGTCTCTGAATGCAAGGTCTAGAGTCTAGACAGAGGGAGGCGATGCCTCTTGAATAATCCCGCAGCTTTGTGATCCAATGGTTATATAAGGGAGATCAGAAGATTGGTGTCCAAGAGCTCAAACCCAGTCCACCAGTAGGTGTCCATTATCAGTAATTGATGCAGAGGGATCTTCTGATAATGGCATGAGCTTGGGAAAAGCCACCAGAAGGATGCCTCAAGGGAGCCACTCATGACGCTAGAAGGAAAAGCCATCCTGGAGCCAAGTGCGGCCGTCATAAGAAGGCGAATAAGGGGGACTAGAACCATATTGCCTTGCCAAGAAACAGAGGCTCCTTAGGTGAGCATCGTTCGCAAAGTCCAATAGAGTTCCTTGTAGCATGTGAAGAAAATAGAGCTTCAAAGATGTCCTGCCCCCATAATCTGAGCTGCCTTGAACGATGTGTCAGCAGATGCTCTTCAATGCTACCAGATGTTCCTCTCGCCTCCGATAACCATGACCTTATAAAGAAATGCTCATTTTGTTCAATCATTGCTTCACTTATACAGGCATCCCCAGTACTACTAACATGTAATAGATGTGTAAGGATGACATAATTGATCTAAGAAACACCATTCTGCCCCTTGCGAGAATAATCTCGAGCTCCAATCGTGTAATCTGTGCACCATCCGCTCAAATACTGGGTCCACCCTTGTTATCCGGTATGCTGGTCAGAGAATGGAATGCCTAGGTAGGAGATCGGGATGGAGCTTATTGGACTACGAATTTCAGCTGTATACAGTCGCCTCCTCGACCACCATGCCAAAAGGTATGAAGGAGAATTTGGCATGGTTCATATATAGTCCCAAGGCCATCCTGAAGAGCTCAACCAAGATGGCTCATGGCTGTACTGTGTGACTCCATTATCTTCTGCAGGTATTCTTTTTCGTGTGTCTTCTCCATATGTTTTTTCCTCTACACTTTTATTTACTACAATATGATGTTGTGGAGTGAGAGGGATGGAGTGTCCTAGCAAATAACTAGGGCGCCCGACCTGTGCTCCACCATCGTCGGGGTTACCAACCTAGCGGTGCCACCGCCATTGCCGGCAGCACCATTGCATTACCTCCCTTCACCTAGTCTTGCGACCCTCCTCCCATTGATGCCCCAGCAGACTCTGCCCCTACCTGCTCCTCTTTCCCCTCTCTCCCTCTTGCCTTAGGGCATCGGACTGCTGGCAGCGCCACTCGCAGTGTCCTCGCACCTCTCCTCTCTGCCTCACTTGTCATCGACACGCGCAACCCCCTCCCTGCAACAGCTCAGCATTTCGCCTCTACGGGCTCCTTTCTTTTTCCCCTCCATCCCCCCATGTTTTTAGGTGTCTGCTCTAGTGAGGGAGTATCCATCACCACATCTTAATCCCACCTCGTTGTCCCTGTATCTCACTCCCTCAACTGTGATGTGCCCACAATGTCACCCACTCTGGGGTGGTTGGAAAACCCTTGAGCTTCCCCTTTGGCTAGGTGGAGACCATCATTCGAACCTGCCTACGGCAGGGACATCACGCTCAAACCTGCTCTGGCCTCCTATGATGTCGTCCCCCCCACCCCACCCCACCCCACCCCCACCCCCACCATGTTACTTGCCCAATTCTCCGCCCAGCCAAGAGAACGACTGGAAAGGGGTCAATGCAGCCTGAAGCTATGGGGAAGACCCTTAGGAAGCAAGGACTCTCAACTCAGAACCTCTACCAACCTCCAACTCCGCTCTGCACATGTGCCTGCAGTGGTCAGCAGCAGCTCAGAGAAGTCCTGACCTCCTCAGGACATGCCTAGTGGTTGTACCCTCACATGATCTCTCAGAACTATCCTTTATCCGAGCAGCGCTCAACATCTTCGGCGTCGGAGCTCTGTTCCATTTGTTGGAGCTCTGTTTCAACAGTGAGACACCTTGCTGGCCTCTTCCTTCCCTCTACCATGGGATGGAACTTGAACATGGGGACCATGGGAACTGTCCAATGGGGGTAAAACTGGTGCCACTTTCTGCAGCCATGACCATCAAGATACAAGGAGTTCCACTACATCGGATGACAGTCGACACAGTGCATGCAATCATCAAGACTTTTGGTCAAATGATAAAGACAGTGATATCAGCCCTTGGATCGCCAGACATCTCTAGCATTGAGGCGGTAGTCTGTTTCTTCCTGGCCATCAAATCCCGTGTTCTGTCATTCTGTGTGGGAGCAGACCGTTTCAGCGTGAGGATCGGAGCAAACCCCAGGTCACATTGCTTTTATCAGGTCACTGGAGTGAACAATAATCATGACAGTACAACTTTTGCCGTCAGCCTGGGCCAGCAGATGAATTTTTTTTAGGAGGGTGGGCCAGCAGACGAATACGGGGACAGTTTGGACCCTCTGCAGTCATCTCCAGCTATCCACACAGCCCTAGCTGCCACAACACCCCCTCTCATGGCCGAATCACACCTGTTGCTCCAACTCACACCCAACAATGCACACCCGACACCATCCCCACACAGAATCAGACCCACGGACTCTGGCTCAACCCTCTATAAAGAAGAGAGATAGTCAGATAAATGGGCCAGACCCGTGGTCAATTGTGAGATGCACAGAAGAGGTAAAAACTCGAAAGGAGAATCACTTGTCCTTTAGCTTTCTTATAAAATGCTGCTAAGGTGTTTGATTTGTGGAATTTGCTTTCATTAGTTGGAGTGTGTTGATAATAAAGACTTTAAGTCTTTGTAGAAAATGTAACAATTGGTAAAGGTGGTTATAAACATCACTGGTGAAGGCAGAAACATCTATAGTTTATACATTCCTCATATTTCCAATTTAACTACTTTTTTGATAAAAAAATTATCACGTAATTGTATTGCATATTGTGACAGGAAATGAACTAGCAAAACTATGTTAATAAGTTTAATTTCCTCTGATTTATTACTATTTTTACCTATTGGCTTTCAGGTAGTATTTTTGTTGCTTATTAATCATTAATGATGACCATTGTTGTTATAAAACCCACAGGGGGAGACAGGAAAAATGTCTGCAAGTGATCCAAATTCTGCAATTTATGTGACCGATTCACCGAAAGACATAAAAACAAAGGTTTGCCTTCTAATTCCATTCGGCTAATTGATTATTGTATTAAATACAGTATGAGGTGCATTCTATTATAAAATAGCTTAAGCAGCTGATAATTTGAAGGCTTGGTTGCTAAATCATAGATACAAAAAGAGATTTAGATTATGAAATTAAAATGAAATGACATCAATGGACCTCAGGATCTATGGATAAGCTCATGGTTGTCAAAAGGACGACCAAACTGAAGTGTATCTTACAAGGGTGCTTTTTTTTGTCGCCCTTTATTATTGCCTCTGTTGTCCATATTTTTTTTCTTGTGTAGCAAAACTCGACTTTTAAAAAAAAAGTGTAGCAAAACTTGTGTAGACAGAGTTCAATATTATCTTTATAATCTTCTAAAAAAATATATTATCTTTATAAAAAAAGTTGCCCTAAAAAAGTAGTCTAAAAAATTAATATCTCCTCAACATTTATTAAAGTAAATCCATTTCTGGATATCTACTTTTTCGAGGTCTTGTATAATCGGAGTTATTTTCTTATCTGCATGTGCAACCCTCATAGATCATATTGTTTACATTTACCTGGTGGTTGATGTGAAGCTTGCGTCTGTTTGATTTAGGTTAGAACAAAGACAAATTGTTTGTTTCTGATAAAATGTTTAGAAGGTTTTCTTACTAGGAAAGAAAGTTTTCTCCAACGAATGTCTCACTCAAAAGAAAAAAAAAACTTAAAATGAGTATTAAAATATGATTTTTTTTTAGTTTTGGTTAATTCTACCAAATGATAAAATGTGAGGGGATTTACTAAGAGGAACTAAAGGGTCCGAATGAGACCTAGTTCCATGCGTGCTTGGTTCCTATTGGGTTATTACATGATGGGGTTGCATGTTTTTCTTTGAAGTGACATTTTTACTTTTTTTTTCATTTCTCTCATTTTTTTTTTGAGGGATCATTTCTCTCATTCTCTCTTCTCTCATATATATATATATAATTTTTTTTCTAAATATTTTATTTTCTATTTTAATTAAATCAACTATAGAATTATAAAACTTAATTAGCCCATTAATTTTTATTTAAATGTTAACTCATTCAGATGGGTTAATAAAAATTCTAACCCAAAGATTGTTCGGGTAAGTCATTAAATTGATTAAATATATACATCAAGTTTATAATTTTTGTTAATTGAAATAGTAATATATTCCAGTGAATTAATTAAAATATTAAAAACATCAAAATAAATATTGTTAAGTTATGGATTATCTCACTAATTAATTATGTATTGCACGTTAAATTTTATTAACAGAATATTTTCAATATTTTATTATTAAAATATATTTTAATTGTTAAATAATAGTTATAACTTAATATTATTACTTTTTTCTGATTTTTATAAAAATATTATATTTTTAAATAAATGCTTAAAAAATTAATTATCATAATTTTTTATTCAACTTATTTTTATCTCATTTCAAAAAAACAATTCTCATTTTAAAATATATTTTACCTTTCCACTCTTATGTTCCAAAATCCATATACCCATTAGAATTAATCAATCAAGTCATTATTACATCTAGTTCCATCCAAATATATGCAGAACTGATATGCCAATTCAACTAGTCATTGCAAACGTGGAACCATGATTCCATTGTCAAAAGCAACTCTTAAGTTATTCTCTAAGGCTATGTTTGGTTTTCTAATGATGGAGAGGTGGGTTAGGATGGTGGAGTATAGGTTGGTGAAGTTGAGTGGTGAAGGTTTATAAAACCATGTTCGGATATGAATTAATGGAATAGGTTGGGTTAATCTAATAAGCTCTTTATTTGGATACAAATTATAATACATGAGTTAAGGAAGTTTAAGTTAGGTAAATGTCTTTATTACCCTTAAAAAAATTATTTCTTTTTTATTTGATTGAGAAGAAATAAGGGTAGAATGGGAATAATTGTTTCTAACCCCTCCAAAACCACCAATTCAGTGGGTTTAATTTTTAGTCGTGTGATGTGCTCTTGAATACCAACCTATCCTTACATGATTTTTTAAAAATAGTATCCAAACAAGATGTAAGATTTTAAACCCACTTCACCTCAATTAAACCTAACCCATCCTTACTTAATCCTTCATCCAAACACACACTAATTGTGATGTTATGTTTTCAGGTCAACAGGTATGCCTTCTCCGGTGGTCAAGATTCCATTGAGAACCACAGAAAGTATGGAGCAAACCTGGAGGTATGCCTCTTCTCTTTGTGTGCATTGACTTAATATCATAGTTTTTTTTAATTCGATTGGGTTTCTCTTTTGGCCAAATATATACTTTCTGTACAGAGTCTAGTAGAAAATATTATTTGCATTCAGTTTATCATCTTTTTGTTCTTCTAATAATTTTTAGGTAGATATTCCTGTCAAGTACCTCGGTTTCTTTCTTGATGATGATGCTGAGCTTGAGCATATCAGGAAGGTACTACATGCCTTAATATACGATCAAATTCTGCTTTAAAGGTAAGTTGTATCATAGTTATTCATTATGTTCACAAATTGTGCTTCTCATGAAAAATGCAGGAATATGGAGCGGGGCGAATGTTAACTGGTGAAGTTAAAAAACGGCTGATTGAGGTCTTATCTGAGTTGGTTGAACGCCATCAGAAGGCAAGGGCGGCAGTCACAGAGGAAGTAAGGAATCATTATAGCCACTTGCATGACATTTCTTTATAACAAATGCTTTGATAATTGCATGTCAAATCTTTCATGAACAGGATTTAGCATGCACTTAGCTGGTGAAGTTAATTTTTTAGGTCTTAGAAGGCACAAAATGAACAGTTTATTTCATGATTTGTCGTTTCAAAATGGCACTTCATGATTTCTTAAAGTTTCTTGTTTCATTACACAATTTGTAGTGGATTCTACTACAAAAGTATCTTTGCAAAAATGATAGTTCTTTCAAGCTAAAATATAAAAAATCTCAGTATTTTGTTTCACAGCATAAGGAACAAAAAAATATTGGTTATTCTTCACATCTCCAATAGCTTGTATTTTTTGCCATATCAGATATTTAATTTGGTTGTCATATTTTCTCCGTAGTCTAGGAATGCTCTATCTAGTTGTCTTTTTGTAGGATTCCATTTATTCTTTTTTCTCTTGTTTATTCTCGTTTGATGTTTTTTTTTTGGTTTCTAGATGGTCGATGCTTTTATGGCAGTGAGACCTCTTCCCCATATGTTTGGTTAAAGACTTGCAGCGAAAGGAAGAGGATCAAATTTATTTTTCTGAAATTTTCCTATTCAAGAAACAAGGAGAGAAGCCGTCTCCAGAATTTATTTTTCTTAATCTGTTCAACATACCATATAAGACATCTTTGGGGAATGAGATGAATTTGTAAAATGTTAGTGGGTGGGAATTCATCATCCTGGGGAGCTTTTGTGTTAAGTTGTATTCTTTGTTAGATGAGCCATATTTTTGTTTTTGCCTTCGCAGTGCAAAGTCATTATAATTTAGAAATGCAAAATATATAATTTCATTTGAAGCTCCCACCCATCTTAATATGCTCAACAATCAGTCCAAGTTTTCTTCAAATGTAAAAGAAATTTTTTTCCCGCATTCCAACTTTTTCAAGAAAATCTGGCAAATGCTTGTTCCGAATTGTGCTATGTGGAGTTTGACATTTGATTATAGCAGTGCATTTACATGAAAAAAAAAAGAAAACCCAATTTTCACGTATGAACACTTATCTGAATTTGTCTCCCTTCGACTTCTCAAAATGATATGTATGCGTGAATCAACTGTAAGGGGAGAGCTTATTATCTGTGGTTGGCATTTACGGAACTAGTAATTTAGGAATATTGACCCTTTGAAGCCACTTTACTTTTATTACATTGTGTTTTTTTTTTTCAATTTGAAAGTTCTATGTATAATTTTATAATTCATGAACATTGATAATATTCTTCCATTTAGCAGCACTTCAGAATAAAATAGCCCTAACCTTAATGACGCGATTCAAGCAAGGAAAGACTTAATAAGTAAGAATACTTGGGCAGCCAGATGAGCAAGGATAATTATATGTATATAATTACATAGTACTTTATTATTATTATGATGTTATTTTTAATATATATATATATTGCATTGCATGCGTTTAAGAAATAATAACATTATATAAAAGATCATTAACGTGTATCTCCATTATTACGATTTGTGGCAGTAATTTGCCACTTAACTATAATAGGTTTCTAGAAAAAAAAATCAGAAGAGGAAAGTTTTTGTATGTTTTACACGGATGTTTTCTTTGCGAACATAAAAAATAGTGTGTTGTGTTCGAAATAGTGTGTTTTTTTTTTGTTTCACAACTTATCAGTTTTCCATTCGAATAGTACTCTTTGCTTAAAATTATATATACTCGATAGTTTGGCAAATAAAGTTCGCTGATTGCAGCGGGGTCACGCGAATTTTTAGTCCGACATGACCAAATGTGGTCAGCTGTGGATAACAAGTAGTTCGACGGATATTAGTAATCTCGGGATCGATTTTTGAAGCTATTGTATTGATCAAAGTCTTTAAATTTTTTTTCTCTCATCTCGATATCGGATTAATCAGATATTAATAATTTTGTAATCAGATATTAATAATTTTGAATGTCGATAAATAAATTATTAAAAAAAAGTGAAGGGAGATGGATGAAAAAGAGGGGAGGGACAGAAAATGGAGAGTTTTTTTTAAAAAAATATTTGGATAGAGCTAAAATGAAGAAAAAAATTTATTGTTAATTTTGTTGGACAATTATATCATTTTAAATAATATAATAATAAATCATTTATTCTAAGATAATTAGGCCATTTCATTTCACATAATAACTTATTTACTATCTTTTCCCCCTCTCCTATCTTCCATATTTCCAAGGTGAAAAAATTGCCTTCATAAAAAGGAATTCCTTCCATCTCCACTCATTCAAATAGAAAAAAAAATTTTCTTCCTTCTCCCTGCTTACATTTTTCTCCTCTCAATCCAAATAGGGACTGATTTCTCAATGCAAATTCATGCCCTTCTCAGCCTTTTGGCTAAGATCAAGTGCAATATATCACTTTAATATTTGAATGAAAATATCTTGATGAATTTCCCAACCGATGTAACTCTTTTTTTTTTCTACTTCTGTGACTTTTTTGTGTTTACATTATAAAAATAAGGATAATTGGAATTTTTTTAATTATGCATATGGCAATTAATCTTCTTCTAATCATCATTTAGAGCAAATATCTTAAAGGCTTCACCCCATCGAAGTAGTCTATTGGATGTTCGATCATTTTGAAGCAATCAAAGTAGGATACTAGTTGAACTAGAAATCTCTCGATTAATATCGTTCGATCTTCATCGAACAATTATGATATCTCGATATCTTTGTCTTCCGTTATCATATATCGATCCGCCGCTACCACCACATCATTACTTACTATCTATTGACCTCTATCATTAAATTATTATATATTTTATTAATAGTTTATATTCTTAGTCTAATATATCAAATGTGTAAATAAAATTTATGGCTTCACAAGATTTATCAATGGTTGATTGTTTTAATCGAATCGAAGAAGAATTTTAAAAAAATATAATAATTTAACAATGAAAATAAATATTAATAAGTAAACAAAGTAAATCGCGTAGAAGGAGCTAGCAAAAATTAAATTTGGTTGCCACAGTTAGAGAACAAAATTGCATGTCAAGATAGAAAGTTAATAGCCATCACTAAAATTTTCGAAAACTTTGAAGTCAGTATTTTAACACAAATCCACGAGAGGCCTATGTTATAGAGCATACTACTTCGATCATAATTTTGTAAACCTTCCGTATAATTTCCTTTGAATTGAATTCATTCGATCTATTCAAAGAATCCCAATGATATTTTCATTTCATATGTCTCCCCCTTTTCTATGATAATAATATTCTTTTCTTAGATTCGCTAATTGTAGTTAGAAAAAATAGAAACGGATTCTTTGGCTTACATATCGCGTTCATAGTTTCTACGGGGAAAAAGATTTTAAATTAATAAACTGCCAATTTACATTTAATATTTTAGTATTAAACTAATACTTACTATTCATTAATATTGGTAGGATTTTTGTACGAAAAAAATTATGCATCAAATAAATGTACCAAGAAAAGGTTAGATGAAAAATAGAAAAGGTTCACAATTTTAATTATTTTCTGTTCGGATCCTTAAGAAGTTTATATAAGCACTCTCTTTACAAATAATAAAAATTATAGATCGATTGAAACTCTAAATTATTTTCTTAAAATTAAGACACCTATCTTGTGATAATAAAAAAAATTAGGGGACGTTTCTCTAGAGGTAATCTTTGTAGATTACCAGGTAATATTGTATTAAATTGTCTGGGCCCACCACATTACCTTGTTCATTTGTGACAGGTAATGGGCAATCTGCATTACCCAAGCAATCAACATTGCATATGAAGTGGCAATACATATTGCCTATGGGAGGATAGACAATCTACATTACTATCTAAGTTGCAATTTTTTAAATTTTACTTTCCTCATTTGTCCTTTCCAAATTTATTTAAATAAATTCTAAAACACATTAAATAAATTATAATAATAATTAAATAAAGTATAAAATTAATCAAATAAATATTATAATTATTATGACTATATTATTATCATATTTTAAAATATATTAATTATTTTATAAATTTTAATTTTATAGGTGAGAATATATAATTGTGATTTAAGTTTACGAAGTTAAAATAATTTATATATCTAATCATAATTCTTTTGATTAGGGATATATTGATAAAAATTATATATTAACTCATAAATCTGTATTTTTTTATAAATAACTAATATGGACTGCTAGATAGATTACTTATGTATAGTAAATAAGATAATGTACATTGTTGATAATTTAACAAGTGACAATCTTTCTGAGAGACAATCTATATTGCTAGATAATGTTGAATGGTAATGCAGTGAACACACCCTTAGTTCTGAATCATAAACAGAATTTACTCTAATCGAGTAGCAAGACCCTCGACAGGCTTGTCTCCCATGCCCCCGGTAGGGAGATCCCTTGATCCTCATAGGTTCTCTAATCGGGTAGCAAGACTCGTGCTGAGGGATCTTTTACTTCAGATGAAATGAATTTTCAATTGAAATATGATTTAAAACATTAACTAATAAATATTCTATTATAACTATTTTTATAATATTAATTTGACCCCCTTGAAAAATTCTGGTCCGTCCCTATTTGCAGTTGGGTAGTTAAGAGGCGAAAGAGGTCATTTCACGAGAGAATCCATTCCACTTTTCTTCCCTCAATTCCATTCCACGTTCGGTGCAGTACTTTCCACTCTCTTCATAGTTCTGGACCGTTCTCCATTCCATAGTTTATATCCACACATAATCATCAATCATATCACTTTGAACCGACACAGACCTTAATGATTTAAATTAATCATATTTACTTCATTATAAGTGTATAAAATATAAATCGTCCTGTTTTAATTTTTGACGTATTATACAACAACAACAACAAAGACTTATCCCACTAGGTGGGGTCGGCTACATGGATCATACGACGTCATTCCGCTCTATTAGTAACCAAACCTTTTGGTATATTATTCACCAATAGATCTTGCTCTATTAGTTCGCCAAGTGTCCGTCTTGGCCTCCCTCTCCCTCTTTTAATCGGACTCCAGATTATTTGATCTACTCTTCTTACTAGCGCATCTAATGGTCTTTTCTGAACATGACCAAACCATCTCAAACGATTCTCTATCATTTTCTCACTAATAGGAGCCTCTCCGACTCGTTCACGTATATAGTCATTCCTAATCTTATCTAATCTTGTATGATCACACATCCATCTCAACATCCTCATTTCGGCTACCCCCACTTTACGTTCATGTTGTCCCTTCATAGTCCAACATTCACTACCATATAATATTGTCGGTCTTATAGCAGTACGATAGAATTTCCTTTAATTTTATTGGGTACTTTTCTATCACAAAGAACTCTAGTGGCTTTCCTCCACTTACACCAACCAGTTTGAATTCTATGATTAACATCGTCATCAATCTCCCCATCTTGTCTTATAATTGATCCTAAATATTTAAACTTTGTCACGTGAGGAATTATATCCTCCCCTAACCTAACTTCCAAATCGTCTTTAAGTTATTTATTTATAAAATTGCTATGCATATATTTTGTTTTATTCCTACTTAAACGAAAACCCTTTGACTCCAATGTATTTCTCCATATTTCCAATTTTGTATCAATCTCTTCTCTTGAATCCGCTAAAAGTACTATATCATCCGCAAAATAGCATGCTACCTCCTCTGTGATACTCTCGGTTATAGCATCGATCACTAAGTTAAATAGATACGAGCTTAAAGCTGATCCTTGATGTAGGCCAATTCCTATAGGAAATTCATTTGTCTCACCTCCGGATGTCCTAACCCTAGTCAATGACACATCGTACATATCTTGTATTACCTTAATGTAGGCAACACTCATCCTCTTCTTTTGCAAGGCTTTCCAAAGTAGATCCCTTCGTACCCGATCATACGCCTTCTCTAAGTCAATGAAATTTTTGACGTATTATATTATAATAAATGTATAATCTTTAATAAAATTTTCAAACAAACCTAATTAAACTTGGTTCATCTCTGCAATCTTAACTTCGAGAATCCGATGGGGATTTGATCAGATTTGTTGGATCTATTTACCGGCAAACAAGATTGAGTACCAGAAAAAAAATGGGAAAAAGATAAAAACAATGAACACTTTTTAACTTATGAATAACATTTAATAAATAGTTCATTAAGTCGGTTAGATAGTTTAAACCTAACAAATAATTTAATTTTTGACATATTATGAGTCTATGATGTTTTTTTAATAACATTTTAAAACAGGCCTAGCTTGGTTCGTCTATGCAATCTTAAATTCGAGAATTTGATCATATTTGTGGTTTATCGGCCAACAAGATTGAATATCAGGAAAAAAATGGAAAAAAAAATAAAAATAAAGAACTTTTTTTTTTATAAAAGAATAAGGTTTAATAGTTTATTAGGTCGTGTTAGATGTTTAAATCTAACTAATAAATCAGAATTAATTTAACTTTTGACCTGTTATAAGTCTATGATCTTATATTCAAATTTTTAAATAGACCTAGCTTGGTTCACCAATAGCCATCTTAAATTTGCCCATGAGGATTTGATTAGATTTGTTGGATTTATCGGCTAACAAGATTCAATATCAGAAAAAAAGGAAAAGATAAAAATAAAGAATATCCTTTTTTATTTATATAATCAATGAATAAGATTTAATAGTCTATTAGGTCGGATTAAATATTTTAATTCTAACAAATAAATTATACCTAATTCAAATTTTTTGATATCTTTATTAATTAAAACTTTTAAAGAGACCTTGTGATTCTGTGATCTTGAATTCAACAACCCCCCATCAGCATTTTAAATTTATCGGCCAACAACTTTAAAATATCAGAGAAAACGGAAAACTACAAAAGCCAAAGAACCCACTGCTTGACACGTACCAACAGATAGACCGTCGTCTTGGAACTTTCATATGACTTCGTTCCGAAGGCGTAAAAACTAGAGAGAGAGAGAGAGAGAGAGAGGGTCGATCGTCTCTGCAGACGCCTCGCTAAACGTCTCTGTTGATCTATTCTCTCTTACTCTTATCATCAAGCTTTCGTTCGATCGACTGGTAGAGTTTTAAGATGAGCGATCCAAAGTACTACAACCCTTATCCTGCTCAAGGTACGCATCATGCATGCGCTAATCTCTTTTTTTTTTTTTTGTTTGCATAATGATTAGTACGTAGTAGAGAGATCTTTTATGCATGCATGCATGCATGTCCTCTGAAACCTTGTTATTAGCATGATAAAAAAGTTGTATTGTTGGGTGTGTTGAGGTTACTATCAAGGGCCGCCGCCGCCACCACCACCACCAGTGATGGCGCCACCGCAGTACGCAGCTCCTCCGCCGCCGCCGCCGAATGATGGAGGATTTCTCAAGGGATGGTGAGTTGAGTTGCATGCATACAGATATAATATATTTTTCTATTTATACTCATTATATATATGGGAAAAGAAATATGCTGATGCAAAAAAAAAAGAAACAAAAACTATAATTTACAGTAATTTTTTGCTATATAATAAGTTGTATATATATATAGTTTTAGATAGATATCATGTTAGAGATTAATTTGTTGGGTACGTCTGTGTGTTATTGTAGCCTTGCTGCTTTGTGCTGCTGCTGCCTGATAGAGGAGTGCTGCTGCTGCGATCCATCCATCATAGTCGTCGGTTGATACATCTCTTGTTCTCTTAATTCATTCTTTGAATTCGGCCATTTGCTGCTGTCTCTTTCTGATTGTATGGATCGAGTTTGAGATGAATGATTGGCATCATCATCCCTTGTGTAGAATGATTTCATCATTTCTTCATTAATAAGAAGTTAATTTGTGCTCAAGTTTTTTTTTTCTCACTTAATTTCCCACAGCCCACGGAGGAAACGATTTAGAAACAAGGGTTGTTTCAGTTTTGTTCTCTATGTTTACTTTGTTTCCTAAATTAACAAAATATCTGCTTACCCCCCTCCTCTCAATTATTCTAATTTTCTCATTTTTACCCAGCAGTCATCTCATTTTAGAAGAAGACATACTTGAGATAAGGAAATTTAGAAATTATGAATTCAAAATACGACCTGACTCCTGAGAGTGATTATCTGTTTCTTTTTCAATTTCTTTTTTTTTTTGGAATCAGAATCATCCTTTATACATTATATTACAGTATAACTTATTTTAAAAAAATATACAATTGTTGATAATCAAGAATAAAAGAAAATAAAATTATGAGTTAATTATAATTAATGTTTATAAATTTTATTCATAATATTTTCGTCAAATAAAAATATATAGATTGAAACGGTTTTATATTAATTCTCGATTCATATCCGTCTATGACTGATTAATTCTCGATTCATGTTCTGGTACGAATTTAAGTTTGGGAGACCGGATTAAAATTGGATGGAACTCATTAGAAGAGAGGACCAAAGTTGAATTGAAATTCTGATCCAGTTTCGATTTCGTCGGTTTCTCTCTCGAGTAAAAAAAAATATAGAACTATACATAGATACATAAATATACATATCTAAATAATATATATATATATATATATGTAAAATAAAAATTCCGATGAGGTAATAAACTAATTGAGTGCATGTACAGTACGTTCTACCAACACTTAACCTATCACCAATTGGTGTTTTCATCATCTCTCTCCTCGACTTTGTTCTAAATAGTTTCCCCCACTTGGGAAAAATGGCCGGTTTATTCCTAGATTTCATCAGTTTCTGCAACCATCCAATTTTATTTTATGAACGAGTGACTATGTCACATGATCCATGAAATTCGTTTACCATATAGAGAACACCTGTCCATACAATGTCTCATCTCAACCATACGATGCATTAAAGAAACAACATTCTCTAGATAACATCTCTCCCCTCAAAAAGTGCATGCATTTTGTTGAAACCAAGTCGAACACAAATTAAAAATGATCCATGCACTGTGAATAATCATAATGATCACCCTCCAAAATTAAATGAAAATTTGGCTCGATTTATCAAAATAAAAGTAACTAATTTATAGATTATTATTCATGGTTAAATTCTAGTGTACTATTAATTTTACATGCGTCACTACTAGAATGGTATTTTTTAACGGTTTCGTCCATCGAAAAATTAAAAGAAATCGTTGGAAATGGAAGTTTTCGATGGGTTTCCCGTCGAAAAAGGACGTTGTAAAATGATTTTCGACGGTTCGAAAAAATTCGTTGAAAATTTTGATAATTGTAACCGTCGCAAAACGATTTCCGCATGTACTATTTTTTTTTTCCTATAGAACAACGACTGTAAGTGGATATAAAGTAGCCTAGGCTCAATTTTATTCACAATTCAAGATGTGTATACTTTTTAGTTTTTACCCGAGAACGTCTCTAGAGAAATACCACATTGGCTCAGTTCTCAACTGGAAATTGGCGTGTTCGGTTACACACGTAAAACTCAGCTGGAAGCCTGGAAAATTGGAAGAGGCTTTATAAACTTAACAATTCATATATATAAATTCGTTTGTTCTCTTTGAAACAGACATCCATAAAATGACATAACAATAATTCGTATAGTTTGAACAATTTTCAAAAAAAAAAATCAGATGCACTAATAAGAATTCATAATTATTATACACCCAACTAGACGATTACTTTTCCTTGACAAATATGTCAATCAATTTTTTAGATAACTTTTACACACTAAGGTATAATTTCTTTTGGGCTTACAATTTTACATCTCTAAACACCAAAATTCTTCTGTCAATTTCCATTAAACTATTTATTTGTTTATAATTATGAATTATCAAAGGTTTAAGTCACTCCTCCGTGCAGAAGTTAGTTATATTTTCTTTATTAAAAGAGGTATAAAAATAATGCCTCGGAACCATTAATGTTGAAAAAATAGTCTTAAATTCAATGGAAGAATTTTGACAAGAGCGTACGACAATGCGATATATATTTGTTTAGGGGCTAATGGTATTATTGTTAAGCTAATTTCATTAGTTCCACCATATTTTATTCTCAAAGATCAAATGGTTCCTTGAGAATTGAGATGTAGGAAAAGTAATAGATGCGATCAGCGTGACCAAAGAAAATACAAGACGTATCATCTCAAAAAATGGGGAAAAACGAAAGAAAAGAAAAGAAAAAAGATGTACAAAATCTGCAACATTGACTTATTTGGCGACATCAATCATACCAAGCAAATCGCCGGAGGACACCCACCGAAAAGAGTCATATGAAGGTACCGCTGAGCACCCACTGGAAAATGGCTGGCTGGATGATGTGAGCTTACTTTTTTATTGCTATGGACTTTCACAATTTTCTTTTTTCTCTGTAACCCTGCATGGATGATGTGCACAAGATCTGATCGCTTCAAATGCAAACATCGGACATTGCGGTCGATGTCAATATTATTACTTGCGGACATCGACTGCAAAGATCTTAGCAAGTTTCAACATCAATTGTTCCTTCAATGCCCCGAGTGCAATAACAGCAGCATCTTTTATTTTGTCGACTTCATCCTCATACTGTTCGTATACAATGAAGATGATGAACATCAATGTCAAACCTGCGTCAAAAAGAATATTAAAGCATGTAGCAGAATAAAACCGTGTCTGCAAACTAAATCTTCCTATCTTACCAACGCCAATCAATATTGAGAAAGGAATAGATAGCAGCATCTTGACTAGATATAGAGATCCAGCTACCTGCACCAATCAAGCCAGTAAGTAATCATGAGATGCGCACAAGTTAAAACAGTTTTTTCTTATCCTCTGCTTACAATAGTTAATGATATCCAATGCAACTCAGCTCAAGTACCTACGAATACAAATAGACAATTTCCAGAAATGAACAATGCTTATGTATAACTACTTGGATTGCCACTGAAATACAATCCATTCACAAGACAACACAAGCGAGAAGCTGGATTATTGACGACGACCTTAAATTATATAATGCATCACAAATAATTCACATTAACCTAGACATATCTGCTCCCCTATAGGGTAGAAATAAAATGTGAGTAATCTTGAAAGAGAGTATTGGAAGTGACGATGTCAAAACACAAGTTGCATCCATATAAATACACGTGATTTTGTCTTGCAACAAAAAATGCTGTCAAGCTATTAAGATATCAAATTTCCTGTGGCTTAAAAATCAAAGGCCTAACAATATCTTTCCCTGAAGGCCAAAGCATGAAATAAAGAGAGAAAAGAATATGGTAAGTTACAAAAATAGCAATGCTACACCCAATTATTTTCTTCCAGAACAAATGCTAAACATGTCAGGAATCCATTGTGGCTTGAAGGATTGAACTGTCCATCATGCATTACAATATAAAATATGCATCTGTAGATGCTATTATATAAAGGAGCGTGAAGCATAGGAAAAGATACTGAAAGTTTTGCTAACCTTCAGGAAGATATTCCAATCATCACCTTTTGCTACTGATTTCAAGGCACGAATGCCTCTGTTCCACGATGATGCTAACTTGAGACAAGACTGCCTCACAGTAGATTCTGAGGTTTGGAAGCAAGAGGAAGATATCTTCTCAAGCTTCACACCGTACCTGCAAAAACATGCTCTAGTTAGCACTCAAATATAATACATCATCATTAAATTCTAAGAATTAGAGAATCATAAAAATATTTCTAGACAAATGATCACATTGAGGTTAAGGTATAAATGTCATAATTCTCGTTATATGCTAATATGTACTCCAAGTGTTTGTCAAAAAGCAAAGGGCAAGAACTAAATTGCATTAAACATAAATGAAAATAATCAGATTTTGTGTTTGTCAGCATCTGAGATGATAGTTAAATTAATCACATTTGGTATGAACAAATTAAGTAATCTCTTGTCTGTCACAAAAAATAATTACAAAAATTAAATGTACCCTAAAAGTACCCAGATTCAAATGCTAAAATCCTCGGAGTACATTGAATGGTTCAAGTGTGAACATATGCCGTTTATATTCCAGTGATAATATATATACATTACTGCAAAGCTAAGCAAATATATTGGACATGTTAAATTTAGATCTAGGATGAGTAGCAACAAGAAATTAACCATCGCAATGTGAACCATAATTTCTCTTTATGGAGAGTTAAGTTAAGCCAAGTAAGGCTATACTTACAGTGTTGAAGGTAAGTTTCCATGGATAAAAAGAGTGAATGACGCCATCATCAGAATTTTGGCAGTTGATGAAATGAAAGTTCTTTCAGACAGAACAAACCAATAAAATAATACAAATAATGCAAAAAGAAGACCAAATGTTTTCTTTTCGTCCCTCCATAAAAGCAAATCAGCAACTGCAAGATAAGAAATACAGTTAAAAAACCTTAAAATGGACATGATACCAATTGAAATATATCAAATTAGTAAAGAAAAGATAAATGTAGTAGTTCAGTAATTCCAGGAATGTGATATTTTCCTCAAAATGCATACGAATTGACCAAGGTTCTACTAAATGATGCAATATACTTCTCAAAGATGAAGAAAAACTGCAACAATCTATGGCAACGTGAAAATAAAAAATAAAGAAAAAGAGAGAGGTTCAGATGAAGTTGCTGAAACAACCTACTCCCCCGCCTAACAATTTATCAGCTTTTGACATGCACATCACATTTTTCTCTCTAGAATGATACAATCCTTTTCCTGATGGCGAGAATGACTCCATTGTTAATCTAATACCATCCTGTAATGACAGAACCATGATGAGAAAACAAACACACATTATATTGCTTTTTGTTGTTCGTAATATCTATAGCAGTAACATAACATTCTTGTCAATGTGCTTCATTATTTGTTCTCGAAAGAAAATAATTTATGTTGTCTTTTTTACCTCCCTTAATTGTTTTCCTACAGACAAAGTGCTAACATTTAAATAATGATTGTTATGCACAGTGTCCCAGCAAACAGAAAATGATGTGTCTATCTGCATATTTTGCCACACATGATAACATGATTTCAACCATCATTTTCATCTTATCTGCATATTTTGGCACATGTGAAAAGACTCAGAATAATGTTGTCTGGAAATAGATTGGATAAGTACGACAGTGGACATCAATGTCAAAACTGTTGAAAGGACTGGAGAAACTTTTTAGGATGTGATAATTTATAAAAACACATGTGAATATAAAAACTTTTCATCCAGATGTGATAATTTATGAGCTAGTTAGATGGGTGCCACACAGTGACACATCCTACATTTTGTGTGACGAGGCAGAGGAGGATATCACACATCTATCTTTTCAGTGCCCAACATCTCGGAGCATTTGGCAACAGACGAGCATTGCGAGTTTCTTCTCATCTGGTTCGGAGATGGTGTGGCAGTCACCCCGAGGTGTCGCGCACCAGAGACAGAGTTGGAGAGCACAACTGGCGACCTTTTTTATTGGTCCCTGAGTCCATCGCAACCAGATTATTTTTGGTGGAGAGAGATGACATCATATCTCCTTTCTTATTCGGAAGTTTGGGCTCTCTTTCTGAGAGCTTATACTTGTATATTCATCCCACAATTATGTATATAGATGGATGTCAACCACAACTCAGGTGGTCATCCTTTTTCTTCTAAAAAAAACTATGAGCTAGCAAACATTCAATTAGAACGGTCGGTAGCTACCCTCACCAACTAGCTATTCAAACACGAGCCCCTTATCGGGGAGATTACTCCTTTTGTTCCTCGGTCTATGGGGTATTAGCAACCGTTTCCAGTCGTTTCGTTTCCCTCACAAGGGCAGGTTGTTATAATTGACTGTTACATATGTTTTTTTTTTAGAGGAGACTGTTACATATTTTGTTATAGTTAAAATTTTAAATAGTGTGGTTCTTTAGCCGTTCAGTTACCGTTGGCACCTGACACTGTTCGGGATGGGGGATACTGGCCCCCCTGCCTGTTTCTGGTCCCAGCCTCAGATCCCCCTAGTGGAATATTTGATTCCCCTCTGTCTCCATCGGATCCCCAGATCCCTATGGGGACCCCGAATCACCGCTACACCGCCATCGGTGACCCTCTCACTGTCCTCTTTCTCATCATGGTGTCCAGTGCGATCAACCACAGCAGCACACAGCGGCAGAGATTGGAGAGGAAAGAGAAGATTGGAGAGGAAGAAGATGTTTAGATGAAAGAAGATGTAGGGCTTTCTAACTTTTCTATTTATATCCAAATTTGACAGCTCCGAATATCTCATGATTGGTCAGTTAAAAAACTTTTTTTATCTTTTTTGAGAGGAAGAAGGATGGCCACTAGGTTATGTGATTGTCATCCAGGTATATATATAACTATGAAAAGGAGATGATATACAAGTGTGGGCTCTTCAAGAGAGCATCAAGAAATGAAAAAGTATATCAGCTATCCAAAATCCCACTCCCCAAGACGAAAGGAGATGTGTACAATCAGCACTGTCTGAAATCGCTCCACAAAAATCACCCGGTTACGCCCTCTCTATCCCCTTAAAAAACTTTGATGCACACTTATATAAGCTGGGATCAAGGACCCCGCGTGTGTGTGTGTGTGGGGGGGGGGGGGGGGGGGGGCAATATTCCCTCCCCAAACACCCCATCCTACCCCTCCCGAATATTGATTTTTTTTATTAAATCGATAATCTTCAAATTTTTTTCTCTTTCTTTTTTTTTTGTTTGAGAAGTGAAAAGATAAGTACCGAGGTTGTAACTATCCTGTTTTATTGAACAGATTTTAGCTTTTGTATCAAATTCCAGAATCCTTTAATCACCTTATTAACTCTGGAACAAACCAAATTGTTCTAATTATGTACATAAATAATGAAAGTTAATCTTTCCTTTGAAAAACCAAAGTTGACAGATAATGGTTTGTTGCAATAAGTAAGATCACCTAGTAAGCAATATATAACTGCTTACAGTTTTTTTTTTGGCAGTCTTTCCTTTGGAAAACCAAAGTTGACAGATAATGGTTTGTTGCAATAAGAAAGATCACCTAGTAATCAATATATGCAGTTTTTTTTTTTGGCAAATCAATTCAGTTAGTTTGTGTTCTTTTTGTGCATCATATCAACTATATCATTCGTGGTATCTCCTATTGACAATTTCTTCTCGATTTTTGTATGTACATAAGTAGCTCAATATTCTATAACAAGGTCAGCAAGTTCGAGATCTTATCTAGCATTATGCATCATCTACATTATTTTTTTTCATGATTCAATTTTACATTACAGCTTTATGCATCCTTGCCTAGTTGCACATTTGTTGTTTATATTAAATCATTTCCAATCTTTACAATAGAATGATATCTCCATTACTGTCCTTTGGTCTTTGGTTTTGATATAAATTACTATAGTTATGATATTTTCGCTTTCAACTTTACCACATATTCCCTCTCTCAAATGTCTAAATTTTATAGATTTAGGTGCTCCTGATTCTAATCTAATAGTAACTATGAGTTACTAAATCAAAATGTGCATATTATTTTCATTTCTATTTCCACCAGAAGCAGTTGCATGATCAAGATGAATATGCCATCTGAAAATAAAGACTGATAATCATGCAATCTGAAACATATCATGCAATACCAATGTCAAGCTACTCAAAAAGCAATTACACCATGAGAATAAAGAAAAAAACGTATTCTCACAAACCTGAATTGATACTATTGGCGAGTAGCCAATCAACTGTTTGGCTCTAGACGAATTATAAGTCCTCGTGCAGGAGAGAATATAAATTATAGCAGGAGATACATTTGGGTTACGAAGACCCAATTTCTCTGTTGCAATTCTGATCAGGAAAACAATTAACAAAGCCAGCTTGACAGGAAGATGAATCATAGGCCTGAAATGCATAAAAAAATGTTTTCAAAATGTGAGTAACCAACTTAATGTGTTTTGAAAAGGTATTCAATTTAGATTGATGGCAATACCTGAAATATTAAAAAAAGCCATGCATTTCTCATTTGGTGCAAATTGGAAAAGGTTTTCTTAAAAAGAAACAGAAAATAAAATGTCTATGTGACTACGTCTTATGCATAGGTCTTTTCTTCTGTTCGCGGATATTCCAGAATTCATCCTTCATGGTTTACAAAGTTATCTAAATAGAAAAAATCCAGAGCTTATCTATATTACAAGTTCAATAGATTGAAGCCTTTCCAAGAATGATTTAATCATTACCGCATCTGCCTCACTCGGCAGCCTAACTGTTGAGTTATTTCTGATGCAGACTTAATGATGCAGATTCTCTTAGGAATTACCTTGAGTATCCAAATCCCTCCAATGTGCTACTAATAAACTCCCAAAGTTCTATAGGTTCATTGTTTGTGATAAAAAGAGGCTGCAAGACAGTTTCAAAAGTAAGACAATCATAATATTTCTAAAAGCCGTTAAAATGTCAAACCCAATAACAATTGTATTGCATAACATAAATATTTCACATGCATACCTTTCCTGCAACCAAGGATTTCTCTGAACATAGAGCATGTTCCGCAGAAAGAATGGCATGTACCACATTTTTCACATAGGTAAGATCGCACACATTTTTACCACTTCCTATAACCAACTGAAACAAATACCTTTGCTTAGTTATGAAATACGAAATTAGTACTATTAAAATATATAAAAACCACTAATATGAAATCAATTGTAACATGCATTTACTATTCAGTTAGCAATAATTATAAAGAAATCCATCAAAATATTCTTTTTTCTTGTTAAAAGGGAGAAAAAAAATGCCATTTAACTAGTCATTCTAAAAAGCCAAAGCCTTAATTCATAGTCTCATTCTCATACAACAATGATATCTCCTAAAGTAAAAAAAGGCTCTGCAGGTTCCACTGGCATCCTTAAACTATGCTTTTTCATGTAGGTTTTGCAGTAACTTTTAATAAACCTGTTTCATGAAGTAAAAAAGGCCTTGGGCAAGATTCATCCATACTTCTAAGCTATGTGAATCAGCAAGAACCAGAGGTGAGCACTAGATCTCTCTTCTACTTTTTTTTCCTTTTTTTTCGTTCAAGAACACCAGATTATTATTCCTTTTTGTTCAATTCCACAACTTTCTGATTTTTTGCCTCTTGCAGTAACTTTTAATAATCCAATTTCGTGAAGTGAAAAAGGCCTTTGGTAGGACTCATCCATATTTCTAAGCTATGCGGATCAGCAAGATTTAGAAATGAGCACTAGATCTATCTACTACTTTTTTGTTCAAGAACACCACATTATTCTTCCTTTTTTGTTCAAATCCACAACTTTCTGATTTTTTGCATTTTGCAGTAACTTTTAATAATCCTATTTGTGAAGTAAAAAAAGCCTGGCAGGATTCATCCATATTTCTAAGCTATGTGAATCAACAAGACCTAGATATGAGCGCTAGATCTCTCTGCTTATTTTGTTCGAGAACACCAGATTATTCTTCCTTTTTGCTCAAATCTACAACTTTCTGAATTTGTGCAAACAATAAGCAGGTTTGAACCGTTATGAGGCACATCTAACCAAATTGTTTCTAGAGGGAGGGTGCAGACCAACCAATCAGCACCCTCCAATATCAGTCCAGTTACTCAAAGACAAATGAGAACAGGTTTCTGACATGTGGGATTTGAATACTCTTCTCTTCAAGCATTATCACTACAGCTTTTGAGTCTAATTCAAGTTTAACATGTTTAGGTCCATGGTTTCATATCGTAGGCAGACCAACGTAGACCACCCATAACTCAACTGTAAATGTGTTTGGAACCTTATATATTGCATGTGTCAGTCAATCCATTTCCCTTGTTCATTTCTTAGAATACCCCCAGCCCCTGCTACACCTTGGTTGCCAGGGAGATTCATCTGTATTCAATTTTGTCCAAATTTGTTGAAGTGTGCATTGATGGTCCTGCTTAACCAGTAGACTGGCCTGTGAACATTTAGAGAGGCCACATGAAAGGAATTTTCAACTGCAGCCACGAAATTAGAGAGTAAAATGCTATGCATCTTGTCATGCAAAGAATCTGAGAGAAAGGGCGCCCTAAATGACTCCCAAAGAGCCACTTCTCAATCTCTTAACACATGTAGAGCTCTCAGATGAAAGTCAACACCACCTGCCAACCCTACTGTTCACTAGCCTACAGTGAGCTTTGTAACATCGGTTAGTGGTCTATTATTTGTAATTAGCCGTAAAAATCTTCGAATATGTTGTCATCTCTTCCAGTGTCCCAACTTTCAAAACCTGTATTTAGGCCCCCATGAGTCTGCTGCCACATACTGCATGCAGATTTAACCAAATGTGATATAGAACCAGTAGATAATATCTTCCTCATAGTTCGCGCAAGGCAGCTTCTTGTCTATAATGTGAAGGACTGTTGCATGTCTCCAAATGCCAGCAACAAGCTTCAAGTTTCATTGGTCTATTGGGCAGCTTGTGACACCAAAAACCAATAGAACTTGGAGCTTGTTGCTGGTGTTTTGAGGCATTTGATGGACTGACGGCCCTTCCCATTACAGCCATGAAGCTAGCTACCTTTGGACAAACAATGAGGAAGATATGTCATAATGGAAACTAGAATCGTTTGGACAGCATGCTCTTAAATCAGCATACTATATGTCGGTAGTGGAGTCGGTAGCTAAAGACAATTAGTCTCACACAACCAATGTAAGTATTCATAGAACCGCAACTGGTTGCACCTAAAGAAACCATTACATCTCATTCAAAAGAAAACAGATATCAACTAAGTCATAAATTCATACTGCGGCCCATCAAAAGGTATTCCTCTCCAAGTTATTAATTGTATCAAGTGGCAGACATCTACATAAATCTGGGTGAAAAGAGAAGGGATATCCACACCTTTGCACGGCCAGCCCTAGCTTCATTCACGAGAAATGACATGAAACTTGGATCTTCAGGGCCGAAAACATTGCTAGGCCGCAGTGCGCACGTCAACAGCCCATCTTTCCCATTTGCCCTCAGTACCAGTATTTCCGTTTGCATTCTTAGCTCATTCAACACATCCTCATACTGCACGAAGGAATCAAACACAATAACACATAAAACCCTACCGTCACATGACAATCCTGAACGAAATCCTACGTATCGGAATGAAATATGCCTTATCAGGGTACGGCAACGACTCGTCGGCGTCGCGAACGTCGTGTTTGCCGTCGAAGACCACGTCGGCGGAGCCGACATAGATGAGGTGCCGGACCCCCTCCTCCCGGCAGGCGGCGAGGAGGTTCTTGGTGCCAACGATAGCAAGGGAGTGCAGGCGGGCGAAATCCTCGTCAGACGCCACCGGCGGGGATGGCGATGGGACCACGGGGACGGGGTCCAAGTGGAAGACGGTAGCAGCTCCCGCGACGGCAGAGCGGAGAGCAGCGCGATCGGTGACGTCTACTTGCAGGTGGACGGCTCCGTCCGGATCGGATCGGATCGGATCAGGCGGCGGGAGGGGGTCGGCGATCCGAACGGTCCGGTGGCCGGCGTCGAGGAGGGCGGCGACGAGGGCGCGGCCGACGAAGGAGGAGTGACCGAAGATGACGGTGCAGAGAGGTGGATCCGATTCAGTCGGAGGTGGAGGTGTTTCGACAATCGCCATGGGAGCACGGAGACGAGTTGGTGATTTGAGTTGGACTCCTGAGGAGGGCGGAGGGAGATGAATAAAAGACGAGACGCTTTGCGTTAAATAACGGTATCTCTTTTTGGCGCCGGAATGTCGTCGGCAAACGTTTTGGAAAGCGATATATACGTCACGGTGTCGCTTTTCTTTTTTTTTTTTCACTCATGTAATTTTTAAAGTGTTAGATTACTTGTAATTAAAAAAGGTCCATCCTTTTTTTATAGAAAATATATATCTCTATCAAAGAAAACAAGAAATATTTTTTTAATAAAAATTCTTATCTATTGATAAAGGCATACGGACGTACAAAAGACGAAGTTTTTTCTCTCAAAAATCAAAATTTGTCGGGAGATCCACGGGAGAATAATTTCTCATAATAATGAGTACACTTGAAATAAAAGCAAAAGATGAAATCAAAAGTTTCATTTGGCCAATGAGATTTTGTAAATAACATGTGATTGTTGATCAAATGGTCGCCCCACGGTAGTTGAAATGGATGTCAAATGCTCCAAAGACGAAAGGTATATAGAGATTGAATGAACTGCCTTGTGGACAAAGCAAGAGCTTCACCTTCTTGGTCCTAGTCCCCCAAAGGCCAGGAGCAAATAAAGGTGTAGCCAAGGTGTGTTTGAAAAAGGATTCTGAAATTGCAGAGCATTCAAAAATAACAACAAAGCAAACACTGATGATTAATGTTATGATTGTGGAAGTCTCTTTGTGCGCTAATTTCCTCGTAAAGATTTTAATTTTTTGAGGCATATTAACATCCCAAATGAGCTTCTACTTGGGCCTTCCAGTGCATATGTCACACCCAACTCTATGATTAAGTTTTAATCATAATTATTTTAATTCTTAACTTATTTAAATATTTAGAATAATTTTAACAAAACATCTTTCATTTTATTTATCTTACGTTATTTGTCAATACATACAATACATGCATATATATACTCATAAAAGTTTAATAAAAAATTATAAGACATAACATTTACACATTATTACTATTATTTCACATTTAACATCCCACAAATCAAGTTTTATACAACATTACAAAATGATTCTAATAAACTCTAGTACAACTCTCGAGTTTATTTATTACATGCATGCTTTTTAAAAATGAAAGTGAAGGAAAAATAAAAATGCTTCAACGGCTCGACCTCTTCTATATGCATTAAAGATAAGATTCGAGAACTTAGAATTATCTGAAAAATTCAACAAGAGTAATGTGAGCAACGATTGTTTGCTCAGTGAGTGAAATAAAGTACAACATAGGAGAACAATACGATTGCATATAACGTTTAAATAATCAGGTTCTCCATGTGAGAAAATATTTAAAAATACGATTGCATATAACGTTTAAATAATCAGGTTCTCCATGTGAGAAAACATTTAAAGCATAACTCATATAACATAAATTGCTAAATCATATGAACTTTTACACACAAAAAATAATCCAATATATCATCATATTCACAGTTAAACTTCACACATGTGTAATTGCACATACTCATCATGGGTCAATATGTATTCCTCTATGGCAATGTGTCATACAGTTAAGTAGAGATTCATAATCAAGATTCTCGGATACGCAGAATAAATCATGGATCAATACATATCCTTTCGTGATTGGGTGTCGTACAGTTAAACATAGCATCACAATTAAGAGTCTCGGATACACAGAGCAAATCATGGATCAATACGTATTCCTCCATCTCAGATACGCAGAACATATCATGAGTCAATACGTATCCCTTTATGATTATGTGTCATACAGTTAAGTAGAGCTTCATAATCAAGAGTCTCAAATACGTAGAGCAAATCATGAATCAATACGTATTCCTTCATTTCGGATACGTAGAGTATATCATGGGTCAATACATGCATGCAGAGCAGCCCTCAAAGCGCAAAAACACTCGATATATGCCCCAAAAGTTTCATGTATATGGAATACGATTTCAAAGACCTTTTTTCAAACAACATGACCAATGAACATATGGAGTTTAATAATATCAAAATACACATGTTATAATCACATATCATTATCAGGTAAAACTTATTTTAACTTCACAAGCATGATTCCTGAAAATATTTTCACGTAAAAGGTTACTCCATCTCATATAAAATTATTGAAACGCATCATAAATATTTTTCATAACTCAAGATATGTTTCAATAATAATAATAATAATAGTAATAATATTTGCTTGAGATAATATCATAAATAAAAGAACTAATATATAACATTTTGTTATGTTGTAATTTTATCCACTTATCTTATACTTTATGTTTTCAAAGAGGTTTACTAGATTTTCCTCTTTGCACTTGTAGCTTGTTGGTTTTCTACAAGCAATGATACTATTTCACTTTCCAATTAATAATAATAATAATATGCAATGCATGGTCATGATGCATAAACATTTGTTCACCATAAAATGCATATAATCTATTTTAATACTAATATGTAATTTCAGATGTTTATATTCATATGCTACTTCACACTCCCAGCTATTCAATCTTCCAAAGCTTAAATACGTGCTATCTCATAATTTCAAACTGAGTGACTGTCAATAAAAAATTCACAACTTCTTAATCATATGAAAAAATCTTATGATTTTAGATAAATTAGAAACTAAACTTACTAAGGTTTTCAATCCTCAACTGTTCTAAGTGAGAAAATAATAAAATCTAAGGCAATCTGACTTAGGATTTGTGTTACTGTGTATCACTGAAAGATTAATTTATATATTTAACAATACTTATCCATTTGATGAGATCTTAATTTTTCTAGAATCTATACTTCAGTAATAAATCATAAGACTTATAGAATTTAATTCTTTTTATGTCCCTCTAATGAAAATAATCAATTCGGCTCATGTCTGAAATCGGATAGAAGAGATCATGCGGGATGAAAAGTTTATTTATCCACATAAACAAATCCAAATTGGATGATTCCACTTCTCAAAGAATCATTTGTAAGTTTAATTAAGCATATCTAAATTTCAAACCCTAGTTTAGTTTACCCGAATCATACCCTAACCTATAAGGCGGACATGTCTCTGACTCGGGATAGAGTGAGCGACCCATGAACATAGGTTCATAACTTCGCTGGAAATGTTATTTTTGGATAATTCTTGTGCTCGTGGAAAGGTAACCTCAGAAGTATGAAAGATGTAAATTTTCAAGATTTATGAAGAACGAACAGGAAGATATAACCACATGAATGTGAAGGTCAGTTTCGGATCCGCAGATTCATCATAGCCCAACAAACTTACCGAATTTCTTCAGGATGTCCGGCTATAGATTTGATCTTGGAAAATTTTCGGTTGCAGAGGATAAGATTGTGATTTATATTTTTTTTTTTAAATTTTAACACATCATACGATGGTTTGAAAAAATATATTTCTAAACAACTAGTGAGCTTCCTGCTTCAGCTTGAAACCCTATTGGTTAAAATGAAAGTCCAATCATTTTTCTTTGTTACAAATCAACATTTAATATCTAATTAATTTTGGCTAATCATAGTTAAACATGAGTAATTATAATATTAACAAATATTAAAATTTATTCTCGATAATTTTATATAATTTCTTTATAATGATTGTCGATAATTTAATTATCATTATGCTTTAATTCAAATGTTAATTACTACACATAAACTTGACTATATAAGCATCTAAACTAATTTAATATGCTAATTAAATGCATGATTACAACAAAATGATGTTTGTGAAGTGCATATGTGGCATTGAAGACATGAGTAAACATATTTAGCATGTGTGTCATAAAACCCAAAACCACTTATCATCAAGCAAAAGAGGACATGAAAATAGAAATAATTTGTCGAACAAGTTGAGAGCCAAAATATTCAATCAAAAGGGGCATGTCCCAAAGTCAGTCAAAAATCAAAGTCAACAACATTTATAAAGGATAGAGATACACTAGGATTTATAAAGGTAGATTTGAGACAAAGGGGAGTGGAGAATATCCAATGATCATTGAAAATATTTATTTGTGTCCCTGAGTTGACATGCTTGCACATACCTCCTCAAATATCCAGAAGGGCAGCATGCATCAGTTTCCAAATTCATGACACAAATATGCAATTAAGAGGAAGCCAAAGAATTTGGGAGACCATATTTTGTAATAATGAGTGGAACTTAGGGTTCATCTTTCTCATTTAGCACATGTAATGCCTTCTTATCTAGGAGAGATGTACGAATAAGGTGAAGCCTTCTAATGCCAAAACCACATTGAGCAGTGATAGTCCCAATTAAGTAGATGCATGCCTTTCCTGCAACCAGAGTTAGTTCACAAAAAAAGCTCCCAAATAATTTTTCAAGAGTCTCCAAAAGTCCACCAGAAATGTACACATTAATCATGGTATAAGCAGGGATGGAATTAACCACTGATTTTATGAGCACAATGTTTTTGGCTTGGTTCAATAGCTTGCCTTTCCAACCGGAAATCCTGTTAATGACCTTGTCGAGTAAATTCAGCTATTAGCCCTTGGTATGTATTTATATGAGAATGATATGCCTAGATAAATGAAAGGAAAGTTACCCTATATGATCCCTAGAGTTCTTGTGATTGCAACTTTTCTATTGGTTCTAAATTTCAGTGGAAAGTAAATTTCTCATTTATCCTTATCGATAACCTGATTATTGAGACATGCATAAGAGCTCATAATATTCATAGTAGCATGCATACAGATGAGTAAATCATGGAGATGACTAATATTAATAGGTCCAATAATAAAAGAGTTGAACTTATCATCATTAACAACCCGAGTCATGAGTAAAGAAATAATTTGAGTAACTAAAGTAAAGAGATAGGAGGAAAGGGGATCTCCCTATCGTATACCATTGTTGGCTCTCAAAGAAATGTGATTAATCCTCATTAACCTGACATGTAGGCAGATATCCATGCTAATGTAGGTGGATAATAGCATTCCAAGAAACTTTGTATATTAGCCTTGAGCAATATGTGCTTCCTCCTCTTCGGAGGTTAAGGAGTGGCAATTTCTTCAACAAGAACGATATTATCTTGTATAGATCTACCCTCAACAAAAGATAGTTTGGACCTTATCAATTAGGTGAGGTAGGGTAGGCTTTAGGTGATTGGCAATAATTTTACCAACAACCTTATAGATTATGTTGCATAGAGCAATGGGTCGAAAATCATTCACAATTCTAGGGTTGTTTTTCTTATGAATGAAGATAAGGACAATTTGGCTCCACTCACTAGAGAGAATGTTGGTGATGGAGAATTTCTGTATGGTGCTAGAGATGTCATTGCCAATGATCTCCCAATAATGTTTATAAAGTTCTATGATGTATCCTTTGGGCCATGGGCTTTACAAGAGAGCATTGATAAGAAAGTATCCTTTATTTCTTTATGTGTGATGGGGGTAGTTAAGCTTTCATGCCGAGGTCTGGAGTACAAGGAGAATTGGCCAAGGCGCGGGAGGGTTGGATTAAGACTAAGAAGGCTTCCACAAATCTTGATAGAACCAAACAAAAATATAAATAATATATTTATCAGTGATGACAATAGAACTATCTTAGGTAATTAAGCTTTTGATTTGTTTTCTTTTGTGATTGATCATAGTGGATATATGGAAAAACTTTATGTTTTCCCTCTCATTTAATTATTTAATTTTTTATTTAGTCCATCATTTGAGATGAATTTATCATAATAAAGCAGAATGCTACTGATATAGAGTTCTTAAATTAAGTAGCTCAGTAGAGGAGAGTACCTGATGTTGATCTTTGTGTTTTAGATCCTTGATTTTGTTTGGACTTGTTGAGTTCTTACTTCTAGTTTGCCTAGCTCTTTGTGGTTCCATTGAAGGGTTTGTTTGATGATTTTTAGAGATTGATGACGAGTTGTGTTTGCATGTCTTTTGTTCCATACAATTTGAAAGATAATCAAACTTGAAAAGTTCATATTTAAATAGTTTAGATTTGGAATGATCTGGATTAGTGTTAATCAATAGAGGTGAGTGGTCGGATATACACGTTTCGAATGTTTGAATATGTGTGTTTGAAAAGTCTAACCATATGCGATGGAGAAGAAAATGATCTAGTCTACAAAGTATCTAGCTAGCCTAGAGCGATTATTGCTCTAGGTTAGCTAAGGACTAGAGTTTGGAAGGTCAATTAGACCATGTTGTGTTATTAGTTGTCAAAGAATTTTCATGGATGAGGTGAGAATAAATGATTCTATTGAAGTATTCAGTTCTAGGGGATGTCATCTAAATGAATATTACAAAATTCTTGTCATAGAGTGATAGATTATTGAAATATGAAATGGAAACAAATGTGGAGTGGACTATCCTCCTAAACTTGATTACATAAAATATGACATACCTAAAACACATAACTAGTAGACATTTATAACAAAAACACAAACTGCTAGACATAAACTAGGGACTTAGTGACTAGGTGGCAGTTAGTTGGCAAAAATAATAGGGATAATGGAATAACCACTTTTTCCTTAGTCTCCCATAACTGGACATGTGTCTCCTCCGATTTCTCCACTTTCTTGCCATGTGATTTTCTCTTGGAGTAAACTTGTATTGGTGGATTCTTATCAATACTCCCCTCTTGGAAATATGACTTGTCCTCAAGGCAGAAGGTTGAAAATTGTCCTGTAATTAAATCATATTCTTTCCAACTAGCCTCTTCTATAGGATTATCTTTCCATTGAATTAAGAGTCGACGAATAAAATTGTTAGACTCCTTAATCCATCTATGAACAAGAATAGTAGGAAATAAATTTAATTCCCAATCAGCAATAATGGGAAGTGGAGCAGGCGGGATGACAGGAAGTTGGCCCTGAGCTGGTCTGAGCAGTGAGACATGAAAAATTGGATGCACTTTCGCTGTAGCAGGTAGCTGTAACTCATATGCCACTGGTCCTACTCAACGAACTATTTTGTAGAGGTCAAAAAATCAAGGAGAAAGTTTGTCATATTGTCGTTTGGAGAGAGAGCACTGTCTGTAAGGTGGGAGGCAAAGAAAGCATCTCCAACATTAAAGGAGATGTCTCTTCTTTGAGAATCAGCTTGGGCCTTCATTTTAGATTGAGCCTTTAGAAGATTTTCCTTAAGTAATTTAAGCATCATGTCACCATGGAGCAGTTGTTCTCTAAGTCAGCTATATGCATCTCACCTTTGACAAAAGGATGCAAAGTTGGAGGGTCTCTTCCATATAAGATTTTGAAAGGTTTCATTTCTAAAGACGTATGAAAACTTGTGTTGTATGAGAATTCTGCTCAACATAAGAACTTACTCCATGAGCGGGGCTATTCATGGGCAAAATAATGCAAATAAGTCTCCAAACAACAGTTGGTGACTTCTGTTTGGCCATCTAATTTAGGATGATAGGAAGTGCCATGCGAAGTCGTGTGCCACTAATTTGAAATAATTCTTGCCAAAATACACTAATAAAAATGATATCACAATGAGAAATAATAGAACGTGGCATATCATGTAACTTGATAATTTCTTTCGTAAATAGATCAACAACTATTTTGACTGTGTATGGATGAAAAAGTCCCACAAAATGACTATATTTACTGAATCTATCTACCACCATAATAATAGTATCAAAACTACCTGATATTGGAAGACCCACGATGAAGTTCATTGAAATGTCTTCCCAAACTTGAACAGGAATGGGGATTGGCTATAGGAGTCCAGCAGGAGCCAAGGTTTGATATTTATCTTGTTGGCAAACTAAGTAGTTTTGACAAATATTTTAACATCCTATTTCATACGAGGCCAAAAAATCAGTTGAAAGGCCTTTGAGTGTTTTCAAATAAGTTCCATGCCTGCCCATTTGATGTTTCATGTGTTTTAACGAGAAGCTTATGACGCAGTTCAAAATACTCTGGAATGACAATCTGTCTTTATAAAACAATTTACCATCCACCAAAGAAAAATCAGTAGTAGAATTCTGTGTGTGAGAGAATGTAATTTTCTTTGTCTATGGATCTTTCAATAGGAAGTCATGAATGTAGCAAAGTCTATGGAGAATGGCACAACCAAAGCAAAAAAATCAGCACGTTGAGGTCGTCTAGATAAAGCATATGCACCTTTGTTTTCTTTTCCTACCTTGTAAGTCATTTTGAAGTCAAAAGGAAGAAGCTTCATAATTAGGCGTTGCTGCTCACGAGTGATAAGTCATTGATCCAGATGATGTTTAAGGCTGCAGTGATCAGTTCTAACAAAAAACTGATGACCAAGAAGATAATGTTTCCACTTTTGCAATGCAAGTACTAGAGCTAAAAGTTCACATGAATATGTTAAAAAAAGGAATTTCCTTACTTAAATAAGCCAATGGATGTTCAACCTGCAACAAGATTGTGCCCACTCTTGCTATTGACGTATCAAATTCAAATTCAATAGTCAACATATTTTTAAGCCG
Organism: Pontederia crassipes; assembly: GCA_030549335.1. Taxonomy (NCBI): domain Eukaryota; kingdom Viridiplantae; phylum Streptophyta; class Magnoliopsida; order Commelinales; family Pontederiaceae; genus Pontederia; species Pontederia crassipes. Next base: position 40,418,166 of record CM060190.1, read on the forward strand.
TTGAAAAGTTGATTCTATTTGAGAATTCCATTGAAAATCATCTTTTTTTGTCATATCAGTGAGAAGCCTAGCAATGATGCCATAATTACGAACAAAACTTCTGCAGTATCTATTAACCCCAGAAATCCACGAAGCTCCTTTGTATTACTCAGCACTAGACAATTTAAGACTGTTGTTATTTTATCTTGATCAACACCAACCCCTTCGCTGGACACTACATGACCTAGAAAATTTACTTGTGGCTGTCCAAATAACATTTATTGACATTGGCAAAGTAAGTGTTGTTCATGTTGCTGACTCATAGGGCTATAGACTAGAATATCAAAGAAGACTAGAATAAATTTTCTGAGGTAGGGACGAAAAAGATCATTCATGGTAGATTGAAAGGTGAAGGGTGCATTGGCAAGCCAAAGGGCATAACTAGAAACTCAATGGCCAGAATGCATACGAAAGGCTATTTTAAGTATCTCAGCTGGAAGGACCCTTAGTTGGTGGTAGTCAGAACAAAGGTCTATTTTGGAGAAAATAGAAGATCCATGTAATTCATTCAACAGTTGATCTATGTTAGGTACTAGATATTTGTCTGAGATTGTAATTTGATTAAGCTTTCGATAATCAACACAAAAATTCATGTGCCATCTTTCTTTTTAACTAGGAGGACATGGCTAGCAAAGGGCTGGTACTAGGCCGAATAAAGCCTAGCTCTAAGAGGGTAGCTACTTGCTACTTAATTTTAGCTTTTTGTTAATAAGGGTAATGATAAGGACATATGTTAGGAGGTTGTGCACCAGGTTGTAAGGTAATAACATGCATATGTTTTCGAAAATGAGGTAAAGAAGAAGGTTCAACAAACATGGAATTAAATTGCTACAGAAGTAACTGTATAGACATGTGTGATTCAACTATCTTACCTCTAGGATCATCTTGTTTAGACATCAATTGTAGATTAGCATTGTGACTGGCTAGTTGAGGAACTCCTTGTAATTTGTAATGGTGGTCGTTGAGGAAAAATATCATGAATATTTTAATCCAATTGGCTTGGACTGTATTGAGTGTAGCTAGCCATTTAATGCCCAATACCAAGTCAGCACCTCCAATAGAAAAAAAAATGAGTAGTAATATTCAATTATCGTGAAGCCGGGAAGTTGAAGATCCACTTTGCGGCAGAGACGATTGCAACAAATTACTTCACCATTACCTCTTTGAACACCAAAAGATGGCACTTGGTGCACCGGCAATTGGAGTTCAGTGACAAGTGATTCAACAATGAAATTGTGGGTTGATCCACTATCAACCAAGAGAAAAACTTGTCTGCCACTGAGAGTGCCTTGGAGTCTCATTGTTGTACTGGTAGATTTGTCCAAAATGGCATGGAAAGAGATCTCTGCCAAATCGATGCTTGTTCATCATTATTGAAATGGTCATCATAAAAAATTGATTCCAATTTTTCCTCCTCTATGGTCAGTTCCATGAGTGAAAAATTAGAAGTTTTGCAACGATGACCTGGTGCATATTTCTCATTGCAATGAAAGCAAAGGACTTTCGCTAGCCTCATTTGTCTCTCTGCATCTCCAAGACGTGTTAGTGGTGCTGAAACTATTGTAGTTGTCGAAAGATATGTCGATCCTATCTTGGGACGTGTATAAATATTATTGGATCATTGTGGAGAAGTATTATGCTGAGAGAAAAGCCTTAACCTGCGTGAAGAGCTCATTTTGTTCTCAAATTCCAAAGCAACACTCATGGCATTGTAAACAGTTTTAGGCTTGTGGATACGAACATCAGCTCTCAACTCCTCCTTGAGACCATTTAGGAACACACCCAATGGACAATGTTCTAGCAAGTTAGACACTCGAGAAATGCATTTGATGAATTCTTGACGATGTTTATGAACAACTCCAATTTGATGAATGCTACAAAGATATTCATTAGGATTTTGCAATCCACTAGGCCATAGGTTTCTTGTAAAGCCCTGACCCATTCTTCCCAATATAACAAAGGATGTTCTTAATCCAAGAAAAGAAATCGAGAGCACCACTTGATACATAGAATTGATTATCGGGCATTTGGTAGTAGCGAAAATATTTCTCTGCCTTTATAATCCATCATCTAGGATCACCTCCATCGAACTTATAAAATTTTATCTTCATAGGTGGTCGTCGAGGTGGTTCTTTCAGCCAAAGATGCTTCACATCATCTTCTATATCATGCCAAGAGTTCGTCCTCTGCTAATTTGCCCAAACAGGACTTGGTTAGCCTTCCCTTTTTCAAAGGCTTCCTGGTTGATTTCTGGTTGAAGACCACCACTAGCGTGCGCCTTCAGCATAGCAACATCAGATGCCAAAATATTAATGGTTTCTAGTTTGGAAGTAATAGCAAATAATTGCTGGACTAGTCAGTCAGGGAAATGAAAGAAGAACGGGGCGACTATGTGGTCAGAGGAGGATTTGGGGAGCGGGGAGTAGAGGTAGTTGTGAGTGGTTCATTAGTATGTGATGAAGAATGAGTGGACACCATTTCTGGATCTATGGCTCTGATACCAAAAATGATAGATTAAATATGAAATGGAAGCAAGCCTTGTGGAGTGGACTATCCTCCTAAACTTGATTACATAAAACATGACATACCTAAAACACATAACTAGTAGACATTTATAACAAAAGCACAAACTGCTAGAGATAAACTAAGGGACTTAGTGGCTAGGTGGCAGTTAGTTGGTAGAATAATAGGGATAGTGGAATAATCACTTTCTCCTTACTTAGTCTCCCATAACTGGACAGGTGTCTCCCATTTTCTCCACTTTCTTGCCATGTGATTTTCTCCTGGAGTAAACTTGTATTGATGGATTCTTATCATAGAGCCTTACGAGTTGATAGGTTAGTGCTAGTCATATATATATATATATATATATATATATATATATATATGTGAACATGAATGTAAAATCATCAATAGTTATTATAGCGTGCATGAAATGCAGAGAAAAAGAGATAGGTGTAACATGGGCTATACTTGGCGTCATGCTATGATAAGGCCACCGATGGTGCCATTCTCAGGTGACTAGTTATCACACTAGGCCGATCCAAGTCGTCTAACAACAAGCACAGAATGCACATCATCAATGTGGGTTTCAAGTAAGATAATAATATCTAGTTTATGTTTTACAACTATGCCTGCCAAATGGTCCTTGACCTTGTTGCATAGGAGCCCCACGACAATTCCAAATAATAGCTTTCATAAGTTAAGGTTCAGTTGCTCAAGCGCTGAGTTAGCCACTTGGAACTAGAGTTTTGTGGTTCCCATGGGACTTTCTTTGAACTAGGGAGGAGAGATCGAGAGTCAGGAGATCAGGGTCGGGGTCCTCAGTAGGAGACTCAAGTTCAGGTTCATATTGGTATTCATTGAAGTCGGGAAATGATTTTTTCCACCAAAGCAGCATGATCTGTCGTGATATCTGACTCGACTATAGTGGACATATGTAAAAGGGCTTTGCATGGATCATGGCAAACTGCATCAAGAGATAAGCCCGGCGTAAGGATGAAGAGGGGGATTGAGGTGTGTATAGGGTTGGGGAGCCTGTCGGATTGAGCATGGGGAAGGAGGTAGGTTAATTTGGATGTGCGCGATGTTTGTAAATTATGGTGGGCTGCTCATTGGAGCTTATGGTGGGCTGCTCATTGGAGCGGAGTAGCCAAGGTTTTGCATTGAGTTTGATCCATAAAATGGATTAGGAGTGGAGGCGTACATTATTTTGAAGAAAGTGTTTTCTTAAAAATATTATTTATTTGTGAGTTGAGCAACCGTTTTTTTTTTTTCTGAACTTTAGAAATCACTTGTTCAAGGTAGTTCTTTTTATCGGATTTTAAAGTTATAGGCCAAACACATAAAGACAAAACCAGTTTCCAAAGAGTACAACTGTTTTCCTTTCATAATTAAAATACACATGAAAAGATACAAATAAAGAACATACTAATCAAAATTAAGATATCTTTAACATACTAATATTATAATTTACGTAAATATTTATATTATTAATATTAAATTTATTTATTTTGATTAAATCTTTTAAATGGTTATTAATATTATAATTTTTGTAAATCTTAAGAATCAAATATAATATAATTTTTTATAAAAATAATTGAACATTTTAATTAAAAAAAATATTTCTTAATTATTACAACTAAACATTTTATAATTTTTAATTAATAAAATTAATAATATATACTTATATTATAAAATAATTAAAAAAAGGAAGAAGTTAGGGAGCTGAAAAAAAAAAGTTCCAAAGTGATAGGCTGAACAGATAGAAAGCAAAAGTAAAAAAATAAATAAATAATTCGGCAAGAAAAAGTTCTTTTATTCTGTTTGACAGAAAAAAAAGAAATTTCGCCTTTTATTCTCGAAACAAACACTACCTTAAGAAATAAACGTAAATATCATCAAACTATCTTAATTTAGCGGTTAAAATGTTTTAATATCACCATATTTTCGAATTTGATTGTCAATGCACATTAATATAGAAAAAATTCAATTGTGAAAAAAAGACATGGGCATGATGTAATAAAAAACAAATTCCATCGTCCTAGGCTACTCCGGACTCTTGCAACTTTTCGGAGAGGAATCAGTAGCACATTAAACGTCCATATCCATTACCATTAAATTTACAATAAATGATAAATTTATTAATTGAGCACTTCTTTCATCTAGATGAATGCCTGATGATGCCACCTCTTCAAAAAAAAAATATCCCATAATATTTAACAAAATATGTGTTGCACTCTTTGGTGCCATCGGGGACATGGAACAACCATCGGGTGAGGTGAGAAAATCAAGAAGCTACTACTAATATATGAAGAAGGTCCACCCATCAAATTTAGAGAACTGTCATTTTAAAACGGATATTTTGCTCCGAAAAAGGTAAAAGCGAAAAACGTACAATGGAAATAATCAAACACGCCGACAAATCAAAATTGCCATAATCCACACAAGCAAGACATTGAGCTCAGTCCATGCAATTCTGGAACATCCCTTGTGACAACCCAATTTCATCATAAGACTTTTTTTTTTCCCCTTTCTTAGCTGAGACTTTGCTCAATCACAAGTCATTTTCTAATACCTGGGTTGGGAAGCAAAGTTAGGTTAGCTAATCTGACGGATGGCAACTACTCCACTAAAAGGAAGTTGATTGACGTCGTGGTTGCAACATGCAACCACTGCGTATGGTCTCTATTATTTCAAATATCAATATATTTCCCTTGTTTTCTTCTTTTTCCACATTGAAAATATACAACTCCAAGATTCATTGAACATTGTCACTTACAGTTCATCCGAGCCGGTAACACGATTACAGTAGTTTTCTGGAGTCTGTACATACCCACAAGAGGTCGAAATGTAAATTCCAAGAGGATCACTCTGAGCGAGGTTGAAAATGTCCCTGAAACTTAATCAGATGAGCACAAATAATGCAGATCTAATGCATTTCTTTTTTTATGGCAGCGAATTCATAATCAATTTCATATTATGCTAAAAAAGACATCAACTCTGTATGAATTTGAATGTTTGACAAGAAGGAATATCATGGATTGCCAGAGGTATCAATGTTCTATATTAAGAATTAACTGTCATAGTATATGCAAGAGAGGCAGAACAATCCTCAGTTTCCTTTTCTTATGGAGTAAAACAAACCTCCGTAACATTACACAAGGCCTTATCATTTCCTCTTATTTTAAAATCTATCCTTTGCCTGGCGGATGACACCTAATGCATGGGCGTCACTTGCAGTAAGTGGGATGTTCAAGTTTTGCCGAATCTCTTGGCTAGAAGTGCGGAGAAACGGATTGCATTGTTTTTCCCTCTTCAATGTTGTTGGAATCTAGGCAAAAAAGAATGGCATAATCTGATAAACGTCCTAAAAGATGTAATGCAACTATGTTCCAGTAAATAAAACAGAAATGTAGTTTGAATTGGAAACATTCCGAGCACGCATCAAAACCTACTCCAGTGAGTCAATGAAGTAAACTCATGCATCATGATAATGATAATACTAGAAAGAGACATCACCGTTCACAATCAAAATCAAGACATGGATACTGTATTGAAATTACCGTAGGCAACTTTTTACTGCGAATTTGAGCAACATGTGCAGCATATTCTTTTAGTTCTTCGTTGTTGGGCTCTATAGACAAGGCAAACTTCGAATTGCTCTGTTAGAAAATATATTTGTATCAAAATTCAAAGATTATAGCGAAATTCAAGACTACAAGGATTCTCAGTACCAGTGTGTACTCATGTCCACAGTATATACTTGTCTCATCTGGCAAAGCAGTAATTTTGTTTAGTGAAGAAAACATCTGCATCAAGAAAGAAATTTGTAAACTTTTAACGACTAAATGACTGCAGCCAAAATGACACTACGCGAAAATGCATTGATCTCCATTCAGAACAAGAATATATCAAAGAGTAAATTGTATAAAAAAATCCGAACTTTCATACTTGCACTTCTTCTTTCCAATGGGAGAATCGTATTAGAAATCTAGGCTAAACTTTATCTTTATGTCAACAATCATGAACTTTTAAATCGGTTACAAATATAACCTATTACTATATTTTTGTTGGAAAATATTAAATATTGATTCAACATGGTAATTGTTGGTTATATTGTTAGAGAAATAAATGAGATAATTGTTATATTGCAAATTGTTGGTTATATTACTATTTGCAATATCTCATTTACTATTTACTATTTGCAATATAACCAACACAATGGACTCAAATTAAAAAAATGATCAAATTTTAGTATTTTACCATTTTTTAAAGTGGCTTTGAAGTTTAGCCTATATAATAAAATATTAGATGCAATGGACAGAAAATACTAAGTTGGTGACAAGAACATAGGCGAGAAAGTGGCTGATTATTTCCAGAACTTCACTCGTCGGCGCCCCCCGGGTGAGTGGCAGTGGACAGGTACCTCAACTCCTAGATTAACTCAAACACAAGGGTATGAAGAGTGAAGGAGCCCCGGGTCCTGATGGCTTCCCTGTTCTATTCTTCAAGGAATTCTAGACACTGCTTGGGCCAGATGTCATGGCAACTATTCAGGAATTCGCGGCCGGCAACAGGGGTTTTGATCGGATAAACAAAATTTTCTTATTCCTAATACCAAAGAAATTAGGAGGAGAGTTGAAGACTTTAGACCTATTGCCTTATCTAATGCGATTTATCTTATTGTGGCTCGTGTCTTGGCTAACAGGTTGCATCTAATCCTGGACACTTTAGTGCACCCGGGATTTCATTAAGGGGCGCTCGATCTCGGACAGCTTTACCATGGCTTCAGAAATAATTTCTACATGGCATCGCACTGGGAAAAAGGGTTTTCTTTGGAAAGTGGACGACGCCTTGGATTGGACCTTCTTGTGGAACTCCTTACATAAGAGAGGCTTTTCGATGAAGTGAATATCATGGATGAACCGATGCGTGTGTACAATTTCTTTCTCAACTCTCATAAATGGTTCCCTAGCTGGTGGTTGGATTCAACCTCAACGTGGAGTCCGACAAGGCTGCCCCTTTGCCCCAATGTTATTCGTGCTCGCAGTTGATGCGCTGGCCCACTGCACCACATTTCAATGTGTAACTCTGGTCTCATCTCTGGGTTCACAGACAATCTAAGTCAGGTCTCAATCATTTCACTTCTATAATATGCTGACGATACTACATTCTTCAACGAAGGCTCTACGGAGGCGGCAAGGATGACTTCTATTCTTGTGAAGATTTTTGGGGATTTTTCTGGTTTAAGCATTAACCATTTTAAATCTTCATTTATACCTTTCGGGATGGATGACCAAGAGGCAGCTAGTTGCTCTATGATACAAGAAACCGCTATAGGCAACCTCCCATTAACATATTTGGGCTTGCCTCTAAGGGATAAGAGGACCCGAGTCAAAGAGTGGACACCAATCATAGAGAGGGTGGTGCAGTGACTCGAGGGTTGGAGTGCAAAGCTACTGTCCAAGGGAGGGCGGCTTACTCCTGTGCAGACAGTTCCATCAGCTATACCGGTGTATTTTTTATTTGTATTACCTCTACCAAAATCAGTTGAAGTGCGCCTTGACTCGATTAGGAGCAAATTTTTCTGGACACATTCTGGAAGTAATGATCATGGTGTTCATTTGGTGACCTGGAAGGATATCTGCAAACCTCATTCTGAAGGAGGTTTGGATGTTCGTGTACTTCGAAGAGCAAATGAAGCATTGGTATCAAAATGAGCATACAAAATCTTGAGCAATACAGATGACATATGGTCATCTGTTATCTTTGAATGTCATGGGAGAGTTCTACCTTGGGATCAACGAATTGTGACACCAAGTGGATGCTCATCTTTTTGGAAAGGGGTGATGGCTATATTACCTAAGTTCAGACCATGCATTTCGTTGAGGCTAGGTAATGGAAGAGAGCTTCGTTTTTGGAAAGATCCCTGGGTTGGCCGTGAATCACTAGCGCAATTATTCCCTAGGTTATATGCCATGGCAGAGGATAAAGACATTAAGGTGGCAGAATGTTGGTCTACATTGGGAGGTTGCAATGGGGCTTGGCTGCCATCTTTCACAAGTAATTTCTCGGAACAACGAATAGGTGATTTTGTTGACTTACTTGATTAGTTGCGGAAGCTGCTGGCTTCCGCCACACACGCTGGCAGCCACTAACACGGGGAACAACCGCGACGAGTGAGTGAAGCTAAGCATATGGATTGCATGGGCCAACCTTGGGAGCGGCAGATGGGTGGAAAGTGATTGTGGTCCAGTGATTCCACATCTCGAGGCACCTGGCAGCAGACGAGCGCTGTGTTTTGGTCCCTTTTGATTCAAAAGAGTTTGGCACACGGAGTGTCGAAGACCCCTTTTTGACCAGTGGTAGTGCTATTGTGATCCAGCATTTTCTGGCCACTCTTGGTAAGAGAGATGTTTGTTTGTTTGAGTGCCATCACATTTTCTTTTCTTGGGAGCGGGGTTTTGACTAGAAGAGAGTTTTCATCTTGTTGCTCTCCATTGGGAGCCTACGCCTGTACAATTTCTCCGTTCCACAGTTATATATATATATGGATGACAACCACAACTTTGGTGGTCATCCTTTTTCTCCTCAAAAAAAAAAATTGGATGGATATGCTCCTGAAGATAATATAAGGGTCAGCTGGGTATGGTCAGGTGGTGCTTTTTCAGCCTGGAAGGTATATGAAATGTCAAGTGTAACTGATATAAGTGATGATGGTGACTTGAAGTCGGATTGTGCCATTATATGGAAGAGCTCAATACCGTTAAGAATCAAAATTTTCGTTTCGCTTCTACGACGTGGGTGACTCCTCACCAAATCTTATAGATCCTGTTGGCAGTCTGAGGCAGACATCACATGTGTTTTGTCAATAGTGCTGTTGAGGATATTAAGCACTTGTTTTTTGAGTGTGAGGTGGCAAGATAAGTATGGGCAATCACCAGAGGCCAATGGCTTAATGTATCATCAGTAGAAGCATTTTGGAGCTCCTTTCGGAGTGGTAATGTGATGAGGAACCAGCAGAGGTATGTCTCGAGGCAGAGCAGAGTGCTAACCATATCTACTCTATGAGCAATCTGGTCACAAAGGAATGCAGTCATCTTTAGGAATGGGTGATGCCATACGGATAACATCGTCACGCAGGATGTAGAGTTATGTAACATATGGTCATGCGAGTAGTGGTGGAGGGAGAAATTCAGCATTCAATTAATTTAGTTGTAATCATAATGTAACCTCTTTTTATCATTAATAAATCTGGATGTCTACCAAAATGGTAGTCATCCTTTCTGCTCTCAAAAAAAAATATTCAATTATCCGCATGATAATTGTCGAGTCAAGATGTAATGATCTTATTTTAACAAATTACAACATAGTGATTTAAAAAAAAAACAAGTTTAGGCTAAAATCCAAGATGAATGCAAAAGTTTGGGTTTATTTATAAACACTAACCTATATCAAACTACCAAATATTTTGTAAATCAGTAGTGAAATCCAATAAAGGAAAACCTGATCTGGGTCGCCTTCAAAAAGTTTTCCACATGATAAGCTAAATAAAGTGTCCCCTGTGAATATCGCTCCACATCCTGGAAAGTAATAGCTCACATGACCTGCCGCAAAATAGACATGACTGAACAATATTAAGTACAGGATAGAATTTCTTTAATTTAATGTATCAAAATAAAATAAAGTTATAAATTAGATCCAACCTAATAAAATAAGCATTAAAATTTATCCATACTTCCAAGGAAGATAACAAAATAATCAAATAATCTTCTGTCACATCCACAAAAACTTGTGCTTTAATGATATTTCAATTATGATAGTTAGCAAGTAGCTTTACGTAATTAAAAACAATATATGAAAATCATGTAACCAAATTACACACTAAGTGTACCTTTTGTATGCCCAGGCGTTTCCATCACAAGCACTTCATGACCTCCAAACATCCATGTTTCTCCATCATGCAATGATATGTCTATGCCAGGAATTCTATCTTTATCCTTGGCAGAACCAATTACCTACTTTTAAAGGAAAAGATAAAGCAAGGTAAACTATACCTTCATCAAGAATCATAATACATTCAGTATCATTTCACGTGAAGGAGATTAGTACATTTGCAATCTCTTCCTCAAGAGGAAAATACAAAGCTAACAAAAAACAAACTTGAAACCACAATCCTCAGGTAAGTTTACAAGGCAAAGCATTTACCCATTTGTTTTGTTACAAAAAGAACATATGTGCTACTATGTTGGTTATATTGCAAATAGTAAATGAGATAAGAGAAATAAGATGGGTAATGTTAGAGAATCTACTGCATCAATAACAAAGATACTGACACCAACTTATCCTCTTTGCATTTATTATTTAACCACTCTAATATCTACCAGAGTTTCTGCTTCATATGCTTCATATTGGATTAGCTAAGATCTTCTGTTCTTTTTTCAAACAATAGTAAACTTCCACACCTAATATGACAACTTACAAAAAATAATATGACAACTTAAAGAATGAGTTCCTCAATTGTCTTCTACTTTGTGCAATTATTAGTAACCTAAGACTACCCAAGTCTGATAAACTCCATAAATTGTGCAAGAAACTATTGAGTAATGTTGTCAAAACAAATTATACCATTTCTGCTAGAAAATAGGGTGAGAAGTAAAGATGAAAAATAAAGAAAACAGTTGAAGATGTCTTTTGATGTACCTTTGCACCATATCTTTGCTTTAGTTCCATGTTCCCACCAGTGTGATCGTAATGATGATGTGTGTTTAATATATATGTCAAGTTTTGTCTTTTGCATTCAAGCACTTTCATGACCGGTGCAGCTTCAGAGGGGTCGACGACCCCGATGGTACCAGTATCCGTGTCATGCAAAAGATATGCGTAATTGTCTTGAAGACATGGCACCTGAAGATTATGATATAATTAAATTGCAGGAAGGCATGAAGTGTAACCCCACAAACAAGACCTGGCTACAATAGAATGAGAGAACAAGTCAGTCAACCAAAGTATATGTGCTAATATGTAAAGATTCTGTGCTTTCTTCTTTTGTGGCAGAGGACAAAATATCGGTAGATAGTAAGGAAAGTTGATTAGTTGAACTAGAAAAGTTGCAGTTGACCAGAATTGAGAAAAAGACAAGTACAATTACCTAAAGTACGTAATCAAGGATGCAATAACAACAGAATGGAAAATGCTTTGAATCTATTTGGTCCGTAAAGGGACAAGTCGATGAAGTTTAAAACAATTTTTTTTAAAAAAATATTCTTGAAGCAAAAAGAGAGAGCTCACCATTTCAATTTGGAATGCAGAAGCCTTACTGGTAAGATTACAATAAAATGGAGAAACACCAAATAGTTTGTTCACTCCGCGCAAAGTTTTGATTGGCACTAGAAACACTGTTCCAAAACCATACAGCAAATGCTTTGGAAGCCAGAGTTTTCTCATATTTGGCCACATACATGACTGTCCTCTTAGCTGAGAGAAGAAACAATATTAAGATACAGAAAATATGTCGAGCATTTCAATAGCCAAGCTTAACTCAGAAAGTATATCTCAGATGGAACATTATGAAAACTTATAAAAGCTTAAAGTAGGCCACTTAACAAGTGAAATATCAGTAAAGAAATGTAGAACCATCTGGAAGAAAAACATTAGCTAAGAGGAAAAAAATTATGAAATAAGAAACAACAAAGAAAAAAATACTCATCTCAGCAAGAAGAAAGAAACTTGAGATGAACTCAACAATTTAACTTCTTAGATGAGAGAACAAAGATGAGCATACTTCTAATAATTTAGAACTTTTATTGCCCCTTGTATTAAAAAAAACTCTTCCATGTGCCCGCAAGAGAGATCCACGAACCATGTCTGCTTCACTACAAGTTATATCACCTCCTTCCACATTAACATTACAACCACAACAAAAAACACACACATGCCGGTTATCGTATCCACAAAATTCCACCATCAAAAGGGGCAAAATTTAAGAAACAAACGAAGATAACATTGCCTATAAATTAAGCTCCAATTCGAAAGAAACGAAACAAAATCGACGCACTTCGACCTGAAGAGACTTTACCAACGAAATAGCGGGAAGAACGAATCAGAGATTGAGTAAAGAATAAGTGAAAAAGAATTGGAAGGAGAAAAGAGGGACGAAACGAACCCTGGAGGAGGCGGAGGAGGAGCGAGAGAAGGAGACCATCAAGGTGGAGGCCTTCGCGAACATGGCGAAATGGGGAGGGAAAAAAAGGGTTATAGGCGAAGGCGAACTCAAAACTGTGGAGTGGCACAATTTTTGTTGGAGGTAACCGCGTTAAAGACCCTAAATTGACCCCTCCATTTCCGCGGAGAAGACGATATCTCGACGCTTCCATAGCGGCGATGGAGGGTAATTAAGTCATTGGGCGACGGAGGGTAATTAAGTCATTGCGCAATTTTGTGTATTTGAGGTAGGGGTGTTTAAAACTCGACCCGCATCCGATCCGATCAAATTTGAGTTATTCGACCATTTAATTTTTTTAAAATTTTTTTCTTATTATTTTTATATTTATTTAATATATTTATTTTAAAGCACAAAAAAAATTTTCTAAATATTTAGATATTTTTTCTGTATTTAAAACATTTTATTTCATTTTAAAATTTTTTTTAAGCAAATATAAGCCTAGTTTTAAATAAAAAATAAAAAAATTGGGTCACCGAGTCGGATCGAGTCGACTCGGGTTGAATTTTTCAACCGTACCCGACCCAACCCAAACTAGGTCGGATCATTGAATTCTCCGAGTTTACCCGGCCGGATGAACACCCTTAATTTGAAGTATTGGCTACTTAACACTTTATTTGGATTGAGGCGAAAGGAAGATAAAAAGAGAGAGAGGGAGGGGAAGGAAAAAAAATTACCCTTGTTTGAATAGAATTTTAATAAAGGAGAATTTCTATTTTTTTTTATTCCTCTTCATTTGTGCTATTTTGATTTAATTTCAAATTAGGAGGTAATAATTTTCTTCCCTTTCCTCCCTTTATCTTCTCCGTCATTCTCTTCCTCTTCCTTTCTCCTTAACGACCCTTTACCAAACACCGTGTTAGATTTTCTTAGTACTCACGTTTTTTAAATAGATTTAGTGGACGTGGAGATGTATAAATAATCTTTTTACGTAAAATATTAATTTTAAATAAGATTAATATGCAAAAAAGAAATTGGTAATGTGTAGACGTATAAAAACATTCGATGAACAATTTAAACAGTATTAAAATAAATATGACAGCAAAGCAACCAAAACATATTAATATAACATCAATTAAAACCCAATACAATCACATAGCAAAAAAAAAATTTCAATATGATATAAAAGTTAATATTAAAAAAACATGATTCGATAAGACACGACTTAAAACTTTTACAAATAAATGTAGTATTCAAAGCCCATTAAAGGTTAGAAGAAAGTGCTTATTCTTATTTTTACATCCAATACTCGAACAATTTATTATAGTCAAATTTTCAAACAATTAAAAACTACAAAAATTACCAAGTTTTGTTCTTAAAATAAGAACATAATGTTATTGACAATGACAAGAACAAACATTTTGTTCATCCTTTTTTATTTTATAATAATAATTTCACATAATTAATTATATTTTATATTTATTAATTTTAGAAAAATACACTATAAATAAATACATTTTTCCTTCCCCGCGAGTATAACATGATGAGCCCAATTCACGACAACTCCGGATGAAGGGAGAGTTGGGGTATTAAACCAATTCCTTTTGGGAGCCAAATACCTCTTATCTCTACCGTAGGTGCCAAAGAAGAATGCGAAGAAGCCTAAAACACTACAAGAAAAATGTCGAATAGCGATGTGAATTAACGTCGTCATACTACGTGACGCTAAATGGACGCTAGTAGCATCACAATAGCGTCGTCGCCCAACAAATATAGACGCTAATTGCCTCTCTATAGCGTCAAAGAATGTCGACGCTAAATGATGCGTCATCGTGACGCTATTATCACGCGCAAAAACTAGAAAATATGCTTCAGATGATAGCGTTATATTGACATCGCAAACTTGCGACACTAAGTTAACGTCATCACACGACGGTTAAGCTAAGTCGACGCTAAAATAAAAGGCGATATTATCAATGACAACTTGCATTATATTGGCGTAGATAATTACGACGCTATATTAGCATTGGAGGGTGGCGACGCTAATACTATACTATACATTATATTATATTATTCACCATACTATACTATATTATTCTATTATATAATATATAAAAATTAATATACCATGCTATACATACATTATACTCAATTCCCAAATTCCAAAATTGGGGAAATAGTGCTTCTTCATTTTTCATGAGTTTCAAATGACGATTGCCAGAGATTCGACCGTCGGATCCTGAAATTTGTACCTCCCATAGACCACAGAAAGACATATTTTTTTAGTATTATTTGGCAATTTTAGGAGACCGGATGACAGAGTTAAGAACCTAGAAAAAAGGCTTTCGACAGTCAGTGAGTCCGGTAGGAAACAAACGAAAATTATGGACTCGTAGAAATCGGCGCGAGCAGTCAACCCGCACAAGAATCACAAGGATCGGAGGTCAGAAGAAATTCAATAAAACAGACAAAGTTTCGAATAGAAACTATCGGTTCTGCGGTCCTAGCTCGTATTGCCAACATTTTGAAAGGCTCGGGAAGGTGGGGTGGCGCAAACCTTTCATGTTTCACGTCTTTTCCGTTTCATCCGATTATCAAAATATCTACTTTTCATAATTATAAGAATTCTTTAAAACTTTCGCTCCCTAAGAAATCTAAAAATGTGTGTTCTCGAAAATCAGACCTTTCAAGAGTGCTCGGAACGATCTTTTTTCAGTCGACATAGTGTTTTCAAATTTTTTAGTCGACAATGTGTGTTCTTAGAATGACCTCATTTGATCGACATATGATTCTCGAATTTTTTGGAAGACATCGATAAACATATACATATACATATACATATATATATATACATATACATAAACATATACATATACATATATACATACACACACATATATATATTACATATATACATTAGTTAACAAATTTACTTTAATGCCACTTTTGTGACGCATTAGCACCGCATACGTTTAGCGACACAATGGATTCATAATAACATCGATAGCTTTGTCAATACTCCATTTTAGTGTCACATATTTTAGAACTAATTATCTATCAAAATTGAATTAACGTGGAGCTGCGATGCAATAGTGTCGCCAAATTTGCATCACTAAGTGGTGATTCGTGTGCTCGTCGAAGAACGAATCCAAACCATCCTTTCGTTTAATCCGATGGTTCGTAGCATGATTATGTTGTGCGGACGTTGCTTTCCCCCTTTTATCCACTCTCCTCCTCCTCCTGTTGTTGCTGTCTAGACGTTGCTGTCTCCTCCTCCAACTATTGTTGTTGTCCCGACGTCACCTGAGCACTGTCGCCTCCTCCTTCAAATATTGCTACTGCCCCGCCGTCGCCTCCTCCTTCAACTGTTGTTGTTGTCCCGACGTCGCCCGGACGCCGCTGCCTCCTCCTCCTACTATTATTGCTGCTCTGACACCGCCCGGATGCCTCCTCCTCCTCTTGTTGCTGCTGCCCCGATGCCACCTGGACGCCTCCTCCTTCTACTATTGTTGTTGCTGCCCATTCTCTCCGGGCGTCTTGTAGACGAATGACCAATTGGGGGCATCTCCTTGTAGTTATGCAAATTCATTTGATGCAATGAATCATTTGACTTAATGAAAATGTGAAATTTGGTATAATCTTTTGATGTGTTGAATGCAAAATGATCCATCCTCTCTATTGTATTTGATCTTCATTGTATTTTATCCTCTCTGAGCATTTGTTCATTAGAAGAACATATCGTATATAACGTCGCATTAGCGTCACATTGGCATCTCCAACTTAGTGCTACAGTAGCGACGCATTGATGTCAAAGTATCGCCACCTTGATGGCAAGGTAATGATTATTTTAACATCCTATTAGCGTCGCAATATAGCATTGACAATTTCAACGCCTCTTTAGCGCCGGATTAACGATGCACTTGAGCCCTTTGCAATGACACTTTTCGCATCATCATATCATCGCAATAGCGTCGACATGTGACGCTAGTAGTGTCGTCGAGTCTCTTGGTGCCATTGCGATGCTAGTGGTTACCAAATCCAAGCGTCCAATTGTTGTGATGCTATGTCGATGCTAATGTGTGGCTAACTCTTTTAGCCACGACTTAGCGTTTCTTTAGCGATGCTGCACTTGTGTCATACTCGACAGATTTCTTGTAGTGAAAAGAAAGCAAAAAGGAACATAACCTCTCATACTATGAACAAAATAAAACTATATCGAGGTCCTAATTGTACAACTTTTGTATGATGTCCTGCCAATGTGGATTCACATAGAACATCACACCACTATACAAACATGGTATATAAGATAAATATTAGGCCCAAATTGAGAAGTGTTGGGTTGGCTCCTCAAAGTTCTCCCTTTAACACCAATGGTAGATAGGAATCAAACTGTCTACGTTCTAAACCCAACTCACGTACCACTTTCATTGGCGGACAAACGAACCCTTGGGATCTTCTTTAACCCTAGGATGTGATGAGTCGACATCGAGGTCCCAAACGACTCCGTCGATAAGAGATATTTAAAAATAATATTTTAAATGCTAATAATGAGAAATATTAATTCATGATTAATTTATTATTTAATTAATATAAAAAATAATTATTTAATTATATAATATTTGTTATCAATCAAACAAACTAGACCAATTAATTCTAAAAAACTTCTTTAAATAAATTAAATTATATTTATTATTTTATTAAAAATTATCTATTCTATTTCACTCAAGTGTTAGCATTTTTATCATGAATATTTATTATTTTATTAATTATTAAATAATTGCATGATGTTGCTTAATAAAATATATAATTTCATTTTCTTTTGTTCTTGATGCAACCAACACAAATTATCTTTTGTTATAAGAACATTTTTCACTTTTGTTCTTATGACAAGAACAAAAAAAGGAATATTCCATCTAATTCCTATTAATAAGTTCTATAGCAATAAAAGATAATAGTAATATAAAAGGACCACCAAGACAATAAAAATAAGTGGACCGTATAAATAAATATATATATATATATATATATATATATATATATATATATATATATATATAAGTCTAAGTACTATGCAATAAAAAGGTTTTACAGTTAATATGTTTTAACAAATTTGAATCGTTAAATAATTATTTATAGTTTGTGCTTTAACTCTTCCATTTTTTTCTCCTTTTATTTTTTTTCCTTATTTCTCTGTAACCTTTCTTTTCCTCTTGGTTGTCAATTATTATTTTTCATCTTAGATGCATTTCTATTAATCTCTCCTAACATTGCTTTAATTCGATATCAAGATCTTTCGTTCAAGTAAAATTTTCATAATAACAATAATAGTGTTAGTTGTAGGAATAGTAATAGTAGGAATATGAGTAGTAATACTAGTAGTAATAACAGTAGCAGTAGCGCTAGTATTAAACTCGATTTCGAGTTATTTAAACCGAGTACATATTCGTATTCGATTTGGAATCTAGTAAATAATAATAAAATAATAGTATTCATAGGATTAGCAATAGTAGTAATAATAGTAGGATTAGCAATAATAATAATAGTAGTAGTAATAGTTGTAGGAGTAGCAATAGTAGTAGCAGTACCACTAGTATTAAGCTCGATTTAGAGTTATTTAAACCGAGTACATATTCGTATTCGATTTGGAATCTAGTAAATAATAATAAAATAATAGTATTCATACGAATAGTAGTTATTACCGTTATATATTGTGAACAAAAGAAAACAAATCGAATTCAAATTCAACACGGCCTATATATCACAACCCCTCGTTCCTTCCTCCCTCCCTCCGCTAATTTCCGATCTCGCGCTCTCCCTCCCTCCCTCCCTCCCTCCCTCCCTCCCTCCCAGGAGCAGCTCTGTCTGCCGCTCTCTGTCATCTGATCAGCAGCTGTGAAAAGAAAGAAAGCTCTCTCTCTCTCTCTTTCGCTGTCATATGATCAGCAGCCGTGAAGAGAAAGAAGGAAGAAAGGATCGGCTGCTGTACGTTTTGCAAGCTTCAATTCTTGGGGGGCGATCGGTTCACCTGCTCCGGGCACTGCCTGGCATCGGTCGCCGTCAAGATCGATTTCCCCGTGCCACCCTTCGCGGTCTGTCTTTCCTGGCCCGCGCGGGGGACGATTTAATACAAGTCTTGGCCTGTGATCGATCTGCTTCTGTCGCTGTTTGTTACCAAGAAAAGCCAAGAACACTTCTGCCTCTTCTCTCCCGTCTCTGCCTTGTACCAGGGAAGTCCGCCCGCTGCTGTTTCTTTTTAAAATTATCATGAAAGCAAAGGTGATCGATGTGTGGGAAGAAAACATGGAGGAAAAGGTTGACTTAGTGTCGGCACTGTTGGCAGACCACTGCTTCATCGCACTCGACACTGAATTCCCAAGGTTTCTCAGCAACGCGCCTCGCGGCGTGTCGGAATATAGCTTGTATCAAACAGTCTAGTACAACGTGGACCAGCAGTATCTCATCCAACTAGGTTTCACGCTATTCAACGGTAGCGGGTCCTCGCCGGCGGCAGACGACGATGCCCAATCTCGCCTGTCATGGCAATTCAACTTTCGAGAATACGATCCCACCGTCGATGGAGCGCCAATCGTCAGGAAAAGCGGCATAGACCTGGAGAAGAACATGCGAGATGGCATTCACGTGGGCAGATTCTCAAGCCTCCTGCGAGAGAAGGTGCTTGACCCATATTCTGGTCGTCTGAGATGGATAACGTTTCATGGGATATACGACATGGCCTATCTAGTGAAGCTGGTTACACAAAGACCTTTACCACCGACCATAATAGACTTCCTACATCTAGCTCGAGACATTCTGGGGGAGTTCTTCGATGTGAAGTATCTCGCCAGATTTTGCTTAGGAATGCTGGATGGAGAAACCAGTCTATTGAGACTATCCCACGACCTCTTGAGCATTAGGATTTCGGGGGGCACCTTGCATCAAGCAGCATATGATAGCATGCTGACAGGTGCTGCCTTCTGGGTCATGAAGGCACGCTACAATATGAGAGAAGGACAAGGATCATGCATTTTGTTTGGTCTAGAGCAGCAGTGCATGGAATTTGCGCATGAACAACAACAACAACAAGAGCAGCAGTGCATGGAATTTGCGCATGAACAACAAGAAGAGCAGCAACTCATGTCGCAGCCGGAACAACTGCAAGAGCAAAGGAGGCTCGTGCCTTTGCTTCCACGGTATAGTGTACACCCAGCTCCGGTGCAGCCGAGACGATTATTTCTTATACCTGTTACCAGGACTGCGCCTCCACCTGGTCGCATGAGATATTTTGTTGCACCACCAACTTTTATGTTTCCATCTTCTCATGGGTAATAAATGAATTTTGTGTTTAATGATTTGTTGCACCACCAACTCATGAGTTTAATGATTTATGTGTTAATTATCCTCTAACATATAATTGATTGATGTTTATACATATATATAATATTAAAATGCATAAAATAAAAATAATTTAATGGGCATATTAATATTATTATTATTTTTTAATTTATCTGCATATGAGATGTTCAATATTTCATATTTGGTTTCATCTTTTGTCATTATAATACTTGAATTACGGATCTAAAATATTTATATATATAATAATGTTGTATATGAGTCAACAGTTCCAACATATATGTATTTCAGTTTAATAAGATACATATTATGATCTTATTACTTTATTATTACTACTAATTTATTTATATATATATATATATATACATATTATAATTAGAATTAGATTTTGTAATAAATTTGGATTATTGATCTGAAATATTAAATTTTTATTGGATGACCATGGTGACATAACACTTGTCATCTCGTAAATTTATATATTATAATTATTTAGTTAATCCATAGTCCACTCATTTAATTTGCAAAAGACCTATTTAAGTATTTATACTCGGATTAAATTCCTATTAATACTTAATAAATTTATTTTTACATGGAAGATTATATCTAAATATATATATATTCAATCCGTTCTTGAATGTGGTTTTCAAACATATAATTGATTGATGTTTATACATATATATAATATTAAAATGCATAAAATAAAAATAATTTAATGGGCATATTAATATTATTATTCTTTTTTTTTAATTTATCTGCATATGAGATGTTCAATATTTCATATTTGGTCTCATCTTTTGTCATTATAATACTTGAATTATGGATCTAAAATATTTATATATATAATAATGTTATATATGAGTTAACAGTTCCAACACATGTATTTTAGTTTAATAAGATACATATTATGATCTTATTACTGTATTATTACTACTAATATATATATACATATTATAATTAGATTTTGTAATAAATTTGGATTACTGGTCTAAAATATTAATTTTTTATTGGATGACCATCATGACATAACACTTGTCATCTCGTAAATTTATATATTCTAATTGTTTAGTTAATCCATAGTTCCACTCATTTCATTTGCAAAAGACATATTTATACTCGGATTAAATAATGAAAATTTTAAAATGAAATAAATTCTGAACCTCCTATTAATAATTAAATAAATTTATTTTTTTATATTTATTAAATGTTTTTTATTTAACTCTACCAAAACTTTTGTCTTACTCAAATTAAAAATAATTTTTATCATGTATTTAATTAATATTTAAATATTATTGATATTAAACATAAGGATAAAGTGGCCGGCAGCCGAAGAAAGGGGGCAGGCCGGCCGGTCGGGGCCTTAGCGATAGGATCTTCTTTCGAATAAAAATTAACTAAAATGAAATTAAATTCTTCTTAGCGAGGGCCAGGTAGGGCGTTTACTTTCAAATGACAACCGCCCGTTTAACGTATGATTAAAATTCTGAAATAAGTTAGGACTCAACGAATTTAATTTGACTTGATATAATTCAATTAATCTAATTTTGAATAATATAATTGAGTTCGCAGATTTTGAATATTGAATATTTATTTTATTAGACGGCACTTACGTCCACTCTAATTAATTTTATTTTAGTACATGGAATCCGAGCAAATAGATTATTGTGCATAATATAATTGAATTAGCGGATTTTGGATATTGAATACTTATTTTATTAGATGGCACTTACGTCCATTCTAATTAATCTTATTTTATTACATGGAATCCGAGCAAATAGATTATTGTGTTATATTAGGTTTTTTAATTTTAATTTATTTTTTCATGTAATCTGAACATAATACACGATGTTATCTGATTGTATACTAATAAAACAATATATTATGATTAGAATTTGAAATAAATTAGGATTATTTTAATCTCGGAAGATAAATATTGTGGTTGAAACACACATCTTAATTATTGTGGCCGGAATAGGATATGGAGATTATAACAGATAGTTTTTCTATTATATTTATCATTATATTTTTATATTATGTTATATTTTTAATTTTTTTAATCTGAACATAATACATGATCTTATTTGATTGTATACTAATAAAATAATATATTATGATTAGAATTTGTAATAAATTAGGATTATTTTAATCTCGGAAGATAAATATTGTGGTTGAAACACACATCTTAATTATTGTGGCCGAATAGGACATGGAGATTATAACAGATATTTTTCTATTATATTTATCATTATATTTTTATATTATGCTATATTTTTAATTATTTTTTCTAAAAAATTGTGGACATGCCACGTGGCATGCCACTGTTTACTTTTTATATATACATAGATATATAACACATTATACTTATGTCAAGTTCAAAAAAATTAGGGGATGCTCCATATATATAATAATATATATTACTATATATAATATTTCAAAAAATTAGGAGGAGCTTAATTATGTCAAATTTACAAAATTAGGGGGACCATATCATATATATTATATATGTATATAATAATATATAATAGTATATATGTAATATTGCAAAAAGTTAGGAGGGCCATGACTCCCTAACAATATGTTGGCTCCCTCCGTGAGTATGTGATTGCACACTAATTTAACTCATTATAATATATATTTTGATAATTATAACATATTATAATATGTATGATTAAATATATGTGCATATTTATGAAAACATTTATAATACAATATGTGAATTTTCAAAAATATAATATATGCACTAATAATTTTGATTACTTTCTATGACATATCAACTTTAATTAGTGACGGCCTAAAGAAATTAGTTACATATCCCTATATCTAACTTTTTGGACTTCATATACATGTAAATAGATATAGTGCATAAAATTCAACTTCCAAGATAAATATGATAAACAGAAAGAAATTTTGCACGGTGGATAGAGAAAGATAAATTTAATTAAAATAAATGACATTTATAATATATATTTATTCTATATTATTATTTTAAAATGATATTATTATACATATATACATGCATATATGCATTTCACCTTGTCTTCTCACCATTTAATCTCTCCTCCTCCTCCTCCCCCTCTTCTTCTTCTCATCCGTCCCGAACTTTTATCCTGACAGTCCTTACTTCCATCAAAATTTCACCACTATATTTTCTTGTTCCCTCTTAAACCATTTTTCTCATTTTTAACCACTATTTTGTACGACTTTTTTGGTATAAGTCACACCTTCAAAATTCATAAGCACGGATCTCAATTGAATTTAATTTAATCATCAAATGTATCCATATTTTTTCCCATAAAATTACTTGTATGACTTGAAAATTCTTAATAAGAATACTTGTCTACTATTCCTCCAAAAAGTTGCACTAGGATCATTCACGGATTAACCAAGTGAACCTAATAATTAGAATTGACCTAACCTATTATTACAAATAATTAAACATAAATTCTTTTTTTAGTGTTTACACTTAATTTAAAATCTATTTAAAATAAAATGCATCAAATGCTAGAAAAAATATTTAAAACACGATTTTCATGTTTCATGTTTGAAAATGAATACTAAATGAAATGGCTCCTATTAACTACTACAAAAAAAGAATAAAAGGTGGTAGGGCCACCTGACTATCATACATTGACGTCATTGAGATGGATTACTACTACATACATTGACGTCATTGAGATGGATTAGATTCAAATACCCAAAATGGTATGACCAACATGCGAACACCCTTACTTCCCTTTAACATTTTGATGATCAATTTCTTTATTAGTTATGCTTATAAAATATTTAAATATATGTTTCTTGATTATGTCATCCGATGAGTTCAAAATATATTTAAACATATTTTGCACATGTTAATGTGTTCATATCCATATGTACATCATTCACCTAAAAGATCAATGCATTCACATAATGAAAATAACTAATAAGTTCAAAAATCCACAATCAAATAGTTCAAAGTTCACTATGATATTTTGGAGCTCCACAAGCATACACAATATATTCGAAGTTAAAAGTCAAATGTAGGAGGTTTGGTGGAGCCAACAAAAAATTCAGTGGTGTCACTAAATTTCAAATGTTGGTCACTTGAGGAGTAACTCTACCAACTTAACAAATGTGTTAAATTTCAGTAGCAAGTTCTAATTATTAAGATTTTCAGTGCATGCACATGCATATGCATGAAGGCACTTGGCTCCGCCTGCACAAATCAAACTCATCATCTCTAGCAATATTGGTCTAATCTTGTCATCGACTACCTCTCCCACGATCTCTGTCATCACACTCATACATGATGTGGCAAGCTTTCTCTCATGGGTGCGGTCGTCGATACATCTTGACCAAGGCGGTAACTAAGGGTGACACATTAGGTGAAGACTTTAAAAAATATGATATTACATTTTTTAAATACATAATGCAATAATATAAGTTGGGAAGCTCAACAAATAGAAGTACATAAATGACATCATCATTTTAGACATAATAAATACACATAGCATCAAAGTTTGAAGCTTTGATATTGTTAATGTTGAACATAAGGACATCATATAATATGATACATGAAAGTCCCCGGTCATGTGCAAAAGCGACCCTATCCTCATCGTCAGACAGGCCGTCAATTGCCTTTGGCAGACATCATGCACCGGAAGGGGTCAATAAGGAGAAGCAATTATCCTACAAGGAATAATGCTTAAGGTGATAGCATAATATAATTAAGTAATAAAATAAGATTAATTTTAGCATAAAACATTTACATATCATTAGCATTAATCACCATTATCACATAATAAGAATTTGATGAACAAATGGATCACAATTCATAACTTGATAATAATAAAATCTTCATAATTCATTTAGGATAACAATACGAGAGTAATCACGAACTATATATCATTTTTGTGATGATAATAATCATATTTCAATGTTATGAGATAATAGCATAATTTACTCAAGTCTATATGTCATGTAGTAGTGAGTTAGTCACATGAATCAATAAGACACCATGAAAATGATGAATCATCATGATTGGTGAAATCTTAAGTAATCATTCAATAGTGATTGCATCAACATTCATTATATCTTTGAAACCATTTCAGTGATAATAATTGTGTTGTTCTTACTTCAATAAAAATAAATGCAATGGTATTCTTTTTTTGTAACAATTATCAATAAAATTACTATTCTTTCATTTATGACAATAGCAAAATTCATTAATATTCAATGGCAGTAGTTATGAAAGTTGTTAAGTTATTCTTTCTTTGTTCTTTCTTCTTTACATTCATTTATTTCATCTCTTCATTTAATTTGGAAGAGTTCTTCACATTTTATCATATAACCATATATTGTTGTTAGAGAGTCAATGTCATGACAAGTATTCTCTTTTAGGAAAGGATGCATCACTTTTTTGGGTGAAATTCTTTTTGTTGTTTAAAATGGAGGCGGCTCTCCACAATACAAGTAATAATAATATGTGTTTTGTCTTTATGGATTCATAATTTTGTTGTTTTGCTTTTCGCATGATACCAGTTATTTCCTTTAAGATAATCATTTTAATTCACCTTATTATAATTCAACCACAATCCTTATTTTTTGACTTTTATCTTTTTAATTAATCTTCTTACTATCTTTTGTTCATTTTGATCCAATCAAGTTATGTGAAAACAAGAAAGACTCCAATAATAAAATAATTATAATCAAGTTATCTTTATTATACACATCGTTTGAGTATGTTTAAGATTAAAATAAATGAAACGATAATGTTAACAAGAGGGAAAAAGCAACTAATGTTAAAGAGTTGTTTTCCTGTTATTATATGTATTTTCTAACTTTTTTTTCACTCACAAGTGTTTATTTATTTATTTTATTTGTCTCTAAAGTGTCCACCATTAAAAATAATGAAAATAATAATAATAATGATGATAATAATAATAATCATAGTATAAGTAGTTATTACCGTTGTGAACAAAAAAAATCTAATTCAAATCCAACGTTCAGATTTTTATTTCGGTGATGGGTAGACGGGTTATATATTCCTCCTAATTTCCAGTCGCGCTCGCGATCTTTATCTCTCTCTCGCTCGCTTGCTCGTTCTCGCTCTCGCGCGCGCGTTCTCTCTCTCTCTCTCTGATCCCAGCAGCAGCTCTCTCGCGCACGCACGCTCTCTCTGTCATCTGATCAGCAGCTGTGAAGAGAAAGAAGCTCTCTGTCTCTCTGTCATCTGATCAGCAGCTGTGGAGAGAAAGAAGGAAGAAAGAAAGCCTCTTGGCTCCTGCACGTCTTGCAAGCTTTAAAACTTGGGGGCGATCGGTTCACTTGCTCCAGGCGCTGCCTGGCATCGGTCGCTGTCAAGATCTATTTCCCTTTGATGTGCCCCCTGCACTGCCCGTCTTTCTTGGTCGTCTTGGCCTGTGATCGATCTGCTGCTTCTGCCTCTGTTTGCTGCCAAGAAAAGCCAAGAACCACTCCTGTCCAGGAGGACGCTCTGTCTCTTCTTCCTCTGTGTTGTGCCAGCGAAGCCCGCCCGGTGCTATTTGTTTTTGTTCTTGCTGCTGCTATTTCTATCAAGAAAAGCCAAGAACACTTCTGTCTCTGCGTTGTACCAGGCAAGTCCTCCCGCTGCTATTTCTTTTTGCTTTTGCTGTTATTTCTACCAAGAAAAGCCAAGAACACTTCTGTCTCTTCTCTCCCGTCTCTGCTTTCTACCAGTGAAGTCCGCCCGCTGCAATTTCTTTTTGCCTTTTGCTGCTATTTCTTTCTGCCTTGTGCTGCTATTTCTTGTTCCCTTTTCGTGTTGTTATTTGTTTGCAAAATCAAACAGTTTGTTATAGAATCTCTATTTGTTTTTTACCCTAGTCGTCAACAAAATAGTGATTTGAATTGAAATTATCATGGCAGAAGCAAACGCAAAGGTGATCAATGTGTGGGAAGAAAATGTGGAGGAACAGGTTGACTTAGTATCGTCACTGTTGGCAGACCATTGCTTCATCGCACTCGACGCTGAGTTCCCAAAGTTCCTCCGCAACACGCCTCGCCGCGTGTCGGAAGATAACTTGTATCAAACAGTTAAGTTCAACGTGGACCAGCAGAATCTGATCCAACTAGGTGTCACTCTGTTTAACGGTAGCGGGTCCTTGCCGGCGCCAGACGACGAGGCCCAATCTCGCCTGTCATGGCAATTCAACTTTCGAGAATACGATCCCGCCATCGATGGAGTGCCGACCGTCAGGAAAAGCGGCATAGACCTGGAGAAGAACATGCGAGATGGCATTAATGTGGGTAGATTTTCAAGCCTCTTGCGAGAGAAGGTGCTTGGCCCATATTCTGGTCGTCTGAGGTGGATAACCTTTCATGGGATATACGACATAGCCTATCTAGTGAAGTTAGTTACTCAAAAACCTTTACCAGAGACCGTAATGGACTTCCTACGTCTAGCCCGAAACATTATGGGCGAGTTCTTCGATGTCAAGTATCTCGCCCGATTTTGTGAAGGAATGAGGGAGGGAGAAACCAGTTTAAAGAGACTATCCCACGACCTCTTAAACATTAGGATTTCCGGGGGTACATTGCACCAAGCAGCATATGATAGCATGCTGACAGGTGCTGCCTTCTGGGTCATGAAGGCAGGCCACAACATGAGAGAAGAACAAGGATCATACATGTTGTATGGTCTAGAGCAGCACTGCACAGAATTTGTGCATAAACAACAACAAGAGGCTGCGCCGAAACAACTGCAAGAGCAAAGGAGGCTCGTGCCTTTGCTTCCGCAATTTATCGTCTATCCAGTTCCGGTGCAGCCTAGACCATTATTTCTCATACCTGTTATGAGGACTGCACCTCCACCTGGCCGCATTAGATTTTTTGTTGCACCACCACCTTTTGTCTTTCCATCTTCTCATGGGTAGGTAGCATTAGGGATCCTTGCCCATTGTTTAAGGATTTATGTGTTAATTCTTTAAGGGAAATTTGTTTAAGGATTTATGTTTTATGTCAGAAGTCATCATGTTTAATATATGAAATTCTAGAAATAGGATTGTATATCTTGTCAAATAGTTAAAGTATTTTGCACTAGTAAATGCATGGACCTCAACAAGGAACAATTGTAGGAGTTGAGGGCCAAATTAAGGATTTTAGGGGAGAACACATCATGTACATGTTATTTAACTTAACCTAGATGGTTTAATATAGACTGCTAACTTTTGTCTACTGTTAGGCTTAAGTACATGGTTTAACGTGTGGGATTGCCTAAATGTTATTTTACAATCTTTGCAGACCAAATTTCGTCTACGGTTAAGCTTAAGTAGATGGTTTAATATAGACTGCTGACTTTTGTTTGTCTAACTTCATTCTTTTCTTATGATCTGCACTTCTAAGTTGAAAGCCATAAAATATTCTATTTGGTGAAATAAAAGGACAACAACACTATTTCTGCCACTAAACAGGATTCTCCATCTTTCTCTATTTGGATATTAGTTTGCAGAAAAATATTTTCTCATTTTCCTTTGCTTGGAATAGAACAGTATTTTTTAGTTGATCCATACTTTGAAATCTGTTGATATATATGATAATGCATTTTTAGCAAATCATTAAGATTGTTGATGTGCAACTAGCAGTAATATCATTGTAATAAGGCAAAACTACGAACATCATCAAGTGCAGAAGCATACCAAGACTTCCCTGAGATAACATCCGAATAGCCATTGTCGATCCAATCCACGGCTGAGAAATTCTTCCTCGTTATAACCTACATGAGATACGTTTTTTTATTGACAAAAGCCTAAATAAAATTTCCTGTCTTCAGTAGATGAAGCAATCACCTCTATAAATACAAACAAAGTCATTAAGAAAATCAAATATAGGACATCTAAGTAAAAGAAAACTCTACATGTACGGGCAATAGAGATGGGCAAATCATATGTTAAATGTTGGCCAGAAAATACAAATAAGATAGGATACTGCCAAACCACTATAAAATTATAGGATCGACTTCATAATTGCAATTAACATCATATTCAGAAAATTTGAGTGGTTCCTCCTTCAATTGATTTTTTTTGTTTATGTTCCTTTGCAAGTGCTGCTTATTCTTGGATGAGATGACTGGATAATTTTCTGAAATTGTGCATCTTACAGACAATCATTGAAGCAATGAGTTTTGATGCACCAATATACTTTTGTAGCTACTCAACAACTTAATGCCTATGTTTTTACCTCAAACATGTTTAGCTACCCTTCTTATGTCATATTGTTTGGATAAATCATTTAGATCTTTTAACTTCAAGATCTCTATCTTTCTTGTCATCATTTTGCGCCAAGAATTTGCATGATGGTTAGCAATTACAATGAACTTCAATGAGTTGACATCATCTTTAAATGCGATCTAGAGTTTCTTCCAGAGCACATGTAATGTAGCTCTTCTATCCAAAAAATCATTAATTATACATTGAAACACACTAACACGGAGAATCGGTAACTTTCTTCAATTAGTGGTATCTAAATGCTTCAATCAGTGACTTATCAATTCTGATTGTTTTATGTTCCTCTGCAGTTGGTTTTTCTTCTTTGGTCAGGTGGTGGTATCAATTCTCTTTATGTTGTGTATAAACGTCATGCTAACTACAACTTATGGCTATTATGCATTTGGAACTAGACAACAACGTAGGGTCTATGCCTTTGCCTCGGGCATGTTTTGGTACCAAGTCTTTTATGTCATATCAAATTTGACGATAAAACGGAAATGATGCAGTGATGATCCACAACATGACTTCCTAATTGTTGATAATATCATTTTCAGAAATAAACAAAATGCTTGTAATCATTCCTGTTTTTTTTTTTTTCATTTCTTTCCATTGATTTGGGCGTCCATGGAAATTCTCTGTATGATTTGTCTACATACTAAACAAATCAAAATAATTGCAATCATCCGTAAAACAAAAGTGAAACCCAAAATGCACAAAATTCAAGATTTGGTGCTTGTAGTATCGACCTAATGCACAAAATGCGTATCTACGCGTGATTTCAAGTTCATAAACCTCGTTTTGCTTAGTGATTAGAGCACATTTTGAACAGAAAAGTAATTGTCAATGTATTTGATTTCTAATTCAAAACAGCTGTTTTATGATTTCTGCATGAAGACCATTATTTCTTACACCTGTTACCAGGACTGCGCCTCCACCTGGTCGCATTAGATATTTTGTTGCACCACCAACTTTTATGTTTCCATCTTCTCATGGGTAATAAATAAATTTTGTGTTTAATGATTTGTTGCACCACCAACTCAGGAATTTAATGATTCATGTGTTAACTATCATATAAGGGCAAATAAATCTCCATGTTCAGTTCGTTTTCTCTCTGGAGTCTCCATGTTTAATATCTGAAATTCTAGAGACAGGATTGTATACCTTGTCAAATCGTGAAAGTGACTCAGTTTGCACTGGTAAATACTTGGACCTGAACAAGGAACCTGTTATTTGATTTAACCTTTCTTTTCCTTAGCTCCACAATCTTTGCAAACCATTTCATCAAAGTTGTTCCACTGTTAAGCTTAGATAGAAGGTTTAATATAGACTTCTTACTTTTATTCGTCTACCTTCCTACTTTTCTTGTGGTCTGCACTAATAAGTTGAAAGCCATAACACATTCTATGAAATAAATGGACAGCAAGAGTATTTCTGCCGCTGAACAGGATTCTCCATCCTTTTCTATGTGAATATTAGTCTGTAGTAAAATATTTTCTCATTTTCCTGTGTTTGGGATAGAATAGTATTTTTCACTTCATCCAAACTTTGAAATCTGTTGATTTATATGACAATGCATTTTGAACAAATCATTATGATTGTCGTTGTGCAGCTAACAGTAATATCATTCTAATAAGGCAAAACTGTTAATCAAATGTGAAGAACAGTAGAAGTATACATACCAAAGCATCCCCAGGAAAATATACGAATAGCCATTGTTCATCTGGTCCATGTGTGAGAAATTCTTCAGCATCGTATTCGTAACCTACTAAGTGATACTTTTTTCATTGTAAAAAGCCTAAATCAAACTTCCTGGCTTCAGCAGATAAAATAGTCACACCTACAAGTACAACCGAAGTTATTATGAAAATCAAATGTAGGGCATCTAAGTAAAAGGCAAAAACAACATGTACTGGCAGTAAATATGAAAGATTGCAAATGAATATATTAAGTCATATGATAAACTGATTCTTTAGATTTCTGTCAAAATTCATTGATTGACTTCTTGTCCTATTACGATGCATAGAAGAAAAAAAAAACTAGCTTTGATACATTAAGTATAATGAATAATATCTCAACAAGGCCAATCATTTGGTCATCCTTCTGCTTTCAAGAGATGTAATCAGTGCAGAATTACTGTCGATTCCATTCAGTAGGAGTCATTACACATCCAATCCTAATTCTTCCTTGTCATAGAGCATAAAATAGTCAAAGCTGTGACTATAACAGAGGTCATAAAAGTAGAGCTCACAAGAGGACAAGCCATGGTCGGAAAATCATTAGTTGAACATCTAAAAAAATAAAAAGCTAAGAAAAACAAAAATAACTCAATATATTAGTGATCTTCATAGGTCATATATGATTGTGTAAGGAAAAACTTGACTGGATCCAATTAAAAAAAAGGATCAGGTCAGATTGGGTCAACCAAGTTGGGGTTCAGGACTCTTTAATAGTATATATTATAATTATAGAAACAAGGGGAAAACAAAGTTATTTTTAACTCTGCCGAAAAAAAAAGTTATTTTTAAAACCAAAAGTATTATCTGTATTTTTGTTTGTAGAACTCATTTATTGTGTTTGGAAGAAAAGCATCTTCTGGTTCACCAAAACTTTTCAGTTATATGATTTCTATGCAATGCATTCTGTAAAAACCTTTTGATTATTTAAATAATGAAATTAGCAGAGCATCTTGCTCCTTAAATTCGGCCCGCCCATTTCCTCATCAATGACTGAAATGTTTTCAACGATCTCGGCCGTCCGATTCAAGATCAATCGTTGAGATTACGTCCATTTTTTTAAGCTATAAGTTATAGATACTTATTACAACCTTTGGGTGTCCTAAGAGGAAGCTTTTCTTCCCAAGTTTATGGTCAATTCAAAATATATTTTCCAAAACAAATTTAAATGACTTATTTCATCAAATATTTTTTGACCAGAAATAACTAATTTTTTAATCCTTATTTTTCACACCGGGTTTGTCCACGTGAGCTTAGGAGTTCATAATTTTGGGTACAGGATACATAATTCAAGGCACATCAACACCATGTCTGAGTTGCCGTAAGTGAGGATACTAGCAGCGATGCCGGGTGAGTTTTCAGCCAAGAAGGTCAAAAGACGCGAAATTTACCATTGTCGCAAACTCGAGGTTCTACGACTAGTACGCACAAATTGAACGGCATAACGTCTTCGTCACGACGAAAAGGAAGAGGCACACTGTCAACCGCGCCTCAATCTCCAACGCGTTTGCATTGAAAGTCCAGGCTATTGTGCTTTCTGACGGTTTAGACCGTCAGTAGGACTCTTTATGGACTAAAACACGCTCCTAGAGCATGGTATGAAACTCCTTTGTAGATGAGTTTAGTGGCCTATGCTGAAAACACCAGTAAAAGGCGCGCGTGCGAAATTTCCGCCCCCCGCGCGCGGCGGGCCCAAGAGACGGGCATAAATGCACTAATTTAATATATTGTGGAGCATGAAACTCCCATCTAGATAGGCAAATGGTAACTCTCCATTTTATCTTATAAAACGGGTTCTCCTCCCCTGTGTTGATTCTCAAAGAAATTATGACCGGTTTATATGTGTAGGGAGACTCCTGCTCGGATGGTGTGTGCGTGCACATGCTTCATTTCTGAACAAGGATTAGATCAAATGACAACTTCAGTTGGTAGTGTTGCCTTTTGCTTTTACCACATCATAGTACCAATTGCATCCTACTAAGTGTTTTCAGCCAAGAAGGTAAAAAAACGTGAAATTGACAATAAAGAATAATATCTGCACAGCCACTATTGAGCTGATCCCTGGGTAGGAAATTCTTCCACATTATGACCTAAAGCAAACTTCCTTACATCAGCAAAAAAGAAAAAAAATAGTCACAACTATAAGTACACCAGAATTCATTAAGAATATAGCTTTTAGTAAGCAACCAATAATCAAGAACAAATGTTGGTCATCCAAGTAAAATTCTACATCTACTGACAACAGAAATGGGCAAATCATATGTTAAATGTTAACCAGAAAATAGGAAAGATTTGGGATACATATACTTAATCACATCATAAAGTATATGTTATGTAGTTTAACCTCTTTATTCCATCCTCCCACATTTTTTACAAACCATTTCACCATTTATTATTAAGATTAACCAGATGTTCAATATAGCCATTTATCACGATGGCATCCTTTTCATCCTTTTGTACCATAAGTTTCAATAGAGGAAGTGGACTACCGATCTAAAAACTTCTGCAATTAAGATTAAAAACAGTCATGCACTCAACCCAATGAATTACTGTACCCCTATCAAAATGCTAGCCTTCTTAAAAATATGTAATTAAATGCTTTTCAATCATGCTTCCCACATATTTGTGATTTGCCCAACACAAGTGCCCTTTGTTTGTTGTTGGTGCATTCTTTTATTGTTGCCAATTCATTGGCATGGCCATTCAATTAAATGAGAACATAAACATCATGCTCAAATTCATGAAGGATCCTCAACTGTAATAATTCACTGTATCAAAGACAAAGGACCATAGTTCGAATTGAGGGAAAGTTCGATATCATCTACTTAATGAACGTTTAGTTAGAGAACCATTACAATGATCATTTTGCAATATCAACCTTCTGAAGATTAGGTCAAAGTATCTATCAAAGAAATCTAGAAAAGGAAATCTACTAGTTGATGAATTGATGAAAAGGAAATTTCCCTATTTCAGATTAATTTCTTACTACATCTTTACAAAAGAAGCATTCATAACATTCATTACTGTCCAAGCATTCAACATACTTATCAATTCAGATATTCTTGCTAACTGTACTAAATAAAACAATTCTTTGTACATCAACTCGTTCTGAGTTCTACATAAATATTCACTAGGTTTGCAAATTTGGTAATTTCAAAGTAGAATAAAATCGCTTCATTATAGAATTTCAGAACTAGCTTCATGATTACAGACATCATCACATTCAGGAATCCTGAATGCTTTCTCCTTCAACTGATTTTTTATGTTTTTTCTTCTTCTGTTAATCGTACTGTGTGGTTCTTTCTTATTGGTTTAGGCGGTGACCGAAATTCTCTGCATGATTTCTCAACACACTAAACAAATCAAAATAATTGCATTAAAACAAAGTTAAACATGACTATTCAACATTGTGGTTATTAGCATAAATTCAAAATCTAGTGCTCTCAACCTAATACAGTAAACGCGCGATTCAACCTTCCAAAAACCTCTTTTTGCTTTGTGCGTGATGAGCAGATTAAGAAGAGAAAAAACAATCATCAATGTGTTTCTTTGAAATCATCTAATAATTAGTTGCAAAGAGAAAGGATATTGGCACCTGGAGGCCTCGTTTTTCTTGTCCCTGTTCGATTTTTTGTGGTGATTGGAGGTGAAGGTGGAGATGGAAGTGGGCGAAGATGTCCATGTCTTCGCTGCACTCCACTCCACTCCACTGATCTAAAAGGTTTAGAGTATGTGCAGGGACAATGCTTGGAGGGGGCCAAATAGAGAATATAAAAAAAATATTATTAACTTTATTAACCAAATTAAGAAATAAAAAATATTACATTAGAATCAACATATAATTATAATTATTATTTTATTCAGATTAAAATAATTTTTTTGTTATTCATCATGCATATTTTTTTCTTTTCATGTTTATCATGTTAAAAGAAGATATATGTAACTAACTTTTATGGCAACTAATTAATTTGATTTTTTATAAAAAAAGAGTTAAAATTATTAGTACATATCTTATACATTCATAAAAACACATATTATACTATAATCTTTTATAAATGTACACATATATTCTGTTATTAATATAATAACACATTATAATTATGTCAAGTTCAAAAAATTAGAGGATTCTCCATATATATATATATAACAATGTATATTACTATATATAATGATTCAAAAACTTAGGAGGAGCTTAATTATGTCAAGTTTACAAAATTAGGGGGGCCATATCATATATATTATATATGTATATAATAATTTATAGTAGTATATATGTAATATTGCAAAATGTTAGGAGGGGCCATGGCCCCCCTAACAATATTTTACCACTACATTTTACCCCTAACAATATTTTACCCCCGAACTTTTATCCTGACAGTCCTTACTTCCATCAAAATTTCACCACTATATTTTCTTGTTCCCTCTTAAACCATTTTTCTCATTCAACCTAGTTTTCCCTGTTTGACTTGGTTCAATCATATTCTTATTTTTTTTTTCAAAAATAAATAGGTTTATGGATAACCATACTGGACCAGACCGACTTCTGGTTTGCAATCGACTGGACCAGTGTTTCGTCCAATTTTAAAAACACCAACCATAAAAAGATTGTCTACTATTATGACATTAATGGGGAGATTCACTTAATAAAAAGATGACTAAATAGATTTTTTTTTCACCTGCCTTTGAAGGACTAAGCAACTGAAAAAAAAATGAAAAA
Source organism: Pontederia crassipes (assembly GCA_030549335.1). NCBI lineage: Eukaryota > Viridiplantae > Streptophyta > Magnoliopsida > Commelinales > Pontederiaceae > Pontederia > Pontederia crassipes. The sequence continues at coordinate 40,453,893 of CM060190.1, forward strand.
CAAATTAACCACTATTTTGTACGACTTTTTTGGTATAAGTAAGTCACACCTTCAAAATTCATAAGCACGGATCTCAATTGAATTTAATTTAATCATCAAATGTATCCATATTTTTTCCCATAAAATTACTTGTATGACTTGAAAATTCTTAATAAGAATACTTGTCTACTATTCCTCCAAAAAGTTGCACTACCCTTTAGGATCATTCACGGCTTAACCAAGTGAACCTAATAATTAGAATTGACCTAACCTATTATTACAAATAATTAAACATAAATTATTTTATTTAGTGTTTACACTTAATTTAAAATCTATTTAAAATAAAACGCATCAAATGCTAGAAAAAATATTTAAAACACGATTTTCATGTTACATGTTTGAAAATGAATATTAAATGAAATGGCTCCTATTAACTACTACAAAAAAAGAATAAAAGGTGGTAGGGCCACCTGACTATCATACATTGACGTCATTGAGATGGATTAGATTCAAATACCCAAAATGGTATGACCGACTTGCGAACACCCTTACTTCCCTTTAACATTTTGATGATCAATTTCTTTATTAGTTATGCTTATAAAATATTTAAATATATGTTTCTTGATTATGTCATCTGATAAGTTCAAAATATATTTAAACATATTTTGCACATATTAATGTGTTCATATCCATATGTACATCATTCACCTAAAAGATCATTGCATTCACATAATGAAAATAAATAATAAGTTCAAAAATCCACAAAATGTTCAAATAGTTCAAAGTTCACTATGATATCTTGGAGCTCCACAAGCATACACAATATATTCGAAGTTAATAGTCAAATGTAGGAGGTTTGACAAAGGCGGAGCTAACAAAAAGTTCAGTGGTGTCACTAAATTTCAAATGCTGGTCACTTGAGGAGTAACTCTACCAACTTAACAAATGTGTTCAATTTCAGTAGCAGGTTCTAATTATTCAGATTTTCAGTGCCTGCACATGCATATGCATGAAGGCACTTGGCTCCGCCTGCACAAATCAAACTCATCATCTCTAGCAATATTGGTCTAATCTTGTCATCGACAACCTCTCCCACGATCTCTGTCATCTCACTCATAATCGTAGGAGCAGGTGTGGCAAATGAACTGCACGAAAGACTAGCGACAAAAAAAAATGCTCAAGATCAAGATCAAGACAAAAAAATGAACTACCCATGATGTGGCAAGCTTTCTCTCATGGGTGCGGTAACTAAGGCGGTAACTAAGGGTGACACATTAGCTGAAGACTTTAAAAAATATGATATTACATTTTGAGAATACATAATGCAATAATATAAGTTGGGAAGCTCAATAAATAGAAGTACATAAATGACATCATCATTTTAGACACATAATAAATACACATAGCATCAAAGTTTGAAGCTTTGATATTGTTAATGTTGAACATAAGGACATATAATATGATACATGAAAGTCCCTAGTCATGTGCAAAAGTGACCCTATCCTCATCGTCACACATGCCGTCAAACATCATGCACCAGAAGGGGTCAATAAGGAGAAGCAATTCTCCTACAAGGAATGATGCTTAAGGTGATAACATAATATAGTTAAGTAATAAAATAAGATTAATTTTAGAATAAACATTTACATATCATTAGCATTAATCACCATTATCACATAATAAGAATTTGATGAACAAATGGATCACAATTCATAACTTGATAATAATAAAATCTTTATAATTCATTTTGGATAACAATACGAGAGTAATTATGAACTATATATCATTTTTGTGATGATAATAATCATATTTCAATGTTATGAGATAATAGCATAATACTCAAGTCTATACGTCATGTAGTAGTGAGTTAGTCATATGAATCAATAAGACACCATGAAAATGATGAATCATCATGATTGGTGAAATCTTAAATAATCATTCAATAGTGATTGCATCAACATTCATTATATCTTTGAAACCATTTCAGTGATAATAATTGTGTTGTTCTTACTTCAATAAAAATAAATGCAATGGTATTCTTTTTTTGTAACAATTATCAATAAAATTAGTATTCTTTCGTTTATGACAATAACAAAATTCATTAATCTTCAACAGCGGTAGTTATGAAAGTTGTTAAGTTATTCTTTCTTTCCATTCATTTCTTTCTTCTTTACATTCATTTATTTCATCTCTTCATTTGATTTGGAAAAATTCTTCACATTTTATCATATAACCACATATTGTTGTTAGAGAGTCTATGTCATGACAAGTATTCTCCTTTAGGGAAGGATGCATCACTTTTTTGGGTGAAATTCTTTTCGTTGTTTAAAATGGAGGCGGCTCTCCACAATACAAGTAGTAATAATATGTGTTTTGTCTTTATGGATTCATAATTTTGTTGTTTTGCTTTCCGCATGATACCTGTCCTTTCCTTTAAGATAATCATTTTAATTCACCTTATTATAATTCAATGACTGTCCTTATTTTTTTACTTTTATCTTGTTAATTAATCTTCTTACTCTCTTTTGTTCATTTTTATCCAATCAAGTTATGTGAAAGCAAGAAAGACTCCAATCACTAATACACATCGTTTGAGTATGTTTAAGATTAAATTAAATGAAGCCATAATTTCCTACTATTGTAATAAGAGGGAAAAAGCAACTAATGTTAAAGAGTTATTTTCCTGCTATTATATGTATTTTCTAACTTTTACGCACTTGCAAGTGTTTATTTATTTATTTTATTTGTCTCTAAAGTCTTCACCATTAATAGTTATTAAATGCATAAAGTTTTTGTTTATCTTTAACTCTTCCATCTTCTTCATCTTTTGTTTTTCTTTAATTCTCGGTAACTTTTATTTTCCTCTTGGATGCATTATTGAAGAAAAAAAATGCAGGGAATTTGAATAATAACACATATTTTCTATGATACAATGTTTTAAATACTTTTGCTTCAAATACATTTGTTTTTTTTAAAAAAGATATTAATTTATCTATTACGATAACGTCCAAAAGCGTCCCAATACATGTGGTGGAGGAGACCCTGAGGGGGATCATGCTCCCATAAAATATCGTTCATTGTGGTACGTGCATAAGTTGCCAAAGAATCAGCAGCACCATTTGTTTTTCCTGAAGCAATGCTTGATCTCAAAATTTTCAAAAAATACAAGTGCATGTAAAATGTCGTTTATATAGTGTCGAATTTTCCAAGGAGGGATGGCATGTGTGCTGATGAGATGAAGCAGCACCTGCGAGTCACTTTCAATTATAACTCATTTAAAACCTTTCCTCTGGCACCATCTGATTCCCACAAGTATTCCCTACTGAAGATCGATGCATTTGCCCTTTGTAATGCCCCTGCAATCATAAACGAGCCATCAGATGACTGGATTATAAATCTGGCTCCCCCCATCTCCCCGCCTCCGACATAGGAGCCGTCTGAGTTAATTTTCACCCAGGATGGAGGAGGGGGCTCCCGCTGGACTAGATCGGGTCACTTAAGGGAAGGACCTCAGGTATGTGGTGATGGATGAACTCATTGAACTGCGCCAAAGCCTTTTCTGGAACGAAAGAAAATATTATTTCGATGATTCCATAGACTCCAGAGACCAAATGTAATAAGCGACTGTATTTTTAGCCTTGAGGTGGGATCCAGGTTCCGGCCCTCTAAAGCCCATGAATATACAATTCAAAAGTAAAGTTTAGGCAGGACTGAACATGTGACCAAAATTGCAGAGAAGTAGGACATGAGAAAAAAAGGTGGCATGAAGATTCAATGTCATGGTTACAAAGGACACAGACTGGGTTGATATTAGAGTTAAATTGAAGTATAATGTCAGCAGTAGGCAGTCGATTATGCAATAATTTCCACAAAAAAATATGCATCTTAGGTGGAAGGGGAATATGCGAAACTTTGTTCCAGATGTGCTGTCCAGATCCCGACGTCGGCAAGGACTGGCGATTCAAAAAATCCTATACGACTTTTGCACTTGTAGATCCCTGGGAATCTGAAGCCCATACCCACATATCATCACAGACCCGAGCCGAAAGGTGCAAGGAAGAAATAGATGAGCTTAAAGCATCCCCAAAGATATCCGCAAGCAAAGTAAAATTCCATTTGCAATCCACAATAAGATCAGAAACCATCATCAGAGTAAGAAATATTAATAAAAGTCGGCCACCACATGATAGGAATGCTAGACAACCATGAATCAAGAAACACCCTAGTAGAGATACCATTTCCAATATGAACCTGCAATCCTAGCCTAATATCCTGAAGAGCGTTCATAATGTTCCTCCAACACCACGCCATATTTCTATTTTCATCTCCCACATGCCAAGGATGGGGGGAGGCCATATTTAGAAATCACTAGTTTTACCCAAGGAGACTCATGGTGATTTAGAATGGACAATATTCTTTTGGCTAACAAAGCTAACCTAATTAATTTGAACTTCCTTATACCTAGACCACCCACATCTTTGGGGGACTGGATAATTTCCAATTAATTAGATGTGCACTTCTTTTCCCATTCCTGTCCCAGAAGGACCTATTAAGCTTCTCCAGTGATTCTAGTAGACCTCCTTGAGATATAGGGACAGCTAAGAGTATATATTGGCATTGATGATAGCACATATTTAATAAGGGTGGTCCTTCCAGATTGATCGAGGAGTCTGTGCTTCCATCCCTCCAGCCTAGATGAGGCCCAATTAATTAGATTTGATTGCTGCCTAACATGGATATATTTAAAATAAATTGTTGCCCCTAAGTATTGAAAAGGAAAACTACCGACTTTGAAACCCAAGTTATCAAGGATGATAGTCCTCGTATGAGAGTTTAATTTTGGAGGTAGATAAATCTCAAACTTATGGGTATTGACTCTTTGGTTGTGAGTGCTTTATAGAGGTTAAGGATATCCTTTAAGTTTTTGCAAGATTTTTGGTGGCAGCAAGACATATTAATAAGTCATCCGCATATAGTACGTGACTAATTGAGGAGTAACCCAGACTCAAAGGAACAATTTGGCCTTCAGTTGTATTGATTCATTATGGAAGATAGGATTTGGGAAATTAGGATGAAAAGATATGGAGATAAGGGGTCTCCCTACCTGATACCCATGCTAAACCCATATGATGCAGTGCCATTTATAGTACACGAAAATATTGGAGATTTGATACAAGAGGAAATCCAAGAAATAAATAGAGGATAGTTCATGATGGTTAGCACATTAACAATTCCACTCCATGATACATTGTCAAACGCCTTCTCCATATCAGCTTTTATAATCATATATTTTCGCTTGCCTTTGGAGATGGAATGAGAGATCTCTTGGGTCAACATGATATTGTCTTGAATTGAACGGTTTGCTATAAATGTCGATTGAGTAGTATCAATAAGATTAGGTTGAGTGGTTTCAGCCTTTTTGCTAGTATCTTGGCCACAAGCCTATAAATGACATTGCAAAGGGAAATTGGTCTATAATCTGTTATGAGTCTAAGATTATTGGTCTTGGGAATGAAAATTAAGTTTGTATGTCTCCGTTCAGTAGGCATGGGAGCCCCCTGAAAGAAGGAAATGATTGAATCTAAGTATTTCTTGTCCAACAATGTCTAGCCTATAAAATTCAACAGTGGAACCATCAGGCCCTAGGAACCTTCCCGAGTTTCATTTCCCACGTACATGTTTTAATTTCTTAATAGGATATAGGGGATATCAGAACCTCAACAACCTTGCTCTCAAGATTCTCAAGGGTCTCTTTGTTCCATTTGAGGGTCTTGGATTTAATTTTGTTTAAAGCTTGCTTGATGGATCTACAGGGATGTGCTGAGATCCACTCAGACTGGAGTGTGCTCAAGCCAAAAATGCCCATATTTGAAGGTAGTGGGTCGGCAAGGGTTAGAAAGTATGCCAAAAATGCCCATATTTGAAGGTAGTGGGTCGGCAAGGGTTAGAAAGTATGCAGTAACAAAGGTGAATGATCAAGGGCAGTTCGAAAGAGTGTTTTAACAATAAGGCCTAGGAAATTTGTTAGTCAGTGTTAGCTTACTAGGATACGATCTAACTTGCACAGGATACACGCATTTCCTTTCCTATTGTTACACCAAGTACACTCGGCACCAGAAAATGGGAGGTCAAAAAGTCCATGATGATTAATTAAAGATAATAGTGTAGGTCAAAAGTGGCGGCCACCCCTCTTTTCCATCTAGCACAGAAGAGAGTTGAAATCTTCGGCCATAATCCAAGGGATGTTATCTAACGCAAGGTCCTTAAGTTGAGACCATAAATGCTTTCTAATGTTCGGGAAAACACTCGCATAAATACAAGAAATCAAAAAGGAGAAATTTGAAACTGTGATCACAAGATGGGAGACTTGAGCGGAGCTATGGAGCAGAGTCACCTGAGCCGTAGAAGCACGCCACGCCACAATGATCCCACCAATTGCCCCCGAGCCCGCTTGAAAATGTCCCCTCCAGGTGGAGCCAAGCCTCCGGATTACTAACGGGGAGGTCCTTTCATCCGCATGTGACTCTATAAGCACCAAAATATTCGACTACTGCATTCTAATTATTTCCGAGAGGCGGTCCCTAACTTTCCCACGATTCGCCCCCGGCAATTCCAGACTAGGATCTTAATTTCTTGAGCCTTCGGCTGCCCGGAACGCTTCCAGGCAACAAAAGATCGGCACCCTGCACATTCAGACCACCATATAAGCTAATTGTGCTATCTCTAGTACTTATCTTACCTTTTGCCCCTTTTTTAGTTAGTGGGGGGACAACCGAGGAGTCGGGGTTCTTTCTTCGTTTCGCCTACCCCTTGTCGTGTTTTACGACAGGAGTGAGGTCGACATCCTATTCCTCTTTAATTTCACCTTCCTCCGATGAGTCATCCACATGTCTCCCTGACTGTCTGCACATTCAAAGTATTTAAGGATGTGATCAACTAGGAGGTTGTGAGAGAGAACTCCCTTTTCAGGTGCTGATCCTTGTGGAGCAGATGTCTGTGCACTCTGTTTTGAGGTTGATCTGTGGGTAGTAGATGGTTGCCTCGGACGTGGAGGAACAACGTTCCGAGGCTCGACTGAAACCTCTGTGATCGCCGCCCTATATGACCCTTGAAGGTTATTAATAACAATTATAAACTTTACTTTCATTTCTTTTTTGTTCTTGCTATACTTTTCCATGCTTTCTTTTCTTTACAATTCTTCTTTGTCGCATTGCACCACATATTTTACTTTAAATAATTCCAAAAAAGTTCTATAGGTGTTATCCTAGACGAGCTCGGCTTCTTTTATATGGATCAACGTGGCACTTTCATGTGACTATAAAAATGGGTCAAGCTCGGTCAAAATAGGAGCAGATGTACATTTACTTACTCACAAAAAGACTTGGGCTTCTCAAAGTCACCCAAGTAAAATCGCAAGGATTTCCCTTTTTTCAAAACCACTATTAATACCAACCTCATGACATTGTCGTGGTAGGACTATTAATACCCGTCTTATTGGCTTATGACAATTAGTGCACATGAATATCTCATTTTACATCTTTTATCTTTTCTTATTGATCTATTTTTTTTTCAATTTGTGTCAATATAGGGGCAAAATGTCAATTGACAACCCTACCAATCAACATAAAATTAGATTTGCAATTTATGCATAATTCAGACACAATTAAACCCGGGCCAAGTTTGATCAAAATTGGGGTTAGGTCGTGGGCGACTCGGGCTAGGTTCTTCGCGATCACAATCTACTTCCTTTCTTGTCTAAACTAGGGCCAAATTATTTCTTGTCTCCAGTACTCGGGTCGGGTGTGATTGGAGCTCGGGCTGAATTGGTCAGGGTGAACCGAAGGCCATGGGACATCAAGGAGAAAAACTCGAGTCATGTTTTCCTAAACTCGGGTTGGGTTGGATTATGGCTACGCGCTGAGTTTCATTTGTGCATGAAGAACTCATGTCGTGTTCTTCAAACTCAAGCCGGGTTTCTATACTAAAGAACTTTGGTGCCGATTTTTCAAAATTTTACAATAACTTTCTTATCAATCTAGGCGTGCATTTGACGTGAAACAAAAATGAATCTACTCTTGGTTAATCATAGAACATTAACTATACTTCCACCTTTCGATATCTTAATCCTTGTATAAAAAAAACTTTATCCAAAAGCGAATTCATCTTCAATCCATTTCTTCTTCGAAGAATCAAATTGATATGATTCCACATGTGGTGTCGTCTAAGCAGTCATCTTGGAAATGCATGTCGTCCCGTTGTTACTTTCATGCACTACAAGATTTTTGTGATTTTACGACAGATATATGCCTTTGCCATGGATTTTTCGACCGATAATAGTCAGTTGGAAACAAAGTCATTGGAAAGAGTTACCGACGGTCCTCAAATGTCCCTTTGAAAGTTTCAACGGATGTCTGAGGTAGTTAACTTGCCTTCGAAATTTTTGACGAGTAGAATTCATCAAAAGTACTGAAGAAAAGGTCGTCCTTTGAAAGTTCCAACGGATTTTGCCGTCGGAAGCTCTAATCGTGCTGTGAAAATCAAAGGAGGGAATGTTGGCCCCTTCGCAAGTTTCGATGGGTCACACCCGTCGGAGGCTTCGGTGGGTGCAACCCGTCGAAGCCTTCGACGGGAGAACCCGTCGTAGGCACCGGCGGGTGCGACATACACTTAGCAGCCTAATCATTAATAGTTATTTAACTTAATTCGTCTCTAAAGTCTTCACCCTTAATAGTCAAATGCATAAAGTTTCTGTTTACTGTTAACTCTTCCATCTTTTTCGTCTTTGGTTTTTCCTTAATTCTCGCTAACTTTTATTTTCCTGTTGGATGCATTATTGAAGGAAAAAATGCAGATAATTTGAATAATAATGCATAGTTTTTTTATACAACGTTTTAAATACTTTTGCTTCAAATACATTTGTTTAAATACTATGTTTTTTAAGTAATACACGGTACTATATGTATTGTTATTAAATACAACCATTTTTTTTGCTTTAATTCTCAGTAACTTTTCTTTAATTTGAAAAATAAAAAATTAATTTTCACCCTGTAGATGCATTACTATTAATCTCTCGTAACCTTGCTTTAATTTGGTATCAAGATATTGTGTTCAAGTGTACTGATGTAGTCTAAATTTATATATAAGAGCGTGTGTAATGAAGATTAATATTTCCAAGCAATATTTAATTTGGAATTTTCAATAATAATAATAATAATAGCAGTAGTGGTGGTGGTTATTACCGTTGTGAACAAAAGAAAAATCTAATTCAAATCTCGTAACCTTGCGGTAGTTATTACCGTTGTTAACAAAAGATAAATCTAATTCAAATTCAACGGTAATGTTCAGTTTTTTTTTCGGTGACGGGTTATATACTTATATATCACAACACTCCCTCCGTAATTTCCAGCACTCTCTATCTCTCTCTCGCTCTCATTCTCGCTCTCGCGCGAACGCTCTCTCTCATCTCTCTCTCTCTCTCTGTCATCTGATCAGCAGCTGTGAAGAGAAAGAAGCTCTCTGTCTCTCTGTCATCTGATCAGCAGCTGTGGAGAGAAAGAAGGAAGAAAGAAAGCCTCTTGGCTCCTGCACGTTTTGCAAGCTTTAAAACTTGGGGGCGATCGGTTCACTTGCTCCAGGCGCTACCTGGCATCGGTCGCTGTCAAGATCTATTTCCCTTTGACGTGCCCCCTGCACTGCCCGTCTTTCTTGGTCGTCTTGGCCTGTGATCGATCTGCTGCTTCTGCCTCTGTTTGCTGCCAAGAAAAGCCAAGAACCACTCCTGTCCAGGAGGACGCTCTCTGTCTCTTCTTCCTCTGTGTTGTGCCAGCGAAGCCCGCCCGGTGCTATTTGTTTTTGTTCTTGCTGCTGCTATTTCTATCAAGAAAAGCCAAGAACACTTCTGTATCTGCGTTGTACCAGGCAAGTCCTCCCGCTGCTATTTCTTTTTGCTTTTGCTGTTATTTCTACCAAGAAAAGCCAAGAACACTTCTGTCTCTTCTCTCCCGTCTCTGCTTTCTACCAGGGAAGTCCGCCCGCTGCAATTTCTTTTTGCCTTTTGCTGCTATTTCTTTCTGCCTTGTGCTGCTATTTCTTGTTCCCTTTTCGTGTTGTTATTTGTTTGCAAAATCAAACAGTTTGTTATAGAATCTCTATTTGTTTTTTACCCTAGTCGTCAACAAAATAGTGATTTGAATTGAAATTATCATGGCAGAAGCAAACGCAAAGGTGATCAATGTGTGGGAAGAAAATGTGGAGGAACAGGTTGACTTAGTATCGTCACTGTTGGCAGACCATTGCTTCATCGCACTCGACGCTGAGTTCCCAAAGTTCCTCCGCAACACGTCTCGCCGCGTGTCGGAAGATAACTTGTATCAAACAGTTAAGTTCAACGTGGACCAGCAGAATCTGATCCAACTAGGTGTCACTCTGTTTAACGGTAGCGGGTCCTTGCCGGCGCCAGACGACGAGGCCCAATCTCGCCTGTCATGGCAATTCAACTTTCGAGAATACGATCCCGCCATTGATGGAGTGCCGACCGTCAGGAAAAGCGGCATAGACCTGGAGAAGAACATGCGAGATGGCATTAATGTGGGTAGATTTTCAAGCCTCTTGCGAGAGAAGGTGCTTGGCCCATATTCTGGTCGTCTGAGGTGGATAACCTTTCATGGGATATACGACATAGCCTATCTAGTGAAGTTAGTTACTCAAAAACCTTTACCAGAGACCGTAATGGACTTCCTACGTCTAGCCCGAAACATTATGGGCGAGTTCTTCGATGTCAAGTATCTCGCCCGATTTTGTGAAGGAATGAGGGAGGGAGAAACCAGTTTAAAGAGACTATCCCACGACCTCTTAAACATTAGGATTTCCGGGGGTACATTGCACCAAGCAGCATATGATAGCATGCTGACAGGTGCTGCCTTCTGGGTCATGAAGGCAGGCCACAACATGAGAGAAGAACAAGGATCATACATGTTGTATGGTCTAGAGCAGCACTGCACAGAATTTGTGCATAAACAACAACAAGAGGCTGCGCCGAAACAACTGCAAGAGCAAAGGAGGCTCGTGCCTTTGCTTCCGCAATTTATCGTCTATCCAATTCCGGTGCAGCCTAGACCATTATTACTCATACCTGTTATGAGGACTGCACCTCCACCTGGCCGCATTAGATTTTTTGTTGCACCACCACCTTTTGTCTTTCCATCTTCTCATGGGTAGGTAGCATTAGGGATCCTTGCCAATTGTTTAAGGATTTATGTGTTAATTCTTTAAGGGAAATTTGTTTAAGGATTTATGTTTTCTGTCAGAAGTCATCATGTTTAATATATGAAATTCTAGAAATAGGATTGTATATCTTGTCAAATAGTTAAAGTATTTTGCACTAGTAAATGCATGGACCTCAATAAGGAACAATTGTAGGAGTTGAGGGCCAAATTAAGGATTTTAGGGGAGAACACATCATGTACATGTTATTTAACTTAACCTAGATGGTTTAATATAGACTGCTAACTTTTGTCTACTGTTAGGCTTAAGTACATGGTTTAACGTGTGGGATTGCCTAAATGTTATTCTACAATCTTTGCAGACCAAATTTCGTCTACGGTTAAGCTTAAGTAGATGGTTTAATATAGACTGCTGACTTTTGTTTGTCTAACTTCATTCTTTTCTTATGATCTGCACTTCTAAGTTGAAAGGCATAAAATATTCTATTTGGTGAAATAAAAGGACAACAACACTATTTCTGCCACTAAACAGGATTCTCCATCTTTCTCTATTTGGATATTAGTTTGCAGAAAAATATTTTCTCATTTTCCTTTGCTTGGAATAGAAAAGTATTTTTTAGTTGATCCATACTTTGAAATCTGTTGATATATGCAAATCATTATGATTGTTGATGTGCAACTAGCAGTAATATCATTGTAATAAGGCTTAAAAAGTAATATCATTGTTGATGTGCAACTAGCAGTAATATCATTGTAATGAGTCAAAGAGGTTTAAAAAGTTAAATTAACCTTCTATTTTTTCTTCCTCCACTAATTTTGATATAAGTGATATCATGAAAAGTCTTGCATTAATCTCTATTACTCATTTTAGTTTATCAACAACATTAATATTTCTTTTCAAAAAAGAGTTGTACGACTCGTGATTTCTAAACAACACTATTTTTTTGGGTGGAGAGCTACATATTTTCAAAACTACTACTACAACAACAACAACAACAAAGCCTTATCCCACTAGGTGGGGTCGGCTACATGGATCATACGATGCCATAATATATTCGTTGATCCATGTTCATAAGATTCGACAAGATTTTATACTGGCTGTCGGGGCCTAACACAACCCTCCTCCTTTATTCGGACTTGGGACCGGCTATAAAATATAGGCGGAGTTATATATATATATATATATATATTTTATATTAAAACTACACGTGATATAAATAAATCTTGATCAACATGAACACTATTTGTTTCCCATTCCTAGAAAAGGTGACGCTTATCTTAAAAACTAATAGAATCTAAGTTAGGTTTTTTCGGGTCTCTAGTTTGATCGACCTAATCAGTTGAATTGTGTGAGAATGCATTTTGAACAAATCATGAAGATTTTCATTGTAAAACTAGAAGCAATATCATTTTAATATGGCAAAACTGTCAAGCAAGTAGAAACATTATCAATTGTAGAAGTATGCTAAAACAAACCTCAGATAGATTGACAATAAAGAATAATATCTGCACAGCCATTATTGAGCTGATCCTTGGGTAGGAAATTCTTCCACATTATGACCTAAAGCAAACTTCCTTACATCAGCAAAAAAGAAAAAAAATAGTCACAACTATAAGTACACCAGAATTCATTAAGAATATAACTTACCAGTAAGCATCCAATAATCAAGAACAAATGTTGGTCATCCAAGTAAAATTCTACATCTACTGACAATAGAAATGGGTAAATCATATGTTAAATGTTAGCCAGAAAATAGGAAAGATTTGGGACACATATACTTAATCACATCATAAAGTGATTCTTTAGAATTCTGTGCAATTTAATTGATAGATTTCCTATGCTATTATGAATTATGTGTACTGAATTTAGCCTTGAAACATTAAACATAATAAGTAATATCTGAACAAGGCCCAACATTAGTTCATCCTTTCAGTAAAAAGTGATATAATCCTTGCATAAATATTACCCACTTCCCTCTCGAGAAAGGTATTATCCATTTTATTCAGTGGGGAAGTCATTACACATGACAACCTCCACTCCTAGTTTATACTTCCTGGCCCTAGAGCATGAATTAGTCACAACTCTGAGTATATATGACAAGTAATGATAATCATAGCACACAAGTGGACAAGCACTCATTAGAAAATTCATATGTCAGACATCTAAAACATCTAAAACTCTTAATAGATATGAGTGGTATTTCATGGACTAGGTTGGGTTGGGTTTAAGGGAAAACTTGATTGCATCCAGTTCACATCAAAATGAAGTCAAGTTGGGTCAGCCAAGTCGAGTTTGGGGATCTTTATCAGTATATTAATTTGAATATCTAGATCTTTGGTCCAATCAGGTTGGTATTCGATCTTTGGTTGATTTTTTGTTGCAAAAGGATTTGGCTGGTGGATCTTTATCAGTATATTAATCAAGTTGATATTTAGTTGTAAAAGGATTTGGCTGGTGGTAACATAATTGGGCCCAAATCAATTGGGTTGATCAGGTCAGGTTTACTGGGTTAATTGCATTTATTAAATTATATGAACACCTCTAACAGATATTGGAGATTTATTTGGCCTATATTTCATGTAACCTTTTACCCTTGACTATTCATTTCCAGTCATTTATGCACTAGGGAAGTTCGTCCATTGTTTAAGTACTGATGTCGACCGTAAGGGTAAGTCACCAACATTGTCTCAATGTTAAGTGTTTTCTTGTCTAGAATCACCATATTTTGGATCTAATTTAATAATATAAAAACTTTAGTTAATCAAACCATGAAAAGTCCTCATTTGGCATTGGTACATGTACACAAACAAGGAGTAAATACAGTAGTGCCATAGAATATGCTAGTAGCCTACTTGTATTTGTTATGTAGTTTAACCTCTCTATTCCATCCTCCCACGATCTTTACAAACCATTTCACCATTTATTATTAAGATTAACCAGATGTTCAATTATAGCCATTTATCACGATGGCATCCTTTTCACCTTGTTGGAAGAGAAATTTCAATAGAGGAAGTGAACTACTACAAACTTTTGCAATTAAGATTAAAAACAGTCATGCACTTCAACCCTGTACCCCTATCAGAATGCTAGACTTCTTTAAAATATGTAATTATATGCTTTTCGATCTAATCATGCTTCCCACATATTTGTGATTTGCCCAACACAAGTGCCCTTTGTTTTCTGTTAGTGCATTCTTTTATTGTTGTCAATTCATTGGCATGACAATTCAATTAAATGAGAACAAAAACATCATGCTCAAATTCATGAAGGATCCTCAGCTGCAATAATTCACTGTATCAAAGACAAAGGACCATAGTTCGAATTGAATGAAAGTTCGATATCATCTACTTAATGAACGTTTAGTTAAATAACCATTACAACAATCATTTTGAAATATCAACCTTCTGAAGATTAGGTCAAGGTATCTATCAAAGAAATCTAGAAAAGGAAATCTACTAATTGATGAATTGATTCATTAGGCTTGAGACCAATTTCCCTGTTTCAGATTAATTTCTTACTACATCTTTACAAAAGAAGCATTCATAACATTCGTTACTATCCAAGCATTCAACATACTTATCAATTCAGATATTCTTGCTAACTGGACTAAATAAAAGTATAAAACAATTCTTTGTCCATCAACTCGTTCTGAGTTATACATAAATATTCACTAGGTTTGAAATTTTAGTAATTTCAAAGTAGGATAAAACCGCTTCATTGTAGAATTACAGGATTAGCTTCATGGTTACAGACAGCATCACATTCAGGAATCCTTAATGCTTTCTCCTTCAACTGATTTTTTTTATGTTTTCCTTCTTCTGTAATCGTACTGTGTGGTTCTTTCTTATTGATTTGGGTGGCGAGCAAAATTCTCTGCATGATTTCTCTACACACTAAACAAATCAAAATAATTGCATTAAAGAAAAGTTACTATTCAACATTGTGGTTATTAGCATAAATTCAAAATTTGTTGCTCTCGACCTAATATATTAAACGCGTAATTCAAGGTCCAAAAACCTCTTTTCGCTTTGTGAGTAATGAGCAGATTAAGAAGAGAAAAACAATTATCGATGTGTTTCTTTGAAATCGTCTAATTAGTTGCAAAGAGAAAAGATATCGGTACCTCGAGGCCTCGTTTTTCTTGTCCCTGTTCGTTTTTTGGTGGTGGTCGGACTCGGAGGTGAAGGTGGAAATGGCGGTGGGGGAAGACGGCCATGTCTTCGCTGCACTCCACAGTCCACTCCACTCCCCTGATCCACGGTACTTAACGATGGCATGCTAATTTAACTCATTATAATATATATCTTGATAATTATAATATATTATAATATGTATGATTAAATATATGTGTATATTACAATATGTGAATTTTCAAAAATATAATATACGCATTAATAATTTTGATTACTTCTATAACAAATCAAACTTAATTAGTGACAGCCTAAAGAAATTAGTTACATATACCTATATCTAACTTTTTGAAGTTAATTACTTCATACACATATGTAAATAAAAAAGCATTTGTAGTATATAAATTAAATAAGCATTTGATGAAATTATTGATCATTCTAAATGACAAAGTGGATAAAATTTAAAGTAATAAATTTTATCTGCATCGAAAATAAATTTTTAGTATTCATTGCATTTTAGTTTATTGCTAATTATATTTTTTTTCCTTAAAGTTTATGTGCCAAAGAAAATATTAAAATTTAAAGTTTGTTATGTTGCTCATCCACTTTTTCCCATAAAAATTTTGTTAAAAGAATGAGATAAATGCATTTTCACCTTTATATATCACTTGAAGAAGAAAGATAAATTAGGATCAACATTGTTAAAAATCTAAAAATATAATAAAAATTAACCTTTATATTATCCGCTAATAATATGAGTAGAATAGAGTAAAGGCTTAATCAATGATAATTATTACTTAATTTAGTTTACTAGAGACATTACCTTTTTTAAACAAAATTAACAATATGACTTGAGAATTTTAAACAATACTATTTGACCCCCATAAACCTTCTAATGCTAAAAAAAATCTTCTTATACATAAACAAATAAAAAGTATGTGATTTATTTTACATGAAAATTGTCCTGTGCATGTCCTCTTTGTTCAACAATTGTAAACATCACTTTGTATAATAAATGTTTTCTTCAAATTATCCGTTTGAGAATGTTTTGTCATATTTTCAATGTGACATATCTTATTTGTATACCTTTTAGGTTTGATAAGCCATGTAACATAATATGATCATAAAGTAATGCCACATGATGAATTTACAATTTGGATTAATCGTCATAGAAAATAGAAAGTGTGATGTCTCTGAATCATTTGCTCATAATTAATTAGATTAAACTGATTCTAGAGCCTTTGGAAATCAGACTTAGAAATGGTAATAGTACAACAAATTTTATACACAGTCGCACATAGAGAAAAATCCATAAACTATTTTTTTTCCTCCAAAGTTTATTCACAATGAACAAAAATGAAGCACTAGAAAGAAAATTAAGATTTCCGTCTCAAGCATCGTACCGGGCTACAATTTAAAATGTTCACAAATGGCAGTTCGTCAAAATAACATTTCCAACTGGTCAATAATCTAACCAAGCCTTAAATCAGAAGTACTGAGTTACCAGGTAAATGTAAAATTTGAAACGCATAGAATAATTTCAGAATACCACCATCAGATAAAAATAGCATGAACACATGGGAAGATGAATATTTTCATTTTTTTCATCTGTCTGGGAACAAGATAAAAACACAACATTCCAATTACATAAATTAACCCACACAATTCTTGATTTAAAACTATGTATGTTCCTCCTCTTTCTGCATTTTCTCCACTTCTTTTCTTTCATCATAAAATCCACAAACAATTAATGAGAAAGCGCTGTGGCATATACAAGCGTACCATGTTTAAATATAGTAACAAGAATCTTAGCGCCATTTCGGGATCATGTCCATGCGTCGAGCGGCAGCAGCACGTCATCGCGCACATGATCTCCCATCAGCGATTCGTCCTCATCCCTTGCGACCCGGCCGATCCCCGCCATTGGTCGGTGGGGGCCCCGCAGCAGCAGGGGCTCCGCCGCCGAGGGCCACAGCGGCAGACTCCACATGTGTGAGGAGGTAATCGTAGATCTTCTTCCTCAGACGCTCAATCGTCTCTGGCGGCACGCTGGTGGAATAGGAGGATCCCTCGCCGTCGCCGATTCCGGCATTGTCATCCATCCCCTCCGGAGCCTGGTCTTCCAGTGACGACTGCTGGCCGATGGTCTCGAGCCAGTCGTTCACCCGCTTGAGCTGGGACAGCATCCCGGCCACCTGCTCCCGGTCGGCCGGCGCAGGAGAGGCCACATCGGCATCCAGAAATCGCTCAACGAACCCCAGGAACCACCCTCGTGCATCCTCCCTCAGCGCCCGCGCGAGCTCCCCACTTTCCTCAAGCCCGCCTCCCCGCTCCCACTCCGGCGGAGGGGACGGCGGCGCGGCCACCGCTCCTCGGGACTTCCCTCTCCCAGCCATTGCTGCAGCTATCGCCGGAGACGGCCGTGCTTTTGACTGAGGAGACGGTTTCGATCCTGAGGTCCCCAGCGACGAGACCTTCGAAGGGTCATTGAGCACCACCGCGAGCGCCGGGGATGCGGAGGACGCCGAGGCCTTGTGGTTGTAGAGGGCGAAAGGGGAGAGGTCGGTGGAGAGGGCCGCAATGACCCAAGAGGAGGCCCGGCGGCGCCTCTCGCCAAAAACCTTGAGGGCCTCCTCGAGAGCTGGGTCGCTGGATGGGTTGACGTCTGGCGAAGTTACCGAGGGCGGGGTTCTGGACTTGGAGAGGGAGTCGGTGACGATGGCAGCGCGGGAAAGGGAGGCGTGGAGGACAAGGAACTGCTCCACGGCCGGCTGCGGGTTGTCCTCCTTCGCTGTGGCACCGAGCTCTGCGTACATACTGCAAGTAAAAGAACATTAGGCAACTGTGTTAGGAGACGGCAGATGCGAACAGGGCACACTGCAAGGTGGCAGCAGTAACATTCATGGCATTTCTAAGATACTTCAATCAACGAAATCAGCAGACATTAATGCTCCTTACTCTGATGCATGCACAGTTGTTGGATTAACCTGATGGCTCAGTTGTGAACTTCAATCCATTCAATATTAGAGAGATACTAACAAATCCAAGAAATAAAGAATGAATGATCAAAATATTGTTGAACTAGAAGGACAAGGTTGTAGAGTGGTTTAAAGAGTGAGTGCCAAGTACATTTCTGAGTATGTTCTCTGATCAGATTCTCTAATACCCAATTGACAGTCAAATTTAAGTGTAAAAAACCATGTCCCATCACTGACCCGAATAAGAACCTTCGAATCTTTACAAGTGTTCTTTCGACTAAGTAAAAGGTAATATGGGATTTTGGTTTCTTTAGCAGAGATGCATGCAAGGTTTTATATAATACAAAGCTGAATACAAACAGGAAGACATCAACAAAAGAAATGCAAATGTTCCTATTAGCTGCTCGAGTTTCCCTAGAATCTCTGAAGCTCACAGCAAACAATCTCTTCTTGAGAAATCTTAAACACCATCACGGCAGAAAGTTAGGGCAATTTGTAAGTGTGATAAATCCATTACAAAACATTTGAGGAACGCAAGGAATGAAATTGAGAACCTTTTGAGGAAAAATAAATGTACACGCCAGGAATGTCAACTTTTTTAAAATGTTCAAGTCCTTTTGTTTTTTTTTCTGATATCTCATGGCCATAATATGACTAATCCTACACTGTAAATAAGGAGAGAATTTTTTTTGGGTGGGGGTTCGGAAGAACTGCTCAAAACATGAACAGTTGATTATGCATAAATTTGATATAAAGAAATAATTCAAGAAATTGCCTCCTACTCATTTTAGCCTTAACATTTTGCGGGCCACATTAAAAAACTTGATAAGAAACACCAATGCCATCAAAGCAGAAAGTATGTCAGAAATCAAAACAACTATTTCCACTGTAATCACCTTGAATACCATTTATGCCTATAACATGCAACATGCCACTAGTGACTCGTCATAAAATACTCTGCAATGAAAATCATAAAAGTTGGCCATCTAGATGCTAAATTGAACCACAGAGCTTTCATTTTTCACAGATCTTAACTAAAACAGAAACTAATCGAATTGACAAAAAATGAGAGTTATTTGTCCGAAAAAGCTTTAAGATATTTAAAAAAGTTCAGTATTAAGTGGTTGCAAATGAAAATACTAGCAATTCATTGTGTAAGAAAACTACCTTAAGCATCGAAGCAAGCTCTCTGCAGCAGAAGCTTCTTGCATTGCCTCAATAGCAGCTATTTGAGCTGAATCTCTATACTTCAAAAGCTCCTGATATCATTAAAAGTTCATGACATAAAGTTTTAGAAGAAAAAAAAAAGCAAACTGAAGTGATTTTGTCAAGCTATCAGAAACAGAAATCTCCTCAAAAAAAAAAAATCAGAAACAGAAATTATATATCTCAAATTCCAACCATGCACAATGGTTGTGTAACTTGTGGAACTAAACTAGAGAAGAAAAAGAAAATTATTAAATTTATTTTTCCGCGACAAGAAATAAAATCATACCTTTCCTAATTTTGACAGAGATGAAGGTAGCGATGACCATGAGGCACTGCCATCTGTCCATTTCCTGTTAGGTACCACTTTTACTAAGTTAGTATGACTAAGATTGCTATTTCCCTCTGAAGACTTCTTCATGGGAGGAACCCTCTGTTTAGCTGATTTATCAGCATCATCTTGAGCAGGAACAACAGGTCCTTTCTTTGCAGGAGTTTGAAATTTGTTGTCTTCTTTAGCTAATGGCTTCTCATTTGATAATGATTTTCGTCGAGGAGTCTGCATTTTAGAGGGAATGGTTAGGATGCATATCACAAAATGTAAAGGAGACTCAAGCGGGCATAAAGGTATATATTTTAGTTTATCCATTGTTCATTTAAATAAAGGAAATAGCATGTTTCTAATTCATGAAATGAAGAAAAATGAAAATATAAGCTTTCATTTTTTATTCCAGGAGCCTATAAATGTAAGTGTATTTAAAGTTACATTGTCAGGAAAAGCATATGTAATTTGTCACAGAAAAAAATAAATTGCTGAAAAGGATCCAATTGGGCTCCTTTTAGGATTTGGAGGAATAAGAATATTCAGAAGAAATACTAACGTTTCATCTAAATGTAACTTCAACCATTTTTGTGCAAAATGGAATGCTCAAAGCACCAGAAATGTCCAAATCCAATGCAACATGCACTTAGGTTTGGCTTAAAATCAGTAGCATCTTCAATAAAAGAATTTGGCACCTCATATGTTAAGCTGTCAGTCATTCATTAGTTATGAGCCAGAAAAAAGACAAGAGAAAATGAAGATGAATTTATTGCTAACTAAACACAATAGTGGATGAAGACTCATGATATCTGAAAAGTATAAGGGACAAACTTTTATTTGAGAGGAAGTATAAGGGACAACTGTGAAATGAATGGAGAGAATCATCTTACAGAAGTGCTCCTAGTTTCAGTTTTCATCTCCATTTTTGTTGCCTTTGAACTATGATTATCCCGCACCTTTATCTCAATGTTACCCTCCCAGCTCTTCCTCAGTGCCTTTGGCCCCAATTCAATAGTTGGCACCAAACTCCCCAAAAAGTTCCCAGCAGCAGACTTCCTTCCAGCAGAGGTCACCTTCAAGACAGAGGCTGCTTTTTCCAACAAACTCGGCCTTGATGGTGCTGCTTTCACTGACCCTTTGACTTTTGCTTGCTTTTTAATTTCATTGGAGAATTTCTCAAACGATGCAGGTAACGAATAGACACTAGATGGTGAAGAAGGAATTGACCTTGCGTTCATTGACTTTGATTTCGTACCAAGAGCATCTTTTTTCTCCAATTTTCCATTTAACAGCTGCTTTGAGAGCAATGATCCTGATTTGCCATCTATTGCCTTTTTCTTTTCCACCTCCTGAGTTTTGATAGTCAACTTCGGATTTCCCAACTTGCTCTTCTCCTTGTCTGAAGACTGACTAGCATTATCCTTGGAGCCATTAGCCAATTGTGGTTTCTCAGCTTCAAGAAAACCAAGAGCACTGGTGGCAACAAGGTCCTCCGGGTTTCCAACACACGGATGGCGACCAGGAAGTGGCCTTACACCCCTAAGTATAGGTACAGGAGAGGCAGCTTCTAGACGGTCAACATGAATGAATTGACCAAGTTGGATTTTATCGCTCAAGATAAGATCATCATGTTCATCAGGAAGGGTTACATAGGTCGCATGTGACGAATCAGAGACCTTGAGATAGAAGCCTTGGTTGGTGAAGAGATCACTGCCAGCGAGTGCAGGGACAATGCTCACAACTTGAAGAAGGGATGATCGGTGCTCTCCTGCAACTTTGACATCTGTGTTCATGTGTTGGAGAAGCTTGATGAGAACGCCTGGAACCAGCGAAGCCATCTTCTGCAAGCTTAAAGTGCATTACTCTGCATAATTGAAGATTTCAACAACTAAGCATAGTGCATTTGGGAATGAGTAGGATACAATGTAAGTGAACATGTCGACAATATATATATATATATATATATATATATATATATATATATATATAGGAACAGAAAGGATTCTTAGAAAATGTACAGCACAAGATTATCAACTCGATGCTTTTGACTACACAGCCCATATAACAGCAATAAATTTGCATCATGTTGCACCATGACAAATTAAATGAGTGAGAAAATTTATCGGACGCATTAAACTAAAGATCAACATTTGTGATACCTAGGCAGTTAATCGAAGCAGAAACCAAACAAATCCACATTACATAACCAACAAATCCAGAAGTTTTAATAAAAGCAACAGATGGGGCAACATGGTATTTGGGTTGTGATGTTGTGAGAGGGAAGACATGGGGCCATACTAGAAGTGAAATAAAAGGTAAAGAGGATTGATTTCAAAGAAAGCTCACAATAGAAAAATGGATCCAACCAACGACAGAATAGAGAGAAGCACCACTCCAATTAACAAATAAATAGCATGTGAGAGAAGAATAACAGCAGCAAACAGTACAGCTGAGCAAAACATGCTATATTAACATCTAAATGATTAGGGCAATTTTTTTATTTTTTTAACTCAAAGTCTCAAACAACCTTAAATAAGATGTGAAATTCTGCAAGTTAATATGTCTTGGAATCCCATTTATTACAGCACTAATTTTGTCTTGGATTCCTCAATGTCATCCAATGCAACAGATCTTGCTCTCAGTGTAGAAGTTTTGTTTGCAAAACTGATGAATACAAAAAGGACGACCTAATCTTTTAACGGAACACCTAGACATTTTCCTAAATCCGAGAAGAAAAGCAGAAAAGGGGGAAATGATCTTGTGAAGAGTTCATGGATCAAGATCACAACGAAGGCAATACCAAAAGAAGGATCCTCTGATCGAGTTACCGATCCAAAACAACAAAACCAGGAGTGAAATCTCAACGAGTCGGTGAAAAATATCAGAAAACAAAACAACCTTTTTGACGACCTCTGATGTCCGCGAACGCTGAAGCCACAGAATAAACCAAAAAGTAGCCTCCTTTCCTAGCAATCCACCCAAAACCTAAAGAATCGACCTGTTTCCCGCCGCCAAAATCCGATCTTTTGGAAGCGGCGGCGACAGGAACCACCCGGAAAAGATGAGCCCTTGAGGCCCTTCTATTCTTCTTCGTGTGTCGCAGCCGAGGGAGAGAACAGACACCAGTTAAAACTCTCCTGGAACCCGTGAAACGACGAAACAAAGGGGGAATCTCTGCAGTGGTGGACGGAGAGAGAAAAGGGAGATAGGAAGGTGAGAGGAGGCGTCCCCT
This sequence comes from Pontederia crassipes, assembly GCA_030549335.1. Taxonomy (NCBI): domain Eukaryota; kingdom Viridiplantae; phylum Streptophyta; class Magnoliopsida; order Commelinales; family Pontederiaceae; genus Pontederia; species Pontederia crassipes. Next base: position 40,476,963 of record CM060190.1, read on the forward strand.
CCCCACTCCGTATGATGCAATGATGATCTCTGGTACAGGACAGGAGCAAGATATATCACATCGCCGAATCAGCAGGCGAGAACAAGATGAAGCAGAGAGATATGAGAAGTGAGAACCGCAGGAGCAGGACCGCTCCCCTTAGGACAGAGTAAAATAACTCTCTCTCTCTCTCTCTCTCTATAGATATCTGGGTATGTGTGTGTGAAACAGTGGTGGATGGGCAGAGCGCAGTAATGTTAACTGAAGGATCTGACAACACATGCAATTGATAGATATCTGAGCGAGTTTGCTTCCTCTTGTCCATTTTTAAGGAGAGGGATTTTGGGGGAGAGGAGAGAGAAATCAACTTAAATTGTTTACCCTTTTTTCCCAATAATAATAATAAAAAAAATAATTTTATAAAATATAAGAACCACATATATTCATCAACGAGTTAGGATTAAACGATAAGCGGCTGATTTTATTTAAGTATGATTTCAAATTTAATTTTTTATGAATATAAAATGTTTTTATTAAAAAAGTTTATTTCATTATTAAATATACAACATGTGATCAACATAATTGAATTAATTAAATTCAGTGATAAATTAATCTTCAATTTATAAATAGTACACTTTTTTAATGTGGTACAAATTAAATTGTCAGCAATCGTCTTCCGAACATCAAGACTGACAGAAAGAAATACATATATTCAATTGAGGTAGTTCGAAATTCATATTTATTGTGCTTTTAATTATGGATTTGATATAATTTTTTTATATAATCCTTTGTACCCTTAACTTTGTAAATTTTTTACATGATATTGGATTTTTTATCGTTTAACATGCATGTTTGATCGCTTTTCTTTTTTAGAAGAAATTATTAGATGGTAAAAAAAATAGTTTAAAAAGTTATGACAGAGAATATAAATAACTAAGCAACTGTACATGGTCAGCAGAATGGAAGAATATTGGGAAGTTACTAAATCAATGTTAGAGGACCTTAAGTGCAAATCATCCTATTTAATTATTCACATTAAATGACGTGTTAGCCTCCTAATTTCTTTGGAAGCAAACTTAACTGAAAGGCTTCAATCATTGCCAACAAATAAACAAGTAATATCATATCTTAATTTTACTTATCAACATATATAAATAAAGTTTAATTTCATTGTTTATTTTAGAGCAAAATAATATTCTAATAAAATGTAAGTATCCAAAATAAAATTATTATAGATAAATTATTATTACAAATATCATATGCGAGTAAATGTAAATTACACTTTTTTATTAATTTATAGTTATACATTAGTTCAATCCTTATATCTATCAATTACTTTTCTAGTCTACTTGCTAAACATAGTCCTTTTTTTTCTTATGTATGAGTGAACTTTCAATCATGTCACATGCTTTCTTCCTATGTATTAATCTAATGAGCATCCATTATAATTAATGAAACTAAAATCTATCAACAACTAGACGCTACAAAACGCACCTAGAAAAATCTTATTCGGATTAACTTTAATCAACCTATCAATTCCGAGTTTGTGTTGTCACGTGATAATGAGCTAGTAATAGAGCAATTTAAAATTCGTAATTAATTAATTAATTCGTCGTATTAATTAGTAGTGGGAGGCTACTCACTGAGTAGGGGCATTGGGATATGGCTTCTTGTGCCTTGTGCTGCAAAGAAACAAGCTTGAAAAGTCACCATTAGTTCTGATCCTATTGGTTGCTAACTCAACGTTAATTGTGTACTAGTCCAAATTTGTTAGCCGGTCAGAAGACAAATTGATGACAGAAACAGGAGTAGAATATGATTGGAATAGGTTTTGTGGTATTACGGGTAAATTAGACTAATCATTTTTTAATTTAGAGTTCTTTAGAGCAGTTCAAAATTCATTGAGAAAAAAAGAAAGATAAAGAGTAAAAAGAAAAAATGATGAGACGAGAATGTAGGAGAATGAAAATAAATAATTACTTTGTTTGGTTGATATTATTAAAAGGAATGAAAGAGAATGAAGGTTAAGTAATTAATTTATTTAGATAATTTTATCATTTACATATATAGTCATATGTTTATTTTATTTGATCAAATTAAAAACACATGTATTTTTCTTCTTTTCATTTCGATTTGAAAGAAAAAAAATGAAATATTCGAAATGAATAGAAGAAAAAGAGGAAACTTTTTTTCTAACTTAAACTCAATCAAATAAAACGAATATATTCTCCTCTTTCTTATTTCCTTTCTTATCACCTTTTCACTCTCAACCAAACAAATTCTTAAAAAAATATTAAGCGTATCTCAACGGTTGATCTGATTATTATGAATAATTAATTTTTATCATTTAATATTATTTAAATGTATTATTTACTCAAACCATTAATTAATGGATTAACAATTCAGATGCACCATTGGGTCATTATATTATATGAAAATTTCGTATGCAATAATGTGCATGATTGGCCTGCCATGATGCAGGGGAATAATAACGTCAGGGCTTGGGAGAGGAATAATGCTTCGGAAACTTCACCCGCTAGGGTTCATCTTTATTTTATTCCCACATCTTGAAGTGGGATGCGCAATTAAAAACAGTTTGATTAGGTAATGTGCACATAGTACTCTTTTTTTTTTACTTTTACATTTTAACTTTGTAACTTGAACAAATTGTCGTTATTAAAAAGGAAAAAGTTCTTCAAATTTGTTTGACTCTGATTATTCTTGGGGACGAGTCTCAAATTGAAATATTGATAGTAGGATTTAACTAATATGATCAAAGTACTAGTCAATCGCTATAGCATCTGTTATTAGTGACTTTTAGTTCAAGTTATTAGGGACTATTTGGTATGAAATAATTTATATAGATTATCGATTATTTTTTAAAAAAAATAGGATCTATCGTATTATCTTATTTGATTATGATTGATTATCGATACTTTTAATTATTTTAAAAATTTTAATTACCATTTGGTTATTAATTCTGAAAACTTTTCAAATTACCAGTTGTTTAATATATATTTTTACAAAATATTCATTCCATTAAATTTTTATTTAATTTTTTTATTAATAAATAAATATCTTTTAATTGCATCTTCTTTATTATTTTAAATCTTTTACAACTAACTCTTAGTTTTGTTTCATCCTATTTTATCTATATTAATTTTTTTTTCTTTTTTACCTTGTTTTTTTACGATATTATATGATGAAAATGTAAAATATCTTTTAGGGATATTTTAGTATTTTATTCTTTAACTATTTTAGTTATTATTTATATTATCAATACGTGTCAAGCACTATAACGTCATATTATCGATAATTTAAATAGTGATAATCTATTTAAGTAATTATCTAAATTATTAATTAATTAAATTAGTATTGATCAAATGGCTCCTTAGTGATTTATGCTTCGAGTTAAAAATGACAAATTTTATAATTTCAAATTTGATTCTCTATAAAAAAAACCCAAAAATTATTAATTTAGTGCTTTGAATATTATATATATGTGTGTGAGTGTGTGAGTTTAATGTACCTCCAACATTATTTTTATTTTACAAGAATGTGGAGCATTTTTTAATCATTGATTTATCACTTAAGTGCATCAGTTATTTGGATAATTATTAAGTAAATTGACGATTAAGAAGCCTTCTATTCCTCCAAAACAAATGTATATTAAATCATATATATAGGAATTAAAAACAATTCTTAGTCAATTGCATTAAATTATATATATATATATTCATGCAATTAAAAAATCCTTATTTAATTCATTCAATTGGATTTTAATGGGTGTGTTATCCATTAAACCTACTCCCTATGTCCACAGCAGTCAAATGCAACATCAACATTAGATGAAAAAATGTGTGGTTCACTGTAGCAAGTCATTTGATTCAACATGGTTCAGTTGTCCGTTCAGAGTGCTCTCTCTATTCATGCTCATCGTCGCTTTGTTGTCGTTTCCGACATGTCTCCCTCTGCAAGATCAATTTTGACTTTCCATCTTCGTCTCCCTCAGCCTCTTCTCCGTCTCTCCCTTTGTGACACGATTAGTTCGCCTGCTCGCTTGCTCGTTGTCATCACTGCTCGCCGCCATTGCTCACTTGTTTGTCGCCACTCGCTTGCTCATCGTCGTCGTCACTTGCTTGCTTGTTCATCGTCGCTCACCTGCTCACTTGCCGCCATCGCTTGCTTGACGGTTCAATCATTGAATCGCTAATTCAATGTCGGCCATTCCATACTATGATGATGAGGCGATCATATGGGCCATTTCATATTATAGCGACGAGGCCCGACGGAATGTCGTGTGAGGATGGCTGACAAGGTGACCTTGTCTCCCTCTTCCAACGAGGTGATGCCGATCTTCAGATGCCCAAGATGGGCGTGAGGCGGCGAGGACTTTGGACGAAGCTGCGAGGGCTTTGGCTAGGGGATGAGGTGACGGGGGCTTCAGCTTGGGGATGAGGCGATGAGAGGAGAGCTGAACCAGCAGTGAACAATGGTGAATCGCGCGGTTTATTATAGTGAACCACAGGTTTTTTTCTTTTGTCATTGAAATGGCTGTGGATATAGAGAGTAGGGTGCTACCCACACGAATCCTATTCAATTTGCATTAGTCATTTTTCCAACACATGTTAGTCATGAAAAGCAATTTGTTCAAATAATGGTGTGATCTATGATCCCGATAAAGAAAACTTATCGAATTGAATTCCAAAAATAAGATTTTGTTCCTTGTTATTGTTGTGCTGCAAATATCAATGTGATTGTTCGTTTTATTCCTTTGAGTAGGAACCAAATCCTTATAAAAGAAATGGATTATTCAACGAATTGAGTTTGAGCAATGGAACAAGTGGATGAGAGAGAGAGAGGGGGCGAGGAGGGGGTTGGGGTTATGTGAATTTGGGCATGTCGGCAGTGGCACATTGAGGTTGGCATGGCAACTACATGCCAAACTTCTAATTAATTAACTAAATGATTATTTATTTATTTATTTAATTAATTGATGGATGAATAGAAGAAGAAGAAGAAGAAGAAGAAGAAGAAGAAGAAGAAGAAGAAGAAGAAGAAGAAGAAGAAGAAGAAGAAAAGATTCACACAATAAAAACAATGAACTAATAGGAATAAGAAAAAGTAGGTGGAATGTGGGGGACAGTCGGCGTTGGACTGCATTTTGGACGTTTTATCAAGTGGTTGCTTGTTTTTTTAATATAAACTCAATATTTAAATTTATTTATCAGAGAATGAGATTATTAAAAAATAGATTTAATAGAGGTTAAATGTTCCCTCCGTTATCGAATTATGAAATGGTGTGTTGATGATTCGTTCCTGTGAAATAAACAAACAATCGCGATTAATATTGGACTTGTTCCACAGTGTAAATAATTTTCATATTTCACTTGAAGGATAACATCAAGGAAAATGAATTTATCTTTTACGGCTAAGAAAATAAAAGAATGAAGAAATTTGATGCTTGTTTCATTATAAAAGAATGAATTTCGACTATGTTTGGGATCGGGCCACAAACTTATTTGTTTTAAAAGATAACACTTTTTCTTGCTTTAATATTAACACAATAAACCTATGGTTACAATTCAATCATATCATCATATTATTATAAGAACCTTAAAACATAGATAAGGATATTTTAAATTTTTAACCCCAAAAAACCTAATGTTGACACTATAAAAAGGCTTCGATTCTTTTGTCCTTATTCTTTTCCCCTACCACAAATGGCTTCGTGAATCATGATCGAGGAGGAATCTAACCACCGGCCAGATGAAAAAAAAAAACAAAAAGAAAGAGAGGAGAAAGAAAATAGGAGGGGAAAAATAAAAAAATATAAATTAAAAAGGATTTCAAATTAATTAATTAGAAAAATCAAAGATAAAGGTTGTTTTAGTTTTGTTCCTACCAGAACTCCATCTCTCTCCCATACAAATTAAACCCCCCCACGCGATTTCTCTCTCCATCTCTGTGTGATCTCAAACAGTCACCACATGCATGGAGACGGACGGAAGGTTAAAAGAAAGAGGGAGAAGTTGCAACATTAACGAGGTACGCAAATAGGTATTTTTGTACATGACTTGCAGTTGAAGAAAATATTACACCGTTGCGACATGAACTACCACTTTTGCGTCTTTGTCACAGGAAGGAAACAACATGGTCCCTATTCAGAGGAACATGGCCCGAGTTCTGTTCAGGAAGTCGTAAGCATGCTAGGAATTGCAACGCGAGGAATAGGAATTGCAACACGGCCCTTGTCGATCCAAAACAACATGTATTAGTTTTCTATCATTTGAATTCATCTTTTGTTAAGTTGATTATTATTACTGTGATTAGTTACTCCTGATCATGATTCTACATATGATTATGTCCTATTGATATTATATATTTTTTGTAAGACCCGAGATTGTCTTGATTGACATTAATGATTTATTAGGTTCTACATGATCTGATCCTATGCAGACTCATGATTTAAAAGCTTACGATATAAGAAACAAAAATTGTAAATGAAAAGAATGATAGGTATGGCCAATTCGAAGTGAGTTCCTCCTTCTATTAGTTGTGGGTTGAAAGATACATTTTTATAAAGTTAAAAGATACCCGGTCACGAGTTGAAAAATACTTTGCAATTGAAAGATTAAGTTATAGATGCAATGTAACTATGAAGATGAAGAAAAAATATATTAATAATGAAAACATTCTCTAAGTTGATGATTGGCAATAGCCATTTTCAAGATATTACCATTATGTTCTTTTGCCATGATTAATGATCATTCCTTATCTTAAAGATGACACTCTTAATGATTGTTCTGTTAATCTTTTCATTGAGATATATTATGATTATGCCTATGTATTACACACTAAATGTCAGAAATCACAGGTGGTTCATCTCTCCCCTCATATTTGATTCAAATCGTTAAAGTGGCTAACGATGACAGAACAAGTTCATGGTAGCATCATGGATGACCTGAGATAACATTTGTCAATTTGAACTAGACTGAAATGAGGGCTTAATTCCGGTCGATTCCACCAAAATGTGACGTTTGACGAAATCAAAATTAGAATTCGAAATGGAACTAAGGGTCATGTGACATTTGTTCCCACCGTATGTTCCACCATACCGTTATTCATGCACGCCAATTTTTCTAAAAATCGAATTTTTTTGACATGGCATTTCTTTTTTTCAAACCTATTTTTTTCTTATTTTCTCTCTCTTATATTACTCACACAAATTATTTTATATATTTTATATAATATACTTATTATAAAAGGATTAATTTAATATTATTTATTATTTGTCGTCTCATAAAAAACATAATATTTTATATATACAATTTATTAAAACATAATTTATTATATTTTAACAATATATTTTTAACATAATATTTTAATTTATAACCAATATTTTATTAATTACTAAAACTATATTTTATTTCTATAATTTTTATATTTCATTCAAACACCAAAATAAATTTGTCACATTAACTTTTCAAATCTATCATTACATTTAACGCCATCCAAATATATCACAAACTAATCTGTTCATTCAATTACTCATCAAGGACTTAGAAGAACTATGATTCTATTTGTCATCTTTTAATCTTCTTTAATGTCTGAATTATTTTTTGCTATTGTCTAAATGATACAATAGTTGAACCACTTGCAACTCATTATGATCATTAAAATTAAGTCTTCTTCATTTATTATGATGACATTATTCTATATAGATATTTACTCTTCTACATATGATATTATAACTTTGACTAGTCAAGTTCTATATTTTGATCAAAATGATGTCTATATAAGTATGTTTCATTGCATCCCACAAAGCATATTTTACAATGTGGTGGGATGTGTTTTGGGGTCGTCGTAAGGAGAGAGCACAAAGAGAAACCAAGAAGAGAAGAAGAAAATGAAAAGAAAATAATAAAAATAGATTTTGACTTAAAAACCTTCAACGAGAATTCAACCCCTCTTTTTCATTCTCAATATTTTCTTGATTAAATTGAGAGAGATAAGAACACTCAATTATCCTTTTGGATTGTGACAATGATTACATACCATTAGAATTCATTAAGTTTTATGCTCATACATTGATTTGAGAAAGAAAAATCCATAATCCATATTACCTTTGATTAAGAAATATTAATCTCACGATCTACTGTCATTTTAATGATTTATAGAAAGTTTATATATCGATCTAATTCAAAAGTGGATGTTCCTTATTGATCAAACACCTTAAAACAACTTAGAATCGTCAAAAATAGGATATGTTACAAAGGTGTCACAGACACGACATTGTCATGGACGTGAACGAGCTACTAAAAAAATGGACTCCTCACGACCATTCATAATTTATATCACAATAAAATTTATATCATTAGTAGAGATAAAAATGTGACAGAAACTATCAATAAATTCGTTTTTTTTCATATAAATGCGGCTATAAAAGAGGAGAATATCTTCGTACTTCTTGAATAATTATTTCCCATTTTCTTTTTATAATTGGTTACCCCGAGACATTTGGCATTCCCATACACCAAAAAAAACATAAGGAAAACGAATTACGAAAATTCATTTTTCTTAAAAAAGGACCCTAAATATTTGGAAAAAAAAAATTGAGACTCCAAATCTCCACTGTCACAAAGTAACACGATAAAATTACAATCAACACGGAGAGCAAATACCGTATGTTATTAGAAAAAAAAAAACTCAAAGCTGACTGAACTTTTCATTTTTCTTGCTCAGTGGTTACAATGTTCTTGATATTGTTCTTTGCTAAAGACATTGAAATACCCACAAGAACTGCCAAGGTAGGAGACCCAAGACATGCACTGAGTGTCTTCCAAACCCACCAGCAGCATGCACTCCAACCAGAAATTCAATTAGAATGAACATCTAGCTGAAGCTTTTTTCCCGCGCAAGTATGCTGGAAAACTTGTGTCCTTGAAAATCTTTCGCAACAGCAGCTAAAGAAAATGACACAATGACAACTCTAGAATAACAATGAAAAGCCAAAGATGTAGATGGAAAATGGAGGATTAGGGGAGGAGAAGAAAAAGAAAAGACTTACAGAATAGAGGCTGACAAAAAGCTCAGGATGATTGAAACAGATCATCTGACATTTCCTTCAGATACGTTCGTAGCATATTTGTACTTCAGGTAAGCTTTGATAAAGGATTCTAGATCCCCATCCATCACAGAGTTAATGTCTGATGTTTCATGACCTGTCCTAACATCCTTCACAAGCTTATATGGATGGAAGACATAATTGCGTATCTGTTGGCCCCACTCCGCCTTCACTGCATCTCCTCTTATTTGTTTAATTTCAGATGCGCGCTGCTCCTCTGCTATTACAAGCAACTTCGCCTTCAAACGGCTAAGTGCTTTGATCTTGTTAGCCAGCTGAGACCTTTCCTCTGAATTATATAAAAGGTAGGAAAAACAAAGTGTAAGTCCAAATCAGGCTCATTAAACTTTCCAAACTCCATTACAGTCTGAGTGTTTCCACTGCTTGAATTGCATTGATATTGGAGCCAGCATATACTGAACCCAGTTTCTTCCCAGTAAGTCCAAATTGAAGTTGTAACAGTCAGACAGGTACGATGAGAAGATATGGAAAAGTTAATCAAATAAGAAATCAAATAAAAAATGTGAAGAATTTCATTGTCATCCCTATAAAGTACAAACACTATGTTCGAAATATTACAGCACCTTGAAACATTAAAAAATATGCATATATATAAAGTATTCTGATTTACAGCTTTGAGTTAAAACTGAACTAAGAGAAAAAAAATGACAAGTCCAAGTCAAGAATGGCGAGTGCATTTTCACTGAGCAGTAAGATATATCTATTACTAGGTTGATAGCTGAGAGTGGTGGTCAAGGAATGGGCAAATTGTTTTTCCTGGAATATGGTTGTAACTTGTAACAGCAGAGCTCTAGAAAAAGTGGTTGAGTTTGAAATTAGGTACAAAAGTCCTTACAGTTCCAACTTACTCCTATTTTATGCACATTTTCCAGCAACTTTGTTCCATATCTATATCAGCAGACATAGAAAGAAAAGCAAAGAGTGATTTTAATCGATCAACTAAATGCCTAGTGCTTTGCAGTGTAATTACAAATAATTAACAAACCTGTACAACGAACTGTAACACCAGTTGGAATGTGAACTATTCGAACAGCTGTTTCCACTTTGTTGACATTCTGTCCTCCTTTTCCTCCTGCTCTTGAATAGCTTATTTCCAAGTCTTCTTCAGGTATGTCAACATCCAATGATTCGTCAGGGAGGAGGGGCATAACTTCAACACCCGCAAAACTTGTCTGCAATTACAATTCTACAGAATTTTAAACCGCATACCACATCCTCCAAGGTTAAGTATCCACCGTTGGTATGAAGGGTAGTTTTTCAGACAAAATGATTAATCAATATTCATACATAAGCCCTTCCTTTAAAAAGGGAATATAAAACAAAAAAATTACATGGCTAATTTGGTGGATAAATGACCAACTATATGTAGGCTAAACATGGATATTAGATAGATCTACATGAACTGAAACAAATAGGCTTCCTACACCATCAGATACTCAGATCTCAAATATATTTCCATTTCAAGTTTTCGACAAGTACAAGATTGACAATAGGCAGTATGGTGGCATTTGGCTTTTGAGAATGAGGAAACAGAAAAAGGGAATTTGCAATTAAAGTAAGAAGTATGCCGCATAATAGGAAGGAAACCTCTATCTATTTTGATGATCCGACTAAGAGGCACCAGAGTATGGAGTAACAAATGGCATTTTACCATATAGCAAAGATAGAGATAGATGTACATGAACTGAAACAAATAGGGCTCCTACACCATCAGATACTCAGATCTCAAATGTATTTCCATGTCAAGTTTTCGACAAGTACAAGATTGACAATAGGCAGTATGGTGGCATTTGACTTTTGAGAATGAGGAAACAGAAAAGGGAATTTGCAATTAAAGTAAGAAGTATGCTGCGTGATAGGAAGGAAACCTCTATCTATTTTGATGATCCGACTAAGAGGCACCAGAGTACGGAGTAACAAATGGCATTTTACCATATCGCAAAGATATAGATCCAAGCCACAGGAGATGAAGTGTGTCTTCATGATCTTGACAAAGGTTTTATCATTAAACGATAAAGGGTGAAAAAAATGAGTGTAAAATGAAAAGTCACAATCTTGTGATATACATGTCCATTTGAGGAAACCCATCACGATTTACAGACATTTACGCCAAGAATATCAATATCATGTCGAAGAAAGATGGGTAATCCATGTAATTTTGTATAAACGGTAGAAATTAGGAGCCAGCCCTATTATTTCAAGGTTTATGTAAGGCGCACATATAAGCAGATGTGCAAAGCTACATTTGACTAGAAGTAACTGCATTAAATTGGTTAATATTTTTAACGTAAGAAGTTACGAACAGAGAGCACAAGAAAGTACAGGGACAAAGGAATAAAGCAGGCATGATGCTGAACTCACTTGTCGAAGGCCTTTAGCATTAAAAGGAGATTGACGAACAATGCGGTGTGTCCCTTTCTCTCCTGATATATAGCCATAGGCAAACCGACCTTCCATCTCAATTGAAGCTGATTTGATTCCGGCCTCCTCACCTGCAGATTTCTCAACCACTTTCGTCTTATAGCGTTGCTTCTCTCCCCATCTCAGGTACATTCTAAGCAGCATATCAGCCCAATCCTGCACTGAAGATAACACAGGAGTCTTACAAGGAGACAGCGAGACACAAGCAGGAGTAACAATATACTTTACAGGAGATCACAAATGCATTTCAAAAGCAGAAATATACAATCTTAGATGAGATTTGCAGGAGAACATCTAAACAAGCCAGAAGCAACTTGGCACAATTCTCCCAGCACGTATGTTATTTTCATGATTTCCTTTTATTCTTATGTTTTTAATTTCAAAATTTTCTGTTGAGAGAAGTTTTTTTTGCCTTATTCCTTTTGCAGGGTGCAAATTGGAGGATGCAAAAGCAGAATTTGATCTTGCAATTGGTACAACATTCCAGCTGTATTACCTGGCACTTGTTTATTAGAAACAGTAGTTTATCAACATACACAACCACAAATGATGCTTTTGAAAAAAATGCACATAGTGCACATTTTTCTAGAAAAAGGATGACTAGCAAAATGGTAATCTGATTTCTTCATTGATGTAATAGTCAGTATTACAAGGAGATCAAAACACTCCTTTAAAAAGCAAATAAAAAATGGCGCAAATAATGTCCTTGAAGAGACATATTTATCAAAAATCAAGAAATTGCATACCTGTGCATCAGTTCCCCCAGCCCCAGCACTGATAGTGATTACCGCTCCTTCCTTGTCATACGGTCCAGAAAGAAGCTGGGTCAACTCAAATCGATCTAATGCCTTGCCCAAATCTCGAATGATTTTAGAAGCCTCCTGAAGAAGAGCAGTATCTATCGATTCCATCTCCTCTGTCAGCTCCACTATTGTTTCAGCTTCTTCAACCTAACCACAACAGACAACATCAAGATGAAGGTTTCGCATTGATTTCTGTTATATCCAACCAATAAAGTTTTATGCCTGATCCAAAACTCTCTCATGAATGCTAAAAATTATAGCTCCAAAGTTAGCAAGTCAAGAATATGCATATGATTATATACTTTTGACAAGTTATAGATCTCAAAAAAAAAATATATATATATATATATACTTTTCCATCAGCAGTAGCTTCTCAAAGTTAGCTGATATTAAATGGACAATACGTGAAGAATTGTTCACACTCATGGCTTCTCAGTCAACAAATTAAGCTGCTAACTAGTAATGAAAAAATAAAACTTTTATAAATAGATATAAGAACATGCATTACCTATTTAGGTTTTGATTGAAAGAGAAAATAAGATATTCAAAGGACTCAATGATATGCATAAGAAATATGAGCCCATTAGGATAACCAACAATGAGGAGAAGAGGACGAAAATTAATAGATTCACAAATTAAAAGATTTCTGTTAAAATGTCAGCATAAAAAAATTCAGCACACTGAATAAAGAAGAAAAGGTGTTACATTAAGAACCTGAGACTTGAAGTCGTTAAGCAATTTCATTTTCTCTTTCACCTCGGTTAAAGAAAGGAGTATTTCCTGTGCTTTAGAAGGATCATCCCACAAAGAGCTCTCTGCTGCCTTCTTCTCCAGTATCGCAAGATCTTCCTCTAAAAGTTCTAGACCAGCAGATGCCCTGATTTCTTCAACACGTTCTACAGTAGCTTCGACGTCCTTTCGCAAGGCATAAAAATCTGTTCAATGAATGACACAAACAGGATTTACAAACTGATACTATTTACTCTATCAGTACAAGAGTCTCCCACTGAGTGGAAAATGATGGCACGTTCACAATCAAAATAAAAGAGTGATGAATGCGGCTAGTGGACCTACTAAAAGAGTGGCACTAACATAACTAACTAGGGCAAAAATAAGACAATGGTAATAAAAAACGAATTGATGAAGCTGTAAGTCCAATAAGTGTGATGCTGGGTAACATAAAAACTAAGAGAGCTAAACAAAATTACATTCTTTTATGGATTTACTGCATGAGAAGTGTAAGTTTGATAATCTTTCTCTTTCCTCCGGTTCAAAAGCGACGTGTTGTTAAACATTTATCATCATGTTGATCGATTACGCAGTTGTATTCCATCAGAACACAGCATACTGCAACATCTTTGACTAATTCAAGATCACTGATAGAGAAAATGTGTTCATCCTAGCATAAATTAATAACTGTCAACAGAACTGGTCTCATAAGCTAGCATCTGGGCGTGGTTCTATGTCAATAGGAATACTGCATGATACAAGAAATTTCAGCCATGGGACACATACCTTGCATGGCCCATTCCGCTGTTTCGGAGCCAGTACTCACACCAGACTGGCTTCCAGATGCTGCAAATTGGACTGGAGGAGAACAAGAATCGCATATCAAGATTCAATTTTTACGATGGAACAAAAAAAAAAACAGCGTAGTCGCGATAGAAGAGGAAATGGGGGAATATGCCACCAGAGAGCTGTAAGGAGGGTCGAAGAGGGCGTCTTGTTGAGGAGTGAGGGAAATAGCTGGTTCTTGACTTGGTTGCGATGGACGAGGGCCGACGAAGTGGGCGGGGGAAGGAGGGGCTGCGGCAGTGCGCGAGGGCAGCGGACAGCGTCGACTGCAGGGACTCCATCGATTGAGGAGCAAAAGGGCGAGAGGATAAGACAACGCCGCAGGCAATTATAGATGTCGTAGAGTTCGTATAAATAAATAAATAAATTACTATCTTATTAGCATCTAAAAATACTTTGTTAGAATTTCAGCGCACGTTTCATAATATGAAACCCTGTTTGGAAATCCTATAATTTTAAAATATTTTTTTATACATCATAATATTGTTTTTTAATGAGTAATTAAATGAAATTTCAATAATAAATTTTACCAAATAAAAAATAATATCTGGACTAAAATATAAGATAGTGTTATTCTATATTTTAAAATGATTTTAAAAAACTTAATCTTATTCTAAATTACATTTAAGATTCTTTTTAAATAATTAATTATTCACCAATCTATTCATTTACCAAACACCCCCACCTGTTACCCCCTTCCCCAATTCGGTTCAGACGTTTAGGCGACGTTTGTTTGCAGAATGGGACGGGATCACGCCTTCGTTCCGTGAGATGGGTGAGAAGTTGTGAAATCGGGATCACGTGACCGGTTCTACCTCTGTTTTAGGTAGAACCGGAGGTTGCCTCTTTTTTTTACACGACATTTTAGCTTTTTTTTTAATTCGTTTTCTTTTTTTCTTTTTTTTCTCTCACACAATAACCTTCATAAAATAAATTATTTAATAAATATAAAATATTCATAATAATGGATTAATATAATATTATTTATTACTTATTATTTCACTAGAAACTTTAATATTTTATTAAATATAATTAATTTTAAAATTGATTTTTTATATTTAAATAATATATTTTTTAACAAAAAATTCCCCATAAATTTTTTATTTAATAATTTTATTTTAATTAATAATAAAATTATACTTTATAATTATAATAATTAATTTTAATTCAAAATCTATCAAAAATTCATCCATCACATCTATTTTTTCCTATCACATCAACCACATTATTCCTCATCTTCAAATTTCACTCCAACCTCACTCCAATCATACACAACTCGAACTAATCAGTCAATTCAATTATACATCGGGAACTTAGGAGGAATCACGGTTCAATTTTTAAATGACTCCTCAGTACTCTTTTTCTCCTTGGCTGTGCTTGGGTTGTAGAATAAAGTTCTGTCAAGTTCTTATCAAATTCTGATGTGATGGTTTTGTTCTCAATTCATGTTTGGATGAGAATTGCAAAATAGAAAGAAATTTAAAAGTTGATGTGACAAATATATCCCATTTTGAAATTGCAAACAACATGAGTGATGAGGAGTTCTCATCGCTTCGTAAGTTTTCGTCTTGGCGTGCTGGTCAGAATTTCAATACGTGTTTGGCACAACTTTGCTTAGTTCTAGGCGAAAGTTCTTTATCCAAACTCTGTCTTTAGAATTTAAAGATTGTCCTCCCTACTCAAGTCATCCATTCGATGTGCATCAGATGGATGGCTTTTAAGCGTCCATCTTACGCGTGGTCCAACCCCCCTACTCGCAGTCAAGCGGTCCATCTTGTTCGCAGTTCGATTCACTTGGTACAAATTAAAATCGTTAATCCGATGTTTCTCCTCTTTTGCCAATCCTATTTCTCTCTCTCCTCACGCACGATGCCGACTTCCGATATTAGGACATTGGCTTCCTCAAGCGACGTCGGCTACACCTAGGGTGACGCCGTCTTTCGATCTTGCGACCTCGTCTTCCTCGAGTGACACCGGCTTCCGATCTCGTGATCCCGTCTTCCTCAAGCAACGTTTACTTCTCTAAGGTGACCTCCGCACGCGAGTATTAGAGATTTTTGTCATCTGTATTAGGATTTCTTTTTGTGATATGTACTAAGATTTGTAGAAAAAATGAATGACCTTATGCATTGTACTTGTTGTTCTTTTTGTCATCTATACGAAGACAAGGTTCATTTAATGTTAATGATTTCTGTTGCTCTATAGTCCTTATTGCATTAGCAATTGTAATATGATTCTGTAGTCCTTATTGTATTAGCAATTGTAATATGATTCTGTAGTTTTTTTACTACATGATATGGAAGATGCATTGATTCTGTCAATGTTATGACTACTAATGTTACCTTTCCTTATTGTATTCATTATTAGATTCGATTCTATTCTAGTGAAAGAAACATTGAAGTCCAATCACAATGCTAGTGACTGCTAATGTTACCTTTCATTATTGTCACAAATATAAGATTCGATTCTACGCTTATTTGCTATATTATATGTATGCAGTAATACAAAATGACAATAACCAAATGCTATTGTCAACGTACGAACACCTTGCACTGAATGTAGGTTTTTTGGATGTCCTTTTTATGGAGTAAGTTTTAAAATACAAATATTGATTTGATTGAAATTGCATTTTCATTAAACCTATTTTTACATGCATTATTTCTTATTGTGCAACAAGAATGAGATGGATGGATCTATATTTTGAGGAACAACCTACTCAAATGATAAATTGGCTGCTAGAAAGATCGATATACTGGAAGTTGAAAATGAAATTGAATATAAAATTATGATTAATAGAGGTGGCGATGATAAAATTATGGTTAATAGGAATGGTGTCAGCGTTATTTGTAGATTTTTGTTGTAAAGATTGTTGTTGTAGCAATGCTAATCATCTTTATGTGACAAACATGTTTAATGTTTATCTTTCGAATGCTTTCTCGTATGCTAAACTGCTTGTAACTATTTTTATTAATTTAGATTGTGCAATGTTACTTTTCTTGTTAACTACTTTTATGTTACTTGGAGTTGTCTTGGACACCCCCTCATATGGTTTGAGACAGACAGGATTGCAACATTGTACATAAACAAGCTGCTTTTGGATTCTTGTGAAATACAAACATGGAAAGAAGCTGATTTCCAAGTAAATATGCAGTAATATTTATCCTAAACATTCCACATTGTACAGTAATATAAGCTTTAGGGTGGGAGCATTTAGAGCTGCTACTAGTATATCTTGAACAATGCTTAAAAGCATGTTTTTGAAAATATGAAACAAGTCTATATTCCACATTCATATATCCTGAACAATGCTTAAAAGGGTATATAACATCCATCCAACATGTAAGAATCATCCAAATATAACATCAAAATAATCATTCAACATCTAACAATATAACATTCGACGTCCAAATATCCAATCTAACAATATATCATTCCACAACATGTAAGAATCATCCTAGGCTAGTTCTTGAATTGTTGCACTCATCCTTTTGAGGTACCGATTGAAAGTCCTACACAGCGAAAATAATTTAGAACAAAAATCTATAAGTTGGTCTTATCGATGAATGCAATAGGAAGTAGCTTATCAATAGTTGGGTGTTTGTTAATATGGCGTTTACTGCATTACCTTCTCACATTACCTAGCAATCTTCATTGTCTATCAAAAAGATTGTCACTAATCAAATTATCAGCAATGTGCATTACCTTGTTTACTATGTACAAATAATGTTTTCACCAATTTAAATGATATTACATAACTTTTACTAAAATACCCTTTAACACTAATATTAAGTTAAATATTATATAATCCAACTAAAAACTCAAATAAAATTAATAAATTAAATAAATATAATTATAAATATTTCATATCTTTTTTAAATGAAAATAATAGCAATGTATATAATATTTAAAACAATAATATGCAATTCATGTCAATAACAATAATAAAATAAATTTTAAATAAATTAATATTATTAATTATGATGATAATAATATTATTTGTTGCTATATGAATTTTTATATTATTTTTATGTTTTATTTGTCTAAGATTGAAAAGGGTATGAATGAAAATAAAATAAAAATAGATTGTCATTTGGGTGGCAATCCGGATGGACACCCCCTCCTAGTCAATGTGGATTAATCCAGATTACCTGTAAATTAAAACAAAGTAAACAAGGTAATGTAGTGGGCCTAGATAATTTAACTTTAAATTACCAATAATCTAGAAAGATTACTTATAGGGAAACGACACTAAATGAAATGTTTCTTAGGAAGTAGGTGATCATCACAAATACATTATGTGACTGCCTTCGTTCTCAGCACCACGTCAATAAACAAATCCGATTAATTATGAAACTTAAGAAAAAAGAAAAGTAAATAGAGAAAGAATAGATTATGAACATGCAATAATGAATATTTTCGTTTCCAGCATTTTTTTCCGCAACTCCTCATTTTCAAATCATTTTGCAACATAAAAAGTTTGATGATAAATTTAATCACATTAGACTTCATGGACATGCGGTGCCGAAACCAGGCATGGTCGAGTGCAGCCTCTACGGTCAGCCTCTTTTTGTGATGTGCTGCTATATATCTATATGGCGCCGGAGGTGGTGCTAGGGTCGTCCGTGAACACATGCTCCGCCGCCTCCATGGACATGTGGTCGATCGGATGTATCATGGCCGAACGGCTGAACAAGAAGGCGGTGTTCTAGTACCAAGAGAAGAACAAGTACCAGACGGTGGCCCAGAGGAGGAGGGATCAAATTAAGAAGATATTTCAAATATTGGGAACACCCGACGAAGACATGTGACCAGCAAGAAGGTCATAGCCGTCCGGAGACAAGGTCGGACAACTTGGGAACAATGGCTTTTGTTCTGCTGGAAAAATACGCCGGTGGATGTTGCTCCATGCCGACGTTGAGCTCCGGATGACTTGAACAACTTCTAAAAGTTTTGTATATCTTCTTAATTTGATCCCTCCTCCTCTGGGCCGCCGTCTGGTACTTGTTCTTCTCTTGGTACTGGAACAGTGTCTTCTTGTTCAGCAGTTCGGCCATGATACATCCGATCGACCACATGTCCATGGAGGTGGCGGAGCGTGTGTTCGCGGACGACCGTAGCACCACCTCCGGTGCCATATAGATCTAGCAGCATAGTGTGGTGGCGTCGGCGCCTGCGATATTTGACGGCTCCGACCGAAGCCGCATATCTTGACCTCACCCTCAGAACGTGGGCATAATGGAGATTAAATGGTTAAAGATGAAGTGATATGAAGGTCTTTTAGAATTTCAAAAAGAAGACATTAAATGCCATGAAGAGTTGCTAAGATTTTAAGGAGTCATGTATTTAAAAAAACATTTAATATTATGCAGAAGTTTACATCATACAACTTATAGAATATTGAAGAAATCGAGAAGACAACTTGGGAAATAAATAATCATCTTGGAAAGTGAATGATCATCTTGAGAAATGAAGTGTCATCTTGAAAAGTGAAGTATCATCTTAAAAAGTGTAAGATCATCATGGGAAGTGAAGAAACATCTTGAGAGTTGAAGAGTCTTACATTTATTATGTTATTTAACTAGAACCAGTATAAATAGGGATGAATGTAAAGTGTGAGGTCATGTTATGTTTTGTTGAATTTTGAACTTTGAGTTCTTATCTTTTGACTACGTGTGTTTTGGTGGATTCCTTGATATACTTAGTTGTGTTCCTATATTTTGACTACATGTGTCTTGATGGATTTCTTGATATACTTAGTTGTTTTTCTTGTTATTTTTTGTGGCTTCATTCTCCTCTATTAATCCATCCGCCATCAGTTGGTATTAGAGCCCCGGTTCTTTCCATGATTGGTTGTAGTCGACGTGGTTCGAACGTCAACATGGGCAACAACGAGCGTGATCTTTATGATATCGAGATGGACGAGTTGAGAAGTTAAGTGCAACAACTCCAACAACAGTTTGAAGTTATCCAGACTGCAAATCGTGACGAGCA
Source organism: Pontederia crassipes (assembly GCA_030549335.1). Taxonomy (NCBI): domain Eukaryota; kingdom Viridiplantae; phylum Streptophyta; class Magnoliopsida; order Commelinales; family Pontederiaceae; genus Pontederia; species Pontederia crassipes. Next base: position 40,496,880 of record CM060190.1, read on the forward strand.
ATGTCATGATTCGCAAGCTGACGATGAAGAGAATTTCAATCCGTTCCATGAAGATGATAGTGATGCACCTACTAGAAGGGGTTCTTTTCGTCTCAGCCAACGACATTAACATGTGACTATGGTGTCAAAGTTGACATCCCCGACTTTGAAGGTAAACTACATCTAGAAAACTTCATGGCTTGCAATAATCGAATGGATTTTCGACTATAAAAGCATCCCAAAAGATAAGAAGGTCAAACTTATTTCCATCAAACTGAAGAAATATGCCTTGATATGGTGGGAGAATCTAAAGAGACAAAGGAAGCGTGAAGGAAAGCAGAAAATCGTGACATGGGGAAAGATGAAAAGAGAGCTAAAAAAGAAATTCCTTCCTGCCAACTACAAACAAGATTCCTTCTCTAGCTTTTACAACTTCAAACAAAAGCCTAAAGAGCAAACTATTGCTCGATATCTTGACGGTCTTCGATCTGAGGAGAAAGGTGGTCGTAAACTCTTTGGAAAAGAAGGAGGCTTTAACTGAGGGAGTACTCTAGCCATCAAGTCTCCATCGCCATCTAACAAAATGATTTCTACTAAGAGTGCTCCGATACAAAAAGGTAATCCTTGCACTGTTTCAAATCATGCTTCTAAACAATGCTTTAAATGTCAAGGATTTAGTCATATTGCTTCCGACTGTCCAAATCAAAGGGTTATCTCTCTTGTTGAAGGAGTTGAAGATAAACTTATATTTGACATATATCCTGATGAGGAGGAGGACAATGAACAAGAGGAGATTACTTATAATGATGAAGGAGACGCTTTAATCGCTCAATACCTCTCAAAATCATCACATGCTGAAGATGAAACATGGCTTCGTCACAATATCTTTCATACTCAATGTGCTTCACATGAAAAGATATGCACTATTATTATTGATAGCCGGAATGATGAAAATGTTGTCTAAAAAACTTTGGTGGAAAAATTGGAGCTCAAATTGGAGAAATATCCATATCCTTATAAACTTTCTTGGCTTCAGAAAGGTAATGATGTTCATAAACATTGCCTTACTCAATTTTCCATTGACTATCAATATAAGGATGAAATATTATGTGAAGTGATTCCTATGGATGCTTGTCATTTATTTCTTGGTTGCTCTTGGTTATATGACCACAATGTTATTTATGATGCTTTCAAATATACGTTCTTTACTAAGGATAGTGTGAAGACTACTTTGGCTCTCTTAAATATAGAAGCCAAACATAAATCTGAAGAGGGAAGTTCTTATCTATCAAGGTCTCAGTGTCTTCAAGCCATGGAAGAGAACGAAGATCCAAGTGATATCCCTTTTACTTTGAAGTCTTTACTTGATGAATTTCAAGATGTGTTCCCTCATGATATTCCTCCAGAACTTCCACGTACGTAGGGAATACAATATAATATTGATTTGATCTCAGATGCTTTCATTCCAAATAAAGAGGCTTATCAAATGAGTCCGAAGGAGTGTAAAGAACTGCAACGACAAGTTGAACTATTGCAAAAAGGTTTAATTCTTTACAGATTAAGGCCATGTGCAATATTTACTCTGCTTGTTCCAAAGAAAGATGACTTATCGAGGAGATGTGTAGAAAGACGAGCAGTGCACAAAATTATCATTAACTACCAGTTCCCTATATCGCATCTTGATGATTTAATGATTGATCTAAGGAATGAATATCATCAAATACGAATGCATTCAAGAGATGAATGGAAAACTACATTCAAGACAGGAAATGCCCTCTATGAGTGGTTGGTAATGTCATTTGGTCTCTATAATGCTCCTAGTACATTTATGCGCTTCGTGAACCTTATTTTTAAGGCATTCGTCGGCGAGTTTTTAGTGGTATATTTCGATGATATCCTTAGCTCAAGTATGCAGAGCACTTTGAGAATCTTTGCTCAGAATTTGAAGTCCCTTGAGAGCAACAACTATTCATGAATCTTAAGAAATATCACTTCATCACTAATCATGTCATTTTTTTAGAATATGTTATTTCTCAAGAAGGCATTAGCATGGATCCAAGCAAGGTCGAGACAATAGTAAATTGGTCTCCACCAAAGTCATTGCAAGACATTCAAAGCTTTCATGGATTAGCCTCATTTTATCGACTTTTCATTGCCAATTTCAACACTATCATGGCACACCTTGCCCCGTGTATCAAAACCTTGGAAGTACCTTATGTTGTTGATCTTTACTTAAGGAAGTTGTGAAGCTTCATGGTATTCCGAAGACTATCACTTCTGATCGTGAGACAAATTTTGTAAGTAATTTTTTGCCCACACTTTGGAGGAAGCTCAAAACTATTCTTCAATTTAGCGCTTCTCATCATCCTCCAATTGAAGGTCAACCAGAGTTGTCTATTGAACTTTGAAAAATCTACTAAGATCCTTGATAAAAGAGAATATTCGACAATGTGATCGACAATTGGCTCAAGCAGAGTTTCCTGATAATTGATATCAAAGCAAGTCTATTGAAAAAAGTCTATTCAAAAATTATTTATGGAGCTAATTTTGCAGGTCAATTATATTTACTCCTCGCTCTGTAACTAGTTTTTCAGTAGTGATGAAGAAGAAAAAGTAAAACAGATTCGAGATTTGCATGAACATGTTCGAAAAAAATTGTTCAACAAAACGAGAAGTATAAGGAGCAAGTTGACAAATATAGAAGGCCCATGAATTTTAAGGAAGGAGATCTAATATGGATTCATCTTCAAAATGAACGATTTCTCCTAGGACGTTATGAAAAGCTCAAGCCTTGAGCATATGGTTCTTTTCAAATTCTAAAAAAGATAAGAGAAAATGCATACAAGTTTATTTGCCTGAAAGTTATGAAATTTCAACAATTTTTAATGTCCCATATTTATCCTCTTATGTGGAAGGGATTGAAGAAATTCAACTCGAGGACAAGTCTTCCCCAACCGAGGGAGAATGATGGAGATTAAATGGTTAAAGATGAAGTGATACGAAAGTCTTTTAGAATTTCAAAAAGAAGACATTAAATGTCACGAAGAGTTGCTAAGATTTTAAGGAATCATATATTTAAAAATATTTAATATTATGCATAAGTTTAGAAGATACATTGAGAGATGAAACATCATGCAAATTAAAGAATATTGAAGAAATTGAGAAGACAACTTGAGAAGTAAATAATCATCTTGGAAAGTGAAGGATCATCTTGAGAAATGAAGTGTCATCTTGAAAAGTGAAGTGAAAGATCATGGGAAGTGAAGAAACATCTTAAGAGTTGAAGAGTCTTCAATTTATTATGTTATTTAATCAGAACTAGTACAAATAGGGATGAATGTAAAGTGCGAGTTCATGTTATGTTTTGTTGAATTTTGAACTTTGAGTTCTTATCTTTTGACTACGTGTGTCTTGATGGATTCCTTGATATACTTAGTTGTATTCCTATATTTTGACTACGTGTGTTTTGGTGGATTCCTTGATATACTTAGTTGTTTTTCTTATTGTTTTGGAAGCTTGATTCATTCTCGATTAATCCATCCGCCATCAAGGCGGGCTGGAGATCGCCATGGACAATGCGGCGGGTGTGGATGCACTTCACGCCCTGCAGCAACTGCAACATAAAGAACTTGACCTCGACTTCCAAGAATGATCGCGATCGCTCCGTCAGCAACTTCCCCAGGTTCCCGGACCCGTACTTCATGACCAAGAACATGTCACCGTCGCTGGCGTCCCTGGCCAACTCCTCGAACCGTACAACGTTGGAGTGGCGGCAGAACGTGAGGCAGTCCACCTCCTTCCTCCAACGTCGCTCCTCCTCATCTGCCTCCCCTCAACGACGTTGATGGTGATTCAGGCGCTTCAATGGGAGGATCTCGTTGGTCCTCCGATCTTGTGCCTTGAAAATGATGCTGGAGCTGCCGAAGGAGACGTCCCTGCGACGATGGATGTCACGCTACATCACGCAGTGGATGTCTGGTGGGAGGATGGTAGAAGGATCCAGACGAACCTTTTTTTGCAGACAGCAGATGCAAGAAATAAGATCGAGATGGCCCTTATTGGATGGCAAGGCGAGTTCTTGATGTCGCAGTTGGTGCAAGGCGTAAAGTGCATCCACGGCCGCTGCGTAGTCCATGGTGGGGACCTCAAGCTCGCCTACGTTCTCATCGGCAACCACAGTGGCCTCAAGAGATGCAGTTTGGTTGAAGCTGCAAGTGGTGTTGCGATGGGATGATCGCAGGCACCACGACAACCTGCTACATGGGGCCGGAGCTCCTGCTAGGGTCTAAGAAGACATCCTCTGCCGCGTCCATGGACATGTGGTCCGTCAGATGTAGCATGGCCGAACGATTGAGCAAGAAGGCGCCGTTCCACCACAAGGGGAAGGGGAAGTCGCAAACCCAGAGGAGGAATATGGATCATCACCATCAGCTCATGTGGTCATGTAACTTGACCAAGTTCCATGCAAGGCGACCTGAGTTCTTTAAACTCGAATCGAAACAAGATTGTTTAACTAATATCATTTGCATTTTTTCATTCCTATTGTTGGTTTTATAAATTGATAACCAGAGATACTTTAATAGATTAATGAAATAAATGTCGAAACTTAAGATTTAATAAGTTCATTGCTTGTAAGGGAGAACATGATATCGTATCATATTACATTGGAGAGACACATAACATTGATGAGACAATAAAGCTACATATATTCACACCACTACTTTGTACAATGAAAAAGTTTCATTACAAGAAAAAGCCGTATTACCCCGACAGAATATTTTTGACGGCCCTATATCCTTCAGAATGAATATAATATATTTTGAAATTTAATCTGACATTATGTGTTATATTATATTATAATATTTTTTATGGCCGGAGTCATCAATATTTTTTTTGAAATATTTTATATTATAATAATCAGTCGAACATTGTATTATTGTGTTACATTATAATATATCTAAATATAAGAATGTTACTGTACGACCGCACGTGGCGTTAAAGAAAAGATGATCTTCCGACGGTCGTAGCTGTCAAAAATTTTGGCATTTGTGTAGTCGTCGGAACTTTCGAGTGCATGATGGACTCGTCGGTACTATCGATTGGTGGCGTGCCCGTTGTAAATAATGACGGTTGTGCCCATTGTATGTCTGTCGATTGGTCTATTAAAAATCCAGCCCCCTTCTTCTTCCGTTCATTTCTCCCTTGCGCGACTCTCTCTCCTACTCTCTTGTTCTAGTTCTCTCCTACTCCGTCGCCGGCGAAGGTCAATACAGGCGACCCGGCTCCGACAACCCGATCCAGCTCCCGCACTGACAACCCAGCCCCGGCACCTGCAACCCATCTCCCGCACCGTCAACCCATTTCCTGCTCTGGCGACCCACCTTGGAAGGACACATGCGCGCACTGGCGACCCTCCGGCCTCCCATCATCAACGGTACGCCGACGCCTCTCCCTCTCGACAATTGGTTCCAATCTTTTTTCTTAAAGAGATCATAGGATATGTCCATGCACATGACAAGATTTCCTCAAATGTAAATAAACAACTAGGATTGCAATCTCATATCTATTATTGTAGTATTATAAGGTGGAATCCATATGGATGGAATGATAATTGTAATAAATACTTAAAATACTTTCTAAAAGAAAAAAAATCTAGTTTAAAATTAGATCTACAACTAAATTGTAAAAAAAGTTATATTAGTTTTTAGTGTTTTCAAAATTTAATTAAATTTAGACCTAATTTAAGAGAAAGGATAAGTGCTTAAGATTTCTCAATAATGGAGAAAATTCATATCATAGAGAATGCTTAGAGACATTCTATCAATATCAATCAATTCAAAACTATAATGTTGGCTAGGAATTACTTAAATCACCAAAATTAAATAATTAAATCACAAATCAACAACAAACAATGGAAGCATCTATACCCATTGATAATAATAAAAATCACATATCATATATGAAGATTAACATGTCTGAAAACATCCTTAGTCCCACTCGGGCATGCCTCATTTCAAGCATCCACAAGTTAAACTATAAAAATGTTTTAAAGTTACACTACAAAATAGGAAGAAAGAAAATAAAAGAATGTAATAGATCCCTCAGCTTCAACCCAATGTGTGTGTGTGTGTGTGGGGGGGGGGGGGGGGGGGGGGGGAAGCACTATAAGAAAAGGATCGATTAGCGACACAATAATATAGCCTCTAATGTGGCGTTAATTCGACACTGAAGAAAGAAGTGATGCATTAGCGTCAACTTCATGCCACAAGCTTGGCGACACAAACTTTCTGTCGCTAATAGCGTCGACTTTACGTCCACGAGTTTGTCAATGCTATTACCGTCGACTGGCATCTCTACTGTGACGTTATAATGACATGAAAAGTGTCATTGTGAAGCACTAATATGCGTCTCTACTTCGACACTAAAGCGGTGCTGACGATGATACTTTGATGTCGGGTTGGCGCTACATTGCGATGACACTAATATGGCGCTATAACTCGGTTTTCTTCATCGCTAATATGACACTAATGTGGTGCTAATGTTGAGACACCACTGCGATGCAAAAGAGATGGTAACTACATTACAGTGGTGCTACATTCATAGATTGCTAATTTTTTACATTACACTTGAAGCACCAAGATGATCTGATCGTTATTCTACAGCTCCATGACATAATCGTTCTTGTACATCGAATTACATCTACGATAATTACATAATATTACATCAAATTAGATCATTCTTGTACAACTCCAGTGGGCCATGCGCTCCTCATTTCAATCATCCTCGGCCACCCGGATGAGGCGCTCGAGCAGGGTCATGCGCTTCCGAAAGCCGAGGCCCTGGACGTCGACCTCTTGCTTCTCCACTTTGAGCGTGAGGATGCCTCGGTGCATGCGTTCGTAGGTGGACAACTTCTCCTCTTCAAGCATGAGGGCCTCCTCGTTATCATGAAGGGCATGGGGCAAAGGGCGGAGGGTGTGTGGTAGCAGTGGTCATGGCAGTGGAGTCATCTGAGGGCGAAGGGAGAAGGGGTGGCACCGCGATGATCGGGATGACGACAAAGATGATGATAGCCACTGTGGTGGATGGCCAGGGTTGAGAGGAGGCGAATGGGCATCATCAGGGCGTGGATTGAAAGAGAGAAAAGGGGACGATGGATTGAAAGAGAGAGGAGGGACTAAAAGAGGATTAGTGGATTGAAAGAGGGATCGAGGCTACGAAGCGTCGGATTAAAACAAAGAACGATTAGGATATGTTCTGCGACGAGCACATGTTATAATTATAAAATATGTTGAATATCGTCACGCATTAGCAACTCCGACATTGCGACACTAAAGTAGAACATCATGTCACATTGGCATCACAAATGTGCGATGCTAAACTAGTGTTACAACATGACAATGCGATTGTGACGCTACTGTGTCGTTAGCAAAGGTGATCGCTATGGAAATGCTGAGGTGGTGCCAAAGTTATTAACTATAAAGTTATATATGTATATGTATGTATGTATGTATGTATGTATATATATATATATATATATATATATATATATATATATATATATATACGAGTCCATAATTTTTGTTTCGACCGATTCCCACTGGACTCACGTCGAAGTCTTTTTTCCTAAGTTCTTAACTCTACCCTCTGGCCTCCTAAAATCATAAAAAATGCTAAAAAATCCATGTTGTCGCGGTCTACGAGAAGTACAAATTTTGTGATGATTTGATGGTCGGATATCTGGCAATCGCCTTTTGAATCCCATGAAAAATGAAGAAATACTATTCCCTCAATTTTGGAATTTGGGAATTGTAGTATAATGTATGTATAGCATGGTATATTAATTTTTGTATATTATATAATAGAATAATATAGTATAGTATAGTATAACATAGGTATTACATAGTATAGTATAGTACAGTGTAGTGTAGTGTAGTATAATATTCTATAATATACTATACAATATGTAACATATATTGTCAAAAGAGCACAAACTAACGTCTACTTAGTGTCGCAATCCGTCAATGCTAATATAGCGTCACAACTGTCACCGCCAATATAATGCAAGACGCCGACTCTAATATCACCTCTTATTTTAGCGTTGACTTAGAGTCACCGTAGTGGTGATGCTAATTTAGCGTCGCAAGCTTAAGACATCAATACAATGCTCACTACAAGAAAATTGAATTTTTCTTACGGGCCATTTTCGGCAAAACAAAGTTCGTCGCAATTTGGGACGGATAGGTCTCCGTCGGAATTTTCGATGGTTGCAACCATCTGAAATAAAAATAATAAAATATCAAATTTATTATATTATTATTTTATTTTTCGATAGTTAAGAACGTCGAAAGTTTCGACGGATATGTATCCGTCAAAAGTTTCGACGGTCATAACTCACACTACAAGAAAATGAAAATTTTGTGACGGATAATTTTCGTCGGAAATAAAAATAATAAATTATAGAATTTATTATACTATTATTTTATTTTCTGACAGTTTGAAAAGTCAGAATTTTCGACGGCTCGTCATATAATTAAATATTAAATATTATAATCTTATATAACATAATGATTAAATATTATAAACTTATATAATATAATTTGTATTTTATTATTATAATTTCCAATGGTTCAGACCTTCGGTAATGGAAAAAGTAATTAAATATTGTAATCATATATATCATAATATGTAATATTATTAGTATTTTATTATTATAATTATCGACGGTTCGGACCGTCGGAAGTTCTGATGGTCGAAATTTCAAACCGTCGAAACTTTTGACGATGGAAATCGTCAATAAGGTAAAAATATTATTTTATTATTACATTTTTTACGGTCAAAACCATCAGTAATTAAAAAATAATCTCGTCCCATTCCCCGCCTTTTTTTTCCTTTACCCACTCTCCACTTTCTTTTTCCTTCTATTTATTCATTCACTCTACCTCCTATTCATTCACTCTACCTCCTATTCATTCAGTTCTATTTACTCTCCGTTCTCTCTATCTCCTCTCTTTCTCCCAGACGATGATGGAAGGATGACCCCTCGGTGACCCCTCTTGCGGGCCGTCGGCTGCCGGCGACCCTCTCTCTCTCTCTCTCTCGCCTGTGGCCGACGATCCCTCTATCTCTCTATCTCTCCCTCTCATGGCCGATTGAGCCGCCAGGCGGTCGATCCGGCCAAGTGGCCGATCGAGCCACCAGGCGCCCTGATCACGTCGCAGCCTGCTAGATCGGCTGTAGCTAGGCGGCTCGATCGGGTGCCTGGAGGCTCGATCGGGTGCCAGGCGGCTCGATCGGCAGCTGCCGACCAGATCGGCCACCAGGCGGTTTGATCCGGCCGGCCGCGGCCTCGTCATTGCATCGGCAAATGTACATGCTAACTGTGACATTTTAGCGTCGCATTAGCTTCAAAGTATGTCGACGATAAATGAGGCGTCATTGCGACGCTATTACCACGCGCGAAAATTAAAAAAAATGCACGATAGATGATAGCCACTACAAGAAAAATGATATTTTTCGACGGTTTTGACCGTCGGAAAATCGAGAAAATCTGTCGAAAATAGAAGTTTTCGACGAATTTATTGACGAAAATGATTGATCAAACAAGGTGGCGTCGCAAATAGTTTCAGATGGTTCGAAAAACACTCGATGGAAGTTTCGACGGTTGCAACCATCGAAACTTCCGACGGTTGTGATCGTCGAAGACTTTCGGTAGCTGCGACCATCGAAACTTCGATGGTTGCAACCGCTTGAAATATTTCGATGGTCGCAACCATCGAACTTTCAATGGTAACAACCGTCAAAACGTTATTGGCGATAGCGACCGTCAATACGTTCCGGCAATCACGATCGTCGATAATTTCGGCGATTGCTGTCCGTCGATAAGTTCCGACGGTTGCAACCATCGTAAATAATTTTTAAAATATAAAAAAAATTTGGCGGCCGATCAGGCCGGCAGCAGCCAATCAAGTCGCCTGGCGGCTCGATCTATTGTAACGCTATTCCATATTTTTCATATTTTTTTGTAGTGGAGAGAGTGAGAACATGGAAAGAAGAGGAAGTGACAATTCTCCCGTAAGTATACGGAGTCAATGTCGTTGTATATAAAATATCGTCCCACAAAGAAGAGTTTAAGTATTAGAATTATATGATTCTAATTGATATCTAAACGGTTAGAAAGGGGTGAAATAATAATAAAAGCTAAATAATAGTGAAATGCCGAAATGAGTGAAGAAAATGACGAGAAAGAACGAGAATTGATTATGAGAAATAAATGAAAATAAATGTTCTCGGGTTTTGAATCCACCTAGGGTATTGATCATAGGGAATTTAGAGATAATAAAATCATTAGTATTCTACTCAATCTTCAAAAGTCATGCATCTCCTTTTCACGCAAACACAATTCTAATCAAAATAATAAACGCCAACTTTCGTGGTCATTTAAATTATTTTAATTGCATTCTAAGCCAAGATTCACAAGTAAAATGATTATCCTTATTTCTAAGAAACAATACATTTCATATCATTCATTCGAAGTAATCTTAATGAAATACTTTCGTATTCAGGAAACTCTTCGGTCTCTTAACTAGGTGGCCAATCTAATATAAGCATTACATGAAGCACATGAAAGACAAAGAATACATCAGATCCAATAAAATTATTCCCTAAAGATTAATCCTAGGTTTTATCAAACCCGAGAAAAAGAAGTTTAGCCACGTATAGAGAAGGAAATCATCATTGAAACGTAAGAGTTCATAAAAAAAGAATGAGTTTTTGTCTCAGAAAGATACAGAAATGCAGAGAAAAATAAACGTTGCTCCCAGCCATCTTGATCTCCTCCAAAAACAAGGTATCCCCCTATTTTCGTCTCCATAAATTCCTTTTATAGTCCCCTCAAATTAGGGTTACAAGAAGGCCCAAAATACCCCAAAAATCAGCCTAATACGATCGAGATAGATATAATACGGTCTGGTTAAATGCGCTACGGTCTGGTCATATTTTTCTCAAGACGATACGGTTCGGGTCACTCCAATACGAGCGCGACGTCTCCAATACGGGCAGGTCATATTTTCCAATGCGAGTGTAATACGACCTGAATTTGCTTGATGCAGTCTGTTCTCCTTCAATACGGTCAGACCGTAATTTCTAGTGCGAACGTAATACGGCTTGGAGGCGTCCAATACGGTTGACACGCTAATAATACGGGCTGGCCGTATTGTCCTCATTTCCTGGTGTTTCCATACCTTTTTGTCGATATTCGAAAGTTCATGAAACATGTAAAGAAATGGTGTAGACTCCGAAACCTTCAACATATATAATCCAATAAACAAAAATATAGCTTTAATAAGTTGATAATTATACCACTATTAATGCATAAATACTCAATTATCAACTCCCCCAAACTTAAACTTTGCTTGTCCTCAAGCAACAATTAAGAACTTAGGGTCAACAAAAAAAAATCTTCAGATTTTCCTGACCATATTATAGATAATATCTCCTTAGCCCTCAGACTTCTCTACTTGGACATTATTTATGCATTAAAGCCTTGTTAAACTCTTGACTCGGAACCACTAAAGCATGTACTCTATGGACGTCAAATACGATCGTCCTGCAGACTGAGCTTTCACATAACTACCTCTTAAGATCTTGCACTAACCCCCAATTTATATTAACACTCAAGGTTGATCTGCACAGGTAGAGAACAATTACCTGTCCTTGGGTTCAACTAACCCTCTTTTCATTTAGCCATATTTGTCACTTCTTTTCTTTTGTAATTTGGGGAATTGAAATTAAAAAGAAGACTTCCACTGGGCACGAGCCTCACCTTTCTTCCGAAAATACTTGGCTTGGGTGCTAGCGGTGCCATAAGTGGCATACTCATGTTTTCTTCAAGTGAGGGGACAGAGGAGTAGTTATTTATAGAGAAGAGAATTTGCCCATGATTTTCCTCACGCTTTTTTTTTGGGTGAGGCACTTGGGACTTTTATTAAGTAAAGAAAAGAAATTCCCCAACTTACTCGAGAAGAGAAGTACAATTATGAAGCATGTATTAACTACATAACTTATTATATCTACAATGCAGCAGGTCAAAATTAAGCATCATATAAGTGGGTGCCAATGTCAGATCCCAGACGAAGTTATGTGCAAGGTCAGACTACATGTCGCTCGCTTTGGTTCCAAGCTAAAGTCATTTAAGTTTTTATGTTCTTCTTCAGGAATGTTCAAAATAAACCAGTCATGCGGATTAGAGGATCAACACTGTCATATATAATGTTTCCTAATTCATACTTGATGACATGCATTATTCTTTGGCGATATGAGAAAATGCAAACAAATATATATATGATAAGATACATTAACTCATGCATATTTAAAACATGCCAACACCATGGATTAAAAGATAAGGGTTCATACATGACAGCTGGTTTGACCTGACACATGCAAAAGCAAATAGTTAACGACACAACTAAACTCACTACTGAACACTCATAACAACACACCGACTCATGCTAACATTAGCTAACCTCCTTTTTCCCTCAAACCTGAAAGAAACATTGTCCTCAATGTTTGACACATTAAAAATTATAAAATTAGATGAGAAGAAAAGGTATCTCACAATTTCACTGATCAGGGGGTGCCGAAGTTGGCCAATCATCTCGCTCGATATGCCATGTATTAATTCTGTGTACCATATGATAGATTTCTTCTTGGCGTGATTCCATTCGGCCTAACTGGTCTTGGAGCTGTCTTTGGCCTAAGAGAAGTTGTTGCATATCGGCGTGAGTGACGTACTGGCTTCATGATGAGTACCTGAGGATTGTCCTGTTTCGAATGTGGCAGTGGGGATGTCTTGCTGAGTGTCTTCCGTATCATAAGTGGTAGGGCGATCGCGATGCCATTTTGCATAAGTAGGCCTCAACTGCTCAAGCCCAGCCGTTGGAAAAATCTAGTTTGCTCGTCTGGCAACAGTAGTCTTTTCGACCTCCGGTAGGGGGTGAGTATATTCTTCATCCTTGAAGGTCAAATGATAAAGATCACCCACACGCTTAATCATTTTCATGTTTACACAAGTCTCCAGATTCATGCGGGAAGATCCTTGGGCTTCCTCAAGATCATTCACACTAAATCCAAGTGACAATATAATAGGAGTAATGAGACCACCCATAACAATCTTACCAGTAGATGAATGCGCTTGCTTGAGTAATTACTTTGCTACAAAGGCGCCTACATTGACATCCATCTTTTTTATCATCGCCCATAAGAAGAACATCTCGCTATCGCGCACCACGCCATCATTATCTCCTCGGCCAAATACTGTTGATGCTAATACCCTGAGCAAATACCGAAAAACTGGGTTTCGAAGTTTGGATGCTTTGCATGTTGATGAAGTGTCATAGTCACGATGTGTGAGACTATACCACACGGAGAGCCTATCAAACTGAGTGCAGTATTTATGTAGACGTATTCCATGTCGCGGCAATTGATAAATATCATTCAACTCGTCCATAGTAAGTTTATATTCAGAGTTAAATAGTCTAAAAGAGAGTGTACCCGGATCACATTCAGCGAGTGGAATCTTGACGCCCAACGAGCTCAAAAATTCTAGAGTCGGCATCACATAAGTTTTTCATCTGGTATACATGAAGTATTTCATTCCCAGTGCATTAATCAAGCTATCAACATCATTTCGAAGACCTAATTCATTCATAGCCCTCTCGTCCAAATATCGAGTGTTCACCAATTCTCTTGTCTTCAATATAAAATAATGCTTCTCTTGTGTGTCGTCTCTGAAGATTATACCTTCTGGATTTGCAGGACGAGGGCATCGACGATACCCACCATGAGTCTTTGGTGCCATATGAACCAAAATTGTTCAGAGGCAATTGATCAAACACCTGATATGCGTCAAAAGATCTGAAACGGATCTGCACTCTGTGGTTTTCCTATCCGCTGCACTACAATAATTCAACTCTAATGAAAATAGTTGTAGTTGTCGTTGTGCTTTGATCGGAGTCTTGTCAGAATTTGGTCGGAACTTGATTCAAATCTGATATCTCTGTTCACAGCACAACATCGATCGTTGAAGCATAACAGCCTTCGCTTGATTTTTTGAACGGGGTCGCCGGAGGGGAGTCGCACCGCGGGGAGTCGGACGGCGGCTTGGTTGCAGGACGACGATGCCCTAGAAAACATATGTTAGTCGGACAAAAGAAGAAGAAAAACTTTGCGCTTTATACTGCTTCTGCGCATCAATACGGATAGGCCCTCAAAATTACGGGCGACACTCCGTCGATACGGCCCGAGGGATGATAATACGGTCATATTGATCATAACGGCCCCCCAACTTTTGGCCCGTATTGATCAATATGGGAATGACGTAAAAATTACGGTCAGGTGCCCATTAATACGATTCGACCGTATTTCTCAGTGCGCCTGCAATACGGTTATTATCTTCTGAATACAGGCAACCTTGAGCTAATACGGGCAGACCGTATAAACTCATGCGAGCCTGATATGACCTAGCGGCAGTTGAAACGACTATGGGTTCATTTTTACGGTCTAGCCGTATTAAGGATGTTTTCCACTGATTTTTTCTGCAAAAATATATGTATATCAGAATCGTATTCTCTTCTCTTTTTTTATTATTTTTAAAATAAAAAGATTGCTAAAATATAAAGGAAATATAAATTTGGGTTGCCTCCCAACAAGCGCTTTTGTTTATCGTCGTTAGCTCGACGGAGTTTTCTTGTCAATGGTTATCATTTAGAAGCATGATACTTTTCTTCTGAAGTTCTTCATTCAACACATATGGCTTCAATCTTTGTCCATTGACCATAAACGAACTAGTAGCTTCACTAGTGATCTCGACAGCTCCATTCTTCAGAACCTTGGTGATTTGGAATGGATCGGACCACCTGGACTTAAGTTTTCCTAGAAAAAGTCTCATTCTCGAGTTAAATAACAAAACAAATTATCTTATTTCAAGATTCTTACGAGAAATATGTTTGTCATGTCATGCTTTAACTTTTTCCTTATACAGTTTGGAGTTCTCATATGATTCTCTTCTTAACTCTTCCAATTCACTTAATTGGAGTAATCTTTTTGCACCTGCAAGCTGAACATCCATATTTAGTTGTTTAATTGCCTAATAAGCTATGTGTTCTAACTCAACAGGAAGGTGGCAGGGTTTTCCAAATACCAGACGATAAGGAGACATACCTAAGGGAGTTTTGAACGTTGTTCGATACGCCCATAAGGCATCATCAAGCCTTGAGGCCCAATCTTTTTTTGAATTTCCTACGGTTTTCTCAAGAATGAGTTTTAACTCTCTATTGGCTAATTCTACTTGCCCATTGGCTTGTGGATAATAAGGCGTGGTGACCTTATGCTTAACATTATATTTTGCCAATAATGCATCTAAGAGCTTATTGCAGAAGTGAGAGCCACCATCACTTATCATAGCTCGAGGTACTCCGAACCTAGAAAAGATATGCTTTTTCAGGAAGTTTTGCACCACTTTGTTGTCATTAGTTGGGGTCGCAATTGCCTCCACCCACTTTGAGACATAGTCTACTGCAACCAAAATGTATTGGTTGTTATGAGAGGAGGGAAAAGGGCCCATGAAATCTATACCCCATACTTCAAAAAGTTCAATCTCAATAATAGGTTGTTGTGGCATCTCATTTCTACGAGAAATGTTGCCAACCCTTTGACATTTATCACATGAGCTCACAAAACTCTTTGCATCTTTGTACATGGTTGGCCAATAAAAGCCATTATGTGTGACTTTTGACACTATTTTGTTCATAGAGAAATGACCTCCACAAGGTAATGAGTGACAATGGTTCAAAACCTCGAAAATCTCATCTTCTGGAATACACCTTGTGATAATTCCATCAGCACAAAACCTATATAACAATTATTCTTCCCAAAAATATTGTTTAGCATCCCACTTAAACCTCTTGCATTGTTGATAGGAAAAATCAGGGGGAATTATGCCTCTTATCAAATAATTTACTAAATCAACATACCAATGTAAGGAGGCAATGGCTAGAAATATCTCATCAGGAAATGCCTCATTGATTAGGATCTTGTCATTTTCTTCTAGTCCTTCCAATCTGGACAAGTGATCAGCTACAGTGTTTTCTAGACCTTTCTTGTCTCAAATTTCCAAGTCAAATTCTTGTAGGAGTAAAATCCATCGGATCAGTCGAGGTTTAGCTTCTTTCTTTGACATCAAGTACCTAATGGCTGCATGGTCAGTAAATACAACAACTTTAGAACCAATTAGATATGGACGAAATTTATCCAAAGCAAAAACAATTGCGAGAAATTTTTTTTCTGTCGTAGTGTAATTATGTTGGGCATCATCTAATGTTCTGCTAGCATAACAGATGACGTGCGTCCTTTTTTTTCTTTTTCTGTCCCAGCACTGCCCCAATTGCATAATCACTTGCGTCACACATCAACTCGAAGGGGAGATTCCAGTCTGGTGCTATCATAATGGGTGCTGAAATGAGCTCATGTTTCAATTTGTTGAACGCAAGTAAACATTCCTCATCAAAGACAAAGTTAGTATCCTTGGCAAGTAAAGAACATAGTGGTTTTGCAATTTTTGAAAAATCTTTAATAAATATGTGATAAAAACCTGCATGCCCAAGGAAACTCCTAATTCCTCTCACCGAAGTTGGTGGAGGTAATCTCTCAATACACTCTATCTTTGCCTTATCCACCTCTATGCATTTAGAGGAGATTTTATGACCTAACACTATGCCTTCTTGTACCATGAAATGACACTTCTCCCAGTTTAATACTAAATTAGCCTTCTCACATCTAGACAAAACTTCAATCAGATTATCCAAATAGTTATCATATGAGGACCCAAAGACAGAAAAGTCATCCATAAATATTTCCATGATTCGCTCGATGAGATCAGAAAATATGGCCATCATACACCTTTGAAATGTGGCAGGGGCATTGCAAAGCCCAAAGGGCATGCGTTTAAATGCGAAGGTACCATAAGGACAAGTGAAAGTAGTTTTCTCTTGATCCTCTGGAGCAATATGAATTTGGTTATATTAACCATCAAGAAAATAATAATAGCTATGCCCAGCTAGTCTTTCTAACATTTGATCCAAGAATGGCAATGGAAAATGGTCTTTTCGGGTGTCGGTATTTAGCTTTCTATAATCAATACATACTCTCCACCCCGTGACTGTCCGAGTAGGAATTAACTCATTTTTATTATTTTTCACGACAGTCATCCCTCCTTTTTTCGGGACACATTGGACAGGACTCACCCAAGAATTATCAGAAATTGGGTAAATGATACCCGCATCCAACCACTTCAATACTTCATTTCTGACCACTTCCTTCATATTTGGATTCAACCTTCTCTGGTGTTCTATGGTCGGCTTGTGGTTCTCCTCCTTGTAGATTCTATGCATGACAATTGAAGGGCTGATGCCTTTGAGGTCAGCTATGGTCCACCCTATGGCTTGTTGTTTTTCTCTCAACACTCTTAACAATTTATCTAGCTGCACAGGTGAGAGATTTGCACTTACAATCACAGGAAGTTGCTCATTAGATCCCAAAAATGCATATCTTAAATGAGATGGTAACGGCTTAATCTCTAGAGTTGGAAGTGAAATATGACATGGTGGGGGCAGTGACTTACCTTTTCCTAGCTCTTCATATCTATTACCTCTCACATATGATTGTTCGGTGCATGTTTGGAAAGCATAGGTTTCTTCTTGAATGTCATCTTCTTCCATATTTAAATTCAGTAAAGTTTGTTCAAGGGGATCTTCATGCACCATCGTTTTCGAGGCTCCTTGTGCCAAGTTGTCAATACAATCTGCAAAGAAAACTTGATCAGTTAAGGAAGAAAATCTAGAAGATTTTGATAAGTCAAATTCTACTTTCTCTTCCCCAATAGTGAATGAGAGTTTCCCATTCTTCACATCTATGAGAGCTCCGGCTGTGGCTAAAAATGGTCTACCCAAAATTATGGGTATCTCTCTATCTTCCTCCATGTCCAAGACAATGAAGTCCACAGGTACAAAAAATTTGTCCACCTTCAGTAGGACATTCTCTAGAATGCCCATGGGATAGGTGATGGAGCAGTCTGCCAATTGCAAAGACACAGTAGTGGGATTGAGCTCTTTTAACCCCAGTTTCTTGCATATGGTTAGAGGCATCAATGATACGCTTGCCCCAAGATCACACAGCGCCTTGGCAATGTTCGAGTTACCAATAGTACAAGGGATAGAAAAACTCCATGGATCTCTTAACTTGGGTGGGAGTTTTCTTTGAATTACTGCACTGCACTCTTCTGTCAATTACGATTGTCTCATGTTCCTCCAATGATCATTTTTTTGACATTATCTCTTTCAAAAATTTGGCATATGCAGGAATTTGAGCAATGGCATCTGCAAAAGGGGTATTGATGTGCAGTTGTTTGAATAGTTGGACAATTTTTTCAAACTGTCTGTCCAATTTAGACTTTTGAAGTCTCTGTGGAAATAGAATTGGGGTACATAGAGAGGTGGAGACTTATATGAAGGCTTTGATGGTTCAGAATCATTGGTTGGTTGCTCCTCTTTATTATTTTCCACACTTGTTTTTCTTTGCTTATGGTTTTGTTCAAAAGTGGCTACAATGCTTTGCCACTTCGTAATTCCACTGCCTTGCAATGCTCACGCGGGTTCATCTGAGTCTTACTTGGTAAGCTGCCCTCTTCTCTGAAATTTATGGAGCTGGCTATTTGTCCCATTTGGTATTCCAAATTTCTATTTGAAGTAATAAGTTGTTACATTCCTTTCTCAATTTTTTCAAATCTTTCACTTGTTGCATTTGCTAACTTTTCGATCGCAAGCTCCCAAGATTGTTTCTTTTCCATCTGAGATTGTGGCGGTGGTTGTTGATACTGGGGTTGTTGCTGAAATGGTATGGAACTTGATACTGTGGTCGAGGTGGAATGCTAGAAGGTGGCGGGCGTATTTGCTGAGATTGCCCAGTTTGATTTCCCCAAAAAAATTGGGGTGATTTCTCCATCCCGGATTATATGTAGTGGCATACAGATTGTTTCCTTTGCTTTGATTTGCCACGTAACTTGTTTGTTCTGTTAACATACATTCCAAATTATTATGGGGTCCCCCACATGTGTCACATATTGCGTGCGACGTAGAAATCTGATTTGCTTGGGCTTGGTTCATATTAGCCATCAATTGCACTAAGGAATCCACCTTGGCATTCAGTTCTCTGTAATTATCATTTTCCCTCACAGAAGCTGCCTTAGATGGTTCTTCTTCATAGTCTTCATCATTCATGGCTAGCTGGTCCAATAGATTGCAAGCTTGAGAGTATGGTAAATTCATAATGGATCCACCGGCTGCTGCTGAATCAATGTTAAATTTTATACTGGGCGAGAGGCCATTGTGGAATGTCTCTATTAGGAGCCAAGCAGGTACCGCATGGTGTGGACATTGTCTTTATAACTTCTTAAATCTCTTCCATGCACTGCCAAGAGATTCATTTTCTTTTTGCTTGAAGCAAGTGATTCCAATCCTCAACTTAATGAACTTGCCCGAAGGAAAGAATTTCTTCATAAAAGCTTGGAATAACTCATCCCATGTGTTGAATGCTCCAGGAGGTTGAGAGTCTAACCAGTCTTGTGCTTCATCCCTGAGAGAGAATGGAAAAAGTTTCATCTTGATGGCATCTTCTTCAACCCCATTCATCTTGATAGTGGCACACATTTGAAGGAAAGTGGTTGATATGAGATAGAGGGTCTTCATTGCGTTCCTGATGCATAGAATTCATGCATAATCGTTAGGCCAATTTATTCTAACTTTAAGAGTGTTTCATGATTTAAAGTGGAAAAAGTAGTATAAATATAGAGAAATTCCCAAAAGATTGACTTCTACCTAAGCTTGATTGAATTTATGACAGGGAATGGAAGTACGTTGGAATTTGGATGAAAAAGCTGCGGAAAATAAGTTTTTGCATCTGGCACGGCCGTGCCAATAGATGTCACGCCCGTGCAATGAAGAGCGGAATTCAATCTTTCTGTCACGGCCGTGCGGATGAATTTCACGGCCGTACAAATCGGAGGCTTGGAACTTACGTTCTGTCACGCCCGTGCAGAAATGATCACGGCCGTGCAAATCGAAGGTTAACAGACGTTCTGTCACGACTGTGCGGTATGTCATCACGGCCGTGCTACGAAAGACCAGAAATTGATGTTTTGTCACGGCCGTGCCACTTGATCTTCACGGCCGTGACGACGGTTCTGTTAGGCAGTTTTAAGTCATTTTTATCCATCTTTTTTATAAGATTTCGGGTTGTTGAGCCATGTTACGGGAAAAATTATTTAAGAAGACTCCAAATCAATTGGAAGAACATCTTTGGAGGGCATAATTCAGAGGTTAAAGGCTTGGTGAAGGAGATCCAGAGGTTACAATGAAGTTCTACCAGAAACACGAGAGAGGATGGTAGAATTAGGAGTAGTTCTTCTTGTTCTCTTTTCTTTTCCTGAAACATTATTTAGATTGATGTACTCTAGTTTATTAGAGTAGTTCTTTAGGATTTTCTTGATTGTACCATATTCTTTATGAATTCTTTGTACAATTAGTTGATGGATCAATAGCATGTTTGAAGATTTGATTAATTGTTACCTAAGATTTATTCTTTTGAATCTTTTGATTATCTGAAAAGAAGTTTTTAGATTCTTTAGAGTTTTTCTCTGATTTTTCTCTTACATGCCATAATTGGGGAAATCGCAAGAGACCCAATTGTGTTGTTGTTAAGGTGACTTGAGAAAGCCCTTAACTTTATATTCCAGTTGAATGCGTTTTGAGATTGAATATATTAGATTAAAAACCGAAAGGATTGCTCTCTTTTATTGATCTCAAAATAGGATTTAAAGCCTGAAATATCGGTTAAATCAAATTGGGAGTTTTACTTTATTAATTCACCATCTTTTGTCTAGAATTCATATGTGAGTAGCGATATTAATCAAGATAAGTCATATTCATCAAATCTATACTTTTAAACTCCATTGATCATATTCTTATATTTTTTATTAATTATTCAACTTATTTTCACATTAAACAATTTATTCATCTTTTCTCAAGTTATAAGCAAGAGAAGTTATTAATTATTTCTTGTTCTCGTGGGAACGATAACTCTACTCATTCACTTTATTATTGAATGATTAGTGCGCTTGCTAGTGTTTCTAAGTTCGCATCAAATTTTTGGCGCCGTTGTCGGGGATCTAGTTAATATTTAATTTCTTATCTTACTTATTAATTTGAGAATTATTACCATTTATTTGTATTGGTGTGGTTGCAAGAATTGAAGAATTCATAATCCACACATCCTGGAGGATTCTAACACTAGTGCCTTGGAACATAGGCATAATACACGAAGTTCAGGACGCCCACTA
This sequence comes from Pontederia crassipes, assembly GCA_030549335.1. Classification (NCBI taxonomy): domain Eukaryota; kingdom Viridiplantae; phylum Streptophyta; class Magnoliopsida; order Commelinales; family Pontederiaceae; genus Pontederia; species Pontederia crassipes. The sequence continues at coordinate 40,518,307 of CM060190.1, forward strand.
GTGTTTGATCTTGAAAGAGAGAACTGTCAGACAACTGAAGAAGAAAATTTCCACTATTGTTAAGATGACAGATCAACAGAGGCAAATTGAAAGCCAACTACTTCCACCTGCATACAGAACTATGAGAGACTACACTATGAGTCCACTGATCGAAGAAAGAGGGAGTATTACACTTCCTGAAATTGGTACTAACAATTTCCAAATTCAACAGGGCACGATTCAAATGATATCAAATACGAATTTTGGAGGAGATCGAGATGAAGACCCATTTAGTTATACAACAAAGTTCATTCAATTATGCTCAACATTTAAATTTGAAGGAGTAACTGACGATGCAGTCCGATTAAGACTTTTTCCTTTCTCTTTGAGAGGAAAAGCCTATACGTGGCTTGCAACATTACCTGTGGGCACTATAAGAACTTGGGATGACATGCGACAAGCGTTTCTGAATAAATATTGTCCCTCCCCAAAAAGCTGCTAGATGTTTATCTGAAGTCTCTTCTTTCTTTCAGCAGGAAACTGAAACTATGCATGAAGCTTGTGATAGATTCAAGGATCTAGTCAGCAAGGTCCCAAATCATAACATTCCTCTGTACCAGCAAATTCAGTACTTCTATAATGGGGCGACTGCCGAAATAAAGGACAAGATTGAGACTGCTGCTGGAGGGACCATTTCCTAAGTCTATGAACAATGAGTATATCTCCTAAGTCTATGAACAATGAGTATATCCTAGTAGCTGTAGACTATGTATCTAAGTGGGTTGAAGTCATAGCTACCCCCACAAATGATGCAAAAGTGGTGGTCAAATTCTTAAAGAAAAATATTTTCACTCGTTTTGGTACTCCAAGGACAATTATAAGTGATAATGGCACTCATTTTTGCAATAAGTTGTTCTCGAGTCTTTTGCAAAAATATGGTATTACTCACAAGGTTAGCACGTCCTATCATGCCCAGACTAGTGGACAAGTAGAAATTTCTAACAGAGAATTGAAAAGGATATTGGAGAAATATGTGAATGCATCTAGGAATGATTGGTCCTTAAAACTAGACGATGCATTATGGACATACATGACAACATTTAAAACTCCTATAGGTATGTCCCCATATAGATTGGTGTTTGAAAAAGCATGTCATCTCCCTGTAAAATTGGAACATAAAGCATATTGGGTTACTAAATTTCTTAACTTCGATATGAAATTCATTGGTGAAGACAGGTTGTTGAAGTTGAACGAACTTGAAGAAATTCGGAAAATGTCTTATGAAAATACCTATACAAAGAAAGAACCAAGAGAATTCATAATAAAAATATCCTTTCCAAAGAATTTATCCCAGGCCAACAGGTTCTTTTATATAATAGCAGATTAAGGCTTTTTCCAGGAAAATTAAAATCTAGATGGACAGGTCTCTTCAGAGTGGTCCAGGTATTTCCGTATGGAACCATTGAAGTTCAACCACTATCAGGAGGCAATTCTTTTAAGGTAAACTGTCAACGTCTCAAGCACTACATAGGAGGTAAGGTTGAAAAGGAAGGCCACTCAGTGCCCTTATTAGACCCCTGAAAATGAAAAGGCAAAAGTCAAGCTAACGACTATAACTTAGAACTACACTGTCTAAAATCTTTTTCTTTTCTTTCACCGATTAGTTTTGAGTTTGGACTAGATTTGATTTAATTTTTAGTTAGTATTCTGATGTTCAAGATTACTTGGTCAAGGCCGTGCCCTATTCCGTCACGGTCATGCAGCAAGCCAATTTTTTGTCAAAAATAATGCCTTCTGTCACGGCCATGCAGAAAATTATCACGGCCGTGCCCCACTTCTAGCCAAGATCCAACACGTGGCAATTGATAAAAAAAAGCGCGTGCCCTAAATGCACGGCCGAATCAAATGACTGCGGCTGCCCCCCCCCCCATAATCTCCACTGAAGCTTTTCCGCCGCCTTCCTCCACAGGGTCGCCGTCGCCTCTTCACCGGCCGTCGATCATCGTCCGTCAACCCCATCACCGTCGATCATCGTCCGCATCATGGCTCCGACCCAAGCGTCGCCACCAGTGCCATTCGCATCACCGACAGCGCTGTCATCGCCGCCTAATCCCGACCGTCCGTCGATCATCATCGATCGTCGATCATCAGGCAGAGCGGCCCCGATCCTGACGCCCCGACCTAATCCCTGCCGCCTTTTCCAACTATCGGCGCACCACCATTCGGCTGATCTCGCCGGACAGTATCACATCTCAATCACAACCATCGGCCAGGCGTCGGCGGATTGTTCGCCGATTCCGTCTCCACCGAAATTCATCTGTCTCTTCACCGATGATCAGCAATCAACCGAAGCTCCTCCGCCTCCTTCCTCCACAGTGACGCCGTCGTCTCTTCACCGGCCCTCGACTACTGGAGGCGATCGTCAGGCGCACGGCCGTGGTTCTTCAATAAGCCGCTGTATTCACACGCACGGCCGTGCTTCTCCAGTGCAGCAAGCCGTGACCACACAGCATGGTCGTGACCCTCCACAGCACGGCCGTGACAGTGTGCTTTTCTTGAGGCGCGAATGTCGGCACCTACACCTAAACGGAAATGGCCGGTGAGCCATCCTCCACGGAGGCCACAGACAGTACAAGAAGAACATCCTCCTCCTGAATTGATACCATAGCCTCCTCGCCTTCAGTTTCGAGATGCTGAACAACGAAAAAGGTTTGATACGTTAAAAACACTTGGTCTCAGCGTCACTCGGTTTCTGCATATGTAGTCAATGGAAGAATTTTTATTGAAGGATGATGTGCTGCTCATGTTTGACAACATTGGATTGCATCGCTTTGTCACAAGCTATTGGTTTACATACGAAAGTTAACACTTGAATTTCTCTCATCATTTTCGACTAACAAGGATTATTCAGTTATCACTTTCAGAATGCACAATAGCGAATTCAGGTTGACAAAGGAGGAATTCTGCAACATTTATCATTTCCCCTTGGATGGCCTTAAGAAACAACGTGCCGATTTCGACTGTAAGGAGTTTTGGAAGGATATCACCGGAGAAGTTGTATTTCCAGGGCGAACAGCTAAAAGCATTTCCATCCAAAATCCTATTCTGAGATACGTACACCATTTCTTAATGCTGAAATGTGAAATGATAATAGTATGAAAATAAGCTCCTTAAAGATTTGTGGTTCAATATTGATACTTTTATGAGATGGATGAATATTGTATGTAAATAATGCAGGGAGGACGATTAAAGGTTGAGAATTTTGTAAGGCTGGGCTTGGTTTGAGAAAAGATACTCTGGTAATGGCTGTATAAAAGAGCAATAGGAGAAAAGTATTAGATATCGCAATGGAGCGAGGGCTTGTCTGACAAAATTGCTTGAGGACAAGCAAAATATCTAGCTTGGGGGAATTTTATGCATAGAATTCATGCATAATCGTTAGGCCAATTTATTCTAACTTTAAGAGTGTTTCATGATTTAAAGTGAAAAAAGTAGTATAAATATAGAGAAATTCTCAAAAGATTGACTTCTACCTAAGCTTGATTGAATTTATGATAGGGAATGGAAGTACGTTGGAATTTGGACGAAAAAGCTGCGGAAAACAAGTTTTTGCATCTGGCACGGCCGTGCCAATAGATGTCACGCTCGTGCAATGAAGAGCGGAATTCAATCTTTCTGTCATGGCCGTGCGGATGAATTTCACGGCCGTGCAAATCGGAGGCTTGGAACTTATGTTCTGTCGTGCCCGTGCAGAAATGATCATGGCCGTGCAAATCGAGGCTAACTGACGTTCTGTCACGGCCGTGCGGTATGTCGTCACGGCCGTGCTGCGAAAGACCAGAAATTGATGTTCTGTCACGGCCGTGCCACTTGATCTTCACGGCCGTGACGGCGATTCTGTTAGGCAGTTTTAAGTCGTTTTATCCATCTTTTTGAAAAGATTTCGGGTTGTTGAGCCATGTTACGGGAAAAACTATTTAAGAAGACCCTAAATCAATTGGAAGAACATATTTGGAGGGCATAATTCAGAGGTTGAAGGCTTGGTGAAGGAGATCCAGAGGCTACAACGAAGTTCTGCCGGAAACTCGAGAGAGGACGGTAGAATTATGAGTAGTTCTTCTTGTTCTCTTTTCTTTTCCTGAAACATTATTTAGATTGATGTACTCTAGTTTATTAGAGTAGTTCTTTAGGATTTTCTTGATTGTACCATATTCTTTATGAATTCTTTGTACAATTAGTTGATGGATCAATAGCATGTTTGAAGATTTGATTAATTGTTACCTGAGATTTATTCTTTTGAATCTTTTGATTATTTGAAAAGAAGTTTTTAGATTCTCTAGAGTTTTTCTCTGATTTTTTCTCTTACATGCCATAATTGAGGAAATCGCAAGAGACCCAATTGTGTTGTTGTTAAGGTGATTTGGGAAAGCCCTTAACTTTATATTCCAGTTGAATGCGTTTTGAGATTGAATAAATTAGATTAAAAACTGAAAGAATTACTCTCCTTTATTGATCTCAAAATAGGATTTAAAGCCTGAAATATCGGTTAAATCAAATTGGGAGTTTTACTTTATTAATTCACCATCTTTTGTCTAGAATTCATATGTGAGTAGCGGTATTAATCAAGATAAGTTCTATTCATCAAATATATACTTTTAAACTTCATTGATCATATTCTTATATTTTTATTAATTATTCAACTTATTTTCACATTAAACAATTTATTCATCTTTTCTCAAGTTATAAGCAAGAGAAGTTATTAATTGTTTCTTGTCCTCGTGGGAACGATAACTCTACTCATTCACTTTATTACTTGAACGATTAGTGCGCTTGTTAGTGTTTCTAAGTTCACATCAGTTCCTCTCTAAATTGATTCAATTGCACCATCTGAATGAGCCCAGACTTCAGTTCAAAATTATTTGCAGCAATCCTTGGGCCCACAATACTCGGGGTGGTGCCTCTATAAGACCTTCTGGCTAGATCCCTCATTGGAGGTTCAACTTCCTCCATCTGTTGTTATTGTTGGGTCTTCTTCCATGTTCAGTATTCTGTTCTGATTGTCGGCCATTTGTTGTTCTCTTCTTGCTCTTCGATTTGCTCGGCACTGTCTTTCAATTTCAAGAATATATGGTTCAAGCGCCCTGTTTCTACGATGCATACACAAAAAGAAAAGAAATTTTTGTCTAGATTAACAAATAAAATTAAAATTCTAATATTGACGCTCTTCCCCGGCAACGACGCCAAAAACTTGACAATTCTCCTGCAAGTATACGGAGTCAATGTCGTTATGTATAAAATATCGTCCCACAAGGAAGAGTTCAAGTATTAGAATTATATGATTCTAATTAATATCTAAACGGTTATAAAGGGGTGAAATAATAATAAAAACTAAATAATAGTGAAATGCCGAAATGAGTGAATAAAATGACGAGAAAGAACGAGAATTAATTATGAGATCATAGGGAATTTAGAGATAATAAAATCATTAGTATTCTACTCAATCTTCAAAAGTCATGCATCTCCTTTTCAGGCAAACACAATTCTAATCAAAATGATAAACGCCTACTTTCGTGGTCATTTAAATTATTTTAATTGCATTCTAAGCCAAGATTCACAAGTAAAATGATTATCCTTATTTCTAAGAAACAATACATTTCATATCATTCATTCGAAGTAATCTTAATGAAATACTTTCGTATTCAGGAAACTCTTCGGTCTCTTAACTAGGTGGACAATCTAATATAAGCATTACATGAAGCACATGAAAGACAAAGAACACATCAGATCCAATAAAAATATTCCCTAAAGATTAATCCTAGGTTTTATCAAACCCGAGAAAAAGAAGTTTAGCCACGTATAGAGAAGGAAATCATCATTGAAACGTAAGAGTTCATAAAAAAAGAATGAGTTTTTGTCTCAGAAAGATACAGAAATGCAGAGAAAAATAAACGTTCCTCCCAGCCGTCTTGATCTCCTCCAAAAACAAGGTATCCCCCTATTTTCGTCTCCATAAATTCCTTTTATAGTCCCCTCAAATTAGGGTTACAAGAAGGCCCAAAATACCCCAAAAATCAGCCTAATACGATCGAGATAGATATAATAAGGTCTAGTTAAATGCGCTACGGTCTGGTCATATTTTTCTCAAGACGATACGGTTCGGGTCACTCCAATACGGGCGCGACGTCTCCAATACGGGCAGGTCGTATTTTTCAATGTGAGTGTAATACGGCCTGAATTTGCTTGATACGGTCTGTTCTCCTTCAATACGGTCAGACCGTAATTTCTAGTGCGAACGTAATACGGCCTGGAGGCGTCCAATACGGTTGACACGCTAATAATACGGGCTGGCCGTATTGTCCTCATTTCCTGGTGTTTCCATACCTTTTTGTCGATATTCAGTCCTGAAACATGTAAAGAAATGATGTAGACTCTGAAATCTTCAACATATATAATCTAATAAACAGAAATATAGCTTTAATAAGTTGATATTATACCACTATTAATGCATAAATACTCAATTATCAGGAAGCAAAGGAGGACGACGAGGAGAATTTGAGGGGCCATGGCCAGCGACACATTGCCCTTCAGTGTTCTGATGGGGATCATATCGATTCATACTTTTTTTTCAAACAATTAAAAGAGTAAGAAAAGATGAAAGACAACGAAGTTCCCCCATTTAAATTAAATTAATATTTTTTCTTCGATTCTTTTCATGAACAAGATCCATTTCATTGCGTCAGTATTTATTAATATTTTTTCCTCTCTTCACTTATCCTGTGAATTTGCCACATTTGAATTATATTTTACTTTGACAGTTATGTTGTGCTTATGATTTGCATGTGTGGTCAGGCAACTCTCTTATTGATTCTATTCATGTAGGACCTATGAGACATTAAGTCATAAATTTTATGCAAACTTATTTGTATTTATATATCATGTTGAACCCTATATTAGGTAATTGTTCCCCTTTACTCTATGGATCCATGCAAGTGAGTAAGTCTAAGCGTAGCAGTGATGAAGCTTATGATGGATGATTTGCATGTGTGGTCAGGCACACGACTAGAAAATTGGGAATTAGCGTCCAATTTTTAGTGTCGGATTATAGTCCTTCACAAAATAATTATTCTTTGTCTAATTTAAACCTCTTCCGTTCATTAAGCATTTGATATAATCGGACACTTTTCCATTCATTTTGAGCATGGAATTTGGGATTTGTGGCTCTATTATAGAGATAGATTTGTGATCCGACGCTTAAATTAGAAGTATAGCGTCGGATTTAATTTGCTAGTAAAAAAAGTGCAGCAGAAATGACATGGAATGCTAAGTCGGAGCATCCGATGTGATTTATGTTTAGTTGGTGTGTTAATTGCTTATTTCCTTTTCTTTTCTTAGCATCCTTTTTACCGCAGCTGCTCAAAAACTCACATCTGGGCTTCGCAACCTTCTCTGGCAGCCCGCAGACTCCTCCCAAATAGATTCCTTGGCGAAGCCCCAATGGTTGAAGACGTTCTCAATGTACCATTGGAAATTGGAAGGCTGAAGAAGCCGTAGCTCCGGAGCTATGAGGTCAACCTCGAAGAGTTCAAAAACCATGGTACACGACGCACTCATCCAAGTTCATTTGCCGACACAACCTGATGCTCACTTGCCAGCGGTGAAATCGCACGGCATCTGCACATCTTTCACCATCAACTTGGGCGAATCTAGTGGTTGACGTGACCAACTTCTTCGGCTGGTTCTTATTTTAAGTTTCATTTGATTAAACATCTTTTTTCCTAATGAAAATCTCCTTTTGTTATGAAGGCAGTAGTCACGTAGCATGACATGCATGGTTGCTCTTATGTCATATACTCATATTCATTTGAAGTTAACTAAATAATCTTTTGTTCTTTAACAAATTTTTGTTTCCATTTTTAATGTAATAGTGTTAGTAAATGTTGATTCACCCTTTAACTGTTTGCTAAAATGGCAAGGGACATCTAGATGCTTGTCTCTGCAAAGTCAACTGCATATTTTATTACTGATCTAAGATCTTATCTATCCTAGAACTACTAATGATCTAACCTTTTGCTGCTAATGATGTAAATTAGACCTCATCTAGTTTGGACTTGTTAATGCTAATGGACAGATTTATTCTCATCACTAAATTTTTTGTTGTAGGTCTAATGATAAGTTTTATTTAGCTCAAGTCACGTATTGTTAAGTTTTAGCTGTAGTTTCTCATGATCATCATAGTGAAAGATCGATATGTTGATTCCTAAAAAATACACATTATAAAATCCTAATACTTATGTAATCATGTATCTACTTGAAGCTTATCTTCAAGCATTTTCTTTGCCATAAACTACTGATTAATTAGTAGATGAAAGAAATTAATTAAATGGTTGGAGAAGAAAAGAAAAGATGAGCATGTTACTAAAAAAAACTATAACATGAATTGCTTGGACTGTTTTAGAAGCATAAGCAAATGATAGAGACACAGTTGCACTGAAATTTTGGCAGTGCTATTCACATTTTTTTAGAACTTTAGTAAAGTTGGAAATTTTTAAGTTTCGTATGGATTTGAAAAAGAAGAGCAAAAGGTTCCTATTACATTTTTGACAGGATTAGATGAGATCACATCACAGCTATTCAAACCTTCAAAGGAGGTAAATCAAGGAGACAACAATATACTTTGCTGTGTTAAATATTGCTAACTCATAAGTTATATAAATGCCTCTTGTATTTGTAGGTGCGATCATGCAATTATACGTGGTGCTTGAGCTTTTGGAGTTATTTGAAGTTGAAGTGGAGGCTCTTTATTTTTTCTTGCCTATTGTTACATTTCATTTTGTACATATTATAGGTGTACATATAACTTTGTCTACTATCACAAGTTGATGATCCATCAAATTTGATGATCATTTTTATTATGTGATCATCTAAATGTGTCTGATATGTACATTTTGACATTTATTTTACTTGATATATACATATATATATTATAAATTGTCGATCATTTTGTCATTATAATTTTGGAAGTGTATATAAGTTTTGGGTAAAAATATTTTTTTATAATATTTTACATTTTTTTTGCGGCGGAACTTGTGTCAAACATCATTTCAATTTTGCGTCGAATAGGATGATTTGCCGCAACGCAACTTGGTTGTGTAGTATTGATATTTTGCAGCATGATGTTGCCATCGCTAATATTTTATGTCGACATCTTTCAGACACAAAATATTTGCTTCCAAGGGTTTTTCGATGGATGGGGTTCCAACACAAATCCAATGCAAAAGGAACATTTGTGTCCGATTGATATTATTTTGTGTTTGATTTGGTCGCCGCAAAATGATAAAATTCTTGTAGTGGCAACTCTCCGATCGATTCTATTCATGTGCGACAAGACATTAAGTCAAAAATTTTATGCAAACTTATTTGTATTTACATGTCATGTTGAACCCTATATTAGGTAATTGTGTTATGTAGGATTTATGCTTTAATTAATTATATTTTGATAATGAAAAATTGAGTTTTTAGAGTTTATCATTTGACGTAAAAGTTTAATTTGGAATGCATAGTTTCTTATGCACTTATTTTTAAATCAATATTTATCTGAGTTTCATTGAATGTGAATCAATAGAGTACGAAAGTTACATATTAAGGATCAACTTATTTGTACAACTTACAAAAAGTTGTTTAAATTCTGTAGTTAGAAAAAGTTCAATTTGAAATGAATAATTTTATTCACTGAGTTTATACTCAATATTTTCCTATTGGATTTTGAATGAAATGTAAATATCAAAGATGTAGACAATTTAACTTTTCGTATAATCAAAGATAATTATGCATAAAATAACATTTAAACAAATGCATATTTATCAGGCTTTCAACAACAATTCGGATCATCGGGTGGAAACGTTCGAGCATCCGAATATAAAATTTTGTTGTCTGAAACTAGTTGTTGTGATAAAAGTGAGATTAAAAAAATCCGATTAGAACCTTTGGACATTCGAATCTTTCCTGACAGGTTTGACAATTATGAACACCTACATATTTCGAACGTTTGAAAGTATCCAAATGGTCATTCAAAACCTTTTTTGAAAAGTAAAAAAGCGATTATAGTTTTAAAATTTAGAAGGTCTCGGGAGCCCCACAATGTCCATGCACACTTTCAAGACCTATAAAAAATGTCAAAAACATAGAAGAACACAATTCTAGGAGGGGCATATCATTGTGGAGCACTTGGGATATATGAAGTGTTATTTGCATATCTTTTGTTCATTCATCTCTTATTATTTCTAATATGCGAAGCTGTAAAACAAAGTTTGGGTGTGTGAATTTAGGAATTGTAGTATAATGTATGTATATCATGGTATATTAATTTTTGTATATTATATAATAAAATAATATAGTATAGTATAACATAGTAAGGTATAGTGTAGTATAGTAATCTGTAATATACTATACAATATATAACATATATTGTCAAAAGAGCACAAACTAGCGTCTACTTAGCATCGTAATCCGTTGATGCTAATATAACGTTGCAACTGTAACCGCCAATACAACGCAAGACGTCGGCGCTAATATCGCATTTTATTTTATTGTTGATTTAGAGTCGTCGTCGTGGTGACGCTAATTTAGCATCGCAAGCCTACGACGTCAATACAACGCTATCATCTGTCGTTCGTTTTTAGTTTTCACCATATCGTGATGGTGCCTCATTAATCGTCGATATACTTTGATGCTAATGCGATGATAAAATGATGCAATTAGTGTATGCATTTGTCGATCCAATGACAACATAACACTATTTCATATATTTCTTGTAGTGGAGAGAGAGAGAGAGGATGGAAGGAAGAGGAAGCAAACGAGGATGATAAGGAGAACTTGAGGCACCAACATTGCCCTTCGATGATCCGATGGGGATCATATTAGGTATCGATGCATACTTTTTTTGTTCAAACAATTAAAAGAGTAAGAAAAGATGAAAGAGAACGGAATTCCCCCATTTAAATTAAATTAATATTTTTTCTTCGATTCTTTTAATGAACAAGATCCATTTCATTGCGTCGGTATTATTAATATTTTTCCTCTATCCACTTAGCTTGTGAATTTGCTGTAACGCTCCCAAATCGCACCCCGCCACGTGACAGAATACACTTCGAAGACGCTACGGGTCATCCTTACATATACATCATATTGACCAAAAAGAAGACTTTGACCGGTCAACAAAATATCAATAAATGCAGAACAATTAAATCTTCATTAAGAATAAAATAGAGTAACATCATGAAATGTGAAAGACTGATAACTAACTTCATAGGAGTCCAAAAGAAAGCTAATACATCAAATGATAAAAAGAAAGAAAACATATATCCATCATCTAATGACTCGATAACCATGTGCAGTCACCTACAAGTTCGATCTATCACTGTTGGCCACCATCATCATTCAGACCTTGGCCTGCATTTAAGAACATGCAGAGGAGAAAACCTCCTTATGAGTTTTACAACTCAGTATGAAAGTAAGATAAACATCATAGTAGGATCATGATACTAGGCATGAATCATAAAAGGTAACATCATAAGATAACATCAATCATGATCATAATATGGAATGATAAGAACATGTAAAGTGACATATGAATAAAGGTCATAAATAATCATCATAAGAAAAAGGCAAAAGTCAAGCATCATAGGAGAGATTATTTATTCATATGTGTTCATCTTCTTCATCATCTTAATTTCATCTTTGACTTATTTGGGGTATATTTCAACCCACGGAGAGGCCTGCCTCAACCCATCCATCATCATCATAACTGACAGAGCCAGCCCATAACTGATAGAAGTCAGTTCATAACTATCCGAGGATAGCCCATAACTGGTCGTCACCAGTCCATCATAAAAAGAGCTCTCCATTTAACATTTTATGTCTTTTATTTTGCATCTTTTAATTAAACAAAATATATTTTGATAAGAACTTTAAATCAGGATAAAGGACATAATCATGGATAGTAACACAGGGATAAAATCGGCATCATCATCATCATACATAAATTAGGATTAATTACATAAAATAAGGATTAAAAAATCATAATCATATGCTTAATCAGGTCGGAACCCGAGCCGAGTAGGGGGAAACCCGGGGCCGAGTTCATGAGTGATCTTCTTCGGTAAAATCAAGGAAGTACCCGGGCCGGGTTCGGGTTACACCCGGGCCGGGTCGAATCATCTTCAAGTCGGGATCGATCGTTGCAGTCGACAAATTTCCGTACACAGAACTCGGTTCGGGTCATCGTCAACCCGAGCCGGTTCGTCCGATTGCAGAGCTCCGAGAGCGTCGGCAATGGCGGATCCGGGCCGAGTTCCTCCAAACTCGGTCCGGCGAAGGACTTGCCCGGGCCGGGTTCTTCTTTCGCAGAAACTGCGCATCGCGCAGTTCGCGTTCCGTTCGTCTTCTCCGGCGATGGCCGGCATAAATTAACATCGTAATTCATCGTGCAATAACCAAGAATGACCTAGAACATACTTCAAGTCTAAAATCAAGATTCTATTACGAATCTATCGTAGTTTCATACCTCGAAGTTTCTATCCTAAAAACTTTACTGCTGTCTTCTTCTTCCTCTTCCTCTGCTGGCCCCTCTCTGTTCAGGTGCGCGTCCGGCGTCATCCGTGTGTCCCCTGTAAGGCGGCGGCCGTGAGGGACGAGAAGAACGGACAAGGCGCACGTATGGGAGAAATTAGGGCCGGCTTCGTGAGAAAACGAAAAAGGGAGTTTTGATTTGATTTGACATCATATTTATAGGGAGAGGATTAGAGTTTAAATCAGAATTTGACTTCTACCTGATCAAATCAAATCAAACTCAGATTTTATTTCTTCTTTTATTCTCCTTTTTATCTTTTCTTTTTATTTTTCTTTTCCTCTATTCCTTTTAATGCTTTTTAAATCCCGGGCGTTACATTTGCCGTATTGGAATTATATGTTTAAACTACCTATCGAACGAAAATAATTAGACCAAACAATGTTTAGTTAATCCCCGGATGGGAAATAAGTACTGAAAAGTAAGAGAGGATACGTAGATGATAAATAAGAGCGCGCTTCAACGACTTCACTAGTGAGATTATATTATTAATTAGTTCATTAGCAAGGGTTACTAATTAGTTAATTAAATTGCATGGACATATATAGAGACGAGCTACATATACGGCTTGGTTATTTGACGAGAATCTGGAACAGTTAAGTGGAACTTAAACTACATGCAAAAATTATATTATATCAAATATTATATTATATATATTTCTGCTTGCAATACAATACTAATTTACTAATACAATACAATACAAAATTATATTATATCAAGATGAAGACGACATGCCAAAAGTGAATCAATGAACTACTAAATTAACAAGAAATTAAGGCCGGCGTATGTAAAAAGTGCATAACGTCCGACCAACTGACTCTATACAAAAATATATAACTCAATCGCCCGAGGGGGAGGTCGTCTCGTCAGTCAGTCAGTCAGTCAATCAATTAGGTGCTCGATCGGAAGATGATGTCTTTTGGTTTCACGGCGGGAGGACTGCTGCTGCTGCTGCTGCTTTGGTGCCGGAACCAGGGATGGTCGAGTGCAGCCTCTACGGTCAGCCTCTTCCTGGGATCATAATTGAGCAGACCAGCTAGAAGGTCGTAGCCTTCCCGAGACAAGGTCGGACAACTCGGGAACAGCGGCTTTGGTTCTTCTGGGAACATACGCCGGAGGATGTTGCTCCATGCCGACGTTGAGCTCCGGATGACTTGAACAGCTTCCGGGAGTCGTGACACGCCCGGCCACATGTTTCTATCGGGGGTTCCCAGGATTTGGAATATCTTCTTGATCTGATCCCTCCTCCTCTGGGTCTGCGACTTCCCCTTCCCCTCGTGGTGGAACAGCGCCTTCTTGCTCAGCAGTTCCGCCATGATACATCCCACGGACCACATGTCCGCGGAGGCGGCGGAGCGTGTCCTCGTTGACGACCCTAGAACGACCTCCGGCGCCATATAGCAGCACAGTGTGGTGGCGCCGGCGCCTGCGATATTAGAACCCCACCTGCGGCTCCGACCGAAGTCGCATATCTTGACCTCGCCCTGGTTGTCGACCAGGACGTGGGCGGGCTTGAGGTCGCCATGGACGATGCGGCGGGCGTGGATGCACTTCACGCCCTGCAGCAACTGCGACATCAAGAACTTGACCTCGCCCTCCAAGAAGGGTCGAGACCGCTCCGCCAGCAGCTTCCCCAGGTCCGCGCACCCGTACTCCATGACCAAGAACACGTGGCCGCCGCTGGCGTCCTTGGCCAACTCCTTGAACCGCACAATGTTGGGGTGGCGGAAGGACGCGAGGCACGCCACCTCCGCCCGCCAACGCCGCTCCTCCTCGTCCGCCGCCCCTGGACGACGGTGAGGGTCGGTCAGGCGCTTCAATGCGACGATCTCGTTGGTCCTCAGATCTCGCGCCTTGAAAACGACGCTGGAGCTGCCGAAGGTGATGTCCCTGAGGCGATGGAAGTGTTTCTGCACCACGCTGTGGATGTCCGCTGGGAGGATTGCGGAGGGATCCAGACGAATCCTCTTTGCGGGCCGCGGATCAGAACCCATCGATCTCGAAGGCGATGCAAGAAAAAAGAGCAGAGGTGCAGAGCCGACAAGAACACAGGAGAAGAAAGATTAAGCGAAAGCAGAGTAAACTTAGTTGACGGCAGGCAGTAGACGAGGAAGGGAGGGCCGAGGGTGGGGTGGGTCTTATTTATAACATAAATAACGGTATATTGATGTAATTATTATGATCAGCAAGGAAACAAGAAATAGCAGTCGTTAGATCCTAATCCAACGGTGGCGGCGCAACAACTAACTCCTAATAGGAGTATGGATTTGATTAACCGGTCGATTACTTAAAAACATTGGCGACGCTGCTGTTGGTCCGAATTCACTTTCATAATAATAATTATAATTATAATTATAGATTATTATTACTATTATTATTATTATTATTATTATTATTATTATTATTATTATTATTATTATTATTATTACGGACGAACCCTTTTTGCAGACAACAGATGCAAGAAACAAGATCGAGGATGGCGAGGTGTGTTCTTGATGTCGCAGTTGGTGAAAGGCGTAAAGTGCATCCACGGCCGCTGCGTCGTCCATGGTGGGGACCTCAAGCCCGCCTACGTTCTCGTCGGCAACCACGGTGGCCTCAAGAGATGCAGTTTCGGTCGAAGCCGCAAGTGGTGTTGCAATGGGACGATCGCAGGCGCCACGACAACCTGCTACATGGCGCCGGAGCTCCTTCTAAGGTCCAAGAAGACATCCTCTGCCGCGTCCATGGACATGTGGTCCGTCGGATATAGCATGGCCGAACGGTTGAGCAAGTAGGCGGCGTTCCACCTCAAGGGGAAGGGGAAGTCGCAGACCCAGAGCAGGAGAGACGAAATCGAGAAGATATTTCAAATCCTGGGGACCCGCGACGAAAAACATGTTGCCGGGCGTGTCACGACTCCCGGAAGCTGTTTCAGTCATCCGGAGCTCAACGTCGCCATGGAGCAACATCCTCCGGCGTATGCTCCCAGTAGAACCAAAGCCGCTGTTCCCCATTTGTCCGGTCTTGTCTCCGGAAGGTTACGACCTTCTAAAATGTCTGCCCAAGAAGAGGCTGACCGTAGAGGATGCACTCGACCGTCCGTGGTTCCGGCACAACATGAGCAGTCCTCCCGCCGCCAGACCAAAAGACGTCATCTTTCGATTCGGAGCACCTTGATTTTTGACCGACGAGGCGACCTCCCCACCGCTGAAACGAATCTTGAATATAATTGTTAAACTAAAATATAATTCAAAAGAGGAGATTTCAAAGCTCTGCGAATTAAGAAAAAAGAACTGACGCAGTGAAATGAATCTTGATTTTTTTTTTGTAAAAAAATGTACAAAATGAAATATAATTTATTGTTTCATGTTCTTCTGTTTTAAAATTTTTTGGAGTGGATCAATTTTATTAGGATCGGACCAGACATCGATCCAGATGAGTATCCGTTTCAGGTCGAATCGATCGGATCGGTTGGACCGTCGGATCGGACCGGATAAAAATAAAATATTATTTTTAATATATTAGATTAAACCAAGCTAACATATTTTAATTATATACATACTTACATGATGTCAAAATTTAATTATATGAAAGAAAAATAACAATAGTAAATTATAAATTTATAAAAAAATAAATCTATGTGAAATACTATCCTAAGATAATATATTTTCTATTAAATTAGTAATATACATATATCAAATTCACAACTATTATGATCAAAATTATATATTTACACTTGATAAATTAAATTATTATTATTTTGTTAAACTTTTAAATTTATATTATATAGATATATGACATTGAAAATTTTAAATACAATCATAATCTAATAAATAAGATAAAGTTTAAAGTTTAACCAACTAATTACATAAAAGAAAAGAAACTAAGCATATTAGTATGCACACATAATCCCAGATTAATAATAGTAGGAAGGTGGAAGTAAGTGGATAAGTATTAATTGAGTAGGAGACTATGGGTCAACATATGCTCTTCTATTGGAAAAGTCCAACTTCAATTCTTTTGGAAATTAAAAATAAAAATTTTATCAAATAAAATATTAAAATGGTCAGCCGGTTCAAATAATCGGTTCTACCCAGTTTTAGTCGATTTTGACCGATTTTAGCTAGTTTTGACCGGTTCTTGACCGGTTTTGACAGGTCCAATCCGATCTGATGGCATGTTCGGTTTTTGGTCATGTTATGGACCATTTTCGTACCCGGTCGGCGGTTGGACCGGTTGGGCTGGACGGACCGGTTGGGCTGGTCGGACCGGCCGGTCCAGTCCTGTCCTGACAACCCTGGAGTGGGTAGCAGTTCCATTCTGCTCTGCAGGTCTCGAGTTCGAGACTCCGCGAGTGCAGAAAATTTTCATTGGGAGTCTCACTTGCCATTGCCAAGCATGCTACCCGGGATGACGCCAGATTAGTCGGGGCCATGGTGGGCCCAAAACTCGATTCACAATTGATGTGCACAACCGTTAGCGTCGCGCTGAGTTGTGTGATCGGTTCCGCTTCCCGAATACTGAGGTGGCAACAAGAAAAAAAGTATAACTTAATGATTTAATGAAATATAATTTAAGTGCTTAATATTTCTCAATAATGGAGAAAATGCATAGCATAGAGAATGCTTAGAGACATTCTATCAATATCAATCAATTCAAAACTATAATGTTGTCTTGGAATTATTAAATCACCAAAATTAAATAACTAAATAATAAATCAACAACAAACAATGGAAGCATCGCCTACACACATTAAAAACAATAAAAATCACATATCATCGATGAAGATTAACATGTCTGAAAACATCGTTAGTCCCACTCGAGCATGCTTCATGGAATAGAAAGAATGTTTTAAAGTTACACTACAAAATAGAAAGAAGGAAAATAAAAAGAATGTAATAGAATCCTCAGCTTCAACCCTGTGTGTGTGGGGTGGGGGGGGGGGGGGGGGGGGGGATAGCATTACAAGAAAAGGATCAATTAGCGACACAATAGTATAGCATCTAATTCGGCGTTGAAGAAAGTAGCGACGCATTAGCATCAACTTTGCACCACAGGCTTGGCGACACAAACTTTCTGTCACTATTCGCGTCGATTTTGCATCCACGGGTTTGTCGACACTATTACCATCGAGCGATGACGCTACTGCGACGTTATAATAACAAGAAAAGTGTCATCATGAAGCGCTAATATGCATCTCAATTTCAACGCTAAAGCGGTGCTGAATTTGTCGACGCTACTTCATCGTCGGGTTTGTGCTACATTGCGACGTTGCTAATATGGCATTATAACTCAGTTTTCTTCGTTTCTAATATGACGCTAATGTAGCGCTAAATGTTGAGACGCCACTGTGGCACGAAAGAGATGCTAACTACATATATTCATTCAATGAAATCACATTGCCTTGCACATTCTTCAATTAAATTACATTACAGTGGTGCTACATTCATCGGTTACTAATTTTTTACATTACACTTGAAGCACCAAGATGATCTAATCGTTATTCTAAAGCCCCATGACATAATTGTTCTTGTACATCAAATTACATCTACGACAATTACATCAAAATACATAATATTACATCAAATTAGATCATTCTTGTACAGCTCCAGCAAGGCAGTGTGCTCCTCATTTCAATCGTCCTCGGCGACCTAATGAGGCACTCGAGCATGTCCATGTGCTTCCGAAAGTCGAGGCCCTGGACGTCGACCTGCGTGAGGATGCCACTACAAGAAAATCGTACCGACGGTCAAAATCGTCGGTAATTAGCCAAAAAACAGTCGATCTTTCGACGGTCGCAACCGTCGCAAAGAATTTTTAAAAAATAAAAAAATTAGCGGCCGGATCGGGCCGCGACCAGATCCGGCCGCGGCCAAATCCGACCGCCCACGGCCGCCCCCACAGGATCCGGCTGCCAGGCGGCCGATCCGGTCGCTAGTGGCTGGATCCGACCGCCAGTGGCCAGAGAGAAAGAGAGAGAAAAAGAGAGAGAAAGAAAGAGAGACGTCGGCGAAGAGAGAGAGACGCTGGCGGGAGAGGGTCGCCGGCGGTCGACGCTTGACGTCCGGTCAGAGGCTCGCCGGTCAGGAGAGGGAGAGGGAGAGAGAGAGAGGAGATGAGGAAAGAAAATTGGGGTATTATATATATAGAGGGGAAGATGCGAGAAAGCAGGAAAATAGAAAAATAGCGGGATAATAAAATTTTAATTACCGACGGCTCTAGCTATCGGAAAAGTAAATATTAATTATTTTTAAAGTTAGCGACGGTTGTGACCATAAAAAAATACTTAGTTATATATAATGTTTATTTTTTATTTTACCGACGATTTGAATAGTCGGTAATTATTACCGACGGTCGAAACCGTCGATAATTACGACGGTTTGGACCGTCGCTAATTATATTAATAAAATACTCCTCACATGATATTATTATACATTTACCGACGGTTGCGACCGTCGGAATTTGTGGCGGATTTTGCGACGGATGGATATCCGTCCGAAATATCGACGTTCCTAATATAACAATCGTCAAAAAATTAAATAATAATATAACAAATTACATACTTTAATTTTTTTTATTTTCGATGGTCGTAACCGTCGGAAAATCCGTCAGAAATTACGACGGATGAATATCCATCGGGAATATCGACGTACCTAATCGTCGAAAAATTAAATAATAATATAACAAATTACATAATTTATTTTTTCATTTCCAACGATCGTAACCATCGGAAAAACTGTCGAAAATTGCGACGGATGGATATCCATTGGAAATATCGACGTTCCAAATCGTCGAAAAATAAAATAATAATATAACAAATTATATAATTTATTATTTTCATTTCCGACGGTCGTAACCGTCGAAAAATCCGTCGCAAGCACTTCAGTCGCAAATTGCGACGGATTTCTATCCGTCAGAAATTGCCCGTCAGAAAATAGCAATTTTCTTATAGTGTGCCTCGATGCACGCGGTCGTAGGTGGACAGCTTCTCCTCTTCGACCGTGAGGGCCTTCTCGTTGTCGTGAAGGGCAGGGGGCAGAGGGCGGAGGGGGTAGCGGTGGTCTAGGCGATGGAGTCATCGGGGTAGAGGGCGAAGGGAGAAGGGGGTGACGCCACGACGACCGGGATGACGACAACCCCTGTGGTGGATGACCGAGGTTGAGGGGAGGTGTACGAGCATCATCAGGGCATGGATTGAAAGAAAGAGGAGGGACGATGGATTGAAAGAGAGAAGAGGGATTAAAAGAGGATTGGTGGATTGAAAGAGGGAAAAAGGGATCGGTGCTACAAAGCGTCGAATTAAAACGAAGAACATTTAGGATACATTCTGCGACGAGCACACGGATCGTGCATTAGCGACGACAAATAGGCGACGCTACTGCGTCAATAATGTGGCGCCATGTTATAATTATAAAATATGTCGAATATCGCCGCACATTAGGGACTCCGACATTGCGACGCTAAAGTAGAACATCGTGTCGCATTGGCATCACAACCATGCGACTTTAAATTAGTGTCACAACACGACCACACGATTGTGACACTACCGTGTTGCTAGCAAAGGTGCAACGCTATGGCAACACTGAGGTGCCACCAAAGTTATTAACTATAAAGTTATACATATGTAATATATTATATGTAATATATTATATATATGTGTATGTGTATATGTATATGTATATGTTTATCGACGTTGTCCGAAAAATTCGAGAATCATATGTCGATCAAATGAGGCCATTTTAAGAAGTCACGAGATGTCTGATTTTCAAGAGAAGTAATTTCTAATATTTCTTTAAGCACACGAAGAAAAATAACATTTTGATTACTCATTTTAAATTTGATTACTCATTTTAAATTTGGATACAAAAAAATTCTAAGAAAATTAACATTTCTCGATAAAATTTAAAAACCTTATGTCAACTAAATGGGACTATTTCGAGCACTCCTGAAAGGTCTGATTTTTTACAACGAGCATTTTTAGATTTCTTAGGTGGGGTGGAAGTTTCAAATAATTTTTATAACTACAAAAATACGTACTTTGAGAATCGGAGGAAAAAACAAGTGAAATGTGAAATATTTGCGCCGCCCCACCTTCTCGAGCCCTTTGAAACACCTATGTTTTCGTGACAATTTGTTCAAGGATCGACGGAGAATCGATCATTTCTATTCCAAAACTTTACTTATTTTATTGAATTTCTTTCAACCTTCGATCACCACAATTCTTGTGCGCTTGGACAGCTCATGCTGATCTTTACGAGTCCATAATTTTCATTTCGACTGATTCCCGTCGGACTCACATTGAAGCATTTTTTCCTAGGTTCTCAACTGTCTTCTGGCCTTCTAAAATCGTAAAAAATATTGAAAAATCCACGTTCCCGTGGTCTATGCGATGTACAAATTTTGCGATGATATGATGGTCGGATATCTGACAATCTCCACTCGAATCCCATGGAAAATGAAGAAGTACTATTCCCTCAATTTTGAAATTTGGGAATTGTATTATAATGTATGTATATCATGGTATATTAATTTTTGTATATTATAACATAGAATAATATAGTATAGTATGTTGTATAATATAATATAATGTAAAGTATATAGTATAGTATAGTATCCTATAATATACTATATAATATATAACATATATTGCTAAAAGAGCACAAACTAGCGTTTACTTAGCGTCGCAATCCGTTGATGCTAATATAGCGTCGCAATCCGCCGATGCTAATATAGGTCGCAACTATCACCACCAATACAACGCAAGACGTCGATGCTAATATTGCCTCTTATCCTAGCGTTGACTTAGAGTCGCCGTCGTGGTGACGCTAATTTAGCGTCGCAAGCTTATGACATCAATATAATGCTATCATCTGCCGCACATTTTTTAATTTTCGCGGGTTGTAATAGCGTCGCGGGTTGTAATAGCGTCGCACATTTTTTAGTTTTCGCGGGTTGTAATAGCATTTGTCGATCCAACTATGATTCTATTTATTTTTCTTGTAGTGGAAAGAGAGAGAAAAGATGGGAAGAAGGGGAAGCAAAGGATGACGATGGGGAGAACTTGAGGCACCATGGCCAGCGGCACATTCCCCTTCGGTGATCCGATGGGGATTCGTATCGATGCATACTTTTTTTGTTCAAACAATTAAAAGAGTAAGAAAAGATGAAAGGGAACGAATTCCCCCATTTAAATTAAATTAATGTTTTTTCTTCGATTCTTTTAATGAAAAAGATCCATTTCATTTGCGTCAATATTATTAATATTTTTTTCTCTATTCACTTAGCCCGTGAATTCGCCGCATTCGAATTATATTTTACTTTGACAGTGATGTTGTGCTCATGATTTTTCACGCACAAGTTTCATTTCAATGCGTCAGGCTGTTTTTAATTACTTATTGTTATTTTATTTGTATTCACATAGCTAGCTTGTTTAAACTACCTAAAGGCTAATTATTTATGGTGGTCTATTTCAACCGAACGAAAATAATTAGACCAAACAATGTTTAGTTAATCCCCGGATGGGAAATAAGTACTGAAAAGTAAGAGAGGATACGTAGATGATAAATAAGAGCGCGCTTCAACGACTTCACTAGTGAGATTATATTATTAATTAGTTCATTAGCAAGGGTTACTAATTAGTTAATTAAATTGCATGGACATGTATAGAGACGAGCTACATATACGGCTTGGTTATTTGACGAGGATCTGGAACAGTTAAGTGGAACTTAAACTACATACACAAATTATATTATATCAAATATTATATTATATATATTTCTGCTTGCAATACAATACTAATTTACTAATACAATACAATACAAAATTATATTATATCAAGATGAAGACGACATGCCAAAAGTGAATCAATGAACTACTAAATTAACAAGAAATTAAGGCCGGCGTATGTAAAAGGTGCATAACGTCCGACCAACTGACTCTATACAAAAATATATAACTCAATCGCCCGAGGGGGAGGTCGTCTCGTCAGTCAGTCAGTTAGTCAATCAATTAGGTGCTCGATCGGAAGATGATGTCTTTTGGTTTCACGGCGGGAGGACTGCTGCTGCTGCTTTGGTGCCGGAACCAGGGATGGTCGAGTAAAGCCTCTACGGTCAGCCTCTTCCTGGGATAATAATTGAGCAGACCAGCTAGAAGGTCGTAGCCTTCCCGAGACAAGGTCGGACAACTCGGGAACAGCGGCTTTGGTTCTTCTGGGAACATACGCCGGAGGATGTTGCTCCATGCCGACGTTGAGCTCCGGATGACTTGAACAGCTTCCGGGAGTCGTGACACGCCCGGCCACATGTTTCTATCGGGGGTTCCCAGGATTTGGAATATCTTCTTGATCTGATCCCTCCCCCTCTGGGTCTGCGACTTCCCCTTCCCCTCGTGGTGGAACAGCGCCTTCTTGCTCAGCAGTTCCGCCATGATACATCCCACGGACCACATGTCCGCGGAGGCGGCGGAGCGTGTCCTCGTTGACGATCCTAGCACGACCTCGGGCGCCATATAGCAGCACAGTGTGGTGGCGCCGGCGCCTTCGATATTAGAACCCCACCTGCGGCTCCGACCGAAGTCGCATATCTTGACCTCGCCTGGTTGTCGACCAGGACGTGGGCGGGCTTGAGGTCGCCATGGACGATGCGGCGGGCGTGGATGCACTTCACGCCCTGCAGCAACTGCGACATCAAGAACTTGACCTCGCCCTCCAAGAAGGGTCGAGACCGCTCCGCCAGCAGCTTCCCCAGGTCCGCGCACCCGTACTCCATGACCAAGAACACGTGGCCGCCGCTGGCGTCCTTGGCCAACTCCTTGAACCGCACAATGTTGGGGTGGCGGAAGGACGCGAGGCACGCCACCTCCGCCCGCCAACGCCGCTCCTCCTTGTCCGCCGCCCCTGGACGACGGTGAGGGTCGGTCAGGCGCTTCAATGCGACGATCTCGTTGGTCCTCAGATCTCGCGCCTTGAAAACGACGCTGGAGCTGCCGAAGGTGATGTCCCTGAGGCGATGGAAGTGTTTCTGCACCACGCTGTGGATGTCCGCTGGGAGGATTGCGGAGGGATCCAGACGAATCCTCTTTGCGGGCCGCGGATCAGAACCCATCGATCTCGAAGGCGATGCAAGAAAAAAGAGCAGAGGTGCAGAGCCGACAAGAACACAGGAGAAGAAAGATTAAGCGAAAGCAGAGTAAACTTAGTTGACGGCAGGCAGTAGACGAGGAAGGGAGGGCCGAGGGTGGGGTGGGTCTTATTTATAACATAAATAACGGTATATTGATGTAATTATTATGATCAGCAAGGAAACAAGAAATAGCAGTCGTTAGATCCTAATCCAACGGCGGCGGCGCAACAACTAACTCCTAATAGGAGTATGGATTTGATTAACCAGTCGATTACTTAAAAACATTGGCGACGCTGCTGTTGGTCCGAATTCACTTTCATAATAATAATTATAATTATAATTATAAATTATTATTATTATTATTATTATTATTATTATTATTATTATTATGGATGAACCCTTTTTGCACACAGCAGATGCAAGAAACAAGATCGAGGATGGCGAGGTGTGTTCTTGATGTCGCAGTTGGTGAAAGGCGTAAAGTGCATCCACGGCCGCTGCGTCGTCCATGGTGGGGACCTCAAGCCCGCCTACGTTCTCGTCGGCAACCACGGTGGCCTCAAGAGATGCAGTTTCGGTCGAAGCCGCAAGTGGTGTTGCGATGGGACGATCGCAGGCGCCACGACAACCTGCTACATGGCGCCGGAGCTCCTTCTAAGGTCCAAGAAGACATCCTCTGCCGCGTCCATGGACATGCGGTCCGTCGGATGTAGCATGGCCGAACGGTTGAGCAAGAAGGCGGCGTTCCACCACAAGGGGAAGGGGAAGTCGCAGACCCAGAGCAGGAGAGACGAAATCAAGAAGATATTTCAAATCCTGGGAACCCGCGACGGAAAACATGTTGCCGGGCGTGTCACGACTCCCGGAAGCTGTTTCAGTCATCCGGAGCTCAACGTCGCCATGGAGCAACATCCTCCGGCGTATGCTCCCAGTAGAACCAAAGCCGCTGTTCCCCAGTTGTCCGGTCTTGTCTCCGGAAGGTTACGACCTTCTAAAATGTCTGCCCAAGAAGAGGCTGACCGTAGAGGATGCACTCGACCGTCCGTGGTTCCGGCACAACAGGAGCAGTCCTCCCGCCGCCAGACCAAAAGACGTCATCTTTCGATTCGGAGCACCTTGATTTTTGACCGACGAGGCGACCTCCCCCACCGCTGAAACGAATCTTGAATATAATTATTAAACTAAAATATAATTCAAAAGAGGAGATTTAAAAGCTCTGCGAATTAAGAAAAAAGAAATGACGCAGTGAAATAAATTTTGATTTTTTTTTTTGTAAAAAAATGTACAAAATGAAATATAATTTATTGTTTCATGTTCATCTGTTTTAAAATTGTGCGGAGTGGATCATTGTTGTTAGGATCCGGATGAGTATTTATTTCAGGTCGAACCAATCGAACCGGTTGGACCGTTCGGTCGGACCGGATAAAAATAAAATATTATTTTTAATATATTAGATTAAACCAAGCTAACATATTTTAATTATATACATATTTATAAGATGTCAAAATTTAATTATACGAAAGAAAAACAACAATAGTAAATTATAAATTTATAAAAAATAAATCTATGTGAAATGCTATCCTAAGATAATATATTTTATATTAAATTAGTAATATACATATATCAAATTCACAACTATTATGATCAAAATTATATATTTACACTTGATAAATTAAATTATTATTATTTTGTTAAACTTTTATGTATTATATATTAACTATACTATAGTACTATTTGTATATTATACAAGTTCACCCCTCCATCTTTAACCAATTTATGATTAATATTATATATAATATAGTAAATATAATATAAATTTATATTATACAGATATATGACAATTGAAAATTTTAAATACAATCATAATCTAATAAATAAGATAAAGTTTAAAGTTTAACCAACTAATTACATAAAAGAAAAGAAACTAAGCATATTAGTATGCACACATAATCCGAGATTAATAATAGTAGAAAGGTGAAAGTAAGTGGATAAGTATTAATTGAGTAGGAGACTATGGGCCAACATATGCTCTTCCATTGGAAAAGTCCAACTTCAAATCTTTTCAAAATTAAAAATAAAAATTTTATCAAATAAAATATTAAAATGGTCAGTCGGTTCAAAAAATCGGTTCTACCCAGTTTTAGTCGATTTTGACCGGTTTTAGCTAGTTTTGACCGGTTCTTGACCGATTTTGGTCGGTCCAATCCGATCTGATGGCATGTTCGGTTTTTGGTCATGTTATGGACCGTTTTCGTACCCGATCGGCGGTTGGACCGGTTGGGCCGGTCGGACCGGCCGGTCCAGTCCGGTCCTTACAACCCTGGAGTGGGTAGCAGTTCCATTCTGCTCCGCAGATCTCGAGTTCGAGATTCCGCGAGTGCAAAAATTTTTCGTTAGTAGTCTCACTTGCCATTGCCAAGCATGCTGCTCGGGATGACATCAGATTAGTCGGGGCCATGGTTTTAAACCATGATTGGGAATTGTTTGATCGTCTTTCTCCGAGGAAGAAGCGAAACATAATCAACTTGAATTTGGGACAGCTATTCGAAATCTTAGGGAAAGACTTGATTTGTTATCTCATGTAGTGTGGAAGAAAAATGGTTTGTGACGCTGAAATGTACCCCGACACATAAGAGCAAATCAGAAATAATCTTTATTTCATTAACTCTCCGAAATCTTTTTCCCCTTTGGAAGATACAGGTGGGAAACAATCAACCTATTGATATTGGAACACCAAAAAGATTCTTCCAATGTCTCATTTCTGAGTCCAATATTTTTTGTTTCCTACTCACACGGGCCCATATCCTTGCGGGATTGACGTGATAGGGTAGGGATAGCTATATTGCTGGGGACCTATTATGGGACATACAATGCATTACAGACGTATGATCATTACGCTTCAACCGGGTTATTCTATTCCACCTTTAGACGGATTAAACCAGAGGAATCAGTAGAGCTAGCTTCGACTGGAGATAAGACGACTGTGATTGTGGATGTAGGACGTAAAATGCCGTTACGATCCTTGAAAATTTCACCTAATTGGGCACGTCTAGCATATTTTTTCACAGTAGCAGGATCACTATAACTGACTCCATTGAGTTCACCACCATAGAACTCAACAGTTAAGTTCCGACCCGCACGAAAGGCTTATAAGCAATAGTTCATTATGGTCCAAAACTCGATTCATGATTGATGTGCACAACCGTTAGCGTCGCGCTGAGTTGGATGATCGGCTCCGCTTCCCGAATACTGAGGTGGCAACAAGAAAAAAAGTATAACTTAATGATTTAATGAAATATAATTTAAGTGCTTAATATTTCTCAATAATGGAGAAAATGCATAGCATAGAGAATGCTTAGAGACATTCTATCAATATCAATCAATTCAAAACTATAATGTTGTCTTGGAATTATTAAATCACCAAAATTAAATAACTAAATCATAAATCAACAACAAACAATGGAAGCATCGCCTACACACATTAAAAACAATAAAAATCACATATCATCGATGAAGATTAACATGTCTGAAAACATCCTTAGTCCCACTCGAGCATGCTTCATGGAATAGAAAGAATGTTTTAAAGTTACACTACAAAATAGAAAGAAAGAAAATAAAAAGAATGTAATAGAATCCTCAGCTTCAACCCTGTGTGTGGGGTGGGGGGATAGCATTACAAGAAAAGGATCAATTAGCGACACAATAGTATAGCATCTAATTCGGCGTTGAAGAAAGTAGCGACGCATTAGCATCAACTTTGCGCCACAGGCTTGGCGACACAAACTTTCTGTCACTATTTGCGTCGACTTTGCATCCACGGGTTTGTCGACACTATTACCATCGAGCGATGGCGCTACTGCGACATTATAATAACAAGAAAAGTGTCATCATGAAGCGCTAATATGCATCTCAATTTCAACGCTAAAGCGGTGCTGAATTTGTCGACGCTACTTCATCGTCGGGTTTGTGCTACATTGCGACGTTGCTAATATGGCACTATAACTCAGTTTTCTTCGTTTCTAATATGACGCTAATGTAGCGCTAAATGTTGAGACGCCACTGTGGCGCGAAAGAGATGCTAACTACATATATTCATTCAATGAAATCACATTGCCTTGCACATTCTTCAATTAAATTACATTATAGTGGTGCTACATTCATCGATTACTAATTTTTTACATTACACTTGAAGCACCAAGATGATCTAATCATTATTCTACAACCCCATGACATAATTGTTCTTGTACATCAAATTATATCTACGACAATTACATCAAAAATACATAATATTACATCAAATTAGATCATTCATGTACAGCTCCAGCAAGGCAGTGTGCTCCTCATTTCAATCGTCCTCGGTGACCTGATGAGGCACTCGAGCATGTCCATGTGCTTTCGAAAGTCGAGGCCCTGGACGTCGACCTGCGTGAGGATGCCACTACAAGAAAAATGCTGATTATCGACGGTCAAAACCGTCGGTAATTAGCCCAAAAATCATCGATCTTTCGACGGTCGCAACCATCGCAAAGAATTTTTTAAAAATAAAAAAAATTAGCGGCCGGATCGGGCCACGACCAGATCCGGCCGCGGCCGAATCCGGCCGACCCCGACAGGGTCTGGGCACTGGGGGCCGGATCCGGCCGCTAGGCGGCTTGATCCGACCGCCAGCGGTCGGAGAGAAAGAGAGAGAAAAAGAGAGAGAAAGAGAGAGAGAGAGACGTCAACGAAGAGAGAGACGCTGGCGGGAGAGGGTCGCCGACGGTCGACGCTTGTCGTTCGGTCAGAGGCTCGCCGGTCAGGAGAGTGAGAGGGAGAGAGAGAGGAGAGGAGGGAGAGAGAGGAGAGGAGGAAAGAAAATTGGGGTATTATATATATATATATATATATATATATATATAGGGGGGAAGATGCGAGAAAGCGGGAAAACAGAAAAAAGCGGGATAACGAAATTTTAATTACCGACGGCTCTGGTCATTGGAAAAGTAAATATTAATTATTTTTAAAGTTATCGACGGTTGTGACCGTCGAAAAAATATTTAGTTATATATAATGTTTATTTTTTATTTTACCGACGGTTTCGACAGTCGGTAATATTATATATTTACCGACGGTTTCGACCGTCGGAAATTGCGGCGGATTTTACGACAGTTCGAAAATATCGACGTTCCTAATATAACAATCATCAAAAAAATTAAATAATAATATAACAAATTACATAATGTAATTTTTTTTTCATTTTCGACGATCGTAACCGTCGGAAAATCCATCGGAAATTACGACGGATGAATATCCGTCGAAAATATCGACGTTCCTAATCGTCAAAAAATTAAATACTAATATAACAAATTACATAATTTATTTTTTCATTTTGGACGGTCATAGCCATTGGAAAATCTGTCGGAAATTGCGACGGATGGATATCCGTCGAAAATATCAACGTTCCTAATCGTCGAAAAATTAAATAATAATATAACAAGTTACATAATTTATTATTTTCATTTCCGACGGTCGTAACCGTAAAAAAATCCGTCGCAAGCACTTTCGTCGCAAAATCCGTCGCAAATTACGATGGATTTCTATCCGTCGGAAATTGCCCGTCGGAAAATGGTAATTTTCTTGTAGTGTGCCTCGATGCACGCAGTCGTAGGTGGATAGCTACTCCTCTTCGAACGTAAGGGCCTTCTCGTTGTCGTGAAGGGCAGGGGGCGGAGGGCGGAGGGGGTAGCGATGGTCTAGGCGATGGAGTCATCGGGGCAGAGGGCGAAGGGAGAAGGGGGTGACGCCACGACGACCGGGATGACGACAACCCCTATGGTGGATGGCAGAGGTTGAGGGGAGGTGAACGATCATCATCAGGGCATGGATTGAAAGAAAGAGGAGGGACGATGGATTGAAAGAGAGAAGAGGGATTAAAAGAGGATTGGTGGATTGAAAGAGGGAAAAAGGGATCGGTGCTACAAAGCGTCGGATTAAAACAAAGAACATTTAGGATACATTCTATGATGAGCACATGGATCGTGCATTAGCGAAGACAAATAGGCGATGCTACTGCGTCGATAATGTGGCGCCATGTTATAATTATAAAATATGCCGAATATCGCAGCACATTAGGGACTCTGATGCTAAAGTAGAACATCGTGTCGCATTGGCATCACAAACGTGCGACGCTAAACTAGTGTCACAACACGACCACACGATTGTGACACTATCATGTTGCTAGCAAAGGTGCATCGCTATGGCAACACTGAGGTGCCGCCAAAGTTATTAACTATAAAGTTATATATATGTAATATATATATATATATATATATATATATATGTATATGTCTATGTGTATATGCATATGTATATGATTATCGACGTTGTCCGAAAAATTCGAGAATCATATGTCGATCAAATGAGGCCATTTTAAGAAGTCACGAGATGTCTGATTTTCAAGAGAAGTAATTTCTAATATTTTTTTAAGCATACGAAGAAAAATAACATTTGGATTACTCGTTTTAAATTTGGATACAAAAAAATTCTAAGAAAATTAATATTTCTCAAAAAAATTAAAAACTCTATGTCAACTAAATGGGACTATTTCGAGCACTCCTGAAAGGCCTGAATTTTTTACAACGAGCATTTTTAGATTTCTTAGGTGGGGTGGAAGTTTCAAATAATTTTTATAACTAAAAAATACGTACTTTGAGAATCGGAGCAAAAAACACGTGAAATGTGAAAGTTTGCGCCGCCCCACCTTCTCGAGCCCTTTGAAGCACCTATGTTTTTGTGACAATTTGTTCAAGGTTCGACGGAGAATCGATCATTTCTATTCCAAAACTTTACTTATTTTATTGAATTTCTTTCAACCTTCGATCACCACAATTCTTGTGCGCTTGGACAGCTCATGCTGATCTCTATGAGTCCATAATTTTCATTTCGACTGATTCCCGTCGGACTCACATTGAAGTATTTTTTTCCTAGGTTCTCAACTATGTCTTCTGGCCTTCTAAAATCGTAAAAAATATTGAAAAATCCATGTTCCCGTGGTCTATGCGATGTACAAATTTTGCGATGATATGATGGTCAGATATCTGACAATCTCCACTCGAATCCCATGGAAAATGAAGAAGTACTATTCCCTCAATTTTGAAATTTGGGAATTGTATTATAATGTATGCATATCATGGTATATTAATTTTTGTATATTATAACGTAGAATAATATATTATAGTATGTTGTATAATATAATATAATGTAAAGTATATAGTATAGTATAGTATCCTATAATATACTATATAATATATAACATATATTGCCAAAAGAGCACAAACTAGTGTTTACTTAGCGTCGCAATCCGTTGATGCTAATATAGCGTCGCAATCCGCCGATGCTAATATAGGTCGCAACTATCACCACCAATACAACGCAAGACGTCGATGCTAATATTGCCTCTTATCTTAGCGTTGACTTAGAGTCGCCGTCGTGGTGACGCTAATTTAGCGTCGCAAGCTTATGACATCAATATAAAGCTATCATCTGCCGCACATTTTCTAGTTTTCGCGGGTTGTAATAGCGTCGCGATGATGTCTCATTTATCAGCGATATACTTTGACGCTAATACGATGCTAAAATGACGTAGTTAATGTATGCATTTGTCGATCCAACGATGATTCTATTTATTTTTCTTGTAGTGGAAAGAGAGAGAAAAGATGGGAAGAAGGGGAAGCAAAGGATGACGATGGGGAGAACTTGAGGCACCATGGCCAGCGGCACATTGCCCTTCGGTGATCCGATGGGGATTCGTATCGATGCATACTTTTTTTGTTCAAACAATTAAAAGAGTAAGAAAAGATGAAAGGGAACGAATCCCCCCATTTAAATTAAATTAATGTTTTTTCTTCGATTCTTTTAATGAAAAAGATCCATTTCATTGCGTCAATATTATTAATATTTTTTTCTCTATTCACTTAGCCCGTGAATTCGCCGCATTCGAATTATATTTTACTTTGACAGTGATGTTGTGCTCATGATTTTTCACGCACAAGTTTCATTTCAATGCGTCAGGCTGTTTTTAATTACTTATTGTTATTTTATTTGTATTCACATAGCTAGCTTGTTTAAACTACCTAAAGGCTAATTATTTATGGTGGTCTATTTCAACCGAACGAAAATAATTAGACCAAACAATGTTTAGTTAATCCCCGGATGGGAAATAAGTACTGAAAAGTAAGAGAGGATACGTAGATGATAAATAAGAGCGCGCTTCAACGACTTCACTAGTGAGATTATATTATTAATTAGTTCATTAGCAAGGGTTACTAATTAGTTAATTAAATTGCATGGACATATATAGAGACGAGCTACATATACGGCTTGGTTATTTGACGAGAATCTGGAACAGTTAAGTGGAACTTAAACTACATGCAAAAATTATATTATATCAAATATTATATTATATATATTTCTGCTTGCAATACAATACTAATTTACTAATACAATACAATACAAAATTATATTATATCAAGATGAAGACGACATGCCAAAAGTGAATCAATGAACTACTAAATTAACAAGAAATTAAGGCCGGCGTATGTAAAAAGTGCATAACGTCCGACCAACTGACTCTATACAAAAATATATAACTCAATCGCCCGAGGGGGAGGTCGTCTCGTCAGTCAGTCAGTCAGTCAATCAATTAGGTGCTCGATCGGAAGATGATGTCTTTTGGTTTCACGGCGGGATGACTGCTGCTGCTGCTTTGGTGCCGGAACCAGGGATGGTCGAGTGCGGTCTCTACGGTCAGCCTCTTCCTGGGATCATAATTGAGCAGACCTGTGACGTCCTTCGACTTTCTTTGACGTCAAAGGGGTGAAATCGGAAATTCAATCATTTAAATTAAAATTCAAATCTTCAACGGAAACCAACGTTCCAAAAATCAACTAACACTAAAAATTTCCAAAAATTTTGGTATGACGTATGCGTAAATTCGTTCATGCGTCAAATATAACATTTATCCATAATTATTCACATCACAGACAATTTATAAAATTTAATATGTACATCACTGACAGTTTATAATTACCAAATAATATGAGACTCAAGCCCAAAATTTCTGAATTATAACAACATACGAGTTTCGTCATAAAACTATTATACAAACAAAA
This sequence comes from Pontederia crassipes, assembly GCA_030549335.1. Classification (NCBI taxonomy): domain Eukaryota; kingdom Viridiplantae; phylum Streptophyta; class Magnoliopsida; order Commelinales; family Pontederiaceae; genus Pontederia; species Pontederia crassipes. Next base: position 40,551,165 of record CM060190.1, read on the forward strand.
CATATCGCATGCCTATCAAAATCCATTAAGAAACTCAAGCTCGTATCCAATTCCATGATAGGAACTCGCCCGTATCTAGTTCCATGATTGGGACTCGCCCATATCGTCTCATTTATAAATCATGGAGCCTCCACTCCTATCGATCAATTTAAATCCACAAGAAATCATGGGTCACAACCCAAAATCAGACGGCGTCAAGATAAATAAAATCATAATAGTCAATTTAAAAAGAAACGATAAGTATCAAAAGAATAACATTGAGACAGATGTGCTCCCCGCGGAATCTCACATACTATTCCCTTTGAATCAATACCTATTTCCAAACAAATATGCAGTATATGTATTCCTTTCCTGTAAACATTAAAAGAAGAAGGGGTGAGCATGGATTAAGCTCAGTGAGTTAAAACGACTATCTCAAGTATTTAAAACCATTGCAGAAATCAACATCTTTATTTTTAGAAAATATTTAAATTTCACACTTCTTCAAAAGGAAATCCATTCACATAATGATCATACAAATGAATGTCATGTATGCACATACATGGTGAAATCATATATATATAATATAAATTGGGGAATCATCATCAAATATAAATATCCAATCTCCTCAATGGAGTTCTCATCGCACCCCTCGTATCCTATTGACACATGGTGGTTGTTCTAATTCCGTCCCTCGTATTCCATTAACACAGGACGTTGAACCGCTCCTCGTATCTCATTGACACAGAGCTTATTATCTTTTCTTTTTCATTCTATCCCTCGTATCCCATTGACACATGATGGTTGTTCTAATTCCACCATTCGTGTCACTGTATTGACACAGGATGTTGAACCTGCTCCTCGTATCCCATTGACACAGAGCATACCGAACCCCAATCGGTCTACCTGGAGTTGGCCAATCCTCCGAGATGAAAATACTCCGCCTTATACGGGTTTTTACATGAAGTACACATGATGCATGAATGCATATTCAAGGCGAAGGTTTGGAGTTGAAGTCATCACGCTAAAACATTTCATTTCAAAACCGAATATTTTATTCAGGAAAGTAAAAGAAACTTTTATCAAAATCGATAGGCTTCTAAAATTCATAATTAAACATCACAATTCATATGATGACACACATATGAAGCACACAAATAAGTATGATTATGCATGAATAAAAACGATATCGAAATTCCGCCCCACATCGGATGGGATAATGTTATCACTCCGAAGAGTTAAGTAATTTATATCATATGAGATAAGTTCCCTCACATTGGATTCCTTAAGTCTCAACAAACTTCCATCCGAATATGTTCAAATGGGATAAATACTTATTACATTCATTTAAACTTTATTTAAGAACATAATCTTATCATTTAAGACATTTATAACTTCTAGATATCATTTATCTTTTAATTCATTAATCACTTCATAATAATCCTTTCTGACGATATCTTGGTGCCTAGAGTTATAATTTATAATTTTCTTGCCTAAGTTCATAATTAATGAACTATAATTATCAAATAAATTAATTTTCATAAATCGATCATCATTATAGATTTTCAGCATTCTTACCGATAGAGAAAAATAAATCGTCAACTAATAGTACCCTACTCAAAGCTCATCGGACAACCACCTTTCGTGTCCAAATTAAGCATATAATAATTCGGATTAGACCCTATAACCAATTCTAATCAATTATGAAATTAAATCATAGAAGTAGTTTCGGTTACCAATCATATTCTTACCATAATAAACGAGGCCCTCCCGCTCTCTAAATCGAAATCATACCCGCCGAACGTCGAACGTCGCCTTCTTCATTAGTAGAATAATGAAATTAATTAAAAATTAGTTTCATATCTAAAATAAAATTTATTGTGCATTTTCATTCGCTTACCAATACACATTAAGGAGAAGTCGTCGAAAATATCGCCCGACGATCGGACCCCGAAATCGACGAACCTAAAAATAAAAGATTAGCGACTAATTTTATACGGACAGCAACCTAATTTCTTTTTTTTTGTCTCATGTGTGCACCTACTAGAACGTCGAGATGAGCTCGACCGGAGTTCACCGTCTGTTCGTCGGAAAGTTCACCGGAAAAGTTCGTCGGAAAACCCCAAATCTCGGCCTCCTATATGATTTGAACAAAAACATGATCAAAACTCCTCCAAATGATCCTACTCGATTTGAGAATATGTACAACTCACCAGGGAAAGGATCGGTGCAAGTCGGAACCGGAATCATCGCCGAAATCATCACCGGCGGATTTTTCGGCCTCATCGTATTTTTCTCTCACTGCATCGCGCACGGTGGAGCAATCATCACATACTATATGTCAAAACGTTCCTCTCGTCGTCCTCTTTCCATCGATACCTCTCACGCGAAAAATGGTGGCCGTACGGAAAAGATCGAAGCATCGAAAGTGGCGGCGGCCAAAGGCGTGCTACAGTGCGCGCGGCACTGTAGCAGGTCGGGAATGGGGGAGGAGACGACACTTTTTTTTAAAACTATCCCATCCTGCACAAGGTCCAAAATGCCCTCCCCTTTTAAACTTAATTACACCTTTTTTTTAAAACCAGGACGTTACAAGACCAGCTAGAAGGTCGTAGCCTTCTCGAGACAAGGTCGGACAACTCGGGAACAGCGGCTTTGGTTCTTCTGGGAACATACGCCGGAGGATGTTGCTCCATGCCGACGTTGAGCTCCGGATGACTTGAACAGCTTCCGGGAGTCGTGACACGCCCGGCCACATGTTTCTATTGGGGGTTCCCAGGATTTGGAATATCTTCTTGATTTGATCCCTCCTCCTCTGGGTCTGCGACTTCCCCTTCCCCTCGTGGTGGAACAGCTCCTTCTTGCTCAGCAGTTCTGCCATGATACATCCCACGGACCACATGTCCGCGGAGGCGGCGGAGCGTGTCCTCGTTGATGACCCTAGCACGACCTCCGGCGCCATATAGCAGCACAGTGTGGTGGCGCCGGCGCCTGCGATATTAGAACCCCACCTGCGGCTCCGACCGAAGTCACATATCTTGACCTCGCCCTGGTTGTCGACCAGGACGTGGGCGGGATGCGGCGGGCGTGGATGCACTTCACGCCCTGCAGCAACTGCGACATCAAGAACTTGACCTCGCCCTCCAAGAAGGGTCGAGACCGCTCCGCCCATGGGCGGACCTACCTTGATAGGAATGGGGTCAATTGACCCCATTAGATTTTGAGCTTTATATATATATATATATATATAATCATATTATTTTTAATAAGAGAATTTTATAAATATCTTTCTATAACCGTTTTTAATATACCTATTTTCTTCCTTCTCAAGCAAACTCTTGCCCCAAAATTTTCCCTTTCACGATTTGTGCCAAAACACCTCTATGTTCTCTTATTTTTAATTTCTTTATCACTTCATCTTCTTTATTCCAATTTCCCAAATCCCAAGCCCCAAGATGTGAGCAGTCAAAGGTAATTTTTTTTTCCTTCACGTTTATCTCCAGCAGACTCATCTTTTGCCTTTTTTCCCCATTTTATCTTATTCATCTTTCGGTCCCAGACTCCCAGCCTTTGAAGGTAATAATCTCTTTCATGATTTCATCTATTAAAGCACTAATCCATAGTTTTGTAGTTTCCTCACAAAAAAAGAATGTAGCATAAGAGAAAAATATTAGATCTTCCGAGTTCCGATGGTTAAAAAGTGATTTTAAAAAATCAAATCTTAGGATTGTTAGAAATTAATCAATTTTTTCTTTATTGTTTATTATGAGCTTTTAGTTTTTGTGTAATAAGTTTCATAGTTATTAAATCAATTTACCATTTAATTTTATTCTCGTATTCTGTTAATTAATAGAATATTTTATTTTGTTCTTTATTATTTATTCATTTTTTGTCATTATTTTAATTATAAAATTCTTTTAAAATTTCAATGTATTATCATTCTCATTAGATGGAGAGATATTACAAAAGAAAGTTCAACACCATTTTGGAACAACAACCATGTGAAGAAGAGACCAAGAAAGAAGAAATACCAATTTTAGAGACGCAATATGTAGAGGTCGAAAAAGAGGCTACTCAAATTTCAGAAATGCAAACAAATGAGTTACAAAATCTTGAAAGTGATCCAGGATTAAGGAAACCGATATGGAATTATCATCCTAACAATCGAGACACAATACGAAGATTATATTTGCTAAAAGGACCATGTCAGCCTCGTACGCATGATTTCCCGCAAAAAGAAATAGGAAACATGATGAGAAGATTTTGTCCTTCTTGGTTTCAACAATATCCATGGTTGGAATACAGTGTTACTAAAGATGCTATATTTTGTTTGGGATGCTATTTGTTTAGGTCTGATTATGCAAAGAGAAGTGGAGATGCATTTACTGCAGATGGGTTCTCGACGTGGAATAAAAAGGGAAGATTAAAAGATCATGTTGGAGAACCGAATAGTGCACACAATCAAGCATGGAGTAAATGCATGGATTTAATGAAACAAAGTCAACATATTGATACTTCTTTAAATAGGCAATCTGATGAAGCACGAAGAATGTATCGCACCCGATTAACAGCATCAATTGATTGTGCTAGGTTTCTTTTGCGCCAAGGAATGGCTTTTCGAGGGCATGACGAATCAGAAGATTCACATAATCAAGATAATTTTCTTGAACTTCTTAAGTTTCTCGCTGATCATAATGAGGAGATAAATAATATCATTTTGAAGAATGCACCAGAAAATCACAAATTGACTGCTAACAAGATTCAAAAGAATATTGTCAGTGCAGCTGCACAAGAAACCACTTGTGCTATAGTAAAAGAGCTTGAAAATGAACATTTTGCTATTCTTGTGGATGAGTCACGAGATGTGTCTAATAAAGAGCAAATGACTGTTGTTTTGCGCTTTGTAAATAAACAAGGAAGTGTTGTGGAACGATTTCTTGGAATAGTGCATGTTTCTGATACTACTTCTGCATCACTTAAAGCATCAATGTAACTTTTACTCTCCACACATGGATTGACTTTATCAAGAATTAGAGGACAGGGCTATGATGGAGCAAGTAATATGCGAGGTGCTTTTAATGGTCTTAAAAGTATGATTTTGAGAGAAAATGAATCTGCATTTTATGTTCATTGCTTCGCTCATCAACTTCAACTTACTCTTGTTGCCGTTGCGAAGAATGATATCCAAATTGCTTCACTATTTTGTTTGATCAACACATTGCTGAATGTTATTGGTGGCTCATGCAAAAGACTTGACAAGCTTAGAGAAAAGCATTTTATGAAGGTTAAAGAGGCATTTTTAAAGGGAGAAATTCAAAGCGGACGAGGTTTGAATCAAGAAATTAGTTTAAAAAGAGTTGGAGATACAAGATGGGGGTCACATTATGGTACACTTTTAAATTTGATTCATATGTTTTCTTCGGTACTAGATGTACTTGAAATTATTAAAACTGATGGATCAATTGCTGAACAAAAGGCTGAGGCAAATGGACTTTTAGAATCAATATGCACATTTGACTTCGTCTTTACAATGCATTTGATGCAAAATATATTAGCAATCACAAATGAATTATCACAGGCATTACAGAGAAAAGATCAAGATATTATCAATGCTATGAAGTTGATAAAATTTTCTAAGGAACGATTACAGCATATGAGAGATAATGGATGAGAAACTTTATTGAAAAACATTTCTTCTTTTTGTCATGAGCATGATATTGATGTTCCTAACATGACTGAAGTATTTATTGCCAGGGGAAGAAAAAGACGTGATGATGAGGAAATTTTGAATTTAGATCGATATCGTGCTGGGTTATTCTATATTATAATTGATAGGCAACTTCAAGAGTTGAATGATCGATTTGATGAGACAAATACTGAGTTGCTCTTATGTGTGGCTTCTCTTTCCCCAGATAATGTATTTTCAACTTTTGACAAGCAAAAGTTAATTCGTCTTGCTGAATTTTATCCATTCGATTTCTCTCTTATAGAGTTAATGGATTTGGATAATCAACTTGAAACATATATTATTGATATGCGAAGCAGTAAAGAGTTTCAGAGCCTAAAATGAATTGGTGAACTTGCGGAGAAATTAATTGAAACCAAAAGGCATGTAATCTATTCTTCTGTTTATTTGCTCGTGAAGTTAGCGTTGATCTTACCTGTCGCTACTGCAACTATGGAGAGAGTTTTTTCTGCAATGAAGATTGTCAAAAATAGATTGCGAAGTCGAATGGGAGACTTTTTTATGAATGATTGCTTGATTTGACCCCACCTATTTTTTTAAAGACCCCACCTATTTTTTTTAAAGACCCCACCTATTTTTTTAAAGACCCCACCTATTTTTTTAAAGACCCCACCTATTTTTTTAAGACCCCACCTATTTTTTTAAGACCCCACCTATTTTTTTAGACCCCACCTATTTTTTAGACCCCACCTATTTTTTTAGACCCCACCTATTTTTTAGACCCCACCTATTTTTTTAGACCCCACCTATTTTTTGACCCCACCTAGTGGGATAAGGCTTTGTTGTTGTTGTTGTATTGCTTGATTTGTTACATTGAAAAAGATGTATTTGATAATATCGACAATGAGTTGATTATACAAAGATTTCAAAATATGAGATATCGTAGAGAACAATTGTAATATTATTTAATTATCAAACTTTTTAATTGTTTTAACATAAATTCAGTTTTATATTATTATAAGCTTTATTTAAAGAGATATATTTTGCACCAATTAACTCCGGAGTTCTAGGTCCGTCCCTGGGCCAACTCCTTGAACCGTACAATGTTGGGGTGGCGGAAGGACGCGAGGCACGCCACCTCCGCCCGTCAACGCCGCTCCTCCTCGTCCGCCGCCCCTGGACGACGGTGAGGGTCGGTCAGGCGCTTCAATGCGACGATCTCGTTGGTCCTCAGATCTGGCGCCTTGAAAACGACGCTGGAGCTGCCGAAGGTGATGTCCCTGAGGCGATGGAAGTGTTTCTGCACCACGCTGTGGATGTCCGCTGGGAGGATTGCGGAGGGATCCAGACGAATCCTCTTTGCGGGCCGCGGATCAGAACCCATCGATCTCGAAGGCGATGCAAGAAAAAAGAGCAGAGGTGCAGAGCCGACAAGAACACAGGAGAAGAAAGATTAAGCGAAAGCAGAGTAAACTTAGTTGACGGCAGGCAGTAGACGAGGAAGGGAGGGCCGAGGGTGGGGTGGGTCTTATTTATAACATAAATAACGGTATATTGATGTAATTATTATGATCAGCAAGGAAACAAGAAATAGCAGTCGTTAGATCCTAATCCAACGGCGGCGGCGCAACAACTAACTCCTAATAGGAGTATGGATTTGATTAACCAGTCGATTACTTAAAAACATTGGCGACGCTGCTGTTGGTCCGAATTCACTTTCATAATAATAATTATAATTATAATTATAATTATAGATTATTATTACTATTATTATTATTATTATTATTATTATTATTATTATTATTATTATTATTTCCGCCAGTATTTTGGTTTAGTTATCATGCACATCAAACTTGCTACTTTTTTATCTGTTCACTAAATTTTACGGGCTCATTTTATTTTAAAATTATATTACTATTACTAATAATTCTCTCTCTTTTTGTGTCCGAAGTGAATCGGAGGGCTAACATGACAATATATATTAAAACTAAAATACAACTATATTTTTTAGCTTTTAATTAAAGTCGGATAGTCAATTAGTTTATTGGGTCAACAAATAACAAAAACCATTTCTATAAATTAGTTTGGATATTGCCTATTGTTTAAAAAACAAACAAATAAAATTAATGAATGAATTGATAAATTTTAGAAAAAGAATCAATTTTAATGCGGCAAATTAATTTTAATTGAAATATATTTAATTAAACGTTGATTCAATCTTACACTAAACATTAATTACCGTCGGATATTAATAGTTTATTACGTCATAGCATCAGACAAATTACCTAATAGGTTCGGACTTGTTAATAAGAAAATAATATAATAATATATTAAAATAAAATATATGTCACGATTAAAAAATTATTCCTAAATCACTTTAATAATAATAATAATAATAATAATAATAATAATAATAATAATAATAATAATAATAATAATAATAATAATAATAATAATAATAATAATAATAATAATAATAATAATAAAGGTACTCGTGTGTGATGCTTGTTTGAGGCCAAAGATAGATTTGTGCAATTTGCAAATATGAGGTGGTGTAGAAGCATCTATAAAGCTAGGTGATTGTGCCATATAAACATCTTCTTTGACATGCAAAAGGAAATTTCTTATATCTAGTTATTGAATTGTCATCGACGAGGACTATGATGGACAAAGACTATTCGAAGAGTTGTTGGTTTAATCACTGAACTATATGTATTATAACAATCAATGCCCTATGTTTGATGAAAAATCTTTCGCAATGAGAGTATTTTGATTCGTTCTCAACTGATTCCATCTGAATGGTATTTTGTTTTGTAAGATCCACTTGAATCAAACTACATTCATACTAGAACGATGGTGAATCCGCGTGCCATTGCGAAGGAGTGCGTTGAATTGGTTAGCCATTGCAAGAGCTGGCAAATTCATACCCTACATTTGCTCCCCTTTAATAGATGCAATGAGTAAAATCCTATTTAAAACAGTCTTTGGATTGATTACCAATATTCTAATAGTCGAAGGCTACTCATACCTCTTTATTCTTATTCAATCCCCTCATTACTAAATTTAGTGCAAATTTAGTATTAGCCTTTAATTTTATTTAATTATAAATTAGTTAGTTGCTATTTTTTTTTATCTTTAACTCTTGCATTCCATAAACATAGTATAGTTGAAATAGCTTTAGTTTTATATTCCTAATCACACTCATTTCTCATTTATTTTCATTGCTTAATTAACTTAGTGGTTAGTCCCGACATTACTACTTTTTCCTTTGAATTTGATAACCTTGTACACTAAAATCATAATCATGTGGTTGCATATAGAATTGTATCTCTAGAGCATTTTAAGACTTCAAAAAATTATGATCACAGGCTAAATTTTTTCTGCTATCATATGTTGACATATTTTTCTGTGTGTTTGCATATTTTACTATTAAATTTTCAAAATCTTACATAAAACTAATACAATGTGATCCTCAAGAGGTTCTTCTTTCCCCCAAAGAACTAAGTAGTCACAGAATGTGATCCTCTTTGCCTTCGCCTATATTTCAATTCTTGATGTCATTATTTTTTTTTTCAAAAAAAAATCCTTTGTTGCCTAAATTTGAGCACTGTAGCATTTTTTCTTTTTTTCTCTTCCCATTGGGAACAATATTCTAAACTCCATAGTACTTTTATAAGCCATGATGATGAAATTGAATTGTCTGCTCTGCATTCGGCCGGTGGTGATGCATCTTCCCCTCTGATGGCCCAATTATGTAAATGTACATCCGTTCTATGAATATCACGAATGGATTCTCCATACATGCGGGGGCCAAACCTCCTGTCATTTTAGACATGCATCATATTCAATCGACTAAATTTGTTAAAATCTCGATCTAAATTCAATCGTATCTTGAAAATATTATGTATACTTAATTTTGCTCACACGATTTTACGATCTTATCCGATCTCACATAATTAATATAATAATTTAAATATTAATTAAAGATATATTTATAATAATAAAAATTAATTTAGATAAAATTTAATGTATTTTCTTCATTTTTAATATGTTTTGATATAATTTGATTTTAGAGTTAATAAAAAATGACTTAGTGATGTTTAATATTTCAATGTGAAAATTTTATAAAAAATATAATATTATTTTAAAATATACATTTTTATTAATAAGTAGGATCTTATGATTTAAAATTTGATTTTATGATCTTCGTTTTGATATTGTGTAAGAGGATTTTGTAAGCTCAATTTTCAAATTTGCAAATTTACTTCACTTAAATTTTGGATCACTTAAAAGGTTGTATTACGATCACCTCTTCAAAATTGTGACTTATTTTTCATTTTCATCTCTAAACTAATTTCTTACCCACTTCAATAGTATCAAAATTTCACTTCTATCAGTTGTTCAATTACATTTGTACTTGATTATTATTGTTATTTTTTGAAAAGAAAAGAAAGCACAAAAATATTTTTTTTTAAAAGTCAAACAAAACGCTCTTTTATTTAATTTACGGAAATAAACGGCAAGAGTGTAACTGAATAAATAACAGAAATGGAAAGTTAAGAGAAATTTTGAAGGATGATGTTTATTAGAATAAATTCAACAGTTATAGATAAGTGAATAATAAATAGCCAAATTGATAACAAATAAGGAGGTAGATGAAAATAACTCTAATATAAATGTATATTCACAGTTGCAAATTAAAATGGTCCAAGCAAGAAAAAAGAGTGAAAATAGGAAGAAAATATATTTTCTTTCTTTAAATTTTATGAGAGAACAATATCTTCACAAAAGAGAACTATCCATAATGAAAAGTTATCAAAATACCCTCAAATTATTTTAAAGTTTAATCATATATTACTGTAGATAACAAAACTAAAAAAAAGTTGAATATGAATGAAATTTGGCTCTAGATTAATTGGTTCGTATATAATTCAAAAACAAAATAAGCATATGAAGTTGAAGTTCATAACATGAAATATACTTAAACTTGGATTGAATAAAAACAATATGATGCTATTAGGAGCATAAGTGAGATGATAATTTTTTTTTGAAATATTGAGGGATCCCTACCAAGATGTAGGCATCCGATGTTATTGAGAGGATAATTTAAAAAAATTACATACAATAGAACTTATATACAAAAGGAGTACTAACACCAAGCACCAAATGTGGATCAATCATTCGACCACAACTTTGTCATGCTCAAAGCATGGGATGTAATTTTGAATACTAAAGAAGTTAAAACTATCAATAATTTAATGCAACCAATTATACATAGTAATAAGGTGATCCCTAGAAATTTAAGGAAAACAATAACTAATACTCTATCTGCATTATCCAATATCAAACCTTCCCAAGTAGTAGGTCGAGAAAGAGGAAGGACCTTTCCCTCATGCAAAAGTTGCAAAACCACCCAATTGAGTGCATCAGTGCCTTAATAATGGACAGATAAAAACATTACCTACCTAGACTGTAATCCAATATCTTGTATTTGCCACTAACCTTCCAGGGATTGGATTCAAAATTTAGCCGACCCCACCTAGTGGGATAAGGCTTTGTTGTTGTTGTATCCTTATGGATTTTAAAAGTTTTTTATTATCAAAGCTTTTGCATAGTCAAAGTTGAAAATATAAAATCAACAAACTCCAACAAATTTATAAGTTTGGGGGATAAAAAACAACGAACTCCAACAAATTTGTGAGCTTAGAGGTAAAAGATATCAAAGTGCCATAGAATAGCATTTGAGCAAAAGTGTCACATCTACTTGTAAAGTTGTTATTAAAGCACTCGTATGAATTTGTTTAAAACTAATTTGAATCAGATTAAAGACAACGAAATAGATTCAGTATTATGATTAACCAGCCTAGTACCTAAATAGGATTTTTTAGGAGGTATGTAAACAGCATTAGGATAGCTAGAATAAATCAAAGAGGCAATTGGGTATATTAAAGAGTACGGCAACAAGGGTGATATAATATGATATAATGATCATAATAAGTTTGTCATACTGGATAGTTCAACTTCAAGTATCAAAATCATAATAGCCAAGAAAGAAGAAAACTAGGTGCTGCTTATCTTGCACAAAAAATAGGCTCAACATCTGCACTTGGTTGTATCCTTCGTGTATACTTCATAAGCAAACCTTCTGAAGAGAGACCTGGGGCTCTCAAATCCCTGGATATTGGGAAAAAATAAGACACTAAACATAAGCCCACAACATAGAAATGCATCAGATTAAGAAAATGTAGGAAGATGGTAAGTTGATGCAATTTGAAACCTGACATAGGGATCCAAATCTTTCCATTGCCATCTTGGTCTCTCTCGAAACAGTGCTGCAAAGCGCTCGGCTGGTATTGCTGGAAGCGCCGAGACACTGAAGGGTCGAATCCAAGTCTCAACGCCAAGCTTTTCATACAATACTTCACCTTCGAGCATTTCCAGATCCACATGCATTCCGGAGGGAATGCTCCTGGTCCATTTATCCATGAAACTTTCCAACTTCATCGTACCTTCGCTTAGAACTTTCTTTGCAAAGCGCAAACAGACTGGTCTGTTTTCTAGTTTCCACAGATTCTGATTCAGGTTCTCCATCTTGGTCCCGAATACTTCAAGGCAGTGTAGAACAACTCTGCATGGGTACCCGTCGGTTTCTAAGATGGCAATTACCTCATCTTGTGCAAGTGCATTTAGTGACCATCCATGCAACAAAGGATTGTGCAAGATCATGTTCAAGATTTCATCCATAGTTTTTGCATCCAAGATCCTCCAAAATCCATCGTGTTCCACAGCTTCTAGAGACTTCAATCCATCTAATAACTCTTGTTCACTCGCTTGAATTTGATCGAGGAGATCTGCCCACGTATAAAGGCCTCTTCTGTCCCCTCCAATATCTTCTTCGAGCCTGTAAGGTCTCTCATCAAGGAGGGTTTTCAACTTCTCAAGACGAGGAGCCACAAGGATTAGTTCCATGTTCCCTGATGCCACTTTGAGAACTGATGACACAGCTCCATTCGCACCTGGAATGTTCGTGCTGTTTTCACTGTTTGGATTAGTCTCTTCGCTTTCATTGTCTTGATTTGTCCCATTTGGAAGAGCTGGTGACTTTCCAGGGGGTATCAGAAACACTGAATTGGAAGTGCCTACAAACTTCATCGCATAAGTTGCTGAATCAGTGCAGAGTACAGCTTCCTCATCTGGCTGCCCTCGAACAGTCACTCTTTCATTCAAGCAAATAAAAATTCTAATGAAACATACGTAAATCTATATTCAATTTACTAGATAAAAAGATATTCTTGAAATGATGAAGTCAAGAACGACAATTGACACAGTAATGGCAAGTGAGCGCTATAAGTTGATCGACCCAATCTTATTTTACCAATCCACTAAAACTTAGACTCTGAAGTTCAGGATATGTGTTGAGTGTTACTATCAAATTCAATATTTATACAACTGACTGACTTCATTCCTAATGATAATTTCCTTAAAAAGTATAAATACTTCTTTTTGAGGAGAAAAAGTCTAAATACTTGTTTTCTTGTAGAAAGAAAATTGCCACATATTCATTCTGTAAAGGAGGATGAGAATGGAGACTAGTATTTCTGAGAGACAATTTGGGTTCATGCCAGGAAGATCCACTACAGAGGCGATTTATTTACTAAGGGGGATGATGGAGAAGTATCGAAATAGGAGAAGAAACTTACATATGGCTTTCATTGAATTAGAGAAGGCGTATGATCGGATACCAAGGGATGTACTTTGGAAAGCCTTGCAAAAGAAGAGGGTGAGTGTTGCCTACATTAAGGTAATACAAGATATGTACGATGGGGTATTGACTAGGGTTAGGACACCCGGAGGTGAGACAAATGAATTTCCTATAGGAATTGGCCTACATCAAGGATCAGCTTTAAGCCCGTATCTATTTAACTTAGTTATCGATGCTATAACCGAGAGTATCACAGAGGAGGTACCTAAGTGTATGCTATTTGCGGATGACATAGTACTTTTAGCGGATTCAAGAGAAGAGATTAATACAAAATTGGAAATATGGAGAAATACGTTGGAGTCAAAGGATTTTCGTTTAAGTAGGAATAAAACAGAATATATGCATAGCAATTTCACAAATAAACAACTTAGAGACGATTTGAAAGTTAGGCTAGGGGAAGATATAATTCCTCAAGTGACAAAGTTTAAATATTTAGGATCAATTGTAAGACAAGATGGTGAGATTGATGACGATGTTAATCATAGAATTCAAGCTGGTTGGTGTAAGTGGAGGAAAGCCACTGGAGTTCTTTGTGATAGAAAAGTATCCAATAAAGTTAAAGGAAAATTCTACTGCTATAAGACCAGCAGTGTTATATGGTAGTGAATGTTGGGCTATGAAGGGACAACATGAACGTAAAGTGGGGGCAGCCGAAATGAGGATGTTGAGATGGATGTGTGGTCATACAAGATTAGATAAGATTAGAAATGACCATATACGTGAACGAGTCGGAATGGCTCCTATTAGTGAGAAAATAGTAGAGAATCGTTTGAGATGGTTTGGTCATGTTCAGAGAAGACCATTAGATGCGTCAGTAAGAAGAGTAGATCAAATAATTTGAAGTCCGATTAAAAGAGGAAGAGGGAGGCTAAGGCGGACACTTGGCGAACTAATAGAGCAAGATCTATTGGTGAATAATATACCGAAAGGTTTGGTTACTAATAGAGCGGAATGACGTCGTATGATCCATGTAGCCGACCCCACCTAGTGGGATAAGGCTTTGTTGTTGTTGTTGTTGTAGTCATTCTGTAAAGATATTCGAAACCATGAAAAAGGTATCAAACATCACATTAGAATCAAAATCACAAACTAGAATCACCTAAAGACAAGTCTTCTAATATTACCAACCAATTACCCAAAGATATGAAAGAAATAAAACTGAAACATTTAGTGGCCATTGATTCACCCTGGTGGAAGAGCAAAAAGAGGAAACAAATCTTGTATATGGACATAAGTTATGGATTTTTCCATCTGAACTGCCCACAAATTTGCTTAAATCCCATGTTAATGAGAATTTTGATCAACAGGCAGTAGTCGCTCAATATTGGTCAGGCAACTTCTTCAATGACGGTGTATGGACCCCACGGTTAGCAGCCCATCTGTCTGATAACTGGCTTGAGGATCTTCTTGCTCTAATGGAGCGTCTCTAGGGACATAGGATAAATGACACAAGGGAAGACTCTTAGATTTGGAAAGCTGGTCATATCTCTGTTCGAACAGTTTATAAAACTCTGGATCTAGAGAGCTTCACCACAGATGAAGAGCTTAAAAGAGACTATCGGGGAGCATTAAAGTTCCTATGCGTATTCGGGTATTTGCATGGCTATTGAGGAGAAACAGGCTTCCTACTCAGAAGTACAGAATGAAATGGGACACAAGAATGAACACCGCTTGCGTCTTCTGCGATGACAACATGGAGGATATGGCAAGATTTTGGATGTGATTGATTAGATGTAAGCTCTGTGATAGCATTCTGGCGATTATTTAGACAAGGCAGACATGGTACCAATTTACAAGTATATGTATCAAAAAGACAACGAATCAAAACAATTGCGGTTTTATGAGCGATATGACGACAACGCAATGATTGCATTTTCAAGGGAGAAAAGTGTTATGTTGATATCATTCTAATGGCAGCTAGAAACTCGGCGAGTGAGTGGGCGAGATTATAAGTTGTAATAGATACAAGGTTTTATAATGAATAAAAAATGGATGTGAGCACCTGACTCACATCCTTTATCTTCTCAAAAAAAAGAAGAGAATTTTGACCTAAAAATTCAGGCTTTTTTTTTAGAGTGAAAGGATGACTACATGAGATTATAATCATCCAGATTTATTCATGAAAAATAACATTTACAAAGGTATCGTGATACAGTGCATAACAAAAAGGAAGTGCCTAGTTTAGTCCATCATCGGTCCATAGGTTCATGAGAGTGTCGGCATGTGCAATTATGTTATCTGAGTAGCATATTTCACCCTAGAAAATTATCGTAGTCCTCAATGCTCAAATTGCCCAAAGAACTGCTAAAGTTAATACACGATGCTTCCGCAGGACATATGCTCCCATGAGTCATGTCCCTATGTCTGCCATCAATTTGAATAGATCTCTGGAAGGATTCTGTCAAGGAAAGATTCAGACATGTGCATCATAATGCCGACCAGACTACCTTAGCCACTTGACAAGCAAAGAAACGGTGGTCAATGTCCTCATCAGCCAGCCCATTCATGATGCCTCTAACTTCAGCGATAGGTTGTCGTCATAAATGATATGTCCTTGTGAGAATTCTGCCTCAGCGAATCAGCCACGCCAGAATTTGAACCCACAAAGGTTTGCGTGTGTGCCAAATGATTCTGCAGTCCTCTTTGAGGCCATCATATTTTAAGTTATCCACCTAGAAGAGTATTATACCACATTGTACCTGCTAGAGAATGTTTGGGTGACAAGTTGACTCATGTGGCAACAACTGTTGGTTTTTAAAGATTTGTTGGAGAAGCTCTCAAACAAAAGTGTTTGGTTGGAGAATAAATTTAAATGAAATAAAATAACAAGATATCATATTTTGAAAAAGTAGATATATTCTTATTCTACATGTTTGGTTTGAAGAGAATAAAATTTGAAAAATTATATTGTATAACTAAAATATTTTATTATAAATAGTTGATGCTTGTTATTATAATAATAATATGGTTAAAAAACAAAATATGGTTAACAAATGGAAAATATGGGAATAATTTGAAAGAATATCTATATTGCTATTTTGGGGTTTTTTTTTGTTTAAAAAAAAGGAGGTTTGACCCTATTCTAAATTGATGTTGGTTATAGTTTCAAAATACCCCGTTATTCCTCTATCTATACCTCGTGTAAAACCAACCTTCTGATGTAGGAGAATGAGCCGGATAAATAACTCCACTCACGGTCATCCAAAAGAGGAAAAAAAAAACTCCTAACCACAAGAATTGATGCACATTGTTGCTAGCTCGTAACAAATTTGTTGCTTTTTAGTCTCAGGGTTTGAATGACTACCAGACCGAAATGAGTAAAAAGAAATAGAAAGATCGGCACTTTTATTCACCGGAATCAAACAACTTGCGACAGAAAAAGAACTGAGCAAAAGAAAAGGGAAAATGCAAGCGAATTGGACAAACAATGTTACCCATGATGAAGGATGTCAGGGAGGAGCTTCTCGTCGACCTCGAGGAGGAGGAGGTCGTCGTGGGCTCCGAAGAGTTGGTGGTAGCGGATGGAGACCGAAGAGCCGGCGGCGAGAGCGAGCACGGCCTCGGCCCCTCCGGCGAGTCTCTCCGCCTCGTCCACCTCCATTTCCATCTCAGTCGAAGCTCGAAAGTGCGGCGCGCGTGGAATCCCCGGTCCCAGTTCTCCCAGAGACCTCGCGTTTCATTGTTTGCTGGACCCCGTTTTGAGCTGATGGCCCATTTGGAAGATATACTCTACGGCCTTGTACCACTGGGCTTTGTAGTTTGTTTAATTTAATAATAGTGTATTTTTTGTTCATTATAAATTTTTTTAATATATATAAGAGTATTTGTGTTGATTTTATGTTTTAACGATAAATAGATATTTGAGAACGCTAATTATATCCTTATCAACTAAAATAGTTAAATTTTATTTAATATAATAATGATATATAATTAATTTTAAAATATATAAACATGATGTAAGTTAATTGAATATAACTATATCAGTATATTGAATAAGAATATACCAATTTTCAGAATTAATCAACATGATGTAAGTTAATTTAATAAATAATATTAAATATGTATATATCTTATTAGAATCAGTTCAAGACATTCGAATTTTTCAACCCTTGTTTCAGCCGGATCTGATTTAAGCCAGGAATCTAGGAACTCATCCGAGTTCCAATTTAAAGTTCAGGTCGAGTTTTTTTTCCAAGTTTTTGGGAACAATTGTCCCGATTTTCATCACCGAATGACGACGGAATCAAAATATTACCAACAACTAGTGCACTAGGGTGAATGTAACGCCTCGGATCCGGGTGAGGAGCTGATAATTAGAAAAGAATGAAAAAAAAGATATGTTTCCAACATATTTTTATCTGAAAATAAACTCCTTTGAAAAGGACTTGTTAATGTTTAACCCCAATTTAGAGATTAATTCCCCTATATTTAACAATGCTAAGGATTGGGTCTTGACTTGGCTCTCGTCACTTGGATTTTTATTTTTTTTATCAAAAAAGTGATTATAAATGAAAAACAAATCTCAAAAATTCAAAAGCCAGAGAAGTCACGAGGCCAAACTGGTTATTAGGCCCATTCAAAAGATGGGCCCATCACCCTCCCTATCGACTGATGTCGACCGTCGGATCATGACACCATCAAGGGGCACGCCTGCTAGGGTTTCACGAAATCGAAAAAGAGCGGCGCTTCCAGCACTGCTCTTATAAACCCGATTCCCATTTCGTGCGCCAAATCCTCGACACACACAGCAGCCGGGAAGTGGCAAAGGGGAGACGGGTAGATGGTAAGCCATATCTTTCCCATAGCTTGTTTTCCCATATCTTTCATTTTAAGTGGCCGTCTGGTATTTAGATCTGTCTTCGCGATAGATCGATAGTCTTTTGGGGGAGTTTGGTGATGCCATCGAGTCCATCTTTCTTTTGATTTTATGAAGATGTATTCATGTGCGTTGCATGTTACTTTGGTGCTTTAGTTCAGACTATGAGGCTTGGTGTGTGGATCTGATGACATATTCTCTGCTTCTTATTGTTACTGTGCTAGGATCGTATAAAAATGGATATTTGCGCATCAAGATTTTAATGTCTATCATCTCATTGAGTAGCTATCTAATTTTGGCAACCTTATCAGCAATAAAAAAAAGCCTACTTTTTTTATGTTCTTAGCTTTCTCTCTCCCTCTCTCGCAAAATAGAACTATTAGCTCTACATATGCACCAGCTCCTCTTCTTTTGTCCCGTCTTAATTAAGGTTTAAGATTACATTGTAGTTTTCACTTGCCCTTATTTGTCCACCTCGTTTTATTATTGTATATAGATGGATTTTCCGTTGCTCCTGACCGAATTCATTTTGCATCTTGCTCTAGGCTTTCGTCAA
Organism: Pontederia crassipes; assembly: GCA_030549335.1. NCBI lineage: Eukaryota > Viridiplantae > Streptophyta > Magnoliopsida > Commelinales > Pontederiaceae > Pontederia > Pontederia crassipes. Next base: position 40,569,964 of record CM060190.1, read on the forward strand.
GGCTCATAAGACTAGGGCTTACTTCAAGCGCTATCAAGTAAAGTTCAAGAGAAGGAGAGGTACTTTTTACAATTTTATTTTGCCAAATTGCTCTTTTTAGTTCAAATTATATATATTTGTTATTGCATTTGTAGATGGAAAGACAGACTACCGTGCACGTATCAGACTTATCAATCAAGACAAGAACAAATACAACACTCCAAAATATCGTTTTGTTGTTCGATTTGTATGTATCGCATGGATCTCCCTTTTTCTTTTGCATTTCTGTCAGCCTTGTGATTAGCAGTATGCGACTTCTTTATGTTGTTTGTTTTCAGACAAACAAGGACATCACTGCACAAATAATATCTGCTACTATAGCTGGTGATTTGGTCCTTGCATCAGCTTATTCTCATGAGCTCCCACGCTATGGGCTTGAAGTTGGACTCACTAACTATGCTGCAGGTAACCTTTCAAGAACTTCTTTCTTCTCATATATCTTTGATTTCTGTGTCTTGACATTTCCTGTGAAAAAATAGCCTATTGCACTGGGCTACTATTGGCTCGCCGTGTCTTGAAGAAGCTTCAATTGGATGAAGAATATGAGGGTAATGTGGAGGCCACTGGAGAAGATTACTCTGTTGAACCAGCTGAGAGCAGAAGGCCATTCCGTGCTCTTCTTGATGTTGGTCTTGTGAGGACCACGACAGGGAATCGTGTTTTTGGGGCTCTGAAGGTAACCTTGATTTTATGTCAATGTTGACCTCTTTTGAATGTTCTTTATTCTAAAATTCCTACAAATATATGAAATGATATGTATTATTGTAACAGCTGTCTTTAAAGATTCCCTTTTAAGTTAATTCTTTTCCTAAAAAAATAAGCAAGTCAGTCATGCTTGATGTTTATTGTTAAATGTCTCTCATTATGGGATGCAATAGTTCAACTTAATTAGTTTTTCTTTGAGAAACTTAACCAGTATTGTCTGGACTTTGTTGGCTGCAAGTGAACTATTGTAATGTTTTACCACCAATTGATATTCATGCTATTAAGTCCTTACTATTTCTGAATTAGATTATATCAGTGTCATAGTCTGTTCGAATATTGAATTCAGAACTCAGCCATATTAAACGGTTATATGCCAACCTTTTTGATAGCAGCACATATGATTATTTTTTCTTAATATAATTTTAGAGTATCTTCATTGAACAAGGCCCTGGCGCTTGATGATTCTTCAGCTTTTTGGATTATGTTTTTTCCTTACATATAATCATTGTCTTCTTTTATTGCGGTCTTCATAACATTTAACATTTGTGTAAATCATGTTGATATATATGTTTTGGCTTGAAACTGATCTCTTTTGTAATTGTAGGGAGCGTTGGATGGTGGACTTGATATCCCTCACAGTGATAAAAGGTTTGCTGGTTTTTCCAAGGATGGGAAGCAACTCGACGCCGAGGTTCACAGGAAGTACATCTTTGGTGGTCATGTTGCTTCTTACATGAGGGTATGTGACTTTTCAATTTAATTTTCATATTTCGCTATTAAAATGTCACCAATTTGATATCTTACTTCTGCATATAACTTAGATGCATGTGCTTCTATTTGTGTTTTTGAAGTGTCTCAAGCCTGCCTATTATTTCATCTTTTGAAGTTTTATATTTCATAATCATATTCCCAAGCATTGCACCCGATTTCTTTGTCAACTAATTATTTACTTATTACACAGTAATATTTTTATTCCGAATGTTTTATAGTATCCTGATATAAAAGTTGTTTTAATGGATAGTTCCTGCATTTTCTTGCTCTTAGACTTTGATGGAAGATGAGCCCGAGAAATACCAAACACACTTCAGTGAATACGTCAAAAGGGGCATTGATGCTGACTCTATCGAGACATTGTATAAGAATGTGCATGCTGCCATTCGAGCTGACCCATCTGCAGTTAAATCTACCAAAGAACCTCCCAAGGAGCACAAGAGGTATATGCGTTAATGAACTTGCAACTTATTGTCTTAAATTTAAATTGTCTTTTTACATTACTTCAAATTTTGGGTTGTATCCTGAGGTGTATTTGTTTGCTTTTCAGGTTTAACTTGAAGAAGCTCACCTATGAGCAGAGGAAGGCAAAACTCATTGAACGATTGAACGCTCTTAATTCATCTGCCGGGGCTGACGATGAGGATGAGGATGATGATGAGTGAAAATTTCTTTGTAGGCTTTAGTGTGACATTTGTCCGAGCCTTTCCTTTGTTAGACCGATTCTATTTTGATGCAAAACCTGTCTAGTTCTTGTTCTGCCAAATTTGAGACGCAAAAATTTTGACTCATGCTAGTTTGATGTTGTGTTTAACGAGTTTCCTTTTCAATTTTATTTGTGGATACGATGAATGCCTGTGGGGAATTCTTTTCTCTCAAGACCATTTCAATATCTTCTGATTCGCGTTTATTTGATTCAACGTTACTATCTAGTAACAACAGTTGTATATCAATCTTCGCAGCTACAATTCACAAATTCTTTTTCATTCTTAAAATTGAGCGTGAAGTGCTTTTCACATTTAAATAAAATTTTCTTAATGCATATTTGTAATAATATTTTAAATTTGCATTTAGTTCAAGCTGTTGGAACTGTAAAATGTAAAGGCACACTTTTTCATTATTGTGTTAGTACTCAAATAATCAAGTGATCTGATTTAAGAAATGCTGGAGTGAAAATGATCTGATATAAGAAATAGAATATTTACCGTGATATTATAAGACTAAATCCATATATATTTTGTAAATGAAATCCAAAATCGTTATATTTTCATTTGTAATTTGTAAATATATATTTTCATTTGTATTAGTTAAGGGGAAAACCTGCTTAGGCTGGATGCCAGATTTTTTTGTATTTTAATCTATTTTAATAAATATATATGGACAAAGTGGGAAATACGATAAAAATCAATAAACTATATATGATTTTACTCTTAACTTGATTATAATTTATTAGTTCAGAAGCTAAAAGTAATAATAGTAATCGTGATTAAAAAGGTCATTAGAAGTTTTTATTTTTCCCGGGTATTAACGCAACTATCAGAGCATTTAGGTAAAGAAAATTAATCAGGGTGTAATAAGGTAGAGGATATTTTTAATTTTTAGCCAGGGAGAGAAAGAACAAGATATAGTTTTCGGATTGCCAAGAAGTCTCGATTCGTTAGTACTAGAAAATAATTCAAATTTTGGTCATACTAGACAATAACGGTAACGAATCGAGACTTCTTGGCAATCCAAAAACTATATCTTGTTCTTTCTCTCCCTGGCTCTCTCGCTCTCTTTTGCTCTCTCTCTCTTTGGCAGAAAGCTCCACCTCCATCCTCCTCGGCAGATCAAGATTTGGGAAAGTAGCAGCGCCCAGATCTCCTTCTCGGCTGCGCTTGGGTCGCTCTGACGCCGTCAACCTCATCTTGGACGGCGGCAAGGTCGCCAAGAACTCTTGGCCGGGGACTGGTCAAGAACTGCAGACTCGAGAGCGCGTTTGCTTGTAAGTGCCCTCGCCGGCCAGGGTTTAGGAAAGCCATGGCTATCGTCAAGATGAGAAAAGCAGAAGCGCTTGCAAAGTTGTGCGGCTCTCGATCGCGAGCGGAGACCTTACATGGCGTTCGACGCGCCCACGACCCGCAGCTCTTCCCGGGCAAAGCCAAACGCGTCCAAGAACGGAGGAGGAGAGCGATGAAGAGTCGGCTGAGGTCTCCTTCGCCCGTCTGCGCCTCGAGGGTTACTGGCCGAGGCATCGCCGTGGCGAGAAGAAGTTGTGAATGGGCAGACCACCGTGCGGAGGTTTCGAGGACCCGCAAGAACGGACGTTTTGTTCGGCCATGTCCATTGATCGACTTAAATCTTGAACCACCGGAGGAGGAAGAGGAGGAGGCGGCGACTGATACTACTACTATATCTGCCACGGCCGCGAACAACGTAGTTAATCTTGAACCAGAGGTGGAGGAGTTGGATGAAGATGATATGGCGTCTCCCACAAGGATGGACTTGATATGGAATCTTGAAGAAGAGGAGCAGGACGACATGTCGCACTTCGTCGACTGGCCTCATAGTCCTTGCAGTTCATCAGGCAGCTGTAGCCCTGAACCAGAGGAGGAGGAGGACCGGGTGGTGGATGTAGATGATATCGCCTCCTCTCCCACAAGGATGAACTTGATGAATCTGGAAAGGCGGGAGCAAGATTACATGCCCTTTCAGTTCTCACAGGACTACATGAGGAATCTTGAAGAAGAGAGGGACTACATGCGGCGCTGCGTCGACCATCCTCTCAGTCCTTGCAGTTCATCAGGCAACTGTAGCCCTGAACCAGAGGAGGAGGAGGAGGAGGAGGCCCGGGTGGTGGATGAAGATGATATCGCCTCTCCCACGAGGATGGACTTGAGGAATCTGGAAAGACAGGAGCAAGATTACATGTCCCGCCTCGTTGACTGAACTGCTGCTCATTCTTGTAGTTCATCAAGCAGCTGCGTGTAACCCCCCACCCCAGCAGAGAAACTGAGAAAGTATTTAAGTAATGTTAGGAACTTGTGATTTCGTAGCTTCATTCTTTGGAAGAGGGGAATAGCCTCTCTCTCTCTCTTCTTGTTTTCTTTTACGAAACGGAACTCTCCGGGCAGAGTGATTTTGGATTTCAACATTTATTATATTAATACAAGCATAAAAATGCATGTGTATATAAGACTTTATTGAGTTACTGTATGTTTCTTGTTCTCATAAGCTTATCAGTGCTGGATAGATGTCATGCTTTTCTTATTCTGTTCTGATAAGTTTGAGCGTTACTTTGATAATAAAAGAAAATAAATAAAGAAAGTTATCCTCTCTCTCTCATATATATATATATAATGAGAAAAAAATCTAATATGCTTATTGGATGATAATGGTTAGAATAAGAAGGATTCCACGTGAATAAAATTGTGCAGGTAAATAAATATATGAAGAATTCAAGTTTGGTAACATCTGAATATACTCTTCGTGAACTTAATGTAATGTTCAAGTCACGGATGAACTTATAAGTAAGATATTATTGAGCTGTTGATGCTATAAATAAATTGCCTCGTTGATAAGCTTCCAATTACATAGGTAGTCTTGTCTTTTGGGTAAAACTTAATCAAGTTTGTGGCTACCTACGCAAAAATAAAAAGTTCTTACGTACGGGTATGAACAAATTAAAGAAAATAGGAACACAGAATCCCACGAAAATATATTAAGTAAACTAGGGAACTTCAAAAGAGAATAAATTTATTTATCCAACTTTTATTATAATCAAATATCGATTTTAAAAATATATTAGAATTGTGAATAGTTTGATATGGATGATAGCGAGTTTGAAGTTTCTATGATTATCCTCCAAAAGTAGGGGAAGCAAAATCACTTTCACTACAAGGCCTCGATCTTGATTTCAAATTGGACCAAGATCTAAAAAGGGAAGTTCAGGTTTTGCTTCTTTTTCCCTCTCTTATTTATGTAGTATAAATTATTATTATTATTATTATTATTATTATTATTAAAGAAATATATAACATAATAAATTTATTTATATAATAAAATTTCCTAATGGAAGCAAGAAAATAATAATGACAATATTATAATTATTTTAAAATCGTTGAGCCTTAATAAACTAAACAATCGTCAAAACGATATGGGCCTGCTTAAATTATTTATCTAACCCATGGGTTTTTTTCCTTTTATAAAAGGATAAATTAGAGCTTATTTTACAGTAAAAAAATAAGCCTATTAAAGGCCCATGAATCCACTGGAAAAAAAAAGAGAAATGAGTTTATTTTTTTTTCCTGCCCCTCCGCTCAGATCTTTTTTCCATGACTCTTCTTTATTTCTGGGAACTTTTTTCTTCGACTATTGTCTTCGCTTTGTTCCTGGATGGATGCACGCATATGCTTATTATTTTTTTATCAATATTACGTGCTAATATATTAGTTTGCCTACAAATTGTAATATCTTGATTTTTTCATTAAGGGTAAATTAGACTTTTAATCCAAACATTCATAACTTCTTCCTATATAAAGCATCTCTTCTCTCTCTTTCTCTTATTTTTTCTCTACATCTTAGCGGCTAGGGTTTGAGGAAGAAGAAAGAGGAGATCGGGGAGAAGAAGAAGAGGAAAAAAAAAGAGAAGAAAGATCTAAGATCAAGATATGTAAAGGGGATTCAACTATTCTCTCTTCTTTTAAAATTATATTGATTGTATTGAGAGTAATATGACACCTTGCTCTTATTAAATATTTATTTGAGAAATTTAAGAGTTTTATCAGATCTGATATTATTTTCTAATGATTCATTATTAGATCTAAATGTTAGGATTGCATGATTTAAGTTGCATAATCTGTTAAATTCATGACTACTTGTGATAATTATTTGAATAGATTTTTCTTATCCATAAATTATAAATAATATATGTATGGAAAGCCCTTGAAGTTTAGTTTCCAGAAAAATTAGTTTTATATGATTTGGAGTTGTATATAAATAATTATGATCCAAACATCAGACTAGTGTCGTGCTATCTTGAGAATTCATGACTATTTTATAATAATTTTTTAGATAGTTTTTCTTATCCAAAAATTATAAATAATATATGGATGGAAATCCCTCGAAGTCTAGTTTCCTCCGAAATTAATTTCATATTATTTGAAGTTGCATACAAATAGTTATGATCCAAATATTGGACTGGTATCGTGTTATCTCAGGTAACAGTGATGCCAAATTGTAAAACGTATAGTAAATTGGAAATACTGAATTAGGGTTTGAAACCTATACCAAATTGTTATCTTTCTGTGAAAATTAGAATCATCTGAAAAGAACAAGTATATGTTAAGTTATTAATATTGCAGTAACTGCTGCCAGAATACTGTGTAGAAAATAAATTCTGATAGTTATATGAATATTTAGGAAAAAGTCCCAACCCTTGTGAATGAATGAAAATTGCTTGTTTTAATGTGTTTTATTATGCATAGATGTTGAGAGATCATATCTGAAATATTTATGATATTTCAAACTATTTTTATTAAAATTTTAAATCTCAAAAATTGAGATTTTCGAGTGGAAGATTGGACTTCCAGGACGTTGGCACGACCGTGCCAGGTCCCAGAACGATCGTGATAGATTGAAAACTGATTTATGTTATATTTATGTTATTTTTAAAGTATTTACTATTATGTATTACTGATTGATAATTCTATATGAACCTAGATACACGAATTGCATGGACAGCCGTAACTAGGTTAAAATATGAAGATCGAGTGACGTAAATGATTGTTGTTTGAAAAGCATAATGAACCCAGTTGTGGATGATGTTACATGTTGCCCTTTTATGGCACTTTGTCAGAAAATTATTCGGAATGATCGTTACACACATCGGCAACGATTTGTGCATTCCGATGTTGCCCTCAGGCGAGAGTCTAGAATGATCGTTACATACACCGGCAATGGTGTGTGCATTCTGATGTCACCTTCGGGTGAGAGTGAAGCATTGTCTCCTAGGCCTAGTTAGCCTATTGAGAGGGCAATGACATAAGTCCCAACTATCGAAAAATATAACGTTAATAGGAAAGGACCAATGATCGATCGAATGGAATGAAGTCTCACGAAAGTCAAAGTCCAAATGGTTATAAATCAACTCTGAGAAAAGTTATGAAATGATGTCCCATGAAAGTGGAAGTCTAATGGGTTATAAAGCAACCCTGAGGAGAGTTATGAAGGCAATGGTTATGGTAAGTGCATCCCACTTATATGCATATGGATTGAATGAATGATTGATATAAATGTCCACACTTTATGTATGATGATATGATTGCATATCTGCCATGCCATTATTATGGTGCATGATGATTATACATTGATATTGATGGATGACATGTAGATCACATGATAAGTACATGTCATGTATATTGTTTCTTTCTTATTTTATACGAAGATGATGATGCATATCATATAGTATCATGTATATGATCATATCATCGCATGCATGGCCTTTACATACTCTAACCGGGAAAATTCCTGCACCCTAGTTCCATGCAGGTGCATAATATTTGGATGAATGACGGCTCAGCTCATGACAAATAAAATTGTACAATGATTTAAAATGTTGAGTCATCATGTTTTAGAGTCTTTTGATTATATTGTTAAAGAGATGTTTTAATTACTATTAGTAATGGTGTCTAAAGATGTTTTCAATTCTATAATCATAATTTTGATGATTCATGAAGTTTTCCACATTTTTATTGAAAGAGTATTTTATTATATTTAATTGGTTTTTATGCTTCCGCTATAATAAATGAAAAATAATTTTTTCTTATTATTATGTGATGGCGAACGGGCTAACACAGCCGAATGACCCAATTGTCCTCGACAATTTGGGGTTGAAATTCGAGATGTTACAGTTTGGTATCAGAGCACGCTTGGGACCTACGTTAAGTATGTTATACAATTGTTAAGAGTCTAAGTCCATGTGCAATCGTCATGAGCAGCCATCCAAAATTAAAGAGTATGCAAGTATTGTGCCATTGATTGTATTGCTAAATTAACTAACTTATGTTGGTTAATTATTGTTATGTGAATGATGAAACACGATGGTACCTCCAATACTTCTAGAGATCAGAGAGAGCTCATTGAGAGCTTACCCCCATGGCGCGAGCAATGGAAAGAAATGCAAAGTCGGGCCACTCTAGTCAGTCAAAATCAAGAATCGAGAGGTTCCTGAAGCTGCACCCCCTACTTTCAATGAGGATAGAGATTCAGACAAGTCTGAAGCTTGGTCAGATGTGATCACTGAGAAATTCAGAGAAATGGATTATTTTGAAAGGCATAGGGTCAATTTGGCCATGCATCAACTCACTGATAAAGCTCTTCATTGGTGGAAATCGGTGATAAGAACTCAGTTTGACTAAGATGATGAGATCACTTGAAGGGATTTCAAGAAGACTTTCAAGAACCAGTACCTTCCTCCACATATTAGGGGGAAGAAATGAGCTAAGTTCATGAACCTACAACAGGGCAGTTTGACTGTAGAGGTATACCGTAACAAATTCCTTGAGTTTGAGAGGTATAGTCCTCTAAAGCACGATGAAGGACTGAGAGTGAACCACTTTCTGAAAGAGTTGAATCTCCGCCTGAGGATCAATGTGAAATGTGGGGACCTTGAGACAATGGCAAAAGCTATCTCCTTAGCAACCAACTTGGCTATAAATCTTTTCTTTCTGCCATAAGTTCCATCTTGAAAAGTGCAGGATGAAGTCTGGAGCATGTCACAACTGGAGCAAGATGGGCCACTTTGCCAGAGACTGCACTGAAAAGAAGATTGACTATGAAGATAAAGCCAAGGGCAAACAAGCTGAAGGCCAGCAGAGAGCACCTAGAAGGGTCTACACCTTGCAAGTGGATGAGGCCTAGAAGTCCAATGATGTGATCCAAAATAATCTTCTTATCGCAGTTCACTATGCAAATATATTGTTTGACTCCGGTGCTACTCGCTCTTTCATATCGCCTGCATTTTCTGATCTGTTAAACGTTGAGAGGGTGAACATGAAGTGACAACTAGACATAACAACTCCACTTGGAAGAGTCTCCACCACACAGTACCTCCCAGATGTCAATTTTGATAGGAGTAAATTACTCCGCTGATTTGGTAGTACTACCTATAATAGAGTACTACAATGTTATTTTGAGCATGGATTGGTTATCTAACCATGATGCCTATTTGAGGTGCCCCGAGAAAAAAGGTTCAAATAAACAAGACGGATGATAGTTCTGTGATCTTTCGCGGAATACCATCAAGAGAAAAGAAGATGATGATCTCCTCGATAAAGGCAACCAAGATGTTGAACAAGGGCTGCCGAGAATTTTTAACAAGCATCGTCAAAAGTGACTTTCAACCCAAGCCACTAGAGGACCTTGAAGTAGTTAAAGACTTTTTTAACGTATTTTTCGATAAGCTCCCGGGATTACATATGGAAAGAGATCGATTTTCATATTGATCTCGTGTCCCTCCTATCTCAAAGCCTCCCTATAGAATGGCACCAACAAAGATGAAGGAGTTGAAGACTCAATTACAAGATCTGTTGGACAGAGACTTCATCAGGCCAAGTGTGTCCCCATGGGTGCACATGTCCTGTTTGTGAAGAAGAAGGATGGGTCACTGAGGTTATGCATAGATTATAGGATGTTGAATAATGCGGCAATCAAGAATAAGTACCCTCTGCCCAGAATTGATAATCTTTTTTATCAATTATCCACAGCGTCGATCTTCTCCAAAATTGACTTGAGAAGTGGGTACCATCAGCTCAGAGTAGCTGATGAAAATATTGCAAAGATGAAATTTAGGTCAAGGTATGACCATAATGAATTCTTGATTATGCCTTTCGGACTAACAAATGCTTCTGCAACATTTATGTACTTGATGAATAGAATTTTCAAGGTCCATCTCGACACATTTGTGATCGTATGTGTAGATGATATCCTGATCTACTTGTCGAGTCCAGAGGAACATCAAAAGCATCTGAGAATTGTCCTGGAGACTTTGAGACAATACCAGTTGTATGCAAAGTTCTCAAAATGTGAATTCTGACTGGAACAAGTGATATTTTGAACATGTAGTCTCAAAAGAGGGGATTTCAGTGGACCCAAACAAAGTAGAAGCTGTCATCAATTGGAAAAGGCCAAAGAGACATATATTAGGAGTTTTCCTAGATTGGCCGACTACTATAGAAGGTTTATCCAAAACTTCTCAAAGATTGTTGCTCCAATGACAAAGTTGATCAAGAAGAAAGAAAAGTTCAATTGGACATAACAATGCGAAGATAATTTCCTAGAATTGAAGAAGAGGTTGACCACTGCACTAGTACTAACAATTCCCACAAGAGTTGGAGGCTACACCGTGTACAGTGATGCCAGTGGAACTGGATTAGGTTGTGTGTTAATGCAGCATGGAAGAGTTGTGCGTATGCCTCTAGACAACTGAAACCACATGAGAGGAACTATCCTACTCATGACTTAGAGTTGGCAGCAAAGAGACACTACGTATGTGGAGAAGAATTTGAAGTCTTTGCTGACCACAAAAATCTCAAATATGTGTTCACTCAGAAGGAACTGAACATGAAACAAAGAATGTGGCTGAAATTTTTCAAAGACTATGAGTTTAGTATTCTCTACCATTCAGGTAAAGCCAACTCTGTAGCAGATGCCTTGAGCAGAAAATGAGAAGGATCATTGGCATGCTTAATAATTTACAAATGAACTCTTATTGAAGAAAGTGCTCAGGGCAAGTTGATGACGCATTGTATTATTCAACTTGATCTAGTGGCAAGGATAGCACAAGCACAGAAAGAAGATCCAGAGTATAAGGACATGAAGGCTCTATGTGAAAAAGAGCACCCAGATTATAGGATTGATGAAGATGGAACTATTACGTTTCAAGACAAGTTATGAATATCTGAAGATAAAGAGCTCAAGAAATTCTGACTGAGTGCCACAAGTCAGAGTTTGCTATTCATCCTAGAACTAATAAAATGTTCAAAGACCTGCAAAGGACATTTTGATGGAGAGACATGAGAAGAGAAGTAGCAAAGTTTGTCTCCAAGTGCTTGGTCTGCCAACAAGTCAATATTGAACATCAGAAGTCACCAGGACTACTGAACCTACTGCACATACCTCAGTGGAAGTAGGAGGAGATTACAATGGATTTCATTATGGGTCTCCCAAAGACACAGAAGGGTCACGATGCCATCTGGGTCATCATTGACATATTAACCAAGTCAACTTTCTTCTTACCATACAATGTGAGACAGTTAGCTGCAAGTATGGTGAAACTATATGCTGATGAAATCATCCAACTACATGAGATTCCTACTTCCATAGTATCGGATAGAGACCCAAGATTCCCAGCAAGGTTCTGGAGAGGGTTGCAGCATGCATTTGGTACAAGGCTATACTACAACACTCCATTTCACCCTTAGAGTGATAGCCAAAGTGAAAAAAATGATTCAGACCTTGGAAGACTTGTTCAGATCATGTGCAATTAATTGGCAAGGCAGCTGGGATGATCATCTCACCCTAGTTGAGTTTGCCTACAACAACTATCACTCCACCATAAAGATGGCTCCATTTGAAGCACTATATGGAATACTTTGTAGGTCTCACATGTTGTAGTGCTGATGTGTGTAGAATTGATAGCAAACGTTAGCAAGTGCACTAGTCGCTCAAGTAATAAAGTGAATGAGTAGAGTTATCGTTCCTACGATGACGGTTAATAACTTAGATTCTATTTTAACTTTGTTAATTGAGAAATTAAGAAAGTATGATTTCAGATGTGAATAAAAAGAAAATAATAAAAATAAAGGAAATAATCATCTCGAGAAATAATGATTTGATAATTAAGATATCTAATTATCACAACTATAATGTAATGAATTTTCTTAACTTAGGAATAGTTGAATCAATAACAAAGTGAATTCCCAAAATTAGTTAACCAATGTTTCAGGCTTTAACTACTATCTTATGAATAATTAAAATAAATCAATCTTCTCGATTTTTAATTTACTTAATTAAATCATAAGATGCATTCAATCAGAATTAATATTAAGGGCTTCTCAAGTCACCTTAATAACTTCACAGATTAGGTCTCTTTTGATTTCCCTAATTGTGGCATGCAATAAATAAGATCGATCCTAGAAACTATTATGAAAATAATCACTTCTTCTCAGATAGCAATCAAATCATAAGTCATGGAATCAAAAGAAAGCATTAAACATAAAATTGCAATGCTATTAAAGATTCAAATCAAACTAATATTAAAAAGAATCCAATACATAAATAGGGTTCAACTAGGATGGCCCTAATGAAGAAATAAATCTGAGAAAACCAACATCAAATTTGGAATAAAACTGTAGGAAAAAGAAAACAAAAGCTCTAGTGTAGGCTAAGCGCGTCCTCTCTTGAGTTTCCGGCAGAGCTTCGCTATCGTCCTCGATCTTCTCCTCTTTGTAAGCTTCAAAAGTATGCTACAGGGATGCTTTTCCAAGTCCTCTTTTGCCTCCTTTTATAGGTTTTCTCGTCTCCCAAGGAAAGAAACCGAAAATATATTCACAAAGTGGATAAAAATGACTTTAAAATGGCCTAACAAACCGCCGTCATGGCCGTGACAAAAGGCTGAAAAGGCTGAAAAATACTTAGCCAATTTTCTGTTGAAATTTTCTATATCACGGCCATGACAGGAATTGTCACGGCAGTGACAGTGCCTTAGTCAATTTTTTGCCTATAGAATCTTCTGTCACGGCCATGAAAATAATTGTCACGGCCGTGACAGTGCCTTAGTTAATTTTTTGCCTGCAGAATCTTCTGTCACGACCATGAAAATAACTGTCACGGCCGTGACAGTCTTCTGAGCTGTTTTAGGCCTTTTCTTCGACGTTTTCTCATATCTTGTCATGAATAACTTTCAGATTTAGGTAGAAATCAAATCTAAATGAAATTATATGAAAACAAATCAAAACTCTTCTTTTAAAAACATAAAAACATTCTAAAGTGTTAATCAAATGACCCAAACTATGCATGATTTTTCATGCATCAAATACCCCCAAGCTTAATATTTTGCTTGTCCTCAAGCAAATTTCAAATAAAGCACAGGGCTCCATCATAAAACCAATACTTTTCTCCCACTGTTCTTTTACACGACGATCACTAGAGTATCTTTTCTCAATTAATACCTAGCCTTGCAGAATTCTTAGCATTCAAACATGTCTTTCCTGCATATCTACAAGTAATATTAGTCAATCTCATAAGAGTATCAATATTGAACCACAAGTCTTTAAGGAGCTTATTTTCATACTATTATCATTCCACATTTAAGCATTAAGAATTTTTTTTTCACTTTAAGAATTTAGTAATCCTCCATATTGCACAAAGTGGTCCATGTAATGGACTTTCGATCGACGGATCCCAGAGCAGATGCCCTTGGGTCGCCAGGCAAAAATCTCCTATGGATCTAATTACCCGGACACACTAAGGTTCCAGAGGATACTTTATACTTTTCACTTAATTGTTGGAGCTCAACTAGCCTCTTTTCATTAACTTTAACATTAAAATTAATTATCATATTTATAAGCTCCAAATAGACTTAGTGTTTTCAATGAAGATGCAATTATAATCAAGACTAACATCATAGTAAATAATAGAGAAATTCATTACTTACAAGCTAGTCCTTCTACTTAGCAACAAACTTCAATCCAAATCTCGATACTCTAGTGATACCCGATAAAAAGAAATAGTGATTGAATTTCATAGATTAAGCGATGTTATGAAAATAAGCTTAAAGACAATAAAATAATAAACAAGGAGAAATGAGATGGCACAAAAATTTTAAAATTTTCATAATTAGATGCACGCCAAACAAAATAAGATGATCGACTCAAAATGTTCAAAATACACATGCCATGCAAATGCAAAATGAATTAAGTCCCTCCCCCAAGCTTGAACCTGACACTGCCTCAGTGTTAGACCCGTATACATGAAAATTACGAAATAATAATGATAAAATGCAAAAGGAGTAGAGACAACCTGATGATTTATAGGTTCTGCTGAGCAATTAAAAATATCTTGGTCACATTGCTTGGGCGGCTCATAGGTTTCTTCCAGCATGATTTGAACTTCTGCATTTCAAAACTGTCACGGCCTTGGCGCTCAATAAGATAGAGTCGACCGTGAGAGATGTAGGCATGGTCGTGACCGTGTCCTCCTGAAATAATCTCAATCTAAACAATTTTTAATGTTAACTAATCTAAATTAAACAATCCCATACTAATGCTAAACTAAAAACTAAGAGGACAAAAGTTTAAGAGTATAATTCTAAGTTATAGTCTTTAGCTTGACTTTTACTCTTTTGTTATCTCAAGTGTCTGGAAGGGATTCGAAGTGACCTTTTTCCATCTTACCTCTAATGTAACGCTCGAAGCATTGTCCCTCCACTTTGAAAGAAGTACTTGGCTCTTTTTGTGGAGCTTGATCCTTGGGCTTCCAATGCATCGAATTTTGTGATATATGAGGTGATGACGGTGTGTTCCCTTTTATTAATGAATGATTTGGAGGTAATGGAGGGATGGTTGTTGGACTTTCTGGAGGCGGATTTCTTCTTCGTACTTGTCCATCTTCCATAATATATTCACTTGTTTCCTTGACCCTCCATTGAGTAGTCCATGTCTTTTGATAATAATTCTTCCTCGGTCTTCTTCTTCCTGGATTAAAATATTGCAAGTGACATGGGCATATAATAGGTACAAATTTATCCACAACATTATCCTCCGAGGCATAAGTAATCTGAGAAGCCAACTCCACTTTCTTCTCCAATGTCTAAAATTTTGCCTGCAAAATATCAAACTTAACATTAAAATTTGGGGATCGAGGAGGAGAAGAATTAATAACTAGTTGTTGATCCTTCAACTGTGCCAACTGTGATTGTAGATTACTAATGAGTTGATCTTGTAGGATGAATCTTTTCTCTATGACTCCAATCAATTGACACAACTTTTGTTCGGTGTTGGAATTTGACTCTGACTGAGTGGATGTAGCAACAATATTTTTCACTTGAATCTTAGCCTCCAATTGTTCTACTTGTCCCAGCAACTTCATAAAGGCTTTTTTTTTAAGTTGAAATTTTTCTTCAGCTATTATCATAAACTTTAACATTATGTCTTCAATTGTAGACTTTCCTTGTACCATGGGAATGAGTGGAATACTGTTATTTGCAAGTTGTGATATTTGTGCTTCATAATCCTCAAGCATCTTTCTTTGTTCTTTCAAATAGTAATCTCCCATAGTCTTTGGTTTTGTTGTCATTTGAAGATACTTCCTGGTCACACAAGATAAAGAGATATGAAAGTATGTGAACTAAGAAGAATCTGCGTGGAATTTAACAAAAAAATAAAACCTCTCAAATAACAAGTAAAATAAAAATAAAAATTATTAAACACCATCCCCGGCAATGGCGCCAAAAACTTGATGCGTGTAGAATTGATAACAAACATTAGCAAGTGCACTAGTCGCTCAAGTAATAAAGTGAATGAGTAGAGTTATCGTTTAATTTAGATTCTATTTTAACCTTGTTAATCGAGAAATTAAGAAAGTATGATTTCAGATGTGAATAAAAAGAAAATAATAAAAATAAAGGAAATGATCACTTGGAAAAATAATGATTTGATAATTAAGGCACATAATTATCACCACTATAATGTAATGAATTTTCTTAACTTAGGATTAGTTGAATCAATAACAAAATGAATTCCCAAAATTAGTTAATCAATGTTTCAGGCTTTAACTACTATCTTATGAATAATTAAAATAAATCAATCCTCTCATTTTTTAATTTACTTAATTAAATCATAAGATGCATTCAATTGGAATTAATATTAAGGGCTTCTCAAGTCACCTTAATAACTTCACAGATTAGGTCTCTTTCGATTTCCCTAATTGTGGCATACAATAAATAAGATCGATCCTAGAAACTATTATGAAAATAATCACTTCTTCTCAGATAGCAATCAAATCATAAATCATGGAATCAAAGGAAAGCATTAAACATGAAATTGCAATGCTATTAAATATTCAAATCAAACTAATATTAAGAAGAATCCAATACATAAATATGGTTCAACTAGGATGGCCATAATGAAGGAATAAATCTGAGAAAATCAACATCAAATCTGGAATAAAAATGTAGGGAAAAGAAAACAAAAACTCTAGCGTAGGCTAAGCGCGTCATCTCTCGAGTTTCCGACAGAGCTTCGCTATTGTCATCGATCTTCTCCTCTTTGTAAGCTTCAAAAGTATGCTCCAGGGATGCTTTTCCAAGCCCTCTTCTGCCTTCTTTTATAGATTTTCTTGTCTCTCAAGGAAAAAAATCGAAAATATATCCACAAAGTGGATAAAATGGTTTTAAAATGACCTAACGGACCACCGTCACGGTCGTGAAAGATTCTAGCACGGCCGTGACAGAGAGCTGAAAAGGCTGAAAAATTCCAGCTGACAGTGCCTTAGTCAATTTTTTGCCTGCAAAATCTTCTGTCACGGCCATGAAAATAATTGTCACGGCCGTGACAGTCTTCTGAGTTGTTTTAGGCATTTTTTTGACGTTTTCGCATATCCTGTCATGAATAACTTTCAGATTTAGGTAGAAATCAAATCTAAATGTAATTATATGAAAATAAATTAAAATTCTTCTTTTAAAAATATAAAAATATTCTAAAGTGTTAATCAAATGACCCAAACTAATGCATGATTTTTCATGCATCAAGTGCAATTGGTGAGGAAAGACTATTAGGATATGAGCTAATAGAAAAGTATGCTGAAAAAGTAGATTTGATCAAGGAAAGAATGATGACAGCTCAGAGCCGTCAAAAGAGTTATGCAGATTGGATAACAAGAGAACAAATCTACTAAGTTAGAGATCATGTATTGCTGAAGGTATCTCCTACCAAAAGAGTCATGAGGTTCAGTAGGAAGGACAAGTTGACTCCTAAATACATCGGCCCCTTTGAGATTCTGTAAAATGTGGGAGAAGGAGCATACAAGTTGGCCTTGCTTCCTTCGTATACCAAAATTCACAATGTTTTTCATGTATTAATTCTTCGCAAGTACACATATAACAGTTCACATGTGGTGGTGATTGAAGAATCAACTATCAAGGAAGACCTCACCTATGAGGAGTATCCTACTGAGATACTAGAGTATAGTGAATGTCGGTTAAGGAACAAAGTGATAAAGATGGTGAAAATTGTATGGAAGCATCACAATGGAACCAAAGCGACATGAGAATTGGAAGAAGAAATGAAAGAAAAAATTTCCAAAACTATTAGGTAAGTGTTCTTTATCATGGTTTAAAATTTGAGGACAAATTTTCTTTTAAGGGTTAGAGGATGTAACATCCTGATTTTTCCATTAAGAGTAAATTGGACTTTTTGTCCAAACCCTCATAACTTCCCCTTATATAAGACATCTCTTCTCTTTCTTTCTCTCATTTTTCTTCACATCTTGGAGGCTAGAGCCTGAGGAAGAAGAAAGAGGAGATCAAGAAGAAGGAAAAAGAGGAAGAAAAAAGAGGAAGAAAGAGGAGGAAGATCTAAGATTAAAATATGTAAAGGGGATCCAACCTCTCTCTCCTCTCAAAGTTTTATTGATTGGATCGAAAGTAATAGGACACCTTGCTCCTATTAAGGATTTGTTTGAGGTATTTATGAGTTTTATCAGATCTGATATTATTTTCTAATGATTCATGATTAGATCTAAACGTTAGGATTGCATGATTTAAGTTGCATAATTTGTTAAATTTATGACTGTTTTGTGATAATTGTTTGAATAGGTCTTTCTTATCCATAAATTACAAAAAATATATGTATGGAAAGCCCTTGAATAGTTTTCAGAGAAATTGGTTTCATATGATTTGGAGTTGTATATAAATAGTTATGATCCAAACATCGGATTGGTGTCATGTTGTCTCGGGAATTCGTGACTGTTTTATAATAATTTTTTGATAGGTTTTTCTTATCCAAAAATTATAAATAATATATGGATGGAAATCTCTCAAAGTCTAGTTTCTACCGAAATTAGTTTCATATTATTTGGAGTTGTATAAAAATGGTTATGATCCAAACATCGGACTGGTATCGTGCTGTCTCGGGGTAACAGCGAGATCAAATTGTAAAATGTATAGTAAATTTGAAATACTGAATTAGGGTTTTAAATTTATTTCCAAATTAAATATTAGTGTTATCTTTCTGTGAAAATTAGAATAACCTGAAAAGAACAAGAATATGTTAAGTTATTAATATTGTAGTAACTACTGCCAGAATATTGTGTAGAGAATAAATTCTGATAGTTGTATGAATCTCTAGGAAAAAGTCTCAATTTTGTGAATGAATGAAAATTGCTTGTTTTAATGTGTTTTATTCTATGTTAAGAGATCATATATGAAATATTTATGATGTTTGAAACTATCTTTATTCGGATTTTAAATCTCAAAAATTGAGATTTTCGGGTGGAAGATTGGACTTCCAGGACGTTCGTATGACCGTGTCAGGTCCCGGAACGACCGTGATAGAATAAAAAATTGATTTATGTTATATTTATGTTATTTTTAAAGTATTTACTATTATGTATTATTGATTGATGATTGTATATGAACCTAGATACATGAATTGCATGGACAGCCGTAACTAGGTTAAAATATGAAGATCGAGCGACGTAAATGATTATTGTTTGAAAAGCATAATGAACACAGTTGTAGATGATGTTACATGTCGCCCCTCTATGGCCCTTTATCGAAAAATTTTTCGAAATGGTCGTTACATACATCAACGGTGTGTGCATTCCGATGTCGCCCTCGGGTGAGAGTTCAGAATGACCATTACATACATCGACAATGGTGTGTGCATTCTGATGTCACCTTCGGGTGAGAGGGGAGCATTGTTTCCTAGGCCTAGCTAGCCTCTTGAGAAGGCAACGATATAAGTCCCAACTATCGAAAGATATAACGTTAATATGAAAGGACCGATCGACCGAATGGAATGAAGTCTCACGAAAGTGGAAGTCCAAAGGGTTATAAAGCAACCCTGAAGAAAGTTATGAATTGATGTCTTATGAAAGTGGAAGTCTAATGGATTATAAAGCAACCCTGAGGAGAGTTATGAATGCAATGGTTATGGTAAGTGCATTCCACTTATATGCATATGGATTGAATTAATGATTGATATAAATGTCCATACTTTATGTATGATGATATGATTATATATCTGCCATGCCATTATTATAGTGCGTGCTGATTATACATTGATATTGATAGATGACACGTAGATCACATGATAAGTACATGACATGCATATTGTTTCCTTCTTATTTTATACGAAGATGATGATGCATATCATGTAGTATCCTGTATATGATCATATCATCGCATGCATGGCCTTTACATACTTTAACCAGGGAAACCTCTGCACAATGAATCCGTGCAAGTGCATAATGTTTGGATGGATGACGGCTCAGCTCAGGACGAATAAGATTCCACAATGGTTTAGGATGTCGAGTCATCATGTTTTAGAGTCTTTTGATTATGCTGTTAAAGAGATGTTTTAATTACTATTAGTAATGGTGTCTAAAGATGTTTTCAATTCTATAATCATATTTTTGATATTTCAAGAAGTTTTTCACATTTTTATTAAAAGAGTATTTTATTATATTTAATTATTTTTATGCTTCAGCTATAATAAATGAAAAATCATTTTTTTCTTATTATTATGTGGTGGCGAACAGGCTAACATAGTCGAATGACCAAATTGTCCTCGATAATTTAGGGATGAAATTTGTGGTGTTACACAAATTATATATTTGTTATACTAGTGTAGTGATCTACGTTGTGGTATATAGTTACGCAAAATACTATTTTATAGCAATATATTTAAACTTAAATTGAATGTACTACCTGTATCATGGATATATAGAACCAAATTGGAATCACTTCTTGGTTCTAGTTTGGTTCGCCAAACGTAGGCACGTAGCCCGGTTCCTGGATCCTCGTTCAAAGCCTTCGATTTCACATTTTTTGTGAAATTGGGCACTTCCACCAAATGATGTTTTTTCTTTTTTTTTGTTTACGTTATTTTTATAATTTCATTTTTCTTTTTCTTTTTTTATTTTCTCTCTCACACACATTTTGCTTATAAAATAATTTATTTATTATATACAATATTATTTACTACTTATTATTTTATTAAAAATGATTTCATTTAATGTTTTGTTAATTATAATTAATTTTAAAAATGATTGTGTTTATTTGAATAATATATTTTTAATATAATTTTTCCATAAAAAATTAATTTTCAATTTTATCGACAGAGGAGGGGGGAGGCCCCCGGGTGGGAGGGAGGGGGTTCGCCCGACCTCGCCGGAGGTCATAGAGGGGGTGGGGGTGGGGGAGCGAAGGCCCCCTTCGCCGGCCTCCTCTTCTCCCTCCGACGAGGACACCGGAGGGAGAGGAAATGCTTTTTTAATATTTTTTATTATTATATTATTACTTTTTTATTAGTTTCCTGATATGACGGTGTCACGTCAAATGCTCTCTGCGTGACGGAGAGAGAGCATCGCCACGTCAGTAGATCGATCAGAAAATCAGGTATTACCGGACGGGAGGGCATTCCGTGCAACAAGTTTAAAGATGGAGGACGTTCTTGTTACAAAGTGAAGTTGAACGGTATCGCTGAGTAAACGTAGTTGGAGGACATTTGGTGTAATTTTTTCCAAAACTTATTTTTAGAAGCAGTTACAAGTTTGTTAAACTACTTATTATATTAATAATAACTAGTTAATTAAACGACTAACTGACTTATTTTCTTAAAAAAAAGCAGCCCTCCCCTTGCTTAATTTTTTTATTCATAATTAGATTTAATATCTCCTTATCATTCATATTATAATATTATAAGCGTTGAAATTTTTTTAAACTAACTTTTAGGTTACTTATAAGCTTAATCAAACCGGTCTTAATCAAATATAATACGTAAGCATCCTCAATTCCGAAACTCGTGCACGCTTCTTAACTAGTGTGTCTTCGTGCACGCCATGGACAACCATTCCTTTGTGCCACCCCAATTCTTGCTAAAGCTACCTTGGTGAGCATTTGAGGATGCTGATGGATGATGGGTGAACTATGGAGCTCTCTCGAAGTGCATTAATTAACCGGCTCCACTGCAATTTTCAGGTCCCAAATAATTGAAACCCCTCTCATGTTTTCGGTTTTCAAGCCTTGAGTGATGTCCGCATGAGATCTCGGCTGTGCAGGATTCATTTTTTTTTCTCTCCGGATCGATGGTGAAGCAAATGAGAGAATTTCAATTGAAGTAACATACAAACGAAGAATTTGAAACAGTTCTTAGGGGACAATTTGAAGAATCACAATATGTAGGACGAATGGACTAATGACATTGCGTCAAAGAAGCTCACTCTCTATCCATCCATTTCAATCAGCATCACAAACCTTTTTTTTTTCTTCTTCTTCTTCATTTTTTTCCCCTTCCTTTTGAATCAAGCAGAATTAACTACATTAATAATTAGATCTGCATCCCAAGCATATAAAATTGTTTTGGTCACTCAGCAGTTAATTTGAGATGTCTGTCAAAAATATAAAGATATGGAGGGACACTTTTAATGACACACCACTTTTTTTTTGTATATTCTTCAACTCGTGATCCACATTGCAATTATTACTTGCCACTACTACGAGACAACATAAGCAATGCCTGTAGTCTGGACAAGTCAATTATGAAGCATGTGATCGATCGATCAACTGATCATTCCAATTAATTTTTTTTAAAAAAATAGAAACATCGAAATAAATGTGGTCGCGACGCGTTCGGCCAACACAAATTGCCACGCATGCACGTCAGATATGATATATAACATATACATAACAATGTATAATTTCTCCGTAACTCTCATTTTAATCGTCTCCGATTTTAAACATCACTTCCACTTTTAAGAAAACAATCTAAATTAAGTTTCGTATAATTTGTAATCTTGATTTTTCTATAAAAATTTAGACTTGTCATAATATTCAAGCGTAAGGTTTAGATTGAATGTCTACATCTAGCTAGAATTCATGATTGTAAATACAATTTTTTAATTAGCACGTGCCAACACCTGTGTTGCCACACAGGAAACTTGTCCAATGCTTATTATACCAATAGCTTTGAGATCTTTTATGGCATAGACCCACATTATCGATGATATGCTAAAATACAGTTCGCACAAGGATCTCCGATATTATAAACAACAGAAGACATAAAAATATATAGAAGATGATATATGAAATTTACGTGAGATACATATTATCACATGAGCAATCAGGGACGGAGCAAAGAGGAAAAAGTGGGAGGGGCCAACATTTTTAACTCATCAAATAGAAAATAATATTTATTAATAATACTAATTTTATGATATTATTTATCATGTAGAGATTGACATTTTTAAAGTTATAAAAATATCTATAAATAAATTAATAATAATTTTTTATATTTTTTCTCAATATAAATCATCAAATAATAAGAAGAAATTCATTTTTAATATTATTGTGAAACTGATTTTTGTATTATCTTTGTTGTCAAAAGGATCCGCTTTATCTTTTTATTATTATTTTTATTTGTCTAATTTCACTTTGCCATTCATTATTATTTGAAAATTTTAAATAAATTATGAAAAATAGCTGTCCATTTGAAAAGTAGGGGAAAATATATAAATACAAATGATCCATATTTTAAGTATATTTTTTTTTGCAAAGGAAAATAAGAAAAATAACAAAGCCGAAGAAGAAAGATAGAAAAAAAAAGGAAAATTTTATAGTAGAAAAAATAAATAAATGAATGTAAATGATCCATCTAAAATAGCTGCACACTAAGAAATAAAGGAAAGTGTTATAATAGAAATAATTAATCTGCAGCTATAAATGAGTAGAAGATAGTAGACGGATGGAAGAAAATATATAAGTTTTAGTTTATTTTTTATAAGGTTTAAAATTTAATTCAATTCAAATTAAAATTTAATTTTGTGGGCTATGTGGATTTGGCTCATCAGAAAATAAAAAGCATGAAGTTTAGTTTAGCTATATCCTTATAAATATTTCCTCCTAATCATCTCACGATGAACTTTTAGGAATATTTTAAAAATATGAGTATTATTAGGTCAAAGTTTTAAAAGAATGTATCATTTTTTTTATCACATTCCTTAATCACATTATGTGAAGTAAAAAATAATTATTTATATATAAGGACAACTGTTAAATCATAATTTGACGATTTACAAATAATTATTATTAAGATGTTTATAAATAAATGTCTATTTATAAACACTTTATTTTCGTAAAAACCATGTGAAGCAAAAAGTGACTTATATAAGGATCAAATCTAAAACGTATTGATATTTTTATATTGTAAAGAGAAAAAGTGGCGTAAGCGTTTATTTTCACTTTTTCCCATTCAACTTCTTATCGAAAATATTTTTTTCTACCATCTTTTAGGTTTCCATAATCGACGTTGGTGATAATTAGGGTATAAAATAGTAAAAGGTCCGATATATACATACACACATAATATATATATATATATATATGTGGACTAACTAAATGAATCAGAAAATAATATAATATCTCATGCTTCTTTCTTGGAATTGATTAATGGAGGATCTTTTTTGGAGGTTGGAACAGTAGCAGAGATGGGATGTCACAACCTCAAAGACAAGTCCACCTCGCCTTTGTCGCCGTCGTCGGCGTAGCCATAACTCCGTCGGCGCCACCACGCTGCCGCCGACCTCGTGGCCTCCGCCCGACCGCCGGCGCATCCCGTCTCGAAGCTCCCGCTCATCGGATCGTCGTCGCAGAAGACCTCCCGGTGGCCTCCGGCAACGTCGACGAAAGCACGGCGCCCCTTGACCGCGTACTGATCAGCGATGCGAAGGGCCGCGGCGTTCTGCTCCCGGTGCCTCCGCGCCATGCTCCGCTCGTACTTGTGCGCGTTCTGGTGGCCGCCGAGGGCCTGTGAGCTGTAGAACGTCCGGCAGCAGTAGTTGCACGGGAAGAGCTGCGACGGCTGATCCGGCACCGACGGCTGGAGGGTGAGCTCGAGGTTGAGGTGGTCGTAGGATTCTGATTCTTGCTGCACGTCCGGCTCCATGCCCGCGATCTGACCTTGCTGTGCGCACGTACACAAACATGGGCATGCAAACCAACGAAGCCACAGGAACTATTTATGGAGTGATTTGGAGAGTTAATTGCACAGGGGATACAATTCAATGTGGTACGTGGGCAAACGAGCTACATGAGTGCTCGATGTGGTACCGGATAGATCCATGGAGATATTCATGCATGCATGCATGTTTGTCTCTATCAATATGCCATAATGGATGTGTAGATTTTTTACTTGATTACACGAGTAAATCGATTAGTCTTTTAAAGCTTAGATCTAAATGATTGAAGATATAAATGATTACATTCACAATTATTTTGCTCTTATACATAGAGTAAATTATTTTTTGATTTTTTTTGTCTCGAGTCTTTTTTAACGTGAAATTTTTTTCTTGCGAGTCTCATTAGATTAATTAAGTTCAGTGATAAGACGATCTTCAATACGTGAATTGTGAGCTTAATCGTTAAGGCTGCGTGGTTAGGCTGTGGACTCCCTCCTACCCAAAAAATTAATAAAATAAGTAAATGAGCTTGTACAATTCAATTTCATTAAAATTTAGTTTTAATGATCGTCCCTCCAAAAGTTTAATTTTAATTATCGTCCCTCCAAAAGTTGATAAAATTATCATGATTGTCGTTGTGAGGGGTTAAGAGGAATTTTAGACTGAAATTCTTTTTCGATGGTAACTAGCTGTAGCTGCAAGGCAACACGATGTGATGGACATAAGGAAAACAAAATAGATCTGATGTGTTGACATAGAGTTTGAAAGAAATTAATACACTACTAGAAAAATGCGGATTACCGACGGTCCGGACCGTCGGTAATCAGCCCGAAAACCGTCGGTAACGCGATTACCGACGGTTTTTCAGTCGGAATCGATCCGTCGAAAAAACGCTCGTCGCAAACGGATTTGCGACGGTTGAAAAAATTCGTCGAAAATATCGACGGTTCTGGCCGTCGGAACAGTCCCCGGCGGTTCGACCCGTCGAAATTTTCCGACGGTTGCAACCGCCGGAAAAGTCCCCGGCGGTTCGAACCGTCAATATTTCCGACGGTTGCAACCGCCGGAAAAGGCCGACGGTTCGAGCCGTCGCAACTTTTCGATGGTCGCAACTATCGAAACTTTGGACAGGCGTCGCAACTGTCGATCTTTTGACGGTCGCAACTGTCGCAAATAATTTTTTAAATATAAAAAAATTAGCGGCCGGATCCGGCCGCCTGGCGTTCGGATCCGGCCGCTGGAGGCCGGATCCGGCCGCCTGGCGTTCGGATCCAGCCGCTGGAGGCCGGATCCGGCCACCGATCCGGGCGCTGGAGTTCGGAACCGGCCGCCTGACGGTCGATCCGGCCGCCAGTCGGCCGATCCGGCCGTTGTGGGCCGGATCCGTCCGACAACAGAGAGAGAGACGCCGGCGCGGAGCGGGAGAGAGAGAGATACGTCGGCGCGGGAGAGGGTCGCCGGTGCGGGAAAGGGTCGCCGGGTCGTCGGCGTGGAAGGGTCGCCGACGTCCGGCGCACGGGAGAGAGTGCTCGCGGCCGGGAGAGAGAGAGAGGAGAGGAGGGAGAGAGAGAGGAGTGGAGGGAGGAGGGAGAGAGAGAAGAGGGAGGATGAATATATATAAAGGAAAAAAGTGGAAAGAAAGCGGGAAAAGGGAAAAAAAAGCGTGATAACGAAATTTTAATTACCGACGGTTTCGGCCGTCGAAAACGTAAATATTAAATATTTTTATAATTACCGACAGTTGTGATCGTAAAAAATATATTTAGTTATATATAATATTTATTTTTTATTTTATCAACGGTTTGAACCGTCGGTAATCGTTACCGACGGTCAAAACCGTCGGTAATTACGACGGTTTGGACCGTCGCTAGTTATATTAATAAAATACTCTTTATATGATATTATTATACATTTACCGACGGTTACGACCTTCGGAAATTGCGGCGGATTTTGCGACGGATGGATATCCGTCGAAAATATCGACGTTCCTAATCGTCGAAAAATTAAATAATAATATAATAATTTATATAATTAATTTTTTTTATTTCTGACGGTCGTGACCATCGGAAAATCCGTCAAAAAAATTTAATAATAATATTAAAAATATATAATTTAATTTTTTTATTTTCGACGGTCGTAACCGTCGGAAAAGTCGTCGAAAATTGCGACGGATGGATATCCGTCGAAAATATCGACATTCCTAATCGTCGAATAATTAAATAATAATATAATAAATTATATAATTAAATTTTTTATTTCCGACGGTCGTGACCGTCGGAAAATCCGTCGAAAAATTTTAATAATAACATTAAAAATATATAATTTAATTTTTTTATTTCCGATGGTCGTAACCGTCGGAAAAGTCATCGGAAATTGCGACGGATGGATATCCGTCGAAAAATATCGACGTTCCTAATCGTCAAAAAATTAAATAATAATATAAATTATTTTCGACGGTCATAACCGTCGAAAAATCCGTCGGAAACGGAATCGTCGAAAAATCCGTCGCAAATTGCGACGGATTTAGAACCGTCGAAAATTATTCATCGGAAAATCGCGATTTTCTTGTAATGATATTCATGCTTTCAACGAAAATATAATATTAATCGCGCGCACAAAAAGGTCACACTAACTTTAAATAGTTGCCTGTTCGAAGTTTGAACATTTTATTAAACTCATTTTTTTTCAATATTTTATAGAAGAAACTCAGAACATTTAATTTTTGGATCAGATCAATTATGTGTCGGCCACGTCCCACGAACAGGGAGTGAACTCTGGGAATCAAAATTTTAAATTTAGCGATCTTGTCGAGACTATAAAATTTTGTTGCTTCTTCATCACCCTATGTTTTCAAAACTATAAAATTCCAAGAGTACTGACGCCACAATTTAAATTTGCTGACTATCTAAGCGGCCATGCATTTATTCAACCCGAAAGTAAATGGGATCAATGGCATGTAACATCGATTCAATGGTTCAAATGAAATCGTCTGAGTTCAATTGAACGATCCTGAATGCTTTCCTCCCCACTCTTTCTCTCCTTCTGATCGTCTGTATGCCGTCCATCGTCAACTCCCTATTAATGGACATCGATCCCCAGCGACCTCTCCATCCGGCAACCATTAGCAACGACACTGCAACCTCCTCATTCGTAACCACCGACGGCGATCTCTTCTCACCTACGACCCTTACTACTTCTCCTCTCCTTTTGATCGCTTGTGCGCCGCTCATCATCGACCTCCCCCTCAGTGGTCGTTGATCTCTTGCGACCTCCCCATCCAGCAACCATCGGCGACGTTGCAACATCCTCATCCGACGACCACCGATGACAATTCCTTCTGGCCTGCGACCATCCCCTCTCTCCTTCCCTCTCTCCTACAACTGCCGTTGTAATGACCAACAAAGGAAAGATAAAAAAAACAGAGAAAGAAAAAGATAACGTGATGGACTGCCTGGCTGGAAAAAGGGATAAAAAAAATCCATATCCTAATCAAAGTTAGGAAAGGAAAGGGGGATTAAATCTGATTTCATTAAATCAGATTATGAGAGGAGGTTATAAAACAAAATTTCATTAAACCTTTTTCCTTTCTCCAAAAAAAAAAAACTCACGACCCCTGTTTGACCTTCCTCTCGCCCCTCGTACGTGAGCAAAAGCAGGACGCCGCCGCTCGTCGTTCGTGGTGCAAGCGTAGGCAGAATCCCTTTTCCCTTCTAATCAAATCCTTCTGCAATTCCTCACGTTGCCCTCTACACCGATTGGTTTGCAGGCAGCGAAGGAGAGGACGAACAAGGCAGAACACGTAGGAAACAGGGGGGGTTCCTGTTGAGCGATTTTTCGACGAACCAACGCAATGATTAATCGCGAACCGAGGTGGGTGAATCGAAATCACCTTGAATGACATCTGAATTATCCCAAATTCATGCCCTAATCGTTATGAAAAGAAAAGATCAAAGCTAGGGTTCAAGTTATCGTTTTAATTGATTGACTCCTTGTATTCTTTGATTGATTGATTGAATTGCATGCATAATTCACTTCTTATTGTTCTGTTGTTGTGTGATTGATTTGCTAGGAGATAAGAACTAGGTTAGGATGAGATTGCATTGGAAAAATGATGAAATTTGAAAGTTTCGTAACTTTCTGGACGCCGACCGATCGACCGATCCGCAGGTATTGTGGCAACCGGTCGACCGATAACCTGCCTATCACCGTATTTCTACTCATGTCGACCGGTCAACCGATTCTCGTCACCGGTCGACCGATCCTCCTCATCAGGTCGACCGTTCCACTAAACGGATTGACCGACTTAATTAATATCCGATTTGACCTATCGGTCGATCGATCTTAACATATCGGTCGACCGACCTACAGACAACTGGTCGACCGTTCCCCTAAATCGATCGACCGATTCCCTAGAAAACCTTTTATTATATTTATTAATTATTTTTCTTTTATCCAGATATTATTTATATATATATGATTGATCCTATTGTCGGACCCCACAGAGATCCCTCATTGATTTACATGATTTATTCCCTTATTGATTTATTTCACATTGATCTTATCGTATCCATGAAATCAAGAACAAAGAGCCACAAGTTGTTAAAAGTGATTAATAAGTTCAGATGAACGATTAATGATGGGTTACCAGTCCAAGCCAAGTGCATCAAGATAAGGGTCGCTCCCTTGGTCATGGTTTGATCACCCATTAATCCGCACAAGGCCGTATCATTTGCTGGGCATACCCTAAGAATTAAAGGCACTCAAAGTCACCCTGATTGTTAATTAATAACCAAGATCAACATGCATGTTCAAGTTCAAGTCAAGTCAAGTATGCCATGATTCCAAGTTTACTATGTATTATTGATCCTCATAATTCATGATATCGCTGATCTTATTCTTATTATGATCCATGATACTGATATGTTATCTTTCACGTTCAAGTTAAGCATGATTATTTACCGCTGATTATTATATTCATGTCATGCATTGTATATCATGTGGTTTCCCACTAGGCTGTAAAGCTTACGGGAGGACCTCCTCCCCTGTGTCTGATTTCCACAGGACCATGTCAGTAACGTGGTGGAGTAGGCGTGTGGTGATAAAGCTCTGGCGATAGGACAACACATGAACCATAGGGCTTTTAGAGTGTTATTTAGTTTTCGTTTACCTTCCGCATTTTGAATTCATGATGTAGAACTTATTTTATTTCTTAGTAATGACATAGCCACTTTTAGACTTCCGCAATTAAAGTTATTATTTATCTTTATTTCTTTTCTTCCACTAACGTGTCTCGGTTCTTGACTGAGATATGGTCAATATTATGGTCAAAGTCATAGCATGTCGTAGCGTCTCCAGGTTGATCTTTGCCACGTGGCGGGGGTCGATTTGGGGGCATTACAGCCGCCCTCCAACGACCTTCCCTCCTCTTCCGTCATCTTTCCCTCGGCCGCTATCGTTGAGCCCGCGTCGACGCGTTGTCGATCCAAATCCACATTCTCGTCCCTCTTGTGCTGATCGTTGTTCTTCTTGTGTCGTCGTCGTCATCCCTACTTGTGTCGATCAATGTTCCTCTTGTGTTGTCACTGTCGATCATTGCTCCGCCACAGATCAAGGGACGAGGTGAAGTAAGGGCTCCAATAGGGCAACACCCCTAATCTGAAGATCAGATTTGGACAGTCCATTGGATCCGACGGCTCCAATGTAGGTGTTGCACCAAGTTTCACCAAAGGGTATTATATCCCATTAATCCCAAAGTAAATATATATAGAATTTAATAATGATGTGAAATGCTTCTTTGTATTGCATCTATCAAACGATGTTTCACATCTTTTTCTTTATTTTTGAATACTAATTTAGAGGGTTATTAGTAATGTTAAAAAATAATTTTAGAACACAATAAATTGTAAAAAAATACTTATATTAATAATGTAAAATAAACTATTCTATAAATAATATAAATATGATACTCACGAATTGGTAAGATAAATAAATTATGTATGTTTTTAATATTCTATTTGACATTATTCGTAAGATCCCAAGGTGAAAGAATAAAAAGGTGAAAAATAGTCCTACATGAATAAAATGCGAAGGTGGACATGAGTTTATAAGTGACATCTTCTTTACCTATCAAGACGTATTTTAAATTTGTGCGGACCGAAGACTTAAAACGAACAATATCTTAACGGAGCTAAGGGGGTGTTACAAAAGATATCGAAAACATCCTCGCATGCTCACTTGAACCATGTGGGAACTCGGTCCATAAATCACTTAATGAGGACGTTAAGTCCCTTGGAAGGGCAATTGTAATGCCCCAAGTTGAAAGATCAAAGGGTGAAAAATAGTCCTATATAGATAAAATACGAAAATGGTCATGGATTTGTAAGTGACATTCCCTTTATCTATCAAGACGTGTTTTGCGGACCGAAGACGTAAAGCGAACAATATATTGACGTGCTAAAGGAGTGTTACATTATTAATAAATTAATAAGTGAATAATAATTTAATAGCACCACAATTGGATACTAAATGGGACAAATAAATTAGAAAACAATTGAAAATCTTCAAATCGGTCGGTCAAAGAGTCACGAGTTTTAAAAAAAAATAGTCATAACTTACTTTTTCATTAAAAGTCACTGGGATAGCGCTATTTGGTAGATTAGGATTTGACTAACAATTGGGATTTTGTAACCCTAAATCAACTCGGGTAATGCTTAAATTCAAAATGATCGTGACAATTTACCTAATTAAAATATTTATAAAAATATATTATTTCATATTTGGAATATCTTCCAACATTCCAATCAAATATAAAATTTTTATAAACACACGTCAACAAAAAAATATATGAGATATAAATGATGATACTAAAACTTAAAGCATGCTATTCTTGTTAATTTATTATATAGGGTTTTGATATTGTCATAAATGTAACATTAATGAAAAGACGAGACCTACAAAATATATTTAAAAAATCGACAGATTTTAAAATAAAAGCATTGCTTGAACGTCTATTTTTCTTATATCTAGAAACCATTAAATTATGAACAGAAGTTGGGAATGGGTGATAAACAATTTGTTTATCCTTTAAATAGAGTTTGATTTCTGTGTAAACTTCATATCTGATAATGATGATACAAATTGTTTCGATGATAGATAATTTAGATTTGTATTTTATCTTTTCTAATATTACGGTGGAAGTTGGAAAAAAAAATTTCGACGACTAAACTTTGGACGTTTCTGATGCAACCTAAAAAGTAAGTTCCGCGACAAAATTAAATTATGAACCGTTTGAGCCTACACCTACATACTCTCTACTTTTCTTCCACGTGTTCGTATAGAAACAATCCTTGCCGTCATTCTTGAATCGACAATCCAAATCTAACTAATAGTCCACGAGCTATTGGCCAAAATGTTGTTGGATCTGGCGTTCTGGAGTTTTCTTTTCCATTCTGCTATAATATATATATATATATATATATATATATATATATATATATATATATATATATAATGTACCTTGATAGCACATTTCGTTTTTTTGAAATACTGAACACATTTCTACTATTAATTCACTGATTAATAAATTTTATAATAAGTGATTAAATCTTTTTAGTTAAAAATATTATTTATCTGACCTGTTAATGAATAAGCGATTGGAGTACACAACATATCTTTGGAGCAGTACATTAGTCATATATATATATACATTAGTCATCATTATCTTCAATTCAAAACACATTACATCATGTGAGTATTAAAGTGCTGAATATTTTTACACTGGTAAGATAAAATTGAATGGCAATAGTGTATTATATGAGATTAACGGAGGTGTAACGCTCTTTGGATAAATTGAACCGTTCATTTTACATTTATGGTCCAAATTATTTGGCATTCTCTCTTCTCTCTCGTGTACCACTACAATAAAAGAAATTTTTAACGACCAACTATTACTGTCGAGACAAAAAAATAATCATTAAAAATAGTTAATAGCGGTAAGAAAAAAATATGGACATTATTAAACACATTATTAGCGAAAGAGAAAATTGCTCATCTCTAAAAAGTAAAGTCCGATCGTTAAAAATGATTATTAATAATCATTAAATTTTTGTCATCATTAATTATTTATAAATTAAGATCAAGTAAGCATGCAAACAAAAAAAATATATGTACAAGTGAATAGTCTCACATTGAAGACACTAAGAAAATGAAAGCAACACATCCTTTATAAAATGGGCCTTAGAAGTAGGCAATGGGTCAACACAACTTTTGATTTAAAAATAAAATTTTTAACTTAACCGGTTCACTGAGGCTGGTTTTGGTTGGTTCTATCCAATTTTGGCCGGTTCTATCTGATTTCGACCGGTTCTTGATCAGTTTGAAATGGTTCAAAATGTCCAATCTTCACTCCCGTTTTAGGGGTGATTCAGGACCGTTTTAGTGACCGGTCCGATCCTGTCCGAACGTGACGACATTGATTTTAATGATCGAATTATTTCTTATCGTTGATGATCAATGGGATTACTAGTCGTTGAATATTATCAACGACAAAGATATTTTTAGCCATTAATGTATTCGACGACTAACTAAATGATTCTTATATAATTTTAACGACCGGATTATTTCTAGTTGTTGATGACTTTTAACGACAGAATTACTAGCCGTTGAAGATTATTAATGACAAAGATATTTCTAGCCATTAATGTATTCGATGACCAACTAAATGGTTTATATAGTTTTAATGACCGGATTATTTCGGTCGTTGATGACTTTTAACGGCCGACACCTTTAAGTCGTCGTTATTGACACTTAAGGGCGGTATCTATAACGACGGGTGATGACGAGAAATGCTAGTCGCTAATGACCAATAATGACCAGAATTTAATTATTAATGACCAAAGTTTTCTTCTCTAATGATGTGTTTTCTTGTAGCGTGTCCCCATCGTAAATCTCTGACGTCCTCCTCCCCTCCGATCATCGCCGACACACTGCAACCTCCATCTCCTCTCAGAGCGTCGTCCCCATCCTACCTTCTCTCCCCTGTGAAATGCCCTTTCCCCATTGGCAATTGATTGGAGATATCGAAGGTTGCCTCTATGATCAACAACAAGAACGTGTTCATCGCGGGCCGCGATCATACAGTTCGGGGGCTGCGATCATCTCTCTCTCGATGATCGATGGAGGGATCTCATTCGCCAAGTGCAACAATCAAGGGTGGCGAACGGAGGCGGCGATTGTAGGGTTCATGTGACCATCGTCGAAGAGGCTCATTGGAGGGTCTCATCGGGGGCGGTGATCCTAGAGTTTGGGGGCGACAATCTGGTTTGTCAAGTCGCATGAGGAGGTTGTGCCGGGAGCACTTAGAGGGTAAGAGGAGGTTGTGCCGGCGGCGGCGTCGCTCAAACGGGAGGAGGATGTCATGCAAGAGAGAGAGAGCTCTTTTCATTTTGACCTTAGATATAAAATGGATGGTGTATATATATATATATATATATATATATATATATATATCTTCATAGAAAATTGTATGTTATTATATATACTGCAATTATCTTCGTTTGCTTTCAAGTTCAACGATTATATTTTCTTGAGAGATCCTTTTTTTAATTCATTTTTCTGGTACCGGCTTCTCTAAAGTTATTAATGAGTTCATACAGAAATTAATGTTTGCATGTACTAATTCTGATTTCATCAGAATCTTGCCGTAGTGTATCCGGACAAAGATATGCGTGGAGTAAATACACCACATTAAACATTTGGTCATCTTAATTTCTACCTACTCAAAATGAGGGTACCAATTCTAAAATTAAGTCGATATTTCATAATATTATTCATTGCTGGCCAAATGATTGATTTCATGCATTTTGAACCACACACAGAGTACGCCATAATTACTAGTAATTGATTAGTCGAATCTTATGAATAATTGTCGCAATTAAAACAAGTTTTAAGTCTTTACGCTTTTAGCTCAAATTGAAGCAATTGGAGACTATTAGCCTACTTCAAATGTTGTGCTAGTGATGTTTTTTTAGCTCTAGCAAAGTAAGTTCTAAATTGGATGATTTTTTAAACATAAAATACCACCTTAAAATATTAAAAGAGGAAAAAAAACATGATATAGATGGTCGGGATTTTTTTTCTCGAGTGGAGTTTCAGTAAATGTAAATTAAAATAAATACAAATATTAAAAACATGACATTAAATATTTAAAATAATTTACAATTAAATTATAATCAATATCTAAAATTTAACTACTAGAACAATCACAGCAAAATAATCTACCTTAACTCAGTATATCAGCTAATTAATTTCATATGCAATTATATAAAAAAACGCTAATCAGCACTCAATCTGACTATGTAGTCCAACTTAAAATC
Source organism: Pontederia crassipes (assembly GCA_030549335.1). Classification (NCBI taxonomy): domain Eukaryota; kingdom Viridiplantae; phylum Streptophyta; class Magnoliopsida; order Commelinales; family Pontederiaceae; genus Pontederia; species Pontederia crassipes. The sequence continues at coordinate 40,605,066 of CM060190.1, forward strand.
CATCTTAACAACTTTTACAAAATATTTTAAGACAATAGTAGTGGCCAAACCTGACAGAAAAATATCAAATATTATTTAAAAATAAGAATATTATATTTTTAAGTTTTCTACGAACTGGACCACTCAGTTTTTTTTATGTTAGTTGTCCTATTTAATTGAGATATTTTATTGAGAAAATCGTCCTATTTTTTAATCAATGTAATATGTGTTTATTCTTAGTTTTTCCAATAGTTTCTTCGATTGTTAAGCTTTTAATGAGACCCTTACTTTATCCAGAATATACTGTGCCATTTTCCCATTAATTCAAGGAATTAAACAGTAGGTTCTTTTATGATTCCATTTAATAAAGTGATCGGTGATAAGTGGGCACAATATGATGTGGAGTGGGCACGAAGCAGCATAATGTGCATGCAAATTAAATGTACACCACAACTTTTTTATCAGATACTGCTGCAATTGGCAGTCTGTTGCCCAGCGATTTAATTGTCTTCAATCATACAAGTACAGCTTTCTTTATCAAGTTCCTATCAATGAGCCACGCGTTATTTCTTTGTATTATTTTGGGGATAATATATATATATATATGGGAATAATGTATATGTGAAGCAGGTGTGCTTCACATCGTGTGAAGCGATTCGACAGTCGTCCGATCGAGATCCAGCGGATATCATGGTAGCGCCCATCCGATCGAGATCCATCGGCTGCCATCCATCTCATGAGTTTTACGAGCCGTCTCGTCCACCCCACCCTGTGCTTTCATTTTTTCTTTTTCATTCCCCTCCCTCTCTCTCTTTCCCCTCTTTCCGGCGTTCGATATCTTGGACTTCGGCGTTCGATCTCGTTGCATTCCCCACCATGAGCCCCTCTTCTACCACTCATGTGTAGGATCCGGTGAGCCTAGGTCTTCTCCGTATTCTCACTCAGGTGCGTGCAGGGATCCACCCCATTTTCGTTCGATGAGCATAGGGTCATCTCCGGAGATCACACAGGCGGTGGGAGCACGGCGGTTCCAGGTACCTCCCCCCTCTCGTGCATTGTCACCTTTGTTTCCCCTATCACTGCCATAACTGCCTTCGCTCTCGCGTTCAGGGATCTGCCCCCTTTTCCTCCGGTGTTCAGATAGGCGGAGAGCACGACGGTTCCAGGTACCAATCTCTCTCATGCGTTGTCTCTTTTGTTGCCCCTATCACCGTCATAAGTCCCTTCTATCTCGCGTTCTCGCTTAGGTGCGTGTCGGGATCTGCCCCCTTTTCGTCCGGCGAGAGCACAACGGGTAACCCCCCTCCCCCTCCCTCGTGCATTGTCTCTCTGGTTGCGTCTGCCACTGCCATGACTCCCTCCTCTCTCGTGTTCTCTCTGGTTTTTAGAATGTTACGAACACTGGAAATGTGAACATGGTACCTACCATAGAAATTTTGCACTTCATCCTTTCTTCCGTATTGTATGAAATTGCTCTTGAACTACCGAATGGCCCATGCAAATATGAATTTAGCATTATGTGTATATGTAAAGAATCACATAGCAACTAGTTTACGCATCACATAACAAAGTATGCAAATTGCTCCTCCACATTAAGCCCGGTGCAGTATGTGTATATGTGATGATAATCGTATTAATAAATTGTTACGTTACATCTTTTTTAAATAGATGGATCAACCCCAAGTCAAAGAAATTGAAGAGCTAGGAGATAATGAGAATGATATGGATATTACCAAATCATATGTTGGAATGAAGTTTGATAGTGAAGATCAGGCATATGAATTTTACAATGCATATGCTAGATCAAGAGGGTTTTCGATAAGGAGGGACCATTGTTACAAATCAAGAAAAACAAATGAACCCATCGGTAGAAAACGTGTTTGCTCAAAAGAAGGACATAAGGGTCTCAAAAGAAAGGATCGGGACAAAGATGTGAAAAGAAGAAGGGATGTGAGGGAAGACTGTTGTGCACAACTTTTAGTTAAGGTCGTAGACGATGGCAAATGGGAGGTAAAAAGGTTTCATGAAGACCACACACATCCCCTTGTTTCTTCGTCTGACGTATCAAGATTACGCTCACATAATAAATTGTCAAGTCCTTCTAAACAAGCAATGACTAATATGAGAAAATGCTCCTTCGAAGATAGCTAAATATCTCAACATGTCGGGGGAGAAATTTATAACATCTCAACAATGCATTGACTATATTAGAACATCAAGGAAAGATTGCATCGGTAAAAAATGCATGGCAGTGCTTTCTTATTTTGAGAAGAAATTAGAAGACGATGAATCCTTATTTTTCAGAATAGTGGCCAATGAAAAAGCAATGACAAGGATTTTTTTTGAGCAGATGGTAGATCACAGAACAATTATATCACTTTTGGTGATGTTGTAATGTTTGAAACAACATATCGAACTAACAAATTTAAAATGCCATATGCACCCTTCATAGGTGTTAATCATCATAGACAGTCTATATTACTTGGATGTGCTCTATTAGTCGACGAGATTGAAGACACTTTTGTTTGGTTATTTGAAACATGATTGGAATGCATGAATGAGAAGAAGCCTACGTGTATTATAACTGATCAAGATGTGGCAATGGGTAACGCTATTCGTAGAGTGTTTCCTAATACACGCCATATGTTTTGTATATGACATATTACGAAGAATGCCATAACATATCTCCGGGATTTATACACGCGTGACAACTTCAGAAAAAATTACAATGATTAGTTTTTTGGATCCGTGACCAAACAAGAATTTGAGGAGAAGTGTTTTCCTTTGGAAGAGAAGTACAATATTTCCAATGGGCATTGGTTGGAACAAATGTATAAGAAGCGTGAACATTGGGTCCCTATTTATTTAAATGATACCTTTTGTGCAGGCATGCAATCCACACAGAGGGCTGAGAGTATTAATGCATTCTTTCATGGATTTGTCAATTCTAATACTTCACTTGATGATTTCGTCCATCAATATGACTTAGCTCTTTCTACTCGTTGTGAAGCAGAAGAATGAGAAGATTTTAGGAATTTGTATTCTCTTGCTGTCACGGCTTCAAAAAGTCCTTTGGAGATTCATGCCGGAAAAGTCTACACTAAAAAAGTTTTTACTATATTTCATGAAGAATTCAAGAAAATCATGCACTTGTGGTCACAACTTCTTTTAGAAGATGATGTAAAATTTATTTACTCCGTGTATTTATCAGGTGAAGTAGATCAACAAAGAATTATTGTGGAATACACTTCGTAGCCGAAAATTCATGTGAAATGTTCCTGCAAAATGTTTGAACAGGAAGGAATCTTGTGTGCACATGCATTATTGATTCTTAATGAAAGAAGAGTTGTGTCATTACCAGAGCATTATATTCTTCATCGTTGGACGATGAGTGCTTGGTATTCAACTATACACCTGGCATCCGAAGATGGTCAATCTGATATCACACCTTTACGAAAATTGAACTTTAAAAGAAATTGGCGTAAGGTGGCAGAGATGAGTTTACGATCATCAGAATATTTGGATGTTGGGTTTGCGATTTTGAAGGAAGCTATTCAAAATTTATCTTGTATACAGATAAGTGATAAAGTTGAAGCTTCGCAAGTTGAAATAAATTCAAGTCGAAAGGAAGGACCAAGTTCTTCAATTGAGGGTTATAATATTATCATACATGATCCATGTGCCTCCAAAGGAAAGGGAAGGCCAAGAAACATACAACGAATGAAATCTAATGTTGAGGTTTCAATGTCGCAGAGTGCTCCTAAAAAACGAACATGCAGTTATTGTCTAACAAAAGGACATTATATCACTTCTTGTCCATTGAAAAAAGCACAGATACAACCTATCATGAAAATTTTCAAAAAAATCTTTATGTTATATGCCATCTTTTACTAACATACTTTTTGTTGCAATAGCTAAGCAGTACACAAGAGGAACAGACATATAGTACTCATTAGTCAAGAAATGTTACAAATTCTCGTGTCATTTTTCTTTAAGACCAGGTTTAGCAATTATAAATTCTCAAACTTTCTGTTGATATTGCTCAAATTATATCCTTTCATGTTACAAACCTTATGTATGTTTGTTCGCTCATATGTGTTTCTTCACTAGTACTGATGCCTAAATTCTTGGTGGTGATTAAATAACTAGGCTTTGATGTTGCTGAAGGCCTCCTTGCAGTCCACCATCGTACTCACTGATGTGTTCCTGCGTGCACCCAAGTCGAAAGCAACGAAATGAAAACCAGAAATGAAAATTGTTTGTGGAATTTTTTATATTCTTCATGTAGCTATTTGTGTTTGTGGAATTAAAACTTGTTTGCTGATGCTCTATCGGTGTTCTCATTTAATGCATCCGCAATGTTGACTATGTACTAATTTGTTGACTCCTTCAGATTTGTAAGTCATCAAAGACATCACAGGAAGGATTTATGTAATTGCTGAACTTTGTAATTGAGACATCATAGAACTCTGTAATTGCTGAACTTTGTAATTGAGACATCATACTGAACTGTCAATGCTTTTGTTTGCTAATTGATTACCTTGTTGGCAAGAGTATATATGTTGGTACGACTAGATGGATATACATGATGATTAATTCATATATGCTGATTGATTATAGTGAGAGTTGTCATCCATTAGATTTAACATACGACTAGATTTGCTTCTCAGTTATCCGCATTCCGACTTCATTTTTTCCAACTTTTTTTCTCCCCTCTCATTTGTTTATACTTTATACTCCATCTTTCCGGCGCATTCAGGTGGCAAAGAGGTGACCGTTCCTGAAGGGTTTGTGAATGAAGCGGATAGCTAAGTGCATACTCCAAGTTGTATAAGCGGATAGCTAAGTTGCACTGTAATGCATAAGAACTTCGATACCAAAGCATATTGATGGACGATTCTAGCTAAGTTGTATAAGCAGATAGTACAGAAGACAAAGAAGTCACAAAGGTCGAGAGTAATGAACTAACAGAACTTGTTCGTATTCTCTCTCAAGGAGACGATTCTAGCTAATGCATACTGTTATGTGCTCTCCAATGACCAATCAACTTTAGAGAGGGGGAAAAAATGTCGTCCCATATTCTTGAAAACTTAAAAGAGAGCGACCAAATTTAAGGCCAAACGACTGACGAAGCAATAAACAATCCAAAAACAAATCAAAAACAATTCTTAAGATGTCTTATTCATCTGCTTCAAACAATCCAAAAACAATAAACAATTTGAATGATATGGGCACATGTATAATTGAGTTTCACACTTCCAACTGAGTTTTACATTTGCCATATATCTCGGTAGTCCAAGTTTCACAAATAGTACATAACAAGTAGTACATAACAGATGGTCCAACTTTCACAATACATAACATTAGTCAGTAGTCATATGACTATTTTATCACCATTACTATAACTAACTTAAGTAAAAGGAAGGTTGAATATTTCCAAAACGACGAAGGAGTTCCATGTTTTGGATTTTTCATTGTATCTAGTTCCTCCTTCAAATGTATGATTTTGACTTGCATCTCCAACCTCTTTATCTTGCTTAGCAATCCATTAATGATATTCATGTAGTGATCTTCGAGGGGCCCATCCATTCAACGAAAAAATTTGCATTCTTCAATTACCTTCAAAGAGTGAAATTAGCAAATGGTCAAATGATTTAATGTTGTTATGAACAAGAATAAACTAAATATATACTTAGTTCGTGATTCTTGCAACCATAGAATCGCCGACCAGGATTGAGCTCCGTCCAAGATGTCTTCACGTCGGCTTCTTCATTACAATAGCATTGAAGCACCATTTTTTAGCAATGAAGCCTTCAACATATTAGAACAAATTAAGTTTATACAAATTTATCAAATCCTAAGAACAGAGAAAATGTTCTTATGAGAAGAGAAAAGTCGGGAGCAAGAGAGCTCTCGCACCTATTAGACGCCGGAGACCGCTGGAGATCGATAATCCAGATGAGAGCCGCACCTGTTAGACGCCGGTGTTAGGGGCAACTAGAGAATCAATGCGCGAGGAAGAGGGGGGGGGGGGGGGTTACCTGGAACTGTTGTGCTCTCACCGGAGAAGACCTTCGTTCGCCGGACGAAAAGGAGGCGAATCAATGCACGAACCTGAGCGAGAATGCGAGAGAGGAGGGAGTCATGGCGGGAAAAATCCAACAAGAGAGAGAGAAAGAGCCGCACCTATTAGACACCGGAGACCTAGATCGAATGTGGAGATTGACAATCCCGATAAGAGTCGCACTTGTTACACGCCAGTGTTAGGGGAAACTAGAGAATCAATGCGCGAGGGAGGGGGGGAGTTACCTGGAACTGCCGTGCTCTCGCCGGAGAAGACCTACGCACGCCGGATGAAAAGGAGGCAGATCATTGCACGCACCTGAGCGAGAACACGACAGAGGAAGGAGTCATGGGTAAGAGGCTGAGATTGAATGCCAGAGACTGAGAGGAAAAGATGGGAAAGAGGGGAAAGAGAGATCTAACGTCGAAGACCGAAAGGAAAAGAGGGGAAAGAGAGATCTAACGTCGAAGACCGAAAGGAAAAGAGGGGAAAGAGAGATCGAACGTCGGAGACCGAGAGAAAAATAGGGGAAAGAAAGATCGAGCACTGGAGACCGAGAGAAAAAGAGGGGAAAGAAAGATCGAGTGCCAGAGACCGAGAGAAAAAGAGGGGAAACAAACGCCGGAGACTGAGAGAAAAGGAGGGGAAAGAGTGAGAGAGAATGCCACACCTATTAGATGTCGGAGATCGAGATCGACCACCGGAGACCGATCGGAAAAGAGAGAAACCCGAAGACGACGCCGGAGACCTAGAGGGAAAGAGGGGAGAAAGAGAGAGAGAGAGCGGGGAATGAAAAAGTAAAAATGAGAATGGGGAAATGAAAAAGTAAAAAAAGGGTCGTAAAACTCGTGAGATGGACGGCAGTCGCTGGATCTCTATCGGATGGGCGCTATCATGATATCCACTGGATCTCGATCGGACGACTGTCGAATCGCTTCACACGGTGTGAAGCACACCCTGCTTCACATATACATATATAATGTAGTGTTACCTAATTATTTTTCAAGTACTTTATGTTCTAACTAATTAAGAATATATTTGTTAGAATTCCCCTTAAACTGGGATATACAACTTATCCATTCTTATCTTGTTAATATATTGCCACTTGTTGATTGAAACATAAGATATCACGATTTGTTTCAACATTACCAAATGCCAAACAAAATGATAATGAACTTTTTAATTTTCTTTGTGCGTTCATAAAAAGATAGCATTATTAACACATCAACTCCGTTTGAACCTCATCCTTCATTCCAAGCTTCACCAAAATAAATATTAATTATTAAAACAAGTTCACAATGCAACAATGCCATAGCTCAATGTAATTAGTTGGTCAACGTGCAATCACATTTTATTTTTGTTTTCTACTAATTGATCACCAATAAATATACAATAGCATGAAGTGGATAGCCTATCATTATTGTTAACGTTCCAATCTACATCTATTACAACTTATAATTTATAATTTTGAAACTCCAAATGATCTTGGTTATGTTAGCTTCTTCCTAAAATTTTCTTCCTGCAAACAACATTCTAATAACCTTTCTTAGGAATATGCATTAATCAACTCACAACTCCAATGGCATTAGTAATATCAAGTCGAGTCATTGTTAAATAGACTTATATTTCCAATCAAACTTCGACACTGAGTTGGATCTTAATAATCACCGTCTTCATTAGTAGCAGACTTCATATTTAATTCATAGAACTAGTTGAGAGTTTAAATTCTGCCATGTACAACTCTTCAAGTAAAATATATAACATGTTTGAATTGCAACATATTAATACCTCTTTTAAATCTTTTGAATGAAGTCGTGATTACAAATAAAGGTATGGTACTTCAACCAAATTAGTAGTAATTATAGCAATGCCATCAACATAAGCAAGTAAAATAGTGACACCTCTCTCGTAAAAAGAGAATGATCTATAGAAGAACAATGAAAGTTAAGTTCTAAAACAACATTAATAAAATTTTCAAATCAAGTTTGAGGAGGTTGTCTTAACTCTTAAGCCATACAATGCCTTCTTTAATCGACTTTATGACACTCTCTTTGAGAAACATAACTGCGTGGTTGCTCTATTCATACATCCTCTACTAAATCATCATTAGGAAATGCATTATTAACATATAACTGATAAATGGGCCAATCAAAGTGAACAACAAAGATAAACAATAACATAAACAAATGTAAATAATTCACACCATAAGTTTGAGTATAACTCTTTCCTTCCAATATTGCTTTCAAATACCCAATGGGATCATCAAGGTGATACTAGACACAAGCTACAACATGTTGCCTAGGAGGAAGGTCGGTATTCTCTCATGTGCTTGTTTGAGTTAATGCATCTATTTCAGTACTACATTGCTTTATGCTATGCCTCAATATAATTCTTGCATGGGAAAGACTAAAGATCAAATGTATATGAATTATTAGAGAAATTAAGTGTTTGTAAAGTACTAAACAATATCATGTAGGAGCACACACATTATGTCTTATTTTACGAAGCACCATAGGTAAGTCAGAATTACTAATATGATCTTAGCTTGAGGTGATGATGCAAATGGAGCGATTGACTATTAGGTAATACACTAGAGGCACATGAGCATCAATATTATCATTCGATAGTGGGATTGAAGAGTGCAACATGTCATGAAGTAGAAGAGAACATATATTCAGCTCAGTGACACTATATATGTATACGAGTGCATGAGTTATAAGTGAATTTGTGGAAGAAGAATGAATATTATGAATATAATAAGAAATGACTTTGTAGTGACATGATGAATATACACACGATGAGATTAAGATTAATAATATTTTTATCTTCATGAATGTGCATATAAAAAAATAGTTTTATTGATCGAGGAGACAATTTATTGGAAGATGCATGAAAATTAATATAAGATGTACAACCAAATATTCGAAGATAAAAAGAATATGATTCGTAACGTGGAAAATGACATAAAATTGTGAGCTACGTTTAAGGACAAAAGATGATTGCTTACTGGTCAAATATGTAGCAATAAGCACAACATTTGACCAAAATTGATGAGGAGCATGACATTGAAATATTAAAATCTTAACAACAATAATAAATACTATTTTTTTTTTACTTTCAACAACCCCATTTGTTAAGGCATGTATGATGAATAAGTTATATGAATCATGATAATAGTGGAAAGAAAATTTTTAAAAAACTTTTGCACGTAGTTAGAGGGCATTATTCGAATGGAAAACATTCATACATGGGAACTTCAAACTCTTTCAATTAAGCACGAATCATAGAAGGAACATCAACACGAGAGTTTAGTAAGAACAATCAATCATATGAGATAAGTCATCTACAAATGATATAAAATATTAATACCCATTATAACTCATTTGTTAAATAGGACCCCGAAATCAATATGAACTAAATCAAAAGGATACGTGGTTCTCATTTGAACATGCCACAAGTAAGACATTTTGTGATATTTTCTTAACTCACATGACTCACAAGGTAACCCAGACAAAATTATAAAAACTAGAATAAAAAACTTTAACGTATACGAAGGATGACCAAGATAACAATGCCATCGATGAAAAGGAGAGACATCACAAAGGAAAATTGATGATAAGAACATAGGTGGACCAACTCCATGTAAATAATAAATATTACCATGTCGAGGTCCCATCCATTCATTTTCCAACTCTTGAAATCTAGTAGTGAAAGAGAAGAGGAATAAAAAGAAACATTAAAATGAAGAGAGTCGACAAATTTTATATTGAAAAGAAGGTTAAAAGGAAGACCAAACTACATAATGAACTAATTTTAAGGCAATGGGTGGAGTTGAGTGGGTTGTGTCACATGCTGCGACTTGTTGAGATAAACCATCAATTAGATTAATATTAGGACCTAGGATTGATTGATCACGAGTTGTTAGTAGAGATTCTATATGTGTCACATGTTGAGAAGTACCATGATCAACAATCCAAGAACATGGCAAGGAAACACCAAAGAGTTACTTAGCTAAGGTACTTGTTATAGGTAAGGTAGTAATACATGATGAAGAAAATACCTTGAAAGACTTGAACGAATCTATCAAATTCCTCATGAGAAATGTATATGTTTGATGTTGAATTAGATTTTATTTTGCTACAAGTGGTCGACCATGGTTATCATACTCACAATCAATATCAATCAGATTAGTAGAACACAAAATCAATAAAAAATCTAAATTGAATGTTTATTATTTTGGGAACCAACCATAAGGAAGTAAAGACTCAAACTGACTAGCCTCGTTGAAGTCTATGTTCATATAAAATTTGAATTCTCGAAATTTGATTATGTATATTAGAGAAATATTCGAATTTTGTCTCGAAAAGTATGGTAGCTCTCATGATTATGTGATTGATAATTTATTTAAGTTATAGGATTGAAAGAATGAATAATATAAAACCTTGGTCATCATTATATCTATGTATTCTATGTTGGCATTTACATCATAGTGTTGATAAAAACATATATTATTGTTATAGGATTAGATGGTTAATAAGAAAAAGTAAAAGGAGAAAGTTGTATCCCTCGTATTAGGTAAGTTGGTTTCTCCTATCCTATGTATTCACCTCTTTTGAATTCAATGTGGCATTAATAGTTATATGCATTGAATACATTTTTCAACAAGCTCTTATAAAAATATGTTTTAAATGATTGATCAATTGATTGTGTATTTGAAAAAGAAAAAGTAAAAGGAGAATGTTTTGTCGTTCATATTAGGTAAGTTAGTTTCTCTTATCCTGTATATTCACATCTTTTTTAATTCGGTGTGGCATTGATAGTTATATGCATTGAATACATTTTTCAACAAGCTCTTATTAAAAATATGTTTTAAAATCATTGATCAATTGATTGTGTATTTAAAAAGTATATGTGACATGTTATGGATTGATTTTATAAAATACTATCATATTCCATTTGAATGCATATTTGATATGATTCATGTTCTGATATATGAGTTGCAATTATTACGATAAATCATGCACCGACATATGTTTGGATCATGCATTTACATGGTATGCTGGTTAGAGTTAAGTGTTACATCGTTTGATCACAATAGGAGTCACCTCTAAAATTCAATCCATCATTTTATTTCTCGGATATATGGTAAACTAAGTATGTACCATGCGAAGCTAAGTGCTACATTGTCATGGTGGAGCCACCTCTAGAATTCGTAGGGATTACATTTAAAATCCACCTATCGTTATTTGATCTGCTATCTGATAAGGATGTAGTACAATAAAGTTAAGTGGCACGCATAGTTAAGTACTACATCATGAGACGTTACGGTGATCCATATCTAGAACTCGTAGGGGCCACCACTAGAATTCACCTACTGACTATACTAATTGGCCAGTTGATGTTTCGTGCATTCATATGAAAGTGTTTCATATGCATGCACATTTTTATATATGCTTTGAATAATATTGATTACAATTTTAGTGTTATGATTTTAATTAAATGGTTGTATATGTAATTATTAAAATTATGAAAATATCTATTTTGTTATTTATGATTATTGCATATCTTTTTATGTCTCTTCAAATTGACTAGTTAGTAATAAATATTATGAGTTAGTAACTTACTGAGATATTTGGCTCCCTCTATTGCTTCTAACATTTTTCAGAGCAGTATATCTATTTGGATTGCACGAGTCAATAATAACATAATTATCTCTTTTGATATCAAGATATTGAGGGAATTTGTATCACTCGTGTTTTTTTATTAGGAGATTGAGAGAGTTTGTTATGTTTATTATTTATATCAAACTTATTTTGTGTAATATTAAATTTAAGGGATATTTGATCTGCTATGAAAGATCATCATAAATTTTCTAAGTTGTTTAATGATAAATATTGTCATTGCATATGTTTTACGAAAAAAATATCGAGTAATTTCATTTCATCATCCTTAATGAGTCGCAAACTCTGAATTAAAATGTTTCAATCGGGATCATGACAGCTAACAACTTTCACATGAAACAAGATTATTTCCATGCCAACCAGTGTCATCATGATTTCTACCTTTAGCACATCTTTCACTAGGAAATGATCATCAAATATTGTATATGCCGAATGTCCACAGTATGGATAAATTTCATTAAATTCCCTTCAACTTTATTTCTTTTTTTAATTCTATGCTCTAACTTTTCTTTGTAGACTATTCTCCAACTAATTTCATCAAATGTTCTTTTTACTTGTGATAACTTATTTACCAATTACGCCACCTACATTGATGTCACACGTTGTATTTCTCTCTCCACTTGTGTTGTTGTCCAACGTGAAAAAATACCTTCTTTGTATCGCATGGGAGGGGGAGCGGGTGGCGCCGATAAGGAGGGGGACATTGGGTGAGTAATCGAGCGATGAAGAGGTCTGCCTTGTTGTTCACGTCGGTGCTAACACCAGATTGTCCAGCACTTCCCTCAATCCCCACCGCAATTGTTGGATTCAATCTCATCATCAAGATTGCTGTCGTAGATCCGACTCTAACAATGGCGGAGGTGATGCTTGTAATTGAAGAGGGAACAATGGGGCCACAGAACACCTTGAAAAATAATTTTTCCTTTCTTCCAACCACAGCAAAGGAGGAGGCGATGACAAAGCTATGGAACTTGCCTATTAGACTGATAAAGTGGAGGTGGTGGCGACGAAGGTGAAGTCGTGGCTTCTCGTTACAATCTAGAATACCACGATAGAAGTCGAGGGGGCAATGACTGTGGCGGTGGCACTACCATGGTAGAGGTGGAGAGCGGATGGATCATGTGTACTGATTGAGCAAAAAGGAACGATGTCTAAAGTAGACAGAGAATAATTGACTTTTTAAGTATAAGAAAATTTGTACATGACACTGATGTATAATGAAACATATAATGTTTTGTTAAGTTTCCATTTAATATGAAAAATGGTGCATCATTTTCAAAAAAAAGTATTTAATTGTGTTAATAATGCCTTGAATCCTACCAAAATTGGAAACACGTCGCCTTGAATCCTACCAAAATTGGAAACCCGTCAGGACCCAAGACACTTCGAAGTAAAAGATGTCCTCCCACTATGGAAGTCTCACTGTCCAGACAACGAACCTGTGGAGGGTCAAGGGGGATCCAGGGGTGTGGGGGGCGGAGCCCGCTAGGCCAAAATCTTTATGGGATATTATATGTATGTGATTCAAAATTATTTTATTTTCTTATCATGAGATAGATGTCCTAATTTTGAGGGATTAATTCAGAGTTTCAATTGGTATCAAATTTCTATCATTTGTAAAGTAAGTGTCTATATAAACTCCCTAAGGGTCTGAACAGAAAGTCATCTGATTTGTAATCCTCTTCTGTTTTCCATCTAATAAAAATTCTCCGTCATCTTAAAATTTCTTAGTTCGTTCTTCAGTAGATAATTTCTCTCATAAAAAAATCCTAAAAAATTGTTTAAACCATAAAAAGACATTATTACAAATTCCCAAAAATATGTTAGGATCCAATAAGAAAAATACGAGCATCGAGAAAAAGCTCACACGGCTAACACAAATGTGTAATTAATGCATATTAACAAAATTTATAAAAAAAAATCAAAATAAGGTGCTATAATATAGCATTAGTAGTCAATTAACTTGTGATTGCACTAGATCAAAATAATTAACTATTGATATCATCTCACTTATTGTATGTTATGACATTAGTAGTTGAAACTTTTTAATTGTGTAGTGTAGACTATAGACCAATTAAGATATTACTTTTCTAACTCTTGCTTGGCCCAAGGACAAAAGGAAATTTTTAATTTAAAAAGTGTAAATTAGAGAGATCAAGACTTGAAAATTATTTCTTTTGCAAAATATGATTTTTGTTATCTTTGATGTTCTATTATGAGCCATATCACAAATGGAATGTGCACAATTTCTACATTTTTTAGGATAGCTATAGCTATATATGGATTTGTGTAATTACATATTATATCTAATAAAGTTCCTATCTGTGGTAATCATTTGAAAAGAATATGTCTGAGTTACTACTTTGTTTCACATTGCTATTCCACATGTCACATAAATAAATGTTAATATGTATATCCTTTTCATTTTACATTCAGATGTTAGAAGATTTCTCCTTGAAGTTATTTTATCTATATATGAATAATTTTTTACATTAAAAATGATAAAAAATGTATTTTTGAATATAAAATATAAATAACCAATTTGTAATTTCATGAATCTCCAAGCAATGCATGAACTTTTGTCATCGCATTGATTTTATGTTGCAAAATCATATATATATATATATATACATATACACACACATACATATATATATATATATATATATATATATGTATATAAGTGAAAGACTCAAAATTACTTTATATAAATTCATGAACTTTGAAGAAATCAACCTTGATAACAAACTAAATGACTTGTTGAACATATTGAGATCACGAATCAATTAAGAGTTACTTGAAGAGTTCTATCTAGTAATGAAAATGGTCTTCTTTTAGGAAACTAATAATATTATGCTTTACAATAATGTGTTGGAAGTAAATTCAAATTAAAAGCTATTTGAAATATATTTTTCAATTAGAATTTTTTTCGAAGTGTTACTACATTTAATGCAGCATACAACTTCTAAGTCAATAATGGTTAGAGAAATAACGGGTAGAGATGTGACATTCAATATATTTTATAGGCTAAATAAAATTGACTAATATATTCACATAAGAAGTTGATTTTTTGGTTGTCTATATGATATTATTTTTTTTTTTAGAAGTTCAAATATTATTTCCATACTTCAATTCAAGTGAGAGCAATGCACTTCCAATTAACATATTAAATGTTCATTTTCATTAAACCAATTGGATATGAGTAACACAATTACACTCCTAATTGTAAATGAAATCCTTTCATTTATACAAATATTGGGAAATGCCATGATGTTCTTATATTGGTTGTAAGTTTTATGTTATCACAAAATGACAATTTTGATGCTAAAATCTTTTTTAGAGAATAATACCTCCAATCTCTCTTGAGATCTCGTATGCCCCATTGAAAGTTTAAACTACAAGATATGAATGACTAAGGGAACTGCTATATAAGAGTACAATGAGTTACTTTCCAATTGTTTCAACTTCGTTGAGAAATAAAGTAGTTTAGCAGTGTAATAAATATTTTTCTAAAATATATGAGTATTATTGATGTTGATAATTTATTTGTTACTTGATTCTCTTGATTTGTTCTCTATGATCCTATGGCCCATGTTGTTTCTTTATGTGTTATTCACATATGCACACTTTTTGTTGTATTCATAAATTCAAAAGTCTATTTTTATATGCATATATGCCAACTCATATTTCACAATTTTGAAATATTTATCCATTATCTATGTCACAACAATGCAAACGGCATCCTACTCTTTAGTAGAAATATTAAATTTGGATTATTTTCTCTAATACTCCTCTAACTATAACTTTTTTGTGTCTAAATTATAAATTTACAAATTGTAGTCATAAGATATCTTTATTCAATAATTATATACCGGCTCCCCCTTCCCTTGCACACACCTAACAAAATTTACACTCTCTTAAGTATTAAATAGAGTAAAATTTGGTTCGAGCTTGGGTTTACTCAACCCTAACCTGATTTGCATTTGATTTAGGATTTTTAAAGCTTTGGCCAGTAATGAGACCGGATTGAAAAAAAGTAAAAAAATAAAACTGAGAATAGAACCAAAAAATAAACTAAAACTAGATAATTTAATATTATTATAAATAAAGTATAGTTTAGGTAAGTTAATATATTGTTATAATTTTAATTATGAACCGAAAATGAAATCAAATTTTGATGAGTTATATTTGGGTATTTTAAAATTAAACAAGTTTAATATATTATTATAATTATATTTTGTTTTTTATTTGGATCATGTCGTGAGTTGATTTTGATTATGGACCGGTTCTGATCCGATGGGATTTTTCCAAACTTAGAGTTAGTATGTATCAATAACACTTGGGATTATTTCCGAACTTTTGTCCGGCCTTGCTCTAACTACTTTTGAGAATTTAGTGTCAACTAACTATTCTCATGTTTATTCAGTGGCAGAGCAAGAACTTTTTTTTCAGTGGGTTCACATTTTAATGAAATCATCTACCATAAATGATTTATTTTCATAACATTAGTTCTAATTATTAGTAGTAAAAAATTAAGAGATAAACATAATGTTTTTTTTATGTCAATCCAATTTATGAAAGGTTCCCGGTGCTTATGGCTATTAACGTTCGACTAATTTTAAGTAGAAAATATGTAGTAATTATTATATTCACTGACCCAACATTCAAACTCGAGGCTATTAACATTTGTCGGTAGCTTGATACTCAACTTTGCTAACATAATGGTTTATTTGAATGATGAAAAATAATTCTATGAAAATTTCAAAAAATATTCAAAATTTCATAATTGACAATATTGAGATATGATTTCATGATTACTTAGATATATGTGTAATATTATTCAAATTAAATAGTTAAAAATGGTAAATAGAAAGAAATATTTTTTATCGTGTACTTAAAATAATTGATTATGTATAATTTTTTTTAATTGTGATTGTAGATATAAGAGAAGACAAATAAAAGAAATTAATAATTTTATGCATAGAAGAGATTTGCTAAAGTGAATGGAAAAAAAAACATCATTTCTCCTGTAGCAGGAGTAAAGATCGGTGACATTTGCTAAAAATTAATGAAATAAAAAACCTTAGTTTCTTTCATAGTAGGAATAAACGGCGATATGGTGGTTGATAAAAAAAGCCTAGTTTCCTGGGGTTGCTGAATAAATGATATGAGCACTAACCAACCCTGTTAACTTGTGTTGGTGAACTAACACTACATTAATATTATTTATCCAGTGCCTGCACGTGCAGGCAAGTCAAGAAGAAGAACTAACACTACATTAACTAAATCAATGTACGACAATTAGACGACAGCGAAGAAGAAGGGCCGTCGACGTGGACTGGATGACCCGAGAGACGTCTCACCGTTTGACAGCTGGAGAGCCGCTACTTCCGTCCCGGCTTGAACAAAACCATGGATGTTGGAGGCGGCCTCTAATTTCAGCCTCCTCTTCGGATTGTAGCTGAGGAGATCTATCAGGAGATGATAGCCATCATGCGACAAGGCCGGACGACGAGGGAACGGCGAGTTGCCGGGAACAGATGCCGAATATTGCTCCATCGCCGCTCCGAAGCGTTTGATTGATGACCTCAGCAGCTTCGGCAACAGTGGAGACGGCCAGCCACTCCTTGCGGTCCGACGCCCAATAACTTGGAGCACCTTCCTGACATGTTGTTGAGTTGCTGCGTCTTGATACAACGCAGCCACCACATGTCTGTGGAGGCAGACGACCCTACTTCCTTGTGCACCTCGAGCAAGTAAGAGACCCTACTTCCTTGTGCACCTCGAGCAAGTAAGAGCTGTGGGGAGAATATTTGAGTTGGTGAATATTTCAGAATCTTTTATTTCTCACATCGGATTCATCCGCGTGAGCTTAGGCGAATTTGAGTATTACCTAATTACCTGTGCTACTGACGTACGAATGAAAGGGGAGGTTCGGGGAGCCCCGCCCCCCGACGGCGGTCCCGTTTTGGAGAGACTATTAATAACCTAATTTTTTATGTAATCTGTGTGGCGGCTGTAAACCTAAACGATATAATGGAACATCTTTGCAGGACGTAGCCCTAATCTCAAGAGTGAACCTGGGTAAATTCGTGTGTTTCCTTTAATTTTTCCTGCAATCTGCGATCTTCTCTCTGTTCTCGAATTTTTTCATCAATTGGTATTAGAGCACAGGTTGTTCGAGGAGTTAGGATTTATTCGAGATGTCAGGAGGATCGCGGATTGAGATAGAAAAATTTGATGGAACACGGTTTAATCTCTGGAAGATGAATATGGAGGATCTCCTCTGTGATCGAAATCTTTGGACGACAATCGAGAAGGAGAGGCCAAGCATGGAAGCGGCGAAGGTTGCGGAAGGGGCGTCCTCCAGTCAGGTAGATCCAAAGGCGATTGAAGAGTGAGATCGGATTGATAGAAAGGCGAAGGTTCTGATTCGGCTTTGTCTCGCGAATTCAATTTTTACGAATGTGATGTGCGAACCTACTGTCAAAGATCTGTGGAGGAAGTTGAAATTCCTATATCAAAATCAGTCACTGATTAATAAGTTATTTCTGAGGAAGAAACTGTACAATCTTCGGATGCATGAGGGTGATTCGTTCTCTACTCATCTTTACAATTTTAACACGGTGATTAGTCAACTTGTATCTATCGGTGTTAAGTTTCAAGATGATGATAAGACAATAACATTGCTCTGTTCGCTACCGGATTCATGGGACAAACTGATTGTCGTGATTGGTGGCGGGGATAAAAAATTTTTGTATGAAAATGTATGTGTTGCTTTGTTATCAGAGGAAACATGAAGAAAGGGATCGGCAAGTTCTGGTAAAGAGGCGCTGACGACTAGAGGAAGGCAATCAGAAAGGAATCAAAATCAGAGAGGGTCCATATCCAAATCTCATGGGCGTTCAAAGGGCAGAGATAAGAAGGTGCAATGCTGGAGATGTCAAGAGTGGGGCCATCTGAAGCGGGATTGCAAAATAAGCTGGTTCACAAGAAAGAAGCTGAGTCAACCTCGGACAAAAAGGAGGGTGCGGCAGGAGATATGTATGTGGCTTTCTGCATGTATGGCACAGTCAGATAAGGATGTTTGGCTCATCGATACTGGTGCTTCATACCACATGACACCTCATAGACACTGATTTTGTGAATATGAGGAGTATAATGGTGGGGATGTCATGCTCGAAAATGACACTGTGGTTCAGATTATTGGACGTGGCAGGGTGAAGCTGAGGATGAATGATGGCACGGTGAAGACTCTACCAGATGTGATGCATATACCACTTATGAGCAGGAGTTTGTTATCTGTTGGTACAATGGCTGATTAGGGTGTTATATTCAGTTGCGACAAGGATTCGTGCAAGATGATCAGAGGTCTATTGTGATTGCGCGAGGGGTCCGCTATGACACATTGTACAAGTTGCTCGGAGAGACTATATCTGTGGGCTGCGAATTTATTTCTAAAGAGGCCAAAGATGAAGACAACATATCTATGTTGTGGCATCAGAGGTTAGACCATATCAGTGAAAAAGGACTCTCTACCATAGCATCAAGTCAGATGGTAGAAGGAGTTCCGGATTGTTCTGTGGGCTTCGAGTTCTGTGAACATTGCCTTCATGAAAAATAGAATCGAGTCAGTTTTCAACACACAGGTTCAAGAGCAACGAAGATTCTCGAATTGATCCATAGTGATGTCTTTGGACCAAGCCCAACTCCATCTATTGGAGGGTCCAAGTACTATGTCTCTTTCATAGATGATTTTTCGAGATACAGTTGAATTTATTTTTATCAAAAATAAATTCTTCGATAAGTTTCGAGAATTTAAAGTTTTGGTGGAAAACCAATTGCGCAGCAAGATCAAGATCCTTCGTACAAATAACAGAGATGAATTTTGTTCAGAGAAGTTTGAGCAGTTCTACGTGGACAATGGTATTGCAAGACAGAAGACAACTCCATATACACATGAGCAAAATGGAGTAGCCGAAATGTTAAATTGGTCACTCATAGAGCCAGATGTATGTTGAGTTGGGCTGGATTGGGCAAGAATTCTAGGCAGAAGCTGTAGCCACAACAAACTACCTGAAGAACCGCTCACCGACCTCATCAGTGAAAGATCAGACGCCTTATGAGGCAATATTTGGGAAGAAGTAGAATCTGTCTCATGTTCGGGTGTTCGGATGTGATGCATATGTTCATATACCCAAGGAAAAACGGGGTAAGTTTGACAGTAAGTCTGAGAAGAACATATTTGTCGGATAAAGGAAGGGGTCAATGGCTATAAACTGTGGAATCCAAGGACAAAAGACTATCGTATACAGCAGGGATGTTGTTTTTCGTGAAATACGATCCCAAGTTGAGGCTCAGGAAAATGATGAACCCAAGAAAGCTGTAGTGTTTGTAGAAGATTCTGATTCTGAAGCTACATAAGTGGTTGCACAAGATACTTCAGTTGCGTCTATTCCAGAATCTGATTAAGAGGACTCGGTTAATGAAGTTGAAGATGTAGATTTAGATGAAGACCTAGATGTTGGTATCATACCAGTTCTCAGGAGATCGACACGAGAAAGAAGAGCACCTCTTAGATATCTGCTTAGTGCTCTGAGTTCGTTTCATGCTTTGAGCATCATCGGAGAAGAACCTAGTTCTGTAAAAGATGCAAGGTCTATAGATGATGCAAATCAGTGGAAGCTTGCTATGACAGATGAGATGCAGTCACTGGATAAGAATGAAACATGAAACTTGTGTAAATTGCCTAAAGATAGAAAGACAATTGGTTGCAAATGGGTGTTCAAGCGAAAGCTGAAACCGGATGGGTCTGTAGAGAAGTACAAGACGAGACTGGTAGCTAAAGGGTACTCTCAGGTTGAGAGAGTCGACTATGATGAGATTTTTTCTCCGGTGATGAAAATGACTTCAATCAGTTTTGTTCTATCTCTGGCAGCAGCATATAATCTTGAGGTAGAGCAGATGGATGTGAAAATGACATTCCTTCATGGGGACTTGAAGGAAGAGATATATATGAAACAACCAGAAGGCTTTGAGGTTCAAGGTATGTTGTACAAATTGAAGAAGTCTCTATATGGATTGAAGCAGTCGTCAAGGATGTGGTACCAGAAGTTTGATACGTACATGCTCGAACTCAAGTTTGTACATTCAGATTCAGATCACTGTATTTATGTGAAGAGAGTTGGAGATCAGTTTATCATTCTTACACTGTATGTGGATGACATGTTACTGATTGAAAACAGTATGAAGATGGTGAATTCAGTGAAGAATTTGTTGGCCAAGAAGTTTGAGATGAAAGACTTGAGACCGACGAATTTTATTTTGGACATGCAGATCAGAAGGGATCGTCAAAAAAGAAAGTTATGGCTAGGACATGAAAAGTACATAAAAAGAAGTGTTGAAAAAATTTAACATGTCGGACTGCAAGCCAGTGGGTACTCCTATGTCTCTAGGAATCAAACTTTCTGTAGAGCAATGTCTGAAGACGGATGAAGAAGCCGAAGAGATGGATCGTGTGTCATATGCAAGTGCAGTGGGTAGCTTGATGTATGCCATAGTGTGCACATGTCCAGATATAGCCCAAGCAGTGGGAGTCTTGAGTCGGTATATGTCTAACCCAGACAGGGAACAATGAAATGCTATCAAGAGAGTTTTCAGGTATCTTCGTGAAACTTCAGATTTTTCGTTGTGTTTTGAAGGTATAGAAAAAGGAAAGATGTTTGATATTGTGGGCTATGTAGATGCTGATTGGGATGGAGATATTGATAGTAGACGGTCCACTAGTGGATATGTTTTTACATTATTTGAAGTTGCACTAAGTTGGATGAGCAAGAGACAGAACGTGGTAGCACTTTCTTCTACAGAAACTGAATATATGACTCTTACTCATGTTGCAAAGGAGGCCATATGGCTACGACGATTGTGCTTGGAGCTCGAATTTGAGCAAGATGCCATGGAGGTGAGATGTGATAATCAAGGTGCTATTCAATTAGCTAAGAATCCTGCATTTCACTCACGCACAAAGGATATTGACATCCAATATCATTTCATTCTAGAAAAGGTGGAAAAGAAAGAGGTTCAGCTTGAAAAGGTTGATACAACAGAGAATAGTTCTGATTTTCTGACTAAAACAGTTACATGTGTAAAGTTTGTCTGGTGCTCTACTGCTGTCTGATTGAAGAAGAATGTTGCTGACAAGGCTCTCATTGGTGTGAAGTATCCACCAGATGGGAGAATGTTGGAGTTGGTGAATACTTTAGAGCCTCTTGTTTCTCACACCGGGTTCGCTCACGTGAGCTTAGGGGAATCTGAGTATTACCCAATTACTTGTGCTGCTGACGTACGAACGAAAGAGGTGGTTCGGAAAGCCCCGCCCCCCGACGGCGGTCCCGCTTGCGTCGACTTTCGTCCCCCGCTTGCGGCTCAGAGTCGCAGACCTTGAGGTCGCCGGCGTGGTCCATAAGGATGTGGCTGGGTTCCATGCAGGATGTCGTGGATGGATTTGATGCTTAGAAGTAGCCGCAGCATCAAGAACTTGGCTTCACCATCGGTGAAGGGCTGTGAACGCGCGTTAGGCGTAACCCATCACCAAGAACACCATACATGGCCGGTGGAGTCCGCGGATACGTTGTCCTCGTCGAGCCTCACCTCGTTGTGGTGAGGGCAAGTGGGGAGGCAGTCCACCTGAGTGCGCCGACGGTCATCGAACACGGGCTTCTGCATCTGCTTCACCATGCAAGAAGATCCATGGTTTCTTCTGTTCCTTATCTGCCAAGAGAGCTCGAGTGAATACTTCAACAGCAAAGAGTCGTAGCACCGTGGTGGATCACGAATTCAAGCGCCTCACCGAGATCTCCTAAGGCAGCCATGTCCTTCTTTACAAGGCATGCCGGAAGAAGAACGGTGAGATCGTCCATCTAGAGCGCCTGGTTCATCACCGTTGGCTGGTCCATCGCCCAAAAGTGTTGCAGCTCAAGCCCGCGTTCGATGACCGTCGGCGCACTGAGGTGGACTGCGTCGCCGCTTTCCCTCACCCCCACGACAACGTAGCCGCGGACTCCACCGGTTGCATGGTGTTCTTGGTGATGGGTTACGCCTACACAGACCTGGGGAAGCTTCTTGACGCGCGTTCATAGCCCTTCACCGAAGGCGAAGCCAAATTCTTGATGCTGCAGCTGCTTCACAGCCTCAAGTCCATCCATGCCCGCGGCATCCTGCACGACGTCCTCAACCCAGCCACATCCTTGTGGACCACGCCGGCGACCTCAAGATCTGCAACTTCGCACAGAGCCGCATGCGAGGGCACCAAAATTGATAACCCAGATCGCATGATGAATTCGTTGACCACCTTGTCCGACATGCCGCCGGAGCTCCTCAACAAGGAAGCAGTGTCGTCGGCCTCGACAGAAATGTCGTCGCTAGGTTGTATGTGGCGCAGCTTCATGTCCAAGGTTCTTGGGACGCCGGACGTCGAGTGGTCGGCCGTCTCAACTGTTCCCGAAGCTTCTTAGATCATCCATCAAACGATCGGGGATGCAACATCCTGCATTTGTCCCCGGCAAGGCAACGCCGTCGTCCAATCTTGTCGCGTGATGGATGTCACCTCCTGACTCTCACCACATTCCGAGGGGAAGGCAGAAAGTAGAGGCCGCCCTCCAGCATCCATGGTTTCGGCCAAGCCGTGACGGCAGCAGCGGCGCTCCTGCTGACAAACACCACGTGGCGTCGTCTCTCCGTCCGTCGACTTCGCCGACGCCATCGACGGGCCTTCTTCTTCATCGTCATAGAAGCAAGAAATAGACGTGCAAGCGTCGGCCTCTGCTCTTTTTTTGTATGACTCATCTTGAACAGAAGGAGATGAGATATAATCTTTGCAATGACGACGCCAATATATATAGGATCATGAATAAAAGGATACCGAGTTGTGACTCTTTTTTTAAATTTTTTGGGGCGGCCATGCAGCGTAATCAGTATTTCTTGTTCACTAATTAATTAATTTGACAATTGCAGCGTCATTACATATAATTAACAGAATAAAATCTAAAAAATGAACAAAAAGATTTAAACTTCGACACTGGAGTTAATTATTTTGATCCAGTGCAATCACAAGTTAATTGACTACTAATGCTATATTTATTATAGCACCTTATTTTGATTTTTATAAATTTTGCTAACATGCATTAATTTCACATTGGTGTTACCGGCGGCGTGAGCTTTTTCTCGGTGCTCTTATTTTTATTTATCGGATCTTAACATATTTTTTTTGGAATTTGTAATGATCCTTTTTGTGGTCTAAACAATTAAATGCATTTTTTGAGATGATGTACTATTTTTCTATATTAAATGGAAACTTAACAAAACATTATAAATCATATAAAACATTATAATTTTATGCGATCTGTAATTTATTTAGATTTATGGGATAAATCATATAAACCTTTGAGTTTATAGGCTCACGGCTAGGTTCCACACCCTTTTTTTGCTACACTTATATATCTCATGGATTTTGCTTCGTAATACAATGCATACGAGTAAAAAAAAGGAGAAAAAAGAAGCTGCACAACATACATTAAGAAAGTATTTGATTAAGGTTATATGTTAGTAAAAATAATTTATAATTAGTTTTAAAATTTTCTGTTTGTTTGGTAATTGAAAAAGAGAGTTGATAAGTTGTTATTTTTCTTGTCTATAAGTCATGAAAAATAAGTTGAGAATCCTAACTTAATTTGTAAAAAATTAGTTAATTTGATGGATGAATGTACTATTTTGCTTTTAGAATATACAAAACTTTTCTTGATGTATTTATTCTATTATAATATTAATATTTTTTATTATTTGATTAAAACAATAATTTATAATTTTTTTATTATCAAATATGTAATTATTTTTTGAAAATCAATGTATTTAACTTCATCAATTATTTTGTATCGATTAAATTGGGCCATAAGTCAGAGTTAGCCCTTTTATTTTCACATACCTCATTTCCTAGACTTTTTTCTAATTTTCTTCTTGCTTTCGAGGCCCTTCCCCCATCGGGGAGTTAGGCATTTCTCCAAATAATTTATTAGTTATTCTATTTGGGATTAACACGCCTACGTCGGGGCCCCTACTCCTCATCCATACGTCGTACATCAAACGACTTGGATTTATCTTTCTCAATTTCTACGGTTGTGATTTATCCTCTCACGTCCTCGTACAGGTAGGCTCTTCCTTTTTACACTGAGAGAGACAAAAAGGGAAGTGAGAGGCAGGAAGAGGAAGAGAGAGATGCAGAAATGGAGGAGAGGCAGGAATGAAAAGAGCAGAAACAGAGACGGGGAAGAGATAGAAGCAGAAATAGAAAAAATAGGTGAGCAGACATGGGTCGTGGAGAGAATGTCGTGAGAGGATGAGAGACAGAGGGATCTCCAAGCTTCCAGTTTGGACTTGGAAAATAGTAAGAAGTGAACTGAGGATAAAGAAAGGAAGGGGAAGGAAAAAAAAAAGAATTCTCCTTATTTTGATAAAATTTTAAAGAGAAATGAAAAGAAATCTTCCTTTTTTTTTCTTCATTCTCCTCTTTTTGTATTATTTTATTTTCATTACAAATTGAAATATAAAAGTTTTCTTCCCTTCCCTCCATTTTTCTGCCCCCTCATTTTCTTTTCTTCTCCTTAATAAGTATTCATCCAAACATAGTGTAAGAGAAAGTGAATAGGAGAGTAAGCGCGTAGAGAAACGGACGACGGGATGAAGGCTTGACTAAGAGCTAGAGGGATGCAGAGATATTGTAGATAATGTCTTGAATCTAAACTCAATTATTTTCCTTTCTTAGTCAGATGTTTCAGCAGATTTTTTCAACGGGGTCTCGCTCTTGTAGCACATCAGAATCTAGAGCTCGAGCAACTAAATGTGAAGACTAATTTCCTCTATGGAGAACTTGAAGAATACATTCTTATGAACCAACTAGAGAGATTCTTCATTTCAAGAAAGGAGAATTAAATTTGCAGACTAAAGAAATCATGATCAGTTAAATTCTTTATTGATGGAACTGAGAAATATTGATGTTAAGATCGAGGATGAAGATGCTGTCATAATTCTGTTAGTTTCGCTTTCTCTATTATATGAGAATTTTGTTCAGTTTATGATTATCGAAAAGAAAACTATAAGTTTGGATGAAGTAAAATCGAGTTTCCGTACTCGTGAACTTCGACATAGGACATCTGAAAATTCTGTAAAGACTCATGCCGTGGAATCAATATCGACCGCGGAGAAGGGACAATCCTCGAATTTGAAGAAATCCAAGTCAAAGAAGAAGAAAATCACTGCGAAGGACATCTGTAATTACTACAAGGAACTAGATCATTAGAAGAAAGATTGTCCGAAGAAGAAGAATACCTCCATCGCTGCGGTGGCACATGAAATTGAAAATTCTGAAGACGATTTGATTTTGTCTGCTTCTGATCAAGGATGTCTGGAGGATAGTTGGGTTCTTGATTCAGGATGCTCCTATCATATGACTCCAAATAAAGAATGGTTCTCATCTTATCAGAAGACCGACGATGGAAACGTCATTGTCAGATAGTCGAAATTAGTTCTGTGCAGATCAAGACTCATGATAATCTTGTGAGGACGTCGACAGATGTCCGCTATGTTCCGTAACTGAAGAAAAATTTGATATCACTTGGAGTCCTCGACTCTAAAGGGTGTCAGATCAATGCTGTTGGAGGCATCCTCACAATCATGAAGGGTGATGCTACAATTCTGAAGGTCAGACAGAAGTCCATGTATATATTGCAAGGTAAGACAGTTTCTAACGTTGCTGCAGTAGTTAGTTCATCCGAATCAGAAAAGTTCAAACTGTAGCACATGCGGCTTGGGCATATGAGTTAGAACGGGATGAATATTCTCAGCAAGCAAGATCTTCTGAAAGACAAGAAGATATCTGAAATCAATTTCTGCAAGTACTGTGTGTTTGGCAAACAACAAATGTCTCAGTTTGGCAAAGCAGTGCATAGGACGAAGGTGACACTTGACTACATCCATGCCGATTGTTGGGGTCTCTCTCGTGTTCCATCATTAGGAAGTGCTAGGTACTTCCTGTCCGTGATTGATGACTACTCAAGGATGACTTGAGTATTATTGATGAAACAAAGAGTGAGTCCTTCAAGGCCTTCAAGCAGTGGAAGATTTTGGTAGAAAATCAGACGTCGAAGAAAGTGAAGCGATAATAGTTTGGAGTTCTGTTCTGCTGAATTCGACCAGTTCTGTAAAGATGAATACATTGTCAGACATCGCACAGTCAGATATACTCCACATTAGAATGGAGTTATAGAATGAATGAACATGGCACTTCTGGAGAAGGCAAGATGCATGCTCTCTAACGCTGGCCTGAATAGGACGTTTTGGGCTGAAACTGTTAACACAGCTTGCTATTTGATGAATCGAAATCCGGCGACTGCGATTGATCTCAAGACTTCAACTGATGTATGATCAGGAAATTCTGCTAATTATACTAATCTAAAAGTTTTTTCTTGTCCAACATACTATCACGTCAGTGAAGAGAAGTTGAAGTCAATGGTCAAAGAAGGGGTGTTCGTAGGATATGGTGCAGGAGTGAAGGGCTACAGAATCTAGTCTCCTTCGTAACATAAAGTCATCCACAACTGAAGCGTGACCTTTGATGAAGCATCAATGCTTCAGTTGAAGGTGGAGGCTGAAGAGAGTGTCAGTAAACAGGTGGAGGTTGAAATCACTCCAATTGGGATGATGTTGAAGGATCACATCAAGAAGCAGAATCAGAAGATGAAGAATTTGATGAGCAACTTGAAGAGGAGTCAATTGCTGCTAGACGTCATCGCAGAGAAGTGGGTCCTCCTAAGCGATATGGCTTCTAAGATATGATTGCTTATGCACTGTAGGTAGCTGAAGAAGTGGGGTCCCTAGAGTCGTCGTCTTATAGGGATGCCATCACATGTGCCAAATATAATGGATCACTATTATGAGTGAGAAAATGGAATCTCTTCACAAGAATCAGACTTGAGAGTTGGTCAAGTTGCCTAAAGGGAGAAATATTGTTGATTGTAAATGGATCTTCAAGAAGAAAACTGGAGTTCCAAGAGTAGAAGACACAAGATACAAAGTACAACAGGTTGCTAAAGGTTATATTCAGAAAGAAGGTGTGGACTACAATGAGATATTTTCACCTGTTGTCAGACATATTTCTATCAGGGTGCTACTTGCTCTTGTAGCACATCAGAATCTAGAGTTCGAGCAACTAGATGTGAAGACTATTTTTCTCCATGAAGAACTTGAAGAAGACACTCTTATGAGACAACCAGAGGGATTCTCCATTCCAGGAAAGGAGAATTAAGTTTACAGACTGAAGAAATCTTTGTATGGTCTGAAGCAGTCTCCCAGACAATGGTACAAGAGGTTAGACAACTTCATGATCTCTAAGGAATTCAGTCGACCTTATGATTGTTGTGTATATCACAAGAAGGTGAAGGACGACTCCATCATCTATCTGCTATTGTATGTTGATGATATGCTTATTGCTGCTAAAGACATGACAGACATTCAAAAATTGAAGAAGTTCCTCAACACAGAATTCAATATGAAGGATCTTGGTACAGCACAGAAGATTTTGGGGATGAAAATTCTAAGGGATCGCGCATAGGGTAAGCTCTTCTTATCTTAAAAAAAGTTATATTGAGAAGATTTTATCCAGATTTGGAATGTCTGGAGCGAAGCCTTTGAATACTCCATCAGTTGCAAATATTCATCTTTTTGTTGCCTTCGCACCAAAATCAAAAGAAGAAAAGAGTACATGTTTTCGGGTTCCATATGCTAGTGTAGTTGAAAGTCTGATGTATGCTATGATTTGCACAAGAGTGGACATTGCTCATGCAGTCAGTGTTGTCAGCAGGTTCATGAGCGGTCTAGGAAAAAAGCACTGGCAAGTAGTGAAGCGAATCTTTTGGTATCTCAAAGGAACATTTGATATTGACCTCATCTACAGAAGTGATAAAGCGTGTTTGGTTGTAGGTAATCAGATTCATACTATGCTGGAGATGTTGATGGAAGATTCATACTAAATCGTGTTCTTTTATGCTCGTGCGATCTCTCTCTCCCTCTTTTCGTAACATATAGAGAGAGAGACGCAGAGCAGAACATATTGAGATGGAAATAAAGAGGAGAGAGAGGGAGGTGCAAAGGTGAATGGAGCCCATGGATGTGGAATGACAAAAGAGACTGAATATATCGAACGACACAATGATGTGAGGATAAATTGAGCTCGTTTGATATGTGACATATGGATGCAGAATAGGAGGGGTGACGTAGGTGCATTAATCCCATGTTTGTCAATGTTTCTTCAAGTGCCTTTGTTTTACGTGTACGAATTAGTGGACTATTCATCTATTGGCAGCTTAATGCGAGGATCTTGCTACGTTAGTTTTTATTCTTGCAAGCAATATGTTACAATCCATGTAGTCCTTGTATTATGTTGTTTTATTAGAAGTTAGATCAGCTTGGTGCTGTCATTTCGTGTTGTTTAAATACGTGGATAAATTTGATTAAGCAGAAGTAAAAATGTGATCATCTTGTGCTAATAAATTTTCTTAACATGATAGTGTTTAATATCATATTAGGATAGACAATGGATCAAAATGTCAACTCCAAAAAAATTTCCTGGAAGGGAATTCTACACCAATCCAATTGTGTGTACACTCAACAAAATGATCTAGTGAGAGAAAACACAGGCGCAATCTTGAGGTTGCTAGAGACGGAGAATGTAACGTTTCGAAATTTCACCCTCCTGTCACGTGGCGATTGCTGCCTTAAATCCGGGCAAGGTTCCTTCTGAATTCGGGTCAAGTTCAGAATGCAGTCGCGCCGAGTTTTGACTTTATTGATGAACCCGGTCCGGGTTCATCATTACACGGGCCGAGTTCCCATTGCTGGAACTCCAGTGATGTTTTTCGGAGACTTTGATCTATCATAACTTTTGGTACAGTATTTCGTTTGACATAAATTATACTAAATTATTCATGGAACATAGGAGAACACATACCAATGCTAACTCATCCATCATATTAACTATTTCATTAAGAAATCGTATCCAAAAGTGAATCTGAAATCTTACGTACCTTAACTATTTCAGACTACCTAAAACTCGAGACTTAGGGCACATTTTTCGATGAGATCCGACGATGAATAATCACGAGGCCAGAATCCTTGGACAGAGGGTACATCCGAGATTCGATGATCGGTCGGAACTCCCGCTCATGCTCACCGAGTAAGAAGAAAATGTAGCCCAAAGATGTCGGAAAAACTCAAGTAGAGAAGAAGAGAGATGTGTTGAAGAAGATCCTTTGGAGTCCGTTCTGTTTATAGGGTAAAGTCTCCCAAGTGCTAATTTAATTAGAACTCATATCCATACTTCTTATTTATAATTCATCTTTTATTTTCCATGAATTTTAGGATTTAAATAAATAATTAATAATACTATTTCTTAATTTTTAGAATTAAATTAATAATTTATTATTATTTTATTTCCTGAATATTTTTATTCTTAAAACTCATAATTTCAACATCATTAAAAGTCCTAATTCAATCATTCAACAAACTTTATCCCTAATCCTCTTCTAACTATCTTTTCTTTATTTTATCTCTCATAAATATAACTATTCCTGAATTTCAGAATTAAATAAATAATTATTATTCCGATCTTTTAATTTTATGAATAAAATAATAAAATATTATTATTTTATCTTCTAAATATTTTTAGACATAAAACCCTTCTCTTAATTATTATTGGGGGTCTTTTACATCTTAATATTATAGTTAAATTCAAATTACATTTTAAATCTCTAATCTCATTATAACTTCAACTCCTAATCTAATTAGGAATCCTCTTTTTCCACCTCTTATCTAATAAAACTTTTATCCTCATTCAAACTTTTCTTATTTTATCTTTTCCTCTTTTTTTATCCTCCTTCTAAATAACTTTTATTTCTTTTCAACTTTGTCTTTTTTTTAACAAAATCGTAGATTTTGGATTTATTTTAATTATGAAAAATAATTTTTAATTTAAAAAAAAGTCGGGGTGTTGCGGAGAATGTGGGAAAAGTTTGCAAAATAATGAGATCTTATATAGTTTGAAACAAACTTTCAGATAGTGAAATTTAAATTTATGAAAATTCTAGTACGTGGAGGGTTTCTTTAAAGAAAAAATGACTATACCCCTTCACCAAGACACAAGGGTCCGACTTTGTTGCTCTTTTAGTTTATGTGAATGACATACTAGTAGAAGGTAGTAGTACTGAACTAGCTTCTTCTAAAGATGCCTTATAGTCTAAGATCAAAATGAAAGATTTAGGGGTGTTAGAGTTGGTGAATACTTCAGGGCCCCTTGTTTCTCACACCGGGTTCGCCCACGTGAGCTTAGGAGAATCTGAGTATTACCCAATTAACAGTATTGCTGGCGTACGAACGAAAGGGGGGGTTCGGGGGGCCCCGCCCCCCGACTCGCCGGTGAGCGGGCGGGGGTTCGGGGGCAGCGCCCCCGAAACCTAGACGTGTTTTGGGCTTTTGTTTAGCCGGCCCGTGTGGTTCGGATTAGATTTTTTCTCTGTTTGTTTGGGTTTTAAACCCGGTTTGGAGAGGCTATTAATAGCCTAATTTCTGATGTAATTTATGGTGGCGGCTGTAAACATAAACGATATAGTGGAACCTCTTTGCAGGACGTAGCCCTCATCTCAAGGGTGAACCTGGGTAAATTCGTGTGTCTCCTCTATTTTTCTGCAATCTCTCTGCGATCTTCTCTCATTGTTCTCGGATTTTTCCATCAATTGGTATCAGAGCACAGGTTGTTCAAGGAATTAGGGTTTATTCGAGATGTCAGGAGGGTCGCGAATCGAAATAGAAAAATTTGATGGAACACGGTTTGATCTCTGGAAGATGAAGATGGAGGATCTCCTTTGTGATCGAGATCTTTGGAGGGCAATCGAGAAGGAGAGACCAGGCATGGAGGCGGCGAAGGTCGCGGACGAGGCCTCCTCCAGTCAGGCAGATCCATAGGCGATCGAAGAGTGGGATCGGATTGATAGAAAGGCGAAGGGTTTGATTCGGCTGTGTCTCGCAGATTCAATTCTTACGAATGTGATGGGCGAACCTACTGCCAGAGATCTGTGGAGGAAGTTGGAATCCCTATATCAAAGTAAGTCGTTGGTTAACAAGTTATTTATGAGGAAGAAATTGTACAATCTTCGGATGCAGGAGGGTGACTCGTTTTCTACCCATCTTTATAACTTTAACACGGTGATCAGTCAACTTGTATCAATCGGTGTTAAGTTTCAAGATGATGATAAGGCAATAACATTGCTCTGTTCGCTGCCGGATTCATGGGACAATCTGATTGTTGTGATTGGTGGCGGGGATAAAGAACTTTCGTATGAAAGTGTATGTGCTGCCTTGTTATCAGAGGAAATACGGAGAAAGGGATCAGCAAGTTCTGGTAAAGAGGCGCTGGCGGCCAGAGGGAGACAACCAGAAAAGAATCAAAATCAGAGAGGGAGATCCAAATCTCGTGGGCGTTCGAAGAGTAAGGATAAGAAGGTGCAATGCTGGAGATGTCAAGAGTGGGGCCATCTGAAGCGAGATTGCAAAAACAAGCCAGTTCATAAGAAAGAAGCTGAGTCAACCTCGGACAAAAAGGAGGCTGAGGCAAGAGATATGTATGTGGCTTCTGCATGTACGGCACAGTCAGATAAAGATGTCTGGCTTATCGACATTGGTGCTTCGTACCACATGACGCCTCATAAACACTGGTTCTGTGAATATGAGGAGTATAATGGTGGAGATGTCATGCTCGGAGATGACATTGCGGTTCAGATTGTTGGACGTGGCAGGGTGAAGTTGAGGATGAATGATGGCACGGTGAAGACTCTACCAGATGTGATGCATATACCACTTATGAGCAGGAGTTTATTATCTGTTGGTACAATGGCTGACTCGGGTGTTATATTCAGTTGCGACAAGGATTCGTGCAAGATGATCAGAGGGTCGATTGTAATTGCACGAGGGGTTCGCTATGGCACATTGTACAAGTTGCTCGGAGAGACAATATCTGTGGGCTGCGGATTTATTTCTGAAGAGGCCAAAGAAGATGAAGACAACAAATCTATGTTGTGGCATCGGAGATTAGGCCATATCAGTGAAAAATGACTCTCCACTATAGCATCAAGTCAGATGGTAGAAGGAGTTCCGGATTGTTCTGTGGGCTTCGGGTTCTGTGAACATTGCCTCCATGGAAAACAGAACCGAGTCAGTTTTCAACACACAGGTTCAAGAGCAACGAAGATTCTCGAACTGATTCATAGTGATGTCTTTGGACCAACTCCGACTCCATCTATTGGAGGGTCCAGGTACTATGTTTCTTTTATAGATGATTTTTCGAGATACAGTTGGATTTATTTTATCAAGAATAAATCAGATGTATTCGATAAGTTTCGAGAATTTAAAGTTTTGGTGGAAAATCAATTGAGCTGCAAGATCAAGGTTCTTCGTACAGATAATGGAGGTGAATTTTGTTCAGATAAGTTTGAGCAGTTCTGCGTGGACAATGGTATTGCTAGGCAGAAGACAACTCCATATACACCTGAGCAGAATGGAGTAGCTGAAAGGTTAAATCGGTCACTCATAGAGAAGGCCAGATGTATGCTGAGTTGGGCTGAATTGGGGCAAGAATTCTGGGCAGAAGCTGTAGCCACAGCAAACTACCTGAAGAACCGCTCACTGACCTCATCAGTGAAGGATCAGACACCTTATGAGGCAATGTTTGGGAAGAAGTCAAATTTGTCTCATGTTCGGGTGTTCGGATGTGACGCATATGTTCATATACCCAAGGAAAAGCGGGTAAACTTGATAGTAAATCTGAAAAGAACATATTTGTCGGATACAAGGAAGGGATCAATGGCTACAAACTGTGGAATCCAAAGTCAAGGACTATTGTTTACAGCAGGGATGTTATTTTCCGTGAATCACGTTCCCAAGTTGAAGTTCAAAAAGGAGATGAACCTAAGAAAGTGGTAGTGCTTGAAGAAGATTCTGATTCTGAAACTTCAGAGGTGGATGCACAAGATACTTCAGTTGAGTCTGTTATAGAACCGGATCAAGAGGACTCGGTTAATGAAGTTGAAGATGCAGATTCAGATGAAGACCCAGATATTGGTACTACCATACCAATTCTCAGGAGATCGACACGAGAAAGAAGAGCACCTTTGAGATACTCTCTTAGTGCTCTGAGTTCGTTTCATGCTTTGAGCATCATCGGAGAAGAATCTAGTTCTGTAAAAGATGCAAGGTCTATGGATGATGCAAATCAGTGGGAGCTTGCTATGGCAGATGAGATGCAGTCACTGGATAAGAATGAAACATGGAGTTTGTGTAAATTGCCTAAGGATAGAAAGGCAATTGGTTGCAAATGGGTGTTCAAGCGAAAGCTGAAACCGGATGGGTCTGTAGAGAAGTACAAGGCGAGGCTGGTAGCTAAAGGGTACTCTCAGGTTGAGGGAGTCGACTATGATGAGATTTTTTCTCCCGTGGCGAAAATGACTTCAATCAGATTTGTTCTATCTCTGGCAGCAGCATATAATCTTGAGGTAGAGCAGATGGATGTGAAGACGGCATTCCTTCATGGGGACTTGGAGGAAGAGATATATATGAGACAACCAGAAGGCTTTGAGGTTCAAGGTAAAGAGAAGCTGGTGTGCAAATTGAAGAAGTCTCTGTATGGATTGAAGCAGTCGCCAAGGATGTGGTACCAGAAGTTTGATACGTACATGCTCGAACTCAAGTTTGTACGTTTAGATTCAGATCATTGTGTTTATGTGAAGAGAGTTGGAAATCAGTTTGTCATTCTTACATTGTATGTGGATGACATGTTGCTGATTGAAAACAATATGAAGATGGTGAATTCAGTGAAGAGTTTGTTGGCCAAGAAGTTTGAGATGAAAGACTTAGGGCCAGCGAATTTTATTTTGGGTATGCAGATTAGAAGGGATCGTCAGAAGCGAAAGTTGTGGCTAGGACATGAGAAGTACATAAAAGAAGTGTTGAAGAAATTTAACATGTTGGACTGCAAGCCAGTGGGTACTCCTATGTCTCTAGGAACCAAACTTTCTGCAGAGCAATGCCCGAAGACGGATGAAGAAGCTGAAGAGATGGATCGTGTGCCATATGCAAGTGCAGTGGGCAGCTTGATGTATGCCATGATGTGCACGCGTCCAGATATAGCCCAAGCAGTGGGAGTCTTGAGTCGATATATGTCTAACCCAGGCAGGGAACATTGAAATGCTATCAAGAGAGTTTTCAGGTACCTTCGTGGAACTTCAAATTTTTCGTTGTATTTTGAAGGTACAAGGAAAGGAAAGATGCTTGATATTGTGGGCCATGTAGATGCTGATTGGGGTGGAGACATTGATAGTAGACGATCCACTAGCGGATATGTTTTTACATTATTTGGGGCTGCACTAAGTTGGATGAGCAAGAGACAAAGCGTGGTAGCACTTTCTTCTACAGAAGCAGAATATATGGCTCTTACTCATGCTGCAAAAGAGGCCATATGGCTACGACGGTTGTGCTTGGAGCTCGGATTTGAGCAAGGTGCTATAGAGGTGAGATGTGATAATCAAGGTGCTATTCAGTTAGCTAAGAATCCCGTATTTCACTCACGCACAAAGCATATTGACATCCAATACCACTTTATTCGGGAAAAGGTGGAAAAGAAAGAGGTTCAGCTTGAAAAGGTTGATACAACAAAGAATAGTTCTGATTTTCTGACTAAAGCAGTTACAGGTGTAAAGTTTGAGTGGTGCTCTACTGCTGTCGGATTGAAGAAGAATGTTGCTGGCAAGGCTCTCATTGGTGTGAAGTATCCACCAAGTGGGAGAATGTTAGAGTTGGTGAATACTTCAGGGCCCCTTGTTTCTCACACCGGGTTCGCCCACGTGAGCTTAGGGGAATCTGAGTATTACCCAATTAACAGTATTGCTAACGTACGAACGAAAGGGGGGGTTCGGGGGGCCCCGCCCCCCGACTCGCCGGTGAGCGGGCGGGGGTTCGGGGGCAGCGCCCCCGAAACCTAGACGGGTTTTGGACTTTTGTTTAGCCGGCCCGTGTGGTTCGGATTAGGTTTTTTCTCTGTTTGTTTGGGTTTTAAACCCGGTTTGGAGAGGCTATTAATAGCCTAATTTCTGATGTAATTTATGGTGGCGGCTGTAAACCTAAACGATATAGTGGAACCTCTTTGCAGGACGTAGCCCTCATCTCAAGGGTGAACCTGGGTAAATTCGTGTGTCTCATCTATTTTTCTGCAATCTCTCTGCGATCTTCTCTCCTTGTTCTCGGATTTTCCCATCAAGGGGAGCTTGGATTGTTTTTAGGAATGAAAATTCTGTATTCATCAACTAGCATTTTTTTTAACCCAAAGAAAATACACTCTCAATTTGTTATCAGACTTTGAACTTACGGCAGCAAAGTCAACTTGTACCCCTTTTGAACAAAATCAAGTTAACGAGTATGATTTATAGTTTCATAGTGAAGACTTGCAAAATGATCCTGCTCTTTAGAAGTTTTCGAACATTAAGTGGCCACTTGATCTACGTAATGCATACATGCCTCGGCATCACCTTTGTTGTGCAGCATCTATGCCAGTTCATGCATGCACCAAAAAATCGCACTTGGAATATGCATTAATGGTACTCAGATATTTGAAACGACAACTTGGTCGAGGGATTTTGTTTTCAGCAGAAGTTTGCAGTCAATTTACAACTTATGCCGATGAAAACTGGGCATAAAACTCAATTTACAGCTTATGTCGATGCACACTGGGTATCTTGTGTGCTCTCTCGCAGATCAGTTTCTACATTTTGTGTCCAAGTAGGAAAATCTCTGGTTTCATGGAAGTCCAATAAGCAATCGATGGTCTTTCAATCCTCTGTAGAGGCTGAATACCATAGTGTTGTGCTTGTCGTTGCTGAACTCTTGTTGTTGATTCACTTAGGGCCTGTTTGGCAATAGTTGAAAATAAAACATAGAATTTGAATTCCAATAGGAATTCACTTTTACAAAACTGATTCCTTTGCCTACTATTTTTCTTTGAATTATATCCAATGGGCTGTTTGGATATGCAGATTATTGACATTTCTTCTTTCATAAAAATAACTATATAAACACAAATAATTTATTAGTTAAAGATTTAAAATCTACAATCACTAATTAATCTATGCACTTTAATCAAGTAGCAACAAAACTATCTAAGCATCACGTCAGTGCATGTTCTTTGTTCAAATATGTGGTTGTAATTTCATCCCCTTTGTGTAGTAAAAAAACGTATACAAAATCATTGGATTCGCAGTAATTAAAATTCCAAAATATTAAGGCACGACCCTTTGAAGGCGTTTTAGTTAACATAGGGACACCGAGATACAACAAAAATTTCATTATTTATATAAAAATACACATTATGAAGAGAAAATCCTTAGAAATGCAGATCAAAATAAGAACCCTAAAAAAAGAAGAAAATTTCCCAATATCATGGCTCAAAAAGAATAACTAAGATAAA
Organism: Pontederia crassipes; assembly: GCA_030549335.1. Lineage (NCBI taxonomy): Eukaryota > Viridiplantae > Streptophyta > Magnoliopsida > Commelinales > Pontederiaceae > Pontederia > Pontederia crassipes. Next base: position 40,642,399 of record CM060190.1, read on the forward strand.
AAGATGAGACAATATTTTTTGAAAGATTACGTTGATATTTGAATCGGCGTCCAGTTTTTAAACTAAGATAAAAAGATGAGACAATTTTTTTTTGAAAGATTACCTGATGTTTGAATCGGCGTCCATTTTTTCCAACCATGTCGAACTGCCGCCACTCGCAGATGGAGACGTGAGGAAGAAGTCACGCGAAACGGGAGAGAACGAAAAAAAAACAAAGCTGTGAGCGAATTTTTTTTCCAACGGATGGAAGAGGTATTCTAAGGGATATGAGTCGTCGCTTTTTACTTCCAAACACCTTTTTTGACTATATTCCAATGATAGTAAAGTAAACACTAAATGGGCCTTTTCCATTGTAATATGGTGCATTCCAAACGGGCCCTTATTCTATTAGCTTTCCCTCGTTTTGAAACTTCCAATTCAAGTGTTCAAGTATAGTAAAGCAACAATTCAAATTATTGATAATTTGATCTTCACGAGACACTACAAGAATTATGAAATTTGGAGACGTCTGTTTTTTTTTCCACACGTCCCCTAATGTAATTGCATTTTGTGACATTAAAAGTAAATGTCACTAAAAAAATAAAATTAGTGGCGTGCAGAGTGATAATGAATTAATAATGTGCTCTTACTCGTCTTCTCACAGCAATAATTCCTTAATCGCTGATGTTGGCATGCCCTATGTGGAATTCCGGCGGCTCCGGTCTCGATCCAGAGAGCTCCGACTTATCCATCCATCTCCAACGAATTGATCCTTCTTCAGTTAGTCAATTTTTTTCGTCCTCGATTCCGCTCATCTATCCTCTCTTTTGCTAATCAACTACGATTGGATTTGGTTCAAACATCAGCCGTCGTAATAGCCATGACTTTCGCCGCCGGTGTTATTATCGCAAGTTCCTTTTGTTGTGTTCCCTGACTCCTTTCTTTTCCTTCATCATTTTCTTCTTCTTCCACCATGGCTAACAAAACCTGAATGAAATATTCACAATTTTTCATATGCTCTCCAACTTTGATCCACATGCAGATGAGGTGGTGCTTGGTCATGTGTATCCTCGAACTCGATGATTCGCTTGCAGCCACAGAGAGGTGTGAGAGAGTCAATAGATTCTCTTGTGCAGGCCAAGTGTTTGTCGATTTTTCCAGGATGTTGTTGCTAACAATTATAAAGCATTGTTTCAAAAATCTTCCCAGTATTAGTCTTGAAAATAACTCGAGCAAAGATTTTTCTTATAGAGCACAAATCTTGATCAATAATACATTTATATTCCATTATAGATATATATATATCAGTAGCAACACTTTAACTTCAAAATAATCATGTATCAATATGTCAAAAAAAACATTTTGCAAAAATTAGTTGACTTATCAATATTTTGTGCTATAACTCAAACTTTTGGACCCATACTTAATGGCTCTACAAATCTTATCCTAGCTTTGACTTATTGGTACATAAGAGAGCAAGATCTACCCTAGTGGCATCTAGTGTCCAACTTTGTTACAAATGCTACAGCTTTGTTACAAATGATCCCTTACTATGCTTTCTTCGTGTACCCAGCTTTATTATAACTTGTTCAAATGCATTATCTATCCACTCTGCTGCAATTTTTCTTTTGGCTATCATCTGGAAGTAGGAATTAAATACGCCTTGCGACCATGCAATATCCATGTCTCCATATTTGCAACGGCATGCTGCATACCAAACCAAAGAATATATTTCAGTTGTAGTTGATGGTGTGTTGTATTCTAATCCAATGAATGAGTTGGTATCAGATGCAATGAATTGATCAAGCTTGTGGAGGAATGTACATTCCATCAGTTATTGTTGTGGTTCTTTCTTTGAATTTCCTTTGCAAGGTTCTCACACTAGAGTTTACCAAGTTTGGCCAGTCAAAAAGTGTGAGTAATAGCTTTATTTTCTATTTACATTGCATCATATTCAATCTATTTGAGCCCCTTTTACCATATTCACGTCACGGTAACAGAATGACAAGTCATGTTACCACAATAAGACATAGAACTATGAAATATGCAGTCGGATAATAAAATTTATATTATTGTAACTGCTTTGAATTTTCACCAATCCTAATAAAAATTTATTTTTTATTTGCAAAAGTGCTCTAGTAATTGAACATTTGTGCATGTGTTCCTCTTGAGAGGTAGAGGATGGACTTCCAATGAAGCTTGACCACCTCTGTTCATGGATCAACCAATGCATTGGATTGGTAAGGAACACTATCAGACTATCTTCTCAGCTTTGATGTCCTTCGTTTATGTGTTTGCATTCATGTTGTAGGGAATCATAATCGCAACCAGAGAGTGAACACTGACTGATGGGGAGATGCACATGAAACATTCTGGGTAGCAACATGTAGATCCATTGTAATATGATTTCTTGGAGGGCTTGTCAATGTTATTTTTTTATGTTGTAATCCAAGGAGAAATAATGGAAGCTTATGCATGCAAAAATGTAAATCTTATACAATGTTAATTTTTTTCATGTGATTAACTTCATATTCGCTCAAATTTGGGTACAGAGCATTGAAAACTATTTTTTAACTTTGTGTGAATGGAAAACAAAGGCATATTGAATTATTTCTTCATAACGATATGTTTTTTCCATTTATGTATATTTGTAAATTAATCGACTATACATATATAAAATATCACTATTTGATGTATGAAATTGATAATTACAAATTTATATAAACTATAGCAAAATAATTTTTATGATGTTTAAATATCACAAATAGTGACGTTTAAAAAATGTCACCATTAGTTGGCTTTCGTGACATTTTTAATATTATTAGTGGATGTTATTACTGACATTTAGTGACGTTTAACCGTCATCCATTCATGTTCACTAGTGACATTTAATCGTCACCAAAAGTTCAAGTTTAGTGACGTTTAAACTTTTAGTAACATTTAATCAGTATGCGTCATCAATACTTTCTGTGACTTGACTTCGGTAACGTCTGTGGCCGACGTTTAATAAACATCACTAAAGAATTTTTGTGACGTTTTATAAAGCTTTGGTGACATTTAATAAACGTCATTAACGCTAATTTTTATTGTAGTGAGATGATGAAATATATTGAGATAGATTATCATTTTGTTCGAGAAAAGGCTTTACAAGAAATTGTTTATCTTCATAATATGTCAACAAAAGATCAACTAGCAGACTTACTGACGAAGGCTCTTAATCGACATTAACACGACTATCTTTCTACCAAGTTGGGTCTTTTCAACTCATTTCAAACCCCAACTTAAGGGCGAGTGCTGGTAGATCAAATCGTTGTATTATGTTGTTTTCGTAGAAGTTGATCAACTTGGAGTTGTTAGTTCATCCTTTATAAATTTACCGTTAGCAATAGTTACCATTGTCGTGTGCCAGCATAAGTCAATATGTTGATCGTTCATTGTCATTCTCTATTGGTGTATGAAAACTAGAAGGAGGTGTTGTATTGTTGTTGAAGCATTCTTTGAATGAAACATATGCATATTCTTCCCCATTTCTTTCTTCCTCTTCCTCGTCGCATTTCAGCTTTCATGGAAGTTGAGTTTGATCATCCTCGATGATGCGAAGAATTTGACAATATCATAACTTGATTTGAGTATAATAATAAAACTCTCATTTGTGAATGAAATCTTTATATTTCTACATAAAAATTGTGAATTGTCATAAAATGGATGGTTAGTATTATAAAAATAATAAAAAGATCTTAACATAATAACATAAAACTAAAATAAAATAAAATATTGAAAAACTTGGAAAAAAATGAAAATGCAAGTATTCTTCTAATGAGAGTAGAAATGATGGTTTCATAATCTTTTAGATGGTTTTACGTTTTTAGGCATTTGATCAAGATAATCCTATACTACATAATGTTTGTCTATCTCTTCACAATAATACAATATTCTAGCATTTAAGCTCCAAATCAAATGAGCCACACACTATACAATGTTTTCACCTATTTCAACTATTATACAATAGTTATGTGCACTTGTCAGGGCTAAAGTTTCGACCCACCATTGAGCACAACTAATCTAGTTTCAACCGGGGTTGCACACTTAATTATGACTAGTGAAATCGAGCATGAGATTTGCTTAAGGAATGAGAAGCGACTTATTACTACACCTCAATCTTCGTTGGTTAGAAAAAATTTTTTTTTAATGACAGAAAAATGAATTCCTTGCACTTATGTACATGAGTGAGGATTTGGTCCTTGGTTTGTTAGTGGATGTTGGTTTAATCAGTATCTCTACAAATAACTATCAAATGAACATTTCATTGCAAGTAAGTATTAAGCAAATGAAAAGTTTAGGACAGTGGTGGCACTCTATTTTTTTTTTGTAAGAGGAGGTACAACGCTTATGGTACATTGAAAATAAAATTAAAATTTAAAAAGAGGATTGGGTACAGAAATCACAAGGATGTCGCCGAAGAGGAATCTTCCTAGACTCGTCGGCAGTGAGGCAAGGTCGACGTTTCCAGGGCTGCCTGACAACGCTAGGTTAGCAAGCCAATCCGCACAAGTGTTCCCCTCTACAAGAACATGAGAGAGCCGCATGCTCCTCGTGAAGCCTGGGCAGGAGAATATCATGTATGCTGCAAACCAGGTTCCAGAGGTGATGGCCGACCGTGGCATCCGGTTGCAAAGTTGTAATTGCTCCCAATGAATCGGATTCAATTATGACTTTTCTGAAGCCCCTGTGGATAGATAGCCCTGTTTAAAATGAGATCAAAATTATCGTGTTAATGTGAGATATAGATCTATAACTATTTCGTCAAAAGAAAAGGTTAATTCTTTTTTCTTCCTTCTTCCAGGATTTAGGTCCTCTTGCAAGCTATTCTAGAGGAGCAAAATTTTATAAAATTTAGATTTTTAGTTAACATATTTAGTTAGCACCGAGCTATTTAATTGGAATAATAAAGTTTTAGATGACGTAACTTGAAATAAATTTAGTTGACGTATCTAAATTTTATGTCACGATGTCACTAATGAAAATTTTCACTCTGAGAAAATACGCAACCTCATTTATCACTATCAATATAAGATATGAGATGATTTAATTGAATTAATTAAACTTGATAATATTCGTGGTTTGTGCAGATAATTATTAATGTCATATGAATTAGAGTGTGACACAGGAAAAAGAAAAAACAAGATCAACCAAACAATGGAAAGATCAAAGTAGGAATAAATAAGTGCCTAGTACGATGATTACGAACAAGTATGTGCTACGCCGTTCTAGGCAACACCATGTTGCTCTAGACATAAATATTTAACACAATGTTTATGAACATAGTCGGAATAAGTTATTATAGTTATAAACATCAAAGGTATGTGAAGAAAAGAAGTTGCCCATATTTGTTTTACTTGGACATCTCTTTACGTTTTTTTATGAAATTTAGTTTTAATTTTAATTTAATTTTGTGCTGCAATTTGAAATTATTTAAAGTTTTTTTGTTAAAAAAACAGTTAATATTTTTAGTATTTATTCCGTTAACTAGCAAGAAATACTAATTACTTATGACACAGCCAGGCGAGCAAAATCAAAATAAGAATCGAACAACAAGAATTTCCAGTGCCAAACAAAAAATATAGATTTTGTTTCTTTCTGTTCAAGATGAACATTACATACAACAAAATTAACTTGCACATGGACTAATCAATTACAAGGTGACACATAAAATGTATTGTCCGGCCATCCTAGTGAAAGAATTATAAAGAATATATCAATAATACATTAATTATATATACAACACTAGTAACAAGCACAAATTATATTAAACATCCTAGTGCACTACACTACTCTTGGAACGTCTACTTCATGTTGTTCCTCTGACAAGTAAACGACGAAGAAGAATAAGGCCGCCCGTGGATGGCATCGGCGAAGTCGACGGCCGGAGAGACGACGCCTCGTGGTTTGACAGCAGGAGGGCGGCTGCTGCCGTCGCGGCTGGGCTGAAACCACGGATGTTGGAGCGCCGCTTCGACTGTGAGCCTCATCTTGGGATCGTAGCAGAGGAGATCTTTGAGGAGGTGATATCCGTGGCGCGACAACGTTGGACGACCGGGGAACGGCGTCGCCGGGAACAGATGCCGGATGCTGCTCCATTGCCTCCCCGAGCGGTTGATGGCCTCAGCAGCATCCGGAGCAGTGGAGAGGGCCGGCCACTCATTGGCGTCCGGCGTCCCAAGAACCTGGAACATCTTCATGATATCGTCATCTTTGGACGTCCCGGGGAAGAGAACCTGGTTGTTTAGGAGCTGCGCCATGTTGCAACCCAACGACCACATGTCTGTGGACGCGGACGACACTGCTTCCTTGTGCTTGTGCACCCCCAGCAGGAGCTCTGGCGGCATGTAGCACAAGGTGGCCAACGACTTCATCATGCCATCTGGATCGTCGATTTTTGTCCCCCGCCGGCGGCTTTGCGAGAAGTCGCACATCTTGAGGTCGCCCACGTGGTCGACGAGGATGTGGCCGGGCTTTAGGTCCCCGTGCAGCAGGCCGTGGTCATGGATGCACTTGACGCCGTTCAGCAGCTGCTGCATCAGGAACTTGACTTCGCCCTCGGTGAAGGGCCGTGAGAACGCGGCTACGTTGTCGTCGATGTCGAGCCTGACAACGTTGGTGTAGGCGTAGCCCATCACCAAGAAGACCATGCAGCCGGTGGAGTCCGCGGCTACGTTGTCGTCGATGTCGAGCCTGACAACGTTGGGATGACGGCAAGCGGCAAGGCATTCCACCTCCGTGCGCCAGCGGTCGTCGAACACGCGCTTGAGCCGCAGCACGCTTGGGCGATCGGGGTTCCGTGGTTGCACCAACCAATGGTGATGGACCAGGCGCTTGAGGGCCACGATTTCGCCGTTCTTGATCCGGTGTGCCTTGTAAAGGACGCCATGGCTGCCTCGGGAGATCTCGGTGAGGCGATCGAATTCGTGATCGACCACCACGGCGCTGTCACTCTTTCCCTTGGCAGGGGGAGCAGAAGAAGCCATGGAAACAGAGGCGCGCAGCATGCAGTGTACCACCAGCAGAAGCCGAAGCCTGGCAAGAAGTTATCTATCGCAAGTAGTGAGATAGAGAGAGAGAAAGCTAGGAAGGAACGATCGAACGAACAGGTGAGTTGAGGTGAGGTGAGGAAGAATTGATTCAGAAGAAGAATACTACGTACCCATATACATATATAGAAAACATATTAATATATTACCGTTAGCAAGAACTCGATCGATGTCAATCCAGATTCCGAAACAAATTCGGTACGTTAGCTTTTAACCAAGAACTCCAAAGCCGATATCTTGATCATAATTAATTACTTTAGCAGCAATTCAACTTCAGTTAGTTAATTTTATTTTATGCGGAATTCTTTCTCGTAATAAGATTCTGGCATGCATGATCAGTAATACTGAAGACTGAATCCCAAATATATATCCGCTTCAGGCCTTCAGAGATACAACCGGAAAATTGACAACTTCCAGAGTTGTATAAAAAAGGCGACGCGTCAGAGATAGAACTCCCGTTCCATTATGACTTCTATTTATTTGAACGGTACTACTAAATTTATCAAGTTGTATGAAGGAATTTTTTTAAGAAAAAAAAAAGAGCAAAAATTTCAGACTTCGTTCTGATACCCAATAAAATTGGTTTATTCGATATTCTCACCTCCTTGGAGTTTGGAGTCAAGATGGGTGAATTAGTGTTTAAAATTAAAAGTATATGTTACTAAATTTTAAAACCGTTTCAATAAATTTTAAATCAAAATAAATTAAATCAGATCATAAGCATAATATGAGAAGGAGAGAGGGAGAGAAAAATTAAATACGATGAACACGGTAGTTATTGACGAGATTTAGCCAAACTTTGACCTACGTTTTCGCACCGACTTTTCGACTTCAAGACCGTATGAGATTCTACTAAATCTTTTTGTTCCAAATGATGCAAGGAAGAAAAAGCCCTTTACATTAACTACATTTTCTCCGTTTCGAGAGGCAAGATAACCTCTTCTCTTAGGAAGCTTATCTTTTCTTTCACTCATGAGATAAGATATGGAACCTGTTTTACACAAGAGCTCTTTCAATTTTTCTGAACAATTGTTTCTCTCTTTTACAATACTATGCTCATAAGAAGAGAAGAGAGAAAAGAAGATAAAAATTAAAATGATAACTTCAAGGAAAATGTCTTCTTTTGATAATTTGAAATTTTTCTTTAATGCTTGGATGAATGCTTTTGCTTCAGGCTTTGACAATCATTTTATAGCTTCAATGTGTGAAAAATTCGTCCAGAATTTTTTTCATAATTTTCTCATTAAAAAATAATCGTTATTGTTAATTTTACCAGGAGGCCGGTCGACCGCACATCTAGACAGGTCAGTCGACCAGTATAGTCTCGACATCTTTTATTTCACCAGTTGAGCTAATCGGTCGGCTAGTGCATCGACCAATCCATGACTGGCATAGTCTCGACGTAGAACTAGGCAGCTCATGTATTTATCGGTCGATCGGTATAATCTCGATCTGCTTTCATTGTGTCGATCGACAAGTTGACCTCCTTATATTATTTTGTGTATAACTTTTTACATAATTATCTAAATGAAATAATATTGAATTTTATAGATAGCTAATATGATTCTCTACAACTTTGATATTCATCATTCATCCAGAATCTATTAAGACCATAAGTAATTATTTAATCAAAATTTAGTACATAAAGTTATCTCTTTATCTTTAAACATTTTCAGTATTTAACTTTAATCTTTTAAGATTTGTACTATCAAAATATAATTTTATACAGCACTAAAACTTTGCTCCAACTCATTATGATTTGAATCGTATGTTGAACACTGTCTCTTTTTCAATATGTTGCTTGATAAGTTCATTTTCTGAATTTGTACTAGCTAAAGTAAGTTAACAAGCTGATAGTTAAGTCAGATGTAAGGAAATGGAGAGGTTAGCTCATGATTTGTTTGGCAAGGTGACTAAAATTTAGTAACTACGCAGTGGCCGAGTTGATACCACAGGTTGTACACAAACGTACTCCTCTGTAACCACGATAAAAAAAATATCATGTTCAAATTCGACGATAAAATATCACGTTTAGCTTCGAAACAAGAAAATCATATGGAGGAAAGGTGCAAAAATGCCAGTCTAATGTAATATGGTCATGCAAACACATCCACTATTTTAGAAACCTTTTATGCTCGATCAATAAATTCACATTATAGATATAATAATGCACCTTTATCAAACAACTCGTGTTGAATTGTCTTAATTTATTACATCATACCTTTAATGTTGCACTTTTACACAACAAAATTCAGTGTTTGCCTCTCATGGGCGCTACATTTTTGTATATCTTCATCGTTTCATGCTACCATCATTATATATCTCGATCATTTTTGTGGTCAAGGTTGATTAAAGAATGGTGACACATCTGTGAAAGACTTAAATAATACAAAATACAATACTTTGAAACATGGGTGTGGAAGCTCAATAAACAATTAACATAATTGACTTCATAATCCCAAGTACATAATGATAATACACTACAAAAAAATTATCATTTTTCGACGGATAATTTTCGACGGATAGAAATCCGCCGTAATTTATGATGGATTTTGCGACGAAAATATTTCCGTCGAAATTTTCGATAGTTACAATCGTCGAAAATGAAAATAATAAATTATGTAATTTATTATACTAATATTTTATTTTTCGACGATTAGGAACGTCGATATTTTCGATGGATATCTATCCGCCATTATTTTTGGGTAAATGTAAAATAATATAATATAAGGAGTATTTTATTAATATAATTAGCGATAGTTTAAACCGTCATAATTTCCGACGGTTCCGACCGTCGATAAATGAAAAGTAATATAATATAAAGAGTATTTTATTAATATAATTAGCGACAGTCCAACTGTCGTAATTTTTGACGATTTCGATCGTCGATAATAATTAGCGACAATTCAAACCGTCGGTAAAATAAAAAATAAATATTATATATAACTAAATATAGTATTTTATTTTTATAATTAAATAATTTTTGACGGTCATAATCGTCTGTAACTTTAAAAATAATTAATATTTACTTTTTTGACGTTCAGAGCCGTCGGTAATTAAAATTTTATTATCCCACTTTTTTTTTCTATTTTCTCGCTTTCTCATCTTTTCACACATATATATATAATATCTATATATACCCAATCCCACCCTTTATTTCTTTCCCCCTCTCCTCTCTCTCTCTCCCTCTCCCTGCTGGCGAGCCTCCCGACCAGACATCAAGCATCGACCGCCGGCGACCCTCTCCCGCCGGCGTCCCTCTCCCTCTCCGGCCCAGACCTTCAGGCAGCCGGATTCGACCGCTCGATCGTTGGCGTCCGAATCTCGGCCGCTGGCCTTCGGATTGGCCGCTTGGCGGCCGAATATGGTCACCGCCGAAGTTTCGATGATTTCGTCGACCGTCGAAAGTTTCGGCGGTCGTGACCGCTGAAGTTTTGACGGTTTCATCGACCGTCGCAAATATCGACGGTCGTGACCTTCGAACTTCAGTCAAAATTTTCTGCATTTTTTTTTCCAACCATCAAAAATTAATTTGTTACGATCATTTTTCGAACGAATCGATTCCGTCGAAAAAATCGTCGGAAATCATCATTTCCGACGGTTTTCGAGAAATTATAGATGATTTCGACCATCTGTAATTCCCATATTTCTTGTAGTGATATAGCTAACGTCCTATCATGATTTCAATACAAACTTAATGTGTAACATCTCAAAATTTTGTAAAAATTAAAATTTTTAATTAATTTCCATTTTTGGCTCACTGGTTGATCAAAATATTTTCGAGCACCCAGTGCACAGACGCCAAATTTTTAAATATGAAGTCAAATCAAACTTTGACTCCTCTTTCTCTCTCACAATATTTGGAACTTCGTGCAATTCCTCATATTCATGACCCTTGGATTGTGGAGGGAGATACATTCTCCATCTTCTTTATAAATCTCACACATCTCTTTTGCACCCTTCCATTTCATCTTCTCATTCTCTTTTCTTTTCCACCATTTTTCTTGTGCTCCATTTGCTTGGGCTTGGCCAGAAGCCATTGGAGAGGGATCATTAGTTACTGATCGTGAAGGAGGACAATGCAGAAGAAAGAGGAAGCATTAGAGGTTCATCCATTGAAGAAAACAACTGGAAATTAGGTTGAAAGGTGTGTTAACGGAATCTAATTTATAAGGTTCTTTTGGGGGGTTTTAGCATGTTATCTTAGGACTATTTAGGCTTAGAATCATGCTAGGAAGGGGGTAGTTTAATGGCATAGATAGCTATGTTGATATGCATGCCAAATTACTAGTTTATGATGCTTAAATTCGATGTAAGCATGCTGAAATGATTGTTGTCATGAATTTTTGGAATGATGAATATTATGAGATGAACTTTGTACTTGATGTCATGGCATGCTTAGGGTCTTAAGTGTTCATATTTTTAGATTTATAAAATTTGGCGTGCTTCGGGATGGTTATGTTAAAGTTTGATAGTATGTATCAACCTACGATAAGGAGACTGATATGAATGGTTTTGCTTTAATATTACTCATGAAATTGATAGTTATGGAAATGCTTAACATAGCTGCTGAAATGTTAAACTTGATCACATGAAAAGTATTAGTGCATGCATGTTATGGAAATGAGAATGATTATGACACCTTCATGTTTAGTATGATGCATACGATGAAGTTATGGACTATGAATCATGTTCACATGCTCTCTGTTTGTTTAGTTAATGTTAGGCATAGTTTAGATTGATTGTAGAATGTTGTATTTTGAAAATTGGTTGAAAACGTAAGGATCCCGCAATGACTTACTGTTCTGCCGAGTAGGAATCGTGTGCCCCTTACCGACTCGGCATAAGTTAGTGGACTATTGGAACGGATGACTGAACTTCTTTCGAAAGTCGCTTTGATATTCCGATATTGACATTGGTCGACCGAATGACACAATCGATTGAATGATTAATATGTGACTCGGGTAAAAACAAACAATCGGTGGATTTTTGAGCGACCAAAAGTTCTAGGCTAAGAACTCATTGTTTTATCCAAGGAAAAATCATACAACCCCCGACCTTTTAGACGTCCAATTTGCATCAGCCATTAAACGACTGAAAGACATGCTATGATCCGGCGGCCTTCGGGCGGCCGATGAACCTATCGACTGGGACACCCGCTCGACTTTTAGACATCCGAAAGTGGACAGAGAATGATTGACCTTAAACACAAGATAATATGATGATTTACTCTTGTCCGCCTAATTGTTCCCACACCCCATGATTATGAACATTAATCTGGAGTCAACCTTGTTCCCCAAAAGCCTTGATTGATCCTCATGATAAAAAAATAAGTCAATAGGTCAATAAAGATAAAAGATGAAATGGAGAAATATCATGCTTATCTAGATAGGAAGTCTAATGTTTATTGTGCTTCCCTTTGCCTTGGGTAAGGCCCCTTCTCCTACTATCTACAAATATTTTCACTTTGAGCGAGGTCATTCATACGAGTGTTGTCGCCTTAATGAGGTCATCCATCTCCTTTTAGGGGCATTGTCATGGCACTAATCCCTCACAGGCCCATGTTATGGCAAGATAATTGCACCTTGTGTGCGTATGACATCCTAGAGAAGTGGTGAGCTCTTTCAACCCATGAACATGAAAGATGAATGAACGGACTATGTCCACATGAACATGATATGTAATGAAAGGAAAAGAATGGAACAATGAATGTTATGAAAGATGAATGCTCTCATGAATCATAATATTGACCATTGATGAAGACTTTTTCCATCTTGATCTATGAATGAAAAGAAAGAAAGAAAGATTAAAGATACTACATGAAATAATGAAATGAATAAACAATTGTTCCACACATTATGATCCCCATGATTTCTTATGATATTGGTTATGAATTGCTATTATGCTTATACTTTCTAAGTTATCTTTATGACTCATATGTTATCACATTTAGTCTTGTGCTAACGAGAGGATTGTCCTCCCATGTGTTGATTTTCGCAAGTACTTGATTGACGTGTTATGTTTGGTTGATGTGTGTGCGAAGACTCCTGCTCGGATGGCGTGTGTGCACATGGATATAGTAGTTGGTTTTTACTATTTTATGTCATCAAGTTGTATGTGAGTCGTACGTGTATTTTGTATTATGGCATGGCCCATGGAAGCCTTATTATGTCATTTGATCTACCTCTTATATTACCGAGCTTTTGTACTATGTATCTACATTTATGGACTTCTATCTATTCGACTTCCGCATTTATGTTTTAAAAGTTGGATATTTTACTTTTTTTAAGTATTCCACTCACCCTTCTTGACCACACTGGTCAATGAATGGGTCAATATGACCAAAGAAAAAAAAATCGAAGTACCACATCGAGAGGAGATTTCGCCATGTGGCGGGGTCGAATTTTGGGGTGTTACATAATGTTTGACATAAAGATGTGATCCCACGGGCAGCAACACCACGAAGAGCAAAGAAGCACCTCCCACGATCAAATGATTAGGGTTTTCACAAGTAATATTAGTGTTGATTGCCTAAAGTTTTCTCCGAGGTTTATCATTGACGTCAAGTCGCAAGACATGCATTGTCACTTTTTTCCTTCACCGACATCTTCCACTTTACATGATAAGACGATAAGGCATTTTAGTTTTAGCAGCATTTGGAGGGGCTTCCACACCAGACGACATCTTGATGCCACCATAGTCTTCACAGACCCGGGGCAGAGGGACCACAAGACTAGCTCACGATGTCGGTCAGCCCCTACAGGTCGCCAAAGTTGGGAGCAGCCTCCGACCTCTATATGGCATGCCAAGTGTTGGTGACCGATGTCGCCACTCCCTTGACGAGTGATGAACTAGTGATCAAAGAGCACGAAAGGGGAATCATGGTCGCCAGGGAGACGGCGGGAAGGGGGCACCACCCCCTCCTGTTTGATAAACCCAATGAGGTCGCCAGAGGGAGATGAAAGAGGAGGGCAACATGACCCATGACCCACAGGGGGATGTCTCCCCTTGCAAGCTCACCAGTGAGCTCGTGAAAACAAGGGGTGATCCCCCACTCCGCACTTTCCTTCATTTCATCGATAACAAGATGCGAAAATAAGAGGGCGACACCCCTCTCTCTCTCTTTCGTTCGCATCACCAGAAAAGGGGCGACCCCCCCCCCCCCCTCCCCTTTTCTTGTCGTGTCGGCCGCGCCGCCGGTGACGTGAAGGAAAGTTCAAGGAGGTGTTTCCCCTTATTTTCGCTAGCTCACTAACGAGCCCCCTTACCCTCGGAGCTCACTAGGCAATGTCGCCCCTCGTTTCTTTTGCGGACAAGGCAACACCCTTAATTTTATTTTTTATTATTATATGTGATTTTAAATATTCAAATATTAAAGATAGAAAAGAAATGTAGTTTATCTCAAATAAAAAAATACAAATATAAAAGTTAGCAGAATTAGACAGATGGATTAAAGTGAAATCTCAACATAGTTTAGAGATGCTCTATTGTAAGTTCATATATTAGGGTTAGACGTGAAAAATCGCTAAGGATTAAACTCGCTAAGAAAGCACGGTGTAGAATCTTGTCCTGCGTTTCATCCATCACATACTCAGTAGTACACTTTATGGATGAAGTGACAATGATGTTGTTGCTTCAGAGGGGGAGTTTTATCTTGTTCATTGCATGTTGCACCAGACACTTATCAGTATGGACAGCCTCATCACGCCTATCGCTCAACACCTCCGACTCAATTGGGACAATTTAGAAGCTATTGCAGGGAATGTACACCTCAACAGAAGGCGATCCATTTTCACGAGTCTCACAAAGATCAACAACTATGGCATTAAAGTATTTATATTAAGAGATCACTATCAGGTGGTGTCATGCTCATATTGCGATTCCTTCACACCAGTACATTCGAATGACTGGCTCCTTTTCAGCCAAACCATGACTCTTTTCATACTTGCACAATCTCCCAATCGATTAGCCACGCCAAAATTAGTTCTTCTGGTTTGCAATACGTACCATTGTCACATTATATTCTTGCGTCATCAGTTGTTTCAAGACTTGAGGCACGTAGCCCTCCTGCATATATGCAAGTGTCATCTCTAGCGGCAAGTTTTCCTTCATTCCAGCATCTCCTTATTAGGCTTACGAGGTTATGGAGGAGTCTGCACCTATGCCCGCACTTGAGCAGGCATATGTTCCACTACGAGAGCAAACTTACTATTCACCTTCTCAGCAACCTCAACTTGATTACTCTTCCATTCAGAACCTATTAGAGTCTATGTATGATAAGTAGCTTCACGAGATAGGGGAGCTGCATGCTATGAGAGAAGAGCAGAATCGTCGTGTTGCAGAGCAACATAGGTAGGCTAAGGAGTTGACCACAATTCGAGCAAATATTATATAGATGCAAGATCATTAGGCCACTTTGACGTACGCTAGGACGAGGAGGTCTGTATTATGAGGCGTATGCACGACTATCATTCTTGTCATGGTCACTTCGATTGTCGTCCACCTTCTCCTCCATGCAGACAATAGATTTGGTTGTCTTTTTCATTTTCTTTATTTTTTATTTGATTTTTTTTATTTTGTATAACTTCTCCCTTTTGGGCTTAACACTAAGGATAATGTTTGGTCAACCTATGGGATTCTTTCTCTTAGTATAATTTTCTTTTATTTGCATCTTATACCAAAAAAGTGAGACTCGACTCTTTTCCCTCCCCCCGGCCTCTCACTTCGTTTCGTTCTTCCTCTGTACCCTCACTTGAAGGAAGACACCTGATCGGCCCAACTTTCCCAAATGCCCACCACCGGCCTTCTCCTTTTCGTATCTTGATTTGTCGCATCATTTCAGTCGTAGCGATCGACGAAGAAGAAAGAAATGAATGGACCTTTTGGGAAAATGTAGAAGAATACACCTACCGAGACAAAAGCCAAAGGTAAAATTTCGATGACATGTTGTTAATTAATGAAATTAAAATACTCTTCTTTCTTATAATTTATTATTCCAGTATTGAATTTATGAACTGTGTGCCTATGCCAAATAGAAATATGAGTATCTAGATCACAAGATCATGTTCATGTTTATTTTATATGTTTTAGTCTTGATAGTAATAACCTTTTCTTTGTCCATACTATTTATTCTTTGAGCTTATTGGAAAAAAAGAGTGAAAAAAATAGTTCAAAAACATAAAATGAAAAAATGATGAGTGAATAAAGTTGTGTGTAGGTACAAATTTGTTATCCACTGGGCAATTAGATATGTAGGGGTTCATGGCTAGCGACATAAGGAGAACTATTCTAGAATCTGCCGATCGAAAATCTGCTACCACTTTATGCAATATGAAAAAGCACACAAGTATCAAATCGTGACTTAAGTTTGAAATCTTCATCCATAATTTGGGATGTTCGGGCATGTAATATCGAGGGGAGTTCATATATCAATCAAAAGCACGCTACATGAATTTTCTTATGCAACCCTATTTGACGACTAGAACTTCTGAAAATCTAAAAATAAAAGTGTATTAAAGTGAAAAAAAGATATTATAAACTCGATTAGTACTTATATGTTCAACATTAATGTTATTATTTGATAGATTCTTTATTTAATGCATAAAGTTGGAGTTGAAATTGTTTAAAAGTGTTTGACATTCAGAACTTTGTGAAACTAAGTGTATAGAAAGTGGTGAGATGCTAGTAGTAGGTGTGACGCATGCAAAATCCAACATATTATTATCAATGCATTTAATCTTATTTCAATTCATTTACTAATCACATGCATTATTTTATCGACTTATTTGCTTTGATTTTATAAAAATAAAATTATCTAAGATGAAATAGAAGAGAGCTCCGAAGTCATCGAAGAAAATGACACTCAAATTAAAAGTCAAAATGAGTCATGGCAATGCTGTAACGACCCGTACGATTGTTAAAGGGTGCAATTTCATGCCCAGATATCACGGGACGATGACTAGATTGTCATGGGCCATGAATTCACATTTTTTCTCATGTTACAACCATTACAAGGGACATTCACGCCTAAGTTATATCCCAAGCTGTTATGAACCCATCATGATGTCATCAAAATTATGGTTCATTGCCAACTTATCATGGGCACCAAAGTAGCATTATGAAAAGAATTTAATGTAGTAATCGGTCGTTACTATCTAATCATGATTGTGAAACCTTTAATTCATGAAGATAGACTTGAAATTAGCCTGAAGCACGACCGTTATGGATTTCATCGCGACCGACGACATATGAAGCCATTACTCACAGACTGTGAAATCTTATGCCGATGTCGAATCAAATACTATAAGAGTCAAGACCAGCTGTCAAGGGTGTGATGGAGGTTGAAACTGAAAAAGAAATATATTTTTGGAAGAATTTCAAATGCACAAGGACTCCTATTCATACCACATATCCTAGGAATCCATTGGAAATATTTTATTGTTGAAATTTTAGAGTTTGACAATGCCAAAGTTTCATATTTATTTTATATCCGAATTTTCCTTATTTTGGATGGAAAAAGTTTCATTTCTTCTCCGATCACATGGAAAGTCGAATTCTTAGAAATTCAACTTCTACAGGCAGAAGAGAGGATGCTAGGGCTTGAAACCTATGCTTTGAAGACAAAAATATGGGAGCATCATGAAGAACAACTGAGAGGATTTTTGCGCAATGATCTTGGGTGACGATCTTGCAATGATTTATAGATTCGTTTCAAATAGTACTTTCTATTTTATTTTATGTTGGGATGCATAACTTCATACTTTAAAGTTTTATCTTTATTATCTCTGTAATCTGAACATTTTAGAATCAATTTTTATGATTTAAGTTTTAGTTTTAATTTTGTAAGAGTTTTGTTAAGGAACTTATGAACCTTTCTTTAGTGTTGATTATAATTTGCGTAACTTTTAAGAACATGATTATTGTATTTAAGACTTACAATCGGCTTTAATTGGATTATAAAGAAATTATTAACTGGGAAGTGTGTTCAGATTATAAGTAAATAAAACAATAATAAATGAGGCGGTGTTAGAGTGGAGCAAGGGGGCGGCACCCTCTCGCCCTCTCAACTATAGTGGGGGAGAAGAGAGGGGAAGGGGCGTCGACCCCATGTGAGCTCGCACAGGGGCCGTCGCCCCATTTTCTCCTTCGCTGGCCGCGAGGGAGAAAAGGGTGCCTTCGCTAATCGCGAGGGAGAAAAGTCGGTGTCGTCCTACTTTTTCTCCTTTGATGGTGTCGTGCGTGATCTTTTCTCGTTCGCTGACCACGAGAGAAAAAAGAGGGTGTCGGTCCCCCTTTTCTCCTTCGCTGGCGCCATGCATGAAGGAGAAAAGGGGGCCCTTTTCTCCTTCGTTGGCGCCACGCACGAGGGGAAAAAGGGGAGCGCAGACCTTATCCACAAACATCATTTTTACATAATCATGCTTCAATTAGCATATTAAGTTAGTTTAGGTGCTTATATAGTCATGTTGTCATGTAGCAACTAACATTTAGATTAAAACATAATGATAATCAAATTATCGATAAGCATTATAAAGAAATTATATAAGATTATTAGGAATGAAATCTAATAGTTGTAAATATTATAATACATATGTTTATCTATGATTAATTAAGATTAATTAGAGGTTAAATATTGATTAATAACAATTAAAATTATTCGACCTTCATTTTAACCAATAGGGTAACTAGTTGCTTAGTATTATATTTTTTCTAAACGGACGTATATCATGGTAAAATTATATAAATATTATATAAATCAGACAATCTTATCATCTAGTAGCCTAAAATTTTCAAGAGAAAAGCCCTAGCCAAACGGCCCGAAGAAATTCGTCAAGGTCATTTGATTTAGGTTCCTTGATAAAAAAAATTTGGCCTTCAAATTCAAATTATCATTTCTTCATGGTTAGTCCTCTATAAATTCTTAAATTTTGCATGTTTCATCCTTTCGACATTATATTTTCATGGCCGTTGGAATCATCCCGAAAGAAGTTTTATATAGAAAGTTATAAAGTAATCTTCATTGGTTATTTGTTCTATTCCAAATCAGAAACAAGTCCACCATGTTGACGAGCTCACATAGGGGGGCTCTCGCCTCCTTTTCTCCCTAGCCAGTCCCATGTGGAGACGAAGAAACAATTACATTTCTATAATTACACCTGCTTTTGTGAATGAAATCCTTACATTTCTATCAATTTTGAAAAATATCATTACTAGATCTTATCCTCTAGTAGCCTAAAAATTTTCAAGAGAAAAGCCCAAGCCAAACGGCCTGGAGAAATTCGTCAAGGTCATTTGATTTAGGTTCCTTTATAAAAAAAATTGGCTTTCAAATTCAAATTATCATTTCTTCATGGTTAGTCCTCTATAAATTCTTAAATTTTACATGTTTCATCTTTTCGACATTATATTTTCACGGCCATTGGAATCATCCCGAAAGAAGTTTTATATAGAAAGTTATAAAGTAATCTTCATTGATTGTTTGTTCTATTCCAAGTCAGAAACAAGTCCACCATGTTGACGAGCTCACATTGGGGGGCTCAAGCCCCCTTTTCTCCCTAGCCAGCCCCATGTGGAGATGAAGAAACAATTACATTTCTACAATTACACCCGCTTTTGTGAATGAAATCCTTACAATTCTACCAATTTTGAGAAATATCATTACCAGATCTTGAGAAATATCATCACAAAATGACATAATTTTGATGCAATGAATACCCGAATTAATTCCTAGACTTTTATTGAGTTGGATTTGTTAACTGGGTATGCTTATTGCCACTCTATATCTTTAATGACACTCTTTTAATTAGAACATTTTTATTCTTTGACTATCAATAATTTGATAATATATAAAATATTATTTTATATAAAGATAGAATGATTTTTAAAAAGTAACATTAAGATTTTAGGATTCATGTAAAAAAATGTTCACTTTCGGGATTTCAATCCTGAAAATCTAATTTTCGGAACTAATGTAATATCTTACCCTACTCTTGCATATAACTGCACTGTAATATGCCTACTTCAACTGATCTTAGAGGATTAATTTGGAACAGCACAAAATGACATTAAAGAATTACATGTTATTAATTCTTGAGATCAAGATGGCATTACATGCTAAAAGTTAACTCTGCAAAATGAATAACATGGATAAGCCGGCCAATTAATTCGGTTCCAATGGAGTTACGTAATCAGCATCTCATTAACTAAATGATGTACACATATGACAACTACATGACCGAGAAGAAGAAGGGCCGACGACGGCATCGGTGGACTGGATGACCGGAGAGCAGGAGAATCATGGTTTGACAGCAGGAGAACCATGAGAACTTGGAGAATCTTCCTGGCATGTTGGTCATCGGACGTGCCCGCGAAGAGAACCCAGTCACCAGATGTCTGTGGTGGCCGACGACACTTCTTCCTTGTGCACCCCGAGCAGGAGCTGTGGCGGCATGTACGACAAGGAGGCCAGGGACCTCGTATGTTCTTCTGCGTCGACTTTCGACCCCCGCTTACGGCTCCGAGTCGGAGTTGAGACGGCAGGCCACTCCTTGACGTCGGGCGTCCCAAGAACCTGGGACATCTTCATGATATGGTGGTCTTTGGACGTCCCCGGGAAGAGAACCTGGTTTGTTGAGAAGCTGCGCCATATACAACATAGCGACGACGCCGACATGTCTATCAAAGTCGACGACACTTCTTCCTTGTGCATCCCCAGCAGGAACTCCGGCGGAATATCGGACAAGGTGGTGAACGACTTCATCATGCGATCTGGGGTATCAATTTTGGTCCCTCGCATGCGGCTCCGTGCGAAGTTGCAGATTTTGAGGTCGGTCCACAAGGATGTGGCTGGGTTGACGTCGGCGTGCAGGGTGCCTTGGTCATGGATGGACTTGATGCCGTGAAGTAGCCGCATCATCAAGAACTTGGCTTCGCCGTCGGTGAATGGCTGTGTACGCGCGTCAACAAGCTTCCTCAGGTCCGTGCAGGCGTAACCCATCACCAAGAACATCATACATGGCCGGTGGAGTCCGCGGATACGTCGTCGTCGTCGAGCCTCACCTCGTTGGGGTGAGGGCTAGCGGGGAGGCAGTCCACCTGAGTGCGCAGACGGTCATCGAACACGGGCTTCTGCTTCTGCTTCTGCTTCTGCTTCGCCAAGAAGATCAATCGTTTCTTCTGTTCCTTATCTGCCAAGAGAGCTCAAGTGAATACTCAACAGCAGAGAGTCGCAGCACCGTGGTGGATCACGAATTCGAGCGCCTCACGTAGATCCCCTAAGGCAGCCATGTCGTTCTTTCCAAGGCATGCCGGAAGAAGAACGGATCGTCCCTATCAGGCGCCTGGTTAATCACCGTTCGCTGGTCCATCGCCCAAAAGTGTTACGGCTCAAGCCCGGGTTCGATGAACGTCGGCGCACGGAGGTGGAATGCGTCGCCGCTTGCCCTCACCCCAACGAGTCAACGACAACGTAGCCGCAGACTCCACCGGTTGTATGGTGTTCTTGGTGATGGATTACGCCTACACAGACCTGGGGAAGCTTCTTGACGCGCGTTCATAGACCTTCACCGAGGGCGAAGCCAAATTCTTGATGCTGCAGGCCTGCAGCTGCTTCACGGCATAAGTCCGTCCACGACAGCGGCATCCTGCACGGCGACCTCAACCCAGCCACTTCCTTGTGGACCACGTCGGCGACCTCAAAATCTGCAACTTCGCGCAGAGCCGCATGCGGGTGACCAAAATTGATATCCCAGATCGCATGATGAAGTCGTTCACCACCTTGTCCGACATGCCGCCGGAGCTCCTGCTGGGGGTAAACAAGGAAGCAGTGTGTCGTCGACTTTGACAGACATGTCGTCGCTAGTTTGTATGTGGCGCAGCTTCTCAACAAACCAGGTTCTCTTCCCGGGGACGTCCAAAGACCACCATATCAAGAAGATGTCCCAGGTTCTTGGGACGCCGGACGTCAAGGAGTGGCCTGCCGTCTCAACTGTTCCAGAAGCTGCTGAGGTCATCCATCAAACGCTCGGGGCGGCTATGGAGCAACATCCTGAATTCGTTCCCGGCAAGGCAACGCCGTGATGGATATCACCTCCTGACTCTTGCCACATTCCGAAGGGAAGCAGAAAGTGAGGCGGCCCTCCAACATCCATGGTTTCTGTTCGGCCAAGCCGTGACGGCAGCAGCGGCGCTCCGGCCGTGGACTTCGCTGACGCCATCCACATGCCTTCGTCTTCCTCGTGATAGAAGCAAGAAGTAGACGTGCGAGCGTCGGCCTCTGCTCATGGTTTATATATCATGAATAAAAGGAGTCATGTAGCATAATAAGTATTTCTTGCTAATTAATTAAGTTGACAATGGCAACGCCATTATCTATAATTTACAGCATCAACTCTAAAACAAATTAGACAAAAAAGATTTAAGCTTCACTGATGCCAGATGTCCGACGTGATTATGATGACGCATATTATGGGTAGTATTAAGTAGTATATATTATCATGACTGATATTATGAATTAAAGTAATATGATATCGATTTCGAGGAAAGTCGTCTTCATAAATATAAGTGGTATATAAGGGAAAAAACATTAAATAACTCTAATCTACATCATAAAATTAAAATAAATTGGAAAAATAATTTTCAAGAAAAATAAAATATAAAAAGATTTCTTCAAGTAAAAATATTGAAGCATGTAAAAATGTGACATCAAAGATCCAACTCGAGGTAGGATAGATAGGTTGGTCAAATTACCACACCATATTTTTATTTTTCTCCTTTATTTTTTCAATTATTAATAGAAAAAAATATTAATATGCATAAGATAAGTTTCTAAATACGCATCTATTATTTTAACATTTAAAATATTATATCTTCATAATTTTTAAATTTTACATGATACATCAAATATAAACTTAAAATTAAATAAAAAATAGGAGATTCAGTTCTTACGCCAAATTGGGTAGACTCGAATTAAGAAATATTTAAACAGTATTCCACCACGAGTCGGTTTGTTAAAATAAAAGGCTAAAATTTATTGCATAACACAATTAGTATGTACTATTTTTCAATAAATTTTATAACTTTATGGGATATATAATTTGTTTGATATTTATACGATAAATCATATGAACCTTCCACATTATAGGCTTGTAACTTGTGCATCGCTAGGTTCCACACCCATCTTGCGCCATGCCTGCCTTTTTTGGCTACACTTATATATTTCATGGATTTTACTTAGTAATACAACGCAGATGAGTAAAGAGAACACAAAAAAGATGAGCTGCACAACATCATGTTAGCCGGAGTCAGCCTAAGGAATAAGGATGGTAAGTGACTTCTCAATGTTTAAATAAAGTTTCTAATTTTAAATTTTTTTTAGAATCTCATCCATACGTGAATATTAAACTAGAACTCAAACATTTTAATTTTGATTCGTATAATGATTAGCGTCACGAAAATTGATAAATGAGTTCCGAATGCTGGAGTGACATTCTAAATATAAAAGTTAGCTCGTTTCATTGTGATAGACCTCATTTCCGAACCTTTTTCTCCTATTTTCTTCTTGTTGCTTTCGAAACCCTCTCTCCAATGGCGAGTTAGGATCATTTATGTGTCAGCAAATTAGCTTTCGACTGATTTGACCAATAAATTATCTAGTTTAGGGAAATCAGAATATATAACAATTCGAACAAAAATCACTTCACACGTTGTTGGGCACTCATTAAAAGTATTCACATTCATTTTATCATGTCCACCACCACATGCAGATAACCCTGTCTTAGATGCTATTATCATGAAGGGGAGGGTGCCTTCCACTGCATTGTAACAAGAATGGTTGATTAATCATCCATTACCCATTTAGAAAAGATAGAGAAATTATTAATTAAAATGTAATAATACATGTGATGAGTTGCACTGGAATGCCCTCAAATCACTTATAGACCCCAAGTTCATCTCTTTCAATCGTGTTACCTGCTGAGTTTGGAATGTTAGGAATCACGTTGTGGACTCTTTGAATTCTACTGCTAGAGCACACCACTAAATTCCATGGAGTTTATGTTCTGATTTATTTCTTTGTTCCAGTTGGATTTCCATTTTCCCTTTCTAATATCCTTTCTTGTGAATTAATCCTAGTTTATTTTACATAATCTTAATGGCTTTACTTTCATCTTTTCGGTGGTTGTTCCTTTTCTTTCTTTGGGAATATATGTATATATATATATATATATATATGAGTGAAATGAGCGTGTGAAGTGTCTTTTTCTTCACACCTTGTTAAGCGTGATCTGAGCCATCCAAATGCGATCTAAGGATTCATATGAAGCGCATGAACTCAACCATCTTGATGTGATCTGACGACTACTGTAAATCTCACGAAATTTTTGCTAATTCCTCTCTCTCTCTCTCTCTCTCTCGATCCCAAATTTGAACTTTGGATTCTTGGAGGTGGGTGCAGAGTGGCCGATGCCATTGTTGAAGCTTTCAGTTGCGGTCATGGTGTCGCCCACCAGGCTTTGACCCATCGGCTAAATTTGGCGATGGTGGGTCTAGAACTCGACGATGGTGGCGGCTAGATATAGCGATAGAGTCTGAATTCACACTCGTTGGACAGGGAGAAAGGGGTGTCCGGATGCAAATGCGGCTGCGGGAAGAGGGAGGCAAGGATGAGAGATTGCGCCTTGATCATCGTCGACATCCTTAGATCCATCGTGGACTCTAGATTGAGAGAGAGGGCGAGGGAGGAGAGAGTTGGAGACCGAGAGAGATCGAAGAGGGATTAGGAGACAAAGAGAGGGAGGGAGGGGAGAGAGAGATGGAAAAGCAAAGTCTCGCGAGATTTTACATCATTCGTCTTATCACATTTGGATCATTCAGATCGATCATGCACCTTCTTATGCATGGTTGGATCGCATCTGAACGACTTGAATCACGCTTCATACATCAATTTTTCCCATATATGTATATATATATATATATATATATATAGTGTACAAGCACAAAATGTGGTTACACTATGCAATCACATATCTTGGGTCTTTGTATCAACATAAAAACACGGGTAATCTACACTGTTAAATCAACGATGCTAATCAAATGGTCCAAACTATTTGATTGCATGTACCTGATTTTTCTAAAGAATTTGTGGTGGAAACTGATGCCTCTGGTATGGGAATTGGTGTTGTGCTTTTACAAAATAATCATCCAATTTGTTATTACAGTAAGAAGCTATCTCAGACTATGCTTCAATTTATGTAAGGGAATTGTATGCCATTGTAGAAGCTATCAAAAAATGGAAACAATATTTGTTGGGGCATCATTTAACTATGAGAACTGACCATCAAAGCTTAAAGGAATTATTAACTCAAGTGATTCAAACTCCAGATCAACAAAAATGTGTCAAAACTATTGGGATATGACTATACAGTGGTATATAAACCTGGAGTGGACAATAGGGTGGCAGATGCATTGTCAAGATTCCCAGATCCTGTGAGACTCTTTTGTTGCCTAACTATGCCAATTTTTAAAGTCATTGATGAAATTAAGAAGGATTGCATTGATATTCCTCAGTGGCAACAACTTTACAAACAAATACAAAATGGAGAAAAGGAAGGAACATATTGGATGGCTAAAGATGGTCTTATTTATAAAAAAGGAAAAATATTTTTGCTTTCTAGTTCCCCAATAATTTCTCTATTACTAAAGGAGTTTCATGAATCTTTTGTTGGAGGACATTTGGGGGTGCTAAAGACATATAAAAGATTATGCGCAGAATTTTATTGGGATGGCATTAAGAAATCTGTAGAAGATTTTATCAGAAATTGTAGTGTGTGCCAGAAAGTCAAATATTGTACAACACAACCTGCTGGATTGTTGCAGCCTTTGCCTATTCCAGAGAGAGTGTGGGAAGATATTTCCATGGACTTTGTAACTTTCCTACTAGTTTCTCAAGGAAATACTGTGGTACTAGTTCTGGTGGATAGACTATCTAAATATTGTCATTTTGGTCCTTTGCCAACACATTATACTACTACAAATGTTGCACGATTATTTGTAACTTTGATAGTCAGGTTACATGGTTTTCCACGGACTATAGTGACTGATAGAGATGCAGTTTTCATGAGTGCTTTTTGGAAGGAACTATTTAGTTTAAGTAACACTAAACTAAATATGAGTTCTGCTTATCATCCCCAATCCGATGGACAGACTGAGGTGGTTAATAGATGCTTGCAGCAGTACCTAAGGAGCTTTGCTATGGACAAACCTAATACATGGGTTACCTTTTTACCATGGGCAGAGTATTCATTTAATACCTCGTACCATACAAGTTCCAAGTTAACACCTTTTGAAGTGGTGTATAGTCGACAACCTCCTACAATTCCTGCTTATGTTAGAGATCAAGCTCATGTGGAAGCTGTGGATATGGAATTGAGAGAAAGAGATGATGTCTTGAAACTTTTAAAGAAAAATCTAGTTCGAGCCCAACAGAGGATGAAGACTTTAGCTGATCAACATAGAGTTGATAAAACATTTGAAGTGGGAGATTTGGTTTTTGTTAAACTCCAACCGTATAAACAAGGTCCATTAGCACAGAGGAGCTCTCACAAACTTTCTCCTAAATTTTATGGCCCCTTTCATGTCTCTAAACACATATGTTCAGTGGCTTATGAGTTGTCTTTGCCTCATTCCTCTAAACTCCATCCTATTTTTCATGTTTCTAAGTTGAAAAACGCTCATGGTATTATGGAGCCATCTGTGGATCTACCCAAGGAAACTGCCATTGAGGGTCCTATCGTGGTTCCAGTGGCCATATTATCTTCCAAAGTTATCCAACGACAGGGAAATTTTGTTGAGCAAGTTCTCATTCAATGGGAAGGGCAAAACTTAGAAGATGCTACTTGGGAGGATCGCTCTGGGTTGCAAAAGAAATTTTCTGACTTGTGTCTCGAGGACGAGGTGGATTCTCTACAGAGGGAGGGAAATGTTATGTCTCGGAAGCTACCAGCTAGAGAGAAGAAGCTACCAGTTAGAGAGAAGAAGAGGCCTCACTACTTGCAAGATTATGTAGAAAAATAAATAAGAGACCAGATACAATTGTTAAGCAATGTCATATGTAGACAGTGTAGACAACATTTAGTTAGTTACATGTACTGTGGGGAACATTTTAGCAACATTCAGTTACATGTATTATGAGGAACATTTTAACAGAGGAGAAATGAAATAAAAAAGGAAAGGAGGCGAGAGATGCCGGGTTGGTTTTTGGCTAATAGGAACGTCTCTCTCTCTTGCTTGGAGTTCATGGTACTCGAAACCATCTTCTTTTCCTTTTTCTTCTTCATTTCATGTTGGTGCAGAGTCTTCGTGAGTTGGTGATGCTGCTATGGCCATCAAGACTCATCCTCCAACCATAATCTCAACCAGGAGCATCATTTTCGTCAGCAACAAAGAAACCTAGATCTGGTGTATTTGAGGCTTTCGAACGTTATAAAAGGGAGAGATTTAGGTGGCTGTCATATATTGTGAATTGTCGGTGGGCTGCAGGCTAAGTTGGATTCGGCTGAGAGATCCAAGGCCCAACAATTTGGTGCTTTCATTGAGATCAAAGAAATGGATTTCAACCTCAAGTCTTTGAATCCCAATCGTTATAATGCCTAGATCTTGATTCAACACTCCGAATTGCAACTTCATCACCCATTTCTTTCTTCCTCTTCCTCAACGCATTGCAGCTTTAATGGAATTTGACAATATCATAACTAAATTTTAGTAAAATAATTTAACTCTCATTTGATAATGAAATCTTTAGATTTCTACATAAATTGTGAATTGTCATGAAACACTACAAGAAAATTGCCATTTTTCGACGGGCAATTTCCGACGGTTTGAAATCCATCGCAATTTGCGACGGATTTTGCGACGGATTTTGCGACGGTTCCATTTTCGACGGATTTTTCGACGGTTACGACCGTCGAAAAGGAAAATAGTAAATTATATAATTTGTTATATTATTATTTAATTTTTTGATGGTTAAGAACGTCGATATTTCCGACGGATACCCATCCGTCGCAATTTGCGACGGATTTTCTGACGGTTACGACCGTCGAAAAGGAAAATAGTAAATTATATAATTTGTTATATTATTATTTAATTTTTTAACGGTTAAGAACGTCGATATTTCCGACGGATACCCATCCGTCATAATTTGTGACGGATTTTCCGATGGTTACGACCGTCGGAAAGGAAAATCATAAATTATATAATTTTTTATATTATTATTTAATTTTTCGACGGTTAGGAACGTCGATATTTCTGATGGATACCCATCCGTCGCAATTTGCGACGGAGTTTCCGACGGTTACGACCGTCGGAAAGGAAAATAATAAATTATATTATTATTTAATTTTTCGACGATTAGGAACGTCGATATTTCTGACGGATACCCATCCGTCGTAATTTGCAACGGATTTTCCGACGGTTACGACCGTTGGAAAGGAAAATAATAAATTATATAATTTGTTATATTATTATTTAATTTTTCGACGGTTAGGAACGTCGATATTTCCGACGGATACCATCCGTCGCAAAATCCGTCATAATTTTCGACGATCGTAACCGTCGGTAAATGTATAATAATATCATATAGGAGTATTTTATTAATATAACTAGCGACGGCCTAAACCGTCGGTTTGAACCGTCGGTAAAATAAAAAATAAATATTATATAACTAAATATATTTTCGACGATCACAACCTTTGATAACTTAAAAATAATTAATATTTACGTTTTCGACGACCGGAACCGTCGATAATTAAAATTTTGTTATCCCGCTTGGAGAGGGCCGGCCACTCATTGGCGTCTCAAGAACCTGGAACATCTTCATGATATGATCGTCTTTGGACGACCCGGGCAAGAGAACCTGGTTGTTTAGGAGCTGCGCCGTGATGCAACCCAGCGACCACATGTCTGTGGACGCGGACGACACTGCTTCCTTGTGCTTGTGCACCCCCAGCAGGAGCTCTGGCGGCATGTAGCACAAGGTGGCCAGCGACTTCATCATGCCATCTGGATCGTCGATTTTTGTCCCCCGCCGGCGGCTTTGCGAGAAGTCGCAGATCTTGAGGTCGCCCACGTGGTCGACGAGGATTTGGCCGGGCTTTAGGTCCCCGTGCAGCAGGCCGTGGTCATGGATGCACTTGACGCCGTTCAGCAGCTGCTGCATCAGGAACTTGACTTCGCCCTCGGTGAAGGGCCGTGAGAGCGCGCCAAGAATCTTCCCCAAGTCGGTGTAGGCGTAGCCCATCACCAAGAACACCATGCAGCCGGTGGAGTCCGCGGCTACGTTGTCGTCGATGTCGAGCCTGACCACGTTGGGATGACGGCAAGCGGCGAGGCATTCCACCTCCGTGCGCCAGCGGTCGTCGAACACGCGCTTGAGCCGAGCACGCTTGGGCGATCGGGGTTCCGTGGTTGCACCAACCAACGGTGATGGACCAGGCGCTTGAGGGCCACGATTTCGCCGTTCTTGATCCGGCGGGCCTTGTAAAGGACGCCATGGCTGCCTCGGGAGATCTCAGTGAGGCGATCGAATTCGTGATCGACCACCACGGTGCTGTCACTCTATCTCTTGGCAGGGGGAGCAGAAGAAGCCATGGAAACAGAGGCGCGCAGCATGCAGCGTACCAGCAGCAGAAGCCGAAGCCTGGCAAGAAGTTATCTATCGCAAGTAGTGAGAGAGAGAGAGAGAAAGCTAGGAAGGAACGATCGAACGAACAGGTGAGTTGAGGTGAGGTGAGGAAGAATTGATTCAGGAGAAGAAGAATACTACCCATATATATATATATATATACGCAGTGGCCGGGTTGATACCACAAGTTGTACATAAACGTACTCGTTCTCTGTAACCACGATAAAAAAAAATCATGTTCAGATTCGACGATAAAATATCACGTTTAGTTTCGAAACAATAAAATCATTGTACACAAGACATAAATCATATGGAGGAAAGGTGAAAAAATATCAGAAGATATATGTGTAATGTAATATATGTGGTCATGGGATGATTGGAATGATTTAGAAGCTGTTGCAGGGAATGTACACTTCAATACAAGGACGATCCACTTTCACGAGTCTCACAAAGATCAACAACTATGGCATTAAAGTATTTATATTAAGAGATCACTGCGGGGTGATGTCATGCTCATATCGAGATTCCTTCACACCAGTACATTCGAATGACTGGCTCCTTTTCAATCAAACCATGACTCTTTTCATACTTGCACAATTCCAACGATCAGCCACACCAAAATTAGTTATTCTGATTTACAATACTTATCATTGTCACATTATATTCTTACGTCATCGGTTGTTTCTAGACATGAGACGCATATGTCATCTCCAGCAGCAATTTTTCCTTCATTCCAGCATCTCCTTATTAGGCTCATGAGGTTATGGACGAGTCTACACCTATGCCCGCACTTGAGCAGGCATATGTTCCACCGCCATAGCAAACTTACTATTCACCTTCTCAGCAACCTCAACCTGATTACTCCTCCATTCAGAGACTATTAGAGTCTATGTATGATGAGAAGCTTCACGAGGTAGGGGAGCTTAATGCTATGAGAGAAGAGCAGAATCGTCGTGTTGTAGAGCAACATAGGCAGGCCAAGGAGTTGGACCACCATTCGAACAAATATCATATAGATGCAAGATCCTTAGGACACTTTCAACTACTCTAGGACGAGGAGGTCTGTATTATGTGGTGTATGCATGATTATCATTTTTGTCAGGGTCACTTCAGTTGTACGTCCACCTTCTCTTCCATGCAGACAATAGATTTGGTTGCCTTTTTCATTTTCTTTATTTTTTATTTAAATTTTTTAGTTTGTATAACTTCTCGCTTTTGGGCTTAACACTAGGGACAATGTTTGGTCAACCTGGGGGATTTTTTTTCTTAGTATAATTTTCTTTTATTTGCATCTTGTACTAAAAAAGTGAAATTTTTAGAAATTTCCAAAAATACCTTTGCTTACATTTTTCTATCATCTTACGTAAAATTTCGAAGACATGTTGTTAATTAATGAAATTAAAATACTCTTCTTTCTTATCATTTATTATTTCAGTATTTAATTTATGAATTGTGTACCTATGCTAAATAGAATTATGAGTATCTAGATTACAAGATCATGTTCATGTTTATTTTATCTATGTTAGTCTTGATAGTAATAACCTTTTCTTTGACCATACTAAGTATTCGTTGAGCTTATTGTAAAAAAAGAGTGAAAAATAAAAAAAATAGTTCAAAAAATAAAATAAAATGAAAATATGATGAGTGAAGAAAGTTATGTGTACAAATGTGTTATCTACTGGGTAATTAGATATGTAGGGGTTCATGGCCAGCGATCTAAGGAGAACTATTCTAGGATCCACCGATCGAAAACCTACTACCACTTTATGCAATATGAAAAAGCACAGGAGTATTGAATTGTGACTTGAGTTCAAAATCTTCATCCATAATATGGGATGTTTGTGCAAGTAATCTTGAGGGGAGTTCATTATCATTCGAAAGCATGCTACATGGACTCACTACAAGAAAAATTTCATTTTCCGACGGGCAATTTCCGACGGATAGAAAATCCATCGCAATTTGCGACGGATTTTGCAACGGAAATGTTTTCGACGGAATTTCCGACGATTACAACCGTCGGAAATGAAAATAATAAATTTTGTAATTTATCATATTATTATTTTATTTTTTGACGATTAGGAACGTCGATATTTCCGACGGATATCCATCCGTCGCAATTTCCGATGGAATTTCCAACGGTTACGACCGTCAAAAATAAAAAATAATAAATTATACAATTTGTTATTTTATTTTTCGATGATTAGGGACGTCGATATTTCTGATGGATATTCATTCATCGCAATTTTCGATGGAATTTTTGTTAATTACAATCGTCGGAAATAAAAATAATAAATTATGTAATTTGTTATATTATTATTTTATTTTTTGACGATTAGGAACGTCGATATTTCCAACGGTCGTAACCATTGATAAATGTATAATAATATAATATGAAGAGTATTTTATTAATATAATTAGCGGTAGTCCAAACCGTTGTAATTTTCAAACCAGCGATAATAATTAGTGACAGTTCAAACCGGCGGTAAAATAAAAAATAAATATTATACATAATATTTAATATAGTATTTTATTTTTATAATTAAATAATTTTCGACGGTCACAATCGTCGGTAACTTTAAAAATAATTAATATTTACTTTTCCGACAGTCAGAGCCGTCATTAATTAAAATTTCATTATCCCGCTTTTTTCCATTTTCCCACTTTCTTATCTTTCCACCTATATATATATATATATATATATCCAATCCCTATATTTCTTTCCCCCTCTCTTCTCCCTCTCCCTCTCCCTCTCCTTCTCCCTGTCGGCGATCCTTCCGACCGGACGTCCCTCTCCTCTTCTCTCTCTCCGGCTCGGACCGCAAGGCGGCCGGATCCCATCGCCCACGGCTGAATCCGGCCGCGGGCCGCCCGTGGCTGCGATCCAGTCGCGGCCACCTGGGGGCCGGATCCAGCCGCGGCTCGTCGGATTCGGCCGGCTGGCGGCTGGATCCAGTCAGTCGACCGCTGGCGCCCGGATCTCGGCTGCTGGCCGTTGGCCTTCGAATTGGCCGCCTGGCGGTCGAATCTGGTCGCTAATTTTTTTATATTACAAAAATTCTTTGCGACAGTTTTGACCATCAAAATTTTCGCCGATTGCTATTGCCAAAATTTGTGAGATCGTCCCGATCGTCGAAAAGTTCGACCGTCGCGACTGCCAAAGTTTCGACGGTTTTGTCGACCGTCGCAAATATCGGCGGTCACGACCGTCGCGACTGGCCGAAGTTTCGACGGTTTCATCGATCGTCGCAAATATCGGCGGTCACGACCGTCGAAGTTTCTACGATTTCGTCGACCGTCGCAAATATCGATGGTTGTGACCACCGAACTTCTGTCAAAATTTTCGGCATTTTTTTTTTCATCCACTGGAAATTGATTTGCGACGATCATTTTTCGAACGAATCAATTCCATCGAAAAAACCTCGAAAATGACGTTTCCGACGATTTTTAGGGAAATTACAGACGGTTTCGACCGTCTGTAATTTTCCTATTTCTTGTAGTGACTTTCTTGTGCAATCATATTTGAAGACTAGAACTTCTGAAAATTTAAAAATGAAAGTGTATTAAAGTAAAAAAAAAGATATTATAAACTCGATTAGTACTTATATGTTCAACATTAATGCTATTATTTGATAGATTATTTATTTAATGCATATAGTTGGAGTTGAAATTGTTTAAAAGTGTTTGACATTCAGAACTTTGTGAAACTAAGTGTATAGAAAGTGGTGAGATGCTAGTAGTAGATGTGACTCACGCAAAATTCAACATGTTGGATCTAAGTTTTAATAACATATAAAATTATATTTTGATGATACAAACCTCGAAATATTAAAGTTAAAATGCTGAAAAAGTTTAAAGAAAAAAGGATAAATTTATGCACTACATTTTGATTAAATAATTAACTATGATCCTATTACATTCTCGATGAATTATAAATATCAAATTGTAGAAAATTCTGTTAGTTTTTCATGAAATAAAAAATCATCTTATTTGGATAACTGTGCAAAATGTTATACTTGAATTAGTGCAGGGCTGTGGACCAACCGGCTGGAACACCGGTCGACCTACCTGCTAACACCGGTCGACCAGTCCAAAACACAGGTTGACCGGTCATTGCAGAAAATGCCCAATTTCAATAAGTAAAATATCGAGACTGTATCGATCGATCAGTCCGGATCACAGGTCGACCGAACATTGTAGAATTCACCAACGATCATATTTTATCATAAAAGAAAGTGTACCAGTCAATCGGTCCATATGTGCGGTCGACGACCTTTGAGTCGAATGAACAGTAACGGTCAATTTTTATAGGAGAAAATTGTGGAATAATTTTTGAACGACTTTCTCACTTGCTAAAGCCTATAAAAGTAGTGTCAAAGTCAGAATCAAAGACATCCATCCAAGCCTTGAAGAAAAACTTCAAGTTATTAAAATAAGACATTTTTCTTGAAGTTTTCATTTTTAAGTTTTTTCTTATTTCTCTCTTCTCCTCTTGTGGAAGCTTAACATTGTAAAAGAGAAAAACATTTTGTTTTAGAAAAATACTGAGAGAGCTCTTGTGTAAAAGAGGTTTAAAATCTTACCTCTTGAACAAGAAAAAAGATTAGCTTCCTAGGATGAGAGGTTGCCTTGTCTCTCGAAGCGAAGAAAATGTGGTTGATGTAAAGGGCATTCTTCCTTGTCCCATTTGAAATTAAGGAAGAGTTCTAGTGGAATCTCCGATGGTCTCGAGGTCGAGAAGTCAGAGCGGGGACATAGGTCAAGGTGTGGCCGAACCTCGTGAATAA
Organism: Pontederia crassipes; assembly: GCA_030549335.1. Classification (NCBI taxonomy): domain Eukaryota; kingdom Viridiplantae; phylum Streptophyta; class Magnoliopsida; order Commelinales; family Pontederiaceae; genus Pontederia; species Pontederia crassipes. Next base: position 40,676,925 of record CM060190.1, read on the forward strand.
CTACTCGTGCAACTTTATGTTTGATTTTTTTCTCTCTTTTCCTCTCATATTGGTTTTGATATGATCTTAATTGCATTGATTAGAAAGATTTTAAGAATTAATTTAAGCTTCCGCAATGATTATTGTGAAATTGATAATTTTGTTTTAACACCAATTCATAAGGGCATTCTTCCTTGTCCCATTTGAAATTAAGGAAGAGTTATAGTGGAATCTCCGACGGTCTCGAGGTCGAGAAGTCAGAGCGGGGAGATAGGTCAAGGTGTGGCCGAACCTCGTCAATAACTACCCGTGCAACTTTGTGTTTATTTTTTTTCTCTCTTTTCCTCTCATATTGATTTTGATATGATCTTAATTGCATTGATTTGAAAGATTTTAAGAATTGATTTAAGCTTCCGCAATGATTATTGTGAAATTGATATTTTTGTTTTAACACCAATTCAACCGCCCCCCTCTCTTGGTGCCCTTTGGGATCCTACAATTGGTATCAAAGTGGATCGTTCTTGTTTTAACTTTTTTAATCATCTTATTTTAAGATCAAATCATTTTTAGATCTAGTCCTTTTAAGATTCAATTATCTTCTTTTAAGATTTCACCATCTTAAGAGCTATGGTATCAAGTGGATTTATTTTCGCCGAAGGACAATCAATTAGTTGTCCTCCCCTTTTAAATACATCAAATTTTCAAGATTGAAAAATTAGGATTCAAGCATACATTTGTTCTATTAATATTAACATGTGGGATATCGTTGAAAAAAAGTTATTATCTTCATGAAAAATTACCTATTGAACATGATGAAATATAGAAATTTTTTTCAAAATTAGATTGGAGAGCAAAGAATATTTTTTTATTGTACTTTAGATTCAATGAATTTCGATCGAATTTCTAATTGTAAAAGTGCAACCGAAATTTGGAAGAAACTCATTACTATTTATGAAGGAACGGATAAAGTCAAAGAATCTAAATTAAATATTTTGAATCATCAATATGATTCATTCAATATTCATGAAAATGAATTCATAAATGATATGATTGCTCGGTTTAATGATATTGTGAATGGCTTACCTCTTTGGCCGAGTCTAGAACTAACTTTCAAAAAGTGAAAAAGATTCTCGAGTCTCTCTCCTCCCAATGGCATACAAAAAATACGTTGATCGAAGAAAATGATCTGAACAAATTGAATTCTGATGATCTTATTGGTTCACTTCTACCCTATGAGATCGGAATTCAAGAAGAAGCAGAATCCAATGCACTCAAAAAGAAGACATTGGTTTTGAAAGTAAACGAAAATGAAAATAACTCAAGTGAAGCAGAAGTAGACGAAAAGAAACTCGCCCGCTATAGAAGAAAACTTGACAAATATCTCAACTTGGTGAAATCTAAAGAAAAGAGTGAGAAGCCGAAAAGAGGATTATGTAAACATCACTCAAAAGACAAAAAGGAGACATCTCAGAAGAAGAATAAGAAGAAATAAAAAGAGCCAAGTGAAGATGCATCAAATGACTCATCAAGCTCTTCTAGTGAGAATGCATACTTGTACATGATGGTACACAACGACGAGGTAATTTCAAACTCTTCGATTTCAAATAATGACTCATCGAGATTTTTCGAAGAAAATGTTTTTTAGATGTAAATGAAGAACTCTCCTCTCTCATAAAAAAATATTTTTCAACTAAAGAGGAAAATGAAAAATTATTATATGAGATTAAAAAGCTCAAAAATAAAGTTGAAACTTTAGAAATTACACATGCATGTGAAATTGTAAAACTAGCATGTTCTTTAGAAAAGTTAAAAAAGGAAAATGACATTTTGAAAAACTCACAAAATAAAATTATTTCTCATGTAATGATAAATAATCTTAAGAATCATTTTGGACATGAAATTTCATATTGGAAATCCAATCATCTATATGGTAGAAAATCACATCTCAAATGTTTTTACATGTCGATTTTATGGTCATTATGCATAACAATGCAAAATAAGAAAATATTCACAACATGGGATGATATGGATTTCGAAAGGAACATTATCTAATAAAATCGGACCCAAAGAAATTTGGGTACCAAAAGTTACTTGATTATTTTTCAGCTATGCCTCACATGCAAAGGATATATGGAATTGGAAATGTGAAGGCACAAAGATTATGGTAAAAGTATCATCTATTTTTTTATGTCACTCAAAAATTCAAAACTACTATTTTTTTTAAAAGAGGCACATTGGAATTGGAAGTTGACAATGATTCTGATATCAATTATAGTAATTCGAGAATTCACAATGCTTTGAAAATTATTAATAATGGTTCTCATCTACTAATGATAATTTACTGATCATCAAATGATTTAGACTGTACAAAGTATGTATCACTTTTCAACATTAAACAAATTTGTTAATTGGTTCTTTAACAGTTTATACCTAATTTAGTGGTCTTATCTTTTGTCACTACAGAGATGTCTACATTTCCTTATAATATAGACAACACATAGTGTCACAATAAGATGATAGCCTATTCTCCGTACTGATCTTTCCTACCACATCTTCATTAGCACACATAACCTTATTCCTCGTTAATGTTCCCAAACCTAGATATGACAACTCGTAATCATCTATACTTATATCTAACAGTGATGAAACCATACTTGTATTAAATAGGTATTTATATGTCGATAAGATTTCTTAAGGACCATACTGAATTTTTACTTGTATTATCGAACACATTTCATAAATTGATTTTTAGACTATTCGAAATGTACATTTGTTCGAAATATATCCCGACCTTGTAAAATGTAGACTCTAAAATCTGCATGGAGGTCATTAGAATTTTTTTTCCTAATAACCAAAATTGTTTGCAAAGTGTCAAAACATAAGGTCTTCAAAACCAAATTGTTTGACTTTTTTTTCTAATTAAAATATCAGCGATGTAAAACGTATTTACCATTTGATTCTTAGAGTACGTATGGATAATCCACCTCATGCTAACTAGAATCATAAATGATATGTATTCTCACCTCACACTTCCAAGATGTTTAAATATAGTTGTTCCAAAACAAAATATCTTATGTTACTAGATGATTTCTAACCCAACATTTCCTTTATATAACATTTCCTTTATATAACCATGTCTTATTTTGCACACACACACACACACATATATATATATATATATATATATATATATATATATTTCTAATAAGAAATGTGAATTAGGTATCCCCTACCTATAATGTTCTCATTCACACCAATGGATTCCTTATTACTCGGTCACATGTACATGACTTGCCTCATGATTTCTTAAAATGTGCACAAGAAACACATCATAGTCCCTTAAAAGTTAAGTAATCTAATATTTGATTTGATTCACCAAAGTATCTTAATCAATCTCATGTCGTAGGGACATGATTTATCTTTCCTAGAATTGACATGGTCAATATTACACGGTCAAACCAAACTCATGTTGAATTTTGACATTTAAATTTTGTTCTATAGGGGTTTTACAAAATAGTGCTCAAACATATTCCCGACTTGCAAGACTCTATGAACGAACTAGGATGTCATAAATAAAAATAACTATGGTTTAATCGAACAATGTCTTGAAAATTTTATTAGATCCACAATGGTAGTTGGACATTAAGTGATCAAATGGCATTATCAAAAACTCATTATGATCGTGTCATGTCCTGAATGTATTCTTTGAAGTATAACTTTTTTTCAATGATATTACATTATTAAATCAAGCTTAGTAAATATGAGGGCATCTTGTAGTCAATGAAACAAATAACCTACTTCTCGTAAGTTATTCTTTATAATTACTTGATTCAAATGTCTATAATCGAATTTGGGAACCCATCTTTATTCTTGATCAATAAGATTGAAGTTCATGATTAGAGTCAACTCAACTCTCATATGAAGACTCATATAGTTATTTTTCTGTCAATTGACAAAGAGTGTTAAACACAGGAATTTATATGAAGAAGGTTAATAAAGAATTCTCCCTATAAGGGGTAGGTCAAGCCACTTCTATAAATATATTTACAACTATCTAAACATATGAACATTGTCGTACCTATAACAGATTGAAGAACATGTAGTTACTTGCCTATTTTCCAAGAAATGCAAATGATGGTCGATTTGGAAAGAAACATAGCTAACTTTCTATGTCAATTTGATCATACATGTCACACAATTAATCCATACCAAAATCACATCAAATTCATAAAAATGTAAAACAATCATGTCAACAATCAAGTACTTGTTGCATTCCTAATTATGCATTATTAGTATACAATAAGTGAATACAAAGCATTACCATGAAAAGTAATAATCACAAAATAGTACTCCATGGTTTTTTTTTCCAAATGACATTCCAAGTCTACACATACAAATAAATGTATAGGGTTGCAATAGATTGTGTCATAATCCGTCAAAGGCAGATATGCCAATCACATTTTGAAAGATCATACATCAATACCTATATAGCCACACACTATAATCCCCAACCTGCAACAACCCAAGCTCAACACCGATAGCCCCAACTATAAGCATAACTATGTCATCCTAGACATAGCCATACAAACTTTGAACAAGGGAAGGACATATTGCTCTGATACCATAACTGTCACGACCTCGATTTAAGCCACGAGTTAAACCAGAGTTCGCGACTCATTATGAACAATCAAATAAAATTATGAAAAATGTGGAAACGTGATGTAATTTACTCTTCTTTTATAACATAAGAGTAAAAATATATCATTAGATAAATTACATAATATGTGATCATTCCAGAGCAAACCGATACTCCTTAAGTCGTATATTTGATAAAATAACTTTATTTTCAATACAACTTATTTTGAAATAAGTAATAAACGCAACTAGCTCTCTCGACATCTTAATAGAAAGATACAAGAGACATAAATCATCTCATCATACCACCAAGGATGTTATAGAATCCTTTTACGACTATCACCTTGCACGATCCCCAATAAACTACATGAATCTAAAAAATATTAGAAACATCATTATGAGCAAAAATAGCTCAGTAAGTTGATAATTTATAAGTTATGTGTTACCATCTAATAAATTTGGGAAGACATAAAAATACAAGCATTAATCATAATATCAAAATTAATATTTTCATACATTTAATAAATACATATATAACATTCCAATCGAAATCATCACACCCAATTTATAATCATAGTCATTTAAACATATTAAACATGTGTATGCAATGCAACACTCGCATATGTATGCACGGATCACCAACTGGCCAATGGTCGGTAGGTGGATTCTAGAGGTGGCTCCCATCGTGATTAGCAATGTAGCACTTAACTCTATTCTACCCCATTCCTTTCGGGAAACAATCATATACCGATAGGTGGATTCTAGAGGTGGCCCCTACGGATTCTAGAGGTGGCTCCCATCGCAATATTCCATGATGTAGTACTTAGCTCCGCATGACACTTAGCTCCAGCCTATTTCATCCCATTATGGGGAACAAAATGATGGATTGGACTCTAGAGGTGGTTCCCATCGTGATCAGCGATGTAGCACTTAGCTCCAACCATCAAACATGCAATGCAGGCAGATGCAGATTCATGATTCATCATATAACAATTATATCCCGAATATCAGAAAATGAATCATATCAAATACCATTTAAAATCGAACCAGATTACACTTCTCGTAATACATTCATATCATATCATATATGCTTTTCAAATGTGCAATCATACAATCATTCAGATATATTTTTCATAATTGCATTTATCAAATTAATTCATAATCTATCCAAAACATATTAAATATATATAACAATTGATGTCACACCAAATTCAAAAGACGTGAAAACATAGAGTAGGAGAAATCAACTTACCCGACATAAGCGATCATACAAAGTGCTTCCCCGTTTCTTTTTCTTTTCATTCATCTAACCCTATAATCATAATATAGGTTCATATTACTCTTACCACCATATCAACATGAAGATTATATATCATTTTGGCAGACCATCTAACTCAAACAATTCAATTCATCATAACCGATTATCTAGTATTATGACTAATTATGGTTGATTGCATCCCTAGCTAAGAAAATTCATAACTCTTAAGATAATTAGTAAACTCACATTATTTTTATTTTACTTATATCCATATTATAGAAACCATAACATGTAAAAGTTTCAGATTTTATTTTACTAAGCATCGTTCATAGGAAAATCATAATTCAACCTAAGTTTTATGTCACCTGTGTGTTTTGACAGATTGAGTGACATTCGGTTAATAATTTATAACTTCCCCTAGACATAACCTTTTCTGATGATTCCAACTCTATAAGAAACCTAACGTCCTCATCTTTCCTACCCTAAATTATCAAATAATTATATGACATATTATATTTAATGCATAATTTACAAAAGTGATTAATAGTTTTAGAAGACAGAGTGTTAGCACTCTAAATGTGAATACATAACTTTTCATATAGATATCAGATCGTAGAATTTATATCTGTTACAATTCAACTTATTTTTAAGTGATTCCAATTGGATTAAAATCTTAGTTAAGTTAGGTGTAAACCACATAAATTTCATATTTTAATTATAAGCACATAATTTATAGCATAATTCCTAATCCATCATATTAATTCTGCCATGACAGCAAGACTTATGCTCATTGATTTACACATAACTTTTCAAATACATAGGATTTCAAGGGCAGTTCTTTGTTCTATGGAAACATGACTTTTAGGGGATCATTCGATCCAATTTTCAGAATTTTAGAATCAAAATAATAATTTTATTAACTAGCTAAACATTTGGCTTCCAGAATTTTTAAAAACTGAAAAATATGCTTCTTCCATTTGTTTCATTCTTCCAACTTTCCTTACTAATTTTGTAATTATGATGACCAAATTTAAGTGTATTTTTCATAGGCTTAAAAGAACTTAAAATGAGTAAATAATTATTTAGGATGATCACATACCTTCTTTACTAATCTTTCTTTCCTCTCAATCTTTCTTCTCTATCCTCCTTCCTTTCTTCCTTAAGTTCGGCCAGTATCAAAGGAAATAAAATGAATCCCTTTCCATTATTCCACAATTCTTTCCTTCTCTTATGGTTGACAACAAAACAAAAAAATGGGCAAAAACTTCCTTTCCTTCCTCTCTTTCTTCTAATCGGCCAAAAATAAGGAAGCCTTCCTTCTTTTAATCGGCCAGATAGTAATATTTTCTCTCTTCCTTCTTTTAATCGGCCAGAAATAAGGAAGGTAATGATTTTTCTCCTCCTCCTTTCTTCTCTCTTTTTTTTTCAACCATTTTCCTTTCCGGTCACTTGTTACTTATATATTTATTTATTTATTTTCTTTTAATAGAAAGGAGACGGTTATGTTTTCCTTCTTATCCCTTTATTTTTTTTATTGTAGAGCTGTAAGTCGGTTGGTAGATTGGATAGAACTTGACATAACAAGTTAAAACATCTTATTGGCTGAGTTTAACAAAAGGAGGTGACAAACTTTGAGATTATGTCGGTTAAGCAATATGAGATATTTCACCTTCTTATCCATTATGCAAGGTTGGCCAAATGGGGAAGAAAATAAAGACACATGACATTAATTAGGTGGAAGGTAATTAGTCCCACCATGTTAGAGCACATACTTGGCTAAATAATTTAATTAATTACCTTCAGCGGACTATTAACTCTCTAATTATGCCAACTTATATCGAATTCCAGAAATTATACACATTCAAGTACTTGTAAGGGCTAAATGATTAACTAGTTGAAATATCAGAAAACTATAATATTTTAATTAAATTAACTAAGATCATCTGAAGCAATTAACATAAGAAATTCTAGATTAAGCTCCTTAGCTTTCTCTTTATTAGTTTACTTATAATGATTTCGATATCATTATTAATAATAACTTCAAATTCAATTATCATGACCAAGTACCCATGAGGACTAATTCCTCAATTGATTAATTCAATTGAGGAATTAAATTATAATATTATAATTAAATAAATCATAGATTAAGGAGAGTAATTAACTTAATTGATAACAATTAAGTTAATTTACATCTAAATGCATTTTGAGTTATTACAGCGGCACCCTCTCGCCCTCTCAACTATAGTGCGTGAGAGGAGAGGGGAAGGGGCGCCGACCCCGTGCGAGCTCGCACAGGGGCCGTCGCCCCCATTTTGTCCTTCGTTGGCCGCGAGGAAGAAAAGGGTGCCTTCGCCGATCGTGAGGGAGAAAGTCGGTGTCGGCCCCCTTTTTCTTCTTTGACGGTGTCGCGTGTGACCTTTTCTCCTTCGCCGACCGTGAGGGGAAAAAAAGGTGTCGGTCCCCCTTTTCTCCTTCGTTGGCGCCATGCACGAAGGAGGAAAGGGGGCCCTTTTCTACCTCGTCAGTGCCACGCATGAGAGGGAAAAGGGGGGCGCCGGCCTTATTACGGACGCGATGCACAAACATCATTTTTACATAATCATACTTCAATTAGCATATTAAGTTAGTTTAGATGCTTATATAGTCGTGTTGTCATGTAGCAACTAACATTTAGATTAAAATATAATGATAATTAAGTTATCGATAAGTATTACAAAGAAATTATATAGGATTATTATGAATAAAATCTAATTGTTGTAAATATTATAATACATGGTTTAACTATGATTAATTAGATATTAAATATTGATTTATAACAATTAAAACTATTCGACCTTCATTTTAACCAATAGGGTTTCAAGTAGCTGAAGCAGGCACCTCACTAGCAGCTTATATTATATTTTTTTGAACTGGCATATGTCAATGGTAAAATTCTATAAACATTGTATAAATCAAACAATCTTATCATCTAGTAGCCTAAAAATTTTCAAGAGAAAAGCCCAAGCCAAACGGTCTGAAGAAATTCGTCAAAGTCACTTGATTTAGGTTCCTGGCCTTCAAATTCAAATGATCATTTCTTCATGGTTAGTTCTCTATAAATTCTTAAATTTTACATGTTCCATCCTTTCGATGTTATATTTTCACCTCCATTAGAATCGTCTAGAAAGAAGTTTTATAAAGAAAGTTATAGAATAATCTTCATTGATCGCTTATTCTATTCCGAGTCAGAAATAAGTCCATCTTGTCGATGAGCTCATATAGGGGGGCCCATGCTGTAGGATCGAAAGCATCAAGAGGGGGGGTGTGAATTGGTGTATAAAAATTTAAAACCGAAAAAGACGTAGGAGTAAATTTAAAGCGAATGCGATCACAAGCAAGTAAATGATAGCTAATAAAAGCACAAGAGAAGCAAGATAAGAAAAGACGCGATATGTTCACGAGGTTCGGCCCAACTCCTTGGCCTACGTCCCCTCTCCGACTCCTCAACATTGATACCGTCGGAAATTCACTAGCCTTCTCTTTTCTTATAGGGAGAGAATAACCCTTTCTACACCACAATGCCTTCTTCTTTTCTCAAGAGGTAAGGCTCACCTCTTCTTATAAGGAGCTCTAAAAAACTATCTAAACAAGAATTCCCTCCAACACTCTTCTTCTTACAAATAATATTTTCACTAAGAAACTAGAAGAGGGAAGGGATAATTTGCAACTTTGGCTCAAGAAGAATGCTTCGGATTTGAATGGAGCTCTAGAATGATTTGCCTTACTTGCATGATGTTCCTTCAATCTTTTGAATCCCTTTTATAGGCTTCTCTTAAAAATTTGGCCGTTGTAAAGTAATCCAAAAAGCTTTTGTTGTCAGCTCTGAATCGGTCGAACGTTTTAGTGTCGGTCGTCCGTTTTGCACAGTAACTAGCTGTTATTCTGTCTCTCGATTCTTCAGCGGTGGCCCATTATCAAATCGGTCGTCTGTTTAATAAAAAATTATATCCATTATTTTATCTTTTTTGTGCAGTTTACCGTTGATACTAGGCCGGAGAAGAATTATAACCGTTCTTGCTTCCATAACGGTCGTCCGAAAGTGAATCGGCTGACCGATGTTGAAGTTCTGTTCTTTTTGTGATTAACGTCGATCCAATCTTCTATTTCGGTCGACCATTCTCTTCATAACGGTCGACCGTTATATGATCGATCGCCCGTTTTTATAGGTTGATCCTTTCTGTGATTATCGGACGTTCTATCTTCTATTTCGGTCGTCCACTATCCTCAATAACGGTCGACCGGTTATAAATTGGTCGTCCGTTTTTCTACGGTTGTTCCATTCTGTGATTAGCGGACGCTTCATTATTGATTTCGGTCATCCATTATCTGTCATAACGGTCGACCGTTATACTAACGATCGCCCATTTTTACTGCAGATAAAAACTTCGGATATTTTTCTTCGAAAAATGTTAAACCTATTCACACTATCACTTTAAGCATAATTAGTACATCATCTTCCTTATTTGCTATCATCAAAATACATGAAATATGATCTTGAGACCAACACATGCGGCCCATTTCTCCCTAGCCAGCCCCACGAGGGGACGAAGAAACAATTACATTTCTACAATTACACCCGCTTTGTGAATGAAATCTTTACATTTCTACCAATTTTGAAAACTATCGATCATGACTGGATCTTGTGTTAGTTGTAAGTTTTATATCATCACAAGATGAATAATTTTGATGCAATGAATACCCAAACTAATTCCTAAGACTTTTATTGAGTTGGATTGGATTATTATGTGTTAATTGGGTATGCTTATTGCAACCCTATATCTTTAATGACACTCTTTTAGAACATTTTTATCCTTTGACTATCAATAATTTGATAAGATATAAAATATTATTTTATATAAAAATAGAATAATTTTTAAAAAGTAACGTTAAGATTTTAGGATTCATGTAAAAAAATGTTCACTTTCGGGATTTCAACCCTCAAAATCTAATTTTCGGAACTAATGTAATATCTTATACTAATCTTGCATATAACTGCACTGTAATATGTCTACTTCAACTGATCTTAGAGGATTAATTTGGAACAACACAAAATGACATTAAAGAATTACATGTTATTTATTCTTGAGATCAAGATGGCATTACATGCTAAAAGTTAACTTTGCAAAATGAATAACATGGCCAATTAATTCGGTTCCAATGGAGTTACGTAATCAGCATCTCATTAACTAAATGATGTACACATACGACAACTACAAGACGGAGAAGAAGAAGGGCCGACGACGGCGTCGGTGGACTGGATGACCGGAGAGACCTCTCGTAGTTTGACAGCAGGAGAACCATGAGAACTTGGAGCATCTTCCTGGCATGTTGGTCATCGGACGTCCCCGCGAAGAGAACTTGTTTGTTTGAATTGCTGTGCCCTGATACAACCCAGTCAACACATGTCTGTGGTGGCCGACGACCCTTCTTCCTTGTGCAGCCCGAGCAGGAGCTGTGGCGGCATGTACGACAAGGAGGCCAGGGACCTCCTACGTTCTTCTGCGTCGACTTTCGTCCCCCACTTACGGCTCCGAGTGGGAGTTGAGACGGCAGGCCACTCCTTGACGTCCGGCGTCCCAAGAACCTGGGACATCTTCCTGATATGGTGGCCTTTGGACGTCCCCGGGAAGAGAACCTGGTTTGTTGAGTAGCTGCGCCAGATACAACATAGCGACGACATGTCTGTGAAAATCGACGACACTGCTTACTTGTGCACCCCCAGCAGGAGCTCCGGGGCATGTCGGACAAGGTGGTGAACGACTTCATCATGCGATCTGGGGTATCAATTTTGGTCCCCTGCATGCGGCCGAAGTTGCAGATTTTGAGGTCGCCGACGTGGTCCACAAGGATATGGCTGGGTTGAGGTCGCCCTGCAGGATGCCTTGGTCGTGGATGGACTTGATGCCGTGAAGTAGCCGCATCATCAAGAACTTGGCTTCGCCGTCGGTGAAGGGCTGTGTACGCGCGTCAAGAAGCTTCCTCAGGTCCGTGCAGACGTCACCCATCACCAAGAACGCCATACATGGCCGGTGGAGTCCGCGGATACGTTGTCGTCGTCGAGCCTCACCTCGTTGGGGTGAGGGCTAGCGGGGAGGCAGTTCACCTGAGTGCGCAGACGGTCAACGAACACGGGCTTTTCTGCATCTGCTTCTGCTTCGCCAAGAAGATCAATCATTTCTTCTGTTCCTTATCTGCCAAGAGAGCTCGAGTGAATACTCAACAGCAGAGAGTCGCAGCATCGTGGTGGATCACGGAGATCCCCTAAGGCAGCCATGGCGTTCTTTACAAGGCACGCCGGAAGAAGAACGGTGAATCGTCCCTCTCAAGCGCCTGGTTCATCACCGTTCGCTGGTCCATCGCCCAAAAGTGTTGCGGCTCATGCCCGCCTTTGATGACCGTCGGCGCACGGAGGTGGACTGCGTCGCCGCTTGCCCTCACCCCAAGGAGTCAACGACAACGTAGCCGCGGACTCCACCGATTGTATGGTGTTCTTGGTGATGGGTTACGCCTACACAGACCTGGGGAAGCTTCTTGACGCGCGTTCATAGACCTTCAGCGAGGGCGAAGCCAAATTCTTGATGTTGCAGCTGCTTCACGGCATCAAGTCCGTCCACGACCGAGGAACGGCGATCTCAACCCAGCCACATCCTTCTGGACCACGTCGGCGACCTCAAAATCTGCAACTTCGCACAAAGCCGCATGCGGGGGACCAAAATTGATACCCCAGATCGCATGACGAAGTCGTTCACCACCTTGTCCAACATGCCGCCAGAGCTCCTGCTGGGGGTGCTGTGTCGTCGACTTTGACAGACATATCGTCGCTAGGTTGTATGTGGCGCAGCTTCTCAACAAATCAGGTTCTCTTCCCGGGGACATCCAAAGACCACCATATCAAGAAGATGTCCCAGATCCTTGGGACGCCGGACGTCAAGGAGTGGCCTGCCGTCTCAACTGTTCCAGAAGCTGCTGAGGTCATCCATCAAACGCTCGGGGGCAGTTATGGAGCAACATCCTGCATTCGATCCCGGCAAGGCAACGCCGCGATGGATATCACCTCCTGACTCTTGCCACATTCCGAAGCCAAGCAGAAAGTGAGGCGGGCCTCCACCATCCATGGTTTCGGTTCGGCCAAGACGCGACGGCAGCAGCGGCGCTCCGGCCGTGGACTTCGCCGACGCCATCCATATGCCTTCTTCTTCCTCGTCATAGAAGCAAGAAGTAGACGTGCAAGCGTCGGCCTCCGCTCATGGTTTCTCGTTCTTTTGTCGTGCGGCTCTCATCTTGAAGAAAAGGGGATGAAATGTTACTTTTGCAAATGACGACGCCAATATATATAGTAAGTATCATGAATAAAAGGAGCCATGCAGCATAATTATATCTTAATAATTTTTAATTTTTGCATGATACATCAAATATAAACTTAAAATTAAATAAAAAAAATAAGAGATTCAGTTCTTACGCCAAATTGGGTAGACTCGAATTAAAAAATATTTAAACCATATTCCACCTCGACTCAGTTTGTTAAAATAATAGGTTAAACAATTTATTGCATAACACAAGTAGTATGTACTATTTTTCAATAAATTTTTTAACTTTATGGGATATATAATTTTATAAATTGTTTGATATTTATAAGATAAATCATATGCTTCCACATTATAGGCTTGTAACTTGTGCATCGCTAGGTTCCACACCCATCTTGCGCCATGCCTGCCTTTTTTGGCTACACTTATATATTTCATGGATTTTACTTAGTAATACCACGCAGATGAGTAAAGAGAAAACAAAAAAGATGAGCTGCACAACATCATGTTAGCCGGAGTCAGCCTAAGGAATTAGGATGGTAAGTGACTTCTCAATGTTTAAATAAAGCTTCTAATTTTAATTTTTTTTAGAATCTCATCCGTACGTGAATATTAAATTAGTCGAACTCGAACATTTTAATTTTGATTCGTATAGGGCCCATTTGATTGCGGGTTATCAGCTGGATTAACGACGTAATCTTTGAAATACAGTCAAACATGCGATTGATTAAGAATAGTGGGAGACAGCGTGTGCACAGGTTACGATGTATGTTTAATCTTGTGGGTGCGTTATTTTTTTATTATTGTATTCGTCAATTTTGACATAATAGAGATAATCCGTCGAGGGCATGACAGTGATTTCACTATTACAAAAATTACACAAAAAAGTGAAAAGCCAACCCCACGGCCATTTCCTCCCATTTTTTGTGAAACTAGGGCACATGTTCTTCGATCTGCACCGGCGCAATTTTGGTTGGACGATAAGGTATTGCTACTTTCTTCTTTTTTTAGTAACCACAACTATAGTTGCTTTCACCTAGATTTCATGAATTTCCCCTAGTTCATACTCGTTGTGATGTTCGTTCGCCGGATCTCCAAGCACATCTCTCACTACCAGAGCTGACCTCATCCACCATTGTTGCATTGCTCTCGTAAACAGGTTTGCCTCTCTCCATCACTCTCTTTGTCAATCCCCCTCTTCCTCTATTCCTCTCCTCGTGACCAGTCCTAATGCAGGTTCTCACTGCCTCCCTCCTTGTCCACTCGCTATAGGGGACGAAGCACATCAGCCGAAGATAACACGCCAAGGTACTTTTGTTGATTATTGGTCATAACCCCATCCATTCGTTATATTATTCTGGTATTACTGATTGTAAAGAACATGTGTACTGTTGCAACTTTAACCAAATCTTCTATCATGAGCCAACTGTCTGAATCCTAATTTACTTACAAATGACTTGCTCTCGTCTTGTATACAAACTTGACTGTGTTCCATATTTATGCCATCAAGAACGCGTATGCTTCTTCCTACAACACGTATTGTAGTAGTTATTTTTTCTATCTTCCTTCTTCTGTTCGAATAAGAAGATTGTACCTGCCTATTAGTTTTTTTAACTGGTATTTTCTTGGCTAATACTTAACCACATGCCCATCGCATAGTCCTCTTACATTTGTCTCCTATACTTTGGTGCAATTTTCCAATTTTAATATAGAACCTAAATCAGACATGAACCAAGACATCGGCTCTAGAAACAGAGATGGATCACTCAGGAAAAGGCGTCTAAGCAATTGGAATGATTAATTTGATGAAGTATTCATTGGAGTTATGAAACTTGAATACTTGGATGGGAATCTTGTAAACGGTGTATTCTCGACTAATACTTGGAAGCGCATTATGAGTCGATTTAATGAGACAACGTAGAAGGGTTATGATATGTCTAACTTAAAAAATAGGCTAAAAAACTTGAAGAAGTTGTTCAATTTGTACCAAACTCTAAATAATCGCAGCGGATGGGGCTGGGATTATCAGAAAGAAATGCCTACCCTCGACGAACCACGCATGTGGGAAAAGATCATAGTGGTAAGTGACTGTAGTTTTCTCAAATTGGTCATTTTTTGCATTTGGCATATCTGATTTACTATCATTGAAAAATGTTTTACTATTAGGCAAACAAGGAGTACTCCAGAGTCAAAGATAAGTCGTTTCCCCTATATGACGATTTCTTATTTATATTTTCCAAAAATACCGCTACTGGCAGTCGAGCCTTTGCTACGACCATGCCTAAGTTACCTTCTGAAGATGTTGATTTGGACGATGATAATGATGCAGACGATGTCGGCATTACCATGGATGCTATAAATTTGTCTCCATCAGCTATAAACAATGACCCAAGTATATTTGGTATGTCGAATTTCATGTTTGACAGTCCATCATCAGCTGCTGCATCCGAAGACCCCTTTAGTGGTGTTACCCCTTCAGACTCGTCTATAAAAAGAGCTCGAACCAGCGCACATAATGTTAAGAGACGAAAATCTAAGAGAGGCACTTCTGAAGCTATAGAAATTATGTACGAGATAACACAGCAGGGTAAAAAAAGATTACTACTACTTGATGAGGTTCTGCAACGTGACAAGGAAACCAATGCATATTCTAGGGATGAATGTTGGGCAAAACTGAGAGAGAAAGTATCCGATCTATCCGTGGAAATGAAGTTGGCCATGATGGAATGCTTCAAAGACGAGAGTAATTGTTGGGCTTTTATGACTTGTGATGATGACATGATGAAACTACGGTTGTTGGAGCAGTTGGAAGAATATCGAAGAAAGCGTGCAGTTAAAGACCAATCAACTAGCTACAGCAGCAATCCTAATTTCACCATTGCATCCTCTCACTCACCACCAAGTGCCATTCATTCACAGTACACAACATGTGAGTTCATGCGAACTATTAGCTTTCTTACTGTATTGTGTAGGGCATAACATGACCAACATAAACTTAGCTGAGAAATTCCAACATTCCGGTGAAACTATTTCTCGTCATTTTAATCCAGTGCTTCGAGCTATATGCTCTCTCACTCAAGAGTTCATAGTCTTGCCTAGTGGTCAAACAGAGGACAACGATAAATTCTTCCCATTTTTTGTGGTAGGTAAACAAGTGTACACCAGTGGATCAATTTTGTACTCTTTGTTGTTTTCAATTATTTTAATACCCATGTCACTTTGCTTATTTTTTAGAATGCACTTGGAGCAATTGATGGAACTCATATTCCTGCATTGGTGAGAAAGGATGATCAACCAAGATATAGGAATCGCAAGGGTGAAATTTCTCAAAATGTTATGACAGTAACATCATTCGATCATTCTTTCCTCTATGTCTGCACCGGATGGGAGGGATCCGCCGCGGACATTAGAGTTCTACGTTGGTGTATTGAGAATGGTGGTTTCGTGTCCCAGAAGGTATATATGTGCATTGGTTGTGGCAGCACAATGCTTAAAGTTTAGTCGGGATTACAATGTTTCTAGTATACGGTACTTGTATTGAATGCTCATCGGAATCGTCGAGGTATAATGCATGTCCTTACGTTTGATTCTATAGGCTAATGATTTCATCTCAACTATGTAATGATTGTTTTGTAGGACATATGGAGATGACTGAAGAAGTACAAGAGTGATTATGGTACTTCATTTCTGCATGTACTCAACCCAACTAGAGCTCTCAATGTATGCTACTTCATCTCTGGGTCATTATGGTTATTCGTTCTTGCATCTAGTCAACCCAATTCTCTTTAGATATCATAATTTCATGAAAGTTCATGATTCCTACTAAATAATTTTTGTTTCGTTGTGTAGGGAATGTGCACTTGCCTGGAGAAGTGGATGCATTTGAAGTGGCCAAGAAGACGTTAAATTAGTTTAGTTGAATATTACTTTGGCTACTCTTACTATGGATAACATGTCAGTTGTGATTACCAATTATTAACACATTTACTTACATCGTCATGTCTTGTATTAGACCTTCTTCATATAAGCATTCAACATTCATTCAACTATTTGTAATAATAAGTTAGAAACTGTCGTGGTTACGTTCAACTTAGGTGATATGTCAATGGATGATAGATTTTGTTATTGTGATTCTTTGATCTTATTCTTTTCTTTATCGACTGTGTTTAAGTGGAAAGAAGATATCTTGATACTAGCATACGGTAAGACCTATTGATTATAGAGTCTGCCTTAAGTTTAGATTTAATAGATTACCAAATTGCATATGCTACTATTTATGAACCAAGATAACACAATTTCACTTGCATGCTTCCATGCTTCCAGGCTCAGCACATGCAAGTGGAATACTTAAATTGTGCTGTGCGACTTTTGTTTAATTAAAGGTCCACATGATATGTTATACACACACCTGCTTGCGGTTATAAATATTAGCATGACTATTGATTGGTGATCAAGTCAATCATACGAGACTTAATTCATTAGTCAAGGCACAAGGTTATTTTTCTGTTGTCTTAAGTTGCATGCTTATTGAAGAAGCATCGTGTAGAAGAGAAGAAACCTTTCATGAATCAAATAATGTCCAAAGAGGGACTTTTGTAGTACAATTTCTGTTAAGTAATGAACTTTACAAGGTATCATAGAAATGATAACTCTGATGGACATAATTGCACATATTTGCACTGTGCACTGATCACCATCGAAGGAGACGTTGAGGATATGTTGGGTTACAAAGATGCTCGGTAAGATGTATACGTTAAAAATAACAATAGGCACCTGGGTTACAACACTCTTGCTATTGCTGAATTCAAAAGTGTATATGTATGTCTTCAATTATTATCACACTCCATCACATAGTACATCAACATCGCATAAATACAACCCAAAGGTATTCCAACTACAACACTTGCTATCCCATTACATAAACTTAGTTAGAATACAACCCAAAGAACACCCGACGAGGAAGTATATCAATTTCTTTCGCTTTAGACACTTGATATGTTCTTCTGCTCCATCCAACTTTTGTATTAATCCTGCTATAACCATGGCTCCACGACTTTCCATTGGAGGATCATACCAATGGAAGAAGCCACAAGCACCATACGAGATTTTTTTCTACACGAAGAGAGCAGACAATGATAATATTAGGAAGCTGGATTAAGCATACAATTATGAAATAAGAAAGCTATTTCATTTCAATCCACCGAATAAAAATGTCTTCAATACCGACATCAAAATATGGGCAACTTCAAAATCGCCTCCCAGGATTATTGGTCGTCCATGATGTCTTCAGTGTACACATGTCTTGGCAATAACATGAAGGGGTGTCCATCTTCATATCCAGGATGTAGGGTACCAGGTGGGCGATGGATTTGCAGGATTCGGCGATATATTACGAAGCAACACCGGGAAAAAGTACATTAGAAAAATAGCACCATTGACGGAATATAAAGAAGCTTCGTCGTGAAGCAGAACATAAAAAACATTGAACACATAAATTGAATATGAGGATTATGCCAAAAACCAAAGTATGACATAATGTTGAAAATAGGAACTATCGAATGAAATACATGATTTCTCCGAGCCTTCATTTTTCAATGTTGTAACTAGTATGAACTGTGGAATGTATACAAGAGAAACTCACCATTGATAGTCAGTTAACTTATGAAGAACGACTTCGCTTGTTGAGAAGGGGAACAAGTTTTCAAACTCGAAGGTGAATGCATGCAAAGGATATCGGTGGTAGGAGGAAGTTTACTAAATTTACGGGGAAGATAGAGATCGACAGAGAATCGATGAACTTATGAACCATGCAACTTATGGTGATGACGGCCGGAGGATATCGCCGTTACGAGGAGGTAAACTTGATCCAGTGCAGTCGACAAACTAGGGCAAAACATTGTCCATCAGAAAGGGGCGTCATCATTTTAATCGGAGGATACGAGGGTGAAGTCATCATTTTAAACAAATATTCCACCTTTACATCCAAACATGATGATGATTAGGACTACCAACATTGGAAGATGTCAACCAAATAGCAGGTGGAATAAGGCTACCTCGACTTAAGGTAACCTCCCTATCGTCAGATTAAAATCACGTAATCCACTCTTCTTATTCCGCAACCAAACGGGCCCATAATGATTAGCGTCACAGGCCCATAATGATTAGCGTCACAAAAAGTGAGAAATGAGTTCCGAATGCTGGATTGGCATTCTAAATATAAAAGTTAGCTCGTTTCATTGTGACAGACCTCATTTTCGAACCTTTTTCTCCTATTTTCTTCTTGTTGCTTTTGAGACCCTTTCTCCAATGGCGAGTTAGGAACATTTATGTGTTAGCAAATTAGCTTTCGACTGATTTGACCAATAAATTATCTAGTTTAGGGAAATCAGAATATATAACAACTCGAACAAAAATCACTTCACACGTTGTTGGGCACTCATTAAAAGTATTCACATTCATTTTATCATGTCCACCACCACATGCAGATAACCCTGTCTTAGATGCTATTATCATGAAGGGGAGAGTGCCTTCCACTGCAGTGTAACAAGAATGGTTGATTAATCATCCATTACCCATTTAGAAAAGATAGAGAATTTATTAATTACAATGTAGTAATACATGTGATGAGCTTCACTGGAATGCCCTCAAATCACTTATAGAACCCAAGTTCATCTCTTTCAATCGTGTTACCTGCTGAGTTTCGAATGTGAGGAATCACGTTGTGGAATCTTTGAATTCTACTGATAGAGCACACCACCAAATTCCATGGAGTTTATGTTCTGATTTATTTCTTTGTTCCAGTTGGATTTCCATTTTCCCTTTCTAATATCCTTTCTTGTGAATTAATCCTGGTTTATTTTACATAATCTTAATGGCTTTACTTTCATCTTTTCGGTGGTTGTTCCCTTACTTTCTTTCTGTGGGAATATATATATATATATGAGTGAAATGAGCATGTGAAGTGTCTTTTGCTTCATACCTTGTTAACCATGATCTGAGCCATCCAGATGTGATCTAAGGATTCATATGAAGCACACGATCTCAACCGTCTTGATGTGATCCGATGACTACTGTAAATCTTGCGAAATTTTTGCTAATTCCTCTCTCTCTGGATTCCAAATCTGAACTTTGGATTCCTGCAATCTTCTCGTTTGTCAAAGATGACGTTGATGAGTTGGAGGCAGGTGCAGAGTGGCCGATGCCATTGTTGAAGCTTTCAGCCACGCTCACGGTGTCATCCACTAGGCGTAGACCCAGCGGCTAAATCTGGCGATGGTGGGTCTAGAACTCAACGATGGTGGCGGCTAGATATAGCGATGGAGTCTGAATTCGATCACACTCGTCGGACAGGGAGAAAGGGGTGTCCGGATTCAAATGCGGCTGCCGGAAGAGGGAGGCAAGGATGAGAGATCGCGCCTTGATCGTCGTCGGTGTT
The DNA here is from genome assembly GCA_030549335.1 of Pontederia crassipes. Lineage (NCBI taxonomy): Eukaryota > Viridiplantae > Streptophyta > Magnoliopsida > Commelinales > Pontederiaceae > Pontederia > Pontederia crassipes. The sequence continues at coordinate 40,697,575 of CM060190.1, forward strand.
CTTAGATCCGTCGTGGACTCTAGATTGAGAGAGAGGGTGAGGGAGGAGAGAGATGGAGACCGAGAGAGATCGAAGAGGGATTGAGAGACAAAGAGAGGGAGGGAGGAGAGAGATGGAAAAGCAAAGTCTCGCAAGATTTTACATCATTCGTCTTATCACATTTGGATCATTCAGATCATGCACCTTCGTATGCACAGATGGATCGCATCTGAACAGCTTGAATCATGCTTCATACGTCCATTTTGCCCATATATATATATATATATATATATTAGTTAAACTAGTGTACAAGCACAAAATGTAGTTACACTATGCAATCACATATCTTGGGTCTTCCTATCAACATAAAAACATGGGTAATCTACACTGTTAAATCAATGATGCTAATCCAATGGTCCAAACTATTTGATTGCATGCTATATATATATATATATATATATATATATATGAAAATTAGGGTGAGATCAAAGAAATGGATTTCACCCTCAAATCTTTGAATCCCAACCGTTATAATGCCTAGATCTTGATTCAACACTCCAAATTGCAACTTCTAGCTACAAGTTGAAGCGGCCATTTGAAAAAAAAACACCCACAAATTCAGTGTAGTTGAACCTGCAATCTGCCCTGCTAGATGATCTTCGTCTACCGCTCGAGTTCGCCTGCGGACCTCGCCCATTCCATACCCGGTAATCTCGCTCGACACTTGATGACCTTGACCTTGCCCGACGCCAAGTGACCTTGCTACCTTACCCACTCGAGATTGTTCCCTGGCCTCGCACGCTCGACGTGCTGCAACCTCGCCCGCTCGATGCTCGGTGACCTCACCTGCTCAATGCCCAATGACCTCATCCACTTGACGCCAAATGACCATGCGCGACGCCCAGGACCTCGCCCGCTCAATGCCCAATGACCTCGCCCGCTTGACATCAAGTGTCCTCCAACACTATCACGATGAGCTCTTAGTTGATCATTACCCCTCTAGTTGCAAACCATTTCAAGCAATGTCGTACATGGAAATCTCCATACGTACCTCTATCCAATCCTCAGGATGATTGAAGTCTAAGGTCACGCCCAATAGTGCATGATTTTGTTCATGTGATTCCCCAAATTTTAGCAAAATAAATATTAAATTTAATTAATTCCAAATTTTAATTTAATAGGAGATAATAAAATAATTTAAGAAGTGAAAGAGATAATACATAATAGTTTGAGGTTGAGTGAGTTTGGAATAATAAAAAAATGGTTCTTTTGAAGTTTTAATTACAATAAAAATTAAGTTCAACCAAAATAATAGATTTTAAGATTTTGGATCAAAAGAGCTAAGTTGTGATTAAATCTTGTAAATTAACCCTTAAAAACCCTTTCCTTTGTCCCATGAAAAGTGAATGTCCTCTCAGTCTCGTTTTCCCTCTCGTGCGTGTGACTCAACCAACAAGGACAACAAGTCGTGGTCTTAGACTACAACATCCCAGGACAATCATCAGGAAGTCATGATTAGAAAAAGGTGCATATCGGGATTTTCATGTACGTGATCACTAATTATAGTAAACATGAACAAAGATGAACACATCCACTACACTACTCCTAGCACGTATACTTCTTGTTCTTCGTGTAACAGTTGCCGATGGTCCACATAGCGGTAGTTACCCCAATAACATATGTTGATCGCCCGTTGTCGTTCTCTATTAGTATACAAACCAGAAGGAATTGTATTGTTGTTGAAGCATTATTTGAATAAAACATATGCAACTTCTTCACCCATTTCTTTCTTCCTCTTCCTCGTTGCATTGCAGCTTTAATGGAATTTGACAATATCAGAACTAAATTTGTGTAAAATAATTTAACTCTCATTTGAGAATGAAATCTTTAGATTTCTACATAAATTGTGAATTGTCATGAAATTGATGTTTTGTATTATAAAAACAATAAAAAGATCTTCACATAATAGCATAATATTAAAATAAAATAAAAAATATTTAAAACTTGGGAAAAAATGAAAATACAAGGATTCTTTTAATTTTGAAGAATATTTGTATTCTTCTAATGAAAGTAAAAATCATGGTTTCATAATTATTTAGATGGTTTTACATTTTTAGGCATTTGATCAAGATCATCCTATAGTACACAATGTTTGTCTGTGTTTTCATAATAATGTAATATTCTCGCATTTAACCTCCAATCAATCAAGCCAATAATATGTACTAGAATTGAACAACAAGGATTTCCATTGAACAACATCAAAATAAGAATTGAACAACAAGAATTTCCATTGCAAGAAGAAAATCATATGTTTCGTTTCTTTCCGTTCAAGATGAACATTACATGCAACAAAATTAACTTGCACATGGACTAATCAATTACAAGGGTGACACATAAAATGTATACCCCGGCCATCCTAGTGAAAGAACCATAAAGAATATATCAATAATAATACATTAATTGATTATGAGAGAGAGTTAGCAGAAATATACTACTAACAAGCACAAATTATAGTAAACATGAACAGAGGCCGACGCATGCACTACACTACTCTTGGCACGTCTACTTCTTGTTGTTCCTCTGACAAGTAGACGACGAAGAAGAATAAGGCCGCCCGTGGATGGCATCGCCGAAGTCGACGGCCGGAGAGACGACGCCTCGTGGTTTGACAGCAGGAGGGCCGCTGCTGCCGTCGCGGCTGGGCTGAAACCACGGATGTTGGAGCGCCGCTTCGACTGTGAGCCTCATCTTGTGATCGTAGCAGAGGAGATCTTTGAGGAGGTGATATCCGTGGCGCGACAACGTTGGACGACCGGGGAACGGCGTCGCAGGGAACAGATGCCGGATGCTGCTCCATTGCCTCCCCCAGCGGTTGATGGCTTCAACAGCATCCGGAGCAGTGGAGAGGGCCGGCCACTCATTGGCGTCCGGCGTCCCAAGAACCTGGAACATCTTCATGATATGGTCGTCTTTGGACGACCCGGGCAAGAGAACCTGGTTGTTTAGGAGCTGCGCCATGATGCAACCCAGCGACCACATGTCTGTGGACGCGGACGACACTGCTTCCGTGTGCTTGTGCACCCCCAGCAGGAGCTCTGGCGGCATGTAGCACATGGTGGCCAGCGACTTCATCATGCCATCTGGATCGTCGATTTTTGTCCCCCGCCGGCGGCTTTGCGAGAAGTCGCAGATCTTGAGGTCGCCCGTGGTCGACGAGGATGTGGCCGGGCTTTAGGTCCCCGTGCAGCAGGCCGTGGTCATGGATGCACTTGACGCCGTTCAGCAGCTGCTGCATCAGGAACTTGACTTCGCACTCGGTGAAGGGCCGTGAGAGCGCGCCAAGAATCTTCCCCAAGTCGGTGTAGGCGTAGCCCATCACCAAGAGCACCATGCAGCCGGTGGAGTCCGCGGCTACGTTGTCGAGCCTGACCACGTTGGGATGACGGCAAGCGGCGAGGCATTCCACCTCCGTGCGCCAGCGGTCGTCGAACACGCGCTTGAGCTGCAGCACGCTTGGGCGATCGGGGTTCCGTGGTTGCACCAACCAACGGTGATGGACCAGGCGCTTGAGTGCCACGATTTCTCCGTTCTTGATCCGGCGGGCCTTGTAAAGGACGCCATGGCTGCCTCGGGAGATCTCGTTGAGGCGATCGAATTCGTGATCGACCACCACCGTGCTGTCACTCTTTCTCTTGGCAGGGGGAGCAGAAGAAGCCATGGAAACAGAGGCGCGCAGCATGCAGCGTACCAGCAGCAGAAGCCGAAGCCTGGCAAGAAGTTATCTATCGCAAGTAGTGAGAGAGAGAGAGAGAGAGAGAGAAAGCTAGGAAGAAACGATCGAACGAACAGGTGAGTTGAGGTGAGGTGAGGAAGAATTGATTCAGGAGAAGAAGAATACTACCCATATATATATATATATATATATATATATATATATATATATATATATAGAGAGAGAGAGAGAGAGAGAGAGAGAGATATCATATTATATTACCGTTAGCAAGAACTGGATCGATGTCGAATCCAGATTCCGAAACAAATTCGGTATTACGTTAGTTTTTAACCAAGAACTCCAAAGCCGACATCTTGATCATAATTAATTACTTTAGCAACAATTCAACTTCAGTTAATTAATTTACTTTATGCGGAATTCTTTCTCGCAATAAGATTCTGGTATGCATGATCAGTACTACTGAAGACTGAATCCCAAATATATATCTGCTTCAGGCCTTCAGAGATGCAATCGGCAAATTGACAACTTCCAGAGTTGTATAAAAAAGCGACCCTTCAGAGATAGAACTCCCGTTCTATTATGGCTTCTTTTTATTTGAATGGTACTATTAAATTTATCAAGTTATATGAAGGATTTTTTTTTTAAAAAAAAGAGCAATTTCAGACTTCGTTCTGATACCCAATAAAATTGGTTGATTCGATATTGCCACATATCGTTGGAGTTTGCCGTGCATTATGATTTGAACCGTAGGTTGAACACTGTCTCTTTTTCAATATGTTGCTTGACAAGTGCATTTTCTGAATTTGTACTCGCTAAAGTAAGTTAGGAAGCTGATAGTTAAGTCAGATGTAAGGAAATGGAGAGGTTAGTTCATGATTTGCTTGGCAAGGTGACTAAAATTTAGTAACTACGCAGTGACCGGGTTGATACCACAAGTTGTACATAAACGTACTCGTTCTCTGTAACCACGATAAAAAAAAAATCATGTTCAGATTCGACGATAAAATATCACGTTTAGTTTCGAAACAATAAAATCATTGTACACAAGACATAAATCATATGGAGGAAAGGTGAAAAAATGTCAGAAGATATATGTGTAATGTAATATATGTGGTCATGGGATGATTGGAATGATTTAGAAGCTGTTGCAGGGAATGTACACTTAAATAGAAGGACGATCCACTTTCACGAGTCTCACAAAGATCAACAACTATGGCATTAAAGTATTTATATTAAGAGATCACTGCGGGGTGGTGTCATGCTCATATCGAGATTCCTTCACACCAGTACATTCGAATGACTGGCTCCTTTTCAACCAAACCATGACTCTTTTCATACTTGCACAATTCCAACGATCAGCCACACCAAAATTAGTTATTCTGGTTTACAATACTTATCATTGTCACATTATATTCTTACGTCATCGGTTGTTTCTAGACATGAGACGCATACCCCTCCTGCATATATGCAAGTGTCATCTCCAGCAGCAATTTTTCCTTCATTCCAGCATCTCCTTATTAGGCTCATGAGGTTATGGACGAGTCTACACCTATGCCCGCACTTGAGCAGGCATATGTTCCACCGTCATAGCAAACTTACTATTCACCTTCTCAGCAACCTCAACCTGATTACTCCTCCATTCAGAGACTATTAGAGTTTATGTATGATGAGAAGCTTCACGAGGTAGGGGAGCTTAATGCTATGAGAGAAGAGCAGAATCGTCGTGTTGTAGAGCAACATAGGCAGGCCAAGGAGTTGGACCACCATTCGAACAAATATCATATAGATGCAATATCCTTAGGACACTTTCAACTACTCTAGGACGAGGAGGTCTGTATTATGTGGTGTATGCATGATTATCATTTTTGTCAGGGTCACTTCGGTTGTACGTCCACCTTCTCTTCCATGCAGACAATAGATTTGGTTGCCTTTTTCATTTTCTTTATTTTTTATTTAAATTTTTTAGTTTGTATAACTTCTCTCTTTTGGGCTTAACACTAGGGACAATGTTTGGTCAACCTGGGGGATTTTTTTTCTTAGTATAATTTTCTTTTATTTGCGTCTTGTACTAAAAAAGTGAAATTTTTAGAAATTTCCAAAAATACCTTTGCTTACATTTTTCTATCATCTTACGTAAAATTTCGAAGACATATTGTTAATTAATGAAATTAAAATACTCTTCTTTCTTATCATTTATTATTTCAGTATTTAATTTATGAATTGTGTACCTATGCTAAATAGAATTATGAGTATCTAGATTACAAGATCATGTTCATGTTTATTTTATCTATGTTAGTCTTGATAGTAATAACCTTTTCTTTGACCATACTAAGTATTCGTTGAGCTTATTGTAAAAAAAGAGTGAAAAATAAAAAAAATAGTTCAAAAAATAAAATAAAATGAAAATATGATGAGTGAAGAAAGTTATGTGTACAAATGTGTTATCTACTGGGTAATTAGATATGTAGGGGTTCATGGCCAGCGATCTAAGGAGAACTATTCTAGGATCCACCGATCGAAAACCTACTACCACTTTATGCAATATGAAAAAGCACAGGAGTATTGAATTGTGACTTGAGTTCAAAATCTTCATCCATAATATGGGATGTTTGGGCAAGTAATCTTGAGGGGAATTCATTATCATTCGAAAGCATGCTACATGGACTCACTACAAGAAAAATTTCATTTTCCGACGGGCAATTTCCGACGGATAGAAAATCCATCGCAATTTGCGACGGATTTTGCAACGGAAATGTTTCCGACGGAATTTTCGACGATTACAACCGTCGGAAATGAAAATAATAAATTTTGTAATTTATCATATTATTATTTTATTTTTTGACGATTAGGAACGTCGATATTTCCGACGGATATCCATCCGTCGCAATTTCCGACGGAATTTCCAACGGTTACGACCGTCAAAAATAAAAATAATAAATTATACAATTTGTTATTTTATTTTTCGATGATTAGGGACGTCGATATTTCTGATGGATATTCATTCATCGCAATTTTCGATGGAATTTTTTATAGTTACAATCGTCGGAAATAAAAATAATAAATTATGTAATTTGTTATATTATTATTTTATTTTTCGACGATTAGGAACGTCGATATTTACAATGGTCGTAACCATTGATAAATGTATAATAATATAATATGAAGAGTATTTTATTAATATAATTAACGGTAGTCCAAACCGTTGTAATTTTCAAATCGGCGATAATAATTAGTGACAGTTCAAACCGGCGGTAAAATAAAAAATAAATATTATACATAATATTTGATATAGTATTTTATTTTTATAATTAAATAATTTTCGACGGTCACAATCGTCGGTAACTTTAAAAATAATTAATATTTGCTTTTTCGACAGTCGGAGCCGTCATTAATTAAAATTTCATTATCCCGTTTTTTTTCCATTTTCCCACTTTCTCATCTTTCCACCTATATATATATATATATCCAATCCCTATATTTCTTTCCCCCTCTCTTCTCCCTCTCCCTCTCCCTCTCCCTCTCCTTCTCCCTGTCGGTGAGCCTTCCGACCGGACGTCCCTCTCCTCTTCTCTCTCTCTCTCCGGCTCGGACCGCAAGGCGGCCGGATCCCATCGCCCACGGCTGAATCCGGCCGCGGGCCGCCCGTGGCTGCGATCCAGTCGCGGCCACCTGGCGGCCGGATCCAGCCGCGGCTCGTCGGATTCGGCCGGCTGGCGGCTGGATCCAGCCAGTCGACCGCTGGCGCCCGGATCTCGGCTGCTGGCCGTTGGCCTTCGAATTGGCCGCCTGGCGGTCGAATCTGGTCGCTAATTTTTTTATATTACAAAAATTCTTTGCGACAATTTTGACCATCAAAATTTTCGCCGATTGCTATTGCCAAAATTTGCAGAGATCGTCCCGATCGTCGAAAAGTTCGGCCGTCGCGACTGCCAAAGTTTCGACGGTTTTGTCGACCGTCGCAAATATCGACGGTCACGACCGTCGCGACTGGCCGAAGTTTCGACGGTTTCATCGACCGTCGCAAATATCGGCGGTCACGACCGTCGAAGTTTCTACGATTTCGTCAACCGTCGCAAATATCGATGGTTGTGACCACCGAACTTCTGTCAAAATTTTCGACATTTTTTTTCATTCACTGGAAATTGATTTGCGATGATCATTTTTCGAACGAATCAATTCCATCGAAAAAATCTCGAAAATGACGTTTCCGACGATTTTTAGAGAAATTACAGACGGTTTCGACCGTCTGTAATTTTCCTATTTCTTGTAGTGACTTTCTTGTGCAATCATATTTGAAGACTAGAACTTCTGAAAATTTAAAAATGAAAGTGTATTAAAGTAAAAAAAAGATATTATAAACTCGATTAGTACTCATATGTTCAACATTAATGCTATTATTTGATAGATTATTTATTTAATGCATATAGTTGGAGTTGAAATTGTTTAAAAGTGTTTGACATTCAGAACTTTGTGAAACTAAGTGTATAGAAAGTGGTGAGATGCTAGTAGTAGATGTGACTCACGCAAAATTCAACATGTTGGATCTAAGTTTTAATAACATATAAAATTATATTTTGATGATACAAACCTCGAAATATTAAAGTTAAAATGCTGAAAAAGTTTAAAGAAAAAAGGATAAATTTATGCACTACATTTTGATTAAATAATTAACTATGATCCTATTACATTCTCGATGAATTATAAATATCAAATTGTAGAAAATTTTGTTAGCTTTCCATGAAATAAAAAATCATCTTATTTGGATAACTGTGCAAAATGTTATACTTGAATTAGTGCAGGGCTGTGGACCAACCGGCTGGAACACCGGTCGACCTGCCTGCTAACACCGGTCGACCAGTCCAAAACACAGGTTGACCGGTCATTGCAGAAAATGCCCAATTTCAATAAGTAAAATATCGAGACTGTATCGATCGATCAGTCCGGATCATAGGTCGACCGAACATTGTAGAATTCACCAATGGTCATATTTTATCATAAAAGAAAGTGTACCAGTCAATCGATCCATATGTGCGGTCGACGGCCTTTGAGTCGAATGAACAGTAACGGTCAATTTTTATAGGAGAAAATTGTGGAATAATTTTTGAACGACTTTCTCACTTGCTAAAGCCTATAAAAGTAGTGTCAAAGTCAGAATCAAAGACATCCATCCAAGCCTTGAAGAAAAACTTCAAGTTATTAAAATAAGACATTTTCCTTGAAGTTTTCATTTTTAAGTTTTTTCTTATTTCTCTCTTCTCCTCTTGTGGAAGCTTAACATTGTAAAAGAGAGAAACATTTTGTTTTAGAAAAATACTGAGAGAGCTCTTGTGTAAAAGAGGTTTAAAATCTTACCTCTTTAACAAGAAAAAAGATTAGCTTCCTAGGATGAGAGGTTGCCTTGTCTCTCGAAGCGAAGAAAAGATGGTTGATGTAAAGGGCATTCTTCCTTGTCCCATTTGAAATTAAGGAAGAGTTCTAGTGGAATCTCCGATGGTCTCGAGGTCGAGAAGTCAGAGCGGGGACATAGGTCAAGGTGTGGCCGAACCTCGTCAATAACTACCCGTGCAACTTTATGTTTGATTTTTTCTCTCTTTTCCTCTCATATTGATTTTGATATGATCTTAATTGCATTGATTTGAAAGATTTTAAGAATTAATTTAAACTTCCGCAATGATTATTGTGAAATTGATAATTTTGTTTTAACACCAATTCATAAGGGCATTCTTCCTTGTCCCATTTGAAATTAAGGAAGAGTTCTAGTGGAATCTCCGACGGTCTCAAGGTCGAGAAGTCAGAGCGGGGAGATAGGCCAAGGTGTGGCCGAACCTCGTCAATAACTACCCGTGCAACTTTGTGTTTATTTTTTTCTCTCTTTTCCTCTCATATTGATTTTGATATGATCTTAATTGCATTGATTTGAAAGATTTTAAGAATTGATTTAAGCTTCCGCAATGATTATTGTGAAATTAATATTTTTGTTTTAACACCAATTCAACCCCCCCTCTCTTGATGCCCTTTGGGATCCTACAATTGGTATCAAAGTGGATCGTTCTTGTTTTAACTTTTTTAATCATCTTATTTTAAGATCAAATCATTTTTAGATCTAGTCCTTTTAAGATTCAATTATCTTCTTTTAAAATTTCACCATCTTAAGAGCTATGATATCAAGTGGATTTATTTTCGCCGAAGGACAATCAATTAGTTGTCCTCCCCTTTTAAATACATCAAATTTTCAAGATTGAAAAATTAGAATTCAAGCATACATTTGTTCTATTAATATTAACATGTGGGATATCGTTGAAAAAAAGTTATTATCTTCATGAAAAATTACCTACTGAACATGACGAAATATAGAAATTTTTTTCAAAATTAGATTGGAGAGCAAAGAAAATTTTTTTTATTGTACTTTAGATTCAATGAATTTCGATCGAATTTCTAATTGTAAAAGTGCAATCGAAATTTGGAAGAAACTCATTACTATTTATGAAGGAACGGATAAAGTCAAAGAATCTAAATTAAATATTTTGAATCATCAATATGATTCATTCAATATTCATGAAAATGAATTCATAAATGATATGATTGCTCAGTTTAATGATATTGTGAATGGCTTACCTCTTTGGCCGAGTCTAGAACTAACTTTCAAAAAGTGAAAAAGATTCTCGAGTCTCTCTCCTCCCAATGGCATACAAAAAATACGTTGATCGAAGAAAATGATCTGAACAAATTGAATTTTGATGATCTTATTGGTTCACTTCTACCCTATGAGATCGGAATTCAAGAAGAAGCAGAATCCAATGCACTCAAAAAGAAGACATTGGTTTTGAAAGTAAACGAAAATGAAAATAACTCAAGTGAAGCAGAAGTAGACGAAAAGAAACTCGCCCGCTATAAAAGAAAACTTGACAAATATCTCAACTTGGTGAAATCTAAAGAAAAGAGTGAGAAGCCGAAAAGAGGATTATGTAAACATCACTCAAAAGACAAAAAGGAGACATCTCAGAAGAAGAATAAGAAGAAATAAAAAGAGCCAAGTGAAGATGCATCAAATGACTCATCAAGCTCTTCTAGTGAGAATGCATACTTGTACATGATGGTACACAACGATGAGGTAATTTCAAACTCTTCGATTTCAAATAATGACTCATCGAGATTTTTCGAAGAAAATGTTTTTTAGATGTAAATGAAGAACTCTCCTCTCTCATAAAAAAATATTTTTCAACTAAAGAGGAAAATGAAAAATTATTATATGAGATTAAAAAGCTCAAAAATAAAATTGAAACTTTGGAAATTACACATGCATGTGAAATTGTAAAACTAGCATGTTCTTTAGAAAAGTTAAAAAATGAAAATGACATTTTGAAAAACTCACAAAATAAAATTATTTCTCATGTAATGATAAATAATCTTAGGAATCATTTTGGACATGAAATTTCATATTGGAAATCCAATCATCTATATGGTAGAAAATCACATCTCAAATGTTTTTACATGTCGATTTTATGGTCATTATGCATAACAATGCAAAATAAGAAAATGTTCACAACATGGGATGATATGAATTCCGAAAGGAACATTATCTAACAAAATCGGACCCAAAGAAATTTAGGTACCAAAAGTTACTTGATTATTTTTCAGCTATGCCTCACATGCAAAGGATATATGGAATTGGAAATGTGAAGGCACAAAGATTATGGTAAAAGTATCATCTATTTTTTTATGTCACTCAAAAATTCAAAACTACTATTTTTTTTTAAAAGAGGCACATTGGAATTGGAAGTTGACAATGAATCTGATATCAATTATAGTAATTCGAGAATTCACAATGCTTTGAAAATTATTAATAATGGTTCTCATCTACTAATGATAATTTACTGATCATCAAATGATTTAGACTGTACAAAGTATGTATCACTTTTCAACATTAAACAAATTTGTTAATTGGTTCTTTAACAGTTTATACCTAATTTAGTGGTCTTATCTTTTGTCACTACAGAGATGTCTACAATTCCTTAGAATATAGACAACACATAGTGTCACAATAAGATGATAGCCTATTCTCCATACTGATCTTTCCTACCACGTCTTCATTAGCACACATAACCTTATTCCTCGTTAATGTTCCCAAACCTAGATATGACAACTCGTAATCATCTATACTTATATCTAACAGTGATGAAACCATACTTGTATTAAATAAGTATTTATATGTCGATAAAATTTCTTAAGGACCATACTGAATTTTTACTTGTATTATCGAACACATTTCATAAATTGATTTTTAGACTATTCGAAATGTACATTTGTTCGAAATATATCCCGACCTTGTAAAATGTAGACTCTAAAATCTGCATGGAGGTCATTAGAATTTTTTTTTCCTAATAACCAAAATTGTTTGCAAAGTGTCAAAACATGAGGTCTTCAAAACCAAATTGTTTGACTTTTTTTTCTAATTAAAATATCAGCGATGTAAAACGTATTTACCATTTGATTCTTAGAGTACGTATGGATAATCCACCTCATGCTAACTGGAATCATAAATGATATGTATTCTCACCTCACACTTCCAAGATGTTTAAATATAGTTGTTCCAAAACAAAATATCTTATGTTACTAGATGATTTCTAACCCAACATTTCCTTTATATAACCATGTCTTATTTTGCGCGCGCGCACACACACACACACACACACATATATATATATATTTCTAATAAGAAATGTGAATTAGGTATCCCCTACCTATAATGTTCGCATTCACACCAATGGATTCCTTATTACTCGGTCACATGTACATGACTTGCCTCATGATTTCTTAAAATGTGCACAAGAAACACATCATAGTCCCTTAAAAGTTAAGTAATCTAATATTTGATTTGATTCACCAAAGTATCTTAATCAATCTCATGTCATAGGGACATGATTTATCTTTCCTAGAATTGACATGGTCAATATTACACGGTCAAACCAAACTCATGTTGAATTTTGACATTTAAATTTTGTTCTATAGGGGTTTTACAAAATAGTGCTCAAACATATTCCCGACTTGCAAGACTCTATGAACGAACTAGGATGTCATAAATAAAAATAACTATGGTTTAATCGAACAATGTCTTGAAAATTTTATTAGATCCACAATGGTAGTTGGACATTAAGTGATCAAATGGCATTATCAAAATCTCATGACGATCGTGTCATGTCCTGAATGTATTCTTTGAAGTATAATTTTTTTTCAATGATATTACATTATTAAATCAAGCTTAGGAAATATGAGGGCATCTTGTAGTCAATGAAATAAATAACCTACTTCTCGTAAGTTATTCTTTATAATTACTTGATTCAAATGTCTATAATCGAATTTGGGAACCCATCTTTATTCTTGATCAATAAGATTGAAGTTCATGATTAGGGTCAACTCAACTCTCATATGAAGACTCATATAGTTATTTTTTTGTCAATTGACAAAGAGTGTTAAACACAGGAATTTATATGAAGAATGTTAATAAAGAATTCACCCTATAAAGGGTAGGTCAAGACACTTCTATAAATATATTTACAACTATCTAAACATATGAACATTGCCGTACCTATAATAGATTGAAGAACATGTAGTTACTTGCCTATTTTCCAAGAAATGCAAATGATGGTCGATTTGGAAAGAAACATAGCTAACTTTCTATGTCAATTTGATCGTATATGTCACACAATTAATCCATACCAAAATCACATCAAATTCATAAAAATGTAAAACAATCATGTCAACAATCAAGTACTTGTTGCATTCCTAACTATGCATTATTAGTATACAATAAGTGAATACAAAGCGTTACCTTGAAAAATAATAATCACAAAATAGTACTCCATGGTTTTTTTTCCAAATGACATTCCAAGTCTACACATACAAATAAATGTATAGGGTTGCAATAGATTGGGTCATAATCCGTCAAAGGCAGATATCACAATCACATTTTGAAAGATCATACATCAATACCTATATAGCCACACACTATAATCCCCAATCTGCAACAACCCAAGCTCAACACCGATAGTCCCAACTATAAGCATGTCATCTTAGACATAGCCATACAAACTTTGAACAAGGGAAGGACCTATTGCTCTGATATCATAACTGTCACGACCCCGATTTAACCCGCGAGTTAAACCAGAGTTCGCGACTCATTACGAACGATCAAATAAAATTATGAAAAATGTGGAAACGTGATGTAATTTACTCTTCTTTTACAACATAAGAGTAAAAATATATAATTAAATAAATTACACAATATGTGATCATTCCATAGCAAATTGATACTCCTTAAGTCGTATATTTGATAAAATAACTTTATTTTCAATACAACTTATTTTGAAATAAGTAATAAACACAACTAGCTCTCTCGACATCTTAATAGAAAGATACAAGAGACATAAATCATCTTATCATACCACCAAGGATGTTATAGAATCCTTTTACGACTATCACCTTGCACGATCCCCAATAAGCTACATGAATCTGAAAAATATTAGAAACAACATTATGAACAAAAATAGCTTAGTAAGTTGTTAACTCATAAGCTATGTGTTACTATCTAATAAATTCGGGGAGACATAAAAATACAAGCATTAATCATAATATCAAAATTAATATTTTCATACATTTAATAAATACATATATAACATTCCAATCGAAATCATCACACCCAATTTATAATCATAGTCATTTAAACATATTAAACATGTGTATGCAATGCAACACTCGCATATGTATGCACGGATCACCAACTGGCCAATGGTCGGTAGGTGGATTCTAGAGGTGGCTCCCATCGTGATTAGCAATGTAGCACTTAACTCCATTCTACCTCATTCCTTTCGGGGAACAATCATATACCGATAGGTGGATTCTAGAGGTGGCCCCTACGGATTCTAGAGGTGGCTCCCATCGCAATATTCCATGATGTAGTACTTAGCTCCGCATGGCACTTAGCTCCAGCCTATTTCATCCCATTATGGGGAACAAAATGATGGATTGGACTCTAGAGGTGGTTCCCATCGTGATCAGCGATGTAGCACTTAGCTCCAACCATCAAACATGCAATGCAGACAGATGCAGATTCATGATTCATCATATAACAATTATATCCCGAATATCAGAAAATGAATCATATCAAATACCATTTAAAATCGAACCAGATTACACTTCTCGTAATACATTCATATCATATCACATATGCTTTTCAAATGTGCAATCATACAATCATTCAGATATATTTTTCATAATTGCATTTATCAAATTAATTCATAATCTATCCAAAACATATTAAACATATATAACAATTGATGTCACACCAAATTCAAAAGACGTGAAAACATAGAGTAGGAGAAATCAACTTACCCGACATAAGCGATCATACAAAGTGCTTCCCCGTTTCTTTTTCTTTTCATTCATCTAACCCTATAACCATAATATAGGTTCATATTACTCTTACCACCATATCAACATGAAGATTATATATCATTTTGGCAGACCATCTAACTCAAACAATTCAATTCATCATAACCGATTATCAAGTATTATGACTAATTATGGTTGATTGCATCCCTAGCTAAGAAAATTCATAACTCTTAAGATAATTAGTAAACTCACATTATTTTTATTTTACTTATATCCATATTATAGAAACCATAACATGTAAAAGTTTCAGATTTTATTTTACTAAGCATCGTTCACAGGAAAATCATAATTCAACCTAAGTTTTATGTCACATGTGTGTCTTGACAGATTGAGTGACGTTCGGTTAATAATTTATAACCTCCCCTAGACATAACCTTTTCTGATGATTCCAACTCTATATGAAACCTAACGTCCTCATCTTTCCTACCCTAAATTATCAAATAATTATATGACATATTATATTTAATGCATAATTTACAAAAGTGATTAATAGTTTTAGAAGACAGAGTGTTAGCACTCTAAATGTGAATACATAACTTTTCATATAGATATCGGATCGTAGAATTTATATCTGTTACAATTCAACTTATTTTTAAGTGATTCCAATTGGATTAAAATCTTAGTTAAGTTAGGTGTAAACCACATAAATTTCATATTTTAATTATAAGCACATAATTCCTAATCCATCATATTAATTCTGCCATGACAGCAAGACTTATGCTCATTGATTTACACATAACTTTTCAAATACATGGGATTTCAAGGGCAATTCTTTGTTCTATTGAAACGTGACTTTTAGGGGATCATTCGATCCAATTTTCAGAATTTTAGAATCAAAATAATAATTTTATTAACTAGCTAAACATTTGGCTTCCAGAATTTTTAAAAACTGAAAAATATGCTTCTTCCATTTGTTTCATTCTTCCAACTTTCCTTACTAATTTTGTAATTATGATGACCAAATTTAAGTGTATTTTTCATAGGCTTAAAAGAACTTAAAATGAGTAAATAATTATTTAGGATGATCACATACCTTCTTTACTAATCTTTCTTTCCTCTCAATCTTTCTTCTCTATCCTCCTTCCTTTCTTCCTTAAGTTCGGCCAGTATCAAAGGAAATAAAATGAATCCCTTTCCATTATTCCACAATTCTTTCCTTCTCTTATGGTTGACAACAAAACAAAAAAATGGGCAAAAACTTCCTTTCCTTCCTCTCTTTCTTCTAATCGGCCAAAAATAAGGAAGCCTTCCTTCTTTTAATCGGCCAGATAGTAATATTTTCTCTTCCTTCTTTTAATCGGCCAAAAATAAGGAAGGTAATGATTTCTCTCCTCCTCCTTTCTTCTCTCTTTTTTTTTCAACCATTTTCCTTTCCGGTCACTTGTTACTTATATATTTATTTATTTATTTTCTTTTAATAGAAAGGAGACGGTTGTGTTTTCCTTCTTATCCCTTTATTTTTTTTATTGTAGAGCTGTAAGTCGGTTGGTAGATTGGATAGAACTTGACATAACAAGTTAAAACATCTTATTGGCTGAGTTTAACAAAAGGAGGTGACAAACTTTGAGATTATGTCGGTTAAGCAATATGAGATATTTCACCTTCTTATCCATTATGCAAGGTTGGCCAAATGGGGAAGAAAATAAAGACACATGACATTAATTAGGTGGAAGGTAATTAGTCCCACCATGTTAGAGCACATACTTGGCTAAATAATTTAATTAATTACCTTCAGCGGACTATTAACTCTCTAATTATGCCAACTTCTATCGAATTCCAGAAATTATACACATTCAAGTACTTGTAAGGGCTAAATGATTAACTAGTTGAAATATCAGAAAACTATAATATTTTAATTAAATTAACTAAGATCATCTGAAGCAATTAACATAAGAAATTCTAGATTAAGCTCCTTAGCTTTCTCTTTATTAGTTTACTTATAATGATTTCGATATCATTATTAATAATAACTTCAAATTCAATAATGATGACCAAGTACCCATGAGGACTAATTCCTCAATTGATTAATTCAATTGAGGAATTAAATTATAATATTATAATTAAATAAATCATAGATTAAGGAGAGTAATTAACTTAATTGATAACAATTAAGTTAATTTACATCTAAATGCATTTTGAGTTATTATAGCGGCACCCTCTCGCCCTCTCAACTATAGTGCGTGAGAGGAGAGGGGAAGGGGCGCCGACCCCGTGCGAGCTCGCACAGGGGCCGTCGCCCCCATTTTGTCCTTCGTTGGCCGCGAGGAAGAAAAGGGTGCCTTCGCCGATCGTGAGGGAGAAAGTCGGTGTCAGCCCCCTTTTTCTTCTTTGACGGTGTCGCGTGTGACCTTTTCTCCTTCGCCGACCGTGAGGGAAAAAATAAGTGTCGGTCCCATTTTTCTCCTTCGTTGGCGCCATGCACGAAGGAGGAAAGGGGGCCCTTTTCTACCTCGTCAGTGCCACGCATGAGAGGGAAAAGGGGGGCGCCGGCCTTATTACGGACGCGATCCACAAACATCATTTTTACATAATCATACTTCAATTAGCATATTAAGTTAGTTTAGATGCTTATATAGTCGTGTTGTCATGTAGCAACTAACATTTAGATTAAAATATAATGATAATTAAGTTATCGATAAGTATTACAAAGAAATTATATAGGATTATTATGAATAAAATCTAATTGTTGTAAATATTATAATACATGGTTTAACTATGATTAATTAGATATTAAATATTGATTTATAACAATTAAAACTATTCGACCTTCATTTTAACCAATAGGGTTTCAAGTAGCTGAAGCAGGCACCTCACTAGCAGCTTATATTATATTTTTTTGAACTGGCATATGTCAATGGTAAAATTCTATAAACATTGTATAAATCAAACAATCTTATCATCTAGTAGCCTAAAAATTTTCAAGAGAAAAGCCCAAGCCAAACGTCTGAAGAAATTCGTCAAAGTCACTTGATTTAGGTTCCTGGCCTTCAAATTCAAATGATCATGTCTTCATGGTTAGTTCTCTATAAATTCTTAAATTTTACATGTTCCATCCTTTCGATGTTATATTTTCACCTCCATTAGAATCGTCTAGAAAGAAGTTTTATAAAGAAAGTTATAGAATAATCTTCATTGATCGCTTATTCTATTCTGAGTCAGAAATAAGTCCATCTTGCCGATGAGCTCATATAGGGGTGCCCATGCTGTAGGATCGAAAGCATCAAGAAGGGGGGTGTGAATTGGTGTATAAAAATTTAAAACCGAAAAAGACGTAGGAGTAAATTTAAAGCGAATGCGATCACAAGCAAGTAAATGATAGCTAATAAAAGCACAAGAGAAGCAAGATAAGAAAAGACGCGATATGTTCACGAGATTCGGCCCAACTCCTTGGCCTACGTCCCCTCTCCGACTCCTCAACCTTGATACCGTCGAAAATTCACTAGCCTTCTCTTTTCTTATAGGGAGAGAATAACCCTTTCTACACCACAATGCCTTCTTCTTTTCTCAAGAGGTAAGGCTCACCTCTTCTTATAAGGAGCTCTAAAAAACTATCTAAACAAGAATTCCCTCCAACACTCTTCTTCTTACAAATAATATTTTCACTAAGAAACTAGAAGAGGGAAGGGATAATTTGCAACTTTGGCTCAAGAAGAATGCTTCGGATTTGAAGGGAGCTCTAGAATGATTTGCCTTACTTGCATGATGTTCCTTCAATCTTTTGGATCCCTTTTATAGGCTTCTCTTGAAAATTTGGCCGTTGTAAAGTAATCCAAAAAGCTTTTGCTGTCAGCTCTGAATCCGTTTTCCACAGTAACTAGCTGTTATTCTGTCTCTCGATTCTTCAGCGGTCGCCCATTATCAAATCGCTCGTCTGTTTAATAAAAAATTATATCCATTATTTTATTTTTTTGTGCAGTTTACCGTTGATACTAGGCCGGAGAAGAATTATAACCGTTCTTGCTTCCATAACGGTCGTCCGAAAGTGAATCGGTTGACCGATGTTGAAGTTCTGTTCTTTTTGTGATTAACGTCGATCCAATCTTCTATTTCGGTCGACCATTCTCTTCATAACGGTCGACCGCTATAAGATCGGTCGCCCGTTTTTATAGGTTGATCCTTTCTGTGATTATCGGACGTTCTATCTTCTATTTCGGTGGTCCACTATCCTCAATAACGGTCGACCGGTTATAAATTGGTCGTCCGTTTTTCTACGGTTGTTCCATTCTGTGATTAGCGGACGCTCCATTATTGATTTCGGTCGTCCATTATCTGTCATAACGGTCGACCGTTATACTAACGGTCGCCCATTTTTACTGCAGATAAAAACTTCGGATATTTTTCTTCGAAAAATGTTAAACCTATTCACACTATCACTTTAAGCATAATTAGTACATCATCTTCCTTATTTGCTATCATCAAAATACATGAAATATGATCTTGAGACCAACACATGCGGCCCATTTCTCCCTAGCCAGCCCCACGAGGGGACGAAGAAACAATTACATTTCTACAATTACACCCGCTTTGTGAATGAAATCTTTATATTTCTACCAATTTTGAAAACTATCGATCATGACTGGATCTTGTGTTAGTTGTAAGTTTTATATCATCACAAGATGAATAATTTTGATGCAATGAATACCCAAACTAATTCCTAAGACTTTTATTGAGTTGGATTGGATTGTTATGTGTTAATTGGGTATGCTTATTGCAACCCTATATCTTTAATGACACTCTTTTAGAACATTTTTATCCTTTGACTATCAATAATTTGATAAGATATAAAATATTATTTTATATAAAAATAGAATGATTTTTAAAAAGTAACGTTAAGATTTTAGGATTCATGTAAAAAAATGTTCACTTTCGGGATTTCAACCCTCAAAATCTAATTTTCGGAACTAATGTAATATCTTATACTAATCTTGCATATAACTGCACTGTAATATGTCTACTTCAACTGATCTTAGAGGATTAATTTGGAACAACACAAAATGACATTAAAGAATTACATGTTATTTATTCTTGAGATCAAGATGGCATTACATGCTAAAAGTTAACTTTGCAAAATGAATAACATGGCCAATTAATTCGGTTCCAATGGAGTTACGTAATCAGCATCTCATTAACTAAATGATGTACACATACGACAACTACAAGACGGAGAAGAAGAAGGGCCGACGACGGCGTCGGTGGACTGGATGACCGGAGAGACCTCTCGTAGTTTGACAGCAGGAGAACCATGAGAACTTGGAGCATCTTCCTGGCATGTTGGTCATCGGACGTCCCCGCGAAGAGAACTTGTTTGTTTGAATTGCTGTGCCCTGATACAACCCAGTCAACACATGTCTGTGGTGGCCGACGACCCTTCTTCCTTGTGCAGCCCGAGCAGGAGCTGTGGCGGCATGTACGACAAGGAGGCCAGGGACCTCCTACGTTCTTCTGCGTCGACTTTCGTCCCCCACTTACGGCTCCGAGTGGGAGTTGAGACGGCAGGCCACTCCTTGACGTCCGGCGTCCCAAGAACCTGGGACATCTTCCTGATATGGTGGCCTTTGGACGTCCCCGGGAAGAGAACCTGGTTTGTTGAGTAGCTGCGCCAGATACAACATAGCGACGACATGTCTGTGAAAATCGACGACACTGCTTACTTGTGCACCCCCAGCAGGAGCTCCGGGGCATGTCGGACAAGGTGGTGAACGACTTCATCATGCGATCTGGGGTATCAATTTTGGTCCCCTGCATGCGGCCGAAGTTGCAGATTTTGAGGTCGCCGACGTGGTCCACAAGGATGTGGCTGGGTTGAGGTCGCCCTGCAGGATGCCTTGGTCGTGGATGGACTTGATGCCGTGAAGTAGCCGCATCATCAAGAACTTGGCTTCGCCGTCGGTGAAGGGCTGTGTACGCGCGTCAAGAAGCTTCCTCAGGTCCGTGCAGACGTCACCCATCACCAAGAACGCCATACATGGCCGGTGGAGTCCGCGGATACGTTGTCGTCGTCGAGCCTCACCTCGTTGGGGTGAGGGCTAGCGGGGAGGCAGTTCACCTGAGTGCGCAGACGGTCAACGAACACGGGCTTTTCTGCATCTGCTTCTGCTTCGCCAAGAAGATCAATCATTTCTTCTGTTCCTTATCTGCCAAGAGAGCTCGAGTGAATACTCAACAGCAGAGAGTCGCAGCATCGTGGTGGATCACGGAGATCCCCTAAGGCAGCCATGGCGTTCTTTACAAGGCACGCCGGAAGAAGAACGGTGAATCGTCCCTCTCAAGCGCCTGGTTCATCACCGTTCGCTGGTCCATCGCCCAAAAGTGTTGCGGCTCATGCCCGCCTTCGATGACCGTCGGCGCACGGAGGTGGACTGCGTCGCCGCTTGCCCTCACCCCAAGGAGTCAACGACAACGTAGCCGCGGACTCCACCGATTGTATGGTGTTCTTGGTGATGGGTTACGCCTACACAGACCTGGGGAAGCTTCTTGACGCGCGTTCATAGACCTTCAGCGAGGGCGAAGCCAAATTCTTGATGTTGCAGCTGCTTCACGGCATCAAATCCGTCCACGACCGAGGAACGGCGATCTCAACCCAGCCACATCCTTCTGGACCACGTCGGCGACCTCAAAATCTGCAACCTCGCACAAAGCCGCATGCGGGGGACCAAAATTGATACCCCAGATCGCATGACGAAGTCGTTCACCACCTTGTCCAACATGCCGCCAGAGCTCCTGCTGGGGGTGCTGTGTCGTCGACTTTGACAGACATATCGTCGCTAGGTTGTATGTGGCGCAGCTTCTCAACAAATCAGGTTCTCTTCCCGGGGACGTCCAAAGACCACCATATCAAGAAGATGTCCCAGATCCTTGGGACGCCGGACGTCAAGGAGTGGCCTGCCGTCTCAACTGTTCCAGAAGCTGCTGAGGTCATCCATCAAACGCTCGGGGGCAGTTATGGAGCAACATCCTGCATTCGTTCCCGGCAAGGCAACGCCGCGATGGATATCACCTCCTGACTCTTGCCACATTCCGAAGCCAAGCAGAAAGTGAGGCGGGCCTCCACCATCCATGGTTTCGGTTCGGCCAAGACGCGACGGCAGCAGCGGCGCTCCGGCCGTGGACTTCGCCGACGCCATCCATATGCCTTCTTCTTCCTCGTCATAGAAGCAAGAAGTAGACGTGCAAGCGTCGGCCTCCGCTCATGGTTTCTCGTTCTTTTGTTGTGCGGCTCTCATCTTGAAGAAAAGGGGATGAAATGTAACTTTTGCAAATGACGACGCCAATATATATAGTAAGTATCATGAATAAAAGGAGCCATGCAGCATAATAAGTATTTCTTGCTAACTAATTAAGTTGACAATGGCAACGCCATTATTTATAATTTACAGCATCAACTCTAAAACAAATTAGACAAAAAAGATTTAAGCTTCACTGATGCCAGATGTCCGACATGATTATGATGACTCGTATTATGGGTAGTATCAAGTAATATATATTATCATGACTAATATTATGAATTAAAGTAATATGATATCGATTTCGAGGAAAGTCGTTTTCATAAATAACACATAAGTGGTATATAAGGGGAAAAACATTAAATAACTCTAATCTACATCATAAAATTAAAATAAATTCGAAAAATAATTTTCAAGAAAAATAAAATATAAAAAGATTTCTTCAAGTAAAAATATTGAAGCATGCACAAATGTGACATCAAAGATCCAACTCGAGGTAGGATAGATCGGTTGGTCAAATTACCACACCATATTTTTCATTTTTCTCCTTTGTTTTTTCAATTATTAATAGAAAAAATATTAATATGCATAAGATAAGTTTCTAAATACGTATATATTATTTTAACATTTAAAATATTATATCTTAATAATTTTTAAATTTTGCATGATACATCAAATATAAACTTAAAATTAAATAAAAAAAATAAGAGATTCAGTTCTTACGCCAAATTGGGTAGACTCGAATTAAAAAATATTTAAACCATATTCCACCTCGACTCAGTTTGTTAAAATAATAGGTTAAACAATTTATTGCATAACACAAGTAGTATGTACTATTTTTCAATAAATTTTTTAACTTTATGGGATATATAATTTTATAAATTGTTTGATATTTATAAGATAAATCATATGCTTCCACATTATAGGCTTGTAACTTGTGCATCGCTAGGTTCCACACCCATCTTGCGCCATGCCTGCCTTTTTTGGCTACACTTATATATTTCATGGATTTTACTTAGTAATACCACGCAGATGAGTAAAGAGAAAACAAAAAAATGAGTTGCACAACATCATGTTAGCCGGAGTCAGCCTAAGGAATAAGGATGGTAAGTGACTTCTCAATGTTTAAATAAAGCTTCTAATTTTAATTTTTTTAGAATCTCATCCGTACGTGAATATTAAATTAGTCGAACTCGAACATTTTAATTTTGATTCGTATAGGGCCCATTTGATTGCGGGTTATCAGCTGGATTAACGACGTAATCTTTGAAATACAGTCAAACATGCGATCGATTAAGAATAGTGGGAGACAGCGTGTGCACAGGTTACGATGTATGTTTAATCTTGTGGGTGCGTTATTTTTTTATTATTGTATTCGTCAATTTTGACATAATAGAGATAATCCGTCGAGGGCACGACAGTCATTTCACTATTACAAAAATTACACAAAAAAGTGAAAAGCCAACCCCACGGCCATTTCCTCCCATTTTTTGTGAAACTAGGGCACATGTTCTTCGATCTGCACCGGCGCAATTTTGGTTGGACGATAAGGTATTGCTACTTTCTTCTTTTTTTAGTAACCACAACTATAGTTGCTTTCACCTAGATTTCATGAATTTTCCCTAGTTCATACTCGTTGTGATGTTCGTTCGCCGGATCTCCAAGCACATCTCTCACTACCAGAGCTGACCTCATCCACCATTGTTGCATTGCTCTCGTAAATAGGTTTGCCTCTCTCCATCACTCTCTTTGTCAATCCCCTCTTCCTCTATTCCTCTCCTCGTGACCAGTCCTAATGCAGGTTCTCACTGCCTCCCTCCTTGTCCACTCGCTATAGGGGACGAAGCACATCAGCCGAAGATAACACGCCAAGGTACTTTTGTTGATTATTGGTCATAACCCCATCCATTCGTTATATTATTCTGGTATTACTGATTGTAAAGAACATGTGTACTGTTGCAACTTTAACCAAATCTTCTATCATGAGCCAACTGTCTGAATCCTAATTTACTTACAAATGACTTGCTCTCGTCTTGTATACAAACTTGACTGTGTTCCATATTTATGCCATCAAGAACGCGTATGCTTCTTCCTACAACACGTATTGTAGTAGTTGTTTTTTCTATCTTCCTTCTTCTGTTCGAATAAGAAGATTGTACCTGCCTATTAGTTTTTTTAACTGGTATTTTCTTGGCTAATACTTAACCACATGCCCATCGCATAATAAATGAATAAAACCTTAAAAGAGGGGTTTTTCCTCTTACATTTGTCTCCTATACTTTGGTGCAATTTTTCCAATTTTAATATAGAACCTAAATCAGACATGAACCAAGACATCGGCTCTAGAAACAGAGATGGATCACTCAGGAAAAGGCGTCTAAGCAATTGGAATGATTAATTTGATGAAGTATTCATTGGAGTTATGAAACTTGAATACTTGGATGGGAATCTTGTAAACGGTGTATTCTCGACTGATACTTGGAAGCGCATTATGAGTCGATTTAATGAGACAACATAGAAGGGTTATGATATGTCTAACTTAAAAAATAGGCTAAAAAACTTGAAGAAGTTGTTCAATTTGTACCAAACTCTCAATAATCGCAGCGGATGGGGCTGGGATTATCAGAAAGAAATGCCTACCCTCGACGAACCACGCATGTGGGAAGAGATCATAGCGGTAAGTGACTGTAGTTTTCTCAAATTGGTCATTTTCTGCATTTGGCATATCTGATTTACTATCATTGAAAAATGCTTTACTATTAGGCAAACAAGGAGTACTCCAGAGTCAAAGATAAGTCGTTTCCCCTATATGACGATTTCTTATTTATATTTTCCAAAAACACCGCTACTGGAGCCTTTGCTACGACCATGCCTAAGTTACCTTCTGAAGATGTTGATTTGGACGATGATAATGATGCAGACGATGTCGGCATTACCATGGATGCTATAAATTTGTCTCCATCAGCTATAAACAATGACCCAAGTATATTTGGTATGTCGAATTTCATGTTTGACAGTCCATCATCAGCTGCTGCATCCGAAGACCCCTTTAGTGGTGTTACCCCTTCAGACTCGTCTATAAAAAGAGCTCGAACCAGCGCACATAATGTTAAGAGATGAAAATCTAAGAGAGGCACTTCTGAAGCTATAGAAATTATGTACGAGATAACACAGCAGGGTAAAAAAAGATTACTACTGCTTGATGAGGTTCTGCAATGTGACAAGGAAACCAATGCATATTCTAGGGATGAATGTTGGGCAAAACTGAGAGAGAAAGTATCCGATCTATCCGTGGAAATGAAGTTGGCCATGATGGAATGCTTCAAAGACGAGAGTAATTGTTGGGCTTTTATGACTTGTGATGATGACATGATGAAACTATGGTTGTTGGAGCAGTTGGAAGAATATCGAAGAAAGCGTGCAGTTAAAGGCCAATCAACTAGCTACAGCAGCAATCCTAATTTCACCATTGCATCCTCTCACTCACCACCAAGTGCCATTCATTCACAGTACACAACATGTGAGTTCATGCGAACAATTAGCTTTCTTACTGTATTGTGTAGGGCATAACATGACCAACATAAACTTAGCTGAGAAATTCCAACATTCCGGTGAAACTATTTCTCGTCATTTTAATCAAGTGCTTCGAGCTATATGCTCTCTCACTCAAGAGTTCATAGTCTTGCCTAGTGGTCAAACAGAGGACAACGATAAATTCTTTCCATTTTTTGTGGTAGGTAAACAAGTGTACACCAGTGGATCAATTTTGTACTCTTTGTTGTTTTCAATTATTTTAATACCCATGTCACTTTGCTTATTTTTTAGAATGCACTTGGAGCAATTGATGGAACTCATATTCCTGCATTGGTGAGAAAGGATGATCAACCAAGATATAGGAATCGCAAGGGTGGAATTTCTCAAAATGTTATGACAGTAACATCATTCGATCATTCTTTCCTCTATGTCTGCACCGGATGGGAGGGATCCGCCGCGGACATTAGAGTTCTACATTGGTGTATTGAGAATGGTGGTTTCGTGTCCCAGAAGGTATATATGTGCATTGGTTGTAGCAGCACAATGCTTAAAGTTTAGTCGGGATTACAATGTTTCTAGTATACGGTACTTGTATTGAAATATTTTTTACTTACTTGACTAATAGGTAAATTTTATCTCGTTGATTTCGGTTATGCTAATAGTGAGAAATTTGTCACCCCGCATCGCGGCATTAAGTATCATTTGTCAAAATTCAACAATGCTCAAAGGCGATATGAAAATCCTAAGGAGTCGTATAATCATAGGCATGCACAACTTCGAAATTGTGTTGAAAAGTCCTTTGGTATACTGAAGTCACATTTGAGCATTCTGCGCAGCATAATGCACTACCCTATAGGAACCTAAGAACACATTGTGCAAGCATGTTGTGTGTTGCATAATTTCATTTTGCGTTATCAAGGAATGGATGAGTACTTCAATAGGCCGAAACTCGAACCCGTTGACAACAACAATGTGAGGAAAGTCGTCGAGGAGAAATGTTCCGCAGTAACATTACTATTCAATTATGGAATGCTCATCGGAATCGTCGAGGTATAATGCATGTCCTTACGTTTGATTCTATAGGCTAATGATTTCATCTCAACTATGTAATGATTGTTTTGTAGGACATATGGAGATGACTGAAGAAGTACAAGAGTGATTATGGTACTTCATTTCTGCATGTACTCAACCCAACTAGAGCTCTCAATGTATGCTACTTCATCTCTGGGTCATTATGGTTATTCGTTCTTGCATCTAGTCAACCCAATTCTCTTTAGATATCATAATTTCATGAAAGTTCATGATTCCTACTAAATAATTTTTGTTTCGTTGTGTAGGGAATGTGCACTTGCCTGGAGAAGTGGATGCATTTGAAGTGGCCAAGAAGACGTTAAATTAGTTTAGTTGAATATTACTTTGGCTACTCTTACTATGGATAACATGTCAGTTGTGATTACCAATTATTAACACATTTACTTACATCGTCATGTCTTGTATTAGACCTTCTTCATATAAGCATTCAACATTCATTCAACTATTTGTAATAATAAGTTAGAAACTGTCGTGGTTACGTTCAACTTAGGTGATATGTCAATGGATGATAGATTTTGTTATTGTGATTCTTTGATCTTATTCTTTTCTTTATCGACTGTGTTTAAGTGGAAAGAAGATATCTTGATACTAGCATACGGTAAGACCTATTGATTATAGAGTCTGCCTTAAGTTTAGATTTAATAGATTACCAAATTGCATATGCTACTATTTATGAACCAAGATAACACAATTTCACTTGCATGCTTCCATGCTTCCAAGCTCAGCACATGCAAGTGGAATACTTAAATTGTGTTGTGCGACTTTTGTTTAATTAAAGGTCCACATGATATGTTATACACACACCTGCTTGCGGTTATAAATATTAGCATGACTATTGATTTGTGATCAAGTCAATCATACGAGACTTAATTCATTAGTCAAGGCACAAGGTTATTTTTCTGTTGTCTTAAGTTGCATGCTTATTGAAGAAGCATCGTGTAGAAGAGAAGAAACCTTTCATGAATCAAATAATGTCCAAAGAGGGACTTTTGTAGTACAATTTCTGTTAAGTAATGAACTTTACAAGGTATCATAGAAATGATAACTCTGATGGACATAATTGCACATATTTGCACTGTGCACTGATCACCATCGAAGGAGACGTTGAGGATATGTTGGGTTACAAAGATGCTCGGTAAGATGTATACGTTAAAAATAACAATAGGCACCTGGGTTACAACACTCTTGCTATTGCTGAATTCAAAAGTGTATATGTATGTCTTCAATTATTATCACACTCCATCACATAGTACATCAACATCGCATAAATACAACCCAAAGGTATTCCAACTACAACACTTGCTATCCCATTACATAAACTTAGTTAGAATACAACCCAAAGAACACCCGACGAGGAAGTATATCAATTTCTTTCGCTTTAGACACTTGATATGTTCTTCTGCTCCATCCAACTTTTGTATTAATCCTGCTATAACCATGGCTCCACGACTTTCCATTGGAGGATCATACCAATGGAAGAAGCCACAAGCACCATACGAGATTTTTTTCTACACGAAGAGAGCAGACAATGATAATATTAGGAAGCTGGATTAAGCATACAATTATGAAATAAGAAAGCTATTTCATTTCAATCCACCGAATAAAAATGTCTTCAATACCGACATCAAAATATGGGCAACTCCAAAATCGCCTCCTAGGATTATTGGTCGTCCATGATGTCTTCAGTGTACACATGTCTTGGCAATAACATGAAGGGGTGTCCATCTTCATATCCAGGATGTAGGGTACCAAGTAGGCGATGGATTTGTAGGATTCGGCGACATATTACGAAGCAACACCGGGAAAAAGTACATTAGAAAAATAGCACCATTGACGGAATATAAAGAAGCTTCGTCGTGAAGCAGAACATAAAAAAAATTGAACACATAAATTGAATATGAGGATTATGCCAAAAACCAAAGTATGACATAATGTTGAAAATAGGAACTATCGAATGAAATACATGATTTCTCCGAGCCTTTGTTTTTCAATGTCGTAACTAGTATGAACTGTGGAATGTATACAAGAGAAACTCACCATTGATAGTCAGTTAACTTATGAAGAACGACTTCGCTTGTTGAGAAGGGGAACAAGTTTTCAAACTCGAAGGTGAATGCATGCAAAGGATATCGGTGGTAGGAAGAAGTTTACTAAATTTACGGGGAAGATAGAGATCGACAGAGAATCGATGAACTTATGAACCATGCAACTTATGGTGATGACGGCCGGAGGATATCGCCGTTACGAGGAGGTGAACTTGATCCAGTGCAGTCGACAAACTAGGGCAAAACATTGTCCATCGGAAAGGGGCGTCATCATTTTAATCGGAGGATACGAGGGTGAAGTCATCATTTTAAACAAATATTCCACCTTTACATCCAAACATGATGATGATTAGGACTACCAACATTGGAAGATGTCAACCAAATAGCAGGTGGAATAAGGCTACCTCGACTTAAGGTAACCTCCCTATCGTCAGATTAAAATCACGTAATCCACTCTTCTTATTCCGCAACCAAACGGGCCCATAATGATTAGCGTCACAGGCCCATAATGATTAGTGTCACAAAAAGTGAGAAATGAGTTCCGAATGCTGGATTGGCATTCTAAATATAAAAGTTAGCTCGTTTCATTGTGACAGACCTCATTTTCGAACCTTTTTCTCCTATTTTCTTCTTGTTGCTTTTGAGACCCTTTCTCCAATGGCGAGTTAGGAACATTTATGTGTTAGCAAATTAGCTTTCGACTGATTTGACCAATAAATTATCTGGTTTAGGGAAATCAGAATATATAACAACTCGAACAAAAATCACTTCACACGTTGTTGGGCACTCATTAAAAGTATTCACATTCATTTTATCATGTCCACCACCACATGCAGATAACCCTGTCTTAGATGCTATTATCATGAAGAGGAGAGTGCCTTCCACTGCAGTGTAACAAGAATGGTTGATTAATCATCCATTACCCATTTAGAAAAGATAGAGAATTTATTAATTACAATGTAGTAATACATGTGATGAGCTTCACTGGAATGCCCTCAAATCACTTATAGAACCCAAGTTCATCTCTTTCAATCGTGTTACCTGCTGAGTTTCGAATGTGAGGAATCACATTGTGGAATCTTTGAATTCTACTGATAGAGCACACCACCAAATTCCATGGAGTTTATGTTCTGATTTATTTCTTTGTTCCAGTTGGATTTCCATTTTCCCTTTCTAATATTCTTTCTTGTGAATTAATCCTGGTTTATTTTACATAATCTTAATGGCTTTACTTTCATCTTTTCGATGGTTGTTCCCTTACTTTCTTTCTGTGGGAATATATATATATACATATATATGAGTGAAATGAGCATGTGAAGTGTCTTTTGCTTCATACCTTGTTAATCGTGATCTGAGCCATCCAGATGTGATCTAAGGATTCATATGAAGCGCACGATCTCAACCGTCTTGATGTGATCCGATGACTACTGTAAATCTTGCGAAATTTTTGCTAATTCCTCTCTCTCTCTCTGGATTCCAAATCTGAACTTTGGATTCCTGCAATCTTCTCGTTTGTCAAAGATGACATTGATGAGTTGGAGGCAGGTGCAGAGTGGCCGATGCCATTGTTGAAGCTTTCAGCCACGCTCACGGTGTCATCCACTAGGCGTAGACCCAGCGGCTAAATCTGGCGATGGTGGGTCTAGAACTCAACGATGGTGGCGGCTAGATATAGCGATGGAGTCTGAATTCGATCACACTCGTCGGACAGGGAGAAAGGGGTGTCCGAATTCAAATGCGGCTGCCGGAAGAGGGAGGCAAGGATGAGAGATCGCGCCTTGATCGTCATCGGTGTTCTTAGATCCGTCGTGGACTCTAGATTGAGAGAGAGGGTGAGGGAGGAGAGAGATGGAGACCGAGAGAGATCGAAGAGGGATTGAGAGACAAAGAGAGGGAGGGAGGAGAGAGATGGAAAAGCAAAGTCTCGCAAGATTTTACATCATTCGTCTTATCACATTTGGATCATTCAGATCATGCACCTTCATATGCACAGATGGATCGCATCTGAACAGCTTGAATCATGCTTCATACGTCCATTTTGCCCATATATATATATATATATATTAGTTAAACTAGTGTACAAGCACAAAATGTAGTTACACTATGCAATCACATATCTTGGGTCTTCCTATCAACATAAAAACATGGGTAATCTACACTGTTAAATCAATGATGCTAATCCAATGGTCCAAACTATTTGATTGCATGCTATATATATATATATGAAAATTAGGGTGAGATCAAAGAAATGGATTTCACCCTCAAATATTTGAATCCCAACCGTTATAATGCCTAGATCTTGATCCAACACTCCAAATTGCAACTTCTAGCTACAAGTTGAAGCAGCCATTTGAAAAAAAAACACCCACAAATTCAGTGTAGTTGAACCTGCAATCTGCCCTGCTAGATGATCTTCGTCTACCGCTCGAGTTCGCCTGCGGACCTCGCCCGTTCCATACCCGGTAATCTCGCTCGACACTTGATGACCTTGACCTTGCCCGACGCCAAGTGACCTTGCTACCTTACCCACTCGAGATTGTTCCCTGGCCTCGCACGCTCGACGTGCTGCAACCTCGCCCGCTCGATGCTCGGTGACCTCACCTACTCAATGCCCAATGACCTCGTCCACTTGACGCCAAATGACCATGCGCGACGCCCAGGACCTCGCCCGCTCAATGCCCAACGACCTCGCCCGCTTGACATCAAGTGTCCTCCAACACTATCACGATGAGCTCTTAGTTGATCATTACCCCTCTAGTTGCAAACCATTTCAAGCAATGTCGTACATGGAAATCTCCATACGTACCTCTATCCAATCCTCAGGATGATTGAAGTCTAAGGTCACGCCCAATAGTGCATGATTTTGTTCATGTGATTCCCCAAATTTTAGCAAAATAAATATTAAATTTAATTAATTCCAAATTTTAATTTAATAGGAGATAATAAAATAATTTAAGAAGTGAAAGAGATAATACATAATAGTTTGAGGTTGAGTGAGTTTGGAATAATAAAAAAACGGTTCTTTTGAAGTTTTAATTACAATAAAAATTAAGTTCAACCAAAATAATAGATTTTAAGATTTTGGATCAAAAGAGCTAAGTTGTGATTAAATCTTGTAAATTAACCCTTAAAAACCCTTTCCTTTGTCCCATGAAAAGTGAATGTCCTCTCAGTCTCGTTTTCCCTCTCGTGCGTGTGACTCAACCAACAAGGACAACAAGTCGTGGTCTTAGACTACAACATCCCAGGACAATCATCAGGAAGTCATGATTAGAAAAAGGTGCATATCGGGATTTTCATGTACGTGATCACTAATTATAGTAAACATGAACAAAGATGAACACATCCACTACACTACTCCTAGCACGTATACTTCTTGTTCTTCGTGTAACAGTTGCCGATGGTCCACATAGCGGTAGTTACCCCAATAACATATGTTGATCGCCCGTTGTCGTTCTCTATTAGTATACAAACCAGAAGGAATTGTATTGTTGTTGAAGCATTATTTGAATAAAACATATGCAACTTCTTCACCCATTTCTTTCTTCCTCTTCCTCGTTGCATTGCAGCTTTAATGGAATTTGACAATATCAGAACTAAATTTGTGTAAAATAATTTAACTCTCATTTGAGAATGAAATCTTTAGATTTCTACATAAATTGTGAATTGTCATGAAATTGATGTTTTGTATTATAAAAACAATAAAAATATCTTAACATAATAGCATAATATTAAAATAAAATAAAAAATATTTAAAACTTGGGAAAAAATGAAAATACAAGGATTCTTTTAATTTTGAAGAATATTTGTATTCTTCTAATGAAAGTAAAAATCATGGTTTCATAATTATTTAGATGGTTTTACATTTTTAGGCATTTGATCAAGATCATCCTATAGTACACAATGTTTGTCTGTGTTTTCATAATAATGTAATAATCTCGCATTTAACCTCCAATCAATCAAGCCAATAATATGTACTAGAATTGAACAACAAGGATTTCCATTGAACAACATCAAAATAAGAATTGAACAACAAGAATTTCCATTGCAAGAAGAAAATCATATGTTTCGTTTCTTTCCGTTCAAGATGAACATTACATGCAACAAAATTAACTTGCACATGGACTAATCAATTACAAGGGTGACACATAAAATGTATACCCCGGCCATCCTAGTGAAAGAATCATAAAGAATATATCAATAATAATACATTAATTGATTATGAGAGAGAGTTAGCAGAAATATACTACTAACAAGCACAAATTATAGTAAACATGAACAGAGGCCGACGCATGCACTACACTACTCTTGGCACGTCTACTTCTTGTTGTTCCTCTGACAAGTAGACGACGAAGAAGAATAAGGCCGCCCGTGGATGGCATCGCCGAAGTCGACGGCCGGAGAGACGACGCCTCGTGGTTTGACAGCAGGAGGGCCGCTGCTGCCGTCGCGGCTGGGCTGAAACCACGGATGTTGGAGCGCCGCTTCGACTGTGAGCCTCATCTTGTGATCGTAGCAGAGGAGATCTTTGAGGAGGTGATATCCGTGGCGCGACAACGTTGGACGACCGGGGAACGGCGTCGCAGGGAACAGATGCCGGATGCTGCTCCATTGCCTCCCCCAGCGGTTGATGGCTTCAACAGCATCCGGAGCAGTGGAGAGGGCAGGCCACTCATTGGCGTCCGGCGTCCCAAGAACCTGGAACATCTTCATGATATGGTCGTCTTTGGACGACCCGGGCAAGAGAACCTGGTTGTTTAGGAGCTGCGCCATGATGCAACCCAGCGACCACATGTCTGTGGACGCGGACGACACTGCTTCCGTGTGCTTGTGCACCCCCAGCAGGAGCTCTGGCGGCATGTAGCACATGGTGGCCAGCGACTTCATCATGCCATCTGGATCGTCGATTTTTGTCCCCCGCCGGCGGCTTTGCGAGAAGTCGCAGATCTTGAGGTCGCCCGTGGTCGACGAGGATGTGGCCGGGCTTTAGGTCCCCGTGCAGCAGGCCGTGGTCATGGATGCACTTGACGCCGTTCAGCAGCTGCTGCATCAGGAACTTGACTTCGCACTCGGTGAAGGGCCGTGAGAGCGCGCCAAGAATCTTCCCCAAGTCGGTGTAGGCGTAGCCCATCACCAAGAGCACCATGCAGCCGGTGGAGTCCGCGGCTACGTTGTCGAGCCTGACCACGTTGGGATGACGGCAAGCGGCGAGGCATTCCACCTCCGTGCGCCAGCGGTCGTCGAACACGCGCTTGAGCTGCAGCACGCTTGGGCGATCGGGGTTCCGTGGTTTCACCAACCAACGTTGATGGACCAGGCGATTGAGTGCCACGATTTCTCCGTTCTTGATCCGGCGGGCCTTGTAAAGGACGCCATGGCTGCCTCGGGAGATCTCGTTGAGGCGATCGAATTCGTGATCGACCACCACGGTGCTGTCACTCTTTCTCTTGGCAGGGGGAGCAGAAGAAGCCATGGAAACAGAGGCGCGCAGCATGCAGCGTACCAGCAGCAGAAGCCGAAGCCTGGCAAGAAGTTATCTATCGCAAGTAGTGAGAGAGAGAGAGAGAGAGAAAGCTAGGAAGGAACGATCGAACGAACAGGTGAGTTGAGGTGAGGTGAGGAAGAATTGATTCAGGAGAAGAAGAATACTACCCATATATATATATATATATATATATAGAGAGAGAGAGAGAGAGAGAGAGAGAGAGAGAGAGAGATATCATATTATATTACCGTTAGCAAGAACTGGATCGATGTCGAATCCAGATTCCGAAACAAATTCGGTATTACGTTAGTTTTTAACCAAGAACTCCAAAGCCGACATCTTGATCATAATTAATTACTTTAGCAACAATTCAACTTCAGTTAATTAATTTACTTTATGCGGAATTCTTTCTCGCAATAAGATTCTGGTATGCATGATCAGTACTACTGAAGACTGAAACCCAAATATATATCTGCTTCAGGCCTTCAGAGATGCAATCGGCAAATTGACAACTTCCAGAGTTGTATAAAAAAGCGACCCTTCAGAGATAGAACTCCCGTTCTATTATGGCTTCTTTTTATTTGAATGGTACTATTAAATTTATCAAGTTATATGAAGGATTTTTTTTTAAAAAAAAAAGAGCAATTTCAGACTTCGTTCTGATACCCAATAAAATTGGTTGATTCGATATTGCCACATATCGCTGGAGTTTGCCGTGCATTATGATTTGAACCGTAGGTTGAACACTGTCTCTTTTTCAATATGTTGCTTGACAAGTGCATTTTCTGAATTTGTACTAGCTAAAGTAAGTTAGGAAGCTGATAGTTAAGTCAGATGTAAGGAAATGGAGAGGTTAGTTCATGATTTGCTTGGCAAGGTGACTAAAATTTAGTAACTACGCAGTGGCCGGGTTGATACCACAAGTTGTACATAAACGTACTCGTTCTCTGTAACCACGATAAAAAAAAAATCATGTTCAGATTCGACGATAAAATATCACGTTTAGTTTCGAAACAATAAAATCATTGTACACAAGACATAAATCATATGGAGGAAAGGTGAAAAAATGTCAGAAGATATATGTGTAATGTAATATATGTGGTCATGGGATGATTGGAATGATTTAGAAGCTGTTGCAGGGAATGTACACTTCAATAGAAGGACGATCCACTTTCACGAGTCTCACAAAGATCAACAACTATCGCATTAAAGTATTTATATTAAGAGATCACTGCGGGGTGGTGTCATGCTCATATCGAGATTCCTTCACACCAGTACATTCGAATGACTGGCTCCTTTTCAACCAAACCATGACTCTTTTCATACTTGCACAATTCCAACGATCAGCCACACCAAAATTAGTTATTCTGGTTTACAATACTTATCATTGTCACATTATATTCTTACGTCATCGGTTGTTTCTAGACATGAGACGCATACCCCTCCTGCATATATGCAAGTGTCATCTCCAGCAGCAATTTTTCCTTCATTCCAGCATCTCCTTATTAGGCTCATGAGGTTATGGACGAGTCTACACCTATGCCCGCACTTGAGCAGGCATATGTTCCACCGTCATAGCAAACTTACTATTCACCTTCTCAGCAACCTCAACCTGATTACTCCTCCATTCGGGGCTGAGCAAAGTCGGGACCGGGTCCGGGTTTCGACGGACCCGGTCCCGACCCGGTTTTAATCGGGATTTTGGATCTTTGGACCCGGTACCGGTCCCGGACCCGGTCGGTACCGGGTCCGGGTCGGACCCGGCAAAATCGGGACCTGGACCGGGTTTGGACCGGGAATTCTTATTTTGAAGATATCAGACTTAGCTTAGCTGTGGCTTTGCATGGGATGCCAAACCAATTTCTCCTCTGGTCTCAAGAATCTACGAAAGAAACCAAAACCCTTAATAAAGCAAGAAAGTTGATAAGCATTCATAGAATAAGGCATCTAATTTTTGAAGAAATAAACAGGTAGTTATTAAAATATAAAGACAGTATTCTAAATTGATCAAAGTCATCAAAGATTACATGTTCAACATCATACAATATCATCACATTTAAGACACACATGACACATCATCATATGAAATAAATTACATCCATGTCCAGTCCAGAATCATAATTCATAAGAAATAAATTTAAGACACATCATTCTAAATAAATTTACATGCACAACACAGCATCACAATAGGCAGTGGCACAATTTGAATACATCTTCTAAACAGAATCAAATAATGAAATAAAGAGTTTAGAGCAC
Source organism: Pontederia crassipes (assembly GCA_030549335.1). Classification (NCBI taxonomy): domain Eukaryota; kingdom Viridiplantae; phylum Streptophyta; class Magnoliopsida; order Commelinales; family Pontederiaceae; genus Pontederia; species Pontederia crassipes. The sequence continues at coordinate 40,734,370 of CM060190.1, forward strand.
ACATTTAAATTGAGAGATAGAAGATTGGCATAGTTTGAGTACATCTGCTCTATTCAACCTGCAATGCATCACATGACAGAATGTCAGAATTACAATTCAAATGAACACATATGCATTACAGTTTAAATCAACCTGCAAGGCATCTCTTTCTCTTCACAGAATTACAGTTTCCAGGAAGACAATATATTTGTTCAAGACTAAACAAAATTGTGGATCAATATGAATAATACTAGCCCTGGCCCCTGTTCATGTCTACAATATTTGTTCAAGACTAAACAGAATTAAGTTAAATACTTACATCTCGCTGCTGAACACTCGAGTTCTGCAATATTTTGTTGTCAACTAGTTAAAAGATCTCAAACCTGGATGAAAGAAAAAAAACAATGTCATGTTGGGGTTTATTTTGAGGACATTGAAAAAACTTGAAAAAAATATTTGCTGGAAATATGAAACATGGAATCAGTGAAACATGGAATTAGTGAATGAGGTTTTTTATGCATGAACTAATACATGGAATCAGTGGATACTAATCATGAAATATGGTTCTTTATGCATGAACTAATACATGAAGCATAATCAAATGAATCAACATACATTTTGCAAACAAACATTGGACAGATGTGCATGTCTTCTTCAGTTAATTGTCTGTTATCATTTCATCTAACGATGAACTTGAGGGTCCAACCAGGGTGTTCCCAGTAGCTTCTGCATAATAAAAAAAGTGTCAATGAAATTGTCATAATTAAAGAGTTAAAAAATATGTAAATAGAATAATATAACTTTAACCTATAATTATATTATTTGTGAGCTCGAATTGATCAAAATCTTCTTCAACTTTAAAATCTGGTGATGATAGTCAACTTTGTGTGCACACTAGAGCTTCTGCCATTTTTGGCGATAAAGAACTCCTAAAGAAATCAAGGATGCGTCCTCCAGTGCTAAATACAGACTCTGAAGGAACTGTAGAGACTGGAATGGCCAAAACATCACGTGCCATTAGAGAGAGCACTCTATACTTTGTGGAATTGACCTTCCACCAATTTAAGATATCAAAATTCTCATCGCCCTCACAAGGTTCCATCAAATATCTTTCAATTTCAGATTTGTTATCGGTATTCTTTTTTTCCTTTTGTAGTCTACTCCATTGATGAATCCTTGCTGTCTTCTCATCAACATTTACATTTTCAACACCAACTGTAGAATTTGTATTCTCCATTTGAGAAGTTGAACCATTACTGATCTCATGTGCGTAATAGTCATACAAACGACTCATGCTATCTTGAATCTTCGTAACAACCATAGTAGCTATGGATGAATCATAAAGATCTGTATAGTTCCATTCAACATAGTCAAGTTTATATCTAGGATCTAATACAACAGCAATAAGTATCAATGGATTAATATTTTCAGGTTTTCCCCAATACTTATCGTATTTAGATCTCATGTCGCAAGCCATCTTTTGCAAGTACGCATCATGGCCATTACTCCACTTTGCAATTTGAGATTGAACAGACACAATCTCATGAAAGCAAGCACAAGAAGTCACAAATAATGAGCCAGATAAGTTGCATGTTGCATCATAAAAAATTTTTAAAAACATCACAAAATTTCGAGCATTTTTCCAATCTTCTACCGTTGGTGGCACGCAATTATTCTCTTTGAAGTGTAATTGGTATCCCCTGTCTTCTTCATCCAACCTCTCAAATACTTTTTGAAATTTTTTAGCCCGTTCCAACATTAAATAGGTTGAATTCCATCGAGTTGGCACATCCATAATGACACTATATTGGCTGTTGATTTTTTCCTCTTGTATAAATTTTTTGAATTTTTCAAATCGTGCCGGAGATGATCTCACATAGCGAACAGCCTCACGAATTGATACAATTGCTGATTTCATATCATGCAAACCATCTTTGACTACAAGATTCAATGTATGTGCACAACATCTGATGTGAAGAAATTCACCATTACATGTCAAACCTTTCCAACTATTGAGTCTCCTTTTCAAATAACCAATAGCTTTATCATTTGCCGAAGCATTATCAACGGTGATGGTGAATACCTTTTCAATCTCCCATGCTAACAAACACTTCTCAACAGCTTTAGCAATGTCCTCGCCCTTATGACCTTCAATTGGACAAAGATTAAGAACTCTTTTGTGTAAAACCCAATCATCATCGATGAAATGTGCTGTGAGACACATATAACACAATTTCTGACAAGATGTCCAAGTGTCAGTGGTCAGGCAAATACGTGAAGAAGACTTCTTAAAAAGTGTCTTGAGTTTATCCATTTCATCAAGATATAACTGATAGCAATCTCTAGCAATAGTAAATCTTGAAGGAATCATGAATCTAGGTTCCAAGCATTTTGAATACTTACGAAAACCAGCACCTTCTACCACTCTGAAGGCTTGTTCATCACATATGACAAACTCAGCCAAGGCTTTTCTACAATCTTCATAGTTATATGAATGAGAGACCAGTGATTTGGCTGCTCCTTGTAAGCTTTGTGCCAACATCTTTTGTCCCTTCACTTCACTTCTATGGGGGAATTTTTTGCATCTTTTTAAATGCTTAAATAAACCAGTGGTGCCATGCTTGTTAGGGTCCGCAGCAAAATCATTTTTACAATATTTGCACCTTGCTCTAGCTTCATGATCTGAAGTAAACTTTTCAAAATGATTACAAGCTTCAGATTTGTTTTTACTAGGCCTCCTCTTAACTATCTCTATTTGTTTGGAAGTATCATTAGTTCCTTCTGTAGGATCTGGATTAGATTGTGCAGACTCGATGACGATGTCAGCCGTAATAGGATTAGACCCCATATCAGTCATTGCATTATCCTCCATTTGTAAAATTGTTACACTGACTTTGTGTCTTTGACAAAAAAAATACATAAATGTGTTAATGATCTTTTAATCCAAGCAGCCGAGTCATGTTTTATTTGTTTTATCATAAAATTAATGAGTTAGTGGCACTGGCACTAACTCATTAGGTCTATGATAAGATTAACTCACTAAGGCATGGGATATTTAGGTTCATTTCCTTTACTCATTACTTTCATTTTTTTTACTTTCTATACATTAACAATGACATGAAAGTCCATTGGCACTAATGTTGCATAATTGCATTATAAATAAATTAGTGCCAGTGGACTGATTATAAAGAAATAGTACCACTTCTTTATAATCAGTCCACTGACACTAATGTTGCATAGATAAAAATAACATTTCAGCACATTAATTGAATGATTCACAATGGCAACAATAACATTGATTAAAAATAACTGATATCCATCGAGTATTTCATTATTAACACATATAGATTATATCATATTGATTTAGCACAATAGCACAATCTTTATACATGGATTCACGAATTGCACAATCTACAAGATGTCAAGATTCAATGATCCATGAATGAAAACATGAACTTAGCATACATGGAGAGAGACAATCAGGCAGAGCAAATTCATTCAACAGTCAACACAATCCGGTGGTGGTAGAGAGCGACAACGCGTACCTGAATGTCGTCGACTGTTGTGTGTTAAAGAGGGATGTCAGCGCAGTAGCGACGAGTGGCGAAGACAACTACAATGAACTAAGTAGTCATCAGTGATCAGTCATGAGAAATCAGAAGTAAAGCACTCGTGAGTCGCGACCTTGCGCAGATAGAAGGAGAAGACGAGAAAGAGAAAAAGAAAATGAGAGGGAGAGAGAACCTGTCAATGGCGGGCGACGATGGCGACAGCAACACAACACACAACAACGGCGTCGGCAACACAGTTGCGATTGAGGTGAGGAAGAGGAAGACTGGAAGAGGGAGACTCATGAGAGAAGATCGACTGCTCGCGATATTGCAAACAGAGGGAACCGAGATGAGATTTGAGAAAAAGAAAAGGTGAGGGAGAGTACCTTTGACGACGACGACGAGATGGTAGAACGGCGACGACAGCGGCAACGGCACACGGCGGTGGCGACGGTAGAACGACGGTCACGGGCGACGATGAAATCAGCCCTAAAACACAGGGGGTAATGAGATGAGATTTGAGAAAAAGAAAAGGTGAGAGAGAGAGTACCTTTGACGACGAGATGGTAGAACGGCGACGGCAGTTGCCGGCAACACGACAACGGCGAAGGTAGAACGGCGATCGGTCGAGGGTAACGAGGGTCGAGCGTCGAGGGTTAGGGATTTTGGATTTTGGGTCGAGCGTCGACGTTTCATTCGTTTCAACGGGTCGGAGTCGGCAAGTATCGCGCGTCCAGAATCCAAATCCGATTTCATATTTAGATTTATTATAAATAACTCGGGCCGGGTCCGGATCGGGTTTCTACGCTGTGAACCCGGTCCTGACCCGGAACCCGTCGGGTTTCCTGCAGAGGAGAACCAGTCCCGTCCCGGGTTCAATCCGGGCCGGGTTTATTTCCCGGGTTTTCGGGCCGGTGCGGGCCGGGTCGACCGGGTCGACCCGGTCCGTGCTCAGCCCTACCTCCATTCAGAGACTATTAGAGTCTATGTATGATGAGAAGCTTCACGAGGTAGGGGAGCTTAATGCTATGAGAGAAGAGCAGAATCGTCGTGTTGTAGAGCAACATAGGCAGGCCAAGGAGTTGGACCACCATTCGAACAAATATCATATAGATGCAAGATCCTTAGGACACTTTCAACTACTCTAGGACGAGGAGGTCTGTATTATGTGGTGTATGCATGATTATCATTTTTGTCAGGGTCACTTCAGTTGTACGTCCACCTTCTCTTCCATGCAAACAATAGATTTGGTTGTCTTTTTCATTTTCTTTATTTTTTATTTGAATTTTTTAGTTTGTATAACTTCTCGCTTTTGGGCTTAACACTAGGGACAATGTTTGGTCAACCTGAGGAATTTTTTTTCTTAGTATAATTTTCTTTTATTTGCATCTTGTACTAAAAAAGTGAAATTTTTAGAAATTTCCAAAAATACCCTTGCTTACATTTTTCTAACATCATACGTAAAATTTCGAAGACTTGTTGTTAATTAATGAAATTAAAATACTCTTCTTTCTTATCATTTATTATTTCAGTATTTAATTTATGAATTGTTTACCTATGCTAAATAGAATTATGAGTATCTAGATTACAAGATCATGTTCATGTTTATTTTATCTATGTTAGTCTTGATAGTAATAACCTTTTCTTTGACCATACTAAGTATTCTTTGAGCTTGTAAAAAAAGAGTGAAAAATTAAAAAAAATAGTTCAAAAAATAAAATAAAATGAAAATATTATGAGTGAAGAAAGTTATGTGTAGGTAAAAATGTGTTATCTACTGGGTAATTAGATATGTAGGGGTTCATGGCCAGCGACCTAAGGATAACTATTCTAGGATCCATGGATTGAAAACCTTCTACCACTTTATGCAATATGAAAAAGCACAAGAGTATTGAATCGTGACTTGAGTTCGAAATCTTCATCCATAATATGGGATGTTTGGGCAAGTAATCTTGAGGGGAGTTCATTATCATTCGAAAGCATGCTACATAGACTCACTACAAGAAAATTATCATTTTTCGATGGGCAATTTTCAACGGATAAAAAATCCATCGCAATTTTCGATGGATTTTGCGACGGAAATGTTTTCGACAGAATTTTCGGCGGTTACAACCGTCGGAAATGAAAATAATAAATTATGTAATTTGTTATATTATTATTTTATTTTTTTGATGATTAGGAACGTCGATATTTCCGATGGATATCCATCCGTCGCAATTTCCGACAGGATTTCCAACGGTTACGACCGTCGAAAATGAAAATAATAAATTATGTAATTTATTATATTATTATTTTATTTTTCGATGATTAGGGACGTCGATATTTCTGATGGATATAAACTTCGAAATATTAAAGTTAAAATGCTGAAAAAGTTTAAAGAAAAAAGGATAAATTTATGCACTATATTTTGATTAAATAATTAACTATGATCATATTACATTCTGGATGAATTATAAATATCAAATTATAGAGAATTCTGTTAGCTTTTCATGAAATAAAAAATCATCTCATTTGGATAACTTTGCAAAATGTTATACTTGAATTAGTGCAGGGCGGTGGACCAACCGGTTGGAACACCGGTCGATCTACCTGCTAACACCGGTTGATCGGTCACTGTAGAAAATGCCCAATTTCAATAAGTAAAATATCGAGACTGTACCGATCGATCAGTCCGGAACACAGGTCGACCGAACATTATAGAATTCACCAACGGCCATATTTTATTATAAAAGAAAGTGTACCAGTCAATCGGTCCATATGTGCGATCGACGGCTTTTGAGTCGAATGAACGTTAACGATCAATTTTGTAGGAGAAAATTGTGGAATAATTTTTGAACGACTTTCTCACTTGCTAAAGCCTATAAAAGTAGTGTCAAAGTTAGAATCAAAGGCATCCATCCAAGCCTTGAAGAAAAACTTCAAGTTATCAAAATAAGACATTTTCCTTGAAGTTTCCATTTTTAAGTTTTTTCTTATTTCTCTTTTCTCCTCTTGTGGAAGCTTAACATTGTAAAAGAGAGAAATATTTTATTTTAGAAAAATACTGAGAGAACTCCTATGTAAAAGAGGTTTAAAATCTTACCTCTTGAACGAGAGAAAAGATTAGCTTCCTAGGATGAGATGTTACCTTGCCTCTCGAAGCGGAGAAAAGGTGGTTGATGTAAATGGCGTTCTTCCATGTCCCATTTGAAATTAAGGAAGAGTTCTAGTAGAATCTCTGACGGTCTTGAGGTCGAGAAGTCAGAACGGGGACATAGGCTAAGGTGTGGTCGAACCTCGTCAATAACTACTCGTGCAACTTTGTTTTTGATTTTTTTCTCTCTTTTCCTCTCATATTGATTTTGATATGATCTTAATTGCATTGATTTGAAAGATTTTAAGAATTGATTTAAGCTTCCGTAACGATTATTGTGAAATCGATATTTTTGTTTTAAAACCAATTCACCCCCCTCTGTGCTCTTTGGGATCTTACAATTGGTATCAAAGTGGATTGCTCTTGTTTTAATTTCTTGAATCATCTTGTTTTAAGATCAAATCATTTTTAGATCTAATTTTTTTAAGATTCAATTATCTTGTTTTAAGATTTAACCATCTTAAGAACTATGGCATCAAGTGGATTTTTTTTCGCCGAAAGACAATCAATTAGTCGTCCTCCCCTTTTAAATGCATCAAATTTTCAAGATTGAAAAATTAGGATTCAAGCATACATTTGTTCTATTAATATTAACATGTGGAATATCGTTAAAAAAAAGTTATTATCTTCTTGAAAAATTACCTACCGAACATGACGAAAGATAGAAATTTTTTTTTAAAATTAGATTGGAGAGCAAAAAATATTTTTTATTGTGTTTTAGATTCAATGGATTTCAATCGAATTTCTAATTGTAAAAGTGCAATTAAAATTTGGAAGAAACTTATTATTATTTATGAAGGAACAGATAAAGTCAAAGAATCTAAATTAAATATTTTGAATCATCAATATGATTCATTCAAGATGTATGAAAATGAATCCATAAATGATATGATTGCTCAGTTTAATGATATTGTGAATGGCTTAGCCTCTTTGACCGAGCCTAGAACTAACTCTCAAAAAGTGAAAAAGATTTTCGGGTCTCTCTCCTCCCAATGGCATACAAAAAATACGTTGATCGAAGAAAAGGATCTGAACAAATTGAATTTTGATGATCTTATTGGTTCACTTCTACCCTATGAGATTGGAATTCAAGAAGAAGAAGAATCCAATGCACTCAAAAAGAAGACATTGGTTTTGAAAGTAAACGAAAATGAAAATAACTCAAGTGAAGCAGAAGTAGACGAAAAGAAACTCGTCCGCTATACAAGGAAACTTGACAAATATCTCAACTTGGTGAAATCTAAAGAAAAGAGTGAGAAGCCGAAAAGAGGATTATGTAAACATCACTCAAAAGACAAAAATGAGACATATCAGAAGAAGAATAAGAAGAAATAAAAAGAGCCAAGTGAAGATGCATCAAATGACTCATCAAGCTCTTCTAGTGAGGATGCATACTTGTATCTGATAGTACACAACGATGAGGTAACTTCAAACTCTTCGATTTCAAATAATGACTCATCGAGATTTTTCGAAGAAAATGTTTTTTTAGATGTAAATGAAGAACTCTCCTCTCTCATAAAAAATATTTTTCAACTAAAGAGGAAAATGAAAAATTACTATATGAGATTAAAAAGCTCAAAAATAAAATTGAAACTTTAGAAATTACACATGCATGTGAAATTGTAAAACTAGCATGTTCTTTAGAAAAGTTTAAAAAAATGACATTTTGAAAAACTCACAAAATAAGACTATTTCTCATGTAATGATAAATAATCTTATGAATCATTTTGGACATGAAAATTCATATTAGAAATCCAATCATCTATATGGTAGAAAATCACTCTCAAATGTTTTACATGTCGATTTTATGGTCATTGTGCATATCAATGCAAAATAAGAAAATGTTCACAACATGGGATGATATGGGTTCCGAAAGGAACATTATCACTTTTCAACATTAAACAAATTTGTTAATTGGTTCTTTAAAAGTTTATACCTAATTTAGTGGTCTTATCTTTTGTCACTACAAAGATGTTTACAATTCCTTAGAATGTAGACAACGCATAGTGTCACAATAAGATGATAGCCTCTTCCCCGTACTAATCTTTTCTACCATGTCTTCATTAGCACACATAACCTTATTCCTCGTTAATGTTCTCAAACCTAGATATGACAACTCATAATCATCTATACTTATATCTAACACTGATGAATCCATACTTGTATTAAATAAGTATATATATGTCGATAAGATTTCTTAAGGACCATACTGAATTTTTACTTGTATTATCGAACACATTTCATAAATTGATTTTTAGACTATTCGAAACGTACATTTGTTCGAAATATCTCCCGACCTTGTAAAATGTAGACTCTAAAGTCTGCATGGAGGTCATTAGAATTTTTTTTCCTAATAACCAAAATTGTTTGCAAAGTGTCAAAACATAAGATCTTCAAAACCAAATTGTTTGACTTTTCTTTTCTAATTAAAATTTCAGCGATGTAAAACGTATTTACCATTTGATTCTTAGACGTATGGATAATCCATCTCATGCTAACTAGAATCATAAATGATATGTATTCTCACCTCACACTTCCAAGATGTTTAAATATAGTTGTTCCAAAACAAAATATCTTATGTTACTAGATGATTTCTAACCCAACATTTCCTTTATATAACAATGTCTTATTTTGCACATATATATATATATATTTTTTAAAATGAAATGTGAATTAGGTATCCCCTACCTATAATGTTTTCATTTACATCAATGGATTCCTTATTACTCGGTCACATGTACATGACTTGCTTCATGATTTCTTAAAATGTCCACAAGAAACGCAAAGTTAAGTAATCTAATATTTGATTTGATTCACCAAAGTATCTCAATCAATCTCATGTCGTAGAGACATGATTTATCTTTCCTAGAATTGACATGGTCAATATTACATGGTCAAACCAAACTCATGTTGAATTTTGACATTTAAATTTTGTTCTGTGTTCAAACATATTCCCGACTTGCAAGACTCTATGAACGAACTAGGATGTCATAAATAAAAATAACTATGGTTTAATCGGACAATGTCTTGAAAATTTTATTAGATCCACAATGGTAGTTGGACATTAAGTGATCAAATGGCATTATCAAAAACTCATGATGATCGTGTCATGTCCTGAATGTATTCTTTGAAGTATAACTATTTTTTCAATGATATTACATTATTAAATCAAGCTTAGGAAATATGAGGGCATCTTGTAGTCAATGAAACAAATAACCTACTTCTCGTAAGTTATTCTTTATAATTACTTGATTCAAATGTCTATAATCGAATTTGGGAACCCATCTTTATTCTTGATCAATAAGATTGAAGTTCATGATTAGAGTCAACTCAACTCTCATATGAAGACTCATATAGTTATTTTTCTGTCAATTGACAAAGAGTGTTAAACACAGGAATTTATATGAAGAAGGTTAATAAAGAATTCTCCCTATAAGGGGTAGGTCAAGCCACTTCTATAAATATATTTACAACTATCTAAACATATGAACATTGTCGTACCTATAACAGATTGAAGAACATGTAGTTACTTGCCTATTTTCCAAGAAATGCAAATGATGGTCGATTTGGAAAGAAACATAGCTAACTTTCTATGTCAATTTGATCATACATGTCACACAATTAATCCATACCAAAATCACATCAAATTCATAAAAATGTAAAACAATCATGTCAACAATCAAGTACTTGTTGCATTCCTAATTATACATTATTAGTATACAATAAGTGAATACAAAGCGTTACCATGAAAAGTAATAATCACAAAATAGTACTCCATGGTTTTTTTTCCAAATGACATTCCAAGTCTACACATACAAATAAATGTATAGGGTTGCAATAGATTGTGTCATAATCCGTCAAAGGCAGATATGACAATCACATTTTGAAAGATCATACATCAGTACCTATATAGCCACACACTATAATCCCCAACCTGCAACAACCCAAGCTCAACACCGATAGCCCCAACTATAAGCTTAACTATGTCATCCTAGACATAGCCATACAAACTTTGAACAAGGGAAGGACATATTGCTCTGATACCATAACTGTCACGACCTCGATTTAACCCGCGAGTTAAACCAGAGTTCGCGACTCATTATGAACAATCAAATAAAATTATGAAAAATGTGGAAACGTGATGTAATTTACTCTTCTTTTATAACATAAGAGTAAAAATATATCATTAGATAAATTACATAATATGTGATCATTCTATAGCAAACCGATACTCCTTAAGTCGTATATTTGATAAAATAACTTTATTTTCAATACAACTTATTTTGAAATAAGTAATAAACGCAACTAGCTCTCTCGACATCTTAATAGAAAGATACAAGAGACATAAATCATCTCATCATACCACCAAGGATGTTATAGAATCCTTTTACGACTATCACCTTGCACGATCCCCAATAAACTACATGAATCTAAAAAATATTAGAAACATCATTATGAGCAAAAATAGCTCAGTAAGTTGATAATTCATAAGCTATGTGTTACCATCTAATAAATTTGGGAAGACATAAAAATACAAGCATTAATCATAATATCAAAATTAATATTTTCATACATTTAATAAATACATATATAACATTCCAATCGAAATCATCACACCCAATTTACAATCATAGTAATTTAAACATATTAAACATGTGTATGCAATGCAACACTCTCATATGTATGCACGGATCACCAACTGGTCAGTGGTCGGTAAGTGAATTCTAGAGGTGGCTCCCATCGTGATCAGCAATGTAGCACTTAGCTCCATTCTACCTCATCCCTTTCGGGAAACAATCATATAGCGATAGGTGGATTCTAGAGATGGCCCCTACGGATTCTAGATGTGGCTTTCAGCGTGACTTAGCTCCGCATGGCACTTAGCTCTAGCCTATCTCATCCCAGTATTGGGGAACAAAATGATGGATTGAACTCTAGAGGTGGCTCCCATCGTGATCAGCGATGTAGCACTTGGCTCCAATCATCAAACATGCAATGCAGACAGATGCAAATTCATGATTCATCATATAACAATTATATCTCTAATATCAGAAGATGAATCATATCAAATACCATTTCAAATCGAACAAGATTGCACTTCTCGTAATCCATTCATATCATATGACATATGCTTTTTAAATGTGCAATCATACAATCATTCAGATATATTTTTCATAATTGCATTTATCAAATTAATTCATAATCTATCCAAAACATATTAAATATATATAACAATTGATGTCTCACCAAATTCAAAAGAGGTAAAAACATAGAGTAGGAGAAATCAACTTACCTGACATAAGCGATCATACAAAGTGCTTCCCCGTTTCTTTTTCTTTTCATTCATCTAACCCTATAACCATAATATAGGTTCATATTACTCTTACCACCATATCAACATAAAGATTATATATCATTTTTGCAGCCCATCTAACTCAAACAATTCAATTCATCATAACCGATTATCTTGTATTATGACTAATTATGGTTGATTGCATCCCTAGTTAAGAAAATTCATAACTCTTAAGATAAATAGTAAACTCACATTATTTTTATTTTACTTATATCCATATTATAGAAACCATAACATGTAAAAGTTTTAGATTTTATTTTACTAAGCATCGTTCACAGGAAAATCATAATTCAACCTAAGTTTTATGTCACATGTGTGTCTTGACAGATTGAGTGACGTTCGGTTAATAATTTATAACCTCCCCTAGACATAACCTTTTCTGATGATTCCAACTCTATATGAAACCTAACGTCCTCATCTTTCCTACCCTAAATTATCAAATAATTATATGACATATTATATTTAATGCATAATTTACAAATGCGATTAATAGTTTTAGAAGACAAAGTGTTAGCACTCTAAATGTGAATACATAACTTTTCATATAGATATCGGATCATAGCATTTATATTTGTTACAATTCAACTTATTTTTAAGTGATTCCAATTGGATTAAAATCTTAGTTAAGTTAGGTGTAAACCACATAAATTTCATATTTTAATTATAAGCACATAATTTATAGCATAATTCCTAATCCACCATATTAATTCTGCCATGACAGCAAGATTAATGCTCATTGATTTACACATAACTTTTCAAAAACATAGGATTTCAGGGGCAATTCTTTGTTCTATGGAAACATGACTTTTAGGGGATCATTCGATCCAATTTTCAGAATTTTAGAATCAAAATAATAATTTTATTAACTAGCTAAACATTCGACTTCCAGAATTTTTAAAAACTGAAAAATATGCTTCTTCCATTTGTTTCATTCTTCCAACTTTCCTTACTAATTCCGTAATTATGATGACCGAATTTAAGTGTATTTTTCATAGGCTTAAAAGAACTTAAAATGAGTAAATAATTATTTAGGATGATCACGTACCTTCTTTACTAATCTGTCTTTCCTCTCAATCTTTCTTCTCTATCCTCCTTCCTTTCTTCCTTAAGTTCGGCCAGTATCAAAGGAAATAAAATGAATCCCTTTCCATTATTCCACAATTCTTTCCTTCTCTTCTGGTTGACAGCAAAACAAAAAAATGGGCAAAACCTTCCTTTCCTCCCTCTCTTTCTTCTAATCGGCCAAAAATAAGGAAGCCTTCCTTCTTTTAATTGGCCAGATAGTAATAATTTCTCTCTTCCGTCTTTTAATCGGCCAGAAATAAGGAAGGTAATGATTTCTCTCCTCCTCCTTTCTTCTCTCTTTTTTTTCAACCATTTTCCTTTCCGGTCACTTGTTACTTATATATTTATTTATTTATTTTCTTTTAATAGAAAGGAGGCGGTTGTGTTTTCCTTCTTATCCCTTTATTTTTTTTTTATTGTAGAGCTGTAAGTCGGTTGGTAGATTGGATAGAACTTGACATAACAAGTTAAAACATCTTATTGGCTAAGGGAAACAAAAGGAGGTGACAAACTTTGAGATTATGTCGGTTAAGCAATATGAGATATTTCACCTTCTTATCCATTATGCAAGGTTGGTCAAATGGGGAAGAAAATAAAGACACATGCCATTAATTAGGTGGAAGGTAATTAGTTCCACCATGTTAGAGCACATACTTGGCTAAATAATTTAGTTAATTACCTTCAGCGGACTATTAACTCTCTAATTATGCCAACTTATATCGAATTCCAGAAATTATACACATTCAAGTACTTGTAAGGGCTGAATGTTTAACTAGTTGAAATATCATAAAACTATAATATTTTAATTAAAATAACTAAGATCATCTGAAGCAATTAACATAAGAAATTCTAGATTAAGCTCATTAGCTTTCTCTTTATTAGTTTACTTATAATGATTTCGATATCATTATTAATAATAACTTCAAATTCAATTATCATGACCAAGTACCCATGAGGGCTAATTTCTCAATTGATTAATTCAATTATAATTAAAATATAATATTATAATTAAATAAATCATAGATTAATAAGAGTAATTAACTTAATTGATAACAATTAAGTTAATTTACATCTAAATGCATTTTGAGTTATTATAGCGGGGCGCCGACCCTGTGCGAGCTCGCACAGGGGCCGTCGCCCCCATTTTCTCCTTCGTTGGCCACGAGGAAGAAAAGGGTGCCTTCGCCGATCGTGAGGGAGAAAGTCGGTGTCGCCCCCCTTTTTCTCCTTTGACGGTGTCGCGCGTGACCTTTTCTCCTTCGCCGACCGTGAGGGAAGAAAGAGGTGTTGGTCCCCCTTTTCTCCTTCACTGGCGTCATGCACAAAGGGGGAAAGGGGGCCCTTTTCTACCTCTTCAGCGCCATGCATGAGAGGAAAAAAGGGGGCGCCGGCCTTATTACGGACGCAATACACAAACATCATTTTTACATAATCATACTTCAATTAGCATGTTAAGTTAGTTTAGATGCTTATATAGTCGTGTTGTCATATAGCAACTAACATTTAGATTAAAATATAATGATAATTAAGTTATCGATAAGTATTACAAAGAAATTACATAGGATTATTATGAATAAAACCTAATTGTTGTAAATATTATAACACATGGTTTAACTATGATTAATTAGATATTAAATATTGATTTATAACAATTAAAACTATTCGACCTTCATTTTAACCAATAGGGTTTCAAGTAGCTGAAGCATGCACCTCACTAGCTGCTTATATTATATTTTTTTGAACTGGCATATGTCAATGGTATAATTCAATAAATATTGTATAAATCAAATAATCTTATCCTCTAGTAGCCTAAAATTTTTCAAGAGAAAAGCCCAAGCCAAACGGTCCGAAGAAATTCGTCAAGGTCACTTGATTTAGGTTCCTTGATAAAAATAATTGGCCTTCAAATTCAAATGATCATTTCTTCATGGTTAGTTCTCTATAAATTCTTAAATTTTACATGTTCCATCCTTTCGACGTTATATTTTCACCTCCATTAGAATCATCTAGAAAGAAGTTTTATAAAGAAAGTTATAGAATAATCTTCATTGGTTGATTATTCTATTCCGAGTCAGAAACAAGTCCACCTTGCCGACGAGCTCATATAGGGGGCCCACGTCGCCCTTTTCTCCCTAGCCAGCCACTCGTGGGGACGAAGAAACAATTACATTTCTACAATTACACCCCCTTTTGTGAACATTGGGACCGAGGAAAGTCGTCGAGGAGAAATGCTCCGCAGTAACATTACTATTCAATTATGGAACGCTCATCGAAATCATCGAGGTATAATGCATGTCCTTACGTTTGATTCCGTAGGCTAATGACTTCATCTCAACTATGTAATGATTGTTTTGTAGGACATATGGAGATGACTGAAGAAGTACAAGAGTGATTATGGTACTTCATTTCTGCATGTACTCAACCCAACTAGAGCTCTCAATGTATGCTACTTCATCTCTAGGTCATTATGGTTATTCATTCTTGCATCTAGTCAACCCAATTCTCTTTAGATATCATAATTTCATGAAAGTTCATGATTCCTACTAAATAATTTTTGTTTCATTGTGTAGGGAATGTGCACTTGCCTGGAGAAGTGGATGCATTTGAAGTGGCCAAAAAGACGTTAAATTAGTTTAGTTGAATATTACTTTGGCTACTCTTCACTACAAGAAAAATGTTGATTACAGATGGTCAAAATCGTCTGTAATCAGTCCAAAAACCGTCGGTAACTGTATTACCGATGATTTTTCGGACGGAATTGATCCGTCGGAAAAATGCTCGTCGTAAATCGATTTGCGACGGTTGTAAAACATTCGTCGATAATACCGACGGTTCAGCTGGCGGGCTTGGCCGTCGAAGGTTGAGTATCGACGATTCTAACCGTCGATACTATCGACGGTTGTAGCCCTCGATGTATATCGACGGTTCTAACCATCGATATTTCTACGGTTCTAACCGTCCATACTATTGACGGTTTAAACCGTCGAAACACTCGTATCGACGGTTTCACCCGTCGACTCCACAGCTGATTTTCGACGGCTCAAACCATCGAAAAGCTTGCACGGACGGTCAGAACCGTCGATAAGTATCGAGAAATTCGTTGTCAATAATTAATTTTCAGCTGTTTTCGACGGTTCTGACCGTCGGAAACAAAAAAATATTAAAAAAATGTTGAAATTTAATGTTCGAACATATAATACAACAGAAGCATCATTCCATTCCAAACACTTATAACCATTCCAAACACTTATAACACATATAACCAACATAAGCAATCACATAATTGTCCAAACACATATAACACATAATTGTCCAAACATAATATCCAAACATTCCAAACACCATTCCAAACACCATTACAAAGCAAACATAATATCCAACATAAGCTGAAATACTTGATTTTCATGTTTGTTCGAGGGGACTATTTTGGATCGAGACAATTAGACATATATGAAGGATAAACCATCGAAAAAACCATCGGAAATGACGTTTTCGACGATTTTCAGGGAAATTACAAACGGTTTCGACCGTCTGTAATTTTCCTATTTCTTGTAGTGACTTTCTTGTGCAATCATATTTGAAGACTAGAACTTCTGAAAATTTAAAAATGAAAGTTTATTAAAGTGAAAAAAATATATTATAAACTCGATTAGTACATATATGTTCAACATTAATGCTATTATTTGATAGATTATTTATTTAATGCATATAGTTGGAGTTGAAATTGTTTAAAAGTGTTTGACATTCAGAACTTTGTGAAACTAAGTGTATAGAAAGTGGTGAGATGCTAGTAGTAGATGTGATTCACGCAAAATCCAACATGTTGGATCTAAGTTTTAATAACATATAAAATGATATTTTGATGATACAAACCTCGAAATATTAAAGTTAAAATGCTGAAAAAGTTTAAAGAAAAAAGGATAAATTTATGCACTACATTTTTATTAAATAATTAACTATGATCCTATTACATTCTCGATGAATTATAAATATCAAATTGTAAAGAATTCTGTTAACTTTTCATAAAATAAAAAATCATCTCATTTGGATAACTGTGCAAAACATTATACTTGAATTAGTGTAGGGCGGTGGACCAATCGGCTGAAACACCGGTCGATCAGTCAGTGCAGAAAATGTCCAATTTTAATAAGTAAAATATCGAGACTGTACCGATCGATCAGTCCGGAACACAGGTCGACCGAACATTGTAGAATTCACCAATGGCCATATTTTATTATAAAAGAAAGTGTACCTGTCAATCGGTCCATATGTGCGGTCGACGGTCTTTGAGTCGAATGAACAGTAATGGTCAATTTTATAGGAAAAAATTGTGGAATAATTTTTGAACGACTTTCTCACTTGCTAAAGCCTATAAAAGTAGTTCCAAAGTTAGAATCAAAGGCATCCATCCAAGCCTTGAAGAAAAACTTCAAGTTATTAAAATAAGACATTTTCCTTGAAGTTTTCATTTTTAAGTTTCTTCTTATTTCTCTCTTCTCCTCTTGTGGAAGCTTAACATTGTAAAAGAGAGAAACATTTTATTTTAGAAAAATACTGAGAGAGCTCTTGTGTAAAATAAGTTTAAAATCTTACCTCTTGAACAAGAGAAAATATTAGCTTTCTAGGATGAGAGGTTGCCTTGCCTCTCGAAGCGGAGAAAAGGTAGTTGATGTAAAGGGCGTTCTTCCTTGTCCCATTTGGAATTAAGGAAGAGTTCTAGTAGAATCTCCGACGGTCTCGAGGTCGAGAAGTCAAAGCGGGGACATAGACAAAGGTGTGGCCGAACCTCGTCAATAACTACTCGTGCAACTTTGTGTTTGATTTTTTCTCTCTTTTCCTTTCATATTGATTTTGATATGATCTTAATTGCATTGATTTGAAAGATTTTAAGAATTGATTTAAGATTCCGCATTGATTATTGTGAAATCGATATTTTTGTTTTAACACCAATTCATCCCCCCCCCCCTCCCCCGGTGCCCTTTGGGATCCTACAATTGGTATCAAAGTGGATTGCTCTTGTTTTCATTTTTTGAATCATCTTGTTTTAAGATCAAATCATTTTTAGATCTAATTCTTTTAAGATTCAATTATCTTATTTTAAGATTTAACCATATTAAGAGCTATGGCATCAAGTGGATTTGTTTTCGCCGAAGGACAATCAATTAGGCCTCCTCCCCTTTTAAATGCGTCAAATTTTCAAGAATGAAAAATTAGGATTCAAGCATACATTTGTTCTATTAATATTAACATGTGGGATATCGTTGAAAAAAGTTATTATCTTCATGAATAATTACCTACCGAACATGACGAAAGATAGAATTTTTTTTCAAAATTAGATTGGAGAGCAAAGAATATTTTTTATTGTGCTTTAGATTCAATGGAGTTCAATCGAATTTCTAATTGTAAAAGTGCAACTGAAATTTGGAAGAAACTCATTACTATTTATGAAGGAACGGATAAAGTCAAAGAATCTAAATTAAATATTTTGAATCATCAATATGATTCATTCAAGATGCATGAAAATAAATCCATAAATGATATGATTATAAGGTTTAATGATATTGTGAATGGCTTAGCCTCTTTGGCCGAGCCTAGAACTAACTCCCAAAAAGTGAAAAAGATTCTCGGGTCTCTCTCCTCCCAATGGCATACAAAAAATACGTTAATCGAAGAAAAGGATCTGAACAAATTGAATTTTGATGATCTTATTGGTTCACTTCTACCCTATGAGATCGGAATTCAAGAAGAAGAAGAATCCAATGCACTCAAAAAGAAGACATTGACTTTGAAAGTAAACAAAAATGAAAATAACTCAAGTGAAGAAGAAGTAGACGAAAGGAAACTCACCCGTTATACAAGGAAACTTGACTAATATCTCAATTTGGTGAAATCTAAATAAAAGAGTGAGAAGCCGAAAAGAGAATTATGTAAACATCACTCAAAAGACAAAAAGGAGACATCTCATAAGAAGAATAAGAAGAAATAAAAAGAGCAAGTGAAGATGCATCAAATGACTCATCAAGCTCTTCTAGTGAGGATGTATACTTGTACCTGATGGTACACAATGATGAGGTAACTTCAAACTCTTCGATTTCAAATAATGACTCATCGAGATTTTTCGAAGAAAATGTTTTTTTAGATGTAAATGAAGAACTCTCCTCTCTCATAAAAAAAAATATTTTTCAACTAAAGAGGAAAATGGAAAATTATTATATGAGATTAAAAAGCTCAAAAAATAAAATTGAAACTTTAAAAATTACACATGCATGTGAAATTGTAAAACTAGCATGCTCTTTATGAAAATTAAAAAAGGAAAATGACATTTTGAAAAACTCACAAAATAAGACTATTTCTCATGTAATGATAAATAATTTTAGAAATCATTTTGGACATGAAAATTCATATTGAAAATCCAATCATCTTTATGGTAGAAAATCACAACTCAAATGTTTTACATGTCGATTTTATGGTCATTATGCATACCAATGCAAAATAAGAAAATGTTCACAACATGGGATGATATGAGTTCCGAAAGGAACATTATCTAACAAAATCGGACTCCAAAGAAGTTTGGGTACCAAAAGTTACTTAATTATTTTTCAGCTATGCCTCACATGCAAAGGACATATGGAATTGGAAATGTGAAGGCACAATGATTATGATAAAAGTATCATCTATTTTTTATGTCACTCCAAAAATCAAAACTACTATTTTTTTTTAAAAGAGGAACATATAAATGAAAATTGGTAATAGTGATTAGGGGAGCACGATTAAACTTTATTTTAACATATCATGGACATCATTGTTGAATCAAAGTTTTATGCCATATTTTGATTCTTAATATATTTTTTGGCTTTCATAAATTGATTTTCATTATAAAATAGCCATAAATTTAGGAGGAGTTATCTTTCGATACTTGAAATACTCTACATGTCTATTATATGACAAAAGGGAGAAGAATAATTTTTTTGAATAATTGAATAAGGGGGAGTTACATTTGGTTTCTTATATGCTTCATATATAACTTATTCTTTTTTATGAAACAAAAGGGGGAGAAATATAGAAAAAATATGATCTGAATATCACTTTATAAGAAGACTTCCTTACAATTTATACTTATGTGAATATCTATCATTGTAAAGAAAGTTAAGTGATAGAGGGAGTAAAATTGATTTTACAACTTATTTTATAACTTTTTTGCAACTTATACATTTTTCATATTTCTCGATTTGTCTTCATCAAAAAGGGGGAGATTGTTGGATCTAAGTTTTAATGACATATAAAATTATATTTTGATGATACAAACCTCGAAAGATTAAAGTTAAAATATGAAAAAGTTTAAAGAAAAAGGGAAAACTTTATGCACCACACTTTGATTAAATAATTAACTATAATCATATTAGATTTTGATGATTCATAAATATCAAATTGAAGAGAATTCGATTAGTTTTCCATGGAATCAAAGATCATGCAAAAAGTTATACTTAAAATAGTGCAGAGCAGTCAGAATTGCCTGCAGGAACACAGGTCGACCTGCTTGCTAACACCGGTCGACTGGTCCATAACACAGCTCAGTGCAGAAAATGTTCAATTTCAATAAGCAGAATGTCGAGACTGTACTGGTCGAGATACCTGTCGACCAGTCCGGAACACAGGTCGACAGGACATTGTAGAATTAATCAACGGACATTGCAGAAAGTGCACCGGTCGACCCGCCTTCGAGTCAAATGAACAGTAACGGTCAATTTTGAAGGAGAAAATTGTAGAATGATTTTTGGACGTCTTTCTCACTTGTTGAAACCTGTAAAAGGAGTATCAAAGCCAGAAGCAAAAGCATCAATCCAAACCTTGAAGAAAAACTTCAAGTTATCAAAAGAAGACATTCTCCTTGAAGTTTTCATTTTTAAGTTTTCTCTTATTTCTCTCTTCTCCTTTTATGAGAGCTTAGCATTGTAAAAGAGAAAAACATTTTATTTTAAAAAAATACTAAGAGAGCTCTTGTGTAAAAGAAGTTCAAAATCTTACCTCTTAATCGAAGGAAAAGATTAGCTTTATAGGAGGAGATGTTATCTTGCCTTTTGAAGCAAAAAAAAGGTGGTTGATGCAAAGAGCATTCTTCCTTATCCCATTTGGAATTAAGGAAGAGTTCTAGTGGAACCTCTGGCGATCTCGAGGTCGAGAAGTCAGAGCGGGGGCATAGGTCAAGGTGTGGCCTAACCTTGTCAACAATTAGCCGTGCAACTTTGTGTTTGATTTTCTCTCTCTCTTTTCCTCTCATATTAGTTTTGATGTGATCTGAATTGCATTAATTTAAAGATTTTAAGAATCGATTTTAAACTTCCGCAATGATTATTGTGAAATCAATATTTTTGTTTTAACACCAATTCACCCCTCTCTCTTGGTGCCCTTTGCGATCGCCCTCTCTCTTAGTGCCCTTTGCGATCTTACACAACATATTATTATCAATGTATTTAATCTTATTTCGATTCATTTACTAATCACATGCATTATTTTATCGACTTATTTGCTTTGATTTTATAAAAATAAAATTATCTAGAATGAAATAAAAGATAGTTCTGAAGTCACCGAAGAAAATGACACTCAAATTAAAAGTCAAAATGGGTCATGGCAATGCTGTAACGGCACGTACAATTGTTAAACGATGCAATTTTATGCCCAGACTTCACAGAACGATGACCAAATTGTCATGGGTCACGAATTCACATTTTTTTCTTATGTTACAATTACTACAAGGGACATTCACCCCTAAGTTATATCCCAGGCTGTTATGAACCAATCATGATGTTACTCATCAAAATTACGATCTGTTGCCAACTTATCACGAGCATCAAAGTAGCATTATGGAAAGAATTTAATGGCATTATTGTGAAACCTTTAATTCATGAAGATTGACTTGAAATTAGCCCGAAGCACGACCGTTATGGATTCCATCACGACCGACGACATACGAAGCCATTATTGATAATTCACAGACTATGAAATCTTATGCCGATGTTGAATCAAATACTATAAGAGTCATACCACATATTTTTGGATGGAGGTTGAAATTGAAATGGAAATATATTTTTGGAAGAATTTAAAGTGCACAAGGACTTCTACTCATACCACATATCCTAGGAATCCATTGGAAATATTTTATTGTAGAAATTTCAGAGTTTGACAATGTCAAAGTTACATATTTATTTTAGTTCTGAATTTTCCTTATTTTGGATAAAAAAAAGTTTTTATTTCTTCTCCGATCACATGGAAAGTTGAATCACTATAATTCAACTTCTAAAAACAGAAAAGAGGATGCTAGGGCTTGAAACCTATGCTTTGAAGACAAAAATATGGGAGCATCATGAAAAACAATCGAGAAGTTTTCTTCGCAATGATCTTGGGAGACGATCTTGCAATGATTTATAGAATCATTTCAAATAGTACTTTTACTTTATTTTATGTTGGGATGCATAAATTCATACTTTAAAGTTCTATCTTTATTATCTCTTTAATATGATCATTTTAGAATCAATTTTTATGATTTAAGTTTTATTTTTAATTTTGCAAGAGTTTTGTTAAGGCAACTTGTGAACCTTTCTTTAGTGTTGATTATAATTTGCATAACTTTTAAGAACACGATTATTGTACTTAAGACTTTCTATCGACTTTAATTGGATTATAAGTAAATTTTTAACTGGGTAGTGAGTTCAAATTATAAGTAAATAAAAATATATAAAATAATAACAAATGAGGCGGCGTCAAAGCAAAGCAAGGGGGCGGCACCCTCTCGCCCTCTCAACTATAGTGCGAGAGAGGAGAGGGGAAGGGGCGCCGACCCCGTGCGAGCTCGCACAGGGGCCGTCGCCCCCATTTTCTCCTTCGTTGGCCGCGAGGAAGAAAAGGGTGCCTTCGCCGGTCGTGAGGGAGAAAGTCGGTGTCGGCCCCCTTTTTCTCCTTTGACTGTGTCGCGCGTGACCTTTTCTCCTTCGCCGATCATGAGGGAAAAAAGAGGTGTCGGTCCCCCTTTTCTCCTTCGCTGGCGCCGTGCACGAAGGAGGAAAGGGGGCCCTTTTCTACCTCGTCAGCGCCACGCATGAGAGGGAAAAGGGGGCGCCGGTCTTATTACGGACGTGATTTACAAACATCATTTTTACATAAACATGCTTCAGTTAGCATATTAAGTTAGTTTAGATGCTTATATAGTCGTGTTGTCATGTAGCAACTAACATTTAGATTAAAATATAATGATAATTAAGTTATCAATAAGTATTACAAAGAAATTATATAGGATTATTATGAATAAAATCTAATGGTTGTAAATATTATAATACATGGTTTAACTATGATTAATTAGATATTAAATATTGATTTATAACATTAAAACTATTCGACCTTCATTTTAACCAATAGGGTTTTAAGTAGCTGAAGCAGGCACCTCACTAGCTGCTTAGTATTATATTTTTCTGAACTAGCATATGTCATGGTAAAATTCTATAAATATTGTATAAATCAAACAATCCTATCCTCTAGTAGCCTAAACATTTTCAAGAGAAAAGCCCAAGCCAAACGGTCCGAAGAAATTCGTCAAGGTTACCTGATTTAGGTTCCTTGATAAAAATAATTGGTCTTCAAATTCAAATGATCATTTCTTCATGGTTAGTTCTCTATAAATTCTTAAATTTTATATGTTCCATCCATTCGACGCTATATTTTCACCTCCATTAGAATCGTCTAGAAAGAAGTTTTATAACGAAAGTTATAGAATAATCTTCATTGGTCGCTTATTCTATTCCGAGTCAGAAACAAGTCCACCTTGCCGACGAGTTCATATAAGGGGCCCACGCCCCCCTTTTCTCCCTAGCCAGCCCCACGTGGGGACGAAGAAACAATTACATTTCTACAACTACACCCCCTTTTTGAATGAAATCTTTACATTTCTACCAATTTTGAAAAATATCGATCATGACCAGATCTTGTGTTAGTTGATGCAATGAATACCCAAACTAATTCCTAAGACTTTTATTGAGTTGGATTGGATTATTATGTGTTAATTGGGTATGCTTATTGCAACCCTATATCTTTAATGACACTCTTTTAGAACATTTTTATCCTTTGACTATCAATAATTTGATAATATGTAAAATATAAAAATAGAATGATTTTTAAAAAGTAACGTTAAGATTTTAGGATTCATGTAAAAAATGTTCACTTTCGGGATTTCAATCCTCAAAATCTAATTTTCGGAACTAATGTAATATCTTATACTACTCTTGCATATAACTGCACTGTAATATGTCTACTTCAACTGATCTTAGAGGATTAATTTGGAACAACACAAAATGACATTAAAGAATTACATGTTATTTATTCTTGAGATCAAGATGGCATTACATGCTAAAAGTTAACTTTGCAAAATGAATAACATGGCCAATTAATTTGGTTCCAACGGAGTTACGTAATCAGCATCTCATTAACTAAACGATGTACACATACGACAACTACAAGACGGAGAAGAAGAAGGGCCGACGACGGCGTCGGTGGACTGGATGACCGGAGAGACCTCTCGTAGTTTGACAGCAGGAGAACCATGAGAACTTGGAGCATCTTCCTGGCATGTTGGTCATCGGACGTCCCCGCGAAGAGAACTTGTTTGTTTGAGATGCTGTGCCCTGATACAACCCAGTCAACACATGTCTGTGGTGGCCGACGACCCTTCCTCCTTGTGCACCCCGAGCAGGAGCTGTGGCGGCATGTACGACAAGGAGGCCAGGGACCTCCTACGTTCTTCTGCGTCGACTTTCGTCCCCCACTTACGGCTCCGAGTGGGAGTTGAGACGGCAGGCCACTCCTTGACGTCCGGCGTCCCAAGAACCTGGGACATCTTCCTGATATGGTGGCCTTTGGACGTCCCCGGGAAGAGAACCTGGTTTGTTGAGTAGCTGTGCCAGATACAACATAGCGACGACATGTCTGTGAAAGTCGACGACACTGCTTACTTGTGCACCCCCAGCAGGAGCTCCGGCGGCATGTCGGACAAGGTGGTGAACGACTTCATCATGCGATCTGGGGTATCAATTTTTGTCCCCTGCATGCGGCCGAAGTTGCAGATTTTGAGGTCGCCGACGTGGTCCACAAGGATGTGGCTGGGTTGAGGTCGCCGTGCAGGATGCCTTGGTCGTGGATGGACTTGATGCCGTGAAGTAGCCGCATCATCAAGAACTTGGCTTCGCCGTCGGTGAAGGGCTGTGTACGCGCGTCAAGTAGCTTCCTCACGTCCGTGCAGGCGTCACCCATCACCAAGAACGCCATACATGGCCGGTGGAGTCAGCGGATACGTTGTCGTCGTCGAGCCTCACCTCGTTGGGGTGAGGGCTAGCGGGGAGGCAGTCCACCTGAGTGCGCAGACGGTCAACGAACACGGGCTTCTGCATCTGCTTCTGCTTCGCCAAGAAGATCAATCGTTTCTTCTGTTCCTTATCTGCCAAGAGAGCTCGAGTGAATACTCAACAGCAGAGAGTCACAGCAACGTGGTGGATCACGAATTCGAGCGCCTCACGGAGATCCTCTAAGGCAGCCATGGCGTTCTTTACAAGGCACGCCGGAAGAAGAACGGTGAGATCGTCCCTCTCAAGCGCCTGGTTCATCACCGTTCGCTGGTCCATCGCCCAAAAGTGTTGCGGCCCATGCCCGCGTTCGATGACCGTCGGCGCACGGAGGTGGACTGCGTCGCCGCTTGCCCTCACCCCAACGAGTCAACGACAACGTAGCCGCGGACTCCACCGGTTGTATGGTGTTCTTGGTGATGGGTTACGCCTACACAGACCTGGGGAAGCTTCTTGACGCGCGTTCATAGACCTTCACCGAGGGCGAAGCCAAATTCTTGATGCTGCAGCTGCTTCACGGCATCAAGTCCGTCCACGACCGAGGCACGGCGACCTCAACCCAGCCACATCCTTGTGGACCACGTCGGCGACTCAAAATCTGCAACTTCGCACAAAGCCGCATGCGGGGGACCAAAATTGATACCCCAGATCGCATGATGAAGTCGTTCACCACCTTGTCCAACATGCCGCCAGAGCTCCTGCTGGGGGTGATGTGTCGTCGACTTTGACAGACATATCGTCGCTAGGTTGTATGTGGCGCAGCTTCTCAACAAATCAGGTTCTCTTCCCGGGGACGTCCAAAGACCACCATATCAAGAAGATGTCCCAGGTTCTTGGGACGCCGGACGTCAAGGAGTGGCCTGCCGTCTCAACTGTTCCAGAAGCTGCTGAGGTCATCCATCAAACGCTCGGGGGCAGTTATGGAGCAACATCCTGCATTCGTTCCCGGCAAGGCAACGCCGTGATGGATATCACCTCCTGACTCTTGCTACATTCCGAAGCCAAGCAGAAAGTGAGGCGGGCCTCCACCATCCATGGTGTCGGTTCGGCCAAGACGCGACGGCAGCAGCGGCGCTCCGGCCGTGGACTTCGCCGACGCCATCCATATGCCTTCTTCTTCCTCGTCATAGAAGCAAGAAGTAGACGTGCAAGCGTCGGCCTCCGCTCATGGTTTCTCGTTCTTTTGTCGTGCGGCTCTCATCTTGAAGAAAAGGGGATGAAATGTAACTTTTGCAAATGACGACGCCAATATATATAGTAAGTATCATGAATAAAAGGAGCCATGCAGCATAATTATATCTTAATAATTTTTAATTTTTGCATGATACATCAAATATAAACTTAAAATTAAATAAAAAAATTAGAGATTCAATTCTTACGCCAAATTGGGTAGACTCGAATTAAAAAATATTTAAACCATATTCCACCTCGACTCGGTTTGTTAAAATAATAGGTTAAACAATTTATTGCATAACACAAGTAGTATGTACTATTTTTCAATAATTTTTTTAACTTTATGGGATATATAATTTTATAATTTGTTTGATATTTATAAGATAAATCATATGCTTCCACATTATAGGCTTGTAACTTGTGCATCGCTAGGTTCCACACCCATCTTGCGCCATGCCTGCCTTTTTTGGCTACACTTATATATTTCATGGATTTTAGTTAGTAATACCACGCAGATGAGTAAAGAGAACACAAAAAAGATGAGCTGCACAACATCATGTTAGCCGGAGTCAGCCTAAGGATGGTTCGGTTAAATTGGTAAGTAACTTCTCAATGTTTAACTAAAGTTTCTATTTTTTATTTTTTTTAGAATTTCATTTGTACGATTAATATCAAATTAGTCGAACTCGATCACCAACTAAAATTAATTTTGATGCATACGGAAATTGAGAAATAGGTGCCGAATGCTGGGTGGCATTCTAAAAAAAGGTTAGCTCTGCCGCAAATATATGGACAATGATTCCATCTCTCGGAGAATTCTCATGCAAACATATTTATCGAGAGAATAACTCTGTAACTCATTTTTTGGCTAGCTATGTTCCACAGTCGCAAGGCGATAATTTTTGAGAAAAAACCTCTTTCCCAAAAGAAAATTTATAACATTGATCCTCTTTTCTTAAAAAATAGTTGGCTGGTTTCATTGTGACAGACCTCACTTCCGAACCTTTTTTTCTGGCTTTGGAGACCCTTTCTCCAATGGCGAGTTAGACATTTCTCCAAATAATATGCTAGTTAGGATCATTTATGTGTAAGTAAATTAGCTTTCGACTGATTTGACCAATAAATTATCTGGTTTAGGGAAAGCAGAATATTTAACAACTCGAACAAAAATCTCTTCACACGTTGTTGGGCACTCATTAAAGTATTCACATTCATTTTATCATGTCCACCACCACATGCAGATAACCCTGTCTGAGATGCTATTCTCGTGAAGGGGAGGGCGCCTTCCACTACAGTGAAACAATAGTGGGTTTGATTAATCATCCATTACCCATTTAAAAAAGATAGAGAAATGGTTAATTAAAATTTAATATTACATGTGATGAGCTGCACTGGAATGCCCTCAAATCACTTATAGATCCCAAGTTCATCTCTTTCACTTTGTGGAATCTTTGAATTCTACGGATAGAGCACACCACCAAATTCCCTAGAGCTATGTTCTGATTTATTTCTTTGTTCCAGTTGGACTTCCATTTCCCTTTCTAATATCCTTTGATCATGTGAATTAACTTTGGTTTATTCTACATAATCTTACTGGTTTTATTTTCATCTTTTTGGTGATTGTTCCTTTTCTTTCTTTCTTTTGAAATATATATATGGATAAAATGGATGTGTGAAGCGCCTTTGCTTCACACCGTGTGAAACGTGATCCGAGCCATCGAGATGTGATCTAAGGACTCATATGAAGCGCACGATCTCAACTGTCTTGATGTGATCCGACAACTATTATAAATCTCACAAGATTTTTGCTAATTCATCTCTCTCTCTGGATTCCAAATCTGAACTTTGGATTCCAGCAATCTTCTGGTTTGTCTAAGATGACGTCAACGAGTTGGAGGTAGGTGCATAGTGAACGACGCCATTGTTGAAGCTTTCGGTGGAGCTCAGGATGTCGTCCACCAGGCGTAGACTCGGCGGCTAGATCTGGCGATGGTGGCTCTAGAACTCGACGATGGTGGCAGCCAAATATAGTGATGGAGGCTGAATTCGCACTCGTAGGATAGGGAGAAAGGGGTGTCGTGGATGCAGGTGTGGCTGTAGGAAAGTGAGGCAATGATGAGGGATGCAAACGTGGCGGCAAGGAAATAGGGAGGCAAGGATGAGAGATCGCGCCCTGGTCGCCATCTGCATCCTTCGTCCGTGGCCCAAGTCGCCGTCGACGTCCTTAGATCCGCCGTGACCTCTAGATCGAGAGAGAGGGGGGAGGGAGGAGAGAGAGACGAAGACCGAGAGAGATGGAAGATGTATCGAGAGACATAGAGAGGGAGGGAGGAAAGAGAGAGGGAAAAGCAAAATCTCACAAGATTTTACATCAGTCGTCCGATCACATCTCGACCATTGGATCACACACCTTCATGCACCATTGGATCACATTTGGAAGGCTTGAATCATGCTTCATATGCCAATTTTACCTATATATATATCTATATATATATCTATATATATATATATAGATACTCTGAGCCTTTGGATCAGTGATGACTCAAAACACAGATAATCTACATAGTTAGGTCAAAATATTATTGATCCAAAGGTTCAGAATATATGATTGCATGACGTGACCACAGTTTGTGGTTGCACGCATATATATATATATATATATATATATATATATATATATATATTGGGAATAAAACACCGAGGATCAATGAACAATGAAAACAACGAGAGAAAGAGAAGATGAACACAGATATTTAACGTGGTAAAACTCTCTTGATCAATGTGAACAAGAGAGAAACATCCACGGACAAAGGAGGCCGCCGTCAGAAGAATTTCACTATGAGCCAAAAGAGGGTACATCATATAAAACCCTAACCCAAACGGCCCAAGCCCTCCGCTTCCGCCATAGATTCTCATTTTTTTCTTCTTATTTTTTTTTCTTTCACAATTTTGGGTACAGGGTACATAATTCAAGACACATCAACAATATATATATATATATATATATATATATTAGTTAAACTAGTGTACAACCACAAAATGTGGTTACACTATGCAAATCACATATCTTGGGTCTTTCTATCAAAACAAAAGCACGGGTAATCTACATTGTGCTAATCCAATGGTCCAAAGTATGTGATTGCACGCTAATATGCTATATATATATATATATATATATATATATATATATATGTATGTATGAAAATTAGGATGGGATCAAAGAAATGGATTTCACCCTCAAATTTTTGAATCCCAACCGTTATAATGCCTAGATCTTGATTCAACACTCCAAATTGCAACATCTAGCTACAAGTTGAAGCGACCATTTGAAAAAAAAACCCACAAGTTCAATGTAGTTGAACCTGCAATCCGCCCTGCTAGACAATCTCCTGTTCGAGTTCTCCCAGCCCATTCGATATCCGGCAATCTCGCCTGACACTCGATGATAATTACAATAAAAATTAAGTTCAACCAAAATATTAGATTTTAAGATTTTGGATCAAAAGAGTTAAGGTGTGATTAAATCTTGTAAATTAACCCTTAAAAACCCTTTCCTGTCTCACGAAAAGTAAAGGTCCTCTCAGTCTCATTTCCCCTCTCGTGTGTGTGACTCAACCAACAAGGACAATAAGTCGTGGTCTTCGACTACAACATCCCGGACAACCATCGGGAAGTCATGGTTAGAAAAAGGTACATATCGGGTTTTTCATGTACGTAATCACAAATTATAGTAAACATGAACAGAGAAGAACACATGCACTACACTACTCCTAGCACGTATACTTCTAGTTGTTCCCATGACAAATAGAGGACGAAGAAGAATAAATCCTGTGGACGGCATCGGTGAAGTCGACGATAAGATAGACGACGCCTCGTAGCTTAGGAGGGCCGCTGTTGTCATTGGGGCTGGGCCAAAACCATGAAAGTTGGAGCGCCGCCTCAACTATGAGCTTCCTCTTGGGATCATAGCAGAGGATATCTCTAAGGAGGTGATATCTGTGATGCGACAATGTTGGACGACTAGGGAACGGCCTACTCGGCAACATCTGGAGTAGTGGAGAGGGTTGGCCACTCATTCACACCCGGCATCCCAAGAACCTCGAACATATTCCTGATATGGTCATCTTTAAACACCCATGGAAGAGAACTTGGTTCTTTAGAAGCTCCGCCATGACGTAACCCAGCGACCACATGTCTCTGGACACCTACAACAATGCTTCCTTGTGCTTGTACACCCCCAGCAGGAGCTCTGGCTTCATGTAGCACAAGGTGGCCGGCGACTTCATGTGATCTAGTTCATCGATTTTGGTTCGCCGCCGGCAGCTCTACGAGAAGCCGCCCTCGGTGAAGGGCTGCGAGAGCCCGTCAAGAAGCTTCGCCAAGTCAGTGTAGGCATAACCCATGACCAAGAAAACCAGATAGCCGGTGGACTCTGCGGCCACGTTGTCGTCAAGGTCAAGCCTCACCACGTTGGGGCGACAGTGTTGAAGAGCAACTTAGGGATGTTGTCTTTGTGTCGTCTTCTTAGTTTCTATGTAGTAGTATGTATCAGTGTGTCATTCATGTAGCAGTGTTATCTTCTTCTAATGACGTTTTAGTTTCTTCCTAACTGTTTGGGATTAGTATAAATGTAGTGCGTAGTGCGTGGTGTGTCTGTAATCAAGTAGAATTTTTTTTTCCACCTTCTTCCTCACGCTTCGGTTACCTGCACATTTGGTTTCCTTTTTCTCTTCCTTCTCCGGCAACTTCTTTCCGACGAATAGCACAGGAGCTCCATCTCATTTCTTGACAGACAGCAAGCGGTGAGGCAGTCCACCTCCCTGTGCCGCCGGTCATCAAACACGCGCTTCAGCACAGCTTGGGCGATCAAGGTTCCTTGGTTGCACCAGCCACCAGTGATCGATCAGGCACTTGAGAACGACAATCTCGCCGTTTTTTATCCAGCGTGCCTTATAAAGAACACCATGGCTGCCTCGGGATCGAATTCGTGATCCACCAACAGGGTGCTGCCACTTTTCTCTTTGCTTCTAAAGCTGCTGCGCTTGCTGGAGAAGGAATAGGAATTATAGCTCTCTTGTCCGGCGGAGCAGAAGAAGTCATGGTTGCTCATTCATCTTTTCTTTGTTAAATATGTTTCATAAAAAGTAAGGCGTACAACGATATTTAATTTGCTGTCCGGCAAAATTTGACGTACATAAATATCGCCGATGTGCAGATGCTTCACCAAAAACAAAATCATAGAAAGCAAAGATTCATAAATGAAAGTTTAGGATATCGGATATATTTGCACGACCATAGTACATTACACTGAAATTTTAGCGCCTTTACGCCATATGATTTATGTCTTGCGTACACTGAGTTTAATGTTTCGAATCTAAACGTGATATTTTATCGTCGTTATAGAGAACGAGTACTTTTATATACAACTTGTGGTATCAACCCACTGCGCAGCTACCAAGTTTTAGTCACCTTACCAAGCAAATGATGAACTAACCTCGCCATTTCCAAGCCCTGAAATTGAAAAAAGGAGGTTAAGACAAGAATAATACAAGTACTAGGCTTGAGATGCGTTAAGTTTGGCTCATTTGATAACAAGCTGATGCTTATAAATTCTTTTTTTTTTCCTTTTTTGAAGGGAAAATGCTTATAATTAGTAGTTTATGGTGAACTACATCAAATTTCAAAGCTTAAAAACTTACCAAGAGGTTCATAAGTTGGTAAACTGATATATCTAGGACATGAGCCTTTGGAGCTTGATGCGACATCCAAGAAATTCAAACCTAAAGTGCAATCACGAGGCTGGGAAAGCAACATACAAATTGATAAGTTGCTAGCAAATGTTCTTTTGCATGTGCTGCTCTCCAAAATTATACAAGGCCTTAAGTGAACAAACAAATTTCTTTTACATGCCTCAGAATTTTCTTTTTCTTCGGGCATTCAGTGGTAATTTTTAGAGTAAAGCAGATACATCATGCGCAGAATGTGATATGTTAGATGAATTAACATTGAGAATCATCTTCATGATATTCTTTTTCCACATTTATAATAACCTTTCCGCAACTTCTAGATGACATGCAATTAGAGCATGAAAAGGATATCATGATTCAGTTAAAACAGTAATACAGGATATTCTGATCCACTTGCAAGTTTTACCAACTAAGCTGTATACAGAATTTGTTCATGCAATGAACATCAATGTCCAAGTACCACAGAAGACAAAGACAACAGCATGAATCGTGAGACGGTTTGTGCATGAAAATAAATCACTAGTATAGGCTATAGCTGAAAGAAGAGAAAACAGTTGTGGAGTTGAAGTTCAGAACTGACCTTAAAATCCTTATAGAAGCACAATCTAAGCTCCTGCAATGAACCACGCTTGCACACTAGCAATGGTGATGCTCCGAAGGCATTTTTAATTGTGGTCACAATGTCCCCCAAAAGATATTTCTCAGCATTGGATGCTAGAATACCAGCATTAGCTAGGACATCCTGCAGAGTAACAGATCAACATAATATTGAAAAAAAAAGTAACTTATACACAGGTCCATAATGCACGTGGTGGTTTCTCCAAATCTACAGGATATACATAGCAATGCACATGCTTGGATTACCCAAGGTGAAATGTTAAAAGTTATGGATTCCATTGTATGTAATAGAGCATAATAACATGGGGTGATGACATGCTGAATCAGCACCAATTGCTCTACTGCCCAACACCTATGCCATGGCGGCCAAGAACTCGCATGGCATGTTCCAGCAAAAATTTAAACTAGATTCCACATACCGTCATATTGTATTTGGAATAGAGGCCAAGAGTCGTGGAAAAGTAGTCATATTCATCCTTTATGATAGGGTAGGAGCAAGTCCCATGTTTTTCTGCAAGTGCCACCATCATCAGAAAAGAATGAGTTAAGTAGAAGTGTGATCATGCTATACATGGGACATTACAAGACTCTTACCCCACTGCATATTTGGGTATCAACCAAGACATGCATGAAAAGAGAAAGAAATTAGTTAAGTCCCACAGGACTGAAGCATGTGTTACGAACTGGATGCTCGTGAAACAGTCGCTACCTCATGGGCCCAGAATAATCCTTTGCCACCAAAGCAAAGAGATGTCGAACCACAATATAAGGAGGGCCAGTAGTTTTCAAGTGTGGGAAGCAACGATGTAACCTGTTTGCCATTATGCATGGAACAATTAAGCAAAAATAGAAACGAAATTTTATACTATTTGCAGTACAGGGGAAACATATCAAACCTTGGTTGAGCATAACTAAGAGAAAAGAAAAGTTGGCAAAAATGACAAATCAGGCACCTTATTAATATCAAAACTGTTATGTGTGCAGCACGCTGGCCAAGTCCCATCGTCATAATCAGCCCATAGCCCATCTGGTATAAGATAATTGAAATCAGCAGACTTCCTATAGTTTGGGATACATAATTTCTTTTTATAAAATATGCTTCTTTCAACTGGTACTAAAGCTGTCATGAAGCATACTTTCTGTTTGCAAACCATCATTTCCTCCTACCTATCACACATGAATGAGCGAATAGATGCAAAAACAGAGCTTGCAGAATAGCCTCAACTATGGGTGACCAAAACCAGCTCTTCTCCAACCCGATCCTGACCCAATTTTGGCCGAGTATCCATGATTTGGAGACAGTCCCAGTTAGGTCTGGACGATCATCCTAGATTAACTCGGACCTAAACCGGAGCGACCCTGTATCTCGGTTTAATTTATTTTCAGGTTAATTCCTTAAACCTTCCCTGAACTATAGCGATTTTTTGCATTTGCCCCTGATATATGAACTTACTAAATTATGTCGCAATTTTCACTTCACCGTCATATTCTGTTAACTTTCCCGTTATTTTTTATTTTTTTATTTATTAAATGACTAAATTGCCCTCAACGAAAAAAATGAACATTTATTTCAAGCCACAGAGGGCAGTTCAATCATTTACTAAATCGAAAAAATTGAAAATGACGAAAAAGTTAGCATAATATGACGGATGGATTAAAATGAAAATCGCATTTAGAGGGACGCTTCGGTAGGTTTATATATTAGGGATAGACGTGAAAAATCGCTATACTTCCGGGGAGGTTTAAATAATTAACCCTTTATTTTTTATATTAAATTATTTAAATAAATTATAAATATTGAATATAAAATTTAAAACCCTTATTTTATTATTTATTACCATTAAGATCATTTTTATACATCATATATTTTAAAAAGATATGTAATAATATATCAATAATTTATTTAGGTCAAGGTTAGATGTCAAGGTTAGATGACGATAAAGACAATAATGTGCATCTTTTCTTTTATGTGGCTGATGAGGAAGGGAATTCTTTAGGTATTAATGACCATGAATTTGAACTTCATGATGCTGCTCTTTTGGAACTCCGCCTATATTTTATAGCCGGTCCCAAGCCCGGATAAAGGAGGAGGGTTGTGTTAGGCCCCGACAGCCAGCATAAAATCCTGTCGAATCTTATGAACATGGATCGTCGTATAATCCATGTAGCCGACCCCACCTAGTGGGATAAGGCTCTGTTGTTGTTGTTGTATTTAGGTCAGGAAGGGATACAGATTTTTTAAAATCGCCATCTTTCACATGCTATATCAATGGTTCATTCTCGAGTTATTTTAACAACTATAAAGGGCTTCATCACGGTGACCCGCTCTCTCCCTATCTTTTCATTTTAATCTCTGACCTTCTCATCTCTTATATCTAGAGAGGTTCAATTAGGCAAAATTAAACCCTTCAAATCTAGAAATTTTTCTGAGTCACCTATTTTATGCGGATGACCTTCTCGTCACTATGGAAGCCACTGCCCTAAACTGCAAAAGGCTCATGAATATCTTTAAGCAATACAAGGCTTTGACCAATCAGAAGATAAATCTAAACAAATCAGCCTATTTCCTCCCTCCTAAGTTCAATTCCAGAAGGAGAAACACCATAAATCGTATTCTTAATATCAAGGAAGGAACTTTTCCCTTTCAGTATTTAGGAGAGCCTATATCATATAAGTCTCTAAACAAGTCCACATTAACATATATTACTAATAAAATCTCTGGTAAGCTGCAGGTTGGAAAATGAAAACATTAACTCAAGCTGGAAGAACCACACTCATAAAATCTACTATGAGCACCATCCCCAATTTCTCTCCATGTTCTATATACATATCCCCAGGCTTCATTGAATCCATTGAGAAACACTCACGGGGTTTTCTTTAGTCCTCTGTGGGAGATAAGAAAGGTTTACATCTTCTTAACTGGCAGACGGTTCAATTACCAAAACAGAATGGGGGCCTTGGGATCAGTTTTTTTATTAGTCATGGTTGTAGAGAGCTGATTAAATCGCCTCCAACTTCGCTTCTAGGCGTAGAGAGCAGTTTACTTGCCTCCGACCTCGCTTCTAGTCGTAGAGAGCAGCCTAATCGTCGTAGAGAGCAGCCTAATTGTCTCCGACCTCACCTCTAGTCATAGAGAGCAGGCTAATTGCCTCCGACCGCGCTTCTTATGTAGTAACTTAATTGTCTCTGAACTCAAATGTAGAGGTTACGTCTTTGTGTGTCCCTGTGTTTTCTTCTATATTTCTCCCTTCCGCTATTTCTACATCTCCTTCTGCTGCAAGCAGTGCACATGAGCTCAGAAACTATTGCCGATCGAAACTTCATTCTTGCCTCTTCCATGTTTCTTTCAATAGCAATTATCCTCTAGGTGTTTGTCAAATTGTCTCTACTGTTTGAAGCCTATCTTCAGCACAAGTCGCGCAGTAGGTGTTCGATGAGTGGTTACACTACCGCTGGTGTGTGATTTCGCCGCGGTGTGTCCTTCAAGTCACCGTCGTTCAGTCTCTTTCCAGCGTCGACTTGAGAGGACGTGTTGGAATATAGAATCGTCAGTGTCATCAACTTTCTGGCTACCAAGTTAGGCATGATTGATATGCGACAAGCTAGGCATGATTGATTTCTATGCTCCAACTTGAGAGGGAGTGTTGAGATATGATTGGCCAGCAGTGTTATATGGTAGTGAATGTTGGGCTACGAAGGGACAACATGAATGTAAAGTGGGGGTAGCCGAAATGAGGATGTTGAGATGGATGTGTGGTCATACAAGATTAGATAAGATTAGGAATGACCATATACGTGAACGAGTCGGAGTGGCTCCTATTAGTGAGAAAATGGTAGAGAATCGTTTGAGATGGTTTGGTCATGTTCAGAGAAGACCATTAGATGCGCCAGTAAGAAGAGTAGATCAAATAATCTGGAGTCCGATTAAAAGAGGGAGAGGGAGGCCAAGGCGGACACTTGGCGAACTAATAGAGCAAGATCTATTGGTGAATAATATACCGAAAGGTTTGGTTACTAATAGAGCGGAATGGCGTCGTATGATCCATGTAGCCGACCCCACCTAGTGGGATAAGGCTTTGTTGTTGTTGTTGTTGTATTATCCCAAATTTTTTCCTGACAGTTCTGCAGTTTCTGATGGGTGGTGGTCATTCATTCTCAACTGGTGGTCCAGGGAAAGGAATGCACTCTCGGCTTTGTGAGTCATAAACACAACACACTATTCTTCATACTTTCTTCTTTGTTTTCCTTTTGAAACTCTTACATAGTTCAGTTCATGTTACATTACTTTCTTTGGATTTCTTTTCTGTTGCCTGTTCTTTTTGTTGATGAGACTTACACCATCTTTTTTAAATATTGCAATTTTGAGGTTGGTATTAGCGAGTATCGCACATTTCAGCAAGAAAGTTAATTTCCCTATATTATTGATTCTATTACAACCAGTTTATGTGCTCAACTACTCCCTTTTTTTAGAGAAGCAATAATCCATGTT
This sequence comes from Pontederia crassipes, assembly GCA_030549335.1. Lineage (NCBI taxonomy): Eukaryota > Viridiplantae > Streptophyta > Magnoliopsida > Commelinales > Pontederiaceae > Pontederia > Pontederia crassipes. The sequence goes on from CM060190.1 coordinate 40,771,861, forward strand.
CTGATTGTGAGTTCCATGCTTTGCTATGCAATTTCTCTGTTTTTAGTATATTTCTGTTTAGCTTTTTATCTCTTTAAGTTCGGAACTCCATCCTCCAATGTATCTAGAGAGTACTTGATTGTACTAATTCTTTCACATTCCAAAAAGTTGTTTTTCCTATGGTTTAGGAACTTGGTTTTTTTAGGAAAAATACATATACTGCATATTTGTCCTTGATTATAAGAAATTAAGTCTATGAAGAGCATCAGGTATATCTTAGCAATGACGATAGAGTGCTAAGCTTTTTGTATCATTTTGTTTATTGGATAGTAATTTAAAAACTCCGCCTATGTTTTATAGCCGGTCCCAAGCCCGGATAAAGGAGGGTTGTGTTAGGCCCCGACAGCCAGCGTAAAACCCTGTCGAATCTCATAAACATGGATCAACGAAAGCGTCGTATGATCCATGTAGCCGACCCCATCTAGTGGGATAAGGCTTTGTTGTTGTTGTTGTATTATCCCAGATTTTTTGAAATAATATCCCAGATATTTTGAGATAATATCCCTGATATTCTGAAGTAATATTCTAGCATATTCTCCTTTCTTGTATTGCCTACCTCTATTATAAATAAGGAGGCACTAGTGTTTGGTGAATAACAAGTGAAAACATATTTTTCAACAAACACATTGATATCTTTAGACCCCTGGTTATTTAATACCCCACTGATTTTCATGCCAACATATGTCAATATGGATAATGTAGACTTATCTATGCATGTCTCTGATTTTATTATTGATGCTAAATGGGATGTCTCTAAACTTTTACTTTACTTTGACTCCAGTTTGATTGCGAAGATTTCTGAGAATATCTTGCCTGTGTTTCCTTAGGGGATTTGGACCCCAGACCCTGCTGGAGTACCTATGGCTAAATCTGTTTATAACTCCATTAGTAGGCCCCCCTTGCATGAGCAGCCTGCAGGATGGTCTGGTTGGAATACTTTGTGGCGTACCAAGGCTCCTCCAAAAGTTCTGAACTTCCTCCAGAAACTCTCTCACCGTAGACTTCCTACTTGTGCTATGTTGGCGAGATTTAATCATTCAGTCAATCCATCTTGCACCTTTTGTAACTCCAGCATGGAATCTATCTGCCATTTATTCTTTGAATGTTATTTTGCTTCCCAAATCTGGAATCTTTTTCAACTAAGAACATGTTTCTCTTTTGCTCATCTCCCTTCCTGGCCTGAAGGAACCTGGATCCTGGAGGGGATAGTCTCAACCCTACCTCCCGCTCTAAACTCTTAACCCTTATTGCCCTTTGCCTTTGGAATATTTGGAATGCTCGGAATGATGCCCACTTTTGCTCTAACCAGACAACAGCGACTGCTTTGTGGGAAAGGGTGTTGGCTAACTACTATGAGTTACATTCCAACCACAACTTTGAGGGAACTTCCCTGTTGAACCAAATGTGGTGTCGATGGGAGCCTCCATGCGGTCAGAATTACAAGTTGAATGTAATATCCTTAGGTCTGCTAATGCCTTAATTTTTGCAGTTAGGGCAACTTGGGGGGTGCAGGCTAAGTCTGCTAGCCTTGGAAGCTGAAGCTTATGGTCTGCTAGAAGTTTTCGCCGCTTTGTGGTGATGAATCTTCTTCATATCCAGGCTGAATCAGATTCTGAAGTACTAGTCCAAATAATCAATCGTAGACATCCACTTCATTGGAAGATTAGAAAGATATCTGGAGCACGACTTCTGCCTTTGCTTTCTCTTGTACGCACATTAGTAGGATCACAAATTCTGCAGCTCATTTTTTGGCCCAGCGATAGCGATCACTTTTGGGAAGAACGCCCTCCTTCGTCCTTCTTCAAATTTTGTATCAGGACTTGGCCTCTTTAATATCATATAATAAGTTCCCCCCCCCCCCCCCAAAAAAAAAAAAAGTAACCCAATTATGAGTTTCGACTAAACCTACAAAAGAAATCTAAAGAAATTATAATTCGCAGCATGTTAAAGAATCTGTAAAGCACAAAATCACTAGGGCAGCTAAATGATGAAAGAAACTGTAAATTTATTCACAAATGTCTACTTACGAATCGTTAACTCCGGCAGCGGGTTCGATCTGCAAATTGAAGAAACAAAAGAGGGAACCTCCAGTCAGTAGTGATATTCAAATTCCATAACTCTGGTTGTGACAGTGATCGAACTAATAACCTCATTAAAACCATACGAACGCCCGAAATTTGACGAAAAAATTTATGCAGAATCCGAACTCCAACAATGATGACCAACATAATACTAGCACATAAACAACGCGAAAACGCGAAACTCTAACGGTGATCGCCAGGATCGCAAGACAAAACTGAAAGAGCTCCGAAGACACCGGGAAAAAAACATAAACAGAATGGTCCATGCGAGCGGGCATCGGTAAGCTACCGGCAGCACCCGTTGGACGAGCAGCAATGGCGGGTGGAGTGGCAGATGCTGCCGGGCCATTGCAGGGAGAGCACGAAGTAGTCGAATCCCCTCTGTTGTGCCGACGCCAGCGCTGGCGCCGTCGCCGTCCACAGAAATAAGAGCGCATAGGAGACGAGAAAGAGGAAGGGACGCCCCATCGCTTGCTTTGCTTCTTTGTCTATCCTCTCGCTTTCCCCCTCCTTTTTATCTCTCGCCCTCCTTTTGTAACTTGTACAAACTTCGCACCACCAGCCGCCGCACGAGGGGGGAAGGGAGAGAGAGGACGCCACACGTGCTCCTGTTGGCGTGAAGGTTTTATGCGGATGATCGATATGAATCGCCCGATCTTTCATGGAGACGCATCCAACGGTTTGGCGTGGATCGGCGAGTTGGATCACGGGAATACACGCCTTGGTTTATGGGTCCAGTTATACTTTGGTTAGGTCGATGACGTGGCGATCGTTAGTTGGCTCAATCCACCGTCTCATTTCTAACACCTCAAGTAGTAATTTTATCAACTTTCGAAAATGTTATCAAAATCATATTGGAATCATTGATTCAATCATGAATGAGTCTTTAATTTCATCTAATTTTATGTCAAAATTGATTTTGATATTGAATCTGAAAGAAATTATTCAATGAAAAGAATTGGGCAACTCGTTGAACTCGATTTAATTCAACTTTGAAAAAAAATAAAAGAAAAAAGAAAACTAAGAAAGTTAAAAAGAAAAAGCAAAAGAACAAAAGAATGGTTAAAGAGGAGGAAAAAATGATATGCAAAAAAGAATAAATAGAAATAAAAATAAAAAGGTAAGTATTTAAAAAAGATAAATTATCAAAGGATAGAGAAAAAAAATAAAAAAGAAAGTATTAAACCAAGGTCGATCTCGAGAAGGCTTTTAATTGCTTTTGGGGGTTTATTGCTAACACCCTCAAGCTTCTAGACTTTCACTTCACCTTCAAAGGATTGTCATGGATTATATCGTATTGCTTCCTCTGGAGTCTTTTGGAATGGCTCCCTCACCGAAGAATTCAAGCCGTCCTGGGGCATCCGTCATTCTCGCCCCACATCTTTGTGCTTTGTGTGGAGTGACTCTCAAATATGATCAACAATGTTGTTCATCTTGACATATGGTCTCCCATGCAAGCAGGCAGGGATGGCCCTAGTATCTCTCACTTTCTTTTTCGCTGATGGCATTTTTTTTTTGCTGAAGTTCTGTGGCATCCGGACATAGGATTAATGCTAGCAAGACCTCCATATTCTTCTCCAAGTCTATCGATGTGGAAGCCAAACAACTTATCTCCACACACTGTGGGTTCGAAGTAGGCACTTCCCTCGGCAAGTACCTAGGGATACCTATCATCCACAGACGCATGTGCATACTCCATTTTCAACATGTCATCACCAGAATGCGGGCTAGGACGTCCGACTAGGCTGCATCCACTCTTTCCATGGTAGGATGTGCCACCTTAGTCCAAGCTGCTATGCAAGTTATCCCAACACACATTTGATCCAAACCATGAAGCTTCCAAAAGGGATCATTCAAGAGGTAGACCGCATTTGCCGCGACTTCCTCTGGGGACATGGGCTGAATTCATGTAAGCTTCATCTAGTCGCCTGGAGGCACATTATCCAGCCGAAAGACTATGGAGGGCTCGGACTCAAGAATTTGGATCACTTCAACATGGCCCTCCTCGGCAAGCTTGCATGGAACTTGCACTCTAAACCACAGGCACTCTGGGTACAAGTCCTCCGCGCTATATACCTTGATCAATCTCGGCCCTGGCTCAACCTTAGCTCCAAGGAGGGCGACTCTCCGTTATGGCGGGCCATTCAACACACTTGGTCCCACAACTCTAGTGGTTTGAGGTGGCAGATTAACCAAGGAAATAGGGTCAATTTCTGGTTCGACCACTGAGACCTGAGGGTGGCACACTTGCAGAATCCACCTTAGTTCCTATCGATGACAGTATCAGGGATGCGGTGATTCAGGACATGGTGCAGGAGGACGGAACATGGGACTGGAGCACCCTCTCGCTGTACTTGGCTCTGACACCATGCATGCCCTATCAATGATACCTGCATACTATTTCAAGTAACTCACTAAATGAGCTATACTGAAAGTAGAATGGAGTGGCATCTATAGCACTAGATTGGCCTATCATATGCTGGCTCAACCATAATGGAAAAAACAACACCCTCTTTGGAATAAGATTTGGAAGCTCAAAGTGCATAGAGGGTACGTAACTTCCTCTGGCTCCTCTTACATGAAATTCTTCTCACCAACATACAATGTCTCCGGAGGAATTTGGCTAGCTCGAACATGTGTACTCGCTGCATGCAAGCCAGTGAAACCCTCCTTTATGCTGTAAGAGACTGTAGTATGCTGGCCCATCTGGCATCAGCCGGTACGAAGATCACTTTGGACGCGCTTTTTCACTGGATCTCCATTAACTTCCAGCCACAAAGAGATAGACATGGCGGGGCCTCATGGGGGCCAAATCTTTGCAATAGCATGTTGGCAAATTTGGTACTGGAGAAATGTCAGCATTTTCAACCCGAGCGTGAGCAAGCCCCGTGACCCGATGCAAGATATCCTGCACTCAACGTACAATCTCTTTCTCGCCACCCACAGTTACAACATATCAATGGAACATGGGTGGCTCCTAACCGGGGTGGGTTAAGTGCAATACTGATGGCAGCTTCACATGGCTTAACGAGGGTGGTACTAGAGCTTGTGTCAATGGCCTTTTCAGATATAGCACAGGGAATTGGATGGGTGGATTCTCTGGTCAACGCCTCATCCGCTCTCCAGACAGAACTTCTTGGCATCCTACTCAGTCTAAAGTTTGTCCGAAACAACAACTTCAACCTTCTGATTGTCGAATGGCATTCAGCATTGGCAGTTAACTTTATCACTGGTGATGGTCCTATCAGCCCCCACCTCAGGAATATCATTGCTGGAATTAAAGAGCATGTATCACAACCTTGGTAACCGGAGATAAAACACATTGGGAGACAAGCCAACACCTGTGCTGACTGGCTCGCAAGAAATCCTCTCGATGCAACCTGCTCCCCCCAATGAGCTCCTTCACCCAAACATAATTTAAGATAAAAATATGTTAATATACCATCTATCATTATTAAATAATAAATCAATAATAACCTATTTATATGTTAACAATTATCTTTAGAATTATTATAAATAATATTATTTTAATAAAATCCAATCATATATAGTAGAATTTGATCGGATCGGGCCAACTACGATTCGGTAATGAATTTGATTTGGCTACTGATCATATTTTTTCCTATTTATGAAAATATTAAAATGTCACCGTCGGCGCACCTGTCGTGTTGTCCGATCATCAAAGGGGCGCCAGATTTACTGTTTAGGTTTAGGGATTTTTTGTGTAGCGGCTGCAGTAGTGTAGACGTGAAGTATTTTTGTGTTTTACCTCTTCATTGGTTTTGGATTTTTTTTTCTTTTTTTAAATCAGCCAGTTCAATGAAAATGTGGTCTGATCCGATTTTCTGACTTTATCAGATTTTTTACTGGTTCAATCTGGTCCAAACCCTCCTCAGTTTTAGACCCTACAATTGGCCGTATTATCAATCGGTCGCCGATCTGACCGACCGGCCCGGTCCGATCGGTTGCTTGGTCTTTCTTAGGTCATTCTAATGATTGACATTAAAGGTCTTTTTGAATGGACGAGATGTAACAAGAAGGAATGAGTTCAGATAAATGTTAATTGGTTATTTTTTATTTAAATTAATAAAGATAGATTTGATTAGTTAAGCTTTTTAAACATCGTATTTTACATTACAAAAAAAGAAGAAATAAAAAATTTTAAATTAAATTAATTCTTACCAAATTAAGATATCTCGTTTGTTATCAAATTAAAGTATCTCTTTCCTCTCTCTTTCTTATATTGGTAAATTATGTTTTTCTCTCGTATGAATATTACATTAATAAAATCATTTTTATTTATAGTATTCTTTTATTAATATTTATCTATTATTTTTTTACTTTTTAAAATAGATGAATAAAATAGTTATGAGAAAAAATAAAGAATATAATATTTTTTATAAAAAATAAAAAATAGGCGAAACAAAAAGTAAAAGAGAAAAAATAAGTGGTAAAAAAATATTTATTACTAGTTAGATGTTACAAATAATATATATAACATAGGGTAAAAATAACTTTTAAGTAAATAAAGTTTTTATTATCTGACTCATCGTTTTTATAACTTATTATTCAAACATAAAATTTATAATGACACACTACACTCTATCACTTTAGTTCTTAGGCTGTGTTTGGATGCAGAGCTTGGGCAAGAAGAATTTGCCCAAGTTCTGTCAAACTGCCTTTGTGATGGGAACTTTCACGTGACGACGATTCGCAGAAAAAAAAATTCTCAGCCATTGTGAGAACTTTATAATGTGTGAGAACTTGCTGCTTTCTCTCTCTCTCCTCTCTCTCCCTTTTTCCTCTCCACTCGCATCATCCGTCGCCTCCCTCCGAGCCTTGCATCGACATCACCGACCTTGCAGCGGCCCCGAATCATGATTTAATGGAAGATTTCTAGTGGGTAGTCACCATCCACGTCGCCGGAAGCACAGGCAGAAGAAGGGTCGAGGGAGCAGACGACTAAGTGGAGGACCTCAAGGGCGGTAGAGCAGAGGCGGTGGCAAGCGAAGACGAGGACCTCGAGGGTGGCAGAGCGGAGGCGGTGGAGGATGTGCACGAGCTCAGTGGCGAAGAGAGCTGCCGGAGGGTGGAGGGACTTGGGGTGCATCCACCAGCGCTTAGAGCAGTGGTGGAGAAGGATGGACACTGTGGAAATCCCCTTTACAAGTACTCATAGTCGGAGGTCCAAATGGTAGACTCATCTTGATGTCGCGAGAGGAAGATGATGGGGATTCTTCTTCTCCCGTCGGTCTCATCTTGTTTCTATTCCTGCTGCCATTGTTTTGCATATGCGTATCAGAGGAGCTTTTACAGGCTGGTGGTGGCAACGACCGCTGGTTCTCCGCGCACTTCTTTCGAACTCACCGTCGGAAGGTCGAGATCTCTGGTGATGTCTTCCTCGAAAGATCTTGGCATCATCCTAACTGCGTCCCCCCGAGGAGTGTAGACTGTAGAGTTCTTGTTCTTCTCCCAAACACACTCAAAACTTGTTAGAATTAATCCATCAAATCAAGTTCTCTAGTTCTAATGTCGTCCAAACGCTCGTAGGAGCAAAACTATCAAATCAAAAAGTTCTAAGAACTTAATAGAATTTTTGTTCACCTATCCAAACATAGCCTTAATGTATAGTTGACCTTCGTTTTCATGTTCATATGTTGACCTTGATTTCTAACGGGTGGATTGCTCTTCAAAATCTTTGTCAATTCTTGAAAGTCTTATCCTATGTTGTGTTTGGATCGAAACTAGCAGCTGAAACTTTAATAAGTTCTGCAATCAGATACGTGAGTTCCGATGGGTCCCATGTGGATTAAAATTTTGATCAACGCAAAATGTTCTCGTAAGTTCTTATGAAAAGTTCCAGACAAAAGCCAAAATTCATGAAATCCTGAAACAACCATGGGAATTTATATGTCAAATCAACAATATAGTTCTTCATCCATGGATTTTCAATTCAAACATACAACGCTAACTATGCCATCAAATCAAACAATTCCCATAACTAACTAGAACTCTAATTCAGCCAAAACTCTTATGTTTCTTTATGGCAGCATTTGGCAATGGGAACAATTCTTAGGCCCTAGTTGGCAACTGGAACCGAGCGTTGGTTCCAGCCAGTTCTGTCAAACGATGTGTCATTTGGCAAAATCGAAAATGAAATCTCGTTCCAAAAAAAGGGCCACGTGACCCCTTTTTCTTTGCCTTGGTTCCACCAAGCAGCCGCCATCATTTTTTTTTTGACTTCACGTGGTGACATTTTTTTTCAATTTCGTTTATTCTTTTTTTTTCTTTCTTTATTTTCTCTCTCACACACATGCATCTTATAAAATAATTTATTTAATAAATGTAAATTATTTATTATAACATATTAATATAATATTATTTCTTACTTATTATTTCAATAAAAATTTTAATATTTTACTACATATAATTATTAAAAACCATATTTTTATTTTAATAAATTATTTTTTAACAAATTTTTTTAAAACAAAATTTTTTATTTTTACTTTTATTTTTATTTACTAACAATATTTATTTTATATGCCTTATAATATCAAATTTTATTACAAAACTCACAAAAAATTAACCCATCACATCTACTTTTTCCTATCACATTAACTACCTTATTCTTCATCATCAAATTTCACTCCATCCAAACACAACTAGAACTATAGAAATTTGATGGAACTTCAGTTCCCATTGCCAAATGATCCCTTAGTGAATAGTTGAATTGATAGATTAATTTGAGGTGTGTTAGGATGGGGTAGAACGTAATAATGAAGAGCTAGATAGAAAAAATTAGATATGATAAATTAATTTTAGGGAGGTGTTTGAATAAAAATAAGTATTGTAAATATAAAATATTATTTTGTTTCTAAGAAATAAAAGTATAGATGAATTTTTATTAAAAATAATTAGTTAAAATATATTATTTAAATATAAAAATAATTTTTAATAATTTATATTTAATAAAATATTAAATTTTTAATGAAATAATAAATAATATTATATTAATCATTTATTATAAATATTTTATATATAATAAATAATTTTGTTTATATAAGACATATAAAAAGAAAAAAACTATAAAAGAAAAAAGATTGCAAAATTAAAAAAATCATGGGAAAAAAGGCAACCAACTAGTTCCATGGAACCTAGGTGGAATCAGTATCAGGTGACTCTAGTTCCGTCCTCATTTAATGTGGCTTGATTTCATATCGAGAACTAGGTCGCGTCACGTTATTTGGTTCCGGTTGCCAAACACAGCCTATGGGAATTGCAATTTTCTTTTATCACTCTATTGTAGTAATCGGATTGAAGGTGTAACGACCTAATTTTTGAGAGTTGAGAAAAAATATTTTATTATTTTATTTTGGAAAATATGATCATTAATATTATTATAATTAATAATTTTGAAAATAAATGAAAAATAGGCAGGAGATTAATTGAGGATAAGATATATTATGAGATTATTTAATTAAATACAGAATTATTTAATTATTTGAATAAATCAGAATTTATTAAAGGAGATTAATTAAAAATATTAAATTTGATTATGATAAGAAGTTATAGATAGATTAAAAATCAAGGATTTAAGAGTCCTATGAATAAATTCTTGGGGCCGGTAATCAAATAGTTTCTTTCTCTTTGGTTCTCGGTGTCCGACGATTGCGGTGTGTCATCTCAGAGACAAGAAGAAAGACGTGACATCCTATAACAATAAGACGTGCTTCAATGTCGAACGATTAGGCGTAGAATGAGGTACGTAGGGGAATCCGTATGTTCTTTGATTATTTTTTTATTAGGATTATATGAAAAAGGGGGGTCGTGATGGTCTAGAAAAGAAATAGATTACTTCGTGGCCGAAGTAAAGAAAAGATTGCTCGAAGGAAAATATATATATAAGTTCGGCCAACTGGATTTTTAGGGTAGAAGGAAATTCGTGCAAAAGAAAGATAAAGAAAATATTGTGTCAAGCGAAAAACTTTTCCCACCGGAGCACATGCTGGACTTTGCGCCGAAGGATTATTGAAGGGAAAAAAAGAAGAGAAGCACAAGGTAATAAGGTAGAGGGAGAAGGTTAAAGGAAAAAAAAAGGAGGAGATGTTTGTGCCAAAAGAAAGATGAAAGAACCTTCTATGAGGTTAATGTACAGAGAGAATTGTTAGAGTTGGTGAATACTTCAGGCCCCCTTGTTTCTCACACCGGATTCGTCCACGTGAGCTTAGGGGAATCTGACTATTATCCAATTAGCAATGCTGCTGGCGTACGAACGAAAGGAGGGATTCGGGGGGCCCCGTCCCCCGACGGCGGTCCCGCTCGGATTTTGTTTAGCCGGCCCGTGTGGTTCGGATTAGATTTTTTCTCTATTTGTTTGGGTTTTAAATCCGGTTTGGAGAGGCTATTAATAGCCCAATTTCTTGTGCAATCTGGGTGGCGGCTGTAAACCTAAACGATATAGTGGAACATCTTTGCAGGACGTAGCCCTCATCTCAAGGGTGAACCTGAGTAAATTCGTGTGTCTCCTTTATTTTTCTGCAATCTCTCTGCGATCTTCTCTCCTTGTTCTCGAATTTTCTCATCAAGAATGAGAGGATACCAAAGAAAAAAAATGAGGGTTAAGCCAAAGTCATGGAGAGAGAGAAAGGGATATGGCAAAAAGAAAAAAAAAACGGGAGTAAATAGGAGAGAGGAAAATAATATGAAAGGAATAAAATGAGAGTGATGATGCTGAGAAAGGAAGTAGAAAATAAAATAAAATATGAACAAGAAAGGTTAGGCGTTTAGAGTTTTGTTACAATTTTTTGGGATTCGAATTTTTAAGAATTTGCTTTATTGCATTTCCAAGGCAACCAGGGAATGGAAATAGACAAAAATAGAGATGGAACTGTGAGGCATTAATTTATTTTAGTATGATTAGTTATTTTAATTATCAATTTTATAATGATTATTTTGCTGTTATTATTATTTAAAAATGATATATTATTTGATATGATCAAATTGTTATTATGTTATTATCATACTTGATCATAGTATTATCATATCAGATCATATCGTCATCTTATCATTGATTATTATACTGATCTAGTAGTCTTTCTGATTGAGTCTGATTTTACCTAAATTAAATTGTTAAAAGATAGACATCTTAAATAAATAAGATAAAAGCCGAAAGTTATTGAGTTTCTATGTTTTCTTATTGCTCCAAGTCCTTGGGTCTATATTGTTATTGAATTGAATAGGACATACAGTGTCACGATCCCGATTTAACCCACGAGTTAAACTAGAGTTCGCGACTCATTACAAACGATCAAATAAAATTATGAAAAAATACGAAAACGTGATGTAATTTACTCTTCTTTTATAACATAAGAGTAAAAGTATATCATTAAATAAATTATACAATAAGTGATCATTTCAGAGTAAACTGATACACCTTAAATCGTGCATTTGACAAAATGACTTTATTTTCAATACAACTTATTTTGACATAACTAATAAACACGACTAGCTCTCTCGACATCTTAATAGAAATACGAGACATAAATCCTCTTATCATACCACCAAGGATATTATAGAATCTTATTACGACTATCACCTCGCACGATCCCCAATGAGCTATATGTATCTGAAAAATATTAGAAATAATATTATGAGCAAAAATAGCTCAGTAAGTTGATAACTCATAAGTTATGTGTTACCATCTAATAAATTGGGGGAAACATAAAAATACAAGCATTAATCATAATATTAAAATCAATATCTTCATACATTTAATAAATACGTATATAACATTCCAATCGAAATCATCTCACTCAATTCGCAATCGTTGTCATTTAACCATATCAAACATGTGTATGCAATGCAACATTCTCATATGTATGCACGGATCACCAACTGGCCAGTGATCGATAGGTGGACTTTAGATGTGGCTCCCATCGTGATCAGCGATGCAGCACTTAACTCCATTCTACCTCATCTCTTTCGGGGAACAAATCATTTAGCATTAGGTGAATTCTAGAGAGGGCCCCTACGGATTCTAGAGGTGACCCCCATCGCGACTACTCACGATGTGACACTTAGCTCCGCATGACACTTACCTCCAGTCTATCTCATCTCATTATTGAGGAATAGAATGATGGATTGAACCCTAGAGGTGACTTCAATCGTGATTTGCGATGTAGCACTTAGCTCCAACCATCACATATGTAGACGCAGGCAGATGCAGATGCATGATTCATCATATAACAATTTCATATCAAAGATCAAAAGATTAACCATATCTTGTAACTCAAATATCAGAAGATGAATCATGTTGAACACTGATTGAAATAGAATAGGATTGCATTTTATTAAGTCAATCCTTAACATACTACATATGTTTTTCAATTGTACCATCACTCGATCAAACATTTCAAATGGAACAAGATTGCACTTCTCGTAATTCATATCATATCACATATGCTTTCAAATGTGCAATCATACAATTATTCATGTATACTTTTCATAGTTGCATTTTTCGAAATCAATTCATAACCTATTCAAAACATATTTAATACATATAACAATCGATGTCGGACCAAATTCAAAAGAGGTGAAAATATAGAGTAAGAGAAATCAACTTACCTATAAGGACTAACAAAATATTTTTCCTTTCCTTTTTCACTACTTTACTCTTCTGCCCCTATAACAATAATAGTAAGAAACACATTACTACTATGCTCTGAACACAATTCTATCTACATGAATCATAATTAATTGCAAAGGGATATGAACCTTAAGTATTTACTCTAATAACTTAAGTAACTCTTTAAAATAAGGATTGACCTAATATTATGACAGATTGCATACATAATAAAAGAAAATTCGTATCTACTTTAGTTGATAACCAAATTTGTTCATTCCAATTTTGCTTACTTTCTGGTTGCTAACATATTAATCAACAAAAGTTTCATATCTTATTTCATTGTGGTTTGTTCACAGGAAAATCAACATTCAGCCTAACTTTAATCTTGTTTCTATGTTCTGACAGAATGAGTGACCTTACTTTATAATTTATATAAAATAATAAACATTCCCTGTTCTGATAATTTTAATTTTCTCAAATAGTAGACATCCGAGCGTGCAACTCATAAAATTACTTGAATTTATATCTATTTGTACTGAGCACAATAAATTTGATCAATACTAGCATAATCTGCCCTAAGCTCCATCCTGATAAACTGAGTAAGGCTTGGTAAACTATTTATAACTTTTGACACACACATAATTTTATAGTAATTCCAATTGTCAATGAAACCTAATAGAAATTTATATAACATCATAAATTATCAATTAATTCCATGACATATTGGATTTAATACATAATTTACAAATTTGAATAATAATTTCGACGGACAGGATGATAGTACTTTAAATATAAGAGCATAACTTTCTCTACAGAACTCATATTAGCTTGATTCTAAAGCTCAATGCAATTATACTCATAGAGGATAAATAAAAAAGAAATTTCATAATTTTGGGACCACCCAAAGGTATGGAATTATATAGCTAAATATTCGAGAACTAATTGAACATGGCTAGGATTAATTTTGCTCATGAAGAACATGAATTTTGCCGCATTATTAGCTAAAATCTGAGAGTGAATGAGATGGAGAAAATTCAGAGAAACCCTAATTAGAAAGTTATGTAGTTGAAATCAAAAGAAAATGAAGTGTGAACTCACCACATGCCAAAACCCTAATTTCCCTTCTCTTCTTTCAAATACCTTCACTAATAGAACATGGTCTCCTCTTCCACTTGAATTTCGGATTGGGCAAGTGAGGAGATGAAAAGATGTGATAGAACATGTAGAGGGTAAAGATAAGGCCTGTGGAAAGCGATCTTAAGTCGGCCAAATATAGAGGTAAGTTAGTGCCCTTGATATTGAACTTATTTGCATCTAATGCCATTTAAGTAAATGGTTTTGCCTTTTCTATTTATTTATTTATTTATTTATTCATTTACTTAAGACATTACATCTAAATAAGGAACTACCTCCATTTGGATTCAAATAAAATATTTATAAAAATAAATAATCAAAGAATCGAAATGTAATTTTTTGTTCGAAGAACAAAAATCGCGATTTCACATATTTTTTGATTTTGCATCTATGTTTTACCACAGTAAAACACCTCCTAAAAATTGTTAAAAATCACATTTATAATACTTCGATATATAGGAATAATTATCAGGACTTTAATTTTCTTATTTCTGATATTTTTAAATATCATATTTTTATGCCTTGGACAAATTCTCGCCAAATTTCAGCAATCAAACACTATGAGTTACAACTCATGCCTTAACACATATATCAATTTTCTTATCAATAATATGATATAATATTAACCCATGTGATTACATGTGAATTAAATTTGGGATATTACATTCTACCCCCCTTACAAATTTTGTCCTCGAAATTTAACGTATTTCCTTGTTCTAAACAATACGAATAATTATCACACATGCTTTGTTTGAGGCCCTAGATTATTTGCCATAAAATCTACGAAAATGAAATAACTCCATATCAAAGGACTTATTCTATTTGGTTTAGAATGTGATTATGCTTTCCTTCATATAATGTTCCCTCATAAAACATCATTGCGATGACCCAACTTGGTGTTATTCTATCATTGCTCATCATGCAAAAGTCTAGATAGGAAAGTGTGGGGTATTGAGAACAAAAATTAGCCAAATAAAAATTGATAACCTTTTTATGCATCTTCCTAGATTATCATGATTGATTTTGTTTGAAAATATATTATCTTACCCACATCATACACTATATTTGACATTTTTTTTGTCATTACATATCTTCAGTTTGTTTTCGTTATAAACATCTCATTGTTTTATTCATGCCTACAAAACTTAGGCGTATCACTCATTCTACTCATTTTTTTTGTCTGGATAAAGTTCAAATGAAGATAAGTGCCATAGTTATAAGCATAAAATGAACTGAATCAGAGAATCAATAAAATTGTGACTTATGTCTAGTCCAGGTAATAGAGAAAGTGTCATAATTCACATGAATCTATTATATCCTTAAAGAGAGGATGGTAATTAAATAAGGAACCATCACCTATTCTGGTGACTATAAGTCATAGACTATCTTTTACTATCTACGAATAAAAGAGAGGGAGTGAGCAAAAATGAAATTAGGGTATATGGTTTCTTATATATATATAATTGAATGTTGGTTCGAGTTCGCGATCGAAAATCAAAAAGGCATCCACTTTTAATCATTCTTTCACTATGCTCTCAATCAACACTCAATGATAGTAAACTCTATGACTCCAATCAATGAATGATGATCAGAGGCGGACACACTCCAATACATCTTTCGATAAATTTTTTAACTTGCTTTTTAAACTCTCAAGGTTGGTTGACATAATAAAGGAAGCAATGAAGAATCATTAATCACCCATAGAAGAGTTACAACGTTGATTCCATCAATCAATTATTCTAAGTGAGATGGAACAAGTAAGGACGAACTAAAGATCAATTGTAAATTGATGCTCAAATATGGAAACTTTGGGTCGATAAAGATTATTCAAGGATCATTGATTATTTCAAAATTTGTATTTATATATGGTGATTCAATCACTCGAGTAATGTGAGCTATGACAAACAAAGAAGAACTAAAAATCCATACTCGAAAATTGAATTGTAATCAATAGTGATCAATCAGGAATCATCAGTGATTTCGAAATCTATATTGAGGGAGGAGTTAACAATGATTCTGATATCAACAATACTAATTTAAGAATTTAAAAAACTTTAAAAATTATAAATAATGATTCACATCTACTAATGATAATTTACTGATCATCAATTGATTTGGATCCTACCAAGTAAGTATCACTTGTCAATATTAAATAAATTTGATAGTTGGTTCTTCTACACCTTATACATGATTTAGTGGTGTTATCTTTTGTCATTTACAAATAAGTTTACAATTTCTTAAAATATAGACAACTCATAATGTCACAATAAAATTATAGTTTATTCTCCTTACTGATATTTCCTACCACATCTTCATTAGCACACATAACCTTATTCCTCATTAATGTTCTCAAACCTAAATATGACAACTCGTAATAATCTATACTTATATCTAACATTGATGAATCCATATTTGTATCAAAAAAGTATTTATATATCTATAAGATTTTTTAAGGACCATACTGAATTTTTTTCTTGTATTATCGAACACATTTCGTAAATTAATTTTTTCGACTATTCGAAATAACATAACTACACCTTCATCTATTCTTCATATACGTACATTTGATCGAAATATATCCCGACCTTGTAACATGTAGACTCTAGAGTCTATCCACATGGAGATCATTAGAAATATCTTTTTCCTAATAACCAAAATTGTTTCAAAGTGTCAAAACATAAGGTCTTCAAAACCAAATTGTTTGACTTTTCTTTTCTAATTAAAATATCAGCGATGTAAAATGTATTTACCATTTGATTCTTATACGTATGGATAATCCACCTCATGCTAACTAGAATCACAAATGATATGTATTCTCACCTCACACTTCCAAGATGTTTAAATATGGTTGTCCCAAAACAAAATATCCTATGTCACTAGATGATTTCTAACCCAACATTTCTCTTTATATAACCATGTCTTATTTTGCACATATATTATTTTTTAATATGAAATGTGAATTAGGTATCCCCTACCTATAACGTTCCCATTCACATCAATGGATTCCTTATTACTCGGTCACATGTACATGACATGCCTCATGCTTTCTTAAAATGTGCACAGGAAACACATCATAGCCCCTTAAAAGTTAAGTAACCTAATATTTGATTTGATTCACCAAAGTATCTCAATCGATCTCATGTCGTAGGGACATGATTTATCTTTCCTAGAATTGACATGATCAATATTACACCGCCAGGCAAACTCATGTTGAATTTTGACATTTAAATTTTGTTCTATAGGGGTTTTACAAAATAGTGCTCAAACAAATTCATGACTTGCAAGACTCTATGAATCAACTAGGATGTCATAAATAAAAAATAACTATTGTTTAATCAAACAATGTCTTGAAATTTTTATTAGATCCACAAAGGTAATTGGACATTAAGTGATCAATTGACATTATAAAAAACTCATGATGATCGTGTCATGTTTTGAATGTACTCTTTGAAGTATAACTTTTTTTTCAATGGTATTACAATATTAAATCAAGCTTAGGAAATATAAGGGCATCTTGTAGTCAATGAAACAAATAACCTACTTCTCATAAGTTATTCTTTATAATTACTTGATTCAAATGTCTATAATCGAACTTGGGAACTCATCTTTATTTTTTATCAATAAGATTGAAGTTCATGATTAGGGTCAACTAAACCCTCATATGAAGACTCATATAGTTATTTTTGTGTCAATTGAAAAAGAGTATTAAACATAAGAATTTATATGAAGAAGGTCAATAAAGAATTCTCCCTATAAGGGGTAGGTCAAGCCACTTCTATAAATATTTTTACAACTATTTAAAAATATGAACATTGTTTGGGAATAAATATTACTTTCTACCCATAAAAATCAAGAGCCCAAGACATCCTTTTTGAAAATAACTTATTGTCGTACCTATAATAGATTGAAGAACATGTAGTTACCTGCCTATTTTCCATAAAATGCAAATGATGGCCGATTTGGAAAGAAACATAGCTAACTTTCTATGATCATACATGTCACGCAATTAATCCATACCAAAATCATATCAAATTCATGAAAATGTAAAACAATCATATCAACAATCAAGTACTTGTTGCATTCCTAACTATGCATTATTAGTATACTAAAAAATAATAATCACAAAATAGTACTCGATGGTTCCTTTTTTTTCGAAATGACATTCCAAGTCTATGCATACAAATAAATGTATATGGTTGCAATAGATTGAGTCATAATCCGTCAAAGGCAAGTATCACAATCACATTTTGAAATATCATACATTAATACCTATATAGCCACACACTATAATCCCCAATCTACAACAACCCAAGCTCAACACCGATAGCCCCAACTATAAGTATAATTATGTCATCTTAGTAGCCATGCAAACTTTGAACAAGGGAAGGACCTATTGCTCCGATACCATAACTGTCACGACCCCGATTTAACCCGCGAGTTAAACCAGAGTTCGCGACTCATTATGAAGACAAACTATAGCATTTGCTACTTATAAACTTAAACATACATATAGTTTGTTAGTTCGGTTTAGTAGTTTTCGTATTCTTATGTTATATATTATGCCTGTGATGGTTTTATATTACCTGTGATAGTTTTATATTGCCTGTGATGATTTTATATTGCATGTGATGCTTTATATTGCCTGTGATGAATATCAATGCATTTTGAGATGCATTATAAATTGTATGGCATGGGAAGGAAAAAAATGAGGTTGGGGCGAGTAAAAAAATGTGCATGTAGCGACACCATAGCGTCTCATTGGCGTTTAAACACATGTCGACGCTAATTTAGATATATCACACTTAGCGTCATCTTAGCGTCTCATTGGCGACAAATGCATGATCATATTTGCGTCAATCTAGCTCCTTACTAGCGCCTAAGTTAGCCACACGTGGGCGTCGGAAGAGCGTCTCACGTCTACCGCCCCTTGCGCGTCGATTTAGCACGCGGTCCTGCTTCGCGCAGCCCCAAACATCGCATCTTAATACCGTCGATATAGCGTCAATATGTGGCGCTAGTTGCATCTCAACATCTTTGACTCTAGTGCGACGCCACTAGCCACCGAGTTCCAGCGTCTCAATTTTGCGACGCTAGTTAGATGCGAAGGAGACGCTCTTCACAATAGAGACGTAATAGCGCTTCCCTAGCGTCTTCGACCGTGAGTCGCTAATTGCCAATTTTCTTGTAGTGACGAAGACAAATCGAGAAATATGAAAAATATATAAATTACGAAAAAGTTGTAAAATTCTTGTGAAAATAATTTTACTCCCCCTAACACATAGCTTTCCTTACAATGATAGATATTCACATGAATATTAATTGTAAGGTACTCTTCATATAAAGTGATATTCGGATCATATTTCTCCTATACTTCTTCCCCTTTTGTTTCATCAAAAATAATAATTTATATATATGAAGCATATAGAAAATCATATGTAACTCCCTCTTAATCAAATTTTCAAAAAGTTATTCTTCCCCTTTTGTCATGCAGAGTATTGCAACATAAAGATTTGAAAATACAACTCCCCCTAAATTCATGACTATTTTATAATGAAGATCAATTTATGAAAGTCATAGAAAAATATGTTAAGCATCAAAACATGGCATAAAACTTTGATACAACAATGATATCCATGATATGTTAAAAATAGAGTTGAACATGCTCACCCTATCACTATGACCAATTTTTTGTTCATTTCTTTTCTTTCAAATAAATAGTCATTTTGAAATTTTTGAGTAAAATTAAAAGAATAAGTCTAATCACTTAAGAAATATAAGAATGCAAACAATGATATTTTTACCATAACATTTGTGCCTTCAAATTTTTAATTCCACTTGTCCTTTGTATGTGAGGCACACATACAAAAATGATTATGTAACCTTTGGTACCCAAATTTCTTTGGGTCCTATTTTATTAGACATTGTTCCTTTCGGAACCCAAATCATGTCATTTTGTGAAGATTTTCTTGCTTTGCATTAATACACAAAAATGGTCATTAAATCCACATGTAAAATATGTAATATGTGATTTTCTATATGTATGATTAGATTTTCAATAAGAATTTTAATGTCTAAAGTGTTATCTAAGATTATTTTTTGTTATATGAGAAATAGCTATATTTTTCAAAGAGGCATTTTCCTTCTTTTTTTTTAAAGAGCATGCTAGTTTTACAATTTCACATGCATGTGTAATCTCCAAAGTTTCAATTCCATTTTTGAGATTTTCATTTTCCATTTTTAATTTGTTAAACTCATTTTTCATAATATGAAGATCATTCATCAAGGGTTTATTATCAATTAGACATGCATCCCTTTCCTTTTTCAAAATATCAAAATCATCTTTTATAATATGAAAGTCATTCGTCAATTTTTTATTCTTCTTTTTAAGCATAAAATATTTTTCAATTAAGAAAGATAATTCCTTATGCACGTCAAAATTGATATTATCATTCTCATTATCATTATCACTATTAGCACTAAAACAATAAGAAGAGTTGGATGATACCTCATCATTATGTGCCATTAAGCATAGATATGCATCCTCACTCGACGAATTTGATGATTCATTTGATTCACCTTCACTGGACTCTTCATGCATTTTCTTCTTTCTTCTATGAGATGTTTCTTCTTTGTGATTTTTGTATAATCTTCGGGTAGGCTTCACATTCTTCTTGTTCTTTCTTTTTCACCAATTTGATATACTTATCGAGTTTTCTTGTGTAGAGAGCAAGTCTCTTTTCGTCTACTTCTTCTTTACTCGAGTCATCTTCACTTTTGCTTGCTTTCAAAGTCAATGTTTTCTTTTTAGGAGCATTTGATTCTTCTTCTTCTTGGATTCCTATCTCATAGGTTAGAAGTGAACCAATTAGATCGTTAAAATTCAATTTGTTCAATTTTTTTTCTTCGATCACCATCCTTTTTGTATGCCAACAGGAGGAGAGAGGCCCGAGAATCTTTTTCATTTTTTGGAGGTTAGTTCTCGGCTCGCCCAAAGAGGCTAAGTCATTCACAATATCATTAAATCGAGCAATCATATCATTTATAAATTCATTTACATGCATCTTGAAGGAATCATATTTATGATTCAAAATATTCAATCTAGATTCTTTAACTTTATCGGTTCCTTCATAAGTAGTGATGAGTTTGTTCCAAATCTCGATTGCACTTTCACAATTTGAAATTCGATTAAAATTCGTTGCATCCAAAGCACAATAAAAAATATTCTTTGGTTTCCAATCCAATTTCGAAAAGAAATTTTTGTCTTTCGTCATGTTCGGAAGGTAATTTTTCATGTAAATAATAGTCTTTTTCACATGTTTATATCAATATGCAAAATTTGATACATTTAAATAATATTCCACATGTTTATATCAATAGAACATATGTAGGATTGAATCTGAATTTTTCAATATGCAAAATTTGATACATTTAAAAGGGGAGGACGACTAATTGATTGTCTTCGGGAAAAACAAATGCACTTGATGTCATAGCTCTTAAGATTGTTAAATCTTTAAAAAATGCGATTGACACTTAAAAATGACTAGATCTAAAATGATTAGATCTGAAAATGAGAAGATTCAAAATATCAAAACAAAAGCAATCCGCTCTGATACCAATTGTAGGATTTCTTTGAACCTTGTCAATGATCGAACTTACAGACCCAAAGGGCACTAAGAGAGGGGATGAATTGATGTTTAACCGAAAATATCGATTTCACAAAATTCGTCGTGGAAGCACAAAACTGATTCTTAAGGCCTTTGCACTTCAGATTATAAACACAATATTAGAGGGAGATAGAATGAGAGAAATCAAACACAAATAGACGCGATGGTTGTTGACGAGGTTCGGCCACACCTTGGCCTACGTTCCCGCTCCGACTTCTCGACCTCGAGATCGTCGGAGATTCCACTAGCACTTCCTTTCTTCTAAATGGGGCAAGGAAGAAAGCCCTTTACACTAACCACATTTTCTCCGCTTCGATAGGCAAGGCAACCTCTTCTTCTAGGAAGCTAATATATTTCTCTCGCTCAAGAGGTAAGATTTAGAACATCTTTTACACAGGAGCTCTCTCTATTTTCTGAATAAAATATTTGTCTCTCTTTACAATGCTAGGCTCACAAGAGTGGAAGAAAGAAAAAAAGAGCACAACTAAAATAATAACTTCAAGAAAAAGATCTTCTTTTGATTTCTTGAAGTATTGCTTCAATGCTTAGATGGGTGCCTTTGCTTCTGGCCTTGACGCTCCTTTTATAGGCTCTGGTATATGGAAAATTCGTTCAGAATTAATTCCACATTTTCTTCTTGAAATATAGTCGTTATTGTTCATACGAGTAATGGACCAGTCGACCGCATTTATGGACCGGTCGATCGGACTATATGACCCTTGCACTAATTTCTCCAATTATCGCAGTTTGTCGATCGACTGGACTATCGATCGGTGTCTCGACCGGTACAGTCTCGCAGTTTTGATTTATAGCCGTTGAGCTGATCGGTCGACCGGTGCTTCGATCGGACTGTCGTCGGGTATGGTCTCGACGTGAATTTGGCAGCTCATATATTGATCGGTGGACCGGTATCTCAGATCGGTTGACCGAACTATCTCGACTGGCCTTCATAGCTTTGACCGGCAGGTTGACCATCCTGCACTATTTTGAGTGTAATTTTCTGCACAGTTATCCAAATTAGATGATCTTGGAGTCTATGGAAAGCTAACAGAATTCTCTACAACTCTGGTTCAACATTCATCCAACGCTAATAAGATCAGTGCCAATTATTTAATCAAAGTGTAGTGCATAAAGTTATCTCTTTTTTAACTTTCTAGCAATTTATCTTTAATCATTCGAGGTTTGTATCATCAAAATATACTTTAATATGTCATTAAAACTTAGATCCAACAGGAGGGTGGTTTTATGTGGTAGAAGGACGGTTCAAATTCATCATCACGTATGGGTTTTGAGCAGATTTCCCCAACGTGCCCTGCAGGTACGGATGGTGGTGTGTTAGCTGTGGAGGTAGGATGACCGATGGATGTGGATTGAGAGAGCATCTGACCATTGGATGGGGGCACACGGATCGCAGACGTGTCACTAGGAGGAAGATCAGAAGTTGTGTTTGTTGCCAAGAGATCGCAGCCACCGGCAACGTCCGGTTGGATCACAGCCGCACGATCCAAGTGCATAATGGAATACTGGATTGGTGACATGGCAGGAACCATTGGACCAAGGATAGCCATTGTGGATTAGCCATGTTAGGCCAGCGTTGGCCAATGACTGTGCCCGGTTCGGTGGAGTGACCGACGGTAGATCGGCATCCGGTGCAGGTAGTTTAGGTCCAAAGCAGGGCTCCGGACCTGAACCATCGGCTGCTCACCACCACGCCGAGCTGCCAGGCCGGCATGCCTGACCGGAGCACAGCAGGTACGCGCAGCCATGATCAAACAAAAGGACCTCCCGCACACGATCTCCATCGTCGGAAGCAAGACGAGCACAACAATGCTCGAAGCGATGGCCGACAAGTCCACAACGGAAGCAGAAAGTGGGGATGTTCTCATATAATACTCACTGGAGATAATGGTAACCGTTGGGTAGGCAGACCCACGTCCCTTGCTTGAGTGGTGCTGCACGATTGAGCTCGATGCAAACCCATGCCGGAGCATCGTCGCACCGTAGATCGACCTGCAAGACCAGCCCAAAAGCCGCGGCCACCCAATATAAGGAGCGGATGGACCGCAACTCCAGAGGGAGACCCGGGAAGTGTATCCATGTAGGAGTTGCAAGAGCTTCATTACTATCCATACATAAAAGGAGGTTACGTGAGCCACTGATAGGAGGGTGCCGTTGAACTCCCAAGGCCCTCCCATTAGTACTTGCAGGCAGTCATCAGCTAGCAAAGGAAAATAGGATGTATGAGTTACCAATCTCCGTGATCGTCCACAACGCGGTAGTATGCCAGAGATCCAGAATAGCTTGTTTTAGAGTAGTGAGATCGTTGACGAAGCGACCGAGAAGGCAGAGGCGCAATGCTATGGACTGCTCCTCAATTTCGTGATCATCTCATGCAGGCCGCAAAATTGACGCTGGGAGATGGCGATCTAAGGATACGAACGGGGTGCGCGAACGAGAGACACCCAAGAGTGTGGGAGGGAAAAACATTTGGGGTGGGGAGAAGGGATGGATACGAGTGGGTTGGATTCAGAGAGAGAGGGGGAAAAGGATCACTGTGGGGGGAGGGGATGGCTGTAGTGGGGTGAGAAGGGGTCATGTGGGAGAGGTCCCAAGGCCCCAGGGTAGGGTGACATTTGGGGTCGTCCCCGGCGAGGCATCGAGGACAATGCTGATGGCTTGGATTACAGCGTGAGAGGAGGTGGAGGAGGAGGAGGAAGAGGAGAGGTGTGGGGGGTGGGGGGGAGGAGATCGAGTAAAGTAGTGTGCCTCAAGCTTCTTTGTCCCTGTGTTAGCCTTCTGATCTCAAGATGCAATAACATGCCCTGGTCTTGGAGCATGAAGGTTGTCAATTGTTATTTCCCTATTTAATCGAATTATTATTGGTCAATGATCATTGATTATCTAATTGAAAATTATTAATTGAATATTAATTTATTAATTAGACAATGATAATTGAAATTTATTTTTTTATTAACCTGATATATTGCTCATATTGATAAATTATTATATTGCTAATTAATTATTGTATTGATTACTCAATTAATTTATCATTATCATACTTTTTTGAGCATATTAATTATTTAGTAAACCCTACATACTGAATATTTTTATACTCCTAAATATTTATATGTACTTGGATTCATGTAGGTGAGAGAGCTATAGATGATGGTCATGCAGGTGAATATGCTTATGACAGACAAATATTGCACATGTTCTAGATCGAGATATTTATTTTTATTATTTCTGCATTTATTGGAACTGTGAACTTGTGAATGTTTTAGTGTTTTAATTATCATGAATTATTGGTTATCATTATTAAATTATTTTTGCACTTTATAAATTTTATTTCAAAAAATTATGTAACATCTCTGGAACGACTCTGAGCATGTAAAAATCACGTCACATGGGTCTCGAAACGTTACAGAAGGCCTTTGGCGAATCACTCGGTAGAATCCTTCTCCTTGAGCTCCAATGTGTTCTAATTTTACTAAAATCGGACTAGTCAATCAACATTGAAAATCATAGAGCAACTGAATCGAATTGGTCCAAATTGAACTACCGAGAACTGTCGAACTACCGGACTGATGTAAATCCGAATTTGATCAAATTAAATTTTAATTTATTAGGCATTTGACTAAAGTCTAATTAGGGAAAATTGGAGAAAAATGTGCCACAGTTCTTAAATCCCTAAACCCTAAAATATACTATCATTCAAGATTGTGGCTAGAAGAAGATTGGGTTTTAGGGTGTTACTTTCAGCACTGGAGTGACCTACCTCTAACTTGTGACATCTCCATGGGGCAACAGCGGCCCATCTTTTTGTCGTAACACATGAAAACTCAAGCTGATGGTAACACGAAAATTGACGGAGATTTATCACCTAACAAGCAAATTGAATCAAGTTGATGTCTCAACAAGTATAGTGACTCAAGCAAGCTCATTTAATTAAATTGGTTCAAGTTGATATGGTGACAAAAAAAATTTTTAAAAAAAAGGCTCAAACTTATGTCGTGACAAGCAAATTACATATTTGTTGAGTTATTCATTTGTTCCCTGACAGTTCACAACCTCAACTCTGGTGTCCACTCAAATATAGACTTTTATAGTTGTATGATTAGAAAACATATTTGATTTGCTGTACAATTATATTTTAGGTATGCTAATATATATAGTAGTAAGTATAAATTTTGCTGTTAATTTTGTTATAGTCTAAAATTATCTAAAACAATCATTAATTAGCTTATTATTTGGAATAATAACTCATTTCTTTTCATCAACTAACTTGTAGATGTATCAAATATTTTCTGACTGATATGTTGAACTCTCGTGGGATTGGTGCAAAATGAGAAGCACAATGGAAAGAGAAAAAAAAACTGCAAGAACCTCAATACCTAAATACTGCACCAAGTATGGTGGATATATTTAACAGAAATAAGTAATTAACACGAACAATGATTCATGTTCCTCGATCCAAAGTAAAAGTAGAACAATTGAAGCATTTTTTATTATTTTTTTTGTTTTCAACCGTTTTTTTCAATTTTCCCTCTTTTGCCTTTTTTCTTACAAAATATTATATTTATTAAATATAATATACTTATTATAAAATAAGTAATTTAATGTTATTTATTACTTAGTATTTCTATTTAACTATAATATGGTCAAAATAATTTTGTATTTAAATTACATATTTTTAACAATTTTTTTAAATGAAAAAATAATTTATACTATTATTTTTAGTATTTAATAAAATATATTTTATATCTATAATATATTTTTTTCTATTCAAATACTTATTAAAATTACTTTATCACATCTATTTTTTCATCTCACATCTATTTTTTTAATTTCTCGTCATTATATTTCACTACGTCCAAACACCTTCTTAATCTATTAATTCAACTGAAAGAACTAACACTCCTATATCCAACTTAAATGCATTTGGTCACAATTATTAGGTGTAAGCTAAGAGGTCATCCAACTTTGTCGTAGTGCAAAAGGCCCCATTAGCATCTGGGACAATAACTAGCTCAGTTGTGGTGCAGCTCGGTCTAGCTAGTTAATTAATAATAATAATAATAATAATAATAATAATAATAATAATAATAATAATAATAATAATAATAATTCGTTGAATGGAATTGACGACTTCCGAATTCATATTTAACAGAGCAAAAAAAAAAAGCTATTTATTTGTTAATAGTTTTTGTTTCATTTGGTAATAATGAGATACACGTACGTTGAGTTGATTTATGCATGTTTCTTTCTAATTTATATATGTCATGCATTGCGAGTTTGTGGCGATGGAACAAACGTGCGAAATACTATTGTTTATATAACCTATAAGTCAAGTCATATTGACCACTGTATCACAAGAATCCCATGTGGAATTGACGGACCACTTCATATGATGTGAGGCCAACAATTATATTTCTAGTAGTTAATGCAAAAGGAGAAGAATTAATATGCCAAATATCTGGATGTCCCATCGTGATTGTGATCAAAGTAATTGAGTGTGCTATTTATTTTTACATAAATAACTATATATTATTTTTAATAAATATATAATACTTTATTTGATTTCATCTTACATAAATGTCACATTAGCATCATATATAGACAGCAAATTAATCTGGAAATATGTTATTGGAGACCTTTTCGTTACAAACTTATAAGTTGGAGGAATGATTTATTGTAAAATGAAGTTCACGAATCAAAATGGAATCGAGTTTGAAGAATTAATGATGAAAATTATTATAATATTATTTTCATATTATTATACTTCATCAATATTATTACTATACTATGGTAAGTATCTTTTCATGAAAACAATCAATTATTATAATTGAGCTTAATGTTTTTATATTCATTAAAATACATTTTACTTTTTCAATTATTATGTTTATCTAAACAACCTATCAAATTAAGTATTTAAATTCGTGTTCTACACCCACTATAATCATTCTAGCAAATTAAGTAGTTTAATTCATGCTCCACATTTTCGTTCAACTAAAATATAATTGAAATAAAAAAAAGGTGGAAGAAGACAAAAAGTATATATTCTTACAGAAAACAAAGAAACTTGCCATTGATTACCATATTAGATTACGATTAATCAAATATTAGATTATTGTGTACAACCGGCTCTTGTATTAATGCTTCCCGAGTTTCGTCGGATACCAAAGAATCATGAATAGTAGATAATTAATTTTCTAATAATTTGCTAATAAAATATGGTTATTTAATTCATCAACGTACTTACATTACATGTTCGGTTGTAATTCAATTTTATTAAAACGAATTTACATCCTATAATGTAAATATTAAAATTAAAAGCTCTTATTTTTCTTAACGGCAGAGCAAAATGGGGTTCGGGTTCACGCCTGTGGGCCCGGTCTCCACGAGAATAAAAAAATTAAGAAAGGGTACTAGACTTGGTCTCGGGCATTTTCGAGATTCGAGACTGGGTCAATCCAAAAAATTAAGAATAAACCTGAGAATACAATCGATAATTAATTAATATTAAATAATTTCATATTATCAAAATTAAATTAGAATTTATATAAGGTAATATATTATTATAATTATATTTTAGTTATGAATTCGAAATTTCATTTAGAATTGAACCGGGTTTAGGTAAATCATATTAGAATATTTTAAAATTAGATAAAATGATGATATAATTTAATATATTATTTAAAATTAGATAAGTTTAATATATTATTAAAATTATATTTTATTCTAATCCTACTGAGTCTGGGTCGAGTTTTTTAGCGATAGATCCGGTTCCGACCCGAATCTGACTGAGTTTTCTCCAAAATACAATCGGTCCCGATCCGATTACGTACCGAGTCAAAAAAAATTTCGAAAAGTCGGATCGGTCCGGTCCGGATCGATCTAGCCCCTAAATTTAACCTTTAAAATAATTGATAACATATATAATTATTCATCAGTAAAGTAAAATTGGAACTCTTTTTCAGAACATATTTATGTGATCCAATCACATGCAATTCAACGGGAAAAGAAACGTTAATGATAAGTCGATTCATGCAGGTACGGAAATCAGATTAATATTCTATTGAGTACACTTGTTCACAAGTACGACGTAATTAATTGTCAATAATAATAAATATATTCTTGTTCAAATAGGTCATAACCGACCACTACGTACTGAATTTCCAACCCAATCTTTCTTCATCTCGCTTTCCTTATTAGAAACGAGTACATTGCATATAATTAATCAAAGTAAACTTAAAGAGATTGATCCTTTTCACCCAAAAAAAAAAAAGAGATTGATCCTTAGTTAATTAACTACAAAATAAATGTACAACAAGGTGTGAAAAGGGTAATTATATAGAGATCAAAACAATGCACTGCACATATTGAACAAGACATAACGAATGTCGTGTATGTTTTCTGGATAACTTTCACTAAATATCTATAAGTTTATTTATTTTTTCAACTCTATCCTTCAATTTATAATTAAATTGTCCTTCCATTATTAACTTCTTTTACCGGTTACCCTTTTCATCGAATCTAGAAGGTTTATCGATTGCAAAGAAATTACAAAATTATAAAGTGAAGTCAGATAATGGAATTGAAAAAAATGTTAAACTTTTGATAATCCGATGATCATTCACATTATATATATATATAATTATTAATAAAAGACTCCATTAGATCACTTACATAAAATTTAAATTCTAATCATTGTTAATATTAAAATTCGACATTTAGAGAAAAATACATCTAATTTTTTTTAAGGTAATGCAATTAAATGGCTGCGGGTCTTTTGTTTCATTCAAACTCAAACGTGCGATCTAATTAATACGTTGATGTCATGACATCATCAATCTATACTAATAATTAATTAATACGTTGAAGCTCCTTTTCCTTTTTTTCCTGATGCAATATCTTTTTTTTATTTTCTTTTTCTTTTTCTTTTCTCTCACATATTTTCTTATAAAATAAATTTTTATTAAATATTGAACATTTATATTAAATAATTAATATAATATTATTTATTACTTATATTTTCTTAAAAAATTAATATTTTATTAGATATAGATTATTTAAAATGATTTATATATTTAAATAATATTTTTTAAATAAAAAATTAGAAATATTTTATATACTTTATGTATATAAAAACTATTTTTAATTCAAATACTCACTAAAAATTAACCCATCAGTTCTATTTTTTTCTATTAAATCAAATTTTTAATTCCTTTCAAATACACCATAAATTAATTTATCAATTTAATTATTTACGAAGAATTTGGGAGGGACTACGATTCCATTTTCGAACACAATCAAGTTTTTTGTGAATAGCTGAATTTACAAATTAATCTAAAATATGTTTGGATAGAGTGGAACGTAATAATGAGGAACCAAGTTGATCCGATATAAAAAAATGAATGCGATGAATTAATTTTCATAAGTGTTTAAATAAAAATAAGTATTATAAATATAAAATATAAATTTATTAATTATTAAAATATATTATTTAAATACAAAAATCATTTTTAAATTAGTTTTATTTAATAAAATATTAATTTTTTAATAAAATAATAAGTAATAAATAATATTGTATTAAAATTTTTTATTATAGATATTTATATTTAATAAAAAATATTTGATATAAAAAAGGAAAAAAGTTGAAAAGAAAAAAAGAATGGAATCAGCCACTTAAAATCAGAATCACATGATTCAAGTTTCGTAATAGTAGTAGAGTAATAGTGGCCCGATTTCATATCAAGAACTAGACCATGATATCCTATAAGCTGGAGGTGGAATTAGGTCATGATGCTTTGTTTTCGGTCATATTTACTTACCAAACAAGGCTTTTGGAGGACAATTCAAATTAAAAGTGAATTTTCATATATACAATGTCAAACGTCGAATAAATAATGGGATTCCTATTATGATGGGATGGATACAGACTAATTTTCTCATATGTATCACATAATAAAAAAGTTGAAGGATCATTTCGATATAATTAACCATTTAAATTGTTGATAATGACTTCATTATGGATAATATAACCACGAGGCATAATTTATTGTCATATTGTAGCTATAACATAACAAACTTATAAAAATAAGTTCAATGTTATGACATGAAAAGGAAAGAACAATTACTCCTATGAAGTTGGAAACATCATAGGATTTATCTCTTTTTTAAATGTCCTTATTTTTCAGAAAAAAAATTATTCGATATTCTATTTCTCTCTATTAAAACATCTCTTTCCTCCGGCATCCTTTTTTTTAATTTTTTTTGCAATTTTCATTTTTGCCCGTCTCAGAATTTAGTTTTGTTCTCTCTCTCTCTCTCTCTCTCTCTCTCTCTCTCTCTCTCTCTCTCTCTCTCTCTCTCTCTCTCTCTCTCTCTCTCTCTCTCTCTCTCTCTCTCTCTCTCTCTCTCTCTCTCTCTCTCTCTCTCTCTCTCCTTCCTTTTAATTTATATATCCAGCATCCTCCATCTCTTTTGTAATTTCATTTTTGTTTTTCATCGCTCCCCTCTTCCATCTAAAAATCTCTTCACTTTCTCTCTCCTATAATTTATTTTTCCTTTTCTCTCCAATTATCTTTATATATATTTCTGTCTGTCTCTCTGAATCTCATTTCTTTTTTTTTCTCTCTCTCTTTTAGAACCTTTTTTGTTGTCTTACTCCCAAGTTTCGTAGTCCTTTCTCTCTCCTCTCCTAATTTTTTTTTAACTTATGCTGGTGGACTTTGCACGGAGTCTATTGACAGTCAAAGAATCTAAGCCAACCCCACTCCATCAACTCCAACTGGATTCGGATACCTCCCCCTCGCCCTCCCCTCCCAAACACTTCGACAGTCCAGTTTCAGACTTTTTTTTCCAAGTTAAAAAGAGGAAGAAGGCAAAAAATAGAAGTAACAAGGAGGGAAGGAAATAATTTATCCTCCTTTCATTTCATTTCATTTGCTTTCCTTTCCTTTTCGACTTTTCCTGCACACGTGGAAGTGGAAGGAAGGAAGGAGCGCCCCCCAATCACCATGCAATTATGCGCACGCACATGCATGCCCCTCTCAACTCTCTCTTCTCGACTGTAACTAATACCTCCACCCACCCATTGCAATTGCATGCTCTCTCTCTCTCCTCCTCCCCATCCATCAACATCTACTGCTACTACTACTCTACCAAACTCTATATTATATTGTTTATTCATTGGAGAGAAAGATTAGAAGAAAGACTTGGTCTTGGTCCTCTCTCTCTCTCTCTTCTCGCGTTAAAATTCTCCATCTCCTCTTTCAGACTACACGGTGACCGTGACACATCCGGTGCCATCTCCGCTCCTGGCGTTCATCCAATGTAGAAACGTCTTGCACTTCTGCGCGCACACAGCAACAAACAGCACCATGCCAGCAGCAGCAGCAGCTGCAGCACCAGCATCTTCTCCAACCAGTCTGTTCCACAACCGCAGGTCCCTGCACGTACCATTCTTTCCGGCGAGCACTCCGCCCCCACCAGGTGGGACGTCTTCGTCATCTTCCTTCCCCAGTCACCCCTCCCCCTCCTCCTCCTCCTCCCCTCCTGAACCACAGCTTTCTTTCTTCCCACATTACTCACCTCCTCCTCCTCAACCACCTCTTCTTTCTTCGTCTGCTACTGGACCCACTGTTCCCGCCGACGTCTCCTCCCTCACCTTCCCCAGTTCCGGTTCTGCCTCTTCGGGCCACCACAATTCCAAGCTCCTTCTGGCCGTCCTCCTTCCGCTCTTCGTCGTCGCCCTACTCGCCGCATCGCTCGTCGCCTTCTGCAGCCGACGGCGGCGGCGGTGGCGACGGCCGCAGCAGTCCTGCGACAAGTTCGACGCCCGCACTGACTCCCGCCGCCTCTACCCCTCTGACGCCGCAGCTTCCGATGGCGGGATCGCTGCTGCCAGGAAACAACCGTCCCCCTTGGCGGCTTCCATCTCCGCCGAGTTCGTCGGCGCTCTCGTCAATTCTTGCCGCCGCAGCAATGTCAGTGACGATGAGTATCGCCTGGGCGCTTTGGACTCCGCGTCCGGATCGCCGTACCGGAGGCTCGATTCACCGAATCTCCTGCCGCTCCCACGGCTGCCACGCCAGCACCGGCAAGGTCGGGACAATGAGGAAGCAGTAGGTGGAGGGACGTCAGATGAGGAATACTATTCGCCCAGGGGGTCCTCGGTCGGGAAGGCCAGCGCCGGGGAGCTCGCCGGCGGACGGCTGTCGAGCTCCCGGAGAATGATCTTGCTACCGGTGGCGGTAGAGAAATGCGGTTGGAGGAGCTCGACAATAAGCACGCCCTCGTACCCGTCATCGAATGCCACGTTGTCGCCATCGCGCTTTTCACTGGCTGCTTCGTCGCCGCAATTGGGATCGAGCCCCGGGCATAGGTCATTGAAATCGCGATCTGCAAGGAGTCCGCTTGGAAGCCTCAGGTTTTCTGCTCCGACAACACCACCACCACCACCTCCTCTGCCGCAGCCCTCTGTGCAACCACTGACTCCATCGCCTCCAAAGCGCAAGCCATCATCCCCTTTGCCAACTTCTTCGCCGCCAGAGAAAGAATCCGATGCCAAAGCGAAAATGACTGCTTTATCCGGCAATCCATTTGCTATCAACGCTCCGCAGACGTCTCCAGGAAGACAAGCTCCAATACCGTCGCCTCCGCCGCCGCCGCCGCCGCCGCCGCCTGGTTACTGGGATCGACGGGTGGGGAAGAGACAGGAGATTCAACAGCAGGTTCGCGAGCCGGTGAAACCAGTAGGAGCACAGAACTCGTCGGCAATGGTTCACCCAAAAGACTCGGCTCAGAATATAGAGGCAGTCGAGAACGACGAGCACGCACCTCCCCCAAAGTTGAAGCCTTTGCATTGGGACAAGGTGAGAGCGAGCACGGATAAAGCAATGGTGTGGGACCAGCTGAAATCGAGTTCATTCCGGTGAGAATTATAGCATAGTTATTTATCCAATCTAATCCATTCATGTCCTTGTTGGACCTTGAAGAATTCTGCAATCTTATTGTTCTTTCGGCTTGCTGTTACTGAATCCTAAAGTTGATGACTTGATAGAGTCAACGAGGAGATAATTCAGAGTCTGTTTGTCTGCGACACAACAAGCACCACGCCAAAGGAGATGAAGAAGAATCAGATTCTTACTTCTCCCACTGAAGAAGGCAGGGCGCTCGATCCCAAGAAATCACAGAACATCGCCATTCTGCTGAGGGCGTTGAACGTGACAAAGGAGGAAGTCTGTGAAGACCTGTTGGAAGGTCAGACTAACAACTTGATCTTCAACTGAAAAAAAATCATTTCCCCCTCATTAATTAGCTTGTCATGTGGAATTCAAAACATGGATTTTGTTTAATACTTCATGTGGCATTATTAGCAACTTGAATTTTGTGGTATGATTAAAGATTGACATTGAAGTGAAGCAAGTTGATGTCTATTGTTGCTGAATTCAGGTAATGCAGATGGCTTAGAAACTGAACTGCTGGAGACCTTGTTAAAGATGGCTCCTACCAAAGAAGAAGAGCTTAAATTGAAAAAATGGAAAGAAGACTCCCCCGTCAAACTCGGAACAGCTGAAAAGTTCCTCAAGGCATTGCTTGACATCCCGTTTGCATTCAAAAGAGTGGATGCGATGCTTTACATTGCTAACTTTGATTCTGAGGTCAATTACCTTAGGAAGTCTTTTGAAACACTAGAGGTAAAACACCTCTACCGGCTCTTCCTCATTTCTTTATTCCCATTATCTTGCTGCTGAGGACCTTTAATATCAAACAGTCAATTTAATTTCTAGTTTTCATGGTCATTCTTCAAGTTCTAGGGGGGGGGGGCATCTTCTCTCCCAATCAGTGTATGAACAATGATAACTTAAAGAACTAGCCACTATGTTGATGCTCAACTATTTTTTTCTTTTTCTTTTTTTTTTTTTGGAGGGTTTTGATGCCCCACTAGTTAAAGCTAGGTAGAATTGTTTGCCAATTACTTCCATTATAATTTGAAGGAAAAAACAATGTGAAGGGATTGTGCTTTTCCTTTTGTTTTGCTATTCCAGTTTCTTTTTGCATTAGCATTAATTATGACTTGTTTAATTTACTTTCCCTTATGTGTGTAACAATATATATCAATACATAATTGTAAAGCACAAGGCATCTGTGGGGAGGTAGTTTTCCTGATAAACCACAAAACACCCTGTTCTGAAATGGAATAACCTGGATGCATCACAATCTTGTGGAAGGGTTGACCTGAAACTCACATCTCCTGCATCCCTGGTCACAGTTCATGACCGAAGACATGACAATATTATACAATACACATACAGACAAAAATCTTTAGAGTCTCATCATGAATTATTTGTTCTTTTCAGCTTGAGCTTTATAAATATGTGTTTTGTGACCCAATTTGATCCCCGTATTGTATGTGGTAATTGAACTAAGTGGTTCAAGTAATTTTATTGTTCAATATGAGTGGTTCAAATTCATTTACTGGTAGCCAATCTAATGGATAGCAACAGTTCTGCTCAATTGGAATGACAACTATATTTTAACTGCCAAATTATGCATTCTGGTTATGATATACCTTGTACTTTATTTCATTAATCTCCAGCCTATCAGCGGGCATTTTCCTGATTTCAATCTTTCATTTGAAAAATGTAACGGAATATGTATGAAAATCTTGGCATTATATCCTTGTACATGCTAATAATATAAGAAAATACAAAAAATAACGCTCGCATTATAGAATCAGATCTCTCCTAGAAGTCTAGAATTTTATTTATTTGGATACAAGGTATCTCTCAGCACATCTAACCAGATTTTACAACTCTAGGCGGCTTGTGAAGAGCTCAGGTGCAGCAGGTTGTTTCTGAAGCTTCTTGATGCTGTGCTAAAGACCGGAAACCACATGAATGGCGGTACAAATCGTGGAGATGCGCACGCTTTCAAGCTCGACACTCTGCTTAAGCTTGTAGATGTCAAAGGCGTCGATGGAAAAACAACACTTCTGCATTTTGTTGTCCAAGAAATCATCAAAGATGAAGATTCCGGCCTTTCAGCTGTTAAAGCACAGGGAAAGATCATGCGAGATAATCCTGAATGCAAGAAGCTTACACTCAAAGTTGTTGCTGGTCTCGGAAATGAGCTCAGCAATGTGAAGATGGCAGCTGCAATGGACTCCGATGTGCTCAGCAGCTATGTCTCGAAACTTGCCGTAGGGATTGAAAAGATAAGTGAAGTACTAAGATTGAACGAAGCCTTGGCTTCCCAGGAGAGCGGCCAAAGATTCCACGACGCCATGAGTGGGTTTCTGAAGGTAGCAGAGGACAAGATAATACAAATTCAGGCCCAGGAGAGTGTATCATTGTCTCTGGTGAAGGAAATAACCGAGTACTTCCATGGCAATTCAGTTAGAGAAGAAGCTCATCCTTTCAGGATTTTCATGGTGGTCAGGGATTTTCTAATCATCCTTGAGCAAGTTTGCAAAGAGGTGGGCAGTGCAAATGATCGTACCACAGTCAGTTCAGGGCAACATTTTCCAGTGCCTGTAAACCCAACACTACTGAGAAAGCCTGTGTTTCCTCCACATCATCCATTGACAACTGAAAGCTCAGATGAAGACAGCTTTTGATGCTAGAATCCAATCCCAGCTGATTTTTTTTTTCTGATTTTGTAGATCTATCCAAGTTATCAAATTCTTTTTGTATCAATAGAATGTAGCTGTTTTAACACTTTGTCATAGGTTTGCTCTTCCTATAAATAGATATACAGAATATAAGTTGATAAATTGATTAACATGAATCAGGATGATCCATCTTGCACAAGTCAGTCTCAGCAACACGTGGTGGCATGAAAGAAAATTGACTTTTCTGGATTTTTACAGTATTCCTCCACAATTATCCTCATATTTTCGTTTACTTTGGCATGATGAGCTGAGATGAACGATGATGCCAAGGAAAGCGCATAAAATTGACCTTATCAGACAATTATGGGCTTAATTAACAGGACGAAGTAAAGCTGCAACGTAAGACGATACCTGCAAATAGTCTCAACAGAAACGGTTCGGCAAGAAATTATCAATTCCCTCATTGCTGAAATGAAACGCAGATTGCTCTGCCAGAAAGAGCAAATTAACACCTGCAAAGGGAAATGGATGACCAAGTTAATTCATTGATCTCTGTCAATTTCCCTGCACTTACCTCAGATCCTAAAATTTATGAAGAAATTTTTCGTGCAGCAATTAAATGCAAAAGATGATGATTCAAATTATTAGTCCGATTCAGTTAACAGGGTGGTCCATTTCTCCACAAGAATTCTTCGGCAATCTTTATTTTTGAAAGAAATTATCAACAATCAACTTCCACACAGTCATTCCGGAAATTTTGGTTGCAGCAAGCTTGAATGAAAAATTCCTTGCAAGTCATTAAGAATTAGTAGCTCTTGAAAGCTGCAGCATGTGTTATAATGAATTTAGGTTTTCCGACTCCTTAAACCTTGTATATTGCAAAAAAGTCGCACTATGAACATTGCTTGCTTTCTTAAACATAGAGATCCCGTTAGTTACCTAGATGGAAGATATGTCCTTCTAAGACGGTATTTTGTAAATACGTAATTATCTTGAATATATCAATCATTTCTTTATTTTCCGATCGCCTAAAAGGGACAAAAGAAACATCTTATTTTTTTTTCAAAAATTTCTGATCTCTAGTGGACCTCTCAATAGGATTCGAACCCAGATGAAGTTCTGACCATTCAGAATAAATATATTTTCGAACTTTCTCTTTAAAATGAAAAATGGACGTTCCGGCACGAATCTCAACAATCACTTGTTCCGATTCTACATATTGATCATTTTGAACTAAAATCAAACTTTTTGGCGGAATATTGACATTACATATAACATCTCGACTCTCAATAGTTACATACAAATCCATAGAACATAGAAAAGCAGGATGCCCATGACGGATGTGTTGGGATGAACCAAATACTCATCGAATTTTATTTTTCCGTTAGAAGGAGCTCGTACATGTTCAGCAGTACCGCCTGTGAATACTCCACGGGTATGAAAAGTTCTAGAAAATTAAACTCTTTATCCAAATACTTCTTCAGCTTCCATGCGCTGGAGTACACGGCGTGCCTCTTCTTCTGTACCAGGGACAACCTTGCGGATCCTTAGTCCATTCCTCAAGGCATCAGGATTCACAGTAAATGTGAAGTAAAATGTGTTTGATATCTGATTGTATGGGTGGAAAGTAATGAGATGGAAACAGTTAACATGATCATGGATCAACATTATCTTATAAACGGAACAAAAGATGACTTTCCACAGCCTTACCTCACTGGTTCGAAGCTCAGGCCTCGTTACATGTGCAGCAACTTCAATGTTGATTAAAGGCTTCTCTGGATTGTCCAATTGTGTATAGAGAACACAAGATTTAAATCGGAGGAAATCACCCACGTCCACCTGATCCAGTTAAAGAAGAGTTGGATTATGCACACCTCAATTAGTTGGAACTAACAGAACAAAAAAGTGCCAACAAACAGCTCCTAATCACCTAAAATGCCATGAAGTAGAAATTTTGTAATCTTCCATTTGGAAGGCAATTATGAATTCATTTTCCCGAAAAAGCCAATGAATACAGCATATCACTGACAATAATTTTTAGACTACAAAATAATATGCTAACAAAGCATTCAAAGTATTTACTCGTGCTACTAAATGAGCGAAAATTACTCTTGAACATGATTAGATAGTTAATGAAGCAAGCACAGAAAAACACCAAATTTGGAACTAAATATTTTCCACAAGTCCTTTGGAATTCAAAACTGGTATACTTAATAGAGGAATGAAGGAATTGCAGCTTACAGGTTTTAAAAAATCCACATGATCAACTTCAAGAAAGCAAGGCATCTGCCCAACAAATGCGTATGCAGTTGAGAAGGCCAATTCAAAGGCTAGATTCATCAGAAAACCTCCAAATATGCGTCCATGGAAATTCCTTTGTTGAGGATGGCATATTAGAGAATTTTCAAGGCTGGTATCTCTGATTAATATACTATTTCGATCAGCTAATGAAGGTAAATCACAAAATACACGCCCCTCAGCCAGTAGAACTCTAAGCCTCTTTCCATCATGTAGATTGTGTCCACCATTCTCGAGGTCTCTTTTCCATTCTTCTCTTTTCCTTTTCCGCAGTGTATCCCTTTGTTCTCCTTCCTTGAATAGCAGCTTTTCTTCTTCAGTTTCAGGTAAAAGGCGGTTCACTGGAGCTGATTGTCCAGTCTTCGAGTCCCGTGCCACAAATGTGAAATTAGCAGTCAGAGCAATGGGATCTGGTGATCCAGAAATATCTACAACACAAGAAAACAGTAACAATCAGCACACACAAGCAATTCATACCCAAAAAAGAAAAAAAAAATCAAATGGAACTTTCAGAAGCTAATGAACACTGAAACCAAAAACAACAATTTTCAACTTACTCAAGTGAGGACATTTCTAGAAAGACATCAAGTGTACCTTGTTGCAACTGAGTAACTTCTATCTGAACCTCAATTGATGAACGACCAACATATATGACTGCACCTTGTATCTTTATATCCTTGTCTACAAGCAGTGGCTTCGTAAGAACCATCTTGTCTACGGAAGCAGTTACCAACAAGAGAGGTCTCGTAGTGCTATCATCATCAGAACAATGCTGGAAGATACACAATCAATCTATGTACTTAAAAACACTCATAAATGTCTTACTAGTCGTTTTTCTTCTCTAATTAATACATTAAATATGAGGCAATATCAAAAGAAGAAGAAATCTTATTTATATTCTTTATTCAATGCAACAAAATGATAAAGAATTGAATATGCATTGACACAGTTCACCAAATAAACTGGAACTGACGAAGAAAACATTGTGCATGGCCCTAAATTTCTTTCGCCAGTGCTCTAAGGAAGGGAAACGGCAGGTAGCTGGAAACAGATATTATCAAAAGATAATAGAACACTATTTCATAACATAGAAGTTATGTCAATGGAGCTGCAATAGTAAATATTTCAAAGATTAAAAATCTGTTTAAAGAACCATACCATTTAAGAACTAAGTGAAGCAATAACCTTTGAATTCCATACTGTATGGTTCTATGATTCTGGTATTTTCTTTTGTTTAACAAGTTAGAGCTATAAGCCTAATACATTGATAACCTTGTTTTCTGTGATCATGCTCTTTAAAGTGCTGTGTATTACTCTCTGCTCTCTAGGAAAGTGTGTGAGACTCCTAAGTCCTAACTATAACACACAACAATGATGTGAAACATGGGTATACCTTCACAGCAATGGTTCCGGCCAGCGCATCAAGGTCCTCAAGCAACTTACCGATCCTGACCTCATTCCATGGATCCCGATACTGTTCCCTCAGTATGTAATCGTCGGAGAAGTTGTAGATTATGGTCATCCGGCTCTGCGACGGGGCCCTCGTGAGCAGCTCCCTCTGCGGCGGTCCATCCTTGCTGTGATCAAGAAGCCGTTCAAAGATGCTCGAGCGGGCCTCCCAGAGGGCGTTGGTGACTGGCGAGTGGTACAGTCCCGGCCACAGGCTTAGCGGCTTTCTGACCAAAGAGCCGACATCGATGTGCGGCTGGGATTTGGCGAACGTGGAAACCACCCGGATGGGCGACGAAGAAGCCGAATCCATGGCGTTCGAAGGTGTTCCCTGAGGCGGCCCCTCAGCGGAGGATGCCATGAAACTGAACCAGGAGAAAGATTCTCTCTTTGGGCAAATCTCTTGAGGATTCGCTAGATTTTTGCGATGGGTTCTATCTTTTCTGACCTAAAAGACTGGATTTTGGTACTGTTTCTGAAGATTTGTGCAGCAGATTTCCTGCAGCTGTGGAGAACTTAAAGAAAAAAAAGGAGGAGGATTCACTGCAAGACGAGTGGAATAGAAGCCAAACTCCGGTGGTTGACATGAAACACACGAGAAGCTCGTGAGTGGAAACAGAGTGTATGTGCAACAAAAAGATTCGATCTTAAGACGAATTCTCCGGTGTGCAGAGGAGGAGGTGCGGGGTAGTAAAAAATTGTGGCTTTGAAGTTCAAAATTCAAAGCTTTTTGCTGAAACACACACAGAGAGAGAGAGAGAGAGAGAGAGAGAGAGATCTAGTGGTTCAGAAGGATTTGAAGGGAACAGAGGAGGAGGTGAGGTTTTAAAGGCTCCGGTTGGATGGTTGCCAATAAAGAGGGGGAGGAGAGGAGGTTGCAAACTTTTGCCGACTTGGAGCTAAGAACAAAGGTCTTATGCTACATATAATCTTTTACAAGAGAAAAATGTTATATATATATGATTTAAATTATTAATGAATATATTTAAGTTTGCCTGTTTCCTAATGGAAAAGGGAGATTAGTTTTTTTTTTTACAAAAGGAAAAATGATAAAATTAATTTCCAGCCAAACTCATTTAACTTGGATGGGTAGTTAAATGATTCACGAGGAAAGAGAAAACGTGGGAGATGGGGACAAACAGCTATTCAACGTGAGAAGGAAAATAAAGAAAGTTGAATGTTAGCTAGAACTGAAATTTGTACTTCATTTCTTAGATAATCTTTGATATTAAAATCTCAATACGAGTAAAAAGTCCTTGGCATATCAATTAATCCCGATATAATAACAAGACTTATTTTCATAAATCATTATAAACTATCACGATTTTTTATATTTAATCTCAAATTAAAAATTTATTTTTTTGAATCCTTATGCTATTCGTGATTTTTTCACTTTAATTCTCTCGTCCATTTTCATTATATTTCTATTAGTTTTACTTTTTTATTTATAAAAAAATAAATTATCATCGTAACACATTAAATAATAAATGTAAAAAAGAAAAAAATGTTCCTTGTGTCAATCCAACCCCTCTAATGCGACCCTCTAAATTAAGTAAAAAAAGTAAGTTCGTAATTTAAAATTATATGTGAAAATCATGATAGTTTAAGGATGTCATGTGGAAATAATCTAATAGCAATTAGAGAATAAAAACACGTGGATCATAAAAGAAAAGTGAAAGGCCGTCCTGTCCTAATCATGTATATTATCATGTCAAGATCTATGCATTTTTCACAGTGACAGCTAGAAATATAGTATTTTAGAGTTAATTGTAATTTCTTGTGATATCCTACTTCTTCTGTATAGCTAGTACACCAATAATTATTATGGTAGAAATATGGATATTTTGTCCTACATCTATATAGTTCATGTCGAGTTTTAATCAAAATTGTCAAGATCTTAAGCTAAATTGGGTTATTACAATTAACATTCTCACTTATCTAACAAAATAAATAACATCTTACGCTAAACACGGAATAAAAACAGATATTTCATCTCAATAGAATAATAAATTTTATAACATTGGGGCAAAAAGTTCAATCTCGAGACAAATCTTACGCTAATCTTTGATTCACGTCATTTAGTTTCATAAGATGCATGAAGATCAAGTGAGAGGTTAAACAACTCTCGGTAATAGAAAATCGAAATATCATTGGGTAAAGTGTGACAAATCATAAGTGTATGATGAAGATTTGATATCATGGTAAATCAAAGTATACAATTTTGAACATAGAAAAGGACTCTCACTAAAAAATACATCATCTAGTATCATAACATGACATGAATTTATTGAAGGT
Source organism: Pontederia crassipes (assembly GCA_030549335.1). Taxonomy (NCBI): domain Eukaryota; kingdom Viridiplantae; phylum Streptophyta; class Magnoliopsida; order Commelinales; family Pontederiaceae; genus Pontederia; species Pontederia crassipes. The sequence continues at coordinate 40,814,062 of CM060190.1, forward strand.
TCAAGTGAGACCTATGGGAACTCCAAATCATAGTACAAACATATTGATATTGATCAAGATATCATATGAGATAATAAATTATTCAGAATGATTAAATAGTAATTTGAACACTTCAATCAGGGAATCCATATCAATGGATAATATATCATGACTACAGAATTAAAATAGATCGTAATATAACCAATTAGATTAATATAAGATACAGATCATAGAAGATTAATAAATGTAAGCATGGAATTAAGTTCAACAACATTAAAAAGCATTTCGATGTAGACACAGTATCATGTTCATATAAAACTCTTAACATCCTAGAATCACGAGGAGGAACAGTACACATATTTAATGACAATTGATTTATGAAGAACTCATATCATTGTTAAAGAATCCACCATCACATTACTTTCATTTTTGCTTTATTTATTTGTTCATTCTTCTTCTCCTATGATCATCCAACTTAATGTCATTTAATATATACCATAAATGTAATACCCAACCCACCCAAAAAATATGAACCCACGGAAAAAAAAAATGTAATATCCAACTCAATGTTGGTCTTAGTTCTATACTTGGAACTTGAGCGCATAGAATATAGATTACATAACTTAAAAGTATAAAACTCTTATTTAACTGATCTTAATTTTTCTTGAAACTATACGTTATCATATTTGTCACCAAGTTTTATATTGTCTCCAAGTCCCAACATATTGTTCTCAATAATTTTAGAAACCAGACCTACATTCTATTTAATTCCTTTGAATGGATACTACTACATGTAAAATCGATAGCTTTCAATAACATAACATATTACAGTACCTCCATTTTATTTTAAATTAGACTATAAAAAAATCACCATGTATTTATTCTAAAACTTATGCTGTTATATATTGACTTCAACTAATTTCAAAATCATTAGCATCCAACTTCAGTTCCAATGTACACAACATAAATTAAGGTAATTCAATCACATTTTAAATCTCATATAGCCTAAAGCCCATCATATAAATATCATAGTTTTATCTATTCTATATGAATATAATATAATTGTAAAAACAATTCCATATTTATCCATAACAATATGACAATTACGTTGCACACAAAAAAAAGATTCTGGTCAAAACACATTCCCCCTTATCTTATTATTCGAAGATCATAAATTCAGGAGGATTAATTCAAAATCAAATATGATGAAAGAACGCCATAAAATCCTATTAATAAATATCCAAGCATGATACATCTATTGATAAATCTCATATCAAACGAACCTTTTGTCGATTCATTTGACTATACTCATTTCTTGCTCCTCTTTTGGCAACCACATTTTTCTTTCCTCGTGCTCTTCCCTTAGTAGTTAGTGTGCATATGTGAGATGAGACCAGAGTAGGGATGACAATATCCTCCGCTCTCCGCGGGGTCCCCCAGGGAATCTCCGATCGGGGCTCCGAACTCGAAAAATTTTTCCCCCACGAGGTCGGAATGGGGGAAAATTATTCATGAACCCTTTTTCGGAGATCGGGACGGAGGACAACTCCCCTCGCCCCGCGAGGCTCCGAATTCTCACACTCCAAAGAATAAATGAGTGTACAAAATAGTCCAACATTGATAGTAGTAGTAAAGTGAGAGCAAATAGACAAATATAAATGAAGGAGAAGACTAATGAATCAATATTAAATGTTTACGAAGAAAGTTTATTTTTGAATATTTTTTAAATTTATAATAATATTTTTTTATCAAATTATCTCTTAGTAAAAAAATTAATAAAAAATTTGATTGAACAAAAAAAACTATTCAACCCGTTTTTTTATTTTAATCAATTTTGACCTATTTTTTTTATTCGATTCGATTTAATCCGATCACCCCGGAGCCCTGAACCCTCGCGGGGATCGGGGCGAGGGATAAAACTCCCCCCGAATCGAGGATTCGGATCGAGATCGAAGGCAGGAGCCAATCGAGAGGGTCGGGGCAAGGGCCACTCCTAGACCAGAGAGAAGTAAGGGGCTTATAGTGTAAAGAGAGATAAGAGGAAGTGGAAGAGAAGATAGATAACTTCAGTTCCCCATGAAATTTCCATTCTTCTTTTTTCCTTTTTCTTTTGGAACTTCCTGGTGTTACAATTACAGCACCTTAAAAATAAAAAGAACAGTTGCACATATGCAGGTCAAAGATTAACTGCAAGATTCTTACACAAAAAGCAGCCCAGTGGTACTTGTTGACATAGAAAGTAGGGACTTGCGGCAACGCAAAAATCAAAAACCAAAGAACCTTTCAAAAGCCACATGCTGCGTCTTCTCACAGGACATCGACGGATGATGATTTAATTTACAGACGCATATATATACAAATGATATAGTCAGTGTACAAATACAAGAACTCCACCCCATGCTAAAAGATTAGTACAAGAAAAAGGAAACTATAGGGATATGAGTAACAAATTGATGTTTAAATAAAACTAATATTTGGAGTGGAGCAAGCCTCCTAGATGAATTGAAAATATTAGAGTTACATTCACAGAACCATAGCTTCTTTTCTTTCTTGTAAATTAGAACTCTGATTTCAAGAGCTTTCCTCTAGGTTCGACGGTGATGTATCCGAAGGGGGTTTCCTGTTCAACGTGGATAAAATCTTTTGTTTTCAATACCTGCAAAGATCACATGGGCAGAACATTCAATATAACACAATTTAAGACAGAAAAGAGAAAAAAAAGGATTCAGAAGGCTTGACATGGGTGTATTAGTTGACTCGTGACATATGCCAATCATAGAATGCTTCTTTCATAATTCAATAAAGATGAACATTTTAGTGCTGACAAGGTATTTCCTTGGCAACAGATTTATTTCTACCATTGGGAAACCTTTTTTTTCTATTGAACCAGTGTAAAACTATAATCAAGAAATCTGTCATCCAGCAGAAGAGGCAATCATGACACAACTATGAAAAGAAAAGAGGAAAAAGAAACAGAATGATCAATTACAGCAGTAAACATGGCAAGCACTTTAAATAGTGATATATGAGGACAGAGTACCAATGTCTCAAAGAACATCCTCGAAGCTTCCTTGCGAGACTTGCCAGCTATCAGATGGTCCATGGCAACAGTTTTTCTTGACTGTCCCGTTTCTTCATCAAACAAAATTTTCAGGTACCTTGCTACACCCCTGAACAGTTACATTGAGAAAGATAACATGTTGAGAAACTAGCAATTGACATGAGCCATATAATGAAAAAATAACACTATATAAAGTTAGCACTACCTTGTTCGAGAGGACCAGCCACTGTTTTCAAGTGATTGGGCATCTTCATTACTTGGCATGTCATTAACTGCTTCTTCATACTCTGCTTCATCATCTACATTAAGAAACCCTGAAGAAAAAATAATTAAACCAATTATTCCTGCATTGTAGGTCATAAGATAAATGAAAATATCCACATGAAATAACATTAGCGCCTTAGATCTTAAAACTTAGTAAAGTATCAACCATCAGCAGATTACAGAACTAATGATTCTCTATATCACCATCTGGCTACCGCTGGAGCTGGCTGTTTTCCTGGAGTTGGGGAATTTTCTGTGCAGGGTCAATTCTTAAAAGATTTCTGTTACGCTAGCTCAATACTGGCCTTCAACATTTGATGAGGCATAACCACAAGACAATTATGATTGAAGCAAACTCCAATATCTTGACCTAGATTATTAAGAAGATACCTTACGCTTGAGTTTTGATTGCCAAAAGTTGAACCACCTATCACACTATGTTTGCATAACTCGAAAGGCGTATTGTCCAAGGCTTATCCATATTTCAACGAATGGGACTTTGAAGGTCAGATGTCCTTCCCTTGCTTGTTTAAGACACTTGTCACTTGAACCAACTATCTGTTCGTATTATATTTAGAGACATAGATGTTTCCCTCTAGAAAGAAACATGATTTTGTTACTCTGTATTCATCTATTTTCAAATAGGTATTAAAATTCATCTGAAAACATGAAACCAGTCTCAAGATGAAAATTTGTTATGTTTCATTATCTATCAATGGGTTGCCAAGAGCAAGTACACCGATGTGTCTCGAAATATATGACTATAATATATATGCACGAGTTTGAAGAACACCCAGTTTGGTACATCAGCTTAGTATAACTCCAACACATATTGGCACAAATTTATGACAATGTTAATATGATATAGACTTCACAACGGCATCAGGGGAACAAAGAAAAGAACGATGTCAAATTCACTAGAAGATTACCTGTATCATTACCATCAATTGTGCTGTAAAAATCCTGCATAGAAGTCAACAAGGAAAATATAAGACATGTCACACACCGAGCTTCAGCAGATGATTACTGCATTTGAGAAAAAATAACCAACTGCAAGATAAGTTCAATACACATGCAAACTTAATGCATGGACATTGATTATGCAAGAAAGAGTAGCAAACTAGTCTTTAAGTAGTAAAACATGAAGTAACAGCATAAAACTTCACTTTGAAGGTTAGAAACAACAATACAATCACGTGCCATTATTGATACTTTAAACACAAAACTAATTGCTAGATTAGAACCTTACATTGGTCTCTCCCACCATAGCAGAGTCCATAGCAGTGCTTTCAACAACCGCACCACCATCTACATTGAATTCTTGTAAGCCAGAAGTTTCTCCTATTGCCAATGGAATTTGTCCATTTTCAGGATTTTGTTCAGACAATGATATTGAAATCTTTTCAGGTCCCTCTGGGTCAATAATGCCAAAATTATGATTTTCCGCATCATAACATTTCTGTTCTGCATGTCCCGACAGAACTTCAGTATCTAAATAGACATCTCCATCTGTCACCTTAGGGCCACTTGCAGCCATTAGATCAGCTGCATCACCACTTTCAATAGCATCTCCCAGAGGAAAGTTTGTATTTGGCAAAAATGTAGAAACATCAGTTACCATAGCCATAGGTTCCTCATCTTCATGCAAATTGTTGGCCGTTGAGGATACCAACACATCGTTAATACTTGACACAACAGGAGATACCTTAGGTGGGCCATCTAAAAGCAATGAGGCATCTATTCCTGTGAAAGTGGATGTGAAACCAAAGTTGTGTTAAGATTATGCATATAAAGATTTCTTTTAGGTATGAATATAAAGATAACTTTCTTCGTAACATTCTCAAAAAAGAAAAAAAATATCTTCCTAACAGATAGCCAGTTGATTTAATTTAATATTGTCGAAAAACAGGATTGAGAGATCATGAGTTCAAACCATGATGGAGCTCTAATTAAAAAAAATACATGTACTACTTTAGTGATCCATGCGATAGGTTGGGCTAAACAAAAGTTATTAATAACCAACAAAAGTATTAAGATTATAAAGATGAAATCCTAAAAGCTTAAGCTTTTGGAAAAGACAGTTAGTTCACCGAATTTAACAAAATGAATCTTCTATGTGGATAATGGAATCATCACTTTACAGTACATCAATGACACTTTTACCTTCAGGTTTAATAGTGGTATCATGAAACTCTTCAGAAGGAATCTCAGTAAAATGCAACGTACTGCTGTCTTTAATATCAGAAAACTGATCGTTGGTCAGATCCATGCTATTTAACAGTTGCTGCTGATTGTCACTTGTCTCTACCAAAGGACAGGTGTTATGGGAAACATCATCTAGCATAATTTCTGCATGGCTGCGTTCGCCTGTGCCTGTTTCATTCAATGCTTCAAGTAATATTGGTGTACTACATGGTTCCTGTGTTTCACCATCAACAGTTACGGGCATGATTGAAGGCAGCTCGAGTTTCTCACTATCATTAGCTACCACAAGAAACTCTGTATCATATGTCTGAGTGTATAGAGCATTTAGTTCATCTGAAATGCCTGGAATCAGAAAAAAAATTATTGGCACTCAAGGAATGTTGTAAAGGTTAATGAAAAATCATACTAGAGATCATGGAACCAACACCAATGTGCCTCCAAAGAAACCTAATATTTCATTTAAATTACGCACTAAATAACCAACACCATTTTGGTCTCAGTTTTCTCAGAGTAATTGTCATGGAGATCTCACTATTACTTTGCGATAAAAATGTTCCAATGATCGAATTCAAATGTAACTTTTCCCAACACAAGTACAAGAAGAGAATACACACCAAAACTCATATTGCCTTCGCATTTATTCGGCATTTTCTATTTGGGAAGAAAAGTGGTCTCAAGTCATAAAGAGAACAAAAAAAAATTAAGTCATATCCAACAGTACATCTATTACATTTAATGATGTAAATTGCTCAGTCTAAAACTTGATGCAATATTTTCTGACCAAAATCAGAGAAATGAATTTTGTGGGCACATCCCAAGGAACTCATGAACATTGCAATAGTCTTACCGGTAAAAATTGGCTCATCAAAAACTTCTTCATCTAGAGAACTTTTCTGGATCAACCAAATTTCAGGACGTGTGCAAGGAGCCTTCTTGCGTACGCGTCGAATATCTTCAGTATTTATCAACTGTTGCCTTATTGCACTGTCAAAGGAAAAGAATAGATCATACCCTGCTAGAAGCACAAGGATCTAAAGAAAAGTCAAGCTAAGCAGCCTTCTGAGCACATTACTGCATTTTTTTAAAAGGTTAACACACTGCTATAACAACACAAGTGGATGATTAAGGCAATATCTTAAGTACGGCTATGCCTCCATGAAATGAAATCAGAACTCTAGAAAGTGTTTGTAAGACAAAGTGCAATTTTACTTTTAGATGTGATAAATTGGCCAACGAATTATATTGATATGTAATGAGTTATTTTGATCCTTCATGAAGCCAAAATTTCCTTAGGGAAACGATAATAGGATGACAGTATGGAAAAACGAAATGATTATTAATAAGAACAATTTTAAGTCACCATTTGGGAGACCGTCTACCAGGATGGTGGAACATTTTCAGGGCATTTCACAAGTATCTCATTTTTTTTAAAATGATGACCACAAAAGGCTAGTTATCCATATGTGTATATGCATATACAAGGTTCATGCTACATTGAGAATATTGTACATCATATCTGTTTTTCTTACTAGAGAGTTGGATGAGATTTTGTGATTCTTTGGGTGGCACCCAAAAATTAAAGCATCTAAGGTGGGAGAAAAAAATCACAAAACTTCACCCCTCTAGACAAAAAGTAAATATGGTGTAACAGGCCCAAGGGCTACCAGGGTAGACGCTCATGATGGTGCGAGGCAAGTGGCCTATTTATAAGCACTATTTACATGAGAAGTTTTCTGAATAGAGCACATTTCAATTGTTCATCAAAATTTAAATACATATAATTAAAACAGTGACTTCAAGAAAGCTAATCAGCTTCACCTTAGATCACAATCAGCAATTCTACTAGGTTTTTTTTTAAGGCAAAGAGGACGGCAAAAAAGGTGTCAATTCTACAAGATAGTCAACCATGGCCAATCTCAATGGATTCACATTTATCTTCATTCATTCATGACATGAAGACAAGTTGCTTTTAGCTCCTTCCAAGAGGTGTTTCTATTTTTTAGCAATAGATTATGTCAAATGGATTTTGCCTCAGAGGAATGCTCGGATGTGCTAGCAATATGACAGGGAAACTTTCCTTTTTCTGTTAGTTATTTTAATTTACCTTCTATGTTTTATTATATTAGTTGTTATATGATAGCCATGTGACCTTTCAATTAATTGTAAGGATTTGAATTTAAAGTAGTGATATCAAGGGCTGAGATTAACTACTAGTTTAACTCTTGTCAGTTGTCACCCTAATATTTAAGTCTTAATCATATTCCCACCCGACTTTTATCTCTTTTTCATCTAGTTTAACATATTTTTTTACGCTTTTTACAAACCCTATTTTTTCCTCTTTCGGTCCTTCTAATCTTCTAACATTACTGTTGAATCAATGACTACAAATTTAGCATATTTCGATGTGCATTTTAAACATAAGATCCTTATCAGTACTTATGCAATCCTGGTCTTAAGCCTAGACGGAAATGGAAATCAATAATATGATACTAGTTAACTGTAAGAAACCAAAAGCATTAACAATTGCAAGATATATTTTTTTATCATCAGAAGGAAGAACGAGAGTTTTCTTAAGGGTGAAAGAAAGTTCTTTTTTAAATTGAGCGGAAAGAATGAAGTTAGAACTAATATTGAATATTTTTTTTCCTGATGACATCAGCATAAGTTCGATCCATAAGATCTCCTGACATCAGTACATCATTTTACCAGAAGGAGAAAAATATGCTGTTTTAACCAAGAAGGAAAACAAAAAGAAAAGAGAGAATAAGAAGTGAAGAAGTCAGCTCACACATTCGTTTCAAAAAAAAGTTCAGCTTACACAGACATCAACAGCACAAACAGGAACAGGTAACTATCTAAAGCATAAAGCATGATGTCTTACTCAGCATGCAACACTGTGGTATCATCCACTAACACCTTTCTTTTTGGCCTTCCTAGACTAGATATCAACTTTTGACGCTTTAGAGCAGCTGATTTTGTGGGAGTAGGTCCCACTTGTAATAGCGGAGTTCTCTTTGCACCTGACATAATCATCAGGGCTTGCAAACATGAGAATGCACAAAGAATATGTAATAGAAGAATACATTGATCAACTGAGGTAGAGCAACCCCTATTTCAGTTTGGTAAGCTAGGCAAGTAAAAAAATATACCTAGTATTGACGAAAGCAAATCATCATCGTCCAGAATATGTTCTGTGTTTCTTCTAACTCGTGGTCTGCCAGCCAACTTAGCTGAAGTGTCAGTTTCAAGAACGGAACTTTCCAGTAGATGACGTTTCTTACCAGATAGACTGCTAATCCTATTGCTTTCATCAGATTCAGTGACCTTTTTTTCTGCTGTTACCTGACTTATCTCATTAACAAGGTGAATATTATCAGAACCAGACGGAGCTAACAGCATCTTTTCAGGTTCAAGAAATTCGGAAATTGAAGAACAATTCAACTGTTGTATATCTTTCTGAAGAAGATCAACCAAAGGCACATCAGTTGTTAATGTATATCCTGATTCATGCACTCTTGAATCCGTCGCATTTTCCATGCAAATACCTTTACCTAAAAAGTATAGACAGCTTAAAGAATGACATCCTTTGTAAGTTGTTACAAAAGAAATGGGCTATCAATGATAAACTGACCTTGGGTATCGACTAAATTTTCAACACCATCCAGTGCCTTCTCTGTGATAGGCACTTCAGACTGAACACCAAGATCCTCTGTGGGACCTTCAGAAACATTAACTGAAGTCCCATCTTCTGCAAAGGACCCATTGCCTAGGTTTGCATCTGACGTGCAGGGTCTCAAATGAAAGTCTGATGTAATTGCAGTTGTTACAGTATTACACGCATTAGCTTCAAGTCCAGAAGGAAGATCATCGGAATTGTAAGTTTTAAGCTTTCCTTCAGCATTTCCAAGTGACTCGTCAAGGAGAATTCTATTATTTGAAGCATCATGTTCCATCCCTTCCATTTGAGTCTTTTCCGGAAGTAGGACCTCTCCCTCAACATCATCTTGACCATCTACTGATAGGATACTCATTTCAGTACAAATCAACTTATCATCTACATCAACATTCTTCTGCCTGCATTCCATCTGGGTTTCATCAGGTATAGTAAGCTGCTCAGTTTGTTGTTGATCCATCGTTACCACATGTGAAGGACCATTAACAGTCATTGATTCAGGGCATTCAGAAAGCATGTTACAACTCTCAAGCTTTGGAGCTTCTTCAACTAACGCTGGTGAAAGTTTTCGTTGAGGACTCAAAGCAGGACTCTCATGTTTATTGGCAAGGAAACCCTCTTCAACTAATCCTGGAGTTTGTGGAGCATGAGCACATTCAGCTGGATCCAGTGATGGTACATCATCAGCAATACAAGCGCCAGACGGACTTGTTGCTGTATGAGTCCCTTCGTTCGGAGAGAATACCTCATTAAGATCGGGAGTCTGAATGTTGTAAGTAGAAGATAGATTATTCTTCTTCATCTCTTCCATAGCTGAAATACTATCATCATTGTCATTATTTGAATTGAAAAGATCCACTGGAGCTTCAGTATCAGTGTTTTTGACAGATCCATTTTGGTCTCCATCAATATCCATCTCCGTGACATTAAATGCTGATGAAGATTGACCTTGATTTCCAGCACTAAAATTAACACATAGTCAAGATAACAACATAATTATTCTGGAGGCCAAGATACAGAACTCAGGACCGATGGATTTCCTTAAGGAGTTGTAACAGAATTTATTTTACAAGGAACCAATATTGTGAACAAAATGCGAAATGATTTTTTAATTAGTAAAATTATTATAAAGCATTTAAAATTGGTTAAGTTTTGACATTCAAGGCTACTACCAATATTTAGTGATAGATAGGTTCGAGACCTGGACGCAGCCTCTCTGCAAAGCATGCAAAAGGTGCTAAGGAGAACAAGGTTTGACTTTTATTATCACAGGACCTACCATTACACAAATCGGGTCAAGAACTCTGAAAGGAAACATACATGATGACACATAGCAGGACAAGTGTTGAGTTTTAGAAAGAACTTAGAATCATAATCCATTGAATAATGTAACCAAGAAAAATAATTGGAAGCTATTTGGAGAAGGCACAAACACTGAATAGTTCACCAAGAGAGTTTACCGCTCATTAACTTCCAGAATTATTGAGCTGTGCTGAACTGAGGAATGCTTAGCCAAGAACAATTCCTGACACAGAAGCAATGTAGACAAGATTAAACAATTAGAGTTCCATGACAATAGAGTTTTGCAGAGTCCGACACCTGACTATAGAAACAAAAGGTGCTGGTTCAGCTCTTCAATGGAGATCGTTAAGGCAAAATATAAAACACTTTCGCACTTTCTGAAGAACGATTTTTTCTTGATGGAGATTCAATGAGCTAGAAATACATCATTCAAGGACCAAGTATTCAATTTGGATAAAGTAAAAACAAGTTCAACAACAACAACAACAACAACAAAGCCTTATCCCACCAGGTGGGGTCGGCTACATGGATCATACGACGTCATTCCGCATTCGTTGATCCATGTTCATGAGATTCGACTCAAAGTAATATAACGAACTTGTTCGTTTCAAAAAAATATATATATAACGAACTTGTTTTTTTTTATAAAGTAAAAACAAGTTCGTTATATTTTTTTTTGAAACGAACAAGTTCGTTATATTACTTCATCAACTATCCTCGATCTTAGAAATGGTCATTATTCCGGAACATTTAAAGACAAAATCCATATTTCTCTTAAATAATAACGATGAAGAGAACATTTTGAAAGGTTACATCATGAACTACTTTTCATGGACCCTGCGGGTCCGCAATCAAACAAAATAATAAACAACCTTTTTAGTATCTTAAATGTTTACATAAGTAAATGTGTGAAGCAAACAAGACAAAAATGGTTGAAAAGCAGCGCCAAGATGGTTTAAAACACTAAAAAACAAGGTAAATAACGCAAATCAATATTTACTTATGCTAGCAGATATACTGATGTCATGAAGTCAAAGTTTTGTATTAATACATAATGCTGCAAGCATGAAATCCTTAGATTGAATGTCGGCACCCACTACCCAGAAGGAACTACAGATGTAATCATATTCTGATTACAGGATTTAAGTTTCCATAAATGTGAGAAGTTAGGTCTATATTCAGGCTATTCTAAGTTACTAACTTTTTGCTTTAGTTATCAATGAAGTTCGCATCTCAAAGACAAGAAGCTTGGGTATATACTTCTTGCTGATGATATTGTATTAACAGATGAAAATAGAAGAACTGACATTTCAAAATTTGAGTTGTGAAAAGAAATATCAATATCCTTTCCTTTTCTTGGAAGTATAAAAAACAACATTATTTCTTAACAAGAAGAAAGATTCAGCAAATAATGAAAATTTTTAGTGATAAGAAAAAGGAACAAAGGAATTCTTAAGACAAATAGTGTCACAAACTTATTATTTTTAAAAAGAAGTCATTAAGAAGGATTCTAATAGTCTTATCAACTCATTTTTTCCTAGAGGGGTGTTGCAAGCACATTTATACATTTTAACAATTTTACCACAATCAATTCTTAATAAATCATGATTCTATATGTTTTTATGACACCTATTATTGTTCTACACATCATCTGTTTTCTTGCTGCTTGCTTCAGTTGTTCTTTCATCTCAGAATGAATTACTGTGTTCACATTCAAGAGTCTCCATGGTCACAAATTCAGTCAATTTTTCCTTATTGTAGAGGTTAATGTTGTCGAAAAACACATCACATTACATCTTTAATTTGCTCACATAATATTGTACCTCATCAAGGTCTAATCCAATATGAGAAGCACTGTCATCACCGAACCGTTCTGTTAGAACAAAAAAGTAAAACACTCAGTTTAAGTGGAAATGTCACGATAATTAGCACAGAGCAACTGAGAGAGCTAGACACCAACCATCTAGTCCAAATTGCACTGTTGAGAATGTGGCACCATCAATAGTATCTTGAAGTGTAATTTGTTCTTTTGTGCTAACATGATGATCAACAAAGTCACTGCCAAGAAACAGAGACCAAAATCATAGGCATGGTAGCAACAAATCAAAGTGCATGCATAAAACCAAATGTGTTATTTACCCCTGAAATACACTTTCAGGTAGTTCAAAATCATCAAGATGAAAAGTCTCAGGCAAAGTTATGGAGTGATATGGAGCAGTGGATTCTTCTGGAGGTAGATCAACAGCAGTTGATCTGAAAGCCTGTTTTATCTTCAGCAGAGCCTCACTGCAGTCATGGAAAAGATAATTGACCTTCCGAGAATATATTCTCACAACACCTAGCAGAAGATGGCTAGACAAACGAAGTGCAATCGGAACGTCTGGACAAAGAATAGAATCTGCACATAAACTTCTTCGGATGAGACTGAGAAAGCATTGTATCAGATTCATTGAGATAGTTTTACACAAGAAAAATGAAACAGATACAAAAAAAATGCATTCTTTGAACTCTCAAAAACAACATAAATGCACTAAATAATTAATTCCAGAGAAATGAACTAGTGCGATCACACATCTAAGGTATCTACTGTGTATCAAAATCGTGCAAAGTGTCTAATTCAAAATCTATCTATATATAAAGAAAGCTCTTATTACCAGACTACATCCAACTGTCGACTTTTTTTTAGAACTTCCAATGGCGGACTTAGGATATTGTGCACAGTGTTTATCACCAATCAAAACCTTGATAAAATTAATCGCATTATAAATCAAAACAAGTGTCATTTTCCACTCATGAGAAAAAATACTGATCTCCCCTCAACGACATAGAAGGTAAAGCCATTGAAATATTCATCCATACAAGCTAGACAAAAAAAAGCTAAACAATATCAGGACATAATAGAGAAATCTTTTTCAGGGATTTCCACGAAGAAGAAAAGTGCTTTTACGTTCCAGATATTTTCTGAAGTAGGCATCAGCAACATATTCCACGTTTCATAATAAGGATCTTACTGGTAGGTATTGTATCTGGCAAACACCAAGCATGTGCATTTTACCAGAAATATACGAAAAGATCAAGGACGTTTTACATGGAAGTAAGAAAAAGAGAAGAGGACTACACTTAATAAGTCACCTAGAGCAAACAGATGATAATGGCCAAATCTAGTGCAAGATCAGCCACAATGAAGAAAGATTTAAAATTTTGTATCATTTACACAGCTGTAATGAACATTTTGCACCATTAGACTGACAAAGATAACAAATTTCTAAAGAACTTATATATAGTGCTCAATTTGCAAGCACTTCCAAATTGGCAGCAAAACACATAAAAAAGCTGTACCCTAAGTAACTAAAAGGGGAAAAAACTCTATATGCACTACAAGAAAAAAACGAACCTACGGAGACGCCAATATCAGTATCAGCAACTTGATTTTTCCTCAGCTTACGTTCCAAGTGCGCAGCAATCCATATAGTTCCAAGGGGCCCCTTCTTGGCCAAAATAAACTGCGAGTAGAACATCTTGGCACTCTCTACCACCTCCCACCACCTACCAAGAACCCATGCACACCAACAAAACGCCCCTTTTGCCGACCGCCTCAGTCGAAGCAGCTGCCTGGAACCCTAATTCGCCAAGTCCCCGCCAAACAAGCTCAAAGATCCGAACTTTCTCAATTCCACGACGTCGAGAACCCTAACCCCGTCGAAGTGGTCGAATTCAGCTGTGGAAGCTCAAGAAAAGCTGCCTAGGTAAGAACTCTAATTTGGGCCCGCCGGAACCCTAATTTCGACCGGATTCCACTGTGGGTGGTCGAATCTGGCAAATTCAGTAGGAGATCAACGAGATCGGTACGGGGAAAGACCGGAAAGGGATCGAAATGAAGAAGGTAAAAAATAGATTAATAAATAAGGAAAGAAATCGAGTTGAATTAAAAGAAAAAGGTGAGCAGCATAAAGAGAGCTTTCGACTTCGGAGTCGATTTTTACAATTAAAAAAAACAAAACTAATAAAATCGAAAAATATAAGGCCGAGTAGAAGGTAAGACGGCGCAAAATATCTTTTAATCACCCTTCATCTGCACTGTTAAGATCGTGCCACGTGGTGCACGAGGCGAATGGGAACCGTCCGATGATGGAATGCGATAAACTCGAGAGATTTTGGATGATGGATCATGGACGTCGGTCAACGTGGTAGGGGATCTAATTGCAATTTCTCGCGAATGTAGTCAATTTGTGCGAGTGTTGAGGGTAGAAAGGGCATTTAACTTGTAAACACGTGGTTTGGGCCACGAAGGGGAAAGAGTTTGAAGGGGGAGTACCGGAGTAGGGTTCGATGACGGAAATACCCTCGTGGTTTTAGGAGCGAAATTTAAATGACGACAAAATGTCCGTGTCTAGAAAATTAAGCGTGCAAGGACGTTGGCGCGATTGGTGGGTTCGAATTGGGTCCCATCGCCACGTGTCGCCGTTAATGATGCAACAGCACCCAATTAGGATTCGCCTCAGAAATCCCGATACAAATTTCTGCAGTTCTTTTTCCTTTTGCCTGAAAGGAAGAGAATATATTACAGGATCTGACTTTTTCTTGTTAAACTAGAAATTGATTGTAATGCATTAGATGTTTATGAACTTTGTGTGCACCTCACATATTAATTGGAATTTAATGTAGTGAAAGATCTAGAAACATCAAAAAAATTAATTAAAACTAATAATTATATATAATGTAACTTCATTGTAATAATTCAAAAACTTTGTGTAGTGGCCGGCTTATATGAGAAAAAGAAAGAAAAGGATTAAATTGTAACCACTAGATGATATAAATTCTATATCTCAATCCAATTGGAACTTAGATTCCACTCTCTTATAGTTCAAATAATTGGTCTTTCTCTCTCTCATTTTTCCCATGCGCGCTCTTTCTCAGTGATTTGACATCACCGAACCATAGGAGAAGAGCCAACGGACAAGCATGTCGTGGGATAGAAAAACAAGATTAGGGGAGAGCAATCCAAGGAAGAGAAAGAAGAGGGAAAATGTGATAGGAATTTTGATGTGAACTTATGAGATTGGTTAAATTTATTGGTAACATGAAGTACAATGCAAATAAATTCTAATTGAACTTGACCTAGTGATCTGATGCATGATTTTTATAGCAAATATCGAAAATAGATGTCTCAAACTATTGACGTATGTGCAATTCTAATGTACTACAAGCTAGCTCGAATTTCTATAAATTCAGCCTACATAGGTCCAAGAGAACTCAGTTTGGTCGATGATGAACCGACCCAAATATCTCGAGCAAAGGAATCATGTTGGACGAGTCTCCCTTGACCTACAAATAATAGAGGCCCGACTTATATTACAAAAGTAGGTGTTTTCTTACCATCACGAATCGTACAAATTCAATCCGAAAGTTCCTTGCACTAAGCCTGGGTTCCAACCCTTTGATAAGAAGATATGCCTATTTTGACCCATTTTTCATATGATCTATCCCATGATGATGATGACGATTGTGACGATGATTATTACTATAATTATGTATTATTGGTTGCTCTTCATGATCACGAGACTCTTGATCTCAAGTCCTTTTTATT
Organism: Pontederia crassipes; assembly: GCA_030549335.1. Taxonomy (NCBI): domain Eukaryota; kingdom Viridiplantae; phylum Streptophyta; class Magnoliopsida; order Commelinales; family Pontederiaceae; genus Pontederia; species Pontederia crassipes. The sequence goes on from CM060190.1 coordinate 40,830,133, forward strand.
ATAACGACGATGTTCAATAATAATTGATGGAGATTATGATCTTAAAATCTTATTACTCTCTTTATATAATGACCTAACAAGGTTAATAAAAGTTTATAAGATAAAATAAAAATAAAAACGTCAAATGGAGAGCTATGATGAGTTGGTGACGGCCAACTAAGAATGAGTTTACTCCTCATCATGAGTTGAAAGACCTCACTTATTTTACAGAGTCAAAAGAAAATCCCCCACGAGTTTAAAGATAATACTCTATGGGTTAAAAAATATTCTACGTGTTAAAAGATATTCCAATAAGTCAAAGATAAAATAATAAAATGACGAAGATGAATATGAAGCATAATAATAATAATAATAAAACTTTTCTCATGACTATGATAATAATTAACATTTGTCATTTCATGATTATGAACTATTTTAATCTTTTTTTATTATTTCAAATATCGATCATTATATATTATTATTTATGATCTTATGATGATAATATTTTCATTATTATTTCTATTATTTATCATGATATTTATGATGTTTTATCATATTTTATTTATTATGATACTTATGATATTTATGATGTCAAAATTCATAGAGACCTTTTATCTTTCTTGCATATTAAAATTTACAAGATAAAGGTGACTAATGATGACTAGTCAAGCTCATGGTGATAGCACATTAATATTCTGAATAATTTTATCTTTGATGTCTTAGGTACCTTTTGTTGTCTGTAAAATGTATTCTATCACGTGATAGGGTGAGTGTTACATTTTGATCATAATTAAAAGGATTCACGTCCCTAATACATCATAACATTTATTGCTATTATCATGTGTATCATATTTTTCATGATATGAGCCAATACTTCCATTCTTAGTTACCACATAATCATGATACCAAAAGTGTAAAATTTCTCAATTAAAGTATGTCATGTACACTATGACATATAACCATGCCACATAAATATAATAAATTTATTATCATAAAATCATGAACATGCATTCTATGAAATACCATATATCCTTATGGGGTTGTTCGGTGTTGATTAAGCACTAGAATAAACAGTTATTATGCTATATTCATCCAAGCATTATCATTATTTCTCAAATAATCTCAAGTAACGATGAGGGATAAATTTGGGAGATAAACACTTATTCTGCTATATTCATCCAAACATTATCATCATTAAAATAAAATTATTCTTGGTCAATAGTGATTTTGAGAGAGAAGAAATTCTTACTTTTTATAAGAACAATTATATTCCAAGCTCTCATTTAAAAAACTGTAATAATTCATCAGAATATATTAACTATATTCTAGCCAAAAAGCATCCACATATATTATAAGAAAGAATATAAAAATTGTAACATCACAATACAATCATCATTTTTTTTGTGAGGTTCATTTTTTATTTTGCTTTATCATATAACTTTTTAGAAAATTGTTTTGTAACTTCATTAACATTGCTTATTATATGACATCATTACCTACTCTTTTATCTTTAAGTTAGCATCTCATGCTTCATAACTTTTTGTACTTGCATCATCTTTTATTTATTTCATTATTATATGATATCATCAAAGTTTGTTATGATTTCACATTAATTAATTTTATCACATGATATTTAATCTTAACTTATATTGGAGTCGCTATGCTCAAAGAAAATATGAGTTGCCTTGTGGATGATGAATATTATTTTCGGAGAAATCTTATATATCATAAAAGTGAAAGATGTTACTTCTTATCTTCAACTTTAATGGGGTATCCATGCATTTTCATCAATTGCTTATTAAGGTCATTAATAAATCAAACATTTGTCCATACAGTGACCACAAACTTAATTATGACTTAACATGGTCATTAATAAATATTATTACATCACTCATTATTTAATAAACAATGATAAATATAATATTAGCATAATGATAAGATAATGGCATTAATTGATTTAATAAATATAAGGTAGGTGAACAACAACATCCTATTATATAACAAGACAACAACAACATTCAATGGGAGTGATAGGTGATTTTCACGGCTCATGAAGTGGCATTTTGTTTTTTTTTATTATCATGGTAACTATTCAAGAACTTCTAGTCACTAGACTAATAATTAACTCACAATTTTCTATCCTACGTTCACGGTTCATGATATTAATGTCACGACCCATGAAATAATCCCATGGACCTCTCACATTTCTTTTTCGTTGAGTTTTCATGACTTGTGACTAGATGTCACTACCTGTGAAATTTCATCATTCCTTTTGTCTCAATAGAAGGTTCTGAGTAGCCAGTTGAATTTCATAATCCATGACATTAAGTCACAACTCAAATATCAAATCAACTCAAATTGATTGATCTTTCTCTCAATTTTCCAACATTCCCTAGTTTTCTTGGTACAAAAATTAGAAAAAAAAATTTACATAAATAAGAGCAATTTATAGGTGTCTAAACATATAGAGCCTATTTTGAAATGTTTTTAATATTCCAGAATAAATGTTATTTTATCCATATTAAATCTCATTTCTTATTCCCATTGGCTGCGTTTGGCAGCCGGGAACATTTCAAATGTTCTGTCAAACGCAGCTACGTGACGGGAACAAAAAAGTTCTCGTAAAAACTATAAAATAATTAGTTCTAATAATTAATAAATATTTTATTAATTAAACTATTCAATTATTTTTTTAAAAAATAAATTATATTTGGATTTTAAAATGTACGTAAATTATAATATTATTAATATTTAAAATGTTTAATTAAAAATTTTAAAAATAATATTAACAATATAGCAATTTACGTAATTGTAATATTAATAATATATTCTTATTTACTATAATTTTATACCTAATAAAATAATAAATTATATTCTTAGTTCTTACTTTTTATCCAAACACCCACTAAAATTTTTCCATCACATCAACTTTTTAAATCACCATCATTACACTTTTTCATCCAAACACCAACCCAAACTTTTCAATCATATCAATTAGTTCTCGAAAACAAATGTTTCAAAATGTTCCGGTGCCAAACGCAACCATTGAGAGCATCATGTTCTTCGCTCAAAACCCAACATTTCTTGCAATAATTAAATGTGAGGCCCACAAACTAATCTATGGATATTTGGATGAATCCTTGGGGCTAAAGGCTTTATTCTCACCTTACTCCCATGCCAAGCGGGCCATAGAAATCATAAGAAAAAATAAAATCAAAATATACATAACACAATTTACGAGTCTTATAAACATGAGATCAAATCATGATATTAGTACTTTTCTGATCGAAAATTCATGATAATGACAACATATCCTTATTCTACTCAATCCAAATATCAAATTCATTAAAAGGGAAAGATGTATTAGATTCTTTGTACATGTCTTTAAAGCTAGATTCAAGATCCTTTTTCCATGTGTCCATTTGTTTATGTCCTACTCTCTACTCTTATGCTTTTCTTTGATTGCGTTTAGCAATCAGAATCGTGATTCCATCAAGTTTCACGTGAATAGTTAAACTGACAAATTAGTTTGGGGTGTATTTGGATAGAATAAAATGTAATGATGAGAATCTGTAAGTTGATGTGATAGAAAAAAGAATATGTGATAGACTAATTTTAGTGAGTGTTTGAATAAAAAATAAATTTTATAAATATAAAATATATTTTTGTTAATTAATAAAAAACAAAAGTATAAATTAAAAAATGGTGAAAAAAATTTGTTAAAAAATATATTATTTAAATATTAAAAAATAGTTTTTAAATAAATTATATTTAATAAAATATTAAATTTTTTAATGAAATAACAAGTAAGAAAATAGATATTTTATATTTAATAAATAAATTATTTTATAAGAGTAATGCGAGAGAGAAATAATAAGGAAAGAAAAACAAAAAAGAAAAATGAAATTGAACGTGACATCCAAAAAAATTGAAAAAAGAAGAACTAATGCGGGAACAAAGTTAGTGCACCTTGATTCCCACCTTGAGTTCTCGATTCAGTTGGCAGTCAAGTTTCGATTGACAAACAAACCCTATGTATACTCTTGTTCTTATTTTCCTTTTTTCTAGGTCCTACATTTGTAAATATGATGTGAGAGAAAAAAAAATAAGAAAAAAATGAGGGTACAAATCTTTTTTTTGGGTCACCCACCCGTGTCCGCATCCGATTAATCCGTTGTTCGGAAACGATATGAATAAATCCAACTAGGCTATTAGCACCGAGTATGAATCTTTATATAGTGTCAATTTTAATCTTTGAGTCAAAAGACTTAAATTCTTTTAGTCAAAATTTAAGATTATTGCATTGATAACTTCTTTAAATCAATCATTTATTGGGATAAAACAAAATAACTTGGTCGAGTGTTTGAGTGTCAAAAGAAGATACGTTCTAATGCCATATTATTGCTAATAATCTTGAATATTGGAGGTTCCGAATTGATATGAAAGAAATTTCATTCCAACGTACAGTTTTCTGCCTTAAATAGCAAGAAGCTAAAAGATCGACGTTTCAATATCTAATTTTTTGTTAAAAAAAACAGATAACAATTCAAATCTTTGAGTGAATAAACAGGAACATTTTTTTTATCGCATTTGGGCTTGGAAATACTAGGATTTGTAGAAACAAATCGGTCATCAAATTTTACTTACATTTTTGGAATTTCTCCTAGTAGCAAAAAAAAAAAAAAGGTGCTGTTTTCATATCCCATTTCACCTTCTAACTTCTCCGTATTCCCCAATTCAAACAACAACAATTTCAAGTTATGGCTTAAAGAAATGCCATGTGGATCAATCAACAGTCACTGAGATTTGCCATTATGATAGCTTTCTCTTCCTTTTGGCTGATCAAGATGAACTTATTGATAAAACAATTAGCATTCCATAAATATATCCTATATATTATATTGATGGTGAAGGGACTATTTCACCTCCATTGCTAGTAACAGTCCAAAGTGGGCAGTACCAACTACCAAGAATCAAATGGGATTATTCCACAATTTTTATTCTTTTTTATCCATCTGTACAAAGATGCATAGTTAATGATTTCTCTGAGATCTCTGTTAGAAATAGTTCTTGTGACATCTCTTCGTCCGCTGTACTATGCCACCAAATCTCGCCTCGAAGAGATGGAGCTAATGGTGCCTTTGGCCGCCATGACCTTGCTCACCAGGAGTTTCCATTTCAGCTCTTCTTTTTTGCTTTGGTTCTGCATCTTATCCTTGAAATGCCTGCATCAGCACAGAGATCGTCTGAATTATTTACGAGCTGCGCATCGCAATCTAAAAGGAGTTTGGGAATTTAAATTCCAATTCTTCATCTGAACTACAAAACAAAAGCAGAGAGAAAGAATTGTTTCGTATACCTGCAGAGGGGCACTTTGCATGAGTCCGGTTCCGAGCACATCTTGGAGTGGAGCTCAAGCAGCTGCCACATGCGCTTGCACTGCCCGCATCCTCCGGGCACTCGAGTACTGCAGCTGTAAAAATGGCGGACCAAAGATTCGATGCCTTTGCAGGCCACGAATTTGCAGACGGATTCGCCGTCCGTGAGCATCTTGTCGCGGGGGCCGATGGTCCGGCACCCATCCCTGCATATGTGCAGCAGCGCCTCCATTGCTTCGAGCAGCTGCGCGTACACCCTTCTCTGTTCCATCTGCTTCATTCTGTCCTGCTTCTTCTGCAGCATGTCAAGATGGAAAACTGATCAGCTTCTGCAAGTGGTGGATGGACGTCATATGGTCTAGCAGAGGCTTGGCATACGATGAATGCATTCTTCAAAATGCGAAGTTCAGATGTTACTTCTCTCAACAAATTCTTATATGACCAAGATTCCCGCACACAACAGTTTGTCTGAAATATCCAGTTTTTGCTTTGCTGAAACACTACTATGAACTAATTAAGACTAAGAGTGACCCATTGGACTAGTTATATATTGACCCCGATCAATCAAATGCTTTGCTGCTGGATCAACCTAAGAGGTGCTACCAAGAAACCAATGGAAAAGTAGCTTAATTATAAAGTCTGAATTGTCAGAAAGAAGATTAATTGCTCACAGAATCCTCCTCCACAAGAGACTCAAGTATCTCCTGCTCCAAACTGGGGTTGGCTTTTTTCATTATCTTCCATCCTTCAGATGCAGAAATGGCCTTGAAATCTTTGATGATCAGGCGGGTGCACACAAGGGAGAGTCTGGAAGCATCACATTTTCTGGCCAACTGAAGCACGTCGACAATATTGTCCGTGTTCAGCGTGTCGTGTTCTAGCAGTTGGATGCAGGCGGTTTTCAGCCGAGGGACCGAGAATGTGTGAGACATTAGCAGCAGGTGAAGAACAAACTTCTTCATTGCATCTGGATCATAACTACAACATAAAGGATGCAAAAATATTGATGCATTATAGTTCTTTGACGTAACAGAAACAGATATTCAGTAGTGTAGTGGAATATGTGTCATGCACAACCCTCAGTCAATAAACATTTGGGCGAGAACATTTTAGAAATGTTCTCGCCCAGCTCACGTGACGAGAACTTTTTTGTTCCCGTCACGTAGCTGCGTTTGGCAGAACATTTGAAATGTTCCCGGCTACCAAACGCAGCCAATGGGAATAAGAAATGAGATTTAATATGGATAAAATAACATTTATTCTGGAATATTAAAAACATTTCAAAATAGGCTCTATATGTTTAGACACCTATAAATTGCTCTTATATGAAGCCCCTAGAAGCTGCCTAAACTTGAGTATACTTTATCAAAAAGATTCAACTGTTGTAACATTTTTCATGGAGAAATATTGGGTTTTGAGCGAAGAACATGATGCTCTCAATGGTTGCGTTTGGCACCGGAACATTTTGAAATATTTGTTCTCGAGAACTAATTGATATGATTGAAAAGTTTGGGTTGATGTTTGGATAAAAAAGTGTAATGATGGGAATTTAAAAAGTTGATGTGATGGAAAAATTTTAGTGGGTGTTTGGATAAAAAGTAAGAACTAAGAATATAATTTATTATTTTATTAGGTATAAAATTATAATATAAAATATCTATTTTCTTACTTGTTATTTCATTGAAAAAAGTAATATTTTATTAAATATAATTTATTTAAAAACTATTTTTTAATATGGACAAACAAACCCTATGTATACTCTTGTTCTTATTTTTCTTTTTTCTAAGTCCTACATTTGTAAATATGATGTGAGAGAAAAAAATAAGAAAAAAAATGAGGGTACAAATTTTTTTTTGGGTCACCCACCGGTGTCCGCATCCGATTAATCCGTTGTTCCGAAACGATATGAATAAATCCAACTAGGCTATTAGCACCGAGTATGAATCTTTATATAGTGTCAATTTTAATCTTTGAGTCAAAAGACTTGAATTCTTTTAGTCAAACTGAATCGAGAACTCAAGGTGGGAATCAAGGTGCACTAACTTTGTTCCCGCATTAGTTCTTCTTTTTTCAATTTTTTTGGATGTCACGTTCAATTTCATTTTTCTTTTTTGTTTTTCTTTCCTTATTATTCTCTCTCGCATTACTCTTAAATGTGATAAAAAAAAGAATATGTGATAGACTAATTTTAGTGAGTGTTTGAATAAAAAATAAATTTTATAAATATAAAATATATTTTTGTTAATTAATAATCCATGTGTCCATTTGTTTATGTCCTACTCTCTACTCTTATGCTTTTCTTTGGTTGCGTTTAGCAATCAGAATCGTGATTCCATCAAGTTTCACGTGAATAGTTAAACTGACAAATTAGTTTGGGGTGTATTTGGATAGAATGAAATGTAATCAGAAAATTACAGATTTTTCTCAGTATTACATATTATCAACATTTTTTTTGCCGAGTGTTCATTTTTACGCCAGAAGCGTCTCCAAAGTCACATGCATTTATTCCATTGTAAATATCACTATTAAATATAGAGTTGAAAGTATAATAATACATTCAGTTGTCTTTATATCATAAGAGCCATAAATTATGCCTTTCTTGCCAACATTTGATATGTCCGATATGCACAACGCTGTGCCAATAGCCTAGTGAGTGCCTAGATGCTACATGAGTTCGACATGGAGTCTTAAGTGCTTCAGAAATAACTAATTAAGAAGCACATAATTTGGAAGATCGTGGATATACCAGGAAGAATACAAGAACCTGATAAATCCACGGACAGCTTCTGAGGGCATGCCAGGTATTCTGATTTTTTTATATCCTTCTTTAGCTTTAGTCTGTTCCAACATGTCTCTCAAAACAGGAGATGCAACACCCTGCAGGAATGCGAAATTGTGATCATCAGTTGAACAAATCAGGAAAAAAATGAGCAGCACGAACAAGGTCCATTATCTTCATAAAATCACCCCAAGGAGATCAAAATAATGACAACCTCGAAGTTTTGATAATCAAGAGCCTGGATGGAAAAAAGTTTCTGAAGATTGCAGGAATTCTCTTTCATAAAGTAGAGACCTTTAAGAGCAGGGGAAATTGAAGAGCTAGTATTCAGTTCAGAAACGAGATAACTGGAAATGTGTCATGCACTGACCAGAATACATGAATGTGCCATGATTGCGTCCTTGTCGTCGGTAAGAACTTGGACATCAGCTCCATATCCTTCGATGAAAAGCCTGTCCCAGACTTCCCTGGTTTGTTCAGGACCGCTGCTGAGGCGTTTCAGCAGTTTGGAACACTTATTTGGACCAGAGGAAAATCCAGGGAGTCGCGGTGGCAAAGGAACTTTTCTGCCAGAGAATTGACAAGAAGGACTGGCATCAAGTTCCGGTGAGGTGCTTTCTGTAACTTCATAGTGGAGTAGGCCATCATATGTTTGATAGCTCGATGGTAGTTGTGGAGGGTCCATCTCAAAGCACGCCATTAACTTCTGTCACTTCTACTGCCTCTGCAAGCAGGAGGCATGAAGTTTGCAGCTTGTAGTTACGCCAAGGCAACCAAAAGGAAATTGTCACCTAAATACGTTCCAGTTGAAGCAAAACATATCGGTTTATGACAACTAATAAATCCTCTTTGTCTGATGTACTGTCACCTCTCACACCTCCACTGCGTATATATAGAACTCGGACCTCCCTAATCTGCGAGCAATTATTATGGAGGATAAGCCAAGATAAATAACCGGAAAGACCACCTGCTGATCAACTGGCTGGCACACAGCTGCACAAAATTCTGAAAAGCTTACATAGTTCTGAAGCTTGAACCAGAAGTGGTCAGAAATCCACCAAGAACAAGTTATCTTTCTTCACTGTAACAGAGACATGAGAAGAACCAGAGCCACCTTTTCGTTTCTTTCCTTCTGGAGAGAGGACATATAAGGGGAAGGGGACGCATGTGAAAGGCCTCGGGTTCTTTTGTTGGTGCAGGCCTTGCGTGTCACAAAAAATGGAGTGGTTCCGTTGATCTGGTCGGTAAAAAGAAGGGAAGGAAGATGCAAAGGACGCGAGGAGGAGAAGACAAGTGGGAGGGATGAGGTCCGGGGCGGCAGCCGGCCTTCACGTGTGTGTGACTGTGTGATGGTAAAAGGCAGATATTTGAGAAGAGATGTTGGATAGAGACGCGTACGTCCAGCTTTGAAGCTACGGCAAGGCACAGCATCGACGCCTACTTTGTCCTCGACTTGGATGCCATGAAAACGACTCCAAGTTTACTCGACATGTAGGATGCCGTGTGTGTATAATTTATCATATATGTGAGTGAAAGAGATTGTGTGTGAGAGTGAGAGAGAGAGCTGAGATTTATCGGAGGAATGGAATTGCATTAGATGTATGCAAACCTGATAGAAGAAGAAAGAGAGAACAAACAAACAAGTGAATATGACAGAGATAGAGGAGGAGGAGGAGAGAGAGAGAGTGCAAATGTGGCGTTAATGCAGCCGTGGGTGACGGTTGGAGTACTGGGGCCGCGCATTCACATTTTTTCTGTCAGGGCACCCGTTTCCTTCCTTTGCAATGCTGCTCCTAATTTTCACAGAATCCACAGACCAAGCTTCATCTTTTTCTCCATGAAGATGCAAATCAGGGATGATTTATCTGACCACCTTAAATTCTCTTTCCCTCGTATGTCCTCCATGAACTTTTTTTTCTTAGATAAACTATTTTTTTTTACGAAAAAGATTTGTAATGGACCATATCATTACCATAAGTTGTAATTTTTTTTTCCCTCGTGTGTGTATAATTTTTTTCAAAGTATTGTTATCATCATCATTAACTGTAATACAAGTTAAATTGTCATTATGATTAACAACATAACATTACCATTATAAATTGTAATGTTATTATTGAGTCAAGAAAGAAATTTTATCCTTTTTAAAATTATGTATTAATTATTTTATAAAAATATTTACCTTGTATTAATATATTCTGAAAAATAGATCTGGCGTCTATATTTTTTGTGATGTGCATTAAGTCATCAAAATATCTGATCATGGGGATGACGACAGAGGTACAAAATAGAATGGTGGTGGTGGGTGGGTGGGGGGGGGGGGGGGGGGGGGGGGAGAGGGTATTCCACACAAAAGAAACAAAATAATAAAATAAATAGTTATATGATAATTCATATTTGAAAGTTGATGGGCCATACTTAAAATTTAAGGATATTTTGATAAGTGATAATGAACTTTAGCAACATAAACTGTTGGCATATTATTCGACTGATCTAATTTCGACCAAGGATTTCAAATTTTAAAATCCAATCAACTCAATCATTCTTTTCCTTTTTTTTCTATAATTAAAATTACTTGGTTTATTTTAAAGTTCAAATTTCCCTTAAAATTATAATAAAATACTTTATATACATATTATTGAGCTACATCCTTATTAGATGAGAGCTCAAATCTCACCATAATGTTATGTAGGAGTTTCTTTTTAACTGTGGAATATCTAAAAATCCAAATCGTAAAAAAATTAAATATAAAAAAAATACTCACATTCATTCAAACTTTTTTTTAAAAAAAAATATGGTGAATTGTTCTTCAAATTCTTCTGTCATTAATTTTCAAAGTGAGTGGAACTTGACCCTTGATGATTTGTATGGATATGGAGGTCATGCCAACATTTGAACTATAACGAGTGGCGAGGAAGAAAAAAAAAAGTTCTGCAAAATAAAACAAAGATACAAGTTCCCATCATTATGAATTTATGAATGAAGACATTATTTTACTTGCATCATTAATGAAGATGATGCATGCAAAGTCATCATCATCATCATAACGCCATGGGCAAATGGAAAAAAAAGTGCAAATCTAATGGCATCCCCTTTTTGTCATATTCTTTGTTCTTTTTTATTGATCATGATATAATAATTAATACCAATGATGATGATAATAATAATATTCATAATGCATTTTCTTTCGGCTACCTAATAATGCACATTTGCCTTTGTGGTCCACTAGTATTTATTCATGTACCCTTTTGATTTCAAGTAAATTTTTTATGCAATTTTGTTAGGGGTGCAAATTCAAGTGTATGATAAATCACGGTCGATATTTACCGAACCCAATGGTACCTTATATAAAAGAGAAATTACAGGATGATAAAAAGGTCAGTTCTTAAAAGTAACGATGGTAAAATATCAAAAACGAAAGTTTATAATTCCTCTCAGTTCTTAAAATTCGAAAATGATAAAAATAACTATTGATGATATTTTAAATTTAGATACCAAAAGTGTTTTTATATTAAAGTTAATGAATAAAAAAAATCATTTGACATGCTGTGCATATCCATTAAATCCACACACATAAATTATTTTGGATTTGTTTTCCAAAGTTTACTTTTTTTCGTTTTAATCTTCACTCTCTTTTGTTAAGGAAAAACTGGAGCATTTGTTTGGCTTATCTGTTTTCCACTAATTAACTTGAATTGTTTTAGAATAAATTGAGAAAGGAAGATGTGTGTATTAAAAAAAATATTGAGTCTGATAAATAGAATAAACGATTATTGAAAGTTTATTTTTTTCTCATATTCTCTTATATAAAAATTAAATGAAATTAAGTCTGAATTTCGGACGTGGCATTTCATGAAATTGACATCTCATGAAATTAAGTTTATTTTTTCTCATATATTTTTTTTATAGAAATGAAGCACCACTCACCACTTTTTTTCTAATTTTTTATGTGACGCTTTTTTTTCAAATCAATTTGTTTTTCTACAAAGATTTTCTCTTCACTACATTCATTACATAAAAATATTTATATATTAGATATAATATATATATTATAAAAATATTAATTTAATATTAGTTATTATTTTGGGTAATTTTTATATTTGTTAAAATATATTATAAATATTATTAATTATATTTTTTTGATAATATATTTTTTGGGAAAAAAAAGAGCATGCAGCGATGTAACTCACATCGTTGCGTACCTCCCATTTGGCCAGATTTGTGCGCTCAGATTTGGTCCACGTTCAGCACCCTCTATTTCTTTGTAAAAATCAATATAAAATTTTATTTGTACTCATACTTATTCATTACTAAAAGTATATTTTATATTTTATTATAAAATTCATTGAAATTAATCTATCACATCATTTTTTTATGTCACATTAATTTTTTTAATTTTATTATTATATTCTTTTCCATTCAAATACATCCTAATTAATATGTCAATTTAATTATTTGCTAAGAAGTTGAAAAAAAAATACTATTCTACTTTTGAAACGCTATCGGACACCATTTGCTCGCATCATCTCTGCAATATTTCTCTCTGTAGTAAGGCAAACAAAAGTTGTTTTATTTTTTTAATCTCCCTCTCTTTCTTTCTTTTTTTTCTATTCATATCTTCAAGAAAAAAAGTAGTCATAGAAAATAAACACATTCCTTTTTTACGAGGATCTATAATAATTTATATGACAAATTATTGTTTATATTTCAATTTCAATACTATAATAACATAAATATTTTTAAAAAATCAAATTAATTTTAAATTTGAGAATGAATATATAGATTAAAAAATATGAATCAGATTAAATTTTTTAAAAAAGAAATAATTCAAACATAACTCATAAATTTTTAATTTGATTATTTAAATATAACAGACATGGTGTCTATCGTTTCTATTTTATGCATAAAGGACCATAAACAAATGTATTATTAAAATATTTTAAGAGTTGGGAGGGCTGAAACCTCCACCCAACTGTACGTGAGTCAGCCCATGAAGATTGATCACTGTTGGATATTAAATATGTGGTCATATTCATTTAAGTAAAAGTCTCAAGTTTAACATTTTGTAAAATATAAATTTTTTTTGCGGAGAGTTTCACTTCGTCCATAACCAAGCATGCTATTTGAAACGACATTAAAATAATCGAACTTGATGATAAGCTGAGATTCTAATATATAAACAGTGTACGTAACTTTTAACGCCTGCCGAATAATAATAAATTACTATTATTATTGGCTTACATGATATATCTTCTGATATTTTATTGTGATATTTCTATTATATTTTTCCTTGAAAATATATAACCTAATCGAGCAATATAGCGATTAGGACTTGAGACTATACATGAAATAAAATTTCGCAAAAAATGTAGTAAATGTTTTTTACTCTCGGTAGGTTGTATTTATTTTGTGGGGTCCTCCCCCAACGTCACCAGATTCGTGAGCAATTCGAGTGGGAGATCGAAAACCATATTCATAACTAATCATCCTTGAAACGCTTGTTCCATGCTTGTGCATGGTTGACATGATTTATCACCCAATACATGATTTAATGAGAGTATCAAGTACTTTTCGTATTAAACATGTGTGAAATGACTTAACTTTATACATATTTTAATATATTTTTTCATTAATAATTTAAAAGTTCATTGATAATAATAAAAATATGATTCAAATTATCAATTATAATTATATTTATTATTTTCAAAATTTTATGAACTTCTGTAATAGATATAATTATTTTTTTTATAATTTCTTATGTTATAAAATTCTTTTTTATTATCAATAATCTTCTAAGTTATTAATAAAAAATATATTACGAAAAATGCATAACACACTAATTTTCTCATATATATATATATATATATATATATATATATATATGTATGCTACTGCAAAAGTATTTATAGTTAATTTCTTAGTCCTCGTAATAAATATTAATGTGTTGATTATGCAGTTGAATTGGGGTTGCTCGTTTTATTTTGGCTGTGTTTAAACTCTGATTTTTTAAATCTCTTCCCATCATAACCCGGTAATAAATCATATTCTCCACTCCAATTTTATGATCATAATGAGTCAAGTAGGATTTCAGAAAAAAAAGATATACCTAGTACGATTTAAAACTAAATCGGTTCAGGTTGGGCTTAAAAGAAAAATAAGTGTAATAACAATAAATATAGTAAATCAATAATTTGTGTCATTTTACATTGGATATTGAATTATCACATTATAATCTGAGAAATCCGATCAATCAAATTGGCATTCGGGACTTTGTCAAATATTCTTAATCTATCTTTAAACAATTTCATCTCGTGAATAGAATAAACAGTAATTTTGCGAATTCATATATTACTATAACATTTTTTTTACTTATCCTCTACATGACTATGATCCAAATCAAGAGTACACTGTTATATAGTAGTAGTAATAATAATAATAACTAGATCAATAAGATTGTAAATGATCTTGGTTGACTTTCAAAACAAAGAACTCAGAATATACATTTCTTGGCGGTTTGACATTTTGCTGTATGGAGTTGGTTCCATTTGAATAAAAAGCAACTATCCATAGACGAATAGATCATCTCCATGATTACGTGTGTTCTTTCACTTTCTTTCTCGTCTTCGATAACTACGTGTCCATGACCAGAGTTTCCCATAGTTCTGTTTTGTATCAATTTTCTGAAGCTTGTACCATCTTTGAGCACAAAGAAAATGCATGAGATGTAGCCGATCTGAAGCCATAATCCATCAGAGGCCTTCCAGTTATTCAGCTACCAAAGCTTGGATGAAAGACAGAGGTGATGCTCCACTAGTAGAATGTTTTGAAGCAAGATAATTATTCAAACTGAAAAAAAAAATTAAATTGGAAGGTACATGAAAGTAGAATTTAAATTGGAGAGAAAAATGAGAGACATAAGCTGATTGGACTTACAAATTGTCTGAAATCCGGAAGAAAGGTAACATCCCCAGACTCCAATTATTTCCTGTAATATAGATGCAAGTCGTGAGTACATGAAACCACAAATCCTTTGCCATAAAAATCAAATACAACAACAACAAAGCCTTATCCCACTAGGTGGGGTCGGCTTGCCATAAAAATCAAATACGAGAAAAAAAGAAGAATAACCTTTACAATCCAATTGAATTGTAACCAAATACCTTGTAGAATTATGGTACATGTATTAGTGAGAAAACGTTCATGATGACAAATACCAAAAAAACTACATTTAAAATTGCTTGCTGTTAAAGATTATGAAGGACCAATACAACAACAACAAAGCCTTATCCCACTAGGTGGGGTCGGCTTATGAAGGACCAATACAATTAGACAAAAAAATTATTTGTTCATGGTAACTGAGATAGCATCGACAAGTGTGTAATGAGATTCCGTAAGTCTAAGCAACTCTTGGAACCACTATGACACTTCATGAGTGATTAAAAAATGTTTAAAGTTGCCATTCCCAACCATGATCTTCAGGATTTGGTTTGGTAAAATTCTCTTTTTCATCTTGGGATGTGTTATATGCCACAAAAAACATGATCATCCTATCTATACATAAGAGCAACCACCAATCTTTCTCCCACAATGTCCGAAGCAATGTTGTCAAATTGGAGAGCTTAAGTAAATTCACTTGTCCCGTAAATTCATATCGTAAAATCGACTTTGAAGTTGTAGAGTATGTACCAAATACATATAATTATTTGGGTAATCATTTCACAAGTATATATCTGTGATATATAAATAACAAAGAATTAATATATTTTACTAATATGAAAATAATCAAAATAAGTACTATCACTTACAACTAATAAATACTAAATAACTATCAGCAATCATATTTATTATGTTAGAAAATAAAAAAAATAAAGGTAAAATAAGTACTATTGCATTGGAATTTATAATCATGATATTAAGTTTATTCTCAAACTCCGCCTATGTTTTATAGCCGGTCCCAAGCCCGGATAAAAGAGGAGGGTTGTGTTAGGCCCCGACAGCCAGCGTAAAATCCTGTCGAATCTCATGAATATGGATCAACGAATATGACGTCGTATGATCCATGTAGCCGACCCCACCTAGTGGGATAAGACTTTGTTGTTGTTGATATTAAGTTTATTCTCAAACACAAATACATTAATTAAATAAAATATTTAAGATTTTACAAAACATTTTACAGAACAAAATAAAGTGTTGTACAGAATCACATAAAATCATATAAACTCGTGTAGATAATTAAAATCTTAAGAGTTTATAAAATTTTACAATTTTTTCAAAATTATTTTTTATGTAAAATCTAAGAGTGTAATTTATTTAAGAGCATATATCGACTTGATTTGTTTTCTTTACCTAAACTCTTGAACTTGTAAGACTTTAATAGTTTGACTCAAGAGTTTAACAACATTAGTTCAAAGAATTAAGATTTTGCTCTAAAAAGTATTAACAATATTGACCAACTAGTGTCTCAAGAGGATCACATGATAATATGGACTATGTTCATGACAAATGCCATTAGGAAAGGATTGCCATCATAATTTGTAGGTAAAATCATATGATAAATCAATACTTTTACTCATAGTTGATTCTCAAACCACAAATTATCAATATAATATCCAACTCAATATAAGGGTCGACGGGACCTGGTACATGAGATTTCTAACTTATAATTTGATTGTATAATGTGGGAGACGGTACCAAGGTAGTTTGAAGGCATCTTTCCACCATCCTTGTTTAGCACAAGTAGAATATATTCTGTCAAGCCGAACTATTATCTCCGAAAATGTTGGCCTCATCATAGGATCAGGAGCCCAACATTCTTCAACTAACCTGCAGAAAATACAACTCAAACAATATTTTACATGTGATAAAATCTAAGGCATGATAACTGGGACATTTGCTTAAATCTATCTACTTAGTAATTGCTTCATGTATCTGTAAACTTATTTAATTGCATTACAAACTTTGTAGGTAAAGAGGTAAGAGTTGAATCTCCTCAAGATTATTTAAGATGGTAAAATACATAATTGAACTTTATCGGATAAATCCAAAGCTATCGGTTGTTATCAATGTAAACATCCCCAGAAAACTGCTTTTTATCAAGAAAATTGATTAACAGACTAAAAAGTGCAAAGTAGCCTTACTCCTTAAGTTCTGATGGGTAACTTTTCCACTTGTGCTTTAGTGATGGCCTCTTTCCTTCCAGGCAAATCATCCTTGCAGCTTCTTCCGTATTCTTTGGGTGGAAAGCATGTGCTCCTTCAATCATCTGAAAGAATAACAATGCAACATACGATTGACATTGATGCAATGCTACAATTATAGCACATACAAATAAAAAAAGATACACATTATCTCAAAGTCAGTGAAATTAACGTTTAGAAGTTCTAAGTCTTCATTGATAATGCTTCTCAGGGACAAAAGTTAAGTGATTTAAGAATTGGTTAATTATCCAACAATGCTCTGTTTTTCACTAAAATAACATGATGCTAATGACAACCTTCAAGGACATCAGCACTTGAAATGCAAAGGTGAAAAGATAAATTAACCACGGCACAAAGATAATCTCTTAAGTCTTCTTGAATGTGGGATATCAAAATTATTGAAAGTTCATTGTCCAAAGACAATCAGTCACGTTCTTGCCTCTATCCATTCTCTTCATCATTTCTCAGTGATGTATCTTAATACCAATATGTGGCACAAAATAATGGTTCATCACATTTTCGTCCTTTTTCGTATTTCAAAAGACAAGCATGGAAACACGCAGTTTGTTAATTTCGACATGATGTTGGGATACCATAACCAATGGTCCAAGAGATATGCCATTATTATTAAGTAATATTGACAAACAAAGTACAAAAAAAAAACTCTCTTTAGCATCCTTGTGCTTGGGCATTATGCCACATGAATATGTAGAGGTCTGAAACTGAGATGACACATACTTCAAATGCATCATAAATTAATACTTTCGATGAAATAAGCAATAATTTCCTGTACCATTTGTATGACACCCGTGAGAACTAGGACAGGATGGAAAAGAGCAATAGGGAAAAGAATAATGCCCATGTTTGGGCATAAAGTCATTTCAACAAACCTCATAAACAATGAGACCGAAAGAGAATACATCAACGCTTGCATCAAATATTTCATTTCTGTAGACCTCGGGTGCCATATACATACCTAAAGGGAAAGAAACAATCAACTATTAGAATATTTGTGCAAGATAAGTATAACTATGTGCTAGACATCAACAAATTGTTTGTGCTTGTCCATTGTAAATGATAATATTGTCTCATTGGAAGATACAAACCAAAGGCCATATTAACACATGAATTCAGTACATGCACTCTCTTGCAGGCTGAAGTATAATTCTCGACTTAAACCTTTGATCATTTTTCAGAGGAAAAAAACTGAATGCAGACTTCCTATGGACAATAGAAGTAGTAATCATAACACAGTTGTTGATCGGATAAGATAAGATTACTTTAAATGGGATTGTAGCTCATGATAAGGCAACACAGAATACCTCATGAAGAAGTTGAAATTGTAGAGACAATAAGGAGAAAAATAAAGAGTTAAGAAGACAAAAGAACAATGCTTTTTTTTAGAAGGAAAAAAAAAACAATGTTGCTTGGAAGTAAGTAATGGATATGGCGAAGACTTACTCGGCTTGTCAATTTGAGCACCTGAATGCGCTAATTTAACTTTATCAGGAGCAATCTTTAGTAGTCTGATCAGACCAAACCCTGACACCTTCAATTGGCCACCAATATCCAGCAAGATATTTCTGGCACCTTACCAGAACTTCAAATAGTAAAGTATAGTACATAAACAAAGCATTACAAATAAATTTATAACAGAACCTCATGGAAAATTATCAGTTAATGATCATCTTACTTTGGCTTCAAGTCGCAGTGAATGATTGAGTCTGGTTTGCACTGATGAAGATAGTTCATTCCTCTGAAAACAAAAGAGGAACTATATCATCAGAAAAATACAATTATACAACTGAACATAGTTAAAATAAGCATTCATCTTTATTTTATAGCAATTCATAATTTAATGTAATATATGTAGATTACAAACTACAACTTTAGATCCCATATATACTGAATGGTTGAACAACGTTCCAAATTAAACATGAATGAACAAAATATTTCTAAAACTAGGAATTGAAATTTACCAAAGATTTTTTTTGTACATTTTTATTTTGAGAAAAAAAAATCGTTCCTTCAGATAGTAGCCTCTAGCATAGCATGTGGCTTACTGGGAAACATCTTAACAAGGAAACAATGACCATCAAAATCTTAGTAAACAATTTAATGAATGTCTTATCAGATTAATCATTAATAACAATTAATAAAGCTTATTGGATAGATAGGATTCATGCAGAAAACACTAAATACTAGGAATGATGCCTTATTGTTGTGTTTATTGTTGTCATTACCTGACAATTTCAAGAGCATATCTGAGAACCTTATGAGGTTGCAAACGTCCTTTTTTGTGAAGATAGCTCCCCAGATCACCCTAACTTTCACAAAGCATAGGAAATTAAAATAATAGGTAGCATAATAAAAACTCATTTACATAAGTGAAGTTCATAATGTACCCAAGAGCTAATGTCAACTCTCACAAAGAACCTAGGTAACGTGTCAAAATTTCAGTTGGCAGATTACAAATTATTCTACAAGGATTGGTTATTCCTCGACACCCAACCCTGCAGCACAGTTTGTTGATAGAAGCATCTTCTATTTTAACAGGTGTCCAGGGAGGTTATCTGAAAACATTACATCGTTTGACTTTTTTTTTTTTTGCCCAAAGCGAAGCAGGATGTGAAGCTCTTTGTGCAACATTGTTTGGTCTGCCAGCAAAACAAGTACCAAACTTTAGCACCAGCTGGTAGGACGGCCCTTGCCAATTCCTCAAACAAGTATGGGAGGATATCTCATTAGATTTTATAACTGGACTACACAAATCAGGTGGCTTTGGCACAATTTTGGTGGTTGTTGATTGTCTAAGAAAATATAGTTTAGTCATTTTATTGCTCTTTCACACCCCTGTACTGCAAAACCTGTGGTCGTCATTTTTTGCTGGGAAATTGATAAATTGCATGGACGTGCCTAGATCTATCATATTTGATCGGGTCACCATTTTTTGGAGTTCTTTCTGGCAAGAACTATTTCGAACACAACAATGAATGAGTACCTCTTATCATCCTCAAACTGATGTACAAACAGAAGTGGTCAATCGATTTTTTTAGGGGAATTGGTCAATGGATGTTTAGAGGTATATAATGTGTTTCGGTCATGAGCAAGCATCTTGCTAGCACAAATTCCTTTGTCGGGCAGAATACTCTTTTAACACAGGGTTCCATTCTTCTACCAAGTCCGCACCATTCAAAACAATCTATGGAAGAGATCCTCCTTGTCTTCACCCATTTGTCAAAGGTGAAACACATATTTCAGATTTAGAAGAACAACACTTGCAAAGGGATGCAATAATAATAAGTGTCGCAAGAGAATGTCATGAAGCCCCAAGCTCTATGAAGGCACAAGCAGATTTGAAGGGACGAAAACTTTCTTTCAATAAAGGTGATTCAGTGTTTCTTAGAATTCAGCCCTATAGGCAAATCTCCTTGTCAAGACGACAATATGAGAAACTATCACCTCGATTCTTTGGGCCTACAAAATACTTCGTCGTATTGTATGGCCATGTTGCTTATGAATTAGAAACTACCACCTTCATCATAGGTTCATCCGATATTCCATGTGTCTATGCTAAAACTGATATGGTCTTATTCCAGCTAATCCACCAGCTGCTCTTCAGTAGCAGGAAATTTGGAACTTCAATTATGTCTTAATAAGGTATTAAATCATCGTTGGGTGACTATTTCTAGAGTACCTTGTCTGGAGCTTTTAATCCAATGGCTGGACCATCCAGTAGAAGAAGCCAGCTTGGAAGAATATGATTTAATTGCCAGCCAATTTCCTGATTTTCGTCGTGAGGACAAAGCGACTTTTCAGGCGGAGAATGATAGAATCAACCTTTACACATATTTCAAAAAGAAGACACGTGGAGGATCAAAGATTGTTGAGGAAACATGTCCTTCATTACTGGATTTTCAGTTACAAGATGGAGCAGTTAATGGGACTGTAACTGAGCAGTTACGCTTTCGAGTATTACTTGTATAACTGCCACTTCTCTAACCTAAGCACATTCCTAGTTTTCAGTTATTTCCCTGATTGTTGTCATTTGGTGTTAGTGAAAGTGTTACTACAAATATCCAACTTATCTTATTTCAGGCAGGTTTGATTGTAAGCTTTATGATGAATCCACTCCATACGGACTTTGCTATAACTATTGTTTTCTATAATCTATTTCCTCTCCAGTGTTGTTTTGTCACCTCATTATTTTGTGCTGGGCAGTGGATATAATCATGCTGACATCTACATGATCATGATTAAGCATATAACAATAATTTTTCACCCAAAGCAGTACACAGTAGCCATATGCAACCAGAAAATTTTGAAAATACCTACATGGATTAATTCTTTTTTTTTCTTTTTCTTTGAAGACACGGTGACATCATGTAAGGAAAGATATCTAAAATATTCGGCTTCATCATTAAGGAAAGATATCTGAAAGAAATACTCAACTCACTTTTGGATGATACTCTGAAACAATCATCATCGGTATATTTTGGGTAACAGCTCCAACAAATTGGACAACATTAGGATGCCGGACCTTTTCTAATAGAGTCAACTCATGCTTGAAAGCATTTCTGCAGATGTAGAATTCCTATGAGTGCAAAGCGTAAGATGGTATGTGTAAAACTGTCAAACATGAACTATAAGAATTGTGTATGCACAGATGGAGAAGAAAGAATACAAAGAATCTCTTTTCTCTATCAAACTGCCAGAACTACGTAGAACCATACTCGTGTGCTCCCACGGAGTGACAACTGAAACATAATGTGCTCTAGCCACAAATTCATCCATTCAAGAGAGAATTATTAACTACTCTAAACTGCAAGAAGAATAAGGGCAAGCAAATTACATGCTATCTGGATCTGAGTAGCACTCTTTTTCAAGTACTTTTACAAGGACCTTTATTCCATTCCACTTGGCAACCTGATACCCACCCTGAGAAAGTATGAAAAAAGTAGTGAGAAACAAAATACTAGAAATACTACAGTGGCAATGCTCCTACAGTTCTAGATGTTTCCAACCGTGCCAACAAATATATTATAAATTGAAGACTATTTGGTCAATACAATGTACAAATGTCTGTTCTACCTAGCTCACCAAAGACAAAAAAGTTCATCATAAGGAAACATGCATACACCATCCATGAAAAACTATCACAATGAAATTGTAAGGACTGCTAAATGATTTTCATTTACTGCGTTCAAGGAGTCAAGGATAATAGTGCAAACTTTTCCACAAGAAAAGTTCTGTAGATAATAGGATTCACGACCTAGTAAATCTAAGAGATGTTAGCAACATTCAAAGACAATCTTTTGGTTATAAATACGAAAATATATATGTATATTAACTGTTAGTGTTATTGCAGCTGCATGGAACCATGGCCACTTGTTTGCAAAGCTTAACTATCAAAACATGGATACATAAGCAAACTTGGTAAGAGACTGAGGAATATTAAATTAAAATGGAACGTCAAATGGAAATTCAAAGGACTTAAATGCATTGCAGTTTTTGGTGCTTTATTTGCAGTTTGCGGCTAATTATCTGTACAAAGTCCAAAGGTATTTGGAAAGATCCAAAATTACATTCGCCACACTTATTCTTTTCCATAGTAGATAAAATAGTTTATGAACAATCATTATCTTACCCTCTCTTTACAACTCTATGTCAACTGTGGATGAATTCAATTACCAACTACTGCTCTTTTATATGTTTATCTGGTTTTTCTAAAAATAAAAGAACACTGCTCTCAACAATTACAGACGCTAATGTTTTTTTTTCAAAGGGTACAAACACTAATTCTGGGCATGACTAATTCGTTGATCCATGTTCATAGAACACTGCTCTCAAAAATTCTGGGCATGACTAATTATAGAAGAAAAAGTAGTTAGCACAAAAACCTTTAAGATTTCCTCGCCTCGACGAAATTGAAGTTCCCATGGGCTCAACTCATATTCTGGAATCTCTTGTGGGTTTGAAACTGTCATTGGAGTTCGTCTGGTTTTCTGAAAGGAAATTGACATGAAAGAATCATATAAGAGATTGTTATATGAAAAAGAATTTACAGATCCAACAATGAGCAAAAGGTACCGGGACTTTGGCTCCCCGAGCTTTCAATATGTTGTAGATTTCAACGTTGCCATAGTATTTGGCATCAGCAGCAGCCTAATAGGAATAAAAAAAAGTCCTATAGAAGTTGATTAGACAAAAAAGATTACTAACTACGTTCTGTTAACGCCATAGAACCAAATTAAACAGAAAAAGAAGTGGATATTACCGTGCTCCCCCATCGATCTCGTGCATCAATATTAGCCTTCCAGCACAACAACAATTTAACAACGTCCGAATGCCCCTCGCATGCGGCTATGTGCAGTGCTGTCCTCCCATCCAAATCAATACTATTCACGTCAACACCCTCCTTCAGGAGATCCTCTAGCCCCCTCGTGTCCCCTTGGCATGCCAGGAATAGGAGCTGCATCGTGGCGTCCAAGGCCTCTGGCACCGTGAGCTCCTCCATGGAGGGGTCTCTCCTCCTCCGGCGGCGATTCGGATCTAGAGACGACTGCCGCCCAAAGCTGAACCTAACTACATGGCTCACCTTCGGATCAAATGACAGATTCCGACGAAAGCTGAACCTGCCGCTTTTCCCTAGTGAGCCAGTGGAGAGCTGCCTCGAGATCCCACGCTTCAGCTGAGACGCCATCTCTATGTCCTCTAACCTCAAGAACTCAATGCATCATGAACTTCCGAATTCTTTTTTCCAGAGACAAAACGAGCCCTATGTCCGCTCCATTTCATAGAGACAAATCAGAGAATTGAAATACGAATTTTTTCTTCCACAAGCTTCGAAATTGAAGCTTTAGCAACCACTATCAGACGCGATGAAGCGCCCAAACACGAAGCTTTCTTACCTTTCTGCCCAAAAAGTGAAAAAAAAATTGAAACTTTCCTTTCACTCGAAAATCCGAATTACGTGAGAAAGGACAGGGAAAATTTGAAGGAAATGGGGTGGATTGCAACAAGGATTTGAAGTGAACAAAGGCGTGGTTCTGATTCTGGAAGGAAAGTAGGGTAAGTATTGGCGACGAGGAGCTCGAAATGGAGCTCCAGAAGCGCCCAATACTCCGATCGAGGACCAGAAAAGGCAGAGATGGAATTCTAAAATATAGACGCATTTGAGCAAACGACTTGAGGGGAGGAAGGAAGAGGAAGAGGTGGAAGGAGGAGGAAGGGGAGGAGGCGAGGACGACGAGGGACGCAAATGGCGGGGAGTTCTTGGCTTCGAAATAAAAGCAGTTTACTAATTTTATTTGTCTGTCCCTTTTCTTTTTTGGCACGCAAATACATGTGATCTCTTTATTTTAGGTGTTCTTTCTTTTTTTTCTATTAGATCTGTCATCATATGATTCTTTAATAATTATTTAAGTCTAGTAATATATTTAGAAAACAAATTATTACACAATTTTTTTAGGAGAATTGTCACACAATTATAACAAAAAAAATCACTAAAAAAGTCATCACCAATTTATCATAATAATTACACAATTTTTTTCATAATTTCATCAAAATAATTGATAACGAATCATTATAACTTTATCATAAAACATCAATACAAATTATCATAATCACAATCATCATAAAATTATCATAATCAAGATATTCAGGATCAGAATCTTACATAAAATCGAAGGACTTTATCAAAAAACATCGATGCAAATTTATGACAATCATTATCATAATCATCATAAAATTATCACAATGAAAATATTCAAAATCGGAATTTTACATAAAATCTGAAGGGGTCATAAGATTTAAAAAATAATTTAGGCTTTGTTTGGATCATCGCTTGTTAAGGGGAATGAAGGGAAATAATGGGAAAGGGAAAAAAAGGGGAAGGGAGGGGAGAGAGATAAAAAAATTCCCTCCTCTGCATCTCAAATTGGGGTTGAAAGAAATTTAATCCAAATGAAGGGGAATCATTCTCCTCCATTCTCCTCTTTCAAAATTTAATCCAAACTAAGGAAAAGTTTTTTCCCCTTCCCCTCCCCTCCTTTACATCTGTTTTCCTTCGATCCAAACATAGGCTTAACATATAAATATATATATATATTAAAATAAATTTGTAATGATTTAGATTATAAATAATGTAACATGACCACTACCCTATTAAACATTTGCATGCATATACTTATATAATGGTAATTTAATATAAATTGATAAAAAAAAATGATAATACTATGTTTAATATGAAGTACCATTATAAATAACTTTTAATAGGAGGATAATATTAAAATTATTTTGAGAAAATTTATTTTTAATATTTCAATAATAGCCAATCATCTTTCTTTTAATTTTATTTCTCCAAAATTCATATTATACATGGTGAAAATTAGAAAAAATGAGAATTTTTTTTAAAAAAAAACTATTGATATGATCAGTGAGATGAGATATTACTATTAGACAATGTTGTTAAGATCATATTAGACAACGAACTTGAAAATTCTCTGTTTTAATTGAACACATCGGACGATATAATAAAATATTATAGTTTAACACAATGCATCAAATCATGACCACTTATATGATAAACATGTACCAAAATCAAAATTGTAGGTCCAATGAAAATGATAAAACATCATACTTTTAACATTTATAACATTATGTATGTATATTCATCAAAGTTGAAAATTGAATTAAGATAATATTACATAACTCAATTCACAAAATCGAAACATGATGAAATTGGGTGTTGCTACAAGCCTCGAGCACTCGAACAATCACCGTGGGACAGTGCAACAGGGACATTGCACACATGTGAGTCTCGCGGGGCATTTTTCTGTGACACGATGTGCAAAATCAACTTAAGTTTGTGGTCGTTCAATGTCGTCCCAACAAACAAATGCAGTGCAGCCCCCCACACTGCGTAATCTTGTGAAGTACTAAGTTATCCACCTTTGTGACATAATCTTATAAGGTATCCTTATGAATGGCCAAGTTACTCGTAGAGCATTAGTTTTTTATATTTTCACTTTTGTATTGAGACTCTCTTACGATAGATTAGGAAGGAATCCACTAGTGTCTTCTTAGGCTCAAATGTATTTTATGTTTTTATATAATACAAGTAAGCTCTTTCTCATCCTTGAGTGTGGGGTAACAATCCACATCACTGACCCTTTTCGGTGCTCCATGTTCCTCGGATGCCCCTATGGTCATTAGGCACTCAAGTGACTTGCATTAATGACTCCGCTAGTGTCACGATTCTGTGACGACTCGTTGAACTCTCACTTCATGTCCGATTGAAAGTCTATAAGAGCGACTCTCATCAAGTTGTCTCGACTATAGTACTTCCATGGCATACTCAAAATAGGCTTGGTTAGGTGCCTCACTCAGTCACTGCACGTGATCTTGTGTTCGAGAATGACCTCGTGACAAGTGGTATTAGAGTAGTTCATCTTGCTTGGATCCATCTGATGTTAACCCGCTCGTGCTGTCGCAATGTGCCATGGCATGAAAAAAATGCTTTCTCTCGCAAACCAACCCCTACTACATCCAAGTGCATTAGTGCCATGGTCCTTGATCGTGGATGACAACGATGAAGGCTTGACAAGCTTCGTCATTGCACTCTCAATCGTATCCCGCAATAAGTTCCTCATATGCATGTGTCGAGCTAAGAAATGCCCTTCACGTACTATCATGACGCTTGATCGCCCCGCCTAATTGGGACTATCAAGCGTCGTTCGCTCGAGGAATCGCCACTCAACATGTATAGTCAGGAATTTTGAAGTGTCACACTACGTCAAGAAGAGTGTTCTCATGTCAAGTCATGATGATCTTGCATCACTCATACCACAAGGTCGCCCTGTAACTCAAAGTATCCATGTCATATTTGGAGACTATCATCATGCCCAGTCATGATAATCTAGCGTCGCTCAACTCTTTGTGACATCACATCGCATGCGTAGTCATGCAATGTGAAGCACTCAATCGTTCCACGATATAAGTTAGCTCAATGTCAAGTATCAAGGTTAAATGTCTTTTCGATTATGAAACATCATTCACAAGTATCTTTTCGTGACGTCAGGCTAGTCTGCCGCGTTAAGATGACTTCCACAAATAGGGTAAAGCATCAATTTCTTGCAAATACTCTATGACAAGTTATTCCTCGTCAAGTGTCCTCTCGCAAGTGGCGTAATGCCACTTGTCAAGAGTTGGAATGAGCATATTGCATGCAAACACAAATCGATGCCTCAACCCCAATGACAATTTGGCAAGTGGTCTAAGCATCAAACATTTGACGAATTTGCTGCTATCAAGTGCTTCGCCGCTATCCGCCAACCAAAGGAAGGACTGCCTTTACTCTCTACCAACGCCTCGAGTAATTGAAGATGCCTCCAAGATCGAAGTCCAAGACTCGAAAGACACATTATCAATGTCATCCTCTCGAACGGAGATGGAGGTGAAGTTGGGAGCTCTTGCCATGAGTTCTACGACATTAATCTGCTTGACTTCAAACAGAACATCTCCACGAGCATCCCCATGGATCAATGAAGACTTGGAACGTTTTCTCTTCTGTGAGAGTCAACCGCACAGTGGACAAGTATGTCAAAGGTGCATGATCTTTATCCACAAGCACAACGACATTCTTTTGTCGGAATTACGGATGGACGAGTGTCAAATGTGCATCATCTTTGCTTATGAGCATAATGATATTGCTTTGTGAATGCCTAATGGTGGTGCAGAAGCTTCAAGAGAGGTTTCAGGATTGAAAGAAAGCACATCTCAAGAAATCCTGGAAGATGCAACGAGCTTATGGTGGTGATGCCACTGCAACAATGTGAAACGTGGCAATGGTGATCCCATTGAGACATGGGATAAGTTTAGATGGTAACTCATCAACTATTTTTGCCCTACCAAATCGGGATTAGAGGCTAAGATTGTATTGTTCAACATTAGCCAGAAGGACACATTGAAAGAGTATATAAAAGAGTTCACCGAGCTTCGTCTATAGAACTTTCAAGTGGACAAAGACACATTATTGGCAGTCTTCATCAAAGGTTTGAAGCCTTAGGTTAGGACGGAGTTGGAACAACGAGATTTCTCCAATCTTTGCTCACTAATCATCGCTGTCGAGTCACTCATGAAGTATGCCACAAAGAACGTCACATCATCAAAGCCCTTCGACAATGGCAATGGTGGAGAAGAGAAGTCCAGTCACAATGAGGCAAAGAAGAGAAGTCCAAGTCACAATGAGGCAAGTCAAACTATCAAGACAAAGGTAAGGAACATAACAGTGACTTGAAGTAGACAAATTCAATGGTGTCCCATCGAAGAACTCTATATTGCCTCAAATCATTAAAATCTTAAATGATCATCAAATGTGAGGTGATCCTATGCTCTGCATTTGACAGTTGTATGACTCTATGTTGCAACCATCTCCAATATGGGGACACTAAGTCAAGTCATGCTTGTCAAATGACAAGACTCTCATCGCCCTCTTGTCGTGATCTCGAAGCATTTCTCTGAGCTACTCATAAAAGTCATCCAAGAGTTATTTCTAACCAACCAAGTTGACACAACGCAAGTCTAGATAAGTTGAAGTCAACAGAAACTTGATGGAAGGCTCATAGTGCAAATGATGCAAAAATTTTTGTATAGCGCAAATACTAGCAAGAGCACTAGGTCGAATCAAATAATAAAGAGTGAGAAGAGTGTCGAACACGAGGACTAGTTTATCTTTATCTTTATCTTTTATCTTAATTTAATCAGATGAGGAAAAGGGATAATATTTGGTTCAAAATAAATAAAACAAAGAAGATTAAAAGTGATCCAGCCTAAAATCTCAAAATAAATAAATCAGAAATGTTCAGACAAGATGAGAGTAACAATATCTTTCAATAAAAGATTTAAAATAAATCTGAATTTTCTGATGGAAAGGATGCCAAAAAGTAAAGGTCTCAAACCAGATGACCTAACTATATTATCACAATAATAGAAAGAGAAGATTCAACTGAATCAATCTCTAACTAACTTTTGATAAGATGCTTTAGCGATGCAATCCTATCTCAAAAACACCTCAACTGAGTGAGTTAATGATCCACAAATCTCTAAATCTCAATCGAGTAAATAGAGATGGGATATGAAATGCTTATCGAAAGATCAATCAACTGAGAGAGATCAAAAGAATAAATCTCGATAATACCAACCGGGTAAAATCGAGTACTCAGAAGAAAATATTAAAACTAGCATACATATTCAGAAAATTCAGAATAGTGAATCTTATTCAACGATCTAAAAAGTCCAACATAAATGGATCCTAATCAGAACTCTATTACAGAGATAGAGAAATTATCAAGATTGCAGTAGAGAGATAAATAAGAGATTAAAAGATAGAAAAAAGAAGAAATAATCTCTTCAAAATGATTTAAACTTCTCTGAAAGAATCTCCACCGAGTAGACGACCAGAGGCTCTCTCTTCTTGCCTTTGCAATGGATTTTGAATTCTAGACTTGGATGCTTAAGTGAGGTGATATGGAACCCTTTTTATAGTTGAAAATGCATCTGCCTCCTGAGAATCAACGTGAATCAATGCCGTCAATACCGCATGAATCAAAATATAATGATTTGGTTGAGGAAATCTGGCAAAATTAACAACCTGAATCGTGCTATTAATAACAGGGGATATTTTATATATTGTTAGAGTGATTTTCGTCCAATCTCTCAGATTTTGAAGATATGGTGACTGTTGACTAACATGGACCATGTTGAAGGAAACATGGGCTGTGTTGCTGGCAAACGCGTATTGTGTTGGCTGCTGCAGAAATAAAAATAACAAATTAGGTATCAACTGATTCTTTGAAAGTTTTTAATTAAAAATGAGGAAAAGTTTATATATGATGGAATAAAATTATGAAAAATAGACTGAATGATATGAAATAAATATGTATAAAATGTCATGCATCAGCAAACTATGTTGGCACTGCATAAGTGATGACCCTGTATTGAACAAATGATTAGTAAGTGAAGCAGACTTAAGGAGGGAGTCCTCATCAAGTATCAAAACAATGCGAACATTTTTTAATGTTGTGTGACACCGATGAAGTAGAAGTCAAGGCAAAGAAGGCATACTCTAACTAGACAAGTGAAGTCAAGACTGTAGATTAAGACCCTGAAGAAGCTCGGTCAACTACGTCGGGGGCATCACCGACTTTGGTGGGAAAGAATGTCACGAACGTTTTCTCGTGACATGATGTGCAAAGCCTCACGGTGCCAAGTCAAGGCAAAGAAGGCATACTCCAACTAGACAAGCGAAGTCAAGACTGAAAATTAAGACCCTGAAGAAGCTTGGACAACTATGTTGGGGACGTCATCAACTTTGGTGGGGGAGAATGTCATGAGTGTTTTCTCATGACACGATGTGCAAAGTCTCGTGATGCCAACGCCACTCAACTTAAACTTGTTGCTCAGTGCTATCCCAAAGAACACAAGTAGTTGTCTCGCACTACGTAATCTTACGGAGTATCAAATTATCTGCCCTTTTAACATAATCTTGTAAGGCCATCCTTATGAATGACCAAGTTATTAGTAGAGCATTAGTCTTACATTTTTACTTTTGTATTGATACTCTCTTACCTATTGTACATTAGGGAGGAGTCCATTAGTGCCTTCTTAGACCCAAATGTATTTTATGTTTCTATATAATAACGGGCAAGCTTTTTCTAATCCTAGTGTCTAACTTTGAACATGGGGTGACAACCCACATGTTGAGGTTCTCAATGCCCCGTGGTTCCTTAGATGTCCCTTTTGATATTAAGCACTCAAGCGCTTGAATTAGTGCATAATGTCGTGGTTCCATGATGACTCGTTAAACAATCTCATCATGTCCATGATTAAAAGTCTATAAGAGTTACTCTTGGCAAATCACCTCAACCATAATACTTCTATTGCATACTCAAAATAGATTTGGTTATTCTTTCACCTAATCATCGCATGTGGTCTTTGTCCAAGAATGATCCCGTGTCACAAGCACCATAGGTTAACCACACGGGCGTGCAAGGCCGCAAGGTCACCACACACGCACAGTGATGTCGTAGGCACCCCCGTGGGCATAGGGGTGGCAACTGGGTCATCTCATGTTGTCGACCCGATTTTAGCATTTGAAACAAGTCATGTTGTCGACCGATCAACGATCTGACTAGCACAATTGGTTCGTGACAACACTGGTTATCATTCTTACAAAAATGATTTCAAATTTAATATCACAATCTTGATGGCCTTGATCACAACTACTCATCACAAATTTGTCATAAAGATCATCACAATATATATTTGTCACAAATTATTAATCAATAAATTATTGAACACTTATTGTTATTAGTCCTTTTAAAAAATTGTGAATGAATTCTTTTTCTAAATCTTATGACAATTGTATCCAACAAATTGAATCACAACACAATTTCGTGAGTAAAAAATCTACATATTGTCAATTATGATCTTGTAGTGTTAATCTCCTTTTCTTCCCTTCATTCTTCTCCTTATTCTCCTTATCCTCTTCTTCAAGCTATCATGTACAAGAAAAGAGAAAAATAAATGAAGAGATGGTTTTGGGCGATCAAATAAGGACAACATTAGGATTTCGGTAAAAAAATTTAAATACCGACTTAAAAATTGAGGTTGTTACAAATATGAAATATATGTTCTCTTTCTACTCAAGTATTTTTCTAGTTCACAAAATATAGGATTTTCTAGATATCAATTGAAATTAATATGCTTGGTTCAAAGCTAAAAGTTTGTCTATATTTCAATTTTATAATTCAATTAAAATAAAAGAGAAAATGTTGGGGAAGCAATAAAAATTGTTAGATGTGAAATTGAGGTAGTATGAATCGATTTAAAACAATTGGTGTTGAGTGGAAAGGACCTTAGTTTATATGAAACATTCATTTAGAATTTGAACATTTAATATTTTTCATGTAAACAATATAGCACGACCTATATTGGACTACATAGGATTGCTTAAGAACAAATATGATAGTATTTGACCAATTATAAGTACTTAAGCATGTCATACACCATTCATATGATGCTGACCGATTGAATATAATTATTTTTTCAACATTGTCACTAATGATTTTAGACTCATCAAAAGTCATCACCTCTTAAGTGCTAAGTAGGGATCTATACAATCCTCTTTGAAACATCATAGTGTAGTACGAAAAATTTGCGCTCGTACATATTCTAAATATATGAGTTTCATTTGTGCGATCTCTTATTGTCGCTTATACTCGTGGTAGTATATTTGTTCATATAATTCTTTGAAAGGTTGATTTTCTTTATAGTTTTACCTTTCATTCTTGGACTTATGTCAATTAAGTCTCTCTCATATTGAGATTCAACTTTAATATCATAATCATCTTTTTATAATTCATGCACTTTTCTTTATGGCATCATAACTTTCGATTAAATAATTATTTTATGAAAAAATGCATTTATTTATCATTCATTTCACTGGAAAGGTAAAATAGATTGTCTTTGAAAATAAGCTTTTTCATAATTATTTTTTGTTATTCCCGATAAATACATGTTCAACACATAAATTGAACTTAAAAAACACTTTTAAGAATGACAAGTACATACGCTCATTATTGAGTGTGCAACCTATCATTTTAAATAATTAAGTGTATTATACCCATAAACCTTATGCCCCATTTGTTCATTTCAATAAAGTTGGCTAATCATTCAAATTTAGTCATTTCAACATTACATTCAATGGTTGTATTGAACTTGGGCTTATTGTAATTCTGTCTATTTCGTCGTCTTTGTGTATCTCACCATTTTTGTCTTACGATAATTTTTCCTATTACAATAATTTTACCATTTTATCGATTTTCGATAGTTATATCCGTTGGAAATGTGATGAAATTTGTCAAAATTTGAAGTTTTAGATGAATTTTTTGATGAAAACAAGGTAGTTAAAAAGTCGTTCGTTGCGAATGTTTTTCCAATGGGAGCAGCAATCCTTAAAAATTTCTGATGGAATTTTGACGGATATTTCCATCGAAAGTTTGGAAGGAGCATTCCCCCAGAACTTTCGGCGGGCAGCTCTCGTCGAAACATTCGACGGGAAGCTACCGTTGAAAATTATGTTATTAATTTTAATAATAGAGCTGCTGTCAAAAGTCCTACCTAAGATTTATGATTGTATCAGTGGTGTGCACCGGAGGAAATGAAGAAATTGAAGCCAAGAGGGAAGAAGACGACACTTGCATTAAAAGGAAATTGTATTATAACTAATTGAATCATTACAAAAGCCACACATCTCTATTTATACTAAAAGGAAACAAATAAATCAATGTCACGAACAATTGATAAACTGCTCCAAAAAATAGAAAGGAACACGATACTCTGCAACTCTTTTCAGCTTAGCAACATTGCTTCTACTAGAGATGAAGGTTATGGAGATGCCGACGTGGTGAACTCCAACATGTCCCCTCAATTTGGCGACCGGAACCAGACAACCCCAACTTGAAGGTTCGCAATACGCCGATGAAGTGTAGATCATGATTGCGCACCATAAAGGTGATTTGGCACCATGTAGAACTTTCATTGAATACCTTGGATGTAGGTTGCAGTCTTGTTCAATCAGTTGGAAAAATGCCAACCATTTCGACTCGGACTCAACGGTGGCATATCATCCATGATGAACGCCCCTCGCTGAGAGGCACCTGGTCAACGGATGAGATGCCAATATCAATGCTAGTAGGAATTGAGCAAAGCAACACGATGGTTGGATATTGAAGAAATAGGCAGAAGAGAAACAAACTTGGAGAAGAATAGACAAAGAATGTAATGGGGAGAAGCATGATCGTGAACCCATTCCAATGAGCACGATCTTTCAACAGTTAAGGAAGTGGAAAATGAAACAAGAAAGAAGATGCAGATTGGAAAGGAGATGATGTGAAATTGGACTAGAAGTAGATGGTGTGAAAATCACGGAGACGAGAGAAATGTGATTCCATCACGGAAGAAAGAACACCTGAGGAACACTTGAACGTGATTCCATCACTGAAAAAAGGGTGACTTGAGGAATGCTTCAAAACAAGACTTTCGCAACCAGAATAGTAACCAGCGATGATGATACCATGTCCAAATTCTTGAACTACACACATCACTAAAGGTTGATTGGAGAAATGTTGGAAGGAAAGAAGAAGAGAAGCGAGTAGAATATGTGGGAGAAGGAAGGGAAAGAAGCACCAAAAACGCAAAAAATAGAATGAAAGGGAAACAAAGAGGGAGATCGAAGAATGAAGTTGACAAAAT
Organism: Pontederia crassipes; assembly: GCA_030549335.1. Taxonomy (NCBI): domain Eukaryota; kingdom Viridiplantae; phylum Streptophyta; class Magnoliopsida; order Commelinales; family Pontederiaceae; genus Pontederia; species Pontederia crassipes. The sequence goes on from CM060190.1 coordinate 40,864,779, forward strand.
GAAGGAATCAAGAAACAAAAATGGTGATGTCGACACTATCGAAGAAGCAAAGCACATGCTAGAACAGGAGAGTCGAGAAGGAAGAAATGAACAAAGACGAAGACTTTCAATCGACATTGGAAGTAGAGTAGCTCTTATCACTGATCTCGATGATGGCAAACAACGAAGCGTGGTCCTAATGTCGATGAGGAACATATGAGCTCGGCGTCATTCTACACCATCGTCTATGATCTTGACGATGCCTGAGATCTCAAGCGCCATTATAGTTCGATGTTGCCGGCGATGAATAAGACACATGAGATCGACCAAGCTTTCGGCAACTGACGACGGCGAAGCGGGCTCATACGAATCGAAGAAGCCTACGCTCTGATACCATGTCAAAATGTGAGCTCGGTTGCCAACTTGGTTGCCTGCTAGTGGTGTGCGCCGGAGGAAATGAAGAAGAGAAAATATGTCGGCGAGCATGAGTAGCGGCATTCATGTGAGGAAGATGATGCTCGCACGATGAAGGTGACATGTTCGACAATGGCACTAAGATAGGTGTGATCTTGATATCTAGCGATGAAGCATGCGATGAAGGCTGTGAGGACGTCAACGACCATATCGAGCAGACCAAAAACAAGGTCAATCAAATGCACGTTGGCTAGGCTTGCGAGAGTCATATAGGTTAACAACAGTTCACCGGCGATGGAGAAGATGAATATGAGCTTTCGGCAGTGCTGCAGCAAAGCGGCGAGAGGAGTTTAGTAGGATCTTCAAGAGGGAGGCTCTGATACAATGTTAAAAAGTGAGCTTTGGGATGATTCGTCAGAAGTCTCCTGCAAGTGGACAGAGGAGAAGAAGATGAAACAAGGGAAGACAATGAAGCACAAATGAAGAACTAAAAATCTATTCAAAATGAATTTGACTACAACTTATGGAACCATCACTTACATTCAACTAACACCTATTTATACTACTAATCTAGCTAATATGTCGGCATCAAGAAACCAGTATTACAAGGAGCCACTGCAACAAAAGAAATTGTAACTCGTCTGCAACTCTTTGAAGACGACAACATTTCCAAGATCATTGATTTAAGAGAACTCCTCGGTTGTTTCTCACCGTCTCTTGAAAGGATTTATGTGGAAAGCTCAAAGCCCATCACTTTCTAGAGTGTTGAATTTGAATTGAATTATTGATAATGATATAGGAGATTAAGATATGTTATGTGAAATATATAGAGTCGTCGTTATTGCAGTAAATGACATTTAGCGGATCAGAAATGTGTTAACTTAGAAGAAAGTTAACTATAATACATTGTAGTTCATTATGGAGAAAAAATGTCATTAGAGATGAAAAGATGAGATAAGTTAAAATTCAAATTCACCACAAAAAAGATTAATAAACATATTGGAAGGAGAGAACTCACAATGCACCAGCTTTATACACAAACCGCTTCCTTTGTGGGCTTCAAGCTACCTAGCTTCCACATAATGCTAACGCCAACGATTTGTTGAGGACTATGGAGACGCGGACGTACTCATCGTCGGGGTTCATGGGCGTGAAGGTCATGGGGAGGCCTTTTTGGACAAAGCAAATTCACCTGGTGGTGGAAGTTGCTTTGGAGATCGATGCCTGGGTGGACGCTATTGATCCGGAGGCTCTCATCTTTTAAATGTTGTTGTGGAGATCACCTCTTGCTCATGATGTTAGTGTGGAGGTGGCATTTTAAACTCTCTTTCAAAGAAAAACTGAAGTTGTTTCAAGTTTGGAGGTGAAGTAATGCGGTGGTGCCTTTTTAAACTCTCTTTCAAAGAAAAATTGAAGTTGTTTCACGTTGTGAGTTGAAGTAAATTGTAAGAAAATAATTGCTCTATTTATTATGGCGCCATTTCATATTCCAAGATGAATATTAGAAAAAAAAGTAAGAAAAACTGAGAGAACAGATAGGTACCAGTGCTTGATGGAGAACAACTTGAAACTATATATGTAGTTCAACTTTATATAAATATAAGATGTCAAACGCAATATATCATTATAGTTTTTTTAATGTGTCCTGAGTGTTTACAGGGTACTTCCGATACTCAGAACTATTAGCATAATATATCATTATTAATAGACTATTCATGTAAAGTTACTTGCTTGAGTTATAGAATAAATTTCACTAATGTAATCTCCCCCTTCTTTTTTCCTGTCGACGTCGGGCGCGCCCCCTTTTCACACCCAAGCGTCGACGATGCACAGAGGGGAGCATCGGCCCCTACACTCATAATCAAAACATCAAATGTATATGATAAAGCATGGTGCGGAATTAAAATTTTTAAAGATACTATATACTACTAAAAGCTAGGGTTATTTTCTTAAATGTTTTCTGAATTATAACGATTTTTCGCATCTAATAACTATGAACTTATTGTATGATGTTCCTAAATTTTATTGTGACTTTCACTTGAGTCTTTTCATATGAATCTATTAACTTTTCTGTTATTTTTTTATTTTTAAATTTATGAAATATCTAAAATATCCTTCCATTAATTATTCTCTATTTTATTTTTATAAAATAATATAATAATTTAAAATTTAAAATTTAAAAATATAAAAAGTGATTCGACATTGTCAACTTATCAAAATATTTTATTTTACTTAATCTTTAAACATAAAAAAGATGATGGTTTGTAAAAGGACATTATAGTCTTTTCACAAATAGAAAAAAAATAAAAATAACAAAAAGTTAATAGAATCTAAAGTAAGGATTTAAGTATATCATTTGGTAAGTTCATAGTTTAGACTTAGATGTAAAAAATCATTTTAGTTTATGAGAGATTTAAAAAAATTAATAACCCTAAAAGCAAAACAGAAAAAATTACATTGGTTTACAAATATATTATATATTATATGTATATATATATATATATAGGTATAGACACACACACACAGATATATGCATATATAATTGCAACTATCTCCTCATTTTTTTCCGACTACAAAGGAAGGTTCCATAAAGCACATGCATTTTGCTAGTAGAATTCAAACTCAGAAGTGCTCGTTCACGAGTGATGGTGTGCGTCACTACGTTACACCCTTAGTTCTCACTATCCCCTCTTTAAGGTTCTGAATTGATGACTAATATTTATTAGTTTCTATGTGAATTCTTTGTATTTCTTTTTGTAACTTGAGTATTCAATTCGGGAGTGCCCAAAATATTCAAATATCAATGACAATATAGTGGTCACATTTTCTTAGGAAAATGAAAATTTAAATCATTATCCCAAATACTCAATATAGTGGTAAGTCATTTATCCAAACGACCTTAGGGAATTAACTTTTCATGCTTTCATATATTGTAGTCTCATTGTGGGTTAATCAAGGGGCTGCCCTTGAATGTTGATAACAATGTTGATAAAGCTCGAACACCGATAACGATGCCGGTAAGAAGGAGACAAAGCTCCAAGATGTCCCAAAGGACAATTCCAACGAGATGGTTGAAAAGAATGGTGAACTCCATGGTGAAGAATCGATGATCATGAAGTCACTGGTCACAAGAACGAGAGCTCTAAAAATGATTGAAATCCTAAAATGGGATAATTCCGACGAGCCAAAAGTGACGCTGATGACAATGATGATCACCACCGTAAGAGAAAGGAGATGAAGCTCCAACATGGGCAATTGCCATCGTGAAATGGAGACAAAACTCCAACGAACGAAAAAATGGTGAGCTAAAGATGTTGTCGGAGTTGGAGACAATGATCGCTGCCTCATGAAAGGAGTCAGAGCTTCGAAAATTGATGAAGAAGGATTCAATCGACGAAGAATAGAAAGCAAAGAATGACAATTGAATAATACGAATAAAAACTAGAGAAAAACACAGAGAGGAAGTTGCGGTCATCGACCAGAAGAAAAGAACACAGAGAAGAAAGACAAACTATGATCGATGAAAAAGGTCGGTGATCTTGATCGCATGGAGAGAATGAAGAGGACCTTTCGCGCGTCATCATGCTTGATCGCAATAGATCAGCTTCATGATTGTCATTTGGTCACTCCAGTGATTGAATGGAGAAACTCGGCTGTGCCGAAGATGAAGATGCCGACCTTGGTGTCGGCAAGCCATGAAACAGTCCACGATCTAACTTCATTCACATGCGTCGATGACCAGGTTGATCTCATCGTCGTCAGGGCTTGCATTTGCCATTGTAAGTTGATGAAACTTCACCCGACGACAATGAGCTTGAAGATGACAATGGGCTTCCGACAGTTGTGGCAACGACGCAAATGGCGAAGAGGAGATCAACAAGATATTCGATGGGGAGGCTCTGATATCATGTTAAAAAGTTGAGCTTGGATGACTCGCGAGGTTGAACGCATGAAGCCGGAGTTGAACGGAGGAGAATAAGATGAAGTGAAAGAAGAAGAGAAAGTCGTTGGAGTAAGCTTTGATTCAAAAGAAATGAAATTACACAACTCACCCCTTTTATACTAAATCTCAGTTGATACGAAAGAGAATAAACCATCATTTTACTAAATGACTACATTGTTATAGGAAAGAAGACGATGACTCTAATGGCAAAGATCATTGGACAACATCTCGGAACCATCTCTTCATTCGATGACGCACAAAAGCTCGACGACGACGGTGATGCACGCCGACAAAAACTCTATGGATGAATATTTCATCACCGGATATTATCAAAACAAAGTTAATTAATTATATATGCCAATTAATACATAAATTGTCACAATATTTAATTAAACTTTTAGACGATTTAATAAACTCAACTTTCCATATATATTGAGATTAAGGTATTATATCAAAGGAGATTCAAAATATAATATAAAATCACAATAATAATTTGGAGAACTTGCTTAGGAAGAATATATTATCTCAAACCAATTGTTCCACTAGAATTTATCTAGTCTTTTTCTTCGATTTATCGTCTCCCAACGGTGGTTATGTGATTGATCTCTAGACCCAAATTGTTAAATCTTTTATAACGCAATGTAGTTTCATTAATTTCTTTAGTAAAAATTAAAATATTATAGACATACATACATACATATATATAAATGCATATACATCATTTTTTTTCAAATTATAGGAACTTATATACATTTATAACTTATAATGTTATAAAACTATTTTTTATATCATCTAAACTATTAATGAAATAAATATATAAAAAATAAAGAAAAGTATGTGTAAAACTACTTAACTTGTAAAAAAACAATTCTAAAACCACTTTCAAGTCCATGTCATATGGTGCTTCACACGAAAAACACTTAGCAGGTACATTAAACCTTGCACACACATACCTAACGTATATATATACTATATAGAATGTTATTGCCAACTGTTCAATGATCGGCACTGAGGGTTCCATCTTTTGAGCCTGAAACTCAACAACATAGTTAATTGGAACATTAATATAAGTAATTACGTAAATTAATCTCCCAACAGTTTTAATATAATTTACTTATCTCTAATTAATACAGAAACGTAAATGTTTCTCCTAATAATAAAGATATCTAAGTTTTATATTGAGAAGTCAAGAGTGGGATGTCTAAACTGGTATGCAAAAAAAAAAAAAGGTTACATTTTCACATTTTTTTATTTTTTCAATTGTTTAATAAAGGTTAAGCCAAATTAGATGCAGAAGGACATTAATATTTCAATGAAGTATATAGCACCAGAAGGTACTGTGCAGTATACATAATGAATTAATCAATCGACAAATATCAGTCTTTTGTGTGTGTATCCTTCTTTTTGTTACTACACATTCTTTTGGTGTACGCCTTTAGTGTACGTATATATTAGATCGTGTAAGTGATATATACATGTAATATATATACGCGTATGCTATGCAGTTCGATCATCACAGGCAACTCGACGGCACGACAAACCCAGAAGTGCTTCCGCCGGCGTTCTTGCAAGAGGCCTTCGCCGGCGTGTTGCCGTAGGTGAGCTTGATATCTTGCAGTTGTATTCCTGTGCATGGCTTGCTTGCACTACAGTCAAAGTTTACTGCCACCTGGGAGGCCGATGTGCCATGGACATCGTTGTATGTCACCTCACTGATCTTTACCCCGGAGCTCTGCAGATTGAAGAATTTGCAAAAGTAACGATCGGCCGGAGAAGGAAAGAGTTTATATATAATACATATCAGGACGAAGGTGCGTAGAGGTTATGACAGGCGTGCACATGCAGCCGTAATTACCTGATCAGGGCAATCCTTGTCGTCAGGGCAGTAATTTTGGTCGATGATGATGGGGTTCCGGACGTTTTGCATGGTGGCATGCTCGAAGACCACCCCCTTGACGAAGCCTTGGCTCGGCCTGGCCCATGTCTTGATCCGCAGCCCGTTGTCGCTTCCGGTGAACACCGCCGTTTTCACCGTCACGTTCACCACTCCTTCCTCGTCGTATCCTTTGCCCAGGCTCCCAATGCTGCAATCCGACAATCCAAACATTGATATAATCCGACAATGCGCCTATGCGTTAAAGTGATGCATGCATGCACGTACGTACGTACGGTATGCTTGTCTAGCTTATGACTTATGGCATGGGGTTAACTCACCTTATGCCGTGGCCAGGCCCGCAGGTGACCTGCTCGATCCACAGGTTGGTTGTTCCTGGACCGACAGAGACGCAGTCGTCGCCTGTCTTGATGCTCGTCGCCATGATGGTGACGTAGTTGGAGCCCTCGACGTGGACGCCGTCGGTGTTGGGGCTGTTCCCAGGCGCTGTGATCTTGACTCCCTGCACCGTGACTCCCTGGTCGTCGTCGAGCACTATGTGGTACAACTCGCTGTTGATCGACGTGAGGCCGCTGATCATGATGTCCTTGGAGTTCCTAAACACCAACGACTGCAGAAGGAGATCGACGATCATGGATTAAATTAATTAGCTACAATATGTATTTTACTTGTTCGTTGCTACTATAAGATCATGATGTACATATTGCTACTTGCTTGGTTGGTAGGGTTACATGCATGCCACACGAAGAACTAGTATTTAATAGTGGTACGTAAAGCTTACCGATGCGCCATTGGGGCAGCTTTTGCCTGCAGCCTTGCAAGCCCACAAGGAGGTGCCCTGGCCGTCGATGGTCCCGCCGAGCAGCGAAACGGACTCGACGTGGTCGAACACGATCCACTCGGCGAAGTTGCTGTAGCCGGATGGGGCGACGAGGGACCCGGCGATCTGGATGGTGATCTTGCTACTCTGGCAAGGGCCCCCAAAGGTTACCTGACCGAGCAAGAATGACCCAGAGGGTACGTTAATGGTGGCAGCCGCCGGGGAACCGCACGCTGCTTTCCATGCGCTAAGGAACGGCTTGGCCGAGTCCGTACGGCCGTCGGGCTTTGCGCCGTAGTCGGTGATGCTGTACGCTGCTGCTTCTGCAGATGATGACAAGTATAAACTGGAGATCGCAAGAAGCAGAAGAATTGAGAACAGATTCTTGCTGAGGTGATTCATTTCGGTAGCGAGACAGGAACAATATTTGTGAGAATAAATTAGCTGGAAAGGAAGTGTTGTTGCGATGCTTCTTTGGGATTCGATGGGGTATGAATTTATAGGGAATTTATCTCGGGTGATTGTCCATGTCAATTGCCTACTGGCGGCTGGCTGCGAAGTGAAGGAAACTTCTTCTCCTCGTTTTCTTTTTTCGGGATGGAACTTGGATATGTAAACTCAGCAACGTATATATGGAACAGTTATAAGGAAGCGCAATATTTTTTTTCCATTATACCATCATAATATCTGGGTTTTGCTGCTAGTTCAGATTTAATTAGTTAATTTATTGGGGGGATTTGCCAAGTGTTGATGTGAAGGGGGAGGGTCCCTCGTTTCCTGGCCCCTGTCCGGCCCCCAGATCAGGAGATCAGCTGACAATAAACAAATTATTTAATGTTGCTTGCTTGAGTTAATAACCAATATATATGAGGAATTTTTTTCTCCCACCTCTCTTTAACTATAAATTTTTTTCACATCTATCTATGATTTTGATATTTTTTGTAAACCTCTCATAAATTATACCACTTTTTTCACTTAAATCATCCATCAATTTTTGTTAACCTTTCCGTCAAATTTTATTATTTTAATTTATGAAATGACCAAATTATCTTTGCGTAATTCAAATAAGTGAGCTCCTCATTTTCTTTGTTGACCTAAATGCACGAGGACAATTGAGTTATTTCATAAATTAAAATAATAAAAATTAACGGGAACATTAACAGATGTTGACCGATGGACCTAAATGAGAAAAATGACATAGTTCAAGAGAGGTATGAGAAAAATATAAAAATCGTGAGTAGACGCGAAAAAAATCATCGTTCAAGAGAAGTAAGAGGAAAAAACCCTATATATGATGCATGTGTGTATGTATGATCCGGTAGCTTGGGGCAAGGAAAAAAGAGGCGGAATGTTTACGTGTCCGGATGCATGCAGGTCCAACTTAACTATATCCAATCCCCCTAACTTAATTAGGCAGATTGATGGCATTAGATTTCCGAGGATAAGGTCCTCTGAAAATCTATGGACGTAGTGCTCTCATCCATCGAGTTTAATTATGCATGCGCATTATAGATAATGTTAAGAATAATCTATTCAATAATCAATATCAATATAAATTAGTGGTTTAATAATCAATATAAGTGTAATCATTGAAAACAATGATGAAAATCAATATGAGTATAATCAATACGATAACTTTGAGGACAATAATCAATATCAATGTAATACCATCTATATTCGATAATCAATAGAATAATGATCGATGATAGATTAACAATTCGATAAAATTGATTCAATCATTAATACGATGGATGATATGAAATAATCAATTCAATACTTTGCTTTACTTCGATTATGCGACACTTTAGACCATTAAATGACAATACGGTTTGATCTTTGCTTTGCTTTTATTACGGTTGGATGAATTGTATTATGTGCTTTATATTCGATTGTAAGCAATTTAGACTTCATCCATCATCAATGTTTTTTACCTTAGGCGATCGAGCTCTTTATTCTATTAGGATATGCCATGATACATTCATTAATGATAGATCAAGTAATGACCAATGTCATATTTTAGAGAAGAATTGCACTCTTTCTTTTTTTTGGGGTGCATCCCGGGACTATGCAGGCTCTAGTTTAAGCAGGTATCCCGGGATTATATATTGTATGGGTTCTAGTTTAAGCAGGTCAATTGCATAGGATAGATTTCTTGAATTGGTAACTTTTTTTCACCAGTTCGCAAAAATAAAATGTATACAACAAGACAAAGGATAAGCTAAAGAATTTTAAACTGTATAATATTGAAACTAAAAAATATCAACATATACATATATATAAAAGAATATTATGGTACGTACATAGTGTATACATATATGATCATTCCATCTGAGTCATTAGATTAAAATTACTTTAATTATAAAGCCTGATATTCGATCATTGATAAGATGTTTTACTAGATGATTAAATTTCAGCCATTATAATTAAAGTAGTTTTAATTTGATAGCTAAGATGAAGTAATAGCATATGTATACACCTATGATATTTCTCATATATATATATATATATATGTATATATTTTATATCCAAATTTGGTATCAGGGAAGAGGACTTTGACAAGGGATAACGAATTTGTTAGACAAAATTTGTACGAAGCACACACCACATCCCCCGTGGCTTTGCTAGTACTACTTCTGTCTTTGCTGCGGGGCTTTGCCAAATGCCAAGTGCTGATGTGAAGGGGCGGAGGGTCCCTCGTTTCATGGCCCCTGTCCCGCTCCCTGATCAAGAGATCACCTGGAAATAAACAACATTATTTTTTTGATGTTGCTTGCTTGAGCTAATAACTAACCAGATAGATATATGTTGCATGTGCATATATATCCGGTAGCTTTAGGCCAAGGAAAAACAAAAGGCGTGATGGGTACGTGACCTGATGCATGCATGGATGCATGCAGGTGCAACTTAATTATGTCCCATCCCCCTAACTTAATTAGGCAGGTTGATGGAATTAAACTTTCCGACGATAAGGTCGGCTGGGAGTAGATGGTAGTAATGCTCTGATCGACCAGCTTAATTATGCTATGAGTCGTGGAAATTTAATAATTACAGGACAAGACACGCATGTAAGTTTCATCTTAAATCAATTATTCCAAATTTAAAAATGGCTGACTACTATTTTTATGTATTATTCACGGTAATTAAACTACAAGCATGTTGTGAAGGTACATGAATCGGTTTGTCGCTTAGTAGACTCATCGAAGCACGTTAACGACACCGGCGCCATAACTCAAGGGTTTGCTACTAGTTGACGTTTGCGACCGGGGTTACGTTGCCAAACTTAATTTGCCTATTGGATATGTATCAAATGTCAACTCCCGCTCATTCATGGCCCTTGTCTCTGAGCAAACGCAATATATCGTTATCACATTAGTTTACTTATCATTTAACGACACTTGCTTCGGTTATATATGTACGTGTGCACGTGGGAGGTCGAGGGGAATATGATGGGTACGTGACAACTCAGATTCCTCCATGGATTCACGGAGCTAAATTTAAGACAAAGAAATTCTTTTAGCATTTTATTCATATTTCTTTATAGGCGATGTCTTCATACACAAAAGAAAAGGGTTAGAAGGGAAGAACCTTAACTAAAAGTTAAGGATGAAAGTGATTAGGTCCTTATCGATTTTTCTTATTAAAAAAATTCTATATACATAAAAAAAATTAAAAATCATCCTAAAATTATTCAGACAATAAAAAATTATTTTATAGGAACTCAGGCTTTTGGGCCCTGTATTTTAACACAGCAACGTATTTAGATTAAAATATTAATATACATAGATTTTAATTTGTTAGTAAATTATAAACCTTAACATTGAATTTTAAAATATATCGAAAATTCAATAAAAGAATATGAAATTATGTGTAATTATTATATGAATTTTTCTTACACACGTAGCCAAAACATAAAATGTATACATTGAAACATGGTATATATACTATTAAAAGCGAAGCAGAAAAAAGTCTACACTCGTTTGAAAAAATGTATATATATGCTTATATATACATACATATATATGTCAGAATATATAGTTTCAACCATCTCCTTAATTCAAGGTTCTAGACTGATAGACAAATAGTTAAGTTTTTTTATTACTTTCTACGGGAATTCTTTGTATTGTTTATTGTAACTTCAATATTCGACTCGGGAGTGTTCAAAATGTTCAAATTAATGTCACATGCATGACAATATAGTGGTCACATTTTCTTGGGAAAATGAGAATCTAAATCGTAAATATTCAATATAGTGGTAAGTTATTTATCCAAACGACCTTGGTGACTTAAGGTTTTCATGTTTTCATATATCGCAGTCTTATCATGAGTTAATCAATGGGCTGCTCTTGAGTGGCGAGCAAGAATAAAATGCTCTTGACATGTCGCACTTATTGACGAGAAGATGAAATGGATAAACACGTACCTAGCACCGAGCATACAATGCGTGCTTATGAAAAGGAACACATCCACTTCCGATTGCTGTTCAACCCACCAGGAAAAGGAACTTGCCACCGTTTGAAAAGTTAATTCTACTACTTCTTAGATCAAATTAATATATCACAAGAAAAATATAAAGATAAAAAAAAATTATGTACATACATCTAATTAATTAAGCTGACAAAAAAAAACTCTCTGCATGAATTCTCACAATTGGGCATTTCAAGACAAAGTTAGTTAATTATATACGACAATTATATCATAAACTGTCAAAATATTTAATAAACTTTATACGATTTCGTGATGACATGAAGAGCGGCTTATATTAGCTAGGGCTTTTATATGTATATAAGTAATTAAGTAAACTAATCTCCCAAGAGTTTTAATATAATATACTTATGTCATATTAATACAAAAGCGTAATTGTTTCTTCTAAGGGTTCAATATTTGTACTAGAGTGCTAATATCATTAGACGTTCATCCATCATATTCATGATGGATAGTGGGTATATTATTTATTTATTATTAACCGAATCAAACGATGAGGCATCTTGATGGTGTTACCCGTTCAAATCAGGTAGCACAATCAATTTGTCCTTCTTCTAATAATAATGATATCTAAATTTTATATTAAGATGCCAAGAGAGGGACGTCTAAGCTGGTATATACGAAAATAATGTTACTCTTCACCTTTTTTTATTTTCGCAATTGATAAAATAAAGGTTAAGCTGAAATTAGATATACAAGGACATTAATTATTTTTCATAGTACAAAAGGACATTAATATTTAATTAGGTATAGGCGCACCAAAAGGAGAGTCTACATAATGAATTAATCAATCGACAAATATCAGTACAATTAATAGTCTTTTGAGTGCGTATCCTTCTTTCTGTTACTACACAGACTTTTGGTGTACGTCTTTAGCGTACGTATATATTAGATCTATGATACTTATATTAGATCTATGATATATATACATGTAGTATATATAGGAGTATGCATTCGATCATCACAGGCAACTCGGCGGCACGACAAACCCAGAAGTGCTTCCGCCGGCGTTCTTGCAAGAGGCCTCCGCGGGCGCGTTGCCGTAGGTGAGCTTGATATCTTGCAGTTGTATTCCGCTGCATGGCTTGCTTGCACTGCAGTCAAAGTTCACTGCCACCTGTGAGGCCGATGAGCCATGGACATCATTGTATGTCACCTCACTAATCTTTACACCGGAGCTCTGCACAATCAAGGATTTACCATATTAAGTATACATATAATATATATCAGGTCGTACGTACGTAGAGGAACGTATATATGACAGAGCATGCACATGCAGCGGTGATTACCTGATCAGGGCAATCCTTCTCGTCAGGGCAGTAATTTTGGTCTATGATGATGGGGTTCCGGACGTTTTGCATGGTGGCGTGCTCGAAGACCACCCCCTTGACGAAGCCTTCGCTCGGCCTGGCCCACGTCTTGATCCGCAGCCCGTTCTCGGTTCCGGTGAATACCGCCGTTTTCACCGTCACGTTCACCACGCCTTCCTCGTCGTATCCTTTGCCCAGACTCCCAATGCTGCAATCCGACCAAAGCGCATGTGCGTTAAACTATGCGTTAAAAAGGATCGAGTACGTAAATTAATCAAAATGATGCATGTACTTATGGCATGGGGTTAACTGACCTTATGCCGTGGCCAGGCCCGCAAGTGACCTGCTCCATCCACAGGTTGGTCGTTCCAGGGCCGACGGAGACGCAATCGTCGCCTGTCTTGATGCCCGTCGCGATGATGGTGACGTAATTGGAGCCCTGGACGTGGACGCCGTCGGTGTTGGGGCTGTTCCCGGGTGCCGTGATCTTGACTCCCTGCACCGTGACTCCCTGGTCGTCGTCGAGCACTATGTGGTACAACTCGCTGTTGATCGACGTGAGGCCGCTGATCATGATGTCCTTGGAGTTCCTAAACACCAAAGACTGCAGGAGGAGATCGACGAAAATAGATTAAATTAGTAACTTAATTAATAATAACTATATATATTGTTACTTGCCAATTGCTTGGTTGGTTGCTACTTGCTACAAAGATCATGATGTATGTATAATGTATCGTTACTTGCTTGGTTGGTAGGTTGAATTTGATGCATTGCATTGCATGCATGCATGCATGCAACAGGGAGAATAAATAGTGGTACGTAAAGCTTACTGATGCTCCATCGGGGCAGCTTTTGCCTGCAGCCTTGCAAGCCCACAAGGAGGAGCCCTGGCCGTCGATGGTCCCGCCGAGCAGCGAAACGGAATCGACGTGATCGAACACGATCCACTCGGCGAAGTTGCTGTTGCCGGATGGGGCAACGAGTGTCCCGGCGATCTGGATGGTGATCTTGTTACTCTTGCAAGGACCCCCGAATGTTACCTGACCGAGCAAGAATGACCCAGAGGGCACGTTGATGGTGGCAGCCCCCGAGGAACCGCACGCTGCTTCCCACGCGCTGAGGAACGGCTTGGCCGAGTCCGTGTGGCCGTCCGGCTTGGCGCCGTAGTCAGTGATGCTGTACGCTGCTGCTTCCGCAGATGATGACAAGTATAAACTGGAGAGCCCAAGAAGCAGAAGAATTGGGAGCAGGTTCGTGCGGAGGTGATCCATTTCGGTAGTGAGACAGGAACAAATATTTGTGAGAATTGATTAGCTAGAAAGGAAGTGTTGCTGCAATACTTCTTGGTTGAGCTCTGTTGGATTCCGTGGGGCACGAATTTATAGGGAATTAATCCCGGGTGATAGCCCACGTTAATTGCCTCCTGGCGGCTGACTGCGAAGTGAAGGAAGCTTCTTCTCCTCCCCTTCCTTTTTTTAAGGTTGGATGTAGGCGAAACAAGCTAAATATGGAAGAGTGAAAAGGGAGTGCACTTTTCTTTTCCATTGTCATCACAATATCTGAGCTTTGCTAATAGTTTCGGTCTTTGTTGTGGCGCTTTGCCGAGTGTTGATGTGAATGGGGAGGGTCCCTTGTTTCATGGCCCATGTCCCGCTCCCTGATCAAGAGATCAGCTGGCTATAAAAAATATTATTTAACGTTGCTTGCTTGAGTTAATAACGAATTAACCATATTTATTTATTTATTTATCTGGTAGCTTAGGCCAAGAAAAGAAAAGGCGTGATGGTTACGTGACTTGATGCATGCATGGTTGCATGCAGGTCCAACTTACTTATATCCAATCCCCCTAACTTAGGCAGATTGATGGCATTAGATTTCCGAGGATAAGGTCCGCTAGAAATCGATAAATTAATAATAATCTAATTTCGTTTCGGTATATAAGCGATATTATATATGACTTCTAATTAGTAACTTAATTAAACCCTAAATCTAGCGATAAATTATCCAGAATTATATTAAACAAAGTTTTTCAAGTTAGTCGGAAGGTAAACTGATACTTCTAACGAAAAAAACAACATAAAAATGTCAAATTAGACTAATTTCTATAAACATATTGACAACAATTATATATATATATATATATATGGATTTAACAAAAATGATTAAATCAGTTAATGATTTGACAGCTCTGTTACCCATAAAATTTGACATGGCTAAAATTAAAAAAAGTAGAACATATTTGACAATTTAACGTTATCAAAGCATAATTTTCATAGGACAATATTTGTCACATCTCAACTTGATTAATGAGTTATTATCCTAATTTCTTGTTTGACTAGTGATTATTATCCTAAAAATTGATCAAGTCTCCTCCTTTATTTAACTTGGTGTTATTAATATATTCATCAAAATTTTATTCATAAGACATAACACACAAATTCACATATTATATTTTATTCACAATTTCTAACAAACACCACTCCATATGGTTAAGTATTATATAATTTATTAGGATCTACTTCAACAACTATGTACATAGATTATATGCATTATTTAAAAAATAAGAGAAATTATGAGATAATAAAAATGCTATAGTGACTTGACCTCTTCTATATGTAGCATGAGAACTTACAAATATTTGAAAAAAAAATTAAGAATAATTAACGCAAGCAACAATCACTTACTCAATGAATGAAATAAAAAAAAAGAACAATACTAATGCATATATATAATATCTATATAAAGATATCTTGCATATGAATAAATATATAAAACTCAAATATAACATAAATCATAAAATCATATAAGCTTTAACATAAGTATAAATCACTCAAGATATCCTAATATCTAAAATCAAACTCTACATGTGCATTATTGCAGGTACTTTCAATATAGGTCCATGTAATCACGTAGAGTAAACGTGATTATATGTTATACTGCTAAGTATAATGTATAATCATATATGGGTTGTACTGCACTGAACATAAATGTTAGTCAATATGCATCATAGAATAATAATCATGAGTCAAAAAAGAAATTAGAGTAATCACACATCCGATACACGATCACAAAGGCATCATATAAATCTAATGCAATTCCAAAGATCTATTTCAACTAGCATGGCAAATAAACTTATACCAAAATGTTCACCTCATTATCATATATGTTTAAAATAGTATGTACTATATACAAAGATATTTATATAATATTCAATTATCATAAATTATAAGCTCATTAGCAAAAAGAATTATTTTTTTGTTCTCATGTCGTCCTTTGAATACTTATTATAACATAATTTTTTCTACTTGTGCATGCCTCGTCCAAGAATGAGGCCACTCAAGCATTTGCAATATGTTAGCGAATAAGAGACCAATCTTAGTGACCACACGAAGAGACGATTCATTAGTGACCAACACAAATTTTAGACATTAGTAGTTTTTAGTGACAATGCTATGGTGACCACAGGTGACCAATAAAAATCTAGGCGTTAAACCTTTTAGTGCCCACCGATAAATTTTTAGTGACCATGTAAATTGGTCACTAAATAGTTATTTTGTTGTAGTGCTATAATTAAATAGCGATGGAGATAAAATATTTAAGATTATTATCATTTGAAATACTTCTAATATAGATTTATAATGACTAAATTCTTAGTCATGCATTAACAATCTTTAAGTTTACATGATACAGTATATTATCAATCTAATAGATCCTAAAATACCTAACAAGATTGTCCTCAAAAGGAAAAATATGTTTTTTTTATATCATTTTGTTCCCACTTTCCCTTATCTTTCACATGGTTCTTTAGTTCGATGGCATCCTAAAAATCTTTTGCTCAAGGGAATTTTGATATAATCCAGATTGTCCTATCTTTTGACTCCATATTATTAGCTCATACCACTTAGACATTCTAATAATGATGAGTTGTATAATTTCAAAGTTGTAATCGAAAGTTAAATTTTAAGTGCATGTCAACTAATTAATAAATTTAATTAATCACCTAAATAGTAAATTTGTAGTAATTTATGCACAAAATAATTGTAAGTTGATTATAAGTGCTTTAACAAAATAAACTAATGTCAACAGTTTAAATATGTGCAATTTTGAGACGACAACTAAATTGGTAATTCTACAGTAAAATAACAAGGACTGAAATATGGACATTAAACGATTGTAAATATTAATAACGCAATAGTTTTCATAATGGTCACAAATAGAAGAAAAAGTACAAATATAACACGGTAGGCACAAAATACATTGGAACAAAAATGTTTTTTATTGGAATAAATTTGACTAATTCAATAGTGATTAATCATAATGTACAAAAATTAGGCAATTGATGTTTAACAGGATTCAAATAATTTCTAAAGCAACTAAATGGCATTCCCTATTTAAGCAAGAGATTCTAACAGGATGTCAAAAAAGAAAGAAGAATTTAAAATGAGAAAATAAGATAAAACATTCTAAAATAGAATATTTTTAAAACGGTTAGTTTGACACTATTTTATTTGTTTATGCATGTATTATTCATGACATGATAATTAAACTATGTTAACTTGTGATCGTACTCGAATTAGCTTGTCCCTTTCACGATGCGTTACAAGACTCAAGAGTGTTTTTGTCCGACTTCCTAACACCAACACCAAACCAGCACCGCAACTCGAGGGTTTGCTACTAATTCACGTACGCAATATATCACTATTTAATTTACTGTTCATGTAAAGTTACTTGCTTGGGAGAATATGATGGACACGTGATTGACGGAACTAAACTTTAGATAAAATATATAATAGGCTCGTCGACGCCGGCTTAAGGGTGATGCCACTCATAAAATTGTTCGAGGCCTCACCCAATAAAAAAACTCCTAATTATGTATTATGTATTATATATTAATTTAATCATATTTAATTATTAATAAGGTCTTATATTTTAAGATTTTTATCGATTTAAAATCACTAAATATATTTCTTATCCTCATTTTTAATATCATGTACCTTCACTGCCTAAGTCATAATTTAATATCTTCTTATATTTTGAATTTAATTTATTTAATTATTTCATATTTAATTTTTTCTCAAAAATCAATAATTCTTCAATTAATTTTTTTCACTAATATTATTATTGCTATTTTTCATTATTGACAACATTTTCATTCTTTTGCATTGAAGAACTACACTTAAAAGATAGTTCTTATTTATTATCTTCATAAACTAATTGGTTTTGAATATATAGTATAAATTTATATTAAAAAAATTAAAAATTTAAAAAATATAATAATATTTTTATTTATATCAAAATATTTTGTATTTTCGCTTTAGTCCTCCCAATCCCTTCAGACGGCCCTGGGCTCATGGTACAATCGTCCAAATTCACGTTAGAGTGTTACACCGCACGTTTACATTGTTACAACGCGTATTAGTGTCATAGGGCATTTTCCCGTGACACGAAGCTCAAAACCTCGTAGCACCGATGCCGTTCAACTTATAAATCTCGGTCGTTCAGTGTCGAATTATGGAACACATGCAGTCTTCCCGCACTGCGTAATATTGCGAAGTATCAAGTTATTCGTCTTTAGTGCATTTATCTTGTAAGGACATTCTTATGAATGGTCAAGTATACGGCGTTACTCGTAGGGTACATTTTTACATCTTTCATATTTAATAAGACTCATATACCTACGGTACATTGAGAGGAGTTTTGTAGTGTCTTTCGAGGTCCAGATGTATATTACATTTCATCATATTTGATACAAGTAAGCTTTTCTTAATTCTAATATCTGGCATTGAGCGTTGAGTGACAACCCACATAAGTGTCCTTTTCACAACCCGTGATTCCTCGGCTGCCCCGTTCGGACTTTAAGCGTTCAAGCACCTACATTAGCATCGTAACGTGCTAATGCCATGGTCCCATGACAAGTAGTTCAATACTTTGATTATGTCCGTGATCGAATGCATATAAGAGTGATTTTCAGCATAGTCATTTCGACCATAAATCTTTCGCTACTACTCAAAATAGATTTAGCTAGGTGTCTATCCGTCTAGTCGCCGCACGAAGTCTAGTGTCTGAGAATGACCCCATGACGTTAGCGCCCGTGGGTTGTTTTTTGTAAAGGAATATCGTAGTTATTTTGAGTTTTGATAAATTAATTGGAAGTGTAATTTAATAGAGTAGAATTAGGAGTTGAAAAGTTGATATGAAAAGATAGATATGATAAATTAATTTTATTAGGTGTTTGAATAAAAATTAGATATTAAATATAAAATATAATTTTCTTAATTAGTAAAAATAAAATTATAAACTAGAATTTTTATTCAAATATTTTTTTTAAATTTAAAATTAAAATATTTAACAACAATTTTTTATGAAATGATAAGTAATAAATAATATTTAATTAATCATTTATAATAAATATTTATATTTAGTAAGTAAATTATTTTTTTATAAAAAAAGTAGGAGGGAGAAAATGGTAAAATAAAAAAATATTGAAAATAAAACATCGAATCGAAGAAAAAAAAATGAAAAACAGGTGGAACCAAGACGTGATCTGATTTTACATTGCTTATAGTGGTCTAGTTAGGTTATTTATCACTTCGGCCAAACCCAAACGACTTGGGTGAATTAATTTTTCATGCCTTCGTGGACTAATCAATGAGGCTGCTCTTGGGTGGCGAGCATCCAAAAATGTTCGACGTGACGCATTTTTTTTTCCGTAACAAAGTGATGACATTATTATCTAAGAAAGCGAGTCTCTCTAAGTACTCTAAAATAAATTGTGACGCACGGATTTAAAACTGTGCTATATATTCAGTTCTCAGGTTAACCGCAATTAATTAGATGCACCAGGGCATTATTTTCTTCATAGTACAGAAGGACATGAAATTTCATTAAATATATACGCACCAGAAGGTACCATATATGCTCTTTTTGCAGTATATATAATGAATTAGTCAATCGACAAATATGAAATATCAGTACAATAAATAGTCTTGTGTGTGTTACTAATCGACATATATCCTTCTTTCTGTTACAACATTCTTTTGGTCTACGTATATATTATTATCTTATAAATGGTGTATATACATGTAGTATATATACGCGCATGCAGGCACTTCGATCATCACAGACAACTAGGCGGCACGACAAACCCAGAAGTG
The DNA here is from genome assembly GCA_030549335.1 of Pontederia crassipes. Classification (NCBI taxonomy): domain Eukaryota; kingdom Viridiplantae; phylum Streptophyta; class Magnoliopsida; order Commelinales; family Pontederiaceae; genus Pontederia; species Pontederia crassipes. Next base: position 40,884,775 of record CM060190.1, read on the forward strand.
CTTCCGCCGGCGTTCTTGCAGGAGGCCTCCGCCGGCGCGTTGCCGTAGGTGAGCTTGATGTCTTGCAGCTGTATTCCGCTGCATGGCTTGCTTGCACTGCAGTCAAAGTTCACTGCCACCTGCGAGGCCGAGGAGCCATGGACGTCATTGTATGTCACCTCACTGATCTTTACACCGGAGCTCTGCACAGTCAACGATTTGCCAAACTAAGTGTACATATAATATATATCAGGTCGTACGTATACGCGGAGGTATATATGACAGAGAATGCAACCTGATCAGGGCAATCCTTCTCGTCAGGGCAGTAATTTTGGTCGATGATGATGGGGTTCCGGACGTTTTGCATGGTGGCGTGCTCGAAGACCACCCCCTTGACGAAGCCTTCGCTCGGCCTGGCCCATGTCTTGATCCGCAGTCCGTTCTCGGTTCCGGTGAACACCGCAGTTTTCACCGTCACGTTCACCACTCCTTCCTCGTCGTATCCTTTGCCCAGGCTCCCAATGCTGCAATCCGACAATCCAAATTAAAATAATCCGCATGTGTGTTGTGTTAAAAAGATCGAAAATTAAACAAACTGATGCATGCTTGCTTGCGTCAATGCACATACGTACGGAGGTGACCTGGGGTTAGCTCACCTTATGCCGTGGCCAGGACCGCAGGTGACCTGTTCCATCCACAGGTTAGTCGTTCCAGGGCCGACGGAGACGCAGTCGTCGCCTGTCTTGATGCCCGTCGCAAGGATGGTGACGTAGTTGGAGCCCTGCACGTGGACGCCGTCAGTGTTGGGACTATTCCCGGGCGCCGTGATCTTGACTCCCTGCACCGTGACTCCCTGGTCGTCGTCGAGCACTATGTGATACAACTCGCTGTTGATCGACGTGAGGCCACTGATCATGACGTCCTTGGAGTTCCTAAACACTAACGACTGCAGGAGGAGGTCGATTTTTATACCATAAAGCAAATTAATCAGCTACTATATTTATGTATCGCTACTTTTTTTTTTAAAAAAATGGTTGGTAGGTTGTATGCATGCCACACGGAGAATTAATATTTAATAGTGGTACGTGACGCTTACTGATGCTCCATCGGGGCAGCTTTTGCCTGCAGCCTTGCAAGCCCACAAGGAGGAGCCCTGGCCGTCGATGGTCCCGCCGAGCAGCGAAACGGACTCGACGTGATCGAACACGATCCACTCGGCGAAGTTGCTGTAGCCGGATGGGGCGATGAGGGTCCCGGCGATCTGGATGGTGATCTTGTCAGTCTTGCAAGGACCCCCGAATGTTACCTGACCGAGCAAGAATGACCCAGAGGGCACGTTGATGGTGGCAGCCCCCGAGGAGCCGCACGCTGCTTCCCACGCGCTGAGGAACGGCTTGGCCGAGTCCGTGTGGCCGTCGGGCTTTGCGCCGTAGTCGGTGATGCTGTACGCTGCTGCTTCCGCAGGTGATGACAAGTATAAACTAGAGATCGCAAGAAGCAGACGAATTGGGAACAGGTTCGTGCGGAGGTGATCCATTTAGATAGCGAGACAGGAGCAATATTTATGAAACTTAATTAGCTAGAAAGGAAGTGTTGCTGCAATGCTTCTTGGTTGAGCTCTGGTGTATTCGGTGGGGTATGAATTTATAGGGAGTTAATCCGGCGAGAGAGTCCACGTTAATTGCCTACTGGCGGCTGACTGCGAAGTGAAGGAAGCTTCTCCTCCTCCTCTTCCTTTTTTTAGGTTGCATGTCGACGAAGCAAGCTAAATATGGAAGAGTGAAAAGGGAGTGCACTTTCTTTTCCATTATCATCGTAGTATATCCGGAGTTTATCAAGAGTGATCAAATAAGTATCTCGAGATGATGAATGATAAAAAAAAGTATGTTTTTAACACTTTTTATTACCATTTTTTTTGTCGAATTTGACGGAAGTGATATGAATAAATATTAACACAAAATGATGATTTTAAGAATCGAACTTAAACTACTAATACTTTTAGGAATCCAAAAAGATAACCCACTATTAGTATTAGTAATCCAAAAAGATAACCCACTATTTAATTGTGTCAATCTTGATTGTTCTTTTGTTATCATTTTCAGGAATTGGTACGTAGCTACTAGCTACTTAGATTTGTCCATAATAACTAATAGGTCAAAGAAAATAAGGTTCCCTCATTTAATGATCCCTTAATTAGTGCATGTGGCAAGTTTTCGTAAGAAGGCAATGTGAGTTGTGCATTAATTTCCACCGAATGTTTCATGTGTATGTATATAACTGAAAACGACCTTAACTGTTCTGTGTATTTTGAGTAGCTGTTAAACCGTTGACTAACTATTGCCGGATTTTAATAGGCTTGGAATCAACAGATGAAAAGCTCAGCTCGTCTCTCTCATGGTATGTCTGTCGCCATAATTCAAGCGTTTTCTTGTCAGCTTGGCTTCGGGGCTTTGCTGCTACTTCATTTGCCAATTTCCAAAATTGCGAGGGTCCCTCGTTTCATGGCCCCTGTCCGGCCCCCAGATCAGGAGATCAGCTGGCAATAAACAACATTATTTGTTGTTGCTTGCTTGAGTTAATAACTAACCAGATAGATATATGGTGCATGTGCATATATATCCGGTAGCTTTAGGCCAAGGGAAAACAAAAGGCGTGGTGGGTACGTGACCTGATGCATGCATGGATACATGCAGGTCCAACTTAATCGTGTCCAATCCCCCCCCTAACTTAGGCAGATTGATGGCATGAGATTTCTGAGGATAAGGTCGATGGATGTAGTACTCTCATCCATCGAGGTTAATTATGCATGTATATTATTTCTGACTCGTCGAAATTTAATTACAGGTCAAGGCATGCATGCATGACATGTAGGGAAAAAAATGTTGTTCCAATAAGCATTCAAAAGCAGACATGGGAATTTAAAAAAAAAAGGTAATTTCTCTTTCTACCGAGATTAAAATTTATGACAATTGAATCTTATTTATATATATATGTAACAAAAGAATAAATTGTTTTTTAACATACAAAAGAAAACAAATAATGTCAAATGAACCTCATTTATAAAATCATGCACGATAATTCTATGTATTTAAATATAAATGAAGGCACGCACAATAAGAAAATACATAGAGCTGTTTTATTGTAATAAACAGCATTGCCTTTTAATTATATATAATAATATTCCCATAAAATCTTCGATATAGTATGAAGTATGAACACAAAGCTATTTAATATGTAGGATGTAGAAAGCCCACAGTACATTGTCCGAGACCCAGAAGCCCAATAGTCCAAGTGGTGTACGCTTTTGAGCAGCCCGCAGCCCAATAACAAAATTAATTAACTGAAATGAGCCTCCCTATTGATTAGGGTAAAACGTGTAAAAAGCCTAAATCTTCCTTGTAAATTAAACCTATTTTTTTTTATAAAAAATCATATTTTTTAAAAATAAGTTGTAAAGGATAAAATAAGATCGACGCTTATTCCTGTACCACCGCCTTATATTTTTCTCTTCGCTAGTTACAAATATAATATTATTTTCAATCATGTAGATTAAACTTCGATTGATTTTGTATAACAAAAGTTGAATAAATAAAATAACAAAATAAAAATTTAATTATTTTTACCTTTAAAAGTTTCTGGCAACCATATATATGGCGATTGCCAAATAATATTTAATATTTTACAATAAAAATATTAATATCTTATATTTATAACAAAAAAAAAGTTTAACTCAGATCCGAGACCAAAGAAAAAAAAAGTCATACCATTTACCCTTAATTAAGAATTTCCATGCCGCTACTTTCTCCCCAGTAAAAGAAAGAAAGAGGCTGAATTAACATAAATTAAAATTAATACGATGATCATGTTGTACTTTACTTATGAAATATCTTCTCCTCTCAAAGGATCCCTCGTTGAACGCAGCCGCATCGTTAATTTACTAGTAAAAAGTTTAATTGACAGATTAAATTTCATAATTTAAATATATGATTTATATGAATCATTAATTAGTAGATTAATAATTTAGTTGTTCTGAACAGAAAGTAAATTAAATCCATATATTTATTATAACATATAAGTTTGCATGTCTTGCAATAATAATAAAAAAAGGAAATGGGACTGAGCGCGCACTGGGCTGGTCCACAGGCTGCCGCGCACACTTCAGCATGTGTGTTGCGACAGCCCAACACAAATATCTTTTTTTCTTGAAAAAAAATCAAAGTATTGTAAAAAAACAGAAAATTGATATAGTTTACTTTGGCACTTCAGAAAAAAATAGGATACTTCTTCAAAAGAATACAAAAACATTTTCTGACTTCTTGGGTTTTTGTGCGTATTTTTATGATGATTTTTCGCGTCTACTCCTGACTTTTGAACTCATCGTAGCGCCTCTCAAATTATACCGCATTTTTTACTTTGCTCCATCCGTCAAGTTTCGTTAATTTTTTTATTATTTTTTATTTTATGAAATGACTAAACCATCCTTCTTCCATATGTTCTAATATTTTGAAATACAAAATAATATATTATAATAAAAAAAAGTGTGTTGGCACCCTTGGCTCGTCGCCGGCGATGCGCGGCGAGCTTGCAAGGGGCGACGTTCACCGCGCCCTTCTTAATATATTTTATGAAGGATAATTTAGTCATTTTATAAATAAAAAAATCATGGAAAAAATTAACAGAATTTGACCGATGGATCAAAGTGTGAGCTGCGACATGATTCAAGGGGCGCTCGGATAAGTTCAAAAGTCAGAGGTAGACGCAAAAAATCGTCATAGTTAAGGAGAGGTATGATGAAATAACTCTTTTTGAATTGCATTATTTGATGCAATTATGGAACTTCATAGCAAATCCATATGTGCTCATAAAATGTCTAAAAAATTGGGATTTTCTGGAAAAGTTTCAGAATATTTTTATGATGCCCTATAGTATTTCCTAGATTTTATCATATATAATAATTGCAAAATTCATATTTATGCAAGTAAATATATATAGAAAATTTATATATGCAAATTTTATTTAGAAAATTATGAATTTATCTTGAAATTTTCAGAATATTTTTTTTATAAATTCGAATATTTTTGCAATGTTTTTTTTAATTGCAAAATAGGCTTTTATACGATCATTAGTTAATGAAATTTTATATATTCACATATAACATTAATCAAATTCATGACAAAATAATTTCCTAATACATTCTAACATTGTTTCTCAAATATTTTATTGTAAAAAAGTATATTCATGCAATTATTTGAATGAAAATGCATATATACACTAATTATGTCGAAAGAATTAGGACATTATGTGAATTTTCAAAATATTTTTTATTAATGTTAACATATCCTTTGAATATGATATGCATTTTTTTTAACTGCAAAGAGAGCATCTTAGAAATTAATGGATTTAATATGCATATGAGTTATTGAGAATAAATTGCTGCCTTTAGTGGTCATGTATTTTTTATAATATGAAAATGAACAATACGTGCTATCATATTTCAAAGTAAAATTAGTTGAGAAATTTTAACTCTTTTGTTAGAATTAGAATGTGCATGCATAATGAAAGTTTTAACTTTGTGTTTATATTTTGTATGGCATGTTCAATTGGTTTCTTTTGTTGAAATGAAACAATGACTTATTTCCTATTGTAAAATTAGTATAAATGGTGACTCCCTATTTTCTTGAAATATAAATAAATAAATAATCAGTTAGTAATTAGTTGGTCTAATTACAAAATCCTAGATTATGAGACACATGAAACATAAGAAGTCATTAGGTCGGGTTGGACTCGACCCGACTCCAAACCCGATCAATTTTGATCGGGTTGGGTTGAGTCGGATTGATGGTCTCATGAGCAGCAGTCGGGTTGGATTTGATTGGATTGATGGTCTCATGGGCAGCAGATCCGACCTAACCCGAGTCAGGTTACTCGATCACCTTTCTTTCTTTTTTTTATTTTTTTATTCTTTATTTAAATATTTTCAATATAAAAATATATTTAAATAATAAAAATTATTTTTTATTTATTTATTTATATATATTATTATTTATTTCATATTTTAAAATTTTTAAACATATAAAACCAATAAATTAATTAAAAAATAGATTAATTAAAATACAAAAATTATAAAAGGTCGAGTTTTCGGATCGAGGTCGGGTCCGACCTGACACCAACCCGAATCGGTTCAGGTCGGATCATCGGATTCATGGGTCGACCTGGCCCGATGAAACCCGTAGAAGTCATATTTATAGGACTAATGTACATTAAAACCATAAATTGTCACAACAATAAATGTCTTCCATTGAATGGTATGTGATAGTTAATGCAGTATGTGAAAAGATAGGTTAATATGTGACATTGATGAGCAATTTTTCTAATTTAGTATCAAGGTGAAGGATGCTTACTATTATTTAATTTGTCCCAAATAAAAATAAATAATGTGCATCATACAATTAGATTTTGGTGATTTTAAATTATCAATTGATTGAAAAATTATAGAGTAGATAAATTATTGTATTATTAACTTAATGAATAATGATTATCCTTGGAATAGTAAGAGAATCTCTCAATTTCACTATACATAGTCTTTATTATTTTAAAACTTTATAAGGTTTTTCGTGAAAAGTTGAATTATCTAATTATGACTTGTATATATAGAATTTTTTTTATCGTGTATGATTATTTTTTTCAAGTTTCAAAATATTGAAAGAATATAAACCAAATTGACTATTTTTATTTATCCGATATACAAGGAGTTTGATTTATAATTTTAATACTTAAATATTACTATAGTCTAATTTTTAAAATTTAGGATCATATCAAATGCACATATATTGATTGAGATATAAATTATTCTTTTAGTATCACTCAATTATTAGAACACAAGTCCCTATGTCAAATTATTAGAAATTAATTAATGCTGGTTATATGTCACAATCTTCAAGTTGTTTAGTTTTTAATTAATATAGACTATAATATTTGGCCTTGCAGTTAAGAAGTTATAAATTATTCTTTAACAAACACTCATTTTAAAAATATGATCCAACACATAGTCAAGCTTTGGGAAATTGTAATAGTGTTGAATTGTAACAAGTGTGGAATAATACATGAACACAAAAATTGAAAAAAATATTAGTATTTAGAAGATATTAAATGCATTTAAAGTGCATGTGCATTCATGCATCAACTTGCATTGCATATTATTATTATTAGTGTCGTAAAAGTAAAATAGCATGATTGCTTTTAGGAAACAATTAAATTACAAATGAAAGAGAGTAAATCAACTAATCATTCTTGAAAATACAAGGTACAAGATAATGGGTAAACTTATAACATAGCAAAATATTTTATGTTATTTCTTTTACTTATAATATTATTTCACAAAAAAATATTTATTTATTATGAAAAGTTTTATGCTTTTATATCTTGAATTTATGGAAAGTAGTTCTGATGTATTTCAAAATTTTCATATGAGATTAAGTTATGCAAATATAAATCTTTTTTTCACAGAACAATACCTTAAAATAAATTTTACCTGATATATATAACAAATGAACATATGAAGTTCATTTGTCATGTTGGTTGAAAGAAGTCTTTATAATCGTATTTGATATATATGATGCATTTGGAATGAATGAGAAGTAGTAATGGGGATGCAAACCTAAGATATTTGTATTATCTCCTTCCATCATTCTTATTCTATTGTGCTTGGTTTTAATTTTACAAATTATTTTATACTTTTGCATTCGATTTAAGAAATTAGTTTTATTGATTTTAAATGCCAATTCACATTTTTTCCCTTTTAGTATCTTGTGATCTGCGATAATCAAACAAAGTTACAAGAGACATTAATTATATAACTACTTATGAATCGAAGGAGGCTAGAAAAGACATGGATCAATCATCTACAATGGCTTATGTAAACAAATTTAGGATAATTATTTCATAATCCTTTTGCAACAAATACTTTCTTCCACGAGTTAATGCAATATGAAATTAATGTTAAAAATGAATCCAATATTTCACATATTGGACCAATTCAATATATAATCAAACAACAGACTATAGTTTTATTTACGAACATCATATTTTATTATTTTTAATAATGATATTTACAAATATCATATTTCATTGTTTTTTTTAAGTAGAAATCAGTGATATTATGCAAAAAATATCATATTTCTATGCACTATCGATTGTCATAAAGAAATCACAATAACCTTAATAGATTAGTCTTCTATAGTTATAACATTGTTTAAAGATCGAGGTTCTTTTTCAAATATTCTAATTGGTATGAAAATTTAACATTATTCTATCATCTCTTAAGCCCTTGTTTGGCATCGAAACTTGGGAGAGAACTTGGCCCAAGTTTTCGCCCAAGTTTCAAAATTTGAGCCAAACAACACACGTGATGGAAATTTTAAAATTCCCGTCAAGTGACCAAAGTTTTCGCTGGGCCAAATCTTTTAGTTTTCCCTTTCAACGAGAACTTTACTTTTTTTTTCCTTTCAACTCTTTATTATGTTTTAATAGTAAAATATTATTAATTACTATTTAATGTTAATATTATTTATTAAATTATTTTTATATTATCTTAAATAATAATCAATTATAATATTTATTTAATTAATATATTATTATTCAGCTTGTAAAATTATTTTTTAACTTAATATAAATATTATTTATAAATTATATTATTAATAGCATTGGAAAATAATAAAAGTATAATATTATTATTTTCATAAATTATGATAATATAACTATTTTTTCATAAATTATAATATTAATATAAATATTTTTGTAAATTTTTATTTTTACTAAATAAATACATAATATTTTAATTTATTATAATTATACACTTCATAAAATAAAAATACATATTTTTAATTCTTACTTTTTATTCAAAGACACACTAAAATTTATCTATCAAATCAATTTTTCATTCAAACATGACACTTAAACTTTTTTTATCAAATTAATTAGTTCCTAAAAACTAATGAAAATTTAAAATCTCCAATCCAAACCTAAAACTATCATAATTTTATATTGTTAATACTTTTTTTTAAAATATTTTACAAATTCATCTCATTGTTGTCCGCAATAGTCTCTTCACAACTCTAATTGAGATAATTGTTTATTTTTTAGTCTACATAAATTAGTTTCAAGGATTATCTTTAAACGAATATTCATATTTTTTGAACGATTAAAATTCTTAAGAACAAAGGCTATAAAATTTATTCTTTTCTCTACTTAGTACTTCTTATTTGAATCTAATCATTTTTATTTATTTCAATCTCTTGTGCTATTTCTTCTTTTAATCATTTAGTTTTGTTAATCTATTTAATAAAATAAATATTATTTTATTTTGTTGAAAGATCATATGCATATATAAGACATGTTATATATGTTTTCAAAATTAATACCTAATTGAAAAACTGTGTACGTCGAGCATCCAGAACTCTTCTTTTGACCGTTGAACCGATTGATATGGACGAGCTTTTGTATGTGTATGAGAAGAGAGAGAGAGAGAGAGGTGACGTGCACGATGCACACTTATAATTGACCAAGTTCAGGAGAGAGGGGGAGAGAGAGAGAGAGGTTTGCAGGTCACCGCGCCACTACCGCACATTGTAAGAGAGAGAGACTGAGAGAGAGAGAGGTTTGAAGGTCACTGCGCCACTACCTCACATTGTAAGAGAGAGAGAGAGGGAGGTTTGCAGGTCACCGCGCCACTACCTCACATTGTAAGAGAGAGAGAGAGAGGGAGGTTTGCAGGTCACCGCGCCACTACCTCACATTGTTCACGTTGAACTCGATGGAAGTCTGCAGACCCTGCACCACAAATAATAATTGCGAGCATGAAAAAAAAGAAGAAGAAGAAGAAGAAAGAGGAAGGAAGCCGTGCCTTGTTGACCAACTGCACGCGTCGTATGCCCCCCATCGCACTCATATCCATTCGGAGCATTCCACTTGTCCCTTTCTCTCCGCAGACACACCACGACCAAGTGCTTCTCCTTCCCTAAAAGGATCATCAACCTAATGCAATTTCTTTGGTTGTTTATTAATTTTACATTGTTATAAATCTTATTTATATACAAAATATTTTTCATATATTATATATATTGTTATGAAAAGATGAAGAAAGATAGGGCAAACACAAAAGAAAGATTTACGAAATTTATCTTAAATTAACTTACGTCCTCAAACAGTGATAATTTTTTTATTATAAAATATTGATGATTACAAGAATACAAAATAATTCAGTCGTCATGAAGTTTATATAAAAAAATCTAATACAAGATAGATTTCGAGGAATCCACATTGAGCCCCCACAGTGAAACTTAGTAAGGAATGAACGACAATCCACTATTTTAACATCTGACTAACGAGTTCAACTAGAATTATAACTAAATTCAAATTTAAACCATTATATATATTATATATATATATATAGTAAAGATTAAACAATTGAGATCTTTCATTTATAACCATGCTAATATCTGTCCAAAGTTAATAGTGACCATTTCGTAATTTAGTTTTGCCATCTTTTTCTTTTCTTTTCTAATATAATAACTCTATTTGGTATCAACCGAACTAATCAATTGTTCAAACTTCTGCCCATTGAATTAAACAATTAAGCCATAAAATGACATACAAAACATTAAAGTGAAATTAACTTAATTAACTTAAAATTTAACTATTAATAAAATTTATGTCATTTAATTCAATTCTTACAATTATTGTGTTATTCAAGAAAATGACTCATAGATTGATCATTAATATTTAAGACATGATACATGCATGTTTATTTAATATGTATATATATGTCAGTATATTAATTAGATGAACCATATTACGTGTATATATATATATATATATATATATATATATATATATTATAAGAATAAATTTATATACACATCAAATTAACATTACCTACTTAAATCAATATAGGTATATATTTGCCTTTGTACTTATACACATATATGTGTACTTGTACCTATGTACATATATTTGTATTTGCATTCATATACATATATTAATATAATTATAATTACCTATCCTATTATCTTATTGATTAAAGTTTAATATAGGTAACATATGTATATATATTTTTTTAAACATTGGTGTCGCTTTGGTGACTCAATAGCGACGCATACATATTAGTGTCACTACTGCACAAGAAACTTAGCGCCGTGCTTACTTTTCGTCATGGTAACATTGAATTTAGCATGCTCACGGCGCCACTAGAACGTCGATATAGTGTCGGCAGCATAGTGGCGCTATTCAAACACTTAAGCGTAGCAAGTGCTAGAGTTTATTGCACTTTTTCCTCTTCGTATGTCCAATAATAATGATGCCATAGAGTCCAGTGACGTCAGATTTGGTGTCGAGAAAGACATAACGCAATTGCGATATTAATTCGAAGCTACCGCGATGAAAATAATGTCACACATTTTTTGACCCTACAACATCACTATTTTGACTCTGGTGGTGTCGACTTAGCGTCTAGTTAGAGTATAAAAATTTGCATAACTATTACACAAATTTTATGTATCGGGCATAATAACAGTAACAATACATGGCTAACATTTGTAGTTTAATTACTTATATCATAAAAGGATAAAAAATTGCAATGTTATTAAATTGGCCCAGATCGTCAATTAACTCCGAAGTGGTTAGTACCTGACTCGATCAAACCCCCAAAAAAAAAAGAGCTAGATTGGACTGCAAACTCTATAAATTGAAAACAGAGTTACTTATGAGGTTTGCGATGGAGTGAATAATAGCTTCTTATCACTTGAGCAAAGGTCTTGAAAATGTAGAAAATTTTCGCTGGGAGCCTCACCCTTGTAACCAGGCGTGCTGCCTGGGGCGACATCAAATTAATCGGACTCGATGGTGGGTCGAAACTCCAACTTATGACTAGTGTGCTCCTTAGTATCATATGGATTGGACGATTGACGCGCTTTCCGAACACTGAGATGGAAACCGAAAAAAACATAGCTAGATTGGATTGAGCTGTATGTAACAATAGGTGAATCGGTAAACTACGGAAAAAATCAATCTAATGCCAAAAGTTGCAGAAACGAACTTCCAAAACAGAAGTATGACGACTAAATTTCAATAACGGTCATTTAACTTAGAGGTATTCGCAATATAGTCATTCAACTTCACTTGATAATACTATGATCATTAAATTTCAGAAAATTTTCAATCACGATCATCATGATCGGTTATCGCCCGTTTACTAGAGGATCGTTGACATGGCACTGACGCGAATACCTATGTGGCACCATGTCAATATTTTTTCTCTCATTCACGTTAAATTTTAAAAAAAAATAAAAATGTCGTATCAATATTTCTCTCTCCTCCACTTAAATTTAATTCCGTATCTGTATTGTTATTCATTTTTTCTAAATTTTCAAACACAATAACTCAACTTTTTAAATTTTCGATTTGTTATCACTAAAAACTTTAAATAATAAAAAAATAGAATGAAATAATAATAAATAATATAAAAATATTAATTATCAGTGATAGGTGATAGTTCTTTTATGGACAACAACCCCTTATTTAACTTTTCAAAAGTTTCGGTCACGATCATCATTATTTTTTTAAAAAAAATTGAAAATGTTAAAATAAAATAATAAAAAAATGTTTAAGGAAGATTTAACTTTTGTAACTATTTAAGATTTTTAAGAAAGAAATACTATCATATTAGTCTCACTCTCCATTTGAAATTTACAATGATAAATAAATAAATATTAAAAAAGGCATCAACCCCAAGAATGATAGCCATAAATTTCATGGGACTCGGGCAAACCCTACCGGCCTGTCCAGCAGGATGCTGAGCACAGTTCGACATGAGCCCCTTGAGCAAAGGCCTGTCCGAACACATGTTGTATGAAGTTTTTATTTTTATTATTTTAAAAAAATTAAAGAATTGAAATTTTTGCAATTAGTTTATTAAATTTCTTAATGATTTATCATGATATTCGATTTTGCTATTTTAGTTCATTAAAATAAGAAGAAAGGTGATCCACCATTGAACAAGGCATACAACTTAAAATAAAGGGTTATTTCCTCTAATCTCTCCTAAATTATCAAGATTTTTTGTATTTAATCTCAAACTACGGACTTCATTTTTTGGGTACCTAAACTATCGTAATTTTTTAATTTGATCCTTCCGTTCAATTTCGTCGACTTCTCTATTATTTTTTATTTTTCACATTTATGAAAAGTTCATTATACCCTTGCTATAAGTATTACTCTACTTTTCTTAAAATAATATATAATAATATAAAAAAATAATTAAAAAAATAGGGGGAGGAGGGGGGGGGGGGGCGCCGGAGCAAAAGGGGGCCGGCGCCCCCCTAATCTCCCTCGCCGCACGCGAGGAAGAAAAGAGGGGCCGGCACCCCCTTGAACGAGCTCGTCGGCGCCCATAAGCCAAGGGGCATTGGCCCCCCTTTCGCTCCGACGACACGGAGGCGACACTCCCGCAATTTTTTTTAAAATTATTATTATTATATATTATTTTAAGAAAAATAGAGTAACACTTATAGCAAGGGTATAATGGACTTTTCCCAAATGCGAAAAATAAAAAAATAACGGAAAAGTCGACAAAATTGGACGGAAAGATCAAATTGAAAAAATCGCGATAGTTTAGGTACCCAAAAAATGAAGTTTGTAGTTTGGGATTAAATGCAAAAAATCGTGATAGTTTAGGAGAGATTAGATGAAATAATTCTAAAATAAATCCCTACCATTTTTACATTTTTTTAATTTTCATTAGTTAATGATAAACATGTAGAAAATGTGAAATAATAATAACAAAAAAATAATAGTACGATCCATTTGTGATTAATTGAGAAATTTTTTTAAAACAAATTAAGGGAGAGTTACTGATTAATATGAAAATTTAGATGTTATGCCAAAAAAAAATTAGGGGGAGAATTGAGTGCTAGAATAAACAGATAATCATCGAAATATAATAAAAAAGTTCTAATCTAGAGAAGACAAGACGTGCATAGTTCACGATTAATTGGTCGGACAATTATTTTTAAGATTATTGCATTCTTCAATTTCGATGGAATATAAATAATCGGCTTAAGGCTCCCGGAGAAAACCTTGCTCTTGATTAACTCTTTGACATTGAAATGAGGCCTAAGAATCTATAGATGCAAACTGCCCGGTTGGGGCAGGGCTTTGGACGACAGATCTGATTAGGTCTTATTTGTGGTCTACATGTTCCATCTATCAATTTATTATGTCTGCTCAGAATGTCCTGATTTTAAATTAATAGCTTCTATTAAACTGCCAAATTTGGTATATTTATATATATATATATATATATATATATATATATATATATATATATATATATTAAACATGTGAAACTGCATGCATAATTATTTTCATCATTAATTTTACTACCACAACAAATAATAATTATACATGAATACATCATGACATATAATTAATTAATGAGCTACCACTCTTCCAATTTGAAAATTTATAATGCAATTATGGGCAGCCGCCGCCTTCTAGAAGGTCTTTGTGAGTGTCTCCTTCGGCAATGGGCTGGAACCAATTCCTTCATTCCAATTAATTCTCATAAATAACGTGATAAGTAACAAAAAAAATACGAAATTGCAAATAAATATATTTCATACATTTAAGTCTATCTAAACATGTTCAAAATTAATTTATCAATTCGATTATTAATAAAAAAAATTAGAGGAACTACCATAGTACCATACGATAGTACTCTTGAGTTAAAATCCAACAAGGACATGAATTGAATTGTTTTTGCATGACCAATATATTTTAAAAAAAATGATTTTGACCGACTACTAACCATCTATTTAAATTAATAAATTCTACACAGACAAATGAAGTTGCCAATTCAAAAATGCTCATCGTATTTCATTTATTTGCTTTTGCCAAAATCTGATCAGAAGCTGCATCTTGATTGAACGAGTGCAATTTATTGAACCTCTAATGAGAAATCTATTGAGTTAGACTAATTCAGTTTGATATTAAAGTATAGCTTTTTTTTACCTTTTAATAACTGAGATAACTTTAAAAATAAGTTATCTCACTTATTAAAAGGTAAACAAGAAGCTATGAAAAGGGGTGTGTTGGGACATCAACTTGCTTTTTGTGTACGTTTGTTTACTTTTCGAATTGTTTAATTCACGCGATGCTAAAAGTTATGTATACCGATTAATTTAGTATCGACTATAACGAACGAAGCTCTTAGTAAAAAAATTCTACGTTGAAAAGATATAAAATTGAGACCTTAATTGTTATCCATTTCATTTGGTACCTTTTGTCATGGTCACACTATTTTTAAATGTATGACCAGTAGGGGTCAATTGATTTTTCTAAGTGAAAATGGTCGGACTTATATTATTTGACGGATTATTTTCATAAAACTCCTTTAAATTATCATAATTTTTTATATCTAATATCAAATTACGAACTTATTTTTTTATCTCTAAACTATCTTGAATTTTCTACTTTAGCCCTTCCGTCTATTTCTGTTACGTTTTTCGTTACTTTTGATTTTTCTCATTTATGAAAAGACTAAATTACTTCTCCCTTCATAACACAACAAATAATACATATAAAAATGGAAAATGAAAAAAGGTCGAGGGAGGATAATTTAGTCTTTTTCATAAATGATAATTTTTTTATTTATCTGATCCTTCCAATGATTTTTTTTATTTTTTATTTATTATTTCATATTTTTCTGGAGGGAGGGATAATTTAGTTTTTTCATAAATAAAAAAATAAAAATAACGAAAAACGTAAACAGAAGTGGACGGGAGGACTAAAGTGAAAAAGTTGTGATAGTTTAAGGATTCAAAAAAATAAATCCGTAATTTGAAATTAGATATGAACAATCGTGATTGTTTATGAGGGGTTTATGAAAAAAATCCTTATTTGATTGATTTTAAAAAAAATATTAGTTTCTTCGATAAATTCTGTATTATTTTTCTTACATTTATGATAACACTAAAAGGTATTTCACTATTTACAACTTCTACAAACTTTCTCAATATTTATTAACATAAATTTTTAATGCAACAAAAAAAATATTAACATAAATTTTTATGTCAATTGAATAATAATTTATATAAAAGAAACATTCAAAGTATAATAATTATACATATATGATGTAGGTCTTCTAAAGGAAGCACAAAAGAACAATTTAGGAGTCAATTTGACGGTCAGTAGCCATTTTGAAATGGTACACTACCGCTGATAAAAAGAAACAATTTAAAGTCATGCTGCTTAAAAATATCTCTGCTACTTCAACATGTGGAATAGATTTTACTATAAGCAATTTGACCCACCACAATAACAATTAAGAGAAAAAAAACACAAACAATAAATCGAGCAATGCCACAAATTTATTTGCAGTAGTAAATTTAGCTTCCCCATCATTAATAATTCATATGAAACAAAAAATGCTTAAGGATGCTTATGAAATTTGTTCGATGATGCAACACTACAATTCTGCTATATTTCATCAAACAACACAACATTAATTCTAAACAATGATTAAAGGTAAGGTTGAAATTCAAATATAAAATATAAAACATAAAATTATCCCCTGCCAATAATAAATTTTAAAGAGAAGCAACTCTTAAGTGCTTTTAGCAAGATTACTTTATTCATTTTTTTAAGAATAAGTTAATGTTATTTCATCAATAGTACCGAGATGTTTGAAGCCAAACTTGTAATATAGAAACAAAAATCTACCTTACAAAGCAAAAACTTTGAAAATTAAGATAATTTAAAAAGAAAATCTTATATGTAAAATATGATCACAATTATATTTTAGATCACACGTACCTTAATTAAAAGAGAGAAAAAAATGAAGCTCCTCAACTATTGTGCTTGATAAATATTTTAGTTGGGTTGAATGTGAAAAAAAAAACCCTCCAACCTTTTTGAATTCTTAAAGAAGTGTGAAAACCCACGTCGGATCAATAGGTTAGAAAAACGATGTATAGAAACTAAAATTAAAAGGATTCCTAGTCAATTTCTTGTAAGATTTCAAATTCGAGTTTTTTTTAAGGTAAAATATTTTTGTTAGAAATTTTATTTATGGATAATGCATTTTTCAATTTCCGTGCTACTTTCTAGACACGGGAGCTGAAAAAAAAAAAACTAAATCGTATAAGTTAAATTAAAGAATCTAAAGAATGAGCGTTGTAGTGCCAATTGGGATCACGTGGCCGCGGCGAGTCCCCCAGTGGATTATTTTTCTCGTTGCTGTTTAATTTTGGAGCTTTGTGCCCCTTTTGTTTCATCATTGTCCCCCCACTCGCCCTCTTTTCGATGCTGATGGTAAACTTTAGTAGCAGTCGCCCATCATTTTCCTCTCCAGCTCCATGCCAATGAAGCTTGGTAATTGCCGTTTACCGAGTAGTTGGTGGGGATTCGGAGATACTTTACAGTGTTTCTTTCAGCTCGTTGATCACACTTTTATTTATGGGTGCAGTTAGGTTGCTGATGTAGGGATCCTTTATCTGTTCTCAAGCTTCCAGAACTGGACAAGGTAAAGGTGGAGAGGAGAATAAAGATAGGGGAGGACAAAAGGTGTTCTTGATTCCTCATTCATGGTCTTTGTTCACCCATTTATGCCTGTTCTCGTCACTGGTAGAGGAACAACGCCTGATCGTTTTTTGGATATCTGAAGAAAGATGGAATTTTTGGCTCTTGTTGGTGTTGGATTCATTGATTTTGAGCAGAAAGGAACCACCTTTTTTTTCTTATCTCAATAACTTGAATATCCTTGGAATTTTTCTGGTTGTTGGTGGACTTCCTGGTAAGGATTGAAAGGGGGGCTTTCCTCCTGTGGACAAGGGCAGGAAGATCAGGTGTTTCCTTCTGAGGTTCTTCATCAAAATTAAGGCTTCTATCGTTTCGGTGGTGTTTTGAAGGTTCATTGAACTTTTTAGTGGCGATTCTTATCAGATGATCACGGGGAAAGTCTGATACTTGTTGGGAGCCTTAATTTTTTATCCGACTGGTTTACGCAGGCCCGGAAGAAGAATAGCCTATGCGTTGACTTTAGGTTTCCAACAGAGTCAACTTTGGGGTTTAGAGAAGAGAAGGTTTCTGCGGACTCATCTTCAGCTTTCGAAATGGAGAAGCAGCAGAGCTTTCGTGGAGCATTAGAGAAATTGCAGAGCTTCCGTCTTGGGGCCATGGAGAAGCAGAAGAGCTTTCGTATGGAGAGACAGAAGAGTTTTATGTTGGGAGAGAGACAACAAAGCTTCAAGGAGAGGAGGAACAAGGACAGCCCTGGAAAGCGAGGAGATACGCAGCTTCATCTTGCTGCCAGGGCAGGGAACCCAGTACATGTCCAGTGGATTCTTGGAGAATGCAGCGAGAACCAGCTGAAGGACTTAGTTTCGAGGCAGAATCTGGATGGGGAGACGGCATTGTATGTTGCGGCGGAAAAGGGCCATGTGGAGGTTGTTCGCGAAATATTAAAAGTTTCAGACATGCAGTCGGCAGCCCTCAAGGCAAGTAACAGCTATGACGCATTGCATGTCGCTGTGAAGCAGGGTCATCTTGGTGAGTTACTGACCTCAATTTGAATCCTCACATAACATTTTTAGGCATCTAGTTTGTCAATTAGTCCTGAAACTGCAGTGATCCTAGTTCAAAGATTGCTGGTTATGTTGTTTCTTTCCTCCATCACAAATCCTAGAAATTTCAGATGGGTAAAGTTGCCCCCGGCCGTGTTGTGGCTGCTTTCTGCTTACTTTCGTTCCCTTCTGATTTTCATTTCTAGTATTCGTATGGTATAGCTTGATTTCCTCCTTCTAGCTGGATGAATCTTTTTTCATCATCAGATATTCACATTTGTTTTGCATTTTCGAAATATCCACAGTGAACTTTCTTGATTATATTTTTTTGATCCACTGTGAACCATTTTTTAATTCTTAATTCTATCCAATTTCGACTGGCAAACCATATCATGCAATTTAATGTGTCCCCTCGGCTGATGTTTCATGAACTTTTTATTCTCTTAAAAATCACATAGGCTTTCTCAGCCAAAAGAAACTTTTGCATTTTGGTTTATCACATTGTTTAATATTCATCGTTAATTGGGCGTCATTTTTACTTGCACATTCCTCAAGTTGTTCCTTCCTTATTTCTTGCTTCGGAAACCAACCCTGCAATTTTTTTTGCTTCAGATCCCTCAATTTTTTTCACTTCAGACACTTTATGAATGAAAGAGTTACCAAAATGAAAACTTATCATTTCTGCTTCTTAGAGTTGCTGATGGCATTAGTAACAGATGTCATTTTTAAAGAGGCCGGTTACATTTATGCATGCTATTTTTTCTTTGCTAATCCACTGAAACTTTACTTCTTGTTACTTTATTTTCTCCTTTTGAAGGTATTTATTTTACATTTTGCATGTGTTTGTGCAGAAATATTGAAGAATCTTTTGTCTTCCTTCCCTGCACTTGCTATGACTACAAACTCGTATAATTCGACAGCGCTCGATACTGCTGCTACCCAAGGCCATATTGAAATAGTCAATCTTCTGTTGGAGACAGATGCAAGCCTTGCCAAGATTGCAAGAAATAATGGAAAAACTGTTTTGCATTCAGCAGCTAGAATGGGCCACGTAGAGGTGGTGAAATCCCTGTTGGATAAGGATCCTACCATCGGGTTGAGGACTGATAAGAAGGGCCAGACAGCATTTCACATGGCTGTCAAAGGTAACAACGTTGACATAGTGTTGGAATTACTGAAACCAGATACATCAATAATCCATTTGGAAGATGCTAAAGGAAACACACCATTGCATATTGCTACGAGGAAAGGCAATCCAATGGTAGGTCTTGGTCCTGATCGAGATAACATTTTTCCATCATTTCATGTTTTCAACTGATAATTAGTACTTTCTTGCGAGTACCACTATATAAAAGATGTCAATTTCTTGCCACAGTGGCAAAATTATGAGGTTTCATACTGTTTTGTCTAGAAAATGAACACAAAAATAGGGACTTAAGGAGACCATGATTTTGTTGTCAAATATCGGATGTGTCAGTCCCATGTCAGTAGTGATTAATGGGCTTGGTGTGTTTAGATATGCCAATTATCCTACAATCTCAGCGTCTATATTTAATATATGTTACAAAATTGCAATTTAATCACATGATAGGCTTAGTAAATATAACTTTAGTTAAGAAATATGACCTACAAGTTGACCTAAATCTTCTTACTATAACAAGAAAACAAGGCCTATAAATCTCTCACCTGACAAGTTTCTTTCCTTTTGTTTAACAAACCTGGAACATTTAACTGTTAGCCTGACCTGTTTCCACCCAAATATATCAGCTTTTGCCACACTCATCAAAATGTGTTTAATAATGCATTTAGCACATTGACACTACCATCTGGACAATTGTCGATGCCCCTGCATCAATTGCATGTTGGACTCTTTTCTCAATCTTGCCAGATGTAATCTTTCCTTGTATTTTTTTTCTGCTCCATTTCAATACGGCAAAGGATCTATTGTTAAGTCAATTATCCTTTATTTCCTTGTAAATTCCAGAAAGTTTATGCTGTGTTGTGTTGTTGTAATTCTCATGATGACCTAATAAGAACTTTAGACTTTGTTTTAGCAATAACTGTATGTAAGAACAATATATCCTTCTTCACTTGGGAACTTTTCTGGTGTTGCCTTGAAAACGTGGGGAAAAAATGTCGTATGCCTCCTCACTATATTAGAAAATGTTGTGCGGATGCTTGTCACTGATACAATGGTTCTTGATTGTTTCCTTTTTCCTATTGCAGATTGTTAAGGCACTGTTATCAGTTGAGGGCATCTATATCAATGCTGTGAACAGAGCAGGAGAGACAGCTCTTGCCATTGCGGAGAAATTTTCACATGAAGAGACTGCCAGCATTTTAAGGGAGTTTGGTGCTGTTGCGGTAAAAGAGTCGGCAAATCCCCCTAATGCAGCAAAACAATTAAAACAAACAGTTAGTGATATAAAACATGATGTCCAATCCCAAATCAAACAGACTAAGCAAACTGAAGTGAAGGTCCAGAAAATCAGGAAGAGACTCCAGAAACTTCACCTGGGAGGTCTCAACAATGCCATAAATTCCAATACCGTGGTTGCAGTACTGATTGCCACTGTAGCATTTGCAGCTATATTCCAACTTCCTGGCCAGTATGTTGTTGATATGCAAGATGGCTTCAGTCTGGGTGAAGCCTATATAGCCAAAAATGCAGCCTTCATCATCTTCTTGGTGTTTGACTCTTTGGCTTTGTTCATTTCTCTGGCGGTTGTTGTCGTGCAAACATCCTTGATTGTCGTTGAGCAAGAGGCAAAGAGGAGGATGGTCTTTGTGATGAACAAGCTGATGTGGCTGGCCTGCCTATTCATATCAGTATCCTTCATCTCTTTAACTTATGTTGTTGTAGGCCATCATGACATGTGGTTGGCCTGGACAACAATGGCGATTGGTGCGACTATCATGCTCACAACTCTGGGATCCATGTGCTACTGCATCATCGTGCACAGGATAGAAGAAAAGAACATGAAGAACATACGGCGGAACTCGGGGAGCAGGTCACGTTCCTTTTCAATGTCAGTGGCTTCCGACTCAGAGATAATAAATAGTGAGTTCAAGAAAATGTATGCTCTCTAGGATGAATTTTCCAGTTCCTTCCACTCCGAGATAGATTTAGCTAAAATCTACCTCAAGTTCTTTCACCATTTTGTGTATATACATGATGAAAACAGCTGAGAACAGTATCTGGCATGTGCCTGTATTTGAACCAGGCACTAATAAGTGTCTGAAGATTGCTGAAGCTTCGACATACAGGGATGATCCATGAGCATGGCTCTTTAAAATTGAAAGTTTATGCCCAAGAAAGACTCATGAAAGTGCTGGGGAAAGATGTGTCTGAAATACAATCACACAATACCACTTTCTGATGCATCTGCAGATCTGCTTAGATCACAAGTTCTTCACACTGTCCTATCAAATCCAAATATAGCACAAGGACTGTGTCATCAGGCAGTGCCATCAGGAGTGATCCAACTCAATTTCTCCCAAGTCATAACACTATGACAGCCGTAGTGACATGCTCAGAGAACAATCCAAAAGTTTCATATACTTTGTTTGGCCCAAAAGGCACAGTGGTGCACTCTTTACTCTCGCTGCCAAACTGACTTGTGATGAAGGTAATGTGGTTAATGGAAGATATAAAGGAAAAAACTTGCAAGTTTCAGATGGTACATATGCAAACGTGAAAGATGCCATTAACATTGCTGGGTACACGGCAGTCTTTCGAATCTTGGGATCATTCCTTTTGCAAGTCTAGAAAAGTGCAAAAATTCCATTGCACCTACCCTTGATAAGACAAAGGCATGGGTAACGGTGGTACTGACTACTAATACAAGTCGATGTCTTTAAGGCAAAGGTCGCTTGGATAGATTAAAAGATGTTAACAGAGTTATTCAATATTCATTCATATGTATAATACTATAATAACAAATCACTCCTAATCACCGGGTATTATTAACACAAACTACAACTTAGACTGCATTAACTAATCACTTATAGGATATGTAGTAGTAGCACTAGTAGTAGTGGCACAAAAAAATTGGTAGACCGGGCATTATGCGACCACTCACGGCATGAAAGGGAACAATTCCTTTTGCTGTTTGATTGATTTGATTTCTGTATAATAAGTTCTTGCGGGTGCGTGGGGACACTTTTGCCCACGGCGTTTATTGCTTCAAAGGTGCTGCTGCTGTGTGGGCTTAATTAATAATTGAGATCCGTAGCATCGAGTTAATCTGCCCAGGACCAATTCAAAGATGGAAAGGAGCCATTTTTTTTGAAGAAAAGGTTTTGAGCAAGAAAGCATATTCATTTTCAATCATTAAGAAATCAAATATTTGTTTCTTAATTAGTCAGAACTTGATTTGTGGTTTAATTAATTTGTTAGTTATGATATAAGAGATTATATAATTTTCTTATAATCATAATAGAGAGATTATGATGATAAGTATCATATAGTCAGTTATGAAATGATGATATATATATGAATTTTCAGTTATCCTTTTTTTTGTTGCCGTTTGGCACGGAATTGCGTGAATCAATGGTCTGATTTGCTGGTAACGTAATTTTTTTCTTAACAAATAGAATTGTGTAAAAAAAAAGTACTCGTTTTCCATTCTATTCCCCTCCATATTCTTCTTTTTAATCCCCGATTTGGAGGGGGACATGGATCACGTGAAATGGGGTTCAAATCCCCCCTATTAGATTCGGCACACTGATTGGATCTCTGACTCCCTCACATTCACTGCGAAAAAAAAAATGTCCTTTCTTTTGGCAGTTTATAACTGTCCCTTCCTTGTGTTCTACCAAACAGACCAGTGGGACAAATTTACTGATTCCTCTCTCTCTCTCTCTCAATCTTTCACTCATTCACTCACTCCTATGCACAGCCTGACAAATCAAGTGAGAGGGCTTTCTCTGCCCCATAATCCTGCTCATTTTGATCCCTTTCTCTCACCTCCTACTAAACAGCACAAATTCTGACACCTGCCAATCTTTACATACATGTAGACCGCCCAGTTGGTGTCAGGCTGTCTTTCTCTTCTTCTTTTTACCCATTTCCGTTCTCATCCCCTCCGTCCCTCACCCCGTCTTCCTTCCCACTGCCACTGTCAGCAGCACACGAAACTTACATTGCTTTTGTTGCTGTTAGTTGTTGTTTCTCTGTTACTGTTGTCGGTGTTCTTTGTTCATCACACTTTCTTTTGTTCGCTTCGCGAGAAAGACTCCACGAAGCTGGACCTTCTCCTCTCCTGATGCTTCAGAAACTGTTCTCCTTCGTATCAGGAACTGTTCTCTGCTCCATTTCTTCAGGCATCCATCTTCTGCTGCATTGCTGAAACATATACTCCTGCGCGAACTGCTCCCCGTTCTTCTGCCATTTGGTTCTTTCTTTTTTGGCGGGGAGATTGCCCATTGCCGCAATGCAGAGATTTGCCGCGAGCAATGGCGCCGGAGGAGGAGTCCTCTGTCTCGCGTTCGTCGTCGTTTGGTTTTTGTCGGGGCCCTGCGGGGGAGCCCTTGGGATGAACTTGTGGCCGATGCCTAAATCTGCCACGCATGGGGGACGGACGCTGTATTTGAGCAAGGATCTCGGGTTGACGATGGAAGGGAGCAAGTACGCGGATGGCTCTGGAATGCTGAAGGAGGCCTTTGAGAGGATGGTGAGTGTTGTGGAACTGGATCACGTCATGGACGGCCATTTGCCGGATTCCGGCGTCCTCGCCGGTCTGAACGTGATGATCCTTTCTCCGGATGACAAGGTAATTGCTATTCATGCAGGAGAGATTGAAATGTAGGATTAAATTTCGTTCCCTGTTCATGCCAAATCTGTGTACATATAAGCACCCGATCTTTCAATTAAAGATGGAGGTATAATTAATTCTAACAAGTAACAAAACACCTTCATTGTGTATAAAAGATAGCTGCATTGAAACATTTTTTTATTTTCATCGCTTAAGATGCGCAACAAAGTGGCAAAAGCATGCATCAGAGGAAAAAAGCAGTGCACTTTTTTGTGAACGGCAACGTTTTCTTGGTTATACACAGAACCATGTGTCACGATTCACTTGTGAACAGCGTATTATGATTTAGGATTTCATACAATTTCCATGCCATGTATCGATGATTATGGGTCCTGTTTAAAGTGATATTTGTTCAAGCATCTTGTTGAGAGTTTTCCATGATATATATAATAACATAGAGCAATCAATTTGAAAAAAGAGATTGAAGAAGATGACACGGAATTAATATTGGTATCGGAGCTGGCTCCTTCTGGTGTTGAATTCTGTAACTACTCAACTAGTTAAAATTAAAACACAATTACAACTGCAAGGCACTTGCAGGATCCAATGTCTGTCTTTCTATTTACAAGTATATGGTTTATATGCAGTTGAACTTCGGAATCGAAGAATCCTACAAGTTGAATATCCCAGCTGGTGGCTTAAGTCCCATTTATGGACGTATTGAGGTAGTCTAAACAAGAACACTGAAACTAGAATCAACATCCTTTCCTTATAGCTTTAATGGTTATTCTCGCTGAACTCGTATCGCCTTGCAGGCACAGACGGTTTACGGAGCTCTTCATGCTCTGCAAGTAAGTTCAGGAAAACCTCAAGCAGTACAAGAAGATAATTAATAGAAATTTCAGAATTCGAGTGAGACTATCAGTTAACAGGCAGCTAATTTTCTTTTTCTGTGATATTGCAAGACCTTCAGCCAGCTGTGCTATTTCAATTTCAGCACCAGAATCATTGAGCTCCATTCGGCACCTTGGTCCATTTCTGATCAGCCAAGATTTCCATACCGGGGGCTTCTGATTGGTAAGTTTATACTAATCCAAAAATCTGTGTTCCTTTGCAGTTCGTGTAAGCTTTTCATGTGAGTGAAAGATCATCACAACACGGCACATGAGTGCCTTTTTTTTATTTATTTGCCAAATGATCTCTGCCTCTGCATCCTTTCCCGAGGGCCTCACATTAGGCAACTAAGAAAATATGATATGGCACGTTGTTGGCATTGCCATTTGGGGTTTTGAGGACAACATGAATCCCGATTGGGGCATTACCATTTTTGGGGTTTTAAGGACAACATGAATCCAGATTGACATCACAAACCTTATCAGGATGTTCTTTTTCTGGAAAAAAATATCATGATGGATAAGCACGCCATCCATATGATTACAGTTATCCCTAATGACAAAGTTACTCCAAGATGCATTGTTGAAACTAATTCTTTAGTCTAGACATGAGGGAATTAATTATGGCTAAAGGGTTTGACAACTATATTCTTTTATTCTGCATCAATTCACCATGATGATAGATTGACAGTGCTCTCATGCAATACTAGATACACTTTTTTTTTTGTCAACATGTGAATAGAAAGTTCTTGCATAATTCAAATAATTTTTTTTTTAGTTTGGCCACATCACTTAGTTGTGAAATATATTTTTTGAAAGTAATTGTGATAATATATATATATATATATATATACACCTTCTAAAAAAAAAAAAAATATATATATATATATATACACACACACACACATATATTAGAATCTCTGATTCATTTTCTACAGAAACGTTTTTGGTTGTTTTCCTCTTTGTTTTTCAAGCCAAGTCCATCTCATTGTCTTTGCAAATTCGTGGGTTACATATTTGAGAACTACCAAAAAGCAATTAACCTCTAAAAGTAAGTTTCCATTGAAGCTTCTCACTAATTTCCATGTTATAAGAAAGTTGTTTTCTCTTACATTTCCAAATATTTGGCTCGACTTTCCTGATGGTATATTGAAATAACGTTTCTGATAGTTATGACAATTAGACCATCATCAAGTGGTGTAGCATAAAGTTACAACCTATCATCTCTTTTAAAATGTGTATTCCATGCAGATACTTCAAGGCACTACCTGCCCTTACCAGTAATTAAAAATGTTATTGATTCAATGACCTATAGCAAATTGGTGAGTGCATCTTTTTTCAGTCAAATGCTTCCATGAATGTATGCAGTTTTCTGTGACTAGGGTACCTGCAAATTGCAAATTCCAAGCAACTATTTGTTCATATATATAGTCTTTCATCATTAGTGTTGATCCAGCATACATATATCATGGTACAGAATGTGCTGCATTGGCATATCGTGGATCAGCAATCATTCCCCATAGAGGTACCTTCATATCCAAAATTATGGCTTGGTGCATACAGTTATGCCGAGAGATATACCATGGCTGATGCTTTGGAAATTGTCCAGTAAGTGTGTTTGAGTTTCTGTTATGAAATATGTTTATGAAGGTTGGAGTATCTAGTCCTTAAAAAATGGCACCTTCGAATTGAAAAGTTTTTGTGTCCTCTACGGTTGATTGAACAATAAAAGCAGTTCAAGATGTCCTAGCTCAAGAAATTCCAAGTAACTAGAATATCACTTCAAAACCCCAGATAAATATGTAATTATTCTCGTGTGCATCGAAGGATTAAGATCCATTTAAATGTTCTTTAAAGTTGGAATTACAATGGAGACACTGCATTAAGCATAACTACAAAAAAAATCCCAGAACAATCATGCTTGTGCCATATATAAGGCAAACTTTCTATTTTGCAATCTAAGAGCATAGTTTCACAAAATCCCAGGAGGAGGGTGTTAAAATGGATGACAAAATTTGCTTTCTCTGTCAACTATTCTATGAGGGTGTGCCAAAATGCAAGAACTTCACATCTTGTTGTTATTGTTTTTTGACCCATTTAACGAGTATCTAAATAAATAGACCTTCCTATTAATTTCGAACTAAAATGTTCCTTTGTGAATGGAACTGTGCAGGTATGCAGAAAGACGAGGTATAAATGTGATGGCTGAGCTTGATGTTCCTGGTCATGCTATATCATGGTAGATATTATTTCATGCTCTATTTCAAATCCAAAATAATGTTAGTGCTTCTGGACTCTTGGTTGTTGTTAGTTGTAACTATTCATGTGAGAACTTTTTTTTCTGAAAAAATTGAATGTGAGAACTGTGTTTGAAGGGGTGAAGGATATCCTGCCTTATGGCCCTCAGTTGATTGCCAACAGCCACTTGATGTCAGCAATGAATTCACATTTAAAGTAATTGATGGAATATTGTCAGGTATCTCTGTTACTCTGAAGCATCGTCTAACAACGTAAATCCAGCATTTAGTGAAGTGTCTATAATACATATGCAAAGCTGAAATCCACAAGAGAAGAAGAATTTCCCTTTATATAACTTATGATGCTTAATTTCATGCAATGTATAACATCATTCAAAGTCTTAGGTTCTGCTGACAAGGAACTAAGCCAGGCTCATAAATTAGTAATCTTCACACATGTATCAACTTAACATTATTGGCTAAATGACTACATTCGGAACCTGAAATATCTGAATTTTGACCCATCTGCTACCATCATGCCTTGAGTTGGTTTCTGATTTCTTGTTCCGAAACCTTATGCTGCAATAAAACTTGTGTACTTCATATATACGTTTTAACAGTACACTTCTCATCTTAGAAAAAAGTTAAATATGTCTGCACATATATACATGTCTTTATCTTATAGAAAAACTACATAAAGTTCTTGTAATGTTCCGAGATTTTTCAGTTTCATTTGTTTCCTAGAAGTGATTACTCCATGTTGCCATTCCAGATTTTTCTAAGGTTTTCAAGTTCAAATTTGTCCATTTGGGTGGAGATGAAGTGAACACAAGTAAGTTCATAAATATTCTTTTTTTCCCATAACTTTTAAAATAATGTATATACATTATAAAATCATATCGCTTGATTCATTATTGTTCAGGTAAGTTAATATTTGGTTTATTGTGGTTTCAGGTTGTTGGACAACTACCCCACATATAAAAGAGTGGTATTTATATCCACAAGCTCTGAACACACTCGTTGATATGTCTATAGATTCTGGTTCAACAGAATGAACCCTCAAATGCAAATAAAAAATAAAATAACAACAAAGCCTTATCCCACTAGGTGGGGTCGGTTACATGGATCATACGACGCATTCTTCGTTGATCCATGTTCATGAGATTCGACAGGGTTTTACGCTGGCTGTCGAGACCTAACATAACCCTCCTCAAATGCAAATAAATTCTTAAATTTTATTCCATATCAATATGTCATGTATAGTGAGGATTTTCTATAATTTCGTTCATTACTGTGCTTCTCCCATTATATATGATTGCAGCTATATTTTCTCATGTAGAACGCCATTTTAGTCTCTCATAAATATTTTCCATCAACTATCTTCTTCCTTTTTGTTGGCGAGATCATTTTAAACCATCTGATATTATTCTGAATTCTACTTCTTTTTACTTCAATCGTTTCGAACAGTTTGACTACAATCACTTACAAATCCGTCTTTATATCTACAGCAAAATGTTGCTAAAGAGGCTTTGCTTCTCTTTTTGTAGTACTTTCTGGTTTTCAATTCTTCTTCATCTATTTTCCATTATACCATCTTGACTTGGTTATTGCTTTGTTTCTTTCTGGTTTACATAAAAAATCGAGTTACTCATTGAACTGCAGGTTGAATAAGAAAGGGATGAATGAATCAGAAGCCTATCAGTATTTTGTTTTACGGGCACAAACTATAGCATTATCACATGGATATGAAGTCGTCAATTGGTAATTGTGACAGTGGCAAAATTGTGCTTTTGTTGGTTTTCCATCTATAACTTGTTTCCACTTGGATCAGGGAGGAGACTTTCAACAACTTCGGGAGCAAGTTGAATCCCAAAACTGTGGTACATAACTGGTAGGTACTCTAACTTACTAAATTCTTTCAAATGGAGGTGTATGATCCTGCAATATATCCTGCAACCAGCGTTAGATAAGAGTGACAACGCACGAGTTCCAAGTGTGAGGGGAGCCACTTGTAATTGATAGAGTACCAAGTTCTCTCACCTACCCACTTTTGACCAATGGCAGTGTAATAAATAAGTCAATTGTACCAAAAAGATCACATGTTGACACGTATAGAGAAAAAAGGTCCATTCTGTATCCAACTATCCTTATCTGAGCAAGCACTAATGCTTGTAGTCAGCAGGCTTTATTTACAAAAGCTTCGCATTGTAGATCAGTCGTTGCAGCAGATCTTCTACGATATCTCAGCTTTTATCGATATATTCTAAGACAGTTCCCTTTGCTTAGGCTTGGTGGTGGAGTAGCACAAGAGGTGGTTGCTGCTGGTCTTAGGTGCATAGTGAGCAACCAAGATAAATGGTATTTGGATCATTTGGACGCAACTTGGCAGGGATTCTACATGAATGAACCCCTCACGAATATATCTAATATGGAGCAGCAGAAATTGGTAATTGGTGGTGAGGTATGCATGTGGGCTGAACACATAGATACATCTGATATAGAGCAAACCATTTGGCCACGAGCTGCAGCAGCTGCAGGTAATTGGTTGAATTTTGATGTCTTTTGGATACACCAGAAGATTAACTTTAAGCATAATTTGAGAGTTCTTACCTCTTTCATTTAATCATTGAGATTATCGCTTCTAATTCCTCAATGATCGTCTGACTTCTGAATGATATCCAAAGTCATCAAGAAAACAATATGTAATATTAACTGTCCTAGATACCTGCCATTAAGGGTAAAGATAAACCATTTCGTTTTCTGAGGGAAAAAGGATGGTCACTTGGGGCATTCCGAAAATCGTGAGGTAAAGATGCTTATTCATGAAGACTTGTCACAATGAAGTGTGTAAGTAACTATGTACTGGAATGGCTTCTAAATTTTGTTACGATCATAACAATCTTTTGAACTAATTAGAGCTTTGTTTTCCTATAGCTGCCACAAAAACAACAAAAAGTTCAATCACCTCTATTGTGTTGTGATATTTTTTCCTTTTTTGGTTTTTATTTTCATTTCCATCATATTTCATTCCCATCTCATATTTTGTTTTAGAATAATAGTGATATAACTAGATGTCATTCCCATATTCCATCAGCTTTCATTCCCATCTCCATGTCAAATTCGTTGAAGCCAATTGAGACAATTTTTCAAGTAGGGTTCTGCCAACTAGATGTCTTAGCCACCGCCTACTTTATTCCTGTGCTACATGTTTAATTCTTATGATCGGATAAACATGGATTAAGTCCTTTTATTTTAAAACACAAACATGGTTGAATATCAGTAATATGATACCCACAAATTATAAAAATTTTAAACATAAGTTACAAGGAATTAATACATGATTTCTATTTCTCTTGGAAAACATTTTGATTGTAATAATAGATTTTTTGGAGCTAGTTTTCATCTCTTGCTAAAAGTTGAAGTTTAAGAATTATGGTTCTTTTAGATGCTCAATCAGAATCCTTTCATGAAAATACTGACTCTGGGAAATTGAATTTTTTGGCTCCAGAACGATTGTGGACTCCTCTTTCGAAGTTAGCTAAGGACCCAAAACAAGTTACAGGAAGATTGGCTCATTTCAGGTGTTTGCTTAATCAAAGGGGTGTTGCTGCTGCTCCATTGGCTGGGCTTGGACGAGCTGCTCCAGTAGAACCAGGATCATGTTATAGACAGTAGTCGGTCCTAAGCATTTGGCATTAAGGTTTACTTGACAGAGTAATTCACTGATAAATAGTTGATGAAAAAAGGTATTTATTAAGATGAGAGGAACCACTAATTTCAGGCAAATGAACATAAAACAAGCATTACAACCTGATGCAAAGTCCTGGGTATTGTCACAATAAGGTCTTCTATCTTCAGATATGCAATTTATGCTGTGATTAACATTTTTTTTTTATCTTCTTACTCCTCTTTTGACCTTGAGACCCATCACAGGACAGGAAAATCAGCTGGAAAACTTGCTGCTTCGATCTTGCAATGACTAGCAAATGAAAAACAAAATGATTTCATATTAACATTGGACTGCTTTAGTACATACTCTAGATCACAGTACATACTCTTTTTTTTATCAAAGTACAACCTAGAATTTAAAAAGGAAACGTACTCTAGAATTACAGTAATCATTTATCTTTTATATTTACCTCTAAGAACATCTATCTCGTATATTTATTACAACCCAGAAGTTATAAGAAAGTAATGGAGAGCTGTTAAGATAAATTTCTATTCTCTCTTTTCTTGACATTCTATATGCAGTTAACAGTGTCAGAGTAATTGTTGCCTACCAGCTAACATAGGAAATATAAAGTAGTGAGAGACAACTCGAAGATCAACCTGTAAGTATGGTGTCGACCTTATGTACATTGCATCCTTCAACAATTTCCTTAATATTCTCTACAGCAAGATTGGTTGAGAAATGCTACCAACTTCTCCACCTGAACCAACATCTGAAGCACCAAAAAGCTTCTGAAAGTTAGCAATAAACTCTTCCATTGCACCAACGTATTTGTCCATGCCTTTTAAATGCCTTGCCAAATCCAATCCTATTCTCATCCATCTCCTTGCAACACAGACTTTCTGTAGATGAACTGCAAGTCCTGCCTTATTCCATGCCGACATGGCAAGCCATTTACCCTCTTCAATTGGGTACTCCCCTTCCTTCAGCCCTACAATTATCTGGTAGGCCTGTCTATAAACTCCATATGCCTCATCATTCTCACTACCACCAGTGTCCCTTAATCCAGCAAGACAGGCTAACTTCCGGAGACAAATGCTAATTAAATGGTAATCTGGGTAAGTTGATACAAGAAGGGCTGAGAGACAGTTGTTGAAGGCAAGTTCAGCTACCTCTGGGTTGGGACGCTGACTACAAGCAGCAAGACCAAGCTGGAGGAGATGATGTGGAGTGCAAACTTTAGAAGAAACAAATCTTTTGATGAGTTGACTTAGCTGGGAGTTTTCATTATCATGAAACCTATTCATGAGTTGGTAGGAACAGTACGTGTGAAGAAACGAGAGATTCGAGCTATCTGTTTGCTGTTCGCCAAAACCTTGAACGCAGGATGATAATGGCAGCAATATCTGCGAAAGGTAAACAATTATCATTAGATGGACCATTAGTGATTCTCAAACGTACACTGAGTGGTCAGTAAATTGTTGATATTTTACCTTGCCGGCTTTTCCCAGCATTTCCATGGCCTTTTTTACATCACTGTCTGACATAGGAGCTTTCTTTTGCTCCTCGATATTGAGCATGGCACCAGCACTTAGAACCAATGATTTGCAAAGCATATTTCGATTTCCATCATCCTTATCGGCCATCAAACTGTAAAAGTCTGACGCCAATTCAAAGAACTCAGAACAAAATTCATATTTCTTTTCTTTTGCAGTCTTTAGTCCCATGTTCCACGAATTTCCTGCAAACCATTCTAACTCACGTTTTCCAACTGCATCTGTACCAAAGAAACTCTCTACTCCAATCTCATTCATCCTACCCCTAGCACGGCTAATATACTTCACAACATCCACATATGCTTCATTTCTTTGAAGAATTGTGATGAGATTTCGAAGCACTACAACTTCTGGCATTGGCATCTGTTTCACAGAGCAGTAGAGGGTAAGGAGGAAGGATAACGATGCAATGGCAGTAGGAAGGGACTGACAAGCAATGGCTTCATGGGCGCAAAGAGTGAGGAACTCTGGATTGAAGTCACCGCACCCCACCATCGCTTGCATCTGATTGATTGCTTCCTTCTCATCCTTCTTCTGCAGATGAATCTTGAACTGCAGATTGTTTCTGTCATAAATATATAAACTGAACCATAGCAAAGTAACGTTCATACATTTGCACCACTTTGAAATAATGATTTGGGATGTGAAAAGTTCAAGAATCATCACCTTCAGAAAGGCACATTTGACATTCGGGTCAAGCTGCAGGAATAATCTAAATGGTTAGCATATGTTCCAGAGATCATAATGAGATAGCCAACTTCAATTGTATTCTTACTGTAGTTCAACAAAGTTCACGATGATCCGCACCTTGTTAGCTTCCTCGACAAACTCCTGCGCTCGATCAAGCTGGCCAAGAGCAAGATGGCAAAGACAGAGGACTCTGAAGCAGTTCGATCGACGAATTCTATTCTCTTCATTTCGAGGTAAATAGAGCATGGACTTCTCGAACATCTCCACACTTATTTCATAATCTTTGGATCTGAAATGCTCTGCGCCACTGTATACAGTGATTAATTAATAAAGTTCACTATGAGCTCCATTGCTTATAACCTCATTAGCATTACTACAAATATATGAGAAGCAGACCGACCAGTTCCAGAGAAGTGCGTGCATTGCATTCCGTTGCTTCGCGGCAGCAGTCCCCTCGAACAGCGTCACTACCCTCTCGTCCGCAGTCAGCTCTGCCACCACCCTCGCCCTCCCTGCGCTTCCGCCTTCTGCCATCCTCTGCACTACCCTCAACGCCGCCGTCGCGCCCGCGCGGCACCGAGATACCAGCGCCAGGAGTACCGGCATAGCCGCCTCCGGCCCTGCCGCGGCCAGATACGTCTCTGCTGCGGACACGCAGGCGTTTTCTGGCACTTGCTTATTCGTCATCATTCCCTTGAGTTCCCACTCCGCCTCTGCTACTCTACCGGCGCCCAGCCACGCTTTCATGGACACATACGCAACGCTCGGGTGTTCTTCCCCCGAGGTCACAGATGAAGCCCTGAGAACCTTAACACAACGTAGAACCCCTTCGAAGTCCTCCGCCTGAAGGCGTTCGGCCGCTAGGAACCGCAAGATTCGCGCCTTCAAACTCTCGAGATCTAGGGTTTCGGTCCCACTGCCGCCGACGCCGACGCGGCCCCTTGCGACGGCGATTCCTTTCTCGCACAAATCCAACGCCTCGCTCAGAAGCTTCGAGGCGTCCATCGCTTGATCTGACGATCTCTTCGCGAGCTCAATCTTTCCGAACTGGAGGTATTGCTCGGCGAGCGATCGGAACGCTGCTGGCGAGCCGAGGACAAGATTCTTTGACCGGTTAAGCAGCGCGATCGCGAGATTGCGATCGGCGACCTCCCAGGCCGTTCGAGCTCTGGCGAGGTTGAGGTCGATTAGGAGCCGCCGCTCCTCGCCGGAAACCTGGGGCAACCCTCCGCCGACTTGGGACGAGGAAGTAAGATCAGTGGCACGCTCGAAGCAGCCGGCCGCTAAGTCGAACCGACGGAGATCGTGCCACATGAGGCCCGTCTTGTGGAAGAAGGAGGCGGCCTTGAAGGCGGCCGAGGGGACCCCCGCGGGGTTGCCGGCGACGAGGAGGATGTCCGCAGCGATCTGTCGGAGTTCGGCAAGGTGGATCTTCCTTCCCTGACGGCCATCATCGGTTCCCTCGGCAGGGGTCGACCAGAGGTTGGTGGCGTTGGAGAGGTCGACGCAGGCATTCCAGAGGCGATAGCTGAGTTTCCAGAGTTGGAGCTTGGTGGGTTCCGGGAGGAGAGAAACGACGTCGTTGGTGGAGGAGGAACAATAAGAGGTGAGGCGGGAGAGGCAGCGGCGGAGGCGAGCGGCCAACTTCTCCGGTGAAGAAGGATCGTCGGAGGAGGAAGAGGACGAGAGTGACTCAGCCTCCTTGGTTGAGGATTCGAGTTCATCGAGGAGAAGGCGGAGGGACTGGGAAGGTTCGCCAGAGGGCGGCCGGAGGTCCGGCGACAGCTCTGAAATTTTCATCTTTTTTTTTTTTGGCGCGAAGCGACGTTGGAGTCTTGGACCCGAAGCTTTTGATGATAAAAGAATAGAACAAAATGAACGGAGTAAAAGACCTTTTTTTCTTACCCTTTACATATTATAATATTATATTATTTAAAATTTTATAAAGAATCATTTTCGTCTGAGGGAAAAGTAATATTATATATATATATATATACACTAAAGATATTCAAATTCTAGGGAAAAAGTTTAATTTTACATCATACCACATATATATATGATTAATTTGTTTTTCAAATTGTTTAAATATGTTAATGTAACGCTAAATGAGTCTGATATAAAGAAGCACAAAATAATAATAGCGATTTCGAATTTAATCTTAAGACATTCGTGTTAAAATTTATCCTGCTTATATTAACGATTAGCTTACTTTTTTTTATTAAAACGTCGCTTTAGGGAATGTAAAATTTACAAAAAATGTTAAAATCATACATATATCTTTCATAAAAGTTCTTTTCACATAATATTTTTTTATGAAAATTTGAGAATTATAATACAATTTTTTGCAACGCTTCGAAATTCACTTAATTTTCACGGGCTTAGAATCGTCATACAGACACCAAATAATTTTCATAAAATACTTTTTTCAAATATAATTAATAAAATAAGAAACATTTTTTTAATAGTAATAGCTAACAATTCATATTATTAAAATATCTAAAATATCCATGAATTCATAATTCTAATAAATACAGAAACAATAAAACTAAACGACTCGAACTAGTGTCATGTACAACATCTCCTATCGTTGAGTTCAGTTACATGTAGGACCTTTCTTTATAAAAGCTTTGTACGGATCCAAATATAGAGAAAATTCATAAATATTAAAATACTTAGTACATAGAATCTCACAATAGAATAATTAAGCATATAAAACAATAATCAACGGATTAATACATCAATGAAATAATAGATCAATATGATGAATTAGGTTAAGGCTAGAAAGATCATAAGTATCAATAAGGCAACGTTCAATTATCAATGTCAATTCAATAATGATCATTGATCAATAACAATTTAATAATTAATAGGGTAATTACGACAATTAAATAAATTTTTTTAATAATGTCGGTTTCTCCGCCGTCGACGGGACACATAGTCGGATCATCATATAGTAGACGATTTATTGGTAGGTCATTTTTTGCGCAAGGCGATGATCTACGTATCACTTCAAGTTATTTCTTATGCATTTAATATATCTTATACATGCAATTATTTTAATTATTTTGTTATTGAGACAGTTGCTCCATCATCGATGGGCACATAGTTGGGACGTCTCGATCGCACGACAACGATCGACATGTCACACCAGGTATTTTTTTGTATATTTAATAAATTTAAATACATGCAAGTATTTTAAGTATTTTTTATTATGACAGTTGCTATGCCACCGTTGAGATTATTGGATGCTTCACCACATTCCATACGCCATGTGATATATTTATTATTATTAAATTTATATTTGTCATTTAATTGCATTAATAATTTTTTTAATTGCTATGTCGCTGATAGCATAAATACTCGGCTTGTCACATTTTGAAGAGCGGACTAGATTAGGCAGCGATAGACATCACTTGAGGTGAGAACTTTATTGTATATATATCAATTATTATTAGTTTAATTTATTATTGCACTAATGATTTATTTTGTACCAGGACCCGTCAATAATGTCTTCGCAGCCCACCCCTCCTCTTCGACAGATGAAAACAAATTGAACGATAATGGGGTTGTCACCGTCAACAACATTGCTCGTCCATAAGTTAAATAAGTTCTAGAAATTTTATTATAATTTTGCTTATCAATGAAAATTAATTCTTCTTTATAAATTGCAGAACCACTTTCATACTCGTTAGTACCGTGCGGGATGTCAATGCTCTTGTTCTTTCCCACTTGCCAGAAGGGGTAGGATCGTGGAAAGTTGTCCCAGTTTCTATATGGGATGACATCTTTCAGGAGTTTACGGTATGATCTTCTTTTCACGTTACATAATTTGTTTTATATTAATTTTAAATCACTAACTTTTATAATATTACTTAGGAGGCAAATCGGTTTCATCCGAATATTAGTTTGGGGATGATCCGGAGAATTTTTGAGGAGGTGGCCGTGAAACACCTCCAAAATTGATTATATAAATTTGGCAAGGTCGTCACGTCCGCCGGCCTCAGTTTGGAGCAGGGCATACAAAGATGTCCAAGGCATATTAGGCGTCCAGTTTGAGAGTCGTTATGTAGAAAGTGATAAGTGAGTTTACATTTGAATTATTTTTATTAAATTTATAGTTTTTCAAAGTCTAAGTATTTGATGTTCAGGATGGATGAACAATGGCAAAGAAAGTCAGAAAATGCAATAGTTAACATATTTTCGACGCTCGAGGCCCACTGATGCATGCAAAATATAATATATAATTAGTCATTCATTTAATCACGTTTTGATTCCTTTTCATATAGCATACATCAATTTATAGCCTTATTTGCTTTAATTTTATAAAAATGGAAATCTACTCAACTTGTATGTTTTATTGCAGAAAATTAAAGAGAATCGAGTAAAAAATCCACAAAAACAAACGACACTCAAATCGAAGTTAAAACGGAGAAAAAAAATGCAAATTAGTGAAAACTACCAGTGCTGGGTTGAATATAACGGATCGTTATATGACCGTAACAGCCGTAACAACAGGAGCGTGAACAGCCCGTTATGGCTCATTAAAAGGCCCAATTTTGAGTCAAAACCTGATTTAGACAGTAAGGGCCGTTACAGAGCTATTGTGGGTCGTAAGGAAAGTTATTTTTGAGATTTATTTGATTTTTCTTGAGGATTTCAAGTCCAACTTGAACCCAAATTTTATCCTAAACCTCAAGGATGATTAGGAAACATACATATTTGAAGGAGTTTTGGATAGTTTTAAAGACCTATCAAAGTCAATTCCGAATTTACTCTTTTTAACATGAAAAAACTTCGAATCAAATCGAAACTCTATCAAAAACTCTTGTGACCCCTGGAGGCTATAAATAGAGGCCTTAGGAGACAGAAAAAAGTGTGCTTGAAACTTGGGAGCGTGCTACATTGTAGAGGAAGAATTTCAGAGTTTTTCGGTGTTTATTCGGGAGAAACTACGGAGCAACTCAGCGCGTGTACTTTGCAGCAATCCAGAGATCGTCGGAGATGAAGAATTCAGTCTTCTAATCATTGTTTGGATGTTCTTTATCCATACTTTTTATGCTAATTAATTATGTAATAGAGATTTTTATTCTTTATGAGAAAACTGCATGAACCATTATTAGATTTGGATTATTATAGTTATTTCAGTTTCTTTTGATTATGATTGTTGTGCTTAATGCTTTTTACTAAGATTATTATATTTTGAAATAAGATTACAAACCAGATCTGGGGTGATTAGTTTTAGGATTTAATAATTTTCAGCGAATCGATTCTTAACTTAATGTTGAAGCAATCATAACACGAAACTAGTAACTCATCGTTTGTGCTAGATTTTGTGCGGTCTATCAGTTTTTACCTAACGATGATAACTGTTAGTTTAGGAATGACAACTTAATGCATCTTAATATCTTTTTTAACTAAAGATTACCTCATCATTTGTGATATTAAGTTTTGCAAGAATTAAGATAGTTTGACTTAGTGTAGAGGTCATTAAATTAGGTAATCCTAATCCGTCAATAGAACTGAACATGTTTATCATTGTTATAATTCAATCATCATCATAATTCATACTAATTAATCATCCAGAATCCTTAGGCTCAACACCAATTTATTTTACTTTCTATTATTTAATTTCTGCACATTTAATTTCTATTTTCTATATCACCACATCATTTTCTTCTCTTAGTAGATTATTATGATAGATTAGATTTAACTAGTTCCTCGTGGGTTCGACACTCTACTTTATTACTTGATACAACTAG
Source organism: Pontederia crassipes (assembly GCA_030549335.1). Taxonomy (NCBI): domain Eukaryota; kingdom Viridiplantae; phylum Streptophyta; class Magnoliopsida; order Commelinales; family Pontederiaceae; genus Pontederia; species Pontederia crassipes. Next base: position 40,923,929 of record CM060190.1, read on the forward strand.
TGCACTTGTTAGCAAATTTATTTGTTGCAAATTTTATGCATCAAGTTTTTGGCGTCGTTGCCCAGCGAACATCGACGAGCCATCTTCTTCTCCGACCATCAACACCGAGCTCTGCTATCTTCACCAGGCTCCAGCGAATGTTCATCGGATGTCCCTTGCGCTGATGAACCTTCGACCGGTGTGTTTCGGCTTGATTTTTGCCGACGGCCCTCTTCGGCGATCTACAATTACTACGACCATAAACACCCTGCTGCCGACCAATCCCGATAACATCATCACCGACCATGGCTCAACATTTTAGTGACAACATGTCTGATCTCTTCCTTCGACATCGACCTCCATTCGCATCTCTAGTGCCGCAATTATCAATTTTTACCGCCGGCGAAGCCATCGACTATGAAGGAGATGATCAATTACGGGTCGTGAGTTCCATATCATGACCCGTGCCCTGCTAGAGCCCCGTCACATAACTGTTGACAAGGGCGTCAACAACATCTTATGCGTCATTAGCATGGCTGTCAGCGCGCCATCATGCCTCATGAGCAAGCTATCACGCCCTGTTATCATCTACCAATCTTACATCACCACTGCAAGGGCCGTGATTTGCATATCACGACTCGTTAAATCACACAGAAGACCCATGAACTCTTCAATACGACCCAATAATATTACCCCACGGGCCGTTAGATGCCCTTCACGACCCGTTACAACATTGAAAAACAAGGGGAGGGAAAAGAAGAGGAAGAAAGAAAGAAAATCAAAATTGTCTCCTCGAAATTGAAAAAAAGTAGGAAACAGAGGACTATCAGTCAAGGACACTATGAATTCTTCATGGCTTCTTCTTACAGCCTCAACATCCATCGACTCAAGATATATCAGGTTGTTTCATTTTCTTTTCTACGTTTATCTTTTTCATTATGATATCTTTGGAGTCCTACAAGTTTGATTTCCAACACTGGGAACAGTGTTGAGTTCAAGCTTGGGGGAGTTTACAATTCCATGCATCATGCTATCTTTTTATATTGCACTACAAACATTTTTTCTTCATATTTTAGTCTCATATTTGCTTGCATCTCATATAAAAAGAATCAGAAAAATAAATTGTTGTGCTTAATTGAAAATCACATCTTATTTTCTCATGTCTTAGTATTTACTTATTTTTCAAGCATTATTTAAGGACATCCTATTAACTAACGAAATTTGAAACATTACAATTTTATCATTTATCGCCTTAGTGTTGGGTAATTGGTTTGAAGAAAGTTGCTTAGTGAAACTATGAATGTTTGACGATAAGTCCTTTTCATGCTCAAGTTTTATTATTATTATTATTATTATTATTATTATTAACTTGATAATGATTATATCCTTGTTGAATATTCAAGTGTAGCTGAGTTTACTAACAAATAAATATATGCAAAATTGTCAAGAGGGCTAGTGGAGCCCCAAAAGGTATGAGGAGGTATAAAAATGTGTTATCCGGAACTTTGGTGAGTTCGGGTAAATAGATCCGTAGGGGATTCTTGCTTGGCGACTTAAGGGCAACTACTCTGGGATCCGTCGGTCAAAAGCTCGTTACATGTACCACCTTGCGCAATATGAAGAAGCACATGAGTACAAAATTAATGAAAAATAAAAGTGAAAAGAAGTGAAAAAGAAGAATGATGATGAAAAATTTCTAAGTGATGAAATATAAAAGTAATAAATGAATAAAAGCTCATGGTACACTTGTGTATTCAACATTGATATTTTTGTTTTCAAGAATTATTTTCTTATTGTTCAGAACTAAATTTGGAGGACTTTAAAAATGTCTTTCATTTAGAAATTTCACAAAGCCGAGTTATTATGGAAAGTGGTGAGATACTTAGGCGATGAATGTATAAAATTTAGTGCTAAAAAGAGTAGTTGAGTGACAGGACGGAAGCGATGATTAACTAGTTTGGTTGAAGCTTTGCTTTGAACATTGCTTGAGGACAAGCAAGTATCTAAGCTTGAGGGAGTTTGATGCATGCAAAATATAATATATAATTAGTCATTCATTTAATCACGTTTCGATTCCTTTTCATATAGAGCATCAATTTATAGCCTTATTTGCTTTAGTTTTATAAAAATGGAAATCTACCCAAATTATATGTTTTATTGCAGAAAATTAAAAAGAACCGAGTCAGAAATTCACATAAATAAACGACATTCAAATCAGAGTTAAAACGGACCCAGTGTAAATTAGTGAAGGCTGCCAGTGCTGAGTTGAATATAATGGGTCGTTATATGACCGTAACGGCCGTAACAGTAGGGGCGTGAACAACCCATTACGGTCTGTTAAAAGGCCCAATTTTGAGTCAGAATCCGATTTAGATATTGTAAGGGCCGTTACAGAGCTATTGTGGGCCGTAACGAAGGCTATTTTCGATATTTCTTCGACTTTTTTTGAGAATTTCAAGTTCAGATCGAACCCAAATTTTATCCTAAGCCTCAGGGATGATTAGGAAACATACAAATTTGAAGGAGTTTTAGATAATTTTGAAGACCTATCAAAGTCAATTTCGAATTTACTCTTTTTAACATGAAAAAACTTCGAATCAAACTCTACCAAAAACTCTTGGGACCCCTGGAGGCTATAAATAGAGGTCGAGACAGAAAAAAGTATGCTTGAGACTTGGGAGCGTGCTACATTGCAGAGGAAGAATTTCAGAGTTTTTCGGTGTTTGTTCGGGAGAAACTGCTGAGCAACTCAGCGCGTGTACTTTGCAGCAATCCAGAGATCGTCAGGGATGAAGAATTCTGTCTTCTAATCATTGTTTGGATGCTCTTTACCCATACTTTTTATGCTAATTAATTCTATAATAGAGATATTCTTTACGAGAAAACTGCATGAACCATTGTTAGATTTGAATTAATATAGTTATTTCAGATTCTTTTTATTATGATTGTTGTGCTTAATGCTTTTTACTAAGATTATTATATTTTGAAATAAGACTACAAACCAGATCTGGGGTGGTTAGTTTTAGGATTTAATAATTTTCGGCGAATCAATTCTTAACTTAAGGTTGAATAATACGAAACTAGTAACTCATCGTTTGTGTTAAATTTTGTGCGGTCTATCAGTTTTTACCCAGCGAGGATAACTGTTTGTTTAGGAATTACAACTTAATGTATCTTAATATCTTTTTTAACTAAAGATTAACTCATCGTTTGTGATTTTAAGTTTTGCGAGAATTAAGATAATTTGACTTACTCAAAGTAGATGTCATTAAATTAGGTTCTAATCCGTCTCAAGAACTGAACACATTTATCATTATTATAATTCAATCATCACCGTGATTCATGTTAGTTAATCGTCATAATTAATCATCCAGAATCCTTAAGCTCAACACCAATTTATTTTACTTTCTATTATTTAATTTCTATTTTCTATAACACGACATCATTTTCTTCTCTTAATAGATTATTAGGATAGAATAGATTTAACTAATTCCTCGTGAGTTCGACACTCTACACTCTACTTTATTACTTAATACGACTAGTGCACTTACTAGTAAATTTATTTGTTACAAATTTTACGCATCACCCACATCCACACAGTTGGGTTGATTCAATTTGATGAGCATCGACAAAGCATGTTAATGTAGATACAAAATTGAATAATCAAATTTTTGTCTTATAATTATTTTAAAAAATTTAAAACTTTATTACAGGAGGAGAAACAAGGCGGTCCTGTCGACTTTCGCGTGGTCTATGAGGCCACACATAAGAGTCGAAAGACCAATGAGTTGGTCATGCCCACTGCTCATTGGGTTCTAGTAAGTCTCATCACATGTTCACTCGGTTGGTGACATTAGTGCAAATGTTTTTTTAAATGTGCAATGTTTAAATTTTTTAGGATGCGTATAATGAGAAGACTGAGAAGTACGGAGATGATTCGAATACTCAGTCACTAGGTAACATATCTCGAAAATGATTCATGTTTTATATAACACCTTATATGTTTATATATTTTTTTTATGTTATATAATTTATATAATATATAATGTTTATATGATTGTATATTTTTTTTATTTTGTAGAGGACACCACTGTTTGTGAAAAGGTGGCCGACACGTCATGAGGAGAACATCTGCGTAGCCTAGACACAGCCACTCAAGTACCTAGGAGGATATGCGGGTGGCCCATCTACTCCAAGCTCATCCGTTACACCTAATGTGACATTGGATGGCATCAGGGGACTCATCTCGGATCGACTATCGCAACATCTATCGCAACATTTGGCTCCTATCTTACAAGAGATTCAGATGATGATCCAATCATAGAATCAATTCCCATGAGATCAAGAACCGAGCATGTTAGCATCGAATGTCCAGAGTGACAATGATGACTCCCAAAGTTAGGATAGAAACTTTTGCATGATATAATTTAATTATACTTTTGTTAGTTCATATTATTAGTTATACTTTTGTTATTAGATATACGCACAATAGTTGTACTTTTGTTAGTTTATTAATTTTCATATTGTTATCTTTGATGTGATGACTGTGATGAATGCATTTATATGCATTGTATAATTGTATCATGTGGGAAAGGAAGAAAATATGGCCATAATGGGGCAATTTTCTACAATTAGCGCCTTTTTAGCGTCTTATTAGCGACTCAAGTATTGTTGACGCTATTTTAAATATATCGTCATTAGCGTCGCCATGTTTAGCGTCTCATTAAAGACCCACGAAGACATCACATTGGCACCACCATAACTTCAATTCAGCATTTCAATTTAGCATCTAACTAGCATCGAACTAGCCTCATGAGGTACCGTCAACTTAGTGTTGAAGTAGCGTCACCTTAGGCATAAATGTAGCGTCACATTGGCGTCGGAATAGCGTCACATATTTTTGCGCCACTTTAGCGTCGCTTTAGCGATGCAATTTAATTGCTCGCAATGATACTTTTCGTGTCATTTTAACATCAGTTTAGCGTCAACTGTTGATGCTAATTGCGTCTTATTTGGTGCCATTGCAATGTAAATGGCTACCGATTCCAGGCGTCTCATTATATTAGTACCATGTCGATGCTATCATTAGCGCCACATTAGCGTCGTGAAGCCTGTGTTGCTATTTGTCAGTTTTCTTGTAATAGAGTCCTTTTCGATTGACCGAGGATCTAGTTCATCTGGATGATCGGTCAAATTTTGGACATTTGAAACTCTCGATCGAAATTTCGCGAACTCCACTTGTGCAATATTGGATGACCAAAAACCTGTCGGACGTCTGATCCATGGATCCAAAATGGACAACTGAACCATTATCAGATGACTGATGTATGCAGATAAAATGGACGTCTGAATGCCTTTCAGACAATCATTGAACACACTTTCGCGGATGATCGTTTGATTTTCAGACATTTAATTTATGGATGGAGAACGAATATGACTCTAATTAACAACTATGATTTGATTGACCTCTGTCCATTTGATTATCCTTTTCCCATATAAAACTCATGAAGATCTAGAGCTACCTTTGCTCCATACGGCGTTAACTGATTCATGTGATACCATTGTCTGCCTACTTTGTGTGAGGCTTATGTCAGGCACTCCATGTTCAAATGTTATCGCCTTGTGTGAGGTCATCTTTCTTTTATAGAGCACTGACGCATCATGATCTAAGTAGCTACACACTTGTGTATTTACATTTATACTCCATAAAACTAGAGAGCTCTTCAAATCAATGGACAAAACGAAATAAAATGAATAGATGTATAGAAAAATCATGTCCTTCTGAATATGAACATAAATATGAACATGAAAAGACATATATGAACATGAAAAGACATGGAACCATGATGATCCTCTTTGATTTATCTCATATCTATTTAATATGTTTATTTCATGCATATTCTTATGGATCATCCTTATGACCTATTATGAATTCACGATTAACTTTATGCTAACAGTTGAACTTGCTTCCTTGTGCGATCCCCATGGATATATGGAATATTATGAATTCTCGGTTAGCTTTATGCTAACAATTGAACTTGCTTTATTGTGATCCCCGCAGGTACATAAAATATCTGTGAGACAAGTTGATGTGTACGACGACTTCAGCTCGGGTGGTGTGTATACATGATTATTTAGAATTGTGGACAAGATGTATGGACATATATAATGGCATGAAAATTTATATGCCTTATATGATGTACTCTTTCATTTGGGGTAAATTACACGAATGGTCCTCAAACTTTGAGTCGATTTCCAATTGATCCCCCAACTTCAATTTGTAATCAGAACGTCCATCATCTTTTATTTTCTTGCACGATTAGTTCTCTTGACCGGTGATAGTGAGTTTTTCGACTGCCTTGCATACGTAGTCGACACGTGAGCCGTTTCTCTCTCATCCACGTCATTTAAGTCATCCATGTCATTTAACGTTTCAAACCAAGTAAATTACATGGATCGTCCCCCAAGTTTGAGTCAATTTCTAAATAGTCCCCCAACTTTGATATTATTGCACGATTCATCCACTCGACTGGTAAGAATTAGACTCCCGATTATCTTACGACATGGCATAATAAAATATAATAAAATTTTTTAACTAGCTGACATCACACAATAAAAAATATTATAAAAATTTAGGAACGCGGACGAGCTGACAGAGGGGTGGGGGTGTCGACCCCCCTCTCCAAGCTCGCCCTTTGACAAGTTGGCATAGGGGGTGCCGACCCCCCTCTCCAAGCTCGTCCACTGGCGAGCTTGGAGCAAGGGGCATCAACGGTCCCTCGCAAGTTCGTCGGTGACCCTAAACGACTTAAAGTTGAGAGACTATACAAAATAAAAATGATAGAAGCGCCAACGAACTCGTGAGGGGGCGCTAATGCGAAGTTCGCCAGTCGGCGAGCTTGGAGAGAGGGGTCGGCACCCCCTATGCCAACTCGTCAAAGGGCGAGCTTGGAGAGGGGGTTGACACCCCCCCTCTGCTAGCTCGTCCGCGTCTTTAAATTTTTATAATATTTTTTATTGTGTGATGTCAGTTAGTTATAATTTTTTATTATATTTTATTATGTCACGTCATAAGATAATAGAGAGATTATTTTTTACCGATTAAGTGGATGAATCGTACAATAATATCAAAGTTGGGGGACTGTTTAGAAATTGACTCAAACTTGGAGGACGATTCATGTAATTTACTTAGTTTGGAGCGTTAAATGACGTGGATGACTTAAATGACGTGGATGAGAGAGAAACGGCTCACGTATCAGCCATGTATGCAAGGCAACCGGAAAATTCACTATCACCGATCAAGATGACTAATCGTGTAAGAAAATAAAAAATGAGGGACGTTCTGTTTACAAATTGAAGTCAGAAGACCAGTTAAAAATTAACTCAAAGTTGAGAGACTATTCGTGTATTTTTTATTAGCTTTCACATTTTAACCATTTGGATCAACAAAAGGGTGAAAAAAGTACCGCAAAAATAGCACACCGGAAGGATATTTCATCACACGACTCCATTTTGGGGCATTACATAATCTATATAGAATGGAATATCTAGAAGCATTTCGTGTTACTCCAGCTCTATGTTTTGAAAGGGAACTAAGGGTTGTGGAAGCAGTGAACAGAAAATTAAGCTGTAAATTCCATTAGTAGTACCATTTGATCAGCTCCATATACTCTCATATAATCACATGTTTCAATTGATACTTTAGAGCACTCTGAGCAAGCAGTAACTATAATAAATTTAAACATAGTTAGGCTTCCTGCTGGTGTAGTGCTTAATGGCGATGCATCTTTACACAGGCCTTGTCTTCTGTATTCCCACTGGATCCTGTAAGTTGCATGCTCCTAGAAACTTGTTAACCTTAACTCGTTAAACAAGTCGATTTAATTGCTCGGACAGATAAATCCGGGTTGTTCAAAGAGAGCTTCTTGTTCATAGTTTATCCCATCATATTTTCGCTGCGTTGAATTCTTTTACTCTCCAAAAACACTCTTATCATTTATCCCATGTTTAACTAATAGCTGTTAATTTGTTCATTTTGTTGGATTTTGGTTACAGCATTTATCGGTATACATGTTCATCTTTTGCTTGACAGTGTGTACGTCGTATAAGAAAAAGGAAAAGTATAAGAAGACGACGACGACGGAATGGTGGCAACAATCATTTGATTCAGAAGATAAATAGTAACACAAATAATACTATTGGGGCATATCAGTTATTTATTACAATTTTAAAAAACTGATTTAATAAAAAGGTTGAGCGAGGGAATAATCATGAATATCATGGAGACGAATTTTAAGAATTAAATATGATAAATTTGCAATTGAAGCAAAGTATTCAAAATACAGAAATTGTTTAATAAATTACCATGGAATTATGAAAGAAAATGGTGGTGCATATATAAGTATTTATCTGGTTAATTCGTTAATTTGTGCATGTGCAGGCCAATGACCAGTCTATGCCAATTAATTTATATATATATATGTGTGTGTCAGAAAATAGCAAGTTTGTTAATAGAACGCTGTCCATAGGATTGGCTAGAGTTAATAATTTTATATTCAATTTTTAGAGTTACCTGCTGGATTAGAAGAATGATATATATTTTATTCTTTGATAATCTTGAATTTCCAGTTAAAAGAACAGTATGCATATGATCATTGTAGCGTGCGTTAGGTGTCTAGGGCTTCAAAAGTGCTACAACTATTAAACCTAGCGACAAGCATTTATTGCCAGGCTAAGGTAGCACACCTTGTCACGTCGTCGTCTTCGACAGTGCAGCAAATCATGCTTCCGTGCTTGTTTATCAGTAGCTAATGGCCCCGAGAGGTCTCTCTCTCTCTCTCTTTCTCTCTCTCTCATTACTCGGTCGGCAGAGAAGAAGATCGTGGTTAAAGAGCATCATTGATAGGGGTTGTGAACTGTGATGAATAGCTTCTTTAAATTATTGTTCCATCCTTATCTCTCTCTCTCTTAAGTTTCAAGTGTAGATCTCTCTCTCTCTCTTCTCTCGTATCTGAACAGCTTTTTAACATTACATTCTTGTTCCATTATTACGTCTCTCTCTCTCTGTGTCTGAGGTTTCAAGTGTAGAGAATTAAGTTGTGCAGTTCGCGGGCAAACTCAAAGAAGGGAATAGTCAAATAAGAACAATAAATGCCTCCCAGCTCCCCTTCTTATCATTCATTATCGATCCCTGCATTTCCCCTCAAATCAACTCTTAGCCTCCTCTCTCATCATAATCTCTCATGCTACCATGAAAGTCGTTAATAAGTTTCATCCCAAGGTTAATTATGTATCATATTTACTTTCTTATTTTTTTAATAAGTCTTTAATTGATGTTTGAGAAGCGGTGTCAACGATTTAATCCGTGTAATATTAAAAAATGTATTATCCCCAAATTAGCAATCATTATCGACCTCAATTAATTCGATTAAGTTGTCTCGTATCGCATTGACATATAAAATTCAAAATTTTACTTAAACGATGAAGAACCATTTATCATTTCACCCTAACTCTTACCTCTTTTACTTCTTGTTATTCTTTTTTTTTTCCCTCGCTCCATCTCTCTCATTTGATACAGAACCGAGGCTTCCTTGTTGGACAGACCCAAGCATGTGAAAGGGTTGGTGTCGGAATATCCCCAAACCACCCTTACAACCGTTCCCTCCCTCCCTCTCTCTCTCTCTACTGTGTTTTGCTCTCTCTACAGTGCTTTCCTTTCGAACAACATCACGACAAACTCACCAACAAAAAAAATCAGTCTAACGTATTTATTTCGTTTCTTTAAATCAGCTATCTTTTCTTTAAAACTCTTCTTTCTGGTTTTGGTAAAAAAATTAATGAATTCTAAAATAATATGTATTTATTCTCACTTTATTTTTATGATTAAAAATAAGATTTTTTTTACGATGAGTAAGAATAAATTCTTATTTACTTTTTTTCTGGTTAACGTGGGATCTACATATTTACAAAATTAATGGTTGAGAATAAACTTATTTTTATACCGAATATGATTGACTGTTTTGTATGATGACTCCATTGGAGCTAGGAATGTTCACGGGCCGGATTTGACCCGACCTGTGAACGAATCCGACTCGACCCGGCCAAAGTTGAGCTGATCGGATCGGGTCGGGTCCCCTGAATTTTGGGGCTGCGACCCGAACCGACCCGACCTGGGCCGGGCCGATTCGGGTCGGGTTACCCGACCATCCTTTTTCTTTATTTATTTATTTTTTAATATAAAAAGTATTTATTATTTTATTTTTAATATAAAATAAATTTTTTTTAAATATAAAAAATATTATTTTAAATATCTATATACTTTTCTACATTTAAAATAATTTATTTCATATATTTTTTTAATTTTAAATGATATAAAACTATATATTTAACTAAAAAATAATTAAAAAATAAAAATAAAATAAAAAACTGAGTTTATCGGGTCGGGTCGGATCAATTCGGGTTGGAAAATCCCAACCCGAACCCGATCGAGTCATGATCCGATCGGATTGGATCGAATTTTCGAATTCACCGAATCGACCCGATCCGGTGAACGGAGCTACTACTTAATAAATACTTAACTTTTCACACAAAAAAAAACATCACGACAAACTCCCAAGGCCACAACAAAAAAGGAGAGAGTCTTTCTCATTTACTCTCACTGTTCTGTTTCCACAGTTACTAGTACTACCTGATCCATGTACACATACCGCGGGAACAGTGAGGGATTTTTTTTTTCTCTCTCTCTTTTCCCAGGGTTTCCGAGGTGACGTGGTACGTCGTGGCGGCCCACCACCACTGTCGGCATTTCATGTGTGTCAATCGCAGCCGTCCAATCAACCAACAACATGCGTCATATGTTCTTTGACGAGACTTGTCCTAGGGTTATAAACAATCTTGTCTATATTCAAAATTCTAGAACAATATTATAAAAAACGACGACTTTTTTTATAAAAAAACGACGACTTGGACTGATGCTGTTAATCTTAGGTCAGCTACTAAGCTTACCAAACTCAAACAAACCCGGTTCACCTTCACCATTAAAACATTACAAAAATCCTGTTTGCTTTGAAAATAATGCATAAAAATAAGTTTATTCTCAAACATTAATTTTGTAAATATGTAGATCCCACGTTAACCAGAAAAAAAGTAAATAAGAATTTATTCTTACTCATCCTAAAAAAAATCTTGTTTTTAATCGTAAAAATAAAGTGAGAATAAATACATATTATTTTAGAATTCATTAATTTTTTTTCCAAAACCAGAAAGAAGAGTTTTAAAGAAAAGATAGCTGATTTAAAGAAACGAAATAAATACGTTAGAAGGAAATAAAAAAAAGAGAGGGTCAGGAATGAAAAAAAAACAATGAGAATAAAAGGAAAGAAGAAAATAAGAGAAAGAAGAATTAAGTGGAGGAAGAAATTTATGGAAAGAACGTTAAATAAAATAATGCGAAAGAATTTAGTTATTTTAGCAAAAAAGAAAGTTTAATCATATCCTAAACGGTAGCATTATTTGTAAAGATATACTAGTTGACAATTTTAAATTAATATTTGATCATTAAAATTTTACTATAATTAATGGTTAGTGATATTTCTTTGTTAAAGTATTAAATAGAAATATATTTTTTAATGAAAACATATGATTTAATTCGAGGGTTATTTTTTCTAATCTCTCGTGAACTATGAATTTTTTTTACGTCTACTCACGATTCGCATTTTTCACTGACATCCCTTAAATTATGTCACTTTTTTTACTTAAGTCCATTCGTCAATTTTTGTTAATTTTTTATTAATTTTTATTATATTATTTATAAAATGACCAAATTGCTCTCGTGTATTTAGGTCAACAAAGAAAAGGGGAGCTCACTTGTCTGAACTGTGTAAGAGCAATTTGGTCATTTCATAAATTAAAATAATAAAAATTGATAAAAAAATTAATAGAAATTTACGGATGTACCTAAATGGAAAAAATGTCATAGTTTAAAGTAGGTCAGAGAAAAAAATCATTATATTTGATCATTATTTTCACTATAATTAATGGTTAGTGATATTTCTTTCTTAAAATATTAATTAGAAATAATTTTTTTTTTGACGAAAACATATGATTTAATTCAATCGAATTGGATCCAATCGTGGCTCAATTGATGTGATTCCAATAAGATTTCCTTTTCTAGGTATCGCAATGAAATTGAATGCACGAGATTCCTGTATCTAGAATTTAGTTTTCTATACGTTAACATAATTCCTTTTATACGTAGTGTGAATATATAATGATATATATATATATATATATATATATATATATATATATATATTATATATCCAGGGCTTTAATTTTCTTAATCATGCGGATGACGTAGCTAAGTCTTCACCAACTTTCTTTAATGCTTTAGATCTGCATTATAATGAGGTCCCTGGCTACCCTGCATATATATATATATATATATATATATATATATATATATATATATATATCCTAGCTACACACCTAAGAAAATCTTTCTTCCTCATTCATATCAAACATGCATATATAAAATAAAAAAAATTATTTCAAATAGTGTTGCTTTTATATATGTACATACTTCATCTGAATTAAGTCTGTGTTTCTGGAACACCTTCAGCTTTTTGTGCAAACTGTATGGCCAATGTGTTAGTAACTGGCCAAATGGAAATTAAATATGTACATGCATCACATGTAAAGTACCCCCTATGAAAAAAACCTCTAATCCTGGGTACGTACGGTATTTATGGAGGCTAATAAACTAGCCAGATATAACTGCATGCATGGTAAGAAAGCGGATCACGTAGACATCGAAGGGACGTTTAGAATTAAGATCTATCAAAGGGACATATATGTGTGTGTGTAAAAGACGTGCAGTAAAGAATGCATTCTAATACCATGATGATTGATGATGAGAAAGATTAATTATAATAAGCTCCACCGCATGCTGAAGCCTGAATGGGATATGTACGTTGGTCACATAAATGCACTAATTCCACCATGTGGCTTCGGAAGGGGGCTAGTCTAAGTCAGATGTGCGGAAAAGGGGGTTGCATTTAAGGATATGGGGCCACTGTCCATGGCATTGTATTGTCTTGACTACGTTTTTGAATATTCACAAAACTTCGTTTTTGTTACTGCTTCAGTGCTTTGAGAGAGAGAGAGAGAGAGAGAGAGAGAGAAAGAGAGAGAGAGAGAGAGAGAGAGAGAGAGAGAGGGGTTGCCGCTATTAATGTTAACCTCTTGGATTTTGTGAGAAGATTGGTGATGATCGCATAAATGCTTCATAACATTAACTTTCCCAATCTCTCTGAGCAGAATAGCATCATGGCTCCTTTTCACTGGTACGTCTCGATCCTTTCCTCTACCTGTTCCTCTTGTCTTTGCTGATTTGTCTTCTGCTATCCTCTGCAAATGCCTTCTGCCTCCTAAACCTCACAACTAATTCCCTACCCTAGGTGGATAGGCTGAGAAAGAAAGGCAGAAAGAGGTAGGGAGGGAGTGACAGAGAGAAATGCTGATCAACAACCAAAACCCTAATGACATAGAAAAGTATCCAGCACATTAAATGTTTAGGGTATACTTGACTATCTCTCCAACTTTGCATCTCCAACAAAGACACAATAAATTAATACTTGGTGGTTGGAAAGCAACGCAAAAGAAGTTGAGCCATGATGAAGAATCTTTATCAAACAACGAAAAAACCACCTTTTGATCCATGGTATATATATATGTGCATCGATCTGTGATCCCAGTGGCCAAACATTTTACTCAATCTAACTGGAAGGAAGAAGGATCAAATATGAGACCAAATAAGAAAAGGAAGATTAAAAATAAAATAAAATAAAATGAAAACATAAGCCAACAAAACTCGAGATATAGGTTTGTACCACTCCATGCAAATTAATTACAAGACTACAACTCTACAAGGTAAAGAAGCAAAAAAGTAGAGTTCTGGAAATGTACTGCCCATCCAGAGACATCGATCTTGTCTTCATGAATCAAGTGTTGATACATGAAATTATCATAATCATATTTCCTATATATTTTCAAAGTCTGGAATGTGCTACCAAACTTGGTGTAACGAACGCATGCAATTCATAAAATGTATGATTCCTCTCATTTTGGTTTCCAGAAGAAACGAAAAACTTACATTACAAGTTGTGGATAAAAGATTCAGGTGAATTTTCAAATGCATATAAAATAACTATAATGCGCTAGCATGCAAAAAGAGGTTCCAAATATTTAGTTTTCTCATCCATATATAGAGCACAGTAGGAAAACTGGAGATATGTAGAGTGTAGACCAAGCAGAAGGTATCATTGTTAGTATCATAAAAGCAAATTTATCCAGCTAAAGAGTAAGACGCCAACAGACGGACAACTAAAAGAAAAGAAAAATTCTCTATAATTGTCACTTGATGAAAATCCAGTTTTTGTCTCATGTCCCCCTATCTCGTTGTTCTCTTTTATCCATGTCCCAGATGTTCAACCTGCACAGGAATGATTGTGAAGAGGATTACTGAGGTACACTAGTCAAACAAATATCAAATTAAATGTTTATCGTTTATACATCTCAGAGATGGAAAAGAGAAGAAGGGAATAAAAGCATATTTTATTAAACAATTAATTAGAGGAACATATCCCAAATGATATATTTGCTTCAAAGACATGGCTTCTGCATATATAAACCAGATAAGTGCATAAAAGGTTAAAAAATGCATTATATATCTTCATAGTTCTGTCAAGTTCCTTTAAGTAACTTACATTTGCATTATATCCCAGGTAATCACAGTTGTGTCTAGTTCTTATTTAGAAGAAAAAAAGAAAGATTGATTGCATAGAATCACACACATTATATTTATACATGAGCATATTTAGTCGAGTATGAGTAGTTCACTTTCAGTTAAAGATAAAAAGAAACAAGCTCACAATTTCTCCAAGGAAAAGTAGAATACATTCAACTATCCAATGGAAAAGAATTGTAGAAATGAAATACAAGAGGAAATGAAGAGCTCTATATGGTCACAAAAGGATGTGAAATTTTGAGTTTATATACATGTGGAAGGAAATTGCTATTTTCCTTTTCTATTTTTTCCGTGATATTTAAGTGGAAGGAGAGTGGTGTTTCAAAGAAGAATCATGTGCTGGATTACAAAATTTTGAATAAATATTTTTTTGAGAGCGTCCAACGGAGACGATAAAGGAAGTTAAGAAAGAAGTATACATTTCATGTACTAGAATGGAGATTAAACTAGCACCGTGATTTGATAGAGAAACTATGACATGATCACAGGGCCATTGGGTTTAAATATATTGTTGAAACCATAATCAACATCTCTTCAAACTCGATCCTTTTAATGTTAGAATCTAATGCACTTCTTCTAGGGGTGCCAAAGTAGCGTTTATCATTTGGTAGCATGCATGCAAATTGAACCGAAAATTGGGAGTTTTATTATCCAGAGTTTGTGTATGCACATATCAAATATTAGAAAACTTGGAAGTTTAAGAATCAATTAATTAATACACAAGACCTGAAGAACAGTTTGTGTACATATGTATTTACATTTCAAACATTGATAAAGGTTTAATGTGTATCCATTCCTTCGTATTTATGCAAGAAACCCTGTAATGGTTTACAAAAACCAAAGAATTGAGCCTCAGAAATCAGTAAAAAAACATATGATGAATGGGCATGTGGCATGAAGCAGCTAAAAAGGAATTCTAAGGCCAAGTCAAGGCATGATGATGGCGCCATCTTTTTCTTACCAGTAAATTTTCTCATCATATTTATGTATATGATACTTGAGGATTTTAGGGCAAGGCTAATTCCAGTGGAAGTATTTGTTTCAATAATAATATACTATTAAACTTAGAAAATGCGCAGGGAACAAAGAATTCAGACATAGTTCAAAGGTCACACAAGAGTTCTACACATCGTCAATTTAAGTCCCTTTCTCTTTCTATTGTGTGTGTTTATATACATACATGCATATACATATAATGTAGTTATAGATATCGAACTACAAGTCTACAACGGCCTAATCAGGTATAACAAGACCTTCTACCAAACAATGTATACGTTTTTTTTGCAAATAGTACAATTGATCATACATCGCACTCCTAGGCGAATGGACTACAAGAATTAATTCACTTTGCTTTTGTTTCATCTTAATCTTACAAGTAAACTTATGGGAGTTATTATACCGGCCAATCTCATATACGTTGCCAGAAAAAAAAGAAAAAAATTATAAAAGCAAAAGATGGATTCATATAAGCAGCAAGAGAGAGAAGTAATTAAAGCAAACCAACCTGCGATAAGCCTTTCGTCTAAAATGGCCTCATGGCGGGCTGGTCGTGGCCACCGGCCATGCTCGGCTTCATGAGCTGCCCGCCGAAAAGTCCCACGGCCTCTGTAGTTGCCCCGTTCAACGACGCCGCGATCTCTGTATCGTATGTGTCGTTGGCTCCAAACGTCGTTGCCAATGCAACGTCGTAGTTGTTCCTCGACATCAAATCATCATGGTGACTGACGTTCCGGGACGTGCCCCCGTGGAAGAGCTGATCCTGTCCAAACGTGCTCCCGGTCAGTCCCATCGAACGGTTGACGTTGCTGAACATTTGACTGCCTCCGGCAGCGGCGGCTGTGGTGGAGACAGAAGTATGAACGGAAGGAGATCTCGCGGAAAAGTTCACCGTGGATGCTCCGGCGGCTGCTGCGGCATTCGCGGTGGCGGCCGCGGCGGCGGCTGCAGAACAGGCGGCGGACCGGTAGTGGCAGAGATCGGCTTTGGCCCGGGAGAGTTCCGCCTGGAGCTGGCGGAGCTGGCGCTGCAGGATGGAGATGATGCCGACGCAGCCGTAGACTGGGTCCCGGAGGCGCATGTCGGCCTCGTAGGCAAGGGAGTTGACGGCGTCCTCGCGCTGGCTCGGGTGCAGATCGTTGAGCAGCTTCGACACGTTGCTCGCCCCGAAAACGCGGTGGACGTGCACGAACTTGTGAGGGGTATCCGGAGGGAAGTAAGGAGCAAAGACGCAGTCCGGCTGGCACTTGCGCCGGAGGAACTTGCAGGCAGCGCATGGGGAGCCAGACGACGACCCCGCCGTTGCGGCGCCCGCCGTGGCCATCAAGGAGGGCATCGTCGGTGCCGATGAAGATGCCATGGGGCTGCGGCTGCTGCTCCCTTTCCGCCGGCTTGGGTTTCAATTCTGAGGCCAAGGGAAGGAAAATTTATAGAAAAGAGTTAAATGGAAACCACAGAGAATGGAATATTAATTTATTTACATTATTTTGATTTGGTCACAAATTATATTTATAGAAAGAAATATGTCAAGAAAAAGAAAGAAATTATCCCGAAATATTGCGCAGATGTAAAAAATTTTAAGAGACCTTAGGTTGAGATATTGTGTAATTAACAAAAAGAATAAGACGGTACACGTTATTTCTTAATATGTTAAGAAGAATTATTCAACGATTCCTCTCTCTAATTTTAATATTTTGATCAGTTTTTTTTGCCACGTCAGTGCAACTCATGTTATAATCGAATTCGACTAATTTGATTTTGTTCCAAACAATAGTGACTACGATGAATGAGACTTCAACGAAAACATTTTATATTTACAAATGTTCGACTTTGCTTAAATGGTGTGGAGGTATTATCCAATCCACAACTTTAATGAGTGAATCGGTTTGTATTTGAGCGACAACATTCTTGTTTCCAAATTTTGGAGATCCAAAGGTTCCAAAATATGACGTTATTATTAATTATTATGTGCTTTAATACTATTATTATCTTTTTTAAAACGCCAAAATTCATAGTAGTAAGGGGTCTACTGTCAAGAAGTGCAAATGAATACGAACACGCAATGACATTGTTACACTTTAATGCCCGGATATATTAACAAAATTTTAGAATTTGATGTGAAATTTATAGTAATTACTCCAATTATATACATTGCACAGTTCCAAGTTTCATAACACTACATGCTGACGCGTTAGTGCTCCTCCGAAGCGTTATAATAATTCATATTTACTCAACAAAAATTTCAAACTTCTTAAAATTTAGCACCGTGTTTCGAGCGTGAGGTGGCAACTCACAAAAGCGTCCCAAGCGATCGAATGTTCCGCCGAGGTATCAGTTTATTCACAAACATCTCCATCAAAGCGTCCACTCGGGACCAAGCGTCTTAAAACTGTGCCATTCGAGAAAATAGCACAAGCAAGCTTTCGCAAAGCGTTCAAAAGAACATGCCTAGACGTTGATCACGTCTAGATGCCGCACGGATTGATCGAGCGAAAAATAATCCCGTGACAAGTTTTAAAGTGTATATATATATATATATATATATATATATATATATATATATATATTTGCAACCTTGCTATAAAGTGTGAAATCATTTTTAAGTTTTATAATTCATTGTTATTATTAATTTTCTCTTGATTTTGATTATTTCTTTATGATACTCTTTTTATTAAAATAAAGGAATGTTTCTTAGGCAAGGTATTTATTTATTTTCTCTTGTTTTTACTTTTATATTTTGAAAATTGAAACCCATGTAAGGCAATTTAAAAAGGCATCTGTTTTTGAATTTTGAACCCATGAAAGAATGGCAGGTTCTTAAAAAATTAGTAAGATACCTTCACTCCTTAATTAATAGGGATCAGTAATTATTATTATGTAATTAATGTATTTTTATGTTTTTTAATTCTCTCTCTTTCCCTCCCTTCCTTCTCCAGTCACTAACTTTTCTTATAAAAGGAAAAGTTTCCATTAGTGATTTCTTATTAAAGTTTCCAATTTACCATACTTTCATGGGATTTTAAAATCCATTGCTGACACTTTGAAAGTGTTCTACAGTTTTGGTCTAAAAATTCATAAAAGTAATCAAACTCATCAATTGAAAATTTTACAATATTAAAAAAACATAATAATAGCTTGAAAATGAATTAATATGTATAGATATTAAATAAACATATTTTTAATTTTATATAAAATATAAACATAATATTGAAAACATATTGTAGTGATTATCACAATAATAAAAAAATCAAAATACTATAAAATTATTATACATTTTTTAAAAATAGACAATGACATATTTTTCTGTAAAAAGATTATTGTTATTATCACAATTACATGAATTTTTTTGTGATATATGATACATTTTATTCATTATATATTTTAAAATTTTGACAATGACATAGATTTTGTCTATAACAAATTATTGTTATTATCTCAATTTTAGTTTTATGTTTTAAAAGCTTGTTACATAAAACTAAATCCAATCATCACAATTCCACATTTTTTTTCCTTTGTTTTTTCCCCTTAATTCTTTATTCTGGTATAGAAAAAAAATGAAAGTATGCTATATGAACTAGTGGCCTGCTCATCAATGATGTAAGGATAGATCTCCTTTAAGCATCGCTTCTAGTACATATATTATTAGTATAAAATTTTATTTGAGATTTGTTAAGATTTGTAATTGTTTCATTTATATAATTTGAAGTTATTGTTCTTAATAATAATTAACAGAAGATGAAAAAGACAAAACCTTGAAGTTATAATATTATTCATTAGATTGATCAGCATATTTATTATATATTAATTTACGTTTTCTTAGTTTTTTTATTATTTTAAGTAATTACTGACAAATATAGGTATATATAATTATCTATAACATTATACCTATTAACTGAAAAAGGGATTTGGAAAAACCACAATAAAAACATAGGTTGAATGATGAAAGATCGTCCTTTGGGCATGACTGAGAACATACAAAAAGATAACAGTTTGTTATTTCGAAAATAAAATTTTGTATATTCAAGAGTTGAAATTCTTTCTAATTTACTATCTTTATAAAATATTAACAGAAGATGAGAAGGAAAAGTATAAAATAGCATAACTTTTTAAATTTAGTACCACTAGAGATCAATTTATATATATTTTCTTATATAAATTTAAGATAAAAATTAATTAATGACAATTAATTTCAGATACTTTTTGGTCGCCACCGGGATGGTCATTTGAGCATGATTAATTGTAGATGTTGATAATACATTTTGAAAAAAAAATAGAAAAAAAGAAAACCATGAAAAAGTAGAATGAATGGTGACAGGAGAGTTCTTTGAGCATGATTTTTTTTGTATATATAAGAATATTTACTTTTTTAAAAGAAAATATGACCCTCTCTAGTATTTCTTGATTCCTCTACTTTTCTGCACTTCTTGCCCTTTGGTGGCATAGAATTAAACGACAATTGTGAAAAAAAAGTCAGTATTATTTTCTTGAACACCACTAAACTATAAGTTTTCATCTTTACCCATAAATTATAAACTTAGAAGAACTTTTCTAATCTGTCACTCAAATTATTTCCCCATGCTATATCCAAAGCTACATTAGCTTGATTTTTAGTCATCAAATACAGTTTTTGCCCTTTTCTAATTAATACAATGTAATTGTTAAAAAAAATAACAAAGTGAGGACAAACAATACATTTATCTACTTATTCAAAAAATGAAGTTGAATAGACTTTGGATGAATCTGTCCAAGGACCTGAGAAAGAAATTGAATAGTTCCGGAACCAAATTCTATAAGTTTATAATTCGAAATTATATGTAAAAAAAGTTGCTAGATACTAAGCCAAATAATTTGAGCCTAAAGTAAGATGAAGTGAAAGTATTTGAAATCAAGCAGCATTGGACAGATAGTAGAAGCGATTTGAACGTCAAATATATAGTTCAGATTTGAGTCATATAAATATACTTTCGAGAGAAATAGTCTACCTCAAATCGATTAATCAAAGCACTAATTATAAGCCATATAGAGCATAGACAATGGGAGAATGAGAGGGAAGGAGAGAGAAAGAAAAGAAAGAACGAAGAGTTGAACAAACTGCAATTTGTAAAAGGCTTGTGTAATTTATTGACAAGTAATTGCAGAAGAGAGGGGGAGGTCAAAAGGCTATTGTCGTTGTTAGACAAGTACTCATTAAATGAAAAGAACTTGTATGTTTAAATATATATATATTCGGTGGAGTTTGCCCAAAAAAAAATAAAAATATATATTTAGCATGTCTGATTTGATTCTTCCATGCCCATTCTAACTCTCCCTTCTTCTCTCTATGGTTCTTTGAGCTCCAACTGTTTTCCTGCTTTGTCCACCTATAACACGGACCCCCTATCCATGTATCACATTAAATGCAGACAAGAGCAATATACCACTCCACGACTCTCTCGCTCCCTCTCTCCCCATTACATTGAATGGTATGATAGTTACAATTCATCCAAACCCTCCCCCACCTCCAACACATTACCACAAGGAAAGGAGGAGGCACAACACGGACAGCCTTCTCTCAGAAATAAAATTTAAACTGAGAACAAGGTACAGGATGAAGGACACGTATGTGTAAGTTTAATCACCTCTACATATGATCTGAGTTTTTGGTACATAGTCTAGAGGATTCGTACATAACAATATGAAGGAATAGACAAAGTATATAGCCAGTCCATATTTTACAAAATGTTGACACATTGGACGAATATTGCAATATAAATGAAAAGAAAGTAAAGCATGGGGAAGGAAAAATAGTGAGCATCTACTCAATCAAAAGATCGACTTACTTAGTAATGCGATTGGACTGAGTCGACAACAAATCATGTACAACGTTAACATGTTGTGGTGCATTTGGAAAATAGTACTAGTGAAAAACAATGTTGGATTGGAAGTTTGTGGATCTTATGCAACATCATGCCCTGATCATAACATTGATTGTCATTGAGATTAAGTCGACATTGCAGCGCAAAAGAAAAAAAATTTGCATGAAAAATCTGATACATCCATATGTGCATTTGAGTACGGGGAGTATGTACAAGCAATAAGATAAGTCACTGCTCATAGTGATCAATTATCAAGTTTAAGAGTTCAAGTAAATTCATTTTGTAAACTCGTATCGTAGAATTGATTCGTAAATTCATACAGTTTATGTACCAAATAAGTATAATTATTTAAATAATTTTTATACACTTACAAACACATATTTATGATCCATAAATTATAAATGACCAATATATTTTACTCATATGAAATAAATATGAAAGCAATCAAAATCATTTACAACTAATAAATATTAACTATCTATCAATGATAATGTTTATTAAGATAAAAAAACTTATAAAAATAAAAATAAGTAAAATAATTCCACTAAATTTTCTAATCATGATACTAATTTCATTTTCAACAACAAATACATTAATCAAATAAAATATATAAGATTTTACAAACTTTTTATTGTACCAAATGAATAATTATATGTAATCGTATAGAATCATATAAAGTATAATTGTACATATTCTATAAAAGTTTATAAGTTTTTACAATTTTTAAAAATTAATTTTTATGTAAAATCTAACAGCCTATTTGGTAATGTGTTAGAAAGTTATAAGACCAAGAACAAAATTGCACAGAACATTTTTATTCCATGTAAATTATGATTAGTTAAAAATTATAAAAAAAATAGAAAACATTTGTTCTCTTTGTTCTCACTCATAGCAAGAACAATAGAACACTGCTTTTACAAATTTAGATGAAGAAAACATCTCTCTGACAAGAATTTCTTGTCTCCTTTCTTAACCCTATTCTACGGGTGTTTGGATGCATGAACAAGAACAATGACTTTGTCCCTGTTTTGTTCCCATACCTACCTAAACTCTAAGAGTAAAAGAACAAGAACAAGAGTATAAGTTATCTAAGAGTTTATGTTACCTACCTAAACTCTTAATTTAATAGTTTGACTCAATAATTTAACAACATTGATTGTATTATAGTAAATCTTATAAATCTTCATATAAAATGACAAAAGAGTTTGATCTTTCTAGAAATATATAAGATTCAAATAGTGTATAGAATCTTTAGAAGTGTATAAGATCTCTAGAAATCATCATCATACATATAAAATGGCCAAAAGAGTTTGATCCTACAAGGTGAAGGGATTGTCATAAACTTAACATTTCAACTGTATATGATGTTACACATCATATCTAAAGGAGAATAAATGAAGCCTTCCTCCTTGATTCCTTTTGAAATATGTGTGTACTTAGTTATATCTTAATATTTTCACGAGCTGAAATATTTCATTTATAGTTCTTGTTCTAAAACTTTAAAAAAATGCTATACATCGATCTTATACATTGTTATGCAAAAGTTAAAGGTAAATGTGTCTTATACTCGGAATAAATCATATTTTTTTGTTATTTGATCATAGAATTCATACTTCATCTTCGGATTACATCAGATAGTCCAAAACATTTTGATAACGCTTCAAATCCGTGTGCATTTGCTAATTAAGAGAAATAAAAGGATCTAGAATATTTTGAAAATATAACAAATCCGTGGGCATTTGCTTAATAGGAATAAAAAAGACCATAAAATTTATCAGATAATTTGACAAATGTTGATCAAATTTATCAGATAAAAAGATGACGTTCTACATTTATTGTAAAGAGGAATGCCCATAAAACGTGGACAGCTGACACAACTACTGGACAGAAATACTGAACCATAAATTAATGAAGACGCCAAGTTTTGGGTTGTGCAGTACCATAAACAAGTTGCTCATCACACGAATCAACAAACGAAACCAAAGAAAAAAAAACATAATGGTTTTATTGTCTTTTTTTTCTTGTAAATTTAAGAAATTGAATGGTTCAAATTTCCACAGAAGTCATTTGGAAATGCCATTTATACGCTTCAATTTTCAGTTGCACTAGGTTTTGAACTTCCTTATAATATGAAAAAAAACAAGAGAAATATCAAAATAGTGATGGTCATGCATGATTAGGATGTCATCATCGATCATGATTGTCCTTGTTGCTAATTTACAGACATTCAGTGCAGTTGACTTGATTGGTCACTTAAGAATTTGTCACCATGATGATTTGAAGTTTCCACAACCCAATCATGTTGACCTCCATATATTTAATTTCTTATTGCTTTTTTTTTTCTTCTTAAGTTCCCCGGTGCAACCTTTATGTTTGCTTTCTATTTCTTTCCTGGAATAAGATAAATAAGATAGAAATGTGAGAGTGAAGAAGAAAACGAATAAAACTGGATACACATTAAAAGATCTGTTGCTGATATTAAGCAAGGTAGAAATCACACACACATAAAAATGGCAAGATTCACCCTTAATTGAGCTGTATCTGCGGATGGTGTTGAGAAATCGATCTTGAGCTTCGATGATCCTTACTGGCTGAAGAAAAGAAGGCGAAATATAGAGGATGAAAGATGAGTAAAGATGAGGATGAAAAGTTTACATTCAAAAGCAAATGAATTACATCAAATTGAACTAAGATTATAATTTACAATCTACTGAACCCCTATTTATACTAACACTTGACTGACACAAAAATATTAAGACGATTATCTAACTAATAACACAGTTACAAGAAGATGGCAACACTGTAGCACTTCTTTCAGCTCGATCAGGAGATGAACATGACGATGCCGACATGGATGAAGCTGACGACGTGGACTTCAACATATGGTTGGAAAATATTATTAATAAAATAAATTTAGAGCGGATTGAAATGATTAAGATTATCCTCCCACCTTTAGGAAGTTTAGATAAGTATACTACTCCCTTATATATATGATTAAACTTATTTCAGAATAGAACTTTGCAATAGTCGATAAAAGCTAAGACACCTACAATAAAATATGGAGCTTAATCAAATCCAAAATAGAGAAATAAAAGTTTCCCAAAGGTTTGGGGAACCTTTAACTGCGTCTTAATTAACTATGAGATCCTCAAATGAGTTAGAAATAACAAATTATATAGGATTCAAAACATTATCAACAAAAATCTAATAATTAAAATTTCTAATCGGTTGCATTTAATTTTTATCCGGCGAGAGAGATATACAGGTTAAGAGACCTTGCTTCAACGATGTTAACCTCTTATATTTAACACTAAAAAATCATGTAGACTTTGTGAACAAGAGGATAGCGCGGTGAGACACCCTTCTACTCGGAAACTTAGATGTCGCAAATTTAAATTTTATCAGCGGGGCTTATATGTCTACTTAATTTCAATCTTTACATTTCTTGCGTCAAGTTCATGTACACTCTTTTGTAACAAAAAAATCTTGTAGGCAATTAACTTTTAGATTTTTTTATATTTGTTGTTGGCGCTTATATCTATATGCTTGTTGGCTCTTGAATGATATTTCGAAGTGGACACTAAAATAAACATATTTTATTTGCAACCTTCTGAAAAAAATCCCTTAAATCGAGTTTAAATTTGTTATCTGTAAGCAATGTTATACGTACACACACACATCTATTAAACCCAGTTAAAAACTATGAAGATGGACTTGCCTTCCATACATATTTCATCCAAACCCATCTTCAAATAAAAAACTAAAAACATTGACCTCTTTTATTCACAACACTATTGGATCTCGCCCGGCGGCCGATCGGGATGTGGGTGGCCAATTTGGCTACGGGCGGCTGGATATGGCTGCTTGGCGGGCGATCAGTTGTGGGTGGCCGAATTTGGCCGCCAGGCGTCTGATCGGTTGCCAGGTGGCTTGATCGATTACGATGGTCGGGTACAACTATCTACGGTTGATCGGTTGTCTACGTTCGATCGATTGTTTGCAGGTGATCGGCCGATCGGTTGTCTACGACCAATCGATTGTTTGCGGGCGATCGGCCGATCAGGCTGTGACTGGGCATTTTTTTTAATATTTGAAATAAACTTTTCGACGGCTAAAATCATCAAAAAAATCATATATTTCTTAGAAGTTTCCACAACTTTAGCCATGAGAAACGTTTGCCATGGTTTGGCCTATCGGAAGTTCCCACAGCCCGAGCCATGAAAACTTCCCATGGGCTAAGCCGTGGGAAATGTTTCCAACGGCTCAAGCCGTGGGAACTTTCCCACGGCTGAAGCCATGGGAAATGTTTCCAACGGCTCAAGCCGTGGGAACTTTCCCACGGCTGAAGCCATGGCAAATGTTTCCCATAGCTCGGACCATGGAAACCTTCAACTGCTATGATTTAGTCATCGGAAAATATTTGCGACAAGTAATTTTTCGACGGTTCTCTCTCGTCGGAATATCCATCGCAAAGTTATGACTCAAACCGTCGAAAATAAAGATTTTTCTTGTAGTGTAATATGTAGGGTTACAATGCCATCATCAGTATTTGAGCATTTCGACTGCTCTCATACATTATTGTGCCAATGGAAAGAAGACAAGAAAAGAGCACACATTTCTAATGATTGAAATTAAAAAAAAAATGAAAACTAATACAAATCATTCTAATTTTGTGCATTTTCTTCAATTCTTTCTCTTTTGAAATAAAGTGCTGTTATACCTTCTTCAATTATCATATATAGCTACTAGGGTTTGGTACAGACCCCAGCATAGATGTGCATAATGCACATTTATGTTTCTTCACACATGCATTTCCTCACATGCAAGTTCAGCTATAGCTAGGGGTAGGTACCTGATGGATTGGACGAGTATGAAGTGTACCATCATATGCCATGAATGATTGCTCCTTCCTCCCTCAATTCAGTGCCTCTTCTCCATACACCATGAGTGCATTCTACTTGCGGACACCCTCAAGTCCATGCTCCCCTCTTTTTTGTGCTCTCTTCCTTTCCAACTTTCCCTTCTCTTCTTATCCTCTTCTCCATTGTAGGAACCAGATCAAAAAAGACTACGGACAAAGAGCATTAATCAGTACGTAGTAGTACTAATATGTATATACTTGTCACATTAATCTAAGGTACGTAGCCAGGGAAAAAGGTTTTTTGAAATAATACTGATGCATATATATTTAAGTATTGAGTTGCGATGAGGTGACTTATCCTTAAAAGTGCAGTGTGACACATGCATGGGAGACCTTGCACACGGCCGGCCAGGGTCCAGAGAGATCGACTTGACTTGTTGGAAAGGTGTCATGTCAACGTCAACTTACTCGATCTTCCCCTGCATCCATCTTTCATGGCGTCCTCGGGAACGTCTGTTTTCTACATTGTGCTCATTTTATGTTCCAATAATACTAGTTGTATATATATATATGCGGTTTTTTCAAAGGATATGCCACCTTCTAAAATTTTCTTCTGAAAGTTCTTCTACTATAATCCTTACGAAAACGATTAGAAGAATTTATGTAAAAATAATCTTTATAAAATAGATAGTCTAAACCACTAATAGTTGCATTACCTGATAAATCATTAGACTATGGTTCAAATGTTGGATCATATCTGATATTGGATTTAATTTGAAAGTAAATTATACAATTAATATATTGTCAAAATAAGATAAGACCCAATAAAAGTGATCAATATATATTGAGCATAGTAATTAATATGTTATGATATGAAATATAATGTGAAGAGATCAAATGGTGCATTGAATTTTTATGATGGGTAGAAATTCAAATTACATGAAAGGATGCTTATTATAAATAGATGGTTATGGTTCCCAAAACACACCTCTGAAGAATCATTGAAAGATTGTCTTCTTTTTTACTTTCTCCATCTGAAAAGAGAAGATAGAGATTCTTGGTATTATTAAGGAAGACCATTCCGTCAAGTTGTTCTTCACCGATCATTAGCGATGGACAATTGTAAGTTGATGTATTTAAGTATTTAAGTTTCTTAATGGTTTGACATGATCCAAATAGAATTTTATAATTCTGATTTCTTCAATTGGTATCAGAGCCATCATGTTAAAATATTAGGAAAATATAATTTAAGATTAAAGTTTTGACCGACATGCTTTGCGATCTTTTCTGAAATTTTTTATATACTTCTGTCACAATGCATGTTCATGCAAACATTCGGATGATGCAAGTATAATTTTTTTGCATTTGTTTTCTTATGGAATATTTAACTTATTTTGACTGATTAAATATGTAAATGGGATCCAGTATTTTATTTGAAGATATTTTGGTTTGACACGGAAATCATTATACTTAGTTCAAGTACTTCTATAATGGATTAACCATGTGATCTATTGGTAAATATCGCTTTATATTGGCTATTATATAGTTTAATAATGTTGCGGCATTTAATCTTTGCTGAATGATTTATCCATATAGTATTCTAGGAACACATGTTGCATGTTTAATGATTAATATGGAGTAAAGTGTTTTGTTACTCACTAATGTTAGACAGTCACATTTTTCTTACACACATTCACTTTCTTTGTGTAATATCTTCGATGTGTCTATTATTGTTTAAACAAAGGGACGTATCACTTCATTCATGCGTCTTCTTTTGATTTCTTTTTCCCTTACTTTTTCTTTTCTGTTTTCGGACATTAAAGCACATAAAGAAAAGATGAAGTAAAGTTTTTTTTTCGTTTGATCAGTTTCAAGATCTACGTATATAAATCCACATCTATTTTCTTATAGAAAGTTTTGATTTATTCCAGCACAGAATTTTATTTTGGATTAAATCTTTAATCATTATTTGTTGGTCTTATGAGATGTTGTACTTTAATTACATGTGCATACGTGGGCATACACTTTCATTTGTTCATAATGTTTACCTATACATGTGAGAGTACATAGTGCTATTTTCAATTATATGATAAAGTTAAGGAGACATATCTCTTATGTATTATTTTATTCTTGTATTGATTATCATTATTTTTTTAATGATAAATTAGAAAATAAATATGGGTATATTATATATTCTAAAATAAATTATTATTGCACAATATGTTACCAAAGTAGCCTGTTTTGTGTAGTTTAATTTATTTTAAAATACAAATAGTGATCTATTTGTTACTAGTCAAATATTGAGTGGCCCAAAGGAAACTTAATATTTGAAAATGTAACATATAGAATTGTGGTAATATTTGTGATAATTATTTGGTGTTACATATAATTAATAAATTAGCCCAAAGGAAAATTTATTATTTGACATGTTATTTTATTATCATTTTTTTTATTACCATGATTAAGATATTACTTGCAAGTTAATATTTCTGTCCAAAGACTAAATATTAATGTTGCATCTATATCTTTTGATGGGGTTTGCCCATATTTATATTTTGTTATTGTTTAAGGTGGTACTTATGTTTTATTTTGTTCTCTGTTCAGTTTCTTCATCTGTTACTAATATCAATGCGAGCATCAATTCCATTCCAATGTTAAATGGCACAAATTTTAAGGCATGGCTAGAGAGTATTAATATTACTCTCGGAGTCATGAATTTGGACTATGCTTTGAGGATCACAAAACCCACAGAAATTATTGATATGAGTACCCCTGATGAAAGGAGGGAGATGAAAAAGTAGGAGCGATCCAATCGCATAAGTCTAATGATAATTAAGCGTGCCATTCCAGAAGCATTCAGGGGCACTATGCCAGAAGATATGGACACATCCAAAGATTTCCTTGAGGCCATTGAGAAAAGATTTGCTAAGAATGAAAAGGCTGAAACTAATACACTCTTAGCAAATTTAATCTCAATGAAGTATCAGGGTAAAGGAAATATCAGGGAGTACATCATGGAGATGTCTCATATTGCTTCAAAATTAAAAGCACTCAAGTTGGATTTATCTGAAGACTTGCTTGTGCATCTGGTTCTTTTATCCCTTCCTATACAATTTGGTCAGTTTAAGGTGAGCTATAATTGTCGAAAGGACTCTTGGTCCTTAAATGAGCTCATCTCTCATTGTGTTCAAGAGGAAGAAAGATTGAAGCAAGAAAAGACAGAAAGTGCTCACTTGGCTACCACTTCTAAAGAAAAGAAGAAGGGACTTAAAAGAAAAGTTTAAAAGGATGCTGCAGGTGCAACACCACAAAAGAAGCAACATAAAGAACAAAATAAGAATGGATGCTTCTTCTGTGGTGCAATAGGTCATCAAAAGAAGAAATGTACCAATTATCATGCTTGGCGTGTAAAGAAAGGTACATTTCTTAATTTGGTTTGTTCTGAAGTTAATTTAACTTCAGTACCTAGACACACATGGTGGTTAGATTCCGGTGCAATAACTCATATAAGTGTGTCTATGCAGGGTTACCTGAATTACCGAAAGTCAAATGATGGTGAAAGATACATCTATGTCGGTGATGGCAAGAAAGTTGAAGTTGAAGCAATTGGAAAGTTTAGATTATTGTTAAAGTCTGGAACC
Source organism: Pontederia crassipes (assembly GCA_030549335.1). Taxonomy (NCBI): domain Eukaryota; kingdom Viridiplantae; phylum Streptophyta; class Magnoliopsida; order Commelinales; family Pontederiaceae; genus Pontederia; species Pontederia crassipes. The sequence goes on from CM060190.1 coordinate 40,954,067, forward strand.
TATTTGAATTTACGTGAAACTTTTGTTGTACCGTCTTTTAGACAAAATTTAATTTCTATTTCTGTATTGGACAAATTTGATTATTCTTGTTCATTTGGAAATGGAAAATTCAGTTTGTTTCATGATTCAAAATTAATTGGTTCTGGTTCTTTATCTTATTGTGATAATCATCACTTACTTGATTCTATTGCTTCATATCATGAAACTCTACATACTACTTGAGGCATTAAGAGAAAGTTAACTAATGAGGATTCAGCTATGCTATGGCACAAGAGATTGGATCACATCTCCAAAAGGAGAATAGAAAAACTTGTGTCAAATGAAATCCTTAATCCCTTAGATTTTTCAGCATTCAACATTTGTGTTGATTGTATCAAAGAGAAACAAACCAATAAAAAGGGATTAGGAGCCAACAAGACTACAAATTTTTTGGAACTTATACATACAGATATTTGTGGACCATTTCCTTCAGCTGCATGAAATGGTCAACAATATTTTATAAGTTTCATAGATGACTATTCTAGATATGGCTATCTATATCTCATTCATGAAAAGTCACAGTCACTGGATGTGTTCAAAAAATTTTAAAGCCAAAGTTGAGTATCAACTTGGCAAAAGGATTAAAGCTGTCAGATCAGATCGTGGTGACGAATACTATGGTCGATATGATGGTTCAAGAGAACAACGTCCAGGGCTTTTTGCTAAATTCCTAGAGGAACACGGTATCGACAATATACCATGCCAGGTTCGCCTAGCATGAACGGTATAGCTGAAAGACGAAATAGAACACTTAAATATATGGTGAGGAGCATGATTTGTCATTCTACCTTACTAGAATCACTCTGGGGAGAAGCACTTAAGACTACAGCATATATTCTAAACAGAGTTTCAACAAAAGCAACAACAAAGACTCCATATGAGATTTGGACTAGTAAAAAGCCTACTTTAAATCATTTTCATATATGGGATGTCCAGCTGAGGCTAGGCCTTATAGGCCAAATAAGAGAAAATTGGACTCTAAAACAATCAGTTGCTATTTTGTTGGATATTCCGAAAGGTTCAAGGGGTGTAAGTTTTATGATCCCATGAGCAGATTAATTTTTTAGACGGGTAATGCTCAGTTCTTTGAAGATGTTGAATTTGAGGGAGGAGATAATATTAAGAACATTATCTTTGAGAAGGAATCAATTGAGATTCCTATTGACATTACTCAAGAATTTATTTTTGATAATGAGAATGTCACTATTCAATATAATGTTGCACAATCTCCTATATTGAATTTTATTTCAAAAGAATAAACTCTACAACCTCAAGAACAATTGCCATTAAGAAGATGCACTAGAGAGAGGAGAAATGCAGTGCCACATGATTACATTGTGTATCTCCAAAAACATGAGTTTAATATTGGTATAATGGAGAATGATCCATTCAACCTCCGACAAGCTTTGGAAAGTCCTAATTTTAAAAAATGGATTGATGCCATGAATGAGGAAATGAAGTCCATGCATGACAATCAAGTTTGGGATCTCGTCCCATTGCCCGAAGGTGTGAAATCCGTTGGTTCTAAATGGTTATTTAAAACTAAAAGGGATTTAAAGGGCAATGTAGAAAATATAATGCGAGACTTGTCGCACAAGGCTTTACACAAAAGGAAGGCATCGATTATCAAGAGACCTTCTCTCCGATTTCATCAAAGAACTCTTTGAGAACTAAGCATTAGTGGCTCATTTTGATCTTGAGTTACATCAGATGGATGTAAAGACATCGTTTCTTTAACATTATCTTTGAGGATGAATCAATTGAGATTCCTATTGACATTACTCAAGAATTTATTTATGATAATGAGAATGTCACTATTCAAGATAATGTTGCACAATCTCCTATATTGAATGTTATTTCAGAAGAACAAACTCTACAACCTCAAGAACAATTGTCATTAAGAAGATCCACTAAAGAGAGGAGAAATGCAGTGCCACATGATTACATTGTGTATCTCTAAAAACATGAGTTTAATATTGATATAATGGAGGATGATCCATTCAACCTCCGACAAGCTTTGGAAAGTCCTAATTCTCAAAAGTGGATTGATGCCATGAACGAGGAAATGAAGTCCATGTATGACAACCAAGTTTGAGATCTCGTCCCATTGCCCGAAGGTGTGAAACCCGTTGGTTCTAAATGGTTATTTAAAACTAAAAAGGATTCAAAGGGCAATGTAGAAAAATATAAGGCGAGACGCCGCACAAGGCTTTACACAAAAGGAAGACATCGATTATCAAGAGACCTTCTCTTCGGTTTCATCGAAGGACTCTTTGAGAACTATAATGGCATTAGTGGCTCATTTTGATCTTGAGTTACATCATATGGATGTAAAGACAGCGTTTCTTAATGGTGACATTGATGAAACGATTTATATAGTGCAATCAGAATATTTTGTATATAGTAATGCAAAGTCTATGGTTTGCAAGTTAAAGAAATCCATCTATGGACTTAAGCAAGCATCTCGACAATGGTATCACAAATTTCATGAAGTTATCATCTCATTTGGTTTTGAGATGAACTTAGTAGATAATTGTGTATATCATAAATTCTGTGGGAGTAAACATATTTTCTTGATTTTATATGTGGATGACATATTACTTGCCACAAATGATACAGGATTATTGCATGAAATCAAGAGTTTTTTATAAGTCATTTTGAGATGAAAGATTTTGGTGATGCATCTTTTGTGTTGGGAATCTAGATATATCGATATAGTGCTCGAGGTATTCTAGGATTATCCCAAAAATCCTATATCGAGAAAATCCTAAAAAGATATAATATGCAAGATTACAAACCAGGTATTACCTCTATATCTAAAGGAGACAAGTTTAGTATCGAACAGTGTCCTAAGAATGATTTTGGAAAATTGGAAATGCAGAAGATTCCTTATGCATCAGCAGTAGGAAGTCTTATGTATGCTCAAATTTATACGCGTCTGGATATTGCGTACATTACTGGAGTATTAGGTAGATATCTAAGTAATTCAAAAATGGATCACTGGAAAGCAATCAAAAGGGTCTTGCGGTATTTACAGAGGACAAAAGACCACATGTTGACATATCAGAGAACAGATAAGTTTGAGATCGTTGAATATTCAGACTCCGGTTTTGCATGCCAAGATAGTATGAAGTCCACATCAGGCTACATTTACTTGCTTGCCGAGGGTGCTATATCATGGAAGAGTGTCAAACAAGACACTATTGCATCTTCCACTATGGAAGCAAAATTTATCGCATGTTATGAGGCATCTAATCATGGAATTTGACTGCAAAATTTTATCACGGGACTACGCATAATAGATGGTATTGAAAGACCATTGAAATTATTTTGTGTCAATAAGTCAGCAGTTGCATATTCCAATAACAACAAGAGCTCGTCTAAATCCCGGCATATTAATATCAAGTTTCTTGTTGTTAAAGAAATAGTGAGAAAAAAGTTATTGTTTGTTGAGCATATTGGGACAAACTCTATGATTGCGGATCCGCTTACAAAGGGATTGCCACCCAAGGTGTTTCTCGAGCACACCGTTAGTATGGGTGTTATTTTGGTTCAGGATGTTTAGTTTCAGTGGGAGTTTGTAATTATAAATGCTCATGTTGTGAACATTTTGTTTTGTTGCTTTCAGCATATATACAGTTTAGTTTTCTTTTATGTTCACTCTTTTATTTAAGTTTGATCTCAATTTAAGTGGACCAGTTGAAAGTAGACATGTATGATCACATTGCATGTAACTTTCTGCTTTACATCCATATTATGATCTTATCATTAATCATATTGATATATGTGACCATTGTCGAGTTAAGTTGCGATGATTGCGACAAATACTACTTTGATCCTATATTGATACATTGATGAATAAGATTGATTTTTGAATTATGATTTTGACAATAAAGCTGAGCTCACTTTGGTACTTATGATGTATAATTATATGGTTTCATATATAACCCAAGTGGGAGATTGTTGGATCATATCTAATATTGAGTTTAATATGAAAGTAAATTATACAATTAATATATTGTTAAAATAAGATAAGATCCAAATAAAAGTGATCAATATATATTGGTCATAGTAATTAATATGTTATGATATGGAATATAACGTGAAGAGACCAAAGGGTGCATTGAATTTTTATGATGGGTAGAAATTCAAATCACATGAAAGGATGCTTATTATAAATAGATGGTTATGGTCCTCAAAACACACCTCTAAGGAATTATTGAAAGGTTGTCTTCTTCTTGGCTTTCTCCATATGATAAGAGAAGATAGAGATTCTTGGTGTTGTTAAGGAAGGTCATTCCATCAAGTTGTTCTTCACCGATCATTGGCGATGAACAATTGTAAGTTGATGTATTTAAGTATTTAAGTTTCTTAATGGTTTGACATGATCCAAATAGAATTTTATAATTCTGATTTCTTCATAAAAAAACATTATCTTTTTCAATAAAACTGAAATAATTATATTTGATATTATTTTTTTAAGATTATTTACATAAATTTCCCCTAAACTATCACGATTTTTCGCATTTGATATCAAACTATGAACTTATTTTTTTTATCCCTGAACTATCACAATTTTTTCACTTTAATCCTTATGATTACTTTTGTTATGTTTTCCATTACGTTTTGATTTTTTCCATTTATGAAAAGACTAAATTACCCCTCCCTCCATAACATATCAAATAATAAATATAAAAAAAGATAAAAAAATCAGAGGAAGGTAATTTTGTCTTGTTTATAAATGATAATTTTTTTGTTTGCTATTTTAATCCTTCCAACAATTTTTTTTATTTTTTATATTTGTTATTTCATATTTTTTTTGGAGGGAGGAGTAATTTAGTCTTTTCATAAATGAAAAAGTAAAACTAACGGAAGACGTAACATAGGTGACGAGAGAACTAAAGTGGAAAAGTCACGCGTGATAGTTTAAGGATCTAAAAACTTAAGTTCGTAGTTTGTGATTAGATGTGAAAAATTATAATAGTTTAAGGGAGATTTATGAAAAATAACCCTTTTTTTAATATCAATGGTATTAGATCATTACAAGACCATTATGTCAATTTTTTCCTAAACTCTAGTCGTTAAATGTATTTAACGACCAATTTTATTTTTTAACGACCACAAATCTTGTCATTAAAAGTGTTTTTTCTTGTAGTGTATAGTATAAAAAATTATTAGCTTTTGATTAATGCTCTTTTGTAAAAAAATTAAACCCCCTTATAACATAAAATCATTCCATAATAATAATAATAATAATAATAATAATAATAATAATAATAATAATAATAATAATAATAATAATAATAATAATAATAAGTGCAAAAGGAGTTATTCATAAATAATGTGGAGACAAAGAGTTAACTCTAATGATGAACATGTTATTAATGTTGCCCTATTGTTGTTGAAGACTACCTCAACATCTCCTCCAAATATTCGAGTCAAATTTGTCCTCCGGCATTGTAATATTTTTCCAAGCTTGGAATTCACTAATCCTAGTCCACGTTTCATCTATTTAATTAAAGTTATTTTCATAAATCTCTCCTAAACTATCATAATTTTCACATCTAACACTAACTACGAACTTATTATTGGGATCCCTAAACTATTGCGACTTTTTCACTTTAGTCCTCCCATCCACTTCTATTATGTTTTCCATCATTTTTACTTTTTCCATTTATGAAAAGATTAAATTACTCCTCCATCCAGAAAAAAACATGAAATAAAAAAATAAAAAAATAAAAAAAATCATTGAAAGGATTAAAGTGGTAAAAAAAATTATTTATGAAAAAAACTAAATTACCCTTCCTCTAATTTTTTTATATTTATTATTTGATGTGTTATGGAGGGAGGGGTAATTTAATTCTTTCATAAATGGGAAAAATAAAAAGTAACGGAAAACACAATAGAAGTAGACGGAAAGACTAAAGTGAAAAAATTATGATAGTTTAGGGATACAAAAAAATAAATTTAGAGTTTGGAGTTAGATGTAGAAAATCGCGATAGTATATATATGGGAGGTTTATAGAAATAACCCATTTAATTATAATCCCCAAGGGTCTCCAAGAGTTTCACAATGTTTTATATGGTTCAGAAAATTTCCAAGTCATGTTAGTTAAAAAAAACAAGAAGGCAAAATTTCAATTAAATTTGTAATCCTTCTTAGGTTGGATTTTAAATCATCACAACTCTTTTTATCTCAAATGTAATTCCTTTTGATCTCGAAGGAGGATACACTTTTTATGCATACCTGAATTATAAGCTTTTTTGAATGAGCCTAGAACATTCATTACCTCGTACTTTTCAAAATATTCCGCTTAACCATATGTTAACAATATTAACTTTTAAATTAGTTTACATCTTTTATTTTTTAAAAAATACTTTTCTACTCATAAATAAAACCAAATAAAAAATGAAAATAAAGTTAAAAATAGGAAATTCTCAAGTAGCCTTTGTTTCGCGGAGAGGGAATTGATCACTTTCTTCAATTGAAGACCCTTTATATATATATATATATATATATATATATATATATATATATATATATTCAATATTATGTTTTTAAAAAGTAAAATAGTTATTTGATAAATGAAAAATAAGCAAGGAAGTAAGAAAATTTTGACATCATTGATTATTTAGGTGTAACTGTAAATGTTTGGAAAGTTGAGGGAAGGTAAGTGGTTGATATAGGATTACTAGAAAAGTCCATAGATTAAAGGTGAGTGGAAAGAAAGTTTTTTAATTAAATCCAAACTCCTCCTTTAGATTGAATTCTAAATCATCAAAACTTTTTAAAATCTCTCAAATATGACTCCTTTTTATTTTCAAGAAGTGTGATAAGGTTAACAGTATGCAAATGTCGAGTTAATCTTTAGTTTAATAAGATATTATATAGCTCCTAAACTACGCAGAATAAAAACTAATAATCTGCACAAAATTTAGCACAAATGTTGACCAAACTTGCATTATAAACTTAACTCGTTCTTATAGTAATAATAAATCTTAGAACTAATCACTTTGTACCTGATTTGTAATCTAATTTCAAAAGATAATAGAATCGATGAAAAGCAGTAAAAAAGAAATCAAAGTAATCCATGTTAACTCAAACTTGATGGGAAAATCCGAGAACAAGGAGAGAAGATCGCAGAGAGATTGCAGAAAAATAGAAGAGACACACGAAATTTACCCAGGTTCACCCTTGAGATGAGGGCTACGTCCTGCAAAGAGGTTCCACTATATCTTTAGGTTTTCAGCCGCCACACCAAATTACATCAGAAATTAGGCTATTAATAGCCTCTCCAAACCGGGTTTAAAACCCAAACAAACAGAGAAAAAACCTAATCCGAACCACACGGGCCGGCTAAACAAAAGCCCAAAACCCGTCTAGGTTTCGGGGGCGCTGCCCCCGAACCCCCGCCCGCTCACCGGCGAGCGGGACCGCCGTCGGGGGGCGGGGCCCCCCGAACCCTCCCTTTCGTTCGTACGCCAACAATATTGTTAATTGGGTAATACTCAGATTCCCTTAAGCTCACGTGGGCGAACCCGGTGTGAGAAACAAGAGCCCCTGAAGTATTCACCAACTCTAACATTCTCCCACTTGGTGGATACTTCACACCAATGAGAGCCTTGCCAGCAACATTCTTCTTCAATCCGACAGCAGTAGAGCACCACTCAAACTTTACACCTGTAACTGCTTTAGTCAGAAAATCAGAACTATTATCTGTTGTATCAACCTTTTCAAGCTGAACCTCTTTCTTTTCCACCTTTTCCCGAATAAAGTGGTATTGGATGTCAATATGCTTTGTGCGTGAGTGAAATGCGGGATTCTTAGCTAACTGAATAGCACATTGATTATCACATCTCACCTCTATAGCACCTTGCTCAAATCCGAGCTCTAAGCACAACCGTCGTAGCCATATGGCCTCTTTTGCAGCATGAGTAAGAGCCATATATTCTGCTTCTGTAGAAGAAAGTGCTACCACGCTTTGTCTCTTGCTCATCCAACTTAGTGCAGCCCCAAATAATGTAAAAATATATCCGCTAGTGGACCGTCTACTATCAATGTCTCCACCCCAATCAGCATCTACATGGCCCACAATATTAAGCATCTTTCCTTTTTCCGCACCTTCAAAGCACAAAACAAAATCTGAAGTTCCACGAAGGTACCTGAAAACTCTCTTGATAGCATTCCAATGTTCCCTGCCTGGGTTAGACATATACCGACTCAAGACTCCCACTGCTTGGGCTATATCTGGACGCGTGCAAACCATGGCGTACATCAAGCTGCCCACTGCACTTGCATATGGCACACGATCCATCTCTTCAGCTTCTTCATCCGTCTTCGGGCATTGCTCTGCAGAAAGTTTGGTTCCTAGAGACATAGGAGTACCCACTGGCTTGCAGTCCGACATGTTAAATTTCTTCAACACTTCTTTTATGTACTTCTCCTGTCCTAGCCACAACTTTCGCTTCTGACGATCCCTTCTAATCTGCATACCCAAAATAAAATTCGCTGGCCCTAAGTCTTTCATCTCAAACTTCTTGGCCAACAAACCCTTCACTGAATTCACCATCTTCATACTGTTTCCAATCAGCAACATGTCATCCACATACAGTGTAAGAATGACAAACTGATCTCCAACTCTCTTCACATAAACACAATGATCTGAATCTGAACGTACAAACTTGAGTTCGAGCATGTACGTATCAAACTTCTGGTACCACATCCTTGGCGACTGCTTCAATCCATACAAAGACTTCTTCAATTTGCACACCAGCTTTTCTTTACCTTGAACTTCAAAGCCTTCTGGTTGCCTCATATATATCTCTTCCTCCAAGTCCCCATGAAGGAATGCCGTCTTTACATCCATCTGCTCTACCTCAAGATTATATGCTGCTGCCAGAGATAGAACAAATCTGATTGAAGTCATTTTCGCCACGGGAGAAAAAATTTCATCATAGTCGACTCCCTCAACCTGAGAGTATCCTTTAGCTACCAACCTCGCCTTGTACTTTTCTACAGACCCATCCGGTTTCAGCTTTCGCTTGAACACCCATTTGCAACCAATTGCCTTTCTATCCTTAGGCAATTTACACAAACTCCATGTTTCATTCTTATCCAGTGACTGCATCTCATCTGCCATAGCAAGCTCCCACTGATTTGCATCATCCATAGACCTTGCATCTTTTACAGAACTAGGTTCTTCTCCGATGATGCTCAAAGCATGAAACGAACTCAGAGCACTAAGAGAGTATCTCAAAGGTGCTCTTCTTTCTCGTGTCGATCTCCTGAGAACTGGTATGGTAGTACCAATATCCGGGTCTTCATCTGAATCTGCATCTTCAACTTCATTAACCGAGTCTTCTTGATCCGGTTCTATAACAGACTCAACTGAAGTATCTTGTGCATCCACCTCTGAAGTTTCAGAATCAGAATCTTCTTCAAGCACTACCACTTTCTTAGGTTCATCACCTTTTTGAACTTCAACTTGGGAACGTGATTCACGGAAAACAACATCCCTACTGTAAACAATAGTCCTTGACTTTGGATTCCACAGTTTGTAGCCCTTGATCCCTTCCTTGTATCCTACAAATATGTTCTTTTCAGATTTACTATCAAGCTTACCCCGCTTTTCCTTGGGTATATGAACATATGCGTCACATCCGAACACCCGAACATGAGACAAATTTGGCTTCTTCCCAAACATTGCCTCATAAGGGGTCTGATCCTTCACTGATGAGGTCGGTGAGCGGTTCTTCAGGTAGTTTGCTGTGGCTACAGCTTCTGCCCAGAATTCTTGCCCCAATTCAGCCCAACTCAGCATACATCTAGCCTTCTCTATGAGTGATCGATTTAACCTTTCAGCTACTCCATTCTGCTCAGGTGTATATGGAGTTGTCTTCTGCCTAGCAATACCATTGTCCACGCAGAACTGCTCAAATTTATCTGAACAAAATTCACCTCCATTATCTGTACGAAGGACCTTGATCTTGCAGCTCAATTGATTTTCCACCAAAACTTTAAATTCTCGAAACTTATCGAATACATCTGATTTATTCTTGATAAAATAAATCCAACTGTATCTCGAAAAATCATCTATAAAAGAAACATAGTACCTGGACCCTCCAATAGATGGAGTCGGAGTTGGTCCAAAGACATCACTATGAATCAGTTCGAGAATCTTCGTTGCTCTTGAACCTGTGTGTTGAAAACTGACTCGGTTTTGTTTTCCATGGAGGCAATGTTCACAGAACCCGAAGCCCACAGAACAATCCGGAACTCCTTCTACCATCTGACTTGATGCTATAGTTGAGAGTCCTTTTTCACTGATATGGCCTAATCTCCGATGCCACATCATAGATTTGCTGTCTTCATCTTCTTTGGCCTCTTCAGAAATAAATCCGCAGCCCACAGATATTGTCTCTCCGAGCAACTTGTACAACGTGCCATAGCGAACCCCTCGTGCAATTACAATCGACCCTCTGATCATCTTGCACGAATCCTTATCGCAACTGAATATAACACCCGAGTCAGCCATTGTACCAACAGATAATAAACTCCTGCTCATAAGTGGTATATGCATCACATCTGGTAGAGTCTTCACCGTGCCATCATTCATCCTCAACTTCACCCTGCCACGTCCAACAATCTGAACCGCAGTGTCATCTCCGAGCATGACATCTCCACCATTATACTCCTCATATTCACAGAACCAGTGTTTATGAGGCGTCATGTGGTACGAAGCACTAGTGTCGATAAGCCAGACATCTTTATCTGACTGTGCCGTACATGCAGAAGCCACATACATATCTCCTGCCTCAGCCTCCTTTTTGTCCGAGGTTGACTCAGCTTCTTTCTTATGAACCGGCTTGTTTTTGCAATCTCGCTTCAGATGGCCCCACTCTTGACATCTCCAGCATTGCACCTTCTTATCCTTACTCTTCGAACGCCCACGAGATTTGGATCTCCCTCTCTGATTTTGATTCCTTTCTGGTTGCCTTCCTCTGGCCGCCAGCGCCTCTTTACCAGAACTTGCTGATCCCTTTCTCCGTATTTCCTCTGATAACAAGGCAGCACATACACTTTCATACGAAAGTTCTTTATCTCCGCCACCAATCACAACAATCAGATTGTCCCATGAATCCGGCAGCGAACAGAGCAATGTTATTGCCTTATCATCATCTTGAAACTTAACACCGATTGATACAAGTTGACTGATCACCGTGTTAAAGTTATAAAGATGGGTAGAAAACGAGTCACCCTCCTGCATCCGAAGATTGTACAATTTCTTCCTCAGAAATAACTTGTTAACCAACGACTTACTTTGATATAGGGATTCCAACTTCCTCCACAGATCTCTGGCAGTAGGTTCGCCCATCACATTCGTAAGAATTGAATCCGCGAGACACAGCCGAATCAAACCCTTCGCCTTTCTATCAATCCGATCCCACTCTTCGATCGCCTTTGGATCTGCCTGACTGGAGGAGGCCTCGTCCGCGACCTTCGCCGCCTCCATGCCTGGTCTCTCCTTCTCGATTGCCGTCCAAAGATCTCGATCACAAAGGAGATCCTCCATCTTCATCTTCCAGAGATCAAACCGTGTTCCATCAAATTTTTCTATCTCGATTCGCGATCCTCCTGACATCTCGAATAAACCTTAATTCCTCGAACAACCTGTGCTCTGATACCAATTGATGGGAAAATCCGAGAACAAGGAGAGAAGATCGCAGAGAGATTGCAGAAAAATAGAGGAGACACACGAAATTTACCCAGGTTCACCCTTGAGATGAGGGCTACGTCCTGCAAAGAGGTTCCACTATATCTTTAGGTTTTCAGCCGCCACACCAAATTACATCAGAAATTAGGCTATTAATAGCCTCTCCAAACCGGGTTTAAAACCCAAACAAACAGAGAAAAAACCTAATCCGAACCACACGGGCCGGCTAAACAAAATCCCAAAACCCGTCTAGGTTTCGGGGGCGCTGCCCCCGAACCCCCGCCCGCTCACCGGCGAGCGGGACCGCCGTCAGGGGGCGGGGCCCCCCGAACCCTCCCTTTCGTTCGTACGCCAACAATATTGTTAATTGGGTAATACTCAGATTCCCTTAAGCTCACGTGGGCGAACCCGGTGTGAGAAACAAGAGCCCCTGAAGTATTCACCAACTCTAACAAAACTAATTAAACGGGTTCATGCAACTTTTGTTTACATAATAAAAATCTCTTATAAAATATACTGCACATGAAAAGTAGGAGAAAATGGCATCCAAATAGTAGGTGGAGGCTTCGATGATCTCTAGATCATTGGCGGCACAAACAACGAGTTATCATGGAGACTTTCCATGTGGAAATAAGGAAGATTAGAATTAGATTCCTATTTAACTTATTTTTCAATGATGAATAAATATGTTTCAAAATAATCTCCGATACAAATAAGATTAGAATTCTTGTGCTTGAAATTCTTCAGAAAAATTATTGTACAACAAAATCAAACAATTTTAACGGCCCTTGATATCATTTCATGGTCTAACACAAACTCTAAATTAGATTGGGAAAGTGTTTGTCATGGATGATTACCTTCTGGACATGACTCATGACCTGGGCGATGTTTCAAATTGAAATTGTGTCTTTTTCTTAGTAGTTTTAATTCATAAATCCTTTCTCGTGCATCCTAGACTAAAAGAAATACAAAACTTGGATAATTTTTTTTTGTTTTAATAAAATACAATCTAATAATCTAATAAAATGATACACACTATGACAAGTTAATTGGAGCAAGACTAAATGTAAGTTTAATTATATGTTAAAATATATGTGCATCAACTTCAAGTTCTTCACTCATAACAGTTACCTACAAAGGATCCTGATAGCTTGATTATATGTCTAAGGTTCAAAGAGTGAGACAAGCTAAAAAAAAGTATAGGCACTTTATAAAGCAGTATGTGATATAAATAGGATAGACATGGTGTGTCCTTTAGTACTTGAGGGGACACGTTGAACACTGAAGCATCCAGACAAGACCTCCCATCCATCTTCCTCTTCTCTCTTTGCTCCAAATCTTGTTTCCAAGCCCTCTAATTCCCCCAACCAGACCTCCCTTTATTCACCTGCACAAGCCTTCCTCCGCCTTTCTGTAACACTAGTACCCATAACTCAGAGAGATGTTCCATTAGACTCCAAAGGATATGTGGAAACCATATCAATACCACCTTTAGTTTCTCTCTCTGTTGTAATAAATATTGGATAACAATGCATTACTTTACGGAATTTTTTTCGTAATGTTTATATCAAATATGTTTATATATATATATATGTATTTACATATGTATGTATACACAAAACACTAAAAAATAAAAGTGTATGATAGGTTCTTTTTGCTTGGAAATTTTAATTCTCCACCTAAAATGTCTATGGTATCGGATCTTATAGGGAGGCCATATAGATACAGAGTTTGTATAGCCATCCATCATAGGGAACCTGATTGTTGAATCCTCTAACGATGAAGCATTACTTTGGTGTTACATATCAACTTTCTTTCATGTTGTTGAGTTGAAAAGATTAAGTTGCCAACATCCAAAAGTTTTAGAAAGAAAGAAGGATGAATGAAACTTATATCTAGGGGTGTTCACGGGTCAAGTTTGATTCGACTCAACCTCGAATTAAATCCGACTCGTCCAATTTTTATCAGGTCGGATTGGGTCACCCCTCTTTGTAAGGTTGGACTCATGAAGGTCGAGTTATCCGACCATTATTATTTTTTATTTAATATATAAAATTTATTTAAAATAATAAAAAACTTGTTAAGTATTTAAATATTATTTTACACATATAAATTTTTTATATATATTTATTATTTTTTACATGAGATATAAGCTAAAAAATAAATAAAAAATTGAGTCTTCATATTAAGTTTAGTCAACTCGACATAATCAATACCTATAGCGAAAAGGCCCAACTCAAAGAGCCCAGCAGCCCTAACCACAACTTAAACCCCCAACACAATATTTTAAGAGGACATTTTTTTATAAGTAATATTTCTATATTACTGATAATCTTTCTATATTATTGATAATATGAAGTTAAATTACGGTCACCACTTTGTTTATTTTATTTTAATTTGTAAGTAATCTTGATTGTCTAACAATGCATATTGCTTATGAAATGACAATTCACGTTGATTAGGAGGAGATGTCCATCTAGATTATCACTTAAATGGTAATTTTATTTTATCACTTTTTCATTTCTGTCCTTCTAATCTTAGACAAATAAAATATGAAATAATATAAAAAATCAAATAACAATAATAAAAAATTATTACCATTATTATTATCATAATTAATAATATTAATTTCTTGTAATTATTATTTATAATTATTATTCACATGAATTGCATATTATTATTAATCGATATTTTAATATTACATATATTTATTACCAAAAAAATTATAAATATTAATTATTTTTTTTTGTTCAAGTTTTTAGCCAGATTAAATAACTTTAATTGGACATTAGTGCAAAGGGTATTTTAGTTAAAACTGTGCATTACCTAGTAATCTTTTATTATAAGTAAATAATATAATTTGAATTACTAGAGAAATTACTTGTACATAGTAAATAAAATAATGCATATTACTAGTAATTTAAATAAGTAACAATCTTTATATATATGAGATAATGTATATTGTAAGATAATGTACAAAGGTAATACAGTAAGCTCCTCCTAAAAGTGATTCCTCGCCTAAACCACCACCTAACCCACTCTCTCACTCTCACCCACACAAGAAGGCAAACCATAGCAGAAAAAGGGAGGAGAGGAGGAGTGGGAGGGAGCACAAGTTGCGTCAGCCAGGAAAATAAGAGATGGAAGGGGAGAAAATTAGGGCTTAAGACAAGATTCTTGTGTGATTGGGTTAAGGGAAATGTGGAACAATCCTTTTTGTTCTTAAATTGATAAGAGTAAGAAGGTTTACATTTGATTTTCTCTTGTTTCCTACTATATGATTTGACTCGATGAGTTCATGTTCCATTGTTGAAGTCACTGTTCATGGATGATGTTCATGCTAAGCTACAATGCTATTCATTAATCCATGTAATTATGATATATGAATCGTATGAGTAAGGATCGGAATGTAGTATTATCATGAAAAGAATAGTTTTTTGAATGTTCAAATATTGAAATTGTATAGAGGAAGTAGCTGAATTTGTATGGGTTGGAATCGAATGGAGAAAGGTATCGAACCCCATGATTTGGAATATCATGGACCATGACTTGGTCGAAAGTCACAGCTGTGATTAGTTTTAGGACTCATATGTAACAGGCATGAAACGCAGGACATTATTTGTGTTGTGGAGTCATTACATCCATGATATGCACTTACGACCGAGGCCATGAAAGGTGTCACACTCGTTACGCAGATATACGACCTATTGCAATGAAGGAATGAGACATGAAATGGGTTTCATAGCCCATCAATTTCAAAGACCAAAAAGAGCTTTTTGTTTGCTCTCTATAGGCAGACATAGCGACTTCAATTAGACCATAAGCACATTTGTTTAGACCATAGCAGGGCATTCAAAAATGAACTCTTTTGTTTTCTCCCTATGGTTGAACTTTGGTGTGCCCTTGGTGTCCATAGCACATTGATGAAGTCCATAGAAAACTATAATACTGACTGTTTTTAACTATTTATGCCCTAATTAAATTACTAATTGATTTTCATGTAAGCATGCAAAATTAGGGTTACTAGAAATCATTATTTGATGTCTTGCTCTCATCTAGGCGCAAATTGCATGGACAACCATTAGATAAAAGTTGCCACATGTTTGAGTGTATTGATTATCTTATGATGCTAATTAAAAGATGGATCACCATATATGCTTTGTTCTTCATTGATGGAGGCAATGTCCTCACCATTGTTGAGTCTCCTAGAGGCTATGTACTCACTAATACAATGCCATGTCTTATAAAGGATATGTCCTCACATTTGTGGTGTTGACTGTCATGGAAACTATGTCCTCACCTTTGATGTTTGAGTTTCCAAGAAGGGTAAAAGGATGACCCATTTGACTTAGCTAGCCATCCGATGACGTCACTTGATCCGACTATCATACGACCAATGTTTTTATAACCGGATCGAATATCGAATAAGAAGGTTAACTGGGTCACAATCCGACCAATTCGATCGGGTTCAAAGAAATTATATTAAATTTTTATTAAAATAATATTTTTATAATAATCTTGAATATAAATATCATAGTTAGCATAATATAATATATAAATAATAAACCATTAATGATAAATCACTATGAAAATATATATATGCTTATTATTTGTATAATATTAATGGTGTAATATTATATACTTTTAAATTTTTTATTAGTGTATTTTTAGTTCTCCTCTCATGATTATTTCTTAAAGTTAATTATTTAAAAATTTCTTATCCAACATTCTTTTTCCTTTTCCAAAACAAAATTCTTGTACTTTAAAATATTTTTAACCTTAATTGCTTATTTTTGTTTTAATTTAGAATTGACTAATTTTATATTTAACAATATATATATATATATATATATTGCTTCAAAATATAATGCTTACTCAAAATAAAGTTATTATTATTATTATTATTATTATTATTATTATTATTATTATTATTATTATTATTATTATTATTATTTCTTTTAATCATTCCTAAACTATCATAATTTTCTAGATCTAATCCCAAACTACGAACTTAATTTTTTGGATCCTTAAATTATCATAATTATTTCAATTTAATCCTTCCGTCCAATTCCGTCAACTTCTCAGTTATTTTTTATTTTTTGCATTTGTGAAAAGTCCATTATGCCCTTACTATAAGTGTTACTCTAATTTTCTTAAAATAATATATTATAAAAATAATTAAAAAACTACGGGTGGCGTTGCCCCCCGTGTTGTCGGAGCGAAAGGGGGGTGCCGGCCGCCCATGCTAGCCCGGAGCCGGCCCCCTAATCTCCCTTGCCGCACGCGAGGGAGAAAGGGGGGGAGGCGGCACCCCCCTTTCGCTCTGGTGACACGGGGGCAACGCCCCTAGTAGTCTTTTTTTAATTATTTTTTATATTCTTATTATATATTATTTTAGGAAAAATATAGTAACACTTATAGTAAGGGCATAATGGACTTTTGACAAATGTGAAAAATAAAAAATAATCGAGAAGTTGACGAAATTGGACGGAAGGATCAAATTGAAAAAATCGTGATAGTTTAAGGACCCAAAAAATAAAGTTCGTAGTTTGGAGTTAGATCTGAGAAATCGTGATAATTAGATGTGGTTAGAGGAAATAACCCTTATTATTATTATTATTATTATTATTATTATTATTATTATTATTATTGTTGTTGTTGTTGTTGTTGTTGTGGTGGTGGTGGTGGTGGTGGTGGTGGTGGTGGTTATATCATCCAATAAATTAACTTTTATATTATTCAATTTTGCTTTCTTTTTTCCTTCTATCAATTATTAAATATTATGTTTCCTTTTTTCTTTAAGAATTTTCATATCCAAGTTTAATGCTTTTCATTTTCTTTTCTTTACTTCCTTTTTTATCCAAAAAAGTAAAAGCCAGGTTGAACTAGAATTTCCGGTACAACCCGATTTTTCTGGTTCTTCCTAGTTCATCCGAATTCTTTTTATAAAAACTGGGTTTCTATATTAGTGCGGAATTGATTGGCAGCTGGTTCATGATTGAACCGGTTGGACCAACCGGTTTGGTCCAATTCTTAAAACCATGCATATGGCATAACTAAGATGTAATAGCTTGGACATAATGAAGAATATGTTATTGCTGTGCATATGTAATTAGTGTATGTCCATTATCATTAATGTTAAATTGTCAATGATTAAGAAGTAAAAGTTAACTAATTATAAGTTCATAAAGAATTTTTATCTTGCCATGAATATTGTTCCAATGATGTAAAGGCTCTATTTGGCAAAACTTGCGATTTGTTTAGAGGATAACGGATCGACTAGAGGATAACGATTTGATTAGAGTATAATGGTTAGCTATTAGAGTATAGCGGTTAGCTATTAGAGGATAGCAGATAGTGATTGGTTTATAAATTCAATAAAATCTATTTGGTAAATATAGCGATTAAATTAGCGTATCATATAAAATGACAAAAATTGACATCACATATAATTTATGATCATTTTTATATACATCATATTCATATAATTTAATTTAAAATAATTATTTTGAATATTAATACTTTTTAAAATCTTATTTAATATAAAATATTGATTAATTCAAAATAAAAAACTTATTTGGGTTGTAATTAAAATTAAAGATGTGATATATAAAATAAAAATAATATACGATATTTAATAAGTAAATAATTTTTTATTTTAAAAATAAAGGTATAATAAAAAGAAAATATAAAAATGTTACCCCTATACTCTATAAGCTAGTAGTAGTAGCTTATAACATTTTGTGTTTAAATCTTTAAACGTTACTGAGAAAAAAATACTTACCAAACGTTTATATAGAAATATTTTTACATTAACAAAACGTTATCCAGTACTAAATACTCTGCCAAAGAATATAAACCTCTTCGTCAACAACCAAATGTTCGAGAGAAACAAAAAGTAAAACAAAGGACATTATATGGTTATATATCAAGATGCAAATTAAATGCGACAAGGCTTGAACAAAACATAGCAATTAAACAATGGAATTAAATGACCTCAAATAGTAGTACTTTCTTAATAAATTAGGAAACAATTATAATTAAGGACGAACTCGGAGGAATCGATTCTTCTCCAAGAAATCCAGCAAATAATCATCACATGTTCTTCTTTATACTAATTCTCTCACATGTAGCAGAACCTCTGTTTGCTCCTTTTGAGCCGCTCCTCTCACGAGTAGAAGGAAAAGGAAATATGCGCTAGTTTAGATATAAAAATAAGTTAGAAAGGAAATATGGAAGAAGACCGAACAAAAAAAATATGTCGAAAATGCACACACAAGACTAAAGAGGAAGGTGCCATTTTTTTTTCATATTGATACAATGTTAGATATAAAAAAGATGTGATAGCACAAAATACATAAATACAAAATCAATGTATTAGTCAAATTCGTTGATTAAAAAAGGTTTTTTTCCTCTGACCTCCCTGAACCATGAACTTTTTCTTGTCTATCATCGACTCTCGAATATTTCGCTGACATTCCTGAACTATGTCATTTTTTCTCTTAAGTCCATCCGTTAATTTTTCTTAACTTTCTCGTTAATTTTTATTTTTTTTAATTTATAAATTGATCAAACTATCCTCACATAGTCACTACAAGAAAACTATCGAGTAGCGACGCAATATAGCGTCACAATCACCAGTGATGCTAAGACGATGCCCGTGACGTCGTTATAGCGTCTAAGTTGAGTCACTCAATAGAGGCGCTACTTGCCTCCCAATAGCATCACATTAGCATTTTCATGACGTTTCGTGATATGGACGCTACAAGAGGCGTCATGGAGATGCTAATTAGTCGCTATTATTACGCGCGATGAAGTGAAAATGCGTGGCAGATCGTAGCGCTTCTATAGTGTCGACTTATGTTGATGCGAAGCTAGCATCGCAAGCTATGATGACGCTACTACGAAGTCGATATGGGCGCCGTATCTTTGCGCGATTTTGGCGCCGAGTTATGTGACGCTACGTGGCATCTCATATGGTGAGACACTATGTAGACGCCAGGTGGACGCTACACGCAACACATTCCAAAATAAAAATATATTCATATAGTGGCCTACGCATGTAACACACACAACGCTTAATTGGCACTATTTTACACTACTCCGCGGATCTGTTTGAGGAACATATATGATGTAAGATAGATATGATAGAAGATAAGTATTATTAGTTGGGTTTTTTTTGAGATATTGTTGTTATTTTATCTTTATAGGGTTTAAATTCTTTTAGATTTGATTGTAAATGCTTATAAATAGGCATAACCTCTTTCATTATTAGATACTTCAAGTATTATCCAATTATTCATTAAGCCTGTGTGGTTTTGTTTCTCGGTGGATTCCGAGTCTATCAAGCTATTGATGATATATTGTATGCATAAGTAATATATATAATATTGATGATTTGTCCGAAAGTTGTAATCTCCTCTACTTTACGATCCCCCGCTGCATCAAGTGATATCAGAGCCTTCGAGGAGATTTACCTCTTCGTCCCGGTGCTCGTCTTCTTTTTCATTATCCATTTATTATTTTATTTTAGTTTCCTTCCTAACTGAAATGTCTCCATTATTTTTATTTTGTTTATTTTCTTATTTGATTACCTCTTTATCCTTTTTCTTTCTCTTTCTCTTCTCCCTCGTCATTTGTTAATTACATTATTTTTATCTTGTTTTCTTTTTCTTTTTCTTTTAATTTTATTTAACTAATTAGATGATGATAGATCCACTTTCATTCCATGGGTATTTTAATATCGATGAATTTTTGTATTGAATTTCGAAGGTCGGTCATTTCTTTGATTATTGGGATGTTCCAGAATCTCAACAAGTCAAATTAGTTGCCAACAAATTTACAACCAGAGCACTTTCTTGGTGGAAAGAGAATAAACAATTACGAGTTTGTTATCACAAATAACTTATTTGGACATGGAAAAAGTTTAAAAAAAAATTACTCGTCGAATATTTTTTGCCTTTGTCGTATTATTATCTTGTTTTTTAGCAATCAAGCAAATATCAACAAGAGAGGCAAAATTTATTTCAAGAAGTGCAATTTCATTTGAAGAACATCAAGAATTCAATTGACAAAGTTCAACAACGGTTGGATAGTATAATGCCCGAGGCTCTTTCAAAATCTGTGCAATCTTGTGAATATCAATTGCCTTTGGAAGTATATATGCTCCAATTGAAGAATCATAAGAAACTACTTACGATATCAAAATCTATTCAAATACTGAAGAGTTGGTTATTTTGGATTTTCTTTTAGAATCTATGCAATCCTATGAAGATCAATTATCTTTGAAAGTTATGTCTGCTCCAATTGAAAAATTACAAGAAACTGCTCAAGATATCACAATCTATCCAAATATTGAAGAGTTGATTATCTTGGATTTTCTTTCTGAGAGAAAAGAAGATAAATTTATTCAGGAGGTGGATAAAAAGTTTGAACTAAATTTGTCAACTAACAAAAGAGATCTAATTCAAATGCTTCAAATTGATCTCAGATGCATGAAAGTTTTCGTCAATGCGAAATATTTTAATTTTCTACGGATTATATTTTCAAGTCAAGATTTAAGGATAATACCTTATTATTTGGTACTGTTATACAATATGTTTGTTCTAAATGCTTTATTTGATGAGTTGAGAAAGAAGACTAGACCACTGCGAGATATTAAGCGTGAACCTCCAGATTCAATTTTTCAGAGTTCGAGGTCGAACTCTTTTGAAGAAAGAGAGATTGATGTAGGATAGATATGATAGAAGATAAGTATTATTAGTTGAGATTTTTTTCTAGATATTGTTGTTATTTTATCTTTATAGATTTTAGATTCTTTTAGATTTGATTGTAAATGCTTATAAATAGGCATAACCTCTTTAATTATTAGATACTTCAAGTATTATCTAATTATTCATTAAGCCTGTGTGGTTTTTTTTCTCGGTGAATTCTGAGCCTCGGTGGATTCCAGGTTTATCAAGCTATTGATGTGCTTTGAACTGTCAACCTCTTTCGAGATTCGTCCGAAAGTTGTAATCTCCTTCATTTTTCGATCCCTCGCTGCATGAATATATGTTAATTAAAGAATAGATTAACTATACACTATCTATATTTATATAACTATATGTTATCTATTTTGATACAACCCCATATGTGTTAATATATAGTATCTATAATATACTTTAATAAATAAATTAATTAAATATTATATGTGTACCTTAATATATGCATTCCTACATAATTACTTATATATGCCTACATCATATGTATGTTCCTAAATATATATTTATTACATATATTATATATATTACTTATGCATACAATATATCATATCTTATTATACATACATTATTTTTATATTCTTAACCATGGAATTATGATGGTTACAAAATATCCCATTTTAACGTTAGAGACTCAATAGCGTCGATGGAGCATCACAATAGAGCCGTGATGATTGTCAATGCTAGAGAGGCACTATTGGCATCTCCTTGGCGTCGCAAGTTTGAGACATAAGATGTTCGAAATGCTATTTCGATGTTAGGTTGTCGCTAATATAATTTAGCGATTCATTAACATCTCTATAGTGTCGTATTAGCTGACTTTTTATTACCCTCACTTAATCGGACACATATTGATATATAAATACACATATATACTTATACTTATATATAATATGTACACATATACATATTATTATCACTTAATCTCGCACATATAAATATATACATACACATATATACTTATAATACGTGTACATATACACGTTATTATCACTTAATCTCGCACATATATAGACATATACATACACGTATATACTTATAATACATATACATATACACATTATTATGACTTAATCTCGCACCTATAGATATATACATACACATATATTAGATATACATATACACAATTGTCATATAAAGCTATTTCAATATAATCTTAATGTATTATAAACTTATAATGTATAAACTTATTATATGTAATTTTATAATGCATAAACTTATAATATAATATAAACTTATAATATAACCTAAAGTTAAATCCTTAACTCCTCTTAAATTATGAAAAGAATTAAATTAGGATTAAAAATGATGTCACTACAGTCTCGAAATAGCATCTCAAGGTATTTGGCGCCTCTTTAGCGTCGCATTTGCGGAAGGCGCTAAATACTTGAGTTAAATTCCTAACCACTCTTTTGTGTTTTCACTTTTCACCGTTACTCATCGATTTTCACCGCGACTGACGCCCGACGCCCGAATCCTGACTCCGATGCCCTGCCTACTCCGACCCTGCCCTCGTCCAACCCCACCGTCATCCGCCCTCCTCTGACCCCGCCCTCCCTACCTCCTCCAACCCCACCCTCCGTGCCTCCTCTGACGTCGTCATCCACCTCCTCCGACCTCGCCTTCTCCGACACCGCCCTCCTCGCCTCCTCTGATGCCATCATCTGGCCTGCTCCGCCCTCCTTCGTCCTGTGCCGGCCTCCTACGCCCAACCGCCCCACCCCGCGTCCTCCGACCCCACCCTCCCGGCCTCCTCCAATGCTATCGTCCGGCCTTCTCCACCCTCATGCGCCCTATGCCAGCCTCCTCTGCCTAACCGATTGACGCCTTGCACTTGCTCCGCTGCCACCGCCTTGCACTTGCTCGGTCGCCGCCCGAATTGCTTGGCCACCCTCGACTTGCTCCGCCGCGAGAGAGATGGGGGCTATCGGCCCCCCTTTGCCGGTGCGACGGGGGTGGGGGTGGGGAGGGGTTGGCGGCGCCCCCTTCTCTCTCGTCGGCCCGATGAGAGAGAAGAGGGGCACCGGCCCCCCTCTCTATCGCGCTGGTGGAGGGGGTGACGCCTATCGCGTTGGCGTGCACGAGAAAGAAGGGGGCGTCGGCCCCACATGCGCCGGCGAGGTGCTTTCACCTCTTTCTCTTGTTGCGTAGGAGAAAGCAATTATCTGAATTGCGCTAGGGCAGTTTGGTCATTTCATAATTAAAAAAAATTAACAGAAAAATTAAGAGAGGTTGACGAATGGACTTAAGCAAAATTAGGAGATGTTAGTGGAATATTTAAAAATCGTTGGTAGACGCGAAAAACTCTTAAAAAAAAAGCAAATCTGAACATAAAACTTTTGAACTTTACATGTATTGCCTTCGAGCTTAGATGCTCCATTGGAATGAAGTTGAAACAATTTCTTCCAACGTATAGGATCAGATGAGGATATCATGCATGCAACACATGAGAAAATGTGATTCGTTACAGTTCAGGTACATTAAATCAAATTATTACTGATACATTACATATTTGGCTTGCTAACTACTCGAGAACGGAAGACAAATGTTTTTTTTTTATTCTTTCAGGATATTAAGAATTTGTTCTGTACAAACGGGAAAAAAAAACTCTGTAACACATCCATCGAGTAGATAAGCTTGATATGAAAAGAAAGGTCCCTTGAGAAAACATCACACAAATAGCATATGAAAGAAGCTTCTAAACCATTATATTACACTGTAACCTTTCCACGTCCAACGCATGCAAGAAAACGAGGGCTCCCCCAAAACCCTTCGTCCTTAGCTGCGAGCGGACTCCGAAGCCGGTGGGATTCCGGCGAGGAGAGCTCGCCTGAAGGGATGTCCTCCTCCATCGGATCCATGGAGGCGCCGCCGTTCTGGCGTCTCTGTTGCTGACTCTTCATGCGCTCCTCATCCGCCGTGAAGCTGCCAAGCTTTATGGGCGGCGGCCGTAGGACCTTGAAGCTGCCGCTCTTGTGGCCGAACCATTGCACCGCGCCGGAGGTGATCAGGCCCCCCTTGTAGTAGTAGTAGTAGTTCCTGTAGCTTCTCCTGGATCTTCTCTTGATTGATCTGTAAATGTAGGGGATGAGGCCTTCCATGTCCTCTCGGTCAGCCGGAGCTTGGAAGAATAGAATTGAATGTGCATGTGGAGGAAGAAGAAATATGCACCAAAATCTCATCGTTATAAGTCAAGTATATGGGAGGATGAATAGTTCATAATTGTTCTTATGTTTTGCCCTTATTTAATCAATTAGAATATATATATAATAAGAATATCTTATATATATATAATATTGTGTGCATAGCCAGGCAGTTCCCTTTGCCGGCTTAATTAATTAGAACAAAAGAAACAACGCGAATAATACAACCTTAATTTGATTAGCATATCTTATTATAATTTTTTATTTAATTTGTCTTCATTGCTGTCACCAGACCAAGAAGAGTTGGGAACGACGTGAACGGCATCTGTGCATACCATTTTTTCACATGATTATTAAACATATACTTTGCGTGTTTGGATACGCACTATCAACATTTTTTTTTTCGATATTAGTTCTTGTAGCTCGACTCATTTTATTCAAGATCGGAAAAAAAAAACAGACAGATTTAAACATCAACGGTAATTAAATATGTCAATTGATATTGCTGATCAATACGTTTCGTGTAGAATGTTAATTACGATAATTTACTAACAATTCGTCGTTTATATATGCCAACACTACAACAAAAAATAGATTTAGAGATCAGTATTTAGGAACTAATCATGTTTTAATTTTTTATATGACTTATTAGAGACCAATGTTGAAATTGGTTCAGAATTCATGAGGCTTTAGACACCACTTAAAAATTGGTGTGAACAAATTAATCTATACACACCAATTGTGAAATTAGTCTGTTAAGAATATAATTTATGAGGACCAACTGTAACATTAGTTCCTAATAAACATAATTTATGAAGATCTATGGTTGCATTGATTCCTAAAGAGAAACGTGATTCAAATATAAGGACCTAGTTAACTTGTCCTAAAAGTTCCGTAGAGCATATGACATGTTTGGTTTAAAAGTGGAAGAAAAAAAAGGGGAAGGAAAAAAGATGAGAAAGGAAATGAAGAAAATGAAGGAGAATAATTAATTCAAAGAAGGAAATGAATGAAGATTTAATTTAAATTATTTTATTTGTCGTAAGAATGTTTACATCTTAAATTTATAAGATTAAATATGAAAATTTATTTTAATCATACATTTCTCTATTTTTGAACATTCATTTGGAGAGAAAAAAAATGAGATATTAGATAAAAATAATGGAGAAAATTCTGTCTTTCCCCTTCT
The DNA here is from genome assembly GCA_030549335.1 of Pontederia crassipes. Classification (NCBI taxonomy): domain Eukaryota; kingdom Viridiplantae; phylum Streptophyta; class Magnoliopsida; order Commelinales; family Pontederiaceae; genus Pontederia; species Pontederia crassipes. The sequence continues at coordinate 40,979,913 of CM060190.1, forward strand.
AACTTATAATCAATCAAATGTTACATTTTTTCACCCGAACCAAATAGACCCTTAGAGTGCATTTGGTTGGGAACAAAACGTGAGAACAACGTGTTTTATTCTCAAACGCAACGCGTGACCTTCGGCCGAAGGCAAGAACGTTTATTTTTTTTCAACTCCATATCTTTTCAGCCGCATTCTTTAACTTTTTTCTTAAATTTTATTTATTTTTTAATTATTTTAAAATGTAAGTATATATAATTTAGAATATATTAATACATTATTAGGGATATTATAAAATAATTTATTAAATGACATCATTTTGGCGGCCCCATGGCATTGAAAAAGTTAATAATGATGTTATGCCAAATCGCTCGTCCAAAATGACATGGGTCCGCCAAAATATTGATTCGGTCAACATAGTTTGTTCTGCTAAATAAGTTATTGAATCCCACATCCATTTCATGTAGTCCAAGGCCGAAGTTCTTCTTCGTCAGCAGTGCCATCCAAACACAAATGTGGAACAAATAACTCAAATCATAAAATTCCTAAAACTAATTGGAACTTTTATTCCATCGTCCAAACACAACTAGAAAGAATAGAGCATCGGATTATTTCTCATCCACATCACAAAATATCTCTCAACAGAACCCTAATATTTTTCCTCTCATTTTCTGCTCGATAATGGAGAAGCAAGATCTTATGGGCAATTCGATCTTTGTAAGCGCCAACCATTGACCTCCCTCAGGCGTGCGGTGAAGTCCTCCAAGCATAGCGGGCACTCGGTGTCCGGGATGCCGACGGTTGGGCTATAGACGACCACGGGGATGCGGCAGAGCGCCTGCTTCTTGAGCCCCCTAGCCGTGAGCCTCGTCGCGGCTTCCTCCGGCGTCTCGAAGGCCAGACGTCGGCTACAATGTTGCGCACACCACATGATGGAGTTCAGCCCCAGCGCACCATATGAGCGCGCAGAGAAGGGCCGCCAGGATGATGACCATGTTGGTGTCGAAGTTGGAGTCGGTGCTGCTCCTGCTAACGTCGCCTAGTTGCAGCGGGAGCAGCGCCTCATTGCCCGTGCCCAGCGGCCCCCACATGGATGGGGTTCACGGCATATGGGAAGACCACCACCAGCGAATCAGATTTTGGTGCTATTTTGGTGCCAATGAGGCGTTTGTTATTTTGATAGTAGCTGATTCTGGTCATTTGCGCTTATCTTGGCCATCAAAGGATACGATGTGTGGATCGACAACAACGATGGGATGAAATACAGCCTTGGCCACACATCCCTCTCCCACAAAGACCTGGCCAATATTGTCTTTGTCTCTCGAAATCCTTCGCAGACTAACAAACATTCCTTTCTTTTTAATCATTTCAAGCAGTCAGAATTTACAGAAGTTTTGCCAAGCAATTTAGTTCGGTGCATGGACTGTTAATTAATTTGCCCCTATAGAAATATTGGGATTGATCATGGGACAAGTTCTTTGCATACGATTTCCTTGCAAATGTGGAGTATATTTACAGGAATTCGGGCAAACATAAGCTTCACTACATCATAGTTTCCAATTTGGCAGGATAATTTTAGACACGCTGATACACGAATTTGCTCATTTTGTTGATTAGAGAACTCTGATAGGTCGTGCATCTTTCTTGCAACACAAATTGTTGCCGATGGTAGGGTCGGCGGCTATGTGTGCCTCATTGCTTACACGAAGTATGTGTCATCATTACTACATAGTTGTTACAATCATTTCAAGGATTATCTTAAAGTCAAATTTCTATTAATTATTCTTGTCAATCTCTTAGTCTCTAATATTTGATATGATAAGAAAATCTAAACTGAATCAATTGCTGATCCAGTCCACATTAATGTTGAATTCTGAGTTAAGATTTGGCTCTTGCAAAATTAGTAGGAAAATTGTTTACTTCTATTGATAGATCAATAAATCGAATGAGAAAGCAACCTGCTCTGAAGATCCAAAAGTATCAAGTAGTGGTCAATCAATGATGGCTATGCCACTGTTAATTTCCTCAACATTAGTGGAGACCATGAGCCAATGGAGTGGAGACAACAATAAAAATAGTACGCATAATAGAACTATTTCTGAGCTAGATTTTGGTAGAAGTTCAAAGCAGGTGGGTTTTCAACTTGGATCTCATCCATTAGTTGACCTCATCAATAGACATTTGTCTCTTCATACTCATGCCATCAAACTAATAAACTTGGAGCAATGTCAAAATGAATCCTTACAGAATTGGGCGCAGGCTCAGGAAGTGTACAAAAGAAAGAGCTTTCTAGTGGGTCGCATTTTGGACTCTTTGGCTCACAAATTCTTTAGAAGACAACTGGTTGGTTGTCAACATCCCATCATGAGGTATTTCGTGAAATATAATGCTCTGCTGACCTTAATTTTTTCTTGTCAATTTCTTCTGCCTTTTGTAGCACCTTTTGCTATATTTGTTATTGTATTTGTGAAGGCCAAGCTTGGTGACTAGAACAAGTTGTATTATGATGATAAACTTAAAAAATGCATGGAGGAAGGCACAAAATGTTGAGTAACTCATCCAAAATCTACCCGCAGGGTAATGATCTCCGGATGATTTGGAAGAGTTTCTCAATGCTTTTAATATAAAGGCTTTTAAGCTTTTATTCTTTAACATACACTTTTGTAATTGTCTTCTTTTATATACCTTATCTGCATGAAAGTGTAATTCTTGTAATGTAATTAGTCATTGTCTTATACTAAATCTTTTTAGAACAATATGGATGTGTAACATTTTTCATTTGTAGCACGAGTATAAATAGTTATGTACAAAGTTTATGGATCAATCATGTCACCAATAATAAATATTTTGAGATTAGAAAGATCGGTTACTACAATTGCAATAGCATATTTTTTTACAATAGCATAATTTTTTAGAATCAAAATGCACAATAAATCTTGCAGAAGTTCAACAACATATTGTTAAAACTACATTTCTAGGGATCAAAGCTTCAATCCAATGTTATTAAAATTAGATCTGACTACTGGTTCAATCATGAACCGGGTGATGATCCGGTCCAGTTACACAAGAAAAATCGATTGAACCGGCTCCGGTTCAACTTGGTTCAATTCAAATTTTGAAAAACAAAATTAAAAAATGATAAAAATAGGAAAGTTAAAAAAGGGAAAAAAAGAGGGATAGAAGGAAGGTTAAAGAGGAGGGATTTTGATATGTATAAAGTTAAATAGGTATTGAAAGGAAAAAGGTAAGTATTTAAAAGTGAATAATATTAAAATGGAAAATTATCAAAGGACATAAATAAAGGAAATAAAAAGGAAAGTGTTAAAGGAAAAAGGAATATGAATAATTTAAGATAAATTTATTAATATAGTATATATCATCAATCAATAATTGATGTTAAATTAATAATAATCAATTTATATTTATATGTTAATCATTATTAAAACTTTTAATAAATACAAATATATGTTATTAATTTTTAATATTATTAATAGGTTATTAGTACAACATTCATATACTATATCATATAACTTATAATATATCTTTATCATTATTATAAATAATATTATTTTAATAAAATTTGGGATCGAACTCGGTCGGACCGATCAAACTGCGACCCAGTAACGAGTCCGATCGTCGATTTGGTTCTGAAAACATTGCTTCAATCCCTAAAAGTGGACTTCAAAAGCAATGTTATCAAAATCGAACCGGACCAATCGGTTCAACTGCGAACAGGTCGCGATTCAATTTGATATTAAAAATCAATTTTGAAACGGGTTGGTTGAACCGATTCAACCCGGTTCAATGCAAAATTTGAAGAATAAAATCAAAAAAAATGATAAAAATATGAAAGTTAAAAAAGAAAAAAGGAAAGAAATATAACAAAGGCAAAAAAGGAGGGAATATGACATGGAAAATTATCAAAGGGCATAAACAAATGAAACAAAAAGGAAAGTGTTAAAGAAAAAGGGAAATAAGAATAATTTAAGATAAAATTTATTAATATAGCATCTATCATCAATAAATAATTGATATTAAATTAATAATGATCTATTTATAATTATAAATTATTCATTATTAAAATTTTAATAAATAATAAATATGTTATATTAATTTTTAATATTATTAATAGGTTATTAGTACAATATTCATATACTATATCATATAACTTATATTATATCTTTATCATTATTATAAATAATATTATTTTAATAAAATTTGGTTAAATTCGGTTAAAATTTGATCGGACCGATCCAACCACGACCCAATAAGCTTGGACCGGTCGTCGGTCTGGTTATGAAAATATTGCTCAAAAGTATGTCATTTTGGACCAATTCCATTGGTCCCTAAAAGGTCTCCTTTCTGTCACCAACAATAAAAAATGTTCCGGAGGGTGACCGATTTATAGGGACGATGGGGGACTAAAATTATTTAGGTAATATGAATCAAAATAAGAGTTTTTGGGACTAATAGTTTGATCTCTATTTTTTTCCTTTTTACGAAAAGAGGGATAGGGAGATCTCACAAACACAAAAGAACACACAAAATTTACGAAATTCACCTTAAATCAGACTTTGTCCGCGAGCGACAGTGACTCTCTTTGTTATGAAATATTAATTATAATGATTACAAGGATGTAAAATAACCTAGTCGTTATGGAGTTTACATAGAGAACTCCAATACAAAATAGGCAGAAACCCTAAAATTGTAAGGAACACACAACTTCATTGTCCCCACTTTCTTAGCGCCTGACTAACATTGAGTTCAACTAGGGTTAGGTTCATATTCAAAGCATTATCAACAAATATTCATCTTGACTTGAATCAACTTCATAACACAAATATCTTCAATGTCATGCCACATTGTCGCCAACCCCACCTTGGGGCTATTACCGAGTATTGATGTTAAGCAAGTCCAAATATTATTAGAACTTTCTATGAGGAATAGACTTAATGAACATATATTATCTTCAGTGTAATATTCTTCACTTGATCCTCTTCTCAGTGCGAGTGAAGTGATATCTGACATCAATGTGCTTAGTTTTTTCACAATGCACTTGGTCATTGACTAAACATATTGCACTCAAGCTATCACAATGCACTATAACCTGCTCTTGATGTAATTCGAGATCTCCAACTAGGCCTTTTAGATGGATGCCTTTCTTAGTAGCTTTTGTTAGTACCATGTATTTAGTAGATAATATAACTGATGGCTGAAGTGAGACTTTCCAACTAATAAGACTTTCCAACTAATAACCAAACGGCCCAATGAAGACATAGTTTGTCATAAATCGTCTTCCATCAACATCTCCTACATAGTCTGAATCTGAGTACCATACAATTAAATACTTTTTATTACTTCTGTAGATAAAGTCAATATCAGTGTTCCTCTAAGATATCGAAAGATTTGCTTCATTGTCAATGTTCTTTTCTTGAATCTCTCATGAACCTACTGACAACACTAATTGCATGAGCAATGTCTAGTCTTGTTCAAATCATGGCATACATCAAATTTTCAACTGCACTAACATAAGGAACCCGAGACATGTACTCCTTCTCTGCTTTTGATTTTGATGCGAAGGCCATAGAGAGATAAATATTTACAGCTAATGGTGTGTTCAAGGGCTTTGTTCTAGACATTCTAAATCTGGATAAAATTTTTTGAATATAACTTGTCTTTAGGAAACTTTACCAACTCCCATGTCAGATTCTTATGTCACCCATAGTAGGGATCTACTGTTCAGATTCAGCACACGTGATGACATCCCTATAAGAAGACGACACTAGAGACTCCACATCTTCAGCTACCTACAAAGTATATGCAACCATGTCCTCAAAACTATATCGCTTGGGAGGACACACTTGTTTGTGATGACGTGTAGCAGTAATTGACTTCTCTTTAGGTTGCTCTTCATGTACTTCATGCTCTGCTACTTCATGTCAGCATAATTCTCAGATGGAGTGACTACAATCTCCACTTGTTTGTTGGCACTTTCTTCTGTTGTGTCAACAGTCTCCACCTTCAACTGCAGCATTGATGCTTCATTAAATGTCACATTTCTGCTATGGATGATTTTATATTCCTAGGAAGACCAAATTCAGTAGCCTTCCACTCCTGCACTATATGAACACCCCTTCTTTGGCCTTGGACTCCAACTTCCATTCATTGACATGATGGACAATAAAAAACTTTTAGATTGATATAAAGAGTAGGATTTCCTGACCATATCTCAGTACAGAGTCTTGAGATCATCGGGCTTCAGATTGTATGTATGTATGTATGCATGCATGTATGTATGTATGTGTGTATGTATGTATGTGTCATGAAAGAATGAAAACATGGAAAATTTTAGAAAAAGATAGAGGTGAAAGGTGGCTTGAGATTGATTATGAATCCTTAGATTTATGCATACATATAAATGTCAATCTTTTTTCATTTTTTTATGAAGGCATGTAAACCTCTAAACATTTTCTACTCTCACCAATGTCTTTTCATTTTGTTTATTTTGCACCACAACACATTACAACAACGTAATTATCTTTCTACTATGAACACACTTAGGATGAAATAAATGAGTATAACCTTTTGCAAATACACTTGATGAATTTTATCACTATGAAGTTTCTCCTAAAAGAATCAAAAGCACTAAAATTCATGTGTACTACATTTAAGAGGAAAACAAGAATTGATCTTATGGATGATGCTACAAGAAAATGGGTGATTTTCGACAAAAGTTTTCGGACAGTTATGGACCCTTCGCACTTTAGGAAGGAACTTGTGATACCGCAATAAATCCGTTGGAACAAACTGGATAAAGCAACTGTCAAGGATAATTACCGGTGGCTTACTAGCCTTTCGTAGTTGCAACATTTAAACAAATCATCATAACTTTCGATTGTCCTTGCTGTCAGAACTTCCAACCATTAGATAAGCCATCGAAAGTCTTGACTACAATGATCGCCAAAATTCAAATTAATAATATAATATATTAACATATTATTAATTAAACAACATTTGTTTTATTATTTTAATAATATAATTATCGATGGCCATAGTCATTGGAACTTTCGACAATTGGAGTTGATGTTGGAAGTTCTGACGACGAGGACCGCCATAATTCAAAATAAAATATAATTCATTAGCATATCGTTAAATTTTAGCAACATTTGTTTTATTATTTTAATAACAAAATTATCATCGGTCCTTGCTATCGAAACTTTTGACGGTGACTCCAAATTAATAATAATCACTATAAGAAAACTATTGAATAACAACACAGTTTAGTGACTGAAAATAGGCGATGCTAATTGAACGCCAAATAATGACAAAATAGCGACTCCATAGCGTCGACAAATCCGCGATGCTAATTTCTTCACAATTGCCTCTTGTTAGCGTCGCCTATGTGTTACAAAATATTGACGCCACCTATGCACGTTGTTGGTGCTACCATGACACTACGTTACCAAAATGCGTGCTAAAAAATAGCGTTACATTATCATCGACCAGTCATGATTCTGAATTTACTTACTTAGCACCGCAACTATTGGGACGCTAGTGCGACGCTAAACATTTGCGTCGTGACCTTTAGTGACGCCAATGTGAAGATAAAGTGGCGCTAAAGTCTCATATCTCGTAGACTATTCAGGTCATCGTCCAACAGACCCAGACCTTGCGAAGCCAAGGATCGAGTACGTCATCGTCAAATGTTAGGGATGACATGGATGACTATCGTGATGTAGGACAATAGATATTTTCATAATTCTGAATATTAATTAATTTTGTAACTGTAGATGATATAATACTTATTTTATATTATTACTTTTGTAATGATTTTGCCTATTTACTTTGAAGCATCGTATTTTAGTTTAGGGTTATTTCCAAAAACCTCCCATAAAATATCAAGATTTTATGCATCTAACTCCAAAATATAAACTTATTTTTTTGTATTCCTAAACTATCACGATTTTTTCACTTTAGTCCTTCCATCTGCTATTGTTACTTTTAATTTTTCTCATTTATGAAAAGACTAAATTATCCCTCCCTCCATAACACATCAATTAATAAATATAAAAAATTTAAAAAGCAAAAAAAATGGGGAGAAGGTCATTTAGTCTTTTCATAAATCACAAATTTTTTTTGTTTACTAATTTAATTCTTTCAGTGATTTTTTTAATTTTTTATATTTGTTATTTCATGTTTTTATGGAAAAAGTAAAAGTAATGAAAATCGTAACAGAACTAGACGGAAGGACTAAAGTGGAAAAATTATGATAGTTTAAGGATACAAAAAAAATAAATATGTAGTTTGGGGTTAGATGCAAAAAATCGTGATAGTTCGTGAGAGATTTATGAAAATAACCCTTTGATTTATATTGTTATGAATGTGTTGAATGCATATATATATATATATATATATATACACATGCATTGTAATTGTATGGGATAGGAAGGGAAGAAATGGGGCAGCCCGGTTGGAAATATATTTATAATAACGTCCCCTCAGTGTCTGATTAGCGTCAAACGTATCACATGCAGGGTCTCAATAGCGTTGTATTAGCATCCACAACGAGAAATATCAGCATCCCCTTAGAGTCACCATGGCGTCGCACATGTTAGCACCTCATTAGCATCATAGTTAGTGACGCTCTAGCCATTTCTCACACCCGCTTAATAGTGTGTCGATAACATCGCCTCAACGTCTCATATTAGTGTTGAACCATCGTTGTTGTCGCATCACATGGTAGTGCCTCCTTCACATCGTATTAAGGCGGCGACGGTAATGGGGTTTAGCGCTTGCGCAGTGTCACTATGTCATCGCAAGCTTTAGCGCTGATATTTGTGACGCTACATTCGTTTCCCCCAAACTGATTAATAGTGAAACCATAGCGTCGCGTTAGCGCTGCATATTGATGGTAATAGCGCCGAGTTTTCATGGTGCGACGATGATGCTATTGACGTCAGTTCGGTTGCGTCACAAATAGTGTGATGCTACTGCAACGTCAAATGTGTCGCTACTCTAGATAGTGCCTATAGCATCATTATAGAGGCACCTTGGTTGTGTCGCTAATTAACCTTTTTCTTGTTGTGTACTAAGTTTGAGCAACATTTGTTTTATTATATTAATAATAAAAAATATTGACAACCCTTATTGTGGGAACTTACGTTCGATCACCAGTTAGTGATGCTTACATTGGATTTGTGTGTAGATCAGTGTACGACTATCCGAGTCAAGATGTGAAATAACTCTTGAATAAAAGAGATAGCATGTGGGAAACAACAAATACAAGAACAACTTCAGCAACAATAACAACAAATGTCAAAAAGCTCAAAAACAATTTAATGAAAGTGATGTGGAGACAAATGATGTGTGGCCAAGATGATGATGATGATGAGTACGAGTAGTATTTTCTTTATAATTGATGCGTGCATAATCTGTATATTTAGTATTACATTTAATCTTATTTCAATTCATTTTCTAATAGTATTCATCATTTTATGGGTTCATTTATTTTAATTTTATATAAATAAAAATTTACTCAAATAGTGTAAAGTATTGTCTAGGAAGCAAAAAATGAATTATAAAGCCACTAGAAAAAAACTACACTAAAATTGAGACAAAAAGTGAAAATTGTAAAGCTTTCAGAAAACGATTGTAGGGGGTCGTGAAAGATCTGTCACGGTCTATGACAAGCGTCGTGAAAGTGTCCTAAAGGCCCATAAAAATACACATTTTTTAACTTGGAAGCTGATTTAGCTAGGCATGGCTGTGACCACCATTTCATGCCCCATGAAATTCATTATTTTACTCCAAATTGGACACTCTAAGGACCATGAAACACCTATCACGGGCCGTGAAACTCCATTTTTAGTCCATTCTAAATATTGTTTAGACCATGAAAATCATATAACAGCTCATGACAAACTCCAATTTCTACTTTTGAATGAATTTTGGAAGAATTTCATAAGCACAATGATTCCTACTCATACTACATGATCTTAAAATGATTTGAAAACATATCATAGCTTAGAATTAGAAGTTTGACAAGTCCAAAATCTCAAAATTGTTTCTACTCCAAATTTCTCTTATTTTGAATAGAAAAAGTTTATGTTTCTTCTCTGATGAAACTCAAATCACTATAAATAGAGGACATCTACCACCTAGAGAAAGGATGCTACGACCTACAAGTGAAGCTTTGAAGTCAGGAATGAAGGAGATTTTTTTTTAGAATGATGAAGAAGAATTATATGCGGTAAACTCGGATGAGGATTGCGTAGCAATTCAACACATTATTTTTGAAAAGTACTTCTTATTCTATCTTATGTTGGGATGATAGTTTAGACTTTAATGATCAATCTATTTTTTTCTTTGTAATCTGAATAATCTAACTTAGTGTTCAGTTTCAATTTTATTTCTACGAGAATTTTATCATTAAGATAACTTGTGAGCATTTCTTTAGTGTTGATTATGATTTGTTTAACTTTCAATAATGTGATTTCATTGATTAAAGATTTTATTAGTTTTAATTGAATTATTAATTAATTATTAAACTAGACAGTGTGATCAATTTAGTCATTTATAATTTTTGTTAAGTAATTCATGTCATAATCTAATCGAGCTGAGTGGAGTATTAGATTATATGGTCTACCAAGTTAACTCGGTGGGAGATTTGGTAGCATAAGAATCACAGCTCATAAAATTTAAATTTGATTACGATTGAGAGTAGAGCCGAGTGGAGTTAGGGGTGTTCACGGATCGAGTTTTGACCCGTTCCGTGAACAATCTCGATCGGGTCGGATTACTCTTTTTTTTGTCATGACCCGATCCAACCCGATCCGAGCCAAGTCGGGTTGGGTCAAGTCGGACCCGACCACCATTTTTCTTTTTTTTTTAAATTTTATTTTATATAAAAATCATTTATTATTATATTTTAATACAAAATAAAGTATTTCTAAATATCGAAAATATTATTTCAAATATCTATATAGTTTTCATTTAAAATAATTTATTTTATATTTTTTAAAATTTTAAATGATATAAAACTATTAAATTAACATAAAAATCATTTAAAATTAAAAAAAGAAAAAAACTGGGTCTATTGGGTCAGGTCGGGTCCCTTGGTTGAGTCATGGTCAGTTCGACTCGACCACAGACCCGACCCGACCCATTGTCGGTTTCACCGGGTCGACCCGACTCGGTGAACACCCCTAGGTGGAGTATTCTCATCTTATTAGGATTAACAATAGTTGGTTTATCCAATAAGGAAATATTCTTAATTCATTTAAGAATTGAACATGATTATCATTGTTTAAATAAATTACTATAGAAGTTAAACAAATTTGTTCTTAATCATCTTAACATATCCTAAGGAGCATATACTTAACTGTATCAGTAGATTAGTTTAGCATTTACTTTTATCTTTTATGAAACTTTTTTACTTGCAACCTTGTCATCACTTTATTAGCTTCTGAAACTAGTTTAGTTAAGTAAGTTAATTTTTCATGAGTTCAACACTCTATTATATACTTTATTATAAAGTGACTAGTGCACTTGTTAACAATATAATTGTCACCATTTCTCGTATCGATAATTATTTAAATTTTGTAGAGTGTTCAAATTTAATAATATTTTTTATAAAATAATTGAATTCATTATTAATGTAATTTCAATATTACTATTTATAATTTTGAATAATTTTAATTTTAGTTTCACAAATAAATATTATTATTTTATTAAGTAGATTATTTTTTTAGAGATGGATTTCCCTTTGGAAGTTTAGATGAACAAATCCGTTGGAAAACTCCAAAGAGCAATATGCCTTCAAAAGTGCCGACGAATTTGTCCATCGAAACTTATGAAGTGTGTGATACTCTTCGAAACTTTCAACGGATAATGTCCCTTGCAAGTTGTCAGGGGTTTGTTTCCGATGATTTTATTAGTCAATACTCACGATGGATATTCTAATCCATCAAAAAACCTTGTAATGAGCATTTTTCAAATGGCGATTACCGATTAGGAAATTATATTTTTGACTAATTTAGTGTGTCTGCGCAGATCATGAATTTTTTTTGTAATGTCAATAGGTAGATTTATTTTCATATACAATTTTTTAACTTCACATGTTTTTTTAGTCTCCAAGCAAATATCAAACTAAACATGTTCAAAAGTGTACTGACAGATATTGGGTAAATTTTCTTAAATGCCCTCTAACTTTGTCTTCGCTCTCAACTCCATCCTCCAATTTTACCTTGTAAGAATACTGTCATCCAATTATTAACTTATTTTACCAATTATTTTGCTTACGTCACTTGCGACACAAAAGGGGGGAGGGGTGATGCCCCCGCTACGCTCGTCTGCGATGGGTAGGACAGAAGTCGTCCCCTGCTGCACGACGCCGATGAGGTGAAAGAAAAAGGTGGGCATCGGCTCCCACTACACGTTGTCAGTGACACGTAGAAGGGGGCATCGTGTCCCTTTTCACGTCATCGGCAATGCCCCCCCCCCCCCCCCCCCTCTCACCTGTATGTTGCCCAGCATGGGGCATCCCCTTTTTTGCATCGCCGGTGACATGTGATACCCCCCTCTGCATGTCGACGAAGAGTAGGGGTTGTCTCCCCCTCCCTCTAGGCACCAGATGTAGTGGGGGAGGCATCCTTTTATTTTTCAATCGCTTGCTCGGTAAATCGCCTATATCCGGTTGAAAGGATGTTTTGCCAAATAAGTTAATAGTTGAATGATAGTCTGATTATAAAGTAAAGTTGAAGAATAGAATTGAGAAAGAGTGATCTATCAAAATGTGAAAATGATGGGTAATTTAATATTTTCGTCAAACTCCCCTTGGTGAAATTTGAACTTGCGTCTCCTGGTTTACAAATCAGATGTCACCACTGTAAGTTTTCACCTTTGAGTATATTCAGTTTTGCACATGCTATTATGAAAATTTTATCAAACCTTCTGGCCGACGTTCATCACTTTAGTGGTTTGATCATGACTATGTTTGACAAAAAGAAAAAAGAAAAAAGAAAAAAGAAAAAAGAAAAAAAGAAAAAGAAAGTTAGATAAGAGGAACAATGATTGATGAATGGATATTAGCTGTTAGCCGATTATAAGTGCAACTTATCATTTTCTAATTTAATTGCAACTCTATTTATTTCTAATCCTCTTCTATTTATCCCTTTCACTTTTATTCTTTTTTTCAATTTTCATTATTAAATAGTATAACATAATTTTATATCTTAATTTAATATTAAAAATAATATATTATTATTATTGAACTCAAAATTCTTAATTTTATTCTAACTACAATTAAACTTATATGTGAATTCCAATTCAAATTTAATTAAATAACAATTCTTTTTCCAACTAATTTGTATCTTTCTTTCTTTTTCTATCTCTTATCTAACTATATTTTTATTCTTCTTTCAACTCCCTATACCTCATTTGAATCATTTAATTTGGACACACAATTAGGCTTCTATTTCTCCCTATACCTCATTTTAATCATTTAATTTCGGACACATAATTAGGCTTTTATTGCCGAAAATTTGGGACATCACATTATCTATTTTATATCTTTGTTGTAAACAAATTTAAAACGTGTTTTTATTATGAATAATGAACGAGATACAATCATAATTACTTTATATATTCCGTTAAAATTATCATTCTTACTTTTGATTTATAGTCTTTGATCATTACAGCTTGAATGAACCAGGAGAACAAAATTGAATTACGTCTTTCGTGAAGCTAATTCTTGTGCTATCTTATTGTAAACCTACTTATTCCATAAATATTTATATGTATAACTAATTAAAAGAAATTCACCAAAATGGATAAAAAAAATGTGCTAGTAACTCCGTTTTCTTGTTCAAGAAGAAGGACATTAGCTTACTGACAATAACGCGGAACTATAAAATTTTCAACTTACCCCGAAAAGTTGTGTTTGGATAATGAACTTTTAATTTTTGTAAGTTCTCGAGAACTAATCGATTTGATATAAAAATTTAGATTTAGTGTTTGGATGAAAATGTGACGATGAGAATTTGAAAAATTGATTGGATAGATAAATTTTAATAGGTGTTTAAATAAAAAGTAAGAATTAATAATATAATTTATTATTTTATAAAATATAAAATTATAGTAAATTAAAATATTATGTTTTTATTTAGTTAAAATAATAATTTAAGAAAATATTTATATTAATATGTTAATTTATAATTTACAAAAATATTTATATTAATATTATGATTTGTAATTTATGAAAAATAATAATGTCATATTTTATTATTTTCATATGTTATTAATATTATAATTTATGAAAAATATTTATATTAAGTTAAAAATTTTATTTTATAAGTTTAATGATAATATATTAATAAATAAAATATTATAATCGGTTATTATTTAAGATAATATAAAAAAATTCAATGAATAATATTATGATTAAATAGTAATTAATAATATTTTACTTATTAAAATATAATAAAGAATAGAAGGAAAAAATTAAAAAAAAACTAAATTCTCGCGAGAACTTGGCTTTGAATTCGCTGGTGTCAAACAGTTCCTATACGTTTTTCCTTCTTTTCTATGATAGTCATTCCATCGACTTTAATTAATTTTTAATTTATGAATAAATTAATATAATTGTTATCCTTCAAAATGTATGATTGTCTTGAAAATTTTTAAGTAGCTAAAAGCTCCACGTCAGTGTTACAAGTTGAGAAGGATAAAATGTCATCCAAACATATATATATATATATATATATATATATATATATAATTGTTAAATACGAGAAACTTTAAAATAATATGAGGGATACATTATATGGGGTGAAAAAAATATTAAAAGAAATAAATCGATGCAAATGGTAGTTCGAGCAATGTTGTAAGACCCGGATCGGACGTCGACCCGGATAAGTCTCCGGGTCAGGTTGGACCGGTCGAACCGGTTAACCCGGACGGTCGGACCGGATATTAATAAAATAATATAAAAAGATAAATTAAAATACTTATATATTCTTATCAATAATTAATATATTTCTACAACAAAGTACATATGATTAAATCATTTTAATTAAAATTAAAAAATCAAATGTGACATATTTAACTATTGATATGAGTTTTATGTGATTTTAATATATTCAATTACAATTTACAAATTCATTTTCTCAAATTTAACTTTACTTAAACTAGAAAGATTATTGTAGTTTCTATTTTTTAATTTAATTAGGTAACTAATCTTTTCATATTTAATTTTTGACATTTAAAATATTATAAAATTTCTTATCAAACAAAATAATTATATAAATGACTGATGATAACCATTGTATAATATAAAATAACTTGGCATTCAGATAAATAAATATAGCACAGTGGTATATACACATAAGTTGGTTTCAGGAGGTCTTGAGTTCAAAACTCAGTGTCCACATTATTTCAAGATATTTTCAATTTTTGGACTGGCCGGTTCTTGCAAAACCGCCGGTTCAACGGTTCAACCCGGTTTTAGGCGGGTTTTGACCGGTCTTGACCGGTTCGAAACGGTCTGAATCCTAATCCGGTTTTGGGGTCGAACCAAACCCGCCCAGAGTGGCGGTCGACGATTGGACCGGTCGGACCGGCCGGTCCGGTCCGGTCCAAACAACCATGAGTTCGAGCGTTATGGACGGCTGGCATTTCTCGTGCCAAAATGGACGGCCACCACTATTCAATAAACGGAAAGTCGCATGCCACCACGTGGCGGCGAACGGATCTCGACGTACCCCCCGTCACGTGTTATCCGTGTCCGGCGTGCCGACATCCCCCGGTAACCTCTAACCTTCTCGTCAGTCGTCACCGCGATCTTTTACTGTGATCCATCTGACTACATAAACGCAAAGCTCTCTCGACAAGAGGAAAAAAGGTATCCATCGTCAACTCCTCTTTCCCTTTGCTCGTCTGCGCCAATCTCCATCCGGTACGATCTCAGATCTCCCACTTCCCCAATAGATCGCCAAATCTTCAGCAGATCGATCTCCATTTCGCTTGAAATTCGTGGAACCCTAAGAATTTGATGGTTTACTCCAAATTTAGCTTCTTGGATCTGTTATTAGCATGACGTGTTCGATTGCCTAGTATTCAACATTCATATCATCTCTGATGCTCCTTGGTTGTTTAAAACTCTAGGCTTTGGTGGTCCGACACTCCAGGAGAAGTTTGGTGTTTGGTGCATTTGATCCTCTTTCTTATTTTTCACCAACGTTTCTGATATCTGATCCATGTAGTATAGTGAATCAGTGATCGACTGCATACCATTAAGTTCCCATTCACACACACAGTAATATCATTTTTTTTGTTATTGTATCGTCAATGTGGTCGATGAATCAGCATTTGTGCGGGAGGGAGGGGATTCAGCATAAACTTATTTGTCTTAAAAATTTATCACTCCTGCTGAAGCAACTGTGAAGTAAGTCAGTGTGTTATTTGATTGTTCTATTTGAAATACACAGAACCTATGTTTTCGTTTTTTTCCTTGTGGAATATGTGAAAGTAATGTTTCTTTTTTGTTCTCATCAGATCATTTGTACACTTTTTCTTTGTCTTTCCCATGTTTTCACAACCAGTAGCATTTTTTTTTTCTGTTTTGCTTTTCTTTTTTTTCTCTGTCTATAATTTACCATTTTTTTTAGAGGGTAAAAGGATGATCAACCAAATGTTAATCATCTATAATTTATAATTTACCATTTGATTTTGAAAAGGGAAGACCTATTTGAAATTGTGCATTCACTTAAGAGAATGGTTTCTTTGCACCTAGAACATTTTTTTCTCGATCTGTTTCTCCACGGAACCAATTCACTTGGTGTGCAAATAAATGTAAATATGCATCAAGATCGAATATAATATATAAATATATCTTTTAGCTTTCACGTTTTCATAATGTAACGTGATGAATAGATCTTATGAGACATGATCGATATTTTGAAGCAAGGTTTTTTGCATTGTCATGTAACATAAAGTTGTGGTTATCAGGAATGGCATCATCTGATAACTCAGAAATGACTGAGAGAGGACTGAAGAAGGAAGAGGAGAATGAAGAGAAGGAGGGTTTCCTGGAAAAAGTTAAGGACTTTATTCATGACATTGGCGAGAAGATTGAAGGTGCCATAGGCTTTGGAAAGCCAACTGCAGATGTGACTGGAGTCCATCTTCCGAGCATCAGTCTTGAGAAGGCTGACATTGTTGTTGATGTTCTTATTACCAATCCAAATCCCATCCCAATCCCTCTGATTGACATTAACTATTTGATAGAAAGTGATGGGAGGAAACTTGTGTCTGGACTAATTCCTGATGCTGGAACAATCCACGCACACGGTTCTGAGACTGTCAAAATACCAGTGACACTGATATATGATGACATTAAAAATACTTACGACGATATCAAGCCTGGAAGCATCATTCCCTATAGAGTTAAGGTTGATCTCATCGTTGATGTGCCAGTTATTGGAAGGATTACCATACCTCTGGAAAAGACTGGTGAGATCCCAATTCCTTACAAACCAGATGTCGATGTTGAGAAGATACGGTTCCAAAGGTTCTCGTTCGAAGAAACTGTTGCTATCCTTCACCTGAAACTGGAGAACAAAAATGACTTTGACCTTGGACTCAATGCACTGGATTATGAAATTTGGCTCGCTGATATAAGTGTTGGAACTGCAGAACTGACGAAATCTGCAAAATTAGAAAAAAATGGTATAACTAAGATGGAAATTCCTATCAGCTTCAGACCAAAGGATTTTGGTTCTGCCCTCTGGGATATGATCAGAGGTAGGGGCACTGGTTATTCCATGAAGGGGAATATTGATGTGGATACTCCGTTTGGGCACATGAAGTTGCCTATCAGCAAAGAAGGTGGCACTACACGCCTCAAGAAAGAGGGGGATGATGATGATGAGGTTTGCTTGCTTTTCTTTATTTTTTTACATGTGGTTTCTTCAAGAAGTCTCCCTATGCATTTATTCACCGTCTTTTACCAAGTAGTTGATTCAAGCTGTTTGATGACTTTTTATTCTAAATTCAACATGCTAGAAAAAATTACCACATGCTTTTATGCATCCAATTCTGTGATTTAGGAATCAGCTATATGTAACTTGTATTTGTCAGTTAAATCTTCTGGTTAGCTTCAAATTATTGGGAGAGAAAAACATAATGGCAAGGGTACATTTGCTTAGAAATTTAGAGTTGCTTATAGACTTGGTAGATGATTTTCGCCTCAATTCTTGAAGTAGAGATGACTAAAAAGTGGAAGTGATTGCTCGGGTTGCGGGTAGAATGCGCTTTAGAGTGTAACATAAGTAATTTTTGGGCTTGAAGATATATGAACCAATATGGTAGCCTAAACCATGGTTGTCAGGATCATACGATCCAAGAGTCGACCAGCGATCCCGATCTCACTTTGGAGATCAGAAATGTAGGATCGTATGTGGATCTATCGTTAGATCATAAGATTGGTGGGTTCGTGAGATCCTACCTATGACTCCAGCCTAGATATAATTCCAGCCTAATCCAACTTCTTGAGCAGCCCCAAAATTCATTAATTCAAAGAAGTGGCCCTAGAGTGTTAATTAAAATGTTGAAGTTAATTGGCCTCTGCAAGATTATTGCATTTCTTCTTAGTTTAAACAATCCACTCAAAACAAGAATCTGGAGAAACTTGAAAGCATATTGCTCAGTTGCAGTAGTCTTTTTTTATGAAACTTGAATGAGATTGCTTCATTTATGGCAATTTAATTGGGTAAACTATACTGTTGAGGATAGCAGATCCCTAGGGTTCCATAACATATCTTCGAATACTATATCTTGATGGTTCAAAAGCTGCCTTTCAAGATTGAAGAAAAGCATAACTCGTAATTAATGTGAATTTAGTTTCATATTGTGGGAATCTGAAAACATGCATTGACTGTTAGTCAACCTTAAAGTTGAGCGTTTTTGCATAAACTAGTAGATTTGATTTCATTGTATCCAACTATTGTTCCATTAAAGCCATGTTAGAAAAATGCTAAACTAATATTTCAAAATTAGAGTTATTTCCTCTAACCACCCCTAAACTATCGCGAATTATCACATCTAACCCCAGACTACGAATTTCATTTTTTGGGTATCTAAACTATCGTGATTTTTCCGGTTTGGTCCTTCCGTCCAATTCCGTCGATTTCTCTATTATTTTTTATTTTTCACGTTTGTGAAAAGTCTGTTATACCCCTACTCTGAATTGAATTTTATTTTTACATAAAATAATATATAATAATAAATATAAAAAAGATTAAAAAAAAGAAAAACACCACGTGGAGGGGTGCGTTTTGTCGACCTGCGGGGGCGGCGATGCCCCCCCCCCCCTTCTCTTTCCCTGGCGCAGGGAAAGAGAAAGAGGGGGGGGGGGTTGCCGCCCCCCTGCGTCGTCGTCGTCCTTTCTCTTTCCCGGCGTCGACGACGACGACGCAAAGGGGGCGGTGACCCCCTCCCCCCCTTTCTCTTTCCCGACCCCTCGCCATCACGTCCACCCGGGCGGCGAGCCTCTCCGGGTAGCCGCCCCTCCGCGCCGCCCTCGTCCACCTCGCGACCGCCGCGCGACCCGGCCTGTCGCCGTGGACATCACGGACGGAGCTACAGCCACCGCGATCCCGAACCCGACCACCGTGGGCGCCGCTATCACCAGCACCACCGACACGGCGTTGGACAGCGATCCCGGTAGCTTTCCCAGCAAGGCTGAGGAATCGCAGCTTCCTCAGGAACCTTCGATGGACCTTTGTGAGCTGCTCGCTGAGAAGGCCGTAGAGGGACTGGACGTAGTAGAATCCGGCGAGTTTCGCGTCCGAGAGAGGGTTGTCCCCCTTGACTTGCGTCGCAAGATCGTCGAACCCACGGCGAGCGCTCGTCGCGGAAGGCACGTCCACGAGCATGGAGAGAAGGAGCTGGATCGAATGGTAGTGGCAGCGGGCGTCCTCAATTGCGACCAAGATGTCCGCGCATGCCATCCACGCCTGGTGCGTGGTGTTGCAGTAGTCAACGAGGAGAGTCTGGGCGCGGTGGTCGCCGGAGTACTCCGCCGCCGTAGCTGAGAGGAGGAACTCTTGGCTGGGCTCCAGGAGGTTTACAGTGCGCCGTGTCACCTCCTCGTCGTCACTGTCTCCGCCGGCGCCGTCGTCGTCATCGGAATCGTCGTCATTGTCGCTGGTAGCTTATCTCTCGATCGGCAGCCGGAGCTGCTGTCGAACTTTGCTCCACATGTCGACGAAGAGCCCCCCCATGTGGTGTTTTTCTTTTTTTAATTATTTTTATATTCATTATTATATATTATTTTATGTAAAAATAGAATTCAATTCAGAGCAGGGGTATAATGGAATTTTCACAAACGCGAAAAATAAAAAATAACGGAGAAGTCGACGGAATTGGACGGAAGGACCAAACTGAAAAAATCGCGATAGTTTAGGTACCCAAAAAACAAAGTTCTTAATCTTAGGTTAGATGTGGTAATTCACAATAGTTTAGGGGTGGTCAGAGGAAATAAATTTATATTTTCTCTAATGCATAAATTTAAATAAGATAATGACAATAATGTTATAAAGATTAAATGAGACTCTGCATTCAAATGAGACTAAGAAAATAAAGTTTACATAAAAAATTCTGAATATGACCAAATAGCAAATCTTCCACATATATAATATTTTCTTTCTCTAATCTAAGCAGATGATACAAAAGTAATTTCAATAACTAAAATGGACCTTGTTGACCCAATTTTGCAAAAGAGGACAATAAATCTTCCAAACCAATGCTTTCTTCACTGATTTATACAGAATACAATAATAATTTTAAGAACTAATCTTCGATG
Source organism: Pontederia crassipes (assembly GCA_030549335.1). NCBI lineage: Eukaryota > Viridiplantae > Streptophyta > Magnoliopsida > Commelinales > Pontederiaceae > Pontederia > Pontederia crassipes. The sequence goes on from CM060190.1 coordinate 41,000,755, forward strand.
GTGTGGAATATTTGTCTTTAAAATAAAAAGAGAAATTTGATTGGATACTGATCAAACGTTTTTATAGAAATATATGCTAAAATGGTTTTACCGGAATATCACGAAGAGATGAGAAAACCATTACGAATTACTGTTTGAAATTTCATAACCTTCTTGGTTCTAGCTTCTTTTCAAATTCTTTTTTATTTTCAACTTTATGACACTTGTATAATGACCCAACAAGCCCACACTTACAGACTGCTTCCTAAATATAGTATCTTGGTACCTTAAAAAAAATCAAGTATCTTTAATTAAATATATTTTCTCCCCAGGGTTATAGACAAGATCAAGACTTGTTACAAAAGTTGCAAGAAATATTAAGATCCTGATAAGACCACCCTTGAATGGTAGTATTCAATTATTCCTCGAGAAGATCCTGAACCTTCTCGAGAAAAAGGAAAGAAGAATTGGACTCTTTATATGAAATTTGCTCCCTAAATATATATAGTTATGTTACTTTGACTATGTAAGACCTAATGATGTTTCCTGGTAACTCCTTACAAAGAGACTCTGGTAACGGGGTTAGTTTTCTCTTGTATTTGTATATATATGTGGGAAAGGATGAACTTTCCTCTGATATGTGATTAAAAAGATAAAGGAAAATGTGTAGTCAAGACTCCTATCTTCTAACTTTTTCATGTGATACACATTCTTTCTCACCGATAACCTGATGCTTCTACTGAAATGTTTTGTCTCAGACAGTATTCTCTACATCCCTTAGCTTGAGCTTCTGATCTTTTCAACATATCCTTTGTGCAGGATTAAGCAGCTGAACGTGATTCATTGATAGAGTGGCCATTCTGATGGAGTTAGCTGTCTGAAGTTGCATGCATAAAACCTTGTATCCCGGTATTACTATCTTCTATCATTTTGATCGGTTGGATCTTCCTTTGAATGTCTTTTTTCCAATTTCCTTGGTAGCTTCCTTGTACTCGGGATGATGACGCTCCCTCTGAAGATGAGGTTCCATGGAAAATTGGATGTGTGTTAAAATAATCGCTCTATCATGATAATAAATCAGTGTGTTAAAGTTCAGATGAGGTTATCAGTGATTTGTTCCTGTGGCCAAAGGTATGTTTCTGGTGCAGTTTCGCACATGATGTAGTCGCGAGCTGTTTATGTTTTCTCATTGGCGTGTGTGGATGCTAACAATTAGAAAGATTATGTTCCACCCCATCTCTGGTTGCATAATCTTCAATGTCGGTGCCTATCGCTATTGGGAAACATAGTCGTTTATGCATGCAGGCAAACAGTTGCATTGATGTTAATAACAAAATTAGTTATTAGAATCTAATAATACAAATTATTGATTGAGACTTTTTCAGAAAAAAAAATAAAAGAAGAATGAACCACTCATATGATGAAGTGAGTTGCGCCATACTTGTGATGGAGATGTCTTTTGAATGCATAATGCTGTGGGGTTATAGTTAAATGTCATTTAATTGTCCTCGTGGTGGGGATTATTGTGTTCATATTTTGAGGCTTAGTTTGTCAGTCGAATTTGGTATCAATGTGCTTGTTGGTTATTTAAGCCAGTCAAAGAAGAAATCAATGTAGTAGTAGATGAGTGGTCACCATTATTCTTTTGGATGCCCAATGTGGTTGTGTAAGGTTATCTAACATACTTATCTATTCATATATCTCGATCAATCCGTCGCACTTTTTAGAATAATGTGAATTAAGGATGATAACAAAAAGAACTGAGAAATAAAAGTAAATAAAATCCAAATCTATAGATACTTCCTAATACTTAAATACCTGATGTCATATGATATAACCTTCAATTTTAATTGCAAAACTGCTGTGTCTTGATGCTTTATGCAATATTAGAAATAAATAATTGAAATGGCCAATAAAATAATAATCTTTTTGAGATCGCAACAATAATAGGCTTCTAAAATAAATGTCATAGTAGTTAAGACAACTTTTAAACATAATCATGGGAATTAAAATAGCATAGATACAATTTAAAGAAGAAGAAATTTGTAAGGAACAATAAATTCAGTACAAATTGCACATGAGCGACAATAGCATACATTGGACTAATTAAGACCACCAAGTTATGAAGGGCACGTTTGTTAAGAGTTGGATTATGCGGCAAAAGATTTTATTGGTGGGGATTGCTAAGGGTCGTTTGTTAAAGATTTGCGAGGCTCAAATGCATTAGAATTTAAGATTGTTGTTGTTGTTGTTAATGAGAATTTACTCAGGAGGTCGACTAGGCTGTTCGTTTGGCTAACAATTAATGAATGGAGAGGCGAAAAAGAAAGGAAGAATGAAGAATGCGAGGAAAAATGGAACCGATGAAAGAAGATAATCGCCTACTTCGTTTGGATAGAAGCTTAATAAAAAAGGAAAGATCGAGGACAATTTTGGACTAAAAATTAAGTTAATATCCTTTAATCATTCTGTTAAATATTTGAAAGAAATGGACAACATCATCATTTAATCAACATAAGGGAGAAGCTAAAAAGGTACAATAAAGGAGGAAAGCTACTTTAAGATTATCATTTACAGCTCAACCGTTTTAGTTCTCACTGCACACGGCACTGTAGAGGCTAGTAGTTAAAACTACTCTCCCATTTTGAGATAATACTTCTCGGTGAAGAGGATTACTCCTCTCGGGTTACTCTTTTTGAAGCACAAATTATCAACACCTCTTGGATTAATGAATATGTAAAATGATTCTAGGAAAGCTCAATCACAAAGAACTACCACGGAGAAGGTCATCTTTCATCCTAACTTCCAGTAGATCAACCCTTTCTTAAGATACCAAACTCTTGATAAATGGTTTTCATGTGTAAAAAAGGATTTATCTCTTGAATCAATGAACAATAAGAAGGTATTCAAGATATTGCATAAAAGATAAAGAGTCAAATTATACAAACAAACACAAGGGAATATTAAACATGAAAGATAAATATCAAAATATTTGAATCAACATAGAATGGATGAACATGAATTTATACACTTTATGTAGCATGATAATAGAAGATGAATCTAAGATCTTATTACATGAAAGTTTGAATGACTAGTGGAAGGACTCATGTTAGACAGGCGTTCGAACTCCAATATATGCAATGTTATAAGTTTATGACACTCCTTAACGAGAGTCTTCATCATAGTACTTGATTATGTACTTAACATGCTAAGTTGACTTTAAAATTTAACAAGATATCCTCCAACTTTATCTGTTTTTTCATTGCTACCTTTCAATTTTACTTTGTTCTTCATCTTTTAACTTATTTGATTAAATGTCTTTTCGACCTAAAATAACCAATTTGCCGATTGTTTCGCTGACATGGCATCTTATTTTAAATAAAAATTATATAAAACATTAAAGTAATATACAAATTAAAAGAAAAAGAAAAAGAGGGGACATCGTGCCCCCTCTTCTTCTTCTTTTGACTCACTACAAGAAAATACATCATTAGAGAAGGGAAATCTGGTTGTTAATATTTAAATTTTGGTCATTATTGATTATTAGTAACCAGCATTTTTCGTCGTCATCGGTCGTTATAGATGTCGCCATTAAAAGTCAATAATGACGGCTTAAAAGTGTCAGCCGTTAAAAATCATCAACGGCCATAAATAATCCGGTCATTAAATCCATTTAAGGACCATTTAGTTGGTCGTCGAATATATTAATGACTAAAAATATCTTTGTCGATAATCTTCAATGACTAGTAATCCTATCATTAAAAGTCATCAACAACCAGAAAACATCTCATCGTTAAAGCAATATAAGGACCATTTAGTTGATAATCCAATACATTAATAGCTAAAAATATCTTTGTCGTTGATAATCTTCAGCGACTAGTAATTCTGCGTTAAAAGTCATCAATGACCAGAAATAATCTGGTCGCTAAATCCATATAGTGATCATGTAGGTCATCGTTAAACGCATTAATGACCACATAATCTTTGTCGTTGATAATCGTCCGCGACTATTAATCCGATCGTTAAAACTCAATAATAACCATAAATAAAACGGTCTTTAAAGTTATATAATGATCATTTAGTTAGTCGTTAAACTCATTAATGGTCACAATATTTTTGTCATTAATAGCGTGACTTACTATCTTGTCGTTATTACTACTATCAACTAATGAATCAATGGCTGTTAATACTTTTTAAAAATGAAAACTTTGGTCATTATATATATTTATGACTAACTATACTGAGATCATTAAAATTGCGAATAAATGAATTGTTCATATAACTTCAAAAAATAACAATTATCCAAGCAAACATGTTCATAGTAGTCAAGATCAATAACATTTAGTATTCAAATTTTTTAACCCATCAATCTTCTTCCTTCCCTTCAAAAAATGCTTACACTATCCTAAAAACAAAATAACTTGTTTGAGCTTTGAATTGCATCTCTTTGTTCCGTATCTTCAAAATTTGTAAAGTTCACAAAATACATAAGATTTTTTAATAAATGTGTAATGACTATTGAATTAACAACAAAATGAAAATAATAACTTATAAATAAATAAAGCAATTTAAGAGAGAACATACAATGAAACAAACCACTTTGTTTTCATTGTCTGATCCCTGTGTTGCTGGACTTTGCGCATTAGATTGTCCAAAGCAATGTTGCAGTACTTATTGCATTTGAATTTTCATAGAGTTCAAACGATTTTTTAAAGACTCATTCTCCTCTCGAAAAGACTTGTTCTCTTGTCGAGTGGCCCGCAACTTATTTAGTAGTGCACTTTTTTGAATTTGTTCCTCTCAAATCCTTTGCCTTTATTCCATCTCCAAAGCCAACGACATAACTACGATTTTGAAATTCAAAATACCTCTCTACTACTTCTATAGGTGTAATTGTCAGTTCCAATCGAATAAGTTCTTGAATTTCAGCCTACAAATGAACAATAAAAAATAAAAGCAAGTTTTTACCGAAAATTCAAGTGAACATAAATGAATAATTAAATGTACATGTCTTTCAATTACCACGGGATTAATGAGCATATTATCCTTTTTCGTGTTTAAAAAAAAATTGTTCCTACATCTGGCGGATTACCATCTTTGCCTCCCTACATATTTTAAAAAAATCAAACAATATCAAATAAAATATAAGCACACATTGTTAATTAACTATATGTAGTTCACCTGATGATATATAATTTCTCGAATCGGCATACTCCCAGATCGATGAGGCATGCTCATCTTAGCTTTGTTTCTAGCATTCCTCTCACTTGATTCCTAAATTAACAAATCACAAAGGATGCCATTTAAATTTATATAGTTTTATAAAAAAATATACATACTAAATATATGCAAGCATTTTATTAATATACTAAATATACATGATCAATATTATCTAGTTAATTAGGTCTCAAGATTAATATTCTAAAATGTCTAAGACAAGTTGACAAGATCAATATTAAATTATCTAGTTATCGGATAGTATGTGAAAAAGTCAAGGAGTACATAAAGGACTTCAGCAAAAGAAAATTTACACTACAAGTATTTTGCAGTCTAAAAATTTACCTTGAAAAATCTAACAAGTTGAATGGGCACATAAGTTCACGAGCTTATGTAATTTCTTATATATGTAAATGATCGATGAAAAGTACAAAACCGCGACCAACAAGAGATCAATATTGTAACGAAAAATAGAAGGATAGAAGACCTACGAATAACAAAGAATAGAATCACGCAAGATTGAAGGCAACTTTCAGTTAACAACCTACCTGAAAAATGGCCTCTTTATCTTAGTATGAAAAATACAATTATCAAGAAATATGATGGAAGATATAAACTACAACTCCCAACTTCTCCATTTTGCATGTCTGTCACTTTTCTGTTAAGTTCCATCTCTTTATTTATCATATTACAACTTAGCTGAGGTTAGAAAAACTAAACTGATTAAAACATTATGGCTACCATTAAAATCTTATTCTTTTTCTCATAGCAGAAAGTATGACAGAGACAAAAGAAGTTAAATTCTATTTTTTAAATCATAATAAAGGTTAAAAATATAATTTTATAGATAAAAAGTATCGAAGTTAACAAAATAATGGAGTGATATTATTGATTCATGATAAGCTTGTTTAATAATTGAATGAAGCCTTCTCTTTTCCGAATTACATATGCTTATTACACAAATATCCAGATTTCAAAAGAGATTGGCCATCTTATAAAACATAAAATGGAGTAACTAAATATAAGAAAATATCAAGTTGTCCGACTAAACAGATTTTCTGTTGCCATAACAAAATCACAAATTTCACCAGCACAAGCATTCGAATAAAGTTGCAAAAATGCCTTGACACAGGGGAGAGGGCGCTTTTACCGGTGGTGGCGGCGAAGGGGACCAAGATGCGGACGGTGGCAGGGAAGGGGAACGGGGGCTTCTGATGAAGGGAGGCGCTTGCATGAAACAGGAGGGCTTCTGCCGACGAGCAAGGGGGGGGGGCTTGAAGGGGGAAAAAACGTGGATCTGATCCGGGCGCGCGTGGGGGTGGAGGGGAGACTTATGACCGGCGGCGGCGGGGAAGGGGGACTAGTATGCGGAGAAGGAGGCCGCACGCGCGGGGAGAGAGGCTTCTGTCGGCGGCAGCGGCGGGGAAGTTGATGTGTCACGGGGCATTTTTCCGAGAATGACCCCGTGACAGATGCACGCGGGGAGCCTCTGTCGGTGAGCGGCGAGGAAGGGGGACGCACGCGGGGAGCCTCCGTCGGTGAGCGACGAGGAATGAGTCCAGGATGCTTGGGGTGGAGGTGGTCGTAGATTGCGAGGAGGAGGAAGTCTAGGAAACAATTTTTTCATCTGTTAGGGTTTTTTATTGAATTTTGTAACATTTTTTTCTTTCCTTTTATGAGAAAGATTCTATTAAATTTTATAAAAATTCTTTTCTTTCTTTCTATTGGATTTTATAATATGTAATTAAGTTAACTAAATACATAAACTAATTTATTTTTAAATTTTGGTATTGCCTGAGAAAGTATAGGAGAAATAAAATATTAATTGCTCGCCTACTTGATTTTAAGTTATAAATAATTAATGATGATAAAATTTAATAGTAATTAATAATCACTTTTAACAATCGAAATTTATTTTTTGAGATGAGCAATTTTATCTTTTGTTAATAATGTATTTAATAATGTCCATATTCTTTTCTTGTCACTATTGACTATTTGTAATGGTCATTTTTTTGTCTACATTAATAGTTGGTTGCTAAAGTCCCTTTTCTTCTATTGGTTGTCACCTGTCGACACTCAAGCGGTCGAAGGGATAAGGAGAGGAGGCAGCTGCCCCCTTCCCCTCTCCTCTTCGGCATCGGAGAGGAGGGGGTAGGGATGGAACCACATTGTATCCGAGGGGCCATGCCCCCCCCCCCCCTAATATCAATATAAATATCAAAATTGACGGTCTCACACTTTAATGTATTAAATACTAATGTCAATCAAACTAGCATTTAAAACTTCCATATATATATATATTACCATTTTCAAATGTGCTGCTAAGAGTTTTGTAATTATAATAATACTATTATAGGTCAATCAGACTTCTTCTTATTTTAAAACTCATATTATTTCTCTTTTCTCATATTTAAATTTGGACAAAATAATTATTGACTTTAGATTGATGACTTTGTCATCAATAAAGTTAAAGATTTAATTTAGAGCAATAATAACAAATGAAATACATGGTCACTAAAGTATAACTCACGACATTGTGTTACTCTTAATGTCCATGTATTTTCTTTTTTACTTTATTTCACTATTAATATTATAATTTTAAGTTGGTTGTTTCCAAATATAAATTCTTTATTTTCGTTGTTAAATTATTTTTCTTAGTAAAATAAAATTTATTATTTTAAATTAGCTATTATTATTTTAATATTTAAATTTGTACATATATATATATATATTTTCCACCCACCCAACCCACCTCCAATCCTCGTTCCGTCCCTAGGAGGGGGCACGGCGCCCTCGCACGCATGTCTTGGGGCTCTCCACAACATGCTATTGGATCGTCGAGTTATCTTATTTACATGTATTTTTTTCTTATTTTAATCCACTTTTGTAACTTGGTCTTATTTTCTCATGTGATGACAATATTGTAATAAGCACTTTAGAAAAGTGCACCCTCTAACTTATCTTTCACATCACATGTCGTAGAGCTACCTCTTGAATTGGTAGTATATTAAAGGAGACCCGCTAATGCTCCACCAAAGTCCTTTGTAATCATTTTATTTTCTCAATAAAGATTTCAAAGTTTTTCAAAATCTCACATCGAGTCTCAAGCGTGGTGTGACATTTCACAAAGCATCCTAAGAATTGAGCGTTCCACCTAGGCAACCGTTTGTTCACAAATGCCTATGCCAAAGCGTCCTCTCAGGACTAAGCATCACAAAATCATGGCATTCCATAAGTGCCATACGAAAGCTTCCACGAAGCGCAATAAAAATTTTTATCTAGACAGTGAACACGTCTAGACATCGCACGAGTCGGTCACGAGAAAAATGACCCCATGACAAGTGGTATCGGAGCCACTTTTATGAGGATCTCTCATTTGGACGTTCGGTGATCAAGAGGAAATGATGTTGAAGTCGAAGATGACTCAAGATCTTGTCGCACCGGAGAAGGGTCTCCCAAAGTGAGGGCATGCCCGCTCGAAGGACATCATATCCGCCTTCAAGTAATGCCTCAACCAATTCCAACTGGACATTGGAGAGATACAAGAGCAACTTGCAATTCATGAGCGAGAGTTGGAGAAGTCGGTGAGCATCACAATGGTGTGGGATGAGGTCACACCATTGTATGCGTAACTCGAGTCCATATAGGCGACAATCATGAACATGCGGGAGACCTTGGATAGTGGACTCTCAAATATGAGGTATGATATGGATCAATAGCTCAAGACCCTTTGGGAAGAGCTCAAACGACGCTATGGATATGGGCTACGTTCCGAGACATCTGCCCCACATGAAACAAGAATCGATGTGCTAAAGCTGAGATCATACAAGGACGAGAGATTGACAAAGGAGATCAATGACTTTTATGGAACCTCTGATAGTACATGAAGCCCTTGGACGTGACCTCGGAAGTGAAGATGGTGAAGACTCATCTTTGTACTTGCAAGATGCGGCGAGCTTATGGTGCCAATACCACTACGATGATGTGGAATGTGACAACGTGGATCCCATCGAAACATGGGACAAGTTCAAACAACAGCTCGCCAACTATTTTTGCCTTGCCAATTTGGGATTGGAGGCCGAGATTATAATGTTCAATATTACACAGAAGGTCGAGATTGGAGTCCGCCTGTAGTACTCTCAAGTGGATGAAGATACATTGTTGACGGTGTTTGATGCATGCAAAATGTAACATATTTTATACTATTCGTTTAATTATTTTTTCTATAATTTGATCATGGCATGCATAATTTTGTGTCATTTTTATTTATTATTTCATATTTATCGAGTCTAGTTACTAATTCTTTGAATATCTTAATTTTGAATAAATCAACTTAATTTTTATAATTATTTTGCAGGCAAAGTCAAATTAACATACAACAAAATATTATGCGGATGATATCATCTTCAGACGACAAATTCTGATGCCAAGTTGGAGATTAACATTGGCCGTTATTTTATCATGATGAAAGAGATTATCGGCTGTGAATTAGATTAGAAGAGTTTTTACAGGCATGAAAGCAAGATTAAATTCATACTTTATCATTATAAGATTTTACGGCCGTAACTCTTATCCAAGAGAAGATTACCAGGTGTAAAAGTGGATGAAAGCTTATCATTAACCCATATTTATCTTGAAATGAGAAGAATTTCATTGGGCGCAAAATGTCATCCTTAACCAAGGGAAATGGAGATTATTGGTCGTGAACTCCAACCAATCATTGGGCACAAAACACCATCATTAACTAAGTATACATTTGATGGTCGAGAATCAAATAGGAGTTTATAACCAGATGCTAAACAGATAAGATTTTATCATTAACCAATGTTTTATAAGCATCACAAAGTTAAATTCGATCGTACGATTTACGTTCGTGATCAACATGAAGACCCATATGCACTTATAAATAGAGAAGGAAGCCATCATCCTAAGGTGTGCTTTGAAGTTCAGGTTTCTTCCACGTAGTGTCGTGAGCGCTGCATGCTACGATCATAAGGAGAGCGTGCGGCCTAAGGCTAAAGAAAGGTCAACGTTCTTGTATGAAGTCTGGTGATTCGCCGTTTGTGCATATGCTTTATCTGGGTGTAATTCTTCCTATTTTATTATTTTGATTTTAGTTTATCTCTCCAATAATTCTAGGATGAACTCCATATTTTTAGGATTATTATTTTAGGAGATTATTATTTGATAAGGAAAAATTGTTTGAACCCTATTATTAATTGATTTAATTATCTTTTCAATTTCTTTTGATTATATATGTTGAGTTCATTGCTTTTTGATAAGTAATTTGATTTATAATATTAGATTACAAACCTGTACGAGGAGTGATTAATTTTGAAATTTATTATTACTCTGATAAATGATCTTTTAATTTCAAGTCGAAGCATATATAACACATATTTGGTAACTTATCGTTTGTGCTGAATTATGTACGATTTATTATTCTATCCAAATTTGAGGGTGAATGATAGTGTAAGAGTTAGATATTCTTGAATCTTAACTTTCTATAAAATTAATAATTGACTCGTCATTTGTGATTATTAGTCTTATTAGGAGTTAAGATAGTTTGATTTATTCGTTAAGAGAGATCAATACCTTAGGTGCTCCTAATCCGTCATAAGAATTGAAATTATTATTTACTATAATAGTGGATCATACAATTTTACCTTTGCAATTTTCATCCTAAGACTTATTTCAACACTATTATCTTATCTTATTATTATGTTATTTTTAGTATTTTATTCTATAGTTATAAAAGTCTATTTTCAAAATCCATGTTTTTCCTCTCTTATTAATTTATAAAATTACATATTAAATTAACAATTTTCTTGTGAGTTCGACACTCTACTCTCTACTTTATTACTTGATACGACTAGTGCACTTGCTAGTAATTTTATTTGTTACAACTTCTACGCATCATTGTTCATCAAGGGTTTGAAGCCTTGGACTAGGATGGAATTGGAGCGATGAGATTGTCCCAATCTCCGCTCGCTAATCGTCACTGTTGAATTAGTCGTGGAATATGCCAAAACAGGCACCCCACTCCCAAAGCCCTCGGTTAAGAGAAATGATGGGAAAGAGAAGCTCAAGTTTCAAAGAGGGCAAGCCATACTATGAAGACAAGGGGAATGACTATCAAGACAGGAGGCCTAATAATGACAAGTTCAATAGGGATGAAAAACCACTAAAGCCTTACTATATTTGCAAGGGTACCCACATTGGACGAGTGATTTCCCGCAAAATGTGATGCTTAACGCCATGTATTGCCCCAATGAGAAGAAGGAGGAAGAGGCATGTCTCAATTCGATGCACATTCTCAACGTCATCGACGTCTCAACGGGTTTTTCATTGGCCGTTCGACTTTATATGGACATCGAGTTGAACGGACAAGTCTTCAACACTGTTATCACAACGGGAGCATTTGTTCATGTCAAAAGTGATCGCTAAGAAGCTAAAGCTGCCACTACAGAAGACTTCTATCACGTTGAAGACGGTTAACGCGAAATCTATCTTGACCATAAGAATTTCTCCTGGAGTGAAGGTCCGCATAAGCAAGTGGTCAGGAAGCTTCGACATGATAGTGCCATTCGTGGACGACTACGAAGTGGTGGCGGATATCTCTTTTCTGTGACACATTGCTGCATATGTCATCCCGCTCACCAATTCGATGGTCATCTTTGACCCCCAAGGGCCTTATAATATTCCTGTGAGATCAGACGGAGATCTAAAGCAGAAGACCCTCTCTTCCATACAAGTGGTGATGGGGTTGTGAAAACAAGAGCATAGTTTCCTTGTAATCGTCATTTTGGAAAATTCGGGGCACTCCACTCTAACACATTCCAAAGTTCTTAAAATTCTTGAGAACGTTGAAGACATCACGTCTCTGAAGCTCCCAAAGTGATTGCCTCCGAAGCGTGAAGTGGACCATGTCATTGACTTAGTCCTATGATCGAAGCCCTGTATGGATTTCCTTATCCTCCGAAACTCGTAGAACTCTGTATGCGACTTACCAAACTATTGGATGCAGGATATGTTCGAGTTCCTGGTGATGCCCTTCGACCTCATCAACGGCCCAACAACCTTCTACGCCATGATGAATAAGGTATTGCAACTCTTTCTTTATATGTTCGTGGTTGTCTACCTCAAAGACATCATAATATACAATCGCACTTTGGAACAGTACATCGAGCACATACGACAAGTGTTCGAAGTGTTGCGAAAAAATTGACTCTACGTCAAGTGGGAGAAATATGCCTTCGCTCAATCAAGAGTGCACTTCTTGGGACATGTCGTCAAATTCAGAAATGTACCTTCGTTCAATCGAAAGTGCACTTCTTCGATCAACTAACATATCATAGTTTAAACTGTTGAGTGACTATTTATCTATTATATATGTACTAGTTCGATGTACTCATAGATTTTATCTGAATTATGGTCCATTATTTGTGAGCAAAAGATTATTGGACTATGTAGTGCGCCTGAGTTGAGCTATGGCATGCACTTATGTTAATCGCATGCATGGAGTTATATTAACTTCACACAAGTGGAATTATCACTAATAAAAAGGAAGAAGTCGGATCTTCTTGTGATAATTATGTACAAAATAATTATCACTAATAAAAAGGAAGAAGACTATGTCGTAGTTACCTCGAGTGACTTTTATTAATAATTATGTACAAAATACAATTAGTTAGGTGAGTTGACTTATTGGCTTCGTGACACTTTTGATGCACAAGAAATTATATATTACGATAATATAATAATTATCTCTCCATGCTGGAGCAGTAAATGCTCTGCTGCATCTTCTGAAAAAAAAAATCTGCATAGAATTTGAGCTCAAGGTTAACGCGGAATTCCTCGTGTGCAAAATGCTATTACAAAAGAATAATGCCAGAAAATTAAAAACAAAAAAAGGTATGTGTTGTACTCTTTCTTTCTCTGCACAAAAAAGAGAAGTTGGAGTCGTGGGGTTACAAGCGTCATCATCGCCTAATTCTCGGGATACCACTGCAGATATGATGTAGACCCCCGTAGTCCAAGTTCAGTTCATGAAGCTCAATTCTCCTTCCCCCTCTCTCTCTCCCCCATCTCTTGTGGCTTTGAGCCCCTCTGCGTGTCCAAAAGTTTAGGCATTCTTGTCACATAGACTGCCACATCCTGATCAGGAAAAGGTTCCCCATTCAAAGTTTTTAATGTGTTCATATCATCATGTGTCTATTTACAACATGATTTCCCAAATTATAATCATAGAAATTAACCCGATGAACTGAAAAAAAACTTAACAAGCATCAAGATCACCATGATGAAATCAGTTTCGTCATTTCTTCTCTCGATTTAATTATTAAATATGCTTCATTTATTTTTTTTTCTTCTTTGACGTTCTCGTCCCTGACCTCATGTCGTGGTTCTGATGAGTCTTCCTCCAATAATGCTGCTGTCGAGTATGAGGTCGACAGATCGATCGATCCATCGATCTGCGTCGCTGATCAAATTATGAGACAGCAACACTGCCATCAATAATGCCCATTTGTTTAGCACGTACAAGTTACAACCCCTTTCCTGCGCCATGCAGTGATCAGCGACCTCGATGTGCTCCTGGAACTTTGCAGAGAGAGAAAGATGGAATCCATTCATTCATTCATTTCATGCATGCATGCATGCATGCCTCGTTCACTGAACCAAGATGATTTCTGGCGACGTTTGGAAGTTAGAGGTTCGTATCACGCAGCTGACCAGAGAAGGCTACGTCTCTCCTCTTACGTGGAGGTGGCATGGCCATTTTTTTTGTTGTTGTTGTCGTCGCCGTCGATGTTGTTGTGACCTTTTGTTCCTTTTTGATTTCTGCAACTTGGAGCTGCTGGTAGCTTTCCTCGCAGCACTTTTGTGCTTCAATATTTGCCCTTCTCTAAACGTCGCTGTATCCGGCGGTCCATTCGTTTGGCTGGCGAGTGGGGGAGGGTCTTCACGTGAACGAGGCGTCCCTGCGTTGTGTTATTCACATGTGTGTGTTCTTGCATGCCATCTTTATTTTTTTTTTTATTTTTTTTACCAAATTGCAGTTTTAATTTGTTCATTTGGAGTAGTGCTGAAAAAAAGGCCATGGCACTACTCATCTTAAGTCGGATTAGGTCAAACATATCTTAAAGGTTTCGACGTGCCAAATACTAATTAATTTGAATAGTTGGGAGTCTAGTTGTTTATATCATATCTCAATAACTATATAATATATAGATATATAACATTACTTGTATTTTTTTTAAAAAAATTGTTTAGTATATATATTCCTTATTTCTAACAAGAATATAAAATAATTAAATAGAATGACATTAGGTGAAGGAGATCATATGCTGTTGGCCCTATTTGCCACTAGCAAATCAAATTAGGAATACTTTTCAATATCGGAACATCTCGATCCGACTCATCTCGCATAATCGAACAAAAAAATTAAATTGATTTTATATGGAAACTCGGACCAAATTTCAAATTCCAGTTTCAAGCAAACCAGGTCAAGGTTTAAAATTTGGGAACTCCTGATTATTTATATTACATGCATTTTTTCTTTGATAATGTTTATAAATAAATTTAAATCGGTATTAATTGTTTTTGCTTATTTCTTGATGAAATATTTCATCCAATGTGTATCATATTATTATCTATAATAAATTAATATATAGTTTAAATTATTTTTTAAAATTGATTGTCTCGATTTAAATCGAAAAGTTCCAGTCCTAATCACATCCCGGTTAAATTGGATTTTAAATAGAGACAAGGGTTATGACAGAATCTTGACATCTCAAACTAAATTAGACCAGGATCATGTCAAGATTTTAAAGCTTAGAATGTTTGTGTTAAACACAGAATTTAAGTTTTTAATTACTCATAATAATATATATAACTTTAGAATTATACGCAATATATATATATATATATATAATTTTAAAAGATATCCTAACCATTATACATATAGTTAATTCAATTATATATTAATATATTATTTGATGACTCCATTAATTGCCGCTTCAAACTATTCCCATTCTGATCGTTTAAACTCATCACCAAACCCATCCACCCCACCCCTACCCCACAAATTAAGCTAGCTAAGATTGTTAGGTCATATAATATTAGCAAATTTTTTTTTAGTTTATCTTAGTGCATATATATGTGCTATGCATATATTTTCAAGGTTAATTAACAACTTAACTTTTTTAGATTGTGCTAAAAATAATAAGTTAAATAAATTCATTTGTATTATAAAAAAATTATTGCATTTTATTTTATTAATATTTATTTTATTCCCCATAATATTTGTTTAGTTCCGTCCCTGCCCTTAACGTTTTAATGATATATAAAAAATCCAAGTTTTATTCGTAATATTCATACCATTATTTGTTTTAAAAAATATTCGTTTAAAATACAAAGTGAGTAATAAGAAAAAAGATTTCTTGAGGTAAAAAACTAAGGAGGTTAATGAGTTTGCAGAACATCTTGTTCTACATTTTGTTACAGAACGTTTATTTTTTATTATTTAATTAATTTAATAATTATAATTTATGATTAAATTAATAATATACTTATCATATGAAATAATATATATTTATTAAGATAAATTAATAATAAAATAATATCATTTAAGATTAAATAAATTATAACAATTGAATTAATCATATTTATTAAAATAATTTGATCATAATCTTAATGACATTTACTATTTAACACATACTTTTGAATTAATATATATTTATTTTATTAATTTAATAAAGTAAAATCAATACTCTTCTACATATACATTCTCCTCAAAATTAAAATAACATACGTAAATTGCAAAGTAGGAGAAAGAGCAGATGCAGCCCCCCATGAAAAAAAAGTTGTACTACCGGCAGGCCCCACACCGCACTACTGTACAATACCAAAACGAAATCAAACGGCTACAATTTAAATTAGTTTTTTTGTTGCTTCGCTTTCAGAGCGCCATTTGCTTCTGCTGTAAGTCGTCACCGTCTCATTCGTTCCTTTCTCCGTGTTCTCTTCCTCGTTTTCTATATATGAAAATATAATCGAACGAATCAAAAGCACATGCTTCCTCTGATCTTTAATTTTATCCTCCTGCCTTTAGGTTGATCCATCAGCTTCCAGACGCAAAGGCGGTTCAGGTAATTAACTACTGCAATCTGCGTGCTTTGATTCTTTCCTTCACGCCGCTCTGTGCATGCTTTTTTGGTGTTCTCTGAAACTTGCCTTCTTCTTTTTTCTGTCCAAGTTGTCTGAACTGACCAGTGTTCAATCGACTGTGCATGCATGCCGCTGGCTCGCTCAGCATGAATGTAACCTGTCCATAGGAACTGGCAGACAACAAACTGGTCTGGTTTTGCTCCCCACCAACACCTCGTTTCTGAAATATGCATGTCCACTAAACGCACTGCCGCAACTCGCCCTGCTCGCTGTTGATGTCAGAAGTTCTACTCATCACCCCTCAAGATGAATCTTTCCTTGATGGCCGCTCGGTCATTGTGTTAATTTGTTGTCTTCTTTTCAACTTCTAAGCGTTCTCCTTCCTGTCACATGCAACGAATTCCCCACTTGTTTTTTTCCAGTATATTCTGTAGGCTGAACTATAGATCTCCTGGTGCATAGCTTTACAGATTACACGCTTCAACATTTCAGGTTTAAGGTTACTCGAGATCGCCGAAGCTAAGAACAACAAGTCTGTCTTCCTCCGGGCTCTGAGTTTGTCTGGCAGCGTTTTCTGCTTCAGGCTTTTCGGTACCAACATCTTAGAGATCTTGGTGATCACTTGATTCGGCCTCTGCAATCAGCTTCAAAGTCCTGGAATCTCTGATGCACAGGCGCACATAAAAAAGATCCATCCGTTCATGAGAAGTCGGTCAGTTGGCCGCAGGACACTGAGTCGGATATATCTTGATGAATTTGGAAGCGCTGAGCTCTGCGTTCTGCTTACCGGCAGTTTCCGCACGGGCTACTCGTAGTGGGTCTGCGATGGACAACAGAAGGAACAGAAATAATGCCTTGATCAGAGGTAGAACTGCAGCAGAACCGAAGAGAACTCAATCGCAAGGGATCGGCAACAGCGCAAGCAATTTCAGCATCGAGACCTTTCTGCTGCTGCTCGTGTTGACGGCGTCGCTGCTCATCCTCCCGCTTGTCCTGCCTCCTTTGCCTCCTCCCCCATTTTTGCTGCTGTTAGTTCCTGTAGGCATATTCGTGCTGCTGTTATTCCTGGCCTTCATGACGTCTGATGTTCGAAACATCACGTCTGCTTTGTAAATATCTCACTGAAATGCCTGTTCCCTTTTGAACTCCCAATAACATGAAAGCCATGACAAAAATGTTAAAGATTCAGAGTCGCCTCTCGTGTTCTTAGCTCACTTTTTTTTACGTTTCAGAAATCAGTGCTCGCTCTGTATCTTCGTGTACATGATAACAATATTAACCGTGTTCGCGCCACGTTACGGGTTGCAAGACTGTTCTTTGAGAATGAGAACCAAGAACAAGTTAACTTTTCATTTTATATATTTCGATTTGCAAAAGGTGAGATATTGAAATAATAATATTAAGTTTAACCTAGAAGATTTTTTTTTAATTTTTAGTTTTTCGGGCAGTAAAAATTAATGACTCTACTCCGTGTTCTAAGAATATGTACAAAGTTCGGTGGGAAGAACAATAAAGTTTTCTCTTTACTCTCTCAATTATAATAACTAATAATTAAATTAACTCAACCAATAAATTTTTTTCTTAAATATTTTTAAAGAATATCATTTACAAAAATATATAGTTACATATCGAATAGATGATTTGAATAACATGTTGTATATAGACGACGACTTGAATAACATATAAATATTTCAAATTTATATGTTACAACAATTAGTATCTTTTCCATTTAGTATAATAGCATATCTTTCATCCTACTTAAGCCAATAAAACATCAAGTAATCATATTATTCTTCTTCATTTCTTCCTTTGATGCAAAGTCTTACCTAGAGTGAAACAAAGTCGAATAAATAAACTAACATCACAAGACAAATAAAACCCAAACAAATAGAAGTGATTTCAAGCAACTCATTCGATTTTAGCAGCATGCCTTCATCAATAACTTGCATATCATAATTGAGAAACTTTACAATCCAATATTCATTATGCATGTTCTAATTTCACACGGATGTGGCAAGCTAAAAACTAATATGGTACATGCTTATAGGTTTTTTTATGCAATCCTATATTCTTATATTGCATTTTTTTTTAGTTTAAGGATCATTTCATTGTAAACTTTACATTTTTTTCTAAAATTCATTAAACTCTTTATTAGATGCTTCAACTTGTGCCCTAATTTGAGCATGATAGGGAGCACTAACTTTATGTTTGATATCAAACTTTTCTCATGAATTTAAAAATACTTTATTGTCAAAATGTGTTCCATTGTCTCTAGTAATTAACCTTAGGGTTCTATATCTAGTAAAAAATTCTAAACAAATTTATCATAACTTTGGCATCATTAAAGTCATAGGTTACTTCAACTTAGACAAAAAAAATCCATATCCACTAAAATATGCTAATTATTACATTGATCTTGGAAATAGTCTCTCAAAGCCTATTCCACCAATATATATATATATATATATATATTGCATATCATAATATTGAACAACCTCTGCTCCCATTAATTGCAACAACAATTTGCATCCAAATGTAACAATTTAATCTGATTTTGTATAACAAATTAATCTCTATCCAATGTCATGTTCTGCTATATGTACTCATGTTCATGTGTATAATAAGAATATAGAAAAAGATTTCCAGCATCTTCCACATGGTATCCGAGCCAATGGTTTCTTCCAATGCATCTTCATTGACTCAAAATTTTGTAAGCTCTCTTTTGACATTTCCCTCTTTTGACCAAATTCATCACTTTGTCTCCTTAAAATTGACCACCACCAATTACCTCCTTTGGAAGACCTAGTTCCTCCCAATTCTACATAGTGTTGATTTAATGGGATTTGTTGATGGCTCTAATCCCTGCGGTGGTTCATTTTGGTAACAAGCAACCTTCTTCACGAGACGTTTCATCTTCCAGGACTATCCATGGTTACCAATCCTAGACATGCGACATGGGTGCAAAAAAAACTACTCCTTTTAAGTTGAATAAATACATTTGAAGACATTTTTCCTCTCGTGGTTGGTCATACAACATCTGTATGGCTCTTCATCAAGCACCAGGTGCACCATCGCATACCAGAATTTTACAATTGACCCATGCAGTTGTAGAACATGAAGAAATGAGACTCTTCTATTTCCTCCTTTTTTCGACAAGCCAAGTTCATTGCTGATGAACTTGTGGCAGTAGGCCATTCCATCTCTGGACCTTGCTTCAATGCTATAATCTTTAATAACGTTGGCGTGATCCTTGTCCCAAGTCTTTGGACACAACCCTTACAAGTACAAGTTATATTGCATGCCAACTGCGATGCCTCAAGCTTATTCTGTGATGTCTTCTTCCCTTGGTTTTCTTCCTTCTCCAACTCCCTTCTCTGATTAGTTTCCAAATTCTGGTGCTACACATCACATGACACCTGATCTTCAAGCTCTCACGCATGCTCAGCCTTATCAAGGTTCCGAACAAGTTCAACTTAGAAATCGTATGCATGTTCCTATCTCTCATATTGGCATTAGTCACATCCCTTCACCCTCTAGTTCTACTCCTTTATATAACCACTACTAGAAAAATGCTTATTACCGACGGTCCAAATCGTCGGTAATCAGCCCGAAAATCGTCGGTAACGCAATTACCGATGATTTTTCAGTCGGAATCGATCCGTCAGAAAAACACTCATCGCAAATCGATTTGCGACGGTCGAAAAAAAATCGTCGGAAATATCGACGGTCAGAACCGTCGGAAAAGTCCCGGCGGTTCGAACCGTCGAAAAAGTCCCGGCGGTTCGAATCGTCGAAAATTTCCGACGGTTGCAACCGCCGAAAAAGGGCGGCGGTTCGAACCGTTGAAAGTTTTCGACGGTCGTCGCAACCGTCGATCTTTCGGCGATCGCAACCGTCGTAAAGAATTTTTTAAATATAAAAAAATTAGCGGCCAGATCGGGTCGAGGTCAGCTCCGGCCGCGGCCAAATCCGGCCACCCGCGCCGAATCCGACGCCAGCGGCCTGACGGCCAAATCCGGCCGCTGGGGGCCAGATCCGACCGTTGGAGAGAAAGAGAAAGAGAGAGAGAGACGCTGGCAGGAGAGGATCGCCGACGGTCGATGCTTCACGTCCGGCCAGAGGCTCGCCGGCCAGGAGAGGGAGAGGGAGACGACCTGGAGAGGGAGAGAGAGAGAGAGGAGAGGAGGGAGGGTGATATATATATATATATGTGGAAAAATGGGAGAAAGTGAGAAAATGAAAAGAGCGCAGGACAACGAAATTTTAATTACTGACGGCTCTGGCCGTCGGAAAAGTAAATATTAATTATTTTTAAAGTTACCGACGGTTGTGACCGTCGAAAAAATATTTAGTTATATATAATATTTTTTATCGACGGTTTGGACCGTCGGTAATAATTATCGATGGTCCAAACCATCGGTAATTGCGACAGTTTGGACCGTCGCTAATTATATTAATAAAATATTCCTCGTATAATATTATTATATATTTATCGATGGTAACGACCATAAAAAATTATGGTGAATTTTGCGACGGATGGATATCCGTCGAAAATATCGACATTCCTGATCGTCAAAAAATTAAATAATAATATAAAAATTACATAATTTAATTTTTTATTTCCGACGGTCGTAACTATCAGAAAATCCGTCGAAAAATTAAATAATAATATAATAAATTACATAATTTATTTTTTCATTTTCGACAATCGTATCCATCGAAAAAGCTGTCGAAAAAATTACATAATTTATTTTTTAATTTCCGATGGTTTTGATCGTCGGAAAATTCATCGAAAATTGCGACGGATCAATATCCGTCGGAAATATCGACGTTCCTAATTGTCAAAAAATAAAATAATAATATAATAAATTTTTGACGGTCGTGATCGTCGAAAAATCCATCGGAAATGAAACCGTCGAAAAATCCATCGCAAATTACGACGAATTTCTATCCGTCGGAAATTGCCCGTCGAAAAATGGCAATTTTCTTGTAGTGAACGTTCTTCATGTTCCCTCTCTCTCTCTCTCTCTCCAAGTCTTCGTTATCTGTCTAACTCCTTGCTTCTGATAACAAATGCTCCATTCAAATTTATCCAACTTCCTTTGTTGTCAAGGAATTGCAATCCAATCGTCCTCTGGGGCGCGCTAAGGGGATGGTCTCTATAGTGTTCCTAGTTCGATGTCTTAAACTTCTCCCTCCGCGCTTGTTGCTGTTAGTCCTTCTATTGATCATTGACACCAATGCTTTGGTCATCTGTTTGTCCATCTTAGTCGTCATCTTATTGTTGCTCCTCGTCTTCCATCTGCCCCTGCATCATCAACTCGCATTAGCCAAGCTTGTCAACTAGGCAAAGCCACTCGTTTACCGCTTTCCTCTCATACGACTCGATGTACTAAACCCTTTCAATTAGTTCATTCTGATTTTGGGATCTTGCTCTTGTAAAAATTTGTGACAATCATTGCTATTTTGTGTTATTCGAAGTATGTTTGGTTATTTTCATTAAAATAAGTCTGACGTTTATTCTTGTTTTCTCTCTTTCAATGCTTACATTGAATGCCAATTTAATTCATCTATCAAAGCTTTTAAAAGATATGGTGGCAATGAGTTCCATCGTTTACTCCTGAACTTGCCAAATTTGGCATCATCCACCATCTTACTTGTCCTCATTCACATCAACAAAATGGCACCGCGGAATGAAAAATAAGACATATTGTCGATTCTGGTCTAACTCTTTTCACTCATGCTTCGGTCCCATTTCGTTATTAGATTTTGCTTTTGAAATAGCCATCTTTCTCATTAATCGTCTTCCACCTTCCTCTCTTTCCACATCCTCCCTTTACCGGTTACTTTTTCATCAAGTTCCTGACTACAACTTTCTCAAGGCTTTTTATTGTGCTGCCTACCCACTTTTACGCCCATACCAACCCCATAATTTTTTCCCTCGATCTCATCGTTGTGTTTTTCTTGGCTATCCCTAGAACTTTCATGGGTACTCTTACACCATCAGGCTGATCTCTCCGTCAAAAACCCTATTGACTATCATCATTTAGCAGGCCTTCATCCTCCTAAACATCTTCTGCCTCAAGTTCTTCTTTTTGAATGTTCCTCTTCCTTTACTCCTTCTTGCTTTAATGAAGCCCACAAATATCTTGAATGGAGCTCTGCCATGATTAATGAATCAATGCACTTCTTTCTAATGGCACTTGGATATTAGTGCTTCATAGGCCTTCCATGAATGTTGTGGGTTGCAAATGGGTTTTCGTGTTAAACATAATGCAAATGGCTCTCTGGCTCATTATAAAGCTCGGCTCGGTACTAAAAGATTTCATCAAATGAAGGTGTCAAATTATACTGACACTTTTAGCCTCGTCATCAAACCTACAATCATTCGAATTGTGTTGTCTCTTGTAGTGATAAATAATTGTTCTTTGAACAATTGGACATCAACAATACTTTCCTCCATGATGATCTTCATGAAACAATTTATATGGCACAACCTCCTGATTTTCAACATCCAGTATTTCTTAATCACATGTCTTTTGTGCAAGAATCTCTATGGCCTTAAACAGCCCCCACGATCTTGGTTCTTAAAGCTCTCATATGTTCTTCAACAATTTGGCTTTGTCCCATCACAAACATATGCATCTCTCTTTATTTTTCCGTGGGAATTTGCTTGTCTATTAGCATTTGTTTATGTGGATGATATAATCCTAATAGGTTCTGACTCCTCGCTAATATCTGGTCTTATGTGTCATCTCAAATCTTTCTTTATTGTTAAAGACCTTAGTGATCTTCATTATTTTTTGGGTATTGAAGTGCTCAAGCGATCAGATGGCTTGCTTTTGTCTCAAAAGCACTATATCACTAATTTGTTACTTCACATATTTCATGCAAAGCCTACTAGCTTTCCACTTGTGCCAGCCACGTGACTTTGCTAATTCACACCTTTACAGATATGTTGTGAGCTCTCTTCAATATGTTATGCTAACAAGGCCAAATCTACCCTTTGTAATCAATGCAGTGTGCCAATACATGCATCGACCCACGAATTCTCATTGGCAGGCTGTCAAAAGAATACTACGTAACCTCAAAGGCACTATCTCACTTAGTCTTCAACTTACTCGCTCTGCAAATATCACATTATATGCATTTTCTAATGTTGACGGGGCCGGTAATCTTGATGACAGAAAGTCTATTGGTGGCTATGCAATTTTTCTTAGTGCCAATTTGGTGTCCTGATCTGTGCGTAAGCAACACACTGTTAGTCATTCCTCTATTGAGTCTGAATATCATATCATTGTTGATGCACTTGGTCGAATTGGTGTGGCTTCAATCTCTCCTCGATGAACTCAGTATTTCAGCCTCACCCTCAGTTCTTTGGTGTGACAAATTCGGCGTGACTTATCTTACAGAAAACTCAATATTTCATTAACGTACGAAGCACATTGAGGTGGATTTTCACTTTGTGTGTGATCCCATCACTAAACAACTTTTGCAAGTGGATTTTATCTCTTCTCGAGATTGCATTATAAAGCCTTTATCATGAACACCATTTTCATTCTTTGTATGCCAAGCTTGGTCTTTATGATAGCCATTGTAACATTGGGCTTCTAGAGCATGTTAGAACATAATGTTGTTGTACTCAATATTATGTAACAACCTCCGCTCCCATTAGTTGCAATAGCAATTTGCATCCAAATGTAACAAATTAATCTGATTCTGTATAACAGGTTAATCGCTATCCAATGTCATGTTCTACTATATATACTCATGTTCATGTGTATAATAAGAATATAGAAAAAGATTTCCAGCATCTTCCACAAGGAGAATCCATATTATTGTAGTACTTTGCTCATTGTTCTTTCGGATCTATAATTTCTATGTAATTCCTATGTGACAATGCTTGAATTTTCAATCATTTGCTATTGAGCCTAGTAATTTAAGTGGTGATGATTTTAAACCATTTACTAATTCAAAATTTTCATATAACATTTAGTTTGTGGTACTTATTTCTTATAATTTGCCACCTTGGATATGTATAAAGTAAAATTTTATTTTATCAATTTCTTTTACTGCATTCTTGGAGGTGCGATTGATATTTATCTTCAACGCTTGATAGAAGGTTAAAAAAATAATGAAAAATTGATGTTGAGAATTTTGAATTTTGATGTATGATTCCTCAAAACTTCACATGATGTCACAAACAACTATAGCCCTTTGGAGCATGTTGAACAAATTTCAAAAGATGTTAGCCCATCTCTATCTCAATCTCGACAACATGAAGATGTTGATCATTTTGAAGATGCCAATCATTATTAACCTACCAAAGTGACACAAAAAGATTAAGGAAGATAAGAGAGTAAGAATACATATTTCTCAAATTATATAAATTTATATCAATATATTGTGGAATTTATACCACAATTTAATTTATGCGTTGATGGTCGAAAGAAAAAGAAAATGCATGAGAAGAATAAATGTAGGCAAGTTGTCAAAATTATTAGAAGACCTAAAAGTTACAATCGAGTTGTTAGTGAAAATCATAAGTTATTCTCAAGACATTTGAACAAATTAATTCATGATACAAACATATGGTACATGCATGTAAAAAACTAGCAAAGTGGAGTAAAAAAATATTAATTTGGTAATATTTTTATTTTATTTTTGTCAACTTGTTATTTAAGAAAAACATTTATTATTTGATACCTAATATTTCTATATATTACATCTAAAAGTTTTAATTGTACTAATATATATACATATACACACACATATATAGAAAAATAAAAGCGATGACATAAACGTTTATCGTGAGAACACACATACAAAAAAATAGAGAGAAAGCATGCACTTAAAATAGGTGAAAAGATCATCCAATTGAATATGTTTATAGAATATGCCTAATTTAGTGGACGAAAGAGATTGAGAATGACTTGTTAAAGAGCATTACAATAGTAACTTTTTTAAGGTTTGATTATTTGTTAAATATTATTATGATTATGATTTCTACTATGATGTTTATCTTTTATAACATTATTGTGTATGTTATATGTTAAATCAGAATACAAGTGAAAAAAAATATAAAAGATAGAATAAGTTAACTATGCTACAACACATTGGTAGTCAGTCTTCGAAACTCATCTATCAACTTGTAGTAATATTAAAATGATATTCAATTTTTATTTGACATGATATTGCCTTTTACGTAAAGGGAGGTAAAATGATAACCTACCAAATGTTATAACATTTTTTAGACTCTCAAGAAAGATAACAAACTTGTTGAACTCAAGATCATGAAAAAAAAATATGTTTGATGATAATTTTTCATTTGATCTTCCTGATATGTCTATTACTGTCTTTTTTAAGGTTAAGATACAAGAGATTGAGCAACATGAATCTACACTTCTCACAATAGAGATTGCAAGACAATATTTTGGACCAAAAAAATGTAGTCATGTGGTTGACTTCGATAATGGGATCATGACAAAAGAAATAAAAAGAGTTCTTCAAAGTATGAATTATTAGATAAGGTATGTACAACTAGGGAAGAAAATAAATTGCTAAAGGAACAAATGGTTTCTATGGAAGGCCAATTTCAATAACCGATGAAGTTCATGCATAGTTAATAATTTATTGTATAAAATTTGACAACATCACAATCATGTAAACATTCACTTAATACATAAGGTTAGCAAGAATAATAAAAATCTAATTCATCTCTTATGTGTTATTTGTTATAAATATTTTATTCAATTGTTTCTTTTCATACGATTACATGGAATCTTTTGTTGGTGAGTACATATATGCAATCTTTTGTTGTCAAAATTTTTAGAAGACCTAAAAGTTACAATTGAGGAGTTATTCTCAAGACATTTGGACAAATTAATTCATGATAGAAACATATGGTACATGCATGTAAAAAAAAAACTAGCAAAGTGGAGTAAAAAAAGTATTAATTCGGTAATATTTTTATTTTATTTGATTTTAAGAAAAACCATTTATTATTTGATACCTAATATTTCTATATATTACATCTAAAAGTTTTAATTGTACTAATATATATATATATATAGAAATAAAAGTGATGACAAACGTTTATCATGAGAACGCACATATGAAAGAATTATACCAAAAATAGATAAAAAGCATGCACTTGAAATAGGTGAAAAGATCATCCAATCAAATATGTTTATAGAATATGCCTAATTTAGTGGACGAAAGAGATTGAGAATGACTTGTTAAAGAGCATTACAATAGCAATTTTTTAAGGTTTGATTATTGGGTAAACATTATTATGATTATGATTTCTACTATGATGTTTATTGTGTATGTTATATGTTAAATCAGAATGCAAGTGAAAAGAAATATAAAAGATAGAGTAAAGTTAACTATCCTACAACACATTGGTGGTCAGTCTTCGAAACTCATCTATCAACTTGTATTAATATTAAAATGATATTCAATTTTTTTTACATGATATTGTCTTCTACGTAAAGGGAAGTAAAATGGTAACCTACTAAATGTTATAACATTTTTTTAGACTCCCAAGAAAGATAACAAACTTGTTGAACTCGAGATCATGAAAAAAAATATATGTTTGATGATAATTTTTCATTTGATATTCATGAAATGTCTATTACTATTTTTTTAAGGTCAATATACAAGAGATTGAGCAACATGAACCTACGCTTCTCACAATAGAGATTGCAGGACAATATTTTGGACAAAAAAGGTGTAGTCATGTGGCTGACTTTGATAGTGGGATCATGACAAAAGAAATAAAAAGAGTTCTTCAGAGCATGAATTATTAGATAAGGTATGCACAACTAGGGAAGAAAATAAATTGCTAAAAGAACATATGGCTTCTATGGAAGGCCAATTTCAATAATTGATGAAGTTCATGCATAGTTAATAATCTATTATATAAAATTTGACAACCTCGCAATGTATACATTCACTTGATACATAAGGTTAGCAAGAATAATAAAAATCTAATTCATGTCTTATGTGTTATTTGTTATAAAAGTTTTATTCAATTATTTTTTCATATGATTACATATAATCTTTTGTTGGTGAGTACACATATGCAATCTTTTGTTGTCAAAATTATTAAAAGACCTAAAAGTTACAATCGAGTTGTTAGTGAAAATCATGAGTTATTCTCAAGACATTTGGATAAATTAATTCATGATAGAAACATATGGTACATGCATGCAAAAAAAAAAAAAACTAGCAAAGTGGAGTAAAAAAAATATTAATTCGGTAATATTTTTATTTTATTTGTGTCAACTTGTTATTTTAAGAAAAAACATTTATTATTTGATACCTAATATTTCTATATATTACATCTAAAAGTTTTAATTGTACTAATATATATATATAGATATATAGAAAAATAAAAGCGATGATATAAATGTTTATCGTGAGAACGCACATATGAAAGAATTATACTAAAAATAGAGAGAAAGCATGCACTTAAAATAGGCGAAAAGATCATCCAATCGAATATGTTTATAGAATATGTCTAATTTAGCGGACGAAAGAGATTGAGAATGACTTGTTAAAAAGCATTAAAATAGTAATTTTTTAAGGTTTGATTATTTGTTAAACATTATTATGATTATGATTTTTACTATGATGTTTATCTTTTATAACATTATTGTTAGAGTTGGTGAATACTTCAAGGCCCCTTGTTTCTCACACTGGGTTCGCCCACGTGAGCTTAGGGGAATCTGAGTATTACCCAATTAACAGTATTGCTGGCGTACGAACGAAACGGGGGGTTCGGGGGCCCCGCCCCCCGACGGCGGTCCCGCTCACCGGGGAGCGGGCGGGGGTTCGGGGGCAGCGCCCCCGAAACCTAGACGGGTTTTGGGCTTTTGTTTAGCCGGCCTGTGTGGTTCGGATTAGATTTTTTCTCTGTTTGTTTGAGTTTTAAACCCGATTTGGAGAGGCTATTAATAGCCTAATTTCTGATATAATTTGGTGTGGCGGCTGTAAACCTAAACGATATAGTGGAACCTCTTTGCAGGACGTAGCCCTAATCTCAAGGGTGAACCTAGGTAAATTTCGTGTGTCTCCTCTATTTTTCTGCAATCTCTCTGCGATCTTCTCTCTTTGTTCTCGGATTTTTCCATCAATTGGTATCAGAGCACAGGTTGTTCAAGGAATTAGGGTTTATTCGAGATGTCAGGAGGGTCGCGAATCGAGATAGAAAAATTTGATGAAACACGGTTTGATCTCTGGAAGATGAAGATGGAGGATCTCCTTTGTGATCGAGATCTTTGGACGGCAATCGAGAAGGAGAGACCAGGCATGAAGGCGGCGAAGGTCGCGGACGAGGCCTCCTCCAGTCAGGCAAATCCAAAGGCAATCGAAGAGTGGGATCGGATTGATAGAAAGGCGAAGGGTTTGATTCGGCTGTGTCTCGCGGATTCACGAATGTGATGGGCGAACCTACTGCCAGAGATCTGTGGAGAAAGTTGGAATCCCTATATCAAAGTAAGTCGTTGGTTAACAAGTTATTTCTGAGGAAGAAATTGTACAATCTTCGGATGCAGGAGGGTGACTCATTTTCTACTCATCTTTATAACTTTAACACGGTGATCAGTCAACTTGTATCAATCGGTGTTAAGTTTCAAGATGATGATAAGGCAATAACATTGCTCTGTTCGCTGTCGGATTTATGGGACAATCTGATTGTTGTGATTGGTGGCGGGGATAAAGAACTTTCGTATGAAAGTGTATGTGCTGCCTTGTTATCAGAGGAAATACGGAGAAAGGGATAGCAAGTTCTGGTAAAGAGGCGCTGGCGGCCAGAGGAAGGCAACCAGAAAGAAATCAAAATCAGAGAGGGAGATCCAAATCTCGTGGGCGTTCGAAGAGTAAGGATAAGAAGGTGCAATGCTGGAGATGTCAAGAGTGGGGCCATCTGAAGCGAGATTGCAAAAACAAGCCGGTTCATAAGAAAGAAGCTGAGTCAACCTCGGACAAAAAGGAGGCTGAGGCAGGAGATATGTATGTGGCTTCTGCATGTACGGCACAGTCAGATAAAGATGTTTGGCTTATCGACACTGGTGCTTCGTACCACATGACGCCACATAAACACTGGTTCTGTGAATATGAGGAGTATAATGGTGGGGATGTCATGCTCGGAGATGACACTGCGGTTCAGATTGTTGGACGTGGTAGGGTGAAGTTGAGGATGAATGATGACACGGTGAAGACTCTACCAGATGTGATGCATATACCACTTATAAGCAGGAGTTTATTATCTGTTGGTACAATGGCTTACTCGGGTGTTATATTCAGTTACGATAAAGATTCGTGCAAGATGATCAGAGGGTCGATTGTAATTGCACGAGGGATTCGCTATGGCACGTTGTACAAGTTGCTCGGAGAGACAATATCTGTGGGCTGCGGATTTATTTCTGAAGAGGCCAAAGAAGATGAAGACAGCAAATCTATGTTGTGGCATCGGAGATTAGGTCATATCAGTGAAAAAGGACTCTCCACTATAGCATCAAGTCAGATGGTAGAAGGAGTTCCGGATTGTTCTGTGGGCTTCGGGTTCTGTGAACATTGCCTCCATAGAAAACAGAACCGAGTCAGTTTTCAACACACAGGTTCAAGAGCAACGAAGATTCTCGAACTGATTCATAGTGATGTCTTTGGACCAACTCCGACTCC
Source organism: Pontederia crassipes (assembly GCA_030549335.1). Taxonomy (NCBI): domain Eukaryota; kingdom Viridiplantae; phylum Streptophyta; class Magnoliopsida; order Commelinales; family Pontederiaceae; genus Pontederia; species Pontederia crassipes. The sequence continues at coordinate 41,030,809 of CM060190.1, forward strand.
ATCTATTGGAGGGCCCAGGTACTATGTTTCTTTTATAGATGATTTTTCGAGATACAGTTGGATTTATTTTATCAAGAATAAATCAGATGTATTCGATAAGTTTCGAGAATTTAAAGTTTTGGTGGAAAATCAATTGAGCTGCAAGATCAAGGTCCTTCGTACAGATAATGGAGGTGAATTTTGTTCAGATAAGTTTGAGCATTTCTGCGTGGACAATGGTATTGTTAGGCAGAAGATAACTCCATATACACCTGAGCAGAATGGAGTAGCTGAAAGGTTAAATCGGTCACTCATAGAGAAGGCCAGATGTATGCTGAGTTGGGCTGAATTGGGGCAAGAATTCTGGGCAGAAGCTGTAGCCACAGCAAACTACCTGAAGAACCGCTCACCGACCTCATCAGTGAAGGATCAGACACCTTATGAGGCAATTTTGGGAAGAAGCCAAATTTGTCTCATGTTCGGGTGTTCGGATGTGACGCATATGTTCATATACCCAAGGAAAAGCGGGGTAAGCTTGACAGTAAATCTGAAAAGAACATATTTGTCGGATACAAGGAAGGGATCAAGGGCTACAAACTGTGGAATCCAAAGTCAAGGACTATTGTTTACAGCAGAGATGTTGTTTTCCGTGAATCACGTTCCCAAGTTGAAGTTCAAAAAGGTGATGAACCTAAGAAAGTGGTAGTGCTTGAAGAAGATTCTGATTCTGAAACTTCAGAGGTGAATGCACAAGATACTTCAGTTGAGTCTGTTACAGAACCGGATCAAGAGAACTCGGTTAATGAAGTTGAAGATGCAGATTCAGATGAAGACCCAGATATTGGTACTACCATACCAGTTCTCAGGAGATCGACACAAGAAAGAAGACCACCTTTGAGATACTCTCTTAGTGCTCTGAGTTCGTTTCATGTTTTGAACATCATCGGAGAAGAACCTAGTTCTGTTAAAGATGCAAGATCTATGGATGATGCAAATCAGTGGGAGCTTGCTATGGCAGATGAGATGCAATCACTGGATAAGAATGAAACATGGAGCTTGTGTCAATTGCCTAAGGATAGAAAGGCAATTGGTTGCAAATGGGTATTCAAGCGAAAGCTGAAACCGGATGGGACTGTGGAGAAATACAAGGCAAGACTTCTACCTAAATGGTACTCTCAGGTTGAAGGAGTCGACTATGATGAAATTTTTTCTCCCGTGGCGAAAATGAGTTCGATCAGATTTGTTCTATCTCTAGCAGCAGCATATAATCTTGAGGTAGAGCAGAGGGATGTGAAGACGGCATTTCTTCATGGGGACTTGGAGGAAGAGATATATATGAGGCAACCAGAAGGCTTTGAAGTTCAAGGTAAAGAGAATCTGGTGTGCAAATTGAAGAAGTCTTTGTATGGATTGAAGCAGTCGCCAAGGATGTGGTACCAGAAGTTTGATACGTACATGCTCGAACTCAAGTTTGTACGTTCAGATTCAGATCACTGTGTTTACGTGAAGAGAGTTGGCGATCTATTTGTCATTCTTACATTGTATGTGGATGACATGTTACTGATTGAAAATAGTATGAAGATGGTAAATTCAGTAAAGGGTTTGTTAGCCAAGAAGTTTGAGATGAAAGACTTTGGGCCGGCGAATTTTATTTTGGGTATGCATATTAGAAGAGATCGTCAGAAGCGAAAGTTGTGGCTAGGACAGGAGAAGTACATAAAAGAAGTGTTGAAGAAATTTAACATGACAGACTGCAAGCCAGTGGGTACTCCTATGTCTCTAGGAACTAAACTTTCTGCAGAGCAATGCCCGAAGACGGATGAAGAAGCTGAAGAAATGGATCGTGTGCCATATGCAAGTGCAGTGGGCAGCTTGATGTATGCCATGGTGTGCACGCGTCCAGATATAGCCCAAACAGTGGGAGTCTTGAGTCGATATATGTCTAACCCAGGCAAGGAACATTGGAATGCTATCAAGAGAGTTTTCAGGTACCTTCGTGGAACTTCAAATTTTTCGTTGTGTTTTGAAGGTACAAGGAAAGGAAAGATGCTTGATATTGTGGGTCATGTAGATGCTGATTGGGGTGGAGACATTGATAGTAGACGATCCACTAGCGGATATATTTTTACATTATTTGGGGCTGCACTAAGTTGGATGAGCAAGAGACAAAGCGTGGTAGCACTTTCTTCTACAGAAGCAGAATATATGGCTCTTACTCATGCTGCAAAAGAGGCCATATGGCTACGACGGTTGTGCTTGGAGCTCGGATTTGAGCAAGGTGCTATAGAGGTGAGATGTGATAATCAAGGTGCTATTCAGTTAGCTAAGAATCCCGCATTTCACTCACGCACAAAGCATATTGACATCCAATACTACTTTAATCGGGAAAAGGTGGAAAAGAAAGAGGTTCAGCTTGAAAAGGTTGATACAACAGAGAATAGTTCTGATTTTCTGACTAAAGCAGTTACAGGTGTAAAGTTTGAGTGGTGCTCTACTACTGTCGGATTGAAGAAGAATGTTGCTGGTAAGGCTCTCATTGGTGTGAAGTATCCACCAAGTGAGAGAATGTTAGAGTTGGTGAATACTTCAGGGCCCCTTGTTTCTCACACCGGGTTCGCCCACGTGAGCTTAGGGGAATCTGAGTATTACCCAATTAACAGTATTGCTGGCGTACGAATGAAAGGGGGGTTCGGGGGGCCTCGCCCCCCGACGGCGGTCCCGTACGAACGAACGAAAGCGGGGGTTTCGGGGTAGCGCCTCCGAAACCTAGACGGGTTTTGGGCTTTTGTTTAGCCGGTCCGTGTGGTTCGGATTAGGTTTTTTCTCTGTTTGTTTGGGTTTTAAACCTAAACGATATAGTGGAACCTCTTTGCAAGATGTAGCCCTAATCTCAAGGGTGAACCTGGGTAAATTTCGTGTGTCTCATCTATTTTTCTGTAATCTCTCTGCGATCTTCTCTCCTTGTTCTCGGATTTTCCTATCAATTATTGTGTATGTTATATGTTAAATCAGAATGCAAGTGAAAAGAAATATAAAAGATAGAGTAAAGTTAACTATGTTACACTGCATTGATAGTCAATCTTCAGAACTCATCTATCAACTTGTATTAATATTAAAATGATATTTAATTTTTTTGACACGATATTGTCTTTTACGTAAAGGGAGGTAAAATGGTAACCTACCAAATGTTATTACATATTTTTAGACTCCCAAGAAAGATAACAAACTTGTTGAACTCGATATCATGAAAAAAAATATGTTTGATGATAATTTTTCATTTGATATTCTTGAAATGTCTATTACTATCTTTTTTAAGGTTAATATACAAGAGATTGAGCAATGTGAACCTACACTTATCACAATAGAGATTGCAAGACAATATTTTTAACTAAAAAACATGTAGTCATGTGGCTGACTTTGATAGTGAGATCATGACAAAAGAAATAAAAAGAGTTCTTCAAAGTATGAATTATTAGATAAGGTATGTACAACTAGGGAAGAAAATAAATTGTTAAAGGAACATATGGCTTCTATGGAAGGCCAATTTCAACAATTGATGAAGTTCATACATAGTTAATAATCTATTGTATAAAATTTGACAACCTCGCAATCATGTAAACATTCACTTGATACATAAGGTTAGCAAGAATAATAAAAATCTAATTCATGTCTTATGTGTTATTTGTTATAAAAGTTTTATTCAATTATTCTTTCATATGATTACATGCAATCTTTTGTTGGTGAGTACACATATAATCTCAAATGCGTCTAATGAATAATTTTATTTTAGTTATCACTAATAGTAAATATTCATAGAATTAGAATGGAATATGGATGATTTTTTTTTTATTTTTTTAAAATGTCTTTTAATTGTTGGAATTTGTGAACATTTGAGTGAAAATATTGGATGTTGTATCTAAATTTTTTAATTGAATATTGTATGGATGTTTAATTTAAAATTTAATGTGTTGAATATGAACAAATGTTAATAAATGTAGAATTTTATTATTTTGGAAATGTCTATAGTTTGAATAATTAAACATATAATTTTTTATTATTTTGAAAATATATTAGCTTCTAGATATATTCCCTTAAATACAAATAATAGCTTACATAGAAACAAAAAATGATTGCTCTTTAGAAAGCTTCTTCTAGCTCATCAATAATATTTTTATGACTTAACATTTATGTTGATAAAGATTTTAAGTCAAACAGTTGAATGGTCCTTTTAAGTTGTATAAGAAATCAACAAACTAATTGCTATTGAACTTTTGAGAAAGAATGTTAAATTGGTCCTTAAAAATGAATAGTTAGTTATAATATTAGATGTTGAAACGTTTAATGGTGGGATCTATAGCTTCACCATTAGATTATTACCTAGATGATAATGTTTAGTAACTAGATAATTCTTCATAGATAAACTAATTCTTTGTAGCGTGTGCATTATTGCATAATTTGATAAGCACAAAATTTAGAGAGTAGTGACTCTGCCAAGAGATAACAAATCCTTACAATTTTTGACGAAATTCTTTTTGTATTGTGAAGTGAGGCATCTAGAAAGTCAATTTCCAAGTTAATTTTCATAGTTACAAAAAGAGAAATATCATTAAGAATTTTATATTTGTAGAATGTTAAAGAAGAAAATATTTTCTCATTAAAAAATTCCAAATAAGACACGGATCAACAACATATTTTTTTGAGCCCTTCTTATCATTATGTCAAGTCTAAAGGAAAATTCATCTAAAATCTTGACTTTGCATCACTTTTAGTCATTATGTTCTATTTGTTTATCACACTAGAGTTTGTGTATTTAACTTTGCATTTGAGTCTATTTCAATCTGTTATACTTCGTATAGTATATAAGATTGCATGTAGTGTTCTACTATTTTGTGCTACTTAATTATGTGATATGCATATGCTATTGAGTATCCTTACAAAATGTAAAATACAATTATCATATTATTTTTAAAATATGAAGAATTTAGAAATAACATTAGGGACAAAATAATTGAAATTGCAATTTGTGACCAAATTAGTGTAGAAAACTATGATATTTTTTTACAACATTGCAACAAGGTCATTTTCATTTATTAATTTAATAGTAATAGAAACACATGTTACATCGCTTTCTTCCTCACTTTCTTTCCTTTCTTCCGTTCAGAAACAAAATGGTCCAAATGTTCCTGAAAATTCTTGCTCCCATTGGACCATTTGTATCTATATACATCAGGATTCAAATTTTGTGAAAAATATAATGGGATATAATTTTTATTTTTATTTATAAAAAAGTTGAATGAGTAATTTACGAATTAGTGTAAAGGTCGTAATACCCCTAATTAAAAGTTTGGTGGATTAGAGAGTGAACCAACAAATGAAACCAAATAAAATTAAGAGTATGTTTGACTTAGTTAATACAGAATAACTGATAAGATGAAGTGCTAATAAGTATTTTATTGACTCAAATTTATTTTAAAAAATAAGCAATTACATGGTTGAATAAAACTACTTATATTAATATCAACACCCCTTCCTCTGTTTATTTTTTTGACTTATAAGTAGATTTATTATCTCCTTATCAGCCATATTTTTGAAGTTACAAAACACTGAGATTTTTTTAAAATAACTTATAAGTGATTTATAAATTTAGCCAAACAGTTTCTTAGTCTTAAAAAATGGCACTATTGAAGCATAGGGATATTTAGAAAATTGCAATCAATCAATTCTTTTTTAGACTTTGAGAAACAAGGTTTAACGAAATAAAAATAGCTCTTCTAATTTATTATTTGATTTGATCAAAATTAAGATACGTTGAAAAGAAATTACGTTAATGAGGAATCTTTTTCCAATAATCTTAAAAAATCGTACAAAAAAGTTCTCTCAAATCATAAATGACTTAATAACTAAAAAATAAAGTATGATGAAAATAAATCTTAGTTCGTTCAAAATAGAACTTAATCAACACATACAAATTCAAGAAGACTAACAAAAAAAAATAAGAAAAAAAATAATGAATTTGTATGTGATGATGATAAGTTGTTGAAGAAATGCCTCTCCCTTCTCTCAAATGAACCAAAGATGGGTACTCCAATTCGACACTAAAATCATCATTTTCAACTTTATTGTGATCCTCTCTTCAAGAATGAAATTTCTTCTTGGAACATATATGATCGAAGATATATTTTGCAAGGCCTTATGACTTTATTTATAGTTTTAGATGACCTTCTAAAGGTCCCAAATCAAATATGAGTCTTTTCTCTAAAAATTTATTAAAAGTAAAAGCCTCTAGATAGATGATTTAAAAAACAATAATTTTAGATAAAGATTCTAAACCTAGCTTCATGTATTTGAATCGAGCAAATACGTGACCTTTGGAGCCATTCCCGACTCTAGAAAACTATCATAACACGTGAAAGTTATTTGACGATCTTGAAAAATAAATATGCACCTAGATAATGATTGTGAAAATTTATAACAATAATGAGGGATACATGCCTCTCTTATCAAGTGACAATAGTGCTTTTGAAATTGTGAATTTTTTAATCTTTATAATAATAATAATAATAATAATAATAATAATAATAATAATAATAATAATAATAATAATAATAATAATAATAATAATAATAATATCTTGTTTTGAAGTGATAATCATTTACATCAGTTCCACTTGTTAGAGGCCACTTATATCATTTCCAGCCCAATTACCATTCAATTCAAGTTCAATGCACTTTCCAAATATTTTTTTTCTTTTTCTTTCCTTAAATCTTTTAGCCCAAATTTTATTACATATAAATAAAAGAAACAGAATAAATAAGGGAATTAATTTTGAAATCAAATTTAAAACAAAGTAACATAAAAAAAATTAACATCATAAAAAAGTAAATTAAAATGATAGAAAAATAATTATTGAATAAAATGTAATTATCCTCAACAGATTGGGCCGCTCTTTGAAAAGTCCGGAGAAAAGTTTGTACATCACGCGTAGAGCCCAACTCATTACACTTCCCGAGAACCGCGGTGACAACACCGCTGTCCCAATCCCTTTTCATTTGTTTTAATTTTTGAGCTATATAATTTTCTTTTTTCTTTGTTCAACTCCGATTCCTTCGGCCTCCATCTTTCCCTTCTTTTTTTGTCCTAGAAAAATCTCTTCTTTACTCGGTGACCCCTTCGTCTCTCTCGTCTCTCTCTCCCCCCCCCCCCCCCCCCCCCTCCCTCCCTCCCTCCTGCCTCTGCGAGATCTCTGAGCTCTCCCCGCTTCCTTGTTTCCGGCTCCGTCGCCATGGATGAGGAGTACGACGTGATCGTCTTGGGCACCGGCCTCAAGGAGTGCATCCTTAGTGGCCTCCTCTCCGTCGATGGCCTCAAGGTCTTTCATGTCTTAGCTTTAACCGCCAACACTTGATCCGATTTGCTGTGCTTTGTTCGCTTCAGCTCTGGACCTTCGATCTCGGTCCTGGGACTTCCCGCTGACCTGTTTCCATGATCAAAATTTGGTCTTTAGCTTCGTGTTTCTGGATCTTGACCTGCGTCTCGGATGCTGAAGTTCTGACTTTTACTTCGTTTCATTCTTCTAGTGGTTGTTATTGAGCTGTTGTGATGTTTATCATGCGGATCAGTTGGATTGGTCCGGAAAATTTGTATCTTGGAATGTCATGTTCCACTTTTCATTTATTTTACCGATTGTAATTGGTCGCTTTTTTATATGGGTTTCATGTTCTCTCCTGTGCTTTGTCGTCTTCAAGTATGGCAATTGGAGTCTTGCTTTCTAGATAAATGTCCACTAGATCAGAGTCCACACTTGTCTCGAAAGTTGGCATTTAGATATTCTGTTACTATCTAAAACATCTACTAATGTGAAACCTTTGATCTGAATGATGGATCAGGTCCTACACATGGACAGGAATGATTACTATGGAGGAGAGTCAACCTCGCTAAATCTCATCCAGGCAAGAAATTTGATACTTGGATCACTTATGAATTTTGCGTAAGCTCATGTAACTTGGGTCATTCATAAAGCTGTGTAGATGGTTGGCTGCATTTTTTTTGTCGTAGTTTCATACAATGTTGAATATTCTAATTGAAATGAACAGCAAGTAATGCTTTTCCATCAACCAACCCTTGAACAATATTCAGGTAAAAATTTCTATCTTCTCGTCTAAGAAACTTTTATGACTTCTGGGAGTGTCCCTTTACCATGCAGTTAGACAAATGATTCATATATATGAGTACACAATCTCATGTGGATGTTTGAAGCATTAATTCTTGATGTTGTGCTATAATATGGAACGAATAATCAGAGCTATATTTCTGCCTATCTATGTTCTAAACTCTGTATGTTTACTAGCACGACTGGTTAATTTATTAAAATTCCTATTTTGTTCTCCTCTTGTTCTCACTTCTTTTTATACAGCTCTGGAAAAGATTCAGAGGCAGCGATAAGCCTCCAGCACATTTGGGTCCCAGCAGAGATTACAATGTGGACATGATTCCTAAGGTCCGAATGCTGTCCATCATAATAACATATTTCACTCTAGACCATTTTGGGAAAATGTTAATAGAGACTAATACATCATGCATGATTTCATTGGCCATTGTGGGAGGCATATATAGTTAGCAATTTTCCTTACTATATGTTGCACACTGTCATCTAACATGTGTGACATCTACTGCCTTATATATATATTATATACATACATACATATATATATATGTATGTATATCCTTTTTTATATTTCAATCTTGCTTTTATTGAATAAGCAAACATTTTAGTTTTTTTGTCTTATTGTTCTTCCAACATGGTCGACCTATGCATTCAACTTGAAAGGGAGTTACTTTAGTTTCTCTATATGTTCTCAAAAATCAAATTCATATTGTCTAGATGTGAAGATTTTTTTTTACCTGGGTTACTGGTTGGCTTTATATGATAGGAAACAGTCCTTAATTTGTTTATTTGTCTCTGTATAATATGTTGGTACTGAAATTAACAGTTTTATGTCTAGTTCATGATGGCAAATGGCACCCTGGTTCGTGTGCTCATTCATACTGATGTTACCAAATATCTCTCGTTCAAGGCTGTTGATGGTAGTTATGTGTTCAACAAAGGAAAGGTACACCTTCTTTTATATCGATGATATGTAACTCTTTTCAAACATCATTGTATATTACTCTAATTGATACCGCTTTGTGATGCTTATGCTCAAATACTCTTTTTAAATGCAACAGACTCACAAAGTTCCAGCTACTGATATGGAGGCACTCAGGTCTCCCTTGATGGGTTTGTTTGAGAAACGTCGAGCTCGCAAGTTCTTCATCTATGTTCAAGATTATGATGAAAACGATCCAAAAACACATGAAGGCTTGGACCTTACAAGAGTGACAACTAGAGAGCTTATCTCGTGCGTACCTGCTTATGCTAGTTACAATTATTAGGTCAATGAAAGGAGTTTAATATCTTTTAGAATATGAACCATTTCTGTGATATACTTTGATAAGTCCTTATACCATACAAAGGTGACAACTCAAGAACTTATCTCGCAAGACAGCTAACGCTAGTTACATTTGCTAACTCAATCAAAGGTGTTACTTTTAGGGTATAACTATTTATGCACGACTTTCCTAGAAAAAATATGCATAATATTTGCTATGACCTTTTAGTTGTCTTTGTTGAAGATGTTCTGACCTCCGCCTATGTTTTATAGCCGGTCCCAAGCCCGGATAAAGGAGGAGGGTTGTGTTAGGCCCTGACAGCCAGCGTAAAACCCTGTCGAATCTCATGAACATGGATCAACGAATGGCGTCGTATGATCCATGTAGCCGACCCCACCTAGTGGGATAAGGCTTTGTTGTTGTTGTTGTTGTTGTTGAAGATGTTCTGACAGTACAAGCATATCACTTCATCACACCAACAATTAATTCTGGATTTTCTTTTATTCATCAGAAAGTATGGATTAGATGACAACACTATCGACTTCATTGGTCATGCCTTGGCTCTCCATAGGGATGATCGCTATCTGCATGAACCAGCACTTGATACAGTAAAAAGGATGAAGGTAATGCTTCAAATTCTCATAATGTTCTGTTGCTAGTTTTTCTGTTTGGTTGTGGCATTGTCAGTTGCTTCTTACACTATCTTTTAAGTTAGGCTAGAATCAGTTGTATATTAATATGAACTCATACTTTGATCTCTCTTATCGTGCAATATTTCACATTCCTTGTGTTAAGATGTTGCCATTGTCATTTTGAGTTATATTATACTTGCAAGATACATGTTGATGCTCATAAGTGCTTGTGTTCCATGGGCATTTAAAATAACTGCACAAAGAATAATGTGACTGGAACAGATTTAACTTATATGATGTCTTACATGGCATTATACCCTTTTTCTCTCGTTTGTGACCTGATACTGAAATAAAAAGTTATTTTTTTGTAATAGCTTTATGCAGAATCTCTAGCTCGCTTCCAAGGAGGATCACCATATATATATCCTTTATATGGATTAGGTGAACTGCCACAGGTAAGTAATTTTCTGAAACCAAACTACTTTAAAACGAGGAGAAAAGTGACTTCTGATATCCTCTGGCCTCCAGGCTTTTGCAAGACTTAGTGCTGTCTATGGTGGAACATATATGCTAAACAAGCCTGAATGCAAGGTATCTTTATGAACATATGCTATTATGTTTCTGATGAATCACTGTGACTATCTATTTAATATTATGAACATATGCTAATTATGTTTTTGAGTGTGAAATCACTAGTATTATAACTAATTGAAATGATCATGCATATTCTATTGCGTGATCTAATTTCTTGTACACGCTAATCTTGGACATTATTAATTGGTCAAGGTTGAATTTGACATGGAAGGAAAAGCTTGTGGTGTAACCTCAGAAGGGGAAACTGCGAAATGTAAGAAGGTTGTCTGTGATCCGTCCTACTTACCAAACAAGGTAAAGTTTCTAGTTTATCATCATATTTTTTATTGCTATTTTAATGAACGTGGGATTATCTTAGGTGGTAATGGATATTCCTTGCTGCTATTTTTTGTTCTCCTGTTGAATGTTTTGCTAGCAGATTTTCATCATCCTTTGTCAACTCCTGTTTGGAAATATGTGAAATGGATTTCTTACAAAATTCTTTGGAGTGGTTATCAACAGGTTAGGAAGGTAGGAAAGGTTGCAAGGGCTATTGCTATTATGAGTCACCCCATCCCAAATACTGATGATTCTCATTCAGTGCAAATCATATTGCCTCAAAAGCAAATTGGCCGAAAGTCGGACATGTGAGTCCCTCGAGAATAGTTTTTCATGATACATTTTGTTTAATTTGAGTCGTACAATACACATCATTCATGTGTTTTGACAGGTACGTGTTCTGTTGTTCCTATACACACAATGTGGCTCCCAGGGGGAAGTTTATTGCATTTGTCTCAACTGAGGCTGAAACCGATCATCCAGAGTTGGAACTTAAACCTGGAATTGATCTTCTTGGTCCTGTTGATGAACTATTTTATGATACTTATGACAGATATGTTCCTGTCAACGAACCTTCACTTGACCATTGTTTCATCTCAACTGTAAGTGTTGAAGATGCATTCATGTTCAACTTGTTAAGAAATTTTATTTACAAGATCATTAATTTGCAGAGCTATGATGCTACAACCCATTTTGAGTCAACTGTTATGGATGTGCTTTCCATGTATACCGAGATAACTGGAAAGGTAATACTTATTGCTGATTTCCAAATTCCAACAGTTAAACTGTTCTCTCCATAGCATTCTCCATGAGTGCTTAGCATATCAACAAATCAATCATCAATTAGGTTATAGTCTGTACTTTGTAGTTTTTTTTGAAATCTGACCCATCTTATTCGACATTTACAAGTAAGCCCAATAGTGGGTAGCTAATAGTCGCCACTCTGCACTTCGTTAATTGTCTGTCCTTCAATAATGTTGTATGTCTGCCTTCTATTTTTTATGCATATTTTTCTCTGATGACACCGTAGACTTCGTAAGCATAGTTTTAAGTCATCTAAGTGTTTATTTATTGTTCATATTAGCAAATGATCATGCTGCCTTCTTTCTTCTCTAGGTGGTTGATCTTAGCGTGGACCTAAGTGCTGCTAGTGCTGCTGAAGAGTGAAAGACAGGAATGTCATGCTAAGATAATTTGTATGCATTCCAGATGAATATTGGATGAGTCCTGAATGCTATTTAACTTTTTTGGTTAAGATAATTAATATGCTGTTTCCAAATGAACGTTGACCTGAGTGCTGCTATCAGAAATTTTTATTCATATTCCTTTCCCAGTAATCTGTTTCAAGTATCAGATCCAATTTCTGTGTATTCATACTTCATTCTAGTTTGATTTTGGTTACCATTACATGCTTCATGTACCTTGCCATTTGGAAGTATGAGTGGGCCATACCTCCAAATCCCTTATAACTATAAAAAAGTTTAAATTGAAACAAAATTTTAGCAACTCTTATCATGTGTCCACTTCATTATTCCAAAACTCAATCCAAATAAAACCTAAAGGATTATTTGGATAAGCAGACGATTACAGTCATCGGTTATTTAGTTGCGTAAAAGAAAGCAACGTCAAGATGTAAGTGCGTTGACAATGAGACTACATTCCAAATACATTGACCCCGCAACTTTGGGAGTTGGACAGGGAAAAAAGAGGAATAAGAACACTAATGCATAAAATTGGATCGTGCCGTGCCAGGTTGGGTTTTCGGCCGGCTCGTTCCGGATTGTGCAACTGTGTTTTTTTTTTTTATCTTTTTACAATTTGGCAACTGTAACACTAAGAAAAAAAAAGGGGCACCGGTGACTCGGCAAGGTTGCGATGGAGTCCAACGGAGAGGAAGGGGAATGAGGAACTGAGGGATTCAAGGATCAAGCAAAGAAGGAAGAGGAAGGAGGAGTCGATCGTCGGAACTGGGTGCACCATCACTCACAACTTGCCTCTCATTGCCTCCACTGACAAGAGGAAGGAGCAGCCAAGTCGATCGTTGGAATTACGCTCGCTTCCTCCGCCGACAAGGGGAAGGAGAAGCCGAGGAGTCGATCGTCGGAACTGCATGCACGTACCGTCGGTTTGCAACCCGCAAGTCGCCTTTCTCGCTCATCTCTCTCTCTCTCTCTCTTTGTCTCTTTCTCTCTTGGGCATGCACTCACTCACTCACGTTCTCTCTCTGGACCAGGTGTTGCCGTCAGCGTCTCCACATGAGGGGTGGAGGGGATGGTGGGTTTTGGCCCTTCTGTAGGGGTGTGTTGCGCGAGTCTGTGGTCGCCGGTCATCCCCCAACGACAGCACTGCCTCTGGAGGGGAGGGGGTGGTGGAGTCCTCGTCCTCGACGACAGAGGCGTGACAACCGACGATCTGATCGTTGGAGCTGTCGGCTGTGTTCGCCGGGCTGGTCCGTGCCAGACCCGTGTACCGACGATCTGATCGTTGGAGCTGTCGGCTGTGTTCGCCGGGCTGGTCCGTGCCAGACCCGTGTTCGTCGGGCTTGTGCTGGGCCGTGCCCAGCATCCCACTGAGCAACCGGTCACAGTCTGGCCCGAGCACAACTGCCGCCCGACAAAACTCCGTGCAGGCATCGGGCCGGGCCGGGCCACCCGCACGGAAGTCCATCTTTAATAATGCACATGCTCTATGAATTACAAATATACAATTTATTTTCTAGTAGAATAAAGTCGAAGAACTTTATAAGTGACGAAAATAGCAATTAGATCTAAAATAATGGGAAAAAAACAACTCTTATAATTCTTATTTTTTATTTATGATAAGAACATAAATATTGAATAACTCATAATTATTTTAAAATGATAAAAGCTAAATTAAGCATAATCCGAACATTTAGAATAAATGATAAAAGCTATCTTAGTATTAATGAATATTTGATTGAATCAAAGTACTTTTGTAAATCATACAATAATAGAGAGAAAATAAAAACGACGGAAAGAAAAAGGAAATAAAAGCTCAATTGAAAACAAAATGATGATAATACACAAAATACAAATAAAAACATAATTTAAAAAACTGAAATTTTAAAATGTAAAAGATTACCATAATGAAAATGAAGAAAGATTAAAATAAGTAAATACAAACACATTAAAATGAAGTTCAAAATAAGATATTCAAACAAGTGATAACTCAAACATATCATGATATAAAGATAGAAAATAAAAATATCAAAATTTGTTAAATTTAAAACTGATGTAACAACATATAATAATAAAATAAACATTTTGTGAATGTACGATGATAAAAAAGTATGCACAAAAATCAGATAAAAATAAAGAAACAAATTAAGATAATAAATTAGATAAATATATAATATAAATATAATCAGAATAATAAATAGTACTTTTTAAATAATAAATAATAAGTTTTGATACCACTTCATTCCAAATATCACAATTTAATGTTCTAGATTTTTAATATAATTTCAAATAAGTTTTTAAGGAACAGTTTTTAAATACTAAAAAAATACATACGCGAAAGACAATAGAAAAAAGCGAGTAAAAATAATAAGACTGATCAATTTTCTTATATATATGTAATCCTAATGATATTATTGAAATTATACGTGTTTTTGTGAAAAAAGAATAAATGAAAAATAAAGAACCGCACTCTTCTTCTTGGTATGTTCCACTTCATTCGAAATATCACATTTTTTATTCTTAATTTTATTATAATAAAATTTAGTATTATTATTTTCTAGAAACAATTTATAAGAAAGATAAAAGTGATGAGAAATATATTATTTTAATGTAAATTCAAATATGTTTTTAAGGGATTGTTTTTAAATACTAAAATAAATGCATACCCAAAAGACAATGGAAAAAGAGAGTAAAAATAATAACACTGATCGATTTACTTATATATATAATCCGAATGATAATATTAAAATTACATGTTTTTTTTTTGTGGAAAAAATAAATAAAAATTAAAGAATCACACTCTTCTTCTTGAAATGTTGGAGGCCATCAGCTCCATCTCCAAGGAACACTTTGGAGTTTGGCCCACAATTTAAAGTGGATCTAAATAGGTGAATGTGATAGATATATATTAATTCATAATCATTTTTTTTATTTTCTTTGAGAACATTCTAATTACATGTTTTTGTGGAAAAAATAAATTAAAAAAATAAAGAATCGCAGTCTTCTTCTTGGAATGTTGGAGGCCATCAGCTCCATCGCCAAGGAACACTGTGATCCACAATTTAAGGTGCATCTAAATAGGTGAATGGGGTAAATACATATTAATTCATAATAATTTTGTTTATTTTTTTCATGTGATACTATACATATAATAACTCATGTTTGAACAATAAATGACAGGAGAGAGAATGAGATAAATTAAACCACTTCTTGTTTGGATAAAACTTTTAAAATTTGGAGTATGAAAGGCTAACTTGCATAAAAGTCATTCTAACACTTTATTATATATGAATTATTTACAACATCTAATGTCATTAATTCAGCTATATTTTTTGTCACATTTTTTATGTCCGAGTTTTTATAGTCTTTCTTATTCTTTTGTTAGTGCATTCTCTATTTTCTCTCATGACTATTTTTTCTATTTATCCTCTTAAAAAAATAAAAGATGGGATAAAATATAAATTAAAAACAATACAAAATTTTATTATATAAGAAAATTTAGTATATCATAGAAACGTTAAAATGAGAAAGAAAGTTAATTTAGCATTATTCATTCCTTCTCTTTGAGATTTGATGGCTTAGCCACTACTCGCCTTATGACTATTATAAAAAAGTAATCCAGGCATGATTTTAAGAAACATCATGTACTCATTCGGCTGTATTGACATATGATGTTGCCAAGTCGATTTTTTCATACTGCTATTTTATTAAAATATTTTTTTTAAAAAAATAGGTAATAAATTATTATAAAATATTAGATCTTATAACTAAATATAAGACATAGTACCATAACTATTAAATTATATTTTTATAATGTGATAGGAATATATTAAATTATATAAAAAATATTATGCTAATAATAAAAAATATTTACTTACGAGTTAATTATGTAAATAAAAATTAACAAATAGAAATGAACTCCACGATGATACGATTTTTTTTTGTGGAGTCCTAATGTGAGCGGATCAATTTGTTCTGTTAAAAAAATTATTTTAAATTATATTTGGCCTCCTATTTTTTTTTAGTTTGTTGATACGGTTTTCTCGGATATGGTATATTTACTTTTTCTTACACCCCTATTTCTTCCCATAATTTGAACGCAATTATATTGTCTATTACACGGCATAAAAGTGTCAGCCAACGATGTGCATTAGCATTCTTAACATAGAGATCATTTTAACTTTTTGTATCCTTTCTTTTTAATGAAATGACAAGCTCGATGACTGCTATAGACGAGTTCAGAATCTTCAAACTGTTCAAGAACAACTATTAATCAGAACGAAAGTAATAAATTATAATGAATAAAACTTGAGCAAATAAACTTTAAATTACGCTCTATATTCCTAAAGTGGAAGTGATGCTGATAAATAAATTTTTATCATCAGTGTAATTGGATTTTCGTTAAGGCGGAAATTCTGTAGATAATTATAAATTCTTAGGTTAAAATTAGTACAATGTAGAAAAAAATGGAGAGAAAGAAACTAAGATAATAAAATATTATCAAAGTATTTTGGGAAAAAAAGTTTATTAAGTGTACTGTGCAACAGTGAACTCACAAACAGATTTTAATCCACATACATTTTAGCCTATGACACGGCATATAATATACAATATAGTGCAGGGTCAATATTAGACAAACCCTAGCTCGTGATTCTATGAAATATTTTCTTTTAGTTGAGGCAATGTTTTCTTTGTCCAAATAAACTTGGATGCCATATGGACGATAAAGAAAATAAATCCAGCTATAACAATTATGTGTCTTTCTTCTGGATCTAGAGGCATCAAAATGAAAATTCTTCAGGACCAGAAATTCTAAAATACTTTTCATTCTGGCTTTCCGTCTCATTTTATCTGAAGTTGAAAATATAAGATATTTTTTTAAAAAATAAAGTAGACGCAAGATTCAATATATACAATTATTTTTCTAAAAAGATTACAGACCTTAAAAATGGGGTGATTTACCATAAATAAGTTATTAGTAGATAAAAAATTTGCTATGCCAAAAGAGATCGACATTCGCAGTCATTTGCAAACTTATCTTAATTTTTTGCAATTTTATTGAAGGATATGTTCCATGGTAATTTGGTTCATGCAAATGCACATCTTTTCTTACAATAACAGGAAAATGTAAGCTTGTGATTTTTAAGCAATGCAATGGCAAAATTTTCATGCTGATTAGCATCTCAAATATACCATAATTAAAATAAATAAATACATAAAAATCTCATGTCGTTTCCTTTTTTTTAAGTTTTCAAACAGGGAAACACATACAAAAGTAGTTAACATTAACTGGTTCAGACTGTTCAGTCAATATTCTCAAATGTGACCACATCGAAGAGCCACCCCAAGATTTTGTACATTTCCGAAACATGCGCAAGATTCATCAGGACCATGTCAAAAAGCTCATCCTCTCTCTCTCTCTCTCTCTCTCTCTCTCTCTCTCTCTCTCTCTCTCTCTCTCTCTCTCTCTCTCTCTCTCTCTCTCTCTCTCTCTCAGACACACACACATTATATATTAAAATTAAACTGTGGACTATACATCTGTTAGACCAACCTCTCACTCTGAAAATGCCGATCACAAATCAAATGAGAAAACGCATAAAGCAACTTATTAACATGAAAGTGAAAAATAAACGTTAAAGTTCTTTGGTACAGCGATAACTTTTTTTATAAACAGTCCTGACCAGGATTTTCTTAAAAAAAAAGAAATACAAATGAAATAACACGCATGCAAGTTAACATACATATATAATGGTTTGTTTATATATGCATTTACCTTAAAACATAACGAAATAACAATTTAATGACTTTGGTTGCTGCGAGGCAAGTTGAATGTGCGTACTTGGATTAATTAATTGATTGCATCGAGAGGAAAAGACAACTCCACAATCACATGCCTGCAAAACTGGTATTCATGGCATTCCATGCATATGTGTGTGTGTCCAGCTCCATGCACGAACAATTAACTAATTCTGCAAGTCTTCTTGCTACCAATCATGGTTTCATTATTTCATGTCCAGAAGTCAAACAATATAATTGGTAGTACATGTCATCGATCATATGTAATGTAGATTTGTAACTCCCAGCTTCAAGAAATAAGAAGACTTAAGAACACTCTCATGGCACCTTACATATATCACTGACAAGCAATTAACTTAATACTGGTTCTCCTTAATGCATCACTAAGTACGTACGTAATTGAACTATATATATATCGTAATTAATCTAGCTATATTTTAATAAAAATACGTAGTTCTCATATATCCATTCGATCAGTACATTAATAAGTCTACAAGTTTACTTATCTTGTTATTACTTAAAGCCGGCAGCGTAGTCCCTGGCGGCGTCAGAAAGAGAACTCCACTCCCAGAGCTTGTCTGCAATGGTGGGCAACGACATCGGCAGCTGGCCAGCGTTGAGGGGGAGCAAATGCGGCTGCGGGGGACTCGGCGATTGGAGGAACTGGGTGGCCTGGTTCATGTGGTAGTTCTGGTTCAGGTTTACTAGTCTGTTCAGCTCGTCAGCCATTGGAGTTGTGAAGGAGGAGCCTGTGGAGCTCATCAGGAAAGAACCTGTGACCGGAACCGGAGCAGAGCCAGTTGCGTTCTTCGGGTGGTGCAACGAAGAGCCGTCTTCTTCGGTGGATGTGGTTGAGTTCAAGGAAGCCACTGAATTAGCAGTGGATCCGTAGAGAGGCGCAGTAGGTCTGGTAAACAAGGGGGAGGACATGTCGGCATTGGTTTTTTGAGACTTGTTGTGCTCTCCGATGTTGCCAGTGAAGCCTGCAGGTGGTCTGATCATCTGATGATGAAAGTTGTGGTCGGCTCTGTCTGATATTGCCGTGCCTCTAGAGGACGATGGCTTAGCAGATGTGAGCGCGCTACGAGGTTGGACATGGAAGTGGTCATCCACGCCGGCTCGTTTGTAAACACGGCAGAGTGAGATCTCAGCCTGTGGAGAAATCAATTAAGTATGATAGTTATGTGATCGATCATATATATTTCATGCTCACATCGAAGGATGATAAAAAAAGAGGCAAAATCCAAGATCCACAAGCAATCGGATTGTACAAAGAAATTGGAACGATAGAGGATCTTGAATATAACAAGATAGATAACAAGAAGGAAGATATATAACAAGATGAATGATTAGAAGCCCTAAGTTGGAGGAAATCTGAAATAAACCTGTGGAGTGTTTTGGGAAAACAATCATAGCTAAATGGAAGAAGCTGTTTTGATTCAAATGATTCATGCAATATTTTTTTCCTTTTCATGATAAGATCCTTGAGTTATATTTAGGACACGAAGAGTGTGATCTGCAATTGCAGCGAATATAACCAGCAACAAATTGGGATTTCAAGTGCTGAAAGATCCATAATATGAGAAAGAACTACTACAAGTTTAGCAAAATGATGAAACTACAATTTTTTTTACGAAGCCCCATGCAAGCATACATGCAAGAACTAACTAAATACAAAATTGTAACCCCAATTTTTTCACCCTGAATAGCTGGATCCGCATAACTCATAATTGTATGCTTCAGAAACAACAAGCAGTACATGAAGGACCGTAAGAAACCTGTCACTTGCATGCTCTCATGCTTCATGTGATACATGCCCTCCTGTTGGATGGCATACCCGTGTCTGCGGTTCCAAGAACTAGATCTGATATATTAAAGCTGAGGAAATCGAAGAAGCTTACCTTCTGATATCGTTGGGTCTCGCTCTGGGGCAGCCGGTACTCGTTCATGATCCAGCTGGATCTGATACCCTTGGGAGCTTTTCCCGTGTAAAAGACCAGTGTCTTCTTCAACCCAATGGACCTGTTGTTCTCAGCTCTGATCATGCGGTCGGCGCCGGTGGCCTTCCAGTAGCCTGAAGTCGTCACTCGATTAGGCCGGTCTCCGTTTCTGTACTTCCTGTCTCTCGGAACATAAAAGAACCACTCTTTCTCCCCGATTGCAGCCAGCGCTGTTACAGTTCAAGTTTGTGTTTATTCTCTTCGTCAGACAAAAATGTTGAGGAACTGTTATTAAAAAACTTGTGCTCTACCACATGAACATGGGATGATATCTTGTA
Organism: Pontederia crassipes; assembly: GCA_030549335.1. NCBI lineage: Eukaryota > Viridiplantae > Streptophyta > Magnoliopsida > Commelinales > Pontederiaceae > Pontederia > Pontederia crassipes. The sequence continues at coordinate 41,051,037 of CM060190.1, forward strand.
TTAACCCTAGAATTCTATGCGACAGAATCGAAAATAATAAAAAAAGAGGAAAGTTCGCTGAAAAACTGATGAGAATTCTAACCGGGGAGCTCCCAGGGATCATAGCGGTACAGGTCGAGAAAGGTTATGAGCTCCACGTTGAAGCGCCTCCCCTCGACCTTGCGCCGGAGGTAGAAATCAATGAGCTCCTCCTCGGTCGGATGGAAGCGGAACCCCGGCATGACGAGGTCATGCTCGTGCCCGTCTTTCTCGCCTTCGCCGCCGCCGCTGCTGTTCATGGTTGCTGCAATTGCCATAAACTGGAGTGCTCTTGAAGCATCAACCTTCTCGTTCCTCTCTAATCTGCCCTATGCATAAATAGTTGGGGGAGGGCGTCCTGGCTACACACACTCGTCTGCGGTGATGCAAGTGGAAAGGAAGACTTTATAATTACCTAGAACTTGCAATTGGAGGGACACACATACAGATCGACAGCAGCATTAATTGATACTCTTACTCAGATAATAATAACACAGTGACCACCACTACGTATGATGTGCGTATTTTCCTCTCAAGATCTACTGATCCTACCTCTATCTCCTCTTAACAACTCACTCATAAAAGAAACGGCTGGTGCCGCTTACACGAATCATTTTGACAACCTCGAAAATATAGTACTGCTAAAAATTATCCATCTGAAACTTGACTTTTCTAGAGTTACTACGTACCTTGAGCTCTTTCTCTTTTCCATTTTTCAAGTTATATATTGATGTATTCTTTTCTTAAACACAGGACTAGGGAGAGAAGAGGAAAGGAGAGGAGAGGAGAGGAGAAGAGAGGAGGAAGATAAGTAAGGCTTTCATAGCATGGGGGTGGGCCTACATGCATGGTGTGGGGAGGTGCACTGAATAATATTTAAAGATGAGAAAGAGACCTGGCAAAGAAAAGGACGTCTTAATTGTGGTAGCAGTAGTCGTCGTCTTGGCGAGGGTGATTGTAATATATATACCTCTCCTCGCCCTTATATTCTTCTACTTTCCATTTCCCTCGCGACTTTTAATTCAGTGTTAAACTCATATCATCTCTGTACATTCTCTCAAACAATGGAGACAATACCACCTCTCAAACAATTGAGACAGGAAAATCATTAAACAACCAATGTCGGTTCAAAGGGAGAAGACAAACTTTATGTTTCTTTTATTTTATATTAGGAGTGTCGATATTTTCTAGCATCTATAATTTTTCCCAACATCAAAGAAAGAACTTTACCAATATCAAAGAACGTAATCCAATTGAGGGTAAAATTCCTTAAAAATCTCTTGCGTATATTCCATATATATATATATATATATATATATATATATATATATATATATATATATATATATAAGAATATTAGTTTGCTACCACACCTGTGGTAATACTGTGCACCCACATATTCAGAGCCATTCGGTCTGAAATGGAGGGCCAAGATCTATGCGCGCCGGTTCAGTAACATGGCTTCGATCATTGCCTTTGTGCCTTCGATCGCTTGTGTGCGATCGTGTGCCTGTGAGCCTTCGATTCCTAACTGGTTGTCGCCCTTTGTCAACCCCTCCCTCGTCGATGATGAAGCGCGCAAGGACGGCCGAGGAAGCAACCCTCTCGAAGCGCCAAAGAGAGCTCCGAGCGCATTGCAATAATCTCAATTCTCAAATCTACTCGCGACAAATCCTTCATCCTCCGTCTCAGATCCAGATTGACTGCTGCTCGTTGCCATCGTCCTTCATCAACCTGAGAATGCAAGCGACGTCTCCTCCCTCGCTGACGACATCTCTAATCTCCGCTCTCCTCCCCTCTCTGTGTGAGAATGCATGCTACGTCTCATTCCTTCCGGTCTCCGTCTCCTATCTAAACAGGTGCGAGACACACAGATCGACCGCCGTCGGCATCCGCACTCGCAGCAGATCAATCGCCGCCCTCTCGCCGCTCATCGATAGTGTCCCTTTCCCTCTCATTGCTCATCGTGAGCCCTCTGCCCTCCCCTCTGCGAGTCGCGAGCCCTTCGCCCTCCGATCGCCGTTCGACGATCATCCTCTGAGAGCCGCCGGCCCCCGCCCTCTATTCGTCGCTCGCCCTATGTGACCACGAGCTGCCGCCCTTCGTTCGTCGATCACCATCACCCACCGTCCATTCGTCACTATGCACTCACGGATCAAGAGGGATGATCGGAGACATCGATTGCCCTCGTTCTGCACTCGCGGATCAGGAGGGATGACCGGAGATGTCGATCGCCCTCTGTGAGCTGCGACCGCACGCAAGCGAACCGCCTTCCTGCTCGTCGAACCGCCTCCACCCCATCTGAATCGGTGCGCATAAATCACATCCATCCGTCGGAGATCCAAGGGTTTTAGATATGTGGGAGCACAGTGCTACCACACTTTGTGGTAGCACATTAAGATTCCTCTATATATATATATATAATGACATATATTTTTTTAAATAAATATTAATTCATAATTATAAAATTGTCTTAAAATAACTGATGTAGCATGACAGGGTGGTATACATGTGTGTGTCAAAGAATCGACGTCATTACTTTGATTATCATGTGATTTTTCATATATATTAAGTTACTAACTTGATAAGGTGCATACAACTAATAATTTGTTGCGATGCAAAAAATATCTAATGCCAAGAAACATGGAGCAGATGAAAACGATGCATTAGTTTTTGGTTCAACTTTGTGTTAAAAAATAAGATGTCTACAAGTTTATGTTATATTGTTTATGCATTATTTTTTTTGTCGTTTCCCTTCTTATTCTCCAAATTTCCTTATTTTCCTTTCTTCCTAAAATTTCATATTTCCTTTTTTCTAAATCTCCTTATTAGTCAAACATTTTTTTACTTTTATTTTCATCTTCATCTTTCCTAATAAATATTTGTTTTGTCGTATTTTTCTTACATTTTATTTTAGCTCTTGGAACTTAAAATTATTATTTAATGATTGTAACTAATCACTGGTTTTATATTAAGATTATAAATATAAGAGATTTATATATAATATCGATTATTAAAAATTATGTTAGTATTTCTAACTTTATATATTACTAATTTTTTATACATAATATAATATTTATTAAGAACATATCATATAAATTATTATATATAATATTATTTTATGAAAATCCAATTCATTCCGAACGAACCCGATCGAACCGGTCTAACCATGACCCAATTGGTCGTCCGATTCGATTGCCAATCCGATTTTGATAACATTGCCTAATACTCCCCCTCAAGTTGTAGCATATATCTCATACATGCCCAACTTGCCACAAATATAGAGAACCCAAGGACCTTGAAGTGATTTAGTAAATATGCCAGCCAACTGATCATTCGATGAAACAAAAAATGTCACAATATCCTTCGATATTACTTTTTCACGAACAAAGTGACAATCTACTTCAATATATTTGGTCCTCTCATGAAAAATAGGATTTCATGCAATATGAATAGTTGACTAATTATCACAAAACAATTTCATAGGCTGCAGTTGTAGAATATTTAATTTTGTAACCGATTGTTTCAACCATATCAATTCACATGTAGTTGAAGTATTGCTCTATATTTAGTCGTTGCACTAGAAAGAGCAACTATATTTAACTCTTTTTTGCTTCTAGGTTGCAGTTGTAGAATATTTAATTTTGTAAGCGATTGTTTCAACCATATCAATTCACATGTAGTTGAAGTATTGCTCTATATTTAGTCGCTGCACTAGAAAGAGCAACTATATTTAACTCTTTTTTGCTTCTTACTCTTCCAAGAGATCAAATTGCCTCCGAAAGACGCACAATAATTAGTCATTGATCATCTATCAAATGGAGAACCAACCCAGTCAACATCTGTATATCTAACCACTTGCATATTACCTCTATCTTAATATAATAAAACTTTACTAGGAGCATCCTTAATGTATTTAATGATTTTGATCACTGCATCCCAATGTTTCTTAGTTTGTGAATTCAAAAATTGACTCACAACACTCACAACAAATGAGATGTCGGGACGAGTCACTGTGAGATGGTTCAATTTGCCAACTAATCTACGGTACCTTCCAATATCTAAAAGTGGTTCCCCTTCATTTGGTACTAATTTCACATTTGGATCTTTGGAGTGCTTGCTGGTCGGCAATTAAGTAAGCATGTCTCCTCTAGAATATCCAACACATACTTTCTTTGAGAAATATATATACCATGCGAAGATTGAGCAACTTCAATACCAAGAAAATATTTTAGAAGTCTCAAATATTTAGTTTGAAATTGTGAATGCAAATGAGATTTAAGCTGAGAAGTACCAATTGTATCATCTCCAGTTATAACAATATCATCAACATACACAACAAGAAGTATTAATCATCCTTTTGAATGTCTGTAAAATGCAAAATGATCTTATTTACAATGATTTAGTCAAAGTCCATAACAGCTGAACTAAAATGATAAAACCATGCTCGAGGAGATTGTTTGAGGCCATATAAAGATTTTTTTTAATTTGCATACCATACCAGAATACTCCCCCTGAGCACGAAAACCAGGAGGTTGATCCATATAAACTTCCTCTTCAAGGTTACCATGCAATATTGCATTCTTAATATCAAGTTGGTGCAAAGACCAATGATTGATAGTAGTCAAAGAAAGGAGGAGGCAGATAGAAGTGATTTTAGCAACTGATGAAACAGTATCACCATAATCTAGGCTAGGAATTTGAGTATCACCATAATTTGAGTATCACCATATGGCAAACAAACGAGCTTTTAATCGATCAACTTGACCATTAGGTGATACTTTCACATTGAATAACCAACAACAACCTATTATAGTTTTACCGCGAGGCAGAGGTACAAGTTCCTAGGTATCACTAGCATGCAAAGCAGACATCTCTTCCATCTATGCGCCAACTAGGATGGTTCATGGCCTCTACAACAATTTTAGGGATTGAAACAGATTCCAAAGAGAAAATAAATGCTACATATGAAGGAGATAAGTGATTATAGCACAAAAATGAATAAATAAGATGTCGATTGATAGTACTACATGTACTTTTTCTTTGAGAAATAGGAAAATTTGATTCTGTTGTAGGTGATGGATTTGAGGATGGACGAATAAATGACACAATAGGAATTGCATGTCCTTCTTGAGAAATTATTCTATGTGTCCCTTTTTCAACTGACAAGGTCTTTTCTTTTGTCGTTGATACGTAGTAATATCCTTATGACCAACATTCTCAAGGTCAGATGTTCTTAAAGGAAGAGAAACATACATCTTCTATCAATCTCTCTCTAATTTTCTCATGGTATTAGAGTCACACAAAAAACCTATTTTTTGCTGCAGTAATTCTGCAACCCCCTTCAATGCACTAGTAGTTCTTACAAGAAATTCTTGCAATGGTTGCTTGTGCAAAATTTCTTGCTTGCATAGATCATCAAAAAAATTTGCACAAGCAAGAAATTTTTCAGATTTTCTACTGCAGATATCTTATGCAAGCTACTTGCTTTAAAGTGCAGATCCTAGTTCTACACATGTGCAAGAGAAGTGACATGAAGAGATGTCTACTGAGTCGCTTGGTGTTGGAGAAAACGAGTATACTCCTCTGCAAAAATAACCACAATAGATGTGCCATCAACAACACGAGACCCATCTAGTTGTGTTTGAGCTGCGTTGGCTACTCTGGGGTTTAAAGGAAAATCATTTAGAGAGTAACAAGTGTCACATGTGCGACCTTGCTTATTACAATAACCACATCTAGGAACATTTCCACGTCCTCCTTTGCCATTGCCTTTACCACCTTGTCCACCATTATTGTTTCCACGACCACCAGAAAGAAAGCTAGGAGAGTCAACATAGGTTGCAAAAGCAGACCTCTCTCCTATATGTCCATGGTCTGAGATAATGGATGTGGATGATACACGTATCAGTTGTGAGAAAATATATTTGAGAGGAGGAACAAAAGTGCTGCCCAAAATTTGAGTTCGAACTGGCTTATATTCAGGGCGAACACTATGTAAACAAATGACTGCAAACATCTTACACGTTGTTCTTGTTGCTTCTTCAAATCTTCGGTGAAGGGAATCAATTCATTAAATTCGGTGAATAAAGCTTGTAAGTGGCCCAAATGTTTCTACATATCTATGTCAATTTGCTTCAATTAAAATAAAATGAGATAAAACATCATATATTCTAGTAACATCACATGTATACAACTCATGAGCACGAACCCACACCTCTCTACAAGAGCGATAGGGACGAAACATTACCATTAAAGAGGGTTAAATTGCTTGTCACAAGAGACTAAGGCTTCGTTTGGGAAGGTAAAAAAGTAGTGCTTTTGTCCACCTGTGAACCACAGCAGTCTATAATAATTTTTACAGCTTTTTCAGAGAGAAGGAAAAGCCTGCTTTCAAGAAAAGCAACAAAATTTGTTGTCCGAAAAAGCCATCCCAAACGAAGCTTTAGCAACTGAGCATCTATCTTCATCCAATTGGCGTGTTCAGAATCTTTGATCTATGAAATAGTCTTGATAAGATGTTCTTCTTGTCCTACTCCCATAAACCAAACTTCAACAACAACACTCCAATCGAAAAAAAAGATCTTTCCATTCAGTTTGACTGTTGTAATAACTTGATTTCCAAAACTATATGATATGTTGGCATGACACATGGCTGATAGTGAAATAACTGAGGACGTCCCATATATGAAAAAGAAAGGAACTGATTGAGTTCTGCAATCCAAAAGTCTATGTCATGACGCTCTCCGAGCTGACCACAGGTACCTACGTCGGCCCGGGAGGCGGCCGTCGTCAGCCATCCATCGAATCCAAGGGTCTCACCACTGACGAGATTCTCCGCCTTCCCACTGGTCCTCGCGAGCGCTCCGCTGAGGAGGTACAGCAGGCCCGATTTGGCGGCAGTGGATTCCGTTCCTATGGACCGGGCAGCGGGGGAGGCGGCGGCGGATTCTCCAGCCGGAGGTCAGATGAAGGTAGGAGATCATATGGCGGATTCGAAGACGAGCCGCGGAGGGGTCTTCCTCCTCCCAGGGCTTCTGATCTGGAACAGTCCTCGAGGGCTGACGAGGACGATAACTGGGGCGCAAACAAGAGGTCGATCGCTTCGTCGTCAGTTGGCATCGGTCGTAATGACAGGGATAGATATAGCGCGCTCGGAGGCGCATCGAAGGCTGACGAAATAGACGATTGGTCTCGCGGGGTTCTCCCTTACTTATCTCAAGGATCCTCTTCTATTATATACAAAAGGCTAATCATACATATCATATATGTCAATAGGAAAGTGCTCTATGCATATAATTATCAGTACACGGAAATATTCCGAATAAATTACATCAAATGTCCTCCAACTTTCAAGTTTGCTCAGCGATGTCCTCCAACTTCACTTTGTAACAGTGATGCCCTTCATCTTCTAACTTATTGCATGGAATGCCCTCCCGATCGGGAATAGCCAGTTTTCCAGTCGGTCTGCCGACGTGGCGATGCACTCTCTCCGACACTTAAGAAATCATTTGACGTGGCACCGCCACATCAACAAATTAATAATAAATAATAATAATATATTAAAGAAGTCATTTTCTCTCCCCCGTCCTTGCCTCCGACGAACTCACACCGACGAAGAGCAAAGGAGGGCCTCGCCCCCCTCTGTGACCTCGTCGGAGGTCGCGGAGGGGGGGCGAGCCCCCCACCCCTCACCCTTCGTTGTTCGTCGGCGCGGGCAAAGGGGGCCCCCTCCCCCTTTCGTTGTTCGCCGACGCAGGCAAAAGGGTGGGCCTCGCCCCCCCCCCCCCCCTTTGCGACCTCCGTCGGAGGTCGCAGAGGGGGGCGAGGCCCCCCTTTGCTCTTCACTGGCGTGGGTTTGCTAGAGGCGAGGACGGGAGAGAAAAAATAAATTTTTTAATATTTTATTATTTATTATTTTAATATTATTTATTATTAATTTATTGACGTGACGGTGCCACGTCAAATGATCTCCTACGTGACGGAGAGAGTGCATCGCCACGTCAGTAGATCGATCGGAAAACTGGCTATTCTCGATCGGGAGGGCATTCCATGCAACAAGTTAGAAGATGGAGGGCATCGCTGTTACAAAATGAAGTTGGAGGACATCGCTGAGCAAACTTGAAAGATGGAGGACATTTGGTGTAATTTACCTGAAATATCCCTAATAGAATATTTCTTTATATGGAAAGATATATTCCTAATAGGATTATACAACTCCACTTTTGTATAAATTGGATCATAAGCCTCCCAAAAAAATAGGTTCGTGATATTCTACTAGAGCAACATATGCAATCACATAGTTAAATTGAAGCGTGAAAGAAGTATCACAACAATTGTACTTGACAATGAACATTTCTTTTGGCACGACATGCATGATACCTCCTTAGAAGGCAAAACATTAGTATTAAGGTCATGTTCCTACTCAGTCTCTCCTCTTGATTGGTGACCCCATTACTTTTTTCATGATAATATTGAATAATTTGTTCAGCTCGAATATTTTTTTTTTGTTGTGCCATGCAAACTTTTTTTATTAAAAATAATATATCGATCGATATTGTAGGTAATAGAATCCCATAATCTGTGTAATTTTGTTTACATAGCATAGTTGAGAAAAATTACCGTGTAATGAAAATATACTTGTATAATAGAAAAATTGACCTACTATCTTGAACAACATTGAGTGTGTGTGTGTGTATATATATATATATATATATATATATGTGTGTGTGTGTGTGTGTGTGTGTATGTATGTATATTTGTGTGTGCAAATATACGTGAAACATGCATATTAATAATGTTGATGTGCCTAAAAGTGTTGTAATTGTATCCAAAATTGAGAAAGAAAAAAAATAAAAAATGACAATATGTACCTTTAGCGAAGGACATGTAACGTTAGTTCATTTATTTTAGGGGTGTAGAGGGTGACATCATCCGTGGTATGATTATTTATGTATTAGGGTTAAGATCTATCATTATGTATTCTCTTTTGTTCATAATATTTTTTTATCACAACCTTCTTTGCTCGTGAATATTCTCTCATTGATCAAGATAATTTTACTATATATTTTTTGTTTTTATATTTTTTGTGTGTACGAATTCATCTTTATCTACTTAGTTGTTCTATTTATTCATCGATCCAAAGCATTTTATTCCTAACACATTGGTATCAAAGTCAAGATTTTTCATAATTAATTTTTAAAGATGAATGCACTTTTGAGAGAAAACCATGGAGATGTCCAACTAAAAGAAACTTGATGAGAAAACTGTCTGAAATTTAGTTGTGCCTGAATAATAATGTTCTCCTAGAAGTGTTCACATAAAAGACAACAAATTTTTTTGTCAAATTTATTGAAAACTTTGTATTTCATAAAGACCCAAATGAATCGTCTTGTGTTGAAGTAGTGGCTATAGTTTTCATAGACTGAAGGCATGTTGATCAATTCTCATTCAGTGAGTTTTATTAATTGGTGATAGAAAACAGTAAAAGGCTTTGGAAAAGGTATATAGTTAGATCTTTCAAACGTTTGAAAAAAAATGTATTCAGTGAGTTAACTCTCCTAATAGAAAAAAAAATGTTGTAGATACAAGTGATTGTTCTGAAATGCATGCATCAGTCTCAACAATAATATTTATTAGATCGTGGCAGACAGAGAAAAGAAATAAAAGCATCTCAAAGACTCAATTTTAAAATCTTGATGGTTAAGTAGTAACTGTTGCTAAAGATATTAAATTATCTCATTCCTTTACATATCTTGAAGCTATTCAAAGTTCTCACTATAATAAATGACTAATAATAATGCAGGAGGAAATGAAATCTTTGGAGAATAATGGCACTTGATAACTTGAAAATCCATCAATCAATAAGAATATTGTTGGTTGCATGGGTGTTCAAGAAGACAAGGTTTGAATAATGAAGACAATAAATACAATACAAGTTTGATGGAAAAAGGCTACAATCAAATAGAGAGTGTTGATTTTTATAATATGTTTTCTAGTTGGAAAACATATTTCTATTTGTAGTTTTCTTTCTACTATCGATATGAATAACCTTGAACTTAACTAGCTGGATGTAAAAATTATTTTTCTATGAGTATATATACATGGAGCAGTTTGAAGTTTGTTATGTTTAAAGTAAAGAAGGTCAAGTATGTCATCTAAAAAAGTTCCCTTATGGACTTCAAACAATCTTTTTGTTAATGATATAAAATGTTTGACTCATTTATGTTGAGTATTAGCTTTGTTAGGAGCAAGTATGATATTTACATTTACTCCAATCAACTTGTTAATGGATCATTCATCTACTTATTGCACTATCTTGATGATATGTTGAGTGCAGTCAAAGACATATATGAAGTTAACATTTTGGAAAATAAGTTAAAATTTTAATTTGAAATGAAAATCTCTAGGTATAGAAGTGTGGGATGATTATTTATCTCTTAACATAATTATAAAATTCTTGAAGCATTTTGAAATGCATGAATCAAAGTCTATTAGGACATAAGTTGTTGCACACAATGTCATGTTCACCAAAGATAAATAAGGACATAAGTCATATGTCAGAGTTATTTATCCTCGTGCTCTTTTCGATGGTCAATTTTTGACAAGTTAAAATTCTTCACATTTTTCGGTAGAATTTGCGACAAGGAGAAACATCCTTTCAAAATATCGATGGACAAAGCGTCTGTCACTAGTACCAGCGACATATCGTCAGTATTTTATCGACATCCCGTCACAAGAACATCTATCAATAATTTTGAAGGTTAGAACCGTTAGTAAATAAATTTATAATAAATATATATAATGTAAGCATAGGGTTAATATTGTAATATTAATATTTTCTACGGGTTGAACCTTCGAAACTATCGACAGATGAGTTCCGAATAAAAGACCCATCAATAATTGAATTAATAATAATGTATATATAATATAAACATATGACTAATATTTTAATATTAATATTTTTGACAAGTCGAACCTTCAAAATTACCAATGGGTGGACGAGAGAGAAAGAGAGGAAGAGAGAAGGGAAATTAGAATAAGAGAGAGAGGTGGGAAATTAGAATGAGAGAGAGGGGGAGAGAGACTTGATAGAGAGAGGGTGAAAGAGAGAAAGAGATAGGCGAAAAAATGAGGTGGAAGAAATTTTTAATATTAAAGTTTCTGATGGTTGAAGCTAACACAACGGATGGATGGGCATTTGTCAATAGTTCTGACAGCTACGATCGTCGAAAAATATATTATATATAATAAAATCCAATGGCGATCCCTCTCTCTAGCTCTCCCTCTCCCTCTTTCACTCTCTCCCTCTCCCAACTTCGCAAGCCATCGACGGGCACAAAACGCCTACAAGGAGAGCGGAAGAATGTGGTAGGAAGTGAGAAGGCTTCGTCTCGACGTCATCACGACAAGAGCAGCTTTTAGATGTCAAGCTTAACGTCGAGTTTATCGGACAACTCGAGCTACGGGTGGGTTCTCCTTGTCGAAACCCGAGTTTGCGACGGCCTACCATGTCCCACAAGTGCGGTTGAGGCCCATCCAGACTGCGCCCGACGTCTCCATTGCAACACGGCCATCAAATTGCCTCTTGCATTATGTGTCATCGTAGTCAGCTTCGAGGACGGTCGAAGTCGACGCTCTCCCCATCAGCTCACTGCCAGCTCCGCCCTTGCCTTCTCCATGGTCTAGTCCTCTAGTGCCATCCTCAGCACCATCGACTACGTCAACGCCATCGATCATCATGGCACTTCACCTTCACAGCTGAGAACATCGATGGAGCCCCTCCAATGACCTTCATCAAGGCCGTAAAGGAGCTGCCTTGCGAACTCCCGTCATCTAGATCAGCTCCATCGTGTCCTCCCCCAAGGGCGAAGCCACCCATGGCCGCATCGGCCCTGTCAATCTCACCGACGTCCTCACCCAGAATGACTACAAGGAGTTCTACGACCTCCTGTCATCTATGCCCGTGGCCGATGGGTTTATTGAAATCTCCGATGAATTTGGCCGTAAAAAAAATTGTAAAAAATATTGTAGTGATAGGCAAAGCCCCTCACGGTATGTATATTTATATATTAGAGTTAAGGTTGTCTATGGATATTTCCTTCTTAACAACGATCTGATCTATGTATATTTCATTCTTATTCACATTGAGATGGTTCTACCTCACTAAATTTTATTTATTTATTTTTGTGCTTCATTATTTTCCCTATCCTTAGTATTTATTCCCAACAAATTATCCGATATTAATTTGTGCACGTATTAAAATGCAACAACAATTTCATAATTCTAACCGTCAATATTAATATCATTTTGATCCAATGATTCAATTTGTTTGTACTTTAGGTCGTCAAATTAAAATGATATCAATAACTGAGTTTATACGGTACAATTATATATTGGTGATTGCATCATAATTTAACTATATATACGTATATTTTATGGTATTGGCCTTGAGATTTCTGATAGCACACAGCTTTCGTAATGAATCGTAGAAGCCAACGTTACAAGTTTCGATGTTGATAATGTGGTCCTAAAATTTCCAAGAGCACGAGGAGATCTCAGCAAGACATGCACGCAATCTCAATGATAAACCAAATGGTCGATCGTATTAGACTATTACGGAAAGGAAGTTACTTTGATCCTTCCCGTCAATTCAAATGCATTAATATATGTACATATATAGTTTACTACCTAATTGACTTTGGCTCATGGGAATCATGTTTACAAATGCATCATATTATGGAGTTTGTCAATTTGATTGAGACCAAATTGTAAAAGGGACCAATCTAGAAATATATTGTTATATCATCCACTCAAGAGGCACTATTTTTCCTTTTCAGAAAAAAAATTGAAGCATGCATATGAAGAATGATCATAGTCCCGTTATTTTCATGAAGTTGTTTTCGCCTAGCTTTAAGAAAACATATCTAGGCAATGTGCAGTGTAGTGTCACCATATTATATACATATAAGTACATACATACATATATATATATATATATATATATTGTGTGTGTGAAGAAAGAAAAACAATATTAAGATCTAATATAAACTATGAGGTACATCAGGTTTCAGTTAATGTACTTACATTATCATTATATATCATATTAGCAATTCATTACCAAATAACTTTTAGACTGACTAATTGAGTTCTTCACTTGTACGGATTTATTCAACGTGTGTCATGATCAGTGATGGAAGAGCTCTCAACTTCTCACTTGGCACCTCAATGGAGACGGCAAATCAAATGACTCCAGACCCCTGATACAGCAGGAGTCGCAAATCCCCAGAGTAATATCTGTAACCTTATTACTAAACTAATTATTAACCTTAATATTTTAGTCGATTAGTTGTTCATTAGTATCAACCTAATTATTAAACTATTGGGTTAGGACTTGTCGTAGGGCTAAATGATTATGATATTAAAAATATATATGGCACAACATTGTGGTAGTAATTAAAAATGCTCCTTTTTTCCTGTCCAAAATAAAGAACATTTTCACTGTATCCCACATATGTATACATATATATAATATAACTCGGTTTGGGTGGAGTGTGAAATATAGATTATAGATGGCGTGGGCACTGGGCAGTATGCGTTAATGGCAGCAGTGTACATTCTCTTCATTCATAAACTAAAATTCAAGTTGCTGCGAACCAAAAGAAGCCAAATTTAGTGACTTCGGTGGCTTCGGCGCGTGCATCATCTCTGCGTCAAATAAGTCGGTAATGAGGACGACAAGGACGACGGATAAAGGAAGGGGGTTAAGAGGCCCATCACACGTTATATTTAATGATTGATGAAGAGATCATATACGCTATACGGTCCCCCTCAACCTCTCTCTCTCTCTCCCTCCCTCCCCCCTCCCTTACTGGCACAGCCCTATTGAGAGGCAAGAGTAGCCACTACAAGATCCTCAGCTCTACTATTACTCTGCCATTCCAAGGAGAGAGATAAGAAATATGGTATAGTTCTCTCCATGCATGTTATATCATCATTTCCTTCCTTTACACTTTTGTCAGAAGTGGTCACACAGACTGCTAGATGAAGATGATTGAACTCACTTTGGATTGGATTGATCAAAGGATCGTGCAGTAAGTACTCCGTCGGTAATTAAACCGGGAGAAACAAATATTATGTATATACACATAGGTGTGAAGTACATACATATATATCTCATGCAGAACAAACAGACCGACGTTATTTATGACTTCGACATGCACTTACAGCATGCGACTACCTTAAGTTCCTCAACGAAGCATGAACAGAAACAACACATATCTGTTGATTAACATTGGAAGAAACAAAGAATTGCTACATAAATGATTTACAACAACAACAACAACAAAGCCTTATCCCACTAGGTGGGGTCGGCTACATGGATCATACGACGTCATTCCGCCCTATTAGTAATTCGTTGATCCATGTTCATAAGATTCGACATGATTTTATGTTAGCTGTCGGGGCCTAACACAACCCTCCTCCTTTATCCGGGCTTGGGACCGGCTATAAAATATAGGCGGAGTTGCTACATAAATGATTTAGTAGGAAATAAATCATAAACCTCGGCCAAGAAAAGGGAGTTCAAATTTGTTTTTCCATGATTGCATTCTGAGATATTAGTTATAAAAAAGAGCTCAAATTCAATCACTGTGTATCTCGCTAGGGCTTCTACAAATTGTTATAAGAGAAGAAATATTATATCCAAAATAAATAAAAAGATGCAAATGAATGCTAATTTATTTTCTCCTGGAAATGGTATTCTAGTTGAGGCTAAATCTAGTCCTATGTATTTGATGTATTGGGTGAGACGTAGCTGTTGTAGAGCTCATTATGGCCTGGACCATTCAGGCAGTAATATATGTTATGTCCACTCCTATGTCAATATACGTTATGGGGTAATAAATTAAATAGTTTCAGAGAAACAATCCATTCACATGCAACTTCGAGCATGAACAAAAAAGGACGTACGTTGATATATTATATATATGGTCAGTGCCTGATTATCATTCTGCATTCATAAACAAAGAATAGTTGTCTGGGACTGTCAGTAACTTGGAATGACTAGGTGCAATAACTCAACTGGCGGTTCTACCACCCTGAAACTTAACAACTGTTGTCTCTGTCTCTCATTTTTATTTGTTTTTGAAATATATTTCTGTAATATTGGTCTTAGTGCACTACCCCAAAAACACTATTACACTTATAAGTGCATGCTTGTTACGAAAGAATTAAGTGGGCAACATGAGTTAAAGGTACGAGCTATACAACCAACATATATTTCTACCGAGAAAAAGAAGCGGAATTGACATTTGACAAAACCTGTAAACTGGTTTTAGAAAATATTTACAAAGAGTATATATAACAGTGCTTAGTTCCACAAATTGATCCCTGCACACACACAAACACTTTCACAATATAAATAATTTTCAGGGAATACATAATACATATATATGTTTCTTTCCGATATATATTTGTCATTAGTTTGGATCGAAGAGGAAAAATAACAAGTAGAATCTACTCTATTGGTTTCGTAGTTATCTGCCTTACAAATATTTGATTAAGCAGAAAAAGTCTTAACTTCTTTAGTTTAAGTATTCATGCTGTATTGCTGTATAGCTGCATGATTCCAATCTATGAGGTTGCATGTATCTTTGTCCATCCTTTAATTGATTATTCAGAAGAATTCAATATGCTTTAATGTATTTGTTTGTAGTCATAAGGATGCGAGGAGAAACATTTATCTTTTTATTTGAACCAGTAAACCATGTCAAACCTCTAATATGGCCATCTTTTTTTCCTATATCTTAAGTTCATTAATTTCCATTGCCCGAAAATGTCAAATATACCGTATATAAAGAAAAATACGTATGTTTTCCTCCTCCAAATTATACTTTTTTTTTTACTTCACCGCCTAAATGAATCAATAAGAAAGGTTTGAAAAGGCAAATGGATAATATTAAAGTTTAAGAAGTATAGTGAAAATATTATATTTAACATACACACATATATATATATATATATAATTCAATAGACTTATGATGGATGATGAATTTGTTAATTGAAAATCTTTTTCGATCAATTATTCATCATAAATCAAACGATATATAATTAATAAATGTGTCTGATGGTGCTACCAAGATAGTACATGATTTTTTCCATATATATATATAACCGTATGTTACATGATATCCATGAGAAATAAAATGTGCAAGCATGGCACATACAAGAAGCCAAATGAAATGGAACTAAAAGGCTGACAGGTCAACAAACCAATTGCAAACCTCATTCTGCAGGAAACGTACACCCATGTCAGCTTCCTAAAAATCAGTATATGAAAATATCAACTTTCTATTAAGTTTCATATGCATGCAAAAAAGTAGGAAGAATCCAAAGCTCACGCTCTCTCTGGCAGAACTCTTTTACTCTTGTGCATTTGTCACCTATAGGAATGTTCGTTAATGTATATCATTCCAAAATATAGAAATAAGGTTACATTATATACATATATATATATATATATACATATATAATATATGGGTTAAGGGTTTAATAAAATTTTCGATCTCAAACGTGTGTCAAATAATTTTACATATATTTTCTTTATTTTTCTGATATTTTGTTCATTAATAATTTAGAAGATCATTAATAATAATAAAAATATTATTTAAATGATCAATAATAATATTAATCATTTTTAAAATTTTTGAACTTCTTGACATTATTATTCTTCATAATGGATATTATATATAGTACGACTACATTTACCAAAAAAATACAATCATTGCAAGTATCAAACTAGCTAGGCTTAAAAACTGGGATTAGCTGCCTTTTTATTTACTATTCATAGACGTTACATGTATAATTATTGTACTTTAATTTTTTAAAAAATGATAGAACATGTAAAGTATTTAACTTTCTCATTATTCAAGTACACGTTATTACTATAAATGTTTACGCTAGTTCTCATAATGGATTGCACGTTTGTACGTAGCTCTTGGATCCCTTCTTCTAGCTAGTTATGTTAGAAGGAAACATAAGGACTTAAAGTTGTTATGTTATATAATAACTATGAAATTGAAGATTGAAACGAAAGCCTAGATATCTCCATACAACCATAACTATCACAATTAAATATGATCCTATATATCTCCTTTTTGGACACGGCACATCTAATTTTTAAGTACTAAAATCTGTCATGAATCCCTGGTGTACACGACATTTGGGTCGTAATAGTGTCTCTCAGCTAATGCAGTTGTACTGATGTAAGAATCTCATACTTCTCTTGTTAGCAGTTAAAGAGTGGGACGCTTCATTAAATTGCCAATGTGTATTTACACATTTGAACGAGTATGTTGCCTCTTTCTTAATTTCTGTGAAAATAAAATGACCTCGATACCCAATATAAGCCACTAGTTAATGATTAACATATCAGTAGTCTATGGATATTGTTTTCCACATGATTTTGATACATCAAGCATGTAGAAAATGAGGCATGATATGATTGATTGGAACTTCATGAATTGGTAGACCCCGTGATTAATTCCTCTAAACGAATTAATTGTGGAAAGTTCTCTATCAACTTTTATTTTTCGGCGGTGGGAGAAAAACGATGCTTTCATTTGCACCTTTAACTAATTGTATTTGTTTTCGATCAACAAGACAATAACTATCATCATCAGTTGATTATGATGGATGAATTCAAAGAAACAAATAGAGACTAAATTCCCTAATGTTATTCATTTAATTACTTGTATAGTCAATGGCGCATAATAGATGAAAAATATCATAACTGACCAGGATATATGATACTATAGGAATACTGATTACATCTGTTATTCATTCAGAATAAAATGCATAAAGTGTTCTAGGGTTATTACTAGTCGAGATTAAAAGCAGTTCTAATTAAACAGCACAAAATAATACATAACGTTAGGACTTAGGATTAACGAAACCAGAGCATTCATGATAGAGAAGAACTCTTGCTGTCAATCATGCATGAATGCTGAAGGGATTATACATTTTTTTTCCTCGGTATTAAATAACGAAGCTTTGACATATCTTCCTTTGATTTTTACGGATTTTGATGCATTAATGAAGGATAATATTTTTTTACAAGTCTCCCTCGAACAGCTTACGTACTTCCTGATTGATAGTCATCCATGCATCATGCATGGAGTCGAAGACGTTCCAATTAAGAATACCTGATACGCGCATTCGTAATGGAACGTAGGCGATCGAGGTGGGTGTCTGAAGCAGCACCACAGAGAAGTCTGCAGCCACTATTAATTCCCTGTGTGAGAGAGAGCTAGTGAGAGAGAGAGAGAGAGAGAGGGATCTGCACGCATTGCAACCATAGCAACCTCTACGAAGTTAATGAAGGAGAACAATCAAACAACACAGAAGAAGAAGAAGAAAACTTGAGCATTTAAGATGGTCAGCATTCAATTCCTGCGGTGAGCTCGTTGGTCATTCTGTACAACTGTTCATGTTCAGAGAATATATATATACACAATATATAGAGAGAGAGAGAGAGAGCGCAGTGCAGTAATATGACGATAGTGGTCGAGTTGGTGGCATCCACCTCCCACTTTAATGGAGGTGTACTGATCAGGAAGATCAAAAAGTGGCACTGATGTTGACTTCTACAATAGGAAGGTTGACCGTTGAACTTCCTGACTCAGATTTAGTAACCCGTACGTATAAGTTTATTACTTGCCACAGCCAAAGTAGACGATCAGATCGATTATATGAACATGAATGGCGTAATACATATATATATAATGGAATTTGATATAGGATAATCAAATTAAGTGCCTATCACTCTATCCATCTAAAAGACATAAATGGTCTTTTATTTTGGGGAAAAGGTTATTAAATTAATTATGCAATACATTCTATGTGAAAGAATATACAGAATAAGTGATCACTATTCTCTAATTATACATTCGTCGGTGATTACTACACCATGGACAAAATCATGTCTAGCTCAAGAAGAAAATAATGTTGTATGGGTGGACACGCCTGATGTTTAACACAATGTTAATAATGACGAGTGACGTATAATATATAGCACAACATAATAATGATGATAATTTCAGTCACCAACATATATATATTGCTGCTTCATTATCGCAAATGAAATGTCATTTCCATATATTCATACATGGACACAACACTATAACCATCTCTTCAATGCACCAACTGTGGAGTATAATTGAGCAGTGATCAGAAACATATCATCTATTTAATGATGAGGCATGCATACTGGTTTTCACCCTCATTTGTTCGAGCACATCAATGAGGCAAATCTAACATTTCCTCTTGATCATTCAAAAAATAATAAATTGCTCAAGGGTGCAATATGATACATGAGACAACATATAATGTAAGGGTATCTTCCCACAAATAACGAAAGAAGTAAGTACAGGAAGATAAACCCGTCTCTCTCAAGAAATGCTGCAGAGACCTGTATGTTAATCTTGAAACAAGAATGATGAGCTCGAGAAGAATGATGAGCTCGAGTTGAATTTAAATGCTGTGTTGCATGTGATCTCTGATTGTCCCCTCAAATCAATGGGAGGATCATCCTTCTTTGTAACCATGCAAGTTTTGTTACCTTTTGAAGATTGCTTAATCAGATGATAATGAATTACAAAATTCTCAGAACCAGAGTGGCCTTTTCTGAGTTTGACGTGTGGAAACTGACACACCCCTGTTATGACGACTCGTTCTCCGATAACCTGGTCCTAAGATCCTTTAGAGCATGAACAACATCGGAGCCAAGATTGTGCTGAAGAAGTTTCCCTTGTACAGAAGTGGAGCTAAAAGTTTGCGCAATCAAATGAGGTGTTAATTAAAAATGAATCTACGAAAAAAAGAATGAACAAATCATTGAATATAAGATAAGAAAAAAAAAATTTAAACAAAGGAAAAAGACATAATATAGTAGGTTATCTTTCATTTCAATAGGAATACAAGAAGTAAATGAAATGACAAGTAATTATCATCAAAGGCACCCAAACAAGTACCATATCGATGGTTCCATAAATTGCTTTACTTCAGGATCGGGTCAGATACCGTAGAGGACAGGGAACTATGATGTAACCAAGTGTACAATCATGGGTGGCAAAAATAGGCATAAGCAAAAGTGGACACCATTTGCTTGGTAGAAAACCATTCTTGCTAGCTAACAAAATAAGACATGGATTTTGGTGAGAGGTGGGCGGGTGGGGGGTGAGGGTTTCGGCATGGTATTAGCAACCACCATCTGACATGTTAGTTCTTTATCTCATGTTACCAGAGAAAAAAAAGAAAATTGAAAATAAATTGAGGGGAATTTTAAAAAGAAAGTGTGAACATAGGAAACCACAATAAGTTGCTTACCTTGATTTATCCCCAAACCTGTTCGGAAATTATATATCAACGTCATCCTTGACATCTGATCTATAGAATTAAGATCTAAGCAGATCAATTGGACGTAGTTTCCAGATCCTAGTACTAGTGATGATTTTGACAAGGATGATTATTTTGTTGTCATGCCCTTCTATGATTTGACTGAGAACTTGGTCCATCAAGAGAAAAGAAGAAATTTCAAGCATGTTATTCCCCCTAGTCATGCCCTTCTATGATTTGACTGAGAACTTGGTCCATCAAGAGAAAAGAAGAAATTTCAAGCATGTTATTCCCCCTACAGTGATGGAAATTTTTTCTGGTTTGTTCCAGGACAAACCATCTTAACTCTTTCCTACGTGCATCTCGTTCAGTTTGGATCTAGGGTCATCATATATTGAAATAAAGTTTCCTAATTCCGAAGTTAAAAATTTTGTGTCAAAGCAAGCCTACCTTAATCTTTTCTATTTTTTCAGAATGCAAGTCTACCTTGTTCTGATAACATTAATCCTGTAAGTTCCTGTGCTCTAGACCATGAACAAACATACCTTATTCTGATGACACTATCACAGTCTTGAGCACAGAAACCTTTTTATATTGCACTGTTCTCCCACCATACTGCTTAAGGAACATCTCATTTTTTGAAAAGGGAGAGATGGATACTAAGTTCAAGCAGCCATCCATTAATTAGGTAATAATTGATTGATTAAGTATGTGATTGTCTCATGATTATTTCAACACAAAATGATTGCGTAAAGGCTGGGCCAATATTGCATGAAGAGAAAAAAGAAAAGACCACAAAAAGTTAATTTATTATGTTAAAAGTATTTTCAATTTTGCCTTCGACTGATTAGTTCAACTTTGCTTTAATGAAATTTGAGCATACTGTCATTGTCTCGGTTGAGGACCAAATATTACCAATTTGATTAAACATTATCTCCCATACATAAGGAATCACATTGTGGTTGTAACAAAGATCCTCCCGACTCTCAGCAATTGTTCTGAAGCGACTTAATCTCTGTAACTTTTATAGTTTGCTAAGACTTAATGTTGATTACTAAGGAGAGGAATACAATTTGAAGGACTTGACAAGTCATCTCTCCTCCCAGATGTAGTCCATTTATAGTGTGAGAAATCAAGTAGCATCATTTCAAGTGAATTTCCAACACATCAGAAAGTGTTTCTCAGGTATTTGAAATCATAAATGAGCACAGAAATGCAAATGAAAATATCAAATAAGCATCTATTAAATTACGTAATATAAACTGTCTGAATAAATATAATAAAGGTAGATATATACAAGTAAATGGGAGCCAAACAAAATCAAGATTCTCATAATTCTACCTTGTTGTTTGCAAAGTCAAAAGAAAATTTCAGCCATTTCCAAAGTCAAACGACTTTCCACAAGAAAAAAACATAGAGACATGGATATTGGGTTTAAATTCTGTTCAGGACTGAAGTAACAGATTCCCGAAAATAATATAAATTAATATGATTTAAATAATTGAAAATGATGCAAACCTATATTCATCAAGTATTTGTTCGAACTCCCGTTGCGAAGCTTTTATCTACAAATTAAACAGCAATTATAACTCATGACAAGAGATTCAGAGATGCCAACTTTTGACAAAACTTATATAGCACTTTGAAAGCATAAACTAACAAGTGACAGAACATAATTACAGTATTAACATAGATCCTAACTATCTATACAAGATACTGGAATCTGAAGGTATGGAGCTACAAACAGAATGAAGGGCATGGGATGAAACAGGTTTATTTTTCAGTTTTTCCTTTTGATGGAAGAATGATGGCCATGTGAGAAATGACAGTAATTTAAACAGCTAGCTAACTACATTTTGACAATTTTTTTGAAATAGTGTAAACATGTCGAATCTTATGAACATGGATCAACGAATATAGCGAAATGGCGTCGTATGATCCATGTAGCCAACTCCACCTAGTGGGATAAGGCTTTGTTGTTGTTGTTGTTGTAGTGTAAACATGTTGTATCACGGAGCCAAGTTGTTCACTAATAGAATTGACCCAATGAGGATAATTAACCAAAACTTAGGAGAGAAAAATATTTCTTCAGAAAATTTCTCATGGATAATTGAAGACATGCATGGAAAAGGAGCAAGTGGGAAAAAAGCATAAACCATCAATTTATCAATTAAACTGCACTTTAGTAGGTTGATCTACAATGTCGTCAAGGAGTTCAATTGTGATTGCTAATTATTGCAGAAAATATCCCAAAAATGAGCAAAAAATCAAAGAGGAAAAAAAAGATTATTTTCAGCTTAAACTGTTGAGGTTCATGTCCATCATCATGCATTCTTTACTACTTAAATTGACTATAAATTATACAGAAACTTAAGTGTACCAAGTTATGTTTGAACTTCAAGTTTCTCATTGTAATATTTTACAATTGAAATTGACCATAAACTATATATTAATTCAGGAAATTCCGTGTCACTTCCTATTTTCACTAAAATAACCAGCTTACCTTTTGGACTATCAGTTAAATTTATAAACTGCATTTTTTGCCAAGAATGTCATCAATATCAAACATTTTTAAAAAAATAGAAAGATTAGCATCTCAAGAAGTTTCTAATTTCATATAAAGATGAAAGAATATATTTTGATTGATTAGCCAGATTTTCTCATGCCATCATTTAATTTTATAATCAATATTTGCTGCTGACGAAGTTGTTACAAGAAGTATGAAGGTTTGCATGTCATTAACATTTAGAAGATAGAAAGTTAAGTATTGCAAGAAGTTGCTAACCATAAGATATATATATGTATGTATGTATGTATGTATACGTATGTATATGTATATATGTATATATATATATGAAAGAAAATGATGATTAACTCTCACCTCTGTCACTAATGCTTTGCAGCTCCACACAAATGCACCCTAGAGAATGTGAGACATGAAACACCATTAAGACTGCATTGCTTGACAATAACTTATGCCAAGTTAACAAGAAAGCAGAAAGACAATTAGAAATACACAGGTCAACTACATAAAAAACCAAGCCAGCATCAATAGTTCTGGTGAATATAACAGAAAATTGGGAGGGATCAAGACCAAGCTTGTTTGAATTTTAGAAAAACATCTCTTAGGTCATAGAATCATATCGTAAAGTCGGCGAGGTTATATATTGAATAAATATAATTTTTTTAGAGGGAAAATGATGTAAATCTCATTGTTGTACCCTTATTTAGTATGCGATAGAGGACTTTACAATCTATCATGGAAAATTGAAAAACTTAAAAATGACTAGTGTAGATAAAGTTATGATTGTTTAAAGTTTCTGTTGTCAAATCTTTCTGTTGCAAAAAAATTGGCATTCTTGCATTATGTCATTCAAGCAATCATAACATTGTTGATCATGTTTTATTTGTCTTATGTCGTCTAGGTTGTTATGATATGACACATTCTTAAATTCATGAACCTATTTAATGTTTAAACATTTCTTATGATGAGTAATGACCTATTAAACATTTATGCTATGAAATTTTATGATTAGATAAATGACCAATTTCTTATTTGGAGGGTTCAAACTCACTTACGAACCCTTAATGAACAAAGTCATACTACAACCACATATGATAAGAGTTACAAAGTTATAAGGTAATAAGATAAAAGTTAAAAAATGAGGATCTCTATGTATACTGATTATCAGGGAGTTCATTGTTATCAGGAGCGAAAGTTCCTAAGGAGGGACAAGTTGTATAACTGAGAGCAAAACAGTAAAATTAGACTCTGGTTATGGTAAACACAAATGACATGCTTCTATTGTGTGGGACTCTGCACTATACGCAATGAAAAGGTTCTCACCAAAAGGGTGCATCCTCCCTAAAAGAAGGCTTAGTTGTGGTCTGTTTCACCACCAACTATCATGGTGTATCCTAACATGCTGATGAGCTCTTTCAAAGATAAAAGCTGAAGAAAAAAAAGTTGAAAAGAAACTTTCAAGAAAGCAAAGCATTGAAAGCTAAAACAATGAAAAGAAAAGTCAGAGGAAATAATAACAATGAATGATTCAATCCAAAGAAAATGCCATTGTGCATGATCCGACAGAGGTAATTGACAATGCACATCAATGAATACCACAGCACCAGATCATATCTACGTCGACTATGTACCATATGTTTGCATGTTCATTCTATTATGAACTGGGGCTTTGGAGTTCATGATAAATTACCTCATTTTTTTTTTTTTGAGGAGAAGAAGGATGATCACCAAGTTAGGGTGTCATCCGTAAATATATATATAACTATGATGTGGAAATGTACAAGTGTAAGCCCTCAAGGCGAGGGCACCAAAAAAAGGTCAAAAGTACAGCCACTATCCAACACCCCACTCACGACGAAGGAAAGCGAAGTGGTGTACAATACCATCGACCTGGCATCTCTCCCCATCAAAAATAATCCGGTTGCGCTGGAGCCAAATAGCCCATGCACCGGCAAGGAAAGTAGCTAGCAAAACTCTCCGGCGCATACTCCGTCCGCCATGGAGTCTAAGGAACTGCCAAAAAGCCTCTGATGAGTGGAAAGGGCCTCCAACCAAGGCCAGCCGTGACCGGACCTCGCGTGACACGATGCAGCCAAAAAATAGGTGTGAGATGTCCTCCTCCGCCTCTCCACATAGTACACAGGATGTGTCATCATTGGGTGCCCATCTCGCCCTGTACTGTCTGGTAAGGATCCTGTCGTGCCGCATAAGCCAAGCAAATATCTTGACTTTAAGTGGCACCTGGGTGCGCCATATAAGAGTAAAATCTGCTCGAAGGGCTTCTGAGATCGAGGTGGCTGGTAAAAAGCGGAGATAGATACTACGAGCAGTGAAAGACTCAGATAACCATACCGTCTGCTTGGTGAGGATCTGGCCGAATGGGAGCAAGCCGCTGATGGAGGGCCATGAGCTCCGATATTCGCCTCTCGGGAAGAGCTGATCTAAAGGATGGAGTCCAGGAATCGGTGCCAGCACCACCGGCTTCCGACCATGCCACTGCAACTAATGAGTCTGAATGGGCTGCGAGGGCTAGTAGACGGGGGAAAGATGCCGCCAAAGGTCCCCCTAGCAGCCAATCATGATGCCAAAAGGAGAAGACCTCACCAGAGCCTAAAGAGGGGTCCATAAGCGGGCGGATCAATGGAAGAAGAGTAGCAACCCCTCGCCAAAACGCGGATGCCCCCCGGGGGAGAATAGTGCGAGAATCCCAGGAGAGGTCCTGACCATAACATGTAAAGAAAACTGCCCGCCATAAGCTGTCCTGGGGTCCCATGATCCTCCCAACCCACCAAGTCAGGAGGGCCCAGTTGGTGAACCGAAGGTCGCGAACACCGAGGTCACCCCAAGAGGTGGGGCGGCAAATAGTCTGCCAGGATACGAGGTGAATGGAGCGCTGATCTGGGGTGCTCCCCTGCCAAAAAAGCCTGCTCCGTAGGGAGTCAATCTGCCTCTGAATCTGTCCAGGCATCCGAAGAACTGACATGTAATATATTGGTAGGGCAGATAGCACCGAACGAAGAAGAACTAATCGGCCCCCACGTGAAAGTAGTCTCGAACTTCAGCCCTGCAGCCTGTGCTCCAGTCTCTCCACAACAGGCCTCCACCCTTGAGAACCAATGTGTCGGTCCGAGAGAGGAAGTCCCAAATAGGTGATCGGTAAAGAGCCAGTCGGAGTGTGGAGCTCAGCCGCGCATGCATCCGCGGGAACTATGCCGAAGGGAATGAATGATGACTTGGCATGGTTGACATGCAGACCTGAAGCAGCTCCAAATAAGTCCTGCATGATAGTCAATCTCCGGGCCTCCTGGGTAGTGCCCTCGATGAAGAATAAAGTGTCATACTGAAGCAGTGGAACTAAACTGTCTGAGAAACCTCTGAAGAGACCCGCCCCACAGGCGGCCTGTGTGCATCTCGCAAGGGCATCAACTGCAAGTACGAAAAGCATCGGGGCAAGTGGACAGCCCTGACGAACACCTCTCTGCGGATGAACCCAATCATTTGCTGCCCTCCCATTGACCAAAACTGAGAATGAAGACATCGTGATACAACGCTTCATCCAAGCAATCCAGACCATGGGAAAGCCTCTGACCTATAAAGAGTGCCATAAGAAAGACCATGAAATCGTGTCGTAGGCTTTAGAAAAGTCGACCTTCCATAAGAAGGCCGGGCATGCAGTCCTCCTTCAGTGCGCAGTAATCTCCGCGGCCATGCCATAGCTATTAGTGATGGATCGGCCCTGAATGAAAGCTAACCTCCCGAAGTCAATTGGCCAGTACCCGTGCCACCAGGAGGTAAATGGCATTGGATAAGGCAATCGGCCTGTAATCCTCCACATGCTCCGCCGGTGTGCGCTTCGGGAGCATGAATAGCAGGAACCGGTTGAGGCGCTCAAAGCCCCAGTTTCCGCCGATGAACTCCTGAATGACTACCATGACATCCTCTCGCACAACGGAACAAAACTCCCTGTAAAAAAATATCGGAAAACCGTCAGGGCCTGGGGAGGCATCACCATTGAGGTCTCGAAGAGCCTGGGAGACCTCGTCCTCCGAAAGTTCTTGCAAAAGGATAGAAACATGATCGTCAGTGAGGTTGGGGATACCCTCCGGCGACCACGTCCAAAGAGTGGGGGGCTGCCGCCTAGAGGTCTCCCTATAGTAGGTGGTGATGGCATCTCCAATATGCTGCTGGCCAGAGATCTCATGGCCCTGGACCATCAACCGGTCAATCCGATTCTGCCGATGGCGAGAACTCGCGTTCAGGTGGAAGAAGCGTGTGTTGGCATCGCCCTCACGGAGCCACGTCTGGCGAGAATGCTGCCTCCACTCGATCTCCACCTTCAAATCCTCCGAGCAGATGGATGCCTGAGCCCTCCGACGGTCAGCGAGCTCAGGCTCAGATAGATCGCGGGAGTCCTCCACTCGGTCCAGTCTGGATATGGTCGCTAGAGCCTCAGCCCTCTGCCTCTGTCGGTCCTCTCGAATCTGTCTCCAGTGGCCCCGGAGAAAGGACCTGAGACCGGCCAGGTGGGCGGCCAAGGTCCTAGCCGCGGAGTCGGAGGGCAGAGTGCGCTGCCACTGGTCTGCCACAAGCTGTCGAAAACCATCCTCCAAAAGCCATGATCGCTCAAAACGGAACCGTGACCTCTGAGTCAGATCGTCCCCGGATCGCTACAGAAGGGGGGTGTGGTCCGAAAAGGGTCTGTCCAAGGCCCGAACATCGGCAAGCTGGTGGGCCTCTGCCAGCTCCACTGAACCCAAAAATCTATCAATCCTCAACCGTGCGGAAGGAGCCGCCGTACTCCTCCAGGTGAATCTACAATTCGTCACCGGAAAATCTAGCAACGACTAAGAATCCAAAAAATCCCTGAACTCTTGGGCTCCTGAGTCCCTCCCGAGGCGGTCAATGGGGCGATCCTCAATGTCCAAAGTGACATTGAAATCACCCCCAAGAAGCCAACGAGTCTCCGAATGATGTGATCTGACTGTCTGGAGCTCCTCCCACAGTGTGGCATGTAGAGATGCAGAGCATGGGCCATAGATACATGAGAGCAGGTACAGACTGCCATCAGCACGTACCTGGAGATATGCTGAAAGAGAGAACCTGTCGACCCATGAGTCTAGAATGTCAAACATGTCACCTTTCCATCCAATTATGCAGCCACCGGAACGGCCCACGGACGCCAAAGAGATGTGTTCCGTGAGATGGGTGCCCCCAATCTGATTCCACGTCGAGGGGCCGCACTCCTGAAGTTTGGTCTCCTGTAGTAAGACCACATCAACCTCCCACATCCGGAGATATCTACCAAGGGTACGGCGCTTGCCCGTGTCTCGGAGCCCTCACACATTCCAGGATAGCACCTTCATAGGGATACTGTTTCTCCCTCCCCAGTGGCCGGATGTGAGGCTCCGCATTTCCGCCTCCTGAGGTGCCCCCGTGACACTGTCAACATCCGGTGTAGTGGTCGGCGCACTGAACAGCGCACAGCTGAGTCCAGGCGTAGCCTGGTTCGGCGGCGCGTGTCCCGGAAACCAGCCCCGGCCGCCATCTCAAGGATCTCCTCCTCTAATCTTCCACCTAGCGGCCCTGGCTCACTAGCCGCAGGCTCCGATGGTGCACCATGCATAGGTTCTTCGTGGGGTGAAGTTGTCGAGAGCTGCGGCTGGTCAGGAAAGACCGGCGGTTCCAAGGTGGATGGGCCACTTGCGTCTGCTGGGGGGGATGTGGCGGCCACAGCGATAGGGCGGCGCTGAGTAATGCGTGAAGCCTGCCGCAGTGGAGGTTAGAGGAAGGGCGGTGGGGGAGGAGCTGTCTGTGCCGCAATGGAGGTTAGAGGAAGGGCGGTGGGGGAGGGAGCTGTCTGTGCCGCAGTGGAGGTTAAAGGAAGGGCGGTGGGGGGAGGAGCTGTCTGCGGTGGTGGTGGAGTGGTTCGGTGCCAACGATCGATGCTGCTGGGGAACAAGGTGGGCGTCAGGGGTCCAATGGGGGATGTGGGAGCAGTGGAGATCGTAGAGGCATGGAGTTTAGGGCTGCCGAAGAGGCTGGGGTGTGGAGATGGAGTAGGTGTTACCGGCCGCCGTAGAATCACCAGCGGGAGGCCACCCGGCTGGAGGGACGGGGTCGTGCCAGTGGAAGAAGATGGGGAGGTTGCGGATGGGTTGAGTTTGGTCCGGGTGCGGAGCCGACTGGACCCGGACCGGGTTCTGCGGGCTGATGTTGTGGCGGTGGGGTTCTGACCCAGGTGTGATGGTTTGATGAAATTTGGGTTTGGAAGGGGTTGGTCCGAGTTGTGAGGTGGCTTAGGTGGCGGGTTTTGAATTAAAGTGGTGTGGTCTGGTACTGTAGCAGGCTGGTACGTCAGGAGGTTGTGGGTTGGCACTGTAGCAGTCTGATGTACTTTCCGGACATGGGCAGTAGTACGGTCGAATGTGGCTCCCCTGGTCGTCGTCTGAGGTGATGAAGAGAGTTCGCCGGCGACGACACCCGCCCATGTGGCAGGCGTCTTGGACTAGTGCAGCCGGAGGAGGAAGCTATTAGCACTATCGCGGAGGACGAGTGAGGGAGGGATCGTTGCTTCTGGCCGCTGTTCGATCTCAACAGTGATATAGGAAACGTCCGGCACTCCCAGAGCCGGAAGAGACAGGGAGATGGGACTGCCGAAGATGCGCGCCACCGTCGAAGCAACTTCCGGACGGAGGAGATGGAGTGGAATCCCCCGGATGTCGACAGACCGGAGAACTAGTGGAGGCGCTACCATTGCCCCGATTTCCTCCGACCATGGCCTCCACTGGATGCGCGTCTGTGGGGAGAGGAGGAAGGGGGTTTCCAGGAGCCGTTCACGTTGTTGAGAGGATCCGGGGATGAGGAGCCATGAAGTATCGTTGATGGAGCTCAGGTGGAAAGGAGGGGTTGCTCCGATACATGCGACCAGAGCTGCTCGAAGAACTGCCGAAACAGGGGGGGTACCATCAGCCTCGCCGACGATGCATTCGCGGAGAAAAGCCACCGTCTGATGGGCTTCTGGCGGCCTTTGAATGTCCACGGTCGGAGATGGCGGCGGTTCTGTTGCCTGGAGGCTCCTCGGAAGGTCTGGCGGAACACCTGATGGGGAGCGACGGGAGCACTCTGCTCGCCGATGCCCCTCCTCCCTGCAGCGAAGGCATCGGACAGGTCCCGAACAGTGGCGAGCAAAATGGCCGGTACCCAGGCACCGGAAGCAGTGCTCCGTCCGGCGGTGGCGAGGCGTTGGGCGGGAGATAGCTGTCCATCCGTCAGGGACGGGATTCGTCCAGCGGCGGTGCATGGTGAGATCGAGAGGGATTTCTGCGAGCGATGATGGTGCCGCCGGCGGGGAGCGCCGGAGGCAGGGGTGGCGCCGCCGGCGGGGAACGCCGGAGGCGGAAGGTGGCGCCGCCGACAGGGGCTGCCGGAGGCGGTGAGGCTAGAGAGGGCTACGCGTGTCGCACCTTCATACCCTATTGCATTGGATCCAGCAGGTGAATAATTCTGCATAGTGATGCTAATGGCATGCACGGCAATAGATGATCTGGATGGCATTGATTGTACATGATTTAAGGTTTCTTGTTCTTTCATTTTCAACTTAAATCGAGTTGTAATAAGCAATGAATGATGTTAATAGTTTTATAATAACTTGGTACTTGAGATTCGAGCGGTCTTCCCAAAAGCAATGGATGGTATGTCCCCTAATGTCCCCAAAAGTGATTTCTATCTATCACATGACGAAGTGTATTTTTGGGGGCCTTCTGATGAGCTTCATTTTTAACCACTAGACTAATGCGAAAATAGTTAAATTTTTAAAAACATTTTTTTATTATATAAATTGAAAAGTTGTGTGTTCATATAATTTCATATAAACTTACAGGAATTTTATGACTAGAATCTGAGTTTATGATACTTTGCTAATGCCGATTGATTCATTTTGCTAATCAAGACTCAAGGTTACCTTGAGAATTCAACATCCTTGATCAAGACAACACCAATTGTGTAAGTCTAGGGGTAAGAAGCTGGTTTTTGCAAGCATAAGTTTATGACTTGAAAAAAAATTCCCTACCGCTCCATGTGCCGCCTGTTGCTGGCATACATCAGATGTCACAACCCAAACTTTTGGACAGCCATCCACCTTCAGAGCTACAACCTGCACAGAGACTGTAAATTTCATAACCAATCATGGCAGATGTTCTACTGGGAATACAAAAGGGTAAGAGATCATCTTTAACAGTCATCATTACATAAGATAATCATTCTTATAGATAAATGTATACAGCAAGGACAGGCCACTACCAATTCAGTGGGGGATAGGACGACTCTAGGTATATAATTTGAAACCATGTTTCTTATGCTGAGATCAAAAGGGCGAAAACCATACAAATGTTTATTATCAGATGACAGGACAAAAATTGTATTAGAAACATTTGCCATTCAATTATGTTAAATATGGATAGGTTTTTGAATGCCATTGTTTTATTAGTGTATTTCTTCATTACTCTTGATCACTATCATTAACCTGCTAATAAGTGAACATGATTGATCTGCTCTAACCTTAAATCCTTGTACAGTGTGGTTGATGCATGCAAAATCTAACATATAATTAGCCTTGCATTTAATCATATTTTTCTTTTATTTTTAATAGCATGCATCATTTATGAGCTTATTTGTTTTAATTTTATAAAAGTTAAAATCTACCCAAGTTGTGTTTTATTGGCTAGGAACCTAGATAAAAGATAACCGAAGAAAACGACACACATCAGAGTTAAAATGGAGCCAAAAATCATAAATTAGTAAAAGTTGTCAATGCTGGAAATTGAATATAATGGGTCGTGATAGATTTGTAACTGCCGTAACAGAGGGAGCCGTGATAGAACGTAATGGCCTGTTAAATAACCAATTTTGTGCCGAAAACTTGTCCGAGTAATGGACTATGACTAGAATGTTACAGGCCATGAGAATACAACTTTACTCCGATTTGAACATTGTTAGGCCGTGAAATCAATGTTACGTGCCATGAAATCAGTGTTATGGGCCATGAAATCGCATTTTTATGACATTACGAAACAGCTACAGGACGTTACGAAGCTGAATTTTGAGATTTCTTTGAGTTTTCTTAGGAATTTCAATTGCATATCGACTCCAAAAGTTATCATAAGTCAAAAGGATCATTTGGAAACATATTTACTCATAATTGAAGAGATTTTGGATGGTTCTAAAGCTCAATCATTGTCTAATCCGAATTTTTCTTATTTTAACATGAAAAGATTTTTAATCAAATTGAAACTTTGCGAAAACACTTGGAACACTCGGAGGCTATAAATAGAGGCCTTGGGAGGCAGAGAACGTGGTGCTTGAGACCTAGGAGTCATGCTATATTGCAGAGGACGACTTTCAGAGTTTTCGATGTTTGTTTGAAGGAAACTGTGGGACAACTCAATGCGTGTACTTTGCAACAATCCATAGATCATCGGTAGCTATGAAGTTTGTCTTCTAATAATTGTTTAAATGCTCTTTACTTTACTCATACTTTTCATGCCCAAATTTATTCTTTTGATTATGTTTGTTGTGCTAAATTCTTTTTACTGAAATTATTATATTTTGATATAAGACTACAAACCAAGTGTGGAATGGTTAGTTTTGGAATTTGATAATCTTCGGTGAATCGATTTTTAACTTGAAGTTGAAGCAATCACAATAACTCAGTGTTTGTACTAAATTTTGTATGGTCTATCAATTTTTACCCAACGTGGATGACTGCTAGCTTAGAATGTACAACTTCATGCATCTTAATATCTAAGTTTCAACAAGAATTAAGGTAGTTTGATTTACTCAACGTAGAGGTCAACTAATCTGTCTTAAGAGCTAAACCTATTTATCATTGTTATAGTTCAATCATCATTGCTATTCATGCTAGTTAATCCTCGTGCTTAGTCATCCATCATCTTAGGGGTAAATTACATGATTAGTCCCCCAACTTTGAGTCAATTTCTAATAGGTCCCCCAACTTCAATTTGTAACTAGAACGTCCCTCATTTTTTATTTTCTTGCATGATTAGTCCTGCTGACCGGTGATAGTGGGTTTCTCAGTTGCCTTGCGTACGTGGCCGCCACGTGAGTCGTTTCTCTTTCATCCATGTCATTCAAGTCATCCATGTCATTTAACACTACTAAACCGAGTAAATTACATGAATCGTCCCCCAACTTTGAGTCGATTTCTAAACGGTCCCCCAACTTCAATTTGTAACTAAAACGTCCCCCAACTTTAATTTTATTGCACGATTCATCCACTTGACCGGTAATAAGCAGTCTTCCGGTTACCTTGCTGACGTGGCATAATAAAATATAATAAAAAAATTTAACTTGTTGACATGGCCCAATAAAAAATAATATAATAAAAAACATTATAAAAATTAATAAAAAAATAACAGAGGGCGCCGACGAGCTCGGAGAGGGGGGCTGGCCCCCCTTTTGCTTCTCGCCGCGTGCGAGGAAGAAAATGGGGGTCAGCACCCCCCTCTGCAAGCTCACCGCTGCGCGAGCTGGCAGAGGGGGGCGTCGACCCCCGTCTGCTCCTCGCCGCGCGCAAGGACGAGAAGGTGGGCCGGCGCCCTTTCTGCCAGCGAGCTGGTGAGCTGGCAGAGGAGGGTGCCGGCGCGCGAGCTGGCAGAAGGGGGCACCGGCCCCCCTTTTGCTCCCCTCCAACGAGCTCGCACAGGGGG
Source organism: Pontederia crassipes (assembly GCA_030549335.1). NCBI lineage: Eukaryota > Viridiplantae > Streptophyta > Magnoliopsida > Commelinales > Pontederiaceae > Pontederia > Pontederia crassipes. The sequence goes on from CM060190.1 coordinate 41,084,697, forward strand.
CATCAGCCCCCTCAAGCTCGTGGGCGCCCCCGGTCATTTTTTTTTTTATTAATTTTCATAATATTTATTATTATTATATTTTTTATTGTGCCATGTCAATATTAAATTTTTTATTATATTTTATTATGCCACACCAATAAGGTAAATGGGAGAATGCCTATTATCGGTCAAGTGGATGAATCGTGCAATAAAAACAAAATTGGGGGACGTTCTAGTTAAAATTGAAGTTGAAAACCGTTTAGAAATTAACTCAAAGTAGGGGGACGATCCATGTAATTTATCCGATTTAGTAGCGTTAAATGACGTGGATGACTTGAATGACATGGATGAAAGAGAAAAAACTCACGTGGTGGCCATGTACGCAAGGCAACTGGGAAACTATCACCGGTCAAGGAGAGTAATCGTGCAAGAAAATAAAAAATGTGGGACATTCTAGTTACAAATTGAAATTGAGGGATCAATTAGAAATTGACTCAAAGTTGGGGGACTAATCATGTAATTTACCCATCATCTTGGGGCCCAACACCAAATTATTTAAATTTTTTGTCATTTATTTTTTGTTGAGAACATTGAAATCTATTATCTTCTCTTAATAGATTATTGAAATATATTACATTTGAATAGTTCCTCATGGAATCGACAACTCTACTCTACAGTTTATTACTTGATGCAACTAGAGCACTCACTAGCAAATTTATTTGTTACAAATTTAATGCTTCAGTTGTACATGCATATTAAGATGAATCTACAGCCGTGAGATTGGTTCATTACATTTTGTTATACCATTTCCTATTTAACAAATTGCAAGTCTACTGATTTAGAGCATTTCCAGTCAACACATGGAACTAACAAATACAACAGTGCAAATCATAAATTGACATACTGAAAGTGCAATTTTCCTTTTGGAAATGTGATGTCAACCAAATGGTCGGGTCAGGACTCGACCTAGGGGCGGGGTGGGTTCAGGTTGGAGAATTCCAGCCCGACTTGCTTCAACCCAACCCGTCCCGATGACCTGGGTTATTTTATTTTTATTTTAAATGATTTTTTACTTAATTTCACTTTTTTATATCATTTAAAATTTTAGAAATACAAAATAAAGTATTTTAAAAATACATAAACAAATTTAAATATTGAAAACAATATGTTTGTTTTTTAAAATAAAATATTAAACGTATTATTATATTAAAATAATAAAAGAATTTTTTTAAAAAAATGGTGGTTGGATTACCCGACTACTCCATCCGACCCAACCCGTTAGGCCTCACCTCAAAAAAACTTGGAACCCGACCCAACCTGACCCGAAGTTTGTTAACGGGTCGAGTTTGTTTACCCCTACGGTAACAATGCATGCGAAATCTAAAAGGATTGACCTCAACTTTACCATGATATATTAATAATTTAGAAAAACTTCAATTCGTCTTAAGAAACTAAATTAATCTTTCAATTCATATGTTTATTGCTAATCTGTTATCATCCTAAAACCTAAACTTAATCACCATAGTATATATTATCTTATTTTTTTATCTACCTTATTTATAATTAAAAAATAGGTTTTCAAAACCACAATTTTATCTCGTATCAACTTACGATGTTATATAATAATTAATAATGCTTCCTCTTAGGTTCAACACTCGTACTCTTATTGTATATTACTTGAGTGAAAAACGCATTTGCTAATGGATTTCACACGCATCACTGTTTTCGAATAGTATGCAGACAATTACAGTCGTCTCAACTATAATTTGGCAAATGGATGTGGTAGGATAAACTCTAGATTAATGTTAAAGAGAAAACAAATGAAACGCTAAAGACAATAAATGATGCACCTACTTGATCCATTTGACAGTAAATTTAGAATATGTAATGTGGCTTGTTATTCTTTTAGGAAACAGGTTTGAGCAAAAAAAACATGCATTTATCTGTAACATGATGATAGTTTTGTGAACAAAACAAATATATAATGCTGTGCACCATTCAGGCCAAGAACATCATTGTTTCACTTGCATAACATTGAGTAGTATTGTTTTATCGAATAAGCTTCAATCCAAATCATTTCTTACCTCTTTCTCAATCCAAGCATCAGCACATGTTTCGGCAGAGAAAATAACGTCAATCCTTTCCGTTACAAAAGAAGCAACATGTCATATTTAATGGTAAATGATGTCTGCCATCTTGAGATCAACATGTATATGATAACAATATGTGCAATTATCATTTCACTGCATGGAACTGCATTGATAGCATAACATGTAATGTTCAAAAGACCTACCATCCTGAGACAATAAACAACCATGTATGATGAGGAACAACCTATGATAGACAAATAAAATTCTACTAGTGACATTTTCTCTCAAAAGATTAAAATGACAATGGACTTACAATAATTTTAAAGAAACAATGATTATTAGCTTTATTCCATAACAATTCATTACGATGTAATTAACAACAAATAATAAGATGTTTTAAAATACTGTAAAAAAGAACACCAAACTGAAAGACTTGAACACCTAATGGTTTCATAGCTGCAATAAGCTTGATTTGCAAAAAACATGAAAGAGACTGAATTGAGTTTATCACAATATGCTGGCAATAAATCAATCTAAAAAACAGGCTAAAAGAAATAAGACTTCAATACACAAACAAAATTTTAAAAAGAAAGAAACCCCTACCCAGCAAAACTTTCTTTGTGAGTTGGGAGTCCAGACATCTGAGCATCAAACACAACTACAACTTTTACCTCTGTAAGCAAAAAAAAATGTCGCATCCAATTAGATATTAGTGCAACTTGGAAACTTATTCCAAAGAGTAACATCATGAAAGTAAAGCAAACTACTTTACTCTTAAATCTTCAAGGACCAATGCATATGTGTGATACATACAAAGAAAGTTTGATGAATTATGTTCCATCATTTGGAGAATAACAAAAAAATGGTTGTGAAAAACATAAGCTATTGTTGGAGCAAGAAACCACTATAAATAATTTTGTACAGATCGTGATAAATAAGAAACTGATACATGGTGCCACTATGAATGTCTAAGAAGAAAATAAACCTCTTGTACAACTTTCATAACATTCCATCCCAACCCATCAAATTTTGCAACAAACAATAAAACCATTATAACATGTTCTTTATTTGGTATGTAGTAAGATTCTGAGAAAACTAGCCAAAATAGGACAGGATTGTTGTGCGCTATGTGGTAAGACGAAGTCCCCAAATGAAGGCCCTTTCTGAGGGCTTGCTGCTGTCTAACTTCATTTACAGATGTGGGATGGGCCAATGCATGCGCCCAAAGGTCTTCAATGGGACTGAAGACTGCAACCACAACTACTCTTCATCAGTTAGGCCTTCCTCGGGGCCGAACATGGTGTTGATATTACTGATGGCAACACAACCCAACACAAGTCACCATGACCTTCCCCTGGTGAAGGTCATCAACATCATGTACATGGGCATAAGAGGATGTCTAAACAACATCCAGCATCAACTACTGGGGACAACTTACAAAGTGGACCAGAAGACATAGGCAAAGAGGATGACTACACAACATCCCATAATATTTGTCTATAAGAGGGCTGCAGTGGACGGACTAGATCTGCAAGCATTGATATCTGCAAGGATGTAACTGTACCCATATGTGCCAGTAGTGTGGCACATTTCATCCTCTGTTCAATTTTCTCCCATCTCACTTTTGGCAATGTTTCCTGAACAAGAAATCTTTGTGTGTCTCTTGTATTAAAAAGGTGCAAAATTTTATTAATGATGCCACTAAGGCTAATTGTTAAAAAATGAACTTATAATGATGAATAGATGAGCACAAGCCATTTTACATCTCAGAGGTAGATGCCTCACATAGATGTCATTTAAGAAGGAAACCCACTTGAATGCCAAAACTTGTGGACCTTCAGATAAATGTATAAACATGTAAAGAAACGGGATTAACAAATATCAATTGTCTAGGGAAAAAAAAGACCTTTTATTACGCTAAAAGATATCAACTCATCAATCAGCTTCTGGCGAGCAATATCCAGCCTTCCCTTCATAAAATGTTTCTTCAGCTTTGCCCAATATCCACAAACATTGTATCCATCCACGAGAAGGACTGGGACAGCACTGTCCAGTCCCTGGTTTGTACTAGAAAAGAAACATTATTATATTAGAATGTAAGCTGTCCATTAGTTCTTGTAAGGCTATTTTTAAAAGAGAGAGGACTTTTCAATAGAAGCAAGACGAGTCCCGACTAGTAGAGATTTGAAGTTGGGTCTTTGTAAAGCTCCATATCTTCTGGAATATCCTCTTTGACCACCTTCTTTTTGCGATAACTGGTAGCAGGCCTTGGCGTACTTGATTTTTGCTTTTGAAGTTCCTGTTATCCAATTCAAACACTAACATCAAATTAGGGATGCAGATGCTACAATAAGCATCCAAGCGGGGAAGAGGATGTATCACGATATAACAAAACTGGATGAATTGGGACCTACATGACTGACCACTATAGATCCCTAATTACATTTCTCATGAATAAACAATATGAAGCTGAATATAAGAATTAAAAAGCCAGAAAAACAGTCACATTAAAATGCATTAGGATTGACCAGGGAATTTCTGCAAGTAATGTAGCACACATGAAAAGTCTGCTCACAAATTCTGGATGAGAAGACAGCTTGAAAATAAATAGATTACCCTCCACAATCTCAAGATCTGCAAGTTCTGCTTGACATTGGATGTAATCCTAGGAGGAGCTTGATCAGAACCCTGGAGGCACAAGTATATCAGATATTTATATTAACATCAGGTCTCATTCTCGCCCGGGAAAGCAAATAAAATATCCACGTACTATTGAATAAAAATCAAATAACTAAAATGAGCCCGACAAATTGTTCAGTGCGTATAATTCCGACAAGATGGAACCAACATAATGGAAAACGAAGAAACGTTCACTAGGTATAGTAGGCATCATTGACAAAGTGGCATTTGGTAAAGTTGGAGCTGTATGCAACCTTTCTACCTTGATCAAGGCATAAGCATCGTAGCTGTTGCATGTTGAGTGACAAATATTAATTCTAAGAATAAATGGTACCATACAACAACAGACCACTGAGGCTTTTGTTGAAAATGTCAAATATTTGTTTCATATCTGAATACTGCAAAGTTGAGAATACTCAGAATAGGCAACACTGGTTCGAGACGACGCGGCAAAGCTCAAGGCTTCCCACAAGGAGAAGAATTCTCCTGTTCGAGTTAGCGTTCCATCCGTACTTTCTTCCCCCCGCCCTCCAATCGCTAACCGAACAACACGGGATTTGTCCTCCGAACAGCGAACAAAAGATTCGGAACAAAAATCAGTTTCACGGAGAGAGAAAAGAGCGACCTTTTTGTTGGGCTTCTTACTGGCGGCCATGGCGACGGCAGGAGAGGAGGAGGAGGAAGAGGATGCGGCGGCGGCGGCAGTTCTCATGGGCTCTGTCGTGCGCTTTCACATTTGTTTCTCCCGCGTAAGCGGAGAGGCCACAGAGCTGCGACCACTGCTGCCCGCTGCGCACGGGGAGGCAAAGCCGCCTGTAGTGGATCTCAGCCAACCACGTATCCCAAGACTAGCCAGAGGCAACTGCTCCACTTCAGAGAGTCCAACAAGGGGGTGCGCGTGTCATGCCGCTTAAAATTGTCTTTTGTTTATTTTATTTATTGATTTATTTTTTAACTTGTCCATTTTATATTTTCTTGTGATCAAAAGAACATTCGTCCACAGGGGTAGGACCCGAGAACTATTTATTGGGTGCAAAAGTTATTAAACATATTTTAAAAAAATATAAATTTGATTTCATTTCAAAATAGTGAAATTAATTAAAATCTTATGACTAATTAAGTGAGATTTTGAGAACATCTGAATTACAAAACTATTAAAATTATCGTTTATTTCTATTTAGGCTTAGACAATGAATAAGTATTATAATTATGTTTAATTTAAGAATCATGAGAGGGAATAAGACAAGATAAAGGTGAATAGAATTTTTTAAAAAAAAGTTGATATAAATTGAGGGCAAAAAGAGGAAGATAAAGAAGCAAATGATGATTTTGTAAACAAGAAATTCTGTTTGTATATATGAACAGCTACATTGTATCATTTTTTTTTGTATAATCATTTTAATTGTGAATTAAATTACTTGTTATTAATGTTTCTATATTGTGTAATTAGTTATTGGACACCAAGAGAGGACATATTTGTGCACTCAATTAACCACTGAGCATAGAAATTTAATGGAGAAAAATAATCATTTATTTTTTATCTTAAAATTTGGGTTTAATTCATTATTTTACTAAAAATATATAATGGATATTAAAATGTAACTTACATATTAAAAACATTGCCAATATTTTATGGGGTCAATTGATCCCATAAGTGACAATGTAGGTCTGCCCTTGCTCGTCCACAAAGGAACATTAAGTTACATTTATTTATATTTGAGTTTAATTTACTTTCACAGCCTACTTTAGAGATCATGGGCACTTTTTAGTCTTCTCATCAATGATACAAATTGAGAAAGATTAAATATCATCACTTAATTATATCTTAATTGAATTTTTTATAAGTGGGTTGGGTGAGATTTTAAAGCGGAATGGATGAAGAACGAAGGGACTTTCTTCATTTTAAATTTAAATTTTAAAAAATAGAGAAAAATTAATTTTCCTCTTTTTTTTCTTTTCATCAATTTTTCTCTCTATCTTTAAAATTTCTATTATTTATTTAAACAAAATATAATAGTAAAAGCAATAACATTATAACATTCAAACAATAACCAATAGAAACTGGGCTACAACTTAAATTTAGGGTATATTTCAAATCAGAATGAAATTTCAAGATTTTTCGTGCAAGTAATTCATGTATATATATATATATATATTATATATATATATATATATATGTATGTATGAATTTAATGATTGCTTACATCATCATTTATAATTAAGTTTGTAATGGATGAATGGATTGAAGTCTTGTAATTCACCATTCAATTCTTTCTATCATGTGTGTGTATGTGAGAGCCATTCAATTCTTATCTGGCATGTTCACTTGCATCATTGTCGCATTTTTTCTATATCAAGATTTGAAGTTTAAATTTTGAGACAATGGTTGTATTCCTGCACTTAATTTTCTAAAACCAATCTTATATATTTTTAAATAATACCTCCCCTCATCTCCACTTTTGGCGCCTTGTAATACCTTTTATTGCCCAAGAGGATAAAGATTGTCTATGGAATTTGCCTCCATGTAAAGCTTCTAGTCCAGCTGATTTCATCACTAAATTATGTAAAACCCCGGATATTATTAACCATGATGTAACACTGCTATTTTATTCTTCTTTCACACTGGGAATCTACCTAATGATTAGGCCAAATTCTCTCTCATTTTCGTCCATATATAAGAAATAAAACCATAGGTCATTATATAACTTAGAGACAGATTTCTAGTTGCTATGTGATACAGAGTTATTGCAAAGTTTCTTTTTTCACAACGGAAGTATATCGTGTCCGCAATAATTAATCAAACTCAATTTGCATTTATTTGAAGAGATAATTAAGCTCTTTATTGATGAGAAAATCCGAGAACAAGGAGAGAAGATCGCAGAGAGATTGCAGAAAAATAGAGGAGACACACAAAATTTACCCAGGTTCACCCTTGAGATGAGGGCTACGTCCTGCAAAGAGGTTCCACTATATGTTTAGGTTTACGGCCGCCACACCGATTACACCAAAAAATTAGGCTATTAATAGCCTCTCCAAACCGGGTTTAAAACCCAAACAAACAGAGAAAAAACCTAATCCGAACCACACGGGCCGGCTAAACAAAAGCCCAAAACCCGTCTAGCGGGACCGCCGTCGGGGGGCGGGGCCCCCCGAACCCCCCCTTTCGTTCGTACGCCAGCAATATTGTTAATTGGGTAATACTCAGATTCCCCTAAGCTCACGTGGATGAACCCGGTGTGAGAAATAAGGGGGCCTGAAGTATTCACCAACTCCAACATTTATGACAAATGGTGGAAAGAAAATATATGATAGTTAAGATCAAAATGGATAAAACATTTGATAGGACATGATGAACTATAGTGTTAAATGTCTTAAGGTCATGAACTATCCAGAGGCATCCATTAAGTGGATTAATTGTTATATACAGTCTTTTATGGTACACAATTAGGGGGACCCAAGGGGAGCCCCACCCCTCATCCCACTCAGATATTTGAAAACTTTAACAATATATATGTTGATATATTAATTTTAGTTAATATAATTATTTTATACATGTGCATTCTATTGTTAGAACATAAATGACACTTTAGTACGGTGGTTATAGTACTAACAGTTCAAAATGATCATGTGTTTAATTCATCTCCCTCTTGCCAATGATGATGTGGATATGAAAAAAATGATAATCAAGGAATAGACAATGAAAAAGTCCATCCACATGTTCATTTACAAACTAAACCTTCAGGGTGAGAGGCTAATATGGATTTTAGTTAGATCATCCATCTGTTAAATCTTATGTTTTGATGATAACAAATTAAATTCGACATAAAAGTTACTAATCAATGCTCAAATAATAATAATGTAGGTGTAAGATTAATATGACTTCATTTGTAGAAGAAATCGTCGAGTTAAACGACCAAATTAAAAATTCTACAATACGATCGGTCGACTCATAGGCCCTGACGATCAAACGATTGATATCAAGCTGAAGAAACGATGAGATTATATCGATCGATAGTCCGGCCCTAACGATGATTCGATCGATATCAAGTTGAAGAAATGACGAGACTATACCGATCGATCAACTCAAAGACTCATTTGAGAAATAACGAGACTATACTGATCGAGTGTCTAGTCGATACACCGATCGATCGGACAATGAATAAAATCACATATATAATGCAACAGTCATATTGATCGGTTGACCGACCCATTAAAGCAGTCGACCGATCACAGAGATAAAGAAACAGTAACAACTATTTTTTAAGAAGAAAATTATGGAAGATTTTTTAGACGAAATTTTCACCTGTACCTATAAAAGGAGTGTCAAAGCCTTAAGAAAAATCATCCAAACAAGCAAAATCAATTCAAAAGTTCATTTCAAGTTCTTGAGCCTAAAATTGCAAATTCCTTCATTTCTCTTGTAAGTTTTAAGTGTGAGAAAATTTTGTAAAAGAAGAAAGTTAGAGGAAAACTAATTTAGTGAAGTTGAGAGCTCTTTGTAAGAAGATGTGTGTCTTATCACTTGAACAGAGAAGAATGTTAGTTGTGTAAAAAGAGTTGTTCTCTCCTTATAAAAAATATAAAAATAGTGAATCTCTAGCAGTCTCGAAGTCGGAGCGGGAATGTAGATCAAAGAGTTAAAGTCAAACTTCGTCAACATATCGTGTCCCTTTGTGTTTGTTCTTTATTCGTCACTTATTCTTTATTATTATTTGCTTATGATCGATTTAATTAATTTTTCAAAAATAATTTTATACATCAATTCATCATCTTCTCTTTTAATGCTTTCAATCCTACACCATCTTCGTAATAGTTTGTATGTGGATTCTTCTTCATGGTTCTCTCCCAAATGGATTTTTTTTTCTTCAAGACAACAAAAAAAAAAAATGTGCCCAACAAATTACAAATTAAACCAATTCCCCACATAGAGGGGGAAGTTAGCATCTGCCTAAGTATATCCCAGCAAACCCAAATAGAAGAGGGGTCAAACCTCACCCCCCCCCCCCCCCCCCCCCCCCCCCCCACCCCAAACCTAAGAAGGATAAAACAGACTTGCTATCCTCCATGTTATTTAATACAAAATCAACTTTAACAAAGAACAAGGGAAAGAAACTTATAATCGAAGTTAGGAGAAAAAAAGGCATGGAATGATTCCATTAAATTAAGTGAGAATCCACACAACAATAACTTCACGTTTTCATATCTATCTAATTCAAGATCTATAAAAAAAAGTTTGCACACGAAAAAATTGAAACAACATAAGCAAAAAAATAAACATAAATTATAAAAAAAATATTTGTTTTAATAGTTACAACTGTGTTTATTTCAAGAATATCATCTTTATTTGTGATATTTAAAATGTTATCAAGATATTATGTTAAACATAATTATTTTCTTTAACATAATTATTTGTTAACATGTTACAGCAATGTTCATATCAGTCTTGTAAAGCCGACCGAGAATAGAGATATCAATAATATTACTTGTACTTGTCACGGGCGTCTCAAACGAATATAAAGCCTAAATAAAAAACATATATTGAGAGTAAAAAATAATATTTTTTACATTTTAAATATTTTGATGGAGTTAACAAATAAAAAAATATATATGAACGTTCATGAGAAAAATTAGTTTGGATATTATTAATTGTTAAAAGAAAAAAGTGAATAAAATTCAAGAAGAATAGATAAATTGAAAGAAGGAAGAAAATCAATTTTAATATTAAAAATTAATTGTTAATTTGGATGCATAACTAATGAGAAAAATGGCAATAAAATAAAAATGAAAATAAGCAGCACAATAAATTGACTAGTAATAACTTAATAGCTTTAGTATCAATAAATAATTAACACACTAATTCATAAACTAAAATATCTTAATTTAAATTGGATATAATTTTATTTATTAATCTACCTATTTTTGTAATATGTCTAAATATCATACATGAATTAGTAAAATTAAGATACCTTAAATTTTTGTGGGCCTCCTTAATTAACTCTATCGTTACCCTAAAAGAAATAATTTGTATTCCTTTAAAACGTAATTATTTTTTTGTCAGTTGTCCTCTCTTGCTTGGCCTACATATTAAAATAATAATAATAATAATAATAATAATAATAATAATAATAATCTTTTACATTCAGACAAAACATAGTGGTTGGGGTGGAGTCGTAAGAGACTCCTCATCACTTAAATAAGGACTTGAGTTCAAATTTTCGTGAATGCAAAAAAAAAAATTGATGAGAGACTCACCTGGTGACGATCTTACCAGATTAATTGAGTTAACATTCATCATGTGGATAGTGCGCATAACCATTAGCATCGTGCCAATTGAGCCATTGGCACCATTTTCCAAAAATGAGGGCAACAATAAAACAAAAGTTTATGTAACACTCAAAATTTCAATATGGGCAATAAAATAATTTGGCCTAAGCTCAATTGTTAAAGAAAGATTAACTTGAAGTAGAAATTATAATTAGAGTGCGATTAAATATTTTAACTTGATTTGAGGTTCAAAAGAATGTTTAATGGACATATGATTGTCACATATAAGAGAATTTTATGCCTTAAAAATATTTTAGTCATTAAAATAATATTTATCATTATTTTAATCTAACAATTAGATGATAAAATATTATGGAATTAAATAAATCCAAAAATTAGAGAACAGAAGGAAATAAAAGAATAAGGTGAAAGTAGAGTTTTATTGAGAGAAGGTATGAAATTTCAGTAGAGATAAAAAGTAATTTAAGTAGAGATGATTTTTTTGATAATTATGATTATGGAATAATTAGTTAATTTAGGATTTAATTAAAATTGAATATTTTACGTAAGATAATTAATGATGGATGTCCATGATTAATAGAGAATTAGTCTAAGGCCCAATAGGAGTAAGAAATCCTAGTTAAGAACTATAAATATGGTCTAAATGGTGGCTAGAAAGTATTATTAGCCTTCAAATAATTTTGCACCACGAGCCTCTCTTTCTCCTTCGATTGCACGTGAATCGAAATGATTTAGAGGGCGACCGGCAGTGCATTTCGAATCAAGTGGTGGTCGAGAGTTTCTGGACGTCGTTCAAGTGCTACAACCAATCGAAGTTTTGACGTTTGTGCAGTTTCCAATAGACAAAAACGTAGTTAGCTTTTTAGCCAACTTAAGATACGTAGGGAGATCCCTATATCGACGGTTTCATTAGTATAGACCCTCAGGATCCTTGTCCTGAGTATTGACTATTGTATGGATGAATTTTGAAGTGAATGCATAGAAAAAATAGATGAAAGTTGTGACGAAAAAGCAACTTCCCGACAACAGCAAAACCGGATTCTTCACGATTTCCTTCATGTCCTTGAGTTACTAAGGGTTGTGTACCTTTAAACTCAGACCGGGTTCATATGAACTCGGTCCAAATCAATCCAATCACCACTCGGATTTCAAGAAACTCGGGCCGGGTTCTACATAGCCCGGCCCGAGTTCCTTGAAATCCGAGTGGTGATTGGATTGATTTGGACCGAGTTCATATGAACCCGGTCTGAGTTTAAAGGTACACAACCCTTAGTAACTCAAGGACATGAAGGAAATCGTGAAGAATCCGAACTGGGTTTCAACTAGCTCGGCCCAAGTTCTGTTGATGATAATGGATGAATTGGATCTGAATCGAGTTTCGGATTGACCCAACTCGAGTTCCATTGATAAATCCAAATAGACTTGGATTGAATCGACTCGGCCCGAGTTTCGTTGGACCCGATCCAGGTTCTATCGAGATATAATATTGAAAGAAAAAGATGAACAAATCGGCCTAGGTTTTCATTCTACCCGGCCCAGGTTACATTGATCTAATTGGAATAGGAGTTTACACTCATCGAACCGGCCTGAGTTTCACCCTACTCGGCCTGGGTTGAAAGATGGATATGATTGGCTATGGGAACCAATCCAAGTTTCATCCCACCTTGCTCAGGTTCTGAAAATAGAAAAATGGATTTAAAGTTATTAAAGTATAGTTAATTGTGACTTTTATGTTATTGATTATATTTGATCATATTATTATGATATTTATTTCATGGTGATTATATTGATTCTATAACTAGGATATATTGATTGATGTATTGTGCATTTAAGATTGGAAAGAAAATTTAGATGAAAGCAAAAATAGATGTCATAAGTTAATCAAGATAAAAGATGCAATGTACTAAAGATTGGGAGCGCTCTCAAAGCAGTTTATATGGTTGAATCATCCCTTATGGTTGAACGATAATTCCAAAGATAAGAATAAGTGATAAGCATCCCTTGTGTTGAAGGAAGTTAATTGTTAAAAGTTCAAGAATAAATATTAAGTAGCCTTTATGGTTGAAGTAACATTTGTTATTGAAGCATGTCTCATGGTTGAAGTATTGAGAAGCCGTTATGGTTGAAGTAGTCTTTATGGTTTGAAACTAAAGTAAAGAATAATTAATTGATAAAATATTAAATCGCAGCCTTTATGACTGAAGTTAAAGATAATTGTAGCCTTTATAATTGATGAAAAAGAATGGAGAATTGATTAGTATTGAATTGCAGTTTTTATGGTTGATGATAATGTTAATTGAATTAAAATTACAATCTTTATTATTAAAGGATAAAGAGAGAAAATTGATTGAATTGTAGTCTTGATGACTGAAGTTAAAGTAAAGTATTATTGATTGATAAGATAATTGATCGCAACCTATATGGTTGATAATTATTTATTCCAGCCAATAGATCATTATGACTGATGGGTAATTGTACATTGATAATTAAAGCTCATTGATATGATGGATAATTGTATATTGGTAATTGAAGTTCATTAATATGATGAGATTGATAGTGCTTATCATTATATATATGATTATTGTTATCAATATGGTTCATATTGTTTATTATTATAAGTGACCCTACTACTGAGTAATCTCATTGAACTTTGCCCTATATATGCATTTAGATCCGTACAGATGATGGCCACGATGATGGTAAGACGATTTGTGGCTCCTCTAACAAATGATATGCACATTGAATATGAACATTGATAAGATCTCATATTGGATAGTTGTAGGCTCATAACCCACGGGTCCAAAGATATTATATAGGATGCTTCCGTATATTATAAAGTTATTGTATTTTAGTCTTTCACTATTATAAAGTAGTATATTTACTAATCACAATTAAGTCATAAAATTGAGTGACGTCGTCGAGATAATCTTTTGAGCAGACAAAAAAAATTCTCAAAATGTTACAATTTAATTGTTCAAAAAATTAACAGCATTATCTATAAGAAAATATGAAGAAAGAATTTGCAGACAAAAAATTAAAGAGTTTATAGAGATGAAAGGTGGAGAGGCATCATGTTTAATAATAATCACTCTAATAAGAGGTAGACGAGGAAAATTGAGAAAGGTCTAAAGTCACTTGCCTAATTGCTTTGTTCTTTCTATTCGCTCGCGGGAGGTTTTGTGGTGATGGAATGAGTAAATTAGAAAAATGTTGTTGGCTCGCAGTGTTTGGTATGAGAATTTTTACTTTCTGTTAGTATTCGAAAATTAATTGATTTGATAGAAAAATTTAGATTTGATGTTTGAATGATAAAAGTAATGATGAGAATTTAAAAAGTTGATTTGATAAATAAATTTTAGTATGTGTTTGAATAAATTGTAAGAACTAAGAATATAATTTATTATTTTATGAGGTATAAAATTATAATAAATTAAAATATTATGTCTTTGTTTTGTTAAATAATAATTTAAGAAAAAAATGTATTAATTATAATTTTCAGAGAATATTTATATTTATATTAAATTTATAATTTATGAAAAATTAATATTATATTTTATTATTTTCATGTTTTATTATTATTATAATTTATTAAAAATATTTATATTTAGTTAAAAATTTTATTTTATAAGCTGAATGATAATATATTAATAAATAAAATATTATAATTAATTATTTTTTAAGATAATATAAAATAGTTTAATGAATAATATTAAGATTAATAATAATTAATAATACTTTACTAATTAAAATACAATAAATAATTGAAAGAAAAAAAATTTAAAAAAAAAAGACAACGAGATATTGGCAAAGTTGTCCAAGTTCTGCCTGCCAACATAGCCAAAATGTCCTTGGACTGCAAGGACCTCTGGTCGTCGACATGATTGACGGCCGGGAATTGTCCCGGTTGGCTCTACGACTACGGAGCAAATTTCGCTGAGCTTTATAAAATCATTCAAACAGAGACAACCGAGTATTATCCAGAATTTCAAAAAGAAAACGTCTCAACCGGCAGAAGAAGGATTCATTGCATAAACACAGATCATGAAGTTCGTCGTTACCACACCATTCAGATTCATTGCATAAACATGTTTTTCTTGTTTCCTATGTTTGCCAGTTAAATCCTAAAAAAAAAGTTCATCAATGAAAAATAAACTCTTGACTGAATCTTTTCATAACAAGTTAAGGGAGAATACTAACTTTCATAGAAAGGGAAAGAACAAATGTTCTCTCCCATGGCACACACGCAAAAATATATATATGATAAATTTATTCTTGTTTAACCATATGATAAGTTTACTTTCCAGACACTGGGTTGCACTCATGCACAGTCATTTTTTCCATATTTAATTAATTGAATAAAGTGACCCAGCAAACAGTGCGAACTCAAAAACACTTGGGAATAACAGACTGTACATTAAGATTTTGTTGAATGTGTCCGTTCATGACCGCCAATTGAAACGTTCTTTTTTACAGATTGGCTAGAATAACCCAGAGAAACCAAAAAAAAAAAAATGCTTGGCTATGTATTCTCAGGAGGAATAAGTCCTTGGTACGCCCATCCATGTTCATCCAGGAATGCTCGAACAGCTTGTTTGATGGCAATGTTTGGCACCAACTGGTTTTCCTCAAGTCGCTTACTTGTTAGAGGTTCAAACTTACCCACCTATGCTTGAAGAAGAGCACAAGAGAAACACTTAGCAACTAGGAAAAAAAATTATATTAACAGGTTCATGAACCAAAATTTGGTTAGGAAACGCAACCTCGTTCAGATGACGAAGAATTTCAGCCTTCTCATAAGTAAAACCACAAGGAGTCACCACAGGATCCCGAAGGATACTGAGGGAAATTTTGCAGCAGAGGTAGTCTGGTACCTGAAGGAGGATCACCGTGTCAATTAAATCCTAATGTTCATCAGGAAAATATATGATAGGACATTAGCAAGCCAACCTCTGGTTGCACGTCAAGTTGTGTAACTTTCTGGAACACCTCCTTAAGATCTTTTAAAATTTGCAGATCCTCATTCGCATTCTCTCTAGAGCTATCTTCAACTTGTGTGTTTTCACTCAAACAATAGTCTTTTAGTGCTTTTTGGCATGTTTCACTGAGATGATATAGAGGCAAGTCCTAAACTGTTAGGCAGAGAAATCTAACAATTTACAGTAAATAAAAGAAATACAAGAAGACAGTTCCTACTCAGATGACATTAATGTATGAAAACTAGAACTACCTCAGCTTCTTCATCCTGGAAGATCTCTTGTTAAATAGATCTTTCCATTCCTCGTACTTTGCTTTGGCAAGCAATTGCCAGATATCATCAACCATAGAGCTTCCTGAATTTGTAGAGATCTGAAGTTCCAGTGCCTGTGCCATAAATACATTATACTGTTAGCAGGGATAAAATAAATACTTACCACTGTCCTAGGAAATAAATTGTAAAGGTGAATTTCAAGCACACATTAGAAACTTTGAGATTGCAAAACAAAAACAAAAAGCTACAAGCACACAAAATGAAAGAAAACAACCCATAATACTATGATTTCATCACACAATTCAATAATTTTACCACTGAAGACCTAAAGGACAATTAATTAAGTCATTCAAGACAACTAATAGCACAGCTTTTAGATCCAGGAGGATCCAAGACAGAAGGTCTCCTCAAAATACCATAGTAGTGAAATCTCTCTTGATGTGGGGTGCAATCAAAACAAAAAGAAAAGAAAAGAGAAGATGTTTTAAACCATACCTTTTCCAATTCCTTGACCGCCGCAACATAATCACATTTTTCGAAGAAAACGAGCCCCAACATATAATGTGCCTGCAACTCAATTAACTTGATCTGATATGACATATAATTGAACATATACACATATATTTGTAACCATGGGTAAAATGAGACCCAATTAATAAAAATGGAGATTTGATTCAGAATTAGTACTGTTGAAGATGAAAATGGAAGGACTTGTCTTGACTAATAACATGATAACAAATCCATTAGTGATAGATTAATTACAAAATTATATTGCACATAGCACCATCATACCAGGATTTATTGTGAATCACAAGAGAGAATTTCATCTCTGCATTGTTGTTGTATATTTTATATAACTAGAGATTTCATACCACAAACCGTTTAACAATTATAACATATTATTTTACCAATGACCATGACACAAGAATAACAGGATTAATTATGTTATCCTTTTGGACATCCTTCGTGAATGGTCTCTCTCTTATTGAGAAGGATAAGAAATTAAGAACTTGCTCTATTCCAATTTCCAAGAAAATAAAGAAACGGATAATGAACCCACTATATGATAAAAATACTTCTTACATTAAGCTGAAAATTAAACATGACATGGTGCAATTTCTTGACCATAATCAGCTGCAGTTCACTTCTGCTACCCTAGTTTTTTTCTAACCAAAATGCAAAAATTATTACTTTAACTTGTGATTTCCAGTTTATCAACTTTCTACCAGTAATGCATAAGAAATTTCTAAACCAGTTTTTTTTTGTCAAAGATTATTTAAATACAGAAAATTCCATAATCTCATAAAAAGATACAAGAATCTTTTATTTTAATAAAGATCTTACTCGGAGAACACAAGAAGTCATATCATTATATCTTAATGTCATTATTATTAAAACGTTTTTTCATACTGGAAAATTTTGTATTAACTATGTTTCTTCAGGTACTGCTTACTTGGAAGAAATATCAACTCTACCTGAAATTAAGTTTCATTTGGATAAACTGCAACTAGTACGAAGCATTTTAGATTGTCTCACTGTCGTTTTAACAAGAATAGGTTTTATGAAGATGGAACTAATGACCCTAATAACATCCAGCAGCAATACCAGTAATATCGTTAAACAGATGAAAGAAACTAAAGAAACTCAGATAAACGGGAACAAACAAGATTTTTATCAATCAAATGCTCGTGAAAACACCAGGCAAACAGATTCTGCACCTTAACCGATTGGCCATTTAGCTGAATAGCTCTAATGCAGTCCTCTTCAACCCTATCCCACTGCCTGGAAAAAACTCCACGGGGCATGCAAGAAAATGAAGCCAACACAAAACAGCTCAATGACGCGAGGGAAAGAAATAAACGGAAGGAAAAAAAAAAGAAGAACAGAATGAAGTTGTTGTACAAACTTTCGTTCAGCGCTCGGTTCGTCCAGTACACCACGTCGTCCGGACACATCCTAATCGCCTGCATCGCCGAATCAGGCACACAGTCATAAAGTTAAAACCTTTAGGAACCTCCAAATGCCAAACCATGCCTGATAGAGATGGATGAAGTTTGCATTTTGCTAAAGGCGAATCTTGATCCGGTAAACGGTATATAACAATAATGAAGCAGATGAACTCCATCAAAGAAACTCAAAATGCAAAGCTCATCCATATTTGTCAGGCGTGATTTGGCGTTTGGAGGCCTGTAAACAGTATATAGAGCAGATGAATTCCATCAAGAACCTCGGAGCCGAGCAAAAATGAAGGAAGAACCAAAATCCCTGGGTCATAGTGGATTTGCGAGGTTGAGAATTGAGATTACCTGCGTGTAGGCCTTAATAGCATCGTCAATGCGATTGTTGTCGAAGCAGAATTTGCCGTGCAGCTTTAGATACTGCGCCTGCTCCCAGGCGGTCAGAGGCACCGGAGACATTTGCCCTCTCTTTCTCTCTCTCTCTCTCTGTCTCTCTCTCATACGTCGCTTCGACTGCTTTCCCCCGTCGAGCGACAGCGATAAATACAAAAAAGGCGAGAGAAGGCAAAGTTCACAATTTCTGACACTTTTATTCCTTTTTCGGATTTTTGAATCCGATATGAGTCTTGTGACGCTGGAAATGAAAAATGTAATATATCGGGATTATTTAAAGATTATAATGCTGTGAAATGCCGTGTGGCATGTCCACAATTTTTTTTAAAAATAATTAAACGTATAATAATAGCAAAATATCTATATAATCTGTCCTGTTTAGTTAGAGAGAGATATTGTCTACGTCTCTACATAAACACACATATATGTAGAATAAAATGAAAATGTCCTTTTAAGTTTTAAATGACAAACTAGATGTCTATTTTTTAATCGTCAAATTAAATATATATATACATATATTTAATTACAAGTGCATATTCTTTAATACAATTATACCACCCCTTTTGAAATCCTCCTTCCAATATGATTTAAATGTTGCAAGTTTTTTTTATATCGAGTCAATATTTTTTGTTTTTTGTTAACGTGGTAAGATCCATGCGTAACTTTTAATTGCCATAAAAAATTCAGTAATTCTAAATTAAATATTATGACTATATATTAATTATTTATTGATAAAAGTTAACCCAATTTGAGCATAAGTATTTTATCAAATTAAATGAAGAAAATAAAAATAGAAATAGTATATGTCACATGACATGTTAATAGTTTTTAAAATTATTTTATAAATAAAAAAATAATGATAAATACTCTTGTCTATATCTATATACACATAGACACACACATATATATACATATATATATATTCAATATGATTTAAATAATGTGATTCCATGGAAGAAGAGTAACTATGAGAAAAGATGAGATAAAAAAATAAAATATTCATAAACTTTGTATAATCATATAGTTTAGATATGTTTTTTTTGTTTCTTTTTAAAAGTAAATATGAAAAGATAGAATTAATCAACTAATTTTTATCATTTTTGTATAAGAATTTGTTATATATATATATATATATATATATATATATATATATATATACGCACACACAATTAAGAGACAAAGTTTATTTTAGTTTAGATACACAATATTAATTATGTAATACCAACTTGGTATATCTAATAAGAAACTATAAAATTTAATTAAAATAGAAGTGTTATTAAAAACAAACAAAAGTTACCGATAGAATAAAACTCGAAGGCCTAAATCAGAGTTTTTAACCGTAGTTTTTTTGTTGTTGCATATATGCACACCTTATAAATAGTTTGTTACGAAAAAAAGAAAATAAAGATTAATTAAAAACTTATTAAGAGTTGATATTATTTTTTTAATTCACTTGAGTTAGCCCCCATACCTCGCCACTATTACATATATCCACATTGTGCATGCATAGATTAATATGGATTTTCTTAGTATTAAGTTTAGAATGCTAATTTATGTTCATGAGACTAAACATGAAATATTTAACACTTCATATGCTGATAATAAAAAAAGAATAATGATACTAATATATATATATGTATAGTTTCATATCCAAGAAAAAAAAATCAAAATTGAATCTTATTATAAATTTGAATAATAATACTATTATATGTTAGCTTTATTTTATTATAAGAACCATATTCAAAAAAATCAGAATTGAATTTTATGATATATTTTAATTTAAGACTAACTAATAACCATAGAATCCACTACATACTCTAACAAAAAAAACTATAAATTATATAATATTAAGATTACATGAACTTATTTCACAAATAAGGATGTAAGTTATAAATTTCTATGTCCACCTTCTTATACTGATTTAAAATTCGTCCTTTTTCTTGCACTCCCAGTAGAGCTTTCATTTTTTTTGGCAGCTTTGGAACTCTTTGTTGTTGCATCTTAGAATGGACACTGATTAAGGAATCATGTGATATTTTTTGTAGATAGTCTCAGTGAGAGCTACTCGACTGATTGCTACGTTGAAAGGGGTCTGATGTAGTGGGGTCGTTTGGATTGTAACAACCAATAGCAAAGGGTTTGAAATTGATTCTAAAAGAACAAAATTTAATGCTAATTTCTCCCTTTTTCAAATGGCTCCAGTGGTTACATTTATCTCGAATTTACTGCCTTGGGTCATTGTACCTTTTGATTATGGTATGGTATTGTCAAATTTGAACATGGTTCTTTTGTCCTATTGAGAGGATGATCCATGATCATTGCCTGTGATGTTAGATTAGAAAAGTGATCACATCTAGTTCTAACCTAACTTGATGACATGCTTATAAAGTTTTACGACCCGTAAAGTGTCTCTGGATGATCATTTTGGATCCTGACTCGTCACATCCTGAGCCTTTGGCCTGTTTGATCAAATCGAAGATAAAAGTGCAAAGGTTGATCAGCAAATGAAGGTATCAAAGTCGTAGTGCGCCAGCACGTCCTATTATTTTTCAGCTATTTGATTGAAATATATTAATTATAAATATAAAATATAATTTTAATAATTAATAAATATTATTTGTAAATTAAAAATAGTGTAAAAATTATATTATTAAAATAATATATTAGAATTTATGACATTATTATTGAATACTAATTTTATTCATTCAATTTAAAATTAAATTATTTTTTCCAGAAAAGGAAAAATCAACTTTATGAATATTTCTTTATATTATAATAACACATTTTAGATTGGCATCAACATCTAATACTCCAAAAAATTAAACCCCCGCAAGTCCAACATCTACTTCTACTTTCTCTTCCTCTTCCAACCTTTCCGTCCCAATTCCTCCTCTGACGACGACGAGGAGAACGGAGCACGGTGCCATCTCGAATCCCTCCGCCCGAAACCCTCGCCGGAACCCTATTTTCTTCCCGGTCGGTCCTTCCCTAAATACGCAAACCCTAGTCGTCCCTTGTCGACCGCTTCATCTTGCGGGTGCGCTCTTCGCTGCCCGCGTGACACCTTCTGGGAGCTCTCTCGCCGCGCCATGGACGGAGACGGGGGGCATTATCGCTCGTGCACCGCGGAGGAGGTCTTCCAGGACTTCAGGGGCCGCCGGGCCGGCCTTGTCAAGGCTCTCACCATTGGTACGTTTCTGTTTTGGCGCTTCGATTTGTTCGTTCTCCTGCATATTGATCCTTATGACGTTCTCTTTTGTGGCCGCTCCGTTGGTCTATCCGGCAGAGGTGAGCAAGTTCTACGATCTGTGCGATCCTGGTAAGTCCTGCTGCCACCCATATGATTCGCTTCCTTTTATGTTTGCATGTTAATGATATTCGAAGTCTCCCTTCGTCAGGACTCCTCTCGTAAACTGTGTGCTCATGGTAAAACTCGTGTTTAGAAACTTTTTTATGAAGTTGATATCAAGTCTTTTAAATTTTTAACTCCGCCTATATTTTATAGCCGGTCCCAAGCCCGGATAAAGGAGGAGGGTTGTGTTAGGCCCCGACAGCCAACATAAAATCATGTCGAATCTTATGAACATGGATCAACGAATCAATTCATCGGGTACCAAGGGATGTACTTTGGAAAGCCTTGCAAAAGAAGAGGGTGAATGTTGCCTACATTAAGGTAATACAAAATATGTACGATGGGGCATTGACTAGGGTTAGGACACCCGGAGGTGAGACAACTGAATTTCCTATAGGAATTGGCCTACATCAAGGATCAGCTTTAAGCCCGTATCTATTTAACTTAGTTATCGATACTATAACCGAGAGTATCACAGAGGAGGTACCTAAGTGCATGCTATTTGCGGATGATATAGTACTTTTAGCGGATTCAAGAGAAGAGATTAATACAAAATTGGAAATATGGAGAAATACGTTGGAGTCAAAGGGTTTTCGTTTAAGTAGGAATAAAACAGAATATATGCATAGCAATTTCACAAATAAATAACTTAGAGACGATTTGAAAGTTAGGTTAGGGGAGGATATAATTCCTCAAGTGACAAAGTTTAAATATTTAGGATCAATTGTAAGACAAGATGGTGAGATTGATGACGATGTTAATCATAGAATTCAAGCTGGTTGGTGTAAGTGGAGGAAAGCCACTGGAGTTCTTTGTGATAGAAAAGTACCCAACAAAGTTAAAGGAAAATTCTATCGTACTGCTATAAGGCCAGCAGTGTTATATGGTAGTGAATGTTGGGCTATGAAGGGACAACATGAACGTAAAGTGGGGGTAGCCGAAATGAGGATGTTGAGATGGATGTGTGGTCATACAAGATTAGATAAGATTAGGAATGACCATATACGTGAACGAGTCGGAGTGGCTCCTATTAGTGAGAAAATGGTAGAGAATCGCTTGAGATGGTTTGGTCATGTTCAGAGAAGACCATTAGATGCGCCAGTAAGAAGAGTAGATCAAATAATCTGGAGTCCGATTAAAAGAGGGAGAGGGAGGCCAAGGCGGACACTTGGCGAACTAATAGAGCAAGATCTATTGGTAAATAATATACCGAAAGGTTTGGTTACTAATAGAGCGGAATGGCGTCGTATGATCCATGTAGCCGACCCCACCTAGTGGGATAAGGCTTTGTTGTTGTTGTTGTTGTTGTTGTTGATATCAAGTCTTGAATTGCTGCTTGTTGTGCAAGTTTAAAAGGGTTATTTTGCCGAGTACTTGTTATGTAGTTTGGAAAAGAATCATTGTGCACACCACAGTCCACATATTTATTGTCTGAATTATATATATATATATATATTACCAAGGGTTAATAGATACCCCTGTTCTCAATCAAAAAAATAGATACCCCTGTTTGGGATCCATTTGTTTTTGTTCAACTTCAGAAGCAAGGGTTAAAGTATTTACTCATATTCAACAATTTGAATGCTTGCATCATAAATTGTACATATGGTAACAAAAACTGTCCCCCCAAAAAAATTCGAACTAAAATTGTTAATTCTGGTTGTGAAACAGATTTACTGCAATCAGGCAAAATTTTCAGGTTAAAATGTGGATACTGGAAATTTCTAATAGTTGTTATCGGCATTTTTTATGTTGTTGCATTGTCAATTAGTATAGTTACATTGATTACCTTTATTCAGGATTTCTTGTTAAATAATTAACCAATTTCTGTATATACTTTTAACTCCGTCTATGTTTTATAGCCGGTCCCAAGCCCAGATAAAGGAGGAGGGTTGTGTTAGGCTCCGACAGCCAACGTAAAATCCTGTCGAATCTCATGAACATGGATCAACGAATGCGTCGTATGATCCATGTAGCCGACCCCACCTAGTGGGATAAGGCTTTGTTGTTGTTGTATATATATATTACCACATATTAAAGTGCAGAATTGCTGTCTCTCTCAGACTTGCATTGAAGAGATGAACGTTGCTATTGATCTTCAAAATGTCTTTCCGTTTGGAAATTAGTTGGAATTCCTATGTGTTTCTGAGTTATGCTCTCTGTATTTTGACATATTTTACTGGTCAACAGTTAGCGTGTTAATTCTTTCTATTGGACATCCTTTTGCCTAACAACTATATATATGGAGGAGGGTTTTAGTATGGTCACTTGTGGTATTGTTTTATTTGCAGAAAAAGAAAACTTGTGTTTGTATGGACTTCCTGATGAGACTTGGGAAGTAAACTTGCCTGTTGAGGAAGTTCCTCCAGAGATTCCTGAGCCTGCATTAGGAATTAATTTTGCCAGAGATGGGATGAAAGAAAAAGATTGGCTTGCACTTGTTTCAGTCCACAGTGATGCATGGTTGCTAGCTGTTGCCTTCTTCTTTGCTGCGCGGTTTAATTTTGACAAGGAGGCTAGGTAATGGTTATGCTTCTGTTACTCTGAGCGGCTACTATTCCTCAAGGCACACAATTCAGCATTAGTTCTTAATGTAAAGTTTCTTTATTTTGTCTATTCTGATACATACAATTAGGGGCCAAAATTATTGTTCATCATTAAGTAAAAGTTTAGTAAAACTTCAGTAGCACGCATTCCATCAGAAACAGATGAAAGACCTTCCATCAATCTTGATCCTCGTGATGTGTATAGTCTTGACTCCTGAACAATCAATGCACTTTGAGAAATTATATTGTTCAAGAAATCATTCTGAATGACCTTTATTAATCTAGCGTGTGCGTGTATATATTACAGTGAACTTTCTTCAGAGGTTCTTTGAAACAAACTTTCTTCAGATGTTGAAATGTAACTATGAATTTATACAAACCAATTTTAAGTGCATGTGAACCTCATTGAACTCTACAGATGTATTTGCAACTAATGTAAGTCATCATCACAGGCATCATCTTAGCTTTATCACATTTATCTTTTAAAGTTTTTTACAATCATTATAGGAAAATGAAATAGTTACTTAAATGGATCCCTTGACACTATTATTGAATGATCCAGTGATTATTTAACTTGTCCAACTTCAATTGATGTTACAAGCATGAAAGAAAGAATGTAATGTTTGCATGATCTTTAATGGAAGGTTTAGATGAGGTGTTTATAAATGACCATTTTTAGAGCTGGGCTTGGTTGTGTTTGGATGCAAGGGCTTTGGTAACTCTGTGGAGTTTTTCCTGCCCAAAAAAAAAAAAAGAGAATTGTCACAAAGTAAGCTTGCAATGATAATACTTGTTGTCCTTTTGGTTCCCTCGAAGACATAGTTTCTTACATAATTCAGTTACAAATATCAACTGTGGTTGGTTTAGTCACTTGTTTTTCTCAACTGTGATAATACTTTGGGTTGTTTTTTTTAAGTGATCATCCATCATACAGGTGCCGTTTGTTTAATATGATCAACAATCTCCCAACTATCTATGAGGTCGTAACTGGAGCAAACAAGAAGCAAAGTAAAACAAAAACTACAAATAGCAGCAACAAAAGTAACAAGTCAAACTCAAAGATGGTAAAGAATGCCTTTTCATTGTGTTTTTTATTCCTTCTCATGTTTTCTCTTGATGAAAGCAATTTATATCTCCCTCAAGAAGAAAGCAATTCATACATCTGCTGTTTATATACAGTCAAGGGATAGCGAATCGCAGGCTAAACTGTCAAAGACTCTTCTGAAAGATGAAGAAGGTAACAGGGAAGAAGACGATAAGGAAGATAATGAAGAGCATGAAAATACATTGTGTGGTGCCTGTGGGGGAAATTATGCCAATGATGAGTTCTGGATATGTTGTGATGTTTGTGAGAAGTGGTTCCATGGAAAGTGTGTTAGGGTTACCCCAGCTCGGGCTGAGCACATCAAGCAGTACAAGTGCCCAAGTTGTAGTAGCAACAAGAGAGCCAGAGTTTGACCAGAGAAAGATAGAGCAAGGGTTGATGTAATACCATTTGCAGGTTGATGTAACTTAGCAGAAAATCTTAGTGTTGGAAAGAAAACTAATTGAGCTGCAAGTTATTTTAGTGTGGCTTTTCTGGTCGAATTCTTTCCATGCATTGTACTACATCCAATGAATCGGCTGACCTCTGTTCCTTATAGTTTGTGATGTACTATCATTTTGAGCTGCACCATTAGAAGTGTCTTCTTGATAATCCTACTTACCTCTTTCTTTTAGCTGCACCATGTATCTTGCCATTTCCCAAGCAAAATAATTGTCTTCAAAGCTCAAGATATAGGAAATCTTGAATGGAGCATTTATCTTGCCGGAAACACCTAAATAAAAAGGGTGAAGAGGTTTTAGTCCAGGTTTGAAACTTGGTTGCTCTCAAAATCGTGCTGTGATACTTCGATTTACATTCTAATACATGTTATCAAATATTGGTTAAACATGATTCTCAAATTTGCAGTTGGCCAGAAATCAGAAACCCATTCCCCGAGTAACGAATCGGATGTAATATTTATCCTTGCCCTTGACTAATTAATTCCCTAACCAAAAAAGTAAAGCTGGCATTTTGACGCGTTTGCTGGAAGGTTGAGTAATCATTTATAGGGTGGAGGGGAAGGGGAGTGATAAGCAATTCTTTATGGTTTAATCAAAGGTCTAGGGTTCGTTTTTAATTTGTTGTTTGGATGCAAAACTTGGATAAAAAAATTTCCATCGTAGTTCTTGCCATAGGTAAGAACAGAGATGGTTCTTCTTGTAGCAAGAAATGGCATAGTAAGAACTGAGATGATTCTTGTAGCAAGAAATGACGCCCTTCTCTTTTGGTCCTTTTATTTTTATTTTTTAAAATTTTTAACATGTAGGTCTAAAATAGGTGGACCTCCTTGCCTCCATCGCCGCAATCACGGCCACCGAAGATGCTCACGGACGATCAAAAGGATGGGGGCATTGACGCTGGTGGGAGAGAGGATGAATGCAATGTCGCATGCTGACATGATTAGCGGACCATATTATAAACCTCTTTGTCGTGCTCTCTTTTGATGGCTTTCGCCATTATCCCTATTTGAGATGACGGGGGCTGATGCAGAAGTCTCGGTTGAGGTCGAGATCGGTGTGTCACGGTGTTGCAGGGGCGGCAATTTAGATCGATGCTCATAGACATCAGGGGCAGCGATCGCAAGGGAGATCAAGCGTTTCACAAGGGAGAGGGGAGGGTGGGGGCGGCGCTCGAGGGGGAGGAAGAGGTTGCAATGTGCCGATGATGACAGCTAGGGGAGAGAAAGAGAATGCATGGTTATTTGAACCATAGATGTAAAATGGACTACCATGTTGAGAGACGCTGTTTCACTTAAAGGATGCTACACTTCTATTAATCTCATATATATATCATTGGCACTCTAGGATTGCTATGTTAAAAAATTTTAATTGTCATCAACCAAAAAAAAATTCTATTTAAAAATTTATGACTAATAGTCTAAAACTAATAACACAATTAATCAATTTGAATGCACCATTTCTTGGTCCAAAGACCATATTCTAAGTATTTTGATGATAATAAACAAGAAAGTTGATGTACTAATGATGCTTGAAATGTTAGTATGAACCGATTAAATATTTTTCAAAAGAAAAGCTCGTCGTAAGATTTCTGCAGCTAAAACGGATGACCGAAGTCCTATCGGGCATCCACTTTAACATATAATGAACGATCGAAACAAGACTAATTACAGATAGAACAAACATTTTTAAATCGACCGAATCACTTTCGGTCGACAGTTATGAGTATCAAATGAAAGATTAAATACAAAATGGACGACCGAAGCAGCCGCATGAACGACCTCTAATTACAGAGAGCTTGAACGTTTATAAATTGGACGACTGAATCTTTTTCGGTTGATCGTTCTGGATGACAAAAAAGAAAATATGGAAACCGGACAATCGAAGTCATTGCATGAACGACCGCTAATTATAGAGAGCTCGTACATTTCTAAATTGGACAATCGAAATCCTTTCAATCGACTATTCTGGGTGACAAAAGAATGAACATGTGGAAAACGGACGATCGAAGTTGCTGTCAAAACGACCGTTAGTTATAGAGAACCCGAACATTTTTAAATCGGATGACCGAATCACTTTTGATCAACCATTATGGGATCAAAGGCAACGACAATGGCTAATCCTTCTACAAACTGCCATCAATGGATAACTACGTGAAAAAGACAAACGCAATAGCTATTATTCTATACAAAGCAGATGCTCGATAATATAACAGGCGACCGCAGAGCATGCGACAAAAAGACTTAACGGCTAGTTCTTGTATAAAACAGACGCTCAAAACTAAAACGAACGACTGTTTTAGAAGTGACAGCACAACTCTTTCAAAATAATTTACAATGGTTATATTTTCAAGAGAAGCCTATAAAAGGGATTCAAAAGACTGAAGGAAGGCTATTCAAATAAGGCAAATCACTTGAAAACTTTTTTCAAGTCCAAAGCATTTTTCTTGAGCTCAATCTTGTAAATCATCACTTTTCTCTTTTAATTCCTAAATGTGAGCATTATTTGTAAGAAGAGAGAATTTAAGAGAATTCCTGTGTTCTTATGCAGAGAGGGTAAATTACATGAATGGTCCCCCAACTTTGAGTCGATTTTCAGTTGGTCTCCCAACTTCAATTTATAACCAGAACGTCCTCCATCTTTCATTTTCTTGCACGCCTAGTCCTCTTGACCGGTGATCACAGGTTCTCCGGTTGCCTTGCTGACGTGGCCGACTTTCTCTCTCATCCACGTCAGCTTAAGTTGGCTACGTCAGCTTAAAAATTAATAAAAAAATATAAAATTGACCACGTCATTAAAAAATAAAAAAAAAGTTGGAGAGAGAGGGAGGGAGACGACCGCCCTCTTTCGATTCAGCTCGACCGGAGTGTGAGAGAGAGAGGGAGGGGGGCGACCGCCCCCCTCCGGTCGAGCTGCCGAGCTCGACTGGAGGGGGGCGGTCGCCTCCATCTCTCTTCCGCGTGTGAGAAGGCAGCTTCTTCAAGAGGACTGTGGAGAGGGAGGCAGCGATGCTTGTGGCGTGAGAATCACTGGAGAACAGTAATATTGTGATGAAGTTTGAAGTGCTTGTGGTCAGTCCTACGCAACAAG
The DNA here is from genome assembly GCA_030549335.1 of Pontederia crassipes. Classification (NCBI taxonomy): domain Eukaryota; kingdom Viridiplantae; phylum Streptophyta; class Magnoliopsida; order Commelinales; family Pontederiaceae; genus Pontederia; species Pontederia crassipes. The sequence continues at coordinate 41,113,859 of CM060190.1, forward strand.
TGAGAATCACTGGAGAACAGTAACTTTTGTTTTGCTTGGCGCACTACCGTTTTATCCCTGCTTGCCATAATTTTTCGTTGCAAGCATTCAAGGATGAAAAATCAGACATTCAATGCAGAAGATGTGGTAAACCGATGCACTAGTTGACAATTAATATGGCATTTCTTTTGGTTTGGCATAAGGATTAGAAGTATGTTTGACAACGTTAGATGTGTTGGTACACTTCAATAGTCGCTAGATTTTGCAGTGTTTGGTCCTATTTCTCCTGCTTGGGCCTTTTGAGTTTTGAGTTGTGTTGATGTAGAGAAATCTGATAATCAAGCAGAGACTCATCGATTTCTCTCTACTTCGGATTTCGGAACTTTCATAATTCTCAAGAAACCTGGCAACTTCCCTTATCCAGTCAAGGAAATTGGCCATTAAAGGTTGGAATCTCTGTCTTCATTTGGAAGTCGAACTGCTGGAATCTCCATCTTCCTTTGATTACTTCGGACAAAATTCTCTTCATCATTATCAGATTGTAGTGGTGGCAGTGTAGGTGATAATAATTCTGAATTCCTCTGCAATAGTCATCGTCATGGGTTCTTTCAAAGAACCCACAGAGGAGATGGCGTTTCGCGGCGGCGATCCTGTTGCATTCCTTGATTGGGTGTTCTCGCTGGGCATCCATCTTCTAGTGTCGTTGCAAAGCTCTAATAGCCACTTGATGCAAAACGCTGAAGCGTGTAGATACTCCAACCGTGCTCAGGGGCACGCGCTGCGCAAAGCCTCTAATAGCCTTCTCTCGCTGCGGGAGAGAGAAGGAGGGCGACCGCCCCTCCTCCCCCTCCCTCTCTCTCCCGCAGGGGGGCGATCGCCCCCCTCTGCTCGAGCTCCGGCGAGCTCGAGCTCCGGCGAGCTCGAGCTCGTCGGAGCTCGAGCTCCCTCTCTCCGGGCTCGCCCTCCTCTGTTGGTCGGAGCTCGAGATCTTTCTCTTCGGCTCCTGATTTTTTTTATTTTTAAATTTTTTTAATGACGTGAAAACTTTATTTTCTTTATTATTTTTTTAATTTTTATAATAACGTGGCAGATATAAAATGACGTGGAGGAGAGAGAAAATTCGTCACGTAAGCAAGGTAATCGGGAGATCCACTATCACCGGTCAGGAGGACTAAGCGTGCAAAAAAATGAAAGATGGAGGACGTTCTGATTATAAATTGAAGTTGAGGGACCAATTGGAAATCGACTCAAAGTTTGGGGACTATTCGTGTAATTTATCCTATGTAAAGAGTTTGAGAGCCCCTTTAAGAAGATAAATGCCTTACCTCTTAAGCGAAGAAGTAAACATTGTGGTGTAGAAAGGGTTATTCTCTCCCCACAAAAAAGAGAAAACTAGTGAATTTCTGATGATCTCGAGGTCGAAAAGTCAAAACGGAGACGTAGACTAAGAAGTTGAACCGAACCTCGTCAACATATTATGCATTCCTGAGTTTTGATTCTTCTTACTGGTCTTTTACTTGCTTGTAATCGTATTTTTTTAAAAATTGACTTTTATGACTTTTCAATTATAATTTTTTATACACCAATTCACCTCCCCTCCTGATGCTTTCGATCCTACACCATCAATATTGGTATATTTATGCAATGGAGTTTAGAACTTACTATTGATGTTTAATAAAATATTATGTTTTAGTAAACACATTAAACTAATTTTTAAGAGGTTTAAGTACAAGGGCATCACTATTATCACTTCGAAATACATTATTACCACTCCATCAGGACATTTTTATCCTTGTGAGATAAAATAAAATGACAATAGTGTTTTTTAGATTGACAATAGTGATGCCCTAAGCATAATATTAATAGTATCAAAGGTTTGGTCATTTAGGTAATAAAAAATTAATTAATAAATTTATTAAGTTTTATCATATTTTAAATCAAAATGAGAGTATACTTTCATTTTACTAGAAAAAATTGCTCTATTTTAAATAGTTTTTTTTCAAATGATTATGGACATTTGTTGTGTGTGTTCAATAGATAATAATAGTAATATAAAATAAATTCCAAACGATGATTTTTTTGTCTAAAATTATAGAATATTTATTATCAACTATTTATGTTACCTGAATTTATTATTGCTGCATCGTTTCATTCTTTCAATTAAAATGTGCACATGGTTTCATTATTTCAATTAAAATAATTTTTTTATTACATTATTGAAGAGTTTCATATTTGTCATCATGCGCTCTTTTCAAGAGAAGAAGGTAGAACAAGTAGAACATTTGGAGCCAAAAATCTCTTTATTAAGATAACACGAGTTAACCGGTCCCTCTAAGTGAAACTAACTAAATAGAAATTTCCATGCAAATCGATCTAATAACAAAGGCCAGAGATTTCGTCCTCTTTCCTAAGACACGCAGCTAAGAAATCTCATTTTCCCTTGGAAACAAGATCCATCGCCACGGACATGGTTGGCAGGGCAGGGATTGCTCCTTTCTGAGTCGTGCAGATTGCTCCGCAGGCATTTGCAAACTTGAGAACCTCCTTTAATTTGCCCTCATCCTGCATGCACAGTATATACATCGAAGCCAAATTCAGTTAAGCAAAACATGTTAATGCTTCAAATCTCAGATTATAACGAGGAAAGAAAAGAGATTTGCACCTCAAACAGTGAGGTGTCATTTGCAATAGAAAGCAGGAGGGCGCCGACGAACGCATCACCAGCTCCGGTGGTGTCAACTGTGTTGACTGCGTACCCTGGAACCTTTCCTTTGAAACTCTACGTACATATAATTGCACAGGGTGAAAAGAACATCGATCATGGACTCATATAGGTAGAAATTAACTAGCTTCAGCTTCAAATCAAATAATGGAATGATATCGAATTGAAGTAAATAATAATAATAACGAAGCAACACCTTTGTGAAATATCTGCATCCCTTCTCTCCATCAGTGACGATGAGCAGTTTCAGCCCGTCATACCACAGAGTCTTGACGACGTCCTCGCTCTGTGGGTCCCCTTGGGTCAGGAAAGCCACCTCGTCATCGCTAACCTGCATGACATTCATTTTTTTGATGCATCGATTGCAGCAGCAAGTTTAAGTTGACATATACAAAGGTTTCGTTAAGGCATTGCAACATTAAGGTACATATATGTACCTTGATGAAGTCGGCCTCCTTCCAGATGCTCTTGATGCCGTCGCGGGCGGCAGCCTCGGAGGGCCAGAGGGGGAGCCTGACGTTGGGGTCGTAGGAGAGGAGGATGCCGGCCTTCTTGGCGGCGGCCATGGCGGCGAGGTGGGCGGAGCGGCAGGGCTCGGAGATGAGGCTGATGGAGCCGTAGTGGAAGATCTTGGCACGGCGGATGAGGTCGAGATTGAGCTCCGACTCCTTGAGCAGCATGTCGGCGCTGGGGTTGCGGTAGAACATGAACTCGCGCTCGCCGTTCTTCTTGAGGGTGACGAAGGCGAGGGCCGTGCGCGCGTGCTCGTCGAAGCACACCCCCTCGTCCTCCACCCCGTTCTTCTTCAGTATCTCCGCCAGCATGTGCCCGAACTCGTCGTCCCCGAACTGCATGAAATTTTTTTTATGCATTTAGAAAACAATATCCTATTTATTTATATTATTATTATTATCATTATGGTATAAAATTATGATTATATATATTGTGAATAGTTAAACTATCGTAACGCATAATGTCATTTGCAAAGATATATTATTGAGGAACTCCATCATTTGTCATCATTATCTTTATGAAGTAATAATAGAAAAGAAAAAAAATGTCATCAATGCACGACCCAAGCCTAAATCATCACTGCGCAAAGCTTTCCCTCTATTGCTTTTAGTAATCTTTTGTAATCTCCGCATATTAGATGGAAAAAAATGTTATCTTTTTTATTTTCGTCATGTTGTTATTAATAAGAAAAACTAAAAATATTAAAAAAACTCTTATAAAAAATAATTCAAAAAATATATTTCTTTATTTAGATCTTACGAGGAGGACCCACCATGAAACAGCCACTATAAAAGCCCATGATAAAGCGTGGACCCCATTTTCCACCAACCAATCTGACAGCAACAGGAGGAGCGGGACCCGTTACGAGTCATCGAATCAGGGCCCCATCAACTGGGAGCATCACGTGAATCACAGAAAATAAACGCCTAACACAAAAGAGAAGTCCTTAAACGCGAGACGTTGGATCCAGATCTAACAATCGGAAACACTCCGGCGTTGTCACGGATCCCGCAGCCCTACCGGCTACCTCCTCCCGGCGACACTAACACACGCCGACGTAGGGAAGAGCTCGAACCCGAAAGGCGGCTACCAACATGACGACGAAGAGGAGGAGGGGATCCACAAGATAGTACGCAAGTGGCAGACTTACTACCACGTTAACGGAGACGACGAAGTATAAGACATCGATCGATCGATCCATGTGGATCGGTCAATGCGGTACGTACCTTTCCAACGAAAGCGGATCTGCCTCCGAGCTTGGTTATGGCAACAGCGACGTTGGCCGGAGCGCCGCCGGGGGCCTTTATGAAACCCCTGGACTCGGCCAGAGAAACGCCTGCCTCGTCCGGCACGAAGTCGATCAGCATCTCCCCGAACGAGACGACCAACGGTGCCTTCGCCATGAGTAACTTAACCGGATGAGGAAGACGAGATCCGAGGAGATTTTGGTTCGTGAGCGAGCGAGCGATGGAGGCGAGCAGGTGAGGAGGACGATGGGGTTTATATAGAGGGAGAGAACGGTGGAGCCCTGGACGGATATATGGATGGGGTTATTTATTCAAGGATTAAATGTTTAATTATTATATTCAACTACGATAAGTATATATAATACAGCGAAATATTTTAGAGAGATTAACTCATTATTATATATTATTATTAAGAGTATATATATATATATATATATATATATATATATCTTTCTTACCTTTTTTTTCTCTCATTTTTACATTTCATACTACAGAGGAGGTGACACGTGAACGTACGGTCAGTAACAGCTTCACCAGAATTGCTGATTTTTTAAGGGATTACTGTTGATATTATTTGATATTTTTGTTAACAGCATCTTACATATATCCTAGTTGATTTCAAGTATAATTTTAGAAATGTATATATATATTCTCATTTTGTTATAATCCAACATCAAAATTTAGATATAGTATAATGCACAACTGTTAGCAAATATTTTACTAATTTCAAATTATGCTCATTATCCACTTTCAAAAACAGGAACAGCTTTTAATATATAGAGTTTGATTATACATAAAAATGTAACAAATTCCTCTTTCCATAATTATGTATGTATGCGAATGTCTATGTACTTAATTTTTCTTTTGTCATTATTGAATTTCTCGAAAACTCTTAATTGTTTTTGTTGAGTATGACATATATTTGACTTCTAATAATACATACTTTTCTTAATTACCATTCATCAATTTGTAATTGAGAAAAAAATATCTACTGGTTATTAAAGAAACATTTGAAGTGCGTTTTCTAGGTACCACCGTTGATATTATTAAACAAAAGTATGAAAAGTATGTTTGTTTACTGATTACTTTTGATATTATTTGATATTTTTTTCAGTTATGCCGTTAACAATATCTTTGATCTATCTAATTGATTTTGTAATTTATTTTAAAAAACAATTGTGATTTTGGTACATGAATATTATCAAGTAATGCTTGAGACATGTATTTATATATAAAAATAGAGGTCGAAAGTGTCACGTGTCAAACTTTCATAAATTAAATATATAAAATAATAATATTTTTATTATATAAATATGGATACTTAAAAGTTAGTTATTAAAAATATATAATATTATTATTTATAATTTAAAATTCTATATTTGTAATTATAAATAGAGAAATTTTCAATGTTCATTTGTATACTCAACGCATTCTTTGAAGATAAAGAATATGTGCAAGCCTACAAATATAGGTCTGTGTATGATAAAATTATCAAGTAATAATAGTAATAAAATATAAGATATAAGTAATAAAATAATTTACATATGATTATCATCTTTGTCATTTGATCATCAATCTCTATCTATATATATTATGCATATATAATTAAATGGAACGTAAAAGTTGACATGACACTATTTCATTAAGTTACATATAATGCTTAAAATATTTAAATAATTTTAACAGTCTATATAATAATTTAATTGATTTATGATATATATTTTTAAATACATATAGCATGTCAAATATGACATTTTTACATTGACACATAAAAATGAAATAAATAAAATAAAAAAGCAAAATAATAGATATAGTTAAAAATATTAAAATAAATAGTATTTATTTAATTCTAAGATATGTTGATGTTAAAAAAATATAAATATTAATTATTATTTATATCTATATTATATCAAAATTAGAAAGATATATAGTTTAAAAGAAGAAGTCATGATGTTTTTATATTGTCATATATAAATTAGCATAAATAAAACAAAAAATTTAAGTAATAGACGTTAACAAAGTAACAAAGTTAAATGGGCAAAGATAGAGTAAAAAATAATTAAAAATTAAATAGAATGTAACATATTTTAAAAAAATAATTTCAAATAAATTTAATTTATTATAACATATTTTTATATATAAGTTTCTAAGACGAGAAAATGATTAGATAGTCTATAAAATTTATATTAAAATAAAATTTCTTATTTTATAATTAAAATTTTTATATATATAAATTTTTGTGTCCTACGCGCATCGTGGGATCATCAAACTAGTATATATTTAACTAATGAAAGCAATCACGCAAATGATATTAATATTTTTTATAATAAAATCTCATCACAATTTAATTATACTTTTATATATCTTTAATAGGCCTCGCCTTTTTTAAAACAATTTTAGTAATATCAAATTATATTCACTGCTCACTTCAAAAATAGGAATTATTTTTAAGTTGTAGTGTTCAGTTATAAACAAAATTATGGCAAATATCTTATAAATACAAATACAGCGATCGTTGATAAATATCCAATGATGTATCTTATTAATACATATACACCGTAACTTGCAACTTCAATAGGCGCTGCATGTGTGTACGAATAATTTTCTGCTGAACTTTTAAAAACCTTTTAATTTTCTGCTGACCGTTATACAACAACAACAACAAAGTCTTATCCCATTAGGTGGGGTCGACTACATGGATCATACGACGTCATTCCGCTCTATTAGTAACCAAACCTTTCGATATATTATTTACCAATAGATCTTGCTCTATTAGTTCACCAAGTGTCCGCCTTGGCCTCCCTCTCCCTCTTTTAATCGGACTCCATATTATTTGATCTACTCTTCTTACTGACGCATCTAATGGTCTTCTCCGAACATGACCAAACCATCTTAAACGATTCTCTATCATTTTCAAGTTAATATAAATTTGAAATCATATAACGGTCAGCAGACCGTTATATGATTTCAAATTTATATTGACGTGTGATGATAGGTAAATTTTTTAGTTCGTAATTGAGAAAAAAATATCTACAGATGATTAATTTAAAACATTATCAATAATATATATATATATATATATATATATATGAATCAATAAGATAAGGACTTACATGAATCAATATAATATATTATTTAATTTATAAGATCATATGCATGTTAAAACTATAAGTGATTAATTATAATAAACTTTATGTAGTTGGATTAGCCATGCATCGACAATATTAATTGTAGTGGTATAATTGAAGTTATATAATTTTTTATCTTATGTCCATTAATTCCATTGTGCAAATAAATTCATGCAACTATTATATTTATTAGATACTCATTTATTAATCTCTTATCTGAATATCTAAATACTTATCTCTAATTACTATTTAACAGCTATCTATCCATCAAATCGTTATCAACTATTAAACCATAAATGGGTTTGTTGCAATACTCGCCTCTCAACTCATATATCAAAATGTTTTGACTTCAGTTTTAAAGTTTTATTTTTTTTACTAGTACTTAATAGTGGACCAAAATAATATGTGAAGATATTAAACAAATAATATCATACGTAACACAAATTTAAAAATCAGTACAATATGCTCAAGTAAAGGGCCATCATTCGTCAATCATTATAGTTTTATATAAAATAAAATGTAATATTAATTTGAACTCTTGTGTGTATTTATCCAGTGTTGTCAGACCCGATCCGGCCTGGTCTGGTCGGTCGGATCGGTGTCCGGGCACTGAAACAGTCCGCGGATCGTCCAAAACCCGATCGCGGAGTTGACCCGCTTTGACCCGGTCAAAACCCGGGTTCAACCGGCCGACCCGGTGGGGTTGGTCGACCCGGCCGAGTCAAATTGAAAAATATAAAAAAAATTAAAATGTATAAAAATTATTAAATTTTTTTAGAATATTATATATATATATATATATATATATACTTGAAAGTTATATTTCAATATTCTTCTTTATCATATAAATAAAATTTCATTAATATCTTTATTTTTTTATAATTATTCACAAAAATTTTTATTTAAAAAATATGCAATTGATGACTTAATTTATGCTTACTTTATTATATTATTGGTCTGAATTATTTTATTATATTGCATGATATTTTTTTAAATAATATCTAACATATTAATAATATTATAATAGTCATTTGAACTTATTTTATTTTTTATTAATTTATATTACTCGGTCCAACTATTCGGTTCGACCCAATCCAACCGGTCCGACTTGACCCGTTAGACAATCCGTGTCGATAGCGGAGTCGGGTCTTCCAACATTGTATTTATCATGACTCTTTAATGTTTACCTTTTTAATATATTGAAGTTCATTTTAAAGTACTTAAAGAAAAATTAACATTGAGTATCATGTGATTAATTTAAAAAAATAATAATGAAGCTTATTATTTAATTTAAACTGAAATAATTTATGACAACCTTAAAGAAATAAATTCTCACGCACATATAAATATAATAAACATTTAAATACCTTTTCAATATACATTTATAAGACGTAAATATAATAACACGGCGTTGGGTGATCCTGTTGGGCCGAAAAGGGCTTAAAGCCCAAATGATGAGATAGAAACAAGTGGATTAGTTCCAGTTCTCTGGTGAAGGCAGCAGCAGCAGAGAAAGCAGATTGAATTGAATAGTAGGAATAGAGAGGACGCCTGTGCTGTTCGCTGTGATGAGAGGTCGAGGTACGACGAGAGGACAAGGCGCGGCGAAGGGGTTGCTGTGGAGGCTCCCCGCCGTGAAGTCGAAGGACCTCGGCAAGATCGGCCCCGCCATCGGTTACGGCACCGGCTGCGGCCTCGGCTTTGGCTTCGGACTCATCGGAGGTCTGCATTCCTCCCCTTGCTTTTGCCGTCTGATACTTCTGTTGCTTCTCGTTTGATGCATTGCACTTTGATATAACCATTAATATGAAGAAGAAATGAAGAGCAATGGCCTTAAAACTCAAAGTTGCACTGCTTTTGTTCTTTGGCATTTATATATTAGTAACTTTGGTTGTATAATCGGGAAAATATATTCAAGTTAACTTAATTAATTAACTAACCTTTAGAATGTAACCAATGAACCCTGTGGACTCCATTTTTAATTATGTATATATATAATCAATGAGCCCTGCAGACTCGATTTTTTGTTTTATATATATATATATATATATATATATATAAAGTATATATATCCAGTTTTTTTTTTATAACAGGCATGCAACATTTGATCCAGAATTAATCATATATCTTGATTTGCTTGTTACAGAGAATGGTAAAAACTAAAAATGAAACTTGTCCCGATTTTTCGCTTGCTTAAGAGGCTTTCCCTGTTGCTTTTTGGTCTTACGATGTCAAGATTCGGAAGTTTGATTTCACTGAGTTTGAGTTTTTTGTATCTCATCTTCTTTTTGTATGGTTTATTGTGCTTTTAAATGTGAAAGTGATCTATGCAATATTTATGATCCATCTCATGAAAGCAGGAGCTGGATTAGGAGCTGGACTCCCTGGTTTACAATTTGTATTCGGAATCGGTGCTGGGTGTGGAATAGGTATAGGTTTTGGTTATGGAGTTGGAAAAGGAATTGCATATGATGAGAATGGTAGGTCTTCAAATGTTGGGAAGCTATTTCGTGCCACACAGAATTATACGACCGAGTGAGTGCGCTTCAACTTTAATCACATTTGACAGGGTTTAATTGCTTGCACAGCTTGTTTTTCTTTTGTACTTGGCTTCATAATTTGGCAATATTTTCTTACGGCATCAGGTAGACTCATAATGGATCATAGTTCTGAGTTTTTGGTAGTTGTCAAGTTGTGTGCTACTTTTAGCTTCAGGAATCATCTGGATAAGCCATGCATAGCTCCATTTTATTTCACATCAGACCTGTCACTGTGATTTTTTTGCCAAGGAAAGTGTTGTGATTCTTAACTTCAATCAGAATTCAATGATGATGATGTATTAGGATGTACCAGTATGATTAGCAGATCTCTGGAAGTCACATTCTTCTATCCATTCCATTGATGTCGAAATCAACTGAGTATTCATATAATTCATTATTTTGGGAGATAAGAACTTGAGCATCGAACTGGTTTTTCTTAGCTGAAAATTATCGATCCTAATATTTTTTTTCCTATTGATCGATTCTCACGATCATGTGACTCATGGTTTTATAATTTTGATGACTTTAAGCTTTGACCATATAGTCATGATCACAATCTATTCTCATTTTCGGCATTTTGCTTGATTGATCACATTTTTAACAGGGAAGCTTTCCTGAAATGTCTTTCTAATTTCTCCAGGAATCAGATTGATGACCTGGTTGATGAACTCCACGAGAACACAAGGAGGCTAATAAAAACAACTGCAAAAGAGATTGAGAGGTGGCGATGAATGAGTAGCTAGAAAGAGCGATGTGCTCGTGCTCGTGATTTCTTGTGTGTACATCAATGTGATTGTAGGTTGTTCTGTTTCCTGTATCAGTATGATTCGATATATTGACAAATCAAAGTTCATTCGTCATCCATTGCGGCAGTGGAAGTCAAATTGTAATCCCAAATGTTGCCTGATCGATTAATGGTGGTGGCTATTTTGTCTCGCAAAAGAATTTTGCTTCACTCAGATCAATACGTGAGCAGCCTTCTTGAGTTCAAATTTGCATGTATAAAACTGTATGTTAAATTTTTCATGTTCTTTTGTTAACTTTATCTACTAAATGGTGACTGGTTTATGAATTGAACTGCATCCGTGATTAATTAAAGAAACAACGAGAACACATGAAAATTTACTTATGGGAAAAACTTGTATATGTAGTTAAACTACATAATAGACTGAAATCAGCTCGATCAAGAGTCTTGTTAAGGAAACTTACCATTAGGTTAGAACATATGAACATTAAGAAATCTGCTGTGAGACAGTATTTTGTTTCTCATAGAGTAAGAATTTCAGTGAATAAAACATTCAACAAAATGATCCATCAATCTCCATAATATAACCACACTTCATACATATATAGTTCTCGTCATCACATCCAAAATAAAAGACTGACCAGGTATGTAGATTCATAAGGCCGAAACAATCCAAACAGTAATTAAACATATAGATAGCAGTATGTAGCACCACATTTTCCTGAATATATATATATATATATATATATATATATATATGATCATCATGCACACTGATCAGTTCATATGTAGTTCTTGGAACCAGGATCAGTTTTGACTTCATAACCGAGGTGGAGTGCAGTCTGATCTTGGTGGGGTGGGTAGTGTGTTGATGTTGTGGCCTCCAAGAAGTTGACATGGTAGTAGCTCCTTGAATCGAATGTTGGAAGTGTGTCAAACTCCACCCCCGCAGACTCTAAACTTGCTTGCTGTGCCATCTCATTCTCTACTATCTGATCACATCATATGTATACATATATTTCAAGGTTAAGATAGAGCCAGGTTTGAAAGGTAACTTAGCATGGTAAGTTAATTAATCGAATACATCAGATTAAAATTTTAATCTGGACTTGTTTAGTAGGATCAAACAGTATATATGATCTATGGATACCTGAGAAATTCAACAGCATTATTTGATGAATAATAACATCTGGTTCTGGGATAGTTAAAGCTTTACATAAAGGATCATCAGTAACTTAATTAAGCGTACGTGCAGCTGCAAGCTACAAAGCCTAGAGGTGATATCTGGGTTTGATAATTATTAGTATATACATGTCATTTTCTTATACACACAGTAATTGTATATTAGTATATATGTCATTTTCTTATACACACAGTAATTGTTGCATCCAAATTAAACGTTCTCAAGGCTTAGACTATTTCTTACAATTTACCCGAATACTTAACATGCTATGTATTATTATACCAATAGTTACAAAGGGAGGACCGAGCTCCTAAGTCATAGTACAAAAAGATATGTTAACTGAAAATAAACGAATTGTTCCACCGAAAAATTGAACATTTTATATTATAATTCAAATCGGGACGTAAGCATTTTTAGATTAGAATTTCACACACACACACACTGATCAAATTAATTTTTTTTTTCTGACCAAGATTTACTTACCTTGGTTCTTAGGAACATATTGTCATTTTGAAGCTCAACTTCCTATTGAACATGACAAACACACTATATAAATGATAAATCAAAGGAATGCGCAGAAAAAAAATGAAAGAAAGATTTAGAGCTTACCCTTTTCTGCGTGAATTCAATTTCTGCAAATAATAGCTCATTCTGACAGAAAATGTGAAGGAAGAATTTTTAGAGATCAAAGGAATTCCAACTATTTTATAAGATAATAATGCATATAGAATAGCATGCTTTTTATAACCCAGATGAAGTAAGAATTTTCTTTCAATTAATTGATTTATTGATCTTTTAACCCATTATATAATTGAGCCACTCATGTCATAATCAGGCTGACCCTAAATCTACCGAGCTCTATTGAAATTTTACCTTCTTTGATCTGATGCGTGTGATGCCTCTTTCAAGACGATTTTCCAGTTGCTTGAGCTCTTTTACACTCAGTGAACTCAAAGATTCACCCATTAAGTTCCTGCAGAATAATCAAGTGAAAAAACAAGTTGAATAGAATTGGGGTTTAATTCCAACTTATAGCTAATTTGGATATTTCTTTTTTAATTCTAAAAGCAGTAGATCAAAAATCAAGTTAGAGATCGCATGTGTAAGTAAAAAAAAAAGTTGAAATAAGTTGTTATAAATTTACTTATTTGCGTTTTGCAAAATCTGTATTTGGTGTCGCAACTTCGCTGCTTCTTGCTGAAAGTATTGCTGCAAACATCATGAAAAGAAATTAACTCGTCAGACAACGAATACATTGTTATTTATATGTTTTTTCTTCTAAACGTAACTTATGTGGATAGCTTAACAAATTTTATGTTAGCAAGTTGTTGAAGTTAACATTTAGTAAAAAAATATATACATACACAAAGGTGGATATTGCACATGACAAATAATATAACTACATGTCAAATGAGATTATTGTGCTGATTATTTCATATCTATGTCCCTCAAATTATTGTCTGTTTAGCAAGAAAGTTATTAAAATAAGTTCGAACAATTAAATTGCATTAATGGGACAAAAAAAATCACGTACTTGTGAATTGGTATCTATGATGCAAGTTGTGGTCGAAGGTCCAGCGCATGCCTTCTTGTACTTCTCAATTGTCGATTTTATGCTAAAAATACAAGTGATTTTGAACAATGATAGATGATAGTTAGAGTCTTACAGGCGATAACAAGAATTAACTGTATAAATCCTCTAAAAATATGAGAATTCAATCCAAAAAGAGGTTTCACTAGAGTAGCTGCACAACATGTTTGAGAGCCAACGTTGGAAAATGTAGCAGGGTTAATTAAGTTAATATCCGAAAGAACTTGGCGTGAGCTTTGAGTTGTTCTTGCCAAAGAGTTGCCAACACAAGAAAAAATTGTTGCCATGCATGGGAACATGGACCCCACCTAGTGGGATAAGGCTTTGTTGTTGTTATTGTTGCATGGGAACATGGATCAGAACCTCTTAGCACCAAAAGAGAGAGAAGATGTTGTAGGCAGAACCATCAGCTGCACAAGTTAAACTATGTATATTTGTCCAGTAAATTAATTTTTATGATGTCGATTTCTATTATAACTTTTCGACCTTACCAAATGACAGATTATATTTCCAGTTCCCTTTTTCTTTTCCTTCTCTGAGGTCAGAAACATTGTAATATATATATTTTACTAGGTCACAGCTAGGCATACACAAACTTCATAAGAGAAAACTTTTAGTTTGCTCAGTCAGAGAGTACTAGACAGAAAAGAAGCACAAGAAAGGAAGACCAAATTGAGAGGATACTGGAGAATGAGTCTGAACATATTGAACTACTGTAAATTATGCCCATCCATAATGAATGCCAATATATCTGCACAGCAGACCTGATTATTAATTGTTGTATAATGAACCCTAGCTACTTAATTCTAACGCATGCATGTCAGCATGCAAACACATATATGCTGAACGAAGTTTATTGCTGCAGATGACATCATTGCAAAGCCATACACGGAGGAGGCCGCCGCAAGTGCCTGTATGTCCAAGGAACAGCTTACATGCATCCTTTTCTTGTAACAAACTATCACAAACAGTCTTTAGATGTTGGATCTACGTGCGGATGTTAGACAACAAACCAATGTTCAGAATCAGAACTGTAACTCTTAGTAAGTTCGATTAATGTTCGGGATTTCACTCAAGATGTCATGGTAAAAGTTTCAGCAAAACCATCTGATAAGAAGAACTGTTAAATCTTTGATATATCTGAAAGAGAACATGTAAGATAAATTACTAGTGTGCATCTCAGATGTATATATATCTGATGCAAACTTGCATATTTGTAAAAACATATTATGTAAAGGGAAATTGAAAGAACAAAAGCATACATGAAATTATATATGTATAAGGTAGTGATATGGAAATTAAAAAGAAGAGAAGCGTTCATGCTAAAGCACATGCACCTGTTGTTGTTGGAGTATTCGTAGAGGCGGCCACGGCTGGAGAAGATTATTAGGGCGACCTCAGCGTCGCAGAGGACAGACAGCTCGTATGCTTTCTTGAGCAGGCCATTCCTGCGCTTGCAGAAGGTCACCTGCCGGCTCGTCGTGTTCTCAATCCGCTTGATCTCGATTTTTCCCCTCCCCATGCCTCTTTACTGATCTTTCAAGGGGAAAAATCAGAAAGTATTTAGAGCTGCAGACGTCGCGAGTACTAACTTTTTGTTGTTCGATCTCCTTTTGGATCAAACAGTACATAAAATTGTTTCAAGTTTCCGCTCCAAGATTTCCAGATCGAATAACATCAGTAAAAGCGCGCAAGTGCTCTTAGAAATTAGCAAAATGAGCGGAAACTACTTGCACGAGTTATAAATCCAAGTTAAAGATCATAAATAAATATCCCATTTAATAAAAAAAATAGGCATGAATCTGAGAAAGAAGAACTACTGGCAGCTGAATCTGTGACCGGGATCAAGAAGATTATAATATATATGCATGTACGATGATAAAAGAAGCGTATTAGAAAAGATCATTAGAACAGCTTCAGCTTTCTTATATGTCAAGTGAAACCGTATGCATACATAATGATAATAAAAGAACGAACAAACAACATATTCGACTTTATTTCGATGTCATCAGAAAAAATTCCAAACTAGATTCACGTTCTTTCTTTTCTTTCCAAATGAAATCAGAAAATAGAAAGAAAAAAAAAACAGATTTTGCAGAAAGATCACGACACGATCATATAAAATTCAAAGGAAAAGCAAATCAAAAGAGCAGAAAGAAAATCAAAATCAACAAAGAAGGTCTTATAGACAACAAACCATGATCTGCATTTTATATCTGCGAACAGGTCAAAAGAATAAGATCTCCAGAAATCTAGCAAAAGATAGACTGCAAAAATAGCAGCTTGCGATATATAGCAACTCAGTTTACCAGATATAACTGGGAAACTGAAAGCAAAATCTAGTTCCAAAAGGTAAAAAAATAAAAATAAACAACCCTAATATTGTATAGATTCAAAATTGGCAGTGCAGCTCTCGTACATGCTTTAAGTTACTAGAACACTATTAAGTAAGGAACATGCTTTCAAAGGAGATCAACAACACGTAGAAAACAACGCGAGCCCCGATCGATTTCCATTAATGAATCTTACCAGTGAGCAGGAAAAGCTCAATTTGATCTCCCTCCCAGCAGGAAGATGGAGAAAGACTGCACGAAGTGCGAGGCAAATGAAACCAGTCCTTCCTTTCCTTGACTCCAACCAGTTGCAGGAAGCAGGTAGAAGAATAAAAGAGAGAGAGGGAGAGAGAGAGAGAGCAAGAAATGGGCACTGCATGGAGTTGGCGTTGGACTTGGTGGATTTCCTATTAAAGAAGCGGGCACCGGTTAAGATATACCTGCGGAACAGCTTCCGACATGGTGCCTTTTGTTTTTTTATTCTTCTTTTATCTCCACAATTACGGATCAATATATATATACGCATGCAATTTCAAGTTTAACAAGGTAAAAATAGGTTTTGGCTTATCGAAAAAAAATAGAAAATAAGGTTTTTGTTGGCATATTTCAAGAATAATGTTTCAATTAGAATTTAGACTAATAGCATTTTGGCTTAATTATTGCCTAAATACTAAACCTATGCAATATGCATACATGTTAATGGTATATAAATATGACTAAACATTGATTTATTAGATTAGAAAATATCGACTTTTATTAGATTTTTCAGAAAATTTTCTTTATTTAAAAGACACAAAAACTTTGAAAGTTTTCTCATATAAATATCCCTGCATTTCTTTAAAAAAATTGTTAAAATTCGATATGGTAATTTCATATGAATAAGTAAATGGTGTGACATAAACCAACATAATATTGTTTTTTTCTCCTAAGAACGCACTACAAGTTTTATCGTTCATAATTTTATATAATCGGTCTCAAACTTACGTTGCTTGATGAAATTTTTTTTTCTACATGAGTATATACTTTCGCCGTTAATAACTCATAAAAAATATACAATTATTTTATATTCAATTATATCTTTATGTCTTTTAGATAGAGATGAAATAATATTCCATTTATCTAAAAGAAACCACTTATCTATGACAATGTAATATATGAAACTCGCTAATTATTCTTTTAAAATGATTTGAGCTTTAAAATAAAAAAAATTTATATAAAAATTTAAAATATCATATAAAACATGAATATTTCTATAATCATACTACAAATATATTCAATTAATAAAATATAATCTATTTATCAACATACTATAAAGGGGAATATTATATTTAATTTTTATAACAAAAGGGTGTTCAAATTTTGGTTAATTCTGGGGCTCGACTCGACATGTGATGAGTTGGCACAGATTTAAATGTGTATCTAATTTGGGATCCAACATCCAGGCCGTAGATTTAGTGGGCCGAGAGCCCGATTGGGAATTGGACCTGGGACCAGTTCTTTTCGCAACCTATAAATGGTAGCAATTTAATTTGATCTCCAACAAAATGAGATAGAGCTTAAAATAAGGCATCTTATGTGTAGTAAAACCTTTCATCACATGATTTTAACATTAGAGTCATGAAGTTATAACATTGATTGTAAGACGCATAAAAATAAATAGATAGATATTACTTAACCTCATGAAATATCCAATTTTAAAATTATACACTTAACTCCCCTCAATTTTCTAAGCACTCCCACTTAATCTCATTAAATTATATTTATTTTTAACCATACACTTACTTTTGTTACCCGTGCTACTTTTATACATTTAAATTTAAACATCAGTAAAGTAATAATTAAATGGGACACAGACGGTCTAACCTCCTCTTTTTAATGGCCCCATTTGTTTCTTTAATTTTTTTAAAAAAATTAATATGGGTAAAAAGGTAAATACAAGTAAATATGCTTTAAGAATTTGGGGTTAATTGAGAGTGGAAAGTTGAGGTAAAGTAAATGGACAATTTTTAACTGAAAATTTGGTACAGTTTTTGGGTGAAAATTGGAATAACCCTAGAAAACTTGATGCACCCTTCTTAATCTTATATTTTATGCACATTACTCCCTATTAAAACCTTTTATTTAATTTATACATATCGCATATAGTGTTTGATTTTGAATAATGCACTCATCTAAATTCATTAATATGTTTTCTTCATTTCATAATATAGTAATATTTTTTTAAAAAAAATTATTGCTATTTCATTATTGTGGTCACTACATTTACTAAGTATTGTTATTAACCTTATCATTAAACTACTATTCACTGATATCTAATTATCATTTATCTCATGGTTAAACCATTATATTCGCAAATGAAAACACTAATTATTTTTTTCCAAAACAGATACTTGGTTATTCAGCTTTTGTTTAGGCTTCATTAATGCACAAGCCAATGAAGCCATCATCATTGTAACGAATTTTCACTGCAATAAAAGGAAACTGTAACATATGGGACATCCTTAGAATGGCAGAAGAACTAACAAAACGGATGAACACAAGTTATATATTTAGCTCACCTGAACAAATTTACCTGCCAAGAGAGAAGGGAAAATATTTTGAGCTCTTTGGTGGTTTCAAGCAGTTTTGATGGGCATCAAAGTGGAAATCTTTTCATCTCTCGATTTTACTTTAGATAGTTGGCATACATTATGATGAATGCTATGTGAAGGAATGTGTTAGGCATGATAGAATAGGTACGAAGATTTGGTGTTCAAATGTTGCTTGAATACGTAACATCTATGATAAAATGGTGTTTCTTTTATATCTCATGAGTTATACATAGTGAAATCATAGACAGTCTTGCATGTAATCAACTTTGATTTTTTTTATGACCAATCGTGCGGCACTAAGCACTATCCACATGTTAAAAATCGACCCACTATCAAATTCGATTAAGTTCTTCATATGTCGCGTATCTAACAGTGACATGCTCCAAGTAAAAATATTTTGCATTTACACGAATTTGCACCCGAGATTTTGCTTAAGCGAGGAAGAGTCGCTTACCACTTCACCTTAACTTCCGTCGATAATAATCAACTTTTTTCTTTGTTCGTGTGTTCTTTGTATACATTTTAATTGCGAAGTTGGAAAAGCCTTAATATAATGATCTTTAATTTGTCAAAGAAAGATCAATTGTTTTTCTTTGAACCAAAATGTTCATGGCAGGATCGTAAGATCATCTTCTGTTAAGGGTTAAAGAATTTCTTCATTTTATTTCTACCAAAGTGTGCATGTGGAATTAATGCTAGTTTTTCCAAATGATGAGTAAAGAAATATGATTTTATCTTTATTCAACGTTATTATAATTTTCCCACATGTTTTCTTTTGAGTAAATATTTTAATAGTAAAGTGACGTCGGCTATATGAATTGCGTGTATTTTTTTAGTAGTAACATTTGTTTCTTACTTTTTGTATATTTTGAATGCACTCATTACTTTGAGTTAAACTAACACATTAAAATTACTCATTAACTCATCAACATTTAAGACTATAAATTATTCATTATTTTGAGTTAGAACATTTTGAGCAGATTGACTTATAACTATGGAGTTTCAGATTATTTCAAAAATCAACATTGAAGTATAAACTAGAAGTTATATATTCATTTGTGCTACACCATATTTTGATTATTAAACATGCATAGCTCATCATCATCATCATGTATTGGGGTAAAGAAAAGCAAAAGAATCTTGAAGCATAGATCTTGATCACAGTGATGGATTCTTTGAGCAATGCTAGTAGACAAGTACTAGCAGCACGTCGATCTTTGGGGGTTCGTCCACGTACAGTTGTTACATCCTTGTCAAGAGGCACAAGTAAGGATAGAAATGGACAGCATCACATCGCACACACAAAGTTTGCACTCTTGCTTTTGGCCTACAGTAGGTGAAGTTTTTAACCATTGGGGGACCAAAGGGAACAGGACTCGCTTTGTTGCACCCCACCCCCCTTCTGCAGATATGGAAGTTCCTTCTTCCTTTAGGGTTCAAAATCCATCCACAAGATTTTTGTTCCAAATCAGGTTCCCATGGGGCCATGAGAGTCACAAAGTTCTTCTTTCCCTATTTGATCATTTGTAAGAAGACTAGACTAGACCACCCACGAGGGCCTTGGAGGAATTGAATCAATTAACTGACTGATTTCAATCAATTAACTGCTGATTTCAGGGTTGATATTTATAGTTAATTAAGTAGGTAATTCTCTAGAGGGGGGAAAAATGAATTTTTGTGTGTGTGTACTCATATATAAAATACAGGGATAGAAAAAAATATTATGTAGTTCGAGATTTAATGAGTCATGTTGCTAGCTAGCTCTATGGAAGTGCAGTAATTGGGAGGGCAGTGCCAAAAATGGGTGCTGTGGCCTCTGAGAGCACTTTATGCAGCTGCTGCTGGCTTTCATTCATCTGTGCAAAGTGGTTCCAATACCTCGTCCCTACTTATTAAATTCCACATGTCTAAGATTCCATGCTGTGTGTATGCATATGACGTGAATGCGCACTTGCAACTCTCTCTCTCTCTCTCTCTCTCTCTCTCTCTCTCTCTCTCTCTCTCGGCCATTACTCTTTGATGGATTCATGCATGTTTCTAAGTCATCATATGCATATCTATAAGTTCTGTGGTGTGGAAGGGCGCAGAGGCTTCATCGTGGAAGGTTGTGCTACAACGTGGAATCTTATGCTGGACAGGGTTGTTGTTGCCTTGCCTGCATGCATCTTGCTTTTACATGTTCTGATCACGAGTATAACCAGGTACAAGTTCGAGTACAGATGCTATAACACATACATAATTAATGAACATAAAATCTCATAGTTTAATTAGTTTCAGATGATCGCGTCGAGCTATCTATTCATCGGTCACAGAATTCTTGGATCCAGTTCGATCAACACAGAAAGGATCAGCAGATATTGACAATTAATTAACAGCGTCCCGTTGAACAGATTGAGCTCTCGCTTCTGCAGACCAAAAACACAAATCAAATGGAAGGGACGGGAACAAATCAGAAAGAGAATATAACAATTCAAATTACAAATTAACAACCTCCCGCGAGGTGGAACTGGCACTGGCATGCTTGTGTTGTGGAGAAATTCTTATTGCGCACCTTTTCCTGTCCAAGTGCTCCATAATCAGATAATCTAAAAACTTTCTCAGCATTCAAAAGAAAAGAAAAGAAAAGAAGCTTGTCAGTCCATCATCATGGTGCAATGCATTATTTTCATTACTTGGTGTAGGAAAAGCGATCTCAAGGAGCCATGCGGCATGCAGTAGTTTAGGAATAAAAGAAAAAGGATGAGGTAAGGGAAGATGAAAGTTGAGTTACTTGGTGGTGTTCCCAAACAAGACCATTGAACTGAATGCTTTTCTTAATAGGATTGCACTCAGCAGTACTCAATGCAATAAAAATAATTAATCGTGGAGTCCAAAAACAGAACAGAATAATCAATTATGAAAGTATCAAACTTTGATGCCTATTAATTAAACATCGGAAACCTTCTAACTTAAACAACCGAGGTGGAATAAGCGATTACTTCCACCCGATTTCGCTAAACATAAAAAATTGATTTGATTCTAGAGGTCGAATCAGACCATTAAAACTAAGGGTTACTTAACCTTGATTTTAATGACGATTCCATCATTTTAGTGAAATCAGGCTATCGTTCATCTTTTTCTTTTTCTTTTTATTTTCAGCCTAATATATTTTTTATTTTCAATTTTTTCCTTTTTAGATTTTTCTCTTTCATTCCTTTTCGCATACAAAATATTATATTTATTAAATATAATATATTTTTGTAAAATAATTATCATTTAATTAAAAATTTAATAATTAATAAAATATAATTTATTAAAATTACTTTTATATTTAAATAATATTTTTTTAATAAAAAATATTAAATATTTATTTTTATTAATTAATAAAATTAAAATTTATATGTTTTAATGTAGGTATTGAGCGCTTTACATGTGAAACACATGTCAAGAAGTTTTACGCATAGTTTACTTTATTTTATTTTTTTCATATCATTCATGAATAGTTTAGATGATCATTAATGGTAACAAAAAAAATAGTTTGATAACGTAAAAAATTAAGAAAAATACGTATATCTATTATGAAGGACAATAATATACATAAGTTCGTAAAATTTTAAAAATGGCGAATATAATAGTTGACAATGATTTGAATCATATTTTTATTACATTAGTGATTATCTAAACTATTCATGAAGAAATATATTTAAAAAAATAAAGTAAACTATGCGTAAAATCATTTGACATGTGTTTCACATGTAACACGCTCAACACCTACATTAAATCTGATTTATATTTATAATATCTATATTTTATTTAAACACTCATTAAAATTAATTTATCATATTGATCTTTTTATATTATAGCTCTTTGTCATTTCGTTTTACTCCATGTAAACGCATTCGAACTAATCTCTATGACTGCGTTTGGTTTGGAAACCAAGGTGGAACCCACCTCGATTCCGCCAAACGCGGCCCCCGGTTCCACCAAAAGAGGTGGTACTGAGAGCTGAAATCAGGACGCATGTGACCTCGATTCCACCAAAAATTGGAACCGGAGCATTGTAGCACTGATTCCATTTTTTTACGTGACTTTTTTCGGGGGTATTTTAGTTGATCTTTTTTTTCTTTTCTTATTTTCTCTCTCACACACTTTTCCCTTATAAAATAATTTATTTATTATATATAAAATATTTTTAATATAAGATTAATATAATATTATTTATTATTATTTTATAAAAAAGTTTAATATTCTGTTTATTATAAATAATTTAAAAATTGATTCTTTACATTTGAATACTATAATTTTTTAACAAATTTTTGTTCATAAAAAAATTTTAATTTATAACTTTATTTTAAATTATAATATAATTATACTTTATAATTATAATAATAATATTTTATTCAAAATTCATAAAACATTCATCCACCACATCAACTCCATTCAAACTCCCTGATTACTCATTATTATATTGCACTTCATTCAAACACATCTCGCATTACATATGTCAATTTAACTATTCATTAAGAACTTAGGTAAAACTACTGTTCTGAAACTCAGTCTGAAGATCTGTCTGTTATGAGACAGGAACATTAGTCTTATTCTCGAACATTTATCCAAATAATTAAGAATTACAATATTGAGGAGTAACCGTGAGTCAACATAAAATTGTTCGGTATCAAAAAATCAAAATATTTTTATCCAAGCAGCCCCTACTCCTACCTAAAAGTAAAATGATCGGATTCCCCCACTTCCCTCAGCTAGTGCAATTTGCTCTCTGATATCTGTGGCTTTAAGTAGAAATTGGAAAATGACACATCAGACCTGACTGACACTGCGCCATGAACTCTCTCTCTCACAACAGGCGAAAGTGAAACGCCTCTGAGTAGCCAACAAAGAATCTGCTCGGGGGAATTAATGTATCGTCATAGAAGAAATCAACAGATAAAACAAGAAAACCTAAAATGATAACAACAATTTGGCAATAAATTTATTATAACTAATCTTTAATTAGAAATATGCCAGTAAGTTGTATTGCAAATGACATATCATTTGGATTCTATTTTTATTTTGAGGTACATGTCAAACAGCAAACGTTGAGAATTTTAATATCAATTTAAATGCTACTTGTATATGTATTCACACATACACACATATTTGTGTCTGTATAAAGTTTGGATACTTGTAACTTCTTGATGAATTTATCAAAACTTCCAGCAAGCTTATTTGTATATCTAACAAATACTTTATTTTATGTTAATAAAACGAAAAGTTCTACAAAAGAATTCATATTTATTAACTTGCTGAACAAAAAGTATTTACATGGTGATTATATTTTTAGAGTTTATTTACTTCAATTTTAAAACCGAAATTATGACGTGTTAATAACTAGTAGCTCATAACATTATTATTTATTTCATGAAAATAAGATCTATTTTGCAACAAAATGAAAATTCTTGTTAATGGACGTCCAATAAAATCACGTCCTAATAGTTATATTTTGGCTTTTATTATTTATCCTCTTTTGGGAAAGAAGCTTAAAAACAATACACTTTTTTATTTTCAATTTAGGAGTGAAAGTATTCCGATAGTTCTGAAAAAAATAAAACAAAGTGGAAAAGTGAACTGTTGATCGATTTCATGCAGATAATAGACTAATAGAGCGAGTGTTCAAATTCCTTACGCACTCAGTAACCACACAGAATGAATTTATTGTGATTTTTTTAGTTGATGTGAATAAATATTCAGATTTAGGAGGCTCCATGGTAGACGAATACAAAGCAAGGCTACAAATCTAATATAAAGAAATTACGGCTTTTTATAGTAAACATTTATTATGGGATACCTAAAAACAAATGGAATGTAACTAGCATTGATTAACGTGATTAGCAAAATTGTCTCTCACAAGTGCTAATAGTTTCGTTGATCAAGAAAATATCATTTTGTTTTTTACTTGGACTCCGAATTTGTAGCCTTACAGATCGAAGACCGGGTGAAAAAAACACAAATAAAGTTCGAAGGATACTGGATACCTATCAATGCATTTTTTGTGTATACGTTCCTAGAAGCCGTGTAGATTGACATCCCTCACCCATGATTCCAGCATCTTGAATTGCTTTGAATGCAGTATTATGCAGCTTATAATGTCATAATATCAAAGCAAACTAATTTTCTATTTTTTAGTAGAACTATTTTATAATCATTTTCAAAATTAAAGCTTGGTTGCTAGTAATTTCTAGATCCCATAGAAATCCCAAGTTGCAACAAATTGCTAGTAATTTGTGTCTTTCATCTACATTTATTTTTGCCGCAAGTTACAATTCCACTTCTTAAATATCAGGCATCAATGCTTATGTTTCGACGGGTGTCACTAGCTCTTTTATGTCCAGAGGGGTGTTAAGACATAATTAACATTCGGAGGAAAGCAAGAAGTAAATGATGCAGAGGCTTAAAGACGGAAATTGCATGAGAAAGAAGTATCCATGTGAAGAAGTCATACACCCCCACTAACACGAGGGATCAACATTGCAAACTGTTAAAAGGCATGTTGTTTTATTAAGAGGTGAAACAACAGAAATCACCCTTTCGTGGTTACATCTGCACCAGGCTGCTTCACCGTTTGGACTAACTTCAAAGGCAATATCCAGCAGATAATTGAGGACTAATTTTTTCGACTTCCTACGAAGGAAAATAATAATGAGACAATAAGAAAAATGTTAATCGGTAATACCATAGAATTTTTTAGAAGGTAACAAATTAACTATTGAGGTAAAAGATAACAAAGTTAACATCAAGGAAGCAATGGTTTATGCACATATTTTGTTGAAAGAAGGCTTTGAGCCAACTTTTCTTGGGGCAAATATTGATCACTTTAATTCAAGATAGAAGCAATCAATACTACAGTATGCAAACTTGTCGTCAATCAACATCATTTATCAACTAGCCATTCATCAAAGAGGCTTACAACAGGATCACCTACAACAAAAGTGGCTTGGGCCAGAGATTTGTTGGTCAAATAAAACTACCAACAGTTTGTTGTTAAGCTTCCAATCAAGGCCAATCTTAAAGAGATAGCCCTAAAAACTTATTCATAAAGAAAGTAAAAGCTGGGCAGTTAGAGAGAATTTCTCTTCACAACATCTTAATAACCAAAAAAAGGTTAATTGCAACCAGAAGTCATTCTCCAGCTTGCAATTTCGTAACCTAATACTTTAGTTCGACCAAGTATCATGCATGTCATTTATTTCTTCTTGGTAACTGCATTCTTGTTCTTCTTCCCCATTTTCCTTTAGTTAGGCACATATCTACGAAAGTATCTAAAAGTTTTTTTCCTCAGTTTCATAACACGAGGCAGATGATTGAGAAGCCAACAGTTCTTTTTAATAAGGAACATTTCAAAGTCAATAATTGGTTCTGACAAATATTTAGCATATTCTTCTTTTTCTGAATGGCTTTAGAGTTTCTCTTCTGCAACATTCAGTAGACAATTTGATGTAGGACAAGAATAGTATTATAGGTCCTTTGTCTAATAGTTGGTCTTTAGTTATGGGCTTTTAATATAGCTCATTAGATTAGTCTTCCTTATATTAGATTTCTTTTAATTAGTTTAACTTTTATTAGTTTTCCTTTTTTTCAGGTTTCCTTATTATTTGGTATATGGGTACTTAGAACCCTATAAATACCCTCTATTGTTTGTATTAGAAAAAACAGACTATTTTTAGGAGAAGAAAAAAACAGACTTGATTAATGAATATTTGCTGTCAGCATATTTTTATCCTAAGAGGATTCAAGTCTCCATCACAATTTTTTTTTTAATTTAAGTGAGATTTCTTACTTCTTAGTCCAACCACTATAAATCAAATAAAGTTCTTGTTAGTCAAGAGAATTAAAGGATAAATGCATGCTGAAATTTCAAAATCATGGAACTATCACTTACCTAGTGTTTTATCCTCCCACCAGTAGAGGAACCTAAGATTGGCACCCTGCTTATCAATCTTATAAAGTTGTTTCAAATGTTCTGCAACTTCTGAACCAAGGAGGCCTCCACAGAGGGCCCCAAACCCAGTAGCAAGAAGGAAACCTGTGTTGTACCAAACATTTTACAGAATGAGATAACATCTCCTTTCATCCTTTAACATTCATATGCTTTATTATCTCAATAATGTGATAATAAGGTATTCACAATGTTCGAGGTTTTTGCATCTTCAATTTCAACATTTTCAAATAAGATGTCAAAATGTAGAGAAGTTTCCAGACTTACAAGAAGACCTTTCAAAGGGGGATATTTTTTCTCAGTTTGATTAGGAATGACCATATACGTGAACGAGTCGGAGTGGCTCCTATTAGTGAGAAAATGGTAAAGAATCGTTTGAGATGGTTTGGTCATGTTTAGAGAAGATCATTAGATGCGCCAGTAAGAAGAGTAGATCAAATAATTTGGAGTCCGATTAAAAGAGGGAGAGGGAGGCCAAGGCGGACACTTGGCGAACTAATAGAGCAAGATCTATTGGTGAATAATATACCGAAATGTTTGGTTACTAATAGAGCGGAATGGCGTCGTATGATCCATGTAGCCGACCCCACCTAGTGGGATAAGGCTTTGTTGTTGTTGTTGTTGATTACAATACAAACACTTAAAATAAATAAGGAGAAAACATGAATAAATAAAGGCCATTTCCTACAGATCAATAACAATGATATGGATTGCAATAATGTAAATATCAGTTCCTTGGCCATGTGTAACTAGTAGTGAATCCTCCTCAAAAAAAAAAAAAAAAGAAAGTAGTGAATCAGTAATTGCACACCCATTGCAACTTGGTATGGCAACTTCCGATCCCTATGAATTCTGTTGTTTGCCTGTGTCTTAAGACAACAATGGCTGCCCAAAAGATGTTGTTTATCAAGATGGAAAGCGGACATAAGGACTTCGCATATTTTGCAGCTGGATGAGGATACAGACCATCTCTTCTTCAGTTGTTCAATAACAAGAAATAGTGAGACAAGAGTCAGGATGGCAGTGATTGACGAGCGATCAGGGCTGGTATTTGGAGATCTTTTAGATTCAGGGAACGCAACCAAACCAGCCAATCACACATGCTAAGGTGATTAGAGCAGTGCCATTTGCATTCTTGTGGTACAATTGGTGTCAATGGAATAAATGTACAACCAGATGGAAGATTGTAAGTGGAAAATGTTGTTTCTTTAGCATGAAAATTTGACGAGACAGTTGGGCAGGGATGGGACCATAAACTTATTTACAGATGTACTAGAATGCACCCCAATTGATCAATAATATCTGGATGGCTGCATCATTGATAACCACCCTTTACCCTCTCGAAAAATAAAGGAAATATCAATTTACTGATCATTGGCTTAATAAATATAAACACAAAAAAGTATTGAATTATTGCTCCTGAAACATGTTTTGCAGCAAAAGGAGGTTTGTTTGTTAACTTTTTTTTTAGAGATACATAACTTTATCTTCAGTCATCGGGGCTGAGTTTTTCTTCCAGAATTATAACATAAGAAGAAGGATAAAAATTGCATATACAAAACAATGGAAAGCTAAGCAGCCATTTCTTTAACTCACTGATTCAACAACAGACTTAAGAAAAAGGGAGTTGAGAAGTTTATGATTTAACAGCAAAACAATCATCCAATGGCCAAAAAGAGAATTAAATACCATGTGGGCTTTTTGAGTATTTCCAGGAAATTCCTCCCAAATGTGCTGCACCAACGAGAGCTCCAGCAGCTGCATACTTCCTTGCTTCACGAATGGCCTTCAACTAATGAAAATAAAAGAAATAAAGAGAACAGCTAACACTATAATAAACTCTCAATGCAAATTATACTTCAGAAAGATACTTTAATTGCAGTAGAAGTAAGAGAACTGCAATTGAAATAGAGAAGGCAAAAAAGGATATCATTCTGTTTAAATTCATGTAGAGACCAAATACTCATCACCACTATTCAAAAGACTGAAAAAAGAATTGGAGCTGTAAATGAAATTCTGTATTGTGGACTTGTGGTTGCCCTAGACCCATCATATTTACTGTGAGGTGGAACTTGTACACGATGTTTTTTACATCAAAAAATATATAGTGAACAACTTCAAAACAATAGTAGACATTAGGTATCGATATCTGAATCATGCGAATGGTGTGCCTTTGTATGTGTAAATTGGTCAGTATTTTCACTTTGTGATTTCATTCCTAAAGCACTCAACCTATTTTGTCAAACTCTAGTGTGAAATGTCTCTCAGGAGACATCCACTAAAATTGGAAACTCTAGTATGAAACAAGGAAAGAACGACAGCAAATTAGAAAATTCAGCATGGAAAAAGCCTTTGCCAGCATAAAGCTTATATTAATATTCCAAATAAAACAATGGATCCTAATAGCATCAGTATTCAAGTGTAACAGTTTAAGCAATGTACAAGTATAAGCATTTGACAAACCATGAAGGAAACCTATCTTCCCGAGATCAGTCAATTACTAAATTACCTAGCTCTGGAATAACAGGTTCTTCAACAGTTTACCCAAAAACATCATAAAGTGAGACATGATCAGCCATAAATAGTAAAATAACAGGCCAAACGGAATCAATCGCTACTCCATGTCCCCTCGAGTAAATAAAATTGGGAAACTCAATCCTCTACACACGGCGTATTTCATGGAATTAGTATCCAATTCACACTAACATGAGAACATCTAGCAGTGGCAGCATAATTGTTTAGAAGGCAAGTATATGTAGCATCATAAAATCAAACATTACATGATAGCAGATGCAATAAAATTGATACCAAACACAATATATTCACAATTTCTCATTCATTTTATTGCCATTCTCCAAGTAACAGTGCAAAAAAAAATCGGAATTAAGAGCATCTTATATTAAGAGAGCGGAGACGGGCGGGCAAATCGGAATCCTAGATCGAAAGGGGAAACGATCGGAAGACAAAGATCGAGGGATCGGGAGATTCAATCCGCCGATATGAGAAAGAGAGAGACCTGAGGGCCGTAGACGGGATCGGAGGCGATGAACTCGTCGACGTCGGCGTCGGTCCACTTGGGGAGGGGTTCCCGGCGGCCGTAGACCTTCTTGTAGTAGTCGAGGAAGGCAAAGTTGTTCCTCCAGTGCTGCTTCACCTCCTCGTAGTGCCTCCCCAGGAAGGAATCGGAGCCCTCGCCCGCCATGTTCGCCGCTGTGCTCTAATCTCAATCGATTCGATCGCTAGAGCCCTCTCTGTCTCTCGCTCTCGGTCCGTGGGCTGCGAATAGAGTTTGCAAACAAAAAAAACAAAGGAATTTTAAAGGATCAGGAGGAAGGGGTACGATGAATTGATGATGAGACCATAATGAATCAACACCGTTGGATATAAATCGTAAATATCTTTTTCTACTATTCATATTTATTTATCTTTTCATTTCAATGGAACCTTGTGCCAAAATTTCCCTTTTTTGGTACAGTACAACTCTAGATAAGATAAATATTTTTTCAGTAAATATCAGTTATAGGTTCTTTTTATTATTTTTATTACCCATCCATTCAAGACTCGCTCTACGTGCCTAAATATGGTCACATTCTGTAAACAAAATATTGCGAGAATACTGACATAATGTACTCTTATAATTAGATACACCTCATAAGCATCACTCCTCAGCCTCCTTACCCAACTTGTTTCTCATCAGCAGATAAGTAGCCTTGGTGCGCAATGGGACCCGGATACTCATATCACGAATCCGAAATACTCATATCACTCGAATGACGCAAGGAGAGACTTACCGTCAAAGGCTTTCATCAAATTTTAGGGGTCAACTATCACAAAACCATTAGCTCCGTCATCAAGACAAAGCCAATTAATTAGGATTGTTCTTACACTTGCTATGAATAAAATATATGAGAGTACTCTAAAAGAATGCTGAGGGCATTTTAAATGATAGAATTTAATCACTTTTTATTAAATTCATTGATTAATGGATAGATACGCTCAACATTCCGCTCTAGAGGAAGATTTACCAATATAATTATTTTTTCAGTGATCTAAAAAAATCAAGTAATAAACTTAAAGACTATATATTTCATCCTTTCCAACCCTTGGTTCTTCTATCATTTTTTATACAACTTACTTCAACTTTATATTTCTCTAGGATTTAATAGGGGTCCTCCCCCCTTACACGGGGCCCGTCGGATGGAGATCCGACGAGCGCGAGTTTTTTGGATGGTTTAAGGTAATAAATCCGATTTTTTTTGTATCATGAACCGCGATTTTTTTTACGTGCTCATCTCCATGAACCGCGATCATCACCCTTCCCTCTCCCTCTCTCTTCTCCCTCCCTCTCTTGCTCTCCCTCTCGCCCGGCGTCTCTCTCTCTCTCTCTCTCTCTCTCTCTCTCTCTCTCTCTCTCTCTTCTCGCCCTATCTCGCCCGGCGTTTTCCTCTCCCTCTCCCTTCTCCCTCTCTCGCACAGTGTCTCCCTCTCCCTCTCTCGAAAGTCAATTTGGCGCGGGTGGCCAGATCTGGCCGCCCAGCAGTCGGATTTGGCTACTCGCGTTAGATCGACCGCCTCGGCGGTCGGATCTGGCTGCGGGCGGCCGGATCTGGCCGCTCGACGGCCCATCTGGCGCGGGCGGCTAATTTGGCCGCTCGGCGGCGGCATGCGAGGATCCCGATGCGAGGATCTGGCTGCGGGCAGTCAATCTAGCCGCTCGACTGTCGGATCTGGCTGCTCGACAATCGATCTGACGCGGGAGGTTGGATCTGGCTGCGGACGACCGATCTGACGCGGGCGGCTGGATCTGGCTGCCCAGTGGCCGGATCTAGCTGCGGATAGCCAGATCGACCACTGAGGCGATCGGATCTGGCTGCGGGCGGCCAGATTCGACCGCTCGTTGGCCGATCTGGCTACGGGTGGCCGGATATGGCCGCCCGGCGATCGGAATTGGCGTGGGCGGGCGATCGGATTTGGCCGCCCGACGACTGATGTGTCCGCCTGACGGCCGATCTGACCGCCCCGCCGCGACCACGCTTCGACACCGCCCCGCCGTGACCACGCTTCGACACCGCCCCGCCGTGACCACGCTCCGACATCGCTGTGCAGGATCCTCGCATGCCGACGCCGTCGGACCCTCGCATGCCGCCGCCTCACGTCGCCTGTCGTGTGATTTTTTTATTTATTTAGGATGAATATTGTTGAAGTTTGTGATTGCATCGAGAAGCCTCACCGACAACGGGAATGTAATTATTCATTGTAATGTGTTCATGTGTCGATGTTGATTCATGAAAAATGTAATTGATTCATGTCAATGTAATTGATTCATTGTAATGTGTTTGTAATGTGTTCATGTAGATGTTGATTCATGAAAAATGTGATTTCATTGTAATGTGTTCTACATTTGGAAATGTAATTGATTCATGTCGATGTTGTAATGTGATATAAACACGTCGTTCCGAGTATGTGATACAAATTTTCGTTCATACAAATGTCCGAGATACAATCATCATTCCGAGGGGTTATGAGCTCGACGTCGAGATACAAACACGAATGTGTGATACAAATGACAGACGAAAAAATATGTAAAAATGTACCAATTCCAAAGAAGCTTAACTAATTTACGAACACTTAGGATTACAAGTGACTTTGTCGGATTACATCCAAATCATCTACGCGGCCACGGCGAGGGCGGCGAGTGGGAAAGACGGCCGAGGCTGCGAGGCGGCGGCGGCGGCAGCAGAAGCGGCGAGAGGGTGGTGGCGACGGAGGCTGCGAGTGGGCGAGGCAGCGGCGGAGGCTGCGAGTGGGCGAGAGCGACGGAGGGGGGCGAGAGCGGCGGCGGCGGGGTGGTGTCGGATCGCATGCCGCCACTGAGCGGCCTGATTGATCGCCCGCAGCCAGATCCTCGCATGTCGCCACCGAGCAGCCAGATTGGCCGCCCGCAACCAGATCCGGCCGCCCGCGCTAGATGGGCCGCCGACCGGTCAGATCCGGCCGCCCGCGCCAGATGGGCCGCCGAACGGCTAGATCCGGCCGCCCGCGGCCAGATCCGGTCGCCGAGGCGGCCGATCTGATGCGGGCAGCCAGATTCGGTTGGCCGCTCGTGCCAAATCGACTGTCGAGCGACCAGATCTGGCCGCCCACAGTCAGATTCGACCGCCGAGCGGCCAGATCTGGCCATCGACATCGGGCGAGAGAGAGAAGGAGACGCTGTGCGAGAGAGGGAGAAGAGAGAGGGAGAGGGAAACGCTATGCGAGAGAGGAAGAAGAGAGAGGGAGAGGGCGAGATAGGGAGAGCGAGAGAGAGACGCCGAGCGAGAGAGGGAGGGAGAAGAGAGTGTGGGAGAGGGTGAGAGAAATGATCGCGGTTCAAGAAGATGAGCACGTCCAAAAAAAATCGCGGTTCATGATACAAAAATAAATGGATTTATTACCCTAAACCATCCAAAAAACTCGCGTCCTACGGACACGAATGGACGAGGGGTTCCTTCCCCCTTACAGGGGGATGACCCCATTAAATCCACTTCTCTGTTGCTTGTTCAACTATTGTATTTATTTCTCTCATAAATCTTTTTTGATGTGACCTATATTGCGAACCTACCTTGAAAAATATAGGGCTTATTTGCCATGCAAATGCAACTACTTATTGTTTCACCGTGCATATTTGCCAACATAATATGAGAGTCAGAGTTGCTCTTGGTAATATCAAGAAAACATATTAATTCAGCCTACCAGTTCCACCAATTGTCACGCATGCATCATCGACACGCCACAAGTCGTTGAATAACTGGAGCGAATTAGATTCAAGACGACTTCTGCAGCATTCAAATTTCAAAAATAATACTCACATCGTCCTCTCTGTTCGAGTCTTTCGACCCCTGCAATAACTCCAGTTAAGGTAGCAGTTGGGTTGCATTAGTTATACACGTACATGCGTAGTATATAAATCTGCTCATGCTCCTCTCCATTTCTTTCCATCAGCCTCTTGTGCTCCTCCCTCCTCTCACTGTAATGTGCTCCTGTTGCCCAATGGCTTCCGTGTTTCTTCTCCTTCTTCTTCTATTTCTATCTCTTCCGGGGGTTTCACAAGCTCAAGTTGCAGTAGAACCAGAACCAGTCAGCGGTGACCCGGAAGCCAATGGCGGCAGCAGCAAGGAGGTGGTGCCAGCGATGTTCGTGTTCGGGGACTCCCTCATCGACGACGGAAACAACAACAATTTATCGACGTATGCAAAGGCCAACTACTACCCCTACGGGATCGACTTCTCCGGAGGACCGACGGGGAGGTTCTCCAATGGCTATACCGTTGTTGATGAGATAGGTCATATACCATTATATATATAAAGATATGTAGTTTCTTGTCATCTTGCAATATATTATTAACGAATCCATTTTTGCTGTAGCTGACCTTCTCGGTCTACCTCTGGTCCCTCCGTTCTCCCAAGCTTCCGACGAGAAAGCCCTCATGGCGTCAACTACGCGTCAGCCGCAGCCGGGATTTTGGACGTCACCGGCCAAAACTTTGTAAGCAAGCACAAGATGAGATGCATGCATGCATGCACGCATTGTTGATCAACTATGTATATTTATTTATTCTGTTGCTGCGTACGTATTGATTTGATATGCAGGTTGGGAGAATACCGTTCAATCAGCAGATCAAAAACTTCCAGACCACTCTCGATCAGATCACGGACAACTTGGGCGCCGACGACGTCGCCAGCGCCATCGCTCATTGCTTGTTCTTCGTCGGCATGGGGAGCAACGACTACCTGAACAACTACCTGATGCCGAACTACAACACCAGGAACCAATACAACGGCGAGCAGTTCTCAGATTTCCTCGTCCAGCAGTACACCCGTCAGCTAATGGTAATGCGCTCGTCCTTTCGGTCCAACATCTGATACATCCAAAATACATGCATATCTGTCCTTCGTTGCTGTCAGACATTTTCAAGTTTTAATATATATGAATGTAGAGCCTGTACAACCTCGGAGCTCGCAAGTTCGTCATCGCCGGAATCGGATCCATGGGATGCATTCCCAGCATCCTGGCGCAGAGCCTTCTGAGCGGCTGCTCGCAGGCAGTCGACGACCTCGTGTCCCCCTTCAACCAGAAGCTGAAGGCGATTGTCGCCACCCTCAACGTGAATCTTCCTCGGGCCAAGTTCATATACGTGAACGTCTACGACATGGTCAAGGACATGCTCGACCGACCAGGATCTTACGGTAGCTAAAGTCAACACTGTTCTAAGATCAAGTGCGAGTTGCAAATTACGTTTAACAACTTCAAACATGCATGTTTGGCTGAGTGCGCAGGGTTTACCGTGGTGGACCGCGGCTGCTTTACCGTGGCGGAACGGGGGGCAGTTGACGTGCCTCCCCTTGGAGACGCCGTGCGCGAACAGAGAGCAGTACATGTTCTGGGACGCTTTCCACCCGACGGCGAAGGTGAACATTTTGCTGGCGCGGAAGGCCTTCACCGGCAACGCCAGCGTCGTGACCCCTATGAACATCCAGCAGCTTGCCAACTTGGACCTCGATCCTAATTAGTTAATTATTAGTTCTCTATTGTTACATCTATGTGATGTAATCATTGGAGAACTTTGAGAGCAGATTGATGCATTTATCTGGATGTTAGATTTGATCGTTGGTCGTGGAATGGCTATGAGCTGTATCGAGAGAAAAAAAAAGCAAAAATAAAAAATAAAAAATAAAAAATAAAAAAACAGTTGAAAGTGACGCTTTGTTTTCTTGGTTCTTTAATATCTCTTTTGCTACTTGTACTAATATCCCAAATTTAATTCATGTGTAATCAGTGAGTTAATATTATATTATATTGCTGATAAGAAAAATGATATATCACTATAAGAAAATTATGTTTTCCGACGAATTTTACGACGGATCCGTTGCAATTTTCAACAGTTGCAACTATCGAAAATAATAAATTATTAAATCTATTATATTACTATTTTATTTTTAAATAATTAGGAACGTCGAAAGTTTCGACGATCATAACCGTTGGTAAGTGAAAAATAATGTAATATAAGTAGTATTTTATTAATATAATTAGCGACAGTTCAGATTTTCGACGGTCTCGACTGTCGGTAACCTAAAAAATATTATATAATGTAAGTAGTATTTTATTATTATAATTATCGATAGTTTGGGTCGTCAAAAGTTTTGACGATCTGAACTATCGGTAACTTTAAAAAGTAATTAAATATTATGTAATATATAATATAAGTAGTATTTTATTACTATAATTATCGACAGTTCGGACTGTCGGAACTTTCAACGGTCTGGACCGTCAAAAATTTTAAAAATAACTAAATATTACATAATAATATAATATAAATAGTATTTTATTATTATAATTATCAACAGTTAAGACCGTCGATAATTTCGACGCTATGGATCGTCAGTAATTGAAAAAATAATTAAATATTATAATCATATATATCATAATATGTATATATTATTAACCGATCCGGCCGTAGCCGACAAGATCTGGCCGCCAAGCGGCCGATCCGGCCACCAGGTGGCTAGATCTGGCCGGCCGCGTCGTGGTCTGCCGCTAGGAGGCTGATTCGTCCGCAGCCGGCCTGATCTGGCACCAGACGGTCGGATCTTGCCGCGGACAGCCAGATCGGCTAATTGGTGATGGGCTATTTTTTATATTTTAAAAATTCTTTGTAACGATTGTGACTGTCAGAATGTTTCGACAGTTGCGACCGCCAGACCTTTTCGACAGTTGTGATCGTCGAAAGTTTCGATGGTTGCGACGACTGCCGAAAGTTTTGGCGGTTGTGGCCGCCGAAAGTTTCGATGGTCGGGACCGTCAGAACTTTTCGACAATTGTGGTTGCTGGACTTTTTGACGGTTGCGACCACCGGACTGTTGGGACGGTTGCAACCGTCTGAACTTCCGATGAGTTTTTTCTAACTGTCGAAAATCATTTTGCGACGCCCATTTTTTCGATGGATCAGTTCCGTAGGTAATCCCGTCGAAACCCCTCATTTCCGACGATTTCATTCAATTTTCCGACGGACGAAACAATCGAAAAACATTATTTTTCTTGTAGTGTATGTGTTAAGGCATGAGTTACACTTCATAGTGTTTGATCGTTGAAATTTGACGAAAATCCGTTTAAGACATGAAAATATGATTTCTGCAAATATTAGAATTAAGAAAATTATAGTTCCGATAATTATTCTTATATATCAAAGAATTAAAAAAATGTAATTTTTAACAACTTTTAGGATGTGTTTTACTTAGGTAAAATATAGATGCAAAATCAGAAAATTTGTAAAATTGTGATTTATGTTCTTCGAACAAAAATTTATATTTCAATTCTTTGATTATTTATTTTTATAAATATTTTATTTGAATCAAATGGGGTAGTTTCTTATTTACATATAAAGTCTTAAGTAAATGAATAAATAAATAGAAAAGATAAAACCATTTACTTAAATGGCATTAGATGTAAATAAGCTCAATACCAATTTGGTATGGCACTTTCTTATTTATGTTTGGCCGACTTAAGGTCGATTTTCCATGCCTTATCTTTTATCCTTGTTCTACTACATCTTTTCACCTTCTCACCTGCTCATCCGAAATTTAAGTGAATGAGGAGATCGTGTGCCACTAGTGAAAGAATTTGAAAGAAGAGAAGGGGAATTAGAGTTTTGACACGTGGTGAGTTCATACTTCGCCTTATTTTGATTTTAATTTTCTACCTTCCTAATTATGGTTTCTCTGAACCTTTTGCATCTCATTCACTCTCGGATTTTAGTTAATCTTGGGGCAAAACTCATATTCTTCATGAGCAAAATTAACCCTAGTTATGTTCAATTGGTTCCTGAATATTTAGTTACATAATTTCATACCTTCGGGTGGTCCAACAATTATGAAATTTATTCTCATTGATCCTCTCTGAGTTATTGAGCTTTGGAATCAAGTTAATATAATGTCTGTGGAGAAAGTTATGTTCTTATCTTTAAGGTACTATCACTTTGTCAGTCGAAATTAAATCCAATATGTCATGAAATTATTTGTTAATTTATGGAGTTATAGACAATGATGTTAATTTTCATTGGAATCACTCGAAAATGATATATGTAGGGAAAATTATAAATGTTTTACCGAGTCTCACTTAGTTTGTCAGAATGGAACATATGGCAAATTGTGTTAGTATTTGTTAAATTTATTGTGCTCAGTACAAACAGATATAAATTCAATAAATTTTATGAGCTACATCTTCTGAAGTCTATGTTTATATAAAATTTAAGTTATCCAAATATGATCTGTTTTTTTATTTTATATGAATAGTACAATTAAAGTCACTCAGTTTGTCAGAACAAAGAAATACTCTAGAAGTTAAGTTGAATTTTGATTTTACCACAATAAAATCTAAAACTTTTCTAGATTAAGATATTAGTAACCAGGAAGTAAGAAAAATTAGAATAAACAAATTTGATTATCAATTCAAGCATATATGAATTTTCTTTTATTATGTATACAATCTGTCTTAATAATAGGCCAACTCTTGTGATAAATAATTACTTAAGTTATAAGATAAATACTTAAGAGTCATGTATGTCTTCAATTAATTATGTTTCATGTGTGATAGGCTTGTGTTTAGATAATAGAAGTGATGTGTTTCTTATTATTATTGCATAGGAGTAGAAGAATAAAATAGTGAAAAAGGAAGGACAAACATTTTGGTAGCTCTTATAGGTAAGTTGATTTCTTCTACTCTATGTATTCACCACTTTTGAATTCGGTGTGTTATTGATTGTTATATGGATTGAATGCATATTTCGATAAGTTTATATGAAGTGCGTTGAAATGATTGATCGAGTGATGATACAATTGAAAATCATATGTAGTATGTTAAGGATTGATTTAATAAAATGTAATCCTATTCCATTTGAATCAATGTTCGACATGATTCATTTTTTGATATTTGAGTTACGAAATATATTTTGATCTTTGATATGAAATTGTTATATGATGAGTCATGCATGTGCATATGCAGCATATGCAAGATGCATATGTGATAGTTGGAATTAAGTGCTATATCGTTGATCACGATGAGAATCACCTTTAGAGTTCAAATCATAATTCTATTTTTCAATAATGGAATGAGATATGCTGGAGCTAAGTGACATACAGAACTATCACATTATGAGTAGTCATGATGGGGCCACCTCTAGAATTTGTATAAGCCACCTCTTGAGTCCACTTATCACTATATGATATGTTCTCCGAAAGAGATGAGGTAAAATGGAGTTAAGTGCTATATCGTCGATCATGATGGGAGTCACATCTAAAGTCCACCTACCGACCATCGGTCAATTAGTGATCCGTGC
Organism: Pontederia crassipes; assembly: GCA_030549335.1. Lineage (NCBI taxonomy): Eukaryota > Viridiplantae > Streptophyta > Magnoliopsida > Commelinales > Pontederiaceae > Pontederia > Pontederia crassipes. The sequence goes on from CM060190.1 coordinate 41,152,770, forward strand.
ATATATATGATAGTGTTGCATTGCATACACATGTTTGATATGTGTTAAATGATAATGATTGTAAATTGAGTGTGATGTTATATGTATTTATTAAAATGTATGAAAATATTAATTTTGATATTATGATTAATGCTTGTATTTTTATGTCTCTCCAAATTTATTAGATGGTAACATGTAGCTTATAAGTTATTAACTTACTAAGTTATTTTTGTTTATAATGTTGTTTCTAATATTTTTCAGATTTGTATAGCTCTTGGGGACCATGTGAGATGATAGTCATAAGAGGATTCTATAATATCGTTGATGATGTGATGATAAAATTTATGTCTCTCGTATTTTTCTATTAAGATGTCGAGAATAAAGTCATGTTTATTACTTAGGTAAAAATAAGTTGTATCGAGAATAAAGTCATTTTATCAAATGTACGACTTAAGAAGTATCGATTTATTTTGAATAATCACATATTGCATAATTTATTTAATGATATACTTTTATTCTTATGTTATAAAAAAAGTTACATCATATATTCGCATTCGTTCGTAGTTTTATTTGATCGTCCGTAATGAGTCGCGAACTCCGGATTAAAGTAATATTTAATTTGAGGTAGTGACATGCACTCCGTTTAAAACTTTTTTTTCGAGATGCTTTGGTTCCAAGTAGAGGTTTGTGTTTGTTCTGTCCTTTGAAACAGGGGGCGACAAATAGGATATTATTACCTTCATATATTATAAATTTCTATTATATTTAATGAAAATATTAGCTACTAAATTAACTTTATTTTATCACAATGAAGAAAAAAACATTAGTATAAAGATAAGATTGAAAGAAATAGGATTTAATGTTCAGGTAGCAGGATGCTCCCTATCGCAGAAACCGCACGATTGAAGATCCACGACTGGAGATTGGGCGCACGATTCAGGGACTATTTAGGCCGGTCCAGCAACATTCGGCCAGTCCAATCTCATCTCTGGCTGGATCAGTTTGTTGCAGCGTGCCCTAGGTGTTGCGACCTCGTCATTGCGGAAGCCGCCGATCTCCTTGCCGTCGATCTCCCTCGTCTCGCCGCCGATCTCCTTCATCCCACCGCCGATCTCCCTCGTCTCGCCGCCGATCTCCTTCGTCCCGCCGCCGATCTCCCTCGTCCCATGAAGCTCGCCATCACTGTCAATATCCCTCACCGGAGAGCCCTCGTCGGCGACGATCTCCCTAGTCCCGTCGTCGATCTCCCTCCTCGCCGCCGATCTCCCTCGTCCCACCGTCGATCTCCTTCGTCCCGCCGCTAATCTCCCTCGTCCCATGAAGCTCGCCATCACTGTCGATATCCCTCGCCGGAGAGCCCTCGTCGGCGACGATCTCCCTCGTCCCGCCGCCGATCTCCCTCCTCGCCGCCGATCTCCCTCCTCGCCGCCGATCTCCCTCGTCCCACAGAGCCCTCGTCGCCCGTCGTTTCTGCCGATATCCCTCGTCGCTGTTCGTCACCCATCATCAGAGCCGATACCCTCGTCGCCACCGATCTCTAGAGTTAGGCTTGATCAGCGACGAGCGTGTTCCTTCTTGCAGCGCGAGCCTCGGCGGCGAGCCTTGATCAGCGGCGATCACCCGATCAGCGGTGATCGTTCCTTCCTGCGGTGTGAGAGTTTTGTTGCGAGTGTGTTCCTTCTTGCGGCGCGATATTCCGGAGGTGAGCTAGTTCCTTCGGCAACGCGACATTCCGGTAGCGCGACAGTCCGACGGCGCAAAAATTGTTCGGCGATTAGCGCAAAAGGCACGATGATCCGGTCGAAGAAGACATTGGATCGGCCGAATGTTGTAAGACCGGACAAAATACTCCCTGAACCGCGCGCCCGATCTCCAGCCGTGGATCTTCAATCGTGTGGTCGCTGCGATAAGTAGCATCATGCTACCTGTTTCACTAGGTAGCAGGAACATTAAATCCAAAGAAATATAAACCTTTGAATAGAAGCAGCCTTTAAAATTTTTATTCAAAATTCTGAACTCTAATTTTATATGTTATTTATGAAAAATTAATATTTGAAGTAGCCTCAAATATAGCCTTAGTGAAGGTTTGACATCAAGAGGCTTGCGTTGTTTTTTTTTTCATTTTTTTTCAACTTCCTTAGTTATAAATTAAAGGTCTTTAAGGATGTCCAAAAAAATAATGTTCGCCGAATGTATATATACAAGTTTTGGAAACATGAAATGACAATATAACTATTGCCAATTATTTCAATTATTTTCTCCTTTTTCGTATCTTTAATGATTTCATAGGATTCCACTTAATACACATTTAAATGAAAAGTTTATGACACATTCATTAAGCTCATTTAGTAATTTTTAGTGATATGAATAAACAACAGAACATAGGATCCTTCCATTTTCCAGGGTATGATGTAACTCAACTAAAGTTATATATTTGTAGGGGGTCAGATTTTTTCTCTTCTCTGTCTTTGTAAAAGAAAAGAAAATTTCAAGCATTACTTGGTCCCGTAGCTCAGTTGGGTTCGAGCCCCGCCGGGACCACAATGTCAGGGTTCACACAACAAAATATTTGGATTTTTTATTTCATTAATTGCAAAATATATGTGATATATTTTATTGTCAATAAGGAGGGAATATCAGAATGGCACACAATAAAATATTTCATTTTTTATTTTATTAATTGCAAAATAAATGTGATATTTTTTAATGTCAACTTTATATCGTTTGATTGTTAATAATTAACGTTTTCTGCTATTTTTGTGTTTGTTTATAATTAACGTTTGATTGATTTGTTCTAATTCTTGTAAATAACAGTTGGCCAGGTTACATAATAGATTGTAACGACTTCGAAATGCTTACTGAAATGGCTGTTACTTTCCCGAGAATGAAAACACGATATATGTTCAATATTGAAAAGTACGGATGTTCAGTGGGTCGACTTCGACCTTGGGTTGAGTCGAGGTACGGGCCGAAATTTTTTGACCCGAAAATCCAATTATTTTATTTTTTAAAATTTTTAGTTTTTAACTTATATTTTATATAAAAAATATATTAAAATAAAATGTTTTAAATGTGCAAAATAATATTTAAATATTAACAAAATATTTATGCTTTTTAAATAAATATTATATAATATTTTTATATTAAATAATAAAAAAATAAGAAAAAAAAAGTTAAAATAACAAAAATGATAATCAAACAATTCCACCACCCGATCCAATTTAAACCGACTTAATCCGATCCAAAGTTGAATCGGATCCGGCTCTAAAAAAAGTTGATCCGACACCCCATCAAAATCGGACGAATTCGGGGTCGTCAAACCCGACCCGTGAAGAGCAAGAAAGGGTTTGGTCCATCGTTCCCTTGTTCGTTATCCACATTTCCCTTTCCCCCAAGACACCGAGAGAGAGAGAGAGCGAGCGAGGGAGGGATAGAGGAGGATATGAAGAAGGAATTGTTGGCCTCGGCACCGTGGCGTGGGGAGGAGAAGCCCCGAGACAAGTTCGCAGACGCCAAGCTTCGGGCGACCAACGAGCCCGGCGGCACGCCCACCATGCACGTCCCCCGCAAGAAGAGCTCCGCCGCCGCCGCCGACGATTATGACGGCGACGAGCTCGAGATCGACCCGGAGCTCCGTTACAGCTTCCAGAGAAACTTTCGGGTCCTTAATCCCTCTCCATTTACACCTCTTATTCTTTTTTTTTTGTGCTGAATTGGATGCTGAATCATCCGAGTCGACCCTATACAGAGAGGAAAAAAAACGAAAATTTTGTTAGCGGATTATTGCTTAGATGGATTTTGCCGATCTTGGTCTGCGGTCGTTAATGTTTCATAACAAAAAGTGATATGGTTTTCCTGCATTATGCGATTGGGAAGGTTATGAAATAAACAAAATATGTTTCATATTACTTAGAGTATGATTATTGAGGGTTCCTTCATTACTTTATATGCGTTCCATTAAGCTGCTAAGGACCATGACAATGCCGTTCTGCAGAATTTACCAATATCTGCTTATGGACTTAAGGTTGCGTCCATTGCCATTCAACATTACCTAGGAGATTGCCTCTACATACATAAGTAATCAATTATTAATTATTTATAAGAAAATAAATATTTATGAGTTAATATAAAGTTTTTACCACTATACCCCTAATTAAAAGAATTATGTTTAGATATATAAATTATTTTTAATTTCGTAAACTTAAATCACAAATGTATATTATCACCCATAAAATTAAAATTTATAAAATAATTAATATATAAAAAAAATATATTTAAAATATGATTATAATATATTCATAATAATTAACTAATATTTATTTTATAATTTATTTAATTGTTATTAAATTTATTCAATGAGTTTTAGATTTTTTTTAATTAAAATTTTAAAGGACAAATGTGGAAAGTGAAATTGAAAAGATTGCAAGTAACACGGATTGCCTTGGTAATGTGTATTGCCTCCTCACAAAGATTACCTCTAGAGAAACGCCCCTTAAGGGACTTGCCGTTTTGACATTTGATTTCATTCTCACTGCTTATGTTGTTTTTTTTGAGGAGAATTGCTTATGTTGATACTAGTACCAGGCATTACGTAGGGGGAAAATTATATTTGAATGTATGGTCTTCTGAAATTGTAACAGTACTTTTTTGTCCGTTATATTGCATTGAGAACTAATGGTTGGTGCTTCGATCCGTTTGTTTTTCACTTATTTCAGCACGTTAGTAACATGAGTTGTCAATCCGGTTCGGGAATAACCATGGAACAAAAGGCATTCACTAATATTAAGTAATTCCCAGAATTCTCTGAGGAAAAGAATGCTTTTAATAAACACATCCATCTTACAAACTTCTATACATCTTAGAAACTCATTTTCATAAATCTTACAAATTGTACTCTCATAATCTGTATTCACATGTGTTTTTTTTATCTATATATGCCCCTGTGGTCATTGTCTTTGCTATACGAAATAAGAGAACACATAAGCAAGGAGAAAAGCAAAGAATTTTACTTTAGTGGACTATATCACGCTGAGCCTTGTCTAACCTTCCTTCTGTATTATTTGTAGTTCCTTCGACAAGTTTTCAGCATAGACACAATCGTTAAGCCACTTCCTCCAGCCATGGCTTATAATGTTTCTCGAAATCTGCATTTCTTTGTTCGTATTTTCACACAACTTGGTGGTAAGTTTTGTTGCTTGAATATTTAAAGTTGTTTTCGTGTACATTTCCATCTTCCTGTTGACATCTTTTACTAGCTTTACTTTTGAGGAATCTTTTACTAGCTGTAACAGTATTTGCATGAGAATTCCTTTGCTCAATATTCTTATTCACTATACTCTTGTTTTCTATTTAAGCTGATTGTTCATTCTCAAAAAAATTAAGCTGATTGTTTCTTTATTTTGTGAAACATTTTATTATCAGCACATGGGATCATATACTTGAATATTATTGATGGCCAACTGAAATATGCTGTTGATACTCATTAGTTGCAGCATGTTCTACCCATATGAAGATCCAAATTGATGGCACATTTGTACAATTAACCGAGAATAAATGGTTTTCTTGCAAAATTTTATTCATTATAAACTCATGTCAATGTTGCATGTTTGTTTGTTTGTTTGTTTTGGAGTGGACGTTGTTGCATTGTTTGTGCTATTGCAAGTTATGTTGGGCCATAAATATGAAATTAGTTTGCAGAATTTTTTTTACTCAGAATTGTCAGAATAAGTTACAATTATGTTCGGCCATAAATATGAAATTATTTTGCAGATTTTTTTTACTCAGAATTATCAGAATAAGTTATCTATAAATCTATAATACTTATTTTTTCTTCTCTCTGTAATTTTCTTTTATTTCTTTCTTTCGGGAGAAAATCTTGTTTCATGCCATGACCATCACACAAGAATGTTTCTTTTTTAAACAACCTTTTTGTTTGTTTATCTTCGTGCAGATCAAGAGGGAATCCAGAATGCACAGAGATCGATTGGGTTAGGGCAAGAAGAGAAGGCTCGGCGTGTTAACTGATCATGTAATTGCTGCTCTTGATTGAATTGGAATGCCTTTGTTGTACTCTAAGCATGTGACTGCATCATGTGGTTTGAAAGTTATGTTCTTACAGTTTGGTGAATGGTATCGTCAAGTAGCATTTGATTCTCTTTTTGCTGCCTATGATGTTTACATTATCTGATCTACAATTCTGGTTTACATGCCTTACTGTATTTGGATAATTGAACAGACTTTTATATTATTTGATGGTGATATCATATTTTACTCTCAATATACAAGATGATAATTTATTTATCTGCAAATAAAGTATATGTATTATCTTTCCCAGAGCATTAAAGAAAAGCTGTCAGATGCAATTACTTCTTGTTGAACATGAGAAGCTTCAGGTGGCCGCAACTGAAAATTCACTCGATTTACTTTGTCTTGCACAGATGACACAGAATACTTAAAAAACACTCATAGGGAGGATATGTGAAACAAAAAAAGAGGAAACGAAAGAACACAGCGAAGGGAATATCAGTAATTACGAAGGATGAGGTTAGATATGAGAAAGAACAACCAAGGGGAAAAGGATACGGGCTACGGGCAGTGAGCCCTATTTGTGCCCGTCCTGTGGCTTGGAATGGTGAAGTGCCTCAGGATTCTCTGCTCACGCTTCATGTAGCCTTCACACAGGAATGCCTTGCTAAACCTGTCCACCACAATTCTGTTCACATCATGCACAAAGACGTCCGTCTCCCCTTCTTTCCTCCACTTCGCCGCCATTCTGAGGAATATCCTGTTGGTGCGTCGACCATGATCATGTCCCACTCCACTTCATAGAACACATCCGGCAGACCCGTCAGAGCCAGTTGACACTTTGAGAGCTTCAGGTCCACCACTGCCCTGCAGTCCGGTAGCTTGCCCAGCTCCAGTAACTCTTCCGCCTGCGCGAGCGTCGTTGCATACTTCACATGGTAGGACTCCAACGCCGGGAAGGTCCTCCGGACTTCACCGATCCACTTCTCGTTTTCCTCAAAGAAGACGGTGCGCCCGCCGTGGTTGAGCGCGCTCCACATGAGACTGTCATGGCCTAGGCCGAAGACCAGGAAGTTGCACGGGGACTTCTTCTTGAGAACTTGAGCTGTTACGGAGATCTCCGCCATGGTTTGTTGAGGAGGGACTTTGGGTGTTGCATAGTGGATAATCACATCAGCTATGGACGGTGGGATCTTCGTGCAAGCTGGGGCAGTGGCCATTGTTGCTACTGAGGTGGTTTCTTCTTCTGATAGCTTCTTCAAGTTAGATTCAGCATGATATGATGATGTAACATTTGTCACCATTACTGTGTCCTGCGAAGGGTTGAAGCATGATATCCTCGACCGTAGCATGAAGCAGATGATGAGGAAGAGGAAGGAAGAACCGATGAGGAGGCGAATTCGGAACTTGGACCTCATCATCATTCTTGACAATGGATCGGAAAAGAAAGCTGTGACAGCAAAGTTTGATCCTGATGGTCCTATTCCTGCAGGTCTCCCTCAAAGTACGATTCTGCTGTTTGACTGCTTTAATGCAGCGAGAGAAACACCTGAAAGGTGGATATGAGGTAGCTTGGTTCATGAAGACAGCACAGAACTAGAAAGGCATTTTGGAGGAAAAGAACAAGCTACTCTCATGAATCACTCATGCTCAATTATGGGTTTCAGTTACATGCGTATAATAATTAATGTTAATATTCATTCGCTTTTCAGTTGAGTTGGTCTTTGTTGCAGGGTTTACTTAAATGCATATGAGCTAACCCACCATCTCATTTATGTTTCTTCTGAAACCGTCCATGTTTAACATATACATAAATAAATTGTAAAGACAAATGGTCGACGCAGGTGATGCAAAAGATACCTTTGAGACAGCACAAGGAAGCTTTTTACTTCAGCATCTGCACAAAAATGGGCACATATGTTTGTCCGAGTGTTTGAAATGAAGTTGATTAAAATTGCTGATCAAAACGGCGTTCTGAAAAGAATTAACTGAAGTTTAACAAATCATCAAGGCAAGTAAGAGTGAGGCTTCTCGTTTCATCTTTAATCTCCAAAGGATCGCTGAAATCATTATCATTTTTTCTTATTTGTTCTCCGTCAATTTTGCTGCGAAGAACGACTGGTTGTGGAAATGGTTAGGGAACTTTTTCGTATGCCAATAATGCTTAACTTGCTCCTAGTCGATGATAATACCTAAAGGGTCGTTTGGAAATGGAACTATGATTCTTCCTAAATTTTCGATGGACAGTTGATTGAGTGAAATTTGATGATGAGAAATAGGTGATGGAAGAAATACATGTGATGAATGAATTTTTGATGAGTTTTGAATTAAAAATGATTATTTTAATTATAAAGTATAATTATATTATTAATTAAAATTTTATTATAAAATAAAAAAATTTATAAGAAAAATTTTGTTAAAAAATATATTATTTAAATGGGTTTAATGTATAAGTGAAGCACTGGTTGCTCCACACCGTGTGAAGCGCCTTGAAAATCATCTGATCGAGATCCAACGATGGAGATAGAAGTGCCCGTCCAGATCACATCGCACGGTCGTGGATCATCTCGCGACATTTTGCTTCGTTCAGATCGCCCGCCCATTCTTTTTCATTAGCCCGCTCTTTCCATCTTTTCCCTCTTTCCCTCTGATGCCTACTCCCTAAAAATCTCTCTCTCGTCGACTGATCTCGATCTCCCTCGCCGATCTCTGATGTCTTGGTCTGACTTCCTCCGACCGACTGCAGATCCACCTCTTTTTCTCCAGCGTCCACAGGTGTTGCTCCTGAGTCTCGACCCCTCTCTCTCTTGCTCCGATGCCTCTCTCTCATCCTTACACCCCCTCTCTCTTTGCCTTCTCCTCTAGTGAGTGCAGGATTTAGGGTGTTGGCGGCTCTTCTTTCTTCTCAGGGATAACGACGGGACGACGGTGGCGACAGACACTTAGGAAGCAGAGAAGAAGGTAGGCACATAGCTCATCGCCGTGGAGAGGAAGAAGAATGGGCTACAGATTGGGGACAACCACTCCACCGTGGAGGCGCTGAGGACAAAGGACTTCTAGGTGTTGTTTTTTGCGACGTCGGGATGGGGCTGGCGGTGATGAACAACATGAGGCAGATGGGGCAGGCAATGGGCTATGACGACGTCTCCTCATCAGCATCTACAACTTTTTTGGCTGTGTCGGTTCCGGAACCATCTCCGAATACTTCATCCAGTAAGTTGCCTGCTTATAGCAAAAACAACATTAAACTCCTCTATTTTGTTTTCTATCTGAAAAGTTTTCGACTTTCTTATATTCTCCTTTATTTTGCACCAAAGGAAACACAATTATTAGTTATTATTTGCACTCATGACTGCAAAAAAAAAGTGGACATCTACAAAATTATTTCTTGATGGGGGTAATTATTTCTTGGTCCGATTCTAGCTTTGACATGCGTACATTCTGTGAACTCACCGCAATATTCGCTTCATAATAAACATTTGCCTCATTGAGATTTTCAATGTGCTTCTTCTGAGTTCACATGTCCCATTGTACCGATTCCAGCAAGAACCATGTCCAGATTTTTGGAGTAAACAAGTATATGTACAACTGATAACATCTCATCTTTCAACATATTTGGGGTGCACTTGTTGTAAGATGTTGAGGCAATTGTTTTTCTGTTCTATTGAACATGGTTCATTTGACTCTGATTCTAATAAATCCAACTTTATATTTCTTTTGTAGGATTGGAGAAAACATTTCTTTTCAATCTCCTTTTGCCCGCAAGAGTATCACTTTTGATTTTCTACTCATAAGCAAGGCTGACCTTATTTAAGATACCAGTGATTGGCAATTCGGCTTGTTAATGGTGCATCTTATTGGCAACTCTAGTGAAGTGGGTCGTAACATTATTACTTATGGTAAATAAGATTGTATATTTTGTACCATAGCAAATAGTAAATGCTTTGTGTATGTGTAGCACGAGCTATTTGTGTGACTAATGGGAGTTCTTCCATCAATCATTATGCAGATTATTTCATGAAAACACTACTAGGAATTATCTTTTGGATTATCATGTGACCTTTCATGCTATTGGGTATTGTCATATTGACAAAGGGAGAATGTTTAGTGGTTCCCAAAATGTTAATGAACAAATTATAGTTGATTCGCTTGAATTTATACACAAATTATATGTTAAAGCTACCATCTTAAAATATAGCAAAACCTTTTATGGATTCACGCATGCCAACTGCTTACATGCGTGGATGATTTGGGTATCTGAATGAAACTGTTCCTAAAATTAATGAGTTCGTGCTCCACGTTCCAATTCTTTTGGAACATTATTCATTGAGTTGCTTCAAGTGAGGTCATTTAAAAGTTTATTAAAATTTGTTTAAATGCTAAGCATAGTTTTAACTCTATGATAAAATTTGTTAAACATTGATAATACGCCTGTCATAAGTTGAAACTAGGAGCTTATGGCATCTAAAAGAAGAAACTTCTTCAAAACACAACACAATCTCACCACAAACATCATGATAATTATTATTACGAGGGCTACAATACAATGTTGCCTACTAGCGCTTTTCCACGAAAAATAGGCAAAGCTGCTCACAGTTTGAGTACATCATGATAATTGTTATAAGGGCTACAATAGAATGCTGCCTACTAGTGCTCCTCCACGAAAAATAGGCAGAGATGCTCACAGTTTGAGTACATACATCCATTTTTTAAGGAATTACAAGAATCAAAGTGGGCAAAGTTAGACCCTGTAGCATATGCCGACAATAATGGACCCAACATAGAGAGACCTCGAAAGTCGATGGCCATGACGACGGAGCTGACTGCCATTACATCTTGCGAGGCTGCATTCCATAGAGGTCTCGGAGTTGCATGTTTCCTGAAGAAAAAAATTCGAAAATTATCAATCATAAAAATATAAATGTGAGATCCGAAGACAACACAGGTCATTGCAGGAATTAATCCCAGTGCATATAATATTTTTAATCGTATGTATTAAATAGTCAAACTTAAGTTGTTCAATTTATTGCCTACTTCCTTTCACTGCCGAACTCCTCCACTTAAATGACAAATTACACATGTTAGGATCATGTAGCATTGGGAAAATTCAAGAAGAATTATTAGAAAAAAAAGGTAAAAAAAGGCTCGATGTCATGCTTGTCTTGTATAGATGTCCAATTTTGTAGATGTCCAATATATATTTTTTTTTGCAGCCACGAGTACAAATAATAACTAATGATTATATTTCCTTTGGTGCAAAATAAAGGAGGAGAATCTAAGAAAGCATAAAACTTTTAAGACAGAGAACATAATAGAGGAGTTTAATGTTGTTTTTAGGCAACTTACTGGATGAAGTATTCGGAGATGGTTCTAGAATCGATGCGGCCAAAAAAGTCGTAGATGGTGATGAGGGAGATGAAGATGGAGACATCGTTATAGCCCATTGCTTGCACCATCTACCTCATGTTGTTCATCATCGTCAGTCCCGTCCGAATGCTGCACAGGAACGACACGAACAACACCCAGAAGTCCATCGTCCTCAGTGCCTCCATGATGGACTGGTCGTCCACAATCTTCAATCCATTCTTCTTCCCCTCCGCAGTAGCGACATGACCTTCTTCTCTGCTTCCTCTGTGTCTGTTGCCATTGTCATTGTCCCTTCGATCATCAGCGGTTGGGCGATCTAACCGTTCTCCACATCCAGCCCACTCGAAGTAGCTTTCGACTTTGAAACGACCACCAGATGAGAGAGGGGGAGAGTAAGGGTGAGAGAGACAAAAGAGGTATCAGATGAAGAAAGAGAGACAGAGAGAGGTCGAAACTAGGGAGTAGCACCTAGTGGACGGTGGAGAAGAAGAGGTGGATCTGCAGTCAACAGGAGGGAGGCAGAGTACATCGCCGAAGATCGGCGAGAGAGATCGGTTGGCGAAAGAGAGATTTTTAGGGCGAGAGAGGGAGGAATCAGAGGGGAACGAGAGAGAACACACGGGGAAATGCTTCACACGATGCGGAGCAACAAGTGCTTCACATACACATTAAACCCTACTTAAATATAAAAACAATTTTTTGAAATAATTATATTTAAATGAAATAGTAAAATTTAATAAAATAATAAGTAATAAATAATATTATATTAATTCATTATTAAAATTATTTTATATTTATTAAATGATTTATTTTATAAACAATATGGTGTGAGAGAAAAGAAAAAGAAAAATAAAATGAATTAAAAAAACAAAAACTATCACGTCAAACTCAATAACACAAAAAAATTGTAATAGCTCTCCGGTTCCACCAATCTTGTTCCTGCCCTGGAACTTGATTCGGGAGCGGTGTTTAATAAAATCGGACGGAACAAGAGCGACACCTAAGATGGGAACAAGATTATTTTCGACACCTAAGGTGTTTAACAAAACCGGACGGGAACAAGAGCGGTGTTTAACAAAACTCGATCTAAGGTCATGTTTGGTATTAGAACTTAGTTACGGCAAATGCGACACCTTGTTGCTCGGTAAAAAATAGGAAGTTTCACCTTTTTTTTGTGAAAATAGTAGAATCAACTTTTTTCTTTTCTCTCACACATTTTTTTATAATATAAGTTATTTAATAATTATAAAATTTTTATAATAAAGGATTAATATACTATTATTTATTATTTATTACTTGTTTATTTTTTAATATATTTAACAAATATAATTGATTTAAAAATTATTTTTTTATATTTAAACAATATATTTTTAACAAAAAAAATTCCATAATTTTTATTTATATTTGTATTTTCATTATTTAATAAAATTATTCTTTTATAATAACTGTTTACACACACTAAAATCAATCTATCACATCAATTATTTTATTTCTCATAATTAAATTTCACTCCATTCAAACACACCTTCAACTACTCTATCAATTCAATTATTCATCGAGAATTTGAGAGAACCTAGCCTTTTTTATATAAACATTTCAATTCCATTTTTATGTCATATTTTATTTTAATATGTTTTAAGATCTAATATTGTAAATTTACTATTTTCAATATTATATAAAAAAATCATATGTTTGCTTCCATATGTATTAGATTTGAGAAAGTTATGAATAAATGTCCCATTATTAACACACACGTACGTGTGTATATATATATATTTCATAATATATATATTAATATATTCCATAAAAGTTTCGTATATTCATTAAATTTTTAACTGATAATAATTATCTAGCTCAGTCAAACCTGCTGCTCCTGTTCGGTAACTACATCAACTACCTCTCTCTCTCTCCACCTCATCTCCCCAGAAGTGCTTCCGATCGGAACCCTAAGAAGAGAAAGGGGATAATAATCGGGGCCTGAGAACCGTCCAACGTTTGGTCGAACGATCGATTGAGCTCTTGTGCTGTGGCGATGGAAGTATTGGCTCTCAATCTCAATGGCGGAGGAGGTTTCGTCCTGGGGGCGAAGAGGAAGGCCGGGCCTGTGGCTCTGAGTCACAGGGCCACCCTCGCCGTCTCCGGCTGGAGGTTTCTCTCTGGGGACGACATTTTCATCCCTGGATTTGCTGGAATTGAGGATAGGGTTTGGACGAAGGTCGGTGGGAGACCTCCGCGGGCGTCTCCGTTTCGGTCGATTGTGGTCAGGGCCATTGGGAAGAAGAAAAATCACGATAGCGCCTCTTCGTCGGGTAATTATTCTTCCTCTTTTGCTGGGTGTTCGCTGCTCAATTTGGTATTGTTGTGTTCCTATCTATCGAAAGCTTGTTCTGCATGCGTTTGTGATGAAGGGTGGTAAATTTGTGTGGTTTTCGGTGTTACGGTGGTCGGATTTGTTGCATTGCTCAAAGGAGTAATTTTTCTCTTCCTAAATGGGATGACTTCTTGACAGCCTGTACTATCTTCTTGTTTGTCTATGTATGCGGAAGAGAAAATGAGTGGTTTTTCGGTTGCTGGCTTGGTAAACGTACGAGATTAATCAGTTGGTGATACTATTTTGACTAGCAGGCAATAATGACCCTTCAATTCCAGAGGAGGACAACGTCCAGGAGGGAGCGAACACGGACTATAGCAAATCCAACTCTAACGCCTCTTCTAAGAAGTCCCATCACTCACTGTCTGATTGGCGTGATTTCAGAGCGAATCTTGTGGCCCTTGAGCAGGTGCGTTGAAAAACTAGATGGTTTTGATTATCAAGGGATTGCTCTTGCAGTTATGCTGGATATGGTTCTACATGCCACTGGTATACATAGGCTGCTTCTCTTTATCACTTCTTCATGTTTGCTTAAGTCAGCTTGAGCGGTAAACATAATAATAATGTTTTGAAAAATCAAATATGTAATTGATGAATAATATAAATAAACAGAAACTATTATATCAACTTGGTTACTATGATCCTCTCAAAAAAAAAAAAAACTTGGTTACTATGAATCATAGGCTGGAATTCTATGCTTCTTTATCAGCACATCTAGCTGATGAGTACAGGTGTACCATAATGTATTTGACCATTCTGAGAACTAGGTCACCCGAGTGCCGCCGTAGTGCATTCCTTTCAAAGGTGTCCTTAAATAAATGGTTGATGAAAGGCTGAAGTTGTGCATATACTGAATGGAAATAATTTATGTTATCTGAAGCTTCATGATTAGTTTTTTACCTAGCCTTTTTTGTTTGGACCTGAAGTGTTCCTTTGATTACGAAGGGACATGAAGATGTTGGATCACTTATCTCTTGCAAAACCACGTGAAAACTCAGTGTTCAATTTGAAATTCAACTCAGGGTCATGCTGATGCAAATCTATACTCTATACATATTGCTCCATTTTTTAGTTATCGAATTTCCATTAAAATATTGTAGGAAGAATCATTATGCTCATTTTAATTGGACAACTATTTCGTTTAAAAAAAAATTGGACAACTATGTGAACATAACTTCTGATTGAAGTATCTTTAAACGAATACAGTTTCTGCGTTTCCAGTGTAGTCTAATTCCAAAAATTTCCAGTAGTCTAGACTCTAAATACTTCCTTAGTGAATTTGCTAAACAGTAAGTGGTTGCAGTTTGATACTGTGAATCTTTTTCAAATAACATTGTCTCCATGTTGTTATCAGTAGAACCTAATTCCAGCACAACCACACTAAAAAGAAAAGATCTAGCATAGACACTGTATAAATAATAGACTTTTTTTTTTCAGATTCAAATAAGCATAAGTAATCTTGTTAAACTCTAGAGTCAATATTTGAACTCTTACAAGTTTAAGAACATAGGAAAACAAAATGAGTGACATTGTCATAAAATCTTATATGATCTACTCATCAATAGATTAAAAAATTGTTGAAGAGTTTGTACAAGTATACACGACTTTCTCCTAAAAAAAAAAAAACTCTTTATTTTGTGTAAAATAAATAGTTATAGCATTTTAAATATTTTTTACTAGCTTATTAGTAGATAAGAATGGAGTTGACAAAAAATGAGTTAAAACTTTTTTGACATGAAGTTTAAATGTATTTTTATTTTTTCCTATCTTAAAACCTATCTCATGACAGTACAAAATGACAATCATGATAGTAGTCTTTCAATTTTTAGAGCTCATGTGTGTGTATGATTTTTATTTTACTTTATCTTCTCTTCTACTTCTCACATAAAAAATTATAGTTATACGATGATGCTATAAAATGATGAACATGTCTTCCTGACAACAGTTTTATATGTACTTACTTTTATTAGTAACTCTAAACTTTTTAAACTTTCATTAAACATAAAAAAATTAAGTATACATTTGATTGGATTATAATTAAGTTTTAACTGTTACATAAACTTTACAGCCTTGTATGCACAAAATACATAAACATTAATTTATAGAAAATATAATTTATGATGCTTGTCAAGGCAAGATGACCTTACTGATCCATTATATTGATTGAATAACTATTCTTTTTCATTTTTCTTAAATTTTTTTGAGGAGTAGCTATCACATATGTCATCACTTGACTCCATGCATTTAACTATGTCGATATTTTGTTTGTGCTCCTACCATCATCTTCAATGGTAGATCTTATTAGCATCGCTTCTGGGTGTCGTAAATAGCTTTTCTCCATGCGGAACCACCAATTTCGCATGATGACAATTTGACCTGGCAACACAAATTTATTTCCGCGATTTTCCTTTTTCTTTTCACAAAGGTTGCCTCTTCACTTGCCCTTGACTCCCTATAAAAATCAACAAGCTGAAGATGTGCCTTGTCTTTGCGGTTAATGGCGCGTGGTCACCTCACACGCATTTTGGGTGTCATTGTTCGTCACACTCAAACTGAACTACCATACTATTCTTCAGGTGTTGCCACTTTGGACATTTGCGAAAGCTTGCACATTGCTATTGTTAAAATCGGGATCATGACCTTGCATGCCCCATCGAAACCCCCTTCTCAGCAAGCTGGTCGTGCACATACTAGACAACTTGTATATGAAGCCATAAGATTTGTGGCTTTTGGTTTCTGCTCTGCCGACGACCACAACTGTACTTTTCTGTGCAACTGGTCATTTCCTTCTCTGTGTCCAATTGGTTGACAAATGTACACTGACATAAGCCCATCAATGTTCACTAGGTGGTATTGGTCGGATGTTGTTCACAACGATATGTTAGGGTACATGTTTTTGGTAGGTGGCAATAGAAGGCAGGCTTTCTTCTTGAGTGTGAGCTTTGTTTCTTCTTGCACTCCTGTAACTTTCTGCTCTTCGAGGCTTGTACATTGAAGATACTAGCAAACTAATGTTAAAGAAAAGATGGAAAGGCTTGGAAAGACAAAAGATAGAAAGGTTGGGAAAGACAGAAATGATAGAAAGGTTGAGAAAGAAAAAAGTGCCAGTTGACGCCTGACAACTAGTAGGGGAATTAGTAGTCTAGCAAACTATGACATTGACAAGCCAAAAAGGACCTACCAAATAAAATTAAAAAAAAAAATGAAAATTAGCATGACAGCTAGCAATGGAAGAATAAAAAGACAAATTTTAACCATTTTTTATACGTATATTTTTCCTTTTATCATTTATTAGTTGTATATGATGAACACAGAATTGACATAATTAATATTTGTATGCTCACATCTTAAAATTTTATTGTTTTTCTATATTTTGTTCAGTGTTGCTTAAATAAATTGATATATATATATATATATATATACAGTACACTTTGCTCTAGTTTTTAGAAAATTGATGTATCCCCGTACCGAATACCAGTACCATACCGGTATCCATGCAATGTGGCCCCCTGAACACACAAAACCTTCCAAATCAACGACCTAAAGGCCGTAGTCATCATCAACTCGAGAACCCCACCCAAATATAGGCAAGCACAATTTGTCCCAACTTTGGTCAATCCTCCACTACAACATCAATCCTCTCCCACCACCAACCCCTCTTACAGTTGACTGATTACCAAACCCACCAATTGTTGTCTTAACCATCCACTATTGATGACATCAGAGGTTGGATGAATGCTCCAGGAGACAAAGCTCATTGAGTGCAGTGATAAGATTTGGGATCAGACTCGTGGGTCAAAGTTTATGGGTCGTGTGGTCCTAGTGTCGGCAGGCCGATTTGGTGGCTGGAGTGTCGATGCATGCATGCCATAGTGTGAAAGGTCCCCTATACTTAATCTCTTGTGTATATAGCTGCATTAGTGCATTATGATGAAAAGGAGTATGATGTTGGAGGACCTTCGATGCACCCGATCTCATCACTTAAAATATGCTAGTTTGGTGGGACTTCTACCCCATTATGGGGATGATTGACAACCCGTCCTCCTGGTGTAGGAGGGATTCTAGAGCAACTAATTTATGTGAGGTTGTTGAATCAAATTTTTTGGTGGAATGGACTTTCATCAACGAATTGTATATTCACTTGGAAGAGTACTTGTCACCATCTACCCATTTGCTTTTGTAAAATTTCCTCAGATCACTCGAGCTAATTGATGAACACTAGATGGAGGACGTTCAAGCTGTGAAGGACATTTTTCGGGACACACCCCTCTCATTGGATGTCCAATGAGGTTCAATCTCAATGTTTATATTTGAGGTTTGACCTTGCATGAATTTTAGAGAAGGGCTTCAAAAACTACTTGTTGGGTAGTGGCACAATGTCTTGCCTCTAGCTCAGCAACTAGGACACTAGCACATTTGGCTACGCTCTGATGCTTCCTTAAGACAGAGTTTATACTGGTAGACATGATCAAGGCTGCTTGGAGGCGATGGCTTCCATTTTTTTGCCTTGATCAATTGGAGGACTCCTAAGAATTCATTATTGCTGAGGTGTCCAAGCTCCAGGCGGGGCATTTAGAGTTTAGGGTTTACATGCGAAGAACACCATCAAGCCTAACAAGGTTCGATTGGGATGTGACCCACTTATTTGATCTGTGGAGGTAGTGCTCTTGACAGACCTAGCAAGTTTCTTCCACTTATATTCTAGTTTTCATCAGTGCACTAACTGGACCGAATCTGGTGCATGGGCAACCAATCTTGGCTTTGTAGAGGCCTCAACTGGGCACTTGGCGAGGTTCTAAGATGCGAGCTGCTTATTTGAGGACTTTTGTGATCTTAAAAGCTCGTGGTGATCCCGATGATGTGGACCTCAACAAGGAGAACTCGCTGAGGCCGAATGATTTCCCCATGTTTTTCTACCAAGAGTTCTCGCCCATGTTAACAAAGGATGTCATGGTGGTCAACCATGAGTTTGGGGGTGAGAAGTGGTGTTTTAAGTTCCTTAACCAATATTCTTCATGAGGTCAAAGTGCTCGCTAGTAGAACGGATATAAGACTATTGACCGAATTGTCCAATGTCAATACACTTTATAATAGATAGGGAGGTCTTCAATGATGTCATACATCCAATGCAGTTAGCCTTTGTTGGCAGGCTTTCCATAACTGACATCTACACCAATGATTTAAAGATCATCACATCCAAGAGGTGAATTGGATGCTATGGCTTCTCATGGAAGGTTGTTTCTTTTAAAATCCTATGATTTGTCTAATTCTCCTTCTATGGAATTATTACAAGCATGTGGATTCTTGATACACTAAATGCAGTCAACCTTCGTTCGTGGGCTTTCCATAACTGACATTTACACCAATGATTCAAAGATCATCGCATCCTAGAGGCAGATTGGATGCCATGGCTTCTCATGGAAGGTTGTTTTTTTTAAAATCCTATGATTTGTCTCATTCACCTTCTATGGAACTATTACAAGCATGTCGATTCCCACTATCTTGGTTTTCGTGAATGAAGTGCCACATTACAAATTTCATTCTTAGCTGCAGTCAATTTAGAATCGACCAGTGTTGGGTTCCATTTCAACACGGCATGCAATTGTCCCCATGCTCTTTTGTGAAGTTGACGCTTTCCCATGGTGCACTTTCTTGACATGCCAAGAAGAAGGGGGCCTAATGTCTCCTATACTATGTTTT
Organism: Pontederia crassipes; assembly: GCA_030549335.1. Lineage (NCBI taxonomy): Eukaryota > Viridiplantae > Streptophyta > Magnoliopsida > Commelinales > Pontederiaceae > Pontederia > Pontederia crassipes. The sequence goes on from CM060190.1 coordinate 41,172,211, forward strand.
TTATAGCGGAAAGACCAGCAATCAGGTGGTCATCTGATATATTAAAAAGGGTGTCTCCCATTACTTAGTATTCATTTGGCAGTTAGTTTGTCGATAAGTGGAGCAGTTCGACTACAAAATAGAGGTATGATCAATGTTGTCAAAATCGCGAGTTGACTCGTTTTAGTTTGTCGATAAGTGGAGCAATTCGACTACAAAATAGAGGTATGATCAATGTTGTCAAAATCGCGAGTTGGCTTGTAGAATTAGACGATTTTACAATCTCATCGGAGGAAAATGAGTCAACTCGAAAGAAACTCTTTTTGAGCCAGCACGCGACAGAATCACATCCTGGTTTGTAAAATCTGATGACATGACATTCAACCGAGTCCACCGAAATCTTTTTTTTCGTTACCTGAGTTTGTGACTCACGCGATGCCCTAATCACTTACTCAAGCCCCAAATCCAAACACAACCAACCGATCGTTCATTATGCTTTCGCTGCTGCACCAGACTATTCGGGCTGTTCATCATCAGCTGATGTTCGTCGCCGCCGCTGCTCACTGTTGCTTCTGTTCGCTGCTGCCGCTGCTGTTCGCTGCATGCTCGCTGGTGCCGCTGTTCGCCACTGCTGCTGTTGTTGCTTCTGTCGTTTGTTGTTGCTTTCGTTCTTCCCTTCACTCTTTCTTTCTCTGCTCATGAACGCTATCGACCAACAATTTATGTCTTTTTTTTCTGTGCTTACGAGTTACATGTGTTGGCTCGCTTTTGTCCCCATCCTCTAATTTACTCCTGGCCATGAAAATGCCCATCCTCGTATGCAAGGAAGTTTTTTTTTTCTTTTAGTTTTTTAGTTGGCTACTGTGATGATGTTTTTTAAAATAAGTTTGTTTTGTATTGTGCCAAGTCCTCTTTCTTTTCTTTTGGGGTGATAGGGAGCAGAGTGTGTTCCGTGTTTAGTAGGCACATTGTGTGATGGCTTCTTCCCAATCACATTTTAGGGCTACCACTCTCTGACCCTATATCAGTTCTCATGGCTAGATGCTGGACATGCACAAAGCACAAGCTGCAAGTGTTTAATTTTAGATTGCTTTCCCACGATGGTCGCCTCATCTTGTGAGATTGGTTCATCACTTCCTATTTAGTACATGTTAATTCTACATATGTTGGTACAAGTGGAGCAATGAATTGACTCACAAAGGGTTTGGTAAAGATGTGACCAAGAGAGACACATTTGGCTGCACGGAGGAACATTAGTCACCCCATTTTAGATCGAAGTTTAGGATCTCCCCAATTCTAGTTGTGTAGTGGATCAAATGGATCATGGGAGTAGGAGACTTATGGTGCACTATTTTCTTTTCAAACACTTGGCCGCAGGGTGTCGCCAATCTGGCGTGGGTCTCCAAGATTCCCCGTATGATGAGGCCCCTTTTCACTGTCCTCTCAGCTCAAGGACGGGTTCTCCATTTGGTGAGGCCACTTTTCATGAGGAAATTGGATCATGGATTCCCCACTTTAGAGCAGACTATCTGATCATGCTTCACCGAGCTTCTTGCCTTAACATAGGATCTGGAGCTATAGTGCAACATCTGGCAACACCGAGTCCAGCTTGTGGACTCCCCACTTCAAAGCTGACTTATCGGACCAACACTTTACAAAGCTTCTTGTCTTATTCAACTATGCCTTGAGTTACTTCCTTGATAATAGGTAGGTGTTGCTATTTGGTCATATTATTCAGATTGGATTGTCAATGCAATTAGTGGTCTCATATATCCTCAAGGTTAAAATCTTCGCTTGGCTCATGAAGCACAACAAAATCCAAACTACGGTTACAAGTCATGGGCTCCTAGCACAAGCGCCATTTATGTGGTATTTGTGATGGCTGTAGGGAGGATATATATATATATATATATATATATATATACATGTATATAAATTATATATAAATATTTGAGGGTAGGCTGTAGGGGATATTATTGCTCATATGTTGTTCGAGTGTCCCATCATTGCAGAGATGATAGGCATAAAGCACTGGTGGTTTACTCTTCAGGGATATGGATGCGTTTTGGCGGTCTTTATGGCCACGTTATCAAGGGTGGAGGCACTCGATGATGGTGTCTATGGTGGTCACATAGGTCATGTCCCCAACATAACCACAATATGTTTTTGTGGAGGGGGAGGGAATGTTACATCGAGAATATTGTGCTGCACATCTGTTCTTTATGAGTTAGTGGGGGTGAATTGTTTTCCTTTTGTGGGGTCACACTCATCTCATTGTGTCTTCCTCATTTTCATGTACACACTTGTACGTCTTATATTTTCATTCTTAATACAAAACAGATGACTATGTGAATCCTGTAGTCATCCTTTTGTTTTTCGTGTTGATACATTCTCATCATCACAACTGGAATGAGAATCTGTGTCGTCAGAAGTATACATTTCATGCTTTTGAATTTGAACATTGTTGCATTATTTAATTATATGTTGATTTCTTGATTCATTCAGTTAGACATGTACATAAAGTGGTTTTCTTCTGATACACATAAGGATACATGAATGAACAATGGCAAACCGATTTTGTAGCACTGTCTTAATGTGGTATTTCTGTGTAATGTTTACATTTTGATTTGCATATTCAGGAGCAGTTGGTAGATCCTGATTTTCCGGCAAAGCATCCAGACTCTCATAACCGAAAAGTTGGCCTAAAGTGGGCACACCCTATATCTGCCCCAGAAACTGGATGTGTGTTAGTTGCCACAGAGAAGCTTGATGGAGTAGCTAGCTTTGAGAGAACTGTTGTCCTACTCCTCAGAGTGGGATCCAGAGACCCAAGAGAAGGCCCCTTCGGAATAATCCTTAATAAACCACTCCAGCAAAAGATCAAGCACATGAAACCATCGAATCGTCACCTAGCAACCACCTTTGCCGAGTGTTCTCTTCACCGAGGTGGACCACTTGATGCTAATATGTTCTTGTTCAATACTGGTGATAGTACGCCACTTCCAGGCTTCGAGAAGGTGGTTCCAGGTGTCTGTTTCGGTGCCAGGAATAGCTTAGATGAAGCTGCAGCACTTGTTAAGAAAGGAGTACTTATGGCTCATGATTTTAGGTTCTTCATTGGTTATGCTGGCTGGCAGTTTGATCAATTGCTCGATGAAATTGCTTCGGACTACTGGGTTGTCGCTGCTTGCAGTTCCAATTTAATTAGTGGCGCGTCTAAAGATGCCTCATCAAATCTGTGGGAGGAAATTTTGCAGCTTATGGGGGGACAGTATTCTGAGTTGAGCAGGAAGCCAAAACAAGATAGTTCCTAGCCACTAATATCAATCAGTAGTCAATCATATCAAGGCAACCAAATGAAGTATTTGTACAGAAGGTATTTAAACCGTATTGATGATTATGATTCTCTATATTTTTATGTAAAACTTGTCCCTTGTGATGGCTTCTTCCTTCCAACTCTATGCTAACAAAGTGGAGCAGTTCTTATATACAGATTAAAAAGCAAGGCAAGCCGAGCTCAGTTTTCAAGTCCAATGTACAGTCCAAAGCCAAAGCTGAACACTGTTTTAAGTTCTCTTGAACAAAGAAGGTTTCATTGCCTACCAAGAATATGGATATACCTAGAATGAACCTCGTAGTATAAATATATGCAATTAGTTGCACATTTATGAGGAGCCTGGTCCAGGTTTCTTGCTAAGCCAAGCCAAGACATTGCATGTCTTAGTTTCTTGCACACACAAATCTGACATCTTCATTTTTACCTCCTCCCATCTTTAACACCACTGCCCATCATAAAGTCTTCGACAATGTGACTTTGTTTCTCTGTTGTTAAAAGTATTATTTAATAATTTCACTAGTATACAAGTGTATTTCGCTTATAATCTTAATAAGATAAATTGCAAAAAAAAAATGTCGAAATCGGGATGATGCCATCTGGTTTCTGATCTCAACTTTGCTCACCTCGACCTTGCCACAACATTACGGTCTATGGTTTCTAACATTTTTTTTCTATGCAATATCCATATTAAAAGGTATCCGTAATGTAACACTGGCTAATTCTCCTTGGAATTCGCTCTTAATCCAATATTTTGAAGTTGGGTTGGATACCAAATTTAATATTGCAGCTCTTTGGGTTACATTTTTTAAAATATTTTTATAGATCGGCCACTCACTCAGATTCAACTTCTGGTTCATTTTTCTAAATTGTTCACATTTCGACTAACCGTTGGTAATCGTAATAGCCAGTTTATCTAACTTGGAAATAAAAATCGACAAACTTTAACCGCAGAACTATTATGGATTGTAAGAAATTAGTTGTTTTAAGTTTTATTCGACTGGATAGTGTGGTTGAAAAAAGAAGTAGAGGGTGATAATTTATGAATTCTTTATCAATTTCTGGTGACACAATCAACATTATTCAGACCTATAACTAAATTTGATTTTTCTCAAAAAAATGTTTCATATCTAGGGAGTTAACATGTATTGGGGATAATAAGATCCCACGTCTTTTTCCTTCAAAACAAAAAAAAAAAAGGCTGAAATTGGAGAAGCGCCAAATGCCCCCTTCCACTCGTCGCCCTCTCGTCCTGCGGGCAAGACGTGTGCATGGCTTTGCCTGCATCGACTCTGTTGTCACTTGAATGCTCCCATCGCCGCAATATGTATATAATATCAATGCATCTCTCTGTTCTTATCTACTACTACTCCACGCAGAAAACTCTATTTACGGAGAAAACGATCAGATCGGACAACTCTCTGCTCCTCGTCTTGGATCAGACGCAATTTTGCCTGCTGCGTGCCGTGCGTTTTTTTGTTAATTATTTGGATCGTTCATCTTATCGATCTGTCTCCTTGCACCTTCTCCTGAACTCCTGCCTGCTGAATCATGGACTTGATCAACGCCATTCTGAACTTTGTGGTTCCTCCGGCGAGCATGATCATGTTGGCCTTCGCGTGGCCCACCCTTTACTTCATCCATGCGCTGGAGTTGTTCTTCAAGACCATGCAGAGGGAGAACATGGAGGACAAGGTCGTCGTCATCACCGGCGCCTCCTCCGCCATCGGAGAAGTAATTGACTACTTAAACGCCATCTCCTCTTCACCTCTAAGTTTTCTTTAACTCTACTGTGAGGTCATTTGTAAGTAGGAAAAGTTGTACTTGCAGTGATGAGTTTTATATGTACAGCTTCATCTAACAGTTTGTTCTATACTTGACTGCTGCTTTCACCATTTGGATGCAGCAATTAGCATACGAGTATGCGAAGAGAAGAGCCAACTTGGTGCTTGTTGCGAGGAGAGAGCAGAGACTGTGGGGAATCAGAGAGAACGCGAGAATCCTGGGAGCAAAGCACGTCCTTGTGATGGCTGCCGACGTCGTCAAGGAAGAGGAGTGCAGGAGATTCATCACTGATACCATAAGTTATTTCGGACACAGTGAGTTCTATATCGGTACAACCATTACATTCAGCACACCCTTTAGGCAAAAAAATTAAGATCACTCAAAACTTTTTGCATGAAATAATATTTCAGAAATAATGTGTGCAATTTACTAGTCGCCACTTAATGCCACGAGTATTGATGCATGCATAAAGTCCCATGAGTGAGCCACGTAGCTGTTGGTTTTAAGGATGCATTTTGTCGCTCTTGTGCACGGTTTTCACTTTTCATGTTTCTGTAATATTGAAAGAACAATAAAGCTGTCTTTCTGAATGTTTTGACAGGAAGACTTTGCCATTATTATTGCCTCCCACTTGCTGTCTTTCTGAACATGTAGTTTTTCTTTAATAAGGTGAGATCAATCACCACTACAAGTTACTGGTAGCATTAAGTACATACTGAGAGGTCCATAGATCTAATCTCTTATAAATTATTAATTAGCAGTGGATGAAATTAAATAGTCCCTTGATGATCCTCCAAGGAGTAGAATTCTCCTTGCAGATTTGTTGTAACCTTGATTGCACGTATAACACAAAGTCAAGACTTAGAAGGCGCATAACCTTGATTGCATATTGCATTATTAAGTAGCTGATGCAAACATACATTTGTTTAAGACTGCAATGTCTTGATGACCTCCAAAATGTAGAGTTCACTTTTGGATGTACATGGGAATCTTCGCTCAACTTATTTACCTGGTTAGTTGTCTGATATTTTTACAGTGCACCATCTTGTCAATGCTGCAAGCCTGGGGCATAACTTCTACTTCGAGGAGGCTGCAGACACATCTGTTTTTCCGCATATGATGGTAAAATGCTGACGATATTTTTTTTTCCTGTTTGTAGGCTTTAATAGAACATTCTCCGAATCTCCATCCATCAAGAATTAGTATGATGCTATCTATATATCGAATTTACAAACCAACTCCAAATATCATAGGCTTCATGAAAATTGTTCAGCTATTCGAATAATTGAACAAAGTAGACTGGTCGAATGGGATATTGATGAAAAACTAATATCTGTAGAAACTTTTAATGATTTCATCGTACGCACTTTTCACTTTTTGCATTGAATTTGAGTACTGATCAGGACGTCAATTTCTGGGGGAATGTGTACCCGACTTACGTAGCTCTTCCGTACCTGAGGCAAACTCGCGGCCGCGTCCTCGTTAACGCTTCGGTGGAGAGCTGGATGCCAATGCCCAGGATGAGCCTTTACGCCGTAAGCACCAAAAGAAATGATCACTTTGTGTGTGCCAGCAGCCGGACACACAGTCTTATGATTCGTTCGTTCGTTATCCCCTGCTGTTTGTGACATTTTTCAGGCAGCGAAGGCTGCAGTGATAAACTTCTACGAATCGCTGAGGATTGAGGTAAGGGATGATGTCGGGGTCACCATAGAGACCCACGGCTGGATGGGCAACGAAGTGAGCAAAGGAAGGTTCATGCTCGAGGAAGGAGGAGCAGGTCAATGGAAGGAGGAAAGGGAGGTACTGTTGCTTTTAATCTTTCTCTCTCTCATCATCTGTGATGCTAAAGAGATGTATATTTGGAGCATAAATAATTAAGGAACAACTGATCGCTCACATGTTTGGCTTCAGGTGCCCATGACGGGGGGTCACGCCGAGGACTTCGCCAGGATGATGGTGGCCGCGGCTTGTCGCGGCGACGCGTACGCCAAGCACCCGAACTGGCACGACATATTTCTCCTCTACCGGGTGCTGGTCCCGGACGTCATCGGCTGGACGTTCCGGTTGCTGCTGTCCGACCGCGGACCGAAGACGATGGGAAGGCCGCTGCTGGAGGCCAAGGTCGCCGGCAGGCCGCTCCTGGAGGCGCCGGCGACGCGGCCGCTCCTGGAGGCCACGTCGCCCAGGAAGGCCGCGGCCTACGTGCAGTCCTTTCCGCAGCGTCAACAGATAGCTGAGTAGAGAACAAGGCTTTTTATGTGTCATTAAGCGTTTACTTTAATAAATCGTTAATCTCAGTTGTTAGCTGCTGCTGTTGTTGCTGCCACTCTCTGAATAAATGAGGTCGAACTATTTGAAGTATAAACCTCAACTAGTCGATGTGAGACTCCACTAAAAGCTGTATGTTGTCGTTAGCTGATTTATGACGCGAAGTATAATGCACGCCCTTTAAACTTTGTATATCTGGTTAGTTCTTGTGTGTTCTGGTATATGTATGAAGCATTTGATTTATGTGTTATGGTTGGTTCTTGTGTATATGTTTATGATTAAGACTATTTGTGCTATGATATTTCTTAAATCAAATTGACTATAGTTCAAACAATTTATATTTCTATGCAGTCACGGTTTTAACTGAGACCTTGGGTGATTAATTCGGGATCGAAAAAATAGAACAATATTCTAAACTACTAGTATTCGTCGGGATCACTTAGACTCAACTCCAGTCGTCGGTTAAAATCATTTATATGCCATGCATCCAATGTATGTCCAATATTATAGAATATTACAATCACTTTTGCCCTATTATTTTATGCTCATCCGAACTGAGATGGAAGGATGAGATGAAGGCGCACCTATTCACTCGTCCGATTCAAATGGTTTCTCTGCGCGACGACGCTAGTGACACGTTCAAGCGGTTATTCTCTCCTTGGGCGACGATGCCATGCGATCGAGAGACAATAGCTGCGCCTACCTCCTTCTCCGCCATGATCGAACGACAACATATAGTAGTCCCAGGCACTGCGGCTGGATCTTGTGCATGTAGGAGTAGCACCCGACAGTGTCGATAGAGGAGTTGTAGTGCTAGATTGTCGAGGGTTCACAAGTGGCGACACGATATTTTTGGCGAGGGAAGAGGCACGAACGGCGGTCGCAAACGAGACCTCTCGTCGACCTAGCTTCGGAGAGAGGGGGGAGGAGATGTGTAAAGAGACAACAATGTTTTTCACATAAAGAAAAACGCGAATTACCGACGGTCCGAACCGTCGGTAATCAGCCCGAAAATCGTCGGTAACGCAATTACCGACGATTTTTTAGTCGGAATCGATCCGTCGGAAAGACGCTCGTCGCAAACGGATTTGCGACGGTTGAAAAAAATTCGTCGAACGGTTTTGGCCGTCGGAATAGTCCCCGGCGGTTCGACCCGTCGAAATTTTCCGACGGTTGCAACCGCCGAAAAAGTCCCCGATGGTTCGAACCGTCGATATTTCCGACGGTTGCAACCGCCGGAAAAAGTCGGCGGTCCGAGCCGTCGATATTTCCGACGGTTGCAACCGTCGAAAAAGGCTTCCGGCGGTCCGAGCCGTCGATATTTCCGACGGTCGCAACCGCCGAAAAAGGCCGGTGATCCGAGACGTCGAAATTTCCGACGGTTGCAATCGCCGGAAAAGGCCGGCGGTCCGAGCCGTCACAACTTTTCGACGGTCCCAACTGTCGAAACTTTAGACGGTTGTCGCAACCATTGATCTTTTGACGGTCGCAACCGTCGCAAATAATTTTTTAAATATAAAAAAAATTAGCGGCCGGATCCGGCGCCCGCCTGGCGGCCGTTCCGGCGCTGGAGGCCGGATCCGCCGCCAGGAGGCCAGATCCGGCCCGCCTGGCGGCCGGATCCGAACGGCCACGGCCGGATCCGGCCGACAGCAGAGAGAGAGATTCCGGCGCAGAGCGGGAGAGAGAGATTTCGACAGCAGAGAGGGTCGCCGGTGCGGGAGAGGGTGGCCGGATTCCGGCGTGGGAGGGTCGCCGGCGTCCGGCGCGTGGGAGAGGCCGATCTCGCGGCGTAACCGGCGTCCGACGTCCGTGCTCATGGCCGGGAGAAAGAGAGAGGAGAGGAGGGAGAGAGAGAGAGGAGTGGAGGGAGGAGGGAGAGAGAAGAGGGAGGAGGGAAAATATATAAAGGAAAAAAATTGGAAGGAAAGCGAGAAAAAGGGAAAAAAAGTGGGATAACGAAATTTTAATTACCGACGGTTTCGGCCGTCGAAAACATAAATAATAAAAAATTTTATTTTATTTAGTTATATATATATTTATTTTTTTATTTTATCGACGGTTTGAACCGACGGTAATCTTTACCGACGGTCAAAACCGTCGGTAATTGCGATGGTTTGGATATCCGTCGGAAATTGCGGTTGATTTACCGACGGTTATGATCTTCGGAAATTGCGGCGGATTTTGCGACGGATGGATATCCGTCGAAAATATCGACGTTCCTAACCGTCGAAAAATTAAATAATAATATAACAAATTATATAATTAATTTTTTTATTTCCGACGGTCACAACCGTCGAAAAATCCGTCGAAAAAATTTAATAATAATATTAAAAATATATATTTTAATTTTTTTATTTTCGACGGTCCTAACCGTCGGAGAAGTCGTCGGAAATTGCGACGGATGGATATCCGTCGAAAATATCGACGTTCCTAATCGTCGAAAAATTAAATAATAATATAATAAATTATATAATTAATTTTTTAATTTCCGACGGTCGTGACCGTCGGAAAATCCGTCGAAAAAATTTAATAATAATATAAAAAATACATAATTTAATTTTTTTATTTCCGACGGTCATAACCGTCGGAAAAGTTGTCGGAAATTACGACGGATGGATATCCGTCGAAAATATCGACGTTCCTAATCGTCGAAAAATTAAATAATAATATAAATTATTTCCGACGGTCATAACCGTCGAAAAATCCGTCGCAAATAGCGACAAATTTAGAACCGTCGAAAATTATCCGTCGGAAAATCGTGATTTTCTTATAGTGTTTCCGCAGCTATTGTTGATGTGTAACACATGTACATTTATACAAGAAGTAAAGCAGTAACATGGGTAAACAAAAACATAGTTAAACATTTAATGTGGTTATTCCCGATCGGACATTTAATGAAATAAATTAAAAGATGAAGGACATTGTTATTACAAAGTAAAATTGAAGAATAACGATATAAATCGTTAAAGTTGAAAAGTATTTAGCGAAATTTATTCATTCGTAATCATGCCCTGATAGAATTCTACTCTGGAAGACTGGGAACATATTTATGAAATCGAGAGGATAATTGGAGGAGTAAACAATAAAATTTATAGCTTTTTTGCTAGAAAATGAGTGGCAAAACTTTGAAGATCCAGAGGTATATTTGGGATGAATGAATAAATAAATAATTCATTGACATCACCATGACATCATTGGCACAAGCATTCTTCTTCTCGATTGATGACCAACAAAAATGTGGGTCGTTCAAAGCACCCGCACATGCATTCCTGAGCTCAAAATTGCGAGTTGTTTTAAAAGAGCAGTTATTTAATTTTCTGGGGCTCAAATTATTAGCAAATTAAGTGATGTTAACCTCCTGGTTGTGTCCGGCATCAAGCAGCAGCAGCTCTTGGCATCCAGAAGGTCGAAGAGTATCCAATGTTCAATTAACTACTTATGTCTTAACTGATCAGCTTCTTTGTATGATTTAATGTGGCCAGTCAATAATTTCTTCACATGCTTCTCGACTCCAGGAAGGAATTTTCTTTCGTTAAATCAATTGAAGAAGAAGAAGAAGAAGAAGAAGAAGAAGAAGAAGAAGAAGAAGAAGAAGAAGAAGAAGAAGAAGAAGAAGAAGAAGAAGAAGAAGAAGAAGAAGAAGAAGAAGAAGAAGAAGAAGAAGAAGAAGAAGAAGAAGAAGAAGAAGAAGAAGAAGAAGAAGAGGGATAAATGTTTTGCTCAGAGAATGAGATCGAGGGCATGAAAGATAAACAAATTAGGAGGAGGAGGAAGAAGAAGAAAAATAAGATGTATGAAGACACCGAGTAAGACGCCGCAAGGGGGGCAGGCACATGGGGGGAGGGGGGAAGCAAAGCACCCGGGATCGGTGGGGGCGGCATATCGTCGAACACAACCCACGCAACATGAAGGAACGTGTTGGTCTGGTCCCCCTCCCCCGCACGGCAGAGGGACCGCCCCCCCGGATTCACGAGGAACGCCGTAGTTGGTCATATGGTTCAACTTGGTTTAATCTCTTCTTTTTGTGTTTTTTTCCCTATTTTTGGTCTCCAATTAAACGAATAAGAAGAAAACAGTAAAAACAAGGAGCCAATTTATCGCAAATGCATTTCATATTTGAATTATCAACTTTTTCGGCATTATTATTATGAACTTTTATTTATTATTACTAAGTTAATACATTTGCAATTTATGCATAAATATTCTTTTTTCTCTTGGCACCACTATATTGATTCCGAGAGGAGCAAGCAGTGCACAGCACATGACGTGCACCCTCCACTCCAGTATAAATCCACCACCTTCATATGATTGAAATATTTTAACGCCCCACCACCGCGAAACCCCGTGCATCTTTATCATGTATTCATGATCTTCAACATCATCGTATGCGCTCTTCCCCCCACAACTTTTTGACCACATCACCTAATCTCTCTCTCTCTCTCTCTCTCTCCATCCACTGCTTTGCTTCCAAGCTAATTCCATCTTCCTCCTCTTGTCTGCTACATTTTCATAATTCTAAGCTTCTTGGAGAACTCACAGAAACGGGTACACAGATCTCTGCTGCGCTTCCTTCTTGTTAATTAAAGGTATGTGCCTCTGCTTCTCTTATGTTCTCTCTCTCTCTCTCTCCCCCCTCTCTCTCTCTCATGGAAATTGGCCACAGGAGATTGAGTAATCTATCACAACCCCCTCTTAATCCTCGTTCTTGCTTAGTTGATTCTGATCACGATCCCCTTCAGCGTCTGTGTTGCATCCATCCTCTGTGGTCTGTTCCTCTCTGCGTCCACGTTACAAGCACCCCGCTGCAGCAGAAGCAGCAATTCCTTCATAGTTCATACGCTCGACCGCGTTTCCAGATGGCGAACCGGGTTCGAGGGTCGGGGCCGGTCCGGCCGGAGTTACGTTAACTTTACCATCTATAATATTATGTCATCGATATCGTAGCTTTTTTCTTGTTCTTTGATCCGTAAAAGTCTCCGGTTGATGGAGCCCCCTTCCTGACCCGGCGATGGTTCAACCCCAACCAACCACTTCACGCCCTGCCACCAATGCACCAGACACCCCTCGGGTCCTCCTTCCCCATTTGACTCGTTCTGTGAGTGTGAGTGAGTGTGAGTGTGAGAAAGAGGTGGTTGGAGGCCTTTCGTGTCGCGAGAGAGACTTGGATGCAAACATGAGATTGAACCAATCTTTTGATAATCGAGTCGGCTTAGCAATTAGATCACAAGTAAAGTGATTTTTTTTATAAAAATAATACTATTTATAATATTTTAATTATATCATATATCAAATACTATATGATGTATAAAAAAGTTGATAACCAAGTAATAATAAAATACTAAATAATAATATAAATGTAGTATCTGTTTTATTTTCAAATATAAATGTTGATTTAAAATGACTTTCAAACTTGCTAATATTTATTGTTGTTATTAGATTTTTGTTTATATCATAAATAATTCTTATTGGTATTTTACTTTCTTTTTTTAACACTTTTGATTTCAATTCTACTTATTCAAGTTGTTCTTTTACTTTTCCTTAAAATTATCTGTTTCCTTTTTAGTATTACCTTTCATTTCAATTTTCAACTATGGATTCAAAATTTTATTTCACTTCCATATATTACTCTTTCACCATTAATCTTTTACTCTATGTTTTTTACTATTTCATATCAATTTTAAATTGCAGAGTCAAAATTTCCTTTTAAAAAAAATTTTACCTTCCTTCTTTTACATTCCTTTTTCAATAATTTTATTTTATTTTTTCCAATTTTAAACTGAACTGGGTTCACCCAATTTGCGGATTCAGTAGTTTTTACCGATTCCTTCGATTTTTTATTGGTTCAAATGCGATATCAAAATTTCAACTTCTAATGAATCGAACCGAATGATTGAACCAATTGGACATAATTCTCTATTGAACCGATTCAACTAATAGGTGCGGTTCGGTTTTAACATAGTAATTGGATTGAAGTCATTCAAAGGGCAACGCAGATGGAGAGGAGAGATGGCATCACGGTAGAGGGGAACTGCATGTGGGGGGTGCCGTTATTGGACTTTTGGAAGCGAGTTTGTGTTACTTTTGTGCCTACATTAATTATCACCATTATATATATATATATTACTTATTGATCCAACAAGTTCCAACACATGGATGAGACCATGACACGTGACGGCAGCATGGGGTTCTTTTCTTTTATTAGCATTTGGGCTCCTTGGGCACGCATCGTCCATGATTGCTGGCAATGGCATCGAGGATGCTGTGAAAAGATTAAGAAAAGCTCGCTCTTGCTGTGAGAAAAAATAAAATAAAATTGGATTAATCAACATTTTATTAAGATAAGCTTCGGGGTATAAAGTTTATAACCCAGATCTGTATGTCCTTTTTGTTTTCCAATGTTGGAGCTTGATTTAATATATAAACTTTGCATTAATTAAATTACAGTTTAATAACCAATGCGTACTATCGGGTGCCAGTGCGCGCTGCCGTGCCTTTGTTGGGCGCCACCACATCCTTAGAAGTAAGAACACATCCCCAACATGGGCAGCCAATAGGAGTCTACAGTTCCTCCATATCTCTCAGGCCACGGCTGCCACCACATGGTCTGCCACCTCCTGCCCTGCCCCCTCAGTTAGGCAAGGACAAACGAAATTGAACTCCATGGAAAGAGAAAGGACTGTGTAAAGTTCATGATCCAAGGATTTCAAATAAATAAATAAATATTATTATTATTATTATTATTAAAAATAAATAATAATAAAATAAAATGGGGATGCTGTTTGCCACTTTTCTTGTTCTGTCCTTCTTTGCCCCCTGTAAGAGCCTCACTCATCACTCATCAGTTACAATTTTTTCCATGCCAAGCAGCTGCAAGCTCATTAACGTACCGCTCTGCTGAATCTAGAATCAAATCTACTACCTCCTTCATCCATAGTTTGGCCTCTTGTGGCTCTATTCAAGGTTCACTCTTGTTATTTTCCTTCTTACTTTGTTGTTGTTATTGTTAATAAGAGATGAAGTAGTCATGCTGGGTTCGGTCACTTGTATATGAGCATATGTTGCTTTTAGTATGTTTTCAGCCTTCTTCTTTTTTCTTTTAACCTTTTTTTGTACCTGAATTTTATGTTGCTGGCTTTGCTACAAGTGTTAGATTGCTTGCAGGGTAGTATGAGAAGTTGTACTTGTGTTAGTTGAGGAAGGCCATTTTCTTGCCTGAATTCTTGCGTCAAAATGGCAACTGATGTGGAGCAAAATTACTACGGTGGCTGGCCGCAGGAGTTGTCGGACGGAGATGAGCCGCAGGTCATCGTCCTCTCTCTTTCTCTCTCTCTCTTTCCCTCCCTACATTATTTAGTGTGTTCTCCCCTGATTTTGAGGAAGTTCCAATCTTTTTGTTCCTCTTTTCTGAGATTTGTATCCAGAAAAAAAATGCGACTGTAGATGCATGAAAAAGATATCTGAGACCATGGCAGCTTCTGCGTGGTTAAGATTTTTCTTGGGTATCTTGGTTCTCGAGTGGTTAAAGATCCCAATTATTCATGCCGCGATTAGTAGATCGGATTGCTAGGATTGAGCGGAAAGAAATGTTTTACTTCATTTTGCATGGTTGCTAATTGTAAGCTGGCAGGCTAAATATCGTTCATTTCAGGAAATCCCCGTCTCTCAAATGCTTGATCATGGATCCATATCTTTTGGGAGATTCACAGTAGAGTCACTGTCGTGGGAGAGGAAATCAGTTTTTGCTCATGACAGACGACAAGAGGAACTCGAGAAGTTCAATGGCCTGGTTGCGAAAAAGAAGGCATATTTTGAAGAGCGTTATAGACGAATGCGAGCACTGAAAGCTGCACAACAGAGTCAGCAAACGGAGCTCATACTGGAGTACGGTGGCGAAGGAAGTAATTCGAGCCAATCCGAAGAAGAAGATGAAAAAGCTTCAAAACATGTAGGCCCTAGAGATGAAGGATCAGCAAACATTACTTCTACTCCCTCCGAAGAACAGGTTAAATCTGAAGTTGTATTTGAGCAGGAAAGCTGCCACAGTGGATCTCATCAAGCACATAAGCCAGATCAAGAATCCTCATTCCAGGGCATTTCTTCATCCGGAGAAAGCTTCACAAATGTTGATCAGGACAAGAACTACAGTAGCATTTCGCAGTTTGAACCATCAAAAATGGATTCTTCCGCTCAAATGATGGAAAATGTGCAAGTGAGTGAAGCAGATCACAGAAATACTCTCGGGAGTCAAAAGATTTTGAGGAAACCTGAGAATTTAGTGTCAAGCTCCAGGCCTGGAGCTGTAACCAAGGTGTCCGGGCTGAAAAAAGAGAGTTCACAAGTCAATCACGGCCATAGATCGTTTCCTAAGATTAAGGTACATTAACTTGGAGCATTTTTGCATTTACCATCAAGAACTAAAAGCAAGATTAATTAACTGGATGAACAATTGAGAAATGCTATCCTGTATGAGAAATCAATTTGATGGGCTCAGTGAAAAAGATACCATGTCGACCCCTATGAAAAGTACATGTAGGATGATTTTCTAGATCACTGCTTATTCTTAGGCACCAGAGGAATACATTAATTATTAGCTTAAGATGTAGCACGTCTGTTACAATGTTAGAAAGGATTGTTTGGTGAAAATAAATGTTAGAACTCCAAAAAAGTCGAAACACATTCAAGTTAACTCTTTATCCTTGCCCAGGATTCTGCAACAGGAACAAGGAGAGGTCCTGAATTAAAACTAGAAACAAAGGCAGATGTCATTAGGCCATCCAGAGGAACAACAAATCCTTTACGGCAAACCTTTGGCAAGGTAGAAACTAGTCCCCTTGCCAGAGGTACAAATGTTAGCAAAGCGAACAACAGTACAAGATCTAGCTTGCATGCTTCAAAAAGACCAATAGTAGGGACAGGGACCGAGCGCTCCAATCTTACTACTGCAGGTGCCTTTTCTGCTGCAATGCAGGAAAGGGCGAACTTCAGGGGATCTGAAACAAAACAGGTTTATGGAATTCCGAATAAAGTATTATCATCACTTGGTCATGTAAAAGGTGGTCTCATTGTTCAGGTCAGGTTTTGCATTTCATATTCAATTTTTTCGTTGTGTTTCTCATTTGTTTTCACCTCTTCAGTTTTCTTATTTCGCTTTATAACTACTATAATTAATTGGACTTAGCTTAGAAGCAATTTGGGTCTTAACTCTCCAGATATCTGCTAGTTCAATGTTTGCTTTATGCTTACATATGTACCTTTCAATAGTGGAATACGCATGCATCTTTGGCAAGTAGTTGGTGGAACCTCACAACTTCATTTTTCAGTTAAATTGATAACTAAATTATGTTAAAGAAAAACAACTTTGGTACTTTGCTCCGCTTAATGTCTTCACTGATTTGTTCATGTACATTTAATGCAGTTTTGAATAAGCTCTGAAGCTTTTCCTTGTCACCAGAAATAATTTTATCTTGCTTCACATGATAATTCTGATTTACTTGTTGTGGCTTCCTACAGGGTGCATCGTCAAACAAAACAACAACTACTTCAATAAAGAATACCAGAGTAGAGAGTAAAAGGTTGATACCAAAACATATATTGTGTTTTACCCTTTGGAGTTTATAAAATCGTTTATTCGTGTTTCTAAAGTTGTGATTCAATATTCTAGGGCCTCCAAAGAGGATAAAATAAAGCCTCCATCAACTTACAACGCAGCAACAGGCTTTAGGAGAAATGAACCTCCTCTTGTACCAAAATCAAGGTTGTTGAAACTGCCTCCGGCCACTTGGCTTTTACCTTTTTTTTTTACTTTTTCCATGAGTTCTCAATAATCTTTACAATTTTTATCACATAGATCTCATTGTATTTGTTGCAATAATTTTCAATATTCCAGTTAGTTTTTGGGCTTATCCTGATCGAAGTACCCTGAATAAGCAGGTCAGTAAACATTCCTGCTAGAAACAAACCTGGTTCCACTAGTGGATCTGCATTTCAGCCAAGAGTAGCAAAAGGGTCAAATCAAAAAGGGGTGAGTGAATAAATGCTAATATGATATTTGGTGCATATGCTTATATTTGCATTTCTTACATTTAAGTTTAACATAGAGTTCTGTATGCAGCTGTAATAACCCGTAGTTATGTTTGTTGTTACATCTGTTTACAATGCTCAATGATATGCCTTTATTTTGTAAATTGACAACACGAAGAAAGAACTAGGATTTAGCCTTTCTCATTTTATTCAGTAGTTCGTTTGATATGAACCTGTAAGAATACAAAAATTGAATCATCCAGGATAAACTGTACTTATGTGGTTATTGTCACAGAACAGGTCCACTGAATAGTACGTTTAGCATAAGATATTATGATATCGTACAATTAAATTTGGAAGTCTTCTCTCGTTCTGAACATCACACTAAGTCTTCTCTATAGAATAGTTTTAAAACTGTTGTAGTTACAGTGTCCACTTTTCTGTTGCAAAATCAACCTTTCTCATCACGATGTTAACAAACTGGCACTACACGGGAACATGAAATCAAAGGAATACCTAGAAACTACTATGGCATCGTTATTAATTGAGTACTCTATCAAATCCATTGACTCTATGCCATGAATTTACTAGAGTTTATGGAGTAGAAACCATTGAAATTTTAACCCATATCTAAAGATGGTAGAAACTGTCATACCTTGTCTGTCATACAAACTGAAGAGAGTTTTGCAGCACATATGTGTACATCTACAAGTATCTGTATAAATCAATATCTGGACAATTGTGCAGGAAATAGAAGTCACTAAACCAAGGGAACTCCAAGGACCGGCCACAAGGCCCAGTACACGTTTGAAAGGGGCAACCAAGGTTGGTCCTTCTCTGCTGTTAAATTTTGATAGAAGTGTTTTATTTGTTAGCTTGTAGTGTTTGATCCTCTAATTTTGACAAGTGCAACTGATCTAAACAAAAGAGATCAGACAATCTCACCTTATAAATGATTCTCTTACTGTGTGAGAAATTTTTACCTTCATTTCTAGCACATCATTTTATTCACTCTTATGCAAAAAATGCAGTCAGCTTCAGTGCAGAAGTCGCAACAATCTAATCCTGTAAGGAAACAACTTGACAATCTATCACTTGACGGGAGGAAAACAAAGTAAATCTAGTTTTTAGCTTCACCTTTTCTTACATATATTTTTGTATATAAATGTCTCATGATTTTTTTTTTCTCTTCAAAATCTAGGGGAGAAGTACCGCAATGGCGATGAGCAAAGATGCTGACCAACTTGTTTTCGGGTGAGTTTGATTAGATGAAAATGAATTTCGAGATGTAAATAGGTATAAGTGGAAATTGTATGATCACTCCTTATTTGTATTTCAGGATCTCACCACCTTTATCCTGACTCCTGCATGTCTCCAGGCAAATACACATCTGCCATGGAAGTCGAAAACTTGGCGTTCAAGTCATCTGGAAGGAACTTGCTTGTGTATTATATGTGCCATATTACATTGATTGCTATCATAGTTTAGTTCATTCAAAAGTCCTAGGGAGGTTAAATTACTGCTGACTGGAGAGTTCAAACATATGTACATATGGGAAACAAACTATCATCTTTGGAAAGTTTCGGCATGCTGTGTATCCGCAGTCACAAGTTCTGTTAGATGTACTACGAAAATTTACTCCTTTAGTGGGTCACAGTTCCAGAATTAGCACCAAGCATTCATAATCTTGTTGTTTAATGTATAAATAGCATTGCATATTTTGTTTAAGAATCAACTTATTTTTTTTCAGAGCTCATGATGACATTTCTTATGCTCTTGATAATGCAATTTAATTTTGTAAAAACTTTGTTGACATATGTGAACTTTATATTGAGTAAAACAGTACCAAGTTTCAAACTTTTCTAAATTTAACCTAGTCTTTTTTTAGTCGATAAAAAATCCTCAAGTTCCCAAACTTCTTTCAGAACTTAAACATTGTTAATATTATGTATAAAGAGGATGATCTTCCTAAATTTTAAAATTTTAATGGTTGTTGATAGTTCTACAGAATCAGAGTGGGTGGAAAAATTTGGATTTCGAAGTTCCAGCACATCGAGTCATCCCAGGGAGAAGGCAAACCATCGATGAACTTTTAAACGAATGGCTGTTCGACCTTTCAAGCGTCCAGTTTGTGGACGGAGGACATATGACCATATGAAATCCTATGATTTTGTAAGTTCGGTCCCCTATGATTTTGTAAGTTCGGTCCACCTGATTAATGACTTGCTTATATGAATATGAAAAGATGATTCGGAGCTGCCCCTGGCCCTTACGGCCTTGATTGATCAAAATGATGAAAAGATAGGTCCATGGCTTATAAGACACGATGGATGGTTACCATTTGTCCTTTATAGATGAAAATTTCTCCTTATAGATATTTTCGTCTTGCGCAAAGTCATCTTTCCCGACGAGGCTGACCGTAATATTGATTCCTTATTGGCCCACTATGATCTAGATGGCTGCACACTTGTGTGCCGCAATGGTATTTCTTAAAAAGTGAAGAGCTATTTCAATTCATGAACAAGATAAAAGAACATGAATGGACAAAAGATGAATGAACATGAATAAAAATCATGAATATGAACGATGAATATGAAAAATGAACATGAACACAAATATAAAAAGGAAATGAAATGAAAAAAGGCATGAACTATGTCCTCTTCTATCGACTCTTCTATTATGATTAATCTTATACTTCATTTTCATGTTTACCTCGTGTTTATTCTGATTAAATTAATTTATGACCTATACAAATTCACACTTAGCTTTATGCTAATTGTTGAACTTGTTTCGTTGTGTGATTTCTACATGTACTTGATATGGAATGTGCCGAGTTGATATATGTGCGGCGACTATAGCTTGGTGGCGTGTGCACATAGTTATCGTATAGTCTAGATGGAGTCTTTACCTTTCAGCATATTGAGTTGTATTTTAATTTGGTTGAGACCTATAGAGTTGTACTTATGGCATTGACTTTTAGACATATTTGAATGTACTTTTTATTGATTTAGCTTTTGCCCCTTATTATCTTGTAATATTTTAATTATTAAATCTTCCATTTACATATCACTTTTCTTGAGTATTTGGGTCAACGAAAGAATCAAAGAAAGATCGAAAAAATAAGGATCGAAAGTAGATTCCGTTATGCGACGGGGTCGAAGTTTGGTGTGTTACAGAAAATTATTTTAGTTATGATCACCATCAACATCCACTTCACTCTTGCTTCACTATTTTAATTCCAATTTATCTAAGGCATGCAACATGAAGATCATATAAGGATCTGAGTTAAGAGTACAGGTGAGTGATCACATACGTAGAGTGAGAGTGTGCAATGCTATTGTAGAGTATTTGATAATCTAATTGCTCTATCTAATTTGGATGTACTTGTTACATCATATGAGTTGGGTTCCCACATGTGATAGACCAATAAGACATTGAGATGAAATTAGTATCTCTAATGGATGGGGATAAAAGGGAAATTCCCCTTTCTTATCCTCCAATGTGGTGATATATTTAAGGTCACCTATAAGTGCCCAAGGAATGTCATCAAGGTTCAGATTAGAGAGAGTATTCCAAAGTTTGGTTCCATGATACGTTTGATTACTAGCACAAATACATGTGATCATAAAGGAGAATTCGTTAACAATTATAATCGCATGTATGAGCTCTGAAGTTATGAGTAGAGGAGTTATGTCAAGCGATGATAATTCCCTTGACAACACTCATCCCCGGCGAACAATGACCAAGCCATGAATTTCCTTAAGGTTCTAACAAATGTAGTGTGCGCTTCTAATAATATAATCACTTCTAAACGATGTATCTTAATGATATCATGTAATTGATCATTTACTTGGAACAAGTCCTCGACAATTTCAAGAAAGAATCTTCATAAGTTAATATCAAAGCTTTCCTGGTCCTTTACTGTATCAAGATTAGATCTTAATAGACGGGTAGAGTTTTCTTTACCTTTCATTTTCTTATGTTTTATTATGTTAAATTTGATGTGCTAACCAACTTTTATTAAAAATTTAATTTATTAAAAAGAACAACATCAATAAATTTATATTCTTAACATATCCTTCAGAGTTAGAGCTTCGGAGTTGTCATTCTTTCCGTTCTAGCTCTGTGTCTTACGCTCTTTGCGAGTTGCAGGAATAAGGTCCGAATCAGGCTGCTCCACTTTAGAGGACTGTCATAAAATAATTATCCAAGATTATTGCATATGTTAAAATTTAGACTCATACTTAATCTGTCTCTTCAGTGAAACAAATTAATCCAATTGTTAAACTAATATAAATCTTATGCTTTTTCTTTCCTTCTTTATTGCACGTCTCCGAGGAGTAGGGGTGTTCACGGGTCAGGTTTGACTCGACTCGACCCCGGATCCGACTCGACCCATCCGATTTTGATCGGGTCAGGTCACCCCATTTTTTAAGGCCGGATCCGATCCAACCCGACCCAGTTCGGGTGGTCGGGTTACCCGACCACCATTTTTTCTTTTTTTTTTTAAATTTTTTTCTTACTTTTATCTATTATTTAATATAAAAATATTATATAATATTTATTTAAAAAGCATAAAATAATTTATTCAACATTTAAACATTATTTTACACATTTAAAATATTTTATTTTAATATTTTTATACTTTTAATACATAATATAAGCTAAAAACTAAAAAAATTAAAAAATTAAAAAATTGGATCTTCGGGTCGGGTCGAATTGACTCGGGTCAAAAAATTCCGACCCGTACCCGACCCGACCCGACTGAGTCGGGTCGGGTCGGATCGTCGGGTTCGGGGGTCGACCTAACCCACTGAACACCCCTACCGAGGAGACATCTTCCTCGCATCAATCTTGACTGTGAAAACTTATACATATTTTGTGTCTTAAATTTATTATGACCTTCTTTCATATATATTCCTAGCGCAATGACTTTCATCATTTTTTTTATAAAATTAAGATGAGGTTTAAGAATTAAGATGATATCATTAAATAGTCTTATAAAATTTATATTAAATAACAATTATTATAAAAGATAAAGATAATTCGAAATGATCGCAGTGAAATGTCAAATACAAAATATATTTTCTTTTTTAAAAAATAATGAATGAAATTGGATTATTCTCGTCTAATTTCCTTCTTTCGGGGAGAAATTAATTTTCCCTTCACAGGGCCCAAATAAGCCCGGCCCAATATCGATCAACACTAATCTTGATGCAAATCTCAGCGGTGATCTATAAATTTCTCCGCCACGTCGCACTACTTAAAAACCTCCCGCGTCGTACCCTAATTCATCTTTGCTTCCTTTCCTTCGCCGCTTCGCCGCAAGGTGGTTTTATCTCACGGTCGCCGCCGATCACTTCAGGTGATCCTCGAAGAACGCCTCTCTGCTCCGATAATTTCTGCATTTATCGACCGAAAATTCTTTATTTTTCTTCTATGCGAAATCGTCGGTAGTTGTTTCCAAGCCATTAGATTTGTGTCGGTTGTTCTGCTAATTCACGTAAGATTAGGTTATCAAATTTGGCCTCTGAGAACAATGATTCACTGTGTGAATGCTTCTCTGTTTCTTTCTGATATCAACGCAGATCGGGTTCTTTGATCAAAATTAAGGTAGAAATTCGTTGGTCCTTTCTTCTCCATAGTCCTTCCAGATGTTTGGCATTAAAATAACAGAGATGAAAACAGTGCATATGCAATTTCTTTTGGGTCATTTTAACTGACAATGTGGCTGTTCTATGGCAATGTTGTCTCAATATGCCATTGTTAATTGCTAATTTGTATGCAGTGTCAAATCTTCTGCTTGTTATATATCTCTTTGATCGACCTGGAAGTAGTGTCAATTAGGCCATTTGTTTTCTCCATTAATTCCATCTTGCTTAGCGTGGACATTCTTGTATCCTCAGATGTTCTCTTGTCGCTTTGGTGGCTGCTGAGTCATCTATCACGAACATTAAATGAACTTTGTAGTTTTTTTTTGCAACATTTAGTATGATCATAACACATCAGAATTAGGATGTGGTCGTAATTGGTATTGTCGCACTTTCCTTTTTCCATTAAACTAAGTATTCAATTGGTAATTAGATTAATCTGATTGGATTTCCATTTCTTGCCAAAGGATATACTGCTTTTGAAGTTGGCCTCTAAGTTAACAGAAACAACAACAATAACAAAGCCTTATCCCACTAGGTGGGGTTGGCTACATGGATCATACGACACCATTCTTATTGTTCCACTTGTCAAGCATTTTTTTTTTTTTTGAGAAGATGAACATCTACCTTCTTTTTTTATTTTGAGGGAAGAAAGGATGACTATCACCAACAACAACAACAACAAAGCCTTATCCCACTAGATGGGGTCGGCTACATGGATCATATGACGCCATTCCGCTCTATTAGTAACCAAACCTTTCGGTATATTATTCACCAATAGATCTTGCTCTATTAGTTCGCCAAGTGTCCGCCTTGGCCTCCCTCTCCTTCTTTTAATCGGACTCCAGATTATTTGATCTACTCTTTTTACTGGCGCATCTAATGGTCTTCTCTGAACATGACCAAACCATCTCAAACGTTTCTCTACCATTTTCTCACTAATAGGAGTCACTCCGACTCGTTCACGTATATGGTCATTCCTAATCTTATCTAATCTTGTATGACCACACATCCATCTCAACATCCTCATTTCGGCTACCCCCACCTTACATTCATGTTGTCCCTTCATAGCCCAACATTCACTACCATATAACACTGCTGGCCTTATAACAGTACGATAGAATTTTCCTTTAACTTTATTGGGTACTTTTCTATCACAGATACATTAAGTTAACAGAAACACTGATGCAAAAATGATATTACGAAGAATATTAAGGCTCACATGTCATGGCATTGTTCTGTTACGTGAGAATTATTCAAAACCCAAAACCAATTTTAACAAATGTGAACAAACAACAGTAGCATATTCTGTTGCATAGTTTATTCAGAACTTAGCAGTTCTGTAACAGTGTGTTGGAATTTCATTCGTTTATGTCAAACTTGTGCTTGTTTATTTCTTGATTTGCTCTTCTGTATGTACAGGATGGATTCACAGGTGAAGCTAGCAGTCGTAGTGAAGGTTATGGGACGAACAGGGTCAAGGGGTCAAGTAACCCAGGTTCGGGTCAAATTCTTGGATGATCAGAATCGTCTCATTATGAGGAATGTCAAGGGTCCAGTTAGAGAGGGTGACATTCTCACCCTACTTGAGTCTGAAAGGGAAGCCAGGAGGCTTCGTTAATGGCCCCTGCATATTTGCTCGGGGCTTGTTAGAATTTTGGCTTTGTGGTGTCAGTCTTAGTGCCCTATGGAAGTAGTAATTTGAACATTGACAAAAGTTTGAGATTAATCATGTAGAAGTGCCACTTGAAATCACCCTTTCTGTACGCTGTTTGTTTTTGCTTCATGCAACTATTCCTTTTGTTTCAAGTTCTTTTGTCGATTCATGCAATAATGCAGAAGTTGTTTCTAAATGATTTTTTTTCCATGCATGATTAAGTCAAGAAAAAATTCTAAACCCATCTTTGTTATTAGAGTTTGTCAACAAAAATTTAAACTTTTCATAACCCTAGTGCATTTACCTCAACTGTGGGGTGCCAACTCACACATCGGACCCTTTCGGTTGAGCATTCAAACCCATTCGCCAAAGCTTTCTATCGAATAAAAGTCCTAGAAATTGTGTGATTTGATGAGGCACAAAGTAAAGCTTCCCATATGCTCTATGATAAACTGAAAACATGACATGCACTCATGCATGAGTGTCCTAAGTGTTTTTATTTTCTTTCGTGACTTAGCACTCTTCTGTATCAGAATGATGAAATACTTGAGCCATTGAGGTTTCATTGACGATTCTATTATTAACTTCTCGTATGCTCTATGATCCTTTTATTTTTCTCCATTATTTTTAATGATGTTCACTTTTCTGGGTACGATGTTATTATTAGTTGAGATGTATAGATCAATGAGTAATGACAGATACAAATTCATTATAAATTTATTTTAAAAGATGTTTATGATTTATAAATTAATGGTAGGTTCACATATATGCACCACATATTTTCTAAATCCTAAAATTTTTATATTAATTAATATGACAGCCGCGTATTTATGATGGAGTTTGTTTTAGGGGTGTTACAAAAAAAATGAGAATAAAAATTTATTTAAACAAGGAACTTTTGTAAGAGGGAAGAATAAAAATAAAATAAACTAAAATAGAAGAAAAATAATTTTGTCCTCAATTAACTTTTCTTTCACTAACCTCCGTCTTCCATTCCTTCCCTTGGCTCATTTTATTCCATACCTTAATCTAATTTTTAAATCATGAATATTGCCGTTGTAATCTATTATTTATCTTTCAAAATATTAAAAAAAAAATTAAAGTTTTGATTTTAAAATAGTTCATTCAGAAGTAAGATTAGGTTCCAACGCCTTGATCAACGGGAGCACACTGATCCAGCTCCGGCATAGAATAAGGTACTCTCACCAATTTATTGTTCCAGCAACATTATTTGTAGACATGTATAATTTCGACTGAAAATACATGTGTAATTTTGCCTGAAAATATGAGAACATGACTATTCTGTGGCATAACCCTAGGCATGTAAGAAAAGTTCTACTATAAAAAATTTATTCGATCCGAAAAAATAGAAGCGAAAAAACTAAAAATTAGGACTTCAAATATGACATAGAGTGAATTTTAATTTAAAATTATGACTCCGCTAAAAAAAATCGTAGTAGTTCATTTTTTATTTTTAATTTTTATTCATGTAATTAATTCATATGTTATTAAAATTTCATATTTTTCTATCACATTATTGAACTCTGATTTAATAATTTTAAAATTTTAAAAGTATATTTTATACTTAATTTAAAATTAAATATTTTATATTAATTTTAATTTATTATATATATTTTAAAATATAATTATATAAAAGTAGAGTTTAAAAAATCACTAGAATGTTAGATAATGATTTTTTTAAAATAATTTTAGAATGATCTTTTTTTAAAATAATTAATCTTTTTAAATTAAAATTTTGATTCGATCCAAACTACTTGGGGCTTGTGTTTGATTTTTCTTTTTCTTTTTTCAGTAGGTGAAAAGTCCATGTCCTCGTGGTCCGAGGTTCCTATAATTAACAAGTATGCCATGTCGAGAAAACGAAAAATTTTTTTTCGGTAAGGGAGAAAAAAAAATGTATGGACCTGTATTAATCACATAACTCTTTCGAATATAAACTCGTAATGTGATCACAAAATTATCGCATTAAATCTGGGACCCACGCTATGTTTCTTATTCAATTATTATAAGATGCCATCTACACGTCATGTTACGTGGCCATCTACACGTCATTTCTTTATAAATCAATCTCCATCAATCTCAAGTGAACTAACTTTATTGAATAATAAAATTGCTTGGTGCAAATTAATTAACTTTAGCGTTTCTGTTCGGACAGGTTTCCTTTTTCTTAGATACTAGAGATTAGATTCTTTCTATATAAGATAACAAAAGCATGGTCACTGTTTTTTTCTAATAGCTGTCGTTTTTAGATAATTATTTGCTTCAAATAATTTTGATTTCAGCCTTTCACAGAAAGCTTGAAGCAAATATCTCATCCATCTGTATATAATTAGCTTCGACTTCCAAGTCTCAGCGGCAACTACATGTCAAAGGTTGCATAGCACCGGAAAAAGTCTCTCTCTCTCCCCCTCTCTCACACACACTCTCTCTCCAGTTACTGAGATCTTTCTTCTTCCTGAAAGCCAACAGGTTCCAATGCTTGCCTCTCTTAATCAGTCAAGATGTTAAACTCCGGTTTAAATATGTTTTTTTTTTTCTCTTTAGAAAGTTGTCCAACATGCATTCTTACTTGTGTAGATTCATGAACTTTAGATTTTTTATGGTATCTTCATGATTTTGAGTTGATGTGGATTTTACATTTCGAAGGTGTCAGGAGTCGGCTCATCTTGGATCCTTAGCTGTAAAGATAAATGAGCACATTCCTCTAAGGTATGATGATATACGCGCGTTTGGCCAAGATGTGTATTCAGAATCATTTTAACTCCTTGAATGAGATGAAAAAAGATACAACTGGAAAGCAGACAGAATGTTGAATCAGAAATAAGAAAAAAGATGAAAACAAAGGCTGGAATATTTAATCTGGACATGCAGTAGCTCCGGAAGATGCAGCTGGTTTCTGAATCCATCTAATTAATCAGGTTGTGTTTTTCAATTCCTCATCCAGGTCAAGATGGAATCACCGCAACCTCCTCCTTTAACTTGGAAAAGAAAATTGAATGATGTGGAAAAGAGAAAAACTGAATTTTCTTTTCCCTGGTCTGAAAGTAAGCTTCTGGTAAGAACTACTCAAAATAGTACAGTTCATTTCAGCAATTCAAGCGTCATCCCATCTGTTGGGTACCAATTATATTGTCTGATCCGAGGAAACTCGAAACAATTTGTATTTCAGTTTCAACTTAAATAGGGCCATTTCCATTAGGCTGGATAATCATGCTGTTTTGCTGCTGTCTATAAATCATGTGCCTTTTTTCGTATGTTTTCATATCAAGATATCAAGACTAAATGAGAGTTATCGAGGATGTCATTAGAGGATGAAGTATGCATGACAAAATGGATGGTCAGTTCAGTTAATTTCCAAGTGGAGTAAATAAGATTAGATATTTCTACAGCAATTACAAATATGACTTTCACTAAGCTTTTTATCAATCAAAACGACTGATATATGCTAAAGCGTTGTTCCACATTCCTGATTTCAACAATATCTTATTGAAAAATTATTTTTGACTTAAGCTCAGTATTCTTTAATTTTTATTCTCAACCGTTTTGATATTCAGGAACACAACTCAGTATTCTTGGATTATAAAATCCTATAATTAAATTGCATAAAAGAATTATAGAGCACTTAGCAGCAAGAAAGAAAAACCTAAATTTTTCCTTACTTGGTTCACAGTTAGTATCTTTTACTTTCTCTAATTTCTTTGACGTGATCTAAATTCAAATGTGATGGTAAAATGTAGAGAGCAGGTGGTAAAACATCAGTATATAAAAGATAATGTGAAGAGGAACTAACTTAAGATCAGTCAAATGTGGTTGCCACATTTTGCCTTTGATCTTGATGCTCAAATGGCTTTACTTTCTGTCATTGTATTTTGTTTATTAATTTACTTAAGATATTACATGTAAATAGGATTACCGCATATTTGGATTCAAATAAATTTCCAGCAAAACAAAATTCAAATTTCCATCCAAATAATGAAAATGATAGCTTTACAATTTTTAAATACTGATTTTCTGGAAAAAAATTGCAGCTTTTGTTTGTGTATTCAACCAGCAAGCATTACATAAGTGAAGCCATGAAAGGACGGGTAAGCCATTGTTTTCCTTAAAAGAGGTTTCTATCTGGTTTTAGTAGCATAAGAGATTCTGTCATATATTCATTCTTTGATATCCTGAAAGGCAGTTCATTTCATTAACCTCATTTTCCTTGTTCAGCCTGCAGTGTATAATCCCTTCAGGAAGTGGAAGGCTATTTCTTCTCATGGTGTTCCTCTTGGTGGAATGGGGTAGGTGTTTATGCATAGTTATTCCAGATTGTTTTCTTCTGAAATTTACAGAGTTTCAACCACCATAATATTATGATTTAAAAATGTTGGCAGCATGTGGCACCCAGAAACAATTACCAAATTCAGAAAATGGATCATTTAACTCTCCTATCAACTGAATGCATGATGTCACTTAACCATGATCCTACTACCCTAACATGTTTTAGCTATTTGCTAGTTACTTAATCTCTGGTTTGTTTCGTTTAAGTATGTGCATAGTGTATGTTGTAAGGGATGGGTAATTGTCATTTGCTCATTAGCTTGATGTGTCGTCCGCTCTATATGGATATTCATTATTAGTTGTGTGTTTTCCACGTTAATATATTTTCAGTCACATCTATTTCCTCATCATTCATATTCTACCATCTCAGTTCTATTTCCCAGCCTCTATCAGAAACACATGTAACTACACTTTTTGATTGGTGTACATATGTTCCTCATCTTCTCTCCCTGATGAGATCACAACCTCAGTGCAGGAAGTATAGGCAGAAGCTACAAAGGCTATTTTCAGTTCTGGAACTTGTTCCCTGAAATTTGTGAAGAGAATCCCATTTTGGCAAATCAGTTTTCAGTAAGTTTTTCACTGTTAAATGTAACTGTTTCATTCTTGTTTTTCTAGAATGCTCATGCCATTCAAGGCTGAGATGCTAATGCCTGTTGGCATAATTTTGGGTTGTGAACTTGCAAAGTCATGTGAGTTTTAAGAGTTAATCAAAAGATCTGCAATTTTAATTATTCTGCGTTAGAATAGAATGACTGACAAGAATATTGTTGTGTTACAAAAAATTGGAGAGGATCATATGTTAAAACATTATATGAACTTATAGTTCAAATTTAATGTAATTGCACTGTTTAAATTATGTTATATATTCTCTCAAAATATAAAAAGTTGCACATGTTAATATTAAGAAATGGAGGAATCTCTGACATGTGGATTGTGTTTGATTAGTTTGACAACTCATATGCTTGCATTAAGTCATGTCATTGCAGAAGTTAAAAACAAAGTTCAAGTTGGTCGTTGGATTATTTCCAAGGCTATATAATATCATTTCTTTTATCTCATTTCTACATGGGATCTGTAGGCTACATAATATCATTCACCATAAAAAATTACCAAGGAACAAGATTTCTCATAATGTTGATTCTATTATTGTCTAGGTCTTCATTTCACGCCCAGGTGGAAAACAGTGCTCCACTGTACTGTCTCCAAAGTGCCCAGAGATTTTCAAGTATGCAGATTGTTTCTTACCAATGCTGATATACTCAATTCATGTTTATATTTGATGTACTCACTCTAAGTATCTCTGACTTGTTTTTGAAACAGAGGAAAAGCTAGTTCAGGAATTGAATCTTGGGACTGGAATCTCAATGGACATAATTGCACCTATCATGCTTTGTATCCAAGATCATGGACAACTTATGATGGTACCTAAAATAGTTGACTTGATGAGATAAAAAATAGATATGTACATATATGTATATTGGGGCCAAGAAGTATACACGCTTCCAGGTCTTAGTGTAAGGGTGAATGCCTTTCCACACACAATTCCAGAAATGCTTTGCATTGAGCTGAATACTCCTTTTACACACATATATGTGTGTGTGTACTATATATATGTGCTTTGCTACATCCATTTCCCAGGGGCATTTCCTCACAATCATTCGACTCATCTTGCAGGTGAACCTGATCCAGAACTTAAAATTTCATGCCGTCAGATTTCACCATTTATACCCCACAATTATCGAGAGAGCAGCTTTCCTGTAACAGTGTTTACTTTCACAGTAAGAAAACAGTCAATCATGGAAGATTCAGGTTGTCGTTAAGAAGATTGTTAATAGCTTCAATATATTTTTTTGATTGATTTCAAGGTGACAAACTCAGGGGAGACTCCCGCAGATCTAACTATGCTTTTCACCTGGGCTGTAAGTCGGATATAAAAACAAATTAGTTTCTGTCAAACTATATTGTTTATATTAATGATTTCCTATGATTTTTTGTCTGCTATGGTTTTAACCATTTATTTCCAAGGTAGGATTTCATGATTTTTTCCTCATTCTATAGAATTCTGTTGGTGGGAAATCTGAGTTTTCTGGCAACCATTCAAATTCTAGAATGCTGTGAGATTCGCAACTAGTTAAACTCCTTACCTGGATTGTTCTTTCTTTGAAATTTCACTTCTCAAACTGATTCATAATTTCAATGAAACCAGAGTAAAAGATGGCGTGCATGGTGTACTGCTACATCACAGGTATCCTGAGATTCTCAGATTCAGTTAACTTCGAATATGTTCACCTTGCAAATAGTTGTTTCTGGAAATTCAGAAACCTATGTAAAAAAATATCTTTACACTTTTGCTTCTCACAACTACTTTTCTGAAGATAAGAAAAAATTTAATGCAGAACAGCAAATGATCAGCCACCAGTTACATTTGCTATAGCTGCTCAAGAGACAGCTGATGTTAGTGTTTCCGAGTGTCCTTACTTCTTGCTATCTGGGAATGACAAGGGCTACACAGCGAGCGACATGTGGGATGGAATTAAAAAGGTTAGACAGTTTCTACATGAATTTTGAATGATCACCTTTTTGTTTTATACCTGATTTTTTTTCTTTTCTTTTTAGAGTTTCTACCATGGATTTTTATGTTTGGTCCACAAAGTAATTTTATTTTTTGATTATACAGGTTGAGAACCTTTGTGCCTTTCATGCACCTGTTATTTTAAACTTTGTGTAACATGTTCAGTAACATATATAATGATTTCTGTTTCTAGTTCTGCACATTGTGTTTGTTCCATTCTGACATATGTAACGAGCTTTCTAGCCAGTGTAATGCATAGTGTACTTCATATAACAAAAAGCTTAAATCAAAGTAGATATTAAGAACTTAACACATTTTTTTTCTCTTCGAAACTCGTAGCACGGATCCTTCTTGAACCTTGATTTCGATAATATGCCACGATCAAAGCCAGGATCATCAATTGGAGCAGCTGTGGCTGCCTCAGTTACAGTACCATCTCAAGAAACTCGTACAGTTACATTTTCACTTGCATGGGCATGCCCCCAAGTCAAGTTTCATAGTGGAAGGGTGTACAACAGGTAAGTGGATCTGTTGAGCTGATACTGGCTACAACAAACTCTTTTTGCTTATCAGAATTTAATGACAGGAGGTATACCAAATTCTATGGAACTGATGCTGACATGGGAGCAAAAGATCTTGCTCACGATGCTATTGTTGGTAAGTGAAAGCATGCATCGTCCACAAACTACCGACAATGGATAAGATATATATTGTCCATTTACTTTTCAATCTATTTCCTCCTTCGTAGAGCATTGTCATTGGGAATCAGAAATTGAAGATTGGCAGAGACCGATTTTGCTCGACAAGAAACTTCCTCCATGGTATCTTCAAAATACATAAAGCTACACATATTGCTACCTCACAAAAAGGATACGATCTTAACTCTCTAACTCCAATCCAGGTATCCAGTCACTCTCTTTAATGAGCTCTATTATCTGAATGCCGGTGGTACAATTTGGACAGGTAACTTGCCATTAAACTGTCCTGTCTTATAAAATGTATGAATGTATGATGTTTATATTAAACACTGAGAACATAGCAATTTCTACAGATGGACTGCCTCCAGCTGATAGTCTGGCAAATCTGAAAGAAAATAAATTTTCCATAAATTTGTCCTGTACAAATTCTCAATCAAAAGCTGATGTTGTCCTGGAGAACAATGTTGCTGCCAGTTTCCTAAAGAGCATGACAATGATCAATAGTAATCTGCCATCTGCATCAAATTCTGCTTTTGGCGCTTCATTGCTTCAGGAAGAAGAAGAAAACATTGGCCAGTTTCTGTACCTTGAAGGCACAGAGTACCTTATGTGGAACACTTACGATGTTCATTTCTACTCATCATTTGCTCTTGCCATGTTATTCCCAAAACTTGAACTTAGCATTCAAAGAGACTTCGCTGCGGCAGTGTTGCTGCATGATCCTGACAAAATGCCATTAGTCGACGGGACTTGGGCTCCAAGAAAGGTTCTCGGTGCTGTCCCTCACGACCTTGGACAACTTGACCCGTGGTATGAATTGAATGCATATATTCTTCACGATACAAATAAATGGAAAGACTTGAATCCGAAGTTCGTACTTCAAGTTTACAGAGATGTTATTGCAACTGGAAATATGTCCTTCGCAAAAGCTGTGTGGCCTTCTGTTTACATTGCAATGGCTTACATGGACCAATTTGACAAAGACAAAGATGGAATGATAGAAAATGAAGGTTTTCCTGATCAGACCTATGACCTGTGGTCAGCCGTTGGTGTTAGCTCATATAGTGGGGGCCTATGGGTAGCTGCTCTTCAAGCTGCTGCTTCTCTGGCACGTCTGGTTGGCGATGAAGCTTCAGAGTGTTACTTTTGGGACCGGTATCAGAAAGCAAAGCTTGTGTACGGGCAACTATGGAATGGTTCATACTTCAACTTTGATAACAGCGTTGGAGAGAATAGTTCAACAATTCTTGCTGACCAATTGGCTGGACAGTGGTACGCTTTTTGAAACTTTACATGCATGCTTACATGATTTATTGCCGTCAGAATTGGGACATACGAAAAAAGATGGAAAACAAATTAAGCATAATGTGCAATTGACATTTTTAGTATAGATCCTTTCTGATTCCAAGAGAATGAAAACAAAGTCAACCGCAATTTGCAATCATTTTCAACACGTGTTACTATTGTTTGCACCTACCCTACAGTTTCTGCATTCTCACAGTTAAAGCTACATGAATACTTGACGTTATTTTCTTACAAATTTCCATTAACACAAGAATCATACTATCTTTGACCACTGCATGATCGTTACTGCTTCCATCCAGGTATGCCAGAGCGTGTGGTCTCGAGTCTATCGTTGATGAAGATAAAGCACGAAGCTCATTCGAGAAGATTTACAATTTCAATGTCTTGAAGGTGAAGGATGGGAGGCGCGGCGCAGTAAATGGAATGAGACCAGACGGCACTGTGGACTCATCATTTCAGGGGAGAGAGATATGGTCCGGAGTGACATATGCTGTGGCCGCTGCCATGATACAAGAAGGCATGGAAGAAGCAGCATTTCGAACTGCCCAGGGGGTTTATGAAACTGCTTGGTCTTCTGAAGGACTCGGGTAATTTCATGTCTATTGCTTTAATTGCGTGCCATGGAGATCAAAATTTGATGCGTGAAAAGTCATATTGTGCTCAATGGCAGGTACTCATTCCAGACTCCAGAAGCATGGACAGTAGATGATCAGTATCGTTCCTTGCACTACATGCGGCCTCTAGCCATATGGGCGATGCAGTGGGCACTGTCCCCACCAAAACTCCATAAGGAAGAGCTCGACTTGCACCGAAGTAGAGATGTTGAAAGGCCTCGAATAGAATTCTCTGAAGTTGCAAACTTTTTGAAGTTGCCGAAAGAGAAGGAAACAAAAGGCCTTCTACGAGTTATCCTAGATATCATTCGCGACAGACACCCGCGTGAGAGTGTTTCAGCACAGCATTGATATGAAGGAAACCGTTCGCAGCTGAAAATAGCTGCATATTCATCACTGAAAATTCCATGTGTTTGTAGATCTTTTTCAAAATTTCATTTATCTTTGTCAACAATTGAGGCTGTTACAATGTTGCAAGACATATATATTCTTTCACTACAATAAAATAGACGGGTAAATTATACGGATCATTCTCCATTCGATATCTAAATTATTCTCCAATTTTAATTTATAACTAAACTATTTAAACTTTGTTTTTTTTTTGCACGCGTCATCCTCTTAGACCGCCAGTAGCAAGATCCTTAGTTATGCTATCGATGTAACACAACAAAAGTAATAAAATAATATTTAAAATAATAAAAAATAAAAAGAGGTGGTAGCCGTGTCAGAGTCGGATTAAGAGGGCTGACGCTCCTTCCCCTCTCATCTCCGACGACGAAGAGGAGAGAGGAATGGCTGTTGGCCCCACTCTGCAAGCTCGTTGGCGTCGGCGAGCTCGCACAAGGGGCAATGCCCATCTTCTCTTGCACGCGAGAGAAAAAATGGGGGACCGACGCCCTTTCCTTCTCCTCTCCGGCATCAGAGAGGAGAGGGGAAAGGGCCCTAGCCCCCTTACTCCGGCTCCGGCGATGGGCGGTTATTTTTAAATTATTTTATTATGTATTTACATTATTTTACTATTGTTTTTGGCACGTCAGTAACGTAATCGGATAACTGACTATTGACGGTCAGAAGGACGACACGTGCAAGAAAAATAAAGTTCAAAGATAGTTTAGTTATAAATTGAAGTTGGAGGACCCTCTACTTACTGAACCCAAAGTTGAGGGATGACTCATGTAATTTATTTAAAAATATAACTATTGTGATGGAAAAATCTGTCACAAAGAATGACAATATGTCATTGCAATAATATGTGACAAATCTATGATAAAATTGATAAAACTAGGTCACAATTGATTAAGCCACAAAAAAACTTTTGTGATAAAATTGTGATAGATCGAATACTTATGTAATCACATTTCTATCATAAAGCCGACATTAAAATTTCAAAGATTGATCTCTTACATTTCTATGACTACTTTATCACATTTTTTTATGATTTTTTTCATCACAATTTTCCATCACTCATTGACACATCTCTTAAAGTCATGTTTTCTTGAAGTGTTTAAAAGACTGCACATTCTATGAACTTCAGTATTGACAAATCTTCAAGAAAAGGGAAACAAATATTACTGCTATAATTAGAAGAAGAAAAAGAAAAAGAAAAAACTCAGAGCATATAATATTGTTGGATTCTGAAAAATATATTATGCTAGTGATGAGAGATATATAAGTCAAAGGTGTGATGTAATTATGAATATGAAAAAGAAGGATATTAATAATGATAATATTTTTTCTATGATTATGATTTATTATGATGTTTTTTTTATCTCGATTAATATGTTCATATGATGTATCTCTATTCTTATGTTCCTTTTAGATGTAACTATGTTCTTATGAATATATTCATAATTATATTCTTTCGTTATTATTTATGATCTTTTTGTTTTAGTGATGGTACTCCCTTAATGTTTATTTCATTGTCTTTTATATTATGACTGTTTTTACATATTGGTGTCAAAAGCTACGAATGGTTCATCTTCCTTACATATTCAATATTACAGGTGGAGTTCGTAATCATGAAGGTGACAAGATCATGTTAATGGTAACAGTACATGAATGTCATATATGTCTTTGTTATCATTCATGTTATTAAAATATTGTAACAACTGAGTCACTCAAGACTCACTAATGATTCTTATAGTAATGTCTTCCACATTATTATAATAATAATATTCAGATCTATTATTCATTAAGGATGTTTTATCTTCTGCATACAATTTTGGTTAATATGATTAGTCAATATCTTCCTTTTGGTCTAACATGATGATGTTCGCATATGTATTCCAAGGCATATTCTGTTATGTGTTGGGGTACGTTATGGGGGCATTATAATATATCAAGTAGTTATAAAGCATTGATATTATTTATTTGTGCGTCTTTTCATTTAATTTTTCTTTTATTAAAATTCACTTTGTTGATGTGCCTTATTATTGCTTATTTCACATCATATTTTTTTTACTTCTTTCTTTGGTATCGAATTATTTACATCTCTTTAAATGAGATATTACATTTTATTAATTTTTAAATTTTAGTTGTTTTAGTTTGACATTTTTTATATTATTTATTTCATGATATATGTTCTTTTCTTAATTAAAGCAATAGAATTTAATAGTTTTTTAATTATTTTTCCAATTTAAATATTTTTATTTATCATACATTATACATAATTTTTAAGACAAATATCCTTCAAACCTTAGTTTTTTAAACCAATGTTTTTATTTGAAAATTGAATATGAAATATTATTTTGCAATTAACAATTGAAATATTTTATAAATATATCAACATAGTTCAGCTAAGAAACTTAGAAAGAAATTTGTAAATGAAAATGCTTTAGGCAAATTTCATTGGGGGTCGATGAGTATACAACGCATCAAATAGCTGTAAATTACAGTGCCATATTATGCACCCTTGGATAAAAATGATCAGTGTGGATACTTTTTAAAGGTGGGGTTTCACTCCACTCTTCGTACGAATCCGACGAGAATCGCTTGCTTGCATCTTTCTCTCGCTCTCTTTAATGTGCTCACAGTGAACTCTCCAGCAGATAACTTACATTATTCAAGCATCAACAAGGATAACTTTCCACAACCATGACACCACCACACACAAAAATGACAAAACACAATGGTCAAAACTACATGACCTCGGGAGAGATACAAAAAGTATGTAGGAAATTGAAAGCGAAGCTTGGGATCAGGAAGTCCGACGACATCACCATGGACGATTTTAACTGCTTGGAATATGTTACAATGCAATGGAGAAAAAAAATAGACAATTGGATTTTAGCTGCATGTCTTGCAATGCAATTGGGAAAAATGAATAATTGAATTTCATATGCAGTAGAAAAGAAATTTTCCCAACGCCATTCTTTTGTTTTCCTTCCTCTCCACATATTGTTGTCTCCTTCCCAAATCCACACGATCTGGCTTTGTTTTTTTCTTTTTTTAAATTTCTTCATTTGTTGCTTCCTCCAAAATCATTTGGTACTTCATATACAATTTCTCTCTCTTTTCTTGGCATCATCCTTCCCCCTCTCTCTCCTCCCAATGTCCTCTACTACTAGGGAGAATTTGTAATATTAAAATCGGCATGAAGCAAGAGAGAGGAGATCATGAGATGTTGATGGAGCCCATGCTCAGCATCCTGCCTTGTGCTGAGAGAAGATGGTGTTGATGACTTGCGCAAAAATGACTAAAGTCGCTAAACGCAGTGGCAGAAATGGGGAAAAAAGAAGAACCGTCTGAGATAGACGTAGTGGCAGAGATGAGAAAGAAGAGGAACAAGACATTGGAATTTTGGATTTTTTCTTTTGTCATGAACGATTGAGATTAAAGCTGTAGATTACAGTTCAAGTGTTGGGCTGTATATTCCTTTTTCCCATTTCATTGTGTAAAGAATAAGGGTCTAATTAATTTGATCTTTTAAGTAATCATGAAAAATCAATATATATATATATATCATATTTGTGACCATTTTAACATCAAAATTGTATTGAATTTGATTTGTAATAAAATGATGATTGTTATTGATATCAATGTCAAAATATCTTTGTCATGTTAGATATTACAAGCATTATATCATATTTATTTATAATGATTTAATATTTTGATATAATCTATATAATTTCATTAGCTAGTTAATTTATTAGATTTTAGATTCTTGGTCTTTGATCTTCGTATTTATTATGCTTCTATTCCTTATAATATTTGGTACCCATTATATCCCCTCAATCTATTTTTGAAATATTTTTTAATCTCATAAACCTTGATCCTCCGCTTGTACTTAGGCTCATTAACCGACCACCCCAACTGAAAAAATATAATGCTTTCAATCGCTCATTAATATTGATATTCCTTCACTCCAAGCAACCTATAATTGGCTTTTTATACATGAAATAAATATGATACTAAAACCATAGATTAAGAAAAATAGAATGTAGCACACCCTATTATTTACTTGATAGAAAACAATATTTGTGTTCATTTAATTAATTAATAGAATGATCATCATCTTCGGGTTTTTAAATAGTTAATTAATTAAATTATTATAATTAATTTATTACTATATATTTTGTATATTTTATTAGTTGGGTGATCATCATTTTGCTTCTTATGTAAAGATGAGACTTCCAAGTTATTGTTGTCCTCTTTTTCTTTGTTTGGTAGAATTTTAACACATGCACATATACATTCCTTTGATTCCTATAGCTAGACCATTGATAATATGATACATATATAGGCATTTAACAATTAATAAAAAAGTGATTCATTCAATTTTAGGAAATTATATATGCAATCAAATAGGGTTAAAATTTAGGTCCTTATCCATGATTTTACTTTCACCAAACAATATATTGAATGCATAAATATGATATTTTCATATAATAAATTTGATCATAATAGAAATGAACTACTCAATATTCAATAATCTAAGATAGGGACCTATGTCTTATTGTTCTCTTTTTCATTGGTCACAAAATTAATTATAATTATCGATCGATTGACATTTATCCTTCAACCATAAATGTTGCAATTAATTTTTCATTAATTGTTAAAAGTTATTAATTAACCATAAAGGTTGTAATTTAGAGGTCATTAATTATTAATTAATTAGTTACCTATTAAATTTTGAATTTTTTCTTCAACAATAAATGTTCTAGTTTGACTTATTAATACACCCATACCTATTTTTATTAGTGGTGTATGTATTATTATGGCTCCTCTATATTCAAAAGTAGCATCCATTACTTTACATTCCTAGGAGTGAGTAAGGAACCATACAAGAAGATAATTATAGTTTTCATTGGTGGTTGATGAACCGTTTCCTAATTATGATATATGTCCCATTAGATAACAATTTTAAAACTTCAAACTTTAAAGGTAACCCACAATCATGATGATTCACAACTTTCATCTTTTGATTTATTTAAATTATGATGTTTATCTTTGTTTTCTTATAATGTTATTTACAATCATTGGTGCAAAAGGTGCCATTCAATCATAACAATTAGATAAAGAGTAACGTACAATGTTGATTACACTGATCCATGGTAATTACAAATCAATAATAATAATAATAATAATAAGTAATAAATGAATAAATTAGATAATCAATTCATAATTACAATAATTAATTCACCTTCATCTCGATGCTTGATTGTGACCCCAAGTTGCGATTAAATATTGCAATGTTGCAACCTATGTTGTGCCGATCGCCATGAAGATAATTAAAATAACTTCCACAAAAATTTCCTTTACTATGGTCATGACTATTGCCTCGTTGCAACAATAAGTCATGACTTAGTCTGGTGTCCATCTCAACTACTAGTTCTAATGGATCAATCATGTCTTGATAGTCATGGGCATGGTCAGATAATGTCGTGAACAATCCTAGCCTAGGTTGCGACTCTTTATCATGATGAGGTCTCCCTACAATCACTATCGCACCATTGAAGTCAAAGCTTGCCAACTTGTCACACCATGAGGTTTCTCTATTAATAATGAAGTCACAACCTCGTCAGTCTTGACATGAATTCCCTATGTATCTTTATAATTGTTGTGATACTAATGGGCGTGGCTTCCTCTAGTTGTTACAAAATAAGGTTTCTATTATGCTCAAGGTCTCCTAAGTCATGTCTTGTGTCTTGGGTCATGCAGTGAAATTTTTCATGAGGAGAAAAGGGAGCTTATGGATCTATTTATCAGGACTTAGGTCCATGAAAATCCTATCCTAATGCAACTTAAACTCCTTAAAATATTATAATTAGGATGATAATGTGATTAGAATTATTTTCCTAGTTATCTTATGTTTACTTTTTTATTTCATTTCTATTCAAACTTTATATTCCTTTAATTTTCTCAAATTTTTAATTTCAATAATAATCTTTTATCTATTAGTTTTATTTTATTAATAATAAATTGTTATTAGCATAAAACTTTTACTTTAATTATAACTTGGAGTCCTTTATAAAGTAAATTTATGGTTGAATTTAAATTTAAATTTCAATAGCTAATCTTAATATAATCCCAATTCCCTTTTCAACTAATATTTATTTTTCTTTAGTTCTTGTCTCTTGTATAAATAATCTTGTAGCCTGACATGATCTTCTTTTTAAGTCCATTATTCATTAAATAATATCCTCATAAAACGAGAGTAGAACCTCTCTCATTTTTTTTTGCCTAGTTTGTCCAGAGGTAATGGTGAATGGAGGAGCTAGATCATGATTTTGTTAGGTTGTGACCAGTTTATTAAAATGATCTTCCAAGCTTGTTTAGGACATTTGAATTTTAAATTTAAAGTGTTTCATTTTGTTACTACATTTGGTTTTAAAATATTGTGTCATGTATGTATTATGCTAGATATATTTCAAGTTTCATGTAGTGTAATATTTTCATTAATTACAACTATTATAGTTATTGTTGAATCATAAGTTTTGTGTCATTTTTTTAGTTTTGATGCTAACACATTTATTCTAATAATTGTCAAAAATGATATATGTGGTGAAGATAGTTATGTGCATTGAAAATGATATTTAACTATCTTACATTATATTTTTTGTTCAAGTAGATTAATGTGGATATGAATTTTTCAAAAATTTAAAAGTCAAAAGAATCAAACCCAACATGAGATGGACAAATTGATCTTTAGATTGATAGCTCATCAATGACGAGTCTTAGAATTGAATGATTCTAAACAAATTCAAATAATTATTTAAGGTGAAATTTTATAGAAAGCTCTCAAGTGACTACAAGAAAGTGTTATTTAATAGTCAAATCAATTCTAAGTTCTATTATAATTTTAGAACATCATAATGAGCCTCATTTGAAATTTTTTCTCTCTTGATCTTTGCAACTTAGACACTTTAAAAGATTGATTGAAAAGTTCTAAGTTTTGAAATTCCAATTGGAAAAAGTTCTTTATTATAGAGATAGACCTCACCTTTCAAATGGAGAAGTAGGTGATTGTAAAGGTGTTTCTTAACCCAAATGAAAAAAAGTTTGATATAGTGAAATCTAGATAATCTCATAACTCAAACCGAAAGATGTGAGATAGACAAAGGTGTTTGGACTATACCACAAAAAAATATTTGCTTTTTATTTATATTCTTAATTTACTTACATTGTCTGTGTGTGAATTCATTTTTTGGATTGAAATGTGTTTCGTCACTTTTATGAATTGCTTAACAAAATCTCCTGAGTCAACTCTTCCTATGGTGTCTCACAATCCTAAAATTAATATTAAGATCTTTGCACTAAAATGCGAAATAGATTTTATGAAGAAAAATGCATTTTTTGAATATCCATGCTTTAATAACTATTATTTTGAATGAGAACATTCTTGAGCTCTATATATTTTGACTTATGCAATGCTATTTCAAATGACATTTTTTTTATTTTTATGAGCACACGGATTAAAAACAATTAAAACTATTCAATTTTGAAATGCAAGCAAGGAAAAAAATTCTTTATGGACAAATGTTTTAAGTATGCTTTATTCTTGTACCACTAATTATGTTTGGAGAAAGGTGAAAGAAGTTCTTGATGTAAGGAATGTGAGCATAAAAAAATGTTAAATTGGAAGAAAATTTTAATATGATATCACTTCAACTTCTATGACATATTATGAAAATGACAACACTTCAATGTTCACAAGTGATCAAGGTGATTAAGAGAGTTCTTGTGAAAATAAAAAAAATAAATAAGAATTACCAACTCCTCAAATATATATAAATGTTGAAATTGAATGAATAGCAATTTTGATTGATATTGTGAAAAATATATATTGCTCAGAAGTATCATTTTGACATACATGAGGTTGATTTTATATTTGATGAATTATGTGACATGGAAAATAAAATATATGGTTCTTTATGTAACAAAGTCAATATATACATTATGATTAGTGTTGATTTGCATTTCATTT
Source organism: Pontederia crassipes (assembly GCA_030549335.1). Lineage (NCBI taxonomy): Eukaryota > Viridiplantae > Streptophyta > Magnoliopsida > Commelinales > Pontederiaceae > Pontederia > Pontederia crassipes. Next base: position 41,214,872 of record CM060190.1, read on the forward strand.
CATCTGTTTTTACGAGAATTTCAATTGATGATCTTGATATTAAACTTAAAAAATGCTAAATAAAAAGAAATTTGTTAAAAAAATATATTATATTAAGTATTATAAAGCAAAAATAATAGATAATTTGATAAGTCATTTCACAAAGTAGAAATAGAACCATGTAAACAAAATATATGTGATGAAATAATAACTTAAGAGTATGAAACAAGAATGATAAAAATAAAATCATCATTGTACCTATTTGTTGTTTTGTGGCTTGTATAGTTATTATAGTCATATTTGTAAATTTTTAAAATATTTTAAACAATATGGATTGCTAAGAAAATCGTGCATAATCAAGATGGATCTAAAAAATGTTGTTGTCAAAGAAAGAATGATGATGTGCTTTTAGAAATGCATCACTCAAACTATTATGAGAAAAAAAATACCTGAAGAGAAAAACTTGAACAAAAATATGATGTTTCAAAATTTTATGAACGAATGCATAACTAACATTAGATAAATGCTACATCATGTATTTATTTCACAAGGCAGTTGTGAATATACAAAGAGGATATGCAATGATAAAATTGAAAAATAAATTAAAATAATCTCAATCGGATGGCAAAATTTAATAGAGTGAATAAAGTCTTTATAGCACAATATTAAAATTGAGAAGATGAACAAGAAGCACAAGAGTATCACAAAATTACCAAAAAATAGAAAAACACATTATCTCATCACATTGATCAAATTATAGGTAATATATGTGATGGGATGAGTAAAAAAAATGTTTCAAATATTTTTTATGCATTTTCGACTTTCTTGTTTCAAATTGAATCTAGAATATTGATGACACTTTAAATGATACAGATGAATACTATGCATAAAAATAATTTTGTCAGAAACAATTTGTGGATGTTTATAGAAAGATCCTTGGAGCATTCAATTGTTGGTACTTGGTATCAAGTGATATTTCCAAAATAAGCGAGATAAATCAAATCTGTGAGAAATATATAAGATTATATTAATGACCACAGGTTACACACAATTTGACAAAATTGATTTTGAAGAAACATTACCTCATGTAGCCGGTGTAGAAGTTAATAGAATGTTATTAGCTTTTGCGTGTTTAACTAATTTATTTTTTTTCAAATAAATATGAAATCAACCTTCTTCAATGATTCATAAATGAGGAATTCGTTGAAAAATCTCAAAATTTTAAAAATCATATTTATAGATAGAAAATGCTTTATATGATACAAGTACTATTTTTATTTAAGACTGAGCACTTTTTTATTTAAAATTATTTATCTCAAGGGGAAGGTTGACACTACATTGTTTCTTAAGAATTTGAGAAATGATATTTTTATTATGCATACTTACTTGGATGATTATGCATGGTGTTAGTAATAATAATTTGTGCAATGAATTTGTCAATGATATTTTAATTTGAAATGAGACTTATAGAATAATTATCATTTCTAGATTTACAAATCAAAGAAAGCAAAAATATCTTTCTGAATGAAGAAAATTATAAAACAGATCTACTCACTTGATTTGAAAATGAGGGATTCCAATGCTTTAAAAGACCTCAATACTTCAATCAAATTGGACAAGATGAAGATGAATTATTTTACTTTCCTTAATTGCTTCTATATTCGATATTATGTTTATTGTTCTTATTTGTGTTAGCTGTGGGACAAGTGCATGATCATGTCTACATAAGTTGCTTAGTTGTATATATATATATATATATATATAGACACACACATACATACATATTACTACATTATTACTCATAAATTAATAGTAATAAATGGCTTAATCTTGATGTCACCTTCTTTATACACAAATCATACAACTAATTCAAAGCTTGTAATTAGCATGGGTTTTTTAAATAAATTATGACATAAATTTTATAGTTCTATATATTAATTAATCATTCTACTAGTTTGTGCACATTTAAAATGGATATTATTAACAAAAGGGAAGTAATTATACATATCGATGAATTAATAATGATGCACCTTTTGATGTGAATGTAAAGAAGTCATGCATCTTTCCAAACTAGAAAGTATATTTTCTTTTCAAAATATTTTTTAGAATATTGCTTATGAGTGAGATTAGTATAACAAGAAAATTTCATAATTAGTCATTTCTAAGTTATAGATTAATAGGAATTTGCTACTATTGTTTGTTAAGAAATTTGTAAAGCCTTCATTGTTGTAAAAATTAATTAGCGATAGGAATACTCATTGACTCAATTAGTAGTGCCATGAAGTGTTTTGGTGTTTATGTTCTTGATTTCCTATTTTAATTTCCAACTCAAGTTCTTTCACATTGAACCAACAAAATATGATTCACTACAAAGTTACCCTAAGAAAGTTATTATCCCATCATATACGACCAACATCACACTAAAGAAAATTTTAGAACTAGCAACAATTGAAGTCTTGCCAAAAAACAAAAATAAAAAAAAGACAAATTAAAGGATTCTATTGGATACACTTATTGTGTAAAATTAATAATTGAATAGTTTCAATGATTGAAGAAATTAGCAACTCTTGAAGGAGGACCGCTTTTCCAATTCTAACATTATGGACAAATATGTGATTAAATTTAGAGGGATATCATGGTACATTTTTAAACCCCTGTATTTTCTTAATTGGTGATGTAAAAACACTAAAGCTACCGTCATAGTGAATTCAGAATTAATTTGATAGACATTAGTATTCGTCAATTATTTATTAGAGCATGTGTATGACATATAAGTAAAAATCAAGTTAATAGTTCAAATATTTCTTTCCTCTGTGCATCAATAAATATTTTTTTGTTTGTTTTAAGGAAGTGCTTTTCTAGAAACTTAAACTATGTTAGTTGTTCAATTATTTCTTTTCTACATGTATCATTAAATATTTTTGTGCTTGATTTAAGGAAAATTCTTTCTTAGAGACTTTATTTTCGCACTTCTATTGACCAATAACCCAAAATACTTTGGTTAATATACAAAATTTAATTGAGAAGAAAACAAACTAATTAAAACTCAAAAAGTGAACTTGTTTGTTTCTTAATTGTGTATTAATTTTCATCTCATTAATCATCATTAATTATTTTGTTTCCTTTTGTATATAAATTGTTTAGAAAAAAAGATTCATCATTTTGCAAGAATTCACTTTACAAAAAAAATGATTTTTTTAATAAACATAAAAATATTAATTGAAACGTTAAGATTGAGTTTGATGAGAGCAAAAGCAAGTTAGAGGTTCAAATTTTCTGGATGCAACATTAAGTAAAATTTGTTTTAAGGAAAGTGCTTCCCTTGAAAATTAGTTTCTCGCTTTTTATTATTTGGTAATCCAAATTTAATGTCCATACAAGTTAACTCTCTTTTTAAATGTGAATTCACCTTCCTCTCATTAATCATCTTTATTTCTTTTATATACTCAATTTTATTTCTAGTTTTGAAAATGTATCACTTTTCAAGAATTCATTTTGTTAAAATAAAACTAATTTTCCTTAGAAGATCATTTCTTCAATATAAGTCTCCTTTTTTTCTTGTCATCCATGGGCTTGCAAATTTGATTGAATGGTAACTTTAACATAGACCAACATTTTAATTTCATTGGTGTTCATTATTATCTCCTTTATGTATTGTTTGATTCTTTAGAATCGATCATGAAAAAAAATGAAACAATAATGACCCCAAACTACACAAGCTTTAAATTCGCTTTTGAGTTTTAATTGGATTTGTAGTTCCATTTTCTCAAAGTATAAATCATTCGCATTTGGTTAGTTTAGACAGTTTGGCTGAGGTCTTAGTAATTCATGTCGGACTAGACCAAGAAAAGAGGGAGTGGAGAGAAAGATGGGAAATTAAGATATAACTTTACATCTTCAATCATTGGATGGGTAGAAACCCATGGATGTATTGAATGTTCACAGTAAATGCTAATAAAATAGAAATACAATTTTTATATAAAATAACACTACAACATGATTAGATTTTAATGATCAAATTAATTTTTAACAACTAAATGTTGTGCAGTCACTACAAAATCGTCATGGGACTAAGAGTTTATTGTACCTTATCGTATCCAAAATTTATTTTGTTTTCTACAAAGATAATCTATAAGGACATATAGGTGTTCAATCCAATCTTACCCACCAAGAGAACCATATTTTGTAGTTTTACCCATGTCATCCATGACTCAAGCTTTTGAGTTGTTTCTAAAAAAATAAAAGACAAAAAACAAAAAAAATTAACTCGTTTCGATCAATTTGAAAGTTTAAATTTTAAAATATGTTGAAAATAATATTTTTAAATCATTTAATTTGCTAATAAAATTGACATATCCATCCAATATTAGGCACTTAAATTATTGCCCCATGATTGGAACAAATTAAAGAAACAAGGAAGAACCCAAATCTCCTGAATATTAATATATCATATTAGTTGGATCTTTATACAATCAAAGTTTTTTTTTTACTGTCTTTCCACATCATCATTTGCAAATATACATAGTTTCTGAAGCTTGTGAATTCGGAATAAATTGATCCTCTCACACTATATATGTTCATGAATTACAATAACGAAATCTCATGCTACGCCTGTTTAATTGTCCTCATGCTCCGTCCGTAACATTATTCTTCTCATTACCCATGAAATAGCAGCATAGGTGCATGGCGAGGTGATCAAAAGAGATTTAAAAGTGCCATCAAAATTTAGTTTTTAAATCACAAAAAATGCGTTATAGGAAGAAAAATAGAATAGCATGAGATCTCGTTATTGTGATTCACAAACGAGAGGAAGTGCATGTATATGTGCAAATGTGTATAAAAAAAATTCACAAACTATATTTGGAAATGTACATATGGAAACAAATATATTAGTCAATCAATTAAACTTTTTATTTCCACAAGGTCCAGCACTGTCATTAATGTACGCCAGATTTGTATATTTTGTTTTTTTAATTAATTCCATTTATTGGGCAATAATTCAAGTGCTGTAATGCCAAACTGTCATAATTCAACAATGAATGTGATTAGCAGAATTAACTTTTGGTGATCCAATCACGGCCATCCAATCTAAGATGGAGACCAAGAAGAGAAAAGAAAAAATAGGAGATAAATATCAATATATTTTTTTCTTGAACCCCTAAATAAAGGCATTATAAGGCGAAAACGTTTATTGTATCTCATAGTTATCGAGTTGATTAGTAATTTACGTGTTATTTTTGGAATATAAAGAAATGCACGAATTAGTGCGTCTCCAATGAAAATTCAGATCTTTCATGCATAAATAAAAGAAAACGCTCACCAATCCCTCATATAATATAATATTATATTCATAATATAATAATATTTTATATGCATTCATATGTGTGTATATATATACGGTGCCAAGGGCCCGGAAGCGTATGCGCAGCAAGCAATAGTTTGGAAGAGGAGAGAAAGGGTTGGGTAGGTGGTCATTCTTTTGCCTTTAACTTTGCCCTCTTCTTCCTGCACTGCAGAATCATCCCCATCTACAGTGCTCTCTCTCCCTCTCTCTCTCTTTCTCATAGAACAAAGAAGATATATGTGATATATATACATGCGTGTGTGTATTTCTGGTCAAACATGATTTGTTCATTTTCTACTTGGAGCTCTTTTATGCATCTACTGTTTTTATTTTTATTAGGGGGAACTTGTTGAGGGTGACGATATATAGAGACAACAGGAGGAACGGCGCTGCTGAACAAGGAGGGGCAGATGGCCGGCGGATCGCAGGGGCTCAGACTCGGCAGCGGGGGAGATCGTAACAACAACAACGACGACGAGAGGAATAGAAACGAGCCGCCGGAGTCGAAGAGGACGTACCACCGGCACACCCCGCGGCAGATTCAGAAGATGGAAACGTAACCAAACACATCCCAACCCCCCTCATTCCTTTCCATATAAAGAAAATAAAATCCTAGATTTGATCTCGTGGAAATAGCTACCATATTTGATTTAAATATACGCATGATTGGCTCCTCTCTAATTGTCTTCCCTTTTTACATGTAACTAGGAACATAATAATGTGTATTTTTTGTCGTAATATAATGATTATCTTGTCGTAATACACGGTTAACGGTGTCCGTACCGTACTCGTACTCTATCATAGATTGCTTTTTTTTTTGTGGTGAGTCTATCTGCATTCTGAATTATTAGTATCCGACTAATTTAATGCATCTTACTTTTCATGATTACTAATAAATAAATAGTACATTTTATTACTAAAGATACAATGTATATGATGCCATGCATACTTGTTCACTGTAATAACTTGATCATGATTATTTAATTTTGCAGGTTGTTTAGGGAATGTCCGCACCCTGATGACAAGCAAAGGTTGCAGTTGAGTGAAGAACTCGGCCTCAAACCTCATCAGGTCAAGTTCTGGTTCCAGAACCGGCGCACCCAATTGAAGGTACGCATATCATGTATAATATGACAAGTGAAGCTTTGTGAAAGAATCTACAATATTATATGCATGTATCTACTTTTTATATTTAGATATATGCATGTATCTATATATTTTATAACTATATACATGCATCTACTGGATTCATGCTTTTCTTGCGTTCGGTTGGGTTTATCCTATGCATTCAATTCGACATTCTAATTTTGTAATGAGTAAATGTCATTAAAGAGTACTCATATGGCATGTACATTTATACCAACCATGAATGTAAAAACTTTAAGAAGTAAGATATTTAATTAAAAATATACTTAAAATACCAATTAGTTACCACAAATTAAAATACACAGAAAAAAAACCATTTTAACAAGCCTGATGTGTAGTTAATAGAGTTATCAAAATAGTTATTTATTAAAACTTGAATATTTAAGAAAAAACTATTTTAACAAATAAAATATTGATATGGAAAATCTATAGTTCATATATTGAGTTAATATAGTTTACATTATTTTTTGCTTTTTATTATTAACTTAATGGTAGTATACGAACAAACTAAAAAAAACATTTATATAAAAAAACTATTTTTTCATACTTCTGCATTTAAAATAATCTCATGACCAACCAAATATATGAAAATTTATTTTCCAATCAAACACTTAAGCACCCAAGTATCCATTTCACGTGTATATCAGAATATGCGCAAACATAACTATTAATCTCATAGATTACATCTAAGATCTATCATATGTTTAACTCAAAAACATATATTATATATCTATAGTCATCAGCACACACCTTTTTTTTAATATAAATGTTTTTAAATTTATCTTTTACTTCTCAAGTCTTTTCCACGTGTAAAACATTGGCACGGACAACCATACGACAAGGCAGAATCTACCTAGATTTTCATCGAATCATTATTCGACCATCGTTCAGAACAAAAAGTAAATCCCAGGTTGAGTGGGCTCTCGTGGATATTAGAGTTATTGTGATCTTTTGTTGATAGATTCTTTTGTACTTGAAACTCTTTACTTTTCGTCGTGCGATGTATATATAATTATAATGGATTGGGTGGTGCAACTACGTGCAGGCACAGATGGACCGCGGGGACAACTTGATCCTGCGAACGCAGAACGAGGCCCTTAGGAACGAAAACATTCGACTGCAGGCGGCGATGGAGAAAGTGGTCTGCCCCCACTGCAACTCCCCCGCCGTTCTCGGCGAGATGTCCTCAGACGAGCATCGACTGCGAGTCGAGAACGTGCGGCTCAAGGAAGAGGTCAACCAATCTAATTCTTCCTTTTGCTATGCAGACATACATATATGTACCTCGTACAGCAGTTAACATACGTTAATGGATGAATTGAATGGATTTGGTTTTGCAGCTTCAACGTCTGTCCGCGTTGATCGGCCTCTGCGACAGCGCCCCGCAGCCGCAGCCGCAGCCACTGGATACGGAGCGGCGCCAGTTGCCGCAGCTCTCGCTGGACCTTGACATGGGGTCATATTCGAGACAGCTCGGCAGCTCCTCTGTGATGAGCGGCGCCGACGACTTGATCCAGGTGCCTCACAACGGCGCCGCTCAGGAGTCCACTCCGTTGTCGGCCATGTCGTTGGAGCAAACGCTGGTTTTCGAGCTGGCGATGACCGCGGCCGACCAGCTGTTCAAACTGTGCAGCACCAAGGAACCCCTCTGGGTCCGCAGTAGCGGCTGCTGCAAGGACTCCCTGGACTTGGCGGAGCACGCCAGGATCCTGCCTTGGCCCGTTGATCTGAAGCAGAACCCGCAGCATGGCCAGGTCAGGACAGAGGCGTCCAGGGACGCCGCAGTGGTCATGATGAGTAGCATTGCTTTGGTGGACTCCTTCTTTGATCCGGTGAGTTTTGTTTCGACATATGTCGTCAGCTTACCTCTTGATCAATCACTCATCAGTGCTAGCTTTTGTTAATTTCACGTCATATATATGTGTGTATATGTATAACTCACAGAACAAATGGATAGAACTGTTTCCCTCTATCGTTGCCAAGGCTGAAACAGTCAACGTGTTAAGTCCAGGAGTTTCCGATCAGCGCAACGGCCGTCTCCACCTGGTATTTGCATCTTCTATATATATCTGTTATTACTTATTAGTTACAGTTTAATTAAAGTTAACCTTATGCAAATCTATACTATACATATATATTATTAAGTTCTTTGCTCTTTTTCTAAATTCATAATATATAGATGCGCGCGGAGCTCCACTTCCCCTCTCCCCTCGTCCCTACACGCCAGGCTCATTTCTTCAGATACTGCCAGCAAAACTCAGAGGCAAACATGTGGATCGTTGTGGACTTCCCTGTGGATAACTTTCATGATGTCGTCCAGGCGACATCCCTCACCTCCTCCTGGTTCAGAAGGAGGACATCCGGTTGTGTTGTCCAGGACATGCTGAATGGGTTCTCAAAGGTGAAGTCTGTGTACATTATATACTACTTTTTACAAGTTTACCATGCATAGAAAACATTTCAATATCCTGTTTGTTCTGGTTATTGCAGGTGTTATGGGTAGAACATGTAGAAGTGGAGGAGAAGCCCGTACATACGATATTTAACCAATTTGTAAGAAGCGGTGAAGCCTTTGGAGCAACTCGTTGGGTCTCAACATTACAACGCCAATGTGAGCGGCAAGCGAGCATCATCACCTCAAATGCATCTGATTCCGGAGGTAAATTACATGTACACGATCGAATATAACATACACTGAATCGTAATACCCATTTTTGACTGCCACAAACTTAAATTTTGGGCCAAGAGGTGTGCTGATATCATGAATTACCACGTCATTGATTAATCTTAACTCTGATTTTTTATGAATGCTTCACAGTACTCCAATCCACAGAGGCAAGAAAGAACCTGGTGAAGCTGTCTCAGAGAATGCTCAGAACCTTTGGTGCCAACATCATCTCATCGGAGACTCAATCTTGGACAGCCCTTTCTAATGCTCGGGATGACACCATCAGGGTGACGACCAGGGCAAGCACAGATCCTGGACAGCCGAACGGTGTCATCCTGGCTGCAACATCGACAACATGGGTTCCTTTTCCACACGAACGAGTTTTTAACCTTCTGACAGACGGAAACATTTGGTCTCAGGTAACCGAATCTTACTCGCTGAAGAAGTAAAGTTTGTTCTCTCGCCTTTTTTTTTTTCGGTGTGTCCAATATTTTAGGCTTTCTGAAATTATACTCGCATTGTTGCAAAGTTGGATGTCCTCTTAAATGGAAGCTCTTTGCATGAGATGGTACATGTTGCTAACGGCTCGCATGCGAAGAACTGTCTCTCCCTTCTGCAAGTTAACAATGTAAGTATATATATATATATATATATGCCGTCTCCAAATCACTGTTGCCGTTTTTATGGCACTTGTTGTTATGAGCTAAAGATAAGCAACGTGCATGACATGGAATTCTTGTATCAGGGCGCGATGGACTCAAGCCAAAATATTCAGTTCCTGCTGAAAGAAAGCAGCACACACCCCACTGGGGGCAGCTTTGTTCTCTATGCAACAGTAGATATTAACGCGATATGCGCGGCAATAAGCGGTCAGGACCCGCCATGCGTCTCCCTCCTGCCGGCCGGGTTCCTCATCATGCCATCGACCTCACCAAGTCAGCAGGCCGTCAGCAGTAGCAGCGGCGCCGGCGCTCGTCCTTCCACAGCCGAAGGCGGTTCTCTCCTCACCATCGGCGTGCAGGTCCTCACCAACTCATCTCTGTCTGCGCCCCTTGATTTACAAACTGTGACGGCCATCTGCAGCCACGTCGGGAAAACTATGCAGCAGATAATAACCATGCTGGGTTGCACTCTGAGTGAGCCCAGCTCCAGTCCTTCCTCTGATGGCTATTACAGCCTGTGACCAGGTCATGGAAGCGGGTGGAAGTGAAGCAAACATTGCCATATAAGATGCTATTACATAAATCATCAATATATTATGATATTATACATAGTTCCGAACTATATATGTTTTGTTTTCTTTCCCCCAGTCAGGGAAAAGATTGGCAAAAGCCCATCAACAGAACATCACAGGCTTTTGTTTATTTTTTCGCTTGATTCACAACTGGTTGGTTAGTGAAATTATTGGTTGAGAATTTCCTCTTTCCTCTCAAGATGTAGGAATTATAATACTCTTTCCCCTTTCAATATGGAGAAATTATAGTACAAATAAGAATTAAGAACATAGCACTAGAGTAGCACAGAATTAAGCAATCACATGAGTCTTATCTTTTTCATAAATAGAAAACCTCTTTTTGAATTTTGTCTTTTTTTCAAAGATATTTACTAGTTAAATATAATTCATAATATTTAGATTTACAGATCACTAAGATTTACAAAGATATTTACTAGTCAAGAATTTACCTCTATGCATATTCTTCTGATATCATGCCACCATAATCTTCTGATATCGCATGAGTCAAGAATTCTCCATTCACTTATTTTACAGTGTAAGCCTTAGTAACTGGAAATCTACTAAACTTTGACTGGTTAAAAGTTTTTAGAGGAAGTAAATTGACTTTATCTATTAGCAACATAAAAGGAGTAGAACCTTGTATGAAATATCAAAGATATTTAAAGGAGGAAAATTCTGATGAAAAGTATCTAATTCATAATTTTCAAAATTCCATTTTCTATAGAAGTAATTAAATAATTACTCACATGACAATTTGTGTGACATTATGTTATTGTATTTAATGTCAAATAATTTTTTACCTCCTCTCTCAAACCCTGTGTACACAAAAATGGTTATCAAACTGATTCAAAGTCCTTCAACAATCCAATGTAGGTATGAATATTTCCTTGGAATAATTTGTAAATTGGAACTCAATTAAGAAGTCAAAATTTCAGCATTTTAGAACCTAAGTTGATAGCCTAAGCTTTATAAGAAACTGAATGCATGTTCTCTTTGTCACTCTCTTGCAAAGTTGAAAATGGAAGCTACATATCTTATCAAGAATTCTACATTCCTGTCTCAACTTGACTCGTGGATGAGTTGCTTAAATAGGAAGAGACCCATGGGTTGTTGTGGGAGAACTCCATTTCTTGCCTCAACATTTTTATACTCCTTTCATGCCTTATATATATATATATATATATATATATATATATATATATATATATACAACTACTTATATTAAATTATGTCTTGGTCCTCACCCTCAATTATATAAAAAGTTGAGAGCAAACATACTTTAGGGAGGCATATTCGTTTAGTTTGCTTGCTAAGATTATACTATAAAATTTTGCTTTCCCTATATAAGCATAAACTTTTAGAAATATTGATATAGCACATATGGATTGACTAAAATTTCCAACAAGACATGTGAAAAAAGTTTTAAGATTATAAATATAAAGATATTGCTTTTTATATATGATTAAGCTTTTAGGATTGTTGATAGCACGTCTAGTTTAATAAAACCAAGGCTTTCTAAGAAATAGTAATTATCTTCATAACAATTTGAAAATAACTCATGTTCACAGGCCCAATCGAATAGTCGAAAACATGTCTTTTATGTCTATGAATCACTTAAAACCTTCATGCATGTTCTATGCATCATAAAGCCAGAATAAAAGGTAAACCCTAATCCATGATCGTACATCACCATAATAAATGTTGATATACCTAGCTAAACATTAATGACCACTATGAAGAACTAGTACAGGAGAAATTTGAGAACCTTTTCCAATGCATAACATGTGCAATAATGACAAATTATAAATGAAGCATTAACATTCCTTAATGAATAGTAACATGGATAACTTAACAAATCAATAGTAAACCATCAATTAGTTAAGCTTTTAGTATTGGTAGTACATCTAATTTAACAAAGGTAAGATTTTTTTCCCAAGAAATGACAATTATAGATTGTCTTTATAGCGACCTGGAAACAACTCATATACACATGCCAAATCAATAATCAACGGATGTCCTAAATGTCTATAGATAATTAAAGACCTTCGTACATGTTCTATACATCATACAACCTTAATATAAGGAAAACCCTAATCCATGTCCGTACATAGCCATAATAAAGCGTCAATCTACCTAGAAGCACTATTAATGACCACTTGTGGTGATTAATGTAAGCACTTATCTCATGAACTTTTTTGTGAAATGATAGCAAATTATAAATGAAGCATTAACATTATCATTAATCAATAGTAGCATGCATAACTTAACAAATCAACAAAAAAACATCAATTGACTATAAAAGATCTTTCAATTTATGATTTATCAATCATGCAAAATCAATGGCCAACTTCATGACTCCTTTACAACCTGATAAGTGAAAGATATACATTAAATTTGCATTAGAGTTAAAATCTACACATGTTAAAAATATTTTCAAATATTCAACAACATATGCATAGGGTTATCATCCTCTAATTAAACCATAATGTAAGGTGTAAGAAAATAAAACAAATGTAGAAAGATATAATTTGATCTTTCAAAACAAAAACAAAAAAAAAATCTCACCCTCCAAACTCCCAGCTATAGCATTAAGCAGTATGCCCTAATTAAACTCAGTTTAATAAACTAAACGATATTGAAAGCAAAGACACTTTGGATTGTTAATATGTTATGATATAGTCATATGTTAAAGATAATTGTATTACATGACATATTTTTTATTGATAAATGGTGTATGATGTGATCATAGTGTATGACCCATCATGAACATAACATTGACTCATCATTAATGTAGAACATATCATCACAATAGCATATGATTCTTAGTGTTAACATAGTTGTACATATAGATTTGATACTATTGATGGTAATCATAAAAACTTTATGAGTCGAATCAAATTATTTATAATGGAGCATAGAAAGGATGTGTAGATTGAATCTAATATTTATTATGGAATATCATGGCAGTATATTAATTAACATAAGTCTTGATTGCTACTAGGTGCCGCTGATGTTCAATAATGATTATTATGACTATAGTATGTAAACCAGCTAATGAGTCATTGGGGTGTAAGTAAAAATCTAACCAAACCGAAAAAACTAACCCAAAAGTTAGACCCTAATGGTTTTTGGAATGAATAAAACCACATGTTTAAATAAGGGCTTCTTATCCAAAAAATGGAGGGTTTGACCTGAACTTAATATATTTTTAAAATTATAATCAAAATATTACTTCAACTTCTAAATAATATTTTATAGTTTTGCCTTTTCTTTCACTCATGTTTATTAGATTAGTATATTATTGACTTATTATGTTGAACTTCAACAAGTGATTAATCTATTTTAATAAAATTTGTAAAAATTAACTAGAATATTTTGAATTATAATGTGATGATACGTTACTTTAGTTTATTTATATTAAATAGTTAGACTTAGAGTTAAATTTTATTTTCAAAATGTGTATGTGATATATTAATGTTTATAATTTTTAAAATTTTATTAATTTAAAGTAAATCCCCATGCCGAAAAAAATTGATATTGTCTAGGTCGGTTTTTTCCTCCAAAAGAAATTATGAAAATCTTTTATGTGTTAAAAGTCAATTTAAAAAACACATGACCCATACCACTTACCCCTAATGAGTCACGCTCAATGGATGCAGTATAATAATTCAAGTAAAATAGATATGTTGGTGCATGTACTAATTAGGGATGAACAAAATTATGTTTGGGACCGGTGGTTCTTTGGCTAGAACTCAAATATATCGACTCAATTCCAAAATTGATCCCGGTCGAATCTAGTACTAAGTCATTGGATTGATAAAAATATACATAGGGAAGACTATATTATTCTAGTTTAATTTAATTGTAATATTAAAATATTTTAAATAATCTAAAAATATAAATAATAATCATAATTAATTTAATACTCTCATTTTATTATTTATCATCAAAAGCTCATTTTATACATCATATATCTAAAGAAAGAACCATAATATATATAAATATAAATATATATATATATATATATATATATATAGAGAGAGAGAGAGAGAGAGAGATAGATAGAGAGAGAGAGAGAGAGAGAGAGAGAGAGAGAGAGAGAGTAACTAGGTAGGGAATGAATTCAGATTCTCTGAATTAGGAACCTATCCCGATTCCAACGTTGAGTCTTTGGCAATCAGATTTGGTATTTCATATCAAGAATATTCTAGAAAAATTTAGTCGGCTTAATGCCTTCCTTTTTAAATTCATCGCCATATGCACTTAGAAGGATGGAGAAAAAAAAATAAAGATCCATACTACTAAGGACCAGAACATTCAACATTAAGGGGACTTAGCTTTCACTAGGTAGAGAGAAACAAGATCCAAATGGGTTAATTAGCCAAGTCCATCATCTTGAGGATCATAGACGAACATAGAGAAAGTTCTAAGACAAGTGAAAGAGCAGCTAGTCCCTGGAACTGTCAATTAAAATGAACATGCAATGTGACACCACTCATTTTTAAGTAAGATAAAATTTGAAAGTTCATTTGCATTTTATAAAGGTGTTCATCGGGTCGGGTCACCCCAATGAACTCGAAAGTCAGGTCGAATTCGAATTGAACTTGATTCAATTTGATGGTCCGATTTTTTATTTTTAAAAATTTTAAATGATTTTTTAATTAATTTAAGACTTTTATATTATTTAAAATTTTAAAAAGAGAAACTAAAGAATTTTAAATATATGAAAATATATGGATATTTAAAAAAATATTTTTCGTATCTAAGAATATCTTATTTTGTATTAAAAATAAAATAGTAAATACTTTTTATATTAAAAAATGATGGACAAATCATGGGATAAAAAATAAATTAGTCGAGTTGGGTAGAGTTTGTTCACACCCTTACGCATTTGAATGATTATGAGTTCATGATTCTATTTTGTTTGTCTATATATTTTACATCTTAATCTTGTGTTTATCGAATTTTCCTCAGTGAAAGGGGACATATATATCATGAATATTGTAAATAGCAAGAGGACTAACTTATTACAAATCAAAGTAAGTGGACCAACTAGACAAAGTTGGTGTGATTTACGAGAACTACTCGATTAAACATTCACATGGTCACCAAAGATCAAGCACATGATGAGGAAATAATTTGATTTCATACATAACTATATTAAATATAAAATTCATAGAAACTCTCTTCATGAGTCATTAATCAAAATATCATATTCTCTGTGGTAGAGTTAGGATAGCGATACTCAAAATTTAGTTGCTAATTGCTCCTCGTGCATACCATTTCTTTTTTTTTTTTTTTTTTTTTTTGAGCATAGAAAATGAAGTGATGCGTATTTGCATTGTCAGTGACAGCTGTGGGGTTGCTATGCCATTGTTGACATAAAGAGCTAATGATATACCACTTCAAGCACAAAGTGGTCGTGCCGGAGTGGTTATCGGGCATGACTAGAAATCATGTGGGCTCTGCCCGCGCAGGTTCGAATCCTGCCGACCACGCGATTTTTTTTTTATTTTGCTTCAAAAATTGACTTTTAGAAATTATCTACACCACGCTGTATTGAATAAAAATTTAGAAAACTAATTTGTGTGCAAGTGAAAGAACATTTATATAGACTATCACCGCTAATATATAAATCCATGAAAGCTTTTGATGCGTTGCAACATCATTTTACAAAAAAAATGTCGCGTATTCCGAAGTTATAAAAATATCAAAAGAAAAGAAAATGACATGTAAGGCTTGTTTAATATGAGTTATGTAGAAATTTTATTAATCCTTTATACAATCAACATAATTAATGTTATTATAATGCAAGGCATGTGTTTTGGATTAAAATGGATAACATATTACTTTTAAATTAATTTTATTTTATACTTGTATTATATATAATTACGAGGAAATTATAATTAAAGACTAAAAGATATAATACAATTTAATAGGGCCAAAATTTTCAAAAAAAATAAAAAAAACAGATGATTATTGAAAGTATACCTCCAATTCTAATAAGAATTTAATGGGGGAGCACTAAAAGATATAAGAATTCTTGCACGCTGCGACCCCCGCCGAACTCCGGTGTCGCCGTGCTTGCCGCCGACCTCAAGCACGCCGTGACCCCTCCGATCTCCGTAATAGATTTGTTAACAGGAGAGGATTGCAGTACTTTTAATACAACCAAAATTTCTTCCTCAAAGTGGCACTTGGCGACGGATCTCGCGGGCATGCAAGTGGGGCGGAGCTCGACGATAGGGAGGCGGGCTCGGCGGCAACATCTGGAGGCAAATTATTGGCTTAACATGTAATAATTCTGACATGATTAGAATATTTACATATGGATTAAACATGGATTAATAATTAATTATGAAATATAATCGATTAACTAATTATAGGACGATTAACACTAATTATAGTGTCCATTATAGTGCGATTAACACTATAGAGTGGTTAAAATGTCCGGCAGTGGCGGTGCACGAGCTCAACAATGGTGGGGCAGGCGAGCTCGGCAGCGGCAGGGCGACACACGGAGATCCGCGAGTGTCGTAGCGTGCTCGAGGTCGGCGGCGAAGCTTGGAGGCGGGAGAGGCGAGACACAGAAATCGGCGAGGGTCACGGTGTGTTCGAGGTCGTCGCAGATCTGGCCTAGGGTCGCGGGGGTCGGCGGCGGGCAAATCTGTGGCAGACTGCTCTGAGGAGGTCGTCGTGGGTCGGCGGGGTCACAGATCTGGCTGGGGATCACAGGGGTCGGCAGGATTTTCAGAGAGAGGAAAGAAAGAGAGAGTCGGCAAAGCTCGGAGGTGGGCACGGTGACACCGGAGATCGGCCGGGGTCGCGACATGTTCGAGGTCGGCGGTGAAGCTCAGAGGGGGGCGGCGACCCATGGAGATCAATGGGGGACGCAGCGTGTTCGGGTTGGCGGCGAAGCTCTGAGGCGGGCGCGGTGACACAGAGATGAGGGGTCGGCGAGGCTTGTCAGATCTGGCCGGAGGTCACGCAGAACCAGTCCATCGTCGGCATCAATAGGAGAGGAGACAGATCTGAGGGACGAGATCCGACGTCGGCGTCGGCGAGGTAGGCTCACTGATGACAGGGAGTCGGGCTCATCTTGCGAGATTCGGCATCGAGCACACGCGAGGGACGTGATCCGACGTCGGTGATGCACAGTTCGGATCGTGAAGGGGTCGGCGAGGAGAGAGAAGACGAAAGGAAAAAATGAGACGAATGGGGGTGCGCGCATTAAAGTTGATGGAAAAAAATGTGCACGATCTTGGCCATCGATCTTGAATCAGAAAGGTGTCGCACGATCTTGATAATCGATCCGACGCTCAAAATCTTAGGTCCCAACTTAAGTTGGGAGCACCCCTATTAAATCTTTCTAATAATCTTAGTAGACACGAATAAAGCTGCCATAATCTAAGATTTAAAAATATAAAAGCATTAATATGCACAGTGTTGTCATATAATTGCAAACTAACTTTCCGAAGGCAATGGTTAATCATCAGCATTGTCATTACTTGTATGATAATCTCGTTAGTTGTATGATAATCTCATTAATAGTATGATAATCGATGGACATTAAAACTAGTTAATAAAATCCCACTCGATCCATCCGTAAATATGCATACATCAGTAGACGTTTAGTGGTAACTTGGAAAATAGTATTTGTTTTTATAAAAGAAATGTTTTTTTAATTAAATAATATAGAAACAATTGTGTGTTAAGACACATTAAGATTTGACGATAGATAATATGAAATATCTTAATAAAATTAACAAGAGATTCTAAGACCAAGATTGTAGGATTGTGGAAGAGTTCAAAAATAGATAGAGAAATTTTAAGATCCTGATATAATTTGACATCGCCAAAACAATCCAAGTTCGTTCATACTTCTGAAAAGCCAGGAGTTGCTATTGAGCATAATATTATCCAACATTGAATCGCTTGCGTAGTTGAGCAAAATATTAGGACTTTCTATCGAATTAAAAGAAAAAAAAAACTTATAAAGGCAATAAAACAAAAGGCATTACATCACTAGATAACAGAAGGTTGCGACATTCATTAAAACCCACAAATTTTTGTGAAGATGAACATCACACTTGACCTTGTTGTCATTTTATTATCGATATCCCATATCTTAATGCAATTATAACTTTAGACACCAATCACCCTCAACATTGACAATAACCTTCTGGTTTGTGGCAAACCAGACGATCCTCGACCTCCTCCTCGTTCCCCTCCTCCATGACCCACTTCACCTTGTAGATGCAATTCAAAATTACCACTACGAAATCCACAAACTTATCTCAAAAGTGGCGTTTGACCTCGCTGTGGGACCCGAACAAGTCAGATCAAGGTGACAGTGTCCTGGTCATGGCTGATGGGGAACAGCCATGGAGAATTGATTAGAAAGATTAGCTCCTTAAACAGCACATTGCTGCTAAAGATGGCTTCAGTAGAGCAAGACTTCATATGGACCTTGGACCACAGTCCTAAGGGCCTACATGACTCTTGTAACAAGTCCATCCATGTTGCATCCAACTCATGTTCTTTGTCCCACTCCATCATGCAAGGCATCACATACTTGGTGATTGTCAAAGTTTTGATGACCTGTGTACAAAGCAGAAGTGAAGAAATCAGCATCATCTATGTGACAAATTTGCTTAAACTAAAAAGCAAGTAATATAGATGATAATACTGTAAGAAATATCCCTTTGGCACCCATTGGAAGGAGTTGAAGTGTGACACAAAAAAGATCCTACCTTACGGATGTCAACATTAATGTGTAGTGAGAATAAGATTGCCGTGGTAGAAATTTTAAGTAAAAGTGTAACTCATGGAATGCATATAAGGGTTTTAATTATATATGCAAAAAAAAACATGTTCACAATATTGGTTGTAACATCAAAATCTACATGCCGAAATCATTCACAATCAAAATAAGCATAGCAGTGGGAAGAGATTAAACTTACAAATTATAAACTACCTCGAACACAAAGTCATTATAGTTGTCCTTTAGCCTTCTTCTTCCTTTGCTTTGCGGCACGTCTCTACGCTCTCCTACTAAAACAATGAATGGAGGAAGTAGAAAATAGTGCTGCAACATATAGAAGGATTTTTTTGTAACGGATACATGCATGTTGCACACGTATAGTAAAAGAGTTTTAGTATGTTACACCTAATCTGGCGACGTAAAAAAACTGACATTATGCATGACAAACACGTTGCACATGGCTGACAAAATGCACCTCAATTCTCCAACCAAAAAAATGAACGGTGGAAAGAGAAAAAAAAATAGCTCTGCAGTTTGTAGATGCACATTTGTTTGTAATGGATACATGCATGTTGGACACGTATAATAAAGGCATTTTAATATGTTAGACCTACTCTGACGACTAAAAAACTGACATTATGCATGACAAGCACGCTGCACATGGCCGACATATAGCACCTAAAATGTCAGATTGGTAACCATAATGAATACTAACATAATTATATAATGCATTAAGAGTCAAATGATAGATAATGATATGGTATATTATTAGCATATTATGGTTTCTCCATATTTCTTCTTGATAAAGCAAACAAAAATGAATGGAAATTAGAAACTGCAGCTCCATTGGCCAAGACATACATACTATAGAGTTTATTAAAAAGCATTCTCTAATTTGCTAGGCATGCCAAACACGTTGGACGTGACAAATTTAATCTTAAATGTCATATGAATAACAAGATCAAAGAAAAAAATGTAATCGAATAATATTCTAAGAAGTGAATTCTCTAGCATGGTAAATATATTGTTGGCATGATAATCCTCATATCAGACTATACATAACATGCACTAAATAGTACGTACCATTAATAGGGCCAGGGGTGTATCTCAACTTGGTATAATAAATGTGTGTTGAATGTGAGCTGGCAAATTTATCTGCAATCTTACAAAAAGAAACCAGCCGCACACGGAAACTTATGAATGCCATGCTACACCGACAAATTATCACCACCTCTCAATCAAAACTTGTTTCTTCTCATATCTTCTGATAGTCAAACAAAGCCCTAGTCTATTTAGCTAATTTTGGTAAAACGATGCCTATTGATGTGTTCTAGCAAGAGGATCCACCCTCATGCCTGATAGATATTATGTATCAAAACATTCAAGTTCTTTCATCAATACATTATTTCTTTTTTCTTTCATTTAAAAAAGAAATCAACCCAACCCAACATAAAAGCTTAGGTTGTCTTAAATCCTATAAAAAATAATACAAGTTTTAAGTTAAATTCAAATTATATAAAAATGTATTACTAACATATTTAAAATAATCCAGGTATTATCACGACTTGCCTTGAGGAGCAAGTTCTTTTAGCAGGATGCAGCTCTGCCACCAAATCCACCTAGTTGCTTGGCACAGCATATGTAGGCCCATTTCACAGGGCAGATTGGGGGTTCAGGACCTCCGGTGTACCAATTGAGCACTCCTTATTTGATGGGTGGGGCAGATTACGAGGCCGAGGATAGCTTATTGAGAGAAGTTTTTCTCACATGCTACGATCGGGATCTCTCATGGGACTTCAGACCTATCCTACCCTACGAAGCTTCTTCCTTTTGGAGGGGATGACGGCATTATTCCCACCGGTGCACCCGTTCATGATCACATCGCTTGGCTACGGGAAGATTTTCTCATTTTGGCAACATAACTGGTTAACCAAGGGCCACTTGCAGACTCTTTCCCCCAGTTGTGGGCCTTCGCAGCACACAATAATGCATCTGTGGTCGGAAAGGGGTGGCCCCGGCACCGGCTCCTGGACTCCCTTTGCGGCTCTCCTCTCTTTGATCAATGTTTTTCTGAATTATTAGCACTTCACCAGAGGATTGCTCCCCTCCGTCCGGATTGGGCATGGACAAATAGTTGGGTACGAGTATCAAATTCTTTCTCAGCGCACAACCTTTACCTCCGCCTTCTTTCGGCTAGCACAAATTCAGAGGTGAGGGAGGTTCATCTGGCGCTCCCGTGTGCCACCGAAAGTCAAAATCTTTGCTTGGCTCATGCGGCATGAGCGGATCCTCACTCGAGTTTACATATCACGGTGGGCACTCCATGCGGATACTTCTTGCATTTTTTTTGAAGATGGAGGAGGATGTTACTCACTTATTCTTTGGATGTCGGGTGTCTCGAGAGGTTTGATCTAGGATGAGCATTACGGGCAGTGTTCCTCTGGCAATTGTGGACTTCTGATAAGCCCTGAGGGGACTTGGCAGACAAAGACTAGGTTGGAGAGTTCCCTTGGCGACCTTTTTGGCCCGTGCCTAAGACTCATCTGGCTTCAACACAACCTCGTCATTTTTTTGTGGGGAGAGATGCATATGTTTTGTATTCTTCGAGAGTGGAGTTTTGATTAATACATGTTCTCTTCCTTTTTTTTCCCTTCTCAACTGGTGAGCGTTCCATATGTACATGATGTTTGTTTAGTGGTGTGTGTGCATGTATGTGTGTACACGTGGATGACAACCAAACCGGTAGTCATCATTTTTCCTCTCAAAAAGAATAATTTTAGTGCATAGAAAGTTACCCAACTAACACATATGCAACTATATATTAGCAAAAAATATATAAGCTACAATATAGATATCAAAAGATATAATATGTGCTATTACCAATTAACAGAATAAAATACTTGTTAATATAAAAAATATAAAATAATTAAAATACAGGGCCCTATAAGTATCACTACAATAACACCATTAAGTTTTTTTTAATTAGAATAAACAACATGGGAAATATAGAGTTTTTTTTTTCTTTGGAAAAACCATCTGATGCATACCAATTGTGCATATTGTATTATTTACTTCTTAGAATCACTAAAGTAAAGTATTTGTTAGTGTTTGAGGCTTAATTCACAAATAATTGCGCAAATAGTCGTAATTCACTAACTTGTCAAATTTGTGAAAGAAAGAGGGAAAAGTTTCCATCGCTTATCAACTTCAACTAATTACCAATGCAATAGAAGTAGACGTATACTAAAAACATAATTGAATTGGAGTTATTCTACATGAGTATAGCTATAGGTAATAGTACAGAATTAAATGTTTAATTTCCTTACTTAAATGGGCATCTAGAACTATTGGAATAGAAAATTAGGATAGAGAGTCATATTAAATTCCTAAATGAATTATCCAATTAATTCTATTCTGTCTATAGATCTAGTATCACAACTCCTATATATTATATAGAATCATCAATGATACTGGAAAATAATAACAACAACAACAATAATATACATCAAACTACAGATGGCTAATTAAATCATACAAAATATAACTCGGTAAGGTGTATTATACAATATACATTTGTGGCAAAATGTAAGGATAAAATATACCTACGGATCCCTAAAAAGTGATGTATGGATGCAGAGCCTATTTCTGCTGACACTCGAGATGAATTTCCGACAAAGACGAGGCGCCCACTCTACAGTGCGATGGCACCGATAACTGCATCGAGGGCCACGGTGATCCGGCCTACAGGAAGTCCAGCGGCGCCGTTGGAACTTGTAATCAATGAGCGGGCAATATGGACGAGGCGGCAAGGCCGCAGACGGTGGACGGAGAAGAAGCGGAGGCCAAAGGATGTGGGGGCCTTTGACGAGGCGGCCACCGGAGATTGCACGTAGGCGGCCATGGCGAGAACGGCGAAGGCAAGGAGGAGAAAGAATGTGGAGGATCGGACCATCATTCAAATCAATTTCTCGAGATCGCACCGCACCTTAGGAAGCCCTGGTTAACATATGCAATGTTGATAAAGAAAATATTCGTTTATTTGAAATACTGAAAGAAGATTAACAAATATGAGATTAACAAATATTACTCCTCACTGCACTAACAATTATTTTTTTATTATTTAATTATTTTAATATTTATAATTCATGGCTAAATTAATTATATACTTTTTTAATAAAATAATATATATTTATTTTTTATAATA
Organism: Pontederia crassipes; assembly: GCA_030549335.1. NCBI lineage: Eukaryota > Viridiplantae > Streptophyta > Magnoliopsida > Commelinales > Pontederiaceae > Pontederia > Pontederia crassipes. Next base: position 41,238,211 of record CM060190.1, read on the forward strand.
TGATAATAAAAATGTATCATTTAAAACAAAGTAAATTATGATAATTTATTAACATGACTTGATGATCTTAATTTTTACTATTTAATATATATTTTAAATTAATATATAATTATTTTATTAATTTAATAAATAAAATTAATGTCCGTTCTACATGAAATACTCTACATATATATATCTCTCGACAAATACTTACATTATTCAATGTTTTGAAAGCACTTGGTTGATTAAAAAAAATATGATTAAAAAGTCAACGTTTCACATATACAAATTCTTCGTTGGATACGTAACTTGATCTAAGTAATTTAATTATGACAAAAAAATAAAGTTGCATATGTCATAATTAAAAAAAACCGATTAATGAGGTTGACATTCGCTACTTTATTGTATATTAGATTTTAAATTCACCATTACTATTTGTTATTAAAATTATGAATGATGTATATATGGATGGTACAATATTTGCATGGATAATTTTATTACCAAATAATGTTAATAAAATGATACATAACATGTTCAATTTTTTTCGAAAAGAATCAAACTTTCTTGATGTTATTTTTAGGGTGAAAGTGGTTCGGTCGAGTGATTTTTACTTGAAAAAAAATAACTTTTAAATTTTGAGTGATTTTTTAAAGTGTAAAAATCATTCTAAAATTTTTTTCAAAGAAAAAAATCGACCTAAGTGGTCTCAATTTTTTAAGGTCGAGGACCTACTTAAAATAATATTTTTTTTAAAAAAAACTTAATAGACATTAAATGCATCGCAAATTATAGTTAAAAATTAATATTAACTCTAAGTTCATAAAAAAACTAAACTATCATATTATCACATTATAATTTAAATTATTTTAGTGAATTTTATAAAAAAATTATTAAAATAGATTAATAACTTGATGATATTCAAGTTTAACTCTAACATAATAAGTCAATAATATACTTGATCTAATAAATATGGGTAAAAAAAATTTAAAACTATGAAATATTGTTTGAAAATTGAGGTAATATTTTATTAAATATATTTAGTTCAGGTCGAACCCTCTATTTTTTTATTAGGAGTCCTAATTTAAACGGGTGATTTTAATTATTCTAAAAAATTAACTTAATTTTTAATCTGAGTTCAAATTTTTAATTTTTTCGAATAGGTCACTTCGGTTTGGTTAGTTTTCCGAATGGATAGGTTTTTTCTTACACTCCTAGCTATTTCTATTACCCTCCTAAACTATCAATTATTTCCATGTAAACTAGTGAAATAGACACTTGCCTTCCAACATTATTACTTATTGATACGATCCCTTTTAGTCAATTATTTATTGTCAAATAATCACACATTTATCGGTGACTTTCGAGTGCATTATTAATCTCTACGAATGAAAGTTGGGGTGGAGTGCATAACAGCTTGTCACCTCATCACTTAAGCAAAGGTTTTCGAACATTTGTGACAAAAAATTTTCATTGGCCTCACCCGTCATATCTAGGCCTACTCAGGGCGACATCAGATTAATCGGGCTCAATGATGGGTCACTCCAATCTGTAACTAATGCACTTCTTAGCGCGTGAGTTAGGCCAATATGTGACCAGTGTACTTCTTAGCGTCACGTGAGTTGGACGATTGGCGCTACTTCTTGAATACTGAGGCGGCAATCGAAAAAAGAGTGCATTATTGTTGAATCTAGAAGAAGATAAATGTTTTGGGCCAAAAAATGACTCAACTCAATCGTGAGGCCCGACTTTCGTGTTATATTCAAATGTAAGAAACAACTTCAGTTGCCATACAATAGAGTGGAAATGGAAATAACTATCTCTAACTATCTCTGCGATATACAAGCCGATACAGAGAATAACTGGAGTTAACACTCCCCCGCAAATTTAGTTGGGTGTGAGCTACGCAAGCCAAGTTTGAAGAATAGATAAGCATGCTGCTTGACGCTTAATCCTTTCATGAAGATATCGGTCAATTGTTCTCTGGTAGAAATATGAAATGGCTTGACAAATCCGGAAACAACTCTCTCACCAACAAAATGGCAACCAACCTCAAAACCTCAATGTGCTTCGTCCTTTCATGAAAAACCGGATTACTCGCAATGTTTATGGCAGCCTTGTTATCACACGCAATAGGGATAGGCTTCAGAACTGTAATGTATAGCGAAAAGACGAACAAGCCAGATTAAATCTACAACTAAACTGACCATATTACGATATTCTGATTATGCAGAAGAATGGGACACAATTTCTTGTTTCTTCAAACTTCCAAGATACCAGTGCACCACCTATAGTGATGCAAAAACCACTAGGATCACCTTTGAGATACCAGATAATTCTCATAGCAGCATTCATGAGAGAGACCTTAGGTTAGTGCATGAATTGGCTTAAGTGATGGACAGCAAAAGAAATATCAGGGTGTGTTATGGTTAAGTAGATTAATCTTCCAAGAAGGCATTGATAAGAGACATGATCCCAAAGCAAGGAATCTGCACCATTCTATCCAAAATGCCTATCATATTCAAATGAGGTTAACTTCAGGCTCTGATTTAAGGGGACGGTTGCAACTTTAGCCCCGACGTCTCCTGTATCAGCATTGAGATCCAAAGCACACTTGCGTTGATTAAGAAGGATTCCCTTGCTTGATCTGAGAACTTCTAATCCCAAGAAAAATTTGAGTTCTCCAAGTTCCTTAATCTTGAACTCAAATGAAAGAACTGACTTGGCCTGTTCAATGGGTTGTAATAATAATGTCGTCAACATATACTAAGAAAATGACTATATCATTACCAGAGTGCTTAGTGAATATAGAGTAATCAACTTTGCTTTCTTGATAACTAGCTTCAACGAAAGCTTGAGCAAGTTTCAAATTCCATTGTCTTGAACCTTGTTTTAATCCATAGAGAGATTTTTTTAGACGACAAACTTTGTTAGAAGAAGACTCCCCGGTCGTCGAAAGTCAGGAGACAGCTGCATATAGACTTCTTCGAATAGCTCATCGTTAAGAAAAGCATTATTAATATCTACATGAAACATAGGCCAGGAATGAGAAGATGCAACAACTAATAAACAACATATGTAGACATTTTGGCAACCGAAGAAAACGTATCCTTGTAATCAATGCTTTCCAACTGAGTAAAACCTTTCGCGATCAATCTGGCTTTGTAATGCTCAACGTCACCAGAAGAAGTCAACTTCACTTCACTTTATAGACCCATTTACAACCGATGGCCCTTTTACCAAGCGGCAGATCAACAATATCCCAAGTACTGTTGAATTCTAGTACAACCATTTCCTCTTGCATGGCTGAGACCCAATTGGGGTCATTGGCGGCTTCACTATAAGACGAAGGAGCATGAACAGCATTGAGAGAAGTTGTAAAAGCATAATGCTCCAACAAATCATGCAAATAAGAAATATAATTGGAAATAGGATAGAAGAAGAAACCAATGAAGAGGAATTAACAATGTAGTCATGTAACCACTGACTTGATAGCACGACGAGGCCTACATTGTACACAAGAGTCAATAATTTGAGCTAGTTGGACTGGAACATTAGTAACAAGTGAAGAACTCGACTGAGATGGAACATTCTCAGGAGCATTAGGCATGCTTGAACCAGAAGAAGGATCTAAAATAACAGAGGGAATAGAATCCAAATTCCCTATAGGACTAAAGGAATCATTCCATAAAAGTGAGGGCCATAAATCCTCATGACGGATTAAGAAAAGACTTCCCAGAATCTGAAAAAGGAAATATGTGTTCATAAAATTGAACATCCCGACTAACTATGACTTGTCGAGTATTTAAGTTCATAACCTTATATCCTTTTTGAGTAGCTGAGTATCCTAGGAAAACGGAGGCAGAAGCATGTGGTTGAAACTTATCTGTCAGGTGCAAACGATTAACATAACATAAACATCCCAGAATATGTAAATGTTACAACTGAGGCACAATACCAAAGAGTGACTCAAATGGGCTCTTGTTGCCTAGCACAGACAGAGGTAATATGTTAATTGTGTGAACAACACTAAGAACACAATCTCCCCAAAATTCAATAGGTAAAGAACTTTGAAATCTCAATGACCAAGCAACCTCAAGTAGATGGCGATGTTTCCGCTCGACAATCCCGTTCTGTTGGGGGGTATAAACACAAGTCGTTTGATGGACTTATCCTTTGACGAGAAGAATAATTGACAATCGAAATTTACAAACTCGGTTCCATTGTCAGTACATATAGTCTTAATCCTTTTATTAAACTAATTTTCAATCATAAGCACAAAATTTCTCAAATATGTTGCAGCATCACTCTTAAACTTCAGCAAAAAAAATGACATAACGAGTGTAATCATCCACAATAGTTAGAAAAAAAAAACGATGGCCATCATATGTAGAATGTTGATAAGGACCCCATGCATCCATGTGAACTAGCTCAAGAGAAGAATATGTATAAGATAACTGTCAGTAAAAGAAGGACGAGTTTGCCTAGTCTGATGGCAAACATTACAAGGAATTTTATTATTGACATGACCCTTAACAAGGTCCCAAAATAGTCAAAGTTTAGGAAAAGACAGATGACCCAAACTGAGCAATGCATTATCACTCGATTGACAGACCGTGAAAAAAGCTTTTCGAGTTGAATTACGGGAAAAATTCTTTCTGGATGTAGTATCCTTTTCAACACGTACTGTTGGAGAAACACTGAGATAAAGACCTCCATGTCTCTTACCAACCCCCATGACTAGTCCAATCTGAAAATCCAGAAAGATGCAAAAATTAGGATAAAATGTTACTATGCAAGATAACTCTGGTGAATTTAGAAACATATAAAAGATTATATCAAAAATCCGGCAGATAAAGAATATTCTGCAAACTTTGTTCTGCATTTACAGAATATGTCCCAACATGTGCAATGCAAGACATATTTCCATTGGGAAGTTTAACTTGCTTCACTGTATCCAATTTCTTGACATTTTTCAGACAATTGATATCTGAAACCATGTGATCATATGCCCCTATGTCAACTATCCAATCTGAGTTAGAGTGAGCAAAGTTAAACAACTTTTTACCTGCCATATTAACAAATACATCTCTAGAGGAACTATCTTTATTGAGCAACTTCAATACTGACTATATTGTTCAACTGTGAAGGCTGGAGACTTATCACTTTGTGAGCCTGGTATGGATTCTTGTACAATAGAAGTTGTTCCACCGAAATCTCCCAACTGAACATTGTTAACATTACCTGCTTGATTCTTTGCCTTTATTGAACTTAAATCCTAGAGGAAAGCCAATCAGTCGTAACATTGAGATTTGATATGACCCACCTTATGATAGTTATCACATATCATATTTTTATTCCTTTTATTCTTTTGTGCTGAACTCTGAGGAGCTGAATTGGTCTCTTGACTGCCTACCATCGAACTAGCAAAACTATGAGTGGTTGTTCTTCTTCTAAAAGCATTGCATATACTTGATTCTCAGACGGAAACTGCCTCATCAAGACTATCTGAGAATGTACAACTGAATAAGATTTGTGTCACCCCATTAAAAATTGAAATACTTTCAAACATTGAAAATAGATTATGTTTTCTGGATTTAAGATTTCTAACGAAGTCATAATGTTGTATAGCTCCTCCCAATATATGTTGAGTTTAGTGTGATATTTCGTGATACTAAAATCACCTTGAACCAGAACAGCAATCTATCAATGCAGATGATAAACCCTTGATGCACTAATGGAATCAAACCTTTTTTTGAGATCATTCCAAACAAATGAGGCATCTGAGATATAGGCAATACTACCTAGAAGACCATCTGCAACTGTAGTGTAATTATCCAAGAAAATATAAGAGTGCTGCACCTTTTTCCATTGAAAATGCAACGGTTGATCATACTGCTCAAGACGACAAGAACCATTGATGAATTCGATCTTGTGTTTAGCTAAAAGAGCATTTGAGAAGGCTCTACTCCACAACGAGTAGTTCTCACAACCAGTTAATGCACAAGAATGTCAGAAGGATGTAGATAAAGAGGATGAGTATGATCAAAGAATAAGAACAATAGAAGAAGTTTCAGATTCAGATTAATGTGCCATAAAGAGACAATAAGAACACCCTGAATCACTGAAGAGCTAAAAAAAAGCAGATCGAGAAGGAACAAAAATCCAGAATGAAGAGCAATTCAGACTTGAGCGAAGTCACCTGAATCACTGAATGAAAAATCACTATTTGACAAGATCAATCACAAACTTCTTCGCAAGAGCAGAAGAAAATCATCTCCCAAATTTGGATTAGTTTTACTTTGATACCATGTTGAATCTGGAAGAAGAGAAATGTTTTGGGCCAAAAAATGACTTAACTTAATCATTGAAGCGTGACTTTCCTATTATATTCAAAAGTAAGAAACAACTTTAGTTGTCATACAACAGAGTGAAAATAGAAATAACTATATCTAACTATCTCTGTGATATACAAGCCGATACAGAGAATAACTGGAGTTAACAATTATTAATCTCTCCGGGAGAGAGAGCCTTGCAATAAAATAAGATTTAAAAATAGTGTTGCGCCCATAAGTATGTATATATCAGTTGGTTAGTCTGGAAGGTCACTTGGAATGTGCATGTAGTTAAATTTGCTCAAGATATTTTCTAAAAAAATAAACTAACAGAAATAATTTATTAGATTCATTAATCAGACTAACAAAAATCATAACATATATCAGCAGTTGTCAAACTTATTTCTTTTCCCATTCACGTCTAACAATTAGTTTGTGGAATTGTGTTCGACTCTAATATCAAATTAGTCGGATGCTAATAAATAAATCTTAGACGAGTGACCAAATAGGTTTCCGAATCACCTTCTCGCTTAAGATAAAACATTTAGCTTTTAAAAGATGAAGGGATCGTTAAAAATCTGAACTACCTCATAAAACGGAAATAATAAAGATCCTAAGACCAAGATTGTACGATGGTAGGGGAGTTGAAACACAGACAGAAAATTTAAGATCGTGATAAAAATTGGCTTTGCCAAAACGGTCCAAGTTCGTTCATACCTTTGAAACGCTACGAGTTGCTATTGAGCATAAACTAACTGTGTAAACATCGGATGCCAAAAATGTAAATATGCAAAGTTCATAATATTAGTATAAATTTATTGAAAGGCAATTATTCAATTTCCTTATACATGACTACGGTTGAGGAGTATAAATAAATGGGAGTGCCCTCTAAGTAGAGAGTCGTATGCCATATTAGCCTGTGGCATACAGGTTAGCCCAAGTTTTGTGGAGACTTATCCTGGCAATCTCAGTAAAAGCAAATACTTCATTAACACACTTTTGGATCAGAAACTCATATTTAATAGATCTTGCCGCAACTATCAAAATTTCGCTGATTCACAAAAGACTCATAATAAAACTAGGATAGAGGTTGTAATGCTGATGCTAAGCAACAACAAAAGCCACCCAGAGCTTGTTCGATTTCTAGATTTACATATTCCGGAAACAGACAATAGAACCTCTATGAACAATTTAGTAACCGCCACAAATCCAAATAAGAGACATATGAACACTACGGCAAAATTCTTGTTTTCCATGTGTGTCTGGTGATCAACAACACTTCTGATCTGAAACCTGCACATTAATTAGCATAATTGTATGATCATAAGCAGATACAATGTCAAAACATGTGAATGTGTGTAGGCACTTTCTGAATTAATACTGAGATACTTGTCTATTGAAATAAGTCAAGCTAGCAGTAAGAAATAAGATATATGAAAGAAACCAATGAGGGACTGTTTTTTTTAAGGACCATTCAGCGACTTTGAGAAATTAAAGAACTACCAACTTTAACATAAGCAACGACCATTGGATGATCATTTTTTTGGCTTGACTAATAAATAGATCCCTTTTACATTACAGCACCGTGATTGTTATCAGTCCCCGAGGCATTTGAGTATCGTAATAAATCATGTTGGAAAATATAATAAGCAAGATGATTTTCTATCATAGTAGGAGCATGAAAATCTACAACCTTTTCTCTACATACCATGGTTGGCTACCTTGGAACACGTTCTAATGTTCCGGATATTTTTCTCCACTGTCTTGTGAAATTTTGTTATGCATGTTTCTTGATTAAGAACCTATACACAGCTCCACAACAGCTAAGTTTGACCACAAAGAATGCAAGTAAATTATTGAGAATTGTCCTCAAAACATGATAAGGTGAGCATCCCCAAGTGAATAACAGAGGGAAAACAAAGTAATTAATATCCTTCTGAAGGCTTCTTTATGCAAAAGGTCTATAAATTGTAGCCGGGTTATTTCCCCTGACTACACCTAAACTATTACGATTTTTCATATCTAACCCTAAATTACAAACTTCATTTTTTGAGTCCCTAATCTATCACGATTTTTTTAATTTGATCCTTCCGTCCAATTCCATCGATTTTTTCGTTATTTTTTATTTTTTGCATTTATGAAAATTTCATTATACTCCTCCTTAAGTGTTAGTCCATTTTTATATAAAATAATATATAATAATAGGTATAAAAATAATTAAAAAAAGAAGAAAGAAGGATGCCATGTGTCGGAGGGGTCGACGATCCCCCCTCTGCTCGACGTAGGCGACCCCCCTCCCCCTCTCTTTCCCTGCGCCGGCGCAAGGAAAGAGAGGGGGGTGTCGTCGCCCCCCTCTGCGCACCCCCCCCCCCCTTCTCTTTCCCTATGCCATCGCAGGGAAAGAGAGGGGGGTTCGCCAACCCCCCCCCCCCCCCACCCCCCTCCCTTTGCGTTGACGACGGACGCAAAGGGGGCGGCGACCACCCCCTCCCCCTCTCTTTCCCTGCGCCGGCGCAGGGAAAGAGAGAGGGGGGGCATTGGCCCCCCTCTGCGTCGACGAGCAAAGGGGGGGGGGGGGGGGGTCGGCAACCCCCTCCGACATGTGGTGTCCTCCTTTTTTTCTTTTTTAATTATTTTTATATATTATTTTATGTAAAAATATACTAACACTTGAGGCAGGGGTATAATGGATTTTTCACAAATGTGAAAAATAAAATAATAATGGAGAAGTCAATGGAATTGGATGGAAGGATCAAATTGAAAAAAATCATGATAGTTTAGGACTCAAAAAATAAAGTTTATAGTTTGAGGTTAGATCTGAAAAATCGTGATAGTTTATGAGTGGTCAAAGGAAATAATCCACTTGTAGCCGAAGCAAAACAAAAACCATTTACGAGTATATTTAATTAACAAAGCTTCTAAGTCCTGATTGCTTTTTCAGAGCTCTCAAGTCCCTAATGAAAAATTCTAGGATTTTTGTTTATTGAGCGGTGAAGGATGGTTGCCAAAGATGCAATCATCCATTAGTATTGATCGGTGTTTATGCTAATACAAGTTGAGATATCAAAATTTATTGTTACATGATTGAAATCTTATGCCACAAGAAAAAACTCCATTCAAACAGTTGGGAGTAGCAGGAATCTTGATCTATTACATGACGTAAGATGAAATTGTGTCAATCAACATTTTATTCTTTTGGGTTCATCTTTATAAAAAGAAATGGACAAACAAAAAAATTAGGATCTAACAAAATGTGTAAACTACTGGATGATATTTTTTTGGCACAACTACAAAGAACCTAAGAAGGAAAGCATTCTCATGCAAAGAACAAACATGAATACATTGCTTGCAATATAGCAGCCACTCATGGAGTCTAGCTTAGACATTTTCTCTTAGAACTATAGCTCAATTTGATCATCAAACCACTTAGATGTATTGTGATAATCAAGCAGTAATAAGTTTGATAAACAGTCCAGATAACAGTTCCAAAGAAAAATACATTAAAATAGAATATCTCTATATTTAAGATATAGTGGAAAAGAAAGAAGTGTGTGACCTATATGCCTACCAATTAAGGGCGGAGGCAGGTGCCTGCTCGCGCAGGCACTGAAAAAATAACATTAATATAGTAGTAATAATCGACAAATTCACAAACATGTCATGATGGTCCAATGCTTGGACTAGTTTCTCTAGGTCGTGGGTCCGATTCTTGCTGGCATTATGTAATGTCCTCCCAATACATAAAACATATCTTAGCTTCTCATTAAAACATTATTACTTCTTGGCTTCTACTTTCAATTATCAGGTATAAAATAAATTTTATATTAATATTTTTTATCTATTTTTGTTTTTTAATTATATTTTATTTTCATCAGGCTCAAATAATAATTGAAATTCATTGTTTTGTCTTTTAATATCCTAATTCATTTCTACTTGCAAGATATTCAAATTCCACTATTTTTCATGTGATTGTGCCATGTATAATAAATGTACTTTATGAAATTATTTTATCTATTTTTTAATAATTAATTTTTTATGCTATTAGTTTATTATGCATTATTTATTTGAGGACACAAAAATATTAATTAAAGAATTCTAATATATTTACATTTTATATTATGTTTAATTATTAAATTTATCATACTAATTTTAAAAAATAAATATTTTGCAGTTAATCATGTCATTGGAAAAATATTTCAAAAAAAGACATCCTACTTTTGAAAACGATGAAACGAGTGAAAAGAGATTGTTTGGTAACGTATATTCAGAAAGATTTAGTACTATTAACAATGATGTTATTATTGATCGGTTTCAAAAAATGAAACCTCGTAGAAATCAATTGCAAGAGTACTTTTTCTTTTAAATATATAATTTATTTTATTGTAAATTATAGGTATAATTTTGAAATAATATTTTTATACCATCAATAAATTTTAACTATAATATATAAATTTATTAACTATTTATTCATTCAAACACTATTTTTTGTTCTAATAGTGAACCCATTTAAGAAGTTGTCTAGCTCCGCCACTGTGTTGGTTGATTCCTTGATAAAAGGAATTGTAGTCGGAACGTTCATTAAACATACTGATTTAATGAGACTCAAGAATACATGAGTCAACATGTTTTATCTCCAAACTAATACTTTAGGATAGTGAGAATATTAAAGTTACAATAACATTATATGAATAAGGTAAAGTGTCGAAATTGCATGACCACATTAATCAAGTAGGAGATGTTAGTTAGTGACTAACGTGGTCATCAGACCAATAGAAGCATTCCTCCAACGATCCATTCTTGTGGAGGAATACGGAAGCGACGACGGACTCAGCGCAGGCGGAGGGTGGACGTGAGTGGTGTTAAGCGCCTATATATGTCTCGTTAATGAGATGGAAGTATCACTCAGACATGAGCCCCTATCCACAAACACATTCTAAATTTGTTTCATTTTACATAGAAAGAAACAGAAAAAAATTTAGCTATCCACCGCAATGAAAATTCAAACTAAAAACTCTCTGATAGGCTATAAATTTTGAGTTCCTTTTCCTTTTTTTTTTCTTTTTTGCTTCTTCACTCAAGTATTCATCCTCATGCATGCATTAGTTCATTGCACCGTGCAAGCATTATTCACACATGCAAATTCTTGGTTGGATATGTAACTTGATCAAAATAATTCAACTGTCAAAAATTACAATTTTCAATAAAGAATATTTTCTGAAATCATTTTTTTGTTAAAAGAGATGGACGATGTGGTATGTACCACAAAATTTCCATATGGCTCAAAATAGGTACGGAGCCCATGTGCCTCCGCATGTGCAGGCATTAGAACAAATTTTTTTAGCCACGAGTAAAGTGATCATCAAAATAAAACATTTTAATTTATGCATACTGTTTCCGTCCCAACGTTGTCCTACGTATGTCGTTGAAATCAATAGAGATGTAGACAGCATTACTCATTAGTGACAATTAATTATCTGATCCTTAAAAACTTTTTAATTACTAAAATCTTTGGCACGAAAACTTTTTCAATAACAAGCTTTGCCTGGTCAAATATTTTAAGGGAAAATCCGATCATAATTACTTATAACGACAAGCAAACTTTGTCCTCACAAGTTTTTAAAGGGCTAGGAGTAAGCTCCTTGGTGACCAGTTTGTCCTTATAGAGGCCAAGATTATATCTTAATAACAAATAAATTAAGAAGGTCTTATGCTTAATTCGAAAGCTATCAACAAATAAATAGCTCTTATATCATGAGTCTCATTATATCCATTAATTAATTGATATGCAAACACAATATAATACATGTGTGTATGTGGTGGGAGAGGGAATCCTGCCATAATCTAAGATTCAAAAATATAAAAGTTATAATATGCATAATGTTGTCATATAATTGCAATCTAACTTTCCAAAGGCAATGGTTAATCATCAATTAGCATTGTCATTAGTTGTATGATAATCTCATTGATTGTATGATAAACGATGGACATTAAAACTAGTTAATAAAATCCCACTCGATCCATCCGTAAATATGTATACATTACTAGACGTTTATGGTAACTTGGAAAAAATAGTAGTTCCATTTTATAAAAGAAATGTTTTTTAATTAAATATAAAAACAATTGTGAGTGTTAAGGCACATTAAGATTTGACGATAGATAATATGAAATATTTTAATAAAATTAATAAGAGATTCTAAGACCAAGATTGTAGGATTGTAGGAGAGTTCAAAAAATAGATAGAGAAATTTTAACATCGTGATATAATTTGACATCGCCAAAACAATCCAAATCCAATTTTTGGACGGCTAGTGGAGGACTCAGTTCATGCATCATGGGTAGATGTCTAGACTTTCATTTGTGTGGTGTTACAAATTTATGACATACGCTTCTTGAGTGAGAGTCTCCGCTACAGTACTTGATTATGAACTTACTATGCTAAATCGACCCCAAGACTTGACGAAATACTTTATAGTTTTTCGTGAGAGTGTGAGTCTTTAAGGACTGGACAAGTCTGAAGATTACCCTTAGACTCTTGATTATATTTTAAGGTAATGAGTTTGCTACTTTAGCGAGGTACTCAAAGGTTAAAAGTGTATGCGGCCCATCGAGCTACGACTAAAAAAGTATCTGACTAAAATTAAGAAATATGAGGACGAGAGAAAGATTCACTGATGCTGCATGATATTTATAATACAATTGGCCAAATATGTAAGCATACAAATATGAAAAAAATCAAAATTATGCACGAGAAGACGTGTGTCATCTTGAGGATGCATGCAATGTGCTTTTAGGACAAAGCGAGTAACATGAATGTTTAAGTGAATATGTATTATTGAAATATTATAGTATTGACTCACATGATAGTTGAGTAGTTATACAATGATAACACATTATAGCATGAGCTCAAATGTTAATTGAACAGTTATGTAATCATAATTTTTTGCTCTCAAATTGATCGAGCAACTATGTATCCCTAACAGGTCATAGTATAGGCTCTCAGATGTTGAGTGACTATGTATCCCTAATAGGTCATAATTATCCCTTAGTTGTGGATGTATTCGTGAGTCTCACGATCCATTTACTATAATGGATATTTGTTAGAATCAAATATAGTTAAAAGTCCATTAGTGCGAGTGGGAGATTGTTGGACATCATACGTCCAAATGAGCTTTCTTGCGTGGCCCATTGTGCATGAGATAATGTAATTACGTAATTGCAATTATGTGTGCAGTTGCACATGTGCACATTTAATATAACTATACATTAATTGCTATAAAAGGTTATGCATAGACTTGATCTGGTATGTGTCTGCACGACTGTCCACACCCTCATAGCAGTCCGACAAACTCTGTCACAAGGCTGTCAAATTTTGACGATGTCCGTGGTATTTGGATTGTAAACATGTGGTCCTTTTTTCGTACGTGATTAGGATCCCGACGACGAGTTCAAAAAAACATAGAAAAGTTTTCGGCGATCCATCTTCCGCTGTGAGGTATTCTGAAATACTTCTATTTTATTATTACCAATTCCATTCCAAGATTTAGTAGGAATGTTATTCTAAAGGAATGCCACATTCCTATTTGCATTACCAAACTACACCCAACCAAATGTTGTAATATGTCATTCCCGTCAAGATTCCCACGAATCTGAAAAAAATAGAATGAACCAAATAGAATGAACCAAACACACCCTTAAATGGATGAAGAAAAAAAAGATAAAGATCCATGCTACTAAGGACCAGAAAACTCAACATTAAGGGGACTTAGCTTTCACTAGGCAGAGAGAACAGGATCCAAATGAATTTTTTTAAGAAAAAGAGCTTTTCATTTAGGGAGGACCGTGTAGGTCATAATACAAAAAAGGGGTGCGGCCCAATGGAGGGGCACCCTCCCAGAAGTTGTCGCCGTTTGTGCAACCAAAAAATGCTAAGTAATTGGCTGCTTGGTTAGTACATCTTGGACAATAAGCTATTGTATAAGGGGAGATGGACAATAGAATAGCACGAATGTCGGTCATCAAGTCCCAAATTCTCCATGGGCATCTTGTCTTCCCTAGAATAATGTCCACCAGATTCTTTGAGTCGGAGCATATCTTGATCCTTCGAATGCCCCACCACAAGCACTCCTGGAGATCCAGCAAAATGCTCCAAGCTTCCGTCTGAAGGGGTGATGAACCCATTCCTCTTGCAGCTCCTACAAAAATGAAGGTGTCAATATCAAATCGTAGAAGGTATCCATATCCCCCTCACATGTGGAGGACCCATCGATATTAAGAGTGACCCAATGAAGCGGGGGGCTCCCACCGGACCGTGGGGTGTCTTGGGAGTAAGTTGCCTCGGGGGAGTGGGCCACAGTGTGTTCATGTAAATCAGCCAATGCCCACTCCCATACGACTTCTGTGGTTCCATGCCGGGAATTGAAATAAGCATCATTATGTTATTTCCAAATCCCCCATAGACATAAAGCAAAGATAGAAAGGATGTGTTGTCTAGACCGCTGAACCCTAGTGGACCCAGGAACCTGAGTCTGAGGAGCCAATATATTGAAAAGAGAAATTAAGCTTTGATCAGAAAATGTTCCATATTTGGATTGCAAAAGTACAATGAAAAAAATAGGTGGAGGTTCATTTCCAAAGCATGTCCACACAAGGAGCAAGCATGATCAATAGTACTATTGAACTTAATCACATTGTCAAGTGTGGGGAGCTTGCCATGCATGAGTTTCCAAAGAAAGTGGTTTATCTTAGGGGGAATTGGAATATGCCAAATGATGTTCCACGACTGCCCTCCAGCCGAAGATGTCGACAGGACGTTGCGGGTAACATAAGTATACACTGATTTAGCATTAGGGATCCCATGATTATTTGTCGCCCAAACCCACGCATCATCTCAGAAATAAGAAGGCACGTAAATTCGAGAAATAAGTTCACACAGAGCAGGTCCGTATAAAACATTCATTCGAGAAGAGTCTCATGTACCATTGATGATAAATTGAGCTACCTTCATCTTAGTGAAACTAATTTCCATGTTGATAAATGTAGGAGTCCAATAAAGAGGGGTGGGTAAGACCCAAGGATCACAAAGGATGGAAGTATCAGTCCCATCTCCTATTCTCCTGACAAAGCCCTCTCGGATATCCCTAAGGATTTGTTTAGCAAATAACTAATGAAAAGATGGGGTGGGTGGTGTAGTAAGTGATGGGGTGGTGAAGTGTGGTGTGTTATTAGAAAATTCATGTTTGGATAATAAATTATATAACATGTGGGGTGGGTAATGAAAATTTTATTTGTATAAAAGTCATTTTTATCCTTCATTATATATTTAAAGTATTTATAATTATTAATTAGGGATGAGCATGAACCGGGATGACCTGGTCTCTCTCGCCTGCATCGGTTTAGATTTTTCGAATTTTTTTCCGATCCGATGGATAATTGGGTCAGGACCAAGTCTCATTTCTTTGAGACCCAACCTGGTCGAGTCGGGACCGAATCCGAGTTTTACGTCCCGACCTGGTTGAATATATTATATTAGTATTAAATTATTTTTAAATAATAAATTTAAGATTATTTTGATAAAATTTTATATTTATTAAAAAGTTGTATTTACTAAAGAGTCATTTTTACCCTTTAAAATAAAAAATGATAGATAAATATGTATTCATATTAGAAAAAAGATAATATAAGAGAGAGAGGTGGTTTAATTTAGTATGAAGAGAAATAATTTCATTTGGTAATAAAAAAAGGGAAAGAGATTAATTTGGTCTAAAATAATCTATTCTTCCTCGTTCCATCAATTTGGTGGAATGAAAAATATGATGTTTGAAGAGTCTAGCTATTCCACCCCACCCTTCTTAACTTAAATAAAAAATATAACCAAACATGATTTAACTAATTTCATTCCCTCATATTCCATCTCATCCATTCATATTCCTCAATCTAGACAGACCAGGCCGCCTTAGAGTTGGAGTAGGGGAACCAGAGGGAGAATTTACCGTACTTGTTAGAGATCAAGTTGATCCAGGGAGATGGATCATTGTTAAGGAGCTCGAGGATTCTTCGAACAATGAGCGAACATCGAATGACTTTGCGATTCCCGATGCCTAGGCCCTCACAAGACTTAGGAAGTCGTATTGTCGCCCAATTGATTGGATGCATAGTCCGTCACCCACTATAGAGAAATATTCGTGAGCTCTTCTCAAGCGAGGCTATAATACCAGAAGAAAAATAGGGAGAACCTAAAGAGTAAATTGGAAGAGTTGAAAGGACTGATTTGATTAACGTGGTGCGGCCCGCGAAATTTAAGAATTTACCTTTCCAACCACCTAGTTGCACCTTAACTTTGTCAACAATGAAAAGTTGTTTGCTGGAGGGTAATAATTTTGTAGAGATTGGTGTACCCATGTAGGAGAATGGGAAGGATCCGATATCAAATCCGAGATGCAATTTAAGCATATTTCTTCTTTGAGCAGTTATCTTGGAAGGCAGGTAGAGTGCAAACTTTTGAAGTTAACCTTTTGATTAGTAAGGTTTTAATAACTATCAAACGTGTTTTTTAGGTTAATATAATTTTTCTTTGTAGCCCCTGTAGAGTAAGTAGGTCGTCAGCATATAAAAGGTGACTAAGTTTAAAGTTTTTTATGGTGAAAGGAAATAAATTGCCAACGTCGATTTGTTGTTGAATTTATGAAGAGCAGACCTATGATACAATGATGAAAATGTAAGGGGACAACGGGTCCCCTTGACGAATGCCCCCAAAAGGCTTAGTATTTTGACGGAGTGTCATTGATGACACAAGAGAAGGTAGGGGAGCCAATGCAAGTGTTAATCCAACTTATAAAGGTTGACGAGAAGTTCATTTTACTCATGATTTGGGATACAGATTGCCATGAGACGCGGTCGAAAGCCTTTTCCATGTTTATCTTGATCAACATATGTTTTTTCCTTCCTATACTAAGTGAATGAGCTAACTCTTGGACAATGAGTATGTTATCCTGTATGTTCAGACCAGCAATAAAAGTCGACTGCTCGCCAGATATTATGTCATTGAGAGCAGGTTTTAAATGATTTGCGAGAATTTTTGCCACTAACCTGTAGAGTACATTACAAAGTGGCATAGGACAATAGTCCTTGATTGTATTGGGAGAGTCACATTTAGGGATGAATATAATATGAGTTAGCGTCCAATCAGAGGGAAGAACAAAATAGTCAAAAAGGTCCTTTATTAATCTAGAGACTTTGGGGCCGAGGACATCCCAATATGCACGGTAAAACTCTATGGTGAAGCCATTCGGCCCGGGGGCCTTTCCAGAAGGCATGCTCTAGATGGTGGAGCAAACCTCCTCCGAGGAGACTGGGGCCACAAGGTTGCTATGCCAGGAGTTGCTAATCGCAGGGAGAGGCAGCCAATTGGTCAATGAAGGATCAATGGGACAGGGAGGCTTCCAAAGTGTGCGGTAATGGTCCACAAAAATGTGTCTAATATCTTTCTCATCCATTATGACTCTACCACCAGACACTTGAATACTACGAATAAGATTTTGCTTATGGTGAACCATGGTTGATAGATGAAAAATTTTGGTATTACATTCTCCATTGCATAACCAATTGCTTCTGATTTTGCTCCACCACCTGATTGCAATCCGGAGATAAGCGGAATGTTGGTAGCTCGATGGAAGGAGACCCAGTTCATGATCAGATGGGGGATAGGGGACAGTTGGCATCGAGAGCCTCAAGGTATTGCACCGTGGTCAGGGCTTCACTAGCTCTTTCCTCTAAATTCCCTAAGGTTTGTTTGTTCCATCTGCGCACATCACAAACAATAGAGGCTAGCGCATAGGAAAAAGTTTTACCCGGAGAGTAAAAAATTCAATGGTTTTGAACTATGTTTTTCGGTTCCTCATGGAGGAGCCAGAAATGTTCAAACTTAAAGCCCTTAGGTTTCCTTAGGGTGACATCAGTGTGGAAGAGCAGAGGCGTGTGATCGGAGGCAAAGTTGACAGGTCAATGGTTGAAAAAACATTTGCCCAGAAGGTGTTTAATAAGACTTGATATAGGCGACAATGAATCCAAGCAAGTCCTTTGTGATTACCGAAGAGTTGCATATCTAGGAGGCTATGGTGTCCAACTAAGTTGCAAAAAGTTTTGATTGATTTAGAAAATGAGAATGGGACACCCCCCCCCCCCCCCCATCCTCCGGTGATAATGTTAAAATCTCCAACAAGCATCCAAGGAAAATCGGAAGAAGAGCGCATAATTGGTTAAACAGATTATTTCTGAGCGATGGTACTAGCATAAACACAAGACAGCAAGAAATGAAAACCTGAGTAAGAGACAGCAGCATGCAGTAAGTGTTCAGAGAAAAGGATCGGTGTCACCTGAGTGTTCTGCCCAGATCGGGCAAGGATGATACCTCTGGAGGCCCCACATCCTTTGTAGCAAATGCCACTCCAAAATGCGCCAAGCCAACGAATAACCTATTTAACTTTTACAGACGTAACATGGGACTCAATTAAAATTACAAAATCTGACCTAATGGACCTAATTAATTCTAATAAACGATCTCTGACTTTCATTCGGTACATGTCGTGACAGTTCCAAGCTAACATCTTCATCCAACATGAGGGCGTGGTATCGCTACTACTTGTGCCAGCCTGTACCTATAAAGTAGTAGATGGTAGTAAGGGTTCATCCTACCATGAGGTAGATGTCTTACCATGGGTTTTCTTCTTTAGGGTTGGGAGGGGCGCCCCTTCGGACGCTAGGCGCGGGATTTCTTTCATTCCAATCATGGAGGATCAGGTCGCCATCTAACTGGTCACATTCATCCTCCGAGGAAATGTTCGTGGATGCCAAGGAAGAGCAGGAGACGTGAGACTCTAGCAGACACAAGTAACTAGAGAGGTATGGTCTGTGTGAGGCACGGACTTCATTTCCGCTCTTGAGGCCATCTGCGAGTTGGGGGGGGGGGGGGGGGGAGAGAGGTTCTGATGTTTGGGTGAGGTTGGGATGGAGCAAGTGGAGGATGGCGGAGGAAGAGCTTCACTAGAGGCCAACAAGAGATTATGGTGTTTGGGCGAGGGTGGAATGGAGCGGGTGGAGGATGACGAGGGGAGAGAGGTGAAGAGAAGTACATTTGAGGTTAAAAGAGGTGTTAATCTCCATAGTATCCTGACCACTCATAAGGCACGTGGCGTGATCCGAGTCGATCTGACAAAGCACAATCCGTGGGCTATTCTTCGTGGCTCTCTCAGCAGACATTTGAGGAAGCACAATTCGTGGCTCCCCCAGATGAGTCAAGAGGTGGATGACGTGTGTTTGATCCAACTGTTGTAGCGGATTGGTATGCACTTCGCATGATAGCTAACGTAGAAGAATTCGACCGTTGAGCAGCTGGGTCGTCCGATTGGTGGTCCGCCGACTGCTCTAGCTCTCCCATATCGTTTGTCGGCCGATTCAGATCTAGCATCACTGGTGGTTGTGCTTGCTTGCTACCTCCCAGAGGAGGGTTTTGGAAGGTTGGTCGAGGACGCCGACGTCCCGAAGCACGAAGCCATGGACTATACAGTAGCACCGGGGCACCATCGGAGCCAGTGTCGGCTTTCGAACATTCCTTAATCTGGTGGCCTACAGTACCACATCGAAAGCATAAAGTTGGTAAATATTCATAAATGATATGTTGCAAGTACCTGTCTCCACTCAGCAGCGCGATCCAAGTGCCCTGCTTGATAGGCGTGGTTAAATCGATCTCCACACATATGCGGGTGGTACTATCGTCCATCTCAATTTTCAACGAAGTGTCGAAGCAGGACGCGATCCTACGGAGTGACGCATTATTACAGAGCTTGAGGGGGATGCCAGGGAGCCAAATCCATATGGGAGTAGCGGTGTGGCAATCGTCTGATGGTCGGAAAAAAGGAGTTAACTGCGACAACTGTAGCCAGTGGCTGTGAAGTTCCTAGGGTCTGAATGTTAGTACCTACAATCGATCAGTTTCATTAGCAAAGGAGAAGAGAACATAGGTGTTCCCCATTGGTGAGACTTTGCACGACGAGGAGATGATCCAAAGGCCCCGGATGTCCTCAGTCAGTCGCTTCAGATCTCCAACATAGCGCCCCACCAAACACAGCTTGAATTCGGCAGCCCTATCAACAATCTCCTCCGCCAGAATGATGACCTCATTCGTTATATGTGCCTGGAGCTCTCGGAGATGCCTTGGTGACATGGTTGCCTGAGAGGGAAACCCAGGATGTGGTCGGCCTTGCGCAACCTGAGCCCAGAGCATCCCGAAGGAGAGGCTTCAAGGGGGAAGGAGTCCCCCGGGACCTGGGTGAGGGGGCGAGGAAATGATGTGCCATGGAGGGAGAGGTGGCACCCTCGGCTGGGTCGCCAGGGATGCTCTGAGTGTGTGGGGGAAAGGGTGGGGGATATGGGTGGCGCCTCCGACGGGAAGCGCCCGAGATGGAGGGAGGGGGCCTCCGGAGCATCGAAGATCGAGAGAAAGCATGGTGGAGGGGTCAGAGAACCTTCATGCATCCATGCCCAACCTTCCAACCACAATCTATTTCTGCAAGTTGTCTTCGTTCTCAATGCTTTCCATCTAACACCCAAATGAATTGATGAGCCAAATCCATCATCTTGAGGGTCATAGAAGAAAATAGTGAAAGTTCTAAGAAAAATGAAAGAGTAGCTAATCCCTGCAACTGTCAATTAAAATGAACATGCAAGATGATATCACTCATTTAAAGTAAGATAAAGAGTTATTTCCTCTGACCACCCCTGAACTATCACGAATTACCACATCCAACTACAAACTACGAACTTCATTTTTTGGGTACATAAACTATCACGATTTTTCCAGTTTGGTCCTTCCGTTCAATTTCGTAAAGTTTTTTGTTAACTTCAATTTTTTTGAACCATCGTACCCCTGCCCTACACTCCTTAAAATCGTAATCTTCCTTCACTTCTTTAGTAGGTAAAATCCCGTGCTATTTTTTAAGATGGGACACTAGGGCTCCGACGATCTCTATGATTCATCGTCGACGTTCATCTCAGGCGTTCATCTCCAGCGTCCATCTTCGGCGTTCTTCTCCGACCTTCATCTCCGGCCGACCACGTGAGAAGTTGGTTTTCTGCTTCGGCATTTTTCCTGTACTCCGGTCTTCTTTTGACCTCTGAAAATCTTCTAGCATTTTGGTGAAATATGTGGAGTCCGATCTGCGATTTTCACGTTCTTTTCCGTCGATGTGCATTGGTATGTTGAAAGTATTACTCTTTTTTGTGCCGATTTAGGATTTCTTATACTTTGAATGTGTTACTTGTAGTCACGATTTTTTGTTTTTTATTTGCACAGTATTAAACTGAAGACATGATTTCATCTAGATCAAATATAAAAAGCACAAGTGACAATAGTCATGTAAAAGATTATCTCCATGAAGATAAAGTAAAGTGTTACTGCGGTATCAACTCCCGAGCAAAGTATTTTTTTCCTAAGGACAATTCTGGTCGACGATTCATTAGTTGTCACAATTACAAAGGGCAAGGTTCTGGATGCGAATTTTTCAAGTGGGTTGATCCAGCGACCTGTCCGAGGGGCATGGTTTGGAGTAGCAGGGTTCTGGACAGAATATCAACATTGACAATAACCTTAACATTGACAATTATAACTTTAGACACCAATCACCCTCAACATTGACAATAACCTTCTGGTTTGTGGCAAACCAGACGATCCTCGACCTCCTCCTCGTTCCCCTCCTCCATGACCCACTTCACCTTGTAGATGCAATTCAAAATTACCACTACGAAATCCACAAGCTTATCTCAAAAGTGGCGTTTGACCTCGCTGTGGGACCCGAACAAGTCAGATCAAGGTGATAGTATCCTGGTCATGGCTGATGGGGAACCGCCATGGAGATTTGATTAGAAAGATTAACTCCTTAAACAGCACATTGCTGCTAAAGATGGCTTCAGTAGAGCAAGACTTCATATGGACCTTGGACCACAGTCCTAAGGACCTACATAACTCTTGCAACAAGTCCATCAATGTCGCATCCAACTCATGTTCTTTGTCCCACGCCATCATGCAAGGCATCACATACTTGGTGATCGTCAAAGTTTTGATGACCTGTGTACAAAGAAGAAATCAGCATCATCTATGTGACAAATTTGCTTAAACTAAAAGCAAGTAATATAGATGATAATACTGTAAGAAATATCCCTTTGGCACCCATTGGAAGGAGTGCAAGTGTGACACAAAAAAAGATCCTACCATACGAATGTCAACATTAATGTGTAGTGAGTATGAATAAGATTGCCGTGGTAGAAAATTTAGTGAAGCATGTAAGGTGTTCCCTTGGATATGGAGTACTTGTTCGCAGCAAAGTAAATAATATATATATATATATATATATATATATATATATATATATATGTATATATCACACAAACAACACTAAAAGAAAGTTATTTTTTGAAACGGCAAAGTATATATATATATATATATATATATATATATATATATATATATATATATATGTCACACAAACAACACTAAAAGAAAGTTATTAGCCCTTAATTTTAGTCAAATTTAAAGGAGCAAGTAAAAGTGTAACTCAAGGAATGCATATAGGGGTATTAATTATATATGCAAAAAATAATAATAATAATAATAAACATGTTCACAATATTGGTTGTAACATCAAAATTTACATGCTGAAATCATTAACAATCAAAATACGCATAGCAGTGGGAAGAGATTAAACTTACAAACTATAAACTACCTTGAATGTAAAGTCATTATAGTTGTCCTTCCCTATATAGCCTTCGTTCTTCTTAGGGGTGGCAATATTCCCCACTCCCGCAGGTCCCGCGGGGATTCCCCATTCGGAGCCTCATCTTCGGAGAATTTTTTCCCCGCGGGGACGGGGATGGGGGCCAAACTGCCCCCGCCCCCTCTTTCGGGGATCGGGGCGGGGGTAGTTCCCCCCTCCCCGTCGGGGCCCCGATTCCTCGATAAGTGCATCCCTCCTTTCTTTTTTTTCTTTCAATGACCTCGACCGCAGCCCTCCTCTCTCTCTCTCTTCCTCTCTTCTTCGTTCGCGCAGTCGCCCCCTCCTCTCTCTCTCTTCCTCTCTTCTTCGTCCGCGCAGTCGCCCCCTCCTCTCTCTCTCTTCTTCGTCCATGGCGTCGTCCGCCTCTGCCATCAAAGAAGAGATCGGTCGCATTCGAGATCAGCCGCATCCGAGATCCCCCTCCTCTCTCTCTTCTTCTTCTTCGTCCGCCTCTGAGATCGGCTGCATCCGACGCGGATACGGCCAGATCCGCACGGATCTGCCGCTCTCTCGCACCCGCCGGCTCTCTCTCACCCCCCTCCGCCGGTCTCTTGACCCGCCGCCGCTCTCGACCGCTGCCGCTCTCGCTCCCACCGCCGTGCTCTCGCCTGCCGCCGCCGTGCCATCGCCCGCCGCCGCCGCTCTCTCGCCCTGCCTCCATCGCGCTCTTGCCCGCCGCCGTGCTCTCTCGCCCCTTTTCGCCGGCCATCAAAGAAGAGATCGGTCGCATTCGAGATCAGCCGCATCTGAGATCCTCCTCCTCCTTCTTCGTCGTCCACCTCCGATATCGGCTGCATCCGACGCGGATCCGGCCAGATCCGCACGGATCTGCCGCATCCGATATCCCCCTCCTCTCTCTCTTCTTCTTCGTTCGCCTCCGAGATCGGCTGCATCCGACGCGGATACGGCCAGATCCGCACGGATCTGCCGCTCTCTCGCACCCGCCGGCTCTCTCTCACCCCCCTCCGCCGGTCTCTTGACCCGCCGCCGCTCTCGACCGCCGCCGCTCTCGACCCCACCGCCGTGCTCTCGCCCGCCGCGGCCGTGCTCTCGCCTGCCTCCACCGCGCTCTTGCCCGCCGCCGTGCTCTCTCGCCCCTTTTCGCCGCCGTTCTCTCGCCCCCGCCGCCATTCTCTCACCCCCGCCGCCGCTCTCGCCCCCCTCCGTGGGGATTCGGGCTCCACGGGGATCGGGACGGGGGTTAAAACTTTCTCCGAACTGAGGATTCGGGGCGAGGTCGGGGGCGGAGGCGAATTATCGAAGTCGGAATGGGAGTGGTGTCTCCCACCTCGAACAGCGATAGTTGCCATCCCTAGTTCTTCTTCCTTTGCTTTGTGGCACGTCTCTACGCTCTCCTACTAAAAAAATGAACGGAGGAAGTAGAAAATAGTGCTGCAACTTATAGAAGGATTTTTTTTGTAACGGATACATGCATGTTGCACACGTATAGTAAAAGTGTTTTAGTATGTTACACCTACTCTGACGACGTAAAAAACTGACATTATGCATGACAAACACGTTGCACAAGGCCGACAAAAAGCACCTCAACTCTCCTACAAAATGAACGGTGGAAAGAGCAAAAAGAAAATAGCTCTGCAATTTGTAGACGCGCATTTGTTTGTAAGGGATACATGCATGTTGGACATGTATAATAAAAGCATTTTAATACGTTAGACCTACTCTGACGTCGTAAAAAAACTGACATTATGCATGACAAGCACGCTGCACATGGCCGACATATAGCACCTAAAATGTCAGATTGGTAACCA
Organism: Pontederia crassipes; assembly: GCA_030549335.1. Lineage (NCBI taxonomy): Eukaryota > Viridiplantae > Streptophyta > Magnoliopsida > Commelinales > Pontederiaceae > Pontederia > Pontederia crassipes. Next base: position 41,263,114 of record CM060190.1, read on the forward strand.
TAATGAATACAAACATAATTATATAATGCATTAAGAGTCAAATGATAGATAATGATGTGGTATATTATTAGCATATTATGATTTCTCCATATTTCTTCTTGATAAAGCAAACAAAAATGAATGGAAATTAGAAACTACAGATCCATTGGCCAAGACATACATACTATAGAGTTTATTAAAAAGCATTCTCTAATTTGTTAGGCATGCCAAACATGTTGGACATGCTTAATTTAAAATGTCTTAAATGTCATATGAATAACAAGATCAATGAAAAAAATGTAATAGAATAATATTCTAAGAAGTGAATTCTTTAGCATGGTAAATATATTGTTGGCATGATAATCCTCATATTTTTTTAAAGTATCACAATCCTCATATTAGACTATATATAACATGCACTAAATAGTACGTACCATTAGGTAGGGCCAGGGGTGTATCTCAACTTGGTGTAATAAATGTGTGTTGAATGTGAGTTGCCAAATTTATCTGCAATCTTACAGAAAGAAACCAGCCGCACGTGGAAACTTATGAATGCCATGCTACACTGACGAATTATCACCTCTTAATTGAAACTTGTTTCTTCTCATATCTTTTGATAGTCAAACAAAGCCCTAGTCTATTTAGCTGATTTTGGCAGAACAATGCCTATTGATGTGTTCTAGCAAGAGGATCCACTCTCATGCCTGATAGATATTATGTATCAAAACATTCAAGTTCTTTCATCAATGCATTATTTCTTTTTCTTTTATTTAAAAAAGAAATCAACCCAACCCAACATAAAATCTTAGGTTGTCTTAAATCCTATAAAAAGACAATACAAGTTTTAAGTTAAATTCAAACTATATAAAAATGTATTGCTAACATATTTAAAATAATTCAAGTATTATCACGAATTGATTCCTTGAGGAGCAAGTTCTTTTGGCATGCCTCCAAGTCCACCTAGTTGCTTGGCACAGCATATGTAGGCCCATCTCTCAAGGAAAATTGCACGTTCGAGATCTCCGCTGTACCAATTGGGCACTCCTTGTTCGATGGGTAGGGCGGATTATGGGGCCGAGGATAACTTATGGAGGGAGGTTTTCTTCACATGCTACGATCGGGATCTCTCATGGGGTTCCAAGCCCATCCTACCCTTCGGAACTTCTTCTTTTTAGAGGGGTTGGCGGCGTTATTCTCTCGGGTGCGCCCGTTCATGATCTCATCGCTTGGTTGGCGGGAGGTTTTCTCATTTTGGCAGCACAACCAGTTACCCGAGGGCCGCTTGCAGACTCTTTCCCCCGGATGTGGGCCTTAGCGGCACATCCTAATGAATCTTAGGCTGAGTGCTGGTCGGAAAGGGGTGGCCCGGGCACCAGCTCTTGGACTCCCCTTTTCGGCTCTCCTATCTCTGATCAGTGTTTTTCTGAATTATTAGCACTTCACCATAGGGTTCCTCCCCTCCATCCGGATCCGGCACAAACAGACAATTGGGTACGAGTATCAGATTCTTTCTCGGGGCACAACCTCTACCTCCGCCTTCTTTCGGCTAGCACAAATTTAGAGGACCTCAGATAAAACTGCAGGTTCATCAAGCATTCCCGGGTGCCACAGAAAGTCAATATTTTTGCTTGGCTTATGCGATGTGAGTGGATCCTCACTCAAGTTTACATAGAACGGTGGGCACTTCATGCGGATACTTCTTGCGTTTTTTTTTTTTTTTTTGAGATGGAGGAGGATGTTACTTATTCTTCGGATGTCAGGTGTCCCGAGACGTTTGACCTCGGACGAGCATTACGGCGGTGTTCCTTTGGCAATTGGTGGCAGAGAGAGACTGGGTTGGAGAGTTCCCTTGGCGACCTTTTTGGTCCGTGCCTAGGCTCATCGGGCTTCAACACAACCTCGTCATTTTCGTGGGGAGAGATGCAAATGGACGGTATTGTACATCATATGTTTAGTCGTATTGTACATCATATGTTTTGTCTTCTTCGGGAGTGGGGTTTTGATTAATACATGCTCTCTTCCTTTTTTTGCCGCTCTCCACCGGAGAGCATTCCTACATGTGAATGACAACCAAGCTTGTAGTCATCCTTTTCTCTCTCAAAAAACATAATAATAATTTCAGTGCATAGAAAGTTACCCAACTAACATATATGCAACTATATATTAACAAAAATTATATAAGCTACAATATAGATATCAAAAGATATAATATGTGTTATTACCAATTAACAAACTAAAATACTTGTTAATATAAAAAAATAAAAAATAATTAAAATACAGGGCCCTATAAGTATCACTATAACAACACCATTAAGGTTTTTTTAATTTTTGGAATTAGAATAAACAACATGAGAAATATAGGGTTTTTTTCTCTTCTTTGGAAAAACCATCTGACGCATACCAATTGTGCATATCATATACTTGTTAGAATCACTGAAGTAAAGTGATTGTTAGCATTTGAGGCTTAATTCAAAAATAATTGCGCAAATAGTCTGTAATTCACTAACTTGTCAAATTTGTGAAAGAAAGAGGGAAAAGTTTCCATGCCTTATCAATTTCAACTAATTACCAATGCAATAGAAGTAGAAGTACACCAAAAACATAATTGAATTGGAGTTTATTCTACATGAGTATAGTTATAGGTAATAGTACAGAATTAAATGTTAAATTTCCTTACTTAAATGGGCATCTAGAACTATTGGAATAGAAAATTAGGATAGACAGTCATATTACATTCCTAAGTGAATAATCCAATTAATTATATTCATGTATATAGATCTAGTATCACTTACAATCATCAATGATACTGGAAAATAATAATAATAATAATAATAACAACAATAATATACACCGAACTACAGAGTACAGACGACTAATTAACTCCTAAATATAACTGCATTTTTACTAAAAAGGATTCTACTTTTTAGTGATTAAATTTGAGAATTGGTATGGTGTATTATACAATATACATGTGCGGCAAAATGTATGGATAAAATATACCTACGGATCCCTAAAAAGTGATGTCTGGATGCAGAGCCTATTTCGGCTGATACTCGAGATGAATTTCCGGTGAAGACAAGGCGCCCACTATACAATGCGACGGCACCGAGAGATGCATCGAGGGCTGAGGTGATCCGCCCTATGGGAAGTCCAGCCGCGCCGTTGGAACTTGTAATCGATGAAGGAGCACTAGACTGGATGATGCGGCAAGGCCGCAGACGGTGGACGGCGAAGAAGCGGAGGCCAAAGCATGTGGTGGCCTTTGACGAGGCGGCCACCGGCGAGGAAGAAGGTGGAGGACCGGACTTATGATTCAAATCAATTTCTCGAGAACGCATCGATATCTTAATTTTAATCATTTTTACTAAAAAGTCATATTTAAATAGTACGAAGCTGTGGGCGTTACCCAGAGTGATTTCAAAATTTCTTCTACTTTTTTTGAGAATTTCAATTGCAGATCAACTTCAAATTTTATTAGCGATCATTATGAAATATATTTACTTAGATTTGAAAATTTTTTGAATGATTTTAAAGCTCAATCAAAGAATATTTTAATTTTGTATTATTTTGACATTAAAAGACTCTCAAACAAATTGAAATTAAAATAGAGGTCCTGAAAGAGAGAAAAGGTGATGCTTGAGGCCTAAGAGATGTGCTTAAGATCTGGTAGTCGTTACTACATTGCTGAGGACACATTTATACTATAATAGAGATATTTATTTTATCGAGAGAACTGCTTGAACTCAATTGGTTAGATTTGAATTAATATAATTGTTTAGTTTCTTTTGATTATGATTGCTATCCCTTAATACATTTTACTAAGATTATTATATTCTGAGATAAGACTCAAACTAGGTGTGCGGTGATTAGTTTTAGGATTTAATAATTTTCAACAAATCATTCTTTAACTCATTGTTTGTGCCTGATTTTGTGCGGTCTATTAGTTTATATCCAATGTTGGATGATTGTTAATTTAGAAATTACAACTTAATGCATATTAACATATTGTCTAATTAAATATTAACTCAACGTTTGTTGTCCTAAGTTTCGGCAAGAATTAAGATAGTTTGATTTACTTAGAGTAGAGGTCAATAATTTAGATACTCATAATCTATCTTAAAAACTTAACCTATTTATCACTATTATAATTCAATCATCATTAATTCTTATCTTTGATCATCCATCATCCTTAGGTTCAACACCCATTTATTTTATTTTATGTTATTTAATTCTCTACACATTTATTTTTTATTTTCACATCACAACACATTTTCTTCTTTTAGTAAATTATTATCATAAATTAGATTTAATCATTAACATCATACTCTCTATTTTATTACTTGATACGATTAGTGCACTTGTTAGTAAATTTATTTGTTACATATTCGACATATCAAAGGCCAAACATATGATTATATGCTAATACAGATATTATACAATCTACCTTTTGCCACATATTTATCTACTTTTAGAAGGCAATCAATATGTCACTAGTGTATCATATTACAGGAAACGAAGCTGTCTCCACTGAAAATATTGTGGTACTTGGATTTGGATGTCAGAGATACATGGTTGTAAGATAAATCTGGGATGTTTCTACTTTCTTAAACAGATTGATCTATTTTAATAGGTAGTGGAGCAGTCGCCATTGACAAAAGTGCATTTGGAGCATCTATAGGTGACACATAAATTTTGGATTTGCTAATAAATGTTTAAACTTTTGATAATATCTATGCTATGGGACATAAGGTCCATTGCAAACATATGATTCTCTACATTAGTTATATTTGATGATTTCATTTTTAATGCATAAGTAACTTTATGCTTAATTCTTTCTATTTCAGGATTGCCATCGAGTTTCTTGTTGTAAATTTGTTTTTAACATCTTGATTATATATCTATGGATCTTGGAGATTTTCTTACGACTGATTTTCAGAACAGTGATGCACAATGGCATGTTCTTGCTGTACCTAAGAATTGGTTTACTATGTGGCTTTCATTAATCATGGTTGTAAATGTTATATCCTTTGGGACTCTTTATTTTGCTTTCTGGCAGCGTGTATGAACTGATTGTCTAACCACATGTATCCACATTTTATTTTGAACACTTTCTGTATATTCTCACATCTCTGACCAAAGAGCACATGGATCAATCCTTTTCAAATCAGGGCATTACCAAACAAGAGCTCTGTTTGCGTCATATCATATCTTGAAAGGATTAATGTGTCTTTTCCAAGCCCTGAAAACACATGAGGGTATGCAGTGAAATAATTTGTGTTTAACCATAGCAAATGCTTGTGATCCCTGAGGATGACATTAAGGAAAACAAGGGGCTGGATAATGTGTAGCAATCAACTCCTAAATGCATTCAAGTAGACTGAATTTGGGCAGATTCTAGCCTGGGACTTCTCATCCATTTCCCAAATGCAAGAGAGGTCCATTGGCCCATACCATTAGATCATGCAGGTGACAAAGTTGCCAGTATCATTTGTCAAATCATAGTTGAGCCCCACAGATGTGAGCTCCTTCCAAAGTACTTCGAGGAATTATGGTGACTACTGACTAAGATATTGACTTATTAATTTCTTCGTCATTGTGGCCAATTGATGTTGTCGATCCATAGAATTTTGGCATTTTACTGGCCATTTTTGCTTGAAGAATAACTGGTACTAGGTAATTGTGATAGCTACACGCCTTTGATTTAAGTGGAGTAGGTGCAACAACCATAGACATTTTTCCGTGTTCCAGTGTAGAACATCGACTAAGCTCGTGATGTAACAAGCTCATATAGATCATCGTTTTGGAGGTATATACGTTAAGAATAATATAAAATCATTCATGTTGTTCTTTTTAACGATTTAAATTTTTAAAATTTTTTTTCAATATATTAAATTTAACAATATATGACAAATAATGACCTTAGGAAGGTACCAACCTGATCAATCTTTTGTTTGTGTTCCACAGAGAGAGAAGCAGGAAAAAAAAATAGGTAATAAACTCCAAAATCCACCACAACGAAAATTCGAACAAAAAAATTCTCTGATAGGCTATAAATTTTGAGTTCCTTTCCCTTTTTTTCTTTTTATTTCTTTTTTGCTTTTTCACTCAGGTGTTCATGATCCTCATGCATGCATTAGTTCATTGCATCGTGCAAGCATTATACACATGCAAATTCTTGGTTGCTTGATCAAAATAATTTAATTATGTCAAAAATTACAATTTTCATTTCTGAAATCATTTTTTTTTTCTAAAAGAGATGGACGATATGGTATGTACCATGAAATTTCCGTATGGCACAAAATAGGGGCGGAGCCCATGTGCCTCCGCATGTGCAGGCATTAGAATAAATTTTGTTAGCCACGTCTAAAGTGATCATCAAAATAAAACATTTTTAATTTATCCATATCATTTCCGTCCCAACGTTATCCTGTCGTCTGTCGTTGAAATCAATAGAGATATAGATAGGACAATTAATTATCTGATCCTTAAAAACTTTTTAATTACTAATTTTTAAATCTTTGGCACCAAAAGTTTTTCAATAACAAGCTTTACGTGATCAATGATTTTAAAGGAAAATCCGATCATAATTACTTATAACGGCAAGCAAACTTTGTCCTCACAAGTTTTTAACGGGCCAGGAGAAAGCTCCTTGGTGACCGGTTTGTCCTTATAGAGGCCAAGATTATATCTTAATAATGAATAAATTAAGAAGGTCTTATGCTTAATTCGAAAGCTATCAACAAATAAATAGCTTTTATATCATGAGTCTCTTTATATCCATTAATTAATTGATATGCAAACGCAATATCGTACATGCACTACAAGAAAAAGTAGTATTTCCGACGGTTCATTTTCGACGGTCCGACATTCGCCTGAAATACTGACGGTTTTTCCGGCGGATCTTTCAAACCGTCGAAATTTTCGTCGGATAATTTTCGACGGTTTTAGCCGTCTAAATTTTCGACGGTTCCTAATTCGTCGAAAGGTTCCGTCGAAAATATTGGCACTTCGACGGTTTTGACCGTCGAAATTTTTGGTGGTTTACCTAACCGTCGAAACTTTCAGCGGTCTGAACCGTCGCAATATTTCAACGTTGGTTCCGTATAATTATTGAACTTATCGACGGTTTTGACCGTCGAAATTTGCGACGTTCGAAGCAACCATCGATATTTCGGCGGTCATACCCGTCGAAACGTTATTAAATAAAATATTCTAGCTTAATTGTTTTCGACGGTCTCAATCGTCGAAAATGGAAATTTATAATTTTCACAAACTATAGATCTGTTGATCTCTTGAAAATTTATTATTATGGGAATCGACGGCTAAAACCGTCGATATTTCGACGGTTTGAAGAACCGTTGAAACTATCGACGGTTTTTCCAGTGGATTCGAGCCGTCGAAATGCGAATTAATATAATATTATATTTACCTATATTGCGGCGGTTTCGACCGTCGAAAAGTGGTTATATAAATACCCGACCCCACTCTTACTTTGATCGTTTTGAACGTTTGTCCGCCGATACGTCCGGCCGCCGTTTCGTCCGCAATTCGTCCGGCCGTCGACCACCTCCCGCGTTCACTGCCGCCCGAAGCTTCCGCCGCCGACTGGAATCTCCGGCGCAGGTAGGTCTGATCCCCGCCCTCCTTGCATATATATTGCTCTCTCCGGCGGCCAGATCCGGCCGCCCTCCGTGCAGCGGCTAGATCCGGCCGCCATCCGCGCGCGACGACCAGATCCGGCCGCCATCCGCGCGCGGCGGCCTGATCCGGCCGCCCTCCGTGCGCGACGGCCAGATCCGGCCGCCCTCCGCGCGCGGCGGCCAGATCCGACCGCCCTCCACGCGCGGCGGCCAGATCCAGCCGCCCTCCGCGCGACGGCAGCCAAATCCGGCCGCGGACTAATGCTAATAAATTACTCTTTTTATTTCCATTTGACTGAACCAACCATGGTTTAGCCATCTTTGTTAAAATACTAATTGACATCTAAGTGCAGCCAGGACTAATGCAGCCAACCAAGCTCAATGCCATTGAAACAAGTGCAACTGTAGTTTCATTAGTAATATTCACAGTAAAAGTGCCATTCAGTAACACCTTGTTTTAGTATAGTGGACATAAGAAAACAAAAAGATAAAATTCAGAAGGACGACCACAAAATACGTGCAATCTCTACCTTAAATTGAGATGACAACCGAAACAGCAATAAGTCCATTGATTACATAGAGTAAATGTACATGTGTATATGTGTATGCTATCTCTATACCTGGCAGTATGATTAGTAAACATTAGTAAACAATTTGTTCTTCCTCAGTTGTTTCATAAACTTTTTTTCTTTCCTTATACATAATTATTTTTGGAATTTGCTTTAATCTGTAGGTTCATTGTACTCATTAGATTCATATGCACTTTGACATCAACATGGGTATTAACTTAGATTTTATTCTTCATCCCTTTCAGTTAGATCTGTAGACTTTCAAAATTTTCACCGGAAATGGAGTGCAGACAGCTGGATCATGTAAATGTCAGTATTTAGTATTCCTAAATATACTTGTAGTTTATGTTTCCTATTTTTTTCTGATTGGCCATGAACTTCAACATACTTCCTGATCATCGCATGAAATCATAGGAAAAAAACTTAGCAACTTTATTTTAATGATAACTTTGACATTTTGGATTTAAATGGTAATGATGATTAAAACTCATATCCCTCTTTCTATTATTTTGGATGATTATGCTCGATTTTACTTCAATTTTAATATTCGGCGTTAGCTTGTTAGTTTACGCATTTTCTATTGAATTTATCAAATTATGTTGATGTTAGATTCAAATTATGTTTTTATATTTTAGATTTTAGATTCAAATTAGTGCGCACTTTAGATTTTGCTCTTCAACACTTAACAAATCTGAATTCATGTTTTCTTTGCATTTTCATATGTTATAACTTTTAATCTATTTCAATTTTGTGCAGTGATGTTTTGCGACCAAGACGTTATGCGAATTGAACTTCAGCTCTTCGTCGTGACGAAGACGTTATGCCGTTCGATTATGTGATGTTCAATTTGTTTCATATTTGGATTATGTGAATTAAGTGTAGTAATTGAATTATCTGTGATGTGATGTAATTGAATTATCTGTGATGTGAATCTGTGAATTGAATTATCTGTGAATCAAATGTGTTGTATTATATCTGTTCGGACATTTAAAATTCACCATTTTTTTTAAATTTTTTTATGTTTCCGACGGTCCTGACCGTCGGAAACAGCTGAAATATTGCAATATTCAACGAATTTTTTTGATACTTACCGACGGTTATATCCGTCGGTACAGAATTATCGACAGTCGTAGCCCACGAGTAAAACCGTCAATACAAGATTGTCGACGGTTTGAACCGTCGATACTATCAACGGTTTAAGCCGCCGATATATATCGACGGTCAAAATCGTCAATAGTATCCATGGTTCAAGCTATCGATAGATATCGACGGCACGAACCGCCGATACTATCGACGGTTTAAGCTGCCGATAAATATTGACGGCACGAACCGTCAATACTATTGACGGTTCAAACCGTCGATATATATCGGCGGTAATATCGACGGTTCGCCCCGTCGATACTCAACGTTCGACTGCCGCGCCCGCCAGCTAGATCGTCTGTAATACCGACGGTTCAGAAGAAACCGTCGCAAAATGTTTGCGACGCCCCTTTTTCGCACGACTGTCCGTCGAAAGAACCGTCGAAAATCGTGATTTCCGACGGATCTGGCCATTTTACCGACGGTCCTAGGCAATTTTCTTGTAGTGATGTGTGTGTATGTGGTTGGAGAGGGAATGCTGCCATAATCTAAGATTTAAAAATAATAAAGTTCTAATATGCATAGTGTTGTCATATAATTGCAATCCAACTTTCGAAGGAAAGGCAATGGTTAAAATCATCATTTAGCATTGTCATTAGTTGTATGATAATCTCATTGATTGTATGATAATCGATGGACATTAAAACTAGTTAATAAAATAAAATCCCACTCGATCCATCCGTAAATATGCATACATCAGTAGACGTTTAGTGGTAACTTGGAAAATAGTAGTTCGATTTTATAAAAGAAATGTTTTTTTTTAATTAAATAATATCGAAACAATTGTGAGTGTTAAGACACATCAAGATTTGACGATAGATAATATGAAATATCTTAATAAAATTAATAAGAGATCCTAAGACCAAGATTGTAGGATTGTGGAAGAGTTCAAAAAGAGAAATTTTGAGATCGTGATATAATTTGACATCGCCAAAACAATCCAAGTTCATTCATACTTCTGAAAGCCAGGAATTGCTATTGGGCATAATATTATCCAACATTGAATCGCTTGCGTAGTTGAGCAAAATATTAGGACTTCCAATCGAATTAAAAAAAAACAAACTTATAAAGGCAATAAAACAAAAGGCATTACATCACTAGATAAACAGAAGGTTGTGACATTCATTAAAACCCACAAGTTTTTGTGAAGATGAACATCACACTTGACCTTGACAATAACCCTCCACATTGATTAACATTCAATAATACAATTATAACTTTACACACCAATCACCCTCCACATTGACAATAACCTTCTGGTTTGAGGCAAACCAGCCGATCCTCGACCTCCTCGTCGTTCCCCTCCTCCATGACCCACTTCACCTTGTAGATGCAATTCAAAATTACCACTACGAGGTCCACAAACTTATCTAAAAAGTGGTGTTTGACCTCGGTGTGGGACCCGAACAAGTCAGATCGAGGTGATTGTGTCCTGGTCATGGCTGTTGGGGAACCGCCATGGAGATTTGATTAGAAAGATTAACTCCTTAAACAGCACATTGCTGCTAAAGATGGCTTCAGTAGAGCAAGACTTCATATGGACCTTGGACCACAGTCCTAAGGACCTACATAACTCTTGCAACAAGTCCATCAATGTCGCATCCAACTCATGTTCTTTGTCCCACGCCATCATGCAAGGCATCACATACTTGGTGATCGTCAAAGTTTTGATGACCTGTGTACAAAGAAGAAATCAGCATCATCTATGTGACAAATTTGCATAAACTAAAAGCAAGTAATATAGATGATAATACTGTAAGAAATATCCCTTTGGCACCCATTGGAAGGAGTGCAAGTGTGAAACAAAAAAAGATCCTACCATACGAATGTCAACATTAATGTGTAGTGAGCATGAATAAGATTGCTGTGGTAGAAAATTTAGTGAAGCATGTAAGGTGTTCCCTTGGATATGGAGTACTTGTTCGCAGCAAAGTATATAATATATATATGTATATATCACACAAACAACACTAAAAGAAAGTTATTAGCCCTTAATTTTAGTCAAATTTAAAGGAACAAGTAAAAGTGTAACTCAAGGAATGCATATACGGGTATTAATTATATATGCAAAAAAAAAAAACATGTTCACAATATTGGTTGTAACATCAAAATTTACATGCTGAAATCATTAACAATCAAAATACGCATAGCAGTGGGAAGAGATTAAACTTATAAACTATAAACTACCTTGAACGTAAAGTCATTATAGTTGTCCTTCCCTTTATAGCCTCCGTTCTTCTTCCTTTGCTTTGTGGCACGTCTCTACGCTCTCCTACTAAAAAAATGAATGGAGGACTGCAACTTATAGAAGGATTTTTTTTGTAACGGATACATGCATGTTGCACACGTATAGTAAAAGTGTTTTAGTATGTTACACCTACTCTGACGACGTAAAAAACTGACATTATGCATGACAAACACGTTGCACAAGGCCGACAAAAAGCACCTCAACTCTCCTACAAAATGAACGGTGGAAAGAGAAAAAAGAAAATAGCTCTGCAATTTGTAGACGCACATTTGTTTGTAAGGGATACATGCATGTTGGACATGTATAATAAAAGCATTTTAATACGTTAGACCTACTCTGACGTCGTAAAAAAACTGACATTATGCATGACAAGCACGCTGCACATGGCCGAAATATAGCACCTAAAATGTCAGATTGGTGACCATAATGAATACAAACATAATTATATAATGCATTAAGAGTCAAATGATAGATAATGATGTGGTATGTTATTAGCATATTATGGTTTCTCCATATTTCTTCTTGATAAAGCAAACAAAAATAAAAGGAAATTAGAAACTACAGCTCCATTGGCCAAGAAATACATACTATAGAGTTTATTAAAAAGCATTCTCTAATTTGTTAGGCATGCCAAACACGTTGGACATGCCTAATTTAAAATGTCTTAAATGTCATATGAATAACAAGATCAATGAAAAACATGTAATAGAATAATATTCTAAGAAGTGAATTCTTTAGCATGGTAAATATATTGTTGGCATGATAATCCTCATATTTTTTTAAAGTATCATAATCCTCATATTAGACTATATATAACGTGTACTAAATAGTACGTACCATTAAGTAGGGCCAGGGGTGTATCTCAACTTGATGTAATAAATGTGTGTTGAATGTGAGTTGCCAAATTTATCTGCAATCTTACAGAAAGAAACCAGCCGCACATGGAAACTTATGAATGCCATACTACACTGACGAATTATCACCTCTTAATTGAAACTTGTTTCTTCTCATATCTTTTGAAAGTCAAACAAAGCCCTCGTCTATTTAGCTGATTTTGGTAGAACAATGCCTATTGATGTGTTCTAGCAAGAGGATCCACCATCATGCCTGATAGATATTATGCATCAAAACATTCGAGTTCTTTCATCAATGCATTATTTCTTTTTCTTTTATTTAAAAAAGAAATCAACCCAACCCAATATAAAATCTTAGTTGTCTTAAATCCTATAAAAAAACAATACAAGTTTTAAGTTAAATTCAAACTATAAAAATGTATTACTAACATATTTAAAATAATCCAAGTATTATCACGAATTGATTCCTTGAGGAGCAAGTTCTTTTGGCATGCCACCAAGTCCACCTAGTTGTTTGGCACAGCATATGTAGGCCCATGTCTCAAGGCAGATTGCAAGTTCGAGATCTCCGCTGTACCAATTGGGCACTCCTTGTTCGGTGGGTGGGGTGGATTACGGGGCCAAGGACAACTTATGGGGGGAGGTTTTCTTCACATGCTACAATCAGGATCTCTCATGGGGTTCTAAGCCCATCCTACCCTGCGGAACTTCTTTTTGGAGGGGTTATTCCCTCGGGTGCGCCCGTTCATGATCTCATCGCTTGGTTGGCGGGAGGTTTTCTCATTTTAGCAGCACAACCGGTTACCCGAGGGCCGGTTACCCGAGGTTTTCTCTTTCCCCCGGTTGTGGGCCTTAGCGGCACATCCTAACGAAACTTAGGCTGAGTGCTGATCGAAAAGGGGTGGCCCGGGCACCAGCTCCTGGACTCCCCTTTTCGGCTCTCCTCTCTCTGTTCAGTGTTTTTCTGAATTATTAGCACTTCATCAGAGAATTGCTCCCGTCCATCCGGATCCGGCACAAACAGACAATTGGGTACGAGTATCAGATTCTTTCTCGGCGCACAACCTCTACCTCCGCCTTCTTTCGGCTAGCACAAATTTAGAGGACCTCAGAGCAAACTGCAAGTTCACGAGGTGTTCCGAATTTTGCTTGGCTTATGCGGTGTGCGAGCGGATCCTCACTCGAGTTTACATAGAACGGTGGGCACTCCATAAGGATTTTTTTTTGGAGATGGTGGAGGATGTTACTCACTTATTCTTCGAATGTCGGGTGTCCCGAGAGGTTTGATCTCGGACGAGCATTATGGGCGGTGTTCCTCTAGCAATTGGTGGACTTCTGGTAAGCCCTGAGGGTACTCGGCAGAGAAAGATTGGGTTGGAGAGTTCCCTTGGCGACCTTTTTGGTCCGTCCTAGGCTCATCAGGCTTCAACACAACCTCGTCATTTCGTGGGGAGAGATGCAGATGGACGGTATTGTACATCATATGTTGTGTCGTATTGTACATCATATGTTTTGTCTTTTTCGGGAGTGGGTTTTGATCAATACATGCTCTCTTCCTTTTTTTGCCGCTCTCCACCGGAGAGCATTCCTAGACGGGATGACAACCAAACTTGTAGTCATCCTTTTCCCACTTAAAAAAAATAATAATAATAATTTCAGTGCATAGAAAGTTACCCAACTAACATATATGCAACTATATATTAACAAAAATTATATAAGCTACAATAAATATATTAAAATATATAATATATATTTGTTAATACAAAAAAATAAAAAATAATTAAAATACAGGGCCCTATAAGTATCACTATAACAACACCATTAAGGTTTTTTTATTTTTGGAATTAGAATAAACAACATGAGAAATATAGAGTTTTTTTCTCTTCTTTGGAAAAACCATCTGACGCATACCAATTGTGCATATCGTATTATTTACTTGTTAGAATCACTAAAGTAAAGTGTTTGTTAGCGTTTGAGGCTTAATTCACAAATAATTGCGCAAATAGTCGTAATTCACTAACTTGTCAAATTTGTGAAAAAAAGAGGGAAAAGTTTCCATCCCTTATTAATTGCAACTAATTACCAATGCAATAGAAGTAGAAGTACACCAAAAACATAATTGAATTGGAGTTTATTTACATGAGCATAGTTATAGGTAATAGTACAGAATTAAATGTTAAATTTCCTTACGTAAATGGGCATCTAGAACTATTGGAATAGAAAATTAGGATAGAAAGTCATATTACATTGCTAAATGAATTATCCAATTAATTCTATTCATGTCTATAGATCTAGTATCACAACTCCTATATATTATATACAATCATCAATGATACTGGAAAATAATAATAATAATAACAACAACAACAACAACAACAATAATATACACCAAACTACAGACGGCTAATTAACTCCGACCAAAATATAACTGCATTTTTACTAAAAAGGATTCTTGTTTTTAGTGATTAAATTTGAGAATTGGTATGGTATATTATACAATATACATGTGCGGCAAAATTTATGGATAAAATATACCTACGGATCCCTAAAAAGTGATGTCTGGATGCAAAGCCTATTTTGGCTGACACTCGAGATGAATTTCCGCCCACTCTACAATGCGACGGCACCGAGAGATGCATCGAGGGCCAAGGTGATCCGCCCTATGGGGAGTCCAGCCGCGTCGTTGGAACTTGTAATCGTTGAAGGGGCACTGGCACTGGCACTGGCACTGGACTGGACGAGGCGGCAAGGCCGCAGACGGTGGACGGCGAAGACACGGAGGCCAAAGGATGTGGAGGCCTTTGACGAGGCTGCCGCCGGGATTGAGCGTAGGCGGCCATGGCGAGAACGGCGAAGGCGGGGAGGAGGAAGAAGGTGGAGGACCGGACCATGATTCGAAATCAATTTCTCGAGTTCGCACCGCACCTTGAGAAGCCCTAGTTAACATATACAAAAATGATAAAAGAAAATATTAGTTTATTTGAAATACTGAAGGAAGATTAACAAATATGGGATTTAACGACTACGTACCTCTCTAGATATTTTCTAAAATAATTCAACCAGGTCAAAAATTACAATTTTCAATAAAGAATATTTTCTAAATTTTTTTTTCTAAAAGAGATGGACGACGTGGTATGTACCGCGAAATTACCATGTGCCTCCGCATGTGCAGGCATTAGAACAAATTTTGTTAGCCACGACTAAAGTGATAATCAAAATCTTACCGAAAAAAAAGTGATCATTAAAATAAAACATTTTAATTTATCCATACGGCTCCGTCCCAACGTTAATCATCGAAATCAATAGAGATATAGATAACGTTACTCATTAGTGACAATTAATTATCTGATCCTTAAAAACTTTTTAATTACTAAAATCTTTGGCACCAAAAGTTTTTCAATAACAAGGTTTACGCGATCAATGATTTTAAGAGAAAATCCTATCATAATTACTTACAACAGCAAGCAAACCTTGTCCTCACAAGGTTTTAAAGGACCAGGAAAAAGCTCCTTGGTGACTAGTTCGTCCTTATAGAGGCCAACATTATATCTTAATAACAAATAAATTAAGAAGGTCTTATGCTTAATTCTAAAGCTATCACCAAATAAATAACTTTTATACCATGAGTCATCCATTAATTAATTGATATGCAAACACAATATCGTACATGTGTGTGTATGTGGTGGGAGAGGAAATCCTGCCATAATCTAAAATTTAAAAATAGTAAAGTTCTATGCATAGTGTTATCAAATAATTGCAAGGCAATGGTTAATAATCAGTTAGCATTGTCATTAGTTGTATGATAGTCTCATTGGTTGGTGGTAACTTGGAAAATAGTAGTTCAATTTTATAAAAGAAATGTTTTTTCAATTAAATAATATAGAAACAATTGTGTGTGTTAAGACACATTAAGATTTGACGATAGATAATATGAAATATCTTAATAAAATTAACAAGAGATTCTAAGACCAAGATTGTAGGATTGTGGAAGAGTTCAAAAATAGATAGAGAAATTTTAAGATCGTGATATAATTTGACATCGCCAAAACAATCCAAGTTCGTTCATACTTCTGAAAAGCCAGGAGTTGCTATTGAGCACAATATTATCCAACATTGAATCGCTTGCGTAGTTGAGCAAAATATTAGGACTTTCAATTGAATTAAAAGAAAAAAAACAAACTTATAAAGGCAATAAAACAAAAGGCATTACATCACTAGATAAACAGAAGGTTGTGACATTCATTAAAACCCACAAATTTTTGTGAAGATGAACATCACACTTGACCTTGGTGTCATTTAATTGTTGATAACCTCTCCTCTCTTCATTATTCCCATATCCTAATACAATTATAACTTTAGACACCGATCAACCTCAACAATGACAATAACCTTCTGGTTTGAGGCAAACCAGACGATCCTCGACCTCCTCCTCATTCCCCTCCTCCATGACCCACTTCACCTTGTAGATGCAATTCAAAATTACCACTACGAAATCCACAAACTTATCTCAAAAATGGCGTTTGACCTCGCTGTGGGACCCGAACAAGTCAGATCAAGGTGATAGTGTCCTGGTCATGGCTGATGGGGAACCGCCATGGAGATTTGATTAGAAAGATTTGAGGCAAACCAGACGATCCTCGACCTCCTCCTCATTCCCCTCCTCCATGACCCACTTCACCTTGTAGATGCAATTCAAAATTACCACTACGAAATCCACAAACTTATCTCAAAAATGGCGTTTGACCTCGCTGTGGGACCCGAACAAGTCAGATCAAGGTGATAGTGTCCTGGTCATGGCTGATGGGGAACCGCCATGGAGATTTGATTAGAAAGATTAACTCCTTAAACAGCACATTGATGCTAAAGATGGCTTCTGTAGGGCAAGACTTCATATAGACCTTGGACCTACATGACTCTTGCAAGAAGTCCATCAATGTTGCATCCAACTCATGTTCTTCGTCCCACGCCATCATGCAAGGCATCACATACTTGGTGATTGTCAAAGTTTTGATGACCTGTGTACAAAGCAGAAGTGAGGAAATCAGCATCATCTATGTGACAAATTTGCTTAAACTAAAAGCAAGTAATATAGATGATATCTGTAAGAAATGTCCCTTGGCACCCATTGGAAGGAGTGCAAGTGCGACACAAAAAAAGATCCTACCTTACGGATGTCAACATTACGGATGTCAACATTCAATGGGTACCTTATAGACATCATGTTGCATTTGGTAGTGATGTGGCCCGTTTCCTTAGTAGTGAAGATCTTAACGCGGTAATTTTTCTTCACTTTTATTTATTGTTTGGAATGAATAATTCTTATAAAAAATAATAGAAATGGATTGTTCGTCTTAGTTGTTTTTATTTTCTATTATAAAAAATAATAGAAAGGAATAATTCTTATAATTCATATTAGAATTAGGCAATGTTTCATTTTTTTTTTTTTGCACGAAAAAATTATGTTAGAGTCAGAGCCATCTAAGGTAGTATCTTTTCCACTATAAATTTATTTTGGCATTAATCTCCTTTTTGCTACATTCTTCGTGCAAGCCAAATTTGGACTTACCCAAGTACTTAACTGGGCGTCTCTTATGAAATCACTTCTCAGTCCTGAGGTCCACTTGTTTTCTCGTTTTACCTTCTTGTCAAATGGGGGAAGTGATTTGGTTTTCTTACATTCCACAAATACCACAAGAGTGTTTTGTAATGGCCTAGTCATCATTTATCTTTCTACAATTACAATCTTGAGGTCAATGTCTCTGAAGACTTATGAAAATTGCATTTTCTTGGTGGTAAAGTCCTCTCAGTCCATTTGAAGCCATTGATATTGCATGAAATTTATTGTATTTGGGTTGTCAGATATTTTTTTTAATGTGATTGGTATGCTTTGGATAACTCCGCCCATGTTTTATAGCCGGTCCCAAGCCCGGTCCCAAGCCCGGATAAAGGAAGAGGGTTGTGTTAGGCCCCGACAGTCAGCGTAAAACCCTGTCGAATCTCATGAACATGGATCAACGAAGTCGTATGATCCATGTAGCCGACCCCACCTAGTGGGATAAGGCTTTGTTGTTGTTGTTGTTGTTGAGGATGAATATGATTGCCATGGTAGAAAATTTAGTGAAACATGTAAGGTGTTCTCTTGGATATGGAGTACTTGTTCGGAGCAATGTGTGTGTGTATATATATATCACACAAACAACACTGAGAAAGTTATTAGCCCTTAATTTTAGTCAAATTTAAAGGAACAAGTAAAAGTGTAACTCAAGGAATGGATACAAGGGTATTAATTATATATGCAAAAAAAAAAAAGAAAAAACATGTTCGCAATATTGGTTGTAAGATCAAAATCTACATGCTGAAATCATTAACAATCAAAATAAGCATAGTAGTGGGAAGCCATTAAACTTACAAATTATAAACTACCTTGAACGTGAAGTCATATCCGTTCTTCTTCCTATTTTTGTGGCACGTCTCTACGCTCTCCTATTAAAAAAATGAATGGAGGAAATAGAAAATAGTGCTGCAACTTATAGAAGGATTTTTTTTTTGTAACGGATACATGCATGTTGCACACGTATAGTAAAAGCATTTTAGTATGTTACAAC
This sequence comes from Pontederia crassipes, assembly GCA_030549335.1. Classification (NCBI taxonomy): domain Eukaryota; kingdom Viridiplantae; phylum Streptophyta; class Magnoliopsida; order Commelinales; family Pontederiaceae; genus Pontederia; species Pontederia crassipes. The sequence continues at coordinate 41,282,149 of CM060190.1, forward strand.
TACTCTGGCGACGAAAAAAAACTGACATTATGCATGACAAACACGTCGCACAAGGCAGACATAAAGCACCACAACTCTCCTACTAAAAAATGAACAGCGGAAAGAGAAAAAAGAAAATAGCTCTGCAATTTGTAGATGCACATTTGTTTGTAATGGATACATGCATGTTGGACACGTATAATAAAAGCATTTTAGTATGTTAGACCTACACTGACGACGTAAAAAACTGACATTATGCATGATAAGCACGCTGCACATGGCCGACATATAGCACCTCAAATGTCAGATTGGTAACCATAATGAATAAAAACATAATCATATAATGCATTGAGTCAAATGATAGATAATGATACGGTATATTATTGCCATATTAAGGTTTCTCCAATTTCTTCTTGATAAAGCAAACAAAAATGAATGGAAATCAGAAACTACAGCTCCATTTGCCAAGACATGCATACAATGAGTTTATTAAAAGCATTCTCTAATTTGTTAGGCATGCCAAACACGTTGGACATGTCAAATTTAAAATGTCTTAAATGTCATATGAATAACAAGATCAAAGAAAAAAATGTTATAGAATAATATCCTAAGAAGTGAATTCTTTAGCATGGTAAATATATCGTTGGCATGATAATCCTCGTATTAGACTATATAAAACATGCACTAAATAGTACGCACCACTAAGTAGGGCCAGGGGTGTATGTCAACTTGGTGTAATAAATGTGTGTTGAATGTGAGTTGGCAAATTTATCTGCAATCTTACAGAAAGAAACCAGCCGCACATGGAACTTATGAATGCCATGCTACACCGACGAATTATCACCTCTTAATTGAAACTTGTTTCTTCTCATATCTTCTGATGGTCAATCAAAGCCCTAGACTATTTAGCTAATTTTGGTAGAACGATGCCTATTAATGTGTTCTGGCAAGAGGATCCACCCTCATGCCTGATAGATATTATATATGAAAACATTCAAGTTCTTTCATCAATACATTATTTCTTTTTCTTTTATTTAAAGAAGAAATCAACACAACCCAACATAAAAGCTTAGGTTGTCTAAATGAACCCAACCCAACATGAAAGCTTAGGTTGTCTTAAATCCTATAAAAAAATAATACAAGTTTTAAGTTAAATTCAAATTATATAAAAATGTATTACTAACATATTTAAAATAATCTAAGTATTATCACGAATTGATTTGAGGAGCAAGTTCTTTTGGCAGGGATGCAACTTTACTCGTCGAGTCCACCTAATTGCTTGGCACAGCATATGTAGGCCCATCTCATAGGGAGGATTGGGCATTTGTGACCTCCATTGTACCAATTGGACACTCCTTGTCCGGTGGGTGGGACGGATTACAGGGCTCGAGGACAGCATATGGAGGGAGATTTTCTTCACATGCTACTATCGAGATCTCTCACGAGGCTCGAGGTCTATCCTGCCCTGCGGAGCTTCTTCTTTTTGGAGGGGAGTGGCAGCGTTATTCCCTCGGGTGCGCCCGTTCATGATCCCATCACTTGGCTGCGGGGAGGTTTTCTCATTTTGGCAGCACAACTGGTTACCCGAGGGCCCGCTTGCATACTCTTTCCTCCGGTTGTGGGCCTTAGCGGCACATGCTAACGCATCTATGGCTGAGTGCTGGTCCGAAAGGGGTGGCCCGGGCTCGGCTCCTTGACTCTGCGTTTCGGCTCTCCTCTCTGATCAGTGTTTTTCTGAGTTTTTAGCACTTCACTAGAGGATTGCTCCCCTCCGTCCGGATCCGGCACGGACAGATAGTTGGGTACGGGTATTGGATTCTTTCTCTGCGCACAGCCTCTACCTCCGTCTTCTTCCAGCAACCACAAATTCAGAGTCAGAGCAAACTGCAGGTTCATCTTGCGCTCCCAAGTGCCATTGAAAGTCAAGATCTTTGCTTGGCTTCCGCGGCACGAGCAGATCCTCACTCGAGTTTACAGAGCACAGTGGGCACTCCAAGCGGATACTTCTTGCATTTTTTGTGGGGAGATGGAGGAGGATGTTACTCATTCTTCGGATCTCAGGTGTCCCGAGATGTTTGATCCCAGACAAGCATTACGGCCGGTGTTCCACTGGCAGTTGCGGACTTCTGGTTGGACTAGGCAAATAGAGACCGGGTTGGAGAGTACCCTTTGACGACGCTCGTGCTTGGGCTCATATGGCTTCAACGCAACAGCGAGATTTTTTGTGGAGAGAGATGCAGATGGACGGTATTATACATCATATGTTTTATCTTCTTCGGGAATGGGGTTTTTTTGCCACTCTCCAATGGTGTTCCATATGTACCTGATGTTTCTTTATATACACACACACGCGTGGACGACAACCAAACTGGTATCTTTTCCCTCTAAAAAAAAATAATTTTAGTGCATAGAAAATTACCCAACTAACATATATGCAACTATATATTAACAAAAATTATATAAGCTACAATAGAGATATCAAAAGATATAATATGTGCTATTACTAATTAACCGAATAAAATACTTGTTAATATAAAAAAATATAAAATAATTATAATACAGTGCCCTATAAGTATCACTATAACAACACCATTAAGGTTTTTTTAATTAGAATAAACAACTGAGAAATATAGAGCTTTTTCTCTTCTTTGGAAAAACCATTTGACGCATACCAATTGTGCATATCGTATTATTTAGTTGTTAGAATCATTAAAGTAAAGTGTTTGTTAGCGGTTGAGGCTTAATTCACAAATAATTGTCAAAATAGTCGTAATTCACTAACTTCTCAAATTTGTGAAAGAAAGAGGGAAAAGTTTCCATCCCTTATCAACTTCAACTAATTACCAATGCAATAGAAGTAGACGTATACTAAAAACATAATTGAATTGGAGTTATTCTACATGAGTATAGTTATAGGTAATAGTACAGAATTAAATGTTAAATTTCCTTACGTAAATGGGCATCTAGAACTATTGGAATAGAAAATTAGGATAGACAGTCATATTACATTCCTAAATGAATTATCCAATTAATTCTATTCATGTATATAGATCTAGTATCACAACTCCTATATATTATATACAATCATCAATGATACTGGAAAATAATAATAATAACAACAACAATAATATACACCAAACTACAGAGTACAGACGGCTAATTAACTTCTAAATATAACTGCATTTTTACTAAAAAGGATTCTAGTTTTTAGTGATTAAATTTGAGAATTGGTATGGTGTATTATACAATATACATGTGCGGCAAAATTTATGGATAAAATATACCTACGGATCCCTAAAAAGTGATGTATGGATGCAAAGCCTATTTTGGCTGACACTCGAGATGAACTTCCGGCGAAGACGAGGCGCCCACTCTACAATGCGACGGCACGAGAGATGCATCGAGGGCCAAGGTGATCCGCCCAATGGGAAGTCCAGCCGCGCCGTTGGAACTTGTAATCGATGAAGGAGCACTGGACTGGACGAGGCGGCAAGGCCGCAGACGGTGGACGGAGAAGAAGCGGAGGCCAAAGGATGTGGTGGCCTTTGACGAGGCGGCCACCGGGGATTGCGCGTAGGCGGCCATGGCGAGAACGGAGAAGGCGGGGAGGAGGAAGAAGGTGGAGGACCGGACCATGCTTCAAATCAATTTCTCGAGATCGCACCGCACCTTGAGAAGCCCTAGTTAACATATACAAAGCTGATAAAAGAAAATATTAGTTTATTTGAAATACTGAAAGAAGATTAACAAATATGAGATTTAATGTACCTCTCTAATACAGCTCGATCTAATGATAATAATTCATGACTAATTGATTATACACTTTAAAATAAAATAATATATTTATTTGAATAATTTGATAATAAAAATGTACATCTAAAGTGTCACTTTTTTCACTTAAATCCATCGGACATATCTCTATTATTTTTCTCGTTAAATTTTTTAATTTATAAAATGATCAAACTGCTCTCACGTTATTCAGACGTAGGGCCGGACGCCCCTTCCCCTCCCCCCCTTCGCCTGCGCAGGCGAGAGAGGAGGGCGTCTCTCCCCTCGGTCGCGTCGGCAAAAAGGCCTCCCCCTCCCCCGTCCCGCCCCGACGGAGGGGACAACACCCTCCTTCTCTTATCGTTAAGTCTGATTGTGTGATGACAGTTTTGTTCTTTCATAAACAAAAAAAATTAACAAAAAAGTTATGACGGATGGACTTAAGTGAAAAAAATGACACAGTTTAGGAGATAGCGGAATATTCGAAAGTGATTGGTAGACGCGAAAAATGTTTATAGTTTAGGGGAGGTTAAAGAAAAAATCCCATCTCCTATTTATTAATATCATTTGATCACGATATTCGATGATCCTAATTTTAATCATTTTTATTAGTTAATATATACTTTAAATTAATATATGATTATTTTATTAATTTCACAAATAAAATTAGTGTTTTATACTTGTTCTACATGACTACATGTACATCTTCCTCAACAAATACTTAGATTATTCAATGTTTTGAAAGCAGGAGGCTGATTCTAAAAATATATATATAATTAAAAAGACAACATTTCACATATACAAATTCTTCGTCGGATATGTAACTTGATCTAAGTAATTTAATTATGACAAAAAATTAAAGTTGCATATGTCATAGTAAAAAAACCGATTAATGAGGGTGCCATTCCCTATTTGTTATTAAAATTATGAATGATGTATATATGGATGGTACAATTATTTGCGTGGATAATTTATTACTAAATCATGTTAATAAAATGATACATAACACGTTCAATTTTTTTTTAAAAAGAATTAAACTTTTTAGGGGCTATTTCTATTGCCCTCCTAAACTATCAAATTATTTCCATGCACACTAGTGAAATAAACACTTGCCTTCATAAATTATTAATTTTTTACACGATCTCTCAATTGTGTATTGTCAGAGACCACACATTTAGTAGTGACTTTAGAGTGCATTGTTAATCTCTCTCTGGGAGAGAGAGCCTTGCAATAAAATAAGATTTAAAAACAGTGTTTTCATATAATTGCATCTCAAAATTAACAGAGACCGTGGTTAAACATGAGTTAACATTGGCATTAGTCGCATGGCCGATGATCTATGAAAACTAAGACTAGTTAATACGAAGACGTTCGATCCGTCCAGAAATATGTACATATCAGTTGGTTAGTCTGCAAGGTCACTTGGAATGTGCATTTGGTTAAATTTGCTCAAGATATTTTTTAAAAAATATATATATATACTAACAAAAATAATTGATTAGTTCATTAACCAAACTAACAAAAATCATAACAGATATCGGCAGATGTCAGTAAGATTTTTTTCCTTAGGAATTGTGTCCTGCTCTAATATCAAATTAGTCGGACGCTAATAAATGAATCTTAGACGAGTGACCAAATAGGTTTCCGAATAACCTTCATCTTAGCCGCTTGAGATAAAACATTTAGCCTTTAAAAGATGTAGGGATCGTTAAAAATCTGAACTACATCATAAAACGGAAATAATAAAGATCCTAAGACCAAGATTGTAGGATGTAGGGGAGTTGAAACACAGACGTAGAAATTTTAAGATCTTGTTAAAAAATTGGCTTTGCCAAAATGGTCCAAGTTCGTTCATACTTTTGAAACGCTACGAGTTGCTATTGAGCATAAACCAACCGTGTAAACGTCGGATGCCAAAAATGCAAATATGCAAAGTTCATAATATTAGCATAAATATATTGAAAGGCAATTATTCAATTTCCTTATACATGACTACGGTTGAGGAGTATAAATAAATGAGAGTGCTCTCTAAGTAGAGGGTCGCATGTCATATTAGCCTGTGGCATACAAGTTAGCCCAAGTTTTGTGGAGACTTATCCTGGCAATCTCAGTAAAAGCAAATACTTCATTAACACTTTTGGATCAGAAACTCATATTTAATAGATCTTGCCGCAACTATCAAAATTTCGCTGATTCACAAAAGACTCATAATAAAACTAGGATAGAGGTTGTAATGCTGATGCTAAGCAACAACAAAAGCCACCCAGAGCTTGTTCGATTTCTAGATTTACATATTCCGGAAACAGACAATAGAACCTCTATGAACAATTTAGTAACCGCCACAAGTCCAAATAAGAGACATATGAACACTACGGCAAAATTCTTGTTTTCCATGTGTGCCTGGTGATCAACAACACTTCTGATCTGAGACCTGCACATTAGCATAATTGTATTGATCATAAGCAGATACAATGTCAAAACATGTGAATGCGTGTAGGCACTTTCTGAATTAATACTGAGATACTCGTCTATTGAAATAACTCAAGCTAGCAGTAACAAATAAAATATATGAAAGAAACCAATCAGGGACTGTTTTTTTAGGACCATTCAGCGATTTTGAGAAATTAAAGAACTACCAACTTTACCAGGAAGCAACTACCGTCAGATCGTTTTTCTTGGCTTGACTAATAAATAGATCCCTTTTACATTACAGCACCGTGATTGTTATCAGTCCCCAAGGCATTTGAGTGTCATAATAAATCATGTTGGAAAATATAATAAGCAAGATGATTTTCTATCATAGTAGGAGCATGCAAATCTACAACCTTTTCTCTGCATACCATGGTTGGCTACCTTGGGCTATGAAGGGACAACATGAACGTAAAGTGGGGGTAGCCAAAATGAGGATGTTGAGATGGATGTGTGGTCATACAAGATTAGATAAGATTAGGAATGACCATATACGTGAACGAGTTGGAGTGGCTCCTATTAGTGAGAAAATGGTAGAGAATCGTTTGAGATGGTTTGGTCATGTTCAGAGAAGACCATTAGATGCGCCAATAAGAAGAATAGATCAAATAGTCCGATTAAAAGAGGGAGAGGGAGGCCAAGGCGGACACTTGGCAAACTAATAGAGCAAGATCTATTGGTGAATAATATACCGAAAGGTTTGATTACTAATAGAGCGGAATGGCGTCGTATGATCCATGTAGCCGACCCCACCTAGTGGGATAAGGCTTTGTTGTTGTTGTCTTGGATGAAATTTTGTTATGCATGTTTCTTGATTAAGAACCTCGTACACAGCTCCACAACAGATAAGTTTGACCACAAAGAATGCAAGTAACCTATTGAGAATTGCCCACAAAACATGATAAGGTGAGCATATCCTTCCCCAAGTGAATAACAGAGGGAAAACAAAGTAATATCCTTCTGAAGGTTTCTTTATGCAAAAGGGTTTGTATATTGTAGCCGAAGCAAAACAAAAACCATTTACGAATATATTTAATTATGGCCATGACAAAGCTTCTAAGTCCTGGTTGCTTTTTCAGAGCTCTCAAGTACCTAATGAAGAATTCTTTAAGATTTTTGTTTATTGAGCGGTAAAGGATGGTTGCCAAAGATGCAATCATCCATTAATATTGATCGGTGTTTATGCTAATACAAGTTGAGATCAAAAATTATTGTTACATGATTGAAATCTCATGCAATAGGAAAAAACTCCAGTCAAACAGTTGGGAGTAGCAGGAATTTTGATCTATTACGTGACGTAAGATGAAACTGTATCAATTAACATTTAATTCTTTTGGGTTCAGCTCTATAAAAAGAAATGGACACACAAAAAAAGTTGGGATCTAACAAGATGTGTAAGCTACTGGATGATATTTTTTTGGCACAACTATAAAGGGACCTAAATTCTCATGCAAAGAACAAACATGAATGAGGCAAACCTGAGTAATGTATTTTCTCTGATCAACAAGTCTATTTGTGAGGAAACAATAGTCCTCCATGAAATGAACTCTCTTATTTCCTTAGCCTGAATCAAAACAGTTGAAGGACAAGATATGTCAAATGCAAGAGAAAATTAAGAAGAAGACGCGTCTTGACGATTTAACATACCATAATATCATTGTTGCTCTGAAGATTCTTTATCTCTAATCTGATTTTCTCCAAGACGAACTCTTTTTCAGCAATTTCTTCAGCAAATTCTTTGAATATGTGCCCATATCGACTGTTTAACTCTTCCAGGTAACGCTCCAAGACAGAGAAGTTCAAATCAAGGGACTGAACCTTCAGCATTAATACCTTGAGTACAGTGTCTCCAGGCATCCTTCCAACTTGTGGCTTTGCCTCTAATAATGGATCAGGCACACTGAATCTTAAAGCATCTTTCCTGGGCCTCTGATTGTCATTGTGTGATTCATTGTCAATTTCTCCATCGAGTTCTTGGTAAGAATCTTCTTTATTAACTTCCTCCGACAGTGCTTTTTGCTCATCAATTTGTTCTTCGGGTTCTAATCTTTCTCTTTCAACTGAGATCAAATTCTCAAGCATCTTCTCGACAGCATCCACTCCATAAACTTCCAGAACACTCAATGTACAGAAGAATTCTGTACCATAATGGGTCAAGAGATCAAGTTTTATATATCTTGCCCACATTGGCTGTGTAAGTGAAAACCTTTGTGCATGCTTGACATTTGCAGCAGTAAAATTTCCAAGTTTGACCCAATCGTCCACTGGATAGACTAAACTACTTAGTATTTCAAAATCCTTAAAATTAGAGGAATAGTGCTCAAAGTTAGCAATTTCAATAGTATCCACTAAGGTCTCTTCTGAAAGCTCTACTACAATGAACTTTTCTTCTGCAGAACATGGATTACGTAGGTACTTGTCCTTATCTTTGTCCAAGACATTGGTAGCGCCCTTGGCTTCCTTGTTGAAATCTAGGACCTTTGCACCTTTACTGGCAGATGCATAATTGTATTCCTTTCCACCGGGCTCCATTCTGTGAATTACTGTAGTTATTTGGGTTGGTATACGCTTTTCAATTGTATGAATTGCTTTGATTTTAAATTCATCTAAACCAGGAGTTGTGATACGAGCCAATCTTTCATTTTTTAATGGAGCATCCACCTTAGTGTCGGAATTAGAGTCCGCGGTCTCTGCTTCCTTCTCTTTCTCACTAGTGAATGCATCAGTGTCCGAGTCTTCCTCAGTTAAATCTTCATGTGGTACCATCTGATCATTATTGGTGGAACTGACATCTTGTGCCATCAAGTCGTTGCATTGGTTAAGCTCTGTATCTGGATATTTTGCAGATTCACATGAGCTTGACTCACCAACTGAATAGTCCAAGGCATCTGCTCCATGTCACAGGATAATGTACCAAATTCCAGCATAGGAAAACGATAGTAAAAGAAATATAGTGTTCCTTGGACATAAGAGAATGAATATTCCAACAAATGAGACTAAGAAAGGCAAGTTGAGGCAGTGCCCCTTTCTAACTCTAAAGGGCAATTATATAAAGCACCAGTAAATTCATTTTAGTGGAAAAAACCCTTTAACAAATCAGAAAAAACTAAATTGAGATTTTCCAGTTAAAGTTTAGAATCATCAAGCATATTGTTGACATAAGCAAATAATTTAGCAAAATTTCATTATTGTTTAACTAAACTAGATAATACACATCAAACTTCGTTAGCGAAATGCTTTTTTTTTTTTTGAGGTGGGCCATGGTGACAATTCGAGCTCAATAGTCATCCATATTTGTTAAAGGAGAGGTGGTCAGCTACAGCAAGTAGTCATTTTCAGATCACGGAGGATTCAGACGGTTCCTTTTGCAGTCATATGCACTATTTGTATCCAAGAAAATGATCTTAACCAAGAGAGCTAAATGTTATGTGGATATATCATCAACCATGATATATCTTTGCTTAGAGACTGGGGTGATTACATAGGAATCGAGATTTTTTTTGTTTCCATTCCGTAATATCATTGTAAATTCTATAAATTTCTCATTGGTGAAATGATAAAGCATATATAATATGGCAACAAATAAGCAAAGGAATTACAAGAATCAGGCATTCAAATAAAGTGCATATAAAAAGCTAATTGATATTTCAAATAATCATATATGGGAAGAAATTCAAATGTCATTTCCTTTTTTGTTTTCACGGAAGACTAGTTAGAAATTGAATGAAACAAAAGACTAGAAGAAAACAATGAAAAAGATTTTACCTTTGTAACTATTTCCCTGGCTGATCAAGGAATTCAGGAGGAAGATGATAAGCCATGAGAAGGCCAAGCAAGAGAATGAGATCTTATAGAAATTCTTATTTCCTGAGAAAATTTTCCTCTCCACTGCAGCTCTTCTCTGTAGATGAGCCTTACGTGATCTCTGCATTCTCTCACTAAATCAACATAGTTCTGCAGTTCAGAAGATGAGCAATAAATTTAATTGAAACATCCTACTTACAAATCCATTAAATAAGAAACACCAAAAGCCAAGTTTTACTTGGCAGTTATAATTAATGATTTGGATTGTGATACAAAGGTTACTTTGTGTGAATCAATTAAAGATGAAGAAATAACAGCAATGAAACACACCCTCAATCAGTTTATCAGAAAACCTTTAATCCGATCGAATTGCACATATGGAAGATATCAGAACATTGATCTCCGAATTTTTTACATTCACACATTCAAGATTCCGAGTTCCACCATTTCAATGCCTTCTAATCGACATCTTTGCGCTACAATTTCTGTTCCAATCTCTATCTTGCCGCACTCACACACACACACCCCCGACAAAAAAAAGGGATAAAATGGCTGTTCATTTGACCCAACATAAACTTTGTGGGAGAAAATTCTGTGGCAGATCAAGTTCCTCTCCCTCTCATTCTCCCCCTCCCTCTCTCTCTCTCCCTCCCTCCTTCTAACACACACATTAAAACGCCAATCCAAATGCATACATGAAGATACATAGACGCAAACGAGCACATTGTAATTTTTCCCATAATTCGTCATATACGCTTCTGGCTGACCCCAATAGCTAAGACCATGGACTTCAGATCCACCTCGTACTACTGAATCTAGAACAAAGGAACATCTTGACAGCTACAAGATAGGTTCAACAAAAAGGCGATCCTTTTACTGGCAAAAGGCAGCGAATTATTAAAAAAAACGTGAAAACGGACGGGAAAAATCAGATAACAATCAGATGAAACCTCCGTTAGATCAAGAACGATCCAAAAGGTCCTCACAATCAAACCCCGAGATAAGACTGTAATAAAGGCGATACAATGAAGACAGGGGGACTCGGAAACGGACCTCAACGGCGAGAATAGGATAAAAAGAAATCCAGAGTTCAATCAAGACTGGCCAAGAGAAAGATGCATGCGGGGGCGTCGTCGATCCGCAGGCAGTCGTATCGTCCTCCGACAGGCAAAGATGGAGGAGGGAGGCGGGAAAGCCTCCGGCGACCGTCGGCCGCGATGATGAGCACCCACAACAAGAAACAGAGGAACAAAAGCCAAATGGTAGCCATTGGGGTTTAAAACCAATTTTTTAAAAAATAAAAATTACTTGGAGTGAGGGATTTGACTGTTACAAAAAAACAAAAGAAAAAAATAAGAGGCGGTCCATCATTAAATTTGTTTATATTATATATATGTAATTAATAATCTTATTCTATTAATGTAACTATGTAAGCATAACAATTCTATATAAATATATATATATATATATACAACATTAAATAAATATTAGAATTGTAGTAATTACATTAATTTGGTGACGCATGTACACCCTGTACTAATTATATTGTTGCTTATGCCTTCACTTATTTTTTATTCTTATCAAAATTCAAATTAAATATTTGTTACGTTTTCACAGTCTGGCTTTAGTTCATTTTCTTAATAAGTGTAAGGTGATGGGTCTCCAGCTCATCCCTCCCAACCTCCCACTCGGAATCGACGGCCTAGAGAAGAGACGAAAGATCCGATGTACATCGAATTATTAAGTTTTAATAATAACATTTATAAATAGAATGAAATATTTATTATTTAAAATATTTAACGTCAATGAGGCATACGTGGCGTGGCGTATCCTTTTACTACAAATATAGTGCATTCGTTTTAATTGAAATGTGTCATTAAAAAATAAGCTCTATCTTAATTTGATCGTTGATGTTAAAATTAAATTATGTTTATGAAAAATTATATCAAATGTCTTTAAGATTTATAATTTATTAAGTTATACCCTCTAACTTCACTTTGTAATATGATATCCTTCAACTTTTAACTCATTTTTCACCTGATGCTCCTTTTACCTACTATCATCCATCTTTCGATCGTGGAGCTGACCTGGCACCGACATGACATCTTCTCTCTTCTACGTAAACATTCGCTGATGTGATAATATTAAAATAATTTAAAAAAAATATCAATGAGGAGAAAGAGAGGGGCCTCTGCGACCTCATCGACACGCGGGAAGGAGGGGAGGCCTCCCTCAACGACCTCAAGCGTCGGTGAGGAGCTCACCAAGCCCACATGCGAGCTCCTCGCCAACGCGTGGGAGGGGGGGCTCGCCCCCTCCCCCTCCCTCTGTAACCCAGGCTCCCTCCCACCTGGCGAGCTCCTCGTCAACACGCGGGAGGGGGGGCCTCGCCCTCCTCTACGACCTAGGCCCCCTTTGTGACCCTCCTTCGATGATCACCAATGGTCGCAGAGGAGGGGCAACGCTTGATCATAGCATCTTTTAATTTTTTTTAAGATAGGAGAGAAGATGTCGTGTCAACGTCACACCAACTTCATGATAACGAGACAGATGATAACAGTTAAAAAGGGCACTGAGTAAAATGAGTTGAAAGATGGATGTCTTTCGTGTTACAAAATGAAGTTGAAGGATATAGCTGAGCAAACGTTAAAGTTGAATTGTGTGTAGCGAGATATGTTTCGGATAATTCTTAACAGAGGAAAAGAATATTAGATACTAAACTTTGTGTGTGTCTCTTGTGAAAGAATATATGCGGAGTTGATATATTTAAAGTTTTATATGCACCTGAAATAAAATTCTATGTTGCGTTATAAAAATAAAAATAATAATAATAATAGATAATGAGAAAATAGTGGAATGGTTAACCCTCAAATATCACGGTGAATTTGGAATGTGATCAAATTTTGGCCATTTCATTACCGTTTGCGTTATCTTCGTGTAATTAATGGTACAAATTATTAGTAACATTATGCCGCATTGAATACGAATGTAACGCATCATTAGTTTGTTTTTAAGTTACCAATTTATTGCAATCAAAATTAGATGGGAAAAAAACTAGGGTGAACAAATTCGGATTATGATCAAGTATTAAAAAACTAGACCAAATCCAAGAACGATACGATCAAGTCCGGGTTCGGATCATTCCCAATTGATTAAAAATTAAATCCAGACAATGTCTTGATTTAATTTAATTTTCATATAAAAGTAGATTAAATAAATTTTAAAAGTATAGTTATTAGTTATAATCACGGCAGTCATTGGAAGGCCTAAAGCAAAATTAATAATAATATAAATAAATTAAATTATTTTTCAACTTGTACATTACCAGTAATTAAACTTCGCAATCAATCTTTTGACAATAATATATTAAGTGTTAGAGAAAATTATAAATAAAATTGTAATATGTACTATGAATATTTATTTTTCTAGATTCAATAAATAAATATGAATTGGAAGAAAGAAAATGAGATTTGCCACAAAATCAGTTTGAATATTGTTGATCACCAAAATTAAAAGAAAAAGAATGTAACATGAAGATAGGAAAATATTGTTTGAATTAATTAGATTTAAATGCAGGAGTGATCAAGGATGAGGAGAATAAGATCGATAGAAAGAAATAAATGCATTTAATTAATTAATAATAATTTAATATTAATAATATATTAGTATTAGATATTATGAGGACCTAAGTTATAGGGGGCCTAAAGCAACGACTTGGACGCCCTTGGTTATAATTGATTTAAAGCACTCGTTTTATTGTTTATTATCAATAAGATTATTTTATACTTACATATATTTTAAAGAAAAATATAAGATAATATATAACATTATATTTATGTATTACAATATTAAAGAGCTAGGTCGAAAATGAATTCGATATTTTTTAGTTCGATTCCTAATTCGGAATAGGTCTATTTTTGGACGATTGGTTGTGATTCCGACCCAAATATATCTCAAGTAAAAAATATTCTCAAAAAATTATGTCAAGTTGAGCCACGATCATCGAATCATCTCAACTCATTATCATCCCTAGTCATTAGAAATAAACTTTATGATATTTATAAAATTATTGTATAAAATGATAAAAATAGACATAATATATCATTTATGATATTTTTTATATACATCATATTCATAACAAATATTTTATATTTTTTATTTCGAATAGTAATATTCTTTTAAAATAGTATTTTAATATAAAAATATTGATTATTTCAAAATAAAAATCTTATTTGAATTGTAAGTAAAATAAAAAATGTGATATGTTAAAATAAAATTAAATATGATGTTTAATAATTAAATAAAGATTTTATTTTAAAAAATAAGGATATAATAAAAATAAAACATGAAATTATTATCTATATATTTCAAAAATTAGTAGGAATAACTTATTTTGTATTTAAACATCTGAGCGCTAATAAAAAAACTCATGGTAACGTTTTGATTCTAACAATATCCGATGCCTTAGTTTAATCTTAAGATCATTGATTTTTAATAAGTGTGGAGCACCAAATGTTTCAGGTAATTCTTAACAAAGAAATAGAATATTGAATAGTAAACTTTGTGTATGTCTCATCATGTATTCATGTGGAAGAATTTATGCTGGACATGTAAAAACTGTATGCGCACTTAATATATATATATATATATATATATATATATGAGAATAATAAATATACGAAGCGTCTGTTGCTCCTCAGCATGTCGCGCAACATCCAAGACGTCCATGCAGTCACGAGAAATCGTCCTCCGTCTCTCCCTCCCACTATCTCTCAGACCGATCTCTCACCCGCCGACAAATGCAAGGGCGGTCGTCGACGAGAAATAATCCCTTGTTCCCCCTCTCTCCCCCACCCTCTCTCAAATCTGAGGCGGTGGACCTGCTCGTCCAACTCAACGGGTCTTCGGCAACTAGCTCTAGGTCGGAGACAAGTACGGCGACATCTTCCTCCTTCGCATCGGCATGCACAACCTCGTCACCATCTCCTCACCGGACCTCGGGAGGTCCTCCACGGACCTCGGGAGGTCCTCCACGCACAGGGCGTCGAGTTCGGCTACCGCACACGAAATGTCGTCCTTCGCTCTACGCCAGGCCACCGGCCGCAAGATCGTCGTTCGCTCTACGCCCAGGCCACCGGCCATGAGATCGTCCTTTGCTTTGCGCCCAGGCCGCCGGTTGCAAGGTCGTCCTTCGCTCTGCGCCCAAGCCGCTGGCTGCAAGATTGCCGGCAAAGCGAAGCCCAAAGGAGACTAGAGGAGAAGTCGGCGGCGCACAACGAAGCCTAGAGAAGTCGTCCTTCGCTCTGTGCCCAGGCCGTTGGCTGCGAGATCATGCCCATGTTGTTGCTCCGAGATCCGCCACGGCCAGATCGTGTGTGTGTGAGAGAGAAAGGGAGAGAGAGACGGGAGACCGATTGGAGAGAGATCGAGATCCACAAAGAGTGAGGGAGATCGATCGGACTACGAAGAGAGATTGAGATCCACAGAGGGAGATTGATCGAAGAGGGGGAAGAGAGGGAGGAGAGAGAAGGGAACGCCTTTTCTCTGAACAATCTTCATCTCACGAGATTTTACTTGAGTCATCTAACACTATTAATCTGAATCGTTCGATTGCATATAGACGGTTGAAATATTGCCTCACACGGTGTGAAGCAACAACCGCTTCACATATTCATTATTCCATATATTATATATATATATATATATATATATGAGAAAAATGAGTGTGTGAAGTATTTTTCGTGTGAAGCGCGTATGAAACGGTCTTAGACATGTTTTTCTTTATTTTTTTCGATATCTTTCTTTACTAATAGCTTAAATGATCATTCATGATAATAAAAAATAGTTTTATAAGATTAGAAGATATATAAAATGCTTATATTCATTATGACGAATAATAATGTGCAGAAGTTCTTCAAAATTTAAAAATGATGAAAAAATTTATTGTTAATGATTTGAAATATATATTTATTATTCTCAGTGACCCTTTAAATTATCAATGAAGAAAAATGTCGAAAAAATAAACATAAGTATGTCTAAAGTCATTTCACACGCGCTTCATACGGAAGGCGCTTCACACGCTCATTAAACCATATATATATAAAATAAAGATTCCTTAACCCTTTGGCATCGCGATAAATTTGGAATGGTCAAATTTAGGCCATTTGTTACCATTTGAGTTTGGAAGATGGAACGGTCTCTTGGTGTAATAAACGGCAGGAATTATTAGGTAACATTTATGCCGCATTGAATACGATACGAATGTAACGTATCATTAAAAAATTAAATTGGAAGCTAAGTAACTTATACGTCATCGATATTTATATGATGGAATGGGACATCTATCGCGGAGATTAGTGTTAATTCATCAAAATCAACTCTGTCCTCTAAATTATATTTCCTGAGAGAGCACTAATGCATCTTAACTTATTTTGAAGTTACAAATTTAGTAAAATGAAAACTCGAAGACAGAAAAATAAATAAAATTTTTGAATTGATGCGCCGGTCACAGTCCATCGGCCATTCCCATTCCGAAAGGAATCCCCCGAGGCTATAAAATCATGGAGTTATTTCTTTAAACGAATTATAACGATTTTTTAGGTCTAATTTTGAATTATAATTTTTTTGTCTTTGAATTTTATTATAATTTTCACTTAAATCTTTTATCTGATTCTATTACTTTTTTTGTTATTTTTTATTTTTTATTAGAAAAACTAAAATATTTTTTTATTAACTATCCTTTATTGTAATATTTTATAAAAAACAAAATAATAATATAAAACTAAAAATATTTTAAAAAATAATATTTAACATTGCCTACTTGTCGTAATATTTTATTTTATTTTAAACATTAAAAAATGACAATTTATGGAAGGATATTTTATTTTTTTCATAAATATAAAAAGTCGAAGATAACAAAAAAAAGTTAACAGAATCATAATGTCTTAAATGAAAACCATGATAAAATTTAAGAAAATGAATTCATTAGACATGAAAATTAACTATAATTTAGGAGAATTTTAAGAAAATAAACAAAAAATATAAGCCGAGAGCATGACTCTTTATCACGAATTTCATCGTGCACCTTATTTTTTATTTTTATTTCCTTTGTACTAGAATAGAATTTTTATTTCCTTTTATTTCATCGTGCACCTTATTATTATTTTTATTTCATCGAGATCATTCCGTTGTAATTAAAATAAAATATAAGAAAAAAAGAATTACGAAAAATATAACCCTCTCTATTTAACCTGGAAACTGAAATATCTTTGAAAAAAAAACTGATTCACGGCATCAAAAATCTAATTTTTCAAAAACTCATTATAAAAACTCACACGAATTTTCAATTTTAAAAAAGTCGATGGAGGCTAATATAATTAAAAGTGTATATAATATATTAAATTAATATTAATATCATATTTTGACTGTTTTTTATATAACACACAAAATTATAAAAGTACTTAATACTATTAACATAAATTGCATAAATAGAAATATATCATAAATATATTATATTATATTGGTTTCGGGGCGAAACAGACCCTTGGATGCTATCCAATTCAACCTGACCCAAGGGAACATATCATCATGATTTTTCTTTAATTGAATCCTCTTTCGTCTTTAGCTTTTTTTTTTTTACTTTTATAAATTTAAAAGAGGGTCCAACATGTTTCCCCGTGAAAAAAGGATTGGCACAACTAATTGGCGGCACTATGTCCAGACACGCTGGGTATTAATAACCTCTAATTCAATTCTCAAAATTATTTGATCATGGTATATATTTTCTCATCTAGTGGGATAACACTTTGTTATTGTTGTTATTAGTATATCTTTCCGTTTGAACCGAATACTGAATTATCGCGTCTGAAATTGTGTAATTTTCTTCGCTACCGAAGTTGCTTTTACATTGTTTTTTCTTCAAAACTCTTTTTTCTTTCAGGAGCCTTTGACCATGTTTGCTCCACACACGTGGAATATTATTGATTCCAAAACTAATAATTAACAATCCTTAGCTCAATTCTACTTTGTTTTATTAAGCTTCAATTTCCTTTATAACGACAACAAGGAAATAGAATTGTACAACTACACCTGATTCAACGGCAATATACTCAAACAAGACAATTCTAAAGTTGTTGCCAACAAAATTGATTAGGCCAAATACTTGAGAGCAGCATCTATGCTTTGTTGTTGTTCAGTTATTCATAAAGAGGCAATTGCAATAACAATTATGAGCAAAGTCAAATCTCTTCAGCAGGTGTGAAATTCTTTCCTTCAATGATACAAGTGCAAATTCCAAAGCAGTGAACTCTGGCCATAAGATTCAGTGTATGTATTACACATATCATTCATGAATCACAGATAACTACTAATTTGATTCATTTAAAGTCCCTTGAGCCTGTCAGTTCCCGGAAAGCAAAATAGTTTCTGTTGAGCACAACACCATCGACAGAGAGGTCATTTGTCATTCGGACGCATCGAGGCAATCAGATGAATGTTGCCGATCAAAAAAGGTGTGATTAAAGTCTGCTTATATGTTTTGCACCCTGTACAACTGTCATTTCGTGTCTCATCTCGTTTGGAGGCAATAGATCATTGATCGGCAGCCGGAATCTGTGCAATTTCAACCAAAAGTTTATGTAGAGATTGAGGCTTTGAGAAGAAAGGGCAATGATCACTGGCTTTGATCTTGAAGACACCGTTAGGAGGATTGTCGCGGACCAGTTTCTCTTGGATATCTGGGGAGAGCATGTGATCATCAAGTGTCTGCACGAAGAATCGGCGCACCGTTCCATAATTTTCTGCAGTGAGAGAGAGTTTCTCCATGATTGGTGCTAATGGAATGGGTCTCATTGATACTGCTGCCAAGGCAATATCCTGCAAGAAAAGTGACAGACATGAAACTGAGGTTATAATGCACTGAACACCAAACCTTAATCACAATGAACAGTTGTTGTAGCTTCATGTCATATGACTGACTACAACGTCATGCTTGGCTTAATCAACAACAACAACAACAAAGCCTTATCCCACTAGGTGGGGTCATGCTTGGCTTAATCATGTTTAAAAATATTCATCATCTTTTTTTGAGATAAAGAGCATTTTAAAAAGATCTTTATGAATATTGGCAGTAATAATCACTTTCAACGCAACTTAAGTTTCCCTTTAAAAACAATAAAAGGTAGCAGAATTATGTTTCAACATTCCCTAGGCAGAAACTGGAAGGTAAAGATGTGTGTGTCCAAAAGTTTGAAGTTAACAATCACAAACACTTTCAAACTATTTTTTAGAAGACTTTCAAAATATTTTAATTTTTTAAATGAATTGTGATGGAAAATCCGTCACAAATTTCAACGAATATGCAATCCACTACTGATGTTGGATACGCACATAGGACATTAACAAGTGGCAGACACATGGCAGACACATATGCCAGCATAAGGTAGAAGTGAATCCTATGATCTATCGCTAACTGAGGTGGTGGATTGCAGTATTCTAAAATTGTTTAGATAATTGTGGTAGAATTTCTCATTTTGAATTGCAGTATATGTTACGGACATGCTCTACAAATGCCATCTTTGCATAATCATACATTTAATTAACATATTTAGTTGGAATGTTCATTTAGTGATATTTGTATATAGTAATTAATATTTCTATTAAAGCATAATAATTACTTAATTATCGATAAACTTGACAAAGTAATTATATAAAATTATTAGGAATAAATTATAAAATTTATGAATATTATAATATATATGTCTAAATATTATTAAGCTTAATTAGGATTAAAACACTTAGTTACGATAAAAAAATGTGAAAGCTGATGCAGACCAGCGAACTGCTTGATGAGATATTTTTCCAAACCGCCATATGCCGTCCAAAAATTTTGAAAAAAATATATAAACCACCTATCTCTATCCTTTCACGGCCGAAGAGGTAAAACTCGAGCAAAATGGATTGGGGAAATTCGGGAACGTCGACTGTTCAAGGTGAGTTCTTGATCCAAAATTGCCTTCCGATCTAAAGGATCATTCCTTCGTGGTTATCCAACCATAAATTATGAAAATTTGTACGGTTAATTCATTTGAAGTTAGCTTTCCATGGCCCCTGGAACCTAAAAAGAAATTTTATAGCAAAAGTTTTGAACTTAGCTTCGCTAGTCATTCATCCTGTCCCGAGTCAAATACAGGTTCACTTTGTAAATTAGGGCACGATTAGAATAGAGTGAATTAGGGTTTGAAATTTGAATATGATCAATAAACATTCCAAGGATCCGGGAAGAGGTGGAATCATCCTATTTGGATATGTAACTTAGGAGAAATGAATTTTGCATTTCATAGTGATTCTTTTGTCAGGTTCCAGGACATTGACATATCACAATTCGAATTGACTATTTTTGTTATAAAATTATACAAGGAGTTAAATTCTCTAATTTTTATGACTAAATAATAAGAAAGTCTAGTTTTTAGAAAAATTATTATCTCGTTAAATAAGCAAGTATGAAGAAACATATAAATTAATCTTTCAGTGTCACATAGTCTGCAAGAATACAAACCCTAGGTTAAACTGTTTTGGATTTTATGACTTACTCACTTGAAATTAGTTAATGATATTTAGGAGTTGAAAAACTTAGCAAGTCTAATTTCTACTTTATCTAGAATCATAAGATTTGCGCTTGTTAAGAAGTTATGAATTATTTAGCGATAGACACTCAGTCTGGAATCCTGAAATAGCACTTAGTTAAGCTATGGAGGATTAAGAAGTCTCAAGTGTGAAATAGCCTATGAATATAAATATTTAAAGTTAGACATTAGTATTAGAAGATATTATATACATTTTAAAGTGCATAAGTATTCATGCATCATGAGCATGCATTGCATATTACTTTATTAGTGATTGGAAAGTAAAAAAGCATTATTACTTGTACGAACAAGTGAAAGGGAGGAAATCTAATAAACCTCCTTAAAGGGATAAAGTACAAGGTGTGTGGGTAAATTTACAACATAGAAAAAGGATGCTACTTCTTTCATTTATGATATTATCTCAAGCAAAGATTATTATTATTATTGAGACATATCATAAGCTATGAAAAGTATCTATCATATGTTTCAAGGATTTCATATGAGATGGAATAACCTCTTATATGAAAATATTTTCAGGGAACAATGCATGTGAAGATAAAATAAAGTTTTACTTGATAATAATATGTGATTATGACGTGTATTTTGATATTGTTAAACTCCATTAGTTCATTAGCCATGCTAGTTGAAAAAAGTCTTTGGGACCGCATTCGCTGAAACCTTTGGGACGTATATCGGGTGTTTTTGCCCTTTGGGGGCTGCTCTACGTGCACGAATTGACCCATCTTATGCTCTGTGTATCCAAGAGTCATGATTGTGAATGTTCTGTATGACACAATCATGGAAGGATACGTATTGAACCATGTTTTGCTTTGCGTATTCGAAAGTCATGATTGTGAAGCTCTGCTTAACTGTATAACACACATCATGGATGGATACGTATTGATCCATGTCATGCTCTGCGTATCCAAAACTCATGATTGTGAAGCTCTGCTTAACTGTATGACACACAATCATGGAGGGATACGTATTGACTCATAATATGCTCTGCGTATCCGAGACTCATGATTATGAAGCTCTACTTAGGTATATGACACATGATCATGGAGGGGTACCCATGATGAGTATGTGAAATGACACATGTATGGAGTTTAATTATGAATAGAATGATATCTTGAGTTATTTTATTAATGTGAAAGTTCATATGATTTGACAACTTATGTTATATGTGTCATGATTTAAATGTTTTCTCATATGAAGTAAATGTGGTTATTTAATGTTATATGCGCACTCGTATTGTTCTCCTACCTTGTACTTTTTTTCCACTCACTGAGCAAATAATTTTTGCTCACAACACCCATTTTAATTTTTTAGATACTCGTAAGTTCTAAAGTTGAGTCGACTCAGAACTTATTTTTGCTGCATATAAAAGAGGTCAAACCGTTGGAGTACTTTTGTTTCCCCCTTCACTTTTGTTTTTGAAAACATGCATGTAATAGATGATCCTAGATGTTGTCATTAAGTTTATGAGAACTTTTTTGTAAGATTGTATAGAACTTGATCATGTGGGGTGTTATATGTGAAATGGTTGGTGAAATAATAGTGACAATATGTGAACATTATATCTTATATCTCTTGAGTAAACTTTGATGAGTATATATGCAACTATTGTATGTATTGACAAATAACACGATATAAGTAAGGAAGGGAGGTTTTGTCGATCATGGAGTTGGGTGTAACCGTATATGATCATGCGACCAGAGACCAAGACAGAGCTTGACTGGCTAACCCCCCCCCCCCCCCCCCATGGAAACAACTTGAACCCCAAGATTCTCTTTGAGATTCAGATTGGAGTTTCAGAAACTGCAGATGAAATCAGGATCATAATCCAATTCCTGGATATCGTCTGCAGTCTGCTATTGAGGAGAGTATATTTCATATTAGATTTTGTTTCTAAGGTCTGTAAGAGGAACGACCTATTTGGAGCAAAATTCTTGTTCCTTTCCTATTTTTAGATTGAGTGCAATCATGAAATTTTTTTTGGCTCTGAAATAGAGCAGTGCACCGATGACTTTTCTGTTCGGTTTATTTATGTTTATACAAATACAATGCCTGATGGAGTTTCAGAACCTTTTGGAGCAAGGCTATTCCTTTTGTTTGATTAACATAATTGAGATTATCCTGTTCTGCTGGTGGTCCAACCCCCGTTTTCATATCTAGCCTCACGAACCAGCGCATCACCGAGCTCCCGTACCATTCCAAGTCTGACGGATGGGAATAACTATTGGAGTCCTAGTCAGCTTTCAGCCTTTACATCTGGCTTCTTCCTGACATGACGGCTTTAGAAGATTTTAGGATGGACTGTTGACTCATCTGAAAATCTCGGGTACAGCTGAAAGTCAAGATCTTTGCTTGACTTATGCGACGGGACCGTCTACTCACCGGGACACTAGGCGAGATGGGCACCTCACACAGATACGACCTGCACCTTTTGTCATGGAGGACATTGATCACCATTTTTTGCATGTCCAATCGCACAAGGTATTTGGCAGCAGACGACCATTGGGGGCATTTTCCCCAGGCCTCTCAGACCCTGTAGCGGTCTCTCCGAGTTTTGACCAAACAGAGATAGAGATGGAGAGTATCACTGGCATCCTTTAAGAGAATTTAGGTCATCTGTTAGGCATGTAAGTATCTGGCACTTCAAGCCCTACGAGAACTAAAGCAATATGATATTCTCCTCTTTGTTGAATGGAATATTCAGGATTGGAAAAAGAAATTGGACTACAAAACTATTCTTCATTTTATGTTAAATTATTAGCAGCATAGTCCTTTATTTAAAATCTATAGTGCAGGCATTAGAAGTATCAGTCGGTATGCATGTAGTTGAAAGTTTACCTTGTGAAGCATCCAAATTCCATCAATCTTTCTGGTTTGTCCAATTGACAATTTTCAAAGAAGTATGAACAAATGACACGAAAACTACTATTGAAAACAAAAGAAGAGAAAGAACTAAAATTTAAAAAAAAAACATTTCTTACCTTAGTTGGGCTCTGATTGAAATAGAGACCCTTGATCTGTTCTTTGTCTAACATGAGCGCAGTAGGGGGCTTATCTTTCCCATTTCCATGCAACAGAAGTTGTGACTCTTGCAGGAAAACATCAGCAGATGCTAACTGTAAAACATCAACAAATCAGAAAGTACCTTTAAAGCATCAAGAGTAGAAAACATCTTAAAGATGAAAGAACAATACAACCAACTATGTTATATCTCTTAAAGCATCTTTCCAGTAGATGCTTCACCTTGACTAGTAATCATGACAGACGAAGACCGAAATATTTTCATTAGAAATAACAACAAGGTTGGTAATTGTTTTCACAAGGTTGGCAGGGATCAATTCAACTGTGCACCTAAAGTTCACTAAATAGGATTATTCCCTCACTATTACCAATATATCACTGCAAACTATGTTCTTCAGAAAAGTAGTGAAGTATACTGATTGCACATTTGGATAATTTATATATTATACAGATTAATTACACGAATCGGTTCTGCTTGCCTAATAACAAAAAAAGTAGCACTTACTTCCCCGGACAAGACATCAAAAGGCTTCTGCCCATCCAACACCATTGTGGCACATACAAATATTGCCTTTGTTATCTTCTTCGGATAACGCTCCATAGCATATGACACACTTGCACCTCCACAACTGTGACCTACCAAAATGACCTGCATAAATTTGAATTTTTCCTTAAACTTGTAATAGATCATACATGAGAACTAATATTTCACTGATCCTTTACCTTTTCATCCTCTGGAAGATTGTGAAGGTAGTTGATGAGCGGTTTTGCATAATCTGCTAGGGTTGTTATACTATTTGTATCTGTGTGGTCTATCCCAGAGCCTGTCATATCCAAAGCAACAGGATGCAGCCCCACTTCCTCCAAAAGAGATATAGTTTTGTACCAAGACCATGCTCCAAAGCCTTCTCCATGGACTAGAACAATTTTCTTAGTTTCAAGATTTTCCAGGACTAATGGAGTCTGAAATTTATTATATGAGCATGGAAAATATGTAAGATTTTACTGCATCAAATTATAAAATATACAAAAGAACAGAGGCATCAACCAGCAACCCAGAAGGAGGGTCGTAAGAAATCTATTGTGATGAACAAAATGTTAGACACACGTATAATAATCAAGAATTGAACAAATATCAAAAAAATCAACACACTAAGTGAAAGATATGCTGATGATTGATGAAAAACAGAGACAGAATATCATGAATCTAATGCAGTCATACAGCTATTTTTGAGAAAGCAGGGATACAACTATTTATGGAGTATTTATTTTCTTAAAGAAACTTGTTGGCCTATGCAAAAATCAAATCGGAGGTGAAAAGGCACACCTGTTGTTAAAATTTAGAGTACTAAACATATGGCAAAAGAATGATCTTCCAATTTCATGAGCACAAAAGTTTAACCCTTAATTCCCTCTCTTATATTGAGAACTAATTGAGTATAAGGGTGTGATATGGGACACACTCTCTCGGCTCATAGACCAAGAGGACTTGAGTTTGATTCTCATTGGTGGGAATTATGTTTCCCCTTGTTTTTCCATTTACCTTTCCATGCACTAGACCTTGGGGCCTCCCCCTTTGTAACAAAGCACTATACGAATAGTATATATATGTTATATAACAAAGCAACATGTGTGTGTGTGTGTGGGTGGGTGGGTGGGTGGGTGGGTGTGTGTGTGTGTGTTACAGAAGCACTATATGTGCATTCTTCTTAGTATCATTACCAATTTAACTCCTGTCCAAACAAATAGTATATCTCATTTTAAGGAAGACTAAGTTTTCTAAGAATACAAAAATACCCAAAAGGGCATCCATAAAGGAAGGTCCACAGACTTTTTCAGTAGCAATTCTTCTTTCTGGAAGTCTTAATTGGGATGGTTGAAAACCTAGCAATCGGCTCATCAATTGGAAACAACACTTTCTCAAACTCAAGAAACAAATCTAAATACAGCCTTCTGCTTCACCAAATCTGATAAAGTTACATGATACCCAGGAAGAGAGGGGCCTCAATATATGCATTTAAGCATAGCAGTGAGCTCGACTTTTTGAAGTCAAATGTAGGGCACATGTATTCGTCTATACATTTCTGGATCTAGTTCAAAGTGATATTAAATTATGAA
Organism: Pontederia crassipes; assembly: GCA_030549335.1. NCBI lineage: Eukaryota > Viridiplantae > Streptophyta > Magnoliopsida > Commelinales > Pontederiaceae > Pontederia > Pontederia crassipes. The sequence goes on from CM060190.1 coordinate 41,307,948, forward strand.
ATCATGATTAAACTTTTTTTTTATAAGCATATGATAAGAAGATCCGGCATTGAGATAGAAATACGAACAGACAACTTGTGAGAAACTAATCAATAGAATAAAAAAGGACAAGCAGAGTTGAGGTTCGAACCTGCTTTCCGTTGGTGATTGAATCAGGAAGCTCCCTCCTCCTCGAGCTTGTTGAGCCGATCCTACGCGACATTGAGCCCTCGAACCTCTGCGACAGCTGGTGTTGCTGGATGGCCATCGCCAGAGCCTGGCGGTGCATCATCTCCTCCTCAGTCGCCGCCATCTTCCTCTGCGATCTCGACGCGAAGGAGCTCCTCTTGCTTCTCGACCCCAAACCTCCTCGAAGCTCCTTCTTCGGCATGCATATCAGTCCGTTCCCCATGGAATCTTCCGTTCAGAAACAGGCGAGCTCGATTTTGCGGACCCTGGCACCTACTCAGACGAAGGCACTTATCTGAGGACAAAAAAAAAAGATGTAAGAAGGTAGAACCGCAGAACTAGCAAAATTCGGAGACGCAAGAGTATAAAGATGTGATCTTGACGCAGAAACCAGAAGATTTCGAGGACCAGTACTGCGAAACTGAACAGTGCAAGGACATGTTCGACAGATTTAGAAAAAAACGGAAGAAGGCTATTGCGATCCGCTCCGTGTGTGTGTGTGTGTGTGTGTGAAAGAGAGAGAGAGAGGCACAATTCAAACGAGAATGGTAAGAAAAAAACAGAAAGGGGGAGGATTTCAAACCAAAACTGGACGCAAGATGGAATTTTGAGTATATTCTCAGACGACAGACGGAGAATACCAGAAATGGCCGTGCCTGGAAAAGGACGAACAATCTCGAGAGAAGAAGAACAACAACAACAACTGGTCAAAAAAGCGAGGACGACGTTTCTAAAGAATTCACCTTTCTTTTACAGGAACAAATCCACAGCCCTCCCACCCGACTGCATCTGACGTTGCGATAAGAACATATCACGAGGATTCAGGCAGCAGCGCCAGCCTTAAACGAGGAGGCGTACTAGATTCGTTTGGTTCTGGGCGAGGAGGGAGGGAAAAGACCGCGGAAAAGTGGAGAGAATTTGGAGGTAGAAGGGGAATCGATGCCAGAACGATTCCTTGGGTGCGCTTTTTGGACTCCCCCCCTCTCCTTCCTTTGTCTGCACTCTCTCTCAATCAGAGTTCTTGTATTTTTTTTCTTTTGCTTAAACAAAAAGTTCCCATCTTTCGATTAGCATTTAGCAGCAGCAGCAGGGCAGCAACACTCTACGTACAATAAAATATACGGCTTCTTTTATTTCGGCTGTCTATTTCAAGCAAGCATTGCACTTTCAAGCAGAGTTCTTTTTTTTCTTTTGTTTCCATGAAAGAGAAAAAAAATGGAATTTGATATTTTATTTTGAACTAAAATAAATTTGCTTGCACCTACCACACCAATACGATTTCAATGAATTTTAGTTGTTGGGGTTGGGAGATGAATGGGACAGTCAGTTGAACAGAGTTCTTTTTTTTTTGTTTCATAATTTTGTATTTGGAGGAAGTCACATTTTTTTTATTGTTTATATCTTTTTTTTCTCAACAACAGAAAAAGAAACATTGTTCTCTTATATTTTCCATAAAATAAATTAATATCTAAGATTTGGGTTAAGCAATAATAATTTATTAGGCACCTATCAATATATCCATTTTGGTTTAGGGTGGGTGCATAGTGTGTTTTTTATTGTATTATTTGGTGCCCAACTATGCATTACTACCAACTAATTCTAACTCTATAGGTGAGGTCAAGTGGGATCGTATAATTTGCTACCTAATTTAATTTTTTTTTAAAAAATGTATACTAACATTAATAAACTAAAAAAAACTTAATTAGTATTTTAATTGTCAACTAGGAAAGTTATTTTATTATTTGTATTATTATTGTTATTAATAATTAATTTAAACAACTTCCTTTGGACAGAATAACTTCTTCCTCCAAATAATGCACAAAGGCAACTATTAATTTGCCAATATGTGCACAAAGGACTAAAATGAAAATATGTATGTGGAGAGATTAGAGTGCACTAAATTAGGTGGGAGATATTAGTCGCTTTCTACATGTTCATGCCAAAATGTGGATCATGTTAATTAATGAATATGTCGGTTACTTGTGTGTGGATTGGAACAAAATAAAATAAATTGAATTAAAACAGTTCACACTATTTAGTCAGCACAAGTTTTCACGGTCACGCAACTTCGCTGCCACAACAGATTTTTCTTTCCCTTTGGTGGATCAAATTTTATAAAATCTTTAATCGATAATTTATATCATTATTTAAGTAAATTATAATTACTTTAATTATCGATAATAGTGTATTATAGTGTTTGCAAATATTAATAATGTAAATAATGATTAAAATAGTTAAAGAGCAAATTATTAAAATTCTCTTAAATGATCATTTCTTATTTATAGTTTCTATCCGCACATATTTTTTTCACTATAAACTTGGAATTAGTTATTATTATATTATATATTAATTAACGAGACGAATTGGATTGTATAATAACCTTATTTATGACAAGTCATAAAGGTGCGTAAAAATATGACGCCGAAAGATGGATCCCAAAGGTCAACCACGAAAGTAACACAAATGTCGCCAATAAAATTGACACGTAGTTTTCATATTTATAATTAACAAATGAGACCTGATGACGACGGGGTGGTGTTTCCCGGTATGATGTAGATTTTTTTTCCATTTTTTTTATTTTTTATGGATTTAAATATATTGTGCATTAAAATGAACAACCACAACTAATTTTCGCCCCCATTGATTAAGGAAATAAAAGGGTCACTTTCAAGAGGAAATTTATTGTGGAAGATGACTCGATATCTTTTCTAGGGCGAGCACTGTTTCAGCTTCAAACTTTGAATGGCAATATTGTATTATTACATTTTTTTTCATTACAAATAAAAAAAACGACGTTTGTTTCTTCTACCGAAAAAAGAGAAACACAATTAATTTGACTATTTTCAACATGAGATCCAAACTCAATGTCGTCATGATATATCTATAATATGAGATGACATGAGTCAATATATTAGTTTTTTTTTGTGCGAAACTACAAAAAAATTTTGACGTCCGAGATTATTAACGTCTGATTAATTTATAAGCAAGAAAATGAAGTAGACTTATAACCCGACTAACGTTGATTCTAAAATTCTAATATGAGATAAAATATTTGAGTGAGACTAGTGCTACGAGTTAGTAAAGGGTAGTTATGAGTTGGAAGAGTATTTCAATTTTTTTTCTTATGGAGCACAATCTCATGCATTATTCCCTTTTTCTTCTTTCATGTTTTTGTTGGTGTATATATTTTTATTTTAGATATCATCACCTTCGTCGTGACTATATTCGACACGAAGGTGTGTGATGTTTACATATTCTCAAAAACTTAAAAGCAACAAATACAACTATTACCGTTTATTTTACTACCGTTTGCACATCAAAGTTATAGATAATATTAAAAGTTAAAACATGAAAGAAAATTATTTTGTGTGTTTTGTGTTTGTAAAAAAATTACGTGCGACTCTTTTTTCCTATGTTTTTTTATATTTAATCAAAATGATGCGTGAGAGAGAGAGATGGAGATGCACCAACAATGTTGGCTCCACGTGGGGCAATAAATTTGCCATTAAATGCCCCGTCGACAAACACGGCCAGTTGTTTTCTTTTATGAGCTTATTGCACTGAAATGTAGAAGGCATAACGCGTTTTTAATTTCTCCTTTGTGGTTTTTAATTTCTTATTATAACTTTTTTTGAAAGAAGAATACAAAATATAGACATTTGTGAACTGGAATGGTTACGAAAAGACGAAGATAGATTTCACAAAATAAAGAAAAACGAGCTTCACCTTAAATCGAATTATGTTCTTAGACGATGACAACTATCTTTATTATGAAATAATAATAATTATAAGAATGTGAAATAATTCAATTGTCATAGAGTTTATATAGAAAAATTTAATATAAAATAAAAAATAAAAACTCTAAAATCGTCTGATTTAAGCTCCCCTACCGAACCTCCACAAGAAAATTCTCCTGGATCCCCCTTTAACCGTCGCCCCTAAGCTCGTTCGTCGTTCGAGCAGTGAGACCTCCTAGAAAAAATTTACTAAAGTGCCTAATTAAGTAAGCGTAGCATACCACGTAGAATTATAACCGGTTGAAATTGAATGTATTATCAACCGGAATCATCAATTATTACAATGAACAAACAAAAATCTCGCACGGCATGAAACAAAAACCAATTTAATGAAACCCGACTGAATAATGTTAATAGTAGATAGATATCATCATTGTGACTTTTGCCTTCTTTTTTCTTCTGATCGATTTCGCTTTGAAAACGGAAAATTATCAGCTAGTAAAATTATCAAAGTCAATTTACGCGCATTATTATTAATTGTGATCAAGGATGAACTTACAAAAGGTCAGAAGTAGAGATTAGTAAAATGGGACAAGGATCATAAGATTTTTATTTATTAATAAAATAATAATATATTTTAGAAGGTGGGAAACAAATATTTTTTTCCCTCATTCAAGTCTTAAAAACATATTTTAGCAGGTCAAGTTACTAACCAAAATACATAAAATTATATATATATATTACATTTCATTTGCACTAATTATTATTAGTATAGATATATTTTTTTATGATATAAATAATTATATTACTCAGATAAAATTATACATGATGGGATAAAATGCAGGGCCTAAATTAATTAGATCCTAGATCTTACCACTAATATTTTCATAGTAAGATTGAGATTGATCAGGCTTCAAAAATCCAATGATTGAGATGAACAATAATAGCACTTCAATTTGCAAAGTTCCAACCGAAACACCATTGAAAACTCATTTTGCATTGCCCGTCGGATCGTGGTCCAACTCCACAATGCGGCTTAATTATAGAAAAAAAGAGAGAAAAAGAAATCTTAATTGCTATATGTATATATATATTATTAATTTATTATACGATGAAATTAATATGTTATACAATTTATGTGTACTTGTGGCGATGATACGGGGAGTATATAATATGTGTGGGGCATTTATTGAGTGAGCGAGTGGACCGGGAAGAGTACACTGTAGCGCACACATTGCGCACCAAATTGCTTTTAATTTTAATTTTAATTTGGTCCACAGTGATCGAGAAGTTGACACACATTTTTGCCAGTTCACTTTGCGTGCTTCAATAATAAAAGCGGTTTGAACATTTATGCCATGTTTGGTTGCAGGGGATCATGTGCTGAATTAAGTAGATAATTTTTGAAATATAATTAAACATAGAATAGATTAAGATTAATGGAAAATGACGTTTACACACAAGGTGTATGTTTAATTTTGTCCGGCAATTGTTTTGTAGGTTATAGTATTTTTTTTCAATTTCAGCCGAATATAAATAATTCGAGGAGGGCAAGACAATTATTTTTTTGTTCAACAATTTAAAAAAAGTAAAAAGGATCCTAAGGGGTAAAGTGCTCATTTTGAACCAATATTCTATCTTTTCATCCAAATATTATCAGGATTAAGACTATCAACGAGGAGACGTCAATCAAACATGTCCTGAAATATGACCACCTCCATCTCGAATAACCCCCTATCTTCTTATTAAAATCATCTAACTCACTCATCCTTGTCCAACGTAGAAATTTAAAAAAATAATTATTCGGCTACCTCGAGAGTGGCATATTTTTAGAGATTATCAATAAAAATTTGAATGGAGTAATAAGTTGTTTCTCCTCATTTAAGTAAGGTTTCAAATTCAAATCTCGTAAATGTAGAAATTTCTTGTTGCGAGTATTACTTGTCAAGTACGCAACTTGAGATGACCTAATCGAGTCAGTTGGACTCGACGGTGGACCGACCTCTAATCTATGGACAGTGCGCTTTTTAACGCCCCATGAGTTAGATCGTCGGCGCCACTTTTCAGAAATCGAAAACTAGCTAAAAAAATATTCCTATAGATTCTTTTAAGTATATCAAAGTAATAATAAATGATATCAAATTATGTATATATATTATTATATACATGATAAGTAAAATGTTTTAACTAAGAAATTAATGAGATGATTAATCATATTTTATTTTTAGATTTAGTTGATTAATAAATAAAAATTAAAACCTTATTATCCTACATTAAACTAAAATTATAAATAATTTGAGTAGAAAAACTAGTGATTTACTAATAATTTTAAATTTAAATGAAAACTTAATTGATTGTGTTATATCAAAACTCGTATAAGAAAAAGGAAAGGAAAACAAAAAAAATGAGATAGACGAGAAAGGGAGAGAGAAGAGAGAGAATGGAGAGGAAAAAAGAGCAGTGGGTGACCACATAGAATTAAAAGAAAAGTTGATCTAGAATGTGAGAGGAATCTGCAAGGATCGTGCAAACATTAGAACCAACTAAATTGTTCGTTCGATTCCGTTTCAAGTGTCACGTCATTTGATAAAAACTAATGGGAACCATTACCAAGATCAAGTTGTGGGTGGGTTCCCCTTGACTATGATGATGAATGTAATAGGAATATAAAAAAAAAAGAACTAAGTCTACTGAATCTTTGCAATTCATGCTAGAACAAAAAGTTGTTCATCAACCAGCTTCAATATTTTAATATATTCGTTGTAATTCTGATTACGCCAATCGGACTTGTTAGTTAATATGTGATTGTGGATATTGTTATTAGTTCGTTGGTCACGAGAAAGATTTGTAATTTGTTCTTGGACTTGAGCAAACAAATGACTATTATAATCTTTTGGATGATTCCTTGTCATGGACAACTTTTGGTGTGGCTTTGATGTTTGCCTTACAGTTGACCCATCCACACCATTTAGTTGATTTTCATGTGTCATGTCTGTGTGCTTCTAACCTTGTTTTTCTTTTTTATATATATTATGACCGCCAATGATGATGTTCCTCAATAATGCAGGCTTAACTTTGTTGTAAAGTTTTTTTCATAACTTTGTTGTACAGATTCTAATTAACCTGTTTAGGATTTCTATCAGGTATTAATGGCCACTCTTGATAGTTTGTACAATACATAATATTTCAAATTTCCTCTTAAAATTAATTAGTTTCATTTAGGAAAATTTGAATTTGTCCAGGTTTATTTCATTTGTTTTCTCATGGTTTTGTGGTGCAAGTGCGTATTTGATTTTTCTAACACGCAATCACACACTTCTTTTTTGTAAATAATCAGATACGGAGACATCATATTGTTAGAGGGGGCTTTGACCTCCCTAACTTTTTGTAATATTATATATATATATATATGAATATATACATATATGATAAATCCCCCTAATTTTGTGAACTTGACATAATCAAATCACCTAAGTTTTTGAAACACTATATTCAATAGAGGAATATTAGGGTGCTACAACACTTTTGTGTTAGCACCTTGGGTCAATACATTCAAAAGTTGTATGATCTAAGATGAATGGCTCTGCTTTGTGCGCACTGATTTGGGGAAGAGATTCGAGCGGTTGTTAGGAGGCTGGAGGGGAGCGATTCAGGGGGTTGGCGGTTCAATGCATGTCACGAGATTTTAGCCCCTTCGGCATTTCAACCGCCCTCACTGGACATCTCCTCTGGCATCGGCGACACAATTTTCAACGTTGGTGACACGACTTTTCGGCATTGGTGTGCACGACTTCCAATGTGTGCATCTCCTCCTCCCCGCATGCGACGATGGGGCGTTGGCCCCCTCCACAAACTCATTGGCAAGCTCGCGGAGAGGGCCGGCATCACTCTTTTTCGTTGTTGCGGATACGAAGGAGGGTGGCTTTCAGCGTCGACGAATATGTGCGCTAAACCATTCCAACCCCTCATCTGATATGCATGTCTCATATCCTCTTTGCGCGACGACGTTGGACGATGGAGGCTCCCTCCAAAAACGGTGATCCTCCTTCGCTCATTTTGTGCATCGTCATCATCGATCGAACGAGGGATCTTCGTCGACACTCCTTCCTCCCTTCAATTTGCTTTGATCCCCACCCGTCGACTAGGGTGCAAGGACGTGGCTGACACCAGAGCAATCCCTAAACTTTGATGGCAAAACGCCTTGAAATGGACATCGGTGAAACACCATGGTCGATGCCTGCTCATTGCGATGCGCCGCCCTTATTCGTTGTTGCCGCATTTGATCAGTGAGGAAGGAGGAATGGCGCGCAAATCCATCGATGCCGAAAGTCAGAAGCTGCCCTTCTTTGCTTGCCTCCTCGACGTCGAAAGCCGATGCCGAAAGCTCCCCCTTCCCCCCATACATTGACTCCCCTCCCACCCCCTCAGCGCCTCATCCGAATCGACACATACACTTCAGGGCCTTCCATCTCAGATCGCACGGCCCTGGAAACATGGGCGCAGATTGCTACCCAAAAGCTATGGTAGTCTAATATTCCTCTATTTAGTTTATATATATATATATATATAATATGGTAAGAACTAAGAATCCTTAACTTTGAGAACTTGGGCATATAATAATAATAATAATAATAATAATAATAATATACATTGTTATATTAATGAGAAAAATATATGTGTATATTTATAAAAAGATTATACTATAAAGTTTTTGAAACACTATATTCAATAGAGGAATATTAGGGTGCTACAACACTTTTGTGTTAGCACCTTGGGTCTATACATTCAAAAGTTGTATGATCTAAGATGAATGGCTCTGCTTTGTGCGCACTGATTTGGGGAAGAGATTCGAGCGGTTGTTAGGAGGCTGGAGGGGAGCGATTCAGGGGGTTGGCGGTTCAATGCATGTCACGAGATTTTAGCCCCTTCGGCATTTCAACCGCCCTCTCTGCACATCTCCTCTGGCATCGGCGACACAATTTTCAACATTGGTGACACGACTTTTCGGCATTGGTGTGCACGACTTCCAATGTGTGCATCTCCTCCTCCCGCATGCGACGATGGGGCGTTGGCCCCCTCCACAAACTCGTTGGCAAGCTCGCGGAGAGGGCCGGCATCACTCTTTTTCGCTGTTGCGGATATGAAGGAGGGTGGCTTTCAGCGTCGACGAATCTGTGCACTAAACCGTTCCAACCCCTCATCTGATATGCGTGTCTCCTATCCTCTTTGCGCGACGACGTTGGACGATGGAGGCTCCCTCCAACAACGGTGATCCTCCTTCGCTCATTTTGTGCATCGTCATCATCGATCGAACGAGGGATCTTCGTCGACACTCCTTCCTCGCCTTCAATTTGCTTTGATCCCCACCCATCGACTAGGGTGCAAGGACGTGGCTGACACCAGAGCAATCCCTGAACTTTGATGGCAAAACGCCTTGAAACGGACATCGGTGAAACACCATGGTCGATGCCTGCTCATTGCGATGCGCCGCCCTTATTCGTTGTTGCCGCATTTGATCAGTGAGGAAGGAGGAATGGCGCGCAGATCCATCGACGCCAAAAGGCGGAAGCTGCCCTTCTTCACCTGCCTCCTCGACGTCGGAAGCCGATGCCGAAAGCTCCCCCTTCCCCCCATACATTGACTCCCCTCCCACCCCCTCGGTGCCTCATCCGAATCGACACGTACACTTCAGGGCCGTCCATCTCAGATCGCACGGCCCTGGAAACATGGGCGCAGATTGCTACCCAAAAGCTATGGTAGTCTAATATTCCTCTATTTAGTTTATATATATATATATATATATAATATGGTAAGAACTAAGAATCCTTAACTTTGAGAACTTGGGCATATAATAATAATAATAATAATAATAATAATAATAATAATAATAATAATAATAATAATAATAATAATAATAATAATAATAATAATAATAATAATAATATACATTATTATATTAATGAGAAAAATATATGTGTATATTTATAAAAAAGATTATACTATAATGCATGTATTTATGAAAACTATAGCATATGTTCTAATAATTTTGACTTTTTTCTATAAAAAATCAAATTAATTAGTTGTCATAAAAAAAGTTAGTTACAAATATCTTTCTTTAACAAAAAAAAGGAAAAATATGTGCATGGTGATTAACAACAATATTTTAATCTAAAAAATAATTATAATTATATGTTGATTCAGAAGTAATATTTTTTATTTCTTAATTTGGTTAATAAAAATGATATAATATATGTATATAATGCATTTTTTTATATTCACTATCGTTGGGCCCCTAAGTTTTCATCCTGCTCCTTTTTGTACATAAGAAGGTATCATAGCAGTGATCATCTGGTGATATCTAAACATAAAATAATCATCAAATCATAACATGAAGCATATTTTTCATAACACTAGCATAGTTTAGGACTTTTCGTCAAACTCTTCATGCACATAATAGATCTAGGGCATAAACTTTAATGCCATCCATCAGTCATAATTCAAGATGTATTTCAATTCAAATAATACATCATATTTTTTTTCTTTCCCTTTCTTTCTCATGGTTATTCTCTCAGGTGCTCCTCAATCCCTAAGCAACACAACTGCCATAAGATCAAGGGAAATGGAAGGGTATATATGTTAGGGAAGGTGGAAGGTAATCTAATGGATACATCATTTGAGAGGCAATTTTGTTCTGTCAATTCTCCTTAATATTAATTTGTCCTAGTTAATGCAGTTGTTAAAAAACATCACCACAGAAATAAAAAAAAATATTGTTGTTGTTGTTGTTGTTTGGATGGGAATTTCCTTGGGTATCAGTTAAGAATTACTCAATTAACAGATGACAATGCTTTCTTGTTGCCAAAGTGAGGGTGAAGAAATTAAATGCAGATTCTCCTTGACAGCAAATTCAACCGTGCCTGGATGTATTTGTCATTCATTCTTATACTATATATATAGTAAATAGGGTATTAACGATCCAAATTCATGAAATTAAAGATGGCAAGATATTTTTTTAAAACAAAAATACCTAATGCTAGTAAAACATAAGACAAAAAAAAAACATGGCTGGAACATTGAACCCATCATTAATTAATACATTATGGTAATCAATGACTAATGTAAATAAATCATTGGAAATACAATTATAAAAAAATATAGAACTGAAGATATACACATATGCTGCCTTTTCTATACATGGATGTAGATTTTAAAATAAAATTAGAGAGGTTAAAAGAATATATATATATATATATAATGTAGGTTCAAAAAATTATAAAAGCTAAATATGATTTGTATCTCACTCTGCCGAATGAAATCATATAGGGGTGTTCACCGGGTGAACTCGACGACCCAATTCAATTCAGACCCAACTTGATGAGGATTCGGATTGGGTACGGATTAAAAAATTTCTACTTAATTTTAATTCTATGGTTGATTTAAAATGAAAAAATATTAAAAAAATATTTGAATTATGAAAGTAATGCTCGAATATTCAACAAATATATTTTATAATAACTATTAATTAATTTTTTATATTAAAATAAATATAAAAAATAAGAAAAAAACTCATTTGATTCGACTCAATCCAACCCGATCTTGACTCGAATTTTCTGTACTTAAGAACCTTAATCTGACCCGACCATTGAAGTACGGGCTTACATTTAAGAATATTAGCAAATGAGGAATTAATTCATATACAAATTACAAAATCAAATAAAAAATGGTTAATTATGTTCAAAACTACTAATATCTAATTAATCCGAAAGTTAAGTCTGGGATGAAAAATAAATGTAAAAGGAAAAAAACCCTAGAATTAGATGCTCTCCCTCTCCTTCTCCCTCCCCCTTTCTGCGCTCTCTCCGCACTCTGTGTGCTCTCCCCCTCGCAGCCTCGCTTATTCCTTCGCTGCCGCCCCGCCCCCCGCCCCCCGCCCCCCGCCGCCGCCGCCGTTGTCGCTGCTCTTTTAGCAGGTTCTCTCTCCCCCTCATCTCACGCGCCCCCTGCTCGCGCCCCTACATCGCTACTGCGCGAGTGGCTCCTCCCATGTCCTCGAGCACGGCTGTGCGCGGACGCTGGGACTCAGTTACTGTGTCTCGCAAGCTTTACACTTTCTAATAAACCGATTTGTTGCACACAGGTCTTGACTGCGAAAAAGAAAATTCGGGAGTGAAATTCCGTGCAAGATGGTATCAATTTTCTAGTTTCTACCAGTATCTTCTTTTTTATCAGTAATATTTCTAGTTTTTTCATAACTGTTGGACAAGATGGTGGGTTTCTCTTTGATTTCACTAAAAAAGAAAAAAAAAAGTGGTGATACATTCTTCAACTTCCCCGCTTATATTATTCTTAAAGTGGATTCTCATATCCCAAGTCATTGTTTTTTATAACATGTCATGCCTTTAAGAAATTGGTTTCTGTGGTTTAGCAGTATGCACAATTTGTGATCTATATCATTGGAAGAAAACTGGTAACAGTGGATTACTGTTTCATGGAAATTTTCATTAACGGAAGTCATGAGATTTCTGTCTCACAATTTTTTGTCGATGATATGAAATATGCCTTCTCCTCAAAAAAAAGAAAGATGTCTTTCGTACAGAATGCTGTAAAGAGATCAATTCTTTGTGCTTTCTCAATGTTTTTTGAAAGTATATTCCTTGTCAATGTAATGAAGCTTGACATTTACAAAGATAGTCAATCCACACATTTGCTCACAGCAAACTGTGAGGTTTCTTTGTTCTTCAAATATATCAACCCATGGAATTGTTATCAGGTCCAATCTTCTGCAAATGTCCATGCATACCTAAAATGTGTTCAGATCGAGATTGACAAGTTTTCTCGTTGAAAGGTGTGGGCTTGACATGTTGATTTCCAAAGCCATATATTAAGTCTTCTTTTGAGAGGGTAAAAGGATGATTAATCGGAGCGTTAATCATCCAGAACCATATATTGATCACATTATATAAAACATGTAGCTGCACAAAAAGATCAATTCCCACGATTTCCACACCCCAGGCATGAAAAGTGTCTGAGCCACAGGATTCTCTCTGTATAACAAACATACCACCACTAAGGATAAGTAGAGTCCCAAGTAGGATATTGGAGCGCCAACTTGAAATCGATGAACTATGTGCTCTTTACCTGAGTAATTATTTTTCTGAATATATTTGATAATTTATTCTGCTGTTGTGTATATAGTGTAAAATTAGACATGAAGTTACTGGACTCACAGATATTTCATACTAGTTACATATTCAACAAAATTTGATACATTTGCTGTTTCCTTTGGTTTCCAGTGTGTTATGCTTGCATCCTTTTCCTTAAAAAATCGAGACGGTTGTTGGCCATTGACATTCCCTTCATTATTTGAAGTCCATGTTTCTGGATTTGGATATTCTTCATTGCCATCTTACATTCATTTATTTTTTCCCTTATTAGTCAGGGAGGAAGGAGACAGTTTTAGACTTGGCAAAGTTCATTGACAAAGGTGTCCAGGTCAAGTTAACTGGTGGAAGGCAAGGTTTGGATAGTGTTACTTGCTCTATCTTGTAGTCAGTTGGCTGTTTCCGTAAAAACAAATTGCACTTATTCAATCATAATAAAACTACAAGAATATGGTTATGAAAAGGAATTTTAATAATAATCATGGTTAAATATGTTAATGAAAATATCTGCCTTGAAAATTATCTATCGCTATTGGCTTTATCAGACACTCATACTTGTCTTATAATTTGTAGTAGTTGTCACATTTAAGAGACTATGTGAAAGAAGGGCCTATATAATGCTTTCTTTGTAGCTTGAAACAATATCACATCAAACAATTAATAAGTCAGTGTAATAGTATACTTAACTGACTCATTTAATCACTGGTCATATTTGGACTTGAAGTTTGGCATCCTTCCTTTGTTATTTGTTCCATTGCTTGCTTCTTATAGTTGAAAACTATCCTAATAATTTTGTCGCCATATTGCAAGTTATAATTGCTACCACACTTAATGCACCAAAAAATAAGTGTTTATGGGTTGTAACACAAAATATGCATTGTACCAGTCTTTTATTTCCAAGATTAATTTATATTAAAATATTGATAAAAATAAAATATGAAAATATCAATTGCAACATCTTCAATATATTAAGTTTCCAAGTCGCCAAATAAGCAAATTCCAAGCTGTACTTAATGCTGATATATGCTTGCCAGCCTTTGTGGAAGGAAAATGATGACTAGCAATCTCCTAAAAAAAATGATGACTAGCAAGATGGTAATCATCCAAAATATTTTATAAATAAATAGAGGGGTTTGATTACAGCATGAGGGCCGCGACCTTTGGTGTTAGGTTGCATAGGCAGCAATCAGCATTTTCCCATTTTTGCAGCATCAATCTTATGTGATTAACCCATCAACTTGGTCACTGAAGGAGCAAATTGATTTGTTTTAACAGATCTTGCCTTTTACAATGTTTAAGATATGTTTTTCGGAAGGTAACTAAAATTTTGCAGCAGAATTGTGGATATTTGACAAATCTTGTACTTCTAGACTTTTATTGCTTGTTCATTCTTCAGAAGGTATCTGACCATTTTAATCTAATAATGCAGTCACAGGAACCCTGAAGGGTTACGATCAGCTGTTGAACTTGGTTCTTGATGAAGCAATAGAGTTTCTGAGAGGTTAGTTACTTTTAGAGACATGTCGAACATCTCATTCAAGATCATAGATCATGTAATATGACTGAGATATTGAAAGTGCTCATGTTACTTTACCAACCAAAAAGAAAAGCTTTTGAAAATCTTCATGATGCTATCTGGTTGCTCATTTTATGTTTCAAGTCCTTGGGTTTCTACAATTAGGCTTGCAAGTTGACCGACCTATCTTATCCCTCAACATTTTCAACAACGTTTTGGGTCTTCTGAAACAATTGTTATGAGAATAAATTTTAATTATATTATGAAAGCTCAGTTTTTCTTGTTCTTTGATTCCTTGTTCTTGAATCATATCCATTTCAAATATGAAATTGATGTGCTTTTAAATTGGTAAACCTTTTTAGACGACTCATGCATTATGTAGACTGTCCTCCTGAAAACATGTTGCATTATCATGGAAATTTTCTAGCTGGCCATTATTTCCTAACAGTTAAATGATTCTGTGTATACACATTTGTTCTCACTATCCAATGCATCAGATTTATCTAATTCAAAAGCCAACAAATGCCATTGCATATGCAATTATTTCAACAAATAACACAATTTGTTCACAATTGCAGATTCTGATGATCCACTGAAGACCACTGACCAGACTAGGCGCCTTGGCCTCATAGTACGTCCTTGATTATTCTTTTACCTTTCATGTGTTGTCGTATTTTTGGCCTTCCAATAAACATTTCATGGGTCAAATAAATATGTACGCTGGTACACAAGTGATGGGTCTTTAAACTGTACAAGGAAATATTTTGGACGCCATCCAGGTTATGTTTCTTTAAGATCGTTTTTATACAGGTTTGCAGGGGAACTGCCGTGATGCTTGTATCACCTACTGATGGAACTGATGAAATTGCCAACCCATTTATCCAGCCTGATGGAGCTTGAGTTGTTTGATCAGCCCTCTTCACTGACAATCTACTGTTATGGAATTTCAGCAAGACCTTTTGTTAGGACGTGCAAATTTAACATTTTATGTTGATTGTAGCTAAAAATCTGGTCCAACTTTCCTAATTTCTTGGCACAATCTGTTACTATGAGGGCTTTTAAGGATCAAATATCTCTATATACTGTATTTTCTAATGCATCAGTAGTGTCCGAGACGACTTTTATCTTCGCTGAAGGGGAGCTTTCCAAATAGCATGCTCTGCGTCTTGATCTATTGGATGTTAGTTACTCTGTTCATTGCCATCAAGGTAGGAGTTAAAGTTTCGACTATAAATAAGTCGTTAAAAGCATCTCGCTGCCGGTGTAAGAATGTGACAGAGGAAGCTCTGTAGCTTCAGCGAGCACTTTTGGTCCTGTTTTTTTTTAAAGAAAATATTTTGGGAGACGGTAGGAACATCATTGAAAATATTGGATGGAGCCTTCATCGAAAAAAAGAAAATATTGGATGGAAGCGCACCGAAAGTTGGGGGCATAAAATTGGATTTTAGAAAATTATTAGTCATATAAAAATTGTTTATGGTTCATGTGTTTACAATGGAATGATCAACTATGTTTATCAGTAAATTGACGTAAATATTAATTTTGAAAAATCTAAATTATTCAAATAATTTGAAACAATTAGACAAAAATGCCGAGAAAGAAGATCCATTGATCTCTCCTCTTGTATAATCCTTGAACGTTCCTACGTAGTCTTTGCCTTGATGCGTGCTCCAGTTTTGACTGAAGTGTCGTGGGAATAAGTTTTACGCAAGAATCTTATTTAGACTTGTTTTTTATTCACGACAAGTGTGCACTAGAAGTAATTAAGCAATTATTGGCTGCATTAAAATATACACAAAATATCTTACTAAGTTACAGCAAGACTAAGGCTTTGTTGTGATATTTTATTAACATAATTTTGAAAAAGGTACCATTATGGATCATAAATAAGTTAATGTACCAAAAAGGTAGGCCTGTTCTTGTTCAATGTTTGTAGCTTTCAGCCAAAAACCCAAAACAGGCCGCAAGGCAAAGAAAAGCCATCAACTAGAAGCACCCAACAATTAAAGTCATGCGGGTTCTGCAACGCGTTGTCTAACAATTTGTTTGAGATTTAATGAGAAAACAATAGACAGTGGTAAGAAAGAATTCAGATCATACTACACTAGAATCACCTATGTAGTCCAAAGAAATTACATGTCAAAATTACATGTGAATCACAAAAATGACTTTAATAATACATTCTACAATTTATATTATTAGTACATTTTGGTTCCTCCCCTGATCACAAAAGTTTTGTTTGTCTACAATGGTTGTCAAAAGCATCAAGCCCATCAAATAATATTCGGTCAATACTCTGATTGACAACTCAAGATCTGTGTGAAAAAAATACGAGCTAGTATTAGATGGCGTTAATAATTAAAGTCAACCAGCTGAAAATGCCTAAGCCCACAAGCTCTCACCCTGGCTGTCCTTTTCAGACTCCTCCATTTCAACACTTCGTACCCCTCGCTGACGGCTCATCCAAGTTTGAAGTGTCACTCATGACTGGATTTTTACATAAAAATAATCGAAAGCCTGGCTAAGAGGAACAAGAAAAATCCAAAGGTACTACTAAAGGCTCCGGAGAAAATGAAGGAAATCAAACGAAAAAGTAATTGGAACTCTTGGGATGCAGCTCTGGATAAAATGTCTCCTTTGATTTAGTCGAGTTGCTTTGTCCAGTCGAAGGGTTCCCAATCCCTTGCGAATCTCATGACTGCCTGTCTTTGATTGTCCTCTGACTCATGCCTCTGTCGGCGATACATATCTTCCTCAGGCAACTTTAAAAGACCTCTGACGACATTCAGTCCGAACCCACTGTTGAAATTGTTATCATTATCTATCACATGCACGAATCCCTTATCAAGTCCGAATTCGACGTGGAAGTAGGAGAAGTTTTCTGGGATCACTTGTCGCAGATTCCCACTGGTTGGGATGACTTTCTTCATCTCATGCTGACCCCATTCTTCCTCAGCCTCTTCAATTGCCTGGTTAAATCATTATCATCGTTCACAAAGAAACCAATAATTAAGATGGCCAATACCATGAATGGACTTCGTCTAGGATTAAAGCAACTAAATACAGAGCTATCCAGAAATGTTTGAACTACTTTCTCTTTACAGCATAGCACACAGAACTAGAATCATTAAATAATATTTGATATATCACACATTAGTTTCTCATTATTATGTGGCTTCAAAAGATGATTCCATCTCTTTAAGTATTATACAGGACATACCTCCACAAATTGGGAAAAGAGTTTATGATAATTTCCAGATTTTTTTGAGAATATGTAATAACTCAAATTTCAATTAATCACTGATGTACATCACATACCTCATTTGCAACAACCTAATAATAGTAGGTCAAAAGGAATTAGACACGTGAGATCAACAACACAAATTACTTGGTATTTTCTTTAGTGTTGGAGGAAAGATTTGCCAATCCTTGGAAACAACCAATGAAAATGATAAAGAAACAAGAAATACAAAATAATAATAGAGACAAATCACCGAGCCAATCTTCTATTCATTTTTTTCCATTAATCGTATGAAAGTATAAATCAAGAAAAGTTGAACTACTTAATTGGAAGAATTGTTGCATTTAGAATGTCATTAGAATTATATAAGTATATTGAAGATGCAATCATAACTATATGATAAGAATGTACCTTGAAAAATACAAGGGCATACCTTTCTGAAATACATTGGTGCTAGATTGGCAACCTCATAGGGAACAGGAATGCATTCAAGTAAACAGTGACGACGTTGCTTTGATAGTGCTATAACTGTTTCAAGAAACACCAAATCCTTTTCACGTGTAGAAAACATCTTTAACAAACACTTTTTAAAGTTACGAATCTCCTCCCAAACATTTCTATCAATAGACCTCAGTGAAGCTTCGTGCTGCAATTTAAACAAACATCTTTGTATTAGCAGCTATCCTTTTTCCGAATTATGATAAAAGAACCATGATAACCTAAGATCAACGAAACTAAACACATAAGAGATGTAATCTTGGCAGGATTACTGAAAGTAAGAGATATTCCATGATAAACGAGTCTTGCAACAAATGTGTCAACTGAAAAAATTAACAAAGTGAATGTAACAGGCTAAAGTAGTGTCTAACCTGCATAGGCACAATACAGCAATGTCCTTCAACAAGGGGTTTCCGCTGAGGTAGCATCAAGTATGTAAAATTTGCAATGGAGATGACCAGATGTTTTGGCCTTGATGGACTCTCAAAACAAAATTGGCATCTTTCTTTCTGTGTTGTGAGTTGCTTGGCGATAGTTTTTTCCTCAGGGATACCTTGTCTTCTCTGATTATGTTTCTTGCTAGGGGCAACATCAAAACCGTACTCATCCTCTTCTCTTCCAGACATACTATACCGCTTGTTCTTCATTATTATATTAGCAAGATGAAGATCAGCATCTTCTTCTCTTTTCATTTGGTTGCTAGTTCCTTGCTTCCTCATGTACCTAATTTTATAAAAGGAAGGGACGAAGTTTATTCATCTAAAACATGACAAATTGATCACAAGAACAATTATTCATTCAACCCCAATTTTGGAAAGCATAAAATTCAATGACTAATGAAATCAAAATATTATAATTAAATAAAACACAATTCTGAAAAAAGAAAGGAGCGAATCAATCAAAGGCTTAGTAACAATACCATGGAAATAAACAACAAACTACAAGGCTTCAGGAACTCTTTGCTCTACAGACAGGTAAAATTTATTCATACATCCTAGAACCAAATTAACTAGAAACATCATTGAACGCAAGTGCAAATCTAAGCACAAGTCAACTTCTACGACAAATAAAAAATAGTGGTAAACATTTGGATCAACCAGAAAAATTGACACAGTGTCTTCTGATATACCTGCTTGCTGATCCCAAATCTTGTTGTCTAGTAATCTGTGGTTTTGCATCTTGTTTCTCAACAACAGCTTCCATCTCTTCCTTTTTTAAGATCTCCATCTCCTTCTGTTGAACAAGAAACAACTCCAATTAAACTAGAAATTTCTGCTGAAAATCTTTTCCAATATGTTACTTTGTGGATATCAGGTAGTACATTGACATGAAATCATGATGACAAAAACATGGCCCATGAACTGATTGCATGAGAAGTGTCATGCCATGCTGGCAAGCACAATGGTGTATGCCAACATTTTATGACTGTAAAACAATTGCCCAAAATATTCAAACAGATTTTAACAGGTCAAAGTTGTGTTACAGAGTAGGGTGCCACATTTTATGACTGTAAAACAATTGCCCAAAATATTCAAACAGATTTGAACAGGTCAAAGTTTGTATTACAGAGTAGGGCCAGAGCAAGTCATTGTATAGGCTTCAGCAAAATCCCCTTGTGCAAGGCCAGATGTGTACCAACAAGAACTTGCGGATGAACAAATCACCTGGATTCTTCATAGCATATTCGTAGTCTAAATTTAGTTAAAAATAAGCATCCTGTTACGGTTGAATTGGGACTTTAATATGGTGGAATATGGAAACTTTTCACTCTGATTGGTTCTTCCGAGAGGAATCAATAAGGACTCTTTTCTCTTTTGAGAGTACTCATACAATTTTTTTTGACTCATACAAAAAGCTTGATATGAATTTAGAATAAAAGTTAGATGATATGAATAACTGGTAAATATTGCTGCAAATTAGAAAATGATCATCACTTCCCATTTCTTTTTCTTTGAGATGATAATCTTTTATGCTACTGAACTTTAGATAAAATCAAAGATACCAACATCAACTACACATTAATACACATACCAATATCAATTAGGAATTAACTCCAACAACACTTTGCTAACTAAACAATTATGATGCAATTTTATGGTTAAAAAATAAGTAGAAGTTCAAGAACTAAAGGACATTCTCACCGAAAGTTTGTCAGCCTCTTCATGCTTTCCTTTCACTCGAAGCTGCAGTATTTTAGCCGCTAACTGATTTGCACTAAGTCCTTGCTTCGGCAATAAAGGCACATCAACAGAACCTTTATTTTCATCCATGTCAAATCTATTTATTGAATGATCATTTATACTCATACTTGCACTCAGAGAACCACCAGAATTGCTAGCATCGTTCTTTTGGGGCTCAGTAAATTTACTCAAAAAGCTACCATCATTTGTGAAATTATTTAGACTAGAAATTGCTGAAGAAATAAGGGACTTATCTTCTAGAGGCATATCACGTCCTTTATTCTTTTTCCATGACAAACTATCATTTCTAGGCCTTCTCATTTCAGGATTTCGAGAAGACACATCATGTAAATAATCTTGGCGTGCACTCAATATTCTTTCACCACCTCCCTTCACGTCCACAGCTTCAGATGATTCATACGGCCCCCTCTTTCTTTCTTTTATAGCATGTAAATGAGCATGAGAAGGGGCAGCTCTGCTAGTTGACAAAGATGCAGCTAATTCACCTAGTGAACCCCATCGTTCTCCAACAACCTGATAAAGAAGATGTAAACATGCTTGCCATTAATTGAGTGTATATTCTTTATCAAAAGTCTAAAGCATACCTCATTAAGTTTTCTTCCTTCACGAGCTGCTTGCTCTTTAGCACGCTTCAAGGCTTTCAAACGCCAGCTTGCTCCACCATCGCCAACAACAGAAGAAGAGAGAAGTTTATTGCCAGTTCCTGAAATGGTATCATCATCTGGATACCCACTTCCATTATCTTTAAGGTATGGATTCAACTCTTTTGGATTTGGTTTTTGCCCCTGTTAGTTTATGAGTGACCATTTTTTAAGATGAATAAGAATGAATATAACAATCAGAAATTGCATAATTAACATGACTGAGCACGTCAGGTTCACCATGACTTTTAAAACAGGCAAACTATTTAGGTACAGATACTAAGATTTTATGACAGCATCAAATGTAAATTGGCTGTGTAGTAAATACACTGAACTTTATTAAGGGGAAAATTTTAGGAAATGTTAACTACTGAACTTCGCATGAGATATCATTGTATGTTTTTCTTAATGAGAGATATCATCCTATGTTATGGTCATATATTCCTTTCCCCTACCAATCTAAAGCAAAATAGCATCAACTGGACAGCAAAAAAATCACTGCCTAGATAGCAACTCCGGTCTTTGCAAGAAACAATATAATCTGGCGCTTCAATGAATCAACTTGAAAAAGAAAGCTCAATTTGCACTCACTAAACCTATCATAGTATCAACTTTCATCACTAAAATAAGATCATTCCTTTCCACCACCATTGCAAAGAAGGCATGTAACAACAACTGAGCCAGAAAACAATGTACTGTGAAGATAACATAATAGATTTTCCCAAGTGGAGAATCATGCTCTATTACCTCCTCAACTTCAGGTTCCTGAGGCTCTGCCCCAATTTCTCCATGTTTGGCTTCGTTGGTCCTGCTCCCGGACCTCAGCATCCAATCCAATCCTAGCTCCTTCCTAGCAAGCTCTTTGTCCACTCGTTGAACCATGTCACTATCGCCACCGCCATCATCATCTTCATTCAACAAGGAAAGGAATCGGAATAAATACACTATCCAAGCAAGAAGCCCAGTATCGCTTATAATGCTAAGAAAACCCACAATACCTGAAAGCTCCTCTTCCTGCACCTTCTTCTTCATCTTCATTCTTCTCTTGTCCTTGCTATATCTACCTTCCTTCTTATGCTTACTGTTCTTGTGCTTCCTTCTATTGTAGTCATCGGATGAGGAAGAGCTCTCACGTAACTTCTTTCCCCTCTTTCTTACCCTCTTCTTGAACCCCTCGTCTTCCTCACTATTGCCACTTCCACCATCATCAGAGTCCGAAACCGATTCATCAGAACTATATTCCCGCTTCTTACTCTTCTTCTTTTCCTTCTCTTTGTTCTTTGTCTTGTTAGAAGGCCTAAGATCATGTTCGGAGCTGTGGCAGCTACCGTCACTTTTATCAACCCTCTCCGTTTCCTTCCCCTTTGATTTCTTATCCCCATTCTTCAGTTTCTCCTCTTCATTCCCCTAACACAACCCAACCCTAATTTAGTTCAAACCTAATTACAAATATGAACAAGAAAGAGATAGGGAGAAAAAAAGGAAGAGGAAGTTACGAGCTGATCTCGGGGTATGAACTTGATGCCGGAGAGCATTTTCCCCTTTCCCTTCGCCGCGCGATGGCCGCTATTTGCAAAATCTTCGTCAAATTGAGGAACAAAATACTCGTTAATTTCTAAAAACGAGAGCCAAGAGTTCACCTGAGGAGACGGGCGACTGGCGACAATGCAACGGCGAAGGCAAGTTGCCGCTATCGCTGAAAGATGGGGTGCGGGGAATCCGGCTCCTCGAGTGACGCTTTAAAATTGGACGGCCGCGGAGGAGGAGCAGCGATCAGCCCGGCGGCGACGGCGCGACGGTGGCACCGACGGGAAAGGGGGAGAAAGAAGAGGATTGTTAACGGGTCAAGGGCACGATGGAGGCGCGCCGCGACCGTCTTCGCGTCCAGAACGGCAACGTAGACGGGACCTAACGGCGGCGCCCCACGCGGGACCTTACGGCGGATACAGCGGTGAGGACGAGACGGAACACAGAGAGAGAAATTTGAGTTAAAATACTTTTAACGGATTATTCTGCATTTATTTGACATGACAAGTTATTAACGAGTAAATGTTAATAATTATATTATTAACATAAATAAAAGTGTATTTAACAATTATGATATTTAAATTAATCAATAAACTGTAGAACGATTAAAAAAATATAAATAATATTTTAAATATTTCGAATTATAATTATTTCATTCACTCTAGAACGAAGTAATTTATTTTTACTAATTATTTAACTATTCATGAATAACAATATTATAATAAAAGTATAGATTTAATTTTATTGAAAATATTTTTAATAAATATATTTTAATACCAAATAATTATAAATTAGCGAAATAATATGAAAAAAACTAAATAAGGATGTAAGAAAAAAAAATCAAATAACCACTAAGTCTTAATCGAAAAACTAAATATTACTAAAAAATTAAAAGTTAGGATAATTTTTAATAGAACAAAATCTAGACACTCAAAATAAGACTCCACTTAAAAAAATCATAAGAGGCCATGAAATATATGTTTTGTTTATATAATGTTGGAAGACAGCTTAATTGATTAAATTTTGATAATATAAATCTCGAGATTTATTATTATTAATTTAATGTAAAAAAGTCTAGTCTAAAATAAATATTTTTATACACAACTTAATATTTGATTATTTTATCATTATATTTTAATTTTAAGGTGCAAATATAAAATTATAAATAATTCTCTTACATTTTCATATAATAAAATATTACCTCATTTAAATAACTATAAAAAATATATGCGATAGGTCTATCGAATAATTTTTAGCACATTAAATTCCTACAAGATATTTAAACATATTTCCTTCAAAATGGAGCAGTTATGAAAAGATAAAGTATACATAATTTTGTTATCGTTCCAAAAAAATAAAAAATCAACTTATTTGAACATTAGTATAAATATTTATGATAAAAACACTACAAAGATATTAAGGTGAAAAAGTTAAATAACTAATTTTTAACGGATAGAAGTTTAATAAAAATATTTGAAAAGCTTTCCATAAATCTCGCTCGAATTGCGAGTAGACAATTAAAGACGATCATATTGAAATTTGAAGTGAGAATATATGTCAACGATCTCGAGATAAAAAAAGTCAAAGTAGAAATATAAGTTTGAACATCAATAATAATAATAATTCAGTTCATTGTAACGTATGGTTTACCTCTTCATAGATTTTGTTAGTAACTAAACTTTAAAATTGTCTAGCACAATTTTCATGTAATGTATTATTATTGTTTACCTTATGGTTAAACCATCGACCATATATATATACATTAAAAGATTATGTTATGCACAATGTCGGCATGGTCACATTTTTTTGCCCTCTCTTTCTTAACTTTCTCTTTCTTTACTTATTTTTTTTTCTTGCTCTACTTCTAGATGCAAACTTTTAGCAAAAGGTCTGAGTCCTCTCATTTTTCAATCAAAATCTTGCACACAAAAAATGACGTCGGTATAAGCCTTTTGCCACTTATTTTAGCTCTCATATATGAAAAAAATACTAAGATTTCTCCAAAATAATTAAGTAAAATGAGTTCATGTAGGTGAAACCGGAGATGACAATATAAAATTGAACACATAGTGTCTCGGTTGTATTTGAAATTTAAGTATTTAAAACATTGAAGCTCTCGATAAATTAGAGAAAAATTATTGACAACAACATGTAATCCTATTTTCCATTGACTATCATATACATGTTAGAGGTAAAGGAAATCTTCAAATAAAATGTTAATTGAATCAAACTCCTCTGTGCATAATGATTCCTACCTAAAAAATTAACTTACATATTTTAAGATCAATGTTGTTCGAGATAAATGAAACTTCAACTGTCATGTTAACTTTGGATAAGAAATGAAAAAAAAAAAACAAAGCAAGAATGTGCATACCTTTGTGAAAGCATTTTGTTACATATTCAACTAGTAATCCTAAAACAAGAAAGAACAAAATTCAGCATCTTATTTGACAATCTTATTGGTGAATCAAATTTTAAAAAATTATTTACAAGAAAAAATGTTGATTGTGTTGACTTCCATGTAAACCATGCACCTTGACAAATTTCACATCAATTTTCTAGGAATACTAATTGGATTATGACTCGAGTGATTATCTGCAAACACTTGCTAAATATATATTATCATATAGTAAAAGTTATAGACATTATTCATTCATATGTACGTGATGATTTTATTATTATTTTCAATTTAATATCAAAACATAATTGAATGTAAATAAAATATAATAATAAGTTGTTTTACCTTGTTGACTTCAAAATAAGTGCCATTGAGTGGAAAAGCTCCTCTTATTGCTATTTGGCATGCTATCTATAATTTACTATGTAATATATATATATATATATATATATATATATATATATATATATAAGATAGTATTTTGAAATTTTAAGTTAATGCAACAAATGAAAAAAAATTTCTTTTATGTGAATAATCTAAAAGTCAATAGTTTTTAAATAAAATCTAGAAGCATCCTTTTTTAAGTAATAAAAGTTTGACATGTTAAGGACTCTTTTATAATATTCTAGAAATTAAGATCTTAACATGATATAAAAGTAGAAGTTGTTGCACATATTCATATGCTTGACAATAATGTATGAAATGTTTGAAAATCTTATAACTCTTGACACATTCAAATGTTGGTAGTAGTTTAAGTTTCCTATATTATTGTTGAAAGCTCAAACTAATAATGCTTCAAACTATGCATTTTGAACAACATTAAACATATTTTGCACATTAGTTGGTAGACATCTTTTTGTTATCTATAAATTAAGTGTAATGGAAATGCTCCTGACATTATTGTTCGGCATGGTATCTATAAATTATGATGTAAAAATTTGTGAAAAACATATATTTTAAGGTAGTATTATTTAAATATTAAATTAACACAAAAAATGAAGAAAAATATAGTTCTTCTTTTACGAGAATAAACATAAATTACAACAATAATTATGATTTAAGCATGATCTCAAATCTAGTCGTTGTCAACTAGAATTTAGAATCATTCATGCTGAAGGAATCTAAGTTTGACATATTAAGAATTCTTCTAGAATATTTTACATATTGAATTCTTAGCATGATTTTAAAGTAGTAGTTGTTGCAACATATTCACATGCCTAACAAAAATGCATGAAATATTTAGAATTCTTAGAACTCTTGCCACTAGCTTGTTTGCATTTTACCTACATTATTATTGAAAGCTCAAACTAATAGTGCTTCATACTATGCATTTTCAACATATTTGTTAAAAGCAAATGTTACAACTATCTACATATACTAAAATTAACTTAAAGGGCACCATTTGAAATTCAAACTATAATGAATTACATTAGTTGATAGATATCACCTTTCTACCCTTGAAAAGATAAGTCACAATAATTGGTAGACATCATTTTGTTATCCATAAATTAAGTGTCATTGAGTGAAAATACTCCTCTCATTGTTGTTCGATATTGTATTTATAAATTATGATGTATAAATTTGTGGAAAAAATATATTTTAAGATAGTATTTTTGCAATGCTAAGTTAACACAAAAATGACAAATATATTTTCTTCTTTTATGTGAATAAACATTAATTCCAATAGGAATTAGGGTCTAGGCATGTTCTAAAAGCTAATTGTTGTCAGATAGAATCTAGAAGCATCTATCTTGAAGGGATCTAAGTTTGACATGTTAAGAAATCTTTTAAAATATTTTAAAAATTGAGGTTTAACATGCTTTAAAAGTCATAGTTGCTGCAATATTCATATGCCAGATGATAATGCATGAAATATTAAAAAAATCTTATGACTCTTGATTCATTCATATGCCATTGTATTGTTTGCATTTTTCCTACCTTATTGTTGAAAGCTCAAACTAATAATGCTCCATACTATGCATTTTGAACAACATCAAACATATCTTTGCTACTATAAAATATTACAACTATTTACGTGTATTAAAATAAACTTTAAGTGCACGACTTAAAACTCAATATATAATTACTTACAACAGTGGGTAGACATACACTTTGTGCCCTTGAAACTCAATTTGAGATGAGTCACAATAGTTGGTAGACATCATTTTGTTAGCCTAAAGAAGTTCCTTCCTTTATTTTTAATTATACCCCTCTTGGAGAAAAATTCGAAAGAAAAATATAAACAACTTGAAACATGTGAAAAATTGATTGGTCTTGTTTTGCTGCTTGATTGGCTAAAGGTATTAATAATTTAGGTTTCCCGTAAACCTATATAAATGAGTATAATTTAGGTAGTCTCTCTTTTTTTTTGGTGGTCCGAATGTATAAGAAACAAATATCTAAAAATTGGATTGTAAGTGGACTCTATGTGATAATCCACACAATGTGATGGTTGTATAAGATGGGATATATGAAGTTTAGTTGGTTTGACATTATAAAACAAAGAAACAAAATTGGTACCACCATGATGTCTTTCCATATGCACATTTTCAATGTCATCTTGCTAGCCTAAAATTTTTGTTTTAATTCTTTGTTCAGCTAAAACATTTCTCTCAAAGATTTATTTTCTATGTCCACTCAATTATTTACCTTAAATGATTTTATAAATAATCCATTATGGCACACAAATTTTATTGTAGTTTAGGATCCAAATAGTTGAAATTATCTTTTTTTTACATATTAGTTCCGTGTCATCTAGTTTAATCAAACAATTCCATAAATTGAGATAAAGTTGAGAATTTTTGGGGATACAATTTTCAGTAGTTTTTTTATGTGTTACCAATAATGTGCCTTTTATCGTTCCCTCAGTAGTCACGCTGCAAGTTGAACACATTTTTAGTTCCAAGGTTTAGATTTTAGTGTCTTGAAAGTTGCACCATGCTTATAATGTTTCAGCTTATTGCATAATGTCACGGACATGTTTCAAAAATATCATTTTAACATAATAGTCATGGTTGCATGTAGCAATTAACTCTTGGATTAAAGCATAATGATAATTAAATTATTGATAAGCGTTATAAAACAATTATATAAGAATGTTATGAATAAATTTTAATATTTGTAAATATTAAAATACACATATTTAACTATGATTAACTAAAGTTAATTAGAGGTTTAATACTAATTTCTAACAAATAATATGATTGGACTTTTATTTCAACCAATAAAGTTTCAAATAGCTCAAGCAGGCAACT
The DNA here is from genome assembly GCA_030549335.1 of Pontederia crassipes. Taxonomy (NCBI): domain Eukaryota; kingdom Viridiplantae; phylum Streptophyta; class Magnoliopsida; order Commelinales; family Pontederiaceae; genus Pontederia; species Pontederia crassipes. Next base: position 41,336,290 of record CM060190.1, read on the forward strand.
CACCAGCTGCTTAGAAAATGATTTTTCTAAGCTACTTTATGACGTGTTAAAAATTTGAAAAAAAATATATAACTTAAAACATCATCTTATTCTCGAAGAGGAGAAAATTTTTCAAATGAAAATACCTATCAGAACCACCTGAGAAAATTCGCTAAGATCGGTTGGTAAGGTAGGTTTTTATCCAAAATTGACCTTCATTTTCATATGATCATCTCTTCGTGATAGTTCTCCATAAATTCTAACATTTTACATGGTCAACCCTTTAAAAGTTATCTTTTCATGGCCTCTAGAATCACCTCAAAAGATGTTTTATAGAAAAAGTTATGAATCAAGCATCATAGGTTGCTCACTCTGTCCTGAGTCAGATATAGGTCCGTCTTGTCAATTAGGGCGTGATTAGTATAAAACGAATTAGGGTTTTAAATTTATATATGTTTAATTAGACTTCGCAAGAGAAGTAGAATCATCCAATTTAAACTTATATTTTGAGAGAAATAAATTTTTCATTTCATAGTGATTATTCTGTCAGCCAGGACATAAATAGAACATGACATGAATTGATTAATTTTGTTATAAGAGCATACAAGGAGTTAAATTCTACAATTCTTATACCTAAACAATACTAAAGTCTAGATTCTAAAAAAATTAGGATCTTTTTAAATGAATAAGTATAAGTATTATTAAAGGTATAAATTAATCATTTAGTGATTCACGGTCTACGAGAGCATAAATCCTAGGTTAGATTGCCTTTAATTTTATGGCTTACTCACTTGGAATTAGTTAATGATATTTGAGAGTTTAAAATCTTAATAAGTCTAATTTCTAATTTATTTAGAATAATAAGATTTTCACTTAAGATTAAGAAGTTATGAATTATTTATTGACACACACTCAGTCTGAAATTCTGAAACAATATCTAATTAAGCTTTGGAAGATTGAATAGTTAGGAGTGTGAAGTAGCATATGAATATAAACACCTGAAATTACACATTAGTATTAGAAGGGATTATATGCATTTTAAGGTGAACAAGTGTTCATGCATTATGAGCATGCATTGCATATTATTCTTATTAATAATTGAAAAGTGAAATAGCATCATTGCTTGTAAGAAAGCAACAAGCTACAAATGAAAGAAGGAAAATCTAGTCAACCTTTTTGAAAACATAAAGTACAAGGTGAATGGGTAAATTTACAATATAGCAAAATGTTATATGTTAGTTCTTTTATTTATGATATTATCTCAACAAAAGATTATTACTACTATTATTATTGAAACATATCTTGAGTTATGAAAAATATCTATGCTATATCTCAATAATTTTATATGAGATGGAGTAACTTTTTACATGAAAATATTTCCAGAGAATAATGATTGTGAAGTTAAAATAACTTTTACTTGATAATAATATGTGATTATTACATATGTATTTTTATACTGTTAAACTTTATGTGTTCATTGGCCATACTATTTGAAAAAAGGTCTTTGGGATCGTTGGGGCATATATTGAGTGTCTTTGTCCTTTGAGGACTGCTCTGCATGCACGTATTAACCTATGATTTGCTCTGCGTATCTGAAACTCTTAATTGTAAAGTTCCGCTTAACTGTATGACACACAAATTATAGAGGGATGTATATTAGTCCATGATTTGCTCTACGTATCTGAGACTCTTGATTGTGAAGCTCTGCTTAATTGTATGACGCAAAATCATAAAGGGATACGTATTGACTCATGATTTGCTCTGCGTATCTGATACTCTTGTTTATGAAGCTCTGCTTAACTATATGACACATGATCATAAAGGGATACGTATTGATCTGTGATGAGTATGTATGATGACACATGTGTGGAGTTTAATTATGAATATGATGATATCTTGAATAATTTTTATTTATATAAAAGTTCATATGATTTGGAATCTTATATGATATGAGTTATGCTTTAAATATTTTCTCATATGAAGAAAATGTGATTATTTAAATATTATATGCAATCGTATTATTTCCTTATGTTGTACTTTTACTTCACTCATTGAGAAAATAATTATTGCTCACATTATCCTTGTTGAATTTTTTAAATAATTCTAAGTTCTCGAGTTGATTCGTCTCGAAGCTTGCCTTTGATACATATAGAAGAGGTCGAGTCGTTGGAGCATTTTTATTTTTTCTTCACTTTTGTTTTTGAAACATGCATGTAATAGATAAACTCGAGAGTTGTACTATAGTTTATTAAAATCTTTTTTTGTAAAGTTGTATAAAAATTGAACCTGTGGGGGCGTTAAATGTGAAATGAGCTATGAAACAATAGTGATAATATGTGAATATGTTTTATAACTTTTTATTAAACTTTGATGAGTATATATATGCATCTATTGTATGTATTGACAAATGACATAAGATAATTAAGGTAGGAGGTTTGTCAATTTTATTTTTAGAATTGATAAATAAGATTAAAGGAAATAATAATTACAATTAGAACTTAATTAGTCGCGGAGTTGGGTGTAACATATTTTGGTATCAGTGCTTAGGTTATAATTTAATATCACATTGCAATATTTTTTTATCTTTCATGATGTTGATGGCAATTCAACAATATATCCAGAGTTGTTAGTCGCAAGTACGGGGATGCTACTTCCTTCAATTGATGTGGTGGAGGTAGACGTATATGAACAATAATAATAGTCATATGAATTGTTGTGTTAACTAAACTCTTCTCTTTTGCTGTTGGAAGTGCTGGCTTTGCACCATATAAAAAATAAATGCAAAATTTGTTTTACGAACATGCATGCTTATCAATGCTCAAAATTTTCAAAGTATCTTAAAACTTAAATTAGAATTCCATAATTTATTAATATTAATCATAAGCAAGAAATTGGCTTCTTTAAGTGGAAAGTTTATCGATTTACCTTTTGGCTCTAGAGTTCAAGAGAAGCCACTAGTTCATATACTTTTTGAAAGAAAAAAATAGGATGACTAAAGAGTTGAGTAGTCATCCAATTGTATTAGAAATATAAATTTTACAAGTGTGTATTCAATAATTTGTTCACTAGGTTAGTTAGTTGATCTTTCTTTTTAGAAAGCAACAACTTGAGTCTTAACTTCGTATTTATGATGTACATATTTTATATATCATAAGATGTGATATTCTGTGCATTATATTATATGCCACTAGAGTTGTTGACAAATGCACTTGCAAAGTGCTTGCACTGTTCATGGGGCATGCATTACAATTTGAATTTTTGTACATAATACCTAAATTATATGACAAAATCTCACATTAGGACCTCAAACCACTACTTCCTTTGGTCTTATAAGTCAAAATGTATAGTACGCATATACATTTTCGAAAATAATCATTTGATAATCTTAGTTCATACAAAAAAGGACATAATTAAATGTTAGTGTTTTGACAACTTTTCATATATAAATGATGAAAAAATATTCCTCTTAAAATTGATAAAATTTTGTTTACATCAGCATAAAAATAACATTTTCAAATTTATGATCTCATAAAAGAAGGTTATAGAATACATAGTGTTGATCGAGTTTACATACTCAGCGCTAGAAGTACTTTTGAATTTGCTTCAACATAAGAAACCTTTGACAAAATTGATAGGACAAAGAGAAAAAAATATAATGATTTTTTGTATGTTCATTGCCATAAGCAATGAAATTAATGATGGGCAAGAGCAAATGTTGAAAAGGAAACAATGGCAAGAATATTTACAATTCTGATAGATAAACTTGAATGACTTCTAAAAGACGATGGAGTGACACATATTCAAGTCTTACCTGACGTTGGTGCCAACACGAGTAGTATTTAGAATAACAATGTAATCCTTTGCTGCATGAAAATTGGAATATTTATTTTCAAATGAAACTTATAAGGAATGCATGTTGGGAGAGCATCAATAGCCTCTCACACTCAATCATCTTGGGTCCTAATATGTTTACACTTAGAAGATATTCCCCAATAATATAATGAATTATATTAATATTCTAAGTTCAAATTGCATATTTGTCAATTATTTTAGAATATGCTACAATTGTCTATATCCCTATTTAAGTGTTTATCTACAAAGTATATACTTTGCTGTATTTTCTATGATGTTACAAGTCCTATCAAATGGAGTCATATAAGAAGATGCTATCAAAAGAATTAAAAATATCCTCTCAAATAACTAATTGATTCAAGGAATTTTTTGTCAATTTATAATCTAATATTCTTATGAAATGTCTTTTTTTGTGTGTATATTGTTTTTAGAATTTATTACCAAGTTATATTTTAATCTCTTTGATATAGTACTATCAGATATCACAAATGTATTATAAAAATAGTTGCTTCAAATAAGGAAGCATATAAAAAATTACATGATTGACTACTACTATATTGAAATTAAATATGCATGGTCAAATTTTATATAAAAGAGTATCAAAGAAAATATAGAACAATATATGTACAATGATACTTTTTTACCTCATGTGGTGATACATTCCATAACCACTCAAGTTCTAAGCTTCCATGATCTATAACTAAGTGGTCGAGGAACTCTAATAGCATAAATTAGATTAGAATAACATATAACTTGCTTAATTTTTTTTAGGTAAGAGAATGACTAGCTTTCTTGATATTTGAATGTCCAAACAATTATGTTGGGTTCCACATCATAGAAAAGCCTCATATTTGATTTTTTAAGAAATTAATAACTTGATAAGTTATATTATGATAGAAAAAATATATCTAGAAAGGAAGAAAATGAATAATAATTATGACTTAGTACTTGGTTGTTCAATAACAATAATAGTACACATGATGGCCATTTCGATGCAGAATATAAATGAGAAGAACTAAAAGATTATTTTTGATACATTTATTCACTCCACTAAAATGTGCATTCTTCTAATTTTAATTGATTGCATAATTACTTTTAAATATGCTTATATGTGCATCTTCTTATCTTGTCACTACTTTTACAAGCCTACTTCTGAAGATTAATCAATTAAATTTTGTATTTTTGTTATCAACTTTACTTTTTTTTAGTTTAGATGTGCTCATTTCTTCATGACAAATTTGATAGTCGAATAGTTCATCAATAGTAATAAGTATATTTTTCTTAATGATTTCTTACTCTAGATTATCATATGTTCTTGTGGATGGTAGATTTTACTCATTGTTAGACTTGGATCATACCTATGCTCTCTTGTCAAGTTTTCTTACTTTTGATAACTTGATGATTGCTAATTTAATTAAAATTTCATGTTGTTGATTTTGTATTTTTCACTTTTGTACATATTTTGTTTTTGAGGTTCATGATTCTCCACACTATCTTTTTCCTTTTGCATTTCTTTCCCAACGTTGCCTTTAAAATCAAAAGAAATTTTGAAGCAAGTTCCATGAAAGTTGAACCGTGAATAATAAGTTTGGTGTATATCAATATCACAATTATGAATAAAAAATTATTATCAAGTTAAGTATATATATTATATACTTTTTTCTTTGTCATTACCTCTAAAGATAGTAAGAAATATTTTGAATAAGTAAGACTCTTATAACAGAGTTAAGAAATCATTCTTTCCATTCTAAGAATTTTCTATTTCCTATTAGAAAGATACTCCATTTTTGTTATGCGATCTCAGACATACTTGATGGATTTGTTGAAGCATGAATATATTTTTAATAATATGAGGTTCTTTGTTTTCTAAATAAATTATAAACAATGTTTTTCTTTTAGGAGTTTCTAACAAATATTTCATGTTTTTATCATAATAACAAAATGGAGAGAAAAGTAAAACAAAAAATTTATTGCAATAAATAGATAGTTAAAATTAAAAATGCATAACTATGACAACATGTAGATGATAATAAACTTCATGGTGTTAACAACTAGAAATATGTGATATTATCTTATACAATTTTGATTGTCCTATAGACAAATCATAAGATATCAAAAGCCATCGTCGCATGGAAAAATAAGAACAATACCTTGAATTAGGTGAATGCATGGAATGTATGAAATAAATGAAGTCACACGATTATTAAATAGTTGTATTTCTTTGTGTCACATTTTTTCTCCATCAAGATAAAATTCCATTTTTCACATCACAATTTGTATTTTTCATGAGAAACTTCCATACTTTGTTTTTTTTTAATTAGTATCAACTTAGGCATCAATTTTTTTTTGTTTTATCAACATGTCCCGTAAATGGAACTATCATAAATTTATGCCCTTCACAAAATAAGACATCCCTTTGATTGACATAGGGTATCATGTATAATGGTTTTTGAAAATTGTTATTATGATCTTGGACATTTTGAACTTTCATTTAATGTCAATCTATTAATATTTCAATTTTTTTATCGTCCTTTGTCCCCTTATTGATTATTTGATTTTCTTTATTTCCAAAGAGTCAATAAGTAGTGCCTAATAGTTGTGATAATAAAAGTAAGTCTACAATTATGAATAATTTTTTATGCTTTCTCTTTGTTCTTCATCGGATAAAAAACTATACATTATTAATATGTAAATTATTTTCAAAAAATGATAATACACATTTAAGAAATATAAATTTTTGTACATGTGATGATGATGATGATGATGATGATGATGATGATGATGATGATGATGATGATGATGATGATAATAATAATAATAATAATAATATGGTTATCTACATAATAAATGCATTATCTGATTAAGAAAAAAATATGTGTATATATAAAGGATGGAAGATTTAAGATAAATAATCTTATGACAAAAAAAAAAAAATCAATGTAATTTGTTAAAGAAAATTGTCAAATTGTTATTATGAATATTCTAACTATATTATTTATAACATCAACTTCAATAAACTAATTGAGAATACATAAATTAATAATATTATATTTTGTAAAAATATTTAATGAACAAACTACAATAATATATTTTTGCCTATAAAATATATTGTTATTATAACGTGTGTTAATCATGTCCAATAAAATTAACTTCCTTAATATTTATTTATTGTTAGAATGATATTTAAATAATAATAATAATAATAATAATAATAATAATAATAATAATAATAATAATAATAATAATAATAATATTATTATTATTATTATTAATCAGAAGCAAGAAATTGATTTCTTTAGGTGGAAAGTTTATCAACTCACCTTTTGACTTAAGAGTTGAAGGGAAGCCATTACTTATTTACTTTTCTAAAATAGAAAGTATGATTAAAGAGTTGAGTAAAAATTATAAAATTTACAAGTGCACATATACAAGAGTTTCTTCGTTAGGGTAGTTATTTGTTCCTTTTTTGAAAGATAGTAATTGTAACACTCCAATATTCATCTGATCTATTTTTTCTTTACATAAGTTTGGTATTGATTACAATATTCTTTTACATTAGTCTATACAATATTTGATTATCTATGGTTTATTGACTCATATATCATAATAATAATAATAATAATAATAATAATAATAATAATAATAATAATAATAATAATAATAATAATAATAATAATAATAATAATAATAATAATAATAATAATAATAATAATAATAATAATATCTATGTGCATGCCATCAATCAAATGAGTCATCAATCGTCTTACCATCATCATCATCTCATCCTACGTGAATTCAAGTATAAGAGAAAAAATCATAGTCACCCATCAGTTAACTATTTGAACCATGTGTCAACATTATGAGAAATTTATAAATGATTGTTTATAAACGATTTATGACTGATTAGGACAATTAACAATAAATAATAAGCCATTGATCAATGGTATGAATTATTTATATGACCTATCAAATTTAATAATCAATTATCAATTATATCTCAATTCAATTCAATAACAATTATCAATTCAACATCTACCATCTTTAATCAATCAATTAAATTATTAATTGACTATAGGTCAGCCCCAATTAACGATTATTAATTCTTTAACAATTTTATCTATTTATCAATCAGGCACAAATGCTTATTATCCATTAGTCACAAATGTGCAATTCAATTATTCATCGGTCATTAGGGTGAAATCAATTGTCTATCAATTATTAAAGAACAATTCAATTAACGATTTTGTTATTAATTCAATTGAATTCTATCATCAATTTAATTCAATGTTTGGAGTTACAATCAACCATTTTTGTATAAAAATCGTACTACGAAAATCTCCATATCAAGGACAAAAAGTTCTAGAATTTACCCTACATACCTCAAGATGGCTTAAAAACCAATTATTTTGTAATAATTTCGATTATTTTGTCTCTTGTATGAACACCAATCTTTAGCCGACAATCCCTTCACGATGTCACTTCAAAATCCGCGTGCAATGCTTAGACGATATTCTTGTATGTCGGGGCTTTGAAATGGATCATTGGTCATCCACTAATGTGTCTTGGTTTGTGTGCAACTAAGGAGGGAAAGGAGAGACTTATGTGTAAAAAATGGCTTTTGGTTGTGGGAATGACTCAACACCATTTTGGGGTCCTATTTATATCTTTTTGGGTAAACTTTGACTCTAATTAGGCCTCACACTTAATTCTGCATTAATCTTTATCTTTTTTACTTAACTAGTTTTTCATAATAATTGTTCATTAATTAATTCCGAATTTAATCTTTAATTCTCTTAATTTCAATCTTTATCAAATTCTATTTTATCTCTTACTCCAATCCATAACTTCTCTCAATCAAACTATAATTTTTATTTTATCCTTTTACTTCCTTATTTTCTCTAACTTTTGGAATTAATGAATATAATAATATTTTCTAACTTACTTTTTTAATTCCTCTTGAAATATATAAGTAATATTATTTGGTAGACTTTGGTAGCTTTTCATATATATAAGTAATGAAAAGAATTCTTCTTAAAATTGATAAAATAATTTTGATTACATCAACATCGAAGATAACATTTTTAAATTTATGAGCTCATAAAGAAGGATATAAAATATATAGTATGTCGATCGAGTTTACACAATGTGGACGAGAGGTACTTTTAAATCTGCTCCAATGCCTAGGGAAGTTATGTTTTAAATCTCTTTGACACAGTAGCATCAGCATCAGTGTGATCTGGTATTATAAAAATAGTGCTTAAAATAAACAAGCATATAAAAAGTGACATGATTGTCTACTTCTTGTTGAAACTAAATATTTATGGTCAAGTTTATGTAAAAGAGAATCAAAGAAAATGTAGAATAATACTTACTTTGTTTCATGTGGTGGGACATCTTGTAACCATTCAAGTTTGAGATTTCGATGATCTCTAACTAAGTGGCTGAGAGAAACTCCTATGGGGTAAAGTGCATTAGAATAACATATAAGTTGCTTGATCTTTTTTTAGGTAATAAAATGGCTAGCTCAATTGATATTTAAATGTTCAAATAGTTATTTTTATTTTCACATCCCATAAAGGTCTTATATCTGATTTGTTATATCTGATTTGCTAAGAAATTGATAACTTGATATGTTATATTATGATAAAGGATAAGAAGAAAACATTATAACAAAGAAAAAGAGATAAGAATGAAGAAAAGAATAATAATTATGCTCAACATCAACAACAATACACATAAAATTAAAAGTTTACTTTTGATACTTTTATTCTCTCTATTCCCATATTGTTCATTCCTCAAATTTTAATTATTTGTGCAATTACTTCTGCATATGCACATTTAACAACTTCCCAATCGCTCATGTCCTATTTTCTTGATCTGTCACTATTTTTCCAAGTCTTCTTGCGAAGGTTATCCTAAACAAATTTTGTATTTTTGCTATCAACTTTCCTTCTTTTTAGCTTAGATGTGCTTATTTCTTGAAGACAAACTTGAGGACCAAATAACTCATATGCAAGAATAGGCATATTTGTTTTATGACTTCTGAGTCTAAATTAACATATGTGCTTATGGATGGCAGGTTTAGCTTAGGTTGGTAGGTTTAGCTTAGGTTGTTGGACTTGAATCTTACGTCTTCTCCCTTGTTGAGGTTTCTCACCTTGGATAACTTAATGATTTGCTAATTTAATTAAATTTTCATGTTGTTGTTTTTTGTATTCTTGACTCATGTTCATATTTTGTTTTTGAGTCTTAGGATTCTCCACATTATCTTTGCTTTATGCATCTATTTCCCCAACGTTGCCTTTCAACTCAAGAGAAATTTTGAAGTAAGCTCCATGAAAGTTAAGCTACGAATAACAAGTTTGATGTATGTCAATATCTCTGTTATTGATAAAAAAATTATTAGCAAGTTAAGCATGTTATGTACTTTCTTCTTTGTAAAAATAATTTAGATCTTACCTTGAAAGGTAGGAAAACTCCAATCATAGAGTCAATAATTGATACTTTCCATTCCAAGAAGCTTTTATTTCGTATTAGAAGAGTACTCCATCTTAGGTGATAGACTTCTTGAAGCATGGATATATTTTTAATAATATGAAGTTATCTCTTTTCTAAAATAAATAGAAATGATATGTTGCTCTTAGGTTTTTCTAACAAATATTTCATGCTTTACACCATAACAAAATGGAGAGAAAAATAAAATAAAAAATTATTGCAATTGCAGATACCTAAAATTAGAAATACATAACTATATCAACAACTAAATAATAATGAACTCCATGGTGTTAAATTTTAGCAACTAGCAATATGTAATATTATCTTATATAAATTTAATTGTCCCATAGACAAATCATAACATATTAAAAAAACTTGCGTCACATGGAAAAAATGGAAACAATCCCTTCAATTAGGTGCATGCATGCAATAAATGAAGTCGCACAACCATTAAATAGTTGTATTTCTTTTTGTCACAATTTTTCTATGTCAAGATCACAACTTGTCTTTTTCACAAGAAGCTTTCATATTTTCTTTGTCTCTTCATCAATATCAATGTTAGGCCTCAATTATTTGTGTCTTTATTTTACTTGTTTTTTTTTTATTTTAGTGAATGCTTTGATTTGGCATGATAGCTTGTCGTGGATGTGGTAATAAGAACGTGAGGCAGGGCAAGGCAGATGGTCTCCGGTAGTGAACAACGTCGGAAATGGGGTGAAAGAGAATAACTTCAGTTTTTTACACTTTTTTATTCAAGAAGATTAATATTTTTTTAAAAAAATTAAACATCTAAATGTAAAATAAATTTGCAATGAAAAAACATGTAAGAACCAAATACATTAAAAATATTTATATGAAATATGCCCTTAACATATGTTGGTTTTCGTAATCGTGCATGCCAAAGTTGTTAGAGTTTGTGAATACTTCAGGCCCCCTTATTTCTCACACCGAGTTCGTCCACGTGAGCTTAAGGGAATTTGAGTATGATCTAATTACCTGTGCTGCTGGTGTATTGACAAAAGGGGGGGGGGGGGGTTCGGGGGGCCCACCCCCCGACGGTGGTCCCACTCACTGGCGAGCGAGCGGTAGTTCGGGGGTAGCGCCCTCGAAACCTAGACTTTTGTTGATCGAAGGGGAGGAGGGGGTCTGTGCACCGAGCTGTGAAGTCGCTTGGGAGGGGTCTATGCATGCAACAGGGGATCGACGACATAGATGGATGGGCTTGCCAATGTCGCGCACAAAGGAGAGGGGCGTCTCTCTTGCATCATCGACGATAGACCATGAAAGAGCGGGTGTTGCTCCCCTTTATGCACGCCCGATGATGTGTCCCCCGAGCTCGCCATCGCAAATGCCCCTCTCCCCGATCTTGTTTCCGTGAACATCGTCGAGCTCGCCATTGCGAATGCCCCTCAGCTCTCCCCGACAGTGGTCCCGCTCACTAGCAAGCGAGCGGGGGTTCTGGGGCAGTGCCATCGAAACCTAGACGGATTTGAATTTTTATTTAGCCGGTCCGTGTGGTTCGGATTATATTTTTTCTCTATTTTGTTCGGATTTTTGAACTCGTTTGGGAGAGACATATTTATAGCTTATTTTCATATGTAATCTGTGTGGCGGCTGTAAATCAAACAGATATAGTGGAACCTCTTTGCAGGACGTAGCCCTAATCTTAATGGTGAACCTGGGTAAATCATGTGTCTTCTCTAATTTTTCTGCAATTTGTTTTGCGATCTTCTCTTCTTGTTCTTGAATTTTTCCATCAAAAGTGTGAGATGCAAATAAAGGTGGAGAAGAGGAATTGTGTAACACCCATGGGATGTGTGGAAACAAAATTCAAATAAATTATGACTCAACTCATAGTGCCCCATTAAATGGAGATTTCACATTAAGTTGTGTCTTGAAAACCCTAAGGCACAACTTCTTCCATCTCTCTCTCTCTCTCTCTCTCTCATGACATCAACATGAGGCGATTACATCATGAACATCAGCCAAGGGGCATCACACCATACTAGGAAGGGGCTGACATCATCGTTAGCATTGAAGGTTTCCTTGGATGTATTGGGATCTGTACATCTAATGATGACTCATTGCGACATGAACACTACTAATTCATATACCATTACTTCCAATCTCATTACTTGATATACAATGACCAACCATCATATGATATTATAGAAACCTAAGACCAAATTCGTGCTATTAATTTTGCATGTTGCATATTGTACATTAATTTAATTTATATGCTACGACCAATATCATTGTTTGTTTATTAGTTTAACCTTATGTCAAATCTCATTTGTTCCATAGTATTCACGTATTATAGTATAATTCATTTGTTACATAGGTTCATGTATTATAGTATAATTTATTTGTTTGACAAATGTCATTTGTTGCATCTTGCGATGGTGTGACAAGTGTCATTGCACCAAGATAAGGAGCAACAATGCCAAGATGTGATAGAGTCACATCACATAACAATGTGATTGTGTCACACAATGATGTATGCATTTATATATATATTACGTACTTTATTTAAGCTATTTTTCATATTTTTATCATGTCATGCATCAATTTTAATATTTATTTTCATGAATTCTTTTAAGTCAAATGTTACTCATTTGTTATTGGGATTAATGGAGGTGCAGTGGTCATTAGGTGAAGCATCGTGGAATGCACGAATCCTGGTCATTAATTTCTTCGACGACGTAGATTAAAAACCCCAATGCGCATTATGCCCAAAACATCCTAGCACCATCCATCGCATTGCCTTCTCCCACTCTGGCAAACACCCGCCGCCCATGGACACCCCATCGCGCCCCTAGCGCTGAACCATTGTGCCGACTTCTTTGACTCTGGCTCTAGCTCAGTAGGGACGTCTCCGTACCCATCAGCGATGTCGAAGTGGATGACCGGGATATCCTCAGGGCATCGACGCTCAGAGGGGCTGAGGGGAGGAAGAAGGTCGAGGGATCAGAGTTGGAGTCAGGATGCATGTGGTGGCGGCGACGCTCAGATTAGAGGAGGAAGTTTGTTGATCGAAGGGGAGGAGGGGGTTTGTACACCGAGCTGTGAAGTCGCTTGGGAGGGGTCTATGCATGCAACAGGGGATCGACGACATAGATGGATGGGCTTGCCAATGTCGCGCACAAAGGAGAGGGGTGTCTCTCTTGCATCATCGAAGATAGACCATGAAAGAGCGGGGTGTTGCTCCCCTTTATGCACACCCGATGATGTGTCCCCCGAGCTCGCCACTGTGAATGCCCCTCTCCCCGATCTTGTTTCCGTGAACATCGCCGAGCTCGCCATTGCGAATGCCCCTCAGCTCATTGCCGTGAATGTCACTGAGCTCACCGCCATGAATGCGTCTCTCCCAAAGCTCGTTGTCATGAATGTCGTCCGCGATGTTGTACTCCAGGGCGGGCGGGAGAGACAATGGGTACACTGGGCATTCTATTTTTTTTGCTCTGGCAAATATCTTTTAACTATGCTTCATCTGCATTGTCCAAGCGAAATGAACGACTATGATTCGCGTGTTTCACTGAGTTTCACCTAATGGCCGCTGCACCCCCATTAAATCATTTGTTATTTATTTTATTCTCTATATCACCATTTTGAAGATGCAAAATCGAAAAAGTATGAAAAATAGAACCCAAACAATTCATATAGTCATGTTACACTAGAACCATATCTGGGTTAGTGACATACTCATGCTGAGCTTCCATTAAAAATCAATTTTGAGTTTAATTATGCTCAAAACTAAAGTTGGTAAAGACCTCGGCCCAAGTTGCAACAAATGTGGCTATGCTAATACAATTTGCCGGACGATTGACTAATAATTTTTTTTATCAACTTTCACACATATTTAAGCCACAAAATCAAATTGGAACCATCAAAAATTGCCATCCCAATAAATAGTAATGTACCATGCTGTCAAAGAAAATGAAATCTCGAATTTTGGAGCCCTAATTGCATAAAAAATAATAGAACAATTTCTCACACTACAACAAAATCAATCAAAGAATTAAAGTTTTGAAGTTTTGTGTGATCATTTAAGTTGTAGTCTCGACTAAGACTTATTCCTTGGACATTATCCACTACTTGAGAGTTTGTTATACATTTTTCAATCTTTATTTTTATATGTTTCTCTTGGGTTAATTTCTTAAACCCCCTAAATTATAATGATTTTTCGCATCTAACTATAATATATGAACTTACGTAAGATAATCTAAATTATGACGCGGTTCCTACTTCAGTCCATCTATATGATTATGTTAACTTTTTAATTTTTATTTGTAAAAGACTAAATTGCCCTCCAACGAGCTATCCTCTCTTTTAATATTTAAAAAAGAATAAAATATTATATACCAATAAATAAAATAAAAACTATTAAAAAATGAGGGTGCTGCCCTCTCTAGCGATCTCACCGGTGCTGATGGAAGAGGAGGAGAGCGGCGCCCCCTCCCCTCTCTTCCTCTGAAGGCCTCGTCGACGCATGCGGGAGAGGAGGGGGCAGAGACACAAGATGCGGTGGGCGGTGGAAAATCATGTGTGGATTTGATGACAACTTCACCGCCACTAAATTCTCGGACAACCTCTTCTTATGCAGCATCACTCCCCACCCCAATCATCATCACGTCGATCTTCACCTCATTCAATGTGATAAGCCCGGATCTTCCTGCTCACAAGCCATGGAGAGTTCGTCGAATGCGCAGATGGTGCAGCCCTGGAGGCGAACTCATCATGTAGCTCTTGTTCTTCTGCATGATGCGGCAACAATCGAGGTAGCTGCTCATTTCATCGTTGAAAAATTTGTCCTCCAATTCGATGGCTTTGACTTCTTTCTTAGTTGTTTTGTTATGATCGCAGGAAGCTTGCGCGCTAATCCTATGTCAGGGTTGTCCAACTTCTATGTGAGCAAACTCTTTGCTTGCACATTGATGATGACATCTATCACAAAGGAGATAACCACATCTAGATGCCACCCACGTCGGTCTCCAGTGAATTTTTTGACTTGCCATTGATGTAGTAGTCACACGAACATGAAACACTCTCCGACGACAACGTCATTGTGAATTCGATCACGGGGTTGGCTTTGCAAGCTCTATAACTACAATCGGTTGAGTAGGAAGAGTTGACCAAGTTGTCGTTGGAGGGTGAAGTTGTGCTATGCTTTCTTCTGAGTCTCGTTTGAGGCCTGCAACTAAGGAGGAAATCGTCGGTCCGCAATTTCCTCGTCACAACGAAAAAGGGGGCATCCCCACCCCAGCAAAAAGAAGGAAGGGAGGGGGGGGGGGGTCCCCCGCTCGTCGGTGACACAAACACGGGGGGTCGTCCCCTCCTTCCGATGCCAGCGAGGCTACGAGAGGGAAAGGGGGAGGGGCAACACACCTTATACTTTAATAATTAAATTATTAATTATTATATATTCTTTTATTTTTAAAATAGAGAAGGGCATTATAGTCTCTTCATAAATAGAAAGAAATGAAAAGGTTAACATAATCAAACTGATGGACTAAAATGAAAATCGAGGTATAATTTAGGGGCCTCCTACGATAAGTTTATATGTTAGGATTAGACACGAAAAATTTCTATAGTTCAAAGGAGGTTTAAGGAATTAACCCTTTTCTTTTTGAATTTGATGTTAATTTTTTCAATTATGAAGTAGTTTATCATTAGTAGAATGCTACGTTGAATCTCATTTTTTTCTCTTAGTATATTTTATTACATAGACTTCTGAAAACATGATTATGATGAGTGTTAATGCTTTTATTTGGGTTGAGTAACTTCTTGTATTAGTTTTATATAAATTTGCATGGTTATAATAAAAAATTAGAAAAAACTCGGGCCATGTCCTTCACAACACGGGCCAAAGCCTTGCATTATTTTTCAAACTTGAATAACTCTATCGACTTGGGTCGGGTTGAGTTCTTAATTTTCCACAATTTTGTTAGAAATTTAGTTATAAATGCTTCGATTGTGTAGTGTTGAAGGAAGGTTGAAGAAATTTAGACAAGGTAGGTTCAAGTTCATCGAATTTTTGACATTTTCAACTTTAATTTTATCTAAGATAGTTAAGTCATCAAGTTTTTTAGTCATTATCTTGAGCAACCTTTCTACATTAAAACATTATAGTTGAAAGTGGACTAAAGTGGATTGAGCTCTCAATGTACCTCTGGTCATAGTCTCAACGAGAATAGTTAGGTCATCAAATTTTTTAATCATATACTTTTTATCTATTTCTTTTCAATGTGAAGTCTATATTTAATTAATTCACAATTAGAAAATAACATTGGAGATACAAAATGTGAATCCTAACTTTCTCTCACATTAATTAAAGGCACCATTCTCTTTTATTATCATCAATTACATTTACTTTTATTTGCAAATAGATCTACTATTTTTTTCAATTAATAAATTAGGTTGAAAGATAACTATCTAAATTAGTTCTCATAAAAGTGATAATTCATACTTATAATTATTACTTGATACAATTTAGTATGCTTTCTCATATATTTTTGCTTAATTTGCATGCATCACACCATAGGAAGGCGCAACTCTTGTTGTACAACTACCAGCGCATGATGAGAAGGTGTGCCCATCATCACATTGAACTCACATAGCACCGCCATTGTGATTGTCATCATTGTACTTGGCCTTATTATTATGTCTGGCACCATTGTTGCACCTAGGTTGTGTCATAACATAGTTGCGCCTTGTCACACCATTTTGCATGTTCATATTATGATTTTTTATTTTTCCATCCTACTTTTCAATACTATTTGACTGTGTGGACTCAAAATTTTCCTCTTTATTATTTCTACTTGATTAGTCAATAATAGAATTTCATTACAATTATGCTTCATTTTACGTATTATATGATTCTTATGATCATCGATTTACATTGCTTTCTGATTTATAAAAAAATGGAACTAAGAATAGTTATAAATTAATCAAGATAAAATTGGAAAAAATATTAATTTGACTATAGTCAACTAGGGAGTTAAAAACTACTCCATAGATTAAATGGGGGTCAAAAGATACTTCAATGATTCTTCTTTCAAAAGGTTAAGAGACACTTCGTTAATAACATTGAGATTCTTCATCATGAAAAAATAGAAAGTCACAAGACACTCCACTTATCTTTAAAGGAAGTTGAAACACACTTCATGGGTAAGTGTAACATAACGAAATAAAAAAAATGACAATGATACTTTACCAATAATGATGGACAATGTCAAATGATTTAATTGATGCTTTTATGATGCTTCCTGATATGATCAGTTGTGCTTTATATTATGTCTATGACTAAGATTATCATGGTTTTTTTCTATTGTTATAGTATATCATGTTATGACTCTATTATGCTTATCATAGTATGATTCTATTATGCCTATGGATTATGATGTTCTATCTATTATGTTTAATGATATAATATTACATCCCACTTGATTATCATATATTGGGCATAAAAGTTCATTGAAGATTTATCTTTCTTGCATTAGTAGGCAAAAGAAGAAATATGATGAAGTGTGTGACTGATGGAGTGCATAGTAGCATTTGCACATGGCATCAAGTCTCCCTGTTAGTTAATATTTCAAGTTGTATTTATGTAAACTCATGATGTTCTCAAATAACTAGTTAAGCCACTTGCACATGACTTTGAATACTAGTTATGGCACTCTTATTTTTATGCTTTTTCTTAGTTGTTTGATAATCATTTTTTCTCATCAATTTTTTACCCCTAATGACTAGTCAGCCTTATTCTTGATCAAGATATTGTTGTTGTATGCATGTTTCTGGTAGATTACACGGATTATTCTCCAACTTTAGATTAATATCTCGACAGTTCCCCAACTTCAATTTATAATTATATTATTCTCGAACTTTATTTTTCTTGCACGCGTCGTCCTTTTAATCAATAATAATCAATTTTTCGATTATATTAATGACATGGTAAATAATAATAAAATAATACAAAAATATAAAAAATGGCAGAGGGGGTGGCGGCGCCCCTCTTCTTCCTTGCGTGCGGTGAGAGCTCCTCTCTCGTGCGCGCGAATTGTCGAGGGGGGCTGCCGCCCCCCTCTTCTCTCTTGCCACACGCGTGAGGAGAAAGAAGGGGGCCGCCGCCCCCTCTTCTTCCTCACGCGCGCGAGTGTCATGGGGTCATTCTCGGACACTAGACCACGTGCGGCGACTAGGCGGATAGGCACCTAGCCAAGCCTGTTTTGAGTTTGCAGCGGAAGTTTTATGGTCGAGACGACTTTGCCGAGAGTCGCTCTTATAGGCATTCAAACACGGACATGACTAGAGTGTTGGACTACTCGTCACGAGACCGTGGCATTAGCGCGTTGCGGCACTAACGTTGGCGCTTGGGCGCTTAAAGTCCGAAGGGGCGACGAAGGGACCACGGGACGCCACGAAGGGACACCGATGTGGGTCGCCACCCCACGCTCAAGGCCATGACACTAGAATTAAAGGAAAGCTTGCTTGTATTAAATATGATGAAACATAACATACAATTGGGCCTCGGAAGGCACTAGTGAACTCCTCCCAGTGTACCGTAGGTATAGGAGTCTTGTTACATATTGAAGATGCAAAAGACGTACCCTATGGGAACGTCACCTACTTGGCCATTCATAAGGACGGCCTTACAAGATAAATGCCCTAAGGGCGGATAACTTGGTACTCCGCAATATTACGCAGTGCGGGGCGGCTGCATGTGTTCCATGTTTTCGGCACTGAGCGGCCGAGGGCTATAAGTTGAGCGGCACTGGTGCCGCGAGGCTTCACGCTTCGTGTCACGGGAAACGCCCCGTGACATTCTCCCCCACCAAAGTCGGTGACGCTCCCGACGCCGTTGTCCGGGCTTCCTCGGGGCCTTCATCTTGAGTCTTGACTTCGCTTGTCTCGTTCAATTCTGCCTTCTTTGCCTTGACTTCAACTTCACCAGCATCACGCAACGCCAGGAATGCCCGCTCCTTGGGGTCTCGCTGAGGACTCCTCCCTCAGGCCTGCTTCGCTCGCTGATCCTTCGTCCAATCCGGGGTCATCACTTGTGCAGCGCCAGTGGAGTCCGTCATGTGCGGTCTGACTTCATCAAGCAACTATCCGTCCATCAAGTCTCTGTTGGCTTCACTTCTCTTCGACTTGCGCAGCGTCAACTTGTGTGGTTTGACTTCTTTGGGGGTGAAACAACTCTCGTATGCCTTCAGGAATAGCTCGGAGAAGAGTTGTCTCAGGGTCGTGTAGAACACGATGAAGAGTCTCGCCATTCGACCTGCATGACTTGACTCGATGCCTTCATGTTGCGGATGGCCGCAGCATAAGGTCTTCCTTCCGTCGAATGCGAAGTACGGGACCATCTCACCCTCGATGATCATTCTTGAATTTCGACGGCTTGAAACAGCACAAGCTCTCCGATGTCGATGCTTGTAGCTTGTCTGCTTCGAGTGCCTGGGGTCGCTATGATGAGCGACGAGAGTCTTCCCACGGATACTTTGGGACGCTTCAGGTCTCTTTGTGGGCTTGACTCAGTGTCTCTATGTTGCAAATGATTGCAACGTAGAGTCTTCCATACCTCTGCCGAACTAAAAGCGTAGGACCACCTCCTCCTTGGTGACCACATGATGTTTCGACAGTCTTGAGGCGAGACAAGGTTCTTTGATCTGACAATTCGTGCCTTGTCCATCCAAGTCGCCATAGTGTGCGACGAGAGTCTCCCCACGTTTCCTTGTGGTTCAACTCGCTGTCCCCAAGTTGCAGATGGCTGCAACGTTGAGTCCTTCGTCCGCCGAGCCTTGAGAACATCTCCACCTTCCCCTTGGTGGACAATAGATATCTCGACGGTTTGAGGTGGAACAAGGTTCTTTGGTATAACATTCCGCACCTTGTCCACTCCTAGTCGCTATAGTGAGCGACGATGAGGGTCTCCCCACATGTGCCTGTGGTTCGACTCTCTTCTCCTGCTTCGATAGGCGATCTTTATCTTCGGCATGATTAGCTTCCTCCTTGCGACTTGAGCTTCTCTCCCCCACCATTGCCCTTGCCCAAGGGCTTTGGTGGTATGGCACTTGTCCTGATTGACTTGGCAGCGTCGACTAGTGAGCGGAGGTTGGACGATCCGGTCGTTCCAACTCCTTCCTAGTCCAAAGCTTCTAACCCCTCTGCTTGAAGAGCACCAACACTGGGTCTTCATCCTCCTGGGAACACTGTAGGCGGAGCTCGGTGATTCCTTTCACTTCCTCCTTCAACATGCCCATCTGGCTGATGTTGAACAATGCGATCTTGACCTTCAGTCCCAACTTGTCAGGGCCTGCATAATTGATGAACTGCCAATTCTTCCGTCCCATGTCCGGGATGTATGTTTGCCACATTCTACATTGTCGCGATGGCAACGCCATCTTGAGTTTGCCACATCTTGCAGGGTACTTGGGATATGCCTTCTTCCGATCCTGGGACCTCCTTTGAAGCTTTGGCAATCCCTTTGGGGTATGGATGAGGCGAGATCGTTGTGCTCGTTCACGAAGAGGATGCACCTTAGATGCTCGTCCGTCCGCACCTTGGACAAAGTAATGTCACTGTGCTTGTCATCCTAGATCATACACCTTTGACATACTCGTCCACCGGGCGGCTTGACCCTTGCGAAAGAGTAGCCGTTCCGGGCCTTCACTGATCCGGGCGGATGCTTGTGAAGACGCTCCGCTTAGATAAGCGGACTGCGGTTGGTGAACTCGTGGCATGAGCTCCCAACATTACCTCCATCTCCATTCGAAGGGACGACATTGCCAATGTGTCCTTCAAAACTTTCGCATTGTGATCCTTGGAGGCCGCTTCGATTACTCGAGGCGATGTCCGAAAGGAAAGGGCACTCCTTCCTTCGGTTGGCGGCAGAACGCTTGACAGCAGCATGCCAAGGTTCGCCGATGCTCGACGCTCAGACCATTTGCCAAATTGGTCGCTGAGTTGAGGCGTCGATTTGCGTTGGCAAGTATCAAGTTCGTCCCACTCCTTGATGGATGACATCGCGCCGCTTGCGGGGCGACACTTGACGAGGCAGGCAAGGCTGACAGCTCGTCCACGAGTGTTTGCAAGTAATCAACGCTTTGCTCCATTCCTAAAAGTCATCGTGGCGGGGCAGGCGATGCTGCGGCACGACAAGATGCTTGTGATTGATGCTCCTTGGCCGAAGGGATGATGTTCTTTGGCCGAAAAGGGACTATGAACCTTGATATTTGTCTTTAAGCCAACTTCTCCCGTGAAGCGGTTGTGCACTTCACGTTGCATGACTGGGCATGCGATGCGACGTCACGAAATACCGAGCAGCGCCAGGTCGTCATGATAGTGCATGACCGACAGTCCCTGAATGTGACACGGGTCCTCCGAGTTACACGACGCTCGTGTAAGCGATCTCCTGATATGAGCAACGCAAGACCATCATGCAGAGCATATGGCCACTCTTTGACGCAGCGCGACACTTTAGGATTCCCGACTGTATACCTGGGGTGGTTGATCTGCTCGAGTGAGCGACGCATGACCGTCCCGGTTAGGCGGGGCGATCAATCCGCCATCATGATGCATGACGGACGTTCCTTGACACGACACGGGTGTATGAGGAACATGCTGCGGGGCACGACTGGGCGTGCGGCGAGGAAGCTTGCCATGCATTCCTCGTTGGCGTCCACGATCAAAGACCATGGTACCAGTGTGCCTGGGCGTGATGGAGTATTTGGGCGGAAGCACATTTCCTACGCCAGGGCACGTTGCGACGACACAAGCGAGTCATCGTCGCTGGGTAATCCGAGCAGGAAGAACTGCTCTGATACCACTTGTCACGGGGTCATTCTCGGACACTAGACCACGTGCGGCGACTAGGCGGATAGGCACCTAGCCAAGCCTGTTTTGAGTTTGCAGCGGAAGTTTTATGGTCGAGACGACTTTGCCGAGAGTCGCTCTTATAGGCATTCAAACACGGACATGACTAGAGTGTTGGACTACTCGTCACGAGACCGTGGCATTAGCGCGTTGCGGCACTAACGTTGGCGCTTGGGCGCTTAAAGTCCGAAGGGGCGACGAAGGGACCACGGGACGCCACGAAGGGACACCGATGTGGGTCGCCACCCCACGCTCAAGGCCATGACACTAGAAATAAAGGAAAGCTTGTTTGTATTAAATATGATGAAACATAACATACAATTGGGCCTCGGAAGGCACTAGTGAACTCCTCCCAGTGTACCGTAGGTATAGGAGTCTTGTTACATATTGAAGATGCAAAAGACGTACCCTACGGGAACGTCACCTACTTGGCCATTCATAAGGACGGCCTTACAAGATAAATGCCCTAAGGGCGGATAACTTGGTACTCCGCAATATTACGCAGTGCGGGGCGGCTGCATGTGTTCCATGTTTTCGGCACTGAGCGGCCGAGGGCTATAAGTTGAGCGGCACTGGTGCCGCGAGGCTTCACGCTTCGTGTCACGGGAAACGCCCCGTGACACGAGGAGGAAGGAGGGGGGGCCTTCATTGCCCCCTCTACGGCCGTGCTCTTGTAATTTTTATTTTACTAATTAATTTTATAATATTTTATTATTTTTTATTGTGTCACATTAGTTATTAACTGAAAATTACTTATTATTGATCAAGGGGACGACACTTGCAAGAATATTAAAGTTTAGAGATAATCTAATTACAAATTAAAGATTGAAGACCGAGTAATTACAACACTCAAAGTTTGAGAGGCCAAGTGTGTAATTTACCCATGTTTCCTAGTATGTTGCATGATTTGTTTTATCCGGTGATTAGAGAGATTGCAAATTGTTGGAGGACATTACAACTGGATCAATACTTTTCACACAAAGAAGTAATACTCTTCTTGTTCATTTCGTTTACAGGGTGCATGTATTACAATAGAGTCATTGTTACGATTGGGTGATATTATGTGTTATATCTTATAACCTTACATAACTATTGATAAACAAACTATCATACTCAACAAATTACAAATTTGGAAGTGTTCCGTCTTTTTTTCCTTTTTGATTGAGGGGGTAAATCAAGTATTACTTTAAAAAAAAAGTGCATATTTTTTCTTGGATCAAATGTGTGTGATCCACCCCATCCCTTCCTCCACAACACAACACACACCAAATAATAAGAAAAAAAAAAAAGAAAAAAAAGTTTTACTGTTGAGGAGATCGCTTGACCATGAGGACACGCCGCCTGTTCCCGGTCAAAGTCATCCAGAGGGGATCCCTCGACACCACTCGGTACCCCGCCCTCGCGTACAGCGTCCGAGCTGCTCCGTCGTCCTCGTAGGCTCTCAGCGCCAAGTACTTGAACCCCCACTCCTCCGCCACGGCGTCGCACGCCCTCAGCAGCGCAGTTCCCACCTTCTGCCTCCTGCGATATGCATGCACGTCGCAGCAACGAGGACAATTATAATATTTATCTAAATATGTAAGATTTTGCATAACAATCTACTTAAGTTCAATTACCCACCTGAACGCTGAGAGAACTGCTATTCCTGATACGTAGAGGTATTCCTCTTCGCCCGCGGGGAGATTCCTCATCACATCATCCTCTCTCTGGACTGTGACGTCCACGACGCCCACAATTCCATCCACAGGGTTGTGGGCTGCGGTGGGAGCACTTGGTGCAGCTTCTTCTGCGATCAAGCAAGCGTACCTGCTAAGCAAGCAAGACAGAATGTTTACTGTTTTTATTTACCCATCAATCGACGGGTCATGGAAAGGGTATTGATAGAATAATAATGCTAGGCATTGTCTTTTTTCCCTTGCAGTGCTGCGTCAGGAACAATTTAATGCCACAAGTGATGCAGGGGATAAGATTAATTATTTGGTCACACTGTCAGAGACGAGTACCTGTCTGGTGGTGAATTCCGGAGTCTGTACATGAGAGCAGAAAGCACCTCTGCCTGACTTGGAAAAAATATGCACAAAGAAAAGTCATCAGTTATTCAGATTTTTTTAATTGGATGTGTTCAGTTTAGCCATAGATGGTGAAATGTGAATGAGTCATGCATATGCATTCAATCAAGTAAAACCAGTTGAAGGACTTCATGCGGATCCATAAAATTGCAGAACAGGGGAGTTTTAAGTAGCTTCTTACTTTGAAGAACTCGAAGAAGATATCATTGAACAGAGCCACCGGTTCATGGAAGGCTTCGGCCTGGACGTACGACACCCTCCTCATCTCCTCCCCGATCTGCGCCATCCTCCTCACGCCCCACCTGAACTCCCTCACCAGGTACCCATCCTGCCCTTGCTCAGCCTTCTCCTCCTCTTTCTGCTGCTGCTGCTCCTCCTCCTCCGCCACCTCCACAAGACTCCCCAGTTCCCCTGCAGTAGAGATGCATGCCACGGCCGTCCACTCCGACGATGGCCTCTTCCTCCGGCTCCCGTGAACAGCTAAACGTTGATCCGGGGAAGCCAATCTGCAGAATCTTCTGAACTGGGGCTTATTATGTGGAGACTCCTGAAAGAAGCTGCCCTTTACCAATGTGGGGATGGTGGAACCTGCTCCGAGAGTACTCGCCATGCTCGGATTCGCATTCGGCACGGGAAGAAACGGAGCACGTCAGCGCCTGAGGATTTGACCAACAAACGCACCTACCATCAACATCCTCGAGCAACAATTAATTTTCCGAACGTTTTGTTGTTTGGAGCACAGCACAGATTCAACAGAGGATGCTCGTCGGCAGCATGCGTGCCACGCCATTGCCAATTGGATGATTTGACTGCTCACGAATCGGAGGGCCCGAACCCGAACCGGTGGAAGATTACAGACCCCACAAAGAGTTAGCGGCTGAAATTGTTCTAGGTGGCATGTCAAACAGGCGACTACCACTCGCTCATCATCCACAGGCGCACTCGAGTCAGTGAAATCTCTCAGTTGCGTCTTGAGCAGCCATTTCTTATCATCGTGATTGCTCTCTTCTTCACTTTTTCTTTCCTTTTTCTTTAAAGTTAAATTTGAACCTGCAGTGTAACGAAGACGAAAC
Organism: Pontederia crassipes; assembly: GCA_030549335.1. NCBI lineage: Eukaryota > Viridiplantae > Streptophyta > Magnoliopsida > Commelinales > Pontederiaceae > Pontederia > Pontederia crassipes. The sequence goes on from CM060190.1 coordinate 41,361,629, forward strand.
TTTGGTTTGTTTTACGAGGAAAACTTCACAAATTGTCAGGGTCTTCTAAAGATAAAAATTGGATGATAAAATGAACTTGTTTATCTCTTCTCTTTTTCTATAGTCCTATTTATGAATATAATACAGCTGCTCAGTAACAACATATCAAAAGATTCAAAACAGATATTGGTGGAGCAGACATACTCTGAAATTTAGCAGGAGTAGATGTTGCTGCAACGATTTTTTTTTTCAGTTATCACGACGATGTTAGAAATATAAATAATGGGATAAAAAGTTGAATCCATTATTATTCGATTCATATGAAATATTTGTAAAACCAATATTAGATTCCCACAAACAATCCCTCCACACTACCATCACCCCTCATCCTCCTCTGGGAATTTCGGATAATCACATATGCCCTTTTCCTTTATTCTTTTTATGTTATTTAATTTCCTATTTACATATTAATATATATAATCATGTAATTGAAATAATTTTATTTATATATTATGACTAAATTAAATACTTTTTAGTTTACAAATTTCAAGAGCATTTTACTTTTATAGTTATAAGTTAACTTATCAGTCATTTTATTATCAACAATACACAATTGAATTTAATGAAATTATTTTTAGTTGCATGATTAAGGTGCAATGACTAGATGGGCGCGGTTCAGCAAGTTTTTTTTCTTTTTTTGCTTGATGAAGCGCCGGTTCAGCCTCTTGTTTTTATTTTCGTTGGCTTATGCTCTAACAAGTCAACTTCCCAATTTGAAGCAATGTGTCTTCTTCTTCAGTGCCCAGCCTTCGAGTACAAGTCCACCATCCTCACGGAGTGGCCTGCGACCACACGGCCACTCAACAAGCATTCTCTGACTTGTTCATGTTCTTGCAGGATGCAACCAATGTATGTGCCAATTCCATCCCTATGGACAAGACCTTCGTTTTCTTGAACAATGCCAAGATCGATGTCCCGCCCTATGCCTGGCGATTGCACCTTCATTGCGCACTACAACCAGCACAGACAAACCCTCGGCCTTCATACAGTGCTCGATCCATCAAATTCGACAACGGTGACGGCGTCTTCCTAGAAGGCTCTTTCCTCGTCGGCCTCTCTATGATGTTCAACCAGCGGCACCTGTATTGCTCTAACAAGTCAACTTCCCAATTTGAAGCAATGTGTCTTCTTCTTCAGTGCCCAGCCTTCGAGTACAAGTCCACCATCCTCACGGAGTGGCCTGCGACCACACGGCCACTCAACAAGCATTCTCTGACTTGTTCATGTTCTTGCAGGATGCAACCAATGTATGTGCCAATTCCATCCCTATGGACAAGACCTTCGTTTTCTTGAACAATGCCAAGATCGATGTCCCGCCCTATGCCAAGATCAATTCCATCCCTTATGGTCTATATTTTTACTATTATTCCGCATGCATATAACACCTGTGACATTATTATTCTTTTACGTAAACACATGCATATCGTCAATTTAATACATCTAAACATTATCCACATCATGTTTATTCATGTATCACTTTTATCTCTTTTCATTAGTCTGGAAACTCATTTGAGTAGGTGTCCCTTGCAGGAAGTTGATGAGCTTCAAGGGATGAGGTAGAGCGGCCGATGCACTATACACTATTCTCTGCACAAATGAAGAAAAAATTGCTTCTAGGCAACATAAAAAGGCCAAAGAAACTAACAACAAACATCATTCACACATGGGGACTAGCTAGCTCCCTAATGCAAGGAAGCTTCTTGGATGACGGGGACCAACTATGTACGACATAATGTAGGTGGTAGGGAAGAGAGAGGAGCAGACAAGAGGAAGGACAGCTACAAAAGGAGGAGGAGGAGGCCGAAAAGGGGGGATTCAGCAGAGTTCATTCGACAAGGGAGAAACTCAAAGTTAGAAAGAACAATGCCAATGGCGATTTGTGGGGAAACGTGTGTTTCCTCTATGAACTGTAATTAATGGGCCATGCTGAGGTCGAGATGTGCCCTATATGTTTTGGATCTACGTTCTTTAGTCGCATTTTCATCTGGTTGCTTTTCATGAACTGGACCAAATGATGAGCTTGCATATGTTTTTAATGATATATGTTTGATCTTTGTTTCATTGCACAACTCTTTATTTTTGGATGCACCCCTGACCATAGGGATATTAAAGGCTCTACACGATCAAACTTAAAAAAAATTAAGCTTTGATGAAGACGACTCCTTGCGTGATTTTCCTATTTTCCTCATAGTTGTAAGGTAGGGGGAGTTCTTAAATCATTGTTGTCTTGCACCCCCCGACACTATCACGACCCCGATTTAAACGGTGATTTAAATCAGAGATCGCGTAATCAGACGATCAAATAATTTTTTTAAGGAAAAATTATGCATAACTCATCTAAATAATACAAAAAATGATAACACATATAAGCAAACTACGCAATTTATATTGTTCATTCAGAGCATGTAACAACTCTAGGGTTTACACCACCACATAGTCATAAAAGATTTACATTTTACAAGATATAAAATTATTTTTCATATATAGCACATATAAAACTCTCTCCATATCCCAATATGAGAGCTATAATTCTTCTATGTAACACGCGCGGTAGGACACATGACTTCTCAACACCTTAGCAGCAAAAAGGATCCACCCCCTGCTAAGACTGTCTCTCGCGATTCCAAAAGTTCTACTGATCTGAAAAAAATGTACAATAATATTGTGAGCAAATAATAGCTCAGTAAGTTGATAACCCATAAGTTATGTTTTACCATCAAATAAATTCGGGGAAACATAAGCATACATGCATTAATCATAATATCAAACTCAATATCTTCATACATTTACTAAATACATATATAACATCTCAATCAAAATCATTGCACTCAATTTACATTCATTGTCACTTAAACATATCAAACATGTGTATGCAATCCAACACTCTCATATGTATGCACGGATCACCAACTGGCCAGTGGTCGGTAGGTGAACTCTAGAGGTGGCTCTCATCGTGATCAGCGATGTAGCACTTAGCTCCATTCTACTTCATCCCTTTCGGGAAATAAATCATATAACGATAGGTGAACTCTAAAGGTGGCCCCTACGGATTCTAGAGATGACTCCTATCGTGAATACTCACGATATGACACTTAACTTCGCATGGCACTTAGTTCCAGCCTATCTCATCTCATTATTGGGGAACAGAATGATGGATTAGACTATAGAGGTGGCTCCCATCGTGATCAGCGATGTAGCACTTAACTCCAACCATCATATATACAAATGCAAATGGATGTCGATGCATGATTCATCACATAACAAACATCTTCTGAATATCAGAAGATGAATTATATCCAATACCATTTCAAAAGGAACAAGATTGCACCCATCGCAATCCATATAGATAATATCACATATACTTTTCACAATTTCATTTCTCAAAATCAATTCATAGCATTCCAAAACATATTCAATATATATAATAATTCGATATCACACTGAATTCAAAAGAGGTGAATACATAGAATAGGAGAAATCAACTTATCTATAAGGGCTAACAAAATGTTTTCCTTTCCCTTTTCACTACTTTACTCTTCTACTCCTATAACAATAATAGTAAGAAACACATTACTACGATAGTATGAGCACAAACTTATCACATATGGAACATAATTAATTGCAATGGTATATAAACCTTAAATGTTTACTCTTATAACTTAAGTAATTATTAAACATAAGGATTGACCTAATATTATAACAAATTGCACACATAGTAAAGAAAAATATATATCTTCTGATATACATAATCAAATGACATCATTCTAATTTTTTTAGTTTCATATTACAAAGTCATTAGTCTGTAAAAGTTTCATTTCTTATTTCATTATGATTTGCTCTCATGAAAATCAACATTTAACCTAACTTTTATGATGTTTCTATGTCCTGACAGACTAAAAAACTTTACTTTTATGATTTATATAAAATAATAAACATTCCATGTTCTAGTACTTTTAATTTTTCAAATAGTAGACATCCTAGGGTGCAACTCATAAACTTACCAATACTAGCTTAATCTGTCCTAAGCTCCATCCTGACAGACTGAGTAAGGCTCGGTAAAATATTTATAACTTTAGCTATACCTATCATTTTCTAGTTATTCCAATTCTTAATGAAATCTAACATAAATGTCTATAGCACCCTAAATTATCAAATAATTCTATGACATATTGGATTTAATATAAAATTTACAAATGCGGATAGTAATTTCGGCAGACAGAGTGATAGTACGTTAAAGACAAGAGTATATCTTTATCTACAGAAATCATATTAACTTGATTCCAAAGCTCAATGAAAGTAGACTCATATCAGAATCAATTTCATAATTTTTGGATTACTCGAAGGTATGGAATTATGTAGCTAAAGATTCGTGAATCAATTGAACATGGCTAGGGTTAATCTTACAAACAACATGAGTTTTGCCCCATGTTCAAGTAATATCAGAAAATGAATAGATGAGAAAGGTTCAGAGTCACCATAATTAAGAATTATATAGTTAAAATCCAAAGAAAATGAAGTAGAAACTTACCAAAATTTAAAATCCTAGTTGCCCCTTCTCTTTCTCTAATTTTCTTCAATCATGTAGTATGGTTTCTTCTACCTTTGCAATTCGGCCATGGGTGGTGAATAGGGCAGAGGAAAATAGTAAAAGGTGAAAGAATAAGTATTAGAAGGAATGGAGAAACCGACTTCAGGTGGTCAATTGGATTCTTCCAAAAATACCCTTGAAGTATCACTTATTCACATGAAGTAAATGGCTTTTGCATTTCTCCATTTATTTATTTATTTATTTATTCATTTACTTAAGACATTACATGTAAATAAGAAACTACTCCCATTTGGATTCAAATAAAATATTTATAAAAATAAATAATCAAGAAATCAAAATCTAATTTTTTGTCCGAAGAATAAAAATCGTGATTTCATAGATTTTTTGATTTTGTGTCTACGTTTTACCTAACTCACACACCTCCTAAAAATTCTTTAAAATAACTTTTAAAATTCTTTCATATATAGGAACAATTACCGGGACTTTAATTTTTCAAAATCACATTTCCATGCCTAAGTAAATTTTCATCGCTTTCGCACTCCAATAGTTGATATTGAAGTGCAAGTCTTAACATCACATTCATAATGTTTATCAATAAGATAATATAGCACCATACTCATACATCTAAACATGCATGATTAACTTAGGGATATTACATTAAGGGACATTAGAGTCTCTATGCGACCAAACGTAAAGAAATCAAGTTTTGGCGTGCGATGGTTCATAGTTCAAATTTTTATAGAGTTAGCAATGGCAGTTTTTCATGATTTTGATTTAGACATCATTCATTTTCTAATTTGAGACCTGAAAAGATTATGCATATTCCGATTTTCTAACAAGAAACGACCACATTGAGTTGGATATTCAGATCATCCTACACAGATTCAAAGAGTGTTCGTTCTTCATCCTTGCTATCTTCGATTCATTCTAAAAAGTTCTACCCGAGAGGGAATATTCTCTTATCCTCATTTGTAGGATAACAAATAAGTTACTTCTAAAGAACTTCCAGTGATCCTAAATCATATTTTCTGAATCGATCTTTCCTCCCCCTTAAATTGTCTAAACAGTCTCGATGATACACTAGTCCATTGCATTCAGTCCTAGAGGGTCGTCCATATTCCACTAAGGCAAGTGCGAGCCGACTGTAGTAACCTCGTCTTGGGTGTATCTTGAATGCTCGATACTCAGTTGATACGAGACCTTAATTCAAATCCAAAAAGAAAGAAAGCTCGATCTATATCATACGTGAGAGCGATGATTGCACCCATCTTATGAATCCCTTCCACGTGTGTAACACAAGCTTTCCACCAACACGAGAGTGTAACAGTGGAGTTGAGTGCCTTCTCCATCAGGAATGACCAAATATACACGTGAAAGGGCATTGGGTCGTTTCATCTGTATCATTCTAAAATAAAGAATTTTAAATCCTGTAACAAAATCACCTCCCATAAGTTCTCAGCACGTGTTTCTAATTGATTCTCTTATATTTTTTCAGGATTGATCGTAGTCTCTGTACCATTTCTTTTTATAATATTGAAAACAACAAAAACAATTAGCTTCTTTTATCTTATATCATTATCTTTCTTTCTCTTATTTTCAGCATTGTTTTTACTCATCCGGTCTTGTTCCCAAAAATGTTTTCGAAAATTTTGCAAACACTATTTCTTGTGGATCGAACTTCAAGCACTACAATGATGTACCGTATGTTTACAGATCGCATTTCGATAGTGTAGAGGAATTATAAATTTTAAAACTCCATTTGACATCTTTCTTTTTGTGTTCAAGAGTAACACGCCGGAGTAGGGATAGATTTGTGTGGGCTTACGCCCTTTTTACGTGACATTCTCTATACATACTTCATACGAGTCATACAACTATCACAACATTAGCCATAAAATGTTTGTCCCTCAGGGAGCATGGTTAATCAATTAATTAATCAGTCCGATCGATTCTTAAGGTTTTATTAACCATAATTATTTTGCAAGTTTGGTTAATGAGCCAAAAACTCGCACTACTAGAAAAAACGCTGATTATCGACGGTCCGAACCGTCGGTAATTAGTCCGAAAACTGTCGGTAACGCAATTACCGACGATTTTTTAGTCGGAACCGTCGGAAAAATGCTCGTCGCAAATGGATTTGCGACGGTTGAAAAAAATTCGTCGAAAATATCGACGGTTCTGACCGTCGGAACAGTCCCCGGCGGTACGAACCGTCGAAATTTTTTGACGATTGCAACCGTCGGAAAAGTCCCTGACGGTTCGAACCGTCGAAATTTCTGACGGTTGCAACCGCCGGAAAAGTCCCCGGCGGTTCGAACCGTCGAAATTTCCGATGGTTGCAACCGCCGGAAAAGGCCGGCGGTCCGAACCGTCGAAATTTCCGACAGTTAGAACCGCCGGAAAAGGCCGGCGGTTCGAGCCGTCACAACTTTTCGACGGTCGCAACTGTCGAAACTTTGGACGGGCGTCACAAATAATTTTTTAAATATAAAAAAATTAGCGGCCGGATCGGGCCGCAGCCAGCTCCGGCCGCGGCCGATCCGGCCGCAAGCCGGTCGATCCGGCCACGGCCGATCCGACCGCAAGCCGGTCGATCCGGCCGCTGGGGCCGGATCCGAACGCCCGGCGGCCGATCCGACCGCTGGAGGCCGAATCCGAATGCCTGGCGGCCGATCCGACCGCTGGAGGCCGGATCCGAACGCCCGGTGGCGGATCCGACCGCTGGAGGTCGGATCCGCCGTCAGGCGGCCGGATCCGAACGCCCGACAGCCGATCCGGCCGCTGGAGGCTGGATCCGGCAGTCTCGAGGCCGGATCCACCCTCCAAGCGGCCGGATCCGAACGCCCGACGGCCGATCCGGCCGCTGGAGGTCGGATCCGGCAGCTTGGAGGCCGGATCCGGCCTCCTGGCGGCCGATCCGGCCACCTGGCGGCCGATCCAGCCGCTGGGGGCCGGATCCGACCGATCGGCCGCTGGGGGCCGGATCCGAACGGCCACGACCGGATCCGGCCGACAACATCCTTTGGCCGGAGAGAGAGAGACGCCGGCGCGGAGCGGGAGAGAGAAAGAGAGAGAGGTTCGCCGGTGCGGGAGAGGGTCGCCGGCGTCCGGCGCGGGAGGGTCGTCGGCGTCCGGCGCGTGAGAGGGTGCTCGCGGCCAGGAGAGAGAGAGAGGAGAGGAGGGAGAGAGAGAGGAGTGGAGGGAGGAGGGAGAGAGAGAAGAGGGAGGAGGAGGAATATATATAAAGGGAAAAAGTGGAAAGAAAGCGGGAAAAGGGAAAAAAAGTGGGATAACAAAAATTTAATTTTCGATAGTTTCAGCCGTCGAAAACATAAATATTAAATATTTTTATAATTACCGACGGTTGTGACCATCGAAAATATATTTAGTTATATATAATGTTTATTTTTTATTTTATTGACGGTTTGAACTGTCGGTAATCGTTATCGACGGTCAAAACCGTCGGTAATTGCGACGGTTTGGACCGTCGCTAGTTATATTAATAAATTACTCTTTATATAATATTATTATACATTTACTGACGGTTACGACCTTCGGAAATTGCGACGAATTTTGCGATGGATGGATATCCGTCGGAAATATCGACGTTCCTAATCGTCAAAAAATTAAATAATAATATAATAAATTATATAATTAATTTTTTTATTTCTGATGGTCGTGACCGTCGGAAAATCCGTCAAAAAAATTTAATAATAATATAAAAAAATACATAATTTAATTTTTTATTTCCGACGGTCGTAACTGTCGGAAAAGTCGTCGGAAATTGCGACGGATGGATATCCGTCGGAAATATCGACGTTCTAATCGTCGAAAAATTAAATAATAATATAAATTATTTCTGACGGTCATAACCGTCGAAAGATCCGTCGGAAACGGAACCGTCAAAAAATCCGTCGCAAATTGCGACGGATTTAGAACCGTCGGAAATTATCCGTCGAAAAATTGCGATTTTCTTGTAGTGTCGGTTAACAACTGAAGTTAATTGTTAAGTAAGATAAAGTTAAATTATTACTTATTCGATCACTTTGTTGTAATGATTTATATTGTTTATTATACATTTTAATGTATTTTAAAAGTAAACAATATTCTTTTTTCACTATCATATCATGATTAGTTTTATTTTCTATACTTTTAAAATTTGTAAATATTTTCTTAATTAATTTCATGGGCGTCCACACCTTTGAAATGGGATGGACGATCCTACCTAAGTTATTGTCTATCGGATGACAGATCGATGCCTCACGCTAATAGGTGTGGTTCAATGCCCAATTTAAAGGCCAGTTCAGTGGTTGACGATGATAGTTCAACATATGATTAAAATTCAAAGTGGGGAATAGTGGGAGGCCTCCATCGTCGTCGTCCTCAAATCTCTTGTCGTTGTCGCCTTCAACTTCGCCACCACACTCAACTTCGCCGTTGAACTGGACTCAAACTCGCTTGGTTCATCGTCATCTGCATGCCCTCCACTGGTTGTGATAACAACAGGGCAACATGTGACAATTGATGTTGAACAAGTACGCAAGAGTGGCGATTAAGAGTCGAGGGCAAGTGGTGGAGGGTGAGCGAACGAGTTCAAGGGTGGCAGCGCGCAGGGGTGATAGCGAGGTCGAGGGTCGATGGGGAGTGGTCAGGCCGAGGGCGACGATGAGCAAACATGTTCAAGGTTGACGACGAGCGGCAAGGTCGAGGGTTGATGACGAGCGGCAGGGTTGAGGGCGACAATGAGAGGATGAGTTCGAGGTTGACAGCGAGTGGCAAGGTCGAGGATGGCGATGGTGTAGGCAAGTGGAGAGATTTGGAAGGCAGCAGTGGCAAAGTTCAGTGGGAGATGGTGGACGTCTCCCTCTAGGGTACAAAACATGGCATGCTTCGATCAACTGGGCATTTTTAGGGTGACGATGGTGGAGGCGAGTGGGAGCGATTTCGAAGGTGGCAGTGACAAGGTTTAACAACTGACGGTGGATGTCTCCTGTTAGGGCATAAAATGCTTTCCCCAAACTCGAGTGAGGACGAACCGTCCCTGCTAAACCGCCCTCATCGAGGGTTGAATGGGACATTGAACTGTGTCTAAGAGGAGGATCAAGATGTTGATCCGCCATTTGGGCAGTGAGCAGCTTAGGTACGATCGTCCACCCCATTTCAAAGGGGCATGAGGACGTCCATTAAATCTTTTTTAATCGTGTTTTCTATCCAACTATTTATCATTTTTTCTTGTTATATTTAAGTATGGGTTTTATTCTTCATTTGAATATTTATTCTTTTATTTCTTATTCAAAATACTAACTTTATCTATTTACAATGAATCCACCAAACCAAATCAAAAGTTCTTTCTAACGGATTTTCATTAACTGAAGTCTTCAGACTGACTAATGGACAATTTTTTTTAGGGTTATTTCCTCTAACCACCCCTAAACTATCATGATTTTTTAAATCTAACCTCAAACTACGAACTTCATTTTCCAATTTGATCCTTCCGTCCAATTCCGTCGACTTCTCCATTATTTTTTATTTTTCACATTTGTGAAAAGTTCATTATATCCCTACCTTAAGTGTAGACCATTTTTACATAAAATAATATATAATAAAAAGTGATAAAAAAAATAAAAAGATGACTTGGGGGCGTTCGACGAGCTCACTCACCGGCGCCGATCCCCCTTATCTCCCTCGTGCACGGCGAGGGAGAAAGGGGGGGCCGGCGCCCCCACTCCCCCTTTTCTCCTTCGTCACGTGCGAGGGAGAAAGCCCCCCCCCCCCCCCCCCCCCCCCCGAACGAGCTCACCCTCGTCGGCGAACTCACTCAGGGGGGCGTCGGCCCCCTTTCTCCTTCGCCGCGTGAGAGGGAGGAGGAGGGGGGGGGGGCCTGAGCGAGCTCATCCTCGCCGAGCGAACCCTTTCTCCCTTGTCGTGTGTGAGGGAAAAAAGGGGGCTGGCGCCCCCTGAGCCGCGCCATCATTTTTTTCTTTTTTAATTATTTTTTACTTTAAGTAAAAATGAACTAATAGTAGTTTTTTAATTATGTTTTATTTTAAGTAAAATGGACTAACAATATGAGGGGTATAATAGACTTTTTATAAATGCGAAAAAATAACAAAAAAGTCAACGGAATTGAATGAAAGGATCAAAGTCCATTATACCCCCACCCCCACCGCGAACGAGCTCGTCCTCGTCGGTGAACTCGCTCAGGGGGGCGTCGGCCCCCCTTTCTCCTTCACCGCGTGCAAGGGAGGAGGGGGGGGTGGGGGGCCCGAGCGAACCCTTTCTCCCTTGCCGTGCGCGAGGGAGAAAGGGGGCCGGCGCCCCCTAAGCCGTGCCATCATTTGTTTTCCTTTTTTTAATTATTTTTTATTTAAAGTAAAAATGGACTAATAGTAGTTTTTAATTATGTTTTATTTTAAGTAAAATGGACTACCAGTACGAGGGGTATAATGAACTTTTCACAAATATGAAAAATAAAAAATAACAGAGAAGTCGACGGAATTGGACGGAAGGATCAAATTGAAAAAATCGTGATAGTTAGGGACTAAAAAAATAAAGTTCGTAATTTGAAATTAGATTTGAAAAATCGTGATATTTTAGGGATGGTAAGAGGAAATAACCCCTTTTTTATGTCGATTTGTTAACTTAAGTGATTTTATCTCGTCGATTAATTAACCGAATGGATCAATGCTCACCTTTACATGGGATCAATTTTGCACATGTTCTTCATCAACATCTAAAGCATACCATTCCCTTTTCAGAGCGTCCATTTTTTTTTTATTTTGCTTTATGTATTCTATCATAATAAATGTTTTTCGTTAGTAGTTACTTTTGAAATTCCATAATGAAACTGTCTCCTATTTGAGGTCAATTCTCACTGATATTATGATCAAAGTTTTGGATGAATTTTGCCAGACTTTTACCCTATATCGTATCAGGCTTCATTTCATAACTTATTGACAGATTTTTAATTTTTTTCTTATGAAATTATCAGCTTATGATTGTAAGTTGTAATATTTTGTTGTACGTCACTAACTTAGAAGAAATTTTTTTTGAAACATTGTCAAAGGAAACAGCAAAAGGAAAAGTAATAAAAATTAAGGACAGTTTGGATACAAAACAAGGTTAGGATACTAAAGAAAAGTTTGATAAAAAAAAAAGTTACTATAAAAGCTTTATGGTTATAGTCTTACAGAGCCGATCCTTTTTTTTACTGACATCAAATAAACATAAGATTCCTTCAGTCATTCTGTCAAGTCCATCTGACTTATATTTGTCCCTTCAACTCCAATGACAAAAGAACAGCTATTCTGTAACAATCTAAATCTTCACGTTGGTGAGAACACAACAAATTAGGTGAATGGCTTCAGGTGGTGTGCTGCCGGATCTGTGAAAGGTACTTGTCATATCATGGAATTGTTGCCATGCAACATGCCAAAACAAATGACACCACAGTCCCAAAGCCCCTTCGAAATTATCATAAGAAGTAATAAATTATCACAATACGACTCAACAAGAACAGCTAACATTATACAAGGTGGAAAAGGAGAAAGAACCAAGTTCTTGATTAAGGTAAAACAATGAGGTGTTCTGGACAAGCAGCAGAAACTTATACCAAGTACCAACTGTTAAAAATGTTTTTTAACATGCATCGATCATATGGAAACACCCTCAGACAGACACGCTAATTAAATTTAACTCGATTCAGAGAATAAAGACATTGATGTTGTCAGAATCCAAAGAGCTTCCTGCATGCTCTCAGAACCCTGCCTTCCTTCGTCGTCTTCTTCGCCTTCTTCCCAGAGGATCTGACGTGCTCCTCCCTGAAATCTCTCTGGGCAACATCTGATGGATCAACAGTAATGTCATGGATCCTGCAGTAGCCCTCGGCAGGCGAGGACGTCAACTTCCTCATGGAGAAGGCCCCCCTGACCGCAGAATGCAGGCCACCGCCAGCAGAGGCGCCGGCGTTAATGCCGCTGTTGCCCCTCTCGTAAGTTGCAGCAAACCTGTGAGAGGTAGAGAAGCTGCAGGTCCTGCTCAGTATCACCCCAAACTTCTCCCCGTCTGCTGCCAGCTCTTCCTGCGGAAAGAAGTTGCCGCGAGGCCGAGCGTCGGCGTCGTTCCTCGGAGCCTTAGACGACCTGGCCGGACTGGTAGGTCGTCGGACATCTTCTCGAGTTGGTGGTGGCGGTGGAGGAAGAGGAGAAAAGGTGTTGTCGTCTGGGAAACCCATAGACCTCGTCCTGGATGAACCGTAGTTATTCCCTCTTATCTTGGTATATCCATTCGTCATTTTAATCTCTGTCGGCGCCTTTACAATAATGACGAGGATCACAAGTTTTGAACTGAGAGGGGGTCAGCAGCAGCAGCAGAGTGGGAGACGGAGAAGAAGCAGCTTATGATCAGGTGCGAAGATATTTGAGAGTCGAGGGCAAGAAAGCAGTTGGAGGTGGTGTGCAGAAAATGGAGAGAGAGAAACAGGAAAATTTGGGGAGGAGCTGGTGGAGTCCTAAATAGGGTGTCAAGTGGCAGTGTTATGATGACTGATGATATAATAAAATAATATAAAAGTACATTTAACTAAAATATTTATAAACATATATTTATTAGTATAATTATATATTTTTTAAAAGAAAAGGGTTATCTATTATAATATCCAATAATGTCCGAGTACAAAATATTGAGGACCTCCGAAGAAAAAAACCCCGTCCAAAAATTATCCAAAAGAGTCGTCCTCCCCAAGTTTGCTAGAAAGTTAGCCGCAGAATTGCATTGTCTATAGTAATTAGTACACTTGAAATTTTCAAAAAATGATATCAGATATTCAATTTCAGCATAAAGAGTCCATAATCGCCAGGGACATTTGGATTTCCTATTGACGATATCCACCAGAAGTGAGGAGTCCATCTCCAGCCAAACTTTTAAGAATCCTTGATCACGACAACTCTTGAGACCAATCATTGCACTTTTTATTTCAGTTTCAAGCACACTGTTCGTCCGACATGTAAACACACCTGCCACGAGACAAAACCCATTAGTATTGCGGATAATAAATCCCGTGCCCCCTGGAATACTAGGATTGGTGAAGGACCCATCTGAGTTCACTTTCATCCAATTAGACAGCGAAATCTTCCACCGGACTCGAATGGAGTCTTGGAGGTTGTTTGCCTCAGGAAAGATAGGTCCGGCGAACTCATGAGAGCCAGCCAGAGCCCGACTCCACATGACCGAGGTGGTTACCAATTTGAAAGCATAATGGGCGTCATTATGTGCCAACCAGATTCCCCAAAGATAGAAAGCAATAAGAGAATGGAGTTTGGTCCGAGAAGGATCAACAAGGTCACTGTCTTCCAAGATCCAATCCCCCAGGTGCCAATTAGCAAAGAACTTAAAATTGTAATGTAGTTCATGTTGCATAAAAGTCCAAAGACAAAAAGCAACAGAGCAATCAAAGAAAAGATGCATATTAGTCTCAATGGCAGCACTACATAAAGGACATGTAGTGTTAATGTTTAGATTAAAGGAAGAGATCAGGTCAAGAGTAGGCAGTTTAAAATGAGAAAGCTTCCAAAGAAAAGTTTTAATTTTTGGGGGTGCACTAATAGACCAAATGTGCTTCCAAATTGGTCGTCCAGACGTCGGCAGCGAGTTGGGTTGGTAACTCAGTGAGTAATAGACAGAAGAGGCCTTTGCTTCACCATGAGGATCAGCGGCCCAGACCCATCGGTCTTCATCGGCATTGACATTAGAAGGGGGAAGAGGGATGACAGTAATAGCCTCAACCAAAACAGGACTAAATAACTCATGTAAAAGCAGTAAATTCCAACATCCATTCACAATAAGATTGCTAACATTCAGGGATTGAATATCTACCTGGACATTAATATAGGTTGGCTTATGAGATAATGGTACGTTAAAAATCCAAGGATCCAAGGTAACAAAAGTATTAAGACCATTAACAATGCATTTTTGTAGACCAAATTTAATATCTTTCATTACCATGTTGATCGTTCTCCAAGGCCAAGAAGTTTTCCTGCAAATATTTTCATTCCAAGGCATCAAATTAGCATACTTATTTTTTACCAAAATAGACCAAATATCCTTAGAGTCATTGAGGACCCCAAGGACACGTTTGGCAAGGAGAGAAGTTCTGATCCAATGCAAATTCCGGATGCCCAACCCTCCAAGAGCTTGATGAGTTTGAACAGTGTGCCAACCTACAAGATGCATACCAACCTTGTTTCCAACCTAAAAGATCAAAAATATTTTTCTAATGAAGAAATGAGACCCTAGAAACATATACAAAAGATAATATATGAACTGGAATAGAATTAAGCACTGACTTAATGAGCACACTCTTTCCAACAGTGTTGAGAAGTTTACCTTTCCATCCTGCAAGGCGCCTGGTTGCTTTATCACAAATAATTTGTTGCTGCTTATGAGTAATATATTTGTAAGAAATAGGGGCTCCCAGGTAGGTGAAAGGAAACTTACCATGTTTAATACCTAGGATATTCAGAATTCTGTTCTTGCGAGAGGGAGAGAATTTAACAGGGAAGTAAAGCTCAGATTTATCACAATTTATAACCTGGTTAGTGAGCTTACTGTAGAGGTTAAGAATATCTTTAATAGTCTTGACGTTATTAGCAGTGGCCCTTATACAAATGAGCATATCATCAGCAAAGAGAAGATGACTAAGATTGAAATTACCAATGTTAAATGGCACAAGGTGGTTTAATCTTACTTCCTCATTAATAAGAGAAAACAGAACCTGGGAAATAAGGGTAAAGAGGTAAGGTGAAAGAGGGTCACCCTGCCTAAGGCCCATGTAGGATGAAAAATAAGGAGAATGTTCCCAATTAATGTAACATGTGAATCTAGGCGATTGGACACAAATCTGGACCCAGGCAATAAGTTTATCAGGGAAGTTCATCCTATGCATTACATATTGGAGGGCAGACCAAGAAATTTTATCGAAAGCTTTAGCAATATCTGCCTTGAGCATGAGATGCTTCTTTCTCCCTATAATGAGTGAATAATTTCTTGGGCAACCAAGATATTATCCTGGATGGATCTGCCAAAGATGAAAGCAGATTGGTAGGGGTCAATCAGATGCTGAAGAGTTGGTTTGATTCTATTAGCAAGGATTTTGGAAACTGCTTTATATATAACATTGCATAGACTGATTGGCCTGAAGTCGTTTATGGTTTGAGGAGAGGACTTCTTAGGAATAAAGACAAGAGCAGTGTTCCCCCACTCACTAGGAAAGATATTGTGGTTGAAAAAATTCTGAATGGAAGAAAAGACCTCTTCCCCAAGGATGTCCCAATATTGTTTATAAAATTCCAGTGTGAACCCATCTGGCCCAGGAGCTTTTCCTGGAGACATAGACCAAAATACATCTTTAATCTCCTTAGTGGTAACAGGAGCCAAGAGGGCGTGATGCCAGGAAGTGTCAAGTGTTGGCAAAGAAGGCCAAGCCCTAGAAATGCTAGAGGTTTGGTTAGGGGCCCAAAGAGCTTTACAGTGAGTCATGAAGGAGTTAAGAATATCTTTAGTGCTCAAATTTAGATTGTTATTATTGTCTTTGATACTTGTGATCCAATTTTGTTTTTATCTAATAGTAGTGCTCAGATGGTAAAACCTAGTATTCTTATCTCCATTCGTTATCCAATTGACTCTAGATTTGCTCCACCATTTAATACTAATTTGTCTTAAGAAAGCAGCATGCTTATGGTAGAGAATTTTAAGTTGAGTAATTTCACTGTCGTTAAGTCCTCTAGAGTCATCCTTCAGCTCGAGTGATTGGATTATAAATAAGGTACTCTGGGCCCTAACTTCAAGCCTGCCAAGGTCTATTTGGTGGTTTTAGTTTTAATATTATTTAAGAGCTGACTCATAGAATCATTAGGATGCTTATTGTTCCAAACTTGTTCAACAATGTTTCTGGCTTGGGGGTACTCAAACCAGAAATGCTTATACTTGAAACTATGATTCTTTTTTTGTGTCTGGGCGGTTTATAGGAATAGAGGGGAGTGATCAGATACACACCTAGGGAGAGTGCTAGTTGATGCATACGGATAGTTAAGTAGCCAATCAAGATTGACGAGAATTCTATCAAGTTTGCTAAGGATCCTGGCTTGACCAATCCTATTATTGCACCAAGTGAAGCTTGAGCCAAGAGGAGGTAAGTCAATTAGGCCATGAGTTAGGATGGGGTCATGGAGGGCAGAAGAGGATGGAGTGATGCGAAAGGGGGTACCCCCACGTTTATCAGTATGGTACAAAACATTGTTAAGATCTCCGATTAACATCAAAGGGCGCCCATCAACATTTAGGTTCTTTAAATCCTTCCACATATTTTTTCCTAAGAAGAGGGTTGGTACTAGCATGCACGCATGTAATAAAAAAAGAAAAACTTTCCAATGAAACCACAACACGAATTAAGTGAGTGTCAATATGAATAGGCGTAACTTCAACGTTCTGCTGTCGCCACGCCAGAATAAGGCCGTTGGCAGCGCCGTTGCCAGGAGACCAGCAACCACACCAAGCTAGGCCTAAGCGGCGAACGACAGTCGCAGAACGAAAAGCGTCCGCATGAGATTCAAGAAGAAGAAGTAAATCATGTTGCTTATTAATAACTAAATTAAAGAGGTAATCACGGACTTTGCTACGAAATGCCCCTCTATAATTCCAAGATATGATTTTCATGAGTTTAAATCAAGAGGGTTTTGAGGCATTGAAACTCTTTCTACGTATACTGCATTCTCAGGGTCAGAGCAAGCAGACTTACCTGGTTTCTGGCCCTGCTTCTCTTCAGTTTCTTCTTGAGGACTTGGAAGCTAGGGTTAACTGCCGTTTTTGTTCTTCTTGGCGAGCGCTCAGATCTGGGTAAGGGAGGTGGGAGAAGATCAGCATCTATAATAATATTGTTAACACTTCTTAATAAATAAATGAACAAGATATTCCAATAATATATATATATATATATTGATATTTGGATATATAAATTAGTATATAAACTCGTAATTTATGAATTTAATTATTAATATTTATTTAATACATAGTGATAAAATCTAAACAAAATAAATAAACGATCTAATATTTTTATTAGAAGATGATATTTTTTATTTCAACATTGAAATATGGTAAAAAAACATGACATTGACAAAGAAATAAATAAAAAAGAATTTAGTAAAAAAACTACTTTCACATATAATGGTCAAGTGATTATGTGAAACATGTCTATTGGTCAAGTGATTATGTTAAACATGTCTATTTATATCCATATTTTTAGAATGAAATTTGTTAAGTTATCCGACCATTTGATTCAATTGTTGAACTTCATATTTGACCGGATTAATGACTTTATTGGTCTAACATGGACTCATGAACTCTGAAGTGAGATGGGATTTTGTTTTAATTTTCTCTATGCTAATTAGTTGTCTTTAGTAATATAAAAAAATAAATGTGAATGAAAAGAAAGAATAAGTAGGACAGGAATGGAATAAATAATTCTATTTTCCATGGGATACCTTTTCTCTTTTGAAATTTGGTATAGTGCCACCAATAAAATAATCATAACTTGCATTGAAAAATGAAAAGTGGTCACTAGGAACTCAATAATGAAGGGATATTTCATTTTAGGGGTGTTCATGCTCATGGATAAGGTTGGACTGAATTTTGAAGATCGATCACATTCAATGAACACTCCTATTTCATTTGGTATGCAACTGTTTTGTAACATCCGAAAAATAATAAGAAAAGGAAAGTTGTGGTCATTTAAACCCTTAAATTTCATCTATTAACCTAAAATATAGAAGATCCATCTAACTCCACCTTAAAGTCTCCAAATTCCTCCCCTCTCCAAAAAATTTATAGACACCCAAGGAGACAAGAGCCACTAACAAGAAGAAAAAGGAGAATAAAAAAAGGACACCTAGAACAATAATATCAAGGAGAAGAAGCAACAACAAGAAGAGGAATAATAGAGGAAAGATAAAGGACTTTAAGTCATTTTAAATAATATTGATGTTCTTGCTATGTCGAAAGAAATGTTAGAATAGTTATGTGAATTATATAATTTATATATAAATTGGAAACTAGCATAACAAGGAAGAAAATTCATGGATTGTAAAAGGGAAGCCATGATTGTGATAATCGCTACAATCCCATTTCATGAATGTAATGAGGCATGAAATGTAGGGCACTATATACAATGAGCCTGAGATGAATAATGTGATTGACAAATGAGTTAACGAGCAATGAAATGAGACTTCTTCCATGTGAATTCTCGCATGACCTTGAGAATGAAGATAATGGGTCGTGAAGTGGTTCTTCATGGGTCATTACTCGGGAATTTATGAACTATGATTTCCCTAAGGTCGTAACATTCTATTAGGGCTATAGCCACTAGATCAGGACCTATGAAAATGCAAGGTTAATGATCGTGAAACCATTTTCACAATCCGAGAATTTCCCAGTTTGAAAATGGACTTTATTTTGACTATTTTTATGTAGACTATAACAATCTCATGCAGACCGTAGCACATGAATTTCAACCGTAGAGGGGTGATGTGGTAAATAACCCTTTTATTAGATCTTTATGACTTGGTCATAACACATCTAGGTTGACCAGTAGCGCTTCATTGAAAACCATAGTGGGCTTTTGGGTCGGACTCATGGGTTGGTAGTAAGGTTTAATCATGTTGTTTATACCTTTATTTAATTTTTAATTAATTATCCTATAATAATGGCATTAATTAGGGTTAATTTAGGGATGAGTAAATTTCAGTCATGATCATCCAACCTAAGGGGTATTCCCAGTATGGTCACCCAACTTTATTTTATAATACGAAGATCATCCAACTTTAGAAATATTTCAACCACAGTCATCGTGATCAATTATAGTTAGTCAACCGATGGACCGTTGATGTGGCATCACGTCATCATTTTCTCTCTTCTCCGCATCAATTTTTAAAAATTAAAAATGCCACATCATCATTTTTCTCTCTCATCTATCCAAATTTAGTATTGCATATGCATGATCATTCAACTTTTTAAGATTTCTACACGCAATCGTTTAACTTTGCAAAATTTTAATCACAATCATCATTAAAACTTAAAATAATAATAATAAATAAAATGACTAAATAAAATGAAATGAAAAGCTAAATGTACTTAAATTGACCTAGCACGATTTGGGCACGACTTAATCGGATCGGGCTGTCCAATTTTTTAAGTTAATTAATTATAATGTAAGGTTAAAGGTTTAAATATATAATAAAATATCGTGGTTATGATTTGACTCAATACCCCGCTAGATGTTGGGCACGCCCAACAACTTGTTGGATGGCCCAATACGATTTATATTTTATATATTTAAAATTTTAACCATTATTATAATTATTTTTTATTTTAAAATAATTTTATTATATATCTAATAATCATAATATAATATATTATAATGTTTTTATTAGTCCAAAATTTAGGACAAAAATGTAATATGTATTTTATTTTTTATAATTTTTTATTTACATAATTTAATAATATATATTTAATGCACATAAACAAATTGGATGGCCTTACACTGTGTCCAAATCATGTTGGGAAGTGCCTTTAGATTTTTATATATTTTATTATTTTGTTTAGTATATTTATTTTATTATTTATTATTATTTTAAGATTTTAATGATGACCATGAGTGAAATTTTGCAAAGTTGAATGACCGCATGTAGAAATTTTAAAAAGTTGAATGACCATGCAGATAAAATACTAAGATTGGGTAGATGAGAGAGAAAATGATGATGTGGCATTTAAAAATTTTTAAAAGCTATCATGGAGGAGAGAGAAAATATTGATGTGGTGTCATATCATCATCCATGTCAGTGCCACGTTAGCGGCCCATCGGTTGACTGGCTATAACCGATCACGATGATCGTGATTAAAATGTTTCTAAAGTTGAATGACCTTCGTGTTACAAAATAAAGTTAGGTGACCATACTGGGAACACTCCTAAGTTAGATAACCATAATTGAAATTTACTCATTCAGGGATTGATTGATGTTTTGCTCTCACCAAAACATGAAATTTCATGGACAACTATAATTTAGATAAATCTTGCACGTGTTTGGATCTATTGATTGCTTTGACAAGTGCTAATTAAAAGATGGTTCATCAGATATGTCTTGTGCTTCAATGATGTAGATAATGTACTCACCATTATTAGTGTCGAGTCTCTTGTAGGTTATGTCTTATCTCGGGGAGGCTATGTCTTCATCACTTGTGATGTCGAGTCTTATGAAAACCATGTTTGGTGTCAAGTTTCCATGAAAGGTAAAAGGATGACCTTTATGGCCTAGTTAGTCATTTTGCTGATGTGACTTGATCCAAGAATCAAACATGATAATGAAGTATCTTAAGTTAAGATAAAATATGAAGGTCATATGACATGTGAATTCGACGTAATGGTGAAGATGTTAATATTGTGCATCATTAAGCATGCAATGATTGTATGTCCATTGACATTAATGATAATATTTGATAAGTAAACATTAAGCAAAATAAGCTCATAATATTACTTTAAAGAAAATATTCTCATATTTCATATGATATATTGTCCTAATAATTGTTTACATGCCATATAGGATGCACATGTAGCTCGTTGCATGCATGATATCTATTTATGTTATGGTGCGCAAATACATATGTGATATGCCATGTGTAGAAATCATTATATATGACTACAACATAGAATGCATGTGCCTCGACAATACTCCATATACCACATAAATCATTGCAAATGAGGAAGATGCCTAGCCTCAAAGGTGGAAGTTTCATGGTGGCGATTGCACACATAACGATCGGCTCGATGACCCAAGTTATCTTATATCTTTTTATTATGATGTCCTCTTACGTGCGAGTCGAATTATGTATACCTATAAGCCTTGAATCATGAACCTTTATGTGAACTCATATGTGTTATATGTATTTAGCCTAGATGTTGTTAGCTTGGGATTCATGTCATATATAAGTCTTCCACTATGATGTTAAAATTCGAATTGTCTATGTTTCCATTGTATGGTCATGTGTGATTAGGTTTGTGCAATGTCAAGTAAGGACATAAATGCATTGTTGTCTGGAATTCAATCTTAAACTTGAGGATAAATCCTTAAGGAGTAAGAAGATTTTTTTTTTACTTTTAAGTGAGCTTCTTTTGCTTTCTTTTTTTCCCTCCTTTTATTTCTTGGTATGATCGACCAAGTTATTTTATATTTTAGCTACATGTGCAAAGGTATAACACTTCATAAGATGAGAGCAATGACTCAATTTCTTTTCCAAATTTGGAGATATTTTGTTCGTTTTCACTACACAAAAAGAGTATACTACACCACCTTATGTTAGTGTTAAGGTATGAGAATAAAAATATTTACCTACCTCATTCTTTTCCAGCTAGTTTGGCCTTATTATTGTAACAATCCGAGACCCACGTGACTTTCACGTGTTCAGAGTCGTCTCAAAGGCGCTACATAATTCTATACAAAATAATTTTGCGGAAAACTAAACTATAAAATGTGGAATTAAAAATCATAATATCTAACAATTCATAATATCAAGGAGCTGAAAAAATCCATGACTTCATCATACTAAATATGTGAAAAAAT
Source organism: Pontederia crassipes (assembly GCA_030549335.1). Classification (NCBI taxonomy): domain Eukaryota; kingdom Viridiplantae; phylum Streptophyta; class Magnoliopsida; order Commelinales; family Pontederiaceae; genus Pontederia; species Pontederia crassipes. Next base: position 41,383,880 of record CM060190.1, read on the forward strand.
AAAAACTAATTTAATAATCTAGTAAGACGTAATCCTACACCATGTGCAATATCTCAGTCACCCACCTACATCATCATCTTCTATCATCTCACCTGTATGAATCCAGATGTAGGAAAAAACTCATCGGTATAAAAATACTCAGTATGTAGGGTCTAACCATAATGATAATCGATAATCAACAGTGCTAGAAAAATCAATGACAATATGGAACAATAAACAATATAGCACTAGATAAAATAATATAAGGAGAGCTCAATAATCAATAAAATAATATAGCCTTAAATCAATAAATATAATCAGAAAAGGGGGTCAATAGACCGATCAATATCAATTAACAATAATCAAGTATCAATTATGCCTGATCACTATGACACTATCTAATTTAATAATTTCAATTCAATTATCAATATTAGTACTCATCGACTAAAAACAATTTCTATTCAATTCAATGCGCGGAGGCAAAGTCAGCCAACGCCAACATCCTAATGACCATGATTTGATTCAATTCAATTCCTTTATATTCGATTCGATTCAATTCGATTCAATCTTTGGAGTTATTCAATATAATAGGGAGCACTCGATCAATTAAGAAAAACTCCATGTCTCTTTCATATAGGCTAGTGGGGGGATCAAACTACGATAAGCAATTCTCCAATAATAGTTCTAACAATAGCTTCGTAATGACGATGGACCATGGCTATCATAGGACAACAATAGCTTCCCTAAAGGATGACGTCTCAAACATCTAAGTACGCTATACGCTATCTGCTCCATATAATATCCATATCAATAACAATGTGGCCTAGGGGGCTTAGAGACAATCAGAGAACATGGAGATCAAGCAATTTTCATCTTTTATCTTGTTTGCCTAATGGACATATCTTTAACAATTTAATTTAAGTTAAACAAGGACCCAATCAAAGAAAAACTACTGGATCAATACTATAATAGATAACACGATCTGATGGGATAACAATAACGATAATCTCAAATCAAATCAAGCAAAATTGATGAAGTTAGATTTAATTACAATATGATCATGAACGATCAAGAATAATTAACTATAGTAATTATTCAATTATCCGTACTAAAATATCCCAAATTATGTTTTCTATCCTCATAACTCAGCCCGCATCGGGTGGAACTCGGGCCGTATTCGGAGGCGCTCAAATTCATCTCGGCCAGGGCAAACTCAGGACGAATGTATAGTGAACCTGGGCTGGGTTGGTCGGTTCATGTTCAATCAAAATGGCGCCGCGCTCGTGCCGCACCAAAGCGCAACCCAGGCCAGGTTGGACAACTCGATCCGGTTCCGAGTCTGACTCGGTGATGCGTGTAGAATTGATAGCAAACACTAGCAAGTGCACTAGTCGATCAAGTAATAAAGTGAATAAGTAGAGTTATTGTTCTCACGAGGACAAGAAATAATTAATAACTTCTCTTGCTTATAAATTGAGAAAAGATAATAAAGTTATGTTTTATGAAAATAAAATGAATAAATACTATAAATGTAAAGCTATGATCAATGGGGTTTAAAAGTATAGAATTGATTAATATGACTTATCTTGATTAATACCAATATTCATGTATGAAGTCTTAGACAAAAGATTATGAATAAATAAAGTAAAATTTCCAAATTGATTTAACTAATATTTCAAACTTTAAATCCTATTTTGAAATCAACAAAAGAGATTTAGGGGGCATTTGGTTTCCAAATAAATAGCAGAATATCATGTTATTATCGGAATATAACCAAACATCACGCAGAATAAGTATAAAATGGTCAAACCTTGATTTTGCAAAAAACATCTTAAAAAGCGTGAAACTGCTACTTTTATTCTACAAAAAAGATACGTGTATTCTTTCAAAACAAAAGAATAGAAATATTCTCTTCTTTTAACATTTTTTCAATCGTACTTTATTTTTATTATTTATTCATATATTATTATAATAATTTTTGTACTATTATAATAATAATGAATATCAACTATTCATAATAAAATATTTTTAATATAAAATATAATATTTTCAAATTATATTCTCTTTGAGCCAAACACGAATGAGAATAAGGATATATCTACTTTTTGAAGAATATGATCTTCTATCATTTTATTCCATTGAAACTTATCCTTCAATCAAACGGCCCCTAATCCTTTTCATTTTTAATCTAATTTATTAAATTTCAAAACGCATTCAACTGAAGTATAAATTTAAGGGCTTTCTCGAGTCACCTTAACAACAACACAATTGGATCTCTTGCGATTTCTCCAAAAGCGGCATGTAAGAGAAAAATTAGAGAAAAACTCTAGAGAATTTTAAAACTTTCTTTCAGATAATAAAAAGATTCCAAAGAACAAATATCAGACAACAATTAGTAAAATCATAAAACAATGCTATTAATCCATCAACTAATTGTACGAAGAATTCATAAAGAATAGGATTCAATCAAGATAATCCTAAAGAACCACTCTAATAAACTAGAGTACATCAATCTAAATAATGTTTCAAGAAAAGGATAGAGAACAAGAGGAACTATTCATAATTCTACCGTCCTCTCTCGAGTTTTCGGTAGAACTTCGTTGTAGCCTCTGGATCGTCTTCACCAAGCCTTCAACCTCTGAATTCTGCCCTCCAATATTGTTCTTTCAATTGATTTGGGATCTCCTTATAGTTTTCCCCATAGCATGGCTCAATAACCCGAAATCTTATAAAAAAACGTGGATAAAAATGACCAGAATTACCGTCGTCACGGTCGTGACATTTAAGTGGCACAGCCATGACAGAACTTGGTTCTTCCAACATAAAGTAGCACGGCCGTATTTCTCAGATGCACGGCCTTGACAAAATATGAATCTTCGTTAGAGGATGGCATGGGCATGTAGCTATACAGCACGGCCGCAATAGAACAATCTCCAGGCCTATGTGGAATGGCCGTGATAGAACAATCTCCAGGCCTATGTGGAATGGCCGTGACATTGTATGGCACAGCCATGACAGTTGTTGGAAGTAGTATTCCTCGACTTTTTCGTCCAAATTCCAGCACATTTTCATTCCCTGTCATAAATTTAACCAAGTTTAGATAGTAATAAATCTCAAGAGAACTTCTTTGTATTTAAAATAATTCTCCACTTTCAAACACAAAAGACTCCTAAACTTGGAATAAATTGGCCTAAAAGTTGGGCATGAATTTCGTGCATCAAATTCCCCCAAGCTAGATATTTTGCTTGTCCTTAAGCAATTTTGTCAGACAAGCCCTTGCTCCATTGTAATATCTAATACTTTTCTTCTATTGCTCTTTTACACAGTTATCACTAGAATATCTTTTCCCAATCCAAACCCAGTCGCACAAAGGTCTCAACCCTCAACTATGTCCTTCCTGCATCATTTACATACAATATTCATCCATCTCATAAAAGTATCAATATTGAAACATATCGTTAGGGAGCTTATTTTCATGCTACTGTCACTTCACATTTCAACATTAATATTTTTATTTTTTTTTCAAGAATTTAGTAATCATCCATATTGCACAAAGTGGTCCATGTAATGAGCTTTTGACCGACAGATCTCAGAGCAAATGCCCTTAGGTCGCCAGACAAGAATCCCCTACGGGTCTAATTGCCCGGACACACTAAGATTCCAGAGGATACTTTATACTTTTCACTTAAATGTTGAAGATCACCTAGCCCTCTTTTCATTTTCATTTGAACATTAAGATTATATAGCATAATTATAAGCTCCAAAAAGACAATGTTTTCAATAAAGATATAAATATAATTAGGACTCATATCATAGTAGATGAATTCAGAAGTGCATGATTAAAGAGTAGATTCATTTGCTTGACAACAAATTCCTACCAATTCCCATTATTCTGGTGATAACTGATAAAAGAGCAGTAATTGAATTTTATAAAATAAACAATACTCTCACATTGAACTTTAAGACAATTAAAACATGTAGCATGAGAAAGAGAAATGATGCACTGATAAAACTAAAATAAGACACTGACTCTATCAAAGAACTGACATAAGATTATAAATCAATACTACTCAACTAAACATGTCATGCAAAATGTTTCCCCCAAACTAGAACAACTAAAAGAAAAGGAAAATGCACAAGTGATAAAATGTAATATAAAGGAAAAGAAACGAACAAGGCTTAGTCTTCTGTAGGTCACAATGGCGGGAATGGTGCACAGTGGTCCTGGCTGAGATGATATGTGTACATCTGACAAATCATGTATGAAGTTGCTTGTTGCTATGTGGTTAAGTCTGTGATCTGGCCCTCTGCATCATGTGTCCTGAGGTAACAGAAAGATGATAAAGCTTGGTTTCGATCGTGATTGAAATAAAATGAATATCTTTCAGGTCTTGAGAATGGTGGTGAAAGTGGTCATAACCGAAGTTTTTTTTTCCTGAGCATGAGCACAACTAAGTTAAAGTCAAATCTATTCCACAACTAAGAAACTAAAAGATGTAAAGAAAAAAGGGTTTAGGCAATGTAGTTCTAAGTTATAGTCGTTAACTTGACTTTTAGCCTTGTCGCCTTCAAGGGTCTGATAGGGGCACTGAGTGGCCACTTATTAAGGTGATTGCATTCGCTTGCTTTCTTGGATTTTTCTCTGTATTGCTAGGCAAACTCCCTGGCTATCTTTCAGATACCATGTTTGCCAATTGTCCAATATGTGTTTTTAAGTTTCTGATTGATGTATCTTGATTAGTAAACTTGGTCTCCACAGTGAGGATGAACTTTGATAAGACATTTTTCAAATCACTTTTATATTTGGTATAAGGTTGATAAGTAGGGGGTTGTGCTAAACTCCTATTATTCACCCAAGAGTAATTAGAAGGAGTCCTTAGCCCAGTGTTGTAAGCATCTCCTCCAACATTGTTCTTGAAAGCATTATTAGAAACAAAGTTAGCATCCTTAAAATTTTGCTAATTAAAATTCATACCTGCTTGGCATTCATGATTAGGATGTCCCCCTCCAAACATGTCACATTTGATGTTCGAAACCTTATTGACAGATCTTTGAGTCATCAACATATCCATTTTCTTTGCTAAGACATCTAATTGGGCTTAAATGTGAGTAGCCTTATCAACTTCATAAAGTCCAACCTTCTTTGTCTTTGAGTTTTGCCAATTGTTCAAGGCAAGGTTCTCTAATAACTTATAAAGATCTTCATGAGATCTATCAGTGATGGTTCCTCCAGCAGCCGTGTCGATCTTGTCCTTTATCTTTGTAAAGTACTGGATTTGTTGGTAAAGAGGGATGTTATAATTTGGAACTTTACTGACGAGATTCTTGAACCCATCCCAAGCTTCATGCATAGACTCTTTATCCTGCTGGCAAAAAGAAGAAATTTCATATAAACATCTAGCAGCTTTTTGTGATGGATAGTACTTATTAATGAATGCTCGACGCATTTCTTCTCAATTTGTTATGGTTCCTGTCGGCAATGTAGTGAGCCAAGTATAAGCTTTTTCTTTCAAGGAGAAAGAAAAAAGTCTTAGACAAACTGCATCATGTGGCCGAATGGATCTTCATCTCTATCTCCTCCAAACTATGTGTTTGATATCATTTGAACTGTTCCCTACTTAATTTGAAAATTGTTAGCACCAATTTCAAGGAGTGTAATACTCCCTCTTTCATCGTTCATGATTACTAGGATGTCCCCCTCCACATATGTCACATGTGATGTTCGAAACTTTGTTGACAAATCTTTGAGTCATCAACATATTCATTTTCTTTGCTAAGGCATCTAATTGGGCTTGCATGTGAGTAGCCTTATCAACTTCATAAAGTCCAGCCTTCTTTGCCTTTGAGTTTTGCCAATTGTTCAAGGCAAGATTGTCTAATAACTTATAAAGATCTTCAGGAGATCTATCAGCGATGGTTCCTCCAGCAGCCGTGTTGATTTTGTCCTTTATTTATGCTGAGGCTCCATTGTAAAAGTACTGGATTTGTTGGTAGAGAGGAATGTTATGATTTGGAACTTTACTGACGAGATCCTTGAACCTATCACAAGCTTCATGCATAGACTCTGTATCCTGCTGGCAAAAAGAAGAAACTTCAAATAAGCATATAGCAACTTTTTGTGGTGGACAGTACTTATTAATGAATGCTTGATGCATTTCTTCCCAATTTGTTATGGTTCCTGTCGACAATGTAGTGAGCCAAGTATAAGCTTTTCCTTTCAAGGAGAAAAGAAAAAGTCTTAGACAAACTGCATCATCTGTTAACCCTGAAATTTAAAAGTTAAAAGTCTTAGGCAAATTTCGTAATGTGGCCGAATGGATCTTCATCTCTATCTCCTCCAAATTGTGTGTTTGATATCATTTGAATTATTCTCTGCTGAATTTGAAAATTGTTAGCATCAATTTCAAGGAGTGTAATACTTCCTCTTTCATCGACCATTGGACCCCTAGTGTAGTCTCTCATAGTTTTGTACATAGGTGGAGATGATTGGTTTTTAATTTGTCTTTGTTGATCCGCCAGAACTCTGTGTATTATGCCTATATCACAAGGCGCTATTGCTAGAACCCTCCACGATGTGTGGATTATGAACTCTTCAATTCTTACAATCACACCAATTAAAATGGTAATAATTCTCAGATTAATAAGTAAGACAAGCAATTAAATATTAACAATATTCCTGACAACGGCGCCAAAAACTTGATGCATGTAGAATTGATAGCAAACACTAGTAAGTGCACTAGTCGCTCAAGTAATAAAGTAAATGAGTAGAGTTATCATTCCCACGAGGACAAGAAATAATTAATAACTTCTCTTGCTTATAAATTGAGAAAAAGATAATAAAGTTATGTTTTGTGAAAATAAAATGAATAAATATTATAAATGTAAAACTATGATCATTGGGGTTTAAAAGTATAGAATTGATGAATATGACTTATCTTGATTAATACCACTATTCATGTATGAGGTCTTAGAGAAAAGATGATGAATAAATAAATTAAAATTCCCAAATTGATTTAACCAATGTTTCAGGCTTTAAATCCTATTTCGAAATCAACAAAAGAGATTAATCCTTTCGGTTTTTAATCTAATTTATTAAGTCTCAAAATGTATTCAACTGGAGTATAAAGTTAAGGGCTTTCTCAAGTCACCTTAACAACAACATAATTGAGTCTCTTGCGATTTCCTCAAAAGCAGCATGCAAGAGAAAAATCAGAGAAAAACTATAGAGAATCTTAAAACTTCCTTTCAGATAATAAAAAGATTCCAAAGAACAAATTTCATATAACAATTAATAAAATCATCAGACAATGTATTAATCCATCAACTAGTTGTACGAAGAATTCATAAAGAATAGGGTTCAATCAAGATAATTCTAAAAAACTACTCTAATAAACTAGAGTACATCAATCTAAATAATATTTCAGGAAAAGGATAGAGAACAAAAGGAACTACTCCTAATTCTATTGTCCTTTTTTGAATTTTCGGCAGAACTTCATTGTAGCCTCTGAATCGTTTTCACCAAGCCTTCAACCTCTGAATTCTATCCTCCAAAAATGTTCTTCTAGTTGATTTGAGGTCTCCTTATATAGTTTTCCTTGTAGTTTGGTTCAACAATCCGAAATCTTATAAAAAATGTGGATAAAAACAGCTAGAATTACCGCCGTCACGGCCGTGACATTTAAGTGGCACGGCCGTGACAGAACTTGGTTCTTCCAACATAAAGCAGCACGGCCGTATTTCTTTGATACACGGTCGTGACAGGACATGAATCTTCGTTAGAGGACAGCACGGGCATGTAGCTATATAGCACGGCCGTGACAGAACAATCTCCAGGCCTATGTGGAACGACCGCGATAATTGCTGGAAGTAGTATTCCTCGACTTTTTCGTCCAAATTTCAGCATATTTCCATTCCCTGTCATAAATTTAACTAAGTTTAGGTAGTAATAAATCTCAAGAGAACTTTTTTGTATTTAAAACAATTTTCCACTTTAAAATAAAAAATACTCCTAAACTTGGAATAAATTGGCCTAAAAATTGGGCATGAATTTCGTGAATCACTCGGTCCAGCTTCAACGAAATCTGAGCCGAGTTTTGCGACGGAGAAACACATTCCGACGCGACTTTCCGGCCACCATAACTATATCATACGATGTCCAAACTATACATATATCAATGGATTCTCAATACAAAGGAGAAGAGAATATGGTTCCATATTGCGGAAAACCGATGACACAAGGATTCCCCTTACGTACCTAAAGTTGGCTGAAAAATCAACCGCGATCCCTTCTCTGAAAAACTGCACGAACGCTGATCTTTGGACGACGATTTCTCTCTGTCCATGTCTCAAAACTCGCGGCCACCACTTGAAATTCTTCTCCTATATGCCAGCTTCGAAATTAGTCGCCGCGTGCTCTAGATGCCTTGGTTCACGTGCAATAAAAAGAGAGGCTCATGGACAGAATTCTATTTGGCAGAAAAGGAGATTTTCAGCCACCCATTTGATGTCTATTTATAGTGCAGAATAATATTTTCAATTCTATTGGACTTTGGACTCTTTTAGAATCAATCTTAGTCATCCATCAATAATTAATCTATCTATAATTTCTCAGATTTAATCAAATATGAATTTACTTAATAATCCCATATTTATCTCAATTACAATTCTATCTCTATTCAAATTCCATCTTATCTTTCCAAATTATACCATAATTTCCATCAATTTTGAAATTAAATGATTCCAAAATATTAGATAATGATTTTCCAGATATTATAAATGAATAAAAATTTATTTTATAAAAATTGGGGGCATCACATCTTAACCTCCTTAAAAATAAATTCATCATCGAATTTGCTTAAGAAAAATTACATCAATCTATTTAAACAATTATGAAAAATTCTTCCTCATTCCATTTTTCAATTCTCAAGTGGCATCTTCATCTCTATGATGTGTCATGCCACCTTTACCATGGGTACCATCTTATTCTTCGAATGCTTGTTCTAGTACTCCAATATCTCTATAGGTTGTGCATCATATGTCAGGTTCACATTCAAGTTTGGTTCTTACATATTCCCTATGTTAGCATCATCATGTTGATACTTGCATAATATTAACACGTGGAAGACGCTATGCACGTGTCCATATGATGGCGGTAGCGCCAACCTGACGCTGCATCTCTAATCAATGCAAATATCTCAAATGGACCCACATTTCTAGGGCTCAACTTGTCGTTCTTACTGAATTTCATTACTTCTTTCATTGGAGAAACTTTTAGCATCACTCGATCTCCAACCTTAAAGATCTACTATCTTCTTTTTTTGTCAGCATAAGTCTTTTGCCTTGTGAATGCTGATTTCAACATTTCTCTAATGAGATGAACCTTTTCAGCATCCTCCATAGTTTCCTTAACATTTCTTTTGACAAGAATTGTTGTCCTCTCACCTCACTCCAATAGATGGGGAGCGACATGGTCTTCCATACATGGCTGCGAAGGGTGCTATGTCTATGCTGGAGTGGTACTTATTATTATATGCAAATTCAATCAGTGAGAGATGAGTGTCACAATTGCCATTTTAGTCCAATGCACATGTTCGGAACGTATCTTTCAATGTCTGTATGGTGCGCTCAGACTATCCGTCAGTCTGAGGATGGAACACAGTGCTAAAATTTAATTTCGTTCCAAATGCACCCTGGATGCTCTGCCAAAATTTGTCCGTAAATCATGGATCTCTATCTGCCACAATAGAGACTGGCACTCCGTGTAGTCGGATAACCTCCTTAATATAAATGTCCATCAGGCTTTCGACGGACTGCTTTCATTTGATGGGAATGAAGTGGGCCGCTTTGCCGATTCGGTCCACCACTACCTATATGCATCGTGGTCCTGTTGGATTCTTGGAAGTCTTGTGACAAAATCGATCGTTATCTTTTCTTATTTCCATTGTGGGATTCTAAGTTCCTGCAAAATTCCATATGACTTTTGGTGCTCAACTTTCACTTGTTGGCATATGATGCACTTTGCAACGTATTATGCTGTCTTTCTTCATGTTGTTCCATCAAAAGGACCGTTGTAAATTCTTGTATATTTTCGTGCTTCCAGGATGAATGGCAAATTTCGATTTGTGGCATTTATCAAACACTTATCTTCTTAATCCTTCATTATTAGGGACCCACAAATGCCCCTATATCTGATCACTCCATCTGTGATTGAAAAGTCAGTAGGAATCTTTTCGCATAACTTGAGTAGGTGGTTGTACTCATTATCGTTGGGTTGAGCTTGTCCAATCTTCAATAACAACTCTGGTTGCATGTCGAGATGTGCCATAATCCATATACCATCATCGCGGACTTACTTAGATGATGTAGTCAATCATATTTCAGTGACTCACTCTCATACATGCGAGTGATCCTACCCACTTTCTTCTGAGTGCATCTGCGATTGAGTTTGCCTTTCCGGAATGGTAACTGATGAAAAACTCGTAATCCTTAAAAAACTTAATCCATCTTCTCTGATGCATATTTAGATCACGTTGGGAGAAGATGTACTTCAAGCTTTTGTAATCTATAAAAATTTCGAACTCTTCGTCGTAAAGGTAGTGCCCTCCAAATCTTGAGGGCGAAGACCACCATTACTAATTTGATATCGTGCGTGGGTAATTCTTCTCATATTTCTTCAATTGACTTGATGCGTAGGCGATGACCTTTTCATGTTGCATCAAGACGCACCTCAAGCCCGTGCCACATGCGTCACTGTAGATCACATAACCTTCTTGGCCTAAAGGTATGGTAAGAATAGGCGTCATCGTCAATTCTTTCTTTAACTCTTGAACGCTATCTTCACACTTTTGTGACCTTTCATATTTGACGCATTTATTTGTGAGATTTGTCAGTAGCGACGTGATCTTGGAGAAATATTGTATAAATTTTCTGTAATATCCTGCCAACATGAGGAAGCCTCTGATTTTCAATATATTCTTTGCTTGCTCCTAGTTGGCAACTGCTTCCACTTTGACATGATCCACTTTCTGCTGAGTGCATCAGCGATTGAGTTTGCCTTTTCGGGATGGTAATTGATCACAAACTCGTAATCCTTAAAAAACTCGATCCATCTTATCTAACGCATATTTAGATCACGTTGGGAGAATATGTACTTCAAACTTTTGTGATATGTGAAGATCTCAAACTCTTCACCTTTAAAGTAGTGCCTCCAAATCTTGAGGGCTAAGACCACCGTTACTAATTCAAGATCATGCGTTGGGTAGTTCTTCTCGTGTTTCGTCAATTGCCTTGATGCATAGGCAATGACCTTTCCATGTTGCATCAAGACGCACCTCATCACTATAGATCACATAACCTCCTTGGGCTAAAGGTATAGTAAGAATAAGCGTCGTCATTAATCTTTTCTTTAACTCATAGAAGCTATCTTCACACTTCTGTGACCATTCATATTTGACACATTTCTTTGTGATATTTGTCAGTGGAGACGGCACGACGCGATTTTGGAGAAATATTGTATAAATCTCCGATAATAATCTGCCAGCCCGAGGAAGCCTCTGATTTTCAATACATTCTTTGGTTGCTCCCAGTTGGCAACTGCTTTCACTTTGACAGGATCCACTGATATTCAATTCTTGTTGATGATATGCCCGAGGAACATTATCTCTTCCAGTCAAAATTCGCACTTCGAAAATTTGGCGTACAATTTGTGCTCTCGCAAGGTCTGTAGCACAACCCGTAGATGCTCCTCGTGTTCCTCTAAGCTTGATGAATAAATTAAAATATTATCGATGAAAATAATCATGAACTTGTTTAGATATGTCCTGAACACTCGGTTCATCAAATCCATAAAGGTTGCAAGAGCATTGGTCAGCCCAAATGGTATCACTAGAAACTCATAGTGGCCATATCATGTCCTGAAGGCTGTATTCGACACATCATCACCAACTATTCGAAGCTAATGGTAATCACTTCTCAAGTCGATCTTGGAGAACACCCTTGCCGAAGACAATTGATCGAACATGTCGTTGATTCTTAGTAGTGGGTACTTGTTCTTTATCGTGATTTTGTTCAATATTCGGTAGTCTAGAGTCTCATAGACCCGTCCTTCTTCTTTACGAATAGCACCGGAGCGCCCCATGGAGAGATGCTCGGTCGGATGAATCCATTATCGAACAACTCTTGGATTTTGGTATTCAATTTCAACATCTTCGTTGGAGCCATTCTGTATGATGCCTTCGATATGAGTGTGTACCCAGTACCAAATCGATGTGGAAGTCGATCTCCCGCAATGGTGGTAATCCCGTGACATCATCTGGAAAGATGTCCGAAAATTCATTTACTACTTGAATGCTATTTCAGTCTATCTCAGTCCTGTCTGTCTTAATCACACTTGCCAAGAATCTTCGGCATCCTTACTTCAATAGCATCTGGGCTTTGATAGCTGACACCAGGACCTTGCCTAGCTCTAATGGCGTGAATCTTATGACAATCTGAGGTCCTCCTGGTACTTCGAACAGTATCTTCTTTGCTCGGTAATGTAAGTAGGTATCGTGGTAGGACAACCGGTCCATACTCAACACCACATCATAATCCATGATCGGAACGATGATCAGGTCCGCCGAAAAGTCCTTGTCATTTATCAATCCAATAACTATTTATCATCTATTACATGATGGCAATCTTTCTTGTTCTTAATTACTTCCTTATAAGTCATAGGTACAACATAAATTTTGGATTATTTCTATATCATAACATTAGGCATGTTTTCTCCTCTCATAGGTAGCATTCCCAAGTAATTTAAAGATCAACTTTCCAATTTGAATTCATAATCTTTCCTAAATTAGGAATCCATTAAGGTATACTTTAATCCACTATTTGATAATAGATGTCATGCTGTACTCGTTATGTTGACCTCGCTTTTATCTTAATTTATGATACCTTAAGGATAACGTGAGGATAATCTCCTTAGGACTTTGGTTATTCAACCTTATAATAACTTCCTTAGAACTTTGGTTATTTCGAAAATAACATCTTTAGGCATTTCCTTACACCTTCAATTCTATTTCCATTATTTAAAGATTTATGTTATCCCTGACTTCATCCATGGCTTCACCAACCAATTTTCGACTGGCGTAAATCAACTTGGGGTCGCCGCAATCCGTCTCGAGGGAGATCTGCTCAACCTCTTCCATCCATCTTTTTGCGTCCTCGAAGTCGCCCTTCCCGTCGAACTGATGGGACTGCAACTTTAGGAACCTCTATAGTGTCTCTACGATCATACCCAACTACCATACAAGACTCATGGGTGTGGGCATACTCGGTGTGAGTTAAGTGGGATCCATAAAGATCCTCGCTTCAACCTCGTTCAATTGGGGATCTCGGGTCTGCTGCTTATTCTCTATTAGGCTCTAAGTTCGCAGGTCATTAGCCTGTGAGCCTAAGGCCTGCTGAATGACCTGCTATAATATGCTCTTAGGAGCCCGTGGGATGTGTTCCGAAAAAGTCATAAAAGCTGCTCCCTACATCAATAACAATGACAATTTTATTAGTGTGAGCTCCATAATCTATGTCGCAATACAATACTTGATTGATCATTAATGATTGTAATGGTTGCTCGTGACAGTTGCACATAGACTCAATTCTAACTATTAGAGACAGCTAAGAAGTGTCTCTCTTTAGACTCTGATACCTTTTGTAACATCTCGAGACCCACATGACTTTCACATGCTTAGAGTCATCTCAAAGACGCTACACAATTCTATATAAAATAATTTTACAAAAATCTAACTATAAAATGCGGAATTAATAATCATAATATCTAAAAATCCATAATATTAAGGGGCTAAAAATATCCACGACTCCACTTTACTAAATATGCGAAAAAAATAAAAACTAATCCAATAATCTAGTAAGACTTAATCTTATACCATGTGCAACATCTCTGTCACTGAGCCTGACCACTTGCATCACCATCTTTTATCATCTCACATGCATGAATCCAGATGCAGGAAAAAACTCATCAGTATAAAAATACTCAGTATGTAGAGTCTAATTATAATGATAATTAACAGTGTTAAAAAAATCAATGACAATATGGAGCAATAAACAATATAGCACTACATAAAACAATATGAGGATAACTCAATAATCAATAAAATAATATAGCCTTAAATCAATAAAGATGATCAGAAAAGAGGGTCAATAGATCGATCAATATCAATTACCAATAATCAATTATGCCTGATCACTATGACACTATTTAATTTAATAATTTCAATTCAATTACCAATATTAGTGATCATCGGCCAATAATAATTTATATTTAATTCAATGGGCGGAGGCAAAGCCAGCCAACGCCAACATCCGAATGACCATGATTTGATTCAATTCAATTCCATTCGATTCGATTCGATCTTTGGAATTATTCAATACAATAGGGAGCACTCAGTAAATTAAGGAAAACTCCATATCTCTTTCATGTAGACTAGTGGAGGTTCAAACCACGATAAGCTGCTCTTCAATAATAGCTCTAACAATAGCTTCATGATGGCGGGGGACCATGACCATCACAGGATAATAGACATGATCAGGTAAGGGGGTCAATAGACCGATCAATATTAATTAACAATAATCAATTATCAATTATGCCTTATCACTATGACACTATCCAATTTAACAATTTAAATTCAATTATCAATATTAGTGGTCATCGGCCAATAATAATTTCTATTCAATTCAATGGGTGAAGGCAAAACCAGTCAACACCAACATCTGAAAGACCATGATTTGATTCAATTCAATTCAATTCCATTCTATTTTATTCGATTCGATTCAATTCAATGCAATTCAATCTTTGGAGTTATTCAATATAATAGGGAACGCTCAGTCAATTAAAGAAAACTCCATGTCTCTTTCATGTAGGTCAGTGGGGATCAAACCACGATAAGCCGTCTTTCAATAATAGCGTTAATAATAGATTCGTGATGACGAGAGACCGTGATAATCACATAACAATCATAGATTTCTTAAAGAATGACGTCTCAAACCTCTGTGCACACTATTTGTCCCATACAATATTCATATCAATAACAATGTGACCCTGGAGGTATAGAGACAATCGAAGAATATGAAAATCACCCAATAGCTTTTGTCTTTTATTTTGTTTACCTAATGGACCTATATTTAACAATTTAATTTAGGTTAAACAAGAATCCAATCGAGAAAAAACTGCTAGATCAATACTATAATAGATAATAAGATCTGATGGGGTAACGGTAGCGATAATCTCAAATCAAATCTAGCAAATTTGATGAGATCATATTTGTTTACAATATAATCATGAACGATCAGAAATAATTAACTATAGTAATTATTTAATTATCTATAATAAGATATTCTAAATTATATTTTCTATCTCTAGAACTCGGCCCGCATCGAGTGGAACCCGAGCCGTATTCGGAGACGCTCAAATTCATCTCGGGCAGGGCAAACCCGGGCCAGGTGTATAATGAACCCGGATCGGATTGACCGATTCATGTTCAATCGAAATCGCGCCGCACTCGTGCCGCACCGAAGCACACCGGGCCAATAGGAACCCGGGCCGGATTGGACAACTCGATCCAATTCCGAGTCTGACTCGATCCGGATTCAACAAAATTTGGGCCAGGTTCTGCCAATGATGGAGAAACGCATTTCGACGCGACTTTTCGACCACCATAACTATGTTATACAATGTCCAAACTATACCTATCATATATCAATGGATTATTTGTACAAAGGAGAAGAAATATGATTCAATGTCACGAAAAATTGACGACGTAGGAATTTTCCTTACGTACCTAAAATTGATTAAAAAACCAATTGTAATCCCTTCTCTGGAAAACTACATGAACGTCGATCTTTGGACGACAATTTCTTTCTGTCCACGTCCCGAAACTCGCGACTAGCACTTGAAAGTTCTTCTCCTATATGCCGACGTCAAAATCAACCACAACGTACTCTTAGGAGTGCCTCGGTTCGCGCGCAAGCAAGAGAAAAAGAGGGGCTCGTGGGTAAAATTCTATTTGGCAAAAAAGAGACTTTTCAGCCACCCCTTTGATGTCTATTTATTGGGCCTAGAATTCTTTTAGAATCAATCTTATCATCCATCAATAAATAATCTTTCCATAATTTTTCAGATTTAATTAAATTCTAATTTACTTAATAATATTATATTTATCTTGATAGCGATTTTATCTCTGTTTAAATTCCATCTCATCTTTCCAACTTACACATAATTTCCATTAATTACATAATTAAATTATTTTTAAATATTAGATAATAATTTTCAAATATTATAAATGAATAAAATATTCCTTTTTTTATAAAAATCAGGGTCGTCATAATTAGGATGAATAAAATTTTATATTCACATATGAGAAGCAACATTAGTGTTAAGGTATATATGTTTTATTAAAAAAATTTGAGACAATCAAGTGAGAACATGATTATTCAAACTAAGCATTGTGTTTGGATCTAAGGTAAAGGAGGTTAAAGAGAGAAGAAGAGAAGGAGAAAGAAATTCTCCTCTTTTTCATTTCCCTCCATTTGACTAATTTTTTTCAACTATGAAATGAGGTGTAATGAATCGGAAGAAATTTTTTTAACATAATTTTACTTATTTAGTCTCACTTTTATTAGTTTTTAAAAAATATTGTTGTATACTTAAAATTTTTTAGTACCTTTATTTTTTCCTTTTTTTATTACTTCACATCCAAATAAAGTTAAATATTTTTACTCCATTACCTCACTTTTCCTTTCCTTTCATTTTCTTCCCTTCTTAATGACTATCCAACCACAACTTTAATCTTGAACTATATCAACCAGCGTGCCAAATATTACTTAAAACATCATTTGGATACAAATATTTGAATTCGTTGATCCCGTGTGCACCTTTGTTCTTAGAAGTTAGAACAAAAGTAAGTGTGGAACTCACGTTAATAAAGATAGGGGTGTTTGACTAAAATGATGAGAATAAGATGCTAATCCTGACTTTGTTTTTGTGCCTAACGGGACTAAACAGGGCCATCTTAAACGATCTAACTCAAAAATCTAAAACATCTCACAAGTTTACGCTGGTTAAATCCGATTAAGTTAAATGAGTTTATGAAGAATTAAGAATTATGAATACACTGACATGAAAATAAATCACAACCGTAGGATTTCGATTATGGGCCAAGTAATCTGGACCGTCCCTTGGCGTACCATTCTTTTTCTCTTTCCTCCTCACGCCGACTGCGGGAAAATAAGGGGAACAGAAAAAGGGCCGAGTGCGAAACTCGAATCCTTTCCATTTCTCAAACCCTCCCCAAAACCCTAGAGCTCTCTCGCCGCTTTAATCGCGTCCTTCCGCCGCCGCCGCCGCCGCCGTCTCCGTTTTCGTCGCTGGTGAGCCTTCTCGCTCCATCCTCACTCGAAAGGTCGCCATTATGAGCCTTGATCGGTTTCGTTCTTCGTTTCTGGGTTTAAATCTTCAGGGATCTTATCTCGATTTCTAGGGATTTCTTTTCTCCTGGGGTTAGAGGAGAAGGATGAACTTTAAGAACGCTAAGATTCCGAACGTTCCCGGCGCCGGAGCCGCGAGCACGCTGGTAAAAGTCGCGCTCATTGGCGGAACTGCCGTCTATGCCGCCCTCAACAGCCTCTACAACGTCGAGGGTGGTCACCGTGCCATAGTTTTCAATCGAATTCAGGGCATTAAGAACAAGGTTTGATGGTTAAAATAATGTTTTTTAAATTCTTTTGGTTAAATTTTTGTATTCGCACTTGATATGATATGCGCATATGTTTTTTTGGTTGTCCATATACATGTATTCTTAATGCTTGTGACTGTTGAGGTAATCCAAAAGCTCAATTTCGTGAAACATAACGTGGAAAATGACTATGAATAGTACAACTCGTGGACAGTGTTTATTTTTGTTTCGCCCTTTAACATGTTAAAATTTTGTGCTTATTCTGAGATCAGTGTGCCGTTTGTTGATTCTGTTCACAAATTCACCATCATATACCATTTTTCTGATTAAATTTTTTGTGCTTATTGGCCATGCTAATCTTCTTTGTATCGAAGAAACTTTTTCCGAATAAATGTACAGTCGACAAACCTTATCCAATTCTGTCATGCAGGAAATTGCAGTTTTTCAGCTCTTTGTTACTTTCAATAGAAACTTTTGTGGTTTCTATTTGGGTTTGCATGTTTGAGTCTAACCATTTTGATGAACCGGTGAGAAGAACCTTTCTTACCTGTTTTGTGGGTGTTTGAAAGCTGTGGGCAGATTCGGGCATAGTATGGACTGACCCTCAATTGCATGAAACCTTGCTATGAAGGTTTGGTCGGGTGGAGTGCAACAATACAACTTCATATATCATCAAGAAGGAGAAGGGCCACGCAGCTGGCTGTTCTGTGGCACCTACAGCTACAGAAAACTAAAGTCCTTTTTTTGTGGGGATATATGTTACACTGAGAATATAATACACCATGTTTTTCTTTGATCAGAGATTGGGGCCGGATTTCAGGAGTGAGTGAGTTTTTGAGAGAGAGTTTTTTTTGTGATACTGTATAGTTTTGATCCTTAATATTCATTTGCCTACTACTCAATATAGCGGGATGACTACATATTTTTTGTTGTTATTTTTCCCTTAAAACTTCATTTTAATGAAATTGGAAATCCTCATATCTACTTGTTTCTTGTCTTCTCAGACTTAGAAATCATATGACAACTCCATAATTCTTCCATATTCTGGATAGTTTCAGTATGGAGTATCAAGAAATTCAGATAACTTGTAGTACCTCAACGAACTGCTGTTATGATGTCTAAGAGTTTTTATGTTGGTTCTTGTTTCAATGTGCAAATAGTTCTGGATGACATCTGCTAAATGTAATATATGTGGTAGTTGTCGATTTAGTTTATCTATCTTGCCTTTGACATTTGCTTACTGTCTATTATTCTAAATCATTAGAGTTTCCTAAGAAAAAAATGAAGCAGGGTAAGTTAGGAATGTTATGTGGATTATGTTTGAGATTTCAATACTTCAAGTGCTCAAGTTTGGGGTTGGATTGAGTTATGGAGTATGAGAAGAATTAAAATCAAGTTGTGGTTGAAAACATAGCATTTATACTGAGTTTGTTTTTTAGGAGAATTTATACTGAAAGTTGAATTGACCTCATTGGTCATAACAAACAATATACTCTGTTTCTACTCTCTTGTTATCTAAGTATATTAGTTTTCATAAACTGTATTCCAACTTTTATTCCTAGCATGGCTTCACTGCTAAATTGCACTTATTAAGACACTTTTACTCCATTAGGTAATTAGTCATTGAACTTGAATTCACATGTGTTTTTCTTTGTGGTGTTATTTTTTGAACTTTTTTTATTATTTTATTTAAATGCAACTTTTGTGCAGGTCTACCCAGAGGGAACCCATTTGATTATTCCATGGTTTGAGAGACCCGTTATTTATGATGTCCGTGCCCGTCCCCATCTGGTTGAGAGTACTTCTGGAAGTCGTGATCTTCAGATGGTACATTTTCTTAATTTAGTATCCATTCGCAGATGAAAAATCATAAAGATTATCCATTTACCTAAATCATTTTAGAATTGCGTTTTGGTACCACTTCTCGTATTTATTCAAAAAGCTGATATTCAAATATTCTGCCTTGTCTATTTGTGGTTTCTGTCTTTTGGTTTTGCATTAATATTATGCAATTATTTCATGATTGAGTATTATTATTAATATTATTGAACAATGCATATTTTAGCTACCCATGTAGCACACATGAATCTTTGGATATGACAGGGTGGTCACATGCATAATTCATCCACCGACCTATGTACCTGCTGCATTTTTTGTCGCTCCACATGCATTTTTACTTCTGTATTTCTATTTGATTTTTCAAAATTTAATAGTTAATACTTTTAAATTGTATAATGTGCTTCATCATATTTTTTGAACATACTCTAGTTCATTATATGGGGAACATTCTGTTGTATGTTTGGTGTTATTTGTGGTTGTTGTTTTATCATATTGCATTTTTACAGCTCATGATATTGGGAATATCTTCTCTTTTTTTTTTCTGTTCAGGTGAAGATTGGGCTTAGGGTTCTCACTCGTCCGTTACCAGATCAACTTCCTACTATTTATCGAACTCTTGGAGAGAACTATAATGAGAGGGTCCTTCCTTCTATCATTCACGAAACATTGAAGGCTGTAGTTGCTCAATATAATGCCAGCCAGCTGATCACGCAGAGAGAGGTTGGTCATTTCTTTATAATCATTCAACTATTTGTTGTGCGAACAGAGATCTATTATTTTGTGTACCATTTATATGTGAATACTTGCTGCTTTTTGTGACTACATGAAATGTTAGTGTAACTAAAACATATAACGAATGCCACACTCTTTGTCTTCTGTAGGCTGTGAGTAGGGAAATACGGAAGATATTAACTGAGAGAGCCAGGAATTTCAACATTGCCCTGGATGATGTCTCAATAACAAGCCTTAGTTTCGGTAAGGAGTTTACCAATGCAATTGAAGCTAAGCAGGTGGCTGCTCAAGAAGCAGAGCGTGCTAAGTTCATAGTTGAAAAAGCAGAGCAAGATAAGAAAAGTGCTGTTATCAGAGCACAGGTATGAGCAAGATAAAGAAAAGTGCTAACATCATATTTGAGTTCAAGAAGTAACCTCTCATGCTATGATGTGAGGCATGTGAACTATGCCAGAACAGAACATCATATCTTGGATTTTGTTCTTTTCCCCACTCTGATCACTATTGCATTTATAATAGTTTGAGTGTCCAAATTTTGAATATATTTGACAAGGCACATATATTTCATTCCCAAATGGTCCTGAAGAATTGGTGCACCAAAGTATCACCTCTGAATTCAAGGCCATTGGCATGTGAAAATAAACATATGCATGATTAGTTTGCTCTGTAACCTCACTAATCGTTCTTCCCTTGCTTCTAAAACAGGGTGAGGCTAAGAGTGCTGAGCTTATAGGGCAAGCAATAGCAAACAATCCAGCATTTCTTGCCCTAAGACAGATCGAAGCAGCACGGGATATAGCCTCTGTAATTGCAAATTCTTCCAACCGTGTCTTCTTGAACTCCAATGATCTCTTGCTGAACCTTCAAGCACTGAATCTTGAGACAAAATCGAAGAAGTGAAGACTGACAGTGTTGTTTAATGCTCATCAGTTATCCATTTCTGGATGATGATTGGATGGATCCTACTTGTAAGTGGGTTTTTTTTTTCTTTCACCACTGAACTTCTAATTTTGAAGTAAATTGCAAGACAATAATCCCCTTGCAATATGTCCTTTAATGGTTTAATTGGACCTTGAAGACATTCTTTTGCTCTTTCTTACCGGAATAAATCTTTTGCAGACATGGGCATTTTTACATTTATCATTACCTGCTTGTGGTCCATATTACTTCTTTTTTTCATAAGATCTTATTATTTGTTTACCACTGAAACTTCACTAGTCAATTTTCGAATTGGTTCACATGATGACTTTTAACATGTACTCATTTCTGATTACTAATTTGTAACTCTAAATAAAACTACTTAATTTGTAAGTCACGGGCAATTTGTTATAAGACGTTGCTTGTCTTTGCTATTGTAATTTATATTGGAGGTCTGTGTTTGCAATTGAATTTTGTGTGTTAGTCTATTCTAATCTTTATCAGTGTTAGTTTGTAAGTCGGTCACCTTGTGAACCCTTATTTTCTAGACATTGGTTTATCATAATTCAGAGGATCGGAGAAAAAAGTTGTCCATGTGGTTTGGCCATTCACTTGGAATATGCCAGAGTTTTTAGGCCTCCTGAAAAAAGGTCTTTAGGCATTTGTACTGTGTGAATTGAGTTGTTTCATATTGAAATATTTTATGTAATTAAATATTATTTTCTCATGACTGAAATTTCGGGGAGGGACTATAAATTTTAATGTTGCGTTGAGTTATTCTTCGAAGCAAAGTTCGATTTTCTATGTAGATAAAGCTTGTTACATAAAAAGGTAATTTTGAAATAATAACTTGAGGAAGCAGCATGTCAACTCTAATAATAAATCATAAACAAAATTGATAAAAATATGAAAGGTGAAGCACAAAATTATTTAGATATATCCACCCTAGTTCCTTTTTATCTTACATTTAGTTAATCTTTTTATTTTAAAAACAAAATTTTGTGTTCTTTCATCGATCTTGATCCTAGAACCTGGGTTGAAACTTTGATCTTAGAAGCATATTCTTATTTTTAAAAACGTAGCCGTCATAGTCAAATTAACCTACGTTGCTATAAGCTTAACAATGTCACATTTGCTAGGGCGAGGTGATTGGATATTATACAAAATAATGTTTGATAAAATACAAAAATAGAATATAGAAGATTTGTTAAATGTTATAATTGATAATGGAACAAAAGATTGGGAAATAATTGTCGCAAACAATCCATATGGAGCATGACCATACAACTAAAGATTCAAAAGCCCATAACAGATGCTGCAATGGGAAAGGTGGGTGTAAAGGTGAGAAGAGAAAGTTTGGCAAGTCCCAAAAGAAAGTGCACCAAAAACTGTACTAATTTCAAGCAACAAATCATTGTTTTATATTAGAGGAAAAATACCAGAGCTTGTTTCCTAAATGCGGCCAAATCCGAGCAGACACGACTCGTATGGGCCAAGTCAATTGATATTTGACCACGAGCCCCAAAAAACCGGTAAAATAGAGGTGACCTAGAGGAGCACAGGATTAAAAAAAAAGGAAAAGAAAATAAAAGAAAAGAAAAGAAAGAAAGAAAGAAAGAAAGAAAGAAGACAAATTAGACAACAACATTTGGGAATCAAAACAATCAATTCCAAGAAGCATAAATTGGATGAATTGAATCATTAAATTTTGTTGTAGTCTCATGTGACTCACCTTGTCGTCGGTGTGGTTGTGCATGGAGCTGGACACGCCCACCCAAACCTGTGAGACGTGGAGTTTGGGCCCAAGCTTAAGTGCTACTTTCAGTGTGTTCATATTGAATTTCTTCGTTTTGCTTTTGATGCGGTGTTCGAGTGCATTGTGTATTTGTATTTCATGTTAAAAGTAATAAATAAACAAAATTTCCTATATTGGAACATTATGACAAGAGTTAGTGTTGTAGTACCTATTTTGAACTCTTGTCATAATAAGTGGGTATTGTACCTATTTTGAACTAATTATGTATTAAATTAAAGGAAATCAATTTTTGTCATGACATATAGTGCTAACTATATTATAATATGACAAAGAAATTCACCCCCTTCACCCATAAACAAGTTCTGTCATGATATATTTAATATAATTACTATCTAATTAATCTATATTGTATATTATGTACGTAAGAGACATAAAAGTTTGAATAAGAACATAATTCATAATATAAAGTTTTAAGTTAAGTTCTAAACTAAGTGAAGAAAAAAGAGAAGAAAAAAAGTATACAAATACGGTCTCACGTTGATGACAGTAGAAAGTTTAAAATAAAGGGACAAATATTAATGAATTGGGAGATTAATGGACCAAAATGTTCAAATTTTAACGGAAAAAATCCATCTTTTTCAAATTCAGAATAATAATTCTTATTAAACTATTTATTAGTAAAAAAAATGGCCAATCAATCAATTTTTACCAATCTTTGATCTAATTACACTTTCAGTTTTGAGGCCACTCTTGTGAATGTTGGTCAATTATAGATTTAGAAAATATGTGGACCCAAAATAAAAAAATATGTGAAATTACCATTAATTCATAGATCAATGATAATCTTTAATAAATATTTTTAAGATGAATTTATAATGAATTTATATTTATCATTGTTTTATACATCCATGATAGTCCACGTGCGTAGATCTCATTTGGATTCACACAATTTCCAACCCCTTAACATTATAAAGGAGATGAATCGTTATGTAATTAAGCAATAGAACACTTCTTCTTATGTAAATGTTGGCATGCAGAAAATTATTAGCTCTTGTGAATCCGCTTTGATATTCTTTGGTTAACACTTTTTAAATGAATTTAATATCACCATTAATAATAGATCAATGATAGTCCGCATGTGTGGACCTACTTTGAATTCACACAATTTTCGATCCCAAAATTTTAATGTGATTTTGAAGCAAAATACTTCTTTTAAGACAATTTTATCATTTTAATGTTGAGTATTAGTATAAAAATAAAATGATATAAAAAGAGTGACATTAGGATTTTTAAAGTTATAATAAGAGGAGAAATTGCAAGTTGGTTTAGAGACAATAAGCGCCGAATTAATCTTCCATATGCGGCAGTGTTGCAAGTCCATATAAACATGTTTACCTCTTATCTAATGCAGCTTACGTAGTACACATAGATTAAGATTCATATGGTACAAGTTTCCATTTTAAATTAGAGGCTGCCATATTAAATACAGGAAAAAAATTAGACACATTTAATTTTTTTATTCAAATTCCTTACGAAACCTAAAAGATTATTTTTGTTGCCTACTTGATTGTTTAATTGCTTCTCTAACCGACTCATCAGTTGTCCTCAAACGTCTCTTTGGCTTTTAATTATGTTTACTTGAAAATGGCTGGGTGGAAGTGAGACCAGAAAGCATAATAGGTCGGGGTTATATATATATATATATATATATATATATATATATATATATAATCAAAAGTTGTACAATAATATATATTTATATATATATTATATGCCAACTTGCAGAGTGAAAGAATCAAAAGAATGATTTTATATAACATGGCATATTGATTGAACATTGCAAAAATATTAATGACCCAATCTGTGTGGTCCGGTTTACTTCAGTTTGCGATTATATACAATTACGCGTGAATAACGCATGCATAACATGTCACATGGGATTACCTGAATCAATGCATAAGAAAATTTAAACCCCCAGAGGCCACAGCAATACTGAAATAGCTGCTGCTTTACCTGCCTGTTGAATGGTTAAATGATGCTTCAATGGGTTGAGCTATCATTATCAACCCACAGAAGATTTATTATCAGGAACCATCCTCCTGGGATAACTTCTAGTTTTCTTGTGCTGATCAATTAATGCTCAAGTGTTTGCCATTGAGGGATCAACGAATTGGTGATTTGATATATGTTCAGAAACCATGGGGATGTATAGTAGTCTGACTAATTAATGAGGGAATCACCATGTCTTTAGAAAAACAAAACAGCTTCTCGTCTTTCCGATGCAACCTTTAAATTCTGAACACGATGTGGAGAAGAAAGAAGTAACATTGCTGTTGACATAAAATGGTAAAGAAGAAGGCGGTATCAGTCCATATTGCTGATACTGAGTCCACCAAAGTTATGACCATATCATATGATCCGAGTCCCGGCTCTCGTGAACCTTTCATCCATGATCTCGCCACCCTCCAAATCCTTCTGACTTTCGTGCAATTATATATCTAACTACCATTGTGCGACCTTCCCTTTCTGTTCCGACTACAAGGTGTGGTCTCTGTCTCTCTCTCCCTAGTAGTCCTCAAGTCCCCATTAATCGTGACCCACATCACCAACTCCACTTTAGAATACCCGAAAGCACTGCTCACACCTAAAGATATTTTCATTTTTTTTCCAATTTCCAACCAGGAGATGTTTTGTAGAGGGTGTCACTCCCCTCCCCCCGTGCAAACACTCCTTTCGTTACACAGTCCTCCAGTATTAGTAGTAGACTATTATTAGTAGTCGCAACGTGCATATTGATGTGTAAGAAGGGAAGAAAGTCAAATCAATTGGTGGACATCTTTTGCAGGCCATAAATTTGATCGCGTCTGGTACATGTACCCTTTCAAAAACTGAGGCGAGGCCGAGGGGCCAAGGGCAGCCATATACCATCACACGCGCCATCTCATCTCATCTCATCACATGCATGCACAATTAAACGCCCGCTGCGTTCAGATCCCGAAAGCTCAACTTAGACTCAATAATTAATCATCAACGCAGATATGAACTCCATTTCCAAGCAGAAACATCTCCTGCAGACTGCCAGTGCCAACTATCTACGGTCGCCTTCTTCTCCTCCCGCTGCTGCTTTCTGTTAATCTCTTCACGGCAAGGTTTTACCATGCAAGGCTCCAAGCCACCGTCTCCAACGCCGCCACCCCAATGTCGCCTCCTTCGTCTCTCTCCTCCTCTCTCCTCTTCCTCCTCTTAGTAGCCTCCTCCTCCCTCTGTTTCCTCCCTTCGTCGGTCTGGCCTTATCCTTTCTCCACACTCGCCATCTCCCGGCACGCTGAGGTCGGCGACGTCCTGGTCTGCGCGCTCGTGCAGTCTTCTTATTCAGTGTCTGGGCGTCCTCCTGGAAGCGAGCTCAACTGCACCAGCGTTTCCACCGGGAGGCAGGAGTCGTACCCGGCCGGAGCTGTCCCGTACTCCGCCGTCGCTGCCGGGGATGGCTTCCTTTGCGGCCTCACCATCCCGCCGGATGGCAGGTCTAATGCCACCATGCAGTGGTGGGGATTGGGATCAGGCGGCGGTGACGGGAAGGAGGAGGCCGGGAAACGAATCTACTTTGGGCCTGCGCTGGAGGCGCTTGCGGCGGGGGACACCCACGTTTGCGGCCTGATCAAGCGGCGGCGCGCGCCACACTGCTGGCGGTGGGAACGGCTGCGGATTCCTGCGTACTATGGGTTCTCGGAGATTGCCGTCGGGAGGGAGTTCGTCTGCGGGCTGCTCGACGGAGGAAGGATCAAGTGCTTCGGCGACGACGAGGGGGTTGTTGGCAGGGAGCCGGACCGGAATTTCACTATGATAGCCGCCGGCACGCGGCACGCATGCGGCGTCTCCGTCGCCGGTGAGCTTTGCTGCTGGGGCGTGGGTGGTCCGAAGCGGGACGAGATCCCGCTGAGTAGCGTGGCCTCGATTGCGCTCGGAGAGGACACGACGTGCGTTCTCCGATCAAATGGGACGGTGCGCTGCTGGGGGAAGAGCTCTCGGCCGCCGGACCACCTAAGAGGCGCGGAGTTCGTCGCGATCGAGGCGAAGGGCGATACCATCTGCGGCATTTTGCTGGTGAACTACTCCGTGGTGTGCTGGGGGAACGATCTGCTCCGAGGGAGCAAGACTGTTTACGACCGTGTCCTGCCAGGGTCCTGCCAGCCATGGTCTGGCTGCCGCTGCGGTCATCTGCCAGGCTCCGGCTTGATGTGTTCTTCCGACCAAGGCATCTGTCAGTCCTGCAAGCTCCAATTCCCATCCGTTTCGCCGCCTTCTCCAACTCGCTCAAACGATTCCGGAAGGTCTGACTCTGAGCCGAGAAGCAATGCCGATAAGAGGAGCCTGCGTTTGCTGCTTGCAATCCCGGTATCGGTGGTCTTAGGATCGGGACTGTTGGCATTGCTATGCTTCATCGTTTTCTTAGTTCGGAAGAGGAAAGGCCGAGCGCGGCCGAGGACGGCGACCGAACCTGCGCTCGCCGAACAACGAACAGAACTCGCTTCCAGTGGCAGGAGGAGCTCCGCTGTGGTCGAGGAGTTCCCGCTTAGTCTTCTGATAAAGCTCACCGAAGACTTCTCTGAGGCATACAAGATTGGCTCCGGTAGCTTTGGCGTGGTCTATCGCGCCGCGCTCCAAGATGGCCGTGAGGTCGCGATCAAGCGGGCCCACCACTCCTCTCCGGCCTCCACCTCCTCACGTCTCGACTACCAGCGCCGCGACAAGGATCTGCACCGGGCCTTCTCTTCTGAGCTCGCCCTTCTCTCCCGCATCAACCACAAGAACCTCGTTCGGCTCCTTGGCTTCTGCCAGGAGCGCGGCGAGCGCGTCCTGGTCTACGAGTACATGGCCAACGGCACGCTGCACGACCACCTGCACAAACGCCCCATGTCGTCTTC
This sequence comes from Pontederia crassipes, assembly GCA_030549335.1. Taxonomy (NCBI): domain Eukaryota; kingdom Viridiplantae; phylum Streptophyta; class Magnoliopsida; order Commelinales; family Pontederiaceae; genus Pontederia; species Pontederia crassipes. The sequence continues at coordinate 41,411,758 of CM060190.1, forward strand.
CTCGCCGCTGGGTTCGTGGTCGTCGCGGTTGCGCCTCGCGCTGGATGCGGCTCGGGGAATCGAGTACCTCCACGCCTACGCCGTGCCGGCTATCATCCACCGCGACATCAAATCTTCCAATATCCTGCTGGACGCGGAGTGGACGGCGAAGGTAGCAGACTTCGGCCTGTCGCTGACAGGTCCGGACGAGGAGGGAAGCGTCGCGGCGGGCACGGTCGGGTACATGGATCCGGAGTACTACAGGCTTCGGCGTCTCACGGCCAAGAGCGACGTGTACAGCTTCGGCGTCGTGCTGCTGGAGCTGGTGACGGGTTGCAAGGCCATATACAAGAGCCACGAAGGTGAGGACTCCGGCGAAGGGAGCTCCACGCCCAGGAATGTGGTGGAGATGGCGGTGCCCTTGATCGAAGCTGACGACGTCGCCAGCGTGATGGATAGGAGGGTGGCGACGGCGACGGCGCTGGAAGCGGAGGCCGTGGCCTACGTCGGATACGTGGCCGTAGAGTGCGTCCGCGGGGAGGCCGGGCAGCGGCCGACCATGGGGGTGGTCGTCGGGGCGTTGGAGAGGGCAGTGGAGGCATGTAGCGGCGACGAAGGCGGCTGCGGCGATGCCGACGGCGACAGGGACGCGCCGGTCGGGGTCGAGCCGTACCGGGCTGGTTCGTTGGTGAAGCGCGCATGCTCGTTTCTGGACCGGGCTGGTTCATTTGGTGGGGGTTTAGCAGGTACGAGTGGTGTGTGAGCGTTGACTTTCTTGACTGATAATAGAGTGCAAAGTCAATTTACATAGAAAGCGTTGTGTTGCCTTCTGTTTGTACATTATTCGTCTTCTTTCACTTGGGTTCTTTCTCACAGATCTAGGATGGTGATGCATTGGTCTGAATGATTCATCTATCATCAGAGTTTTACATTTTTGGGTTCTTCAGTTCAAAGTAGTATAATGCATGAGACCAAGAGCATTTTTGTTTCTCAATTCGGTGGCACATTTCTAAAGGAACATGAATTGTAAACTTTGTACCGTGTCCATTCGATCATCTTCAAATTTAATTACTGGTATATTGCTTACTTTACTGCCCACCATTTTGGTCATCTTTATCTTTTAAGGTGAGTGTTCCCACCTTTTTCTTTTTCTGTTGGATCCCTACCCACAGTTCTAAGCTGCAACTCGTTGAGTTGAGCCAGCAGATGCACACTGAACAAGGAAAAGATATAGATAGATAAATAGATAGAGAAGGAGAGAGAACGAAGAGGTAGAAAAGGAACAAAGAGGTAGAGCTTCTTCACACATCCCCACATCCTGCAGATCTTGGCGGGGTGCTGAACAGTGATATATGGCCGAAGGAATCCTATGCAATTTTGATGATTGGAACTTTGCTGAATGCATCGTTGTATCACACCATACATTTGTTTTGTATTTGGTGTTCGGTAGGGTGGCCACATCCCTCTGCTCAGCGTCCACTTTCGATACATCGCTCCTGGAACTAACATGAGTTGTTGGCTGAGTGGTGGTGACCTTCCGCCAAAAAAGAAGGGGAACATGCCTACTTATTTATAATTGGATTCTGATTATTTCATCAAATAAAAAAGTGGATTCTGATTATAAAACAAGAGAGTTCGAGTTTAGCATTTTTAAATTATCATTGGAATATGATGATATTTTCCAAAACTAATGAAAACGATTTGCCATAGAAAAAAAAACTTTGTAGTATTACACATATAGCTTACTAAAGGCAAAGGAAATTCGTAAAAAGAAGGAAGAGGTCCGGAGGGGTGTCATCGTCCCAAAAGTGCCATTTGTGCTATTAAAAACAGCTAAGTAATATGCAATTTGCTTTGTACAACGACAAGAGTAATCTAAGATCTAAGGTGGTAGGCGCCATGTGCCACCCCATACTCAGCATGGATCGAAGTTTTAGAATCCAAATTGATCTACACCCTTGATAGGTCTTTGCTTTCCTTGAGTTGCCTCCGCCTTTGGAGCTCACTCCCCCACCAAAGGTTCTTAAGTTAGGGTTCTTAATTAGACTCATAAGTGATTTGCAAGATAAAAGTGTTTTGTACCATAGAGTATTTTACGACAATGAATTTTAACTCGCTTTAACTTCTAAAAAATTTCCATTTATTCCAAATTGTTATATGTATTAACTGTTCTTTTGCTTTGTATTTTTCTTATTCCTTAAATAACATTTTAACTCTCAAAGAATACAAAATAAAAAATTCAGGTTAAATAATAGTGTCATATGGGCCATGAAGAATTGGTGGAGTTGTAAGCAAAAATTCTAAAAATTCGAGCCCATTCCGCGTAAAAAGTTTCGGTTTTCTTAAATAATAATATCAAATGCTATTATATATTATTTTATTTTCAAACATTAAAGAAAGAATAATTTGCGGAAGTGCGTTTTAATATTTTCATAATTTTTTTTAATGAAAAAGTTAACATAATCAGTGAGATGAATTAAAATGAAAATAACGATATACTTTAGGGAGGTTCTATAGTAAATTCTTATATTACGTTTTTGCATAAAATATCTATATTTCATGGAAAGTTAAAGGAATTAATCTTTTGAAAATTTTAAAAATCATCGAGACGAAGATTTATATAATTAAGCTTATATAATATGAATATCATTAATATATTTTGAATACATCTAATATAATAAAATATTCAAAAAAATAATGTTTATACTATTATACATGCATAAAATTTTTATGTCATAAATAGTATTATTAAAATATGTAATATATAATTTTATTAATTATATACTAAAATGTTTGTTAATATTATCCATCCATGTCATAAAATATAAAAATTATACAAATTTAGGATCCTGAAATAACCATTCGAAAATTATAATAATATTATAAAATTTTAAAAATCACCAAACAATAATAGGTTTTTTAAAATAAATTTTTTTGATCTTTTCACCCATAACCAAATATCTTAGAGGTGGAACATAAAGAAGGTGGAACCAGACAACTATTCACGATTTTTTTTAACTTTTTATAAATGACATTTTTTCAAACCTTTTTTTCCTTCTTTTAGAAATTTCTCTCTCTTGTGTTTCTCATACAAATATTATATTTATTAAATATAATATATTTACTATAAATAATTAATTTAATATTATTTATTACTTATTTTATAAAAAAAATATTTTTAAATATAATTTATTAAAAATAATTTTATATTTAAGAATATATTTAATTTTTTAGTATTATTTTTATTAATTGATAATATTCATAATATCTATATTTTATTTAAACACCCAGTAAAATTAATCTATCATATTAATTTTTAGCTCTTCATCGTCGCGTTTCATGTGAACATATATTGAGCCGTCAATTCAACTATTTTACCTAGAATTTGAAAGAATAACTGTTATACTATAGTAAGGTTATAGTAGAATTCACGGGACGACTTATTTTTAATTTATTGTGTAAGAGTAAAACATAATTAATAATTTGGAAATGTAAAATAATAGGATAACTAATGATTTTAATCACTTTTGGCTTCTTTTAGGTACACGTCCATTAATCCCAGTTCATCTCCGTGTAGAAATGGCAACTCTCCTATCCACCCTCACAATCCTCTCTCACACTTTCTTCCAGCCTTTTTTCATATTTATTTATTTAAATTTAATATTGCATAATTAACTTTCAAGTTTTGATTCTAAATTAACGACACATTTTTAGTTATAGAACTATTAGTTAACAAATTACTATGGGTTCTTCTTAAATTGTTTGTAATTTCCAATTAACAGAACATAGTTAGGTTTTAAGTTATAATTTTAACTAACTCAATCATATAACTAGAAAACTATTAATTACCTTATTAGGATCTTACATATTATATTTAACATATGTAATAATATATATTATTAGTTTGATATTATAATTTATTATATTAAGTCAAAATATTCATTTTTTAAAATAGTTAATTATCATAATCTTCTAGCTTAAATTAACTAATAATATTCGTTAAAAATGTACTTTAAAGTTTTAATTTCTCACATTTTACTCAAACGTTTATCCGAACCTGTCTACCAAATTATTCTTTTAAATTTTTGTGCTACATTTTAATTCATCCAAATAAAATTAAAATAATTATTCTTAGGAAAAGTTACTCATTATTAGTATTTTTAAAATCAGATCTGACCTTCGGTTCAAGCGCAAATCGAAGGTTGGTTTAAAAAATCAACATATAAACTTGTTTTTTTAAAAAAATCAAATTGAACCTTATCAACCGAAAAAACGAGATGAACTGAAAATTTTTTTACCTAGTTTTTAGAATATTAAAAAATAGTGAAAATTTGGGGAATAAGAAGGGGAAATCATGAAAGTATAATAATGAAATGTTGAAAGAAAATTTGAAAGGGGGAGAAAATTAGGAAATGAAGTAACATGGAGATATATAATTATGGAAGATTACAGGAGGTAGATTAGAATAGGAAATAAGTATAAAAAATTGATTTGAATTAATGTAGGAAAGTTAATTTGAATTAGTAAGTTTATAAGGAAAATTACTTGTATAAATGTAGGAAAGTGAATTTAAATAAGAAAAGGAAATAAGCATAAAGAAATTGATTTGAATTGATGGAGGAAAGTTATATAATTTAAATTGATGGAGGGAGAGATAATAAAGAAATGCATGAACAATAAAAAAATTATGTTCCTGATTTTTTGGAACAAACAAATAATATAATTTGCATTAAATATCATATATTTTAAAATAAGAAAACATTTTATTAATATTTAGTTATTTTAAAATGATCATTTATTATTATTTTATTATTTATATTTTTTATATTTTCATTCTTATTGTATTTTCATTCATATTAAATAAATCAAGTGCTAATAATTTTGTACATGAGGCCCTAAAATAAATTTTGGGACGATATTAAAAAGAAATGTTAACGGTCTGAAGTTTTTAAACTAAAAAAAAATTGTTCTGGTCATGAGCCCGGCCCTGAACTGTACATTTTAAATTGTTTTGAAGTAAATTTTGAAAATTTTTCATATCGAATTTCTTTCTTTAAAATTTTTAAGGGACGAGATCGTTAATCGTAACATGTTTTTCTTAAGGAAATTCCTACGTAATGTATTTTGGTCAAATTTGGGACAATTTTTTTGTTGTTGTTTAACAAGAATTCTGGGCAAGTTCATGGAAATAAAGAACTATGCGCCTGCGTGATTTTTAGCCTACAAGCTTAGGAGAGGTGGAAAGCCTGAGGCAATTCACAATGTCTGCAACAGAGCCCACGCTCGCAGCAAGGGACACCATCAAACACAGAGCACTCAGGCTTTGCAGCATCGCCCATTTCGTCGTCCCCCTGCGGACGTCGCCCTGGACCATGTGCATGCTCACGGGGAAGTACACCGTCAGTGGCCAGAAGCTCATGGCGCCCACAACACCCAGAACCCCGTTGAAGAACGGCAGCAGCATCGCCACCACGGTCGTCACAGCAATGAAAGCTGTGCGCAGGACGAGACTTAGAAGTGTGAACCGCAGCTGCTGGCCGTTCATGGTGCAAGACAGCCTGATCGAGAAGACTCTGTTAGTGAACTTGGCTTCCGGCCACTGCGACCGGATCCGTCCTTCCATCGCCGCGAAGATTGGTTGCGCATAGACCTGAATTAATTATATATCACAAACATGATTAAGCTGATGAGCTGTCTTAATCAGGCTGCAGGCAGTGGTACTCCGATGCTTAATTCAGAACCTGATACGCTCCTGCGAGATGGATGATGATGCACACGTTGCCAAGATCCACAAGCCAAAACGGCTCGTGGAAGCCGGTGAGGATGTTGCCGGGAGCATCAGCTCCGAATGCTGCATATCCGAAGTAACCCAGTGCAAGGTAGAAGGCCGATGTCGTTCCAATTGCGTACCTGGCAGCCTTCTTCATCGTTATGTTCTCTGCTGGAGGTGATCTCAGCGTATCCTGCATTGTTTTGCACGACAGCCGAATGCTAAAAAATGTCTCTATCTGTGCCTTGATCTAATGTATACAGAAGTGACTCTGAAACATTTATATATGTATCAATTGAATACAGTGGCTACCTGGATTTCAATTAAGACCTCTGCAAAAGTGGAGGCAAAGGCAATGTTCCCCAAAGCTTGGAGGGAGCTCCAAGCACTGGTGTGGCCTGCAACTCCTGCTACGTGGCCTCTGAAGCTACCATTCGATGTCCACTTTGCTATGCAGAGGCCCAGTCCGATGGATGAATACGCGAATGACGTCGCGGCGGCCACCACCGAGAGCCACGCGATGTTCTCCAAGCTCGGAAACTGCGAGAGCGCAAGCTGCACCAGCCCGAAGATTGCCGTCAGCGCAGTCCGGGACCGGCATTCTGATCGCATTATCGCGCTGCAATTTCAGACGAAAAGAATGGAGCAATTCAGTCAATACGAGTACACTTACCAACGAAGTAGTAATGGGTTGAGTTAATTACATCATGCTCGTAGTAGCTGTTATGGTGAAGCCGACAAGAGTTCCCCACATGTTCATATACTGAACAGCCCCGCACATGAATACTTGTCTAGGACCTGAAGGAACAAGAAGCTGCATGAGAACACATCTGAGCTTGGAGATGATGCTTGAAATCTTCAGACCTCAGGGGGCGCTCACCTAAGTAGGATCTAACTGCATCCGTATACGTCCGGTTTCGCGGACCCGTAACTGGATCCGGCGATCGGTAGGCATTAGCCAGGAGGGTGGATGTGTAGCAGGTGACGCAGGAGAAGCCAATGAGGGCCAGGAGGCCGGCGATCCACCCCAGTTGAGCAACACTCCATGCCAACGCCAGCACCCCGGAGCCTATCACAGCAGTGACAATGTGTGCAGTTGCAGTCCACACCGTACCTGTGTTTTTTTATTTTTCGCACAGTGATGCAGAATCAGATACGCGAGACGAGAGAGGATATTAGGTCTGATAATTACCTCGTATATCTAATAATTTTACGCAAAAAGGAGCAAGGACAGCTGCAAGTTGTATCGCATACAACAAGTCGATCGAGTTAGCAGTAAAGTGCACTGTGCACCCTTTTACCTGCGATACTTTTGTGTTGATATTAATCATATTCTTTCTTTCCTTGGAAAGGAATCACTCTACTCATGAAAAAGGATGATGTTATTGAACAGGAAATGATACTGCTGCACCTCTTCCCTTCATTTTCCTTCATCTGTATTCTCATCATTTTTTGTTTGATTTTCTTTTCTTTTCTTTCATCAATCATCATCTTGTCTCCGTCCTCCCATCTCTTATTTTGAATCTCTCACCTTCTCTTTCTCATTTTAAGTTCCCTGGAGCCTCCTTACTTCCTCAAGCCACTTCAAAACTTAGAAGATCGTTATACCTCTTTATAATTCCCATCAAGATTCTGCATCATACCTAAAGATTTCTAATGAAGGTTGAGGATAGTGAGATCCTCTTTCTGAATAAAAAAAAAACAATTTTTGTGTACCCAAAAAAAACACTATTATCCAACTAAAAATGTATCTGAAAATGATTTAAAAAGAAAAAAAAATCGAAGAAATGAAAGGGGACCTAAACCCCACTTTGCAAAATCGCGAAGAATAAAACGAGTAGATCTGCATGGGCGAGGGAGAGGGGGGGAGAGAGAGAGAGAGAGAGACGTACATAGAACATACCAGTCCTTGGGCGATCATCTTCTTCCTCCACAGGCCTTAGCGGCTCTTGCTCCAAAGCATCGAAGCCTGCTACCATATTATCACTACTCAAAGGTTCTTTCTCGACGCGACGGCCCCAATATTATGCCCTTCAAAAAAAAAAAAAAGAAAGAAAAAAGAAAACGTACGAAGGCCCCGTCTGATTTGTTTGTGCAGAGACGAGAAAGAGAAAGAGGAAAATAGGAGAGAGAAAAAAAAGAAAGACGGTCGGAAGAGTGACAGAGAGAGGGAGAAGTTTAAAAATTAAAATACGAGAAGAAATGAAATAAATTATCTATCATTTACTCGTCAGAGAGCTTAATGTAGTAATTAATGGGTCATTAACTGCAAGCAAATGCTCTGTTGGTCTCACCTTCCTTCTTAATTATTTAATTAATCCAATTAATATATGCATGCAATTGACAGATCCACACCATCAATCATACAAACCACGCCGATTAGGATGTATCCATTTATTATTCTGAAACTAAACAATAATGTTGTTCACGTTTATCAAATTTATACATAAAATTTGAAAATAAAATAAAAACACATTTGCTTTCTCACGCATATATTATTAAATTCTATGCAAAAATACAATTCTTCTTTCATGTAATAGAAGGCTACAATAAAACATGACATATATATGTTACTCGTGTCATCCGCTTTCTAAAATAAAATTATGTAATTTTATGACAAATTATCATAGTACATCCACTACTTGTAAAAGTAATGTTAACTATATTATGGTTGTAGCTAATGACAAATCATTTTTTTATCAGTTAAATTAATGATTATTAGCTTAAATTTTATAACATTTTGATTTTATTTTTACTTGACAATAAAATTGATGATTTCTTTGGCTAACCAAAGTCAATATAAAATTATCATAAAACTCATAAATGTTTCAGCTTTTCTGTTAATGATATAATGTCTTTGTTTAATAAAGAAGCGAATAACTGTTTTCACAAAAAAAAAAGTTTATTGAAACATAAATTTATGAACTATCGAGTTTTGTGATTGTTTAGTCTAGTATAGCATTTTAAATTAGATAAATTATCAATAATCCTAAATAGTTAAAATACTATGAAGAGCATATCTCTATATTTGTATTTTTAACATTCCTCACATATATGTTGTAGATAACCTTGGTCTAGCTGATTCATGACATGAATCACTCAAAAAGAATTTTTTTTCTTCTAACAAGAACTCCAGTAGGATTTTTTTTTTTAAACTCAGGACTTCTCAACAATTTCAGAAAAAAATGGAATTATATATCCTCTTTTTCTTTCAAGATGAAAATTGAGTAAAAAATTAGAAAAATGGAAAGAAATGTAAATAATAAAGATTTACGCTCTACTTCTTTTATCTAGACTCATTGATGGCTATGGCTAGCTTGTATTAGCTTCTAACTAATTCGATATTTAGAAGAGAGTAGAAAGATTAACTTTGCAGGAATAAAGAAATGTCAATGACGAGAAAGGGATTTTGAATAAATGTAGGTCTTTAATTTTCTTTATAATTTGAATATTAGTGTAGAATTTTGAATAATTTTTTTTTGCTGAGTAAACTTGTGAAATTTTATTATCATAGTGAAATTTTCTCCTTTCGTAATTCAACTTGTACGAAGAGATAGACTGTCATAGTGAAACTTTCTCTTTTGAAAAATGTGAAGGAAAATAACTCTTTCATTGTTTAAAGGAAATGGATGCATATATAGTTGTCTCTATTAATTTTTTCTTAAAATAGTAAAACTTTAATAGCACAAATAATTCAATTTTGTAATTAATGAATTTAATTATGAAAATCAAAATAGATTGCAAGTCATCCTCATAATTAAGGAAGATGTTGATGCAAATAAATGCGAATTTTGGATAATTTTCATGCTAGTAAATACTCAATTCTTGTGGCAATAAACAAATACATGTTATGAGTGGAAGAAAATAAAATAAAAAATGAAAAAATGGCTAGTACATTATTTTACAACAGTTATGTAAGAGAATTTATGGTTTACTTTCTCCTCAGTTTAATCACAATGGACAAAACACCTTTTTTTTAAAAAAAATATTCTTACATTTAAATAATTAATAAGAATATTCAGTTCTTGCTAAATTAGCATATAAATTATTTCCATGAACTACTAAGATAATAAGATGTTGAAGATCATTATGGAAGAGAAAATGAAACTTTAAATTTTAGTTCACACCATCTCTCAAAAACTCTCATAAATTAAATTTCATTCCCTTATGCAATAATCATTTCACATTTGTAATTTCAATTGGTTACAATTTTATGTGATGTACCAAGTTCTTGTATCTTATTTTTTTCGTACTATGCAAATTTTTGATTGAAGGAGAGCTTTGAGATATGAGATATGGCAGAGAGAGGATGATTTAGAGATTTTGAAAATGGATGTGCGAAGATGTGAAATCTTAGAGAGAAAAGGGGTTGATTACCGTCGATGGAAAGAACATGACACAACCACAAGAAAGGACAAAAAATGATTGATCGACCGTTATACAAGCCTTTCAAGAGATCACATTCCATTAAAATGAACCCAAAAAATCCTAAAATTTAAAACCCAAATAACATCCTCATGATCCCCATAATCCAACCATTAAATCAGGGATATCGGAGAAAACAAGGGGTATGGATTCTTGAAGTTTTCTTTCTTCCTATGTCTCTCTCTAGTGATCTCCTTTATCGTCGACAGGGATGGGCCCTTCGGGAGACCACCGGCATAAACCAACAACTCTTGATTGGTAGGAACCAAGGGAACGAATTGCACAATCAGATGGATGAAATGAAATCACCTTGAATAATCTTCCATTGAAATAAATTTGAGAAAATTTTGATCAAATCTTGTCAAGCTTTCCTTCATTCTTGCTGTGAAACAAAGGCATGCGACGCTGGACGCCTTGGCCGGCCAAGGCCAGCCAGGGGATGCCCTGGTGGCGTCAGGGTGTGCCTTGGCCAGCCAAGATGCCCTTGGCGCGTCTAGGCCGGGTGCGCCTGCCAGGGCATGCCCTGGCCGGCTGCCAAGGCTTGGCGACCCTTGGCAGCCAGGGGCCAGGGCATGCCCTGGCGGCCGGCCAGGGCATGCCCTTGGCAGCCAAGGGCAGCCTTGGCGGGCATGCCCTTGGCCGTTGGCTGTCAAGGGCATGCCTTGTCCTGTCGGTGTCTTGACGTCAGTGACGTTTTGGCCGGCCAAAGCACAATTAGGGAGTGCGTTTATTAATTAATTTTTGATCAATTAATGTTATATATATAATTATATTTATATATTATTTTTCAGAAAATGGCATCAGGAGGGAGTAGTTGTGGTGAAACTCAAACACCTATTGGACAATCTCAAACACAATCTACAAATGATAGTACTACATTAGCTTCGCTAAATTCTCAAGCAGTAAGATTAAAGACAGATCCTGCATGGGAGCATTGTTAGATTTGTTTTGATGCACAGGAAAAAAGATCATTGAAATGCTTGTATTGTGGAAAAATTTTAAAAGGTGGAGGAATATATAGAATGAAACTGCATCTTGCTGAAAAAAAAGGAGAGGCATTGTCTTGTCCCAAAGTGAGTTATGAAGTCAAATATCGACTTGGAGAACATTTAAAATCTGTAGCTACATCAAAGAAACGAGCACATGAGGAAAATGAAGAAAGAAATATTAGTGAGGAAGTTGACATAAGTGTACAAGAACAAGTTGCACTTGTCACAAGGAATCCAAAGGAAGTCAAGGGGAAAGGAAAACAAATAAGTACAACTAGTTTTTTTGCTCCAAGAACTACTCATGGTGCACAACCTTCAATTAGAAGTGTCTTGGCAGGTAAAGAAGCTATTCACCGAGCTGATTTAACGTTGCATTTCATTTAATTGTGCAAATTCAATTTATTATCAGCCTATGATAGATGATATTGCAGCTATTGGTCCATGATATAAAGGTCCTAATTATCATATAATTAGAACTAAACTACTATATGATATTAAGAAGAAAGTTGGCTTGTTGGTTTATACATTTAGAAATGCTTGGTCAGAAACTGGATGTACTATAATGGGAGATGATTGGCAGGATTAGAAGAATAGATAATTCATCAATTTTCTTGTTTGTTCTCCTAAAGAAATTTGTTTTGTTAAATCAATTGATGCTTCTGACATTGCGAAGGATGCTACAACTCTGCAACTTATTTGCTGATTTGGTTGAATTTATTGGACCAAGTAATGTTGTACATTTAGTTACAGATAATGCTTTAAATTATAAAGCTACTGACAAGTTGTTGAATGAGAAGTATCCATCCATTATTGGTCTCTTTGTGCTGCACATTGTTTGAATTTAATCTTAGGATATATTGAAAAAATGACTCTTGTGAACAGCTTAACTGAAAGGGCATCAAATGTAACAAAGTTTGTTTATAATCATATTTTTTTGCTTGCTTGGTTAAGGAAAAGACCACAGTGGACTAAAATATTGCGCCCTGGTCCAACTCGATTTGCAACAACCTTCATTGCATTGAAAAGCATCCATGATCACAAGATTGATTTGCAAGCTTTGGTGACAAGTTTAGATTTTACAAATTCAAGATATTACAAAGATAAGAAAGCTAAAGTTGTCATTGATATTGTGTTATATAATAAATTTTGGAATGATTGCGGCATTATTGTGCAAATTGTGGCTCCTTTGGTATGCTTATTAAGAATTGTTTATGGAGATGATAGACATTTCCTTGATTATGTGTATGATGGTATATATAGAGCAAAGAGGGCAATCAAGAGTACTTTCATGCACAAGAAAATTTTGTACAAACCTTACACGAGAATAATCAAACAACGATGGGATAACCAACTTCGGATACATATTCATTGTGCTACATATTTTTTGAATCCGGCTTTCTATTATGATAAATATAACTTTTGCATCAAGCCAGAAGTTCAACAAGGATGGCTTGATGTATTGGATACAATTGTTACAAGTCGAAAAACTGAAGTGTTAAAGCAAAGTTTGTTGTATCAAGATAGATTGCAAAGTTTCGGTAAACAACTTGCTATTGCAATTGCTAAAGAGTTGAGACCTGGTGAGATTCATTTATATTTTGCATTATGTTCTTACATTTAATTTTATGTATTTAAGAATTACTTAACCTTTTTTCTTTATGTAAATTTTATGATAGATCAATGGTGGCGTAGCTTTGGATTTAGTGCTCCATTAGTGTCACAATTGGCAATTCGTCTTTTAAGTCAAGCTGCATCATCTTCTGGTTGTGAAATAAATTAGAGTGTATTTGAAAGAATTCATTCAAAGAAAAGAAACAAGTTAGAACATCAAAGATTAAATGATCTTGTCTATGTGCATTACAATTTGAGCTTGAAAAATAGGTTTGTAAAATGAAAATTTTATATGTTCATTTTTTTCTTTATAACTTTCTAATTTAGAATCTAGATTTGACAACTCTTATATGTTTATCATTGTTTCGTTATTTTGTAGATACCTTATTAAACAAGAAGCACTTCTTGATCTTATTGATTATGAAAGTATAGACAAGATTGAATATTGGATTATGGAGGAGGAAGAGAGCCAAATTCTTGATTATGATGAGTTGAAGAAGATGCTTTATAATGATTTGGAATGATCAAAACTTCATATGCAAGAAGGTAAATATATTTTTCTTTTTGTTTGTAAGATGTTTATAATTGTCAAATATGATTTTTAACTCATTTTATTTATATTTTTTTTGAAGATGATGCGGAAGAAAATAATGTTGAGGATTTGAAAGTCAACTTGAATTCTTTTTCTCAAGATGAAGAGTATTGAAGAAAAGTATTTACTTTAATTTTGTTGCTTTGTGAAAGAATTATGAAATGAATTTGTGAACATTTATATGTTGTTATGATACTTTGCATTTAATTCTTTAATATTATTATGTTATTAATATATGGATTAGTGTTATGTCATTATTATTAGTGATATAATATATGCTGAATTTATACATATTTTTATTAATTATATTAATTTATTATACTCCGGTCCGACTATTCGGTCCGACCGATCCAATCTGACCCGTTGAGCAATCCGGGTCGAAGGCCGGGTCGGGTCTTACAATCTTGATCTAAAGTAATCTTTTTAATTTAATTTAGTTAGGGGGGACCTCTTATTTAAGTTTTAATTTTTATACATAGTATACAAAAGGGTATTTAAAAAAATGGCTATAGGTATAGTTGTGTGTGTGTGAGAGAGAGAGATTATGTGTGTGTATATATATTATATCCTACCTTATACATATGACAAGTTAATTAGTTTGATTTCAACAATAGAAAAAATATAATTTATTTGTTTATTATTCATTCAAACAAGATTAATAAATAAAACTTGACACTAGAAATTAGAGTTTCCATCCCCGCTCATGAATTAAAAAAATAAATTAGTTTAGTAAAAAAATACTAACTTAGGAAAATTAAGCATGAACCTCACTAAAACAGAAATCTCTCTCTAACAAAAATATGATCGGAAATTAAATTCGTAATCAAACGCAATTTCGTTTCTATAGATGCTTGGCACTTCTGATTTCTGATTTCCTTGTCGCTCTCAAAACATTTTAGATGGAGTTCGTGAAGCCACAAATTTTATTTTATTTTTTTTCATTTTTTTGTTTCATTTGTTTTGTGTCTAGAAAGTTGGCTTCGTTCGTTCATTATGATAATTTTAAAAAGAACAAAAAAAAGGAAAAAAAAAACATAATATAACTGCAACCAAGTGAACGAGATGAGACAAACGAACGCTGACGGCATCACCCTTTGCCAGGGTTTTGGGGAGAGAGACGAGAAAGGGAAGCCATGGCCGCTGCTGCTGCTGCTGCTGCTTCGTCGTTGGCTCTCTCCCCTGCTTCGACGGTCCTAAGCCCCAAACCTCGTGCTCCTCCTTCTCCTTCCAAGCCCAACGGCGTCACCGTCCTTGGTTTTTCACGCCATCTCGAGCCGTCTCCCTCCTCCCTCCGCCACCGCAAATTGGGCTACTGCACCTCCGCCGCTTCAGGCCCTCGGCCGTGCGCTGTCGCGAAATCTTCGCTCACGGTATGCTGGATCTCGAAGTGCCTGCTTAAAACTGTATTAATAGAAAAAACTTATTCTCGAATTTTACGGATTTCTGTGATCTAAATGTTGTTTTTTGTGTGTATTATTTTCTTAGATTGTGTAAGTGGATGTTGTTCTTGGAATCTTGTTTAATATTGTCCCGTGTGTGCGATGTTGCCGAATTTTTGGATCTGTTTCTCCTCCATAGTTGATTTATTTTGTTAAAAAAAGTAGAAAGGAAATGCTTATGGTTATGCATTCTTTTTACGTCTGCAATGGATCCGTAGGGGGCGTTTTAAATTGAAACGTAGGACTTTTAGTTTTGTTGGAAGAAAAATATGCCCGTTTTCTTCATTGTTTCACTCGGTTTGCTTTCGTCTTTGTTTCTTCAGGTTGTATCAGCCCTGAAGCCGAAGGAGCCGTTGAGAATCATGATTTCCGGAGCTCCAGCATCTGGGAAGGGGACTCAGTGCGAACTTATTAAGCAAAAGGTAGGTGAAATCTGCAATCTTATCGTTGTTTTGCTTTCCCCCTTCTTCAGTCTATTCTTTAACAGAAAGGAAATGCTTATAGTTATGCATTCTTGTTCACTGAATAGATATTCCTGTGCTTACTTAACTGGATGATGACCAACTGAGTTTTCAGTTGCTGCAGAGGGTATATAATGTTACTTTGTATATATTTTCTTTCTTGGTTACCTTGTATTATCTTTGTTCATGTACGAGGAGGTAATCTAAATAAATTATTGGTGATTTTATTTAAAATTCTCGTGGCCTCACCGCTGATCCAGATAGCAGCTATGAGAGAAGTCTTTAATATCCTTTCAGTATGTTTAACTTTTTAAATATTTTAAATGATGTCATCCAACTTTTTTTTTTTTTTGAAAGTAGGAGAGGATGAGAGCCATGTGCACTCATCTATATTTATTACATGATGTCATTCAACTTTATCTTTTTATTTTTTAAAATCTTTTATGAAGATCTTGCCTCATCTTTTTTTATCCATATTTAATTTTCCTACTTTTTACTTTTGTTTATCTATAATACTATGTGATCAAAATGTAAGATAATTTTAGGGGTATTTTGGTAATTTACTCTTCAATTATTTTTATTATTATTAACATTATGTTACCACTACTTATCAAGGATATTACCGGTAATTTAGAGTGTTAGAGCCTTCTCTTTATGCATTTCTCTCCTATTGAGTTTTCCTTTTTCTATTTTATAACTCTTTAATTGATGCAACTTGATGAGTAATGATTTTGATTGAAGAATTGAATTACCTTACCTTAACTCCGCCTATGTTTTATAGCCGGTCCCAAGCCCGGATAAAGGAGGAGGGTTGTGTTAGGCCCCGACAGCCAGCGTAAAATCTTGTCGAATCTTATGAACATGGATCAACGAATAGTTACTAATAGAGCGGAATGGCGTCGTATGATCCATGTAGCCGACCCCACCTAGTGGGATAAGGCTTTGTTGTTGTTTGTTTGTTTGTAATTGAATTACCTTACCTTCAATTAAGCATTTTGGGATTGAGTAAAGAAAACTCATATCTGCAGTATGATTGAATTACCTTACCTTCAATTAAGTACTTTGGGATTGAGTAAAGAAAACTCATATCTGCAGTATGCACTGGTGCACATAGCTGCAGGAGATTTACTTAGGGCAGAAATTGCAGCTGGGACTGAGAATGGAAAGAGGGCCAAAGAGTACATGGAGAAGGGAATGTTAGTTCCTGATGAAATTGTTGTTATGGTAACTGTCGGACTAAACGAGACTTGGCTTTCATTCTTCTGAATTTCACTGTCATTATATCTTTTGTGATAATAGATGGTGAAGGAACGCCTTTTCCAACCAGATGCTCAAGAAAATGGTTGGCTATTAGATGGTTACCCTCGAAGCTTATCCCAGGCCAAAGCATTGGAAGATTTGAACATTCGACCTGACCTTTTCATCCTCCTGGATGTGAGTACTATCCTAGAAGTCAACATTCTCATTGTTTTTTAGAGCAGTCAACATTCTCATATTTGTTTCCAAATTTCATGCATGTCCTGACACTGGACCTTACACCTTTTCTATTATGTATTCTAAGCATCATAATGCTGATATTTAAGAAGTCTTATCCTGGAGTAAATGTTATATGTTAGTCTCCAATTTACAAAAACAATCGAGTTTTCCTTATGCAAGGCTTAAGGTTTGTGGATTGGCACGTATTCATGCATATCAAACTTCTTACTAGGGTCCCTTGAATTGACCTACATTAAGAACTCGGCTGCAAGATCTGGGCTTTGCATATTTATATTGGGGGAAAGGGAGTATGTTGTGCATATATGGACAACATATATATTGTGCAGAACAATGGCCGTCGGATTAAAATTGATGATTCAAATTTAAAATAATAATATAAAAGGTTGTGCCATTTTTTCAACCATGAAATCAATGATCCAAATTTCTCACGGCCACCCAATTCCACGCCTTCCCTCACCTCTCTGCGATCTTGGATTATCCATTTCAGATGTAGCCGCTGCCCTCTTCTTCTCTCCCTCTTCCTCTCTTTGAGATGCTGCCCCCTCTCTCTCTTCCTTTTCCTCTGCTTTGCTCTCCCTCTCTCTCTCCCTCTCCCTCTTCCTCTCGTTCAAGTGCCGCATGTTGCCCCCTCCCTCTTCCTCTCTCTCTCCTTACATCCCACGAGGATAGCCATTGTTCTCCCTCCCTTCCCGTCCTTTAATACTCACCATTGTCGCTGTCATAAACTAATCCGACCACAGCAAGGTGAAGAAAAAACGTGAAGGGTGAGTGTCTTAGGGCGATGGGGATGGTTAGGGACCTTATGATTAATTTTTTAAAGCTAAATCTGAACCATTCATATAATGGTTAAAAAAGTGATATAGTCTTTTAAGTTGTTATTTTAAATCTGAATCATCAATTTTTATATGACGATGAATGCGATGCACATTATATATGTTGTCCACTTATGCACAACATACTCCCTTTTCCCTTTATATTGAATTAATAGTGATCAAGAAATTGGCTGTTGTGGTTATTTTCTCATGTTTTCATTTAAAGCTTAGAGGCTACTGGAAAGTGTGTGGATCTCACGATTATTTTATAATTAAACTTGTGAATTACGCCACTGGAAAAAATAATTGATTTGATATATGGAAAGTTTCCCATGTACGTTTCTAGGATTCTAGCATCTCTTCTTAGAATCTTCATGTGGTCCTCTAATTTGAGATTTCACAACATTTTGGAAGATCAGTTATATTTACTTCGATACTTTACAGGTTTCTGAAAAAAGCCTCATTGATAGGGTTGTTGGAAGAAGGCTTGATCCTGTTACTGGGAAAATATACCACCTAAAGTACTCCCCTCCAGAGAGTGAGGAAATTGCTGGAAGACTGACACAACGTTTTGATGATACAGAAGAAAAGGTACTTTAATACCACATCAAAATTAATCAAGTTCAATTCTCAGTTCCTATATGTGGGTCATGTTCCATCGATCACATAACCTTTTGACCTGCACATGTAAGTGAATTTTTCTTGGTTTATATTAGAGATAGAATGCTGACCCGTGTCAATCTCCTCTCTCTTTTTTTCTGTTTTGTAGGTTAAGTTACGGTTGCAGACTCATAATCAGAATGTTGAAGCAGTACTATCAGTATATGCTGATATAATATTCAAGGTATGCCATCGTTTGATCTCCATTAAATATCATTGAACAGAATGGAAATTAAAATTTAATGTTGTTAGGTTACATAGAATTAGAAATATAATATGTTTTTCTTTGGATTTTTTGTTTGATAAATTATATAATCTTTATACAACAACAACAACAACAATAAAGCCTTATCCCACTAGGTGGGGTCGGCTACATGGATCATACGACGCCATTCGTTGATCCATGTTCATAAGATTCGATAGGGTTTTACGCTGGCTGTCGGGGCCTAACACAACCCTCCTCTTTTATCCGGACTTTGGACCGGCTATAAAACATAGGCGGAGTTAAATTATATAATCTTTATGTTACGCCAAAACCTGTTCCATCTACATATCTTCTTTGTAGTATTGGCAGGGGACAGTATCTAACACAAATCAGTTTTCAAGTCATTTACATAATTTGTGAAGAAGATGCCTTGAAGCCGAATGAACCATCTTCAACAACAACAACAACAACAACAACAAAGCCTTATCCCACTAGGTGGGGTCGGCTATATGGATCATACGACTTCGTTGATCCATGTTCATGAGATTCGACAGGGTTTTACGCTGGCTGTCGGGGCCTAACACAACCCTCCTCCTTTATCCGGGCTTGGGACCGGCTATAAAACATAGGCGGAGTTTTCTTCATGACTAGATCAAATGCGTTTATATTTCTGATAGTCAATTCTTCTTTCTCTATCAGCAGTAAAATCATGTTCCCTAGTATTCAAAAAATGCACAGCACAGGGAGAAGCAAAGCATGTCTTTGCTGAATAGCAATTAACATTTACCTGAATTATCTTTCCTAGATATAAGCTCCAGTTAAATCTTTGCTTTGTACAAAAAGCATTATGTTCATCATGTGCCATATGCATAAAGCAAAAGTAGGTCCAGGAGAATCTTTAGTCAAAACATTTTTATAAATATTTAACAAATTATAATCGCTACCTAAGGGGTCGTTTGGTTAGAGGATATCTTTTAAGGAATAATAAATTTTATATTCTAGAGAATGTAGTATTCTAACTATATTCTTATTCTACTTCTTGTTTGGTTGAAAAAGAATAAATTTTATATAAAAATATTTTATTATAAATAGTTTACATTTATTATTATTATAAAAATGTATAGTTAAATAATAAAAATTAATGGAAAAATGGAAAAGCGGCATAATATTCTGCTGTTTTAGCTGTTGGAGGGTTTAAAAATGGTGGTTTCACACTCTTCAAGACGGTTTCGCAAAAAATGAAGTTTGACCAAGTTATTTTTATTATGCTCGCATGTGGCCATATTCTCAAGATTATTGAAATATTCAAACAACCTCTAAGTATGACATTCTGACGTCATTTCATAAAGTCATTCAAGAAAACATGAAATACAAATTTTGAGCTTTACTGCGATCCACAATATACCTTACACCGAACAGCCATGTTAATGGCATCTGAAGGTCGAAGATCATAAGACCTTATCCTTATAAAAAATATTTCAATGAAAAGTTAGTTTATTAATGAATTTATAATGGTTTAATTTATAGATAATATTAATGTAACTACTATCCTACTAAGATTTCCTACAAACATATATAGACATTAGTTATGTGATAATTTAATATGAATTAACAAAAATTGACAATTATATGATTAAATATGGAGTACTGTTATAAAAAATAATTTTTAATATACATTAATATTAAATTTATTTTGTGAAAAAAATTAAAATTTTAATTATAAACAATTGTCTCCCTCTTAATTTTATTTCTCCAAAAATCATGTTGCACTTGGTCAAAACCACAAAAATGAAGAAAAAAATTGAAAAAACATATTGGATACAATCCTACAATCTTTCGAGATTGCAAATCCTTGGTGAGTCTATCAAGATCACAATCTTGACAGCCTTGTAGGTAACCATAAAAAAATTGGAGAAATTATATTTCCAGCGATATGCAACACATTTGAGAAGACATCCAACACTAATGATTTCCTTGCAATGAAGTACTCATGCTAATTCTGGAAAACCATGAGATGATTACAAGCATTAATATGCATGCTAAATTCTTGATTCTCATTTTCAGATAATGGAAAACAGTTCATCATATCTAAGGAATGTTGTTAAAGCTACTACTTCAAGTAAAGGCCATGGATCCAACAGAAATCTGGAAGATGTTTCCAAGAGATAACACCTCAAAGTTGGAGAGGACATAGCATCATGTTTTCAGACTTGCATATATCACAAAATAAAAAGAAAAAGAAAATTTTAGTGGAATAATAGGCACACAAGTAAAAGGGTTTGAGACCGACCCAAAAATCTCCAAGAGCAAAGAAATTTCCTCATCATTTGGAGCTTCAAGAATCATAGACAGCGTAATGCCTGAAGCTGATGCATATAGAATGAGCTGACTTTCTGTTTCTATCTTTCCTAATGTTAACTGTGCAGACAACTATCTTTTTTGTAATGTTTACCACCAAACAACTAGAATTGTCTTGCTACAGGGGAGATTGTGTGCACAGTCTACTTATTTATTTAATTACTTTGAAGAGAGAAGTATACTTATATGGCCTTGTCTTTGGATTTAGGTTGATGGAAATGCCTCCAAGGAAGATGTATTTGCTGCAATAGATGGAGCACTGACTTCAATTGCCGAGAAGAAATCAGACATGAATTCGACATCCTTGGCTACTGGCGTTGCTCATTAGATTTGCTGGGAAAGTCAAACTGCAGAATGGATGGGGATATATAAGAAGCAACAACAGCCGCAACACCGCGAGAGGGTTGTTGTGTCGCCGCTGCTGTCCAAACTCATCAACGCCGTTTAAGTTTTATGTCGTGTAAAGATTTTTTATCGTGACCCTTCAAAGGGAGATTTTTTTTCCTCGTTCAAAAGTAAACATTTTTCAACTTGTTTTACCTTATGATTTAAAGTAAACATTTGTAAAATGTACTGTGTTGAATTCGATTCCAATCGTCGCAGAAGTATTAGACTATCCGAGGTATCTGCCATTGTTAGGCTTTTGCTGTAATCTCCCTCCATTGTTAGATCCACACTCATCTCTGATATCTCAAAGAAAAAAAAAAAAAACATACACACAACAAGAACTTTTTCCGCATTTAATCTTAAGTTTATAGATTTTATTCTCCCAATTTGTTTAAATTTGACACATATTTTTCAGTTAAATTTTGTTAAATTCTTTTTTTAATAACTCTGAAACGTTATTTTTTCCCTTACTTTTTATTATGAAAAAAACGTTAAAAAAATAAAAGTACTGACATAATAGTAATACTGCATAAAAATATTATTGTCAATTAATATTTTTACTTGTATTGATTAATTTTTACTTTTAAAATATTTTTTTGTAATATCAAAATAAGCGTCAAAATGATAATTCATAATTAAATTTAATGAAATTTAGTTTAAATTAGCAGAAAGATTTAAGTGTTAAATTTGAATAAGATTAGGGACTAAAACTTATAAGTTTACAATTTAGAGTTAAATGTGAAAAAAATTATAATTCAACGCTCTAACAGAGTTATTATTAATTAAGTAATTGGCAGATAATGATTTTATTTGGGACGGTAACTTAGTTAAAGAATAAATTTTTATTGCAAACTTTGTTAAAAATATTTTATACATATAATGGTTTAATTAATATATATTTGTAAAGTGTTCTCCTTCAACCATTTTGTTGCCACTCTTACAAATAAGCAATATTTTGAAAACCGAATCTAACAATTAGGTCATGCTTCCTCTAGTTTAATCGAATTGAACTAATTTTTGTTAAAATATATTTTATAATTACAATGATATATTATGAATAATACTATAAAAGTATATAAACAATACTTTACAAAAGGTTTTAATATTAAACATTAATTTAAATATTTTTTTTATTTTATAAATAATATTTAAAATAAATATTTTCCATAAATTTATTCAACATCTATTCCAATCTTATATAAGTTTAATATGTTTGGATACTCATTATACTAAAATAATATGGGGGTATCTGGTTGGAGAACAAAAGATGGAATAAGAATTTTGTTCTTATTTTTGCATTTAAACATCTCAAGAATTTATTGTTCTAGTCAACTTTTTAAAATTATAGAACCACCTTGAATAAATCATAACCACCATATTTTATTACTAAAATAAGAAAAAAATATGTTCTGGCAATGGCCGAAACATTTTCTACTCGAACTTATTTTATTTTATATTAATTATTGAACATAACTAATTATTTTTACATTTATTAAATTTTCACAAAAATATACTAATTTTATATTTTAGATATTCACAGTGAGGAATATGACTAAATTATTATTTAATTACTATTCATTATATAATATTTTTTTCAAAAGTGAAATGAAATATACCATTTATATACTAAAAAAATGTTTCTTTGAATAATTAAAATTATATTATGGTCAATATTTCTTATCATTATTTATAAATTTTCCTATTTTATTTCACCCAAGTATTTGCATTTTTTGCATGAATATTTATTTTTTGTTAATATATTAAATAACTACATAATATTATTTAATAAAATATGTAACTACATACATTAAATTTATCATTTTACTTTTTTCTATTGTTCTGATTTATCAAGACATTATTAATTTTTTCTATTATAAGAATATGTTGGCTTTTGTTCCTCTTACAAGACAAAAATGAAATATTCTTTATTAATCCGTCACCCATGTTTTTATACCAAACACCCTCTATGAGAATATTTAGATTATTAAAAAATATGTCAACTTGGAGCTCCATATATATTATAATTAAAAGAGTTTAAAGTTGAACCATATAATTTAATTTAAATTTGTTACTATAATGTAAATACTATAAAAAATGAATAAATTACTTAATCGAATAAGTCAAGAGAAGACTTAATTAGATATTTCATATTTATTCTTTTATATTTTACTATTAATATATTTTATTTTTATTAATTATTAGTCTATTAATATTTTCCTTTTATATCTCTTCCTCATTTCCATTCAATTATTTCTCCTTTTATTTTTTTCTCTCACTTCCTTTTTTTCTTCTTAACATTTTGAATCATTCTCCTTAAATTTCTCACGACTTATATGCACCTTTAACTTCATTTCCCAATTACTTATTTTCTTCCTTTTTATATTTTTTATCATTGTAATTTTACATTTTTTAATTCAAAAAAACCGAGTTGACCTTCCTAATTTTGAATTAAATTGGGATTGGTGGAACCATCTATGGGTTCAATTTTTTAAAACACTGCAAATAACTTATATAGGGCTTATTTCCCCTTTTCACCATCAAGTAAAAGATCTATAGAAATTTCAATCCAATCACTCAATCAATTGGAGGATAAATTTTACCAAATATCATTTAAATTTGGCAACTTTTTCGATGCTATCTTCAATTTCATTTTATAATTAAACTGTACTCCATCTTTTAATTTATTTCATCAATTAATCGTTCATCAATTAATCTTTCGACTGGTGACAGGCCGTTTCCATATTGCACCGTCCGCCACGCAAGCAACTAGTATGACATAATTTAAAATAAATAATACTAAAACTAATAATTTAAAAAATAAAATTAAAAGGACGTTGGCACCCCCCTCCCCCCAACTAATATAACTAGTTTAAAATACAATATTACTATTTTATACAATATTATAAAATATTATAATACAATATTTTACTAATAATAATAATACTATTTATGTTTGTTTTGAAAAATATTGTATAAATGGAAGTGTCAAATAGTAAAATATAAAATAATGACATACTAATCATCATTTTAAACTAGTGACATACTAGTGAAGTATTTTCAACACATATTTATTATACTTAATAAAATAATTTTCTTATTTTGATAAATACATATATTATGATAATTGTATTCATTTTTTATGTTTAGAAATTTTGTGAATAATTTTTTCTTTTAAAGTTTCTTACTTACTTTTTACACTTTTTTTCTCCCTAGATTTCAAATTTAATTTTCTTAGTATTAGTTTTCTCTTTTAATC
Organism: Pontederia crassipes; assembly: GCA_030549335.1. Taxonomy (NCBI): domain Eukaryota; kingdom Viridiplantae; phylum Streptophyta; class Magnoliopsida; order Commelinales; family Pontederiaceae; genus Pontederia; species Pontederia crassipes. Next base: position 41,436,199 of record CM060190.1, read on the forward strand.
CGCACTCCATAATTTAACTTATAATAATAAAAGGGGTGATGTTCTCTGACTAAGCCTTTATTTGACATTATTAACAGTTTGATTAGCGGATAACAGTTTGATAACGGATAGCGATTTAACTAGCGCATAACGGATGATGATTAGCGGTTCGAGATTTTAACAAATAATTGCTTGTTAAACTTAGCGGTAAAATTAGTTATTGAATATAAAATTACATAATTAGAAATATGATGAATTATTTAATTTAATCACTATACAAATTCTATTACAATACACTAAATTAAATACTTATATCTTAATTAAATAAAATAAATTTTTACAAATAAATTTTTTTTGTTAAAATAGATAGAAATTTATATTGACAATAAATTTTATATAGTGCACCCACCCATGATATAAAAATATTAATTGTGAAATTATTTTTTATTTGTTGTTAACATATAAATAATTTATAATTAATTAACTATGAATATAAAAGGAAATATAGCTAAATTATTATAAATTAAAAATGAGAAAATAATAAGATAAGTTAAAAAATAATATATTTTAATAAAGGTAAAACTGGAAAAATATATAAAACGGTAATTTTTAATCACTAAATACTAGCAGAAATAACTTTTTAATATTTTCATACGAAAAACTAGACGCTATTTATTTTTATCATTTATCAATATAAAAATTAATATTTGAACTGTTAAACACTACTTAAAACGTTAATTTTGATGACCAACCGGAGCTGATTGATCCAAGCTCTTTATCTCAAATATCCTCTCATAAACAGGTTGGATTAAAAAACAACGCCTTCTAAACAATTTCTTATATTTTCGGTTATTCTACATTTATTTACTTATTGTACTTATATTATTTTATATAGTCTTCTTTATTTAAAATTTTCAACCGAAAAACTAGTTTTTTTAGTAAACCTAGTTTTTAGTAAACCTAGTTTTTTTTTTAGTTTGAATCCAATTTCCCAAGAATGAGTTATTATGTCAAGCCAAACCGGACGGCTACAAGTTTATCACTGACAAGTCAGATCAATTTTAAAGTCACACATGTCACCTATCACCACGAAGCATTCATACCATGCTAAAAGTTCTACTTAATTATTTTTTCGAGGGTTGAATTAAGATAATTAATGGAATGAATAATTTTCTGCCAAATTTGACCAAAATAATTGTGATAATATTGCGGATGTTAACGAAAATAAATAAGTACCTTGTATAATTTATAATGTATTAAAATTATACGAAATTGGCAGGTAACATTTTTTCCCTTTCTAAGAATGGACACATAAATTTTACTACTTTATTAACAAACGTCATTTTAATTTAATGGACTCTCATTTTAAATTTATTATATGTTTTTTTCTTCCTTAACATTTAAGCCTCACAGTTACGACAGCCTTATATTTTTATTTTGAAAAATAAAACACTTTCATGATTAATAAATTTGATATGATATGACTGATCTTTCTATGGATGTTATAGTAAAATATAATGCAGTAGAATTATATATTACATAATAATTAAAAATATGAACATTTCCCCACAAATATTTCATAATGAGATAGTATTTTTTTAAAAAAAATCATGAACCATTCGCTTTTTTATTGATAAATATTTCATTTTTATTTTCGATTTAATTTCTAGCTTTTGCACTGTCCTAATTTGAGTGATATTTGGATACTATTATATGGGCAATATTTTTACCAGTGGGGGAGTCAGGAATCACTGGTTCATCGATTAAGAGCTGATAGAAATGTTTTGACATTTTTATACTCACATAAATTTTGTTCTAAGATTTTGAATTAATATTCTTGAGAAAAAAATTTCATATCATCCATGTATATAGACTTTTATAAAAAAATATTAAATGATAAAAATAGTAAGCTAAAAAACTAATAACTTTTTTTAGATGTATATATACTCAATAATTCATATTATCATAATAAGAATAATAATGTTTAATATAAAATTGAAATGATTATTTTAACAAGTTAGTCTATTAAAATTTTCATGTTAAATAACTTTTAATAATGACATAATTATCCTATGAAAAATATGTTGCAAACAATGACATACAACTTCAATAAATCATATATATACAAGAATCATATATAAAATAATTTTACATGGAAGATAAAAAGTTAAAATTAATGGCATATAATTTTATAAGCAAATGAATTATTTTAATTTTTTTAATATATAACAAAATATATTCAAAGGTACATAAAACTTAATAAAAGATGGAAAATGATATTAAGCATCAGGTATTTATGCTTAAAAATTGGTATATAAATGAGATAATTATTATAAACGAATGATGCTTTAATAAAGACTAATGACATATACATCCATAATTTTTTTTAAAATGATCAATGTAGATTAAGAATAATAACTTTTTTAAAATATGGATTGTTATTATAAGGCTATGTGCTTGGTACCAGAATATGAATGAGTTATGGTCAAATATGAAAAAGAATGAATTATATGTGAAAACCTGAAAAATTAATGATAAAAAATAATATAGGTATAATGAAGAGTAACAAATATTGAGTATAATCATGAATCATTTGGATTGATTAAAAATTAATAAAGAGCTTGCAATGGGGGGGGGGGGGGGGGTGGTGGTGGTGGTGGTGGGTGTGTGTAAAGATTTCATTAAAAATTAATATTGGGAAGGGGGTTTTGGGTTTCCAACTTTAAAGTTTGCTCACCAAATGTACATAAAATTATACTAATTTGGGCAAAGACGATGCCGACGAACGCGAAAAGTGAACGATGAAGGAGGCGAACGACGAAGGAGAGCGAGCTGCGAAGGAGTGCGAACGACGAATGAAATTTCATGCGAACGACGACAAAGAGAGAAATAAGGGACTAATTTAACAGTGAATGGGTCAACTTACGGTAAGTAAGATGATTTAATATGTGGTGTCACGTCGGAGCATGCTACGTCGAACGACTATTTGCATGGAGGAGAGAGGAGATGACCACGTGGACGTCACGTCGACAAAAAATCGAAAAACTAATTATCCCAGGTAAAGAGGGCATCGGATGAAATATATTAAAAGATGAAGGGCATTTGTATTACAAATAAAGTTGGAGAGTATCGCTGAGCAAATTTTAAAGTTAGATGACATTGGTGTAATTTTATGTGCCACGTCGGAGCATGCCACGTCGGACGATTTTTTGCGTGGAGAAGAGAGGAGATGACCACGTGGACGCCATGTCGATGAAAAATCGAGAAATCGGCTATCCCAGGTAAATAGGGCATTAGGCGAAATGCATTAAAAGATGAAGGACATTTGTGTTACAAAGTGAAGTTGGAGAATATCGCTGAGCAAACCTTAAAGTTGGAGGGCATTTGGTGTAATTTTTCCGTAGAGATAAAGAAGCATGCGTAACATCAGGCATCATAGGGATCCAATCACAAAATAACTTATTTAAATTTAAACTTTTGATGAATTGAACGTTTTTAAAAAAAATTATTTTCATAAACCATATCTAAATTATGATGAATTTTTTACGTCTAATCACAAACTAGGTACCTTTTTTCATTTCTAAACTATCATAACTTTTTCTACTTTAATTATCCCATCTATTACTTACTTTTACTTTTACTTTTTTTTCATTTACGAAAAGATTAAATTACTCCTCCCTTCATAATATATCAAATAATAAATATAAAAAAGAAAAAAGTAATAGTGGATGGAAGGATGAAAGTGAAAATGTAATCACAATTTAGGGATTAAAAACATGAGTTAATAATTTGAGATTAGATGTGAAAAAATATAATAGTTTAAGAGCGGTTTACGAAAATAAACTAAAAAATAAACTCTTCCATTTTTTAAATATAAATATAAATATTATTAACAATTTATACAAACATTATTGTCAATGAAAGTAAAAAAAAATGAGACTCAAGGTCAACAATGAATAAGTTCACACTTTAAAATTTACGAGTAAGATCAACTATTTATCATTTATCACAGATAATCATAGTTTATGGTAATTTTTCATCAAAGCATTCAATCCATCAAATTTATAATATAAAATTCGAAGAAACAAACGTGGAGATGGCGAGGCGACGACCTCAACAATGTCTTATTGTGAGTAAGTAACAGAGAAGCTAAAACTATGATCAACTGGCGGTAACAGCGGGAGCCGCATTTCCAATATCGACTACGAAGTCCTTCTCTGTGGCATAATCCACGAAGCTGTGCAGCGGCAGCACCCGGTCGCCGTGCCGTTCGAACCTCTCCAGTTCCGTCTTGGCCTTCGACCGCAGCTCCTCCGCCAGCTCCAGCGCCCGCTCCAGGCCGACCGCCCGTACGACGCTGGTGTTGCTCCGCATCTCGCCAGCCCCGACCGCCCGTACGACGCTGGTGTTGCTCCGCATCTCGCCAGCCCCGACGTTGGAGGATATGTCGTCGGCCAACTGGTACAGCACCCCGACCGCGCGCCCGTACCTCCTTAGCGCCTCGACCTCCTCGTCGCCGGCGCCGCCCAGGATGCCCCCGCACACCGCCGCGCACTCGACCATCTCGCCGAACTTCTTCTCGAGCACCATTAGCGCGTCACGCTCCGTTCCCGCTGCGGATCCTGAGATATCCAGGAGCTGCCCCGCGGCCATGCCCGTGGACCCGACGGCGCGGGCGATCTCGGCCATGACCCGGAGGAGGACGGCGTCGGGGACGAGGGACGGCGACCGGGTCCGACCGACGACGTGGGTAAAGGCGAGCGGGAGGAGGGCTTCCCCAGAGAAGATGGCCATGTCGACGCCGAAGAGTTCGTGGGTGGGAGCGCGGCCACGACGGAGCGGCGCGGTGCCCATGCAGGGGAGGTCGTCGTGGACGAGGCAGGCGGCGTGGGCGATCACGAGGGCCGAAGCGACCGGGATGGCGACGGCGCGTTGTCCGCCGACGAGCTCGCAGGCGGCGATGCACATCGCCGGCGGGGCGCGCTGGGCGCCGCGTGCGGAGAGCACGGGATGGCGCATGGCCTCGTGGATGCGCTCGGGGTAGAGCACGGGGAGGGAGGCCGCGAGGTCCGACTCCATCTCGGCCGCCAGAGAAGTCCAGTAGCCTCGCAGGTCGAACGCGGAGCCCGAGCCGACGGCGGCGGAGGAGCGGAAGAGGGTCCTATTATTGGGGACACGCAGAGATGACGGGGACACTGCATGTAAGGCGACGTCGGGGGCGGGCGAGGGGAAGAAACTTAGAGCAGGGAAGGAAGCCATGACCACGAGCATTGAGCAAGGAAGGAAGGAAGGTGTGATCAAAGAAGAAGCGCAGGCAGCGTCAGCAGCAGAGAAAATAATAACAACAACAACAATAAAAGTGGCGTCCTTAAGTGGTCCGCCCTGTCTTAAATTACAAAGTAAAGAATAATTGAAAAACGTGTAGTAGATAAAATAAAAAAACAAATTATATATTTAATGTATTTTAATAATTAAATAGCGAATTTGGTCTTTAAGGTTCATAAGTAATTTAACTTACATTAAATTAATCAACGGTAGAAAAAAACAAGTGCTATACATATTTATTAATATATCTAAAACATATTATATTAGTAAAAGGTTTAGCAATCCTAGGAATATTAAGTTTATATATTTAAAAAGTTACATCATTATGGTTGAATGATTTAGGGCAGAGTTGAATTCCGAAAGGAGGAGATCAGAATTATATTCGAACATTACCACAGCTAGTAAGTCGCCGTTTGGTTGCGGCCTTGGGGTAAATGCTCGAATAATTAGTTAATCTATGAATACAGTCAAACAGATTGTAAATTAAGATTAAAGGATGGCAAGGCGTGCGAAATTCATGATGGATGTTTAAATTAATTTTTTTGAATTATGATATTCTTCAAATATTCGAAATATTCAATAGAAGGCAAAGCAACCATTTTATTATTCAACGAATTAAAAAAGTAAAAGGAGAAAACACGACGACGGAGAATAAAGTGGTCATTTTGAACGTTCTTACATTTTCATTCAACCAATAGTAAGATTATGATTATATGAACAAATCAAAGGAGATGAAAAATCTCTCATAGATATAACCACCTATATCCGGAATAAAATCACGTATTCCAATCATCTTTGTCTAGGTGCCTAAAGAGGTTCGAATCATTTTTCTTTACTGAAGTGGTCGAGTACAAGGATGGATTTATGCATCCCGTTGATTGCTTTTGGTGTACCAGGTACCTTTTGTTAGTGCAGGCGGATTCCTTTGTGCACGAGGGATGTTGTCACACGAACCGGAAACGATTTCCACGGGACGGGAAAAACGAAGAAGGTGGGCCAAAAGAGAGGGAGATGTAGGGACATGGGCGCGTCAGGAGGTCGATTGGGAGAGAAATATATGGTGGTGAAAATCCACTTTAACAACTTTTAAGATGAGTTTCTTCAAATGATTCATTTGGAGTACCATTTTTTTCTTTAAAGTTTATATTTATGACGGTTGTGAGCTATACATATATATATATAGAGAGAGAGACGTTTTATTTTCAACGTCATTATCTGTAGCCATTTTTTGTAACGTGTATTTACATAATTTTTTTTTTGTAAAATGGGCTGATGTTGATGAATTTCATGCAATTTAATACCAAATTCAGTCCGGCCTGACTTTTGATTGGATGGTTTGATGACGAAGAAAGTTTTTTAGTTTGTCAAAACCAAGATTCTGTAAATCGTTTGTGTTTTATCTTAGAACTTATTTTGTATAAAACTTTACAAAAAAAATTTAATAATGTCTCTGTAGCTAGAAAAAAAAAGTTTTCCTTCCTTTAGACAAAAATATCTGAAATCTTGCACAAAGTTTTTTAAACAATAAAAAATAATTGAATTTATTATTATTATTTTTTTTAAAATGAAGAAAGGAGTTTCCTCAACAGAATTTCATAAGCTTAATGGGAACCAAACTTGAGAGGATGATGAAACAATCTCAGGAATCAAGGCCACCCACCCAACAAATTAACAATTAAGGACGTAATATAAAATAAAACCAGACAGGTACAAATTAATGATCCGCATTTAGAGGTTTCACGACTCTACTCTTCATGCATGGCTTGACCGCTATATGTGGAATTATTCAAAGGCTTTCCCTATCCCTCGGCTGCACATTTTGAAGCAGGCCTCAGCTTTTGAATGTTTGTTTTGTTTCATAATAATTTCATTCCAACACAGAACTGAAACAAAATGACTGTCACAACCGACAAAAAAAAAGAAAGAATGAAAAAAGAAAGAAAACCAAACGGTGGTAAGAGATAAGCTTTGAGTTTATCTTTACCATGAGATGACAGCATGGGATAGAAATTTAATTAAGTTTGATTAGGAGTAGAAGATTATTAGATAAAGCAACCCTTTCATAAATCTGTATCCTCCTAACCTCACGAAATATCTCTCTCTCTTGAGTTCTGCGGGTATGTCGCCATTAGCGAGAGGACAAGCCGGCGAGATCAATTTCTTTATTCTCCTTCTCTCGCAGGCCTCGTGTTGCAATCCATAGCAAGGTTGCTAATTTTTCTTCGCTGGCTTGCTATAGGCGGAGACCGAGAGAGAGAACAGGGAGGAAACATGAGATTCGGTCCTTAGGTTTCACCGGATCGAAACGAGGAATAAACACGTGAAAGGTGGGTGAATCGAAATCACTTTGCATGACCATTGAATATAATTTAAATCCTACCCTAGATGATTCTATAAAGAAGAGAATAAGAAGAAGGTTTTTAAGGTTATCGTTTGGTTATTTGATTTCTTGTTTGATTTGTTTGATCCTTGATTTCTAATTGTTTGAATTAATTCTTTCTGTTCTGTTGTGTGTGATTGATTGTTAGGAGGTACAAACGAGTTTAGGTTGAGATCGTACTAGAGATTATAAGAAATTTTCGAATTCTGTAACTTTTTAGGACGTTGACCGATCGATCGGTCCGTATGTATTGCCAGCAACTGGTCGACCGATATCATGACCCACAACCGATTTTCTCATATGTCGATCGGTCGACCGATCCCTGCCCATCGGTCGACCGATCAATGGCCACCGATTGACCGTTCAACTGAACGGATCGATCGATCCGATTAACCAGAGTCAACCCACTGATCGACCGGGTCGACCGACCCAAAGCCAACCGGTTGACCGACCCAAAGCCAATCGGTCGACTGATTCTCAGTAAATCTTTTTATTTTATTTATTAGTTAATCCACTTCCTAATTCTGATATTGCCTGTGTACAACTGATCCTATTTTTGTCTCCAAAGAGATCCATCCTTGATTTTCAAGATGCATACTTTTAATGATTTATTTGTTATTGATCTTAATGTCTCCATTGAGTAAAGAACAAAAAGTCATAAGTTATTAAAAGTGATTAATAAGTTCAGATGAAAGATTAACAATGAGTTACCAGTACAAACCAAGTGTATCAAAATAAGAGTAGCTCCCTTGGTCATGGTTTGATCATCCACTGACCCGCACAAGACCGTATCATTTGCTCGATATACCCTAAGAACTAAAGGTACCTAAAGTCACCTTGATTTCTAATGATAAACCAAGATCAAGAGGCATGATTAAGTCAAGTTAAGCTGTTGTCATGATTTCCAAGTATGTCATGATTCCAAGTTTACTAAGCATCATTCGATTCTCATGATTCATGATATCTTCATATTCATATTCTTATTATGATCTATGATGCTGTCATGTTATCCTTTTCAAATTCAAGTTAAGCATGATTATTTACTTCTGATTATTCTATTCATGTCATGCATTGTATATCATGTGGTTCCCTACTAGGCTGTAAAGCTTACGAGAGGACCTCCTCCCCTGTGTCTGATTTCCACAGGACCAGGTCAATAACGAGGTGGAGTAGGTGTATGGTGACGAAGCTTTGACGGCAAGACAACACATGATCTATAGGGCTTTTTAGAATGTCTATTAGTTTTTCTTTACCTTCCGCATTATAGATTCATGATGTAAAACTTTATTTTATTTCTTAGAAATGATATAGCTACTTTTAGACTTCTGTAATTAAAGTTATCCTTTTTCTTTATTTTCTTTCTTCCGCTGACGTATCTCGGTTCTTGACTGAGATATAGTCAACATTATGGTCAAAGTCATAGCATGTCTAGCGTCTTCAAATTGGTCTTCGTCACGTGGCGGGAGTCGATTTGGGGGCGTTACATTTATGGTATCAGAGCCTAAAGTCAAGATTCTTGACGTCCTATCGTATAGTATGATATATTAATGGTTCATGTGCTATCGCCATCGTCGAACTGTCGCCACACCCTCCACCGTAAAGTATAGTAAGATCTTTCTTGCATTGAGTTATTCTTTATTGATGTATTGATATGTATTTCATATGAGTGGTTGATTCTTAAGGAGGTTATTCTGAATGGTAGGAATCAACTTAAATGTTATTAGTGATTAGACAAAAAAAGGGGTCATAAAGGTTACGAACAAATTGGAACAGAATAAGTAACAAGTATGTGGATAAATATACCTACGTGAAGAATGAGTCTTACAGATATTTAAAGAATAAAATACAAGAAATGATTATGTTTCTTATAATTCATATTTTCCATATCTTTCATGATCGCTCTATTCACGGACTTCTTCTGCTGACTGCAACAGTATGAAGAGAAAAATGAATAGGCATATCAGTTGCAAAGAGATGTAGATTTAAGAAAGAAATGATGGAATTATAAGAGTAATTAAAGGATTCGACTCACAAACATGTAGGTGTGAGATGATTTCAAATAGTAAAAGTGAAATCAAGCATGTCTAAGTTATGATTTAGCGTTATGACTTATGTGGTTTCATTATTTTATCAATATAGGGATTTAATAAATTATCTTATATATTTATATTGATAAATATGGACCCATAATGCTCGTTGTGCCTTAGACTTCATATGGCACCCTATATTATGTTGATAAAGGTCCTAAGCAAATCTAAACTAGTTATACGAAATTCTTAGCCGGACTATCTTATTTGGAAAAATAAAAATAAAAATTATTAATTATGTTCAAGTTATGAAATGTCCATATACAAGAGTTTTAAGAATTAGTAAGCTGCCCAAGAATCATGTATAAGGTATGGATGGACAAATATAGAAAAAGGGTTTAGAAGTCACACTAGCTTGAATAAATGTTAGAGGAAATTTTCAATAAGTAAGTGACTGTCTAAGTTAATCAAACATTTAGATCTAGCATACTTATACACATACATACATATAACATAGTATACTTATAAATATATAAAGATAAATAAATAAATAAATAGATTTAATTAACTTAGTTTAGTATATAGTAGATTTGAAATTCTATTCATATGAAGTATATTTTTATATAGCCATTATTGAAGAATGAATTCTCTATCACTACAGTGTAAATATCTTTCCAGAATAAACTAATATGGTTGATAAAAGAATTATATAAGAACAAGCAATGCATGAAAGGGTTAAATGAATGTTAGAAATTTTTGAAAAGATTTAAAGTCTCTTAACTGATATATGCTTAAGGAGGGTATGAGCCCTCAACCATTAAGTATTAAAAGATCAAAACATCAAGTGAACAAATTTAGAAAGTATGGGGGTTAAGGTAAAGTATGAGGAATTTTATAAGTTCCCTACAAAGTTACTGGAGAGCTAAGTTCTCAGGATGATTATGAAGAAAACTATAAAATTTTAATTGATTTATCTTGACTATGGATATATTTATTAGTTTTCATAATAATATCCAAATCGTATAAGGTAATTAATCATATAATCATGGTTGATGGTTCAAGAGGGAAAATAAAAAATATATATGTTTAGATAATGGGTTAAGCAAGCTATACATAGAATGTTCTCTAAGATCCTCTACGTCAATATGATGAAAAATGTTCAAGATTTTATCTTGATCTAGGGGACCACTCATGTTTTGATCATAGGTTTTATATATGGACTGATTTTCCCTTTTCAACCTTAAGATTATCCCGATCCTCTCCCATGCACTACAAGATGTCGTTAATGCAAAGGACAATGAAACGATGTGCAAAGAAGAAGAATGATTGCTTGTCTTCTATTTTGTTGATTGTGTTATTTTCCTGTCTTATTGTTTGAATTCATTTATTGTGTTCATCTGCATTCATGATGTTTGACTAAGAACTTATGTTATGTAGTGCATATAAAAATTATTTTGTTCATTATGGATTAGATCATACTATGTAGTGACCCCTCATCATAAATATCGTACAACCTTCACATTGATTCAGAGTGCTTCAAGATACTCAAGGAAAGAACTTGTGGTGGTAATATATAACCACTAGCATCTTATGAAATTATATAAGCTGATATTGCAAAAAGCATATCAATGTAAGCCAAGAAGTTAAGATTGAGGGAAACTCCCATGATAAACATATCAAATAAAGCATTGACACAATGTGTCGAGATATAGAAAGGATAGTGAATGACATTGATAAAGAACCACCCTATTCCAATGACATAGAATGCCAAGAACAATCCATCCTCAAATGATTTATAAGACTTCCATTTGATTCTAAATACAATTGTCTCAATTGACAATTACCTATAGTTTGTATTTTGCTCAATTCCTCTAGATATCTAATCTAAGACGAAGGTCAAGTGATCATGCCCCCACACGATGATCATCGTATGATACTGCAAAGATATCGATATTGGATTATGTTAATAATTGATTTTAGTTGAATCAAAACAAATTACGAATCCTAAATCCTTAGAGGATTCAGATATAGGTCAGATCATTAGCTATGGATGTCAATTGTATATCGAATCAATAGCTATATTGTAATTTAACTCACATATACAAGAATCTTAAGAGCTTACGAAGTTATGAAATAGTGATAAACTTTATAAAGATTCCATAAGAAGAAATGAAATATTAAAAAGTTAAATTAATGATAAGTATAAGGGCCCAAGATGACAACAAAGAGCAACTAATTATTTATATTTATAGTATAATTATCGTAGGTTAGGGTTAGAGTGAAAATAATAATAATAATAATAATAATAATAATAATAATAATAATAATAATAATAATAATAATAATAATAATAATAATAATAATAATAATAATAATAATAATAATAAAATAAATAAATAAATAATAAAAGAAATGATAGTAAGTGCATGTGATGTTGAAAATTATATTAAATGTAAATTTAGAAGAGTAAATATAGGACTTGCTCAAGAATGTCCACGAACACTCTTTTTAAGGAGGTTATTGGCTCTGGTAATTATAATGTTATATGCTTGGGGAATAGTAGAACAATAAATACATGTTAATAGTGATGATCCGTTACATTGGATCAAGTTTTTGTAATGATCGTTATCATTTGAACACCGGCAAGACACCAACTAGAACTTTGTACGGGTGAAACTGTCGCTCACCTACTCATTGGGTGAAGTGGATGAAGAAAGGATCATGAGCATAGAGAGAGTGGAAGAAATAGTGGAGCACTCAAAGAGTGTTGTGAGGATTTAGAATATGTTACCGACTGTACGCGATAGATAGAAGAATTATACATATAGGGGCAGACAAGATTAGGATCTTCAGACTAGTGAACAAGTTCTGTTGAAAGTGTTTCCTATGAAAAGGGGTCGTGATGTCCAGCAAGCGAGGAAAGCTCAGTCCTCGCTATGTAGGCCTTCTCGAGATACTCGAGCTGGTAGGCGAGGCAACATGCTAGGCCATCGTATGGGAGAATGCATAACGTATTCCATGTATCTATGCTCAAGAAGTACAAGATCGATAACGTAAATGTTCTAAGGATAGAAGAGACAGATCTAGCTGCCTTGACTTTCGCTGAGTATCCAACAAATATAGTGGAACGTAAGATGCAACGTTAGAAGAACAAGGATGTACCCATGGTCAGAGTAGCTTGGCGCTTCCATCACGACAATGATGCGACATGGGAACTCGAATCAGGAATGCACCAAGAATTTTCTCATCTTTTCGGTAAGCCCTTTATCGTATGCAAAATTCGAGGACGAATTTTCTTTTAATGGGGTAAGGATGTCACAACCGACAAAAAAAAATGAAAAGAAGAAAAAAAAAAAAAGAAAACCAAACGGTGGTAAGAGATAAACTTTGAGTTTATCTTTACCATGAGATGACAGTAGGGGATAGAAATTTAATTAAGTTTGATTAGGAGCGGAAGATTATTAGATAAAGCAACCCTTTCATAAATCTTTATCTTCCTAACCTCATGAAATATCTCTCTCTCTTGAGTTATGCGGGTACGTTGCCATCAGTGAGGGGACAAGCCGGCGAGACCGATTTCTTCCTTCTCCCTCTCTCGCAGGCCTCTCGGTGTTGCAATCCATAGCAAAGTTGCTGATTTTTTTCGCTAGCTTGCTGCAGGCGGAGATCGAGAGAGAGAACAGGGAGGAAACAGGGGATTCGGTCCTTAGGTTTCACCAAATCGAGATGAGGAACAAATGCGTGAAAGATGGATGAATCGAAATCACCTTGCATGACCATTGAATAGAATTTAAATCCTGCCCTAGATGATTCTGTAAAGAAGAGAATAAGAAGAAGGTTTTCAGGGTTATCGTTTGGTTATTTGATTACTTGTTTGATTTGTTTGATCCCTGATTTCTAATTGTTTGAATTAATTCTTTCTGTTCTGTTGTGTGTGATTGATTGTTAGGAGGTAGGAACGGTTTAGGTTGAGATCGTACTAGAGATTGTAAGAAAATTTTGAATTCTATAACTTTTCAGGACGCCGACCGGTCGACCGATCTGTATGTATTGCCAGCAACCGGTCGATCGATATTATGATCCACAACTGATTTTCTCATATGTCGACCGGTCAACCGATCCCAGACCACCGGACGATCGATCTCTGGCCACCGATCGATCGTTCAACTGAACGAATTGACCGATCTGATTAACCCAGAGTCAACCCATCGGTCGACCGATCTTAACAGATCGATCGACCGACCCGAAGCCAACCGGTCGACCAATTTCCAGTAAATCTTTTTATTAGATTTATTAGTAAATCCACTTCCTAATCCCGATATTGCTTGTGTACAACTGATCCTATTTCTGTCCCCAAAGAGATCCATCCCTGATTTTCAAGATCCAAAATTTTAATGATTTATTTCTTATTGATCTTATCGTCTCCATTGAGTAAAGAACAAAGAGTCACAAGTTATTAAAAGTGATTAATAAGTTCAGATGAAATATTAACAATGAGTTGCTACTACAAACCAAGTGTATCAAGATAAGAGTAGCTCCCTTGGTCATGGTTTGATCATTCACTGACCCGCACAAGACCGTATCATTTGCTCGGCATACCCCAAGAACTAAAGGTACCTAAAGTCACCTTGATTTCTAATGATAAATCAAGATCAAGAGGCATGATTAAGTCAAGTTAAGTTGTTGTCATGATTTCCAAGTATGTCATGATTCCAAGTTTACTAAGCATCATTCGATTCTCATGATTCATGATATCTTCATATTCTTATTCTTATTATGATCTATGATGCTGTCATGTTATCCTTTTCAAGTTCAAGTTAATCATGATTATTTAATTCTGATTATTCTATTCATGTCATGCATTGTATATCATGTGGTTCCCCACTAGGCTGTAAAGTTTACGGGAGGACCTCCTTCTCCGTGTCTGATTTTCACAGGACCAGGTCAGTGATGAGGTGGAATAGGTGTGTGGTGACGAAGCTCTGGCGGCAAGACCACACATGAACCACAGGGCTTTTTAGAATGTCTATTAGTTTTTTCTTTACCTTCCGCATTATAGATTGATGATGTAAAACTTCATTATTTCTTAGAAATGATATAGCCACTTTTAGACTTTCGCAATTAAAGTTATCCTTTTTCTTTATTTCCTTTCTTCCGTTGACGTATCTCGGTTCTTGACTGAGATATGATCAACATTATGGTTAAAGTTATTGCATGTCGTATCGTCTCCAACTTGGTCTTCGTCACGTGACGGGAGTCGATTTGGGGGCATTATAATGATAATTAATTATTTTGATAAAAAAATAAATACAAATGAAAAAAAATACATGATCCTCAAAGGAGAAGGAGAGAGAGAGAGAGAGAGAGAGCGCTTAAATTTGGATAGAGATTGGAAAACAGGTATCAACACAAAAATAATGTTCAAAAGGGCTTCAAGACATTAGGAAAAAGCACTATCATTCTTCCCCAATCTCTTTTTTTACAAACTACAAGCTCACACAAGACAATAAAATAGAAGGATTACAAGATTTATAACTTTAGGACATAAATGAATTTCACAAGTATTTCTCCAATTTTTTCAGAAGTCTTGATGATTCTACAACCTTTGAGACTTCTTTTATAGTATTGTTAACTCCATATAGATGCCTGGACTCATTTTTCATCATTTTGGCTGAAATATGATCGTTGCTCTATATTCTGTGTACCTAATCAGTTGTCCATTCTGCTCATCGGTCGACCTTACAATCGTTAAAAATATGATCGTTGAAAGCTTGACTAGCCAACCTTTTTAACCCACTAGTTGATCGGTCGAACTACGGGTCGACTGCTCACTATTTTAATTTCGTCCAACCTCAATACTGATGTCACCAGTCGACCACTAGATCCAATCGATCAGTAGGTTCTCAAATATCATTCGATTTGCACGTTTTTCATGTTGACCGATCAACTAGTTTATTTGATATCAACAGTTCACTAGGTAGGTTGATCGATCGTCCTGTACTATTTTGCATATAATTATTCGAGTCATTATTAGAATGTGGTGATTTTTTTATTTGTAGAGAATCTAACAATATTATTTACAACTTATATTCACATGTTGGTCCATATAAATGAAATATATTTAAATATTAATTTCAAATTCGGTGCATAAAATAACTCATTTCTACTTAAACTTTTTTGATACTTTAAATATAACTTTGATTAATGGAATCTTATACCGATCAAATATATTTAAGAGGGGGTGGCCTGTCTTCCATGGAAAAAATGTTACCAAATATTTGTTTCTCATTTCGAATGTCTGTCACAAAACCTATGCTTGGATATTCATGTGAAAATTATACAGAAAAAACATTAAGTCGAATCAAATAATAAATAGTAAAGAAGAGTGTCGAAGTCATGTGAATTAATATATCTTTATCTTTTATGTTAATTTAGTTAGACGAGAAAAATAAATAAGATTTTATTCAAAATAAATAAAATGAATAAAAATATTATTGATCTAAAGTACCAAAATAAATAGATCAGAGATGTCCAAAATATTCGAATCATATGACCTAACTGTCTTATTTCAAGATTCGAGAGAGACAATTCAACTGAATCAATATCTAACTAACTTTTGATAAGATGCTTTAGCGATGCAATCCTATCTCAAAAACATTTCAACCGAGTGGGTTCATGATCCATAAATTTCCATAGGATATGAATGCACAATTAAAAGAATGGAATCAATCAATTGAAAGAGTTCAAAAGAATCAATCTCAATAGTACCAATAAGTTGAAACCACACACTCAGAAAAGACATTAAACTTAACAATCATATTAAAAAAATTAGAATAAGAAATCTTATTCAAAGATTTAACAAAATTCAACATAACTTGATTCTAGTTAGAACCCTATTACATAGATAGAGAAATCATCATGATTGCACTAGAGAGATAAAACAAAAGACGAAAAGATGGAAAATGAGAAATAATCTATTCAAATAGGGTTGAGCACGAGCCGTAATGATCTGGTTGCCTCGGCCCGTATCAACTAGAGTTTTCGAGTATTTTCCCGACCTGGTGGGTAACCAAGTTGGGATCAGGTCTCATTCCCTTGAGACTCGGTCGGGATCGGGTCGGAACCGGGTCTGGGATATTATAACCCGGACCGGGTCCCGACCTGATTAAGTATATTATATTAGTATTACATTATTTTTAAATATTATATTATTTTAAATGAAAATGTATATTTTATTTGATTTATATCTTATATCTAAATGATATTATATTATTATATATATAATTTAATTGATAGTTATCATATTTATATAATAATATTAATTTTTTATTATTTTATATTTTATTTACTTTTTTGTGGTCAAATCGGAACAACTAGAAATTCTCAATTTTTATCTCGATCAGACCGGAATGTCCCAGTCCCCGGCCTGACCGGGACAAGGTATGGCACCAGGTTTCCTTTTTCGAAAATCCTAAATTCTAAATCCTAATTAGGCCGCGATGAAAGTTTGTCCGACGATTGTAGGTATCGGAAAGCTTTTTTCAAATATTAAAAAAAGTCGTCCCACAATCGGAATGGCCTTCCGCCTGACCACTTTCGCCGCCTAGTGGCCGGATCCGTCCGCCCGTAGCCGATTGCACTACATGGCATCCGATCGGATGCCTGGCGGTTGGATCCGTCCGATTGGACGCTTGGAGGCCAGATCTGGCTGATCGGACATTTATTGCTGTTTTTGCTTGCTACTTGCGAACTAACACATTGCATCGATCTATGATAGAATGTGCCTGATACATTGAAGGACAACGAAGCTGTAGATAATGCTAAAGTGTCTTAGGCTGTAGAAGAGGATTTGAATCCAGAGACAACAATGTTTAGTGTTAATGATATTACCATCAATCTAAATGGATCACTCCCATAGTGGGTTTGAAAATTTATCTGAGACTTGGGACACTTTCCACAAAGTAGAGATCATGCATAAAACTGTAGAGGATCCATCAATTGAGAAAATCACAAACAAAATTATAGAAGATATCAGCAACTTGGAGGAACCTATACCAAAAAATGTCATCACCACCACCGACTTAAATGTGTCTTCGGATATTGATATTCAAAAGAACATATTTGAAAAATTGGAACACAATATTTCCAAGGGTTTAACACTTCCGGGTAGCAGAGATCAATTAGAGGATAATGTGAATAATCCTGAGATAATGGTTTTAGAGATCGAGAAAACACATAAAGCAAGAGAAATTCAAGCAGTAACACAAATCGTAATTAGTTGAAAATGATACCAATGGTCATTGCTTCACTGCTACCATCCACCTACACTACAAGAAAATTGGTGATTAACGACGCCAAATAGCGTCTCAAAATATGGTGATGCCGACGTAAGTAGCATCATTATGGCGTCTAAGTTGAGTCCCAAGTAAGAGATGCTACTTGCCTCCCAATAGCGTCTTATTAGTGTTTTCTTAGCGTTTCAAAAAATAGACGCTAAAGCAGGTGCCATTGAGACTCCAGATAACCGCTATTATTGCGCACCATGAAGTGAAAGTACGCGGGAGAACCTAGCACTATTCTCGCATCGACAGCCTTCGACGCGAAACTAGCATCGCACAGGCTGAGATGCTATTGAGACTCTATGAAAACACTAACTAGCGTCACATCCAAGACGACGCTATGTAGACGCCAAGGTGATTACTTGGCATACCTATATATGCTAATTAAGAAATAGATAATACAACGCTAAGTAGACGCCAATGTGATTACTTGGCATACCTGTATATGTTAATTAAGAATAGATAACTATATATAGCCTATCTATATTTATATTGCTATATATTATCTATTTTGAGGCAACCCTATATACTATATATACTGTACATTAATCAATAAATAAAATAAATATTGTATATGTACCTTCAACATATATATGTCTTTCTACATGATTATTTATATATGTCTACATCATTGTAGTATTGCTAAATATATAATTTGTCACATATATTATATATGTTATTTATCCATACAATATATATATCATATCTTAATTATACATATATTATTTTTATATTCTTAATTATGAAGTTATGATGATTGAATTAAGAGACAAGACTGACTAGAAATTATCCCATTTTAGCGTATCCGTGGAGGCTCAATAGTGTCTACCTAGCACCACACTAGAGCCGCAATCTTGGTCGACGCTAGGTAGACACTATTGGCGTCTCTATAGTGTCACCTTGCTGAGACGCGAAAACGATTGAGATGCTACTTAAATGCTATTGTGTCACAAATACGTCAACGTTGACGCTACGACGCTATTGTGTTGCTACAATTTCTTAGCGACGCATTAGCCTCTCTGTGGTGTCGCATTAGTCGACTTTTTATTACCCTCACTTAATCGGGCACATATTGATTCATAAATATACATATATAACTCGTGCACATATATATATTATTATCACTTAATCTCGCACATATAATGTTAAATTAGGAAGAAACTTCAATATAACGTCCATACAGCCACGAATTAGTCAATGTTGGCGCCTATGTAGCGTCTAAGTAGCGTCGTGTCTAAATGAGGCGCTAAACACTTAACTTAAATCCCTAACCCCTCTTCTTCGTTTTCACTATTTACTATTACCGCTTGCCATTTTCACCATGACCGACGATGCTGACGGTCGACGTCCTCCGCTCCGACGGCCGACGTTCGATGCTCGCTGTTTCGACGCCCGACGTTTGACGTCTGTTGCTTCGACGCCCGATGCCCGACCCCGAGCCCTCATCGAACTCGCCGTCTCTGCCCGTTGCTTCGATGCCCTCCGCTCCAACGCCCGTCGTTTGACGCTCGACCCCGAGCCCTCGTCGAATTCGTCATCTCTGCCCTCGCTTCGATGCCTGACACGCGACCCCGCCCTCATCGAAATTACCATCTCCGCCTAGAGCCCTACGCGGACCTCCACCGTCATTCGCCTCCACCTCCTCCGCCATCATTCGCCTCCGTCGCCAATCGACTCCTCCTCCTTCTTTGCCTCCGCCGCCACCGCCACCCTCCGCCTTCTGCCTCCTCCGCTGCCCTCCGCCGCCTCTACCTCTGCCGCCCTGCGCCGACCTTCGCCTCCTCCGCCTTCCGCCTCCTTTGCCCTCCGCTTCTTTCGCCCGCCGCCTTCCTCCACCGCCGCCCGCCGCCATCCTTCTCCGGTTAAGAAGGTACGAGCCCATCACCATCAATGTTAAGTTACTTACTAATGCATGTTAAGTTAATTACTAATGCATGTTAAATTAAATATGACTTAATTACTTAAAACTATTGCTGTTAAATTAGTTACTAATGCATGTTAAGTTAAATACTACTTAATTACTTGAAAGTAGTGTTGTTAAGTTAGTTATTAGTAAATTACTAGTGTAGGTTAACTTAATTACTAGTTAAGTTAATCTAATGCATGTTCAGTGAATTACTAGTTAAGTAGTTGAAACTAATCTAAGGACTAGTTATTGCTATTTTTTAATCCAATATCATGTTAAGTTACGGTAAATGCATGAGCAGAACATATTTGTTCCACAATTAGGAGTTATTAGAAATCAAACACTGATAGATTTTTGCCATAATTCTAGTACCTCTTTTTGATAATGTTCTCATAAATTTTACTAAGGATGTACTTCCACATTCTTGGTAATAAAATGAGATTATGAAACAACGATGAAGTACTTGAAACATGCGATTTTGGACTTCATAACTTCAAAATCACATGTTTCAAGTACACGAATTTATTGACATATGACTTAACATTGTCCGTTACAGAAATGACAAAGCCAGATCGTAGTTGGATTCGTCATTGGAAGACTAAACGTGACGTTATAACTTAAGAATATAAGGATGGTGTTGATAAATTCATTAATGTGGCATATCAAAATGAAGGTATTGTTTTTTCATATGGCGAAATCTTATGTCCATGTCGAAAGTGCAAATGTTATCATTGGAAAGTAAGATATGATGTGCAGAAGAATTTATAATACAACTATTTCTTACTGACATACACAAATTGTTCTATTATGACGAAGAAAGATGGGCTAAAGAAACAACTAATATAAATATTGCTGTGGGCGACTCGAGCAATCCGTACAGGGACATGATACGAGATGCAATGTTAGGAGAAAATGTTGGCGAAACATTGATTGAAGAAGACTCGAATCCTTCGGCTTCTAGGTTTTATAATCTTCTCGAAGAAGCAGATGAACCTTTATGGGACGGATGCATGAAGCAAACTATACTTTTTGTAGTGGCACAACTAATGAACTTGAAATTGGAGCTTAATCTGAGCGAAAATTATTTTGACCGGATGCTTGTCATTATTAAGAGTATGCTTCCAGCTTCAGAGAAATTACCGGGACATTTTTACAAGTGCGAACGATTGATGAGAGATTTATGGATGAAATATAAAAAAATTGATGCATGTCGCAATCATTGCATGTTGTACTACGAGGAAAACAACTCACTTATGGGTTATTCCATTTGTGACGAGTCCAGATACAAGCCGAAAAATAATTTCCAAAGTTTGAAAAAATGTGACAAATGTAATATTTAGATACTTTCTCATTGTTCCAAAACTAAAACGACTATTTCTTTATGAAAAAATTGCATCATTTATGAGGTGGCACAGAGAAGGGACACGTGATGATCAAAATTCAATTACACATCCTTCGGATGCGGAGACATGGAAATGATTTGATGCACTTCATTCAGCTTTTTCTGCAGAATCACACAATGTTAGATTAGGTCTTTGCACCGATAGTTTCAATCCATTTGGCTGATCAAGTACTACTTATTCATGTTGGACGATTTTTGTGACACCTTATAATTTGCCTCCAAGCATGTGTATGAAA
The DNA here is from genome assembly GCA_030549335.1 of Pontederia crassipes. Classification (NCBI taxonomy): domain Eukaryota; kingdom Viridiplantae; phylum Streptophyta; class Magnoliopsida; order Commelinales; family Pontederiaceae; genus Pontederia; species Pontederia crassipes. Next base: position 41,457,793 of record CM060190.1, read on the forward strand.
CGAGAAAACATATTACTTACCTGTAGGACCCCGAGTCATCGATCTCCTAGTAAAACTTTAGATGTTTACTTAAGACCTTTGATTGATGAATTCAAAATATTGTGGGAGGATGACGTGGTTACTTATGACAAATCTAAAAAATAAAATTTCATTATGAGAGACACATTAATGTGGACCATAAGTGATTTTCTAGCATATGGAAATATTGAGTGGTTGGAGCAAAAAAGGTAAACTTGCTTGTCCCATATGTCGAAAAAAATACAAAATCATTTTATTTGAAAAATTATAGGAAAGTTTGTTGATTTGATTGTCATATGATGTTTTTGTCATTGGAGAATTTGATGTGTCGCGATCGAAACTCATTTAAAAAGAATACATCCAAAAATACTTTGTCTCTAACTCATTTGACGAAACAAAAATTGCTAGAGCAAGTAAACAAGTTTAGTGAAGTCTCATTCGGATTGAAAGCCTGTAGTTACAAGCAAATTGGGTTTGGAAGTAAATATAATTGGAAGAAAAGAAGTAATTTTTTGGGAGTTACCTTATTGGTCTTCAAACTTGGTACGTCATAACTTAGACGTCATGCATGTGGAGAAGAACGTATTTGACAACATCTTTAACGCTATTATGGATGTTAAAGGAAGAACAAAAGATAGTATACATGCTCGCAAAGACATGAAATTAATATGCAAAAGACCAGAGTTAGATATCATTCATCTTCAAAATGGTACATGCAAAAGTCAAAAGGTACTTATGTCTTGATCAATGATCAAAGAAAAATGGTTTTAGAATGAGTAAAGAAATTGAAATTACATGATGGATATGTATCAAACATATCTCGTTATTTTAATTTGAACAATGGGAGAATACATGGGATGAAGAGTCATGATTGTCATATTTTTAAGCAAAGACTGCTTCCAATTATCCTTAAAGAACTTTTACCAAAGGCCATCTGAGAGGTTTTAATAGAATTATCTATGTTATTTAAAGAGCTTTGTGCATCCATCATTTGGGAAGAAGGCATCTCTCGATTAGAGGCTTCTATTGTGATTACCGTGTGCAAGGCTGAGAAGATATTTCCGCCTTCTTTTTTTGATGTGATGGAGCACTTGATAGTACATCTACCATATGAAACAAAAGTTGCAGGTCCAATTAAGTATCTATGAATGTATCCTTTCGAAATGTGCATGCTATATTTGAAAAGGTAGGCGAAGAATAAGACAAAAATTGAAGACTCCATATGTGAAGCACATTTCATTGAGGAGGTGTCAAATTTCACTTCAAAGTACTTTGAGCCACACATATAACCACGACACACCCAAGTTCCAAAAAACGATGATGGTAGTGAAAGAGAAGTTAACATGAATATTCTATTCATATTCAAGTATCCATGTCGGCTTCTTAGTACATGACGCAAAGTTGTCTTGAATGACGGAGTCCTCACCGCCGTTGAGAATTATGTCCTTGCAAATTGTAGCGAAAAGATGCCGTATCTCGAGTAAGATAATTTGTTTTAATATGTTATATAATTGAAAGTTAATTGTTGCTATATGATTTCATTAATTGACAACTATGAATTCAGCAAATTCGAAAAATTACAACGAGAAATTAATCCGTTAGTTTCAAACGATGAGTTATCAAAAGTACGAGACGAACATTTTGTCGATTGGTTGAGATGTGAAGTGAGAATTCTTTTCGTTTGCTCATAATTGTTACTTAAGTTTGTAACTTTTAATAAAGTTTTTAGTTATTTGTCTTGTAGATTATTAATGGCTCAGTCGTAGATTTAAAAATACGTGATCTGGATCATGATCCGAAGAAACAAGTTCCTAGCTACTGCGGCATTATAGTCAATGGATATCGGTTCCATACAGAAGAATATAGTCGACAATGTTCAACTATTAATAGCGGCATATGTGTTTTAGGAAGCATGTACGGGGACAACGACATTGATTACTACGGTGTTATAGAAGACATCATAGAATTGTGTTACTTGGGAAAATCTAACAAAGTCGCGGTGCTAAAATGTCGTTGGTTCGATCCAGAAAAAGGAGTTCGAATCGATCAAAAGTTTAAATTGGTGAATATTAACCATCGGTCGAAACTTTAGTCATACGATCCATTCGTATTGGCAGAACAAGCGCAACAAGTGTACTACACTAAGTATTCATTGAAAAGAACAAAGGATGAATGGTGGGCGTCATGCAAGGTGAGAAGTAGACTATTCTTAGTAGAAACAATGGTAGATGATAATGAAACATCATCCGTACACAATGATATGCCCATGGATGATTACTATTAAGAAGATAGAGTGAATGAGACGATTGATGTGGCCGATAGAGTTGAGAATTTTCAATTAGTCGATGACGCTGAGCCAATGGAAGAGTTCAATTCAAATGGCCTCTTGGAAGTGAACTTTGATAATTTCGTTAACGATGACTCGAACTAAGATTATATCGATGATGATGAAAATGATAAAAATAAATCAGAATACGAAACAAACGAATGAATCTCGTAGTTCTTCTAATGGCATAAGCTTCTTACTTTTTTTTAGTTATATATGGTTACCGATAATAAGAGAAGATTATTACTTTTTTTCAGTCATGACTATTAGAGGTCGAGCATCTGGATCATTTCGCTCTTCTAGGCGTTCATTTCATATGAGTTAGCCATTACAATCACCAGGTAATATATTTATTGTCAGTTGCTTATTTATAGTTGATTAGAATAGTTAAATTCATTTTTTTAATAATATTAATTCCTCCGCCGCCGACAAAGCACATAGCTGGATCGTCACATAGTAGATGATCCATTGGTGGGTCTGCTCCACGTATCAATCCAAGTACATGTCACATTGTAGATGACACATAGTAGGAGATTGAGTTTTCTAAATATTTTTCTTTTGTGACAGTTGCTCCACCGTCGACGGGGCACAAGTCGGGACATCTCGATCGCACGACGACGATCGGCATGTCACACCAGGTTATGTTTTGTATATTTCATAATTTCAAATAGGAGGCAAATTTTATGTATTTTCTTATGATGATAGTTGCTACGCCACCGTCGAAATTATCGGATGCTTCACCACATTCTAGCGTTGGCGAGCGACAACTTACCCAACGTGATATATTTATTATTATTGACATTATATTTCTCAATTAATTATATTAATTATTTTTTAATAATGTCAATTGCTACGACACCGATAGTGAAAGCACATGGATCGTCACAATATGATGAGCGGACTACCACGGATCATGCTGCGGTAGACATCACTCGAGGTGAGATCATTAATGTACATATATCAATTATCACAATTTTAATTTGGTATGACACTAATGATTTATTTTGTATTAGGGCCCGTAGATGATGTCGGACCTTCTCAACCTACCCCATCTGTACGGGATGATGATTCCTCTTCGAGTGATGAAGAGGGATTACACGATAATGTGGTGGTCACCGTGAATAATATTGCTCGACCGTAAGTTAAATAAGTTGTACAAATTTTATTATAGTTTTGGTTATCATTGAAAATTAATTCTTCTTTATAATTGGCAAGACCACTTTCATACCCGCTAATACGTGCAGGATGTCCGTGCTCTCGTTCTTTCCCACTTGTCGGAAGGGGCAAGATCCTGGAAAAATGTCTCAATTCAAGTGTGTGATGACATCTTTTGAGCCTTTACGGTACAATTTTCTATTTGGATTACATAATTTATTTTATATTATTTTAAAATTACTAAGTTTTAACATATTTTGTAGGAGGCAAATCGTTTCATCCGGATCTTAGTTTAGGAACGATTCGGAGAGCTTTTGAGGAGGTCACTGCAATACGCCTCCAAAATCAATTATACAAGTTTCGCAAGGTCGTCACGTTCGTCGGCCTCATTTTGGAGCAGGGCATACAAAGATGCCCAATGCATATTAGGCACTCGGTTTGGAAGTGATAAGTATGTTTACTTTTAAATTATTTTTATTAAATTTATAGTTTTTGAAAATCTAAGTATTTGATGTTCATAAAGAATGAATAAACGATGGCAAAGAAAGTCAGAAAAGGCAAGAGTTAACCGACTTTCGAAGCCCGAGGCCCACATCCACGCAGGGGGTCAATGTGATTTGACGAGCATCGATGACGCATGATAATTTACGTACAAATTCAATTTATCAAACTTTTAACTTATACTTATATTATAAAATTTGAAACTTTATTGTAGGAGGAGAAAGAATGCAGTCTCATGGACTTTCGCATGGTCTATGAGGTCATGCATAAAAGCCGAAAGACAAGCGACTTAGTGACGCCCACTACTCGTAGGCTTCTGGTAAGTCTCATCACATGTTCATTTGATTGTTGACATTAGTGCACTATTTTTGAAATGCGCAATATTTAAATTTTTTAGGATGAGTATAATGCGAAATGAGTAAAAAGTACGGAGATGATCCGAGTACTCAGCTACCAGGTAATATTTCTTGCAAGGATGTCATGTTTTAAATTTATGTGTTTTTTATGTATAATTTATATATTATATGATTGTATAATTTTTCTATTTCGTAGAGGACCCTGTTGTTTAGGAGGAGGTGGCCGACACGACATGAGGAGGATACTTACGTGGCCTCGACACAATCACTCAGGTGCCTAGGAGGAGCGGAGGATATGCAGACGGCCCATTTGCTCCGATCTCATCTGCTGCACCTGATGTAAGGTAGCTATCACAGTAGCTATCGCAGCAGCTATCAGAACATGTGTCGCAACAGTTGTCGCAATAGTTGGCTCCACTATTGTAGGCGATTCATGGATTGATTCCAACGTAGAATCCATCCCTGCGAGGCCATGGACCGAGCATGTCTGAATCGAACGTCCGAAATGATAACAATAACTCCCAAACCTAAGATATCAAGCATAGATAGCTATGCTTTTGTCACTTATAGACTTATTATTAGATACACGTATAGTTAGTTAATTCAGTTTATTATTTTTCATGTTCTTATCTTAAATATTATGCTTGTGATGCTTTCATATTATGCCAGCGATGAATATGTATCAATGCATTATATAATTATATGGTTTGGGAAGGGAAAAAAATGTGACTGTTATAGGGTTAAAAAAATTTGTAGTTAGTGCTTCCATAGCGTCCCATTAACGTCGCAACAGTTATCGATGCTATGTTAAATATATCGTCCTTAGCGTCATATTAGCGTCCCATTGGCCACGCAAAGACCATGATGTTTGCATCACTATAGTGCTGAAATAACGTCAACTAACAAAATAATGTTAGCATCTCTTGGGCACCGAAATAGCGTCTCAATTGTAGCGCCACTTGAGAGTTGACTTAGCGACGCATCTATACTGCTCCCAGCCGGACATCACACATCTTAATAACGTTGAGATAGTATCAACCTTTGGCGCTACTAGTGTCTCCATTTTTATTGGGTCTATTGTGATGTCGCTAGTCACCGATATGTGGCGTTGCACGTAAACGGCGCTAGTTGGACGCGAAAGCGACGATTTATGTCACGGAGACGCAATAGCGCCTTCCTAGCGTCGCGTTTCTTGAGTCGCTATTCTTCGTTTTCTTGTAGTGCTAAATCCACCCACAATTCACAATAGAGACCTACCAAATTCCAAGGTAACACACAAGAATTTAAACAAATATTTTGAAGAGATCAACAAGGTAGCACAAAAATTTAAACGAAAACAAATCATACATAGTAATCACTAGGTCTACCCTTGAACGCTTCTAAGAAGAGATCAACAGTGGCCTTCCCTGCCCACCTATACTTAACCTGCGAATACCACCAAAAGAGAAACCAAGATATATATCATAAATTCCCAATGCTCTCTAAAAAACATTAAAATTCATGGAAGATGTAATCGTCGGTGGAGTCGCCGGGGTTTGCCACACGATGTCCATCACCATCTTTGTCGTAGTTGTCGTTGCTTTGGACGGCGTCTCATTGTCGGCGACGTCGCTCTTGCGATTTGGGTTCTTTCTTGTGCCAACGCAAGAACGCCCTGGATCTCTAGCTCTTTCCGTCAGCGAAGCTGATGCTGAACAGAAGCAAGCTCCACCTTCTCCTGAAACCTGCCTTGAGGGGCCTGTAGATTAAGATGATGGACAGCAGAAGCGAAGACGACCACCGCAGGAGCGAATATAATCGTCGCAGTTGATGGCAGCCACAAAGGGGGAACGTGGGAATCTGCCAAAAAAATTGGAAAGTTAAAAGCCTAATAACTAAACGTTAGATTAACATTAGATGCTTCGTTTACCACGCTTTCTGTGACAAATCACACATTGGACACAAATAATAAGTAATTATGCGTCTGACATGAATCTGACAGTTAATCTTAGTGGCTGATACCCTAGGCGGACACATTTAATAATTATTTGTGTTGAATCGTAATCTGACGTTAATTATTTGTCGCTAATTGCCAAATTTGTTGTAATGATACATAAAGATCATATAATTAAGAATCCTAACTATGCTTTGTTTAATAAGAATCAATAATTAATTGAGATGTTTGTTTAAACGTCCACGTTCTCTAAGCTTGGATGTGTTCTTCGTATTCCTTTGCATCCTTGTCAGACTTCCTCTCCTCGCTCTTTCCACCTCCTATCATGTCCGTGAGTGAAGGAGGACAAGAGATGTGCTTGAGAACCATCCATGAGAGAAGAGAAGAAGAAAGAACAAAAAAATAGAGAGAGAAAAATAAGGAGAAGATAGAAAAATCTGATTAATGGGCTCATAATTTGATGATTCTTTATGGTCTACATCCAAATTTATCAAAATTGGATCGAATCGATTTAATCATAATTCGGACATTAATTTGATTCTATGTCAAAAAATACAATTCAATTGGGAAAACCGACCAATCGCATTTGGTTGAGCTGATTCAACTCGGTTTAACTCAAATTTTAAAAAAATAAAAGAAAATGGAAAAAGTGAAAAAAGAATATAAGTAAGGTTAAATAAGAGTAAAAAGGATATGCATAAAATTAAGTAAGAATTAAAATAAAAAAGATATGTATTTAAAATTCAATAACATTAAAATGAAAAATTATCAAAGACAGAAATAAAGAAAATGAAAAGGAAGTCTTAATGAAAAAAAAAGAATAATTTAAGATAACATTTATTAATATAACATCTATCATCATTAAATAATAGATACTAAATCAATAATAACATATTTATATTTATATGTTAACACTTATTTTATCATTATTAAAACTTTTAATAAATAAAAATTATATTATATTAATTTTTAATATTATTAATAGATTATTAGTAAAATATTCATATCATATAACTTATATTATATCTTTAAAATTATCATAAATAGTGTTATTTTAATAAAATCTACTTCAATCGATAATGAGTCGGATTCCGTCGTCGCTCTAGTTGTGAAAATGTTGCCTATGAAAATAACTTTCTTAATTCTTCGTATCATGTTACTAAGAAAAAATACATTTATATTGGAGTCAAAATATAGTTAAAAAATGAAAACATCAATTAAACATTCTTACAAATTCCACAATTTATTTGGAAAACATTGTTCTTATTAGAAAATGGTTCAAAAATAATATTTCAAATACGTTACATCTTTTTTTTCTCTCAACAAAAATATAATTAACACAGTTTTATATTTAAAATTATTCTTAAAAAGCAATTATAATTGCGCCAAATGCAGTAGTTTATTTATTTATTTAATAATCATATTACACATAAGCCTATATGCATTGAGGCGAGCGCCACGGCATCCAGCGACTCTAACGATAGGGGATTGCTATCAGCTTCAGCGGCACCTTCTTCTGCACGACGATGCCGAAAGTCTCGGTCATGTCCACGCTCTCGTTCGTCGTCCCTGCGGGCAACTCCCAGTTGAAGCTGAAGAGGAGGTTGGCGAGCGTCAGCTCGACCACGGCCGCCGCCATCGGCAACCCGGGGCAGATCCTGCGTCCGCCTCCGAACGGAACCAGCTCGAAGTGCCCCCCCTTGTAGTCGACGTCGCTGTCCTCGAACCTCTCCGGCAGGAAGTCCTCGGGGTTCTCCCAGATGCCGGATCCCTCCCGATGGCCCACGCGTTGACGTAGCACCTCGTCCTTGCCGGAATGCGGTAACCGGCGATCTCGCAGTCCTCTCTGCTTTCCCGCGCCAGTAGCAATGGGCCCGGCGGATGGAGCCGCAGCGCCTCCTTCACTACGGCGTGCAGATAGTTGAGGCCGGGCAGGTCGCCCTCTTCCACCTTGTCTTTCCCTCCGGCCACTCGCCGGACCTCTTCCTGCGCCTTGGCTAACGCAGCCGGGTGCCTTATCAGCTCGGCCATCGCCCATACTAAGGACATAGCCGCGGTGTCTGATCCGGCAATAAAAGTAACCTGCATGCCATCCAATTACCATTAATTTGTCTAGTACTTGCGTAATTGCATAAGATCGAGACTTCGCATTTCGCAATTCGCAATTAACGTAACAAGTCCTTGAATCATGACTCCCTTCGTCTCTTGTATTTTTTTAATATAAGTAAAAAGGACATGTTTTATTGAGATACAAAAAAAAATATATGCATCAAACTAAAAGTTCTTAAATAAAAAATAAATTAAACATCGTCTATTAATTTTTAATTCGATGATTCAAAAGTAGAAAATGCCCCTCTTATAAAAGAAGAATATAAATAAAATATTGATTAAGTAAGAAGATCAATCTTTTTCCATTGTACCGTACAACCACTTGGTCAAACAATTGTTGGCGAGCTTAACTGTACATGGGTCTCCCTCAACTAAAAGTCGAAGTAATTACTGAGATATTGGGTTATGAATGCTGCATGAGAAAGCAAGGTAGAGACCAGATAGAAGCAAAGATGAACGGGACGAACAAAGACGATGCCAGAATTTGAAAATGATGCGTTTAGCTGTGATACGATATTTGATATTGAATCACGTCACAACTACATGTGCAACCTTATTAACTCATGATGCCATAATTTTATTTCCTGATTAAGAGAAACGACAGAAGAATATTAAATGGAATGGTAAAGAACAAAAATAACCAGGGCATTAGAAATGACATTCATTTCCAGGACAGTGGGCAACCGTTCCGACGGCTTGAAAAAAATGATTATAACGAGTATGATAGAATCCACAATCTTAGGCACATCATCCTCATGACCCACATTAGATCAAGTGGAAGCTTCCAACTCACGATTGAATCAAGATTAACTCAGACGGATTCCTGATAACAAGAGAATTAAGAGTCGGAGGCGCGGGCTTTCTTATACGATCACCTAATGGTTCACTTTTATTTGCAGAGCCTTTCCGAAAAATGTCGCGTAATATTCTGGATCTGAAAATTTGGGATATTCTTGATGTTGTAAGAAGGGCAAAAACGATGGATCTCACGTGGCTTCACATTGAATCAGACTCGGAGGTGTTAATGCAGCTCATCCTCAAAAGGCAAACCGCACCATGGCGCAATTAGAACATGAAAAATATCACATGTAGTAGATTAAAAATCTTTTAATTGATTGTACTGAATGAAAAATATCACATGTATACCGCCAAGCAAATCAATTAGTTGATTTTTTAACTAATTTTGGTAGTTCTCTTGCATTCTAGAACGACACTTTTTGGTGGGAGGGATCCCCAGCTCTCTCTATTCCTATGCAATTTAAAAGATAGTATTTTCTTTTAAGAAAAGAACAAAAAAAAAACTAAAGATGTATTGTAATTAAATTGCGATTCCAGTGATTAATCAATTACCATGAGGATAGTTTTGATGTGATCCCTGGTAAGGGGCAGTTCAAAATCTCCATTCTCTTGGAGCCTTATCAAAACGCTGGCGAAGTCATGACCGCTGGCGTCTCTTTCCCTCTCTTCCACCTCCCTCTCAAGCAACTCATCCATCTCTCTGAAGGTCTTGTCCAGCCTCCTCTGGACTCCGGTGATCATGTTCAGGAAGTGCTGCATGGAGGGGTAGAAGTCCCCCGCCACGAACCCTCCCATCAACTTTATCGTGTCCGATATCAGCCCGTCGTGATCGGTCTTCCGGCACTCTCCTTCGGCCGAGAATCTCTTCCCGAACACCGAGCGGCATGTCACGTTGCTGAGGAGGCATAGGAACATCTCGCTCAGGTTGACCATCGAACCGCCGGCAGAGTCCCGGGCTATGCTCCGAACCAGCGTGGAAACCTCTTCCTCCCACACGGGCCGAAGCAGATGCGTCTTCCTGGCGCTGAAGAACTCGACCGTGCACACTTTTCTCATCTGCGTCCAGTAATCGGAGAAGGGCGCGAAGGCGAGGTCGAGGCCGCCATAGGAGAGTTTCTGCCACGTGGTGAGAACGGGGCGAGTGCAGAAGTTGAGGTCCTGCGTCTTGAGGATCTCCCTCGCCAAGGAAGGGGAAGAGACCACGATGGTCGGGACGCGACCGAGCTGGAGTTGCATGAGGGGGCCATAGGCGTCGGAGAGGCTCCGGAGAGAGCGATGGGGAAGGGCTCCGAGAAGGTGGAGGTGTCCGATGATGGGGAGGCGCGGTGGACTGGGAGGGAGGCGGCTCCTGGACTTCCTGGTCAGGTGGCGGAGTACGAGGAAGGAGAAGACCAACAGGAGGCAAACGCAAGTTTGTGCATGGCGTTGCAAACTCTCGTTCACCTCGATGGAGAGGGCATAAGGAGCCATCTTTAATTTCTTGCCTTCACCTCTCTCTCTCTCTCCTGTTTCGCTGAGCGCGGTCCTCAATTTATACAATTGGCCTACAGTACTATTAGAAATTTCAATTCATTATACGTCTTTAATTGAATCTTATGTATACATTTGACCTTCTAAAATAACATTGAAATGTAAAAAAAAAAAAAAATCAATATTTATTTTTAAAGCTTTAATTATTTTGGCTTATCAATCTATGTAGTGTTCGTTTTTTTGTTTAATAAAAATAGATCTCTGAAAAATTCTAAATTTTTACATCGGATGAGTAAAATTCTTATGTTTCTGTCCATTTTTTTTCTTTTTGGGTGCTTGCACTCCTCATTTGTTTTCTAGAAAGGAAACTATCATCGTTCTTGATTTATTCGATTTGATTGTGTAGAGAGAGAATCAATAATGCAACAATAGTGTTTTGGGGGTGTCAATTGCTTCGTTGGTTGAAGCGTAACATTAGCACGTCATCTGTTTGAATGGCCTAAGAATGCAAAGTGGCATAATTTGTATTAAATGCGTCTAACTCCACAGGGCTACAAGACATCCCATATGCATACGAGAAATGAGCTTTCCAGATGTCATTAGGATCAAATTCGGCAAACTCTCTTTGAGACTTCATCTAAATGTAAGCCATAAGAAACCTTCTAAATAAAAATAGACGCCTTCAATAAAATTATTAATCGTGATTAGTGATTCATATAAAACAGAGAAATATCATTTCGCTGATCATGATTAAGAATATGTGAAGAAAGATGTCCATTGATATTACTCATTCTGAAAGATATCTACATGATATCTATTCTTACATATTTAATACTCTCTCTCTCTCTCTCTCTCTCTCTCTCTAGCCGTCATAGTGCAAGTGCAATTATGAGGTTTATTGTAAGGAATCCGCATTTCCTGTGTTTGGTTTCAATAAATGGAAACCAGGTCCATACGAGACAATGAGACATGAAAATTTTCCTTAAAAAAACCAGGTCTATAGGACAGGTCGTATTAATTTAATGTTAGAAAAATGTTCATATGTTTAGTTTAAAGTTCAATTTTGGTGTTTCCTATCTCATTTTATTTTCTATTTTAGTTTAAAGTTCAATTTTAATGAAGTGATAAGTATGTTTACTTTTAAATTATTTTTATTAAATTTATAGTTTTTGAAAATCTAAGTATTTGATGTTCATAAAGAATGAATAAACGATGGCAAAGAAAGTCAGAAAAGGCAAGAGTTAACCGACTTTCGAAGCCCGAGGCCCACATCCACGCAGGGGGTCAATGTGATTTGACGAGCATCGATGACGCATGATAATTTACGTACAAATTCAATTTATCAAACTTTTAACTTATACTTATATTATAAAATTTGAAACTTTATTGTAGGAGGAGAAAGAATGCAGTCTCATGGACTTTCGCATGGTCTATGAGGTCATGCATAAAAGCCGAAAGACAAGCGACTTAGTGACGCCCACTACTCGTAGGCTTCTGGTAAGTCTCATCACATGTTCATTTGATTGTTGACATTAGTGCACTATTTTTGAAATGCACAATATTTAAATTTTTTAGGATGAGTATAATGCGAAATGAGTAAAAAGTACGGAGATGATCCGAGTACTCAGCTACCAGGTAATATTTCTTGCAAGGATGTCATGTTTTAAATTTATGTGTTTTTTATGTATAATTTATATATTATATGATTGTATAATTTTTCTATTTCGTAGAGGACCCTGTTGTTTAGGAGGAGGTGGCCGACACGACATGAGGAGGATACTTACGTGGCCTCGACACAATCACTCAGGTGCCTAGGAGGAGCGGAGGATATGCAGACGGCCCATTTGCTCCGATCTCATCTGCTGCACCTGATGTAAGGTAGCTATCACAGTAGCTATCGCAGCAGCTATCAGAACATGTGTCGCAACAGTTGTCGCAATAGTTGGCTCCACTATTGTAGGCGATTCATGGATTGATTCCAACGTAGAATCCATCCCTGCGAGGCCATGGACCGAGCATGTCTGAATCGAACGTCCGAAATGATAACAATAACTCCCAAACCTAAGATATCAAGCATAGATAGCTATGCTTTTGTCACTTATAGACTTATTATTAGATACACGTATAGTTTGTTAATTCAGTTTATTATTTTTCATGTTCTTATCTTAAATATTATGCTTGTGATGCTTTCATATTATGCCAGCGATGAATATGTATCAATGCATTATATAATTATATGGTTTGGGAAGGGAAAAAAATGTGACTGTTATAGGGTTAAAAAAATTTGTAGTTAGTGCTTCCATAGCGTCCCATTAACGTCGCAACAGTTATCGATGCTATGTTAAATATATCGTCCTTAGCGTCATATTAGCGTCCCATTGGCCACGCAAAGACCATGATGTTTGCATCACTATAGTGCTGAAATAACGTCAACTAACAAAATAATGTTAGCATCTCTTGGGCACCGAAATAGCGTCTCAATTGTAGCGCCACTTGAGAGTTGACTTAGCGACGCATCTATACTGCTCCCAGCCGGACATCACACATCTTAATAACGTTGAGATAGTATCAACCTTTGGCGCTACTAGTGTCTCCTTTTTTATTGGGTCTATTGCGATGTCGTTAGTCACCGATATGTGGCGTTGCACGTAAACGGCGCTAGTTGGACGCGAAAGCGACGATTTATGTCACGGAGACGCAATAGCGCCTTCCTAGCGTCGCGTTTCTTGAGTCGCTATTCTTCGTTTTCTTGTAGTGCTAAATCCACCCACAATTCACAATAGAGACCTACCAAATTCCAAGGTAACACACAAGAATTTAAACAAATATTTTGAAGAGATCAACAAGGTAGCACAAAAATTTAAACCAAAACAAATCATACATAGTAATCACTAGGTCTACCCTTGAACGCTTTCTAAGAAGAGATCAACAGTGGCCTTCCCTGCCCACCTATACTTAACCTGCGAATACCACCAAAAGAGAAACCAAGATATATATCATAAATTCCCAATGCTCTCTAAAAAACATTAAAATTCATGGAAGATGTAATCGTCGGTGGAGTCGCCGGGGTTTGCCACACGATGTCCATCACCATCTTTGTCGTAGTTGTCGTTGCTTTGGACGGCGTCTCATTGTCGGCGACGTCGCTCTTGCGATTTGGGTTCTTTCTTGTGCCAACGCAAGAACGCCCTGGATCTCTAGCTCTTTCCGTCAGCGAAGCTGATGCTGAACAGAAGCAAGCTCCACCTTCTCCTGAAACCTGCCTTGAGGGGCCTGTAGATTAAGATGATGGACAGCAGAAGCGAAGACGACCACCGCAGGAGCGAATATAATCGTCGCAGTTGATGGCAGCCACAAAGGGGGAACGTGGGAATCTGCCAAAAAAATTGGAAAGTTAAAAGCCTAATAACTAAACGTTAGATTAACATTAGATGCTTCGTTTACCACGCTTTCTGTGACAAATCACACATTGGACACAAATAATAAGTAATTATGCGTCTGACATGAATCTGACAGTTAATCTTAGTGGCTGATACCCTAGGCGGACACATTTAATAATTATTTGTGTTGAATCGTAATCTGACGTTAATTATTTGTCGCTAATTGCCAAATTTGTTGTAGTGATACATAAAGATCATATAATTAAGAATCCTAACTATGCTTTGTTTAATAAGAATCAATAATTAATTGAGATGTTTGTTTAAACGTCCACGTTCTCTAAGCTTGGATGTGTTCTTCGTATTCCTTTGCATCCTTGTCAGACTTCCTCTCCTCGCTCTTTCCACCTCCTATCATGTCCGTGAGTGAAGGAGGACAAGAGATGTGCTTGAGAACCATCCACGAGAGAAGAGAAGAGAAGAGAACAAAAAAAATAGAGAGAGAAAAATAAGGAGAAGATAGAAAAATTTGATTAATGGGCTCATAATTTGATGATTCTTTATGGTCTACATCCAAATTTATCAAAATTGGATCGAATCGATTTAATCGTGATTCGGACGTTAATTTGATTGTATGTCAAAAAATACAATTCAATTGGGAAAACCGACCAATTTCATTTGGTTGAGTTGATTCAACTCGGTTTAACTCAAATTTTAAAAAAAATAAAAGAAAATGGAAAAAGTGAAAAGGAATATAAGTAAGGTTAAATAAGAGGAAAAAGGATATGCATAAAATTAAGTAGGAATTAAAATAAAAAAGATATGTATTTAAAATTTAATAACATTAAAATGAAAATTTATCAAAGACAGAAATAAAGAAAATGAAAAGGAAGTCTTAATGAAAAAAAAGAATAATTTAAGATAACATTTATTAATATAACATCTATCATCATTAAATAATAGATACTAAATCAATAATAACATATTTATATTTATATGTTAACAATTATTTTATCATTATTAAAACTTTTAATAAATAAAAATTATATTATATTAATTTTTAATATTATTAATAAATTATTAGTAAAATATTCATATCATATAACTTATATTATATCTTTAAAATTATCATAAATAGTGTTATTTTAATAAAATTTACTTCAATCGATAATGAGTCGGATTCCGTCGTCGCTCTAGTTGTGAAAATGTTGCCTATGAAAATAACTTTCTTAATTCTTCGTATCATGTTACTAAGAAAAAATACATTTATATTGGAGTCAAAATATAGTTAAAAAATGAAAACATCAATTAAACATTCTTACAAATTCCACAATTTATTTGGAAAACATTGTTCTTATTAGAAAATGGTTCAAAAATAATATTTCAAATACGTTACATCTTTTTTTTTCTCTCAACAAAAATATAATTAACACAGTTTTATATTTAAAATTATTCTTAAAAAGCAATTATAATTGCGCCAAATGCAGTAGTTTATTTATTTATTTAATAATCCTATTACACATAAGCCTATATGCATTGAGGCGACATGTGCGCCACGGCATCCAGCGACTCTAACGATAGGGGATTGCTATCAGCTTCAGCGGCACCTTCTTCTGCACGACGATGCCGAAAGTCTCGGTCATGTCCACGCTCTCGTTCGTCGTCCCTGCGGGCAACTCCCAGTTGAAGCTGAAGAGGAGGTTGGCGAGCGTCAGCTCGACCACGGCCGCCGCCATCGGCAACCCGGGGCAGATCCTGCGTCCGCCTCCGAACGGAACCAGCTCGAAGTGCCCCCCCTTGTAGTCGACGTCGCTGTCCTCGAACCTCTCCGGCAGGAAGTCCTCGGGGTTCTCCCAGATGCCCGGATCCCTCCCGATGGCCCACGCGTTGACGTAGCACC
Organism: Pontederia crassipes; assembly: GCA_030549335.1. NCBI lineage: Eukaryota > Viridiplantae > Streptophyta > Magnoliopsida > Commelinales > Pontederiaceae > Pontederia > Pontederia crassipes. The sequence continues at coordinate 41,473,736 of CM060190.1, forward strand.
TCGTCCTTGCCGGAATGCGGTAACCGGCGATCTCGTAGTCCTCTCTGCTTTCCCGCGCCAGTAGCAATGGGCCCGGCAGATGGAGCCGCAGCGCCTCCTTCACTACGGCGTGCAGATAGTTGAGGCGGGGCAGGTCGCCCTCTTCCACCTTGTCTTTCCCTCCGGCCACTCGCCGGACCTCGTCCTGCGCCTTGGCTAACGCAGCCGGGTGCCTTATCAGCTCGGCCATCGCCCATACTAAGGACATAGCCGCCTGTCTGATCCGGCAATAAAAGTAACCTGCATGCCATCCAATTACCATTAATTTGTCTAGTACTTGCGTAATTGCATAAGATCGAGACTTCGCAATTCGCAATTCGCAATTAACGTAACAAGTCCTTGAATCATGACTCCCTTCGTCTCTTGTTTTTTTTAATATAAGTAAAAAGGACATGTTTTATTGAGATACAAAAAATATATATATATATGCATCAAATTAAAAGTTCTTAAATAAAAAATAAATTAAACATCGTCTTTTAATTTTTAATTCGATGATTCAAAAGTAGAAAATGCCCCTCTTATAAAAGAAGAATATAAATAAAATATTGATTAAGTAAGAAGATCAATCTTTTTCCATTGTACCGTACAACCACTTGGTCAAACAATTGTTGGCGAGCTTAACTGTACATGGGTCTCCCTCAACTAAAAGTCGAAGTAATTACTGAGATATTGGGTTATGAATGCTGCATGAGAAAGCAAGGTAGAGACCAGATAGAAGCAAAGATGAACGGGACGAACAAAGACGATGCCAGAATTTGAAAATGATGCGTTTAGCTGTGATACGATATTTGATATTGAATCACGTCACAACTACATGTGCAACCTTATTAACTCATGATGCCATAATTTTATTTCCTGATTAAGAGAAACGACAGAAGAATATTAAATGGAATGGTAAAGAACAAAAATAACCAGGGCATTAGAAATGACATTCATTTTCAGGACAGTGGGCAACCGTTCCGACGGCTTGAAAAAAATGATTATAACGAGTATGATAGAATCCACAATCTTAGGCACATCATCCTCATGACCCACATTAGATCAAGTGGAAGCTTCCAACTCACGATTGAATCAAGATTAACTCAGACGGATTCCTGATAACAAGAGAATTAAGAGTCGGAGACGCTGGCTTTCTTATACGATCACCTAATGGTTCACTTTTATTTGCAGAGGCTTTCGGGAAAATGTCGCATAATATTCTGGATCTGAAAACTTGGGGCATTCTTGATGTTGTAAGAAGGGCAAAAATGATGGATCTCACGTGGCTTCACATTGAATCAGACTCGGAGGTGTTAATGCAGCTCATCCTCAAAAGGCAAACCGCACCATGGCGCAATTAGAACATGAAAAATATCACATGTAGTAGATTGAAAATCTTTTAATTGATTGTACTGAATGAAAAATATCACATGTATACCGCCAAGCAAATCAATTCGTTGATTTTTTAACTAATTTTGGTAGTTCTCTTGCATTCTAGAACGACACTTTTTGGTGGGAGGGATCCCCAGCTCTCTCTATTCCTATGCAATTTAAAAGATAGTATTTTCTTTTAAGAAAAGAACAAAAAAAAACTAAAGATGTATTGTAATTAAATTGCGATTCCAGTGATTAATCAATTACCATGAGGATAGTTTTGATGTGATCCCTGGTAAGGGGCAGTTCAAAATCTCCATTCTCTTGGAGCCTTATCAAAACGCTGGCGAAGTCATGACCGCTGGCGTCTCTTTCCCTCTCTTCCACCTCCCTCTCAAGGAACTCATCCATCTCTCTGAAGGTCTTGTCCAGCCTCCTCTGGACTCCGGTGATCATGTTCAGGAAGTGCTGCATGGAGGGGTAGAAGTCCCCCGCCACGAACCCTCCCATCAACTTTATCGTGTCCGATATCAGCCCGTCGTGATCGGTCTTCCGGCACTCTCCTTCGGCCGAGAATCTCTTCCCGAACACCGAGCGGCATGTCACGTTGCTGAGGAGGCATAGGAACATCTCGCTCAGGTTGACCATCGAACCGCCGGCAGAGTCCCGGGCTATGCTCCGAACCAGCGTGGAAACCTCTTCCTCCCACACGGGCCGAAGCAGATGCGTCTTCCTGGCGCTGAAGAACTCGACCGTGCACACTTTTCTCATCTGCGTCCAGTAATCGGAGAAGGGCGCGAAGGCGAGGTCGAGGCCGCCATAGGAGAGTTTCTGCCACGTGGTGAGAACGGGGCGAGTGCAGAAGTTGAGGTCCTGCGTCTTGAGGATCTCCCTCGCCAAGGAAGGGGAAGAGACCACGATGGTCGGGACGCGACCGAGCTGGAGTTGCATGAGGGGGCCATAGGCGTCGGAGAGGCTCCGGAGAGAGCGATGGGGAAGGGCTCCGAGAAGGTGGAGGTGTCCGATGATGGGGAGGCGCGGTGGACTGGGAGGGAGGCGGCTCCTGGACTTCCTGGTCAGGTGGCGGAGTACGAGGAAGGAGAAGACCAACAGGAGGCAAACGCAAGTTTGTGCATGGCGTTGCAAACTCTCGTTCACCTCGATGGAGAGGGCATAAGGAGCCATCTTTAATTTCTTGCCTTCACCTCTCTCTCTCTCTCTCTCCTGTTTCGCTGAGCGCGGTCCTCAATTTATACAATTGGCCTACAGTACTATTAGAAATTTCAATTCATTATACGTCTTTAATTGAATCTTATGTATACATTTGACCTTCTAAAATAACATTGAAATGTAAAAAAAAAAAAAAATCAATATTTATTTTTAAAGCTTTAATTATTTTGGCTTATCAATCTATGTAGTGTTCGTTTTTTTGTTTAATAAAAATAGATCTCTGAAAAATTCTAAATTTTTACATCGGATGAGTAAAATTCTTATGTTTCTGTCCATTTTTTTTTCTTTTTGGGTGCTTGCACTCCTCATTTGTTTTCTAGAAAGGAAACTATCATCGTTCTTGATTTATTCGATTTGATTGTGTAGAGAGAGAATCAATAATGCAACAATAGTGTTTTGGGGGTGTCAATTGCTTCGTTGGTTGAAGCGTAACATTAGCACGTCATCTGTTTGAATGGCCTAAGAATACAAAGTGGCACAATTTGTGTTAAATGCGTCTAACCCCACCGGGCTACAAGACATCCCATATGCATACGAGAAATGAGCTTTCCAGATGTCATTAGGATCAAATTCGGCAAACTCTCTTTGAGACTTCATCTAAATGTAAGCCATAAGAAACCTTCTAAATAAAAATAGACGCCTTCAATAAAATTATTAATCGTGATTAGTGATTCATATAAAACAGAGAAATATCATTTCGCTGATCATGATTAAGAATATGTGAAGAAAGATGTCCATTGATATTACTCATTCTGAAAGATATCTACATGATATCTATTCTTACATATTTAATACTCTCTCTCTCTCTCTCTCTCTCTCTCTCTCTCTCTCTCTCTCTCTCTCTCTCTCTCTCTCTCTCTCTCTCTCTCTCTCTCTCTCTCTCTCTCTCTCTCTCTCTCTCTCTCTCTCTAGCCGTCATAGTGCAAGTGCAATTATGAGGTTTATTGTAAGGAATCCGCATTTCCTGTGTTTGGTTTCAATAAATGGAAACCAGGTCCATACGAGACAATGAGACATGAAAATTTTCCTTAAAAAAACCAGGTCTATAGGACAGGTCGTATTAATTTAATGTTAGAAAAATGTTCATATGTTTAGTTTAAAGTTCAATTTTGGTGTTTTCTATCTCATTTTATTTTTTATTTTTTACGCTATCAAATCTTTATTAAACGATTCATGATTGAATTTCTTAAATAGTTTATCATAATTATATAAAAATCTGATAGTGAAAAAGATAAAGAACAAGATGAGATACGAAATACCTTAATTAAGATATATACTTTAATTAATTAATGCATTCATTATTTTTTTATGAAAAATAGAACACACGTAATATACTGATATATACTTATAAATAAGTCATTAAGATATCCCATGTATTACATTGTATTTTATTTCTTTCAAAATCTTATTGCAACTTAATAAAATAAACATTATTTTTATTTCGGGTCAGCATAGGTGTCATTTGTTCCCTACAATAATGCACATTTATAAGTATGAAATAATTTTATAATATATAGGAGTTTCAGTATTCATACAATTTTTATAACAGAAATAAATCTCCTCGTATTAAAGTGTGTTCTTCGAAATTTTTTTATGGCGTGACTTATGGTTCATAGGTTTATTACAGTTGGCTATTTTGATAATAATAAATATAAAAAAACTTAAATGTTCTAATTAAAACAATCGTACGATTTGAAACTCTTATTCAACCATTTTATACGAGAGTTTAGGTGGAAGGAGGTCGATGGTAGCATTTGGCGTAATTTACTCAATTTATATGAGTTATTTTTATAAATTATTTTTAAATTATCGCATTTTTTCACATCTAACTCAAACTTCGAATTTATTTTTTTAAATCCTTAAACTATCGTAATTTTTAATTTGATCCTTTCGTCGACTTTTGTCAACTTTTCTCTTATTTTTAATTTCTTCTATTTATAAAAAATCAAAAATACCTTTCCAACATTAATTTAAGAAAATAAAAAAATATGTGCTGAAGGTCGTAGAGGAGGGCGACCCACCCCTTCTCTTTCCCTTATTCTCTCGTAGAATGCCACGCTCCACTTCTCCATCCTCGTAAACCCTGTCGTCGCCTCCCGCCTCATTTTTTAGTGTTGGAGTAAAGTTTTAATGACGTAAAATTATATTTTGATGATATAAATTTTGAAAAATTAAAGTTAAATATTAAAAATTTTAAAGAAAAATGGATAATTTTATACATTACATTTTGATTAAATAATTAACTATGGTCTTATTATATTCTGGATGAATGATGAATATTAAAGTTATAGAGAATCATGTTAGCTATCCATAGAATTTGACATTATTTAATTTGGACAACTGTGCAAAAAGTTATGTTCAAAATAATATAAGTTGATCAACCTGTTGGTCGAAGCAAAGAAAGCCGGTCAAGACTATACCGATCGATCAATTGGAGATATCGATCGATCAATCAATACATGAAATGTATCGATCGACGTTGAAACGATACCGGTCGATGTACTGATCGACGGACCGATTGATCGATCAAGCGTAGAAGCAGAAGAAATCGTGCAACGGTCACATAAACCGATCGATCGGTCCATATGTGTGGTCGATCGGCCTCCGGGTCAAATGAATACTAACAGTTATATTTGAAGGAGAAAAAAGACCCTTTCCTTGAAGTTATCATTTTAAGTTTTTTTTTCTCTTTTATTTTCTTATGAGCATTCTACTGTAAAAGAGATAAACCATTTTCAGAAAGATTGTGAGAACTTCTATGTGAAAGAGATTCCAAATCTTACCTCTTGAGCGAGAGAAAAGATTAGTTTCCTAATAGAAGAGGTTTGCATCACATCTCGAAGTAGAAAAAATGTGGTTATGTAAAGGGTTTTCTTCATTGTCCCATTTAGAACGAAGGAAGTGATTTAGTGGAATCTTCGACAATTTCGAGGTCGAGAAGTCGGAGCAGGGACGTAGGCTAAAGAGTGGCCGAACTTCGTAAATAATTACCTATGTTATCGTGTTTGATTTCTCTCTTTCCCTCTCCCTCTCATATTGTGTTTGTAATATGATCTTAATTGCATTGATTTAAAAGGTTTAAATAATCGATTTTAAACTTTCGTGACGTGTTTTATTAAATCGATAGATTTTATTTTTGAATACTAATTCATCCCCCTCTTGGTGCCCTATGGGATCTAACAATTGGTATCAGAACGGGTTTCTCTTATTTTGATTTTTAATCTTCTTGTTCCAAGATTTAATTGTCTTATTTTAAGATTTAATCATCTTTAGAGCCATGACATCAAGTGGTTTTAGTTTTTTTCAAAGGACAATCAATTAGTCACCCTCCACTTGTTAATGCATCAAATTTTATTTATTGAAAAATTAAGATTCAAACATTCCATTGACATTGACATGTGGGACATTGTTGAAAAATGTTATTACTTACATGAAAAATAACCTATAGTTTCTAAGAAAAGAGAATTTTTTTTTACAAAACTTGATTGGAAAGCTAATTTTTATTGTGCTTTCTATTCAACGAAGTTTAATCGGATTTCAAATTGTAAAAGTGCAACTGAGATTTGGGAGAAGCTCGTTGTTACTTATGAAGGAACTGATAAAGTTAAGGAATGTAGATTAAATATTTTAAATCACCAATATGATTCTTTCAAAATGTATAATAATGAATCCATAAACGATATGGTTGCACGATTTAACGATATTTTGAATGGCTTAGCCTCCTTGGATGAGCAAAAAAGTAATCCAAAAAGTGAAAATGTTTCTCAGGTGTCTCTCCTCCAAATGAAATACGAAAAGGACCCTGATTGAAGAAAAAGATTTGAACAAATTAGATTTTGATGATCTAATTGATTTACTTCTAACCTATGAAATATCAATCCAAGAAGATCAAGAAAAAAAAACCTTAAGAAGAAAACATTGGCATTGAAAGCAAATACAAAAGAAGAAGACTCAAGTGAAAAAAAAAGTGAATGAAAAGAAACTCGCACGTTACATAAGAAAATTAGATAAGTGTCTTAAGTTGGCAAAAAAGAAAGAGAATAATGATAAGCCAACAAGAAGATCATACAAATAACACAAAGAAGAGGCATTTCATAAAGGAAAAAAAAAAATATAAAGAGTCAAGTGAAACAAGTGATTCATTAAGCACTTCTAGTAACAAAGCATATCTAGGATTAATGGAACACGACGATGAGGTAATTTTCAACCATTCAAATTCAAATTATGACTCATCGAGCTCTTCCTAAAAAAATCTTTTTTTAGATGTAAATAAAGAACTTTTCTCACTTATAAAAAGATTTTTCTCACTAAAAGAGGAAAATAATAAATTACTACATGAGATTGAAAACTTAAAATAAGAAAAGAATGCATATTTTGTGAAAAATGAAATTGATTCTTTGGAAATTACACATGCATGTAAAATTGTAAAACTAGCATGTTCTTTAGAAAAAGTAAAAAAAAGGAAAATACTATTTTAAAAAATTCACAAGATAAGACTATTTCTCATGTTACAAAAAATAATCTTAGGAAATACTTTGGACATGAAAACACTTATTGGAAATCTAATCATTCTTTTAGTAGAAAATCACATTTTAAATATTTTACATGTGACTTTTATGATAATTACGCATATCAATGTAAAATAATTAAATCATAACAACATGACATGATTTGAGTTCCAAAAAGAACATCACCTAACAATATAGGACCCAAAGAAGTTTGGGTACTAAATGTTAAATAATTGTTTTTCAGGTATGCCTCACATATAAATCAAAGGACAAGTGAAATTGAAAATGTGAAGGCATGAAGATTGTGGTGAAAGTATGATTTACTTTTTTTATTTCACTCAAAATTTCAAAATTACTATCTTGAAAGAAAAGAGGAACAAATAAAATAAAAAAAATTGTCATAGTGATAGGAGAAGTATGTTAAAATCTCAAAACTTTTTTTTGACATTATTGTTGTATCGAAGTATTATGCAATATTTTGATTCTTAACACAATTTTTTTAAAAACTTGTGCCTTTCACAACCTATAGATCAATTTGATTTCAATTTTAAAATAGCCATAAATTTAGGGTGAGTTTTTTTTGGCATATTTTATAACTCTTGATGATATAACACTTTACATATTTATAACAAAATGGGAGAATAATTTTTTTCTAAAAGACAAAGAGGAATTACATATGGTTTCTTATGTCCTGCATGTGCAAACAATTTTTTTATGAAACAAAAGGGGAAGAAATATATGAGAAATATAACATGAATATAACCTTATATGAATAGTACCTTACAATTAAGACTTATATAAATATCTATCATTGTACGGAAAGCTAAATTTTAGGGGGAGTAAAATTGGTTTTACAAGATTTTACAACTTTTTCGCAACTTATATATTTTTCATATTTCTCAATTTGTCTTTATAAAAAAATGAGAGATTATTGGAGCAAAATTTTAATGAATACAAAATCATATTTCGATGATACAAACATCGAAAGATTAAAATTAAACGCTGAAAAAGTCTAAAGAAAAATGAACAACTTTATGCACTACACTTTGATTAAATAATTGACTATGGTCTTATTAAATTCTGTATGAATGATGAATATCAAAGTTGTAGAGAATCCTGTTAACTATCCATAGAATCTAAGATTATCTAATTTGGATAACTGTAAAAAAAGTTATGCTTAAAATAGTCAGATTGATCAACCTGTCGGTCGAATCAAAGAAAGTCGGATGCGACTATATCGGTCAATCGATTGGAGATACCGATCGAATAATCAATATATGAGGTGTACCAGTCAACCTCGAGATAATACCGTTCGATGTACCGGTCGACCAATCAAGCGCTGAAGCTGAAGAAATTATAGAACAGTCACATAGACCGGACGATCGATCCATATGTGCGGTTGATCGGCCTCCGGGTCAAATGAACAATAACGGCTATATTTATGCAATAAATTTTGGACGAATTTTTCACATGCTGAAGCCTATAAAATAAGTGTCGAAGTCAAAAGCAAGTGCATCAATCCAAGCATTGAAAAAAAACTTCAAGTTATCAAAAGAAGACATTTTTCTTGAAGTTATCATTTTAAGTTTTCTTTTCTTTCTCTTTTCTCTTCTTGTAAGCATTCTATTGTAAAAGAGAAATAATTTTCAAAAAGATTATGAGAGCTCTTGTGTGAAAAAGATTTTAAATCTTACTTCTTGAGCGAGAGAAAAAATTAGCTTACTAGAAGGAGATGTTTGACTTGCCTCTCGAAGCAGAGAAAATGTAGTTGTGTAAAGAGTTTTCTTCCTTGCCCCATTTGGAGCAGAGAAAATGATTTAGTGGAATCTTCGACGGTCTCGAGGTCGGGAAGTCGAAGCGGGGACGTAGACCAAGGTGTGGCCGAACCTCGTCAACAACCATTTGTATTATCGTGTTTGATTTCTCTCCCCCCTCTTGGTGCCCTCTGGGATCCAACATCCAAATCCTCCTTTGATTGACGATCGCATGAGGTTGACGTCCCATTGAAAGAACTCTCGGGCGACGTCTCTTGTGGGAAGTAGTTCCTCAGCTATCAGGTGGCAGGGAAAGAGCCCCCTCCCTCCTCCCCCTCCCCGGTCCCTCCCTCACTTTGCGACCCTGCGCATAGCTTTTTCCATTTTTTTAAATTGATGTTGGAAGGGTATTTTCAACTTTTCATAATTGTAAAAATTGATGATAACAGAAAAGTTGACAGAAGCCGATGAAAGGATCAGATTGAAAAAATCATAATAATTTAGGAATCTAAAAAAATAAGTTCGTAGTTTAAAATTAGATGTGAAAAACCGCATTAGTTTAGAGGTGATTTATGCAAATAATCTAATTTTATATTTACATGCCATATCAAAATTCTTTAAAGGGGCCAATTTTGTAGTTTTTATATGACATAGCGGTCGTCGGATCCCTCTGTCTGATCTCCCTCTCCCTCTCTCTCGATTTTGGCAAAACCTACAGCTGGATTGGGTTGTTCCCTCACTTCCTCTTCATCTGTCTCAGCAAGATCAACCGCTTGTGGTTAGATGGCCAGATCTAGCAGCTTGCGGCAAGATCGGCCATCAGGTAGCCAAAATTTTTAATATATCTTTGAAAAATTTTGGATTTTGTCAAAACAATTTTACAACTCAGTTAATGTCTACTATTTTAAATTTAATGTTTACTATTTTAACAACATTTTACATCTCAGTTAAGGTTCCACTCGAAACAATTTAACAACAGTAGTGTCCTTGGATCATAACTCTCTCAAAACATCATAAATTGAGCATTTTTATCAGAAATAGACTTCATCAGCTTTCCACACATATATCATACATGAATTTTGGGCAAGTAAAATATGTCCTAAGATCCTATAGAATTAGATAACAAATTTCATTTTTCATATTAGCATGACAGTGAGTCATATCTTTTTCCATAATTCTTCAAATTTCAGAATTCTTGGTTCTACATAAATTAGACTCCATTTAACATTTATAATTTTTAGATGAGTATAACCTATCTAAAGATATTATTAAAATAGAGAGTACGAATCTGAACAAAATAATTTGTATAGCTAATTAAGCTAAAAATGTCATCATCAATACATAAAGATCATATAAGAATTCTAACTATGCTTTGCTTAATAAGAATCGATAATTAATAGAGATGATTTTGCATAAACGTCCACGTTCTCTAAGCTTGGATGTGTTCTTCGTATCCATTGGCATCCTTGTCAGACTTCCTCGCTCTTTCCACGTGCACCTTCTATCATGGCTGTGAGCAAAGGAGGACAAGGTATGTGCACCTGGGAGAACCATCCATGAGAGAAGAGAGAAGAGGAGAGAAAAGAAAAAAAAAAGAAAGAAAAATAAGGAGGAGAGGGAAAAATCTGATTACTGGGATCATAATTCGAGGATTCCTTATGGCTTAAATCTAATGTTATCAAAATTGGATCGGATTGAACTCATCATTCATTAGATTTGATTATTTGTATGTCAAAATTGGTTTTGATATTAATCGAGAATCAATCTTATTGAATTGAATAATATTTTGACATTAATCATCATAAATAATATTATTTTAATAAAAATTTAGGGGTGTTCATGTCTCGGGGCTTCTCCTCAAGGCACGTCGATTTATCTTATCATGTATTTTTCTTTTCAACTCACTTTTGTACTTAGTTTATTTTCTAAGTGTGGTGGTGACAGTTTTGTAATTCGCACTCCAGAAAAGTGCACCCCCGGAGATGGTCCTCCACACCACACGTCGCAAACCTACCACCCGAAACGGTGGTATAGTAGGGGAGACCCGCTAGTCCTCCCCCGAAGCATTGTAATCATTCATATTTACTCAACAAAGATTTCAAGCTTCTCTAAATCTAGCATCGTGCTTCAAGCGTGGGATGGCAACCCACAAAAGAGCGTCTCAAAGTGTCCCAAGCGATCGAGCGTTACGCTGAGGTGCCCGTTTGTTCACAAACGCCTCCACCGAAGAAGCGTCTGCTCGGGACCGTGCGTCCCAAAAGTTGTGGCATACAAAAAGTGGCATAAGCAAGCTTCCGCAAAGCGCTCAAAAGAACTTGTCTAGACGTTGGGCACGTCTAGGCGCCGCACGGGTCAGTCGAGCGAAAAATGACCCCGTGACAAATTGGTATCAGAGCAGCGTTTCTGAGACCGCTCAAGTTAGCGTTCGACGATCAAGGAGAAATAACGTCGAATTCGAAAATGATGAATGAACCCGTCGCACCGAAGAAGAGCCGCCCCGAGCGAGGGCGCGCCCGCTCGAAGGACGCCTTGTCCACCTTCGAGCACCGTCTCGACCAATTCCAATTGGACGTGGGCGAGATGCAAGACCAACTCGCAACGCACGAGCAGGAGTTGGAGAACATGATGCGTTATATTTGTAACAATAAAATTTGCTAGCAAGTGCACTAGTCGCTCAAGTAATATAGTAAATAGGAGTAAGAGTGTCGAACCCACGAGGAATATTATTAATTCAATATCTGAATTTATAAATTAATAAGAGAGGAAAAACATGAATTTTTGGAAAGAGGTTTTGTGAAATAAAATAAAGAAAATAAGATAAAGATAAGATAATAGTGTTGAAGTTAGGCCTTAGGATGAAAATAGATCAGGATAAATATTTGAATCATAAAAGATAAATTTAATCTTTAAAGATGGATTAGAAATTTTCCCAAGTTATTAATTTACAAGATTAACATCACAGAGTCCACAAACTGGTAATTCTGCTATTTAATCCGGTAAATCAAATTATCTTAAATTTAATCAAACCTAAAGTCCCACAAACTGGTATTCGTCAGATAAGATTAAAATTAAGATGCATTAATATGAAAATCCTAGACTATTAATCACTCCACAAACTGGTATAGATTAACAGACCACATAAACTTGATTCTCCACACACTAGTTATCAAATTTATGTCAATTATTAATTTCACATAAAATCAATTAATTTAATTAATGAATTCTGAAATTAAATAGTCCACAAACTGGTAAGTACTCAACCCAGAAATCCAAATAATTAAATCAAAAGCACTAAGCACAATTAACTAATTGATCAGAAAAGATTAAAACAAATAATATAGGGTCCAAATAGTTTCCTTTCAATAATAATCTCCTAACATGAAATAAATAGAAAATATGGAGTTCATCCTAGAAATTTTGGAGGGATAATAAAATAATAATAATTGGAAGAATTACACCCAAATAGATAAAAGTCGAAGCTTCGGATCACGGGCAGACAGTCGGGCAGCCTCTCGGACTTGATCAGGGTCGCGATCAACCTCCAGCCGTCGCACCTCTCTCCTCTTGGTCGTAGCCTGCAGAGCTCGCGACTCGCCGTGGAAGAAAACCTGAACTTCAGAGCACACTTTGAGACGATGGTTTCCTCACGTATTTATAGGTTGCGGACGGCTTCCCTGTTGATCGTGATGTACGGCCGAATTTAAATTCACGGGATAAATCTCGACCAAAAATGATAATTCTTCTAACTATTACACCCAAAAGATAAATCCTTTTATCTTTACCCCCTTTAAATCTCGGCCAAAACGAAATTATTTTATCTTTACGCCCAAAGAGATAAACCCTTTTACTCCCTCCAAATTTCGGCCGTAAGGAAAGACTTCTTATCATTACCCCCTCCATATCTCGGCCAAAATGATATCTTTACTCCTTTTCATTACTCCCTTTGAATCTCGGCCAAAACAGAGAATTAAATCTCGTTACGCCCAAAAGATAAAATCATTTAATTGTTACCCCCTTTGAATCTCGGCCAAAAATATAAAATCCTTTTATCTTTACCCCTTTGAATTTCGGCCAAAACGTCTTGGGGGTAAAGCCAAATCTCGGCCGTAATGATAAATTCTTCATCCTAATCTCGGCCGTAATGATAAATTCTTCGGAATTTCGGCTGATACGGCACAATCCATCTAAATCTCGATTTTTCCTGCAAAAATAATTATTCAAATTTAATTAATCCATCCACAATTAAAATATTCAGAGAATTAATAATTAAAATTAATAAATCCGGAATTATGATTAAAAGTGACTAAAAATAATGCATGCCATGAATAAATTACAGAAAAATTAACTAAAATAATAATCTAAAATATGTTATATTTTGCATGCATCAAACACCCCCAAGCTTAAAGTCTTGCTTGTCCTCAAGAAAAAATTCAAAGCAAGGCTCAAGAAAGTTCCATCGTAGCCTCCACATTGTCAACTGACTAATTTTCTCACACAGTTCTTCTGCACACCTACTACTCAGTATCTCACCATTTTTCATGCACTTAGCCTTATAGAGGTTCTGAATGCTACACAAATTTAAACAATATCAAATTCAGCCTTGCAGAAAAATAAATTGTTTGTCAAATAATAGCATTAATATTGAACACATAAGTACTAATTGAACTTAAAACTTTTTCTTTTTCTTTTCATTTTTCAACTTTATTTTCAATCATTTTAAAAGTTCTAATCTTCAAGCAGGATTGCACAAGGAAGTCCATGTAGCGGGCTTTGGACTGATGACTCCTATACCAGATGACCTTAGGGCACCAGGTGATAAAGCACCCCTCGAGTTTACTTGCCCGAACAACTAAGGTTCTGAATGAAGAGTTCGAACTTAGCCATGATTCAGCACTCATGTGCTTCTCCATATTTCACAAGATGGTCCATGTGGCAGGCTTTCGATCGACGGATCCTAGAGCAGTTGCCCTTAGGTCGCCAGGCATGAACCCCTACGGATCTGATTACCCAAACACATCTTGGTTCCGGATAACACTTTTGTACCTACACATAACTTTATTCATTTTTTTTATTTTATTTGTTGGGGTTTAACTAACCCTTCTTTTTATTCATTTTCAATTTTTATAAGCTCAAAAAGTACTTGATATGGTTAATAAGAAGGCTACTATTAATCAAGACTTAAAAGAAATTAATAAAAAAGGCATGAATATGATTTTGTCGTCTAGTCATTCATAATTCTACTTAGCATGGGCACACAGTCCATAAGTTTGATACTAAAATAGCAAGTGACAAGAAAGAAAAGTATTCAAATTTCATCAATTAACAATATGTCTTTGAACTTTACTTAAAGATAGTTAAAACAGTAAGACAAGAGTTAGTAAGATAGTAGCAAAAATAAATGCATGCAATGGTATTTTTTAGAAAATTTTCAAAATTTTCAAATTTTTTTTTGGATTTTTTTTTCAAATAGATGCAAACATAAGCAAATAAAAAGAAAGAAACATGCAATGCATGGAATGCAAACTCCCCCAAGCTTGAACCAGACACTGTCCTCAGTGTTAAGCAGCAAGGGAAAGAGTAAAGATAATATGGAACAGCTAAAGAAATGAAAATAAAGAAAAGGGAAAAGATACAACCGGATTTATTGTCGGTGGAGAGATGCTCGGCCTCAATATATATATCGATGAAGGTGTCGGCCGCAAAAGCTGAAGAGACTCGGCCGTAAGAAGTAGATTGTGTAGATTGTGCCCGTAAGGTGACGACCGTGGTGATGGCAGCTGACGTCTCGGCCGTAAGGAGAAAAGCTTGGCCGGAGTTTGGTCGTAAGACAGCGGCGGAGACGGCGTGACTTCGGCCGTACAACGAAGGCGGCGTGGAAGCTTGGCCGTAACGCACTGGGCGTAATGGTGAGAGGGGCGGCGTAACTTCGGCCGTAAAGAGTTGGCTCGGTGTGGAAGCTCGGCCGTAAGGGATGGGTGGTGGCACTGGTGTTCAGCGCTCGTCCGGGCGTAAGGAGTCAGCTCCGGTGGAAGCTCGGCCGTAAGGAACAGGTGGAACCGACGATGAGACTTCGGCCGTAAGGAGTTGGCTCGGTGTGGAAGCTCGGCCGTAGTGGAAGCTCGGCTTTTGGGCGAGAGGCATTGAAACTTCGGCCGTAATATGTCTCGGCCGTTAGGAAGAAAAGTTCGGCCGTAATTGATGAAGCTCGGCCGTAAGAGTAAGAACTTTGGAACTTCGGCCGTAAGGCGGTGGTGCTTGATCTTGTGTCCGAGATGAACCCGATGTGTTAATTCATGCATCGCTCGGTCCACGTATCCGAAGAAATGATTAGTCGAGTTCCTCTCCATGCACAAAAAGAAATATCGATTAGATGACTCCTTAAACTATTAATTAAAATGCCAAACAACTAACTAATTAAATAAAAATAATAATAAAATTAACTTAATTAAAAAATATATATAGAGAGAATTGGTTGTGATTAAATATTCAATTCGTCACTGCAACAACCAAGTGTCAGAAAAAAAATTAAATAAAATAAAAAATTAATATCTGATCAGAATGTGTGACATATAAATTTATCCAAAGGATTAACTTAGTTGTGATTAAATTTTCACTCAAGTCCTGCAACAACTAATTTTTAGTAAGAGAGATAAAAGAATAAAATACAAATATATACAAGAAAAAATACAGATAATAGGTCACGAAGAAATAAGATTTTAACAAATAAAGTCTTTCGGCCTGATAGAATTGAAAATTCGTCATTAAAATTAATTTTCGAGAGGAACTTTTCAGAAACCTAATTACGGCCGCAAACGGAGGTTCTTCAAACCAATACAAATGCCAAATAACTCGACTGAAAGTAAATTAAATAGATAATCATAAAAATCATGCACTCGTTCGGCCGTAAAAACCATGTAACAGTGTCGAAAGGATTAATCAACTTGAAGGCGTAAAACTCGTTAAATTACGGTCGAAACAAAATCATAAGATGGCGTAAACATTAACACGACGATGAATCATCTCGGTCGAAAGAGAATTAAATTGACTTCTGCGGCGTAAAGAATTAATCAACTCTTCGCATATAAAACTCTAGGTGTAAAATATCGAAGTCAACAACCTTTGGCCGAAATAAAAATCGAACGAAATGTCGACAAATGAATCTTTACGGCCGAGGAAGAGGACAATTCATATCGGCCGTAAATCGATGAAAATTAAGTTGAACGTGATCCTTGATGGCCGAGAAAGAAAAATTCACAAATAAACTGGCCGAAAAGGTCGTAAGATGGAGTAAAAACAAATGTTCAGGACTTTATCGGCCGCAAAACAATTCGATCGTGAAGTTTCAGCCGTAAAACTCAGATTAAATTTGCCAGTCGCAAAACATAAGCAAAGACTTTTGCGGTGTATAAGATTTTTCGAAATTATTAAAGCCGAAAGAGGTCAAATCAATAATAAAAGGAATTTTACGGCCGCAAAACCATGTGATCAATTCTCGGCCGTAAAAAGAAAGATTCGGATGAAGTGAATTTCGACCGTAAAGATAAAAATTGTCAAAAGCCAAAATGAGATCACATCGGCCGAGATGAAGTCAACATGATTGGCCGTAATGCAAAATAGGGTTTCGGCCGAAATAAAGTCGAATGAAACTTGAGAATATTACCCCAACTCTTACGTCGACAATTGAATCATTACGGCCGAAAGTGAATTAAGAAGATTCTTTACGGCCGTAAAACAATGAAATCAAATCAAATACAACAAACCACTTTGGCCAAAACGAAATCAAATCCACGGCGTAAAACAACGTTCGGATAAAAACATTACGACCGTAAAAATTGAAAGTTTAGAACTCAGAAATCATTCATTGCGAGGCCGTAAAATTAATAAAGCCGACACATTAAATCAAAGTCGTAAAACCATAAGTCGACAGTGTAATTCGGAAAATCCAATCGGCGTCGGATTTTAAACCGAAAGTAGACAAATTTAAAAAATTATCGTGACCTTTACCTGCAAAAGAAAAAATGTCAGTTTATTCACAAAAATAATTAAAACAATTAATACATATTTATAAAGAATTATTTACAATTTATTTACATCTCCTAATAATTCATGAAAATCAGAAATTAATTAATAAAATATTCCCCGACAACGGCGCCAAAAACTTGATGCGTTATATTTGTAACAATAAAATTTGCTAGCAAGTGCACTAGTCGCTCAAGTAATATAGTAAATAGGAGTAAGAGTGTCGAACCCACGAGGAATATTATTAATTCAATATCTGAATTTATAAATTAATAAGAGAGGAAAAAACATGGATTTTTGGAAAGAGATTTTGTGAAATAAAATAAAGAAAATAAGATAAAGATAAGATAATGGTGTTGAAGTTAGGCCTTAGGATGAAAATAGATCAGGATAAATATTTGAATCATAAAAGATAAATTTAATCTTTAAAGATGGATTAAAAATTTTCCCAAGTTATTAATTTACAAGATTAACATCACAGAGTCCACAAACTGGTAATTCTGCTATTTAATCCGGTAAATCAAACTATCTTAAATTTAATCAAACCTAAAGTCCCACAAACTGGTATTCGTCAGATAAGATTAAAATTAAGATGTATTAATATGAAAATTCTAGACTATTAATCACTCCACAAACTGGTATAGATTAACAGACCACATAAACTTGATTCTCCACATACTAGATATCAAATTTATGTCAATTATTAATTTCACATAAAATCAATTAATTTAATTAATGAATTCTGAAATTAAATAGTCCACAAACTGGTAAGTACTCAACTCAGAAATCCAAATAATTAAATCAAAAGCACTAAGCACAATTAACTAATTGATCAGAAAAGATTAAAACAAATAATATAGGGTCCAAATAGTTTCCTTTCAATAATAATCTCCTAACATGAAATAAATAGAAAATATGGAGTTCATCCTAGAAATTTTGGAGGGATAATAAAATAATAATAATTGGAAGAATTACACCCAAATAGATAAAAGTCGAAGCTTCGGATCACGGGCAGATAGTCGGGCAGCCTCTCGGACTTGATCAGGGTCGCGATCAACCTCCAGCCGTCGCACCTCTCTCCTCTTGGTCGTAGCCTGCAGAGTTCACGACTCGCCGTGGAAGAAAACCTGAACTTCAGAGCACACTTTGGGACGATGGTTTCCTCACGTATTTATAGGTTGCGGACGGCTTCCCTGTTGATCGTGATGTACGGCCGAATTTAAATTCACGGGATAAATCTCGGCCAAAAACGATAATTCTTCTAACTATTACACCCAAAAGATAAATCCTTTTATCTTTACCCCCTTTAAATCTTGGCCAAAACGAAATTATTTTATCTTTACGCCCAAAGAGATAAACCCTTTTACTCCCTCCAAATTTCGGCCGTAAGTAAAGACTTCTTATCATTACCCCCTCCATATCTCGGCCAAAATGATATCTTTACTCCTTTTCATTACTCCCTTTGAATCTCGGCCAAAACAGAGAATTAAATCTCGTTACGCCCAAAAGATAAAATCATTTAATTGTTACCCCCTTTGAATCTCGGCTAAAAATATAAAATCCTTTTATCTTTACCCCTTTGAATTTCGGCCAAAACGTCTTGGGGGTAAAGCCAAATCTCGGCCGTAATGATAAATTCTTCATCCTAATCTCGGCCGTAATGATAAATTCTTCGGAATTTCGGCTGATACGGCACAATCCATCTAAATCTCAATTTTTCCTACAAAAATAATTATTCAAATTTAATTAATCCATCCACAATTAAAATATTCAGAGAATTAATAATTAAAATTAATAAATCCAGAATTACGATTAAAAGTGACTAAAAATGATGCATGCCATGAACAAATTACAGAAAAATTAACTAAAATAATAATCTAAATATGTTATATTTTGCATGCATCAGAACACCATAGATCTCGCAATGGTGCGGAAAGAGATGACGCCGTTGTATACACAGCTCGAGTCCATGGAGGCGACAATCATGGACATGGACAATGGACATGCGGGAGTCCATGGACATGCGGGAGACCTTGGACAATGGTCTCTCAAACATGCGGTTCGAGATGGAGCAAGAGTTCCAGACTTTCCGAGAGGAGCTTAAGCGACGCTATAGAGATGGGCGGCGCCCCGAAGCGCCCGCCCCGCATGAGGCAAGGATTGATGTGCCAAAGCCGAGACCCTACAAAGGCGAGCGGTCGGCAAGGGAGATCAACGACTTCTTGTGGAACGTCCGAAGGTATATGGAGGCCTTGGACATGACGTCCGAAGCGAGGATGGTGAAGACCGCATCCTTCTACTTGCAAGATGCGGCGAGTCTATGGTGGCGGTGCCGTTGCGACAACATGGAGCGTGGCATTGTGGATCCTACTGAGAAGTGGGACGACTTCAAGAGGCAGCTTACCAACTACTTCTGCCCTGCCAAGTCGGGACTAGAGGCCAAGATTACGTTGTTCAACATTTGCCAGAAGGGCACATTGAAGGAGTACGTGAAAGAGTTCACCGAGCTCCGTCTACAGAATTTCCAAGTGGACGAAGACACGTTGCTGGCGGTCTTCGTGAAGGGTTTGAAGCCATGGGCTAGGACGGAGTTAGAGCGACGAGATTGCCCCAATCTCCTCTCGCTAGTCGCCGCTGTTGAGTCGCTCGTGGAGTACGCCAAAGCGAGCACTCCACCACCAAAGCCCTCGGGCAGGGGTAATGGTGGGGGAGAGAAGTTCAACTCACAAGGAGGCAAGCCGCACTATCAAGACAAAGGCAAATGACACCAAGACGGGAAGCCCAACAATGGAAGATTCAAGAGGGACGGTAAGCCGCCGAAGCCTTGCTACATTTGCAAGGGTCCACATTGGACGAGCGACTGTCCGCATAAGGCGACAGTCAACGCAATGTATTGCCCCGACGAGAAGGAGAAAGAGAAGGAGGAGGCGTGTCTCAGTTCGATGCACATCCTCAGCGCCATCAACGCCTCGAAGGGTCCTTCATCGACTGCTCGACTTTATGCGGACATCGAGTTGAACGGGCAAGTCTTCAATGCCTTCATTGACATGGGTGCATCGGAGTTGTTTATGTCGGAAGTGGCCGCCAAGAAGCTGAAGCTGCCACTACAGAAGACCAACGCCACATTCAAGACGGTCAACGCGAAGTCTATCTCGACCACAGGAATTTCTCCTAGAGTGAAGGTTCGCATCGGCAAGTGGTCGGGAAGCTTTGACGTGACGGTGGCACCAGTGGATGACTACGAAGTGGTAGCGGGCATCTCTTTCCTGCGGCACATCGCTGCATGTGTTATCCCGCTCACCAACTCGATGGTCATCTTCGACCCTAAGGGACCTTACAACGTCCCTGTGAGGTCAGGCGAAGACCTCAAGCAGAAGACCCTCTCCGCTATACAAGTGGCGAAGGGGTTGCGTAAACAAGAGCACACCTTCTTGGCGACCGCCATCTTGGAAGATCCGAGGCCCTCCACTCCAACACCTCCCAAAGTCCTTGAAGCCCTTGAGAACTTTGCGGACGTCATATCCCCGGAACTCCCAAATGGCTGCCGCCGAAGCGTGAAGTGGACCATGTCAACGACTTGGTCCCAGGATCGAAAGCCCCACATGGAGTCCTCTATCAACTCGCCCCTCCGAAATTCGCAGAACTCCGTAAGCAACTCACCGAACTATTGGATGCAGGATATGTTCGGCCCTCAAAGTCTCCATATGGCGACCCGGTTCTCTTCAAGAAGAAGCATGACGGTTTTCTCCGGATGTGCATCGACTATCGGGCGCTCAACAAGCTTACGGTGAAGAACAAGTACCCCATCCCCTTGGTGGCGGACTTGTTCGACCAACTTGGCGGTGCAAGATGGTTTACCAAGTTGGATCTTCGTTCGGGTTATTGGCAAGTCCGAATCGCGGAAGATGATGTGCAGAAGACGGCGTGCGTCACAAGATATGGCTTCTGCGAGTTCCTCGTAATGCCTTTCGGCCTCCCGGCGATCTTCTGCACCCTCATGAACAAGATATTACAACCATTCCTTAACAGGTTCGTGGTTGTCTACCTCGACGACATCATGATCTATAGCCGCACATTGGAGGAGTACATCGAGCACATTCGGCAAGTGTTCGAGGTGTTGCGGCAGAACGAGCTCTACGTCAAGCGGGAGAAGTGTACCTTCGCACAACCGGAAGTGCACTTCTTGGAGCATGTCGTCGGAAGTGGAAAGCTGAAGATGGATGGAGCGAAGATTCGGGCCATCATGGAGTGGGAGCCGCCCAAGAGGATTCCCGACATGCGTTCGTTCCTTGACCTGACGAACTACTATAGATAGTTCATCAAGGGGTATTCACATGTGATGACCCCTTTGACGAATCTCCTCCAAAAGAATGTGAAGTGGGAGTGGACGCCGACATGCCAGGAAGCGTTCGACACCACAAGAAGGCCATGACGGAGGAACCAGTGCTCGTCCTGCCAAACCACACCAAACCCTACGAGGTACAGACAGATGCTTCTGACTATGCCATTGGAGGAGTTCTTATGCAGGAGGGGCATTCCGTGGCGTTCGAGAGTCGCAAACTCAACGACACGGAGCAGCGCTATGCAGTTCAGGAGAAGGAGATGACCGCGGTGATTCACTGACTTAGAACATGGTGGCACTACCTTCTCGAGTCGTGATTTCACATCAAGACGGACAATGTCAGGATAAGTTACTTCGAGACACAGAAGAAGCTCTCGCCAAAGCAAGTAAGATGGCAAGATTTTATGGCAGAATTTGACTGTCTTGGAGTACAAGCCCGGCAAGATGAATGTCGTTGCCGACGCCCTCAGCCGACGCACGGAATTGGCGGCCATGAGCTCCTCTCAGACCGACCTCATCGAGAGGATCAAGAAAGGATTGGAATCAGATCCCACGGCGAAGAACTTGTTCGAACAAGCGAAGGAGGTAAGACATGCCGCTTTTGGGTGGAAGATGGACTGATCTTCACCAAGGAACATCGCATCTACGTTCCTCTCTTTGACAATTTGCGGCGCACTATCATGCAAGAGTGCCATGACTCCAAGTGGGCGGGCCATCCGGACATCCGCCGCACTTTGGCACTCATCGAAGACAACTACTTCTGGCCAAGGATGGAGGACGGTATTGAAGCTTTTGTGAAGACCTACCTTGTTTGCCAGCAAGACAAAAATATCAATCAAGCGCTAGACGGACTTCTGGAACCTCTACCTATCCCAGAGCGTCCATGGAAAGATGTCTCCATGGACTTTATCATGTACCTACCCAAGTCTGAAGGGGCGGGTACCATCATGGTGGTCGTCGATCGGTTCTCCAAGTATGCCGTCTTCGCCGTCGGCTCCGCAAATTGTCCTATCACTGAAGTTGCGAAGTTATTCATGAAGCATGTAGTGAAGTATTGGGGCCTACCACAAAGCATCGTCAGCGATCGGAATGGGCGATTCGTTGGCAACTTGTTGAGGGAATTGTTCAAGATGATGGGCTCCAACATGCATTTCTCGACATCACTTCATCCTCAAACCGACAGCCAAACTGAGAGGGTGAATTGTATCCTAGAGATCTACTTGCGGCACTATGTAAGTGCCAATCAGAAGGACTGGGTGAAACTACTCGACGTCGCGCAATTCTCCTACAATTTGCAACGAAGTGAGTCGACTAATCGGAGTCCCTTCGAGATAGTGACGGGCAGCAACCTCTGACGCCCCAGACCGTCGCCACTTCCTATGGTGGTAAAGTCCCCGCCGCTCACCGCATGTCGAGAGAATGGCATGAGCAGAACGACATGGCGAGAGCATGTTTACACAAGGCATCGAAGTGTATGAAGAAGTGGGCGGACACCGCCCGACGGGACGTCAACTTTGAAGTCGGAGACTTGGTCCTGGTGAAGCTGGTCCAACATCTTCGGCTAAGTGGGAAGAATTTGCACAAGGGCCTCGTTAGGCGTTACGAGGGCCCTTCAAGATTCTGAAGAAGGTAGGCAAGGTGGCCTACAAGTTGGAGCTCCCGCTCCAGATGCAGCAACACCCCGTCTTCCATGTCAGCCTGCTCAAGCTTTTTGTTGAAGACACCGAAGATCCCGGGCGTGGGGTTTCAGACCGCGCCCCGTCGGCCATCCGTCAGTAGTTTACTGATCAAGTTGAAGAAGTACTCGCCGTCCGCATGAAGAATCGGAAGAAGGAGTATCCTATTCGATGGAGCGGAAGATCGGACGCCGACACAAGTTGGAAGACAATCGAAGACCTGTGGCAATTCAAGCAGAAGATTGAAGAATTCCAAGCTGTAGCTCCAGGAACGTCGCTGACTTGAGTGGGGGAGAATGTCTCGAGGGCTTCTCCCCGGGACACGTCGAGTTATCTTACCATGTATTTTCTTTTTTACCCACTTTTGTACTTAGTTTATTTTCTAAGTGTGGTGGTGGCAGTTTTGTAATTTGCACTTCAGAAAAGTGCACCCCCGGAGATGGTCCTCCACACCACACGTCGCAAATCTACCACCCAAAACGGTGGTGTAGTAGGGGAGACCCGCTAGTCCTCTTCCGAAGCGTTGTAATCATTCCTATTTACTCAACAAAGATTTCAAACTTCCCTAAATCTAGCATCGCGCCTCAAGCGTGGGTGGCAACCCACAAAAGAGCATCCCAAAGCGTCCCAAGCGATCGAGCGTTACGCCGAGGTGCCCGTTTGTTCACAAACGCCTCCACCGAAGAAGCGTCCGCTCGGGACCGTGCGTCCCAAAAGTTGTGGCAAACAAAAAGTGGCATAAGCAAGCTTCCACAAAACGCTCAAAAGAACTTGTCTAGACGTTGAGCACGTCTAGATGCCACACTGGTCGGTCGAGCAAAAAACGACCCTGTGACATTCACGGGTCGGGTTTGACCCGACTAGACCCGACCCCCCGATTTTGATCGGGTCGGGTCGGGTCGGGTTAGCCCTCTTTAGAGGGATGGATCCGATCCAACCCGATCCGCTTCGGGTCGGGTGGTTGGGTTACCCGACCACCATTTTTTCTTTTTTTTAAAAATTTTTTCTTACCTTTTCTATTATTTAATATAAAAAATGTTATATAATATTTATTTTAAAAGCATAAAATAATTTGTTAAACTTTTATATATTATTTTCCACATTAAAAATATTTTTTTAATTTTTTAGTATAAAATATAGGCTGAAAACTAAAAAAAATTCGGATCCTTCGGGTCGGGTCAGGTCAACTCGGGGCGGAAAATTCTGACCCGTACCCGACCCGAACCAGGGTCGGGTCGGGTCCGACCCGACCACGGATATGACCCAACCCAAACTGATTTGGATCGGGTTGGATCATCGGGTTCGAGAGTCGATCCAATCCGCTGAACACCCCTATAAAAATTGGTTCAATTTAATTGAACTAAATCGGATCGATCAAGATCGCATTGTGAAAACATTGCCTATGGTAATAACTTCATATATAAATACATTTAAATTGGAGTCAAAATAAAGTTAAAAATGAAAACATCAATTATAACACTCTTTCAAATTCCACAATTTATTTTGAAGAACATTTTTCTTATTAAAATGTGTGCAAACTGACGTAAAAAATGGTTCAAAGATAATCTTTCAAATATGTTACATCTTTTTGTCTCTCAACAGAAATATAATTAACACAATTTTATGTTTAAAATTATTTTTTAAAAGCAATTATAATTGCGTCAAATGCAGTAGTTTATTTATTTAATAATTTTATTACACATAAATCTATGGGGCGTTTAGTGCATTATATTTTTACATTACCTAGCAATTCACATTGCCTAACAGAAAAATTGTCACTTGATAAATTATTAACAATATGCATTACTTTGTTTACTATGTCCAAGTAATCTTCTCAGCAATTTAAATAACACTGTACAACTTTTACTAAGATACCTTTTATCACTAATATTAGGTTAAATATTATATAATCCAACTAAAAAATTAGATAAAATTAATAAATTAAATAAATATAATTACAAATATTTCATATATTTTTAAATGAAAATAATTGTAATGTTTATAATGTTTAAAATAATAACTAAATAATAATATGCAATTCATGTGAATAACAATATTATAATAATTTTTAAATAAATTAATATTATTAATTATGATGATAATAATTTTATTTGTTATTATTATATTATTTTTATATTTTATTTGTCTAAGATTGAAATGGACACCAATGAAAAGAAAATAAAAATAAATTATTATTTATGTGGCAATTTGGATGGACCTAATCAATGTGGATTGAAGTAATTTACTGCTAAACAATACAAGTTACTGCAAATTAAAATAAAATAAACAACACAATATTGCTAGACAAATTACTCAAATAATTTAACTTCAAATTACTTGGAGAGGGCCCCTAGGCGGGTATCCAGCGAGCAGTAGTTATTAATTATAGGGGATTGCTATCAACTTCAGTGGCACCTTCTTCTGCACGACGATGCCGAAAGTTTCGGTCATGTCCACGCTCTCGTTTGTCGTCCCTGCGGGCAACTCCCAGTTGAAGCTGAAGAGGAGGTTGGCGAGCGTCAGCTCGATCACGGCCGCCGCAATCGGCAACCCGGGGCAGATCCTGCGTCCGCCTCCGAACGGAACCAGCTCGAAGTGCCCCCCCTTGTAGTCGAC
Organism: Pontederia crassipes; assembly: GCA_030549335.1. Taxonomy (NCBI): domain Eukaryota; kingdom Viridiplantae; phylum Streptophyta; class Magnoliopsida; order Commelinales; family Pontederiaceae; genus Pontederia; species Pontederia crassipes. Next base: position 41,499,273 of record CM060190.1, read on the forward strand.
GTCGCTGTCCTCGAACCTCTCCGGCAGGAAGTCCTCGGGGTTTTCCCAGGTGCCCGGATCCCGCCCGATGGCCCACGCGTTGACGTAGCACCTCGTCCTTGCCGGAATGCGGTAACCGGCGATCTCGCAGTCCTCTCTGCTTTCCCGCGCCACTAGCAATGGGCCCGGCGGATGGAGCCGCAGCGCCTCCTTCACTACGGCGTGCAGATAGTTGAGGCGGGGCAGGTCGCCCTCTTCCACCTTGTCTTTTCCTCCGGCCGCTCGCCGGACCTCGTCCTGCGCCTTGGTTAACGCAGCCGGGTGCCTTATCAGCTCGGTCATCGCCCATACTAAGGACATGGCCGCGGTGTCTGATCCGGCAATAAAAGTAATCTGCATGCCATGCAATTGCAATTTGTCTAGTACTTGCGTAATTGCATAAGATCAAGACTTCGCAATTAACGTAGAGTTGTGCCGATCCAAATAATCATACACATCAAGTCCATGAATCATGACTCCCTTAGTCACTTTTTTTATATAAATAAAAGGACTTATTTCTTATTTTTATTTTTTATTCATCAGATTAAAATTATATGGATCAACTTAAAATTTTTAAAATAAAATAAATTAAACATCATTCATTAATTTTTAATCCAATGATTCAAAAATAAGAAAAATATTTTCACTTTTTTAAAAAAATTAGGATATAAATAAAATATTGATTAAGTAAGAAGATCAATCTTTTTCGAAAATTAAAAATAACTCTCCCGATACTTTTTTTTCTTTTCTCGCTTCCCCCTCTCTCTACCCCTATACATCACTTTCTCCCTCTTTCCTCTCTCTCTCCCCCTCACCTGCCACGTGCGACGACCTCCGTCTCATACGACGACCCGCCGATGACCCTCTCTCGTGATGCGACGATCACCGTCCTGGAACGTCTTTATACATTTCTTCATGTCTCCATCTCTGTCTCCTAGCTTCGTCTTCCTCCTGCTCGCTCGGTCCCCAGCTCCGGCTAGATCTCCCTCTTTGATCGGGTGCCAAGCAGCCTGATCTTGTTGCGGGTGGCCTGATCGATTGCCTGACGGTCGGATTTTGCCGCGGGTGGTCGGATCTTACCGTGGGCGGCCGGATTTTGCCGCGGCACCAGGCGGCCGATCCGTCTAGCCGTGGCACCAGGCAGCCGGCTGAATCGTCCGCGGCAATTTTTTTATATTTTAAAAATTCTTTGCGACGGTTGCGGCTGCCGGAACCTTTCGATGATTGCAATCGTCGGAACCTTTCGACGGTTGCCACCGTAAAAAATTTTCGACAATTGTGACCGTCAGAATGTTTCGACGGCTGCAGCCGCCGGAACATTTCGACAATTGCAACTGCCGGAGTTTTACGATGGTTACAACCATCAAAATTTTCGACAGATTTTTTCGAACCATCAGAAATCATTTTGCGATGCCCTCTTTTTCGACGGAACCGATCCGTCGGTAAACCCATCGAAAACTTCTATTGTCGATGATTTCTTTTAATTTTTCGATAGACTAAACTATTTTTCTTGAAGTGTTCCTCATACAACTACTCCGTCAAACAATTGTTGGTGAGCTTAACTGTACAATGTACATGGATCTCCCCCAACTAAAAGGCAAAGTAATTACTGAGATATTGGGTCAAATATCATTGAGATGCATTAGGGATACTGCATGAGAAAAGCAAGGTACGTAGAGATGGACCAGAGAGTCACAAAGATGAAGGGGACCAACAAAGGCAATGCCAGAATTTGAAAATGATGCGTTTAGCTTTGATACGATATTTGATATCGAATCACGTCACAACGACGTGCAACCTTATTAACTCATGATGCCATAATTTAATTACTGATTAAGAGAAACGACACAAGAATATTAAATGGAATGGCAAAGAAAAAAATAACCTAAAGATGTATTCTAATTAAATTATGGATCCAGTGATTAATCGATTACCATGAGCATAGCTTTGATGTGATCCCTGGTAAGGGGCAGCTCCCCATTCTCTTGGAGCCTTATCAAAACGCTGGCGAAGTCATGACCGCTGGCGTCTCTTTCTCTCTCTTCCACCTCCCTCTCAAGGAAGTCGTCCATCTCCCTGAAGGTCTTGTCCAGCCTCCTCTGGACTCCGGTGATCACGTTCAGGAAGTGCTGCATGGAGGGGTAGAAGTCCCCCGCCACGAACCCTCCCATCAACTTTATCGTGTCCGATATCAGCCCGTCGTGATCGGTCTTCCGGCACTCTCCTTCGGCCGAGAACCTCTTCCCGAACACCGAGCGGCACGTCACGTTGCTGAGGAGGCATAGGAACATCTCGCTCAGGTTGACCATCGAACCGCCGGCAGAGTACCGGGCTATGCTCCGAACCAGCGTGGAAACCTCTTCCTCCCACACGGGCCGAAGCAGATGCGTCTTCCTGGCGCTGAAGAACTCGACCGTGCACACTTTTCTCATCTGCGTCCAGTAATCGGAGAAGGGCGCGAAGGCGAGGTCGAGGCCGCCGTAGGAGAGCTTCTGCCACGTGGTGAGAACGGGGCGAGTGCAGAAGTTGAGGTCCTGCGTCTTGAGGATCTCCCTCGCCAAGGAAGGGGAAGAGACCACGATGGTCGGGACGTGACCGAGCTGGAGTTGCATGAGGGGGCCATAGGAGTCGGAGAGGCTCCGGAGAGACCGATGGGGGAGGGCGCCGAGAAGGTGGAGGTGTCCGATGATGGGGAGGCGCGGTGGACCGGGAGGGAGGCGGCTCCTGGACTTCCTGGTCAGGTGGCGGAGTACGAGGAAGGAGAAGACCAAGAGGAGGCAAACGCAAGTTTGTGCATGGCGTTGCAGGTTCTCGTTCACCTCGATGAAGAGAGCATAAGGAGCCATCTCTTATTTCTTGCCTTCACCTCTCTCTCTCTCTCTCTCTCTCTCTCTCTCTCTCTCTCTCTCTCTCTCTCTCTCTCTCTCTCTCTCTCTCTCTCTCTCTCTCTCTCTCTCTCTCTCTCTCTCTCTCTCTCTCTCTCTCTCTCTCGTTTCGCTGAACGCGGTCCTCAATTTATACAATTGGCGTACACTATTAGAAATTTCAATTCATTATACGTCTTTAATTGAATCTTATGCATATATCTAACCTTCTAAAATAACACTGAAATCTAAAAAAATAATTAATATTTATATTTATTTGTAAAGCTTAAATTATTTTGCTTTATAAATCTATGTATTGATCTTTCTTTTGTTTAATAAAAATAGATCTCTGAAAAATTCTAAATTTTTAGATCGGGTGAGTAAAATTCTTATGTTTCTGTCCATCTTTCTTTTTTTGTGCTTGCACTCCTCATTTGTTTTCTAGAAAGGAAATTTTCATCCTTCTTGATTGGTTCGATTTGATTGTGTAGAGAGAGAATCAATAATGCAACAATAGTGTTTTGGGGGTGTCAATTGCTTCGTTGGTTGAAGCGTAACATTAGCACGTCATCTGTTTGAATGGCCTAAGAATACAAAGTGGCATAATTTGTGTTAAATGCGTCTAACCCCACCGGGCTACAAGACATCCCATATCCATATGCAAACTCTCTTTTGAGACTTCATCTAAATATAAAACCTTTTGACATCCAATATAAAACTCTCTTTTGACATCCAATATTTATAAGAAACCTTCTAAATAAAAATACATGCCTTCAATAAAATTATTAATCACGATTAGTGAGCAGAATAATCCGTTAATAAATCTTCATATAAAACAGAGAAATATCATTTCGCTGATCATGATTAAGAACATGTGAAGAAAGATGCCCATTGATATTACTCATTCTGAAAGATATCTACATGATCTCCATTCTTAACATTTTAATATCATATTGCAAGAATTTGGAATGCACGAGGATCTCTTTATGCAATATATTTTGCCCTCTCTCTCTCTCTCTCTCTCTCTCTCTCTCTCTCTCTATATATATATATATATATATATATATATATATATATATATATATATAGGAAATGCCACTTATTTAGCCGTTAATGAAGTTGAATAATTAGAAAAAAAACGGTCCATGTCCTAGGAATTCGCATTTCCTGTGTTTGGATTCAATAAATGGAAACCAGGTCCATATGAGATACGAAAATTTTCCTTAAAAAAACCAGGTCCATACGACATGTCGTATTAATTTAATGTTAGAAAAATTTCATATGTTTACTTTAATTAATTAATGGATTCATTATTTTTTTATGAAAAATAGAACACACGTAATATACTGATATATACTTATAAATAAGTAAGATATCCCTTGTATTACATTGTATTTTATTTCTTCCAAAATCTTATTGCAACTTAATAAAATAAACAACAACAACAACAACAACAACAAAGCCTTATCCCACTAGGTGGGGTCGGCTACATGGATCATACGACGCCATTCCGCTCTATTAGTAACCAAACCTTTCAGTATATTATTCACCAATAGATCTTGCTCTATTAGTTCACCAAGTGTCCGCCTTGACCTCCCTCTCCCTCTTTTAATAAACACTATATTTATTTCAGTTCAGCATAGTATCATTTGTTCTCTACAATAATGCACATTTATAAGTATGAAATAATTTTATTGAAAATAATATATAGGAGTTTCAATATTCATACAATTTTTATAACAGAACTAAATCTCTCGTATTAAAGTGTGTTGTTCGAAATTTTTTATGGCGTGTCTTATGGTTCACAGGTTTATGTCTCAGTTTGCTATTTTGATAGAATAAATATAAAAAAATCTTAAATGTTCTAATTAAAACAATCATATGATTTGAAACTCTTATTCAACCATTTTATATTGTGATGATATAATTTTGTCTTTAAAAGAAAATCATCAATAGATAATCATAGGGATTGATTGAATAGTTGGGACTTGTCACAACATTATATTTATTTCATGACATGACAGTCTAACTGTAGGGACGTACGATAATATGGCCTGATCATGACTAAGTCATGGCTTTTAGATCTTTGTCATGACAAGCGAATAGTTTATCGTGACTTGTAATAACAGGAATCTTTCAGTCTGTTGATGTGACAAGAGATTTAAATTGTTCGGACTTGCGGATGGTTGTCAAGAATTGCCAATCGAGACATGTGTACACTCTTCAGTACTTGCGAATATTGCTGGGACAAGAGAAAATCTGTCGGGGCTTGCGAATCATATTGTTGGGGCAAGAAAATTTTTTTAAAAAAATGGTAATTTCATTAGGATGTTTTAAAAAATTTATAGTACAAAAGGTGGATCAAATTTGGAGGGAGTCCTTTCAAAAAATGTCGTAACTATTTGTGCGACTCAAGTTAGTTAAGTAATGAGCAGATCGATTATAGGAGTGCGGCCAGTGAGATACTCGGTGACGATTCCTTTTATCTTTCATGCACAGTGACTTTGTTTGTCGATGATCTTGATTAACATGTATGTTGGGTCAAAATTTCAATGACATATGAAATTATATTTTGATGAAACAAACTTCGAAAGATTAAAATGTTGAAGAAAGTTCAAGAAAAAGATATAATTTTATGCACAACTTTGATTACATAATTTACTATGAAATGATTAGATTTTGGATGAATATTCGCAATAAATTTATAGAAAATTCTGTTAACTTTCCATGGACTCCAAGATCATCTAATTTGGATAATTTTGCAGAAAGTTATGATCAAAAGAGTGCAGGTCTGTTAATATCGGTCGACGCAAAGAAGGCCAGTTGACAGTCCGGCCGACCAAATGAAGATGCCGATCGACCGATCCAGAATCGGTTGACGTCGAAACTATACCGGTCGACAGTCCGGTCGAAGCACCGATCGACCGCTCAGCTCAACGGCTATAAATTAAAATTGTGAGACTGTACCGGTCGAGACACCGGTCGACAGTCCGGTCGACCGACCAAGTGCAAAAACTGTGAAAATGGCGCAACGGTCACATTGACCGATCGACCGGTTCAGAAATGCGATCGACCGGCCTCCGAGTCAAATAAATAGTAACGGCCAAATTTGAAGGAGGAATTTGTGGAATGATTTCTGAACGAATTTTCCACACATTGAAGGCTATAAGGAGTGTCAAAGCCAGAGGCAAATGCACCCATTCACTCATTGAAGAAAAGCTTCAAGTTATCAAAGAGAAACCATTTCTTGAAGTTTTCCTTTTATAGCTTTCTCATTCTTTCTCTCTTCTTCTCTTGTGAGCTTAGCTTTGTAAAAGAGAGAAACACTTTTATTCAGAAAAATTAGAGAGAGTTCTTGTGTAAAAGATGTTTAAAATCTTACCACTTGAGCTAGAGAAATAGATTAATTTCCTAGGAGAAGAGGTTGCCTTGCCTCTCGAAGCGGAGAAAAAGGCAGTGGTGTAAAGGGATTTCTTCCTTGCCCCATTTGAAATAAAGAAAGTGTTAGTGAAATCTTCGACGGTCTCGAGGTCGAGAAGTCGGAGCGGGAACGTAGGCCAAGGTGTGACCGAACCTCGTCAACAGACCACCATGTCCATTTGAGTTTGATTTTCTCTATCTCTCTCCCCATTCATATTGAATTTATGATCTGAATTATAAAGGATTTAAGAATCGATTTTGTGTTTCCGTGACGTTTTTTTGTGAAATTGACATTTTCGAATTGAATACCAATTCACCCCCTCTCTTGATGCCCTTTGGGATCCTACAATTGGTATCAGAGCGGATTGGTCTTGTTTTGATTTTTTGAATATTCTCATTTTTTTATCTAATTGTTTTAGATCTAATCTTTAAGAATCAATCATCTTTTTTTTTTAAGATTTAACAATCTTAAGTGCCATGGCATCAAACGGATTTGGTTTTGCCGAAGGACAATCTATTAGTCGTCCTCCCCTTTTAAATGCATCAAATTTTGCATATTAAAAAATTAGAATTCAAGCATATATTTGTTCCATTGATATCGACATGTGGAAAATAGTTGAAAAATATTTTTATGTTCATGAAAAGTTACCTACTGATTCTAATGAAAAAGAAAAGATTTTTTCAAAACTTGATTGGAAAGCGAAAAATATATTTTATTGTACTTTGGATTCGACGGAGTTTAATCGGATTTCAAGTTGTGAATCTTCAACCAAGATTTGGGAGAAGCTCATCACCACTTATGAAGGAACCGATAAGGTTAAAGAATCTAGATTGAATATTTTAAACTATCAATATGATTCTTTCAAAATGCATGAAAATAAATCCATAAATGATATGGTAACTCGGTTTAATGATATTTTGAATGGCTTAGCCTCTTTGGGCGAGCCAAGATCTAACCCCTAAAAAGTAAAAAAGATTCTCAGGCCTCTCTTCTCAAAATGGCATACGAAGAGGACCGTAATCAAAGAAAATGATTTGAATAAATTGAATTTTGATGATCTTATTGGTTTACTTTTAACCTATGAGATATCGATCCAAGAAGATAAAGAAGAAAAAGCTCCCAAGAAAAAAACATTGGCATTGAAGGCAAATACAATAAAAGAAGACTCAAGCGAAGAGGAAGTGGATGAAAAGAAACTCGCACTCTACACAAGAAAATTGGATAAATATCAGTTAAGAAGAAAGACAAGAACGAGAAATCAATAAGAAAATCATACAAGCACCACAAAGAAGAAAAATCCCGAAAAGGTAAAAAGAAAAAATATGAAGAATCTAGTGAAACAAATAATTCATCAAACTCTTCTAGTGATGAAGCATACATATGCTTGCTGGCACACGACGATGAGGTACTTTCTAATCCTTCAAATTCAAATTATGACTCATCGAACTCTTCCGAAGAATTTTTTTCTTTAAATGTGAATAAAGAACTATCATCTCTTATAAAAAGATATTTCTCACTTAAAGAAGAAAATAAGAAATTAATACATGAGATTGAAAAATTAAAAGAAGAAAATGATATATGTCTTATGGAAAATGAAATTTTAAAAAATGAAATTGAAACTTTGAAAATTACACATGCATGTGAAATTGTAAAACTAGCATGTTCTTTAGACAAGGTAAAGAAGGAAAATGACATTTTGAAAAACTCACAAAATAATACTATTTCTCATGTAACGACAAATAATCTTAAGAATCATTTTGGACATGAAAAATTTTATTGGAAATCCAAACATAGAAAATCACATCTCAAATGTTTTACATGCGGATTTCATGGTCAATGTAAAATAAGAAAATCATTACAACATGGCATGATTTGAATTCCGAAAAGAACATTATCTAACAAAATCGGACCCAAAAAAGTTTGGGTACAAAAAATTACTTGATTTCTTTTCAGGTGTGCCTCACATGCAAAGGACATATGGAGTTGGAGATGTGATGGTAGAAAGGTTATGGTAAAAGTATCATCTATTTTTTATGTCACTCAAAAATTCAAAACTATAAATTTTTTTAAAAAAAAAGAGGAAAATATAAATGAAAATTAGTAATAGTAATTGTTGGATCAAAGTTTTATGTCATATTTTGATTCTTAATACATTTTGTTTTAACTTTTATAAATTGGTTGTCATTATAAAATAGCCATAAATTTAGGGGGAATTATCTTTCAAAACTTGCAATACTCTACATATCTATTATATGACAAAAATGATGAAGAATAATTTTTTATTAAGACGGAGTTACGTATGATTTCTTATGTATACTTCGTTTACAAATGACTTTTTGATAAAACAAAAGGGGGAGAAATATAGGAGAAATATGATCTGAATATATTTTATATGAATATCTCCCATTGTGAGGAAAGTTGAGTGTTAGGGGGAGTTGTATGTTTAGGAACGTGGGTTCCCAGAATAGAGGAATGTCAAAAATTCAAGGATCGTGGAGAATTGATGTGGATTTACTTGAGCCAATAACCTTTCGGAAACCTAGACAAAGATCCCTAAGGGAATCCAGTAAGAGATGCCAGGAATGCGAGGTTGGACTAGGGATGGAGTTAAAGTTTCAAAGCTGAAAATGACCATATTTATTTGTGACTAGATTGGTCCAGGGAGAGTTGATATTGTTCAGCAAGTCAAGGATACGATGCCCAAGTAGGGCGCTATGAGTGGCTCCAAGGTTGCGGATGCCCAGACCATCCTCAGTTGGAGGGAACTAGATAATAGACCAACTGATGAGGTGAGCCCCCCTATGCCTTGTGCCAGGGTCTAGAGGAAGGATTTTGAAAGTTTTTCTAGAGAGTTAAGTGTGCCAATTGCGAGAGAAGATGTTCCAGGGAGTAGATTAGGATGGACGATAAAATGAATTTGATAAGACGCCCCACCTGATTCAAGGTACTTCTCTTCCAACTAGCGAGACGAGAGGACACATTGTCGATTAGAAGACATTGTTCCTTTATGGGAATGTGATTGTGAGAGATGAGTGTGCCGAGATAATGCAGAGGAAAGGTGCTAATACGAAGGTTTAGCAAAGTTTTAATGAGGTTCTTCTGTCGAAGGCTAACAGAGTTTGGTAAGTTCAGTTCAGATTTGAGAGGATTGAATTTTTTTGTCAGTGATATGATTGTAGATATTCAAAATTTTCTTTATGTAATGATAGTTTCTATTGGTCACTTTTAGGCAAATGAGTACATTATCGACAAAGAGGAGGTGGCTGAGTGAAAAGGTGTGTATTCATAAGGGAGAGATATTTCCGAGATCACTATAAAGGTTCATCAACGAAGAGAAGACTTGAGATACAAGGATGAAGATGTAATGTGATAGAGGATCGACGGATGAGCCATTGATGATACAAGAGAAGATCGGGGAGCGTATATAGGTGGTTATTCATGATATGAAGATAGGTGGAAATTTCATGCGTTCTAAGATTAGGGCAATTGAATCTCATGAGATCCAGTCGAAGGCTTTCTCTATGTCAATTTTGATAAGCATAAACTTGTGTCTCCCAGAATTCAAGGAGTGCACTAATTCCTAGGTGATGAAAATGTTATCTTGTATAAATCTTCCAGGGACAAAAGTCGATTGTGCCTTGTCAATAAGATTGTGAAGCACAAGTCATAGTCGGTTAGCTAAGGCTTTTGAGAGTATACGATAAAGAACATTGCAAAGGGAAGTGGGATGGAAGTCGGCGACGCGTTTAGGACATTTGTTTTTGGGGATGAAGATGAGAGAGGTGTCTGATCAGATATCGGTCTACCATTTTCAAGGGATGAGATGATTGTGTTGGTAACTTTCGGGCCAACAATATCCCAAAAATGCCTATAGAAGTCGATGGTGAAGTTGTGAGGACCTGGAGCTTTACCGAGGGCATGCTCCAGACGGCACGATGAATTTCTAAGGGCAAAAGTGGGGTGCTAAGAAGGTTAATTGAATTTTGATCCAAGATGGTAAGGAGGGCCAGCAGTCAAAGGAGATGGATAGAGAAGGAGGGGGTTTCTAGAGAGCTTTATAGTGGTCAACGAAAAGGCTGGGAATGGTCGGGACTGAGGTGATAGTTTTGTCGTCTATGTTAATGATTTCACCTAATAATTGTTAAGAGATGAAAAAACTTGGTATTCTGATCACCTTAGCAGAGCCAGTTGGTATGAGATTTACTCAATCATTTTAAGCTAATCTGCCGAAAGAGGACATCATGGTGATGGTATTCAGAGTAAAGGGATCCAAGCTCCTGAGGGGAGAGACCAAGGTGGATGTCAAGGGATTCAAGCTCAGAGATGTGGCCTAGAACCTCCTGGGCAAAAAGAGTGCTTGTTTCACTTCAGGGTGTCAATCCTAATTGAGTTGAGAAGGCTCTCAATGGTATTGTTAGGCTCAGAGGAGATGGTATTCCAATTTTTTAACGCAATCTTACGAGCCTCCTGGTGAAGTAGCCAGAAAGCTTCATACTTGAAAGATCGAGGGCGGTGATGTAGAAAGCCAGTGTGGAACAGTAAGGGGATATGATCAGACACACAACACGGGAGGTTAGAAAGTCAAAAATTAGGAAAATGTTGTAGCCAGTGATGGTTGAGGAGGAGATGATCAAGACGACAATGGATACGGGCAAGACCCGACCGATTGTTACACCAAGTATATTTGATGACCGAGGGGTCGACATCGATAAGACTCTGGTTATCAATGAGGCTTCTAAGAGTTTTAACTGATTTAGTCTCTCGAAAAGGAGTTCCGTCGAGCTTATCAGCAAGGGAAAGGATACAATTGAAATCACCAACTAACGTCCAGGGAATATCTCTAGTGTCAAGGTTTAACAAACTATTCCAAAGAGTGTTACGTAAGGATGGAGAGGTACTGGTATATACACATGATAGGAGAAAATTAAAATTATTATGAGTGATTACAGCATGCAAAATCTGATCAAAGTTAAGGAGTGAGATCACCTGATAGTCGTGGCCACGCCAGGCCAAGACAATGCCGTCCAAGGCGCCGATGGCCGCATAGAAGGTGCCTTGCCAAGGTGCCAAGGCGATGAATAACCTGTTTAGCTTTTACAGAATTGACATGCGACTCTAATAAAATTACAAAATCTAACTGATAAGATTTTACAAAACTAATAAGCCTATCCCTAACTTTAGCCCTGAAGGCACTGCAATAGTTTCACGCCAAGAATCGCATTATTGAATAGAAGGGAGTATGTCCTTATTCGGTTGGCAACCCTGCACGGGAGGAGGAGGGTGTGAGAAAGCATTATTGTCAGGTTGAATGGTCTCACTAGATTTCCTCCCATGAGGAGGCGCCGAGCGATGGGGGTTGAGAGTTAGGGTAGACGCCTTTGGACGGAGGAGCCTAGATTTCTTCTTCTTGATGCAAGCTAAGAAGAAGTAGATCAGGGTCGGCCTGCTCATCACCGGGCATCCACCTCTTGGTCCGTCGGAGCCGAGGTCGTGAGTCCATGGGTGAGGCAAGGGGCAAGAATGGTAACTATGTTCTCTACGGGGCTGTTGGATGCCATGCGTTGGGGTGCGGGGGGCTAGGAGAGATCGGTTGCCTCTCCAGTGCAGGTACAAGGCATGAACTAGCCTGCGAGGAGAAAGGGAGAGAGGAATGAGAAGAAAGGGTAGAAGGAGAGGGGACACTAGGTCGCTGGGAGGGATGAGAGATGGGGCAGTCAAAAATAGAGGAAAATTGGAATGGTAAAGAGCTAAGAGGTTAGGGGAAGGAGAAGTGATCATTTGGGTCGGTGAAATGGACACGTGTCCGCAAGGATGGTTGTAGAGCGTGGGTGGGGGACAGCATAGTTTGTGTTTTCAGAGAGGAGATCATTAGCATGGGTGGGCAATCAAATGTCTCCGCACCGCAAGATGACAGGAGTGCCATGGATAGGTGACGTCAGAAGGAGGTGGTTGATGTAACACCAACGTGGCTACCCACTTCGCCAGGTGATGAGGCCCCGGGAACACTAAGGGGTGTTGGCAATGTAGCCGTTGACAAAGGACCTTGGGGCTGTGCCACCGGCGAATGGGTTGCACGACGGGGAACAGTGGATCCCGTGGGTGCCTATGTACTTTCTAGGGGAGAAGCGCGAAGCCATGGACCAAAGAGAAGGATCTCTGGACGTCCCTCCAAAGGAGCCTGCATTCGGGAACAGGCTTCCAGACGGTGGTAGACGATACCACAACATAAGCAGATGGTAGGCAAGTTTTCTTACATTACCTGTTGAAAGTGGCGAATGTCGTTCAGGAGACAGATCTATATACCTTGCTTAATCGGCTTTGAGAGGTCCAATTCCATGCAAACCCTCACCAGTGGGCGGCGATCAGATGATAATGCTTCCTCGTCGATGCAGAGAACGGTACCAAAGGAAGCTGCCAGCCGGCGGAGCGATTGAGAGTTCGTGAGTTCCAGTGCAAGTCCCAGAAGACGTAACCAAGTCGGGGATGCCATGAGATGGTCGCCGTTAGGTCAGAAGAAGGGGGAGACTTGGGCAACCGAGAGATGGTGTCCCTGGAACACCACGGACCTTCGATGAGAATCTGCAAGCGATCAACGTCATTAGTGAAGGCGAAGAGGAAGAATGAATTCCCAATATCAGCGATGTGTACGGGTGAGGAGGTTCGCCAGAGATTTGGCAGTTCCCGTTTAAGGGTGTCCATATTTCCGATGAATCTTCCAAGCAAGTAGCGCTTCAGGACGGCGGCGGGCTCAGCAATCTCCTCCTCTAGGATGATAACCTATTTGGTGATGGAATCTTGTAAAGAGCGGAGTTGACGGGGGATATGCGGGGTTGGGGGCGAGGTCCATTACCCCGCTCCCTAGAGACACGAACGATTTTTGCCCAAGAACAGAGAGGAGCGATCGTCGAGAGGGTCGATTGTAGAGGAGCGGGAAGAGTAGTATGAGGATGTTGTAGAGAGGCTATGGCAAGGGGGTAATTGGACTATGGAAGTAGAAGGAGGGGGAAGATGAGGAAAAGGATCGGGATCCAGTGGTTCGAAGTTCAGATCCATCATCTGCTTGGTGGGCCTCCGGCGAGGAGCGTCGGAGATGAAGGGAGATAGCGGCGGCGGCTAGGGTTTCACTTGCAGCTCTTAGTAGTTACAATGGTAGAGATTACGGGAATATCAGAAAAAAATCTATCCAAGTGCTTCACCGTCTCCAACGTATTAACTATACATGTTTGTTAAGAAAAAAAATCATTAAGACTTGAGTTGAGACCAATCAATATTAATGAAATTAATTTTTTCCAACTTTGACAAGATAAATATGTACAAATTATAATTACAGTGAGAATAAACCGCTAACTCCAAAATTTAATGACTGAATTAACAAAATTCAATGCATAGAATGATCACAAAATATAATCCTAAAAATGACATGTTCTTTATGCAATATCTTTCGTTCTATCTATAGAGGATATGTCTTTATCATCAAAGTATAACTACTCAAAAAACTAGTACCACCGACCTTTAGGATCTATTTGGTTCAAAATTCATTAAAGGGAAAGGAAATGTAAAGAGTTGGAAGGAAAATGATGGAAAGAGAACGTAGGAGAATGAAGTTGAATAGTTACCATATTTGGTTCATATCATTAAAGGAAATGAATATTAAGTGATTATTTTATTTATATAATTTTATCCTTTACATATATAATTATATGTTTAATTTAGTTGATAAAAAATGAAAACACATACCAAATATGTCTTTCCCCTCCTTTCCTCCCCAATTTGGAGGGGAAAGAAAAATGAAACATTGGAGGGGAATGGAAGAGAAAGGAGGGGACTTTCTCCTTCATTCCCCTCCAACTTAAACTCCCAAATGAGGGAAACGGATTCTCCTTCTTTACCCTCCTTTCACCCAAACCAAAAGAGACCTTAGCCTTGATTACTTGCACAAATTCATAATGCAAAAAGTTTCAATTAGAACATATAAAAGGAGCATACATGCAATGCTTTTTGACATGGTGCTACATGGCATTTGCATAATCATATAACATAAAGTAGTACAAAGGGGGCAGGAATCCTAACATGATAGTCTACATGTCATACAAATACATATATCATGTAATGACATAAGGATAAGATAATAATATTTATCACATTATCATACATGAGAACATAAAAATCGTTAACTTCATGATTATCCTTCTTTTTTATATCATTGCATTTTTTTCTCAAGTTTGCTTTATAACTCTTTGAATATAACTTTCCTTAACATCATCATTACTCTTTCTTCATTAGCTTAAATTTGCTTTGATACTAAACTATAACATCCCGAAAGTCTACCCCAAAAATTTGTCATTTTGGAGACCTTGGGTGTATCACACTTGCTCATCTTATATTATAATTATTAAAAAAATCAAAGAACAAAAATGTGGAAGACTTCAAGAAAGAAAATAAGATCTATTCAATTAAAACTTCAATGGTTTAAAGACTTCATTACATAAAATGTTCAATAGTCTATCATGGCTATGATACTTATTTCACCATAAGTATGTGCAATTCATCATCAAGAGTTAATCTGCCATCGACCTCTAATAATGATTATCAGCACGAATTGAGGGTGTAAATTCTTTTAACTACATGACATACTTATGCATAATAATATGGAAGTGCATAGGTGACATGATGATATATATGCCCTACAAAAGCATATTATGTAATGGCATAATGGTAAGGCAATAACATTCATCACATCATCATACATGAGAACATAAAAATAACCTCCATCCTTATCCTTTATTTTACATCATTGTACTTTTTTCATGGTTGTTTCATAACTTTTGTATATAACTTTTTTACATCATTATCATTCTTTCTTTATCATAAATGCATTCACTTTAAAATATTCTTTAATTTATAATATCTTTGATCTTAACTTAATTAAGTAACTAAGTCACTATCATCACTTGAATTAGCTAGCCCTAGGAAATCCTTCGTCTATTTCCATGGGCATCTTGGAATACACACATTTTTTTGAGTGTCAAAAATTTTATTCCCTAAGAAATACATACACAAGAGGTGTAAGAAATATTACTTTTAACTTTATATTGATGAATGATAAGAACATATTTTCAACTGGTATATTATGCATTTCAATACAACAAACATTAATATATTTTAGTATTCATATTTTAACTTATTTGTGTGCATAACATCATTTAGGTGTTCAACATTCACCAAACAACATTATAAAATATTCGTGATTCAAGGAAATCATTTTTTCAAGTTATATAGGAATATCTCCATGAATCATGGCCATTCACACCTGTGAATCTTCTTCATAATGGCCATGAAGAACTTTTTCATGGTTGTGAGCAAGTGACGCCTTCAACACTTCTTTCGCATTTGTTAATGGCATCCTTATAAATGAGTAAATTTTTTGGTGTATAACATTGTATTTTATTTCTTTGAAAATCTTATTGCCACTTAGTAAAGGTATGCCTTATGTTTATTTTAATCCCATACAATTATATATCATTTGTTTTAATAATGTATATTTATAAAATAGATTACTCTGATGTGAATAATTAGGACTTCCAACATATTTTGTACAAGTATTATATAATGGAATCACGTCCCATGGTATTAAAGAAATTCTTTGACGTCATCTCTTGTTGGATTATAGGTTTATATCTTAGCTTTCTATTTAATAATAACAATTAAACAAATCATATGATTATCGAATAAAAATAAATATCTACATAGGGACATAACATATCGAAGAGCAAATCATTAACTTTTAAATTGAGTACATGTTTTTTCTTATACAATTATAAATATGAATATTAGTAATCTACTACAGTATATAACAGCTTGCTTTCTCCTAAAGTGATATTCAAAAAAGAAAAATATAATAATTTAACGGCACACGTGCGATGTTGTGGCGAGGTTGGTTGTCGGTAAAGATGAAATTTCGGGCAGGATGCACGGTCCGGTCTATCCAAAAGTCGTGTCGACCCGACCCGGCACGGACACGACCCGCGCACGAGAAAACTGGTTGTATCGTGCCATTCCGTACTGGATCGGCCATCCGCACTGTGAGCACGACACGATTTGGCCACAATGAATACGAGCCTAGCACGACACAATCCTACGGATTATTTTTTTTTTTGAGCACCAACACCGACCACGCATGCACGCCTCGTGTTTTTTCGATTTGACAACACGTACACGCCTACACGGGTAGGTTCATGGTGTAGGATCCCAAAGCATCAAGAAGGGAATGAATTGGTGTTAAAGTAAAAAATGTCGATTTTACAAAAACCATTACGAAAGCTTAAAATCGATTTGTTAATCTTTTTAAATCAATGCAATTTAGTTCATAAACATAATATGAGAGAGAGAGAATGCAAACATAAAGATACGGTAGTTATTGGCGAGGTTCGGTCACACCTTGACCTACGTCTCTGCTCCGACTTCTCAACCTCAAAATTGTCGAAAATTCCACTAGGCACTTTCATTGTTCCAAATAGGAAAAAGAAAAAAGCCCTTTACACAATCATCTTTTTTCGCTTCGAAAGGTAAGGCAAACCTCTCATCGTAGGAAGTTAATCTTTTTCTCTCGCTCAAGAGGTAAAATTTAGAACTTCTTTCACACAAGAGCTCTTTCAATTTTTTTGATCAAAAATATTTCTCTCTTTTACAATGCTAGACTCACAAGAGTGGAAGAGTGAGAAAGAAGAGAACAACTAAAATGATAACTCCAAGAAAAAATATCTTCTTTTGATTTCTTGAAGTTTTGCTTCAATGCTTGGATGAGTGCCTTTACTTCTGACTTTGGCAGTCCTTTTATAGGCTTCAGTATGTGAAAAATTTGTCTAGAATTTATTCCATTTTTTTTCTTGAAATATAGTTGCTATTATTCATTCCAGCAGTGGACCAGTCGACCGCATTTATGGACCGGTCGATCGGCCTATATAACTGTTGGCTTATTATTTTCATTGATCGATCGATCGCATTAATGGACCGGTCGACCGGTCTATATGACCGTTGGCTTGATTTGGTCAGTTATCGCAGCTGATCGATCGACTGATACATCGACCGGTATCGATTCGACGTCAACCAGGGCAAGCTCAGTATTGATCGATCAACCGGCATCTTCATTCGGTCGGTATTGTCTTGATCGACCTTCTTTGCTTCGACCGGTAGGTTGACCGTTCTGCATTATTTTGATCATAATTTTCTGCACAATTATCCAAATTAGATAATCTTGAATTCTATGGATAGCTAATAGGATTCTCTACAACTTTGATATTAGTTTTTCATTCATAATCTAACAATATCATAGTCAATTATTTAATTAAAGTGTAATGTATAAAGTTATCCATTTTATTTAAACTTTTCAGCATTTAATTTTAATCCTTCGAAGTTTATATCATCAAAATATAATTATATAAAGCATTAAAACTTTGACCCAACAATCTTCTCCTTTTTTATGAAGATAAACCGAGAAATATGAAAAATATATACGTAGCTAAAAAGTTGTAAATTTTTTGTAAAATGAATTTTACTCCCCCTAACACTTAGCTTTCCTTACAATGGTAAATATCCACATAAATATTAATTGTAAGGTACTCTTCATATAAGGTTATATCCATATCATGTTTCTTCTATATTTCTCCCCTTTTATTTCATCAAAAAGAATAATTTATATATGAAACATATAAGAAATCATATGTAAGTCCTCCTTAATCATATTTTCAAAAAAATTATTCTTCCCCTTTTTTTATATAATAGACATGTAAAGTATTTCATCATAATTCATAAAGATAACTCCTCCTAAATTTATGCTTATTTTATAATGAAAACCTATTTATGAAAGTCATAGAAAAATATATTAAGAATTAAAATTTTGCATAAAGCTTTAATACAACAATGATATGTCAAAATAAGGTTGAAAATTTTAACATGCTCCCCTATCACTATGACCAATTTTCTTTGTTCATTTCTTTTCTTTCAAAGAAATAGTAATTTTGAAATTTTGAATAAAGAAAATAGCCTTAACACTTAAGAACTGAAAAAAATGCAAGAGTATAACCATTAATACTTTTACCATAACTTTTGTGCATTCACATTTTTATTTTGATTCATTCTTTGCTTTACATGTGAGGTGCACCTAAAAAACAATCAAAGTAACTTTTGGTACTCAAACTTCTTTGGATCATATTTTGTTAGACAATGTTCCTTTCGGAACCCAAATCATCTCATGTTGTGAAGGTTTCTTATTTTGCATTGATATGCATAATTATCATAAAATCCACATGTAAAACATTTGAGGTGTGATTTTCTACCATATGAATGATTGGATTTTCAATAAGAATTTTGTACAAAATGATTCCTAAGATTGTTTTTCGTTATATGAGAAATAGTCTTATCGCTATTTTGTGTATTTTTCAAAGATGCATTTTCTTGTTTTACTTTTTCTAATGAATATACTAATTTTATAATTTCACATGCATATGTAATTTCTAAAGTTTTAATTTTATTTTTGATATTTTCATTTTCCATAAAACATGTATCATTTTCTTCTTTTAATTTTTCAATATCATATATTAATTTTTCATTTCCCTATTTAATTGAAAAAATATCTTTTTATAAGAGATGAGAGTTCTTTGTTTACATCTAAATAAAGGTTTTCTTCGAAAGAGTTAGATGAGTCATAATTTGAATTTGAAATGTTAAAAGTTATCTCATCGTTGTGAGCCATTAAGCATAAGTATGTTTCATCACTAGAAGAGTTCGATGATTCACTTGTTTCACTTTACTCTTCGTATATTTTTTTCCCTTTCTGAGATGTCTCTTCTTTGTATTATTTGTATGCTCTTCTGATTGGCTTCTTATTCTTTTCTTTCTTTTTCGCCGACTTAAGGCATTTGTCAAGTTTTCTTGTATAGCGAGCGAGTCTTTTTTTATCCACTTTCTCTTCATTTGAATCTTCTTCACTTTCGTTCACTTTCAATGCCAATATTTTCTTCCTCGGGTCATTTTCTTCTTCTTCCTGAATTTCGATCTCATAAGTTAATAGTGAATCAATTATATTATCAAAATCCAGACTATTTAAGTCTTTTTCTTTAATCACGGTCCTCTTTGTATGTCATTTGGAGGTGAGCGACCTGAAAATCTTTTTTAGTTTTGGGGAGTTAGATCTTAGCTCGTTGAAGGAGGCTAAGCCATTCACAATATTGTTAAAACGAATAATCATATTACTAATAGATTCATTTTCTAATATTTTGAAAGAATCATATTGATGATTTAAAATGTTTAATCTAAATTCTTTAACTTGTCTGTTTCTTCATAAGTAGTGATAATTTTTTTTCAAATCTCATTTGAACTTTCACAAGTGGAGAGCCGATTAAATTCCGTTGAATCCGAAGCACAATAAAAAATATTTTGAGCTTTCCAATCCAATTTTGAAAAAATCTTTTGCCATTTATCATAGTCTGAAGGTAATTTTTCATTTAAATGATAGTATTTTTCAACAATGTCCCACATGTCAATGTCAATAGAACATATGTATGCTTGAATTCTAATTTTCCAATAAGCATAATTAGACACATTAAAAAAATAGAGGACGAACAATAGATTGACCTTTGGAAAAACTAAATCCACTTCATGCCATGACTCTTAAAGATTGTTAAATCTTAAAATAAGATGATTAAATCTTAAAATAAGAGCAACCCGCTCTAATACTAATTGTAAGATCCCAAAGCTTAAAATCGATTTGTTAATCCTTTTAAAATCAATGCAATTCAGATAATAAACATAATATGAGAGGAGATAGAGAGAGAATGTCACACCCAACTCCTTGACTAAGTTTTAATCCCAATTATCATAATCTTAGTTATGTTTAGCCATTCCAAAAATAAAATCGGCAAAATCTTCCTCCTTTACTTATCTTATGTTATTTGTCAATACATACAAAAGACACATATATAATCATCAAAGTTTAATAAAAATCTATAAGATAGGACATTCGCATATTGTCATTATATTTTTTTCACAAACCATCTCACATATAACTCCACAGGATCAAGTGTTATACAATCTTACAAAAAGTTGTTCACAAACTTAATTGCAACATCTAAGACTATCTATTACATATGCATGCTTCAAACAAATAAAAGTGCAGGGGGATTAAAGTACTCCAGCGGCTCGACCTCTTCTATATGCAGCAAAACAAGCTCCGAGTCGACTCAACTCAAGAACTTACGAGAATCTGAAAATTTTAAAATGGATATTGTGAGCAACAATCATGTGCTCAGTGAGTGAAATAAAAATACATTATAGGGAAACAATACGAGTGCATATAGCATATAACATTTAAATAACCATATTTTTTTTCATATGAGAAAACATTTAAAGAATAGCACATATAACATAACTAGTCAAATCATATGAACTTTCACATAAATAAAAGTAACTGAAGATATCATCATTTTCATAATTAAACTTCACAAATGTGTCATTGTACATACTCATCATGGATCAATACGTATCCCTCTACGATGATGTGTCATACAGTTAAGCAGAACTTCATAATCAAAAGTCACGAATACACAGAGCAAATCATGGGTCAATACATATCTTTTTATGATTGTGTCATACAGTTAAGCAGAGCTTAACAATCAAGAGTCTCAAATACGTAGAGCAAATCATGGGTTAATACGCATCCAATCATGATTCTCAAATACGCAGAGCATATCATGGATCAATACGTGCACACAGAGCAGTCCCCAAAGGGTAAAGACACCCGATATACGCCCCAAAGGATTTATATATATTGAATGCAGTCCCAAAGATCTTTTTCAACTAGTATGACTAATGAACACATGGAGTTTAATAATATCAAAATACACGTGTCATAATCACTTATCATTATCAAGTAAAACTTATTTTCACTTCATAAGCATTATTCCTTAAAAACATTTTTGTATAATATATTACTCCATCTCATATGAAATTCTTGAAACATATCATAAATACTTTACATACTTCAAGATATGTTTCAATAATAACAATAATAATCTTTACTTGAAGTAATACCATAAAAAAAGAACTAATAATATTTTGCTATGTTGTAAATTTACCCACTCACCTTGTACTTTATCTCTTCATGGAAGTTTATTAGATTTCCTCCATTTCACTTGCAACTTGATGTTTTCCTATAAATCATGTCTTTTTACTTTCCAATCACTAATAAGGTAATATGCAGTGCATGCTCATGATGTATGAATGCTTATACACCTTAAAATGCATATAACCTCCTCTAATACCAATTTTTAGCTTTGGGCATTTATATTCATAAGCCATTCCACACTTGAAACTTTTAATTCTCCAAAGCTTAACTAGGTACTGTTTCAAGATTTCAGACTGAGTGTCCGTCAATAAATAATTCATAACTTTTTAACCCACATGGGAAAATCTTATGATTCTGAATTAATTAGAAACTAGACATACTAAGGTTTCCAATTCTCAAATATCATTATCAAATACCAAGTGAGTAAGTCAAGACATCCAAAGTAATCTGGCCTAGGATTTGTGTCCTGACATACTGTGTATCACTGAAATATTCATACTTGTCCCTTTAAGTAGGGCATAATTTTCTTGAAACCTAGACTTCAGTACTATTTTGGAATAAAATTTATAGAATATAAATCGCTGTATAGTCTTATAACAAAAATAATTAATTTGGGTCATCATCTGTCCATGTCCTGGAATCTAGCAGAAGAATCATTATGAAATGAAAAAATCATTTCTCCCAAAATACAAGTTCAAATAGGATGATTCCACCTTTCACCAAACTCTTATAATGTCTAATTAAGCATATCAAAATTTCAAACCATAATTCACTCTACTCCAATTTATAAATTGAATCTATATCAGACTCGGGATAGGATGAGTGACTTGCAAAGATAAGTTCATAACTTTCTCTATAAAACTCCTTTTTAGATAATTCCAGGGGCCATAGAAAGTAACTTCAAATGGATTAACCATACAAAATTTCATAATTTATGATTTATTTATCACTAAGTAATGATTCTCTCAATAAGAAGAATAATTTTCGGATCAAAACTCACCTGGAACAGCCGATGTTTTCGAATTTTCCCAGGTCGTTTCGCTCGAGTTCTTCCTTTGGTAATTTTTCTACAGTGAAAAGATAATATTTAATGGCTTATATTTTTTTTTCAAAATTTTCTGAGGTCGTATGGCAGTTTGAAAAAATATCCTTTTGAGCAGCTCTCACTTGTCTGCTTCATATGTTTGAAACTTAAGTGGTGACCAATCACATTTTTTATCATAACTAAGTGTTTTAACCCTAATTAAGCTTACTTAATCCTATTTAAGCATATATATTATAATATTTATAAATTTTACAATTTATTCCTAATAACCTTATATAATTACTTTGTAAAGTTTATCGATAATTAAGTAATCACTATGCTCTAATCGGAATATCAATTACTATATACAACTATCACTAAATACACATCCAAACTACCTTAGTATGTTAATTAAATGCATGATTATGCACAAAATGATGTTTCTAGGTCATGTCCGTGAGAGAGAATGCAACACAAAGTCATAGTGATTATTGACGAGGTTCGGCCACATCTTGGTCTACGTTCCCGCTCTGACTTCTCGACCTCGAGATTGTCAGAGATTTCACTAAACGCTTTCTTTGTTCCAAATGGGGCAAGAAAGAAAGCCCTTTATACAACCATCTTTTCTCCGCTTCAAGAGATAAGGCAAACCTCTCATCCTAAGAAGTTAATCGTTTTTCTCGTTTAAGAGGTAAGATTTAGAACCTCTTTCATACAAGAGATCTCTCAATTTTTTTGAACAAAAATGTTACAATGTTAGGCTCACAAGAGTGGACCAGACTATTGATCGGTACATCGACCGATATCGGGTCGACGTCGAACGGGACAGGCTCAATATTGATCGGTCGGCAGACATCTTCATTCGGTCAACTGGTATTTTCTTGGCCGACCTTCTTTGCTTCGATTGACAGGTTGACCGCCATGCACTATTTTGATCATAACTTTTTGTACAGTTATTCAAATTAAATAATCTTGAATTCTATGAATAGATAACATGATTCTCTACAAATTTGGTATTCATCTTCCATACATAACCTAACAAGATCATAGTCAATTATTTAATCAAAGTGTAGTGTATAAAGTTATCCATTTTATTTAAAATTTTTCAACATTTAACTTTAATCTTTCGATATTTGTATCATCAAAATATAATTATATAAAGCATTAAAACTTTGACCCAACACATGGACACGCCACTAAAGGAGGACAACACGGACTGTGTTAAAAGGAACGCAAACTATGTCGAATTTTTCCGAACTCCTCCCCTTTCTTCACACTTTCTTCTTTCTTTTTCCACGTCGCCACATCTCTCTTTCTCTCTCAATCTCCTATACTCTTTATGTTCTCTCTCAATCTCCTCTTCCCTCGTTAAATAATTAAGATAGCATTCTCATAATAGTCGCTTTTAGACTCATTTCGAGTGATAGTGTCTTTTCACTTAAAATTGATCTAAATAGACACTGTTGTAAGTACGTTATCATGATTATTCAATGAGAGTTTGAAAATCTTAATTCTTATAATGGCTCGGAGCAGGATGAAAAGTTCATTTTTTTAAAAAAAGAAAAAAATTGGCCGTCTGACCCAGCCCGATCGGCACGAAGTAAAAGACGAATCGTGTAATACGACACGACTCGCAATATAATCAAACATCCATTTCTCCTTCTTGTCGGTAGTAATTCACAAAGAATCAACAACATTGTCGCACGTACCACGGGGGCTGCATAAAAGTTTGGCACACGGTCAATTTCTAACTTGGCGGTATGTGGTGCATGGCTGAGGTAATTGGTGCGAATCTTTTGGGCCCTTGGTTTGAAAACGAAATTGCGGTTCCTCTTAAATTCTCAGTGCATAGTTGAATTGACAGATTAATTCAGAATGTGTTTAGTTGGAGTGAAATTTGATAATGAGAATAAGATAGTTGATGTGATAGAAAAAAGTAGATGTGATGGATGAATTTTGGCTGGGTTTTGAATTAAAAATTATTATTATTTGAAATATAATTTTATTATTAATTAAAATAAAATTGTAAAATAAAAAATTTTATGGGAAAAATTATGTCAAAAAGTATATTATTTAAATATAAAAAAATAATTTTTAAAATTAATTATATTTAATGGAATATTAAAAAATTTTAATGGAAAAATATGTAATAAATGATATTATATTAATCACTTATTAAAATTATTTTATATTTATTAAATAATTTATTGTAGTGAAGATATTGTGTGAGAGAAAAGAAAAAGAAAAAAGAAAATAAACTTTGAAAAAAAAAGAAAACATCACGTCAAAGTCAAAAAAAAAG
The DNA here is from genome assembly GCA_030549335.1 of Pontederia crassipes. Classification (NCBI taxonomy): domain Eukaryota; kingdom Viridiplantae; phylum Streptophyta; class Magnoliopsida; order Commelinales; family Pontederiaceae; genus Pontederia; species Pontederia crassipes. The sequence goes on from CM060190.1 coordinate 41,524,023, forward strand.
ATGGGGCAACCGGGTAGCCTCCGGTTCCACCTAAAACCAGAATGGTGGAATTCCACTGATCTTGTTCCCGCCCCGAAATCGAGTTCCTGGGCGGTGTTTGACAGAATCAGACGGAATAAGATCGTGATTTCCGTCCAATTCCGCAACCAAACGACTCCTTGAGATATTTACATATACAATTTTATACAATAAACGCATGTTCGTAATATTTCTCTCTAATTATATATATATATAATTTTATACAATAAACGCATGTTCGTAACATTTCTCTCTAATTATATATATACAATTTTATACAATAAACGCATGTTCGTAACATTTCTCTCTAATTATATATATAGAGAGAGATTAAGTAGCATGCTATCAAAGAAATCGGTAGCAGCCTGCTACCAGAGAATCCAGAGCGTACGATGGTCACTTTAATGAATCGATGACTGATATTGATGCGCTGTGAACCAGAGAACATTTAGGTATCTCTTGGGTTTTTTTTTGGTTCAGCCACCGCTCCCCCAAAAAAGCACTTCCCTCCCTTTCCTCCTCCCCCTCCCCTGCTCTCCGTGGATTCCTCTCCATCCCTGAATCTCCATGGAGCGACCCCCAGCCTCACCGGTCGCCGACGACCTCTTAGCCTCATCGCTCGTCAACCCCTCCCCTTCCTCCTCCTCCACTCCTTGCCATCCTTGGATTCCTTTCCATCTGTTTCTCTCCGGCCAACGAGCCCAGCCTCATTGGTCGCCGTCGACGTCTCAGCCTCACCGCTAGTCGACGACATCCACACCTCACCGCTCGTCTAAGACGTCCACGTCTCACCGCTCGCAAACGATCCCCGACCAGAAAATAGGTGTTCCCTTTCTCTATCTCCTGCTAATTTTTTTTTTTTTTGGTTCAGAACTTCTATGATTTTTCTTTGTCCTCTGACGATCTACAGTGGCCGTCCTTCGAATCTTTATTGCAAGTCGACGATTTATGACCATGCTTATTATTTTACAACAACAACAAAGTCTTATCCCACTAGGTGAGGTCGGCTACATGGATCATAGACGTCATTCTGTCGGGACCTAACACAACCCTCCTCCTTTATCCGGACTTGGGACCGACTATAAAATATAGGCGGAGTTGATCGTGCTTATTATTTTATGTTAGAAAAATATATATATGTATCAACTTAGGTACTGAGATTGCAAAAATCGGTACCTCATTAATGTATAAAGATAATTTTTATATAGTTTATGAAGCTGTGGCTTTTAGAGAATGAAGAATTGACATTGTAGAATGTTTTTAAAATCGGACCGATTTAATTGAGTTCAATCGGATTGAACTGAATTTTTATTAAAATATTATTTATTTATTATTTTAAATATATATTATGAATAAAACTTTGAAAAGAATATAAAAAATACTCACCATTTTTTTATTAACATTGAACATTAATTTAAATACTTTCTAAATGATTTAATTAATAAACTCATCCAAAATGTATTGTAATTTTATATGATTAGTATACTTGAATGCAAATAGAAACAAAAAAATAGACTCATTATATTAAAATAATATGAAATATTTATACTATTAAAACTATTTCAATTCTTGATTCATATCTATTATAATTAAAAGGTAGTAAGTTGAATGATTTAATTTTAATTAGATTTATTATTCTAATGTATATGTTATAAAAAATTGAATAAATTAGTTAACATCAAGAAAATGAAATTGATCAATATTTTTTATCTTATGTAATAACTTTCCTTTTGTATATCTTTTTATTAAATTATTTCTCCTTTTTTTCATTCAATTGTTTCCATTTTATTATTTCTCTCACTTTCTTTTTTTTTCCTCCTTAAATTTCTCCCTTCATTCTTCTCCTTAATTTTCTCACTTTATTTATACTATACACCATCATCTACCTTTTTCTCCTTCAAAATTACTTATTTTCTTTCCTTTTGTATTTGATTCTATCATTCAAAATTTACCTATTTTAATACAAAAATAAAACAAATCAAATTTTATCTTTCATAATGATTTATTGCTTTCCTTTTCCATTTCATTCTATCATTAAAAGTTTCCAGATTTGTATTTTTTTAATACAATAATTAAAAAACCGAATTGAACCGATTCAATTGGTCTGGTTCTATTTGATTTTTTATCATTTCCGATTTTGAAAAAAACCGAATCGAACTAGCAGCCGGTTCACGATTAAACCGATTGAACCGGCCGATCCGGTCTTATTTTAAAAACACTGTACTTGTACCAATATTAATTTACACCTAAATCATTTTCTTCTATTTGCTATTGAGATTTGCTTTATTCTTCCAATCCTGGAAAAACACATGGAACAAAATTATAATTTGAATCATGATCGAAGAATTTTCACTTTGACGGCATGATTTGAATCATTAAAAATTTTAGAGCTTTAAGACGAACAAAATTGTTGCTGATGGTTCTTTTATGTTGGTGAGTTCATTTTCTTACTTGAGTATGCATCCTCTTTGTGTGAAAATAATAATTACAATCACTAAAATTGCTAACAATAGGTACGCAATGTGCAATTGACTCCCATGCTTTTTGAATTCATTGCTTGGTTGAAATGTGATAATAACTGTGTCCAAATTTTATTGGAATGTGAATAACATCTCAGTACAGAATCCAAGTATTTTTTGCCACCAACCACTTGAACTTCTGGTACTAAATCAAAACATTTTTTAATTTAAATGATCGACGATTGGATTCTGCATCATCCAAATGTTTTGATGTGACCAAGAGCTCATGAATCATAGATGCTCGAGAGAGATGATCATCTCAGCTTTGGCTTGCGTTGACCTAAAAATTTTAAAAAAATTGTGCATATCGTCGACTTACAAGCGCCTGTAACAAGACATGATCCTCTATAAGAGTTTACCTATAAGAAGTCCATATTAAAAAAATGGAAAATTAATCTAAAAGAACCTGCTCATGAATCATCGATCTGCAAGAGAGATTCGAACAATGATCGCCGTAGATCGTCAAAGGACAAAGAAAGGTCAGAAAATTTTTGAAAAAAAAAATTGCGATCGACGAAGGACAAAGAGAAATCGGAAAAAAAATTGAAAAAAAAATTACTAGGAGATCGTAAAAAAAGAAACACTCGTTTGCTAGCGGGGGGTCCTCTGCGAGCGGTGAGGCGAGGAGTTCGTCGACGACCGGTGAGGCTAAGAGATCGTCGGCGACCGTGAGGCTGGGGGTCGCTCCATGGAGATTCAGAGATGGAGAGGAATCCACGGAGGGCAGGGGGAGGGGGAGGGGGAGGGGGAGGGAAGTGCTTTTTTGGGGGAGCGGTGGCTGAACCAAAAAAAATCCAAAGAGATACCTAAATGTTCTCTGGTTCACAGCGCATCAATCTCAACCGCATCTACCTACGTATATATATGGCTCTGATTCTATACGATAATAAAACAGATACGGCAAAACTTTTTCGGTGCTCTCATTTTATCTGATAATAAAATAGATACCGCAAAGCCATTTTAGTGCCATTGGTTTTATACGATAAAAGAGATACCGCAAAAACAGAAGTGATTGGATTAATTTTTGATAGATTTTGAATTAAAAATAATAAAGTATAATTTTATTATTAATAAAAAGGAAATTATAAACTAAATTTTTATAGAAAAAACCTTGTTAAAAAATATATTATTTAAATATAAAAAACCATTTTTTTTCTAAATTAATTATATTTAATGAAATATTAAATTTTTTAATGAAATAATAAGTAATAAATAATATTTTATTATAAATATTTATATTTATTAAATAATTTATTTTATAAGATAAATGTGAGAGAGAAAAGAAAAAACAAAATTAGAAGAATGTCACGTCAAGTAAAAAAAGCAAAACTTGCTATAATTTTTATGGAATCGAAGGCTTGGAATGAAGGTAATTCTAGTTTGAGACCATTTAATATGGCCTTATTCTGCCTCGAAATCAGACCACGCTCTCACGTGTGGATAACCAAGCTAGAACAAAGCCCTAATTTCAGCTTGACTCTAAACCCAAGCAGGAACGCTGTGTTTGATTCTCAAACTTGGATGAGAACTTAGTTCAATTTTCATAATTTTTGTCAAACACCGTATACGACGAGAACTTGTCCTCGTGTGATAACGTCTCTTTTTTTTATTTTTTTCTTTTTATCTTTTCAGCCATCACATTTTAACTTTTTGTTTCTTTTTCCTGACTTCATTATTTAGTTATTTATTAATATATTATTAGCCATCTTATAAAATAAATTATTAAAATTTATTAATTAAAAAATTATAAAATATGTAGTTCTAATAATTAAGAAATATTTTATTAATTAGAATTTTCAATTATTTTTATAAAAATTATATTATATTTGGATCTTACGATTTACATAAATTATAATATTAATAACATTTAAAAAATTTAATCAAAATAAATATATATAATATTAATAATATAAAATATTTACGTAAATTATAATATTAATAATATTTTTTATTTACTATAATTTTATACCTCATAAAATAATAAATTATATTTTTAGTTCTTATTTTTTATTCAAACACTCACTAAAACTTATCTATCAAATTAACTTTTTAATCATTACGTTTTTTCATCCAAACACCAACCCAAACTTTTCTATCTAATCGATTAGTTTTCAGAAACTAACTTTTTCTCAAAATTTCCATAACAAGTACATCCATAAGGAATTAAGAGTTAGACTCGTAGTGTTATTAAATTTGCTTCTACATATAATACTTTGACTTAGTTACACCAAGGATAGTTGTTACAATTGAACCTAACTGGCAATCCAGAGCGGCTTCCAACATGGTCTATTTTAAAGAACAAAATCGGATTGTAACCTTTAAATAAAATTGAATTGGTGAAAATGGATAAAACCGGTCGAAACCATATTAAACCACAAATTTATTAGATTGGCTAGTTAAAAAAATAAAACGTCAAAAAAACAAAAAATATAATTTGGAGTGGAGGAGTCATCGTGTCCTTTTTAGTGGTTCAAGAGGGCTTGGTACCTTGGGACTGGCTATTTCCATGGTGATTGGTGGGTACTGGGTGATGGTGTCAATTTGCTACCGGTAGCATGGAGTGAATAGGGTCCAGTGTGAAGCGGTGGAGCAACGTTGTGAGCGATTACAAGTCAAGGATGGAAGGGGAAGGAGTCATTTTGGGTGGAGGATCATCCTCTAAGGAAATTAGTGTCAGGTCAATGAGGAATTAGTGTCATGTGTATTCTCTCTAAGGAAAGGATGCATCACCCTCACAAATTTTTTTTTATTAGGATAGAGCAATCTTGCACAATAAGAACCATGACTCATGATATTTTATCATCACCAAAATACGTAACTTCACTATTTTACTCTCACTTTCATTACACATCTCTTCGTTCAAAATATCATAATTTTTATTCACCTTAAATTGTGTACAATCCACATTTCGACTTTTATCCTTCTTAATGTATTTTTTTATCTTTTGACCATAATAGTCCCATATCATATGGGAGAAAAGGAAGATCGTAATCAAATATCATAAGTCATATGAGTAAATATGGAATAGGAGTTGAATTTGATTTGATTTCGAGCTTTTATTTGCGAAAAAAGATAAATAGAAATATATATACATATAGCGTGCATTCAGTTTTGGGTGCATTCAGTGCATTGACGCGTTCTCCTTCATTGGATCCGCACGCTTCATATCCAATGCTCTCCGTGTTGAACCGAAAAGAGCTCCGCACTGAACCGGATCGCGCGAAAGGGGTTCACGATTAGGGGAAGGATCATCTCGCGATCTCCCACTCCTCGCTCACTGTTGCCACTCTCGCAAAAGGGGAAATCGTCCGCTCCGCCCTCTTCCGCCCCTTCTTTCGCGATCTGTCGCAATGATCTCAGCGGGCTTCATGCTCCATAGGACCTTCGCCATTCTCTATGCCTAGGCGATCTCTTCAGTGTGCCTAGGGCACGAAGGATTCTCCGCCCTCTGTCGGGGCGACCTCTGTAGGCTTGATGCTACGATGGACCCCCGACGCTCTCTGCGCCTAGGGCACGAAAGATCCTCCGCCCTAGTTGCAGAGGCGAAGTAGAAGATTGCGAGATCAACTAGTACTTCTTCATTCTTTAAGTTCAGTTTAGTTTCATGTTGTTGTTTGCAATAGTTTCATTTTACAAGAAATAAGTGCTATTCATGAAGGAATTCTAGTTTTAATTGCATAATACACTTTTTAGTTCTATCGAATGTTACTTGTAGCCTGTAGGACTCATGAAGGAATTCTAGTTTTAATTGCATAACATACTTGAGTGAACAAATGATAATGCACCTTTTTTATGGAACTCGAACCTTCATTCAAAATTTCATGTCATATAATAATTTACCTTCGACATTTTCTTTATGTCAGAAAAGATACTCCTTCGAAAGTAAAAGGCAACATTTGTTGCTTTCATGCCGTATAGTAATTTAACTTATTGCTGCAAAGAGTACATGTCATCTTGAATAGTTTGCATAATGTCATCCCACACTCAAATTGGCTCAATGATGGATCTCGAAAAAGGTAATAAATTGTTGTTCCAATATTTCACATTACTTATTTCCAATCTTTCACTAAAATGAATTATAACCATTATTAGTTGAAATTTCACACATTGTGCATGATACTGAATATATAAATAAGGGTTATGAACATTCGCAGAGTGTAGATGGCAAACCATCTGTTGGGATGACATTTGATACATATGATGCAGCATATAATTTTTATAATTCTTATGCTAGGACACTTGGTTTTTCTATAAGAAAGTCATTATATCTAAAGTCTGATGAAAGATTATGATCACAAAATGAAGGGAAATGCGAAAATGATTGAAAAAGATGCTTCCGATGATGCGTGGACTGAAATTGGTGAGGATGTTGCCGATTGAGTACATTTTTATTTACATAACATAGATGTTACATAAACTTTTAATTTCATAAGGATGCTATTCATGACTTTTTTGAGAATGTAATTTGCGAAAGGTTTCTCACTTAAAACATGGTCTCTTTTACATACAGAATGTCGTGGTTGATGCTGCACATGCGCCAAATACCAATCACATGGGACCATGTATGGATCTCTTGCCAATGCTGGACCTGTTGCAAACAGTGGAGGATATGGCTCAACCTTTGAGACCAACTATGGATTCTAGAATATGTTAAGAGTCATTTATGCCTTCCCTGTGAAAAAGTTAGAAAGTCATGCAATGTCTCTCATTACAATTTGATTTTGAGTTGTCAAATTGTGTGGCCTCTGTTGTATTAAGGGCTGACAATTTCCATTTTCTTCCCCTGAATGCATGTTTAAATTTAGTAGTGTGCTTGCTTGCAGCTTGCACTATTTCTATTCTTAACACTCATATACCACTTATGTTATTACATTCGGATGGCTATTTCATTCAGATGGCATGTTAACTCTTCTTATGTCAAATTTAGTTAAATTTTTGTTTTCATGCTTGCAGAAAGCAAAACGTGCTTGCAGAGAGCATCGAAGGTCCACCGGAGCATCAAAGGTTCAGTAGAATGTAAAGAACCCTACTTGCAGAGATTGTTGTGTAGGATGCGGAAGAGATCATGATGTGATCGTGTCCTAGTTGCAGAGGCCACGGCGGAAGATCCTTCGTGACCTAGGGCTAAAAAGGGCGGAGCGGACGAGCAAAAATGGTGAGAGGGCGGACGATCCTTCGTGCCGCGACAGATCGCGAAAGAGGGGGCGGAAGAGGGCGGAGCAGACGATTTCCCCTTTCGCGAGAGTGGCAGCTGTGAGCAAGGAGTGGGAGATCGCGAGATGATCCTTCCCCTAATTGTGAACCCCTTTCACGCGATCCGGTTCCGTGCGGAGCTCTTTCCGGTTCAGCGCGGAGAGCATTGGATTTGAAGCGCGCGGATCTAATGGAGGAGAACGTGTGAATGCACTGAATGCACCCAAAACTGAATGTATGCTAATATACCTCTCTCTCTCTCTCTCTCTATCTATATATATATATATATATATATATATATACTCGGAGAGGGAGTGATGATCATATGATACATTTTATTTTTTACCGTACGGAACTCTTGAAAGGATCATATATTACAAGTATACATATATACTTTGCCTCCAAAATAAAATTTTAAATTCAGAGTCAACTAACTTTCATCTTTTATCATGAATCAAAACAAGAGTTAAGTTTGGCATGGTTGTATTTTTTTTCTTTTGAATTCATTTCTTCTCTAATTACAGATGGAAATGTATCTCCAATGGAAAAATTATGGAAGATCCTTCGTGACCTAGGGCTGAAAAGGGCGGAGCGGACGAGCAGAAATGGTGAGAGGGCGGAGGATCCTTCATGCCATGACAGATCGCGAAAGAGGGGGCGGAGCGGATGATTTCCCCTTTCGCGAGAGCGGCAGCGGTGTGCGAGGAGTGGGAGATTGCGAGACGATCCTTCCCTTAATCGTGAACCCCTTTCACACGATGCGGTTCAATGCGGAGGTCTTTCCGGTTCAGCGCGGTGAGCATTGGATGTCACAGACGTACCCTAGAAACATCATTTGTGTATAATCATGCATTTAATTAACATACTAAGTTAGTTTGAATGTTCATTTAGTGATATTTGTATATAATAATTCATATTTCGATTAGAGCATAACGATTACTCAATTGTCGATAAACTTTACAAAGTAACTACATAAGGTTATTAGGAATAAATTATAAAATTTCTAAATATTATAATATATATCCGAATAGGATTAAGTAAGCTTAATTAGGATTAAAACACTTAGTTATGATAAAAAATGTGAATGACCATCATTTAAGTTCCAAGCAGCTGAAGCAGACAAGTGAGAGCTGCTCAAAGGGATATTTTCCCAAATTGCCATACGACTTTAGAAAATTCTGAAAAACATATATAAGCCACTTAACATTATCTTTTCACCGTAGAAAAATTACTAGAGGTGGAAGTCGAACGAAATGACCTGGGAAAAATCAAGAACATAGGTTATTCAAGGTGAGTTTTGATTCAAAAATTATTCTTCTGATTGAGAGGATCATTCCTTCATGATTAACGAACCATAAATTCTGAAATACTTGATGGTCCATACATTCAAAGTTAACTTTCCATGGCCGCTGGAATCACCTAAAAAGGTGTTCTATAGAGGAAGTTATGAACTTATCTTCGCAAGTCACTCATTCTATCCCGAGTCTGATATATGTTCAATTTGTAAATTAGGGCACGGTTGGAGTAGAGTGAATTAGAGTTTGAAATTTGTATATGCTTAATTAGACATTCCAAAGGTTCAGGAAGAAGTGGAATTATCTTATTTGGGCTTGTATTTTGGGAGAAATGAATTTTTATCATTTCATAGTGATGTTTATGTCAGATTCCAGGATATGGACAGATGATGACCCGAATTAACTATTTTTGTTATAAGGCTATACAGTGAGTTAATTCTATACTTTTTATGACAAAATACTAATGAAGTCTAGTTTCAGAAAAATTATGACCTAGCTAAATGGAAAAGTACAAACAAATATATAAATCAATTTTTCAGTGACACACAGTCTGCTAGAACACAAGCCCAAGGTCAGATTTCTTGGGATGTTATGACTTACTCACTTGGATTTAGATAATGATATTTGGGGGTTAGAAACTTTAGTATGTCTAGTTTATAATTAATATAGAATCATAAGATTTTCCCATGTGATTAAGAAATTTTGAATTATTAATTGACAGATACTCTGTCTGAAATCCTAAGATAACGCGTAGTTAAGCTATGGATGATTGAGAAGTTCCAATTGTGAAATAACTTATGAACATAGGTACCTAAAGTTAGAAATTGATATTAGAGAGGATTATATGCATTTTAAGGTGCATAAGCATTCATGCATAATGAGCATGCATTGCATATTACTTTGTTGTAATTGAGAAGTAAAAGACATTATTACTTGTAGAAAAACATCAAGTTGCAAGTGAAAGGGAGGAAATCTAATAAACCTCATTGAAGTGATAAAGTACAAGGTGAATGAGTAAATTTACAACGTAGAAAAATGATATATGTTACTTCTTTTATTTATGACATTATTTCAAGTAAAGATTATTGTTATTGAAACATACCTTGATTTAAGAAAGATATTTATAATATGTTTCAAAGATTTCATATGAGATGTCGTATCCTTTTTCATCAAAATATTTTCAGGGAACAATGCTTGTGAGGTTAAAATAAGTTTTACTTGATAATGATATGTGATTAAAACATGTGTATTTTGATATTGTTAAACTCCATGTGTTCATTAGCCATGCTAGTTGAAAAAGGTGTTTGGGACCGCATTCGATATACATGAAGCATTTGGGGCGTATATCGGATGTCTTTGCTCTTTGGAGATTGTTCTACGTGCACATATTGACCCATGATATGCTCTGCGTATCTGAAAATCATGATTGGGTGACACACAATCATGATTGAGATACGTATTGACTCATGATTTGCTCTGCGTATCTGAGACTCTTGGTTGTAAAGCTCTGCTTAACTGTATGAAACACAATCATAGAGAGATACATATTGACTCATGATTTTCTCTACATATCTGTAACTCTTGATTATGAAGTTCTGCTTAACTGTATGATACATGATCATAGAGGGATACGTATTGACCCATGATAAGTATGTGCAATGACACATGTGTGGAGTTTAATTATGCAAATAATGATATTTTGAGTTACTTTTACTTATGTGAAAGTTCATATGATTTGACTAGTTATATTATATGTACTATACTTTAAATGTTTTCTCATATAAAAGAAATGTGGTTATTTAAATGTTATATGCACTCGTATTATTCTCTTATATTGTACTTTTAAATGATTGTTGCTCACAGTACCCATTTTAAATTTTTCAAATACTTGTAGATTCTTGAGTTGAGTCGACACGGAGCTTGTTTTGTTGCATATAGAAGAGGTCGAGCACTTTAATTTTCCCTTCATTTTTATTTTTGGAAGCATGCATGTAATAGATAGTCCTAAATGTTGTAATTAGGTTTGTGAGAAATTTTTTATAAAGTTGTATAAGACTTGATCCTGTGGGGTTATATGTGAGATGGTTTGTGATAAAAAAATATAATAACAATATGAGAATGTCCTATCTTATAGCTTTTTATTAAACTTTGATGATATATATGCGTCTTTTATATGTGTTGGCAAATACCACAAGATAAGTAAGGGATGAGGTTTTGCCAATTTTATTTTTGGAATTGCTAAACATAACTAAGATTATGATAATTGGGATTAGAACTTAATCACGGAGTTGAGTGTGACATTAGATCTGAAGCGCACGGATCCGATGGAGGAGAATGCGTGAATTCAGTTTTGGGTGCATTAGAGAGAGGTATATTAGCGTGCATTCAGTTTTGGGTGCATTCACGTGTTCTCCTCCATCGGATCCGAGAGAGAGAGAGAGATGATCATATTATACATTTTATTTTTACCGTCCGAAACTCTTGAAAGGATGATATATTACAAGTTCACATATATACTTTGCCTCCAAAAAAAAAATTTAGATTCAGAGTCAACTAACTTTCTTCTTTTATTGTGAATCAAAACAAGAGTTTGAGATTGGCGTGGTTGTATTTTTTTCTTTTGAATTCATTTCTTCTCTAATTACAGATGGAAATGTATCTCCAATGAAAAAATTATGAGCGTATAATGAAATTAAAATGATGAGTTTATCAATATTTGAAATTGAAAATATATTTAACGATCCGGATATGATACTTGCACTTATAGACAAATCATTTACTACATAACCTCATGTGTTTAATCAAGGATTAAATGGAGCATTTGATAGAAAAGTTTATAGTCCAAATTAATTTGCATCTGTAATTATATATCAATCAATAAGGTGATATTTATTAATTCGTCTGCATACGTATATAATGGTGGCGTCCAAGTCCAAACGCTACTTAATCATTGTTAGAAGTAATGCCACAACGTGTCTTTAGCTTCATCCATGAGCTGCTGAGCTGTAAAATAGAGTTGCAAAGATGAATTGTATTGTGATTAGTTGTTACTTTACTTTGTAACATTAGTTAGATGTGATTTCATTTTATGCTTCGTATCAGCCTTATATTAGTATAAATAGGTGTAAGTCTTTGTCGTCCTATAATCACTTTACTTTTCCAATTGAATAGAAGCTTTTCTCTTTCTTCCTTTCCCTTTACTTCCTCTGTTTCTTCTTCATCCCCACTTCCGGCAATATCTATTACGGCTAGCAAGAGCTCGAGCACAAAACTCAACATGGTATCAGAGCCAAGTATCTCTCGATCCGCGTGAGCCCCTTGTCACTGCTCATCGTCGCAGTTGTCGGAAGTGGACGAGCGCTGCTTCTCTCTGTTTGATCATCGCGGGCTGAAGCTTTGCTAGCATAGATGGCGCCCATGAGCCATGGCACTTCAAGATTTGAGGTAGATCGAAGCCGCTCACGACCGGACGCATGATCTGGTCAGATCTTGTCCTCCTTTGATCCTTAATATATTTTTTTATCAGTTCTTGATGTTCTTCATTGTTGAACGCATCCTTAATTGTCTCTCATTGATTTCTTCAAAGGCGATCTTTGATGTATCCTTTGGTTCTTCTTGGCATTTTGAGAAGTTTTTTCCTCTGATTATCCTTCTTCGTTGTCCGATGTCCGTATTTGTTCTTTGAGATGAGGATGAGGGAAGTTTTGCCTCCGATCATCCTCCGATGCCCGCGTTCGTTCTTTGGGTTGAGGATGGGAGAAGTTTTGCCTCCGATCATCTTTTGATACCCTTGATTCCTTCCTTGATGATTCTTTGGCGCTACGATTGTTGCCGATAATTCTGTGATTCAGTAATCGTCATTTGCAACTTCGTTTCTTCCATAGCGCTACGATTTTTGCCGATAAAATTGATCTGGCATTTTTTATTTGCAATTCTGATCAATTCCAGTTTTCTCCCAATGGCACTACGTTGGTCGCCGAACAGAACGATCTTCATTTGCAAATCAATGGTGCTATGTTGGTTGCCAATCGGCGATCTTCGTTTGCAAATTTAGTTTCTTATTTTTGTCTCCCGTCGCACTGTCGATTGTTCGCGTGCGTCTTCGAGCATGTTGAACATTTATGTTCTCTGATTCACCGAGGTCGGGAGTCTTTATCTCCGAATATGAATTCCGATATACGTTACTTTCTTCTTCAAGTTCTTCTCTTCTTTTCTTTGTTTCTTCCTTCTTGTTATGTGATCTTTCAGTTTTGTTTCATCTCTCCTTTTCCATGTCCAGCGAGTGACCCTTCTTGTTTGCGATCATCTATGTTTCTTCTTTAGTCTTCATGCTTCTTCCTCTCTCGTCCATTCTATCATGTTGTACATTTTCAGCAACACTAGAGTTCGTCAGATCTACATGTCCGAACAATTGTTCGATGGATTTCCTCTGACAATGGAAAGTGTTCTTCCTGAACTAGTTTTAACTATGGCTACTATGTCTTGTTTTGCAGAGCAACTGTCCATGTTTTTGCCTAAATTTGTGTTGTTGTTGTGAACTCAGATAGATGTATCTATCTCAGGATCTCTAGAGGGAAGCCAGTGACTTCAAAGGTCATAAATGGCGCAGAAACATCTTCAAGTTGACATGTGTTTGAATGTTTCCCCATGTCAATTTGAGGGGGCATTTTTGTTACATGTGTCTTCAGTGTGCGCGCCAACTTGAGCTTTCGTTTCCAGTTGCCATATGTTCGACGAATTATTCAGCATAGACTCAACATTATTCAATAGATACTCAATGCCTTGTTTCAATGATAAAGCCTTATACTTCTGCATCATGTTTACTTCAAGGATGATCCGAAGGAGAATGCAAAAGAAGGCTGGATGGTTTCCCTCAACGTATGTGGAGAAACGTGAAAATGAAAGTGATCCCTGGCCACGGTGTCTCTATATCACATTTACTTCTCCATCTTTGTTCAACGAAAGTGTTCCGTAGCATGATGATGAGGATTGTGTTCAACTTGAGTAGACAGCTCAGCGCTTTCCATCAGTTTTCCTTCTCTCCGTCGATGTGATCATCACTGCAAGTTGCTGCTTTCGACTTCTTCTCACGGACAACTTGAGGGGGCGGGTTAGAAGTCCTCCTAAGTGTTTTGTTATGATGATATTCAATCAAGAAGCTTGATGACTTTGAATTTCGCAATACATTTTCTTAGGCATTTATTTCTCTCCAACTTTCTTTAGCTACTGCATTTTGTTTACAGATGTCAAAATGCTTTATGTTGTGTGCATCTTCTGGGTGTATTGGAGTTGATAGAGCTGATGTTCTTGCCATCGTATGTGTCGGCATCTTCTGTGTATTGTAGCTATGTCATAAAATGTCTCTGCAATTTCGATTATAATCTTTTGCCATTGCAACATCGACAATGTCGTGCATACAAGCTTCAAGTTGATGTCATTTGCCGCGATCAACTTGAGGGGGATGTTAGAAGTAAAGCCACATCCATGAGTCGTGGCTTTAGCTTCATCCATGAGCTGCTGAGCTGTAAAATAGAGTTGCGAAGATGAATTATATTGTGATTAGTTGTTACTTCACTTTGTAACAGATTTGATTCCGTTTTATATTTCATATCAGTCTTATTAGTATAAATAGGTGCAAGTCTTTCTCCTCCTGCAATCACTTTACTTTTCCAATATAATAGAAGTTTTTCTCTTTGTTCCTCTGTTTCTTCTTCTTCCCCACTTCCGGCAACATCTATTACGGCCGGCAAGAGCTCGAGCACAAAACTCAACAATCATACGGCGGTGGCCACTAGCTTGAGAGGTACCTGCTTGTGCACCGCCAGGCCCAAAGACTCCGTCATGTCGACGTCTTCCCTCGTCATCCCGTCAGGCAACGACCAGTCGAAGCGGTAGAGAACGTTTGCAAGCGCCAGCTCCAACACGGCCGCGCCCATCGGCAACCCGGGGCACATCCTGCGGCCGCCGCCGAACGGCAGGAGCTCGAAGTGCTGCCCCTTGAAGTCGACGTCGCTGTCTTGGAATCTCTCCGGCAAGAAGTCGTCCGGGTCGTTCCATGTCTTGGGATCCCTTCCGATGGCCCACACGTTGACGTAGCACATCGTCCGCGCGGGGATGATGTAACCGGCGACCTGGCAGTCCTCCCTGCTTTCCCTCGGCACCAGCAAAGGGCCGGTGGGATGCAGCCGCATCGTCTCTTTCACGACGGAGTTTAGGTACTTGAGTCCGGGCAGGTCGCTCTCTTCGACCATATCTTTTCCTCCGGCCGCTCGCCGGACCTCGTCTTGCGCCCTGGCCAGCGCATCGGGCCGCTTTATTAGCTCCGTCATCGCCCATATTAAGGCTGTCGCTGCGGTCTCTGATCCCGCGATGAAAGTAACCTGCAGAATCAAAATGTATAAATGCGTGCTGCTCTGTCGGCAACGAAAATAGAATGGGCCGATCTTCCCAGCCCAATTACCGTCTTAAAAGAAAGATGGTACCTTTTTTCTCTTATTTTTTTTAGAAACAGGATAAAAAAATATGAAGTAGAAGGAGATTAAAAAAAATGGCATTAGCCGGCACGAGATTCGGTAAAGATCCGACTCGTGTTTTGTACAAATGCCAAGATGTCAGGTGCAGTGAGAAAACCTTCCTGAAAAAGACTTATAGATATTCCCACCTAAATAATTAAACCTCTCCCAATCATGATTTTAGAGTCCCAGTTAGCCACAGCAATCACGTCATTAATCAATATTATCACTTCTTCGGAGACAACAAAATGTATTTTGTAAACAATGATTTAATTTAGATTAAAGTAAAAACATGATGGTGAAACATTGTTATTGTAATTGATAAGAATAAATTTTGCATGATGATGATGTATTTTTTACCATAAGAATAGCTTTGATATGATCCCTGGTCAGAGGCAACTCGAGATTTCCATCCTTCTGAATCCTGATCAAAACGCTTGCCAAGTCGGTACCGCCGGCGCCGTCTCGTTCCTTCTCTTCGACCTCCCTCTCCAAGAACCCATCCATCTGCCTGAAGTACTTCTCCAGCCTCCTCTGGACTCCGGTGACCACGTTAAGGAAGTGGCGCATGGAAGGGTAGAAGTCCCCAGCTACGAACGCCCCCACCAGCTCCATCGTCTTCACCACCAGTTCCTCGAGCTCGCCCTTACGGGACGCCCCTTCGGCCGAGAACCGCTTCCCGAATACTGCGCGGCATGTCACGTTGCTCACAAGGTTCAGGAGCATCTCGCTCAGGTTGACGGCGGCGGCGCCGCGCTCGGAGACCCGCGCTATGTTTCGAACCAGAGTGGACACCTCTTCCTCCCTCACTGGCCGAAGCATCTGCACCTTCTTCGAGCTGAAGAACTCGACCGTGGTCACCTTCCTCATCTGGATCCAGTAATCGGAGAAGGGCGCGAAGGCGAGGTCCCGGCCGCCGTAGGAGAGCTTCTGCCAGGTGGTGAGGACGGGGCGAGAGCAGAAGGTGATGTCGTGGGTCTTGAGGATCTCCTTGGCCATGGCGGCGGAGGAGACGACGAGGGTGGGGACGCGGCCGAGCTGGAGGTGCATGATGGGGCCATAGACGTCGGAGAGGCGCCGTAGGGAGTGGTGGGGGAGTCCGCCGATCTGGTGGAGGTTTCCGATGACGGGGAGGCGCGGGGGACCGGGAGGGAGGCGGCACTTGGGCTTCCTGTTGAAGTGGAGTAGTAGGAGCAAGGAGAAGAGGAGGACGCAAAGGCAACTCTGTGGGTGGTGTTGCAGGTTCCGGTAAACCTCCAGGAGAGACGACATGTTTGATCACTTGCCTTTCACTCTCAAAAACATATCAGATACTGTTTTGAGATAAATGTTTCACCATACAAGTTATTGTTGTCATAGAATGAAGGCTATATTATATAGATTTCTTAGTGCTAATTAATTTTCTTAAAAGTTTAAGAGTTTATTTAGCAAATAATTAATGGAGGAATGAGTGGGTCGTGTGGTGAGTGATAGGTAGGGTAATGAATGTTTTATTTGTTTAAAACTCATTTTTACTCTTTATTATATATTTAAAATATTTATAATGGTTAATTAGAGGTGAGCACGAACTGGTCGCACTGGCCCACACCAGCTTAGATTTTTCAAAATTTTTTTGACCCGATGGATCAGGTCTCATTTTCTTAAAACCCGGCCGGACCAGGTCGGGACCGAATACGAATTTTTCATCCCGATCTAATTGAATATATAATATTAGTAATAAATTATTTTTAAATAGTATATTTATATTTATTTTAAATGAAATTTATAATATATATAATGAGCAATAAATAATTACTTTACCACTTAATTTATTTTCTCTTTTATTTTTTTGAACTATTTTATTCACCTATCTTAAAAAAATAAAAAATTATAAATTGGGAGAGAGAGGTGTTTAATTTAATAACAAGATAAATGGTTATGATTTGATTTGATAATAAAAGAGGAGTTAATTTGATTCAAAATTATTTGTTCCTCATCATTTCACATTATGATGTTTGGAGAGTTTAATTATTCCATCTCATTCCTCATAATTTAAATAAAAAATGTAAAAATTTATTTATTTTTATTCCTCCGTATCAAATATTTCAATCCAAATGAACCCTAAATGATTAGAAGAGTAATTTTATATTATTAACACATCCCCTCACTATAACTTTGGTGATCTAGCCCAGAAGGAGAAAAAAAATTAATAAGAGTTTAATGAGGTTTGAATTCTTTACCTTCAATTCTAATACCATATTAAATTTGTTATGTTAATTAATTTTTAAAAAAAAATTAAATCATTAAAATTTTATATTTTTAACAAATGTTATAGACAAATTGTAAAGAGGGACGAAAGAGGATAACGAGAGCAGTCACGTCTCCGGACTTTTCAAACTTTGTACATTGTGCATTAAATGCATATAAAGTCAGAACTTTCCTCCTTGCTAAATGGATACTTCAGATGCTAATTAAGTATGGAAATTAAGTTGCAACCTGGGACACATCAATTACCATCATATAGGACCAAAATGCCCTGGCCGGGATCAAATAGAGTTTCTTCAGCCAGATTGACAATGCTATCTGGATGTGAGGACTATGTCTAATATCCATCCCTATTGTTTGCAATTGCATGCCTACATATATTAACTGTTGGTTATATATTAATTATTTTGGAATAAATTGTACGGATTGTCCTCTAATTTTAAAGTAATATCTGAACGATCTCTCAATTTTAATTTATAACTATATTATCTCGGAACTTTATTTTTCTTATATGGGTCATTTTGTCCGTCAACAGTTAGTTCTCTTCTTATAATAAAAAATATAAATATATATTAAAAAGACTTAATTCACCTTCATAGCGTCTCTGAAGGGATGCTGAGCAGATTTGGATCATTGTCCACTGATCAATGATCTAAATAAATAATATATTTAAATGATACTCAATGTCCCTCTAGGACACAAGGATGCTTTGGAGGTGAATTAAATTCATAATAAAATAATAAAAGATAAAAAAGGCCCCTCTATGTGAGTTCGTCGCTATCCCACTTGGACGATTGTGATTGCACTCTCCGGTGATGGCTTGACGATTTTGTTTATCTTCAGCCCCGGTAAGGCACATAGCACCATCAATGGTGTTAGCTCGATGTGGTAGCACCTCTGGGGCCGGATCCGACATGGAAATTGAGAATAGAGGTGTGATAGGGAGCACGAGATCTCGTGCCAAACATCGACGAGGGCTTCTTGACCAACAGCTTGGCTAGGGCGGTGGCTGTAACGACCTGAGGTCTAAGGACCAAGATGATCTTAATGAATAGTCTCACATGGGCAAAATACTAAGGTGGTCATGGACTTATATGTAGCTACTCCCTTCACCTACCAAGACACATTTTAAATTCGTGCGGGCCAATGGCCCAAAGCGAACAATATCTTGATTGAGCCGGGGGTGTTACAAAATGATATCAAAGCCGACCTCGCGTGCTCACTTCAGTCATGTGAGAAACACGAGCCATGGCCCAACACGGATCCCGTTCAACGAGAACGTTGAGCCTTTTATGGGGGGAAGATTGAGTAACGAAGGTCTAAGGACCAAGATGGTCTCAATGAATAGTCTCACATGGATAAAACACGGAGGTGATCATGGGCTTATATGTAGATACCCCCTTCACATATCAAGACGCGTTCTAAATTCGTGCGACCCAATGACCCAAAATGAATAATATCTTGATTTGACCGAGGGTGTTACGAAATAGTATCAGAGCCGACCTCGTGTGCTCACTTGAGTCATGTGAGAAACACGGATCCCGTTCAACGAGGACGTTGAACCCTTTATGTGAGGAAGATTGTGTAACGGAGGTATAAGGACCAAGATGGTCTCAATGAATAGTCTCATATGGGCAAAACATGAAGGTAGTCATGAGCTTATATGTAGCTATCCCTTCACCTATCAAGACGTTTTTAAATTCGTGTGGACCAATCGCCCAAAGGGAATAATATTTTGATTGGGTTGGAGGTGTTATAGTGGCGGTGTTAATGGACTTGAGCTTCGCCAAGTTCTCTGTGCCTGACAACTTCACTTCTGTCGGCAAATGCTGCGTCCAGTCAGAGATCTTCCAAATGGTGAAGATGATGACATTGAACATGACGAAAATGAAACACATGCCTGAGCGACGATCGGAACGCCGCCTAGAAGCGCGGGACTCTTGTGGATAGCTAGGGCTGAGCAAACTCGGGATCGGGTTCGGGTCTGAGTGGACCCAGTCCCGACCCGGATTATACCGGGTCAAAAAAATTTTGACCTGGTACCGGACCCGGACCCCGCCGGATCCGATTTCGGGTCAGTCCCGACCATTCGAAAATGCGACCGGGTTTGCGGTCGAAAATCGATCGCGCGCGATTGACGGCCACGATCCGGCGCGGCCACTTGGCGAGCCGATTTGGATCCGGCCCCCAAACGGCCGGAGTAGAGATCGAGTCGGGGGAGGGCTGCTGGAGTCACTGTCATCGGAGTCATCAGTGCGGCCGCCGTCGTGAAAAAGAGGGGGAGAGAGAGGGAGAGGGCGAGAGAGAGAGAGATGGGAGAGAGAAAGAGAGAGATTGAAATGAGAGGAGAGAGTAGAGAAGGAGTTTATATAGTAAGTAATATCAGGTCGGGTCCGGGTCCGATATTTGCACTGCAGACTCGGTCCTGACCCGATATCCGATGGGTTTTCTAGTCAAAAGATCCGGTCCCGACCCGGATCTAATTCGGGTTGAATTATTTACCCGGTTTCCCGTGCTCAGCCCTATGGATAGCGCGCCTTGGACGGTGGGAAAAACCCTTTTCCTCTCCAGCAAGGGCTTTTTTATATTTCTATTATTTTTTTCTATTTTTTATATATTTATACTATTTTATTACTTTTTTACGTCACATCAATAATGTAATCGTGAAATTGACTATTGACGATTTGAAGGATAACATGTGCAAGAAAAATAAAGTTCTAAAAAATCTAATTCCAAAGTTGGAGAAGGATTCCTATAATTTAGCTTATGTTCCAAGGTTGCTTACAAAAACTGACGCCCATGGAAATTGTTGATATTGTTTTACCATATTTAAAAAAAAAAGCATTAGCTATCTATTGATATATATGAAAAAAACTAAATTATCCGCGTACCCGGACGAGGGTGAGACTCCCAGAAGAGATCCTCTATTGGAGTGGGCCAAGTTAGCAAAAAAAGTCAGCACATCCATTTGATTCTTTGTAACAATGTTGAACGATATTAGGAGATAGTAGCCGCCAGCACACGGCAGAAAAATAAAAATTCTTTTCGGCAAAGTATCTTTCTCGAAGAAAGACAAATGAAGCTCAACCGTGTAATATAATTACAAGTATTTATTTCATAAAATGCCTGATTTTATCGTTTCTAATTGTTTATTATGGGATTTGAGCAAATTTGAAAATATATATGATTTAGTTTAAGTAACAAAAAATTCAATTACCAAACATCGTCGATATGTCCGAGTGGTTAAGGAGACAGACTCGAAATCTGTTGGGCTTTGCCTGCGCAGGTTCGAATCCTGCTGTCGACGTCTTTTTACTTTTTTCCCTTTTTTATTTTTTTGATAATTATTTTTCTTTCCTCTTTCGTTTTGTTCATATTTTATCTTTTTAATGACACTTTTGTGATAAAGATGTCGATTCACTGGGACTAAAGAGATACATAAAGATAAGACAATTTAAGAGATCATTGATGAAAAAAAGAAAAAAAAATGGAGGTCAATTTGTGAGATAAAGGCAACAAGTCTTCTTAAATGACGAAGGTGGATGAAGACTTTTTATTAACAACAACAACAAAGTTTTATTTCACTAGGTGGGATCGGCTACATGGATGATTCATGTTCATGAGATTCGATAGGATTTTACGCTGGCTGTCAAGACCTAACACAACCCTCCTCATTTATCCGAACTTGAGACCGACTATAAAATATAGGCGGAGTTGAGGACTCTCTATAATTCATAAAAAAAATATGGATGGATAACAATGTTTCAAGAAGAAAAATTATCGCTAATGAGATCCACGGTAATTTAAGTTTATTCCACGTTTGAATGATCCAAGAGTTAAATGGGAGAGAAGAGTATGAATTGGTGTTAAAAGTAAAATTGATCATAAAATTATTTTATGTTTCCCTAATTTTCTATAATAATAATTATTATATTATCAGTCTTGTGGGCCGCCCGTTAGCCGCCCAGTATCGCCTGCCCCGATGACCTTGGCAACAGATCAATTGTCGTAGTCCGTCAGATTAAGATCTTACGGCAGGAAGACCACTGACATTCTTCCCCTCATTCAGTAAACCCTAGCCAGAAATATATCAGATTTCATTCGCGGTCGAAAGACCTTGTAAAAATAAAATTCAGCCGGTCGCCGCAGCTTCCCCCGTTCGCAGTGAGCTCGGGAGACGATGGTGTCGTTGAAGATTCAGAAGCGCCTCGCGGCGAGCGTGCTCAAGTGCGGGCGCGGCAAGGTCTGGCTCGATCCCAATGAGGTCAGCGAAATTTCTATGGCCAACTCTCGTAAGTTATCGTCGCCTTCGTCATTTTTTTTCTGTCCGATTCTTGTACTCTGGTGTTGTTTGATCCGGATATGTTTCAAGTATGCATTTTTTTTTGTTTGATCAATTTGTTTGTAGTTTCATTTTCTCCTCTTCCGCTATTATATAGATAAGCTTGTGGTCGGTGAAAGGTTTCCATTTTGACGCTTTTCGATTTGTAGATGACCATGGTCAATTAAAGTTTCGATTTCTGCCACCGACTCATTAGTAACTCTTTTTTTGTTCTCAGATGTGAATAATTAATGTTTTCTTAAATGCTTCAATTACTTCTCCATTTTCTTTCTGTTGCCAACTTATTTTGATAAAATCCTGATTACTTTATCAATTTATAGCAATAATCTGTTATGTTACTTGATAAATTGATTTTTAGGAACAGTAAAAAAATTAATTTGTTACAATTAAAACTTCGTGAAATGTAAAGTTTAGCTAAATGCTTTTATTCGTCTTCTCGTGTGCTGTAAAGCTTAAATTTGATACATGATCAGTACCAAATGATAAAGCTGTTGGCTGCTCTTTGAAATATTATAGGTCAAAATATTCGGAAGCTGGTTAAGGATGGTTTCATAATAAGGAAGCCTCAGAAGATTCACTCCAGATCGCGCAAGGCGTGCTTTGGAAGCCAAGAGGAAAGGACGTCATTCCGGATACGGTAATTCTGTGCTGCCCAAATTGCCATGATTGATGTTTCTTTGAGCAGTAAACATAGTGATGCTAGTTCTGGGTTTATGTAGGCAAACGTCGGGGAACCAGAGAGGCCAGGCTTCCAACCAAGATCCTGTGGATGAGGAGAATGCGTGTTCTTAGGCGCTTGCTGCGCAAATATCGTGAGGCTAAAAAAATTGATAAGCACATATACCATGATATGTATATGAAGGTAAAGGGGAATGTCTTCAAGAACAAGAGGGTGCTTATGGAGAGCATCCATAAATCTAAAGCCGAGAAGGCAAGAGAGAAGACTCTGTCAGATCAGTTTGAAGCCAGGAGGGCCAAGAGCAAGGCTAGCAGGGAGTAGAAGATTGCTAGGAGGGAGGAGCATTTGGCTCAGGTGAGAATAAACCATCTAATTTTACATAATTCATGAGTTTCTGCTTCACTAAACTGCATATTATCCTATTTCCCGACTCTTATTCAATGTTAGCAACTTAGCATACTTGTTTAAAATATCTATGCTTCAGGAAGGTTATGCTTGTAAGTATTTATTGGCATATGATCTGGTAAAAAAAGAGTCCAGGTTGGTTGTTGCTTTGTCAGGTTTATTTGAGAAATGAGGTAAAAGTATGTTTGAATGAGCATCAGAGTTATCATCATACATCATGTGGTTGGTCAACTGATAAAATTTCTATCTATTTGCTCCTATTTCTGCTTCTGCTCTTTAGAGTTTTGGACTGATAAACCAGTTCTGCAATATAGTCCAACTTGTTGAATTTGGGTATTTGGGGTCTAGAATTGCAAACCTTAGTTACTTTAATCATCAGAAATGAGATCTCTTAAAACTTGCAATCTAAATTACTATCAATAATTAAAAGGTTAAAAAATACAAATTATTATGTTTTGAATGATAATTTCATGTGTTTTTTTTTCAAATTGAATGTTGCAATTGGTATTCAACTAATTTCTATCAGTAGCACATTCACTTTTAATGATTGTTATAAACCTTTACGTGATAGGAAAATAATTGTTTATATCATAAACATTAGGTTCTTTATACTTGTTTGAGAAACCATTAAGATTCCATTGAAATGATAAATATTTGATTCTCTTCAGCTAACATTGTTGCATTATTGTTCCGCGAAGACTAATGTTTTAGCTTTATATTCAGATATCATGATTTTCTTCAGCTAAAAATAATGTTGCCATTGTACTTGTGTGTAGGGCCCTGCAGAGAAGCCCGTAGCTGCACCACCTGCACAGCCAACAGAGTGAGGGGCAACTATGCATTTCTTGTTTGCTTTTACTTTATGCTATGGAGAACTAATAATTGATGACTTTTGCTTGCAGCGTGACTAAAAAAGCGAAGAAGTGAGCATGGAGATAAACCGTTGGATTTCACATACTTTTAACCTCAGTTTAGTTTACATGGATCAAGTTTTTTTTTTCTTTGAAGAATTCTAATTCATTTATCAGAAGACAAGATTATCCTTGCTACAAGTGCTGAAGCTGTTTAAAACTGTCTCATTAAGTAGAAATGTTCGCCTAATGTTCCCTTTTTTCTACAAGATGGATATCCATGCTTTTGTGTTCTGGCATCATCATTTGCCATGCTCGGGTGGTTTAACGTTCGATCATTAGTATTGACAAGTGGGATTATAATTTGGGTTTTGCATCATGGCCTCCATGAGTAAGTCATTTTCAGTGGCCGGAGTAAGTTCAGTAGATTTGTGTTCACTGTCTTTGTCTTTTTGTAAGTGAAACTGCGGTTGTGGAAACTAAATTGCAACACGTTCATTTACTCAAATTCTTAAAATTCTATTATTTTATAAGAAATCTTTCCCTCTTTTCAAATTTTCCCCATATTTCATTTTTTTGTTCATCTATAAGATGGCATTATAGTGTATTCTAATAATTTATTTAGTAATCTAGTCATGATTTGTATTACGGTTATTCTTTATTAATTGATATTAAACATATTTGTAAAAGAAATTGTATCATCTAAGATACTAAACGGTAATAATAATTCACACAAAACATTTAATTATTGTATATATTAGCTGTGACTACTCGAAGGTAGATAGGAACAAAATTTCAGACTTTATAAAGGGTTTTTATCTCAGGGATGATGACTGATTATTCTTTCTTTCACTTGTGCTCACGGTATTGAGTTCTTGAGCAGAAGGGGCCCATAATAAGAAACTTATATCCTATTCGTGGAAGCACAGGGAAACATTACTAATATAAGGAAGAAAAGATCCATGCTCTAGTGTAAGAAAAAATAAATGCACTTGTAACTTTTATCGACAAGATTTAAACTTAAAATCTAACTCACAGTGCCGTCCACAATAGTCTTCTTTTTTTAATTTAAAAGGAGTCATACACAACAATGTTGCAATTGTATTGTACCAGCGAGTCGATTCGAAGAATGTTAGTCGATCCTGAGTCAACACTGAAAGGAGCACACACTTTGTTTGGTTGGTGTTCCTTCAGGTAGATTGCGTTGAGTTCGAGAACCGAATTGAACCATTACCCCCTCTATTTGATTTTAAATTCCACCAATAAAAGTCATGGGCCCTTTATTTTTATTTTTAGTCATAGACCTTCCTTTTCTAATTGAAAAGAAATAAAACGTCATTGTCAAATTGTCCCTGACCAAATATTGATATTTTTTTTACCTTTTTGAATTAGTTTAATATTCCGTGCTGCAATTTGTTTGTTTTTCCCCTCACTAAACTAAGCAGATTCCTTTTGAACATATGTTTTCCTAGGAGGGAAATCCTCCCAGTCTCTAAATTTTGAATCAGGATTGCACTCTTTATCCTATCGACAAATAACTTTTGATTCCTATGGGAGAAGAGAGAAACTCAAATTTTAAGATTCAGCTGGACTGATTGTAACAGAACGTTACCAATTTAATGAAGCAACCAGCTCGACAATACTACAACATGAGGATCCCCTTATCAAGTTGTTCTCAGTCCAATGCAAAGGAATGGAAAATGATTCATCCTTCTAATTCATCAATCTAAAAATCCTAATATTCATATGTGTCAAACACTCTCAAAAGTTGATATAATTACTACCTATGCCATTGTGAAATATTAGGACGATATAGCATTCCTCGTTTTAGAAAGATGTAACATCCAAAATGAGCAATGCTACATTCCCCTAAATTCCTAATGTTAGTCTAGCAACCGAATTTTCTAGTCTTGCTACCAAGTGTCGGATCGTGGCAGTTGGCGGCCAATCCAATCACAAGCCTCGGATCGTGGTAGTTGGCGGCCGATCCGACCGCCTGGCGTCGGATCATGACCGTCAAGCGCCGGATCGGCCATTAGGTGAGCCGATTCGACCGCCAGTGGCCAAATCCGATTGCCAAGTGTTGGATCGTGGCCGCCAGGTGTCGGATCATGGCAGCTGACGGCCGATCCGACTATCAGACGCTAAATCGTGGTCGCCATGTGTCGAATCGTGGCAGTCAAGCGTCGGATCGGCCACCAGGCGCTGCATCATAGCCGTCGGCATAGATTGCAAGCACAAGCGAACGACGACAATCCCGGCTTCGTGCCCCCTCCCCTGTCTCTCGACACCAGCCCCTGCGCCAAATCGGCTGCCATAGTGATTTCCAATCGCAAACACGAGCAAATTCCCGGATTGTAACCCGACTGATTCCGATATCAGGTCGAAAAAAATTTTGATCCGATATAATTCATGTCGGGACTTTTGACATCACACACTAGCTAGTCCCGAGTTTGCTCAGGCCTACTCCTAACATCACACACTAGCTAAATAATAATTTTATCAACTTTTGACAGTGTGTCATGTGTGAGTATTAGAATAATTTTTATAAGAGGATGAACTAGGATGATGAATAATTTTCATCCAAGATTAGGCAAATAAATTTATTTACAAAATAATTAATATGCATTACAAATTAATATGTACTAAATAACTAACAATAATTATAATTTTTTTAGTTCATGAATCTAAAAATAATGCAATCAATTCTAAATGTTATTATTTATTATAAAGTTCACTTTTATCCACTCAAGATTTAGTTAATTAAAATATTTCTTATGTCATAACTTTTTATTGGAGAAAAATAAAAAATAATATAAACTTGTGTAGGGATCATATACACTAGACAGTAGTATAAAATTGTATACAATCTTTTAGTACAAATGTAAAGTTATCATAACGACGGATACACGATGACCACTGTGGTGGCAACAGAAAAAAAAAGTTATCATAGAAGAGGCCTGCTGATTTAACTCGTTTTAAGTAACTTAAACTATAGCGAATTCAAGAATTAATTAACAATCTTATTATTCATCATTCCTCCGATGTAAATACTCTAACCTGAAATGGAAATGTAGCCAAATCTCTATGAACTATTGAACTGTCACATCATCCTGGGTATTTCAGTAGGAAATATGATGAACATATTACATTTACATCTAAGGTGTTGCTAGACCAATTATTCCCATAACAATCAGCTGTTGTCGTAACAATGTGAAGTGTGAACAACTAAATTTATATCTACAGTAATGTTTAAGCAATTATTCCCACAAGAATCGGCTACTGTCATGGCAATGTGAACTACTACGTTTTACATATACAGTAATGTTTAAACAATTATTACCATGACAATCGGTTGCTATCACAAGAATGTGAACTACAACTCTAATTGACTGAGAAGAAAAACTCATGAGATGTAAGAGTAAAAAAAGGTTTAGTTAAATAATGAATGTGTTTTGAAATGTACCAATTATTCTTTTCCAGAGAGAGAGAGATGCACCGTTATCAGATGCTGTTTGTCAAATAGGTTCAATCTCTGATCTAGAACAGCCAGAAACAGAATTGCAAATGAAACATGAAATCTCTCAAGATTACTGCCCAATGACCAGGCAAGCAGACATTGAGATTTGAGAGTGAAAAGTGTGAAGAGGTCAGCTTGTATTTTCTTCCATGTAGCAAGAAAATGGACTAATGTTTCCAGTGAAAACCCTCAAAAGGGCAGTGATCAGTCTATTACTCGGTCTAGAAAGCCCAATCCTTCACTCCATTACAGCAACACCACCAGCAGCTTTTATCTTCTCAATGATATCGTTTGCCTCCTCCTTGGTGACACCTTGCTTCAACAAGACCGGCACTTTCTCTACCAAATCCTTTGCTTCCTTAAGACCGAGACTAGTGAAGGCCCTGACCTCCTTAATGACCTTGATTTTTGCAGCAGCATCAAACTTCTCCAGTTTCACATCAAATGCTGTCTTCTCCTTCTTCTC
Organism: Pontederia crassipes; assembly: GCA_030549335.1. Taxonomy (NCBI): domain Eukaryota; kingdom Viridiplantae; phylum Streptophyta; class Magnoliopsida; order Commelinales; family Pontederiaceae; genus Pontederia; species Pontederia crassipes. The sequence goes on from CM060190.1 coordinate 41,552,067, forward strand.
CTCTGCCTTGGCAGGAGCAGCCCCCTTCTGTGCACCAAAACTGAATCCTTGAGACGAAATAGGCTGCAGCTTCGGCTGCCTCAGCACCGTCTGAAGTGTAGGCCCAATTTGCTTCAGTTCTTCAGGGGGCAGCGCTGCAATGCGGTCTGCAAGCTCCAATACCTTAGCTGAAGGAGGGGGCTTTGGTCCAAAAGGCTCATAGACGTCCGGGTATCTGTATTGCTTCGGCTTTGGACTGGCCTGCCCAGAAGCAACCTCAGCACTGAATAATCTAATGGCTATTGAAGCTCGTTTGGATGAAGAGGCTGCAGAAAGATTAAGGGCTTTTAAGCCATTGAGCAGCCTCATTCTTTAGCTTTCCTCTGAACAGAGTGGAAGAAAAGCAAACTAAGATGACGCGAAGAATCAGTAAATGGCCACCTTTTCACTAACAACCGAGTCCAAATGTTTTCTTTTTTTCCGGATTCTGTGGTATCTTTGATTACTAAAATAAGAGCTAACAATCTGCAAACAGACAGGAAGGTCAACTATATCAAATTGACACATCGTACTGCAATTTTTGATACGTTTCATAAGAAATCGATATGTGCATATAAAAAAAAGGATGCCTATGTCAAAATCAAAACAAATGGTCAATCTATCAATTGAGCAGAACAATCTACATGTCTGTGAGGGCATGAGACGAGAAAATTTCTGCGTCATGGTAAAAAATACAGGAAGAAATGAGACAAGAAAAGACGGATTCAAGAAGAGTACATGCGGAGAATGATATTAGATTGAAATGAAATCCCTGAAATCTTAGAAATAGCGTAGAATGATTCATTTGGAGCAATGTCGACAAAATCGAGGATGGGAGGCCCTTAAGGCTCTGCTTGGTCACATGCAGGGACTAGAGGCGCGCAACGATATGGAGGGAGGGAGAGGAACCTGAAGGTAGCAGCGGCAACGGAAGGTGGCGGTGGCGGTGGCGGCGGCAGCGACAACAGACCAGCGGCAGAAGAAGTAATTAGGGCGTGAGGCATTCTGCATCATAAATTTCCGTCACCGCAATTTTTCTGTGTAACGGTAGATTGTAACGCATCTGAAATGCTGACCGAAACGGCCGTTATTTTGGCGAAAATGAAAAAAAATGAGTTTTAAAAAAAAGTATTGGTAACCAACGGTTGGTTGGCTCAACTAGTAGCAAGGTTGAGTCTCGAGCGCTCGCTGGGTATTAGTAACCTCAGGTTCGAGTCGTCATCTTGATCAGTGAATAAGTCTTTACTACTTTATCTTCCCGATTTCGAATTAGTCGAGTGCTAATAGTCTCGGACACCAAAGACCTCCCGTAGACCCGGACCGGCACAAAAAAAAATCGGTGTACAAACCAAGATGGTGCAATATTCCCCTCCCCTCCTGTACATATCGGGGAATCAGGTCTCATAGAAATTCAATGTCGTGGGAATCGGGGCGGGGATAAAATTCTCCTCGGTCCGAAAATTCGGGACAAGGTTGGGGTCAGGGCCGAGGGTCGGGGACCGATCGCGAGTCGGGGTGAGGAGAGTGTCTTCCGTCCCGAAACAGGGTCGGATGCCATCCATAGGCACAACTGGATAGTGAGGTTGTGTGATGCTAGTAGTTTCAGATTCGATTTTAAGAGTCACCACTTTGATCATAATTTATTCATATTGCTATCGTTTGAACACTAAATTAGTCGGGTACTAATAACTCTGGACATCGCGAAAAAATAAATATTAGCACAGCTAGTTAGTCGAATTGTGATGGAACTAACAATTTTAGTACTTGTATGGTAATAATCTTATACATCAAGAATTTCTTTGGACACCTATTTTTTTTTTATTTTTGGAGCCGATGAGTCCCACAGCAATGATAGCAAGAATAAGATTTTTTGTGAGTTCTCGGTGACACTCGGAGCACGGTGATCCAACGACGTAAACATCTGCTGGATTACAAGGTTGTAATTCAACTCACTGCCAAACAAGGCCTAAGTGGGAGCGAAGCAGGGGATAGATAGAGAGCGAGATGAAGAAAAATAATTGCCAGCCTCTCCACATGGTTGGGACTTGGGAGGAGAAGAAAATAGGTAATGCTGTCCTGAGACACCAGAGCCAAGTCACTTTCAAATTCGATCTGAAACATTCTTCGGGGGATATTGCGTCTTGACCAAACCCAAACCTAGGGCTGACCTTAATTGAGCCAAAGTTTATTAATTTTTAGAAATGTTATTTTGATTTATTTCATGATTAAATTACTTTTTTTTCCTATATTGATTATGTTAAATTGGAGTCCACAAAAATGTGTAATTAGATCATAAGATAAAAAAAGTTTATAGCACGATTTTCATTATCCGCACTGATTATTGAAATAAAGTTCAAAATGAAGAAAGTAAAGTTGATTTAAGATAACACCGTTCGGGATTGAACGTAAAATTCCTAGTTCAAATCAAAATTACCTATTTTCTCTTGTCTTGACTTAATCCGTCTTAATCCAAAAATATATAAGAGGATCATATATAATTCATAATAAATATTGAAAAGCTCATATAGGACAACACGCATAAAAAGTTTTACATCATTGTTTTAAAGTAAAAAAAATATAGTACAATTATACAAAAAGAAAGATTGACAAGAAAAATGAAAACACAAAAGAAAGAAAGTTTGATTCCTGACTCAATGCTCTTATTTTATTATGTCTATTGTCTATAATTTTATATGCTTATATTAAGCAATTTATCCAATTATATTATCTTGCATATTGAGCATAATTGTTCATGAATATTTTATGTCATTGTGTTTGAATCTCACAACCGATAATAATGTTTGGATAATGCAATTACACATGAAATTAAGTCATTAAATTTTTTTATATAGTTATTTTTATGTAATAGTCATTTGGATGTTTTATTTTTGAAGAGCCAGTAGAAAAAAATATTTGTTTAATTTTCACACGTTTATTATATAAAATTAGTTTCTATTATTATTATTATTATTATTTTATATGTTAACCCATCAAACTTCAAGAACAATAAATGATCAATATGACCCCAAAAAAATCAATTATCACACAGAGAGAGCAATAAATGATCTTCATCTAATATCATTTATAAAAGAACTTAATGAGGGTGTTGCTCCTTTTAAAGGAGGGACATCGTATTAATATTATTATTCTTCCTCTTTCAATTCATGATATTAAAAGGAATATTGCTCATACCATTCGCTCTATGCCGTAATAATGAATCTTCATCTGTCACATAAATTGTTACAAAATCAAAGACTTACCAGAACCGAAAAGGGTACTGAAGAGCTCTACTTTTGATTAATCGGATTATCTTGATTCTTGAATCATATACTTACAGAACGGTTCAACAGATGGATCTTAATCGAAAGAATTTTTGTTAGTGTCAGTATTTCATTGCACAAATATTTCATTCTGATTCATTATTTAATTCTGATCCAACTGTTGATCCCCGTAAATAATGAATTTAATGGGAGCACCCTGCTCCCAAATCTCTCCGCCGTCCGATCGAGACGCGACGGTGGGGATGCATCGTAGCTTTTTTTTCCTTTTCTCCCAACTCTTCCCACCAAGGTTGGATCGGTCCACCTCCATTCCGGTTCAACTCTCCCTTTGCATGGTTCCATCACTTCGGCAGTGCGCGAGGGCTCGCTCGGTCAGCTACGAGTCCTGCTCAGGCGGCGGAGAGGGTGAGAACTCGCGAAGGCAATGCCAGTGAGGTGCTCGGGCGGTCGTGAGGTGCTCAGGCGACGGTGTGGTGCTTGGGAGGTCGCGAGGTACTCGAGCAATGGGAGGTCGATCGAAGGCGGTCCCGTGGTGCTCGAGAAGGTGGCGATGAGGTTGAGCGAAGGCATCACCAAGGAAAGAGACGTGCAGAACTCGAACACAAGGGCAGAATGGATCCAACGCAGACGTCGAGCATCTTCTCTACCCTAAAATTTCTTCGAGCAGCACACTCTCTTCGATCAATCAATGCATCTGCGCAAGAGGTCGGCAGCAGGAGAACGTCGATGATAGCTCTTCCCGTCGTGAAGCTCATCGCCGCAATGAGGAAGACCAAGAAGTGCCTATCGAGGTACGTGAGCAACTCCAGCGCCATGATCATTGTGCCGCCCAAGGGGCTCCATGGTGATCAGTGGAAGGGGCGATCTACACACATCGTCCTATGATTCTCCTTCGCTAGGTCACGAGTGAACAACTCCTCCTTCCCTGTGCAGTCACCCTTCACCCTCTGCACCGCCGACCTCCCTTCGATCCGGAAACTCTCCCCTCAGCACCGATTGCTAGCCTTTCGACCGTTGACCTCAGCGCCGAAGATGCGTCCTTCTTTCCCCTTTGACCGTCGACCTTAGCACCGGAGAATCGCCAACCGCTGCTCAATCATTCTTTCTCCAACCATCGACGCTTGATCAATCTCACCGGCGCGGTAGCAAAAAGGATGGTGTCAACCCCCGTTTCACGCTCACCCTATTCTGCCTGCACAAGGAAGGTTCGTTTGGTGGCAGCTGCATGTTAGCAACAGGGATGGAGGTTGATCGGCAGCGGCGTGCTGGCAATAGGGATGGAGGAGACCAAGAATCGACATTTTGTTTGTGAACCGGACATTATGTGTGCGAACAGAAAGTGAACCTGACATGCTCCAATCTCAACCATTGCACACAAATCCGACGGCTTAGATGAGATGATTGCACATGTATGCACCTAAATGTGTATGCACCATAATATTCCTCATAGTGATCGCTTGTTTCATATCTAGTGGTTGGAGAATGCAGAGTAGATCACCGCCGTCCAAAGGAAATCGACGAGCGTAGCTCACGCACTCTCTCTTTGCTCTTTCTCCCTCGACGCTCTCTCTTCCCTCCGATCTGCACCGTCGCCTCCCCTCCACTCTCTCTCTTCTCTCCTTCGACCACTGCTCGTGACGAGGAGAGATCACAATCGTACGATCGATTGGACATATATGATTTCATCTGGGTCATTACATTAGGTGTTACACCATGTTTCACCTAAGGGTGTTACACCTTCATTAATCTCATATATACATATATATATAGGAATATTACGTTGCATTCACACTTAAAGTGCATATATCGCATCTTGTTCGTTCGATCTGCATTCAACGCCTTGGATGAAATGACGCTTGAGCCGACTATCGCGTGAGATGGCGCTTGAATCGACTGTCGCGTGGTGCGGTTCACTTCGTTCCAAGCTCGCATCGTCGGTCGGCCATAGCCCCCTCGCAGAAGGGGGGGGCGACGATTGGAATAGAGAGAGAGAACGACCAGTCCTTCCTCCCTCATCGCGCAGGACACCAACGACGAGCGACTTCTTCCTTTCGTGGCGGAGAGAGGCCTCGAGATCGCAACGAAAAATGGCAACAATCGACAGCTTCCGCAGATGGTAGTGATCGATGGCGAGCGTTCTGGAAAAAACGATGGAGGAGAAATGAAAGAACCGAACAAAGTATGTGAACCGAAGGTGAATTGAACATGCCTCAATCTCAGCCCTTGTGCACAGATCCTACAACTCGGATGGTGTGGTCGCACCTGTATGCTCCTAAGTGTGTATGCATCATAATATTCCTTATATATATATATATATATATTTGAGAGTTTCCATTGAATAAGATACAAGAGATTTTTTTAAATTTATCCTACATCAACTTACATGTGACATTGTCTTTGTAATTTTCATATTTTCACAAGTGAGTAAACGTAGAGTGCAAAAAAAAAAAGCAAATTGTTGCACCTAACATATTATCTATATAAAAAATTTCAAGTAAAATAAAATGAGCTAGCAAGTAGCGGCCAAACATCCGACACCACGGCGGTGGCTATGATTTTATCCATCTAACATGGATAAAATTGTTTTCCATAACTACTAATATCCTTATTTCTTGAAACAAAAAACAAGGCGGGGCGAGACGCCGAGACCAACGAGAAAAAAATGATCTATTCGTTTATTGAGCTAAAATGCTGCACAACAGCATTTGAATGCTGAACCTTTATATATTACTAAAAAAGATCCCAAAATAGGACAGCATGGAATTACAGGAAGAAGGCAAAAACAACAGAAATGTTCATCAAAATACAGATAGAGCTACCGAAAAACAAACTAGAAAAAGAGGGCCTAACACCGCCGACAAGTCGCCATTAACAGCAAAAAGCAATTTGCTGAAGCTTACTGTCAGGTGCTTGTTATCGAGCTAGTAATAAAGGTGACTAGACTCTAAACCTGTTCACTTGGAGCAAGAAGATCCAGCTGGTTTTGCAAAGCAACATAAGAAGCCCATCCACTGGAGAAGTATCAAAGGTGGAGTGGGCCTCTCCCAGTGTCAGCCCCTGAATTCGACTTGCTTTGATTCAGAGAAAGGTTTGCAAATTGTGAATCAAGGTCTTTGCTTTTGTTACGCCTATGGATAGGTGGTGGTTGTGGCTGCTGTTGTTGTTGCTGTTGATGACAATACAAAGCTCGAAGTCGAGCAATTTCTCTCTCCAGTGTCTCTTGTTGTACTGTATTTTACCAAAACAGAGTAGTTCAGTCATGCCTGAATAGAAGATCACACCACCTAATGCCAGGTTTCCGGAGATTTCTCTGTGATATATGCTAGTTGATATTTGCTTTATGGAGTAGTAAATGTTTGTTTTTGTAACATTACTTTGAAAAGAAAACTTATTTATAAATGGTTTCTTCACATAAGTATCAACTTATTTCAATAAAACTGAAAAATAATAAATAATGATTATGGCATAAACGTTAGAATAATCACTTTGATGATCATGTTCTTTCAGTCTATGCGCTTTTCTAGTTCTGACATCTTAAATGACTTTCTTAGAAAAGATTAACACATTACAGATTCATAGATCAGACCTCTCTTAATCCACCAAAGAAAAATTGTGTTAGTTAATGCAGGACTTAAATGCCTACTTATAAAACATGAAGAAAAAAAGAGGAAACTCCAAAACACAGATAGTTTTGCCTTTACAAACTCCACATTGTTGTTCATAGATTCAGCCGACCCCACCTAGTGGGATAAGACTTTGTTGTTGTTCATAGATTCAATCCTGGATATTGGACTTTTTTATTATATCCTGATGTTGGTTATATATGGATTCCATATCCAGCCCACTTCACGTTTATAACCCCTACTAATGATGAATTCTTTTCCATTTCATGGTCATCGTCCATCAAGGTGAAATAAGTAACAAAGTAAACGTTCCACTTGTTGACAGGTACAATCTTGAACTATGGCTTCTTGATAAAAAAATCTTGAACTAGGCTAGTTGACTAGATAAAAGTAGGGTGTTATTTACCACATGAAAAATAAAACAAGATGTTGTAATCACTTCCATCAGAAGTTTTTTTTTTGACTAAATCTGATATTTGTGTACATCCTGACTAATACATGAGCAATATAAATATTCTGAAAGGAAGTGTTTTTCTTTCTTTCTCTCTTTTTTTTTTTTTTTGAGAGAGAGAGAGTGAAAGGAAGTGATTCTAGCCCAAAAAGGTTTCACTGCGGCATGCAGATGAGCTACCATGTTGACAAGGACATCATTTGGTTTTTATCCAAAAGTTATAACGAAGCTGTGAAAATCTTTTAAAACTAGTACTTACAACATTTCAGAAGATGTTCCTGTGCAAGACTGTCAAATCTTTGCTTAAGGGCCTTGTTCTCCATGATCAAGATAAGGTTCTGTTGATCTAGAAATTCCATTTGTGCTGAAAACTCCAATCCTTCTGCCTGTAAAATAACTTCAGGTAATGTAGCAGGCATAATACAGGCATAGTTTTACTAGAATAAGCATAAAACATGCCTGCAATGCTTGGACATTTCTTTCAAGTTCTGCAATGTACTGGAGTTTACGAACCCGGGATCTCTGAGCAAATTGCCTACGAGGACACAAGCAGAATTCACAAATGTGGCACTTCTCAAGCACATGATAGCACTTCTTTCCTCTTTTCTCATATGAAAATTTGTTTTTTAATTGGAAAAGTTATTTAAATGTTCTAAAATTTTGCAACAAATAAATTATTACCAAGTATATTTCACATTTAAAGCTAGGTTAATTAAGAAATAAAAATTGTTCACTGAAAGATTTAAAATCAGTTGGCAACATCAACACTAGGTAAATGAAAGAGTGGTTGTTGGTTTCTTCATGATGAAAAGGTTGCTCTCAGAACTTATTTCAGGGTGCCCAAGCTTCAAAGCATCTTCAGGCCCTCTAATGTGAAAAGGAATTGCCGAAGTGTTGTAATTACATAGTTTTGTCCAAAATCTAAAAAGTTGTGCAGTCATGACAATCTGGATAGCTCTTAAACCTACAAATGTATAATTTAAGTTGGACATGCAAGTTCAATTCCTTGAGGCAATCTTGTTGCAGTGTCTAATTTAGAAAATATATTTAACAAAGATTATAACACATGTATGAATCCAAGGTCACATAAACATATCACTTCAGAGTTTCTTTTTTTTTTTTTTGTTTACAAGGTCCAAGGGCCTGGTACAAGGAAAGGTAAATTATAAAATAAAGGGGTACATAATTCCGACCAATGAGGATCGAACTCAATGCCTCTTGGTCTACGAAGTGAGGAGTGTATCACTCTACTATCCCATTATTCAAATCCTATATGTGATTTTGGAACCCTTTCTAACTTCAAATGTAAAAGAAGTGATGTGAACTATTAAATTGAAGTAAAAAATTGGATTAGGTATTTTATTTGTTTTGATTTATCCAATAGAACTCCGCCTACGTTTTATAGCCGATCCCAAGCCCGGATAAAGGAGGAGGGTTGTGTTAGGCTCCGACAGCCAGCGTAAAACTCTGTCGAATATCATGAACATGGATCAACGAATATATTGTGTTAATGCTAGGTCGTTACCCGTAAGTAACGCGTTGTATAGCTCGGGTACAGTGATAAGAGAGCAAGAACCGCTGCATCCTCGTCTGAATGCAGTGTTAAATGAGTAAAGGCTGCCACACTCTAATGGACGGAGGCAGTTAAAGAAGCTAGTTCATGAAACTAAGGTCAGATTAGGTTCTTGGAACATTGGGACGTTGAATGGGAAGCGCCTCGATGTGGCACAAGTAATGGACCAGCGTAAGATTAATATCTTATGCTTGCAAGAAACTAGATGGGTAGGAGAGGGAAGTAAAGAGATGTTAAATGGTTCCAAACTTTGGTATACAGGTAAGGTAAAGGGAAGGAATGATGTTGGTATTATTGCGGATGCAGAATGACGGAAGAATGTTGTGGAAGTTAAAAGGATTGAGGATCGAATCATATCCGTGAAAGTAATTGTTGGAAAGGAGACTATGAACATTATTAGTGCATATGCACCCTAAGTAGGAGCAGAATCACATCTCAAGGAGAAGTTTTGGGCAGATATGGAGGGTTTGATTGAAAGTATACCAACGACCGAGAAAATTTATATTGGGGGAGACCTTAATGGACATATTGGTAAAGAGGCAGGACCACATGCAAGGGTTCACGGTGGTTTTGATTTTGGGGAGTTGAATGAGAAAGGACAAACTATTATTGATTTTTCTTTAGCATACGACCTTAAAATTATCAACACTTGTTTTAGGAAGAGAGATGAACATTTAATCACATACAAAAGTGGAACTCATAGGTCTCAAATCGATTTTTTCTTGACAAGAAATACTGATAAAAGACGCTGTACTAATTGCAAAGTAATTCTTGGGCATGGGGTGACTACACAACATAGATTGTTAGTTCTTGATATGCAAATGAAATGTATAAAACAAAAATCTCGAACAATTTTTTATCGAAAGATCAAGTGGTGGCAGTTAAAGGGGGAGAAGCGAGAGACTTTTAAAAGTAAGCTATTAGAGGAAAGTGTGTGGGAGTTAGAAGGAGATGCTAGTATCATGTGGGAGAATGTGGCAAAAAATGTTGAAATGGTTGCTAAAGCCATTTTTGGAGAATCAAAAGATTTTGGACCACGAAATAAAGAGACTTGGTGGTGGAATGAGGATGTCCAAGAAAATGTGCGTAATAAGAAGAATTGTTTCAAGGCGATACACTTGGACAATAATTCTGACAATTGAGAAAAGTATCGTTTGACAAAAAAGGATGCTAATAAGGCAGTTAGTGATGCTCGTGCTAAAGCATATGAGGGGTTTTATAAGAAGTTAGGGACAAATGCTGGTGAACAAAGGATTTACAAGATTGCAAGGAATAAAGAGAAGGAGTCGAGATATTTGGATCAAGTAAGATGCATAAAAAATGAAGTTGACAAGATTTTAGTTACTGAGGAAGATATTAAGAACATATGGGAAGAGTATTTCTGTAAGTTATTTAATGATGGATGTGAAGATTCCCGTTGTGATTTGGAGGACTTGACAGATAGCGAATATGAGCTTAATATGTCATTTTATCGTAGAATTAGAGTCTCGGAGGTTAGTGAAGCTCTTAAGAAAATGGAGAATGGTAAGGCCGTTGGACCGGATGGTATACCGATTGAAGTTTGAAAATGTTTGGGAGAAAAATGTGTGTTGTGGTTATGTAAACTATTTAATGAGATTTTACGGTCGAAAAAGATGCCTGATGATTGGAGATTATATACAACAACAACAACAACAAAGCCTTATCCCACTAGGTGAGGTCGGCTACATGGATCATAATACGATGTCATTCCGCTCTATTAGTAACCAAACCTTTCGGTATATTATTCACCAATAGATCTTGCTCTATTAGTTCGCCAAGTGTCCGCCTTGGCCTCCCTCTCCCTTTTTTAATCGGACTCCAGATTATTTGATCTACTCTTCTTACTGACGCATCTAATGGTCTTCTCTGAACATGACCAAACCATCTCAACCGATTCTCTATCATTTTCTCACTAATAGGAGCCACTCCGACTCGTTCACGTATATGGTCATTCCTAATCTTATCTAATCTTGTATGACCACACATCAATCTCAACATCCTCATTTCGGCTACCCCTACTTTACGTTCATGTTGTCCCTTCATAGCCCAACATTCACTACCATATAACACTGCTGACCTTATAGCAGTACGATAGAATTTTTCTTTAACTTTATTGGGTACTTTTCTATCACAAAGAACTCCAGTGGCTTTCCTCCACTTACACCAATCATCTTGAATTCTATGATTAACATCGTCATCAATCTCACCATCTTATCTTACAATTGATCCTAAATATTTAAACTTTGTCACTTGAGGAATTATATCCTCCCCTAGCCTAACTTTCAAATCGTCTCTAAGTTGTTTATTTGTGAAATTGCTATGCATATATTCTGTTTTATTCCTACTTAAACGAAAACCCTTTGATTGGAGATTAAGTACATTAGTTACTATTTACAAGAATAGAGGGGATATTCAGAATTGTGCAAATTATAGAGGGATTAAACTTATGACACACACAATGAAATTATGGGAAAAAGTGATTGAGCATAGATTGAGAATGGAGACTAGTATTTCTCAGAGACAATAAGATCCACTACAGAGGCGATTTATTTACTAAGGGGGATGATGGAGAAGTATCGAAGTATGAGAAGAGACTTACATATGACTTTCATTGACTTAGAGAAGGCGTATGATCGAGTATCAAGGGATGTACTTTGGAAAGCCTTACAAAAGAAGAGGGTGAGTGTTGCCTACATTAAGGTAATACAAGATATGTACGATGGGGCATTGACTAGGGTTAGGACACCCGGAGGTGAGACAAATGAATTTCCTATAGGAATTGGCTTACATCAAGGATCAGCTTTAAGCCCGTATCTATTTAACTTAGTTATCGATGCTATAACCGAGAGTATCACAGAGGAGGTACCTAAGTGCATGCTATTTGCGGATGATATAATACTTTTAGCGGATTCAAGAGGAGAGATTAATACAAAATTAAAAATATGGAGAAATACGTTGGAGTCAAAGGGTTTTCGTTTAAGTAAGAATAAAACAGAATATATGCATTGCAATTTCACAAATAAACTTAGAGACAATTTGGAAGTTAGGCTAGGGGAGGATATAATTCCTCAAGTGACAAAGTTTAAATATTTATGATCAATTGTAAGACAAGATGGGAAGATTGATGATGATGTTAATCATAGAATTCAAGCTAGTTGGTGTAAGTAGAGGAAAGCCACTGGAGTTCTTTGTGATAGAAAAATATCCAATAAAGTTAAAAGAAAATTCATCATACTGCTATAAGACCGGCACTGTTATATGATAGTGAATGTTGGGCTATGAAGGGACAACATGAACGTAAAGTGGGGGTAGCCGAAATGAGGATGTTGAGATGAATGTGTGGTCATACAAGATTAGATAAGATTAGGAATGACCATATACGTGAACGAGTCTGAGTGGCTCCTATTAGTGAGAAAATGATAGAGAATCGTTTGAGATGGTTTGGTCATGTTCAGAGAAGACCATTAGATGCGTCAGTAAGAAGAGTAGGTCAAATAATCTGGAGTCCGATTAAAAGAGAGAGAGGGAGGCCAAGGCGGACACTTGGCGAACTAATAGAGCAAGATCTATTGGTGAATAATATACCGAAAGGTTTGGTTACTAATAGAGCGGAATGGCATCGTATGATCCATGTAGCCGACCCCACCTAATGGGATAAGGCTTTGTTGTTGTTGTTGTTGATTTATCCAATAGATCTCAAGCTTCTTCTCTATTTCACAAGAGTTCCTATTCTAATTGTTCAGTCTACCATGACTTGGTTCAGTGGGTTGCCGCAGAAAATAGGCACAAAGAAGAGTTAATATGCAGGTTTTCATATTGAAGGTTATCGTAGAAGGTATTTTACACTTGCTGTCATGCGTTCTTTTCTATTATTTTGAGAAAAAGTAGCCCGGTAGCCCCCAACTAAAGGAGACCAAAGAGGATTACTATTATTCCAAACTGAACTGGAAGCATGGGTTCTCAACTACATTGGACACTATCTTTTTTCAAATAAAAAGAAGTGATAGAATCGTGTTGCACACTTAAATAGTTTAACTCCTATATTGGTGGTGAAGCAATCTTAACTTTTTTTTTCTTTTTGAAAGGGAGCCTTGACTTAAATGAGCGTAATGTTGCCTCTATACAAAAATAAGTTCAAACAGAAACAAACAAGGATAACATACCACTTTTTGACGAATGCCAATGCATCATATTGCATAGATTTTCTTCTTTGAAATGAGAATATTTCATAGATTAAATGCACAAATGACCCTACCATGATCCTTTCCTTGCATAAGTACATGTTTTTAGACAGGGAGGACACATTTTAGTGGGAAAATGTTTTGGAAATCCTGTGGGTAAATAATTTAAATCTATTTTCCAATAAGATTATAGTGGTAACAAAATACTTACTGTTTGGCACGTTTTGTCTCAATTTCTGATTGAGTATATTTAGCTTGGGAACCTTCCCTTCTCTCTGAAGAACCAGACTGCTCCCGAGAAGAATCTTCCTGAACTTGTTTTTCTGCACTGTGAGATGACAAAGCATCAGATTCCCTTGCGGCAGAAGATGAGCCTTGGTGTACATTGTTATCTTTTGCCGTTCGACCATTGCTTGGAGAAGGCACCCTCCTCATGGTCGGTTCCCATCCAATACTTTGAGGTCCACCATATGAAGTTGGGTCAACAAAATGAGGCAGCTGTTGCATATCCTTAAGATGATCATAATCCTCTGATACCCAAGAAGGCAATGAAGTCATCATTCCATGTCCTTCCTGGGCTAAATTATCTGCAGTCCAACAGTTATTGGACGAATCCAAGTATGCAAAAGAGTCGCTCGAAGACCGTCTATGTGCTGCTTTCCGCACAGGTGTCTCAGGCTCGTTTAAGAGATCATCTAGCCATGAGGGCTGCTCTTCCAGAAATATCTCGGACGTAGTCCGCTGGTGGGGTCTCAGCCCCTCCCTAGGCTTCGAAATTCCTTTCGGTCCTACAGGTCCTGCGCCACGGCCGGAGCTGTAGTCTCCAAACGGTTGTGGCACCGCTGGAACGGGACTCTTGGGTGGAAGATATGACTGCTTTCCGATTGCCTGTGGGTATCTAACATTCGCAGTGCCCTGTGGGTTCGCCATGGGTCCAATGCAACGAAGTCGGCTACCTTACAACAAATTCTGAGATATCAAAGAGACGTCTGAAAAGGAAGTTTTACTGTAACGGTGACGCTAATAATTCCACATTAATATCATGTTGCAATATACCAAAAGATCTCAAAAATTAGGCTACGCAGACAGCTAAAAACCAAAGAGGAACAAATAAAAAATCATATCTCCAACTCATCGAAGAGCCCTAAAAAGATGCAACATTTAGCACGCGGAATGCAATTGCGATGCATATTTGACATTTGTTCATCCGGAACTCCATCAAATGATGAACAAGGGCACAAAGTCGTAAGAAGATGGATAACGCCGATTTCAGCAAAGTAAATAGGGGAAAAAAAGGAAACAAATTTATCTCAGAATGGAAGTAAATCTGACACATAAAAAATCGAACAGTTCAAAGGATCCATAATGAACTTACCAATCGATCGACCGGATCCTTCTCTGCGTCTCCCTTGCCCTTATTGGACGAAAGCAGCGCGGGCAATCAAGGGCGGGGCGCTCTTTGGAGGAAGAGAAACGGGATCGGGAAAGGAGAGAGGAGAGAGAGAACGCGAGGAAGGAAATCCTTCTCTCCTTTTTCTTCACCCCGCTTTCTCTCTCATCATATATGGAAATCCAAGGGGACTTTTTTTTGTCAATAATACGACTGGGCAAAAACAGATTAGTGCGTGCGTTGCGTTGTCCTCTGCGTCCAGCTTTGCACGACCAAGTTTGATGCCCAATGTGTGGCCTGTGGTCCCCACGTCCCTTCGCTTCGTTTTCCTTTTTATGCTCCGTTTCGTTGGCCACACTAACGAATCTAATCTAACGCCAACCATTGCTCGGGGCTTTTCATGTAGTTTAAGATTTTTTTCGGATTGTGAGGATAATATTATTATCACTTTATAATAATAATAATAATAATATTATTATTATTATTATTATTATTATTATTATTATTATTATTATTATTATTACTACGAGAATAGTGAACAATTCTTTTATAGTTTAATTTGAATATATAAATCTTTGAGTGGGGCGTAAGAAAAACTCGACCAACTCGAAAAATCCATCCGACTCGAAAAAATCGAATAAAAAAACTGAAAATCAAGAGTCCGAATATAATTTAGGGTGGTTTTTAATAAATTAAATTTCACCCGTTAAAATTAGGGTTCCACCCGAAAAAATCGTAGGGACTCGTGGAGCCCGATTTTTATTTATGATTTTTTATTTATATAATTAATGCATGTGTTAATAATTCTTTTATTATAAATATAATATTTTTTAAGAAAATTTCATACTTTTCTATCACATTATCAAACTCTAATTTAATAATTTTAAATTTTTAGTAGTATATTTTATATTTAATATAAAATTAAATATTTTTATATTAATTTTAAGTTATTAAATATACTTTTAAAATATAATTATATAAAAGTAGGGCTCCGAAAAAACCATCCGAAAAAACTGATCCGCTAAGGGTGATTTTTATTTTTTCAAAATAATTTTAGGATGATCTTTCTAATTTTAAAAATCGATCCGAAAAATAGCGGTTGGTTTTTTTAGACCGAAAACTCGAACCAACCCGAACTATTTTCACCCTTATCTTTGAGGCATCAATCGATTTTCTCTTTTCATTATCAATTCTATTCTTTTTTTTGTGAATTTTTTAATTTATAATTATTATCTCAGTATCATATTGACTTATTGCAATATTTAATTCTTTCTCCATATATTGGTATTCTCATTATTAAATATCATGTTAATTTATTATATCATTTAATTCTTTATACACCACTTAATTTCATTATTAATTTGTGTATTTAAATTTTATATTTTTAATCCTAAATAATAATCATATGTAAATGCATTTCTATGTGTATTAAAATTTTAACACCATGATTAAATTTTCCAAATTATATATTGACTATTTATATTCCATTATACTTCTTGTTTGTAATAACGATTAAATTTTAGCATTGTGATGAAATATTCACAAATTACATATTGACCATTTATATTTCATTAAATTATATATATAATTCTACACATCAAGCATCTTCCTTTTTTACTATTTTTTCACCATTTGTATTTCGTTTATATTTCATTAAATTATATGTAAAATTTATTTCAGTTTTATATAAATACGATAATTTATTAGTAAAAAATATCCTACAAAATTTTGGATATAACAAACTAGTGTTACAATTGTTGTTATCGTATTATTACGATCAATAGGAAATTTAAAAAGATAACTATATATATTAAATATGTAGTGAAAATGTGCCACCAATATCTCACACTAACATTATTATTATTTTAATTATTTTCATACAACCACTATTTTCTTAATTATTTCATATAATTAATATTTCATTTTTACATCTTCGGGGCTAAATATTTAATTCATTAATAATTAAATACTATTATGTTCAAACATTATGGATAATTGATCCACTGCTCCAACAAAATTATCTTTAACAATTAATTAATGTGCACCTGTTAACTAATGAATATCGGAGCTAACACTCATTGTTAATCATTAAAAAATATACTTCATTAATTTAATTTAAAATGCTATTATATAGTTATCATATATTATAAATGTAATTGAACAATAATTTTTAATTTATAATTAGATATTTCTAAGCCACTTGTCCGTAAATGTTGAGTTCTCATGCAAAGTACTCTCTATTTAATATCATATAAATATAGACTAATGTGATGATGTGCAGAAGATGCAAAAATTTAAAAATATTTTGGTTATAAATACAAATATTATTTTAATATTTTCAATTATGATTAAGAGTTATAATTCAAAATATAAATTTTCTATACTATCTAATAATCTTTCTTCTTAAAAACTTATTTAAGTATATATACCTACTACAAAAATTAAAACATATTTGAAATTATTATTTTTTTAAAAAATAAAATTCTATCGAATGAATTAAAATAATAATCATAATAGTATAACTTAATAGATAAAATGGTAAAACACCTCAAAAGGTTAAACCCGCGTATTTCCTTCTCCCTCTCGATCGCTCCTTCTGCATCTCTCGCAATCTCGCCGCTCAAACACTCTCGCCGTCCTGCCGTTATCCTCTCGCTGCCCCCTGCCGCTCATTCTCCCCGTTAGCTCGCCGCCTCACCCCTAGCCAAGGATTCTCCACACGCCAAGGAGAAGAGCGCCTGCCACTCCAGTAAGCACCACCGCTGCTGGAGAGCTCTCCCGCGAGAGGTCTGTTCAAATTCGACTTGGAGGTCATGAACGGGGATGGTGGGGGCGGCGTCGCGGTCAATTGACTGGCTCATCTCCCGTTGTACAGTGGAACAGTTTTGGGGGGTGTTTCTTAATCCCATATCTAATACAAACGAGGCTGTTTTTCTGTGTCATCTTTGCTTTCTTTTTGTTGGAACAAAGCGCGATATCATGGCACGTTGCGTTTGTTCCAAGCAAGATTGATTGCCCGTCCTTTTCGGCGCCGAGGAGGCTTCAAGTGACGCCGATCCAAAGCTAGTTTCATGAGTAAAGATGTCAAGCCGTGGACGCAGCTCCTTGAGCATTCAACCTACAAGGACCTTTTCCAACTATCTGCAAAGACCCAATCTTTGATTCTTGGCAAGCTTCTCCACTCTCACATGATCAGAACCTCCTACAGGCCAGGCCGTTTCATGCACAATTTTATGCTTAATATGTACTGTAAATGTGCTGACATGGCTAGCGCTCAGAAACTGTTCGATCGGATGCCATCGAGAGATGTGGTAACCTGGAATTCACTCATTGCTGGATATGCACGCGTTGGTTGTGCTGGCCAAGCTTTGGGCGTGCTTAAGAATGCAAAAAACACGAGTGTAGGGCTTGACCGGTTTAGTTATGCTGGCGCGCTGAGTGCTTGTGGTGATAGTAAAGATTTAAGGTCTGGGAAAGTAGTTCACGGCTTGGTAGTAGTCAATGGGTTGGCTACTCAGGCTTTTATGACGAATTCACTTATTGACATGTACTCCAAGTGTGGTATGATTGATGAAGTCAGGCTGGTCTTTGATCATGCAGATGAATTAGATGAGGTTTCATGGAATAGTTTGTTGTCAGCATACACTCGTATAGGGTGGCCTGAGGTGGCTACCAATATTCTTGTTTGGATGCATCGATCGGGAATCAAGCTGAACAACTTTGCTCTTGTAAGTATCCTAAAGGCTTGCTCTTCTTTGGATGGTAATTCTAAAGATGTACAAATGATGATACATGGATGCGTGGTAAAAATTGGGTTAGACTTGGATCTTTTTGTTGGCAGTGCAATGCTTGATTTATATGCAAAAAATGGTGGATTAGAGGAGGCAATTAAGGTCTTTGCACACATACCAAACCCTAATGTTGTTGTGTTCAGTGCCATGATTGCCGGATTTTCTCGTCTGGGAACAGAATCTTGTCATGAAACCCGGCCTATAGCTTTTAGGCTTTTCTTTGAAATGTTAAGGAGACAAATTAGACCCTTAAAATTTACATTCAAAAGTCTTCTTGAATCTTGTAAGTTAATGAATGCCTTTAGTTGTGGCAGAAAAATCCATGCACAGGTAATTTTAAATGGTCTTCAGGATGATGAGTTCATTGCAAGTGCACTTATAGCCTTGTACTCATGCTCTGACTGGCCTGAATCTAGTTTGAGATGTTTCCTGTTGACCCCTAAACAGGAATTATTCACATGGGTATCCATGATCTCAGCTTATACCCAGAATGGCCATTTTGAAAAGGCCTTGTCTTTGTTTACAGATTTCCTTCACCTTGGAAAAGAACCTGACAAGTTCATTGTATCAGCTGTGATGAGTGCTTGTTCCCATCTTGGCGTGCTTTATATTGGTCAGCAGATTCAAGCTTATAGTATGAAACTAGGACTGGACAAGTTAACCATATGTGGTAATTCGCAGATTGACATGTATACAAAAATGGGGGATCTTGATTCTTGTTGTAAGGCATTTCAAGATATTGGAAGCCTTGATGTTGTTTCTTGGTCTTCTATGATCTTAAGTTATGCTCTACTTGGTAAAGCAAGTGACAGTCTGATGCTTTTCGAGAAAATGACAGAATGCAGATTTGTACCGAGTCACTCAACCTTTCTTGCTGTTCTTACTGCTTGTAGCCATGCAGGATTTGTAGAAGATGGATTCAGGTAATGCTCTTCCTCTACCATTTAAATTTAAAACTTGTGCATACCATTAGACCTCTTTGCATTATCCATTATAGCCCCACTACAAAACCTTGCAAAAGTTGTCCAAGCCAAGAAGTTGGCATTTTATTGGCAATTGTCATTTGATTGAAAAGAAAAATATATATACATTGGACTTTTCGATGCTTGGCAATTGTCTTTGGGCTTTTCAACTTGTAGAAATGGAATCAAGTTTCCTAGGTTAGGGTAAAATTAAACTCCACTGTGTTTGTCATTTAATTCCATTATACCTACTAAAGTAGTGCTTATATATGTGAGAAACAAACCTTAGAACAAAGGAGAAGGTTAATAATAGAAGTTTAGGCATTCAATTGCAAATCTTTAAATATGTACATTGATTGTATTTAATGCAATCTAGAAAAGAGGAACAAAAAGAAACTAATGCACTGATAAAAGATATGTCACAAATTTATAACCAAATTGTTTATTGAATCTTCAACATGGAAACTTATTTCCAGATTTCAAGAGCTTAAATATTGTGTCATCAAAGAAGGTTACTAAGATATTTGATGGGATGCAGTTTCTTACTTCAAGTTTTACTGGAAAAATGATAGGCAAAAAGGAGATATCGTCGTTTAATAGGTATTGAAAAAATATCAACTAATTCAAATTCAATAAAATAATTCAAGGATTTCTATTGATAATCTTAAAAAAATGGATTCTATATGCAGATAAAAAATATGAAAAGAATAAAGTTCGAGGATTCAGTTATGATCACCTTTAGAACATGTCTTGTTGTTGACGCAATATTGGCAATAGAAATACAACGTTGTTGTAAAAGGTACCCAAGTTTTTTAGTTAGTTTTGAACCTGGAAACTTGCTTTTAAGTATCAAGTCCAATCATAAAATGTTATTGCGAACTTGTGGAAAAGTTATGGAAAATAATGAGAGAAGTCACGTAGCACAGATGGACCATGAGTAAAACTGTGAATTAGAGAAAAAATAGCATCGTAATTATATTAAAACTAGAATTTGAAATTAAAGCTGTGACCTAATTTGGTCTGTTCAACTCATCAATCCATTTCTCCTCTTTAAATGACCTGAAAATCCATTTGTGCTGTAAAAGTCACCAAAGTAATCCATTTGGTCCGACTCAACAAATCAACTAACTGATTCATACCGTTTAGCATGCTTTACAAATCAGTTGTCGAGTCAAAGCGGTTTGTTATGAATTGTTATATTGACATGGATTAGTGGGATTCTTGATCTAGACACTTACCCAGTTCCTTGCTTCCTGGTTTTCCTATTTGCAGGGCACACATTATATGTCTTCAATTGCATAATGTTTGCATTTGCAAATTATGGCTAGTTGGGTTTTAATTTTTGGTAATTAATCTATGGGTTGCCAGTCTCATATTTTTTTCGTTGCAGGTATTTTGAAAGTATGAGGATACAATATGGCTTAGATCCACAAGTGAAGCATTTTGCTTGTATAGTTAACCTCCTAGGTCGATGTGGTAAGCTTGTTGAAGCAGAGAACTTGATTTTGAGTTCTCGCTATGACAATGACCCACACCTATGGCATGTTTTATTGCGAGCTTGCCTATTTCATGGGGACACTGAAAGGGGTATATGTGCTGGGGAAAAGTTAATATTACTCGATCCTCTTGTTGCGGCATCATATATGTTGCTATATAACATGTATATGGATATTGGCAAGATGTCCCTGGCAATGAGGACAAGAGGTTTGATGAGAGAACGGGGATTGAACAAGGAAAAGGACACAAGCTGGATTGAAATTGGAACAGTTGTTCATACTTTTGAGAATGGTAGTAATTCCCACAATAAGGTTGATGTAATTCATGCTAAGCTACAAGAAGTATTAACCCGCGTACAACAGAAGAAAGGAAGTACTGCATCTAAGATTGAGCGCCAAAGTGAGACAACCAGACAGAGTTTCGTGAATATGCATAGCGTGGTGTTGGCAGTGGTATTAGGAATATCAAGTAGGCCAGGGTACGATTTAATTCATGTGGCAAAGAGCCAAAGTTTGTGCAGAGACTGTCACAGTCTGTTGAAGTTGTTTTCAGAAACTGAAAGACGAGACATTGTTCTTAGAGATCCAATTCGATTTCATTATTTTAGTTGGGGTTCATGTTCATGTGGTGATTACTGGTGAAAGAGTGGCTCCAAGTTGTCATTTATCAAAGAAACTTCTTAATTGATCTGAATCGAGGTTTTAAACAATAACAATTGGGGGGTCAACTTTGCTGTAATCTATCTATATGAAGGATGAGAAGGGAACAGAACTGCAGATATTATCACACTGTACTTACGTTATTTCAGGAACTGAAAGATAAGTTATTTACATCCAGATCAATTGATTGCTTTATTCAGGTTTTATGCTTTTTCATGAATATTGTTAAATATAAAGGGTCAAATGGGATGTTATCTCCAGTACTGCAGTTTATATTCATCAAGTGCTATTGATCTCAGACATTTGTTGTTGGAAATTACAGGGGAGGAAATGTTTCTCCTAAATCTGCTTCAGGCAATGAATCCAAAGATCATTCTCATATCATCAAATGTCAATGGTATTTCTATTTTGGTTAATATAAAGACTTTCTCGTACATGAACACAGAATTCATGTTGCACCTTATTCATGAGAAGGATCATGTTTGGCTGTACAAGTCTTTACTCGGACTTTTCCTTTTTGACATACAGAAAATTGCTGAGGTTACTTTGACACCCGTTGAGGCCCTAGAGAAAGTACAAAGACTTGAACTTGTGGTAGGATACTGGGTTGACGATAGGGCATATTACTGTTCACTTTGAAAGTTTCCTAGTCTTTCTCTTTGGATGTATATAATTGGATGTGTGTATTTCACATCTTTAAACATCCTAATTTTGCAGGTTTTGGCTTCTTTATCAGTTGGTTTCAGCGTCAATGGTGGCCACCATTTTGCTCTCCACTAGCAACATCAACTCTGCCAAAAAGCTTGGATCTGAATCTAGGTCTTATATGATCAGGTCTTCTCTCTCTATCAATGTACATACATATATGTAAACTTATATATTCGCAAAAATGTATGTGTACTTACTTTTAGAATGTAGAGGCATGCAACAATTCAACCTCAGAAAAATCATGCCATGGTTTGTCTCTTATAGGTTACAAAGGAGTCCGATGGACCTAATATATATGAAATTAAACTAGAAAGAAAGAGCTGAAAGGAGTCGAAGTGTACTTGGGACCTCTGAATTTTGCTCTCCACCACAATCATCTTCCCATAATAGTTTGTTTTCCTTGAGGATGTAAAGTGCTACTAACCATTTTGAATGACATCAATCTATTATATACGTATATACATTCTATTATATATAGGAATGTACGAAAAAGTTTTACAGTGTTCTTCCTCGAGGACCAGATAAAGTTTTAATATTCGATACGCATTCTGAACTAGAAAAAGAAAATTATCCTGCATAATATCTTGCAGCTCCAAAAGTGACACCATTCTCTTATTAAAATGTGAGTTTCCGGTCTCATATTTGTTATTTGGAGGTATTTTGGGTGTATGACCCAAATATGGCTTAGAACTACAGGTGAAACACTTTTCTTATATAGTTCTTCTCCAAGGTTGGATTGGTAAGCTGTTTGATGAAGAGGACATCATTTTGAGTTGTTGGTTTGACAAGGGCCCAATCTTCACTGCATGGTTTACCAAGAGCACGGAAATGGCTGTGTATTGGGGAAGTTTGATGTTGACCGAACATCTTGTTGCCCGCATTACACATGGATGATGAAAAATGTACTTGGAAATATCACAAGCGGTTCGATGGGAGTTTAGGGGAACGGTGGAATTGGGGTTGTCGTTGGTTACCACTTGAAGATTGTTGTAGGAAAAGGTACAAAAAGCATGTTGCTTATGCAACAGGACTTGGGAGGTGGGTAGCTTTTGGTGAATATTTTGACAGTGGCATTAGGAATGTCAAACCTGCCAGAATATAATTGTAACATTGTATTCATGAGGAAAAGAGCCACAGGGGTGTGTCTGGGCTTGTAACACCATTGAAGCCATTTTCAGAAACTGACAGTCAAGGTGTGGTTCTCAGAGATCCAGTTTGTTTTCTTGGCTATGGTACTGGTGACTACTGATATCTTATTAACTGTGAGATGGCAGTCGTCAAAATTGGCATTTCATCTCGTTCTTTATCCAGATTTTTCTGCAATAACAATTTCAACCCTATATATAGATGCAAGGCATAAAGATGAGAGTCAGTTAAATTTGCAGGAACTGAAGGCAGGACACTCCGAAAGGAAAGGATGATAGATTGTGACATCCAGATCAACATCATCAGTTTGTCTTCTATTTTCTAAACAGTCCTCAAACATGAACTTATTTCCCCCTGCTATACCATTGCAATCGATATTCAGCAGCATTCTTGGTCGTCCTTCGAACTTTATTCACTTGTAGAATTTTGGCGAGCTCGAAGAGAAATTGATGTCCTCGATAAGCTCTCAGGGGTTGCCTGATCGCAAATATTTCAATTCGAATCTTCTTTCTTTTACTATTTTTTTTTTATTTTCAAAGTTTTATCTTTTGAAATATGGTTCTCGTTAGGGTTATTATTTATTGTTTTAGAAGAAAAAAATGCAAAGTTAGTTTAATTTAGCGATCCTTGGCATTACCATGCGACGAATTTATAGTTCACCCGCATTCCTTTATTTTGATTGGACTGCATAAAACATTTGATTTTGTTTTACATCCTCACAGCGTTCCTTTTCTTCAATTCTTTGCATACTCGAAAATAATATAATAAAAAAGGAAATGACATTAGCATGAGATTCATCTTGAACTCGTGGTAATAAGAAGTATATTAGAAGTGTCACCATCTGCTGCAACTTCTGATGTCAAAGTTGCAGAACACTGTATCTTGGATGAACTCAACTTGCTGCAACTTCTGGAACAGTAAGTAATCAAACTTTCTTCCCTTGGGCAGTACATGCTTCCATCAAGCTTAAGTTCATAACTTGTAAACTTACTCAGGTCAACAATTTAACGACGAAACAACCCATCATTTAGTCCGACTTGCCTACAAACATTAGACATACTATTCTGTATTCTATTAAACCATGTGAAGGTTTGAGTTCATTTTATACAACAGAGATCCAAAAAAGTCACCGGCATCCTATTAACAATGATCATCACTTTTGTCCCCGGCATAAATCCATCTAAACTTCAGCTGAGATGAAATAATAATGACTAGCCCAACAATGAACAAATGTGCAAACCTTCGTAATCAGTCTGCCAAATCTGGCATCTGTCAAGATCAATCGCGGAAGTCATACGAGTGAGGTGCACTGCAGTCGGTGCTGCCACTTCCAGAGCTACTACCATCGCTGCTGTGCAATGATAAACCCCTGACATGAACTGCTAGACCTAAACCATCCAAGCTGTTCTCCCTAAAGAAATTTTCCCTTTCCATGTGCTTGGAGGGCGGAGGTGGTATGGAGGACACATGCTTTCCATTCTCGGGATCAAATGGTTGTATGATCAATGGCTTTGGTTTACCATCTTGATCAGATGGAAGAGGCCTTATTAATGGTCTGCGCATCTTTTCCCGGGGGATAGATCTGCACGGACGTACTAACTGTTCCGAGTCTTCTTTCGCACAAGCTTTTCCTTTACATAATCTGTAAATGAGAGGAAGATAATCTATAAATGAACAAGATAATTCACATGTGGCGACAGTTTGTAGCATGTGTGACATAATCCTTTGATGCCAGTTTATGTAGGTTTTCAACAGCTTCAAAGAACATCATGATTTAACAGCTATAAAATTAAAATCCTAATTACAAATATCAACGGAAATGCAAAATTGGCGCCAACACAGGAATGAATAATGACGACATAAAAGGAACAAGGCAATCATTCAGTTGTCAAGATGCCAAGGAGATGATATTAAATTCAAACATGCCCTACTTCATCTTCCTTTTCCTTGAGGATATCCTACATCTCGGGAGATTCTGTTTTAGGATTTGTTTTCATGTAAAGAAGAATGCTAATATATCCTGTTTCCTTGTCCATTGTACAAAATTGGGGCATCCATCAGTTTCTCGAATGATATTGCATAAATGTCTCGGTACCTATTTAGGACTGGCGTTGCATATTCCTATACAGATTGTAAACTCATCGCATGAACGTTAAGGGGCAAATATAGATGAAGTAAAACTGCCAAATTGAGCTTCTTGTAACAACCTCACAAGCATCATCTCATTTGTAACTATTCAAAAGGTTAAGAAAAAAGGAAAACAAAGGAAAATTTGCCACAAAGTCTTGTTTCATTCCCCTTCCAAAGTGTTTTCATGTACTACCAGTCTGCCACATCTCATTTTTTTTTCTTTCAAAAAAATATTTTCTTTTTTCAGGGGAAATTTTCTCATAAATATCTAGGAACTGGCAATCCTGTTACATAATATTAATTACAGACCGACAAGCTTAAGAATATGGATATAAGAGAATAAAAGAAATGTACCTCCGATAAAGGCGTTCAGCATCTTCTTCCTCATTTTTAGATATATCTGTAGCAGTCGTAGGATGAACGGAAAGAAGTGCATCATGGCGGGTAAGAAGCTGATGTAGCTGATCATTCAACTCAATGGCTTCAGTGACCACTTTCTCATCTCTGAATATAATGAACAATGAGAGTCAACGTATAATAAAAATAACATAGGATCCAAAGGAGTTGATTTATGCCCAACTTTGAAACAGGTTTTCATTAGTACACTCCAATTTTCAAAAAGAATAATTTACGAAGGTAGACATGTATTGACTGCAAAAGTAAAAAATGAACTTCACTTCCACATATAATGTATAATAATTATATTTCCAAATATGATCAATAATAAGCGGACCGACAGTTTTGATGTGCTAGGTTCATAGGGTGACTGGTCTCTTTCAATGACGCTTAGGATGATGATGCAGAAGGGGATGCGGTGTACTTGAACACGCATCTCGGAGAATCGTCACTTAGCAGACGTCTAGGCGGCGGAAAGGCTTTTCTCAAACCACACTCCTCTGTAGTGGCAGTTCAACCAGCGACAACTTCTAGGTTCCTATTTTAGCTTCGAACATTCCTAGCTATGGAGGCCGAGTTTAAGACACTGGCAGAAGAATGAGACAATGTGCTGCACATCCGGATTGGCGAACAGTATCTTGCATCCCGCCTTGCAGAGGAGGCACAAGAAACAGATCATGGAGGACAACAATCAGATGCCTGAGGCCTTACAGGCCAAATCCCACAAGGATCAGGTGAAGAACTCTCACGATCTTACCCTAAAAGGAGGTGGTGGAGAGGAGACGTCACCAGGAGGGATCCTGTCTAAGGACAAAAAAGGGGAGATTCAGGCAGGGGAAACAGTCCTTACAGACATGGCTCCAGCAAGATGATACCAGCTTTCGCTTTTTGCACATTCATGCGAACTGTACATATGCACTACAAGAAAAAATCATATTTGAGACGGTCCGAACCATCGCAAATTGTGAAAAATCCATCGGAAAACAAAATTTGTGACGGATTTTCCAACGGGAGAGACCCGTGATAAAATGGCTCGTCGCAAATATTTTCCCACGGCTAAGCTAAAGCCATTGGAAGTTCCCATGGCCAGAGTCGTGACAAACTTTTCCACGGCTCGGCCCGTGGGAACTTCCCACGGCTAGAGCCATGGCAAAACTTTCCCACGGCTCGAGGCGCGGCAAAAGTTTCCCACGGCCAAAGCCATGGGAACTTCCTACGAGTATATACTTTTCCGACTGTCTCTGCCGTCGGAAAGGTTTTTTCAAATATTAAAAAAAAATGCCCGCTCGCAGCCGGATCCCGCCTCCCGCCCACAGCCGGATCCCGCCGCCCGTGGCCAGATCAGAATGAGGGAGAAAGGTAGAGAGTGAGAGGAAGCGGGAAAGAGAGGAGTAAGAGAGGGAACGAGAGGATGAGAGAAAAAGTAAGAGAGGAAGAGAGAAATAAAGAGAGGACGCAGGAAAAGATAGGTGGATTTTCAAGTCTGCGACGGTTAAGGCCGTCAGAATTACCATCGGAAATATTAATAATAATATAATAAACATAATATATATTGTATAATATTTTATTTTATATTTATTTAGTTACCAACGGTTGAAACCATAGGAAGTAGCGAAGGATTGTTGTCCGTCAGAAATTGCGAAGGACATGAATCCGTCGCAAAATCCATCGGAAATTGCGAAAGATTTGTAGCCATCGGAAATTTCCCGTCTGAAATTGGCGATTTTCTAGTAATGATGATGCATGGTCATCTTGTTGCAGCCCACCAACAAATTGGGGCAGCCATTGCTTTCTAGTACCTAGATGCTTGACAGAGAAGGTCATTATTTGGCGGGGGAGGCCATCAACTCAACTTGTGTATCTGACTCAAAACTTTCTTTTATATACCAAGTCTTCATGAAGGTCATTCAGGCGATGCATGACCTCAACGAGGAGGGTTCCATCAGGTCTATATTAAAACTTAAAAACCTCGTGAAATTTACAAGTGTGTAAAATCTAAAAGCCAAAAGAAGACACCACCATTAGTTGTGGATGCCCACAATCCACCCCCTATTCTCTAATCTGAAAAGAGATATGAATGGAGGGCCGGTTTAGCACACTGAATCTGGTGATCGGTGTAAAAAAGCAAAAGCCTTAAGGAGAAAATATGAAATCAGAACATTTTACCGAGAAGTCATCACTACGTGCATGACCTTTTGCTTTTGAAAGGAGCATTGCTCCACAAGATCTAATATGAACTCATCCATTGCTCCCTGCACCAACAGAATTATGGCACCTGAAAATCAGAAAGATTGACCTGACCTATATCTTTGAAGAATTATATGAACGAAAAACATAGTTAATATCGCTACCTGCAGTTCTAGGTTAAACCAACTTGTCAAAATTATGACATGAGAATACATTTCTTGCTAAGTGGAAAGATGAAATGCAAGCATACAACACAAAAATCACAGCTGCAACTAAATTAATTAAGCAGCAAATTACTTCAGACAAAAGTCAAAACAGTACAATTTAGTTGAAACCAAAGATTCTTTTGACTAATCTCGTTTTCTCTTGTAAAATATTAGTTCTTATCACGAGAAGATGCATCATCTTAAAACCATTAAAATGATAACATAAGGTCGGTGTTTCATCCATACCTCAGGATGTTTAGAACCCAAAGCATTCAAGGCATCACGCAGAACTTCCAAAATACTAAAAGCCTTTTGGATTATACTGGAACATGGCATAAATGAAAAAAGTAAGAGATGATAACATAATATTGATAAGATGATGTTGATATATATGGATGAGTATTAAGCAAAACAATGATCTTTCATTAATGTATTTGTAAATTATTAACTAGAGACCAAGTGCTTAATAACATTGCAGGAAAGATTCTCCAATGATCATACTGCTTTCCGATTACAATTTATTTGGAAAAAAGATCTAATTATCTCCCTAGTAGATGTTAAGTTCATAATCCATCAGTAAGATTGTTGACCACCTATATTACATTATTGATTCTGATGCTAAGTGCTAACCCAATCTAGTTCACTATTAACAAGTGTTTCCAAAACGTTTAGTTCACTATTAACTTCTTCATCCTTGAACATCTATTTTGAAATTATAATGAGGTAATTAGTAAAATAACTATAGCAAAAGACAAGACTTAAACCTTTCATGACAGGATTAATAAAGTTTCCTGATCTCCTTTCTTGCTTAACATCTTACTAATCTCCTTGCTACCATCTCCTTTCTTGTAAGGTTATAGACAATAGTGACACCCATCAATAGACCAGGTGAAATAGTACACTGTCTTTAGGAGTTAATAATCTGGATTTGACCACCTTCTTAGGCACTGATAAGGGCCTAAACTTTAGCGGAGAGCAGCCTACAAAGTTATGATATCTAGAAACTACACAGCGAATAAACTCTTTCTACAAGCACCTGACAACAATCAAGGCAGAGAAGGCAAGGGAAATATGAAGATAACATGAAATGATCAAACAACTCTTCATATTATCAAAGGGTATTCCACATGGATTGATACAAACCCTTTACACCAGAGTCATTGTTTCCGTTCAAGAAGAGAACGGAATAACATTCTCCTCAAAATAGCTAAATGAGTCAAAAGGATCAATCAAACAAAAAAACTAGTTGCCCATGCTTAAAAGTTTTTAAAAATTCTTTCTTTGCTTGTGAGTTACATCAGAACACAAAGTTGACTACATGCACATTTGGATTGGTATTCCAATACAACAACAACAACAACAAAGCCTTATCCCACTAGGTGGGGTCGGCTACATGGATCATACGACGCTTCGTTGATCCATGTTCATGAGATTCGACAAGGTTTTACGCTGACTGTCGGGGCCTAACACAACCCTCCTCCTTTATCCGGGCTTGGGACCGGCTATAAAACATAGGCGGAGTTTGGATTGGTATTCCAATCTTAGACAATAAAGATTATTGCATTGTCGACTTGACATTTTCAAGTTTCAGATCACAAAATGTTCCTTCTAACATTAAGAACTATAATTGGGAATAAGGAAAATGACCACAGAATCTCGTACCTTGAGTTAACTATGAGCTGGCCGGTTGCTTCATATCCACCATTTTCATATTTCTGGAGGAGGGTTTTGTCAGTGAGCATACTTTCCATTTGGACCCTTGGATCAGGTACTTCAGGTGTAACAACATGACGATGTTGAGGAAATTGTACTCCAGAAGACTACGGATACGACAACAAAGTAATTAAACAGTCCCAAACTTAATATCTGAAGAAGGAAGCTTGGACCTAACAAACATACATCAGATATATGAAATGATTTGAACTGCCATGTGAAAATCATCATACAAAATTTAAGAAAGAAATACTGAAGCATGATATGGTGATCTTGCTGATGTATTATACAACATTGCAGGCAATTGTTTTTGTGAAATAAGTCCTGTAGTTCGGGTTTATTGGGAACAACATTAGATTATATGGTGAGCATCAAAATCGCAGTGTTGGAACCTCAGACGTTGCCCTTAGAATACGGACTAACATTCATGGTATCATAAAAAAGCTTCCATATGCAAGAGATGGAAGAAAATTCAGACCACCAGTGTGTGTGCATGTGTTTGTGTGGGTGCAAATGTCCACATGTGATTAAGTATATAACGCAGAAAAGAGTGTTTGGGTAGGTAATGGATGGATACATGTTGCTAAGGGTGTGGTGATAAGTATTAGAATCACTGAAAGATAATATCTTACTTATTTTTAGTTATATCAAGGAAGATGGAGGATAACACATCAAACAAAATCAATCAGCACATCCTCTCCAAAAAAAAAAGCAAGCACCAAGAAATTACTTGACCACGCTTCATGAATCATGTGAAGAATACATGGCTAACAGCAATGATGCTAATAATATTGTAATTATTACTATTTTGAGGGAATGGATACTGATATAATAGTTGCAAACTCAAGCCAAAAAAGTTTGAGATTAAGCATCAAATTATGCAAATAATTCTCTTACCACATCAGTAACATAGAAAGCATCCAAACAAACACAACACTTTTGGAAACTTGATTTTATAAATAACTCATAACACTTATGTGGACCTAAGTAGGAAACTCTTCAACTATTCCAGTGTACACCTTGCCTAAAACATGAAGTTCCATTTTTTTTTCTTCCAACCATAAAGCAAAACATAGACACATCTTTTTGACAACAGATCTTTGTATAAGAATTGTTATTTTAAACATGTAGAGATGTCATCCACAATCTTGTTTACTGATATATGGCTCCATTATCACTCAATTCTGAACCATGAAAACATCAGATTAACCTTATCATCTTTTTTTCTACTTTTCCTTTGACTATGATATATCAGCAGCCTGAGAACCTCAAACATCATTCAAACACCACACTGGACCTTAGGCTGTTCTCAATAGGGGAAATAGCGACCTATACAACAACAACAACAACAAAGCCTTATCCCACTAGGTGGGGTCGGCTACATGGATCATAAGACGCCATTCCGTTCTATATTCGTTGATCCATGTTAATGAGATTCGACAGAGTTTTACGCTGGCTGTCGGGGCCTAACACAACCCTCCTTTATCCGGGCTTGGGACCGGCTATAAAACATAGGCGGAGTTTCATGACAAAAAAGACATTCAAGTAAATACAGAAACACCTTGTCCATATTTGAAATATGTTGGTTTAGGATTTCAGCTGTGTACCTCTACAAAACTCTTTTATATTTAGAGATGACTAGGTATTCTGATTACACATCTATGTGCATTGATGAAATTAGAGCATTCTTTGAAATTCAGAATAAATTGGTTAAAGAAAGAAGAGCTTTCTTTTCCTCTTTCTTCCATCATTAGGTTAACAGGATTCCAGAATAAACCAATTTCCAATATTTCATTACCTTGAGAATCCAATTAATGGCAACAGCACCTGGCATGGTTCTATTTCTAGATACACCGACAGAACTCAACAGAGCCTGTGTTGTGAAGACACCCATGGCTCCACCAAAAAAATGCTTCAAGGCTCTCCATGTAGAAGAGATGAAATCATAGAGTTGGCTTCCTCGTTACCTCGGGTTGGAATCTTTCCCCTGTAGAAGAGATGGACCCCGATCATAAGCCACAATTTTCTCATGACTTGCATAAAACATATTCAGGCCGGCCTTCCATGAGTGCTTTTTCCCCACCCGACCCCTCCTTCCCGGGGAATTTCCCGCTTGAAAGCATCTCACTAATGATCAGAAGGGGTACTTCTAGCATTACAAAGTTTGAAAGCAGGAGGCCAGTTCTGGCTGGCTGGCGTGCTGGATAGCTATTACCTTACTTTTTTTTTTGAGAGGAGAAATGATGATCACCAATTTGGTTTTCATCCATGTATATATATATATCACCAAAAAGAAACATCATGTACAAGTGGAAAGCTCTCCGGTGGAGAGTCGCAAGAGCCAAAAAGTGCTAACCAAAACCCCACTCCCGAAGAAGGTAAAACATGTGGTGTACAATGTTGTCCACCTGACATCTCTCCCTACAAAAAATGACCCGGTTGCGCTGAAGCCAAATAGCCCAGGCACCGGCAAGAAAAGTCGCCACAGGAAGCCTCCAGCTCAACCTCTGCGGACCCAAAGCCCTCATGCTCTGCCAGAAGTCCGCCACCGTCAATAAAACACCACCTGGACGCCCGGGACCATACCTCCCGAGCCACACGGCAGTTGAAGAACAGGTGCGTGACATCCTCCGCCGCCTCCTCACACATAAAGCAGGAGGTATCCGCATGCATCGCCCACCTCGCTCTATATACTCTGGTAAGGATCTGCTCCCGTCTTAGAAGCCAAGAAAAGATCTTGACTTTAAGCGGCACACGGGAACGCCAGATACGTCTGCAATCAGCTCTGAAGTCCTCTGAGTCGGTGGGGGGCGGCAGGAAGCGGAGATAAAGACTGCGTGTCGAGAAAACACTTGATACCCATACCCATCCATCAGCTCGGGACGGGTGAGGATGGAAGGGAGCAATCCTCTGAGCTAGCAACTCAAAAAGCCGCTGATCCGATAATGGAGACCTGAAGAGGGGGGTCCAGGAGCCAATCCCGGACTCACCCCTCTGAGACCAACACTCCGCTACCGATGCATCAGGGTGTGCCGATAGAGCCAGTAGCCGGGGGAAAGAATCCGCAAGAGGCCCACCTGAGACCAGTCGTGCCGCCAAAATGAGAAAACCTCTCCAGAACCGAGTGATGGGGTCATGAATGGCCGCACACGCTGAAAAATGGCTGCGACCCCCCTCCAAAAAGAAGAGCCTCGGGATTCAGTAGGTCTAGAATCCCATGAGAGGTCCTGGCCGTAGCAATAGAAGAACACCTCCCTCCATAAGCTGTCATCAGGTCCCATAATCCGGCCCACCCACCGGGCAAGGAGTGCCCAGTTGGTGCAGCGGAGATCTCGAACACCCAATCCACCCTGTGAAGTAGGTCTACATATGCTGCTCCAAACCACAAGTTGGGCCCGACGGGTGGGACTGCTCCCCTGCCAAAAAAATTTGCACCTCAAAGAATCAATCCGTGATAATACCTGCGCAGGCATCTAGAGTACTGACATGAAGTATATAGGCAGCGACGAGAGTACTGATCGGAGAAGAATAAGACGACCGCCGCTAGATAAGAGGCGGGAGCTCCAGCCCTGAAGTCGGTGCTCCAACCGCTCGATAATCGGGGTCCACCTCCGAGAGCCGATATGACGATCCGATAGAGGGAGCCCCAAGTATGTGATAGGTAGGGCCCCAACCGGTGTGCGCAACTCCGCCGCGCACAACATAGCGTCCTCCGTCACCATGCCAAAAGGGATGAAAGATGATTTTGCATGGTTGATCATAAGACCCGAGGTCGTGCCAAAGAGCTCCACCAAAATAGACACCTGTCTAGCCTGAGCCGCTGAACCCTCGATGAAGAAGACGGTATCATCTGCATAGTGAAGCAATGGCACGAGCCCTCCGTCAAATCCACCAAATAGGCCGGAGCGACATGCCTCCTGGGTGGCTCGGGCAAGGCCGTCAACCGCCAATGTGAATAGCATGGGTACAAGGGGGCATCCCTGTCGGACCCCACGTTGGGGCTACACCCAGCCCCCATCCATCGACCCGTTAGCCAAGATCGAGAAAAAAGCGGTGGTGATACACCGCTTCATCCAGGCGATCCAAGTCGCAGGGAAACCTCGCACATGTAATGAATACCAAAGGAAGGACCATGAGAGAGAATCATAGGCTATGGAAAAGTCTACCTTCCAAAGGAAGGCCTGTCGGCTGGTGCGTCTCCAATGTGCTAGGATCTCCGAAGCCATAGCATAGCTATCAGTGATGGATCTGCCGTGAACGAAGGCCGACTGAGCAGGATGGATGAGGTCGGAGAGCACCTTCCGGAACCGATTAGCTAGTACCCGAGCCACCACGAGGTATATGGCATTGGATAGAGCAATCGGCCGAAAGTCCACTCTGTCCGCTGGCGTGCGCTTGGGCAACATAAAAAGTAGGAACCAGTTCGGGCTCTCGAAACCACGGTTCCCGCTCGAGAACTCCTGAATGACCGCCATGACGTCTTTCTTCACCACGGACCAGAACTCTCTGTAGAAGAAGACCGAGAAGCCGTCAGGGCCGGGGGATCCCTCGCTATTGAGGTCGTGGAGCGCGTCGGTGACCTCTTCAGTGATGGTTTGCACTAACATGGAAGACTGATCATCAGTAAGACAAGTAATACCCCTGGGGAGCCAACTCTAGGCCGAGGCAGGACGTCGTCTGGAGAAGTCCCGGTGGAAAGACGCAATGGCAGTCCCAATGCAGTGATGACCGGTGATCCTCTGGCCCATCACCTCCAGCTGGTCAATCCGATTAGCCCGCCGCCGCGAGCTCGCATACATGTGGAAGAAACGAGTGTTGGCATCTCCCTCCTGAAGCCAGGTCTGTCGGGAGCGCTGCCTCCACTGAATCTCCACCAACCTGTCCTCCAACTATATGGTCACCTGGGCCCGCCTGCGCTGGTCCACCTCGGCCTCCGTGAGGTGGCGGGAGTCCTCCCAATCAAGCCGAGCAATGATCCCCAAAGCCTCGGTCCTCCGTACCTCTCGATCCGTCTGAATCTACCTCCGACGGTCCAAAAGGAAATGCCTAAGGCTGTAAAGCCTATCAGCGAGGGTCCGCGAGGCAGAGTCCGAAGCTGGAACACTTCGCCAATGATCGGCCACCGCCTGTCTGAACCCCTCCTCCAAAAGCCATAACCTCTCAAATCGGAAGAGGGAATGCAGATGCTGCCCATCTCCGGATCTCCACAAAAGAGGTGTGTGATCCGAAAATGGTCGGTCCATAGCCTGAACAGCCGAAAGCTAGTGCGCCTCCACCAGCTCCAATGAGCCGAGGAATCTGTCAAGCCGGGATCTCGACGAGGGAGCCGCTGTGCTCCGCCAGGTGAAACGGCAGTTCGTTGCCGGGAGATCCGACAGCGACTGGGAGTCAATAAAGTCTCTAAACTCCTCTACCCCAAGGTCTCTCCCCTGTCGTCTGGAAGGACGATCATCCATGTCCAGTGTGACATTGAAGTCGCCACCAATCAACCATCGGCCCTCAGGAAGATGGAGGCGGGCCGCCGATAACTCCTCCTAGAGAACCGGCCGACGAGAGCCCGAACAAGGGCCATATACACATGATAAGAGATAGGCAACCATCAGAGCTGCGCCTCACGCGGGCCGTCATCGAGAAACGGGCAGTCCAGGAATCCACAAGGGTGAACTGGTCAGCCCGCCACCCGATGATACAACCGCCACCCAATGATACAACCCCCCGATTGCCCCACCGAGCCAAGGCAAATGTGCTGGGTGAGCCGAGTGCCACCAATCTGCTCCCACATCTGAGTGTTGCACTCCATAAGCTTAGTCTCCTGGAGGAAGACCACATCGACCTCCTATTCCCACATATAACGGCCAAGGGTTCGACGCCTCCCCGTGTCCCCAAGGCCACGAACATTCCATGTGAGAATCTTCATAGGGAAACTGTAGTCATCCCGCCCGTGGGTGAACTTCGACCCACTACTGCACGCCGCCTGGAGCCGCCCCGAGAGAACACCAGAAACCGCTGGGAGGGGCGGTGAATTCCCAGTGGCCTCCGGCGCGCCTCTGGCCGCGGGCGGGGTTGTCGCCTAGACAGGCGAAAGCCGACCCGGGCAGCGACGTCCAGAACATCAACGTCCGAACGACCCGGAAGGAGAGAGAGCTCGCTCGCCCGTATGGTCGACCTCCGGGGGCGTCTCCAGAGGCACAGGGGTAACGCCGGA
Organism: Pontederia crassipes; assembly: GCA_030549335.1. Lineage (NCBI taxonomy): Eukaryota > Viridiplantae > Streptophyta > Magnoliopsida > Commelinales > Pontederiaceae > Pontederia > Pontederia crassipes. The sequence goes on from CM060190.1 coordinate 41,588,205, forward strand.
GGGGGAGGAAGGGGTGTCCTGCTCGCCGAGGACCCCTGGGTCTCCTGGGACATGGCTGCCGCGGTGGCTTCTAGTGGCGTGGCAGTGGCTTCCGGTGGCGCGGCGGCGTTATTGGCGTCTGCACGGCGGCGGCGACCATAGACTCTTGTGGACGCTGCCCGGCGTCCACCTCTAGGGGGGGATGAGAGCGGCTGCTGCTGGGAGGCTGATGGAGGGAGTGGGTTGGGGGTAGTGACTCGCCGGAAAGATGGGCCGACGTCAGTGGAGGCGCCGGAAGAGAGAGCGTCGAGGGAGGGAGGTGTGGAGGGTCGTCCGGCCCGGGTCGACGAGAGGGGGGGGGGGGAGCCCGGTCCGGGTGGCATTGGGGGTTTGGTTGCGGCTTGAGCTCGGACCAGGTGTGCATGGGGTGCTATTACCTTACTTGTGTACCGGAAACAGTTACGATTGGGGTTTCTGTTAGAGTTGGTGAATACTTCAGAACCCCTTGTTTCTCACACACGGGTTCGCCCACGTGAGCTTAGGGGAATCTGAGTATTACTCAATTAGCAATACTGCTGGCGTACGAACGAAAGGGGGGGTTCAGGGGGCCCTGCCCCCCGACGGCGGTCCGTGTGGTTCGGATTAGGTTTTTTCTCTGTTTGTTTGAGTTTTAAACCCGGTTTGGAGAGGCTATTAATAGCCTAATTTCTGGTGTAATCTCGTGTGGCGGCTGTAAACCTAAACGATATAGTGGAACCTCTTTGCATGACGTAGCCCTCATCTCAAGGGTGAACCTGGGTAAATTGGTGTCTCCTCTATTTTTCTGCAATCTCTCTGCGATCTTCTCTCCTTGTTCTCGAATTTTCCCATCAATTGGTATCAGAGCACAGGTTGTTCGAGGAATTAGGGTTTATTCGAGATGTCAGGAGGGTCGCGAATCGAGATAGAAAAATTTGATGGAACACGATTTGATCTCTGGAAGATGAAGATGGAGGATCTCCTCTGTGATCGAGATCTTTGGATAGCAATCGAGAAGGAGAGGCCAGGCAAAGAAACGGCGACGGCTGCAGATGCGGCGAAGGCTTCAGATACGGCTTCCTCCAGTCAGGCAGATCCAAAGGCGATCGAAGAGTGGGATCAGATTGATAGAAAGGCGAAGGGTTTGATTTGGCTTTGTCTCGCGGATTCAATTTTTACGAATGTGATGAGCGAACCTACAGCCAGAGATCTGTGGAGAAAGTTGGAATCCCTATATCAAAGTAAGTCGTTGGTTAACAAGTTATTTCTGAGGAAAAAATTGTACAATCTTCGGATGCAGGAGGGTGACTCATTTTCTACTCATCTTTATAACTTTAACACGGTGATAAGTCAACTTGTATCAATCGGTGTTAAGTTTCAAGATGATGATAAGGCAATAACATTGCTTTGTTCGCTGCCGGATTCATGGGACAATCTGATTGTCGTGATTGATGGCGGGGATAAAGAACTTTCGTATGAAAGTGTATGTGCTGCCTTGTTATCAGAGGAAATACGGAGAAAGGGATCGGCAAGTTCTGGTAAAGAGGCGCTGGCGGCTAGAGGAAGGCAACCAAAAAGGAATCAAAATCAAAGAGGGAGATCCAAATCTCGTGGGCGTTCAAAGAGTAAAGATAAGGTGCAATGCTGGAGATGTCAAGAATGGGGTCATCTGAAGCGAGATTGCAAAAACAAGCCGGTTCACAAGAAAGAAGCTGAGTCAACCTCGGACAAAAAGAAGGCTGAGGCAGGAGATATGTATGTGGCTTCTGCATGTATGGTATAGTCAGATAAGGATCTCTGGCTCATCGATACTGGTGCTTCATACCACATGACATCTCATAGATACTGGTTTTGTGAATATGAGTATAATGGTGGGGATGTCATGCTCGGAGATGACACTACGGTTCAGATTATTGGACGTGGCAGGGTGAAGCTGAGGATGAATGATGGCATGGTGAAGACTCTACCAAATGTGATGCATATACCACTTATGAGCAGGAGTTTATTATCTGTTGGTACAATGACAGATTCGGATGTTATATTCAGTTGCGACAAAGATTCGTGCAAGATGGTCAGAGGGTCTATTGTGATTGCGCGAGGAGTTCGCTATGGCACATTGTACAAGTTGCTCGGAGAGACTATGGGCTGCAGATTTATTTCTGAAGAGGCCAAAGAAGATGAAGACATCACATCTATGCTGTGGCATCAGATATTAGGCCATATCAGTGAGAAAGGACAAGTCAAATGGTAGAAGGAGTTCCGGATTGTTCTGTGGGCTTCGGGTTCTGTGAACATTGCCTCCATGGAAAACAAAACCGAGTCAGTTTTCAACACACAAGTTCAAGAGCAACGAAGATTCTCGAACTGATCCATAGTGATATCTTTGGACCAACTCCGACTCCATCTATTGGAGGGTCCAGGTACTATGTTTCTTTTATAGATGATTTTTCGAGATACAGTTGGATTTATTTTATCAAGAATAAATCAAATGTATTCGATAAGTTTCGAGAATTTAAAGTTTTGGTGGAAAACCAATTGAGCTGCAAGATCAAGGTCTTTCGTACAGATAATGGAGGTGAATTTTGTTCAGATAAGTTTGAGCAGTTCTGCGTGGACAATGGTATTGCAAGGCAGAAGACAACTCCATATACACCTGAGCAGAATGAAGTAGCTGAAAGGTTAAATCGATCACTCATAGAGAAGGCCAGATGTATGCTGAGTTGGGCTGAATTGGGGCAAGAATTCTGAGCAAAAGCTGTAGCCACAGCAAACTACCTGAAGAACCGCTCACCGACCTCGTCAGTGAAGGATCAGACGCCTTATGAGGCAATGTTTGGGAAGAAGCCAAATTTGTCTCATGTTCGGGTGTTCGGATGTGACGCATATGTTCATATACCCAAGGAAAAGCGGGGTAAGCTTGACAGTAAATCTGAGAAGAACATATTTGTCGGATACAAGAAAGGGGTCAAGGGCTACAAACTGTGGAATCCAAAGTCAAGGACTATTATTTACAGCAGGGATGTTATTTTTCATGAATCACGTTCCCAAGTTGAAGTTCAAAAAGGTGATGAACCTAAGAAAGTGGTAGTGTTTGAAGAAGATTCTGATTCTGAAACTTCAGAGGATGCACAAGATACTTCAGTTGAGTCTGTTACAGAACCGGATCAAGAGGACTCGGTTAATGAAGTTGAAGATGCAGATTCAGATGAAGACCCAGATATTGGTACTACCATACCAGTTCTCAGGAGATCGACACAGAAAGAAGAGCACCTTTGAGATACTCTCTTAGTGCTCTGAGTTCGTTTCATGCTTTGAGCATCATCGGAGAAGAACCTAGTTCTGTAAAAGATGCAAGGTCTATGGATGATGCAAATCAGTGGGAGCTTGCTATGGCAGATGAGATGCAATCACTGGATAAGAATGAAACATGGAGCTTGTGTAAATTGCCTAAGGATAGAAAGGCAATTGGTTGCAAATGGGTGTTCAAGCGAAAGCTGAAACCGGATGGATCTGTAGAGAAGTACAAGACGAGGCTGGTAGCTAAAGGGTACTCTCAGGTTGAGGGAGTCGATTATGATGAGATTTTTTCTCCCATGGCGAAAATGACTTCAATCAAACTTGTTCTATCTCTGGCAGCAGCATATAATCTTGAGATAGAGCAGATGGATGTGAAGACGGCATTCCTTCATGGGGACTTGGAGGAAGAGATATATATGAGACAACCAGAAGGTTTTGAGGTTCAAGATAAAGAGAAGCTGGTGTGCAAATTGAAGAAGTCTCTGTATGGATTGAAGCAGTCGCCAAGGATGTGGTACCAGAAGTTTGATACGTACATGCTCGAACTCAAGTTTGTACGTTTAGATTCAGATCATTGTGTTTATGTGAAGAGAGTTGGAGATCAGTTTGTCATTCTTACACTGTATGTGGATGATATGTTGCTGATTGAAAACAGTATGAAGATGGTGAATTCAGTGAAGGGTTTGTTGGCCAAGAAGTTTGAGATGAAAAACTTAGGGCCAGCGAATTTTATTTTGGGTATGCAGATTAGAAGGGATCGTTAGAAGCGAAAGTTGTGGCTAGAACAGGAGAAATACATAAAAGAAGTGTTGAAGAAATTTAACATGTCGGACTGCAAGCCAGTGAGTACTCCTATGTCTCTAGGAACCAAACTTTCTGTAGAGCAATGCTCGAAAACGGATGAAGAAGCCGAAGAGATGGACCGTGTGCCATATGCAAGTGCAGTGGGCAGCTTGATGTATGCCATGGTGTGCACGCGTCCAGATATAACCCAAGCAGTGGGAGTCTTGAGTCGGTATATGTCTAACCCAGGCAGGGAACATTGGAATGCTATCAAGAGAGTTTTCAGGTACCTACGTGGAACTTCAGATTTTGCTTTGTGCTTTGAAGGTGCGGGAAAAGGAAAGAGGATTGATATTGTAGGCCATGTAGATGCTGATTGGGGTGGAGACATTGATAGTAGACGATCCACTAGCGGATATGTTTTTACATTATTTGGGGCTGCACTAAATTGGATGAGCAAGAGACAAAGCGTGGTAGCACTTTCTTCTACAGAAGCTGAATATATGGCTCTTACTCATGCTGCAAAGGAGGTCATATGGCTATGGCGGTTGTGCTTGGAGCTCGGATTTGAGCAAGGTGCCATAGAGGTGAAATGTGATAATCAAAGTGCTATTCAGTTAGCTAAGAATCCTGCATTTCACTCACGCACAAAGCATATTGACATCCAATACCATTTCATTCGGGAAAAGGTGGAAAAGAAAGAGGTTCAGCTTGAAAAGGTTGATACAACAGAGAATAGTTCTGATTTTCTGACTAAAGCAGTTACATGTGCAAAGTTCGAGTGGTGCTCTACTGCTATCGGATTGAAGAAGAATGTTGCTGGCAAGGCTCTCATCGGTGTGAAGTATCCGCCAAGTGGGAGAATGTTAGAGTTGGTGAATACTTCAGGACCCCTTGTTTCTCACACCGGGTTCACCCACGTGAGCTTAGGGGAATCTGAGTATTACCCAATTAGCAGTGCTGCTGGCGTACGAATGAAAGGAGGGGTTCGGGGGACCCTGCCCCCCGACGGTGGTCCGTGTGGTTCGAATTAGGTTTTTTCTCTGTTTGTTTGGGTTTTAAACCCGGTTTGGAGAGGCTATTAATAGCCTAATTTCTGGTGTAATCTCGTGTGGCGGCTGTAAACCTAAACGATATAGTGGAACCTCTTTGCAGGACGTAGCCCTTATCTCAAGGGTGAACCTGGGTAAATTCGTGTGACTCTTTTATTTTTCTGCAATCTCTCTGCGATCTTCTCTCCTTGTTCTCAAATTTTCCCATCAGTTTCGAGTTCGATTGCAGTTTCTGTTGCGGTTGGTTGTTTGTTTGTTGGAAGCGTGTCTTTTAAGCTTTCAGTTCGAAGTCTGATTCCGCTGTACTTGTTCAGCTTCATCCGTAAGGATACCTGACCACAAACTTGGAAAGGATGGCCCCCAGGAGTCTGTCCTGCTCTACCTTGTCTGTCCTGTTGACATACGAGGCATGTCTTCACATACTCAGCAATATCATCTCGCATGCCCAGCCAATAGTACCCGCTTTTGCAAGGCCTGGTGGTCCACATAGACTATTTTGTGCCTAATCTAATAGCTAACGCCGAAACTTCTGTTCTAATTGAAACAGAATGTACCATGTCATGTGATTAAAGTCCAAACAGAGCTCCAACTAGATGACAGATACAAATGACAAATAATTCTACACATGTATGATGCAACAAAATCTAGTTAATTCATTAAGGCTAATCAATTTGATGGAAGTACTTCAGGGGAACATATTATCATAGAAGCATCAGGCATTATGCTTCAAATCAACGATGAAAACTCTGAAACTAAAGTCAACGCCTACCACAAGCTCGCAGAATGCATTATAGTACTGAGGGAACTTTCCCGATGCCCCGCCTAGGGCTGTTTGTGTAGCATCCAGAAGAAGAAATATTTTTTCTCGAACTGGAAAATCTGTCTGCAACAAATAAACAAACCGAATCGCAGATGAACAGAATGTCTAATTGAAAACAGATTTAACATTTTCATACAATATAACCAAATTTCCAGAAAAATCAGTGTAAAATGACCTTTTTCTTTACTATCTTCACGAGTATTGGTAGAACAGCATTATCGATTACTTGTTTGTGCACATGCTCCCCACAGTTATTCATTAGCATTTCTAGCAACTGCAATAGTAAAAGACCAATTTACTGGAAAGAGACAGAGTGATAAGGATCATTCCATTTAGAGAAACAAGGAATTTCCTGTTAAATTTTCATTTGCCATACATAGATAAAACTTCTCCTCAAAACTAGTTGGATAAAACAACGTAATAGTCATCAATCAAAAAGTGCTAGAACTCACCATTACTGTAAAAAGTTGAGAATTAGCATGCTTATTCTTCAGTCGTTTCTTAATAGACTTGATGACATCTTTCGTTTTCCTGAATGTAAGAAGCATTTAGTAAAAAACTACAATGCTGGATGCTATCAGAAGTGATTACATATCTAAATTACCCAAATGCGACATGAAAGGAACTCTAGATTCAAATGCAAAAAAAAAAAAAGAAAAGGAAATTCACTATTCCATGAGGTATATTCGGAAATAACTCGCAGATCATGATAATACCCCGGATCACGCGCAACAAGTTCACAAATTTCGATATTTTTCATCCAGTTCATCTCTTTTAGCCTCTCGCTTGTGGCCTGATTGACCATCTCGGCAGCCATTGCTTCCCACCAGGAAGCCAAATATTTCTTGCCACAGAATTTCTTAAGATGGATTTTATCCTGACGGATGAGTTAACTGACACCTGCACAAAAAAGAATCATGAGCGACACAAGGAACAGGGTCCTCTATGATCATTCTGTAAGCATTAAAGCTAAGACACACAAACAGGCACACAAAGACCACAAAAGACTGCACCTGGATGTTTAAGAATAAAAAAAAAAGAAAGAAACACTAATAAACACTAACAATATAGGACAGGATATAACAAGATGAAATTAATCAACCAGAGCAATGTTTTTATGCTACTTCAAAGCTGCACGACCCTTTTTCCCAACCATTGATTCTTCGAAAAATGATGATAACAAAACGGAATAGCACGAGAGGCTCCAACTTTCAGTACCCAGGAGCACTACTAGCAACATCAGAAAGCGAGAAAGAAGGAACAAAGTGGAGCACCTTCACAGTGCACAGCAATCCCAAAACGCATACCCTAAGAAAAGCTTCAATCCTAGAGCAAGAATCGCACTTTAAGCACGTGTCGATTCAAACCCTGCAACGACGGCAACGAATGCAGAAAAGAAAAGAAAGGACTCCGCCAACGCCATAAAAGGATTCGTTTATGCTGCGAGAGGAAAAAAAAGTCGATCACAAACCTGAAAAATCCACTTCTTGGCAGCTCACGGGGCTTCTCCGTCTCGAGTCGACCAGCTCGACCTCATTGCAAAACAAAGGTCGATACGAAGCTCAAATCAAAACAAAAGTTCGAACCTTTTGCAACAAAGAGAAACTGGAAACGAAGACGAAGTCGATCGAGAAAAGAGAAGGGATGGCAGGCCGAGGAGATGATGGAGATGGCGGCAACTCGGCACCACGCTCCAGAAAAAGACGAGAGAGAGAGAGAGAGAGAGAGAGAGGAACTCCCCCCTCACCCGGACAGCGGTGGTGTTCGGGGATGTGGCGATGGATTCTTAATCAGGAGCCGTCCGGTACCGCCCCTCCGAATGGTGTACAGCCGTCCGATGGAGGAAGAGAGAGAAAGAGAGAGCGCGCGTGGGGGGACCACGTCGCGGTAAGATCTCGGATGAGCGGCGCGGTGCGTCTACGTTGTTCGTGCCGACGTGCCCTCTATTTTTGTTTTCTTTCTTTTCTTTTTTTTTAAATGTTGAGATGGTCTCATCGATGAAGTCCAATATATTTATTGCAGTGTATAGATGGAGCATCTTCTTATTTTTCAGATGCATAATAATAATAATAATAATAATAATAATAATAATAATAATAATAATAATGTGTACGTTGATCGTATCCATGGTCGTGAGAAAATTCGGAGGTTTAAAATGAAAATAAATTCGTTTTTAAAATTTATTTGTTAACTTTGAAAAATTAAATCTACTAATTAATAATCAATTAATTTTGGAAGTCAATAGATAAGGAATACTTTTGAGTTATAGTTCTAATGAGATCTGCATTTTCTTTTTAGCAACGTTAGTTAGAGCATTGTTGATTGATGAATTAAGAATCAAATATGAAACGAATCAATAAAATGAAAAAAATGAAGAAGAAAATATTTAATTACTGTAGATTAATTATAATATACATACATCATTAATGAGAGAAAAAGTAGAACAAAGTTAATATTAAATAAGTATCTAAGCCGAGCTCTAATAGCATCTAATAATTTTAACTTTTGCAATACAAAGTATACTCATTTTACCTTTTGAATAAATTAGTATGTAAGTAAATAAGTATACTGCATTATATTATTTATCGTGTAAACTAGGTTAAAATTGCAATACAAATAAAGGGTTATTTACACCTAAACTATCATAATTTTTCATATATAATCCCAAACTACTTCTGTCATCTTTTTCGTTAATTTCATTTTTTTCTCATTTATGAAAAGTCGAAGTTATCCTTTTAACTTTTAAAATAATACACAATAATAAATAAAATTAACAATTAAAAAAAGGCAGGGGTGTCACCCCCTCGATGGTCGGCTAAAGGCTCTCAGGGGCGACGCCCCCTCCCCCACAGCCCCCTCGTCGCCGGTGCGTACGGAGGGCGACGCCTGACCCCTGCCCCCACTCCCACCCCTTTCACTCGTCGATTGGCATGTATGAGGGGAGGGGGGGCATCGTCGGCAGGGGGGTGGGGAGGTTGACGTCATCGTCCTGTGCGAGCTTGCACCGAGGGGTGCATGAGTTCCTGTGCAAATTCGTCAACGTGTGACCTCGCACAGGGGTCATGGGCGAGCTCGCGAGGGGGTCGCACATGGCGAGAAAGAAAAAGAGGGGCCGTTGGCCCCCTTTGCGAGCTCGCCAGTACGAGAGCTCACAAAGTCGCAATAGTTTAGGAATCAGAAAAAATAAATTCATAGATTGAAGTTAAAAGTGAAAAATCGTAATAGTTCAAGGGTGGTTTATGAAAATAACTCATAAATAAATTTGTAATCACATGTCAAGTATATTCATTAGCTTTAATATATAGTTTTTTAATATATAAGATAACACACTTTGTGAAAATAACTTATATTTTCTCCCCAAATTAATTAAAATGGATTTCTTTTAAAGGATAAATAATCTTATATAAACTATATTTATTTTTCCTCCCATTAATTTCTCTTTCCTTCTTCTACCATTTCCTTCCTCCCTCCATTAATCTCTCCAAATGTGCCCTATTAAACTCACAAAATCCCGATCTAATATTAAATACGATTTTACCGTCTAATCGACCTTGGTCTTATCTTAAACATAAAAGATCTTATCTATGCATATGATTAATATAATAATTTTAAAAATAGAAAGTATTAATAATTAATTTAGAAAAAAATAATTTTCTGATTTCTATTATATCATGATATAATTGACTTAAAAATAATTTAAAAAATGTGATTAGTTGAAGTATAATTTAAAATTTAACTGGTATTTTTTAAAAAAAATTTAAAATATTTATTTATTATTGATAAATAAAATTTATGTACTTAATTCGATCTTGTAATTTTTAATTTTAGGATTCCACTGCGATACTAGGATTTATCTTATATAATGAATTTAATGCTACAAATCCAATGCATCTTGTAAGCTTATTATTTAAGTGAATGATAAAAGTTTCTTCCTTACTCCTTCAAATAAAGATGGAAAGAAGGGAAACGGTATAATGAAAACGAATTTCATATTTATTCTTATGATCTCAACATATAAATACACGTATGAAAAATAAATGTCTAAATAAATTTATTATTAAAAATTTATTTTCTTTCATTCTGATTACTATGTCATCTAAATAAGATTAACTATTCTAATTTCTTTTCATTTGCTTCTCATATTTTTCATTCTTCCTCTTTCCCTTTCTTTCTCATTAATGACTTTTGAACCAAAACAAAACAAGCTAGGAAACGCCCAAAATCTTCCATGTTAAAACCAATATATGACCAAATCGCCTAAATGAACAAAATCATACCCATCTCTTTCAAAATCACACACAACATAGCAGCAACAAACAAGTTCTACATCCATCTCGTATATACATAAGGAACAAATAATTAACGCAAACATGTTGCAATATTGTTCACACAAGGAGGGGTTTCTTCGTCGTATGATGATAGCATAATTTTCATTATTTTTTTATCTCTTTGGCAAGACACCAATTAAGTAGCACACTGTAGATTACTCTTCTGCACATTCTGGACCCTGAAGCTTAAGCAGGATCAACCCAGTTATGTGAAATAATTATGACCAAAGGCACTGATAAGCATGTGTGCATGCATGTATACATAAGGCCATGTGATTTGGTAATATATACTGGTCTTATATCTGTATAGAGAATCCTGTCCTTTTTTTTTAAAGTCCACTGTCCACAGAGCACATGAATCATCAAAGGGAAGAAATTGCTGCAGATCCTCCAATATGATCTTCCTTCACTGATGGTGTTGGTGTATGAATCTAACTGTGATCACATCATATTGCTGGCAGTCCCAACTTTGTGGTCCTCCTAAAACCTGCATCCACAGGAATAATGGCCATAACAAGTAACATGACCAGCTTCCTTCAAAAGAACAGGAAGAACAAGGTAGCATGACTGATAACAACTGAGGGCCTACTCGAGGTTGTTTCATTTGATGATAAGACTAAGCAAAACTGGGCACTCAACAACAATCATCGCCAGATTCGTTAATTAATTTGTGCATTCCCCACACTCAAACGCTTTAGTCTAGCGAAATCAATGTAATGAATGCATCTAACTCCCCTTCATCAGGGTTTCTTTCATAATCCCTACATCCAGATTGCTGTTTGGCAGAAAGGTGACAGCTAATCCTTTTAGAGCATGACATTCCAGCTATTCCATGCCCAACAATCAGAGTTCATATCATTTGCACTTTAACATCAATTGCAAGCTGCTGTCCAGCCATAACACTCAACAGTGTGTCCTTCATAGGATATCTCAATATATTAACAGCATGTTTGGCATAGAGGAAAAAAAACATAAGTTTCCTTTTGAGCAATAAATAAATAAATTTTTTGTTTATGTGAACGTAAAATGGCACTAGTAGTATCCATAAAAGTCTCAATTTTTTCTTAAAGGAGAAAATTAGAAAACAATCAAGGTATCTGCTTGGTAATGAAAGGATTCATTTTTGTCGGCAATGGAAAAAAGCACAATCTCCCCTTGGAAAGCCAGAAAACCATTGCAATTATATTTGCTCTATACAGCCAAACATTCAGATGGCAGCTCAATGTGGCATGCCAGAAACCCATGAAAGAATAGAAGTCTGGTGGGTCTCTTGGTGTCCCACAATCCAAACATGTGAAGTAGCTGATCTCTTCACATTTCCCAACATGGCCTTCACACTTGTGCAATCCGCCCATCATTCCTATTTCCATCTAACAGTTGCAAATAACTGTTAATGTATGTGTTGTTGTGCTACCATTTTTTTTAATGTGCTGGAAAATTTTCTTTATTTTTCTTTTGGAAGTCTTGGCCTCTTGTATCGTGATTTATAGTGATTAAGATTCTTTCACTATGTACGAGCTACAAACACACAGATGTCTTTTTCATTTCTTTCTTTTTATTTTAAACTATATATATAATACATCTTTATAATTAAGTGAAAAGTAGAATGTCATATAATTGGCTTTCTTTTTGCAAGCAATATAGGAGAATATGTTTGTTGCTGACTCCTTGTATTTTCATATATTTTACGTTTTCAATTACATAAAATTTGTAAAATAAATAAATAATAATTTAGTTTAAAAAAAAAGTTGGGCAATTAGTTAGGTCAGTTCGATTCAGATTAAAATTTTTCAATTCATATCCGACCCTTCAAAAATATTCCAATCAAGTTGGATTGACGAATACATCTGATGGTGAACAGCTCTAATCAAATGAAGAACACTTAAGTCAGTTATCCACCAATTTTATTATATATTTATCTTTCGTTAACTTGTTTATATTCTCACAATAATTGTATAAAATTTGACTATCTAAGTAGTTTATTTTATATTTTTATGCTTAGAACAATGCAAACATGTTCAAGGGCAGCCCCATTTATGGCAGTGCATCCACCGAAAAGTTTGTGGATTTGTATATTATAAGTCCAGTTTACACATCTAAACTGCATTGCCAATTCCAACTGAAGAAGGATGATCTTTTGATGCTCTCAGCCCTTTTTTTTTAATTTCTGATGTCTTTTACCACTATTATCATTTTCGTTTTATATTTTGATTAATTTAAATTCATTTTGTTGTGATTATAAGTATCCTATTAGTTACCAAATGGCAATTCTAATATTTTTACTTTATTTCACCATGTTCATGCTTTTTTCTAGGGTAAATTGCATAAAAAAAGTCTCAACTTTCGATTTATTCTCAAATCTAGCATGAACTTTTATTTTTTGCATAAAAAGTCACAAACTTTGATTTTATTTTCAAATCTAGCCTAAACTTATATTTTTGCATAGAAAATCATGAACTTTAATTTAAGTCTCAAATCGAACATAAACTTTTATTTTTAAAATTTTAAAATTAGTTATAAATGTAGCCTATTATTGTATTAATATTAATAAAATTATAAATATTAATCAAATAAAATTGTGTACCTTATTTTATATTATTATCAAAGTCGTAATTTTTTCACCATACTTGAACTTTAATGTGAAGTCCAACATTTTAAACTTTGATCATCGCATCCGATCATTCGAGTTAATCGATCCGATCCAATTTGATCTGATTTTAAAAAAAAATTCGAGTCAATGTCCGATCTGAATTTTGATAACATAAATTATTTTTTAGAAAGATTATCACTTATTAAATTATCAATAATTTTATTTGATTAATATTTATAATTTTATTAATAATAATACAATAATAGGCTACATGTATAATTAATTTAATTTTTTTAAAAAAAGTTTAGGTTAGATTTGAGACTTAAATTAAACTTCATAACTTTTTACGCAAAAATATAAGTTTATGCTAGATTTGAGAATAAAATCAAAGTTCTTGACTTTTTATGCAAAAAATAAAAAATAAAAGTTCAGACTATATTTGAAAATAGATTGAAAGTTGAGGCTTTTTTATGCAATTTACTCTTTTTTATAGCAAACTCTATATAATATCATTTTATTTTCCTTTTTTATTCTTTTTAATTTATTATGTCACCAACTATATATTTTTATTACTTATGTTAAAATTTGTATTTATCTATTTTTTAAAATGATGTAATAAGTATTTGATAAATTTTAATATTACTATTTTTAATTTTATTTTTTTCTATTTGGCACTAATTTGGAACTAATGTTTTAAGACTTGAAGGGGTCATCCATCAAGAGATGAATGGGCTAGGTTGAATTGATCGGGTCAAAGCAAATAGTCAAATCGGATAGTATAAGTTAGTACAAATATAATGAAATAAGTTAAATAGATTTCTCTTGTATTGTAAGTGTTAATAATGTCTTGAATCTCAACTCAGTTATTTCCCTTTCTTAGTCAGGCACTTCACGAGATAGGTGTCATATTCTGAGGGATTAATTCAGAGTCCTAGTTAATCTGTAATTCTTATCGTATGTTAAAGAGAGTGCCTATATAAATTTTCTAGGGGTATAGATAGAGACGCATCCTTGTAATCATTATTATTCCATAATAAAGAGAGTCATCGTTTCCCGAGAACGTAATTCGATTTAGGGTGAACCTCGTAAATCTCTGTGTTCTTCTGTATGCGTGCGATCTCTCTCACTTTTTTCATAACAAACTAGTATCAGAGCCTTAGGGTTGGTCAGCGATTCTCAATCAAGTAGGGAGATGACGTCGCACAATGTGAATGTGGAGAATTTCATCGGTAGAAATAATTTTGGATTATGACAGATCAAGATGCGAGCGCTTCTGAAGCAACAAGGAGTCTGGGCGTCACTCTCAAACGTGTCAAAGAACAAAGCAAAGGAAGAAGACTCGAAGGGCAAAGAAAAGGAGATCGACCTCGCTACTTTAGCGGCACAGGAGGAGAAGGCGCATTCGATAATTTGTTGTGTCTGACGGATGAGGTGATAATCGAGCTCGCAGATGAAAAAAATGTGGTCGGTCTGTGGTTGAGACTCGAGAGTCTATATATGACGAAGTATCTCACTAACAAGTTGCTATTGAAGCAACGTCTGTTCTCTCTTCGCATGCAAGAAGGTACCCTTATGAAGGAACATCTTGATCAGTTAAATTCTTTGTTGATGGAATTGAGAAATATCGATGTTAAGATCGAGGATGAAGATGTTGCCCTAATTCTGTTAGTTTTGCTTCCTCCATCATATGAGAATTTTGTTCAGTCTATGATTATCGAGATGGAAATTATAAGTTTAGAAGAAGTAAGATCGAGTCTTCATCATTAGAAGGTGCGAAGTACTTTCTATCCGTGATTGATGACTACTCGAGGATAACTTAGATGTTCTTGATGAAACACAAGAGTGAGACCTTCAAGAAGTGGAAGGTCTTGGTGGAAAATCAGACATCAAAGAAAGTGAAGCGTCTTCGCATCGATAATGGTTTGGAGTTTTGTTCTGCTGAATTCGATCAGTTCTGCAAAGATGAAGGTATTGCCTGACATCGCACAGTCAAGAATACTCCATAATAGAATGGAATGTCAAAATGAATGAGGAGGGCACTTCTGAAAAGGGCAAAGTGCATGCTCTCTAATGTTGGCATAACTAGGATGTTCTGGGCTGAAGCTGTTAACACAGCTTGCTACTTAGTGAATAGAACTCCGGCGACTACGATTAATCTCAAGACTCCAACTAAGATATGGTCAGGAAATCCTACTGATTATACTAATCTAAAAGCTTTTTATTGTCTAGTATGCTATCACGTCAGTGAAGAAAAGTTGGAGCCAAGAGCCAAAGAAATGGTGTTCGTCGGATATAGTGCATGAGTGAAAGGCTACAGAATCTAGTCTTATTTATAACACAAAGTCATCCACGGCAGAAGCGTGAGATGAAGCATCAATGCTTCAGTTGAAGATGGAGGTTGAAGAGAGTGTCAGTAAATAGGTGGAGGTTAAAATCACTCCAACTGGGAATGATGTTGAAGGATCACATCAAAAAGTAGAATCAAAAGATGAAGAATCTGATGAGCAACTTGAAGATTAGTCAATTGCTGCTAGACGTCCTCGCAAAAAAGTGTGTCCTCCTAAGCGATATGGCTTCGAGGATATAGTTACTTATGCACTATAGGTAATTGAAGAGGTGAAGTCCTAGAGCCGTCCTCTTATAGGGATGTCATCATATGTGTCGAATTTGAATAGTGAATCGCTACTATAGGTGATGAGATGAAATTTCTTCATAAGAATCAGACGTGAGAGCTGGTCAAGTTGCATAAAGGCAGAAATGTTGTTTACTGTAAATGGATCTTCAAGAAGAAAGCTGAAATTCTAGCAGTTGAAGGCACAAGATACAAAACACAACTGATTGCTAAAGGTTATAGTTAGAAAGAAGGTGTGGACTACAATGAGATATTCTCACCTGTTGTCAGATATACTTCTATCTACTTGCTCTTGTAGCACATTAGAATTTAGAGCTCGAGCAACTAGATGTGAAGACAGTTTTTCTCCATGAAGAATTTGATGAAGACATTCTTATGAGCCAACCAGAGAGATTCTCCATTACAGAAAAGGAGAATTAAGTGTGCAGACTGAAGATGTAACAACCGACAAAAAAAAAAAGAATATAACAAGTCAAATTAATTTAAACTTGATCAGCCAACCATAAAGATAAAAACTAAAAACTAATCCTATTAGGAGTTAAAAACCAAAGCAAAGGGGGGAGAGTTTTATCAAGATTAATTAGATTAATTAGGAGAGGAGTCCTATAAGATAGAAATAAATCCTGCATTAATTTTCTTTTCCCTGAACTCATGAACTCCCCTCTCTGTCCTGTTGTTCTGCCTCTGGTGCGTGAACAGGGAAGAAAAATTCTTCCTCGATCATCTCTGGTAAGAACGACCGGACAACGAACACTCCCCTCCAATCGTTGCTATGATTCCACGAAGGATTTCTCACGGCCTTTCTTCTTCTGATTGGTTTATAGGTGAAGAACACTGGAGGGGGAAAATCGTTGATTCGGGTCGACGTAGAGGGTAGATTTGATCGGAGCAAGGAAACGAATGCGAATAGAGATGGGTGAACTAAAATCACCTTGCATAACCCCTGATTAGATTTAAACCAGACCCTAATTGATTATGAACAAGAAGAAATTAAGAAGACGGTCACAAGTTCTTGATTTGATTGTTTGGTTCTTGATTTCCTCTGATTGTGTGATTAATTGTATACATGTTTTATTCATGTTGTTAAGTTGTTGTTTTGATTGATTTCTAGGAAGTAGAAACTAGGTTAGGATGTTATCATGCTAGAGGTTTTAAGAAATTTTCATGTTTGGAGATTCATCGGAACGCCGACTGGTCGATCGATCCTTGTTCATTGTTAACCACCAGTCGATCGATTTACCAATCCCTCAACCAATTTCATTATACATCAACTGGTCGATCGATCCCCCTCTATTGTGACCTGACCGGTCGTCCGATCTCCGAATAACATCCGCCGTCCGGTCGACCATTCAATAGAATGAATCGACCGATCTGTCCGTCCTAGAGTTAGGTTTGTTAAACCCACCGGTCGACTGATCCGAGCAAACCGATTGACCGATCCGAACAGACCGATCAACCGACTCAAAGCCTACTGGTCGACCGATTTCCCGTGATCCCTTTTTAATACTTTGATCAATCATTCTTAATCCTGATTTGAATCTTGCCTATTCTTATTTGATTTATTAAGATAATGATTAAATTAGTATTATATGGTTTATTCATGATTCATCCATGATTCAAGTTATGAATTCACATGATGATTAAATCTATCAATGATCCTTCCAATTCTTATATCATGATTGAACAATGAATAATAATATTTTGAAGCTATTAATAAGTTCAGATAGAAGATTAATCATGGGTTGCCAGTCCAAGCCAAGTGTCTCAAAATAGGGGTCGCTCCCTTGGTCACGATTTGATCACCTATTAATCGATACAAGGCTGTATCATTTGCTCGGCATACCTCAAGAACTAAAGGCACCTAAAGACATCCTGATTTCTAATTATTAACCAAGATTAAGAAGCATGATTAAGACAAGTCAAGTTATCGTCATGAATTCTAAGCATGCCATGATTTTAAGTTTACTAAGCATCATTTGATTCTAGTGATTTATGATATTTTTTTATTCATCTCTTATTATGATTTATGATGCTACCATGTTATCCTTTTCATGTTCAAGCTAAGTATGTCTTTCTTACATCTGATTATTCTATTCATGTTATGCATTGTATATTATGTGGTTCCCCACTAGGCTGTAAAGCTTACAGAAGGACCTCCTCCTTTGTGTCTGATTTTCACAGGGCCATGTCAGTGATGAGGTGAAGTAGGTGTGTTGCGACAAGTCTCTGGCGATAAGAAAGCACATGAACCACATGGCTTATTAGATTCATTTTTAGATTTTCTTTTTTCTTCCGCATTTATAGATTCATGATGTAGAATTTTATTTTATTCCTTAGAGATGATGTAATCACTTTCTAGACTTCTACAATTAAAGTTATCATTTTCCTTATTTCTCTATTTATTTATTATTCCACTGATGTGTCTCAGTTCTTGACTGAGATATGATCAACAAAGTAGTCAAAGTCATAGCGATCGTAGCATCTTTAGGTTGGTCTTCGTCACGTGGCGGGGTTCTATTTGGGAGTGTTACATTTATGATATCCGAGCTAAAGTCAGGACTCTCTTGATGTCCTAGTGTATGGAATAGTATGATATTAGTTCATGTGCTATCACCGAGCAATCGCCACACCCTCCACGGTAAAGTACAAGCAAGATATTTCTTGCTTTGAGTTATTCATTATTGATGTATTGATATATATTTCATATAAGTAGTTGATTCCTAAGGAGGTTATTCTGTATTGTAGGAATCAACCTAAATGTTATTAGCGATTAGACAAAAAAGAGTCATAAAGGTTACGAATAAATTGAAAAAGAATAAGTAACAAGCATGTTGATCAGTATACCTACATGAAGAACGAGTCTTACCGATATTTAAAGAATAAAATATAAGAAACAATTTTGTCTCTTATAAATCATGTTTTCCATCTCTTTCATGATCGCCTTCACGGATTTTACTACAGCAGTATGAAGAGGAAAATGAGTAGGCATATCAGTTGTAAAGAGATGTAGATTTAAGAAAAAAATGAGGGAATTATAAGAGTAATTAAATGATTCGACACACACAACACGTAAGTGTAAGATGATTTCAAATAGTATAAGTGAAATCAAACATGTCTAAGTTATAATTTATCGTTATGACTTATGCGGTTTGATAGGTCTACTAATATAGGGATTTAATAAATTATCTTATATGTTTATATTGATAAGTATGGACCCATAATGCTCGTTGTGCCTTAGACTTCATATGACCTCCCTATATTATGTTGATAAAGGTCCTAAGAAAATCTAAATTAGTTATACGAAATTCTTAGTTGGACTACTTTATGTGAAAAATAAGAGTCAAAATTATTAATTATGTTCAAGTTATGTAAGATCCATATACAAGAGTTTTAAGAATTAGTGAACTGCCCTAGAATTATGTATAAGGTATGGATAGATAAATATAGAAGCTTAAAGGGTTCATAAGTCACATTGACTTGAATAAATGTTAGAAGAAACTTTCAATAAGTAAGTGACTGCCTGAGTTAATTGAACATTTAGATCTAGCATACTTATACACATATGTACATATAACATAATATACTTATAAATATATAAAGATAAATAAATAAATAAATCGATTTAATTAACTTAGTTTAATATATAGTAGATTTGAAATTTTATTAATATGAAGTATATTTTTATATAGCCATTATTAAAGAATGAATTCTCTATAATCGCAATGTAAATATATTTTTAAAATAGACTAATATGGTTGATAAAAGAATTATATAAGAAAGGATTAAATGAATGTGAGAAATTTTGAAAATATTTAAAGTCTCTTAACTGAGATATGCTTAAGGAGGATATGAGCTCCCAATTATTAAGTATTAAAAGATTTAAACATCAAAGTGAGAAAATTTTAGAAAGTATGAGAGGGTTAAGGTAAAGTATGAGGGATTTTATAAGTCCCCTACAAAGTTACTGGGGAAGTAAGTTATACACCTGATAAGGATGATTATGAAGTAAATTATAATTTTTTACTTGATTTATCTTGACTATGGATATATTTATTAATTTTCATAATAATGTCCAAATCGTATAGAGTAATTAATCATATAATCATGGTTGATGGTTCAACAAGGAAAATGAAACATATATATGTTTAGATAATGGGTTAAGCAAGTCATCAGATAATACATAGAATGTCCTCTAAGATGCAAGATATAAGATAATATATAGAATGTTCTTTAAGATGCCTCAACGTCAATATGATAAAAAATGTTCAAGATTTTATCTTGATCAAGGGGACCACTCATGATTTGATCATAAGTTTTATATATGGATTGATTTTTCCTTTTTCGACCTTAAAGTTATCATGACCCTCTCTTATGTGCTACAAGATATCATTAATACAAAAGACAATGAAACGATGCACAAAGAAGAATGATGATTGTTTGTCTTCTGTTTTGTTGATTGTGTTATTTTTCTGTCTTATTGTTTGAATGCATTCCATCTGTTCACCTGCATAAGGACTTATGTTATGTAGTGTGCATAAATTGTTCTGTTCATTATGGATTAGATCGTACTATGTAGCGACCCCTCAGCGTAGATATCGTTTGTTCTTAACATTAAGTCGGAGTGTTTTTCACTTCCCCATGATTATTATACCAATGTATTTCCCTATGCATGGAGTTGAAAGATACTCCACTCTAGAAGATAAGAACTCGGAATGATAATGTGTAATCACTAGTCTTCTATGAAATTATGTGACATGAAAGTTGCAATGAGAAGATCAATTAAAGGCAAAGTAAGGTAAACCAAGAAGTTAAAGTTGAAAATAACCCTCATAATCAAATTATCAAATAAAGTATTGATACAAGTGATCGAGACATAGGAAGGATATCAAATGACATTTATTAATGAACCACTTTATTTCAAGTGGTGTAATTATACCAAGAATGATTCACCCTCAAATGATTTGTAAAACTCTTGATTTATTCCAGATATAATTGTCTCAATTGGTAATTACCTATCTTTGTATTTTGTCCAATCTTTCAAGATATTTGATATAAGACAAAGGCCAAGTGATTATATCACCAGAACATCGATATTAGACGATACTAAGCGTGGATTTTCATCGAATCCAAAGAAATTACTTACATTGAGTACTGGACCCTTATGGATGTCTGATCAATAGCTATGGATGTCTAAGGTATAAGGGATCAATGGATATAAAATGATTTAACTCACATATACTATCCCTAGAGCTTACAAATCTATGAAGTAGTGATAAATTTTTCTTCAATTTTCAATGGTCAATGATTAAGAAATATAATGATGGTATAAGAAGAAATGACAAGTTAAAAGCTTAGTTAATAGTAGGAATGAAAGCTCAAGAGAACATCGGAGTGCAATCAATTATTCGTATCTAACTACTATTATCATAGGTTGGGGATATGTCAAATATAAGGACAAAAGTAAATATAGTAAGTACAACTGATGTTGAAAATTATATTGAATGTAAATCTTAGAAGAGTAAATATAGTGCTTGCTCAAGAATGTCCACTAACACTTCTTTTAAGGAGGTTATTGACTCTACTAATTATAATCTTATACGTTTGGGGAATAGTAGAATAAGAAATACATGTTAATAGAGAGGATCCGTTATACTGAATCAAATTCTTTTGTAATAAGTGTTATCATTCGAACACTGGCAAGACACATATTAAAAGTTCCTACGGGTGAAACTGTCGTTCACATACTCATTGGTAAAGTGGATGAAGAAAGGAACATGAGCATTGAAGAAGTGAAAGAGGCAGTGCAATATGCCAAAAAGATAGAATTAATTAAACAAAGAATAAAGACTGCTCAGGAAAAACAAAAGAGTTATGCCGATAAAGGCATACGAGAACAAATCTTCTAAGTTGGTGACCAAGTGCTTCTGAAAGTATTCCCTATGAAAAGGGTCATGAGATTCAGCAAGCGAGAAAGCTCAATCCTCGCTATGTAGGCCCCTTCGAGATACTAAAGCTGGTAGACGAGGCAGCATGCAAACTGGCTCTACCCCATCCTATGGGAGGGTACATAACGTATTCCACATATTTATGCTCAAGAAGTACAAGTACGATGCTGCAAATATTCTAAGGATAGAGGAGTCAGATCTAGCTGCAGACTTGACCTATGCTGAGTATCCAACACATATAGTGGAGCGCAATGTGCAACGTCAGAAGAACAAGAATGTACTCATGGTCCGGGTAGCTTGACATTTCCATCAAGGCAATGATGCGACATGGAAACTCGAGTCAGAAATGCGCCAAGAATTCTCTCACCTTTTCAGTAAGTCCTCTACCCTATGCAAAATTCGAGTACAAAATTTCTTTTAAAGGAGGTAAGAATGTAACAGCTGACAAAAAAAAGAATATAACAAATCAAATTAATTTAAACTTGATCAGCCAACCATAAAGATAAAAACTAAAAACTTATCCTATTAGGAGTTAAAAACCAAAGCAAAGGGGGAGAGTTTTATCAAGATTAATTAGATTAATTAGGAGAGGAGTCATATAAGATAGAAACAAATCCTGCATTAATTTTCTTTTCCCTGAACTCACGAACTCCCCTCTCTGAACTGCTGTTATGCCTCTGGTGCGTGAACAGGGAAGAAAAATGCTTCCTCGGTCGTCTCTGGTAAGAACGACTGGACAACGAACACTCCCCTCCAATCGTTGCTATGTTTCCATGAAATATTTCTCACGGCCTTTCTTCTTCTGATTGGTTTATAGGTGAAGAACACTGGAGGGGGAAAACCATTGTTTTGGGTCGACGTAGAGGGTAGATTACAGAGAGTCGACTGATCGGAGCAAGGAAACGAACGCGAATAGAGGTGGGTGAACTGAAATCACCTTGCATAACCCTTGATCAGATTTAAACAAGACCCTAATTGATTATGAACAAGAAGAATTAAGAAGAAGGTCACAATTTTTAATTTGATTGTTTGGTTCTTGATTTCCTCTGATTGTGTGATTAATTGTATACATGTTTTATTCGTGTTGTTAAGTTGTTGTTTTGACTAATTTTTAAGAAGTAGAAACTAGGTTAGGATGTTATCATGCTAGAGGTTTTAAGAAATTTTTGTGTTTGGAGATTCATCGGAATGCCGACCGGTCGATCGATTTACCGATCCCTCAATCGATTTCCCGATCCCCTCTATTGTGACCTGACCGGTCATCTGATCTCCAAACCACATCCGTCGACCGGTCGACCGTTCAATAGAATGAATCGAACGATCCATCCGTCCTAGAGTTAGGTTTGTTAAACCCACCGGTCGATCGATCCGAGCAGACCGGTCGACCGACTCAAAGCCTACCGGTCGACCGATCCCCAGGATCGGTCGATTGATTTTTCATGATCCCTTTTTATCACCTTTATCAATCATTCTTGATCCTGATTTGAATCTTGCTTATTCTTGTTTGATTTATTAAGATAATGATTAAATTATATTATACAATTTATTCATGATTCATCCATGATTCAAGTTATAAATTCACATGATGATTAATTCTATCAATGATCCTTTCAATTCCTATTTTATGATTGAGAATAACAAGATTTTGAAGCTATTAATAAGTTCAGATAGAAGATTAATCATGGGTTTCCAGTCCAAGCCAAGTGTCTCAAAATAGGGGTCGCTCCCTTGTTCATGATTTGATCATCCATTGACCGACACAAGGCTGTATCATTTGCTCGACATACTCCAAGAACTAAAGTCACTTAAAGTCACCCTAGTTTCTAATTATTAACCAAGATTAAGAAGCATGATTAAGACAAGTCAAAGTTATCGTCGTGAATTCTAAGCATGCCATGATTTCAAGTTTACTAAGCATCATTTGATTCTAGTGATTTATGATATCTTCTTATTCATCTCTTATTATGATTTATAATGCTACCATGTTATCATTTTCATGTTCAAGCTAAGTATGTCTTTCTTACTTCTGATTATTCTATTCATGTTATGCATTATATTTTATATGATTCCCCACTAGGCTGTAAAGCTTACGGGAGGACTTCCTTCTTTGTATCTGATTTTCACATGGCCAAGTCAGTAATGAGGTGGAGTAGGTGTGTTACGACAATGCTCTAACGACAAGAAAGCACATGAACCACAGGGCTTATTAGATTCCCTTTTAGATTTTCTTTTTTCTTCCGCATTTATAGATTCATGATGTAGAACTTTATTTTATTCCTTAGAGATGATGTAGCCACTTTCTAGACTTTCGCAATTAAAGTTATCATTTTTCTTATTTTTCTATTTATTTATTATTCCGCTAATGTGTCTCGATTCTTGATTGAGATATGGTCGATAAAGTAATCAAAGTCATAACGATCGTGACGTCTCTAGGTTGATCTTCACCACGTGGCGGGGGTCGATTTGGGAACGTTACAGAAGAAATCTTTGTATGGCATGAAGTAGACTCTTAGACAATGATACAAGAGGTTTCATAGCTTTATGATCTTTAAGGGATTCAGTCGAAGTCTCTATGATTGCTGTGTATATCACAAGAAGGTGAAGGACGGTTCCATCTATCTGCTCTTGTATGTTTATGATATGCTCATTGCTGCTAGAGACATGATAGATATTCAGAATCTGAAGAAATTCCTTAGCGCAGAATTCGATATGAAGGATCTTGGTGTAGCACATAAAATTTTAGGGTTAAAAATTCTAAGGGATCGCGCACAGGGTAAACTTTTCTTAACTCAAAAAAGCTATATTGAGAAGATTTTATCCAAGTTTGAAATGTCTGGAGCGAAGTCTTTGAATAAATATTCATCTTTCTGTTGCCTTCACACCAAAATCAAATGCAGAGAAGGAGTACATGTCTCGAGTTCCATATGCTAATGCAGTTGGAGCTCCAATGTATGCCATGGTTTGCACAAGACCGGATATTGCTCATGCAGTCAGTGTTGTCAACAGGTTCATGAGCGATATAGGAATAGAGCACTAACAAGCAATGAAGAGAATCTTTCAGTATTTGATAGAAGTGATAAAGAGTGTTTGATTGCTAAGGTACTTAGATTTAGACTATGCTAGAGATGTTGATGGAAGACGATATATAATAGACTATGTCTTTACTTTAGGTAGTGTGGTTATTAGTTGGAAGGCCACACTTGAGCCATCAGTTACATTGTTTACAACAAATACTGAATACATGGCTCTAAGAGAAGCTGCCAAGGAAGACATCTGATTAAAAGGCCTAGTTGAATATCTCGGATTACATCAGGAGCAGGCTATAGTGCATTGTGATAATCTGAGTGTAATATATTTAGCCCAGGATCAAGTGCATAATGAAAGAATCAAACACATTTATGTCAGATATCATTTCATTCGCACTGAGAAAAGGATCAAGGTGAAGAAGATTGGTACTGAAGACAATCCAACTGATATGTTTACCAAATTTATTTCTCATGACAAGTTTCAGCATTGCTTTGACTTGCTTATCATCAATGTTTGGTAATAGCCCCAAGGTGGGGCTGACGATGGCGTGTCATGGTATTGAAGTTTTTTTTATGTTCTGAAGATGATTCAAGTCAAGGTAAAAATTTGTTAATAATGCTTTGAATCTGAATTCAGTTGTTCCCCTTTCTTAATCAGGCGCTTCAGTAGATTTTCCCAACGAGGGTCTCGCTGCCCGATCAGCGAGTCTATGGGAGTCAAGGGAGGATCCAGGGGATCCTCCTGTGAAAAATTTTAGGGGTATTCTGTATGTGATTCGGAATTGATTTATTTTCTTATCACGAGATAGGTGTCCTATTTTGAGGGATTAATTCAGAATCCCAATTAGTCTGTAATTCCTATCGTCTATAAAAGGGAGTGCCTATATAAACTCTCTAGGGGTCAGATAAAGATCAATCCTTGTAATTATCATTATCCATAATGAAGAGAGCCACCATTTTCCGATGACGTAACTCGATTTCAAGTGAACCTCGTAAATTTCTGTGTTCTCCTGTGTGTGCGCGATCTCTCTCCCTCTTTTCGTAACAATAAGTATCTTTTTAAATATATTTAAGATCAATAATAAATAATATAATAAAGTAAAATAAAATAATTTAATAAGACAAATAATATAATAAAGTAATAATCAATTAAATAGTTATTACATAAAAGATTATTTTTCATAATTAGAAATAAAAAAATCAACGATATGTGATGAAAAAATGAAAAAAATTGAAACAGAAACAAAAATATATGAAAATAATGCGAGTCAACTTGCAAATGTCTTAACTTTTTTCATCTTCACCCAACGGGAATCATTCAAACTTGCAAAAGCGTGTTTTGACCCATTTTAATCGTGTTAAAGTGAGTCAACTTAATTTGAGATGATCCGCGAATTGATCTTCAAAGAGTAAACGGATTGATTGAACCAAATCTTACAATAATGCTTGGAATACGTGAATTTAAAGCACCTTTTAATTAAAATCAATGTGGTTGTATGCAAATCTAATTAATTACATTATCTCTCGTTATACCACCTATAGTTGCATATATTTGATAACAAATATTTTTCGTTTCATCTAATTAAATTCGGAAACATGTTATAAGGAAAAAAAATCACTATCATATTTCACAATAAAAACGTGACATACCCATAAAAATGACATTTGACTATAATAATACCTATTGAAAAGAAATCAAATATTTTTTCACTGTTATATAAAATAATATTTGAGTTATTATTTATTTAACATTATCTTATCTATTACTCATTTGTGTACTATAACATGTCGTCATGATAATTTGTACCTCAGATTAATTTATGACTATTTAAATGCTTTTGTTTTAACACGCCAAATGTTCCTCCCAAAATAGTTCATTCGTACAGTTAATAAGTGTACTTTCCCTGTCAAATCTTTTAAATAACTTTTGTTCATTTGTTTTAACGGGAGACAATGTTACATTCAGAAGTCATAATGTCGGACTTTAACTACATAAAATCCACTCAAATTGGACCTAATACTAATAGTTAGATTAATAAACAATTTGTTTTCCTTTCTCAAGTTGTATTATATATAAAAAGTTGGCGTGATTCGTGAAGTTAGTCTATTGCTTAGTAATTTTGAATGCTTGCTTGAACTCTTCTGCCATCAAGATGGCCATAGAAGTCCGTCAAATCGGAATATTTAATTTTCCCAAACGATCATGTCGTCATCTTAGGGACAGAACATGTCAACTACGCGTGACAAAGTCCCAATTGGGTCTTTGGTCTCTTTTTTTTTTAATATTTTGGTTGAGAAATTAATACAGGACATTATATCTGTCATTTGTTGTTTCTTTCTGACAAGGATAATGTCTGTTTTCTTATAATTTTGATCCTTTGACGTCCCACAAATGTTAGAAAATGGAGATGAAAGTTATGTTATGTTTTTTAGAAAAATATATATCAGCCAATAATGATATGCTTCTGCATGCATCATGTTTTCATCAGAATCAAACTCTTGAAGGAATAATAGAGGATGATAAGTGACAAACTATAAGGCTATGGAAAAGCAATGAGTTGACATTTTTCTGCAGTTGACCTGTTTTAAGAGCAGTATGCAGTGTTTAGGCAACCAAAGATCCAGGAAAGATGAGGAGAGCGTCTAAAGACGACAACATGAATGCAGAAGCACAGAGCAAAAGGAAAAGAGGTTCGGACATGAAGAAGAAAGAGGAGGAAGAAGATCAAAGGAAGAAACCATGGTCAGGCATCAGGCAGGCCACTGAGGACATTAGGAGTTTGCTGGTTCACCATGGACAGGAGGGGGGCGTCTCCACCTTGGGCTTGCTTGGTGTCACCAACCTTCTTCTCTCTGTCCTCGGTTTGTTCTCTTGCCCTCAAACTTTCTCACCTAGGAAACAAGAATGAATGATAGCGGCAAAATACGTTTTTTCTTTGTCACTCAAGAAACAACACATAACAATAAACTCCATCGTGCAGACCCACCAGTTTCATTTCAGGAAACCAAAAGGTTTAAATTTTCTTTATTTATTCTTGCATTGTTTAGTTTTGTGGGCTTATGTAGAACAGAAGGGAGGTATCATGAATTGACAGCAGATGGATAATAGCTGACACAAACTTGTGCAGTTAACAGTTCATTAAATGGTGCTGTTATTTAGGATCCAAGCAATGATCTCTTATCTATCCAAAAAATAGTATCACTACATAATCTGAATGGATTACTGAGAAGGGGTTAATAGAATGGAGGAGATTTCTCTTGCTCTTGGAATCATCTGTGGAAGATAGAACTTAAAAAGACCTGCTTTAATGTGTCCTCACTGCGCCTGTTACCTTCCTTTTCATTCCTTAATTTGACTTTGCTCAAATTCAGACATGATTGGACCTACTATGCTGGTTCTGAGGCGCGATATACAACGCAACAATGAGGTAAAATACTAATAGTTCATCATCCTTTCTGCCAAAAAAGGAGCAATTCAAGCGTCCTGTTCTATACAAAGATTATATAGTATGATCTGCTCTTTGTTAATAACCAAATGCTGTGGCTTATCATTTGATTCTTTATGCACCTTAGTAACTAGTTAATTTACAATATTGTATAGAGGGTGCAAGATCTGTATGTCCAAGACCCATCACTATATTCGAGATTGGAAGAGATACTGAAGAAAGAGTCGGATGAAGGGACGGCAAGGAAAGAAGAAAGCTGCTCCAGATCTCTCCTATGGCTTGCCAGGCAGTGAATTATACTAATATGCAATTTCTTTGTCTTTCTGATTGATGAATATTCCGATAATAATCTGCATGTCCTTTTCCTTTGGTTGATCAGGTCCATCATGTTCAGTTTGACTTTGCTCAGAAAATTAGAGGAAGATCAAGGGGCAAGCGTCGAACAGATGGTGGAAGAAGCATATAGCGGCACGCTGAAACCATGGCACGGTTGGATATCCTCTGCAGCTTACAAAGTATTCCATCCTTTCTCTGAATACTAAATTTTTAAGGTTAAGAAGGATGTAGCTTGCATATACTGATATATGCATGTACATTTTTCTCTTTTTTTTTCAATTTTTTTCCAGATTCCAGAAACAGTAGTTAACTAGCTATTATTACAATGATAATTATCAAGATTGCAATCCTCTTAAGTAAATGAAACATGTGCTTAGATTGGTTTGGCGTTCTGTTTCTATGATAAGATGAAACAGATAGTGTCATAGCATTAAGTACAGTCACGTATATGTATGTACTCTATTGAAACATGACCTATTAACCCAAGTTGTAAAGCAGGTAGCTGTGAAGCTTGTTCCAGAGAGACAAGCTTTCATTAGCTTGCTAAAAGATCAGGGTCAGAGAGGTCAGGATCAAGATCATGCTTCGCTGAAGGCAAATATCAAGAGTTTGGATTCAATTGTTCGGCCTCTGTTAGATGAAACCACTCTTCTTCTTGTAAGTGTTAATATTTTTTTCTGTACATCATTTTCTTAATCGAACGGTTAACTTGTGAAATGATATGATGGCAATAATTCCAGGTCAAGTATAATCTGGACAACTTGAAGTCTCGCTAATTGAAGAGATCCACAATCTCCATGCATGCGTGTACATAATGAATCACTTTATGCTGAAATGTATATATATAGTTTCATCTGTAGCTTGATGTATACATTTGCAACAGGACATGCATATGTTATTCTTGTTAATCTTGGTCTTGCCACAATTGATCTGAACCATGTGAAGAGCGCAGTAGAAACAATGGAAGAGAGAAAGAACACAGGAATTTGGGAGAATACTTTATATTTCAAATATTAGAATTATGCCTAGTACTACAATATGATCCACTCATTACATTGTTAAAACATTCAATGAAACTTTCTAAAACATTCAATGTAAATTTTTAGGATTTAAGGAATGTGTGAATCCAAAATGAATACACGTGAACTGTTGATTTATAAATCGATGATCCTTAATAAACACTTTTTAAAGTAAACTTATAATGAATTTAAGATCACCATTAATATATAAGGTAATTCTCAATCCCAAACTTTTACTATGCACACAATATAACTGCAAGCTATATAATTCATGATCCAAGGATTTATAATGTATGTTGGTATGCATTGTAGTTAAAGTTGATAAGTAACTAAGGTTTTGTTTGATAATTTAATAATAGAAGGATGCGATAAAGTGGTGGAGTAAAAGTTACAAAGATTGAATGCGATGAATAAAAATCATATTTGAATATAATGGGATGCATTGAGTTAATTTAATCAATTTTTTATTTGAATACAAGTTATAATATATCACTATAAGAAAAGTTGGATTTTCCGAGGATCCGTCGTAAATTTCAAGAAGTCCGTAAAATGTCCTTTTTTGACAAAAAGAAATCGTAACAAAAACCTGAATCCGTCAAAATTTTTGATAGTTAGAATCAGAACTACTTCCCACGAGAGATGCTCGTCGGAACCCCCCAACTTTTCCAAGGGGTACGTCCATCGTATTTAAAATATAAAATAAATTTGACTGGCCGACCGCCGCAAACAGAGCGGCCTGCGTGCAGCCAGATCTGTGCCACAAGTGACCGGATCTGTGCCATGGGCTATCGGATCCTGTCGTGGCAGCTGATCCAGTTGAGTGCGGCCAATCCAGACCACGGGCGGCCGATATCCGGTCGCCCACGGCTGACTAAGGCCGCAGGCAGCTGGATCCAAGGCTGTGGCCAATCGGGTCGGGCGTGGGTGCGACCACCTTTGGCTAGAATTGTGAGAGATGGAGAGGAAGAGGGTGGTTGGAGCTGTGGGAGGTCGCTAGAGTCACAAGAATCGAGGATGACCTAGAGAGAGAGAGGAGAGATAGAGTTATGGAAAGAGAGACAGGGGAGAATGAGATATAGGGAGAGAGGGAAATGAGGCGGGGAACTAGGCAGGAACGAAATTAGAGTTTTTGACGACTTGGTCCGTCGAAAATATTATCGATGGTCCAGTCTGTTAGAATTATCGACAACGGTAATTTCGACGGATGGGACCGTCGATAAATTACCGTTGGTATTTCATAATGATTTTTCTTTCCATCGCAAATGCTGTCAAAAATTAAGAAAGATGTTTATTCGTCGAAAATTCTGATATGGGTTATGGAATGTTAAGATATATAAATATCTTTATTACACTTAAGTAAATTTATTTATCTTTAATTTTATTAAAAAGAAATAAAAAGTAAAATGGGTGTAGTTATTTCTAACCCTAAAAAAATATTAATTTGATGAGTTTAATTTTAAGTTATATGATGGAGTTATGAACACCAATATAATTACTGTAACGCCCCGAGATTTTTTTTTCTTTTGCCTGCCCAGAAGGCTATCTCGGCGACGCCACTCAATTCTATAATCTGACTTTGACGAGTCAACAAACTGGTTTACATAAGCGGAAGACTAATTTACAATATTTTATTACAATATGCGGAAGATATCTATACCATATCCAATAACATGTGGGTTATGGCCCATATCTATACAATAATGGACCCTATATCCATGTGCACGTCACTCGTCAGAGGAGCCACCAACCGTCTCATCATCGTCATCACCATCACCTGTGTGGATCCAAATACAGGGGCAAAGCCCAATGAGATAACTCAGTACGTAGGGTCACCCATAATATTTATATGAACCATGGTCAATATCAATATCAATGCTATCAATAAATAATTATCCATAATAATATATAATTGATGAGAGGTCAATGAAGACTATAATTCAACAATAATTCAATTAATAATTAATAATTGATCAATGTTCAATTGGCCAAAAGTCGATGAAGGACGCAATAATAATTATCAATTCAATTCTATTAATAATTTATCAATTCCTCTATCAGGCACAAAGGTTGTAATTTATTATCCATCAGCCATAATGGCGCAATTCAATTTTCCATCAGTCATAAGTGCGAAATCGATAGTCTATCAACCACTAGGGCGAAATCCATTGTCCATCAGCCACTAGGGTGCAATTCAATTAACAAATCTATTATCAATCTAATGCGATTATCAATTCAATCTTTAGAGTTACGATCAACCCTTTCGGGCACAATAAGAGTTCTCTATTATTATTAGGGGACACCATGCCACTTCAATCAATAAGTTTGGGTATGATGGGGGACGAATGATCACACCAAAATAGTTAGCCCGAAGGCCCTATCAGTCCGAAGGCGCAATTAGCCCGAAGGCGCAATATTAGCCCGAATGCACAATCAGCCCGAAGGCACAATATTAGCCCGAAGGCTCTATCAGCCCGAAGGCGCAATATTACCCAAAGGCCCAATCAGCCCGAAGGCGCAATATTAGCCTAAAGGCCCTATCAGCCCGAAGGCGCAATATTACTCAAAGGCCCAATCAGCCCGAAGGTGCAATATTAGCCCGAAGACCCTATCAGCCCGAAGGCGCAATATTAGTTCGAAAGCCCTATCAGCCCGTAGGCGCAGTTAGCCCGAAGGCCCAATCAGTCCCGGTGGCAATCAGTAGACATGTGCCTAATACATTTCCAACTCTTATCTCAATTACCTAAGATGTCTATCTTTAACAATTATCTTAGGTTAAACATGACCCAATCAGAAAATCACTATTAATTAATAATATCATCAGATAGGATGACGATAAATCGAATGCGATAATAATTTGATCAGGATCAATCAATAATGGAGTCAATGGATCGATACCATGATCAATATCATGATTGAGTGTAATGCCAACAATAATCAATATGATGACAATATGATCAGATATGATCATAATAAAACCAGAGATGTTAATCAAATGATCGGCAATGATTAACGATTTTAACAATCGAATAAACTATAAATCAATTCATAAAAAAAATATGTTTTCTATTCCAGAACCCAATCCGCGTTGATCATTAATCGGATCGTGCTAAATGGAATCCAAGCCGTGTCAGACAGAACCCCAACTGGATTCTGTCACCATCAAGAATTGTGTTTCCAACATAATTTTCGGAGGTCATATCTATGTCATTTAATATTCAATCGATGCAAAATAATATATAATTTATGTATAATAAAAAAGAGTCCTGGAGTCCATGTCGCGGAAAACTGACGCAATGGGGATCCCCCTACGTACCTCAAGTTGGTTGAAAAATTAACTCTATTTCAACTGTCAGTTAGTTGCACTCTCAATTCTTTTCCTCGGTCTCTATATATTTTTTCCCCTATACAAGAAATTTAATAAATAAAATTTTCTGTAAAAGAATCATAAATAACAAAAAAAAAATTTATTTTCTCTCTCATCACTGTGCACGTTTTTTTTTCTCTCTGTCTATTCGCTTGTCTCCTCTCTCTCTCTCTAATTCTCTCTCCTAACTTCTCGGCCGTAAACACTCTTTCCTTTTTTTATTTTATTTCTTTCACTCTATTCCTCTCCTCTGTACTCCTTTTCTCGGCCGTAACACCTTCTTCTCCAACTTTTTTTCCCCTCTCCTTATGTTTTGCATATGTCACATGGCAAAATAATTTTACGACCGTAATAAAACTATGCAAACCAGATTACACCGTAGAACGACGTCACAATACGTACCTATGTGAATCCCTTGCGTCCGTCACCGAAGAACGTCACGCACCGAAATAATTTCTCTCCCTTTTTTTCGAGTTTAGCCGGCCCTATCTCTATATTTATAAGATTTATAATTCTCCATTAAACTCTAACTATCTTTTGTAATCCAACTTCAATTTAATCTCTTAATTAATCCATTTAACTAATTCAGATTTATTTTCATTAAATAAATTCCGAAATTCATTAAATAGTATTATCCTTCCAATTTTCCTTTATTTTCGGAATTATTTAATTTTATAATATTTTATCATCTAATTTTCAAATTAAAATAATAATAAATATTATTTTAATGACTAAAATATTTTAAGCCATAAAATTTTCAATCCTATCCTACGTGGAAGTCCTATATCCATTAATATATCTTTTAGATCTCAAATCAAATTAAAATTCTTAATATCAATCTAATTATGATTTCCACTCTTAATGGGATTTAAATTTTCCTTCAATCCATCAAGCACTCTAATTGAATTATAAAATTACTATATTACCCTTAATAAAATCGTGGGGTGTTACAATTACACTTATATTTTTAAAAATAATATCCAAACAAGATGTACACTTTTAAACATATCCCCCAATTAAATCTAACACATCTCTGCTAATCATTCCATCCAAAAGCCTAAACTTTTATTTCGAACTTGATTAGTCATATCCCATTAGTGTTATAAATATGAAGCAAAATGGAGAGTTCAGTCCTTTGATCGATGGTAGCTAATTTATTTATTAGATGAAAAGAAATTCAAAAGATAACATAAAGATGTGATGAAAATATTGTCTAATGTTCCATTTAGTCATTAGAGGAAGTGTGTGGGAGTTAGAAGGAGATGCTAGTATCATGTGGAAGAATGTGGCAAAAAATGTTGAAATGGTTGCTAAAGCCATTTTAGGAGAATCAAAAGGTTTTGGACCACGAGATAAGGAGACTTGGTGGTGGAATGAGGAGGTCCAAGAAAAGGTGCGTAATAAGAAGAATTGTTTCAAGGCGATACACTTGGACAATAGTTCTGACAATTGGGAAAAGTATCGTTTGGCGAAAAGGGAGGCTAAGAAGGCAGTTAGTGATGCTCGTGCTAAAGCATATGAGGGGTTTTATAAGGAGTTAGGGACAAAGGCGGGTGAACAAAGGATTTACAAGATTGCAAGGAACAAAGAGAAGGAGTCGAGAGATTTGGATCAAGTAAGATGCATAAAAAATGAAGTTGGCAAGGTTTTAGTTACTGAAGGAGATATTAAGAACAGATGGGAAGAGTATTTCTATAAGCTATTTAATGATGGATGTGAAGGTTCGCGTTGTGATTTGGAGGACTTGACAGTTAGCGAATGTGAGCTTAATAGGTCATTTTATCGTAGAATTAGAGTCTCGGAGGTTAGCGAAGCTCTTAAGAAAATGGAGAATGGTAAAGCCGTTGGACCGGATGGTATACCAATTGAAGTTTGGAAATGTTTAGGAGAAAAATGTGTGTTGTGGTTATGTAAACTATTTAATGAGATTTTACGGTCGAAAAAGATGCCTGATGATTGGAGATTAAGTACATTAGTTCCTATTTACAAAAATAAAGGGGATATTCAGAATTGTGCAAATTATAGAGGGATTAAACTTATGAGTCACACTATGAAATTATGGGAAAAAGTGATTGAGCATAGATTGAGAATGGAGACTAGTATTTCTGAGAGACAATTTGGGTTCATGCCAGGAAGATCCACTACAGAGGCGATTTATTTACTAAGGGGGATGATGGAGAAGTATCGAAGTAGGAGAAGAGACTTACATATGGCTTTCATTGACTTAGAGAAGGCGTATGATCGGGTACCAAGGGATGTACTTTGGAAAGCCTTGCAAAAGAAGAGGGTGAATGTTGCCTACATTAAGGTAATACAAGATATGTACGATGGGGCATTGACTAGGGTTAGGACACCCGGAGGTGAGACAAATGAATTTCCTATAGGAATTGGCCTACATCAAGGATCAGCTTTAAGCCCGTATCTATTTAACTTAGTTATCGATGCTATAACCGAGAGTATCACAGAGGAGGTACCTAAGTGCATGCTATTTGCGGATGATATAGTACTTTTAGCGGATTCAAGAGAAGAGATTAATACAAAATTGGAAATATGGAGAAATACGTTGGAGTCAAAGGGTTTTCGTTTAAGTAGGAATAAAACAGAATATATGCATAGCAATTTCACAAATAAACAACTTAGAGACGATTTGAAAGTTAGGTTAGGGGAGGATATAATTCCTCAAGTGACAAAGTTTAAATATTTAGGATCAATTGTAAGACAAGATAGTGAGATTGATGACGATGTTAATCATAGAATTCAAGCTGGTTGGTGTAAGTGGAGGAAAGCCACTGGAGTTCTTTGTGATAGAAAAGTACCCAATAAAGTTAAAGGAAAATTCTATCGTACTGCTATAAGGTCAGCAGTGTTATATGGTAGTGAATGTTGGGCTATGAAGGGACAACATGAACGTAAAGTGGGGGTAGCCGAAATGAGGATGTTGAGATGGATGTGTGGTCATACAAGATTAGATAAGATTAGGAATGACCATATACGTGAACGAGTCGGAGTGGCTCCTATTAGTGAGAAAATGGTAGAGAATCGTTTGAGATGGTTTGGTCATGTTCAGAGAAGACCATTAGATGTGCCAGTAAGAAGAGTAGATCAAATAATCTGGAGTCCGATTAAAAGAGGGAGAGGGAGGCCAAGGCGGACACTTGGCGAACTAATAGAGCAAGATCTATTGGTGAATAATATACCGAAAGGTTTGGTTACTAATAGAGCGGAATGGCGTCGTATGATCCATGTAGCCGACCCCACCTAGTGGGACAAGGCTTTGTTGTTGTTGTTGTTGTTGTTGTTCCATTTAGTCATTGTTTATTTCTAATCATATAAAGGAATTGCATCCTAACAAAATTTGGGTTGGGTACAATCAAACCTGGATCGAGTTTGGTCAAAACTCGGGTCGGGTCATAGGCGACTCGGGCCAGGTTCCGAAGTGACTTGGACCGAGCGACGAATGACCTAACATGCCCTTTTCTGCCTCCAAAACCTAGACCGGTGTACTAGAGCTCGGGCCAAGTCTCGCATAGTGAAAATCAAAGGTCACAAATAGTCGATAAGGGAACCCGAGTTGGATCCCTATAAATCCGAGCCGGCTCAGTCCGAACCCTGATCGGATTTGGCCTACGTGGGCAGAGGTAACTCAAACATGAAGAACCTTGGTCAGGTTCTTCCAATTCGAGCCGAGTTCCTATACAAAAGAATTTCGATGCCGATTTCCTAAAACTTTAACTTGATTTTCTAATATATATATATATATATATATATGTGTGTGTGTGTGCGCGCGCGCGCGCGCGCGCTTTTGACATGAAACAAAAAGGTAATTTATTCTTGGATCAATAGTGAACGTAAGCTATACTTCAATATTCTTTTATCTTATTTATTCTATCAAGAATTACGGGTATCTCTTCATGTAGAACTACCTGAAACTCTAACTTTCTGCATGATTTTTGCTACGATGGAGAGGCTTACAGCGAGAAGTCTGATGTTCTTTGACAGATGGAAGAATTGATATTGGTTGACCGATCGGAACACTCATGCGCATCGAGAATGGAGAAACAAAGGCTCAAAGTGAGAAAAAAATCTTTTTTTTTTTTTGTAAGAGAAGACTTATGGCTAAGGGGACTTATTTATAGGGAAGAAAATTTGAGTCTTGGTGAGTTAAAATCCAATCCGAAATTAACTTGTTAGTCACTTCTAAATCTAATTCTGAATTTTATTGATAAACACAACCTATACTCCAATTATCTTTTTCCTTTTTTTTCTTTCTTTTCTTCTTATCAAAATCTTATATATACTTTACCTCTTCTTTTCTACTTCATGACCTTTTTTATCTTTTATGTAACATAATTTTCTTAATTAATTAAATAACTAATTATTTTATTTATCTATTTGATTAAAGCTGGAAAATCATTTAACCTTTTTTCTCTTTCTTTAATTCGAAGTCTTATCTTTTTCTTAACTTCTTCACTTCATTATTCCCCATTTTTTAAAGAAAATATGAAATTAAATAAACTAAGTATGTACTAATATATTTAGTTAATTTTATTTTGATTATTTATTTTAATTATTTTCTTATCCTCTTTCGTTTTATAGTTTTCTTCTTTTCTTTTCTTCTTTTAATAAAACTCTTATCTCTGCGTAACATCCCTTATTTTCTAATCTCCAACTACTTTTGGAATTAAATAATATTAACTATTATTAATATTAAATTTAATAATTAATTAATTAGTTATTATCTTTTATCTAAATTTTGGAATTAAAAATAGTAATAATAATAATATTTTTTTAATTCCTGAATATTTTAAACATAGAACTTTTAGTCTCACCCATATTAGAAGTCCTTGAAAACTTATATTTAAATTTTTTAATCTTAATCTAATAAACTCCTAATTCAATTAGGATTTAACTTTTTTTTCTTCCATTCGACGTCTATCTCATTATAATATTTACTTATCTTCTAACTTCTATATATATTCAGAGTTAAATAATTATTATTCCTATTTATATAATTTTCGTAATTAAAATAATAATATATTATTATTTTATTTCCTAAATAGTTTAACTTTAAAAAACCTAATTTCAACCTCAACTAGGAGTCCTAATTCAATTCTACATCATACTTCATCCTTAATCTTCTTCTAATTACCTTGTCTTTATTCTTTCTCTTCTAATCATAATTATTCCAAATTTTTAGAATTAAATAATTATTCATTATTCTTATCTTTTAATTTTTGGAATAAAATAATAATATAATATTGTTTGATCTTCTAGATATTTTTTGACATAAGAGTTTTATTTCATCTCTCATTGGAAGTTCATTTTATCCTAAACTTATGGCTAGATTTCCCTAATCTTAATTAAAATTCTAATTATGATTTCAACTATAATTTATCTTTTCTTATCTCTTACCTAACTAAACTGTTATTCATTTTGCAAACTCTCTTTTATCTTATCTTTTTGTCTTCAATTATCTCACAAGAAACTATAACTTTCATTTTCTTTTAACTTTACTTTTCTCTAACAAATTCTAATTTTTTTGGATTTAGTTTAATTACGAATTTTTTTAAAAAAATTGAAAATTTCAGGCTGCTACAATTTTTTTTCTTATAGTATGATCTAAAAATTGACTAAAGTTCTCTAGGATGATCTAATAAATGGGTGCTACTATTCACTCATTGCCAAGTTGATTTTAGAATTCTTTAAACTGGACGGTCCTCCATCGTTACTCACTTTTTAGCTCTATTCTTCAATTAGATGGTCCTTCAACTATCAATTTATCTCTTCTCTCTCCGGTCGCTTGAGTGTCGGCCGCCGATCGGAGGGAGCATTCCCCTCATTTTTTTAGAACTTAAAATTTTTATATCTTTATATTATTATTTTAATATTATCTCAACATATCATGTTGAACATTTTTATACGTAGAGGAGAACATTTTTATACGTAGAGGAGAGAGAAACGTGAGACGTAAATCACACAATAAAAAAATAGGCGATAGTAGGTAAAAAGAAAAGTCGGTGAAATAAGTTAATAATTGAAGATCCGTCTAGTTTCAAAGTAAAGTTAAAAAGTACAATTAAGTTGGAGGTTATTTAAAAATAATTATCCCAAACTTCACATCATTTTAGTCCTCCACTGAGGATGTGTGCTACTTGCTCCATCTCTAGTTGTATGAGATAATGATCAAGTATCATCCAAAAGCCTTGTATTGCAATGATTTTTATCGAACTACAAAAATATTTTATTATCTACGCCAAAGTGATCGGAATGCAGCTCTTTTATTGTTCATCATTTTACTTTAACGCTAAATTAGGTGGCTTCTCGGTTGAAGGC
The DNA here is from genome assembly GCA_030549335.1 of Pontederia crassipes. NCBI lineage: Eukaryota > Viridiplantae > Streptophyta > Magnoliopsida > Commelinales > Pontederiaceae > Pontederia > Pontederia crassipes. The sequence continues at coordinate 41,627,173 of CM060190.1, forward strand.
GGGTGGTGAGAGTGTAAATTTGTAATGGTTTCATATTTGGACATTGACGCCTTTAACTAACGCCATCTTATTTATTTATTTATTAGAAACTAAGCCACGCCGATCTAACTCTCGTAGTGCTATCTGACAATTAATTTTTTTAATAGTAATTGTGATTATGACAAATGAGATTTTTTTTTATTTATCATTCAAAGTGGTGCTTCAATTTTTTTTTCTTTTTTAATCTCATGGTTGAACGCGGAATACAATTATTCGTGGCATGCGGTGGGTGACAGCAGCAATTTTCTCCCTTGTTCAAGTGTGAACAGTCAAAGTATGCACAGATTCGTGGTGGAAGCTAATTTTACGAGTTTTCCATTAATTAAGAAGTGTAATGTCCACGTTAATATTAATACAACAATAACAATAACAACAAAGTCTTATCTCACTAAGTGGGATCGGCTACATGGATGAGATTCGATAGGGTTTTACGTTGGCTGTCGGGACCTAACACAACCCTCCTCCTTTATCCGGGCTTGGGACCGACTATAAAACATAGGCGGAGTTTGTCACAATAAATAAATAAATACTAATTTATATTTTTTATTCTTTTCGGCTAACAGCACAATATAAGAAAATACATTATTTTCCAATGTTTGTTTTCCTAAAATTTTATTCTTCCTCCTAAACTGATTCCTAGCTCAAACATGGGGAAAAAATAATTGCCAAGTACAACAACTATGATAAAATAGACAATCAATAAACTATGACATTCTCAAAAGAACAGATAAAGTTCAAGGCAACCAATTAAGAGACAGTCAAAGCATAAAGCTCCAGGAGGCAATTGTCAACTAAGACTTCAAGTTAATTCAAAATCACAGGAAGCAATTCTGAAGTTGCCTACCCAAATATCAAATTATAGAGTCATTGTCCACACCATGCATAAAGGAAAAAAAGATCAGAAACAAACCAGAAGGCTACATTGATTAACAGAACCTACTAAGACACAGAAACCGGAACATAAATTTTTTTCTTTCAAAAATTGTGAAATAACTTTCATGTTCCTTGATTTTCTCAAACCTAATAGGAAGCACGGAGGATAAATTCTTCATCACAACTAGGAACTACTTATCTACTACAATTTTTGTAGGAGAAAAACATGTGTTCTACGGATCTTCTAGATTCAGTTCCATCACCGAAACTGAAAATTATTGCAGCTATGAAATCAATGAGCCCACACATCCCCTAAAGTATCGTCATAACAAATCAAAACTCCAAGAACTAAACATAAGGCTTCAAACTTCATGAAGCATAAAATTAAATATAAACAATCAATAATTGTAAATCTTAACAACTAAAATTAAATGGCATAGATCCACTATTTGAAGTATAATCCATAACTATTTCTCCTGCAAATTAACTGAGCCAATTTTTGCCAAGAAATCAATAAAGAAAAACTTACGTTTCAAGTATGCATCAAACAAGCTTCCTGTTACTCCTTCAATTGTGTCATCGATGGGAAGTATGTGGACACGCTTTCCATACTTCACATCTTGACATTGGTGTACGGAAACCACATCACCAAGCCTTACCCGAAGGTTCTTCCTAACGACCTTGTTCATCCTTATCTTAGGCTCGTCACATGTATCATCAGCAAGTGCAATGCAAATTGTATCTTTTCGCTTCTTTCCCTTGATAGCACTATGATCACAAAATGAAATACTGGTGGTGTTGATGATCTTGACACCCCATGTGCACATACATGTAGTTCTAGTTTATTTATTTGCAAAATTATATAATACAGTAGCTTAAAGTTCATTGGAAACAGATGCTTTTTTTATGCAATGAAAACAAATTCTTTTATCAAATTGTAGAAAAAAAGTGTATTAGCACAGGAAGATGAACCCACGAAATTAAACACTCAAAACTATCAAATGGTAGGGAGCAATAAGCGTACCAAATCCGCAGCAGCCTGTAGCGTGACATGGTCACCCCATTCACCACTCTTGGACATGAAATTTTCAATCTTTCTAAATGCTGTCTAATTAATAAATAATTTTCACCCCATTCACGTTAATATTAATAACTGAAATAAATGAAAAAGGTCCAACTATATTTTGGATTAATGACAAGTGGAATTGCTCACTAATTAATCTTGCATTTCAACTGCACATAGCCTTAAAATGTGTATAATCGAATGACAATTCGATTTGATCTACATCAGCGACTCATTTTCTCAAAATTATTCTTTAGATACTCGAATATTGGTAAACAACAAATATTAGTAAATCATTGTTTTTTTTCAACGATGCATTAAAATTATATTATGTCGTATAAGCCGATGTAGAACATTATTAATATATATCATTTCCGAAGTATGTTTTCATTGTTCTGCTATGTATTTAATCTTCGATTATAGTTAGCTACAAAAAAGGGAAAGAAAAAAATTTATCCGCACAGAGTTTAAGAAATTCATCTTAAATTGAGCGCTACCTGAGCACGGCCGTGTCGCCTCGGCCCCACCCGATTCGAATTTTTCGAAATTTTTCTCTTAGAATCGAATCTCATTTTCATAAGACTCGAGCGGGACCGGGTTCGAGTTATTATAACTCCGACTTAGTCTCAACTTGGTTAAATATATTATATTAATATTAAATTATTTTTAAATAGTATATTTATGCTTATCTTAAATAAAAATTATATTTTATTTGATATATATCTTAAATATACATTATATTATATTATCATACATATAATTTAATTAATAATTATCATATTTATATAATAATATTAAATTTTTTTTATTTTTATAATCAAATTATGACAAGTGAGAATTTTTTATTTTTATCCCGATTTAATCGGAACGTCCGGATCCCGAACCTAACCGAGACTGAATCCAGGATCAGATCTCCTTTTCAAAAACTTAGAGCAAACCGGTTCGGGACCGAGTCGGCCGAGACCGGGTCTCGAATCCGGATTTGCTCACCCCTAGCTACGACATTAGATGATGACAATTTTTTATGTAAAAATAATGATGATAAAGTAAAATAGAAATTTTGTGACCGTGTAGATGTTCATATAAAATAATGATGATACTAAATCCGATTTCCAAGATACTAACCAATGAGAATATAGACGTGGTGTATTGATATATTTTTCAACACTCGTACATCTAAATATATTAAAATATCTGAAGTTCAAATTTTCATTAGTGAGATTTATATATTGTTTAATTTTCATCCTTATCTTTCTTATATTAAACTATTGAATCTGTCTAATCGAAAGACAATAAATGGACTGACCAAAGTCGAGAATTAAACATGTATTCTTACCTAACAAAGTCTCATGCTGCATATATCTCGTAACTGAGCTAGTCTGAAACGTCAAAATCTCAGACACCATATTAAAATATTATTCATTTTAGATCATTAATCCATATAAATTTAAAATGCGTCTAACTAGTTTCCTCGTATTATTTCATTGATGCAGAAATAATCACGAAAGCAAACTCAACTAGAATTCATGGATTATTTAGTTTGACATCGAATGCGAACTTATCAAACTAATTTTGAAACAAGATAACATTAGAAATCACGAAAGTCCTTCAAGTGCATCAACTATATATCATCGTTATTAATTTCATATTCGATTCTTGAAGTGACTAATGACTTTATATTCGATTCTTCGAATCGATAAGAAAATATATATTTATAATTTTTCTTAATTTTGGATTAATAATAATTTTGGATATGAAAGAGCTATATATATATACACACATACAACATACGATATGCTTCGTTTCTAATGGTGCGAGACATAGAAATCGAACTGCACAACAATATAGGTCGGGGACACGTTCTTGACGAGCTTGCTCGACGCGTAGCCTCGTGCCCGCCGAAACAGCCCGCTCCCGCCGACGACGGTGCGGTCGGCGCGGCCCGACGCGTCGACCCTTCCGACCAACGCCAGCGTGCTGCCATTGTACTGCCCCTCGGTGAAGACGAAGTTGATGGTGGTGAGGGCAGCTTGATCCGCCATGGACGCCCCCACGGCCATGCCCTGGGCCCTTCCCACAGGCTTGGAGTCGGGGTCGGTTCCTTCTCTGAGAGCGTTGTCGAAGATCACGATGTTGCCGAAGTTGGAGGAGCTCATTTTGTGAAGGCCGGCGACACGGAAGGAAGTGGCGTCGGGATCGCCTTGGAATTTCTCGTGGAAGTAGAAACGCAAGTGCGTCGTCTTCTCTTCGGAGCCGGCGGCAGTTGCAACGGAGGTGGAGAGGGCGACCGCGAGCAGGAGGAAGGGAATGAAGCTTGACGCCATGCTCAGGATCAGTGGATGCTGGATTTGATTCAATGGATGTCAGAAATCTTATCTATATATATGTGCTGGCCGCACTCAGATGAAGGAAATGATGATTCCATGGCACAAAGTTGACTATATATTTTGTATACGAGTTTTTTTTATTTCATGTGCGTGCCAGTTGAGATTGAATTTGATTATATATAGTACTGCATGGGTCATTCTTTATCCTTTCCAAGACCATCTTAACAGTCGTTAATCATTGTGGATCCACGATCTAGATGATGCTGAATCACTTTCATCATCTCCTCACCGAAATGACTTGCACTTTACATCTTATTATTGTTAGCTTGCTTATATACAAAGGAAGGAAAAACGAAAAATAAAAAAGAATCCTTCGCATTTTTCTCAGTCATGGTCGGTTTGCGCATTTTTCTCTTTCGAAATACCGAGGACAAAAAAATCCTTCGCTATTACACACGAGAAATATCTGCCGGTAAGTTACCGAAGGGTATATCTTTTAGAATTACCGAGGGATTTAAATCCATCGACAATTCCGAAAGCTAGAGCCGACGATAATTATATTTATAATAATATATATGTAATATAATATAAATATATATTTAATATTTTATTATTAAAATTACTGATGAGTCTAGCCTTCGAGATTATCGAGGAATATTGATATGTCGGTAATTTCGAAGGCTAGGTCCATCGCTAATTAATTTTTATAATAATATATATGTAATCTAATATTAATATATGCTTAATATTTTATTACTTTAATTATCGACGGACCTAGCCTTCGAAATTATTGACAGAAATAAATCCGTCAATAATTAAAATAATAATTTATTAGTAATGTTTATAATATAATATAATGCATATTTCTTATATTTACTTTTATTCTTTCCTTGATAATATAATATATTAAATAAATTATCATTATTTTCATAATTGTCTTTAATATTTTTTATTCATTTCCTTTAAATTTACCATCTTAATGTGGCCGATTTACCCTCTTTTACAATCAATTTCGCTACAGCACCTGCTGCTCTAGCTAATTGTCTGTCCTTTCCAAGTGTGATTTCGAACTCAATAGTTACACCTACTTACTCAACACTGTACTTTGACTCGGTTCTTCTAAAAGCCCACATTAATTGTAGATCATATTCCATCACTGAATAGATCGTCAGATAAGAATATTTGCATTTCCATAAAGTAGAGAACTAGAAATAGGTTCACGAATACCATCAATATCTACTGGAGGAGCAACGATGAAGGCGATAATGAATACAGAAGTTGCGGTCAATAAGGTAGGATAATAAAAAAATTCTTTTTTCTCGAGCCGTATGAGGAGAAAACCTCCTATACGTTTTTTGGGGGGGGGGGGGGGGGGAGAATGGTTTATTTACATCTATCCCAATGAGCCATCTATCGAATCGTTGCAATTGATGTTCGATCTTTCTCATCAATCCAATCACCGTTCACCTTTTTCTTTTTCTTATTGATGAATAGATCTCTTTACTTGTACAACTTAGATGTTTCGTATTTCTCAAAAAAGTGATTCTCAAGTTGTGCCTTTTTTGTTCATTAGTGGAAACCCAAGAATTATGAGTTCTCATGAGGAAAATTTTCTATAGTATACAACAAAATTTTTCATTCTATCATTTTTATAGGTATAGAATGTAGATTATAAATAAATTTAGAATATAAAATAGAAGAGTTTTAGTGAAATTAAAATATGTTAGCTTCCTATCCAAGATATAACTAATTTTAATCACAATATAACAAAATTTTAAATAATATAAATTAGTTTTAATCATAAGTATAAATTTATGGATTACATAAATATTTTCAAAAAAATACATTTATAAATTGTGAATGATAAGTATTCTAAGTTCTAACAGTTTATATTCCTTATCTAATTATATCTGATGGTAATATTAAGATATATAATATGGATAGTATGTACACATATTGATTTATAATATAATATTATATTTTTAATGTTTATAATCATATAAATTAATACATATAATTAATATTAATGTTTAATAATAATATTATATATTGATAATAAATAATATTATTTTAATTATCGATGGGTAGTTCCTTCGTAATTATCATCGGATGCTAATCCGTCAGTAATTGCAAAGGAAATATCCATTGGTAATTAAAATATTAATTTATTATTAATGTTTATAATATACTAATATTTGATTTTTTTATAATATTATATTATATTTTAATGTTTAAATCATATAAATTAATACATATAATTAATATTAATACATATAATATTATTAAAGTTTAATAATAATATTATATATAAACATTAATAATAAATGATATTATTTTAATTACCGAAGTATCTCTTTCGCAATTATTGACGGATTTTTGTTCCGTCGGTAATTGCGAAGGAAGTACACGTCGGTAATTAAAATAATATGTTATTATTAATTTTTATAATATAATACATATCTATCTTCGATTTATTTATAATATAATATTTTTAATGATTATAATCATATATATTAATATATATGATTAATATTAATACATATAATATTATTAGCGTTCAATAATAATATTATATATATAAACATTGATAATAAATGATATTATTTTATTTACCTATGAAAAATTTCTTCAAAATTATCAACGGGTTTGCATCCGTCAGTACTCTTGAAGGAATTATCCATCGGTAATTAAAATAATAATTTATTATGAATGTTTATATTAATTGAAGGACTACCCATCAGTAATTTAAATAATAATTTATTATTATGTTTATACTCTGATTCATATCTGTCGTTGATATTTATAATATAAATTTATGTTATTAATTTTTATAATCATATATTATAAACTTATATTAATAATTTAATATTATTATTAGCGATGGGTATGGCCTTCGGTGCTACCGACGGACATTGATCCATTGGTACTACTAAAGGTGAAACCCGTCGCTAAGTATTATAATAATATTATAAATATAATATAACATAGACATACCATTAATAATTTAATACTATTATTAGTGACAGGTACGACCGATAAAATTTGGTCTACCGATACTACCGAAGGACAAATCCACTTGTAACTATTATAATAATATCATAAATATAATATAACGTAAGGCATATTGTTTTAGTATTATTGTTACTGACGGATATGGCCTTCAGTAGTATAGATGAATTTCTATCCGTCGATAATACCAAAGGGTAGTCCCGTTGATAAGTATTATTATTATAATATTGTATATATAATATTATATATATGATTAATATTTTAATACTACTTTTATCGACGGGTCGGACCTTCGGTTATATCGAAAGATATTTATTTGTCAGTAATTAGTATTTTAATATTATAGAGATAATATAATTTAAGATATATGACTAATTTTCCCTCTCTCCCTCTCTCCTCTCTGTCCCTATATCCCTCCCTCTCACGTCTTTCCTTCTCTGTACGCCCCTCCGTGACTCCGACAACTTCTCGTGGCTCCTATGACTCAGCGACTTCGACGACCTCTCCCTCCCCCTCTCTCATGGCTTCATCGACCTCCCTCGACTCTAGCGACCTCTCCTGACGGCCGGATCCTTCCGCTTGCAGTCGGATCGATCACAAGCGGCGGATCCGACCGCTTGCGACTGGACTGCCAGATCGGTCATGGGCGGCGGATCCGACTGCGTACTCACGGCCAGATCCATCATTTCCTCACGACCAGATCCATCGTTTCCTCACTGCCAGATCGATCATATATAGGAGGGGATGGAGGTTTTAAGGTCTGGGTATGTCCATTTGCCTCCCAGAGAGGGTTACACTCGTCTTGGCTGGTGTAGAGAAAAAGAGAGAAGGGTAGAGAGAGAGCTCGGCTCTCTCTTCGTTTCTTTTTTTTTTCATATGGTGCGTTACATTACTTATCATTTTAATTGCTTTTTCAGTTTTTATTTACTACTTTTATTATAAACAAAACCATATAATAGATTATTATGAATCAATTTGTAATTTTTGAAAATTTAACAATTATTTCATAAAATAATACATACTCGTTAAGCATGCATTTATATATGGTCATAATAATTTGGTAAAAAGTTTTATATAATTTCAAAAAATTGCAAAAAATAGCAGCAATATTAAAGAGAGAAGAAATATTTTAAACAATATTTTACACTTTTTCATCCGTTTTCAAAATAAAACTAATTATATATGAAGACCTAATAACCATTAATTTACACGTTTCATTAAAAAGATAGTAGCTGAACCAGCGTCGTTCGGTCGATAGCAGCTGAAATGGGTTTATGGGTCGAAATTTTTTTTTTTGCATAACGACATAGGATCATTCATTCGCCCTTTAGCAGTCGGAAGACGTCTTCACTTCCCCATCGCCGACTCTGTTTCTTTCCTCCGATCATGAGTCAATTCATGAGGACGCCAGCGTGGATAGTTGAGGAGTTTTATTTTAATTTGAGTTTTGTTTTTATTATTTTTTTATGAATTAGTGATGAAAAATAAAAAAAATAAAATTTAATGATGAATCAGTGTTGACATAATTTTGCAATAATATAAAAAATCATGAGCATTTCATCACTCACGTTGTTAAATCATGTCTCATGACAACTTCATCACAACTGATGCATCAATGATGGATGCTTTTGTGATGAAAAATCTCGTCACAAAATAATCATCAATGAAATTGAAAAATTATATTAAATATTCTCTCACAAATTAATTACGTATTCATCACAAATTGTGGTGAAAATAACTCATCACAATATTTCATTTGATATATTTTCTTGTAGTGGTGTTCGGATTCGATACATACAAATATTTCCATTTACTCATATATTTAGAGCCTTTTTTGGAACCCTTGTAAATTCCATGCATTCCCCGTTTGTTCTACCTGTGTAGTGTTATCTGAGGTAGGACATAAGGACTTCGGTTCGATTGGATAAAGATAGATAAATTTTTATTTTAATATTTGGATAAAAATATAATAATAAAAAATTAAAAATAATTTAATAGATAAATTTTAATAAGTGTTTGAATAAAAAGTAAAACTAAAGATAATTTAATTTTTGTAATATAAAAGTATCATATCTAAATAATGGATTATTATTTAAGATAATGTAAAAATAGTTTAATAATACTTAAAAAATGAGTAAATTAAGAAGAAATATTAAAAATAATTTAAACTCTAAAGTTAATTGCAACGTTGAATAATACTTAAATTATGATTGACATTTGTGGATGAGTATATTACTATAAATTTTGTTTTCATATATAACTAATATTTATTTCATTATAATTAATATTTTCGTATACATTAATATTTGTTTCATTAAATTAATTATCAACTTATTGATTTAGTTGACATAATACTTTATTTACACTCTTAGATCATTTTTTAAAATGTTTTCAATTTAGTTTTATATCTTAAAATAAATATATTTTAAAATAAATATATTTATTCCATTTAATCATAAGTAATTAATAACATAAATAAAAAGGCATGGAAGTAATAAATATATTTATATTCAAGTATATAATCACTTAACTCTTTCTATCATCCTTTATTTTCTCCTCACTATTAATGATGTGACCATCACAAAGTTGAAAAGAATAATTTGATTCAACACTCCAACAAGAACCACCGAGTTCTTGGGTAAGACAAGAAATCAAATTGCTGAACTTAGTGCGTTGATCGAGATTTGAGTTTGGATGGAGTTCACACACAAAAAAATAAAATGAACAAGGTTTGACAAAACTTGTACGGGTTCTCATTTAGTTCTTGTCACAAAAAAAAATGTTGTTAATAGAAACTCTGACTTTTCTTTTGTGGGGTAGTCCTTATTATACTTATTTTTGTAGGCATTGAGTTTGATCCTTGGTACCGCTGACAAATTTTAGCGGCTGAGAATTCAATTCAAACATTTTTTAATCCAATTTGTGTTCAATCCATTCAAAACTTCTGCTAAGCCTTTTGGACTTTGTTCCCCATTCACCTTGTCTTTTTTTATTTGATAATCCCATTGATTTCTGTCCTATATGGAAAATTTAGGACATGTTAGTTTCATACTTTGTGTTTTCTTTCCATGTTATGTTTTGGTTTTGAAAAAAAAACACGAACTTTTTATTCAGAAAACATGTTCTAAATGTCTGAAAGATGGGAAATGGAAATTAATTGTTTTGGTGTTCTGTTTTAAAGTTCGAGTTATATTTATAATGGAGCATATTATAGTCTTTGCGAGTTACCGTCCATTGCTTTTCTTAATTAGCATTATTCCAGGTCTAGGTGGCACCTTTCTTTCTTTAGGAAGGTCTTATATAAGACAGGGAGACAGTACTAGTTTTTCTTCTCAAAATGGAAGACAAAAATAATGTTTCCCTATTTTTTAGATTTATTTTTAATGCGAAAACATTTTTTTCAGAAAAATGAGTGATACGCTGAAGCTCAATTAATGTGCTTAAATGAGCTAAATCTTGGTCTCAGACCAAATTCAGTCACAAGTTTTGTTAAAATGTTTATTCTTGGAAGCTATATAAATTCATCCCAACACGTGCCATCAGATGCAAAATAAAAAATGTTAAACAGTAAAAATCTTCCATTTGCACTACTCACTATTAGACCTGACATATGAAGAATATGTTCTTTTTATAATAGTTATGATGAGCTTAACAGGAAGAGTAATTAACAGGCATAACACATCCCAACGTCCAACTCGTTCTATCATTAGACAAAAGGAAATAAAGTATAGCTCACTCTTCTGATCATTTCAATTTTACTGGCTAAATTATATATATTGAGTGGTGTCTTTGGACACTTGCTTAATTGTGCAAGTGATCAATTATATATATTACATGTTGAATCCAATTATATATGCTTATTTAATTAGTTAGTATTTAATTTCACAAACGTAGCCTCCGAAAACACCACTCGTATGAATGAGTAAAAATTAAAGTCTGTAACAGTAAAAGAAGAGGGGAAAAAAAAAGAAGAAATTTTTTTCAGGAACAAGTCTTCGTGCCAGTGCACATATCTAACAGGAAGGAACTTATTAACTGCAGCCACCAATTTTAATGCCAGACGTGAAGGTCGAACTGGACGACGTACGCGGACTCCGACGAGCTGATCAGCTTCCGGTCGACGTAGCCGCGCGCCATCCGGAACCGGCCGCTCCCTCCCACGATGGTGGGCGGCGTCTCGATGTTGCGCAGGATGGTGCCGAACATCGCCAGGGAGCTCCCGTTGAACTTCCCCGCCGTGAAGACGAAGTTGATCTGCCCCAGGACGGCGAAGTCGTCGGACACGACCGCGCTCATCCCCTGCCCCCGCCCGAGCAGCCGCGACTCCGGCTGGGGGCCTTCCCTGAGGACGTTGTCGAACACCCGGATGTCGCCGAAGCTGGACGAGTTCCTGTCCAGGCCCGCCACCTTGTAGGAGGTCTGGTTGGGGCCGGCGACCGACTCGTGGAAGTAGAAGCGGATGTGGGTCTCCGGCGACGCTTTCTTGGCGGCGCCGACGCCGGCGGCGGAGAAGACGATGAATCCGAACAGGAGGAAGATGGCGGTGGAGGACGGCGAGGAAGCCATTTGCTTATGATCGTTGGGACCTGGGAAGTAGGTGCTTGTGACTTTGGCTGAGGAAGTGACAAGGGCGCCTGCCTTTTATAGAGGAAACACTGCATTAATTTACCAAGTGGCCCAGTCAACTTAAACAATTATTGATTTACTTCGAAGTTAAAACTATTTGACGATTTGAGAATTGAGGGTGGTACTAGTACTAGCACCGTATGCAAGTGCTGACCAAGATGTGGTGATGCAGAGAATGGGTCAAGCCATACGTGGATGGTTGGAGATTTCATGCAACCCAACGACTCTCGTTTTGAAATTTCATGCAATGTCATTATCATATTATTATCATAAATACGGCTAACATCAATTTGGTCAGCCATAACGCACAGTTTTTCCTCTTAAAAGATTTTGACATACCTTAGTGTAAAGTTATTGCTAATGATATTATATATATAATGAAACGTATTAGGATGAAATCAAATTTGTGATTGCAAGTGTGATGAATCATCATTTTGATCAGATGATTCATATTACTTATATTTTGGACGATCAAAGTAATACTAATCTCATGGCATAGGATTGCACCTTAATATAACTCATATATAATATACATGTATAATCAAATATTTTTACATACGTTAGTGTAAAGTTACGTGTGCGTAATGAACTAAGAAGAAATAAATTCTCGGTATGGTTACATATCAAATGTGCGCATATTAATCGATCTATACTTTTCTTCATTGTTCTTTGGTTATAACTTATAAAAAAATAGAGAATATGTCAAGTTGTTGGTGGTTGCTTTTGATCTTTGTCTTTGAGTTGGTGGTGTTGTGAGTGGGAGCAATTAAAAAATGAAAAGTAAAATTGATATTAAATTTGTGACTTGTGCGGCTTGTTAGGAGAGACCACGTATAATTATTAATATTTAATGCGTTTTAACTCAAGTCAAGAAATTTTATGATTATGTTAGTTTTATCTAATAAAATAGATTGACAATAATGTCATCCTTCAACATAAAATAATAATAAGAAGACAAATAGGCACATCCACCGTCTCTGAAGTCTACCAAAATTTGGAATAGACTATAAAAACTTGCACCATCAGCCGTACCAGAAATTAAATAAACAAATAAATAACGGACATGACCCTCATCCTTTTTACAGTTATATTTTTTAATAATATAATTATTGAAGTAGATATATTTGGCTATAATCAATTTTTTTGGGGAAAAAATGATGGCGTTTGACTAACGTATATCAGGAAGGGAAAAAATATATAACATGTAATAAAAAAAACCGGGAATAATAAACTAATTACAAAAAAACTTGAAGCAGAATTTTGGATTAGAAGTTGCGATAAATTTTATCCAATTTTAATAGTTTTTTATTAACTTATTCTCATTTACTTTTGGTGTAAACCTAAAAAAAATAAAAACGAAACGAAAATGGGAATGATAAATTATGACGAATGACTCTAGGAATTGAAGACCGGATGCACAATTTCTAGTTTAGTTCCTCACATATGAATATTGTAGGGGGTTGTGCCACTGTCTCAATTATTTATCCTTTTAATTTTTTATTCATATTCAATCAATATTAGTTATCATTATATGAAATGAGAAGAAAAGATGATTAAGCGGTCACATAATTTGGACAAGATCAAGTTAGTTATTCTTTTAATTCGGACAACATCAACGAGACAAAAAAAATAGCATTTAATCGAGGTTCTGATTTAATTTGCCAGAAAAAATATATTTATTTTTTTTAGTGAAATGATCCAAGTACGTATTTGATACTTTCTCAAACCCTTTATATTTTTAATCGATAAATAATAATAAGTTTGTTCCTTCAACGTGAAAAATATTCATATGGAAAATAATGGAATTTTAAATTTTAGGTTTGCATTCATTTCCGAACTCAACATCACTTTGGTCTTTGCAAAATGACACTAGTGTGCATTAATTAAATTTCTAGCGCAACAAACCCCATACTAAAATTATCCTTATAAAATGTGACGGAGCAGGAAAAAAGAAAAGAAAAGATGACTCGGTCCAAATGCATTGGCGCTCGTCTGAAAGTGCACGTTTCGTCCACCAACCCTCCTCTCGTCAAATGTGGATATTTGACAAACGCAATGACCTCAGCTGTGAGAAAAAAGAGCTGCAATTCACATTTTGCAATGAGTAAGGGAAGCGTAGGTTTTATTTATTTTCAAATCGAAAATTCGTGAATAGAAATAAAAATAAATCGGAGTACCACGTTAGCAATATCACGTTATTATCAACTTAAGTGGACAGATATCAACTTTTTCTATATATAGCAATTAGCGATGGACTCGCGGCTCTTCGGAGTGGGCTATAGAGCTTTCGTCCCGGCCTTGCCACTCTATTTCTCTTTGGGGTTGTTTGGATGAATTTTTTTTTTATCCTCGTGATGACCCAATTGTTATCCCGACTCCTTATTAAGTGAGGACGCTTCTGTCCTTGGACCTTGATGATAGCAATAACATAAAAATTCTTGCTTTTCCTTATTTGTACAATCATTACACATGGGCTCCACACTTTCAACTAAGTGATGTTTGGATACAAAGTGACGAACAAAAATCTAATTCTCACTTTATCCCAATACCAAACACCTCCTTTGAGTTAATTTTGTCCCGTCTTTGATGATGTGAATATCCGATTCCCCATGAGATGGGTGTTCACGAGTCCAATTGAATCCGATTCCAACCCCACCTCACACACCCCATCCAATTTGATCAATTTTGATATGGATCAGATAATGATCAGATTATTCAATTATACATTTATTATTTGTTTATTATTTTTCTATATTTTAAAGGTTTTATTTTTCATTTTAATTTTTTAATCATATAAAATCTCTAAATTAAATAAAAATAGATTAATTTAAATAAAAAATAAAAAGGTTGGATCGTTGAATCGGATTGACCGATTAGAGTTTTCTAATCAGAATTTTTTTGTCTATACCCGACCCAATTGGTCGGGTCTTGTTCCAATCAGGTGACTCAACCCAATGAACACCCTTACTTGAATTCCCATTTTTTATAAAATAATTAACAATTGTAAAATGATAATAATAATTGAAAAATACTAAAATTATAAATATATATATTGAATCATTGGAATATAACTAATTAAAAATAATACACCATAATATTTTATTATAAATCACATATAATAATATTTTAAGAAATAAAAATGTTAAATTTAGAAAAGTATATAATAGTATCGAGAACAGAGCCAAGTGGTGTGGGCCATCCATCCACGTCCTAATTTCGAAGGCTGCATTTGCAAACGGAACCATAGTTCCTCCTAAGTTCTCGATAAATAGTTGAATTGATAGATTATTTTGAGGTGTGTTTGGATGGAGTAAAATTTAATGATAAAGAATGAAGTAGTTCATATGATAGAAAAAATAAATGTGATGAATTAATTTTTAGTGAGTTTGAATTAAAAATAATTATTATAAATATAAAAGCATAATTTTATTAAATAATAAAAATAAAGTATAAATAAAAATTTTTAAAGAAAACATTTTTGTAAAAAATATATTTTTTAAATATAAAGAAACCAATTTTTACTTTATTATATTTTATAAAATAAAAAAATTTTCTAATGAAATAATAAGTAATAAATAATAGTATATTATATCTTTATTATAAATAGTTTATATTTATTACATAATTTATTTTATAAGAGAAATGTGAAAGAGAGAGAAAATAAGAAATGAAAATAGAAAATAAAAAATGGCTGTCGCGTAAAAAAAAAGGAACTGTACGTATAGTGCTCCTGTTCCACCTTCACTTGTCACTCTAATTAGTGGCTTGATTCCATAGGAAACTGAAGTTCTACTAAGTTTTCAGTTTTTGTAAATAATTTGATTTCACATATTAGTTCGGGGTGTAATTGAATGAAGTGAAATTTGATGAGAACGAACAAACTAGTTGATGTGATAGGAAAAATTTAGATGTGATGGATTAATTTTTAGTGAGTTTTGTAATAAAATTAATATTATAAATATAAATAAAATATTGTTAATAAATTAAAACAAAAGTAAAAATTTTAAAAATTATTTAAAAAAATTTGTTAAAAAATATATTATTTAAATATAAATATCAGATTTATTAATAAATTATATGTAGTAAAATATTAAAATTTTAAATGAAATAACAAGTAAGAAATAATATTACATTAATATGTTATAATAAATAATTTATATTTAATAAATATTTAATTTTTATAAGGTACATGTGTGTGAGAGAGAAATTTAAAAAAGAAAATAAAAAACAATAAACAAAATTGAAAAAAAAATGTTAACACGTCAATTCAAAAAATGAAAAATGTCAACTCAAAAAAAGAAAAATGAATGCGGCCATTAGAGTGTTTGGTTCCACCAAAATGATGAAAGTTTTGGTGAAAGAAAAAAGAGATCACGTGAACCACTTTTTTGAAATCAAATTCCATGTTCGATCTCATTAAATATCACATTATTCGGTGGAATAAATTGAAACTAAACGAAACTAACGTTTAATTTCAATTGCCCTATGATATTTAGGAAACTTGAAAGCAACCAAACGGGCCAAAGTGAATCTAAGGATCACTTTTTGGCCCGCCCTGACCTCCGTGGGGAAAGTTTTGCTGCGAACGAGACTCCATTCGGGCCGTGGGCCCTCGGTGTTCCATGATCTTTGAAGATTTTGGTCTATCCTTATGCACGAATGAGGCGTTCGTTTATTTATTTGATGTTTCATAAACTAGTAATAATATAATTGTGTATAATTCGAATGAAGTGCAAGTTGGTTGTGGTAGAAAAAAGTTTATGTTAAGGGCACTATTTTTAAATATTTATTGATTAGTAAATATTTTCAATTAAGTGAGCTCAATTAATTTTCCTATGTTAAAGTAAATATTTTAAATATTTATTAGTTTTAATAATGTCATCGGTTGGTTTATATCTAATTATTATATTGAACACTATTTTTGGGAAAAAAATATCATAATAATTGTTAAGTTTACATTTCATAATATGCCATGTTTAAATTATGATTATTTAACAAGCCTATTAGAGGAGTGACTTTACTTTTTATATGATTTCAAAATACTATAATTCTGTTATTATATAAATATGTAGTTTATTTGGAATTTCTCTTATTATAACATTTGTGAATAACCTAGTGTGAAAATTATTATATTTATTTAATATTTTTCAATCACAATACTTTTAATCAATATTTTCAGAACCGGACCGACGATCAGACCGGACTCATCACTGAGTCGCGGTTGGATCGGTTGAATCAGGTTCGACCGAGTTGAACCGGATTTTATTAAAATAATATTATTTATAATAATTATAAAGATATAGTATAAGTTATATGATATAGTATATGAATATTATACTAATGACTTATTAAAAATATTAAAAAATAATATAACATAATTTTTATTAATTAAAAGTTTTATAATGATAATATAAATAGATTATTAATAATTTAATATCTACTATTTAATGATGATAGATGTTATATTAATAAATTTTATCTTAAATTATTCTTATTTATTTTTTTAAAACTTTTCTTTTTATTTCCTTTATTTTATGCCCTTTAATAAGTTTCTAATCTAATATTATTCAATTTCAAATACTTACCTTTTTATTTTAATTCTTATTTAATTGTATACATATGATATTCCCTCATCTTTAAATTTTCTTATATTTCTATTCTTTTTTATCATTTAACTTTCCTATTTTTTTATCATTTTTTTAATATTTTTTTTCAAAATCTGCAACCGGTTCAACCAGCCCGGTTCAACCGGCCAGTTTAACCGGTTTTTCCCGGTTCAATACTAAAATGGTTTTAAAGATCTAACAGGACCGGATTACCGGCCGATTCGCGGTTGAACCGATTGAACCGGCCGGTCCGATTTTAATAACATTACTTTTAATACGTCAAATTTTCATCAGTGTATTTTGGACTTTTTAAAATAACCCTAAAATGAATTTATTTAATTGTAAACACAACCCTTTCTCATTTTAACTTTCTTATTCACAAGGAGAGTATGACGAGGGAAAAGAGAAATGCACCATTAAAGCAGATCGACAAGAGAGAATAAGGAAGAAAAATAAAAGGATAAACCATATAAGAGGCACGTAAAGAAGATTAGACCTCACTCTTTCTTAATATTTTTTATATGTTTGGATGAGGTAATGTAATATTTCCAAAATTCGTCCTTTTATTATATGACATTTAGACTCCTTTTATGGTGAATTGGTGACACTATCTATAAATAACTTTTCTTTGGTTTGACCAGTCAACATAGTAATTGTAAATAAGAAAATTCAACATAGTAATTATAAATAAGAAAATTTATCATTATATAAAGTGCCAAAGCTAAATTTCAAAGTCTAACTAACATTCAAATAACCTTTAAATCAAGATACTAGTAGAATTTTTATGTTTTAATAACATGTGCAACTCAATATCATCGTGCTTATCGCTGCCGCACACCCCTCCAACTCAACTTAGCAGCATAAATTATTTATGAAATTTAAATATAAAAAAATTCCATGAACAGAGCGCTGAATAGATAAGATATTATATATTAATATGATTTCTTAATATAAATTAATGAGCCATACCTATCAAATGATAGTCTATATATATAAAGCTGGTGCATTGAAAGCTCTCTCCTTCCAAGATGGTCATTAATCTTTTTTGTGGTGCATTTGAATTTTAATTCTTTTCATCTCTAATAATAGAGGACTTTTCTCTGAACTACAACGTATTGTAAGTTAATTCTTTTATAAGTTACACACACTTATGATCCAATAAATGTCATTTAGTGCATTAATCTATTTGTCTCTATATATTTTGACGACCTTTGAGCTTCCCACAACTCCTTTCAAGAGATCAGTTGGTTGTGTATTTAAACAAGAAGCGAAAGATTTGCTCAGGAGCGATGAAAGCGAGCAAGGCGGAGGCCATGTGTGCTTTATGAGCAAGATATAGCAGTAGAGATCAGAATGCGTTGACTAGGGCCATATGCTTTCGTCGCGTGATGGAGTTCGTCAGGGGCAGTTCTTCACGACGTAATGAGGTCAAAAATCTTGTCATACTCACTCAGTCCCAGAACGTGTATGTACCTCGACTCATTGCCAGAGATAGCGCGCGCTTTGTGAATGCTGATGCCTTACCATCGCAAGGATATATAAAACGAAAACGACGTTGGAGAAGATTAATGTCTCGGCCAATGATGTCAGTGGTTAAACAATAAATCTATAGCAGGGGGGAGCCAGCCATGAAGCGAAATCACATGATATACAACATGCTACTGTCAGTTCAAGATGATAACTTTGATGCTTCTAGCATGCATGAATGGCAACCTGAACAAGCGTCATCCATTATGGCTTTAATTA
The DNA here is from genome assembly GCA_030549335.1 of Pontederia crassipes. Classification (NCBI taxonomy): domain Eukaryota; kingdom Viridiplantae; phylum Streptophyta; class Magnoliopsida; order Commelinales; family Pontederiaceae; genus Pontederia; species Pontederia crassipes. The sequence goes on from CM060190.1 coordinate 41,646,462, forward strand.
ATTTTATTCTTTGTTGAATAAAGTTGATTGTGATGACTACATAAAATTTTTGTTGCATTGCTTTATGGATGCGTGTGATATGGTAAAAAAAATAGTTGTGTTTTTCTTTCATAAAGAGTATAAGGAAATTGTGGATGCATGTAATTTGATGTTGTCTTAGGTTGTCTAAATTAATTTGCTTATGTGATTATATTATGGAGGTTAAATTTTCTCATCACAGGAAGAAAAATTTGTTTAAAGAATTGACATTCCAATAATTGAGTAAGATTTGAGCCAGGCTTTCTTTAAGCAATTCATTTGTGAATATGGCATGAATTTTTAAAGTTTTTTTAGCTCTATTACTTTTACAAGCTAATAATAATTTCTTAATATATGCACACGTTTATTTATTTCCTCAAATAATTTTTTATCTTATATATAAATATATGTATATAAACCTGTCATACATTTGTGTGATTTTGTGTTATGTCTCTTAAATTTTAAATGGACAATAGTCTATTTAATCCGATATCACTATTATTTATTAAATTCGAAATTCCTTCTATTATTTATATGTAATAACGACTTAGCATTAAAGATAATCCACTATCACAATCATTAATACACCGTGCGCACTTACTCAACCGGCCATTGTCAGTTATAACAAATATTTGAATTTTGATCACATTATGGTTTCATGGTATACCTCTACCGTAATAAAAAAAAATGAAAACTCAACCCATAGTGTTAAAAATAAATATGTTAACTCTTCAATGTTATTTATAATCCACCATCATAGTCATTAGTACCGTTTCATTCCATCATAGTACAAAGATAACAATGTTATTGTCTCTAATTAAGTTAATTATAATTAATCTCGATGGCATGGATGATAATAGATGTGTACATAGATCTCCAACTATGATGATCCCAACAATCAGTATTATCCTATTTACCAAAGTGCAACTCCTAAGCACGCACTTTTTTCCATTTAACAAAATTGATCCTAGATATTCCTTCTCCCTTGAAATTTTAATTCAATTCTTGTATTTAATCTTTCTTATATATTTCATCCTACTCATTGTAATTTTCCATCATATTTTTACCATATATTTGAATTATTAAGTTTTTATTTGGTTTATTATTTATGGTATCACTCATCTTTCCTTTCAATTTTTTTATTTATCTTCCTTCCCTTTATCCAAAAGCATGGTCCTTCTACTTTCCCTTTTATCTTTCCCTTTATTTTACATATGCTTCATCCATATGATCAATTTTATTTTATTTCTTCTCTTACATCCACATCTTTTTTCTTTCCATTTATTATGTACAATCGTTTTTCCATTATGCTACTATTATCTATTGTGTTATGTCATAATAAAAAATTGACCAAATAAATATTTTTCATCCTTCAATTTTTTTCTAAATGTGAGCATTTTACTTTTTCTTTCATTTTTCACAAACAAAGTTGATCTTCATTAAACATTATATCTTATAATAATTTTTGTTGAAAATACATTTGTGAAAAATTAAATCGGACACATATTTAAATCAAATTTTATGTACACATGCAATCTATCTGTTATTTTATGAACTTAATACAGAGATATAAACTGTTTTTAATATAAAAAAATTAAAGGACATGTATAAAAAATTCTCATATTTATTATAATGATTTAGTAATACATATTATAATATATTTAAAATTGCACGAAGTGCAAGGGATTTAAAATTGACTCATTTTACATAGTGAGATTTTTAGTGGAGACATTATGAATGGAAGATAAACCATGAGTGCAAAGTGAAACTTCTATACTACTAATAATAATGATGATGGATTAGTGGATACATTACGATTAACTCTTAGTTGAAAAGCAATATTTTTTTTGAGGGGGATGAAACAATGTTGAGAAGGGCTATGAAGTATACATTGCAAAATGGTCACGATCACGATGCCGATGAGAATAGCGATGCCGATGCCTCTAGCAATGTCAAGATGGCTACCTTGCGCTCAAGGTTGATGCCAAACGCGAAGCTCTGAGGAGGTGCGAGAAGGAGTCGGTGTTGAGACACCGAGGGCGGACTTGAGAGAACAAATCGTGAAGGTCCTCATGAAGTAGAGACGATGAGATGGATGACAACTTTGCACTCGAGATTGATGTCGAACGCAAAGCTCAAGCAGAGTAGAGGAGGTGGGAGGATGAGGAGCTAACATTGCAGTGCTGAGAAGGTGGAGTTGAGAAACCAAATCGCAAAGATGAAATCATTGCCGATGTCTCCATTGGCATGGAGGATGGTGGCCTTGCGTTTAGGACCTGTACCGAACATGAAGCTTCGACACAAGTGGCTGGAGGAGTTCACCCATAAAACATAAAATTATTTTATTATAAAAGAATTAAAATAACATATTCTGAAATATTTAAATATTTTTAAAATAAAAAATTATAAACTATTTTTTATAAAATATTTATAAATTAATTAAAATTGCGCGAAGCGCGAGGGTGTTCCCTAGTTATAAAATAACAACTTCCACAACCTCCTCCACCCCTCGGAGCGTCATCGACTCCCCGCGAGCACCGACAACCCACCTAGAATGATAAGTTCATCTTCGGTGTCGACGATGCCTTCCTCAAGTTCAAGACCTTCATCATCACACGTCCTTTGTCCCCCTGTCCTCCCCTCTATCACCTCTACCTCCGATCGCCGCCCCATGTCCTCCCCTCTCTCGCCCTCATCCTCCCATCACCGCTCCTGTCCCTAGCGACTTCAAGCGCCTGCCCCCTACCAGCGTCAAACCAGATCTATGTTGCCTCCATCGTGTTAGATCCCGTTGTCGTTCGGTCTCACAAGAGAGAGAGAGAGAGAGAGAGAGAGATTGTTGAGAGCCCATCTACCGTCATTCCTCCTCGCTCTGCCAACCACCACTGCCATTCTTGGCGTTTGAGACCACCACAAAACCTTAATCTCGTGATTTAATATGGACCTTTCCCTAAATTCAATAGTCTAGATTTAGGTGTTACACAGTGTTACACTCAAGGTTGTGATTTAGATATTAAAATCTTATGATTTTACAATCATACTACCCCTTATCAATTTTGATCTTATCTTCAACATTTTAGGTGTAAAATTTTAATACCATCATAATTTTGGTCAGACGACTTACGATCTTGTCTCATCCTCTACGATTTCATATAAATAGTATAATTATTTAAATATTATTTAGAAATATATTAATGAAAATGAGAATTAATTTATACGTTTAAATAAATTTTTTTTCATTTTACTGTGTTTTGATATAATTTGACTTAAGATTCAATGAAAAAATGACTTAGTGAGACTCAATTTAATATTTAAGTGCAAAAATTTATCAAAATAATATTTATTATTTTGGAAATATATATTTTTATTAGAGGTTAATGAGTATGTAGAGCATCCCGTTCTACACTTTCATGTAGAGCGTTTATTTCATATCATTTAATTAATTTAATGATTATAATTCATTACTAAATTGATTATATACTTCTTAGATGAAATAATATATATTTATTTGGGTAATTTGATAACAAAAATGTATCATCTAAGATTAAATAAATTACAACCATTGAATAGTCATATTTATTAACATGCCTTGATCATGACCATCGGATAATCCGATGATCTTCATTTTAATCACCTTTACTATTTAACATATACTTTAAATTAATATATAATTACTTATTAATTTAATAAGTAAAATTAGTGTTTTACACCTGTTCTACGTCACATGCTCTATACCTGTTCGATCTTATGATCTTTCTTCGGTAAGATTTTGATCTTGGGAACCTTGTAAAGAGTGTTTACATCCCATTGGTTACACCTAAGGAGTATTTACACCCCATTAATCCTATGTCACCGCATCATGTTTTATGTTCCAGCACTGTTTCCTTTTTTTATATATGAATACTTCGACAAAGTCCATGTATACTGTAAGATTAAAACTATTACGAGCTATTACTAGACAAAATAAAATATCATGATCTATTAAGAATAAAACAAATAATTGGGCCTCACCTCCCTCCCTCGAGGCCGAGGGCATTTATTTTTATTCTGATCATACAATCGAAATTCCTAGCGAATACTGATACCTAGCTTTCAGAGAGAAGATGTATCATCTATCATAACAAAAGAATAGCTCCCCCCCTAATAATCCACCAGATAGATATCGAATTGGACAAGGTACGAAGTTGCCGAGTAGCTGACGAGCTTCCGGAGGACGTAACCGCGCGCCATGCGGAACTGTCCGCTTCCCCCCACGATGGTCATCTCGGCGTCGACGGTGGGGAGGATGGTGCCGTACATGGCCAGCGAGCTGTTCTGGTACTGACCGTCCGTGAACACAAAGTTGATCTCTTCCAGCAGCGCGCCGTCCTCGGACACCACCGCGCTGAGCCCCTGCCCCCTGCCGATCACCTTGGAGCTCTCATCCGGCCCGTCCCTGAGGATGTTGTCCTGCACGATGATGTTGCCGAAAGTGGACGAGCTCCTGTTGAGCCCTGCCACCACGTAAGACGTCTGGTTCGGGCCGGACACTATTTCCTGGAAGAAGAACTGGATGTGCGTCCCATTCTCTGCGGCCGGCGGGTCCGACTCCAGGACTAGCCGGGACGTCGCGGTTGCTCCAGTCGCCAAGATGAGGGCGACGACGGCGAAGTGGAGGAAGATGGAGGAGTTCGACATGACCATGACCAACTTGTGGGGAAAGAGGAACTATAGACGTGCGCACGTAATTGGATTGCTGTTCGTGCTGCAATATTAAATATGAGCTGTCGTTTTGGATTGGTGTTTGTTGGAGCAGAATATTTTTGCCTGGCCCTATATATAATGATGGATTCGCGTTGGCAATCGCAGAACTCGGTTGATCTAGAATATGAAGACTTGATCCGCTATGTTTGGATACGATGTCATGTGCAAGAACAGTGAATCGACGTGATAATAGTCAAAGCTTAACATTTTTGAATGGCGTGCGGAGGTTGGCTATAATTTTCTTCCTGGTGACCAACAATTTGGGATGAGACGAATGCTTACGAATGGTTCTTTCGAGGAAGGAGAAGGATAAGGGCAAATATTAATCCACCAACAATTATGTTAAAGAATCTGTATAGGAGAATCTAACCTAGCTTACTTGGCAGTTGGCACATGGTTGATTAACCAATTTGAGTCATTCGTGAAAGGCCTTAAGCAATATTATTAAAATCGGACCGTCACCCGATAGGACGACCAACTAGATCGTGATTAGATCGATTTGATTGAATTCAATGGGATTCAATTGATTTTTATTAAATTAATATTGTTTAAAATAATTATATGTATAATAAATATTATATAATGCTTATAATTCATAATAAAATATAATAAATAAATATTTAATTAAATATTAATATTCATAAAAATTGTTTGAATTTTTATTATTAATATAGTATATTAATTCTTTTTTATTTTATTCTTCAATACTGTTTTAGGGCGATAATATATTAATTAATTTTGACATATATCACTCTCATGTTTATTTTTTCTTTACTTTCATTTTAATAATTTAATTTTTTTATTTCCATTAATTCCTCTCTCCCATTAATTCCCATATTTATTTACTTTTTTATAATAAAAAGATATTAAAATTTTTAATATTCATAAAAAACTTTAAGTTATTATTATTGATATACTATATTAATTTTTTATACTATTTTGTGATGATAATAAATTAATTTAATTTTCCATACATCACACTTACTTCCTTTTATTTTCTTCTTTATTTTCATTTTAATACTTTCCTTTTTTATTTCCATTAATTCTTCTCCCATATTGATTTCCCATGTTTATTTCCTCTTTAATTTTTACCAATTCTTAATTCAAATATTATATTATTTTTTATCTTCCTTTCTAACTTTTTATTTCCTATTTTTACTTTTACTTTCTAACTTTTTTCACTTTAAATGTTGATTCAGGTTTTTCCGATTTGGCGGTTGAACCGATTTTTATAGGTTGAATCGTTTTTGGCCGATTCAACTTCAATTCTATTTTTTAAATTAATTCGAACCGGACCAACAGCCGGTTCATGGTTGAACCGGTTGAATTGGTCGGTCTGGTCCGGTTTCAATAACCATGCCTTAAAGGTAGTATCCTTGAATCTATTCGTGAACATTGACAGATCTCCACAGCAACGAATATCATATTTTATCATATATTGATAATAGTTATCCTATAATATTATATATGTAGTAATGAAAAAAAAAATAACGAGAATGATTTGGAGACTTCCGACAAGTTACCTTTTTCGTTCTTATGAGTCTTTTATAGCGCGATCGCTGCACCATCGTTCGTCTTCGTTTATTTCGCACGTTATACCCATTGACATGTCGGGTTACTTCCGTAACGTTCAATGGTCATGTTAGTCGTTCGCCAACGTCGCGTCTCACGACATTCCGTGACCTGCAATGGTCACAACTAACATATTTCATTTGACCATTGTGGTCACGGTATCAAATACTCCCATTATTTGTGCAGTGTTACAATATCCAACACTCTCACTCTTCGTGTGGTATTTATCAGAGAAGTTATTCCAAAATTCACTATTTGTGAGACTTCAATTTGACTCAATAATTTTAGAGTTTAATTTAAAAATGTTTAATATCAATTGTGAAGTTCATTATTCATGAACTTTCCTCCAATACAAGTATTATCAAATCCCATCAAACAAAAATATTGTTTAATGAATATTTCATTTAAGTTCTCTATGTGAGAGAATCAATAAACAAATCACTTATAGGCAAATAGATCAATGTCACATCTTTTCTTTCCACTATATCAAAATATAGTGTTCCTTGATCTCAATATGCTTTTCTTTGTAATTGTTTATTTCATTGCACATCAAGTTTGATCATCACAGTATATATAGTCCATTGATCATGTTAATTTCAGTTACATAACAAAGCATATTAGATCAACATCATTTGAATGATTATCTTTGTTCTGATAATGTATTCAACTACACATTTATGTTTCTTACAATTCTAAGAAACAATTTGGGATGAGACGAATGCTCATGAATGGTTCTTTCGAGGAAGGAGAAGGATAAGTGCAAATATTAATCCACCAACAATTATATTAAAGAATCTGTATAGGAGACCTCTAACCTAGCTTACTTGGCAGTTGGCACATGGTTGATTAACGAATTTGAGTCATACATGAAAGGCCTTAAGCAATGTTATTAAAATCGAACCGTCACCGGATAGGATGACGGGTCACTAGTTCGTGATTAGACCAATTTGATCGAATTCAATAGGGTTCAATTGATTTTTATTACATTAATATTATTTAAAATAATTTTATGTATAATAAATATTATATAATGCTTATAATTCATAATAATATATAATAAACAAATATATAATTAAATATTAATATTCATAAAATTGTTTGAATTTTTATTATTAATATAGTATATTAATTCTTTTTATTTTATTCTTCAATACTGTTTTAGGGTGATAATATATTAATTAATTTGGACATATATCACTCTCATTTTTATTTTTTTCTTTACTTTCATTTTAACATTTTTATTTTTCTATTTCCGTTAATTCCTCTCTCCCCATTACTTCCCATATTTATTTACTTATTTTATAATAAAAAGATATTAAATTTTTTAATATTCATAAAAAAACTTTAAGTTATTATGATGATAATAAATTAATTTAATTTTCCATACATCACTCTTACTTGCTTTTATTTTCTTCTTTATTTTCATTTTAATACTTTCCTTTTTTATTTCCATTAATTCTTCTCCCATATTGATTTCCCATGTTTATTTCCTCTTTATTTTTTACCAATTCTTAATTCAAATACTATATTATTTTTTATCTTCCTTTCTAACTTTTTATTTCCTATTTTTACTTTTACTTTCTAACTTTTTTCACTTTAAATGTTGATTTAGGTTTTTTCGATTTAGTGGTTGAACCGATTTTTACAGGTTGAATCAGTTTTTGGCCAGTTCAACTTCAATTCCATTTTTTAAATTAATTCGAATCGGACCAATAATTAGTTCATGGTTGAACCGGTTGAATTGGCCGGTCTGGTCTGATTTCAATAACCATGCCTTAAAGGTAGTATCCTTGAATCTATTCGTGAACATTGATAGATCTCCATAGCAATGAATATCATATTTTATTATATATTGATAATAGTTATCCTATAATATTATAAATGTAGTAATGAAAAAAATAACGAGAATGATTTGGAGACTTCCGACAAGTTACCCTTTTCGCTGTATGAGTATTTTATAGCGCGATCGCTGCACCATCGTTCGTCTCCATTTATTTCGCGCATTATACCCACTGACATGTCGGGTTACTTCCGTAACGTTCAACAGTCATGTTAGTCATTCGCCAACGTCGCGTCTCACGACATTCCATGACCTGCAATGGTCACAACTAACATATTTCATTTGACCATTGCGGTCACGGTATCAAATACTCCCATTATTCGTGTAGTGTTACAATATCTAACACTCTCACTCTTCGTGTAGTATTTATCAGAGATGTTATTCCGAAGTTCACTATTCGTGAGACTTCAACTTGACTCAATAATTTTAGAGTTTAACTAAAAAAATGTTTAATATCAATTGCGAAGTTCATTATTCATGAACTTTCCTCCAATACAAGTATTATCAAATCCCATCAAACAAAATATTGTTTAATGAATATTTCATTTAAGTTCTCTATGTGAGAGAATCAATAAACAAATCACTTATAGGCAAATAGATCAATGTCACCTCTTTTCTTTCCACTATATCAAAATATAATGTTCCTTGATCTCAATATGCTTTTCTTTGTAATTGTTTATTTCAATGCACATCAAGTTTGATCATCATAGTATATATAGTCCATTGATCATGTTAATTTTAGTTACATAACAAAGCATATTAGATCAACATCATTTGGATGATTATCTTTGTACTGATAATGTATTCAACTACACATTTATGTTTCTTACAATTCTAAGAAACAAGTGCACACCCATATTAATAGATGACTTTGATGTGATTTTTTTTAGTTGACAATGTTCTTATCAAAATTCACATCCAAAAATTTTATGGCCTCAGGTGTATTAGCTTGTGTATGTCAATTTCAATTGTACTTTTGCCTTTACATTTTTCATAATCCTCTTAAGGGCTTCTTAATTTTTTCTTTTTAGGATTATTTTTAAAAAATTGTCGATGAGACTTACTACAGAAGTCAAAGAGGGCCTTGTACATAATATTGCATATGTTAAGCTTTCATCTCTTGTGCATTGGATTTTATTTTATATTTTCCATCTTTTTTTAGGACACTGAAATAAGTATTTTCCAATCACAAGTGATGTATGTACTGAAATACTATTTTTTATTTCAAAACTCAACAATAACTTCTTTAGATATTGTTAGTGACTCCAACTTAATGTTCTTGAGTTCTTATTATGAGTCATTTGAATTTCAAGAACATAGCTTATTCCGCATATGTCCATTCTTCTAAATTCTTTGCTCAACATTTTATTTATCTTGTTGAGTTTGTGACATCATTTTCAGTGAGCAAAATGTTATGTTCATGAATTAACATTATCACAAATTTGCTCCCACTATTATGATGCACATATAACAATTCAATTTTCTCACAACAAAGTTAAAATTGGATGTCCGTCATTTGCATTTTAATGATGCTATAACTTCTTGAACCATATTATGATTTTTCTTGTACACCTTATTCTCTAAAAATTATTTGGCCTGAAATAATCAAGCAATCACATAATTATTTCCTTACTTCTTCATTGAGTGAGTTAATCCCATTGGAATAACTTCAAATTTATATATATGAATCATTGCTAAGATCATCATTCTCGATGTACACTTAGCTTTTAGAGAATAGGTTATCTAAAAATCAATTCCAACTACCTAGTATAATCCTTGACAATAATTATTTTATGCGATTCAATAGTACCAACAATTATGTACATTTTTCGAATGCCCAATTGCATCCTATATGCTTTGCCTACTTCCAGCGAGTCACATAGCGCCCATTCATCACCAATAAAATTGTTTCCTTTTTTTTTATTGCTGGTCAATCATGATTTTAGACTCCTACAAGTCATCACTTTTATGATAGGATCTGTACAATCCTTTTATAAACATCGTGGTGTAATACAAACATCTCACACCCGTACAAATTCCAAATGTGTGAGTTTCATTCGGGGGGAGCCTCTTGTTGTCGATTATACTTGTGGAGACTATATAGGTTCCTCCACTTCCAACAAAGGTTTTTTTAAACTTCTCTTCCACCATTGAACCTATGTCCATATGTCTCTTCCAGAGTTAACTTTAATATCAATGTTATGATTTCTGCACGAGAAAAATTATGCACTATGAGAAAACCTGAGAAATTTAAGTCGACGCAAAATTTTATTAGATGAAAGAAACATAAGATGATTACAAGATTAGATTATTTTCTCTTTGGACCCCCTATATAGGCACTCCCTTTAACAGATGATAGAAATTAAAGACCAACTGAGACTTTATATTAATCTCAAAAATAGGACACCTACCTTGTAATAAAGAAATAAATCAATTTCTTAACAATCATAAGGAAATATACAAAATATGTCAGACAGGTTTCCTTTTACTTCTTGGGATCCAAACAAATTTTCAGTTAAAATAGGATTCAAGGCATTAATTAACAAATTTTCACCTTGAATTGAATCCTACAATTAGATACCTAATACTCCCTACCACCGCCGGTCCCTATTCTGATTCTGCACATGCGATAACATCCTTGTAGCTTGATCTGGCGATTTCACCTCTTCAACTACTTGAAATGCATATGCAACCATGTCCTCAAAGCCATAACGCTTAGAAGGACCTAACTGTCTGTGCACATCCAGCAACTAGATTTGTCATTACTTCTTTTGTTTGCTCCTCAGACTCTAGTTGTTCAACCTGATGAGATTCTTCTGACCCATTATGAATTGGAATTAATCCAAACTCCACCTGTTTGTTGACACCCTCCTTTGCCGAGTCAACACATTTGATTTCTGTTTGAGCATAGATATCTCATCAAAAGATATGTTTCTGTTATAAATAACCTTGTGCTCTGAGGGAGACCAAATTCTGAAACCTTTTGCATCTGTACCATATCCCACAAAGACTCCTTCTTTGACCCTTGGTTCTAACTTTCTTTCACTGACATGATAATATGCTGGACAGCCAAAGACTTTCATATTAGTATAATCAACAGGATTTTTTGACCATACCTCAATGAGAGTCTTCAGATCGATCACGATTGCAGGACTCCAATTGACAAGATAGCATGCTGTGCTAATAGTCTCAGCCCAAAATGACTTATTTAGACTAGAATTAGAGAGCATGCACCGTGCCCTCTCTAGAAGAGTTCTGTTCATGCGTTCTGTTACACCATTTTGCTGAGGTGTATTTCTGACGGTACGATGTCTGGCAATGCCTTCATCCTTGTAGAATCAATCAAATTCAGACGAACAAAACTCCAAGACGTTATCGATATGAAGACGTTTCACTTTTCTCGATATCTGATTCTCCACTAGAGTCTTCCCTTGAAAGCTTCGAATGCCTCGCTCTTGTGCTTCATCATGAATACCCATGTTATCATTGAGTAATCATTTATCATAGATAGAAAATATCTAGAACCTCATTGAGATGGAACATGAGAGGGGGCCCAACAGTCAGCGTGGATGTAATCGAGTGTTGCCTTCATCTTGTGCATGACTTTGCTAAATTGATGTCATTTTTGCTTGCCAAAAATACAGTGCTTGCATAATCCAATTTTAGATATCTTCTGACCATCCAGAAAATTGCGCTTGCTGAGGATGTCCATCTCATTCTGACTCATATGTCCAAGTCGCATGTGCCACAACTTGAATGTTTTTTATTCTGATTTGGACGGACTACCTACTACAGTCACACTAGAAATTACTGTGCCTTGTAGTATGTACAAGGACTTTTTCCTAACTTCTCTCATGACTTCAACATCGCCCTTGGTGATCGAGAACATCTCCTACAGCATCCATCCGACATATTTTAGAGTCCAGAACTCCTAACGATATCAGATTTTTCTTCAGTTATGGAACATGACGGATCTCTGTCAATGCCCTTACCCGATTGTCATGACTTCTGATCTGAATTGAACCGATTCCAACTATTTTGCAAGCTGCACATTGCTCATGATGATGTTTTCGCTATCAATATTCTGATAAGTTGAGAACCACTCTATGTGCGGAGTCATATGATAGGAACATCCCGAGTCGAGAACCTAACTCTTCTTCAATCATCTTTGATCATACACCATAAGATCCAAATCATCATCGGATTCGCTATTCTAGTGAGCTACTGCAGCAATCATGTCTTTCTTCTTCTTCTTGGGGCAGTCCTTCTTCCAGTGACCCGGTTCTTTGCAGTAGTTGCAGATGTCCTTCGGATTGATGTTCTTCTTTGACTTACCCATTTTAGGATTTGTCTTATCTACGATTGTTATCAACCCTGCGGCCTGAGTCTCCACAGTCTTGCCAGACGCCCTATGACGAAGTTCACGAGTATGTAGACTCGATCTCACTTCTTCTAGAGTAATTGTGTCTCTTTCGATAATAACAAACTGAATGGAATTTTCATACGACAGAGGAAGAGACACCAATAGAAGTAGGGCAGCATCTTCATCTTCAATCTTCACATTTATATTTCGTAATTCCATCAAAAAAGTATTCATCTGATCAAGATGGTCTTTCAGAGGGGTACCTTCTTGCATGCGGAGGGCGAACATACGTTGCTTCAACAACAACTTGTTGGTCAGAGATTTGGTCATGTAGAGACTCTCAAATTTTGATCAGAGACCAGCCATTGTTTCTTGATCAACGACTTTGATAATAACCTTATCCGTTAGACACAACAGGATCATGGAATGCGCCTTATCTTCCTATGCCACCAAATTTGTGAGGTCGGACTCCTTTTCTTTACCTTTCGAGTCTTCCTCCTTTGGTTTGTTCTTCGGCACGTTCGCGAGCGGCGCCTAGACTCCTTGTTATTTCAGAAGTGTCCGCATCTTGATCTGTTAGAGACTAAAACTTTTTCGTCCTGTGAATTTCTCGATGTTGATGTTGTGCAATGCCATCTTTATGCCTAATGGAGGATCGACGATGAAGCATCGTTCTGATACCAGTTTATTAGGATTTCTGCATGAAAGAAATTATGCACCACGAGAAAACCCGAGAAATTTAAGGCGACGCAGAATTTTATTAGATGAAAGAAACATAAAAGAATTACAAGATCAGATTATTTTTTCTTTGGACCCCCTAGAGAGTTTATATAGGCACTTCCTTTCACAGATGATAGGAATTAGAGATCAATTGAGACTATATATTAATAAAAAAAATAGGACACCTACCTTGTAATAAGGAAATAAATTAATTCCTTAACAATCTCATGATAAGAAAACATACAAAATATGTCAGACAGGTTTCCTTTTACTTCTTGGTATCCAAACAAATTTTCAATTAAAGTAGGATTCAAGGCAATAATTAATAATCACAAAGGATGATCATCCTTTTATTATTATTTTGGCACCTTTTCTTTTTTTTGAAAGGTTGCATTATGACTCTTGCTTAGACATATCTATTTGTGGAAAAATCAATACCCCTTGGACACATACAATAAACCTGTATGTCACCATCCTAAAGTACAACTTATCCCAAATCTGACGTGGATCAACACATGCAATTTTACATCTCCTCTTCGGAGATGGCTCAAGTCGAGCTTCCTACCATTATCAATTTGTATGGCATCAATTTTGTGGACTTTGTGGGAATGCTTTGTATATAACTCTCTCTAAAAAATAAATTCCTTTTGAGAGTCATGAGTGGGATAACATACACATTATTGCATTCATCAAAATTTTTTTCCACCACGTTATTTTGTTGTGGCAAATAAAAAATAACAGTAGTATTCATACATATTGAATGCAATAATCACTCACTCCCTAGAGATATTTTATTCTCTATCTGTCCATACTTTCTAAATTAGTTTTCCCAATTCCTTCTCCTATTCCATCTTACATCTCTTGTCCACAAAAAAAGGGCTTTTCTTTCTAAGAGATCTTAAATTTGATAAAAGGAGAAGTCATTGATGAATGTCATGAACTATTACATCTTCTTACGTGTAACCACACTCACTGAATCATAAATGTCTGAATGAATCACTTAACATTTATTTTGACAAACAAACAACATTCCAAAGCAATGCAATGCTTTTGCACTTGTATGTTGCATAAGTCAAACAACATTCCAGTGTAATATTCTTGCACCCAATATGTTAAGCGTAAGATTCATTCTAATAATTTGTCAAATTCTAATTTTTTTTAGTGTGCGATCTCTTAACAGAGATAATAGTAATACACATAATATTTAGAAAACACATTCATGAACTATTCATATCACGGAAAGACGAAATAAATCATCTTTAGAAACAAACTTTTTCATAATTAATCTTTTTGTTCTTTCTGATAAATATACATCTAAAATAGAAATCGACTTCAAATAACTTTCTTCCGAAGAACAAGTCCTGAGATGAGATTCCGACTTATCGCTGAGTGTACAATACAATTGTCACTCACATTCTGCCTATGAATTTAACACTATTAGTACTCAAAGAAATGTTATTCTCATATAACATCTGTCTCATTTCTTCAATTTATTGAAGTTGACATATTATTCCTTGACCTTTATGATTTTCGTCGTCAAAATACTTTTGACGACTATAATGAACTTGGATTATTTGGAGCTCTATTTATTCCAGTATCATATACTAAATCAAAATTTTCACATTCTGATAATTTGCCTTGATGTGGCCAAATATCATAAGAATGACATGCTCCCTATTGCCGATTATTAATTGCTTTTTAATAAGGCTAGGATATTTTTAATGTGTATCGCAATGGACTTATTCTGCTTCCTTAGCTTTTTCAGCTTTGAAGACGTCCATTTAATTTTAGCCAAATCAAATTTCATGGCTAATGAACTGACATTTCTGTGACCGATTTAACAATTTCATTAAGTCACAAAGTTGTGGCAACCTTATCACACAATAGTCATCAAAATAATCTATTCAGATTATCTCCAGAAATATTTTCGATATGATTATAGTTATATGGTTAAATACTTAACCATTATTGACAATCATTCTTTTTATATGATCTATATTATCAATTTCCTTCATCTTACCAATATTGTATTTGTACAGTTGAAGTAGAACATTCTTCTTCATTTTGATATTGTACTTTCCTTGTTAATTCTAATAGATCATACATTATCTTATAAGTTTTTTTAACCTAATAAGATTATTTTGTTTGTCACTCCACTCCCACTTTCCTTTTACTTTCAATGGCCTACTTTTAGGTGTCACCTTCCAAAAGTTCAGATTTGAGAGAATCATTGGCATCATCTTGATTGTCACTTAATAGTTCATACCTAATTTTTTAGCTCCACATCATTTCAGTATCACACAGACACTCTTATATGCCTAACTCCAAAAAATAAGATCAAATGAGTTTTGTAATTTGCACAAATTTTCTAAGTAACATCTAATTAAAATATTGTGTAGGGTTAAACTCCAATTTAACTTATTTATAGCATATCACAAACAGAAAACATAAGTAATTAAAAATAAATGCATAAATAAATGCACATAGCAATCGATACATATAGCAATTAGAAAACAAAGCTAATAATGAAAATGATTATAATAACTTCAGGATATAATTGTTTTGAAATTACCATGTAAATAATTAATCCGAAAATATAATATTAATGATTCCCAAAATAACAATAATCAAGTGAAAATTTAAAATATAAATGCTGAACTTATTCTCAGAATAATAATAAAACCAAAAAGAATATTTTAAATAGTAGTTTCAAATCAAAATTCTTATGTACATAAAAATGAAAGCAACATATGCATGTATTCTATTAAATGGACCAGCATGTTAACAAAAGCTTATGTGAGCTAATAACCAAAAGTGACATGTGGGTTTATTGTGTGAAGCATATGGGCGTCCGTTTTAAAAAAAATTAAACTATATTAATGTGATGATTTAATTTCTAATTATCATTCACAACAAAAATTAACCTAATTTAGCTCCTATATAGACATATGATAAAATTTTCCTAATAAAGATTTAAATGAATTTAATATTGAAGTACGTGCTGTTTTCCTAGTATGGATTATGGGTTCAATTTAAATTCATCACCTTAAAATATTTTAATCAATGTCAATGTCAGCCATGATGGTAGGAAGATGCGTAAGTGGAACCGTGTGTTAATATTGGATTAAAAAAAACATACCTTAATCCAATAAATAGTAAAGACAAAATAAACAAATAAATAAATAGTGAGAAAACGTACCTTTACTGTTTTTCTTATAGGTTATTTTCTCAAATCATCCCTAAACTATAGTAATTTTTTAAATCTAATCCTAAACTGCAAATTTTATTTTTTGTGTCCTTAAACTATAATGATTTTTCTAATTTGACCATTTCGTCTAATTCCGCTAACTTTTCGATTATTTAAGGATAAAAAAAATTCGTAGTTTATGGTTAGATCTAAAAAATCACGATAGTTTAAGGGTGGTATGAGGAAATAACCTTTCTCTTCCCCAACATCCAAAAGTAATAAAAAAATGCACCTCTTGCAGCAACCGTTACAAAGAAGCTCACTATGACTGTCGGATCACTCCGGCTGGCGCTAGTGCTGCCCCTCTCCGTTAGATTCATCGATGCTGCCTGCAGGTCGAGGAGCAGTGGGATGCGGGTCTTGTCCACCTTCACCGCCAGGGACAGGCAGGCCATCGCCACAAGCCGCTTGCCCTCTTGAAGCCAGAAAGGAACCGAGGAGGAAGCACCGGTCAAAGTCGTTCACGGCGAGCATTGCCGTGCAGGCAGAGAAGCTGTGGTGCATGGAAACCTGCGCCACCAACTCTATCATCTTCCTCCTCGCCGATCGGAAATGCGTGTCGTCGACCGAGCTAGCGGCAGCCTCAGGAAAGAGGAGTGCAGCGAGGTCATCGGACTGCTCACGGAGTGCGGCACATTGACGAACAAGAGCGGCGTTGATGAACAGTCCTTCAGAAGTAGCGTCGATAGGCAATATAAAATAGCGTTGCCAAAATTTGAGGAGTGAAGATCTCAGACTCTCTGTAGTCGGAAAGGAACTTGATCTCAAGGATGGAGAAGATCGATGATCTCCGCACGAGAATGGCGAGCCTGGAGGCAAGCTCGGAGAGGATCTGCGACCTGCCGGGAAGATTTCGTGGCAAGCAGCTTGTGATCAAGCCTTAGATGAGAAACAAATGGAAGTCGCCGGGAGTCGCCTGTCGCTCTAATACCAATGTAGTAACGAAGAAAAACAATGAGAATGATTTGGGGATTTTCGACAAGTTACCCTTTCCGCTCTTGTGAGCCTTTTACAACGCGATGGCTGCATCATCATTCGTCCTCATTTATTCTCGTTGACATGTTGGGTTACTTCCATAATGTTCAGTGTCGCGTCATGTTGGCCGTCCGCCAATGTCGCGTCTCGCGACATTCCGTGACCTGTAACAATCACAACTAACAATATATATCTCATTACGCTTTAACAATATTAGCAACACTTATTTGTATATCATTATATGTACATTCTCTTAAGAGTGAAATCACGGTCCGGGTCGGCATTTCACCAATTAATGATCCGATTCGGATATGGTGGCAACGTATTTTCCGTGATGGATGTCTATGAATACTCGGGAACAATGGGAGCCTCTCCAATGACTAGGAGGGGAAGAGGCGAAGAGCAAGTCATCTTCTCAGATTGATTCGTGATCTTTAACTGCCAAGGGGCCCTAACTAGGACATTCTCAATAGTTATACAAGGGAAAGCCAACAGTTGGGTGAAAAAAATATAGAACTAGGATTAGGATGAGTTCAGCTTGAATGCCGATTCAATAATGCTTATTGACATTTTTGTAGAAGCCCTAATGCCCATGGAGGATTCATAATCTTATGCTAGCTTGATATTTGGATTGCATGTTATCATTTTGAACTATATACTTGTACTCATGTTCATAATGAGGTTGCCGACTATTTGGTTAATTTTAGGCACATATCTTATTTTGTTTAATTATGGGAGACTCCACAACTTGTTTTTTAATATGGTCCTTAATGGGCATTTAATTAATAGTATGATGTCTTCTCCTTAAAAAATTAAAATATACATTCAATACTTCTTTGCACTTATCCTTTTCTTTAAATGGTGTTATAGGGACAATTAGTTTAACCCAAGTGGCCAAAGAATTTGAAAGAAATTAGGGTCTTAATTGCTGTACTTGGCAGGAAAAAGGGTTCACTGGCCTGATTGGTTGGAGGTGAAAGGTTAATAAAGGAGGGGAAGGGAAAAGGAAGGGAATACATTTTCCTTGTTTATTGAGTATAAGTTGGAGGAAAAAGAAGGAGAAATGAAGAGATTTTTCTCTCCTTTCCCTTGCATTATGCCATTTTTTTCCTACTTCAAAATGGGGTGTAAATGAGGGGAAAAAACCAATGACCATATATTTTCTATTATGATCATACCTAATTTAAATACAATTACATATATGAAATACATAATTGTCTATAGAAAAATATTACTAAACATTTATTCCCTTCCATTCCCTTTAATTGTTCTAAATAAAATGAATATACTTAACTCTCATTTTCTTTCTTTCCCTCCCTTTCCCTTAATTAAATTTGAACCCAACAGGCCCTAAGACTTCTCAAAGATTGTGTCTCTACTAACCTAACAAAGATGCATCAAGTTCCTATGGTCCCAACAATGTGAAGACACTTCGAAGCCATGTTGTAAAAGCTGGACCGGACCGATGAAGCCATTGATCCGAGTCAATCCCTATCAAACCCGAGTTCAACCACTGAACCAGACATATTTTGGACCAGTTTAACAATTTTTACTCTAAAAACGTATGATAGAGGAAATGATTGAACATGCTACCTCCATGTCTTTTGTGTGCATGCCTACCACTTAACCATTATATACTATGTGAAATCATTTCCTATGAATTTATTTTATTCACTTTCTTTATCAAAGCCATATTTTTTAATTATATTTTTAATATTTAAATAAAAAATCAATAATTAAGTACATGAATTATAACTTTATTTGTTAATTTGTATAAACATGACAAATGTTAAATAATTTATTTATGTGTTTAGATTTTAACACTTTGTCTTAAATAAATATTAGTAATTAAGTATATGAATTATTAGTTTATTTGTTAATTTATATATTCAAGATCAAATAAACATATATATTTGAAAAATTATCTTGTTACTCTTTTTATTAAAAATATTAATAATATCATTATACTTTGATGTCAAATTATAGTAATTATCAATAAAATATATGATAAGTATTTTAATTGAATATATTTTTATGTTAATTTTATTCTCATTCGGTTCGGGTCAAAGTGATCCGACCGGTCATGACCTAACCCGAAAGTTTTTCTGGGTCAACGTCCGATCCAAGTTTTATAATATTGCTTCCAAGAACTGAAAATTAGGCTCACAATCATGCTAATTCTCATTATACCATCATCCCAAGAATGCTATGTGATATATAATAAAGCAAGATGACAAGGTTGTTGCCTACACATATTTTAGGTAATAGAAGAAAAAACGAGGTGAACCATCCTATGGGTGACCTAGAATTGGTTCTTCTCGTCCTCACTATGAAGATCTAGCAACAATACTTTGACATCGAGGCACCAAATAGAAATGTGTGTTCTTGCAATGTGACTTAGTGACAATAATGATGATGGAGTAGTTGATGAAGTATGAGTTTGCTATTAACTACTATTCGGGCAAAACTCACCCGTTGACAAATAGGAAGTATGAGGGCATACTTGTTGCCTGAGTGTGCACAAGTGGAACACGATTAATAGCACCACCCCAAGGGATTCTAAGGAACAATAGGGATGGAGCAAGACTAATGACCCACATCAGTTACTGCTCTTTTGATTATCAAGATTGACAAGAATAACCTAATGGCAACGAATCAACTTAGGTACGAAGGTGCTTGCAAATTTTAAAATACTTGAGAATGAGTGATTAGGAATTGAGGACTGACTATAGGTAACAAGTAATAAACTTTTATACAAAGAAGATATGGATGCCTGCTACAAGTATGAAATTCTCATTTATTTAGGAAGCATGAAGATGTACAAAAATCTACAAATAAGCTTTTGATGTGATGCATTAAAATGATAGAGCAAATAAAATTCATTAGCAAGTACATTAGCCGATCACTCAAGTAATAAAGTACATGAGTAAATATTATTGATGTTACGAGCTTAAACTATTTAATCTCAAAGGTTAACAAAAGAATAATTAGAATTTTAACATGTTTTAGAGTTATAAATTATAACTATAAAAATAATAAACTATGTATAGTATAGGGTGATGGTCGACTTTAGGATGATAAGATTAGAGATAAATACTTGAACCAAGGAATTCATTTACAATCATAAGATGTATTAATATTTCCTAAATTATTGACCTCTACAGATAAAATTAAAGTTTCCACAAATTAGCATCCCACAAATCAACACAAGTAAATCAAGCTATTTTAAATTAAAGTAAAATCAAATGAAAATGTGGGGGCTTCCTTTGGTTGGCAACATAATGCTTGATAGGAACATTCCAACATTTTATTAAAGGCTCAATGCTCAGTTTAGTTATCCAGATTGGTCATTGAAATTGAGATGTTGATTATGTTAGTAGGCTTAATCCAGATCTTGACAAATGACATTATGTTATTTGCAGGACACGATGAGATAGGATGGGTCTATGTCTCGTTTGATGGTATTTTGAAGATGTTGACATTTTGCACCATTTGCTAGAGATATTTGACATTCTAGACTGAACTGATGATATGGTAAAATACTTGTAAATGTTATTTTGTAGTTAAAATGGACATTGAACCTTGATGTTTGACATGAGGACAATACTAAATGTGGAATGTCTAGATGTCTTACATTGCATGACTAGAAGTGCAATGCGACATCTTGAGTAGGTATTCAACACTGAACTTTCATTGCTAAGATGATGGACTATCCTTCAATGCAGCATGGGTGCTTCATGTTACACGGTTGGTCATGCAATGCGATTCTATACATTACAAGAAAATTATCATTTTCCGACGGGTAATTTCTGACGATTTGAAATTCGTCGTAATTTGCGATGAATTTTTCGACGATTCCATTTTTGCGACGGTTCCATTTCGTATATAGGGTGATATGCGCAAGACCATCAAGGATGGGCATGGGCACAAGGACATAATTGTGACATGGCTTGAGCACTTCAACTTTCACAACCGAGTGTGTGTTGTGGCTGGACATGACACACATTACTTGATGTGACATGAGAATATGAGTAATTGATTGTGGTGCACAACTAGACGTGGGGGATGAAGTGTGCCAAGCATTTGCCATTGACATCCATGATTAGGAATGTGGAGCTAGGGTACCTAAGTATTGTGTGGGTTTGAGTGATTGTACATTTGCATGGGAGAATACATTATGATGCAATAGGGGGTTGAGCATTGCTTCAATCTAAATAAGAGAAATTGCTCTAATACCTCTTTTCAAGAGGTTATTCTCGAGCGCAGGATCATGTTTTGAGACTAAGTAAGGGAGATTCCTAGCCAAGACTATTTGAGTATGTAACAAAAGGATTCTTGTTGAACGACCTGCCACCGGTTGATTATATAGGCATCTTGATAATGAGAATGATGATGGTTTGCAAAGAGTCATCATGGCACTATGACACTCTTGCAGTAAGACATTTGTACGAGTGTCTGAGTGCTTGATGTCCAAAGGACATAGGACACTGAAAAGGATCAAATGATGCGGGTGCTCAAGACAAATACACTATAATTGAAAAAAAATTAATTGCATTAAATAAAAATAGTAAAATACATATGATCTTAATGAGAGACTACTCACCTCTTTAATTTACCTTAAGTACAAGAGTTAAATTGACAACATTGTTATTCTACATTATTTATTGAAACATTAATTTATATATAATATACATTAGAATAATATTTATTAATGACTTGTAATATCGCTTAATTAATAAATGAATACATAATTATATTTTTTCTATTCATTTTATAGTTTATATACAAACATTGATAAGTGAATAGTATATATATATATATACTATTCACTTATCTAATAA
The DNA here is from genome assembly GCA_030549335.1 of Pontederia crassipes. Classification (NCBI taxonomy): domain Eukaryota; kingdom Viridiplantae; phylum Streptophyta; class Magnoliopsida; order Commelinales; family Pontederiaceae; genus Pontederia; species Pontederia crassipes. The sequence goes on from CM060190.1 coordinate 41,668,781, forward strand.
TTTTATCATATGATTCACTTATATATATTGAGGATAAATATGAGAAAAAATTGAATGTTCATACTTTTCCCACATAAAATATTTTCGGAAAAATATAAGGATATTTTGAAAGTTTATGATTTTTAATTTAATTAAAATTCGTCATATTTGCAACAAGAATAAATGTCACCACACCAGTGTGTACATAGGCTGTTGCTCACTGAAAAACTAGCTGTTAGGTCTCCCTCTCCCTCTGGCTCCGACGACTCCCCATCCGGAGATGCCACCCCCTCCGGCTCCGATGGCTCCCCACTTGGAGATGCCATTCTCCATCCTACTCCCTCCCCCCCTCAGCGGTCAGGGAAACTTCACACAGTCCACCCTCCACCCCCCCTTTTCACCACCCCATACTCCTCCCTACTGGGTACCACGCGCAGTCCTTGTCTCTAGCATCTGGCACTAGAGGCACCCCTCCCCTCTCACATCGCCTATCATGGAGCCCCTCGACGCCTTTCCTCCACTCTCCCCTCCCCTCGGCTGAGCTACGCCTCAGCTTACCCATCCCCCTCATGAGGGTCTTCTTCCTACTCCCCCACCGGCCTTTTTCCCCCAACCCGCTCATGGTCGGACACCATCCATGGGGGTAGGCAACCCGCCATCATCTTCCCTCGACAACTCCATGCCCTAAAGACTGCCACCACTATAGAAGTGGTTATCCTGCTTCATGTCTCCCTCTGTGTTGAAGTCCTCCAACACTGTCTGATCGGCCATTTTATTGGGAACATCTCTACTCCCTGCGAGGGTCTTCATCCCTTCTGGGGATCCTATTTCACCCAAAACATCGCGGCCTTGGGTAATCATTTCTATCTCTTTACGTTCGACAATGATGCTAATCAGTTGCAAATCCTTACAAGCAGCCCCTGGGAATTTGATGGCAATCTCCTCAATCTCACCTATGTCAACCCGTTCTTTCGACTACATGAAACTGTTCTTATGGATATTCCTATATGGCTCTAGCTCCTCGACCTCATGCTCAAACTTAGGAACCCTCAGTCACTCCGGCAACATTGCTGCTGTCTTTGGATCCTTGCTGTGTATCGATGAGGTAGTTCTCTCGGTGACGGATGCCCCTTGCACCCATGCATGAGTTGAGGTTCAACTCCCTGCCCCGTTAAAGCAAGCTACTTGGACTTTCCTCCCCAACGGCAATCAAACAACAGGTTACATAAGAAAGCCCCCCACCTTCTGTTATCATTGTGGCATCATCGGTCATCGTCTTGAGCTCTGTCTGACCTCTGATGGGGCTGGCCTGAGCATCTATGGAGTCTGTTGTATTGTCCTTAGTTGTGCACTCAAGCCCCTCAGCAACCGTCTCCAGTGTCGGCCCCACGGGTGCAAGTAGGCACTCTATTTTCGGATGATGCTTGCCTGCCCATGTGTATGTTCGATTCGCTGCACCCGTCGTCTAGTGGCTCAACCCTAGATTGACACATGGTTGGAAGCTTCGGGCCAACCGTTGGGATGGCCCCTCGGCCTCCCGGACTCCGTCGCACTCTCCATTAGCTAGTCTCACCCTGGATGTTCGCCATGCGGATAGGAGCATGAGGACAACTGGCTGAGCACGGTCCGGGTCCACACGGACCGCACCGACCTGACAAATCAGAAAAATAACTCTGCCCGGATCTAATCCAGGTCAGGACCGGGTCAAAATAATTGAAAATCCTTCGAGTTTTGGGCCAGGACTGGGTTTGCAGTCTAGATATTCGATCCGGTTTATTAGTATATAAAATTGATCTCACATTCGCTCTCTTCATTTCATTATCTCCTTTTCTCTCTCCCATCTCTCTCCGTCTCTCACCCTCTCCCTCTCTCTCACGGCAGCGACTCCGGCCGCCCTCCCTTTCTCTCTCTACTTGGCTGTCAGGCGTCGGGATTCGACACCTAGCGGTCGAATCAGTCGCCAGGCACTGCGATTCGATGCTTGGCGGCCGATCCGACCGTCAAACGCCAGATCTAGCCATTGGCGGCCGATCCAACCGCTAGGCGCCATGATCTGGCACCTGGCGGCCAGATCGGCCATCAGGCGCCATGATCAGACACTTGTGTCCGACCAGGCATCGGATCTAGCCATTGGCGGCTGATCCGACCATCAGGAGCCACGATCTGGCACCTGGCACCCGGATCGGCCGTCTGGCGCCACGATCCGGCACCGACGGTCGGATCGGGCGCCAGGTGCCACGATTCGACACCTGATAGCCGATCTGGCCATTGGCAGTCGAACCGACTGCCAGGCGTCATGATCCGGCATGCCAGGCGTCGAATCTAGCCAATGGCGGCCGATCCATCCGCCAGCCACCGGATTTGACCACTGGCGACCGATCTGGCTGCCAGGCCCTCCCCCTTGGCCCCTCACCTCCCTTATCTTTCGACACTGGCTGATCGACCGTCAAAGCGATTCTCGACTACAAACTCGATCAATTCTCGGATTGTCGAGTCTGACTCGGTACCGGACTCGGCCGGGTTCGTGTCCGGTTCTGGATCAAAAAAATTTTGAACCCAACGTAATTCGGGTCAAGACCGGGTCTAGTCGAACCCGGACCCAGTCCTGATTTTGCTCAGGCCTATCTGTCCGTCCTTGGCGTCTCTCTACTAGCTCACCTATCCATGGCTCTGTTCCTCCTATGGCGGATGCACGACAAGTGGACGATGGCAATTCTGCCACGAGAAACATAGCTCTACCTTCATGTGGGCAGTGTTTTACTTTACGCGCATGTCTCTCCTCTGTCGTGCTTCTCCACTGACCACGTGCCCTTTCCTCGGCTGCACATCTCCACCATCCACATGCTCCACCTCTGGAAGTTTCTATACCTCACTCTTCCCTCTCTCTGAGCCAACGCCCGACATTTCCATCCACTTCTCTTCACTCTATTGCAAAGCCTCTGTCTTCCTTTCTAGCGAGTGATCCCTCTGTGCTTTCTACTTTCCCCCTCCCTGTTCCTCCATGAGTTATGACCCTTCTCCTTCGATGGCTGCTTCCCCTCTTATGCTTCTCCTAACCCTATTGCTCATCATGGTGACCTTGCAACCTCTAATCCTGATACTAATCCCTCCCCTTTCCTCCATGGGTTTCGGCTCCTGATCTTTAGGGGTTACCCCCCATCTATGGTCTCTTCTAACCCTGTTGCAGATCATGATGACCTTACGGCCTGCGTGACGGCGAGTCTGACTGCGACCTCCCAAATCGGTGATGCCTTGATGGGCTCATCCCTTGGAGACTCCTCAGTGGAGGAGCTTGAAGACCTCGACCTTGCACCCCTGCCTCGGTCCGAGAAGAAGAAGATCCGCTTACTCTGACCCAATGCACTCACCCCTTCCCTAACTCTCCGTCCTCGTCCATTGCCGACGTCAGGCCGAGGAAAAGGTAAGAAAAAAACTACTCTCAACCCTTGCTAACTCAATCTCCCCTATCTTTGTGCACGAGGTGTCGGTGCCTAACCACCCCAATCATACATAAGATCATTGCCTAGAATTGTAGAGATGCATTCCGGTCAAAAGTTAGAGATAGACTTAGAAATTTATGTTATGTGCATTCGCTTGATTTTATAATTTTGGTAGTCATGTCAGGTTTGTAAAAGCTAAACAGTTTTCATTCGACGGTTTGGTCCCTCCTGGCAAGGCGTCTTTTGTGAGGGATCAGGTGCATTGAAAGGTATTATCCTGTCTTGACACAGCCAAGATACCCAGGTTACTCATATCCTTACCTCAGATCATGTTTTGCATGCCGCCATATCTTTTGATGGTTTCCATTTCTTGCTTTCTTGCATTTATGCTAGTCATCTTACTGTTGAAAGATTTCGTATTATGGCAAATGCTTAGCAAAATTAGTTCTATTGATTTTTCGTGGGCTCTTATCGGGGACTTTAATTGCATGTTGTTTGCTGAGGAAAAGAAGGGGGGGGGGGGGGTTCCCAATTTTGACTTACTAAATATGTTAGTGGATGTAAAGATTTCATTAATTGTCATGGCATGATTGATATTAACCTTTTTGGAAATTAATTTACTTGTTGTGACAATAGATTTGGTTTAGCTAGAATTTTTTGTCGCCTTGATCGTATGCTCGTTAATAATTTTTGGTTTGATGCCTTCTTGAGTTTAGACCTTATAATCTTGACTCGCTATGCGTCTGATCACATGCCAATTCTGTTATCCTCTAACAAAACACTCATCATCCCCGAATGTTTAAATACGAACACTTTTGGTTTCAATACCCTACGACTCATGACATCGTGCGCAAGTATTGGACATTTCATTCCCCAAACTATCTCTCAGGCCCTCCATGCCATTCGGCAAGCAACCCAACGCTGGTATCGGGAGGAGCTTAGGCGACTTGAAGATATGTTGTTTTTGCTCGCATCATGCACCTTGAGATGCTAAACTCCCAGTCTGGTTTGTTTGTGGAAGGTCTTGTCGGACTCTGGTCGGCCTACCACTTTCATGCAGCTCTCCTTAGACAAATTAGCATCAAATGGTGGAGCAAGGCGCAGGTCTCCTGGTTCTGCCATGGCGACTAAAACACCAAGTTCTTTCACTTGCAAGATACACTTAGGCATAAATAGAGCCACATTCGCCAATTAGTGCTTGACTCCGAGGAGATCATTGATAACCCTGACTTTATCCAATAATAGTTTGTTATTATAAATCATTGTGGCAAATCATCCCCCAACTTGGAGATTCCTATGGAATGTTGGGCCCCCCTCCCGCCGCTTGACTGTACTCTATCTACACCTCTTATTCGCCTCATCTCTCCTAAGGAAATTCACATGGTTGTCTGGGCATCGCCATCTAGTCGTGCTCCGGGGCCTGATGGCTTTATCTCAGAATTTTATCAGAAATACTGGGATATTGTATTGTGGGTCCAAAGATTACTGAAACCATCCTTGATTTTTTCAACAACCTCCACCTATCTCCTACTTAGGGCCGCACTGGCATTATCTTCATTCCTAAAACCAAAACCCCCTGGGTCAGTTAAGGACTATCGATCACCCTATGTAAACTCTTTATCAAATCATTTTTAAAATAATAGCAAACAGACTCCCCCTTCACTTTTTGCTCTCATCGACCCAATGCAATCGGCTTTCATCCCAAGCAGAAATATTCGGGACAATATCCTTATTGCCTAGGAGCCCACCCACTCGTTGTCTTAGGTCATAGGAAATTCATGCTCATTAAGGCCGATATGGAGAAGGCCTTTGATCGTGTTTCCTGGTTTGATGTCATTCAATATATGTAACTAATGAACTTCCCCACCCTATTTATAAATTGGATTAATCTCTATATCTATTCCCCCTCTTTTTCATGTATTATCAATGGTAAAATCTCCCTTTATTTTCCTGCTTACCGAGGGATCCGCTAGGGTGACCCCTTCTCGCCTTATATATTTATCATTATCTCACAAACCTTCCCGGCCTTAATGAATTAGTCCGTCTCCCTAGGAACCATTTTTTCTTTTTAGATAAATGTATTTCCCTTAGTCATCTTCTATTTGCCGACGATCTACTAGTCTGCATTCGCGCCACAAAGGCAAACTGCAAATACCTCAAGCAGATCTTTAACATCTATAATTTTCTTACTGAACAACGATATGAACAATGCCAAAGTGGCTCTTTACCTACCTGAATGCATGTCACACCGACGTAAATAACAAATCTCTTCTTGGTTAGGAATTTCCCTGGATTCTTACCCCTTTACTTGGTGCCCCCATTTCTAATAAATTTATCACTTTTAAAGATAAAAAATTCATCTTTAATCATATAGCTCCCGACTCACCAGCTGGCGTCGGCTCCTACTTAGCCCGACTTGTAGAGTTACCTTGATAAAATCCACCTTATCATCCTTGCCAACCTACTATTTGAGTTCCACCTACCTATCAGCTGGTACACTTGCATCACTGGAAAAACTCTCTCGGTCCTTCCTCAAGCATCGGGGCTCTCACCTTGTCCGTTGGTCTACTGTCCTCTTCCCCTGTGATCAAGGTTGGGTCGCTATCTATAGCTATCATCTTATCCATTTCTCTCTCCTAGTTTATCTAAGGAGAGAGCAATGTATTCTCTTAACTCTGCTAACTCCCCTTGCAATCACCTCATAGCTTCAAAGTATTCTCCGCTATGTCTGTGGGAACCCTCTTCACCTCCCGGCTCTGCCTGGTTCTAGCCCCTTATATTAATCCCCGACCTTCATACAAGCTTCATGAAATCTATTGGCTCTGGTACTACCACATCTGTGATCTTTGACCTTTGGATATCTCTTATTCCAATGTGTTTGTTACTCACCTTCATCAACATGGACATTGATATCAACTCTTTTACTGTCTGGAATTTGATTACTAAGAATCAGTGGGATACCTCCCTCTCTCCTCCATTTTTGATCAGATGCTTTGTGATACTATTCCGATTGATGCTAGTGAGTGGGTCTAGGTGACCTATGAACATGGCCTCCCTACTACTACTTCCGTGTATAAATTCATTAGCAATAGGGTTTTGTCGATGCGTCCTATTAGGGACCGCTCTGGACTAAGATTTGGTGCATTCATGTTCCCCACAAAATACATTTTTTCTTGTGGAAACATTTCCATCGACGCTTGCCTACTCTAGATCTTATACATCATTTTGACTCATCGGTTGATCATGTTTGCTCCTTTTGTGGCCATGCCCTAAAATCAAACACGCATCTATTTTTTTCTTGTCCCACTTTTCAACATATTTGGAACCCCTTTCAGCAATGTATGAATTATACTTTTCAATTTTTTTGACTCTTGGCACTATGAGATCGAGAAGGGAGAAAACTTGGATTAGCAATCTTGTAAACACCTTTTGTCTATTTTTTCTTTCTGTCTTTGGGGCATCTGGAACATGTGAAATGATATTCATATTTGGTCCAAGTGTGTGAGACATGCTATGGGAAAGAGCCCTGGCTGGCTTCCATGAATTTACTACTTTGGCGACCCATGCCCCTGAGGCACCACGCCCCAAAGATCCACTTCGGATCCGATGGAGCCTCCTCCCCAGCATTGGTCTTTGCTCAATACTGACGGCTCACATGTTGGAGCCGTCGAGTCTGGGGATAAGGTTTCATCTTGTGCTCTCATTTCGACACTTCTCTTTTTGCAAGGGCTGAGCAGGGTAATTTTCATTACTTGGGCTTTGCTCATGGGTTTGTGATGTTGCGCTGAGCGAAGGATAACTCACATCTATATCTAGACAGATTCGCAGCTTCTTGTCTGCATTATCTCCCTCGCGCTCCCTTGTTCGTGGCAGCTTCGATCATTCATTGCTGATATCAAGAACATCTTATGTAATCTTACGCCTATTGTATTTTGCCCCCGTAGTGCGAATGCGGCGACGGACTTTCTTGCGTCTTTTGATTCCCAGCATGAAAAGTATTTTTGGGGCGGTAGCCCTCCTTGAGGCCTCGCACAATTTTTGTACAATAACTCTAGTCTATTAACATAATGAATGGTTAAGCTTTTTCATAAGAAAAAACATGGATCTCATTCAATGTTCTAGAGACTTTTGAAGTTTTACCAATTAAGATGACCCAAAGTCTAAGATGACCGAAAGTCTAATGACTGGTTGAATCAACTAGCTAACCCTTTGAACTTCATAGGTACGTAACCTTTCGACGAGATAATTTACTTATAAAAGGATATAGAACTATTGACCATTGCACCATGGAGCCAATGTTATTTATCTTTGAACTAACGTGTGAGACCGTTTGTTTGGAGGATAAAATTAGATAGAATAAAGTACCATAATATTGTATTTCAGAAAAAAAGTAAATATAATCCTATTCTACTTCATGTCTAGTTTAAAGAGAATAAAATATAAGATTTTATAATTAAAACATTTTGTTATAGGTAATTGATGTTTATTATTAGAATAATATAATAACGTATGATTAAAAATAAAATACGACTAAGAAGTTGAAAAAATGGGAATACAAATATTCTGGTGTTTTTTAAGAATAACGATATTTTATTGTAGATGATTATAGCAATCGTTTGATTATATTATCATAATATAACCAAATGACCCCTAACTAGATTGACTCAACTAATTTGGAGTGTAACTCACGATGGACAGAAGCTAGTAGCTCTAATTTTAATTTTTGGACTCATCAATTTGTTCATAATATATTATTTCATTGACACTCAAAACATCTCATTATTTAGATATTGTAGTCATGAACATCGGTGATACTAAATTAATTATATATGAACTTTCGGATTATGTTGAGTTGGGTTTGATTATGCATCTAGTCATGTCAAATTGGAACAATCCGATCGAAATTATATCGTCTTGTGCCATGTCAGAAGGCACTTGAACTAGTCTGGGACGAGTCTATCGGGCCGCTTAATTCGGATCTTGCACTTATTTTTCTCAAAATCTGGTTACTTAATATATAATATCTATAAATAAAGTTTTTGTATAGTATAATAATGTATAATATTAAAATATTTTTATAATCATATGTACTATAATAATATTAATTATTAAATAAAAAAGGACCACATGGTACTAGATCCTGTTAATCAGTTCGATTAAATAAAAAAGGACTCCTGACAAAGATGTGATGACATGAAGCAAGCGATTAAATAATACAAATTGGCTTGCAATGGAGAGAACACAAAGAGATAAAAAAAAAGAACGCGCTTTTATTAATTAGGTGCATTTTCCTGGCTGACTTCCTGCTTCGTCTCACACAATTGGATTTTAAACATTATCTTTGCACGTTGAATATATGAATAATAGTGTAAATGATGCAGAAGCTTCTTACATCACATGAATATTATACATATACATATATATATATATATATATATATATATAGTATATTACAAAAGTCTAGCTTGTGTATTTTATTTGGTCAACTTAATTGAATATTAATCTACACAAGGAATAGCTTTCTCATCAGATGAATTAATTCGGTTTCTCTTCTCGAACTATCATACTTGGACAATTGTCCGGATTAACCCCTCATGTTTCAACTTTCTAGCATATTGGACTTTGACAAATATAGTTTAGTTACAGGGAAAGGAAACGTTCGGATAATGATAATTGGTTTGAACTCATGATATCATTATCGAGAATTATTTTTACTAGCTAATAAATTAGCATTGATACATTTATCAACCTTGTCTAATGCCAACGCAAGTGGGATAATTTTCAATTGGATTTATTAAATTCTATGTGGTATGAAGATTGTCGAAGTTAATTAATTTATTCGCAAATTGGTATCATGAAATTGACTACACGGATACACAAAGATCTTAAGTGATTATAGCGTTTTTATTAGTATGCAATAATTCGAATGCATGCGTCATAAACTGTACATATAAAAAATAAAAAAAAGAAGAAAACTAAGAGAAACAATACACACACGCGAATAGAAAAAAAAATAATAAAACCACACATGTGGCCACTCTATTCAACCACTACAAAATACTATTTATTAGTAAACTATGTTATTAATGTGAATATTTAATTTTCATTGAATATACATTTCATTGTTTAATTCACATTTTTTGTTATGTTTTATTTTGCAGTTTTATATCATTATATCTTTTCCTTTTTTATACTAATAATGATTTTAATTTATATTATTTTAAATTTGAAGGTTTGATATTTTAATTTCAATTGTTAGCACTTTAATTATCTTTGATATTTCTCATTCATCACATTTTATTATAGTTCTTTTTTGTTTAAAATAAGTACATTGTTTTATTTTTATTTAACTTTGTGTTTTCACGCTTTTATATAATTTATTTATTTATTGCACTCTCTATTATATGGGTAATTTATATTTTGGTCGTGATTCAATTTCGTATCAATATCTTATTTTTTTTCTTTTTTTACATCGTCATTCATTTTTGCATCCATAATTTAAAATCTTCCTTGCTTAACAGAAATAATATTAATTGTTTTATTCTTGTTATTTATCTATTGATTTCTGATATAATTATTTTTCATCTTCATGCTAAGGTTTTTAGTACATATTTTATTAACATTAATTTTACTTTCGGTTTTAATTTAATTAATCCAAATAATATTATGTAATAATTATAATAATTAATGTTTGGAGATTAAGTACATTAGTTCCTATTTACAAAAATAAAGGGGATATTCAGAATTGTGCAAATTATAGAGGGATTAAACTTATGAGTCACACTATGAAATTATGGGAAAAAGTGATTGAGCATAGATTGAGAATGGAGACTAGTATTTCTGAGAGACAATTTGGGTTCATGCCAGGAAGATCCACTACAGAGGCGATTTATTTACTAAGGGGAATGATGGAGAAGTATCGAAGTAGGAGAAGAGACTTACATATGGCTTTCATTGACTTAGAGAAGGCGTATGATCGGGTACCAAGGGATGTACTTTGGAAAGCCTTGCAAAAGAAGATGGTGAATGTTGCCTACATTAAGGTAATACAAGATATGTACGATGGGGCATTGACTAGGGTTAGGACACCCGGAGGTGAGACAAATGAATTTCCTATAGGAATTGGCCTACATCAAGGATCAGCTTTAAGCCCGTATCTATTTAACTTAGTTATCGATGCTATAACCGAGAGTATCACAGAGGAGGTACATAAGTGCATGCTATTTGCGGATGATATAGTACTTTTAGCGGATTCAAGAGAAGAGATTAATACAAAATTAGAAATATGGAGAAATACGTTGGAGCCAAAGGGTTTTCGTTTAAGTAGGAATAAAACAGAATATATGCATAGCAATTTCACAAATAAACAACTTAGAGACGATTTGAAAGTTAGGTTAGGGGAGGATATAATTTCTCAAGTGACAAAGTTTAAATATTTAGGATCAATTGTAAGATAAGATGGTGAGATTGATGACGATGTTAATCATAGAATTCAAGCTGGTTGGTGTAAGTGGAGGAAAGCCACTGGAGTTCTTTGTGATAGAAAAGTACCCAATAAAGTTAAAGGAAAATTCTATCGTACTGCTATAAGGCCAGCAGTGTTATATGGTAGTGAATGTTGGGCTATGAAGGGACAACATGGACGTAAAGTGGGGGTAGCCGAAATGAGGATGTTGAGATGGATGTGTGGTCATACAAGATTAGATAAGATTAGGAATGACCATATACGTGAACGAGTCGGAGTGGCTCCTATTAGTGAGAAAATGGTAGAGAATCGTTTGAGATGGTTTGGTCATGTTCAGAGAAGATCATTAGATGCGCCAGTAAGAAGAGTAGATCAAATAATCTGGAGTCCGATTAAAAGAGGGAGAGGGAGGCCAAGGCGGACACTTGACGAACTAATAGAGCAAGATCTATTGGTGAATAATATACCGAAAGGTTTGATTACTAATAGAGCGGAATGGCGTCGTATGATCCATGTAGCCGACCCCACCTAGTGGGATAAGGCTTTGTTGTTGTTGTTGTATAATAATTAATGTTTGGGATTGCCGCAAAGTAATTTCATCGTTAATTTAATTGTATGCTTACATCACCGTCATAGTTTAGAGTAAAATCTGCCCAAGGGCTTGTGCATCAAGTGATCTAAAACGTGACACGTGAACTAAAGTAAAGAAGACGAGAACTCACCAACTTGTGTTCATGAATGTGCAGCTTATTCCTGCATTGCATAAATACAAAGCACATAACATCAACTTCAGTTTTTGTGGAATATGTATAATTATCATCTACTGTTCAAATATGTTCATTTGTGCAGACTTCAAATTTCGTTTGTATAAGTTTAAATTTCTTTGTTCTGTGTTAAATGGACAAACAAATAAATTTAAATTTATTTAACGCCATATAAACTCGTCAAATGCAGATTTATAAGTAATATATATAATCTGAATTTCCTTTTTCCATATCTACCACAATATTTAGAGTGGTTGACAATATATGTACATATATATATATTCAAATTAATTATCATCTGATTAATTTTTATTGCACGGATCGCACATCTAATTGTGTGATTTAACGACTCAATTCTATTTGAATCTTATAAAATAAACTAATGTGACTCAATATATAAAAAAATGGACTTGACAGTTTTGTATCTTAATCATTCTAGCTCTCCCATTAATTAACTGACTCGATCAACACACCATCCATAAATAAGCAAAACAAGTAGTTGGAAAATATTATTGCTTATAACTTTACAAGTAAAAGTGATCTGAAAAGATATACATCTCCTCACGTTATTCTTAGCTGAACGAAATAATGATACAACATGAACGACAAGAATGATATAATTAGGAGCCATGTGCATAACTGTAGATTTTGATCAGTGCAGGACATAGAAGTCGTTCTCGACAAAGATGAAGGAAGAGGTCGCGTTGAGGAGCTTGCTGATGGCGTAGCCGCTGGCCATCCGGAACTTGCCGCTCCCTCCGACGATGGAGCGCTCGATGAGGCCGTTGTCGGCGCTCGCCCTGCCGAAGAGGGCGATGCTGCTGCCGTTGAACTCGCCGGCCGTGAACACGAAGTTCTGGGTCGTCAGGTAGGCCATGCCCTCCAGGGAGGCGATGGTCGCCATACCCTGCTGCCTGCCCATGATCGCGCCGTCCTCGCCGGGCACCTCCCTCAGCGGGTTGTCGTAGACGCGGATGGTCCCGAAGCCGGACGTGTTGTTGAGGCTGGCCACGACGAAGGACGACTGCTTGGGCCCGTCGTAGTATTCGTAGAAGTAGAAGTGCAGGTGGGTCATCTTCGCCGGGGCGCCATTGTCGGCGGCGGAGGCGGCCGATATGGAGCAGACGGCGACCACGAGGGCGAGGACGAGGAGGAGGAACTTGGATGCAGCCATGGAGCTAGCTGAATGTGATGACCCTTGTTGCTGGATATTAATTTGTGGTGGCGTATATATGAAGCTGAGAAGTAAAAACTCAGAGCTATTTATGGAGAACAATTAGGTGGTTCTTATAGGCATACCATACAATATATATATATATATATATAGATCTATATAGATCTATATAGATATCTTCAAAAATTGACTCCTTTGACTCATAGACAAATCTTGGAGTTGAATAGCGATCGCGACGGCTGATGTGAAATGAAAAGACATGAACGGCGTAATTGGTCGGTCATTGCGGATGGATGACGTTGTGAACGTAAATTAATATAAGAATTTAAAGGGACAAGCAAGTCAAATTTCTGGACAGTTTTTGAAGGTAAGACTAAGACAGCAAACGTCTTTCTCTGTCTCTCTCTCTATATATATATATTAATATTATTAATAGTATGGTGGGAGTTGTTGAGCAATACATCGACAATTGACATGAAATGAGATCTGTGTCCTCAATTTTTCTTTTTGGTCTTAACCTTAATCATCCAAGAAATAGTCTATTACCATTCATCTTATGGTACAAAAACCGTTTTGGTAAAGAAGTTTAAACAATAATTAGCAAAGAAGTTCGTCTAAAGAATGTGTTAGATAATTAATTCTTCCGAGTTGACAATTCGGCAAAACTATCTTGATCCGTTCAAAGTTTCTCGTATGATGGATTGAATCCCTCGGACGCGGGGAGCTGGATATATATATATATATATATATATATATATATATATATATATTACTCATTCGTCTGCGAATAAAATAATATTCGTCGTATTAATAAAAAGATTGAAAGTTTGAACTTTGCGGATTATCTAATTGTATAATTTGTAATATTAAAAAAATTACATTTTATCTATATATGCATTAAAAACGAGCTTTGAAATTAGCATATAATAAACTCGAATAAATTGAAGTCGAATAATAAACTTTGAAAACAAATTTCTCGACCTAAGATAAGTTATGAGCCACTCTAGTAATTAATAAGTGTGATAGTGAATTTGGTGGAGTTACGAGTTGGCAAAGTGGCAAAAAAATAGTGTCGGGTAAAAAAAGAAATTTTAAATTCACGTAACTGATTTAAAACTGCTGGGTTGGGTTTTGTGTATATATTTATTAGATATGATAATAAAATTAAGTTTAAAATTAGGTAATTTGTAATGACGATAAAATACATGGGATTAATGATAATATATAATGGAATAAGAGTACTTTTTTGCATTTGATTACTATTAGTACTTGGAATTTTTTTTGGTAAGATTCCAATTATTAGGATAAAATTTATTGAATCCAATGTTCAATCAAAATTAACTTTAACTAATGTAAATATAATTAAGTGCTCAAGTAATAGTAATCGATTCTAAGGGAATTGATTCTTAGTAACGAATGATATCAGATAGCATCATTTTGATTTTTTCATTGGTTTGAGTTCGGCGGCCTAAGTTAACTGACAATCTGAACTGACCCATCTTCATAGAGTCTAAACGGTCCTATTTTGGTCAATGTGATCGAATTGATATGATAAAAACTTATCCACCAATAAGTTAGGCACAAGTTTTAGTTTTTCACACTCGATCAATAGAGCTTATAAGATGACATGATGAAAATTTCTTTTCTTTTTAAAAGTTTAATAGGTTCAATTTACGTATGTTCTTAAATTAAAATAAGGATTTAATGGGGTGTCCCTACTTAAGTTGGGGACACCTTGTCTCCTTGCTTAATTGCCCTTAGATGGGAGATCTATGGTAGAGATATGAACCGTTTAAGTCTTATATTTGATCTAATAGGAAGAGTAAATCAAATAAAAAATCCATCGCACTGTAACATCATTCGTCCTATCTCCCAATTTATCTATCAGTGCTCAAGCAACGGTGATGCCATGGATCTACAACACCATGAAGAAAAAAATAACAATCGACGAAACACCAATAAGAACGAGAACAAATTCAATCGTCTTTGTCACAAAGGACCGCAACAACATCTTCATCTTCACCTGCTTTGCAATAGTTGCAACTTAACCCTTTAGTGCTCTCCATAAAGAGATCATTGCAGTGGCTTCTGAAGAAGAGGAAGACAAGAATCGTGGATGTCTCTCTTCTTCCTTATCAATTCCTAGAGCTTACAAGGAACAAGTTTTCTCTTTCTTTTTTCCCTAGTTCTTTTACTCTTTGAATTCTATGAGCAAATGTGTTGTAGAGATTAACCCATAAGAGAAATATTCATTGGGATAAAAAATAGACATTGTGTGACATAATCAACAAATCAAATCAAGGCTTTTTATTAGGATACAACCACAGCTCCAATAGTCTTACCCATTGTCATCTCCAAACTACAACATCAAGAAGGTTTCAACAATGATCCATGGTGCTTGGAGGATGAGTGCAATGATTTGTTAGATTGGAGTGACAACATAGGTGAACGATGACATTACTGGTCTAAGGGCATGGGAGCAGCGACATCGGTGCCTATGCTTTTGGAAAAATTGAGAGGGGATAGATCAAGTTATGATCAAATGAGTTTTTTTTCCTTTGTTTTGTTTGTTAACCAAGTTCCCAATTCAATGCTCTCACCATGGATCTCCCATCTAAGTGCTATTAAGCTAGGAGACAAGGTGTTGCCAACTTAAGTAGGGGAATACCCCATTAAATCCTTAAATAAAATAAAAATTATTTTAAATGTTGGGGAAACTTATTCTTGCTTTTAAAAGGAATAATCTTCGTAATCTATTCGGTCTCCTAATGATCGTATTTGATCCATGCCAATAATTGATTCAATTGGGTCAAGTTGGATCAAATCCAAAGATTGCTTTGTTATCAACTGACACAACATAAGGTCACGCTAGGACTTGACCGGATTTGTAAATACCCCTAAAGATCTACTACCTTATAAGTGAGTTCGAAGAACAAGTATCCTAAATATCTCTTTCCAATGTACCTTCCAAACCTTCTAAGTCTGTGATTACCAACATGATACCAAAAAGTTTGTCAATTTGAAATTAAGTAGGGGACTTCTCCATTAAATCCTTAAATAAAGTAAAAACTATTTTAAATGTTGGGGAACTTATTTTTGCTTTTAAAGGAATAATCATCCTAATCTATTCGGTCTCCTAATGATGTTATTTGATCCATGCCAATAATTGATTCAATTGGGTCAAGTTGGACTCAAATCCAAAGATTCCTTTGTTATCAACTGACATAACATAAGATCAGGCTAAGACTTGACCGGATTGTAAATACCCCTAAAGATCTACTACTATATAAGTGAGTCCGAAGGACAAGTCCCCTCAATATCTCTTTCCAACGTACCTTCCAAACCTTCTAAGTCTGTAATTACCAACGTGATCCCAAAAAGTTTGTCAATTTGAAATTAAGTAGGGGACTTCCCCATTAAATCCTTAAATAAAGTAAAAACCATTTTAAATGTTGTGGAAACTTATTCTTATTTTTAAAGGAATAATCATCGTAATCTATTCGATCTCCTAATGATCTTATTTGATCCATGCCAATCATTGGTTCAATTGGGTCTGGTTGAATCAAATCCAAAGATTGCTTTGTTATCAACTTACACAACATAAGGTTAGGCTAGGACTTGACCGGATTTGTAAATACTCTTAAAGATCTACTACCATATAAGTGAGCCCGAAGAATAAGTCACATCAATATCTCTTCTCAATGTACCTTCCAAACCTTATAAGTCCATAATTACCAACATGATCCCAAAAAGTTTGTCAATTTGAAATTAAGTAAGGGACTCCCCCATTAAATCCTTAAATAAAGTAAATTAAATGTTGGGAAAACTTATTCTTGATTTTAAAGAAATAATCATCATAATCTATTCAGTTTCCTAATGATCTTATTTGATCCATGCCAATCATTGATTCAATTAGGCCAACTTGGATCAAATCCAAAGATTGCTTTGTTATCAACTGACACAACATAAGGTCGGGCTAGGACTTGACCAAATTTGTAAATACCCTTAAAGATCTACTACTATATAAGTGAGTCCGAAGAACAAGTCCACTTAATATCTCTTCCCAACGTACCTTCCAAACCTTTTTAAGTCTATAATTACCAACGTGATTCCAAAAGGTTCGTCAATTTGAAAACAAGTTTAAAATAATAAAATAAAGAATTAACCATGGCATGTTAAGCTAAGAATTAGCATTTGTGTTACCTCCTATTTTATTTTGGGAGAACAAATTTACACATAATTGATAACAAATAATAACTCTCTACTAAAGCTATGATATACCGTAAAAAACCATAACAAATCTAGTTGAGCATGTCATATTAACACTATTACACATTCAATATAACAAGATCAAAGTTGTTGGATCAAACGGCATGGAGGGGAGATTGGGTGTTGAATTGATCTTTAAAAACTTCAATAATTGCAAAAGCACGAAAACTAATTGATCACAAAATTAAAGAACAATAAATGCAAACTAAAAATAGATATTTAAGAGGAGAAGAGTTGTTAACAAGGTTTGAGCAAAACCCTTGATCTATGTTCCTAATTCAACTTCTCTATTTTAAGAATCATGGAGATCCATTAGCACCCATTTTTTTCGAATATAATAAAGGAACCTGTTACGCAAACATTACTTTTACTCATCTTTAAAAAGTAAAATAACACCTTATGCAAAGCTAATACTTTCTCCGCTCAAAAGATCAAGCATTGGCTCTTCATAATTATCTCGCGACACAAACTTCTAGTCTCTCTCTCTCTCTCTCTCACACACACACACAATGTGAACTTCACTCAAGAAAACAAGAGAGAATTTAGGATGGAAAGATTTCAACAAGTGTATTTGGAAGTAACTTGATTACTCCTCTCCAATTTTGATTTGTGTAAGTGCACAATCCATCTTTTAAGTAACACATCTAGCTCTTGTTATTATGATGTGGCACACTTGTCCACTTCATCCACTGGTAGACCATTATGGTCCATTGGTCATCAAACATTTTTGCAGACAACAAATTTTTGCACTACCAATCAACCACTCGACAATCGATTGATTGGTCCTAACCATGGGTTGGCGGCTTTATATTTTTGGTAATTTGGGTCTTATATTTAGGGCTTGATAAATCCATACTCATTTAGATATAATTTTTTTTGTATAGTTATAGTAATGAGATAATATTTATTTTTATGAAAAGATTGCATAATTACTTTTATTTTCTTATATATATATATATATATATATATATATATATATATATATGTGTGTGTGTGTGTGTGTGTTTGTGTGTGTGTGTTCATAATTAGGGTGATCGATAAAATCAATGCTAGATTATACAATTCATCATCACATGGAATCCGCATTATTAAACATCACTTGATTTTTTTATTTAATATTAAACTTATAAATAGAATATCTTTCAATTCCCTTAAAGGTCAATAAAGTGTCTTACGACTCCCTTTTGAACAAATGAAGAATCTCAACATCATATGGTGAATGGTGAAGTGTCTTTCGACTTCTTAAAATAAATGTTTGGTAAGTATTATTTGACTCTCTTGTAGTCAATGGAGTGCCTTTTGTTGATCATCATCAACTTATAATAGAAATACTACGAGAAATCTACCGATTTGTGATGCATGCAAGTCATCCCTAACTCATCGCTAAAGAGGATCATAATTATTTATGTTGAAAAAAGAAGTCTAGTGGAAATTCAGGTACACAATTAGAGCACATAAAAACTCATAGATCACATAACAACTCATATGTACATGAGATCTAACTGATTCACTAACACTTAGGATCTCGTTTTATAATACAAGTCATAAACATATTGTAGTTAGTTTCGCATGATAGGGTAATAGATAACAAACTATATGTATGCCACCAATGGGAGTTGCAATGGAGTGGATAGCAAAACTCCTCACCGCTTAAGCAAAAGTCTCGAGTTCGAATCTTTGTAGATGCAAAAAAAATTTGCTAGGAGCCTCACCTGCCATAGTCAGGCATGCTGCCCAGGATAATACCAGAATAGTCAAACTCAATGGTGGACCGAGACTCCAACTCGTGACTAGTGCACATAACTCTTAGCGTCAACTGGGTTGGATGATCAGCACTGCTTCCCGGACAACTAGGGTGGTAACAAAAAAAAAGCTACGTGCATGCCAATTTAATTTCTAAGGTGGGAGTACCTTAATATCACACTATAATATTATGATATACTACTCATGATTGAATTCATCATCACATCTAGTTAGGCATTAGATTTATCGATAACAAGGATAAATTATACAGATCGTCCCGCAACTTTAAGTCAATATCTCAACGGTCCTCCAACTTAAATTTATAACTGAAATGTCCTCCTACTTTGATTTTCTTGCACGCTTCATCTACTTGACCACTGATAGTGGGTTTCCTGGTCATGGCCGCCACATACACCATTTCTTTTTCATCCACATCATTTAACAAAATAATATAAATAATATAAATATATTATAAAACAATATTAAAAATAAAAAGGTGAAAAGAGGTTCGACGCTTCCCTTTCCCACTTCGTCGGTGAAGCAAAAAAGGGGATAAATTATACGATTAGTCCCTCAACTTTTGAGTCATTTCCAAACCGGTCCCTGAACTTCAATTTGTAACCAGAATGTCCTTCATCTTTAATTTTCTTACACGATTAATCCTCTTGACTGGTGATAGTGGGTTTCCCAATTTCCTTGCGTAGGTGACTAACACGTGAGTCATTTCTCTTTCATCCACATCATTTAACGCTACAAAATCGGATAAATTACACGGATTGTCCCTCAACTTTGAGTCGATTTCTAAAAGGTCCTCCAATTTCAATTTATAACTAGAACATTTCTCCAATTTTGATTTTATTGCACGATTCGTCCACCGGTAATAGACAATCTCCCGATTACCTTGCTAACGTGGTGTAATAAAATATAATAAAAAAATTAACTTATTGACATGACATAAAAAAATAATATAATATTAATAAATATTATAAAAATTAATAAAAAATAAAAAATGACAAAGTACGTCGACGAGCTCGCGAGGCGTTGGCCCCCTTGTGCGAAGCTCGTCAGAGGATGAGCTTGGAGAGGAGGGCCGACGCCCCTGTGCCAGCTCGCCAGAGGGCGAGCCTGGAGAGGGGGGTCGGCACCCCCCCTCCGCCAGCTCGTCTATGCTCTTAAATTTTTATAATATTATTTTTTATTATGTGATGTCAGTTAGTTAAATTTTTTATTATATTTTATTATGTCACGTCAGTAAGGTAATCGAGGTAAATTACATGATTAGTCCCCCAACTTTTAATCATTTTCAAATTGGTCTCTCAACTTCAATTTGTATCCAGAACATCCATCATCTTTTATTTTCTTACACGATTAATCCTCTTGACCGATGATAGTGGATTTTTCGATTGCCTTGCATACGTGGATGCCACGTGAGTTGTTTCTCTTTCATCCACGTCATTCAAGTCATACACGTCATTTAATGCTAGCAAATCGGGTAAATTACACGGATCGTCCATCAACTTTGAGTCGATTTCTAAACGATCCCCCAACTTTGATATTATTACACGATTCATCCACTTGACTGGTAAGAGACAGTCTCCCGATTACTTTGCGAACGTGGTGTAATAAAATATAATAAAAAATTAACTTATTGACATGACACAATAAAAAATAATATAATATTATTACAACTAATAAAAAATAAAAAATGATAGGAACGCCGACGAGGTCGCGAGGAGGTGTTGGCACCCCTTGTGCGAAGCTCGCCAGTGGGCGAGCTTGGAGAAGGGAGGCATCGCCCCCTATGCCAGCTCGCCAAAGGGAGAGCTTGGAGGGTGTGTGTGGGGGGGGGGGGCACTCCTCATCTGCTAGCTCGCCCGCATCATAAATATTTTTATAATATTTTTTATTGATGTCAGCTAGTTAAAATTTTTTATTATATTTTATTTCACCACATCAGCAAGATAATCAGGAGATTATTTCTTACTGGCCAAGTGGATGAATCGTGCAGTAATATCAAAGTTGGGGGACTGTTTAGAAGTCGAATCAAAGTTGAGGGACAATCCGTGTAATTTATCCAGTTTGAAGTGTTAAATGATGTGGATGAGAGAGAAACAACTCATGTGTCAGCCACGTACGCAAAAAAACCGGGAAATCCACTATCACGAGTCAAGAGGACTAATCGTGTAAGAAAATAAAAGATGAGGAACGTTTTGGTTACACATTGAAATTGGGGGACCGGTTTGAAAATGACTCAAAGTTGAGGGACAATTCGTGTAATTTACCCAGATAATCAGGAGACTGTCTCTAACTGGTCAAGTGGAAGAACCATGCAATAATATCAAAGTTGAGGGACCGTTTAAAAATTGTCTCAAAGCTGGGGACGATCTGTGTAATTTATCCAATTTTGTAGCATTAAATGACGTGGATGACTTAAATTATGTGGATGAGAGAGAAATGGCTTACGTGTTGGCCATGTATGCAAGGCAATAAAAAAATCCACTATCACCGGTCAAGAGGACTAATCGTGCAAGAAAATAAAAGTTGAAGGGCGTTCTGATTACAAATTGAAGTTGAGAGACCGGTTTGAAAATGACTCAAAATTGGAGAACTAATCATATAATTTACCTAAAAAAGGAGGGCCGAGGTCCCCCTTTCTCCCTCGCGACCTGCGAATGGGGAAAGGGGGTGCCGGCCCCCTTTTCTCCTTCGCACATGGCCGATGAAGTAGAAAAGGGGGACTGACACCCCCCTTTCTCCCTCGTGGCCGACGAAGGGGAAAACAGGGGCCGACACCCCTCTTTCGCTCGCGGCCGGCGAAGTAGAAAAGGGAGACCGTCGTCCACCTTTCTCCTTTGCAACTGACAAGGGAGAAGGGGGCCACCGGCTTGCCTTTTCTCCTTCGTGAGGGAGAAAGGGGGGTGTCCCCCACCCCTTTTCTGCTTCGTCGGCGTCATGTGCCAAGCAGAAAAGGGGGGTCGATGCCCCCTTCGAGGGGGAAAAGGGGGGTAGATTACAAGAATCGTCCACCAATTTTGAGTGGATTTCTAAATGGTCCCCTAATTCTAATTTGTAATTAGAGCGTTCATCAATTTTGATTTTTTTGCATGATTAGTCTCTTTGATTGGTGTAATGGGTTTTTCCTTTTCCTCGCTTACTTGGCCACCACGTAAACCATTTCTCTTTCATCCATGTCATTTAAAAATAATAAAATAATATTAAAAATAAAGAAAATTACAGCCTCGTGGCTGCCACCACAACTCATCGTTGTCGGCCACTCTCTCTCGCATGCACCCACCGGCGCCGACGCACACGAGAGAGCCGGCTGGCAACGACGAGCATCAGCACTAGACGACGATGAACAGGAATACGACGGTGGCAGATGAGTTGGTGGTGGCCAAGCATCCACCTGCACTACAAGAAAACTGTCATTTAGCGACGCAAAATAGTGACGCAAAATGATGCATCGCTAATTCGTCGCTACTAGCATCTAAATAGCGACGGCGTTGGATCGACAAGATGAGACGCTAATTGCCTCCCAGTAGTGTCTACTCAGCGTCGCATTCGCGTTACAAAAAAAATGACGCTAAACTCGGCGTCATCGCGATACTATTAGACGTTATTACGATGCATCAAGATTAAAAATTACGTGATAAATTATAGCGTCGTATTAGCGTCAACAAGATGCGTCGCAAGTTGGTGCCAACAACGGTGCAGTGCTAAATCGACGCAAGTGCAGGAGGCGATTTTGGCGCCTGCAACTTGCGTTGTATTGACGTCGACCAGGTGTGGCGCTAATGAGCATCACAAAGCTTGCGTCGCTAATGTTAAGCTAATGCGGCGCCAACATTAGAATTTTAAGAATATACAAGTATTTATATAAGTAATGTTAATTATTATTCATATTTAGGTAATGTTAATTTGTATACATATACATATACACACATACATACATATATATATACATATACATATAAATTATAAATTTATATAATTTATATGTTATACATGCATTATACTCTAATTCTCAAATTTCAAAATCGGAGGAATAGTGCTTCTTCATTTTTTAAGAAATTCAAATGACGATTGCTGGAGATCCGACCGTTGGATCATCACAAAATTTGTACCTCCCATAGAGTATAGCAACACAGATTTTTCAGTATTTTTTGGTATTTTAGGAGGTCGTACGGTAGAGTTAAGAACCTAGGAAAAAAAAGTATTTCGACGGTCTTTGGCATGAGTCCAACGGGAATTCATCGAAATGAAAATTATGGACTCGTAGAGATTGACACAAGCTGTCCACCCGCACAAGAATCGCAGCGATCGGAGGTCGGAAGAAATTCAATAAAATGGGCAAAATTTTAGAATAGAAACGATCGGTTCTCTGCGACCCTAGATCGGATTGCTACGAAAAAATAGGCATTTTGAAGGGCTCAAGAAGACATTTCGGTTTCACGTATTTTTCTATTTTCTCTGATTCTCAAAATATATATTTTTTGTGATTATAAAAATTTCTCAAAACTTCTATCGCACCTAAGAAATTTAAAAATGTGCGTTCTAAAAAATTGGACCTTTCTGGAGTACTCAGAATGGTCCCGTTTAATTGACATAGAGTTTTTAAATTTTTTTGAGAAATGCTGATTTTATTAGAAATTTTTTTGTATCCAAATTTGAAAAGAGTATTCATCTATTTTTCTTCGTGCGCTTAAAAAATATTAAAAATTACTTTTCTTGAAAATCAGACATCTTGGTACTTCTTAGAATGGCCTCATTTGATTTACATATGACTTTCAAATTTTTTAGACAACGTTGATAAACATATACATATACATATATACATATCCATATATACATACATATACATATACATATACACATACACATATACATACATACATACATACATACATATATATATATATATATATATATATATATATATTACATATATTACATATATACATACATATATACATAGTTAATAACTTTATAGTACTTTAGCGCTACCTTTGCGGCGCATTAGCGCCGCATGTCTATAGCGACACAATGGCTTCTCAATGGCGTTGACAGTTTTGTCGCTATTCTGCGACGCTATTTCACATATTTTAGAATTAATTATCTATCAGAATTGAATTAATGTGGCGCCACATTGGCGACGCAATAGCGTCACCAAATGTGTGAGGCTAAATGGCGATCCTGTGCTCGTCGAAGAACAAATCCGAACCGTCCTTTCATTTAATCAGACAATTACACTTGCCCGAATGCCACATTTTCCCCCTTTTAACCACTCCCTCCCTCTGCCTCCTCGTCCTCCACCACTTCTCCACCGCCGCCGCCTCCTCCTCCTCCACCTCTTCTCCATCGTCGCCGCCACTGCCTCCGCCCCCTCCTCCACCTCTTCTCCATCGCCACTGCCTCCTCCCCCTCCTCCACCTATTCTCCATCGCCGCCCCCTACTCCTCCTCCTCCTCCACCTCTACTCCGACGCCGCCGCCTCCTCCTCCACCTCTTCTCCGTCGCCGCTGCCTCCTCCTCCTCCTCCTCCACCTCTTCTCCATCGCCGCCGCCTCCTCCTCCTCCTCCGCCACCTCTGCTCCGCCGCCGCCGTTGCCTCCTCCTCCTCCTCCTCCACCTCTTCTCCGTCGTCGCCGCCTCCTCCTCCTCCACCTCTTCTCCGCCGCCTCCTCCTCCTCCACCTCTTCTCCGCCGCCACTGCCGCCTCCTCCTCCTCCACCTCTGCTCCGCCGACACCGCCTCCTCCTCCACCTCTTCTCTGTCGTCGCCGCCTCCTCCTCCTCCTCCACCTCTTCTCCGTCGCCGCCCCCCTCCTCCTCCTCCTCCACCTCTACTCCGACGCCGCCGCTGCCTCCTCCTCCTCCACCTCTGCTCCGCCGCAGCCGCCGCCTCCTCATCCTCCACCTCTGCTCCACTATCGCCGCCTCCTTCTCCTCCAACGCACCGGTGGCCCATCTTCTTTGTCACGGACTTCGACATCGTAGGACTTAGATCATCTAATTGTGATATATGTAATTTGATGTAATAGAAATGTATATGTGATGTAATGTAATTTGATATAATGAAAATGTATATGTACATGTAATGTAATTTGATGGTGCTTCAATTGTAATATAAAAAAATAGCAATCATCTGTGGATTTCAATGTAATGTAGTATTTTAATGGCTGAATGAGGAAGGTGACATATTTGTGGGTGGACATATTGGTCTTAGTGTCACATTAGTGTCGCAGTAGCGACGCAGAAAAATGAATTATAGCGCCACATTAGCATCCGATTAGCGTCGCAACGTAACGCCAACTCAGCGTCGGATGAGCGTCGACAATTTTAGCGCCTCTTTAGAGTCGAAGTAGAGACGCATGTTCGCTCTTCATGATGACACTTTTTGCGTCATTATAGTGTCGCATTGGCGCCACCGTGCGACGGTAATTGCATCGACATACCCATAGGCGCGAAGTCGATGCTATTAGCGTCGAAGAAATGGCGTCGCGAAGCCTGTGGCGCGAATTCGATGCTAATGCGTCGCTATTGTATTTAGCGCTGAGTTAGCGACGCATTGGAGTCTATATTGATGCATCACTAATCGATGATTTTCTTGTAGTGCTGCAAGCATTGAGAAGAAGGGTGGAGGAGGAGGATTTGACGACAAGGAGCTCCTCCTCCCTGCGATGGTCGATCCTGATAAATTCAGCCACGAAATATTATCCATCCTCGAGAACAAATTCCTCTTCGGTTATGACAAGTGCGACGATGAGACCTCCGGTCACCACCCCAAACAACTTCATCCACCCCCATTGCCGGGTGATGCTTCCTCGATGGCTAGCATCAGAACCCAGCGAGGGAAGGTGCACCTGCTCTGCATTGATGGTGGGGGATGCGCGACATGCACCCGACAAAGGCCCTTGCCTACCTGGAGCAAGCTTGAAGACTAAGTCCGGCGATACTGAAGCTTGCGTCACTAATTACTTCGACGTTGCCGCCGGTACCGGCAGCCGGCAAGCTGGATCGGAGGGGGGGGGGCAGTCGCCCCCTCCCTCTCTCTCCAACTTATTTTTTTTTTAATTTTTTAATGACGTGGACAGTTTTATATTTTTTATTATTTTTTAAGCTGATGTGACCGACTTAAACTGATCTACGTGGATGAGAGATAAAGTCGGCCACGTCAGTAAGACAATCGGGAAACCTGTGATCACCGGTCAGGAGGACTAAGCGTGCAAGAAAATGAAAGATGGAGGACGTTCTTGTTATAAATTGAAGTTGGGGGACCAACTGGAAATTGACTCAAAATTGGGGGACCATTCGTGTAATTTACCCCTCACTTTTGGTTGCAATAGACTCATGGCACAACACTCATTTTTTTATCATATGTTTGTTATGAGGGAATGAAGAATGTGAACAAAAAATCAAATAATTAGACATATAATCAACTTAGCATTTGGCAATGAGAAATGAGCAATTTTATGATACACTATCAATCCCATTAATTCACGTAAGTCAGAGATTAGAAAGATCAGTTATGAGCATCCATACGTATATTTACTATTTCAATTGCGAATTATTGTCCATCCAGATCATGATTAAATTAATAATTGCATATGATTTATTTTTGTTATTCATGAGGGTCTCGAAAGTCGTACCACATTAAATCGTACCTCAGAGAATCAACGTATTCCTTTCTCTTAGCTCTCGTGTCATATCTGTATCACTTCCTTTTAATCTATATTCCTCTCGTTTTGTTGAATGTCGTGAAGGGAAAAATAAAAGAGTGAAAGAGGAGTCCAAGTCAAGTGGACGCGCGAGAGAGAGAGAGAGATGGCAAAGTAGGGGTTGAAAGAAGGTGGGAGGTGGGGTTACAATCAATATTTTTAAAACCATATCGAAGATTGAATTTGTCAATCAATTGGGTCAAGGATCGATTGATTTAATCGAGTTCAACTGGATTGATCCATATTTTTAATAAAATAATATTATTCTTATTACTTCTTAAAACATACTACAAATAAAAATGTAAAAGGTAAAAAAATAATTGAACTAATTCATATTAATCATCATTTTCAATTAATCAAATAAGAATGAAATATTTTTTATGTTTTCAATATCATTATTTATAATAAATTTTTATTTCATGAATAATTTTCTCTTTTCTTTAATTTATTATTACAATGTTTTCACATTTTATTTTTAAAATTTAAATTTACATTCTTATAATTATCCCCTAAAATATATTTTATTAATTATTTTTTATTTATATTCTCACGCATCCTTAACAAAATTAACTTTCTTTTTCTTTTCATTTTTTTCCTATTTATTTTTGCTATTTTTTAAATATGTTTGACAAAAATCAGATGGGTTCAACCCGATTTTGACTGTCATCTTGGTCCAATCCTATTTTTTACGAAGATGATTTTTTTGTCAAATGGGACCGACGGTGATTCATGATTCAACCAGTTGATCCGATCCGATTTTAAGAATGCTAGATGGAGTTGTAACTGCACCAAACTTTTCTAGACTTTTTTTGTCTTTTTCCTCTTTGGGTTAGAGTTATGAAGTATGGTAGGCCTGAGCAAAATCGAGTTCGGGTCTGAGTTCTCGACTCGGTTTATGCTGTTTAGGATTATGATGTTCATTATCACTTATGTTAGTTCAAAATGAATTGTCTAAAGCTTATGTATATTTATGAACTTGATTAGCATATTAGATGTCTTTATATGAAAACCTCATGTGGTTCATGATTAGAATGCTAAGAATGTTAAGAAATATCTTACATGATGTTTGAAAGCCAATATGTGTTCAATATGTCAATGTATGTAAGATTAGGAAAGAAATGATGTAAAAATCGTATATCTGTCGTCCCAGAACGGGCGACTGATTCATTATCGATCGACCATACTAGAAATAAATAGAATCTCACACTCTGTCCAATGTTCGACCGATACATTAACGGTCGTCCGTTTTGGAAGGGTCATTACATTCTGTGATTAGCGGACGATCGAATGTCCTGTTTCGATCGCCCGAAAGCCATGTGACGGTCGACCGTTATATCAGCGGTCGTCCGATTTGAATGGTCGTCACATTTTGTGATTAGTGGTCGACCAAACATCCTATTTCGATTGTCCGAAAGTCATGTAATGGTCGACCGGAATACCAGCGATCGTCCCATTTGAGTAGTCATCACATTCTATGATTAGCGGACAAACAGAAGCCCAATTTTGGTCGTCCGAAAGAGCTATGACGGTCGATCGATAGTCCAACGGTCATCCGTTTCAGAGAGTCATCACATTATGTGATTAGCGGACGAATCGAACACCCTGTTTCGATCGTCCGAAAAGACCAAAATGGTCGATCGATAATTCGACCGGTTGCCCGATATAAGACCAACGGTCGACCGTCATCCAAAACGGTCGTTCGTTCTGGAAGATGATTGGTTATGATTGAATGTCCACACTTAGCATGATTTGAAGTTTTCATGACCTTAAATAGGGTTAAAATATACAATATGTATTGAATGATTGTATGTATTGGTGAACATGATTAAAAGATGGATTGATGAAGGTGTGACATTTTTATGACTCGGGACAAATCGGTACCCAACCTAAGACCCCAACGACGGGTGAGGAAAGACCTTATTGACGAATGAGGATAAAGACCTTGCCTTCGATGAAGAATAAAGACCTTGCCTTCGGGGGAGGATAAAGACCTCGCCTTCGTGAGAGGATATAGACCTCATCTATGGATGAGAATAAAGACCTCGCCTATGAGGAGGATTATGATTTATGAGCCACTACCCTTCTCAATCGACAAGATAAGAAAGTTTTTAAGTAAAGATGAAAGATGAAAAGATGAAAAGATGAATGACATGGGACATAAAGTCAAAGATGATAAAGATGAAGAAGACACCTATGAAAATGCATTATGAATGTCCATTTGTCACATCATATGATGTCATGAACAAAGTTGACAAAATAAAGTAAGACAAGATCATGATATGCAATAGCATAATGATAAGTATGATGATAAAATATGATATGCATTAGAATAATGATAAGTATGATGATAAGTTATGATATGCATGATCTAAAGATTATGATGTTACATTATCTTATCTTGCCATGATGATCTGCTCAGATGTCATGTAGTATGCATAAGTAACTCATAACATGTATATGATTTATGTTCCATGATGATGAAATGCATATGCCATGACATATAAAAATCAGGTTTTAAGATCATAACATGCATGAGCCTCAATATACTCTAACGGGAGAAATCCCTGCCCCATGGATCCGTGCAGGTATGGAGGAGGCTTAGGTTCGGTGGCGAGAGTCTCGTGATGACGACATTGCACATGGGTCTGTCGGGCTACGACCCAAGTTGTTTACTTATTTTATGTCATGATGATGAACCCTTATAAGGGTGAAGTATGTATGGCTTATGGGCCTCTTATCGAGTCATGTACTCCACTTGAACTCCTTTATGTATGATGAACCCTTTATTGGGTATACGTTAGAGCCTATTAGGCCCATGGGCTAGATTATGTATTTTGAGATTTTATTTGATGAAGTCTTCCGCTGTTTATGATATTATTATTTTAAGTTTATTATATTATGTTTTCGCTGTAAAGTTTTATGAAATTAGGTCACGGTCATGTCAACGTAACGTCGCCTAGGGTTCGGCAAAGTTTTAAATTGAGGCCGAATTTTGGGGGCGTTACAGTATGGTATCATAGCCATAGTTTGGCTCTTATGTATAAGTTTTAAGAAGTGTAAGCCATTGGTTGGCTAAAGTGTCTAAGTGTAAAGTCCATGTGCAATCGTCATGAGGTGCCACCGAGCCTAAAGGTAAATGTTATCATCTGATTAGCTCATGCTAATGATGTTCTATGTTTGTTTTAAATATGAATGTAGATGCTAAGAAGGGCAATTGTTGATGAAGACTATGAGAGGAACGCATTCCTCGATGGATTAATTCGGGTGGCACAAAATGTCCAAAGACCCACTGAACCGGATTATTCCATCGAAAGGTTCTTAAGGCTGCAACCTCCGAAGTTTGACGGAGTAGAGATCCCGAGCTAGCTGAATTGTGGGTCGAAGAAGTAGGGGACATCCTCAAAGTCATGGGATGCCCTGGAGATCGCAAGGTGATGTATGCAACTCATCGCCTTTGTGGCCAAGATAAGGCATGGTAGAAGGCCCTCTTGAAGACTACCTTCGAGAGTGAAGAAGGGGTCGAATGGGAAAGCTTCGTAGAGGTGTTCGAGGCTCGTTTCTTCTCTGACCATATGAAGGAAAAGAAGAGGGACAAATTTCTCAATCTTGTCCAAGGAAGTATGATTGTGGATGTGTATGTGAACACGTTCCTAAGGTTGGAGAAGTATGGGGAGCTCAATGAGAACGAGTTTCGAAGGACGAAGATGTTCATCAATGGGCTGAATCCCGGACTGCAACCATGGGTTAGGAGTGGTCGCTGCACCACTATGAATGATGCGATGGAGCTTGTCGCTGAACATGAAAGAAAGTACAATGAAAGGAAGGATGCTAAAGGAAAGGAGATCAAGACGCATGAGGGAAAAAGCTCAAGGAAAGTCTCATATCACTCTCCAAAGAAGGTGGAGCAAGCAAGGTCAGTCCGCACTACTTGTGGGAGACCTCATGCTGGTGAAAGTCGCTTCAGGGCCGAGGCATGTCTGCAATGTGGCAAGGTGGGCCACTATATAAGGGACTGCCCGGAGAAGTAAGGGGGCAACCGGAACAAAGAAAAGATGGTGGTAAATCCACTAGGAGCTCCAGCAAGAGTTTTTACCATGGAGGTGGACGAGGCCACTCAAGAAAATGACGTGATCCAAGGTAACATCCTAATTGCCGGTCATCATGCAAATGTTCTCTTCGATTTGGGTGCAACCCACTCTTTTATATCACATGCAATTGCTAGCATGCTAGAAGTAAGACCTATATTTACAAATTGTCAACTAGAAGTAGTGAATCCCACCGGCATGGGAGCCACTAGGAGATATATCCCCAATATATCTATAGAAATAGATAGGAAGAATTTCCCATGTGATCTCATATTATTTCCTATGATAGATTATGATGTAATTTTAGGAATGGATTGATTATCCTATAATAATGCTCGTATGTATTGCAAGGAAAAGAAAATTTTTATAGGTGACCATCATGAAAAACCTACAATGATTCGAGGAATTTCTTCTAAAGAAGCCAATGTGCTAATTTCAGCTATTAAGACAAGTAAAATGATCAAGAAAGGAGCAAGAGGATTTTTGGCAAGTGTCATCAAGACGGATTTAAAATCCAAGACACTTGAATCCGAAGATGTGGTGAGAGAATATTCCGATGTCTTCCCGATAGACATTGCGGGATTGCCATCAAGAAGGAAAGTTGAGTTCAATATTGAGCTATTTCCGGGTATCATGCCCATTTCAAAGCCGCCTTACTGAATGGCTCCGACGAAGATGCATGAATTGAAGATGCAACTACAAGAACTTTTGGATAAGTGGTTCATTAGACTAAGCGTCTTACCATGGGGCGCACCAATGCTTTTTGTCAAGAAGAATGATGGCTCCTTAAGATTGTGCATCAATTACCGAATGCTCAACAAGGTAACAGAGAAGAACAAGTTTCCCTTACCAAGGATTGATGATTTTTTTGATCAATTAGCATCGGCATCAGTTTTCTCCAAAATTGACTTAAGGAGTGGCTACCACCAATTAAGGGTAACCGAACAAGATGTTTCCAAAATGGCATTTCATTCAAGGTATGTATATTATGAGTTTTTTATTATGCCTTTTGGACTAACGAATGCGCCTGCCGCATTCATGAATTTGATGAATAGGGTCTTCCGTTTATACTTGGACACATTTGTGATCGTGTTTGCGGATGACATCCTCATCTACTCATCAAGCCCGGAAGAGCATCGAGAACACCTCCGCATTGTGTTGGAAACCTAAGAAGAAATAGGCTCTACGCCAAGTTTTCCAAATGTGAATTTTGGCTTGAAAAAGTGATGTTTCTTGAACATATTGTGTCAAGACACGGAGTGGCCATGTATCTGGCTAAACTTGAACCGGTGACGAATTGGAATAGGCCCAAGAATGTGACCGAGAGATTCGAAGTTTCTTGGAACTTGCTGGATATTATAGAAGGTTTATCAAAGACTTTTCTAAGATTGTTGCTCCTATGACAAAGTTGACAAGGAAGGGTGAGAAGTTCATATGGACACGAGCATGTGAAGCAAGCTTTCAAGAGCTAAAAAAAAGACTTACAATGGCACCAATCTTAATTATTCTTACGGGAAGTGGAGGCTATGTTATCTATAGTGGTGCTTGTGGTACCGGACTAGGATGTGTACTTATGCAACATGGAAAAGTAGTTGCATATGCCTCTCGGCAATTGAAGAACCATGAGATCAATTATCCAACTCATGATCTAGAGTTAGCAGCAGTTGTATTCGCATTGAAGATATGGTGCCATTACTTGTATGGTGAAGACTTTGATGTGTACACGGACCACAAGAGTTTAAAATATGTGTTCTCTCAAAAGGAGTTGAACATGAGACAAAGAAGATGGCTTGAGTTCCTCAAGGACTATGAGTTCGCTATCTTGTACCACCCCAAAAAGGCAAATGTAGTTGCCGATGCATTAAGCCGCAAGTGGAAAGAATCACTTGAGTGTTTGAGGGTGCATAAGTGGAACCTTGTGGAAGCACTGTGCAATGGGCTCCAAGAATTTATGGTCCAAGGATCATGTGTATGGCTCATCATGTGATCGAATCAAGCTTAGTGAGAAGAATCGTTGAAGCTCAAAGAAGGGATCCGAAAAATGCTAGAATGATCAATGTATGCATAAGGGAAAGAAATCATTTTGAGTATAGCCAAGATGGAACAATTCGGTACAAGAACTGCTTATGGGTTCCAAAGGATAAAGCATTAAGAAGAGAGAATTTGGATGAATATCACAAGTTCGAATTCTCCATTCATCCCGGAAGTATCAAAATGTTCAAAAACTTGCAAAGGAATTTATGGTGGGAAGACATGAAGAAAAATGTGGCCAAGTATGTGGCAAAGTGCATAGTTTGTCAACAAGACAAGATTGAGCATCGAAGGCCATGTTGCAAGTTACAACCTCTACCTATTCCAGAATAGAAATGACAAAAAATATCTATGGACTTTGTGGTAGTATTACCTCGAACCCGGAAAGATCATGATGCAATATGGTTGTAGTGGACCGTTTGACGAAGTCGGCTCACTTTATTCCTATGAAAGTAAGTCAAACCATTGAAAGCATGGTGTAGTTATATGTGAATGAGATTATCCGTTTGCACGGAATCCCTGCATCTATTATTTCGGATAGAGATTCGAGGTTCACTTCAAGATTTTGGAAAGGTCTCCAAAATGCCTTTGGAACAAGGCTAAATTTTAGCACGACATTTCATCCTCAAACCGACGGACAAAGTGAAAGAACAATCTAAACTCTTGAGGATATGCTTAGAGCTTGTGCCTTAGATTGGCATGGAAATTGAGATGAGCACCTTCTTTTGGTGGAATTCGCCTATAACAAGAGTTATCATTCTAGTATCAAGATAGCTCCATTTGAAGCTTTGTATGGAAGGCCTTGCCGTTCTCCGGCATGTTGGAGTAAAACTAGTGAAGAAAGATATTTTGGACCGAATTTGATCCACATGTATATTGACAAAGTAGATTTGATTAAGCAAAGAATGTTAGCGGCTCAAAGTAGGTAAAAGAGCTATGCGGACTTAAAAAGGAGAGAACAACTTTATGAAGTTGGTAACCATGTAATGCTCAAAGTCTCACCAACCAAGGGTGTTATGAGATTCGGTAAGAAAGGAAAGTTGACACCAAGATATATCGTACCATTTGAGATCCTAGAGAAAGTTAGCATTACCACCCTCTTAGGCAAGACTTCACAACATTTTTCATGTGTCAATGCTCCGAAAGTATGTTCATGATTAAGCTAATGTGATTCGGATTGAGGAGCCGAATATCAAGGAAGACTTGACATATGTGGAGCAACATCTATAGATCATAGACTACCAGGTGAAGCATCATAAGAACAAGACAATACCCATGTCAAAATAGCATGGAAGCACCATCGCGGACAAGAAGCAACATGGGAACTCCAAGAGAAAATGTGAGAGAAAAAAAAGAAGCATGCAACAGCCAGTCCAAGCCCAGCCGCATGCAACCCACAAGGCCCAAAACCATGTATGCTTACACCTAACTAATAACCTAAAAGCAACTTGCTTTTTCCCCCAAACCGCAGCACCATTCGGCCGAATCCTCCCCCAAAAAACCCCCCTAACTGCTACAGCAACCCATCTCTCTCTCTCCCTCATCAGCTCCACACGTCCAGCACTAAGGAGAGCTCACTCTCTCTCTCTCTCCTTTGTTACAGTAAGTTTCCATGTTTTACCTTTTGGTCAATAGCAAACTCCCTCACCATCTCCTCTCTTAATCACTGTGGCAGCACCATTAGAGCCCTTGGATAGCTAGGAAAGGAAGAAGGAAGAAGTTAGGAAGAAGATTAAGGATTAGGCTTATTAATCAAGGTATGTTGAGGAGATCCAACCCTCTAATCACTCTCTAATGATGCTTGCATGTTTGGATTAGGGCATAAAGAACCTAACATGTATTCTTTGAATTGATGATTAAGGGAAGTTCATGTTAGTACTAGTATGTTCCTTATTTTGTTAAAATCATTGCTCTATTACTAATCATGTTTAGGATTATGATGTTCATTATCACTTGTGTTAGTTCAAAATGAATTGTCTAAAGCTTATGTGCATTTATGAACTTGATTAGCATATTAGATGTCTTTATGTGAAAACCTCACGTGGTTCATGATTAGAATACTATGAATGTTAAGAAATATCTTACATGATGTTTGGAAGCCAATATGTGTTCAATATGTCAATGTATGCAAGATTAGGAAAGAAATTGTGTAAAAATCGTGTATCTATCGTCCCAGAATGGGCGATTGATTCATTATCGGTCGACTGTTCTGGAGACAAATAGAGTCTCGCACTCAGTCCAACAGTCGACCAATACATTAATGGTCATCCGTTTTGAAAGGGTCATTACATTCTCTGATTAGCGGACGATCGAATGCCCTGTTTCGGTCGCCCAAAAGCCATGTGGCGGTCGATCGTTATATCAGCGATTATTCGATTTGAATGGCGGTCACATTCTGTGATTAGCGGTCGACCAAACATCCTGTTTCGATCATCCGAAAGCCATGTAACAGTCGACCGATATACCAGCGGTCGTCCAATTTGAGTAGTCATCACATTCTGTGATTAGCGGACGAACCGAAGCCCAATATCGGTCGTCCGAAAGACCTATGATGGTCGACCGATAGTCCAGCGGTCGTCCGTTTCAGAGAGTCGTCACATTCTGTGATTAGCAGACGAATCAAACACCCTATTTCGGTCGTCCGAAAAGACCATAACGGTCGACCGATAATCCGATCGGTCGCCAGATATAAGACCAACGGTCGACCGTCACCCAAAATGGTCGTCCATTCTGGAAGATGATTGGTTATGTTTGAATTCCACACTTAGCATGATTTGAAGTTTTCATGACCCTAAATAGGGTTAAAATATGCAATATGTATTGAATGATTGTATGTATTGATGAACATGATTAAAAGATGGATTGATGAAGGTGTGACATTTTTATGACTCGGGACCATTCGGTACCTAACCTAAGACCCCAACGACGGGTGGGGAAAGACCTCATTGACGAATGAGGATAAAGATCTTGCCTTCGGTGAATGATAAAGACCTTGCCTTCGGGGGAGGATAAAGATCTCGCCTTCGGGAGAGGATAAAGACCTCATCTATGGATGAGGATAAAGACCTCACCTATGGGGAGGATTATGATTTATGAGCCACTACCCTTCTCAATCGACAAGATAAGAAAGTATCTAAGTAAAGATAAAAGTTGAAATGATGAATGACATGGGACATAAAGCCAAAGATGATAAAGATGAAGAAGGCACCTATGAGGATGTATTATGAATGTCCATTTGTCACATCATATGATGTCATGAACAAAGTTGACAAAGTAAAGTAAGACAAGATCATGATATGCAATAGCATAATGATAAGTATGATGATAAGATATGATATGCATTAGCATAATAATAAGTATGCTGATAAGATATGATATGCATTATCTAAAGATTATGATACTCCACTATGTATGATGAACTTTCTATTGGGTATACGTTAGAGCCTATTAGGCCCATGGGCCAAATTATGTATCTTGGGATTTTATTTGATAAAATCTTCTGCTGTTTATGATATTATTATTTTAAGTTTATTATATTATATTTCTGCCGTAAAGTTTTATGAAATTAGGTCAATGTCATGTCAACGTAATGTCGCCTAGGATTCGGCAAAGTTTTAAATTGGGACCAAATTTTGGCGGCGTTACAAAGAGGGCCAGCGAGCTGCCGTTGTACTGCCCGGCCGTGAAGACAAAGTTGGCAGACGTGAGCAGCACCTCATCGGTCAACGACACGGCAGCGTCCATTCCCTGCGCCCGCCCGATGATTTTGGAGCTCAGGTTTTTCCCTTCGGTCAGTATGCTATCATAGATGAGAATGTCACCGAAGCTGCTGGATGAGTTGTTGTGAAGGCTCACGATGGTGTAGGACGGTGGGTTCGACGCTCCTGCGAAGAAGACATGGAAGTACAGATGCAGATGTGTCATCTTCTCCTTGGGAAGGTCGAAGCCTGAAGCCAGTGGGGGATCATGGGAGAAGAAGAAGAGGACGAGCAGGAATGCAATGAACAAGTTGGATCAGAGCAAAGCCATGGAATGATATATAAGCTCTAGTAACTTCGATTAGGATTGGATGTGAGAAAAAATTTAGTGATCATATATGATTTAGATCTGTTGATAATTAGTTGAAACTTTTCTTATGTGTAGCAGTGCTATAAAGTTCTGTATCGGCGTAGCTGTATATATCGGAAGAGATGTAACTTTCAGACAGTTATTTTAGTTTACATTGTACATTCATCATTTGTAAGAATATCATATAAATACAAAGCGCTCCTCAGTCGATCAGATTGAGTAGTTTTTTGCCCACATTGTTTCCTTCTTTCTAAATTTGACATGGTATCAGAGCAGGTCGACGACCTCTGCTCGTACTTTGCAGCAGCTGCTCGTGTTCGACAAGCTGGTGTTTGATCCTATTTTCTCTTGAAGACATCAGTGATCATACTATCTTGATCGAAGATGTCTTGGTTGCAGTTGATGGTTGATTGAAGTTCTTCAAGATCGATCAGATCAGGGTCCTACTTCATAGGTTCCTTGTTTCAATCGACTTCTTGTTTGGACAAATGGAATTGAATTTTTTGATATCTGGTTTTACAATCTCATCGGCATGGAGGAATCTTCTAATTCTGGGAGTTCATCTATTGTTCTTTCTTTAGATCATACACATCCACTTTATCTGCATCCTTCAGATTCTCCTGGTCTTGTTTTAATTCCAGTGAAACTTGTCGGGGTTGAGAATTATACTATGTGGAGTCGTGCATTTTCAAATGCATTATTGGCCAAACATAAGCTAGGTTTTCTGAATGGATCTTGTCGGATAGATCAATTTGAACAATCTTTGCATTTTCAATGGCAAAGATGTAATGTCCTGGTGATTTCTTGGATTCTTTCAATCGTATCATATGGTCTTTTAGGAAGTAATGCATATATTTCAGAAGCCTATGTTGTATGGAAGGATTTGAAGGAACGATTTGATGGAATTAATACTTCCAAGATGTATTAAATGCATAAGGTAATCACAATGTTTACACATGGTTCATTAGGAATTATAGAGTATCACACTAAACTCAGATTATATTGGGAATATCTCTATAGTATTATTCCTTCTTTGGGCATTTCAGATCTAGAAAATGTGTTGTACTTTCAGCAATTAAAAGTTTTTCAGTTACTTATGGGACTGAATGAAACCTATGCTACTATTAGATCCCAGATCATTTTAATGAAGCCACTTCCTTCTGAAAATGAGGTTTATGCCATGCTTTTAGAGGAAGAACAACAAAGAAAAAACACCTTATACTCCACGAATCAGTCAGCTCTTACTTCCAATTTGGTTTCTGTAGCTTGCCAGAAGTTAATTCTTCTTATCAGATTTCTGGACAGAAAAATAGAAAGAACAAAAATGTTATATGTGATAATTGTTATAAGGTTGGCCATATCAAAGCTCAATGCTATAGAATCATTGATTATCCACCAAGCTTCAAGTTCAACAGGCCCATAAATCAATCAAATGTTAATGCAGTACAAATTTTTGATCAAGCTTCTTCTGCTGAATTTACACAAGGATCAGCCTCCAAATAGCTTGGATGCTCTTCTTCTAGCTAGGATACTAGTTCTGAAATCACATCTGAACCGTATCAACAAATCTTAAGAATTCTGAACAAACACAATCCAACATATGCTTTTGCCAATATGGTAGGTAATGGGTTTTTTAATCTACCCTTGTCGTCTGTAAATTGGATCATTCAGATATACATTGTTTACTTACCATCAGCTCGACAAGTAAAATTGCCAAATGGAAATGTTGCACAGATAACACATATTGGTAGTTGCCAAGTAAATTCATCAGAAAGTTTACAAGATGTTTTGTATATACCAGAATTTCATTATAACCTGTTGTCCATCTCCAAGCTCACCAAAGATTGGTTGTGCACAGTCAAATTTTATCCTGATTTTTGCATATTTCAAGACTTCTGCAGTGGGTTGGTGAAGGGGATTGGTAAATGAGTGAATGGTTTGTATTTTTTGGTTCAAGGGACTATTGCTGATAAGGTTCCTAAGTCTTCTTCCTTGTTGAGCAAGGTGGAAAATCTAGCTGATGTTGCTGCTACAGAAGTAGATAGTGTTATGCTTTGGCATTGCCGTTTAGGTCATGCACCTTTTCCAAAGTTAACTATTGTCAAATCTTTCTCTTCTGACAGTTTGCATACTGATTGTAAAGTTTGTCATTTGTCAAGACATACTAGGTTGCCATTTCCCACTCATGCTACTACTTCTAAAAGTTATTTTGATTTGATTCATATGGATGTATGGGGACCATATCAACATCAAACTCATGATGGAATTCGTTTTTTTCTTACTATTATGGATGACTTTTCTCGCATGACTTGGATATATCTTTTGAAGTTTAAGAATGAGGCTATCATATACATAAAGCAGTTTGTTGCTATTGTTGAGAATCAGTTTCATAAACATATCAAAGTCATTAGATCTGATAATGGCTCAGAATTTGTTAACCATGGATGTCAGAATTTCTTTGCATCTAAGGGAATCACTCTTCAGACTTCATGCATATATACCCCACAATAGAATGGCGTGGTTGAACGTAAACATCGACACATTTTGGAGGCTGCTCGAGCACTGAAGTTTCATAGTAATGTTCCATTTGAGTTTTGGGGTGAGTGTATCCTTACTGCAGTTTATCTCATCAACAAGTTACCTTTATCGGTCCTTGCTCATAAAAGTCCATATCAGGTTTTCTTTGGCTCCTTTCCAGATCTCACTCATCTCAGAGTCTTTGGTTGTCTTTGCTACTACAGTCTTTTACCAATTTCAAATAAATTTTCTCCTCGGGCTTATCGTGTAGTATTTCTTGGCTATTCTGCTACACAAAAAGGATATAAGCTTCTGGATCTCTCTTCTCATAAAATTGTTTGCAGCAGGGATGTTCAATTTTAGGAAATTGTTTTTCCTTTTTTGACTCACCTGTTTCTCTGTCATCTCCTACTGTTGTAGTTTCTCAGCCTGCAATTCTTGATCCTTTTGCTCCTATCCTTGTGTCTTCTTCCAATTCTCCTTTGGTATCTTATACTAGCCCTGATAATTCTGTTTTTATTCCTCTTATTCTTGTTGTTCCTGCCTCTCTTCCTGTTTCGAACATACGTGCTGAGCCTTCTTCTGGTTTTCCTTCCCGGCCTCGTCGAGTTGTCAAACCTCCTAATTGGCTTCACGATTATGTCACTAATTCTTCTTCTTTAGTTTCTCCTTGATATCCAATCTCTGATGTTGTTTCATATGTCCATCTGCCAGCTCGATATCATGCCTTTTTTGTCTCATTGAATACTGTTATTGAACCTTCTTCTTACTATGAGGCTGCTAAACATCCTGATTGGATTCAGGCCATGAAGTTGGAGATGGATGCTCTTGAGTCTAATCACACTTAGGAGATTGTTGATTTGCCACTTGGTAAAAAGGCCATAGGATGCAAATGGGTTTATAAAGTGAAATTGAATTCTTCTGGTCAGGTCGAACGTTATAAGGCTAGGTTGGTGGCTAAAGGCTTTACTCAATTAGAGGGTGTTGATTACAAGGAGACATTTTCCCCTATTGCTAAGATGACCACTATTAGATGTCTTCTTACAACTGTTGCTTTTCATTCCTAGCCATTGTTTCATCTGGACATTTATAATGCCTTTCTCAATGGGGACCTTTATGAGGAGGTCTATATGCAAATTCCACCTAGTTTTTATCGACATGGGGAGTTCAAAGTGTGTTGACTTCAACGTTCATTGTATGGATTAAAGCAGGCTTCGAGGCAATGGAATCTCAACTTTCTCAAGTATTAATTCAGGCAGGTTTCTTGCAAAACCATTTGGATTATTCCATGTTTATAAAACAATCTGGAGGTGATATTGTTGTCTTTCTCATTCATGTGGATGATATCATTCTCACTGGGAATTCTGAAGTTTTGATTAAGCAAGCAAAGGATGTCCTTAGTTTCAATTTCAAAATCAAGGATCTTGGTGAATTGAAGTTTTTCTTGGTTTAGAAGTTATGAGATCTAACAAAGGAATCATCTTAAATCAAAGAAAGTATGCTATGAATTTGATTGCAGATACTGGACTTTCTACAGCCAAAGGAGTTGAAGCACCTCTTGAACAAAATTTAAAGCTCACGACTATTGAATATGATAAGTTGTTTGTTCCAGAATCAAATAATATAGTTTTATCTTATGCTGCTTCCTATCAAAGACTCATGGGGAAACTGATATATTTGACAATTACTCACCCTGATATTTCTTTCTCAGTCCAACATCTCAGTCAGTATATGCAACAACCCAAACAATCAGATATGGAATCGGCCTTAAGAGTTATCAGATATTTGAAAAATAACCCAAGTGTTGGTCTTTTCTTTCCTGCAAAGAATTATGATAACTTGCAGGGTTTTTGTGATGCTGACTATCAGCTTGCCTTATGACAGGAAACTATCTCTCGTTCATCAGCAAAATCAGAGTACAGAAGTAAGGCCAGTCTTGTTGCTGAACTTATATTGATATACATGATTTTTTCAGAATTGGGGGTTCATGTTTCAACTCCCATTGTGATTGGTTGTGATAATAATGCAGCAACACACATTGCCAAGAATCCAATCTTCCACGAGAGAACCAGACACATAGATGTATATTGTCATTTTGTCATATATGAGTTTATAGCACAGTTTATTCATCCATATTAATTATGTCGCTTCGAATGAACAAGTTGCTGATATTTTTACTAAGGCAT
The DNA here is from genome assembly GCA_030549335.1 of Pontederia crassipes. Taxonomy (NCBI): domain Eukaryota; kingdom Viridiplantae; phylum Streptophyta; class Magnoliopsida; order Commelinales; family Pontederiaceae; genus Pontederia; species Pontederia crassipes. Next base: position 41,710,219 of record CM060190.1, read on the forward strand.
TGAGTACAAGGCAACATGCTTATCTTACTTCTAAAATAGGCATGCTTAGTGTGCAAAAGGCCTAGTTTGAGGGGGAGTGTTGATAGTTAGTTGAAACTTTTTTATCTATAGTAGTGTTATAAAGTTCTGTATCGACGTAGCTGTATATATCAGAAGAGATGTAATTTTCAGATAATTATTTTAGTTTTCACTGTACATTCATCATTTGTAAGAATATCATATAAATACAAAGCGCTCCTCAGTCGATCAGATTGAGTAGTTTTTCGCCCACATTGTTTCCTTCTTTCTAAATTTGACAAGATCACACATATATAGAACGATACGCGTGCTTGCAGGTTGTGAACGGTTTTGTTATAGTGATTAATTAGGCCATATGCCTCCAGAATAAGTCATAATTTTCCAGAAGTCATTAGTGGCGAAGGTGACATCGAGCTTTTTTGTGCATGTAATGTTGAACTTTGAAAAAAAAATCTATATTAATATAAGGTATTTTTTATACCGATTCAATAAAAAAGTATGTGTCAATTTTCTTCATGCATGACGACATGATATATATCTGTTTAGAAGTTCACTTCGTATCAAAGTTTCTTCAAGAAAAGAAAAAAAAAAAGAAAAGTATTTACTCAAGGAGGAAAATATTATGTTGCAGAACGGCACCATATTGGACGGAGTCACAAGTTAGGCCCATTTTGTGAAAGATAAATTTATCTCACACATGAATAATTATTTTGCATTGCACCATAGACATCAAGTTTGATTTTAATTCCTCATACGTCTTCTAATATTATTGTTTTTCACTTTTGTATATTGTTCACATACATCTCTCATCCCCTTATATTCGTTCTCTATATGAAACAAAAGAGAATCCTTCCTTTTGCTGGTTTCATGAAATGAAAATTAACTTTTTGTTGCCTCAAGACTGTTTCCAAACCTGGTTTTGTTTGCACATATTGTCAACTAAATGAGGCTTACAGTCAATAGTTCCCAGGACTACGCGAAGAAGAGAAGCGGTCTGGATGCATAGACAAACTGGACACAGCCAACGTTGACACTTGTCACTTTATCTATAAGTGGTCATAACAAAGAATTCAACGGCCGAGAATTAATTGATGTGCATAATATAATATAATATAACAGCTGGAACTGGGGAAGGCAGGCCCTGGCCGGGAGTGTTATATATGCTAAGTTTCAGACTTAATTAGTTTTGACTAAGTCGAATAAAAAATGTTTTTCTAGAAGTAAATATAAACATAGAATGCTTGTCTCGGCCTCTGGAGTTTGGAGGCCGACGTGGGCTTGCTGGTTGGTGGAGAAACGAAGGGAAGAATTAGAGCCCATTTGAGATAAAGAAAATTGTTTATTTTCGTTTTCTAAAACTACTTTTTCAGTTTTTTTAATAAAAAAATAATTATTGATATTATTCGTCAGGTGTAATTGTTAAGAAGTTTACTCTCTGACTCCTACCCAGATTTGTATGATCTAGGACAACAAGATAACAAATTATATATTTTTTATCTGTCCATTTCAAATATTAAATTGATAATAAGAAATAGCAATTTTTCCTTTTTATTTCTTTTTTACATTAAAATAATTAATTAATTAACCTTGCTACTGTTGCAGCTTCTACTATGTGCGCCGGTCCAATATTCGGGCACTTTTGGCCCAAAAAAGCTCCTGATTTTTTTTGGCACTTCTAAGTCTTTTGGACAAAATAGGAAAAAAAAGCATAATGGTATATACATCATATGATTTTTAATTTAAATTTACTCATAATTTTGGATAAAAAATTGAAGTAGACCTACTACTCTCGAGACAATAATAATAACCTCGACTATTACTTACGTTTCAAGTCTGTCGTGATAAATTTTATTGAAAAGATGAATAAAAACACTAATTTGTTACATTTTCCTAGTTTAACAAGTCATTTAAAAAAGGTAATGAAATATTTTAATAAATTTCCTTCCATTTTTATTTTATGAGAAAGCGGAAATAAAAATAAAAAATAAGCCACATAAAATAAAATAAAAAATAAGCCAACCACGATTCGGTGCCTGACGGCCGATCCGGCCGTCAAGCGCCAGATCTGGCCATTGGCGGCCGATCCGACCGCTAGGCATCACGATCCGGCACCTGGCGGCTGATCCGGCCGCCAAGCGTCGGATCTAGCCATTGGCGGTCAATCCGGCCGTCAAGCGCCAGATCTAACCATTGGCGGCCAATCTGACCGCCAGGAGCCACGATCCGGCACCTGACGGCCGGATCGACCATCAAGCGCCACGATCCGGCACCAACAGTCGGATCGGCAGCCAGGAGCACGATCCGACACCTGGCGGCCGATCTAGCAGCCAGGCATCAGATCTAGCTATTAGCGGTCGATCCGGTCGCGCCACGATCCGGCACGCCAGGTGTCGGATCTGGCCAATGGCGGCCGATCCATCAGCCAGGCGCCAGATTTGGCCACTGGCGGCCGATCCGGCTGCCAAGCCCTCCCCCTTGGCCCCTCACCCTCCCCTATCTCTCGACACCGGCTGATCAGCCGTCAAAGCAATTCCCGACCGTAAACTCGATCAATTCTCGGATTGTCGTGTCTGACCCGGTACCGATTTTGCTCAGGCCTACCTGCTCGACCTCGGCGTCTCTCTACTAGTTCACCTATCCATGGCTCTGGTCCTCTTATGGCGGATGCATGACAAGTGGATGATGGCAATTCTACCGCGAGAAACACACCTCTACCTTCAGGTGTGCAGTTTTTTACTTTATGCGCATGCCTCTCCTCTGTCGTGCATCTCCACCGACCACGTGCCCTTTCCTCTGCTGCACATCTCCACCATCCACATGCTCCACCTTTGGAAGTTTCTGTACCTCACTCTTCCCTCTCTCTGAGCCAACGCCTCACATTTCCATCCACTTCTCTTCACTCTACTGCAAACCCCCTATGTCTTCCTTTCTAGCGAGTGATCCCTCTGTGCTTTCTACTTTCCCCCTCCCTATTCCTCCATGAGTTATGGCCCTTCTCTTTCGATGGCTGCTTCCCCCTCTTATGCTTCTCCTAACCCTGTTGCTCATCATGGCAACCTTGCAACAATCCCTCCCCTTTCCTCCATGGGTTCCGGCTCCCTACCTTTAGGGGTTACCCCCCACCTATGGTCTCTTCTATCAGTGTTGCAGATCATGATGACTTTACAGCCCGCGTGATGACGAGTCTGACTACGACCTCCCAAACCGGTGATGCCCTGATGGGCTCATCCCTTGGGGACTCCTCGGCAGAGGAGCTTGAAGACCTCGACCTTGCAACCCCGCCTCGGTCCGAGAAGAAGAAGACCCGCTTACTCTGACCCAATGCACTCACCCCTTCCCTAACTCTCCATCCTCATCCATTGCCGACGTTGGGCCGAGGAAAAGGTAAGAAAAAATTACTCTCAACCCTTGCTAACTCAATCTCCCCTATCTCTATGCACGAGGTGTTGGTGTGTAACCACCCCAATCATCTATGAAGATCATTGCCTAGAATGGTAGAGGCGCATTCCGGTCAAAAGTTAGAGATAGACTTAGAAATTTATGTTATGCGCATTCGCTTGATTTTGTAATTTTGTTAGAAGCCATGTAGGCTTTGCAAAAGCTAAACAATTTTTATTCGATGGTTTGGTCCCTCCTGTCAAGGTGTCAGGTGCATCGAAAGGTATTATCCTGGCTTGACACAGTCAAGGTACCCAGGTTACTCATATCCTCACCTCAGATCATGTTTTGCATGCCGCCATATCTTTTGATGGTTTCCATTTCTTGCTTTCTTGCATTTATGCTAGTCATCTTACTGTTGAAAGATTTCTATTATGGCAAATGCTTAGAAAAATTAGTTCTTATCGAGGACTTTAATTGCATGTTGTTTGCTGAGGAAAAGAAGGGGGGTTCCCAGTTTCGACTTACTAAATATTTTAGAGGATGTAAAGATTTCATTGATTGTCATGGCATGATTGATATTAACCTTTTTGGAAATTAATTGCTTGGTGTGACAATAGATTTGGTTTAGCTAGAATTTTTTGTCGCCTTGATTGTATGCTCGTTAATCATTTTTGGTTTGATACCTTCTTGAGTTTAGACCTATCAACCTTGACTCGCTGTGCGTCTGATCACGTGCCAATTCTGTTATCCTCTAACCAAAAGACTCCTCATCCCCAAATGTTTAAATACGAACACTTTTGGTTTCAATACCCTATCGGCTCATGACATCGTGCAGAAGTATTGGACATTTCATTCCCCAAATTCCACTATCTCTCAGGCCCTCCATGCCATTCGGCAAGCAACCCAATGCTAGAATCGGGAGGAGCTTGGGCGACTTGAAGATATGTTATTTTTGCTTGCATTATGCACCTTGAGATGCTAAACTCCTAGTCTGATTTGCTTGTCGAAGGCCTTGCCGAACTCTGGTCGGCCTACCACCTTTACAAATTAGCATCAAATGGTGGAGCAAGGTGTGGGCCTCCTGGTTCTGCCACGGCGATTAAAACACTAAGTTCTTTCACTTGGAACCACATTCGCCGATTAGTGCTTGACTCCGGTGAGATCATTGATAACTCTGACTTTATCCAACAATAGTTTATTGAGTATTATAAATCATTGTGGCAAATCATCCCCCAACCTGGAGATTCCTATGGAATGTTGGCCCCCTCCCGTCGCTTGACTGTACTCTATCTACACCTCCTATTCGCCTCGTCTCTCCTAAGGAAATCCACGTGGTTGTCTGGGCATCGCCATCTAGTCGTGCTCCGGGGCCTGATGACTTTACCTCAAAATTTTATCATAAATACTAGGATATTGTGGGTCCAAAGATTACTGAAACCATCGATTTTTTCAACAACCTCCACCTATCTCCTACTTAGGGCCGCACTGGCATTATCTTCATTCCTAAAACCAAAATCCCCAAGTCAGTTAAGGACTATCGATCTCCCTACGTAAACTCATTATCGAATAATTTTTAAAATCATAGCAAACAGATTCCCCCGTCACTTTCTGCTCTCATCGACCCAATGCAATCGGCTTTCGTCCCAAGCAGAAATATCTGAGATAATATCCTTATTGCCCAGGAGCTCACCCACTCGTTGTCCTTAGGTCATAGGAAATTTATGCTCATTAAGACCGACATGGAGAAGGCCTTTGATCGTTTTTCCTAGTTTGTTGTCATTCGACATATGGAACTAATGAACTTCCCCACCCTATTTATAAACTGGATTAATCTCTGTATCTGTTCCCCTCCTTTTCATGTATTATCAATGGTAAAACCTCCCCTCATTTTCCTGCTTACCGAGGGATCTATTAGAGTGACCCCTTCTCGCCTTATCTATTTATCATTATCTCACAAACCTTCCCTGCCTTAATGAATTAGTCTATCTCCCTAGTCAATATTGTTTCTTTTTAGATAAATACATTTCTCTTAGTCATCTTCTATATGTTGATGATCTACTAGTCTGCATTCGCGCCACAAAGGTAAACTGCAAACACCTCAAGCAGATCTTTAACATCTATAATTTTCTTACTGAACAACGATATGAACCCTGCCAAAGTGGCTCTTTACCTACTGAATGCATGTCACACCGGCGTAAATAACAAATCTCTTCTTGGTTAAGAATTTCCCTGGATTCCTACCCCTTTACTTGGTGCCCTCATTTTTAATAAATTTATCACTTCTAAAGATAAAAAATTCATCTTTAATCGTATAGCTCCCAACTCACCGGCTGGCGTCGGCTCCTACTTAGCCTGACTAGTAGAGTTACCTTGACAAAATCCACCTTATCATCCTTGCCAACCTACTATTTGAGTTCCACCTACCTATCAGCTGGTACACTTGTATCACTGGAAAAACTCTCTCGGTCCTTCCTCTAGGACCCTGTGGCAGGCGTCGGACTCTCACCATGTCCGTTGGTCTTCTGTTCTCCTCCCCCGTGATCAAGGTTGGGTCGCTATCTATAGCTATCATCTTATCCATTGCTCTCTCCTAATTTGTCTGAGAGAGTAATGGATTCTCTTAACTCTGCTAACTCCTCTTGAAATCACCTCATAGCTTCAAAGTATTCTCTACTACGTCTGTGGGAACCCTCTTCACCTCTCGGCTCTGCTTGGTTCTGGCCCCTTATATTAGAAGTTATCCCGACCTTCATACAGGCTTCATGAAATCTATTGGCTCTGGTACTACCACATCTGTGCTCTTTGAACCTTGGATATTTCTGATTCCACTTTGTTTGTTACTCACCTTCATCAACATGGACATTGATATCAGCTCTTTTACTGTCTGGAATTTGATTACTAAGAATCAGTGGGATACCTCCCTCTCTCCTCCATTTTTGATCAGATGCTTTGTGATACTATTCCGATTGATGCTAGTGAGTGGGTCTAGGTGACCGATGAACATGGCCTCCCTACTACTACTTCCGTGTATAAATTCATTAGCAACAGGGTTTTGTCAACGCGTCCTACTGGGGACCGCTCTGGACCAAGATTTGGCGCATTCATGTTCCCCACAAATACATTTTTTTCTTGTGGAAACTTTTCCATGGACGCTTGCCTACTCTAGATCTTATACATCATTTTGACTCATCGGTTGATCATGTTTGCTCCTTTTGTGGCCATGCCGTAAAATCAAACACACATCTATTTTTTTCTTGTCCCACTTCTCAACATATTTGGAACTCCTTTCAGCAATGTATGAATTATACTTTTCAAATTTTTTGACTCTTGGCACTATCTAGATCGAGAAGGGAGAAAGCTTGGATTAGCAATCTTATAAACACCTTTTGTCTATTTTTGCTTTCTGTCTTTGGGGCATCTCACTGCAAGAAAATAGCCATTTTTCGTGACGGATAGAAATCTTTCGCAATTTGCGACGAATTTTGTGACGGAAGTGTTTGCGACGGATTTTTCGACGTTTACAACCGTCGAAAATGAAAATAATAAATTATGTAATTTGTTATATTATTATTTTATATTTTGACGATTAGGAACGTCAATATTTTTTACGGATATCCATCCGTCGTAATTTTTGATGGTTACGACCGTTGGAAATAAAAAAATAAATTATGTAATTTGTTATATTATTATTTAATTTTTCAACAATTAGGAACGTCGATATTTCCTACGGATATTCACCCGTCACAATTTTTGACGAATTTTTCGACGGTTACGACCGTCAGAAATGGAAAAATGAAATTATGCAATTTATTATATTATTATTTAATTTTTCGACGATTAGGAACGTCGATATTTTTTACAGATATCCATCCGTCGCAAAATCTGACGCAATTTCCGACGGTCGGAACTGTCGGTAAATATATAATAATATCGTATGAGGAGTATTTTATTAATATAATTAGCAACGGTCCAAACCGTCACAATTACCGACGGTTTCGACCGTCGATAATAATTACCGACTATTCAAACCGTTGGTAAAATAAAAAAATAAATATTATATATAACTAAATATTTTTTCGACGGTCACAACCGTCGGTAACTTTAAAAATAATTAATATTTATTTTTTTGACGGCCGGAGCCGTCGGTAATTAAAATTTTGTTATCCCGCTTTTTTTTCATTTTACCTCTTTCTCTCATCTTCCCACCTACATATATATATATATATATATATATATATAATACCTCAATTTTCTTTCCTCCTCTCCTCTCTCTCTCCTCTCCTCTCTCTCTCTCCCCCTCTCCCTCTCCCTCTCCCTCTCCCGCCGGCGTCTCTCTCTTCACCGCGTCTCTCTCTCTCTCTCCGGCCGCTGGCGCCTGCCGGATTCGACCGCGGTCCGGTTTGACCGCGGGCAGTCGGATCTGGCCTCGGCCCGATCCGGCCGCTAATTTTTTTATTTTACTGCTGGCGGTCGGATCCGGCCGTAGGCGTTCGGATCCGGCCCCCAGCGGCTGTATCTGGCCGTGGGCTTTCGGATTCGGCCCCATCGGTCGGATCCTGCCGGAGGCGGCCGGATCTAGCCGCAGCCCGATCTGGCCACTAATTTTTTTATTTTTAAAAAATTCTTTGCGACGGTTGCGATCGTCGAAAGATTGACGGATGCGGCGACCGTCGAAAATTTTGACAGTTGCGACCGTCAAACACTTTCGACGGTTGGAATCGCCGAATTTTTCGACGATTACAACCATCGAAAACTTTCAATGGTTGGAACCGCAGGGACTTTTTCGACGGTTAGAACTGTCGGCCGGGATTTTTCGGACCGTTTAAACCGTCGATATTTTCGACAAATTTTTTCGACCGTCGCAAATCGATTTGCGACGACCATTTTTCTGACGGATCAATTCCGTCTGAAAATCTGTCACTAATTGTATTACCGACGATTTTTGTGTTGATTACCGATGATTTTGATAGTCGGCAGCGTTTTTCTTGTAGTGTCTGGAACATGCAAAATGATATTCATATTTGGTCCAAGTGTATAACCATGGACATGCTCTGGGAAAGAGCTCTAGCTGGCTTCCATGAATTTACTACTTTGGCGACCCACGCCCTTGAGGCACCACGCCCCAAAGATCCACTTCGAATCCGATGGAGCCTCCTCCCCAGCATTGGTCTTTGCTCAATACTGATGGCTCACATGTTGGAGCCAGTGGGTCTAGGGATAAGGTTTCATCTTGTGTTCTCATCTTGACACTTCTCTTTTTGCAAGGGCTGAGCGGGGTAATTTTCATTACTTGGGCTTTGCTCATGGGTTTGTGATGTTGCACTGAGCGAAGGATAACTCACATCTATATCTAGACGGATTCACAGCTTCTTGTTCGCATTATCTCCCTCGCGCTCCCTTGTTCGTGGCAGCTTCGGTCACTCATTGCTGATATCAAGAACATCTTATGTAATCTTACGCCTATTGTATTTTGCCCCCATAGTGCGAATGCGGCGGCGGACTTTCTTGCATCTTTTGATTGTCAGCATGACAAGTATTTTTGGGGCGATAGTCCTTCAGGGCTCGCCCAATTTTTGTACGATAACTCACTACTAGAAAATTGTGATTTTTCGACGAGCAATTTCAGACGGTTTGAAATCCGTCGCAATTTGCACGGATTTTGCGACGGTTTCATTTTCGACGGATTTTCCGACGGTTACAGCCGTCAAAAAAATGAAAATAATAGATTATGTAATTTCTTATATTATTATTTTATTTTTTGATGGTTAGGAACGTCGATATTTCCGAAAGATATCCATTGCGACGGATTTTCTGACGATTACGACCATCGAAAATTAAAAAATAAATTATGTAATTTGTAATATTATTATTTAATTTTTTGACAATTAGAAACGTTGATATTTCCGACGGATATTCATCCGTCGGAATTTTCGACGGATTTTCTGACTGTTATGATCGTCAGAAATAAAAAATTAAATTATGTAATTTATTATATTATTATTTAATTTTTCGACGATTAGGAACGTGGATATTTTTGACGGATATCCATCCATCGCAATTTTCGACGGTCGTAATCGTCGATAAATGTATAATAATATCATATGAGAAGTATTTTATTAATATAATTAGCGACGGTCCAAAACGTCATAATTACCGACGGTTTTAACCGTCGGTAAAATAAAAAATAAATATTATATATAACTAAATATTTTTTCGACGGTCACAATCGTCGGTAACTTTAAAAATAATTAATATTTACATTTCAGATTCGGTCCCCAGCGGTCAGATCCTGCTGTGGGCGGCCGCGTCCCGATCCGGCCGCTATTTTTTTTATTTGTAAAAAATTCTCTGCGATGGTTGCGACCGTCGAAAGATCGACGGTTGCGACGACCGTTGAAAACTTTAGGCGGTTGGAACCGTCGGACTTTTCCGGCGGGTGCAACCGTCAGAAACTTTCGACGGTTGAAACCGCCAGGACTTTTCTGACGATTAGATCCATCGGCTGGAATTTTTCGGACGGTTAGAATCGTCGATATTTCTGATAAATTTTTTTCGACCGTCGCAAATCGATTTGCGACGAGCGTTTTTCAGACGAATCGAATCCATCTGTACCGACGGTTTTTGGACTGACTACCGACGGTCGGTTTTGACCGTCGATAATCAGTGTTTTTCTTGTAGTGACTCTACTCTATTAACATAATGAATGGTCAAGCTTTTTCAAAAAAAAAAAACATCGATCTCATTCAATGTTCTAGAGACTTTTGAAGTTTTACCAATTAAGATGACCCAAAGTCTAATGACTTGTTGAATCAACTAGCTAACCCTTTGAACTTCATAGGTACGTAACCTTTCGACGAGATAATTTACTTATAAAAGGATATAGAACTATTCCATTGCACCATGGAGCCAATGTTATTTATCTTTCAACTAAGATGTTGTAAGACCGTTTGTTTGGAGGATAAAATTAGATAGAATAAAGTACCATAATATTGTATTTCAGAAAAAAATAAATATAATCATATTCTACTTCATGTCTATTTTAAAGAGAATAAAATATAAGATTTTATAATTAAAACATTTTGTTATAAGTAATTGATGTTTATTATTAGAATAATATAACAACGTATGATTAAAAATAAAATACGACTAAGAAGTTGAAAAAATGGGAATACAAATATTCTGGTGTTTTTTAAGAATAACGATATTTTATTGCAGATGATTATAGCCATCGTTTGATTATATTATCATAATATAACCAAATGACCCCTAACTAGATGGACTCAACTAATTTGGAGAGTTGTAACTCACGATGGACAGAAGCCAGTAGCTCTAATTTTAATTTTTGGACTCATCAATTTGTTCATAATATATTATTTCATTGACACTCAAAACATCTCATTAGTTAGATATTGTCGTCATGAACGTCGGTGTTACTAAATTAATTATATATGAACTTTCTAAAAAACATCTAGTCACACTACAAGAAAATTGACGATTAGCGACTCAAGATAGGCGACGCTAGAGAGGCTATATTATGTCTCCGTTGCGAAGAGCGTCTCTTTAGCATCCAACTAGCGCCGCAAAATTAAGATGTCGAAAATTGGTGGCTAGTGGCGTCGCATTAGAGTCAAAGAAAATAAGACGCAACTAGCGCCACTTATTGACGCTATATCAACGTTATTAAGACGCGAAGTTTGCAACTGTGCGAAGCAGGATCGCATCGCTAAGTCGACACGCAAGGGGCACTAGAGGTGAGGCACTATTCCGACGCCCACGTGTAGCTATTGTAGGCGCTAGGAGGGCGCTAAACTGACGCAAATATGATCGTGCACGCGTCGCCAATGAGATGCAAAGATGGCGCTAAGTGCGATATATTTAAATCTGCGTCGACATATTTTGAGACGCCAATGAGACGCTATGGAGTCGCTACTTGCACATTTTTTTTACCCGCTCCAGCCTCATTTTTTCCCTTCCCACACCATATAATTTATAATGCATCTCAAAATGCATTGACATCACAGGCAATATAAAAGCATCACAGGCAATATAAAACCATTACGGATAATATAAAATCATCACAGGCATAATATATAACATAAGAATACGAAAACTACTAAACCGAACTAACAAACTATATGTATAAGTCTATAAGTAACAAATGCATAGTTTGTTTTCTATCCTAGGTTTGGGAGTTATTGTTATCATTCCGGACGTTCAACCTAGACGCGCTCGGTCCATGACCTCGCGGGGATGGATTTCGCGTCGGGATCAATCCCTGAATCGCATACAATAGAGGAGTCAACTACTGCGACACCTACTGCGACACCTACTACGACACCTGCTGCGACACCTACTGCGATATCTACTCCGATAACTGCTGCGATAGCTGCTGTGATAGCTGCGTCATATCAAGTGTAGGAGATGAGCTCGGAGCAGATGCACCTCCTGCATATCCTCCGATCCTTCTAGGTATCTGATCGACTATGTTGAGGCCACGCGAGTATCCCCTCGTGTCGTGCCGGCCACCTCTTCCCAAACAGTAGGGTCATCTACGAAATAGAAAATTATACAATCTTATAATATATAAATTATATAACAAGAAACACATAAATTAAAAATATGACTAAACCAATGAAGAAACATTATCTAGTGGGTGAGTACTCGGATCATCTCTATACTTTTCATTCATTTTCGCATTATACTCATCCTATAAAATTTAAACATTATGTATTTCAAAAATAGTGCACTAACGGCAACAACCAAATGACAATATCATGAGACTTACCAGAAGCCTACGAGCAGTGGGCGTGACTAAATCGTTTATCTTCCGGCTCTTATGCGTGGCCTCATAGACGACACGAAAGTCTACGGGACCGCCTTCTTTCTCCTCCTACAATAAAGTTTCAAATTTGACAACATAAGTATAAGTCAAAAGTTTGATAAATTGAATTTATATGTAAATTACCATGCGCCGTCGATGCTCGTCAAATCGCATCGATCCCCCTATGTGGATGTGGGCCTCGGGCTTCGAAAGACGATTAACTCTTGCCTTTTCCGACTTCCTTTGCCATCGTTCATCCGTCCTTTGTGAACATCAAATACTTACACTTTCAAAAAACTATAATTTTCATAAAAATAATGTAAAAATATACATACTTACAACTTCCTATAGAGGGACTCCCAAACCGAATGCCTAATATGTCTTGGACATCTTTGTACGCCCTGCTCCAAAGTGAGGTTGGCGGATGTGACGAACTTAAAAACTTGTATAATCGATTTCGGAGGCATTTCGCAGCGACCTCCTCAAAAGCTCTCTGGATCATCCCTAAATTAAGATCCGGATGAAACTGATTTGCCTCTTACAAATAGAACGTTAAAACTTAGTAATTTTAAAATAAATATAAATCGAATTATATAACCCAAATAGAAGATCGTACCGTAAAAGCTCGAAAGATGTCATCCCGCACTTGAATTGGGACATATTTCCAGGATCCTGCTTTTCAGCAAGTGGAAAAGAATGAGAGCACTGACATCCCGCACAGTACTAGCGGGTATGAAAGTGGTCCTGCCAATTACAAAGAAGAATTAATTTTCAATGATAACCAAAATTATAACAAAATTTGTATAACTTATTTAATTTACGGACGAGCAATATTATTCACAGTGACCACCCCATTATCGTGTAACCCCTCTTCATCACTCGAAGAGGAATCATCATCCGGTACAGCTAGGGTAGGCTGTGAAGGTCCGACATTAGCTGCGGGCCCTAATACATAATAAATCATTAGTGTCATACCAAATTAAAATTGTGATAATTGATAGATGTACAGTAATGTTCTCACCTCGATTGATGTGTACCACATGATCAGTAGTAGTCCGCTCGTCTGAATGAATTGAGTCAAGTGCTTGTACTATCGGCGGCGTAGCAACTGACATTATTAAAAAATAATTAATATAATTAATTGATAAATGTCAATAATAATAAATATATCACCTGGCGTAAGATGTCGCTCGCCAACGCTAGATTGTGGTGAAGCGTCTGATATTCTCGGCGGTGGCGGTGGGGTAGCAACTGCCATGATAAGAAAATATATAAAATTTGGCTTCTACATAAAATTAAGTAATATACAAAAAATAATCTGGTGTGACATGACGATCGTCGTCGTGCGATCGAGACGTACCGACTATGTTCCCCGTCGACGGTGGAGCAATTGTCACAAAAGCAAAATATTTAAAAAACTCTATCTCCTACTGTCTATTGCCTACCTGGAGTGATACACTGAGCAGACCCACCAATGGATCGCCTACTATGTGACGATTCGGCTACGTGCCCCGTCGATGGTGGAGGAACTGATATTATTAAAAAAGAAATTTAACTATTATAATCAACTATAAATAAGCAGCTAACAATAAATATATTACCTGGTGGTTGTGATGGCTGAACCGTTTGCACTTGTAAAAATGTCCCGGTAATTTCTCGGAAGTTGGAAGCATACTCTTAATAATGGCAAGCATCTGGTCAAAACAACTTTCGTTCATATTAAATTCTGATTTTAAGTTCATTAGAGAAAGTATAGTTTGCTTTACGCATCCATCCCATAAAGGTTCATCTGCATCTTCGAGAAGATTATAAAACTTAGAAGTCGAAGGATCCGGGTCTTCTTCAATCGATGTTTCGCCAACATTTTCTCCTAACATTGCATCTCGTATCATGTCCCTGTACGGATTGCTCGAGTCGTCCACAACGGTATCTACATTACTTATTTCTTTAGCCCATCTTTCTATGCTATGAAAGAAGCAATTAATGTATGAAAGTAAGAAATCGTTGTATTATAAATCCTTCTACACATCATATCTTACTTTCCACTGATAACATTTGCACTTCCAGCATGGACATAAGATTTCGCCATATGAAGAAGCAACACCTTCATTTTGATATGCCACATTAATGAATTCATCACCACCATCCTTATATTCTTCAGTTATGATACCATGTTTATCCTTCCAACGACGAATCCAACTACGATCTGACTTTATCATTTCTGTAACGGAGAATGTTAAGCCAAGTAATCAAATTCGTGTACTTGAAACGTATGATTTTGAACTTACGAAGTCCAAAATCACATGTTTCAAGTACTTCATCGTCGAATCATAATCTCATTTTATCACCAAGAATGTGAAAGTACATGAATTAGTTCATAAGTTAACTTAACAATTAACATAAGTTAACTTCATCGTTGCTATATGAATAAGTAATACTTGACTTAAGTAATACTTAACTTAATTCCTAAGAGATGGTACTTAATATTATAATTTCTGTTCTTCCGCGAAGACTAGCTTGATCCAAAGATATGATACATAACTTAAGTAATACTTAACTTAATTCATAACATGAATAAGTAATACTTAACTTAACTTGAATAATTAACTTAATTTAACTTCATGCATTAATAATTAACTTAATTTACATGGTGGCGGGCTAGTACCTCCTTAACCGGAGGACGGCGAAGGGCGGAGAGCAGCCGAGATGGCGGTGGAGGCGGAGGCGGACGTCGGCGGCAGTGGAGGGAGGACGCGGCAGAGGGCGGACGAGGCGGTGGACGCGAAGGGCGGCGGTGGAGGCGGAGGGCGGACGAGGCGGCGGTGGAGGCGAAATGCGGCGGAGGCGACGGTGGAGGGCAGTGGAGGCGGAGGAAGGAGGAGGAGGAGGAGGCGCCGGTGGAGGAGGAGGCGAAGGGCGGCGGTCGAATGAGGAGGGCGGCGGTGGCGGCGGTGGAGGGAGGACGCGGCAGAGGGCGGACGAGGCGGCGGTGGAGACGAAGGGCGGCGGTGGAGGCGGAGGGCGGACGAGGCAGCGGCGGAGGCAGAGGCGGGCGGCGGCGGCGGTGCGGGCGGCGTCGGCGGTGGAGGGCAGTGGAGGAGGAGGAGGAGGCGCCGGTGGAGGAGGAGGCGAAGGGCGGCGGTGAAGGGCGGACGAGGCGGAGGGAGGAGGAGGAGGAGGCGAAGGGCGGCGTTCGAATGAGGAGGGCGGCGGCAGCGGTTGAGGGCGGACGAGTCGGAGGAAGGAGGAGGAGGCGAAGGGCGGCGGTCGAATGCGGAGGGCGGCGGAGGCAAAGGGCGGCGGCGGTGGAGGGCGGGCGTCGGGGAGAGAGGAGGAGGAGGAGGAGGCGAAGGGCGGCAGTCGAATGCGGTGGGCGGTAGATGCGAAGGGCGGCGGAGGCGAAGGGCGGCGGCGGCGGTGGAGGGCGGTCGTCGGGCGTCGAACGTCGGGCGAAGGGCGGAGGCCACAATGGAGGGCGTCGGAGGGGCGCGGTGGAGGTGGCGGGCGTCGGGCGGGCGGAATGAAGGTAAACAGTAAAAATGAAAAGGAAGAAGTGGGGTTAGGGATTTAAGTCATTTTTTAGTGTCGCCAATTAACGCGATGCTATGTAGACGCTATATAGGCGCCGACACTGTCAAAATTTGACTAGCGCGGCGCTATAGAGAAGCTAATGTGTCGCTAAGATAACGCAACGACACTATAACATTGTCGGGGCGTCTCAATGGTTTAGCATCTCATGTCTGCGACGCCATTGCGACGCTCATTAAAAGTTTTTTTTTCAATTTTTTTAGTATGTATGAAATTTTATTTATCAATGTAACATCTCATCGCATTGTGCCCCATTCCAATTGTTTTATTTCCTTCCGACAATCTATCATGTATGTATACAAAATTATAAATATGTATGTATATGTGTATATAACACAATTGTGTGTGTATATATATACATATGTAATATATGCGTATGTATATATATGTCTGCGTGTGGGAGATTAAGTTACAACAATGTGTTTATCTATATGTATTATAAATATATGTGTATGTATATGTCTATACATGTGCGAGTCATATATATATAGATAACGTGTATATGTATACGTATTCGAAGTGAATATATGTGTATTTGTTTATATGTGTCAGATTAAGTTATAATAACATGTATATATGCACTTATTATATATAAGTATCAGCATATACGCGTATTTATATGTCTATATGTGCCCGATTGAGCGAGGGAAAAGTCGTCTTAGGAGGCGCAATAGAGACGCCATTGAATCGCTAGATTCATTTAGCGACATCGTAGCGCCGAACTAATGTCTAAAATTTCTTTGCGTCTCAAACTTGCGACGCTAGAGAGATGCCAATAGTGTCACCATAGCGTCAACACTAGCTGCAGCTCTCGTTAGATGCTAGATAGACGCTATTAAGTGTCCACTGTGACGCTAAAATATCACTCACTTAATCAACCATCGTAATCTCATGATTAAGTATATAATAATAATATATGCATAATTAAGATATTATATATATTATATGAATAGATAACATAAATAATATAGGTAACAAATTATATATTTAGGAACACTCTTATCATGTAAATATATATATATAATAGTGTAATTAATACATATATATGTTGATAATACACTATTGATAATATGTTTATAATCATGTAATTAATACTAATATAATATTTAATGAATTTATTGATTGACATATAGTATATACAATATATAGTGTTTAAATATAAAGTAAATAGCGAGATAAATGTAGGTATGTTATGAGTAACACAGTAGCTTCCAAATAGCGTCTCCTTTCTTTGAGACGCCATATAGCGTCATTTTAGAGTCTCCAGTCCTGTGACGCTAATGTCGCGTCTAAAGACGTCGACGCCAGAACGGCGCTAGGTGCTGCCGCGCATTTGCGATTCGTGGCGCGAAATAATAATGTCTATGTAGCGTCTCGATTGCGCTAGAATTAACATCAATTCGTTAAATAACTAAGAAGACGCCAATGAGATGCTATCAAGAGGCAAGTAGCGTCTCATTGTTGTGATGCAAATTAGACGCTATAAAGGCGCTAGTGACGTTGTATGACGTCTATACAACGTCACTGCTTTGTGCGACGCTACTTTGCGTCACTAAACGTTCATTTTCTTGTAGTGTCACGTCATATCGGAACAATCCGATCGAAATTATATCGTCTTGTGCATGTCAGAAGGCACTTGAACCAGTCTGGGACGAGTCTATCGGGCCGGTTAATTCGGATCTTGCTCTTATTTTTCTCAAAATCTGGTTACTTAATATATAATATTTATAAATAAAGTTTTTATATAGTCTAATAATGTATAATATTAAAATATTTTTATAATCATATGTACTATAATAATATTAATTATTAAATAAAAAAGGACCACATGGTACTAGATCCTGTTAATCAGTTCGATTAAATAAAAAAGGACTCCTGACAAAGATGTGATGACATGAAGCAAGCGATTAAATAATACAAGTTGGCTTGCAATGGAGAGAACACAAGGAGATAAAAAAAAGGAAAAAAAAAGAACGCGCTTTTATTAATTAGGTGCATTTTCCTGGCTGACTTCCTGCTTCGTCTCACACAATTAGATTTTAAACATTATCTTTTGGACGCGTATTCTTTAATTACTGGAATGCATGCGTATCTTTTCACGTTGAATATGTGAATAATAGTGTAAATGATGCAGAAACTTCTTATATCACATGAATATTCTATATATATATATATATATATATAGTATATTACAAAAGTCTAGCTTGTGTATTTTATTTGGTCAACTTAATTGAATATTAATCTACACAAGGAATAGCTTTCTCATCAGATGAATTAATTCGGTTTCTCTTCTCGAACTGTCATACTTGGATTACTTGTCCGGATTAACCCCTCATGTTTCAACTTTCTAGCATATTGGACTTTGACAAATATAGTTTAGTTACAGGGAACGGAAACGTTCGGATAATGATAATTGGTTTGAACTCATGATATCATTATCGAGAATTATTTTTACTAGCTAATAAATTAGCATTGATACATTTATCAACCTTGTCTAATGCCAACGCAAGTGGGATAATTTTCAATTGGATTTATTAAATTATATGTGGTATGAAGATTGTCGAAGTTAATTAATTTATTCGCAAATTGGTATCATGAAATTGACTTCACGGATACACAAAGATCTTAAGTGATTATAGCGCTTTTGTTAATATGCAATAATTTGAATGCATGCGTCATAGTAAATATAAAAAATAAAATAAGAAGAAAACGAAGAGAAAAAATACACACACAAAAAGAAAAAAAATAATAAAACTACACATGTGGCCACTCTATTTAACCACTACAAAATACTATTTATTAGTAAACTATGTTATTAATGTGAATATTTAATTTTCATTGAATACACATTTCATTGTTTAATTTACATTTTTTGTTATATTTTATTTTATAGTTCGCCCCCCGACGGAGACAGAGACGTCCGTTAGATTAGATCTACGGCTTACCCTCAGAAATGGTGAATTAGATAAATGGTCGGGACTTCTTAACAGCCCTATGGCCTTTCGTTGGATTAGATATTCTTTTATTGGATGGTGCCGGCTCGCTCTCACTCATTGATCAAGGGAAGATCATCCAGACAGATTTTGGTCGGGCACTTGAAAGCTATCGCTTGAGATAAAAAACTTACAGGTACAGAGCCGGGGTCTGGGTCCGTTCCAAACCCACCAACCAAAACGGAACCCTTTGTGGTCGTTGGGGCTTTCTCATTTGCGGTAGACTTCACACCCATCCAATCTAGATTGATTTGACACAGACAAACGAACCACCTCTATTCCTGACTTGAATGGCTTTCCCCGATACGATTTTCACGAAGTTGTTTATATCATTATATCTTTTCCATTTTTATAATAATTATGATTTCAATTTATATTATTTTAAATTTTAAATTTTAAATTTTGATATGTTAATTTCAATTGTTAGCACTTTAATTATCTCTGATATTTCTCATTCGTCACATTTTATTATAGTTATTATTTTTTAAAAAATAAGTAGATTATTTTATTTTAATTTAACTTGGTGTTTTCACGGTTTTATATAATTTATTTATTTATTGCACTCTCTATTATATGGGTAATTTATATTTTGGCCGTGATTCAATTTCTTATCAATATCTTATTCTTTTTTTCTTTTCTTACATCGTCATTCATTTTTGTATCCATAATTTAAAATCTTCCTTGCTTAACAGAAATAATATTAATTGTTTTATTCCTGTTAGTTATCTATTTATTTCTGATATAATTATTTTTCATCTTCATGCTAAGGTTTTTAGTACATATTTTATTAACATTAATTTTACTTTCGGTTTTAATTTAATTAATCTAAACAATATTATGTAATAATTATAATAATTAATGTTTGGGATTGCCGCAAAGTAATTTCATCGTTAATTTAGTTGTATGCTTACATCACCGTCATAGTTTAGAGTAAAACCTGCCCAAGGGCTTGTGCATCAAGTGATCTAAAACGTGACACGTGAATTAAAGTAAAGAAGACGAAAGCTCACCAACTTGTGTTCATGAATGTGCAGCTTATTCCTGCATTGCATAAATACAAAGCACATAACATCAACTTCAGTTTTTGTGGAATATGTATAATTATCATCTACTGTTCAAATATGTTCATTTGTGCAGACTTCAAATTTCGTTTGTATAAGTTTAAATTTCTCTGTCCTGTGTTAAATGGACAAACAAATAAATTTAAATTTATTTAACACCATATAAACTCGTCAAATGCATATTTATAAGTAATATATATAATCTGAATTTCCTTTTTCCATATCTACCACAATATTTAGAGTGGTTGACAATATATGTACATACATACATATATATATATATAT
The DNA here is from genome assembly GCA_030549335.1 of Pontederia crassipes. Lineage (NCBI taxonomy): Eukaryota > Viridiplantae > Streptophyta > Magnoliopsida > Commelinales > Pontederiaceae > Pontederia > Pontederia crassipes. The sequence goes on from CM060190.1 coordinate 41,730,366, forward strand.
ATATTCAAATTAATTATCATCTAATTAATTTTTATTGTACGGATCGCACATCTAATTATGTGATTTAACGACTCAATTCTATTTGAATCTTATAATGTGACTCAATATATAAAAAAAAGTCGTTCTCGACAAAGATGAAGGAAGAGGTCGCGTTGAGGAGCTTGCTGATGGCGTAGCCACTGGCCATCCGGAACTTGCCGCTCCCTCCGACGATGGACCGCTCGATGAGGCCGCTGTCGGCGCTAGCCCTGCCGAAGAGGGCGATGCTGCTGCCGTTGAACTCGCCGGCCGTGAACACGAAGTTCTGGGTCGTCAGGTAGGCCATGCCCTCCAGGGAGGCGATGGTCGCCATACCCTGCTGCCTGCCGATGATGGCGCCATCCTCGCCGGGCACCTCCCTCAGCGGGTTGTCGTAGACGCTGATGGTCCCGAAGCCGGACGTGTTGTTGAGGCTGGCCACGACGAAGGACGACTGCTTGGGCCCGTCGTAGTACTCGTACAAGTAGAAGTGCAGGTGGGTCATCTTCGCCGGGGCGCCATTGTCGGCGGCGGAGGCGGCCGATATGAAGCAGACGGCGACCACGAGGGCGAGGACGAGGAGGAACTTGGATGCAGCCATGGAGCTAGCTCAATGTGATGACTCTTGTTGCTGGATATTAATTTGTGGTGGCGTATAGATGAAGCTGAGAAGTAAAAACTCTGAGTTATTTATGGAGAGCAATTAGGTGGCTCTTAATATATATATCAAATATATATATATATATATATGGATTTAATGGGCGTGTAACACCCATTTGGTGAAACCCCGTGCAACGCCTACATCTCAACCGTTGGATCCTAACGGACGGATGAGATTTTAATCCCCTGCCACTCACCCCCCTTCCCAATCCGGCGACCCACCGGCGCACCCCCCCGACCCCATGAGCACCTGCAGCCCTCAATCGGTCCCATGCCCGACGGCGATCGCCGCTCGATTGCCCAGCACCCTTGCATCGCGAGCCCCTCCAATGATCTGAATCTGCGATTCCAGTTCCGATCGTCGCCCCCCAAATCTCCAACTATTGTCGCCCTCCAATGATCTGAATCTGCGATCCCAGCTCCGATCGTCGCCCCCCAAATCTTCGACGATCATCACCCTCCAACGATCTGAATCTGCGATCCCAGCTCCGATCGTCGTTCCCCAAATCTCCGACGATCGTCGCCCTCCAACGATCTGAATCTGCGATCCCAGCTCCGCACTGTCGTTGTCGTCGATCCTCACTGCCTTGATCCGCGCCACCGTGCCATTCCCGTTTGTGCCGTCGACCGTCGTCGATCGCAACCGTCGACCGCTACCCGCTGCTGTCGTTCTTGACGCTGCATTCCACAAAGGCCTAATTTAATCTCCACCGTTAATTTCTAATAGACGGCGAAGATGTAGGCGTTGCACGGCGTTTCACCAAATGAGTGTTACACGTCCATTAAACCCTATATATATATATCCAAAAATTTTCTCGTTCCATCTTCACAAGTGTTTGACTCGTAGACAAATCTTGGAGTTGAACAATGATCGCGACGGCTGATGTGAATTGAAAAGACATGAACGGCGTAATTGGTCGGTCATTGCCAATGGATGACGTTGTGAACATAAATTCATATGCGTTTGGGTTGACAGAACAATAAGAACATTCCGATTATTCTGCCAAATGTCCTTCGTGACGAGAACAACACGTGATGTTGGACGAGAACATTTGCCCTTTTTTTTGTCAAGCTGTAATTCTTTTTTTTTAAATTTCATCTATTCTTTTAATTATTTTGGTTTATATGTATATATAATTTATATTATATTAATACATTATTTAAGATATTATAAAATAATTTATTAAATGTTATTATTTAAAAACTATAAAATAATTAATAAATATTTTATTAATTAAACTATTCAATGATTTTTTAAGAAAATAAATTATATTTGGATTTTAAAATGTACATAAATTATAATATTAACAATATTTAAATGTTTAATCAAAATAAATAAAAATAATATTAACAATATAACAATTTACGTAATTATAATATTAATAATATATTCTTATTTATTATAATTTTATACCTCATAAAATAATAAATTATATTCATAGTTATTACTTTTTATCCAATCACCCACTAAAACTTTTTCATCACATCAACTTTTTAAATCCCCATCATTACACTTTTTCATCCAAACACCAACCCAAACTTTTCTATCACATCAATTAGTTTTCGAGAACAAATGTTCCAAAATATTTCGGTGCCAAAAGCAGCCATAAGAATTTAAAGGGACAAGCAAGTCAAATTTCTTGACAGTTTTTGAAGGTACGACTAGGACAGCAAACGTCTCCATATATATATTAATATTATTAATAGTTATGGTGGGAGTTGTTGAGCAATACATTGACAACTATGGAAATCCCTTGCTTTGACAAAGATGCAATAATATTAATTATTTATCATGAATATAATATTTATAAATAAAAATTTAATGTAATATAAATAATTAATATGTAATATATGAACATTTAATTCTGATATTAACATTTAATGCACAAATGATTAACATAAATCAAATGTCATATTTTTAAGATATGTGATCTTTCAAATTCAAAATAATTATGACTCTTCATATTAATAAAAAAATTAATAAATGAGGTTAAGTAGATATAAAAGATATGATTTTTAAATTTAAAAAATAATTAATGAACTTAAGTTATATAATTAATAGACTTAAATTATCATAATCAAAGAGAAATAATAAAATACCTCAAAAAAGGAGAAAAAAATAAAATGAAAGTATAAAGGAAGGATGATACATTTATATATTAGTATTTTTTTGATTAAAAATAAAATGGAATATAAAAAAAATTCAACTTGTATTTTATGAAAATTTAATCATGATGTTAAATTTAATACACATTAATTAAGGATGCATTTATATATTGTTATTTGTTATTATAAATAAAAAGATAATGAAGTGTAAAGAGTAAATATGCAATATGTGAACATTTAATCATGATATTGAATTTTAATACACAAATTATAAATATAAATAAAATATCCTATAGTTAACATATGTGATCTTTCAAATTCAAAATAATTATGACTCTTCATATGAATAAGAAATAATTCATGGAATTAAATAATATAAAATACATGAATTTTTAAATTTTAAAATAATTAATAGACTTAAGTTATCATAATTAATAAATTTGAGTTACTATAATGCATGAAATCAAAGAGAAATATTAAAATAATTCCAAAAAAGAAGCAAAAATATAATGAAAAATGGAGGAAGGATAGAAGTTCTCGATACATGAAATTATATAAATATAATAAATAATTAATAGACTTAAATTATCATAATTGATATACATAAATTATCATAATGAATAAAGTCAAAAGAAATATTAAAATTATCCAAAAAAAGTAGAAAAACGAAAAATGGATGAAGGATTATGCATTTATATATTACTATTTTTATGATAAAAAATAGTGGAATATAAAAAATAACTTCTATTTTATGAAAATTTAATCATGATGTTAAATTACATACATATTAATTAAGAATGAATTTGTAGATTATTATAAATAAATAATTTAATAAAATCTAAAGAGTCAACATGTAATATGTGCATGATATTAATTTAATACACAAATGATTAACATAAATCAAATGGCATATGTTAACATATGTGATTTTTCAAATTTTAAATAATTATAATTAACTCTTCATATTAATAAAAAACATTTAATGGAGTTAAGTAGATAAAAATATGTATGATTTTAAAATTTTAAAATAATTAATAGACTTAAGTTAACATAATCTCTAAGATAAATATAAAATAATTCAAAAAAGAAGAAAAAAAGATAATGAAGAATAGAGAAAGGATAAATAAGCTTGGTTCAAGGAATTATATAAATATAAGATGTATAAAAAGTACAATGATTTTTTCATTACATTTCTTGTTATAATTGATCTGCCATAATAATTCCGAAACTTTTAGATATCCATTACTAATTAATTTCTTCCTTAAATAGTAAAACTAATATTAGCCATATACAGATAAATTTATATTACTTTTATTGGGGTAAAAAATATCACGTAAAATAGGCATACCAAATTGCAAACATGCAAATATTAATAGTAAAAAAAAAGTTTATGTTAATAATATGCACCATCAGATTACTTGGACAATTAACACAATTTTGAGTTAATAAAATTGTATAGCAAACCAACGTCTTCATCCTTCCATCTTATCGCCTTGAAACCCAGCAATTTTTTTTTGTATATAGTAAACCAATGAACACAAAAAACACTTGCATTTGATCAACACCACAAAGTATGCAGAAGCTTCAGTGCTTAACAATGACAAAGGCCAAGCTCATGTTCATGCCCATGCCCGGTGCCGGCCACCTCATATCCATGGTGGAGATGACCAAGCGAGTCCACCGCCACCACTTGCATGGCTAGACCCCGATGCTCGTGGCTTCTCCGCCACATTGCTCGTTCTGGGCCCATATCGACCCTGTTGTCGCATCTTACATCGAGTCCGTCGCCGCCACCAACATTGACTTCAAAGAGTCTTCTTATTTATTTTTTTGCCATCTGCTCAAAGAACTGGGTGAAGCACTAATTATGTACAATCAATTTGTATAAATCATATATACATTTATATATTTTCAACATTTATAATGTGTATAAAATTATATAAGTATATTTCATATAAGTTCTAAAAAGATGACAATAAAATAAAAAATGCTCTTACTGAAAAATAAATATTATAATCTTGTCAACAGATAAGATACAATAATACTTGATGTATAAATATAAAATTGTATATTAATTAGAATGACAAATAGTTTTCTAAAGTGAGAAAGAAAAAAATATTTCTTTATTGTTCAAATTTGAAACAACACTTTTCACCGTTTTTAAAACTCTTTGTTCTTAATGTACGTTTTTAGACTAAATTTGGATTATGAAATCATTGTCTAGAATTAAGAAAGTAGCATTCCATTAGACAAAATAATACATACTTTTGATAATAAGTAGGAAGCATGCATGAGAGGACATTACATTACATGCATCATTATTCATTACCTTCACCTCCCACAAGGAACTGGCGAAATCCACAGAGCAACCAAGGGCATGCCTATGTTTGCCGCCAAGCCTCCGACGAACCACAGGAAGGCGTCTCTGACCATGCAATCGCAGCTGATCGCCTTGCCCCCTCCACCCTTCGCCGCGACGGTTGTCTCACCACATTGAAGTTCCCCGGCGTGAGAAAAGCCTCACCTCATCCTCGGATGGTGGGCCGTTGTGTTGTACCCTTCCGAGCGCCTGTCCTCCACGCCGTAGATCCGGAGGTTCGCCGCTGCGTCCTCAGAGGAGGCCCCTCGCCGGAGGCAGAAGTTGGAGCACATGGAGTTGAAGGAGGAGAAGGTGGGTCCGGCGCAGCGGCCGCGAGGCAGCGGGCGAGGGATAAAAGCGGCGCTTTGCGTGTGTCGAAGGGGAAGGCAATGCCACATGGACATCGGCGGTAGACGAAACCCATGGCGGACGGAAGAAGAGGAATGGGATCGATCGATGTGTGGGTTGGAGAATGAGGAGGCAGCAGAGGAGGGGTATATAAAGGAGGTCTTTTGTGAGAGGTAAAGAGAGATTTGAAGAAAACGTTAAACGGCTGCCGGCGGGAGACGAAGAAGCGTAATGAGTGAGTGAGAGAGAGAGAGAGCACAACATGGCATTCATTTTTCGAAAACTTATTAACTCTTCGGACAGAGAGAGAGAGCACAAAATTTGCAGGCGATTCGAAAACATTATTAATTCTTCAAACGACTGTCAGCGAAAACAAAAAAGCATGAAGAGAGAGAGAGCAATAAATAAAATATGATTAGCTACAATAAATGGCAATATATGTAATTAGATATTAATTAGGCTAATAATAATAGAAGTTTAATGGATTAATTTCTAACGTATGACTTTAAAACGAATAAAAACTCAAAAAATGGAAGAAAAAGATAAATGATAATGGGAGCTTGAGGATGATCCCAATGCACCAACTTTATATATATATATATATATATATATATATATATATATATATAGACATGAAATGATCTGCCTTGTCTTCAATATTTTTTTTTTCGTCTTAACCTTAATCATCCAAGAAATAGTCTATTACCATTCATCTTATGGAACAAAAACCGTTTTAGTAAAGAAGTTTAAAGAATAATTAGCAAAGAAGTTCGTCTAAAGAATGTGTTAGATAATTAATTCATCCGAGTTGACAATTCTGCAGGACTATCTTGATCCGTTCAAAGTTTCTCGTATGATGGACTGAAACCCTCGGACGCGGGGAGCTGGATATATATATATATATATATATAAGACAAAAAAACATTACTGACTCGCCTGTGAATAAAATAATATTTGTCGTATTAACAAAAAGATTGAAAGTTTGAACTTTGCGGATTATCTAATTGTATAATTTGTAATATTGAAAAAATTACATTTCGTCTATATATGCATTAAAAACGAGCTTTGAAATTAGCATATAACAAACTCGAATAAATTGAAGTCGGATAATAAACTTTGAAAACAAATTTCTCGACCTACGATAAGTTATGAGCCACTCTAATAATTAATAAGTGTGATAGTGACTTTGGTGGAGTTACGAGTTGGCAAAGTGGCAAACAATTAATATTGGGTAAAAAAAGAAATTTTAAATTCACGTAGCTGATTCAAAACTGCTGGGTTGGGTTTTGTGTGTATATTTATTAGATATGATAATAAAATTAAGTTTAAAAATACGTAATTTGTAATGACGATAAAATACATGGGATTAATGATAATATATATTGGAATAAGAGTACTTTTTTGCATTTGATTACTACTAGTACTTGAAATTTTTTTTGGTAAGATTCCAATTATTAGGATAAAATTTATTGAATCCAATGTTCAATCAAAATTAACTTTAACTAATGTAATATAATTAATTGCTCAAGTAATAGTAATCGAGTCTAAGGGAATTGATTCTTAGTAATGAATGATATCAGATAGCATCATTTTGATATTTTCATTGGTTGGAGTTCGGGCCGACTAAGTGGATTGACAATTTGAACTGACCCATCTTCATAGAATCTAAACGGTCCTATTTTGGTCAATGTGATTGTATTGATATGATCAAAACTTATCCACCAATAAGTCAGGCACAAGTTTTAGTTTTTCACACTCGATCAATAGAGCTTATAAGACGACATGACGAAAATTTCTTTTCTTTTTAAAAGTTTAATAGGTTCAATTTACGTATGTTCTTAAATTAAAATAAGGATTTAATGGGGTGTCCCTACTTAAGTTGGGGACACCTTGTCTGCTAGCTTAATTGCCCTTAGATGGGAGATCTATGGTAGAGATATGAACCGTTTAAGTCTTATATTTGATCTAACAGGAAGAGTAAATCAAATAAAAAATCCATCGCACCGTAACATCATCCGTCCTATCTCCCAATTTATCTATCAGTGCTCAAACAATGGTGATGCCATGGATCTAGAACACCATGAAGAAAAAAAATAGCAATCGACGAAAACACCAAGAACAACGAGAACAAATTCAATCGTCTTTGTCACAAAGGACCGCGACAACATCTTCATCTTCACCTGCTTTGCAATAGTTGAAACTTAACCCTTTAGTGCTCTCCATAAAGAGATCATTGCAGTGGCTTCTGAAGAAGAGGAAGACAAGAATCGTGGATGTCTCTTTTCTTCCTTATCAATTCCTAGAGCTTACAAGGAACAAGTTTTCTCTTTCTTTTTTCCCTAGTTCTTTTACTCTTTGAATTCTATGAGCAAATGTGTTGTAGAGATTAACCCATAAGAGAAGTATTCATTGGGATAAAAAATAGACATTGTGTGACATAATCAACAAATCAAATCAAGGCTTTTTATTAGGATACAACCACAGCTCCAATAGTCTTACCCATTGTCATCTCCAAACTACAACATCAAGAAGGTTTCAACAATGATCCATGGTGCTTGGAGGATGAGTGCAATGACTTGTTAGATTGGAGTGACAACATAGGTGAATGGCAACAATACTGGTCTAAGGGCATGGGCGCAATGATCGGTACCTACACTCATATTCTTTGGAAAAATTAAGAGTGGATGGATCAAGTTATGATCAAATGAGTTTTTTCCTTTGTTTTGTTTGTTAACCAAGTTCCCGGTTCAATACTCTCACCATAGATCTCCCATCTAAGTGCTATTAAGATAGGAGACAAGGTGTTGCCAACTTAAGTAGGGGAATCCACCATTAAATCCTTAAATAAAATAAAAACTATTTTAAATGTTGGGGAAACTTATTCTTACTTTTAAAGGAATAATCATCGTAATCAATTCGGTCTCCTAATGATCGTATTTGATCCATGCCAATAATTGATTCAATTGGGTCAGGTTGGATCAAATAATCCAAAGATTGCTTTGTTATCAACTGACACAAAATAAGGTCATGCTAGGACTAGACCGGATTTGTAAATACCCTTAAAGATTTACTACTTTATAAGTATGTCCGAAGAACAAGTATCCTAAATATCTCTTTCCAATGTACCTTCCAAACCTTCTAAGCCTGTAATTACCAACATGATACCAAAAAGTTTGTCAATTTGAAATTAAGTAGGGGACTTCCCCATTAAATCCTTAAATAAAGTAAAAACTATTTTAAATGTTGGGGAACTTATTTTTGCTTTTAAAGGAATTAATCATCCTAATCTATTCGGTCTCCTGATGTTATTTGATCCATGCCAATAATTGATTCAATTGGGTCACTCAAGTCCAAAGATTGCTTTGTTATCAACTGACACAACATAAGATCGAGCTACGACTTGACTGGATTGTACATACCCCTAAAGATCTACTACTATATAAGTGAGTCCGAGGAACAAGTCCCATCAATATCTCTTTCCAATGTACCTTTCAAACCTTCTAAGTCTGTAATTACCAACATGATCCCAAAAAGTTCGTCAATTTGAAATTAAGTAGGGGACTTCCCCATTAAATCCTTAAATAAAGTAAAAACTATTTTAAATATTATGGAAACTTATTCTTGCTTTTAAAGGAATAATCATCGTAATCTATTCGATCTCCTAATGATCTTATTTGATCCATGCCAATCATTGGTTCAATTGGGTCTGGTTGAATCAAATCCAAAGATTGCTTTGTTATCAACTGACACAACATCAGGTCAGGCTAGGACTTGACCGGATTTGTAAATACTCCTAAAGATCTACTACCATATAAGTGAGCCCAAAGAACAAGTCACATCAATATCTCTTCCCAATGTACCTTCCAAAGCTTATAAGTCCGTAATTACCAACATGATCACAAAAAGTTTGTCAATTTGAAATTAAGTAGGGGACTCCCCCATTAAATCCTTAAATAAAGTAAATTAAATGTTGGGGAAACTTATTCTTGATTTTAAAGGAATAATCATCATAATCTATTCAGTCTCCTAATGATCTTATTTGATCCATGCCAATCATTGATTCAATTGGGCCAACTTGGATCAAATCCAAAAATTGTTTTGTTATCAACTGACACAACATAAGGCCGGGCTAGGACTTGACCAAATTTGTAAATACCCTTAAAGATCTACTACTATATAAGTGAGTTCGAAGAACAAGTCCACTCAATATCTCTTCCCAACGTACGTTCCAAACCTTTTTAAGTCTATAATTACCAACGTGATCCCAAAAGGTTTGTCAATTTGAAAACAAGTTTAAAATAATAAAATAAAGAATTAACCATGGCATGTTAATTTGAGAATTAGCATTTGTGTTACCTCCTACTTTATTTTGGGAGAACAAATTGACACATAATTGATAACAAATAATAACTCTCTACTAAAGCTATGATATACCATAAAAAAAACCATAACAAATCTAGTTGAGCATGTCATATTAACACTATTACACATTCAATATAACAAGATCAAAGTTGTTGGAACAAACGGCATGGAGGGGAGATTGGGTGTTGAATTGATCTTTAAAAACATCAATAATTGCAAAAGCACGAAAACTAATTGATCACAAAATTAAAGAACAATAAATGCAAACTAAAAATAGATATTTAAGAGGAGAAGAGTTGTTAACAAAGTTTGGGCAATACCCTTAATCTATGTTCTTAATTCAACTTCTCTATCTTAAGAATCATGGAGATCCATTAGCACCCATTTTTTCGAATAGAATAAAGGAACCTATTATGCAAACAATATTTTCTCATCTTTAAAAAGCAAAATAACACCTTATGCAAAGCTAATACTTTCTCCGCTCAAAAGATCAAGCTTTCGCTCTTCATAATTATCTCGCAACACAAACTTCTAGTCTCTCTCACTCTCTGATGCGTTAGATTTGTAACAATAAAATTTGCTAGCAAGTGACTAGTCGCTCAAGTAATATAGTAATAGGAGTAAGAGTGTCGAACCCACGATGAATATTATTAATTCAATATCTAGATTTATAAATTAATAAGAGAGGAAAAACATTGATTTTTGGAAAGAGGTTTTATGAAATAAAATAAAGAAAATAAGATAATGATAAGATAGTGGTGTTGAAGTTAGGCCTTAGGATGAAAATAGATCAGGATAAATATTTGAACCATAAAAGATAAATTTAATCTTTAAAGATGGATTAGAAATTTTTCCAAGTTATTAATTTACAAGATTAACATCACAGAGTCCACAAACTGGTAATTCTGCTATTTAATCCGGTAAATCAAACTACCTTAAATTTAATCAAACCTAAAGTCCCACAAACTGGTATTCGTCAGATAAGATTAAAATTAAGATGCATTAGTATGAAAATCCTAGACTATTAATCACTCCACAAACTGGTTAGATTAACATACCACATAAACTTGATTCTCCACACACTAGTTATCAAATTTATGTCAATTATTAATTTCACATAAAATCAATTAATTTAATTAATGAATTCTGAAATTAAATAATCCACAAACTGGTAAGTACTCAATTTAGAAATCCAAATAATTAAATTAAAAGCATTAAGCACAATTAATTAATTGATCAGAAAAGATTAAAACAAATAATATAGGGTCCAAATAGTTTCCCTTCAATAATAATCTCCTAATATGAAATAAATAAAAATATGGAGTTCATCCTAGAAATTCTGGAGAGATAATAACAAAGTAATAATAATTGGAAGAATTACACCCAAATAGACAAAAGTCGAAGCTTCGGATCACGGGCAGACAGTCGAGCAGCCTCTCGGACTTGATCAGGGTCGCGATCAACTTTCAGCCGTCGCACCTCTCTCCTTTTGGTCGTAGCCTACAGAGCTCACGACTCGCCGTAGAAGAAACCTGAACTTCAGAGCACACATTAAAACGATGGATTCTTCACGTATTTATAGGGTGCGGACGGCCTTCAATTTGATCTCGGCCGTAACATCGTACGGTTGACTTTAAAATTATAAGATAAACTCGGCCAAAGATAAATCCTTTTATCATTACGCCCAAAGATAAATCTTTTTTTATCTTTACACCTTCATATATCTTGTTACGCCCAAAGATAAATTCGGCCAAAGATAATTTCATTGCCATTACCCCCTCCAAATCTCGGCCGTAACATCTTCATCTTCATGCCATTACGCCCAAAAGATAAAATTCCATTTATCTTTACCCCTTCAAATCTCGGCCGTAAGGAATTATTTTATCTTTACTCCCAAAGAGATAAACCCTTTTACTCCCTTCGAATTTCGGCCGTAATGAAGAAATTTATCTTGTTACGCCCAAAAGATAAAATCATTTAATTGTTACACCCTTCATCTTCATGCCATTACGCCCAAAAGATAAAATTATTTATCTTTACTCCTTCAAATGTTAGCCGTAACAAAGAATTAAATCTTGTTACGCCCAAAGATAAAATCATTTATTTGTTACTCCTTTTGAATCTCGGCCAAAACGATGAATTCTTCATCCTATTCTCGGCCGTAATGATAAATTCTTTGAAATTTTGGCCGATCCAGCACAATCCATTTAAATCTCGATTTTTCCTGCAAAATAATTATCAAAATTTAGTTAATCCATCCACAATTAAAATATTCAGAGAATTTAATAATTAAAACTGATAAATCCGGAATTACGAATAAAGTGACTAAAATTGATGCATGCCATGATCAAATTACAGAAATTTTAATTAAAATAATTAACTAAAATATATTGTATTTTGCATGCATCAAACTGCCCCAAGCTTAAAGTCTTACTTGTCCTCAAGCAAAAATTCAAAGCAAGGCTCAAGAAAGTTCCATCGTAGCCGCCACATTGTCAACTGATTAATTTTCTCACACAATTCTTCTGCACACCTATTACTCAGCATCTTATCATTTTCCATGCACTTAGCTTCATAGAGGTTCTGAATGCTAAACAAATTTAAACAATATCAAATTCAGCCTTGTAGAAAAATCAATTATCTGTCAAATAATAGCTTTGATATTGAACACATAAGTACTATTTGAGATTAAAACTTTTTCTTTTTCTTTTCATTTTTCAACTTTATTTTCAATCATTTTAAAAATTCTAATCTTCAAGCAGGATTGCACAAGGAAGTCCATGTAGCGGGCTTTAGACTGATGACTCCCAGACCAGATGACCTTAGGGCACCAGGTGATAAAGCACCCCTCGAGTTTACTTGCCCGAACAACCAAGGTTCTGAATGAAGAGTTTGAACTTAGCCATGATTCAGTACTCCTGTGCTTTTCCATATTTCACAAGATGGTCCATGTAACAGGTTTTCGATCGACGGATCCTAGAGCAGTTGCCCTTAGGTCGTCAGGCATGAACCCCTACGGATCTAGTTACCCGAACACATATTGGTTCCAGATAACACTTTTGTACCTAGACATAACTTTATTCATCATTTTTCTTTTTCTCTTTTTTTTTATTTGTTGGGGTTTAACTAACACTTCTTTTTTATAAGCTCAAAAAGTACTTGATATGGTCAATAAGAAGGCTACTACTATCAAGACTTAAAAGAAATAAAAATGCATGAATATGATTTTGTCGTCTAGTCATTCATAATTCTACTTAGCATAGGCACATAGTCCATAAGTTTGATACTAAAATAGCAAGTGATAAGAAAGAAAAGTATTCAAATTTCGTCAATTAACAATATGTCTTTGAACTTTTACTTAAAGATAATTAAAATAGTAAGACAAAAGTTAGTAAGATGGTAGCAAAAATAAATGCATGCAATGGTATTTTTTAGAAAATTTTCAAAATTTTCAAATTTTTGGATTTTTTTTATAAATAGATGCAAACATAAGCAAATAAAAAGAAAGAAACATGCAATGCATGAAATGCAAACTCCCCCAAGCTTGAACTAGACACTGTCCTCAGTGTTAAGCCAACAAGGGAAAGTGAAAAGATAATATAGAAAAGCTAAAGAAATGAAAATAAAGGAAAGGGAAAATATACAACCGGATTTATTGTCTGCGGGGTGGCGATGGTGGATGGTAGCCGAGATTTCCTTGGCGCATATGATACTCATGGATGCGTCTCGTCATGCACGCATGTTGATTCTGAAGGGATTCGAAGCGACCCTGACGATCATCCATATTTCTAAAATCAGCTCGAATGTTGGTCAACTCTTGTGCTTGTCGAAGTTGCTCTTCCTGAATAGCGTGCAACTGCCCTGACTGACGAAGTTGCTCTTCTTGAAAAGTGTGAAACTTCCCTGCTTGACGAAGTTGTTCATCATACATTGATTCCCATAAGTTTTGCATGGAAGCATAGTCCGGCTGAGGTGGCGGAGGTGGATAGTAAGTCTGCTCTGGAGCTGAAGTAAAAGTGGGCTCCGGTGCTATATAGCGATTCTGCACAGGTTCTTGTAAAGGGGCAGATACTTCCATCGAATCGCGTTCCTCATAAGGAGTAGAAGGTATGAACAAAGAATCAGAAGAGCTCTCTTGTGCTGGAGATGGAATCGGAGAAGGCACCGGCATATAAGGTGAATGGATGGATGTGGCATATTGGGAAGCTGCCGGTGATATAGCCTGGAATCCTTGTTGCTGTTGAAGGTAGGGTTGGGCTGCCGCATAATCAGTAGAATCAAACCAGAAGAAAGGTTCATCCTGGTGTAGCTGTCCGACAGAGGTAGATGGTCCTGCAGGTGGAATTACTGGAGCTATGACCTGCCTAAAAAGGAGCCAATTATTTGGATTAATCGGCGTAAAAACATCTCGATCTGAGCAGGGCACCTCCTGATGGTGGCCTTTAAAAATAAAAACTTTGATCCCTGAGTTGTTGGTCTTCACGAGACCCATAGCCTGAATGGTCCTACGAGTGAGGTGAGTGTTTCCTGGCACAGCTTCAAGATCATCCAAGTCTAGTTGTAGGTGCTGAGCAATAGGTGTGAGAAGGGCACCTATATTAATGCTGCCGCCACGATGAGTAGTGCGGCACTGGAATCGACAAATGAGGAAGGCACCCACATTAATAGGAGTTCTGTGAAGCATGCTGTGGATGAGATATAACTCTCCTTCTAAGACGGCACCATCATTATCACTGCGTCCACTTATGGTGTTGCTTAGCATGCGATGGACGTAGCGCAGAACAGGATTCTGAATTGAGCTATCTTTAGCAGTGTTCCAATCGGTCTTCTTCTGTTATCTGTTTCCAAAAAGTTTCAGCATCAAAGTCAGCAGGTACAGAAAGAGATCCATGGTTGGGAAATCCATAGATATTATTAATCTCTCCTAGAGTGAGAGTAAATGATCGCCCATAAAGTTGGAATGAAATGCGGGGCTGATCATAGTTCCTGCCATTTAAATTAAAAACTTCCAGGGATGAGAGGAATTTCATAATTAGTACTTCATAAGTTGGCCACCAAGAATGCACAAAGTCAGATAGTCGAATTTGAGAAAATAATAGATGAATATCTGCAAGTAAATTATACTCCCTCAGCAATTCAGTATCTGAAAATCTGGTGGCATGAATTCGAATATCACACATTCGTTCATATCGAGCTTGATACTCCGGCTTAGTCCAATAATAATCTCCGGGGTAGGAGATTAATTGTGAGGGCTGTGGGGCCGGCTGAGCATTCGGATGTCGTCGTTCGTGACGTCCCCTCCATATATTAGCAAATCGCCTCATTTTTATCTGGACAAAAATCAATAAAGAAAAGGTGCCAGCTCGGTGGAAGCTCGGTCGTAATATGTGTTTGAAGAGCTGACGGTCGAAGGTGACTCGGCCGTAAGGGACCGGTTGATGAAGAACTTCGGCCGTAATTGATGAAGCTCGGCCGGAGATTGGAGTTTGGCCGTAAGAAGTTGGAGGCGTGACTCGGAACTCGGCCGTAAGGAGTTGATGAATTTGTAGATTTCGGCCGTAAGGAATGGCGGTGTGGTTTCGGCCGTAAAGTGAAAAACTCGCCTGGAGTTTGGCCGTAAGAGAGCGGCGGAGATGGCGTGACTTCGGCCGTAAAACGAAGGCGACGTGGAAGCTTGGCCGTAACGCACTGGGCGTAAGGATCGGCGGTTGGCGTTTGAGACTTCGGCCGTAGCGCAGATGGTAGGAGTGCGGTGGAAACTCGGCCGTAATAAATGTCGGTGTGCGGTGGCTCGGAGAAAGCTCGGCCGTAAGGGAGAAAGCTCGGCCGAAGTCGAGTGGAGTTTGGCCGTAAGAAACAACGGCGTTGAGACTTCGGCCGTAAGGGAGTTGATTGATCTGCAACATACGAGAAGGGGGTAAGATTTTATAGATGAATTTATGGGGGTAATACCTGTTCCGACAGCGCGCAGTGAAAGGTCAAATCCGAGCGTAAAGGCATGCATTTTTCCAAGGTACGTCCGTGGTCTGCTGATGTGACATCTCAGACGTAATGGAATGGTGGCAGGGCGTAATAGGAACCCGCAGCTCTTGTCATGTCTTCGGCCGTAAAGAGCATCGTAGGGCGTGCTGTCGTGTCATTCTCGTCCGTGCATAACACCTCGGCCGTAAGAAGGCATCTGGCGTGATCCTCGGCCGTAACGATGTGGCGTCTTGTCATGTCTGTTGGAATCTTTACGGCGTAGTCATCGAGGTGGTTCTCGGCCGTAACGAGGAATGGTGGCAGTTTGTCTTGTCATGTCCGAGCTTGATGCATGTGTGACAACTCGGCCGTAACGAGGAATGGTGGCAGTTTGTCTTGTCATGTCCGAGCTTGATGCATGTGTGACAACTCGGATGTAATGCACACGTAATGTGTGTGGTAGGGCGTAACGAGGGTGGCAGGGCGTAATGTCCGAGCTTCGGCCGTAGAGATCACAGGTGGCAGGGTGTAATAGCCGAGCTTCAGCCGTAGAGAGAATCAATTCTTGGAATTTACGCCCATGCTTGGACTTGACGCCCCTGAGTTTATCTCTCCTTACAAACATTAAATATTAATTAAATTAAATGACTCCATAATAAAATAAATGTCTAATTATAATTAAAAATAAAACTATCACCGAAACTAAGATATTAATTAACAACTAATTAGACTAATCTAAAAAAATAAAAAAATAAAAAGGATAGAAATAGTTCTGATTTATAGTCGTCAGCTTGACTTAGTTCTGATGAAAATCAAGGCCTATTTTGCTCTTCCCCTCTTGGATTTTTCTCTGTGTTGCTTGGGAGAGAGCCCTGTGTACGTCCAGTCAATTGTGCCGCCATCTGGTCCAGTTGTCTTTCTAAATTTCGAATTGATGCATCCTGATTCATGGCTCTAGATTCCATATTCTTTTGCAGCGCTTGCATTGTGTCTATGATCTGTGCCATCATCTCCTCATATGATTTGATGATTGATATTGGGGAGTATCAGGTTGCCTTTTCAGTATATAATCTTTTGATGGACCAGAAGATTGGCCTTGATTCTGATTATAGGCAAACTTCAGATTATGTCTCCAATCATAATCGTTGTTCCTGTAAAAGGGATTGGAAATAAAGTTAGCATTTTCAATCTGATTTGAATCTGAAGTGTTACCTGTAGGGCTATAATTGCTAGAATTTCCGATTATTGACATCATCTGCTCGAATTTTTGATTAAGTGACTCCAGCTGAGTCACTATTTCTGAAGATTGTATTCCTTGTGTAGCATGTACATCATGAGTTCGGCGAGATGGTCTCCTTTCTTGGCTCGACTTGAGGGCTACAGCTTCAATTATATCTTGTATCTCACTAGGACGTTTAGATCCCAGTACTGTCCCTCCTGCTGATTGGTCGAGTTTGTCTTGATCTGCAGGTCGTAATCCATGGTAGAAATCTTCCATCACTTGCCACTTTGGAATTCTATTGTCAGGAACTCTGGCCAGCAGTTTCTTATATCGTTCCCAGGCTTCATATAACGTCTCGTTATCGTCTTGAACAAATGCCCTCAATTCTCTTCGATATTTGCCTGCCTTTTGTGGTGGACAATATTTTCCAACAAACTTTTCTACCAGCTCCAACCAAGAATGAATCGATCCGGCAGGCAAATTTTTAAACCAAGTGGAAGCTTTGTCACGTAAAGATTGAGGAAATAATAATAAACGAATAACTTCAGAAGAAACATTATTATTTCTAAAGGTGCTCAGAGTGGCAAGAAATTTATCAAGGTGATCGTGAGGGTCTTCATGAAATCCTCCTCCAAATTGGGATGCTTGTATCATCCTCACGATTGCGGGATTTATCTCAAAATTATTTGCGTTAATATCAGGCAGCACGATGCATGATTCTCGGTCACTGTATCTGGCCGAGACATATTCTCTCATAGAAAGTTCTGCTTCATCTTCTCGCCGATTATTATGTGGTGGAACCAGTTCATTTTGTTGTTCCAGTATCTGATTGTCGCGTGCTTGTTCCGCCATTTTTCTTATATTTCTTCGTAATCGACGATAGGTTCTTTCAATTTCAAGATCAAATTCCAACAGTGGATTTGAACTTCTAGTGCGCTTATCAGAAGATTCCAGGATTGGTTGTGATTTAATTTTCAATTAGTACTTGCAACAACCAATTTTCAGTAAGATAGATAAAAGAATAAAATACAAATATATACAAGAAAAAAAATACAGATAATAGGTCATGAAGAAATAAGATTTTAACAAATAAAGTCTTTCGGCCTGATAGAATTTGAAAATTCATCATTAAAATTAATTTTCGAGAGGAACTTTTCAGAAATTCTTCAAACCAATACGAATATCAAATATTAATATCGACCAAAAGAATTTATGATGATGTAACAAACCGCACAAAATAAGTCCGAACTAATTTGCGGTCGTAAAGTTAATAATCAGACATAATCAAAAATTATTTTCAGAGAGGAAATAAGATTGATCGGCCGCAATACAGAAATAGATTTACGACCAAAATTAGTTTAGTAATCCGAGGCTCGTTCGGCCGTAAAAATATTGAAACAGTGTCAAAAGGATTCAACGTGAAGGCCGTAACAAACTAATTAGTGTGGAATTCGGCCGTAAGACAGAAAACTAAATAGGGTGTTCGACCGAAATAAAAATCGAACGCAACGTCGACGATTTAATCCTTTACGGCCGAAGAAGAGTAAGATTCATATCGGTCGTAAATCGATGAAAATTAAGTTGAACGTGAGGTAAAACATCAACACATATAAATCAGCCGAAATGAGATTAAATCAAACTTATTCGTTCAGAAATATATTACGGCCGAGACAGACTAAATCGCTTTGGCCAAAACAAAGTCAAATCAAAAGTTCAAACTATTATAATGTTACGGCCGAGAATGAAAAACAATCACAAATAAATTGGTCTAAAAGGTCGTAAGATGGCGTAAAAACAAATGTTTAAAAATTTTACGACCGTAAAAATATGAGATCATTCTCGACCGTAAAAAGATTAAATCGTCAATTAAGACGAGGTCACATCGGCCGAGATGAAGTCAACACGAGGCCGTAAAGAAAAATAGGGTTTCGGCCGAAATAATTTCGAATAAAACTTGAGAATATTACCCCACTCAAATGTCGAAAATTGAATCATTACGGCCGAAAGTGAATTAAGTCGATTCCTTACGGTCGTAAAACAACGAAATCAGATCAAATCCATATGAAAAGTTCAAACAATTAAAATGTTACGGCCGAGAATGAAAACTGATTTGAATAGGGCGTAAAAAATTTAAACCATCGATAAACCGGGCGTAACAAGGTCAAATCAATATCCATTACTCATGGCGTAAAACAACGTTCGGATAAAAATATTACGGCCGTAAAGATTGAAAGTTTAGAATTCAGAAATCATTCATTGCGAGACCGTAAAATTAATAAAGCCGACACATCAAATTAAAGTCGTAAATCCATAAGTCGACAGTGTAATTTGGAAAAATCCAATCGGCGTCGAATTTTAAACCGAAAGTAGATAAATTAAAAAAATTTGTTGTGACCTTTATCTGCAAAAGAAAAAAATATTAGTTTATTCACAAAAATAATTAAAACAATTAATACATATTTATAAAGAATTATTTACAATTTATTTACATCTCCTAATAATTCATAAAAATCAGAAATTAATTAATAAAATATTCCCCGGCAACGGCGCCAAAAACTTGATGCGTTAGATTTGTAACAATAAAATTTGCTAGCAAGTGCACTAGTCGCTCAAGTAATATAGTAATAGGAGTAAGAGTGTCGAACCCACGAGGAATATTATTAATTCAATATCTGGATTTATAAATTAATAAGAGAGGAAAAACATTGATTTTCGGAAAGAGGTTTTATGAAATAAAATAAAGAAAATAAGATAATGATAAGATAGTGGTGTTGAAGTTAGGCCTTAGGATGAAAATAGATCAGGATAAATATTTGAACCATAAAAGATAAATTTAATCTTTAAAGATGGATTAAAAATTTTCCCAAGTTATTAATTTACAAGATTAACATCACAGAGTCCACAAACTGGTAATTCTGCTATTTAATCCGGTAAATCAAACTACCTTAAATTTAATCAAACCTAAAGTCCCACAAACTGGTATTCATCAGATAAGATTAAAATTAAGATGCATTAGTATGAAAATCCTAGACTATTAATCACTCCACAAACTGGTTAGATTAACAGACCACATAAACTTGATTCTCCACACACTAGTTATCAAATTTATGTCAATTATTAATTTCACATAAAATCAATTAATTTAATTAATGAATTTTGAAATTAAATAATCCACAAACTGGTAAGTACTCAATTCAGAAATCCAAATAATTAAATTAAAAGCATTAAGCACAATTAATTAATTGATCAGAAAAGATTAAAACAAATAATATAGGGTCCAAATAGTTTCCCTTCAATAATAATCTACTAATATGAAATAAATAAAAATATGGAGTTCATCCTAAAAATTCTGGAGAGATAATAACAAAGTAATAATAATTGGAAGAATTACACCCAAATAGACAAAAGTCGAAGCTTCGGATCACGGGCAGATAGTCGGGCAGCCTCTCGGACTTGATCAGGGTCGCGATCAACTTCCAGCCGTCGCACCTCTCTCCTTTTGGTCGTAGCCTACAGAGCTCATGACTCGCCGTGGAAGAAACCTGAACTTCAGAGCACACATTGAAACGATGGATTCTTCACGTATTTATAGGGTGCGGACGGCCTTCAATTTGATCTCGGCCGTAACATCGTACGGTTGACTTTAAAATTATAAGATAAACTCGGCCAAAGATAAATCCTTTTATCATTACGCCCAAAGATAAATCTTTTTTTATCTTTACACCTTCATATATCTTGTTACGCCCAAAGATAAATTCGGCCAAAGATAATTTCATTGCCATTACCCCCTCCAAATCTCGGCCGTAACATCTTCATCTTCATGCCATTACGCCCAAAAGATAAAATTCCATTTATCTTTACCCCTTCAAATCTCGGCCGTAAGGAATTATTTTATCTTTACTCACAAAGAGATAAACCCTTTTACTCCCTTCGAATTTCGGCCGTAATGAAGAAATTTATCTTGTTACGCCCAAAAGATAAAATCATTTAATTGTTACACCCTTCATCTTCATGCCATTACGCCCAAAAGATAAAATTATTTATCTTTACTCCTTCAAATGTTAGCTGTAACAAAGAATTAAATCTTGTTAAGCCCAAAGATAAAATCATTTATTTGTTACTCCTTTTGAATCTCGGCCAAAACGATGAATTCTTCATCCTATTCTCGGCCGTAATGATAAATTCTTTGAAATTTTGGCCGATCCAGCACAATCCATTTAAATCTTAATTTTTCCTGCAAAATAATTATCAAAATTTAGTTAATCCATCCACAATTAAAATATTCCGAGAATTTAATAATTAAAATTGATAAATCCGGAATTACGAATAAAGTGACTAAAATTGATGCATGCCATGATCAAATTACAGAAATTTTAATTAAAATAATTAACTAAAATATGTTGTATTTTGCATGCATCACTCTCACACACACATATACACAATGTGAACTTCACTCAACAAAACAAGAGAGAATTTAGGATGGAAAGATTTCAACAATGTGTATTTGGAAGTAACTTGATTACTCCTCTCCAAGTTTGATTTGTGTAAGTGCACAATCCATCTTTTAAGTAACACATCTTGCTCTTGTTATTATGATGTGGCACACTTGTCCACTTCATCCACTGGTAGACCATTATGATCCATTGGTCATCGAACATTTTTGCAGACAACAATTTTTTGCACTACCAATCAACCACTCGACAATCGATTGATTGGTCCTAACCATGGGTTGGTGGCCTTATATTTTGGTACTTTGGGTCTTATATTTAGGGCTTGATAAATCCATACTCATTTAGATATAATTTTTTTGTATAGTTATAGGAATGAGATAATATTTATTTTTATGAAAAGATTGCATAATTACTTTTATTTTCTTGTGTGTGTGTGTGTGTGTTCATAATTAGGGTGATCGATAAAATCAATGCTAGCATTATACAATTCATCATAACATGGAATCCTCATTATTAAACTTCATTTGATTTTTTATTTAATATTAAACTTATAAATAGAATATCTTTCAATTCCCTTAAAGGCCAATAGAGTGTCTTATGACTCCCTTTTGAACAAACGAAGAATCTCAACGTCACATGGTGAATGGTGAAGTGTCTTTCGACTTCTTAAAATAAAGGTTTGGTAAGTATTATTTGACTCTCTTGTAGTCAATGGAGTGCCTTTCAACTTTCTTGTTGATCATCGTCAACTTATGATAGAAATACTACGAGAAATCTGCCGATTTGTGACACATGCAAGTCGTCCCTAACTCGACGCTAAAGAGGTTCATAATCTCTTGTACACAATTAGAGCACATAAAAACTCATATATCACATAACAACTCGTATGTACATGAGATCTAACTGATTCACTAACATTTAGGATCTAGTTTTATAATACAAGTCATAAACATATTGTAGTTAGTTTCACATGAGAGGGTAATAGATAACAAACTCTATGCATGCCACCAACGGGAGTTGGGATGGAGTAGATAGCAACTCCTCACTGCTTAAGCAAAAGTCTCGAGTTTGAACATTTGTGGATGCAAAAAATATTCGCTAGGAGCCTCACCTACCGTAGTTAGGGATGATACCAGAATAGTCAAACTCAATGGTGGACCGAAACTCCAATTCATGACCAGTGCACATAACTCTTAGCGCCAACTATGTTGGATGATCAACACCGCTTTTCGGACACTAGGGTGGCAACAAAATAAAAGCTATGTGCATGCTAATTTAATTTCTAAGGTGGGAGTACCTTAATATCGCACTATAATATTATGATATACTACTCATGATTGAATTCATCGTCACCGATGCCCACCTTTCCCCCTTCGCCGCTGAAGCAAAAAAGAGGGGTAAATTACACGATTAGTCCCACAATTTTGAGTCATTTTCAAACCGGTCCCTCAACTTTAATTTATAACCAAAACGTCCTTCATCTTTGATTTTCTTGCACGATTAGTCCTCTTGACCAGTGATAGTGGGTTTATCGATTGACTTGCGTATGTGGCTAATGCATGAGTCGTTTCTCTTTCATCCACGTCATTTAAGCTATCCACGTCATTTAATGCTACAAAACCGGATAAATTACATGGATCGTCCCCCAACTTTGAGTCAATTTTTAAACGGTCCTTCAATTTTAATTTATAACTAAAATATTTTCCCAATTTTAATTTTATTGCGCAATTCGTCCACCGGTAATAGACAATCTCCCAATTAACTTATTGACATGGTATAATAAAAAATAATATAATATTAATAAAAATATTATAAAAATTAATAAAAAATAAAAAATGACAGAGGATGTCGACGAGCTCACAAGGGGGCATTGACGCCCCTTGTGCGAAGCTCGCCAGATGGCGAGCTTGGAGAGGGGGGCCGACGCCCCCTCTGCCAGCTCGCCCACACCGTTAAATTTTTGTAATATTATTTTTTTATTATGTGATATCAACTAGTTAATTTTTTTATTATATTTTATTATGTCGCATCAGTAAGATAATTGGGAGATTGTCTCTTACTAGTCAAGTGGATGAATCGTGCAATAATATCAAAGTTGGAAGACCGTTTAAAAATTGACTCAAAGCTGGGGGACGATCCGTGTAATTTACCCGATTTTGTAGCATTAAATGACGTGAATGAAAGAGAAATGACTCAAGTGTCGGCCACGTATGCAAAGAATCGGAAAACCCACTATCATCGGTCAAGAGCGCTAATCGTGCAATGAAATCAAAGATAAAAGACGTTCTAGTTACAAATTGAAGTTGAGGGACCGATTTGAAAATGACTCAAAATTGAGAGACTAATCGTATAATTTACTCAGAAAAGGGGGTGAGGTCCCCCTTTCTCTCTCGTGACCGACGAATGGGAAAAGGGGGTGTCGGCCCCCCTTTTCTCCTTCGCTCATGGCCGGTGAAGTAGAAAAGGGGGATGGACGCCCCCCTTTCTCCCTCGTGGCCGACGAAGGGGAAAAAGGGGACCGACACCCCTCTTCTCTCGTGGCCGGCGAAGAAGAATAAAAATCGTGAGGGAGAAAGATGGACGTCCCCCTCCCCCCCCCCACCCCCCCTCCTTTTCTCCTTCATCGACGCCATGTGCCAAGCAGAAAAGGGGGGTCGATGCCCCCTTCGAAGGGAAAAGGGGGGTAAATTACAAGAATCATCCACCAATTTTGAGTGGATTTCTAAATGGTCTCCTAATTCTAATTTGTAATTAGAATGTTGATCAACTTTAATTTTCTTACAGATTAGTCCCTTTGACTGGTGTAATGGATTTTCTCTTTTCCTCGCTTACGTGGCCGCCATCTAAACCATTTCTCTTTCATCCATGTCATTTAAAATAATAAAATAATATTAAAAATAAAGAAAATGACAGCCTCGTGGCTGCCACCACAGCTCATCGTTCTCGGCCACTCTCTCTCGCATGCACCCATCGGCGCCGGCGCACACGAGAGAGCCGGCTGGCAACGACGAGCAGCAGTGGTAGACGACGATGAACAGGAATACGACGGTGGCAGATAGTTGGTGGTGGCCAAGCATCCACCTGCAAGCATCGAGAAGAAAGGTGGAGGAGGATTGGACGACAAGGAGCTTCTCCTCCCTGCGATGGTCGATCTTGATAAATTCAGCCACAAAATATTCTCCATCCTCGAGAACAAATTCGTCTTCGATTACGACGAGAGCGACGATGAGACCTCCGGTCACCACCCCAGACAACTTCATCCGCCCCCATTTCTGGGCGATGCTTCCTCGGCGGCTAGCATCAGAACTGAGCGAGGGAAGGTGCACCTACTCTGCATCAACGGCGGGGGATGCGCGACATGCTCCCAGCAAAGGCGCTTTTCTACCTGGAGCAGGCCTTGAAGACTAAGTCCAGCGATCCTGAAGCTTGCGTCACTAATTACTTCGACCTCGGTACCGGCCTCGGCGGGCTCTTCACTGCCATGCGCTTCGCCACCCACCACCCGCTCTTCCGGGCCGATGATGCCTACCGCTTCCTCCTCAACAATGCCAAGCACGTCTTCCACCCGCTCGCGGGCGGTGAAGGAGAAAAGGGGGGTCAGCGCCCTCCTCTCTCCCTCGCATCCAACGATGGAGAAAGGGGGGTGCCGAACCCTCTTTTCTTCGTCGGCTGAAGGAGAAAGGGGGGCCGGAGAAAAGGGGGGCCGATGCCCCCTCTCTCCCTCGCGTCTGGCGAAGAAGAAAATCTGCACCCCCATCTCTCCCTCTGCGCCCCCTTGTCGGCTGGCTCTCTCGTGTGTGCCGGCGCCAACTGGCGCACACAAGAGAGATCGACCGACAAGGACAAGTGGCAGTGGCAGTCACAAGGCATTTTTTATTTTTAATATTTTATTGTATATTTTTAATATTTTTAAATGACATGGATGAAAGAGAAATGGTTTAGGTGGCGGTCACGTACGCGAGACAATCGAAAAATTCACTATCAGCGGTCAAGGGGACTAATCGTGCAAGAAAATAAAAGTTGGGACATATACGTTCTAGTTACAAATTGAAATTGGGAGATCATTTAGAAATCAACTCAAAGTTCGAGGACGATTTGTGGTGCCCCCTTTCTCCCTCGCGCGCGCTGGCGAGCGTGTGCGAAAGATGGAGGGGCGTCCCCCTGCCGGCCGGCTCTCTCGCATGGGCTGGCACTGGCGGGAGCATGCCAGAGAGAAGGTACAAGTTCGTCAATTTTGGCGAGCAGTGGTAGATGCCAACTTTTTATTTTTAGTATTATTTTATTATATATTTTTAATATTTTATTATTTTGTTAAATGATGTGGATGAAAGAGAAATAATGTATGTAGTGGCTACGTAAATGAGATGATCGGGAAACCCCCTATCAATGGTCAAGTGGACGAAACGTGTAAGAAAATTAAAGTAGGAGGACATTTCAATTACAAATTAAAATTAGAGGATCGTTGAGATATTGACTCAAAGTTGGGAGACCGATTTGTGTAAATTTACTCCAATAACAATGATGGTGAACTCATTTTTTGAATGGTGTTTTGATGCCTGGCTACTTCGATGTCGATCTCAATAATTCATATGATGATGATGATGATTAAAGAATGTCGATGATCTATGTAGGATGAGAGGCAATGCCCCAATGGATCCTTCTCATGATGATCATTTGACTATACGATTGGATATGCCTAATGTAATTTATTCGGATGATTTAAATGTTATGATGATTCACATGGTCACAACTCACATGTTATCGTTCATTCATACTTATCAGCGGTGATGATTTACTCCCTCATGATATATTGTTACATTTCACATTTTTGTTACGTATAAGGCATCAAAGTTTATGTGATGTTTATCTCTCCAGCATTTTTAATGTTGCAGATAACAACTTTACACAAAAAAATGGTCATGCATGCATCAAATCGATTGAGCTTATGTTAGCATCATATTAATCACCATCACATGAAATCACTATATACTCACATCATTTGTTCTTCTTTTCATTTAATAATATGTTTAAAGGTGGAGCATACTCCCTTGAACAAAAGAGGAGTGTTTTTAAACTCACTTTTGAGGGCGAAGAATTTAATGTCATATGATGGAGTGACTTTTAACTCTTTAAGATAAAGACTGATAAATGTGTCTTTTAGTCTCTTGTGATTGATGAAGTGTCGTTCAATTCTTTGGTTGAAAGTCATCAACCTAAAATAGTAGGGCTCTTCTTTTACAACTTTCATCAATCTTTACTTTCATTGTAGGAGAGGATTATGATTATTTATGCCAGAAAAGAATTCTTGTAGAGATTACATACACAGAACACAAAATAGATCATTTGTATAGAAGATTCAAATGGTTCACTACATCTATTGTTTAGTTTGAGAATACAAGTAAAAAATCCAATTGGTTTCGTGTGATAGGATAATAGACAACAAAGAGTACATGTGCATGAGTTTATTTTTTGAGGTGGGAGTACCTTAATCTCATATTATAATATATGTTATGATGCATTACAATTAAAATCATTGTCACATTTGGTCAGACATTCGAAATATAGTCTACTAATATGGAATCAAATTAAAAATAGTTTATTTCATGCTAGTGTGGCGTGGTTTGTCAAGACACAATTATGGTGCAACAAGAGAGGTGTACACAAGGCGTGACATCAATTAGGCGCCATAATTCGCAAAGAGTGATTGAAACCAACAAGGCATAGTTGCTACCAACCTGAGTTGCGATGACGACTTCAATGGTTTGATGGACTAGGAGAGTACTACTGTCACATTCAAATTGTGACCAAAGGGATCCTCATCACGATTCCCATGGAACGACCACAATCACTATGGCACAATTATGACTCTCTCTTTTGGTTGCAACTGACTCATGGCACAACACTCATTTTTTTTATCATATGTTTGTTATGAGGGAATAAAGAATGTGAACAAAAAA
Organism: Pontederia crassipes; assembly: GCA_030549335.1. Classification (NCBI taxonomy): domain Eukaryota; kingdom Viridiplantae; phylum Streptophyta; class Magnoliopsida; order Commelinales; family Pontederiaceae; genus Pontederia; species Pontederia crassipes. The sequence continues at coordinate 41,757,810 of CM060190.1, forward strand.
TCAAATAATTAGACATATAATCAACTTAGCAACCAGAGATTAGCAATTTTATGGTACACTATCAAGCCCATTAATTCATTAATGACATATCGAGATTGGAAAAATCAATTATGAGCATCCATACATCTATTTGCTACTTCAATTGTGGATTATTTTCTGTCTAGCTCATGATTAAATCACGATTCCCATGGCACAATCGCAATTGCTATGGCACAATGATGACTCTCACTTTTGATTGCAATTGTCTCATGGCACAACACCCATTTGTCTTATCATATGTTTGTTATGAGGGAATAAAGAATGTGAACAGAAAATCAAATAATACATAATCAACTTAGCAATGAGAAATGAGCAATTTTATGATACACTATCAATCCCATTAATTCACGTAAGTCAGAGATTGGAAAGATCAATTATGAGCATCCATACATATATTTGCTACTTCAATTGCGGATTATTCTCCATCCAGATCATGATTAAATCAATAATTACATATGATTTCTTTTCGTTGTTCATGAGGGTCTTGGAAGTCGTAACACATTAAATCGTACATTAGAGAATCAACGTATTCCTTTCTCTTAGCTCTCGTGTCATATTTGTATCACTTCCTTTTAATCTGTATTCCTCTCCTTTTGTTGAATGTCATGAAGGGAAAAATAAAAGAGTGAAAGAGGAGTCCAAGTCAGGCGGATGTAAGAGAGAGATGGCAAAGTAGGGGTTGAAAGAAGGCGAGATGTGGGGTTACAATCAATATTTTGAAAACCATACCGAAGATTGAATTTGTCAATCAATTGGGTCAAGGTTCAATCGGTTTATTTGAGTTCAACCGGATTGATCCAGATTTTTAATAAAATAATATTATTCTTATTACTTCTTAAAACATACTACCAATAAAAATATAAAAGGTAAAAAAATAATTGAACTAATTCATATTAATCATCATTTTCAATTAATCAAATAAGAATAAAATATTTTTTATGTTTTCAATATCATTATTTATAACAATTTTTTTTTCATGAATAATTTTCTCTTTTATTTAATTTTTTATTACAATGTTTTCACATTTTATTTTTAAAATTTAAATTTACATTCTTATAATCATCCCCTAAAATATATTTTATTAATTATTTCTTTATTTATATTCTCACACATCCTTAACAAAATTAACTTTCTTTTTTTTCAATTTTTCCTATTTATTTTTGCTGTTTTTTAAATATGTTTGACAAAAATCGGATTAAACTAATTTTTGGGTACAACCTGATTTTGACAAGTCATCTTGGTCCAATCCGATTTTTTACGAAGATGATTTTTTTTGTTAACCCAAATGGGACCGGCGGTGATTCATGATTCAACCAGTCGATCCGATCTTCTAGACTTTTTTTGTCTTTTTCTTCTTGGGGTTATAGTTATGGAGTATGGTAGACCTGAGCAAAATCGAGTTCGGGTCTGGGTCCTCAACTCGGTTTATGCAGGATCTAAATTTTTTAGATCGGTACTGGTACCGATACCGGTCCTGACCGATATCGAGACCAGGTCGAACCGGTAAATTAGGAATTAAACCAGGTCTAAATAATTATTATTTTTAAAAAAAGTATTAAAAAGTATCTACAATTTGTAAAATTAAATCATGATTTGATAAAATAAACATCGAATTAGCAAAAGATTACATCAATTTATCACATAATAAGTCAAAATAATTATTTTAAACATTTCAAACTCAAGAAATGAACCGTCAAACTAATAAATAATTAGAGTTAAGAAGCATAATTATTATGACATCCGAGTCGGGTCACGGACCAGATTTTCATATATTGGACCCGGTCCCGGCCCGAAATCCATCAGGTTTTCTATTTTTTTTACCCAATCCCAATCCAATTTTTAATTGAGCTGAAAATATTTTCGAATAATCGGGTCGACGTGATCAATCCGGCCCATGCTTAGTCCTGGAGTATCGTATGCAGGGATGGGAAGCAAAAGTCAGGAGGGGCTGACATAAAGAAATGGACGTCCCAAATTTTTTGATAAATTATAACTATTGTTTATTTTTAATTCTTCATCTATATGCATGATTACATTCAAGAGTTAATTAACCTCATACCTTTAAAAAAAGAGAACACGTTCTTTATTATATCTATTTGAAGGCATATTACTTTTTAGAATTTAATGTTAAATTTCGTTTTTATATCTTGCTACTGATCCTTTTATTCTTAAAAACTTAAATGGAATAAATATGTTTTCTTTAATTGTTACACAGTTGAATATGCATTTCTGACAAGCAAATAATACAACATATAAATCGCCATTTATTAAGAAACTATAACAATTGATTTAATCAATTCAATTAAAGGATAATGATAAAAAATAATAAAATTTAATAATTGAGCAAATGCTGATCATAGATAAAACAAAATTGTGATAAAAAAAATCATAACCTTTTGCGGGAGTGAGGTGACAAGTCATTTAATTTAATACTGATAAATCATAACCGAATAGGTGGCTCCGTCCCCGATGTTATCATCACTGCTATATTGAATTTCATATCATAGCTTGGTGTTTCATATATTAGAGGGGAAAAATATGTCATTCAGATAGGTGAAATACATATCCCGCCTGCGGATCACGTTGGTAGCAGTCATCACAAGTGATGACGTTGGTAGAAATATGATAAATTTCTATAGATGGAAAAATATAACTTATTACAACAAATGAATATTGGTCACAACAATTTCGCGTAGAAATGAATAAATAGAAATCAAACACTCATATACAATGTAATTATAACGTTGATATGAATATCAATTTGTATTGGTGTCGAGCGTGACGTAGAAGTCGTTCTCGGTGTGTATGTAGGACGGGGAGGCGTCGAGGAGCTTGGTGATGGCGTAGCCCCGTGCCATCCGGAACCGACCACTTCCTCCCACGATGGCGCGCTCGGTGATGCCGTCTGCGCCGTTGGCCCTCCCAATCACGGCCAGACTGCTGCCGTTGTACCTCCCGACGGTGAAAACGAAATTCTGGGTGGTCAGAAAGGCCTGGCCCTCCAGGGACGCAATGGCCGCCAAGCCCTGCTGCCTTCCGACGATCCTGGCGTTCGCGCCGGGCCCTTCCCTGAGGGCGTTTGTCGTAGACGCGCACAGTCCCGAAGCCGGACGTGTTGTTGAGGCTGGCGACGACGAAGGACGTCTGGTTGGGCCCGTCATAGTACTCGTAGAAGTAGAAGTGCAGATGTGTAACCTTCTTACCGTCAGCGAAAGCACTGGCGGCCAATGCTGCGACTGAGAGGAGGAGGAGGAAACGGGAGAGAGCAGAGAAGATTGACATAGCCATATATTGAAGTGGTGAATTTGAAGCTTTGTGCAGCGGTGCTCTGTGGTGGATGGATGTGTTGGTTGATTGGATGGGGAAGTAAGACGTTCGAGGCCTTATATTTATAGGGTTGATGAATGGATACATCACGTGCTTGCATAGGCAAATGGTGAGATAGAAAAACTTAGGTTGGGTGGGACGTGGTCTATAATTTGCTGCTTCTGCGTGTTTTTTTTTTCTATTTTTATTTTTTCCCTCTTCTGTTGTGTAGTATGATGTATAGCCTAAAATTGACCAGTTTCTTTGTGTTGCGAACATTGACCTCTTTGAATTACGAGAACCCAATTTTTTGGGTGTTGACTAATTCATAACCAAGTTACAGATCGAGAATTGTCAAAGAGACGCTCTAAACGACAAGAACTACTACGCGGGGATTACCGGAAAACCGAGAACATAACAAGTTATCATAACTGCACCTTCATTAATTCCATGTGAAATTGTTCATGAATAATATATAGATGGTCTGCATATTTGTTAATTTGCATACTTGTTAATTTATTCATAACTGCACCTTCTTTTTCTTTTTCTGTTCTGTTCTTTGTTAATTTGTTGTCCTCAGATGTGGCGTTGTGAATGCTGAATTTGTTTGTGTTGACTAATTAACATTCAAATACGTTCTTGCCGTTTCAGTACGTAGATTGGTTGATTTTTCTTTTTTTTAGGAGGCATACGTAGCTCCTACGTTACCGGAATTCGTTTATATGTAAAATAATCTTAAAAAAAATCAGGGGATACACCTTTATTCATATCCCAATTATTTATATGTCTGACACCCCAAAATTTACAAACTAAAAATTAATTTCCATTATTCAAAATTTAGAATTTTTTGAGAAAAGTTAAAATTTGCAAAGAAATAAAAAATATAGTTAGATGAGGGATAAGAGAATAGCAAAAGATAAGATAAGAAAAAGTTTGAAAGTAAAGAAGTATAATTATATAAGAGATAAAACGAAGAAAAGATAATTCATAATTAGATTAAGTGTTGAACTATAACAAAATCAATGATTTAAATTTGAATTTGAATCCAATTATAAATTTATGTAATGAAAGATAAAATAAGAGTTTTATGTCCAATAATATGTAGATGGTAAAATAATATATTTCATTATTTTATTCTAAAAATTAAAATATAGAAATAATAAATAATTGTTTAATTTAGAAATTCAGATATAATTATATTTATGAGAGATAGAATAAAGAAAAGATAATTAAAATAGGATTAGATATAACGTTTGAAGTGAGACTGAATTAGGACTCCTAGTCAGGATGAAATTATAAGCTTAAAGTTAAAATTATTTAGGAAATAAAATAAAACAATATTATTTTAATTCTGAAAAATAACGCTAATAAGAAAAACAATTATTATATAATTATGGAAATATATAAAAATGAGAACGTAAGTGGACATTATGATGAGATAGAGTTTGAATGAAATAAGAAAAAAAAGTTTACTAATTGATTTAGGAGTTGTGATTAAATTATGATTAGGAAACTAAAATGTAATTCCAAACTGATCATAAGTTATTAAGGACTCCTAATATGGCAAAATGAAGACTTTTATGATTAAAATGTTCAAGAATTAAAATAATAACATATTATTAATTTAATTAAATAAATTAAGATAAAAGACAACACTACAAGAAAAAGTCGTATTTTCGACGGTCCATTTTCGACGGTCCGACATCCGTCTAAAATATCGACGGTTTTTTTGGAGGATCTTCCAAACCGTCGATATTTTCGTCGGATAATTTTCGACGGTTTTAGCCGTCTAAACTTTCGACGGTGCTTAATTCGTCGGAAGGTTCCGTCGAAAATATTTATACTTCGACGGTTGTGACCGTCGATAATTTCGGCGGTTTATCTAACCGTCGAAACTTCCAGCGGTCTGAACCATCGAAAAATTTCAACACTGGTTGCGTACAATTATTGAACTTATCGACGGTTTTGACTGTCGAAATTTGCGACGTTCAAAGCAACCGTCGTTCGACGGTCATACCCGTCGATAGTATTTAAATAAAATATTCTAGCTTAATTATTTTCGACGGTCTCAACCGTCGAAAATGGAAATTTATAATTTACACAAACTATAGATCTGTTGATGTTTTGAAAATTTATTATTATGGGAATCGACGGCTAAAACCGTCGATATTTCGACGGTTTGAAGAACCGTCGAAACTATCGACGGCTAAAACCGTTGATATTTCGACGATTTGAATAACCGTCGAAACTATCGACAGTTTTTCCAGCGGATTCAAGCCGTCGAAATGTGAATTAATATAATATTATATTTACCTATGTTGCGGCGGTTTCGACCGTCGAAAAGTGGTTATATAAAAACCCGACCCCACTCTTACTTTGAACGTTTTGAACGTTCGTCCTGCCGCCGCGCGTTTTGTCCGCTGTTCGTCCGGCCGTCGACCACCTCCCGCCCAAAGCTTCCGCCGCCGACTAGAATCTCCGGCGCAGGTAGGTCCGATCCCCGCCCTCCTTGGATATATAATTTGTCTCTCGGGCGGCCAGATCCGGCCGCCCTCCGTGCGGTGGCCAGATCCGGCCATTTTTCGCGTGCGGTGGCCAGATCCGGCCATTATTCGCGCGCGGCGGCCAGATCCGGCCGCCCTCCACGCGCGGCGGCCAGATCCGGCCGCCCTCCGTGCGGCGGCCAGATCCGGCCGCCCTCCGCGCGGGGCGGCCATATCCGGCCGCCCTTCTGGTCTTGGCCAGATCCGTGAGCAAAAAAGCTTCCGCACATAGGTCCATGGGCAATTTCAAATATCAATTAAGCCACGTGACTCGGTTACAATCATGATAGTCAGGACTAAGCATGCTTCGTAGCTAGACAATTATGTTATATATACTTATTATATCAAAATAATCTTATAATCTTTCATATGACAGAATAATTTATTCTTCCACCCTAAAAGATAGTGAAGGATTTTTAGCTTCAAATAAAAATTACATAAAATTTTATCTATATATATTTTATTTCGAAAACATGTTCATAGGCAAAGTTATCATAATTTTCATTCTCAATCAGACATTGAAAATACAATAATGACACAACTGAGAACACATTGATGAAGTAATCCTTTGACGGGAAAATAGTAATAAGACATTGCCACTAATGAAGGTGGGCCCATCTCAATGGTTCTTTCTGAAGATCGACACAGAATCTGTATTCTATGTTACACGTCCTATCTGAACCAGGAAGTATTTTTCTTTTTAACGAAAGAGTTAACTATTAATTTGCATGCCAAAGGACATCTTGATACAAGATACTAAGAAGATTACAAGGAAGATCCTCCTTACAAAAAATTTTGAAACCCTGAGATTTATCAATATGAACCAAAAGGTCTGCAGTCCTATTACACAATCTATAGCAATGTGTATTCTATCTCTATACCTAGTAGTATGATTAGTAAACAATAGCTAAACAATCTGTTCTTCCTCAGTTGTTTCATAAACTTTTTTCTTTCCTTATATAATTTTGTATCACTGAATTTTTTTATGATTTGCAAATAATGCAGTCATTATGTCATACTTGAACGATCGTCGATGGATGTACAAAAGAAATAATCCTGGTCGTAGAGGCTTGACACAAGAATTTATAGATGGCATTGACTATTATGTTACTGTGGCTTGTCAATCTTTACAATTTCAGCGGGAGGGAACAATTAGGTGTCCTTGTTTGAAATGTGCTAGCACAAAGTTACAGACGATAGAGACTGTCAAAGTTCACTTATATAGAAAGGGTTTCAAACCCAATTATTGAGAATGTGATTATTTAGGCGAAGGAGCGCCTTCGACAAGCGTCCCAAATCCAGGTCTTCATTTTGTGGATCCTGAACCAACATTTGCTTCGCAATATGAACAGTATGTTTATGACGCAGCTGCAACTGAGTATGACAATATTAGATTTGAGTAGAATGAAGAGACACCAAATCCAGAAGCAAGAGATTTTTATGACTTACTAAACGCATCGAGCCAACCCTTATGGCTTGGGTGTGAAAGTCATTCGGAACTATCACTTGCTGTTAGATTGATGCATTTCTAGATATTTTAAAAGAGGTCACACCAACTGGGGCTCGTATTCCTGAAAAGTTTTATAGGACAAAAAGATTGGTCAGTAAACTTGGTCTTGGCTCAACTAAAATAGATTGTTGTCGTGATGGTTGTATGTTATATTACAGCGAGGACATCAATCTAAATGAATGCCAATTTTATGGGGCCAAACGATATAGAGCGACTAACAAGTCTCAAGTCGCTGTGAAAAGAATGCATTATTTGCCTCTTATTCTAAGGCTTAAAAGACTATACTCGTCTATAGGGTCAGCGTCGCAAATGAAGTGGCATGCGCAACATAATACTTCTGAAGGGGTCATGCTTCACCCATCGGATGGTGAAGCGAGGAAATATTTTGATCGTAAGCATCCTGATTTTGCTAGGGACCAAAGGAACATAAGGCTCGAATTATGCGCAGATGGTTTTACACCATATGGTCAGACTTCAGTTCCTTATTCATGTTGGCCGGTAACAATAACACCTTATAATTTGCCACCTGGGATTTGTATGTCCGCACCTTATATGTTTTTGACATGCATTATTCCTGGTCCTCAGAGTCCTAAACAGAGGATAGACGTGTATTTACAGCCTCTAATAGACGAGCTAAAAGAACTATGGGATGGTGTCGTCGCTTATGATGTGTCGACCAAACAAAATTTCACATTGAGAGCTGTCTTATTGTGGATTGTTAATGACTTTCCAGTCTACGGGATGTTGTCTGGTTGGATGACTGCACGGAAATTAGCTTGCCCATCTTGCATGGAACACTCAGATGCGTTCACTTTGAGAAATGGGGGTAAAAATAGTTGGTTTGATTGCCATAGACGGTTTCTTACAGCTGATCATCCGTACAGAAATAATCGAAATGCATTTCGACGAAATAGGATTGTAGAAGACATGCCTCCGGTCAGACACTCAGGAGCTCAATTACGTTGCATTGTCAATGCTTTATGCAGAATTGTCGACGACCCAAATGTCACATACAATGAGTATGGTGTTTGTCATAATTGGACCAAACGAAGTATATTCTAGAATTTACCTTATTGGTCTGATTGTTTGATACATCATAACTTGGACGTCATGCACATTGAGAGAAATGTGTTTGAAAATGTATTCAACACCGTAATGGACATTAAGGGTAAAACAAAGGACAACCTCAAGGCGAGACTAGATTTGAAGAAGTACTGTCGAAGGCCAGAGTTGCACTTAGTGACTTTACCTAACGGAAGATTATCTAAACCAAAAGCAAGTTATGTTCTCACTAAGGAGCAGAAGACCCAAGTGTGTCGCTGGATTCAAGAGCTGAGAATGCCGGATGGTTATGCATCAAATCTGACCTGATGTGTGGACATGAATAACTTGCGTTTGTTTGGCATGAAAAGTCACGACTGTCACATATTCATGGAAACTTTACTTCCTACTGCTTTTTCTTTACTCTCGGATAAGATTTGGAAGTCGATAACGGAGTTGAGTCAATTCTTCAAAGAATTGTATTCTACAACATTAACGGTGGAAAATATGATCCAATTGGAACGTAATATTCCGATAACATTATGTAAGTTGGAACGAATATTTCCACCGGGATTCTTTGATTCCATGGAGTACTTACCTATTCATCTGCCATATGAGGCAAGGGTAGGTGGACTAGTACAATATAGGTGGATGTATCCTTTTGAAAGATATCTCAATCGAATAAAAAGGACGATTAAGAACAAAGCATGTGTCGAAGGATCCATTTGTGAAGCGTATATGATTCAGGAGATTTCATACTTCTGTTCTTACTACTTCGAGTTCCATGTTAAGTGTGCGAGGACCAGAGTCCATCGAAATGATGAAGTTCCAGAAGAACAGTCTGATGTGGTATCTTTGTCGCTCTTCAATCAGTTAGGATGACATTTTGGGAAGCTAAGGAGTAGATGGCTCAGTGATGCAGAATTCAAGTCTGCCACGAATCATGTCTTTCTAAACACGCCGGAGGTGCAAGGATACATTAAGTAAGTTTAATATCCATGTGTTCTTTTCTTTAACGTCTTCCCAAACACCATTTTGATTTAGCCATCACTTCGTATGTAGTGCTTTCTTGCAATACTACATTGTCCATGAAGAACATGTACAAGATAGAATCGAGAATGACTTCGCACCATGGTTTAAGGAACATGTAATTCTCAAAATATTCTAAACAATTTGATGTCTTCAGCGTCTACTATACTTATTTATTTTCATATTAGATTCTCAATACCGGCACGGCGTCTGGTCTCCATAATTTGGCATGGGGACCGGCTCGAGAGGTGAAAAGTTGGCCGGTGTATTTTGTGAATGGTTATAAGTTTCACACCGAAACTTGGTCGATCGGGAAGAAAACCGTGAACAATTGGAGTATGTGTCGTGGGATCCACGGACGGAGAAAATGAGTGTGACTACTACGGTGTTCTCAAAGACATTATTCAGCTGCAATATACTGGAGGTAATAAAGTCACATTATTTGAGTGTAATTGGTTTGATCCAAAGGAAAGGAGAGGGATGCGAGTTCACAAAGATTTCAAAATAGTTGAAATACGTCACAATAGGTGTTATGATCGTTTTGATCCTTTCATTATTCCGTCTTCTACAAAACAAGTATATTATGTGCCATATCTAGAGAAGACCAGGGACAAATCACAATGGTGGGTTGTAATAAAGACGAAGGCAAGAAGCAGGATAGAAGTTGATGGTGCATTGCAATGTGCCTTTCAAGATGACTCGCAGACGTCTGTGGCCCCTATTGTCGACACCGAATTAGTCGACGATCTACAAGATTCGGAACACATATTTGAAGACTTCGATAACGTCGACATACAAAATGATGAAAAGGATTCGGACGAAGATGAATTTGAAACTACGACGACTTCTGATGATGATGATGATGACGGGTACTAGTCATGTGGAAATTCAGATGATGAGTAAAGGTGTCTTTACTTGTCGTCACGAATTATCAATTTTTTTTACCTTACGACTAGGATATTTTATTACGAATGTTGTCATCTTATGGATTGTTCATTTACGACTCATATTCATTTTGTTTGAGGCAATAGTTTGTTTGAGGCGTTAGCGATGCATGTGGACAAACAATCGGATCAACAGATGCTTGACGCGGACGATGCATTCTTATATTTGCTACCATCTCGTGAGTGTTTGAAATAATGATCAGAAGAAGTCATTCGCAAAAGCTTATTCGAATTAATTTGTTTATTTTTTATAAGCGCCTCTGGATATTAGGAATTGGTTCTCGAGTTATACGTACAATTCCGTTCCTCAAGATGCAACACAAGACGTAGCCGAACATAGTCAGGTCGAGACGTTGTGACATTTGAATTTTTTGTCAATTGTGAATTTGACTTGGAATAAATTTTATACTATGCAGATGTATCGATTTGTTAAAAGTAAAAACAAAGGAAATGAGTCGGTCGTCCTTAGAGCTCTCAGTACTCCGTCTGCTCCTATATCAGTAACGGGCATTCGCATAACAGAGCGTTCTTCTCCTCCATCAGCTCCTAGATCAGCCACGGGCATTCGCATAATAGAACGTTCTTCTCCGCCGGGTCCTTCATCTCACGTTGATATTGCGGACTTGGATACACAATTGCCACAACAATCCGTCAGAGCTCATTGTTCCGTGGAAGACTCGGACCAGGCTTCGTCAAATCGTGTTTACAAAGAATACGTGCAGCCAGATGGGAATTTATGGTAAGTGTTATTTTATGCATATCGAATCCTTATTCATGCTTTGATTCAGCCATGACATTTTATAATTCTGTGTCCTTCCAGATTTGTACCGTCGAAACCAGCGGCTGCAGCAGTTACTAAAGTGTTGCGACATAGGTATACTGAAGCATGGCTTACATGGAGGGAAGTTCCTTATGCCACGAGATAGATGTTATTTAATGAATTTCAGGTATCATTAGAAGCCAACATGATCATTAATATTTTTCTTCGTAATACATTAATTATTTTTAAACACTTACAGGCTGATGTGTGGTGAGAGCCCGAGCATACGAAAAAAATGTCGAAGGTTTTTAACTCTCGGTGCTCAAAGAGATTGTCCGTGATGCTTTTTGAAGCTCGAGCTAATGGAGAACGACCCAATTGGATCCCCGAGGCCGTTTGGATCGATTTGCTAGGAAAGTGGTCCACCGAGAAGTACAAAGTGAAATGCGAAAAAGCAAAAACTAGTCGAGAGGCCGACCAGGGAGCGTACTTGCATTCGGGCGGATTATCCACGAGCACGATTGCTAAGAAAATGGTAAGGTCTTTCTCCAAACTCAGGACGAAATATTATACTTTAAGAAAATGGTAAGTGTCGAGAAAATATTATACTTTAAGTTACAAATTTTAAAATATTATCTCATTGCAGGAGAAAGAGACGGGTAGACCACCTACTCAGGACGAAATATTTCTCCGAACCCATCAGAAGAAGAACAAAGAATGGGTTTCGAATTATGCCGGGAGACATATGTATGTAAATTTTTGTGCCTTTACTTTTTTCTAAATTGCAAGTTAATAATTAATTAACAAAATTTTGAAGTCGATCACCTAGTCGTCGTTTGTAGTTAATTATTTTCTTTATATTTCAGGACTCTTATAAAACAAAAGAAGTTGATCATATTACGCAAGACACGCAGGAGGGGATCACACCGTTGACCCCAAGACAACTTTGGACGGACCACGTCGGCGTGAAGAAGGGTCGCATTTACGGACTTGGATCTTCTGTGAGTGACACAGATATTGGATATGGTCGACGAAGTACTTCAGGTTCATAACGCAGCAGTCTGTTTATGACGCAGCTGCAACTGAGTATGACAATATTAGATTTGAGTAGAATGAAGAGACACCAAATCCAGAAGCAAGAGATTTTTATGACTTACTAAACGCATCGAGCCAACCCTTATGGCTTGGGTGTGAAAGTCATTCGGAACTATCACTTGCTGTTAGATTGATGCATTTCTAGATATTTTAAAAGAGGTCACACCAACTGGGGCTCGTATTCCTGAAAAGTTTTATAGGACAAAAAGATTGGTCAGTAAACTTGGTCTTGGCTCAACTAAAATAGATTGTTGTCGTGATGGTTGTATGTTATATTACAGCGAGGACATCAATCTAAATGAATGCCAATTTTATGGGGCCAAACGATATAGAGCGACTAACAAGTCTCAAGTCGCTGTGAAAAGAATGCATTATTTGCCTCTTATTCTAAGGCTTAAAAGACTATACTCGTCTATAGGGTCAGCGTCGCAAATGAAGTGGCATGCGCAGCATAATACTTCTGAAGGGGTCATGCTTCACCCATCGGATGGTGAAGCGTGGAAATATTTTGATCGTAAGCATCCTGATTTTGCTAGGGACCAAAGGAACATAAGGCTCGAATTATACGCAGATGGTTTTACACCATATGGTCAGACTTCAGTTCCTTATTCATGTTGGCCGGTAACAATAACACCTTATAATTTGCCACCTGGGATTTGTATGTCCGCACCTTATATGTTTTTGACATGCATTATTCCTGGTCCTCAGAGTCCTAAACAGAGGATAGACGTGTATTTACAGCCTCTAATAGACGAGCTAAAAGAACTATGGGATGGTGTCGTCGCTTATGATGTGTCGACCAAACAAAATTTCACATTGAGAGCTGTCTTATTGTGGATTGTTAATGACTTTCCAGTCTACGGGATGTTGTCTGGTTGGATGACTACAGGGAAATTAGCTTGCCCATCTTGCATGGAACACTCAGATGCGTTCACTTTGAGAAATGGGGGTAAAAATAGTTGGTTTGATTGCCATAGACGGTTTCTTACAGCTGATCATCCGTACAGAAATAATCGAAATGCATTTCGACGAAATAGGATTGTAGAAGACATGCCTCCGGTCAGACACTCAGGAGCTCAATTACGTTGCATTGTCAATGCTTTATGCAGAATTGTCGACGACTCAAATGTCACATACAATGAGTATGGTGTTTGTCATAATTGGACCAAACGAAGTATATTCTAGAATTTACCTTATTGGTCTGATTGTTTGATACATCATAACTTGGACGTCATGCACATTGAGAGAAATGTGTTTGAAAATGTATTCAACACCGTAATGGACATTAAGGGTAAAACAAAGGACAACCTCAAGGCGAGACTAGATTTGAAGAAGTACTGTCGAAGGCCAGAGTTGCACTTAGTGACTTTACCTAACGGAAGATTATCTAAACCAAAAGCAAGTTATGTTCTCACTAAGGAGCAGAAGACCCAAGTGTGTCGCTGGATTCAAGAGCTGAGAATGCCGGATGGTTATGCATCAAATCTGACCCGATGTGTGGACATGAATAACTTGCGTTTGTTTGGCATGAAAAGTCACGACTGTCACATATTCATGGAAACTTTACTTCCTACTGCTTTTTCTTTACTCTCGGATAAGATTTGGAAGTCGATAACGGAGTTGAGTCAATTCTTCAAAGAATTGTATTCTACAACATTAACGGTGGAAAATATGATCCAATTGGAACGTAATATTCCGATAACATTATGTAAGTTGGAACGAATATTTCCACCGGGATTCTTTGATTCCATGGAGTACTTACCTATTCATCTGCCATATGAGGCAAGGGTAGGTGGACTAGTACAATATAGGTGGATGTATCCTTTTGAAAGATATCTCAATCGAATAAAAAGGACGATTAAGAACAAAGCATGTGTCGAAGGATCCATTTGTGAAGCGTATATGATTCAGGAGATTTCATACTTCTGTTCTTACTACTTCGAGTTCCATGTTAAGTGTGCGAGGACCAGAGTCCATCGAAATGATGAAGTTCCAGAAGAACAGTCTGATGTGGTATCTTTGTCGCTCTTCAATCAGTTAGGATGACATTTTGGGAAGCTAAGGAGTAGATGGCTCAGTGATGCAGAATTCAAGTCTGCCACGAATCATGTCTTTCTAAACACGCCGGAGGTGCAAGGATACATTAAGTAAGTTTAATATCCATGTGTTCTTTTCTTTAACGTCTTCCCAAACACCATTTTGATTTAGCCATCACTTCGTATGTAGTGCTTTCTTGCAATACTACATTGTCCATGAAGAACATGTACAAGATAGAATCGAGAATGACTTCGCACCATGGTTTAAGGAACATGTAATTCTCAAAATATTCTAAACAATTTGATGTCTTCAGCGTCTACTATACTTATTTATTTTCATATTAGATTCTCAATACCGGCACGGCGTCTGGTCTCCATAATTTGGCATGGGGACCGGCTCGAGAGGTGAAAAGTTGGCCGGTGTATTTTGTGAATGGTTATAAGTTTCACACCGAAACTTGGTCGATCGGGAAGAAAACCGTGAACAATGGAGTATGTGTCGTGGGATCCACGGACGGAGAAAATGAGTGTGACTACTACGGTGTTCTCAAAGACATTATTCAGCTGCAATATACTGGAGGTAATAAAGTCACATTATTTGAGTGTAATTGGTTTGATCCAAAGGAAAGGAGAGGGATGCGAGTTCACAAAGATTTCAAAATAGTTGAAATACGTCACAATAGGTGTTATGATCGTTTTGATCCTTTCATTATTCCGTCTTCTACAAAACAAGTATATTATGTGCCATATCTAGAGAAGACCAGGGACAAATCACAATGGTGGGTTGTAATAAAGACGAAGGCAAGAAGCAGGATAGAAGTTGATGGTGCATTGCAATGTGCCTTTCAAGATGACTCGCAGACGTCTGTGGCCCCTATTGTCGACACCGAATTAGTCGACGATCTACAAGATTCGGAACACATATTTGAAGACTTCGATAACGTCGACATACAAAATGATGAAAAGGATTCGGACGAAGATGAATTTGAAACTACGACGACTTCTGATGATGATGATGATGACGGGTACTAGTCATGTGGAAATTCAGATGATGAGTAAAGGTGTCTTTACTTGTCGTCACGAATTATCAATTTTTTTTACCTTACGACTAGGATATTTTATTACGAATGTTGTCATCTTATGGATTGTTCATTTACGACTCATATTCATTTTGTTTGAGGCAATAGTTTGTTTGAGGCGTTAGCGATGCATGTGGACAAACAATCGGATCAACAGATGCTTGACGCGGACGATGCATTCTTATATTTGCTACCATCTCGTGAGTGTTTGAAATAATGATCAGAAGAAGTCATTCGCAAAAGCTTATTCGAATTAATTTGTTTATTTTTTATAAGCGCCTCCGGATATTAGGAATTGGTTCTCGAGTTATACGTACAATTCCGTTCCTCAAGATGCAACACAAGACGTAGCCGAACATAGTCAGGTCGAGACGTTGTGACATTTGAATTTTTTGTCAATTGTGAATTTGACTTGGAATAAATTTTATACTATGCAGATGTATCGATTTGTTAAAAGTAAAAACAAAGGAAAGGAGTCGGTCGTCCTTAGAGCTCTCAGTACTTCGTCTGCTCCTATATCAGTAACGGGCATTCGCATAACAGAGCGTTCTTCTCCTCCATCAGCTCCTAGATCAGCCACGGGCATTCGCATAATAGAACGTTCTTCTCCGCCGGGTCCTTCATCTCACGTTGATATTGCGGACTTGGATACACAATTGCCACAACAATCCGTCAGAGCTCATTGTTCCGTGGAAGACTCGGACCAGGCTTCGTCAAATCGTGTTTACAAAGAATACGTGCAGCCAGATGGGAATTTATGGTAAGTGTTATTTTATGTATATCGAATCCTTATTCATGCTTTGATTCAGCCATGACATTTTATAATTCTGTGTCCTTCCAGATTTGTACCGTCGAAACCAGCGGCTGCAGTAGTTACTAAAGTGTTGCGACATAGGTATACTGAAGCATGGCTTACATGGAGGGAAGTTCCTTATGCCACGAGATAGATGTTATTTAATGAATTTCAGGTATCATTAGAAGCCAACATGATCATTAATATTTTTCTTCGTAATACATTAATTATTTTTAAACACTTACAGGCTGATGTGTGGTGAGAGCCCGAGCATACGAAAAAAATGTCGAAGGTTTTTAACTCTCGGTGCTCAAAGAGATTGTCCGTGATGCTTTTTGAAGCTCGAGCTAATGGAGAACGACCCAATTAGATCCCCGAGGCCGTTTGGATCGATTTGCTAGGAAAGTGGTCCACCGAGGAGTACAAAGTGAAATGCGAAAAAGCAAAAACTAGTCGAGAGTCCGACCAGGGAGCGTACTTGCATTCGGGCGGATTATCCACGAGCACGATTGCTAAGAAAATGGTAAGGTCTTTCTCCAAACTCAGGACGAAATATTATACTTTAAGAAAATGGTAAGTGTCGAGAAAATATTATACTTTAAGTTACAAATTTTAAAATTTTATCTCATTGCAGGAGAAAGAGACGGGTAGACCACCTACTCAGGACGAAATATTTCTCCGAACCCATCAGAAGAAGAACAAAGAATGGGTTTCGAATTATGCCGGGAGACATATGTATGTAAATTTTTGTGCCTTTACTTTTTTCTAAATTGCAAGTTAATAATTAATTAACAAAATTTTGAAGTCGATCACCTAGTCGTCGTTTGTAGTTAATTATTTTCTTTATATTTCAGGACTCTTATAAAACAAAAGAAGTTGATCATATTACGCAAGACACGCAAGAGGGGATCACACCGTTGACCCCAAGACAACTTTGGACGGACCACGTCGGCGTAAAGAAGGGTCGCATTTACGGACTTGGATCTTCTGTGAGTGACACAGATATTGGATATGGTCGACGAAGTATTTCAATTTTGAGATTCGGCGTTAGCTTGTTAGTTTACGCATCTTCTATTGAATTTATAAAATTATGTTGATGTTAAATTCAAATTATGTTTTTATATTTTAGATTTTAGATTCAATTAGATTTTGATTTTGCTCTTCAACACTTAACAAAACTGAATTCATGTTTTTTTTTTGCATTTTCATATGTTATAACTTTTACTCTATTTCAATTTTGTGCAGTGATGTTTTGCGACCAAGACGTTATGCGAATTGAACTTCAGCTCTTCGTCGTGACGAAGACGTTATGCCATTCAATTTGTGAATTCATGTGATGTTCAATTTGTTTCATGTTTGGATTATGTGAATTAATTGTGTCGTTCCATTATCTCGTTCCATTATGGATCATGTTTGGATTACGCTATGCCGAATTGAATTATCTGTGATGTGATGTAATTGAATCTGTGATGTTTTGTGAATTATCTATGAATTACGTTATGCCGTTCCATTATGGATCAAATGTGTTGTATTATCTGTGAATTCACTATTTTTTTTAAATTTTTTTATGTTTTCGACGGTCCTGACCGTCGGAAACAGCTGAAATATTGGAATTTTCAGGGGATTTTTTCGATACTTACCGACGGTTATATCCGTCGATACACAATTATCGACGGTCGTAGCCCATGAGTAAAACTGTCGATACAAGATTGTCGACGGTTTGAACCGTCGATACTATCGATGGTTCAAGCCGCCGATATATATCGACGGTTAAAACCGTCGATAGTATCCACGATTCAAGCCGCCGATAGATATCGACCGCACGAACCGCCGATACTATCGACGGTTTAAGCCGCCGATAAATATCGACGGCTCGAACCGTCAATACTATTGTCGGTTCAAACTATCGATATATATCGGCGGTCCTAACCGTCGATAATATTGACGGTTTGTCCCGTCGATATTTAACGTTCGACTGCCGCGCCCGCAGCTAGACCGTCTGTAATACCGACGATTCAGAAGAAACCGTCACAAAATATTTGCGACGCACCTTTTTCGCACGATCACTGTCCGTCGAAAGAACCGTCGGAAATCATGATTTTCGACGGATCTGGCCATTTTACCGACGGTTAGGGCCGACGGTAAAAGACAGTTTTCTTGTAGTGCAATAAGTAATTATTTAATTATGCAAATTCAATATTAAGAATAAAAATTATTGTTATTTTTTTCCAAAAATATATGGAAACTAGAAGATAAGAAGATGTTATAAGGAGATAAGAGTTTGATTGGAAGAAGAGGAGAAATGAAAGAAAAGAAGAGAGAAAAGATTAAGAAAAGGAAAAATAGATAAAAATATTAATAGTATTTAATTTTTGAAATTCTTTTAAAAATAAAAGATAAAGAAAGAAGTTAAGAAAGGACAAGAGTATGAATTAAAGAAATGAAAAAATAGAAATGAAATGTTAAATGATTTTTCATATTTAAGATTAAGATAATTGAGATAAAGAATCACAATTAAATTAAATAAATATATAAATATTAATTGAGATAAATAATCACAATTAAATTAAATAAATATATAAATACATATTAAAATTATTTATTTTTTGAAATTCTTTTGAGGTAATTGAAGTTTAGAAAGGATAGGAAGAAGTTAAGAAAGTAAAAGAGTTTGAATTAAAGAAAAGGAAAAAAGACATGAAAGGTTAAATGATTTTTCAAATTTAATTAAATAGATAAATAAATAATGTATTTATTTAATTCGATAATTAGGATAAATAAAACATTATTAGATCTAAGATGGAATGAAAGTTAAGTATGGATAAGAATTTGGATAGAAGAAAAGATGGAAGAAATAAACTATTTAATTAGAATAATTAAGGGTGATTATAAATAAAGTTTAGAATTAAAGTTTGAAGTGAGTTATCACTTAATTTTATAATCTAATCCAATTCGAAATTAAGTTTTTTTCCTTTAAATACATCTTTACCCCAATCAACCTTTTCACGTTAAGAAAATGTTTTCTCTTCATATTTTAGCCCATGTTTATCTCTTCTCGGTGCACATGAAGGATTACTCTAATCGACCATCTCTTTGTGATTGTTTTCTCTGATGCCAGACTCATCGCCGAAGGCCCTGGCATGTCACTGGAAAAGCCATCACAAGTTATAGATTCCAGATAGTTCTATCTAAAAAGGTACGTGTAGATTCAAATTTAATTTCAGATGAGATTTTTTATAGAATAATTAAGTTATCATAAGAGTAAAGTATACATATAGTTCTCTTATAATTCAAGAATAGATTCTCTTTTGTTTCATGTTATAGAAAAATTAAGACAGCTTAGAAAAATTGGTACATTCTTCTGCACAAGAACTCGGACCAAGCTAATAGAATTCGGTCCAAAATTCTTCAGCAAATCAGTAACCCAGTGTGGTGCAAATTGACTTTGACCCGACTTCAACCTAAACCCATCCCGGACTATAGGGACCCAACCCGAGTTCCTCCTCAACAAATGGTGGACTGATTTCTACAAATCGACCCGACACGAATTTTAGAGACACCCGACGCGAGTTCGTAAGTGTTAAGAGATAGATTGATCATTCTGATGATCGATTCGTGCCACCTTGAAATCAGACCCGGATTTTGATAGGAAAAATGTATAGTATAAAAGAACAAAATAAAGTTTGAGGACGGATGAAGTTGGAAAGCAATTGTTGAAATTTAATTCGTTCCACAGTATAACAATTGATCAAGTTGGTAGGAATTTAACAAATTTCTATACATGAAAAAAAAACTTAAATGACACTACAACCAATGAATATTGGTTACAACTTCGCATAGAAATGAATAACTAGTAATTCAAGCACTCTTACATAATGTATGAGAGTCTTATTGTTTTATGCAATTATAACACTCAATTTGTATTGGTGTCGAGCATGACGTAGAAGTCGTTCTCGGTGTGTATGTAGGACGGACAGGCATCGAGGAGCTTGGTGATGGCGTATCCACGTGCCATCCGGAACTGACCACTTCCTCCCACGATGGGGCGCTCGGTGATGCCGTCCGCGCCGTTGGCCCTCCCGATCACGGCCAGACTGCTGCCATTGTACCTCCCGGCGGTGAACACGAAATTCTGGGTGGTCAGAAAGGCCTGGCCCTCCAGGGACGCGATGGCCGCCAAGCCCTGCTGCCTTCCGACGATCCTGGCGTTCGCGCCGGGCCCTTCCTGAGGGCGTTGTCGTAGACGCGCACGGTCCCAAGCCGGACGTGTTGTTCAGCCTGGCGATGACGAAGGACGTCTGGTTGGGCCCGTCATAGTACTCGTAGAAGTACAAGTGCAGATGTGTAACCTTCTTACCGTCAGCGAAAGCACTGGTGGCCAATGCTGCGACTTGTTAGAGTTGGTGAATACTTCAGGGCCCCTTGTTTCTCACACCGGGTTCGTCCACGTGAGCTTAGGGGAATCTGAGTATTACCCAATTAACAGTATTGTTGGCGTACGAACGAAAGGGGAGGTTCGGGGGGCCCCGCCCCCCGACGGCGGTCCCGAAACCTAGACGGGTTTTTGGCTTTTGTTTAGCCGGCCCGTGTGATTCGGATTAGGTTTTTTCTCTGTTTGTTTGGGTTTTAAACCCGGTTTGGAGAGGCTATTAATAGCCTAATTTTTTATGTAATTTTGTGCGGCGGCTGTAAACCTAAACGATATAGTGGAACCTCTTTGCAGGACGTAGCCCTCATCTCAAGGGTGAACCTGGGTAATTTCGTGTGTCTCCTCTATTTTTCTGCAATCTCTCTGCGATCTTCTCTCCTTGTTCTCGGATTTTCCCATCAATTGGTATCAGAGCACAGGTTGTTCAAGGAATTAGGGTTTATTCGAGATGTCAGGAGGGTCGCGAATCGAGATAGAAAAATTTGATGGAACACGGTTTGATCTCTGGAAGATGAAGATGGAGGATCTCCTTTGTGATCGAGATCTTTGGACGGCAATCGAGAAGGAGAGACCAGGCATGGAGGCGGCGAAGGTCGCGGACGAGGCCTTTTCCAGTCAGGCAGATCCAAAGGCGATCGAAGAGTGGGATCGGATTGATAGAAAGGCGAAGGGTTTGATTCGGCTGTGTCTCGCGGATTCAATTCTTACGAATGTGATGGGCGAACCTACTGCCAGAGATCTGTGGAGGAAGTTGGAATCCCTATATCAAAGTAAGTCGTTGGTTAACAAGTTATTTCTGAGGAAGAAATTGTACAATCTTCGGATGCAGGAGGGTGATTCATTTTCTACTCATCTTTATAACTTTAACACGGTGATCAGTCAACTTGTATCAATTGGTATTAAGTTTCAAGATGACGATAAGGCAATAACATTGCTCTGTTCGCTGCCGGATTCATGGGACAATCTAATTGTTGTGATTGGTGGCGGGGATAAAGAACTTTCGTATGAAAGTGTATGTGCTGCCTTGTTATCAGAGGAAATACGGAGAAAGGGATCAGCAAGTTCTGGTAAAGAGGCGCTGGCGGCCAGAGGAAGGCAACCAGAAATGAATCAAAATCAGAGAGGGAGATCCAAATCTCGTGGGTGTTCGAAGAGTAAGGATAAGAATGTGCAATGCTGGAGATGTCAAGAGTGGAGCCATATGAAGCGAGATTGCAAAAACAAGCCGGTTCATAAGAAAGAAGCTGAGTCAACCTCGGACAAAAAGGAGGCTGAGGCAGGAGATATGTATGTGGCTTCTGCATGTACGGCACAGTCAGATAAAGATGTATGGCTTATCGACACTGGTGCTTCGTACCACATGACGCCTCATAAACACTGGTTCTGTGAATATGAGGAGTATAATGGTGGGGATGTCATGCTCGGAGATGACACTGCGGTTCAGATTGTTGGACGTGGCAGGGTGAAGTTGAGGATGAATGATGGCACGGTGAAGACTCTATCAGATGTGATGCATATACCACTTATGAGTAGGAATCTATTATCTGTTGGTACAATGGCTGACTCGGGTGTTATATTCAGTTGCGACAAGGATTCGTTCAAGATGATCAGAGGGTCGATTGTAATTGCACGAGGGGTTCGCTATGGCACGTTGTACAAGTTGCTCGGAGAGACAATATCTGTGGGCTGCGGATTTATTTCTGAAGAGGCCAAAGAAGATGAAGACAACAAATCTATGTTGTGGCATCAGAGATTAGGTCATATCAGTGAAAAAGGACTCTCCACTATAGCATCAAGTCAGATGGTAGAAGGAGTTCCAGATTGTTCTGTGGGCTTCGGGTTCTGTGAACATTGCCTCCATGGAAAACAGAACCGAGTCAGTTTTCAACACACAGGTTCAAGAGCAACGAAGATTCTCGAACTGATTCATAGTGATGTCTTTGGACCAACTCCGACTCCATCTATTGGAGGGTCCAGGTACTATGTTTCTTTTATAGATGATTTTTCGAGATACAGTTGGATTTATTTTATCAAGAATAAATCAGATGTATTCGATAAGTTTCGAGAATTTAAAGTTTTGGTGGAAAATCAATTGAGCTGCAAGATCAAGGTTCTTCGTACAGATAATGGAGGTGAATTTTGTTCAGATAAGTTTGAGCAGTTCTGCGTGGACAATGGTATTGCTAGACAGAAGACAATTCCATATACACCTGAGCAGAATGGAGTAGCTGAAAGGTTAAATCGGTCACTCATAGAGAATGCCAGATGTATGCTGAGTTGGGCTGAATTGGGACAAGAATTCTGGGCAGAAGCTGTAGCCACAGCAAACTACCTGAAGAACCGCTCACCGACCTCATCAGTGAAGGATCAGACATCTTATGAGGCAATGTTTGGAAAGAAGCCAAATTTGTCTCATGTTCGGGTGTTCGGATGTGACGCATATGTTCATATACCCAAGGAAAAGCGGGGTAAGCTTGATAGTAAATCTGAAAAGAACATATTTGTCGGATACAAGGAAGGGATCAAGGGCTACAAACTGTGGAATCCAAAGTCAAGGACTATTGTTTACAGTAGGGATGTTGTTTTCCGTGAATCACGTTCCCAAGTTGAAGTTCAAAAAGGGGATGAACCTAAGAAAGTGGTAGTGCTTGAAGAAGATTCTGATTCTGAAACTTCAGAGGTGGATGCACAAGATACTTCAGTTGAGTCTGTTATAGAACCGGATCAAGAGGACTAGGTTAATAAAGTTGAAGATGCAGATTCAGATGAAGACCCAGATATTGGTACTACCATACCAGTTCTCAGGAGATCGACACGAGAAAGAAGAGCACCTTTGAGATACTCTCTTAGTGCTCTGAGTTCGTTTCATGCTTTGAGCATCATCGGAGAAGAACCTAGTTCTGTAAAAGATGCAAGGTCTATGGATGATGCAAATCAGTGGGAGCTTGCTATGGCAGATGAGATGCAGTCACTGGATAAGAATGAAACATGGAGTTTGTGTAAATTGCCTAAGGATAGAAAGGCAATTGGTTGCAAATGGGTGTTCAAGCGAAAGCTGAAACCGGATGGGTCTGTAGAGAAGTACAAGGCGAGGCTGGTAGCTAAAGGGTACTCTCAGGTTGAGGGAGTCGACTATGATGAGATTTTTTCTCCCGTGGCGAAAATGACTTCAATCAGATTTATTCTATCTCTGGCAGCAGCATATAATCTTGAGGTAGAGCAGATGGATGTGAAGACGGCATTCCTTCATGGGGACTTGGAGGAAGAGATATATATGAGGCAACCAGAAGGCTTTGAAGTTCAAGGTAAAGAAAAGCTGGTGTGCAAATTGAAGAAGTCTTTGTATGGATTGAAGCAGTCGCCAAGGATGTGGTACCAGAAGTTTGATACGTACATGCTCGAACTCAAGTTTGTACGTTCAGATTCAGATCATTGTGTTTATGTGAAGAGAGTTGGAGATCAGTTTGTCATTCTTACATTGTATGTGGATGACATGTTGCTGATTGGAAACAGTATGAAGATGGTGAATTCAGTGAAGGGTTTGTTGGCCAAGAAGTTTGAGATGAAAGACTTAGGGCCAGCGAATTTTATTTTGGGTATGCAGATTAGAAGGGATCGTCAGAAGCGAAAGTTGTGGCTAGGACAGGAGAAGTACATAAAAGAAGTGTTGAAGAAATTTAACATGTCAGACTGCAAGCCAGTGGGTACTCCTATGTCTCTAGGAACCAAACTTTCTGCAGAGCAATGCCCGAAGACGGATGAAGAAGCTGAAGAGATGGATCGTGTGCCATATGCAAGTGCAGTGGGCAGCTTGATGTATGCCATGGTGTGCACGCGTCCAGATATAGCCCAAGCAGTGGGAGTATTGAGTCGATATATGTCTAACCCAGGCAGGGAACATTGGAATGCTATCAAGAGAGTTTTCAGGTACCTTCGTGGAACTTCAAATTTTTCGTTGTGTTTTGAAGGTACAAGAAAAGGAAAGATGCTTGATATTGTGGGCCATGTAGATGCTGATTGGGGTGGAGACATTGATAGTAGACGATCCACTAGCGGATATGTTTTTACATTATTTGGGGCTGCACTAAGTTGGATGAGCAAGAGACAAAGCGTGGTAGCACTTTCTTCTACAGAAGCAGAATATATGGCTCTTACTCATGCTGCAAAAGAGGCCATATGACTACGACGGTTGTGCTTAGAGCTCGGATTTGAGCAAGGTGCTATAGAGGTGAGATGTGATAATCAAGGTGCTATTCAGTTAGCTAAGAATCCCGCATTTCACTCACGCACAAAGCATATTGACATCCAATACCACTTTATTCGGGAAAAGGTGGAAAAGAAAGAGGTTCAGCTTGAAAAGGTTGATACAACAGAGAATAGTTCTGATTTTCTGACTAAAGCAGTTACAGGTGTAAAGTTTGAGTGGTGCTCTACTGCTGTCGGATTGAAGAAGAATGTTGCTGGCAAGGCTCTCATTGGTGTGAAGTATCCACCAAGTGGGAGAATGTTAGAGTTGGTGAATACTTCAGGGCCCCTTGTTTCTCACACCGGGTTCGCCCACGTGAGCTTAGGGGAATCTGAGTATTACCCAATTAACAGTATTGTTAGCGTACGAACGAAAGGGGGGGTTCGGGGGGCCCCGCCCCCCGACGGCGGTCCCGAAACTTAGACGGGTTTTGGGCTTTTGTTTAGCCGGCCCGTGTGGTTTGGATTAGGTTTTTTCTCTGTTTGTTTGGGTTTTAAACCCGGTTTGGAGAGGCTATTAATAGCCTAATTTCTGATGTAATTTTGTGCGGCGGCTGTAAACCTAAACGATATAGTGGAACCTCTTTGCAGGACGTAGCCCTCATCTCAAGGGTGAACCTGGGTAATTTCGTGTGTCTCCTCTATTTTTCTGCAATCTATCTGCGATCTTCTCTCCTTGTTCTCGGATTTTCCCATCACGACTGAGAGGAGGAGGAGGAAACGGGAGAGACCAGAGAAGATTGACATAGCCATATATTGAAGTGGTGAATTTGAAGCTTTGTGCCGCGGTGCTCCGTGGTGGATGGATGTGTTGGTTGATTGGATGGGGAAGTAAGACGTTGGAGGCCTTGTATTTATGGGGTTGATGAATGGAACCATGACCGCGTTCGTGCATGGACAAATGCCGAGGCAGAAAAAGCTAATTAAGGTTTGGTACAAGTATTGACTAATTCACATTCAAATATGTTATTGACATTTCTAATTTCTCTATTGTAATTTGATTTATTATTCCATCAGGAGACCATGCCAAGTTCAAACTCCCCAAATCAACACCTATGTAACATTATAAACGGGAAGAAAATCTGAAAGTAATATTTCTCAACCGAATGGTTTAAATTTTGGAATGTAATCTAACATATGACAATATTTTACTCCTGGTTAGACGAGGTTTTTCTTTTCTTTTAGTTATAGGAATCAGAAAAATACAGCATTTGGAAAAGAATGATATCCTAAATGTTGGTGGAAACAAACAAAACAAGCCAAGTTTCAACTGGGAAAAAAGGAAAACGAAGAAATAAGACTGTAGTTAAATTATTAAAACAGTTCATAATCAGCATTCACTGTTTACTTAACTATAAAAGAAATAATTGATACTATCTTGTCATATATCGATACTCAGCATGAAAATCAAATATATATATATATATATATTATGGATTGTTAATTGGTAAATAGATTTTCTTCGACAGTGCTCAACATTAATTGGACAATTACTAAATCAGTAGGTGTACTCAGTCCTTAATGTCCCTCTCAACGCTTAATGTCACTTCACGGTCATCATTTTAATCCTTGATTTTATGTTACTTTATTTGTTATTCTCTCTTTTGAGTCCCCTCAATTTTAATTTCGACCAAAATTTTTCTATTTATTTTTTAAAAAATTATTAAGTTTTTAAATAGAGTTCCTTGTTTTTTTTTATTTTTTATTAAGAAAATAGTAATACATTTCTCAAAGAAATTAGTTGTTCAATCAATTACTTGCACTTAAACAAATATTTTTAAGACATGACAACCAGAGGTTTGGATCAACTTGATAATTAGTATTTTCTCAACAAAAAAAATGAAAAAAAACAAAGGACACTTAGGTCAGATGAACATTTTCGTTCCTGATTCGTGTGAGAACAATCTTGTTCTTGCAGAAATTTTGTTCCATCAAATTGTTCTTGCTGCAAGCAAGAATCTAGTGTCCCACACTCTTCATAGCAACTATAGGAATAAATAGATGTTCTTAGTTTTGATGCCAAAAGCCATTTTTTGACACGTGTCCCACATTAATCATCATAAAATGTGAGAGCAACATGTTCACAGGGTACTGCGGAACACATCAGTTCTCACGAGATCAAGAAAATGAGTTTATCTTGGGGTCGCAAGAAATATATTCTAGAAAAAAAAACTTGTATCCAAACGATCCCACTATTCAGATAGATAATTATTTACAAAAATAAAGTTTCTAATATTTTTTCACTCCATATTTTTATGTATTCATGAAATAATTTTATATGTTTAATCTGATTGTAATTTATATATTAATTAAATTAATATATTTGTTTAATAATTCAAATTATACTATTAATAAAATAACTAATTAAGTGCATGAACAAGGAGCATGAAACAGAGATAGTAGAGAGTTAATGAATATAAGATTATTTATTTAATAAGCAGATTTGAGTGAAAATTGAGGAGATCCAAAGAGAATAACCAATAAAGTATAAAAAATGAAGGATAAAATGATGATTTTGAAGTGGCATTAAACATTTGAAGAGTGACATTAATGACAAGTACTCGACATTATATTTGTACGCATGCAAGCATGACCACATGGCCGACATCTTACAAACTAATGAGTTCCAACCATATTTCTTCATTATGTAATTTCTTGTTGCGAGTTGCGGAGTACTTGTTTTTTCTGAGTCGGAAGCATGTGTGGAATAACATATAATTCGGACATGTTACAAGTTATATAAAGCATGTTAAAAACTTGGTCTCCACGTTAAGACTACAAATGATACATACATTCACATGTACATATTAAAACATATATATGTATGATGTCATGCTACCTAACCTCATATATATATATATATATATATATATATATCCCATTTGATATCATGTTAAAAGAAGCTGAGCTAATCATGTAACCCAAAAGAATATATAATTAAGTTGTCAAAAGAAATCACCTTTATATTATAATCTTTAACATTTTGTTTCTTGATCAAGATCATGTGACAAAATATTACAACATTAAGAACCTAAAAATACACAAAATGATAGAGAGATATATAGGAGTTGTTTTCAGGTGCTAAGTATATTTCCTTCGACAACACTCAACACTAATCTTGAGATTAGGTACTAATAATCACATGCAAACAAAAATAATTCAGAGATTAGGTACCAATAATTGCATGCAAACAAGACCACGGTCGACATCTTAATTCCAAACATAACACTTTTCTTTACTCAATTTCTTGCTTTGAGCGGTCATGAATAACATATCATTCATAGATGTTTAGTGCAAAGCTCACGATAAGTGATTTAATTCTAACAATCTAATACAAAAATATGATTTTCTATAACTTGAAAAATATTAGATGGAACTTTGTCAGAAGATAATCCGCCTCTACACTTAATAATTGATTTGTTTCTTTTTATATAATTAGCACTGATAATAAAAAAATGTAACCCATGAGTTTGTTTTTGAGGTGTTTGCCGGACGGGTTTGATTCGACTCGACTCTCAATCCGATATTTTGATCGGATTAAGTCAGATTTGGAGAGTTTAAACGATCTAATTTGAGCCGAACAAGGTTGAGTTGGTTCTCATAGGATGATCGGATTGTTATCCGAAATTTTTATTTTTTTCTTATATTTTTTATTATTTAATATAAAAATATTATTTAAATTTTATTTTTAAATGTAAAATAATTTATTAAGTATTTAAATATTATTTTCACATATAAAAGATTTTTATTTTAATATTTTTGTTTTATATAATATATAAGCTTACAATTAAATAAAAAATAAAAAAAATACAATCCGTATCACTCGACGTAAAATCGGATCATATTGGATCATCGGACCTATTGAGTTCTCTAGTTTGTTCTTTGGTAGAAATTTATAAAAAGGCCTGTTGACTTGGTCATTAATTAGTTTAAATTCTCTACAGACCCACTCTTCGCAGTTTAATGAGAAGATCTAGAAAAGATATGGTGTTACTTATAGTTATAAACACACGCAATTAAATCACCACATACATAATCACCGAAGAAAAAATCACCATATACATATGATTTTTCCATTAACAGTCCAAAAATATTCTTAGAATTCTGCTCGTTTGCCAACCAACTTGAATTTTCTATAACATATAAAATCTAAGATTTAAATTTGATGTGCCATCTTACCCAAAAGTTCGGACGTGGGGACTCTCTTCTTATTTATAACTTTAACGTTTCCTAAACGTGTGAAATTTTAATATAACATATGCCGTCAACCATACTGAAAGGGAAGATACTAAATACTAATTGTTATATTTACAAGTTTTAACACTCTTTAGTCGTATATTGAGGAGGAAATAGTTTTCAATAAAAAAAAAACCTTTTGTTAGGTTTCGAACTCCGCGAGCTAATTATTTTATACCAGTACAAGCCTAGCCTATTATTACGAATGCGCATATACATATTTATACTTTTAACACTCTTGCTCATGTCGTAATCATATATTCCAAAATATTATTATAGTTCAGGAAAACAAATTCACCTTCATACCATAATCTTTAATAGTTAGACAATTTCCAAGATATTGACAAAATAATACAACAATAAGAAACTAATCATAAAGAAAAAATATACAATTTCCATAGACAATTAAGAGATATAGAAGTTGTTTTCGGGTGACGATACACAACGTAGGCTAAAATTATTAACTCGATCGATTCACTCATTCACGTGCTAATAATGCCATACGTAGAAATCGTACTCCATCAACAGATACTGGTTCGGGATGTACTGAAGAATCTTGCTGAGGGCGTAGCCCCGGGCCATCCTGAACACGCCGCTGCCCCCGACGACCGGGCGGTCAGCCGCGCCCACCGACGGCACCGCGCTCCCAAAGAGGGCCAGCGAGCTGCCGTTGTACTGCCCGGCCGTGAACACAAAGTTGGCGGACGTGAGCAGCACCTCGTCGGTCAACGACACGGCGGCGTCCATTCCCTGCGCCCGCCCGATGATCTCGGAGCTCAGGTTTTTCCCTTCGGTCAGTATGCTGTCGTAGACGAGAATGTCGCCGAAGCTGCTGGAGGAGTTGTTGTGAAGGCTCACGACGGTGTAGGTCGTGGGGTTCGACGCTCCCGCGAAGAAGCCATGGAAGTACAGATGCAGATGGGTCATCTTCTCCTTGGGAAGGTCGAAGCCTGAAGCCAGTGCTGGGGCATGGGCGAAGAAGAAGAGGAGCAGCAGGAAGGCAGCGAACAAGTTGGATCTGAACAAAGCCATGGAATGATAGATAAGCTCTAGTAACTTGGATTAGGATTGGATGTGAGAAAAAATTTAGTGATCATATATGATTTAAATCACATATATGTATATATAGAACGATACGCGTACTTGCAGGTTGTGAACGGTTTTGTTATAGTGATTAATTAGGCCATATGCCTCCAGAATAAGTCATAATTTTCCAAAAGTCATTAGTGGCGAAGGTGACATCGAGCTTTCTTGTGCATGTAATGTTGAACTTTGAAAAAAAAAATAGTCTATATAATTAATATAAGGTATTTTTTCTACCGATTCAATAAAAAAGTATGTGCCAATTTTCTTCATGCATGACGACATCATATATATCTGTTTAAAAGTTCACTTCGTATCAAAGTTTCTTCAAGAAAAAAAAAAGAAAAGTATTTACTCAAGGAGGAATATATTATGTTGCAGAACGGCACCATATTGGACGAAGTCACAAGTTAGGCCCATTTTGTGAAACATAAATTTATCTCACACATGAATAACTATTTTGCATTGCACCATAGACATCAAGTTTGATTTTAATTCCTCATACGTCTTCTAATATTATTGTTTTTCACTTTTGTATATTGTTCACATACATCTCTCATCCCCTTATATTCGTTCTCTATATGAAACAAAAGAGAATCCTTCCTTTTGCTGGTTTCATGAAATGAAAATTAACTTTTTCTTGCCTCAAGACTGTTTCCAAACCTGGTTTTGTTTGCACATATTGTCAACTAAATGAGGCTTACAGTCGAGTTCCCAGGACTACGCGAAGAAGAGAAGCGGTCTGGATGCATAGACAAACTGGATGCAGCCAACGTTGACCCTCGTCACTTTATCTATAAGTGATAAGTCTTAACAAAGAATTCAACGGCCGAGAATCAATTGATGTGCATAATATAATATAATATAATATAATATAATATAACAGCTGGAACTGGGGAAGGCAGGCCCTGGCCGGGATTGTTATATATGCTAAGTTTCAGACTTAATTAGTTTTGACTAAGTCGAATAAAAAATGTTTTTCTAGAAGTAAATATAAACATAGAATGCTTGTCTTGGCCTCTGGAGTTTGGAGGCCGACGTCGGCTTCTGGTTGGTAGAGAAACGAAGGGAAGAATTAGAGCCCATTTAGATACAGAAAATTGTTTATTTACGTTTTCTAAAACTACTTTTTCAGTTTTTTTAATAAAAAAATTATTGATATTATTCGTCAGGGGCAATTGTTAAGAAGTTTACTCTCTGACTCCCACCCAGATTTGTATGATCTAAGATGACAAGATAACAAATTATAATTTTTATCCGTCCATTTCAAATGTTAAATTGATAATAAAAAATAGCGATTTTTCCTTTTTATTTTATTTTTTGACATTAAATTAATTAATTAACTAACTTTGCTATAGCTACAGTTGCAGCTTCTACTATGTGCGCCGGTCCAATATTCGGGCACTTTTGGCCCCAAAGAGCTCCTGACAAAAATGAAACAGAATAGGAAAAAAATAGGAAAAAAATTTTTTTTTGGCACTTCTAAGTCTTTTGGACAAAATAGGAAAAAAAAATAGCATAATAGTATATACATCATATGATTTTAAATTTAAATTTACTCATAATTTTGGATAAAAAATTGAAGTAGATCTACTACTCTCGAGACAATAATAATAACCTCAACTATTACTTATATTTCAAGTTTGTCGTGATAAATTTTATTGAAAAGATGAATAAAAACACTAATTTCTTACATTTTCCTAGTTTAACTAGTCATTTAAAAAAGGTAATGAAATATTTTAATAAATTTCCTTCCATTTTTATTTTATGAGAAAGCGGAAATAAAAATAAAAAAATAAGTCACACAAAATAAAATAATAAATAAGCCACCCAAAGAAAGGGTTTTTCTGTGAAGCTCTTAACAAGCATGCATATATGCAAAATCCCCAAAGTTAGATTTTTCAACATGCAATCCTATTTTTGCGCACAACTTTATATTTCCTGGTTTAAACTAGTCATTTAAAAAATGATATCTAAAATTTTAATAAACTTACTTTCATTTTACTTTATGAGAAAACAAAAAATGGAAACAAAACATAAGCCAATGAAAATAAAGAAATGAATGAGTGATCTCAGGGTCGTGAGGCGGACAAGCCACATGCGTGATCTCATTTGTCATGGCCATGATCTAATGCGCAAATAAATAAGGAGCTTTGACGGTAGCAAAGTAGACGATTCACAGTCTAACTTTCATGTCATGGGCATGAGCAAAAAAAAAAAAGAATGGAAAAATGTCAGATTCTCACTCCTGACCATAAAACGAGATTTCATGATCTTGGAGTATAGGCATTTCATGGATGTGAACAATTGTTCATGATCATGATTTTCAATGACCATACACATTGAAGTTTCAATGCCTTAGGGATGCTTATAAATGTTATTTTGGCTTATACTAAGTCATGAATTGTTGATATTGATGTTTTATGCCAATTATAGCTAGGTCATGGTTAAGTTTCTTTTGAAACCTTGACTGATGTATTTATGAGCAACTAGACATTGAATTACCATGTTAAGTCGTAGTTAGATTTAGAAGTTAAAGATTGATATGATACGATTGATGCATTGAAATTGAAGAAAAGAAAATTTGAAGGATAAGTTACTTTTGACATATCATTAATTGACGAGAAGTAATTATGCTCATTCCCATAATGGTATGTGTGGTTCAACTAAAGCAATTGTCTTCACACATGTAACGATGCATGTATTTCCCGTAAATACACACTAGTACAACAATTAAGGTGCAAAATAGACATGTGTGTCCTACCAAGTCAATTTATTATTCAATTAAAGTAAGATAAAATATGTCATATGATGCGTTAAAAAAATGTGAAGTATAAAGTGAACTTCATTCGATCACATGACATTGAAAGTAACAATATCATATAAATTTAACATCTAAGAACTTATAAAATAACTTTTATTGTGTCTAAGTGGCAAAGAAAATAAATGAAGGGTATGAACGATGTCATATACATATGTTGCGTATTGATGATTATTGTCTTATGAATGCTGTTATTACTTCTTTTTCAAATTATATTGCATGACGTGCTATATAGAAGCATGTATAGTTCATCACATTCATAGTGTTATTGTTATGTTATTATGACAATTGCACACTTATCTATCATATAGAATTTATAAACCATGCATGAATTTTGTTTACATATTTTAATTGAAAAACTTTGTATTTGAGATTCCTACAAATAATCAAGAATAGGATTTGATGATGTGAAAAGATAACACTATAAGAATATTACGATTTTGTGACGGATATATTCGTCGCAAAACTTTCGAAATCAATTGCGACAAATTTTTTTATGGATAGTAGTTACTTGAAAATTTTGTCGTCGGAAAAAATTATTGACGGTCCTCGAACATCCATTCGAACGTTTTGACGGATGCCTGTGAAAATTGCCTTCAGAATTTTTGACAGGTAAAATCTGCTGAAAGTTCTGAAGGAAAGATCGTCCTTTGGAACTTTCGATGAATTTTGCCGTCAGAAGCTTCTAATCCGGCTGTCAAGCCGGAGGAAGGAATGTTCACCCCTTCCCATGTTTTAACAGGTTTCGACAGACAACCCATCGATAGTTCCGACGGGACAACTTCCGTCGAAACCATTGGTTTAACCCGTCGAAGACTTCGGCAAGCGACACCCGTCGAAGCCTTAGACGGGCGATTCGGCCGCCTGGGAGCTGGATTCGGGGAGCGCAGCCGGAGTCGACAAAGAGGAAGAGGAAGAGGGGGAGAGCGACCGGGATCGTTGAAGTCGGTGAGTCGCTGCTATCGTCGGAGAGAGAGGGAGAGAACGAGTAGGAGAGAGGGAGAGGAGGAGAGAGGGGGAGAACAAGTAGGAGAGAGGGAGAGGAGGAGAAAGAGGGGAGAACGAGTCAAGAACGAGAGGGAGGGAGGAAAATATAGGGAGAGAGGGGGCAAGAGAATGAGAAGGTGGAGGGGGAAAAATTGGGCGGAAAAATATTAAAATTAGCGACGAGTATATCTTTCAGAATTATCGGAGGATTTGACATCCGTATGTAATTCTGAGGGCATTACCCGTCGGTAAATAAAAGAATATTATTTTTATCATTGTTTATATAAGAAATTCATTATTAAACATTATAATATATATATATATATTAACATATACGACTAAAAACACTAATAATTATAAAATTTATTGAATTAATAAAATTTTGAATAAAATTAATTGAAAGACTTAAAATTTATAAATTTATAATTATGGTGGAAATTTAAATGAATTTGATAATGTTAATGTACATATAATATTAATGTTAATCAATATGTGTATAAAATGTGTTGAAGACTTATGTTTAAAATTAGTTATCATTAATTTTTATTTTCTCATAATTGTCTTTAATTTTTTTATCTTTTATCTTTAATTTTCTCATATGTTTTATATTATAAATATTAATAATAAAATATTTAAATAGGTGATCATCACAAAACATATACAAAAGTACAATGTCAATGAATGAAATATGATGGCCTCTCACTTAGATGACCTCTCTCAATTGAACATGTGTAAATGGATGATTGTATTGTTTTTAAAATAAAGTTAGATGACCTTGTAGTTATAAGAGTAAAGTTAACTTAGAGTTTTGAAACTGGATGACCGTCTCAATTTTGAATCATAGAGTTACGACAACCTTCGTTCGATGATCGCGGATTTTTGAAGCTTAAGTTGGATGATCTTATTGTTATAATAATTTAAGTTTGACGATCCAATATTTCGAAGTTAAAGTTAGATGATTGTTATTTTCTTTACAACAAAGTTGATGTTCACTCGAGAAATTATTCCACTGACGATCGCTAGACCTCTCGGTAATTAAAATAATAATTTATTATTAATGTTTATGATATAAAATTTTATTATTAAGATTAATAATATTATATGTATTAATATATATATATATATGATTATAAACATTAATAATATCATATTATATTATGAATATTTTAAGTAAATGGAAGAGAGATATGTATTATATTATAAACATTAACAATAAATTATGATTTTAATTACCGAAGGATAATTCCTTCAAAGGATTTAAAATCCGTCGATAGTTCCAAAGGGAGTTACCCGTCGGTAATTAAAATAATATTATTCATTTCAATATTTATATATAAAATCTTATTATTAACATTAATAATATTATATGTATTAATATATATGATTATAAACATTAATAATATCATATTACATACATTATGAATATTTTAAGTAAATGGAAGAGAGATACGTACTATATTATAAATATTAATAATGAATTATGATTTTAATTAGCGAAGGATAATTCCTTCGGAATTATCGAAGAATTTAAAATCTGTCGGTAATTCCGAAGGGAGTTACCGTCGATAATTAAAATAATATTATTCATTATTAATACTTATATATAAAATCTTATTATTAATATTAATAACTTTTTATAATACATATCTATCTTTCAACATGTTTATATGTTATTTTCTTAATGCATTAATAAATATTATGATTAAATGAGTTATCATTATTTTTTAATTTCTCACAAAACATGTTTATTTTTTACCTTTTTACTCATTTTCCTTTTAATATATTTATAGATATAGAATATAGATTATAAATAAGTTTAGAATATGAAATTGAAAATTTTTAATATGCCTTAAAATTTTAACATAATGATTATTTTTAATATTAATCACAATATGACTCTTTAATAGTATATTATATATATTATTATTAAAATTAATTACCGATAGATCAATATCCCTCGATAATTCTGAAGGCTAAACTGTCAGTAATTTCTATCATAAATTATTGACCATATACTTATATTATATCACATATACATTATTATAAATATATTACTGATGGGTCTGACCTTCGAAATTATCGATGGTTTTAAATCACTCGATAATTTTGAAGGATATTTTCGTCGGTAACGTACCGACGGGTATTTTTCGTCTACAGTAGCGAAGGACATTTAGAAAAATGCGATGGATTTGTATCCGTCAAAAACTTTTCGATCGCAAATTGACAGTTTTCTTGTAATGTAACTCATGGCTATCGTAACGAAGTATATGCAGATTGTTTGAAATAATAAGTTGAATTATGTTCCATATAATTATATTAAATTTCATTTTTAATTAGTTCACTTTTAATTGATCATTCTCTTGCATTATTATTAGCTTTACAATTGATTTAAATTTATGCTATTAACTCATCTGCTATTACCGCAACATTAAATTGTTAAGGAAAATCGACATAACAAACCCAAAATTCCTTAATGACATTTAGCATTATGTGAATTTTCAATGGGTTATACTATGAATATTTTATATTTATATAGTATTGAAAGTTAGGAAACATGTGTTGTCGCATGACATGCTTAATTTGTTTACGAAGAAGTCTAATATTAATACTAATATTATTATTTTGAAGTTCTATTAAAAATATATTATTTATTAATTTAACACAAACTACTGAATGATATTTTTGACATATATATGGGGACCAAAGAGTTGTATGACTAATTAAAAACACTAAAGTTGCTTTTAAAAAATAACTAGATATATAAAAGATATATAAGAAACATATTTTAAAAAATAAAATGTAGTTTAAATAGAAAATAGAATGCATATTAAAAAGTATATTTAAATAATTAAACATTTATCTCTTTATAATATAGAGTGTAATGTAAACTAACTATGGAGAGAGAGATAAATGAGGAGGAGAGAGATAATATGGGAGAAATCATTTACAAATATCACATATTATTATTTTAATTTTATTCTAGGAATCTAATAAAAATAAAATATATTTACGAAAGCTCTATCAAGAAGTTAAATTGAAAAATAACAAAAAAGAGAATCAAATTGAGACCTTATTTTGCTTAGATTAAAACAAACTAAAAATATAATTCGTAATGTCCAACACGTTTTATGATGACATAACTGAAATAAGCCAGGTTTTAAAATGGATTTAATGGGTGCTAACCACATAAATGGGTAGCGACCTACTACCTATATTATAGACATCAAATGCAAGATCAACGACACATTAAAAAATCACGTGGTTCACCGTAGCAAATCGTGCGGTTCAACTCCTTGTTTGTCCTCAAGCTGAACAAAGCCCTCGCCGTTCACCGCAGAAGCTCTCTCGCCTTGCCGCTCACCATCGAAGATCTGATCACCGCGACATCAAAGCCCTCGTCGTCGAAGCCCATGTCGCCTCGTCGCCGAAGCCCATGTTGCCTTGTCACTGAAGTCCACGCTGCCTTGTTTGAAACCCTCGCCGTTGACGCCCTCGCCGCTGAAGCCCTCATCGCTTCGCCATCTTCGTTTGAAGCCCTCATCGTCGAAGCCCTTGTCGCCTTGTCACCAAAGCCATCGACATATTTGCTTGAAGCACTCACTATCGAAACTCTCATCGTCGAAGCCCTCGTCGCATGGTCCTCGCCACCTTGTCTAAAGCCCTCACCACCGAAGCCCTCACCATCTTCGTCTGAAGCCATTGTCATGAAAACCCTCATCGCCTCGTCATCGAACCCTTGCCATGGAGTCCCCGCCTCATCTGAATCCCTCATCACCTCGCCGCCTTGTCTGGATCCATCGCCGTCGAGGTCGCCACGCAGCCGCCATCTCGAGCATTTGAAATCGACATTACTCGTCTCCTGCGCAGAGGGAGACGACGGCACACAGAGGGAGAAAGGAGAGTAAACCGTGGGAGCAAACATTGAACCAACTCTAAACCGTGTTGAACCGGATGGATTGCCGATGCATGCAAAATATAACATATTTTAGACTATTATTTTAATTGTTTTTGTAATTTGATCATGACACACATCATTTTAGATCATTTTTAGTCATAATTATGGATTTATCAATTTTATTTATTAGTTCTCCGAATATTTTAATTGTGAGCAGATTAATTAAATTTTAATAATTATTTTGCAGGATAGACTGTGAAACAAACACATATAGAGTTTCATTGGGCGCCAACTAATATTGAGGCTATTATCGGCCGTGAATCTAAGCAAAAGGAATATTACGGCCGACACTTTATCAAGTTTGAAGTTATTACCAATCGTGAGATATATCCATGATGAATTTCACAACCGTGAAATGGATTAGTTTTATGGGCGTAATACACAGTTAGATAATGGACGCCAAAACTTCTTTATGGAATTATCGACCGTGAAACACTAAATGAAGTTATATATCATCATTGGGTGACACGTTATATCATCGGGTTAAATTTGATGGCCAAGAATCACATCAAAAGTTTGTTGGCCGTAATAGAATGAAGGATTTATCATTACCCAAGTTTTTATCACATGCCAATTTTATTGGTCGTGAATCATTGGGCGATAAGCGATGAGAAGTGTTTATCTTTAATCAACATTTAAGTTTAACGGCCATGATACTCTATCATCAGGCGCAAGATACCATCATTAACCAAGTTTGGTGGCCGAGAATTAAAGAAGAGTTTATCACCAAGCGCCAAATGGATAAAATTTTATCATTAACCAAAGTTTTATCAGCCGAGATTTGAAGGACCTAAAGTTTATCTTTACGAAGTTAAATTCGGCCGTACAATTTGCACCCGTGAAGACCGTTCACACCTATAAATAAGGAGAAGATACCATCAATCCAATTCATACTTGGAAGCTCAGGTTTCTTTCAAAAAGAGTCGTGAGCGCTACATGCTATGACCTAGAGGAAAGGGTGCGGTCTAAGGTTGAAGAAGGGGTGCTTGCCAACGTTCCTATCTGAAGTCTGGTGGTTCGTGGTTTGTGTACATACTTTATTTGGGTGTAATTTTTTCTTTATTATTTTTATTATCTCTCCAATATTTCTAAGATGAGCTTCATGTTTTTTAGAATTATTATTTTAGGAGATTATTAGTTGAAGAAAAACTATTTGGACCCTATATTATTTGTTTTAATCTTTTCTGATCAATTAGTTAATTATGCTTAGTTCTTTTGATTTAATTATTTGAATTTTTTAGTTGAGTAATTACTAGTTTGTGAATTATTTTATTTTAAAATTCATTAATTAAATTAATTAATTTTATTTGAAATTAATAATTGATATAAATTTGATAACTAGTATGTAGAAAATCAAGTTTGCGTGATCTATTAATCTATACCAGTTTGTGGAGTGATTCATAGTCTAAGAAATCTAATTTACTACATCTTAATATTAATATGATTTGATGGGATGTCAATTTGTGAAGACTCCAATTCTTATTAAATTAAGATAGTTTAATCTGCATACTTAAATTGAGGAGATGCCATCTCGTGGAGACCGTAATTTAATCATATTAGGTTAATAATTTAAGGGTTCAAATATTTATCCTGATCTATTTTCATCCTAAGGCCTAACTTCAACACCATTATCTTATCTTATTATTAACTTATTTTCTCTATTTTATTTTATAATTACAAAACTTATTTTAAAAATTTTATGTTTATATTCTCTTATTAATTTATAAATTCAGATTTTGAATTAATAATATTTCTCATGAATTCGACACTCTTTACTCATTTTACTATATTACTTGAGAGAGTAGTGCAATTGCTTGCGAATTTATTTTACTATATTATTTTACACATCAATTGCTATAGTGAACCGCGCGAATTTTTATTTGTCATTTATCTGGCATCTGGCTATAGATATCGGTAGCATGATGCTACCCATGTAAATGGGTAGCACCTCCGTTAAATCCTTAAAATTAAAATTAAAATTGTATTATCATTGTATAATGGAACAAGTTCTCTAGTGACAAACACAATATACATACATTGATATATATCCAGAAAAAGTAAAAGATTATTAAACCGTGTTAAGTAAAAAAAATAATGACCAATAAATAAATCGTTAATCAGTACAATATACCGGAAAGATATCAATGAATTCAGGGAATCATTCTCCTATCGCAGCATAATGTTCATCATCAGTGTTCATTTAGTGACGTAAATATCGAACTCTATTGCGACCGACGAGGCGGCGTAATCGACAACTTTGCTAAGAGCGTAACCGCGCGCAAGCCGAAACTGTCCGCTGCCTCCCACGATGGCGCGGTCGTTCACGGTCTTGGAAGAATCCAAACCCCCGTACATGGCCAGCGAGCTGCCGTTGTACTGTCCGGCGGTGAAGACGAAGTTTATTGTCGACAACATCGCCGCCGGCGATCCGAGCGAGTCGGAGAGCACCATGCCTTGTGCCCTCCCGATGAGTTCGGAGCTTGCCCCGGGTCCTTGGGTGAGAACGTTGTCGAACACACGTATGTCACCGAAGTC
The DNA here is from genome assembly GCA_030549335.1 of Pontederia crassipes. Lineage (NCBI taxonomy): Eukaryota > Viridiplantae > Streptophyta > Magnoliopsida > Commelinales > Pontederiaceae > Pontederia > Pontederia crassipes. The sequence continues at coordinate 41,798,276 of CM060190.1, forward strand.
GGACGTCGGTTGAGGTGCCAAGGCTTGCGACGAGGAAGGACGTCGGTTGAGGTGCAGCTTCGAAGTACTCGTGGAAGTAGAAGTGCAGATGGGTCAAGTTCTCCCTTCTGGGGTTGACATCTGATGCCATTGCCATTGCTGCGGTGCAGAGTAGGAAGGAGTAGAGGAGGAGGGGAACAGAAGTAGACTTTGGGATAGCCATGGGAATGGAATTTAAGCTTAAATTTGATTGTGTAGCTAGAAAAGATATGGATTGTTATCAAGCACAAGCTTGGATTAGCTAAGAGAGCGTACACAATATATATTTATATGGATCCCCGGCCATATGGTTTTAAGAATTCTTCAAAGTGTGTTGGCTTCTCGTAATCTCCTAGGTTCGAACAACGCAATTGTATTTTTTTTTATGTTCAAAGTTTTAGTAGCACGATTACGGTCAAACTTATATCACCGTCCCTAAGATTGACTTGTATCTATTATTATTATTATTATTATTATTATTATTATTATTATTATTATTATTACAACGAACAAGAAATAAAATTTCCATCTAAAGACAATAATTAATATTCATGTTACAAAAATAAATAATATATCATATATGCAAATAAAGAAAAATGAATGATTTTCTTAAAAAAGTATTCACTACTCATTTAAAACGTATTGTAAATCAGTCCCTAATCTTCCTTTATTAATTTATTCCGCTTATTTATGATGCCTGCGTGCATGCACAAATAAGTCATCAGATGTACATCCAGCAAACGTGCAAATATAAATATCAATCCTATTCAACTTAAAATAAACAAGTGAGAAAAAAAATTAACAAACAAAGAGTTAACAAAAACTGCCGATTTGAGGCATGAAGCTGTTGTTTTCCGACAAATATGTTTCATCAATCCAACTGAATATCCAATTATCCACGATGCGTGTGGACAAGTAGTTAAAGCGATAGATACACGACCACTTCTTGTCGTCTTCGTCCTTTTCTAGAAACAAAAGATGATTATTACTCTTTACGAACGTTGATCGGATAGTGGTCAAGAAAAGTCCCTTCTAGATATTTATTTACCTTCATTAATGTCTACAACAAAAAAGACTTTAGACCTCCTTCCTCTCATGCGTTTACAAAATACAAACAACCTTTTTCCACGTAAAAATAAAATCTTCATTATAGTGAAGTTATGTCTTGAAAATTGCTGAATACTAAGCATTCTAAATTTAATTTCTAGAGTCATATCTCTGTTCGAACATCGAATTAATATTGGACACAAGTAGAAAAATCTTCTTTTTACTGTTCTTGTCCTCTAATTCTTTTAACCATTCTATGAAGCTACCTGCAAACGGTTGACGCGTTTCGTAAATCAAAATTATGTACGAAAAATATATATACGATTACACGTTCAATTTGAATTGTGTACTGAATTTGAATTTGAATTTGAAGGTCTTCGGTCATATTTAACTTTGAAAATAATTCTCCTTCGTAAATAATTACAATGATTATTGGCTGATTGTGAATAATCATATGGCACCATCAAACAAAAAGAAACATATTACGATAATTTATTAAATTTTGGTTTATTATTTGGCAGGAGAATAATTTATTTGCAAGAAAATGCCAATTTTTTTTAACTTGTTGAATGCAAGTATATTTATAATTATTCTTGGATATCGGATTGTTCTTTAATCTTGTCCAAAATAATATATCGATACAAGGTATTTGCTTCATAGTTTAATATACTTTGCTAGAAATTTAATTAATCAATTTTAAAGGAAAAAATATATACTTGGGATAGAGAAAATTGTACTTTGAGAAAAAAATATTTTGATGTTGTAACGTTCATTGTTGATGCAATTATGATCCAGTCACTATATCTCTCTGAATTTAATGATATATATTATATATAGTCAATTGAAATGAACTATAACTAGAAAATCGCAAATTTCCAACGAACATTTTCTAACGGATTAAAATTCTTCGCAATTTTTTATGAATTTTGCGACAGAAAAAATCCTTTCGAAATACCGAGGACCAAAATATCTATCGCTAGTACAGACGGCCTTACCCGTTAGAAATGTCCGTCGGAACTAATGATGATCAAGTCCATGGAATTAACCATGGACGAAAATCTGTTAGTAGTTCCGTCGAACTCACGATCAATAATTAAATAAATATCATAATCATATTTAATATGCCGTATAATATATTTAATATTTTATTATCAAAAGGATGGAAATCCATTGGTAGTTTCATCGAACTTGGTCGGTAATTAAATAAATTCGCCCGGTGGCCGAAGAGGCCGCGAGCGGCCTGATCAACCGCGAGGCAGCCGAAAAGTGGTCGATCCTGTTGCTTGGTAGTAGATCAGGTTGTAGGCAACCAGATCAGCCGCGAGGCGGCGGTTAGGCAGCAGGCAACCCGATCGGCCTCGCTAGGCCGTAGGCGCCTGGCGACAGATCGGCCTCCAGTCAGCCGGATCAGGCCGCGGACGGCTAATTTTTTTAATTGGACAAGGTCGTCAAAAAAGTATATAACCATTGAAAGTTCCGTCGACGTTAATCATCGAAAGTTTCGATGAATATAGTGCCATTGAAAGTTACGGCGGTTAAGGCCGTCGAAAGTGGTTATAACCGTCATGAGTTCCGACGGATAATTTGTAGTTGAAAGTTCTAACGGCCGTAACCATCGAAACTTGTGATGAATTTTTGCTCCCATGGCAAATTGTTTGCAACGCTCACTTTTTCGACGAATGGGTTTCGTCGGAAAAATCGTCAAAAAATTCAATTTCCAGTGGATTTTCTTAGTTTTCCGACGAATGAGGCCGTCAAAAATGTCCATTTTTCTTATAGTGTATCTTACTTAAAATTTTAAAATATATGTAAAGTAACTTATCATGTGAATTTATTATTTATCATTTGATATTAGATAAAACTATTTGATTGGCATTCATAGAAAATAATTATTTGACCGGACAAGAACAAGAGACCGGTTTAAATGAATCGATTAAGTTAATTATGATTTCATTTTCGTATTTGATCATTAAGTTTGTACATTGTCAATGTAACATTTTGTACATTTAAAAAAATAAAGGTGGAATTAATTTAAAAAGGAGGGGAGTGTTTTCACCTCGGAGGATTGACTCACTCCGAGTAGACCAATTAGTGCTCGATATGCTATGTGTCAATGGGATATGAAAAGCAGATTCAACACCATGTGTCGATATAGTGATACGAGAGGTAGAATTCACTACAAGAATATTTTTTGCGGTGACCAAATTCGATACAAAATAGTATCAATCGGACACAAATGTTCCTTTTGCGATGGATTTGTGTTGGAAACCCATCCATCGAAAAACCCTTGGAAGCAAATATTTTGTGTCCGAAAGATGTCGACACAAAATATTAGCGGTGGCAACATCTGCTGCAAATATCAATATTACACAACCAAGTTGCATTTGCGGCAAACCATCCTATCCGACGCAAAGTTGAAATGATGTTTGACACAAGTTCCACTGCAAAAAATGTAAAAAATTAAAAAAAAAATTGTTACCCAAAACTTATATACACTTCCAAATTATAATGACAAAATGATCAGCAATTTATCAAAAAGAATAATATATATATATATCAAGTAAAAGAAATGTCAAAATGTACATATCAAACACATTTACATGATCACATAATAAAAATGATCATCAAGTTTGATGGATCATCAACTTGGGATGGTAGACAAAGTTGTATGTACACCTATAACATATACAAAATGAAAATGTAACAACAGGCAAGAAAAAAAAGCTCCTTCACTTCAACTTCAAATAACTCCAAAAGCTCAAGCACCATGTATAATTGTGTGATCCCACCTACAAATGCAAGAGGCATTTATATAACTTATGAGTTAGCAATATTTAACACAACAAAGTATATTATCATCTCCTTGATTTTCCTCCTTTGAAGGTTGGAATAGCTGTGATGTGATCTCCTCTAGTCCTGTCAAAAATTGTAATAGGAACCTTTTGTTCTTTTTCAAATCCATACGAAACTTAAAAATTTCCAACTTTTACTTCCTTAAGTGCTAAAAAAATGTGAATATTATTCCAAAGTTTCAGTGCATCTAAGCTTGGACTTGTCTCTGTCATCTGCTTATGCCTCTAAAATAGTCAAAGCAATTCATGTTTTCCTCTTCATGTTGTAGATTTTTTTAGTAACATGCTTGTCTTTCCTTTTCTTCTCCAACCATTTAATTAATTTCTTTCATCTACTAATTAACCAATAGTTTATGGCAAAGAAAATGCTTGGAGATGAGCTTCTAATTCATGCACTGTCTAGCCAATCACAATATCTGTAAAGTAGATACATGATTAAAGAAGTATTAGGATTTTATAATGCGTATTTTTAGGAATCAACAGATCGTTCTTTTACTATGATGATCATGAGAAACTACAACTAAGACTTAACAATATGTGACTTGAGCTAAATAAAACACAAAAAAGTTCGAGTGATGGGAATAAATCTGTCCCTTAGCATTAGCAAGTGCAAACTAGATGAGGTCTAATTTACATCATTAGCAGCAAAAGTTTAGATCATTAGTAGTTCTAAGATAGATAAGATCTTAGATCAGTAATAAAATATGCAGTTGACTTTGCAGAGACAAGCATCTAGATGTCCCTTGGCATTTTAGCAAACAGTTAAAGGGCGAATTAACATTTACTGACACTATTACATTAAAAATGGAAACAAAAATTTGTTAAAGAACAAAAGATGATTTAGTTAACTTCATTCAAATGAATATGACATAAGGGCAACCATGCATGTCATGCTACATGACTACTGCCTTCATAACAAAAGGAGATTTTCGATAGGAAAAAAGATGTTTAGTCAAATGAAACTTAAAATAAGTACTGGCCGAAGAAGTTGGTCATGTCAACCACTAGATTCGCCCAAGTTGATGGTGAAGGATGTGCAGATGCCTTGAGATTTCACCGCCGGCAAGTGAGCATCGGGTTGTGTCGTTCTTGAACTTGGATGAGTGCGTCGTGTACCATGGGTTTGAACTCTTCCAGGTTGACCTCATAGCTCCGGAGCTACGCAGCCTTCCAGTTTCCACTTGTCCATTGAAAACGTCTTCAACCATTGGGGCTTCAACAAGGAATCTGTTTAGGAGGAGTCTGCGGGCTGCCAAAGAAGGTTGCGAAGCCCAGACATGAGTGTTTGAACAGCTGTGGTGAAAAGGATGCGAATAAAAGAAAAGAAAATAAGCAATCAACACACAAACTAAGCATAAATCACATCGGATGCTCCAACTTAGCATTCCATGTCATATCTGCTGCACTTTTTTTACTGACAGATTAAATCCGACGCTTCTAATTGGAGCATCGGATCACAAATCTATCGCTATAATAGAGTGATGGATCCCGAATTTCATGCTAAAAATGAATAGGAAAGTGTCCGATTAAATCAGACGCTTAATGATTACATCAGACACTAAGAATAATTATTTTGTGAAGGATTATAATTCGACACTAAAAATTGGATGCTAATTCCCAATTTTTTAGTAGTGATTAGAACAACTATCTTGTATTAATGGGATACGAGGAATGGAAGGAAAATACAATAAGCCCTGTGTCAATAGGATACGAATGATAGTTCAACATTCTGTGACAATGGAATACGAGGGACAAAATTAGAACGACCACCATGTGTCCATTGAAGTATAAATGCTCATCTAATTTATTAAATCAATGAATGATTTCTTTCAATATCCAATAGTTGAAGTGTGTCCTCTCCTTTCTAGGATTGATATATGTGTCCTTGTGATAGATGAAAATAGAGATCTTGTAGTCGCCAAGGGTAGTTTAGAGTGTAAATTTGACTTGTAGCGAGGCAATATAATGTTATTAGTACTTGCAAGCCTTAGTTAAAAAACGTTTTGGCTACTTCTTGAGTGAAAAAAGATGAATGAAACAATGTGATGCAATAAATTTACAACAAATAAAATAATTAATAATTGCACTAGTCGTATCAAATAATAAAGTACATATATAGTGGAGTTTTCGATCCCACGGTGAACTATGTTAAATCTTATCTATCACAATAATTTATTAAAGAAGTAATGATGCTGTGATGTGAAAAAAGAAAATTAAAGTGCAAAAATGAAATGATAGAAATAAAATAAAATGGTGGGAACATGGAGAATTAAAGATTAAGATCAATTTGCATGCACAACGATGATAGTTGTGTTATAAAAGATAGCAAACAACTTCAACTCTTAAGACAGATTAAGAGTACCTAAGTAATGACCTCTCAACTACTAGTCGTTGAATGTTGGGTAAAAAATAATAAGCTACACAAAATTTAGCACAAATGTCTAATTAATGAAATCACATTATGAATGTTTCATGTCAGAAGTTAAAGCTCAATTCACTGAATAATAATAAAATCCTAGAACTAATGGTCCTATGCCTAGTTTTTAATCTGATTCTGGAATATAACATGCTTAGAAAAAAGCATTAGACATACATTCATAATAACAAATCTAATAAAAATTAATCAAGGGATTCATGTAGTTTTCTCATCAAAGTAAATATCTCTATACAAAATAAATTGGGCATGAAATGTATGAGAAAAGAGCATCCAAATAGTAAGTGGAAGACCAAATTCATCGCCTCCGATGACCTCTGAACCGCTGTAAAGCACAAACGTTGGCTTACTCTGCAGACTCTTTCAAACAATCACTTCAACTTTGAAATTATCCTAAGTAGTATTGCACAACTCCCAAGCTTCAAACATCACATTCTCTTCCCTAAAATTCCTCAATTTATATTCCTCAGCCGCTTCTAGAATTTTCTTAGAGTTTTGTTTGATTGAGAGTCTTTCCATGTTAAGACAAAAAAAGATTCAAATTGGACTCCAATTAGGCTTTAAAATCATCCAAATTTTCAAATTATGAATCAATATATTTCCAAATAATTCATAGGCCATGCTATGATATAGATTTATTGAAATTCCTTAAAAGAAGTCGATGAAAAATAACTTATATGAATCTCATGGGTGGCTACTAGAGTGTCATAACTTAATCAATGTTTGAATTGAATTAAAAGTGCAACTTTTGTAGTTACACTAATTTTATGACTTTTATAATGTTCAAATAGGAGCAAAATTTAATTTCATAGCTCATTACTCTAACGAATTTAATTTTAAGTTGAAATTGTCATTTTCACTGCATGATTCTTGTCACGAGCCATGACTATTTTCACATGAGCACACCGTGACTTTGATTTCACCACCCTTGACAACTTCATTAATCACTTTCTACCTTCGTTTCTCTACATGTGTTTTTTTCAATAGTTTCTTAACTCTTTTCTCATACTTCTTAGACAATAAAATACATTGAGTAGATTTTCATTTTAATAAAATAAAAACAAATAATATAATAAAATAATGAATCATATGATAAAATTAAATAGAATGGATTGAATATATGTTGGAATATACACGCATCACTACTACGAAGAGAAATGTCCCTTATTCTCGAAGTGACATGTCTAATTACTTTTGACATTTGGAACAAAGGAATGGTTTAATAGATCTCCATCACTTTCGTCTATAAACTTCTTTGTCTATTGTATTTTCATTCTCTCCTATGCTCATCATTCTATTGTGTTTAAAACATTTTACTAATGGATTTTAAGCTCCAGCATTTCATTATAAATCATTTTCGTCATTTTTTATACACGAATTCAACCCCACCCTTCCACTCTTGTTGTCTTGTGATTAATATCACACATACAAGCATACATATACATATACATATACATATATATATCCATCTATGTGTATTGTGTTTATGTGATAATCTATAGCATTTAACAAACTAATTAATTCAAAGACTATACTATACATGACCAATTCTAATTAATCCTCGCGATGTCCAAACACCCATCATGAGACATGTGCCATTATTAGTTCATACTCTTAGTTACCTACATGGATTTGGAGTACATGAGAGTTTATCACAAGTAAAAGTTCAAGCATGTCACATACACACACATATATATGTATGTATGTATGTATGTATGTATGTATATATATATATATATAATTAGCGGAAAGCACTAATCACAGTCTTTATTCAATAAGCACCAATACTCAACATAAAAATATGAAGTCATTTGGAATACATTTTTTCTCAATTATATAGGAACGTAGAAGTTCCTGTATAACTTTTTTATCATTAATTATATGATGTTACTACCTTGTAATAAATTTAAAAATAATGCAAATGATAATATTTTTTGATAATGTTCTTTTATGTGAATTATCTCAAAAATGATTTTTATGTTTAAATATTGCTTCTATTAGTAATACATACTAATACATGTCATTTCCTGATATGAATACATATGTCAAAGCATAACATGATAGTCTAGGATCTATAGGTGTATATCAAATGCACAAACATACTAGAAAAGGTCTCTTGCGGTCTCTTGTAAATGTTGATATGTTAAAATACAAAGAACATTTAGATGGGGAGAAATTTAAAATAATGTTTGGAAAGAAAAAATGTGTTGAGTTTCTCATTACAATTAGTTCATTCAACATATGTTCCATTGTAAAAGGCTCTTTGGTTTGCCACAAGAATAGTATATAATTAAAATTGTAGAAAATTTTTGCGTCAATAGAAGCAAATCTATAGATACCCTTGTGAGCTAAGGTGAGAGATTTTGTTTTGAAATGTTTTCAAAAACTCCGGAGGAAAAAAAGAAAATGTGTGATGTTCCTTATGCAAATATGGTTGGTAATTTCATGCATGTCATGCTCTGTACTTGGTATGATATATATTATGTTGTGGGTTTAGTAGGGCAATATAAAGCAAATCAAAGGTGTCAATACTGAAAGATGAAAATAATTAGGGGGTACTTTAAAGGCATTACAAACTTTGCATTATACAACCACAAGTGGAGTTTACAACTATATTCATTGAAGTTGATTGTATATGTGACATTGATGAACAAAAGTTGATTTAGGATGTAACTTATGCTTAGTAATGGTGTTATCACATGGAGTAGTAAGAAGAATTATTACATAGGGCTATCAATTGCGAAATTCATAGCATGTTCAATTGCAATGCATCATGCTTTATGGCCTGAGAGATTTCTTCAACACTAGCATATTTTTAATATTGCAATGAAAAAAAATGATTTTTTAATGTGATAATCAAACAATCATTGCTTATATGAAGAGCAAGAAATGTCATTGAATTTATTATCCATGCATTCAACCTATTATTCCTATCATTTATGTTTATTTTCATAACATTTGTGTATCATTTGTCATTTGTGCCAGCACAACACATTTTTCTTTCTATTTCATGAGTTGTGATAGTTTCTAAGAATTTGACTATGCCTTTGCACATAATTTCAAAGAAAATGGAGAAGGACATAATATAAATACTTTCACACCCTTCTACCCTAGCCGTCACAATTGTGTGACATCTGCATAGATGAGGACAAATTCTGAAAAAGTGAAAAAAAATTGGCATTCCTACCTACCACTTATGTTTTATTATGCGAAAGAAACTTCCCCTCATGTTATAAGGACACATGGTGAGGTTGAAAAGAAAGTACAAAAGGGACCCTAAACCCTTTGAAATTGAGAAAGGATTGGAAGGTGCCATATTTTGGGAGCATAGGAAAATGGCAGGAGCAAGGTATTTTCATCTATTTTCTTTCTTTGTTCTTATGTCGGATCAATAATTTATTAATGGAACTTGGATTAGTTAAAAATAACTATGGTCCATTTTAGTGTCTAATATTTCTATCTAAGACTACTTTAACTGGAAATATATGAGCGGCGGCGGTGGTGGTGGTGGTGGTGTGTGTGTGTGGGGGGGGGGGGGGGGAGGTTAAGCACTTAAGCCAATAGAAGGGTTATCATCATGCACCCAGATATGAGTATTACAAAGGCAAGGAAGGCTACAAGTATGCAATTGAAGTGTTGGGAGTAGGTGGTTGCTCTTTTGTAACAAATGTATTACTATAGTTGATGCGATTTTTCTATAGAGTAGAAAAATTGACAAGTGTACCAGTCGCACAAGTAGTAAAAAGGTATCAATCCCACGAGGAATTTTATTTCTATTTCTTACTAGATGAGAAATTTTTTAAGAGAAATAAATTATAGAAATAATCAGAGAAAAATAAGACATAGATCCAAGGAGGGGGAAATATCAAATAGGAGAAATGTTGGTTTTACTAAGCATTCCTTCACTGTTATTTAAATTAAGTAGGAAAATCATATCTGATGAAAATAATTGAAATATAAATTAGAACTCTAACCACACGTCCTATCTGTTTTATCGATTAAATAATTAAAGAAAGTTCAACCAAATCATTCTTCAAATATTTATGAAGAAAGCATAAAGCAATTCAATTCATCTCAAAGACTTTTCAACCGATTAAGTCTAAGTTTACACCCCTCTAAATCTCATTGAGTAGATAAGGGAGAAATACGAGATGTTAAAAAGAGATTAGATTCACAAGAAACACAACATCCATATTAAAAAATATATAATCTTTCATTGAAATAACAGGGAAGTTCAACAAAATAAAACCAACAGAGAAGGACTACTCCATTGCTAGAGAGTTAAACATCATAATGCAAAAATTAGAGTACAAAATATCAGCAAGAAAATAGAACTCTAAAATATGACTATAAACAAAGTAGCCACAATACTCTATAAAAGTGGATGTTTTTCCTCTTAGATCTGATGCCTCCATGGAGTGGAAAGAGGGTCTTTTTATAGTCGTTCGTGACAAAAATCTAGGGCTCAACACGGACCGTGTCATTAATTACACGGGTCGTGTTGATTAATGGTGTGATTACACGGTCCTGATCTAGGACAATGGATCCTCCATTATAATTATAGCACAGACCGTGTCATTAATGACACCGACTGTGTTGTCTTCTGGTATCGTGGCAGAAATTTCCACGTCATTATCAGACATGATCTGTGCTGTCATGAAACTGTCCATTTTAATCAGCGTATGGCAGAATTCCCCCGGCCGTGTCACCTGGACGCGAGTTGTTTTCTTCTCCTATCAAGCAAATTATGTGAAATCACACAATAAAAAGTAAAATAGTATTTCCACGAAAAAATTAGAAAATTGATGCATGATCATTTAATTTCTAACTTATTAAAGTGCAAGATAATATATGGAATTGAGCATGCATCAATAGTCCTATTTATATTGCCTCCAACTTATTGCCAACATATCGATAATTGACAATGAACCATAGATTGCAATTCAATTGATATTTTATAAAATATCAATTGAATTGCAATCTTTGGTTCATTGTAATTACTTGCCCTTCTTTATTCGTTTTAATGTTAAATTAGTGTCTAGATTTAATTTTCTTTAAATTAGAAATTAGAAGTTGCTAATTTCTTGCATTCTAATTTTATTGTCCACTTTTAAAACATTTATCATTTAATGTAACTCACTTCGGTTTGATTTATAACTTTTTAAAATTAGAATTATAGTTCCACTAGAATTAAAACACCTAAGAAACTAATACAATACTTATGATTAGTGCCAACTAGATTATGTCACTCTAGAGATATGATGAACCGACTAATTATATTTTGATTATGGTGTGAGTCTCCAAACATGTCATTAGACTCTTGATTTATTTCTTAAGTAAACAAATTAGTGTCTGCTACCTTAGATACATACTAAATGGCCAAAGTAAAGAAGTTCATCAAACATAAGGGTAAAGGGAAGGATTTTATGATCGCATAAAACTTTCACACACAATCAATCAAATATTTTTTATGTTGAAAATATTTTCAGAGATGAAAGTTAATTACTATAGGGCAAGACATATATTGTCATGACCATGCTACAAAACAAACATAGAGTATAATAAGTGACATGATTATTTAAGAATTTATTGGCTCATGCACTCTTGAGTTAACATGAGTCCCTAACAGGACATATGTTTTAAGAATAATTGAACAATTGTAAACTCCAACAATTCACACTCAAATGAGCTATTATAAAATCAAGGGCGAATATACTTACAAGTCATATTGTCCATTTACCATTTTTGGACAACAAAGTGCAAACATGAGCCCAAGGTAGGCAAGTGAGAGATTGTTGGGTTTGATCCACTTATGAACAAGTGGGGCACGAAGCGTGTCAGCCACCCACTACCCTACAAGCAAGGCATGTGCGATACACATGCAACATTAGCTAAAATGGTAGCTTATGGACACTTGGTGTTTCTTCTTCACCCCAACTTTTTCTATAAAAGGACACTGAAATTGAGGATTTTGTACGCTCACTCTAGGTTTGTCCGAGATCATTTGTGCCATGGTAAGAAATTCCTTTCTCCAACGAGTTTCAATCTCTAATGGTGAGATACAAGCACTATAAGAAATATGGGGATTACAAATGGTCGAAACTGACGGAAACATCATTTCTGACGATTTTTTCGATGGAATCGGGACGTCCGAAAAATGGTCATCTTAAATCAATTTTCGACGGTTGGAAAAGAAACGCCAAAAATTTCGACGGATTTCCGACGGTCGTGACCGTCGATATTTGCGGCGGTCGACGAAACCGTCGAAAATTCGATGGTCACGACCGCCGATATTTTTGGCGGTCGTCAGGCGACCGTCGAAATTTCGGCGGTCAAAATGATCACAAAGAATTTTTATAATATAAAATAATTAGCCGCCGGCGGCCAAATTCGGCCGCCAACAGTTGAGCAGCCGGATCCAGCCGCACCGCCAGGCAGCCAAATTCGGTCGTTGGTGGCCGAATCTAGCCGCCTGCGGCCGGATCCGACCATTGGGGGCCGGATCCAAATGCCCGGCGGTCGATCCGACACAACAGCCGGATCCGGGGAGAGAAAGAGAGATGCCAACGGGAGAGGGTCACCGACGGTCGACGCTGACATTCGGTCAGAGGCTCGCTGGCCGAGAGAGGGAGAGGGAGAGGGGGGGGAGAGAGAGAGAGGAGAGGATGGAGAGAGGAGGGGTATTTTATATATATATATATATATATATATATATTTATTTATTTATTTATATATATGTGTGTGTGTGGAAAGTTGAGAAAGCGGGAAAACGAAAAAAACGGGATAACGAAATTTTAATTACCGACAGCTCTTGCCGTCAGAAAAGTAAATATTAATTATTTTTAAATTTACCGATGGTTGTGACTGTAAAAATTATTTAATTATAAAAATAAAATACTATATTTAGTTATATATAATATTTTTATTTTACAGACGATTTGAACAGCCGCTAATTATTACCGACGGTCAGAACCGTCGAAAATTATGACGGTTTGGACTGTCATAAATTATATTAATAAAATACTCCTCATATTATATTATTATAAATTTACCGACGGTTACGACTGTCGAAAATTGTGACGGATGGATATCCGTCGGAAATATCATCGTTCCTAAGCATCGAAAAATAAAATAATAATATAACAAATTACATAATTTATTATTTCCATTTCCGACGGTCATAACCGTCGGAAAATTCGTCGAAAATTGCGACGAATGGATATTTGTCAGAAATATAGATGTTCCTAATCGTCGAAAAATAAAATAATAACATAACAAATTACAAAATTTATATTTTCATTCATGACGATCTTAACCATTGAAAATTCGTAGGAAATTACGACGGATGGATATCCATCGGAAATATTGATGTTCCTAAATGTCAGAAAATAAAATAATAATATAATAAATTACATAATCTATTATTTTTATTTCCGACAATTGTAACCGTCGAAAATAATTCCGTCGTAAATTGCGACGGATTTCTACCCGTCGAAAATTGTCCATCGGAGAATGGTAATTTTCTTGTAGTGAAGTATGGGCACTTGATGTTCATAAAAAAGAGCCGCAACGAGTGATCCATCGCTTTCATATCAAGGGTTATTATGCAACTTTTAAATTTATATGTGCGATAAATTATTTAATGTAGATTCTCGATCATATGATTTAAAATTTCTTCAAAAAAGGTTTTTATCCAAAAAATTGCATTGATTTTTTTATGATATTGTACGCTTTTATGATTGTTGGCTTGTACAGTTCACTCATATTTCCTATGTTCAAATTGGTGTATATTTAAGGGTAAAAAATGTAAAGAACAGGAAAGAAAGTCTCAATTACATTTCATTCTATTTCAATACTCTTTCATTTCAATCATTAAAAATGAGAGTAAATGATCGGAAAGTTTTTATTAAAATAAGGTTTGGATTTAACCTTATTTAATTAACATATAATTAAATTTATAAATAAAATATTTCTACAAACAAAAGTATCACTAAATTTCTATTATCTTTTTTTATGTTAATCATGTCATTGAAACAAACTTAATTACTTACTTTATTTTCTTCTTCATGTCATCCTAAATCTTGTATAATAATAATAATAATAATAATAATTTCTTCGTAGTAGTAGTAGTAGTAGTAGTAGTAGTAGTAGTAGTAGTAGTAGTAGTAGTAGTAGTAGTAGTAGTAGTAGTAGTAGTAGTAGTAGTAGTAGTAGTAGTAGTAGTAGTAGTAGTAGTAGTAGTAGTAGTAGTAGTAGTAGTAGTAGTAGTAGTAGTAGTAGTAGTAGTAGTAGTAGTAGTAGTAGTAGTAGTAGTAGTAGTAGTAGTAGTAGTAGTAGTAGTAGTAGTAGTAGTAGTAGTAGTAGTAGTAGTAGTAGTAGTAGTAGTAGTAGTAGTAGTAGTAGTAGTAGTAGTAGTAGTAGTAGTAGTAGTAGTAGTAGTAGTAGTAGTAGTAGTAGTAGTAGTAGTAGTAGTAGTAGTAGTAGTAGTAGTAGTAGTAGTAGTAGTAGTAGTAGTAGTAGTAGTAGTAGTAGTAGTAGTAGTAGTAGTAGTAGTAGTAGTAGTAGTAGTAGTAGTAGTAGTAGTAGTAGTAGTAGTAGTAGTAGTAGTAGTAGTAGTAGTAGTAGTAGTAGTAGTAGTAGTAGTAGTAGTAGTAGTAGTAGTAGTAGTAGTAGTAGTAGTAGTAGTAGTAGTAGTAGTAGTAGTAGTAGTAGTAGTAATATCATTGATACAAATATTATTATTTATTTATTTATTTATTATTATTATTATTCCAATTTATTCTGTAATAAGTCATTAGATCTAAATCGTTGTATACAGATACAAATATCATTGAGGTTTATTTTCATAAACTTTTTCTAAACTATCATGATTTTCACATCTAAGTCCAAAGGATGAACTTGTTTTTTTTTGGATCCCAAATTATCACGATTTTTTCACTTGAATCATCTGATCTATTACATTTTTCATTATTTTTACTTTTTATATTTATGAAAAGATTAAATTACTCCTCCCTCTAAAAAACATAAAATAACAAATATAAAAAATAAAAAAATCATTGGAAGGATTAAAGTGGTGAACAAAGAAATTTATCATTTATGAAAAAGACTAAATTACTCTCCTCCTAGTTTTTTTTTTCTTTTTTTATATTTATTATTTGATGT
The DNA here is from genome assembly GCA_030549335.1 of Pontederia crassipes. Classification (NCBI taxonomy): domain Eukaryota; kingdom Viridiplantae; phylum Streptophyta; class Magnoliopsida; order Commelinales; family Pontederiaceae; genus Pontederia; species Pontederia crassipes. Next base: position 41,813,789 of record CM060190.1, read on the forward strand.
GTTATGGAGAGAGGAGTAATTTAATTTTTTTATAAATAAAAAAATTAAAAATAGTGGAAAACATAATAGAAGTAGACGGAAGGACTAAAGTGAAAAAATCGTCATAGTTTAAGGATAAAAAAAGAAGTTCGTAATTTGAAGTTCGATACGAAAAATCATAATAGTTAAGTTTATTAAAATAACCCTATCATTTACAACTCGCAATGAATTGAGAAATAAATGCTAAATAACGAAAAACGTACGTAAACTGGTGGTTTTGAGGCCAGCAACCGTTGTTTGTTTTGTTTCCTGGCACAAATATTTAATTAATCAAAGTGCATGTTCAAAGCGTGTGGAGAAGTCATGTTCAACATCAAGAATTATATGGACGAAATTCTTGTCTTTTCCCCTTTCTTTTCGATATAAAAAAATTGTTATTATTGTTCATGTAAAGTTGATGGATTAGTTATCCCAGTGGTCAAGTCCATTCTAGATATAAACATAGAAAATAAAAATAAAATATGTAACTGAATAAATTAGACAATAATTATAAAGGAAATGACGTAGAAATATAAAATATCAACAAATATATATACAATTATCAAGATACAAAAGTAATACATAAAATGAAATTTTAAATAATATGATATTTATATAAAATAAAATTAAAATAATAACTATTATTTTGATATTTTAAATAATTATTGCTATATTCTTAAAATAAATAATCTTTTAATTTCAAAATTGCAACTCGCGCTCACAATTGTCATAAAGCATAATTTGAAAAAAATGTTTATTTACATTTATTTGCGTTTACAATTGTCTCTTACGTCTAACCAAACAAGATCGAACCCTTTCTTTTTTGTTACCTCCTCGATCGGATGGTTTTATTTGAGTGCACTAAATTAATTATTATAAAAATAAATGTTCATTGCATCTGTAATCCCTGAAATGCAGAACTAATATGCATGCAAAGTTAAGAGATGAAAAGTTGCTGGTTTGGATTTTTGCTTAGATGGCGGATGCTTCATCTTACGGTGCCGGTTTGTTACGGTCATTTGTGTTATTAAATTAATAATAATTGAATTTTGTCTTAACTATGGTAGTCACATCATGTCAATTCTTCTAACTTAAATGGATATCAATCCAACAGTCGTTACGTACGTACTTCAAAATTCTACATGATTTGGATAGATGCATTAATTAATTTGTCAAACATGGATAGGTGAAAAATCAAGACATGGAAAGTTCTACACGGAATGTTCCATGTCAAATAAACGTTATTTTTTCGGACGGAGTGATCGGGACATTAACTTATCTTATAGATAAAGAACTTGAATTTAAAGTCTTTTAGTGATACTAGTCTTAAATTTCGTGCTATCCACCACGATTGATGAATATTATAAATAATATATCATATATAATTAAAATATTATAATTTATAATAATTATCAAAACTTTATTTATAATTATCTTTTAAAAATGAATTATTATTTATTTGCACATTATCTTTTATAAGAAAAATATTATTTACATTAATCATATTGAAATTAATAAAAAGTAAAGATTAATCATAATTTAACTCAAATTGGATTATATTTTAAATTACTTTTAAATTCCAAAATTTATTTTTTATAAAAAATTATTTTTACTTGTACATTTTTTTAGAAAAATATATTATCTATCTTAATGATATCCAATTTGTTAAAAGGAAAAGATTAATCTTAATTTGACACAAATTAAATTATTTATTCTAAATTATTTTTAACGCGGGGACTCAGTTGCTTGAGACCGAAGGAAGTAGGGCTCCTGTTGAACCGAACTCCAAAAATAATAAATTATCTTTTATAAAAGAAATTATTTTTCCTTGTAATCACAATAAAATTGAAAAAAATAAAGATAAATCTTATTTTAACTCAAATTACATTATTTATTTTAAATTTTCAAAAATAATAAATTATATTTAAATAAGAATGCTTAGTTACTTGCATATTATCTTTTAATAACTAAATTATTATTTATTTTAATCATTCTCCAATTTATTAAATGAAAGTATTAATTTTATTTTGACTCAGATTGACTTATTTATTTCAAATTATTATTTAATTCCGAAAATAATAATTATATTTTAAAAATGAAATATTTTTATGTACATTTTATTTTAGAAAGAAAATATTATTTATTTTTATGTATATACTTATGTTATTATTACTGATGGATATGGGTTTTCCCATGCAGTCTGACAAATAATACGGGATCCTGTTGAATTTTCTATAATTAGGATTATAAACATATCTACTTTATAATCCTAAATAAATTATAATCCTTGCCTACCAAAAGTCCTACCCAGTCAAACTAACTTTTTTTGCGTAAAAGTAAACAAACTTTACATTTCAAAAACTCATTTATTTTTGAATGGTACATATATAATTATCTTATATAACTAACTTAACTTCTTTGTCTAAACGATCCTAATAAAATTGTAAGAAAAACTCTTACTTCTACTTAAATTAAATTTATCACTGATTTCATTAGATTTAATTTTAGAAATTTAAAATAAATTAATATGTTTCTTTGTTTAATCCTATTTCTAATCAAATTGATCTTACCTTTTATATTTTATCTTTTTTTATTATTTCTTTGGCTTATATTTATCCTAATATTTATGTATATGGATATTTATTTTGTATAGTTAGATTATTGCATGCTGAAATTTGAAAAACAATTAATATGCTTCTTTGTTTAATCAACCAAAGAATACTGATTTCATTAGATTTAATTTTAGAAATTTAAAATAAACTAATATGTTTCTTCGTTTAATCCTAATTCTAATCAAATTGATCTTACCTTTTATATTTTATCTTTTTTTTTGCTTATATTTATCCTAATATACATATATATGGATATTTATTTTGTATAGTTAGATTCTATCCAATATGATGTAATATATTTATACGGATCAGAATTTAAATCGAATTGAAGAAAATTTACTCAACTATTATTTTGGGTAAAATTAAATGAATCTGGCACTAAAAAATAAAAAAAATAACACAAATTTCCAAAATTACTACTTTTACTCATTCTTTTTGTAATAAAAATATTATATTATTAGTGATAATATTAGGATACGTATTTGATTAGGATTGCTTGGATTGGGATATTTTCAAACTCCAAAATTAAGTATTAAGATATATGTCGTTTTTATATATTAGTATTCGAAACAGATTATGAATGTTAATGTAAATATTGATTTTGTTAGATGACGTTCTTATACATATTGAGAGTATGACTCGAATTTGAGTAGATTAAGAATGGTTAAGAAACTGATTTAATTTTCAATTACGCATATATATATATGTTATCTGATATTTTATTATTAATATTAGGATGCAACTATTATTATCCTAATTTTAATTACTATTTCGAGTCTCCTACTCAGATTAAAATTGAGATTATATATAATTATAGTTATTATTGATTTCAATATTAAATTTATTATGGTTACAATTAATATTAGGATAATATGTTTACGTAACTAATTTTATTCTATTGTACTAAATATTAGGATACAATCTCATATAATCTAAATTGTGATATCGATTGGGATTGTACATAAATTATGGTTATTATTATTATTTTAATTATGACACATGTCATTATGGTAATATTATCTCATCCAATTTTAGAGATAAAGACAACTAAAAGTTAAAATCAAATTTCGTAGGATAAATTAATTAAATTTCTAATGAAACTAATTACTTTCAATTTGTAGACTTTCTCCTTAATCCAATTTTGGAGATAAAATCAACTAATACCTAGATAAAATTTTCTTATAATAATATTATTTTTTTAATGACATGCGTCATCATCTTATGATGTCATTTGTCTTAATCTCAAACCTCGTGTTTTTACCTTTTCTATATTCTCTATATTAACCTTAATTTTGATTAGAATTAGAAACTAATTTCTTTTAAAAAGAAATATTATTTATTTTAATCATACTAAAATTGACAAAAAGTAAAGACTAATATTAATATGACTCAAATGGAATTATATCTTTTAAAATATTTTTTAGTTCCGAAAATAACAAATTATATTTTAAAAGGAATTATTTTTATTTGTAATAATTCTCAAATTGATAAAACTGAACGATTAATTTTAATTTGGCTCAAATTGAATTATTTATTTTAAATTATTTAAAAAATCCTAAATAATGAATTATTTATTTTACTTTTGTTACCTTATATATCGGACTATTATAAAATAATATTTATATTCCTTTTATCATACTCAAATTGGTAAAAGAAGAAAGAGTCATCTTAATTTCAATCAAATTAAATTATTTATTTTAATTCCAGAAAATGACAAAAAAATTTAAAAAGGAAGTATTTTTATTTGTAATCCTATTCAAATTGTTATAAATGAAATGCTAATTTGACTCAAATTAAATTATTTATTTATAATTTTAGTTCCAAAAATAACAAATTATTTCTTTTACTTTTGTTACCTTATGTAACATACTATTATAAGAATATTTATATTTAATTTTAATCATACTCAAATTGATAAAAGAACAAAAAATACTTACAAAATATATTTTGGAAAGAAAATAATTTATTTTAATATACTCAATTAATTTGAATCAAATTAAATTTTTATTTTATATTATTTTTTAATTCCGAAAATAAAAAATTATTTTTTAACTACATAATATCTTTTAGTAAGAAAATAATATTTATTTTTATCATACTCAAATAATTGAAGATTAATTTTTAAAATAATATTATTTTTCTGACTTTTTCATGTATTGTATATTATTAATATCGAGTTTTATATATTGTTACCTTATTTAACAAACTTTTTAAGATTAGTTTTATCTTTTAGATTTAAATTGAATTATTATTTTATCTTATTTTTTAATTTCGAAAATAAGATTATTTTTATCTTTTAGAATTAAACTTATTAATTATGTTAATTATTATTATTTGACACATGTTGTAATATTGCGCCACTTGTCGCGCTTCCGGGTCTTATGCTTTTACCTCTGCTTTTATAAATTTTTAGTTCTGAAAATAACAAATTATTTCTTTTACTTTTGTTACCTTATGCAACATACTATTATAAGAATATTTATATTTAGTTTTAATCATACTCAAATTGATAAAAGAACAAAAAATACTTACAAAATATATTTTGGAAAGAAAATAATTTATTTTAATATACTCAATTAATTTGAATCAAATTAAAATTTTATTTTATATTATTTTTTTTAATTCAGAAAATAACAAATTATTTTTTACTTACATAATATCTTTTAAAAAGAAAATAATATTTATTTTAATCATACTCAAATAATTGAAGATTAATTATTAAAATAATATTATTTATCTATCTTTTTCATGTATTGTATATTATTAATATCGAGTTTTATATATTATTACCTTATGTAACAAATTTTATAAGATTAGTTTTATCTTTTAGATTTAAATTGAATTATTATTTTATCTTATTTTTTAATTCCTAAATAAGATTAATTTTATCTTTTAGATTTAAACTTGTTAATTATGTTAATTATTATTATTTGACACGTGTTGTTGTATATTCTGCCACTTGTCGCGCTGTCGGGTTCTTGTGTGTTTACCTCTGCTTTTATATATATATATATAGATATAAAATTTGTTAATTATGTTAATTATTATTATTTGACACGTATTATTGTAATATTGTGCCACTTGTCGCGCTTTCGGTTCTTATGCTTTTACCTCTGCTTATATATATATATATATATATATATATATATATATTTGAGATGTAGTATTATTAAGTGCACTGGTCATGAGTTAGAGAGTGAATCAACATTGAATTTAATTAATTTAATAGATATCTCTTGTCACGGAGCAATGACACAGATGAAATTTTTAATAAAAATATTCTATATTTACAAATAGTTAAATTTAATATCTTATCTGGTGAGAATTTGATTGACGGTATTCTTTGTTGAAAACATATATGGTGGTTCCATTCACGTTTCTAGTAAATGGAGAGATGCATGTCCTCAGATTTGATCGAATTCTCACGCTTTCGTAAATACCCTATCAAATGACGAATTCAATTTGGTTGCTGACATGACTAGTAATTTAGATAGCATGTAATAATTTAATTAGTTAGCATAATAAATTTTTTTTTTGAAACACGACCTGTTAAATGTGAACTACAATTTCTCAAATAACCTCTATTTCCATTCGATCAACTCAGGGATTGAATAATAATAATTGACAACTGATATGCGCCTGGTACATTTTCTTTTGCCTTTAATACATATTTATAAATTTTGCGAGAAAAATACATTTAAGCATAAGCAATTTTGAATTGTTTTAAAAAACCAAATAGTTCTATTTTTTTTAGTGGGAGTCAATTGATAATTTTTAAGAAAACAAAGTGACTGAATAAATTTGCAGTGCTTTGTAGAAACCATACAGAAAATTTCTATTAATGGGTAACTTTAAAAATTTACTATTATCTTTTTTTAGCATCAGTTGTGAATATTTTTATTCTTCTTTAATAAAAAGAAATGAATAATTTTAGCGTGACAATAAGGTCACTCATTTTAATTTGTTAGCAAATTATTACGTACGCTTTTGCCTTGCTCAAAACGTTGACATACTTAAAAAAGGTTTACGTGCTAAACAAATCCCATATGTTTTACCTTTAAGCTTCAGCTTTGACCAAGGTTAATGTTAAAACTTCTTTAGAAATATTTTTTCCCAATTAATTCATCGCAGAATTTAACCCGCATCTCGCCGAAGCTGTCGTTCCTGCCGAGGCTCAGGACGACGGCGTCCGTGGGATTCGGCGACCCCGCGAAGAATTCGTGCATGTAGAAGTGGAGATGGGTCATGTTCTCCTTGCCGGCGGCAGAGCCGCCATGAGCTGACAAGAGAAAGACGAGGAACAGAAGGAAATAGTTGCTGGGGGACATGGTGATTGATAGGTGCGAAGTAGAAGTGATCGCCAAAGGTTATGATAGATATTTTGATGCAAGAAAGGGCAAACGAGCATGCAAATTTATAGAAATATTTTTCGACGTGGTTGGTCAAACGTTATCGCCAAGTCTATATATATATATATATATATATATATATATATATATATATATATATATATATATATCGGTTTGGCGAAGAAGTATTCAGATTAAAGGAGAAAAGAGGAACCTGCTGCCTGCATTCATGCCTTCTAGAAATTGAAGTCCACAATGACTTCTGCTTACTGATTCAACATGGTGCCCTAGACCAAGGTAGCCGTGAACGCGGGATGGAGGAAGGGATGGCCCCTCCCAATTTATTATTTTATCTTTAAGTAATCATGTGTATGCATGTATGTATTCGTTGGGAGCCTCTCATGCCCCTCCACTAGGCCTACGGCCACTTAAACAAAATGATTTTGTGAATTGTTACCATCTTATCTTTCGAAAGTCAAAAGTTTATCCCACAACCATGCACCATCTAATTTAGAATTTAAGAAATTTGTTGGTTCAAAATTGGTCCTCAAATTAATGGTGATATTTATAACAAATTTAAAATTATCATTCATATGTAAATAACCATAGTCCACTTGGACCTGTTTTGAGTTTATACAATTTTGAATCTCTTCTAGTTGTTTCAAGAGGAAAATGTATATGTAAAGTATTTAACGTAAAACAAGTGTAGAACACTCATATTACTTATTAAATTAATAAAGTAATATATAATAACATAAAAGAGAATGAATCTTTTTATCGAAGGATCAGAAAAAAAATCGGTCCAAATCTACTGCGGGGATCAACAAATGCTCGGGAGTTCCTCTATTCAATCCTTTTCCTTCTTCTTATTGCTCGATATCTCATTCGTATACATCTTCTTTTTGTTTCCCGGGTCTCTAGTGAGTTACAAACAGAGTTAGAAAAGATCAAATCTTTGATGATTCTATCACACATAATTGAGTTGTGAAAACTTCTGGATAGGTATCCTACATCTGGACTGAATTTTTTCTGGTTAAAAAATCTCTTTCTAATTGCTCTGGAACAATTAGAAGATTTTTCGAAAGAAATACGAAATAATAAATATGATGATGTTCAAACTATTTTAATAAATATGATTAATTCCACGACTGAAATTTATTTAGTCTTAGATGATACTTTTTTATTATCAAATTATGTCAATAAATATATATTACTTCATTTAAAAAGTATACGATTAATTTAATCATGAGTTATAATTATTAAATTTATTAAATAATAAGAAATAAGCACTCTATACCATTTATTTGTACCATATTCATCAACCTCTCGTTTCAAATGTAAATCTCATCACCTATTATTTGTACCATTCATTAGTCATTCAGCGATGACAGAATTATTTTTTACATATTTTTTATAATATATCTTCATTTTCTATAATATGCAATAATTAATATTTTTTATTTGTTATTCTAAATAAAAATTTTGATGCATTACACAAAAGATCAAATTGGATAAAAATCTGAATTTCAATTTCATTCTCAAATATACCCAAATTTTTTTTATAAATTTAAAATAATATTAAAGATGCAATTACTTGTAAAGAAGTAAAAAGTGTTACGTTAATGACTTAATATTCAATTATACATGATAAAAATGTTTTATCAATATGTAACGATCTTATTTGATCCATATCTAAACTTTTCACTACAAGAAAAAGCGTGATTTCCGATGATTTATTTTTGACGGGCAGAAATCCGTCTGAAATATCGACGGATTTTTCGGCAGATCGAATAAACCGTCCAAATTTTCGTCGGGTACTTTACGATGGTTCTAGCTGTCTAAACTTTCGATGGTTCAGAATCCGTCGAAACTTTCTGTCAAAAATTTTGATGATCGTAACCGTCGTTTCGACGGTTCACCTATCCGTCGAAACTTCTAATGGTCTTAGCCATCAAAATATTTTAACGTTGGTGGGGTATCATTATTTTATTTTTCGACGATTCTGACCGTCGAAAGTTGCGACGATTGACGGAACCATCGATATTTCGACGGTCAGACCCGTCAGAATGTTAACTGATCTTAATTAATTAAAATATTCTACTTTAATTAATGGAAATTGACCGTCAAAAATGGAAATTTATAATTTGTACAATTCTGTTCAGTTGACATATATTATTATATATATCGACGGCTAAAATCGTCGAAAGTTTCGACGGTTCATCCAGCGAGTTTGACCATCTTAATTCGAATTAATATTATATTATATTTACCTACTTTGCGACGGTTACGATCGTCGAAAACTGGCTATATAAATACCCGACCCCACTGTCACTTTCTCTGTTTCGATCCCTCTGCCTCTCTTCGTCAAATTCGTCCGACCTCCGCATTTCGTCCGCCGGTGACCTTCGGCACCTGCATTGCCTTCCCTCGCCGCCTGAAGCTATCGTCCGCCGCCCGAAGCTCTCGTCTGCCGCCTAAAGGTCTCATCCGCCACCTAAATTAAGGTCTCGTCCACCCTCTCAAATCCGGCTGCCCTCCGTGCTCTCTCCGCCCTCTCAGATCCGGTCGCCCTCCATGCGCGGCGGCCAGATCCGGCCACCCTCCGCGCGCGGCGGCCAGACCCAGCTGCCCTCCGCGCGGCGGCCAGATCCGGCCGCCCTCCACGCGTGGCGGCCAGACCCGGCCGCCCTCCGTGCGTGGCGGCCAGATCGATCAGATCCAGCCGCCTTCCGTGCGCGGTGGCGAGATCCGGCCGCCCTCCGCATGCGACGGCCAGATCCGGTTATTCCTGAAAATCAAATAATTCATTTTTTTCTTTGTGACTTCATGATTTGGTTATTCCTGAAGATTGCTTCTAGAATTTATGGTTCATTAAAACTATGTTATTTTGGTTGGATGCAAGAAACTAGTATATTTATGCATCATCGTGTGTGTTCTTTGGAGGAAAAATCACATGTGTATCCCAATGGATGTAGTGCGTCATTCTTGTATTCCTTGATGTTTTGCTACTTATAATTTGATGTATCAAGGCTTTGTGCCAGTTGCTACTTATTCCCATTGCATAAACTGTTTATGAACAATTTTTGAGGTGGCTAGGTAATAATATCTTTTAAGTGAGTGCATAAATGATTAAACTTGTACATATTCAAAGCACATTCAACAATTTCAACTTACGCCTTTGGATGTGTAGGAATTTGTAGCTTATATTGAATGGCAATGCCTTCGTGATAAAAGGGCATTGCAGAAGTTGCTCCTTGTTCTCATCCATTCATGAACTGTTTATTTCCGAAGAGTTTCTGAGGTGACAAGGCATCTTGTAAATGTGTGCATAATAATAGGTCTTTACGAATTCCAGAACAACATATTCAACTTAGTGACCTACAACTTTGGATGTGTAGTAACTGATAACTTATATTTAATATCAAAGGAATCATGATAAAAGACATTCCTTGAAGTTTAAAAACTATCGTAACTGTGAAATCCTATCGTAATAATCAATCATAGGTGACAATAGCCACAAAAACTATAGAGAACTGTTCCTTTTTTGGTGGAAGAAAGGATTTTTCTTTTTTTCTTTTATTGGTCTTCATAATCTTGGTTTTATGCAAAGCATTTAGTTATTATTTTATGTTATTCTAATAATTGAGTTAACTCTAGACCATTTCTTACAGGATTGCGTTGCAGTTCTCTCAAAGACATTTCCTGGCAGCTTGCGAATCAGTGAGTATTTTAAGATATTGGTATCATATGAGCAGTTATTTAAACTAAAAAAGAAACAAAGGTCGTCCAGAAATTTGAGACATTTATTTTGATTGTGAGCTATATTTGTTTGTATAAAGTATAGCACAGTAACACTAGATAGGTGTTGTTTCCTTTTGTTAAAGGAAGTTAAACAAAAAACCCCTTAATGAAACACAATTAAAAGAAAAGGCAAAAGAAACATATAGCAGTTACGTAGTGTGTGGCTTCTTTGACTTTGTCTAATTGTCTCTATCCAAAATAGTCCCCTCGAACAAACATCAAAATGAAGTATTTCAGATCGCTATATATGCATGACAATAGTTTCATAAACACTTTATTTTTCACTATACATGCATGATTGTAGTTTGTCGCTATCACGCTAAATGATGTAAATTTTTTTTATGATTTGTTCCTGATTAGTTGTAATTAGTGTTTACGATGTATCTTCGATGTTTTTTTAAATGACGGAATATGTGAACCATTGAATTGATTTACAATTTTTGACTGGTTTTATTACAAATTTCATAATTACTATAGCTTGCAAATAATGCAAACATTATGTCATACTTGAACGATCGTCGATGGATGTATAATAGAAATAATCCTGGTCGTAGAGGTTTGACACAAGAATTCATAGATGACGTTGACTATTATGTTAATGTGGTTTGTCAGTCTTTCTAATATCAGCGGGAGGGAATAATTATGTGTCCTGATTTGAAATGTGCTAGCACAAAGTTACATACGCTAGAGACAGTTAAGGTTCACTTATATAGAAAGGATTTCAAATCCAATTATTGGCAATAGGATGATTTAGGTGAAGGAGCGCCTTCAACAAGTGTCCCAAATCTAGGTCTCCATTTTGTCGATCCTGAAGTAGAATTTACTTCGCAATATGAATAGTTAGTTTATGACGCAACTGCAACTGAGTATGGCAATATTAGATTTGAGCAGGATGAAGAGGTACCAAATTCAGAAGCAAGAGATTTTTATGACTTGCTAAACGTATCAAGCCAACCATTATGGCCCGGATGTGAAAGTCATTTGGAACTATCACTTGCTGTTAGATTATTGAATTTGAAAGCTGACCACAATATTTCACAAGCATGTTTTGATGCATTTCTAGATATTTTAAAAGAGGTCACACCAACTGAGGCTCGCATTCTCTGAAAATTTTTACAGGACAAAAAGATTGATTAGTAAACTTTGTCTTGGCTTTTACAGGACAAAAAGATTGGTTAGTAAACTTGGTCTTGAATTTTACAGGAAAAAAGATCGTAATACTTTAATTATTTTTATACACATGCAGGCTGATGTGTGGTGGGAGCCCGAGAATATGGAACAAATGTGGAAGGCTTTTAATTCCCGGTGCACTTGGAAACCATCATTTTTCTGCACTGGGAAACCATCATTCAGATTTCCTATCTTGGTTATATATTCTCAAGTGCATGTTTCTTGACTTTTTCACTCATCTTTACTTTTTTGCCGCGAGGATGTTTATTCAGCGATTTAGAGGCGTATGATGTTATTGCTTCAAAGCAGAATTCAGGTTGCAAATGATAACACAAGAACTGTTATAATTACTTTTGCTTGTAACTTTATGAATGCAAGAAAATCAATATTTGAGTTATTGAACTTTCCGTGCACTAAAGTGGGACAATCGATATGGATGCTAAAAAAAGCTGCAACTGATGTATTGTGTAGCGAAGTGATGTATTTGAGTGATTGTTCCAGGGTTCAAATTCTTATTCATGTTTTCTTTGCAGGTGTATGGGTACAAACTTTCATTTTTCTCTTTGTGTTGTGCAGATCTGACGGGAAAGGTGTTTGGAATGGTGACCAAGACTTCTTTGTTTGTGTTTGGAATGACGACCAAGACTTCTTTGTTTGTGTTTGGAATGGTGTTTCTAAAACATTAAAATGTTTGTAATATTATGTTTGGATAGTATTGTGTTTGGATAGTATTATGTGATGGTTATGCAAATATTGTGATCCAAATTTCAGCATTACTGTTGTATTATTTGTTCGGACATTAAATTTCAGCATTTTTTTAATATTATTTTTGTTTACGACAGTTTTGACCGTCGGAAACAGCTAAAAATTAATTATCGAGAGCAAGATTTTTCAATACTTATCGATGGTTCTAACCGTCCGTGTAATATTATCGACAGTTTGAGCCGTCTAAAATCAACTATGGAGTCGACGGGTTAAACCATCGATATGAGTTGCTACAACCGTCCATAATAGCGACGGGTTAAACCGTCGATAAATATCGACGACTACAACCGCCCATAATATCGACGGTTCCAGCCGTCAATACTCAACGTTCGACGGTCACGCCCGCCAGCTGGACCGTCTATAATATCGACGGTTCAGAAATAACCGTCATAAATATCGACGACTACAATCGTCCATAATATCGACGGGTTGAATCGTCGATAAATATCGACGACTTTAATCATCGATAATATCGACGGTTCCAGTCGTCAATACTCAATGTTCGATGGCCACGCCCGCTAGTTAGACCGTCTGTAAGCCAGTTAGACCGTCTGTAATATCAATGGTTCAGAAATAACCGTCACAAATAGTTTGCGATGCCTTGTTCTCGCACGGACGCTATCCATCGAAAGAACCATCGGAAAACGTCATTTTCGATGGCTCTGGCCAATTTACAGACGGTTCGGACCGTCTGTAATGCCCTATTTTCTTGTAGTGTTTCTACTAATATTTTTTATGTGCTCTGTTAGTTGAGTACTTTACAAGGGTAACTACACATCTCTCTTAGGCAGTCTTGTGAATGGCACGTCTATATAACAAATAAAGTTAGAGATTATCACAAAATGAAACTTCTCATGCCGAGCTCAAACTGATTAAGAATCCTAAAGATGTCTTTTTCCAAATTATAAAAATTTCTCAAAACCTTCATCCCGTAAGAAATTTAAAAATGTGTGTATTAAAATATTGGACCTTTCGTGACGCTTAGAACGGTCTCATTTAGTCAAGTTTTCAAATTTTTTCAAGAAATGTTGATTTTCTTAAAATTTTTTTATCCAAAATTAAAAAAAGTATTCAAAATGTTCTCTTTTGCATTGTGCGCTTAAAAATGTTGGAACAAAAGTTTTGTATTTTTTCTAATTATATTTTAATGTTACAAACCTCGAATAATCAGAATCATATTTTTAAAGTGCGAGAAAAATTTAATTCGGATGAATTATTTTATGCACTGAATTTGAAGTTAATATTTGAATATGATTCATTCATATCTGGATTAACATTGAATATGAAAGTTGTAGATAATCTTGTTAGCTTTTTCACGAATAAAAAATCACATCATTCCAATATCGATGCAAAAAATTATGTGCAAAATAGTGCAGAATGATCGATCAGCCAATCTGGCGAATCGGTCTGACCGGTTGACCGATCCGAACAGAGAAGTCACAAATTGCATGATATTTGAAGAACAGTCGACCTACTGGAGGCACCTATCGACCGACTAAAGGCATTGGTCGACCGATTACAACAATGGTGGTCTAGATGAAGTTAAAACATGGACCGGCCGATCGGATGGACAAAGTGGTCGACAGGACTGCACACAAAATGCATTATAACGGCTAGTTTTTGGTTAAAGATGATGCATGCAAAATATAACATATTTTAGTCTATTATTTTAATTAATATTTTTATAATTTAATCATTGCATGCATCATTTTAAGTTTATTTTGGTCGTAATTCTAAATTTATTGATTATATCTATTAATTCTTGAATTATTATAACCACAGACAGATTAACTTCATTATTTTAATTAATTGATAAGGACAAGGAAAATTGTCGACTGAGATGAATCATTGACGCAATCAGAATTATATGACTTCGAGCTTTCCGTGCAAGGGACCAAATTTATAAGGAGTAAAATCTCCAAACTCATATGGAGTGAAATCTAAGGAGTTACATTCATATTGGACACAAAAAATCAATAGAGATTTGTTATGGGGTAATGTCGGGGCACCACTCTATACTTACGGGAGTAATGTCGAGATATTGGTGAGGTTATCACCTTTCATCACAAGGCAATTTTGGGAGTAAAAATTCATCAACTGAAACTTCTATTATGGGAGTAAAGGCTTTATCTTGGGAGTGAAATGCAATTGGTTAGATCACCATTAGAGAGACAAAGCTGTTTCGGGGGATTTGTTGGCTGTGAATCAAATCAAAGGGCAGTTTTACCGGACGTAAAGTGTGGAATTAAGGAAATATTGGTCGTAAATCAAATTTAGGAGGATTTTTCTCGGGTGCCAACTTCTTATCAAGTCAAAATTTTATGGGAGTTCAACTTATTGGTCGAGAATCTTATGATGGCATATATATTTTAGCTTCTCATGATGGTTACAAGTTTATCTCATATTTTATCCAATCAAATTTAAATCGACCGTACGATTTACGCCCGTGATCAACATGAAGACCTTGTTCGCACTCTATAAATAAAGGATGAAATCATCAATCTAATTTGTACTTTGAAGTGTGGTTTTCTTCTACGTGAGCTCTGTAAGCTTCGACCAAGAAGGAGTTGATCGGATGGCTAATCCAGACGCTCCGACAACATTTGAGGATCCCGATTTATTCTTATTGTAATTCTTTCAATTATTATTATTTTGTTATTATCTCTATGAAATTCTAGGATGAACTCCATGTTTTAGTTATTTTATTTTGGGAGATTATTATTAAAGGAAAATATTGTGAACCCTTGTTTTATTATTGAAATTCTTTTGATCAATTTTTAATTGTGTTTAATGTTTTTTATTTAATTATTTAAATTTTTTAGTTAAGTAATTACCAGTTTGTGGACTTCTTGATTTTATATTTTATTTTGTTAAATTAAATGATTTATTATGAAATTAAAAATTGACATAGGACTAATAACTAGTGTCTAGAGAATTAGATCTGTATGGTCTGTTAATCTATACCCATTTGTGAAGTGATTAATAGTCTAGAATTTTCATATTAATACATCTTAATTTTAATCTCATCTGCATGAATACCAGTTTATGAAATTTTAGTTTTGATTAAACTTCAGATAGTTTAATTTGCTTGATTAAATAATAGAATTACTAGTTTGTGAACTCTGTGATTTTAATTTTGTAAATTAATAACTTCAAAAAATTCTAATCCATCTTAAGGACTTTAATTTATCTTTTCTAGTTCACATATTTATCATTAATTTGTTATCATCCTAAGACCTAACTTTAACATCATTATCTTATCTTATTTTTAGTATTTCATTTTATAATTATATAAATCTATTTTCGATATACATGTTTTTCCTCTCTTATTAATTTATAAAATTAGATATTGAATTAATAATATTCCTCGTGGGTTCGACACTTTTTACTCCTATTACTATATTACTTGAGCGACTAGTGCACTTGCTAGCGATTTTATTTTGCTACATCATTTTGCAACGGTCATATTATTCAAAGAGACCTATAAAAGGATCCAAGGGGTGCAGAATCAATCAACTATTGAAAAAAAAAACATCAAGCATCAAAGGAAAATCATTTCTTAAAGTTATTGAGCCATGTTGTTAAATCTTCTCCTCTTTCTCTCTTCTCTGGATTAGAAAAAAAATCAAGAGCTCTCCTTTATAAAAGAGGTGTGCCTACCTTTTGAAAGGAGGATCGAGGATAAAAACTTCATTGGAGGAGAGGTGCTCCTTACTTTTCAAAGTCGAGAAAAGGTGGTGCGTTATAAATGATTTCTTTCTTCCCCCATTTGGAATGAAGGAATGTGTTTAGTGAAATCTCCGACGATTTTGAGGTCGAGAAGTTAGAGTGGGGATGTAGATCAAGATGTGACCGAACCTCTCTAATAAACCACCGTGCACCTTGTATTTGTTTTTGTCTCTCCCTCTCCTTCCTACCTTATTATGCATGTGATTTGATTATTATTGCATTGATTTAAAGTTTAACGAATTGATTTTAAACTTTCGTAATATTTTTTGTGAAATTGGTATTTTCGATAAAACACCAATTCACCCCCTCTTGGTTCCTTGTGATCCAACAAAAAATATTAAAAATTATTTTTCTAAAAATTCAGACCTCTCGGGACTTCTTAGAATGGCCTCACTTGATCTACATATGATTCTTGAATTTTTCAAATGACGTTGATAAACATATACCTTTACATATACATACATATATACATATACACATACACTTATATATATATATATATATATATATATATATATATGGGTTCAATGAGTATAGCGTATGTGTGTTGCGCGTGACATGAAGCGTCCATCAAGGAATGGACGGTCGTTGCATTTCACAGAGAGACAGAGTGTGGGCGGGAGGGAGGGAGGGAGACGCGCGGGAAGCTGCATTTCACACAGAGAGGGAGAGAGAGAGTGGGAGAGGGAGGCGTGAGATGTTGCATTTCAGAGAGAGAGAGAGGGAGGAAGGGAGATGCGTGCGATGCTGCATTTCACAAAGAGAGAGAGAGTGGAAGGGAGGGATACACGCTATGCTGCATTTCACAAAGAGAGAGAGAGTGGGAGGAAGGAAGATGCATGTGCGCGATGCTGCATTTCAGAGAGAGAGGGACGAAGGTGTCGAGATTCAAGAGATATCAATCATAGATGTAGAAATCAGGAAAGGGAATTCGCCAAGATCGCTAGAGAAACGTCGAAACTCGTATTGCAGGAAAAAGAGAGTTCAAGAAGAAAACTAATCTTGTACATGTCTATTTATACAAGAAACGAACTACTAGTGGACAAAAAAGAACAGCTCATCATTAACAACAGAGAATGTGATTGGCGTGGCTTGGAGAGCACGACAACACACTCCTCTGCTTAATTCTGTAATCTGTCTAAGTGTAATATGCTACTGCACTTGAAACTGCTTCTGCACCTGAAGCCTGCACGACCTGCACGACTGCAATTGCTGGTTGCTGCTATGGTTTAACACCCCCCCCCCCTCAAGTTGGCGGCCGAAAGATATCGAGGAGAGCAAACTTGGATAAAAGATATTCATGTTGACGTCGAGATAAGGCCTTGGTCATTAGATCAGTTGGTTGTTCATTTGTGGAAATGTGACATAATCTGATTAACTATTGAACAGCACGTTCTCGGATAAATAAGCAATCCACATCAATGTGTTTGGTACGCTCGTGAAACATTGGATTTTCAACTATCTGAATCGCTGATTTACTATCCGTATACAGCTTTATAGGCAGAGTAACTGGAAGATGCAGTTCAGAGAAAAGTCGTTGCAGCCAAATTACTTCAGCAATAGTGAGAGCTACACTTCGATATTCAGCTTGTGCCGAGGAACGAGCCACTACATCTTGTTTTTTTTTTACTTCCATGAGACTAAAGATGAACCAACCATTATGACAAATGCTGAAACAAACCTTCTGGAGATGAGACAAGCTGCCCAATCTGAATCTGAAAAAGCTAACAAAACAAAATTTTGTTCTGCTGGAAAGAACAGACCTTCTGGTGCACTCTTCAAGTATCTAACAATTCGAAGACCTGCATTCATATGTGACTCTTTGGGGCTATGCATAAATTGACTTAAATGTCGTACATAGAAGGTGATGTCTGATCTGGTTTGAGTAATATGAATAAGTCGACCAATGAGTCGCTGAAATGAACCTGGATCTTCTAGAAGAACATCTTCTTCTATTATATGACCAGAATTTTGCATGTGCAGATCATAATCATGTGATGTAAATTTGATACTTTCTTCCATATGAGTATAAGCTGGTTTGGAAGCACTCAAACCTGTATACGCAATTAAGTTTTGTGTATATTTTCTTTGAGTTAGGATAATGCCTTTTGTGGATCTCAAAACTTTCATACCAAGAAAGTACCTTAGAGTCCCCAGGTCCTTGAGTTTGATATTGCAGCCTAGAATGTCCTTCACTTGTTGAATCAGTGTAGGACAGTTTCCAATTAAAAGAATATCATCAACATAGACAAGAATGATAACAAAATTATCATCAACACATTTAGAATAGAGGGTGTAATCATTTCTGCTTTGCACAAAATTATCAGCCAGCAAGATTTCTGAAAATTTAATATACCATTGTCTTGATGCCTGTTTCAATCCATAAAGAGACTTTCTAAGTTTGCACACTTTGTTGGGCACTGAAAAACTAGGTGGGTTGGACATATATACCTCCTCAAATAGATCTCCATTCAAGAAGGCATTGTTAATGTCTAAGTGATATAATGGCAAATTCTTCTGGACAGTACATATTAAGGAAGCCCATATAGTAACAATCTTTGCCACAGGTGAAAAAGTGTCTTTATAATCTATGCCTTCTATTTTACTAAACCCCTTTGCTACTAATCTTGCTTTGAACCTTTCTACCTGTCCATCTGCCTGGAGCTTAATTTTAAACACTCATTAACAACCTATGGGTTTCTTGTCTTTTGGCATATCAACCAAGTCCCAAGTATGATTGGCTTCAAGAGCATCTAGTTCTAACTTCATTGCCTCTATCCACTTTGGATTCTGCATAGCTTCTGAATAAGTGGTTGGCTCAATTAGAAAAGTCATATAATCTGATTTTAAACTATCAAAGCTAACATAATTTGACATTGGGTATGTAGTTTTAATGACATAATCTTTCATTCATTCTGGCATCTTTATAGATCTCTTCGGCCTTTGACATTCACTGGAACTACTGTATGATATTGTAGGTCTTTGACATGTTGAACCTCTGGGAATATCACTGGAACTATTGTCTGATATTGTAGGCAATGAAATATGTATGTCAAGAGTTGGCAAAGAATTATCAGTAGAAACAGAGTGTTGAACTACATTATGTTATGTTGAAGGCTGGGAAGTTGAAGGCTGTGCATGCTGTACTGAGTCACTTGAGTCTTCAGATAACCTGGGAATATGAATACAATTTGGAAAAAATTCTTCTCAAGACACTAAGACACCATTTCTGATATCTTCAACTAAAACATCCTTCTGTTTGGAAAAATAAAATGTCTTCCTGAAACTTGACATTCTTGCTTACTGAAATTTTGTTGGTGGACATACCAATATACTTGTAACCTTTCTGAGTGTTACTATATCCAATAAAAACACTCCTAGTTGCTCTTGGTCCAAATTTATCAGATATGACTAAGTTGGAGACATAACAAAGGCATCCAAATACCCTAAGATGTTGGAGTTCAGGTTTTTCATTAAAAAATTTCTAATAGGCTGAGATATTCCCTAATACTTGTAAGGGAATTCTATTCATAATGTGCACAACTGCCTTTACACATTCATCCCAAAATCTGATTGGCATAGAAGCTTGAAATAATAGTGCCCTAGAAATATCCAAAATGTCCCTATGCTTCCTCTCGGCCAGTCCATTTTGCTGTGGACTGTATGGACAGGAACTTTCATGAATAATTCCTTTATCACTTAGGAAATCAGTGCATTTTTTGCTAAAGAATTTTGCCCCATTATCTGATCTGACCCTCCTTATCTTTTCTTTGTATTGTGTCTCCATTTGGATAACAAATTGCTTTAGGAAAAACAAGCAATTAGATTTTTTTCTTAAGAAGATAAATCCAAGTTAATCGACTAAAATCATCAACTAAAGTAAGAAAGTATTTATAGCCATTGTGAGAAACAAATTTGTAAGGACCCCATATGTCAATGTGTTAAACCATAGCAGCAACCAGCAATTGTTTCTTTCTGAATTTTT
The DNA here is from genome assembly GCA_030549335.1 of Pontederia crassipes. NCBI lineage: Eukaryota > Viridiplantae > Streptophyta > Magnoliopsida > Commelinales > Pontederiaceae > Pontederia > Pontederia crassipes. Next base: position 41,834,218 of record CM060190.1, read on the forward strand.
GAAAAGAAATCTAATTTGTTTTGCTAAAGGACATATGTCACAATGAAATGTCTTATTAACTTCAGAATCTTGACAGCTATCAGCATATTTCAGCTTCTCCAAAGGAAGATGTCCAAGCCTTTTGTGCCAGATGTGAACTTCCTTGTTGTCTTCTTTTGCACTCATCACTTTGTGAAGCTACACCAAACCATCAGCACTTCCTCCAAATGTTGAGAGATAATACAATCCATTAAATTCTATACCAATCAGGTGCAAATTTCCATTGTGCTGCTCCTGTATCATGTGGCATTGTTGAAAGAAAACAATAGAATAATGCAGGACCTTGGTTAGCTGGGAAATTGATATCAAATTGTACCTAAATTCAGGTATATAAAAAACTTCTGATAACACCTTTTTAAACCCTATATCAAGAGTTCCTTTATGTGTCACTGATACCCTACTGCCATTGGGTAAAACAACTATCTTTTATACAAATAATTTCACAACATTATCAAGATTATGTAAACTGGAAGACATGTTGAGATGCCCCAGTATCTAGAATCCAAGGACTATTATTTGAGGACAAAGGAAGACTTGCCATACCTGCCATATGCAGATTATTGTCTTGACTGATTTTGAAATCTTTCTCAATTTTCTTAAGTATGAATTGATATTGTTCTTCAGAAATAGTTATTCCTTTATCAACATTGCCCACATCTTCATTTTTTGACTTGATTGCTATAGCTTGTGATTCTGTCTGCACATAGGCTGAGTTTGCATTGTTAATCTGATTTTTTCCTTTGTTAAACTTCCGATTTGGAGGATATCCTATAATTCTATAACATTGAGCTTTCTTATGCCCTGGTTTGTGACAATGCTCACATATTATAGAGTAATCATTCTTTCCTTTCTGTTGCTGCTTAAAATTTCCATAGAGTGCCACATTCTGACTTGAGTTTGCTGGGCTGCCTTTATTTCTTTGTTCTCCTTCAACAATCATGGAAAAAACTTGATTAAGAGAAGGAGCAGGTGACATCAACAGTATTTGAGACCTGGATTGACTGTATACATCATTCAATCCCATTTAAAACTTATATACTCTTTGCTGCATTATGAACTCTGAATAATCCTTGTTTATCTCTACAATAGGAAGACCTAGGGCAATCAATGACAATTCTTCTCACAAAAATTTCAATCTATTGTAGTATTCCTCAATTGACATTGCTCCCTGTGAAATACTATAGATTTCATTTTGAATCACATATATTTTCGTGCCATCTATCCTCTGAAATCTTTCTTTCTATCCTCTAAAATCTTTCTTTTAGAGCAATCCACACTGCTCTTGCTTCTTGTCCATATACTACATTGCTTATTAACCCTTTTGAGACTGAATCGATCATCTACTGATTCAATTGGAAAAGAGCCATCGAGGAAAACATGTTTATTCTTGGTGAGTAAAGCATTGAAAAAGGCACTGCTCCGGTCTATGTAATTGCTTGAATCAACCAGTGTACAATGAGTAAGAACTAAACCCGATGAATCGGATGGATTCAGAAATAGTGGATTATTCACATCAAGAACAATCGAAGAACTATGATTGGAAGACGAATCCATAGATCGATCAAATCAGTTTCAAGAGATCAGAAAAAAACAAAGAACTGACCAATTATCCTGTTGATCGTCTCTTCAACCTTTCAGCTGACCTCCTTTGTAGAAACTAGATTGAATCTGGCTCTGATACCATGTCGCGATTCAAGAGATATCAATCATAAATACAGAAATCAGGAAAGGGAATTCGTCAAGATCGCCAGAGAAACGCTGGAACTCGTATTGCAAGAAAAAGAGAGTTCAAGAAAAAAAACTAATCTTGTACATGTCTATTTATACAAGAAACGAACTACTAGTGGACAAAAAAGAACAGCTCATCATTAGCAACAGAGAATGTGATTGGCTTGGCTTGGAGAGCACGACAACACACTCCTCTGCTTAATTCTGTAATCTGTCTAAGTGTAATCTGCTACTGCACTTGAAATTGCTTCTGCACTTGAAGCCTGCACGACTTGCACTACTGCAATTGCTGGTTGCTGCTATGGTTTAACAGAAGGGACGCGCGCGTGATGATGGTGTTTCACACGGGGAGAGATTAGGAGGGAAGGAATTACTCACACACAGAGAGAGAGGGAGGGAGGGAGACACGAGGAGAGATGGAGGGAAGGAGATGTGCGACACAGAGGGAGGGAAGGAGGCGAGCGACAAAGAGAAAGGAGGGAGAGAGAGGGAGGGAGACGTTCAGAGGGAGGGAGAGAGGAAGGCGAGAGAGAGATGTAGGGCGGGGAGAGTCGCGTGACATGCCGAAGGCCCCTGCACCTGCCGAATTCGTCAACTTCTCTCACACGGCAACTGGTGAATGGGAGGTGTAGTAACGACGTGATGAACGGAAGAGTTGCTCTATGGCGGGGAGCTCGAAGAGCATGGTTGCTGCGTGCAAGGTGCCCTAGTAGACTCTGTGTGCAGGGGTTGGTGGAAGGCCGTTGCAGCTCCTTGCCTGTGACAGTCATTGATCCGTCGATGGACGATCAATATTGCGCGTGACACGATACGAAGCGAAAGGCGCTCCGCATACTCATTTTTGCCTATATATATATATATATATATGTGTGTGTGACGTTACGGATGATACTGCACAACTTGATACTGCCTTGATACTGCACATACTAACGGCCGTTAGATAACATGGATGGTCATAGATGAACGAGATCATTTAAAAGCCTAATCATGTTCCTATTCCAATTTTTTCCTTTCCTACATTTTAGGGATCGATCTTCTCCAGCGAGTGATGGAAAAATATCAGGAAGCATGCCTACAGAGAGAGAGAGAGAGACCGCAGACTCTGTGTGTGCATGGCAGTGATTTGGATAGAGAAGGTCTCCTAGCCTCCATGGTAGTGATTTGGATGAGAAGAGAGACAAAAGAGAGCAACATGAGGAAATGTTGAGAGGAAGACGAAAGGTGGGGGAGAGAGGTTGGGAGGGAGGGGGAGAGGAAACAATATATCGTAGCCGAGCATTTGGCAACTGCAAATTGAGTTAAAAAGATAAAAAAATAAAGTAAAACTAAGAGGAAATCTAATGTGAAGGATCCTCTTCCTTCTTTGTTTGCCTTCCTTTTTTTGGATTTTGTTGTTGTTTCCACCATGGCTCAAATTGTGACAGAGCTATGAATTGGGATGTTCCACTGTCACGCATGCATTTGCAGATACAATGAGTGGTGGATAGGTGGAGCATGCATGCACTACTATGTTTCAATCATATATATTAAGCACCACTTTTTAGCTTTATTTTTTCAAACTTTCAAATAGCATGAACTGAAATATTTATTTTCTTTCATTCAGTAAATGTATTCATGCGCTTTCACTGTAGCTCACTTGCTATTAAATGTGCATAAATGACGAACCAACATATCCAATTGAGACAAGTGATACTATGATGTTCTTCTGTAGATCAATTCATTTAAAAGTTCAAAAGTAAGACGTGCTTTCTCTGCAATTTACTTGTTTTTAGATGTGCACAAGTCATGAACCAACATATTCAACTGAGACAAGCGATACGAGTGTCTATAGTTCGACATCTTGTCTTCAATGTTCAAACATTCCAACTTCAAAAATCCATCGTTATCACGCTTGCTTGCCTTCAATTACCTAAGTATATAAAATGTGTAAAGCAATACGACATTATTTACTAATTGTAATAATAACTTTTTATTCATTACTAGATGATTATGTAACAATCTGCTGTTACCTCTCTACTTGTTATATGTAGCATCTTCATCCTAATTTCAACAAAAAACATATAATCAATCGCATAATACAACAAATAAATTGTACAGTAGACAAATTGTTAAAGAGATCAATGACAAGCCTTGCTTTTTTTAGAAGGCCTTCCTTTCTTTTTCAATGAAATTTCCACACTGGATTTAATCCTTTGTACTTTTCTTGGTTTACCCTTCGCTTTAACACATTTTGAATCATAAATAATCAACTCTGGAGCACGCGAATTTGCTAGAGTTGTTTCAGGCACATTAGTATTTGAATCCATAATTTTAATATGTTCCAATCTATGCATAAGATCTTTTAAAGCTGACATTGCAACCGCCCAATGCTCTTTGAGCGACAACTCGTCTCTGTCACTCTCCTTGTGTTTGTTTGAATACTCAATTTCTCCATGGTAGTTAAAACACCTTGATAATTTGTAGAAATTATATCATGTGGAATACTTGTTCATATATTGGTCATCTATTGTCCATCTAAGAAAAATATATTGATGAGGAATATCCATAAGTCTTTTATGTGATAGAATGAGTAAAGTGTGACTACGTAAGATTCCTTCCTGCTTAATTTTTTTTTCATGAACAACTAATTGAAATAGTTGACTTGGCATCATACTCCACAATAATAATTCGTTCTAGCTAAATAGACACTTACACAAATTTGATTAGTTTCTGAAATTATATCAAACCAAAAGTTTATTTTATTTTTAAATTCCTCTTGAAATAGTTTGAATACTTTTGCGATGTACAACTTTCTTGCATGACTCTCCAACGGACTCGTCGAAGTTAAAATAGCCTTAAAATACAATGTTTTAAAGTCCTCTCATTCTCAGCATCTCGACGATAATGAAGAGCTCGATCATACTGATATACAAATTCGGACAATGTTGTAGTTGAATTAATAAAACCATCAAAATAAGAATTCATAATCTCATATCTTTGGGTAGATTGAATGCCTGCGCAGAAAACATCCTTTAGATATAATGATACCCAATGATGATGTTTTTGAAACATTTTCTCTAACCAGTGCCCATCAGGAATGTTATATTTTTGCTTCAAGCTAACCCACGTTTCTTCAAATTCTTTGATGCCTTTTGATTCATTCAGCCAATTCTCATGATCCGAATAAAATTTGTCTTATGCAAATAGATCTTTAAGATTACTTATTGCATTCTTTCGAATATGTCAAATACAAAATTTGTGACATGAATTTGGGAAGACTATTCAAATAGCGTTACCCGTTGCGATATCTTGATCAGTGACAATACATATCGGATATTTCTCATTCATACAATCTAACCATGCCTTAAATAACCAAACAAAAGTATCTATTGTTTCATCTACAGGTAGCAGGTAGCGCACAACCAAATAAAATTGATTGTCTATGATGGTTCACTTCAGTAAAGGGCGCGAATGGCATACAATACTTATTGATCCTATATGTCGTGTCAAATATTACAACATCTCCAAAAGTCATGTAGTTGTCTCGTGATCTACCATCACACCAAAAAAGCTTCTTGTAGTGTTATTTTCATCTAACTCACATCTGTAAAAAAAATCCTGGATCATGACCTTGTTTCATTTGGAAGTAAGGAATTACTTGCATGCATTCTTTGCCGACATTATTTTGTCTTGCAACTTTCAAATGGTCAATACAATTTTGAGGTGTAATTGATGTTTCACCAAACAAATTTAGAGCATGAGCTATACCAGATGGTCCAAACCCACAGCCTCGTAGATTTGTGATAGCTTCCTTAGAAGAATTTGATAATCGATTTTGAGACCTCATCCTTGATACCTTTGATGGAGATGTTAGAGCATGTGAATGTTCTTCGTGAAATTTTTTCACTTGCCATTTACCTTCATTTGTAACACTAACTAGTAAATGAGCAAGACAATTTTCTCTAACATCTCGCCTACATTTCACATATTTTCACAAATCTCATTTGAGATTAAGATTCTTGTGCCCTTCCTTTGAACAAACAAGCATGTGTGATATAACTTGTTTTGTAGTTCTAGACTTGTGAGAGTAATGTTTATGCACAAAAAATTTGATCGATTTAGCATATAAATTATAATAATCATATGCATTCTTGTCCGTATCAAAGATCATGGCAATAAATGGTTTAATCATTAGGTATTGTACTCACAACTTTCATTTATAAGCGGCGTCTCATCTGTGAGTGACATCTCTTGCACATTTTCTTCTTCACGATTTGGCTCAGTAAATGACATCTCTTGTACATTTTCTTCTTCAACATTTGGCACACTGTTGCATAAAAATTAAACAAAGTGATTAATAAGAGAACATAACTAATACTCCTGTTGGAATTAGTTAGGTGAAGCTCGATTCTGGGCCTAACTAATTTATTGTTAGATATGGTAGGAAGAATCTGAGAGATTGTAACTTCCTTGTAACCATAATCTGAGGAGATTGAGTGGTTATCATAACTACCTTATTTGTTAGATATGGAATTATGGAGAATCAGGATAAGATATGCAGTTATCCTGGGTTGTTACCCAAGGCACATATCTAATAGCGGTTATGCACCATATATTATGGGGATCTGGGTAATGTTTAGAATCCCGAACTAAAAAAGTTGAGACATCTGAATAGAGTGAAACTCTGGACGGTCGTGAACGTAGGAGACCATCTCCAAACCACGTAAAATCTTTGTGTCTTTCTCTGTGTATGATTTCTTGTTATTCTTCCACTACCTGTTTATCAGTTTCTTCCAGACATCGATATCAACTTATGATATCAAGGATATTCCGCAACAACTAGTATCAGAGTTTCGGTGAAGGTGTTCATGGGCAGTGGGAGCGATGGCGACAGATGACGACAAGGTGAAGATCGAGAACTTCGATGGTAGAGACTTCGGCTTTTGGAAGATGTACATCGATGACTATCTGTATCAGAAGAAATTGCACGGACCTCTCTCTGGAAAAAAGTCGGAGGCGATGAGCGACGCAGACTGGGCGCTCCTCGATCGGCAGGCGCTTGATGTTATCATCCTGACGTTGACACGAAACGTATCCTTTAATATCGTGAACGAGAAGACCGCGATGGGTTTGATGAAGGCGTTATCAAACATGTACAAGAAGCCGTCTGCATCAAATAAGGTGTATTTGATGAGAAGGTTATTCAATCTAAAGATGTCTGAGGGAGTTTCGGTCACAAATCACATCAACGAATTCAACATTATCATTACATAATTGAATTTGGTGAGTATCACTTTTGATGATGAAGTGAGGGCTTTGATTTTGTTATCCTCTCTACTAAAAAGTTGGGATGCAATTGTGACGGCGGTTAGCAGTTTTTCTAGTTCAACGAAGTTGAAGCTCGATGATATTCAAGATCTAATTTTGAGTGAAGATATTCACATGAGAGAATCAGGAGAAGCCTCAAGCTCGGCATTGAATGCAGAGGAAAGGGGAAGAACGCAACAACGAGGACAAAATCAAGGAAGATCATTTTGCAAGGCGACGAAGTCAGTCGAGATCTGGTGAATTTGCATGCTGTAATTGCGAGAAGAAATGTCACCTGAAGAAGAAATGCAGAGCACTTAAGAAGAAAACCAATGAGGAGTCAATGAATGCTGCTAAACAAGAAGTCTCAGATGCATTGGTTCTGAGTGTTGACAGTCCGATAGAATCCTGGATCCTGGATTCTAAAGCTTCATACCATTCCACATCACAAAGGGAGTGTATGAAAGATTACACTATCAGCAACTTCGGTAAGGTTTATCTAGAAGATGATAAAGCCTTGGATGTTGTGAAAAAAAAGAACGTGAAGATTGTCACTGATAATGTGATAACTTGAAAGCTGAAAGATATTCGACATATACCGGGGTTAAAGAGAAATAAGATCTCGATTAGACAGCTTGAATTAGAGGGTTACACTACGGTATTTGTAGATAACACCTGGAAGGTCACCAAAGGAGTCATGATGATCGCACGGGGCAGCAAGTTGGGTACTTTGTACAGGTCATCGAACACGAGAATTATTGTAGCACCTAATTTAAATGATATGTCTGAAGTCTGGCATTGTAGACTTGGACATATGAGTGAAAAAAGGGATGAAGGTTCTGCACAAGATGAGTCCACTACCAGATCTGAAATCAGTCGATGGTGGACTTTGTGAAGACTGTGTGCTGAGAAAGCAGAATAAAGTCACCTTCCGCAAAAATGCCAAGGATATCGAAGAATAGCAAGTTGGAGCTTGTGCACATAGATGTGTGGGGGCCATCTCTAGTTCCATTCCTCGGTGGATCACTGTATTATGTGACATTTATCGATGATTATTCTAGTAAGGGATAAGTTTATTTTTTGAAAAATAAATCTGATGTGTTCTCGACTTTCAAGAAATGGAAAGCGCAAGTAGAGAATGAAACTAGCGTTAAGATAAGGTTTTTGCGATCTGACAATGATTATGAGTATGTGAACTATGAGTTCAAGGAGTTCTGCGGGGAACATGACATCAGGAAGAAGATGATAGTTCCGAAGATGCCACAGCAGAACGGAGTTGCTGAACGGATGAATAGCACTCTGAATGGGTGTGTTAGGAGCATGAGGATCCATGTAGGTCTACCAAAATTATTTTGGACAGATGTAGTGAACACAGTGGCATACCTGATCAACCACGGACCATCTGCACCATTGGAGAACTAACTACCAAAGGAGATCTGGAGTGGTAAGGAGGTAGATCTTTCTCATCTGAGAATTTTTGGTCGCCTATCATAAGTGCATATTGATTCTGCATGTAGAGACAAGTTAGATGCTAAGTCTCGGAGATGTTTTTTTAGTGGTTATGGTTATGATGAATTTGGATATCTTTTTTAGGATAATGAAAATAGAAAAATTATCCGGAAAAGAAACGTGGTGTTCCATGAAAAGACCATGTATAAAGACTGGTGCGTTATAGAATCTAGTAATGCAAGGGTAGAAGGCAATGCTCAAGTTGAACTTGAGGACATTTCATATGATCGGGTCACAAAAGATTGTTCAGTTGGAGCTTGAGGTGATACAGACTAGACTGAGTACTCCACCCCCTATCAAGAGATCTACTCGGGAGATAAGACCACCTGTGAGGTATTCTCCTTCTTTGAATTTTATATTACTAATTGATACTGGTGAGCTAGATTATTTCAAGGAAGCCTTGGAGGTTGATGATTCCTTCAAGTAGGAGTTAGCAATAAAGGACGAGATGAACTCATTAAAAAAAAATAATACTTGGGTGCTGATGGAATCGCCTAAAGGGAAGAAGGCATTGCACAACAAGTGATTGTACAAAATTAAAGAGGAGGTAGATGGTGGCAAGAGGTATAAAGCAAGGCTGGTTGTGAAAGGCTTCGAGCAGAAAGAAAGTATTGACTATATTGAGATATTTGCACCAGTTGTGAAATTAACCATTATTAGATTGATGTTGAGTATAGTTGCAGCTGAGGACTTACATCTTCAACAGTTAGATGTAAAGACAACATTTCTCCATGGTGATTTGGAGGAGGATATTTATATGAAGTAACCAGAAGGCTTTCATGTTCCTGATAAAGAGAACCTGGTGTACATGCTAAGTAAAAGCTTGTACGATTTGAAACAAGTCCCTCGGCAGTAGTATGTGAAGTTCGATAACTTCATGACTAGCATGGGATATGCTAAGTGTCTTTCTGACCACTGTTGTCATACCAAATATTTTGGTAATTGCTACATCATTATTGTTGTTGTATGTGGATGATATGCTCATCACAGGTTCAGATATGATGGAAATTAAAAGGCTCAAGGAACAATTATCAAGTGTGATTGAAGATTCTTATGATGGAGATTGTCCGGTACAGGAAAGCAAATACCTGAAGTTGACACAGGAAGCCTATGTTGAAAAGGTGCTGGAGAGGTTTTTCAAACAAGATGCCAAGACAGCGCAGACACCCTTGGCGAGTCACTTCAAACTTTCAAAGGAGCAACCGCCCAAGATAGATATGGAATGTGCACACATGCGGAAGGTTCCATATGCATAGACAGTATTATGTATGCTATGGTTAGCACCAGACCAGACATCTCTCATGCAGTGGGAGTTGTGAGCAGATACATGTCAAATTCAGAGAAACAACACTGGCAAGCTATGAAGTGGATCCTTCGGTATTTGAAAGGAACCAAAGGTATGTGCTTGTATTTCGGTAAAAGTAATTTGGAACTGAAAGATTATGTTGATGCAGATTTAGGTGGTGATATTGATACTGTCAGAAGCACCATCGGATATGTGTACACTTTAGGTGGCACGACGATAAGTTAGATGTCTCAATTGTAAAAGGTTGTTGCTCTCTCTACTATCGAATCAGAGTACATTACCATGGCAGAGGCATGTAAGGAGATGATTTGGCTAAAGGGGTTCTTGAAGAGCTGGGCAAGATGCAACCGAGTTCGAGTTTATACAGTAATAGTAAGAGTGCAATTCATTTGGCAAAGAACCCAGTGTATCATGCCATGACGAAGCACAATAGACTGAATTACCACTTTATCAGAGATCTTTGGAAAGAGAAGACGTTGATGCTTGAGAAGATTCGAGGTTCAAAGAATCCTTCTGACATGTTGATCAAAGTGGTGATCACTGAAAAATTGAGGTTCTGTGCAACCTCAGTTTTCCTCCAAAGTAGTTGTAGGGAGGAGCCGTACAGAGTTCGGACACAGATAGGTGCTGCTCAATCTCAAAAGAATCGGTCTCCAAGTGAGAGATTGTTGGAATTAATTAGGTGGAGCCTATTCTGGGCCTAACTAATTTGTTGTTAGATATGGTATGAAGAATATGAGAGATTGTAACTTTCTTGTAACCATAATCTAGGGAGATTGAGTGGTTATCATATCTATCTTATTTATTAAATATGGAGTTATGGAGAATTAGGATAAGATATGCAGTTATCTTGGGTTGTTACTCAAGGCACATATCTGGTAGCGGTTATGCACCATATACTGTGGGGATCTAGGTAATGTTTGGAATCCCAAACTGAAAAAGTTGAGATATCTGAATAGAGTGAAACACTGCGATGGTCGTGGACGTAGGAGACAATCTCTGAATCACTTAAAATCTGTGTGTCTTTCTTTGTGTGTGATTTATTGTTATTCTTCCACTATCTGTTCATCGATTTCTCCTAGACATCGATATCAACAGTAAGTTGATATCGAGGATATTCCAAAACAACTCCAAATAGACACATAAAGAATATAAAATATGCATACATGTCTTCGTGTTGATTAGTGAGTTGATGATATGAAGGGAATGCATCCGCTCCATTATTCACAGAAGAAGACATGATAATATCAAGAAAAAAACATATTAGCGCATTAATATAGTGGTGTATATACACCACTTTTGTTTGTAATATCGTAAATAAAATTCTTAAATAAAGTCCAAATTAATAAGAAACCCATAGTAAAAATCCTAAATAAAACCAAATTAATATAAAACCTTAGAATGAAAATTCTTAATAAAATACAAATTAATAAGAAACTCGTAGTAAAACCCTAAAAGATAGAAAAATAAAGACGAAAGGATTTTTCGACTAACAAAAATTATGTAAGGTTCTTCTTTTCAGATCTAAGTCTTCAGTCAAGAAATTGAAAGAGTTTAAGTCTCCATGTGGAGAGCTTAGAAGCATTCAAATAGACACGTAGCATTGCAGGCACTAAGGGCATCATAATGTATCATGACATTTGGGGAAGACTCACACACAGTCAAAAAGAGAAATTTGCAAGGCCAATCGTTCAAGCGGAGGCCCTAATGCGGCCAAAAAGAAATTTTTTCTTTCAATTGAATGGAAGGTCCAGATTAAATCATTCGGCCTTTTACAATTTCAATAAAACTAAGGATTGAGATTAAGTGCAGTATCAACAAGTGTAGTATAAGCATTTTGTCATATATATATATATATATATATATATATATATATATATATATATATACACGCGCACACACATATGGGTTTAAGTAATATGCAACTAAAAGTTATACAAGCAATATGCATCCACTAAATTTGAATCGTTCAACGATGATTACATGATTGACATTTAATTTAATAATTTAACATTAAATTCAATAGAGGTTGAAACTCAATCATATAATTATAATTTTACGATACTGATTTGTTGGTTGCATATTGGTTGTACAAAAGTTGGCTGCATCCTACCTAACCTCTCTCATACTAATTGTAGGATCTCAAAGGACACCAGGAGAGGGGGGTGAATTGATGTTTTTAAAAAAATATTGATTTCACAAGAACACGTTGCGGAAGCTTAAAACCAATTCAACAATCAACACAAATCAGATCACATCAAACAATATGAGAGGGAGAGGGAGAAAATTCAATCACAATGCACGCGGTAGTTATTGACGAGGTTCGGCCACATCTTAACCTACGTTCTCGCTCTGACTTCTCGACCTCGAGATCGTCGGAGATTGTACTAGAATCTCTTCCTTTATTCCAAATGGGGTAAGAAAGAAAAGCTCTTTACACCACCGTCTTTTTTTCATTTCGAGAGGTAAAGCACACCTCTCCTCTAATAAAACTAATATATATCTCTCGCTCAAGAGGTAAGATTTTGAACATCTTTTACACAGGAGCTCTCTCAGTATTTTTCTAAATAAAATGCTTCTCTCTTTTACAATGCTAAACTCACAAGAGGAGAAGAGAGAAAGAAGTTGAACATCTTTTACACTGGAGCTCTCTCTGTATTTTTCTAAATAAAATGCTTCTCTCTTTTACAATGATAAACTCACAAGAGGAGAAGAGAGAAAGAAGAGAAAACTTAAAATAAAAATATCAACGAATGATCTCCTTTTGATAACTTGAAATTTTTCTTCAAGACTTGAATGGATGCTTTTGTTTCTAGCTTTGACACTCCTTTTATAGGCTTCAGCAAGTGAGAAAGTCGTCCACAAATTTTTTCATAATTTTCTCCTTCAAAATTGACCATTACTATTAATTTGACTCAGAGGTCGGTCGACCGCACATATGGACCGGTCGATTGGTACACTTTCTTTTATGAAAAATATGACCATTGGCGAATTCTGCACTGTCCGATCGACCTGTGTTCCAGACCGATCAACCGGTACCTCGACCGGTACAGTTGCAACATTTTATTTGTTAAAATTGGGCATTTTTTGCACTGATCGGTCGACCTGTGTTATTGATCGATCGACCGGTGTTAGCAGGCAGGACGACCGGTGTTCCAGCCGGCAGGTCGACCGTCCTACACTAGTTTAAGCATAATTTTTTGCACGGTTATCCAAATGAGATGATTTTTATTCTATGGAAAGCTAATAAAATTCTCTACAACTTTGATATTTATGATTCATCCAAAATCTAATAGTTAATTATTTAATCAAAGTGTAGTGCATAAAGTTATCCCTTTTTCTTTAAACTTTTTTAGCATTTTAACTTTAATCTTTTGAGGATTGTATCATCGAAATATAATTTTATATGTCAGTAAAACTTAGATCCAACAAACCTCACTCGTGAGCTTAGATCGTCGATGGATCTTCCCTTCTGATAAGGATTTGGATCTTCCCCTCTGGCATGGATCTTTCCCTCCAATGGCGCGGGCTCGGCGCAGATCTAGTCAATAGCGATGGCACTTAACTTGTGGGCGGCGAGATCCATTGGGTGGAGCGAATAAGGATAGCATGAGGGAGAAGAAAGGGTCGAGGGCATCACCGGTGATTGCCAGCTGGTGAGGAGGTGACAGGGGGTGCAAGCAAAGAGGAGTGGGGAGGAGATCGCGATCGTTCGATTTCATCCAATCCATTTCATCTAGACCATTGGATCAAGTGTTACACCTAAAGGGTGTTACACCTCCATTAATTCATATATATATATATATAGAGAAAAATTATGGCGAGATAAATGTTTTTATCTTGCCCTAAAATCTTTTAATCCTGGCCATTATAACTCAAGACACATGGTCAAGATCGCATCATCCTAATTGAACCACATCATTTCCCAATTGAACCGGTCATTACAAAATTGCACCATTTGTCGACCCCAAATGTGGATGTCCTTTTCCTACCAACGTGCTCCGAGAATGCCCAACTTCCAAGAATGGAATGAGGGGTGGGGGATTTCCTGCCTAGTTCCTACGATGCCTGTGCATCCTTTGTGCAGTCCCGGATGCCTCCTCCCAAGCTTGTCGCACCAAACGATCGCACCAAGTCGAGGGTCATCCTAGCGTACTACAAGAGCTCATATGCAGAGGATGACTACGCCACCGGCTACTATGATGTCGAAAGCGTCGACTATGAGGTTGATGATTCCTGTTGCATAGTTGCCGCGATGACGACATAGGTACTAGGCTGGGCGTTCTCCAAGGACATGACAGAGGAAAGAGGACTTAGATCGAGGGAGGTCGCTTGATAGACAGGAAAGAGGGAGATCGATTGTGAAAGAGGGAGATCGACTAGAAAGAGGGGAAATCGACTAGGGGGAGGCATTGAACTTGTTTTGTTTCTCATATGAACGATTTAACTACGATATCTCAATCTGTCTGATCCTAGCTATTCAACTAATGCGCCTTGAGTTATAATGGCTAGGATTAAAAAATTTCAAGGTGTGATCAAGTTTTTTTATGTCGCCCTAATTTTCATCTCTCTCTATATATATATAGATAGAGAGAGAGAGTTTAAAGTTTCTATTATATATATATATATAGAGAGAGAGAGTGTGTGTTTAAAGTCTTAACACTTCTCCCTCCCTATTTGATACCATGTTAAAGGAAGCTGAGCTAATCATGTAACCCAAAAGATTATATAATTATGTTGTCAAAAGAAATTACCTTTATATTATAATCTTTAAATTTTGGTGCTTTTCAAGATATTACAAAATACTATAACATTAAGAACCTAATAAATAAAAATACACAAAATGATAGAGAGATATATATGCAGGAGTTTTTTTTTTCAGATGCTAAATATATTTCCTTCGACATCGCTAAACAGTAATCTTGAGATTAGGTACCAGTAATCCCATGCAAACAAAAATAATTAAGAGATTAGGTAACAATAATTGCATGCAAACAAGACCACGGTCGACATCTTAATTCTAACCATAACACTATTCATTACTCATTTTCTTGCTTTGATCGGTCATGAATAACATATCATTCATAGATGTTTAGTGCAAAGCTCAGGATAAGTGATTTAATTCCAGCAATCTAATACAAAATAGGATTTTCTATAACTTGAAAAATATTAGATGGAACTTTGTGTGAAGATAATCCGCCTCTACACTTGATAATTGATCTGTTTCTTTTATACAATTAGTACTGATAATAAAAAAAAATGCAACGCATGAATTTGTTTTAGGAGTATTCGTGGATCGAGTTTGATTGGATCCAACTCAATTTGATCCAACTAATTTTGATCGGATCGGATTGGATCGGGTCAGTCTCTTTTAAGGATTTTAGCTCGATCTAATATGATTCGAATTTTGTTAGCTTGGATTGGATCAGATAATCGGGTTGTTATTCGACCATTATTTTTTTTTATTTTTTCTTACATTTTTCATTATTGAATATAATAATATCATTTAAAATTTATTTTTAAATGCAAAATAATTTTTTAAATATTATTTTCCACATACAAAATTCTTTATTTTAATATTTTCATTTTTATATAATATATAATCTTACAATTAAATATTAATAGGGTCATATCGGATCATCGGCTTCATGAAATCGACGTGACCTATTGAGTCTCTACCAGATCCACTATTCGCAGTTTAATGAGAAGATCTAGAAAAGATATAGTCTTATATTTATAAACACACGCAATAAAATCACGACATACATAGCATTGATTTTTTCCATACATATAATTAATAGTCCAAAAATATTCTTAGAATTCTGTTTGTTTGCCAACAAACTTAAATTTTATGTAACTTACAAAATCTAAGATTTAAATTGATGTGTTGTCCATCTTACCTAAAAGTTCGGACGTAGGGACTATCTTCTTATTTATTACTTTAACGTTTGCTAAACGTGTGAAAATTTTGATTTAACATATCCCGTCAACCATACTGAAACGGGAGGTACTTAATTGTTATACTAAGGAGGAAATATTTTTCAATAAAAAAACTTTTGCTAGGTTTTAACTTCACGAGCTAATTATTTTATACCAGTACAAGCCTAGCCTATTATTACGAAGATGCGCATATACATATTTATACTTTTAACACTCTTGCTCATGTCGTAATCATATATTCCAAAATATTATTATAGTTCAGGAAAAAAAATTCACCTTCATACCATAATCTTTAATAGTTAGACAATTTCCAAGATATTGACAAAATAATACGATTATAAGAAAGTAATCATAAAGAAAAAAATAGAGATATAGGAGTTGTTTTCGGGTGACGATGCACAACGTAGGCTAGATATTATTAACCAGATCGATTCACTCATTCACATGCTAATAATGCCATACGTAGAAATCGAACTCTATCAACAGATACTGGTTCGGGATGTTCTGAAGAATCTTGCTGAGGGCGTAACCCCGGGCCATCCTGAACACGCCGCTGCCCCCGACGATCGGGCGATCAGCCGCGCCCACCGACGGCACCGCGCTCCCAAAGAGGGCCAGCGAGCTGCCGTTGTACTGCCCGGCCGTGAACACAAAGTTGGCGGACGTGAGCAGCACCTCGTCAGTCAACGACACGGCGGCGTCCATTCCCTGCGCCCGCCCGATGATCTTGGAGCTCAGGTTTTTCCCTTCGGTCAGTATGCTGTCGTAGACGAGAATGTCGCCGAAGCTGCTGGAGGAGTTGTTGTGAAGGCTCACGACGGTGTAGATCGTGGGGTTCGACGCTCCCGCGAGGAAGCCATGGAAGTACAGATGTAGATGGGTCATCTTCTCCTTGGGAAGGTCGAAGCCTGAAGCCAGTGGGGGGGCATGGCCGAAGAAGAAGGAGAGGACGAGCAGGAAGGGAACGAACAAGTTGGATCTGAACAAAGCCATGGAAATAGATAAGCTCTATTTGGATTAGGATTGGATGCGAGAAGAAATGTAGTGATTACATGATTTAGATCACATATATATAGAAAGATTGAATGATGTAGTTTATATGCTTGTAGGTAGATTGCAGGTTATATGAACGGTTTTGTTATAGTGATTAATTAGGTCATGTGCCTCCAGAATAAGTCATAATTTTCCAGAAGTCATTAGTGAATAGTGGTGAAGGTGACATCGAGCTTACTTGTGCATGTCATGTTGGACTTAATTTGAAAAAAAAAACACGATCTATATTAATATAAGAATTTTTTATTACCGGTTCAATACAGAATATGTGTCAATTTTCTTCATGCATAACGACATCATATATATCTGTTTAAAAGTCCACTTCGAATCAAAGTTTCTTAAGGAAAAAAAGAAAAATATTTACTCAAGGAGGAAAATATATTGTTGCAGAACGACACCATATTTACTCAAAGAAAAGTTAGGCCCATTTTGTGAAAGATAAATTTGTCTTACATATAAATAACTTAGGTTAATAATTATTTGATAATAATATTTTTCATGTGCACCATAGACACCAAGTTTGTTTTTAACTCCTCATATGTCTTCTAATATTATTTTTTCAGTTTTGTGTATATTATCCACGTACATCTCTCATCCCCTTAGTTCGTTCTCTATATAAAATAAAAGGGAATATTTCCTTTTGCTGGTTTCATGAAATGAAATTAACATTTGGTTGCCCCAAGACTAGACTTTTTCCAATTTGCACAGATTGTCAACTAAACGAGGCTTTCAGTCAATAGTTCCCAGGATTACGAAAAAGAGAAGTGGTCTGGATGCATAGACAATTGGGATGCAGCCAACATTGACACTTCACTTTATCTATCTATATATATACAGTGGCGAAGTATTTTAAGTGGGTTCACTATATAGTTAGTTCAAGAATTAACCTTTTTTCTTTTTTTTTAAATCTTTAACAATATATATCGATATATTAACTTTAAAATCCACAAAATTAATTTAATTTTGAAAATATTTTTGTTATAATATTAAAACGTAAAAGAAAATTATAATATTAATTATGTCACTAAATTAATTTTAATACTTAATAAAATTTAAGTATAAGAGATTATAAATATATATATATATATATGTATATGTATATAATTATATTAACATATTAAAAAAATATTGCATAATTATTTATGTATGTCAATGATATAATAATTACATATAAATGATCATACATAATATAATATGCCATTTAATTAAGAAAAGAAATCCATTGGTGAGAGGTATTATATAGCTAAAACAATTAAAATATATAATATTAAAATATAATATTTAAAATAGAAAGGATGATTTGATAGGATGAAATAAGTGTAAAGAAAATTATAGAACTTCAAAGACTAACTATAAAAGGAAGTGTAGAAAAAATGTGGATGAAAATAAGTGTAAAATAGTAATATTAACTATTAAGTAAAGGATGAATTGGATAAAAATAGAAGACAAACAAAATTATAACACAAAGTTGGAAGATAAGGTGTAATGATTTATAAATAATTTTATTATTTCATAGATGATTAAAAATTAGATGAAAAGATGTAAAAAACAAATCTCGAA
Organism: Pontederia crassipes; assembly: GCA_030549335.1. Taxonomy (NCBI): domain Eukaryota; kingdom Viridiplantae; phylum Streptophyta; class Magnoliopsida; order Commelinales; family Pontederiaceae; genus Pontederia; species Pontederia crassipes. The sequence continues at coordinate 41,852,639 of CM060190.1, forward strand.
CCTGGGCGACCTGGTGGGATAGAAAGTTAGAGTCACGCTAACCAAAAAACCACTAGTGCAGATGTGAATTATCGTCGTACTCAATATCTAATAAGTATTCTAGTGCCTTCATCAATTAATTCTGCGCCGTTGAATTCTTTGTTAAGACTTGAATTTAGGATTCTGCAGTCTTGGATTCGACATCGAGTTAAAGGGAACTGGGAAAGGGAGGCCCTGGCCGGGAGGGTTATATATGATAAGTTTCAAACTTAATTAATTTTGACTAAGGCTCTATTTGACAAAGTTAACGATTTGATTAGAGAATAATAGTTCGATTAGAGGATAGCGATTTGATCAGAGTATAGTGATTAGTTATTAGAAAATAACATATAGCGATTTATTTATAAATTTAATAAAATATATTTGATAAATATAGCGGTTAAATTAGTGTATCGTATAAAATGATAAAAATAGATCTAACATATAATTTATGATCATTTTTATATACATAATATTCATATACTTTAATTTAAAATAATTATTTTGAATATTAATACTTTTTAAAATCTTATTTAATATAAAATATTGATTAATTTAAAATAAAAAAAACTTATTTAGTTGTAAGTAAAATTAAAGATGTGATATATAAAATAAAATTAATATATGATGTTTAATAAGTAAATAATTTTTTACTTTAAAAATGATGTTATAATATTAAGAAAATATGAAAACGTTTATAATAATATTATTTACCAAACGTTTACAATAATATTTTTACTCTAATAAAATGTTATACGCTAGTAAATATTTTACTTTTTTTATATGTTGCCTAAGTCAAATAAAAAAATGCTTTTCTAGAAGTAAATATAAACATAGAATGCTTGTCTCGGCCTCTGGAGTTTGGAGGCTGACGTGGGCTGCTGGTGGGTGGAGAAACGAAGGGAAGAATTAGAGCTCATTTTAGATAAAGAATGTTGTTTATTCAGTTTTTTAATAAAAAAAATTATTGATATTATTCGGCAGGAAAAAAATGGGGTCCCCCGGGGAACTTTCCCCCATTGGAGGCAATCCGATGTGGTTCGCGATTCGAACGATGCAGTTCGCACGCAATGCAAGTCGACCGATTCCAAAGAGTATAAAAAGAGAAAAACCTTCAAGATCCCAAATTTTCTTTCCTTCTCTCTCCACTTCGTTTCTCCTCTCCATGCTGTCTCCTCTCCCTCTCGGAGAGCGTGAGGGTGACTCGAAGAGGAGAGAGAGGAAGAGGAGGCAACGCTGAGAGAAGAATTGAAAAGGAGAGAGAGAGGAGGGAAGAAAATTCATAATCTTGAGAGTTTTTCTTTTTTTATATCCCTTGGAACTGTCGAATCATGCCGTGTGCGAATCACATTGGTTGAATCTCGAATCGCATCGCAAACTACATCGAATTATCATATAAAGCATGTGCATTTGCGCCAACTGTGGAATGCACATCCGACAGGTGACGCAAAATGGGGGGACACTCCCCACATAAGTTGGGGGACCCCCATTTTATCCTATTAGGTGTAATTGTTAAGATGTTTAGTATCTAACAGTGTGACTCACAAGTACACAAATTTGTATGATTTAGTACGACAATATAACAAATTATAATTTTTATCTATCCATTTCAAATATTAAATTGATAATAAAAATAGCTATTTTTCTTTTTTATTTTCTGGTTTTTTATATTTAATTAATTAATTAACACTATTATAGCTACAGTTATAGCTTCTATTATGTGCACCGCTCCAACATTCGTGCACTTTTAGCCCAAAAATGCTCCTGACTAAAAATGAGCACCTATCTTCTAAGTCTTAAAGACAAAATAGAAAAATTATCATAATAGAATATACATCATATGATTTTTAATTTAAAATAATTTTGGATAAAAATTGCAGTAGATCTACTACTCTCGAGACAATAATAATAACCTCGTCTATTACTTATATTTTCAAGTTTGTCGTGATAAATTTTATTGAAAATATAAATAAAAACACTAATTTGTTTCATTTTTCTACTTTAACTAGTCATTTAGAAAAAAATTATAAAAAAATTTAATAAACATCCTTCCATTTTTATTTTATGAGAAAGAGGAAATAAAAATAAAAAAATAAGCCACATAAAATGAAATAAGAGATAAGCCAACCAAAGGAATGAGCTTTCTGGGAAGCTCTTAACGAGCATGCATATATACAAAATCCCAAAAGTTAGATTTTTCAATATGCAACTTATTTTGACGCACAACTTTATATTTTCTGTTTTAAACTAGTAATTTCAAAAATGTTATCTGAAATTTCAATAAACTTACTTTCATTTTATTTTATGAGAAAACGGAAAATGGAAACAAAACGTAAGCCAAAAAAACTAAAAATAAGAAATGAATGTGTGCTCATGATCTTGAGGCGAACACAGCACAAACGTGATCTCATTTGTCACGGCTGTGATCTAAGGAACAAATAAAATAGAAAAAAGAATGGAAAATATCGGATTCTCACTCAGGACCATAGAATGAGATTTCATGATTGTGGATTAGGCATTTCATGGATGTGAACAATTGTTCATGATCATGATTGTCAATGACCGTGCTCATTGAAGTTTCAGTATCTTATGGGTGCTTATAAATGTTATTTTGTTTTATATATACTAAGTCATAAATTGTTGATATTGATGTTTTATGCCAATAATGGCTAGGTCGTGGTTATGTTTATCGTGAAACCTTTAGTGATGTATCTATGGACAACTAGACATCGAATTATCATGATAAGTCTGATGGCGGATTGATTAATAGAGGAGAAAGAAGCCTCTAAAATAATAAAAAAATAATTAAGTATATCAAGGAATCCATCAAGACACACGTAGTCAAAAGATAAGAACACAATTAAGTATATTAAGAAATCCATCAAGACACACGTAGTCAAAGAGAAGAACTCAAAGTTCATAATTCAACAAAATATAACATAACTTCACACCTTACGTTCATCCTTATTTATACTTGTTCTAATTAAATAACATAATAAATGAAAGACTCTTCAACTTTCAAGTTGTTCGTTCACTTTCTAAGATGATCTTTCACTTTCCAAGATGATTATTTACTTTTTCAAGTTATCTTCTCGATTTCTTCAATATTCTTTAAGTTGCATGATGTTTCATCTCTCAATGTATCTTCTAAACTTCTGCATAATATTAAATGTTCTTAAAACACATGATCAAATTTTCATGGTATTTAATGTCTTCTTAAAGACCTCCATATCACTTCATTTTCACCCATTTAATCTCCATCATTCTCCCTCGGGAAGACTTGTACTCAAGTCGAAGTTCTTCAATCCCTTCCACATAAGAGGATAAATCTAGGACATTAAAAATTGTTGAAATTTCATAACTTTCAGGCAAATAAACTTGTATGCATTTTCTCTTATCTTTTTTAGAATTTGAAAAAAAAACATATGCTCGAGGCTTGAGCTTTTCATAACGTCCTAGAAGAAACCGTTCATTTTGAAGATGAATCCATATTAGATCTCCTTCCTTAAAATTTATGAGCCTTCTATACTTGTCAACTTGCTCCTTATACTTCTCGTTCTGTTGAACAATTTTCTTTCGAACACGTTCATGCCAATCTCAAATATGTGTTTACTTTTTCTTCTGCATCACTACTGAAAGAACTAGTTACAGGATGAGGGAGTAAATATAATTGACCTGCAAAATTAGCTCCGTAAATAATTTTGAATGAACTTTTGCCAATAGATTTGCATTGATACTGATTATAAGGAAACTCTGCTTGAGCCAATTGTCGATCGCATTGTCGAATATTCTCCTTTATCAAGGATCTTAGTAGATTTTTCATAGTTCGATACACAACTTCTGGTTGGCCTTCAATTGGAGGATGATGGGAAGAACTAAATTCAAGAATAGTTTTGAGCTTCCTCCAAAGTGTGGGCAAAAAATGACTTACAAAATTTGTCTCACGATCAGAAGTGATAGTCTTCAAAATACCATGAAGCTTCACAACTTCCTTAAAGTAAAGATCAACAACATGAGATACTTTCGAGGTTTTGATACACGGGGCAAGGTGTGCCATGATAGTGTTGAAATTGGCAATGAAAAGCCGATAAAAGGATGCTAGTCCAAGAAAACTTCGAATGTCTTGCAATGACTTTGGTGGAGGCCAATTTACTATTGTCTCAGCCTTGCTTGGATCCATGTTAATGTCTTTCTGAGAAATAACATATCATAATAAAATGACACGAATAGTGACGAAGTGACATTTCTTAAGATTCACGAATATTCGTTGCTCTCAAAAAACTTCAAAAACTGAGCGAAGATGTTCAAAGTGCTCCTACATACTTGAGCTAAATATAAGGATATCATCAAAATATACCACTAAAATTTTTTCATTGAATGCCTTGAAAATATGGTTCATCAAGCACATAAACGTACTAGGAGCATTATAGAGATCAAATAACATTACCAACCACTCATAGAGAGTTGTTTCTATCTTGAATGTAGTTTTCTATTCATCTCTTGAATGACATCGTATTTGATGATATTCACTCCTTAGATCAATCATTAAAAATATTGATGCACCATGAAATTGGTCAAATAAATCATCAAGATGCAATATATGGAACCAGTACTTATTGATAATTTTGTTCACTGCTCGTCTCTCTATGCACATCCTCCATGAGTCATCTTTCTTTGGAATAAAGAGAGTAAATATTGTACATGGATTTAAGCTTTTAATAATTAAACCTTTTTGCAATAATTTAACTTGTCATCCAGTTCTTTACACTCCTCCGGACTCATTTGATAAGCCTCTTTATTTGGGATGAAAGCATCTGAGATCAAATCAATATTATATTGTATTCCCTGCATACATGAAAGTTATGGAGGAATATCATGAGGAAACACAACTTGAAATTCACCAAGTAAAGGCTTCAGAGTAAAAGGGATATCACTTGGATCTTCATTCTCTTCCATGGGCCTAAGTGTACATGTGTCTGAAGAATGATTCATGACTTGAAGACATCGAGACCTTGATAGATAAGAACCTCCCTCTTTAGATTTATGTTTGGCTTCTATATTTGAGAGAGCCAAAGTAACCTTCATACTATCCTTAGTAAAGAAAGTATATTTGAAGTCATCATAAATAACATTGTGGTCATATAACCAAGAACAACCAAGAAATAAATGACAAGCATCCATAGGAATCACTTCATATAATATTTCATTTTTATATTGATGGCTAATATAAAATTGAGTAAGGCAATGTTTATGAACATCATTCCCTTTCTGAAGCCAAGAAAGTTTATAAGGATCAGGATGTTTCTCCAATTTGAGCTCCAATTTTTCCACCAAAGTTTTTGAGACAACATTTTCACCACTTAGGCTATCAATAATGATGGTGCATACCTTTTCATGTGAAGCACATTGAGTATGAAAGATATTGTGACGAAGCTATGTTTCATCTTTGGCATGTGATGATTTTGAGAGGTGTTGAACGATTAAAGTCTCTCCTTTATCATTATAAGTAATCTTCTCTTGTTCATTATCATCATCCTCATCAGGATATATGTCAAATACAAGTTTATCTTCAACTTCTTCAATAAGAGAGATAACACTTTGATTTGGACAGTTGAAAGTGATATGATCAAATCCTCGACATTTAAAGCATTATTTAGAAGCATGATTTGAAACAATGCGAGGATTACCTTCTTGTGTCGGAGCGCTCTTAGCAGAAATCATTTTGTTAGATGACAATGGAGACTTGATGGCTAGAGTAATCCCTCGGTTAAAGCCTCCTTCTTTTTCAAAGAGTTTACGACCACTTTTCTCCTCAGATCGAAGACCGTCAAGATATCGAGAGATAGTTTGCTCTTTAGACTTTTGTTTGAAGTTGTAAAAGCTCGAGAAGGAATCTTGTTTGTAGTTGGCGGGAAGGAATTTCTTTTTTAGCTCCCTTTTCATCTTTTCCCATATCATGATTTTTTGCTTTCCTTCACGCTTCCTTTGTCTCTTTAGATTCTCCCACCATATCAAGGCATGTTGCTTCAGTTTGATGGCAATAAGTTTGACCTTCTTATCTTCTATGATGCTTTTATAGTCGAAAATTCATTCGTTTGTCGCGGGCCAATCGATGAAGTTTTCTTAATGTAGTTTACTTCAAAGCTGGAATGTCAACTTTGACGCCATAGTCACCATGTTGACGTCGTTGGCTGAGACGAAAAGAACCCCTCCTAGTAAATGAATCATTATCATCTTCATAGAACAGATTGAAATTCTCTTCATCATCAACTTACGAATCATGACATTGCTCGTCATGATTTGCAACATGGATAACTTCAAATTGTTGTTGGAGTTATTGCACTTGCCTTCTCAACTTGTCCATCTCGATATCGTAAAAATCACACTCGTTGTTGCCCATGTTGATGTTCAAACCACATCGACTACGACCAGCCATGAAAAGAACCGGAGCTCTGATACCAACTGATGACGAATGGATTAATAGAGGAGAAAGAAGCCTCCAAAATAACAAAAAAAAAATAACTAAGTATATCAAGGAATCCACCAAGACACACAGCCAAAAATAAAAACTCAAAGTTCATAATTCAACAAAACATAACATAACTTCACACCTTACATTCATCATATATACTTGTTCTAATTAAATAACATAATAAATGAAAGACTCTTCAACTCTCAAGTTGTTCCTTCGTTTTCCATGATGATCTTTCACTTCTCAAGATGGTACTTCACTTTTCAAGATGACACTTCATTTCTTAAGATGATCTTTCACTTTCCAAGATGATCCTTCACTTCTCAAGGTGATCCTTTACTTTTTCAAGTTATCTTCTCGATTTCTTCAATATTATTTAAGTTGCATGATATTTCATCTCTCAATGTATCTTCTAAACTTCTGCATAATATTAAATATTTTTTAAACATGTGGCTCTTTGAAATTTAAGCAATCCTTCATGGCATTTAATGTCTTTTTTTTTTAATTCTTAAAGACCTCCATATCACTTCATTTTCACCCATTTAATCTCCATCAAAATCGTAGTTAGATTTAGAGGTTAAAGATTGTTATGTTATGATTTTGAAGAAAATAAAATTTGAAGGATAAGTTATTTTTGACATGTCATTAATTGATGAAAAGTAATTATGCTCATTCCAATAATGCAATGCATGGTTCAACTAAAGCAATTATCTTCACACTTGTAACAGTATGTGTATTTCTCATGAATGCCCAATAATGCGATGCATGGTTCAACTATCTTCACACTTGTAACAGTGCATGTATTCCTAATGAGTGCTCGCTAGTACAATAATTAAGGTGCAAAATAAACATGTGTGCCCTACCTAGTCAATACATCAAGATTATCAAAATCAACATCTTCATCGTTAGATCGTTATAATCCTACCTAGGATATGTGATCTTGATCTCAACTTTCAAAAGTTTTGATAGGATCAGTAGGACTATAATAGTAAGACCATAGGATCGGTAAGCTGGTAAGATCTACATATCCTACCAATCCATTTTTTAATTTTTAATTTTCTTATTTTTTACTTAAATTTTTCACCAATTCTTACATGATTTTTGGATAAAAAAATTAAGAGGAAGATGATTATTATAATTAAAATTAAAAAATAATTCACAAAATAACTTTATCATTGATACTTTTATATAATGCTACTCCATATTATTGCCATTTTTTGTCAATTAATATTATATAAATAATATGTATATATATATATGCATTTGTAAGAAGTCTTAATAGGATAATACTCAAGTTACAATATTTGTAATATAAACCATTACAAATTTATTTAAAATTTATTTTTTTACATAATTTTATATATTAAATATTTTTTAATATATAAGAAGGATCTTACTATTTTCAATTCGATCTTATGATCTCTGATCTTATGGACCTCTTTCAATCTTAGGGAAGATTTTGATATTGACTAACTTAATCGTAACATTAAATTGTTAAGGAAAATTGACATAACACACCCAAAATTCGTTAATGACATTTAGCACTATGTGAATTTATGATGTGTTATATTATCAATATTTTATATTTATATAGTAGTAAAAGTCAGGTAAAATGTGTCACGTGACATGTTAATTTTTTAAGAAGAAATCTAATATTAATACTAATATTATCATTTTGAAGTTTTAATAGAAATCTCTTGTTTAATAATTTAAAACAAACTACTGAATGGTGTTTTTGACATATATATGGGGATCAAAGAGATGCATGACTAATTGAAAAATACAAAAATTGCTTTTAGAAAATAACTAGATATATAAAAAAAATATATCTAAGAAGCATCTATATCTTTATAATATAGAGTGTAATGTAAACTAACTACGAGAGAAAGATACATAAATGAGGAGAGAGATAATATGGGAGAAATTATTTGCAAATATTATTTATTCTAATTTTATTCTAAGAATCTAATAAAAATAAAAAAATATATCTACGAACTCGATCTATCAAGAAGTTAAAATGAAAAAAATATTAAAAAAAGGGAATTAAATATCTAAATTATTTTACTGTATAATGATTTGAGACCTTAACTTGCTTGGATTAAAACAAATTAAAAACGGAATATATTGTTCGTAATGTCCAACACATTTCACAATGACATAACTGAATATATTGTTCCAAAAGTTATATTATCATTGTATATCTCGAGTGACAAACACGATATGCATACATTGATACATATCCCAAAAAAAAAAAGCAAAAGATTATTAAACCGTGCTAAGTAAAAAAGAATAATGACCAATAAATAAATCGTTAATCAGTATACAATACACCGAAAAGATATCAATGAATACAAGGAATCGTTCTCTTCTCGCAGCATAATCTTCATCATATATCAGTATTTGGTGACGTAAATGTCGAACTCTATTGCGACCGACGAGGCGGCGTAGTCGACAACTTTGCTAAGGGCGTAGCCGCGCGCAAGCCGAAACTGTCCGCTGCCTCCCACGATGGCGCGGTCGTTCACGGTCTTGGAAGCATCCAAACCCCCGTACATGGCCAGCGAGCTGCCATAGTACTGTCCGGAGGTGAAGACGAAGTTTATCGTCGACAACATCGCCGCCGGCGATCCGAGCGAGTCGGAGATCACCATGCCCTGGGCCCTCCCGAGGAGCTCGGAGCTTGCCCCGGGTCCTTGGGTGAGAACGTTGTCGAACACACGTATGTCACCGAAGTCGGACGAATTCTTGCCAAGGCTTGCGACGAGGAAGGACGTCGGTTGAGGTGCAGCGTCGAAGTACTCGTGGAAGTAGAAGTGCAGATGGGTCAAGTTCTCCCTTCTGGGGTTGACATCCGATGCCATTGCCATTGCTGCGTTGCAGAGCAGGAAGGAGTAGAGGAGGAGGGGAACAGAAGTAGGCTTTGAGATCGCCATGGGAATGGAATTTAGAGCTTAAATTTTATCGTGTAGCTAGGAAAGATATGGATTGTTATCAAGTACAAGATTGGTTTAATTAACTAAACGAGCGTACATGTTATACATTTATATTGGATCCCTAGCCATATGGTTTTAAGAATTCTTCAAAGTGTGTTGGCTTCTCGTAATCTCCTATGTTCGAACAATGCAATTGTATTCTTTTTATGTTCAAAGTTGTACGTAGCAAAGGAATGTTTGAATTATCGAGCTTCTGAACTAAACACGTTTACGGTCAAACTTATATCACCGTCATTAAGATTGACTTGTATCTATTATTATTATTATTATTATTATTATTATTATGAACAAGAAATAGAATTTTCATCTAAAGACAATAATTAATATTCATGTTACAAAAATAAATAGTATATAATATATGAAAATAAAGAAAAATGAATTATTTTCTTAAAAAAAGTATTCTCTACTCATTTAAAACATATTGTAAATTAATCCCTAATCTTCCTTTATTAATTCATTCCGCGTATTTATGATGCCTGCGTGCATGCACAAATGAAGTCATCAGGTATATATACATAACAAGTGAGAACAAAAATTAACAAACAAAGAGTTAACAAAAACGAGGTAATGAATTAAGTACGTTAAAGTACGTTAAAGCGATGCGTGTGGATAATACGTTTTCCAACAAATACGTTATAAAGCGACAGATATACAACCACTTCTTGTCGTCTTCGTTCTTTTCCTAGAAACAAAAGAATATTATTGCTCTTTATGAACGTTGATCGGAATACTAGTTTGACAAGTGGTCTAAGAAAAGTCCCTTCTAGATATTTATTTACCTTCATTAATGTCTGCAACAACAAAAAAAAAAACTCTAGACCACCTTCCTCTCATGCGTTTACAAAATACAAACAACCTTTTTCCACGTAAAAATAAAATCTTTATTATAGTGAAGTTATGTCTTAAAGATCGTTGAATGATAATAATTCTAAATTTAATTTTAAGAGTCCTTATTTTAATCATATTAAATATCGAATTAATCGAATATTAGTAATATTGGGCACCGAGCTTTTAAAAATAAAATCTTCTTTTTACCTTTTTGTCCTCTAAGGGTTCTTTTAAATTTTTTAACCATTCTATGAAGCTAGCTACAAACGGCCGGCGCGTTTCATAAATCAAAATTATGTACGAAAGTTATATATATGACGAGAGTTGTTTATCGAAAAAAGGTCATACCATGACAAATGATTACACACTCAATGTGAATTTGTGTACAGATGTAACGACCACCAAAGAAAAGATAAAAAAAAGAAAACAAATCGTGATGGGCGGCCGAGCAAAACACAAGGGATTAAAAATCAAACCCCACTCAAAGTTGAAAGAAAAGGAATTAAAAATCTGTTATCACCATATTTAATTAAGAGTGGAAGATTATATTAAAACAAAACCTTTTATAAGACCTTACTCTCCCAACCCTCACGGCCTCTTCTCCCTTGTTCGTCCCTTCCAACCGTGAGCAGAGACAAGGAATTTGGTCCATCGTCTCCAGGTGCAAAGGCAAGTCGAGCAGCCCTCCTCTTATTGTCGTACCTGGTTCTTAGTTCTCTCTCTCACGTCATCCTTATCTGATTGTGTAGACAAACAGCCACCCGGAGAGAGAGAGCAGAGAGAGTGCATGGGAAAATTCAGGGGTTCGGCCGATAGTTGTTCCGACGAACCAAAGCGAGTATTAATTGCGATTACAGGTGGGTGAATCGAAATCACATTGCATGACATCTGAATTATCTCAATTCATGCCCTAATCATTATGAAAAGAAAAGAATATGAATAGGGTTCAAGTTATCATTTTTAATTGTTTATTTTCTTGAATTCTTTGATTAGTTGATTGTATGCATGCATAGTTATTTTTGTTTATTCTATTCATGTATTATTGATTGCTAGGATGTAGGATTTAGAATAGGGCGAAAGTACGTTAAGGATCCATATAATTTTCGAATTAAAATTGGCTGGAACCGGCCGCTGTCACGGCCGTGCCACTCTCTGGCACGCCCGTGCCATTATGGTTACGGTCGTTCCACGCCATGTGCACGCCCGTGTCATCACTCAACAAAACCTAAGTAAAGGGTCGACCGATGCCGATCGACCAAGCGCTCAATCGGTCATGGCCGTGCCGCCCTTCCTTCACGACCATGCCATGACTAGCCTAGCCGCGCGCAGGATAATCGGTCAACCGATCTCACCTTCTGTCACGGCCGTGCCCTCTTATGGCATGCCCGTGCCACCTCCTATGTCGAACCCGTCATCCAGATCGGCATGGCCATGACCCTATGTTGTCACGGCCGTGCCAGGCCATAAAATAGTCCTTAATTTTCTACCCATCAGTCTTCCCTTATTTTGATATGAACGTTATTGATGGTCTTATGATTCCAACATGAACTCTTTGTCCTGATTTACCTCATACCGATCATATCACCTTCATCATATGATACAAAGAATGACAAGTTACTAAAAGTGGTTAATAAGTTCAGATGAAAGATTAACGATGGATTGCCAGTCCAAGCCAAGTGCATCAAGATAAGGGTCGCTCCCTTGGTCATGGTATGATCATCCACTGACCCGCACAAGGCCGTATCGTTTGCTCGGCATATCCCAATAATTAAAGGTACCTAAAGTCACCTTGATTTTAATAATAATCCAAAATCAAGAAGCATGTTCAAGTCAAGTCAAGTATGCCATGATTTCAAGTTTACTAAGCATCATTGATTCTCATGATTCATGTTTTATTCTGATTCTTATTCTTATTCTCATTATGATCCATGATACTGACATGTTATCCTTTCATGTTCAAGTTAAGCATGATTATTTATCGTTGATTATTATATTCATGTCATGCATTGTATATCATGTGGTTCTCCACTAGGCTGTAAAGCTTACGAGAGGACCCCCTCCCCTCTGTCTGATTTCCACAGAATCAGGTCACTGACGTGGTGGAGTAGGCGTGTGGTGATGAAGCTCTGGCGATAGGACAACACATGAACCGTAGGATTTTTTTTAGAGTGTTTATTAGTTTTCATTTACCTTCCGCATTTTAGATTCATGATGTAAAACTTATTTTATTTCTTAGCAATGATGTAGCCACTTTTAGACTTCCATGAATTAGAGTTATCTTTTATCTTTATCTCTTTATTTTCTTTCTTTCGCTGACGTGTCTCGATTTTTGACTTTGATACGGTCGTCAAAGTCATATCATGTCCTAGCGCCTCCAGGTTGGTCTTCGCCATGTGGCGGGGGTCAATTTGGGGGCATTATATTTATGGTATCAGAGCCTAAAGTTAGGACTCTTTTGACGTCCTAGTGTATTGTATAATATGGTATTGGTTCATGTGCTATCGTCGAGCAGTCGCCACACCCTCCACCGAAAAGCATTGTAAGTCAAGTAATGTTTATGTTAAGTTACTGTTTATTGATGCATGATTTTATTTCATGATTAGAGGATAAGCATGTCATGATGATCAAAGCGGATTCAAGAGCAGATGGCCAGAGTGGGCCAAAATATTTATGAGGCATCGGAAGGCCCACTCCCTGAGATGTGGGCCCAGGCGGGTCGCGGACATGGTCGTGACCGAGGCCGTGCACCAGGCCGCGGACGAGGTAGAGGCCGCGCAGCCAGAGCAGCATTAGAGGAGCACGTGGATGAGTTTGCTCCACCTGAGGGTAGTCAGGCTGGAGGCAGTCTGCCGGCGTCTAGACACCACAATCAGGGAGCATACCATGAGGCATCTGAGGACACCATTCAAGCCTTCCTGAAGCTTCACCCACCTCAGTATGATGGGAAGGCAGACTTTTTTAAGGCTAAGGAGTGGATTGAGACCATGGACCGCATTTTCAAGCTGATGAGGTGCGCGGATGGATGCAAGGTCTTATATGCCACTTACATGCTTACTGGTACTGCAATGGGCTGGTGGAAGACTACAAGGGCCACCAAGTTCAGAGGACTGGAGGAAGAGGATATAGCTTCGAATGAATTCAAGAATGCCTTTATAACTCGCTACACTCCCGAGCATGATCGCATCAATAAGCAAGAGGAGTTCCTGCAACTGCAGCAGGGAACTATGTCCGTGGCGGATTACCACACCCAATTCATCTAACTAGAGCAGTATTGCCCGATGCCATTTGAAGGGTGCATTCGGTCTAACAAGTTCATCAATGGGCTGCAGCAAGCATTGAATACTGAAGTCCTATCTGGAGACTGTGGGGATTTGGAGAAGGTTGTGAGGTTGGCCACACGCATGGAAAAGGATCAAGCTGAACGCAAGGCCAAAACTCCAGCCAAAGCAATAGAGCAGCCTAGGCCTCGAACGGATGATCAGCGACCATTTAGGAGGAACGACTGCCATGATCGCCGTTTCAGGCTATACTAGCAGAGAGAAGCTCCAAGACAGGCCCAAGCTCAGCCATGCCCTGCGCCACTGCAAGCACAATCACTGAGACAACTGTCACCACCACCGCGCCAACCACAAGTGCCATAGAAGCCTTTATGTCCTCATTGTGGCCGTCACCATGATGGAGAGTGCCGTAAGCTGAACGGCTCCTACATTCAATGCGGACACTTTATCCGAAGCTGCCCACAGGCTACCAGAGGAGGCCGAGGGAACCGGGCAACAGGAGGTGCGAATCCCGTTGTGCAAGGTCGTGTGCACAACTTGGAAGCAGAAGCAGCCCAGAATGACAAAGATGTCATTAGAGGTACTCTCCCTATCGCCAATCTGTCTACCACCATTCTATTTGACTCTGGGCTACACACTCATTTATTTCGGAGTCGTGTGCCCAAACCCTTGATTTACCTCTTAAGCAGATGCCCCACGCTATGCGTGTGAGTACACCTATGAGTACTCTCTATGCTGCTAGGTACATCCCGAATGTACCTGTTAATGTAGAAAAGAAGAACTTTTCTACAGACCTTATAGTCATCCCCATGGTGACTTTCATATCACGATGCAGCCATGCACTGTAAATAGAAAATCATCATTATAGGGACTCAAGGCAAGCCTAAAGCAGTGATCAGAGGCACTCCATCAACAAGGAACAAGGTCAACGTCTCAGCGATCAAGGCACAAAAGCTATTAGGAAAAGGATGATGTGGGTACTTAGCTAGTGTGGTCAAGATAGATGCACCTGTCACTAAGCTCCAACAGATAGATTTGGTGCGGGAGTTTCCAAATGTGTTTCCTGAGGATACATCTGGACTACCACCGAAACGGGAAATTGACTTTAAGATAGAGCTCCTCCCTGGAACAGCACCCATCTCTAAAGCCCCCTATCGCATAAGAAATGCAAGAACTGAAGAAGATACATGAGCTACTAGATAAAGGATTCATCAGGCCGAGCGTCTCACCCTGGGGCGCATCGGTCTTATTTGTCAAAAGAAGGACGGCTCCATACGGCTTTGCATCGACTATCAGATGTTCAATAAAGTGACAGTGAAGAATAAGTACCCCCTACCCCGGATAGATGACCTTTTTTATCAGCTGTCAAAAGCATCGGTGTTCTCTAAGATAGACCTGCGTAGTGGCTACCACCAGCTGAGAGTGGCTGAGGAAGACATATCGAAAACTGCTTTTCGGTCAAGATATAGCCACCACGAGTTCTTGGTCATGCTATTTGGACTGACGAATGCTCCTACCGCGTTCATGGACTTAATGAATTGGGTCTTCCAACCATATCTAGATCAGTTTATCATCGTGTTCATAGATGACATTCTGATCTATTCTTTCAGTCCAGAGCAACACCGAGAGCACCTCAGGATAGTATTAAAGACCCTAAGGCAACACAAGCTTTATGTCAAACTTTCAAAGTGTGAATTCTGGTTGAATGAGATCATGTTCTTGGGACACAGTCTCCAAGAAAGGCATTGCAGTAGACCCCGCAAAAGTGGAGGGATTAATAATATCTATGGATTCTCCAACCATGGATCTCTTTCTGTACCTGCTGACTTTGATGTTGAAACTTTTTGGAAACAGATAACAGAAGAAGACCAATTGGTTTGGAACACAACTAAAGATAGCTCAATTCAAAATTCTGTTCTGCGCTACATCCATCGCATGCTAAGCAACACCTTAAGTGGGCGCAGTGATAATGATGGTGCCATATCAGAGGGAGAGTTATAACTCATCCACAGCATGCTTCACAGAACTCCTGTTAATGTGGGTGCCTTCATCATTCATCGATTCTAGCGCCGCACTACTCATCGTGGCAGTAGCATTAATATGGGCGTCCTTCTCACACCTATCGCTCAGCACCTACAACTTGACTTGGATGATCTCGAAGCTGTGCCAGGAAATACTCACCTCACTCGTAAGACTATTCATGCTATGGGTCTCGTGAAGACCAACAACTCAGGGATCAAAGTTTTTTTTTAAAGGCCACCATCAGGAGGTGCCCTGCTCAGATTGAGATGCTTTCACGCCAATTAATCCAAATAATTGACTCCTTTTTAGGCAGGTCATAGCTCCAGTAATCCCACCTACAGGACCATCTACCTCCGTCGGACAGCCACACCAGGATGAACCTTTCTCCTGGTTTGATTCTACTGATTATGCGGCAGTCCAACCCTATCTTCAACAGCCACAAGGATTCCAGGCTGCATCACCGGCAGCTTCCCAATATGCCACATCCATCCATTCACCTTATATGTCGGTGCCTTCTCCGATTCCATCTCCAGCACAAGAGAACTCTTCTGATTCCTCGTTCATACATGCTACTCCTTATGAGGAACGCGACTCGATGGAAGTATCTGCCTCTTTACAGGAACCTGTGCAGAATCACTATATAGCACCAGAACCTACTTTCACTTCAGCCCTAGAGCAGACTTACTATCCACCTCCGCCACCTCAGCCTGACTATGCTTCCATGCAAAACTTATGGGAATCAATGTATGATGAGCAACTTCGTCAGGCAGGAGAGTTTCACACTTTTCAAGAAGAGCAACTTCGTCAGTCAGGGCAGTTGCACGCTATTCAGGAAGAGCAACTTAGACAAGCCCAAGAGTTGACCAACATCCGAGCCGATTTTAGAAATATGGATGATCGTCAAGGTCGCTTCGAATCCCTTTAGAATCAGCATGCGCGCATGACGAGGCACATCCATGAGTATCATATGCGCCAAGGAAATTTTGTCTACCATCCACCATCGCCACCTCACAGACAGTAAATTCGGTTGTGTCTTTTCCTTTTTCTTTATTTTTTCATTTCTTTATTTTTTTTCTTTTTATCGAGTAAGTGTCACTTTCCCTTGCTGGCTTAACACTGAGGACAGTGTTTAGTTCAAGCTTGGGGGAGTTTGCATTTCATGCATTGCATGTTTCTTTCTTTTTATTTGCCTATGTATGCATTTATCTAAAAAAAATAAAAATTTGAAAAATTAATAAATTTTCTAAAAAATACCATTGCATGCATTTATTTTTGCTACCATCTTACAAACTCTTGTCTTACTATTTTAATTATCTTTTAGTAGAAGTTCAAAGACATGTCGTTAATTGATGAAATTTGAATACTTTTCTTTATTATCACTTGCTACTTCAGTATTAAACTTATAGACTGTGTGCCCATGCTAAGTAGAATTATGAATGACTAGACGACAAAATCATATTCATGCCTTTTTATTTATTTCTTTTAAGTCTTTATAGTAGTAGCCTTCTTATTGACCATATCAAGTACTTTTTGAGCTTATAAAAAAGAAGGGGTAGTTAAACCCCATCAAATGAAAAAAAAATGAATAAAGTTATGTGTAGGTACAAAAGTGTTATCCGGAACCAAGATGTGTTCGGGTAATTAGATCCGTAGGGGTTCATGCCTGGTGACCTAAGGGCAACTGCTCTAGGATCCGTCGATCGAAAACCTGCTACATGGACCATCTTGTGAAATATGGAGAAGCACATGAGCACTGAATCATGGCTAAGTTCAAACTCTTCATTCAGAATCTTAGTTGTTCGGGCAAGTAAACTTGAGGGGTGCTTTATCACCTAGTGCCCTAAGACCTCTAGTCTAGGAGTCATCAGTCCAAAGCTCGCTACATGGAATTCCTTGTGCAATCCTGCTTGAAGATTAGAACTTTTAAAATGATTAAAAATAAAGTTGAAAAAAAGGAAAAAAAAAGAAAAAGAAAAAGTTTTAAGCTCAATTAGTACTTATGTGTTCAATATTAATACTATTATTTGACAGACAAATTTTTTTTCTACAAGGCTGAATTTGAGATTGTTTAAATTTGTGTAGCATTCAGAACCTCTACGAAAGCTAAGTGCATGGAAAATGATAAGATGCTGAGTAGTAGGTGTGTAGAAGAACTATGTGAGAAAATTAGTCAGTTGACAATGTGGAGGCTATGATGGAACTTTCTTGAGCCTTGCCTTGAATTTTTGCTTGAGGACAAGCAAGACTTTAAGCTTGGGGGAGTTTGATGCATGCAAAATACAACATATTTTATATTATTATTTTAGTTAATTTTTCTGTAATTTGATCATGACATGCATAATTTTTAGTCACTTTTTATCATAATTCCGAATTTATCAATTTTAATTATTAATTCTCTGAATATTTTAATTATTGATGGATTTACTTAATTTTTATAATTATTTTGCAGGTAAGCTGAATTAACGGATGGATCAGTCATAAACTACAATATTTGGCTGAGATGATCACAGCCAGCCAGGGCGTAAAAGCAATATTTCTGACTTCTTTTGGGGGTAAAAGAAATGACGTAAAGATAAAATGAGTCATCGTTTTGGCCGAGATTTGCATAAAGGACTTATCGTTTTGGGCGTAATGATGAATGACTCTTCTTCATTTTGGCCGAGATTAGGATGAAGGATTCAACGTTTTGGCCGAGATTTGAAGGGGGTAAAGATTAAAGAATTTTGTTTTGACCGAGATTCAAAAGGGGTAAAGATAGAAGGATTTATCTTTGGACGTAATGATAAAAAGGATTTATCATGTTGGCCGAGTTTATCTCGTAAATTTAAATCCAGTCGTACGATATGTTACGACCGTAAAATTGAAGGCCGTCTGCACTCTATAAATACGTGAAGAATCCGTCGTTCCAATGTGTGCTCTGAAGTTCAGGTTTTCTTCCACGACGAGTCGTGAGTGTAGGCTACGACCAAGAGAAGAGAGGTGCGATGACTGGAAGTTGATCGCGACCCTGATCAAGTCCGAGAGGCTGTCCAACTGTCTGCCCAATTCGAGAGCTCTACTTCTATTTTGGGTGTAATTCTTCCAATTATTATTGTTATTATGTTATTATCTCTCCAGAATTTCTAGGATGAACTCCATGTTGTTTTAAGATTATTATTTTAGGAGATTATTATTGAAGGAAAACTATTTGGACTCTACATTATTTATTTTAATCTTTTCTGATCAATTAGTTAATTGTGCTTAGTGCTTTCGTAATTAATTAAATTTCTGAGTTGAGTAATTACCAGTTTGTGGACTATTTAATTTCAGAATTCATTAATTAATTTAATTGATTTTATATGAAATTAATAATTGACATAAATTTGATAACTAGTGTGTGGAGAATCAAATTTATGTGGTCTATTAATCTATACCAGTTTGTGGAGTGATTAATAGTCTAGGGAATCCAATTTAATGCGTCTTAATTTTAATATAATTTGATGGGATGCCAGTTTGTGGAAACTTCAATTCTTATTAAATTAAGATAGTTTAATTTGCATACTTAGATTGAGGGGATGCCAGTTTGTGGAGACCGCAATTTAATTATATCAAGTTAATAATTTAAGGGGACTCTAATCCATCATTAAAGATTAAAATTTTCTTTTATGATTCAAATATTTATCCTGATCTATTTTCATCCTAAGGCCTAACTTCAACACCATTATCTTATCTTTATCTTATTTTCTTTATTTTATTTCACAAAACCCTTTTCCAAAATTCCATTTTTTCTCTTATTAATTTATAAATTCAGATATTTTATTGATAATATTCCTCGTGGGTTCGACACTCTTACTCCTATTACTATATTACTTGAGCGACTAGTGCACTTGCTAGCAAATTTTATTGTTACAAATTTATCGCATCAGTGGATGAATCGAAATCACCTTGCATGATCTCTAAATTATCCCAATTCATGCCCTAATCATTATGAAAAGAAAAGAATATGAATAGGGTTCAAGTTATCGTTTTAAATTGTTTGTTTTCTTGAATTCTTTGATTGGTTGATTATTTGCATGCATAGTTATTTCTGTTTATTCTATTCCTATATTATTGATTGCTAGGATGTAGGATTTAGAGTAGGGCGAAAGTACGTTAAGGATCCATGTAATTTTCGGATTGAAACCGGTCGCCGTCATGGTCGTGCCACTCTCTGGCACGCCCGTGCCATTATGGTTACGGTCGTTCCACGCCATCTGCACGTCCGTGTCATCACTCGACAGAACCTAAGTAAAAGGTCGACCGATGCCGGTCGACCGAGCGCTCAACCGGTCATGGCCGTGCCGCCCTTCCGGCACAGCCGCGCCATGATTAGCCTAGCCGCACGTAGGATAATTGGTCGACCGATCTCGCCCTCTGTCACAGCCGTGCCCTTTTATGGCATGCCCGTGCCACCTCCTATGTAGAACCCATCATCCAGATCTGCACGACCGTGCTTCTATATTGTCACGACCGTGCCAGGCCATAAAACAGCCCTTGTTTTTTTATCCATCAGTCTTCCCTTATTTTGATATGAACGTTATCGATGGTCTTATGATTCTAACATGAACTCTTTGTCCTGATTTACCTCATACCGATCATATCACCTTCATCATATGATACAAAGAATGACAAGTTACTAAAAGTGGTAAATAAGTTCAGATGAAAGATTAACGATGGGTTGCCAGTCCAAGCCAAGTGCATTAAAATAAGGGTCACTCCCTTGGTTATGGTTTGATCACCCACTGACCCGCACAAGGCTGTATCGTTTGCTCGGCATATCCCAAGAATTAAAGGCACCTAAAGTCACCGTGATTTTAATAATAATCCAAGATCAAGAAGCATGTTCAAGTCAAGTCAAGTATGCCATGATTTCAAGTTACTAAGCATCATTGATTCTCATGATTCATGTTCTATTCTGATTTTTATTCTTATTCTCATTATGATCCATGATACTGACATGTTATCCTTTCACGTTCAAGTTAAGCATAATTATTTACCGCTGATTATTATATTCATGTCATGCATTATATATCATGTGGTTCCCTACTAGGCTGTAAAGCTTACGGGAGGACCCCCTCCCCTGTGTCTGATTTCCATAGGACCAGTTCAGTGACGTGGTGGAGTAGGCGTGTGATGATCTCTGGCGATAGGACAACACACACTACAAGAAAATTGTCATTTTCCGATGGTCATTTTCCAACGGATAGAAATCCGTCGTAATTTGCGACAGATTTTTCGACGGTTTCATTTCCGACGGATTTTTTGACGGTCTCGACCGTCGAAAATTTATTATATTATTATTTTATTTTTCGACGATTAGAAACGTCGATATTTCCGATGGATATTGATCCGTCGCAATTTTTGATGGATTTTTTGACGGTCAAAATCGTCGAAAATTAAAAAAATAAATTATGTAATTTGTTATACTATTATTTAATTTTTTTGACGGCTTTTCCGACGGTTACGACCGTCGGAAATGAAAAAATAAATTATGTAATTTGTTATATTATTATTTAATTATTTCAATGAATTTTCCACGATCGTCGGATATAAAAAAATTAAATTATGTATTTTTTATATTATTATTTAATTTTTGACGATTAAGAACGTCGATATTTTTGACGGATAACCATCCGTCACAAAATTCGCCGTAATATTTGACAGTCGTAACCGTCGGTAAATATAAAATAATATTATATGAAGAATATTTTATTAATATAATTAGCGACGGTCCAAACCGTCGCAATTACCGACGGTTTGGACCGTCGGTAATAATTACCGACGATTCATATCGTCGGTAAAAAAAATATTATATATAACTAAATATATTTTTGACGGTCACAACCGTCGGTAACTTTAAAAATAATTAATATTTACTTTTCCGATGACCAGAGCCGTCGATAATTAAAATTTCGATATCTCGCGCTCTTTTCGTTTTCCCATTTTCTCCCATTTTTCCACATATATATGTATATCACCCTCCCTCCTCTCCTCTCTCTCCCTCCTCTCCTCTCTCTCTCTCCCTCCTCTCCTCTCTCTCCCTCTCCCTCTCCCTCTCTCAGCCGGCGAGCCTCTGGCCGGACGTGAAGCATCGACCGCCGGCGACCCTCTCCCATCGGCGTCTCTCTCTCTCTTTCTCTCTTTCTTTCTCTTTCTCTCTCTTTCTCTGTGGGCCGGATCGACCGGTCCGGCCGCGGGCAGCCGGGGCGGCCGATCCGAATTCGAATGCCAGACCTGCCGCGGGCGGCCGGATTTGGCCGTGGTTGGAGCTGGCCGCTGGCCGATCGGGCCGCTAATTTTTTTATATTTAAAAAATTCTTTACGATGGTTACGACCGCCGAAAGATCGATGGTCGCGGCGACTGTCGAAAGTTTTGACAGTTGCGACCGTCAAAAACTTTCGACGGTTCGAACCGCCAACCTTTTCCGACGTTTGTGACCGTCGAAAACTTTCGACGGTTCGAACCACCGGCCTTTTCCGACGGTTGCAACCGTTGGAAACTTTTGACGGTTCGAACAGTGACGGTTCTAACCGTCGATAATTTCGACGAATTTTTTTTCGACCGTCGCAAATCGATTTGCTATGAGCATATTTTTTCGGCCTTTTCCGACGGTTTTTTTAGAGTGTTTATTAGTTTTTATTCACCTTCCGTATTTTAGATTCATGATGTAAAACTTATTTAATTTCTTAGCAATGATGTAGCCACTTTTAGACTTCCACGAATTAAAGTTATCTTTTATCTTTATCTCTTTATTTTCTTTCTTCAACTGATGTGTCTCAGTTCTTGACTGAGATACGGTCGTCAAAGTCATAGCATGTCGCAGCGCCTCCAGGTTGGTCTTCGCCACGTGATGGGAGTCGATTTGGGGGCGTTATAATTGAATTTGAATTTGAAAAAGGAAGGAAAGAGAGGGTGGAGTATTCGGTCATATTTAATTTTGAAAATAATTCTCCTTCTAAAATAGAGCTACATGGTCTTCTATGAGTCAATTGACCCCATAAATTTTAACAATATTTATTATTATCTATATGATTATACATTAATAATGATTAGATATATAAATTAAATAATTTATCACATTTGAAATTGCACCAAAATACAATTTTGTAAATAGTTTTGCATGTCCCCACCTCAAGTAGATAATCAATTTGGGGTGGGGGCTTTGTTTATTTTTTATAATGCTCTTTAAAAAAAACATTTCTAAAAATTGCTATAAGAGAAGTATTGGATCATAAAATTATTGTACATTAACATATTCTTCTACGCCTATTTTATTTTATTATTTTCCATTAGACTCATTAAGTTATATTTTTAGAAATTCATCATTATTTTTAGGAAGAAATTTAATATTGTTATTAATTTATTAATGCTAACTTCAAGAGTTCATAATCTATGAATCCTTACAACATCCTTTAATTGATTAGACAATTAAATTAAAATAATATTTTATAGGCACATGAAATAAAATTCTTTAATTGATACCATATTTTATTTTAGACGATGTGATTATTGAATACAAATAAATAATTCATTGATTAAAAATTTTATAGATCATAATCAGTATATTTTAAAACATTGTTTTTGGATGTTTTATATTTTATATTATTATTAAAAGTAAGTAGTTATAATTTGTACCCACACATGCAATAGGGTCCTAGGTCCGCCCCTTGATTACAAGGATTATTGGCTGATTATGAATAATCATATGACACCATCAAACAAAAAGAAACATATTACAATAATTTATTAAACTTTGGTTTATTAATTGGAAGGAGAATAATTTATTTGCAAGAAAAATGCCAATATTTTTTTAACTTTTTGAATGCAAATATGTTTATGGTTATTCTTGGATATCGGGTTGTTCTTTAATCTCGACCAAAAAAAATATATCGATAAAAGGTATTTTCTTCATAGTTTAATATATACTTTGCTCAAAATTTAATTTCTCAATTTTAAAGGAAAAATATATACTTGTGATAGAGAAAATTGTACTTTGTGAAAAAAGGGTTTTTTCCATTGACCTCCCCTGAATTATGAACTTTTTTCACGTCTTTCGAATATTTCGCTGACCCCTTGAACTATACCGCCTTTTCCACTTAAGCCAATCTGTCTACTTCTGTCAACTTTTTCATTAATTTTTATTTTTTATTAATAAAATAACCAAATTACCCTTCTCTCCTATCATCTAATATTGGAAAATATAAAATAATATATTATAAAAATTAAAGAAGTTTTCTTCACCAGGGGGTGTAAGAGGGACAACGCCCCCAAGCTCGTCGGCAAGGTCATAGGGTTGTCGGCGAGGTGGGGGTGTTGTCCTCCTCCGACCTGCGATCTCGCCGATGAGGTCATAGATGGGCAACGCCCCCACCCTCCCCCCAATCTTGCCAGGTTGGGGGCGATTCCGGCCGCACCCAGGCACCGATCCTTCTTCGCTTGCGTCGCGCCTAAGGAGCGTCGGATGGTATTTGTCACCCGTGGGCACGACAAGGGCAAGAACACGCTAATGGTGTTCGTTTGAGGAGCTCCGGATGGTGTTCGGGGCGCGCAGTGGCTGACATGCCTGGCGACCTGAGAGCGGCCATGCTCAGCGGAAAAAAACCACTTTTTTTGCTCCCACCAATGGCGGCAGCTTCGACGACATCAGCCGGTCTGCAGTGCCCGAAGGTTGAGTGACGGCGGCAGTAACACGACGTCTGCTGACACAGATCGTGCAGCCGTCGCCGACCTGGTCGCGCGATGATTGCGCAGCCATCTCTAGCCTGGCCGCGCGATAATCGCGCAACCGTCGCCGGCCTGGCCGCGCGAGGATCGCATAGCCATCGCCGGCTTGTCCGTGGGGCGATCACGCGGTCATTCGTTCATATGCCGATTTGCTCGCATGGCAGCAGCGGCTGTGAGAACGATGATCACACTCTCTCCATCATTGATGACTATTGTTGCGGCCTTGGCTCTGCGGACCTGTGATCGCTACCGTCACCCACGGACAGGACCGAACAGGCAGCGTTCAGCCACAGTCGTCGGCCTACGGCGCCAGGCGAGCGACGATGGCAACTCCCCTCCTCCAGCAACAACGGCCATTGGACTGCACGAATTTAAAACGTATTTTGATAAGTGAAGGGGGTAACTATGTATAAGCCCATGACCACATCCGTGTTTTGCCCATGTTAGACTATTCAATGAAACCATCTTGATTCTTAGACCTCAAGTTGTTATAATCTTCTCCCATAAAGAGCTCAACGTCCTCATTGAGCGGGGTCCGTGTTGGCTCATGGCTTGTATTTTTCACATGACTCAAGTGAGCACGCGAGGATAACTCTGATACCACAAATGTAAAACCCCCAAATTGCCCTTACCACGTGGTAAGATCCAACATGAGGACCGTTACTGACAATGTTGTATCTTGACCAAAATCTTGACTTTAATCGGTCCTTTGACCTGAGTAAATAAAAGTGAAAGATTTAAAATATAAAACAATAATAAAGGTAGATCTCCAAATAATAATCTTTAATATAATTAAAATATAACTATAACATTATTGAATATCAAAATAGTGCGGAAACCTAGTAACATGGACTCAAAGTATCCAAGACAGTGAAAAAGAAATAACACTAAGACACCACATGTGCACTGAACCATCACGAACGTCATCAGTCGCAGCTCATCCTTGATTATCATCATTAATTGTAGGATCAATGCGGGGAAAACTATAACTTGTGATCTTCACAGCCCAATAGCTAGATAATAAACAAATGGATAAATATTAACATTACATAAGCATGGAATAATTAGACATAGGTAGGAGAATCAATGAGAATATAATCAATGTCATGCTATATCCGAGGCAATAGAATAGATCAATGCGAATCACTTCTCTGAATCAATATCGTCTATGCACTGTTATCAATGAGCGTTTTGGTTACATGAGGCCATGTACTTCATGAGACTAGTGATTGTGCACATAACGGTAAGTCATCCTCGTTATAGGGGAGGGTATCCTCTTTTGTCACACGATGGGAAGAAATCGTGAACGGGGACAAGGCCGAGCCAATGCCCCAACCATGCAATAAAAATAATGCCATGAGCTAACGGATACGCCAAGTCACAAAGCATTATTTGGATAAATGATGAAAATATTATTTGGATAAGTTAATTATAAATAATAGTTAGAAAGTAGCAAAATATTTAATTGATGTTCAACATTGAGTAAATTCTTTTGTAAACACTTTTTACAGCTTATTTAGTACTCATAATAAAATTTTGTAATTATAAAAATAATAGTATTTTAATAGAAAAGTAGTTCTATATGATTGTACTCAATAAAAATGATCAAACCATGATCCAATTCGTGCATCAATTTGATATTTTGTCTGATTTCAAAATATTACTTTTTTTATAACTTCATTTGATATTTTTATTTAAACTGTTGATTATCATATAAAATATATATTCAATACACTTGTGACTCAATTGAAATAAATTTCCATTAAAGTATAAATGCTCATCTAATTTATTAAAGACTAATGATTTCTTTCAATATTCAGTAATTAAAGTGTGTCCTCTCTCTTTCTAGGGTTGATATTCAGGTCCTTGTGATAAACAAAAATAGAGATCTTGCGATCTCCATGGGTAGCTTAGAGCGTAAATTTGACTTGTAACGAGGCAACATATTAATGTTATGCTTGCAAGCCTTAGTTAAAAAAATAGGTTTTGGTAACTTCTTGAGCAAAAGAAAATGAGTGGAACTACGTGATGCAATAAATTTATAACAAATAAAATTATTAGTAAGTGCACTAATTGTATCAAATAATAAAGTAAATATAGAGTAGAGCTTTTGATTCCAAAATGAAATTATGTTAAATCTAAGCTACCATAATAATTAATTAAAGAAGTATTGATGTTGTGATGTGAAAATAGAAAATTAAAGTGCAAAAATGAAAGGTTAGAAAATAAAAAAAATGGTGGCAACCTTAATATTATGGAGAATTAAAGATTAAGATAATTGTGTTATAAACGATAGAGAACAACTTCAACTCTTAAGACGGATTAAGAGTACCTAAGTAAAGACCTTTCAACTACTAGTCACCCAACATCGGGTAAAAGCTAATAGACCACACAAAATTTAGCACAAAATATCGAATTAATGAAATCACATTATAAATGTTTAAAGTCAGAAATTAAAGTTCAATTCATTGAATAATAACAAAAACCTAGAACTAATCATCATGTTCCTAGTTTGTAATATGATTATGAAATATAACATGCTTAGAAAAAAAAAACATTAGACATACATTCATAATAAAAAGAAATCTAACAATCTATATTCATTCAAAACTAATCAAGGGATTCATGCAATCTTCTCATCAAAGTAAATATCTCCATACAAAATAAATTGGGCATCAAAAGAACATCCAAATAGTAAGTAGAAAACAAAATTCGTCGCCTCTCCTATGATCTTTGAATTGCTGCAGAGCACAAACACCGACTTACTCTGCAGACTCTTTTAAACAATCACTTAAACTTTGAAATTCATCATAAGTAGTATTGCACAATTATAGGCTTCAAGCGTCACATTCTCTTCCCTAAAATTTCTCTATTTATATTCCTCGGATGCTTTGAGATTTTTTTTAGAGTTTTGTTTGATTGAGAGTCTTTCCATGTTAAGACTCTATTTGTTTAATTGGCGTCCACGCAATGATTTTCTCTCTCTTCCACTCAAACAACCGTCCAAGGAGGGGGGACCCCAACCCTTTCCTTGCATCAGCCGAGGGAGCAACCCCCTTTCCCTACATTGTCCCATTTTTTTGTTTTTTAACATTATTTTATTTTTTAATGATACTAAACCGGATGAACGCTTGCATGGAAGAGAGAAAATTGTTGTGTGACCTCCGCGACGACAATGCACGAAGTGAAGTTTGAAGGTTAAACGATGAACTTCAAGTTGGTTAAAAGGATAGTTGATGAAATAAGTTAAAAGATAAATGTCAGTCTTGTTAGAAAGTAAAGTTTAAATGTAGTGGTAGGAAAGTGTACAAAATTAAAGAGTATTTGATAAATTTTTTTCATAAAAAAATTCAAAAACAAATAGTCCTACTAAGTGTATTCGTTACTATTTATTTTCTCTAATAACAAAAGAAACATCATTGTGATTAATCCCAAATATGCTGGATTAATTCATTCCGTGATAAGTCATTAGATCTAAATCGTGGTATATAGATACAAGTATCATTTACATTTACCAGCAAGGAATTGAGAAAAAAAAAGCTAAATAACGAGAATGTTAAAACGTGCGTAAACTGCTGGTTTTGCGGGCAGCAGCGAGCAGCCGTTGTTTTTTTTTTTTTTGCTGAATATTCAATGCATCTGTAACACCTGAAATGCTGAACTTAATATGCATGCAAAGTTGAGAGATGAAAAGTTGGTGGTTTAGATTTTTGCTTAGATGGAGGATGTTTCATCTTATGGTGCCGGTTTGTTACGGTCATTAGTATTATTAAATTAATAATATTTGAAAGATCCGAAATATCATCTATTAAATCATCTTTGACAATGAATTTTGTCTTAACTATGGAAGTCACATCATGTCAATTCTTCTAACCTAATTGAATATCAATCCAACAGTCGTTACGTACGTAGCTCTAAATTTCTACATCATGATTTGGATAGATGCATTAATTTGTCAAACATGGACCATCGCCATCTTCTAAGTAAAAAATCAAAACAAATGGAAATTTCTATAAGGAATATTGCATGTCAAACAAACGTTTTCGGTGGAGTGATTGGGATTAACTTATCTGAATTTGAATTTGAATTTTTTTTAGTGGTGGTCTTGATATTTGAATAATCTGCATTAGTCATAAGTTAGAGAGTAATTCAACATTGAATTCAACTAATTTAATAGATCTCTTGAATCTCGTAGCATAGGGCTGAGCAAACCCGGGATCGGGTCTACGCGGACCCGGTCCCGACCCGGATTATGCCGGGTCAAAAATTTTTCGACCCAGTACCGGACCCGTACCCGGCCGGATTTGGTTCCGGGTCAGATCCGACAATCCGAGAATGTCACCGGGTTTGCGACCGAAAATCATAGGGCGAACGTCGAAGATCGGCCCCAGTGGCCACATCGGCGCTTGACGGCCGGATCGGCCGCTAGTGCCCAAATCCGACCGTCGAATTCGGCGCCAGGCGAATCATGCGCCATGATCTGGCGCTTGGCAGCCCGATCCGGTCATCAGGCGCCAGATTCGACCGCCAGATGTTAGATCCGACGCCTGGCTGCCGGCCAGGTGCAAGATCCGACGCCTGACGGCCGGATCGGCCGTCAGATCCGACGCCTAGCAGCTGGATCCGGCCGCTAGGTGCCAAATCCGGCGCCTGGCGGCCGGATCCAGTCGCACCTCGTGGTGAACGAGTAGAGAGAGAGGGAGGTCGGCCATAGTGATGGAGTCGTCGTTGCTGGCTCGCTGATGCCGTCACCGGAAGAGAGAAAGGGAGAGGGCGAGAGAGATGGGAGGAAGAGAGCGAGAGACGGAGAGAGAGGGGGGAGGGAAAGGGCGTGCGACGGAGAGAGAGATGGAAGATAGAAAATGAGAGGGTGAAATGAGAAAATCGAGTGGAATGGGATTTGTATACTGAGCAGGGAACTCGGGTTGAGTCCGGGTCGGGTATTGGGATGGCAAATTCGGTCCTGACCCGAACCCGTCGGGTTTTCTGTCACTTGGACCCGGTTCCGATCCGAATTTGATCCGAGT
This sequence comes from Pontederia crassipes, assembly GCA_030549335.1. Classification (NCBI taxonomy): domain Eukaryota; kingdom Viridiplantae; phylum Streptophyta; class Magnoliopsida; order Commelinales; family Pontederiaceae; genus Pontederia; species Pontederia crassipes. The sequence continues at coordinate 41,882,020 of CM060190.1, forward strand.
CGAGTTATTTACTTATTTTTTCGGGTCGACCCGGACCGTGCTCAGTCCTAACGTAACAATCACTGATGAAATTTTTAATAAACATATTTCATATTTGCAAATTATTAAATTTAAGATCTTATCTCTCTGCCTCCTCAAATTTAAGTTTGAGCAGGACGATCTGGTGAGAATTTGATTGATGGTATTCTTTTGTTAAAAACATATGTGGTGGCTCCATTCACTTGTCTAGCAAATGGAGAAATGCATGCCCTCAAATTTAACAAAATTTTCACGTTTTCCTAATATTCCCTATCAAATGACGAATTCAATTTGATTGTCAGACCATTGATTTTTCCCACTGTCCTCACCTATTAAATGTACGGATGGTTGCTGACATGACTATTAAATGTACATTTTTTTGCCTTTAATACATTTATAAATTGATTCAATAAAATTGGACGATTTGTTGTTATAAAACTAAATTATGTGAGGAAAATACATTTAAGCATAAGCAATTTCCAACTGTTTTAAAAACCAAATCATTCTAATTTTTCTTTTAATTGGTGTCAATTGATGAATTCCCACAAATTAAGAAAACAAACTGACTGAATAAATTTGTAGTGCTTTGTAGAAACCATACAGAAAAACTGGTCTCATGTATCCTATAATTTCATGGGTGACTTTCAGAAATTACTATTATCATTTTTTTAATATCAGTGGTGAATATTTTTATTCTTCTTTTATAAAAAGAAATGAATAATTTTAGCGTGACAATAAGGTCATCCATTTTAATTTGTTAGCAAAATGTTAAGACATACTTAAAAAAGGTTTACGTGCCAAACAATTCCCATATATTTTACCTTTAAGCTTCAGCTTTGACCAAATTTAATATTTGGTTCTTAATATTACAATGTTAAAACTTCTTTAGAAATATCTTTCCCAATTAAGTCATCGCAAAATATAACCGGGAGCATTTCTGAATTTTTAAGCAAGTAAATAAAAAGAAATCTAAGAGATAATGATAATACATATTTGATATTTTACTAGTAAAAAGTTACACATGTACATTAGTCATTGAAGGTTCTAACAAATTCTGTTGTCATTCCTAAAAAAAATTATATTTTGACCACCTTGTCCTTTCACTTATCAGAGACTCACAAAATTATATATCTCTCCGCAATGGAGACCGGAATTATGATAAGAAATATGGGAAGGAAAATTCTATTTCACATTTGATGTAAGTCTCAAAAAATATTTTATTTTATACTAAAAATGAAGCGAGAATGTCAACTACATGTCCAGTCCCTGTCCCTGTTTAGTAGGTAGCCTTCTTTTTCCAAATTTTAACAAAAGAATATAAAATTTAATTTATAAGTTGATACATATTTTTAACATAATGATTTCTTATTAATATATTAGATTTTTTCTTTTTTCCGACGTATTTTTCTTGCTATATTCAGTATTTATATGCTTAAGTCATAACGATTGCAATATAATTAAACAAACTTAAAGAACATTTTCTTACCCCGTTCATAAGCATCAAAATGAAATATGTGAGCAGTTTCAATATCCCCTTTTAAAAATTTTATAACATTGTAATTGATATGATTTAACCTTATAAAATTCTAATATAATAAAAAGTATGTCAAAATATGAAAAATCATTTAAAATATTAAGGGAAAAAGTAAAAAATATTGCAATAATAAATTAGTAATTAAGAATGCTCATACATTAGCAATGATAACGCATATGTGAATCTAATCAAATTTTATCATATGGAGTAATCGAGAATGTTAGTTTTGATTTGTTTCAACTATTATTAAAAAAAATGAATATGAAAGAGTATAATGACAGAGACAAATGATAATTTAGCTAAAGATAAGTAATAACTTTAGAATATAATAAAATAACTTATGGTCGGATCAAGTTGGAGTTTATTTGAATTTTTCATTTTTAGCTCGAGTTATAATTAGGTCGAGTTTGATCCGGCTATGATTAAATTAGGTGAGATATAATAATAATAATAATAATAATAATAATAATAATAATAATAATAATAATAATAATAATAATAAATTAGACTTTAATTTTCTATGTGGAGTCCTCTCCACGTTCTTCATATGATAACGGATATGTTAATTATTGAGCACCCACTAATTAACTAACTCACCCTTAATCCTTATCCCCATCATTAATGTCATCCTAATGATCAAACTGACCATGCACATAGGTCACCTACTGTTTGACGACCAAGCGAACACATCTTAACTACGCTTTCCATGCACCTAATCCTTCAAATGCCACTCATTTTCCTAGAAAAAAATTCATTTTCTTCGGTAATTTTTCATTACTGAAAAAGAAAAAAACAAAAAGGTACAAATTTATTGTTGCATGAAAAAATAATTTAATTGAGAAATATGTTAATTCTATTGGTGTACTTAATACATCAACGAAATAATATCAATTCTTCGTGTCTCTGTCTTTTTATAGTTTCATCGTAAGCTATTTATATTATATTGTGTTATTTGTGTAAATATTCGTTAGTGCTCCAGTACTTTTATGAGAAATTTTTTCGGAAGATTTTTATTAACGGGATAAAATCTGATATTTTAAAAAAATCGAAATCAACCTTTTTCCGAGATGATGAGACAGCACGAGGCAGCGCATGTTATTAAATTATTGCATGAGACCGACAAAACAAGATCTATTCACAATTTACATGTAATTATATAATATATCGTCACTCCTTTAATATTATATGATATATCATTGCCATTATTAGGATAATTTGGATAAGTGTTTATTTCAGGTAGAATTCATCGGATCGAATAATAATAAAATATTATATTTTTAATAATATAGTAAATATTTTGATTATATAAATATATATATGATGTCAAAATATAATTATACAAAATATAACAATCATAAATCATAAAAGTATAATTAATTTTAAAATTTGATATTAAAATTATTATACACTTAATAAATTAAAATTTTATTGAATTTGATTATTATATACAAATTTTCTATTGGTTAATTCTTTTTATATTTAATGTCTTTATTTTTTTTATGTTAGAAGCAACAAATACATATTTTTCTCCAAAACATTATGACAAGATTATATATTTTATAAATAAATATATAGTATAATAGTAGTTAACTATTTAATTTGACTTATTACATACTAAATTAAAGAAATTTAAAGTTTTGTATATTATTATTATTATATATAATATTATACTATACTAAGCATATTATAGTATTGTTATAGAAGCTTGCACCATTCATTCATAATTAATTTATCTAATATGATAAATATTATATTAATATAATATATATATAATAAATTTATATTATAATATAAATTTACAATATTAAAAGATTAAATAAAATTATAATCCATAAGTTAAAGCTCAAAATTTTATAAATTTAAGACTAAATAAAGGAAAAAATTACAAGTGGGTGAATAAAAACAATCCCACTAATAGCGAAGTAAGAGTAAATGAATAAATATAAATAAAGTAGTAGACTAATGAGTCAATATGAATGTTTACAAAAGAAAGCTCATTTTTTAGATATTTTTAAAATTTATAATAATAACTTTAATAAACTTATCTCTTAATAAAAAATTAATAAAAAAATTTGGCTAAACCAAAAAATACGGTTCAATTCAGTTTGTTTCGATTTTAATCGGTTTCGATTGGTCCGATCTGATTTAATTCGATTCAAACAAGGATTTGATTTTTGAGCTTCAATTGGACCGCAATTGTGATCGATCAGCAGCCAAACCGGTCGGACTGTCCATCCTTGACAACACTGCTTAGAATACATAAAAAAATAACATTTATTGCACCAAAGATAAAATCCAACGCGAAGTGATAATCATCTTCGTATGTCACTAATGGTGATATTGATATTATATATAATTCAATATTTCTATTTATAATAGTACTGTATAGAAAAATAAAATATTTTTACATGAATATAATATAATTTAGAGTAATAATTATAATAGATAATGTTTAGCTTCAACACCCCATGTTTTATTTTTTGAAATAAAAATATAATCATCCAACTACGATAGTAAAAATATTTTCCCCATGTACGTTACTATAGTGGAAAAGCAAGTCCTTGCAAAAGCTAGAAATTAAATCCAAAATTAAAATAAAATACTTATCAATTAAAAAGCTAATGGTCCATGATTTTTATAGTTTATATAATCTTATTTTAAAATATGTGTCGCATATATATGTTCACATTTTAATTATTATGAATATACGGGTTGACTACATTAAATTTTTAATATAATATATCCATATAAAGATCATAATCATGTTCTATATCAATTTTTTTTATCATGAAAATTTTAATCGGTGCTTTATCAAAATAAAAATTATAAGCTTAGAGTAACTGTGAGACCATATATATGCTAATGAAAAATGCTAGATGCCTAGATGCCAATTTATCATAGCTTTAATGCATTATTGAAAACAATCATAATTAAAAACAAATAAGACTATACGTTGTATAAAGGATATTTATTTATTTTTCATTAATACCCTCAAATTTGTAATAAATTATTTTGGTCAGTTTTGATTAAAACTATAAATCTGTTAATTATCTTATTTCTCTTGAAAAAATAAATATTTTTTAATAACTAATATTTTTTAGGAGTACGTGAAGGCTGGTTATGATGTGGTGACACTATAAGAAAAAGTCTGATTTCCGACGGTTTATTTTCGATGGGCAGAAATCCGTCTGAAATACCGACGGATTTTTAATCGAATCGAACAAACCGTCGAAATTATCGTCGGATAATTTTCGACGGTTCTAGCCGTCTAAACTTTCGACGGTTCAGAATTCGTCGAAATTTTTCGTTGAAAATTTCGATGATCATAACCGTCGATCATGTTAAAACTGACTGATCAGTTTCCATACTGGTTTTTCGACGGTTCGGGCTGTCGAAATTTTCGACGGCTCACCTATCCGTCGAAACTTCCAGCGGTCTTAGCCATCGAAATATTTGAACATTGGTCGGTATTATTATTTTATTTTTCGATGGTTTCGACCGTCGAAAGTTGCGACGTTTCACCGAACAATCGATATTTCGGCGGTCAGACCCGTCGGAATGGTAACTTATTTTAATTAATTAAAATATTCTACTTTAATTATTTTTGACGGTGTTGGCCATTGAAAACGGATATTTATAATTTATATAACTCTCTTCAAATGACATATATTATTAAATATTTCGACGGCTAAAACCGTCGAAAGTTTCGACAGTTTGGAGAACCGTCGAATGTTTCGACGATTCCTCCATCGGGTTTGACTGTCTTAATTCGAATTAATATTATATTATATTTACCTACTTTTCGACGGTTACGACCGTCGAAAACTCACTATATAAATACCCGACCCCACTGTCACTTTCTTCATTTCGATCCCTCGCTCTCTTCTATAGTCGAATGCCTGCGCGCATTTCGTCCGGCGGCGACCTCCGGCACCTGCATTGCCATCCCTCGCCGCCTGAAGCTCTAGTCCGCCGCCTGTTCTCGATCGTCCGCCTCCTGAAGCTCTCATCCGCCGCCAGTTTGCCGCCACATCTGCAATCTCCAGCGCAGGTAGGCTCCGATCCTCGCCCTCCGTGCTCTCTCCGCCCTCCCAGATCCGTCCGCCCTCCTCGTGCGGCGGCCAGAATGGGTTTTGAACTATCACTACAAGAAAATTGGCGATTAGCGACTCAACATAGGAGATGCAAGAGAGGTGCTATTACATCTCCGTTGCGAAGTGCATCTCTTTAACGTCTAACTAGCGCCGCAATATTGAGACGCTGAAAATCGGTGACTAGTGGCATCGCACTAGAGTCAAAGATATTGAGATGCAACTAACACCCCTTGTTGACGCTATATCGATGTTATTAAGATGCTACATTTGCGGCTGTGCGAAGCAGAGGAGCGTCGCTCAGTCCACGCGCAAGGGGCGCTCGTTTTGGCGCGCTATTCCGGCGCCCATGTGTCGCTACTGTGGGCGCTAGGAGGGCGCCAAATTGATGCAAATATGATTGTGCACACGTCGTCAATGAGATGCTCAGAGGGCGCTAAGTGCGATATATTTAAAGTCGCGTCGACATATTTTGCGACGCCAATGAGACGCAATGGAGTCGCTACTTGCACATTTTTTTTACCCGTCCCATCCTCATTTTTTCCCTTCCCACACTCATATAATTTATAATGCATTGATATTCATCACAGACAATATAAAAGCATCACAGGTAATATAAAATCATCACAGATAATATAAAACCATCAAAGGCATAATATATAACATAAGAATACGAAAACTACTAAACCAAACTAACAAACTATATGTATGTGTAAGTCTATAAGTAACAAATGCATAATTTGTTTTCTATCCTAGGTTTGAGAGTTATTGTTATCATTCCGGACGTTCGACCCAGACGTGCTCGGTTCATAGCCTCGCGGGAATGGATTCTGCGTCAAGATCAATCCCTTAATCGCCTGCAATAGAGGAGCCAACTGCTGCGACACCTGCTGCGATATCTGCGCCGATAACTCCTGCGATAGCTGCTGTGATGGCTGCATCATATCAGGTGCATCGGATGAGCTCAGAGCAGATGCACCTCCTGCATATCCTCCGATCCTCCTAGGTATCTGAGCGACTGTGCCGAGGCCACGCAAGTATCCCCTCGTGTCGTGCCGGCCACTTCCTCCCAAACAACAGGGTCATCTACGAAATAGAAAAATTATACAATCATATAATATATAAATTATATATCAAGAAACACATAAATTAAAAATATGACTAAACCAACGAAGAAACATTACCTAGTGGCTGAGCACTCGGATCATCTCCATACTTTCATTTTCGCATTATACTCATCCTATAAAATTTAAACATTATGTATTTAAAAAATAGTGCAACAACCAAATGACCATATCATGAGATTTACCAGAAGCCTACGAGCAGTGGGTGTGACTAAGTCATTCGTCTTCCGGCTCTTATGCATAGCCTCATAGATCACACGAAAGTCTACGGGACCGCATTCTTTCTCCTCCTACAATAAAGTTTTAAATTTGATAACATAAGTATAAGTCAAAATCTTGATAAATTGAATTTATATGTAAATTACCATGCGTCGTCGATGCTCGTCAAATCGCATCGATCCCCCTGTGTGGATGTGGGCCTCGGGCTTCAAAAGATAGTTAACTCTTGCCTTTTCCGACTTCCTTTGCCATCGTTCATCCGTCCTTTTATGAACATCAAATACTTACACTTTCAAAAAACCATAATTTTCATAAAAATAATGTAAAACTATACATACTTACCACTTCCTACAGAGGGACTCCCAAACCGAGCGCCTAATATGTCTTGGGCATCTTTGTATGCCTTGCTCCAAAGTGAGGCCGGCGGACGTGACGACCTTGCGAAACTTGTATAATCGATTTCGGAGGCGTTTCGCAGCGACCTCCTCCGGATCATCCCTAAACTAAGATCCGGATGAAACTGATTTGCCACCTACAAATAGAACGTTAAAACTTAGTAATTTTAAAATAAATATAAATCGAATTATGTAACCCAAATAGAAGATCGTAACGTAAAGGCTCGAAACATGTCATCTCGCACTTGAATTGGGACATCTTTCCAGGATTCTGCCCCTTCCGACAAGTGGGAAAGAACGAGAGCACTGACATCTCGCACGGTACTAGCGGGTATGTAAGTGGTCCTGCCAATTACAAAGAAGAATTAATTTTCAATGATAACCAAAACTATAACAAGTAATCTATACAAATTATTTTAACTTACGGTTGAGCAATATTATTCACAGTAACCACCCCATTATCGTGTAACCCCCCTTCATCACTCGAAGAGGAATCATCATCTGGTACAGTTGGGGTAGACTGTGAAGGTTCGACATCAGCTACGGGCCCTAATACATAATAAATCATTAGTGTCATACCAAATTAAAATTATTATAATTGATAGATGTACAGTAATGTTCTCACCTCGATTGATGTGTACCGCATGATCAGTAGCAGTCTGCTCGATTGAGTCAGGTGCTTGTGCTATCGACGGCGTAGCAACTGACATTATTAAAAAATAATTAATATAATTAATTGAGAAATGTCAATAACAATAAATATATCACCTGACGTAAGATGTCGGTCGCCAATGCTAGATTGTGGTGAAGCGAAGGGCGGACGATGCGGCGGTGGAGGCGGAGGACGGACGATGCGGCGGCAGAGGACGGCGAAGGGCGGCCGAGACAGCGGTGGAGGCGGAGGGCAGTGGAGGGAGGACGCGGCGGAGGGTGGACGAGGCGGCGGTGGACGCGAAGGGCGGCGGTGGAGGCGGAGGGCAGATGACGCGACGGCGAAGGCGAAGGGCGGCGAAGGCACCCTACGGCGGCGGTGGAGTGCAGTGGAGGCGGAGGAAGGAGGATGATGAGGCGAAGGGCGGCGGTGGAATGAGGAGGGCGGTGGCGGCGGTGGAGGGCGGATGAGGCGGAGGGAGGAGAAGGACGAGGCGAAGGGCGACGGTCGAACGCGGAGGACGGCGGTCGAATGCGGAGGGCGGCGGAGGTGAAGGGCGGCGGCGACGGTGGAGGGCGGGCGTCGGGGAGGGAGGAGGAGGAGGAGGAGGCGAAGGGTGGCGGTCGAATGCAGAGGGCGGCGGAGGCGAAGGGCGGCGGCGGCGGTGGAGGGCGGTCGTCGGGCGTCGAACGTCGGGCGAAGGGCAGAGGCAGCAGTGGAGGGCGTCAGAGGTCGGGCGTCGGAGGTCGGGCGTCGGGCGACGGTCGTCAGAGGTCGGGCGTCAGGGCGCATCGGGCGGGACGATGGTAAATAGTAAAAGTGAAAATGAAGAAGAGGGGTTCGGGATTTAAGTAATTTTTTAGCGTCGCAAAGAAATGAGACGCTACGTAGACGCCATGTAGGCACCGACACTGTCACAATTCGGCTAGAGTGGCGCTATAGAGAAGCTAATGTGTCGCTAAAATAACGTAGCGACACCATAGCATCGTCAGGGCGTCTCAATGGTGTAGCGTCTCATCATCGCGACGCCATTGAGATGCTCATTAAAAGTTTTTTTCAATTTTTTTTAGTATGTATGAAATTTTATTTATCAATGTAACGTCTCATCGCATTATGCCCCGTTCCAATTGTTTTATTTTCTTTCGTTAATCTATCATGTATGTATACAAAATTATAAATATATATATACATATGTAATATATGCGTATATATATATATATATATGTCTACGTGTGAGAGATTAAGTTACAACAATGTGTTTCGTCTATATGTATTATAAATATATATGTGTATGTATATGTCTATACATGTGCGAGTCATATATATATAGATAACGTGTATATGTATACGTATTCAAAGTGAATATATATATGTGTATTTGTTTATATGTGTCAGATTAGGTTATAATAATATGTATATATGCACTTATTATATATAAGTATCAGCATATACACGTATTTATATATATGTGCCCGATTGAGCGAGGGGTAAAAAGTCAGCTTAGGAGGCGCAATACAGACACCATTGAATCGTTATATTCATTTAGCGACACCGTAGCGCCGAACTAGCGCCTAAAATAATATGGCATCTCGAACATGCGACGCTAGAGAGACGCCCATAGTGTCACCATAGCGTCGACACAAGCTGCGGCTCTCGTTAAACGCTAGGTAAACGCTATAGAGTGTCTATTATGACGCTAAAATATTACTCACTTAATCAACCATCGTAATCTCATGATTAAGTATATAATAATAATATATGCATAATTAAGATATTATATATATTATATGTATAGATAACATAAATAGTATAGGTAACAAATTATATATTTAGGAACACTCTTATCATGTAAAAATACACATATATATATAATCGTGTAATTAATACATATATATGTTGATATTATGCTATTGATAATATGTTGATAATCGTGTAATTAATACTAATATAATATTTAATGAATTTATTGATTGACATATAGTATATATAATATAGTGTTTAAATATATACAGTAGCGTCTCATTAGCGTCTCCTTTGTTTGAGACGCCATATAGCGTTGCTTTAGAGTCTTCAGACATGAGACGTTAGTGTCGCGTCTAAAGTGGTCGACGCCAGAACAGCACTAGGTGCTGCCGCGCATTTGCGGTTCGTGGCGCGAAATAATAGCGTCTACGTACCGTCTCGATTGCGCTAGAGAGTTAACGTCAACCCGCTGAATAGATAAGAAGACGCATAATTAAGATATATGCATAATTAAGATATTATATATATTATATGTATAGATAACATAAATAATATAGGTAACAAATTATATATTTAGGAACACTCTTATCATGTAAAAATACATATATATATATATATATATATATATATAATCGTGTAATTAATACATATACATGTTGATAATATGCTATTGATAATATGTTGATAATTGTGTAATTAATACTAATATAATATTTAATGAATTTATTGATTGACATATAGTATATATAATATAGTGTTTAAATATATAAAGTAGCGTCTCATTAGCGTCTCCTTTGTTTGAGACGCCATATAGCGTCTCTTTAGAGTCTTGAGACATGAGACTCTAGTGTCGCGTCTAAAGTGGTGGACGCCAGAATGGCGCTAGGTGCTGCCGCGCATTTGCGATTCATGGCGCGAAATAATAGCGTCTATGTAGCGTCTCGATTGCGTTAGAGTTAACGTCAACCCGCTGAGTAGCTAAGAAGACGCGAATGAGATGCTATCGAGAGGCAAGTCGCATCTGATTCTCGTGATGCAAAGTAGACGCAATGGAGGCGCTAGTGGCGTCTATATAGCGTCACTATTTTTGGAGGCGCTACATTACGTCGCTAAGTGCCCATTTTCTTGTAGTGTATGCTCGGGAAACATATATATGTGAATTTATGTGTCACATTTTTTTCTAAATTTCAAGTAAATCTATAAGATAGTAAAATCGTCATTTATACTTAATTATTTTTTAGTATCGTTGATTTTTTCCTAATTTCAGGAGTCTTATAAAACAAAAGAAGTCAAGCACATTACGCTAGCCACGCAGGAGGAGACCGCACTGCTGACCCTAAGACAACTTTGGACGGACTACGTCGGGATGAAGAATGGTCGCATTTACGGCCTTGGATCTTCTATGAGTACAACATATATTGGATATGGTCGTAAATCTACTTCATGTTCAGTTTCCTCTGGTCAAGGTATGCAACAAATTATGGACAAGATGAGAAATTCGATTAGGGAAGAGGTTAGATAAGAGGTTACGCAAGAGCTCAGAAAGGAGTTCGAAGAATGTGAACGTCGTACCAAGACTGAAATGAAGAAAATAGTGCATGCCATCATGCGTGGCAAATTCAACGATGAAGACGCCGAGGTAGATTGATTATACTTATGTTTTTTTTTTGGAATTTGTGATGTAGAAGATGTGATGTAGAAGATGTGATGTAGAAGATGCATTAATAGTTTGGATGAAATTTTACTCCTCATTAGATCAGCATGCACTTTGACATCAATATGCTTGCAATTATTATTATATGACCTAGAGAAATAAGATGATGGGAAAAGAATTTGAATGTGCACGTATACATATATTGCTCCTATCTTTTTGGGTGTCACACCACTAGAGAACCTTCCCTTCGATTTATGCCTCGCCTCATCCCCTTACAATTAAAACTGGTTGTGGATAAGGTCATCTTTTTCAAAACCTTGAGTGTTTCAATTACTATCTTCAATTGCTTGCCACTTTATGAATGCAAGAAAATCGATATTTGAGTTATTGAATTTTCCGTGCATTAAAGTGGAAATATTTGAGTTATTGAACTTTAATTTCTTGTAACTTTATGGATGCTAAAAAAAGGACTATGATGTATTTAAATTTGAGTTATTGTTCCATATGTCGAATCCTTATTCATGTTTTTTTTCAATAAGGTACTAACTTTCTTAATTCTCTTTGTGTTGTGCAGTGATGTTCGAATTGACTTGCGAAAAGCTCTTCAAATGCGACGGGAAAGGCTTCTTTGTAATGGTGACCAAGATTTCTTTGTAATGGTGTTTAAACATTAAAATGTTTGGAATGGTGTTTGGAATGGTGTTTGGATATGTTTGGATAGTATTGTGTTTGGACATTATGGTGTTTGTGATGTATGTGATGGTTATGCAAATATTGTGATCCAAATATTCCGTTGTATTGTTCGAACATTAAATTTTAGCATTTTTTTAATATTTTTTTAGTTTCCAACGGTCAGAACCATTGGAAGTAGCTGAAAATTAATTATCGACAACAGATTTTTTCGATACTTATTGACAGTTCTAACCGTCCGTGCAAACTTTTCGACGATTTAAACCGTCGAAAATCAACAGTGGAGTCGATGGGTTAAACTGTCGATATGAGTTTTTTGACGATTTGAACCGCCGATAATATCGACGGTTTTAGCCGTTGATACTCAACGTTCGACGGCCGCGCCCGCCAGCTGGACCGCTGAAGATATCGACAGTTCAGAGATAACCGTCGCAAATAGTTTGTGACGCCTCGTTTTCGTACGGACGTTATTCGTCGAAAGAATCGTTGAAAAACGTTATTTTTGACAATTTTGGCCAATTTACAGACGGTTCAGACCGTCTGTAATAGCCTATTTTCTTGCAGTGTGACAAGAATGAAGGTCACATTTACTTTTCTTGATCAATAAGGACTTTTTATTTGAATCACGGAGCCTTATAAGAGAATAAACTCGGAGGACTTCCTATATCAATACCATGATCACTTTGTTATTGGAAAAAATTTCTTGTGTTTGATTCATGTTTTGTAATTATTATGACTATAAATGTGTTCTGTATTAGTCTTCCATGCTTAGATGATTGATTGTATGCATTGATTGCATTTCTGGATTGAAAATCGTTGTTAATATGATTCTGCCCGATTCTGTTTTCACGATGACCGGTCGACCGATCCTGATTATCGGTCGACCGGTGATATGAAAATCGGTCGACCGATCCTGATTATCGGCCGACCGGTGATATGAAAATCGGTCGACCGATCGATAGAGATTGGTCGACCGATCATTCCTCCCGAACCTTGTATAGGTCGATCGGTTAGCCGATCGAAACTCCTTTTCGGACTAAGTATTATCGGTCGATCGATCCAGAGATGTCGGTCGACCGGTTCTCAGGACTTGCATATCAAGAACCATTGTATTGTATTAAGATCAACTAGTCGATTGATCCAGAGATATCGGTCGATCGGTGCTTGAAAATCGGTCGACCGACCAGTGAGGACCGGTCGACCGAACCCTGATCAGAATGCATATTGATTACTGATTTGATCTAGATTTTTTCTATGAGTGTGATGTGCTACTCCATGTTGATTGAAATGTTATATGACTGAATCCTTGATCTTGTATTGATCTGTCCAATGATTCAATCTCCTTATTGTATTCTAGAATGATAAAGTGATAAAGTGATTAAGTATGAAAGATGAAAATGTAAATGGGAGTGGTGGCCAGCTTATGCCAAGTGCTTATCGTGAAGGGTCGCTCCCTTAGCCATAGCTTGATTACCTATTGACTGCACAAGGCTGTATCGGTCGCTCGGCGTAAAACTCCTAAAGGTGAAAGGCACCCAAAGGCACCTAATGCTAAGACAAAGCTACAAGCACAAAGAGAATGTACAAGTGATATGAGTATGATGATGATATGTGAAGCATGATTTTTAATCCAGCATGATTATAGTGACCTCTCATGATTATATGATCTATGATCTCTTTTATCCATTGATATATCTACTCGAATGATCTTATGCTCACTACTTGATCTTGTTATCAATGATTACTGATTTGGCTATTGCTATTTATTATTATGCATTGAGTACTTTATGGATCTCCACTAGGCTGTATAGTTTACGGGAGGACCTCCTTCCCTGTGTTTGATTTCCACAGGACTAGATCAGTGATGGTGTTGAGATTGTGTGTCGCGACCAGCTCGAGCGATGGCAAAGCACATGAACTGAGAGAGGACTTAGTTATCTTTATCTTTATTTTCCGCATTATGAGTTTTGATGTAACTCGGATATTATGACTATCATGGAGATTTTGTAACACTTTCGCTATTTTGATATCCTATGTTTCCTTGTTATCTTTATTGCTGATTTGTTATCGTTTTTATGAAGTTTTAGTCGAATTATTGGTCATTGTCATTGTAATTTTCGTAGCGCCTTCGAAGAGATCCTCGCCACGTAGCGTTGGTCGATTTGGGGGCGTTACAACTTATCTTTATTTTCTATAAAAGAAATATGAAATACATTGTTTATGTCATTTTTACTTTATATTCAATAATATAACGAATGGTGTAAAACATTTTAAAATTATGACACTAGCTTATGGTCATTGATAGATTTTTTACAATTGGCCTAATAAGTTAAAAAGAATTTTTGAAATACATATAACATGTCCCCTAAAATCATAGTCTTCGCTTCAACACTTATGTACGTCTAGTTCTATGCAAGGAAATTATTATTTTTCATTTTACAAAAATGCCCACTAGGTATCTAGTAGCATTAATCATTTCTCTATATCACCATTTTTAGTTATTGTCTGATTTTATCAATTGCAAGAAATTTTGCAAAATCATTAGACCACTCTCCATCTATTGAATATATTTTTTGAACATGCAATATTATGTTCGATGTGTTGTACATATCTAATATAAATTAAATGATATTACTTATATAACGTTTCAAAATTTAATTTCTGCCACATAATAGATTCTCTTTACAAGTGTGCTAAGTGAATAAAATACTAGTATTATATCAAGCATAGCTCCAAATAAAAATTTAAATTAGTGTCTTATTACATCTCGAAGTTCAACATAAGAAAACTTATGTGAATAGTGATCATAATAACATAGTCACACACACATTATGAATAAACCTAGCAGGAATTATGTACATATAGGAGTTAATGCAGTGGAGTTCACTCCCATAAACTTTTGGAAAGCTCGTATGAAGAGTATAACATTGAGATATCATATTACAATATCATGATATAGTGTTTTACTGAAATAATAATCAATATGATCATAGGCCACTATAATTAAATTTATGAATCGTGTTGACATTATCATTATATTCAATCTAAACATGTTAATATTTCTACTATATATATATATATATCAATTACTATTACATTTTCAGTTGTTTACTATGGTAATATGACACAATTATGGCTTTACATTTATACTACTGAGCGTTTCTAGAAGATGACACTCTAATGATTAGCATTATAAGAAGGGGTTGTATTCGAGATGTCATCTTTTTTTGAATAAAAACGAATCATTTGAGTCCCCCCCCCCCTCCTCCCACCAATTTCTTCTGGTCTTTTTTGTTCTTTTTATGCGTCCATGATCATCTAGTTCAAAAATCATTTCTACATAATTCAAGTTGCAAATTCTAGTTCTTGACATGATATTGGATACATCTAATAAATCTCTAATCATTTGTTGTTCATAATAATTAACATGGTTAGATCTTTTCAAACTTCTATTGGTTTTATGATTGCATTAGAATGTTTCGTTCTTATATGTCGAGATAAACCTTGGAGCCTTGATTTGGATTTCTTTGAAGTGAATCTATCATCATTTCACCTGATTTTCATGTTATGTGATTACAATTCATATTTCAAGTTTGTTACATCTCATCTCCTAGGATTCGCCTAGGCAAATCTTAATCCCTTATAAGCTATCAGATTGAGATAATTACTTAAAATGGAACAATCTCTATAGAATGCTTTTTGGCCAAGAATAAACATGGATTTGTGATTGCAATGCACACTCAGAGAACAATTTGATAGTAGGTTGCATTTTTACTAGAAGAGATGCAATGCTCTTATTATTTATTGGATTTCAAGTTTGTTTCTAAAGGGTTGATTATTAGAACTATTATACACAAGAAGATGTTTGAAAATTAAATGGGCTGAAAATTTATTCTATACAAATGGGATCTATTTAGCCACTGAAGAATAACTTTCTTTAGTAGAGTATTATATTAAGCTCAAGAATTTGGTGGGAGGATTTTTCTTTAATGGTCTCCTCTACTTGGTTAGATGCCTAAAAGGAGTATTTGAAGTTCTTGCAATATATTAACACTTAATGGTTTCCATTGATAACTTTTACTTGTGTGAGGACTTAAATTTTATTTATGAATCCTCCTCTTATGATTAATCATGCATATTCCTTATTGATTGAGAATGAACAAAGACAAACAAAGTTTTCATGATTAAATTCTGAACAAGAAACTTTTCTAGTAATCAAAGTTCAAAATTTCTTATGCCAAAAAAGGAAGCACCATACATTATATATGGTGATTCTAAAAAAAATAGGACATAGAAAGAGTCAATGCTATAGGTTAATGTGATTTCCTCTATGTTTTTAATAAAGATAAGAACTCGAGAAGTACTCGTGGTGGAACAACTCAAGAAGAACTAAGTACCAATATTGAAAAGTTTCATAATGTTGTGGCAGCAACAACTAATTCTATGTTTTCATAGGATCAACATATTATATAGTCGTTAATAAAGTATTAAGAATATAAAATAAATGATGTAGCTCTTTCTAATGGCTTTCCAAGCTTTTGGGAAAAATGGTTAGCTCATCAAATTTAACAAGTTAGAGGTCATGAGTTCAAATCTCATTAAGTTCTTATTAAAAAATATATTTTTCTTCCTTTATTGTTCACGTGGGGGTTGGGCTACACTAAAATTGTCACGACTTAAGTTTTTAAGAAAAGAGCTACTAATCTACAGGTATAGATTCAAAACTTTCTATCAAATCATCACATTCCTAGATTGATTAAGGAGCATAACATCAAATGGCAACAAAGTTAGAGTGTCTAGTTGATGTGAGGAAGCTTACAGGATATATATTACTATTTCTTTGCCAAATTAAAATGTTTTCTTTCATTCAAGTTCTTTGTCTCTAAGTTTTGAAAAGCAGATTTTGAATGTATTATGCATCCTGAACTCCGAGTTCAATTTGATTTTAGTTGGTCAATCAACTAAAAACCTGTTATGTTTAGTAACATTTTTATGTTGTTAAATGTGTGATACAAGACCCGTCCAATGGCAAGGAATACTGTGTTGGATCACAAGGCGAGAAAATGGAGGGATGAGTTGGTATTTTATAAATAAAATAAGTTTTGCCAACTTAATTTGCTTAAGTACAAATTAATTTATAAAATTTAAAGTTAACATAATAATGTTCAAATAACAAACACAATAGAGTGAGAATGAGAAGAAGTGAGCAAGAGAGGAAATGAAAGATGGAATGCAAATAAGGAAAACACACCTTGATTTATATCTCCTCTTTGCCTTTTCCACTATCACCCTTCTTTAGTTTTGAATAAGGAAAAGAAGAGACTCTATATACTACCTTTACTACTTCGAGAGAGAAGGCAACTTCTCCTCCTCCTCAAAAGCTTTTGCCTGTACTTTTTATTTGTTCAAAAGGTAACACACAACTTTTTATTACTAAAGCTTAACTACAAGGAAAGTATAACACTTTCCTAGTCTCTTATTTTATGATTTAGAACTTCACACAAGAGAATAGGAGAAAACAAATACAATATTTACCATTTTGTGTTTAAATGAACATCACAAATGTTTTGTCTACTTTTCCTCAAAATTATTAGCCTCTTTAAAGTGTTTTAAACCTTTTTTTTACAACTTTTAACCTTCTTCGTAGTCGTTTCCATTTAAAATTATATATTTTATATCTTTTAAAAAGTTTTGGATGCTTAAACCCTTTACTAGACTCTAGACTATTTTACACTAGCTGTATATAGACATTGGAGTTGTCAGAGAATTTTAGGCATTCAAAAATTAAGATCGGACATCCTTATTTCTTTTGTCAAAATGCCCTTTGTCCAAGTTTTTTGGACATTTGAACATGAGGTTCGAATGTCCAAACCTTTTCCTTCAGTCATCCAAAGATTTTCCTTCCGCCGTTCAGATTTTTATTGATAAATCTTCACCCTTTTATACATAACATTTTGTAAGATGTTTCTATGAAAAGTTAAGAGAATTATTTACAACTTTAATATTCAAAGTTTAATCAAAATTTGATGGCAACATAGTCAAATATTAATCGAAATTTAAGTACATAAAATAATCATTGCAAATTGTACTTTTTTCGAATTGCATAAATGTCATAATTCTTGATGTTACGAAAAGTTAAAAAAATTATCTAAATCTTTCATCTTCAAAACTCATGGGAACACACCAAAAGTTAAGTGCATAAAATTATTTGTTAAAATTAAACTTTTTGGTACATCAAATTGATAACAATAAAGATTATATTATCAAAATATAATCAATTAAAATATCAAGTCTAAGTTCCAAAAATATCTCTCTTTTTGGTGATGAAAAATTGAGAAATATGAAAAAGTATGAAAAGTGAGAAGGAAATTAAAGACATTATATTTAACCCATAATCATTGAACTCATATATATTACACATAGTGCACCTATTAGGGTTTTTTTAGTATAAATCTCATTACTCCCACATATCAAAACATATTCATTCTCTCTCTCTCTCTCTCTGATCACATGATGACTACATGGTGCTAGGGAATGAGGAAGTAGTGTTGAATCCCAAAATTCATTCTCGAGTTTTGTTGATAATAAATGAAATTGGTCGAGAAGTTACTAATTTGTGTTTAAGAGATTACTATGCATGTATTAGATTAATAAGTGAATGTATCTCAAAGAATTATAGTGTCAAAATTTGAAAACTAAACTTTCAAGTGCAATCGGTCAAATGATCGGACGAACATAAGAGATTGGTCGTTTAATTGGTTGAGTGATATCTGGATTATGTGATGGAAAGTGCAACTAGATCATGGAATTGGTCGATTGGCCTCACGAGTGACATGGTCCGAGAGTGACATGGTCTGAGAGCTACATGGTCGACATGAAGCCTTTAATCAATCATTTGACATCTCGATGACATGGTGTGGGATGGAAGTTCTAATCAGTTGACCGATCAATCAACCGACTATGTGCAAAATAAACATTACGAAACAGAACTTAAGATCATCCAACCATTTCATCAAATCGATCGAACATTTGCAAAAATTTGGAAGCAAAAATTCCAACAATCATTTTCAGGTACAAGCTTGGCAACTATAGTAACCATCAGTTCTTGTGTTCAACAATCATATATTCTCAAGAAGGCTATAAAAGTGATGCCAAAGAAAATATTTATGCAAGGGAAATCATTCTAGCTACTTCCAAGTCCATAGCACACTCTTGTGCCTTACTTTGCAAATCATTCATTCGCTCTTCTAATCTTTAAGTGCGAGCATTTATTATAAGAAGAGAGAGTTGAAGGAAATTTCTCATGTATTTTCTTAGTGAATTTGAGAGCTTGTTGTAAGAAGATGTGTATCTTATATCCTAGGCGAAGAAGACGTCTCTCCCTGTCTCGAGGTCAATGAGTTGAAGAGGAGACGTCGGCCAAGGAGTTTAGTCGAATCTCGTCAACACGTCTTGAGTTTGTACTTCTTAACATTCTTATTATTCAGAGGCCACAGGGGGACTACCATCAGAAAGCCCGCCCCTGCTAGCTAACCACCATCTCGTAGCTGATTTTTATCTCTTCGCGCACTTGCTTGCATACTCAAATTTACTCATTTTTTCTTAAAACAGATTTTTTAAAAATATTAATATTTTTAGACACCAATTGATCACCCTCCTCCTCACTATACTTTTTGATCCTATAACAAGGAAGAGACATATGAAGAGGACGATGGAGAAGAATAAAAGAATATCAAACATTTAAAAAGTATGTAGAGGGGATCCAAGCCCTCTCTCTTTTCTCGATGGATTACATATTTGGGTTGAGAAAGTACAAGAACTTATTCTTATTATGCATTGTGATGATGTATGCATCAAATTAGAGTATCCTATGACATTCAAGTAATGCTTTGAGGAACAATGATATCCTTGTTTTTAAGATCGTTATCCCTAGTGATTTTTCATGTTTATTAATCTTTCATCCATTATATTATTTCTATTAAACAATATGCGATTGCTTCATGTGCATGGGCCCTTGAGTCATGAACACGAGTGGGCAAATGTAAATATTTGAGCAAAATGACTATCCTCTCATAACCATGAAAGGATTTTTTATGGCCATGAAGTCAATCAGTCATGGTCATGCCATTTTTGTCACCACCATGAGTGAGAGTACAAGAATGGAAAAAAAAATAATAAGGTCTCACTCACAATTTTGAAATGTTGTTTTAAGATCATGATGCTTGTGATTCACGATTAGACGTCTTTGTCATGGCCATGAGCGAACAAATCAATATTTGGATAGAACAGAGTTCTCATTCACAACTATGAAAGAGACCTTGAAGCGCCTAGATTCTATGTGTGGACAATTGTTCACGATTGTGAATGCCAAGAAGTCATGTTCATCCCTTTTAGTCTTGTGAAATATTGTAAATCTTATATCTCTTGAATATTAAATGAATATATACCTTATTATATCTATTTTCTCTAAGTCATGTAAAAAATGTTGCTACAACCTATTTTTGATGATTGATAAACACATAGATGACATTATGCATGTTCAATCATAAATAGTTGAAATTTAAAATTTAAAATAATAATAATTGTTGTTTTGTAAAAGCATAATGTAAACACTTGAAGAATATGTTTCTATCGCCCATTGATATCAAGTTGGAAAAAATAAAATCTTTACATGTTTATGCACGTACTTTCAAGAATACAATTCTCATGCTTATATTGTTATGTTTCCTAAAATGCCTATGGGACATGGAACATCGCATCTCTCAAAGTTAACTAGCTTAAGTGATATTAGTGATTTGGTATTCCAACTAAAATAAGATCAAAGATATCATAAGATGAAGATGATTCCAAGCAAAACAATAATTTAAAGTATCTTATGACAAAGAAGATAAATATAAGAATGTTACATAAAAAAGTTATGTTCAAAGAATTATATAGAAAGTTTGAGAATAAAGTGCAATAAGATAAATGAGAATACAAGTACTATGAAAAGGATAAGAATGAAAATGTTTTTATGTTTTCTTGTATGATGATTGAGAGATTGTTCATGTTTTATCCTTATATTAATATGATCTTATATAACATGTAGACTATCATGTTTGAATTAATGTCATTTATGAAGTACATATTTCAATGGGGCTACGCCTTTAATTCATGTAAGTAACCAAGTATAGATAATCACAGTAGCTCACTCAGCTTGGATTGAGAGGTTGGACATGTTAAGATTAAATGAGCCTCATGAATAATAATTGAACAATATGTCTTATTATATTGAAGTCTATATAAATTTTGAAGATCTGTTTGAGAATATTTTGTTATATTTGGTAATTAGCTCTTAGATATATTTCTTTAAGTTTGATGTGTGCCAAGTAAAGAATTGGGACTGAGAATGTTGCAAAATATGAAAGTACCTCAAGGTTAACTCAACAAAATCACAGATATACTCATCTTTCCAATAGGGGTATCTTCACTCAGCTGCTCTTATGGACAAGTTTAAAAAAATTATAAATCCCAACATATATGTCTCAAGCCGCAAGCGCATAGTATAGTATATGGTCAAACCGTAAAGAGAGAAGTTGCATTTGTTTTTAAACTTTTATAGCAATGAGAGAACAAAATTTGATTTTGTTGATAAGATAACTAAACTAAGATAGTTGAAATCAATGTTGCAGGAATGTAACAATTTTGTGGTTTTTTATTATATATATTTTTTATCTTTTTGTTATTTTACTAATGAAAAACTAAGAATTATCTCGTGATAGAAGTCGTTCAAGCCTTTCTATTCTCACTTAAAGACTTCAAATTTCAACGCAATGAATAGAAAATATGCTTATCATCTTTCGAGATGTTTAAGAATTCTACTAAAAAAGGTTACTCCCCTAGACTCTTTTATCTCGGTTCAAGTCCAGTCTTTCCCAACTTAATGACTAATTGATCTCAAGACAACCAGCTAACTCTTGGCTCACTGCTAGGTTGTTCAACAACATGTGCTCCTCTCAAGACCTTGTTGTAGAAAAATAAGAAATCAGTCATAAAGAGAAAATATGAGAGATTACATGCTAACACATCATCAATCACAACACATTTTTACTTATGGTAAAAACATTTTAGAATATAAAATATAAAATTATTCAAACACAAATAATCTCATTCATCATCATTACATTTCACAACATTCAAGCATACCCCAAACTAATATATCAATTCAACTATTCACGTAGAACTCAAAAAATTCACGATCCCAATTGCCAAATAGCCCCTTTATGTATTTATATACATACGTACATATTACACCTACAACATAATAATTGGTGTGGTTGGACACTAGCCATACATCATTATAATTTTTTGAAAGAATATCCTGTCCAAAACAATCGAATGAAACATCGTAATGAATATTTTAGAATAAAACAATATAATTTTACAATATGTTTCTTGTATGTTTAATTATAATGAAAATGGCTAAGTTATAGTAGTTTAAGACCATTTGTTATAGGTTTAGAAATTTATTTGAGCACTAAAAAGTTTTCAATAGTGCATTTTTTAGCACACAAAGAAGAAATACTAAATTTGCCAAGTTCATTTTAAACTTGGTTACATTCTCCGATGACAATAGTTTTTTAATGTGAAATATTGAATTATTTGAGTGTATATATAATATAGGGGTCAACTAAAATTTACAATTGGCTAAAATTTATACCATTATGAACTCCATCCAAACACACATTTGAGTTTTTCCATTGGATTGCTTGAAAATTTTAGTTATTTCACTCTATTTTTTTTTCAAATTGTTCTTTTATTGCATTAATTATTGATACAAGAAGTTCTTCATCTTTCCAAAGGCTAGATGTTGCGTTCCATACACTATGGAGCCATTTGATTGGGAGTTAAATGGTAGAATATAGCGATATTCAAATAATATAGCTAAAAGATCTATAAAAATAAGATTATCTTATCAAATGTTGGAAAATATAAAATCACCTAAAAAATGTTGAAGTTGCTACATTTGTGCCAATAATAAGAATATATCTATTCTTCTAAATATAAAAAATAAACATATTCCAGCTTTTCCCATTTTTTATATATTTTTTTGTTTTAAACACAAACTATTATATTATTACTTATATATTCTTTATAATAAAAAATTAAATATTTATAATAAAAATATTTTAACAACAAAATATTATATATTAAAAATTTATTCCTTTCAAATCAAACACAAAATAGAATAAAAATATATCCACTTTTCAAAAATATAATATTTTATTCCATTCAAATTTATTCTTCAATCAAACTGCTCCTATATTACTTTTTATGCATTGGAACATGAACACGTGACATAATTATTACTTTTTTTTAATATTTATTACAATAGTACTATAATTATTTTTATATAATTTTTGTGGCAATGGAATACTACAGTATCATATGTATAAAAGGTTTATTGAGTACTTGTTGGAACTGAAGTGTCGTTGTCATCAACTACGTCCGGAGCAGAGCTGACAGGAGCAGTTGTAGAACCTTCGTCACTTCTTTTCTATATAGCAACATGGTCCTATTTATGATATCGATTTATATTCTTGTATGTCGGATGATCTTTAGTATAAATAGAGGTGTGCTTGGATTGTAATAGTGCATATCAGTTGTAATATCTTGTTTCATCTAAATAGAAGCACCATTTTTTTTAAAAAAATAATATCTGGTTTCATCTAAATAGAAGCACCATTTTACTTTCTTTCCTCTACAAGTTCTCCTTCGTTTCCCCTCTCTCTCTCTCTCTCTTTCGTCTTCTTCTCCGACAAGAGTGCGGTGACTCATCGAAGCTCAGTTTTCAATGTGGTAGCAGAGTGCAGGGTTAAGCGATCTGTATGAGCTCCTTCCCCATCGCCACTTGACATTGCAGCCTGCCAGAAGTGCTGCTTCTTCGCTTTGTCCATCGCCGAGAGAAACTTCACTAGCCTAAATGGTGCCCGTGAGTCCAGGCGATGCCAAGGATCGTCGATCTGGTTGTTCTTGTCGCCGATGTGCTCGATCTTGTTGTCGACGACACCGAGATCTACATCGTCATTAATGTGGTTCTTTACTCTTGTTGTCTTTCTTCTTCTTCAGTGATTGTTAGTTCATCTTCTTTGTTTCTTCCATTTCTCTTCTTTGTTTCTCTATTTTTCGAAGATTGGGAGATCATGTCTCTGATCTTCTCTGTTTCATTCATGGCGCTATGACTGCTGATAATCATTATGTGATTCGACGATCATCATTTGCAATCTCTTTTCTTCCAACCCATGGATCTATGATTCTTTCTGATCAAATCATTATATGATTTGACATCATCATTTGCAACTCCGGCATTGTTGTCGGACGCTTTCGATAGTGGTCGTCGAATTAGAGCTTAACCTTCGCATTGTCATCATTGTCAACGAGTGAATCTTGTTTCCATCTCGGTGTGTGTGCGCTTTCGAGCGTGTTGAAAACTCATCTTCTCTGGTTCTTGTCTTCATCTCAATTCTTCTCTTCGATCTTCATATAGTTCACTATTCTATTTCTTTCTTCTTCGTGTTCGCCGTTGCTGCATTTTCTTCACCAAGAATCCCAGGATCTCAAAATACCACGAGCCTCCGATGTTGTGAGCTCACATCATCTTGTTCCAACTGTCGTGCTGCTACGCACGTTTTGTTGCAAATGTTCAACCGACAAGTGTTTGACAGAAAGCCTTTCTCTTCTTAACATCCATGATGACGACGCCTTTATTCCTTCAAGTTGTCACCGTCCATGTTCTTTCCGACAACAACTTGAGTGGGCTGTTTGAACTGAAGCATTGTTGTCGGCACGTCCCGAAGCAGAGCCGAGAGGAGCAATTGTAGAACCTTCGTTGCTTCTTTTCTATATAGCAACATGGTCTGATTTATGATATCGATTTATATTCTTGTATGTCGGATGATCTTTAGTATAAATAGTGGTGTGCTTAGATTGTAATAGTGCATATTAGTTGTAATATCTTGTTTCATATGAATAGAAACACCATTTTACTTTATTTCCTCGGCAAGTTCTCATTGTTTCCTCTCTCTCTCTCTCTCTTTCATCTTCTCTGGCAAGAGTGCGACGAGTCATTAGAGCTCAATTTTCAACAGTATTGGAAATTCCTATAATTGCATCCCAATCATCTTTTCAAAAATTAACAACCAAAGTAAGGCACGTTCCTAAAAGCAATGTTGTAAAATTCGACCCGAACATCGACTCGAAAATTTTTTTTTGGTCAAATTAGATCAGTTTAATCCGGATGGTAAGATCGGATGCTAATAAATAATATAAAGATATATTCAACTAAAATATTGATGAAAATATATTTATTAATAATAAATATTATTACACATATCAATGTATAATGACATTATTATCAAAATTTTAATAAATAAAAGGGCATGAGAATTATTCACATTTTTTAATTTTGGTCTTTAATATATAAAATCATATATAAACTCATAATTTATTAATTTAATTATTTATACTTATTTAAGATAAAGCGGTGAAAAGGAAAAAAAATTATATCATCTTTTATTTTTACTAGAGGATAAAATATTTATTACTTCAATATTTAAAGAAAGATAGGCTCGTACATAAAAGAAAATATATTTATACTGTTACTCATTACTCTTGAGAGATATGGGTTCAAATCCTATCATCAAAATTATTTTATTATATTTTTATAAAAAAATATTAAGTCGATTGGTTTAAAATAAATTCCGCATAGTCACGATCAAATTTAGGGTTAACTGATTCAACCCGATCTAATAACTCAATTAGTTCAGCCTCGACCCACGAGCTGTCTACACACCCATACTCTAATCTGATCCGAATTTTACAACATTGCCTAAAAGTGTCTTATTAGTTAATGGGGGTTTCACAGACTTAATATTTTGAAAACACGCAAATAGGCAGTTCTTTTCTGTGTCAAAGGAGTCATGCAAAATTTAATGTTACTCCGTCTAATTTGTCTCTTAATTCCTTCAACTAGCAGTTAGTAAACCAATTATACCATTATCCACATTAATATATGGTACCACCCTAATTAATGATAAAATAATCAAAATATTAAAAGACTAAGCGGAAGCAACTTTATAAATAGTTAACTTATCCGGTGGCGGAGCCAGAGACATTTTTTAGTGGGTTCACCATTTATCATTACTTATTAATTATTAGTCAAAAAATTAATATTAGTATTTAACATTGAATCAATTTTAATTTTCATTGCATTTTTTAAATAAAAATCTGAGATAAAAAACCTCTAAATAAATATATTATTTTCAATCTAACATTAATCATAAAGCGTGATATTTTTTAATTCCATAAATATTAATATAGCTAACTAAAAAAATAAATTTTATAAACAATTCAATTAATTTATTATTAAAAGATTAACAATATAAAAGTCTTAATTGTAATTTACAATATTGGTTATATTAATTAATAATATAAAAATAGTTAATAAAAACTAAATTAATTCTCTAACTCTTGAAAGACCCACCATTTATTAAGAAAAAACATAACCAAAACAAGCAGTTGAAGAGTTTCGAAAAGAAGACCACTTAAGAAGAAACAAGTCTACAATGCCACTAGACCATTGTCAAACAATTGTTAAAGGTAATCACGTCATAACTAATATCGAAGCAGTGCCTGCACTTGCAGGCACATGAATCCACCTGGCTCCGCCTTTGAACTTATCCTTGTTTAGTTTGACGTGAGACGCAATATATATTGTGTTGTAGGTCCTTACGCATTACATAGATGGCAAGTTATATATCACTTTATTTGTCATCTTCTAATTATGAAGGCCTCAAATAGAAAGTAGTAACTACTGGTGGAGGTGCTAACGTGCATTATAAAACTGACTCTCGATGGAAGCCTTCCACGTCCTTTTATTTTCTTGATTTCATGATAAGACGAGGATAATGAGAATCATTTGACTTGACGTTCTTCCTTCCCAAAATTTGAGCAATCTTTCAACGAAACAACAAAAAAAAGGATGAAATTGCATAACTCGTTTGAAACCAATCCATTTGTTTCAACCATTTATATTATATATCTATCTATATAATAAAAAGTGTTTGTGCTTTTACTGTTTCACATCTTATTTCAGCTAGTTTCAGCGCTCACTCAGTTAGACCGCTTCTAAATTAATGGTATTTTTATATTGGATCATTTAATGATGGTTTAATCTGTCAAGATGGAACCCAACATGCATTTGTATTGACATACAATGTTGTGCTGATATAATCATATGAGACTTTCATCACGCGCATGTTACATTTTGACCATATTTTGGTATTCCCGCTCGTTCCTTTTTTAACGAAATCTGTGCGGACAAATGAATTAAATTTTAATATAGTCCATCATCTACTGGATTAAGCACATTTTTTTATAATGTACCACCTTAAAAAAAGTGGTGTTTGGATAAGAAATAAATGTTGAAATATCATATAATTTAAAATCGTTTTTCTATGAATTTTGTGTCATATATAAAGGTGTAGTTCCACTTGTCTATTGAGTATTTTCTATTTGTTACCATTTTCAACGCATGGTGAGTTCATAAGCTCTTCGCGAAAATGGCCCTCTTTATTAGATACCAAGGACGGTCCACGTTCACACCTATAGTAGATAAGATGCTCAAGTAATCATAGCTTCTTGCCTCCTGCGATGGTTCTCACACGCAACTCCAAATGTTTCAATTGATTTTTCACATGTAATGTTTTTCATTTATCATTTGCTTAACTTTTAATCATAATTTAAAACTTCTCAAATAATAACTTTAGATATTTATATCAAGTATTTTCTATGTCAATTAGCTTAGATTTTGGAATTCATGATAATTATCATTTATTTCTATTAATAAATATTTATTTATCTTTAAGTTTTACATTAACTACTAATTGTATTACTGATAATATATTATACATTTCATATATTAAAACTATTTGTACGTTTATATTTTTCTTCCATCACCATTGCTGATGTAATGCGGGTGTGTGGGTGGAGGTGTTTAGATGATCGATTTAAAATTTTTTATTCTATTTCTAATTCTAAATATTTTATGTTACAATATATCAATGTTACAATATTTTATTGCAGGGAAAGGCTTCTTTTATTTGATTTGATAAGGTACTCTGCTTATACCGAAGAAGATCATTCACACGTAGTTAAAATGTATATTCATATTTCAATATATATATATATATATATATCAACGTAGAAATATTATAGCCGTTTGCTTTATTTCAAATATGATGAATTTTATACTAAATAGCTGTAATTAGAAATGTGGAAACGTTCAAAACGTTCGAGAAAGTGTGAGATTTAGTTATAAGCCACATGTAGTATATATATTCGCGAATAATTTAGTTAACTCATTAATTTCTTGAAATGTATACGCAACTAAGCTCATGTATGAGGCCAAGAAAGAATGATTCTTTTGATAGAAGTCCTTGGATATGCACCTTAGAAAAATAGTGTATCGATCCAAATTAGATTCTAGATCATATATGTCAACGTCACGATTTTGGAGTATTATAATAACTATTATAATAATAATACTGGAAGGAGTCGTCAACCAATATGAAATGGTCATTTATTTATTTCTTTGACTAGAATGGAGAATGAATATGACATTTTTTTTAAAAGAACGAACAGGAAGATTCCCAACATCATAAAAGGTTTTGCTTGTAATAATTAGAGATTATTGACTAATTATTTGTGAACCCCATGCACATAAAAGTCTGCGAACGCACGCAAAATCTTACGGTAACCGTATGCAGGTCAAATAAGAATAATCATCGATCACTGTAGTGACGCATAATTCACTTCAACCTCAACTCAACGCATAGATACGCCTATAAATACCACAAACCCCTTAACCTGATGCTTCATCCATCCATCCATGCATGCATCAAATCTGCTCGCAACCATGGCATTCAATTTTCACTCTTTCTTTGGCCTCCTGATCGTCGTGTCTGATGGGAAAATCCGAGAACAAGGAGAGAAGATCGCAGAGAGATTGCAGAAAAATAGAGGAGACACACGAAATTTACCCAAGTTCACCCTTGAGATGAGGGCTACGTCCTGCAAAGAGGTTCCACTATATGTTTAGGTTTACAGCCGCCACACAAATTACATCAGAAATTAGGCTATTAATAGCCTCTCCAAATCGGGTTTAAAACCCAAACAAACAGAGAAAAAACCTAATCCGAACCACACGGACCGCCGTCGGGGGGCGGGGCCCCCCGAACCCCCCCTTTCGTTCGTACGCCAGCAATACTGTTA
This sequence comes from Pontederia crassipes, assembly GCA_030549335.1. Taxonomy (NCBI): domain Eukaryota; kingdom Viridiplantae; phylum Streptophyta; class Magnoliopsida; order Commelinales; family Pontederiaceae; genus Pontederia; species Pontederia crassipes. The sequence goes on from CM060190.1 coordinate 41,911,450, forward strand.
ATTGGGTAATACTCAGATTCCCCTAAGCTCACGTGGGTGAACCCGGTGTGAGAAACAAGGGGCCCTGAAGTATTCACCAACTCTAACAGTGTCCACCGCAGTCGTCGTTGGCGTGGCGGGAGGCTCCAATGGCCTCGCGAATGATAAGAACATGACCCACGTGCACTTCTACTTCCACGAGTTCTACGAGGGCTCGCCGAGCCCCACGTCTTACTTGGTCTCCAGCCTCCACAATAACTCGCCGACGTTCTTCGGGGACAACCGGGTGTTCGACAACGCCCTCAGGGAAGGGCCGGAGTTGAGCTCCAAGCTCATCGGCCGGGCGCAGGGCATGCTCGTCGACGACTCACTGGGGATCCGCGCTTCTCTTACCATGATCAACTTTGTGTTCACCGACGGCGAGTACGGCAACAGCTCGCTGGCCATGTACGGAAAGTCCGACATGGCCTTGAGCGCCCGCGCCATCATCGGCGGGACCGGCCAGTTTCGGATGGCACGGGGATACGCCCTCAACAAGATTCTTTCGTACAATTCTACGTATCTGCTTCTGGAGTACGATATCTTCGTCTTGCTGCCGGTGAACTGAACAATATCATTTTTTTTTTATTTCATTCATTGGCCGGAACTCCCGTCTCTCATGCCCGGCCATCTCGTTCCGTATTTTGTTGTGCGTTTTTATTACTAGGCATTACATCCTGATTCTTTATGTAAAGTGACAGCCCAATAGAGTATGGCTGCCATGAAATAGAATAAATGTAACGTTGTGGGTGAATGAATAAAATCACATTGAACTACCTTGCCTCGTGTCTTGTATGTTTATGGGGAGATTGAAATATATTATAATATGAATTACCAAAGTGAGAGGAGAATTTTTGTTTTCTAAAAGGGAAATGTTTTTAATTTTCTTTTATCACATATACATATATAATATAAAAGCTATAACATGATCCGTTTTAGAAATACATTCACTAAAAATGTCTCATGTTCTTTTCACACATTTTTAAAAAGTAGATTGGTGAATACCTTTTAAAATCTTAAGCTTTATATTAAGAGATATATTGAATATTGTATTTATGTTATTACGTGTTAAGATATTACCAACTTTTATTCGGTTCATGAAAGTTTCATTTAATTTCATTAATGAATTATTTGCATTCCTATTATCAACTCATTCTGTTGGTTATATATTCATCAATCTCTTAATAATAAAAAAATTAATTAGATCATATTGACTTGAAATTTGCTAGTTTGAACAAATGGCAAAAAAGCCTTCACAGGTTTGAAAAAGAGAAAAAGAAAAGCTTAATCTTACAAGTCCGGATACACAAAGAACAAAACACCCTCATTCCCATGTCTAATATATATTAATTGTAGAAAAAGGTTCTGAGTACAAAAAAAAAAAAAACAAAGATAGTTCAAAAGATGATTAAGACAGACACAAACTAATTGACTAGTTCAATAACACGTCAAGTTGTACATGCAAAATTAAGTAATGTGGAAAACCTTATTAATATACCAAAATTGATCGGTATCGTTATAACGTGGGCATTCACTCGTTTAATAACTTCAACTTGTGGTAAATGAAATTTGTGCAATTTGCTGCATGGTGCCACTTGGAGTGTAATATGACTTTGCCTTAGAAAATTTCAATGGAAGCATTTTCAAATTTTGAATACTACAAAAGAAGAAGCAGATAAGAGAAGACCAGGTTGCGCCACATGGCCTCATATAAAGAGATAATACAATAATAACTTTAGATATTTATACCAAGTAAATTCATGATAATTTATCATTTATTTCTTTTAATAAATATTTATTTATCTTTAAGTTTTACATTAACTATTAATTGTATTATTGATAAAATATTATACATTTCATATATTTCAACTATTTGTACGTTTATATTTTTTTTTTCTATCACCGTTGCTGATGTCTTATGGGCCGGTGTGTGGGTAGAGGTGTTTAATTAGATTATTGATTTAAAACTTTTTATTCTATTTCTAATTCTAAATATTTTATGTTACAATATATCTATATATTATGTAATCAATAGTGCTACTAATTTTGTAATTATTTAAGAGAAGATAATATATTTTTCTTGCAGGGAAAAGCTTCTTTTATTTGATTTGATAAGGTACTCTGTTTATACTGCAGAAAATCATTACCACGTAGTTAAAATGTATATGCATATTTCAATTAATATTTATATCAATTAATTAATCAACGTAGAAAATTATAGCCGTTTGTTTTATTTCAAATGATGAATTTTATACTAAATGCTGTAATTAAAAAGTAAAATAAATGATGACTTTGTATCCAGGTAAAAATGTGGAATCGTTCGAAACGTTCGAGAAAGTGTGAGATTTATTTGTAAGGCACATATAGTATATATATTAGCGAATAATTTAGTTAACTCGTTAATTTCTTGAAATGTATATGCAACTAAGCTCGTGTATGAGGCCAAGAAAGAATTATTCTTTTGATAAAAGTCCTTAGATATGCACCTTAGAAAAATAGTGTATCGATCCAAATTAAATTCTAGATCATCTATGTCAACGTCTTGATTTTGGAGTCTTATAAGTTATAATAACTATTATAATTATGGATTTAATGTTCCTGCTACCATCCCTATCGCAGAAACCGCACGATTGAAGATCCACGGCTGGAGATTGGGCGCGCGATTCAGGGACTATTTAGGCCGGTCAAGCAACATTCGGCCGGTCCAATCTCATCTGCGGCAGGATCAGTTTGTTGCAGCGTGCCCTAGGTGTTGCGACCTCGTCATTGCGGAAGCCATCGATCTCCCTGCCGTCCATCTCCCTCGTCTCGCCGCCAATCTCCTTCGTCTCGCCGCCGATCTCCCTCGTCCCATGAAGCTCGCCATCACTGTCGATATCCCTCATCGGAGAGCCTTCGTCGGTGATGATCTCCCTCGTCCCGTCGTCGAACTCCCTCCTCGCCGCCGATCTCCCTTGTCCCGCCGCCGATCTCCTTCGTCCCGCCGTTGATCTCCCTCGTCCCATGAAGCTCGCCATCACTGTCGATATCCCTCGCCGGAGAGCCCTCATCGGCGATGATCTCCCTCGTCTCGCCGCCGATCTTCCTCCTCGCCGCCGATTTCCCTCGTCCCGTAGAGCCCTCGTCGTCCGCCGTTGCTGCCGATATCCCTCGTCGCTGTTCGTCACCCATCATCAGAGCTGATACCCTCGTCGCCATCGATCTCTAGAGTTAGGCTTGATCAATTGTCCGGCGGCGCAAAAATTGTTCGGCGATTAGCGCAAAAGGCACGATGATCCGGTCGAAGAAGACATTGGACCGGACGAATGTTACAAGACCAGACAAAATACTCCCTGAACCGCGCGTCCGATCTCCAGCCGTGGATCTTCAATCGTGTGGTCGCTGCGATAAGTAGCATCATGCTACCTGTTTCACTAGGTAGCAGGAACATTAAATCCTATAATTATAATACTGGAAGGATTGGTCAACCAAATGAAATCGTGATTTATTTATTTCTTTGACTAGAATGGAGAACGAATATGACATTTTTATAAAAAAAAGAACGAACAGGAAGATTCATTCCATCCAACATCATAAAATGTTTTGCTTGTAATAATTAGAGATTATGGACTAATTATTTGTGAACCCCATGCACATAAAAGTCTGCGAGCGCACGCAAAATCTTACGGTAACCGTATGCAGGTCAAATAAGAATAATCATCGATCACTGTAGTGACGCGTAATTCACTTCAACCTCAACTCAATGCATAGATACGCCTATAAATACCACAAACCCCTTAACCTCACGCTTCATCCATCCATGCATGCATCAAATCTGCTCGCAACCATGGCATCCAATTTTCACTCTTTCTTTGTCCACGTGATCCTCGTATCCACTGCCGTCGTCGTTGGCATGGCGGGAGGTTCTGACGGCCTCGCGGATGATCACTAGCAACGCAAAGTAGCGCCTCCTAAAACATTGACGTTATATAGACGTCACTAACGCCTCCATTGCGTATACTGCGCGTCACGAGAATCAGACGCTACTTACCTCTCGATATCGTCTCATTCGCGTCTTCATAGTTATTCAGCGGGTTGACGTTAACTCTAGCGCAATCGAGACGCTACGTAGACGCTATTATTTCGCGCCACGAATCGTAAATATGCTACAGCACCTAGCGTCGTTCTGGCGTGGATCACTTTAGACGCGACACTAGCGACTCATGTTTGAAGACTCTAAAGTAACGCTATATGGTGTCTCAAACAAAAAAGACGCTAACGAGACGCTACTGTATATATTTAAACACTATATTATATATATTATATGTCAATTAATAAATTCATTAAATATTATATTAGTATTAATTACACAATTATCAACATATTATCAATAGCATATTATCAACATATATATGTATTAATTACATGATTATATATATATATATATATATATATGTATTTTTACATGATAAGAGTGTTCTTAAATATATAATTTGTTACCTATATTATTTATGTTATCTATACATATAATATATATAATATCTTAATTATGCATATATCTTAATTATGCGTCTTCTTAGCTATTCAACGGGTTAACGTTAACTCTCTAGCGCAATCGAGAAGCTACGGAGACGCTATTATTTTGCGCCACGAACCGCAAATGCGCGGCAGTACCTAGCGCCGTTGTGGCGTCGACCACTTTAGACGCGACACTAGCGTCTCATGTTTGAAAACTCTAAAGCGACGCTATATGGCATCTTAAACAAAGGAGACGCTAATGAGACGCTACTGTATATATTTAAACACTATATTATATATATTATATGTCAATCAATAAATTCATTAAATATTATATTAGTATTAATTACACGATTATCAATATATTATCAATAGCATAATATCAACATATATATGTATTAATTACACGATTATATATATATATATGTATTTTTACATGATAAGAGTGTTCCTAAATATATAATTTGTTACTTATATTATTTATGTTATCTATACATATAATATATATAATATCTTAATTATGCATATATTATTATTATATACTTAATCATGAGATTACGATGGTTGATTAAGTGAGTCATATTTTAGCGTCACAGTAGACACTCAATAGCGTCTACCTAGCGTTTAACGAGAGCCGCAGCTTGTGTCGACGCTATGGTGACACTATGGGCGTCTCTCTAGCATCGCATGTTCGAGACGCCATGTGGTTTTAGACGCTAGTTCGGAGCTACGGTGTCGCTAAATGATTCTAGCGACGCAATGGCATCTGTATTGCGCCTCCTAAACTGACTTTTTACCCCTCGCTCAATCGGGCACATATAGACATATAAATACGTGTATATGCTGATACTTATATATAACAAGTGCATATATATATTATAATAACCTAATCTGACACATATAAACAAATACACATATATATTCACTTCGAATATGTATACATATACACGTTATCTATATATATAAGACTCGCACATGTATAGACATATACATACACATATATATTTATAATACATATAGACGAAACACATTGTTGTAACTTAATCTCTCACACGTAGACATATACATACATACGCATATATTACATATGTATATATATACACACACAATTGTGTTATATACACATATACATACATATTTATAATTTTGTATACATACATGATAGATTATCGGAAGAAAATAAAATAATTGGAACGGGGCACAATGCGAAGAGATGTTACATTGATAAATAAAATTTCATACATACTAAAAAAATTTGAAAAAAACTTTTAATGAGCGTCTCAATGGCGTCGCGATGTTGAGATGCTACACCATTGAGATGCCACGACGACGCTATGGTGTCGCTATGTTATCTTAGCGACACATTAGCTTATCTATAGCGCCTCTCTAGTCAAATTTTGATAGTGTCGGCGCCTACATGACGTCTACGTAGCGTCGCATTATATTGAGACGCTAAAAAATTACTTAAATCCCTAACCCCTCTTCTTCGTTTTCACTTTTACTATTTACCATCATTTCATCCCGCCCGCCCGACGTGCCCAGATGCCCGACCTCCGATGCCCGACCTCCGACGCCCTCCACTGCCGCCTCCGGCCTTTGCCCGACGACCGCCCTCCACCGCCGCTGCCGCCCTTCGGCTCCGCTGCCCTCCGCATTCGACCGCTGCCCTTTGCCTCCTCCTCCTCCTCCCTCCCTGATGCCCGCCCTCCACCGCCGCCGCTGCCCTCTGTATTCGATCGCCGCCCTCCGCGTTCGACTGCCGCCCTTCGCCTCGTCCTTCTCCTCCCTCTGCCTCATCCGCCCTCCATCGTCGTCGCCACCCTCCTCATTCGACCACCGCCCTTCGCCTCCTCATCGTCCTTCCTCCGCCTCCACTGCCCTCCACCGCTGCCGCAGGGTGCCTCCGTCGCCCTTCGCCTCCGCCGCTGCGTCATCCGCCCTCCGCCTCCACCGCCGCCCTTCGTGTCCACCGCTGCCTCGTCCGCCCTCCGCTGGGTCCTCCCTCCACCGCCGCCTCCGCCGCCACTGCCCTTCGCCTCCACCGCTATCTCGGCCGCCCTTCGCCGTCCTCCGGTTAAGAAGGTACTAGCCCGCCACCATGTAAATTAAGTTAATTATTAATGCATGAAGTTAAATTAAGTTAATTATTCATCTCTTTGGAGCCGACCCCACCTAGTGGGATAAGGCTTTGTTGTTGTTTGTTGTTGTTGTATTCATCTCTTTGGATCAAGCTAGTATTACTTATTAAGTATAATATTAAGTATCATCTCTTAGGAATTAAATATTACTTAAGTTAAGTATTACTTATTCATGTTATGAATTAAGTTAAGTAGTACTTAAGTTAATTATCATCTCTTTGGATCAAGCTAGTATTACTTATTAAGTATAATATTAAGTATCATCTCTTAGGAATTAAGTTAAGTATTACTTATTCATGTTATGAATAAGTTAAGTATTACTTAAGTTAAGTTAACTTATGTTAATTGTTAAATTAACTTATGAACTAATTCATGAACTTCCACATTCTTTGTGATAAAATGAGACTATGATTCGACGATGAAGTACTTGAAACATGTGATTTTGGACTTAATTTGTAAGTTTAAAATCACATATTTCAAGTACACGAATTTATTGATATATGGCTTAATGTTATCCATTATAGAAATGATAAAGTCAAATCGTAGTTGGATTCATCGTTGGAAGGATAAACATGGCGTAATAACTGAAGAATATAAGGATGGTGTTGATGAATTCATTAATGTGGCATATCAAAATGAAGGTGTTGCTTCTTCATATGTTGAAATCTTATGTTCATGCCAAAAGTGCAAATGTTATCAGTGGAAAGTAAGATATGATGTGCAGAAGGATTTATATTATAACGGTTTCTTACTTATATACACCAATTGGTTCTTTCATGACGAAGAAAGATGGGCTAAAAAAATAAGTAATGTAGATACCGTTGTAGGCGACTCGAGCAATCCGTATAGGGACATGATACGAGATGCAATGTTATGAGAAAATATTGGCGAAACATCTATTGAAGGAGATCCGAATCCTTCGGCTTCTAAGTTTTATAATCTTCTCGAAAAGGCAGATGAACCTTTATAGGATGGATGCGTGAAGCAAACTACACTTTATGTAGTGGCACAACTAATGAACTTAAAATCAGAATTTAATATGAGCGAAAGTTGTTTTGACCGGATGCTTGCCATTATTAAGAGTATGCTTTTAGTTTTCGAGAAATTACCTAGACATTTTTACAAGTGCAAACGATTGATGAGAGATTTAGGGCTGGAATATCAGAAGATTGATGCATGCCGCAATCATTGCATGTTGTACTACAAGAAAAACAACTCACTTATGAGTTATTCTATTTGTGACGAGCCCAGATTCAAGCCGAAAAAGAATTCTCATAGTTCGAAAAAAATATGACAAATGTAATATTTAGATACTTTCCGATTGTTCCAAGATTATAACGACTATTTCTTTCTGAAAAAACTGCATCATTTATGAGGTGGTACAGAGAAGAGGCACGTGAAGATCAAAATTCAATTACACATCCTTCGGATGCGGAGGCATGGAGACGATTTGATGCACTTCATCCGAATTTTTTTGCAGAATCACGCAATGTTAGATTAGGACTTTGCACCGATGGCTTCAACCCATTTGGCTCATCGAGTACTGTTTATTCATGTTGGCCTATTTTTGTGACACCGTATAATTTGCCTCCAAGTATGTGTACGAGACGAGAGAATATTTTGCTTACTTGTATGATCCCGGGTCCTCGATCTCCTGATAAAAGTTTAGATGTTTACTTAAGACCTTTGATTGATGAACTCAAGATGTTGTGGGAGGATGGCGTGGTTACCTATGAAAAATCTAAAAAGCAAAATTTCATTATGAGAGCCGCATTAACGTGGACCATAAGTGATTTTCTGACATATGGAATGTTGAGTGGTTGGAGTACAAAAGGAAAATTTACTTGTCCCATATGTGGAAAGAATACGAAATTCTTTTATTTAAAAAATTATAGGAAAATTTGCTAGTTTGATTATCACAGGATGTTTCTGCCATTGAAGAATTCGATGCACCGTGATCGAAACTCATTTAAAAAGAATACATCCGAGAACACTTTGTGTCCAACTCATTTGACAGGAAAAGAATTGTTAGAGCAAGTAAACAAGCTTAGTGAAGTCTCATTCAGACTGAAGGCCGATAATTATAAGAAAATTGAGTTTGGAAGTGAAAATAATTGGGAGAAAAGAAGTATTTTTTGGGAGTTGCCTTATTGGTCTTCAAATTTGGTACGTCATAACTTGAACGTCATGCATGTGGAGAAGAATGTATTTGACAACATCTTCAACACTATTATGGATGTTAAAGGACGAACAAAAGATAGCATATAGGATCGCGAAGACATAAAATTAATATGCAAAAGACCAGAGTTAGATATCATTCATCTTCAAAATGGTAAATGCAAAAAGCCAAAAGCTACTTATGTCTTGAGCAATGATCAAAGAAAAGTGGTTTTCGAATGGGTAAAGCAATTGAAATTCCCCGACGGATATGTATCAAACATATCTCGTTATTTTAACTTGGACAATGGGAAGATACACGGGATGAAGAGTCATGAGTGTCATATTTTTATGCAAAGACTGCTTCCAATTGCCTTTAAAGAACTTTTGCCAAAGGCCATATGAGAGATTTTAACAGAATTGTCTATGTTCTTTAAAGAGCTTTGTGCATCCATCGTTCGGAAAGAAGACATACTCGGTTAGAGGCTTCTATTGTGATTATCGTGTGCAAGGCTAAGAAAATATTTCCACCTTCTTTCTTTGATGTGATGAAACATTTGATTATACATCTTCCATATGAAACAAAAATTGCTGGTCCAGTTCAATATCGATGGATGTATCCTTTCGAAAGGTGCATGTTATATTTGAAAAGGAAGGCGAAGAATAAGACAAAAATTGAAGGCTCCATATGTGAAGCATATTTCATTGAGGAGGTGTCAAACTTCCTTCAAAATACTTTGAGCTACACATACAATCACGACACACCTAAGTTCCAAGAAACGATGATGGTGGTGAAGGAGAAGTTGATATGAATATTCTATTCATCTTCAAGTACCCATGTCGACTTCTTGGTGCAGCACGCAAAGTTATCTTGAATGACAGAGATCTCACCGCCGTTGAGAATTATGTTCTTGCAAATTGTCTCGAAGTGACGCCATATTTCGAGTAAGGCAATTTGTTCTAATTTGTTATATTATTTAAAGCTAATTATTGCTATATGATTGTATTAATTGAAACTATGAATTCAGAAAATTCGAATAATTATAGCGAGAAATCAATCCGTTAGTTTCAAATGATGAGTTATTGAAACTACGAGACGAACATTTTGCCGATTGGTTGAGATGTGATGTGAGAAATCTTTCCGCTTCTTCTTAATTGTTATAATTTTTAATAAATTTTTAGTTATTTTTCTGTAGGTTATTAATGGCTCAGTCATAGAGAACAAAATACGAAATCTCGGTCACAGACCGAAGAAACAAGTTCTTAGCTACTGCGGCGTCATAGTCAATGGATATCGATTCCATACAGAAGAATATAGCTGACAACGTTCAACTATTAATAGCGGCATATGTGTTCTAGGAAGCATGTACGAGGACGACGACTTTGATTACTACGATGTTATAGAAGACATCCTAGAATTATCTTATTTGGGAAAATCTAACAAAGTCGTGGTGCTAAAACGCCGTTGGTTCGATTCAGAGAAAGGAGTTCGGATTGATCATAAGTTTAAATTGGTGGATATTAACCCTCGGTTGAAACTTCAGTCATACGATCCATTCGTATTGGCGGAACAAGCACAACAAGTGTACTACACTAAGTATCCATCGAAAAGAACCAATGATGAATGGTGGACGTCATGCAAGGTGAGGAGTAAACTATTCTTAGCAGAAACAATGATAGATGACAATGAAACATCATCTGTACACAACGATGTGCCCATAGATGATTACTATTAAGAAGATAGAGTGAATGAGACGATTGATGTGGCCGATGGAGTTGAGAATTTTCAATTGTTCGATGACGCTGAGCCAATGGAAGAGTTCAATTCAAATGACCTCTTGGATGTGAGCTTTGATAATTTCGTTGACGATGACTTGAACCAAGATTATAGCGACGATGATGAAAATGATGAAAAAGAATCAGAATACAAAACAAGCGAATGAATCCCTTAGTTATTCTAATGACATAAGCTTTTTACTTTTTTTTAAGTTATATATGGTTATCGATAATAAGAGAAGTTTCTTTCTTTTTTTTTCAGTCATGGTTAATAAGGGTCGAACATCTGTGTCATCTCGCTCTTCCAGGCGTTCACTCCAGATGAGTTAGTCATCACAACCACCAGGTAATATATTTATTGTGAGCTGCTTATTTATAGTTGATTATAATAGTTAAATTCCTTTTTTAATAATATTAGTTCCTCCGCCGTCGACGGGGCACGTAGCCGGATCATCACATAATAGGCGAACCATTGGTGGGTCTGCTCAGCGTATTACTCCAAGTACGTGACACATTTAGGCAATAGACAGTAAGAGATAGAGTTTTTTAAATATTTTGCTTTTGTGATAGTTGCTCCACCATCGACGGGGAACATAGTCGGTACGTCTCGATCGCACGGCGACGATCGTCATGTCACACCAGGTTATTTTTCGTATATTACTTAATTTTATGTAGGAGCCAAAATTTATGTATTTTTTTATGATGGCATTTGCTACCCCACCGCCACCGTCAAGAATACCAGACGCTTCACCACATTCTAGCATTGGCGAGCGACATCTTACGTCAGGTGATATATTTATTGTTATTGACATTTCTCAATTAATTATATTAATTATATTTTAATAATGTCAGTTGTTACGTCGTTGATAGCACAAGCACTTGATTCAATTCATTCAGACGAGCGGATTGCTACTGATCATGCAGTACACATCAATCGAGGTGAGAACATTATTGTACATCTATCAATTATCATAATTTTAATTTGGTATGACATTAATGATTTATTATGTATTAGGGCCCGTAGCTGATGTCGGACCTTCACAGCCTACCCCAGCTGTACCAGATGATGATTCCTCTTCGAGTGATGAAGAGGCGTTACACGATAATGGGGTGGTCACTGTGAATAATATTGCTCGATCGTAATTTAAATAATTTGTATAAATTACTTGTTATACTTTTGATTATCATTGAAAATTAATTCTTCTTTGTAATTGGCAGGACCACTTTCATACCCTCTAGTACCGTGCGGGATGTTAGTGCTTTCGTTCTTTCCCATTTTCCGGAAGGGGCAGGATCCTAGAAAGATGTCCCAATTCAAGTGCGAGATGACATGTTTTGAGCCTTTACGATACGATCTTTTATTTGAGTTACATAATTCGATTTATATTTATTTTAAAATTACTAAGTTTTAACATTCGATTTGTAGGAGGTAAATCAGTTTCATCCGGATCTTAGTTTAGGGATGATCCGGAGAACTTTTGAGGAGGTCGCTGCGATACAAGTTTCGCAAGGTCGTCACGTCCACCGGTCTCACTTTGGAACAGGGCATACAAAGATGCCCAAGACATATTAGGCGCTCGGTTTGAGAGTCCCTATGTAGGAAGTGGTAAATATATATACTTTTACATTATTTTTATGAAAATTATAATTTTTTTGAAAGTGTAAGTATTTGATGTTCACAAAAGGACGGATAAACGATGGCAAAGGAAATCGGAAAAGGTAAGAGTTAACCGTCTTTCGATGCCCGAGGCCCACATCCACACAAGGGGATCGATGCAATTTGACGAGCATCGACGGCGCATGGTAATTTACATATAAATTCAATTTATCAAACTTTGACTTATACTTATGTTATCAAATTTGAAACTTTATTGTAAGAGGAGAAAGAAGGCGGTCCCGTAGACTTTCGTGTGGTCTATGAGGCAACGCATAAGAGCCGGAAGATAAACGATTTAGTCACGCCCACTGCTCGTAGGCTTCTGATAAGTCTCATGATATGGTCATTTGGTTGTTGCACTATTTTTGAAATACATAATGTTTAAATTTATAGGATGAGTATAATGCGAAAATGACTGAAAAGTATGGAGATGATCCGAATACTCAGCCACCAGGTAATGTTTCTTCGTTGGCTTAGTCATGTTTTTAATTTATGTGTTTCTTGATATATAATTTATATATATTATATGATTGTATAATTTTTCTATTTCGTAGAGGACCCTTTTGTTTGGGAGGAGGTGGCCGGCACGACACGAGGGGGATACGTGCGTGACCTCGGCACAGCCGCTCAGATACCTAGGGAGGATCGAAAGATATGCAAGAGGTGCATCTGCTCTGAGCTCATCCGCTGCACCTGATATGGCGCAGCTATCATAGCAGCTACCACAGCAGTTATCGAGATATCACAGTAGGTGTCGCAGCAGTTGGCTCCTCTATTGTAGGCAATTTAGGGGTTGATCCTGACGCAGAATCCATCCCCGCGAGGCCATGGACCGAGCACATCTGGGTCGAACGTCCAGAATGATAACAATATCTCTCAAACCTAGAATAGAAAACAAACTATGCATTTGTTACTTATAGACTTACACATACATATAGTTTGTTAGTTCAGTTTAGTAGTTTTCGTATTCGTATGTTATATATTATGCCTTTGATGGTTTTATAGTGCCTGTGATGGTTTTATATTGCATGTGATGCTTTTATATTGCCTGTAATGAATATCAATGTATTTTGAGATGCATTATAAATTGTATGGGTGTGGAAAGGGAAAAAAATGAGGCTGGGACGGGTAAAAAAAGTACAAGTAGCGACTCCATAGCGTCTCATTGGCGTCGCAAAACATGTCGACGCGGTTTTAAATATATCGCACTTAGCGCCCTCTGAGCGTCTCATTGACGACACGTGCACGGTCATAGTTGCGTCAATTTAGCGTCCTCCTAGCGCCTACAGTAGCCACACGTGAGCGCCGTTATAGCACCTCGAAACTAGTGCCCCTTGCGCGTCGACCGAGCGATGCTCCTCTGCTTCGCACAGCCGCAAACGTAGCGTCTTAATAATGTGGATATAGCGTCAACAAGGGGCGCTAGTTGTGTCTCATTATCTTTGACTCTAGTGCGACGCCACTAGCCACCGATTTTCAGCGTCTCAATATTGCGGCGCTAGTTAGACGTTAAAGAGACGCTCTTTGCAACGGAGACGTAATAGCGCCTCCCTAGCGTCTCCTATTTTGAGTCGCTAATCACCAATTTTCTTGTAGTGGATAAGAACATGACCCACATGCACTTCTACTTCCAAGAGTTCTACGAAGGTGTCAAAACACAGCAATCGATCCAGGAAATCAGGGTGACAAGCTAGAGAGATTGGGAAGAAACATCGCCTTCTTCTGTTTTATCTCAATTGCAGGAAAGGAATTGAAAATGGTCTAAAAACCAAAAAATGTCCATGTCATCTTTATATACAAAGTGAGATTATAACGGAATGAAATAAAATGAAAAAGAAAATGATACATTAACCCGATACGACATAATCAGAATAACCATCGCGCTAACTGTCTGATTTCAGATAGAAAATAGAATTGCCTGAATCACCCTGAGCTGAAGCGTGTTGTCTTGGACTGGAAGATGCCGCAAGTTGGAGACTGGAAGATATCGAGCAGTCCCAACTTGGAGAGAATGAAATCATGTTGTCGATGAGAAAGCCCTTTGGTCAGAATATCTACAAGCTGAAGATTGGTCGAAATATATTGGAGATGAACAAATTGTTAAAGAACACGCTCACGAACGAAATAGCAGTCAATGTCGATATGTTTCGTTCGTTCATGAAAAATAGGATTCTTTGCAATCTGAATTGCCAGACGACTGTAAAAAAAAAGAGAAATTGGCAAAGAGACAATGATATGAAGATCTTGAAACAAACGCTCGACCCAAATGAGTTCTGCAACGGTGAGAGCAATACTCCTGTATTCGGCCTCAGCTGAAGAACGAGCAACTACCTGCTGCTTTTTAGACTTCCAGGAAACAAGAGAAGAACCCAACTTAATACAATAAGCAGAAACTGAACGACGAGTATCAAGACAAGAGCCCCAATCTGCATTTGAGAAAGCTACAAGAGACATAGAAGGAACAGAAGAGAAAAATAATCCACATCCAGGAGATCATTTTAAATATCGTATAACACGAATTGCTGCATTCATATGAGAAGTTTTTGGAGTGTGCATGAACTGGCTCAAGTGTCTCACTGCAAAGGTAATGTTAGGCCGCGTTTGTGTCAAGTGAATTAACCGATCAATCAATCGTTGAAATTTGTCAGGATCTGATAAAATTGGATCAGAAGATGCAGTCGAGTATTTGTTGGATAAGAACTGATCAAATTCAACAATGGTGAGTTTTAAGTTTTCTTCTAATGGTGTGCCAAAAGGCTTAGAAGCATAAGACCCATATCTGAAATCAAGGATAGAACATATTTTCTTTGTGTTAACAGAATGCCTTTAGAAGATCGCAAAACTTCCATACCAAGGAAGTATTTCAGAGGTCCAAGGTCCTTCAATTTAAAATTAGCATTGAGATAATCCTTGGTTTGAGCAATCAGAGAGGAAGAACTTCCAATGAGAAGAATGTCATCAACATATACCAAAATAGCAACATATGAATCACCAACTCTCTTGGTGAATAAAGTATAGTCATTATAACTCTGCACAAAATCATTGGCCAGCAACACTTCAGAGAATTTAAGGTACCACTGTCTGGATGTCTGTTTTAATCCATATAAAGATTTATTTAACTTGCAAACAAGACCTTGAGTTAGAGACCAAGAGGAAGTTGCATATAAACTTCTTCAAAAAGGTCCCCATTTAGAAAGACGTCATTGACATCCATGTGTTAAATGGGCAGATCTTGCTGAACTGCAGAAATCAGAAATGCTCGAATAGTAACAACCTTGGCAATAGGAGAAAAAGTGTCCTTGTAATCAATCCCCTCTTTTTGACTAAATCCTTTAGCCACAAGTCTTGCTTTATATCTTTCGACCTCACCATTAGATTTGAGTTTAACTTTATAAACGCACTTGCAGCCAATTGGTTTCTTGTCTTTAGGCAAAGAAATGAGATCCCATGTATGATTAGAGATTAGTGATTCTAGTTCTAATTGCATAGCCTTAACCCATTCAGGATCAGAGATAGCCTGAGAATAGGAACTTGGCTCAAACACTGAGTCTGAAGCAGCCAAATAATTGACACACGCTTGACAGATTAGCAAAAGTGAGATGATTAGACAAAGGATAGGAAACACAAGAATTCATTACATAATCCTGCATCCAAATGGACTTTTTTATTAGCCTTTTTTCCCTTACAGGGAGAGATTCAGGCAATGGAGAATTAATAGGAACATTAGCAGAGGAACTGGATGAAGTATTAGGAGTATTTGGAGTATCACAAGAAATAGGTAAGTCAACATGTAGATCCAAAGAAGAAGGAGAAGATTCCTCTCTGAACATATCAGTTTCAGGACCATCAGGATCAGGAAAATAAATCATGTCAGACAACACATCATCAAACCTAGACAGATTACTGGATAACTTCCCTGAAATAACATGAGGTGTTTTAAGAGAGAAAGAAAAAACATTCTCAAAGAATATAACACCTCCACTGACAGACAGTTTATCTGTAATGAGATCAAGGTATTTGTATCTTGTATCCCAGGAAAACTGAAGGATTGGCCCTTGAATCAAACTTATCTGTCACTTGGAGATTAGTAACATAACATAAACAGCCAAAGACTTTGATGTTTTCAAGACTAGGTTGTACCCAAAGAATTTTTGATAAGCTGATTGATTATCCAAAATAAGAGGTATTCTATTAATCAAATAGACAGCTGTCCTTATACATTCATCCCAGAACTTTATAGGTACTGAAGACTGAAAGTAAAGAGCTCTAGCAATCTCTAACAAATGCCTGTGTTTTCTCTCCACTAATCCATTTCGCTGTGGAGTGTATGGACAAGAGGTCTGATGGATAATTTCTTTCTCTTTTAAAAAATTTTGACACTGATTACTCATGAATTCAGCATTATTATCTTAATTCTATCATCATACTTTGTGGCCATCTGATTGACAAATTGTTTAAGTAGTCAATACTTTCTGATTTAAACTTTAACAAAAAAATCCATATTAACCTACTGAAATAATTCACAAGTGTCAAAAAATATTTATTTCCAGCATGTGAAACAAACTTGTAAGGATCCCAAATATCCATATGAATTGCATGTAGTCTATGTCTACAGTGATGTCTTTTCTTTACAACAAAAGGAATTCTGAATTGTTTAGCTAAAGGACAAATATCACATTGCAAATTCTTGTTTCCACAGTGAGTAACATGTTGCAGTTTTGACAATGGTAAATGTCCAAGTCTTCTATGCCATAGCATCTCAATGTCCTCCTGAACGGTAGCAACAACAACACTCCTATTTGTTGAACCTGAAATCCTCTTCTTATCAGTCAAATCCAGATAGTAGAGTCCATTGCTTTCTTTACCAATCAGGTGCACCCTCCCAGTGTGCAGATCCTGTATAAGACAGAAATGTGGAAAGAAAGCAATCAAGCACCCAATATCTTTAGTAAGTTGAGATGCAGATATAAGGCTAAATTTAAATTCAGGAACATATAAAACATTTGATAAGCAAAGCTGAGAATTTATTGCAACTGATCCAGAATGTGTTACTGATAACTTGCTTCCATTAGGCAAAGTGACATATTTGTGCTGAGGCAATGAACAGATATTAAGAAGACAGTTCATATTAGAGGTCATGTGTTGAGTAGCACCAGTGTCAATTATCCAAACATTATCTGCAATGTGATAAGAAGCATCCACTGTACCTGCAACATGTACATTGGTAGCTAATTCAACCTTCTGTTCTTTGTCTATAATCTTGAGAATTCTTTGATATTGCTCTTAGTAAGGACATGAGCTCTTCCAAGGTTTTCATTCCTGAAGTTCTCAGTGTTATCTGACATAACTCCTTGATTTACACTAGTCGAGACATTATGATAATTCTGATTCTGATAGTACTAATTGTGATAACTTTGATTCTGATAATTCTGATTGGATGAATTTTGTGAGAAATTATTTTGCTGCTCATAACACTGGGAGTCTGAAACATTAGCAGCAACTGGGTATTGATTTCTACCACCCTTAAACTTAAATCCAGGAGGATACCCTATCAATTTATAGCATTGAGCCTTAGTGTGTCCTGGTTTTTGACAATGTTCACAGATAATAGAGAAATTTCTTTTGGGTTTAGACTGATTATACTGCCTAGCATTAGGCTGATTTTGGCCAAATTGCTACTGTCTATTATTAGACAGAATATTCTGATTGTATTGTTGATTAAATTGTTGCCTTGAATTACTCATAAATGCTGCACTCTGATTAGAGTTAACAGTTAACTTGTTTCTCTGCTCCTCTTCAGCAACCATTGAATAGATTTGATTCAAAGAAGGAAGTGGTGACATCAGGAGAATTTGAGATCTGACTTGACTATAACTATCATTGAGACCAAGTAAAAACTTATACACTTTCTGCTAAAACAAATATTCAGAAAATTCGTTAGAAGAACCTGAGATTCCCATGCTAGGAACCATCAGGACCAATTCTTCCCACAAGAACTTCAATTTATTATAGTATTCTCCTACAGACAATGAACCTTGTTTGATATAATAAATTTCACCATGCAGCATATAGATTTTTGTTCCATTAGACCTCTGAAATCTCTCATTTAAATCTAACCAAATGATAAGTGCAGTTTCATCATATGCAGAATTACTAATCAGATTTTTAGAAACTGTGCACACAGGGAATCACATTGGGAATGAAATAAATTGGGAATCCTTCTGCTCCTGTTAGCATGCTAGTAATCCAAGAAATAACCAGGGAATCACATCGTTTCCATTGATAGTGCAAGGCTTGATCAAAAGATTCCATCAAACAAGATTCATCAACAAAACCTTGTTTATTTTTAGCTCGCAATGCATTGAACAAGGATTTACTCCAAGGCAAATAATTACTAGAATCCACGAGCACATGATGCGTAAGAATCAATCCAGGTGTATCAGACGAATTCAGATAAAGAGGACTATGAAGATCTATGCTAACAGGAGCAGAAGGATTGCCAATTGACGCCGATGAATCCATACTCAAGATTAAGATAATACGATACTAACCACTGAAACTCCAAAAGGGATTCAGATCTGTGAAAGCTCTGATACCATGTCAAAACACAGCAATCAATTTAGGAAATCAGGGCGACAAGCTAGAAATATTGGGAAGAACCGTCGCCTTCTTCTGTTTTATCTCAATTGCAGGAAAGGAATTGAAAATGGTCTAAAAACCAGAAAACGTCCATGTCCTCTTTATATACAAAGTGAGATTATAACAGAATGAAATAAAATGAAAAAGAAAATGATACATTAATCCGATACAACATAATCAGAATAACCATCGGGCTAACTGTCTGATTTCGGACAGAAAACTGAATCGCCTGAATCGCCCTGAGCTGAAGCGTGTTGTCTTGGACTGGAAGATGCCGATGACTCCAACAGAAGGCTCGTCGAGCCCCACATCTTACTTGGTCTCCAGCCTCCACAATAACTCGCTGACGTTCTTCGGGGACATCCGGGTGTTCGACAACGCCCTCAGGGAAGGGCCGGAGGTGATCAGCTCCAAGCTGATTGGCCGGGCGCAGGGCATGCTTGTCGACGACTCACTGGGGATCCGCGCTTCGCTTACCATGATCAACTTCGTTTTCACCGACGGCGAGTACGGCAACAGCTCACTGGCCATGTATGGGAAGTCCGACATGGCCTTGAGCGCCCGCGCCATCATCGGCGGGACCGGCCAGTTTCGGATGGCAGGGGATACGCCCTCAACAAGATTCTTTGATTTTTTTTATTTCATTCATTGGCCGGAACTCTCGCCTCTCATGCCCGGCCATCTCGTTCCGTATTTTGTTGTGCGTTTTTATTGCTAGGCATTACATCCTGATTTTTATGTAAAGTGACATCCCAAAAGAGTATGGCCATGGAATAGAATAAATGTAACGTTGTGGGTGAATGAATAAAATCACCTTGAACTACTTGCCTTGTGTCTTTCATGTTTATGGGGAGATTGAAATATATTATTATTGAATTACCAAAGTGAATGAGATGAGATTTTATTTTATTTTTTGTATAACACAAACCCACACATATAATATAAAAGCTATAACATGATCGGTTTTAAAAATATGTTCTTTTCATATTTTTCTTTTCATATATTTTTAAAATTATATTGGTGAATACCTTTTAAAGCTTAAGCTTTATATTAAGAGATATTAAATATTGTATTTATGTTATTACGCGTTAAGATACTATCAACTTGTATTCGGTTTATGAAAGTTTCATTTAATTTCATTAATGAATTATTGGCATTCTTATTATCAACTCATTCTTTTGGTTATATATTCATCAATCTCTTAATAATAAAAAAATATGAATTAGATCATATAAATTCAAAATTTACAAGTTTTAACAAATAGAAAAAAAGGCCTTCGCAGGTTTAAAAAAGAGAAAAAGAAAAGCTTAACCTTACAAGTTCGGATACATAAATTAAGAACAGAAAAACCCTAATTCCCATATATAATTTGCGATGACTCAATTCTACGCGTGGATATCATATTAATTGCGGAAAAAGGTTCTGAGTACAGAAAAAAAACTAAGATAGTTCAAAAGATGATTAAGACAGACACAAACTTAATTATTGACTAGTTCAATAACACGTCAAGTTGTACATCAAAATTAAGTAATATGGAGAAACTCATTAATATTATACCTAAATTGATCGGTGTCGTTATATGGCGGGCACTCATTCGTTTAAGAACTTCAATTTGTGGTAAATGAAATTTGTGCAATTTACTGCATGGTGCCACTTGGAATGTAATATGATTTTTTTTTTCACGCCTCTTGATTAATTAGCGTCGCATGGTGCAACTTTGCCCTAGAAAATTTCAAGGGAAGCATTTTCAAACTTTGAATACTACCAAAAAGAAGAAAAAAAAAGCAGCAGATAAGAGAAGACCAGGTTGCTGTCACATGACCTCATATAAAAAGATAGAATAACATCGTTATGAAGAATTTAAGTTCACAAGGAAATTTTAGATCAATGATAGGTCATTAATAAAATTCACATGATACTACATTTATACTGAATAAAATCATTCAAATTTCACCAGTATGTACTCCTTTATTTTTGTTCTTTAAATTTTTTTGCAACAGTTTTATGAGCCTCCCTATATATCTAACTGAAAAAAAAATCATTCACACGTTATTAAAATGTATCAATACTAATTGTGTGTTACAATATATGTATATTACCTTTTTTATGCATTGAAACACGATCATGGCATAATTATCCTATTCCATTTAATATTTATTATAATAGTACTATAATTATTTTTATATAATTTTGTGACAATGGCTTACGATAGTATCAAGTGCATAAAAGGTTTACCGGGTTGTGGAAAATTCTTATAAGCGCACTAATAACATTGTCAAAAATGAACAACCAATGTAAGGCACATTCCTAAAAGTGTCTTACTGGTGTTTTAAAAACTTAAGTAAATAATTTGGAAACACGCATAAAAGCGTCTTACTGTTTCTTTCCTGTCTAGAAGGAAATATGTTCAATTAAATGCTACTCCGACTAATTCCTTTCTTAATTCCTTCAACTAACGGTTACTTAATCAATTATACGATTATGAATATTAATTTATGGCACCTGCCTAATTAACGATAAATAAAAAGTATTAAAAGATTACATGAAGCAATTTTATAAATAATAACTTATCCTCTAATATATTTGTTTGTTGTTTCGTTTGACGTAGGAATAATAGATATGTATTGTTATGTCCGTACATAGTACACATAAAATATGTATATATAAAATATAAAAAAAAGTGTCAGTGCTTTTAATTCCCATCAATGTTTTCATAATCGGTTGAGCACGACTGTCGTCGGAGGGCGGTGCCCCCCGAACTCCTATTTTGTCAGTACACCAGCAACACAAGTAATTGAATAATACTCAAATTCTCCTAAGCTCACGTGGACGAACCCGATGTGAGAAACAATGAGTCATAAAATATTCACCAACTCCAACAAACATTTGAGTAAAATGACTATCCTCTCATAACCATGAAAGGATTTTTTATGGCCATGAAGTCAATCGGTCATGGCCATGCCATGTTGTCACTATCGTGAGTGAGAGGACAAGAATGGAAAAAAGAATTAAGCCCTGTTCACGATTTTGAAATGTTATTTTAAGATCGTGATGCATGTGATTCACGACGTCTTTGTCATGGCCATGAGCGAACAAATCAATATTTGGATAGAACAAGTTCTCATTCACAACTATGAAAGAGACCTTAAAGCGCCTAGGTCCTATGTGTGGACAATTGTTCACGGTTGTGAATGCTAAGAAGTCATCTTCATCCCCTTTTAGTCATGTGAAATATTGTAAATCTTATATCTCTTGAATATTAAATGAATATATACCTTATTATGTCTATTTTCTCTTAGTCAAGCCAAAAATATTTCTACAACCTATGTTTGATGATTGATAAACACATAAACAGTTGAATTTAAAAATTGAGAAAAATAATAATTGTCGTTTTGTAAAAGCATAATGTAAACACTTGAAGAATATGTTCCTATCACCCATTAACATAAAGTTGAAAAAAAATAAAATTCTTACATGTCATGCATGTACTTTCAATAATACGGTTCTCATGCTTATATTGGTGTGTTTCCTAAAATGCCTATGGGACATGGAACATAGCGTTTCTCAAAGTTGACTAGCTTAAGTGATATTAGTGATTTGGTTTTCCAACTAAAATAAGATAAAAGATATCATAAGATGAAGATGATTCCAAACGAAATAAAATAATTTAAAGTATCTTATGACAAAGAAGATAAAGATAAGGATGTTACATAAGAATT
This sequence comes from Pontederia crassipes, assembly GCA_030549335.1. NCBI lineage: Eukaryota > Viridiplantae > Streptophyta > Magnoliopsida > Commelinales > Pontederiaceae > Pontederia > Pontederia crassipes. Next base: position 41,934,051 of record CM060190.1, read on the forward strand.
TATGTTCAAAGAATTATATAGAAAGTTTGAGGATAAAGTACAATAAGATAAACAAGAATACAAGTACTATGAAAAGAATAAGAGTGAAAATGTTTTTATGTTTTCTTGTATGATGATTAAGAGATTTTCATGTTTTATCCTTATATTAATGTATAAAATGATCTTGTATAACATGTAGACTATCATGTTTGAGTTAATGTCATTTATGAAGTACATATTTTAATGGGGCTACATTTTAATTCATGTAAGTAACCAAGTATAGATAATCATAGTAGCTCACTCAGCTCGCAATGAGAGGTTGCACATGTTAAGATTAAACGAGCCTCATGAATAATAAATGAACATTATATCTTATTATATATTGAAGTCTTTATAAATTTTGAAGATCACTATTTGAGAATGTTTTGTTATATTTGGTAATTAGCTCTTAGTTATATTTCATTAAGTTAGTGATGTGTGGAAAGTAAAGAATTGAAATTGAGAATGTCGCAAAATATGAAAGTACCTCAAGGTTAACTCAACAAAATCACAAATATATGTGCTCTCGCGAGGGTACACATCTTTCCAATAGGGGTATCTTCACTCAGCTATTCTTATAGACAAGTTTAAGAAATTTATAATTCCCAACATATACATCTCAAGCCGCAAGCGCACGAACTTCATCATAATATAGTATGGGGTCAAACGACAAATAGAGAAGTTGCATTTGTTTTTAAAGTTTTATAACAATGTTAGAAGAGAATTTGATTTTGGTGATAAGATATAAGATAGTTAAAATCAATATTGTGATAATTTTGTGGTTTTTTATTATATACATATATATTTATCATTTTGTTATTTGATTAATAAAAAAATTCAAGAAACAAGAGAATTATTTCGGAAAGCTAATATAAAATTCAAATGATGTTAGACATCAAGGCATGGGATTCTTTAATTAGATAAATGTCAATTTGCTACACATGAATAGTTCAGATCAATCGGATGCAAAACAAAACTTGAAAATGGGCCTCTTCACTCTCGTGATAGAGGTCGCTCAAGCCTCTCCATTCTCACTTTGAGACTCCAAATTTCAACACACAATGAATAGAAAATTTGCTTATCGTCTTTCGAGATGTTCAAGAATTCTAGTCATAATGACTAATCCCCTAGACTCTTTCCTCTTAGTTCAAGTCCAGTCTTTCCCAACTTAATGACTAATTGATCCTAAGACAACCGTCTAACTCTTGGCTCACTACTAGGTTGTTCAGTTTGATGGCAATAAGTTTGACCTTCTTATCTTCTGGGATGCTTTTATAGTCGAAAATCCATTCGATTGTCGCAAGCCAATCGATGAAGTTCTCTTAATGTAATTTACCTTCAAAGTCGGAATGTCAACTTTGACGCCATAGTCACCATGTTGACGTCATTGGCTGAGACGAAAAGAACCCCTCCCAGTAGATGAATTACTATCATCTTCATGGAACGAATTAAAATTCTCTTCATCATCAACTTGCGAATCTTGACATTGCTCGTCATGATTTGCAACATGGATAACTTCAAGCTGTTGTTGGAGTTATTGCACTTGCCTTCTCAACTCGTCAATCTCGATATCATAAAGATAACACCCATTGTTGCCCATGTTGACGTTCAAACCACGTCGACTACGACCAGCCATGAAAAGAATCGGAGCTCTGATACCAACTGATGGCGGATGGATTAATAGAGGAGAAAAAAGCCTCCAAAATAATAAAAAAATAACTAAGTATATCAAGGAATCCACCAAAATACACATAGCCAAAAATAAGAACTCAAATTTCATAATTCAACAAAACATAACATAACTTCATACCTTAAATTCATCATATTTATACTTGTTCTAATTAAATAACATAATAAATGAAAGACTCTTCAACTCTCAAGTTGTTTCTTCGCTTTTCAAGATGATATTTCACTTCTCAAGATGATACTTCACTTTTCAAGATGACACTTTATTTCTCAATATAATCTTTTACTTCCCAAGATGATCCTTCACTTCTCAAGGTGATCCTTTACTTTTCCAAGTTATCTTCTCGATTTCTTCAATATTCTTTAAATTGCATGGTGTTTCATCTCTCAATGTATCTTCTAAACTTCTGCATAATATTAAATATTTTTTAAACAGGTGGCTCTTTGAAATTTAAGCAATCCTTCATGGCATTTAATGTCTTCTTTTTGAAATTCTTAAAGACCTCCATATCACTTCATTTTCACCCATTTAATCTCCATCAAAGTCGCAGTTAGATTTAGAGGTTAAAGATTGTTATGGTATGATTTTGAAAAAAATAAAATTTGAAGGATAAGTTCTTTTTGACATGTCATTAGTTGATGAAAAGTAATTATGCTCATTCCAATAATGCAATGCATAGTTAAACTAAAGCAATTATCTTCACACTTGTAACAGTACGTGTATTTCTCATGAGTGCCCAATAATGCGATGCATGGTTCAACTATCTTCACACTTGTAACAATGCATGTATTTCTCATGAGTGCTTGCTAGTACAACAATTAAGGTGCAAAATAAACATGTGTGCCCTACTTAGTCAATACATCAAGGTTATCAAAATCACAATCTTCATCGTTAGATCGTTATCTTGATCTCAACTTTAAGAAGTTTTGGTAGGATCAGTAGGACTATAATAGTAAGATCATAGGATCGGTAAGCTAGTAAGATCTACATATCCTACCAATCCATTTTTTCAATTTTTTATTTTTCTTATTTTTTACTTAAATTTTTAAACAAATGTTACATGATTTTTGGCTAAAAAAATTAAGAGGAAGATGATTATTATAATTAAAATTTAAAAATAATTCACAAAATAACTTTATCATTGATACTTTTATATAATGCTACTCCATATTATTGCCATTTTTTTGTCAATTAATATTAAATTCCTATTATATAAATAATATGTATATATATATGTATGCATTTGTAGGAAGTCTTAATAGGATAATTCTCAAGTTACAATTTTTTGTAATATAAACCATTACAAATTTATTTAAAATTTATTTTTTTCATAATTTTATAAATTAAATATTTTTTTAATATATAAGAAGGATCTTACTATTTTCAATTTGATCTTATGATATCTGATCTTATGGACCTCTTTCAATCTTGCGTAAGATTTCGATCTTGAGTACCTTAATCGTAACATTAAATTGTTAAGGAAAATTGACATAATACACACAAAATTCGTCAATGACATGTAGCACTATGTGAATTTATGATGTGTTATATTATCAGTATTTTATATTTATATAGTACTAAAAGTCAGGTAAAATGTGTCACATGACATGCTAATTTTTTAAGAAGAAATCTAATATTAATACTAATATTATCATTCTGAAGTTTTAATAAAAATCTATTGTTTAATAATTTATAACAAACGACTGAATGATATTTTTGACATATATATGGGGATGAAAGAGATGCATGACTAACTGAAAATACAAAAATTGCTTTTAGAAAATAACTAGATATATGAAAAATATCTAAGAAATATCTATATCTTTATAATATAGAGTGTAATGTAAACTAACTACGAGAGAAAGATACATAAATGAGGAGAGAGATAATATGGGAGAAATCATTTGCAAATATTATTTATTCTAATTTTATTCTAAGAATCTAATAAAAAAATAAAAAATATATCTACGAACTCGATCTATCAAGAAGTTAAAATGAAAAAAAAAATATTAAAAAAAAGGGAATCGAATATCTAAATTATTTTACTGTATAATGATTTGAGACCTTATCTTGCTTGGATTAAAACAAATTAAAGACGGAATATATTGTTCGTAATGTCCAACACATTTCACAATGACATAACTGAATATATTGTTCCAAAAGTTATATTATCATTGTATATCTCGAGTGACAAAGACGATATGCATACATTGATACATATCCAAAAAAAGGCAAAAGATTATTAAACCGTGCTAACTAAAAAAGAATAATGACCAATAAATAAATCGTTAATCAGTATACAATACACCGAAAAGATATCAATGAATACAAGGAATCGTTCTCTTCTCGCAGCATAATCTTCATCATATATCAGTATTTGGTGACGTAGATGTCGAACTCTATTGCGACCGACGAGGCGGCGTAGTCGACAACTTTGCTAAGGGCGTAGCCGCGGGCAAGCCGAAACTGTCCGCTGCCTCCCACGATGGCGCAGTCGTTCACAGTCTTGGAAGCATCCAAACACCCGTACATGGCCAGCGAGCTGCCATTGTACTGTCCGGCGGTGAAGACGAAGTTTATCGTCGACAACATCGCCGCCGACGATCAGCGAGTCGGAGAGCACCATGCCCTAGGCCCTCCCGAGGAGCTCGGAGCTTGCCCCGGGTCCTTGGGTGAGAACGTTGTCGAACACATGTATGTCACCGAAGTCGGACGAATTCTTCCCAAGGCTTGCGACGAGGAAGGACGTCGGTTGAGGTGCAGCTTCGAAGTACTCGTGGAAGTAGAAGTGCAGATGGGTCAAGTTCTCTAACATTTCGGTCAACATGGTAAAAAACAAATGACGGCAAATGATGAAAATGTAAAGCCAAGCTCCACCTTTTCCAATTTTTGTCATCTTCTGATCACCTCTTTCCCCTTCTATCCCCTTCTATCATTCCTTCTTGTTTTCTTCTGCTGCCTCTCTTTTTTTTTCCTCTCTCTGTTTCTCTCCCCTGACGGCCAAGCTCTCCCCAATGGCCGGCCACCTGGCAATGCGAATCCGACCGTCGGATTCACTGTGGGAAGAGAAACGGTCGCCCCCCTTCCATTTCTATAAAAAGGGCGCCCGGCCCTTCGTTTCTCCCCCTCAGCCCTTTCGTTTTTCTCCAAGCTAGAACATGCTCTCACCCTGCGTTCTCTTCCTTCTCCGGTGCGTGGGCAGCAGTGGGCGAGCGGACAGCGCCGGTGACCTTCTCCAGCGAGGGCGATGCAAGGCTCAGAGAAGAACTCCAGGACAGTGAGGCCCGGCCACGTTTCTCTTTCCCTGTTTCGTTCCGACTCGACATGCTTCTCACTCATCTTCTTTTCTCTCCGATGAGTGGACAGCTGCCAGGGCACTTGAGCATTAGTGACCACCTCCGGCGCCGACGACGTGAAGAATAGAACCACGCTAGGACGAACCTCAGATCCTTAGGCCAAAAAGGTGTGTGGAACTCGGGATCTATCTCATAAGTCGTGATTCTAGACAAACGATGCATGCCTGATTCAAATGTCTACGAACTGAACTCTAGAACCAAACGTATGATGCCTTTAAGAATTGATGACATGAAGATATGTTGCCATGAATGAAAGGAAGTATGTTTACTTGAATGATATTGCATGATGACCGAACTGATTATGAAATGACGTAAATGTATGAAGCCGTGATTTAAGCTTAAAAGTTGTAGATGCATGCTTAGGGTTAGAACTTCGTACTGTGTAATTTAGATTCATGTTGTGATGTCAATGTTTTAGTTAAATGTAGTTAAACTATGCCGGTGATCGTCGGAAAAGTCAAACTATCGAAACCTGCTTTACGACCGATTGGACCTAGCTCGGGTTCCTCATAACTCAGCCGGGCTGGGTCTGGCTGCACTGGGTTACTCCGAGCATGGCCCAGGTCCGCCATGGATGTAAAGTTATGAATGAATGAGAAGTATGAAAGTCAAGCATGGCAAATGAATGTGAAAATTGTGTTCTCTATTATGATTTTGATGTTCTTATATGATGTTGCTATTATGATTCTCATCTATGCCATGACTCATGAAACAATCCATTTTGATTTGATCTTTCATTATGTTGATTACTTATTCTCATGCTATGTTTGGATAGAACTGATTTACGATTTATATGAACTCACATTTAGCTTTATGCTAACGGTTGAGCTTGCTCCCCTGTGTGATCCCCACAGGTGCATAATGGTCATCCGGGAGGTGGTGCTGCGTGTCCGGAGGTCTTGGCGGGGTGGAGTACTTCTGCATATGGTCCTCATGGAGAGGAGTAGTAGTTATCTTATGTACCGTTGCATGTGTTGGGCTGTGTACGGCGATTAGTCCTATTGCATACTTATGGACCGTAGCCGTTACTTTATTTAGACTAGTCTTGCATCTATGAGCCTTTGTTTTTGGGCGGACGAGTACACCTTTTTGCTTCCCACACCGTGTCTAGTAATGAGATTGTTTCCTCATACTAGGACACCTTTTTGAGATGTATTTTGGTCACTTGTTGAACGTATGTGGCTCATGCATTGTTGCTTCCGATGAAGGCTAGCTAAAACATTTGATATATATCGCTTCCGCATGTTTCCTTTATTTTGTCGTGTTCCTCTAGTCGTTAAATCTTCCGCTGTGTTATCCTATTTTCTTTAAGTCTTTCGCTATATATTCACCATGTCTTCCGCTACGTTTCGTAAGTCTTCCACTGTATTATTATATTATATCTCCTAAGTCTTTCGCTTCGTGTTCCTTTGGTTTGACCGTCCGATCAACAAATTGGTCAAAGAAAGAGGTCAAAGAGTCAAAGAAAGAAATAAAGAATCGAATGTGGCATCCCTCGGGGGAGGAGGCCGCACCGCGTGGCGGGGCCGAGCCCCTCGAGGCGCTACATATTTCATGGTATTAGAGCCTAACGTTAGGACTCTCTTGACGTCCTAGTATAGAAATTAAGGTCTAGGAATAGTCCATATGCAAACCCCCGAGCCGCCGCCATGCAATGCCACTCCCGATAAGTATGATATGTTTATGTTTCAAGTATAATTGTTTATTGAAATGAATTGTTTTAATATGATAGATGGCTCCTACAATACGCCAAACAGCTCGACGCGGCAGAGGCCGTGGGCGTGGACGGGGTGGTCACCGTGCGACGGCCACCCCGGACACCGTAACAGAGGGACCTGTCTCCATCCCTGGGAGTCAGGTCGGGGATGATTTACAGCAGGCATTACCTCCTGTACAGTCACAGGAGCCTATGCCACCATCCCAACAGCACGTGTATTTAGCACCGGTGTACGCAGCACCGTACCCTCCCCCATCACCAATTTTGGCTCTTCATTGAAGGACACGATCCAGGAATTTCTGAAGTTGCACCCGCCATACTTCCGAGGGACAATGAATTATGAGGAGGCCGTACAATGGCTGACTCGAATGGAGAATCTTTTCGTCACCGACAGATGCGGTGAGGATAGTAAAGTTCGCTATGCAGTCCACATGCTCATCGATCGAGCTAGCGACTGGTGGGAAGCGGCGCGTGTCACGAGATTCCCAAGATAGGAGACTATTTCCTTGGGAAAGTTTTAGAGAGTTGTTCGAATCACAGTATGCTCCAAATTTTCGAAGAAAAGAGAAATCAAAAGAGTTCAAGGAGTTGCGCCAAGGCAACATGACGGTGGCAGAATATCATGCCCGTTTCATCCAACTGGAACGCTATAGCAAGGATAAAATGGATGAAGCAGATTGCGTCGAACAGTTTCTCGATGGACTTCATCACACCATCCGAGAAAGGGCAACTTACAGCACAGAGATCGACCTATATAGGGCTCTCCGAATGGCATGCCGGATTGATTGCGAGATCCAGATGCGACGTGAGGAACTGAAGAAGGAGCCGACCCGAGCTGCAGAGTCAGCCAAGCCGAGATGGGAGGATCGCCGCCCACCTTGTAAGGATACCCGCCAAGATCATCGCCACCAGCCCTATCAGCGACCATGCTATGTGGCTCCCCGCCAGCCAGTACGTCGTCCGCCTCAGGTAAATTAGCACTAAGCAACATAGTGACCTAATAGAAATGATGCTAACCGATGATGAGTATGAATGTAGCCTCAGCCTCAAAGGCAAGCACCGGCACAGCCACCTCCCCTACAACTGCCAGCACCTCCGTAGTAGACCAGGCCGTAATGTACTTTTTGTGGCAAGTGTCATCGGGGGGAGTGTCGTCGGACGACTGGCACATGCATCGGATGCGGAAAAGTTGGACACTACATCCGAGATTGCCCGGCCAAGAACCAACGAGGCCCAGGAGGAGTACCCGGACGTCTCTACAACGTCCAAGCAGACATGGCGTCACAGGATAATGAGGTTATCCGAGGTACTCTTTCTATTGCTGGCTTGCCTATGCTAGTATTATTTGATTCGGGTGCTTCGCACTCATTTATTTCTGAGGCATGTGCTTTCAACTTTCCTGTACTTATAAAAGGGATGGAGCACAGTATGAATATAAAGACGCCAATGGGGAACCTCCGCACAGCAAAGTACCTCCTAGAGGTACCAGTTGTAGTGGACGGGAAAGATTTTTCTGCCGATCTAATCGTAATTCCCATGGTGGACTACAACGTCATTTTTGGTATAGATTGATTGTCATACCATTATGAGTCGGTAATATGTAAACAGAAGAAGGTCATCATCGGCACCAAAGGAAGGAAGAAGACGACTATCAAAGGCACATCTAAGCCAGATAGTGGAATTATATTGTCAGCCGTAAAAGCACAAAAGCTCTTACAGAATGGCTATAGAGGATACCTCGCTGGTGTGATGCTAGCCGATGCTACAACCCCAGCTCTACAACAGATAGATGTGGTATGAGATTTTTTGGACGTCTTCCCAGACGACATCTCGGGATTACCGCCAAAGAGGGAGATCGATTTCAGGATTGAGTTAGCACCAGGGATGGCACCGATCCAAGGCACCCTACCGCATGGCCCCGGTAGAAATGCTAGAGCTGAAGAAACAGATTCAGGAGTTACTCGACAAGGGATTTATTCGACCTAGCATCTCCCCTTGAGACGCTCCGGTTCTATTTGTAAAGAAGCAGGACGGATTTTGCGCCTCTGCATCGACTATCGGATGTTGAACAAGGTCACGATTAAGAATAAGTGCCCACTGCCCAGGATCGACGACTTGTTCGACAAGCTGTCAAAGGCTTCGATATTTTCGAAGATAGATTTAAGGAGCGGTTATCATCAGCTGAGGATAGCCGAAGAGGATGTGTCGAAGACTACCTTTAGATCGTGATATGGCCACTACGAGTTCACGGTCATGCCTTTCGGATTAATGAATGCTCCAACAACGTTCATGGATTTGATGAATAGGGTATTCAAGCAGCACTTAGATCAGTTTGTGATCATCTTTGTAGATGATATTCTGATATACTCCTCCAGCCCGGAACAACACCGGGAACACCTACGAATTATCTTGGAAATTTTGCGCCAGCATCACCTTTACGCAAAAATTTCCAAGTGCGAGTTTTGGATGGAGCAAATGATTTTCTTAGGTCATATTGTATCTCGACGTGGCATCGCAGTGGACCCAGCGAAGGTCGAGGCAGTGTCCAACTGGGTTAGGCCGAAGAATGCGATGGAGATTCATAGCTTCCTCGATTTAGCGGGCTATTACCGACGCTTTATTCAAGACTTCTCAAAGATAGCGGCCCCGCTCACACATCTGACGAAGAAGACTGAAAAGTTTATATGTACGGAAAGATGTGAGAATAACTTCCAGAAAATGAAGCACAGATTGACCTCCGCTCCGATTCTCACCTTGCCATCAGGAAGCGGAGGATACACTATTTATAGCGATGCTTGCAGCACGGGCTTAGGATGTGTTCTAGTGTAGCATGGGAAGGTAGTCGCCTACGCCTCGAGACAACTAAAGAAGCACGAGGTGAATTATCCGACACATGATTTGAAACTGGCAGCGATTGTATTCACACTCAAGATATGGAGGTACTACCTATAGGGTGAAGAATTTCAGGTGTTCACTGACCATAAGAGCCTGAAATACGTCTTCACCCAGAAGGAACTCAACATGCGACATAGAAGATGGATGGAGTTCCTTAAGGACTACGAGTTTGCAATCAACTACCATTCTGGCAAAGCAAACTCGGTAGCCGATGCTCTTAGTCGGAAGTGGGAGGCTTCACTGGCGTTCCTCCAGCTGCGCAGACATGAGATGATCGAGGAACTAAACTAGTGGAACCCTCAAGCCACAAGGCACATAGCAATCTTGATGATGCATTAGTTACAGCTGAGTCTCATTAGCAGGATTGTGACGGCACAGATGGCAGATGAAGAATACACGAAGATGATGAAGAGGAGTCAGAATGAGCCAAAGGCATTTAAGATCGGTAATGATGGAGGAATTAGATATCGGAACCGCCTCTGAGAGGTGCTCGACGAAGGACACAAGTCTGAGTTCGCCATCCACCTAGGTAGTACAAAGATGTACAATCACATCAAGCGTAGTTTCTGGTGGAATGACATGAAGAGGGAGATCGATGACTACGTGTCCAGATGCCTAATATGTCAGTAGGTAAAAGTCGAGCACCAGCGACCTTATGGACTCATGAAGCCATTAGGAGTATCGGAATGGAAGTGGGGGAACATCACTATGAACTTTATATCAGGACTACCCAGGACACCGAAGGGTCACAACGCCATTTGGGTCGTGGTCGATAGATTGACGAAGGCAGCCCCACTTCATTCCGATCAAATGGAAGCAGTCCGTGGAAAGTTTGCTAGAAGTGTATGTACGAGAGATCATCCGACTATATGGGATTCCAATCTCGATTGTATCCGATCGTGATCCCCGATTTACATCGAGATTCTGGAAGAGTCTACAGATCACTTTTGGCACTAGGTTGAGTTATAGCACAGCATTCCACCCTCAGACAAACGGACAATCGAAGAGGACAATTCGGACATTAGAGGACATGCTCTGAGCTTGTGCGTTGGATTGGCATGGAAGTTGGGACGAGCATCTCCCATTGATTGAGTTCTCGTACAATAATAGCTTTCACTCCACTATTGGCATGGCGCCTTTTGAGGTGATGTACGGAAGACCTTGTAGTTCGCCCCCTCACTGGGGCGAAGTCAGCGAGAGGATAGCCATGAGTAAGAAACTAGCAGTCCGAGCTCAGGAGTATGCAGACGCAGTGGATGTTATATGAAAAAGAATGAAAGTGGCACAGTCACGATAGAAGAGTTAAGCCGACAAGAAGCGCCGAGAACAGATTTTCAGAGTCCGAGACCAAGTCCTACTGAAGGTGTCTCCGATGAAAAGCGTAATGTGATTCAGTAAACGAAGGAAGCTCAGCCCTCATTTTGTTGGACCCTTTGAGGTACTCGATTTGGTTGGCGATGCAGCTTGCAGGTTGGCTCTACCATCCTCTTACGGAAGAGTTCATAATGTTTTTCCATGTAACCATGCTCTGGAAGTACAAACACGATGACGCCAACGTCGTGAGAGTCAAAGAGCCCAACCTGAAGAAAGATCTGACTTGCGCCGAGTACCCAACGAAGATTTTGGAGCGTAAGATCCAATATCCAAAGCACAAGGAAGTACCATTGGTTAAGGTCGCATGGAAGTACCATCATGGGAGAGAAGCGACGTGGGAACTCGAGTTCAAGATGCGCAAAGAGTTTTCGCACCTATTTGGTAAGTCCCATACCTTTCCGGATTCAGGGACGAATCCTTTTTCTATGGGTATTATAATGTAACATTTCGGTCAACATGGTAAATAAAATGATGGCAAATGATGAAAACATAAAGCAAAGCTCCACCTTTTCCAATTTTTTTCATCTTCAAATCACCTCTTTCCCCTTCTATCCTTCCTTCTTGTTTTCTTCTGCTGCCACTCTTTTTTTTCCTCTCTCTATTTCTCTCCCCTGATGGCCAAGCTCTCCCCAATGGCCGACCCTTCTGCCGGATCCACGACGGCCACCTAGCAACACGAATCCGACCGCCGGATTCATTGTGGGAAGAGCAATGGTCGCCCCCCTTCCATTTCTATAAAAAGGGCGCCCGACCCTTCGTTTCTCCCCCTTTGACCCTTCATTTTTCTCCAAGCCAGAACGTGCTCTCACCCTGCGTTCTCTTCCTTCTCCGGTGCATGGGCAGCAGTGGGCGAGCGGACAGCGCCGGTGACCTTCTCCGGCGAGGGCGATGCAAGGCGCAGAGAACTCCAGGACAGTGAGGCCTAGCCACGTTTCTCCTTCCTGTTTTGTTCCGACTCGACATGCTTCTCACTCGTCTTCTTTTCTTTCCGGCGAGTGGACAGCAGCCAGGGAACTCGAGCGTTAGCGACTACCTCCGGCGCCGACGACGCGAAGAACAGAACCACGCTAGGACCAACCTCAGATCCTTACGCCAAAAAGGTGTATGAAACTCGGGATCGATCTCATAAGTCATGATTCTAGACAAACGATGCATGCCTGATTCAAATGTCTATGAACTGAACTCTAGAACCAAACGTATGATGCCTTTACAAATTGATGACATGAAGATATGTTGCCATGAATGAAAGGAAGTATGTTTACTTGAATGATATTGCATGATGACCGAACTGATTATGAAATGACGTAAATGTATGAAGTCGTGATTTAAGCTTAAAACTTGTAGATGCATGCTTAGGGTTAGAACTTCGTACTGTGTAATTTAGATTCATACCGTGATGTCAATGTGTTAGTTAAATGTAGTCAAACTATGCCAATGATCGCCGAAAAAGTCGAACTATCGAAACCTGCTTTACGACCCGATCGGACCTAGCTTGGGTTCCTCAAAACTCGGCTCGGGCTCGGTCTGGCTGCACCGGGTTACTTCGAGCATGGCTCGAGTCCTCCATGGACGTCGAGCTCAAGTTCGGGGCGAACCAGGTGCCCAGACAGTGTCCCCACGACTCAGCCCGAGTTTCTGCACGGAGAAGATGATCGGGAGAGTCGACTCTCCCGACTCGATCATCTTCCCAACCTGGCCTGGGTGTAACCGAACCCGGCCCGGGTTCTCCTCAGTCTGTCAAACCCGACTGACCGAGTCTGATCTAGACCCAGCTCGGCCTGGATTTCCTTTCACTCGGCTCGGGTCTTGGCCCCGATTTTCAATAGTCACAATTTTCGATTTTTTGAATGAATGTAAACCTTCCTAATTATCATTTTGTCGAACCCATAATGTTATCCATTGATTCAATGCCGACCCATGCCTCATATGTGAACATGATCGGTAATCTCTCCTCAAGAAAAGAACCGGAAATGATTATGCTATAGATGCCAATAACGATAATGATTTTTCCTCAAACTTTCCGACTTATGATTTTGGACCATGATTTCTGAAATAATGATGACCTTCATGAACATGATGATGGATGATTATGAACTATGACATGATGAATAAAAACAATAAAAAGCGGCGATCGCACTCCTTCGGTCGACCGAAATGTGTTCGACAGATGACCCGTGACCTTTGGGTATCCATCGTGTGGACTGGAAGTAATGACCTCTTTTATCTTAACCCTGATTTCTAAACCACTTCCATCCACTTGATTATTAATTAAAAGAAGACTAAATTAAGATGATGACATGTCTTTGCCTTGATCGGTGAATAGACTGAAATACAGGCGCAGATGACCTGTCATTGCCTTGATCGGTGAACGAACCGAAAGACAGGCGTAGGTATGATGAGGGATGATGTTCTAGTCTCGTAACAGGCCCCTTCATGAATTACCATTTGCTCTATCTAGGCGGGAGTTTTTCCTATGGATGTTTCATCTCGCCGGTGGTGGGGGCATCCAAACCCGACGGGGTTCATCGTGGCACTGATCCCCCATGTGCACATGATGTCTAGATAGCTATATCACCAGTTTATGGAATAGTATTCCCTTCAAGATGAAGAGCTCTTCAAAAGATAAATGTAAAAGATGCATGGAAAGTGAAGATGTAAAGTTATGAATGAATGAGAAGTATGAAAGTCAAGCATGACAAATGAATGTAAAAAATGTGTTCTCTATTATGATTTTGATCTTCTTATATGATGTTGCTATTATGATTCCCATATATGCCATGATTCATGAAATTCTATCCATTTGGATTTGATCTTTCATTATGTTGATTACTTATTCTCATGCTATGTTTGGATAGAACTGATTTATGATTTATATAAATCCGCACTTAGCTTTATGCTAACGGTTGAGCTTGCTCCCATGTGTGATCCCCATAGGTATAATGGTCATCCGGGAGGTGGTGCTGCGTGTCCGAAGGTCTCAGCGGGGTGGAGTACTTCTGCATATGGTCCTCATGGAGAGAAGTAGTAGTTATCTTATGTACCGTTGCATGTGTTGGGTTGTGTACGACGATGGGTCCTATCGCGTCCTTATGGACTGTAGCCATTACTTTATTTAGACTAGTCTTGCATCTATGAGCCTTTGTTTTTGAGCGGACGAGTACACATTTTTGCTTCCCGCACCGTGTCTAGTAATAAGATTGTTTCCTCATACTAGGACACCTTTTTTAGATGTATTTTGGTCACTTTTTGGACGTATGTGGCTCATGTATTGTTGCTTCCGATGAAGGCTAGCTAAAACATTGGATATATATCGCTTCCGCATGTTTTCTTTATTTTATCGTGTTCCTCTTGTCATTAAATCTTCCACTGTGCTATCCTATTTTCTTTAAATCTTTCGCTATTATATTCACCATGTCTTCCGCTATGTTTCGTAACTTTTCCGCTATATTATTATATTATATCTCCTAAGTCTTCCGCTTCGCGTTCCTTTGGTTGACCGTCCGGTCAATAAATTGGACAAAGAGTCAAAGAAAGAAATAAAAATCGAATGTGGCGTCCCCCGGAGGAGGAGGCCGAGCCACGTGGCGGGGCCAAGCCCCTCGGGGCACTATAAGTTCTCCCTTCTAGGGTTGACATCCGATGCCATCGCCATTGCTGCGGTGCAGAGCAGGAAGGAGTAGAGGAGGAGGGGAACAGAAGTAGACTTTGAGATCGCCATGGGAATGGAATTTAGAGCTCAAATTTGATCGTGTAGGTAGGAAAGATATGGATTGTTATCAAGTACAAGCTTGGATTAATTAACTAAACGAGCGTACATGATATATACTTATATTGGATCCCTAGCCATATGATTTTAAGAATTCTTCAAAGTGTGTTGGCTTCTCGTAATCTTCTATCTACTACTACTACTACTACTACTACTACTACTACTACTACTACTACTACTACTACTACTACTACTACTACTACTACTACTACTACTACTACTACTACTACTACTACTACTACTACTACTACTACTACTACTACTACTACTACTACTACTACTACTACTACTACTACTACTACTACTACTACTACTACTACTACTACTACTACTACTACTACTACTACTACTACTACTACTACTACTACTACTACTACTACTACTACTACTACTACTACTACTACTACTACTACTACTACTACTACTACTACTACTACTACTACTACTACTACTACTACTACTACTACTACTACTACTACTACTACTACTACTACTACTACTACTACTACTACTACTACTACTACTACTACTACTACTACTACTACTACTACTACTACTACTACTACTACTACTACTACTACTACTACTACTACTACTACTACTACTACTACTACTACTACTACTACTACTACTACTACTACTACTACTACTACTACTACTACTACTACTACTACTACTACTACTACTACTACTACTACTACTACTACTACTACTACTACTACTACTACTACTACTACTACTACTACTACTACTACTACTACTACTACTACTACTACTACTACTACTACTACTACTACTACTACTACTACTACTACTACTACTACTACTACTACTACTACTACTACTACTACTACTACTACTACTACTACTACTACTACTACTACTACTACTACTACTCAGGTATACATCAAGCAAACAAGTGAGAACAAAAATTAACAAACAAAGAGTTAACAAAAACGAGGTAATGAATTAAGTACGTTAAAGTACGTTAAAGCGATGCGTGTGGATAATACGTTTTCCGACAAATACGTTATAAAGCGACAGATATACAACCACTTCTTGTCGTCTTCGTTCTTTTCCTAGAAACAAAAGAATATTATTGCTCTTTATGAACGTTGATCGGAATACTAGTTTGACAAGTGGTCTAAGAAAAGTCCCTTCTAGATATTTATTTACCTTCATTAATTTCTGCAACAAAAAAAAAAACTTTAGACCACCTTCCTCTCATGCGTTTACAAAATACAAACAACCTTTTTCCACGTAAAAATAAAATCTTTATTATGGTGAAGTTATGTCTTAAAGATCACTTAATGATAATAATTCTAAATTCGATGTTAAGAGTCCTTATTTTAATTCTATCTCTTTTTCTACTTGAACATCGAATTAATAGAGTATTAGTAATATTAGACACCGAGTTTTAAAAAAAAATCTTCTTTTTACCGTTTTGTCCTCTAACGGTTCTTTTAAGTTTTTAACCATTCTATGAAGCTAGCTACAAACGGCTGACGCGTTTCATAAATCAAAACTATGTGCGAAAGTTATATATGCGACGAGAGTTGTTTATTGAAAAAAGGTTGACAAATGATTGCACACTCAATGTGAATTTGTGTACTGAATTTGAATTTGAAAAAGGAAGGAAAGAGAGGGTGGAGTATTCGGTCATATTTAATTTTGAAAATAATTCTCCTTCTAAAATAGAGCTACATGGTCTTCTATGAGTCAATTGACCCCATAAATTTTAACAATATTTATTATTATCTATATGATCATACATTAATAATTATTAGATATATAAATTAAATAATTTATCACATTTGAAATTGCACCAAAATACAATTTTATAAATAGTTTTGCATATCCCCACCTCAAGTAGATAATCAATTTGGGGTGGGGGGCTTTGTTTATTTTTTATAATGCTCTTTAAAAAAACATTTCTAAAAATTTCTATAAGAGAAGTATTGGATCATAAAATTATTGTACATTAACATATTATTCTAAGCGTATTTTATTTTATTATTTTCCATTAGACTCGTTAACTTATATTTTTAGAAATTCATCATTATGTTTTAGGAAGAAATTTAATATTGTTATTAATTTATTAATGCTAACTTCAAGAGTTCATAATGTATGAATCCTTACAACATCCTTTAATTGATTAGACAATTAAATTAAAATAATAATTTATAGGCACATGAAAAAAAATTCTTTAATTAATACCATATTTTATTTTAGACGATGTGATCATTGAATACAAATAAACAATTCATTGATTAAAAATCTTATAGATCATAATCATTATATTTTAAAACATTATTTTTTATGTTTTATATTTTATATTATTATTAAAAGTAAGTAGTTATAATTTGTACCCACACATGCAGTAGGGTCCTAGGTCTGCCCCTTGATTACAAGGATTATTGCTGATTATGAATAATTATATGACACCATAAAACAAAAAGAAATATATTACAATAATTTATTAAATTTTGGTTTATTAATTGGAAGGAGAATAATTTTTTTGCAAGAAAAATGCCAATATTTTTTTTAACTTTTTGAATGCAAATATGTTTATGATTATTCTTGGATATCGGGTTGTTCTTTAATCTTGACTGAAAAAATATATCGATAAAAGGAATTTGCTTCATAGTTTAATATACTTTGCTCAAAATTTAATTTCTCAATTTTAAAGGAAAAAATATATATTTGTGATAGAGAAAATTGTACTTTGTGAAAAAAAGATTTTTTCCGTTGACTTCCCCTTAATTATGAACTTTTTTCACGTCTTTCGAATATTTCGTTGACCCCTTGAACTATACTGCCTTTTTCACTTAAGTCAATCCGTCTGCCTCTATCAACTTTTTCATTAATTTTTATTTTTTTTATTAATAAAATGGCCAAATTACCCTTCTCTCCTAACATTTAATATTGGAAAATATAAAATAATATATTATAAAAATCAAAAAAGTTTTCTTCGCCAGGGGGTGTAAGAGGGACAACACCCCCATGCTCGTCGGCAAGGTCATAGGGTTGTCGGCGAGGTGGGGGTGTTGTCCTCCTCCGACCTGCGATCTCACCGACGAGGTCGTAGATGGGCAACGCCCCCCACCCTCCCCCCCCCCAATCTCGCCAGGTTGGGGGCGATTCCGGCTGCACCCACGCACCGATCCTTCTTCGCTTGCATCGCACCTGAGGAGCGTCGGATGGTGTTCGTCACCGGTGAGCACGACAAGGGCAAGAACACGCTAATGGTGTTCGTCTGAGGAGCTCCGAATGATGTTCGGGGCGTGCAGTGGCTGACATGCCTGGCGGCCTGACAGCAGCCATGCTCAGCGAAAAAAACCCTTTTTTGCTCCCACCAATGGCGACAGCTTCGACGACATCAGCCGGTCTGCAGTGCCTGACGATTGAGCGATGGCGGCGGTAACACGACATCTGCTGACACAAGATGGGCGGCAGGTGAGCGTCAATCACGATGCCAACACTGGCCCGTCTGATCGACGATCGTGCAGCTGTAGCCGACTGGCCGCGCGACGATTGCGCAGCCATCTCTAGCCTGGCCGTGCGAGGATTGCACAGCCATCGCCGACTTGTCCATGGGGCGATCACGCGGTCATTCGTTCATATGCCGATTTGCTCGCATGGCAGCAGCGGCTGTGAGCGCGATGATCACACTCTCTCCATCATTGACGATTATTGTTGCGCCTTGGCCCTGCGGACCTGTGATCGTGACCGTCGCCCACGGACAGGACCGAACAGGCGGCGTTCAGCCACAGTCGTCAGCCTACGGTGCCAGGAGAACGACAATGGCAACTCCCCTCCTCCAGCAACAACGGCCATAGGACTGAACGAATTTAAAATATATTTTGATAGGTGAAGGAGGTAACTACATATAAACCCATGACCACCTCCGTATTTTTCCCATGTTGGACTATTCAATAAAATCATCTTGATTCTTAGACCTCAAGTTGTTATAATCTTCCCCCATAAAGAGCTCAACATCCTCATTGAGCGGGATCCGTGTTGGCTCATGGTCTATATTTTTCACATAACTCAAGTGAGCACGTAAGGTTAGCTCTGATATCACAAATGTAGTGCCCCCAAATTGCCCTTACCACGTGGTAAGATCCAACATGAGGGCCGTTACTGACAATGTTGTACCTTGACCAAAATCTTGACTTTGATCGGTCCTTTGACCCAAGTAAATAAAAGTGAAAGACTTAAAATATAAAAAAATAATAAAGGTAGATCTCCAAATAATAATCTTTAATATAATTAAAATATAACTATAACATTATTGAATATCAAAATAGTGCGGAAACCTAATAACATGGACTCAAAGTATCCAAGACTGTGAAAAAGAAATAACACTAAGACACCACATGTCCACTGAACCATCATGAACGTCGTCAGTCGTAGCTCATCCTTGATTATCATCATTAATTATAGGATCAATGCGGGGAAAACTATAACTTGTGATCTTCGCAGCCCAATAGCTAGATAATAAACAAATGGATAAATATTAACATTACATAAGCATGGAATAATTAGGCATAGGTAGGAGAATCAATGAGAATATAATCAATGTCATGCTATATCAGAGTCAATAGAATAGATCAATGTGAATCACTTCTCTGAATCAATATCATCTATGCACTATTATCAATGAGCGTTTTGGTTACATGAGGTGTCATGTACTTCATGAGACTAGTGATTGTGCACATCACGGCAAGTCATTCTCGTTATGGGGGAGGGTATCCTCTTTTGTTACACGATGGGGAGAAATCGTGAACGGGGACAAGGCCAAGCCAATGTCCCAACCATGCGATGAAAATAATGCCATGAGCTAACGGATACGCCAAGTCGCAAAGCACTATTTGGATAAACGATGAAAATATTATTTGGATAAGTTAATTATAAATTATAGTTAGAAAGTTGCAAAATATTTAATTGATATTCAACATTGAGTAAATTCTTTTGTGAACACTTTTTACAGCTTATTTAGTACTCATAATAAAATTTTGCAATTATAAAAATAATAGTATTTTAATAGAAAAGTAGTTCTATATGATTGTACTCAATAAAAATGATCAAACCATGATCCAATTCGTGCATCAATTTGATATTTTGTCTGATTTTCAAAATATTACGTTTTTTTAATAACTTCATTCGATGTTTTTATTTAAAGTGTTGATTATCGTATAAAATATATATTCAATACACTTGTGACTCAATTGAAATAAATTTCCATTAAAGTATAAATGCTCATCTAATTTATTAAAGACTGATGATTTCTTTCAATATTCAGTAATTAAAGTGTGTCCTCTCTCTTTCTAGGGTTGATATTTAGGTCCTTGTGATAAACAAAAATAGAGATCTTGCGATCTCCATGGGTAGCTAGCTTAGAGCATAAATTTGACTTGTAACGAGGCAACATATTGATGTTATGCTTGCAAGCCTTAGTTAAAAAAATAGGTTTTGGTAACTTCTTGAGCAAAAGATGAGTGGAACTACATGATGCAATAAATTTATAACAAATAAAATTATTAGTAAGTGCACTAGTTGTATCAAATAATAAAGTAAATATAGAGTAGAGTTTTTTATCCCACAATGAAATTATGTTAAATCTAATCTACCATAATAATTAATTAAAGAAGTATTGATGTTGTGATGTGAAAATAGAAAATTAAAGTGCAAAAATGAAATGATAGAAAATAAAAAAAAATGGTGGCAACCTTAATATTATGGAGAATTAAAGATTAAGATAATTGTGTTATAAATGATAGAGAACAACTTCAACTCTTATGACGGATTAAGAGTACCTAAGTAAAGACCTTTCAATTACTAGTCACCCAACATCGGGTAAAAACTAATAGACCACACAAAATTTAGCACAAAATGTCGAATTAATGAAATCACATTATAAAAGTTTAAAGTCAGAAATTAAAGTTCAGTTCACTGAATAATAACAAAAACCTAGAACTAATAATCCTATTCCTAGTTTGTAATATGATTCCGAAATATAACATGCTTAGAAAAAACATTAGACATACATTCATAATAAAAAGAAATCTAACAATCTATATTCATTCAAAACTAATCAAGGGATTCATGCAATCTTCTCATCAAAGTAAATATCTCCATATAAAATAAATTGGGCATCAAAAGAACATCCAAATAGTAAGTAGAAAATAAAATTTGTCGCCTCTCCTATGATCTCTGAATTGCTACAAAGCACAAACACCGACTTACTCTGTAGACTCTTTTAAACAATCACTTAAACTTTGAAATTCATCATAAGTAATATTGCACAATTAGAGGCTTCAAGCATCACATTCTCTTCCCTAAAATTTCTCTATTTATATTCCTCAGATGCTTTGAGATTTTTCTTAGAGTTTTGTTTGCTTGAGTCTTTCCATGTTAAGACTCTATTTGTTTAATTGGCATCCACGCAATGATTTTTTCTCTCTTCCATGCAAACAACCGGAGGGGGACCCCAACCCTTTCCTTGCATCAGCTAAGGGAGCAACCCTTTTCCCTACATTGTCCCATTTTTTATTTTTTAATGATACTAAACCGGATGACCGCTTGCATGGAAGAGAGAAAATTGTTGTGTGACCTCCACGACAACAATGCAGGAAGTGAAGTTTGAAGGTTAAACGATGAACTTTAAGTTGGTTAAAAGGATAGTTGATAAAATAAGTTAAAAGATAAAGAATAGTTTTGTTAGAAAGTAAAGTTTAAATGTACTGGTAGGAAAGTGTACAAAATTAAAGAGTATTTGATAAATTTTTTTCAAAAACAAATAGTCCTACTAAGTGTATTCGTTACTATTTATTTTCTCTAATAACAAAAGAAACATCATTGTGATTAATCCCAAATCTTGCTGGATTAATTCATTCCGTGATAAGTCATTAGATCTAAATCGTGGTATATAGATACAAGTATCATTTACATTTACCCGCAAGGAATTGAGAAAAAAAAATGCTAAGTAACGAGAAAGTAAAAACGTGCGTAAACTGCTGGTTTTGCGGGCAGCAGCGAGCAGCCGTTGTTTTTTTTGCTGAATATTCAATGCATCTGTAACACCTGAAATGCTGAACTTAATATGCATGCAAAGTTGAGAGATGAAAAGTTGGTGGTTTAGATTTTTGCTTAGATGGCGGATGTTTCATCTTATGGTGCCGGTTTGTTACGGTCATTAGTATTATTAAATTAATAATATTTGAAAGATCCGAAATATCATCTATCAAATCATCTTTGATAATGAATTTTGTCTTAACTATGGAAGTCACATCATGTCAATTCTTCTAACCTAATCGAATATCAATCCAACAGTCGTTACGTACGTAGCTCTAAATTTCTACGTCATGATTTGGATAGATGCATTAATTTGTCAAACATGGACCATCGCCATCTTCTAAGTGAAAAATCAAAACAAATGGAAATTTCTATACGGAATATTGCATGTCAAACAAACGTTTTCGGTGGAGTGATTGGGATTAACTTATCTGAATTTGAATTTGAATTTTTTTAGTGGTGGTCTTGATATTTGAATAATCTGCATTAGTCATAAGTTAGAGAGTGATCCAACATTGAATTCAACTAATTTAATAGATCTCTTGAATCACGTAGCATAGGGCTAAGCAAATCCGGGACCGGGTCTGGATTTACGCGGATTCGGTCCCGACCCGGATTATGTCGGGTCAAAAATTTTTCGACTCAGTACCGGACCCGAATACGGCCGGATCCGGTTCCGGATCAGACCCGATAATTCAGGAATGTCACCAGATTTGTGGCCGGGAATCGTAGGGCGGACGCCAAAGATCGGCTCCAGTGCCACATCCAGCGCCTGACGGCCGGATCGACTGCCAGTGGCCAAATCCGACCGTCGGATCTGGGCACCAGGCGAATCAAGCGTCACGATCTGGTGCTAGATCCGGCCGCCAGGTGCCAGATCTGACGCCTGACGACCGGCCAGGTGCCAGATCCGACGCCCGATGGCCGGATCGACGGTCAGGTGCCGGATCCGACACCTGACGGTCGGATTGGCCGCCAGGTGTCGGATTCGACGCCTAGTGATCTGGCCGCCAGGTGCCAGATCCGACGCTTGGCGATTGGATCGGGCGCCAGGTGCCAAATCTGGCGCCTGACGGCCGATCCGGCCCCCAGGTGCCAGATCTGGGCGCCTAGTGCCAGATCCGACGCCTGGCGGCCGAATTCGGGCGCACCTTGTGGTGATCGAGTAGAGAGAGAAGGGGAGGTCGGCCGGAGTGACGGAGTCATCGTCGCTGGCTCGCTGTCGCCGTCATCGGGAGAGGGAGAGGGAGAGGGCGAGAGAGATGGGATGGAGAGGGCGAGAGACGGAAAGAGAGGGGGAGGGAGAGGGCGTGGGTGCGGTTCGGGTCGACCCGGACCGTGCTCAACCCTAACGTAGCAACCACTGATGAAAATTTAAATAAAAATATTTCATATTTGTAAATTATTAAATTTAAGATCTTATCTCTCTACCTCCTCAAATTTAAGTTTGAGCAGGACGATCTAGTGAGAATTTGATTGATGGTATTCTTTTGTTGAAAACATATATGGCTCCATTCACTTGTCTAGCAAATTGGAGAAATGCATGTCCACAAATTTAACAAAAATTTCACGATTTCATAATATTCCCTCTCAAATGACGAATTCAATTTGATTGTCGACCATTGATTTTTCCCACTGTTCTCACTTATTAAATGTACGGATGGATATTTTTAATATAATGATTTCTTATTAATATATTAGATTTTTATTTTTCCGACATATTTTTCTTGCTCTTTTCATTATTTATATGCTTAAGTCATACGGATTGCAATATAATTAAAACAAACTTAAAGAACATTTTCTTACCCCGTCCATGAGCATCGAAATGAAATATGTGAGCAGTTTCAATATCCCATTTTAAAATTTTTATAACGTTGTAATTGATATGATTTAACCTTATAAAATTCTAATATAATAAAAAATATGTCAAAATATGAAAAATCATATAAAATATTAAGGGAAAAAGTAAAAAAATATTGCAATAATAAATTAGTAATTAGGAATGCTCATACATTAGCAATGATAACGCATGTGTGAATCTAATCAAGTTTTATCATATGGAGTAATCGAGAATGTTAGTTTTGATTTGTTTCAACTATTATTAAAAAAATTGAATATGAAAGAGTATAATGACAGAAACAAATGATAATTTAGCTAAAGATAAGTAATAACTTTAGAATATAATAAAATAATTAATGGTGGGATCAAGTTGGAGTTTATTTGAATTTTTCATTTGTAGCTCGAGTTATAATCAGGTTGCGATTGATCCGGCTATGATTAAATTAGGTGAGATAATAATAATAATAATAATAATAATAATAATAATAATAATAATAATAATAATAATAATAATAATAATAATAATAATAATAATAAAATTAGACTTTAATTTCCTATGTGGAGTCCTCTCCACGTTCTTCATATGATAACGGATATGTTAATTATTGAGCACCCACTAATTAACTATCTCACCCTTAATACTTATCCCCATTATTAATGTCATCCTAATGATCAAACTGACCATGCACATAGGTCACCTACTGTTTGACGACCAAGCGAACACATCTTAACTACGCTTTCCATGCAATCCTTCAAATGCCACTCATTTTCCTAGAAAAAAATTCATTTTCTTCGATAATTTCTTCATTACTAAAAAAGAAAAAAACAAAAAGGTACAAATTTATTTTTGTATGAAAAAATATTTTAATTGAGAAATATGTTAATTCTATCGGTGTACTTAATACATCAACGAAATCATATTAATTCTTCGTGTGTCCTTGTCTTTTTATAGTTTCCTCGTAAGCTATTTATATTATATTGTGTTATTTGTGTAACTATTCGTTCGTGCTCCAATACTTTTATGAAAAAAAATTTCGGAAGATTTTTATTAACGGGATAAAATTTGATATTTTTAAAAAATCGAAATCAACTTTTTTCCGAGATGATGAGACAGCACGAGGCAGCGCATGTTATTAAATTATTGCATGGGACCGACAAAACAAGATCTATTTCACCGTTCAAATGTAATTAACTAATTATATAATATATCAATTGGACGCTATTAATGTCACTCATTTAATATTATATAATATATCATTACCATTATTAGATTAGGTCGAACCGATAGGATTAAATAATAATAAAATATTATATTATTTTATTATGTAGTAAATATTTTGATTATATAAATATATATATGATGCCAAAATATAATTATACAAAAAATAACAATCATAAATTTTAAAAGTATAATTAATTTTAAAATTTGATATTAAAATTATTATACATTAATAAATTAAAATCATATTGAATTTGATTATTATATACAAATTTTCTATTGGTTAATTCTTTTTGTATTTCATATTTTTATTTTTTTTATGTTAAAAACAACAAATACATATTTTTCTCCAAAATATTATGAAAATATTATATATTTTATAAATAAATATACAGTATAATTAGTAGTTAACTATTTAATTTGACTTACTACATATTAAATTAAAGAAATTTAAAGTTTTGTATATAATTATTATTATATATAATATTATACTATACTAAGCATATTATAGTATTGTTGTAGAAGTTTGCACCATTCATTTATAACTAATTTATCTAATATCATAAATATTATATTAATATAATAATATATAATTAATTTATATTATAAAATACAAGACTAAAATATGTGTGATTAATTTAAAAAAAATAAATAAAATTATAATCCATAAGTTAAAGTTCAAAGTTTAATAAATTCAAGACTAAATAAAGGGAAAAAGTACAAGTGGGTGCATAAAAATAATCATATTAGTAACAAAATAAGAGTAAATGAACAAATATAAATGAAGTAGTAGAATAATGAGTCAATATGAATATTTACAAAGAAAACTTATATTTTTAATATTTTTTGAATTTATAATAATAACTTTAATCAAATTATCTCTTAACAAAAAAATTAATAAAAAAATTTAGCTAAACCAAAAAATACGGTTCAACTCGATTTTTTTCGATTTTAATCGGTTTCGACCGGTTCGATTTAGTTCAAATCGATTCGAACAAGGATTTGATTTTTGAACGTCAACTGGATCGCAATTGTGACCGATCAACGCTCAAACCGATCAGATCAGACAGTTCGGTTCGGCACTGACAACACCGCTTAGAATACATAAAAAAATAATCACCAAAGATAAAATCCAACGCAAAGTGATAATCATCTTCGTATGTCACTAATGGTGATATTGATATTATATATAATTCAATATTTCTATTTAAAATAGTACCGTATAGAAAAATAAAATATTTTTATATGAATATAATATAATTTAGAGTAATAATTATAATAGATAATGTTTAGCTTCAACACCCCATGTTTTATTTTTTGAAATAATAATATAATCATCCAACTACGATAGTTAAAATATTTTCCCCATGTACGCTACTATAGTGGAAAACCAAGTCCTTGCAAAAGCTAGAAATTAAATCCAAAATCAAAATAAAATACTTATCAATGAAAAAGCTAATGGTTCATGATTTTTATAGTTTATATAATCTTATTTTAAAATATTTATGAATGTACGGTTTGACTACATTAAATTTTTAATATAATATGTCCATATAAAGATCATAATCATGTTCTATATAAATTTTTTTATCATGAAAATTTTACTCGGTGTTTTATCAAAATAAAAATTATAAGCTTAGAGTAACTGTGAGACAAAACATATATATGCTAATGAAAAATGCTAGATGCCAATTTATCATAGCTTTAATGCATTATTGAAAAAAATAAGACTATAAGTTGTACAAAGGATATTTATTTATTTTTCATTAATACCCTCAAATTTATGATAAATTATTTTGGTCAATTTTGATTAAAAACTATAAATCTGTTAATTATCTTATTTCTCTTGAAAAAAATATTTTGGAATAATTAATTTTTTTTAGGAGTGCGTGAAGGGTGGTTATGATGTGGTGACAGGACTGAAGGTCACATTTACTTTTCTTGATCAATAAGGACTTTTTAATTTGAATCATGGAGTCTTATAAGAGAATAAACTCGGAGGACTTCCTATATCAATACCATGATCACTTTGTCATTGGAAAAAATTTCAACATTAATTTTTTTTATTCAAACTCCATCACGAAAGTAATACGTAATGCACTTTTCAAAAAGTGCAATTTATGAAAAAAAAATAGGTTACAGGGAATGAAATCGTTCTGATTTGCTCTAATTATACGTAGCGATTGCTATACGGTGGTGTACACGTCGAACTCCACAATGAGGTAGGTCGCGTTGAAGAAGATGATCTTGCTCAGCGCGTAGCCCTGCGTCAGCCTGAATCGCCCGCTGCCGCCGACGATGGCGCGGTCATTCACGGAGACGTCGAAATCGGCCCTTCCGAACAAGGCCAGCGAGCTCCCGTTGTACTCCCCCGACGTGAACACCATGTTGATGGTGGAGAGCATGGCCCCGTTCTCGAGCGACGACACGACGGTCATCCCTTGAAACCTTCCGATGAGCTCGGAGCGGGTGTCGTTCCCTTCCCTGAGGTCATTGTCGAACACCCGCATCTCGCCGAAGCTGTCGTTCCTGCCGAGGCTTAGGACGACGGCGTCCGTGGGATTCGGCGACCCCGCGAAGAATTCGTGCATGTAGAAGTGGAGATGGGTCATGTTCTCCTTGCCGGCGGCAGAGCCGCCATGAGCGGACAGGAGGAAGACGAGGAACAGAAGGAAATAGTTACCGGGGGACATGGTGATTGATAGGTGCGAAGTAGAAGTGATCGCCAAAGGTTATGATAGATATTTTGATGCAAGAAAGGGCAAACGAGCATGCAAATTTATAGAAATATTTTTCCACGTGGTTGGTCAAACGTTATCGCCAAGTCTTTATACATATACATATAGAAATATTATTCGATAAGTATTTCGTTTTGGCGAAGAAGTATTCAGATTAAAGGAGAAAAGAGGAACCTGCTGCCTGCATTCATGCCTTCTAGAAATTGAAGTCCACAATGGCTCCTGCTCACTCTTTCAAGTTTCAACATGGTGCCCTAGACCAAGGTAGCCGTGAACGCGGGATGGAGGAAGGGGTGGCCCCTCCCAATTTATCATTTTATCTTTAAGTAATCATGTGTATGCATGTATGTATTCGTTGGGAGCCTCTCATGCCCCTCCACTAGGCCTACGGCCACTTGCACAAAATAGTCTTGCGACCATCTTATCTTTCGAAAGTCAGAAGTCTATCCTACAAACATGTACCATTTTAATTAGGATTTAAGGACTTTGTAGATTCAAAACTGGTTCACAAATTAGTGATGATATTTAAAATAAATTTATAACAAATTTAAAACTACCATTCATATTCAAATCAATGATAGGTCCATTTGTAGGGACCTTTTTTGAGTTTATACAATTTTCAATCTCTTCTAATTGTTTCAAATGTAAATCCCATCACCCATTATTCGTGCCACTCATTAATCATTCAGCATGGATGCTGTCTTTTGATGTCAGAATTATTTTTTTACATATTTTTTATAATATATTTTCATTTTCGATAATATCCAATAATTAATATTTTTTATTTGTTTAAATTTTATTATAAAAATTTTGTTGCATTACCCAAAAGATCAAATTGTATAAAAATCCGAACTTCAATTTCATTCTCAAATATACCCAAAATTTCTATTTTTATACAATTCAAAATAATATTAAATAAGTAAAGAAGTAAAAGTTATTATGTTAATGACTTAATATTCAATTATATGTGATAAAATTGTTTTATCCATATTTAACGATCTTATTTTATCTAATTATAGTGTAAACTATAATTTACAAAAAAACTCATCAAAATATATTTTATACACATAGATATCCTAGGTGGATTATCTT
This sequence comes from Pontederia crassipes, assembly GCA_030549335.1. Lineage (NCBI taxonomy): Eukaryota > Viridiplantae > Streptophyta > Magnoliopsida > Commelinales > Pontederiaceae > Pontederia > Pontederia crassipes. The sequence goes on from CM060190.1 coordinate 41,962,829, forward strand.
TTTAATTTAGAAATATAAATTATTCATGATATTTTAATTATGTGGTACACTGATTCAAATAGAATATATTTTATTTTTTAAAAAAAATATAGACAATATATACATTAAAATTTTAAATTTATATTTATAACGATATTCAATTATATGATTTTGTCCCCCACATTTTTTTAAATGCGATCAACTAGAAAACTTGGCCGTTAAATTTTGTGGTCGATAGATGCCATAAACATGGACTTTTTCTAAATGCAAATTTTATTCCTATTATTAATTTATACTTGTATTTATGTTCTTACACATACACGTATAATTGAATTATCTTTTTATTTTAGAAATAAAAATTATTCATGATACTTTAATTATATTAATGGTTGACACAAACAATTGATTACTTATTTTTATTTTCTAATAAAAGAAATATGAAATACATTGTTTATGTCCTTTTTACTTTATATTCAATAATATAATGAATGGTGTAAAATTTTTAAAATTATGACACTGGCTTATGGTCATTGATAGATTTTTTTTTTTACAATTGGCCTAATGGTTCAAAAGGGTAAAATTGCCTAATGGTGGAGAAGTAGAGGTATATTGAAGTGGCCTTAGAGTTTCCCAAATAAGATAAAAAGAAGTTTTGAAATACATATAACTTGTCTCCTAAAATCCTAGTCTTCGCTTCAACACTTATGTACGTCTAGTTCTATGCAAGAAAATTATTATTTTTAATTATACAAAAATGCCCACTAGGTATCTGGTAGCATTAATCATTTCTCTATATCACCATTTTTAGTTATTGCCTGACTTTAATAATCAATTGCAAGAAATTTTGCAAAATCATCAGACCACTCTCCATGTATTGAATATAATTTTTGAACATGCAATATTATGTTCGATAGTTGTACATATCTAATATAAATTAAATGATATTGCTTATATAACGTGTCAAAATTTAATTTCTGCCACATAATAGATTCTCTTTACAAGTGTGCTAAGTGAATAAAATACTAGTATTATATCAAGCATAGCTCCAAATAAAATTTTAAATTAGTGTCTTATTACATCTCGAAGTTCAACATAAGAAAACTTATGTGAATAGTGATCATAAATTCATAATAACATAGTCACACACACATTATGAATAAACCTAGCAGGAATTATGTACATATAGGAGTTAATGCAGTGGACTTCACTCCCATAAACTTTCGGAAAGCTCGTATGAAGAGTATAACAATGAGATATCATATTACAATATCATGATATAGTGTTTTACTGAAATAATATTCAATATGATCATAGGCCACTATAAATTTATGAATCGTGTTGACATTATCATTATTTTCAATCTGAACATGTTAATATTTCTACTATATATATCAATTACTATTACATTTTAAATTGTTTACTATGGTAGTCTGACACAATTATGACTTTACATTTATAGTACTGAGTGTTTCTAGAAGATGACACTCTAAGAATATAAAATAAATGATATCGCTCTTCTGAACGACATTTCTAATTTTTGAAAAAAATGATTAGCTCATCAAATTTAACAAGCTAGAGGTCAAGAGTTCAAACCTCATTAAGCTCTTAATAAAAAATATATTTTTCTTCCTTTGTTATTCACGTTGGGGATTGGGCTACACTAAAATTGTCATGACTAAAGTTTTTAAGAAAAGAGCTACTAATATGTAAGTATAGATTCAAAACTTTCTATCAAATCATCACATTCCTAGATTGATTTAGGAGCATAACATCAAATGGCAACAAAGTTAGAGTGTCTAGTAGATGCGAGGAAGCTTCTAGGAAATATTACTATTTCCTTGCCAAATTAAAATGTTTTCTTTCATTCAAATTCTTTGTCTCTAAGTTTTGAAAAGTATTATGCATCCTGAACTCCGAGTTCAATTTGATTTTAGTTGGTCAATCAACTAAAAACCTGTTATGTTTAGTAACATTTTAATGTTGTTAAATGTGTGATACAAGACCCGTCCAATGGCAAGGAATACTGTGCTGGATCACAAGGCGAGAAAAGGGAGGGATGAATTGATGTTTTATAAATAAAATAAGTTTTGTTAAATTGATTTGCATAAGTATAAATTAATTTATAAAATTTAAAGTGTAACATAATAATGTTCAAATAACAAACACAATAAAGTGAGAATGAGAAGAAGAGAGCAAGAGAGGAAATGAGAGATGGAATGCAAATAAGGAAAACACACCTTGATTTATATCCCCTCTTTGCCTTTTCCACTATCACCCTTCTTTAGTTTTGAATAAGGAAAAGAAGAGACTCTTTATACTACCTTTACTACTTCGAAAGAGAAGGCAACCTCTTCTCCTCCTCAGAAGCTTTTGCCTGTACTTTTTATTTGTTCAAAAGGTAACACAACTTTTTATTACTAGAGCTTAACTACAAGGAAAGTACAACACTTTCCTAGTCTCTTATTTTATGATTTAGAACTTCACACAAGAGAATAGCAGAAAACAAATATAATATTTACAACTTTGTGTTTAAATGAACATCACAAATGTTTTGTCTACTTTTCCTCAAAATTATTAGCCACTTTAAAGTGTTTTAAACCTTTTGTTTACAACTTTCAACCTTCTTCGTAGTCGTTTCCATTTAAAATTATATATTTTATATCTTTTAGAAAAGTTTTGGATGTCTAAACCCTTTACTAGACTCTAAACTATTTCACACTAGCTGTATATAGACATTGGAGTTGTGAGAGAATTTCATGCATTCAAAAATTAAGATCGGACATCCAAACCTTATTTCTTTTGTCAAAATTTCCTTTGTCCAAGATTTTTTGGACATTTGAACATGAGGTTCAAATGTCCAAACCTTTTCCTTCTATAATCCAAAGATTTTCCTTCCACCGTTCAAATTTTTATTGATAAATCTTCACTCTTTTATACATAACATTTTGTAAGATGTTTCTATGAAAAGTTAAAAGAATTATTTACAACTTTAATATTCAAATTTTAATCAAAATCCGATGGCAACATAGTCAAATATTAATCATAATTTAAGTACATAAAATAATCATTGCAAATTGTACTTTTTTCGGATTGCACGAATGTCATAATTCTTGATGTTACGGAAAGTTAAAAAAAATTATCTAAATCTTTCATCTTCAAAACTCATGGGAACACACCAAAAGTTAAGTGCATAAAATTATTTTTAAAATTAAACTTTTTGGTACATTAAATTGATAATAGTAACATCAAGGATTATATTATCAAAATATAATCAATTAAAATATCAAGTCTAAATTCCAAAAATATCTCTCTTTTTGGTGATGAAAAATTGAGAAATATGAAAAAGAATGAAAATTAAAGAATTATATTTAACCCATAATAATTGAACTCATATATATTACACATAGTGCACCTATTAGGGTTTTTTTAGTATAAATTTCATTACTCCCACATATCAAAACATATTCTCTCTCTCTCTCTCTCTCTCTCTCTCTCTCTCTCTCTGATCACATGATGGCTATAGGGTGCTATGGATTGAGAAAGTAGTGTTGAATCCCGAAATTCATTCTCGAGTTTTGTTGATAATAAATGAAATGGTCGAGAAGTTACTAATTTGCATTTAAGAGATTATTATGCACTAAAAAATAGTCTAATTATAAAATACGTTAAAAAATTAAACTAGCTTACTATCAAAGTTGTCAAAAAATTTTTAATTTTTAATATTTTATTTTTTTATGACTTTTCTATGTAATGATCACTGAATTATTATTTTTAATAATAACACAATAATAGGTCTACATTTACAACTATTTTTAAAACAAAATTTTTGGTTAGATTTGAGACTTTAATTAAAGTTCATGACTTTTTATGAAAAAATATAAGTTTAGGCTAGATTTGAGAACAAAATGAAAGTCCGTGACTTTTTACGCAAAAAATAAAAGTTCGGGCTAAATTTGAGTATAAATCGAAAGTTGGAGCTTTTTTATGCAATTTACCCTTTTCGAAAGATTAATAAGTGAATGTATCTCAAAGAATAATAGTGTCAAAATTCAAAAACTAAATTTTCAAGTGCAATCGGTCAAATGATCGGACGAATATAAGAGATTGGTCGTTTAATCGGTTTGAGGGATATATGGATTATGTGATGAAAAGCGCAACTAAATCATGGAATTGGTCGATTGGCCTCACAAGTGATATCGTCCGAGAGCTATATGGTCGACATGAAGCCTTTAATCAATCATTTGACCTCTCGATGACATGGTGTGGGATGAAAGTTCTAATCAGTTGTCCGATCAATCGACCGACTTTGTGCAAAACAAACATTATGAATCAAAACTTAAGATCATCCAACCACTTCATCAAATCGATCAAACATTTGCAACAATTTGGAAGGCAAAAATTCCAATCGTCATTTTCAGGTACATGCTTGACAACCATAGTACATGCTTGACAACCATAGTAACCATCGGTTCTTGTGTTGAAATTTTTGAATTTTTTTGGGTTCAGCCATATATTCTCAAGAAGGTTATAAAAGTGATGTCAAAGAGAATATTTATGCAAGGGAAATCATTCTAGCTACTTCCAAGTCCATAGCACACTTTTGTGCCTTACTTTGCAAATCATTCATTCTCTCTTCTGATATTTAAGTGTGAACATTTATTGTAAGAAAAGAGAGTTGAAGAAAATTTCTTGTGTATCTTTTTAGAGAATTTGAGAGCTCGTTGTAAGAAGATGTGTATCTTATAACTTAGGTGAAGAAGAAGTCTCTCCCTGTCTCGAGGTCAATGAGTTGAAGATGAGACGTCGGACAAGGAGTTTAGTCGAACCTCATCAACACATCTTGGGTTTGTACTTCTTAACATTCTTATTATTCAGAGGCCGCAGCGAGACTACCATTAGAAAGCCTACCCCTGCTAGCTAGCCGTCATCTCGTAGCCGATCTTTATCTCTTCGCACACTTGCTTGCATACTCAATTTTGCTCATTTTTCTTAAAATAGATTTTTAAAAAATATTAATATTTTTAGACACTAATTGATCACCCTCCTCCTTATTCTACTTTTTGATCCTATAAGAAGGAAGAGAGATATGAAGAGGACGATGGGGAAGAATAGAAGAATATTAAACACTTAAAAAGTATGCAGAGGGGATCCAAGCCCTCTCTCTATTCTTAATGGATTACATATATATATTTGGGTTGAGAAAGTACAACAACTTATTCTTATAATGCATTGTGATGATGTATGCATCTAATTAGAGTATCCTATGACATTCAAATAATGATTTGAGGACCAATGATATCCTTGTTTTTAATATCGTTATCCCTAGTGATTTTTCATGTTTATTAATCTTTCATCCATTATATTATTTCTATCAAATAATATGTGATTGCTTCATGTGCATGGACCCTTGAGTCATGAACATGAGCTAGCAAATGTAAAAATTTGAGCAAAATGACTATCCTCTCATAACCATGAAAGGATTTTTTATGGCCATGAAGTCAATCGGTCATGGCCATGCCATTTTTGTCACCATCATGAGTGAGAGGACAAGAATGGAAAAAAATAATAAGGTCTCACTCACAATTTTAAAATGTTGTTTTAAGATCGTGATGCTTGTGATTCACGATTAGACATCTTTGTCATGGCCATGAGCGAACAAATAAATATTTGGACAGAATAGAGTTCTCATTCACAACTATGAAAGAGACCTTGAAGCGCCTAGGTTCTATGTGTGGACAATTGTTCACAATTGTGAATGCCAAGAAGTCATGTTCATCCCTTTTAGTCTTGTGAAATATTGTAAATCTTATATCTCTTGAATATTAAATGAATATATGCCTTATTATATCTATTTTCTCTTAGTCATGCCAAAAATGTTTCAACAACCTATGTTTGATGATTGATAAACGCATAGTTGACATTATGCATGCTCAATCATAAATAGTTGAAATTTAAAAATTGAGAATAATAATAATTGTTGTTTTGTAAAAGCATAATGTAAACACTTGAAGAATATGTTTCTATCGCCCATTAATATAAAGCTAAAAAAAATAAAATCCTTACATGTTATGCACGTCAAGGTTGTCAAGATCAGGATCTTATATAAGATCGGAAGGAGTTATAAGATCAAAGATCGTAAGATCGGATCGAGGATCATAAGATTCTATCTATTAATAAAATAGTATATTTTCAAAATAATAGATATATTTTTGACATATTGTTCGTATTGAAATATTAGATTATATCTCACTAAGACAATTTTTATGGATTCATGAGTCAAATTATATCAAAACATATTAAAAATAAACAAAAATATATTTAACTTCATATAAATTAACTCTTATTATCATAAATATATTTTAATTAATATTTAAATGATTATTTTAATCATATGAGATCGTATAGGATCGTAAGAACGTGTGACCAAAATTAAGATTGTATTAAGATCTTACACATAATATCCTCAAGATAAGATCGAGATCGGAAGGGGTCTGTAAGATCGTAAAATCATAAGATTTTAAGATCTAGATCGAGATCTTGACAACTTTGATGCACGTACTTTCAAGAATACTCTTCTCATGCTTATATTGATGTGTTTCCTAAAATGCCTATGGGACATGAACATCGCATCTCTCAAAGTCAACTAGCTTAAGTGAGATTAGTGATTTAGTTTTCCAACTAAAATAAGATAAAAAATATCATAAGATGAAGATGATTCCAAGCGAAACAAAATAATTTAAAGTATCTTATGACAAAGAAGATAAAGATAAGGATGTTACATAAAAAGTTATGTTCAAAGAATTATATAAAAAGTCGAGGATAAAGTACAATAAGATAAACAAGAATACAAGTACTATGAAAAAGATAAGAATGAAAATATTTTTATGTTTTCTTGTATGATGATTGAGAGATTTTCATGTTTTATCCTTATATTAATGTAAACATGTATACTATCATGTTTGAGTTAATGTCATTTATGAAGTACATATTTTAATGGGGCTACACCTTTAATTCATGTAAGTAACCAAGTATATATAATCATAGTAGCTCACTCAGCTCGGATTGAGAGGTTGCACATGTTAAGATTAAATGAGCCTTATGAATAATCATTGAACAATATGTCTTACTATATTGAAGTCTTTGTAAATTTTGAAGATCTGTTTGAGAATATTTTGTTATATTTGGTAATTAGCTCTTAGATATATTTCTTTAAGTTAGTGATGTGTGCCAAGGAAAGAATTAGAATTGAGAATGTCGCAAAATATGAAAGTACCTCAAGGTTAACTCAACAAAATCACAGATATACTCATCTTCCCAAAAGGGGTATCTTCACTCAGCTGCTCTTATGGACAAGTTTAAAAAAATTATAAATCCCAACATATATGTCTCAAGCTGCAAGCGCATAGTATAGTATAGGGTCAAACCACAAAGAGAGAAGTTGCATTTATTTTTAAACTTTTGTAGCAATGAGAGAAGAGAATTTGATTTTGATGATAAGAAAACTAAGCTAAGATAGTTGAAATCAATATTGCAGGAATGTAACAATTTTGTGCTTTTTTATTATATATATATTTTATCTTTTTTGTTATTTGACTAATGGAAAACTAAGAATTATTTCGTGGTAGAAGTAGCTGAAGCCTCTCCATTCTCACTTCGAAACTTCTAATTTCAACACAATGAATAGAAAATATGCTTATTATCTTTCGAGATGTTTAAGAATTCTACTCATAAAGGTTACTGCTCTAGACTCTTTTCTCTCGGTTCAAGTCCAATCTTTCCCAACTTAATGACTAATTGATCTCAAGACAACCAGCTAACTCTTGATTCACTACTAGGTTGTTCAACAACATGTGCTCCTCTCAAGACCTCGTTGTAGAAAAAGAAGAAATCAGTCATAAAGAAAAAAGATGAGAGATTACATGCTAATACATCATCAACCACAACACATTTTTATTTATGGTAAAAACATTTTAGAATATGAAACACAAAATTATTCAAACACAAATAAGCTCATTCATCATCATTAGATTTCACAACATTCAAACATACCCCAAACTAATATATCAACTTAACTATTCACTTAGAACTCAAAAAATTCACGATCCCGATTGCCAAATAGCCCCTTTATGTATTATATACATACGTACATATTACACCTACAACATAATAATTGGTGTGGTCGGACACTAGCGTACATCATTATAATTTTTTGAAAGAATATCCTGTCCAAAACAATTGAATGAAACATCGTAATCAACATTTTAGAATAAAACAATATAATTTTACAATATGTTCTTGTATGTTTAATTATAATGAAAATGGATAAGTTATAGTAGTTTAAGATCTTTGTTATAGGTTTTGTAATAGAAATTTATTTGAGCACTAAAAAGTTTTCAATAGTGCATCTTTTAGCACACAAAGAAGAAATACTAAATTTGCCAAGCTCATTTTAAACTAGGTTACATTCTCGGATGGCAACAGTTTTTTAATGTGGAATATTGATTATTATAAGAATAAAATAATCTAGCAATTCTAATGTTTATATAACGAGATCCTTGTATAAAATAGATAATTTCATCATCACAATTATTTGAATGTATATACAATATAGGAGTCAACTAAAATTTAAAATTCGCTAAAATTTATACCATTATGAACTCCATCCAAACACACATTTGAGTTTTTTTCCATTGGATTGCTTGACAATTTTAGTTATTTCACTCTATTTTTTTTCAAATTGTTCTTTTATTTCATTAATTATTGATACAAGAAGCTCTTCATCTTTCCAAAGGCTAGATGTTGCGTTCCATATACTATGGAGCCATTTGATTGGGAGTTAAATGGTAGAATATCACGATATTCAAATAATATAGCTAAACGTCTATAAAAATTAGATTATCTTAATCAAACGTTGGAAAATATAAAATCACCTAAAAAATGTTGAAGTCGCTACATTTGTGCCAATAATAAGAATATACATATTCTTCTAAATATAAAAAAACATATTCCAGCTTTTCTTATTTTTTATTGTATTTTTTTGTCTTTAAACACATACTATTATATTATTACTTATATATTTTATATAATAAAAAATTAAATATTTATAATAAAAATATTTTAATGACAAAATATTATATATTCAAAATTTATTCCTTTCAAATCAAACACAAAATAGAATAAAAATATATCCACTTTTCAAAATATAATATTTTATTATTTTATTCGGTTCAAATTTATCCTTCAATCAAACGGCTCCTATATTACTTTTTATGCATTGAAACATGAACACGTGACATAATTATTAATTTTTATTTAATATTATTACAATAGTACTATAATTATTTTTATATATTTTTTGTCGGAATACGATAGTATCATATGTATAAAAGGTTTATTGAGTACTTGTTGGAACTGAAGCGTCGACGTCGTCAACTATGTCTGGAGTAGAACTGAGAGGAGCAGTTGTAGAACCTTTGTCGCTTCTTTTCTATATAGCAGCATGGTCCTATTTATGATATTGATTTATATTCTTGTATGTCGGATGATCTTTAGTATAAATAGAGGTGTGCTTGGATTGTAATAGTGCATATCAGTTGTAATATCTTGTTTCATCTAAATAGAAGCACCATTTTTTTTAAAAAAATAATATCTGGTTTCATCTAAATAGAAGCACCATTTTACTTTCTTTCCTCTGCAAGTTCTCCTTCGTTAACGTTTTCTCTCTCTCTCTCTCGTCTTCTTCTCTGACACGAGTGTGGTGAGTCATCGAAGCTCAATTTTTAACATGGTAGCAGAGCGTAGGGTTAAGCGATCTGTATGAGCTCCTTCCCCATTGCCATTTGACATTGCAGCCTGTCGAAAGCGTTGCTTCTTCGCTTTGTCCATCGCAGAGAGAAACTTCGTTAGCCTAAATGGAGCCCGTGAGCCTAGTCGATGCTAGGGATGGTCGATCTGGTTGTTCTTGTCACCGATCTGCTCGATCTTGTTGTCGACGACATCGAGATCTGCATCGTCATTAATGTGGTTCTTTACTCTTGTTGTCTTTCTTCTTCGGTGATTGTTAGTTCCTCTTCTTTGATTCCTCCATTTCTCTTCTTTGTTTCTCTATTTTTCGAAGATTGGGAGATCATGTCTCTTATCTTCTCCGTTTCTTTCATGGTGTTATGATTGTTGCTAATGATTCTGTTATTTGACGATCATCATTTGCAATCTCTTTTCTTCCAACCCATGGCGCTACGATTCTTGCCGATCAAATCATTATATGATTTGACATCATCATTTGCAACTCCGGCATTGTTGTCGGACGCTTTCGATGACGGTCGTCGAATTAGAGCTTAACCTCTGTATTGTCATCTTTTATTTTTACTAGAGGATAAAATACTTATTACTTCAATATTTAAAGAAAGGTAGGCTTGTACATAAAAGAAAATATATTTATACTGTTACTCATTACTCTTGAGAGATATGGGTTCAAATCCTACCATCAATATTATTTTATTATATTCTTATAAAAAATATTAAGTCGACTGATTTAAAATGAATTTAGCTCAGTCACGATCAAATCCAAGTTTAACCGGTTCAATCCGATCTAATAACTCGGCTAGTTCAGCCTCGACCCACGAGCAATCTACACACCCATACTCGGATTCGGTCCGGATTTTACAATAGTTCCTAAAGGTATCTTATTAGTTAATGGGGTTTCAAAAACTTAATATTTTGGTAACACGCAAATAGGCAGTTTAATTATTTCTTTCCTGTGTAAAAGGAGCCATGCAAAATTTAATGTTACTCCGTCTAATTTGTTTCTTAATTCCTTCAACCAGCAGTTAGTTAACCAATTATAACATTATTCACATTAAAATATGGTACCAGCCTAATTAATGATAAAATAATAAAAAAAATTAAAAGATTAAGCGGAAGCAACTTTATAAATAGTTAACTTATCCTCCAATCTTTATGTTCGCTGTTTCGTTTGACGGGAGACGTAATAGATATGGTGTTACATAGATGGCAAGTTATATATCACTTTATTTGTCATCTTCTAATTATGAAGGCCTCAAATAGAAAGTAGTAACTACTGGTGGAGGTGCCAACGAGCATTATAAAACTGGCTCTCGATGGGAGCCTTCCACGTCCTTCTATTTTTTTGATTTCATGATAAGACGAGGATAATGAGAATCATTTGACTCGACGTTATTCCTTCCCAAAGTTTGAGCATTCTTTCAACGAAACAACCAAAAAAGGATGAAATTGCATAACTCGTTTTTCGAGAACGAGCATATGCGTCTCTCAGCACATGGTTTGAAACCATTGGTTTCAACCATTTATATTATAAATCTATCTATATAATAAAAAGTGTTTGTGCTTTTACTTCTGATTAATGAATTTAGTTGTTTCATATCTTATTTCAGCTAGTTTCAGCGCTCACTCAGTTAGACCGCTTATTGGATCATTTAATGATGGTTTAATCTGTCAAAATGGAACCCAACATGCATGTGTATTGACATACAGTGTTGTGATGATATCATCATATGAGACTTTCGTCACGCGCATGTTACATTTTAACCAAATCATGTATTTTGGTAGTCCCGTTCGTTCCTCTTTTAACGAATTCTGTGCGGACAAATGAATTAAATTTCAATATAGTCCATCATCTACTGGATTAAGCACATTTTTTTTTATAATGTACCACCTTAAAAAAAGTGGTGTTTGGATAAGAAATAAATGTTGAAATATCATATAATTTAAAATCGTTTTTCTATGAATTTTGTGTCATATATAAAGGTGTAGTTCCATTTGTCTATTGAGTATTGTCTATTTGTTACCATTTTCAATGCATGGTGAATTCATAATTTCTTAATTAGATACCAAGGACGGTCCACGTTCACACCTATAGTAGATAAGATGCTCAAGTAATCATAGCTTCTTGCCTCCTGCGATGGTTCTCACACGCAATTCCAAAATTTTTCAATTGATTTTACACATGTTATTTTTTTCATTTATGATTTTCTTAACTTTTAATCATAATTTAAATCTTCTCAAATAATAACTTTAGATATTTATACAAAGTTTTTTCTATGTCAATTAGCTTAGATTTTGGAATTCATGATAATTATCATTTATTTCTATTAATAAATATTTACTCTTTAAGTTTTATATTAACTACTAATTGTATTACTGATAAGATATTACACATTTCATATATTAAAACTATTTGTACGTTTATATTTTTCTTCCATCACCGTTGCTGATGTAATGCAGGTGGGTGGGTGGAGGTGTTTAGATGATCGATTTAAATTTTTTTATTCTATTTCTAATTCTAAAAATTTTATGTTACAATATATCTGTGTTACAATATTTTATTGCAGGGAAAGGCTTCTTTTATTTGATTTGATAAGGTACTCTGTTTATACCGAAGAAAATCATTCACACGTAGTTAAAATGTATATATTAATCAACGTAAAAATATTCAGTGACTACTACATGGCTCTCGAAACTTCTCCCTCCGCTCCCCAACCCCAATTCCCTCCTCCCCTTCACCCCCCTCTCTTGCTCCGACCTACTCTGAACCCTCTTCCTCCCCTCCTTCCTACTCTTGTTGGCTCTGTCTCGTCTCTCACTCGACCCCTTTCTCAACCTCCCGTTCCCGGTGGCAAGGGATGTGGTTTGTGACCGGCGCCAGAAGGAGGCGCCCCTTCCCCAGATCTCTCGACAGCGGATGCTCGCGATCCAGTCGGCCACAAAGGATGAGGTTGTCATCTCGGGTGACGAGATCGCCTAGCGGTCAGCGGATCTCAAGTTATGTCTGATGGGGCGGCTCATCGACAACTCGTTGCCGGCGGCTTCATTGGTGACGGAGCTGTCCTCTCTGTGGGATCTTACTGCTCCCCTATGCATCGCTAATATCGGCAACAGCTACTTCTTGTTTTCCTTCGAGGGCGAAGCAGATCGGCTTAAGGTACTTACGTTGAGCCCTTGGAGCTTTCACGACTCTGTTCTTCATTTGTCGCAGGCGAGGGCGTTCTTCCGTCCTTTCGACGAACAGATTTCCACCTCACCGGTTTGGATCCAACTGTCGGGCCTCTCCTATGAACTCAGTGGCGTTGACACCATCCGCCGGATCACTTATGTTTTTGGTCAGCCTCTCAAGATCTACACGTTTACGGCTTCCGGTGAGAAACTTCGGTATGCTAGAATATGTGTGGAGCTGGATCTGGCCGCTCCGGTGAAACAAGGCACTTGGATCCGGCTGCCAGACGGATTCCACTTCTTCCAACGGGTAACTTACGTAAACCTTCTCAGTTTTGTTTCTCCTATGGACGCCCAGGTCATCATTTGGATTTGTGTCCAGATCGACTTTCTGTGGATGGAATCCGGCCGGCGAGTGTGGATGGCCCTCTCCTTTACGGCCAGTGGTTGTGTTCCTGTCCTCCTCGACGCCGGATGCCGGCATCGGCGACCCCCGCTGGTAGCCATGCTCAGAACCCGCCGAGGACGGATGTCGCAGCTGCAGCGGACCGGAGAGGACAACCGGCTCAAGACATTCTTGAACCGGATGTGAACTGTTTGGATGCCCTAACCAGTTTGGAGATCCCGCACCGTCGGATCGGTCCAATGGTCGAGATCTCTTCCTCCCCTCATGATCCTAATCCATCATGTGTACCTTGCGAGGCGTTTCCAGAACTTTCCCCTCCTCACGTGAGATCCCCACGTGCCCTCAACACTCCCTCTCTCCTTATCTCCCCCGATCGTACATCCCCCTCACGTGTTCCCACTCCTTCCGATCTTCCCCCTGCTATTAGGGATTCTGCTTCTTCCCCCAAATCCAAGATCGGAACCTCCTCCTCTGCTCCCCCTTCTAACAGGCACGAAGATTTGGTTTCACAGGTGCTCCAATGCTTTCACTCCCCTGCTCGTCCTTCCGTCGTTCTTTCGGAGGATGATACTGAGGAAGAGTCTGAAGATATGATTATGGAACCTCCCCCGAACTCCCGGCGCGCGCGGAAGTCGGCCGCTTGTTTCTCCCCTCCTCCCCCTCGGAGTGGACGAAGAAAGAAAGGTAAGTTGCATATGTCTCCTAACTCTTCTAAAAGCTCGCTCTCTTCTGTCTTGCAGGGTGATGCTCCTGCCTCTTCCCTCCTTCCCCACGAAGCTCAATGATCTCGGTGCTGTCGTGGAATTGACGGGGTGCCTTGCGTAGCAAAACTAGGGATCGACTACGTGATATTCTCTCTGTGCACAAACCTAATATCCTAATTCTGCTCGAAACGCATACCGCAGGTATAAAGTCTGAAACTATTGTTAGAAGATTAGGCTCTTCTTGGTCTTGTTGCTCACAGGATAGCGCTGGGGCCTCCGATGGTATAATTGTTGCTTGGAAAAAAATGAATCCAGGGTTTTTATGGTCAACTCTACCTCGCAATTTATCAATGTGGTTATTACTTTGAATGATTTTTCCTTTTTGCTCTCTGCCATTTATGCTAGTAACTAATTTGCTATTCGCTCTTCTTTATGGAATGATTTTGCGAGTTTTAACTTTGATCACATTCCTTGGCTCATTATGGGGGACCTAAATACTATCTCCTCTCCTCTAGACAAGTCGGGAGGGGGGGGGGGGGTATACCTTTTAGATTTTCTAAATCAGTACGATCTTTTAATGATTTCATCCATACCCAAGGGCTTTTTGATCTTCCTCTATCGGGTAACCAGTTTTCTTGGTGTAATAATAGGATCGCTAATGCTAGAATTCTATGTCGTTTGGACAGCGCCCTTACTAATCATCACTGGTTAGAAAAGTTTCCAAATTTATCTCTCAAATCTCTTACTAGGGGTACTTTTGATCACTCTCCAATTTTGTTCTCGACAAGTAGCTCTCCTCACAAATCCAAACCTTTTAGATACGAACACTTTTGGTTTGATTATTCTGCTCCTAGGCAAATTGTTGATCAGGTTTGGGCGAATCGATCCAACAATGAATCCATTCACAAGTCTCTTGATAAGATAAAGATGCTCACAACTAAATGGAATAAATCAGACCTTGGTAAATTAGAGAATAGAGTTCAAATGATTAAACAGGATATTTCTACCCTTGAGTCTAAAGATGAGAAATATGGGTTGTCTGATCTTGAGCTTAGTTCTCTTCGTGCTAAATATAACCATCAAGTTGCCCTCCTTAGATAAATCAATCTCAAGTGGTGGTCTAAATCTAGGTCTAACTGGATTAAGGATGGTGATAAAAACACTATATTTTTTCATCTTAGCACTATCATCAGGCATAGAATAAATAAGATTACTTCGATTCAAGATGATAACATGAATATTCTTTCTTCTGATAAACATATCCAAGAATCATTTATGTCTCACTTCCTCGCCTCTCACCTCCCCTATTTCATCTAAGGAAATTCAGAAACCTTCTTTAGCTTGACCCTAGGGAAACACTACAAGAAAAACGCGGATTACCGATGGTCCAAACCGTCGGTAATCAGCTCGAAAACTGTCGGTAACGCAATTACCGACGGTTTTTCAGTCGGAATCGATCCGTCGGAAAAACGCTCGTCGCAAATGGATTTGCGACGGTTGAAAAAAATTCGTCGAAAATATCGACGGTTCTGACCGTCGGAACAGTCCCCGACGGTTCGAACCGTCAAAATTTTCCGACGGTTGCAACCGCCGGAAAAGTCCCCAGCAGTTGCAACCGTCGATATTTTTGACGGTTCCAACCGCCGGAAAAGGCTCCGACGGTTCGAACCGTCGATATTTCCGATGGTTCCAACCGCCGGAAAAGGCCGACGGTTCGAACCGTCGATATTTCTGACGGTTGCAACCGCCAGAAAAGGCCGGCGGTCCGAACCGTCGAAATTTTTGACGGTTGCAACCGCCGGAAAAGGACGGCGGTTCGAGCCGTCGAAACTTTTTGACGGTCACAACTGTCGAAACTTTGGACGGTTGTCCCAACCGTCGATCTTTAGATGGTCGCAAATAATTTTTTAAATATAAAAAAATTAGCGGCCGAATCCGGCTGTCAGGCGTTCGGCCAGCGGTCGGATCCGGCAGCTAGAGGCCGGAACCGGCCGCTGGAGGCCGATCCGGCCGCCTGGCAGCCGATTCAGCCGCTGGAGGCCAGATCCGGCCGCCTGGCGGCCGATCCGGCGGCATGGCGGCCGGATCGGCCGCTGGAGGCCGGATCCGGTCGCCTGGAGGCCGGATCCGGCCGCCTGGAGGCCGGATCCGAATGGCCACGGTCGGATCCGGCCTCCGGCCGGCCGACAGCAGAGAGAGAGACGCTGACGCGGAGCGGGAGAGAGAGAGATACGCCGGCGCGGGAGAGGGTCGCCGGTGCGGGAGAGGGTCGCCGGCGTCCGGCGTGGGAGGGTCGTCGGCGTCCGACGCGCGGGGTGCTCGCGGCCGGGAGAGAGAGAGAGGAGAGGAGGGAGAGACAGAGAGAGGAGTGGAGGGAGGAGGGAGAAAGAGAAGAGGGAGGAGGAATATATATAAAGAAAAAAAGTGGAAAGAAAGCGGGATAACGAAATTTTAATTACCGACGGTTTCAGCCATCGAAAACGTAAATATTAAATATTTTTATAATTACCGACGGTTGTGACCGTCGAAAATATATTTAGTTATATATAATATTTATTTTTTATTTTACCGACGGTGTGAATCGTCGGTAATCGTTACCGACGGTCAAAACCGTCAGTAATTGCGACGATTTGGACCGTCGCTAGTTATATTAATGAAATACTTTTTATATGATATTATTATACATTTACCGACGGTTACGACCTTCGGAAATTGCGGCGGATTTTGCGACGGATGGATATCCGTCGGAAATATCGACGTTCCTAATCGTCAAAAAATTAAATAATAATATAATAAATTATATAATTATTTTTTTTATTTCCGACGGTCGTGACCATCGGAAAATCCGTCGGAAAAATTTAATAATAATATAAAAAATACATAATTTAATTTTTTATTTTCGAAGGTCATAATCGTCGGAAAAATCGTCAGAAATTGCGACGGATGGATATTCGTCGAAAATATCGACGTTCCTAACCGTCGAAAAATTAAATCATAATATAATAAATTATATAATTAAATTTTTTATTTCCGACGATTGTGACCGTCGGAAAAATTTAATAATAATATAAAAAATACATAATTTAATTTTTTATTTCCGACGGTCATAATCGTCGGAAAAGTCATCGGAAATTGCGACGGATGGTTATCCGTCGAAAATATCGACGTTCCTAACCGTCAAAAAATTAAATAATAATATAAATTATTTCAGACGGTCATAACCGTCGAAAAATCCGTCGGAAACGGAACCGTCGAAAAATCCGTCGCAAATTGCGACGGATTTAGAACCGTCGGAAATTATCCGTCGAAAAATCGCGATTTTCTTGTAGTGAAAGCCCCGGGGCCAGATGGTTTTACAAGTGAATTTTATTATAACTACTGGAATATTGTTTGCTCTTCTGTTATTCAAGAAATACATTCCTTCTTCCTTACTAATCAGCTACCTTTGGGAACTAGTGATATTGCTATTACCTTCATTCCCAAGAAACAAAATCCTGTTATGGTCAAAGATTATAGGCCAATCTCCCTGTGCAACATCATATATCGAGTCATTACTAAGATTCTTGCTAATAGGCTCAAATCTACCCTGCCCTTATTAATTGACAAATCTCAAGCTGCTTTTGTCAAGGATAGATCCATTCAAGATAACCTTTTTCTTGCTCAGGAATTGGTTCATTCTATCTCTAGGGGAAGAAAGAAATTCATTCTTCTCAAGGCTGCTATGGAGAAGGCCTTTGATAAAGTTTCTTGGAATGCTGTTGAGACGGTCCTTAGGATAATGAATTTCCCTTCTACCTTTATTGCATAGATTATGGCCTGTATTTCATCTCCCAGATTCTCCTGTTATATTAATCGCACCTATACTCCTTACTTCTACAACTACAAGGGACTTAGGCAAGGGGATCCTCTCTCCCCCTATCTTTTCATTATGGTCTCACAAATATTCTCCTCTCTTATGGATCATCAGATTGGTCTAAACAAAATCATATCATTCAAATTTGGAACCACAACTTTAAGTCATCTAACATATGCTGACGACCTTCTGATCTGTGTCGCAACCACCACTGCTACTTGTAAGAATTTGCTTAAATTGTTCAACCAGTATTATCTCTTGATTAATCAAAAGATTAATTTTGATAAATCTGCTCTTTACTTTCCTCCGAAAATTAACATCATTAGGAAATCTAGGATCAGGTCTATACTGGGTGTTGCTTCTGGTTCTTACCCATTTACTTACCTAGGTACTCTCATTTCTTATAAGCGCATCACTAATTCTGCCATGAGTCATATTACTTCTAAGCTTTATGATAGACTGGCTGGTTGGAAAATGAAAACCTTGAACCAAGCTAGCAAAACTGTCCTTATCAAATCTACGCTTAGTTCAATTCCAGCCTACAATTTGGGTTCTATGCAGCTTTCTTCGGGTTTTATTTCTTCCTTAGAGAAACTGTCTCGCGCTTTCTTGTGGTCCTCTTCATCTGAGTCCAGGGGTCTCCATCTCTTAAATTGGGGCTCTATCCAAAGCAGTAAATTCAGTGGTGGTCTAGGTATAAAAAAACTTACATCTTCTTCAGTTTGCATTGGTTAGCAAGAGGCTCTTCTCTATATTAAATCATTCACATTCTCTCTCGGCTGCTTTTGCCATCAGCAAATATGGGGTTCCTCACCCCTGGTTTAGTACAGCTTCCATGTATGCTAATCCTGCTCGTTCGTGGCGCCTCATTTTGCAAACTCTAGATGTGATCAAGTTAGGGATCATAAAGCATATTGGTAATGGGATTAAAGATTTACTTCTGTGGAAAGACTGATTCATTCGGATCGACATGAGGGTCCAACTCCATTGCATTGCCAGAATCCATGTTGTATATTTGAAGCAGGTTGACCTCCTTGCTTCTCTCATGCATATAACGATCCTTGGATTTTTAATGTTCCTATTTGTTTCATGCCAACATATGTCAATGTTTTCTCCCCTATCTCATCTTTTTCTGTTGCTGATTTAATGCTCAATTCTGCTTGGAATGCTTCTCTAATTAATGACTGTTTTGCTCCGTGTTTGTCGAGTAAAATTCTCTCTATGCTTTTGCCTGCTATTCCCGAGGAGGATAAGTGGATTTGGGCTCCAGATAAGTCTGATATTCCCACCTGTAAATCAGTTTATAACTTTATTAGCATGCCCCTGGTGCCGCCACCGTATGCTGGATGGTCAGGTTGAAAAATTATTTGGAACATCCAGATCCCCCCTAAAGTTCAAATATTTTTATGGAAATTTGCGCACAAAAAACTCCCCACTAATCTCATGCTCTCTGGTTTTAATCCTGTTGTTTCTGCCTTGTGCCCTCTTTGTCATTCGGCTGATGAATCTATTGCACACTTATTTTTTGAATGTTCTTTTGCATATACTCTGTGGCAACTTTTAAATCTGAGTTCAACATTGCTTTCACCCACTTCAGTTCTTGGATTCAAGGGGATTGGATCTACGAGGCTAATCATTCTTCTGACCCTTCCTATTTCTTTCATAAACTTTTTGCTTTAACTTTACGGGGGATCTGGAATTGCCGTAACGATATGCAATTTAACTCCAACTTGACAATCGCTACGGTGGCTTGGTCCCGGATCGTGGCGAGCTATCATGAGTTTGTAACATCCACTTCTGAGGGAACTCCCCCGGCACCTCATCCTTTGGAGTGCTCGGAGCCCTCGCCTCTCAGCTTTTTCACTTTGCAAACAGATGCCTCATTTTTGGGGCGTTCGGAGGTAGGGGGCAGGCTTTATTATTAGGTCTGCTAACACAAAATTCATATGTGCAGGTGCTATTCACATGTATTTTGATTCGGTTCTTGAGGCAGAATGTTGGGCCATGCCTCAGGGGTTGATGCACTGCCAGCGTGTGGGTGTTCCTGTTGTTGCGCTGAAGTCCGATTGTCGTCTTGCGGTGAATCTGGTCAATGACATTACTACCATGAATTGGAGGCTCCAGAATTTGATTAGTCACATTAGGCATCTCTCTGCGTCCTTTTCATATTTCAGTTGTATACATATTAATCGGACTGCAAACATTGAAGTCGATTCCTTAGCTTTTTTGGGTCGGAGATCACAAGATGATCTATTTTGGAACGAGGTTCTCCCTCCGGGAATCCTCGATTTTTTATATGCTGACCATTCTACTTGATGCAATTCACCTTTTTCTTAAAAAAAATCAACGTAGAAATATTATAGCCGTTTGCTTTATTTCAAATACGAAGAATTTTATACTAAATAGTTGTAATTAAAAAGTAAAATAAACGATGACTTTGTATCCAGCTAGAAATGTGGAATCGTTCGAAACGTTCGAGAAAGCGTGAGATTTAGTTGTAAGGCAATATAGTATATATATATATTAGCGAATAATTTAGTTAACTCATTAATCTCTTGAAATGTATATGCAACTAAGCTCGTGTATATGATGCCAAGAAAGAATTATTCTTTTGATAAAAGTCCTCACTCGTGTATATGATGCCAAGAAAGAATTATTCTTTTGATAAAAGTCCTTAGATATGCACCTTAGAAAAATAGTGTATCGATCCAAATTAAATTCTAGATCATGCGCAGGGACGGAGTCAGGGAAAAAAATTAGGGGGGGGGGGGGGGGGGGGGGGGGGGGGCGGGGGGGGGGGCAAAAATTTTTTCTATGAGAGGAATTGATCTCTTAACCTCTTCATAAATGGATGATTGCACTTCTTAGCAGATTAACACTGATCATTTGATATTTTTAGGGGGGCCAACATATATATAATATAATTTTATAATACTAAAACGTATATAAAATAGTATAATATCAAAAGTAGTACAATATGTAGCTCCGTCCCTCATCATGCATATATGTCAACGTCTAGATTTTATAATACTGGAAGGAGTCGTCAACCAATATGAAATAGTCATTTATTTATTTCTTTGTCTAGAATGGAGAATGACTATGACATTTTTTTAAAAAAACAAGAACGAACAGCTAGGAAGATTCATTCTACCCAACATCATAAAAGGTTTTGCTTGTAATAATTAGAGATTATTGACTAATTATTTGTGAACCCCGTGCACATAAAAGTCTGCGAGCGCACGCAAAATCTTACGCCTAAAAGTATGCAGGTCAAATAAGAATAATCATCGATCACTGTAGTGACGCATAATTCACTTCAACCTCAACTCAATGCATAGATACGCCTATAAATACCGCAAACCCCTTAACCTCATGCTTCATCCATCCATCCATGCATGCATCAAATCTGCTCGCAACCATGGCATTCAATTTTCACTCTTTCTTTGGCCTCCTGATCGTCGTGTCCACCGCCGTCGTCGTTGGCGTGGCGGGAGGTTCCGACGGCCTCGCGGATGATAAGAACATGACCCACGTGCACTTCTACTTCCACGAGTTCTACGAGGGCTCGCCGAGCCCCACGTCTTACTTGGTCTCCAGCCTCCACAATAACTCGCCGACGTTCTTCGGGGACATCCGGGTGTTCGACAACGCCCTCAGGGAAGGGCCGGAGGTGAGCTCCAAGCTGATCGGCCGGGCGCAGGGCATGCTCGTCGACGACTCACTGGGGATCCGCGCTTCGCTTACCATGATCAACTTCGTGTTCACCGACGGCGACTACAGCAACAGCTCGTTGGCCATGTACGGGAAGTCCGACATGGCCTTGAGCGCCCGTGCCATCATCGGCGGGACCGGCCAGTTTCGGATGGCACGGGGATACGCCCTCAACAAGATTCTTTCGTACAATTCTACGTATCTGCTTCTGGAGTACGATATCTTCGTCTTGCTGCCTGTGAACTGAACCATATCATTTTTTTATTTCATTCATTGGCCGGAACTCCCGTCTCTCATGCCCGGCCATCTCGTTCCGTATTTTGTTGTGCGTTTTTATTGCTTGGCATTACATCCTGATTCTTTATGTAAAGTGACAGCCCAATAGAGTATGGCTGCCATGGAATAGAATAAATGTAACGTTGTGGGTGAATGAATAAAATCACCTTGAACTACCTTGCCTTGTGTCTTGGATGTTTAAGGGGAGATTGAAATATTTTATAATATTCAATTACCAAAGTGAGATGAGATTTTTTATTTTTTTTTTGTATAACACACACCCACACATATAAAATAAAAGCTATAAAATGATCGGTTTTAAAAATATGTTCTTTTCATATTTTTGTTTTCATATATTTTTAACATTAGATTGGTGAATACCTTTTAAAGCTTAAGCTTTATATTAAGAGAGATTGAATATTGTATTTATGTTATTACGCGTTAAGATATTATCAAGTTTTATTCGGTTTATGAAAGTTTCATTTAATTTCATTAATGAATTATTTGCATTCTTATTATCAACTCACTCTTTTTGTTATATATTCATCAATCTCTTAATAATAAAAAATATGAATTAGATCATATAAATTCAAATTTTACAAGTTTTAACAAGTAGCAAAAAAAGCCTCAGCAGGTTTGAAAGAGAGAAAAAGAAAAGCTTCACCTTACAAGTTCAGATACATAAATTAAGAACAAAAAAACCCTAATTCCCATATATAATTTACAATGACTCAATTCTACGCGTGGATATCATATTAATTGTGGAAAAAGGTTCTAAGTACAAAAAAAAAACTAAGATATTCAAAAGATGACTAAGACAGACACAAACTTATTGACTAGTTCAATAACACGTCAAGTTGTACATGCAATTTGTAAAGGAAATTTGCGCAATTTACTGCATGGTGCCACTTGGAATGTAATATGATTTTTTTTTCTCACGCCTCTTGATTAATTAGCGTCGCATGGTGCAACTTTGCCTTAGAAAATTTCAAGGGAAGCATTTTCAAACTTTGAATACTACCAAAAAGAGAAAAAAAAAACAGCAGATAAGAGAAGACCACGTTGCTGTCACATGACCTCATATAAAAAGATAATAGAATAACATCGTTATGAAGAATTTAAGTTCACAAGGAAATTTTAGATCAATGATAGGTCAATTTGAATTTTAGATCAATTAGATCAAGGAAATTTGTTGTTGTTGTTGATAGGTCACTAACAAAATTCACATGATACTATATTTATACTGAATAAAATCATTCGAATTTCACCAGTATGTACTCCTTTATTTTTATTCTTTATTTTTTTCTTTAATTTTTTTGCAACAGATTTATGAACCTCCCTATATAACTAACTGAAAAAAAAAATCATTCACACGTTATTAAAATGTATCAATATTAATTGTGTGTTACAATGTATGTATATTACCTTTTTTATGCATTGAAACACGATCATGGCATAATTATCCTATTCCATTTAATATTTATTATAATAGTACTGTAATTATTTTTATATAATTTTGTGACAATGGCTTACGATAGTATCAAATGTATAAAAGGTTTACTGGGTTGTGGAAAATTCTTATAAGCGCACTAATAACATTGTCAAAAATGAACAACCAATGTAAGGCACATTCCTAAAAGTGTCTTACTGGTGTTTTAAAAACTTAAGTAAATAATTTGGAAACACGCATAAAAGTTTCTTACTGTTTCTTTCCTGTCAAGAAGGAAATATGCTCAATTAAATGTTACTCCGATTAATTCTTTTCTTAATTCCTTCAACTAACGGTTACTTAATCAATTATACGATTATGTATATTAATATATGGCACCTGCCTAATTAACGATAAATACAAAATATTAAAAGATTACATAAAGCAAATTTATAAATAATAACTTATCCTCTAATATTTATGTTTGTTGTTTCGTTTGACGTAGGAATAATAGATATGTATTGTTATGTCCGTACATAGTATAAAATATGTATTATATAAAATAAAAAAAGTGTCAGTGCTTTTACTTTCGATCAATGTTTTCGTAATCGGTTCGAATACATTGTGAATTGGTTCATAATAATTAAACGATTCAATCGAATTCAATCAAATTAAATTAATTTTTTTGTTAAAATAATATTTATATATATAGTAAACTATAATTTGAGAAGTTATACATTGCAGGCATATATGAACATTAAACAATAATTAAGAGAAGAAAAAGAACAAAAGTAAGATGAATAATTAAGTGAAGGAACAAAATAATTATATAAATTATTACTGCCCGATGAAAGAAAAAATATTTTAACATTTACTATCAGTTGAACATGAAGATATAGATTAAGAATTGAGTAAAAGAATAGAATAATTATATAAATTATTTCTGCTCTATTGAGATAAAAGGAAAAATGTTATAACACCACTAAAAAAAATGAAAACAAATAACATATAAAGAAAACTTAAAATAAAAATGAAAATGAAATAGTAGACGTTGCTTCTACCTTTTGGTTTAGGCCATATGTGACACTTCTTTTGTTTGTTGGGTACCGGAAGTGCTTACTCAGCGACCAGATTAAAAAAATAGATAACACATGTATATGCTGGTTACACACGAACTTTGTAGAAGTGTAAGTATAGTATGATATGATATGGTGTTAAGACATAAAATTCTTTTCTGTAAAATTAATTTCTTTACATATTCAAGACGAACATGTATCTCATGATTCATGAATTCAAATTTTTAAGAAAAATAAATATGGAAAGTAAATATGACAAAATAAAATAAATAAAATAAAATCACTTGAGGATGTGATCAGGACATATCAATCCGGCAAAGAAATGACATAAAAAACTTCAAAAAAAATACAAACTTACAGAAGAAAGTTAAGACACGAAGGATGTACTTACTGAAGAAAAAAGTTGCAGCAGCGTACCAAGGATGTTTAGTCGACTTTGGAGAAGGTGATCCGACGACTTTTTTTTTCTTTCTTATTTTATTTTCAAGATTATCAAAATTCTAATAAAATATTTGAAACAACTAAAAGTTTATTTTAATCATGTTGAACCAACTAAGCTGGTCCAATCAATTTTTTCCGATTCAATTTGAGTTGATCCGATTTTAGTCAATTCCGGTTTTAGATATTGAAACGGACCAAATTTATGATCGATTCGCGATTCAACTGATTTGATGAGGCCGCGTCCAAACCGGTTGTCAAAACATTGTTTCTGATTAAAGAATTTAGTTGTTTGACATCTTATTTTTAGTTACAACCCTAATTAACTTAGCTTGACAGCTTCTAATTAAATTAACGGTATTTTATATCGGAATAATTTAATGATAGTTAAATTTATTAAAATGGAATTCAACATTTGCCTTGACACACAGCGTTGTGATGATATCATCATATTAGACTTTCGTCACGAATATTTTAAAGAAATCATATATTTTGATATTCACGCTCATTCCTTGATTTTAAAGAAATTTGGTACGTGGACAAATGATTTAAATTTCAATCTAGGCCATGATCTACAAGATCGAGCAATATTTTGATGATGTGATCACGATTCCAATTTTGCGTCAAAAGGATATTATAACGACGTTTGCTAATTATGTGGATTTAAAATCTGTTTATGAATTTTGCTTCATATATAAAGTTGCAGTTAGTTAATTGAACTATTCTCTACTTGGTACCATTTTTGATGTATGGTGTGTTCATAAAATCTTCATGAAAATGGCCCTCTAATTAGATACCTAGTAGATAAGATGCACAAGTAACCACAGCTTCTTCTCTCCTGCAATGGTTCTTAGGAGCTATTCAAAATGTTTCAGTTAATTTTTCACTGCATGCTTTTTATTTATGATTTACTTAATCTCTTAATTATAATTTTAATTTTCTCAAATAATAACTTTAGTTATTTTACAATAAGCAATTTTTATGTTAATTAGCTTATATTTTGAAATCCATGATAATTAGCATTTATTTATATTAATAAATATTTTTTCTTTAAGTTTTACATTAACTACTTATTGTATTGCTGATAAACTATTATACATTTCGTATAATTCAAGTATATTTACGTTAATTTTTTTCCTACAATCTTGTGCGTGTATGTGGGTCTGAGGGCGGTGGTGCTTAGATTATTGCATTAATAAACAATTTTTATTCTATTTAGATAATATAATTTTATTTTGATAATATAAAACTCAAAAAATTAAAATTATATTTAGAGTGTCGACAAAGCTTAAATAAAAATGTTTCATACATTAAACATTTAAATAATTGTTGTCTATATTCTCATGAGATTTGGATGAATAGATGAATATAAAAGTTGTATCGTAGATGTTTAGAGAATAAGAAATCATCTTATTTGGACAGTCACATATAAAATATGTTTAAATAAGTGAAGCTCTAAAAGGTTAATTTGAATTTGATATTTTTTATGTGTTGAACTTGCACTTAATATTTAATTACTTTATTAATTTATTTGGAATAAGAGTTAAAGATAAAAGTTGTAAATAATAATGTTAGTTTTTTTTTGTTTTTCATAAAATCGAAATCATCTCATTTGAATACTCGTACAAAAAGTTACATATAAAAGAGTAAAGATTGAAAAAGTTTAATTTAAGAATAAGTTTATGAACTGAACTTTGACTTAATATTCAACTATAATCCATTAGATTTTAGATGAAAGATAAATATCAAAGTTGTACATAATTATGTCAGCTTTCCAAAGAATAAAAAATTATCTCATTTGAATAACTATGCAAAAAGTTATGTATAAAAGAGTATATGTTTACCACGTTGTCAATGAAGTAACGGATGGGCCGCTCCGAGAAATGGACACTCGTTGAAGAATGACATGGACGATCGAGAAGCTACCAAATCAAGAAGTGTTAGAATGACCGCAAATCTTTGAGACTCGAGTCTTGCTGGTATGGACGTCCGCTTCATAAAATAGACATCTATTTTGTTTAAGTAACGACAATGACTAGTCCAGAACGGGCGCCCGCTAGAAGAAACATACACCTGCTTCAATGCGAAAAAGTACAAAATGACTAATTTTGAATATCAATGATTATAAGGAAGGTTGGAGACTAGAAAGAAGTCCAAATCAAATCAAGAAGAACATTTGTGAAGTTCACAGGAGAACATTTGTGAAGTTCACTTGAGCTATAAATTTTAAATCTTTTATTTCTTTCTCTTTTACTATTGTTTGAGGTTGAAATTTTAATATATTTGTTTAGCTATTGAGTGAAAAGAGGTCGCGCCTTACCTTTTGAGCAGAGAAAAGAAGAGGAAATTTTTTGAGTAGAAAAGGTGTGCCTTACTTTTCAAAGCGTTGAAAAGGCGTGAGTTATAAAATAGTTCTTCTCCATTTGGAATCAAGAAGTTGTGTTAGTGAAATCTTTGATGATCTCAAGGTCGAGAAGTCAGAGCAGACATACGCCAAGGTGGCTAAACCACATTAACAATTACCATGCATCTTGAGTTTGTCTTTCTCTCTCTCCCCTTCTTCTTTCTAGTTTACTATGTATGCGATTTGAGTATTATTGTGTTTTTATTTTAAGTTTATTGAATTGATTTTGTACTTCAATAATGTATTTTGTAAAATCGGTATCTTTAGTAAAACACTAGTTCACCCCCCTTGTTGCCTTGGGATCTAACAACTAGAACCATAGCAAGATTTCTTTTGTATCTTTTTAAAGATCTAACCATATTTGATGGCATGTGACATATTTTTCAAGAAGATCAATCAATTTTTCTTTCGTCATAATTTTGTGACTTAATCTTTTCCCATAGGAAAATTTACATGCAACTGTATTTCTATTCTTTTATTATGAATTTTGGAAATAGTTGACATGACATTGAAAGGCCTAATAAAGTTATAAATGATATTTCTGTTGATATTTCTTTTTTTTTAGTACAATGATTTTCAAATTTCACTTGTCAAACTCTATTCTAAAGCTCGAGATGTAATTTATTGTGCTTTAGCGTAGAAAATTTAATATCATTTCTAGTTGTTCTACATTTCGTAAAATTTGACAAGTTTTGTTAGATCAATATGAAAAGAGAAATTTTGATAAAAAAAGGAATATCGAATTTGAACAATAAAGAAATTGAAAATTCTACATCCACAACATCCGAGAATGAAGTGTTGTGCTTAATGACAACGTGAAGATGATGAGGTAGCCTCCAATTCATCTTATTTCTCTAGTAAGGATGATCATAATATTAATTTTGATGTTTATAATGATGATAATATAAAAGAGACTTCATATTTATATCAAACATGGTTTACATAATTTTTAATATGACTTGTGTTATGTCCCTTATGTGTATGAATTCATACATGAATCTTAACTTGTTACAGTATAAGTCATTTGAATATACATTCACATTGTGATTTTTGACAAATTAATGCATAAGATTTTAAATACTAATCTTATACTTATGACACGTTAAAAAAGAAGCATCTTTCTAAGGAAATAATCCTTAACTTATCTTTGTGAATTATCTCAACATGACTCTTAACTTTTAATGTATAAAATTATCATGTCATGTAATAAACATTCTTTCCCCTCCTTCATAACTTCAAATAGCTACCATCATTCTAAAAAAAAGGGAGCATGTAAAAGAATAAACTTTGAAGATCTTTTTAGTTGTATTTGTTATTTTCTTGTCACTAATTAATAAAATTAAAGATAGAAAGAAAGAATAAAAAATAAAAAGAAAATGACCACGATGATAAGGGAGCTTATTCAAAAGTTTGAAACATTAGTTCCCTTACTCATATTGAATGTTGTTGTGTTAAATAAAAATTACCAACGACTTTTTTGTGAAGTACAAATTAAATTTGATAAACTTCACTACAACAAATATGATCTATAGTTACAAATTATTTCATGAATATAAGCTCAATTATCGTAATTATAAGTTAATAGTCACGAATAAAATTGTGATAGCAACTCGTGGATATTGATGACGTTACAATTGATCAGTAGTCGCAAATGTTATTTTTATGGATATAAATATCATAGTAACCACAAATATTTATGTAAGAATTAAACATTAACAGATGTGGATAATTATATCATTCTTGGCAAATACCTTGATATTGACAAGGAAAGTTTCGTGGGCATTACTGATCGACTTTCATGGCTAATTATATTTATGACTATTAGCAAATTTTATCTCCACAAACAATATGTAACAATTACGAGTAGAGATTTTATCATATGTAGCCAAATGTTTTTTAATACAGAATTAAAATTTATTGATCATTTTTAATTATTAGTCACAAATTATTTTATAGATAAAAAAATTTATCTATAAAACATGAAATAAAATAATTGAGTAGACACATTCCATAAAATAAAAAATGATATTTTTGTGTAAATTCCCATGCTAATGATCATAAGATTCAATGACAATAATTCATGCAAAATAAAACTACCAAGAAATTTCAACTTACATTATCAAAGCATTCTATGACATAATAATATAAAGAAATCCATGCTAAAAGAAAGTTAACATAATCTAAGTTTTATAATTGAAAGAAAGCTTCCAACTTCTCTTTCAGCTTTCTTTGACGATCCTCCAATGCAGCCATCTTTTCTTGTTGATCTTGGATTGTTCTTTTTAAAATTCAATATGTTCTTCAAAATGTTTCTCAGCTTCATCACGTGTCACCTCTCTTCTTCCAATTGTTCTTGTGTGATAATATTAACCCTTGAAGAAGGACACACACCATAACCTAAAACCTCGAGAATATCCTGGTTTTGTAATAATTACTTGTTGAAAGATTTATTCTTTTTCATTGATGGTTCTATTCCGGATTGTACAACAACTTCGATGACCTTAGCTTGTGTAACAATCATGGCATCCTATAAAATAAATTAACAAAAAAAATAATTTAAAATAAATGGCTATATATAATTATGCACAATTATAAATAGCACATACATACCTTTTTTTTCTTCATCATGATTCCATCCTTTGCCCTCTTTGCAATAAACACGCTTGTACATCTTAATTTCGCCACCTCAATATTAGTAGAATCTCACTATATATTGTACAAAGAAATAAGAAATTACTACAATTTAACATTTAATATCATACAAGAAAAAAATAAATAAATCTAAATAATAAATTTAATTATCAATGTAAAACTAATACAAAAATTAGGAAGAAATATCATATTAAAAATTCTTAATCATAGATGGATCAAAACATCATTCATAAATTTTTAATCCAAGGAGAGGCATAATGTCCTTTAAATGATAAATACCCCCATTTTATCCAATAAATAGATACCTTAATTTGTAATGAATCACATACCGTATCATGAAGATGGAGAAAAGACTTCGAACCTCCACAATAATGTACCACTAGATTTTTACGGTTGTTAGAATTAATCTCACTTCGTTTCTAATTAAACAGTATGTTCAGGTTGTCTCGATGGCCACCCCAGCACGTGAGGCGGTCGGGGAGCCGCCTCTCATGCAGAGGCAGCCGGCAGCACGAGAGCCACTCGTCGGGCACCTCTCGGGCAAAGGCGGTCCTGGACGGCCACACAGTGTGTAAGGCGGTCGGCGAGCTACCTCTCGCAAAGTGGCGAGGCTCACCGGCCGCCACACATGCTGGGCAACCATCGGGGCTGCCTCTGCACGAGAATCAGCTTGCCGGCCACCTCTCGCGCATGCAGAGGCGGCCCTCGATGGCGGCCCCAGTGCATGCGGCGGCCGGCGAGCCAATTCTCGCGCAGAGGCAGCCCCCGACGGCTGGGTGGCAGCCCTCGATGGTTGCCCCAGCGTGTGAGGCAACTGGCGAGATGCCTCTCGTGTAGAGGCGAGGCTGGACGGCTGCCCCAACGCGTGAGGTGGCTGGTGAGCCGCCTCTCGTGCATAGGCGGCCCTCGACGGCTGCCCCAGCGCATGAGGCGGCCCTATGCGCGAGAGGCGGCCGGTGAGTCGATTCTCGCGCAATGGCGGCCCCCAACGGCCGCCACAGTGCATGAGGCAGCCGGCGAGGTGCCTCTCGCACAGAGGCGAGGCTCAACAGCCGTCACTGCGCGTTGGGCGGCCATCGATGGCCGCCTCACGCTCTGGGGCGGCCATCAATGGCCGCCTCATGCGCTGGGGCAGCCATCGACGGCCGCTTCTGCACGGCCGCATCCCTACTCTCCACGTGGCCACGTCTGCCGCCGGCTCTGGACAATGTCGAAGGCCGGGAAGAGGAACCTAGGAGGCATACCAACGTGGAGGATGATAAATGCGACAGAGAAGTGCAGGAAGAAAATATGATTAGGTTAACCAATAATATTTTTATCTTAATCCTTATTATTCTCCTTTTTTGCAATAAAACAATACATGATAATTTTATCTTAGAATAACAAATAATTGTTTTTGGGTTCTAATCATTTATTTAAGAAAATAAAAAATAATATAAAAAGATATAAATATGTATATATATAACCTAAATCCCAATTAAAAATAAATAATTTTAAAAATTTAGACATACATAAAAATAAAAAACAAAGAATTTAATTTATCAACTAATTAAGGAATAAATAAATATTATCATAAGCAAAAAAATTATCATCTAAGTATTAACATAAATAAATATTAGGATTTAAAAGATAAGATATTTAGTTTAAATTATCATCTAAGTATTAACATAAATAAATATTATTATTTAAAAGATAAGATATTTAGTTTATCTTTTATTAATAATAATTTATAAAACAATCTAGGTGATTAATTAAATAGTACAATTTTTAAGTTCAATGTAAATGAATAACAATTATTAATGAAAAATTATCAATAAAACACATATATATGTATATGTACAATTAATAATGTTGAAATGATATTTCTTGAATATCAACAAAGTATGAATCAAACATTAAGCACATATAGAAATCTTACATGTTAGTTGCCGCAAATTTAAAAAATGTAACAAATACATAATATTGCCTTCAACAATTAGTTATGAAATTTTTGTGGTTAATATTGAATATAGTTTATTACGAAAACCAAAATTGTGACAATTACGTATATTATTTGCTACAAAATAAGTCGGCATAACAATGGCTTAAATGACGATATAATTTACTTGTGGCTACAAGTTTATTAAAATTCACAAAAATCATAATCGTGACTATAAGATATCATTATTACTACGAAGTAGCATGTTGTGGATATAAAACATATCTGTTGTAGTGTTTTGATCCTCTTAGATGAGCTTTTCTAGACTTATGTGATTTTATAATCCTTAAAAAAATTTGACTTCATATTTTATTTTTATGAACTGATTATGGACTTAGGAGAGTTATTTTTGTCTATCACATACACTATATTTGAAACAACTTTTATAATGTGATAAAATAATGAAAATTTAAGAAAGGGAGTGATATATTTTAAGAAGATGACATGATTGGGGTGAGGGGGTTAATATTTGTCTCCCACTTATGTTTAATTTGTAAACTTCTTTTTAATGAGACAAAAGATGGAAAAATATGATAAGGATATAAAAGAAATTTATACGAGACAAATAATTTCCAAATTATATAATCCCTAGTTAATTATGTGAACCTAATTAATGCAATTCTATGTGAAAAATACCTTACAATTAATATTATTATATGCATATCACCCATTGCAATGAAAGCTTAATTTTAGGGGGAGTTAAATTTCAACTTTGATATCTTTTCCTTCCCAACTTATATATTTTTCATATTTCTCTATTTTTCTTCGTAAAAAGGAAAGATAGTGTTGAAACAAAGTTTTATGCCTTATGTAATTATATTTTGATGATACTAATCTTAAAAAATTAGAATTATATTTAGAGTGCTGGAAAAGTTTAAAAAAGAATGATATACTTCATGCATTAAACTTTCAATTAATATTTTTCAATGTTCTAATGATATTTGGATAAATAGATGAATATAAAAATGATAGTTAATTCTCATAGCCTTTTCAAATAATCAAGAATCACCTTATTTGGACAACAACGCAAAAAGTTATGCCTAAGCAAGTGAAGCCCAAAAAATTAAATTTGAAGTTGTTATTTTTATGCGTTGAACTTGCACTTAATATATGATTACTTCATGATTGTGATAATAAATAAATATTAAAGTTGTAGATAACGTTATTAGCTTTTCATATAATAAAATATACTGGTACAAAAAGTTATGTATAAAAGAGTAAAGATTTAAAAAGTTTAATTTAAAATGGAAAATTTTATTAACTGGATTTAACTTAATATTCTATTATGCTCCCATTAACTTTAATATGAAAGATAAATGTCAAAGGTGTAGACAATTATGTTATGTTTTCATAGAATAAAAAATCTTCTTATTTTGATGACCGTGAAAACATTAATGTATAAAAGAATATATGTCTATCAGGTTGTCAATGGAGTAGCGGACACCCACTCTGAGAAACGGATGTCTGTTAAAAGATGAAATGGACAACCAAGAACTTGCCAAATCGATAGTTGATATTCAAGACTTGGGTTTTGTTGAAACAGACGCCTGCTTCATGAAACAGACAATTGTTTTGTCTGAGTAACGTTTATATTTCAACGACTAGCCTAGAATGGGTGCCCGCTAGAGAAATGGATGCTCGTTTTGATGCACAAAAGTACAAAATGACTAGTTTTGAATATTAACAATGTGCTATAAGAAATGTTGAAGGCTATAAAAGAGGTTCTAAAATACATCAAGAAGAGAAACTAAAGGAGAACATTTGTGAAGTCCACGTGAGCTCTAAGTTACAAATATTTTATTTCTTTCTCTCTTACTCTTATATGAGGTTCCAAATTGTAAAAAAAAGATCGGTGAATGTTCTTATGAAATTGTAATAATTGTTTAGCTCTTTAATAAAAAGATGTTGCGCCTTATCTCTTGAATAGAGAAAAGACGAGAAAAGCTTTCGAGTAGTGCGTCTTATCTCTTGATGCAGAGGAAAGTCATGAGGTGTAAAAAGGTTCTTCCTTATCCTATTTGGAATAAAGAAAGGGTGGTAGTGGAATCTTCGACGATTACAATATTGAGAAGTCAGAGTGAGAACATGACTGAACATCATTAACAACTATCATGCATTTTGAGGTTACCTTCCTACCCAATCGATTTTGTACTTTCATGACATATTTCGTAAAATCGTTCGATAAATCACTGATTGACCCTGCCTTGTGATCCAATACTAAATATTTCGTGTTATTACTATTGTTATTAATTATGTAATTATTTAAGAAAGATAATATTTATTAATAGAATATATTTCATTGCAGGAAAAAGCTTCTCTTCTAAGTCTTCTTTGATTTCATAAGATATTCTGTTTATACTGAATGATTAAAATGTATATGCGTATTTCAATTTATATATATTAAAATCAAAGTAAAATTATTATAGCCGTTTGTTTTATTTGAAAGATGAGGAATTTTATATTAAATGCTGTAATTCAAAAGTAAATAAACAGTGACTTTATATTCCAGGTAAAAATGTGGAATTGTTCAAAACGTTCGAGAAAGTGTGAGATTTAATTTTAAGGAATATATAGTGTGTGTATATATATTAGCGGACAACTTAGTTTACTCGTTAAATTCTTGAAATGTATGTGCAACTAAGCTGGTGTATGAGGCCAAGAAAGATCTTTTGGTAAAATCTTGGATATGCACCTTAGAAAAATAGCGTATCCAAATTCAATTCTAAAGGTCAACGTCTTGATTTGGACTCGTATAATAACTATTATATTATAACTGTAATACTGGAACGATTCGTCACCACGTATTAAATCGTCATTTATATATTTCTTTGACTAGAATTAGAATGGAGAATTCGTATGACGTATAAAAAAAAAGAACGAATAGGAAGATTCATTGTACCCAACATCATAAAAGTTTTACTTGTAATAATTAGAAAATTATTGACTAATTATTCATGAACCACATGCACTCAATAAAAGTCTACGAGCGCACGCAAAATCTTACGGTAACCACTTCAACCTCAATGCATAGATACGCCTATAAATACCACACACCCCTTGACCTCATGCTTCATCCATGCATGCATCAAATCTGCTCGCAACCATGGCATTCAACTTTCACTCTTTCTTTGGCCTCCTGATCGTCGTATCCACCGCTGTCGTCGTCGGCGTGGCACGAGGTTCCGACGGCCTCGCGGATGATAAGAATATGACCCACGTGCACTTCTACTTCCACGAGTTCTACGAGGGCTCGCCGAGCCCCACGTCCTACTTAGTCGCCAGCCTCCACAAGAACTCGCCGACGTTCTTTGGAGACATCCGGGTGTTCGACAACGCCCTCAGGGAAGGGCCGGAGGTGAGCTCCAAGCTCATCGGGCGGGGTCAGGGCATGCTCGTCGACGACTCACTGGGGATCCGCGCTTCGCTTACCATGATCAACTTCGCGTTCACCGACGGCGAGTACGGCAACAGCTCGCTGGCCATGTACGGGAAGTCCGACATGGCCTTGAGTGCCCGTGCCATCATCGGCGGCACCGGCCAGTTTCGGATGGCACGGGGATACGCCCTCAACAAGATCCTTTCATACAATTCTACGTATTTGCTTCTGGAGTACGATATCTACCTCTTGCCGGCGAACTGAACCATATTTTTGTTGACCATATATTTATTGGCCGGATCTCCCGTCATTCATTCCCGGCCATCTCGTTCCGTATTTTGTTGTGCGTCTTATTGCCAGGTATTACATCCTGATTCTTTATGTACTGTGAGAATGAATGAATAAAATCACCTTGAACTACCTTGTCTTACTTTCATGGACATTTAAGGGGAGATTGAAATATATTACAATTTCTCAATTAGGAAAGTGAAATGAGAATTTTCTTTTATGAAAAAAACAATTATTTTAAATTTATTATATATAAGATATAGTGATATATATATGTATATGTATATAAAAGCTATAACATTATCGGTCATAGAAATACATTCATTAAAAGTTACTCATATCCTCTTTTCATTTTTTTTCAAATTGGATTGGTGAATACCTTCTAAAAGCTTAAGCTATATATATACTAAGAAATACTAAATATTTTATTTATGTTATTACGTCTATAAGCTACCACCAACTTTTCTTCGGTATTCGTTTTAATTTCATCGATCGATGAATTATCTGCATTATTATTATCTATTCATTTCTTTGTTATCTATTCATCAATATCTTAATAATAACAAAGAACAACAACACACCCCTTTTCCACATAATATACGATGGTCCAACCTTCTCCACATGGATATCATATTAATTGTAGGAAGTTGGTTCTGAGTACAAAAATATATTAAAATAGTTCACAACATGATTAAGACAGACACAAACTTATTGACTAGTTCAATAACACGTCAAGTTGTACATGAAAAAGTTAGTATGGAACACCTCATTAATAAACCAAATTAAGTTGATAGATGTCGTTATAGCGTGCCCAGTCGCTCTTCGTTTAATAACTTCAACTTGTGATAAACGAAACGGTGCCACTTGGTGTGTAATATGATTTTTTTCACAGAAAATTTCAAGGGGAGCTGCGTCATCAAACTTCGTGTTGAATACTATAAAAAAGGAAAAAAAAAAGATTAGAAAAAGACTATTAAGAATATAAAATCATCTTGCTTTTTCTAAACAATTTAAGCTTTTAAGAAAATTGGGTAGCACAAAAATAAGTTCACATGACGTCGTATAAAGAGATAATAGAATAATATCTTTATAAAGAATTTAAATTCACAAGGAAAATTTTGATCAATGTTAGGTCATTAGTTATGTACAACAGATTAATCTTGTAAATAGCACAATCTCATGCTACATCAGACAGACACACCAACAATTTCGTAGTTAAATGTCAAAATCATGTCCATCGTCGAAGTCAAAATCTCCGATCTCAACCCTCTGTACCATGCAACTATTATGCTTCTTCGAGATGCTACAAAAATTACATTCACTTTAATCAGACGCACCATTATTGATTTTGAGCCCCAAGTATCAATCGCCACACGCATCATTGTTCCTACATGTAGAATTCAAAATACAGAAAAAATAATAATAATTATCAAGTTAGCTATCAAGTTCAATATGAAGACATATGATATGTAATGGGCAATATATAGAACATATCGTGCAATCATACGAGAGACAAATTAAATCAATCATTTATTGAACCTTTTTAATTAACATCGTTAACATTAGCATTCATATTTGAATTTTAGACATTGTCAATCATTCATCTTTACTTTATTATTCATTATTTTATTTCTTTTCACCTTCTTTTATCCTTTTATCTTAGAAAGAGCCATCACTTTTATTTAGTATGCATGGTTGGTGGTCGATGAGGACACGTAACTACCATCTTTTATAGAAGGATTCACTCTTTTAATACATTATATCAAGTAATAAAGTGAAAATTAGAGTTATTTTCTCATGAGAACGAGTGACTTATTTTTCTTTTAACTCTAGTTAACTAATTGAAGACAAATAATTATTATTTAAAATAAAAATAAAATATATAATTTTAATATCAGAAATTCAAGTAAATTTATTAATGAAAGAGAAAGCTAAAGTTCAAATATATAACCTTTATGTTATCTCTTAATTAGCAATTAAATACTATTTATAATTCGAGTAATGGAAAGATCATTAAAATGGTAGGCTCGATTAATATTATCTAACTATCCTAAACTAAGAATATATATAAATAATTAAAAATTTAACAGATTTATCATAAGTATGTCACTTTTAGATGCAAATTTATGCGATTAGTTATTGAACAATTTATTTGATATTTCATAATTAAAGACATCTGAATGAAATTACATGTATTGACTTGAGTATGGCAACTCAATTCAAACTGGATGTGATCCGATCCGAGTTCAGCCTTGTAAACCTATAGCTAGATAGCTCAGCTTATGTCAACAATATGTTTGCCAGCGTTCAGTTACGAACCCAATGAGGAATTTTATTTCATGTTCAATCACTTTTCATGCAAAACATTGATGCACAAGTAATGGTGACTCCCAAATAATTAACAAATAAATCTATCAACTATAATAAGAGTATTAAGTAAAAGTCATATGCAAGTTAACATAATTCTAAATCATTAAACCGATTGAGGGAAAACAAGGCTCAAAATTGGTGTTTCCCGATACAAAGAAAATACTTCATAATTAAATGATTTGACACAAAAATTTAAGAGAAAAATATAATAAAAAAGATTAGAAACTATAAATCAAACTTCAAAGTTATTGCCACCACTAGAATGAGCCTTCGTCAAGACTATGGGATCACCAAAAATTCATTCATCAATTCTTCAATTCACGCAGTAGAACTTGTTCTCTTGCTTTCCATACATCTAAGGCTTGAAACTTTGATATTGCATATCCAGTGGGGTCTAACATACATTAGTATTTATAAGGTGACAACCTCCTACGATTTGAAGTTGCTTTTGGTGTTAAAATTTACATGAAAGTCGTTTAAAAATCATAGTCCGTCTTTCAACTTGACTGATATGTGCAGCTTAGGGCGGGTTTTAATAAAAAAACTTTCATGTAAAGTTCCAGACAAGATCTTTAGAAGCAACTCAGCACAAGTATGATTTTAACACAACCTGAGTTCAAATATAAATTGACTTTATGTGATATTTGCGCTCTTTTTTTTGTACTATTCATATCCAATTATTTCGCATTTTCAAAATGATGATCACGAGGATAAAGTAAATCGAAGTGGATAGCTTCTAACTTAAAGGAATTTAAAAAATAAATAAGAAGATCAATGCATACAATGATTGAAAACACAAAATAATAGCTTAAATGACATATGCAAAGTATATATAAATATGCATGCATCAAATTCTCCCAAATTTAAATTCTTGTTTGTCTTCGAGCAACCTCAACATCAAAGTCAAGAATCATTAATAGTATCATTGTAGTTTTCATCCTATGATTAATATTGTTCTAATACCATCATTTTGCATCAAAGTATTTAATCACGATCCTTTTAGATTTTTTCTATTTTACAAAATTTAAATTTATTCCAATTCAGACTTGTGCAATAAAATATACACTCGGATAATAACATTAGTGGGAAAAAAAACAAAAGTATCACTACTAGAAAAATGCTAATTATCGATGGTCCAAACCATCGGTAATCAGCTCGAAAACCATCGGTAACGCAATTACCGACGGTTTTTCAGTCGAAATCGATCCGTCGGAAAAATGCTCGTCGCAAATCGATTTGTGACGGTCGAAAAAATCCGCCGGAAAAATCGACGGTCAGAACGGTCAGGAAAAAAGTTTCTGACGGTTGCAACCGCCGAAAAAGACCGGTGGTTCGAACCGTCTGAAAGTTTTCGACGGTTGCAACCGCCGAAAAACTCCGGTGGTTCGAACCGTCAAAGTTTTCGACGATTGCAACCACCGAAAAAGGCCGGCGGTTCGAACTGTCGAAAGTTTTCGACGGCCGCAACTGTCGAAACTTTCGACGGCCGTCGCAACCGTCGATCTTTCGGCGGTCGCAACCGTCGCAAAGAATTTTTTAAATATAAAAAAATTAGCAGCCGGATCGGGCCGCGGCCAGCTCCGGCCGCGCGGCTGGATCCGGCCGCCAGCGGTCGGATCCGGCCGCTGGGGGTCGGATCCGGCCGCTGGGGGTCGGATCCGGCCGCTGGGGGTCGGATCCTGCCCCCGAGCGGCCAGATCCGGCCGCCAGCGGCCTCCGGCCGGAGAGAGAAAGAGAGAGAGACATCGGCGTCCGGTGCGGTGCGGGAGAGGGTCGCCGGCGTCCGGTGCGGGAGATCTTTCGGTGCGGGCCGGGAGAGGGAGAGGGAGAGAGAGAGGAGAGGAGGGAGAGTGAGAGAGAGAGGAATTATATATAAGGGGAAAGAGAAAGCGGGAAAAGGAAAAAAAAGTAAATATTAATTATTTTTAAAGTTACCGACAGTTGTGACCGTCGAAATATATTTAGTTATATATAATATTTATTTTTTATTTTACCGATGATTTGAACCGTCGGTAATTGCGACGGTTTGGGCCGTCTAGTTATATTAATAAAATACTCATATATGATATTATTATACATTTACCGACGGTTACGACCGTCAGAAATTGCGATGGATTTTGCGACGGATGGTATCCGTCGGAAATATCGACATTCCTAATCGTCGAAAAATTAAATAATAATATAACTAATTATATAATTTATTATTTTCCTTTCCGACGGTCGTAACCATCGGAAAATCCGTCGCAAATTGCGACGGA
Source organism: Pontederia crassipes (assembly GCA_030549335.1). NCBI lineage: Eukaryota > Viridiplantae > Streptophyta > Magnoliopsida > Commelinales > Pontederiaceae > Pontederia > Pontederia crassipes. Next base: position 42,002,996 of record CM060190.1, read on the forward strand.
TGGGTATCCATCGAAAATATCGACGTTTCTAACCGTCGAAAAATAAAATAATAATATAATTTATTATATAATTTATTATTTTCATTTCCGACGGTCATAACCATCATAAAATCCGTCGCAAATTGCGACGGATGGTATCAGAAATATCGACGTTCCTAACCATCAAAAAATAAAATAATAATATAATAAATTATATAATTTATTATTTTACTTTCCGACGGTTGTAACCGTCGAAAAATCCATCGCAAATTGCGACAGATGGGTATCCGTCAGAAATATCGACGTTCCTAACCGTCGAAAAATAAAATAATAATATAAAAAATTATATAATTTATTATTTTCATTTCCGACGATCGTAACCATTGGAAAATCCGTCGCAAATTGCGACGGATTTCAAACCGTCGGAAATTGCCCGTCGAAAAATGACAATTTTCTTGTAGTGTATAAAGCAAGCTTATATGTTTATTTGTCTATAAAAAAGTGAAAAAAAATTATTAGCTATGCTTTAGACACCCTAATGGATTGACTACTCATGATTTTCCATATGCCTCATGAAAGTTCACCTAATCAGCTTTCGACCAAGGTTCTCACATGAGTTAGTTTCAGTTGTCAAGTAAAAATCTCTAATAGTTATAATCATCTGGATACATCAAGATGTCAAATAATAGAATTATAATCACCTTATTACCTTACTCTTATTGCATTTTTTCATTTCATCATTTTTTTCTAACTTTTCTCACATATTAATATGATAAGAACGATGCCTTGAGTGACCGAAGCATTTATGATAATAAAAAAAATGAGATCAAACGAATTTTAGACAACGGAATATCAAATGAATTAAACAATCGATATTATAAATAGATAAATTTAATCACAAGAGTACCAATCTTGTAATTAACAACAGAAGTTCTCGAAGAACGAGTTGCAGAAGTTTTCTCACAACAAAAGCAATTTAGTAAAACCATGCAACTCACCAAACATTTCATCGAATCGAGGGATGTCGATATTTCACCATAATCTTATTCAATGGACAATAATCAACATACATTTGCCAAGTTCCATCTTTATTTGACACTAGTAAAACATAGACAACACAAGGAGTCATGCTTTTATGAAGTCCTTTAAAAATAAGTTCTTTCACCTGCCTTTGTAACTATTTTATCTCTTTAGAGTTGCTTCGGTAAGCTGGACGATTTGAAATTAGGTAAACCTAAATGTATTTCATCAAGCAAGACATCTTGAAATTCCTACAATGAAAAATAACAACACTAGGCAAAGGAGTATAAGCATTAGATAATTAAGTTATAAACCTCTTCTATAATAACAAGATTATCATCCTCGTTGAGTTAAAAAATTCCTGATTTTCACTCACTCTAGCGACAACACTCATTTTTTTCATTGTTTGCATTCAAATTTTCAACTCTTCATTTCTCTTCTTTCATCATGCTCACTTTTACATCATTGCTTTTTCCACTCCGATTTTCAACTCTACTCTCTCTCTTTTTGTGTTTGCTGAACTTGAATAGCATTCTGAGATTCCTTGTAATAAATGGCAATGGACTTCTTTATTTGCAATTATTCCTCAAACACTTGGTGTGGTAGTAATGGTACAAGTGTTATATGACACTTATCCTTGTATCATCATGTGTGGTACATTGATCAAACTGCCAAGGTCTCCCAAGTAATATGTGCATGCCTGCATAGGTATAACATCGCATAACACCTCATCAACATACTTCCCATTGAAAAATAAGATCAACACATGTTTAAGTAACTTTGAGCTCTCCACTTTCATTTAATCATTGAAATCTGTAAGGTTTGGGATAATTCAAAGTGTGTAAGCCAAGCTTGTCAACCATAAACTTACTTGGCACATTAACACAACTTCCACTATTAATTATCAGTCCACCAGTTCGGACTTGCACACAACAACGAGCATAAAAGATGTTCTCTCTTTGAAGTTCTTCAGTGTTTTCTTGGACATTCATATATAATGTTTTCAGAATTACTATACTTTTTCAACTTCTTCAATTTCTTTTATACTTTCTTCTCCGAAAGATCCATCATGATCATAGCACGTTTATTTGGACATTGTGAAGAAATATGTCCTAAATCAAAACAACAAAAATATCTAATATTTTGAGTCCTTTGTGAATTATTAGAGAAAATACTTTTATCCCTTGAGTTGAAATATTCAACCTTATTTTTCTCCTCCAATTTTTTAGTTGGCTTATCAACTAACTTGAAATTTGCATGCCACTTTGATTTTCAAATGAAATTTGAATTTTCAGATTTGTTAATAGGATGAATATCTTTCTTCAATGATTTTCAACATTTATAGCCTTATGCATAACTTCATCTGATGTATGCAAAATACAACATATATTTCGATGTGAATCTAATATTATTTCGAATCATTTTCATATAGCATGCATCATTTTATGGCTTCATTTATTTTAATTTTATAAAAATAGAAATCTACCCAAATTTTGTGTTTTATTATAGAAAAAGTAAGATAATTGAGCCACGAAGCCGCAGAAACAAATGACACTCAAATCAGAGTTAAAATGAAACTAGAAATCACAAATTAGTGAAGACTGTCAAGACTAAATTGAATATAACGAGCCGTGATATGACAATAATGGCCATAACAGCAAAGGCTAACGGATGTAACAACAGGGGCGTGATATGACCGTAACGGCCGTAACAACCGTAACAACAGGGGCATGAAGAGCCCATTATGGCTTGTTAAAATATCTAGTTTTGAACCAGAAACTTGCCCGAGTTACGGGCCATAACTCGGATGTTATGGGCCGTTAAATCCAACTTTTACTTCGATTTGGACATTGTTAGGACCGTGAAATCAATATTGCAGGCCATGAAAAGCACTGTTTAGAGCCGTTACAAGGTTATTATGGGTGGTTACAAACGCTAATTTTGAGATTTCTTGACTTTTCTTGAGAATTTTAAGTTCAGATCAAATCCAAACTTTATCCTAAGCTCAAGGATGATTAGGAAACATATTTACTCAAATTTGAAGGAGTTTTGAATGATTTTAAAGACCTATGAAAGTTTATTCTAAATTTACTTATTTTAACATGAAAAGACTTGAAATCAAATAAAACCTCTACGAAAATCCTTAGAACTCCTGGAGGCTATAAATAAACGTCCTAGGAGACAAAAAAATGTGTGTGTGAGACCTGTGAGTCGTGCCATATTGCAGAGAAGAGAATTTCGAAGTGTGAAGATCACCCGATGGAGAAGGCTACACAATAGCTCGTTGTGAAATGTCCAGAGGTCTCGAAGGATGAGAATTCTTCTTCTATCTTTTATGCTCTTTTACTTAGTTCTTATAGTTTATTATTTCTGTAAGAGATTTTATATTCTTTTCGAGAAAGAAAATTGTTCGAGTCTTGTTATTAGTTGAGTTATTAAACTTTTCGGTTTCTTTTGATTATGCATGTTGAGTTCATTGCCTTTTGATAATAACTCCCCCAAACTTAGATGCTTGCTTGTCCTCAAGCAAAGGCCCAACCAAAATGGTTAATTAATCATCGTTTCCACCCTGACACTAGACCACTCTTCTTAGCACTAAATTTTATACATTCATCACCTAAGTATCTCACTAGTTTCCATAATAACCTAACTTTGTAAAATTTTTGAATGGAAGACATTTTTAAACTCCTCCGAATTTAACTCTAAATAATAAGAAAATAATTTTTGAAAATAAAAATATCAATTTTGAATATACAAGCGTAACATGAACCTTTATTCATTTATTATTTTTGTATTTCTTCACTTGGAAACTTTTCGTCATCATATTTTTTTCACTTATTTTTCTTTTCACTTTTTTTTCATTGTTTTGGTACTCATATGCTTTTCCATATTGCACAAGGTGGTTCATGTATCGGGCTTTCAACCGACGGATCCAAAGCAATTGCCCTTAGATCATCAGGCAAAAATCCCCTACGGATCTAATTACTCGAACTCACTAAGGTTCCAGATAATACCTTTTTACCTCATACTTTTTGGGGCTCCACTAGCCCTCTTTTATATATGATGGCAATTTTTACATATATTTATTTGTTAGTAAGCTTAGCTACTCTTGAATGTTCAACAAGAACATAATTATTATCAGGTTAATATACATAATATATAAAAATAAGAGCATGAACAGGACTTGTCGTCAAACATCCATAGCTTTACTAAGCAACTTTCTTCAAACCAATTACCCAACACGAAGGTGATAAATGATAAAATAATAATGCTTCAAATTTTGTTAATTAAAAGGATGTCCTTGAATAAGGGTTGAAAAATAAGTAAATACTAGGAAAAATTACACCAAATGCTCTCCAACTTTAAGGTTTGCTCAGTGATGCCCTCCAACTTCACTTTGTAACAATGATGTCCTCCATCTTTTAAATCATTTCATCCGATACCCTCTTTACCTGTGATAGGCGGTCTCTCGATTTTTCGTCTATGTGATGTCCATGTGGTCATCTCCTCTCCTCCACGTAACTAGTCATCCGATGTGACAATATAAATAAAAAATGCCATAGCAGTTCTCGTGGGGGAAGGGGGGCCTCGTGCCCACCTCTACGACCTCGTCGGCTAGCGAGGTCGCAAAAGGGGGGGCCTCGCCCTCCCACTGCGTCGGTGAGGCCACCAAGGGTGGGCGCGAGCTCCCCCCTCCCACCTGCCATCGTGGCATTTTTAAATTATTTTTTAAATTTTTTAATATTGCCACATCGGATGGTTAGTTATGTGGAGGAGAGAGGAGATTGCCACATGGATGCCACATAGATGAAAAATTAGGAGACCGTCTATCCCGGGTAAAGAGGGCATCGGGTGAAATGAGTTAAAAGATAGAGGACATCGTTGTTACAAAGTTTTTATCCCTGCCTCATAGTTTGTCCCAAGTAAAGAGGGCATTGATACAGATAAGTGTCGTTTCTACTTCTCAACAGTCTTTATCCCTGCCTCATAGTTTGCAATTTCATACGTAAGTTATGGTAATATGATGGAGTAAAAAATCTTGTCCTCAATATAATTTTCATGATATCTCAATTTTTAATTGGACGTTCTCGATTTATGTGCCCATTAATGGTTAATTGATTCCACGAAGTAATAGGATAATTAACAAAAGATACAACAACGAGTTTAACATTTTCTTATCCTAAAAGTAATTATGACAATCAAATATACTTTCTATTCATTGTTCCCATTTAATATAGGAATCAAGATTAGTTTTACTTTGGAAGGTAGGGAGAGATAATTTAATTGAACATGTGTTTCGATCAGTAGCATCTCTATTTCCTTTCTCGTTCATTTATTCTTCCTCCAATTTCAACAAGTCTATGCCTTCTCCAAATTGTTACAGAGGCTTCGTCATCTTCCTCTTCCATCCCTTCATCATGTCTAACTTGTTTTACATGTGCAATTTGATCCTTCTGCACATCTATCTGATCATGAAGTTCAGGAATCAAATTTTCAAGACGTTGAAAATATTGTGTCATAACCTCCATCATTCTTGTTTGATCAATTGCCTATTTTATATGATTATATTTTTTGTCCTTTCTTGCTGACATTGTAAGAATTTCTGCAATAAAAATTAATGATAAAAATAACCTCACTACATCATGTGGTGATACTTAGTGGTGACGCTTGTATTTTACCTCAACTCTAAATTACTTTTTCCCTCAATTGTTCTCACTGCTCAGCCTTTTTCCTTTGTTGAACCCTCCAACAAGTTCTAAGAGAACTAAATGGAAGATAATAAAAAGCATTAAGCGATTAAATCAATCTAATTTATCAATATGATTGCAAGATAAAAAAAAAAGTTGAAATTGAATTTGGAATAGAATTTAGAAAAAGATTATCAAATAAGGATAAATATCAAAGGTTCAGAATTGGAATGAAATCAGATATCGTAAATTCCTTGAAGTTAGATTAATCTATTCTAAAAATTGTCTTTTCATTTTTCTCCAGAAATAATCTTTCTTTTTTTTCTTTCTTTCCACTTCCTTTTGAATCCTTTCTTTCATATTTTTTGGAATTTATTTTCCAGAAGCATTTTTGTTGTGGCCTTTTCACCTTTCTTGCACCTTTCCTTTCAGTTTTTTGGGATTTTTTTTCCTCTCAAATTTTTTTTCTTCCTGAAATTGTAGAAGATTTGCAAAACAAATAAGGAAAATGGGTAAGGTTTGAAGAATAAATAAGTCAATTTTTTTTCATTTTCATTTTCTTTTTTTTCAAAAATTGCAATAGTTGAATAATGGAAGATAACTAGAAAACCGAATAAAAAACTTAACTCTGATATCCACTCATGTCATACTCAAGAATGATGCATTGAATGATCGAATATATGGTAATCAAGATAAATGAGATCAAACCAATTTCAAGAATCTGAATATATATGAGCCTCAAGATTACCAATAAAATAAGTAATCGATATTATAAATAGATGAATTTAATTATAAGTGTGTCAACCTTGTAATTAACAATGGACTAAATGGAAGATAATACAAAGCATTAAGCGATTAAATCAATCTAATTTATCAATATGATTGCAAGATAAAAAAAAAGTTGATATTGAATTTGGAATAGAATTTAGAAAAAGATTATCAAATAAGGACATATATAAAGGTTCAGAATTGGAATGAAATCAGATATCGTCAATTCCTTGAAGTTAGATTAATCTATTCTAAAAATTGTCTTTTCATTTTTCTCCAGAAATAATCTTTCTTTTTTTTTTCTTTCTTCCCACTTCCTTTTGAATCATTTCTTTCATATTTTTTGGAATTTATTTTCCGGAAGCATTTTGTTGTGTCCTTTTCACCTTTCTTGCACCTTTCCTTTCAGTTTTTTGGGAATTTTTTTCCTCTCAAATTTTTTTCTTCCTGAAATTGTAGAAGATTTGCAAAACAAAAAAAGACAATGGGTAAGGTTTGAAGAATAAATAAGTCAATTTTTTTTCATTTTCTTTTTCTTTTTTTTTCAAAAACTGCAATAGTTGAATAATGGAAGATAACTAGAAAACCGAATTAAAAACTTAACTCTGATATCCACTCATGCCATACTCAAGAATGATGCATTGAATGATCGAAACAATATATGCTAATCAAGATAAATGAGATCAAACCAATTTTCAAGAATCTGAATATATATGAGCCTCAAGATTACCAATAAAATAAGCAATCGATATTATAAATAGATGAATTTAATTACAAGAGTATCAACCTTGTAATTAACAATGGACTAAATGGAAGATAATACAAAGCATTAAGCGATTAAATCAATCTAATTCATCAATATGATTGCAAGATAAAAAAAAAGTTGATATTGAATTTGGAATAGAATTTAGAAAAAGATTATCAAATAAGGACATATATCAAAGGTTCAGAATTGGAATGAAATCAGATATCGTCAATTCCTTGAAGTTAGATTAATCTATTCTAAAAATTGTCTTTTCATTTTTCTCCAGAAATAATCTTTCTTTTTTTTTCTTTCTTCCCACTTCCTTTTGAATCCTTTCTTTCATATTTTTTGGAATTTATTTTCCAGAAGCATTTTGTTGTGTCCTTTTCACCTTTCTTGCACCTTTCCTTTCAGTTTTTTGGAAAAAATTTTCCTCTCAAATTTTTTCCTTCCTGAAATTGTAGAAGATTTGCAAAACAAATAAGGAAAATGGGTAAGGTTTGAAGAATAAATAAGTCAATTTTTTTTTCATTTTCTTTTTCTTTTTTTTCAAAAACTGCAATAGTTGAATAATGGAAGATAACTAGAAAACCGAATTAAAAACTTAACTCTGATATCCACTCATGCCATACTCAAGAATGATGCATTGAATGATCGAAACAATATATGCTAATCAAGATAAATGAGATCAAACCAATTTCAAGAATCTGAATATATATGAGCCTCAAGATTACCAATAAAATAAACAATCGATATTATAAATACATGAATTTAATTACAAGAGTGTCAACCTTGTAATTAACAATGGACTAAATGGAATATAATACAAAGCATTAAGCGATTAAATCAATCTAATTTATCAATATGATTGCAAGATAAAAAAAAGTTGATATTGAATTTGGAATAGAATTTAGAAAAAGATTATCAAATAAGGACATTTATCAAAGGTTCAGAATTGGAATAAAATTAGATATCGTCAATTCCTTGAAGTTAGATTAATCTATTCTAAAAATTGTCTTTTCATTTTTCTCCAGAAATAATCTTTCTTTTTTTTCTTTCTTCCCACTTCCTTTTGAATCCTTTCTTTCATATTTTTTGGAATTTATTTTCCAGAAGCATTTTGTTGTGTCCTTTTCACCTTTCTTGCACCTTTCCTTTCTGTTTTTTGGGAATTTTTTTCCTCTCAAATTTTTTTTCTTCCTGAAATTGTAGAAGATTTGCAAAACAAATAAGGAAAATGGGTAAGGTTTGAAGAATAAATAAGTCAATTTTTTTTCATTTTCATTTTCTTTTTTTTTCAAAAACTGCAATAGTTGAATAATGGAAGATAACTAGAAAATCGAATTAAAAACTTAACTCTGATATCCACTCATGCCATACTCAAGAATGATGCATTGAATGATCGAAACAATATATGCTAATCAAGATAAATGAGATCAAACCAATTTTCAAGAATCTGAATATATATGAGCCTCAAGATTACCAATAAAATAAGCAATCGATATTATAAATAGATGAATTTAATTACAAGAGTATCAACCTTGTAATTAACAATGGACTAAATGGAAGATAATACAAAGCATTAAGCGATTAAATCAATCTAATTCATCAATATGATTGCAAGATTAAAAAAAAGTTGATATTGAATTTGGAATAGAATTTAGAAAAAGATTATCAAATAAGGACATATATCAAAGGTTCAGAATTGGAATGAAATCAGATATCGTCAATTCCTTGAAGTTAGATTAATCTATTCTAAAAATTATCTTTTCATTTTTCTCCAGAAATAATCTTTCTTTTTTTTTTCTTTCTTCCCACTTCCTTTTGAATCCTTTCTTTCATATTTTTTGGAATTTATTTTCCAGAAGCATTTTGTTGTGTCCTTTTCACCTTTCTTGCACCTTTCCTTTCAGTTTTTTGGGAAATTTTTTCCTCTCAAATTTTTTTCTTCCTGAAATTGTAGAAGATTTGCAAAACAAATAAGGAAAATGGGTAAGGTTTGAAGAATAAATAAGTCAATTTTTTTTCATTTTCATTTTCTTTTTTTTCAAAAACTGCAATAGTTGAATAATGGAAGATAACTAGAAAACCAAATTAAAAACTTAACTCTGATATCCACTCATGCCATACTCAAGAATGATGCATTGAATGATCGAAACAATATATGCTAATCAAGATAAATAAGATCAAACCAATTTCAAGAATCTGAATATATATGAGCCTCAAGATTACCAATAAAATAAGCAATCGATATTATAAATAGATGAATTTAATTACAAGAGTGTCAACCTTGTAATTAACAATGGACTAAATTGAAGATAATACAAAGCATTAAGCGATTAAAACAATCTAATTTATCAATATGATTGCAAGATAAAAAAAAAGTTGATATTGAATTTGGAATAGAATTTAGAAAAAGATTATCAAATAAGGACATATATCAAAGGTTCAGAATTGGAATGAAATCAGATATCGTCAATTCCTTGAAGTTAGATTAATCTATTCTAAAAATTGTCTTTTCATTTTTCTCTAGAAATAATCTTTCTTTTTTTTTTCTTTCTTCCCACTTCCTTTTGAATCCTTTCTTTCATATTTTTTGGAATTTATTTTCCAGGAGCATTTTGTTGTGTCATTTTCACCTTTCTTGCACCTTTCCTTTCAGTTTTTTGGGAATTTTTTTCCTCTCAAATTTTTTTTCTTCCTGAAATTGTAGAAGATTTGCAAAACAAATAAGGAAAATGGGTAAGGTTTGAAGAATAAATAAGTCAATTTTTTTTCATTTTCATTTTCTTTTTTTTTTCAAAAACTGCAATAGTTGAATAATGGAAGATAACTAGAAAACCGAAATAAAAACTTAACTCTGATATCCACTCATGCCATACTCAAGAATGATGCATTGAATGATCGAAACAATATATGCTAATCAAGATAAATGAGATCAAACCAATTTCAAGAATCTGAATATATATGAGCCTCAAGATTACCGATAAAATAAGCAATCGATATTATAAATAGATGAATTTAATTATAAGAGTGTCAACCTTGTAATTAACAGTGGAAGTTCCCGAAAAACGGGTTGCAGGAGTTCTCTCACAATAAAAATAATTAAGTCAAAATTTAATAGATTCAAATATGTCTAAAATAATTATAATGCCAATATTTATAGACCCTTGATACGAGAATTTGGGATAGAAGTAAAGCCCTAACTTAACTTACAAGTAAGGTAACTAGTTTCTTGAAATAACTAAATCAATTACTCTTATAAATTTCAGCAGAATTTTTCATATATAATTATTTTAAAAATTCCAAATAAATATGGTTAAACTATGATTTATTTGGTCCAAAGTATGTTGACTCTTCATGTGACCTAATTTGTAATGAGAAGTTGGATTTGATCCAACTCGATCTTATAATTGGATCAATTGTAAATTGTAAATATTCTTGATTATCTTCAATTTTCATTCACAATATTATCTTGATCATCCAACTTTGTTAGAATATTTTTTCTATCACCAGTTGTAATTTTAGGAACTTCCAAGTTCATATCACATATTTTTGTCCATGAACTCACAAAGTATTGTATGCATTCAATACAAAGGCATTGTCAACATGAAAAAGAATAAATAGTCTAAGTATTCATAGTTTCATCTGGTAATCCATATAGTAAGTAATTATAACTCCATTTGAGGATGCTTGATAATCATATACAAATACGGCATGTCCCCCAATCTCCTCGAAGTCCATCTACCTTGTGGCATTGATAAATTCAACCAAGTATCACATTCATCACTTATTCTTCAAGACACTTGGTTAATTATCATTTAACTATTTATCAATGTTAGATTTCAAGTACCATATGTAACATATGAATCCTCAAGTAGTAAGCATCAGATTTATCAAGTATCACTGATCAACTATCTTTTAAGACACCTTGTGAAGTATTAGTGTTATCCTATGATACAACACAAATATTAATTATCAAATGATCATGTTGATAAATAAATCATATTGGCAAATAATCGAATTGACAAGCAATAAAGTAGATAAACAATCAAATAGTTGTGTAATTAAATTGTCAAATAAACACGATTAGATAATTGAATAAATACCAAACAGATAAATGATCAAGTGCGTGAATGCACAACTAATCAAATGAAAGGTATCACCTAATTTATTAAATATCAAGTGGCAAGTATAAATTAATGCCTTATCAAAATGTCAATTACAAGTAGAAAATGTCAAATGTCAAATATCAATAGCAAGTGATCAAATACAATTACTTTCTTTACTTCATTTCAAATGTGTTTCATTATGTATTTTAATTCAAATACATTTCTATAGGGTTTTCTGACTTCTTTTATCCTTACATTATCTTAAGGCAAGCTCTTCAATTATCATAGATACGATGATACTTTCATGTAGAGAATCATTGATGGATCAAGCCACGATCAACATCCCATTTTAGTGAGGAGTATTCTCCATTCTTTGTTCCATACAAGATATTTCAATACATACAAATGAGCAAAATATATGTCACTCCCAAAATAGGGTGGGTTTTCTTTGACATTTATAGGGTATATTTCAACATATAAAAATTAAAAAGTGACAATACAATTTGTAATATGGTAATCCACATTTTTTATATTTTATCTCATTAAAAAATTTTAATATATTTGGGAGTACATTACCAATTAATAGGGCATAAAGTGCAAGAAATCTATCATTTAGCCCACATTACTTTTGTCATGTGCTTAAATCGATTAATATAGTGCAAAGGCCGATAGAGAATCAAGTGCACAATTACATTGAATATTACTTATGACCAAATGGAGAGGTATATTAAATACGACGTATAATCAAGTGGGTAAATAGTTCATATAGCTTATGATAAAGTGGATAATGGTTCATATGCCACTTATAATCAAGTGGCCAATAATCAAGTGGATAATGGTTCATTAATAAGGGCAAGAAGGTTAAGTGATAATCAAGTAGAAAATTAAATCACACATCAACTAGAACAATTTGACCTACAATTAATCAACAAATTATAAAGTTATCTATTGATTTAGATTTTTCATGAAAGTGGACATAGACTCATAAATAAAATCTTTCAATTTTTATTATTTACCAATTGTTCTTGAAAAATCTCACAATAACTCTAATACGATTCTATTTCGGTTTCACAATAAATGGGGCTTGATATAATTTTGACGTGCTCTAAAGAACTTTTTCAAATATTATAGTTGGTTTAGAAAGTTGGCTTGTTATCTATAACTTTGATTAACTTGATTCTTGATTCTACAAAAATTAACTTTCAAGGTCTATCTTAATAAAATATTTTATAATTTTTATATGATAAAAATATTTTTTTATTTTGTTTTAAAAATACACTATGAAATTTGGACAAAGTGAGCCAAAAAAATCTTTTCTAAATTTTTTACGGAGCGGCAACAAATTTCATAATGATCTCATTACACTATTACCACCACCACCACCATCTTATCATTTCTGGTTTTTAAATTTGATATTGTTTCATTTTCTTTTAAAAATCTCTATATGATGCATGCATGTTTATTTTTGCACACCTAAATAAGATTCATCAACCATGTTAATGTGCATTCATGTTTGTGACATCTGATTTTATGCATAATGTAAGAAGATGGAAATTGCATGGTTAACATAATGTACATTAAGATTATAAATGAAACGCCCACTTCGACCCTCGCCATTTGTCAGAGCCTCCTCTCGTGGGCACTATGTAGTTGTACATCTTGACTTTTTAATTGAAGATGCGAAAAATTTGTAACAAATAAATTTGACAGTAAGTGCCCTAGTCATATCAAATAATAAAGTAGAGATGCCGAATCCATGATGAATAAGTTAAATCTAGTATATCCTAATAATCCAATAGGAGAAGTAATATTTTCGATGTTCTAAACAAAAAGTAAAAGTGCAGAAAGTTAAATTAATGTTGCCTCTTGGGTTATGGATGATTAATGTAAAGACAAAACATGTATGATCATTTATAATAGTTGAGTTATAACAACTTCATGATGAATTAGGAGTACCTAATGTATTGATATCTCCAATATGAGTAAACTCAACTACCTTAATTTCCGACGACTAAAAATCTTAAACAATAGCCTTTGATCAATAGTTCCTTTGAATATAAGCAGTCAATTAACAATACAACCTTTAATCCCTATATAGATAAGAGGTGAAAACATAATCATGACATTAAAATAATGAAGTCTTCATTGTACACTTTTGGATAGAAATATAGATAAGATGAATGATCATATAGTAAATCTTTGGCAAAAATTAAAGGTCGCATATTGATTTAATCATGTGATAGTTCATCTCCCCGTTTGGAAAGATTCATATCATTATCTTTCATTATTCATAATCTTTGGAGCATGTTTCTTTCATCATCATTATTATTCATCGTGTTCTTATTAATTAGAAGAGCGCTTCATTTTAAGAGTTTGGCATGTGAAATGATAAAACTTATGTCATAATGCTTAGAGAATATTGGTGCTACGATAAGTTCTCTCTCTTAGGGAAGGATGCATCACCCTTGTTGGATCATAAACGCTATGCCTTAGTTGATTATACATTAAGAATGGACAATTTTATACACAACTTATTAATATTTGACTACATTCTCATTGTATTAAACTGATAATTGAATATAATTTAGGTAATTTCCTTAGCTATTCAAAAAGTGAAAATTATCTTATTTGGATAATTATAATAAGTTGTGTCTAAAATAATACATGTCTCTCATGTCAAAAAATTATAATGATTAATTTTTATCAAACTTGTTTGAAGGCTTTTTAGGTCCAACTATAAAGAGATAAAATATAGATAATTTTATTACCTTTCTAGAGACTTAAAAATCAACTTACTTGGATATATGTACAAAAGGTTATGACAAAATATTTTAGAATATCAAGCTAAAAAATAAGTAACATCTAGTTTTTAGCAGAGTGATTTTTTTAATACATCTTATTTAGAACTGGTTGAGATATGAGTAGATAAAATGTAGATAATTTTATTAACTTTTAAAAATCAAGAATCATGTCTTTGGACATCTATGTAAATAATTATGGCCAAAGTATATATACAAGTGTATCAAATTCATATAAGGGATAGTTTTTTTTTTTTTGTTCAAATGGTTAGAAAGGTCATGTTAAAATTTGAGGATTATAAAAGAGCTTTCGAAGGGCAGAATAAAGTAATGTTTCAAGAAAAATATCAAGCATTAAGGGAGAACAATTCTTGAAGTATTTGATCTTAATTGTTGATTTTTTTTTCTTTCTTTTCTTGTTTCTTTTGAGTATGAGCTTAAATTTTACTAAAGATCGGTATAAGATTGTGAAATCTTTTGTAAGAGGTTATGTCACGATCCAGATTTAAACTATGATTTAATTCAAAATTCTCGATTTATTACGGACAATCAAATAAAGTTGGAAAATATTGCGAAAATGTGATGATTTTTTTTTGCAATATACATAAGAATGAAATATTAGTAAACAAACTACACAATTAAAGATGATAATTTCATAGCAAACCAATATTCTTTAAGTGGTACATTTCACAAAGTGACTTTGATTTTGATACAACTTATTTTAACAAAAATAATAAATTAGACCAATTCTCTAGACATCCTAATATAAGGACACAAGAGATACAAATCTTCTCGTCCTACCACAAAAGATGTTATAGAACTCTTCAAAGATTATCACCTTGCACGATTCCCAAAGAGTTATTTTAGTTTGAAAAAAATGTTAAAAACAACATAGTGAACTAAAATAGCTTAGTAACTTGATAATTCATAAGCTATGTATTATCATCTAATTAATTCGGGGAGACATAAAAAATACATGCAATAATTATAATATTGAAATCAATATTTTTATACAATTGATAATTACATATATAACCTTCCAATTAAAATCATCACACTCAATTTACAAAGATTGTCATTTAAACATATCAAACATATGTATGCAATGCAAAACTCTCATATATATGCACAGATCATCAATTGGCTATAGTAGATACATGGCTTTCAGCAGTGGCCCATGCGATTTCTAAAGGTGGCTCACGATTTCTCACGATGTAACACTTAGTTCCGCACGATAGTTAGTTCCATCTTATCTCATCCCATTTCTGAAGAACAAAATGATGCATTAGCTTCTAGAGGTGACCCCTATAAATTCTAGAGGTGGCTCCAACCATGATTGCTCATGATGTAACACTTAGCTCCACATGGCACTTAGATCCAACCAACATATGCATGATAAGACAGATGCAGATGCATGATTCATCATATAATAATTGTATCACAAATATCAGAAGATTAATCATATCAAATATCATTTCAAACGGAACAATATTGCACTTCTCGAAATTCATTCATATCATATCACATATGTTTTTTAAATGTGCAATCATACAATCATTTCGATAAACTTTTCATAATTACGTTTCTCGAAATTAATTCATAACATATCACAAATTCAATGTCATACGGAATTTAAAAGAGATGAATATATAAAGTAGGAGAAACCAACTTACCTAACATTAGTGATATCAAAAGACTTTTCTTTTTTCCTTTCCCTTATTATTCTTTCAATCCTATAATGTTCTTATCAATACTATTGTGTGTATACCAACATGTCCTACAGGGACAACAATGATCAATGCTATACACCCTTCATGCTTTTAGTGCTCTAACTTAATTAATTGGTCAATCATTTATCCTGACAGATTACATACATTGTGAAATAAAATTCATATTACTTAATATAAATAGTAAAATCAAATGATCCCAGTTTTACTTAACTCCATACAAAAACCTTAATTTGTAGAACTTTAAAATTTCATTTCATTATGATGTAAAATCAACAATCAACCTAAATATTATGTTGGTTGGGTCTTATTTTTATTATTTGTATCAATTAATACACAATTCCTATTCTGGTAATTCCAATTTTTACTAAAGTTATACTTCTTAGTGTTCCTGACATGATTTTGAGAATTTATGTCATGTCCGTCTGACTACAATAAATTTAACAAATACTAGCATAATCTTCACTAAGTTTCACAGACTGAGTGAGGTTCGGTTAACTATTTATAACTTTCACTAGGCTTATCCTTTTCAAGGGAATCCACTTGTAAATGAAATATAACTTATTTATTTTCTGACCTTAATTTATGAAATAGTTCTATAACATAGTGTATTTAATACGTAATTTATAAAATCAGGTAACAGTTTCGGAGGACAGAATGATAGCACCCTGAAGATGAACACATAACTTTCTTTACATATATCTGATTGACCTGACTCCAAAGGTCAGTGAAAGTAGACATGGAATGGAGTATATATACATAATTTTATAATTTCTATTAGTTTATATAAGTCTTAGAAAATCTCATGATGTCATATACTTAGATTGTGTTTGAAAATCTAATAACAACATAGATGTAGCTATTGCAATATTTATATATTTTTATATACAACTTATTTTAAAGTAATTCAGATTGAGTTGGAACCTCGGTTCCAATAGGTGCATGTAAGGTACACGAATTTCATATTCTAATTATAATAGCATAATTCTGAATCTATGACTCTAATTATGCCGGGACAACTAGACTTATGTTCATCAATTTGCACGTAACTTTTCAAATACATGAGATTTTATGAATTCTTTCTTCTATGAGAATTACACTTCTAAGGGATCGCGTGATTGAATTTCCAAAATTTTTGAATCAAAATAAAACATTTTGTTAGTCAACTCAACATTCGATTTCTACAATTTTAAACTGAAAGGTATGTTTCTTTCATGTCTCTAACCAATTGTAAAATTTCTCTTATCAATTCAATAGCTTTTATTCTAAACCTGTAAAAGTTTAGATCATGAGAAGATTAAAAATAAATGATAAATTGATCCAAATAGTATGTACCTTTAAAGGTATGTACATCTTTTGACTTGTTTTATTTTTCTTCTAATTCTCTTCTCCCCCTTTCTCTCTTCTCCCCCTTTCTCTCCTATCTCCCCTGATTCGGCCAGCGACCAACATGGAGATTATTTCTTTTTTCCTTTATTAGCTCTCTCCCATTCGGCCAGCAATAAAGAAATAAGATTCATCCCTTTGTATTATTTTTTTATTGTTGTCCCCATCTATAACCGCCAAGGGTGGATAAGAGGATGGCTATGACACCGTTAATTGTTTGGTTTGCCTCGATTTGGAGAGCATGAGGTGTCACTAGATGAAGAAGTTAGAAAATGAGGTGGAGGCATGCTGTGGTGAGTTTGAGGAGGTAAGATCTAATTGTATGAACAATCATCTGTACAAAGTTAAAAAAAACACAAATTGTAATTTATTTGTATTGAGTGGTGGAAGCGCACACAACCACTAATTAAATTAATCATTTATTGATTTCTATTCAAATTGATTCATCTACTATTTTGATCTTGTTCTTTAGCTATTAGTTACCTGAAAAAATTAACAATTTTTCAATTACGTTAACAATTGATAAAAGAAATATAATAAGTAGGTTATTTAACTATTAGTTAACCTTAATTACATTAGTACTTCATATTTATGCGTGTAGTTGGCACGTTGTCATAATTTTGATCACTAGAGCATTTATCTTACAATAAGATAACAATTAACTTAATTAATATTTAATTAAGTTAATTGCTTTAAGGTGAAATTATTGATCATTACAGGTGTTCAAGGACTTGCCGGTTTCATTCAGTAGGTTTAGCATCAATTACATCTCCCAACATACTAAAATGGATAGTTACTCCACTCTTGAACTAGAGAAATGTGTGGAGTGCAAGTTTCCTTTGAGAAAAAAAAACGGTGTCTATTTCTTTAAGTGGAGAAAGGTGGATTTGAGTAGTGGAACTTCGACGTTTTCTAGGGAAAAAATCGAAGTGAGAATGTCTAAGCCAAAGAGTTGGTCAAATCTCATCAACAAATTTTGAATATACTTTTCTTTCTCTCCTCTTTTACTCGCATTATATTAGTGTTTGTATATTTTCTGAATCAATTTAAGCTTCCACAATTATATTGTGAAATTGATTTAAAGCTTTAAATATGATTCTATCCTTTCTCGTTGTCAAGTAATCCAAAGTATCAGGATCATGCTTACTCTGTTTTTTATTATTAACCATCTTTAGAGCATAACACCATTTTTAAACAAAAGTCAATAAATCTTTTAACCATCTACTTTCAATGCTTCAATTTTTCCTATTAGAAATTGGGAATGAAAATTATTTTTGTTCCCTTGACCTTGATATTTGGGATATTAATGATTTTGAGAAGGCAAAGAAAATTATTAATGATATTTACAACTTTGTGAATATGAATAAAGAGCTCAAAATATTTTATTGTTCCTTAGATGTTTATATCTTAAATATAGTTTTTAAATGTCCTACCTCTTAGGAAATTCGACTAAAGGCATTATTTAGATATGAAGAAGCTTCTTGTCAACCCAACAGCCTCGTTGTTTCGACCATGTGAGCATTGTTCATATTTTTAGGTTATTTGTCTTAAGAGATTATTAATTGAAGAGAAACTATTTGAATCCTATTTTAATTATTTTAATTTTTAATGATCAATTATTAATTAGTCTTAATGCTTTTGAAATAGTTAATATGATTTATGAATTAGGCTACACCAGTTTGTGGAGTGTTTATTTTATGATTCATGAGACTAATTTAACTAATTTTATTTAGAGTTAATAATTGACAAAGGTCTAGTAACGTGTATGTGAAAGAATTAGATATATGTGGTATGTTAATATATACCAATTTGTAGAGTGATTAATAATGAAGTGAATCCAATTTAATGTGTCTTAATATTAATCTGATTTAATGGAATGCCAATTTTTGGAGACTATATTTCTTATTAAATTAAGATAGTTTTATCCACTTGAATAGGTTATGGAGACTTCAATTTAATCTTATTAGATTAAGATTTTAGGAATACTTTAATCCATATTAAAAAAATGAATTGATTATTTTTTGTTCATATATTTATCCTAATTTATTTTCATCCTAAAGCCTAATTTCAAGCACCACTATTATATTATATTATATTATATTATATTATATGTAAGTCTCAAATTGACCCACGTCACGTGACGAAGACTAACCTAAGAACGCTATGGCTTTGACCATCATATTGACCAAGTCTTAGTCAAGAACCGAAACACGTCAACGAAAGAAAGAATAAAAAAAATAAGAAGAATGATATTAACTATGAAAGTTTAGAAAATTAATTATATCATCTCTAATGAATATCATATAGTTCAACATCATGAGTTCATAAATGAGGAATGAATAAATAACTAAATAGGCTTTGTAGTTCATATGCTTTCTAGTCGCCTGAGCCTCATCGCAGCACACAACTCAACACCATCACGGATCTGGTCCTGTGGAAATCAAACACAAGGGAGGAGGTCCTCACGTAAGCTTTACAGCCTAGTGGATAATCAATAAAGTATACAATGCATAACTTGAATAGCCTAAATCAGAAGTAGAGCCATGTACTTATCTTGAATAGAAGGTGGAGCATAAGATCATCATAAATCTTAATATGGAAGGTAAATAGACATCGATATTCGGTAAAATCATGTGATACTTGATAAACTTGGAATAAAGGACATGCTTAAGAATCATGACATAAGTATTGATAAGACTTGAGTTGGAATTCATGATGGCTTACTTATCCATAATTGAAACATGCTTGCTTTATTTATCCATACTTCTTAATCTTGAAACATATTTGTTTTATTTATCAATGCTTCTTAATCTTAAATCATACTTAGAAATTAGGTGATTTTAAGTGCCTTTAATTCTTAGGGTATGCTGAGCAAACGATACAGCTTTGTGCGGGTCAATGGGTGATCAAACTATAACCAAGGGAGCGACCTTTATCTTGAGGCACTTAGCTTGAACTGGCAACTCATTATTCATCTTCCATCTTAGCTTATTAATCACTTTAAAAACTTGTTATTCTTTGTTATTTATACAATGGAGGCAATAAGATCAGTATGAAAGTAAATTAGTAAAAGGATTCATGTCTGAATCAGGTATGGATCTTAGTGAGAACATGACATTAAAATCAGTTATAATCATGATTAATCATAAGACAACCAAACAATATTCAAATCAAAATCAAGAGAAATGGATGAATGTAATAATGGCGTTGTTCTGTAACTTGGCACGACCGTGATAGCATAGTTGCATGACCATGACAGCATAGTTGCACGACAGTGACAACATAGTGGCACGGGCGGACAGATGGGGTGGCATGAGCATGCTGAAAGTGAGTACGCTGAGGGAATGGCACGGGCGTGCCATAAGGGGGCACGATCGTGACAAAGTGTGAGGGCGGTCGACCGATTTTGTGCTTAGTTGCTCGGTTGAGAATGTGGTCATGGCACGGGCGTGCGAAAGGAGTGGCACGATCGTGATGGCTTGGGAGGGCAGTCGACCGAATTCTTAGATAGGTTCAATCAAGCGATGAAACGGGCATGCCAACATGGTGGCACGGCCTTGACGATGGTGGCACGGGCGTGCCAAAAGGGGGCACGACTATGACGACGGGGATTTTCTGGCCGATTTCAGTCATGAAATCAATCAAACTTTAACAGAGTATCATCACAATCTAATTTTTACATCCTAACAATCAATAAGGTAGAACAATGACAATAAGAATCAATTCCAACAAGCAATTAGTCAAGCAATTATACAATCAAAAGAAATCAGAGCAAACGAATTTCCTTTCGTGAAACCTTCATAATCTTTCATTCATCTAACATGAACCGCCCATGACAAAGGGGATTTGATCTATTCAACTTATGCAAGGTAATTTCAATTCACCCACCTCTATTCCGTGTTTGTCCATGCTGTCCTTCTTGTATCAGACATCCTGCTCTCCCCCACCTCATGCCTGATGCTGCTGCAAATCATCCGCCGACCTCCATCTATAAGGCAGTCAGAGTCAGGGTGTTGCGAGGAGATGTAACAAAAGGTACTAGCAAGGTGAAGGGGATTATAGATCTCGACTATTTTTACCAAGGATGAATAGCGGGTTGGAGTTGACCTTGGGACGTACAACCAAAGGAAAAGAAGAACGAGTAGATTTCTGTTTGGAGGTTGGAGGAAAATTTTAAGTTTGGTTATTTTATCCTTCCTTTGTTTATCGATAAGAAGAACAGCGGGATATCCCTCAGATATGATCTTTTTATCTCCCCTTAACTGCCTTTAATCCCCTCTTTATTTGCTTACTTATTATCCCCTATTAAATGGATTTGATCCCCCTGCTGGCCATTACGATTTGATTCTCTTTTTTTTTTGTTACATCATATTATATTATATTATGTTATGTAACATTTTTGAATTTGCGTAGGATATTATCCGTTTTGAGTCTCTGCCCACAAGGTTTTTTCGAAATGCGTCCTACTAGGCCAAGGTCATGTTTCATATATATCCAGCATCTTTTTCATGACTTATGCATGTGGGACTAATCCAATGCATGCCTCATACACCCTTCCCCCCTTAAGGGACTCAACATTCTTGTTGGGTAATCGCACTCCACCATGCATACCATATATAACATCCTTGGACTTGTGTAGGATATTATCCGCTTTGGACCTTTGCCCGCACGATTTTTTCAAAACGCGCTCTACTATGCCGAGGTTCCCATATATACTCAGCATTTCTCTCGTGTCTCATTCTTTATTGTCATTATTTTGTTTTATAATTACAACTATTTTCAAATTTATATTTTTATCTCTTATTAATTTATAAAATTAGATAATTAATTAATAATTATTCTGACGGTTTGACACGTTTTACTCTTTCTTTTGTTATAATACTTGAGTAACTAATGCACTTTGGAATGGACTTAATTTAGCTATAACATCGTGTGCATCACTAGTGACACTCACAAATGAAATCACAACACATTACATTTTAACTCATATAATAATGTAAATTAGGAATGCTCACACACAAACTCAAAAATATCAAGAACGAAATTGATATCAAATTACAAAATTTAATTCATAATAAAAAAATTTCAAAAACTAACATCCATATAACATTCTCTAGCTTAGCTGGTTGTTTAACAATAAATAATCAAAGTTTCAAAAATAAAATCATAGATGTTCAACTTTATATCCATTACAAACTCCATTACAATCCAAAGCATAAAAAAAACGTAAGAACAAAAACATAAAATCAAAGGCAACATTGCTCCGTTTGACTTCTCAACTTCCCCTCCTTGCAGTAATGACCGAACTCCTCTCAAGAAAGAAAGAAAGAAGAGGAAAAAAGAAAGAGGAAATGCAACAACCACTTTTCTATATATCATATAGGGTTCCTCCACTTTTTTCTCTAGCCATTTTATCCTTTTTCTATGTTCTTGTCCCTTTAGAAATTGTAAAAAATCAAGTAGAAAAATTCAAAATTCGTGTGATCCATGAGTTAAGTTAATAAACATGCAACTAAAGGTATAAAAATTAAAGTAAAATACATATTTAATATGGTTTAAATATGTATAAAATTTTTCTACATGACACATTAAGAGGCATGCTAAATAACTGAGCATTGATAGCTGATGATTCATGCATATAGTCGAATCATAGACATGACAGTAAGAACTTAGTTTACTCTTTTTCTTGAACTAGTCATAAGAAAATTTAATCTCAATCATAAGATAAGATTTTAGGGAATCAAAATAAGTCCTAAACATGTCTACCCTCGGAAAATTTGTCCCACAACAATCCCATTAAACACACTATGTTTTTTCGAGTTCTTTTTAGACTGTTCGTTTTTCGTCCTGCGTTCTCCTCATTCCATACACGTTCAAATTTTTCTCCTTCAATATATGTCATAGTCCATACCAAAGAGCAACAAAAAATCGCCAAAAAAAAGAGTGTGAGTGTAGAAGCAAAGAAGGAAAAAAGAATAGGGAACTTTAACAAATGTGAAAGCTTCTCTGAGTTTTCATTGTTGAAATTTAACAAATGGAAGAAAATTTACATTTTGCATCGCTTTCGTATTTCTGACGATAGTAGTTCGGACATTTGGACTTTTATTTGAGCTTTTTTGTTACAATAAAGCAAATTCTTTTCTTACCGAAAAAAAAAAGCAAATTCTTTTTCTAACTACAAAAGTAGGTCAAAAGTTTAATAGATGAAAATATAAATTCGAAAACAAAGAAGGTACATAACTTTGACTTGATAAAATTTGAATCCAAAATCTTTTCATATACGATTAAGTGCGACAGCAACAGTCTCGACGTTCCGCAACAATTTCTTTTATTTTCCTTTAGTTTCTTTTTCTTCCGCAACAAATAAATATCTCTCGGGCACTCATAATAACTAAAGTTACAAGTGCAGTACAAAAATGTTGTTTGGCTTCTAAAGAAATCATACATCATGCAATATATTGCCTCTGGTTTATTTCAACTTCCAATGGGCAACTGTAAATATATATTGCTTGGGTAAAACGTGGGGTGTAGCGTATGGCCAGATTCTATTCATTTAAGTTAACCAGCAGTTGATAGACGTTAGGCAGATACATAGAAGTTGAATTCTACGACGACAGACACGTCCGTTTGGCTGAGCACTTTGCTGAGCGCATAGCCACGCGCCATCCGAAACTTCCCGCTGCCTCCGACGACGGCGTGCTCGTTTACAGCCCTATCGGCGCTCGACCGCCCCAAAATGGCCAGAGAGCTCCCCTCGTGCTCCCCGGCGGAGAACACGAAGTTTATGGACGTGATGACAGCACCGACACCGAGCGACGTGCCGACGACGGTTCCCTGCGCTCGCCCGAGGAGCTGGGAAGTCGGCGCCGGGCCGACGGTCATGGCGTTGTCGAACACGCTTATGACTCCGAAGGTGGAGTTGGGGAACTGGTGGAGGCTCGCGTCCACGTAGGACGTCTGGTTGGCACCTTGGAAGAACTCGTGGAAGCAGAAGTACAAGTGAGTCATGCCGCCATCGTCGTTGCTCACAGGAGGGAGAGCACCCGAGCAAATGGAGAACGCGAGGGTTGCTGACAGGAGAGAGAGAGCAAGCGACGCAACGGAGGAAGTCATGTGAGCTTGTATGTTTACGCAAATTATGCAAGATGTATATGTTGCGGAGGTGGTTTCAAAGAAAAAGACGAGCGAGATGCACATTTATAGCTAGCCTCCATGCCTTCCTCTTCCCTTCTCTACCTAAGTTACAACCGAAGGTTTCCTTGCAATTTGTAAAGATAGGGACACGCCTCTCAGGTGCCCTGTATCTCCCCTTTCTACTAATACATATGAAGTTGAGCGAGTGGTAAGACTTGGAATAGTATGATTTCACATGGTTTGTGTTTGAAAAAAAGATGGTTAATTAGCTGCCATATTTGATTAGCCGTGTTTACTTATCGTCATCCGAATCGTTCGTCAAAAGTACATAATTTGTGCTTGGACAAACGACGTATTATATAATGGTAACTTAATTAACTGATTGGAACATATTTGTTTCTGCAATATTTTTTACATCCATATTTCTCTGTCTGCACATATCGTCACGCACTTTTAAGAGGAGACGCAAACTATTAAAACCCTTACATTTGTACTCCATCTATACATATATATATATATATATATATACATATATATATATATACATATATATATATATTACTTAAACCCATATATATATATATATATATATTTGATTATGTACTCCATATATATTATAGCACATATGTAGAATCAGTCGCACTTTCAAAAAAAAACGAAAGCTTGGTTGACTTTATTTATGTTTTGGGGCAGAAAAGGATGTCATGCGACAGGTGATTACGACATTACAATTTACAATGAGGACTATGATCACACCATTCGACCTACCACCGTTTGCTTCTTGCATGTATAATTGTCAGGTTTTCAGCATTGTTTCATTCACCGAGCAACAACAAAACAACAACAACAAAGTCTTATTCCACTAGGTGGGGTCGGCTACATGGATCATACGACGTCATTCCGCTCTATTAGTAATTAAACCTTTCGGTATATATCATTCATCGAGCACTCAGTTAAAAACTAGAAGATTGACATAATCCTCGAGCGGCCTCACAAACTTAATTTAACTGAAAATTCAATTAAACTTCATTCACCGAGCACTTGATTTAACTGATAATTATTCTCAAGGATTGATAGGTAAAGTTAATCTATAAAAATAGATTATTGTGCTAGCTCTTATTTCCATATAAGTAGCCTTAATTCATTGCATATGTTTTCTTTGGCATCATTCGTTTGTAGTAATTTTTTTTAACGTCATAGTTTTTTTAGAATTTTTTTATTATACTTTTTTATCGGGATTTCTTCAGTATTTTTTTATTCTCTTTTGATCTTTTTTAGTTTCTATCTACTCTCTCATCTCAAATCATAGATTTTTCTTTTCATTTTTCTCATCTATATATCCGTTCTTATTACTTAATAAATTAATTTTCATTGTGCGTTTTAAAAAGGAGCCACTACAAAAAAAATACTATTTTTCGACGGATAATTTTCGAGAGATAGAAATCCGTCATAATTTGCGACGGATTTTATGACGGAATTATTTCCGACAGATTTTCGACGGTTATAACCGTTGGAAATAAAATAATAGATTATGTAATTTGTTATATTATTATTTTATTTTTTGACGTTTAGGAAGGTTGATATTTCCGATGGATATCCATCCGTCATAATTTTCGATGAATTTTCTGACGATTACGACCGTCGAAAATAAAATATAAATTATGTAATTTGTTATGTTATTATTTTATTTTTCGACGATTAGGAATGTCGATATTTTCGATGGATATCCATCCATCGCAATTTTTGACGGATTTTTAGACGGTTATGACCATCGGAAATAAAAATAATAAATAATGTAATTTGTTATATTTTTTTACGATTAGGAATGTCGATATTTCCGACGGATATCCATCCGTCGCAAAATCCGTCGTAATTTTTTACGGTCGTAACCGTCGATAAATTTATAATAATATAATATGAGGAGTATTTTATTAATATAATTTGTGATAGTCCAAACCGTCACAATTTTCGATAGTTCCGACCGTCGGTAATAATTAGCGACTGTTCAAACCGTCAGTAAAATAAAAAATAAATATTATATATAACTAAATATAGTATATTATTTTTACAATTAAATAATTTTCGATGGTCATAACCGATGGTAATTTTAAAAATAATTAATATTTACTTTTTCGATGACCAGAGCCGTCGGTAATTATCTCGCTTTTTTTTCGTTTTTCCGCTTTCTCAACTTTCCACACACACACACACACACACATATATATATATATATATATATACCCCTCCTCTCTCCATCCTCTCCTCTCTCTCTCTCCCTCTCCCTCTCCCTCTTCTGGCCGGCGAGCCTCGTCGACCGCCAGCGACCCTCTCCCGCCGGTGTCTCTCTCTCTCTTTCTCTTCGGCCCGGACTGTGAGGGGGCCGGATCTCGTCACAGGCGGCCGCTCGTGGCCGGATTCGGCCTATCCGGCCGCTCGTGGCCGGATTCGGCCTCCCGGCGGCTGGATCGGCGGCCCGGTGGCCGGATCCGGGCCCAGCGTCCGGATCACCGGGCGTTCAGATCCGGCCACGGGCTGCGGTCGAATCTGGCCGCCGGTCGACTAATTTTTTTATATTATAAAAATTCTTTGCGACTGTTTTGACCGTCAAAAATTTCGGCGGTCGGGCCGAAACTTCGCCGATAGTTGCGGTGGTCGACGAAAGCGTCAAAAACTTTCGTCGGTCGTCGAATTTTTGACGGTTTCGTCGATCGCCGCAAATATCGGCGGTCACGATCGTCGGAAATCCGTCAAAATTTCTGGCATTTCTTTCTCAACCATTGGAAAGTGATTTGCGACGACCATTTTTTGAGCGGCCCAATTCTGTCAAAAAAATTATCGGAAACATCATTTCCGATGGTTTTTGAGGAGACGGTCGAAACCTTCTGTAATCCTCATATTTGTTATAGTGAGCCACATAAGGATATTACTTGGTAAGAGAGTCGAGTTTTTTTCTTATTCTTTAAAATTTTTTAAATATAACAATTTACAATTACAAAAAGGGTTTAATATAGATGTCATGTGCTTTTCGTGTGAAGCGAGTGCCAAGCAATTTTACACATACTTTTCTTTATTTTTTTCAATATCTTTCTTTGTTAATAGTTTAAATGATCATTGATAATAATAAAAACTAGTTTTATAGCATAAAAATTATAAAAATGTATTATATCTATTTTGTAGGATAATAATATGCTTAAGTTCGTAGAATTTTGAAAATGATGAATATAATTATTGATGATAATATGAATCACATTTCTTATTATCATAATCATCTAAATTATTAATGAAAAAGATATCAAAAAATAAAGAAAAGTATATGTA
This sequence comes from Pontederia crassipes, assembly GCA_030549335.1. Taxonomy (NCBI): domain Eukaryota; kingdom Viridiplantae; phylum Streptophyta; class Magnoliopsida; order Commelinales; family Pontederiaceae; genus Pontederia; species Pontederia crassipes. The sequence continues at coordinate 42,030,671 of CM060190.1, forward strand.
AAATTGTTTGACACGTGCTTCATACGAAAAATGCTTCACAACTATATTAAACTCTTATAAAAAATGATAGAAAATATGGCTAAGTTAATTGCATTGTAACAAGATAATAGTTATTGACTACAATATGATGTCAATAGACAAGAAAAAATAAATCATTTTGATTTATCTATAATAAAGAAGAAGAAGAAAAAATATTTAATGCTAATGTCCTAACTTTTTTTTACTTATCCCCAACTTCGTACATAAATACTATTTCAATTCTCACAACTTAAAGGAGCATTTACTGCATTTCCTTTTCATATTACCTATCAATATGTATTGTTTGACTTGTAGGCATTCGATATGTGGATAGAAGGAAATTCGGTCATAATCGAACCTTTTGATTTATTAAGCTTCTGCTCACCCAATTTATTATCAAACGAAATAAACTTAAAGATGATTCGGAGCTATACTCAATACGGCCTTGATCGATTTACAGGTCAAAAAAGAGGTTCATTATAATGGAGAAAAGCTATGCTAGTCTAGAGCGAGGTCATCTTCTTCGAAGGATGTTTTCGCATAGCACAAGGTTTATTCTCACACATTTTATGACTTAGAGCGAGGTCATCTCCTTCGAGGGATGTTTCCGTCTAGCACAAGGTAGCGAGGTCATCTCCTTCGAAGGATGTTTTTGCCTAACACGGGGTTTATTCTCACTCATGTTATTGCCTAGATCGAGGTCATATCCTTCGAGGGATGTTTTCCCCTATTACAAGGTTTATCCTCACTTATATTATGGCATAGTGCGAGGTCATCTCTTCTGAGAGATGTTTCTGAATAGTGCGAGGTTATCCTCATCTTTACGAATGTTGCCGCCTAGTGCGAGGTCATCTCCAACGAGGGATGTTGCCGTCTAGTGTGAGGTCATCCACACTCTTACAATGTTTCTGCCTTGTGCGAGATCATTTGGCTTAACAGAGCTAGCCATGACACTGATCGTCCACTGGCCCGTGATGGTCTAGATAGTTGCACTTTGTGTGCCGACAAGGGTATACCCTAAGAGAAAGAAGAGCTCATCTAACGAATGAAAGTATGAAAGAATGAATGGCCAAAAGAGGTATAAAAGGACTTCGCCCTTAAAAACAAAGAACATGAATGAAAGAACATGAAGGACAAACCATAAATGAGGAACAAATACCCATGATTCTTCCATGTACCTGATATGAGTGTGTCATGTTTTGACATTATCTATCGGTTGCTCATAATAGGTCGACCGATAATACGAGATTCATTCAACGGATTTCTATCAGTCAATCGACCGAGCTATGCATTTCAAAAGAGATGATCAGTCGACCGATGCTAATAGATCGGTCAACCGACCAGGAAAAACTAGTTGACCAAACCTCAAGTTTGACGCATAATTCTACTTATTATTAAATCTAAATTTTGCCATGATCATTATTGGTTTTCCTTCTGATTGATTATCTATATGACTGAATATGAAGATAAGTTATTAATTTATCCTCCATTGATCCAGCCACCTTTATAGTATGAAAGAATGATATAGTGATTATTAAAGAAAGATGAAAGGATAAAAGAAGGGTGGCCAGCTCATGCCAAGTGCTTATAATTAAAGGTCGCTCCCTTGATCATGGCTCGATCAACCACTGATCTGCACAAGGCTGTATTGTTTTTGCTTGGCGTAAACCCCAAAAGTTAAAGGCAAATAAAGTCATCTGAGTTATAAGTATAGTTCAGGGTAAAGGAGAATGTGCAAGTAATGCAAGCATGATATCAAAGAATCTAAAGGCACCTAAACTTATATGATTTATAAGTAAAATTCAAGATAAAGAAGAATGTTCAAGTAAGATGCCCAGTATTGTTATGATTTCCATCACGATTAATGAGCTTTCTCTTGATTCCAAGTTTACTATGTATTTTCATGATATTAATTATTATGAGTATTTACTGACGTTTAATTGTTCTAACTCCATGCTTAATTTTTTATCAAGATAAATTACTTCATCGATTCTTATTTATTCTATTTAATAGTTATGCATTGTATATTCTTACTGGTTCTCCACTAGACTGTAAAGCTTACAGGAGGACATCCTCCCCTTTGTTTGATTTCCACAGGGTCAAGTTAGTGCTGGTGTAGAGTTGATGTGCTACGACAAAGCTCTGGCGATATGAAAGCACATGAATTACAGGGCATATTAGTTAACCATTTTTCTTCTGCATTTATGAATTTATGATGTAGACATTTATGGACTTCTGCAATATATGATATCCTTCTTTATTTTATTCTTTCTTCCGTTGACATATCTCGATTCTTGACTGAAATTTTGTCAATAAGATGGTCAAAGTTATAACGTCTGTAACGTTCCTAGGTTGATCTTCGTCGCGTGGCGATGGTCGATTTGGGAGCGTTACAGAAAAAATATCAAATCAATATATATATTATTTTTGTAGAAATTATCAAATCAATTATCAATCAAGAGATCGAGAATACAACTCCACAGTTTTGTTGTTTCATCTACTTCTTTCATGGGGCCGGGAGCAGGTTGGGTGAAGATTAGGGGAGGATTAAGAAGTAATGTGTTAGTTCAACATCCATATCAATTATTTTGTTTTCTTTTTCTTTCTCATCTGCCTGCATGGGGTTTGACCAGCACCTTGATTGTAACACTCCACTCACCACCTTGCTTAACTATAATAAAATAATGCACAGCAAATCACCAATATTAATTGAACTACAGCGAAAAACAGTGCAAAAACATTTTAAAAAGCATCACTATTGTATATTTAGTTTGTTTCTTTTATCTCTATATATGAATACCATTTGGTAATTCAAAGGAATGGTGCACATCTGATCGTCAACTGTGTTAATCTAAAAACAAATAGTAATCAGTGTAGTGGCCACATGAAGATGCTGATCGGCAATTAATGGCTTAAAAAAGTCCATACAGCTCTAATTAAACATTATATTAGTTGCCTTATTGTCAGTACATGTATCTTATGCATAATTAGAGAATTTTGGGTCCTGCAGTCTGCATTCCAGCTGGAGTGCATGATGATCTGTATGATCATGTGAGTGGACTTGGTATAAACAATAGAGGTGTTCTCTGGGGCGACCCATGAACCTGATGACTCAACTCGACGATTCGAATCGATTTGGATCGGATCGGGTCAGATTTGATTCGACCCCAACTCGACCCGATCATGAGTCTCCAACCCGACCCAATCAACCAGATTTTTTATTTTTTTAATTTTTTTCTTCTTTATTCAAACTTAAGCTTATATTTAATTTAAAAATTTTAAACAAATTAAAATAAAATATTTTAAGTGCAAAAAAATATTAAGTAATTAGAAAACTTATTTTATACTTTTAAAATAATATTGAGTAATATTTTTTATATTAAATAAAATATAAAATAGTAATAAAAAATTAAAAAAAATAGGTGATCTGGTAACCCGACCTAAATTCAACCCAACCTAACCCGTGTCATATTCCAATCCCATTCTTCACCCTAGAAATTTAGAACATCTTAGACCACAATATTTTTTTAATAACCAAATAGAATAAAGATTACTTAAGATCAATAGTCACTTTTTTGGAGCATTAAGGGCTGAAACCCTCCAGAGCAGTCACTTTCTTTTTCTATCTCTTTTATTTTTATTTTCCATATGTTGCTTTTATGTTTAGGGGTATAATTTGAATAGATTCTGGAAGCAATTATATGGAATCAAGTCACCCTTGTGTGAGAACGATCTTTGCTCAAGTCAGCAACTATATACCTAGCTACATACCAGTCATACGTTAAACCAAACTTGGTTTTTCCCTCTCCACAAAAGAAAATTGCATGATTGCGAAAGATTCATGACATTTGTATATCATTGGTGTTCTTCATTAATAAGTCGTGAAATCATCCTGTTACAAAGCCAGAATTATTCAAATCCAAAAAGGTTCCGTGTTATTATCGTGAAAAAAAAGTTCAAGTAGACACATTCAAATATGGCACACGATTCCTAAAGAGTGTGAAAGAAAAGAAGATACCTTTTTCCAAAAGCTACTTTTTTATGTCAAAGAAAAAAAGCCCCTTTTTTCTTGGTCGATAACTAAGCTACAACTTCTCTAGAAAGAATGTTAAACGAGTTTCTTTTTACAAATTAATTACTGACTACTCGTTCGAGTTGCTGACTCATTAAAATAAATCAAATAAGTAAATAAGAATATTTGCACAGCATTAAAAGGGAACAATTAATTAACTTAGATACAACCAAAAATCAAATTGTTAACGTCATGTATCTCAATCCTGTCCTCTGTCGGTTTGAATAATTTTTTTTCTAGCTAGCATATATAATTACAACATATGTTCGGAAAGCATATGTATGATTATTTGTATGTACCCCCACAAAGCTCTTGTATGATATATGGTTTGACAATAAATCACAAGGTTGCATATAATCGAGGCTCGTGAGCCGATGAGATCGTGTACAAAACTAATTCTAAACCCATTATAAAATATTCTTTTTACTAATTTAAGTCACTTGGCTCTTAAATTATATAACTATAATGTCACAAATTTGCTAAATCACAAGTCAAAATGTAGAAATAATATAGCAAAAGCCATGAGAGAAAAATACTTGTAAACTAAATTATATATCATTAAATTAGAACTATAACTAATACATATATATAAGGTTTAATTAATGCTCCTATGGAGCACATTTTTTTCTGTATACATACATAGTGTATCCTAGAAGCACGTGACAAAATCCATGAGGCGTTTGTATCTTCATTTCTACTTTTTTTTTTCTTCCGACCTCCTTTACTCATCCTCAGAAATGTCTCAAGTTAGTGTTCATCATCTCTTCTTTCTCAAACCTTTTGATGTGTATAAATTAAGCATCAATATACTAGCAAGTATAATAGATGGTATCAATAACAAAGAATGAATAAGAGTGTCAAGCTTACGATAATTAATCTAAATTTTTATCTTTCTAACTTAAATTTATTAATTGAAAAATAACAAGAATTGATTCATATAAAAGTAATTCAAATGATGACAATCAAAGAGAATGCTATTTTTAATTAATATGAAAGGAAATTAAAATTCATTTTTTGTATCCCTATCATATTTTCTTAATTAACAATTAATAAATATTCACTTCTTGTAAAAAAGAATCGGATAAAAAGTATAGGACTAAAAAACTTGAGAACCTAATTATCTTAGTAAAGAATATAATCAAACAACGTTCAAAACTCAATCCACTTCAATATAAAGATGCATTAATATGAAAGACTACTTAAAGTAAAATACTCAAAAACTTGAGAACCTGATTATCATAAATAGAATTAAAATTAAAGATATTGAAAACTTGATCAACTCTAATCTACTTTATGTAAAATGTTGTAAATTACGAATCTCCGCTTAGTGACACAATTGTTTGCAATTAAAATTAATTTACTAACAAAAATATCACACAGACATATCAGCTCGGGTTTGAAGGAACTTGACCCGAGCTGACACAGTTTCTCTTCAGCAAAAATAATGAAGTAAACATATACATATAGTATACTACCTAGATATATTATTGGTAATGTTCATCTATTACCAAAAATAAGTCATTTATGGATATTAGCAGGAGGTACAGGCAAATTTATTATAGTGTCTTTTTCGATGCACAAGGATCAAGATCAAATGAATGCTCATTGACCTAGGCAAACGTTGGGTAGCGAAGTATGGAGCTACTGAAAGCATCTAAGTAACAAGCTCACCCCAAGATGAGTGCTCTCTTACTTCAGTTTCTCTATAGCCTACGGTGGCACAGCCGAGATAGCGATGGGTTCTCTACCCCTGCAGGGATGGAGCGACAAAAGTATTGGAATCCTGACCCCAATTGGACCCAACACGGTCCAGGTGACAAAAGTGATTCTGACGCAAAGTGTTCAATATTTTTTTGCATTTATAACGAGAATTTATATAAAATTAATGCAAGAAACCAATCAAATTAAATTATGCATGAAACACGCATCATAATCAGATTTTCAAAAGTTTAAATAACAAAATATATTAAGAGAAAATCGAAGTTTAACGTAATCTTCCTCTAACAACTAAACTATTCTAAAATAGGAAGAATTAACATTAAATTCGAAGAGAAAACATAAAATAAAGTTTAGAAATTATAGATCAAACTCCCAGGAGAGGTGGACAATTTTGCAACAAGTCTTGACCGAGCCTATGCTCCAAACGATCATCTGGAACTTTGAAATCTTTAGTTCTTAGTTGATTTACATTGGCGCCCAATAGAACTTCATCTCTCATTTATGATGTTGCTAGAGTTTCAAAATCCTAGATTGCCTCCTCTTTGGATTTGTGGTACATCCATATTTATAGGTATGGATTCGGGGCTGAAATCTGAGTAGAATTTGCTCGAGAAATCACAACAATTGATCATGATTTACTGATATGGTAACTTGGGTTGAGTTTATTTCCAACCTGGCCCGAATTTAGGTTGTCGGGCTGAGTGCGAGTCGAGCTCGGTTTATGAAGCTAGTCCAACCCAAGTATGAAACTAACTCGGCCTAGATTCTTGTACAAAGTACTAAAATATGCCACTTCTATCTCGATTTTCATGTTCTTTTGGTCCAATCGTTCTACATCTCCAAAATGATAATCTTGAGATTAAAGACTCGAATGAATTAAGAAAGTAAATAAGAAAACAGGTGCATGCAACAGTAAAAACTATGAAAAATAACCTAAATTATGCATATAAAATATGTATAAAAATGCATGCATCAAATTTTTTCAAGCTTGAACTCTTGCTTGTCCTCAAACAAACTTCAAAGCAAAACTTAGGAATTATAAATGAATCACCATAGTTTTCACCCCGTGACTAATACTTTTCAACTACCATCATTTTACAAGTTCATCGTCAAAGTATCTATCCTCAATCCAATTTTCTATCCCCATAAAATTTCTAGAACTCAAATAATTTAAATTTATTCTAGTTCGGCTCCATGCAAAAAAAAATATATAGCCTATCAAATAATAGCATTAATGTTGAAAGGAAAAGTACGGAGTTAGCTTATTTTTTTTTCTTTTCTTTTTTTGGGATTTGACTATGCATGTACCACTACAAGAAAATTGGGATTTTTCGACGGGTCGTTTCCGACCGATAGAAATTCATCGTAATTTGCGACGGATTTTGCGATGGGTAGAGTTTCGTTGGAATTTTCGACGGCCACAATCATCAGAAATCAAAATAATAAATTATATAATTTGTTATATTATTATTTTATTTTTCAACGATTTGGAACGCCAAAATTTCTGACGAAAAACTATCCGTCGCATTTTTCGACGGTCCAGACCGTCGGTAAATGCAAAATAATATAACATAAAGAGTATTTTATTAATATAATTAGCAATAGTTTAGATCATCGGTAAATGAAAAGTAATATAATGTAATGAGAGTGTTTTGTTAATACAATTAGCGACAGTATGAACCGTCATAATTTCGACAGTCACGACCGTCGGTAATAATTAGTGATAGCTCAAACCGTCGGTAAAATAAAAAATAAATATTAAATATAGTATTTTATTTTTATAATTAAATAATTTTTTACGACCACGATCGTCGGTAACTTTATTAATATTCGTATATATCATGTTAATATATATTATTAATATTTTTTAAGTTTCCGACGGTCCAAGCCATCAGTAATTAAAATTTCACTACCTCACACTTTTTTTTCATTTTTTCGCTTTCTCGTCTTTCCACCTATATAATATATATATATATATATATATATATATATATATATATATGTATGTATGTATGTATGTATGTATGTATGTATGTATAATCTTCCCCAATCCCACTCTATTTTTCTTTCCCCCTATCCTCTCTCTCTCCCTCTCCCTGCCGGCGAGCCTCTCCCGACCAGACGGCAAGCATCAACGGTCGGCGACGTCCCTCTCCCCTTCTCTCTCTCTAGCCCGGACCACAAGGCGGCCGAATCCAGCAGTCGGCGGATCGGCCGCCTGGCACTCGGATCTAGTAGTCGGCGGCCGGATCCAGCAGTCGACGGCCAAATCGATAGCCTGGCGGCCGGATTCAGTAGCCGGCGGCCGGATCCAGTCGCTTGCAGCCGGATCCAACTGCTTGGCGGCCGGATCGGCCGCCCGCGGCTGGATCCGATCGTGGGTTGCCAGATCCGAACATGTCCCAACGGCCGGATCTGGCCGCGGGCTGCCGATCCGACCACGGCCCAGCGGCCGGATCCATCCGCGCTAGCAGTCGGATCCAGCCGCGCTAGCAGTCGGATCCAGCCGTGCTAGCGGTCGGATCTAGCCACTGACCTTCGGATTGGCTGGAATCTGGTCGCTGGCCGTCGAATCGGCGGCCAGTGGGGGGCTAATTTTTTTTATATTATAAAAATTCTTTACGACGGTTTGTGACCACCAATATTTGCGGTGGTCTCGCGACCGTCGAAAGTTTCGACGATCGCGATCGCCAAAGTTTTGACGGTTTCGTCGACCGCCGCAACTTTCGGTGGTTCGCGATTGCCACAAATATCAGTGATCGTGATCGTCGGACTTCCATCAGAACTTCTGACGTTTTTTTTTTTTTCACAACCATCGGAAATTGATTTGCGACGGCTATTTTTCGGATGAATCAATTCCGTCGAAAAAACCGTCGAAAATCATCATTTCCGATGGTTTTCGGAAAATTACAATCGTCTGTAATTCCCATCTTTTTTGTAGTGTACTTCGTCATATTGCTCAAGGTGATCCATGTAATAGGCCTAGGTCATCAGACAATAATTCCCTATGGGTTTAATTACTCAAACACACAAAGATGCTAGATAACATGCTTATAATTGCCTCAATTTTATTTTTGCCACTTGTTTCATCATTTTTTTCACACGCATTATTTTGTGGGATTCAATTAATCCTAATTTTTAGTTAATTTATTTTTTCATAAACTGACAAAGTACTTTGTGCATTCAATAAAAAAAGGCTATTACTATTAAGACACAGTAAAAAAATAAGAAATGAAATGCAAGCATGAATAAGAATTAATGGTCTAAGTAAAATTATGGCAATACAATTTCATAAGTGCACAAGGTGTCATTGAATTTTCTTAAGTGCAATTAAAAAGAAATAGAATGGTACCTTTGTAATTTTAAAATATTTTGCAATTTTTTCATATGATGCATGTATAAAGCAGACATGCAATACTGAAATAAACTAACGAAAGTAAATGATGCAGTAGAATAAGCAAATATTATGCATGAAATACAATCTCCCCCGATCTTGAATTAGACATTGTCCTTAGTATTATCCAGAGAAGGTAAAGAGTACAAAATGCAAGATTCAATAAAAGATTAAAAAAAGAAAAGAAAAAGAGACAACCAACTAGCCCATCTCTAGGGATGATGATGGCGGTGGATACTATCCAAAGAACTCCCGAACTATTTACTCCAGGTGATCTTAACAGTTGGTGATTGTTTGAAATTGTGCCCGAGTCTCCTAATGGTGTAGTGTTGTTGCATACTCTTATGCTCTTGACTAGTGAGAAGTGCGGCTAAATTATCATGCATAGTTGAAACATCAAAACTGACAGGAGCATAAGAGTAAGCCTGCAGAGATATAGAGTTGGGCTGGGGCAATGGACTTGGAACTGTACAAGGTAGTTGCTCACAATGTAAAGGCCCCTCATCCTGCATATGTGTCGAGTTCGGGTCCTCATCCTGCTCAGTAGAATTGAGAAAAGAACTCGGAATAGGATGTCACAAAAGGAAAAATATAACTAATTGGTCTGATTTCTTGCCAACATTTGCACAAGAAAATGTTTCAGGCCTATTCCTGAATTTGAAGACAAGATCATTTGGTGTCCTCCTTACCAAATTCATCTTTAAAAGGATAATAGGTCATGTGGTATGGATTTTGACAAAATAGTATGGATCAAAGTTAAGAGTGAACAGTTCATGTGGTAGTTGGAAATGTTGTATTAAAATCAAATATAATATGGGTATAAGTTAGTAATATTGGAAGTTCAAATCTAAAACTTATATATATATATATATATATCTTTGCATATATAGAAAAAATGTAGACACTACTTTATATTTCCATGGTTAATAATAAAAAGTGTTATATAAATATATTATTAATTATATTTTAAATATTAATATTGATAATAAAATGAGTCAGCTTGTTGATATTGATTAGTTATTATTAAATTTTTATTTACCATTCAATGCTAGTGATTATATCTTAGTTTATTTTACCATAAATCGCTATTATTTCTTATTATTCAATTTTTTAAATACTTTTATTTTTTTCCCATTTCTTGTGTTTTATCCAATTACATATCTATATTAATTTCATTTTTACATTATTTTCCAATTTATTTTCCATGTTTGATTCAAATGTTTTTCTCCTTTATTGCTTTCCTTTTTAATCTTTTATCTTGTCCTCTTTTACTTTCCTATTTTTCGTGGTTTTTTGGTATTTTTTCCCACTTTTAAACCTGAATCATGTTTTCCTGATTTTTAGATTGATTTGTCTTTAACATTTCTTTGTTGCATTTATTGTGTTGTACCGAACCAAACCAAATGTCAATTCACGATTTAACTAATTGCACTGGCTGCTTCGATCTAATTTTAAGAACATCATTATGTTTGTTTATTATCACATTTTGCATTGTTCTCCTCTAAGTGTTGACATGAATCCACTTTGTAACAAGAACAAATCGTTCTATAAAGACGTATTAGAATGTTAGACGAGGATCTGGCTTCAAACTTTAAGTTTGTAAAAGCAACACAAAAACTTAAAAGATTGAAAATGAAAAAAAAATACAAATTTATAAAGTTTGAAAATAGGTTTACAATTTGACTGATTAAGGAGCAAATTTTAGAAATGGCCTTCCAACTACATCAATCTAAATTGTGCATCTATTTTCTCTTGATATCTTTTATTTCATAGAACATATATTAATTTTAATATATTCTTGTTAATATCCATTATCACTACAAGAAAATTTTCACATAGCTATTTCAAGAAGCATCTGCCAAATTAGCATTTTATCGAAGGCACTAGCCTACATCATCTAATGACCCGTCATCAACATGAAGATTGTGATAATACGCCCTTTTGCATTTTGCTAATAGCAATGCACATCATTGCTTCCAAAATAGTAGACTCTCAGCAACGTCTTTTTTTCATATTCTAATACATCACCTTCAACACACTATTTGGGAACTATGTTGTTGTATTGGAGGCTGAATTGGTATTATAAAAATTAAATTAAAAAAAGATAAGTCGAATGTGCGAAAAAGTTGATTCAAATGAAATGTGTGAAGTAATAAAGTATGAATGCAGCCACAATATAAAGGAGTTCGTTGATGAGATTCAGTCATGCATTGACTTATATCTCTTCTTTAACTTCTCGCCTCAAGACCTTTGGAAATTTTCCAAGCACATTCCTTTGTTGGGGGCAAGAAAGAAATTATTTTACATCTTCACCATCATTTTCTTCACTGGAGAGGTAAGGGACACCTCTAATCACTGAGGGGCTTTCACATTACAAGATTATTCTAGAACACTCTTTCTTTATAAGTCGGCTCACTCACAAGAGAAAGAAAAAGAAGAATGAAAAGTATGGCTCAAATGTGCTCGAAGTGCTTCAAGTGTTCAAGAATGTTGTTACAATGCTCAAGTTTTGGCATCATTTTATAGTCTTCTAGGATATGTACGGCCATTGTCAAGGCTTTTTCTTTCTTCTACACTTGATTTGTAGCTGATACTAACTTTTCAAAAAAGTTTGGAAATCATAATTGGTCATCCAAAACTACTAATCGTTAATAGTCAATGCCACTGTAAAAAAAAATGTTTGGACGTTCGAGAATTTTGAGTAGATGTTCAAACTTGAATTTTTTTTTTTAAATTGTACTTTGTGCAAATACTTCAAATGTCCAAACTTTTTAGGCGAATAACCCAACCTCTATTATGGCATATATTCTCTTGAGGTGTGTTTGGATTCAGAAGTTCTTACCCAAGTTTTGTCAAATACTCAATAAAAAAAGTTTCACAAGAACTAAAGTTTTGGTGGAAGGGTCACGTGACTCAATTTTAAGAACTAAAGTTCTTGCCTGTGGCAAGAACATATATATTATATATTTACATGTTATATATAATTATTTATTAATACATTATTATAAAACCTATAAATAAATTTATTTGATCAAATACTATATATAATTATTTATTCATTAATATATTATTAGTAGATTATTTGGAATAAATTTATTTATATCTAATAATAAATTAATTATAATAGTTTACTTAGTATTACAATATAATAAATTTATACAATTATTTATTTATTAATGCATAATCATTCCCCTCATAAAATACATATTTTAATCCAATATTAAACTTAATTAGTATTATTATATAATAAAATTTTTTAATTAATATTTATCGTTAATAGTATTCATTGAATAATTTTTACATTACGTTAAATAATAATTAATTATAATATTTTTATATTATAAAAATTAAGTTATTCCTTTGGTTCTTACCTTTTATCCAAATACTCACTAAACTTATCTATCTAATCAATTTTTTAATTCACCATCATTATATTTTCTATCCAAACATCAACTTAAAACTTTTTTATCTAATCAATTAGTTCTCGAGAACTAATTTGAACTTAAGTTCTGCATCCAAACACAGTCTTGAGAATTTAAGTTCATATGTCAGAACTTTATGACCCAACGTTCAAACTTCCTAAACTCTGCAACTTAATGTTTTTTACTTTTTAAATTTCAGAACTCGTTTAGATGGCATGTGACTTATCTTATTAATTACTAAAATAAATTTATTATTATTATCTTCAATTAGCTTTGTTATCATCAAAATATCAAGAAAATACGATCAGATTCAACAATCTTCCTCTTTTTATGATGACAAAATTATTGGATGACAAAAAGAAATAGAACATATATAATTTAAATAACCCTCCCTTAATCAATGCTCCCTCTAAATAAATCCGTATGATATTTCATTTATAGATATTTGGAGGATATTCGTGCTATTCAACACAAGGAGCAATGAAAAAGGAATTATTATGAGTGTATATTGAACATTATCGCATGTAGCAAGCATATTAATCCTCGTGCTAGAAAATTAGTACCAATAATATCATCATGAAAGAATATATGTGAAAGTAAATAAATCACATCACATCGATAATGCCATACAATGTAATGAGAACACATGTCCATACAATCAAACCATCATGTGTGAATAAAGAAAATACATCCATACTTCTCTCCGTTTTGACATTATCAAAGAGGGAGGGAATACAACAAAATAAAAGCCTAGTACAACAAAATCCTAAGAGCCATCGAAGTCGTTCGAGGCATCCTCCTCGTCTAATTATGAGGAAACAAACCCTTATGAGCAGAAATAGTCGAAGACATCGACACCAGGAGTGTACAATCGTCGATCCGTTTGTTGAACGGTTTGATGGATAGCACACTACTCAATCTTTAAGGCCTTGATGCATGTAATAAGAGTCGAAAGGATCATGCTCACTAGAAGCATGTGGCAACTAATTAGCATCAGACACAACTATCATGAACTCAAGATTAGGCTCACCAAGCGAAACATGTGTAGCAGGCTCTTTCAGATGGAGGCTCATCCATCACGGCATCAGTTAAAATCAACAACCCATGCACCATTAAGGAAATAAAGTCCCTTGTGTCACGAGGTGGAAGAACCAATTATACTTACAAGTTGTGGAGTAATGAAGGGCTCATCGTTATGAATCTGGACTCGATGCTGATGGAAGATATGAGTAAGGAACTCATAAAAAATAAAGAGTAGTGATGTGGCCATGGAAAACAACAATGCTCTCCCAAATGTGAAGAAAGTGATGAACTAGATAAGAGCCAAAGTTGAGATAAGAGGTGTTGCCAGTGTAGAGACAATACATAAAGAAGAGATCAAAGTATGTGATTTTTCTGAGGTGACTAAATTGTGGGGCAATGACACGGTTCCAAATATGATGAGCTGCCTTCAGGGTAAGAGTAAGGAAGCAATGCATTCGGTCGGTAAGGAAAGGTTGAAACCTACTATAAAAAATTACCTCAGCAACCATAGACATAGGTAGATCATATGAAGGTCAATGATAGGACACAATCAAAGGCGAAGAAGAGTTAGGGACATCAAACATGTCACAAAGCTTTTGACCTGTGAAGTGACAGTGAAGTCCAAAGCATGAGAATAAATCTTGACAAAAGTTGTTTCATAGGAAAGATTCAAGAAAAGAGATGCATGTGATGAGGATAAGTTCGGATTTAGGGTTAGGATTTGAAGTAAACAAAACTGAAAATTAAGAGAAAAAAGGGGAAACATCGGTGTTGTGACTTACCACTTAGGGACCATTTAATATTGGAACAAATTAAGAACAATGGCTTTGTTCTTGTCCCTCCATCTGAATGCTCCTAGAATGAATGTAAATGTAGAGACAAAAAATAATCTTGTCGGTCACCTATTTTTTTGCATTCGAACTTGAAAAGGTAAGAACATTGAGTTCTTGTTGTGACCAGGAACATAAGAGAATGTTCTTTCCTTTTCAATTTTTTAAATAGTTAAATTTACTCATAACAAAATTATTCTTATACATATTTTTTCTTGTTCCATGGACAGGATGACTCCAAACCAATTCCTTAAGGATTGCTAGGTATGATGAAGGGTGATGGCTAGCCGGAGAGTGGTAGTTGATGATGGCGGATGGTAATTGGCAGTCAGGTAGATTCGAATTGAAATCCAGTGGATATGACAATTAGAGACCATTTGGATGTCGATTCCAGAACAAAAGTAGGTGGAAGAGGAAGAAATGGATGGCAGCGAGGTAGGAGGTTGGAGGATAGTCTCCCATGCCAGTACAATTAGAACAAAAATAGGTGGCGACTATAGCGGGAGTCGCGGATGCGAGGGGGGAAATTAGATGGGAGTTCATATATTCTTTAAAAGTGTTTTCGAGCAATCGATTTTTTGTGCTTAATATGTCGGACCAATTTAACTTGTGAAGTTCAGATGCCCAAAAATATTTAACCATTTAAGCATGTTAATTGGCCATTTATTTTTGGACGATTAAAACTATTTCTAGAATTGAACTATCCAATTTATATCGTAATGGCCCGTTTTCAATAAAAAATTTAAAAGATTTGTAGGTGCTTAGTAACACCTTTTGATGTTTAATTCATGTTAAAAGTACTATGTGCATCCAAGTCACTTTTAGTTTGCATTGATAGAAAAATCAAGTTCCCAACATGCCCACTTCTCATAAAAGCATATAAAAGCATTCTTTGCATAAGTATTTTGTAAATAAATTAATTAGTTGAATCACAATGAAGAGGTATCCAATGATAATATTTTTCGGCTCATGTGTTCTTTATATCTAAGGTCAATGTGATTAGTCCTCGGTGTTGAACCAAATTTTTAGCTATTTTAATAGTAAAATTTTTATAGCTATGAGTACATTAAAATAAATAATTTCATAATTCAATAATTGTTGTATGATCAATAAAATTTAAGCTTATTTCCTTTAACATCCCTTCAACTATAACTTTTTTCCACGTCTAATCCTAAACTATAAACTTATAAATTTTAGTCCCCAAACTTACCCAAATTTGAAACTTAGGTCTTTCTATTACATTTTAATTGAATTTTATTAAATTTAATTATGAAATGTCCTTTTTACCCTTACGTTCATATTACAATAAAAATATTTTAAAAATAAAAGAATCAATACAAGTAAAAGTACTAATTGATAATAATATTTTTATACAATATTATATTTATGTCGATGTTTAGATCTAAAGCTTGTTAAGTTTCTTTTTCTAATAACTGTGAAATATCATTTTTACCCCTTATTTTTAACATGAAAAAATATTTAAAAAGAAAAAAGATCGTTATAACATAAATATAATGTTGTATAAAAAATATTATTGTCAATTAGTACTTTTACTTGTATTGATTTTTTTTATTTTTAAAACTTTTTATTGTAATATGAACATAAGGGTAAAATTGACATTTTATAATTAAATTTAACAAACTTTAATTAAAATTTAATAGAAGGACTTAAGTGTCAAATTTGGGTAAGTTTGGGGACTAAAATTTGTAAGTTTATAGTTTAGGGTTAGATATGAAAAAAAGTTATAGTTGAGAGGGTGTTAAAGAAAATAACCCTAAAATTTATGCACAATAACTACCAACATTTACGTATTCTATTTATGTGATTGAGAGTACAATAAAGTTTTATTTTTTACTAGCCCATGATGAAAGAGTTATTAAAAAAATTAGATATCACACTAGCACTTTTCTATCAATTTTTCATCCAACAAAGTCAACATCGATGCAAGCACACAAATAAAAAAAAACAAATTTCTATCACAACAAATTACTCACACAAAAGTATTTTTTTTTTAAATATTGCATTTTTTATGTTAATAGTAACTAAATGTGATTGTTAGGATTCATATTGAAACCTATCACACAAGTGCAAACACTAAACATGATAGGTGGGCTGTATGTAATTAAATAAATAGGCGAGCTATATGTCATTAAATAAAATAAATTTTCAATCATAATATAGATTTGTCTTTTTCATCAATGTCTAATTTAGTTGAAGTGCTTTTGTGAATCAATGACTAAAAACTAAAACAGCTCTAATGTATGATAAAACTTGAAGATCAATTCTCAATAATTGAAAAAAAAATTCATTGTGGATTTGCTCTCCATATAACTCATTGGTGATGCTCAGGATAAGAAGGAAAATGAGCAAAAATTATAAAACCTAGTTAATCGAACAAGAAACATGGAGCACAAATTGGAGGAGGACGAACAACCAATGAACTCACGAATTTAGTGATCAAGAGGAAACAATTGAGACCAACTCAAAATCGAAACCTCAAGAAGTCATCAAACTGATAATCAATTTGAACTTATAAAAAAGTAATCGGGTGACTGACAGCAAAGGATTTACAACAAGTTCAAATGTTGTCTCATGATAATCATTAATCAAGTCGACTAGCACTCCTCCTATAACGTCTTGGCCTATCAAGATACTTACTACTTCGATCCCCCGACTCTCAATGGGTGTTTACTACATTATTTTTATAATTACCTAGCAATCCATGTTATCGAACAGAAATATTGCACATTATTAAATTATTGTTAATGTGCATTATCTTTTTATTATGTACAAGTAATTTCTCTAGTAATTCAAATTAATATGCTTATTACTAGATAATGTATATTTTTACTACAATACCCTTTATCAATAATGTCAAGTTATATCTTATATGATTCAAACAAAAAGTCAAATATAAAATACATAAAAATAATGAATTAAATAAATATAATGTAAACCTTTAATATGTTTTTAAATGAAAATAATGATAATAATTACTAATATATGTAATATTAATAATATTTATTATAACTCATAATATATAGTATTATAGTCATATGAATAAAATGATAATAATAAAACTTCAAATAATACTTAAATAAATGATATTATATCACAATTATGATAATGGGAACAATACATTCTTTTTTCTGTTGTTATTACTGTTATAATTTTCATTTTGTATTTTGTTTGTCTACGATTGAGAAGACTAGATATGGAAAGAATATTAAAATCATATTGCATGTTGAATGATTTTTTTTTTAGGTAGGATGATCTGGAAGATCAAGGATCACAAGATGGAATTGAGAATCGTAAGATCCTCTTATGAATAAAAAATACATTTTCTTAACTACAACTTAGTATTTTACTCCCACTACAAGAAAAATTCTAATTTTTGACGGTTCATTTTCGACAGGCGTAAATCCGTTTGAAGTACCGACGGATTTTTCGACGGATAGAAATATCTGTTGAAATTATCATCGGATAACTTTTCGACGGTTTTAGTCGTTTGAACTTACGATGATTGAAAATTCGTCGAAACTTTCCGTCGAAAGTTTCGATGATCGTAACCGTCGAAGATATTAAAACCGGGTGATCAGTTTCCATGCTAATTTTTCGACGGTTTAGACCGTCGAAAGTTTCGACGATTTACGTATCTGTCGAAACTTCTAGCGATCTTAGCCGTCAAAATATCTTAACGTTAATGGGTTATCTATATTTTCACTTTCGACGGTTTCGACCGTCGAAAGTTGCGATGTTTCATGGAACCATACTTTCGGCGGTCGAACCCGTCGGAATGTTAACTCATTTTAATTATAATTTAAATGTTTTTGAAAGTTTTGACCATTGAAAGGGAAGATTTATGATTTATATAATTCTATTTTACTTTATATATAATATTATATATTTTGACGGTTAAAATCGTCGAATGTGTACGTTCAGCAATTTTGGCCGTTTGAATTTGAATTAACATTTTATTGTCTTTACCTACATTCTGACAGTTCCGACCATCAAAAATGGACTATATAAATATCCGACCCCACTGTCACTATTTCAATTTTCCTCCCTTCTACTCGATCGCTCTCGATCTCCGGCGGCTTCCTCCGATCGACGTCCCGGCACCCGCGCTCCGCCACCGCCTGCGATCGCGACCCGGCCGTCGGCGCCTATGATCTAGACTCGTCGCCGCCTGAATGATCGAAGTCGCTGTGCGCCGCCAGCAGTTCGACCTGCCGCCGCCTCTGCAAATCTCCGTCTCCGACGCCGGTATGCTCCCCGGCCCCATCCTCCGGCCTCTCTCCTAGCCTTCGCCTTCTGTCTTTGCAATGCGCTCGCGGCAGCCAGATCCACCCGCCGCGGCCAGATTCGCCCTCCGCGTGCAGCGGTCAGAACCGGCCGCGGAGGCCCGATGCGGCGGCGCACGACGGCCAGATCTGGCCACGACGGCGACTAGAACTTGCCGCGGAGGCCCGATCCGGGCACCCGCGGTGGCCAGAACCGGCCGTGGCGGCGACCAGTTCCATTCTTCCAAATTGGTTCATCTTTCACGATTGTTGTATCTAAATTGTACAGGAATCCATTAGCTTATCATGTGTATCTAAATTGTACATTTTGATAATGAACTTTAGCTAGAGCTTCAGCTTATCATCTTGAATTTTATTCTTTTGTTGAGCTTCTTATAATGAAAAACGTATGACAATTGCTTTTCTCCAATGAGAAATAGATAAAGATCCTCTTCTTATTGTCATCTCTGTTGCTTGAACAAAATTTGCCAACAACTGCAGACATTAAAAGACAACCAAGTTGTACATGCATAGAATTTTGAGGATCCATTTCACAATAGCAGTACTATCGATCGGTAACCACAAGCTTCTTGTATGTTAATATATTTTAATTTTTCGTACAGCACTTTGATTTCTTGCTTGAGGAGCTTTGTGAGGTTTCTCCTTTCGACAACTTTGAAAGTGTAAGAATGCAAAATTTTAGTGTATCATAAATTTGGTCTTCAATTTTGGTAAAGGAAAAAATAAGGGAAAAGAGAAGGTCGTCTTTAGAGATACTTCTCCTCTGCTGGCTCCTATATCAGTCACGGGCATTCGCATAATTGAACGGCAGTCTCCTCCACTGGCTCCTTTCTCTCACGCCGATATTGTGAACCTGGAGACACAATTGTCGGAAGAACCCGTTAGAGCTCCTGATACTGTGGAACCCTCAGATGCAGCTTCGTCATGCACAAAGCATATTTACAACTAGATGGTAATTTAGGGTAAGTGTTATTTTATGTCTTTCAAATTCTTATTCATTTTGTGATTCATCCATCAAATTTTATAATTTCGTATTCTTAAAGGTTTGTACCGTCGAAACTAGCGGCTGTCGTAGTTACTAAGGTGTTGCGACATAGGTATACTAATGTGTGGCTTACATGGAGGGAAGTTCCTTATGCCACGAGACATATGCTATTTAATGAATTTCAGGTATCCTTAGAAGCCAACTTGATCATTTAAATTTATCTTCCTACTAATTTAATTATTTTTATATATATGCAGGCTGATGTGTGGTGGGATCCCGAGCATACAAAACAAATGTGAAAGGCTTTTAATTATCGGTGCTCAAAGAGATTGTCCATGATGCTTTCAAAAGCTCGAGCTGCAGAAGAACAACCCAATTGAATCCCTGAGGCTGTTTGGATCAAATTGCTACGAAAGTGGTCCACCGATGAGTACAAATCAAAGTGCAAAAAAGCGAAAACAAGTCGAGAATCCGACCAGAGAGCATGCTTGCATTCGGGTAGATGTGTATCCACAAGCATGATTGCCAAGAAAATGATAAAGTCTTTCAATATTGCGTGGACAAAATATTATACTTTATTTGACATTTTTAACTACAAGAGAAAGATACGGGTAGATCATCTACTCAGGACGAAATATTTCTTCGAACTCATCAGAAGAAGAATAAAGAATGGGTTTCATCGTTGCTCAGGAGACATATGTCTGTAAATCTACTTGCCTCTTATTTTTTTAAATTTCAAGTAAATCTATAAGATAGTAAATTCATCATTATAAATAATAGCTTTGATTTATCTTTTTTTAAAAATTTTAGGAGGGTTACAAAACAAGAGAACTCGAGCACATTATGCAAGCCACGCAGGATGGGACCACGCCGATGATCCCAAGACAACTTTGGACGGACCACGTCGAGGTTAAGAAGGGTCGCATTTACGGCCTCGAATCTTCTGTTAGGAGTGCAGATATTTGATATGGTCGTAAATCGATATCAGGTTCTTCCGTCAAGGTATGCAACAAATGTTTGACTTGATCAGGCAAGAGATCAGGTAAGAGGTTACGCAGGAAATCAAAAAGGAGTTCGAAGAACGTGAGCATCGTATGAAGAAAGATATAAAGAAAATGATGCGTGACAAATTCGACGACGAGGACGATTTAGTACTATAGCTTCTTTGTGTTGTGTTGCGCTCAGACAACGTGCTCCATGCTATCTATATACACACACTTCCCCTAGTTGATAAGATTCTGCAAATTTGTTCTACAGAACTCACTCTCTCTCCCTCCTCTCTCATGCAGCCTTCGAAGAGGGAATCTCCAAGAGCAAAGTTGCAGTGAAGCTGTTGTGCAATGATGAGGTGCCTTGCGAAAAGGTGGAATTGCAGGATACAAGTTGTTGAGGTCCGACGGGGAAGGCGAGACCACATCTTCTTGTGCCCATGTGTACGAAAGCTACTCGGGCTCTGAAATCTCGAGTCCATGTCTGACGTCGATGTAATTATGCTTTTTCTTACCATCTGTTGGCTTTATTATGGAATTGGATAGTATGTGTTTGGATGATGTTGCATTTGTGTTGTGTTGGATAATTGTTATGTGTAGGATTTGTGTTATGATGTTATGATGTTTGGACAATTGTTATGATGTTACATTTGATTATTATGTTACATTTGGACATTTGTTGTATTATGTGTTTGGACATTTAATTTCTGTCATTTCTTTTAATGTTTTCGATGGTTAAAATTGTCGATAATCATCGATATGTATTTAATTTTTTTGATACTTATCGACGATTCTAATCGTCCATCCAAACTTATAGACGGTCTTACCCGTTGATAAGCATCGACGGTTTTAACCGTCCAAAGTTAACGACGGTTTGAGCCATCGAAACTCAACGGTTTTATCAATGGCTCAAACTGTCGATTTAAATTTTTGATGATTTGAACCGTCGATACATATCGACGGCTCAAACCATCTTAAATCTTCAACGGTCGACAGCCGCGCCCGTCAACTGGACCGTCAAAGATTTTGACGGTTCAGAGATAATCGTCGCAAATCGATTGTGACGCGTCATTTTCGTACGGACGCTATCCGTCGAAAAACGTCATTTCCGACGGTTCTCGACAAATTACAGACAATTTTGACCATCTATAATTGACTATTTTCTTGTAGTGTCCCAATATCCACGTGACAACTTAATTAACGTTTTCCATAGGTTGCATAGTTATATGGAATGTTACAATAAATACAAATAATTAACAATGCTAAGTTACTTTTTTCATCTGAATTAAAAATTAGATATTTTTGTCTAAATATCATTATTTTATTAAAATTTTACTTAATTAGTATTAGACTGTACATGAAAAATAGGAATAACAAATTGAGTAGGGGACAATAGAGAGAACTTCAACTCCTTCCTTGCCATTTTTTATTGTTAATATTATAATTGTTTAGTATTGAAAATTAAAAAATTTCTAAGACCGTACACTTGTACCAATCATACGACCCAACTATAGATTTACACACACGGACGACAAGAAAAAATAGACGACAAAAAAACCTTTGATTAATTTTTTCCTAGAAAAACATGGCTTAGTTTTTATTCGTGAGCGTTTAGGAAATATTCTTTATGCACGTCTACATTTGTAAACTCAACAAATTTTTTGGTTTTCTTTGGCAACAGATGTAGTGGACAAAACTTTTTGTCATCTTTAGGCCAAAGCTTAAAGTCTTCACTATAAATAAAGAGAAAAATGTAACTCATAAAGAATTGACACCTGCAATCCGATTAAAGTCTGACGATGAATTTTAATATAGAAAGTTAAGATAAATTTAATCATTTGATGTCAAATAATTTAGATGATCATCTATCTTTAAATATTGATCAAATCATGAATATACACAGGTAAATTTTTATTTATTTACACCTCCGTATATCACATAAATAAATTAGGCCAATTTCATATAGTGGCCCTATTCCTTGGGGAAACTTATTTATCTGGCTAATTCAAAATTATGTCTTTGGTAACAAGATTTATGAATTTCTAATTTCTAATTTCTTCTTTCTTTTTATATAATATTATTTCCAACTGGTATTAGCCCAAAGCCCAAAGACAAAAGACCAAAGCCCAAAATCCAAGGCCTATAAATCGTAAACAATACAATCCGAAAGCCCAACTGAATGGCCTGCCCTTGCCCATTTTGTTATTGCCCAACATTTCGTCTTATTTTGTCTCGAGTCACTTTCGCTGAAGGTTCTTTATAGTCAGTGTTTGCTATTGGCCCCTCTAGAGATATAAATCTTTTTTTTTTTAAAAAAAAAGAGAGAGATATAAATCTTAAAGTATTCAACATTTCGATTTTTTATTATACTCTATGTTAAAAAGAGGTCAAGTTGTGATCGGAATAATCCCATGACACAACCTGATTGGGACTGGATTGATTTTAAAGAAAAAAAAAGAAAAAGAAAAAGAAAAATTAAGCTGATCCTATCCGATATGATCAGGAACGAGATTTGAATCGCTTCGGCCAACACTTCCAAAAATATATTTGGCATTCAAACATTTAATCGGTTCCCACAATTCTAACTAATTAAGGTATAGACACTCTTACCATGATAATAATTAAAAGTATCTATATCCATATAATAGGTAAAACAAAAAGCACAATCTAAAACCAAATATTACTAAAAAGTGCATTTATACTTGTCGTACTTGGACACCTGCATGCTACGTTAGGTACAAAGTTATAGTAATCTCAAAGTGCAGGTTGGTTATATAATTAAAAGAAAAAAAACTTGTGAATTAGCCAACGGCATGTCACAGTACGTATAAAATAAAAGATAAAGTAGAACGATGGTTTGTATCAGAAAAATCAGGTTTTGGTAAGTAGCAGAAAGTTAAAAATTTTCAACTTTTATATTTCGTAATCAAAATTGTTATGATTTTTATTTGAGAATATATATATATAATATATAATTTTGTTTTGGTCCTTTTGGCTTCGAACGACGATGGAGATAAAATCAACTTCGATGTCTATCCACTCCACTCCTTGTTGGAATCACGTAGCATATTCACATAGGTGCCGAATACTGAATACATCACGAGATATATTCACCCACAACTCATTAAATTATAAACGAGAATTAAATGTGTTTCATGCATGTTTCAAACTCAAGATCGTCATCATCACCACCATCATCATTATATATTTGCGTTGCATATTTCCCAGAAACATCTAAAGCAATTGTATGTTTCTATTTAAAAAAAAACTGAAGTAATCATAATCTTTTATTCAACTTGGATACAGTACAAATAAAAATGCTAACACAGAATGAACTCATAGCCATGCATGGGATGCATGTTTTATTCTACGAACAACACATAAATATGTATGTATCATCGGCCGTATCAAATATGTGCAACACTCATGCATATATTTAACTAAAGCTGTTGATGTCCGACTATGTATTATTAATTAATTGACTAATCAATAAGTCCAGACGTAGATATCGAACTCCACCACGTAGTAGGGGGTCATCTGCGTGATCTTGCTGAGGGCGTAGCCGCGGGCCATGCGGAAGAGCCCGCTGCCGCCGACGATGGGACGGTCGCCGGAGCCGTCGCCCATCACCTCACCGTACATGGCGAGGGTGCTCCCGTTGTACTTCCCCTCGGTGAAGACCATGTTGATGCTGGTGAGCAGCGAGGCATCGGTGAGGGACACGCCGACGGCCATGCCCTGGCCCCTGCCCAGGACCTTGGAGCTCGGCTCGGGGCCCTCGGTCATGGGGGTGTCGTAGACGTAGATGGCGCCGAAGGTGCTGGTGGAGCTCTGGTTGAGGCTGACCACGGGGTAGACGGTGACGTTGGAGGTGTAGAGGTGGATGTACGTGGCGTTGGCCATGGGGTACTCGGGCTGGGCGTCCGCTGAGACGGCGGCGGCGGCCAGGACGAAGAGGAAGCAGAAGAGGGCGGAGGTAGATGAGGCCATGGCTTGCTTTACAGTGTATTTTACTGCCGTAATAACAGTGTACACTGCTTTGCCGCGTTGGCCTTGGAAGTGATTGGCTGCTGCTGAGGATGTGCTTCGTGGCTTGTGCAATTTATAGACTCCATCGCTTCTCGTCCCGATACAATCCAGGCGTTGAAGGTCCACGGAGTTGGCGGTCTCACTACTCCAAGTACTCTTCTCAAAAGTTTCTTCAATAATAATAATAATAATAATAATAAATAATGTCTGCTGTTGAAGACTGACTGATCCTAGTGGTCAGTCTTCTAAATTGGCATGCTGTTATATATAGTTTAGTGTCAACGAGCCGCCACGACAAGTGCCACCAATACCATTCATGTGGAAAAATCAGCAAGAAAGACGTAACGAAAATTACATGCATGGACGTGGAGGGGGTGGGGTTTGGTAGGTGGCTCAATTTTAGAAGGTCCCATTGATGAGTAATATTTAATCTCCCAGACAATTTTTTTTCTCTCTCACTCTCTTGAAGGAAAAATTAGTTGCTATCAAAGCTCCAGTCATCTTCAACATCTTTGACTTGGAAGGCTAATCAAATTCGAACTCTCGATCCTTATGAATAAAAGAATATCTCAATTGGTCATAGGTAAACAATTTTGATTATAGAAATTTAGATTGATGATGTAGATTAAATTATATTAAGTCATATATATTCGATTATTCATATAATCTATTTAATTTGAGCCGTTGATCTTAAATACGAATTATTTAATAAACTGTGGGATAATTAATACGAAACGTAGTACAAGATTAACACTACATCCACCGTACGTAGGTTTAGACACGTAGAAATTTCGAAATTATAGCAAGCATAAAAAGAGAAAAAAACATCACCTTCTCTCAGCTCCAATTCTGATGCATCATTTTTTTTATATCTCATATTTAATATGATATCTTAAACTTCACCATTAATACTTTTTTTTGCTACATCGCTAAACTTTATTTGTAGTGAAATAAACCTTCAAATGGTCTATACCGTACGTATATATATGATATATCCATTAACCATTATGCACGTAATTGGACACAGACGGATTACCGAATAGTTGTAAAGAAACATACATATTGGTAATGCTGAGCAAGTCAAGGAAAACATGTGTGACCCCTTGATTTCGCATATGCTGCTGGATCTTAAACCTACTTATTTCAATGTGACTAATGCTTCAGTGTCTTGGAGTGCTAGCGATCTAATACTTCATAGCAATTGAAATTTGCCTCTCCTAAATATCTGCTTTTTTTTGTGATCGTTAAGCAAAATTATATGTATATTCACTTGCCTCCACAATTATATAATAATCAATGGATTTTGAGTGATAGCTAGATATATCCACCAGGTTGCATATGAGATATCATTTTATATACTCAATGACATCCCGGCCGATCACCTAATTTTTGCAAGTCGATCTGATTAGTCTTAAAAAAAATAAATATGTAATAATGATTTCAATAAAAAATAGCTAGCTAAATAAGCAAGATAATCTTAGAGCAGTGTATGATATTTTATTTTAAAATGTGAATTAAAGAACATAAAGAAGAAGTATTTTTTTTTGTGCACTTAATAATGGTGGGGCATGTTAAAAATTAATTATGAAAAGTTGTTTCATTAAAATTTGAAAAAATCTCAGTTGTTTTAAATTCTTGAATTGCAGTTTATTAATATTAATATATTCTATATTTACTATATACCTAATAATACGTAAAAAATTATGGGGCCAACTGACCCCATGATAGACCATGTAGGTCCGTGAATGGTCGTCGTTAGCGATTTTTTTTATGAATTTTTTTAATAGTAAGATGTAAAGATATACCTACTCCGTTTACGATTTTTTTTTCATTTGTGTTTGCCTTTTTATTTCGTTCATAAAAAAAGGGTCGGATGACATGTCCAATCAATTAGCAAACAAACGAATGTAGCGTTATCAACATGGCGAGGAAAATTAGGCTATTGCCAATATAAAATGGGATAAAAGGTGGATTTGCGAAAGAGATACATCTATTTGCATGTTACAAAGTGTTGTTATATCCACTTTTTTATGCACATGCCAAATAATTAGACTTAATTTGAAAAATTCGTAAAATTTGCGAGGGATTATTCCCTTGCAAAACATATGAAATCCGTCGGGTACTTATAAATTTTATGATTCACCATCTGACTGATCAAGGATCATAGACTAATTATTGGTTGAAAGAACCAATTATAACTCTAAAATATATTCAAATAGATAAAGAATTGCTTTAGAAAATAGTTAACATTTTACGTGTGTTCATCTTGCTTATGATTTTTCACATAATAAATGAATTTGTTATTTGACTGGTCATGTGGAAAACTGATAAAAGCCTAAAAGTCAAAGAAAGCTAAGTACAAGTGTTTGATACCTAAAAATTTAAAACGGGACAGGGTTTCACAAGTTAACATTGTAAGTATAGGTAATGATCGACTATTTAAATCACAAAAATAATGTGAGATGGACTAAGAAAGAGATGAAGAAAAACTGAGAACAAACTTCTTTTTGTGTGAATCTATATACTTATAATGTGACCAGAAGAGTTCTAAAAAACAAATTAAATAAAAACCTTTCCAAAAGAGAAACATAGATTAGATTAAATTTCTATAGATATATAAAAAAAACTAATAAGTTATGCTAATTAGCATAATCATGTAATTTGATGAGGTCCATAATTAGTTGCTGTGTGTGAGTCCACAATCTCTCATGCATTAAGGAATTCATTTTACCGGGGGAAAAATAATATATATTAGTTCACACCTCCATTAATGTCGTCGTCTCACTTGTACGGGATTAGCATCTAGTTGCATTTACTCTATTTCTCTACATTTTTCGGTGTTAAGAATATTTTCTTCTTATCCTTGTTGGTAGGTAGATGTGTTATTTCTTCGGACGAGCATGGCGTAGGTAGGTGTGTTATTTCTTCGGACGAGCATGGCGTAGGTAGGTGTGTTATTTCTTCGGACGAGCATGGCAAATTAATTAATGGTGTAGAGCTAATTAGTCTTCCACACACATTGCTTTCAAAATTGTCTACAATGTTTGACCAGTTGATGTGCCTCATGGCCATTGGTATTTCCGACGTTGATATATTTTCTTCCGTTTGTGTGTGTGAAGGAGAGGGGTACAAAGTTGGATGGATATAAATATATAATAATTAATGTATTAAGAATATAAAATTAATGATGTTATTTTTTTAATAATTTAAATTTTAAAAAAAATTAGCACATTAAATTTAACATCATATCAGTTCAAAACTCGTTAAAATTTTTATTGAAAGAAAAATATTTTTCTCCTTTTCTCTTTGTTGTCTGCGTGATAGGCTGAAATAAATTAAAATTATCAATGTTACTCTTTTTAACGATTTAAATCTTTAGAAAAATTAATTAGCACATCAATTTTATCGTACATCAAATTTATTGACGGTGACTATTTTAACTTCAACCTTCCCTAAAAATGATGTGGTCATTCGTATTTGTGTAGGTGATCATCTTTATTATTTGTCTTTTTTTAATGTATTTAAGGAGCTTCCATATGATTTGAATTAATAATCATATGTTTCAATTACTGGAACACCAGTAAAGGGACGGAGAGGATGTTATACAATAGTCGGAATTAGTTTTAATTTCTTCAACAAATTAGTCAAATTTGAAATTGCAGAGGCTGTCTATTATTTTTTCTAGGCAAATTGAAATATTTACCAAGCTTTTAATTTTATTCATGATCAAATTACAACACGATCCCCCCCCCCCCCCCCCCCCCCCAAAAAAAAAAAAAATTTGAGATATATATGCAGCGGCCGGGGCGTGCACTAAATGGATCTTTGGCATTTAACTTGTATTCCAAACATCATCACCACCGGTAAGGCACGACGTAGATATCGAACTGCACTGCAATGTAAGGCGACGTCTTGGCGAGCTTGCTGATGGCGTACCCCTCCGCCATCCTGAACCGCCCGCTCCCTCCGACGACGCTGCGCTCCGCGGAGCCGACGACCGGCGAGTCGGCCCCTCCCATCACGGCCAGCGAGCTGCCGTTGTACTTCCCGGCGGTGAACACTATGTTCAAAGTGGTGAACAGCCCCTGGTCCTGGAGGTTGTCCCCGACGCCCATGCCCTGGACTCTCCCGACGAGCTTGGCGTCCAGCTCGGGCCCCTTCGTCAGGGCCGTGTCGAGGACGATTATGTTGCCGAAGCTGGAGGACGAATTCCGGTGCAGGCTGGCGACGGTGGCGAACGTGATGTTGACGGAGTAGAGGCGCAGATGGATGGGCTTCTCAGCGTGGGGATACTCCATGCCGCTGGCCACGGCAGATGTGGAAGCTATCAGCGTTAGGAAGAAGAAAAACGGGAAGGCTGACATGGCGCCGGCCGTGGCTGCTGCTGTTGCTGTTGATGTTGGCTGGCTGAGTGTGGAAAAGGGATATTGCAGCAAATTTATAGCGTGGGCAGCAGTAAAAGATTTTGGGAGTTGGTGTTGAACAAAGGCCATATGAAGAAGCAGTATGACAAAAAAGTCAAATGTTGACTTGTTTGAATATATGTATGATGGCGTGTTATCGTGGAGGCTGTCAAATATGACCAGTTCAGGCCTTGGAGTTGCGATTTGGCTCAACAACTTCGTCCACAGGTCCCTACTGGGGGTGTTGTAGGTTGCTTTGTTAGTTGTTACGTGGAGAGAGAGAGAGATGGACATGATTGTTCTTATGATGATTAACAAGAGTCATAGTTATATTTATTAAATGCCAATGATAATAACAAGTGATTGCTACGTCCAAATAATTACGAGCTCTCCAAGTTTACCGCATAGTACGTATGTATTAGATCTACATGACTTAATTTCGAGTACACACATACTATCAACCGTCACATCGTCTCCGTTGTTGCCCCTCCCAGACTTTTCTTCCTGGTCTAATTTAATTACTTAATTTCGAAAATTCTTTTCAGATAGAGGATAAAAGAAGCTATGGAAGATAGAATTTGAATGAAGAAAAAAAAAGAAGGAAAGAGAAAAGATATTTTAATTAAAGATAACTAAAAGAGATTAAGGATAAGGTTCATAAGTTGATTAGAATAAATTATTACTCGTTTTTATATTATTAAAATAATTATATCATAATTAGTTTATACCCTATAAATAGAATCCACCACATACTAGCCTCCTCTTTATCTAGAGAAACATTTTTTTCTCTAAGTTTAGAATCTTAGAATGCCCTTCTCGGTGTGTGCACGACTGCTCGACCCGACATTCTCTCTTAAAAAATGTCGGACTCGTGGTCGATAGTCATCGGACCTCACCAAAAAAACATGTAGGAAGTCTTGGATTTAAGTCATCTAAAACACTGAAGGTACGTAAGATTTCGTATCACTTTTGGATATATTTTTTAATAAAATAAATAAGATGATGGATGAAATAGACTTGGTTTTTATTCTCACATAATGCATGTATTATTTCATATAGTTTTTGTGTCAAAAGTATTAGTTTAATTAAAGTTATGATGTGCCAAATTTTAAAAAAAATGGCACTGGAGTTTTGCAATTGGAAATTGGCCCGTGCAAGAAGAAACACAGCTCGAGTTTTTCTATAGAATTGAAACCCGACGTTAACTTCACCAACGAATCAAATTCAGATGAAGCTCGACTCGGGTCTCCCCACGATGATTTTCGAGTGTTGGCTCGATTATCGAACCACTTGGTCCGAGTTGTATTCACACTTGACCCAGGTAGTCATATATCACTTGTATGATGCCCTCATTAGACTCGACCAGAGCCACTCTCGGGCTGGCAAGGGTTCTGCTTCACTTAGAGGAAGAGTAGATCGGAGAATGCAGTTCGAGTTCCACAAAATCTGAATCAAGTTTAGCCAAACCTAGCCCAAATTCTAATTAGTTTGGCTTGAATTTGTTAGATATATTAGGGTTTTAAACTCCATATTAACGATCTTAGTGTGAAAATGACAACTTTGCCCTTATGATGATGATGATGATGATAAACTAAGAACAATAAGAGTTAGTTCAAAAGATAAAAGATGTAAAATGGGCTTCTTGTTAACCAAATCGAAATTGAACAGAAAAAGTGAACGTGTGTATTAATAGATCCACCACCATCATCGTAATAGTGGATATTAATAACCTTACATCCTTGAGATTTGTAAAGTAATTTCATCTTTCATTGAGCCCGTAAATGCTCTCTCCTGGTACTCGTTTGATCCACATTGATTATACACGAAAGTGTCATCAACATCCATATTAAAAGAAGTCGAGCTCACAATAAGATAACACATATATATGTCATAGGAAAAGTGTTAGAGTAAAAGATGTAGTGAACAAAACAAAAAAGACTGAACTGAACAAAATAGAACCGAAGAGAAAAGAGAAAGAATAAAAAAACATAAAAGAATAGATGAAGTAATTTATTATCATGTTAAAAGCAATTGCCTATTTTTATTAAGTTTTCTTATCAATTTGTATTAATCTTATGTATTGACTATTCTCTACTTACAGATATTTTTATGCCCCTATGTTTGAGTAATGTAGATAATTGAAAAGGCAAGGATGGAAGTGTGGAGAGGTAGAGCAATTTGTGATGATATGGTTGCGCATGAGATAAATGTCAACTATATTGTTATTATTTTCTTTATATTATTTTCATTTACTACTCTTATGTAATAAAATGAACAAGAGGATCATTTGGGAACAAATAGTTATGTTAGCTTTCACACTTTTATTAATGATAGTTATTATTAGTCGTTATTCATTATTTTTTATATGGATATGAGAAAACCTAATGGACAAAGGTAAATAGTAGCTAACACTAGCTCAAAAGAAATCTAATTGTCACGTGGATGATTTTGACATGGCAGAGCGATACAGACCATAGAGGAGAGAAGAAAAGAAAGTCATATTTGCCACCAATCGCCTTATAAAAAGATGCAAAGGATTGATGGGACACCACTTAGGATATTGGTCTGCATTCAGACAGTCCTTTGAGCATTTCTTTCTCGTGTATTAGAGGAAATTGAAGCAAATGGAGTTTTTACTAGTGGCACATGGCAATGTGACGGTGTCGAAATAATTGACCAAATTCATACCCCTTGATAAGCATGTACCAAATGAAGGTGAAATAGCCATTGCCAATCAATTCATAGAAAGCCTTAACCCTATATTGAAACTGAGAGAATTGTCACTCCTTGAATGAGGTTGCCAAAATGGCTAATCTAATGAAAAAAGGAGTGATTAAGATACAATATGAAAGAAAGACAAAGAGCAACACACAAGAGGCCGGACAGAATCAACCTTAGAAGGAGGGTGATCAACCACAAAGGCGTGATGACTGCCACAACAATAAGTCAGGGCCTTACAATCAGCCCCAACAATAACCGCAATAGAGGCCTCCCACAGTAACAATAGCATAGGACCCCGCAGCTTTAGCAGCAAAGGGCCCCGCAGCCATAGGCCCAATAGAGGCAACAATTGTAGACCCATCAAGAAAAAGTCACCTGCAACTTCAGTGGACATATGTACATGAGAGAGTGCAAAATGAAAAATGAGACTTGTTTTTTGTGTGAGCAGCCCAACCACTTCACCCAAGATGAACCAACCCGTCAGGAACAAAATCAGGCAAGCATAAGAGGCGCCAATCAGATGGTCGAAGGCAAAGTCTACAACATTGAGGTAGAGGCTCCACAAGATTATGGTGATGTCATCAAAGGTACACTCTGTTATTGGTTTACTAACATCGATGTTATTTGATTAAGAGGGGGCAACACATTTATGAGGAATGTAGGTCTTAGTGAAGAACCTCAAGAATGAACTTAGTAAAAATTTTGTTATTATATAAAATCTTAGTCATAGTCAAATAAGAATATATTTGTTCTTTAAAATTAAAAAATCTATCTATATGCAATTTGATTTGAACATTTTGAATTTCATTCTAATTATATAAAGTAATAAAAATATGAGAGAAATATATATTCAATGGTATTCCAAATTTTGTTCTAAAATATGTTCTAAGCAAATAAACATCAAAATAATCAAATATTAAATATCAACATTAATTTGATTAAAGCACATATAAACATTGAGTAATTAAAATTCTATAATGAAGTTATTCAATGAAAATATATTAAAAGTTTTTTAATAATAGTTATATATGTATGTATGTATGTATGTATGTATGTATGTATGTATGTATGTATGTATGTATGAATATCCAAGTTATAAAACTCTATTTTTTGTTATTATTAATATATATTATCATTTAAATTTCTTATAGCTTATTATATATTTTAAACTTACATTACATTATATTATTTATGTATATAATTTAACTAACAAATATTGTTATATCATATTATCAAATAATTTTATATTAGATTTCAATTTTTATTTTATTATTTTTCAACCAAGACATCTTTGTCCCAAAAAATTTGAAAACCTAATATTAATTGGGTCAAGACATAGATAAATTATTCCAGTCTTTGAATCTAGATTTGTGCGGCCATACTAGAAGTGATTAACCAAAATAACTAGTAATTTTAGGTTATCTTCATTATGATACATTCCTTGCTATATATTAGATTTAATGTCTATGCCAAACTCTCCTCACATTTGTTGATGTGCATGATGTGTCATAAAAAACATGATAAAAAGTTAATCAATTGGTAGAATTTTGTGAGGTGATGAGGAGACCCACAATCTTTTAGGCACTCAAATGATTGACAAAACACTAGTGTGTCAGACAAAGAATGCATGACACAAATGTAGGAACAAAAGGCATCATAAGAGACACTCAACTTTAAACATAAACAAGAAAGAGACCAAAACAAATACAATGAACTTAATACTAAATCTAATTCAAACAAATGCAAGGCAAAAAAATTAAGAAAGAGTGTTAGAAATCAAAAACTTTTATTGTGGTTCAGTCTTATACTTTGATTTACTTCATGCATCCTGACTTTTCAATTTCAAGATCGACAGAAGTTCCACTAATCCCAACTCTTCTTCTCTTGTAAGAGGAACACTCTTGCAACAACTTTTTACTAAAGACAACCTCTTAAATAAGGAGTTTTCTTTAACATTCTCCATCAACGTGTGATATTGTCCGCTCTGGGTCTCGGTCCGCACGATTTTCTCAAAACGCGTCACACTTAGTGAAGGACATATTCCCATATATACTCAGTATCTCTCCCGTGACTTATGCATGTGGGACTAATCCAAGACATGCCCCATGCATCCTTCCCCTTAAGGGGACTCAACGTCCTCGTTGAGTGATCGCACCTCACCATGCATAGAGGCTCACGCGGAGTGGCTCCGATACCATATGTAACATTTCTCACCAGCGTGTGACCTCGGCCCGCACGGTTTTACCAAAATGCGTCACACCTATTGAAAGACATGTTCTCATATATACCCAGCATCTCTCCCATGACTTATGCATGCGGGATTAATCCAATGCATGCCCCATGCATCCTTCCCCCCTTAGGAGACTCAACGCCCTCGTTGAGTGATCGCACCAAACCATGCACAAAGGCTCGCGCGGAGTGACTCTGATACCATATGTAACATTCCCCATCAGTGTGTGATATTATCCGTTCTGGACCTCGGCCCGCACGGTTTTACCAAAACGCGTCACACCTGTTAAAGGACATGTTCTCATATATACCCAGCATCTCTTCCGTGACTTATGCATAACGTTACCTCTATACTCTATAAGCTAGTAGAAGTAGCTTATAGCATTTTGTACTCAAATATCTAAACGCTACTCAGAAAAAATATTTACCAAACGCTAATAGTAGCGTTTTGACTCTAACAAAACGCTATCCGCTATTAAATATTTTACTTTTTTGCATGCCAAACAGTGCCTTCAAATACATCACAACAAGATTTGTTTTCCACTCTCCTATTAAAAGTTTTGAACTTTCAATCACTAGCAAAGAGAATTGTTTTACAAATGCAATTTCAAGAGGTGCTCCAAACTCATGATAAGGTATAAGATTGATTTGACTATAAAACAATTATTACCAGTTTTAAACTTTTAATCACTACAAAACGAGATTTTTTTACAAATGAAATATTAACGTGTGCTCTAAAACCCATAATAATGCAAAAAATTGATTTGACTATAAAATTATTATTTATAGTCCTTATGGCCTTTTATAGGCTCCTATAAAATTATGGAGCCATTTAGTTAGTGATGTTAGTATAATGTTTTATCGATCTTTTATATTGTTGATTGACCCAATAAATCAGTGAAGCTATGAAAGAAGTATAACAATTGGAGCTAGAATCAACTGGACCAACTTGAATGATGTTCCGTCCAAAATTTCAGTTACAATATCTTGAAAATGTGCATTGTCCGCCAATCAGTCTCATTTCATCCAACAAATATAAAATATAAAATCAAGGCACAAAAAACTTCACCTGGCAATATAATGCGTGTGCGACACCCCTGAGGGCATCGCAGCGTGAGACGATGCCCTGGGAGCGTCGGATTGCAATCCGACGCCCCCTTCTGTTATTTTCTTTTGTTCATTCCATTTTTTTGTCAATCTGGTCTTACGACCATGCCACTACTTCCTCTTCTTCCCCTCCTCCAACTCGACGGCCGATCCAGCAAGCTGAAGGCTCCATGCAACTTCCCTTTCGTTGTCTCTAGTGGGCTCATGTCCGCCGACGTGTCATCTGCTTGGTATCAGCTCAGAAGAATTTGTCCCCTCATTGCCGACATCATCTTTGTGCTGTCGTTGCTCTCATTGTCGACCTTTTGAGAACTTGAAGCTCGCCCGCCTCCGAAGAGCTCCTTGAGGTACGGTCACTGATGTGCCGGGAGTCGAGGCTGGAGATGGTGGCAAGGTGGTTGAGAGATGTTTCATTTGGTAGAGAGAAAAGATAGAGAGAGGGGAGGAAGGGGCCGGCGGTAGCGCTCGTGAGGGGAAGATAGGCGCTCACATAAGTCGGCAACAGACAACAGTGGGAGTGCTCGGAGGAGAAGGTCGCGCGAACACGGCGTCTCACGTTGCGACGCTCTTGACGTCGCACATACATTAAATTCATACACACATACATACACATCAGCTTACATTATGTCAATTAGGCATCACCTAGTTTGATTGCATCTAAATTTCTCTTACCAAAATTTATACATATAAACTATAGCAATAAGCAGAAAGACTTTTGCCATCACCTTAGTTTTTTACAGGGATATGGAAAAAAATGGGATGTGGGTATGAACGAACGACTTGACATCAAATTATCAAACCATGTCATGATTTAAATGGTCGCCCACTTTTTGTGCTATCCTGAATACATAAAAATAACGTGTATTCAGTTATGATAAATTTAACTATTATAAAACATCATCTTAGACCAACTGAACTAGTTTGGCCCATTGCGGATTTAATTAATCGATAGTTTATGTTACCACTTAGATAGATTATCATAATTTAAATTATCGATAATGTTACATTACAGAGTTTGGTAAGTACTGATAATATATTTAATAGTCAAAATATGTGGATAAAAATTATCAAAATACCCTTAAAATTATTTCATATTTTAATAACATATTATTATAAATAGACAAATAAAAAAATAAAAAGTGAATATATATATATATATATATATATATATATAATGAGGTAAAAGTAAGAGTTATTCGTAAAAGATTTCAAATAATAAAGAAGATGCAATCCAATGATATTTATTTATTAACAAAATATTTAAAATAAAAAAATTTGGCTGAATAGATATTTTTATATTAAAATGCATTCCAACCGATTAGTAATCTAAAAAGATATCTCCCTTGTGAAATAATAATCAACATTATTAAAATAATTAAATTATCGATAATTAATCATAATTAAATAAAAAAATATAATGAAACTTAAAATTTCTAAATAAAATAATTAATAATCTATCTAAATTATCTCATAGTAAAACCAGCGCTTATTACAATCCTATTTCTCATATCTTCTCGATTCACCGCTTTTCTTCAAATCAATGTGATGTTCCATGTCAAACCGATGTGAATTAGTCAACGATTCTAAGTTGAACCAATTCGATCCAATTTTCAAAACATAATGACCCTTTTCATCAAACGAGAATCTTTCTGTGGCTTATAGGCAATTTAAGTCCAACATCAAAAAGTTTTCCCATTAAGATTTTTAATTGAAATTAAGTAATTTATCGAAATATATTTTTTAGAGAAGTGTTCTTGGAACAAAAGATTTTTTTGCTTTTATTTTTGTAAAGTATATGAATAATATATAACATAGTCATGTTAATATATTTATACACCATGCTGGACACATCAATTTTGGGATTGGGAACATTTTATCCTTAAAAAGAAATTTATAAATAATTTTTAAAGTTTGTAGACAATTCTGGACGCATCAAAATTATTTCTCACACATTTTTTTTCCATACTGCTGATATACAAAAAAAAAATCAAATTATTTTTTGTATATAATTTTCCCCTTAATCCGTCGCATGGAATTGTAATTAATTCCAAGTAACATATATGCGATCTTGGGCCAAAACTGGGACTTTGTTAATAGGAGGTTCGGTCCAAATCTACGATCCAGTTATGGATTTGAACATTCAGATTTGGTCTGGCTTATCGTAGCTTAATTTATTAATTATTTTTATTAATATATATATATATATGCGGAATATACAATTTTGTTATATTTTATGCATACTTTAATGGGTTGTATTAGTCTCACTGAAAGAAATTATCCATTTTCCATTAAAAAGTTGGTCACAATATATTTTTTCCGCACGCACATTAAATTTTGACCGCAAACTAATTCTTTTGTAAAGATATAATAATTTAATATAGTGATAGCTATAAACTATTATTTGTGTTGTTGGTAAGAATCTTTGATAACTTTATTAGTGTTAAATATGTTTATATTCTTGATATTTTTCGGTAAATAAAATAATTAGCACAGCCGGAACATGCAAAAAGAGTCCAAATTTCCTGCCCTATAAAAATTTGGTCCAAACCGGAACATGATGCAAATTTTAGCATAAATAAATGCACTAAATGTACGTATTTTATTTATATCAAAATATGTTACACATATCATTTCTGAGATTGGTTACATTTTGATTTTAAATCTCAATCAACTATGACAAAATTTAATATATATGATCAACAATGAAGAAATTAGTGGAAAGGAATATATCACATATTTTTTTAATTTATATATTCCAACTTTATTAAACCTATTGAGAATAAGGTGTTCTTAATGTCACTCCTTAAATTCTTAATGCCATTTTAAATTCATCATTTTACCCTTTATTTTATTTTATTTTATTTATTATTCTCTCTTAAAGTCTCCTCAATTTTCACTCAATCATATTTATTAAATAACAAGATGTATACTTGAGTGATGTGGCAGGTGGTGGTGGAACCGGACAGAGGTAATCATCAGGTTGTTCTACGAGAGTTCGAACTTAGTGGGATCGAGCACCAGGCCGGTGCATGGATTGCCGCCTATGTACCAAGACGACGACGCGCATTGTTCCCACCTCTGGAGCATAGTGTGCAGCACAGTCACTGCAGCTCACAAAACAGAGGGCAAAAAATTTACATTCTTTAAAGAGCCGGCGTCAGCTGCGTCAACGTCACCTGCCCGCTGAGCCCGACGAGCAGGTTCATGCAGAGGGCGAGGTAATACTCCTCGCGTGTGGAGCGCACCGCCGATGCCAAGTGGAGTCGTCACGCTTGCTCTTCCTCCATGGCTCGAAGCGAGAAGAGTACGAGAGAGCTTGAAAGGTATCACCTATGATGTCGGCAGTCCTTTTGTTCTATACGTTTCCTCACCGATACTAAGCAATTTGTGCTGCCCAAGGACAAAGAAATCAAGACGAGAAACTGTTATAGCTCCAGCTCAAAAGGGACGAGAGAACGGTGGAGATGTAGAAGTAATAGCAAGATGAGGAAGAGACCTGATTACTTGAAGGACTTCATAACTAACTAGTAAAATCAAGCATTTGAAGCACAAATAACATGTTGTAATGACCTTTTAATACAACACATGTGAAACAATATATACTACATGTGTTCACAAAAACGATTTTAATGGATGAGATGTAAAAGAAAAAGAATATAAATAAAGAGGAGGAGACAAGGAGGGAGGCTCTCGGTCAATTTCAAATTAACCAACCTCTTTTATTTTCTCTAAAAAATTGTGCCCACGAACTCAGTTGTTTGTTCTTATACATCCACTGATACCACTGAAGAGTAGGTCCCTCAAAAGCAAATGCTACCATAGTAATCTTATTTTCTTTCGATACATCACAGAAATTGAGAAATTGCTCAGCCTTAAAAATCCATCCAACTGGATCTTCTCCACTGAACTTTGGCAACTCCAATTTGATATTTTTTAAGAAACTGCATGGTGCTGATATGGTTTCTATTCGTTGATTTAGAATTTCATACTTCTGGTTCAAGATTTGTAAATTCTCATTGAAATAAGGAAAATTCTACTCTATTAATTGCTGTAACTTACACCTTGTTTCCTCCATTCGTGACCAAAGAGTGCCTTCAGCCATTTTACTGCAAGTTTTTTTAGTAGTCTCCTTTGCACAATTTGTCGAACACTTTGCAGGCAACCTAATAGCTCTCAATGAAAGCACCAAAATGTTAGATGGTGGGCTTCCGCAGTGTAATCCAGTGCGTCTTGGCCCAGCACAACAGTAGAAATCAATTAAGATCTCGAAGAATCAATCAACTTGTAGAGAAGATGATCCCTTGACTTCCTCTCCTAGGGTTGTCTTCTTTCACAATGCCTGCTACAAAGTTGGATTGCAGATCTGATGGGAAGTTCAGCTCTGGATCATGGACGATACTACTCAAAAAGCTAAGCATAAAAGAGAAATAAGGTGTGGTGTTGGAGCTCCACAGCTCCAAGCAGAGAAGAGAGAAAATAAAAGAGGTTGGTTAGTTTTAAATTGACCGAGAGCCTCCCTCCTTGCCGCCTCCTCTTTATTTATATTTTTTCTTTTACATCTCATCCATTAAAATCGTTTTCCTCCGCAAATGTACTAATTCTGGCACATGTAGTATATATTGTTTCACATGTGTTGTATTAAAAGCCCATTACAACATGTTATTTGTGCTTCAAATGCTTGCTTTTACTAGTTAGTTATGAAGTCCAAGTAATTAGGTCTCTTCTTCATCTTGTGCTATTACTTCTACGTCTCCACCATTCTCTCATCCCTTTTGAGCTGGAGCTATAACAGAAACATTGTCGAGGACAAAAAACATGGAGGAGGAGAAACATATGAAAAATCGTCGAGGAAACAGTGCTAAAAAATTACGATGGAGATACAAGAAAAAAAGAAATTTAATTTTAGTCGCGAGAAGGACAAAAATAACATAATCCAAGAAACATGACAAAAAGAAGTATACTACCTCTTGTTCTTCGTTGTCATTGACAGCGAACTAGAAGATCCTGAGCGGGTGAATGGGATGGGCCTAGGACTTGTAGTCTTATATATAAGATTAAATGAATAGGAAAAGTCAGGTCAGCAAGTTAAAAAAGTGAATTGGAAGATTAAAAAAACTGACGTCCAAGTTTCAAACTGATCATTTCATATTTCCATACGAGTCTCAAACTGCAAACCATTTCATATTCTAAACAAGAAAATTAGGAAAACAAATATAAATAACAAAAATTGAGAAAAAAAATAAACATCAATGGTGAAATGAGAAAATTTTGAAACTGCCGCTCATGCATTGACTTTATATAAATGTAAGGGTGAATGGGATGGGCGAGGACTTGGAGTCTTATATATAAGATAAAATGAATAGGAAAAGTCAGGTCAACAAGTTAAAAAAGTGAATTGGAACATTAAAAAAACCAGCGTCCAAGTTTCAAACCGATAATTTCATATTCCCATACCAGTCTAAACTTCAAACCACTTCATATTCTAAATAGGAAAATTAGGGAAACAAATATAAATAACAAAAATTGAGAAAAAAGATAAACATCAATGGTGAAATGAGAAAATTTTGAAACTGCCGCTCATGCATTGGCTTTATATAAATATAAGATATCACACTCATTAACTCTCTATCATTTCTTTCTTCATGCTATTGGTTCATGCAATTAATTATTTTTTATTAATAGTATAATTTAGATTATTGAAGAAACATATTAATTTAATTAATATATAAATTACAACAAGATTAAACATATAATATTATTTTATGAATATATAAAATAAAGTGAAAATAGGGAGAGAAAAATATTTTTAGTATAATTGTCTCTCAAAATAATTAGTCCATTGTTTCTTGTTAAGAAAATACTAATTATCAAGTTGATTTAAACATCTTTAGTTAGTGTGTTAGATTCAATCTAATTCGTCACCGTCTTAAAAAATATTTATTTAACTACAAATAATTGATTGAATAAATTGTTTTAAAAATTATATTATTAGTTTATTATAAAAAAATAAAAAGCAACGGACACTCTTCATAAACTTAATAATCTTAAGAAATAAATATATTTTATTTTTTGTCTAATCTTATTATGATTTTCATATTAATTAAATTAATATATTTGCCCAATAATTTAATTTATATAATTAATTAAATAACTAATAGCATCAGGAAAGAGAATAGAGAAAGTGTGTGTGATGATTAAAGAAGAAAAGTTGGGTGGAAGTTGAGAGAACTCTAAGAGAGAACAGCAAATAAATTAAAGGATAGAAGGGTGAATTTGAAATGACGATAGAAATTGGAGGAGTGGCATTAAGGACACCCTCGAGGATAATATGGTGAAATCTAATTTGGCAAGTTTAATTTAAACCACAACAGTATCATTTGTGAACCAAAAGGATATCCTTGAAATTTTGACTTAAAAACAATATATTTCGAGCGACTGCTGATATCCTTGATATTTTATTCACATATATACAATTAGTGAAAGTTGACTTTATCTTTTATCTTGCTGTGCAAACTAAAATTACCCATATTTCTAATTGAATCTAGATAAGTGTAAAATACATGTTACCAAATTTATTAAGAGAGTAACAAATTAGCACAATTGAATAAGAGCTTACATCCTAAGGTCATTGGATGCTTATGTCCAAATATGGAAATAGTCATGTGTTAATAGTTATGAGAGCTGGTGGATTTGATCCTTAACAAAATTATAGGACAGTATATAATTAAAATATTATAAACATAGCTGCTACCGTTATTAATTAATTAAACAAGTTTCAATAGAGGTGAGCTTTCTTTTTTATTGGCATTAAAATGGGTCCAGTGGCGAAGGCATGTGCCTGCCCATGGGTGCAAGTGCAGCATTGAAAATTTTATAATAAGTTTCTAGTTTGTAAAACTTGGGTTTTGTACAATGTT
Organism: Pontederia crassipes; assembly: GCA_030549335.1. Lineage (NCBI taxonomy): Eukaryota > Viridiplantae > Streptophyta > Magnoliopsida > Commelinales > Pontederiaceae > Pontederia > Pontederia crassipes. Next base: position 42,072,833 of record CM060190.1, read on the forward strand.
ACCTTCTGGAAGACCACAGTTTGAGTCCCACCATACACTTGTGCACCCACTCATTTTGTCCATGCCTCTGCCTTTGTATGGGTCATCAATGGTTTAGATGGTCATATCTAATTAGCTTGATTTGCATTAAACCATGGTTTCACTTAGGGGTGTTTCACTAGAGATAATTTTTTAGATTATTAAGTAATATTATATTAAATTATTTGGGTTCATCACATTACTATATTCACTTGTGACAGGTAAATGAGTAATCTGCACTGTTCAGTAATCCACGTTACTTATGAAGTGACAATACATATTATTTATAGGAGAAGATGCAATCCATAATTTCACATTATCACTTCAGTTATAATCCTTTCAATTTCACTTTTCACATTTGTCATTTACAGTTTTATTTAAATAAATTTTAAAACACATTGAATAAATTATAATAATAATAATCAAATAATTTATAAAATTCTTCAAATAAATATTAGTTATTTATTATGAATATTTTATTATCATATTTTAAAAAATGTATTAATTATTTTATAAATTTTAATTTTATGGGTGAGAATAAATATTTGTGATTTAAGTTTATGAAGTTAAAAATATTTTTTTATATCTAAACATAACTCTTTTGATTAGGGGTATATTGGTAAAAATTTTATATTAACTCATAAATCTTTATTTTCTTATAAATAACTAATATGTATTATCAGATGGATTACTTATGCATACTAAACAAGATAATGTAAATTATTAATATTTTAATAAGAGGCAATCTTTTTGAAAGGTAATCTACATTGTTAAGTAATATTGAATGGCAATGCAGTGAATGCATCTTTGATGTGTTCATTTAGGTAGCATTTGAAAAGTAGAATCGTAATTCTTTCGAGCATTCTACATGAATAGTTAAATTGACATATTAGTTTAAATTATGTCTGGATGAAGTGGAAGGAATTTGAAAAAAACTATGTGATAGATAAATTTTAGTAGGTGTTTGAATAAAATATAAAAATTACATACATTTTTAATTAATAAATATTGTGTATAAATTAAAATTTTATAAAAATAATATATATTAAATTATTATAAATTATATTTATAATAAATTATTTTGAAAAAACATAAAAAGTTCCAAAAATGATAAATAATAAATAATACTAAATTAATCTTTATATAATAAATATATTATATCTAATATATAATATTTATGTGAGGAATGTAAGAGAGAGAAAATTGTAAAATAGAAAAATAAGTTTTAAAAAAGAAACATCACGTCAAAAAATTTGAAAAGAAATAAAACGTGAATATTGTGGGTAATAAGATCTTATAATCCTCCGAAAAGAAAATAATCCCGATCTTACTCATAGGGTTTTAAATGTATGATCTATATTGAATCTATATATGATTTTAAGATTAGTAGAATCTTATGATTCTATTTATATATTAGTATAAATTTAAAAAAATTAAAATTGAACATAAAGGACTTTGAAAAAAATGATTTAACTATTTTATTTTTATATATTGAACATATTATTCTCATCTTTGAGAATTTTTTATATTTTATAATAATTCAATGTTATGTTATGAATATAATTAGATATCTTCATTCATCAAATCAAATTTTAGTATTGCATGTATACTAAGAATTATATCACATTTCAATAAAATATTACACTTCATTAATATCAATGTATTTATATATTATTATTTTAGTCTTTTCCTAAGAATATATATTTCACATGATATCAAAATATATATTAGATTTGAAAACAAGAATAAAATATTAATTGTTAATGTTTAATTAACATATATATAAAGATAACATTTGTGAATAAATATGTTATTTTAATATTTTATATTAAAAATATTCATGAGATAGGATTCTTCAATCCGATCCTATAATCATCAATCATTGATCCTCGAAGTCCTTTACAATTCTATCTTGAAAAGCGATCTTGACAACCTAAGTTTATTGTACAACTAAAGAACTATTTCAGACCTTTAATTTAGCATATCATGTTCGACATGCGTCCGTGGTGACATATAATGACTTAAATCATGATACTATATTAAAAAAAGCCATTAATATAGTCTATATGATGAATCCTTAAATTCCATCAGACACATCTTCAATTACCATGTGGATTACATAATGGAATCTGAAAAAAAATACTAATATTTTAATGATAAAGAACATTGGAAAGGACTCGGTGTGTTGATTTAGCGCCAGTTCTATCATATGTCACGTCATTTGGCGGAACTAATTGAAAGTAGACCGCAGTTCCACCTAATTTCACCTACCAAATGCATATCTTTATGGCAACCATTTCCATCATATACATCATGCCTCAAACAAACATGTGTACAAGATGTCGCTTCAAATTTGTTGTTTAATTATATAATCCCGTTTCTTTTCTTTATTTAAACACATGAGAAAAAGTCCTAAAACAAACTACTATACTTTTAATAAAAAAATAGCATTATTCAAAATAAAAAAAATGAGTAATCAATTTTAAAATCAAACTAAAGTAAAAGAATTATATGCTCGTTTGCAAAATCCATCCATCATCAACATCACCATCGCCATATATGATGCATGTTCAGTTACATGGATCTAAGATATAGAGAAAAAAAATTATAAACACAAAATACTTAGTGCATAGAGCATAGAAAAATATATCTCAAATGAACATTTGAGAAAGAATTAATGTCAAATAATAGATATCAATTAATAGATATTATAAATAATCATAAGTAATGATCAATTTCTAATGGTCCATGTTGGGGATTTCAATCAATTCTTTTAACTTTATCAATCAATTTAAATTAGTCGTTGCCAATGAGCCATGATGAATTAACAATTAACAATATCAATTTCATTTATTCATATCCATGATTGATCATTATCAATTTCAATGATTAAAACAAATGTCAATATGGAAGTTATTATTTTTAACTTTATTGCTTTTACCATTCAATGGTAAGAACCCTTAACAAGTTTTAAAGGAACACTATTCTGCTTCCATACATCAATAGTCAATGAGGGTCCGAACGGTGTCTCTCATTTTAGAGTTAAGAATGTTTCTTTCAAAAAAAGTTATGATTTGTTTGTAAAGGTTGAAGACATGTACAACATGACACTCGTAGCTTCATTTGATGTTAAAAAAACTATTATTCCAATTACACTACATACCCTATTCAATTCGATAACTACATCGATCAACCCCAAGCCAATTAGTAGACATATTGATTCATAACTTTCATCTAAATTTTTATTTGCATATCATGTCTATATTTGTCCTTTTTAGTTTGGATTAACAAATGATCACATAATAGTAAATAAATCACCATATAATAAGAGTATTATTGATATAATAATGGTAAAATAATACATATATTAATTATAATAATTTATAACTTCAAAATATCCCAACGAGTGTCAAAACTCGGTTTGGGCTCTAAGAAATCTAAGTCATGTTCCTCTAATGGTTGGATTGTTGTAAAATAAAATTGAACACTACAAGTTCTCCGAACCTCACGGTAATCTCGGTTCCTATCACCGAGCTTTTCGACATGGACATGGCTTCTACCCCTATTTTTAAGCAAATATATCTAAATAATCCTACCTAGAGCTCATACATACAATACATTATATGTAACATAAAAATACATGAGTCTATATTGGCTACCTAAAGATGACAACAATTGCAAAGTCATCATGTTTTTTTTTGCACAAAAATATATTATTGCCTCTATTGGCACTGTAAAAAATATAATTGTCGCTCAATTTTGTTAGATAGGGGGAAGATGTTCAGCAATAATAAAATATATTGGCATTATTCCTTTTGGAGTAGAAATAGAGACACTCTTTGTCACGACCCCGAATTAAACTTTAGTTTAATCCGAAGTTCATGACTCATTACAGATGATCAAATAAATATTATGAAGGAATACAGAAATTTGATGTATTTTTTTATAATGTAAGAATAAAAATATCGCCAAACAAATTATATAATAAGTGATGATCATTTCAAAGCAAACCAACTTTCTTAAGTTTTACATTTTACAAAACGACTTTAGCTTCTTACAAATTATAAAATAACATATATATATTACACATAACAAACTCCCTCGACATCCTAACACAAGGACACAAGAGTTCCAACTCCCTGTAGCTAGATTCTCTGGAACCACAAGAAAACTCCAAGCAGCGAGAAAAGTTCAGGGACCTCATTACCTTTACATCAAAAGAGTTAAATCCTTCTAAGATTATAAGCTTCCATGATCCAAGAAATTATACTGATCTGAAAAATATTAAAAATAACATTATGAGCAAAAATAGATAACTCATAAGCTACGTGTTACCATCTAATTAATTCAGAGAGACAAGCAAAGATATGAAATAATTATAATATGACAATTAGTATTTTCATATATTTGAAAATAATATATATAATTTTCTAATCAAAATCATCGCACTCCTATTGCAATCAATATCATTCGAGTCATATCAAATATATGTATGTAAATGCAACACTCTCATATAAATACATATATCACCAACTTGACAGTAGTCGGTAGGTGGATTTTAAAGGTGAATCACATCGTAATCAGCGATATAGCGCTTAGCTCTATTCTACCATGTCCCTTTCAGGGAACATATCATATAATGAATCCTCACGATGTAGAACTTAGTTCCGTAATAACTCCAGCCTATCTCATCTCATTATTGGGAACAGAATGATGAATTAGCCTCCAGAGGTAACTCTCATCAGATCAACGATGTAGCACTTAACTCCAACCATCATATATGCAAATGTATTATTCATCATATAATAATTATATTTCGAATATCAAAATATAAATCATATCGATCATTCATTTAAGTGAAATAAGATTGCATGTTTACAATAGCATCTCACACATGCTTCCCAATGTGCAATCAATTGGTTGATCATTCCATCATACTTAACATAAGAACTTTTTCAAAGATATATTAAATACATATCACAATATTAGGAGATGAATCATATCTAATACCCATTCAATTGAAGATGATTGCATTTTATAAAACCAATCCATAACATTTCACATATGCTTTTCAATGTACAATCAAATCAATCAATCACTCTAATATAATTTTCATAAGAACATATCCAAAACATATTCAAATATATATATCACAATCAATGTCATGCTGAATTCAAAAAAGGTAAATGTAACGTCCCCAAAATCAGACCTCCTGCCACGCTGGCAGTCAGACTAACCAAGGATGTGCTACCGCTGTCTACGACTACTTTGACTTTGACTGGTCAACAATGACCCACGTGGTAATAGAAATGATAGAGAAATAATAATGATGTGAAAATACGAAAGAAATATCATTGGAATTCAACAGATGTCACATGACATGGAATAATTCAAGAGAATTAAGGAAACAAAGATAGTTCGCATGATTCTAAGAATATCACATAAGCAAAGATATAAAGGGAAATTGAAGTACTTCATATATACAAGTCAGATAATTTAAATGCATAATACAAATAGCGGAAAGCTGTGATTCTGTAGCAAGTCATGTGTCGTCATCCCGAAGCTCTGCATTTTTTCACTTCCTCCCTAAACAGGGTTCTCACCTGCAAAATCCTAAAGCAGGGGCATGGAATGCCCGTGAGCTAACGCCCAATACACATAGAGTCATAGACGATGAAATGATAATCAATGATCAGTTATTTTGTTCTTTACCATGATAATACTGTATACCATGCTATACTCTGTGATCCATTACCATACTCTGTTGTCCATTATCATATTATGTTATCCATGGTAAGAAGCCAGAGGTGTCTCTGCACTGAATGTTACCAGGGTGCCCTTAAAAGGGAAGGTCTACGCTCGGCACAACCTTTTCGGAATACAGGTGGGAGAGGACCTGCATCCCATGAATAGTGGTCGTTACGGACCTATAGGTTCACTGTCTCCTCAATACACCATCTGGCATAACAATATAATTCATATGTGCCCCGTGGCGGGAAGAGTGTGTTCACTGCGTCACTCTTATTTGGAGCACAGATGGGAGAGGGCCTGTGGTCCAGAAGTAGTAGTAGTTAACCAGTAGGTACACTATCTCCTCAGTGCAGCTACATGCCCCTCCACTGTACAATACTTTGACTTTTACCATGAACAATACATAGCTATCACATTCATTTATCTTCACTTTACTTATTTTCTTTACAAATGTGGGGTTTGAAATCATGATTCAGAGAAGGGGTAAGGTCTGACCCCCTTCCTGCGGACTAAAGGTTTGTTACTTGTTTCACTAGATCGGACATGGCCTACAGTGGCCAGTCGAAAGTTTAGGATTCATTACAGTTGCTCTGACCCCTCAAGGGCATTTTGATCATTTCACAAGTGCTCTGGCCCCTCAAGGCATTTTGGTCATTTCACTTTGAAGTTCATGATTTTCCCTCTCGGGACCGATCGACCGTCCTAATGGACCGGTCGACCGATATGGTCGATTCGGTCGACCGTTCGGGGTGTCGGTCGACCGGTAATGTTCTCGGCTGAATACTTTTGATGAACCGATCGACCGTTCCATGTGAATCGGTCGGCCGGCCGTTGTCGCAGGGTCGGTCGACCATTCTGGAATTGATCGACCGATCTTATGCGATCGGGCTCGGCAACTTCCGCCGGATCGATCGACTGACACTTTGGATCAGTCAACCGGCCTTGAGTTGTGACTTCGGACGTCGAAGATCGGTCAACCGATTCTCTGCACAAAGAGAGCTGCCGATCGGATTTTCCATTTCGGTCGGCCTCTGATCATCCGATGGCGATACACTGAATATGAAAAACATTTCTACATATTTCTAGATCATAATGGAATTGAAATTTATGGCATGTGATCTACATTTCTTTGTCTAGGAGATTTTACGTCTACGGTACCTTTTCTTTTGATTCGTCGGAGATTTGCCGGCGGAATTACGATCGCCGGTCATTCCTAGCCTGTGGGGATCGTGTGCTTGGTCTTTACGAAGGTGTCGAGATTGTCGTCGCATGTCGGATGGCTCGTCGATCATCCTGTTCTCGCCGTTCGTCGTGGGTGGTTCGCCGGAGCGACAATAGACAAAGAAGAAGATGATGATGCGGCGACAGAGCGAGGAGTCCAAAAGAGGTCTCGGCCACCCCCTTTGGTGTCTCTTATACATGGGCGGCCGCCTCTCTTCTGCAAGGCGACGTGGAGAGGGAGGCCGATTGTGGGGGTGAGTGAGGGGTTGAGGGAGAGAGAATCGGTCGTGGGTCGGCGGATTCTCTCGTGTTATATTTTTTTTAATCGAATTTTGAAATTAATGGAGAGAGAAGTGGGCTGGGCATTACAGTAAATACATAGAGTAGAAGAAATTAACTTATCAAACATTAATGATCACACAATGTAATTGTGTTTCTCCATTTCTTTTCCTTACCATATATCTAACTCTATAGCAATAATTTAGATTCATATTACTTTCAGAAGGCAAGTGTCAAAATAACGTATACAACAATAGCATCATAAATATTATATGTCATTTACACATTCTATACAAATTGAATAAACTAGACTCACAAGGATTCACCAAATTAATTTTGCATTTTTTTCTATTACCCACAATTTATTTACAAAACTATATATCAGCACAACTAATTTGTCATTTATTTAATTTTTCAGAAATTAAGAAGCATAAGTTATCCTCCCTATAAATTTCTTTGTGCCTGCCATTTTGAGATTATTTTACGTGTTTCATAACCTCAATGAAGTCAATAACTGGTCATATAAGTTTCATAATTTATTTTACAGAATATAATTTATAATGCAATTTCTATATATGTCCACTTATTTTTCTTTGAACGATAGGCATGTATTCACTAATTGACACATAACTTGTTAAATGGATTTCTTATTGACCTAATTAGTTCTTCCGTGTAAAAAGTCTTCGAGAGGATCCTTTTAAACAAATTTCATAATTTTATACTTACTAAACCTTCATCTTAGAGTCTTAGACTTAGAAGAACAAACTGCTTTTCCTAATGTTCATATTTTTTCCTTTCCATATCTCTAAATCATCAGTCTAATTCTGTTATCGATTCATGCAATAACATGAGCCTGACTTTGGCTATTATTTTTACAAGTTTTAAATAACATAAAATCAACAAAACCAAGAATTCTATTCCTCCTGCGACATACCTATTTATTCCTTTCCATTTTTTCTTTAAGTTTTTAATAACATAAAATCAACAAAACCAAGAATTCAATTCCACCTGCGACATACCTATTTATTCCTTTCCATTTTTTCTTTCCTTTTCTTTGGTTTGGCCAGCTTCAAAGAGTAAGAACCTTTTTCATTTAACCATCTTTTTTTTTCCTTTCCTATCTCTCCTCTTCGCTAGTCTTTTTTTTTTCTTTTTCCTTTTTTAATGTAAGTCGGTACAAGCACACAACTGCTATCTAAAAGCCTAATTAATTTAGATGATTAATTATGCTAATTAATGAAACCTACCATGTGTGGATGACAAAAATCTGTGCTATCATGGATACAAGCCAATTAATTAATTGGCATAATTAGGAGATGATTAGCTCAACTATTATAGTGAAGTCTATTGAATAATAATATTTTAGTATGACTATCTTAATAAATCCACTTGCTGCATAGGTGGTTGGTATATAAATTTAAAACAACCACAATTTTAAATCATTTCTATATGCTCTTAGTACAAGAAGATAAGAGTAATATTGTGTGAGTAATTCAATTACGCAAATTAATTTGTTAACTTCATATCAATCCATAATATTAAATCGAAATTAATAGTATTTTGTTTAATTACACACCGGAGCACATTGGTAATTTACTTATCTTATGGTAATTAATGAAAAATCATCTATCAATTGAATTAGTTAAAAAAAACATTTAGCTTAGGATATTACACTCTTGCATACAATGCAATTTTGCTCTTTTCATCTCCGCATCCTATCATCGTGGAACATTACAATATGTTATGACATCATGGGTTGTAGGACGACAAATTATGTGAGTCATAATGTCTCAAGCTTCCTAAGAAAAGAGAGAACAAAAATTAACAATGCAAGTGGATGTCTACAAGAGCAGGGTTGAGCACAATTATCTTATTCACCGTAACCATTGGTTGACCAATCGAAGTTTTACCAATTAATCGAATTAAATTATCCAATTTAATTTTGATTTGGTTAGCAGATAAAAAAATTGTTAACCAAAATGAATTGGTCAATTATGATTAAGTAACTAGATTTTCAATTAAAAAATGAATTAATTTGATACTTATTTTTTAACTATATTTTTTGTAAAAATTTATTATGTGTATATGAATTTATAATTTTTGTTTAATTCGATTTGTATCTTAATTATTGAATGATTTCTATCTTATTATCATGTTCTAATTTAATCTTTACTTTTTATTTGAATATATATTTAATTTTTATTTTAATATATTTTTAGATTTTGTGAATTTTATAATATTTTTTTTTATTAAAGCGGTGAATTTACCAAACTGAATCGAATTTTTCAATTAACCAAAATTGGTTAGGTCTGGATAATGGTTAAAAAAATTTCGATTGATTTAGTTAATTAATCGAATTATCCAATAGGTTAATTAATTGAATCGACTTTTGCTCTCCGCTGTATATGAGGAGGAGAACTCAATGGGTTAGGTGGAAGTGTTCATTAGATAGATTTGATGAACTAATAACACGACCCAAATTCGATTTAACGTGACCTAACTTAGCATGGGCCAAGTAACACCAAATTACAGCACGATTTGAGTCGAGCATGAGTTGAAAAAAACAATTCGAGTCTACTTGATTTTTTTATTTAAAATCAAATCAGCCTTAGTTTGGATATTTTATGTAATTTAAAATTAAAAATATTGAAAATACTTAAAATATAGAAAAAAATAGTGTTTAAAATATTTGCGTACTTTCAATAAAAATATTAAATATATTTTTCTATTAATTTTTAGGTTATTTTCTTAACTCTCCTCTGAATTATAGTGCTTTTTTACATTTAACCCTGGACTATAAATTGATGTCCCTAAATTTTATCGTAATTTTTACTTTAGTCCTTTTAGATTTCTCATTATTTTCAATTTTATTTATGTAAAGACTAAAATGCCCTTCCATGAACTGTTATCTTTTATATGTTTAAAATAAATAAAATAAAATATTTTGACAAGTTAATAATGTCAAAGATCATCTTTTTCTAATATTTTTAGTTTTTATGTTATTTATTATTATATTATTATACTATTTTTAAATATTAAGGCAAAAGATAGTTTGTGAAAAAAGATATTTTAATCTTTTCATAAATAAAAAATTTAAAAATAATAAAAAAGTTAACATAATCATATGAAAATATTAAATTAGAAGTCACGTTAAAATTTAGGAACGTCGTACAATAAAACTCATAATTCAAGATTAGATACGAAAACTCGTTATAATTCAAGAGAAATTTAAATAAATAATCCTTAATTTTTTAAAAATAGTTATCGTGCCGATGGAACCCGTTGCCGGTCACATTATTTTGGGTTGAACAGCCTATGGGTGGGTTTCTGGTTATGTGAATAAAATTATGATAACTAATGAACTAATTTCCAATAAAACTATTTAATAACTTATTGATATCTTAGTATATATATACTATATTAAAAACAAAGAAATTTGCAGGGAGATGATGACACTTAGCAAAAACAAAAACTGCCATGTGTCCATACATTTGTCAATCAAATATTTATTTTTATCATAATGTGTTAATATAATATAAGTTGTTTATAATAACCGTATGGAATAATTCTTTATTCATGTAATATTTTATGCTATATTTAAAATAGACTAATATATTAAAAAAATAAAATAGACTAATATACACTATAACCATTAAAATTAAACATTAAAATATTTTTTTATGGATTGTTAGTTAGTAAGCATGGAGAAAGTAGTATGCGGCAAATACATAAATTTATCACATGTCTTTAAAAAATAATTAACTTACATTAAAATACTAAACTATCATAAGGAGTGCCAAAATTAATAGTGATATATATATTTTAATTAATTAATTATTATAGTTAGTTATAAAGTATCAGTAATTATATAATTAATTATATATGTTATAGGTAATTAGATAACTAATTAACATCCGATAACAAATATGCACGGTGTCCATATTTATAGTATAAAATGATATACCATAATAAAATATAAAGCCATTTTTAATATGACACATTTATTCATTTCATGTGAATTTTTTAGTCATATATGCTTGAACATTATTGTGCACGGTATCATTTATCATATTGTTTTAAAATATTGTAACTATATATCTATATATATATATACTATATTAAAAGGAGGCATAACAATTCATTGACAAGGGTTCAAACAAGAAAATTTTGTTATAATTATCTTGATTACTTATTTGAATTAACATATCACGAAGTAATATTAAACCATTATAATAATTAGTTCAAAGATTCATTATTTATATAAATTATAATTTTATTAGAGTAGTGGATAAAACATCCATAACCATCCAGTATTTGATTATAAATTAATTAAATTAAAAAATAATTTATTAAAATTAAAATATACTAATCTATCATAATAATTTTAGTAGATGGTTAGTTACTATTTATATATCGGATGGTTATAGTAACCGTTTCTTTCATTCGTTTACATGCAATGCCTTCCTTATAAATACTACTAAGGAAATCTTCTCTTAACTATGTTGTTCCCTATTCTTTTTTTTTTCTTCTGGTGAGAATAGTTATGCATTTCTTTTGTAGTTTATTATATAATTATTTCATAATTTTTATCTTTAGCAATTAATTAGTCATTATATATTCATTCATTTAAAATAAAAAATGCTATGTTTTACCTAGCTGATTCTATTTTTTTATCTAATTGATATACAATCCTATTTTAGAAGTTTCATGTTTATTATATGACTTAATTTCCTAATTATATTGTATGGCTTACTTTTTTTTCAACAGGTTCGATCCCACAAATCGGATGGTAAATAATCTTCATATTATTTCCTTTTCTTTTTGTCTATTTTCTTTATAAATTAATATATTATTATTGTTGCTTTAGTTTTTTTAATTTAAGGCACGATGGGTTGCCTAACCAATTCGAATTTAACATTGTTTGTTTCAAATTATTATTATTACTTTATTGTGTATGGCACTTGCTTATTTTTTTACTACAGTGGGTTTGTTTTTTTTTTTGTTTAACTGATAGAAGAAGGGATTCTCTTAACAAAAATTTAGTTTATCGTTATTTACTTGGATGATTATTTTTAATTAATTATGAATTTCATCATGAATAAATTATCGTTTTTCTATAAGTTTTCAATTGGAGTTTTACTATTCACTCCTTTGTTATTATTATTATTATTATTATTATTATTATTATTATTATTATTATTATTATTATTATTATTATTATTATTATTATTATTATTATTATTATTATTATACCTATTTTTTGTTGTTAAGAGGGGTTCTTTTTTTTTAACTGATAGAATAAGGATGATCGGTGGTGTTAACCAAATTCATTTTTAATTATATTATTTTGATGGATAATTATTTTAAATTTTATTAATGGATTTTGGACATGAAAAATTTAATAAAAATGAAACATTTAAGTAATCCTCTTAAAAAAATAAATAAGTATTTATAATTTAAAGTTTTTAAAAATATTAATTCAAATTGTCCTTTGTGTCATAACATAATTATGAATTTACAATATTTTAAAAATTAGTTCGAACCGACTGATTCAATCGGTTCGATCGTGAATCGATTTTAATTCGGTCCGATTCAATATTAAAATTGAAAATAGCAAAAAATTGGGTTAATTCGAAATAAATTGGGAAATCGGGTTCAATCGGGAACTCGAGTTCAATCAGTTTTTAATTATTTTAAAAAAATACGGAGGGAGAAAATGCGGAGAGTAGAGAGAGTAGGATACGGAGAGAAAGAGAGAGAGAGGGAGAAAAATATGGAGAGAGAGATGGAGGGAAGATTTTATATGATACCGAGAGATATAGAAAGAGAAAAAGTAGCAGAGAAAAGGGTGGGATTGAGGAGAGAGAGGTAGACAAAATAAGAAAAATTTTAAAATAAAAATAGAAGGAAAATATTAATTAAGAAAATAAATAAAATGAAAATAAAAGAGAATTATAAATAAAAAAAGAATAAAATATAGTTATGATTTTAGGTTAAAAATAAATTTAAATTATTATGTTAGTAATAATATATCTAATAAAATGAAATTATTATTTAATCTAACATTTTGTAATAATTTATGTATTATATTACTTTTAAATAATTATAAATAATATTATTATATAAAAATCTGGTTCAACCAGTTACGGTCAGACCTCGACTCAATTGACATGTCGATCCGATTTTTAAAATATTAGTACGTTAGCTATCATTTTTTTTCCTTTATTATACTAACAATAGTATATTAATATATCTATATTAGTTACCCCTACTTTTTTCACCTCCTCTCTAATAAATATTACATTTATCTAATTGTGAAATATATACTAAACAACCAAATTATAGATAATTAATTAAATAATTGAGAAAAAATATGTATGTGACTATAAAATAACGACAATAATATGCATGATTTTTTGTGTGCCTTTAGGTTTTCTTGCTTAAATTATTTTTTCTTTTTTTTTAAATATATTGCTTATGCATCTTATAATATTATTCCTCTAATTAATTTCTTATTTTTATTTTCAGTGAACAAGTTACGATTTATGTAAGTGGTGGATGAATAGATTAAATAAATTCAGTTATAATGGTGATTTTTGCTATTATGATTTAGTGATGGCTTGCTATATTCTATAAGACGTGGCAATTCAAAAAAGGTAGATATCAATTACTATATATATTATATTAAAATATATATAATATAGAAGGAGAAGTAAAATGTTGAGTTCCTATACCATCATATGTAAAATAGTATGAATAAAATAAAAATATTTAAATTATAAATTATAAAAAGTAATAAAGGTGGTTGGGATTGGGAATAGTGTAGATAACAATTATGAAATGAAATAAAATTAATAGTTTTTTAAAAACAATTTCAGTAAATTTAACAAAATGAATAGTGTAAGTTTTTCAGTAAATTATACACTTATATTTTTATAGGATGTTATCCTTAAACTTCCTTTAGTAATAGATAGTGTAAGTTTAGCATACATTTTGTCTAATTTATATATATGATAACAACAAAATGATAAGAATAACATAATTTTAATTTCAGTTAAATATATTTTTATTTTATAAGTTATTATATGAGATTATTGCATTCATATTTACCGTGTATCGCGCGAGTGTTAAACTAGCATATATATAAGGAGGAAAGTTTGGATGGAGAGAATGACATTTGGCATGATAATGTGTTGACATGTGTCCTTAAATTTTTAAAGCATATATTATCATATTAATTGATAAAGATAATAATTAAATGTGGCAACCGTACAAGTAACTAATTAATTAATGTGTATAAATTATTTAACATGATCTAACTAATTAAAATATTAATATAAGATAGATTGACAAATTCTTTAAAATAATAGATAATTAAATATTAATATCATTATGCCGTATAATGGTCATTACAAAATTAATATACTAATTTCATCCGCACAATGTTATTAATTAAAATATTAATATTAATTTTTAACTAAATTCTAATGATTAGTTACGGGAGGTTGTTACAAATTACATTAATTATATAATTATTTATTTAAAATAAATTAATGTGATATAACTAAAATATTATTTAACATGATCTAACTAATTAAAATATTAATATAAGGTATGTTGACAAATTTTTTAAAAGAATAATTAATTAAATATTAATATTGTTATGCAGTACAATGATCATTACAAAATTAATATACTAATTTCATCCTCACAATGTTATAATTAATTAAAATATTAATAATAATTTTTAACTAAATTCTAATGATTAGTTACGGGAGGTAGTTATAAATTACATTAATTATTTAATTATTTAATTAAAATAAATTAACATGATATAACTAAATAAAATATTAATACATCATAGTTTTTTTGGAGACGGTTATTAATTATGAAGATTATTGAATGATGATTATTTCATTCAACAACTGCTTCTGTTGAATTTAGAATAGTGTCTCCCTCCATATAAATACCTCAAAAAATCAACTTCAATTAATATCTCTTCACTTTTTTCTCTTCTTCAGGCAAATTTCTTTTTCTCTCTCCCCACCCCCTTCTCTCTCTCCATTATATATGCACGTTGCCAATTATAACTCTTATCTTTGTTATAATTCTTTTAGTTTTACAAATTTAATTCTTAACATGATCTTTTAGGTTGGACTTTCTTGCAGGAATAACATTTATTTGATTTTTTACTATTTAGATATTCTATCAGTCATTTTATATCATGTTTTATTGTTATTATTCCTTATTGTTTAGATTTTTGTCAATTTTTTAAGATTTTTTTAAGCAGGATGAATATCGTGGACTATGTTATGACTTTAAAAAATTAGTGACCTCCATCAGAGTGTCTTTTAGATGTGGTGGTATATTACTATTACTACTCTTATGGCGCTTAACTCTTTATTTTTATATATTTTTTACATAATTATTTGACAACTTTATCTTGATAATATAGAGTTTGGTGTGTTCTTGATGTTGCATTTGTTGAAATTTAGGTGGCAAGTGGTAATTAATTATTGATGATTTTTTTCAATTAATAGTTAATAAAAACATCTCCATGTTCTATATATGTTTTTAAAAGTATTTTTCAGATTTAAGAATAGAAAATTATTTTGGATTTTTAATACTTAAAATTAATTATGAATTTTATAAACTTATTTTAAAATATATTTTATTCAAATATATTGAAAACTACTTCCAAATAGAGTTTTTCATGGATGAACATAGAAATGCCACAAAAAGTAAGTGATTTTGGTAAATATTTTATCTTTTAATATGTTTTTGTGATACATATACGTTAATAATTGTCTTGCATAAGTAATTTTTTGTCGATATTTTTGTATGAACTTTTAGCACAACTCATGAAAGAATTATGACAATGAAAGTAAATTTTACTGATGATGCCAATTAATTAGTGCTATTTTAAGGTTCGTGTTAGATTGTGACAAGTTTTATCTCCTACGAAATTATTATACATGAATATACACTCCTTTTTTTATAAAGAGGTTACTTCATATTAACTATTTTGCATTTTTTTTTCATATCCACTATTAGGATGCCTACAAAATTATAGATATTTTAATAAAGTAATTAATGTTCTATCATAATTTTAAATGTATATTTTTCTCATTTATTCTTCATATAAGTGCCTATAATACATATATACATGTCTTTGTTGCATTGTATTAAATAGCGCTAAATTGTAGTAGTCTTGTGCAAAGCGTTATGTACGAGAGAAGGTCAAGGTTCCATATTTTGTGCCTGTAAATAATTAATTAACAATTAAGAGATATTAATTATATCTTTACACATAATAGTTCGAGTTGGTGTTAATTTCATTCGTTCATATTGTTTTTCTTATACAATTATAATTGTATTCACAATCAATTCCTAAAGAAATATTATCTTTTCTAAAAAAATAGAAATTTATTTAAAATAAAAATATAAAATCAAATTATTTTTTATTTGTATGATACATATGCAAGGACACAATCACACTTGGCAAATGCATAAGTCGTGTCCTTAAAAATTATCATGATCAATTAGAATATTAATAAATATATATAATATGCATATTGTTCACATTTTTGTACACTTATTTATGAAAAATTTATTGAATTATTATATATGAAGTCAGTTACAAATTGTTTAATTATGTATACATAAGTAAAATAAAATATTATCATTAACTATGTTAAATTAGCCAATTATTTATACTTATTATAAAAAATAGTGGACAAGTGACAATTTTAGACAAATCATTATATAGTATAATATGATGTTGACTTTTGTAAAGTATAATAGTTAATCCTTTTATAGTTATCAGAAAAATAATAATTGAAATTAAATGACTCTTTGCCATGTAAGTACACAATTCTAACTTCTAAAAACTATTAATTATAAATATGATAACTGTATAGTAATCATATAATTTTATAATCCATACGATTATAATAATTATATATTTCTATATCTATAAAATTATGTAGTGACTATAATATAACCTTGAACACGAGTCGTATATGTATATTATAGAATATAATAATTATGTTATATATAATACATTATATGTACGGTTATAAAAGGAGGATAGTTTGGATGGAGAGAATGACATTTGGCATGACAATGTGTTGCCATGTGTCCTTAAATTTTTAAAGCATATATTATCATATTAATTGATAAAGATAATAATTAAATGTGGTAATTATACAAGTAACTAATTAATTAATATGTAAAAATTATTTAACATGATCTAACTAATTAAAATATTAATATAAGATAGATTGACAAATTCTTTAAAATAATAATTAATTACATATTAATATTGTTATGCAGTACAATGGTTATTACAAAATTAATATACTAATTTCATCCGCATAATGTTATAATTAATTAAAATATTAATATTAAGTTTAACTAAATTCTAAATATCTTTGCTATTTATATGGTTTAAAAGCATAATATTAAATTATTATGATAATAATTCTTTAATACTTGTATATCTTTGCTATTTATGATAATTCTTTATATGGTTTCAATGTTCAGAAATATAATGCATAAATTTTAATTAAAAATAATTTATTCATTTATTTTTAGTCATATTATTTTTTAAAAATATTTATTATGTGTCGCATGGGCATTACTTCATTATTTTTAATGAAGTTGATTTTTCTATATATTATGATTTCAAAGGAGAAGTAAACAGTAAACAAAGGGGTTCTCGCTAAAACAAATGAACAAAAGTAGACTATTGCCAAAAAGTTGTTAAAAAAAAAACTAACCAAGTCAGATAAATTTCATATCCTGATAATTTCTCCATTATCTCCCCTCGCACAAGAAATTGTTGAATAAGAGTTTGTTCCCACCCAATCCATATATATATATATATATATATATATGTGTGTGTGTGTGTGTGTGTGTCTGTGTCTGTGTGTGTTCATAATTTCCATTAAAGACGTTTGTGATAAACTAATTTTGCCTTCATATGTGTTTTCGTGATTACGAGTTAGTTTCTTCTATCTTTATTATATGTGCTCAATTTTCATTTTTTGGTAACACTAATTCTCTCTCTCTCCGTCTCTCAGAGAGTTAAAATCTTAACAATATAATCTCCTTATTAACAAATTTATAGCCATTTGTTTATAGTCATATTCTATAATTGTGATCCATTTTTTTACCATTAAAATTTGAAACTTTTTTAAAATATTGAGTTTTCATATATAAATAAATAAAATAAATAACCATATATATTTTATGTCCATATTTGATCATATTTTCTTGGTCTGTAAAATGTTACCTTTCAAATTATGTGAGAATTTTAATGTTTATGTTATAGATAAGGCACTATATAATACGCATTTAATGAGATTGGTTTGTGCCATAATGTATGCATGTATGTGTATACATACATACATACATATATACATACATACATACATATATATATATATATATATATTATATCCTAGGATGCCTTTTTTTAGAAAAAATATTATATGGCAAATACTATCAAATCTCCATCCTATAGAGATAAAAAAAAACTTATTCTTATTTTGTGTTTTGTTGAAATCTAATTACTTATTGCATAAAGAGAGAAAAGTTAGGTATAAATTTAGCAAATTATTATTTATTTAGTTAGTTTAATAAGTATAAATAATTATGTTGATATGGTATAATTGTTTTATGCAATATTTTCATAACCGGACCGGCGACCAAACCGGGCTCTTTATTAGGTCACGGTTGGGCCGGTCCAATTGGGTTCGACTTGATTGAATCAAATTTTACTAAAATAATATTATTTATAATAATTATAAAGATATAATATAAGTTATATGATATAATATATGAATATTATACTAATAACCTATTATTAAAAATTAATATAACATATTATTTATTAAATTTTTTAATAATGATTAACATATAAATATAAATATATTATTATTAATTTAATATCTATTATTTATTGATGACAGATGCTATATTAATAAATATTATCTTAAATTATTCTTATTACTCTTTTTCTTTAACACTTTCCTTTTTATTTCCTTTATTTATGCCCTTTGATAATTTTTCATTTTAATGTTATTCAATTTTAAATACCTACCTTTTTTATTTCAATTCCTATTTAATTTTAGACATGACGTATTCCCTCATTTTTTACCTTTGTTATATTCCTTTCCTTTTTTAACTTTTCTATATTTATTATTTTTAACTTTATTCTTCAAAATCTACATTGAACCGGTTCAACCAGTCCAGTTCAATCGGTTTTTCCTAGTTCAATGTGAAAACTAATTTTAACATCAAACCGAATCAGATTTTCGGCCGGTTCACAATTGAACCGGCCGGAGCGGTCCGGCTTTGATAGGATGAGCACTCTAAAAAAATAAATAGAGATTGAAATGTTATTATGGTGTTTACTAAATTGATTTTTTGAATGGCAGTTAACATTAAAATTGATATGAACCCTATTTTGTTGCTTCTTAACAATGGGTCAATTTTTTCATTCGAAAATTACTTTTGTTGTGAATCAACACTTCCTACCCATTTGTATATAATTGCTTTATGCATCTAATAAAATTAGATTACTTTCATGTGTATATCTTTAATCTTCAAAGTAACAATAAATGAATGTAAATAAATTATTTATTATGGTGCAATAATTTTTTAAAGATGTATTTATATTAGAAGTTGATAATTTCTTAGCTTATGCCCATTTTATACTTATCAACTTATTTAATCGTTAACCTTACCAAAGTATTTATTTATCCATTATAGTCAATATCCAAAGGTTTTATTGACATTTCTTTTCTATACATGCCAAGTTACATTTTTTTATTATAAGAAACATAATTTCATGCATGAGTTGAAAATTCAAGCAACACGAGCAAATTTAAAACATATAATTTTGTACAATGTATAACTATTTATGACATATTAATCACAAAATAATATATAAATATTTGATAATAAATAAGAATAATTTAACAGTTGCACAAATACATTGTCAAGTATTCATAATGTATTTAAGATTTATCATGTTTCCAAACAATTAGAGTAGTGATTGAAACAAGTATAATATATTATTATATTTATCATGATATTCATATAGATATCAAATAGACTAATAGAATAATATTCCAAACTTAAATTAGAATATTAATTTCTAAGAAGATGGTGAAATAAATGGGTCACACAATAATTAGATAGACTCATAAATTATTTCTCTATTTTATACTGATTATATTCAAATAATTTTAAAATATCCAACTAATATTTATTTATTTTATCAACGTATGATTCATTAAATTTTGTAGCATCCGCGCATCGCACGTGTCATCACACTAGTTTAAATTAATCCAAACTACTCTGCTCTCATTTATTTATCTTTTTCCATTTAAATCCCCTTACGACATCTCTCTTTTAAACCTAGTTTTTGAAATAAAATAAATAAACATTGTTTTATTTTTTTAACAAAATCTGGGACGTCATAGGTGATGTATCCCAAGTCTAATAAATATTCTTTCACATCTTTAATCTAACTAATGTGATGGTCCGTGCATCGCGCATATGATACAAAATTGAATGAACGATATGTTTATAAAATAATTAAATATTAGTATGACATTTTGATACTGGTTATAAAGTAATGGTGATAATTTTTTTTTATGGCCAAATTTTTGTTCTATAAAATAATTCCTTTGATTTATTTTAGAAAATTGTCATGACTGATTATTTTTTATTCATTATAAAGAATTCTTCTTAATTTATTTTTAAGCATTATCATATCCATTTTTATTATTTTTAATATTATTGCATTTCTTATTAAAATATTATTAGTGAACAAAAGTAAACATTTTTATAGTATATTATTTTTTTCTATAATGATAACCCTCACTCTGGGCTATTTTATTATATTCTTATATTTTCCCTAATTATTTCCATCATATAATTAATTTTAATTGGCTAATTTATTTTACATCAAATACCATTTCATAAAATAGTCCTAAAAAATAATCAATTCCCAAAACTTGACCTAGAAATAATCCTAAATAGCATTTTATACGCTTGCATGCATTCCACATGTTCATAAAATTAATGAAGATGCTCCCATAATTTGCGAACTACATAATTAATATGCAAGACAATCCGATTATACAAATAATTCAAGAAGCTTTTAAAAATGTGACCTTAATATACTGAAAACTAAAATAAATATTGTTAAATTTCTGTAAATATATATATTTGACGAACAAAGATAAAATAAATTCACCATCAAAGCAATCTGGTTTTTTTTAGATTTTACTGGAGGCATTCACCAAAGATAGTAATTATAATGTTTACAATTTATATAATAAACATGCACATTTTTTTGTTATTTTGCCCCTTCTCATTTTGTATATTTTATTGATAACATTTATCAAAGATACTAATTTTTTTACATGTAATTAACTTTTTAAAAACTCGGACTCATTTTTGCGATCATTTCGTGGATATCATTGATAATTACATAACTCCTATCTTTTATATATTTATGCAATACTTTGAGAAACCTAACATGCATGCAAATGCTACAACTTAAGGATAAAATGCAGTATGTAATTAATTATCTAAGAAGCATAAGAAAAAAACATTTGGATGATTATGAACTAATTAAATAACCATGCCTATTATATAATCTTATTGATCACGTGAAAAAAAAGAACACATGTCTCATGTTAAGCCTATATATTCAATGCTTAAGAAACACTAAGACCTCATGGATAAATAAAATGGTGGTTTTGAATTTCGATGGTGGTTTTGACCTCATGGATAACCTACTGCATACTCGAGATCTAAATGCAAAAAGATACAAAGTAATGATGAAAGGTTCTTTTACGTTAATATGGGTAATCTTCTCTTACCGTATTTATATTATTATAATATATATATATATAATGCAGACTCATTTTTGTGTGACTGTTTAGCAATTTTTGGCTTATAAAATGTGAACCCTTTTTATGTATATATTGTTATACTTATCATTTCCTTTTTGGATCTATATTATTATACTTACGATAGTGTCAAATATCATATTCTTCATACACCACTTTGTTTTTAACAAAGTAAATAGAAATAGATATGTATAAATTAAATAGGGGACACCTTTATTTTTTCCATAAATTAAATGGTATCTAATGATATATATTATTAATACTTACATAATAGTAGAGATTCAGTAGACCAATTTATTCATCATTTATTTAGAATAAAAAAAGTTATTAATTAATAGTGTGCTCTATCTAATAGTAAAATTATAATAAAATAATTTATTGATAACTAATGTTTTAATTAGATGGTTATGGATAATTGTTTTCACTACTATTATAAGTTTATATAATTATACAATTACTGGTATTTAGTAACCAAGTCATTATCGGTTATGGATAATTATGTCCACTACTCAAATAATTATATAATTAATGATATCTTGTAACCAACTCATCGATCATTTTAAAAATTAATTTCAAATTAATATATCATGGGCTTGTAAGTTATTATTTTAGTTAGTTATGGCATGTTAAATTTTTTTGACTAAATATAATGTTTCAATGGAGTCCAGGACTTTTGTTTTAGATTAATCTGACTTCTCTTTTAATTAATATGTCAAATAATTGTATTTTTAAATAATAATTTTCTTACAAAAGTGATGTATGATTCAATAGTTTAACGATATAATAATTCAATATTAACAACTCTTAAAATTTTCGAGGTCTAGTAACTTTATTTATCAACATGTAATTATATGTGGAAAACATACATGATAAAAAAATATAAAAGATGGATGTGAACCAATATGATTACCCGTGTCTATGTTGGGCATTATATATATATATATATATATATATATATATATATATATATATATATATGTCAGGGCATGCATATGACAGAGATAAACTAAACAAAAGGTAAGAATATCTCTAAAATAAAATAGTGAGACTAACATTTCTTTTCTTCTTGAAACATCAATCATCTCCAATATATCAATATCTAGAAATTATTACCTGAGGGAACATTAAGCTTCATTTGCATGAAGTTAAAGATAAATACAACATTTTTTGCATATTTTATAATTAAAATACATATTATAAAGACATTACATTTATCCACGATTCTATTAATATTTTATAATAATAAATCTCTTACTCGAAAATACAACTAATAAAATGCATTAAAGTAGACATATAGAAAGAAAGACTGTGAATTATATAAGTTATAAGAATAGACCATATTAATTAAGAAAAGAACTACCTTGAACACATAAAAATTATAAAAAAAATGTAATCGTTTGAAAAAAATAATCGGCTCCTTCTGCAAATAAAGAAATGAATTCAACGTAAAGATATAAGCAAGCAAATAATATTGATTATATGACATTTTTATTCAAATTTTAAAAATAGATCGTCCTATATAAAGCTGTAGGTTAAAGCTCAATAATTGAAGATAACAAATAAACTTTTTTTTTATAAAATCACACAAAGAGTAGTGTAAATAGCACTTCACTTTACCACGCACTAGAGAACCCATTGTGGGTAAATGTCATCTCCTTTGTACGTTATTCAAAGTCTTGTGATTGAGCGGATTACATGAAGTTAAGTGGACAAGCATTTGCTTGGGAGTATTTATAGACAATTTGAAAAAAAAAATGAGAGAGTTGCTCATGAGTTGAGTCAGTTGTTGAACCTTTCCATTATTCCAATAACTGATAGTTTTCTAGGGGTAAATTACACGAATGATTCTCCAACTTCGAGTCAATTTCCAATTGGTCCCTCAACTTCAATTTATAACCAGAACGTCCCTCATCTTTTATTTTCTTGCACGATTAGTCCTCTTGACCAGTGATAGTAAGTTTTTCAGTTGCCTTGCATACGTGGCCGACACGTCAGTCGTTTCTCTCTCATCCACGTCATTTAAGTCATCTACGTCATTTAACGCTCCAAATCAAGTAAATTATACGGATCGTCCCCTAACTTTGAATTGATTTCTAGATAGTCCCCCAACTTTGATATTATTACATGATTCATCTACTTGACCGGTAAGAAACAGTCACCCGATTATCTTGCGATGTGGCATAATAAAATATAATAAAAAATTTTAACTAGATGACATCACACAATAAAAAATATTATAAAAATTTTAAGACGCGGACGAGCTGGCAGAGGAGGGGTGTCAGCCGCCCTCTCCAAGCTCGCCCTTTGGCGAGCTGGCATAGGGGGCGCCGGCCCCCCTCTCCAAGCTCGTCCACTGACGAGTTTCACACAAGGATCGCTAACGCCCCCTTGCGAGTTCGTCGGCGCTCCTATCATTTTTATTTTTTTATAGTCTCTTAACTTTGAATCATTTAGAGTCATCGACGAGCTCGCGAGGGGACATTGACGTCACTTGTGCGAAGCTCGCTAGTGGCCAAGCTTGGAGAGGGGGGGTCGGCGCCCCCTATGCCAACTCGCCAAAGGGCGAGCTTAGAGAGGGGGGCCAACACTCCCCTTCTGCCAGCTTGCCCGCATTCTTAAATTTTTATAATATTTTTTATTATGTTATGTCAGCTAGTTAAAAAATTTTATTATATTTTATTATACCATATCGCAAGATAACCGTGAGACTATTTTTTACAGGTCAAGTGGATGAATCGTGTAATAATATCAAAATTGGAGAACTATTTAGAAATCGATTCAAAGTTGTGGGATGATCCGTGTAATTTACTTGGTTTGGAGTGTTAAATGACGTGAATGACTTAAATGACGTAGATGAGAGAGAAACGACTGATGTGTCGACCACGTATGCAAGACAACCGAGAAACTCACTGTCACCGGTCAAGATGACTAATCGTGCAAGAAAATAAAAGATGAGGGACGTTCTGATTATAAATTGAAGTTGGGGGACTAGTTGAAAATCGACTCAAACTTGGGGGACCATTCGTGCGATTTACCCAGCTTTTTAGTGTTAAGTTAGGCAGTGAAAACCCAGTGATTTAAAATAATGCTAATTTTTTTATTGTTAACCCAGTGAAAACAAATAAAGTTAGCAACTTTTATCCCTTTATAATACACAATATAAATTACGAAACCTAATATTAATTTTATTGGACACCTGCATGGACCATTAAATCATTTTTTTACATTAGAATAGGCTTTGTCATGCAAAAAATAAGAAAAAATGGTGTAGAAATGTTCTTATATAAAAAAATAAAAATATTCTTATATATAGTCATTGTTAGTTTTGCTTTTGCTTGCAAATATCATTTTTTTTCCTTTCGATGGCTGGCGCAGATCTCAGAAGTTAGAGTGAGATATGGCACGGTCCGGGAGCCGGTTCGACAAGCGCGACCCAGTTCAACCGCGTCCAAGGTGCATAAAATGATGAAAACCCTCGAGTCGGCGGTCATTTTCTTCTCTCCTCTCTCTCTCTCCTCTTCATTTATCCTCTTCGTGCCATCGCCTCCTCTCTCCCTCTCCTCTCCGCGCAGATGTCTGGTGCTGACGAGCAACCGCCTCCTCTCTCTTTCTCTCATCTCCTCTCTCTTTCTCTCATCTCCTCTCTGAAAAATCCCCGACGATCTACGCCAAACGACATCCCCCCAACCAGATCTCGTCTCCTCTCGCCGGCGACGTCCCCCTACTAGATCTGTGACCCCAAGCATGCCGCCGACCTCGAGCACCCCATTGTGATGCTGCCGACCTCCCGCGACCAGATCTGCTCGACCCCGAACACCCCCACCAGATCTGCGCCAACCTTCCCTATGTGTCGCGGTGACGTGCCCCCACCCACCGGATCTGCAACCCCTTCGACCACTTCAAGTGTTTGATGCATGCAAAATACAACATATTTTATATTATTATTTTTATTAATTTTTCTGTAATTTGATCATGGCATGCATCATTTTTAGTCACTTTTAATCGTAATTTCGGATTTATCAATTTTAATTATTAATTCTTTGAATATTTTAATTGTGGATGGATTAACTAAATTTTGATAATTATTTTACAGGAAAAATCGAGATTTAGATGGATTGTGCCGTATCGGCCGAAATTTCGAAGAATTTATCATTACGACCGAGATTAGGATAAAGGATTATTGTTTTGGCCGAGATTTGGAGGGGGTAATGGCAATGAAATCATCCTTTTGGCCGATATATGAAGGTGTAAAGATAAAATTGTTTGGGCGTAACGAGATTTAATTCTCTGTTTTGGCCGAGATATGAAAGGTAAAGATAAATGATTTTATCTTTTGGGCGTAACAAGATTAAATTCCTTCCTTACGGCCGAGATTTGGAGGGAGTAAAAGGAATTTTATCTCTTTGGAAGTAAAGATAAAAGAATTTCGTTTTGGCCAAGATTCAAAGGGGGTAAAGATAAAAGATTTTATCTTTTGAAAGAATTATCATTTTTTGGCCGAGATTTATCCGTGAATTTAAATTCGGCCGTACATCACGATCAACAAGACCCGTTCGCACCCTATAAATACGTGAAGAATCTGTCGTTTCAAGTGGTGCCCTGAAGTTCATGTTTCTTTCACATCGAGTCGTGAGCTCTGCAAGCTACGACCAAGACGAGAGATGTGCGACGGCTGGAGGTTGATCGCGACCCTGATCAAGTCCGAGAGGCTGCCCGATTGTTTGCCCAAATCTGAGGATCCTATTTTATTCTTGATGTAATTCTTCCAATTATTATTATTATTTTGTTATTATCTCTCCAAAATTTCTAGGATGAACTCCATACTTTCTATTTATTTCATTTTAGGAGATTATTATTGAAAGGAAATTATTTGGACCCTATATTATTTATTTTAATCTTTTTTTATCAATTAGTTAATTGTGCTTAGTGCTTTTGATTTAATTATTTAGATTTTTGAGTTGAGTACTTACCAGTTTGTGGACTATTTGATTTCAGAATTCATTAATTAAATTAATTGATTTTATGTGAAATTAATAATTGACATAAATTTGATAACTAGTGTGTGGAGAATCAAGTTTGTGTGGTCTATTAATCTATACCAGTTTGTGGAGTGATTAATAGTCTAGAGAATTCAATTTAATGCATCTTAATTTTAATATGATTTTGGGAGTACCAGTCGTGGAGACTTCAATTCTTATTAAATTAAGATAGTTCTATATGATTAGATTGAAAGATGCCAGTCGTGGAGACCACAAGTTAATCATGTTAGATTACTTTAGGGAGACTCTAATCCATCTTTAAAGATTAAATTTATCTTTTATGGTTCAAATATTTATCCTAATCTATTTTCATCCTAAGGCCTAACTTCAACACCACTATCTTATCTTTATCTTATTTTCTTTATTTTATTTCATAAAATCTCTTTCCAAAAATCCATATTTTTCCTCTCTTATTAATTTATAAATCCAGATATTGAATTAATAATATTCCTCGTGGGTTCGACACTCTTACTCCTATTACTATATTACTTGAGCGACTAGTGCACTTGCTAGCGATTTTATTTTGCTACATCATTTCAACGCATCAAGTTTTTGACGCCGTTACCGGAGAATATTTTATTAATTAATTTCTGATTTTTATGAATTATTAGGAGATGTAAATAAATTGTAAATAATTCTTTAAAAATATGTATTAATTGTTTTAATTATTTTTTTGAATAAACTGACATTTTTTCTTTTGCAGATGAAGGTCACGATAATTTTTTAAATTGTCGACTTTCGGCTTAAAATTCTGTCGTCGTCCTATGGTTTTACGACCGAGATTGATTTTTGTCGGCTTTACTGGTTTTACGGCTCGCAATATCGATTGAGTTCTAATCTTCTATTTTACGGCCGTAATTTTATCCGAACGTTGTTTTACGCCATGGATTTGATTTCGTTTTGGCCAAAGTGGTTTGTTCTATTTGATTTGATTTCGTTGTTTTACGGCCGTAAAGAATCGACTTAATTCACTTTCGGCCGTAATGATTCAATTGTCGACGTAAGAGTTGGGGTAATATTCTCAAGTTTCATTCGATTTTATTTCGGCCGAAACCCTATTTTGCTTTACGGCCAATCATGTTGACTTCATCTCGGCCGATGTGACCTCATTTCGGCTTAATTGACAATTTTTATCTTTACGGTCGAAATTCACTTCATCCAGATCAAATTGAATTCTCTCTCTTGTGATATGATTGATTAAGCTTGCAGACGAGAATTTAATCTCTGATAATCCATTATCTCATGTTTTCTTTTTACGGTCGAGAATTGATCTCATGGTTTTGCGGCCGTAAAATTCCTTTTATTATTGATTTGACCTCTTTCTGCTTTAATAATTTCGAAAAATCTTTTACACCGCAAAAGTCTTTGCTTATATTTTGCGACTGGCAAATTTAATCTGAGTTTTACGGCTAAAACTTCACGATCAAATTGTTTTGCGGCCGATAAATTTCTGAACATTTGTTTTTACGCCATCTTATGACCTTTTCGGCCAGTTTATTTGTGAATTTTTCTTTCTCGGCCATCAAGGATCACATTCAACTTAATTCTCATCGATTTTACGGCCGATATAAATTATATTCTTCCTCGGCCGTAATGAGTCATTTTGTCGACGTTTCGTTCGATTTTTATTTCGGCCGAAACCCTGTTCTGTTTTACGATCAAAGGTTGTCAACTTCGGTTCTTTATGCCTAGGATCTTATATGTGAGGAGTTGATTGCCGAGATGATTCATCGCTGTGTTAATTTTTACGTCATCTTACGACGTTGTTTCGGCCATAAGCCAACAAGTTTTACGCCCTTACATTGATCAATCCCTTTCAACACTGTTCCATAGTTTTTGCGGCCGAACGAGCCTCGGATTACTAATCTAATTTCGGCCATAAATCTGTTTCTGTATTGCGGCCGATCAATCTTATTTCCTCTCTGAAAATAATTTTTGATTATGTATGATTATTAACATTAGGGTCACAAATTAGTTCTGATTTATTTTGTGCCGTTTGTTACATCATCATTAATTCTTCCAAGTTTTACGGCCGAACGAGTGCTTGATTTTTACGACCATCTAAGTGATTTACTTTCGGTCGATATTAATGTTTGGCATTTAAATTGGTTTTCGAATTTTGATTTTTTCGCCGTATTTGATAATTTTTTTGTGAATTTTGGTGGCAGTAATTAAGTTAATTTCTCTCGGACATTAATTTTGACGACCTAATGAATACTCGATAATGTCGAAAGATTTTTTATTAATTTAAATCTTATTTTTTCGTGACCTATTATCTGTATTTCTTCCTTCTTGTATATATTTTTATTTTATTTTATTCTTTCATCTTACTGAAAATTGGTTGTTGCAGGTACTAATTGAAAATTAAATCACAACCAATCTTGGAATCTTCTGATAAGCGCACTAGGAGCTCAAATCCACTGTTTGAATTTGATCCTGAAATTGAAAGAACCTATCGTCAATTACGAAGAAATATAAGAAAAATGGCGGAACAAGTACGCGACAATCAGAGACTGGAGCAACAAAATGAACTGGTTCCACCACATAATAATCGACGAGAAGATGAAGCAGATCTTTCTATGAGAGAATATGTCTCGGCCAGATACAGTGACCGAGAATCATGCATCGTGCTGCCTGATATTAACGCAAATAATTTTGAGATAAATCCCGCAATCGTGAGGATGATACAAGCATCCCAATTTGGAGGAGGATTTCATGAAGACCCCCATGATCACGTTGACAAATTTCTTGCCACTCTGAGCACCTTTAGAAATAATAATATTTCTTCTGAAGTTATTCGTTTATTATTATTTCCTCAATCTTTACGTGACAAAGCTTCCACTTGGTTTAAAACTTTGCCTGCAGGATCGATTCATTCTTGGTTGGAGCTGGTAGAAAAGTTTGTTGGAAAATATTGTCCACCACAAAAGGCAGGCAAATATCGAAGAGAATTGAGGGCATTTGTTCAAGACGATAACGAGACATTATATGAGGCATGGGAACGATATAAAGAACTA
Source organism: Pontederia crassipes (assembly GCA_030549335.1). Classification (NCBI taxonomy): domain Eukaryota; kingdom Viridiplantae; phylum Streptophyta; class Magnoliopsida; order Commelinales; family Pontederiaceae; genus Pontederia; species Pontederia crassipes. The sequence continues at coordinate 42,103,091 of CM060190.1, forward strand.
TTATCCAGATTCCTGACAACAGAATTCCAAAATGGCAAGTGATGGAAGATTTCTACCATGGATTACGAGCTGCAGATCAAGACAAACTCGACCAATCAGCAGAAGGACAGTGTTGGGATCTAAACGCCCTAGTGAGATACAAGATATTATTGAAGTTATAGCCCTCAAGTCAAGTCAAGAAAGGAGACCACCTCGCTGAACTCAAGATGTACATGCTGCACAAGGAATACAATCTTTAGAAATAGTGGCTCAGCTGGAGTCACTTAATCAAAAATTCGAGCAGATGATGTCACTAATGGGAAATTCCAGCAATTATAGCCCTACAGGTAACACTTCGGATTCAAATCAAATTGAAAATGCTAACTTTATTTCCAATCCATTTTACAGGAACAATGATTATGGTTGGAGACATAATCCGAAGTTTGCCTATAATCAGAATCAAGGCCAATCTTCTGGTCCATCAAAAGATTATATACTGAAAAGGCAACCTGATACTCCCCAATATCAATCATCAAATCATATGCAGGAGATGATGGCACAGATCATAGACACAATGCAAGCGTTGCAAAAGAATATGGAATCTAGAGCCACGAGTCAGAATGCATCCATTCGAAATCTGGAAAGACAACTGGGTCAGATGGCGGCACAACTGACTGGACGTACACCGGGCTCTCTCCCAAACAACACAGAGAAAAATCTAAGGGGGAAGAGCAAAATAGGCCTTGATTTTCATTAGAACTAAGTCAAGCTGATGACTATAAATCAGAACTATTATTTATTTATTTATTTATTTTTATTTTTTGTAGATTAGTCTAATTAGTTGTTAATTAATATCTTAGTTTAGGAGGTAGTTTTATTTTAATTAGGCATTTTATTTTTATTTTATAACGAGTCATCTAATGGATATTTCTTTCTGTGCACCGAGTGAAATTCGGATAATCATACGTCGATCGAGCAATGCACCATGCATTGGGAAACACAAGGTGAAACGACAAGATACTATTACACCATCTTCTTTACGGTCGAGAATCACCTCGATGACCACGCCGTAAAGACTCCAACGGACATGACAAGACACTGCCACCTCGTTACGGCCGAGGATTACATAGATGACCACGCCAAATGTCTTTTTACGGCCGAGGTGTTGTGCAATCACACCACGGACGAGAATGACAAGACAGAAGCTTCTGACATCTGCATGCACAAGTCCAATCGAAAAAAATGCATGCTTTTGCTTTTACGCCCGGATTTGACCCTTCACTGCGCGTTGTCGAAACATGTATTACCCCCATAAATTCATCTATAAAATCTTACCCCTTCTCGTATGTTGCAGATCAATCACCGCCGTCTCGCCCTTTCTTCGTTACGGCCGAGCGTCAACACCGCGCACCGCCTCTCACCATTACGCCCTGTGCATTACGGCCGAACCTCTATTCCTTACGGTCGAAGTCTCCCGGTTCCACCTGTTCCTTACGGCCGGTCTTCCACACCGGAGACGACCCCATTACGCCCCGGGTGCGTTACGGCCGAGCCACCGCGCACCGAGATACCATCTTCTTTACGGTCGAAGTCACACCGCGCTCCGCCGCTCTCTTACGGCCAAACTCCAGCCGAGCTTTTCTCCTTACGGTCGAGACGTCAGCTGCCATCACCACGGTCGTCACCTTACGGGCACAATCTACTCAATCATTGACTCCGGTCGAGATTCCTCATCGACTTTCCTCTTTATGGCCGACACATATTACGGCCGAGCTTCCACCAGAGCTGACTCCTTACGCCCAGACGAGCGCCGAACACCAGCGCCACACCGCCATTCCTTACGGCCGAAAACTACAAGATCATCACCTCGCCCAAGGTTTCTCATCCTCTCTGCCTTACGGCCGACGCACCTCCGACAATCAGCTCTTCAACACATACTACGGTCGAGCTTCCACTGAGTCGGCACCTTTTCTTTGTTGATTTTTGTCCAGATCAAGATGAGGTGATTTGCTAATATATGGAGGGGACGTCACGAACGACGACATCCGAATGCTCAGCTGGCCCCCACAGCCCTCACAATTAATCTCCTACCCCAGAGATTATTATTGGACTAAGCCGGAGTATCAAGCTCGATATGAACGGATGTGTGAGATTCGAATTCATGCTACCAGATTTTCAGATACTGAATTGCTGAGGGAGTATAATTTACTTGCAGATATTCATCTATTATTTTCTCAAATTGGACTATCTGACTTTGTGCATTCTTGGTGGCCAACTTATGAAGTACTGATTATGGAATTTCTCTCATCCCTGGAAGTCTTTAATTTAGATGGCAGGAACTATGATCAGCCCCGCATTTCATTCCAACTTTATGGGCGGCCATTTACTCTCACTCTATGAGAGATTAATAATATCTATGGATTTCCCAACCATGGATCTCTTTTTGTACCTACCGACTTTGATGCTGAAACTTTTTAGAAACAGATAACAGAAGAAGACCGATTGGTTTGGAACACCGCTAAAGATAGCTCAATTCAGAATCCTGTTTTGCGCTACGTCCATCGCATGCTAAGCAACACATTAAGTGGGCGCAGTGATAATGATGGTGCCGTCTCAGAATGAGAGTTATATCTCATCCACAGCATGCTTCACAGAACTCCTGTTAATGTGGGTGTCTTCCTCATTCGTCGATTCCAGCGCCACACTACTCATCGTGACGGTAGCATTAATATGGGTGCCCTTCTCACACCTATTGCTCAGCACCTACAACTTGACTTGGATGATCTCGAAGTTGTGCCAGGAAACACTCATCTCACTCGTAGGACCATTCAGGCTATGGGTCTCGTGAAGACCAACAACTCAGGGATCAAAGTTTTTATTTTTAAAGGCTACCATCAGGAGGTGCCCTGCTCAGATCGAGATGCTTTCACGCCAATTAATCCAAATAATTGGCTTCTTTTTAGGCAGGTCATAGCTCCAGTAATCCCACCTGCAGGACCATCTACCTCTGTCGGACAGCTACACCAGGATGAACCTTTCTCTTGGTTTGATTCTACTGATTGTGCGGCAGCTCAATCCTACTTTCAACAGCCACAAGGATTCCAGGCTGCATCACCGGCAGCTTCCCAATATGCCACATCCATCCATTCACCTTATATGCCGGTGCCTTTTCCGATTCCATCTCCAGCACAAGAGAGCTCTTCTGATTCCTCGTTCATACCTTCTACTCCTTATGAGGAACGCGACTCAATGGAAGTATCTGTCCCTTTACAAAAACCTGTGCAGAATCGCTATATAGCACCGGAGCCCACTTTTACTTCAGCCCCAGAGCAGACTTACTATCCACCTCCGCCACCTCAGCCTGACTATGCTTCCATGCAAAACTTATGGGAATCAATGTATGATGAACAACTTCATCAAGCAGGGGAGTTTCACACTTTTCAAGAAGAGCAACTTCGTCAGTCAGGACAGTTGCACGCTATTCAGGAAAAGCAACTTAGACAAGCCCAAGAGTTGACCAACATCCGAGTCGATTTTAGAAATATGGATGATCGTCAGGGTTGCTTTGAATCCCTTCAGAATCAGCATGCGCGCATGACGAGGCGCATCCATGAGTATCATATGCGCCAAGGAAATCTCGGCTACCATTCACCATCGCCACCCCGTAGACAGTAAATTCGGTTGTGTCTTTTCCCTTTTCTTTATTTTCATTTCTTTAATTTTCCTTTTTATTGCATATGTATCACTTTCCCTTGCTGGCTTAACACTGAGGACAGTGTCTAGTTCAAGCTTGGGGGAGTTTGCATTTCATGCATTGCATGTTTCTTTCTTTTTATTTGCTCATGTTTGCATCTATTTGAAAAAAAAAATCCAAAAAAAGTGAAAAAATTGAAAAATTTTCGAAAATACCATCGCATGCATTTATTTTGCAACCATCTTACTAACTTTTATCTTACTATTTTAATTATCTTTAAGTAAAGTTCAAAGACATATTGTTAATTGATGAAATTTGAATACTTTTCTTTCTTATCACTTGCTATTTTAATATCAAACTTATAGACTGTGTACCCATGCTAAATAGAATTATGAATGACTAGACAACAAAATCATATTCATGCCTTTTTATTAATTTCTTTTAAGTCTTGATTAATAGTAGCCTTCTTATTGACCATATCAAGTACTTTTTGAGCTTATAAAAAAAAGAAGGGTTAGTTAAACCCCAACAAATAAAAAAATGAATAAAGTTATGTGTAGGTACAAAAGTATTATCCGGAACCAAGATGTGTTCGGGTAATTAAATTCGTAGGGGTTCATGCCTGGCGACCTAAGGGCAACTACTCTGGGATCCGTCGATCGAAAACCTGCTACATGGACCATCTTGTGGAATATGGAGAAGCACAGGAGTACTAAATCATGGCTAAGTTCGAACTCTTCATTCAGAACCTTGGTTGTTTGGGCAAGTAAACTCGAGGGGTGCTTTATCACTTGGTGCCCTAAGGTCAGTGTTCATGTCCGAAAGTGAGATGAGTTACACCGCGAAATTCTTGCTTGGATTAGTTACATTTTCTTGCTTATATGTGATTGTTTTTCTTGCTTGTATCTGATTGAAAGAACAACTCATTCTCATCTCTGTTCTATGTTGTCTTTTAATTGAATTAAACTAAAACTAAACTTCATTCAAGCGTTCCGATTATGTCCCAGAGGATTATAATATTTTAATAGAACAAAGATTTTTTCCTCAATGTGGAGGATCTTGCTAGTGGACTTGGCGGCGCCAGGGAGCGGGCTCAGCGGAGCTCGATGGTGAATTGGGAGGCGGGCAAGTGGGGTGGAGCTCGGCGGTGGATAGGGATGCGGGCTGACGGCGCTTGGCGGCGGAGGTCGGTGCGACGAGATCGAGTCGGGGTCGCCGCTGCTCGCAGATGTGGTCGGTGATGCACGGATCTAGTCGCCGATGGATGGATCTGGTCGGTGATGCGCAGATCTGAGCATGGGGGACGTCATCGATGAGAAGACGTGCATATCCGAGAAACTGTTTGGTTGCCATTGTGCTCGGGTGCTCGTCGGTGTTGTGCTTGAGGTCAGTGAGAGGAGGCGGGCACAGATCTGCGAGAGGATGCAGCGCTCAGCGTGCTCGAGATTGGCGAGGGGGTCGCCGCTGCGCGAGGTCGGCAGGGAGCCGCGGAGTCACCTCTGTGCGTGGATCTAGCCGGGGTCTCGGATCTGAGCATCTTCAACCTCAAAGGGGGTTCACGGTAGGGCAGGGCGTGCTAGGCGCCGGTGCTCATGGCCATCGCACAGCCGCCGTCAGGAGTTCTCGACTGCCGGTGGGTCGAGGGGTGCTCGTCGGCGTCGCACAGCCGCGCGGAGAGGAGAGGAGAAACAGCAATCTCGGAGACGCAGATCTCATCGGCAGCGGGCAGATGTTGACACGATGATCTTCGTCGCCACATGAGAGAGAGGGAGAGAGAGAGAGAGTAAAGGAGGTTAAAATTTTTTGTTGACGCACTTTTGAACACTAGATCGGATCGGACCGCCCTCAAATTTTTTTCCATTCTCCTCGAGCCTCCTTGAACCGCCTCCGACCTCACAATTTTGGTAATTTGACCGAGCTTAGATCGGCGCCCGTCCGATGCACATCGGACGGGCGTCGTTTAATAGGGAGAGTGTCCCCCATTTCAGTTGGGGGGACACCCATTATATCCAATCAATAACCACCATTGATTTTTAATTATTTCATACCATAACTATTTTTTAATTATTTCTCATCATCAATATCTTAATTTTACAAATTTCAAAACTCAATATTTAATTCATTCATAATTAAATACTCGCTAAGGATAAGCTATCAAATACTCCAATAAAATTATATATTGATGAATATTGTAACTCATGATTAATCATTAAACAAATATATTCAGATATTAATATTTTAATTAATTAAAATAAAATAAAATAGTTATTATGACTATAGAGATAATAAAATTATATTATTATATTTTATAATCATAACTGATCAATATATATATACTTGTCAACACATGCTTATGTCAAGTGTTAACTTCTCTTGCATATTATCCTGCTTATGTCAAGTGTTAACTTCTCTTGCATATTATCCTCCTTTTAATATAATATAGATAGATAGATTAGGGCAAATAAGAAGCTTCCATACTACCATGTATAATTGTCAATTTAAATGATTTGTGGGGATTATATTAATTGCGGGGAGTCCAACGAGTGGCCAAACTCTTTTGAAAAAGAAATGGTAATATAAAAAAAATGGAGAGCAGAAAACAACAAATTTAACAGCTGAAACGCGTTACACGAACAAGAAAAAAAAATATAAATGCACGCTTCCATATGACAAGCAACTAATGCCTAAAAACAAATATTATAAAAAAAAAGTTACTGCATGGGAAAGCGACATTTATTCTATATAATTAATGGGACCAATTAACCACTTAAAATCATCCTAATACGCATGCATTAATTAACCAAATCTACTAAGAAATTAAAAGGAATCACATATCACGATCTACTGAATGTGTTAGTAATTTTAACTGGGAATAAGGAGTACGTTGGATAAAAAATAATTCATATATATGAACCATAATCTAACGATTCACAAATAAATATTATTAAAATATTTATAAATAAATACATATTTGTGAATTATCAGATTATCATCCAAAAATGACCATATATATGGATAAAAGTTCCACACGACTCTTAGTTCACAATTTATCTTTTTTTTTTCGAGATTACCGTGTAGAATGTTAGAATTTTAACTATTTTTTATTTCTTTTCGATGAGCTAATCGAAACATAATGTAATCGAAAAGGACAAAACGATCACACTTTTAAAATGTTATCCCAATTGGCTGATGCAAGTTGGACTGCATGCTTTTCACTTCTTTTCACGGTGTGTTGCTTGTACTCAACGTGATATTGGTCCTTCGAGCAAAACTAATTAATTAGTCCTTGTTATGATTGCTTTCTCCTCTCTATCCATCTTCCAATCTATTATTCGCCATCAACGCCCGCATTTATTGTGCTAATCATACTTATATATATATATATATATATATATATATACTTATATATCCATATATATATTATTTATTTGATAAAGGAGCGCCTCTTTAACAGGCGCGCTAAAGAGGCTGCTGAGCACCGTCGTGCATCGTCGAATGAGATTTGACTGTGCACATTATTTTTTAACATTTTTCTAATGATGTGATCTTCATCGTTGTTAGCGGCTTGGACGGCCAAGATCGAACGACTCAACTTTCCCTTTTTCGCATGACGTGCAAAGTGGAGGAGGGCAGTGGCAATGGCGTCCGACATCGGCATCGGCGCGAGCAGCGACACAACAACAATAATGATGTCCCATAGTGGCAACGGCAGCGGTAGCAGCACGAGCAACGGTAGTGGCAACGATGTCCGACAACGGACACACGACAGCAAGCAGATCGACGGATCCGACGACGAAGAGGATGCGAAAGAAGGAAAAAGGGAAGATGAGAAGGTGGCAACGGCGGCGGCAACACGGCAGCAGCAACGGCATTCGACAGCGACAATGACATTCGGCAGTGAGCGAGCAGATCAGCGAGTGAGGGCAAGGAGGTGGCGATCGGCGAGGACGCGACAACTAGCGAGGAGGCTGGCGGGGAGGAGAGAGTGGATAGACACGAAAAAGAAAAAAAAGGAGCCGTCAGATGCCATCCGACGGTCTAAATGCGATCCGCAGGCTGCTTAGACCGCGGCTCTTGTCTCTATTTATTTATTTATTTATTTAAAATTAATTAATCGTGTTTCGTGCCTAATTTTTTTGTTTTTAGTTTTGTATTTTGGGTCTGCACGACGACTGGGGGGAAGCGAAATGCCGACGAATTTGTGCATGATAAGCATGAGCGGTAGTATATTGCAATGTGTTATTGAGTTGAACTCTATATATAACGACGATGATTTACCTAATATTCGGTGACAATAGGAGAATTGGGTTTTTTTTTCCTCTTTTGAGTTCAACTGTTGATGGACTTTTCTTTTACATGGTTCAAGTGCACTTAAATGTTATAGATTGAGATCACAATACTTCGGATAAGTCAAAATCCAGTACAATTTACAGTCAATGTTTTCACAAAATAGTCGTTCAATTTTAATTTATAGTTCTACGATCATGATTGTCGTAATCAACCATTGAAAGTTTATAAGTTAAAACTTTAAATGTGATATGGAAAATTTTTCTTTTTATTTTATATTATTTTAGATATGATATGGATAAGAGAGAAAATACTTATGTGGATTTCAGGTTAGTATTTTAACTCGTAAACTTTCAATCACTGATTAGATCGTATTTCGGAAGTTTGATGACTGCCTAGTTACAAATTAAACTTAGATGATTAGTTTATTAATATCACCACAATTGGATAGCAATGTGTGAAATTTAATAGCCTATCGATCCATAAGTTTTTTATTAAAATATCCTTTTGTCATCTCTAAAGTACTAACAAGGGTTGGGGCGTTCGGGTGTTGTGGTAATCGGCTCTTTCTTCCTTCACCTAAGATATTGGGTTTTGATTTTTTTGTGAATTTAATAAAAAACAGCTTGAAATTGGCGGACATCTTCAAGCATGTATGTACGTATGACAAAGATTAACATGTATTAACTTGAAGCCCTACCCTTATATGATCTCGATCTCATATAAGGTGGCTAGAAGAAGAGGGTGAGTTAGGTCACCGGTGGCTCGCTTGATTCTCAAATAGTCAAATGCTCAGTTCGCCTCTAGAGTTGGGTCACAGTCGACTCAATCTTGATCTATCAACCTAATGGAGTGAATAAAAATCCCAAAGAGAAGCACGACAGGGCTAGCAAATAGGAATCAAGTAGTACTGAAGCAAGATGGAAAGCCAAGCAGATAGGTGGAGCAAATGGGAGGACGCAACATGGTAGCTACGAGTCAGGCAAAGGAAGGACAAAGCACGGTATCCAGACGTAGGCAAGGGAGGAATCAATTAGGCATATGATTGAATCAAGCAGTGCATTTGAATGCTCAGCTCAAGAGGTCTTGGATCTAGAGGAAAAGAAGCCACTCAAGCAGGAGGCTGGTTACTAGAAAGAGAAGAGACGTGACTAACCAAGTTTTCTATAAAATTGCTGTGGGGCACGTCAACATCTCTCCCGCCCTCTCTCTCTCTCTCTCTCTCTCTCTCTCTCTCTCTCTCTCTCTCTCTCTCTCTCTCTCTCTCTCTCTCTCTCTCTCTCTCTCTCTCTCTCTCTCTCTCTCTCTCTCTCTCTCTCTCACACACACACACACACACACATGCCTATCATGTGGTTTATCAAACAGATCAGAAATGTTGAAGTCCAACCATCACCATCCGACACATTTACTCCATGCATGGAACAAATCAATTAGGCGAAGTCATCAACCATATTAGCGATGCAGCAGCGGAGACACTACCTTCATCAATCATTATCATATTTCATTCACCTATATATTAGTTTCCTTCTTAATGCACGACATTAACTTTTTTTTCCCAACTGTTAAAATGTTTCAAATATATTTGCATCAACGTAACTTGTTGACAACTAATTTGACAAAGAGGTCCATTTGTTAGAAAAATTTAGGTATAATTAGGTCCTTAATTGACGTGCCACTGACCATTGTACAACATATGCTTGTAGTATTTACACCGTCTTCGGATAAAATAAGTGAGTCCAACTTCGTGAATGTTGGGGGTTGCAATGCATGGTCCCTGTCTCTGCCACCAGCTGCTTCACTATTAATGTTAGATAGCATATCACATCATTAATGATAATTTATTTTCTTAATTTGTCTTCGAAATTTCGATTGTTTTCATCACTGATCATGCATGTCCCATCTTTTCTATAATTTAAAGAGCCTCAACACTGATCGATTCAGCAATTCTGATCCTCTCCAGCCAGCCAGGTTATATATCAAGGTTTGTATTTTCTACATAGAATTTCTAGGATCTTGTAGCTTAAAAGTTAAAACTTTACTTACCTAATCGTCTTTTGATTCTACATAACTTTTTCTTAGTAGTTTCATGATTCTTTAGGTGGTATTTCTGTCCATGTTTTGGGTTCGGTTAAAGAGAGAAAACCAACCCAGCATCTCATTAGGAGTATGTCTAAATTAATACGTAGCAGATCAGAATCAACACATTTGTTGATATATTTCTTTAGCGTGTAGACTTTCTTAAGGAAAAAAAAAGAAGAAAAAAACTACAATTTGGAAGAGTTAGCCATCGAAACAGAGAATGCTTCAAAACTATATATGTTCATCTAAGAAACTGCTCAGGCGGATTTTGTAAACAATTTATTATGAGTCCATTGGCATCATGATCGTTGTGAACGTATCCATGCAATCCTGCTAAACTGTAAATAATTCAGTCAATAGATTTCTTTATTTTGTAGTCTTTTTGTTTTCCTCATCCAAAGAAGCATATGTATATAGCTGTATAGAATTCCCACTGCTGCAGTGGGATTTCTATACAGCTATATCTAAATCAAGCTGACAGCAGTTGAACTAATTGGTTCAGCTGATCAACAAAAAAACCAGCTTCCCCAGTGATTTCATTAAATGCATGGAAAGTACTGCCCAACTTATAAAATATTTTATCATGAACAGAATCTTCAGAATTCCATCAGCTCATATCGAAAGGCATTTAGGCCTCTTTGTCTTCATTTATTTATTTTTCGATTTCTTTCTTTCATTAATAAGCAGTTCGATTTCATCTCTTTTCTCCACATCAAACCCGGTACGAGTGCCAACTTCCAAAGTGTAAGAGGATTCACCCTGCAGGCAGTTCACCTGCAGCATGATATATATAAATATATCGATTACTTGGCGTCTCTCTTTTTCTCCTCTCTTGTATATATATATATACATATATATATATATATATATATATATATATATATATATCTTGGGATGGAAGTAACGAAGTGGTACAACATATCATCCATTGATTCACTCCACCTCACCGTCTTTTTCTAAATTTGTTAAGTTCATTTGTTGTGCGATTTAATTGCTTGTGTCATCCCGATCGCCGCTAATGGCATCGTGTATCATATTCTTTTTTTGAGTTTACCGATCGATCGATGTGATATATTATTATTCCTTTCAACGTCTCCTTGCTGTTCTTGTTTGATATACGTCATGGATTACTTGGACCATTTCATCTGTTAGTTAGGACTTTTGCTTCTATCCGCGTCCTCGTTGATCGGTCCCCTCGATAACGAAGTAGAAGAAGATATATTTTTTATGCAGTTGGCCTGGTCCATTATCAGCAAGATTTGTATATATGCGTGCTTAACTGGTCTGAGCCATCTGCGTGTACGGCTCATCTGAATTACCTTAGTAATGCTGATGATTCTTTAACTATTCATGCTTGCAGTGACGCATTGGTTCTCTGATATCTCAGGGACACCACTGTTCTTCTCGGATATCTGTCTCCTCTTTGATTGATGCTTTGCACTGGTTGAGCACATTGTCGAAGTTTCAGAAGAAAGTTGTTTTCTTGTCTGTTCATGCACGGTTGAACACTGGAAAGAGGTGCAGCCTTGGCCTGCTTCAAAGCAGTGAGCATGAAAGTTTTTACTGGCGTTTCTCTCAACCCCATGGAGAGCAGGAACCGATCATGCAGCAATATGTAAGTAGTGCTTAATTGCGTACGTTTGCTTCGTCGATCTCCTTTGCATTGTGTGTTTGATTGAATTATTGCCATGTCGTTGAAAGTTACTGAGCATAGCTGCAGTTATTTATTTTGGTTCTGCTTTCTGCCTCATGTATCAGCTCATAGCAACTAGTCTTTTTGCCTATTCTTGGCTTAATTACAGGATCAAGTTCATATGATTTATTTCGAGTTTTTCGAGTTTGCTATGAAATACTTTGGAACTCACGGAACAGTACCACTATATGCAGAATTCAGACACGACTTAGAATAAGGAACAGTGTCAATAATTTTATATATGTTATACCGTTTCTTTTGCATGATTTATTTCTGCGTATGTACTAGTTGTTTCAAATAATGCCAACTTATCCAATCTTGTTCTTGTGCCATCTACCAGTCATCAGTGTAACTGCTGCAATATACAGTTCATTTTCTTCCTGTTTAAGATGATCAAGTTAGTTCGATTAAAATTGTTACTGGAAATAGTCCTTACTTTTTATAACATAAGAATGTTTACAGATGAAAGCCTTCTCAAGTGTCCAATTCTATCAGTTGACAATTTTTTTCACCTTTACATGCATTAGTAAATGATTGGTATGATTATCTTTTGTTTATTGAAATTTTAAATCAAAATACAATACCAAATTGAGGAATGAGCATGGTTAACCATGTAAGCATTCAAATATTTTATCCACTTAACCGAAACCTATTATCCAATTTCGATTTAAGTTTGTTCGCCGAATTTATTGTATTGATTATGGATAATTAACTAAAATTGTAGATAAAAGTCAAATTAACCTATAGTTAATTTATTATTATTATATTATTATTTTTTGTCAAAACTTATTATATGTATATGAATTTATATTTTTTTATCTACTTATATTTTATATTCTAATTAGTTGATGACTTGTATCTTATTACCATGGTCAAATTTAATAATTTACCTTTTATTTTGAACGTATTTAATTTTAATTTAGTATATTTTTCATATTTTATTAATTTTACAATAATTTTTATATTATATTTTTTGTTAAATGATGAATTCAACTAATGAACCGAAAGTTTTGATTAATCGATTTTTTTATCCGAAATAATGATTACTTTTTTACCGATTCGGGCAATTAATCAAATTATCATCTTAATTAATCGAACCGGCAATTCAAATTAGTTTCCACTTCTTTTGATTGTAGAATGACAACAAAGAGAAAGACCATGCGAGATTTCATTAAAATTAAATATGGTCGTATGCTACATATGAAATTAATATGGAAGCAAACATGTCAAACGACTCTTTTTTACCTCAATGCCTCGTGCTTATTGTATTAGTTATGCAAAGGCTGCATTTGCACGTACACAAAGCACAGGAAGAGATAAGCCTCTTTCTAGTGGCAGTGTGTGCAGATTTCCATTTGCACATCTTTGAGATTAATGAGTTGTTTGAATGCCTTTGCCCTTTGGTTTGTTCATGCAGTGACGACGCCGGCAAAAGAAGGAACCAACTCAGATACCTGAAAGAACTAGGAAAGTACCAAATCTTGGCACCTTCAGAAAGGAGTTCATGCCTCAAGTTTCCTTTGAAGCTTGCCCTCTTAACCATTACATGTTGTACAATCTTGTCACTCCTGCACTCACCTACACTCCACGAACAGCCCAAGCGCTCAGCACGGTACGTCCTTTGTTGATGTACATTTTAACTGCTATTAGCCAAATGCATATACATTAAGATTCACATAGACATAAACAAAAATATTCCTCAAGCTGTAAGCTGGCAAAGCAAGAAAACTGCCATTAACTTAGTTCATAATATCATTTCAGTTGGATTTTTTCCCCTTTTATCCAACTTGTTTGTGTGGGTCCAAGCCCGGATAAAGGAGGAGGGTTGTGTTAGGCCCCGACAGCCAACGTAAAACTCTGTCGAATCTCATGAACATGGATCAACGAATGCGTCGTATGATCCATGTAGCCGACCCCACCTAGTGGGATAAGGCTTTGTTATTGTTGTTGTTGTTATCCAACCTGTTTGTGATTATGGAATGCAGCTCGAGATTTGTCGATGTCGGCTGGTTCTGGCAAAGGAAGGTATGGGATCCTCGGTACCTATCAGATGCAGATGTCGATTGGATTCAGCTGTCGATAATGTTGAAGAATGTATATAACAAGGAAGGGAACTTCAAAGTAGGCTTACTGAACTTGAATTACTCCGAGATTGGCTTCTGGAAGCAGACATTCCCACAAGCAGAAACTTCTCTCGTGCACTTGGACTATGCGAGCCCAAGCATCACTTGGCAGGTCCTCTACCCTGAATGGATCGACGAGGAACAAGAAACTGAAGTGCCGACCTGTCCCTCATTGCCTGAGCCTCAAACCAGGACGAAAACAAGCTTCGATCTTGTTGCAGTGAAGCTTCCCTGCAATGTGTCAGGGAGGTGGTCAAGGGATGTCGCAAGGTTGCACTTACAACTCGCTGCCGCGAAGCTCGCCGCGGCCTCTGCAGCAGTTAACTCAGACGTTCATGTGCTTTTTCTGACGGAGTGCTTTCCGATTCCGAATTTATTCGAATGCAAAAATCTCGTCGGACGCCAAGGAAATGCTTGGTTATACAAGCCTGACATAACGAGATTAACAAGGAGTCTCCAGCTTCCAATTGGATCCTGCGAACTTGCTATCCCACTCGAAGCAAAAGGTCAGCTTCTTCAGATTACGTGCAAAGATATATGTTACACTGTTTATAATCTTCTGCTGTGGGATGGTGCATTTTTCTGAATTGTTCTAAGAATGATTCATGTGCCATTTCTGACAATGCAGCGCGCTCGTACACAGAGGAGGTAGGGCATCGAGAAGCATATGCCACCATACTGCACTCAGCAGAGAAGTACGTCTGTGGCGCGATCGTCGCTGCGCAAAGCATTCGTTTAGCAGGTTCCAAAAGGGATCTCGTAATACTAGTCGACAGATCGATAAGCTCTCGACAACAGGAAGCCCTCGAAGCTGCAGGATGGAAGGTCAGGATGATCGAAAGGATCAGAAATCCGAAGGCCAAGCGCAATGCCTACAACGAATGGAACTACAGCAAATTCCGGCTGTGGCAGCTCACGGACTACGACAAGATTATCTTCATCGACGCCGATCTCCTCATCCTGAGGAACATAGATTTCCTGTTCACGATGCCGGAAATAAGTGCGACCGGGAACGACGCCGCGCTCTTCAATTCCGGCGTAATGATCTTGGAGCCGTGCAACTGCACATTCCGGCTGCTGATGGATCATCTCAACGAGATAACATCTTACAACGGGGGCGACCAGGGCTACTTGAACGAGATCTTTACGTGGTGGCACAGAGTCCCGAAGCACATGAACTTCTTGAAGCACTTCTGGCACGGGGACACAGCAGCGATGAGGGCCAAGAAGACCGAGTTGTATAAGGCCGATCCACCGACGCTCTACGTCCTTCACTACCTTGGGCAGAAGCCATGGCTCTGCTTCAGAGACTACGACTGCAACTGGAACATGGACATATATCGCGACTTCGCGAGCGACGAAGCGCATGCGACGTGGTGGAAAGTGCACGATACCCTGTCGAAAAGGCTCCAGGACATGTGTCTTCTGAGTTCTTTAGAGAAGGCGAACTTGGAATACCACAGAAGGAATGCGGAGAAGGCCAAGTACGCGGACGGGCACTGGAGGCGAAATGTGACGGATCGGAGACTGCACATATGCTCTGAAAATTTCTGTTCTTGGGAGAATATGCTGCTGCATTGGGTGAGACAAATTCCAGCAATGGCCACAATGAAGGAAGATGACGTCCATTTTTATGGTCCATAATTGTACAGTTATGTTTCTTTTAATGTCAAAAATGGGAAGAGCATCCTCTGTTTCTTCGCCGTAAGCAGAAACTCGAAGGCGCTGCTTGGATTGAGATTAAAAAGACACGAGATTAAGTAACATATTTTATAGGACTATTCATTTTTTTGAAATTTGCAATGAATTATATCTATTTTTCTTTCTGAAAAGAATACGACAACACATAACTTTTCACTATTTACAAAATTAAAATGTTTAAAAATATCAACTTTACCCTTTATATTTTTTGACAAATAAAACGTGCGTAAGAATATTCCCCTGTTCCCTTGATTAACCAGTTAATCTCCAATCAAATGCCCCGAAAATATCAAGATCACCTCAACAAATGATCACCTCAACAAAATCTCATTGCGGGTGTTTTGTGTAGTTTGATTTGATAGAATAAGTTTTTTTTTCTTTTTTTTTCTTTTTTTTAAAAGAGTGAGAAGCAGCTTACCAATAATTTGACAGATTAATTATACAAAGATAGTTGAATGGAATAGAATAAAACATTATATTCTGCTCACAAAAGAATAAAACATTATATTGTACAATATAACTTCTTTAGTTCCATTTATTATTTTATGTGTATAGGAGATGACGATTGACAACTACTAGATGCCAACTAGAGAATACGAAATGTCTAAAAGAAACAAATTGAACCGATGCCCAATTTGTTTCCATGTTAGTAATGACATATTTAGTTGATCCAAAATGTATTATTTTATTTCTAAACCCTCGTAGAAAATGCATATCTCTTAGTTCATTATTTTTAAAATAGGCTAATCATAATATAATTTTATATTTCACCATTTATATCTCTTAGTTCATTATTTTTAAAATTGGCTAATCAAAGTATAATTTTATATTTCAATATTTTTCGGGTTTTAAAAAATTATTATTGTAATATCTCAAGTTTCATTTTTAATATCTTTAAATTAAGTAGCTCAAATTTGATGATAAGCGGCAATCCATCAAATTGCGATATTTTTAAGATTTGATTAAAATATCATTAAAAATTATATAATGCAAATCAGCCATAACGAGTACAAAATACACCACTATTCTTCACAAAAAAAAAAAAGTTCCCTTCATATTTTGTAAAATGATTTAGCATGATACAAAAATTTTCAATTTGACTTGATCAAATTATTTCCATTTTTTTACATTGAGGAGGAGAAGAGCAAAGAGTAACAAAATAATCTCATTATGTTCCAAATATCACAATCAATTATACAAATATAATGTTTCATTCTTAACTTTCAATAAGCAAAATTAAAAGAATTGGAATTCAGGAAGTGCATTGTTGTAGATGTCATAGGCTCAAAAAATGTTTCAATCTTTCCAACAAATTAAATGAACAATGATTATACAATTTTGTAGGATCGCTATATAGCAAGAGGGATATGCATTAGTATTTAAAAATCTTTGTGAAAGACAATTCGATGAATCGAAAAGTGCTCAAGTAATAAAGAGCCAATTTAAGCACATAAACAATTCAAGCTAGAGAGAGAGAGAGAGAGAGAAAGAATTAAAACGAACTCTTATTTATGAGACTCAGACTGAGAGAGAATTAAAGTGAAGTCTTGTTCATGAGATTCAGACCAAGAGAGAATTAAAATGAAGTATAATAAAAATAATAATCTTTATTCAACATTAATTAAAGAGTATAATAAAATAATTTGATTCGCATATTAAGTAGTTAATAGTTCTTAGATAATCTAAAAATTTAATTTAAATACTGTAATAATTGTAAAATTTATAATCGTTACATTTGCAAATTAAATTTTGAAATGTCAACTATTACAATCAATTTAGAGAAAAGATAATCTAAGTTAAATTTTGATATTTCAATTAATGAATGCTAATAGTACATATAGGTTTCACCAATTGTTGATTGATCTTGGGAGGATGACCTTACGAAGAGAAACATATGAGAAAAGTGAATTTATATAATAAAATTAATAATGTTATTCATAGATACCACATCAGTTTACACTGTGCATCATAAGACGCATTTTTGTTAAATGAATTAAGTTGTGTTTTTTAATTATGTACCATGACAAAATTATGAAAGAAAAAAAATAAAGGAGTGGCGAAGTCTTTCATAGTATGGACTTTTATATACGAGGATTAGAGTTTATGATTATATATTTTCTTTTCTCACAGTGAATTTCTTGTGACGGTGATTCTTCTTATTCATAAATTAAGAAAATTTTATCATGTTAAATTATCGTGTTCATCTTCCCCTTTATTTTTTTACTTCATTGTCTTGATTATTCATCGATCCTCGATGTTCTATTCCCAACAAGTACATCTAAAGTATTTGATATGATTATTGAAGAAAGAGATAGACTTACGGATTTATGTCAAGTTTCTCTTGAATTATAAATCGATTATACTTATATTCGTATGTATGTGCATGCATCATAATACACATCTTGCAAAAATTGCCTCTTAATAAGATTTTCATGTTGTCAAAACTTGACCGTCTTCGAGCAGGTGTGGCAACCAACAAGTTCATTCTATTACAACAAATTGCAAGGCTTGGTGTTTGCAATGTGTTTGTGATTTTTAATTTTGGGTGCCCTCCGCTCACTAAGTTATTAGTTGTCACCTAGTCACCCATCTTTTCCTAATGCTTACAAGTGATCGCTTCTATAAAACTCCATCATATGATGATGGATGAGATTAAATTGAGAACTTAGGGCATTTCATAAAGCATCCATTATTTTTTCTTGGAATTTTGGGTACCATCTATATCTTAGTTTCTTATTGTTTGTATAATACCCAGGTAACGAAAACGTGGAGTGCACTTGATAAATTGGAAAACAATTCAACTATCAAAAGTTCAAGGGGATTAGATATTACAAATCTAAAACGCATTAGGACCTCCCTTCTTGCTAAGAGAAATTTGGACTTGTTAAATAACAAGAACAATTACTAGAATAATATGATCACCAACAAATACGATAAGGTTCATCCTTGGCTGTTATCATGAGTTTCCAACATGTCTTGATCTTGGAAATTTGTCATCTTATCTTTGAAGGTCATTCAACTTGGCTTATTGAATCAGGTTAGTAATGGGAACGTATGTGTTGTTGGACCCTTGGATCTTTACACCTTATTGCTTGGATGCCAATTTATGTTAACATGGATTATAATATGGGCTCTATGTTAGTTAGCAACCTGGTGTAACTAATGGAACATGGAATGTTGCTTTACTAGAAAATCTATTTGGAAATGATTTAGTTGCTTGTATACTATGCATTTATATATCTCTAAATGCTTGTGATGACTCGTGGCTATAGCTGACGGATACCCAAGGTGCTGCAAGAGCAAAATCAATGTATGAATTTATTACATGCCAATCTTTGCACCACAACTCACAATCATTTACCTACGGCTGACATTATCTTGTATTTTACTCCCTCTATCGATGTGTCTTATAAACTCTACGGCAGACAACTAGAAACAAATAATCATCTTTTCTTTTCTTGCACTTTTGCTACCCAACTTTGATCTACCCTACAAAGGGAACTACAATACAATTTTCAATTCATGCCTACTTAATAGTCTGGTTCTTGGTTATCCGAGAGACACAATCTCGATTCCATTTCAAAATATAAATTATTGTTCATTTTTTCATATTGTTTATGGGGGCAATGGACAACTCATAGTGATGCCTTATTTCATCTAAGAATATCAACCGTGAATGTGATATGGCATAGGTCTTTGACATGCTTTAATGAGTATACTATGGTTCATTTTCCTAAGGCATTAATCACCTAAGAACACTTATTCGTCCGGTGGGAGCTTCCCTCCCAATTGTATTACACTAAATATTGATGACTCCTATATTGGGTCGGGAGGTAAGGGTGTGGGTTTCATTATTCGCTCTAGTGATTCTATTTTTTTTGGCTCCAGGCACTCTATGGCAAAAAGAAAATTTTATCCTAGAGTTGGAGGCCTTGGCGATACTAGAACACTACATCAAAAATTGACTTTTTTTACTGTCGCGATTGTTGAAAATCTTGAGAAATCCATCGGAAAATGAAGTTTTCGACATGTTTTTCGACGAATATGATTCGTCGGAAGAATGCTCGTCGCAAATGAATTTTTGATGGGCAAGAAATATCCGTCGAAACTTTTGATTTGCCGCGAGGTGGCCGATCCAGCCCATGCACTATCGGATCAGGTTACGAGACAGTCGATCCAGGCCATCAGGCGACCATTCCATCGCGAGGCGGTTGATCTAGGCTGTGCGCTGCCGGATCAGACCGCTAAGTGGCCGATCCGCCGTAGGCGGCCGTTCCAGGACAGAGGTTGTCACGTCACGAGAGAGAGAGGGTCGCTGGGCAGGTCATCGTCCAGGACAGAGTTCATCACGCCGGTCGCTGGAAGGAGGTAGATGGCCGGTGAGGGGGGGAGAGAGGAGAGAGGGAGAAGGTGATATATAGGCGAAAATGAGGTAGAGAGAGGGGGAGCAGGAAAAAAAAAGCGGGAGAGTTTGGCGGTGTTATTTTCTAATTATCGACGGCTTTGACCGTCGAAATTTTCAACGAATTTTGAGCCGTCGGAAGTTCTGACGGTCTGGATCGTCGAAAATTTTAATAATAATAATAATAATATATTATATATTATGATATATATGATTATAAATTTGTAATATTTAATTATTATTTTTAATTATCAACGATCTGAACTGTCGGTAATTATAATAATATAATACTAATTATATTATATAATATTTAATTATTTTTATAGTTACCGATCGTCCAGATCGTCGAAACTTTCAACGGTCTAAATGTTGGTAATTATAATAATAAAATACTAATATACTATTTATTATATAATATTTAATTATTTTTACAATTACTGATGGTCTAGATCGTCAAAATTTTTTACGGTACGAATTGTCGGTAATTATAATAATAAAATATTAATTATATTAAATATATTATATAATATTTATTTATTTTTACAGTTATCGACGGTTCAGATCGTCGAAACTTTCAACGGTTAGTAATTATAGTAATAAAATACTAATTATATTATATACTATGTGATGTTATATATTATATAATATTAAATTATTTTTTCACTTACCGACGAGTTCGATCGTCGGAAGTTTCGACGGATATGTATCTGTAAAAAATTTCAACCTTCCTAACCATCAAAAAATAAAATAATAATATAATATATACTACAACAAATATGGGAATTACAAACGATTTCAACCATCTGTAATTTTACCAAAAACCGTCGAAAACGTCGTCTCCGACGGTTTTTTCGATGGAATCGGGACGTCCGAAAAATGATCATCGTAAATCAATTTCCGACGATTGGAAAAGAAACGTCAGAAATTTCGACGGATTACCGATGGTCACAACCGTCGGTATTTGCGGCGGTCGACCAAACCGTCGAAAATTCGACGATTGACAAAACCGTCGAAGACTTCGGCGGTCGTGACCGCCAAGGTTTTTGATGATTTCGTTGACCGTCGTAAATATCGACGGTTGCTATCGCTGAAAATTTCGGCGGTCGTCCGGTGCCGTCAAAGTTACGACGATCAAAATCGTCGCAAAGAATTTTTATAATATAAAAAATTAGCCGACTGACGGCCAATGCCAGCGGCCGAGATTCGACCGAGGTCGGATCCGGCCTGGTGATCGAATTCAGCCGAGGTCGAATCCGGCCTGGCGATTGGGGTCAGATCCGGCCACTCGATCCGGCCGCTGCGGTTCGGATCCCGCCCTGGCGGTCTGGGCCGGAGAGAAAAAGAGAGAGACGCCGGCGGGAGATGCTTGACGGCCGCTCCGAGACTCGCCGGCCGGGAGAGGGAGAGAGAAAGAGGAGAGGAGGGAGAGATGAGAGGAGGAAAGAAATATGAAAGGGATATTATATATATATATATATATATATATATATATATATATGTATATATAGGTTGAAAGATGAGAAAGCGGGAAAACAAAAAAAAACGAGATAATAAAATTTTAATTACCGATGGTTCTGACCGTCGAAAAAGCATATAAAAATTATTTTTAAAGTTACCGACGGTTGTGACCATCAAAAATTATTTAACTGTAAAAATAAATACTAAATTTAGTTATATATAATATTTATTTTTTATTTTACCGATGGTTTGAACAGTCGCTAATTATTACCGACGGTCGGAACCGTAAGAAATTATGACAGTTTGGACTGTCATAAATTATATTAATAAAATACTTCTCATATTATATTATTATATATTTACCGACGATCGTCGAAAATATAGACATTTCTAATCGTCAAAAAATAAAATAATAAAATAATATATTATATAATATATTATTTCATTTTTGACGGTTGTAATCGTCGGAAATTGCGGCGGATGGATATTCGTAAAAAATATCGACGTTCCTACTCGTTAAAAAATAAAATAATAATATAATAAATTACATAATTTATTATTTTCACGGAAAATTTGTCGGAAATATCGACGTTCCTAATCGTCAAAAAATAAAATAATAATATAATAAATTAGATAATTTATTATTTTCATTTCCGACAGTTGTAACCGTCGAAAAATTCTTCGAAAATTGCGACGGATGGATATCCATCGGAAATATCGACATTCCTAATCGTCAAAAAATAAAATAATAATATAACAAATTACATAATTTATTATTTTCATTTTCGACGATTACAACCGTCGAAAATATTTTCGTCGCAAAATCCGTCACAAATTACGATGGATTTCTATCCGTCGGAAATTGTCAGTCGGAAAATGGCAACTTTCTTGTAGTGATATTTCATAATATATTTTTTTTATTTTTTTATTTTCGACGGTTTCAACCGTCAGAAATTTCGATGAATCCCTATCCGACGTGAATTACGAAGAATTTTTGTCCGTCGAAAATTGTCTATCTAAAATTTTCATTTTCTTGTAGTGGATGATGTGAGGCATTGCCTACAAGTGTGGATACATAGGGGAATTGTGGAAATAAGTCCTTCCACATATCATCAAGTGAGGACATCCCCCTGACGAATTAGAAATGTTGTAAAGGATGTTAATTTTCTACTCTCCTTTTCTGAGTAGTGGAGTATTTGATAGCAGTTACCTTGCAAATTATGCTCGCAATGCAGGTAGCGATATTTTTTGGGAGGACCCCTACTTCAATACATAACTTATTCATTTGGAAATAAAAATCGTAGTTGATTACTTTAGATTTGATATTACATGTCACGTTGTTGATCACGTGTATTTTCATACTATGTCATATTTTTTTTATATGGAGGCTATGAGCGTAAAACACGCTATACAATACGTCGATGGACTTATAGTAAAAAATTAACTTTATAATAGGTCCATCGACCTAGTTCGAATGATGTAAATTACAACCATTTTTGGGGCAACATATATTTCTTTTCCCCTTCTTATATTTAGTGTCAAGACAAAGTGCTACCTGTATATTGACGAGATTGATAAGGGTGCCCCTCTTATTACTTGCAATAAGATTCATAAGATAAATCTTGACATTATGAAGAAATCAAGGCGACATTTCTTATAATTCATGATTAGTTCATTAAAATTTATAACTACATATACATAAAATGTCAAGAAAAAGCATACTCGATCTTAAGCAACTAACTAGTTGTCTGGTAAGTAATGGCTATTTTATAAAGTCGTAGCTCGGGAGCCACGTTATACTTGAAACCAAGCCAAGTGAACAAAAAGGACGACAACAACTACTGTGCGTCACCTAAACCCTTCACTACAAATACTCCAATAAATTGTTCTCTTCGCCTCGCACAGCTTCAAACCTCACCCTCGCCATCTCCTCTCACGGTACAATACAATAACAATGTCGTCTTCCTCCTCTCCTGGAAATTTTGTTCATCCATTCTTCTTCCCGCCGCCACCTGCAGACGTGCATCCACCTCTAACACCTACACCGGCGCCAATAATCGTTCGACCGCCACCGCGCGGGAAGACGGCGCCGCCACCTCCTGCACCGGCGGGGCACCCTCCACCAGCTCCTCTTCATCCGCCGTTTGTCTCACCGCCGCCGCCGCCGCCTGCTTTGCCGTTGCCACCACCGCCCGCCCCGCAACCGGGCCACACGGTCATTATCGTCGTCTTCGTCTCAGTAGGAGGCCTCTTCTTCCTCGCATTCCTCGCGGCCGCGATCTGCTGCTGCCTTAAGAAGAGAAAGAAGAGGGCGGCGCAGGAGACGGAGGTCATTAACGTAGAGGACCGCGTCCATGTGAACGAAGCTGTCGTTCCCGCAGGTTCCCATGGCCAGGAAGTAGTGGTGCTCTCCGTCGACGAAGACATCTCAATCCAGGCACTGATCAAGAAGAACGAAGTGGTCGTCGGGGAAGGATCACGGCGTGAGCTCGCCGGGGACGTGCTTCCGAGTTCCTCCGGCTTGAACGTGGAGGGCCCTGCAACTGCAAGCTCTGGTCGCGTACTTGTTGAACACAAGAGTTAACACTTAACACGCGGGGGGCGACAGTGGTGCGGTTTCCATAATAATTCCCGAAGATAATTGTTAATTATTTGCATTTGTTTCGACTCTAAAATAAGGGCATGAAGCGCCAAGCTCTCAACAATTATTGGTGATTATTTTACATCTATGAGAAATTATTGTTATTTGTGTAACAAATTCAAATGGGCAATAATGAAATAATATTGTCTCTTCTTTATCAATTGGAAATGTTAAATAATTAAAAGGATTTCGAATTAGTAATTTACCTTCGTTAATTATATAAAAAATGAATTTAGAATAGACTAAATTCGTTTTATGCATAACTCTAATTAATTAATTGGTTAATGCCAGGGGACGGGGGGACGGCACCGGACTTAGGCTCTGTTTGACATAATTAACGATTTGACGAATGGATAGCAGTTCAACGAGCAGATAGCGATTTAAATAGCGAATAGCGGACAGCGACCGACGATTAGCGATTAGCGGTTCATTTAAGATATTAATAAATATGTGATTGATAAACTTAGCGATGGAATTAGCGGATGAATATAAAATGACATAGACATACAATAAATTATTCAATTCAATCGCTATACAAATTTTATTAAAATTTAATAACTAAATAATTAATATCTCAATGAAATAAAATCAAATTTCAGAAGTAATTTTTTTTATTAAAGTATATAAAAAAATATTTATAATAAATTTTATATAGTTCATACATGATCTAAAAATATTAATTATTAAATTAATTTCTATATTCATTGTTAATAAATAAATATTTTGTAATTAATTAAATATGAATATAAAAGAAATATCGTTGAATGGTGATAAAATAATAAGATAAATTTTAAAAAAATAATACATTTAAATAAGGATAAAATATGAAAAAAAATATGAACCTCTAAAAACTAGTAGAAACAACTTTTCAATTTTTTCATTCAAAATGATAAATTTTACCTGATTATATATGCTACCAAACAAATAAAACTTGAAACACTGTTTTTTAGCATTGCCACACTTAATAATGTCTATGACTCTATATCACCAAAGTTAAGTTGCAGAGAATTTTGTTTTTTCGGGTGAAAATATCTTTTGAGAATTTTCTACTATTTGATTCGGTAATAAGTAATAAATTGAAGTATACATTAATTACCTTTTTTATATATAGCGCATGATCACGAACAATCTTTTCGTTCTCTAATTAGAAAAAAATATTACTTTTTCTTCAAAGTTTTGCATGATCAATCGATCCTTTTGGTTGGCCAAGAATTTTCTAATTGCCAAATTTGAAAAATCAAAACAACATCTTTTTATAAAATATTTCAATAAAAAGTTTAAATTTTAAGTAGGAAAGTAAACCAACGTGGAAATAAACAATAAATAAGCAGTTGTTTGAGAAAATTCAGAATCATAATTTAGGATTCGTCCGAAGGTTCTTTTTATTGTCACCCACTAATAGAAGAATGAAAGTAGATGGACATGATTTTGCAAGTAAAGTGGATAAAGAAAGTACGTGATATTTGGTCTTACTTGAGTGAACAAATTAAATATGTGAGAATTTTTTTTATATTTGATGATTGGGAAATAATAAATTGGTAAAAAATTAAAAAAGAACTCAGACACAATTTTTTGTTCAAATAATCACCTTAGTTTGAGTTGTTTGACAAATATACTTCTTATTTGGCCCATACAAACTTCTCGCTCGATCCAATTACCTTATAAATGTAACTAGGTAAAATATTTGGTTACAGATCATTAAAGATTTTTAATCAGGTTAGATACTATAGTCCCTAACTAAGAAAATATCATTTTTTTGTTCAAATTTAGATCTTTGGAATAATTTCTCTAGTTGGTGTATCTCATCTTAATCAGAAAACTGAATAACTAATAGTATTCAAACAACATTTATTTCATTTAAATTTAAATTACAAAATCTGGAAATTAAATAATCCAACACCGACAGCTTAAGACTATTTAAAAGATGTTATTTTTTTAGCTTTCATTTCAATTCAAATTCTAGTAAGTTAATTATTATTATCATTATTATTATTTGGAAAATAAGACGATTCTTCTGTCTCGATTGATTTTGAAAGACTTTTTTTTTGCTACCTAGTATTCGAAAAGTGGCGCCAATCGTCCAACCCAGTTGGCGTTAAGAGTTATGCGTACTAATCACGATTAGAGTCTCAGTCCACCATTGAGTCCGATTATTCTGGTGTCGTTCCGAGTAGCATGCCTGACTATGATAGGTGAAACTTTCAGCAAGAATTTTTTGCATCGACAAATATTCGAACTCGAGACATTTGCTTAATTTTTATTTAAGATTGTCTTCAACCTTATATGTATAAACATAAAAAAATAATTAAAATGTTAATTATATAAAAAGTGTCAAATTTTATTTTCACTCGAATTTAATTTAACTTTTTTTTATTTATTTAAAGTTTCAAACTTTTGAATTAGTTTTAATTCTAGCCTATGTTGTAATTAAGTAAAACAGAACATTAAGTATCAACACAACAATTTTAACACGTATAGTTAATAGTTGAATATTAACTCACCAATTTAATGTTTTTTTACTTCATTACATATAAATGTAAAAAATTATTTTAAATTGTATAGATTAAATTTTGATCAATTTTATAGAATGACAAAATTGCATAAAAAAATGATAAATATTAAATTTGGATTTAAGACTAAAAATTTGTGACATATCACCTAGTTATTTATGTAATGATTTTTAAATTAATATTTAATATAATAATATTTTAGAAATCAAATTAACTTAAAGGTTCATGATTTTTTTGTGCAAAATATTTAGGAGAGAATTAATATCAAAATAAAAGTTCAATTTTTTTTATATAACTTAACCTATCAAGAGACCTAACTTTCTTTCTTTTATACTCCTAAATGTATTCTATATTTAAGACTACTAGTATTTGAATAATTCAAAATTAGGATAATAATATTTCTCTAATCAAATTTGAGACTACTAGATATAATTTCTGCTAATTAGTTGTACCAACTGCGCTTGTATTAGTTCATTTGATTCTTTCTACTTATGATCTTAAACTATATTATATTTCTTAAATCTTAATTTCCTTGCTGGCATGAAAATTACCAATAAGATAGTTTCTTGGGTGGACGATAAATAATGGAGATATGGAGGAGGCCATCGATAATATTAAATATTATTTATACACAGTAATAATAATATAAAAAATAAAAAGATCGATTATATTTTCTCCTTTTTTTTTACTCCGCTTTGCCGCACATGAATAAATTAATGAATTAAAATGAAACATTTTGACTTTTTTTTATTGAGACAAAGAGGACGAAGACGATAACGAGCCATGATATTCTCACGCATCGGTCTGGCCCACCATTTTGCAATTTGGCGTCCATCTCCACCGGCAACAGCCGGTTCACACGAAAGCGAATGTTTTTGGGATTTTGCACCGGAGCGCCTCCGGATTTGTCAAAAAAAAACTTATAATAAGAAAATTATACATTTTTTTAAAGAATTCCGAAGAAAATATTAAACACTATTACATAATTAAATTATCCCGCACAATAAATTTCCGTAGACTAAAAAAAATAAGTGTACCGTACACAATCTCAATCTGATTTATCATCAATTTGGATTTTAAACCCAGAAAGACTCAGAATATTTTTTTAAAAATTTTAAAAAAACACAATCGGATTTAAAAACTATATAAAAAAGAATACTTCTCTTTTGACTATAAATTGAATCGAACACGTGAAATGATATTTTGGGTAATGCACGAAATTACTCAAATCAAAATGTAATTATATAGATGCATAGTAATAAAGATATGCCAAACAAAATATATTTGGGGACTCGCTAGATAAATTAGAATTTAATGAGCGCATCTATTATTTTTCCCACGACCCAAGTTTTAATGAGGTTTTATATAATATGTTCCCTTTTATACCATCCATTAATTCTAAGGTGATATTTCTTTGATATTGTTCACACGATGACTAAGAAAATTAATCATGTTAATTCTAAAATTATAGATATTATAAAAAAATTATTTGTAATTATTTAAGCTTTATTGTGAGACATAAAAACAGTGATGGAGCTGACCGTCAAACTTAGGGGCTAAATATTATGTTTTAACTTTTTCATAAATATATAGAGGAATAAAAAATTTTAGGAGGCCAAGCCTCTCAAAACCCCATGATTTAAAAGGTTAATATAAATAAAAGTTAGTTTCGAAAAAATACTCAAATTAAGACGTCATATTTATTATTATTATGTAATATCTTTTCTGAGATGACGTGATGCAATATCATATGATTTTTTTCTCTTAAAATATAATTTTTCTTGGTGGTATTATTTAATTAAATATAATTTTTCTTAGTAGTATGGTTTAATATTTTTTAGAATCTTAAACTATCATAATTTTTTGCATTAAATTTTAAACTTATTTTTAAATTATCATGATTTTTTCACTTTAATCCTTAGATCTTATTCTCTTACATTTTTCATTAGTTTTATTTTTTCCTATTTATCAAAAAAATTAAATTATCTCTCCCTTCAAAAAAATATATGAAATAACAAATGTAAAAAAATAAATAGTTGGAAAGATTAAAGTGGTAAATAAAAATATTATCATTTATGAAAAGATTAAATTATTTTTCATCTATTTTTTTATATTTATAATTTAATATGTTACATAGAAAGAGATAATTTACCTTTTTATAAAAAAAATTAAAAGTAATGTTAGAAATAGATTGAATGATTAAAATGAAAAAAATATGATAATTTAAAAATTAAAAAAAATAAGTTTATAATTTGGGGTTAAATACAAAAAAATATGATATAATATTTAAGAAAAAAATTATGAAAATAACCTTATTTTTTAATAAGAAAGATGAAGCTTATCTGTCAACGGAAAAAAAAAAAGCTTATCTATGTTTCAATCACCCACCGAAAAAAAAATCCTAATAATAATAAATCGTCTCGTACGCAAGGACTGATGTGCATAAATCCACCCCTCCATCGTTGACACCTGGAGGTGAGAAACTGCTAAAAGCGATGCATAAAATGGAAAATAAGGAGAGTACAAATATCACAAATTAAATCGAATCTAAGAAATCTTTTGACGTCCGCTTCTCTCTCTCCCCCTCTTTCTCTCTCTCTGAATCCACAGAAAAGAGAGAGAGAGAGAAAAAAAGAACAAAGAGAGATGGAAATCGCAGTTTCGGGAGGGCGGAAGTCTGCTAGATAGAGACCCTTTCAGGAGGTCGGAAGAAACCCTAACTCTTTCAATCCCAAGTGAAAAAAGGCCACAGAGCAAGTTGTCTTCGATCACCGCAGGAGGAGGAGGAGGAGGAGGACCACGTACTTTAAGCTCTGCGGCCAATAGCCTTCGGTTACTGTGGGTTGCAACAGCGTAAGTGGTTTAGAATCCCTTCTTGATTCCAATCTTTCTTGAGCTTGGTTTTGTTTGTGTTTTCTGTGATTCGCTTTCTTGTTCTTCTTCTTCGCCTTGAGTCGTCTGCTGTCTTAAATTTCCGTTACCATTAGACAAAAGATTGCATTTGGGTAGCCGGATCGCCAAAAAGAGAATATGAAGTGGGGGGAGGCGTTTTGGAAACTCTCGAGGGGATATTTTCGAGCGTTCTAAAGGTAACAGAGTGGTAAAGTTGCGATTTTGCGAGCGAGAGAGACCGAAACTTTGGATTTTATGATCATTTTCTGAGTCGTCCTGGTTGGTTCCTATCTATTTTTGGCAAAAGGATCGCACTTTTATCGTCATTGCCTGTTTTGTTTTTAGCATTTTGATCGGCTTTGATGGTTTGATTCCTCCTCTTATTTGCCTACCTGAGGAAAAAACATAAAAGACTCGGAAGAGAAGGGGCTGAATTGAGTTGCTGCGCTGAGATCCGCAGTACTTTCTCAATTGCCGAAAGGGGGTTCTTTCTCAATTTGATTCCTCCTCTTCTTGGGTTTTGCGTCTTCTTTGCCACAAAGTTCTCCATTTACGGTCTTGAATAAAATTTTCCTTTCCTCAACGTAACAGATGCAACCCGTGCTGCTCAACTGTATGTGGCTTGTTGAAGTGCTAAGTTCATGTGTCAGAAAAATATTGATCTTTGCTAGTCCAATTCAGCATTAAGTAGCTACTGTGTAGGAAGATGGTACCTTCTGGACCCCCAAATCCAGTTGGGGGGGCTCAGTCCATTCCTGCTACACTTCTTCGCTCAAACTCTGCAATTCTGGGGGGAGCTCAAGCTGGTTCAATGCCCTCTCAGCAGCCATTCTCTTCCTTGATCTCCCCTCGTACCCAATTCAACAATAATGCCAGTAATAACAATAACAGTGGTATGGGGTTGTTGGGTAACATATCTAACGTATCATCACTCCTTAGCCACTCTGTGGGGAACGGAGGGCCTGTGTCAGGCAGTGCACTCACGTCACCTTCCATTAATCTTCAACAACGAGGTGGCAGTGCTGGTGACATGCTTGGCAACTCTGAAACAGATCCTCTATCTTTTGCTTCTTCACTTGGCATAAACCAGGGTCAGCACTTCCAGAATCCTTCTGGAAATCAACTTGAGTGCATGCAGAACTTTCAGCGCCAATTCTCATTGCCTCACAACCAACAACAACGAGGGGGTTTGGGCAATGTTGGCAGCATGGCTCCTGTCAAGCTGGAGCCTTCGATGAGCCATTCAGACAAAAGTGGGCAGCCTTTGCAGAGTATTGGAGCTGTAAAATTGGAGCCGCAACAGATGCAGTCTGTCAGAGGCTTAGGTCCTGTGAAACTGGAGCGACAACATTCTGATTCATCACTTTTTCTGCAACAGCAGCAGCAACAACAGCAACAACAACTGCAGATGTTGCAAATGCCTAGGCCTACATCTCAAGCAGGAGTTGCACAAATAAGTCTCCTGCAACATCAGAGATTATTACAGTTGCAACAACAGCAACAACAGCAGCAGATGATGAAAAATCTACCGCAACAGAGAAGCCAGTTGCATCAGCAACTTCAGCAAGTTCCAGTAAGACCTCAAGTGAAACCTTCACTATATGAGCCAGGAATGTGTGCACGGCGTTTGACTCATTACATGTACCAGCAACAGCATAGACCTGAGGTAAGTCTGTTCTTTTTATCCTATGGATGATGTATCATTTTTTCTATATTGCGCCACATACTTTCTTTTAGTTAGGTCCTCAACGAACACTTTCTATTATATAGGATAACAATATTGAATTTTGGAGGAAATTTGTTGCTGAATTTTTTGCTCCCAACGCAAAGAAGAGATGGTGTGTCTCTCTTTATGGAAGTGGGCGCCAAACAACAGGCGTATTTCCTCAGGTGAGTCAATTCACAAGGCAAGGTTTGAGTAGCTTTATTCTCAAAAGAAAAAAGAAAGCTCCCTTATAAAAAATCATGTTTGGGAAGCTTTTCTTGAAAGCCAGTATTTTTTCAATCTTGTCCCTAAAATATAATGTTTATCTTGATTCTATACGCATTTTATTGTGTTTCTTTCTTGATGATTGAACTTGGTATACTTTGGACCAGAGTAAATTATTATCTGATAGATTCTTTGCAACTTGCTACATGTTTTCACAAATGGTCACATCTCCTTCAGGATGCATGGCACTGTGAAATCTGCAATCGCAAGCCTGGTCGTGGTTTTGGTACGTAATTAGTGACGAAAAAAGAATTGATTTTTCCCTCTTGCTGTTTCCTGAGTGCATCCTATGAAGTTGTATGTTTCATTACGGATTTAAGTTCAGTCCTGGAATATTGAGTAAGAGGATGATGGTTCACAGTATTCATGGTGATTTCACAATGCTTTCTATTTCTATATAATTTTCCAGAAACAACTGTCGAGGTTCTGCCAAGGCTATTGCAGATAAAATATGCTAGTGGCACCTTGGAGGAACTATTATATGTAGACATGCCTCGAGAATATCAAAATGCATCAGGTCAGATTGTTCTTGATTATGCTAAAGCAATTCAGGAAAGTGTGTTTGAGCAGTTACGTGTGGTCCGTGAAGGTCAACTACGAATTGTTTTCTCCTCTGATCTGAAGGTAAAATATAAGAGGCCTGGAGCACAATGGCTACTTCTATTTTATCTGTTTTGAATGTTTGTAAACTCCATGGTATCATGATAAGTTGTTCTATCTGCAATTCCATAGATTTGTTCTTGGGAATTCTGTGCTAGGCGTCATGAAGAGCTTATTCCAAGAAGGCTGTTAATACCTCAGGTACCACTGCATCAACTGTGCAAATCATATCCTACTTAAGTTTTGGTTTAATTTGAAAATGCTAGTTCATACGTCTTCTAAAGAGAAATATATAATAGGTAAGTCAACTCGGGGCTGTGGTGCAGAAATATCAGAATGGTGCACAGAATACATCATCCACTTTATCCACCCATGACTTACAAAATACTTGTAACTCGTAAGTATTCTGTACTGGTTGGATGTATGCTGCTGATCGTGTTATTTTAGCATTTACCTGCCATTGATACTGCACTTATTTGGTTGACCTAGTTGTATGGGCTAGAGTATTGGAAATTATACTTTGCTTTGTTTGCAAGTCATCTCTTTGAATGGACTTAGACTTCCACGTAACTGAATGAAAGATGGTTTCATCTAATCCTAAACTACAACATCAATCATAATCATCTATTTCCTCCGAAAACAGGAAATGCTTGCTGACAGACTTCAAAATTCAGCAAACATTTTCTGTTTCCAGAGGAAATAGATGAACTTTAAGGCATCTTTTCTTCGTAGTTTAATATATTTTTCCTGGTCTTTTAATGAATCTGAGTCATGGCATTACTTTATTATTGTTATTGACAGAAAATACGAACTTTGGGTAATCCAGTGATGTGTTAGTGTTAAAGACATGAAACATAAGTGTGAATAAAAGACATGTAAGGAAAATAGGTGTGGATACTCAGACTATGTAGCACCACTCTGCTCTCGAGTCAGGAGGAATGAAATATAATGTTTTCTGTGTAGCACCCTCTGAATGGTATGATTATATTGGAGCCAAATGACCCAGACAACCACCAAAGATAATGTTATTGCCTGTCTCCACCCTTAGTTGTCCTGTGCCCATATCACTTGAAGTGAGCTCCAGAATATGTTCAGAGCTGATGGTCGACATCCATGTTTAAAGTGTTGCTGCCACACTTTAGCTATTATTTGGCACTCAAAGAACAGGCGTGAGAGATCCTCCTCTCCTGAGCCCCATAAAGCACATGATGTGTTTGTAGTTTGTACTCAGCGCCTATCTTGTCCTGTAGTCTGGTGAGGATGCTTTCATGCTGTAAAACCAAGCAAATATCTGTACTTTAAGAATTTATACGGATCATCCAAATACATTTGAAGTCCATCCTGAATGTACTATTGGTTACACTCTTCAAGATAGTTGTAGCCCCGTAGGCATACAATTCGCACTGAGAAGTACCAACCCATCTATCCTCGAAGCATTTGGGTGATGGCTAGGATACCTGTCATGTAGGGTTAATGACTTTCGGTATGCACAAATCAGATAGATTGGATCTGAATTGGAGGGTCCAGACATCACCTTGGTCACTGTCAGATGGCGTCCAATAGTCAGCGATTGAAGCTCCAGATCTGCTCAGTGCTGCCTGTCTTGGAAAGACATCAATAAGTACACCACCCGATATCCAATCATGCCACAAAAGGAAAACTCAGCCCTGGCTCCGGGGAGGGTATGAAAAGATACCTAACCAGGCTGGTCCTTGAGGTGCCGCCAGAAGGATGATGCTCCAACTCCCAAGACAATCCTAACCATAGGAACCAATGGACACTAATCAACATGGATCTCCTCCAGGCTTCATAATCTGCCCGGTCCGTCATACAAGGAGAGCTCAATTGGAGTAGCAGTCACATAAGCTGTGCAGCCTGGAGTAGAGCAATAGATGTCCCAGCAAACCACTAAGTGGACAACTTGTCCCTTAGAATATGCACTTTTTTCTTGAAGAATCTGCTCCTCGGGGAGTATCACAATCTCACAGTCCTCATGTGTTGGTATCCATGTAACCAACGTGTATTATGTAAGGTGGGAGGAGAGGAGCGATCGGACAACTAGACGACCCTTGAACTCCACCCTTGTATTTTGTGATCCATGTACTCGATAATTGGGGTCCAACCTCATTGCTCAATGTGGCAATTCGATAGGGGTAAAGGTGTTAAAAAATGCAGCCACGCAAAGAACTGTCTTATCCTTGAATATGCCAAAAGGAATAAATGGTGACTTGACATGGTTGACTTGTATACCTGGATGGCAACCACAAACTCTGGAGGTCATCCTTTTTCCTCTAAAAAAAAATCCTCCCGGCTTCCTTGCTGATGTCCTCTATGAAAAGTAGTGTCGTTTGTGCAATGGAGTGTAGGTATCAAACTATTCATAGGTATTGAACTATCCACATCTTGTCGAGGGTAGGAGCCTTTCATGAGACCCACTCGACAAGAAGAGATGGTATACATGGCGAGTCATCAGCAGCCAGGACAAAGAGCATGTAAGCTAGAGTTCTGTCTTGTTGGACTCGTAGCTAGACCTATCCCTTTGTGGAGAACAACACTCAATTGAGAAGATCTAATTCGCGTGAGGGTTCAAATTGGCAAAGAGGTGCTAAAGGAAATCCCACGGGATTGTGTCATAAGCATTTAAGAAATCCAATTTCTGGAGAAAACCATGATGGTTTGATCATTTTCAAGAGGCCATAATCTCAAAGGCTATGGTATAATTATTGGTGGAGCGGCTACCAATAAAAGCATATTGCATTGGATGGACCAAATCTACTATCATCTCTTTTGATCGGTTTGCCAAAATCGTAACCATAATGAGGTAAATGACATTGGATAAGATAATCGTCAAAAGTCTTCAATTTGCTCTGCAAGTGTGCATTTGGGCAGCATCAAGGGTAAGAACTGACTAGGGCTCTCAAAGCCCCAGTTTCTATTAGAGAACTCATGGATGACTGCCATTGTTTCCTCCCACCATGGACAAGAATTCCTTGTAGAGGAAGGTGAGGAAACCATTATCCTTGGCGAACCGTCCTTATTAAGGTCTCATCTCGTGGTTACCTAAAAACTTGAGATAGATAGGGAATGTACTTGTTCGGTAGATGCCGCAGTCCCCTTTCCTACCATCGGTAGATTCTTGGTGGTCGTCTCCTAGAGGTGTCCGGTAGTAAGAAGTAGTGGTTGCTCGATCTTAAGACCAATTGACCTGGCATCTTATCAATTTGGTCGTCTTGCCTTCAACAAGCGGATAGATGGAAACGTATGGTGTTGGCATCTCCCTCTTGAGGCAAGGTCTGTTGGCATCTTTACGAGTTTCCACCTTGAAGTTCTCAAACTAGACCGTTGCCTGGTAATGTCTCCTGTTGACTGCTTCATCTGCCAAAAGATCTTGGGGATCCTTTGTTTTATAAAACTTGTGTGATGACTGCTAGTGCCTGATCTCGCATCATCCGCATTCTTCCCATTCTGATGGCCTCGATGGAAATCACGAAGATCAGTGAGCCAAACCGTTAATATCTTGGCTTTTGTGTCCAAACTCCAAAGTATGTATACTGGATCACTAGTCGACAACAAAATGTTCAAAATTTTCCTTTAGGAGTCATGAACATTTTACATGGAAGAAAGAGCGCAGAGACTAACCTTCGTTGATTTGTTGGACTGACACACTAGGGGATGTGGTTTGAAAAAGTTTTCTTTGTAGCCTAAACATCTGGCATCTAGTGTGCCTGAGGCCCAAGAACCAGTCCAACTATGACTGTTCTGCCAATGATGCCATACAACAACAACAACAACAACAACAAAGCCTTATCCCACTAGGTGGGGTCGGCTACATGGATCATACGACGCCATTCCGCTCTATTAGTAACCAAACCTTTCGGTATATTATTCACCAATAGATCTTGCTCTATTAGTTCGCCAAGTGTCCGCCTTGGCCTCCCTCTCCCTCTTTTAATCGGACTCCAGATTATTTGATCTACTCTTCTTACTGGCGCATCTAATGGTCTTCTCTGAACATGACCAAACCATCTCAAACGATTCTCTACCATTTTCTCATTAATAGGAGCCACTCCGACTCGTTCACGTATATGGTCATTCCTAATCTTATCTAATCTTGTATGATTACACATCCATCTCAACATCCTCATTTCGGCTACCCCTACTTTACGTTCATGTTGTCCCTTCATAGCCCAACATTCACTACCATATAACACTGCTGGCCTTATAACAGTACGATAGAATTTTCCTTTAACTTTATTGGGTACTTTTCTATCACAAAGAACTCCAGTGGCTTTCCTCCACTTACACCAACCAGCTTGAATTTTATGATTAACATCGTCATCAATCTCACCATCTTGTCTTACAATTGATCCTAAATATTTAAACTTTGTCACTTGAGGAATTATATCCTCCCCTAGCCTAACTTTCAAATCGTCTCTAAGTTGTTTATTTGTGAAATTGCTATGCATATATTCTGTTTTATTCCTACTTAAACGAAAACCCTTTGACTCCAACGTATTTCTCCATATTTTCAATTTTGTATTAATCTCTTCTCTTGAATCCGTTAAAAGTACTATATCATCCGCAAATAGCATGCACTTAGGTACCTCCTCTGTGATACTCTCGGTTATAGCATCGATAACTAAGTTAAATAGATACGGGCTTAAAGCTGATCCTTGATGTAGGCCAATTCCTATAGGAAATTCATTTGTCTCACCTCCGGGTGTCCTAACCCTAGTCAATGCCCCATCGTACATATCTTGTATTACCTTAATGTAGGCAACATTCACCCTCTTCTTTTGCAAGGCTTTCCAAAGTACATCCCTTGGTACCCGATCATACGCCTTCTCTAAGTCAATGAAAGCCATATGTAAGTCTCTTCTCCTACTTCGATACTTCTCCATCATCCCCCTTAGTAAATAAATCGCCTCTGTAGTGGATCTTCCTGGCATGAACCCAAATTGTCTCTGAGAAATACTAGTCTCCATTCTCAATCTATGCTCAATCACTTTTTCCCATAATTTCATAGTGTGACTCATAAGCTTAATCCCTCTATAATTTGCACAATTCTGAATATCCCCTTTATTTTTGTAAATAGGAACTAATGTACTTAATCTCCAATCATCAGGCATCTTTTTCGATCGTAAAATCTCATTAAATAGTTTACATAACCATAACACACATTTTTCTCCTAAACATTTCCAAACTTCAATCGGTATACCATCCGGTCCATGTAAACATTTCCAATGATGCCATAATCCATGTAAAATAGCAATCCGTTGTTGTAAAGGTCAACGAATGTGACTTGATGTGACCTTTGAACTCCATTCTCGGGTCTCCTACATGAATTGACATGGATTCTTAGAAGAATGTGATTACTTGATAGAGCCTACAGAAGGAGGATGCCAAAGGCCAAGTCAAGATCAAGATCTTACTTAGGACCAAGAGGCGTTCAAAAGATAACAAATTATAATATTTTACCTATATATAATATAACATAAAATTATAAAAATGTATTCTTATTACAATTTTATAATGATATAGATTATGAATAATATTAGTTCAGCTACTATCCTATTAAGATTTACTACAACATATGTATATATACCAAAGTTATGCAATAGTAATTTAACTGATTCTAGTTGAATCAACCAAAAAAATAGACAACCTGCTTAACATGAGCATTACTATAATCAACATTTTATCTACATTTAGTATTTTTTAAGAACGAACATACATCTAGTGTTAAAATTCTTTTTGGTGAAAAGATAGTATTAAAAATTTAATCACAACCATCTTTGTATTAATCTTCTTTCTCCCAAGACCATGTTGATCTTTGGTTAAAAAACAATCAGAACAACATAGTTACGATCATATCCATCCTATGATCTAGATCTCAATGCTGATATGATTTTATGAAATTGTTCTCAAATTTGAGGTTGTAGACCTACCTAAATATGGTCCTATGATCATAATCGCAATTTTGACAGCCTTGCCAGTGGCAGAGGCTAATTGTTTTCTTTGTGGCTGTAATGCTGAATATATGATGACTGGTTCTTCAGAGTGTGATATGGCCTGGGTTATGGTCAATGACACAGAATATTGTCCTGGATATGAGGTCCAAGATGATCTTTTGGTGGTTGTTCAAAGGTGAGGATTCAATGCAGGGATGCACTTATGTCTCAAATAGACACGAGGCAGTTTATTATCTTCTTGTGGGCAATTTGTGGGGTCCAAGAAAGATACACATCTTCAGCAGAGGAAGGGTTCGTATAGTGAACATTGTATCAATTGCGAGGACTTTGATTAAAGAGCGAAGGAGTGTTCAGCTAATCAATTTTTTAATTGTACATAACCTTTTAAATATTAGAGTTAATGAATAGAATGGGATGGTTACCTCCTTTTCACCCTAAGCAAAACATTGAACTCACTGCCAATTGACCACTGAGTGTTTGTGAGGTGGGGCTTGACATAGTGGAGCTCCTCCCGAAGCATGTCCCACAAGGAAGACGATAGTGGGCCGTAGATACAAGATTAATGTACTGATGTTTGCAGTCCGGTGTCTTGAGTTTGTATTGTTCCTCTGGGTCACCTGTCCAACTTTTTTATGTTCGGCAGTGTCATGCTCCAGGGATATAGGAGATT
Organism: Pontederia crassipes; assembly: GCA_030549335.1. Classification (NCBI taxonomy): domain Eukaryota; kingdom Viridiplantae; phylum Streptophyta; class Magnoliopsida; order Commelinales; family Pontederiaceae; genus Pontederia; species Pontederia crassipes. The sequence continues at coordinate 42,141,785 of CM060190.1, forward strand.
GTTGTGGCAAAAAATGTACAATATTTTACATGATAATTAGTAGATGTATATATATATTTGGGGAAGATGGTAGATGTATATTTCTCTCTCGTAGCGTGTATATATGTTGATATATAAATACATGTATACTTGCTTGTGCAGCATACATAAAAGATGCATGTACAAGTATGCATATCTTTATACATCGATTCACTTCTACACATATATTTGTCACAAAGTTCAAAATCGTGATGTTTAAAGATGAAGTGCTTTGAAGATGGGACCTTATGCACATTATTGGTTAATTATTCATTGTCAAAGTTAAGTTATGTACCATATCAACATTATGTATGGGATCTGGGTCACGTGATGGGACCCCCCTTAAATACATTACTGGATAATTATTTGTGCTCAATTTAACACCATTTATTCTTAGAAATACATCATTTAAATTATCTATCATTTCAACAGCATATCTGGGGCCTGGGTCGTGTGATGAGCTGGGTTAGTTCAAGATGTCACTCATATAACTTTTATAAAGAACAGTTTGCAAGGTTTATTGGTTACTCTAGTGATAACTTCTGGAGTGAACAGCGGTGATGATTTAAGTTGCAATTGTATGTAGAAGACGATGGCATTGTTTAGTGAGTAGTATAAGGGTTCAAAAGCAATTGTAGAGTCTGCTGACATCCCTGTCTCTTTACAAGTAACAGGCTTCTATTTAATACATATATTTTTCAAGAGAAACAAAGATATAGTTGGAGCTTTTGCATCTATCAATTAACAACAGGAACTAGGTAGGCAACTTTTGTGCCTTGTGAGTATCTTGGCTCCCCTGTTTGATATTTCAAAGTTTCAACATTTCTTTTTGTTGATAATGCATTGAATCTTAAACCAGTTGTAAGACTCCTATGTTATAAACGCGCAAACAATTGGATGGGTAAGCCACCCATCCCATACAGGGGTCTTGCTGCGCGGATAGTGAGCCTGGGGGGTCTAGGGGGATCCCCCTTAATCCCTCTTGGGAGCCCCCGAAACCTAGACAATTTTAGGGTTTTTATTTTCTATTCTGTGTTGGAGTCCCTATATAAACTCCATGACGGCTGAGTTATTTATGTGTCCTTATAATCGTTAATATTCCACAACAAAGAAAATTGTTGCAAGCCCCGTTTAGGGTGAATCTCGCAAATATTGTCTGTTCTTCTTTGTGCGATTTCTCTCTCCCTTTTTTTTCATAATACTTTTAAAGAGAAATTAATGAAGTCCTTGTTGATGAAGTTCTTCAATTGTAACTTATGGAGGTTGCTTCTTGCTTTGTTGATTTCTCAAATATGTAAACCTTTTAGATGTTATGTAGAAAACATTGTTCACCAGAGTCTCTTTCTGGAGTGGGGTTTAGATAGCTGTTTGCCTTTCTCTTCTTCTTGATGCTCCTCTGGAGCATATATTTGTACAGTTTTAATCGCGTATATAATGGATACATGGATGGCTGCTACAATTTGGTAGCTATAATCTCTTTCCCCTAAAGAAAAAGAGTAATAAACCTTTTGCCTCTGTCTTATATACCCTTACTGATTTTGGTATCTTTTATATTGTCTTATTGCATAGCATTCTCAAATGTTTTTCTGCTTGTTCTTGCCTCATTAATTTTTCATTTCTGTCAACTTTTGTTGTGCCATAGATTTGTAGCATCTGCTCGTCAGTTGGCTAAAGCTTTGGAGGTCCCACTGGTGAATGATCTCGGATACACGAAAAGATATGTACGCTGCCTTCAGGTAGGTTGCTTTCTGTGAGTTTCTTGAGATCATAGTTGCAGGTTTTAGAGATTTTGTTGCAATGTTATCTGAACCCGCACATTAAAATAGTTTCAATTCCATGTATGAAATTGAATTGGTTTGCATCATATCTTGTCTTGTTATTCATATAAGTAAATCATTCAACACATGTCATCTTATACTCTAGTTAGAGTCTGCTTTTTCCCTGATGAATCTATAGGTATGTAACCGTTGAAGATTGTAAATACTTGTGAAATAAATTTTCTGCAAGCACTTCTGCATGATGCTTCAAACAGTGCATCTTTTCCTATTAAATATTTGTGCTATTATCTTATTTTATGTATGTGAAGAGACCAAGTTGCTGATCTTTATGTTTGGTTCTATCACCACTTCTCTGCAGATATCAGAGGTTGTAAACTGTATGAAGGATCTAATTGATTATAGCAGAGAAACAGGGACTGGACCAATGGGTAAGCTTTTCTTTGGTTTGTGGTAAATATTGTTATTTCCTTGCACATGGGAATATCTCATATGGTCAATATAAATCATGGTACTTGACGTGATAATTTGTTTTTTTATATTATGTAAGCATTTAATTATATATAAGCCTTGTGTGAATAATTAGTACTTGCCCTGGAACTACATGATCTGCGACTGAATCCGTACTTTTCTTTTTGCGAGTCAAAAGTTCCAGTTCCTTCAAGCACAACACAGAATGCAAGCCCAAATCTGGTTTTTCTTATTAATATTGACAACTTGTTGTTTTTCATCTTCAATTTTCAGATAGTTTAATTAACTTTCCACGAAGAAACATTGCGTCCACTGGACAACATTCTCAACAAGGCCAACAAACAGAGGAACAACAACCAATCAACCAAAGCTCGAACCACAGTGAACAGATCTCTGCTCATGCAGCTGGTGTGCAACTTTCTTCTACTGTCAATGGTTTACTGCACAATAATTCACTCAACAACTTAGCATCCTCCAGCACTACAACTTCCATAGGTGGCCTCCACCAGAATTCAGTGAATAGGCAGGAGAACCAGATGAGCAGTGTAAATGGACCTTATGGTGGTGGCAACACAGTTCAGATACCTTCGGCCAGCTCCTCTAATTCATTGCCTCCATCTCAACCCAATGGATCCTCTCCTTTTCCTTCTCCAACACCATCAACATCAAACCATAACAGTACTCAGTTGAACTCTGCTCATTCACCAGCAAATATGTCAACACTACAACCATCTATACAGTCCCATGAAGCTGACCCAACTGAGACCCAAAGTTCTGTTCAACAAATCTTGCAGGAAATGATTATGACCTCGCAGCTAAATGGAGTCAACAACTTGGGAAATGAGTTAAAGGGGATTAGCGGTATCACACCGGCTTTGAATGGAGGCACATGCATGGTAGGAAATGGTATAACTAACAATTCTGGTGCTGGTGGCATGGGCTTTGGTTCCATGGGTATGATGGGAACATCAGCAGGCGCTGTTGGATTAAGATCAGCAATGGCAAATAACACAATGGGCATGAATGCACGAGTTGGAATGAACCATATGCTGCAAAATCCAGCCACCATGGACCATCAACAGCAAGATATTGGAAACAGACTTTTGGGTGATCTTGCACAAGTTAACTTCAATAATCTTCAGTTTGACTGGAAACCTTCCCCTTGAGGTGTGAAACAGATTATCTTAGGAATCGTTTCGTGAACAATAGCTAGAGGCGTTAAATGTTCTCACAGCAATGCGAGCCTTCGCATTATGTTATGATATATGTTATGTGCATAGCTTCTTGCCTGTGTGATCGACATGCTCCTAGTTCAAGTTCAGTCAACCATTTGGCTTCTTTCCAAGCCCTGTGTAATCATGATTAATGGCAGAATCCCGCAAGCATGCAGGTCATTTTGCGGCAGCAAGAGTTGGGGATGAATCCAAAAAGTTTTGCTCTCATCTACTGTCTGCTACACACACAGCTGATAGAGCACTAAAGGCATGCGTATTCTGGCAAAGTTGCAGAAAAACTTATGCATGCCATCTCAAAGAGATTTATAGTCAACAAGTCATCATTTTCTCTTCTTTGCTGTTTCACTCAAAATTCTGACTGAAACAATCATGTTAGAAAACTTCAGAGCTCTATACTGAGTTGTGGTTAATCTTCGACCTGCTTGTATTCCTTGTGAGCGATTTCTGCATGCTTGTCTCCCTGTTATTTTTAACTGAATAAGCAGATTGTCAAACTGAGTCAATGTTTTAATTTTTCCACCAAGGCCACAAGTTTGGATCGACCTGTTGCCCATTTGTTCAAACTGTCTGAAGATGTCAATATATAAGGGTTGATTTAACTGTTCTACCAGTCCATAAATCGGCTCTCTTCTTGACGTTCATGCAATGATATATACCACACATTTGATTCGTCGCTCCATTACATTCATTCGGTCATTTGCAAATCACTTTTTAAGGCGTGAATCTTTGTCTATAATTATTTGAAAATAAATGAATCTTGATGTCTATAGGTGGGTCTTGACTAAGCGAATTCAAGAATCTTGACACGTATTTTTTTTACTTTTATAAAAAATGTGAATAATTTATTTCGAAACAAATAAAAGACAAAAAGGTCTAATGTGAGGACGTTGGGTAAATTAGACTAAATATTTTTTAATTTTGATCTTTTTTAGGGCTATCCGTCGACTTTGTAATGAGATTATCCTTTATTTTTTAACTCAGTTTCACGAAATATCATTTTCATCGTTAATAGCTCGCTCGACGTTCTCTCTTTGCCACGTAGTCATCTGACATGGTACTGTTTCATGTTAGCAAATTATTAAAAAATAAAATAAATATAAAAATAATAAAATAAGAAGATATACAACAATAACAATAATAAAGCTAGAGTTGTTAGTTATATAACAATCATCATAGCAAAATAAGATAGTCATATAACATAGATAACCATTATATTATGACACATTATGCATTTATTTTGTTATCTTTAACTCTTCATTTATAACATCATATGACGTGGGAACATACATTAGCATCCTTTAGAAATGCGTACATCATCACATTCATTTTTATGTCCTAAGTCATTTTATCTTAGTCATAACATATGACTATATCATCTTTTAATATTCAATTTTTAATTAGATAACTTCTTATCTTAGTGATTGAGAGTCCTGAGTGAAAACTTCACATTCTTAAGTGTACACTTTGTTTCCCTAGGAACTTTACACTCATGTTAGTTTGTGTAGACAAGTGACACTTTTAAATTTACTAAATTTGGCTATCCATGCATTTTGTGCCTAAGTTAGGACAAAGCATCAATTAATATTTAATAACACTCTAATTATCATCATCCTTACATATGATAGAGATAAAATTTCGGGCAGGCCGCACGACCAGGCCCGCCGTTGGCATGCCCAAAATCCGTCCTAGTCTGGCTCGGCACGCACACAACCCACGCACAAAAAATGGGCCATGTCCGTGCCATTCCGTGTTGGGTCGCACATTTGCACTGTGGGAACGACACGATTCGTGCATGTCGAACATAGACCTGACACGACACAGTCTGTTTTGGCATGAGTTTTTTTTTCTGCGCACCAACATGGATCGCGCACAAACACGGGCGTTGAAAATCACAAGGCTCGTGTTACTTATTTGAATGAAACTTGCGACTTGACAACATGAACACGGGTGACTTGACAAAGGGGACATAGGCGTAAAGAGGACAACATAGACCGTGTTTAAACTAACGTGGGCCATGTTTAATCCTATAAAAGCTTGTCGAACCCCCTCTTATCTTCATTCAAGTGCCCTTTGCCTCTCCCTCTTTTTCTCAATCTCTCTCCTCTCACTCTAAGTCTCTCACATTCTCTCTCTCAATCTCCTCTTCTCTCATCGAGCAACAACAGAGTCACAACAATAGTTGTATACCCTTTTTGAGTGAAAAGACTACATTTTTGTCATTTGAAATGGGTCTACAACAAAATGCCAAAGAAGTGATCTACTTTTACAAGGTTAGGAATTCATCTTATAACTTAGTATATAGTTTTAGATCATAAAGTTGATAACATAAGAAAAACTCTAAAAACATACTTAAAGGATTGGTGAATTTTAAGACTTTGTTGTGTTATAGCATATAATGAAATTCTAATAAAGTACCTATTATTTATATAATTAATGGTATAAGTGATCATGGTGGTGCTACTTTTCTCGATGGAGAGTTAATGCATTTGAGATGTGTTGCTAATATTTTAAATTTAATTGTTCGAGAAGCAATGCATATAATAGATATGTCTATTAGAAGTGTAAGTATATCAAATATTTTCCAAGTAATTTGACTGCCTTTAAGAGATGCATAAAAGTGACAATCATAACTTGTAAAAGACAATTGATACTTGATGTAACCACTAGTGAAATTCTACTTACTTAATGCTAGAGTTGTTGAAAAGTTTGGAAATGCATTCAATAAACTTAATCATGATGCTTTAATGTTGTTAGGTCTTCAATCTCCACAAGTGAAGATTTGAGTCATGTTCAAATATTTGCAAATTATTTCAAAGCATTTTGTGATGCTATTTTTTTTTATCATTTTTGGAATTGTTGCATGTTACTTTCAATGCTTTCTTCCATGATTTAATTGTCATTCAAAACAACTAAAAGATTGTGGACAAATAGAAGATTCATTGCTGCAAATGATGACTATGAAGATGCAATTAAAAATTTATGAATATTGAGACAATGATGAAATGTTGAATTGTCTTTTGTTTGTTGTCATTTTTCATTCACGTAATAAATTAAAATACATAAAGTTTTATTTTACTTGCATGAATAATGTAGATAGAAGCAAGAAAAGATTGCAAAAATTTTTAAAAAATGTAAAAATCTAGAGATTATTCGAACAATATAAACTATTGACTCGTTTAGACATGGTGATTTTAGACAGGATGATGATGAGAAAAATATTTGATATTCTAAAATTGTAAAAATTAAAAGCATTAAAGTATTACATTCTTTGTCATATAGCTAAGGATATATTGATTGCTCTTAAATTTTTTTGGCTATGTTTGGCAATGAAAACCACGGTTCTTTTAAGTTATCGGTGAATAGTTGAATTGATAGATTAATTCAAGGTGTGTTTGGATGAGGTGGAACCTAACGATGAGGAACATTAATATGATATAAAAAAGTATGTATGATAGATTAATTTTAGTGAAATGTTTGAATAAAAATAAGTATTGTAAATATAACATATAATTTTGTTAAAAAATAAAAAATTATTTTTAGTAATTAGTTAAATAATATATTATTTAAATATAAAAAATCATTTTTATTAATTTATATTTAATGAAATATTAAATTTTTAAATGAAATAATAAATAATATTATATTAATCATTTATTATAAATATTATATATATAATAAATAATTTTTTTTATATAAGAAATGTAAAAAGAAGAAAAAACTAAAATAAAAAAGAATGCAAAATAAAAAAAGAGTCACGAAAAAGGGGAACAAATGGTGGAATCAACTGGGTGGAACCAAGGTCACGTGCAGTTTGGTTCAGCTTCGAGAACCAAACCACATCACCTCGTTTGAGAAACCAACTGGAATCAAGGGATTGATTCCACTTGGTTCCAGTTGCCAAACACAACCTGTCATTTGAGAGTACATTTAGCGTACTAGGTTAAGTTTTTGACCCATTTTTTAGTAGCTTATGCCTTATCACCCTTGGGGCTTTGATTTGTACTTAAAGTGGATTACAAACAACACTAAAACTAAATGTTCTTTGATATGAACTTGATTGCAATAGGGCATATATAAGGTAACAAAATAATGCTTACCTATCATTTTTCCTTTTTTTCTTAGATTCAATTATTCATTTCATGAGCACATTTTGATTATGATATATATATATATATGAGTTTAAATAATATGCAACCAAAAGTTGTATAACCAATATGCATCTAATGAATCTAAACCATTGGATGGTGATTACATTGTTGAGATCAACCTCTACTAAATTTAATATTAATTTTTTATTTGATCTCAATCATGTAATCATCATCCAATGATTTAGATTCATTGGATGCATATTGATTGTACAATTTTTGATTGCATATTAATTAAACTCTCTCTCTATATATATTATAGGATTGTTAGGATCAACTAATAGTGCATCATGTAGCTGACTAATTTATTGCATCGCATGTTCTTTCATTTTGAACTTTAACAAGCAGGGTAAATTAACTTGTCATATCAACTTAATATGTAATTAAGACACTATTATTCTTTTTTTTCTTTAGGATATAATGAATTCGATGGAGGCTTAACATTAACTTGTCGAGATTTGGAATGGTCATGATGTCTTTAGTCTTTCTATTTTCATTGTGCATTTTTTGTAGTGGGAAAAGTTTAGATTGCACTTATTAGTTACTAACTTGTGTTGTAATGCTGAACAACTTGTGCATGAAATATGATATTTTATATACTTTTTGAGTGATGAATTTTAATTTGACATATACTAAACAACAATTTGTCTTCAATTTGGTGTATTGCAATTTTACTCTTGCTTATGGAGGATTATAGGATGATTGAATTTGATTATCCTAACTTTACCTCTTTAAATAACTGAATCTCTTTTGTGAAATCTTGGTGTGATCGTTGAGTTTGATAGGTGGGAGGCTCTCCTCAATGGGAAGAAAGCTTTTGAGTACGATGATTAAGTGACGTCCTTGTTATATTTAATTAGGTTTCTCCATTAAATTATTAGGGGGATATTCTTTATTGATACAATAAAATTATATTCGCACCTTCAATGTTTTAAAAAATGGACCAGTGATCAGACTGTTCTTAGATTGTGATTGGACCGATCCGATTGAACTTGACTAAGTTGGATCAAATTTTATTAAAATAATATTATTTCTAAAAATGCTAAAGATATAGTATAAGTTATATGATATAATATATCAATATTGTATTAATAACCTATTTATAATACAAAATATTATTATAATATATTTTTTATTTATTAAAACTTTTAATAATGATAAATAATAATTGTTAACATATAAATATAAATAAGTTATTATTGATTGATTATTTATTATTTAATGATGATAGAGATTATATTAATAAATTATATCTTACATTTACTCTTATTTTTTATTTTCATTTTTCCTTTTTATGCCCTTGATAGTTTTCCTTTTAGATCTTATTCAATTTAAATACTTGCCTTCTTATTTCTATTCCTAATTAATTTTTTTACATGTCATTTTTCCATCTTCTTTAACCTTCCTTTTATTCATTTCTTTCCCCCATTTTTTAAACTTTCCTATTTTTGTTATTTTCTTTTTTTTCAAAATTTGAATTGACTCAGATTCAACCGATTTTTTTCTTGATTCAATGGGAAAAAATAATTTTGACATGGATTGGACCATATTAGTTGCCAATTCACGATTGAACTGGCCGGTCCAGTCCAATGTTAATAACATTTCACACATCTAGTGTTTTTTGTATATATAATAATAGTTCATGAGTTTGATGTTAAGAAAATAATGATGACACGTACTAACTTGATTCAAATGAGGTCAGGTCAGTTGAGCTTGTATGTGTAGTGCCCCAAAATTCGACTTCGCCACATGGCGAGATCTCCTCTCGTGCGCTATTTTTTCTTTTTTCTTCTTCTTTCTTTACTTTTTCTTTGACTTGACTCTTTTGTCGACCTGTCAAGGAAAATGACACATAAGCGGAAGACTTAAGAAAATAAAAATAATACAATGATAAAAGAAATGCGAAAGAAAAAGAGATAAAACATGTCGAACTATCTTGATCTAAAGCATAGTGCGGAAGCATAAAGATACATCACATGGTCTCAGTATGAAGTAGCAAAGGTAAAAGTATGAGTTCTAAACATAAAAATACTTACAGTCAGCCATGACCTGATAAGACCCATTTAGATAGATATATCATATAATATAACGTATGAACATACAACTCATACTATACTTGACCATAATCATATGCACGTGCTACCTAAAGCGTAGTCTCCGTGCACACACCAACAAGTTACGAGCAATCATCATGTACCTATGGGAATCACACAGGAGAGCAAGCTCAATCGTTAACATAAAGTCAAATGTGTATAAATCATAAATTAGTTCTGTCAAAATAAGCTTGAAGATATCATATATCAAATGTAAAAGTGTATCATAAGATATAGAGAGATCATAACATGATTCAGGCATTTTCATTTCCTTTCATTCATTCATTCTTTTGTTCATTCTTTCTTTCGTTCTTTCGTTCTTTCATCATTTCGTTCATTCATTCATTCATTCATTCTCTGGAAGAGCTCTTCATTTTTTTTAGGGAAATGTCGTTGCCAACACACATGGTGCAACTATCTAGACCATCATAGACCAATGGTGATCAGTGCCACGGCCAGCTGGTGCTTGGCCTTCACCTGTTGGCATACCAGGCATTTGAAGATGTCATCGGTTATCTCCCTCTTCATATCGTGCCACCGGAAGTTGCGTTTGATATCTTCGTACATCTTCGTGCTGCCCGGATGGATCACAAACTCTGACTTGTGGCCTTCATCGAGCACCTCTCATTGGACTCTAGCATCATTTGGAACCCAGAGGTGGTTCCGATATTTGATCCCTCCATCGTTGCCGACCTTGAAGTCCTCTGGTTCACCTTGGAATCTCTTAAACATCTTCGTATACTCTCCGTCAACCAGCTGTGCGGTGACGATCCTACTGATGAGGATTGGCTGCAGCTGGTGCATCATTAGAATCGCTTTGTGTCTTGCAACTTAAGGATTCCACCGGTTGAGTTCCTCGATTATCTCGTACCTTCGTAGATGAAGGAATGCCAGTTAAGCCTCCATTTCTGATTAAGAGCGTCGGCTACCGAGTTCGCTTTGCCGAGATGATGGTTGATTATGAACTCACAGTCTTTGAGAAACTCCATCTATCTTCTTTGCCGCATGTTGAGGTCCTTCTGGGTAAAAACATATTTCAGGCTCTTGTGATCGGTGAACACCTGAAATTCTTCACTATACAGATAGTGCCTCCATATCTTCAGTGCGAACACGATTGCTGTGAACTCTAGATAATGTGTCGGATAGTTTATCTCGTGCTTCTTCAACTATCTCTAGGCGTAGGCGACTACCTTCCCGTGTTGCATCAGGGCACATCTGAGGCCGGTACCACATACATCATTGTAGATGGTGTATCCTCCGCTCCCCAATGATAGTGTGGGAATCAGAGTGGAGGTTAGTCTGCTCTTTAGTTTTTGAAAACTGCTCTCACACTTATCCGTCCAGACAAACTTCTCATTATTCTTCGTTAGATAAGTGAGCGGGGTTACAATCTTCGAGAAATTTTGGATAAACCATCGGTAGTAGCCCGCTAGACCGAGAAACTACGGATCTCCGTCGCGTTCTTCGGTCTGACCCAATTGACCATTGTCTCGACCTTTGCTGGGTCCACTGCTATGCCATGTTTGGACACGATATGCCCTAGGAACATCATCTGCTCCATCCAAAAGTCGCACTTAGGGAACTTTGCGAAGAGTCGGTGTTGGCATAAAGTTTTCAAGATGATCCGTAGATGCTCCTGGTGCTGCTTTGGGTTGGAGGAGTAGATCAGAATATCATCGACGAAGATGATCACAAACTGATCCAAGTGCTACTTGAATATCCTATTCATCAGATCCATGAATGCTACAGAGGCATTCGTCAGTCTGAAGGCATGACCATGAACTCATAGTAGCCACACCGTGATCGGGAAGCAGTCTTGGGCATATGTTCTCCTACGACTCTTAGCTGGTGATAGCCGCTCCTCAAGTTGATCTTCAAGAATATAGAAGCCTTGGACAGTTGGTCGAACAAGTCATTGATTCTGGGCAGCGGGTGCTTATTCTTGATTGTGACCTTGTTCAGCATCCGGTAGTCGATGCAGAGTCGTAAGGATCCGTCCTTCTTCTTTACAAACAGAACTAAAGCAACCCAAAGGAAGACGCTGGGTCGGATGAACCTTTTGTCGAGTAACTTATGAATCTGCTTCTTCAACTCTAGCATTTCTGCCTGGGCTATTTGGTAGGGAGCCTTGGAGATTGGCCGTCCCTAGTGCCATGTCAATTATGAAGTCGATCACCCTCCACGGCGGCAATCTAGAGATGTCCTCTGGAAAAACATCCAAAAAATTTCGAACTACGTCGACCTGGTGTCGATGTATCGACTACGGTCACGCTAACTAGGTATCCTCTACCACCCTTTTATAGTAGCTTGTGTGCCTTCATGGATGGCAAGATGATTCCGCTGTCCAGCTTTAATGTTCCTTTGATCACCGTCTTCTTTTCGTCATGGTTGTCGATGATGACTTTCTTTTGTTTACATATAACCGATGCATCATGGTATAACAATCAGTCCATATCTAGTCCACCATGGAGATTATAATCAAGTCAGCAAAAAAATTCTTCCCATCCACATCAACTGTACCTCAGGAAGGTACCTCGCAGTGTGGAGAGTCTCCATTAGTGTCTTTACATTCATTCTATGTTCCATCCCTTTTATAGGCACACTAAGGGAAAAAGCACCTGAATCAAATAGTACAAGCATAGGTAGAGTACCTCATATAACATCGTTATCTTATGGAGTTGTGTCTGCCTGTGCGGTGTAGAGGCGTCCTAGTACTCCTCCCGCGCCTCTACGATTCTTCGCGAGGTAATCCTAGACGAAGTGCCCAGCCTTGTCGCATCCGATGTAGGTATCATTCTTCATGCTGCACTTTTCACGGTGCGGCCTTTGATAGAAGGCGTAATTTGGTATGCCCTATTGCTGAGGTGCCGGTGGCTGTCGTGGAGGCTGCGGTGCAAGTGCCTATCGCTGATGTAACAACCCAGATTTTCGTTAAATAAATAAATGAATTTTATTCATTTATAATATTTGGAAAATCATTATCTAATACTCGTGAATTATTTAATTCCAAAATTCAAGGAAAATTGGAAAAGATGGTTAAAGAGATAAGAAGGAATTTGAGAGGGATTGGATTTAATAGTGTTGTTATGATAGGAAATTAATTAATCTCGGATTTAATTAAATCTGAGAAATTATGATTTGATAAATTATTAATAGATGGCCAAGATCGATTCTAAAAGAGTCCAAGGCCTAATAGAATTGAAATTCTAAGCCTACACCTATAAATAGGCGTCAAAGGGTGGCTGGAAATCCCTTTTCTGCCAAACAGAATTATGCCCATGAGCCCTCTTTTTTCTTTCATTTGCACGTGAACCGAGGCACCTCCAAGGACGTGTGGTGATTGATTTTGAAGCCTGCACATAGAAGAAGAACTTTCAGGTGGTGGCCGTGAGTTCCAGAGCGAGGACAAAGAGCAATCACTGGCCAAAGTTCGGTGTTCGCGCAGATTTCCAGAGAAGGAAATCCGATTGATTTTTCAGCCAACTTTAGGTACATAGGCGAAATTCCTATGTCGTCGATTTTTCACGACATGGAACCATAATCTCTTATCCTTTGTACTAGGATTTCATTGATATATCATATGCATAGTTTAGACATCGTAATGCATAGTTATGATGGTCGGAAAGTCGCGTCGGAACGCACTTCTCCGTCGGCGCAGAACCCGGCCCGGGTTCTGGCCGGGTTCTGCTGTGCCCAGCATGAATTTGGTTGAATCTGGACCGAGTCAGATTCGAAATCGGATCAGATTGTCCAACTCGACTCGGATTCTTATTGACCCGGCCCGGGTTCAGGCTTCGGCTGGAATCGGGTCGCGGTGCGATCTAGATTGAACGTGAACCGGTCGATCCGACCCGAGTTCACTGTACACCCGGCCCGGGATGGCCCTGTCCGAGGTGAGATTTGGCATTTCCGAACACGGCCCGAGTTTCACCCGACGCGGGCTGGGTTCTGGGGACAGGAAACATAAATTGTGATATTTTAATATAGATAATTGAATAGTTACTATAATTATTCCTAAATTGTATTGTTAGCAGATTTGACCTCATCAAATTCTTATTAGATTTGATTTGAGATTTTCTTCATTGTTACTGTATCAGATCTGTTATCCATCATATTATTGATCCAGTAGTTTTTCCCTAATTGAGTCCTTGTCTAACCTAAAGTAAATTATTAAAGATAGGTTTTTAGCTTAAACAAGATAAAAGATGGAAACTGCTGGGTCTCTATGTTCTCCTATTGTCTCTAAGCCCCCTGTGCCATTATTGTTATAGTATTGTATGGGGCAGATAGTGTACGTTTGAGACGTCATCCTTTAGGAAAGCTATGACTGTCCTGTGATGATCATGGTCCTACGCCATCACGAAGATATTATTAGCGCTATCATTGGAGGGCGGCTTGCCATGGTTTGATCTCCCACTGGCCTACATGAAAGAGACATGTAGTTTCCCATAATTGGTCGAGCGCTCCCTAATTGAATTGAATTGAATTGAAATTGAATCGAATTGAATTGAGTCTTGGTCATTTGGATTTTGGCGTTGATTGGCTTTGCCTCCGCCTATTGAATAAAATAGAATCTGGTAAGTGACCGATGACTACAAATATTGATAATAGAAAATTATTAAATTGGATATGTGTTATAGTGATCAGGCATAATTGATAATTGATGTTGATTGATCTATTGATCTCTTACCTGATCCCCTTTATCGATTCATGGCCTTATTGATATATTGTTATTATTGAGCTCTTTCATATTGTCCTATCATGTGTTCTATTGATTATTATTCCTGATTGATTATTGATTTTTGAGCACCATTGATCTGTTATTTATCGTTATGGTTGGACCCTATGTAATGAGTATTTTTATACTCATGGATTTTTCCCTGTATCTGGATTCATGCAGGTGAGATGATAGAAGATGGTGATGCAGGTGGTCAGACTCAGTGATAGAGATGTTGCACATGGTGTAGGATTTAGTCCTACTAGATTAATTGGATTAGCTTTTATTTTCTGCATTTTTAGTATGATGGAGTTATGGACATTTCCAGCTCTTTGATATTATATTGTTAAGCGATCTTATTTTCGCATTAATAGAGTTTAATTTCCGCAAAATTTATTTACATAAAATTGCGTAACGCCTTTGGAATGACTCTGAGCATGTGATAGTCACGTGGGTCTCGGGGCGTTACAACGAAGGCTATGGTGAAAATCATGTTCGTCATCGATTAGGACAACCTAACTTTCCTGAATTAAGAATCGATAAAAGTAGCTAAACAAGTCAACTTCGATCTACCTTAATTAGGATGTTTTTAAATGCAAATCTATGTTGTTAATTACTCTACAACTTAATTAATAATTTATAATTAACGGCCTCAAAACAAATGATAAAAAATCGAGTTGAGTATAACTAAACCCGACCCGATTTCATGGAAACCCGAAACCGGATTGTTTCTTGTTCTTCTTCCGCCGGACCAACTTGGCTCAGGTCCGCAAGGCACGGCCTGAGTTGACTGGGTACCCAGTCCGGGTTGATCAGACTCAGCCCGGGTTCTGTGTTAAGTGATTTCGACGCGTATATGATCGATTATCATGCACAAGATTAACACGTAATTACTAGTAAACCGTTAAAAATAACATGCAAACCTATCCAGCTATGATAAAAGCACTAAGTAAAAGTCATACTCCAGTTCACATAACTCTAAATCATAAAATAAACTAAGAGAAATTTGGGGTTCAAGATCGGTCTTCCCGAAATAATGAAATTTCTCCGTAAATAATTGTATTAACAATAAAGTCGAGAAGAAAATATAATAAAATGATTGGAAATATTAAATCAAACTCCCAGAATAATAGACGATGCCTCTGTAATGAGCCTTGGCCAAGACTACGTCAAAAATATTCGTCGGACACCTTGGATTCTTCAATTCTTCGTTGATTTGCAATGGTGTGCAATAGAAATTGTTCTCTCATTATCCATGCGACTAGGGCTTCAAACTCCAAGGTTGCATGCCCCTTGGGTTCGTGGTACATCCATTATTTATGAGGGTGGCAGCCTTCTAGAGTTTCGAGTTGAAATTGTGTCTCAAATCCAAATTAAAGTCGGTCGAAAAATTATGCGATCTGCGGCTGATTTGTATTAACCCGGGCCAGATTTGTTATAACACGGGCTGGGTTCTGTTCAAATTTTAATTTTGGGTATAAATTGATTCGAAATCAGTTTTTAACACTAACCCGATCCGAGTATGATGCCAGCCCGGCACGAGTTTCTCTTAAACTCAATTATACATGCTCTTTGTGCTTCGTTTTGCATGCTTTTCTGATTCGATCGCTTTGCACTTCCAAAATGGTGATCCTGAGAATAAAATAAATAAAAAATGGGTAGCTTTGGACTAAAAAAATTAAAAAAAAAAAGAAAATAGATGCACGCAGTGACAAAAACTATGAAAATTAGCCTAAATAATGCATGTAAAACATGTATGAAAATGCATACATCATCTATACTTATCCTTACATTTCTAACTTATCTCTTTACTTCACCTGAGCCTGGCAAGTGCTGGCTGACGGGGAGCATCGTGTTGTGGCTTCTGGTAGCACTCGTGGCGGCGGTCCTGGCGTGTATCCTTTTTAGCCGGGCGGCGGTCCTCCCACCTCGGCTTAGTCGACTCTGCACCTGGTGTCGGCTCCTTCTTCAGTTCTTCATGTCACATTTGGATCTCACGCTCGATCCGGTACGCCATCCGCATAGCCCCATGTAGGTCTATCTCAGCCCCGTAGATGGCCCTCTCGCCGATGGTGTGGTGGAGGTCGTCGATGAACTGCTCGGCACAATATCTAGTACATAGGTTCCGAGTACGTCGACTACAGCAAAGGCAGCTGGATCTCCTGTGACTGCACTAGAGGAAGCTCCTACTGCATGTCCTCTCCTACTTGACTCTTTGGAGTGGAGTTAACTCCGTCTATAGCAATCTCTAGAGTAACAGCGACACGGTCACCTCCACGTCCACGCCCATGGCCTCTGCCGCGCTGGGTGGCTGAATGAGTCATGGGAGTCATCTATAAGTATAACAATTTCATTTCAATAAACAATCATAACTTTAATAATAGAAAGGTTCTTACTTTGCTTTGCAACAGCTGGGTATGGTGGTAGCTCTGGTGGGTGCATATGGACCATACTTAGACTTAACTATATTTCTAGGTCATCGAGAGAGTCCTAGCGTTAGGCTTTGATACAAAAATATTGATAAAGGAAATTCAATCCTGCCACATGGCGAGATTTTCTCTCGTGCGATACTTTTCTTTTTTTCTTCTTCTTTCTTTACTTTTTCTTTGACTTGACTCTTTTGTTGGCCCGATGATCAAGGAAAATGACACATAAGCATAAGACTTAATAAAATAAAAATAATACAATGATAAAGGAAATGCAAAACCAAAAGAGATAAAACATGTCGAACTATCTCGACCTAAAACATAGTGCGGAAGCATAAAGACACATCACATGATCTCAATTTGAAGTAGCAAAGGTAAAAGCATGAGTTTTAAATATAAAAACACCTACGGTCAGTCATGACCTGATAAAACTTGTCTAGATAGATATATCATCTAATATAACGTATGAACATACGACTCATACTAGACTCGACCATAACCATATGCACGTGCCACCCAAAGCATAGTCTCCACGCACACACAAACACATCACGAGCAATCATTATCTACCTGTGGAGATCATACAGAAGAGCAAGCTCAACTATTGGCATAAAGCTAAGTGTGAGTTCGTATAAATCATAGATCAATTCTGTCACAATAAGCATGAAGAGATCATATATCAAATGTAAAAGTGTATCATAAGGTAGAGAGAGATCATAACATGATTCATGCCTTTTCATTTTCTTTCTTTCTTTCTTTCATTCATTCTTTCGTTCTTTCATTTTTTGGTTCATTCTTTCGTTCTTTCACATTTTATTCATTCGTTCGTTCATTCATTCATTCGTTCGTTCATTCATTCATTCTTTGGAAAAGTTCTTCATTCTTTTAGGGAAATGCCGTTGTCAACACACAAAGTGCAACTATCTAGATCATCATGGGCTAGTGGGTGATCAGTGTCACCGCCAACCCCGTCGGGTTGGGATGACCTCCCGCAAGGCAAAAATATCCGTAAAGGGAGAGACTACCATCTAGATAGGGCAGATGATAACTCGTGAGAAAGTGCCTCGCTCAAGGCTGGGTTAACTCCCCCCCCCTCCCACCCCATCGTAGTGGACCTCTCTTTCAATCCGAAGATCAATTAAGGCCGTATGGAGCAAAGCTCCGAGTCATCATGGACTTGTCTTTCAATCCAAAGATTGATCAAGGTTGTATGAAGCACAATTTCGAATCATCTTTAAGTTCTTTTCTTTCAATCCTAAATTAGGTGGACATGGGCTTAATAAATCAGATGATTCGATTAAGGTCGAATTCTTTCTTACACATATCGGACGCCCGGAGGTCAAGCAGTCGTCCGTCTTTCCATCTTTTCAGTGATCGTCCAAAAAAGGAGCGGACGACCATTTGTCATTTCATAAGGGTTCTTGGTTCATCATTGTTCTTCATCGTTCATGGAGGATCATAATCAAGTTGGCATCACATTCTTTCATGGATTAATAGGCTACGAATTCTGAGTATACAATCAGAGATTTACGTCTAATTACATCCTTGGAAAACATGCTTCGATCGTCCAGAGACTAAACTATGAAATAGATCCCGAAATCACACCTCTTAGCCTACGAGTTTGCGGTTCATCCTCAAGTTCGCCGCCGTCGCTGTTCGTCGTCATCTGCACTCGTGTTCGTCGTTGGCGCCATCCTCTGCTCCTTTGGCCGTGCACGT
The DNA here is from genome assembly GCA_030549335.1 of Pontederia crassipes. Taxonomy (NCBI): domain Eukaryota; kingdom Viridiplantae; phylum Streptophyta; class Magnoliopsida; order Commelinales; family Pontederiaceae; genus Pontederia; species Pontederia crassipes. Next base: position 42,160,384 of record CM060190.1, read on the forward strand.
CAAAGGAGAGAAATAGGGTGAGAGAGAGAGACGAGGGGAAAATCGTGAAAGAGAGAGGGGGAGAGGGGTTTTATGGAGTGGAGCTGCCCCTCCATCTCCCCCATCCGTGAATTGCTCGGCCATTGAAGAGCGCAGAGGAAGAGAGAGCAGAGCTCTCTTTGTTTTCTCTCCCTCCGCCCCTTCCTTTTCTATTTTATTTTTGAAGACGTGAGGCATTCCAGTATGACCCAAGTGACCATTACTCAACCCAACCAGATCTCATCAAATGAGGTCAGTTAGAGCTAATTGGCCTTGTGAACAAGCCTAACCAAATTAATGAACTTAAATGAATGGTGGGAAAGGCCTCGAAGGATTGGAAGTTCAAAAGTAAAAAACTTAAAATAGTAAACAAAGTAATTAAAATCTCGATCTTAAGATCTTACGATTTTATGATGCCCCTTACTGATCTCGATTTTATCTTGAAGATCATATATGTAAGATCTTAATATGATCTTAATTTTGATCACATGATCTTACGATTTTATCTGATTGTATATGATCTCATGTGATTAATATAATTATTTAAATATTAATTAAAATATATATATTTATGATAATAAAAATTAATTTAGATGAAGTTTAATATATTTTATTTATTTTGAATATGTTTTGATATATTTTTCTTAAGAATCAATAAAAAAATTATTTACTAAGATGTAATTTAATATTTAAATGCAAAAAAAATATAAAATAATATATTTATTATCTTTAAAATATATTTTTTAATTAATAGATAGGATGATCTTACGATCTTGGATCTTATGACCTTCCTTCGAGCTTACTGATCTTGATTACCTTGATAGTAAAGAATAAAAATTTTAATTAAGATATTTAATAAATATGTTTTTAGAATCTAGACTTTAAAAGAGAGAGGATACAATTTCGTAAATTATTTCTAGTAGTATATAGGGTATAGAGATTTAATATTTCTTAATATAATCACATTTTTAAATATAAAATTTATTAAATTCCTAAATATTATATATCTTTTTTATTTAATAATGTGCATCTTTAATTATACTTATCAATAAAAATAATATTTAGTTTTAAATCATTAATACTTTGTATAATAAAATAATATTTTAAAATATTGCCATTCAAATAACATATCATAAAGGATTTAATGGGGCTCCTACCCACTTAATGGGTAGGAGCCTCCTACCTACTTAATCTATCATTAGATGTTAAATGGAGAGAGTTGGAGATGGGCATGATTTATGAAGATTATGGAGAAATAAATCGGCGGTTTGACAAAACAAGATCGAATTTGATCCAGATGGGCATCTTCTCTCCCGAATGCCCGAGATGCTCAAATGACTCACGAATGCTCGTCGTCCACCCTTTTCGACCGAGAACCTCTCCTCTTTCCTCCTGAGCTCCACCCTCTTTGACCGAGCTTCCTCGCCGCCTGCTCAGATATCGCCTGCCCAATTTCACTTGAACTCTACCTAGCACGAACCTCGCTGCCATCTCCGACCAAGCTCCTCATCTCTCCGCCCGCCCAAGTCGCCTATGTTCCAACCTCGCTGCCTTCTCGGAACTCGCCTACTTGACTCCACCCCATCTCGTCATAGCTTGGACCTCCTTGCCCTCTCTAATTGAGTTCCTCACCCCTCCGCCCGCCTGAGTCGCCTCTTCTTTGTCGTTGCCACCTGCTCGAAACTCACTTGTCCGACTCCGCCCGATCTTGTTGTAATTTGAACCTACCCGCCCTCTGCGACTGAAATGAACATCAACAATCATCGTGTGATGAACATCGACGATCGAGGAGGTGAGGTGAACATCGCGACCACTATCGACGAGGCCAAACATTGTCACCGGCGAGGCTGAAGCACGATTCAAGAGGCGATGAGCCAATTACCGTAGGGCACACTCATTTGAACGCAATTGACCTGCTGATCCAAAGAAATGAACCGTTGATTTTTTTCTCATATCCTTTTGAAATGTGCATCGTTCTATCAATTGTCGATCGGGAATCTAAAGACTGATTCGATAGGTAGGAGCCTCCTACCCATGTAAGTAGTTAGGAGGCCCATTATATGCTATCATAAATTAATTATTGTAAGTATCATTTTTGTTATTTATAGTTATAGAATAGTTCAATAATTATATTTATCGGATAACTTTTGTTAAAATTATAATCAAATCACATATCCGTCAACAGGTAATCATTATTATTTAATTAGATTCATTATAATCAAATTATTTTTTTAACCGAAATACTAACTTTATTAAATAGAGCAAAAAGAATAATTGCAACAAATCAGGGGAATCAGAGGGGACAATCAAAAGTTTCAGGCCGTCTTCTTTTTCTTTATACCACATTGCACTATATTTTGAAATAGAGCTAGAGCATGACTTCCATTTGTATGAAAGGAAAGGATGATCTTTTGTATAAGCTCTAGAAATTTCTGATGTTATAGGTCAGCATTATTTATGTAAAAGGCTGAAATACAATCGGATCAAGTAAAGAAATTGACTTGGACACAAAAGTTAAAAAGAGGAAAGAAAAAAAAGAAGTCTAATGGGATATGAATAGAGTTAAAAAAAGGGTCCTAATGGGAATTAGAACATCTCATAATTGTGATCGCTGCAAATTAAATCATGTCCGTGAAAAATTAATTATACTTGGAATCTGATTGACCCTTTGCTAGAACACTTTAAACCTATAAACATTGCACCTTTGTTTGACCTCTTTCATCGAGCGATCTCTCTCGATTCTCTCTAGGCATGTTACAACTAGTACCCCTCTTGTGTCATCGTAACAATCGAAATGCTGCCCTCTTGTTCATTGCGACAACCAAAGAAAAGCTAAGCTACAAAAGTATGGATCATTCTAAATTTGTAATTTTTAATAGGTTCTAATCACATGTGTTCTCTCTTCGATTAACATTGCACCATGCACACACGATGATGTGCCACACTCATTACGGAAGTCCTTGTCGCACATAGGTGTGAGACAATAGATGTGACACCATATATAGTTGCAATTAGTATTTGCACTTTTCATTGCATCAAACATCATGCCATTGATAATTATGGCTAACATTATCATAACATCCTTAGTCGCAACTTGTGCCCCACTCCTTCTCGCACCATGAGTCGAATCATCAGACCATAGGTCATTGCAACTAGCTCATGTCACACCTTACAAGGGTGCAACTATAGGTTGTTGCACCAAACATGCACCGGTTTCATCTTGTCATGAGTAGCACCATGTGCTTGGTTTATCATGCCCCACCGTTAAGAATTATGACCTCAGCCTTCACCTTACTTGTCTGATATTTTTGTTGTACCTACCTTATTTGATTGTTGGTTATTGATCTTTCTACTCTTTTATCATTTATTATATTTATTTAATCCCAAAGATAGTTAAATAGATTAATTAAATAAAAGTTGATGCCAAGTGTACCTGTTAGGATTTCTGCACGAGAGAAATTATGCACCGTGAAAAAACTCGAGAAATTTAAAGCGATGCAAAATTTTATTAGATGGAAGAAACAGAAGAAGATTACAAGATCAGATTGATTTCTCTTTGGACCCCTAGGGAGTTTATATAGGCACTCCCTTTAATAGATGATAGGAATTAGAGATAAACTGTGTCTCTATATTAATCCCAAAAATAGGACACCTATCTAGTAATAAGGAAATAAATCAATTCTTTAACAATCTCATGATAAGGAAATATGCAGAATATGTTAGACAGATTTCCTTTTACTTCTTTGAATCCAAACAGATTTCCAGTTAAAGTAGGATTCAAAGCATTATTTAACAAATCTCCACCTTGAATTGAATCCTATAATCAGATATCTAACACTCTCTGCCGCCGTCAATCCTTGTTCTGATTTTGCACATGCGATAGCATCCTTGTAGCTTGATCTAGCGATTCCACCTCTTCAACTACTTGGAATGCATATGCAACCATGTCCTCAAAGTCATAATGTTTAGGAGGACCTAGTTGCCTACGAGCACGTCCTGCAGCTAGACTTGTCGTTGCTTTTTCTGTTTGCTCCTCAAACTCTGATTGTTCAGCTTGATGAGATTCTTCTCCCTCATTCTGAATTGAAGTTAATCCAAACTCCACCTGTTTGTTGGCACCCTCATTTGTTGAGTCAACAACATCTGATTTCTACTTGAGCATAGACATCTCATCAAAAGATATGTTTCTGTTGTGAATAACCTTGTGCTCCGAGGGAGACCAAATTCTGAAGCCTTTTACACCTGCATCATATCCCACAAAGACTCATTCTTTGGCCCTTGGTTCCAGCTTTCCTTTGTTGACGTGATAATATGCTGGACAGCCAAACACTTTCAGATTAGTATAATCAGCAGGATTTTCTAATCATACCTCAATAGGAGTCTTTAGATCGATCACGGTTGCAGGACTTCGATTGACAAGATAGCATGCTGTGCTAACACCCTCAGCCCAGAATGACTTGTTCAGACCAGAATTAAAGAGCATGCACCGTGCCCTCTCTAGAAGAGTTTTGTTCATGCGTTCTGCTACACCATTCTGCTGTGGTGTATCTCTGACGGTGCGATGTCTGGCAATGCCTTCATCCTTGCACAATCGATCAAATTCAGACGAACAAAACTCTAAACTGGTATATGTACGAAAGCATTTCACCTTTCTCGATGTCTGATTCTCCACCAAAATCTTTCACTGTTTGAAAGCTTCGAATGCCTCGCTCTTGTTCTTCATCAAGAATACCCATGTCATCCTTGAATAATAATCTATCACAGATAAGAAATATCTGGAACCTCCTAGAGATGGAACAGGAGAGGGGCCCCAACAATCAGCGTGGATGTAATCGAGTGTTGCCTTCGTCTTGTGTACAGCTTTGCTGAAGTGATGTCATTTTTGCTTGCCAAAGACGCAGTGTTTGCAAAATTCAATTTCAAATATCTTCTGACCATCCAGAAGATTGCGCCTGCTGAGGATATTCATCCATTTCTGATTCATATGTCCAAGTTGCATGTGCCACAACTTAGATGCTTCTGATTCTGATTTGGATGAACTACCTACTGCAGCCACGCCAGAAATTACTGTGCATTGTAGTATGTACAAGGACTTTTGCCTGACTCCTCTCATGATTTCAACATCACCCTTAGTGATCGTGAGAACATCTCCTGCAGCATCCATCCGACATCCTTTGGAGTCCAGAACTCCTAACAATATTAGATTTCTCTTCAGTTGCGAAATATGACGAACCTCTATCAATGTCCTCACCGATTGTCATGACTTCTGATCCGAATTGAGCTGATTCCAACTATTTTATAGGCTGCATCATTGCCCATGATGATGTTTTCGTCATCAATCTTCTGATAAGTCGAGAACCACTCTCTGTGCGGAGTCATATGATAGGAACATCCTGAGTCGAGAACCCAACTCTCCTTCAAGCATCTCTGATCAGACACCAGCCAAATCATCATCAGATTCGCTATTCTGGTGAGCTACTACAGCAACCGTGTCTTTCTTCTTCTTCATGAGGCAATTCTTCTTCCAGTGACCCGATTCTTTGCAGTAGTTGCAGATGTCCTTCGGATTGATGTTCTTCTTCTTTTTCGACTTACCCTTTTTAGGGTTTATCTTTTTTGTGGTTGTTATCAACCCTGCGGCCTGAGTCTCCACAGCCTTGCCAGACGTCTTATGACGAAATTCATGAGTATATAGACTCGATCTTACTTCTTCCAGAGTAATTGTGTCTCTTCCGATGATAACATATTATACGAAATTTCCGTACGATAGAGGAAGAGACACCAACAGATGTAGGGCAGCATCTTCATCTTCAATCTTCACATCTATATTTCGTAATTCCATCAACATAGTATTCGTCTGATCAAGATGATCTTTCAGAGGGGTACCTTCCTGCATGCGGAGGGCAAATAAACGTTGCTTTAATAACAACTTGTTGGTCAGAGACTTGGTCATGTAGAGATTCTCAAGATTCGACCATAGTCCGGCCTTCGTCTCTTGATCGGCGACTTCGATAATCACCTTGTCCGCCAGACACAAAAGGATCATAGAGTGCACCTTCTCTTCCTGTGCCACCAAACTTTCGAGGTCAGACTCCTTTTCTTTGCCCTTCGAGTCTTCCTCCTTCAATTTGTTCTTCGGCACGTTCGCGAGCGGCACTCATACTCTCTGTTATTTCAGAAGTGTCTGCATCTTGATCTGCCAGAGACTGAAACTATTTCGTCCTGTAAATTTCTCGATGTTGACGTTGTGCGATGCCATCTCTACGTCTAACGGAGGATCGACGATGAAGCCTCGCTCTGATACCAGTTTGTTAGGATTTCTGCACGAGAGAAATTATGCACTACGAGAAAATCCGAGAAATTTAAGGCGACGCAGAATTTTATTATATGGAAGAAACAGAAGAGGATTATAAGATCAGATTGATTTTTCTTTGGACCCCTAGAGAGTTTATATAGACACACCCTTTAACAGATGATAAGAATTAGAGACCAACTAGGTCTCTATATTAATCCCAAAAATAGGACACCTATCTAGTAATAAGAAAATAAATCAATTCCTTAACAATCTCATGATAAGAAAATATACGGAATATGTCAGATAGATTTTCTTTTACTTCTTTAAATCCAAACAGATTTCTAGTTAAAGTAGGATTCAAGGCATTATTTAACAGTACCTATTATTATAAAGAATATTGTATTATATTGAAGGGGCAAGTAATGTAGCTAAGAAGGCAATGAAAATTGTTACTCTCTCTCTCTCTCACACAACAAAAAGAGTTCTACCAAAAGGGTGTAATTCTTTTCTAGAAACGGCACACGTCATTGATTTGATCCATCATTAATCATTATACATGAAACTAACTTGGTATATTCTAATTAAGAGCTCGTCATAATACAATAAATGACAAATATGGATTGAGTCTAAAACTACCCCCAATCAAAACATTGAATGTTAGAAACATGGTATAACACATTGAACATTAAGTGTATTACATAGTGAAGTATCATATTGTTAAATCAATAAAAAGCATTATATTTATCATTTAACTATAATTTTCAAATTGATATTGATTATTGATCTCCATTTTCACTTATCATCAATGTTGATATTGTTAAATTGTTCTATTGATTATTGCCTATTAACCATAGTTATTCTTAACTATCGAACCTTGACCAAATGATTATCAACCTTTGCCATTGACTATGAATGATTAATTCTACTCTAAATTTTATATTTATTATTTATTATTTTCCATATTAAGCGTAAACACTAATGGAAGAATTGTCTCATTTGCATTTAGATCTTCCAAGTGATTGATCTTTTTAATAAGCATAAACACAGGGACGGAGCCAAGCTTCATTGGGAGGGGCCTTGGCCCCTCCCAACTTTTGAGATTTCTATATAATTTGTATAGAATTATAAAAGGAATTATAAAAAGATATACCGATTTTGCATGTTGCCCCCCCCCCCCTCCCCCCCCCCTCCCCCCCCTCCCCCCCCCTCCCCCCCCCCCCCCCAAAAAAAAAACTAATCTAGCTCCGTCACTGCATAAACACCAATGGGAGAATTGTCTCATTTGCATGTAGATCTTGCAAGTAATTGATCTTATTAAATAAGGATGGTAGAGTGAATGGAAACTAATGTTGAATGGAAACTAACATCTTTATATTATTTTTTATTTACATAGGTATTTGTAATAATTATTGAATTGATTATTTTTAAAGGATAATGTAGAAGTTCCACATTTATTAAATTTTAATGTATTTTATTTTTAATTATTATCATGCTCAAAGCCAAAGTAAAAAATAGTTATAATTTAAATAGCATTTCTTAATAAGTGCCTAATTGCTTTGTAAGAGAGTATTTTTAGGAATGCTAAAATTCATATTAGAGACAAAGACTATGTAACTCTTGATATTCTACAGTAGATAAAGGTTCACGTGCAAAACATCAACGGTAGCCTTTATACCATCTGGAGTAATATTAAGTAAGTCATTGATATTTGTATAGTTCAAAGTAGATTTTATTGTATAGTATCGAACATAAATGTAGATGCCTCCAACACATGCATTTATTCATTGTGGCCAAAGGGCGCGTTAATGAGCAAGACATAAACCAAAATATGGCCAACAAGATGAGGCCTTAGGCATATTCGAGTTTTCCTACATCTCCAACTATCAAAGTTTGATGGAGTTGGCAATTTCTACAATGCAGAAAGATGGAGTGACCGAGATGACAACGAATTGGTGGAAAACAATACATGCCACTAAGTTCATCAACCCAAAAAAGATTCCCTAAAATGCAAAAATGTATGACTAGCTGAATATCACATGTTCATTTATCCATAAAGGTATTGCATTGCATCATGACTATGGATGACATAGCAAGAGCCAAATGTTTTGTTCATAGCCTAAAAACCTAGATTAAGAATCGAGACCCCTTTATTGCACTATTATTACATGTACGAAACCATTTGACTGGAGACTCATATGGAAAGAGATTTCGAAGACTCAGCACCATCCAATCTTTCATTTCAAAAGAGTGTCTCATTACCTTAGGAGTACCACTGCAAAATTTTAATTGCTTTATGGATCTCATGTACCAGCGGATGCAAAAGGAAAGAACTTCTCAACATACTTAATTATCATATTCATGGTGGATAATGATGTCACCTTATGAATGAATTTATTGTCCTAATGTTATGCCTCATAGCAGAAGAAAATTAACATAGGTAACCCTCGTAACCTTAAAGCCACAATAAAATGTAACATAAAGGAAGATTGTAAAGTGATCATATCCGCAATAAACACACATAACTGGATGATAAAAGAATGCAGAGGTTACTTAGTGTAATCATGATTGAGTTGCCTATTAAAAACCTTCAACAACTAGATGTGGCAAAGGATTCTTTGGATGTCTTTCATGAAGATATTTCTTGACTACTACCAAGAAAAGAGGTCGACTTCCACATTGAGTTACTCTCAAGAATCACATTGTTTTTTAAAGCTCCACATTTCATGAATCCAGTTGAAATGTTCAAGATGAAGAAATAGATTCGGGTCTTGTCAAAGGATAGATCGAAAAATCTCCAATGGGAGTGTTTGATCCTATTTGTAAAGAAGAAAGTTGAATTGCTAAGGCTTTATATAAATTATCGAATGTTAAAACAAGTGACGTTTAAGAATAAATACATGTTACATCCCATTGTTGATCTATCTGATCAACCCTGCAAAGTGCCATTTTTCTACAAAATTGACTTATTGAGTAACTACCATCAACTAAGAATAGTTGATGAGAATATAGAGAAGTTGTATTTTGGACTAGGTATTTCTTGGATACATCATCTCCAAAATGGGCATTTTAGTTGACTAGACTAAAGTAGAATTAGTGTCCAATTGAAAGCTTCCAAATTAAGACTACATTTGAGATCCGAAGCTTTCTAAGTTAGTTGGGTATTACAAAAAATTTATTAGAAAATTTAAAAAAAATAGTAGTGTCATGACAAAGCCTACAAGGAAAGGTGAGGAATTCATTTGGTCTAAAAAGTGTGATGATTTTTTAAGAACTGAAGAAGCAATTAACTATCGCACCAATCATTACCATTCTTTCTAGTAGCGATGGGTATGTGGTATGCGTATACTAATTTTTGTGGTACTAATCTTATGTACATATTATAGATATGCACAAGACAACTAAAGAAGCACAAAGTCAATTATTCAACATATGATCTAAAACTAATAACGATGATATTTGCACTCAAGCTTTGCTGACATTATCTACGTGGTGAAGAGTTTAAGATTTTTAATCTTGGAGGTACTTGGTTCATGTACCACTAAAATCTTGGAGGTGCTTGCTTCATGTACCCTTCAAATACGTTTTAAAGTAATCTTGGAGGTACTTGCTTCATGTACCCCTAAAATCTTTTTATATGTTAAATAAGTACTATTATACATATAATAATTAGAATCAAAGTTATAATGTGTGACACATAAATAAACACCTCAATTTGTTCTCTCGCTCGCAACTGCATTTATTGATCTCAAAATATAGATTGCTTCACATTACTTACCATACATGTTAATGTAAAGAACTAACAAAATGTCGATTATGTTATCCAAAGTATAATCATCCTAATTAAATTAAAATTTTCTATCGTGTCCAATGGATGTTCAAAGACTAATACTTGACGAATTTGACTAAATGACCGGCTTGAATATATAATAAATAAATTGTTATCATGAAAGCAAATATGGTTGCATTTGTCGTACGTCTGCCTTTGGTTTCCTTCCACCGCCTATTACTGACCAAGACCGAGTCCAAGTCCGCGTCTCCAACCTCCAATTAATTCGATTCCCCTCGCAACTAGTTTTATTTATTTACTTAGTTAGTTATTTATTTATACAAACAACAAACAGATTAAAAATAAAAAAAAAAATCCTCCCCCTCAACCTTCCTCCAACCTTCTCCATTTTTTTTCTTCCCTCTCTCTCTCTGTCTTTCTCTCTCCCCTTCATCTGACCAACTCGTGAAGAAGAAAGGATCCCCCCCCCCCCCCTCTCTCTCCAATCCATATATCTCTTCTCCAATTCCATCGCCAATTCCCAAATCTTTCATTCCAATTCTCAGACACCATCAAATCGGAAGAAAAGGAGGGAAATCGATGGACTGCGAGCCGGAGGAGCTCCAATTCCTAGGGATCCCGGGCATCTTCCGGGAGGCGTCAACGTTGCTGCTGCGGTGGCGCCGCCTCTTCGCCCAGATCGCCGGCACCCTCGTCCTCCCCCTCTCCCTCCTCTTCCTCGCCCACGTCGCCATCTCCCACGCCCTCTTCTCCGCCATCGACTCCGACGACGCCTCCCTCGACCTCTCCGCCCCGGGCTCCCAGGCCGAGTCCTCCGCCCTCCGCCGCCTCTTCGCCGACTGGTCCCACTACCTCCTCTTCAAGGCCGTCTACCTCCTCGTCCTCCTCGTCCTCGCCCTCCTCTCCACCGCGGCCGTCGTCTACACCGTCGCCTCCGTCTACACCGCCAAGGACCTCTCCTTCCGCAAGGTCCTCGCCGTCGTTCCCAAGGTCTGGCGCCGCCTCATGGCCACCTTCCTCTGGGCCTTCCTCGTCCTCCTCGCCTTCAACACCTTCGCCTTCGTCTTCTTCGTCCTCGTCGTCCTCCTCGCCGGCGATGGCAACGCCGGCTTCGTGCTCGCCGTCTTCGTCCTCATCCCGCTTTACCTCGCCGGCCTCGTCTGGATCAGCGTCGTCTGGCACCTCGCCAGCGTCGTCTCCGTGCTCGAGGACGTGCGCGGCCTCGACGCCATGATCAAGAGCCGGGACCTCATCAGGGGCAAGCTCGCCGTCTCGGTCGTCATCTTGGTGCTGCTAAACTTCTGCTTCGGGGCGGTGGAGCTCGCCTTCCGGAAGGTGGTGGTTGAAGGGGCCGCGTCGGGGGCGGGCTCCAGGGCCCTGTTCGGCTTGCTGATGCTGGGCCTCCTCTGCGGCGTGACCTTGTTTGCGCTGGTGGTGCAGACGGTGGTTTACTTCGTCTGCAAGTCGTACCACCACGAGAGCATCGACAAGACGAGCCTCTCCGACCACCTAGAGGTGTATCTGGGCGACTACATGCCCCTCAAATCCAAGGATGTGCAGCTAGAACAGTTCCACGTCTGATCATCCCATCCACCGCGTCAACTTCATAGTTCTTCAAACTGATCTGATCTGCGTCTCGTCCTCCTTCCTCCTCCCTTATTGATCATCTCATTCTTTTGCTATTGTTAATTGATGCCAATAGATGTGATTTATACAGTGGTGCATTCATCACGGAAACAAGAAACTTTGTGTAATATGTATGAGAAAATTTATAATGTACACACTTTTTAAGGGCAGCAGCGTATTTGTAAATAACAGGGCGGCCACATGTATAGTATACGAGAATAAAGAACACTGTGGAGCATTGTTTTTTTTTTCCCTCAGACATCTATGAACTATGAAGCATCATCATAAAACAAATTCATTGGTTGAGATGTTACACGAAATATATGAATTATATCTTAATTTAAAATGACGTGATTCAATTTTTAGCATTAAGACAAAATAATGTTACATATATGAATTAAGAAATATTTCCAATTCGTATCTCATTAAAATTAATTGTATAAAGAATGCTACTCCCGCTGCATGTTAAATCTTCCTAATTTTTTGTCAGATGTAAATTTGTCGGAGGATTTAGCTCTTCTTCTTCTTCTTCTTCTTTTTACAGGGCAATTCTATTTTTAAGCTTATTAATGATTTATTACAAATAAAAAATAAATAGAAGGGGAAGGTACATAAATTGAGTGGTAAAAATCGAATGAGCTCCTTCGTGAGACTTGGTTCGTACGTGTAGCGTGGCTGGACGACCAACCGCTAACTACTAGGCACATTTGCATGGAGTCCGTTCGAAGCAAACTTGGATTACAATGGTCCAGGATCGAGAAATATAAAGGGATGAGATGGAATAGGAGAGAATGAAATTAATTAAATTATATTTTTTATTTAAATTAAAAGGGATGAGATGAAATAGTTAAGTTTTTTAATCATATTTTTGTTTTTTAAAAACATTTGAAAAATATATATAAATTTTATGTTGTACGGGTCGGTTCTTTAGATTTTCGAATTTTTCTTTTAATTTCTTAGCACATTAACAACAAATAAACTGCATAAAAGACGGAATTCAATAAGCGTTTGGCGTTCATATTCCAACTCATAAGCAAAGTTAACAACTCATGTTATATAGTATTGTTGACCGATGCTTAGAATTGCTTTTCACTAATTATCGAATCAATCTTTACTAGTGATGTGGAGTACGCATTATTCCGCATAAATATTGAATTATTCATCTTTCATTCAGTTCAAATTTTGTCGTGCATGGATTATTGAACCAATCTTTATTACTGCTATGGAGTACCATTACTTTATATAAATATTGGATTATTCATTTTTCACCAATTATTCAAATATCTATCATTCATGGATTATTGAACTAATCCCTACACTATTGATTTGAAGTATCATTACTCCACACACATTAAATTGTTCATCTTTCACTTAATCGTTTATTGTGGATTGTCGAATTCATACTAGCTACTGATTTGGTGTATATTAAACAATTCATCTTTCACCTAATTATTCAAAAAATCTATCATTTATCCATTGTGAAACTTACGAGTAGTCGCAAGACAGGTTAGATCCGACTCGTGAATAAACTCAATCAAATTGGTCAGGTTGGATTGATGCCTCGATGCTGCTTTGAGAGCCAATTTGGATCGGGTGGCGGGTTACCTGACCATCACTTTTTTTAAATAATTTCTCACTATTTATATTTATTTAATATAAAACATTTTTTAGTATTTATTTTAAAATGTAAATTAAGTTTCCTAATATCTAAATATTATTTTCATTCTTAAAATAATTTATTTTATTTTAAAAAAATAAATCAAATATAAACTTAAGTTTAAATAAAAGGTATATATATATATTCGAATTATCAGGTTAGGTTGAGTCGACTTGGGTTGGGATTTCGCAATCCGTACTTGACCTAACGTGATTAGGCCTGAGCAAACTTGGGACCGGGTTCGAGTCTAAGTGGACCCGATCCTAATCTAAATTATGCCAGGTCAAAAATTCGGGTACCGAATCCGACCCGGGTCAGACCCGACAATCCAAAAATTTGATCGGGTTTGCGGCCGGGAATCACTATGGCGGCTGTTCCGACACTTGACGGCCAGGTTGGCCGCCAGTGGTCAAATCCGGCTGCTAGGCGTCGGATCGTGGCAGATGGTGGCCAGATCGGCCGTCAGTGGCGAGATTCGACGCCCGACGCTCGGATCGACCGCCAATGGCCAGATTCGACGCCTGGCCGCCGGATGGGCCGCAGTGGCCAAATTTGGCTGCTAGGGATCGGCCGCCAGTGACGAGATTTGACGCCTGGTGGCCTCGATCTCCAGTGGCCAGATCCGACGTTTGGCGGTCGGATCGGATCAGCCACAAGTGGCAGATTGGGCTGCCAGGTGCCAATTTGCCGCCAGTGGCCGGATCCGACTGCCTGACGGCTGCCAGTGCCGGATCATCCGTCGATGGCCAGATGCAACGCTTGGTGGCCGGGTCGACTGGCCAGATCATGATGACAGTCGTTCGGCGCTTGGCAGCCAGAGTAGAAAGAGAGGGAATCAGGAGAGGGAGAGGAGGACCGGAGTCAGGAGAGTCGTGGGAGTTGCCGCTATCATCGCCGTAAGAGAGAGAGGGAGAGCGCGAGAGAGATGGGAGACATGAGACTGTGAGCGAGAGAGGGAGAGGGAGAGAGAAAGGAGATGGTGAAATGGAAAGAGGAAGAGTGAGATCGAGTTTATATATTAATAACTTGGGTCGGATCCGGGTCCGGATCGGATATTTACATTACAAATCCGATCCTGACTCGGAACCCGACGAGTTTCATCAACTAGACTCGATCCCGATCCGGATCTAATCTGAACCGAGTTATTTATCCATTTTGTCGGGTCGGTACGGTCCGGATCGACTCGGACCGTGCTCAGTTCTACACGTGGTTGGGTCTTCGAATTCACCGGGTCGATTTGACTTATGAACACCCCTAATCAAACCAATCGTTGCTAATGTTTTGGAGTACTATTCTTTCGCACAAAATTTTAATGATCATTGAATCCGTCTCTACTATTGACTTGGAGTACCCATTGCTTTATCCCATCAATATTTGAGTATGTTAAACCAACAAAAACTTTTATGATTAGTTCATTTGATCTTTAGGGCAAAGTACTTATTGCGGCTCATATGTTAATATTGTTGACAATAATTGCTTCTTTTGTATCCATCCATCAAGGTACATGATTCCTACAAAAATTGATTTATGATGTGTGACGATGTGGCTCGAAATACTAATACTATTGCCAATGACTAGTGATCTTTATTTATCATATAATATTATGTCTTTATGTCAAACATTAAGTTGCATTAAAAGTGCCAAACTTGGGATGCTAGCTATGTGATCGTTATAGCTATGTTATTTATCGATCTTAGGCACACTCATGTTCCCAATTATATAATTAAATTTTCAACTCTTGCACAGATGTGTACTGTTACATGTATTCGTTTGACTAAATTATTAGACTGATGTGTCCAATTGATATCACATAGTGTAATTAATATTTTGTTTCGCATGACACCTAGTTACATTCTATCTTATTTCATTTTAATGAACAAATTTATGGATAAGTGACTTCCATCATAATTAACAATGTAGCATTTTGCTTCAAATATCATTCATGCAAATGCATGATATAGACATATGTATATGAACTATTTCATTACATTAATTGCTTCCCCACATACACTATATATATATATATATATATATATATATATATATAATATGGTTTAATTTACCTCAGGAGCACCCCCTGCTCTTGTGGGATGTTGAGTGCATCTGAATCGTTGATTAGTAGATAAGAAATTCAGATAAATAACATATTTAAATGATAGTTTTTAATCATCTTAGTGGATCAACTATTTAGATGCGCTCAACATCCCTCCAGAGCAGAAGGATACTCAGGAGGTGAACTAAATTCATACATACATACATACATACATACATACATATATACATACAAAATGAATAGTAAAATATTTTGTTATCACCTATATAGTATCACAATATGAGTAATATCAATAAATCTTTCGTATGAAATGAATTTGCATCTTTCACACACAAACCAATATAGTAATTCAATGCAAATATAACACCAATGGTTATATTGAATTCGAAAGAGCTGAATATATGAAATAAGAAAAAACTAACTTTAGTTTGTATAGGTGATAACAAAATATTTTACTCTTAATTTTCTTAACTTGTTTTCATTCTTTATTACAATAATGTATGGTCATGTTACTAACATGATATGGATGTAACATATATAACCAATTCAATCTAATAACTTAAATAATTCAATTCATCGTAAGTTTCCATCTTGTATCATGACAAATATGTACTTAGCCAAAGAAAATTCATAACTCATAATATATAAAACTAAAATATTGTGATTTCAAATTTGCTTACACATAGACTCTAATGAAACTAAACAATAAAAGTTTCAATTAGTTACTAGAAATTCAGCATTCAACTTAAATCTATGTTAAATATTTTTTTGGGTAGACTGAGTAACACTAATTTTATGGCACATATTAGTCAGTAAATAACTCGTATTTAGGTACTGAAATTTTTTATTTTGTGAGATTAGGATTCTATTTCAGAAAAAAATCCTTCAAATTTATCTCAATATGGAATTATCACACTAAATTTAACCAATGGTTTATTCTATATTTTATTATAACACATAGGGTGAGGTACAATTGTAGATGTATGATTTTCACTACACATAATATTTTCAAAGTCAAATTCAGTAATTCTGACTTTAGTATTATTAAATAATCATGTGTAATATTGAATTTCAAAGAGAGATTCAGGTTGATCAAAATCATCAAGAATAAGATAAATTCTAAAATTTAATAATTAAATTCATAAAATAATTTTAAAACATTTAACACAAAGTTGACAACCCAACATTTCTTTTCTTCCTTACAATTTATTGCCTTCCTTCAACTGGGATGGTATAGTAAAAGGGTGGAAGAAGCTATAAGAAGAGATAAATCAATTTAGACATTGTATTGTTGATTCTCAAGGTGGGTAGGAGTTGGCTTCCTCTTGAATGTGTCAGTATTAACATGTAAGGATCATTTATTCATTATTTTAAAAATAAATTATTTTACTTTTACTTATTTTTTGTTTTATTTATTTATTTACTTAATACATTACATATAAATAAAAAAAAATCTTCTTCATTTAGGTCCAAATTAAATATTTTATAAAATAAATTTCTAAGAAATTGAAACTCAAATTTGTATAGAGAACAAAAAATAATGATTTGTATATTTTTTTTATTTTAATTCAATTTACCTAAGTAAGACATCACAAAAAAAAATAATTTGACATATTTTCATTTAGAGGAATAATTGCCGAAACTTTATTTTGTAAATGTAGACTTTTTTATGTATTACATGATTTTTTTGTACTTTTTACACTCCAACAATTAAAATTGAAACTTACACCTTAATACATATCTCATAATGCATAACAGTTATCAATCGAAAAAATACATATTAATTATGTAATATAAAATTAATATATGTAAACACATAGTGATTAAATTCGGGATATTATAATAATAATCAACATCATTTTGCGTTCTTAACTTAAACCAAATACTTCAAGATCCAAAGAAATTAGATAATGACCTTTGAAGACCCTTTTAATCTAATTATCGTGAAGCTAATATGTTTTATTTATAGATAAAAAATAGTTTAAGTTAGTTAATAACTAGGAAACTTTAGAAACTACTTAGAATTTGTGGAAATTATTATTATGGACAAAATAATAATCAAATTATTATTGTGGCTTTTCCCCTGCGAGAGCACTGTGCAAGATTTAGCGTTTTGTCCTATTAGAATTAATAATAATATAGGTTAAACATTTTTTTAAAAAAAAATTAATTTGAATGGTAAAGGGAAATGAGATGGTTCAAACAAAAAAAAAAATATATGATGAATATTTAAAGGGAGATTCCTGGGGTTGGGTCTACTACTTGTTGGACCTAGCAACCCAACCTATGCGGGGTTGGGAAGGGATCCAAAAATTTCAAACTGATTTGATTGAACTTGATCTGAAGAGTTAATTTTTTATATTATTTAACTTTAAATTTATATTTGATTAAAAATTAAAATATTAAATATAATATTTCAAGACAATATTTAAATATTTGAAATTCCTTTTATTCTTGAAATCCAGCATTAAATATATAAAATTATCGGATAATTCGACCACAATTAAAATTGAATAACTTTATTGGAATATAATAACATCTTCGTATGCGGTGCAAAACAGCATCCACTGTACTGCATATGTAGGAGGCAAATTTCACGGTAATAATGGATGATGAAAGATGCACCGACTCATTTGAACGCATAACATTCATTCCGGCGGAACAAGTAGATAAAGGTAATTTGTTTTTCTTTCATTACCTCCTTGATGTTAATTAATTAACTTCCTTGTGTATATTATTTGGTGTTTAGGTTACCTTGATGGACCTCAAACCGGTCAATGCAACATACTTCCAATCCTATACTTATCACAAAAGTGACTGATATTTAATTTGTTTTGTCATTTACTTCTACATACATGTGGCGGATATCTCATCTCGAAGGAATCAGTTCAAATGTCTCAACTTGTTCGAAGAGAAGTCCTTGGAGAGAGAGAGAGAGACAGAGAACATTTTAGAAAGAATAAAAAAAGAATTATTTGTGAAATTAGAAATAGGCAGAAAACACCACTTAAGAGGAAGATTCGATCGTTTGGTTCCTACTTCCTACTAAATAAACTAATACGAATATCTTGAGCAAATCGAGACCCAAACATTAGTAGAAATGGCCTTTGCAGTCACCTTTGAAGGCCCCGCTTCAATTATCTAATAAAAAAATTTACTTGAATGGACTGGTTACTAACATGGTATAAAATTTAATTGTAATCATCATAATGTGCACTCGCACACGCTCAACACATACGGACACACCCAAACATGCGCAGCACACGCGCAAATGCTTTTGTTTTTAATGTCTTCTGACAACTAATTACAACTTGGGATGTTCTAAATGATGTTGGAAAATAAATATTGTATGATGTTTTTTTAGGAACTCCCTATTTGAGAAATTGTATCAATGATTTAATTCATGCGATATTAAAGAATGCACGATTTACAGATTGGTGGTCGATCCATCATCGAGTTTAACTAATCCGACAGTGACAAATGAAATTATAAAAAATGTTTATATTTACGTAAACTCGAATTCAAAATCTTATTTAAATAAAAAGAAGTCGCTTATCACTTTATCACAACTCTTGATAATACCGAATGATATTCCCTGCACCCATGATATTATATAGTTTTGGAACATCTTGTTAGTTGTTCCACGCCCACATGTATGCTTAACTATTAATAATCTCATTATTAATAATGGAATGAGATTAGTAAATATATGAACTTATTTCAAGTAACACAAAGCTTTCACGACTATAGTCTAAAAAGGTTATTTAATATGCCGATCGACAATAAGTGTAAATATAAAAGATTATGATAAAGGAAGATTGATTGATTCTCGACGTGTCATCTACCAAGTTTTTCCCTACTACTGGCGAATGTTTTTTGTCAAATTGTTTACACCCAATTAGTATCAAAAAAATAATGGGCACTAAAAACTACCGAGCAATCTCTTTGATGCGACCATCTCCATTGTCATTTAAGAGACAATTCTAAAATTTTTTTTGTCACTTTGATCATCTGAAAATTTTACATAGTATCGGAGATAGAGAATATGATGTTCTCTTTTGATATTTTAATTTATGTTTGATAAATAATAAATTAGCATTGGATGGTGTTTCTATGCCGTTCTATGTTTGTGTTTGCTTGATGGTGCCAAGGTACCACAATCTTGGTCATGCACATTTTAATGAATGTATTTCTCGAAAAAAATGTGATAGTATATTATATGAATTCACTCTATTATTAGTTGATCCACTGATCAATTGCTCAGATGATTCAAATCGTTGATCAATGAATCAACCATCTAAATGCACTCAAATTAAATTAATTTTATATTATATATAGGGATAAAAGTGGCTGTGAATAAATTTTTCGGTAAAAAAATCATTTGTTATCTTTCATATCAATTTTTAAAATTTAAAAATATTCTGAAACATTTAGAGAAAACAAAAATCACTCTCCAAATCAATTTTTGGAACCCTATTTTAATATAATAGTATTATTAAATTAATATAAACGTATTTAATTTTATAACTAATATAAGATATAATGTTATATATATTTTTAAAAAATAGAGTTTCATAATGTGATAAAATATTAGATTATATAAAAAATTATTATACCAATAATAAAAAATAATGACTTATAAATTAATTATATAAATAAAAGTTTATAGGCTACTAGATTTTTTGGGGCAGGATCTTAATTGAGTGGCTTAGTTTCATTTTATTAAAAAGTCGTACTAAATTTGGACCCGTAATTTTTATTTTATTTTTTTTGGAGCCAATTTATCTTAAGATATTTTTAAACTTCATCATATATTTCACTTTTGTCCATGATTCTACTATTTTCTAATATTTAAAAAATAATATCATAATAATATATAATATATAAATTTAAAATATTAAAAAAGAGGGGGCACTACCTCCTCCCCTCCCTCCGGTGTTTCGGTCCAACTCCAGCCCATCGACCTTCTCTGCGTCGACAAGTTCGGCAAGCCCTAGACGCTCCTCTCTGTCGAGGTCTTCGGTGCCATTTGCTCCCTCCACCAGTTCCGCCTCACCGGCTCTCAGAAGGACTACATCGTCATTGGTTCGGAGTTGTTCCTCTGCGCCAACCTCCATTTCACACCTTCTTATCCTCCTCCTCCATCCTCCATCTGCTGCTCGCCATGTACACCAACCGGCTATGAGGCTGCCCCGTCGACCGCCGCTCCTTTATCTCCATCAATCTCGCCCTCCAGCGAGGTCTTTGCGGTCAAATCCATCGCCTTAAGCTCCTGCGCGCCTGACTCCGTCTGGTCCCTGGAGAAGGAGATCCTCCACTCGCTGTCCTTGCCCTCACGTGATGGAGTACCTCGGTGATGACGAGACCCTAAAGATCGGGATCGGGCGCTGTCGCAATCTGCACCTTTGAGTACATGGCCGGCGGCGGACATGGCGGTGGACGGGAAAGGCGAGGCTGAGGTGAGTGACTGCGCCCGGTGCGGACATGACGCGGGCGATTTCTTACTTACACGATGTCGCGGAGGGCATGCATTGCGACGTCAAGGGGACAACGTGCTATCAGATGGATCCCCCGCGTCACGAAGTTGGCCGACTTCGAGGCGCTGCCATGGCGCCAGCCGCCGAAGGGAGTGGGCACTCCCTCTTTTTTAAAATATTTTTTAGTTTTTATATTATTTATTATTATATTATATTATATTTTTAGACATTAAAAGAGAGGGCATTCTACATAACGATACTTTAATCTTTTATAAATGAAAAGAAAGTAAAGAAAATAAAAAATAAAAATAGAAGGATCAAAGTGGTAAATATGATAGTAACGGAAAATAAATTTATAATTTGAAGGGAGACGCAAAGAATTATAATAAGTTTAAGAGAGGCTTAAAATAATAGCTCTTTTTCTCGAAAAATGTTTGAATATAGTATTGCAACTTTTATTAGTCAAGCTTTAACACAACCTTCTAAAAGAATAGTGTACCACGCAACGCAATAATAAAATTAAACTAATGTAGTATGCTTTAATCATAGTGCAAGCAATAAGGACCCAAAGCTGGGGTTCTCTAAAATCGAAAATCCAGAATCGTGAACTGGAGTTTTCAGTTCTTTTTCTGCCAAAAGTTTTTCCATTCAAGAATAAAAAAATATTTTTCAGTTCTTTTCTGTCCCAAAATTTTCCATTCAATAATAAAAAATATATTTTTCTCTCCTCGTAACCCTTACCTAATTTTTCATTCCAAATTCTATTTCTAATTAAAATATAATCTTTACACTTTTTACTTTATCTTTTGCCTACCCTAATCACAACTACTCTAATTATTAATCCACTAAAATTAAATTAGGGAAGAGAACCAAGAGTTGATTGAAGAAGTGCAACGAGAGGCCCCCCCTTTTAGTTGTAACAAAGCTGCTGAAGTGGGGGAGAGACGGGAGGAGGTCTCTCTCTGTTTCCCCTATTTCTTTCTCCTCCATCTCTTCCTCTTCTTCTTTCCACCGCTTTCGTAGCCCAAAAGAAAACAAAGGAAAGGCTCTTCCCACTCCTTCGAATCGAAGTCTCCGGAGATCTCGCCCCTCCTCCGCGCCTCCGAGGTACGTCGAGATCCGTCTCTAGGGTTTTCTCAATCCAACAATGGCGACCACTCGGATCTCAATTCTGCTTTTCTGTGTTTTTTTTTACGGGCGAATTCTTCTGAGATGGGTGTAGGTTTTCTTGTGGCAGGGCTACGCGATGGATTCGTCCTCTTCTAGCCAGCCGGAGTTCGATTACTTGTTCAAGTTGCTGCTGATCGGAGACTCTGGCGTTGGGAAGAGCAGCCTTCTGCTCAGATTCACGTCCGATTCTTTCGAGGAACTTTCTCCCACTATAGGTGCGGCCTTGGATGCGTTGAAATGTTTCTTTTGGATCTATGGGATGAATAGTACTCTTTAGAAGTGGGAACATTTCTGGGTTCTTATTCCCAGCCGTTTCTTCGGCTTATACTTTGTTTTGTAAAGATTTCCAATTTTTTATTTATCCTAAGATAGATCGTTTTTCCTCCTATTTTTATGTTCTATAATTTATTTCATATACCTTTTAAATATTTGATTCTTACAGGAGGAGCAAGGACAAAAAAAAGGCTGTTTTTCCTGATTGCAGAAAACTATATGTGCATATTCAGCCATTTTATGTGGCACTGCTATAGCATAGCTATTCAATCTTATGCTAGTTTTTTCAGCTAAGATGTTTGCATTTGGTACTTTGAAGTAGAAAGATTGATGATCGTATTTTCATTTACATATTATAAGTATTTGAAAGAGTTATGTTATTTCATCTCCACGTGAGAAGCTGTTTATATATTTCATGGGACATCAAGTGTTGTATAACATGTACTTTTCTGTTTAGTGTATATATATACCCAAAAGATAATTATATTATAATAACAAAACATTCCCTTTGCTGGTTAAGATGTCTTACATTGCTTTTATTCATTTTAGGTGTGGACTTCAAAGTCAAGATGGTTACAATGGGGGAAAAAAAGCTAAAACTCGCAATTTGGGATACGGGTGATTCTTAGTCTCCTGGATCATGATAACTGTTGTTAAATTCTTTTCTGATTTCCTAACTATATTAATGTAAAATTTTAAATAAGTCAATGATTTGCAGAATTAGTTTGAAGTTTCATTAGGTTTAATGCTGTTGTAAAATATGTTTCTAAGATGGTGACCAAACATTCACTTCAAAGAGCTAGTAAATTTAACTTGGAATTCAAAATTGAATAGGTGGAAGTTTCATCTATTCTATCTCTTTCCTAGACAAACAATAAGTTTCGTTTGCTAAATGAACTGTAATAATTGATTTTTTATAATGACTTGTTTAATTTTTAATTTACAATGAACTCACAGAAGTAGTAAGATGTAACCTTTTCAAAATTGAATGCCTTAATTAACTGTATAACCACTTAGTAGGATTATAATTGTTTTAATTTTGTTAGCACTTAATTGCTCATGGTGAAGGTATATTTTTATATTGTAAATTTTTTAATTATAATACAGATATTAGGATCTAATCAGGGTTATTTAGGAAACTTCATTTCCTCCAATCATCTTAGATTCTTCATGCTTCTCATAATTAATTGCCATTAACTTTTTGCGATAAAATAAGATCGAAAAAAAACGTGACATGTCAGTATTGTGGACAGTTAAAATTCTGTCAAATGGCCTGGACTCAAACAGTAACGAGTTTAAGTTATATAATGCTTTAATAAAAGAATGTGATCCTAGTGGTTACTAATTTTGAGCAGTAATTTCATCTAATGCTGATGTGCTCTGATGTGACTGATCAAAAGCTTTGATATCCCCTGTTGTGTTATACACGGCAGTCATTCTATCTGTTTTTTTTGGCAAAAATGGATGGAAGTCTGGAGGATAATGCGTTAGGTCTCCATGGTTATGTCACTTATGTTTTATCGTAATTTAAATGCATCATTTAATAAATTATCTTGATTTCCAGCTGGGCAGGAGAGGTTCAGAACTCTAACCAGCTCATATTACAGAGGTGCACAAGGGATTATCATGGGTATGCTTCTCGCATATGATATAATCCTTGAGTATTTTGAACATCAATATTACCTCACTTTTTTTACTTTTTTCTATGCTTTGTAAATATTTTGGTTTTGAAAATTCCTTGTATTGTTGCTTCTGGCTTAGGATAGTATGCATGTATATGCCTGTTCGATTGAGTTATCTTCAACCTCGTCATTATTATTTGGTCAGAGGGACTGAAAAATCACCTATGTTATTGGTTTCTTGTATAGTAGATGCTTGGCACAAACATATGGAGAATGCTTGACAATATGGAAATGATTCCTTCTATTCCTGATGACAACTTGTTTTCTTATGCACCTGTACAGTTCAAATATTATTAAGACTCGTGACCATGAAGATCCTTTCTTAAACACATTTCTATCATGATGTACATACATAATACATCTGTTTGAAATTAAGTACACTGGTTTCAGAACTTGGTTGTAAGTTTGGATTTCCTGGTTATGCATTTCTTAAGGTAGGTTGCAAATATGTTGGTGCTACCTAGGTGAGGGACGGTTCAT
Source organism: Pontederia crassipes (assembly GCA_030549335.1). Classification (NCBI taxonomy): domain Eukaryota; kingdom Viridiplantae; phylum Streptophyta; class Magnoliopsida; order Commelinales; family Pontederiaceae; genus Pontederia; species Pontederia crassipes. The sequence goes on from CM060190.1 coordinate 42,184,902, forward strand.
GCTGCACATCATGACGGAGGCACTATCCTTATGATCTCAACATCGTAAGACAAAGCATTGAGGGAAGGTTATTATACGCTTAGAATGGATAGCAAAGCCCCCCATTTTAAGTTGAGATGTCAATAATCTATAGTTATCATTTTTCAGAGGAAACTATAAGTATGATGATGTACAATGTGGCTAAGTTAGCTTCAACCAAAATGACCATTCCGACTCTCATTTTATGCATTATCTTTTATTTTCTTGGATAAATCATTATTCTAAAGCATATTTAATAAGAAACCACAAGTTCTCACTCTGTTGTTTTTTGTTTTTGTTTTGAGAGGTAAAAGGATGATTAACCATCCAAAATCTACTCTGTTGTTAGGTATGAGTGTTTCCTTGTGCCTTTCTTCATCACTTCGCCCTTGTTCCACTTTTTTTATCTTTCCTATTTCTGTGCTTGCCTTGGACTTCTGAATTCTTGGAGTTGCTCTGCAACCAATTTTGAAGAGGTTTTATATTATGTTCATATTCTCCCTTTATGTACTTTGAATTGAATTCGTTCTATGATCTTATGCTGCCCATCAGTTCAATTTAACTATGATATCTTTTCTTATTCCTGAACAAGTAACTGATCCCAATTTATTTACTAATCCAGTTTATGATGTTACGAGAAGGGATACTTTCACCAATCTGAAAGATGTATGGGCTAAGGAGGTAGACTTGTACTCAACTAATCAGGATTGCATTAAGATGCTTGTTGGGAATAAGGTTGACAAGGTAATGAAGTTAATCTACATGTCGAGCTTCTTATGCCACTATTTCAATATGCTGATTTACATAATAGTTCATGATGATTGTTGTTTACCTTGTTTCTTGGACAACTCATTGCCTCAAAAAAACAAGATTGTTAGAACTAATTCATGTATATCCAGGAAAGCGAGAGAGTAGTAACCAAGAAGGAAGGAATTGACTTTGCTCGAGAATATGGATGTCTCTTTCTTGAGTGTAGTGCAAAAACTCGAGTCAATGTGCAGCAATGCTTTGAGGAGCTTGTCCTGAAGGTATGTAAGGAATTTGGCCCCTTATTTTTCAAGTGATATTTACTTAGTTCTTCTATATTACCGATATAGATGATATTCCTGCTTCCATTTCTTTCTCTTTGTTATTAGGTAAATAAAAATAAATGTCTAATTGTTTGAGATTTATGTAGCCAAGAAATGAAGCTTATATACATGTATGTCACCTAAAATTTGGTGATCATCCTTTTTCCCTAAAAAATATAGCTTATGATGTACATCTCCGATCCACTGTCGTATGTGGTTGGTGTCCATTGGTATTCTGCTCGCAGCATTCTTAGGCCAGCCGGAGCTTTTAATGTATAATATATAAGTAAATTTTATCTGAATATGATATGTCTTAGGTTAAAGCTGAAGGAAGTTTTGTGGTAGGAAACAATTGTCTGTGTTCATTTAATTTACATGTTGGCAGAATAATTATATTCAAATTATTAAAGGTGTAAAGTAATATAATAACAAATGTGATGGCACTTCATCGTTCTGGAAGGATGTGATGGCGGTTCTCCCTAAAATTAGACCCTTGTTCACTGGTATTGGAAAGAATATCTGGTTCTGGGAGGATCCATGGGTTGCTTCTGAAGCCCTTGTCAGCCAATTCCCAAGATTTTATGCAATCGCACGGGACAAGAAGGTTTCTGTGGCTGATTGCTAGTCGAGCAACAGTGGCCTAAGTGGTGGTTGGCTCCTTCCTTTCTTCGTCATCCTCTTGCAGAAATTGGAGGGGGTGTAGTCTGATTGTTCATCATGACTGACAGATTGGATGATGTTTACTTGAGGACAGGCTCCAAGATTATATGGAAGCTGACTACATCTTTGAAAATTAAATCTTTCTTTGGTTTCTTAGGCGTGACCTACTAGTGACCAAACCTACTGGCACAGTTGGCAACCTTCAGCTCATGTTACTTGCATCCTGTGTGATGCTACTGCAGAGGATATCAATCATCTTTTCCTCGAATGTGGGATGGGCTGAGTCATGGGATACACTAGGATAGCAATGTTTGAATCTGTCCTTTGCCGATCTTTCCGTTGTGGTGGCAGACAAGAAGATGGTAGGGTGTTCATGTCAAGGTACAGACGGGTATTTCTAGTTGCTACATTGTGGCTATTTGAAAGGAATTTCATTATATTCCAAGGGGGATCTATAAAATTTGATATTGATTATGGGTGAAAATATACACATATATATATTATTCTATTATGGATGAAAATTTATTCAGTACTTACCAATCAACTCAGTTCTCAGAAAAATTTCATGGTTTAAATCTTGAGCACAAAAGACAGCTGCCAATCTTTAGGCAATTTTTTTGAGATGATGTTAGGCAATTTTTTTTTGGGGGGTGTTTAGGCAATATTTTTTTACGAGTGTTTAGGTAATATTGTTATGTAACATGTGAACTACCTTGATGATAATTTGTTCACTCTTTGTAATTTGTTGTAAATTCTTTTCCATTTGGTATACTTTATGTGATTAATCTGACTATTGCTTGAAGTTGAATTTTCTGCCATTTCTTGCTTGATTTTGCACGGTTAGCTTGTTTTCTTTTTTATTTTAAAAACAATATATGAATTCGTTTGCCTGACAAAACTGATGATTCTGATCTAGATTTTGGATACACCAAGCCTTTGTGCTGATGGTTCATCAAGCGCTGGGAAGAAGAATATTTTCAAGCAAAAGCCACCAGAAGCCGATGCATCCACTAGTAGCTGCTGCTAGTTGTTTGAGGGCCAAGATATTTCGTGTTTCCTAGCATCAGGCATCTCTACTAATGTTCTGCGACGGTGATTGTATATTTTATTAAGCAAGCTCATTTGGTTTCTACTTTCTTTTACTATTTTTATAAGTATCACTATCGTTAAAGTACTACCATTTCTTTGTTTTAGTGAAAACAAACGTCCCTTGTATACCCACTTCTGAAAAGGGGAACGGAGTGTTGTAACAGAATCCGATCATGTCATACATAAATTTCCAAAATCACTTGTGCGAGTTTGAGGATCCAGTGGGATTATGAGCCCGTTGATAAACAATTTAATAGTTGAAGTTGATTTTGGAAAATATTATGCGTTTGGTAATAAAAAAATTATAAGCTATTATTTTATTTAAATGATAAAAAAGTTCTTAATATTAAAATAGATGAAACATATAAGTAAAATTATATATATTCTAAAGATAAAATAGTACATTTATTGATTAATTGATCAACTATTCTTTTCAATTATCAAACTCTTATAACTATAAGTTTAGCCAAACATCTTTTTGTCTCAACCTCTACTGCATAGTGTCCAAGACCACTTTATAACGGTCTGGTACCTGATACAACTACTTCTATACCCCTTGTTGTAACGTTATGAACGAACAACTCGGAGTTGGTTCTCTTGATTGATTGATGATGTAAAACGAAGCCACTACTTAACTTCCTGTCTCATCTTTCTCAATTTCTAATGCGATTCCACGAGTGGTGTTCCGTTGAGTAATCCTATCAGCTTCTAAGTTTGCTTAGAACAATGTAATTAATTGTTTTTTATAGGATATTTGTGAGCGGACTCTGATAGTTATAGAACAATATAGTTGATTGCCTTACGAGTTAGGAAGTGCCTAGTCAGATGCAGCATAAAAGACTGACACACAAATCTTCTCACGTCTGATTCAGATGTGATCTTAGTTCTTAGTTTTAATGCAAAATCAGATGCAACTGAGGAGAATGTTCCAACTTCTTTTACTTCTTCCAATCGATCTGGAAGGTGAATCCGGTTCTATTTCTTCTCCAATTTAATCAGTTGGAGGGGAGTGATCATGGTCCCATTTCTTCTTTCATTTCAATCTGCATCATGTACGATACTTGGCCATTCTTATAATGAAGATTGAATGGGGAATATGTGACACATCTACAGAAGTATAAAATAATATAAACTAAACAAAATCAGTGTGACTTTATAATTTCATGCACAAATGATCAAATAATTGATGTTTTATTACGGTCAATGTTGTCACCACTGGACTGGACTGATCAGTCGGACGGTTGACCGACAACATGATCCATTTCAAGACTTAAAACTATGGTGACCTTTCGGATCATATTGAACTAGTCAAAATTAGATTTAATCGAAAAAAATGGATCAAACCGTGTTTCAATCAAATCATCCGGTTTAAGAAAGAAAGGAAAATAAAAAAAAACTTCAAAACAATCGAATTAGGGGTGGCAATATTCTCCGCCTCCCGCGGGGCCCCGCATTCGGGGATTTTTTCCCCGCGGCGGCGGGGATGGGGGCCAAACTGCCCCGGCCCCCCCTTTCGGGGATCGAGGCTGGAGTAGTTCACCCCGCCCCGTCGGGGCCCCGAATCTCCGAATTATTATTTATAATTAATCTGAATCGTCCATTATATATATATATATACATACATACATATAACACAACAAACCCTAAGTCCTATCAGCCCCTTATATATATATATATATATATATATATATATATATATATATATATATATAACACAGCAAACCCTAAGTCCTATCAGCCCCTTTCTTTCTCCCTCTCTCTAAGTCTCAACTCTCTTGTCGGCCGTCGCCGCCGCCGTCGAAACTCTCCACTCGTCGAGGGCGGGTCGTCATCGATGGCTTCGTCCGTCCGCCGCCGAAACTCTCCACTCGTCGAGGGCGGGTTGTCGTCGATGGCGTCGTCCGTGCGTCGTCGCCCCGTCGCGGCCGAAACTCTCCACTCGTCGAGGGCGGGTCATCGTCGATGGCGTCGTCCGTCCGCCATCGTCGTCGAGGGCGTGTCATCATCGAGGGCATCGCTGTCGATCCGGTCGTCATCGAGCGGTCGAGGGCATCGTCGATCCCGGCGGGTCAGTTCGGTCATCGTCGATCCAGTCGATCCGAAAGGGGCGCAATCATCGTGGTCGTCGTGGGCGAAAGGGGCAGCGGCCGAAAGGGGTTCGTCGTCGTCGAGTCGTCATGGTTGTCGTGGACGAAAGGGGCTCGTCGTCGTCGTGGTCATCGTGGGCAAAAGGGGCGGTGGCCGAAAGGGGTTCGTCGTCGTCGACTTGTTGTGGTTGTCTTAGGCGAAAGGGGTGGCGGCCGAAAGAGGCTCACCATCGACGAAGGCGCAGAGGTGAATCGCCTCTGCGCACGATTCGCCTCTGCGCACTGTGCGTAGAGGTGAATCGCCTCGCCTCTGCGCACAGTGCGCAGAGGTCATCTTGCGCAGAGGTGATCACCTCTGTGCACAGTGCTGCACACATTTTTTTGTATTTTTTAATTACTCAGATTTTAATTAAAAAATTCGGGGAATCGGATTCCCCGCGGGGATCGGGGCGGGGGTGGTGTCCCCCGCCCCGAACAGCGGCGGTTTCCATCCCTAAATCGAATGGCCCGAATCTACTGTTCACTTCCCCAACGTCGAACCCTAAACTCGAGCTTGACGCAAACACCAAACTATTGATGACGCGAGCGACTCCATCGGCCGACGGTGAAGGCGACCATCGACGATCTCCTGTGGCTGACCAAAAGGTCCAATTGTTTCCTTCATTTTCGTTTTGTTTGTTTTCGTGACTTCATCAACGATTTTCCCCATTTGCACTCTGGAGAGACCCCCCCCCCCCCCCCCCCCCCCCCGCTCACTGCGGCAACATTGCAGTGAGGTCTTTGCGCTGGCTCGAGCAACAGCGAGGCGGGAGTTCTCTGTGCAGGCACTGCTGCCCGTGTTTGCGGCGGCACCACTGAGTCCTTCCTGTGCCAGAGCAGCGCTGCCGCAGCCTGTAGGCTATCGCACTAGCGGCAATGTTGCAGTGGGTGAGTGACAGCGAAGCGGGACCATAAGAGTTCACTGCATTGGCACCGCTGATTGCCTGCAGTCGTGGAGGCGCCACTAAGTCCCTCTCCGTTGTTGTAGCCATTGGGACCCTCCCATGTAAAGGTCACATGGTGTCTCAATTACTGCTCGAAGAAGAAGGTGAAGAAGACTACAAGTACCAATGGTTCCCTGTTCATCATGTGCCGCTTGTGTTAAGAGTAGCTTTAAGGCTTTAATTGAATTTATTATTACTATTTTGTCATTTAAGCACTGTTGTGTGAAATGTGATTATTGATTTTTCTTTTGTTAATTTTTTTTGTACATATTTGTTATATAATTAATTTGACAATTTGATGCATTATATTAAACTATAATATTTTATTACTGATCAAATCGACCAACTAATTTGGTCGGTCGTTACTGAAACAGAGACCTTTCTGGTTCTTTGTACGGTCCGATCTTAACAACCTTGATTACAATTCAAGCTCTATGGTAAAGACATAATTTGATGATAACATATGATCTCTGGCCATGTGCAACAACTCAAGCCACATCATTACACATATCGGTCAATGGACTTTATAGGGATTAAATTTGTTGGAATTGAATAAGCAATGAAGTTTAATGTGATAGCACATTAATAATAAGTAATGAAACAAACGTCTTTTCACAATAACCATTTGCATATTATTCATGTGGATCAACATGATAACAAAAAGATAATCCGATGAATCATAGCACCATGAATCGTTACTTATATATTAATAAGTCACTTCTGGAACATTGAGAGCATCGACTCATTGTGTCTGTGATGTGAGCAAGATGACATAAAGTAGTACAAATATTCCATCCCGCATGAAAAAAAGGCGACTAAGAGGCTAGATGCCCCTAAGCATTTGAGTGCCCCCAACACGGGGATGTGCTCTCATTTCACAAAAAAAAACTCGAATAAGTGTTAAACTTTAAAAAATCCTTAGTACACACGACAAAATCACAAGCGCATGACGGCACATCCACAAGCTCTAACCTAACTCAAACTCCTCACCTCTCAGCCTTGAAGTTTGAGCTAGGAAAGATGTAACCCTCTCAAGCCAAGGCACAATGGATGAACCAATCGAAGAAAACACATATGGCAATCCAAAATGACCTCGGAAAATCTACAATAGCACTATGGAATAGAAAACACAGGAGCAATGAATCAGTAAACATAAGATAAAAAATAATCGATTGTTGCATATCATAAACTTAAAATTATAAGTTCAGAAATGAAATATCCATCATAATTCTTAGTTAGTTACTAGTTACAACACATCGAAATGGGTGACAAGGCACCCATGATCGTAGACACAAACAAAAAAAAAAGAAGGATGAAAAAAGAGGAGAAGGAAGCTTGGTCTCTTCCTCTTTCCGTCCATCTGCTTGGAATCTTGAATCAAAAAGTATTTGATCCGAAAGAAAAACAACCCCCCTCTCTTTCAGTTGCCTCTCCTCTCGCTTATCTGCATATGCCTATAAGGTGTAAGAAGTTTCTTGCCCTCCTTGACTTGGCTGTTTGCTGCTTTGGACCACAATACTTGATGAATCGGCCAATCTTAGTCATGAGTGCCCTGATCAAATTACCTCTGCCCTGATAAGCATAAAGAGCAATAATGCAGTCCCAAAAACACAGAATATATCTTTTTTAATAAAATAGATGTGAGTATTCGAGCACGAAGATATAGCAAAATATGAGATAAATGCATGCTGAACATAAGTAAAAGTATATATAATTTTTTCACATCAAACAACACAACAATAAGAGTAAAACAATGATACTGATGAACTGATATTCGATAAGCTTTGATGCAATTTTTTAATGACAATAATCATATACTAATGTATGATCAAAGTAGTAATATACGATTCGTTTGATAACAATATAGTCATGAGTGTTAGCCATATGGATCAATAAAGCATTTTTGAACAATAAAACGATGAGCCAAAATCAAAGGAAGCATTAATTTCAATAATCATTTAGTGGAACTTTGGCAAACCATTTGTTGTCATTTCAGTGATGACAATAATCATCGGTTTGATATTCTTTCTTTAATATAAATAGCCAATAAATCATAATTATCCATTCGATAGCAACAATCATACTTAGGTGTTCATTGTTTTTATAATAATAATGAAAGTAGTTCTTTCTAACTTCAAATATCTTTTCTTTATATTAGGAAAAGTTCTCCATTTTTATAAGATATAACATGCGAAATTAAACAACCATATGACAATAAGATCAATGGTCAAGAATGTCTTTCTCTCAGGGAAGGATGCACCAATCTTTTTTCGTAGTTTCACTATTTTGCTTTTAGCTATTCAATTAATCAGTAACAAATCTTTAATGCATAGGTGCAGAATGGCAGCCCTTTTAAATTTTTTTATCTTATGTACCTATTACTATCTTTGTGATAAATTTATGGACAATCAAGTCATGCGAGAAAAACGAATATTCCAATCAGTACGTAGTATAAATCAATAAAAACATTTGGATCAATAAGAATTTGAATTATTTGGATAGGACGTATAAATCAAATATTTTCAAACGTGCAGACTAGATGTGTCATCGTTGATTCGAACCTCCAGTTATGAGAAAACGAGAGTTTAAAGATACGATCTTTTGGACGGTCGAACTCGCTAATCGATTGTTCGATCCCTTGGAGAAGTTGAAGTTTTTGGATGTTCGAATGTCCGTCCAAGCATGGGAGGGTTGCAAATTCTTTAAGTTTTTAATCAAGTTTGGAAGTCTAAGAATGAGGAGGAATAAGGTTACGGAAATATAGAAGAAAAAATCATAATTAAGTCAAATAAAGAACATAAGGAGTTTTCCCAGATACTGCTGGTGGCTGTAATTGATTTCATCAAGTATTTTTCCAAGTTGGATTCTAGGAACTTCTTGATTCTAATTTTTAGTGGATATTGTTGAGGTTTCTGGTTATGGTTTTTGCCTTTCGAAATTCTACTTTGACAACGGTTGGTGGCAATTCAGTTGCCATCGTCTTGGTCGTGATGTGTTATGTTATACTGCATCTGGCATTCCCTCTACCGTCCTAGAATCACCTCTCTCCATACCCCATCGGATGGCAATTAGTTCCTCTTAATACCAATTTAATTGATTGGCAGTGCGAACTTATTCCATGTGGGGAGAATCTTTTGAGAATGTACTCCATGAACCAGCATCGAAGTTTCAGGTGTGTTTGTGGATGGAGGAACGTTAATTTGTGCATGGATTAGTCATGAACCAGCATCGAAGTTTCAAGTGCAATGCGTCCAGTTAGCCTTGAAGGATCCTAAGCACAATTTCCAGTGAACTCTTCAGCAGTGTAGCATGTGCAATGATCTCAAGGAAAGATATGGCCACGTTATGTGGTTCAAGGATCCATCATCTGCATAGAGAAATTGCAACTACAACTATGTAGCTAAGGAACTTTTGGGATCTCTGGATGTCGGTCTTAAACCATTATTTTTGTGGCATCTCTTTGATGCAATCTCTGACAAATAAGTAAAAGTTCACAGCAGAAAGCAAAGGTCGATTTAACAGAGTTCCTTTCATTTATGTACACAAATGCTCGAATGGAACATCCCATTGAACAAGCAACGAATAAAGCATGCTACGGGCTCAGTTAATAGGCATGATCCGCTAAAACGTTCCTGCCCGTGCGGTGCGCTTGGACTGCACAAGCACAGTGAACCGACGTGAGGCTGAGGCAGCCACTTATGATCAGAGAATGCCTTCCGGGACAGGTGTGGAGCGCAGGGAATGAATCGCAGACTGCCTGAACAGCCGGAGGCGTAAGAGCAGTGCACTGGCTGATATTAAGGTTCATCAGACCTTCCTTGTCGTCGCTGCCGTGTCGCCACACTCCCGGTTTGCTCGTCACAGGTCTCCTTGCCAGAGAGTACATAGCCCTGTCCGTGATGTTCTGACAGTAATACAAGCCAAGTGATCGTAGGCGCAGGCATCCATTTGCCAATGCAATCACACTTTCATCTGCAGGAACAGAAGAAAGCACCATGCTACATTAGAAACTACTGAAGGTATAACAAAGACAACCGGTGGGAATGCAGAAGGCTTCAAAGTATTAAACCAATGACCAACATAGCGAAATGGCATGTATATACTAATGTTACTAACTACTTAGGAAAACATGTGACTTCATTTCTTCAACAACCAAATGAACCAAGAATCAAGTATATTTGAAGAATCATGTGGAGCAGGACTATTTTTTCATCTTAAAAAGAGAGAACAGTGAGCATCCCGCAGAATCAACAGGATGCACAAGCACAAATGAAAAACAAGGTGCTTGTTTGGAATACTGAAAGATTATATTAAAGTCCTTGAATTTGGATTATTAGCAGAAAACTATTATCGATTGATATCACCAACCTAGCAACTCTACATACAAACATAAAATATTTCACATTCAAAGTTATCTGAAACTGTCATATGAAAAATCGAAATTTTGACTCCATGAAAAGTTGCCAGGTTTGAAATTTGACTCCAAGAAAAAAGTTTGGTCCCTCCTCAATGAGCTGCCAATGGCAAACGTCGCCAGATTCAAAATTCGACCCCAAGAAAAAAAACTGGTCCCTTCCCGACGAGCTGCCAGGATTCTGCAATTGGCACGATCATGCATTTGAGGTTCTAGCTTGAATTGCTGAATCTTGATATATCTTTGACCAGTGTTGATAGCAAATAGAACCGTCAAAAAGTTTATCAGAATTGACGAGCTAGCAGAATTTGCTACAGGAACAGAACCAAGTGTGTCCAACGCTATCAAGGACCTTCCTTCTAATAGGTATGTTGAATAAAGAGATAGGTCACTTTCTGAGTGTATTCTGGTTTTCAGTAATGTATGCCCTTGCATTAACACACAACAATATTCTCAAAGCACAAGTCTACAATTACATGTGGACACTTCCCATTTGAAAACTAACCCGGATTCATATCACTGCTCAGATTCGTAGTATAAATGTAACATAATGGCTCCAGAACACCAAAGTAGCAGCGTGGAGAAGATGTTTACAACAACAACAAAGCCTTATCCCACTAGGTGGGGTCGGCTACATGGATCATACGATGTCATATTCGTTGATCCATGTTCATGAGATTCGACAGGGTTTTACGCTGGCTGTCGGGGCCTAACACAACCCTCCTCCTTTATCCGGGCTTGGGACCGGCTATAAAACATAGGCGGAGTTGTGGAGAAGATGTTTACATGTCATAAAACTAGCGATATGATCATTTGAGTTAAAAATGATCAGTATCTCTAATGGTGTGTACTGGATATTTAATAAACCAACAAGAAATTATACCATTTTGTATTTCAAAAAAAAAAAACTAAAGTCCAGTCTCCCTGGAAAGTGTGTGAAGGAACTTGTTCATAATAACAATGATATTCGTTTCAAAAAAAATACAATGATATTAGAAGGCTCACATGAACATACAGTTAGGCTGTACAATCAAGTCAACATCAGTGAATGTCTATTGTAAATTGAGGGGAATATTTTTTACCAGAAAAAAAAAGTTTAGAGGAATGATAGTTTTAACAAAATAGAAAATAGAAGGAAGGACCAAAACAAATGCTCTACATTGTAAAATTTAACGATATCGCAGTGTTGTAGGTGGCCTGTCCATTCATGAAAACAAAAGGACCAAAACATCCTTGAGGCACAAATGGATCCTAATCATACATGTACCAATCAGCTTCCACTTGCAAAATACAAAGCATAAAATTGAAAAACTATAAGAATGTGAAGAAAATTACATTAAAACCAGAAAAAACATGTAGTATCAATACCAGGTCAGACAAATCTGGAAAACATGACATCAACAAACATATGTAACATACATATAGCTCATTTCTTTTCCCTAATGGTAGCTTGTTAAGAAACTTATTCATGTGAATTACCTGTTATGAGGACACAGCCACATAAGTCCAAAGCCTTGAGCTCAGGGCAGCCTGCTGCTAAACTGGTAACACCTATGTCAGTGACAGCATCACACCACCCAAGATTCAATGATTGCAATCCTTTACAGTTGTATGAAATAGCCTGCATAATCATCTACCATTAGTCAAATGCATATTTTCTAGATGATATACGATTTGTTAAGCCAAAATATCTCCTCACTTGTAAAGCTCTGTCAGTTGCAGCTCTCTGGCACCCACAAAGATTTAAGCTCTGAAGATTTCTGCAATAACCAGTCAGGTATGCAAGTGCAGAATCGCTAAAAGATGTGCAACCACTGATATTGAGCTTTGTGAGGCGTAGACATCCACGTGCTAAAGCATATAACGAGTGATCAGTAAGCCTAAAGCTTTTGCTGAGATCCAAGTCCCTTAAATCATGGCAGTGGTTAGCAACAGTCTCAACTGCATTATCTTCAAGCTGAGGTCTATAGTTTTGTCGTAAATTTAAAACTTGCAGCTTCACAAACTTGGGCGCAAGTGATTGTACAAGATCGTTCATATTGTTTTTACACCTGTAAGAGAGGGATGGTAGCTTCAATCAATCCAGTCATTACACAACAAAGTAAAAGCTATAAAGAAAAAATGAACTAAAAAAATAATCAACTGATTAGAGAGAGAGAACACCAAAGGGTATTAATATTTGGCAAAAGATTAATTCCATAAAAGTAATCTTCCAACTAATTAAGCTCATTAGTCCTTCACCTCTGTAGAGTACTTGGACTCTAAGCCTTGCTAAAATGGACTACATCATCCGAGCATAAATTGCATGTTGAGAATAGTTTAAGACAAAATGGTTTCTCCATAGGTTAAAAATCATTTCATGGTCCACAGGTTCAATGATCTAGATTCAGGCTTTATAACCTTCCCACAAGATGCTTTCTTATGTTGGCCACATCTTGCCTTTCAACAGTTTATACTCACAGAAGAAACAATAACTCGAGCAAAAACAGGTCAAAAAATAAGCAAGCATCAAGGCCAAACTTCCCCTCAGAACAATGACATAAAATCATCAATAAGTGAGCAACAATGTGTTGGATGTTGTCTGGAATCATTACAAATGCTGAAAAAAGAAGAATTTGAAATTGATAAAAATGCATACAAGTTTTATTTGAAATGGCCAAAGAATAAAAGAAAAGTCCTTTTCCATTTAAGGATAAGACTGGGCATATGAAAAAAATTGCCAGCACGCAATCTCGAATGATAGAACCTACCTTAATGGGCATAAAAAAGCAATTACATATTGCAGAAACAGAAGGCAAACAAATAAAAGCGTATACCATGATAAGCACAATTTTGTGAGCCCCAAGCCCAAAGCATCTCTCCAGCCAGTACAGACAGCCGAAACCACGATCACCGTCCGGTCATCGACGAGACATGCAATTCGCAGTAGCAGCTCCATGGGAAGGTCCTTCCAGCCGGCCATAACAACTTCACCTAATCCCATCTTCTTTCCGCGCCCAGACACCACAAGGCTCTGGAAACAGGCATCCAAGTTCGCAGTTCCCTGCATCCCTTCAACCATTTCCGTGATAACAAAGCCACTGCAGAAACAACAGAAATTAAGCTAAGGATGGAGAAACAAAAAAGACAACAAAAAAAATGAGCCCCAAACTTGGAAAAACTACTTGCTGCTAATGATATGAACGAAAGACCAAAATTAGAACGACAGCTTTACATAACTGTAACAAAAACAGCTCCTTTTTTGTTGTGATAAGCAGAGTTGAAGAATCGATAAAGTATTCAACAAAATCCTATTAGTATCCATGTTGAAAAATTCGAAATTTATCTCAGCCAGGGGGAGAACTGCTCCAAGTTTGCAAATTCTCAATTAAAGACGGATGACACGTTAACTAAAGTTTCCTCATAAAAGGTTCCTCGACTGAATCGAAGACGTGGACGCCGAAAATTCCAACCTTTTCATCTGCAAAATCCCACTCATCCGTAGAAGAATCAGTAATATCGGAAATTAAAAAAAAAAGGTAGAAAACAGACGCCGGACACCTCGATCAGCATCGTGTCCCACAACAAGAGGAAGAAAACGTAAAAGAAACAATATAAAAAAATCCAAACTTTGAGACAATCAGATAGCGGTAACAGCAAGAAAAGAAAAACACAGCAATTGGAGAAAGGCGATCACAACAACACCTGGAGCCGACCACGGGACTCGAACTCCGCCGAAATCAAAACGCGAAAAGGGCACCGATCGAGCGGGCGAGGTTTGAACGATAAAAAGGAGGTTTGGACTTTGGAAGAGTGGAAGGGGGAGCATGAATTGGAGCTCGAAGCCCTTCGTTCCGTGTCGTCAATGGTGACAATGGCGGAAAGCTGTTTCTTTTGTGGCCCGTGAGGAGGAGGGCGGAACAGGACACGTGGCGGTCATGAAGGGCGCCGGGAAGAGGAGCGGGCCCCGCCACGGTGGCGGGTGAAGGTGACACGGAGGCGGGTGAAGTCGAGACTCGCAGGCGCCACGAATTCCAAGACAAAGGCCACAAAGTTTCCTTTTTTCTTTTTTAATTTTTATTATAAGATAAAATAAGGAGAAAAAAGTAGGATAGATGTCATTAGAGAAAGAAAATGTCTGTTTTTTCATATTTTTATTAATAATTTAAAAGATAATTCAAATTACGAATAATAATTATATCTATAATATTAAAAAATTACAGTCTTCTGAATTTTAATATCTTTCATAATAAAAATATTTTTTCATGACTTTTATGCTCTAAAATTATTTTTTTATTACCCATTAAATATTTTCTAAATTATTAGTGAAATGAGATACTAAAAAATATGCGTACATAACATTTAATCTTTTAAACATGTATATATATGTGTATGTATATATATATATATATATATATATATATATATATATATATATATTATATATACACCACAAAAATAATTATGCCATTTTTAAGGGATAATATTATGTATTTATGATACAGGATGAATAAAAAAAATATTTTATTAATTAATTTATCATTCATCAATAATAATAATTAATAAACGTATAATGGTACTATCCCTAAAATAATAACACAACACTAAAACATATATATAGTTAATAATTGTATTATAGTTTTATTTTTAAAAAGGTAAACCTAGTAATTAAATATTCACAATTAACCTATTTACTTAGTTAGAATAGTTTCAATATGTAAATTTTTAATGGATGAAAGGAAAATTGAGTTAAAATATTATTATTATAATATATTTGTATAACTAGTAAGACGACTAACTAATTTAGAAGTGAAATGACGATTACATGGATCGTTCACTCATAAATATTTTAAATATGAAATTCTCCGAATTTCAAATCAATATTTTTAAATAGTTATATTTCATTTCCTTTTAAAACTTAATGATTTCCACTCGTACTCTCAAACTATAGTTTTTTTCTTCACAATTCTTGAATTACGATCTCATAAATTTTAATTTTTTTTCAACTTATTTCGATTTCACTCAAATCGTTCTATCAAGTTTCATTTAAAAATTACTAACTTATATTTTATAATTATAAAATGCTAATCTTTAGCATTCCTTACTTATTGTAGTACGAAACTGAAAAAGCAAACAATGATAAAATGTTTAAAAATGATTTTTAATTATTATAAAATATTGTGCTCGTGTTGCTATTTTTATTTCTTAATGCGCTTGTATGTAAAAAAAAGGAAAATGATATTTTAAAATATTAAAAAATAAAATTAACATAATTTGAATGAATACTCTTTAAGTGGCAAGTAAGATATTTTTGGTAAAAGGATAAAACGATAATTAGGAACTTTTTTCCTAACTTTTCACCAAATTGCATTTAAAGGAAGACGTGGAGCTCAATTACAATAATTGCCAGAACAAAAAAATAATAAAAAAAACAAAAGAATAAGAACTTATGTTTAAAACATCTAGTTCTCATTCGGTTAAGGGATGTGGGCAGTAACAAGGTTATCATAATTTTATTTTAGAACAAAAACTTTGCATCCAAAATTCTCCCATTTCTTACTCATTATATAAAAAAATTATAGATTTTCTAAAAAAATATTTATATGAAAATATGTCAAATATTGCACATAAATTTTAAAATTCAATGACTAAAATAACTATGAACAAGTTGTCCTTCACCTTTCACTTTATTATTTTACAATTTAGAAGTAAAATATATTATATTAAAAAGTGAGAAATAATCCTAAATTTTTGTCTACCTTTTCATTATATTCATTATTAGAAAGTTAATTAACAGTATATGACTAATTTAAATCGAGTGCATCGTTGAAGATTGTTTAAATATTGGATGCTCTTGTTTCACCAACTGTGTTTCAACAGATTTAGATTCAAAGGGAGCCAATAGCTTTTTAAGCTTGATCCATGGTCCACCTTGTAAGAGAAGTGGCCACTACTATTGAGATTATGCAAAACAGTTCATGAGTTCAATTTTCTTTTACAAAGTACTTTTGTTTACAAGTACAAGGAACCTTCAAATTAAGTCAATTTTCATTAATGTCAGTCGCATTTCATTATAAAATAGTTACAAATACTTTATTAGGGTAAATATACAAATTCAACTTAATAGAGTCCAATTTATTGCCAAATAAATTTTGTGGTTATAATATTTTTTTAGCCTCGATGCTTGAGAGGTGGTATTAATCGTTTAATCCACGTAAAACTAATGGTACAAATCGAAGATCTAGTAACGTTAGAGATTTGCAATAAAATTTTTTTTATATTCATAATGAAATCGTATTATAAATTTTGATTAAATGAGTCGCTTATCATTTATCTTCTGCCCCGGTCGTTATAATGCTTTCTAAAATGAAATTCTAGAAGTTTGTCAGTCACCCTTTAAAGTTGATTTAGGGAAGCATTATTTGTAAGCAAAAATATGGAACTCATAATTCAAGAACCCAAAGAATAATCCATAATTTGGGAAGGGGTGCCTTCACTTCAATGGCTTTTCGATCGTGATTAGACCCCAATGATGCATTGCAATCTCTCTCTCTCTCTCTCTCTCTCTCTCTCTCTCTCTCTCTCTCTCTCTCTCTCTCTCTCTCTCTCTCTCTCTCTCTCTCTCTCTCTCTCTCTCTCTCTCTCTCTCTCTCCTTTTTTTAATTGCATGCTACTCGATCGCTTATGGACTTGAACTTACCCCGTTTTCTCCTTGGGATACATTGGAGACTCTCTTCCTACTGGTTTTAGGATGAGACTATATATTCCTTCTTTTCATTTTTGCTTCTTTCCTTTCTCTGGTCCGGTGGGTGATGGTGTCATGCCGCTTTTATTAAATTTGGGATAATTAAGATCGTTCATATCATAAAGTTTTGTGAAAGGTTTTACAATATTTACAAAGATAAAAGATAAAAAAAACGAGTAGTTGTGATATGATGTGAAACTTGACATCTTTTCCACTTTGATAATATTCTTTTTCTTTTCATATAACCACAATAAAAGCATAATTCAACTGTGGAGATAAAGTCGGAAGCTGTTACTCCTTGTAAGATTTCTAATTTGATTTCGAATGTAGAATATTTTTATTGAAAGTTTTATTTGATACTGTCAAGCACGTGATGTTGAAATCTTACTAAATTAGTTGAACTTAATAATGTATCGACTTTCAATTTATAAATATTATGCATAATCGTTAGTGTCACACGAATTAAATTGTACACCGCTTACACTGACAGTTGGCGAAGAAAAATAGAACCAACGTCAAATCCAGTGTATATTGCAACAATCTTTGTTTTCCTATAATATCTAGGATATTCTTTATGAATGTTGTAGTGAGCTGTCCTAAAATTAGATGCGCTAATCTATTTTTCAAAAAGCTTAAATAGTTGGAAATAACGACACCGTTAATTTTATAACTTTAAGAGTCATTATCATGTTGTAATTAAATATATACTATCATTCCCCTTTTGAGCTATATCTTTCGTAATGCTTTTTATAAAATTGAGTGAGCATGAATGCTTGATTCCTCTTTTGACGAGAATTTGTGCTTCTTCCACTGATACGATTATAGGCGAGCAATTTAAAAAGGATGGATAAAACATAAAACTAATTCATGGAAAATCAAATACTTTGGAGCCATTGGTTTTGAGAGAATTGAATATTTTGTGTCATCTCGGTTTGGCACCATATCTTGTTCCTAGATGCTGCACCTCAACTTACATGGAATAATGGCATGCGTGTGACTTTCGGAATCCACAAACTTGTCCCCCTAAGAAAGATTTAGATAAAAGATGACGTATTGGAGAATATATATATATATATATATATATGCTTAGTTAAATAATTGATAGTGATGAGTTCGAAAGACATATATAATTAAGCAATTGCATCAACTTGGATATTGTTAGATGAGTCTTCGTTGCTAGTTTTTAATGTATGTAATGTGAAGGTCCCATCCTCGTAATGATAATTCAAGAAGACCGAAAACAGCTCAAACAAAATTTTGAATTAATTATGCACAAATTTAATTGATAAATAATGTCTTTGGACAGATGAAATGCACACTCGTTCTTATCGTACGTGACTTGCCGTGTGACGTTCACCCACGTCATTCTTGTTCTAAATAAAAGGGGAGGGGGGAGCTTAATTTGCGTGACGCTTTCTAGCTAATCTCGTTGCCGTGACCAACCACCATATAAACCTGTCCTAGTAGCAAAATGGCAACTAGTTGTTGGGTAATGGGTAGAGAGTTCAAACAAATTTTGAGTTCGACTCCTTTGGTTGGGGGCGAGTGACTCGTGATAAATCAAGATTTTTGGATCATCAAATTAGTTGATGATATATATATATATATATATATATATATATATCATCAACTCATATATATATATATATATATATATATATAAAGAAATTAATAAGTATATAGAGCACCCTATTCTACACTTTCGTATTGAGCACTTTTTTATCACTTAATTAATTTAATAATTATAATTCATCATCAAATTAATTATATAATTCTTGAATGAAATAATATATATTTATTTTTATAATTTAATAATAAAAATATATCATTTAAGATTAAATAAATTATAATCATTAAATTAGTCATATTTATTAATATGACTTGATCACGATGATCAAATAATTCAATGATCTTAATTTTAATGATATTACTATTTAAACATATACTTTAAATTAAAATAAAATTATTTTATTATAATAAAATAAAATTAATACTCTACACTCGCTCTACACTAAATGTTCTACATATGTATTTTTTCTCATATATATATATATATATATATATTCCATTCGTATAATTGTTAGCCTTGCTTTTCCAACTTTTGGGGTGAGAAATCCGAAAAATAAGGGCATTCATTTGATTGAATAAGATAACCTGAGAGAAGAATGGAAAAAGGAATTAGCTGCAATTATATATATATATATATATATATATATATATATAGAAAATCTTGGGCTTGATGTTTGGAATTTATATATTATTCATGCTAAAACAATAAACGATATTTGATTTAAATATTAAAGAAACGTGCCTTATAAATAAATTAAGGATGCGATATGTGGTCACGAATTCTTCTTGCATCAAGTTGATATTGTAGTGTGTCTTTTGCTTGTGCGAATTGGGGGTGATTTGATCCACGTGTAATATATACTCCTTGGCAAATAAATTAATGGGTTAAGCTTATTATCAAAGAGGGAAAAAAGTTTAGTAATAAAATCATGATTGAAGTTGAGAGTTAGATGTGGAGATAAGTTATAGTAAGGTGTTAGAGAAAAAGAATATTTTTTCTTTATAAACAAATTGTAATTAAAGGTAGAAAAAGGTACTTGATATTTAGTTTTAAAAAAAGATAATGGAAAGGATTTTATAATCAAAAGAAATAAGTTCAGGGAACCACATTTGGCTGCGTTTGGCTGCATCAGGGAACGAGAACTAAAGTTATGAGAACAAAACGGATTTGACAGGAAAGTAATAATTCTATGTTTGGCAATGTTCGTCCATGTGGAGAACTTTTGGGTGTGATTTGACCAATAAATTCGATATTGTTCTGGCCGCTATTTGGACGATGTTCACAATCCCTCGCGGGAAAAAAAATGGTCGTGGCTAAACTGATTCCACATGATGCAAGTAATACGAAATTCTGGTTACACATCATTGAAAAGCAATTTGCTACATGTTACGGGTACAAAAAAAAAAGAATAAGAAGCTCCTGGAACAATATCAAGAACATTCGGAAGGTTGAACTCTGCAGATGTTCAAATAAAAATATCTACCAGTTCGCGTCCATGAACAACTGTGAGACCACACAATAACTACAAGAAATACGAATAAAAAACCGGCTGTGATCCCGAATATATATACAAGTTGGCCAGCATGATACATAAAGATATCGAACATAATGAATGATAATTCTAATAACAAGTGAGACCACACAACAACTACAACACATAATTAAAGGATATTGAAAACACACAACGACATAAAGTTAACATACAATCAACTTGCTACCAGCCACATTATCCGATAGTAAACGTTCAACACAAGTTCCGCCTCCAGAAACAAACCAGTCCAACACAACATTATCCGACAACTACAGGAATTCGGACCACAACATTAACTCAATACAAAATGCTACCAACCACATTATCCGAAAGATAACATACAACACCAGTCCAGCATCTGGAAAGAAATTGCCTAAGACAAACACATAGTCGCGGAGTAACCGTAGATTTCAAGCCGCCCTACCACACTTGCCGATTACGAAACCTGCAGTAAACAAAACGACAGCAGAAAGCGCTAAGAAGCAAACATTACTCCTACACCTGCACCTACAATTCGTCGAAGCAACCGCTTGTATTGCCGGACCTTTCTCTGAGTTAACAATCATTGAATGGTTCTCAAAAGTTGTTGGAAGGTTACTCATGCTGAGGTAATTTTCCAAGGAAGTTGTTGCGGCATAATACGTATCAAACTTCTTATAGGCACAGTAGAGATAACTCAAAACCTGCGCTTGACAATATGCTCACGTGTCATAGACCCCACGCTTGCGACCTTCATACACAGCGTAATATTTTTGTGTTGCCATACCAATTATCGGACTCTTGATAACCTGAAATATAATTAAAAAAACAAGCGGCAAGGGCATAAGATATAAGGTAGAGTACAAGAAACAATTGGGAATGACTACAAATTAAAAGTACATCATCTGTGGGGGGACAAAATGAAGACGAGTCGCACTAAATTATTTATAGTGGTTCATTACAAAAAAACATAAGGGTAACAGTTTTAGGAGACATAGGTAGTCATCCAAGTATGTGCATATATGGAGAGTTGGTTAGTGCATGAATGAGTTTGTTAACAAAATAATACAATCAACTTGTCTAAGAATTACAAATTTGAAAGGATTATTGAAGTATTGGGTTATTACAAGTGTCAGCCTTGTGATTTCGGCAACACAACATCAAAAGTGATGTAGGCATACTATTAAAACAAAACGATAGGGGTCGTACGAGAGAACGATATAAAAAAAGGAGAGGGGCATACAAATGCCCCAAAAAGCTAAGCCAGTAAATGAAAGTGCAATATCTAGGATAAGGAAAAACAACTTGTCGATGAGGTAAAAGTAAGAGCAAGTACTAAGTCATTATTTCACCCTACAAGTTGAAGTACTTGGCAAGCATGGGGTCGTAAAGAAAAGCATTATTTTAGGCAGAAGAAAAAATAAAATATTGGCAAAATTAAGTCGTACGTCTACGCCTTCGATGATCAGTCTAAATCCTAACTGTTATGCCGTCCCGAAGAATGTCGCCTCTTGTTCTTTCGGTTGATGAGACGGGCACAGAAGGTGTCAAGTCACCGGCACGGACCGCTTCGGGTTCAGGTCGGATAGTCATATTGAAGTACTTGTCGCTTCCTTGATGCCGTCTTACGATGTTGTGTATTATGCAACTTGCTATGACGATGTACTTTTGAATCTTCAACGGAAATTGCATGGGGCTACGAAGCATTCGAAACCTCTTTTTCAAAATTTCGAATGACTTTTCCACACAATTTCGCAACTGCGCATGTCAGTGATTAAACATGTCCTTCGCATAACGATACCGTCCGACCGGGGTGTCCTCCGTAAAATTCCCCATGTGATACCGGCCTTCTCGGTAGGGTGCTATGAACTTGTCGGAGTTCGCATAAACCGAATCCACAAGAAAGTACTTTCTTGTTATCAGCGTAAAGAAAAATAATGAGATGGGCATATGCAAATCGAAAATAAGGTTTATAAATGTCTACTGTCGGGTACGCGAAATTCATTCCTTTCGATGCACCACCTCAAGACCTTCATATCCCCTGCTGAACCTTCCCAACCAGCACAAATAAATAAATAAGGTGTGATCAAAAGATGCGACTGCCATGACGTTTTGTGAAAGAAAACCCTTGCGATTTTGATACGGCACTGATTTTGATTTTGGCACATGAGCTGGGATGTGAGTTCCGTCGACAGCACCTAATGCATTCTGTATTGACGAAACATACAAGGTTAACAAACATAAGCATTCATAAGTCTTTTTTCACAAGTGCACGCGAGACAACTTACCGCAAAGTACGGATAGAATCTGCGACTGTCCCGCACTCGAGGGTGAACACCAACATCTTCATTAGGGAGTACTATGAACTCATTGCTTAGTGAGCAAATAGTTTTCAATACATTCCTGAAGTGTCGTGATATTATCTCACTAGAGTGCTGGAACTCCTCTTGCATGTCCCTATTTGTTTCATCTCGACGAATGGCAAATAAAAAGATGGCCAGTTGTTTCCGTGCACTGATGTACTTTGTCGATGCAAGAAATTCACGGGAAACAAGCAGCTCCTCCAACATCATAAACGTTGTATTTTCAACCCTGAAGTGATGATACCCTCTTTTCGAATGGCCATTCAACATTTCATTAACCAATTGATCTCTCGTGAATGGTCATGTCCTGCATGAAAGCTTCGGGATGCGCACGGCGGTCGGTTCCCCATTTGCGAAGTCGACGTGACTTTGCGAAGAATCATAGCCATCCTCTTCGTAAAGTGTTTCAAAAAGCAATTCCCCAACGAGGAAGGACCAAATTGGTTCAGTATTCATCTGACATAACGCAAGTGATATAATGCGCAATAAAAAATGCTTAGCAACGAAACATCATAATTATGCAAGTCAAATCATCAGAACATAATTAAATGTCTTAATACATGAATTATGAAATACAAAGTTAGGTGAGTGGCACAGACTCCGTGCGGAAAGATAACACTACTTAGATTACGCTACGTTAAGATGTCTTACATAAAGCAACTTGCTAAAAAAAGTACAAAAATATTAGATAACTTCTATACTCCGGCATACAGATCTACTCTTCGCCGCTCAGATCTTCCTCCGCTACCCCCTCGCCACTGGACCTAGATGGAATGAAACGTCGGGAAGGCAATGCGAAACTCGAATTTGCAGGCCTCACTACTTTGCTCGGACTACAAAATGAATTCGGCGAGCGATGTTCGGGCAACGTCGGAACATTTGCAAGTTCTCGCGTAAGGCGAGAACTTTTTCGCGTGAACATTTTCGAACATTGCCGTTTGGCCGGAATAAATGTTTCCGTGAGCCCCACCGAAATATTTGATTGTGTTTGATAGAACAATCAAATGTTTCGGATTGTTCTCGGCATCCAAACGCGGGAAGCGTTCAAAGAATGTGGATGCACAAAGAAATGAGGCTTACTTCTATTTGGAGTAGGTGGGTGTATTCTTTTATGACAAGAGGTTGACATAACGAGTTAAATGAAATTATATTCCAAATTCAATTTGTAGAGTCACTAATTTACTTTACTTCAATTCAATACTCATACATAGAGAAAGAGAAGGAAAGGAGAAAAATAATGAGGAACAATAATCAATTTTTTTAATGACATGACTAATAAAAGGAGAAGGGAATGCATAATAATTTAATACAAAAATACATCTTGATTATTTTCTCTACCTTGATTTAGGGTTGAAAAGAAAATAAAATATAAGAAGACAACGAAAGAACAATGACAAGACTTTATCCTACTTTTTTTTCGTTGCAAATTCAACTAAATGGAATGGATTCATTCTCCCTTTTTTTTACCTTATCCTCCTTTAATTTCTTTTGACCCCAACCAAATAGATTTTGGAAATGAATTGGGAAGTAAAGGATGGAGAAAAAGAAATTAAATATTAATACGTATTTTATTTTGTTGAACAGACGAAATTCTTCTTTTGAACCGGCCGCCCAATTAATATCGATCTGACATACACAAAATTGCACCTTAATATTTCTAGATATACACAAAAGTTGCAACTCCGAAAGCCCATATTTAATGATGTGAGAGATCAAGGAGTCTAATGCTTCAATCTCATCCACAATATTAGTGAAAGAGAGTCTTCTTTTGTCGAACTAATTATATATTAAGAATTCTAAACACTGCTTTTTTTAAAGAAATAAGAAGAAAAAAATATTAATTGAAGGAATATATCCTTCTTGCCATTGAATTAAGAAGTTTCTTTGCATTATATTATTATTATTATTATTATTATTATTATTATTATTATTATTATTATTATTATTATTATTATTATTATTATTATTATTATTATTATTATTATTATTATTATTATGCTGTTTCGATAGTTTGATTTTGTCAAAAGTGCTGAGGGGAGCCGTGACCCCATAATTGTATTTATGTGATTTGGAATGGTCATAATTTCTCGTCAAAGTTGAACCGCGGTTGATGGTCTAAATCCCGTTCTAATTAAACCCGTTAACGACGACATCATTAAATAAATGATGACATCGAAGAAAAGATTACTCCCTTCAATATCATGGAATATCACAATAGGAGAAAAAAATGTTCTATAAAGAAATAATTAATTATCACCATAAAATATTACAATATAAAAAAGAATTGGCATTGTCCTAATCACAATGTTACGACTGTTATACTTACATTGCTATATCTTAAAAAAATATCTGAAGATAAAAGATGTCGAATTGTTTTTTTTTTTTTACCTTGTAACATGACATCCTTGCATTAATTAGTTAAAAATGTGTGGGAAATGACGGAGAGTGTGGATCCTAATAATTAATAGGCATGGATAGGCCACAATATGGAAGGAAGTAACAAGAATTAAAAGTTAAAATTTTAGTAAATTCGATCATTTTCATTGAATTTGAGGAGGCTATAGGACGCATAATTTCGTATGCGATTGTGAACCATGAGAAGAGCACGCCCCATTTCATTTAACGACTATCAAGTAAAATATTTTGTATCCCAAAATAGAAAATCGTAGTAGTAATTAGCAAACATAATATCAAATCATACAGTTAGCTACAACACTAAGAATAAATTATTATTATTATTATTATTATTATTATTATTATTATTATTATTATTATTATTATTATTATTATATATGAATCATAATATTTTTAATTCTATTTCATTTGAAAAATTCTCGAGACGTTTTGAAATAAAAAGTATCCTCGAATAGTTAAGAGAAAATTCTCCTTTCAAAGAGGTGCGAAGGCTTAGATCAAAATATTAGAATGAATTTTGTTTCTGATTCTGAATTAATTTATTTTTTTATCACAAGATATATGTCTTAATTTTAAGGATTAATATCGAATTTTAGTCGGTCAGAGAACGTTTGGTTGTAAAATATTTTTTATGAGAATAAAATAGTAGAATATTATATTCTTGAAAAAGTATAAATATTCTTATTTTTGTCTATGTGTGGATGAAAAAGAATAAAATTTTAAAATATGATATTTTAAATTAAATATTTTATTATAAATAGTTTATGTTTAGTATTATAATAATAAAATATTCATATAAAAGCAAAATATTAGAAAATAAAAAAATAAAACGAATGATTCAAAAAGTTAAAAAAATGAGAATATCTCTATTCTTCATATTTTGTAAAATAATTTTATTCTTCTGATGGGTGTAAACATAACCATTTTGATGATTTCTAAGTGGTTTCACGAATTTTAATATTTGATCAAAATAATCTTAAACCAATTGATATTTAACTATATCCCGAGAATAAGGTGATATTCTTTTATTTATTTCATAATCAACCGTTCCTTATATTTTCGTCTAATAAAATTTTGTGTGGCTTTAAAAATTTTGAATTCATTCGGCGGATAATTTCTCCCGTCGTACAAGCATCCTTAACATATTCGTTATGGAAATTACTGATCTTCAATCTTTTTCATACAAAAAGAACCTTTATTTCCAAAGGAATAACAATTATACCATGGGGAAAATGGAGGCTTCGGAAGACTCATAGAAAGAATAACCAGCATATGGACCCGACCTTGCGCCAGCGAGAAGCCCATCTTAATTTATCATTTCTAAGTTAAGCCCATTATGAACAAAAAATCTAAAATAAATCATTTCTTTTTTTTTTTGTGTTTTGAGGACTAGATTAAGAAATTGTACAATAAAACATATTTACGGCTAAATTAAGAAATTGGATACAGCTTGGGAAAACTATTTTCGTATTTTGGATCTTCCCTTCTTAATCTGTCTAGCGTAAAAGTATATATATATATATATATATATATATATATATATATATATATATATATATATGCGCGTGCTGATGTATGTATATATTATCAATATAAACACAATTAATTTCAAAATGAACAAGAACAATTTTAACTTTTTATAGTGCTAAAATTCAATAACTATCCCTAAATAGGCCCCAAGTGAACACCAAATTACTATGAACAAAGAGATAACTAAATAAGTTTTAAAATTTATAAATTTTAAAATATATTTACATAGTGAGTGTGCAACTTTCGTTGTATCGTATTAGATGTCGAATCTAAAAAAAATGACTACTTCAAGGTAAATTAAGCCGAATAAAAAATGAGAATATTTGCTATCATTATGCATGTTCAAATAATAAAAAAAATTAAGTAGATGTTTTGTTAAACAGAACCAAATAAAATTAAAATTAAAATAAAGGAAAAGTCGTTTAAGATGTTATCAAACTAATCTTTGTCATCTTTACATTAATATAGTAAATGTTTTGTCAAGATTAAAGTATAGATGATTAGTCGTCTCTTGCACTATCAACTAATTGAAGATTTTGTCTACTCTCCAAAGAGCTTGTTATAACAACTCTGAATTATGAAATATAAATTACTACTCCCATAGCTCATAATATTCTACTCTATTCACATAAAAATGTATGAACTACAAATATCTGAGTCCTTACTTATCCATTAAAAAGACATACAAATTTAAAGTTTCCTCACCCTAACGCTCAAATCGAGTTCTCTTCCGACCGATGTTTTAGGTTTTGCTATCCTCTTAGAATCACAGTAAATTGAACAAATATGTGATTATATCAATTGAACATCTTTTAACTCAACCCAAAAACCTCTTATAATCCTAGTAGCTATTGATTAATTTTCCCTCAATTAGATGTTTCACTGCAAGAAAAATGTCTGTTTCCACGATTGTAACATGGGAAATTAGAGGAAAATCATCGAAAACATTAGTTTCCGATGGTTTTCCCAACAGAATGCAATTGTCGAAAATCTGCTCGTTGCAAAACTTTTCCATTTTTCTCTAGTGGCCATTGGAAGTTCCCGTGGCCAAAACCATGGAAAAATGTTCTCACGGTTGAAATCGTGAAAAAGTTCTCACGGCTTTGGCCGCAGGAAAACACTTCGCACGGTGTGAACCGTGTGAAAAGTTTTCACAACTGCAGTCGTGGGATTAGCCGTCACAAAGTTTTTTTTTTTCAAAAAAAATATGCCCGCTGTCAGAACGGCCGTCATCGTCGCTCATAGTGGGCTGGTCGGCCAGATTAATTACGCCGATGTCGGATCAGCCACTGGGCAGCCCGCCCGAGGCTCGATCAGCTGTCGGGCGGCCAAATCCGGCCGCCTGAAGCACGATCCATCGTCAGGCGGCCAAATCCAGCCGCCTGAAGCATGATCCATCGTCGGGCGGTCATATCCGGCCGCCCGCAGCATGATCAGCTTGCGAGTGGCCACATCCGGCCGGTAGCAGACGGATCGACTGTAGGACCACGGAAGGCAAGATCTCACCGTCGGACTGGACACGTCGGCACATGCGCTGGTCGTGCCGGCCTACGAGGAGAGGGAGAGGGAGAGGGCGAGTGGGAGAAGGACGCACTAGAGAAGGCGCTGTCGACGGCCCGCTTCACCGAAGTCGGAAGCATCAGAGTCGGGCCGCTGCAGAATGAAATCGAAGAGGAACGGCCAGATTTATAATGTAACGCCGCGCATCCATCCGCCCGATGGGAAACCCGGGCGAGAAATGAAAATGGAACTTCCCATGGCTGGAGCCGTGGGAAATGTTCCTTCAGCTCCAGCCACGGGAACTTCCCACGGCTCGCGCCATGGGAAACTTTCCTATGGCCCGAGCCGTGGGAAATGCTATTTTTCATTAAAAAATCTAAAAATGAAAATAGAAATCGATCACAATTTTTGTTACGTTTTCAAATGAAAAACAGAATTCATCGCAGCGTGCATTAGTTTTCAATCCCACTAAACGAAACTTAAAATTCGAATGTCATAGAAATGAAACTTAAAGTAAACAACTAATTTTCTTTTTCATCTTCATCTTCGTTATCATCATCTTGATGTCGGCCACACATTGCCTCACGAATCAATCTCTTCATCCCTTTTTCGCTGTCGCGCTTCGAAAGCTTGTCGTTGCGCTTCAAATTCTTAGCGAACCTCTTGACAAATACCTTCGCGAACCTTTTGTTGGACTTCCATTAATCGTTGATTCAACATCTCATTAAATAGCCATCACGCTTCTTCACCGGGAACACTGGATATTGATTTTCGTCCATAACCAATATCCATAGTACTAACGGATGTCCCGAGACCGTACATCTGGCCCCCTATTCACTCCAACATGGTCCGTCCATAATTGTCAACAAATCAATGATGTGGCCGACCCCTGCGTGACCTGTGAATGATGCTCGGCTTCTTTTACTTTGAAGGACTCCTGTAAGTTGAATGAGTGACGTTATGAGATTCAAAAATAACGAAAGTTACATCACATCATTGTCTAACTTACATATGTCTCCCGAGCACGCGATGAAACTCATTTCGAGTTCTTTTTTTTGATGAGTTTTTAGAAAAATCTCATCTTCGGTGGGTGTTTTACCCATCTCCTTTTCCTACATATGAAATAAAAGTTAGCACATACCAAATTTTAATTTCAAAAGTTAGCACAAAACAAATGAAGTACCAGTCGTCGGGCAATAGTCGACGTCGAAACACAACCACCCACGTGCAAATATGCTCCATAGTCTGACTCGCGATTCGTCTTCGCTTTTTCGCACTTAAATTTATATGTCTCGGTGGACCACTTAGCTATTAGCTCGCTCCAAATAGCCTCTCCAATCCAATTGGGCCGTTCTCTTATGTATTCCCTTTAACGTTACTATCCTATCAAAATCACAATCTTAGACTAAAATACTCCCTTCTCAGGTGTTACCAGTCAATTAAATCTTAATTTAATCCATATATGGGTCACAAAGCATACCAATATAGTCATAAATGATTTACTGAAACATGCCACAATGCAAAAATACTGATGTGCATCTATACATGCATATATACCATGCTCCACAAAGTATTTTGAACTTTATTTTAACATATATTTCAAGTTAAACTCTTACTTTTATAAACACTTTTGTATTATGCTTTATTGATAACTTGTAGCATTTGAATTTGTAAATTAACATACTTTTTAAAACCAAATGATGTTGCTTTTGTTGCATTCTTTTTAGGACTCTAAAAAAGGAGGTAAATGCCATAAGATCACACCATCACAACTAGTTGATCACAATCCTGCACGAGCTTGCATAAAAAAAGGACAACTTTGAAAAGTTAATCTAGTACACCAGACTATCTAGCTTTTGGACATCATCCGATCAAGAATGGAAGCTTCTGAAATGGGTGGACACGTGTAGGCTGATGAATAAATATATAAAGAGAGAATAATTAACCTCATAAAAAGGAGAGTCGTAGCTTGGAGAGGAGGCTAGTTCTTGAAGATTGTTCTTGGTGATAGCAAGGAGAAGAAAGTATTTTATAATTTCTACTATGATGAAACTTGATTCAACTCTATGTTATTTGATGAGCTAATCTTGTTTAATTTTTGAGTTAGTGTAGTTCATCCATATATGTTGATTTGAATGTTCTTTTATGCTAGCATTTTACTTATTTATATCTTATTGATTCTCTATTTTTTCACACTTTTATTCTGTGCTATCAATAGTTTATCACCCCGAGAAAGGATTAATCTTCGAATAGGATCTATAACTTATTTTTATTATCATTGTAATTGTACAATCATATTACATGTACACTAACACGAGAAATTGAGTGATTTCTAATTATCACACTTCATATGAGAATCTTAAGAGAAGAAATCTAAGAGGGATTATCCTCCCATTGTCAATTCTAGTTACAAGAGTAGTCTAATTGATATCTTCTGCAATGTTATCACACTGGGAGTTGTGCATTAGAGCATTGGTGTGAATATTATTATCTTAAGGGTAAAAAGAGTATACAGCTCATTTTTGAGGTGCAAGTTAAAGTAGCTCCATCGACATATTGTAAAGATAAAATTTTGCTACACAATATCGACCGACCTATTGTATAGTGCGTTGTGCACTCATAACCCCCTTATCTTAACTTATGCTATTTGTGTCTTGAATCCAACACATACACATACGGAGCAAGACCTATATATCACAATAATTTTTTTATTCGGATTTACTAATTTTTTTCGTAATGAACTGAATTATTGCAACTCTGTAGTCTTAATTAAGACAATATCATTGAAGAGGTATACTACTACTACTAGTACTATTATAACTTATAGACTCATTGAAAAATTCACCAATAATCATCAGCATTTGTTGCATGAAAGAGGTAGAAGACATGACATTATAGATAGATACATGAAAGAGTAATTGTTGAAGAATAATCACTTTTACTTTACACGAGATGGACATACGAACACAATAATGTTGCCTAAATTACTGAATAAATATCAAGTATAATTATACCACTATATATTCTTTACTGAAATAAAAATGACTCGTAATTAACTGTGGCATATCACGTAGAGCACGAATACTATATGCCAAGCAATTAAAATCACCCCAAAGCTCCACCATTCCATTCCATGCGTAAATGCAACCATATCGGTTGCATGCTGGTCTATGTACCCACCCGTGATTCATGATAAGGTGATGATGTGGACCAATATCATTTCCAAATGCATGCAAACGCAGAGAAAATACGTAAAGCGTTTTTTGAAAGTGATTCTGCAATTCGAATGCATGAACTGGTAATTTCTCTTCCATATATAACAACTAAATCACAGTGCCAACTATATCTAGCTCGAAAGAGATCGACCTTTCTCTAAATTAAGAACGACCCACAGATGCATGCAAAAAAAAAACCTTTAATTAAAATATTTGTCAGCTCGTCAATTTTCGTCTAGCATGTACGTATGCTTTTGGCACATGCGATGTCGCAGCTGCTCGAGGCCAAATATGCAGATCAGCTGGTTGGTAACAAATCAAGCAGAGGCCAAAATACATCGGCATTTAGATATTGCAGTACAGATAGATTTTTAAATGTGCTAATAGCTCCGGCCATACACCAGTGGATTATCGATCATGACCTAAAATAAGAGATACGTCTTTGAATGAACGAAGGGCCAAAGCTACATAGGCAGGCAGGCAGGCAGCAAGGGTTCATTAGGTGAGTTATGTTAGGGCACAAGTCTCACAACTGCCGCAAGGAGAGCATGCAGCAAACAGATAACCTCTTTCTGCACCCGATCAGCAACCAGGGAATACTACAAATATGTACACTTATGATAATCAATTGGACAAAGCATGCTTTCAAACTAATGGTGTGAAGGGAGTTAATTATATACTATAAGCTTCTACTCTCCTCTCTCTCTCTCTCTCTCTCTCTCTCTCTCTCTCTCTCTCTCTCTCTCTCTCTCTCTCTCTCTCTCTCTCTCTCTCTCTCTCTCTCTCTCTCTCTCTCTCTCTCTCTCTCTCTCTCTAGTGGTCCTGTATGTATGACTTCAAACTAATGATCAGCCAAGTATTCCACCAGCCATCTTTGTTTTATATACCTCGAATTCATTAACGATACGGATTCGGACGCCAACGGTGTCCATTTTTTATACCCCAATCGATGAATTAACTAATTTATTAACATTTCTTACTGTGCCAAGGTCGTGCTGTCTTGTTGGGTCTCTGGGCGAGTGCGAGAGGATCAGAGGAAGCGAGGATGCAACCGACGGCTTGTCCGGGAGGGAGGATGACAAAGGTGGGCTGATGGGCTGGCGAGCAAGGATGTTTGGCGAGGAGGTCGCGGCCGGTGTCAAGGCAGGAAGTGAGGTCGTGTTGTTCGGCGAGTTCGGGAGGTCAACGAGAGGACGCATGCAGCAGCTCGTCAGGGAGCGAAAAGGATGATGGCGGGCCAGCAAACCTGTCGGCGAAGGGAGGATCGATCCTTTAGATGTCGTGCGAGAGAGAAATCGTCGGATGAAGAGAAAAAAAAAACAAAGCATATAACTTCATAGTTCAGACCAAATTGAACCTATGGAGCAATTGAATCGCCATTAAATCGGACGATCCTATAACTAAGGAATAGCTGAATCGCACATTTAACAATCTGACATTTAAATTAAATGGAACGACCGAACGAGTAAGAAAATAGATAGTAGTAGGGAGCATCCCCGTTAAATGCATGCTATTGTTAAGTGCAGCAATCATACATTTTAGACTGCAAGTCAAGTCAGGTGATGACGACCTTTGACAAGAGAGAGGGTGTGCTGTTCACGGGTTCACCAAACTAGTTAAAAAAAAAAGTGAGGGTTCGCATTTCGTTTTCTTGAATTCGATCAAGTCCTTTTCTTGTCAAAGTCCTTTTGCACCTAGGGAGAGGGAAAAGAGGTCACGGACGGACATGAGAGAACAAGTACGTACAGGGTTTGACAACGAATTGGAGCAAATACAGATCCAAACAGGCAAGCCGCCCCATCGAAAAGTTTGGTGAAGTGAAGCAACAATAAATATATATACATATATATATATATGGAATATGACTTTCTATCCATGATTTATTGGCCCTGTTCAATTCATTGAATCAACAATTTGATCCGAGTTTATCGTTTCGCTCTCATCCGCCATATTAATAACCCTAAACATAAATAGATCTCAAAGAGATCTAAATGAGGAGCTTGGCCAAACAATTGGGACCCGGAGATATATATATTAATTAATTTGGCGCTAGCCATCTATATTTATCCTCATCCACTAGCTTTGGATTGATTCATTGGACTGAATGCACATCCTACCATACATACTACGAAACATGGACTGCTCCCAGCCTTAATTATTAGGTGTTATTATGCCCCTAGAAGATTCGGATGAATATTGTCCAGTTATGTCTTTTGCTCTCTTGAATTGAAACTTTACCTATCTAGTTTCAACCCTAGTTTCTAGGAGCAAATTTCAAGGCCAATATTTGTTCCCCTGAAATTCAATTCATTCCAATATTATTGACCATCTTTGGCCAGGCCTCCGAGCCTTTGAGCATCCGAGAGCAAAACACCCTTGGACAAGTATATGCCACTATATATATATATATATATATATATATATATATATATATATGGAGAAACATTTTCCATTAATTTGATCAGGCATCAGAAGCATGTTTTTCAATTAAAGTAACCAAGATATCACAAATCTATAAGTTTATTGGCCTGAAATATTTTGATCAGAAAAATATATTGTGATGTAGCGGGCAAGTGAATAAGTTTGAGGTTTGATTACTATTAGTAGAGTAGGGGAAATATTACGTATTTCTAATGCTTTTTTTTTCTGGCCTACTTATATTAATCATTTTATTTAATTACAATAACATTATGTGATATTCTATTAAGTACCTAAGTTGACAATGAATCAATGATATAAATATATATATATATATATATATATATATTAGAATTTAATCTAATTGGTAAGTTATAATGAAGTCATCCATAAAGCTGGAATACTTTTTTTAGTACGTATGCCTCAAGATATATAATTGATGTGTAATTTATTGATGCGATGTATATATCAGAGGAAAGGAATTCGAATCATAAAACAAATATATAGCATAGTTCTTCATCGACTGTACTTCATGTTTTATTTTATTTGTAATAAAAAATTCAGATAATCATAACACATATTTTATATAACGTTAATTAATTATATACTCTCAATAGAATTTCAAGGTGGACATATCTTATTTAATATCCATTCTCAAATTTAATCATACTGATTGCTTCTTATGGCTCCTTTGGTTTTTTTCTTTAAAAGAATTCTTACACCGTTATATTTCCATGAATGAACTATATAGAACTTAATAAGGTTCTTTAATCTTAATACTTAACAAAAAAAATTATCTACGTGTGTATATATATATATATATATATATATATATTACTTATAATCTAAGAAAATCTCGTGAAGGAATAGGGAAAACAGGTTAATTAATGTTCTTTTCTAACAACTGCCGACACGAAATCGTTTAATCCAAAATTATCAAACATGACAGCCTCACGCAGCTCGTCTTCGGAAACCCTAAAATTATGCAAAAACAAAAAACAATATATATAGAAATATACTATAGTAATTGTGGCCAGTTTTATAATAATAACAATATCTCACATGACCATGCAGAAGAACACATATTGTATAATGACACAGGTCATTACAATATGGACAAGACGACATAATTAGAGTGAAGCGTAGGATGCCAGGGGTCCAGATCCTTGATTCAATTTTTTTTAAAAAAATGCTTTAATTAAGAAATGGAATTCACTAAATAATGATTGTTTAATTAATTATTAATTCCTAATTCACCAAGCACGCTGTTTCAAATAAATTTCGTATTGTATGCCTGCAATTATTGATGTTGGTGTTACAAATTAAGCATCTTACTGTTTGTACTTATACAAGACAACAAATTTGAATTTTTTTGGGTGTGTGTGTGATTTATTTTGTTGAAAGCTTAATTAGTGTATAGATGAGCAAAATTAATTCTGAAAAAAAAACCACCAACTTAAAAAAATTGAGCATAATACAACTAGTGGCCCCCAATTAACTATAAGCCACAAAGTAACCCTCATAAAAGCCAAATCAAATATTCTTGGGGGGAGACCAAAAATGGGCCACAATATACGGGCGTACGATTAACACTTCAACCCTTCCATCATGCCGTTTGTGGATTAAATTTACTGAAAAATTAACATGTTTGAAGAATAAAATTAGAAATCTTATTTAAGAAAAAAAATAAGGGATGCATGGTTGTTAAAATCTGCGTTGCCTAACATATATTTTCTTGATATTGAAGTAAATAAAACGAATTACCACCAATCTGCTTCAAGAACCGGTTGGTGGGAACATCATTATTATAAGTCTTAAGCCCTCCCAACATGGTTTAAGGTGGTAGTAGACTGACTGGCCATGTGTTCACAGGCTTGAAAACTGTACTCCGCCAGAGAGAGAGAGAAAGAAAGAGAGAGAGAAGAGAAGTGTCTGTAAGTGTGAGTGTGAGTGTGTGTGCGAGAGAGAGAGAGATTTTTCCTCAATGAAGACAGAGGGCTGTGAGATAGAAGCCAAAGAAATCAACTATCAAATCGCCATTTCAAGAAGAGCTAGAGAAGAACAGCAACCACAAGAAGGGGAGTTGTGCCATCACCACCCTGCATCATGCCCCAACGAACTGGGCGCTTCTATTGAGTGGCCAAAGCTTAGGGTGAGGAACGTGCTGAAGAACGTGAGCTGCCACGCGAGGCCGCTGGAGATCCTCGCCATCGTCGGTCCGAGCGGCGCCGGCAAGTCCACGCTGCTCGAGATCCTGGCGGGGAAGCTGACGCCGCCTTCCCCGCCCACCATCCTCGTCAACGGTAAGCCCGTCGACAAGTTCGACTTCCGCAAGATCTCCGGTTACGTCGCGCAGAAGGACACCCTGTTTCCGCTGCTCACCGTCAGGGAGACGCTCCTGTTCAGCGCTAGGCTCCGCCTCGGAGGCTGCAATGACCAGAGGAACCGGGTGGACAACCTAA
The DNA here is from genome assembly GCA_030549335.1 of Pontederia crassipes. Classification (NCBI taxonomy): domain Eukaryota; kingdom Viridiplantae; phylum Streptophyta; class Magnoliopsida; order Commelinales; family Pontederiaceae; genus Pontederia; species Pontederia crassipes. The sequence goes on from CM060190.1 coordinate 42,220,930, forward strand.
TACAGGAGCTCGGCCTGGAGCGCGTTGCCGACGCCCGAGTTGGCGCCGACGACGGCCGCGTCCGTGGGATCTCCGGGGGCGAGCGTCGGAGGGTGTCCATCGGCGTGGAAGCGGTCCACGACCCGAGGGTTCTCATACTCGACGAGCCCACGTCGGGGCTCGACAGCATGTCCGCCCTCCAGATCGTCAGCATGCTCAGGACCATGGCGGAGGCGCGCGGCCGGACCATAATCCTCAGCGTCCACCAGCCTGGATTCCGCATCCTCAAGCTCATCGGCTCCCTGTTACTACTCTCCGACGGTGCCGTCGTTCACCAAGGTACGGTCGATCAACTCCACTCGCGTCTCCGTGGCATCGGCCTCCAGCTTCCCATTCACGTGAATGTCCTCGAGTTCGCCATGGATTCCATCGAGGCCCTCCGCGCCGAGAACTACGAACGCGCTCAGGAACATCGATATCCACAGTCCAAATCAGTAATCCATCAGTTATCCAAAAAATTCGATCGACTGGAAGGCGTTAAAAGGAGAGACGTCGACAAATGCACGCTCCAGCAACTCTTCCAACAGCACAAGGTCGTCGACGAGGACGAGGAGTCCCTGCTCCACCTCGACCTCCATTACGACTACGCGAACTCGAGGCTTCGAGAGGTCGCCATTCTCACGCACAGGTACATGAAGAACGTGTTCCGCACGAAGCAGCTCTTCGTCTGTCGGACGGTCCAAATGTTGGTCTCAGGTCTCGTGCTCGGTTCCATATTCTACGACCTGGGCGACGACAAGATCGTGGAGCGAGTCGGCCTCTTCGCCTTCATCCTCACTTTCTTGCTGTCGTGTTCCACCGAGGCGTTGCCCATTTTCCTACAAGAGCGGGAGATCCTGATGAAGGAGACGTCAAGCGGGAGCTACAGGGTCTCTTCCTACGCCATAGCCAACGGCCTCGCGTTCCTCCCTTTCCTCCTCATCCTCGCCGTTCTCTTCTCGGTGCCCGTCTACTGGCTCTCCGGGCTCAACCGGAACGCCCCGGCGTTCATGTACTTCCTGCTTCTGATATGGCTGATCCTGTACACGGCGAACTCGGTGGTGGTCTGCATCGGCGCTCTGGCGCAGAACTTTATCGTGGGGAACTCGATCATCGCCGGGGTGATGGGCGCCTTCTTTCTCTTCTCCGGCTACTTCATAACGAAGCAGGCGATGCCGAGCTACTGGGTGTTCATGCACTACGTCTCCTTGTTCAAGTACCCGTTCGAGAGCTTCCTGCTGAACGAGTTCTCCGGGTCCGACAGGTGCCTGGAGGGCGGCGCCGGGGCGTGCCTACTCAGAGCGGCGGATCTGCTGGAGGCGCAGGGACTGAAGGAGGAGTGCAGATGGAAGAACATGATGACTATGGTGGGCTTCATCTTGGCCTATAGGTGCTGTGCATACATCATACTTAGGTGCAGGTGCAGATGTGTACAAAAGGGTGGGCTCAGGAGAGCCCTAGTTTAGAAATTAGAAGAGGAACTCTGATCGAAAAAAAAAATTAGAATATGAACTATATTATTATTATTACTCTTCTTCTGTGTGTTTCTTGTACTTAATGTAATTGTCATATAATTAAATAGACAAAAAGTAAAAAGTAAATCCCCTTGTGTTGATTATTGAAATTAACACCCCGATTTAATAAGCACAGATGTCGCAATTTTTTTGTTGACTTGGCGTGGAACAATTTTTTTTTTGTTGGTTGACCTTTTAGAATCTGAGATCGAGAGATTTCAAACCATATTGAGGTTCCCTGTATTTGTTATTTTGTTTTTTTAACAAGGTACTCCACTCTTCTCAAGTTCGCATGATAAAGAAAACGCAGGAAGGACTTGAGTTCTTTTTGTCTGAGCTTTGCAAGATCCGAAGTCTAGACCTTTAAAATTGTTAATGATATCTTGGACTTTGTGATTGGCTTTAGTTCAGGAAAAACAAAGGATAAAATCGTAAATATAAACATTAGAATTGTGACGCAAGGCAACTGATGATGTCCAAAAAACCAATGTTGCAAATAGTAAAATACCAAAAAATGATTATATCCGACACTAAGTTAATAATGTTCAGTGGTTAAACTGATAAAAATTATCTATTTTGACCAAAGGGGTTGTGTGAACTAGCAGGCAGCTTACCTCATTAAAAAAATCAATTTTTTGAGAATATAAAAAATTCTCGTGAGCATAATGGATCGACTTTTCAATCTATGCATTGGCAACCAGCAAAGATGTAGTACAGTTAGATCCTCCCTACTACATACTTTCTCCCAACAACTATGCGGATCATATCCGCATGAACTGATGGTACAAATTTAAATATACCCCCTGAAAAAGTTTATCCAAAACATAGATACATATGCACTCTGAAATTAATCCAAATACACAAATCCTTTTTGTATCTAATTTAACAGAAGAAATAATAAAGTACAAAATTATAAAAACCTGGAGGATTCATTGTAATAGATGATATAAGGAAACACACATCGTCAACAGTTTGGAAGGATCATCATGTCCGGCATCCAACTTTATGCGGAAAAGGAAGATCCCTACAAAATTGACCGGACAATATCATCGAGAGAAAAAAAAAAGTTCTAATCTTTCAGAAGTCATACCGTAGCGGCTCTTATGAAACATGATATCTTAGAAATAAAAAATTGATCGTTGGCCCTAGAAAGAAAACCGAGAATTGAGTTAGGTGCATCCAACTAGTACAATGATCAATTAATTTTTTATTGGTTAATTGGAAACAATGAAACAAGCTAGTGACATAAATATGATATTCATGTAAGTACCAGAAAATTTGGTTAATTTACCATGGTTGCCCAGAGTTAAACATAAGCGAGCCAGCGGGAAGCAAAGAGGATATGAAGCTGGCTTCCCAGTGATGGTGAGGTGCCACCTCTATCTCCTCAATCGCCAAAAGGCCTTACTGCATCCCATTATGTGATGACAGATAGACTAGAAGAATATGCATTGTTGTTTAACATATTAAAACCATAACAAACACAAGCTTTTTGAAGTGTTATGCGACACTAGTTTAATGTAATTGTTTTACCTCTTCATTGACACCAATTACTTCTGTATCTTGCTAAGATGAAATGGTATCGTACTCCAAAATTAACATATAGAGAACATAATCACAGTTCATTAGTGGGTTAGAGAAAGTTGATCTTCACTGGATATGTAGCTTATTTGTCTCAATATTTGTGTCAACCCGTCCAAGATTTCGTAGATTTCTTTCCTCTTTCTGTGTCTAGTATCCTTCACCAGGAACTCGTGGACCTCCCCATCCACCTGGATTAAGCTACAACCAGGGACTTTCTCCATTCCTTCTTGACGCATAAGTGCACGGATATTCCCTACGCACTCCCACCTTCCTTTTAGTGCTATAGAATTAGACACCAAAACTTGGTAACAAGAACTTGATGGTTCCAATTCTACAATCTTTTGACTAACGAAATCAATCAAGTCCTCAGCCCCATGAGCAACACAGGAGCTGAGCAAAGTTGCCCACAAAACAGCATTTGGTTTCATGGGCATACTATAAAGAAATGCAACGGCTTCTTTCAACTTTCCTGCTCGGCCAAGGAGATCCATCATGCATCCATAGTGCTCCATTCTTGGAATGATGCCATACTTTCCTACCATTTGGTTAAAAATAGCCTTACCTTCTTCAATAAGCCCTCCATGGGTGCATGCAGACAGAACTGCAATAAAAACAACATCATCTAGATCTACTCCTTCAGAGCTCATTCTGTGGAACAGGGTAAGAGCTTCTCTACAATGTCCATTGTAAGCTAAACCTGATAACATTGTTGTCCATGTTACAACACACCTCCTGGGCATCTGATTGAACACGGATTCAGAACTAATGATGTCCCCGCACTTCGCAAACATATCTATCAGAGAATTTCCTAAAGCAACTGTTAGATGAACATCATTCTTCTTTATGTAAGAACGAATCCAATTTCCATGTTCAAGACTTCCAAGTTGAGCACATGCTGATACTACAGAAGTAAGAGTAGCCTCATCTGGAGGAAACTTCTCTTCAAGCAGCATCAACTGAAACATCTTTAGTGCCTCGTCGAAAAGGTGGTTCTTGTTGTAACCTGCAATCATTGCATTCCATGAAACCACATTCTTAACGGGCATTTGCAAAAACAACTTCTTTGCATTTCCTAAATCACCAATATTCATATAAGCTGATATCATGGTCGTCCATGAAATAGCATCTTTGCCTTCCATCCGATCGAAAAGAGATTGGGCAGCTAAAGTATCACCAATAGTCGCATATCCTGATATCATGGTATTCCATGAAACAGTGTCCTTAGTTTCCATCCGTTGGAAGATCGACTGAGCCAATGCCATATCCCCTCTCCTAGATACACCCATAAGAACAGAATTCCAAGATATAATGTTCCTTTCGGGCATCAACTCAAAAAGAGACATAGCCTGCTCCAGGTCCCCACGTGCAATGTATGCACCAACTATAGAATTCCATGATATTACATCCCTTTCAAGCATTTCGTTGAACACTCGATGAGCCATATCCATCTCCTTGCCGCACTTAGAATATGTGCTCAAAAGAGCATTCTGAACAAAGACATAACAGCCAAAACCAGACATTACGATCTGAGCATGGATGCTTCCACTGAGCCTCAAAGATTCCGCAGCTTCGCAGGCTTTCAAGAGGAATGTGAAGGTAAAGTTGTTGGGCCGAATCCCACGGAGATTCATCTTGCTGTAAACGATTAAGGCTTCACTCAAACGGTTCAACTCGACGAGTCGTTTGATCATGGTGTTGTGAGCGACAACATTGGGGCTCCAAGCATTGTCCAGGACACGGATGGCGTACCCCGGCGAGTGGAAGGCAGAGGAAAGGTCGATGAGCTTGGGAAGCAGGAAGTCGGCTGATCTCAGGCCGTGGACAATCGCTTGCAGGTGGATTTGATTCAAGTCCCTCACGTTCTTGGTTCGTTGAAGGAGTTGAAGCAGTCTCTGCTCCATCATTGCCGGTCGATATCAGTCGACGATGGCGAGCATACCGCATCGTTGCCAACCCGTGTCATGAACTGCCGCTGCCGTGACCCGTCCTGGACCTCTGGGCGCCTGCGGAGGGCGCGATCCAACTATCGCCGGCGGCCTTCTTTTCCGGGTAGGCGCTCGGTGGCTCTCCAGTTCGACCTCAAGAACGGATTAAGAAAACAGTGGTCGTGTTTCGGGCTTTCGACTAATTTGAACTCATTATATTTTTTGAAAAAAATAATTATTTATTTAATATATTAATATTTCGAATACGGATCCTAATTATATATTAGGATCTACATTATAACTCTCTAATTTGTACCATTAGATTTAAATCAACTTCTGAATTAGATGGAGGCATAAATCAACGGAAAGATCCGGATCCTCCATAGACTCTGAACTATCTATATCTCGAAACGGTGATTTGATAGAGGGAAAAAAAAAAAAAAGAATTCCATTCCCCATAATCTCATGGGGCGTTTAATATGGACCAGTTTGATTCAAATCGATCGTATCATATGACCTGATGTTTGACATAATTGAATCAAGTCGAAGTGAAAATTTGGAATCATATAGCGTGATCTCCTTTCAGTCATTATTTTCTTCCATCCTTTTTTTTATTCTTTTGTTGATCCAACGGTTAAGAAAAATGACACATAAATAAAAAATTTATCAAATAAAATAATACAACAATAAAAAAAATGCAAAAGCAAAAGAGATAAAATACATCAAATTATCTCGATCACCTTGCAAAAGTAAAAGGTACATCCCATAGTTTCAGTCAAAAGTAAAAATATGAGTACTAAACATAGAAAATCTTACTGTCAATCATGACTTAATACGTCTCATCCAAATAGATATACCATCTAATATAACGTATAAACATACGACTCATAGTAAACTCGACCACAATCATATACACGTGTCATCCGAAGTGTAGTCTCCGCGCACACATCAACACATCACGAGTCATAATCATGTACCTGTGGGATCACACAAAAAAGCAAGCTCAATCGTTAGCATAAAGCTAAGCGTGAGTTCGTATAAGTTGTCAGAATAAGCATGAAGAGATCATATAATCAAATGCAAGAGTAATATTAAAATAGAAAAACATGATTTATGTCTTTTCATTTCCTTTTTTTCCATTTTCATTTTCATAATCAACACGTCACGAGTCATAATCATTTTCGTTCTTGTTCGTCTTCATTATTTGTGTTCATAATTATAAGGATGAAATCCTTCCTTTCATCTTTTGATCATTTATTCTTTCACGCATTCATTCTTTGAAATAACTCTTCATTCTTTTAGGAAATACCGTTGTCAGCACACAAGGTGCAGTTTATCTAGACCATCATGAGCTAGTGGATGATCAATTCCATGGCCAACTCCGTCGGATGGGATGACCTCGTGCAAGGAGAAAACATCCGTAAAGAAGAGACTCCCATCTAGATAGAGTAAATAGTAACATCTAGATAGAGTAAATGGTAACCTGTGAGAAAGTGTCTCGCACAAGGCTAGCTTAATTTCCTCCCATCATAGTGGACCTCTCTTTTAATTTGTAGATTGATCAAAGTCGTATGGATCGTAGCTTTGAATTATCATGGACCTCTCTTTCAATTCGTAGATTGATCAAGGTCGTATGAAGTATAGCTCTGAATCATCTTTAAGTTCGTTTCATTCGATAATAAATCAGGTGAACATGGACTTAATAAATCAGAAGGTTCGATTAGGGTCGAATTCCTTCTGTCCACATACCGAACGTCCGGAGGTCAAGCGATCGTTCGTCTTTAGTTCTTTTCAACGATAGTCCGAAGAGGGAGCAAACGTTCATTTATCATTTCATAGAAATTCATAATGGTTCATCATTGTTCTTCATATAGTTCATAAGGATCATCATCATTCATCATTCATGGAAGATCATAATCAAGTTGGCATCACATTCTTTCAGTTCCGTTTAATCATAAGAAAGGGTAAATATGGTTCCGTTGAGCATAATTAACTTCACGAATAGATTAGATATCAAATACATAAATTAGGGTTCATAGATCGGTCATCATTCTGATGGTCAGAACCCGGGCTGAGTATAGGTGGAACCCATGCCAAGTTTTGACGAAATCAAACTCAAAAGAATCCACGCAGGAACCCGGACCGGGTCAGAGTCATACTCGGGCCGAGTTGGGGTGTGATTGGATCGGGAGAATCGATTCGTCCAATTGTCTTCTTCGGTTGATGTTCGGGCTAGGTCAAGTAGTGACCGGGTCAGGTACTGGAACTCGCAGAGCTCGGAGCTCCGCGTTAGTGGCGGATTCGGGACGAGTTCGATGGAACTTGGTCCAGGTTGATTTGATCTGGGTCAGGTTATGGGCAACTCGGGCTGGGTTCTTGCTATGTAGAATTGCATGAGTTTACATGGTTCAATCCTTTCGTTAATCACGGTGATCATGCATCGATATCATGAGTTTGTAAACACAAACTAAGATTTCATAGTATCATCTACATCATACAAAAGTAATATGCACATGTATAGTTTAGACAAATTCGAATTCTACGTACAAAGTCATTAGACGAGTTCATATGGTTCGCAGAAATAATCAAACACTTCATAAATTCATATATTACGTTTTCTAGACATGCCTTCATCTAAATGAGTTCGAATTGGCATATGAAATATTCGATGGGAATCCTAACATTCGCAAAAATGAGTCTACGGTTCTAGGAGTTCATATGTCATGATTTTCTAGCATGCAAGTAGGGTTTTAATCTAGTTACAATTTCTAGGAATCATGCACGAATTCGTCTAAAAACTTAACATATGAGATAGATTCTGAATTCACACCTTAATGCTTATGATTTTGTAGTTCGTCCTCGCTTCGTCCGCGTCCTGCTCCTCCTCCTACGTTGCATGCGTCGTTTGTTCACTCATTGGCCGCGATCACTGGCAGCACACGATCAGAGTGGGAGGAAAGTAGAAAAAAAATGAGAATAGAGAGGAAGGAGGGAAGGTTTTATGGTGGCATTGTTGTCCCTTGGCCTTTCCTATCTCTCCATTTCTACAACAGGTAGAAGAATTGAAGAGGGGAGAGGAAAGGAGGAGCATGACTGTTGCTCTTCATTTCCTCTCTTTCCTTTTTTTTTTTTTTTTGACTGGTGCATTACAGATCAGGTAACTTAATTTCCACCCTTCGATTTTATATTTTACTATAGCAACTTTTGACCTTTTTCTCAATTTTTCTTTGACATGACAATGTTTTTTTCAATTTTTTTTTCTTTTTTTCTTTTCCTTGTTTTCTCTCTATTACAATTTTCTCACAAAATAAATTATTTATTAAATATAATATATTTATTATAAAAGGATTAATATGATATTATTTATTACTTATCATCCCTTAAGAGAATTAATATTTCATTAAATATAATTCATTGAAAATATTTTTTATATTTATATAATATATTTTTAACAAAAAATTTAATAAACAATTTTAGTTCATACGAATATTTTATTATAAAAATAAATTATATATTTATAATACTTATTTTTTTCTTCAAACAACTATTAAAATTAATCTTTCACATCAACATTTTCATATCACCTCAACTATCTATCTAGTTCCTCATCAAGTCCATCCAAACTCATTTTGAACTAATTTACAATTCAATCATTCACGTAGAACTCGAAAAGAACTACGATTTCACTGTCCAAACATCACCATGGAACTTCGATCTTATCGCCTCTAAACTCTTACCCTCTCATTTCCCATCTCTAACCCACCCTTTTGTTCTTTGGTTCCTCTAGTATCTCCTTTCCCAATATCTTCTCCTGATTAAAATATGAAATTCAACACTATAAGAAAGATAAATTAAATTGTGATAATCAAATAAAAAAGGGTACAATCCTAGACTAAATTACTCTTAAAAGCAAGAGCATTTTGATAGTACTTTTATAAATTGTGAAGGATGATATTACTAGCCTTAACCCTCCTTTTGTTTTCCTTCCATCAGCAACCATGTCCCTATTCTTGCCCTAAATACCCCTTCAACATGATCAAGCTATTGAAGACGATCTCATTTGGAGGAGAAGATGGGCATTAAAAGGAAGAAGAAACTCCTAATTGCAATTAGAGATTATGTATGCAAATAGGATGAACCCATTTGATTTTCATCTCTTTTTTTTCAATTCAATATTAGAATGAGAGCTTTGATTATTTCTTTAATGGATTTGATGGTAATATGGGATTGGGCCTTATCTTGACATAGTAATGAAGATTAAATAAAGCTAAAATAGTATGAAAAAAAATAGGGCTCAATGTGATGTACTCTTCAAATGAATATGATTGTTTTTTCCTATTTATTTTTTGATTGTGGATATAAGATGTTTTCATTCATGTTAACCTTAAATAGTTATGTAATGCATTATTGTTATATGAACCCTAGATTATGTTGAATAGATTGAATGCATAAAATGGGGGAGATTCCTTATTCTGCGCACCCAATACAATCAGGTTGTAGCATTGTCACATGATCAAAATGTGTCCACTACGAACATATATAGTGAACAGTGCATGAGAAGCATATTACGGGAAAAAGGTCTATAGTCTAATTATAACCCCAATAACCATAGCTGTAGTGTGCCCCTTATGACCATAGAGGATGTAGAAAATTATGCAATGTTCGCAAATAAAGGGTCAAACCATAACTCCATTGTTTCGTGCTTTGTGCCATAATGGCACACAAAGCGCTCATTATGACCAATTAGAGTGGTATGACAAAAAGGGATATCTAAGACTTTTGGCCACTTTAAATTTATTTGTAATTTTATTTAGGTTAAATGAAGTTATCATTATTTTGCACTTGATAATAATTATGATATAATATGTCACATTCTTAATGATGTTGCTATAGTTTTCATACTTTGCAATGCTATGTGGTGATGTGATTGTTTTATGACATGATTGTTAAATTCGAAATGCATGTAAGTCATAGAATTCAAAATAATATTGTACTTGTTTATAATGTTGTTGTTTAAACTTGGGCCTCGATAACCTAATTTTATTAGTATTAGGAGCATCGAGGACTCCAAGTATCCAATATATGGAATGCTCGTTAATATTGTTTGCTTAATATTTACATAACATTAACTCAAAAAGTTTAAAAGATAACTTCAATTAAATTGTGAAATGGCTAATAACATATCAATGTCATTGTTTATTGGCCATGGAAATGTTTAATGCAATTGTTATTGCTAGTCATTGATTGACATTAATAAGATAATACAATCATCTTTCATTGTTATCAAATTGGATACTTTTTAATATTTTTCATCATGCATGAATAATATATCTTCATTGCAAGTTATGATTATCGTTTATGGTCTTTATATACAAATAATGGAAGACAGACCTTTGTTACATTCAAATCCATGTAGATAGAAGAGTGATATGGATTGGTGGCGAGCTTATGATAGAAGATTGCACACGACGTCAGCCTTATCATTTGGGAATTTTATATTGGTGTCTTGTATGGACATAGACTTATTAAGCTATAATTTTTGTTATGAACTTATATATATTATGTGTTATGTTCTTGTATTTGAGAAACAATATGGATTACGGTGTTTATGTGGACTTTTTCCACCATAATATCATTTTATGCTATTATGCTTTTGCTATGTGGCAGTTTATGAGTTTGTTTATAAATGTTTCTATTAATTTTATATCATTGTATCTTGTCTCCTATGTTGGGATTCACTTGTGTCACGTATTGTGAGGCAGGACTAACATGAAATAATGAAATTTCTTATTTGAAAAGCACAAGAGAGAAACACAAGAATCCCTCTCCAACTCATTGGTTTTGCGTGTCTAACAATCCATTTGTATATATTTTTATTCTAATTTTGAAGAGAATGAAATTTGAAAATATTATATTTTAGAATTAAATTTTTTATTATAGATAGTTGATGTTTGTTATTATAGTAAAAAATAGAATATAATATGTGTTTAAAATTAAAAAAATACAATAAAAAAGTGAAAAAAAGTTGGAATATAATTATTCTTGTCATATTTAAGTAATTACTCTTGTGGAAGGAATAAAAGTAATGGTGTCACAATTTTTATGTTATTTCATATTTTTAGAAATTTGGACTGAAATAATTCTATGAAATCGGTGCTTGGCTGAGTATATCTTGACATTTATTCCTCAATCAAATGACCCCCAATTGACCAATCTACTTGTTTTTTTTTTAAAAAAATTAAGTCAGTATAGTAAAATTCAGCCAATCTACATCCAATGTTTTAGATTTAGTTCATGTATTTTAATCATCAAGAAAACAAAAGAATTGATGATGGCGAATCCTTATTTTGGAATAATGTTAGTTCTCATTTCTCTTTATCTTTTATGCTTTAGATAAAACAACAAACACCATTGTGGTATATCTTTTGCCTTAACAATCTCAATAAATTCATCCTAATACTCAAATCTTAATTCAACACCCAAAGTAGCACATAGATAAACGTGCACTTACAATCTACAATTTGTGTATTTTAAAATTTATAGATATTAAATTTGTCTCAACATGCACGACTTTGTATCATCATGAGGCTTTATTTGGCATTATTAATAATTTGAAAAGTTGATATCAGTTGAATCAACGAATAACGGATGGTGGTTAGTAATTAGAAATTCATTTAAGATATACAGATTTAGTGATTCAATAAGTAGATAAATATAAAATGACATAATTAAATATATAATAAATTATTTAATTCAAGCACTATATAATTTTATTATAATGTAATAAGTAAATCATTTATATCTCATATCAAGGAAAATAAAATCTCATAACTAATATTTTTAATTGAAATATATACAGACTTATATTTATATAATGCCATGCATGTTTTGAAAATGTTAGTTATTAAGTTAATTTTATTCATTATTAATAAATAAATAATTTTATAATTAATTAAGCATGAATATAAAATAATATAGATGAATGGGGATAAAATAAAAAATGAGATAATAAAATAAGTTAAGAAAGAAATAATACATTTGCATAAATATAAAATTGAGAAAAAAATATTAAGCTCTACCCTTTAACTGCTAAAAAGATAATAGAAGTAACTTTTTTAATAGTTTCATAAAAAAAATTAAATTCTAATTATTTATGTCATTTATAAAATAAAAAATTTAATCGTTATTTGTCACATATCTCAATTTGTTTGAAATATAGAAGTTGTGTGTTTTAGAATTTATAAATAATATTTTTAAAAGAATACTAAAGATTTAAAACTATAGTCACTTTGAAATTATAGAAAAGTTTGAGAGGGAATCCATGTCAAGTTTTTTCGTTAAATAAATTGTGTTAAAAAAATAAAATAATTTATCTTTACTTTAAAATTTGTAAAGTAGTTAACTCAAGCTTAGAAGAACTTATCTTCACTTTATCAAGTCTTTTTTTTTTAGGATTCGCCAGTCAAATCAATAGTTCAGTGGTGCTTCTCGACTGTGCTACCATTTTTAAGTGTTGGCACAGTCAAATTTTTATTCATCATCGTTAAATTCATGATAAATGATATGGATGGATCCAACATCCATCATATATAATCTAACGGTGATAGATGATAGCATTTTAAAAATGGTAGCATAAACATCCAACCCTTCTCATTATTATCATAATTTCTAAATCTCTTAATTATGAGAACAAATTTATTTATTTTTTCAATCTTTAACTTTGTGTCTTTTAATTTCTCAAATAGCAAGATCTTGGAGGATCGATAGACTTACATTTTATACGTCATCATAATTTTTGCATCACACTGGCCCATCTTCAGCTTTGCCTGAATTTTTTTTACTATTTAAATGTATATATATGTATAATTTAATTTAATTAAATAATTAGGGCAAGTTCGGTTAGAATAGAGGAACAATAAAGTCAAGAGAAAAATCAGACCACAAAATCAAAGGAAAAAGTCATCTAATTCGAAGTAATTAAAACGGACCATAATTGGGGTATCCCCTCCCAATCCCATGATAATTGGCGGACCCTCCAGAAGGAGGATGTAATGGTTGCTGCTGTAACTTTGCAAGCCCCAGTTGCCCCTGCATCCCATCCCTCGCGTACTGCTGCCACATGAGCTGCTCCTGCGTCAGCAGATGCTGCTTCTTCTCCATCTCTGACATCTGGACGTAGGATGGCGCCGGAACCATCAGTGACGCCGCGAATGGATCGGCCCCCGCCGAGGTGCCGCTCGCGGCAACGCTGCCGTTGCTCGGTGGTGCAGGCAGCGCCAACATCGGCTGCACGGTGGGTGGAGGGCGGAGCGCGACGCTGCTTGCGCTCCCACCACCGGCGTACCCCTGCGCTGCTGCGACCGCCGCAGAGGTGTGCGCCTGGGCGTACATTCCGTCCAGCAGCATCATGTCCAAACCACCGCCAAGGGATGCCTTCTGGCCGGCGAGGCTGCTCGCGGTCTGCACCAGCGCAAGCTCCCAGTCCGACGAGTTGGCGTCCGCGAAGGCCTCCCATTTTGGCGCTGCGGACTGATCCGGCGCCGCGGCCATCCCGTCGAACAAGGCTAGCGCCAGCATGTTGCCATGTTCTTCTCCGGTCAACACGTCTTCCTTCAAGTTCAACAGGTCCACCTCGTCGTCATCTTTCCTAGTTGCTAATGCGTCTGATTTGGTCTTCTCTTCTTCTTCTTCTTTCTCCATTGTTTCAACTGCTTGGTCTCTAGTTTCAGGAGCAGGCAATGCTTTGATGCCGTTCATCTCGTAATCTTGGTCTAGCTCTTTGGGTGGTCCGGTGACCTCGTGGACGTCGGGCTGTTTCTGATCCAAAGCGAGTAATTTTGCTTGGGCGAGCGCCGACTTCTCGCGGATAAACTCTTCCATGATCTCGAGTTTTTTAGGCGTGATGTGACCGATCTCCGGGAATTCCGCGGAGCGGCAGACGCCGGCGGACTTACACCAGCTGTAGAAAGCATCGAGCTCGTCGAACTGCTTGGAGAGGCGGGCGAAGATTTCGTGGACGCGGATGCCGGCGGGGACCTCCAGCTCCATGAAGCGGTCGACGAAGATGTTAACGATCTCGGCCAAGTCGTAGTAGATTTGGAAGCTCTCTTTCACCAAGGGATACAGTGCCACAGCCACGATGCGATTGTTCTTTGCTGCACCTGTGCGTGCGTACGTAGAGCTAAAAATTAAGCTAATGATGCATGATAATCTGATCTGTTTCTGAGATCATCTTCTTATTTGATGAGAAACCAGAGAGATCGAAAAAAAGGGTAATTTAATTAAGAAAACCTGTAGGCCGACACGCGAGGAACCGCTGAAGCAGATGCTGTATGCGCTGCACCCTGACAAATATCCGCTCGGTCTTCATCTCCCTGACCGGCGTCGGTGGCTTGGCCGCGGCCTCCTCCTCCTCTGCCTCCTCCTCCCGGATGTTGCTCCTGCCACTTCGGCGTTTGCGGCTCCCATGCATTCTGTAGTCGAGCCTCTCGTCCAGGTACAGCGAGTACGTCCTGACGAAGGCCGAGAAGTCCCACGCGTCGGATCGCGAGGTGTCCCTGAAATCCGACATGTTGAGCATCCTCGCGCCCCTGCGCGTGGAGAAGTAGATCTCCTGCTCGTACGCGGGGTCGCCCTCCGAGAGCAGACGGTGGATGAGGATGAGGGTCTTCAGGGCCACCGTCCAGCTCCGGGTCTTGCCCAGCCGCCGCGACAGGGAGGAGACGCACGCGTTCACGTACGCCCGGGAGTAGCACGTCAGGCTCAGGATTTCCCGGATGTGCTTCTCCTCTGCCGGGAACTCGTTGTGCCGCGTCGCCTTCACGATCGCCACGTCCAAGTCCGACACCGTCGTGCTGTTGCTCACCTTCGCCAGACCGATGCTCGTCTGGTCCTTCACGGCGTCCAGCGCCCTTCTGATGCTGCTGGGTGCCATGACTAACTAATTAAGCTAAGCAATTTCCTCAGTTCAATGTACTTCGTTGCAAATGTGTACAAGGTGTGCTGCAATCTGCAAGCTTAATTAAGACCGTATCGATGGTGGGAAGGACGAGAAATGAAAGAGTGGCACGTGGTTTCTATCTTTTTTGTTGTCGCATGCAGCTGGTTGCATTGGATGAGAGAAGGAAAGAAAGAGGAAAGAGGAAATCAAGATGGCTTCATTTGATTCCTGCTGGCCTCTTTCTTGGAGCTGTTGCTGCCCATGCCAATGGCGACGATGATGAAAGAGAGAGATCAACCTGTGCAAGAAAAAAGGTAGGGGAGTGCGGGGGAAGAGGAGGGGAGGGTTGGTGGCGAAAGTATCGCGCGGTTGGCAGCTCATTGTGGACGTCCAAATTAGGTCTTCCGCATTTGACGCGCGGGTTCCTCAGACGGACACCCTTTTTTTATCCTTCATGTCACCGGACGAGTCCACGTTCCCCACTAAAAACATCCAACGGTGAAATGTTAACAAAAAATATTTTAAAAAAAACGTGAAATATATAACGTTTAAGGGTGCTTTATAATTTATTAACTAAACTAAGCAGCCAAGTTTCCGGAAATATGTATAGTTTGAGGCCTTAACTATTTTATCAATTAACATATTAACTATCATTATTTGGATATTATACAAAGAAGCACCATGGACGAATGAGTGGTTGAAAGTGTTGTGTGTGAATGAACTTAAGTGAAATTATTGTTTCGGTTACCCCCTACATTAAATATAGAAGTCTTCGCAAAACCAAAATAAAAATCAGCTTAAGTTTTTGCATACATAATTTTTATCCTTCAAGCTTTATGCCACCCATCCTTCCAAACTTCAATTTGTAAAATATATCTTGCATCTACTAAATAAACAAAATTAAATTAATATTGACTTTTAAGTTAGATGATATGTTAATTATACATGTGCCACTTTGGCTTTCTTAACTCTAACACCGACTTATATATTGAAATATTGATTGACATATATTAAATGATAAGTGATTGAAATTATTTTACAAACATTGAATGATATGAAATGTGATGCTATAAAAGTTGGGGATTTAGATATTGAAATAAAATAATTCAGTGACCCAAACAAAAACCTTGATGATGTCATTGGGTTTGATAATGTTCTTACAACTTCTATGGACATAGCAAACATGGTATTCAAAATTTATTTGGTTATGTTTTGTATTTATTGTCATGGAAATAAAAACAACCAAAGAGACTAAAAAACCTTGTCGGCCACTTATTTTTTCTCAATAAAAGTAAGAATGTAAATAAGATCAAAGAAGAACATTTTTTTTTAGAAAATAAATAAATAAGTAAAATTTGCACACACAAAAATTTGTTATGTACAAATTTATCTTTGTTACAGGAGCAGTGTGATACTATGACAAATAGTCTCTTCGTGTTTTGCTGTTGTATTTCTTAAGGTTATATTTGGATGCAAGAACTTAAGTTCTTATTAGTTCTTAAAAACTAATCAATTAAATAAAAAGATTTAAGTTTTGTGCATGGATGAAAAATGTAATGATGGAAATTTAAAAGATTTATTTGATAGAAAAATTTTAATAGCTATTTAGATAAAAAGTAAAGAACTAATATAGTTTTTAATTTTATAACATATAAAATTATAATAAATAAAAATATTATAAGAAATTATTTATTTCTACAAAATAACTACTAGCATATAAAAGTATTATAAGTAATTAGTATCTATTAATTTTAAATTTTGGATTTTATTAAAAAATACTGTATTGCAATATATTCATATTAATTTTGATTAAAATTTTCTTTTATAGGTAATTAATATTATAAATTAGATTATTTAAAATTTCTCAAAAAGCAATTAAAAATTTTAATCAAGAAAATTCTATTATAATAATTATAAATAAGATTTACATTAATTTTACTTAATTAACAATATTTTTATTTCAATATAATACTAATTAAAATATAATAAATAATTAATAAAATGCTTATTCAATATTAGGTCTAAGTAACTTTTTATATAATAGATGTAATAAATATACATATCATATATAAATTATTTAATATTAAACTAATTAACAGAAAACTCATCTAATACTAGGTGTAAATAAATATAGGAAGAATGGATCAACAAAACCAAATTGTAAACATGGAGAAACCCTAGCAAGTCAAACTCACCATTTTAGTAGTCAAAGAAGAAGGCATTTGATGTTAAAACTCGAAAAAATTATAACAAATGTCCTCCAACTTTAAGGTTTGCTCAGCGATATCCTCCAATTTCATTTTATAACACAAATGTCCTTCATCTTTTAATGTGTTTCACCCGATGCCCTATTTATCTGGGATAGCAGGTTTTCCGATTTTCGTCGACGTAGCGTCCACGTGGCCATCTCCTCTCTTTTCCACACAAATAGTCGTCTGACGTGGCACATAAAATTACACCAATACCTTATAACTTTAAGGTGTGCTCAGCGATATCTTCCAACTTTACTTTGTAACACAAATGTCCTTCATTTTTTAATACGTTTCACCCGATACCCACTTTACCTGGGATAGCTGATTTCTCGATTTTTTGTCGACGTGGCATCCACGTGACCATCTCTTCTCTTCTCCATGCAAATAGTCATTCGACATGGCATGCTTCAATGTGGCACATAAAATTACATCAAATGTCATCCAACTTTAAAGTTTGCTCACCAAATGCACATAATATTATACTAATTTGGGCAAAGACGACAGCCGACGAACGCGAAAGGTGAACGATGAAGGAGATGAAGGACGAAGGAGAGCGAACGGCGAAGGAGGTTTCACGCGAACGATGACAAAGAGGAAAATAAGGAAATAATTTAACAGTGAGTGAGTCAACTTACGGTAAGTAAGATGGTTTAATATGTGGTGTCACGTCGAAGCATGCCACGTCGGACGACTATTTGCATGAGGGAGAGAGGAGATGGTCACGTGGATGTCACGTCGATAAAAAATCGAAAAATCGGTTGTCGTAGGTAAAGAGGGTATCGGGTGAATCGTATTAAAATATGAAGGGCACTTGTGTTACAAAGTAAAGTTGGAGGGTATCGTTGAGCAAATCTTAAAGTTGAAGGGTATTCGTGTAATTTTATGTGCCACGTCGGAGTAGGTCACGTCGGATGGCTATTTCCGTGGAGGAAAAAGGAGATGGCCACATGGACGCCATGTCGACGAAAAACTAAAAAATCGGCTATCTCAAGTAAAAGGGCATCGAGTGAAACGTGTTAAAAGATGAAGGACATTTGTGTTACAAAGTGAAGTTGGAGGGTATCGCTGAGCAAACCTTAAAGTTGAAGGACATTTGGTATAATTTTTTCGTCAAAACTCATATATATTTCCTAGAGGCGAAGATTTTGGCGCTGCACATTGTCACTCGTACGGTATGCTCGACATATTTGGGCCGACATAACATTACATGAGATAGGCTTTAAAAGAAATCTCTATCTAGAACATTACTAATAGGAGTTGGGATAAAATGATAAGTGGCTCCTCCTCGCTTAAGTAAGCTTTGGAGTTCGAGATTTTGTTAATGCAGAATATTTTTATTGGGGAGCCTCACCAGTCAGGTATGCGAAACGGAGTGAATCTAACTAAATTAGTTGAGCTCAATGGTGAATCAACTTTTAAACACCAAAGACTGACAAAAAAAATCCCTAGTTAGAGAGTGTTCATTGACTTATGAATTTGATGACCCAACTCAATTCATTTTAAGATCTATTCGACTAAGCTTATAAGTCACTTAAAATGACTTATAAATAATTTTGAAGATATATGCATGTTTGATAACTGACAAAAGAACTGATAAACACATATTTTAACTGTTTATAAGTCAGAAAAAATAAGCTGAAGAACTTCAATCTATTTTAGATGAGAAAAAAAAATTGATCAGTTTGATGAACTATTTTGCCTTTATAATATACATGACTTTTTTCATATATTTCATCTATGATAATATTAAAAACTTTTTTTATCATTTTACTAAAATAATAATTTATAAGTCACTTTATTACCAAACACCAACCAACTATTTTGTATCAATTAAACCAAACGACCCTAAGTGGAAAAGACCGTAGAGCGAGTCATTTTCAGCTCCAACTCCTGCAGTCAACCTATAATTAATATACTTGACTAAAGATAATTAATATGAAAATAATATGCAAATAAGTTGTACAACAATTTGATTGCATACTACTTAACATGATTTTTAAAATGTGAAAAACTTATTCTATTCTTAAAATAAATATTAAGTAACATTGTTATAAAAGTTAAAAACTTTCAAAAATAATGATAATACCCAATCCTGCAGTGTAAGATTGGATCAAATTTGCCTCCCAAAAAAGACTTTCAACCCGATCCATGAATACCCTACTCCGAATGAATCTTTTTCACAAATATTGTACTTTCCAAACTTTTTTTAGAAAAATTTTCCAAAAAAAACTGTTCGTTCAAACAAGCCCCATAAAAATTAATAATATAAAAATATATCACGCAAATACAGGAATCTTGCAGCACAAGTGCTGTTATGGTTCACAATGTCTAATTTTGATGAGGCTCAAACGCTACAATAGGGAAAGATATTGATGCAAAGTAAATCCGTTTCTGCATATGCAATGCTTGAGGATTGACGGTTTTGCCTGCCGGACTTGCTGCATCTTTCACGGGATTGACACAGGACAAATAGGTAGCCTCTTTTTTTTTAGTCTAGATAAATAGGCAGTTGGCAAGAGCAGTAACTTGACGGGTGCAAGAGTAATTTCCTCCATCAGAATGCAGCAACATTGAGGAGCACATAGTGCTTCACTGAACATGCCATCACACTTCAAATTGAAGTGATATGTACGATGTAATAAATAGGGTGATTTCCAGATAGGTAGAAGCCCATAATAATAATGATTTGTTCTTTTTCTTCCAACCAGATTTGTTTTGAGAATCTTCCAACCTGAATTTTCATCAGGTGAATAAGATTAGATGACCTAGATGCTTGTATCAGACAAGCAAGAGAGCAAACTAGATTCACACTGATCTGTGGACGCATCCCTTGTAATCTTCATTCAATCTGATAACAAATATTAGAATAATGAACACGAGATAAAATGAATAAACTTGCAGTCCTAAGAGAGATGTAAATCAGGTACATACCAGAATGTGTCATTGAAGATCTGTTTGAGTAGAACTGTGCATCTCAGGACTGGTAAAATCATTGTTGAAATAGGAAGGATCATAAATGTCACCCAGCTCCTGCGAAGTCGACTGCATTGTGACTTGATGTGGAGAAAGGAGTGGGTAGTCTTTGATTGATCCGTCAAGATAGTCAAAATCCTTCAGTTCAACATATTCACTGTTGTAAAGATCCGATAGGACAGAGTATAAATCATTTTCGTCCAGAAGTGTATCAGGATAATGGATATCTGCCGAAGATGCAACTTGAAAAGGGAGGTCTTCCAACTCATTAAAGACTTGCTCGGATTCTACAGTAGAGGCTTCACTGGTGTTACTATGAAGAGTTGCAGGATTGGCCATCTGTAAGAAAAACCAAATAAATATCCTGGTCATGCATTTAAAATGTGATTTAAAGTTAGAAATTATGTACCTCAAAAGAACTATTTTCTAGAACTGGAGAAGAATAGAGAAATGTAGTCAAATCATCCAGTGATATTCCATCATCAATGTTAATATCAAGGTCAGGACATGCCTCAGCAATATCATTCTCAGGCTGTTCAAAAATAGGATTCACTGGCATAGGTTCATTCGTCACTGGCCCTGAAATGGAGAACGAAGGAAAAGGAAGAGAAAAGGAATTGTCAGTTATATCATCTTCCCATTCTTCTTCATTGAATGGTGCACCATATTCTTCCCCAATTTTAGGTCCAAGACCACTTTTCTGGAAGATTTTGCACAGCACATATGCTTCCTGCATTACATAAAGGAAACAGTTAAAAGAACAGGCAAAAGTAAGCTAGAACATGATTAGAATTTTAGAGTGGACATGCACAAAAAATTATGTCCTTGAACTATTTTTATTAATGCACTGCAATGTTAGAAACATAAACAAGTGAACAAATGTAACTATCGGAGACTCTGACTATACAAAGTCTACAGTCTGGAAGAGCTCTACAAGCACTGGCACAAATAAAATTGACCGAAGTTGAATATTCATCATCTAAATTTTTAAGAATCACATCATAGGAACACTGCAGATACTGAATCCTGCGTACTGAAACAAACACTTATCAATCATTATGGCTTACAATGCACAGTAACAGAAGTGAAGCCATGAGGGAAGCATGAATATGGAAAACCAAAAGAAGAAACTAGCATGAGACAAATAATCTCTCAAAAAGAAACATGAAACATATAAGGAGGAAAAGCTTTAGCAAAACATGACTTATTCGGCGGCTGATAGGTCAGAAGTTCAAAATCTACACACGGTCCATCTGCAAGCAAAGGCAGAAGGATAGTTAGGTATATACCAGGTCGTCATCCTCCCCTATTCCCTGTTAAATGGGGAATGTTTACACAAGCGCAGGGGTGGTTGAGTTTACATCAGGTTGTCAACACCTTCCCTATTAACTGGGGAGTGTTTAGGCATGACATCTGCCCTTACACAAGCTGCATTCATACTGATCATTCAACTTAAGCCACAAGTATGGATTTTTCCTCAAAAAAAAAAAAAAGGGAAAGTTTTTCAACGGCAAAGGATATTATAAAATGGGCGTATATCACCAAATAATACATTTTCCATGCATCAGGTGAATGTTACAAACATGTACATGTATACAGAAGGCTACCTGTGAGAATCCAGCACTGGCCAATTCTTTGTCATCTAGTCTGTATTCATACATCACCCAATCTGTCCTTTTGCCTTTTGGAGGCTTTCCTACATGAAAAATGAGAGTTTTTTTCATCCCAATGGTACGTAAATTATGAGTGACCAATCTGTCCTTTCCAGTTGCCTTCCAGTAACCAATATCAGTTGCCCTGTTTGCCCTAGAGCCATTGGGATATTTTTTATCACGAGGGCAAAAGAAGTACCACTCGAGATCATTACTACGCAAGAGAGACAATGCTGCATAGGATGAAAAAGGAACTGACTGGTGAGATGTCATATAAAGAATAAGAAATTTAAGAAGAAAAAAATAAAACCAAAATCAAGAAAGAATTCACATGATTCAAGAGGATAATAATGAGATCTAATAAAAAGCATCGAATTTAGTTAATAAAGCTAGGTATTTGAAAAACAAAAAGAACAGAATAAGAATATTCTTTCTGGATAGTTGACATATTACTGGAGGTTTACAATATTATTACATTTTCATTATTTATAAAATAATGTACAAAGAGATAATAGCTTACTACCTGGAAGATCCCAAGGGGCATATTTGTATAATTCAATCTCAGGAATAGCCTGAAAGCAGAAAGGCTTTCCCATTACTTTTCTCTTCAAGTAGTAGCAAACAAGCTCAACATCTGTAGGATGAAACCGGAAACCAGGTGGAAGAGAGCTCTTGGGCCTCATGGCCATCATCAAAGAACTTTATTATCTAAGATACTAAACTGAGATTCAAAATGTGATTAGAACAGAGGAATAGCAGCCTTAAAAGAAATCACAATAGACAGTACGTTTCTGAGCTCGGAACTGGACAAATGTATATAAATCGAGTTTCGCAAACCCTTTCTATATATCTATTTCAAACCCAGTTCCGAGACTAAACCTTTCACTTTCTATCAAGTCCAATGTCGGAACAATGTTCGATGAGAACACCACAAGCGACTACGGCATATGAACCAAAAGTCACACCAAAGAAACCAACGAAATTCCTTTCTGATGTCAAAAGACATAATGCAAGAAGAATCCTGTACAAAGCAAACTACTGTTACAAAAAATTCAAACATCAAGTCATTTCACTCTATTAACAAAAGGAAAATTTGGGAACAATTAGATATTGATGTGAATAAATCAAACATTTAATTTCTAGTATGAACCAAATAAGGTGAGACATAAGAAAAATAGCAAAATAAACAAGATACTTTTATAGCACATCCACGAGAACTTACAATCTTAGTAGCAATGAAGATAATGATTGAATTATTGTAACAAATACTATAAACAGTGTCTCAAATGATGAATGAAAAGTTTATCAAGAAAACAGAAATAAAACTATGAAAGATGACGTTGTGCATAAAAAAAGGCTCAAATGAATACTATAATCATTGAAAAAATACATAATACAACTACGGACTGCAATAAATAGAGTCAACAATGGCGAAGCATGTATAAACATAATTCTCACTCAAATATGCCAATAATAATTGGAATATTGCTCCAATAGAGGTCAAATGATAAGTCCAAATGAAAAACATTTCATAAATTAAAAAAAAAAGGTGTTCCAATCCGGCTGCTCAGCTGGACCTAATCTAGAAACACGCAAATAGAATCCGGATAGCGCCATCAAAAGATAAATACAAATATAAAAGATAGTACTGTGCATCACAGGCAAAAGTATTACGCATCTACATAAAAAAAAAACTAGTGATTATGAAACTTGTCTAAAGCCAATTCGCGTTCAACAAATGATACCAACTTGGATCTCGCTCTAATATTGCTGAAACGTTGAATCTAAATTAAGAACGATCCGAAAATAATAATAAATTCAAAACATCTGCCCATTTTATTCACAAAAAGATAGCACCAAATTGAATCGGGATATCACTATCACACATGCAATCATGCCAACCTCGCCTATAACATCAAAAGGGGAAAAATAATAATCATATCTAAATTCGGACAAAAAAAACATGGATTCACATCCGTACGAGATTCACGGATGCTCCCCTTCGCACGAGAGGTCTTAGATTGGAATCAATCATAACCCGTTGACTTAAAACCCAGCAGAACAAACTAAATCAATCGTTTCAATTAGATCCACGAGCAGATCAAGAAACCCTAAGAAATCAAAAGGGAAAAGTGGAAACAGAAGAGAAAAGAGGAGGGAAACTTACTGCGGAGGAGGGCGGAGGGAGAAAGGTGGGAAGGGAGGAAATTAGAGAGCCGGCGGCGTCGCCAGATCGATCGCAATTGTGAAGAACTCGAAAGGGGGGGAGAGGAGAGAGGGGTTGATGAGGGGTTTTATATTCAGGAGGGTGCGGGGTGCCAATTTTTTCCACTTCGATGAAGCTTCCCAAGCAATCCACGAGCTCTGATTGGCTACTGGGCATCATATTGGACCCACCGCCAAAACTTGCTGGTCAAATAAAGGATTTCGAGTGTTACTAATTAACTGCTAATAAAAAAAGTAACTGCTAATAATAATTAGCGTCACTTGCTTGAGTCACTCCTCTCCTTTTACGATTTGTGCATGGTTCTCGACGATCGGGATCATCTCCGGCAACACGCTGATCGTTCGATCTCTGCCGCACAGGAGGAGGAAAAAGCGAGCCGGTGGATGAGGGGGGTGTTCACCGAATGAATTCGGAAATTCAATCCGATTCTTTTTTAAAAAAAGAAATTTAAATAATTTTAAGTTAATTTAATAGTTGTATATCATTTAAAATTTTTAAAAATATAAAATAAATTATTTTAAATACAGAAAAATATATAGATACTTAAAATAGTATTTTTGGTATTTAGAATTTTTTTTATTTTGTATTAAAGATACAATAATAAATGCTTTTTTTATATTAAAAAAAGAAAAATAGTGGTCAACACCCATATGTGGGCTCGAGTGTTGTTAAGCTTGATGCCTTGGTCATGTGACCCTGCACCACCAGCATGTTCATCGCCTCCTATGTTACGTTCAACTACATGTAATTTCTTCTCCAACCGTGAGTTAGAAGAAGAAAAAAATACAGTCGTTTACTTGCAATTCACCATTCAAAGTTGTGATCCAATAAACACGGTGTTATTTGCTAACTTGAATCATGCATCTGGTTCCGTCTTATTCCATCAAACGATGTGACATTTGGTGGAATCGAAGACAAAATCCGATTCTAAAAAAAGGAGTCATATAATTCTTTTTTTCCTGTCAGAGTTCCACCAAAATGGTGGAACCAAGCACTGTAGCAACCGTCATTTTTTTTTACTTCACGTGTTGGTTTTTTTTTTCAATTTCCTTATTCTTTTTTTTATTCTTTCTCACACACATATATGTTGTAAAATAATTTATTTATTAAATAAAAAGTATTTATTATAACATATTAATATAATATTATGTCTTACTTATTATTTCTTTTAAAAAAATTAATATTTTACTACATATAATTATTAAAAATGATATTTTTAAATTTAAATAAATTATTTTTTAACGAAATTTTTAAACATTTTTTTTTTAATTTTTACTTCTATTTTTATTTACTAACAATATTATATTTATAATTTTTATTCTAATTTTTACTTTTTTCTATCACATCAACTACTTTATTTCTCATCATCAAATTTCACTCCATCCAAACACAACTAGAACTGCGGAAACTTAATGAAACGTCTTATTCTCGTTGCCAAACGGCCCTTTAGGTAGTTTGATATTAGAACCCAGCTGGAATCAGAAATTAGTTCTCAAACATTCTAAGTGATAGACTCACGTGACCCTAGTTTTTTTTATTTGACCATTTTTTTTAACTTTTCAACTTTTTTTTTCTTTTACTATTTTTCCTTTTTTTATTTTGCTTATATAAAACAATTTATTTATTAATTATAAAATACTTAGAATAAATGATTAATGTACTATTATTTATTACTTATTATTTTATTAAAAATATAAATATTTTATTGAATATAATTTATTAAAAATAATTTTTTATATTTAAATAATATATTTTTAACAAAAAAAATCCATAAATTATTTATTTATACTTTATTTTAATTATTTCATAAAAATATACTTTATAATAATTATTCTTTTTAATTTAAAATTCATCAAAAATTCATCCATCACATCAATTTTTCTTATCATATCAACTCTCTGATTTCTTATTATTGTATTCCACTCCATCTAAATACATCTCAAATTAATATATCAATTCAACTATTCACTAAGAATTTAGGAGGAATCGTGATTTCATTTTCGTATCAAGGAGTTGATTTGATCGAGAAAAGTTTATGTGATTGATGAATTTTTGGTAGATTTAAAATTAAAAATAATTATTATAATTATAAAGTATAATTTTGTTATAATTAAAAATAAAATTATAAATTCATTTTTTTATAAAAAAATTATTTAAAATATAGTATTCAAATATAAAAAAATATTTTTTAAAAAATAATTATAATTAACAAAATATTAAAATTTTAATAAAATAATAAGTAATAAATAATATTATATTAATATTTTATATGTAATAAATAAATTATTTTATAGGGCAAAATGTGAGAGAGAAAATAAGAAAATAAAAAAAAACTAAATACACAAAACAAAGTCATGTCAAACAAAAAAAAGAAATGACTGAAGTGTCACAATGCTCTAATTCCATTAAAAAGTGAAATCGAAATGTTAGAACCGGAGTCATGTATGTCTAATTCCACCTCTTTTAGTGAAATCGAGTCACTTTTGACGAAATCGGAGCGCCATTCTACCCCAATTCTCAATTCAAACGCGGTCTCAGGCGAAAACTATCTGTCTTGTTTTCTCGTCGTTGCGATTGAACAGACCCGCGCGCTTGCCCACCTCCACAACTTTGTCAGACTCATAGCTGCGGCCACATCTCAAAGTGTGGTGGCACTCGAGGTTGGTGAGTCAGTATGTTGCGTCCATGGAGATGGGCATGGTTGGATGAACTGAGGAACGAGACTGCAAAAGAATTAATATAATACTTTTAACCTAACATTAGTTGTGAAGCACGATATTTTAAATTTCTTAAATATTAATATAGCTAGCTAAAAAATATATTTTATAGTCAACTAAATTAATTTATAATAAAAAGTTTAATAATATAATGTAGGATGTCAAACATAAATATTTAGTTATAGTAATATAAAAAATTGCTTTGGAGTTATTTATCTATATCTTAAAAAAATATAAGTAAAAAAATACATTATTTAACTCTTGAAAGACCCACCACTGATTAAAAAAAAAATTTTAAAATCATAACCTAGGCCTACAAGAATAAGAAGAGTCATCCCACTAGACCACTGTTAAACAAGTGTCAGCACTTGCAGGCATAGGAACTTCGTCTTTGCTCATGTTATCACAAACAACAGTATCTTCAACTGGGAGCATAAGGTAGAAGAGAATCAGACAGCGAGTTGAACTCTTGCCAGAATGTTGGGGTCAAACTTCCAACATGTTAGGATCTTTAGCCATTTATTTTTTGATCTAACGACTAAAATGAAGCAGCTGTAAATTACAACTCAAGTGGTGTGGTTTACAGCCAATGGCCCCTAACGAAATTGCAATAAGATGATGGTTTAGAAAAAGTCCACTTTTAAGTTTCGAAAGATTTTTTTTCAGTGATCACTTTAAAATTTTGTTGAAAAAAGAATTCTTTGTCGGGAACTAGTTTGAAATAGCATTTTAAAAGAATTAAAAACATAAGGCAAGTATAACGCTAACCCGAGGATGTAAATTACATCTTCATCACATACGTCCATCTTATATCTGATCAATGCACAATCTCTTTTTCGCCTCTTCTCATCCAACAGTAACTTAATTTGAAGAAAAATGAAAGGGCTGATTTGATCTCTTCTTTGATTTCAGGAACGCCTCGCAAAGCTTTGCGATTGTAATGAGAAATTGTGAAATTTCTATTGCTATGACTTCTTGATCTAGTACAAAAAAAAACATTATACCAATCGAAAAAGCGCACAAAAATCAATTTCAGATAATACCTAAGGAAGGGAATTAACATCCATGACAAATCCTATATCATAGTAGTCTTCTTTTTTCATTTCAGCCAGTAATTACATCAGGAGTAAAAGAAATTTGGAAACTACCAGAGCAAAGATGAAATGGTGGAGGCATTCTGTGCCGTTTTTTATTCAGTTTCTTTTGTAGAATTTCTAGTAAGAATATATGTTGGATCTGCTTGCATTGCTTGCTTGCTCATCTCATTCTGCTCTTGTACATGAACAAAAAGGAAGTCGACTATGCTTCCCCTGCCCAACACCTTTGTTGCGGTGTAAAGGCGAGGACTGACAACCGCACTATGATGAACGTTGAATCTGAATATCCTCCCTTGCATCTCCCTAACGGGAACAGTTAAAGATTAAAAAAAAAAAGTTCTTACCTTTTATATACTAAAAGCAAGGATGGTTCATTTAAATCCGACCATCAAAATTTATATTTGTTGCAGCGAAGTGTAAAAATTCATTTATTTTCGCGACCCAATTGCTTTTTTGACGTTGAAAAAAAAATTATCTTTTATTAGTATACCGTTTCTCCTGCACGTTCATTCATGCGCGATCTAAAGAATAATTAGAATTCATTAAAAAAATCTATGGTCCACACATTTCAAGAGGACCCACAGTTCTAATTAGATTGGATAATTATTAAATACAATTTAAGAACACAAAACTGGTTTCTTTTTTTTTCACCAAAATTGCTCGTGTTGTAAACTCAGCAGGCCCTAGCATATATCTCATTAAATGTTTAAAAAAATTAAAATTAAACGCTAAGTTTAACCTTTTTATGTAAATAAACTAAACTAACATATTGTCACATTATAATTTCAAATATTTAAATCAATTTTATATAAATTTCATTAAAATAAATCAATTGTCACATTACGTGATAATAAATCAATAATATACCTAATCTGATAATAAATATGAGTAAAAGAAAAAATAAAACTATATTTGAAAGTTGAAGCAACATTCTAATTATAATATTTAAAAAAGATATTTGATTTGGGTCCGTCCTTTTTTCTTGTTATGATATATAATTATTTCATCATAATTAAATTATCTAATTTTGCAATCAAATGCATAATGACTATGAAATATACAAGCATAATAAAAACCGTTAGCTTTCCAAAAGTTTATCATAAGCATGTATAATTTATTTAAGAAGAATAAATATATATTTTTTGGTACATTTCTTATTTATTTTGATTATCATTTAATGACTTTTCCAAAATAATATTTTTATTTTCTTCTTTTAAAAAAATAATTCTAAAATGTTCACATTTCATATACTAATAAGTTGTAGATAAAAAAATTCAAATAATCAATTTTCTTTCTTATGTTTTCATTTTCCAGAATGCGTGTATGATTTTCATCTTTCAGATCTCGAAATATTATAGAAATTTTCTTTATCTCTTTTTAAGTGCGAGATATTTAGAGAGAACTGTTTCTTTATATAAAATGAAAGCTTAACATCATCATCAAAGTTGAAAGAATTAGAAGATACATGTGACTATGTGTTATTAAATATAAATAGATATCTTCACTTTATGAAGAGCTCGAAAATTTACTTTCTTCACCTTGACTTTCCTTCTTTTAGGGATATACGTATTTTTCTTCTAGGGGGGACTTAAATTTTTTTTTCTTTATGATACTCATAAAATCTTTTTAGATGGCGTCTCATTATTTTTTTATAACTAACTTGAGATATCTGCCAAAACTTTTATCATAGAATGTAAACTTTTTTATCAACTTCAACTTCTTGATCACGCTTTTTAACACAAGGGATATCTTCTTAGCCGAATCTGACTATCTCTTTATTCATCCCTAAATATCATATCATAGATTAAGAGATAACCTAAAATATTATTTGATTCCACCTTATTTCGATTTCGATCTACAATTAGGATGCCACTTTGGAGGAAAAAAAGACCTAAGAAACATTTTCACCATTCGAAGATTAGTTGTAGGCTATACCAAAGGGACTAATTGGTTGACAATGTAATTAAATTGAACAAACATATTGCTAATACATTCATAATTAAATATTTTAAATTAAACATACTGATAATTTAGAATATTCCATATAAAGTCTTTAACATTATAATAATAATAAATTTTTTGAATTATATTTGAAGTCTAACAAGTGGAAAGCAATCAAATTCAATAAAAACAAGAGCGCAATACAAAGAAATTTTGGCATTTCAACCAAAATTAATAACATATTTTCCCCTCATTTCATATATTTGAAAGAGATTTACTATGTAAATCAAATCATACATGCTTGCATTCTTATTTTTCTAATAGAGAATGTTAGAAAAATATGGAAAAATTCGATAACAAGGAGAGAAGATCGCAGAGAGATTGCAGAAAAATAGAGGAGACACACGAATTTACCCAGGTTCACCCTTGAGATGAGGGCTACGTCCTGCAAAGAGGTTCCACTATATCGTTTAAGTTTACAGCCGTCACACCGATTACATCAGAAATTAAGCTATTAATAACCTCTCCAAACCGGGTTTAAAATCCAAACAAACAGAGAAAAAATATAATTCGAACCACACGGGACCGCCGTCGAGGCGCGGGGCCCCCCGAACCCCCCCTTTCGTTCGTACGCCAACAATACTGTTAATTGGATAATACTCAGATTCCCCTAAGTTCACGTGGGCGAACCCGGTGTGAGAAACAAGGAGCCCTGAAGTATTCACCAACTCCAACATTCTCCCACTTGGTGGAAACTTCACACCAATGAGAGCCTTGCCAGCAACATTCTTCTTCAATCCGACAGCCGTAGAGCACCACTCAAACTTTGCACCTATAACTGCTTTAGTCAGAAAATCAGAACTATTCTCTGTTGTATCAACCTTTTCAAGCTGAACATCTTTCTTTTCCACCTTTCCCCGAATGAAATGATATTGGATGTCGATATGCTTTGTGCGTGAGTGAAATGCAGGATTCTTAGCTAACTGAATAGCACATTGATTATCACATCTCACCTCTATGGCACATTGCTCAAATCCGAGCTCCAAGCACAACCGTCGTAGCCATATGGCCTCCTTTGCAGCATGAGTAAGAGCCATATATTCAGCTTCTGTAGAAGAAAGTGCTATCACGCTTTGTCTCTTGCTCATCCAACTTAGTGCAGCCCCAAATAATGTAAAAACATATTCGCTAGTGGACCGTCTACTATCAATGTCTCCATCTCAATCAGCATCTACATGGCCTACAATATCAAGCCTCTTTCCTTTTCTCGCACCTTCAAAGCACAAAGCAAAATCTGAAGTTCCACAAAGGTACCTGAAAACTCTCTTGATAGCATTCCAATGTTCCCTGTCTGGGTTAGACATATACCTACTCAAGACTCACACTGCTTGGGCTATATCTGGACGCGTGCACACCATGACATACATCAAGCTGCCCACTGCACTTGCATATGGCACACAGTTCATCTCTTCGGCTTCTTCATCCGTCTTCGGGCATTGTTCTGCAGAAAGTTTGGTTCCTAGAGATATAAGAGTACCCACTGGTTTGCAGTCCGACATGTTAAATTTCTTTAACACTTCTTTTATGTACTTCTCCTGTCCTAACCACAACTTTCGCTTCTGATGATCTCTTCTAATCTGCATACCCAAAATAAAATTCGCTGGCCCCAAGTCTTTCATCTCAAACTTCTTGACCAACAAACCCTTCACTGAATTCACCAACTTCATATTGTTTCCAATCAGCAACATGTCATCCACATACAGTGTAAGAATGACAAATTGATCTCCAACTCTCTTCACATAAACACAATGATCTGAATCTGAACGTACAAACTTGAGTTCGAGCATGTACGTATCAAACTTCTGGTATCACATCCTTGGCGACTGCTTCAATCCATATAAAGATTTCTTCAATTTGCACATCAGCTTCTCTTTACCTTGAACTTCAAAGCCTTCTGGTTGCCTCATATATATCTCTTCCTCCAAGTCCCCATGAAGAAATGCCGTCTTCACATCCGATTATATGCTGCTGCCAGATATAGAACAAATCTGATTGAAGTCATTTTCGCAATAGGAGAAAAAAATCTCATCATAGTCGACTCCCTCAACCTGAGAGTACCCTTTAGCTACCAGCCTCGCCTTGTACTTCTCTACAGACCCATCCGATTTTAGCTTTCGCTTGAACACCCATTCGCAACTAATTGTCTTTCTATCCTTAGGCAATTTACACAAGTTCCATATTTCATTCTTATCCAGTGATTGCATCTCATCTGCCATAGCAAGCTCCAACTGATTTGCATCATCCATAGACATTGCATCTTTTACAGAACTAGGTTCTTCTTCGATGATGCTCAAAGCATGAAACGAACTCAGAGCACTAAGAGAGTATCTCAAAGGTGCTCTTCTTTCTCGTGTCGATCCCCTGAGAACTGGTATGGTAGTACCAATATCTGGGTCTTCATCTGAATCTGCATCTTTAACTTAGTTAATCGAGTCCTCTTGATCCGGTTCTGTAACAGACTCAACTGAAGTATCTTGTGCATCCACCTCTGAAGTTTTAGAATCAGAATCTTCTTCAAGCACTACTACTTTCTTAGATTCATCACTTTTTTGAACTTCAACTTGGGAATGTGATTCACGGAAAACAACATCCCTGCTGTAAACAATAGTTCTTGACTTTGGATTCCACAGTTTGTAGCACTTGACCCCTTCCTTGTATCTGACAAATATGTTCTTCTCAGATTTACTATCAAGCTTATCCCGCTTTTCCTTGGGTATATGAACATATGCGTCACATCCGAACACCTGAACATGAGACAAATTTGGCTTCTTCCCAAACATTGCCTCATAAGGCGTCTGATCCTTCACTGATGAGGTCGGTGAGCGGTTCTTCAAGTAGTTTGCTATGGCTACAGCTTCTGCCCAGAATTCTTGCCCCAATTTAGCCCAACTCAGCATACATCTGGCCTTCTCTATGAGTGACCGATTTAATCTTTCAGCTACTCCATTCTGCTCAGGTGTATATGGAGTTATCTTCTGCCTTGCAATACCATTGTCCACGCAAAACTGCTCAAACTTATCTGAACAAAATTCACCTCCATTATCTGTACGAAGAACCTTGATCTTGCAGCTCAATTGGTTTTCCATCAAAACTTTAAATTCTCGAAACTTATCGAATACATCTGATTTATTCTTGATAAAATAAATCCAACTGTATCTCAAAAAATCATCTATAAAAGAAACATAGTACTTGGACCCTCCAATAGATGGAGTCGAAATTGGTCCAAAGACATCATTATGGATCAGTTCGAGAATCTTCGTTGCTCTTGAACCTGTGTGTTGAAAACTGACTCGGTTCTGTTTTCCATGGAGGCAATGTTCACAGAACCCGAAGCCCACAGAACAATCTGGAACTCATTCTACCATCTGACTTGATGCTATAGTAGAAAGTCATTTCTCATTGATATGGCCTAATCTCTGATGCCACAGCATAGATGTGCTGTCTTCATCTTCTTTGGTCTCTTCAGAAATAAATCCGCAGCCCACAGATATAGTCTCTCCGAGCAACTTGTACAATGTGCCATAGCGAACCCCTCACGCAATCACAATAGACCCTCTGACCATCTTGCGCGAATCCTTGTCGCAACTGAATATAACACCCGAATCTGCCATTGTACCAACAGATAATAAACTCATGCTCATAAGTGGTATATGCATCACATTTGGTAGAGTCTTCACCATGCCATCATTCATCCTCAGCTTCACCTTGTCACGTCCAATAATCTGAACCGCAGTGTCATCTCCGAGCATGACATCCCCACCATTATACTCCTCATATTCATAAAATCAGTGTCTATGAGGTGTCATGTGGTATGAAGCACCAGTATCGATGAGCCAGACATTCTTATCTGACTGTACCATATATGCAGAAGCCACATGCATATCTCCTGCCTCAGCCTCCTTTTTGTCCGAGGTTGACTCAGCTTCTTTCTTGTGAACCGACTTATTTTTGCAATCTCGCTTCAGATGGCCCCATTCTTGACATCTCCAGCATTGCACCTTCTTATCTTAACTCTTCGAACGCCCACGAGATTTGGATCTCCCTCTCTGATTTTGATTCCTTTCTGGTTGCCTTCCTCTGGCCGCCAGCGTCTCTTTACCAGAACTTGCCGATCCATTTCTCTGTATTTCCTCTGATAACAAGGTAGCACATACACTTTCATACGAAAGTTCTTTATCCCCGCCACCAATCACGACAATCAGATTGTCCCATGAATTCGGCAGCGAACAGAGCAATGTTATTGCCTTATCATCATCTTAAAACTTAACACCGATTGATACAAGTTGACTGATCACCGTGTTAAAATTATAAAGATGAGTAGAAAATGAGTCACCCTCCTGCATCTGAAGATTGTACAATTTTTTCCTCAGAAATAACTTGTTAACCAACGACTTACTTTGATATAGGGATTCCAACTTCCTCCACAGATCTCTGGCTGTAGGTTCGCTCATCACATTCGTAAGAATTGAATCCGCGAGACAAAGCCGAGTCAAATCATTCGCCTTTCTATCAATCCGATCCCACTCTTCGATCGCCTTTGGATCTGCCTGACTAGAGGAAGCCGTATCTGAAGCCTTCACCGCATCTTCAGCCATCGCCGCATCTGCAGCCGTCGTCGCTTCTTTGCCTGGCCTCTTCTTCTCGATTGCGTCCAAAGATCTCGATCACAGAGAAGATCCTCCATCTTCATCTTTCAGAGATCAAATCGTGTTCCATCAAATTTTTCTATCTCAATCCGCGATCCTCCTGACATCTCGAATAAACCCTAATTCCTCGAACAACCTGTGCTCTGATACTAATTGATGGGAAAATTCGAGAACAAGGAGAGAAGATCGCAGAGAGATTGCAGAAAAATAGATGAGACACACGAATTTACCCAGGTTCACCCTTGAGATGAGGGCTACGTCCTGCAAAGAGGTTCCACTATATCGTTTAGGTTTACAGCCGCCACACCGATTATAACAGAAATTAAGTTATTAATAGCCTCTCCAAATCGGGTTTAAAATCCAAACAAACAGAGAAAAAAACCTAATCCGAACCACACAGGACCGCCGTCGGGGGGCGGGGCCCCCCGAACCCCCCTTTCGTTCGTACACCAGCAATACTGTTAATTGGGTAATACTCAAATTCCCCTAAGCTCACGTGGGCGAACCCGGTGTGAGAAACAAGGAGCCCTGAGGTATTCACCAACTCCAACAATACCAATCTAAAGATGGTTAGTTCTTCAACATTAAAAAAGATAAATATTTCTTAAAAATAAGATTGATCTTCATCTAATTCTTGAAGAAAAGGAGAGTAGTAAGCTATTGAGGGAGTAAAATCATGAGATAGCAAGGTCAGGATTAAGAAGAAAATTATAGAACTAATAGTATCTAATCTCAAGAGAAGAGACAAAGAGAGAAGAAATGAAAATGATTTTGGAATGATTTTGCAGAAATAAACAGATGGAATAGAGTCCACACAAAGAGAAATTTTTTTGTAAATGACACAATAATAGACAAGTCTTGTTTGTCGCGGACCAATCAATCGAATATTGATTATACGCAATCGATCGAACAATACTTGAAGAAGGGGAAGGAATCATCAACCCACAACAGATAGAGGAGGATTTATTCAATCACATAGTTTGAGCTCCTAGAATATGATGCCCCTGCGGCAATCTATTTGATTGTATCGAAAAGCCCACTGAATTGAGATTTTCCTATTTTCTGAAAGATCCTGACTTTTGAGCTTTGGTGAGTTGTCCGATATCCTTTCGATGACCTATGTTGCGATAAAGGGATATTTATATGATTTGATCGATTGCGTGAGGTTGTGTTTCGCAATTAGAATTAAGTAGAACCAAATCTTAGTTTAATTAATTTCGTCAAACGATGTGACGTTTGACGAAATGAGAATCCGATGTGAGAATTATGAGTGGCGTGACTCTAGCTTGCTTTCACCTTTTTAGTGAAACTAGACTAGTGAAGTGTTTTTTATCTTTTTTATTTTTTTTGTTGACATGGCAAATTCCTTTTTTAAATGTTTTTTTTTCTCTCTTTATTTTCTTTGTCATGCATTCCCCTCAAAAAAATAATTATTAAATATAAAATATTTATTATAATGATTTATATTATTTATTACTTATCATTTCATAAAAAATATTCATTAAATATAGTTTATTATATTTAAATAATATACTTTTAATAAGATTTTAGTTTATACTATTATTTTTATTAATTAATAAAATTATAAGTTATATTTATAATATCTATTTTTATTAAAATCTCACTTAAATTATTTTATCATATCTAATTTTTCATATCACCTAAATTTCTTTATTCATCATCATTATGCTCTACTCTATTCACACACTCTAAACTAATTTGTTAATTCAACTATTCATGTGAAACTCGAAAGAACTAAAGTGACTCAACGGAGGTGGCCTTCCTCTGGCATACCTCTTAGGCATGGCCTCATCTCCATTAGTCAGGGCACAATTGGTATTGAACTTTGTGGCTTGGACGGAAGCTTATTGCCACCACCATGAAGGAATCTACCTCCCATTACGCAACATTCATTCGTGCATATTGCAAAGGCATGGAACTATTACCTGTCTGTCATCTCCGACAAGGTGGACTTCATGCTCGGAGATATAAAGAAGGAATCCTACTCGCATGAGGTTGTCAATCATCAAGGTTGTAACACCTCCTATCGACCCTCGCCATGTGACGAAGACTAACCTGGCGACGCTACGGGCGCTATGATTTTGACCATCTTATTGATCATATCTCAATCAAGAACCGAGATACGTCAGCGAAAGAATAATAAAATAAATAAATAACATAAGTTGAGAAAGTCTAGAAAGTGGCTACATCATCTCTAAAATGAATATCATAAGGTTTACATCATATGTTCATAAATGCGGAAGAAAAATAAATAACTAAATAGGACTTGTTGTTCATATGCTTTCTAATCGCCTGAGTATCGTCGCAGCACACCAACTCAACACCATCACTGATCTGGTCCTGTGAAAATCAGACACAAGGGAGGAGGTCATCCCGTAAACTTTACAACCTAGTGGGGAATCACATAAGTATACAATGCATAACTTTAATAGAGAAATCAAAAGTAAATCAGTGTACTTATATTGACAGGAGGTGGAGCATGAGATCCTCATAAATCATAATGTGGATGATAAATAGACACCAATAATCAGTAAAGTCACATAATACTTGATAAACTTGAACTTGAAGACATGCTTGAGAATCATGACATAAGTACTGAGAAGAACTTGACTTGAAATTCATGCTTACTTTACTTATCCATACTTGAAACATGTTTGTTTTACTTATCAATGATTCTTAATTTTAAACAATGTTTAGAACAATCAGGATGACTTTATGTGTCTTTAATTCTTGGGATATGTCAATCAAATGATACAGTTGCTTGCAAGTCAATGGGTGATCAAATCATAACCAATGGGGTGACTCTTATCTTGTGGCACTTGGTTTGGACTGGAACCCATTATTCATCTTCCATCTTAACTTATTAATTACTTTAGAAACTTGTTATTCTTTGTTCTTCATACAATTGATGCAATAAGATCGATAGAAAGTAAATCAGTAAGAGAATTCATGTTATAATCAGGGATAGATCTTAGTGAGGACTTGGCATTAAAATCATTCTTAATCATGTTTAATCATAAAGCAAACCGACAACGTTTAAATCATGGTCAATGGAAACATATGGGTGGAATTCGGGATCATTCTGTAGTTTGGTACGACCGTGACAACATAGTGGTACGACCGTGCCGATAGGAAGGGCATGGTTGTAATTTAGTGGTTCAGGTGTGCATGGGCGTGAGATGGCACGGGCATGCCCTAAGACGTCATGGCCATGACGGATGATGAGAACGGTCGATCGATTCGAAAGGGTCTGTCGACTGATTTTATACTGAGTAGTTCGGCTGAGAATTTGGTTATGGCACGGGCGTGCCAGAAGGGTGGAACGGTCATGACGGGTTGGCGCTCGATCGATCGGTGTCGATCGACGTTTTACTTAGTGTTAACATGTGATGGCACGGGGGTGCCCACAATGTGGCACGACCATGACAGAGGTGGCACAGGCATGCCAAGAGGATGGCACGACTGTGACAACGGTGGATTCTAGCCGAGCTCAACATGAAATTTCTTAAATCTCTAACAAAACTTCAATATTGTTTAATTTCTACATTCTAACAATCATCCAAGAAAAACAACAACAACAACAAACAATTTCCCACAAGAAATCGATCAAGCAAAAACATGGCAAAATAGGGCTTTCATAACTTGTTTTCTTGACGTAATCGAGCATGGCAGGATCTTAGTCTATTCAAGAGTTATGCAAGGTGATTTCAATTGACCCACCTGATTCGTGGTTGTTCCTTGCTTTGATCCGATGGAACCTATCGGTCGCGTCCCTTGTCCTCTCTCTGCTCTCCCTCTCGATCTCCGCCTGCAATAATCCAACGAAGAGGGCGTGAGGAGGCAGAACTCAGGAAGCACGATAAGGAGAAATAAGAGGGTCTGATACCCCTTGCTATTGGAAATGACTAGGAGAAGAATCTCTTTGTTCAAGCGCGCACACGAGCAGAAACGTGGGAAGAAGGGAGGGGATCTTGAGATTGAAGGGAAGAGAAGGTTAATGCCAAGTTTGTTTTATATTAGAATTCCTCTCCTCATTAAATCTAATATCATTGGTGTCATAAAGTTTATCCCCCTGATTTTTGTGGATACTATCAAATCTTGATGTTTCTATTATTGTTTTCCCCTGATTCAGTCTTTATCTCTTATTATAGATAAATGTTAGGTTTATCTCTCTGCTGGTTGTTTTGATTTTTATCTTGGTTTTGATTGATTTTTTTCTAGTTGTTACAAAGGTCATTCTCATGTCTATAAAAAGACCACATCATCCGAACTTGGATCTTCCTGCCCAAACTTAAGCTTTGTTTGGTAATTTGACGATGGAGGGATAAAAGTTAGGACTATGGACTAGGACTATGGGCTAGGTGTTGGTGAAATCGAATATGGTGAGTGTTTAGACAAATCATATTTGGACATAAAATTATAAAATAATTTGGATTAATTTAATATATTATTTGGTTGGGTACAAATGTTAATGCATGAGTTAGGGAATATTAAACAAAGACAAATGTAATGTAAGGAGATTTTATCTCTTCCTAATTTAGTTGAAAAGAAATGGATTTAATCATCATACGGGCTCGTCGTTGATTTATACATCGAGGGTAGTTCTTGATAAATTATTTTATGATGAATAAATAGATAATGAATTTAGAACTATTGTAAATTTCTAAATCAATGATAGTAAATATGTATACGTACTCTTTGTATCCATATCATTCTTAATCTCAAAAGAAATAAAAGATAAAAGTTGAATATTTATTTCTAACCACCACTAATTTTGCGGATTTAATTTTAAGCCATAGGACATATTTATAATCATCAATCCAATCTTAATTAATTTTAAAAATAATATCCAAACCAAAGTATAAGCTTTTTCAATGGAACTTAATTCCTCTCTCCTAAAACCTTAATTCGTGTATGATGCCCCTCGGATTGCAATTTTGTGTTGTGAAATGAGTGAGACATGAATTTTTCTTCTCCCTAACGAAGAGGAAGAGGAAGAGAGGTCACCACAAAAAAAAAAAAAAAAAAATCAGCCATCCAATAAAATCGAATGTGTTCCATGGTTATCCATCAACCCCTAAAACAGCATTCATCTGCCCAAAAGTAAAAATATTTATGTTTATTTTTAATTTATTGTATTTTTTGAATTATTATTGTATTAAAGTAGAATTCTGAAAAAATAATCCACTGGATCTGGAATTTTCTCTTTCTAAATGATTTTAGAATGATATAAAAATGTCAAATATTTCTTGCTTTTTGACCAAAACATTAAATCCATACTTTTCAATTCGCACAGGAAATCCAACAGCTCTCATTTCCAGTCTTAGGAACATGACTCGAAGCGTTTCCCAACCAAACAGTGTTTGATAGAAAATTAGAAATACTAATAAATACAACCAATAAAACCATTTATTTGAATAAATAACTCGAAAATGGCAAACGTTATTTTCCATGCGACAATAAACATGATGTGAGTAAACTTTTCATTAATGGGCACAAAATGCAAGAACTCGTCAGTGGTAATAGTAGTGAAAAGGATACAAGGCAATTCCACCCAAAAAAAAAGTTAAAAAGTGTTCATAATTTAGAGAGCTGGAACAAATGATACAATGACTTCAAGTAAGCAGTGTTATATTGTAAAGTTCAAATAGGAAAACCACAAGTTCCTAATGACGATGCTAGCAGTATCCAAAAAAATGCAGTGTACTCCCCTCTAATAAACATCTCGAGAAACGCAATCAATTCTCTGCACCAGACCACTGGTTGGTTGGTCGGATCAAATTTGGAACATGTTCAGCAACAACTCAATTTTGAGAGTCCGCCTTGTCTGCAAAAGTTACATATTATTTACTTTATAATCTCAACTAAGAGTAAAAAAATGCGAAGTCAGTATAACTTTACTAAAATGATAGCTGAGTAAATAATATGCTAGCTTTGATCCATGCCATTTAGCCAAGGGGCTCTTAATCATATTAGTAAATAATAAGAAATGTCATTTCACAACTTCAAGATGGCAATTAAACAATTCCCAGTTAGTTTAATCTTGACAACCTCTATACAAAGTTGAAGCCAGGATATCATCATGAGATTTTTTTAAGTGTGCAAGGCTTCCCTCATCAAACCCAAAAATGAACAATACGTTATCCGTATTTTTTCAGGAAATATATCATCGAAAGAACATTATCAAGAAAGAAAACAATACAGAAATATGTCTCAATTTGCAAGTTGAAAACTTATATTATACAACAATATCAAAGAAAATATTTCTCAATGTACCGACAATGCATATTCAAACTCAAGAAAACT
The DNA here is from genome assembly GCA_030549335.1 of Pontederia crassipes. Classification (NCBI taxonomy): domain Eukaryota; kingdom Viridiplantae; phylum Streptophyta; class Magnoliopsida; order Commelinales; family Pontederiaceae; genus Pontederia; species Pontederia crassipes. Next base: position 42,261,803 of record CM060190.1, read on the forward strand.
ATATCATGTGAATTGAAAAGCACTAAAATATTTCCTTGTTGCTTGTGTACCTTTAGTTGAAGGTTCGTCTTCAGGTTTCATCGCTGGAAATAGAAGAACCTCCTGCATAACATTTTACACTCATGTTGAGTAAGTACATGTAAAACTCAAAAGGTCGCTAATGTAAGAGAAACCTATGATGCAAATATCACTAATCTTTAGACCTTAATATTTTGTGAATCTGTAAACAACATTGCCAGCCTATCAATCCCCAGACCCCAACCAGCAGTCGGAGGCAAGCCATATTCAAGAGCCGTGCAAAATGTTTCATCTAATGCCATTGCCTCATCATCACCTGATTGTCGATCCTGCAATTACGACAGTTTAAAATGAGATCAATCCAAAAAATGAGAAATTTGATAAGCTGATGTGAGGAAATGACAGAAATAGGTGACATAATCAGTACTTCCAATTTATATCATTACCTTCAGTTGCTCAGCAAAACGTTGACGTTGTACAACTGGGTCATTGAGTTCAGTGTATGCATTGCAAACCTAAAAGTTCACATGTTTACACATTAGAGTCAGCATGAAGCTACCAGAAGACAGGAGCTTATAGCAACAGACCTCATGTTTGTTGATGAACAACTCAAATCTCTCAGTCAGGCCTGATTTTGATCTATGCCATTTAGCCAGGGGGCTCATAATCTCTGGATGATCAATAATAAAGGTAGGATTCACACATGTCTCCTCCAAGAAATGGCCAACAAGCTGTGAATAAAAAACAATGGTTTACTGAAGTTTAGATGCTAAGACATACAGCTGGAAAAAATAATGTTTAATGGAAAGAATACCAAGTCCTTTTTCTCTTGTCAACCATATTTCATTTTATTATTTTACAAATATTTCAGTTTATTCTTATTTTAATCAAATGTAACCAATAATTAATTATTTGCAATTAAGCATTTTTCAGTTAATTTTATTCAGTATAAAGAAATGAAATAAATATTACATTATTAACTAATTAATAAATCAGATAAGTGTTAGTGTAAAAAACATAATTAATAATAAATTACATATTAGTAAAAATAAATAAGTAAATATTAATTTATAAATTAAGATTATTTTAGAATTTTTCATATCCAAAATATTAAATATTTATTCACTTTAATGCAAACACAACAACAACAACAAAGCCTTATCCCACTAGGTGGGGTCGGCTCACTTTAATGCAAACACAACTTAAATAAAAAGATATCTTACTTTTGGAGCAGAATATTTTTTTAATTTTAAATGTCAAACGAGGGTTATCCAACTCTTGTCAAAAAAGAAAAAAAAAAGGTTATCCAACAAACATATTCTCACATGACTAACTATCTCCTAGCCGTACAGTGAACAAAAACAAAGCTTTATTCGTTGAAATGAACAAACACAAAACACAGAGCATTAACCTTGTCTAATAACCGTGTTGTTGTTTGAGGAGGGGGGCATTTGACATCAAACTTGGTGCATACGTCCAACAAATACTTGTTTGCTTCATCACTTGAAAGATCTTTCGGTATATTTAGATTGGCCATTGTCTCCAAGCCTTCAATCATATGAAGTCGTCTGCATTACAAGACAATCATTACACTCTCCAATGCGAGAATTATAGACTGACGTGGAAAAGAATTTTCAAAAACAGTAACAAACCTGAACGGAGGAGTAAAATCAATCTCTATTGGATCCTTGTCCAATCCATTGGCATGGTATTTGATTTTATAACCACCAGTTAGCTTCTTGACCATTCCTGCTCACCATATCAACATTATAAAAGAAGCCTTAAAATCAAACTGCATTATTTCTACATATCACATTCACATTACCTGATATCATTTCTTCAGTGAGAGCCATGAGATCATTGTAATCTGCATATGCCATATAGAATTCACATGTTGTGAATTCTGGATTATGAGTCAAATCAATCCCCTCATTCCTGAATTGCTTTCCAATTTCATATACTCGGTCGAGCCCACCAACAACTAATTGCTTCAGGAAGAGCTCCGGTGCAATGCGCATGTACAGATTCATGTTCAAATCATTGTGATGAGTGACAAAGGGCTTGGCAGCAGCTCCACCAGCAATCATGTTCATCATGGGCGTTTCTACCTGAAATTATTTGCAACTCATTGAAGAGCTTCCAAGAAGACAAGCAATATTGACCTTGAAAGAAAGGAGTGGAGGAAACGAAAAGGATAAGAGACATACCTCCAAGAAATCGCGCTCATCAAGAAACCACCTGATATATCTAACAATATCAGATCGCGTCTTAAATATATGTCGAACTTCATGGTTCAACATCAAATCCAAGTATCGTTTGCGATAGCGTGTTTCCTATGATCAAATAAAAAGTCACATACAAAGAACCTAAGATATAGCACACTTGCTGAATTTATTTTGGGTTATGTATAATATCGAGTACCTTTTAAACAACACAAAAAAAAAACAGAACATCTGCAAATGAATTACTAGAATGATACAAACTATTATATTGTATTCATTTTGCAAATATAAAAAAAAGAATATACAAGTGAAATATGAAGCAAACGCGTTTTTCTCAAGTAAAGTATGAACGAAAAAAAGAAATTGACATATAAAATAGGAATGAAATGCATTTACTAAGAAATATATTATTAGGCTAAATGACGTGATGGGTTTCATAAAAGTGCAATAGTAGATGCCACATGAGATGATTCTTGGAAATTTGAATTTTGCTATGGTGACAAATGGTCAATGTCAACAACAACAACAACAACAACAAAGCCTTATCCCACTAGGTGGGGTCGGCTACATGGATCATACGACGCCATTCATTGATCCATGTTTATGAGATTCGACAGGGTTTTACGCTGGCTGTCGGAGCCTAACACAACCCTCCTCTTTTATCCGGGCTTGGGACCAGCTATAAAACATGGGCGGAGTTTTTCAGATCAACTCAAGCACCATATGAAACCAATGTCAACAAGGAAAACAAAAAGCACTACAAGAAACCAACCTTCCACGACTCCCAAAAATGCAATGATGCAAAAAAAATAAATAATGCAGCTCAATTAATAAAGACAAGTTTTGAGAACCTTATATTTGTGTAACTTACCGAACTAAAAGATGATGTTAAGAGATTTCAGTTTTACCAAACTATCTTATTTTTTAACAGTGTTTGAAGCATACTTCAAAACATAAAACCTCATTCAACATATTTTCGTGGAATCCAAGACCACTTTACAAAGTTGTCAACATAGGGTTCAAGGAATAGAAAGAGCTACTCCCTTGAAACATCCTCTTGATTTTGTATCACAATCATAAGCTTCACCTTAATTTTAGTGTTAAAACACAATATTCATTTCATTCAAACAATTAACATTTCAACCGACATCTCAAAAAAGTCTATCCGTAGGCAATTTCGAAATCATACATCTTAGCTCTTTTCTACAATAGAGTGGGGGCTGAGAATGATTTCTATTGGGGGTCTAGTTGTCAGTGCATTTATTTCTTGTTTCCTGCTAATACAAATCATATTATTACTGGAATCACAGCCATCATTTCCCCTTTCAGAAAAAAAATTACATGCAACCCATCTACATAACATAACAAGTCACACAATATTATTTTTGTTGTTTGGTACTCTTGCATGTCCCCACCTAGTGGGATAAGGCTTTGTTGTTGTTGTTGGTACTCTTGCATGTCAATACATATAATCCGGAAATTATTTCCATCAAACTGCAACTTCATAAAAGATTAATAACCTCAGAAAATAACTAGGATGAGCATATGGAGCTGGTATAAACGTTCATGGAATGAGATCAGAAAAAGAGAAATGGAAAACAACCATGTGAATGTTTTTTAATCAACAAGCAATCTAATAGTTAGCAAAGCCAGATGTGATCAAGCTAGGTGATGAATGCACTAGAGAAGAAATTGAATAAAGAAAAATAATTCAGATTCACTTCAAAAAATTTCAGGTCATATGAATCAACTGCTATATACTGAGAACATTTCAAACAGCATGATACTAAGACACCTGATCTTTTAGAACGTATGCTTCAGGATTCCTCGTCATTCCAGGAGTCCAAACACTTGATGATGCTTTCCCTTCATTCTTCTGCATGCCCGAACAATTACCAAACACAAGATTTAGATTGCTCATAAAGGGAGGAAAAGTTCTTTGTTAAATAAAGTATACGTGATGGTTATCAATTAGCACATTTTATAACTACCTTCACAGTAGCATTTTCACCACTAGGGCCAGCTTTTTGTCTCGGCATCATATGAAGGCATGGGGATAGGACCAAAAAGGTCTTTGGGAAAATACTTAACTCTCCTCGCTTACTTTTGCCTGCAGACAAAGTAACAACTAATAAGAAACTGGGCAAGTAAAGCATGGATTCTTCTGATAAATAGGCAGACTCCGTATTCAGAATAATATTCAGACTATAGCCTTAGATACCTAATCAATTGTGTTCAAACAAATGTCAGTGATTTTAATGCTTAATCGATCAGTCTCTCTTTGTCTAGAGAGTGTTAACATCATATGCACTGAAGATTAGAGAATACATAGGTAATGATGTCAATTGTTTGTTAAATGGAAATATCCACATGATTGAACTCATCAATTACCAATATCAGTGCGTCTAGTGATCTAGAAGCAGAAACATGTCTACTGCTCATGAACTCAATATCATACCTGGATATCCACAGATGCCAACAATATCACCTCGTTTGACACTAGAATGATATCTGGAGAACTCTGCTTCGTCTAATTCTGAATCCCTAAGTACAAAGAAATTAAGAAGTTACAAATAACAAATTAACTACAGACATAAAACATACATAATAGATAATGACATCTTGAAAGGTCTCTTAACATAATGATTACAACAGTTTTACTTAGGGCTTACAAGAAAATTAAGGAAAACCACAAAGAAATAACTAGAGCTACATGCTTTTTTTTGGACATGTCAATGGTTAGTTATCAACAAATAACTTTTTTTGACATTCAAATTAAAAATTAGTCTCAAGTCCCAGTGTCCTATACACACATCATATGCCCTAATAAACCAAACAACAATGAAATATGAGAAATATGATTATGATATCATGTGGTAATTGTCACACAAAAATCAACAGGTTTACCTAGTAATGGCCAAGGAAAACCACATGATATTCATGTTTACATTCTAAATATAAATAAATTATTTTATATTATGGAAATAAACAATTCTTAATCCCATCAAACTTCCAAATTGACCAAGAAATACACAAAAAAAAAGAATTGTCATAATTGACAATAGCATAGAAAGTAGGAATTGCTAAGGCTTAAAATGCAGACAAAATCTTATCTTGCTCCATCATAAACGAAATAGAGCTTCATACTCCAAGAAAGAACATTCACAAAAATGTAATTGTCATAAGGAATAATTTGACTTGGATAGAGATACCTAGCGTCAGCCATGACTTGAACTTTAAATCCACCTTCATGTAGATCATAAAAGAAAAGTTTTGAAGAAGATGTTCTCTTGTTCATAATTCTCCCTTGCAAACCAATGAAAATTCCGTCAAAACCCAAGTGGCGCATAAAAAGAGTTCCTAGGAACTATGCAATCATAGAAATAACCATTACTGAAAAAAAAAACTAAATATACCTGTCAAACGCACTTCAGCATCCTTAAGGTGCTCCCCCTCGCTCAAGCTTCCATATTTATCTATGTACTCCTTAAGGACGATAGACACTTGGAACTTGTGGGGGTAAGGATTCACTCCGGCAGCCTTAACAGAAGCAAGATTCTTGAGCCTATTCTCATAATATTGCTGCAATCACAGAAAACAAATCATTCATAAGATAGCTTAATATTTAACTCTGTCCTCATGCAAACCAATCCAAACAAACATACTGTTGGGTCCATCTCATCTTCCTCGGCAGATGCCGCGGACGCCTTCTGACTCTGCGGCATTGCAGCGGCCTGGGGTCGAAAGTAGAACAGGTTTGAGTACTCCATGACGTGAAGCGAAATAACAATTACTCTAGGGATTCAACAAAAAATATCGAAAGTCTTTCACTTCAAATTATGCACAGAACTTCCACTCAGTTGAGATACCCTCACGGAGATAACTGAACATAAACCAAATCTATACGGGCTAAAACGTAAACAAATTGATTAAATCACCAAAAAGGGACCTTTTTCTTCTTTTCCTCTTCTTTGAGGCGGTTCTCCTCTTCCTTCTTCTTCTTCTTCAGCTCTTTCTTCAGCGCGCTGCAAGAGAGAAATTAAAAATGCTCTAGGAGAGGCGATTCGGCAGTAGAGGAGAGGGCATTTGAGGGAGGGAAAGGACACAAGATACATACTTCTTGCTGATAGGTTCAGCAGAGGAATCCATGGCAAGATCGGCGACGCTTTTCGTTGCCTCTTCAACTCCGTCCGCCATCGCGAGGACGAGGAGAGAGGAGCAGCCCAAGAGATGACGGCGCAAAGCAAATAAGGAGGTCGAAGCGAATGAGAGAGGGAGCGAGGGTTTTGGTATAATATTCGAGGAAAAGGACTGTGGGGGCCAAATCCTACCCTATATATATATATATTGCACCGTCCGATTTCCATCGGACGGATCTAAAAAGGGCGCGGCTTGTAAACATCTGGACCGCTCGTCGAGCCGGCCATAAATCCCTCTTTTCAGTTACCCGCTTTGGTTTCGTGATGTGCGTTTGGCGAAAAAAAGTCCGGCGAATCCTCTGGCTCGTCCGGTCTGTCAGGTCATTGCCTCCGTCACCTGATTGCTGCTGTTGTCTCCTTGTCGCAGTCCGCCACCGCGCTGCTTGGTCGTCCTATATGCCAAGTCATATGTGGCCTCCTCGTCATCCGCCTGCCCAACGGCGGAGTTATATGGGGTTCACGCAGCTGCCAATACACTGAAATCGTGTATTAGTACATTTAGTTCTCCAATTATTCACATATTTGTTATTGCCTTTTTGCCTCTTTGGTTATCAACACTAATAGAATCCAATGTGTCCTAGGTTGGAAATTCCTTTCAACCTTTTTTCTTTTACATAGGTTTTTTAAAATCATTATATATAATTATTTACACATAATCTTCCAAACTTGACTTATAATATTTTTACCTTCTATTTTTATTTAATCAATTCATTCTCTCTCTTCTAGACATTATATTTAATATTTTTATTTAATTTTTTATTTATATATTGCCTTTAATAAATTACTTTTCTTAATTAAGTAGTCCAAGTACATTTTTTACCACTTATTTCTATAGTTGATCTTCCAAATTTTACAATTTTATTATAATATTTGTCCTCTATTTTCATCCAATCAACTCATGCTTTCTCTTTAAACATTATGCCTTATTATTTTATATTCTTTAAATAATTTTAATTATTTTTATTTATATATTATCTTTAATCATTGTATAATTAAGTAATTATGATATTGTGTATGCTCATTTGATTTACAATTATTACATATAATTGATATACATAAATAATAATGCAATATTTTTATGTTAATATATTAGTATAATTAAATATTTATGTTTACTATCTTATATTACACTTAATTATTATTTGTTAAGTGTTAAAGTTATTTTTTAAATAAATCAGAAGGAATTATATCCATGATCTCATTTTAACATTGTACCTGTAATATCTTTTTAATTGTAGTGTTATAAATAATATTAGAATTTATTATTATGTTTTAATATCATAATATAAATTTTTTTAATTAATTTTGAATTCAAAATTTAATATATATAATAAATTTAAAATTTATGGAAGGAAGGAGACGAACTTTTAACTATATACGTGAATGTGAACCTACTCAAGATATTCTGGCTCCGCCATTGTGCATGCCGTTGTTGCTTCCTCGTCGTTTGACTGTCTCCGATGCCACGCTACGAGATCGTCCTCCCAGCACCGTCCGGTACATTGCAAGGAAGTCGATCGTCGGCACCGTCCATGTCAAACACGATCCTCCTCCACGCTGCCTCGTGATTTTCGGGAGTGGAGAACAATTTTGAGTGTAGAGATTTGTTGATCTTTGAATTCACAAAGTTGTCTAAATCAAGTAATCCTTTTATTAATAATGATCATTATGCCAATTTGGTGGACTTCTACAAACATTATTAGTGTCTATAATTTCTTTTTCATGTAGTTCATCATTTCAATTCTCTGTTCTATACACTCAGTGCCAACTTTATATGTCAACTTTATAAGTCAATCAACTCAAGTATTCGAACCAAGACAACAGTGACATGCTTCATAACTATCTAATAAGTTCCTATTAACTAGGGGAGGAGAAAAAAAAACTTTGAAATTTCCCGTAGGTTGTGTTTGGATATATGGGAACTTTAGAACCAATGTTCTCGGAACCATCTTGACGTGACACAAGAGTTTCGGCTATGTGTTTGGACAAAATCCGTTTGTTGCGAGGACTTCGAAGGCAGATGTGACATTTAAATGATCATTTATTTCAGCAGCTATTTGACGAATGACGTCGGAACTATAACATAGACGGTTATCTTCCCGCGCAATGGAGAAGTTGAAGAAAATACATCAGGTTGAAGAAGATAAAATATCAAGATTATGAATCAATTTTGAATCGTCATGACACTCTTTCACCTGTTCCGACATATATAACAAACCATTTAGTCTACACTGCATCAAAGATGACCAAGTAAGATCACTACATGCAAATGATGGCAACTAAGTTTGACAACTTCATACCACACTTAGAATCACTATTACGAGGAAAGGCTATATCTGAATATAACCTCAAATTGCATAACCAGTTCGACATTGTTAAAGACAAAAACAAGTGGTTCATCTACAGCTCCTAGAATTTAACAGGCGGATAAGTACGTCGATGACATAACGCCACAAACATAAAAAAAGATATATAATGATGTTCAAGCTGCCCTACAATACTTGCCAATTACAAAACTGAGCACAAATGAGATGAAAGCACTCGGTGCCAGCACCGCAAACTTGCTCTTGCACCTACAGTAAGGAACCCGATCATCAGCTTGAGTTTCCAAAGATTTAACAGACATGGATTGTGGCTCAACAAATATGGATTGTGGCTCAACATGTCTTCCATAGGTTAAATTATTCTTTCACTTTAACCTCCGATTGTGGATGAAATGCGGTGCTATAATTCAATTTTATTCCAAACGCATTTTGAAATTCTTTCCAAAATTTGCTAGTGAACTTTGAATCCTTATCCGATACAATGAAAATTAGGATTCCATGGAGTCGGATAACTTTTTTCACATAAAGTGCAACTAGACTATCCAATGATTGCTAGGCAAGAAGTGAGCTGATTAAGTGAACCTATCCACACTCACTCATATCGAGTCATCGCCATTCTTTATTCTTGGTAAATCAACAACGAAATTCGTAGTTATCTCCTTCCATTTTCATTCCGACAAATTCAAAAGATTAAAGTGGGTGGTCTTTAGTGTTCAACCTTCACTTGTTGACACACTAAACACTTGGAGACAAATTTGACGATTTCCTTTTTCATGTTGTTTCATCCAAAATTTGAAGATTTATCCTAATTCCATATTGAACCATTAACATAGTTTGGCCACCAATTGGAGTAAGACTCCACTATATGATGCTCTCTATCATATTCCATTTATGCACTCTTAAACATGTCATGCGTCCATCTCATTTCCAGCTCAAAGTATCCTCCATCATCTTTATTTTTCCCGGATGATAAGTGATGTCGAATTTTATTAATCTTTTAAAAATTGTAGCCATCATTTTTACCTCGTATTCAACTCCCTTTGTAAGAATATATACTTCAAACTTTTATGATCCGAGTACACTTCGAATTTCTCTCCATGTAAGTAGTGTATCTCTGTTTTTAATGCAAACACCACTGCTTCTAGTTCTACGTCATGCACGAGGTAATTATGTTCATGCTTCTTTAGTTGCCTAAATACGTAAGCAACTACTCACTCATGTTACATAAGAACACAACCTAAATCAGAACCACATGCGTCACTATAAACCTCAAACCCATCTATGCCCGACGAATTGTTAGTATCGGTGTCGATGTAAGTCTTATCTTTAACTCGAGAAAACTTTCTTCATAATGTTGGGTCCGCACAATTTTTTCTCATTTTCTTGTGAACTTTTGTCGAATGTACATAAATTTTTGAAATGTCTTGTATGAAGCTCCTACAATAACTAGCTAGTCCAAGAAAAAACAATTGGTGTTGTCTTCGAATTTTTAGCACTGTTTTCAAGTGTTGTCGATGCTCTTTGGGACTTGATGAGTACAACAATATGGCAATCACAGAAATGATGACAAATTTATCCAAGAAGGGTTTGAAAATGCAATTCATCAAGTCCATAAAAACTGCAGGAGCATTCGTTAGCCCAAAAGTCATAATCAAATACCTTGACCTAAACGTTATTTTGGGCACATCATTCTCAGCTATACGTAGATGATGGTAGCTACTCCTTAAGTCTATCTTTGATAACATCATTGTGGACAATAATTGATCAAATAGATCGTCGATGTGAGGCAACGAGTACTTGTTCGCTTTGTTAAGCATCATATAGTCGATCCACAACCTAAGTGAGACATCTTTCTTCTTCACGAACAGCATCGGTGCACCCTATGGAGACACTGAGTTAGATAAAATCTTTATCCAACAACTTTTGAAATTATGTTTTTAATTCATACAATACAATCGGTGCCATTCGGTATGGAGGCTTTGTGATAAGTAAGGATTGCAATATCCTCCACCCATTGCAGGCCCCATCATGAAACTCCGAACGGAGCCCAAATTTAGAGAATTTTGCCCATCCCCCAAGGCGGGGATGAGGGACATAATGCCCCCGAGCTTTCTCTCATGGATCGTGGCGGAGGTTGTTGCCCCCCCCCCCCCCCACGAGGACCCAAATTCTCGTCCCAAAACTTTTTATACATAATTTATTAAAAATTAAAGTTAGTAAATCGTAACCATCCATTATTTTATATAAATATCATAATAAACCCAAACCCTAAATTCATCTAACCCTTTTTTCTCAAAACTCTCCTTTTCCAAGATCTCTACACATTTCCTTTTATTCCTCCTATCTTTCTCTCTCTCCAAAATCCTTCCAAGACAACTCCGACAATTGACAACATGCATATGAAAGGAACAATGTCGCGACGACCAACTAGCCGCATGCATATGGGAGGGGCGGTGCCACAATGGATGCCACCCCTTTGTGAAGGTGAGGGAGGAAGGCACCCTCCCACTCGTGCATGCCCCCTCTGTGCAAAAAAAACTTCGTTCACAAAGGGGATTTGCCCTCTCTATGAGATGAGAGAGGTGAGGGCAGCAGTTGCCCTCACTTTTTTTTTTATTTTTTTAGACTTTATATTTTTAAGACGATGAAATATTTTTTATATTATATATATATTGAAAATTTTATATTTTTTAACAAAAACATTGAAGAATCTCACTGGAGTTCGAGGCCCATGAGAATCAGAGCGGGGAATAAAATTCCCTCTGGACCGAGAATTCGGGGCAGGGTTGAGGGCCACTTCTAGCAATAGGTGTTAGTCCCTGGTGCTACATTTATGCGAAATTCAATCTCTCTTTTCGATGGCAATCCGGGCAGCTCTTCGGAAACACATCCGAGTAGTCTCATACTACATTAATCCAATCCAAAGCTTGAGCTTGTAGGCCATTCATTGTAACACTTGCAAGGAATCTCCAACAACCCCTTTTTAACAAATTTTTTGCTTTGATTGCTGAAATCATCGCATTCTTGTCCCTATATGGTATCTCTCGAATTGCTATTTGTTGTCCATTAATGGTGTTAATCACTATTTTTCACGACAAAAGACGTGCACATCATAATAGAATAATCAATTCATGCCTAGTATGATGTCGTAGTCTATCATTGAAATCACTACTAAATTAGTCAACAAATTACAACCTTCAATTTGCACGGGCACGTTAGGAATATATCTCCTTATAGATATATCTCAATTAGAGTTAATATCTCTATTTCCCAATTCATCCACTTCATTTTAACATTTAGTAACTTAGAAAAATCATATGAGATAAACGAGTCCATGGCACTCGAATCAAATAATATATTTGCATGATGATTGCTATAAGTAAATTATCTTAAATGACATCATTTGAGATTTGAGCCTCCTTAACGTGAATTATGTAGATCCTATCATAAGTCCTTGGTTGGACTTCCTCAATCTTTCATTTGCCTTTGTTTGGGAACTTTCCTTCTTTATAGGACAATCTTTTACCCAATGTCCTTGTTGTCCGCAATTTAGGCATGCCCCTGGTTCCGATAACATTTTCCAAGATGCCTCTTTCCACACATATGACAAGTATTTGGCTTGCCCCTCCTGCTATCATCTCATTTGGATGTGAAGTTTGTCTTCTTTGAGAATTTTGATCTTGCCATACCTTTTATCTTTGATAGGTATTTTTCTTTTGGAGACATTTCTTTGCTCTTCATAATTCATTTGAAAAATAGTGATGCGCTCAATTACCTTGTCTAAATTGGTTGGTTCACAATACTTAACCTATCTTCATAAGCGTCGGATTCAGCTCATCGATGAACCTATTTGTCCTTTATCCTTTTTCCTGTAATAAAAGAACTATACTTCTCCAAGCTAGTGAATTTGTTCACATACTCGGAAAGGGACATATAAATTCCTTCTGCTTTTACTCTTTAACATGTTGTGAAAGATATTGTTCCTTAAATGTCTCCACGAACTCCTTCCAGGTGATATCTTTCCTTCCCGAATACTTGGTTGGTGGGAGGCCAGCTCCACTTTGTATTTGTCTTTACAATGAACTACCTTCAATTTGTCCGAAATGATGTGTAGTCATGATCCTACCTTGTCCAGATCACACCATCAAAAGTTGGTGGGTGAGTCTTCATAAACTTTTCATAAGTGGATTGTCCAGAATCATTGGATCTCCTTCCTAAGAATTTGGCCAACTTGCCTAAGCTTCCCATTAGCTTCCATTGATTCACGGGCTCTCGTCTTGACCGACCCTCTTTCCATTGTCTCTATCCTGATTCTCATGACTTTTGACATGACTTGCGCACTGAGATGCAGAACTATCTCGACCCCTCTCTTGATTAGATCTGTGAGATGGGTTGGTTTGTTTCGTATTTTTTAAAATCAAAATCATATAAAAATTAGGTCATTAGCAATCAATGTGTATGGAGAATATCTTACCAATATGCATTTCTTAATTTTTAGCGACTGCTCATGAAAATTGCACATGGACTTGACGTATAGGACAACTTAGATTTAAACAACAAAATAGAGTACTACTTATGCTCTCATTAGACTATACTTAAGCTTAACATAGGCTCTAATACTACCTAAGCTATAGCGCCTCCGGGGCAATAGATCCCGCACCATCGAATCACATTTTGACGCGCAGCGAGCGCCGAGCGCCGCATGGCGCCACGCGCTTCCATTCCATACAATAATCAATATGAACGCAACAAAAATGTGATACACAATAATATGATGGACAAACGTTCACCTAATGATAACCATAATATTAATAAAATCCACAAATGTACATGGCCATCATCGTACGTAATTTGAGTGAAACTTAACCATTCAAGTTATATTCATGAGTCAAATTAAAATTGCAAACTCAACATGGACAGCATGGTACAACACTTTAATAATAGATTTAAACAAATGCATAAGGCTTACTAATTGGCCATGAATAAAAACAACATAAACCTAAACGAGCAATGCCATGTGCAACATACTTTCGTCATAAGCAACACCACCATTAACCTTAATTTTCTGTGGGATCCATTTCATGGAAAATCCAATCCATTAGATTATGTAAGGCTCAAATCATAAAATGAGAAAATTTCATATTATGACATAAAGCAATAAAATGGACAGAAATAAAACAGACAGCAATAAGCAGGATTTAATAACTATACAATCCAATTCAATAACTAGGTATTTCTTGAACTTATATTCATTTCCATCATTTAATCTTCAGGCTCACTAATATTAAGCATGAACAAAGCTATCAACATGGCATTATCATTATTCAATATGACCCAAGGTCCAATAGTGCTCATACTTAATTAATTATATTTATTATCTTATTTGTTATCAAGTGAAAGTTTGGATGAAGAATTTCTTAATTCGGTCCCAATATAACCACTCTTGTTTATCATTGACACCTCCAATTTTAATCAATCAATTTATCAATTAGTAATGCGAGCCTTTACCAATATGTCGAAGGATTGATTTGCCTTAGTTTCAATAATGGCTAGCTAAACCACGAGAAACTGTTCGTTCCCAATATGATAGGCTCCTCAATTTCTATCATTTCGACTAATTCATTCAATTAACCAATTTAACAATACATTAACAATTTTTATTTACGATTTAGCATGCATTTTGGGGAGCATCAAATCATTTAAAAGCGACAATCAATCTGTCAATACACTTGTGCGGTCCACCGATTGAGAATATTGGTCGACCGGTCAAGTCTTGAAGACTAACCAGTCTTATTTGACATGTGATTGATCGACCGACATTACTCAGTGATCGACCGATCTAGTCAACCGACATGGTCGCGAAAATTTACACCGATCGATCGGTCCACGTGGAAGGGTCGATCGTCATAATTATGACATTAGTTCCGATCGACCGATCAATATATACTTCATGGTGGTAGTGTTCTCGCTATTGCACCGATCGATCGATTGTCAACCGCGATGGACCGATCATTGCCGGTATAGTGATCCTATAATGTTTTCACTATGTTTTCGATTTTCAAAAAACATACAATGTGCCACTCCATCAAACATGACTCAATCATGGTTCCATAATCAATTTCTAGCATTTAAAATCCTAGGTTTTCATGATCCTAGCATGCATCTAGTTTTAAGCTTCGAAACTATTTTTTCTAACAAAATACACTTAGGATAGAATATTAGTTATACGAAAATGAGTTCAAACATTTGAGAACTACCTTGGTTTACAATCAAAATAGAGATCCACCTTAGATACATATTTTCTTAGCTTAAAAAACTTTTATTCTTTCATCTCTCGAACTTCTTTTTCTTCTTCTCTCCCAGTTAGGACTAACACCCTCTTGCTCTTGCTCTAAGTTCCTGTCTCCTTGTTGTTGGTTTGTTGTCAAGAAGGAGATTTCAAGTAAATTTCGAATTGGAGCTTTAGGGCATAAGAACTAAAGCAGAAAAAAAGTGAAACGAAAGAAAAGAGGGCAAATTATGATGGGTGTTTATATAGTGACTATTTGGTTGTGGTAGGAACAATGGTGGAATAAAAAAAATTAACCCCAAAATGTTCTCGGAGTAAGAACAAAATGGGAGCACAAAAATTCTAAGGAAAGGCAAGAATATTTTTATCTCTCGATTATATTATTCTTGCAATCATTAAGAGTGCACAATGTTCAAAATGGATTAATTCTTATTTTGTTCCTCTACCAAACAGCTCACGAGTGAGCTCAAAGTTAATGGATTTTGGAATCAAATAGAATGTTACCAAATGTAGCTTCCCTCTTAATTTCATTTTATTTTGTTGACAGGTGTTGTATCCTCTTTGTCGATGAAAAGGGGAGACCGACTCCCCCTGTTGACACTTCCTAAGGGGATGGGGTGCCAGCCCTCACGACGAGGATGGTGTGTAATATTATCACATTACGTACTTGATTGATAAGTTCAAAGATAGAGGGGGACAATCACGTATGATTCCTAACCGATCTGATGGCTAGGATATTTCGCATGTTTTCTTTCCTTAGGCCACCCCATTTCCAACTAAATGTATTCCAAAGGTGGCCGCGGAAACCAAATCAACATGTCCTCCAAACAAAGCGTCGATGATGGCGTCGGCGCACCAGATGATTTCGTTTCTCCGGAAAGCGGCACGCTGCATGACACGACTCTTGTCGTCGATCTGAAACGTAGCCAACTCACCCAAACAAGGCGTCGACGGCAGCGACGGCGGCGACGATGCCGCACTACCAGCTCCACGGGATCGTGGCGGCACCTCCATGGTCCCATCGGCGAGGGGTACCGAGACCTTGCAAAACGATGGCTGGTGATTCGGCATTGTCTTCGACGTCCCCCTCCTCCCGGACACCAGCCTTTGAGCACTCTGACCTCCGCCCTCAGGTCCACTGGGTCAAGAGCCGATGGGTTCCTGTCAAAGAAATGGTAAAAATCAAGTCCAATAAAAAAATGAACTTCAATCCTTCTCCATCGGAACTGACCCAACTAACTTTCTAAAATGTATAATATTGTGATTCTAGGGTCAACAGAAGCTTAGCTTGGTTAGACGCCCTGATTGCCAAAGTTTTTGACAAAAGTGCATTTCTTGGAACACGAGGATGTAAATGCAGACAACACGAGTGAGTTGCTGAAGGAGATTCTCAGTGATGATTACGTTGGGTCAGGGTGAAGCATTTTGCTCCTAAAGATGAGGTGGAGGCACCTCGACTGCGACCAATTGCCTGCCACGATGCTGGAGGCTTTGGATGAAGGGAAGTAATTAATTGAACTTAAGCACTCTAAAGAGAAATTAAAGTTTGTTTGTGCTGGGATGAGGCACCAGCGGGTTCGGAGAGGTTCCCGCTGGGCTGGGTATACAAGAAAAGGTGCAAACTTTAATTTTTGTTTCGAGTGCTTAAGCTCAATTAATTACCTTTTTCATCAAGAGCTGTTTAAGATCCATTATTCTGTTTTTCCAGCTTCACATTATTGTTTGAACGACGATGTTGGCAAAAAATTCATTTTTTTATTTCTAGCTGCTTAGGACATTTGCACTGAGCACATTCTTGCAAAATGTGAATGAAGTCGCCTAGAAGGAAGAAAATGGCATGATAAAGTTCTAGTCTTCGTATTTTTGTTATCATATTTGAATGACACATGGATCTAAAGGTACTAAAACTCTTTTGGAGTCCACAAAAGTAAATAGGTTCTCCAAGAGGTAAGGGCTGAAGCTACATTTGACTTACACAAATCATCAATGGCAACTATCTCAGATCATAATGCAAACCCAAAGTTTGATAACACAACATCAGGGTTGGAGATTGAAAATCATACTCATGCCCCGATTGTAGAAGATGGCCCCTCAAGAGATGGGCAGTGTAAGTCTATCTCACGATTTTGTTGATGCATCAAATTACTTGATAAGTGATTTTCATTTAATTCATTGTTTCCATCATGAATGATATATATCACCTATTTTAACTTTATGGCATGAAGCAAAGACAAATGAAGGTGATAATGATCTCGTTCTGATTGAACATTGTGATCATCTCCTAATTTATGACTGGAACAACTCTAGAGGTTTAATGGCTTCTAAGTTGACTCTTGAAAAGAGAAGAAAGAAACTTGTTACCCGACACTCCAAAAAGCAAAAATATGACTGTTAATGTTGTAAGAATTTGACAATCCTTCTACTTATTTATTTTATAGATGTAGAATCAAACTCAATTTTTTTTTCTCTGACATTAAAGTCAATTCCACCATCTTATATCGTACTTTCTTAATAGGACTTAAGAGCACAACAAAACCAAAGCACTCCCAAGGATGAAAATGCTCCTTCAGGTGAATACATCACTAACATGAGTGGACTTTTTGCAGTAAGTATCAATTTGTTGAAGGATAAGAACAAAGCAAAAGTATTTGCTTAAATCCTCGAAAATGCTCCTCCAGGTGAATACATGACTGACATGAGTGGACTTTTTGCAGTAAGTAAATTTGTTGAAGGATAAGAATAAAGCAAAAGTATTTGCTTAAATCCCAAATTAAATGTTACTTGATGAGGTTGTGGGAAGATGTGACAATAGACAAAAGGCTAATCTGCTCAAATGTAAATTTTCAAGAATTTGTTTAAAAAAAGGAAGTGCTCCAAAGCTTTATCAGAAAAACTCTACAATCATGAATTGCTCAGTATTGGAACCTTCGCCAAATTGAGATAATGCTCTATCAATTCCATCCAAGTTTCGTTATTCATCTAGTGATGCATTAATTAATACTGAATACCAAAATTCTGCATTGTCACAGGAAGATAGTAGTTCTTCACAGGAGGATTCGATGCAAACTAGATCATCATTGAAAGTGATCACTGTTGAGAATGCTAGGACATTGTTTGATCCCTCACCTCATGCTTCATTTTTAAAGAAGGTTCCATTGGATCATTTATAAAAGGCAAAGTCATGTAGAAGTCGACTGAAACCATAGATGTTTTCTGCCGATTGCTTCAAGAACCTCATTTTCATCCTCTCGAGAAGTATTGCATGGAAACTCCTAAAGTTATGGCTATAGGTTTTATGCTATCTTTTGTTAACTTGATTTGCAACACAGAAGTTGTTCGCAAGATAATCAGGCAAAGTTGGGAGCCGTTGAAGAGGCTTCGAACCAAATGGGTTTCATGTTGCATCTCTAAGGACGCGCCTCAAATAGCTATAGTTTTCTTCAGCTCTCCTTTAATTTTGTTATAAAATGGAATTTAGCATAGATCTCATCTCTGATGTCCAATATAATATCGTTAGGATTTGAATTGTTTCTCAAAGAGCTCTTTAAACTCTTACCAATTTGTGTTTTACTTCATGATATTAAAAAACTGTCCTCAATTACCATATGCCGAATTTCGGGTCATACCATTCTTCTAGAACGAGTGGTCGTCATGTTGTATGTATCTACCATCCATTATATTACATCACATGCAACAAACAACCGTAGCCTTTTTCTTTTTTTTTTTTTTTTTCTGAACTCCATTGTCCTAATAGTTGAATGTATCTTTTTTTATATGTTTTACTTCATGATATTAACAATGGTCATACCATTCTTCTGAACTCCACTGTGTTCATTTGCTCTCCAGCTGCAAAAGGACCTCTCTGACCTCGCCCTCGTGATGTTCCATCTTTCGTATGCTGCATACAGGGTGGAAGTTGTAGGCAAGGTTACTTTGTCTTCGTTCTCGTCTTATTTTTCTTTGTTTGTGTTAGTTTAATATGATAAAAGTGGACTAAGTTAGGCCTCCGAAAATAATGAGGCCTTGGATATAGTTTTTTTTTAACTCTTTCCTTGCTATTATGTTTCAGATTGATTCCATTGTTTTTCCTGACGTAACGCCCCAATTACTTTAGAAAACAATTTAAAAAATAGGAAAAAAGTTGGAGGAAAAGATAAAATTAAAGGAGAGGTCTCTTCCGCACATTTTTTCGCATAAATATTCAATGACATACCTTCTCTCCCCTCATAAAATTATCTTTCTCCCTTGTTCTCACTTTCGGGTGTGCATTGAAGAGAGAGAGTTCAAAGATCCTTCCCTTCTCAATCGTCCTCTCAACGAGATTAGCAACATATATGTTCCCGGCACTAGGATGCCATCATGTTGTCTCAGAATTAATGTGTCTAATTTTTGAAGCATACTAATATTTATGATAGTCAAAGTATAAGAAGACAGTGATTCACCCTTACACTTGAAGATTAGAGATAAGCTCCTTTATTTTTAACTTCTACTTTGCAACTGACGTAATATTTTAAACATAAACACTCCTTTATTTTAACTTTTACTTTGTAACTGACCTAATAATCCAGTTATTTCTAAAATTACTTAAATTTACCTCATTTAGATTTGTGAGAAGAAAGATAAAACCATATTAAGTCAATAATATCCACTGCTGCAAGGATATGAGGATAGAACCATATTTAAGTCAATGTGAACTTTTCTCAAGACAAAGATGGACTAAAACTCAAGCCAAACAGGGAAAAGAACACCCTGAACAATGATGCCGTTTGAACAAAATACGCTTTTTTGATCGGAACTGTTAAGTACAAGTAATTTGCCGTCCACATGTTTACACTAAATAGTATGATTTTAAAAAGCAATGCACCTGAAAAACCACACTGTCCTGAAATTATACAATTCAAGTTACGAGACAGTGCAAATAGCACATTTTACCATGAGATCAACGTACAAAAGAACTTGAGTAATCAAAACCAAAGATCTTTATGGACCTGTGAGTCATGAGTCATCATTATCACTGGTGTCCTGCAAGGTAACTCCTCTTACTCTAGCCCTGTAGAAAAAAATGACAACATAAAAATTTCTGGCAACATGTCGAATAGAAAAAAGGTACAGGGCACATGACACCGTCACCTGCGAGATACAGGGGCAGGTCGGTGAGCGGTTTTGATGACTTGAGTAGCTTTGATGGATGATACCTCTGCATAAACAGTTAAATTAGCTCATAACTGACTTTCCAAATAAAGCCCTTTGAGTTAGTAAATGTTGCAAATTTCTTGGTGGGTATCCCTCACTAGTGTCCCTCACTAATGAAACACCACTACCAGATAACATTGCACCCAGTGTATCTTCAAAGTAAGTAACTTCAACCTATAGAACATACATCTTTTTTTTAGAAGCTTAAAAAAATGAGATAGAGATTTAGATAATGCAATCTCTTAATTAAATCAGATTCCTCATTCTGCATATCCAGAAATTTCAGACTGGAATGCACAAAGACCATTTGAGCTTTTCCTAAAGTCAAATCATCTTGATGAAAGTAAATCTGGTGGAAATGAATGCCTCCAAGTTTTCTTTTCTAGTGGGCTTTCCTCTAGTATTAAGCACATCACATCAAATAGTCACTTGCGGCCAACTACTTGGGGAGAAATTCAGGAGTTAAATTTACCACCAAAACGAAAAAAAACAGAAAACTGGTATAAAACACCATGCACACCTGAAGGTTGTATTTCAGAAATCATTGTTTTCTCGTAGTTGTCGAGACTATCAGAATGATTAGAAGTCTTGTCCAATGTAGTCAACTTAGGTGCTTTTCTTTTATTTAGAAATGAAAGTGAGTCGAGCTGTCTCTGAAGGTTATCACTCTTTTCCTGATTCACAATAAAAGCATCAGCAAATCATTAGTTTATATGTGATGTCGATACAGATAACAGTAACATAAACAAGAATAGAAAACTTCTCACACAAATTTCAAAATCTTTTTGCTACTCATTCTAGCAAAATGTGCATCCTCAATACAAAATACTTCTAAGCTTACGTAAGAACTGACTACGAAATTCTGAAAAAAACTATGAACACAAATCTTTTACTATCTCTTGCAATCTTAAAAGATGGTGCATATAACTTCATGTCAATGATCTTAGATGTTTAGATGTGACAATGAAACATGGATATTGAAATATAAATAGCCTAATCAAACAAGTATATCTGATGTAAATGCATATGCAAGTATCCATTAAGTTTCTGTGATATGTTATAAGCCTCGTTAGAAAACAACAAATAACCTCGATATATTATCAGATAATGGGAATATTAGTTTTTTTATGACAGAATGCAAATAAAAAACATTAGATTTAAAGAAACAAGGTTTATTTACTGTGATAATAGACTTTCTTTTTGAAACGTACTGTGATAATAGACTTTATTACAAAAGCCAGAATAGCAAAGGCACCTAAGAATTACGACTTGCAAGTTCCAACGACCTCACTAGATAACAAGAAATAAGAATCATAATGTATTTATTATGCCTTGTGAGAAGTTCAATTGTAAGATCATTCGTTGTGGTTGTGTTGGGTTCTGGTGTGAACTTTCCCTTCCCGAGGAATTATGGTGCTGGAATTCACCTGACTAGTTGTAATGGAATCCAAAAGAGGTTGCAGTTCAATAACATCGACCCAGACAAGAGATTAATACTATGGTTGGTTGGATGTGATAGTCCTTCGTCCTTTTGATCAATTCACTGAAGAGCTCCAACTACTTATTGACTGTTAATCAAGCCAACACAATATACCACCCCGTACAATTGACACAGAACAATCTACAAGATGATCTTGTGGAAAACTATGTTATTGGGATAGCTGATGAGAGAAGTTTAGAAGGGGTAATTGGACAGGACTTCAGTACAATTTACAATCTGAGAGATACAGTCCATAAAAAGCAGTGAATATAAGAGGTATTGAGACCAGATTGCATAGATATAAAGTTTCAAAGCCTCATTTGGATACTCCAAGTTTCTCCTATAGTTATACATTGTAAGGTGGCCCTTTAGGTTAGACCATTTAATCTGTTTTCCTTTTTATTAGGCTTCCTCATTATAACATAAGTTTGTGAACCGAGAAAGAAAGGATATGCCAAGACGTGTTTGGCTCAACTAGAATTGTTGAAAAGGTTGACTGTTTGAAATAATTCTTACAATCTAATGCATGCATAAGCCAACATGTAAATAGGTTTGCATTTAAATTTATTTTACTCATAGCATGCATTATTTGTAGTGTTTATGTGCTTTATTTCCTTGAGTCAGAAGTCTATTCAAGGTTTTTATGTTTATCATGCATGGCACACGAAGGAGCAGTGAAGTGACTAAAGAAAATTGCAAAAACGATGTCAAACTAAAGTTGAAATAGCAAATCAATTAAGTTTTATGGATGTCATGGAATATAGTATGTGAGGTGGCCCTATAGTTTAGACCTTTTGATTTCTTTTCCCTTTTATTAGGCTTCCTTATAAAATAAGTTTGCAGAAAATTGACTGGAAAGAAAAGATATGCTAGGACGTGTCTCAGGTTTAACTTGAATAGTTGAAAAGATTGACTGCTTCAAATAATTATTGCAGTAATGAATGCACCATCCAACATATAAATAGACTGCCATTTAAATTAATTTTATTAATTTTTTCATTGCATACACCATTTTAATATCTGTGGTTCTGTTTTTCACACAGAGCACACGAGGAAGGAATGATGAAGCTATTTGAACGACAACAACAAAGCCTTATCCCAATAGGTGGGGTCGGCTACATGGATCATACGACGCCATTCCGCTCTATTAGTAACCAAACCTTTCGGTATATTATTCACCAATAGATCTTGCTCTATTAGTTCGCCAAGTGTCTGCCTTGGCCTCCCTCTGCCTCTTTTAATCGGACTCCGGATTATTTGATCTACTCTTCTTACTGACGCATCTAATGGTCTTCTCTGAACATGACCAAACCATCTCAAACGATTCTCTACCATTTTCTCACTAATAGGAGCCACTCCGACTCATTCACGTATATGATCATTCATAATCTTATCTAATCTTGTATGACCACACATCCATCTCAACATCCTCATTTCGGCTACCCCCACTTTACGTTCATGTTGTCCCTTCATAGCCCAACATTCACTACCATATAACACTGCCGGTCTTATAGCAATACGATAGAATTTTCCTTTAACTTTATTGGGTACTTTTCTATCATAAAGAACTCCAGTGGCTTTCCTCCACTTACACCAACCAGCTTGAATTCTATGATTAGCATTGTCATCAATCTCACCATCTTATCTTACAATTGATCCTAAATATTCTATGAAGCTATTTGAAATTGTATTTAAATTGATGTTAAAATCAAATTGAAATAGCAAATCAATGAAGTTGTTATGGAGTGTAATAGAATATCAAGAATTGTTAAATGTCATTTCACGAGCCGTGATAGAATTTCATGGGCCGTAGAGAGGCATAATCATATTTTCACAAGATCACAATAGGGCCATCACAACCATTGAAGCTGCAATAGTTTTGCATGTTATCACCGCTCATGAAATCTAACTTCACATATCAAGATAATAGCTTCGACCTTAAGACCATATTGAAGAGCAGATGCTATGGGTCATTGTGTCAAGATATGAGCCGTAAGTGAAGAAACATGTAGCTAACAAATTTGAGTACCCTGACAAGTGTTACACTCCATTATGGGGTCTTAAATGGCTTCACTATAAGCCAGGATGAACTGACAAGTGTTACACTCCATTATGAAGTCTTAAATGGCTTCACTATAAGTCAGGATGAATTTCACAGATCGTGACAACCAACTTCCATATAAAATTTGATGTTTCACAACCAACAGCAAGTCTAGATTTTCTTGTTCTCGCTCAAATTAGGATATTTTGATGTACTTTCGGTTGGAAAAAGTCTCAACCATATACACTTTTTATAATGATCAATTAGAAGCATATATGAGAAGAATCAGAAAAAAAATTGGATGGTTTAAATCTCAGCTTGAAGGAGAGTGATATGAACTTGGAAACTTCCATAAATCCAACTGATGAAAATAAGGATGTTCGAGTAAAGTTCAATGATCAAGATAGTGCTATGGACCTTCGAGAACAAGATACTGAATATAATCAATAATTCTTACGTCCACTTACAAGATAAAGGGCAAAACAACTTCAGACTACACTAGAAAGTCATTTACAAAGTGGGCATACAATTACAAACTCAATGTGTTACAAATTGGGCCACACGAAGAGTCAACATAATTTGGGCCAAATAAATCATGGCTTAACTAACTCCGCCTATATTTTATAGCCGGTCCCAAGCCCGGATAAAGGAAGAGGGTTGTGTTAGGCCCCGATAGCCAGCATAAAATTCTGTCGAATCTTATGAACATGGATCAACGAATATGGCGTCATGATCCATGTAGCCGACCCCACCTAGTGGGATAAGGCTTTGTTGTTGTTGTTGTTGTAAATCATGGCTTAACTATATTTATTTGGAATTTTCGAAATTAATTAGATATGGAATATGCTGTTGAGATTTGTAACAGAAATTGAGTTTATTATTTTAGTAAATTAGTTAGGATACTTGTAGGCAAAGTTAGGATATTTTCTTCCAGCCCAAATTCTATTTGTAGGGTCTATGAATATTGGTGCTTATTGTTATTTTAAACATCTTTGAATTTATTAAAATTTGGCTTAATTGCTTTTGCTGTGAGGGAATTCCTGCAACCTGTTCTTTGAAAACTTCCGCTATTAATTATAAGGTTGATAATCTTGTGATTAAATTCATCTATTTATAATATCGATCGCTTGATTCATTGGTAATATTGAAGTCGATATTCCGCTGCCTGAAAATTCGTTTGATCTCGTTTCTTTGATCATCATATATTGTAAAAATTTCTCTATTGCAAGAATTTCAAGACGTCTTACTTGATGAAATATCTTCAAGTTGACCTCCTAATTAGAGGAATTGAACAACAAATTGACTTCATTCGAGGTGCGCAAATTCCAAATCGTCCAACTTACCGAAGCAACCCCCGAAGAGACAAAAGAGTTATAAAGGCAAGTGGAAGAACTTCTTTCTAAAGAGCTTGTTCGTGAGAGCATGAGCCCTTGTGTTGTCCCTATTTTACTAGTTCCAAAGAAAGATGGGACTTGGTGAATGTGTGTTGTCGTGCAGTAAATAAAATTACGGTAAAATATCAACACCCTATTCCTCGATTAGTGATATGCTTGATGAGTTGCATGGTTCTGCTATATTTTTTAAGATTGATTTAAAAAGTGGATATCATCAAATTCGGATGAGGGAAGGTGATGAATGGAAGACTGCCTTTAAAACAAAACATGATTTATATGAGTGATTAGTCATGCCATTTGGTCTCACGAATGCACCTAGTACTTTTATGAGATTAATGAATCATGTCTTGCGTGCTTTTATAGGCAAATTTGTTGTTGTGTATTTTGATGACATCTTGATTTACAGTAAGTGTTTATCTGATCATATTGAACATTTAAGACATGTACTTGAGACTTAAGAGATGAAAAGTTATAAGCTAACATGAAAAAGTGTGATTTTTGCATGGATAGAGTACTTTTTCTTGGCTTTTTCGTTAGTTCTAAAGGTGTAGAGATTGATGAAGAAAAAGTCAAGACAATCAAAGAATGACCTACACCGAAGATGGTGATGAATACCTGAAATTTTCATGGGCTAGCTAGCTTCTATCACAGATTTGTGCTAAATTTTAGCACTCTAGCTTCTCCTTTGACTGAAGTAATAAAAAAAAATGTTGGCTTCCGATGGACAAAAGAGCAGCTGAATGCCTTCAACACATTGAAAGATAAGCTAAGTTCAGCTCCCTTACTTGTTTTACCTGATTTTTCTAAAACTCTTGAAATAGAATGTGATGGTGTTATTCTAATGCAGGAAGGAAGATCAATTGCTTATTTTAGCGAGAAACTCAGTGGCGCAACTCTTAACTATCCCACATATGACAAGGAGTTTTGTGCATTGGTGAGAGCTTTAGATACTTGGCAACACTATTTATGGTCCAAAGAATTTGTCATTCATTCATGAATCCTTAAAACATTTGAAGGGACAAGGTAAGCTAAATCGACGACATGGTCACTGGGTTGAATTCATTGAAATGTTTCCTTTTGTTATCAAATATAAACATGGAAAGGAAAACATAGTCGCTGAGATCCTGATTTCAATGTTGTGTTTAAAGCTTGTGACCAATTTGGTTTTAAAAATTTTTACATATTTGAAAGATATTTATTTCACAAGAATAAGCTATGTATTCCTCAATGTTCTTTGCGTGAATTGCTTGTTAAAGAATCACAGGAAGAGGATTGATGGGCACTTTGCAATTTTGAAAGAACATTTCTTTTGACCTCACATAAAGAGAGATGTGCAACGAAATTGTGATAATTGCATTTCATGCAAGAAGGCAAAATCTAAAATTAGGCCTCATGGATTATATATGCCTTTGCCAGTTCCTAGTCATCCTTGGACTGATGTTTCCATGAATTTTGTTCTAGGTTTGCCCCAAGTGGAAAAGACTATATTTGTTGTTTTTGATATGTTTTAAAAAATGGTACACTTTATTCCTTGTCGTAAAACTAACGATGCTACTCATGTTGCAAATTTATTCTTTAAAGAGATTGTGCATTTACATGGCATTCCAAAAACTATTGTAAGTGATAGGGATGTCAAATTTCTGAGCCACTTTTGGCATGTTCTATGGGGTAAGTTGGGTACAAAATTGCTATATTCTACCATTTGTCACCTGCAAACTGATGGGCAATGTCACGGACGTGCTCTACAAACATCAACTTTGCATAACCATGCATTTAATTAACATACTAAGTTTGGATGTCCATTTAGTGATATTTGTATATAGTAATTAATATTTCGATTAGTGCATAATGATTACTTAATTATTTATAAACTTTATAAAGTAATTACATAAGGTTATTAGGAATAAATTGTAAAATTTATAAATATTATAATATATATGTTTAAATAAGATTATGTAAGCTTAATTAGAGTTAAGACACTTAGTTATGAAAAAAAAATGTGATTGACCATTACTTAAGTTCCAAGCAGCTGAAGCAAACTGCTCAAAGGGATATTTTTCCAAACCGCCATATGACGTCAGAAAATTCTAAAAAAAAATATATAAGCAATTCAACTTTATCCTTTGACGGCCAAAAAATTACAAAAGGAAGAACGCGAGCGAAATGACCTAAGGAAAATCGAGAACATAGGCTGTACAAGGTGAGTTTTGATTCGAAAATTGTTCTGATTGAGAGGATCATTCCTTCGTGATTAACAAACCATAAATTATGAAATTTTGTATGGTTAATCCATTAGAAGTTAGCTTTTCATGGCCTCTAGAATCACCTAAAAAGAAATATTGCGATATGATTTGCATAATTCTTCATATCTTTCCATATCTTTTCATATCTTCGCATATCCTTGTAATATTAGTTAGGATTAATATCCTAGATTTCTTGGGATAGTATCTCAAATATTTTGGGATAATATCCCTGATTTTCTGGAGTAATATTCTCCCTTCTTGTATTGCCTACCTTGATTATAAATAGGTGGCAACAATGTTTGGTCAAAAATAAGAGAAAACATTTTTCTCAACATGGTACCGGAGCAGTAACGATCTCATCCTTATTCCTCTCCCTTCCCTCCTCAATCTAGATGGATGACAGGTCTATTCCGACCTAGATCCATAGTTCTCAAGATCGGCGCTTGATTTTTTTCTGCGTGGAACCCGTCGTGCTCAACATCTAGCAACTCTAGTGTTAAATTCACCCTCATCACTCCACTCGGTATCAATATCAAACTTGATGGTACCAATTATCTCCTCTGGTCCACGGCATTTGAGCGATACGTAGGGTCCCACAGGAGAAAGCATATCCTCACCAAATTTGACGAACGTACAGAAGATTGGGATGCTGACAATGATTGGGTCGCCTCTGCCATGCTCAATAGCATGACCGAATCTGTTGCCAATCAGGTCATGGTTTATAGATCAGCCAAGACTATGTGGGAGGTACTCCAAAAACTTCACTTTCATAAAAGCAATATATCTCGCCTTTACAAGGTCCTTGAAAAAATCCAATCATGCAAGAAAAATAATCAGTCGTTAGCAAATTATTTTGGGACATTGACTAACCTCTAGAATGAACAAGATATCTTTCAGCCTCTCTATGCAGATATCAAATTGTTGGCTGAACAACGTGATCAAATTAAATCCGTTCAGTTTCTCTCTGGTCTAGGTCCCGAATATAAATCGGTCAAGGATCAATTGATGACACAGGAAACTATTCCAACCCCTAAAAAAATCTATGCTCGACTCTTCTATATCGATGATTTCTCACCTCATACGGATGCATCTGCACTTGCTACACGTGGAAGAGGAAGAGGATTTTTCCCTGACAAAGGCAAAGCCCGTGGACGAGGAAACGACTCTGGAGGACGTGGTAAATTCTTTTGTGACCACTGTCATCGATCCAATCATCCCTGTGATCGTTGCTGGGAAAAGTTTGAATATCCTACTGATCACCCAAAGGTTCATGCTGCCACTACTAATGAGTCGGATATTCTAATATCAAAAGAAGAATTGATCGCCTTCGTTCTCTGTCTATTACTGAATCTGCATCTCCGTCAATTGGTGCTGTGCTGTAATTCATCATTCAGGTACTCTTGCTCTCTCTACTAGTTCTCGATCTGACTAAATTGCCGATTCAGGTGCCTCCTCGCACATAACAGGTGATGCCTCTTTCTTCTCATCCCTCAAATCTCTATCGAATCCACTTAATGTCAAAGTTGATGACGGTTCTCTCTCTCAGGTCACTGGTCTTGACACAGTTTTTGTTAATTGTGACCTCTCCCTTGATAATGTTCCAAAATTTGCTTTAAGCCTTCTTTCGATCAGCCAGCTAATAAAGTCCTTAAATTGTCGAGCACTTTTTTATGACTTTTTTTATTCTGTAGGATCTCCAAACGATGAGATAAATTGGTGGAGGATTTGAACGTGGTGGACTCTATTATCCCCAGCCATCTACCAAAAATTCCTTAGCCTACA
This sequence comes from Pontederia crassipes, assembly GCA_030549335.1. Lineage (NCBI taxonomy): Eukaryota > Viridiplantae > Streptophyta > Magnoliopsida > Commelinales > Pontederiaceae > Pontederia > Pontederia crassipes. The sequence continues at coordinate 42,290,988 of CM060190.1, forward strand.
CTACCAACATTTCCCTACAACTCCATCGCCGCCCAATTTGACTATTCTTCGTCGACAATTTCCTAACATTTCAAGTACTGAGGTTCTTGAGTGTGAGGCTTGTCAAATAGGAAAGCATCATCGTATTGTTTTTCCACCTCGTCTTGACAAACGAGAAGAAAGACCATCTTCACTAGTGCATGTTGATTTGTAGGGTCCTTGTCGAGTTTCCAACAATAGGCATTTCAAATATTTTTTTATTTTAGTAGATGATTTTTCTAGAGTCATTTGAGTTTATATGTTGCAAAATAAGACAGAAACTCCTCGAATTATTCGAGAATTTTTTACAGAAATAAAAACCCAGTTCTCTACCTCTATTAAAGTCTTTCGTCGCGACAATGGACTTGAATTTGCAAATTCTGATCTTTCATCGTTTTTTAAATCTGTTGGTGTAATTCATCAAACTTCCTGTGTAAAAACATCTCAGCAAAATGGCGTTGTTGAACGAAAACTTCACCACTTGTTGGATGTTGCTCGCACCCTCCTCTTCCATATGAAAGTACCCTCCACCTATTGGCCAGATGCCGTTCTCACCGCAGGTTATTTCATTAATCGAGTTTCATCGTCGGTTCTCAATGGACAAATTCCATTCTATCTCTTTTTCCTAGGAAAGTCTTTGTTTCCTGTCTCTCGTGTTTTCGAATGTCAATGTTTTGTTCACCTCTTTCACATTGATAAGTTAGCTCCTCGAGCAATCAAGTGCATCTTTTAGGGTACTCGCGAACTCAAAAAGGTTCCAGGTGTTATGATCCTACTTCTCGCAAGTCCTATGTTAGTACTGATGTCACCTTTTTTGAAGACAAACCTTACTTTTCGGACCCTGCGGATAACCATGAGAGTCATCTAATTCCAATTCCTGACCCATCACAGGATTTACTGCCACAACAGCCACAGTCTCCTCCTCCATCGTCTGCACTGCCCCTGAGAGTTTATAACCGCCGACATACTCATCAACCTCCACAACCTCCACCGGACCTTGATGATGAACCACTCTCCACGATTCCATCACGTGATCCTCCAAATAATCTTTAATTGTTAGAAGGAGATCTTCCTTAGGTAACTCATGACCTAAATGTTCCTATTGCACATCGCAAAGGCACTAGGTCTTGTGTGAAATATCCTCTATCTAATTTTATGACTTTTGATCATTTGTCTCCTACTGCCAAAGTTTTTTTCAACTTCACTTGATAGTCTTTTTATTCCCCGCAACCATTCTGAGGCATTCCACCATTCGTGCTGGAAAACTGCTATGGATGAGGAGATGTCCGCTCTGCAATCTAGAGAGACTTGGGAACTTGTAGACCTCCTAACTGATGCAACAGTAGTTGATTGTCGGTAGGTGTTCACCCTCAAGTATCTTCCTGATGGGACGGTTGATCGTTACAAGACTCGTTTAATAGCCAAAGGTTACACCCAGACTTATGGAGTAAATTATTTTGAAACTTTCTCACCAGTTACTCGCCGTAATTCGGTTCGAATTTTACTTTCTGTCGTTGTCAACTCTAGGTGGCAAGTTCACTAGCTCGATGTTAAAAATGCTTTCTTATATGGTGATCTTACCGAAGAAGTTTACATGGAACAGCCGCCTAAATATGTTACTCAAGGGGAGTGTTCAAAGGTTTGCAAGTTGAAGAAAGCAATCTATGGGCTCAAACAAAGCTCAAGAGCATGGTTTGAAAAATTCAACAGAACTATTGAAGAATATGGCTTTAGTCGATCCTCTTCAGACCATTCAGCATTCTCTTTACATACTTCTAAAGGTTCAGTCATCCTCATAGTTTATGTAGATAACATTTTAATATCTGAAAGTGACACTGACAGTATTTTGGCAGCAAAGAAGTTTCTGCAATCTCAATTTGTGACCAAAGATCTTAGTCTAATAAAATATTTCTTAGGCATTAAAGTAAATCAGTTTGATGATGGATTCATTCTCTCTCAAAGAAAATGTCTTGGACCTATTAAAGAAAGCTGATATGATAAGCTGTAAAATAGCCATCATTCCTATGGATCCACAAATACCTCTAGCTGATATGAGCAGTCCTATTCTAGAAGATGTCACCAGATATAGAGCTATGGTTGGTAAACTTCTGTATCTCACTGTAACTCGTCTTGATATTTCTTATTCATTCTCCTAGGATGTTATGACTTACTTGGATTTAAATAATGATATTTGGGAGTTGGAAACCTTACTATGTCTAATTTTTAATTAATCCATAATCATAAGATTTGCCTATGTAGTTAGATTTGCCTATGTAGTTAAGAAGTTATGAATTATTAATTGACAGACACAGCTTGGAATCCTGAGACAACAGTTAGTTAAACTAAGGGGGATTAAGAAGTTCCAATTGTGAAATAGCCTATGAACATAAATACTTAAAGTTAGAAATTAGTATTAGAGAGGATTATATGTATTTTAGGATGCATAAGCATTCATGCATCATGAGCATGCATTGCATATTACTTTGTTGTAATTGGAAAGTAAAAAGACATTATTACTTGTAGGAAAAAATCAAAGTACAAGTGAAAGGGAAGAAATCTAATAAGTGATAAAGTACAACGTGAGTGGGTAAATTTACAACATAACAAAATGATATATGTTACTTCTTTTATTTATGATATTATTTCAAGTAAAAATTATTATTAGTATTATTATTGAAACATACCTTGAGTTAAGAAAGATATTTATGATATGTTTCAAAGATTTCATATGAGATGGAGTATCCTTTTACATCAAAATGTTTTTAGGGAACAATGCTTGTGAACTTAAAATAAGTTTACTTGATATTGATATACGATGGTGATATGTTATTTTGCTATTATAAAACTCCAAGTGTACATTGACCATACTGAATGAAAAAGGTCTTTGGGACCGCGTTCGATATACAAAGTCTTTGGGATGTATATCGGGTGTCTTTGCCCTGTGGGGCTGCTCTGCGGGCACGTATTGACCCATGTTATGCTCTGTGTATTCGAGAGTGCTTGGATATGTATTGACTCATGTTATGCTCTGCATATCCGAGAGTGTTCGGATATGTATTGACCCATGATTTGCTCTGCGTATCCGAAAGTGCTCGGATACGTATTGACCCATGATTTGCCCTGCATATCTGAGAATCCATGATTGTGAAGCTCTGCTTAACTGTACGACACACAATCATAGAGGGGTACGTATTGACCCATGATTTGTATGTGCAATGACACATGTGTGGAGTTTAATTATGAAAATGAGGATATCTTGAGTTACTTTGACAAGATATGTTATATGTGTTATGCTTTAAATGTTTTCTCATATGAAAGGAATGTGGTTATTTAAATGTTATATGCACTCGTATTATTCCCCTATGTTGTACATTTATTTCACTCACTGAGCAAATGATTGTTGCCTATCTTAAATTTTTTAGATACTCGTAAGTTCTCGAGTTAAGTCGACTCGGAGCTTGATTTTGTTACGTATAGAAAAGGTCGAGCCGCTGGAGTACTTTAATCCCCCTTCACTTTTATTTTTTGGAGCATGCATGTAATAGATAATCATAGATATTGTAATTAAGTTTGTGAAAAACTTTTTGTAAGGTTGTATAACACTTGATCCTATGGGATTATATGTGAGATGGTTTATGAAAAAAAAAACATAATGACGATATACGAATGTCATACCTTATAGCATTTTATTAAACTTTGATGAATATATATGCGTCTTTTGTATGTGTGTTGGCAAATATCACAAGATAAGGGAGGAGGTTTTGCCGATTTTATTTTTGGAATTGCTAAACATAACTAAGATTATGATAATTAGGATTAGAACTTAGTCACGAAGTTGGGTGTGACATGTAAACTGAGGTAGTAAATCGAACTCTTGGTATTTTACTGCGTGCTATGATAAAGAAAAGTTAGAAATATTGGGAAGAATGCTTGCCTGTAATTGAATTTGCTTACAATAGAACATTACATACATCTATCAAGTTTACTCATGTTGAAGTTGTTTATGGCTTTAATCCATTAACTCCCTTAGATTTGATTCTATTGCCGGTGAAAGAAGTTGCCAATCTAAATGGCAAAAGGAAAGCTGAATTGGTTAAGAAGATTCATGAGGATACTAGGGATCATATTCTTCAAAGGAATGAATAAGTTGCTAGTCGCTTGAATTCCAAGAGGAAGAAGATTACTTTCTAGCCAGGAGATTTTGTTTGGGTACATTTCAGAAAAGAGAGATTTCCACAAGAACGAAAATCAAAGTTGCATCCACGTGGAGATGGTCCTTTCAAAATCATCGAGAAAATTAATGACAATGCCTATAGAATTGACTTGTAGGGTAAGTATCAAGTGAGTTCTACTTTCAATGCTATTGACTTGTCTCCTTTTGATTTTAATGTAGATTCGAGGACGAATCCTTTTAAGAGGAGAGGAATAATATGAACTTGAAAGCTTCCATAAATCCAACCGATGAAAATAAGGATGTTCGAGTAAAGCTTATCAAGATAGTTTTGTGGATCTTCGAGAAGAAACTGGATATAATCAAGAATTCTTACATCCACTTACAAGATCAAGGGCAAAACAACTTCAAACTATAATAGAAATCGTTTACAAAGTGGGCATGCAACTACAAATCAGATCCAACTTCTTAATGTGTTACAAATTGGGCCGCATGAAAAGTCAGCATAATATGAAATATGCTGTTGAGATTTGTAACAAAAATTGAGTTTTTTATTTTAGTAAATTAGTTAGGATACTTGTAGACTAAGTTAGGATATTTTCTTCTAGCTCAAATTCTCTTTGTAAGGCCTATAAATACGGGTGCTTATTTTTATTTTAGACATCTTTGAATTTATTAAAATTTAGCTTAATTATTTTTCCTGTTCGGGAACTTATGTTGTTAATTATAAGGTTGATAATCTTGTGATTAAATTCACTTATTTATAATATTGATTGCTTGGTTCATCGGAAATCTACCTGAAAATTCGTTTGATCTCATTTTTTTATATTCATATATTGTTTCGGTCACTCAAGGCATTGTTCTTGAGCATCGTATTAGAGAGTTACAATTTAATTGAAAAATCCTATGCTTACTATTATCACTTGGAAAAAAAATGTAAACCTTCTCAAACTCTATGAAAACCTTAAAGGACCCCTTATAATAACAACAATAACAACAAAGCCTTATCCCACTAGGTGGGGTCGGCTACATGGATCATACGACGCCTCGTTGATCCATGTTCATAAGATTCGACATGATTTTATGTTGGCTGTCGGGGCCTAACACAACCCTCCTCCTTTATCCGGGCTTGGGACCGGCTATAAAATATAGGCGGAGTTAAAGGACCCCTTGAAGATATAAAATATAAATAGAGGAGTCCAAAGGCTAAAATTTCTAAGAGAGCCATAATCATACTCTTGTTCTACATCAGACGAACTAAACAATAAAATAAACAAAAAAAACTCCAATTACAATTAGGACTTTTAGTATGACTATGAACTAAGATAATAGACAACAAAATAGAAAGCAAATAACTTCTAGAACTCCTAATTCAATGACTCTTTCTTAAATCACTTTGAAGAATACAAATTATTCTCTAGTTTATTTCATAAGTGGCTAACCTTTTCTATATTTGAGGGGGGAAAGGATGAGTGGATGACTATTTGAGTTCATTAGTCATCCATCATAAGTGGGATAATTTTAAATAAGATTTTAGTAAATAACTTGATTATGGTTAGAAACAAAATAACATAGCGGATATCCACCAAGTTTACCTAAACTCTCAATATTGACAACCTTATTTCATAAGGTTTTGGGTGGGGACTCAAAACATCACCCACTCCCCCCCAACCCCCCCAATCTACTCGAACTGAAGCTTGGTAAACTTTTGTTCAGTTGTCGAACAAGATATAGAATCTGATGGTTCTAGAGCAGCAGAGCCTTCCCAGTTGCCCAGCCAACTGTTCAAGACTGGAGCCACAAACAGAGGGGTCCGAACTCCAGTCAAGAAATAATTTTCCACAACAGTCGTTGGTCAACCAACTGCTAAAGCAAAAAGAACATATATAAAGGCTTCCCAGCAGACCATGGGTCTTCCTGAAAACAGAAGTCTCTGCCAGATGTGTTATGACCAATGTTTTGAAAACCGGTTCGGACCAGCAAGTTCAACCAATTTGATCATGAACTTGGTCCGGTGTGATTTGCTATTAAAATCGGGAATATAAAAATATTGGATCGACTCGGAAAAAAATGGGAAAAGCAGGTTCAACCTATTTTTAAAAAAAAAAGTAATATGAAAAGATTTTATTAAAGAAGATGGAGGTTTAAAGTTACCAAAATTGATTTTATAATAATATTCAAAAGTTCTGAAGATAAATGGAGAAAAAAAGGAAATAATTTAAAATAAGAAAATAAAAGGAAAAATGTTAGTTTGAGGAAATGAATAAAAATGGAAATGTATTATTATGAGAATAATAAAATAAAAGAGGATTATAGATGGAAAGAGAATAATAACATATAATTATGATTTTATGTTGAAAATAAATTTAAACTATTATGTTAGTAATAATATATTCAATAAAATAAAATTACTATTTAAACTAACATATGGTAACAAATAATATTTATTAAATTGGTATAATAATTTTTGTAGTAATTTATATGTTATATTTATTGTCAAATTTAAACCTCCATATCCTTTAATAATATTATTATATAAAAACTCAGTTGAACCAGTTAAATCAATAGAACCATGACTCAGTTGGCGTGCCAATCCGATTTCTAATCCGATTTTTGAAACATTGGTTATGACAAATGACTCCTCTCCGAAAAGACAAAGCCCCTTGAGGAATCACTTGTCCTACCTCCCAAAAGAATGAGAACTTTTGTGATACTACATTATAACATTTTGTCTACATATTAACTATAAAAGAGAAAGTAACTTGCAGATCTTTTCCATATGACTTGGATGACATGCACATTTCTTCCATTTATGATCACACACGTACATTTTATGGTTTCTTTTTTTTTACGGAATTTATGGTTACTCATATATATATACACACACATGATTGTTTAGCATTTTCTAATCCTCCTTTTATCCAAGGAAACTTAAGTTGTGGAAAAAAATTTCAACTACAATGAGAAAAAGGACTTATGCAATATCATTTGGAACTTTCACCAGCAAATCAGGTTACATGATAAGGTAAAGGAAATTAACATATATGATGATTGGTAGGTGGACAATATGCATGAGTAGTTATTCACATGAACCAAGTACTCACCCGTTCAGATGATATGATCTTCATCAACTGTGAAGAACGCTCCTGTTCTAAAATAGAAAATCAATAAGTAAATGACACAAACCAAAGTAGTGTTTTTAGATTAAAGAAAATTCTCTCAGATTATTTCCGTGAAACAAATGCTTTGTTTTCATCAGAAACCAAAAGGTAATGAAGTTGGCCACAATACATACATGATTAGAGCAGTCAACTACAGCATATTCATAAAGCATTGCTTTGTTTTCATCAGAAACCAAAAGGTAATGAAGTTGACTACAATACATACATGCTTAGAGCAGTCAACTACAGCATATTCATAAAGCATTGAAATCTCTACAAGTACAAGATCTTCTCAAGTAAACCTTGTTAAATAAATTCAATTGCAAGGATTTGAAGAAAAAAGACAAGAGAGCCTTGTAAAAAAGGACTAGACTTAAAACACTTTGATACTATGACAATACATTGAAACTAGGTGAAATAAAGGAAGCAAAAAAATTATATATATATATATATATATGTATATATATATATGTATATATATATATGTATATATATATATATATTTGAAAGCAACCAAAAAGTTAAATTATCATATAATGATCTTATATGTTCACAAGATACAGGAGGCATTCATCTTAATCAACTTAAATTTCCTCTTACACAATCCAAATATGCAATGAGTATTTTCCTCTCAAATGTACTTTCAAAATATCTAGATAAGACAATCAAGATAAGCTCACTTTTTTGGGAGTTCCATACATTGATTTTTTTTTTTTTTTGAGAAGGGGAAGGATGGTTGCCAAAAGGCGCAACCATCCAGATTTATTGATGCAAAAGTCAGTTACATTGGATCATATCATTACACAAAACATGTTATATTACACCATCCAACTATGCACCATATGCTTAGCAAATGCCACAACGTTTTCAGTGTAAATTCGTTCGCCTCTAAATGTGACTCCATTGCGTTGAGACCATATGGACCACAAGAACACAAATGGGATTGCTCGTTGTTGCTTTGATGTATAGATGATGATATCTCGTTGATGACCTGCAAATCGGTATGCTCTCCAAAAATCATGTGTTGAAGTTGTGTTCAACCAGTGACATCCTGCCTCCCTCCATACAGCCCTTGCCACAGTGCAACCAAAAAAGAGATGATCCGGATTCTCATCACTATCCTCGCACAATGGACACGTGATGCTTATTGTAGGGTACCATTGTGATATAAGGTTTTTAGTTGGCAGTCGTTGACGTCTGAAAAGCCATGCAAAGATTTTATCGCCAGATAAGGTTACAATGCATCATCATTCGTCTTATTATCCTCATCCCACAATTTATATACAGCATTGACTGAGAATTAACATGCAGTCCATACCCAAGAGTCTCGTCTGGAATTGTCTGGTGCTAACCCGTCCAACCTCTCTAACAGGCACAGGAGGTCATCTACTCGTTGATTTGATAGCGCTGAGACAAAGAGAGGTGTCCAAACACCATTAGACAGCAAGGATTCTGACCAACAATCAACAACAGTAGCCTGTCGATCTTGTGCTAAGGCAACTAATCGTGGAAAAGACACCGAAAGGGGAGTGGAAGAGGCCCAAGCATCCTCCCAGAAGCGAAACATTGTACCTGATCCTAAGGATGGGGAGAAGAATCGTCGAAGCTTTGCGGTAACTGACAATATGGCCTTCCAGCAAGACGAATGGCCCTGGGATGATGTTGTCCTATTGTCAAGTGGAGACGTACCATGGCAAGCATGTATGATAACTGACCAAAGATCTTGTTGTTGGCTCAATAATCGGTATGTCCATTTTGACAAGAGTGCAACATTCATCTTTCGAAGCTCTCGGACACCCAACCCACCCTCTGATTGTGTCCTGCACAATGTTGTCAAAATCGCGATTCAGATCGTAGAATCGTACGAATTTACGTCCCTACCCAGGAAAATCATGCTCGATTCTACACAAACGTTTTTGGCCAGCACGCGGTAGAATCGCGTGCTGGCCCATAAGATCGGTGGAGACGCACGTCTCCACCAATCCAACAATCCCTTCTTTTTACCTTTTATAAGTTGTGACGGGCACTCATCTATCTTTTCCTCCTTTTGTTTCCTGTCCGCCAATGTTGCTCTGCCACCGCCATCGCTGACCTGCTGCCACCGTTGCCACAGTCCTGCTGCCGCCTCTGACCTGCTGCCATCGCCGCCGCTGACCTGCTGCCACCATTGCCGCTGTCCCGCTGCCGCCGCCGATGCTCATCTGCTGTTGCTGCCATCACTCATCTTCTGCTGTCACTGATGTCTTAACTTCGCCGCCGCTGTCCTGATGCTGTCGCCGACCAGGTACGCCCTCTCCCTTACTCTTCTCTCCCTCTCCCTTTCTCTCTTCGCTCACCCGAGCAGGCCTTCTCTCCCTCTCCTCTCTCCCTTCCCCTTTTCTCCCTCTCCCTTCGCACACCCGAGCATTTTTTCCCTTTCTCTCTCCGCGCACGTGAGCGGCTTCTCATTTCTTTTTTCCACTGCTATCTGCAGCCGAGACGGCATCAGCATACGACCTACTGTCGCCGCCGCCGCGCTCGTGGACAGGGGACATTTTTAGTTTTTTTTTAATGTTATAAATTTATAAACAAATTTTATAGTGCTGCTATTGTTAATATTTGTTTAATGAAATGAGATCACCAACTACTCTTTTTTTTTTTTTTGAGAAGGGAAAGGATGGTTGCCAAAAGGTGCAACCATCCAGATTTATTGATGCAAAAGTAGGTTACATTGGATCATATCATTACACAAAACATGTTATGTTACACCATCCAACTATGCACCATATGCTTAGCAAATGCCACTACGTTTTCAGTGTAAATTCGTTCGCCTCTAAATGTGACTCCATTGCGTTGAGACCATATGGACCACAGGAACGCAATTGGGATTGCTCGTTGTTGCTTCGATGTATAGATGATGATATCTCGTTGATGACCTCCAAATCGAAATGTTCTCCAAAAATCATGTGTTGAAGTTGTGTTCAACCAGTGACATCCTGCCTCCCTCCATACAGCCCTTGCCACAGTGCAACCAAAAAAGAGATGGGGTTCTCATCACTATCCTCACACAATGTGCACTTGATGCTTATTGTAGGGTACCATTGTGATATAAGGTTTTTAGTTGGCAGTCGTTGACGTCTAAAAAGCCATGCAAAGATTTTACTACGAAGAGGAATTTTTAGTCGCCAGATAAGGTTACAATCCATCCGCAATTCATCATCATTCGTCCTATTATCCTCATCCAACAATTTATATACAACATTGACCGAGAATTGACCTGCAGTCCATACCCAAGAGTCTCGTCTGGAATTGTCTGGTGCTAACCTGTCCAACCTCTCTAATAGGCACAGGAGGTCATCTACTCGTTGATCTGATAGCGCTGAGACAAAGAGAGGTGTCCAAATACCATTAGACAGCAAGGATTCTGACCAACAATCAGCAACAGTAGCCTGTCGATCATGTGCTAAGGCAGCTAATCGTGGAAAAGACACCGAAAGGGGAGTGAAAGAGGCCCAAGCATCCTCCCAAAAGCGAAACATTGTACCTGATCCTAAGGATGGGGAGAAGAATCGTCGAAGCTTTGCGGTAACTGACAATATGGCCTTCCAGCAAGACGAATGGCCCTGGGATGGTTGTCCTATTGTCAAGTGGAGACGTACCATGGCAAGCGTGTATGATAACTGACCAAAGATCTTGTTGTTGGCTCAATAATCGGTATGTCCATTTTGACAAGAGTGCATCATTCATCTTTCGAAACTCTCGGACACCCAACCCACTCTCTGATTGTGTCCTACACACTTCTGACCATGCAACTAGATGTAAATCCCGACTTGTGCTACCAGAATGCCTCAAAAAAACCTCCTCCTTAAGACATCAATGCGTTTGCAAACACCAATAGGCATCTGAAAGAGGGACATGAATTGCTGACAGCACTGAGCGGACTAAAATCAACCTACCACCACGCGATAAAAGTTTTGAACTCCATCCTTCTAGTCATCTCTCCACCCGCTCAATAATTGGAGTCCAATCTTTGTATAGTAACTTTTAGTCCGAGAGTTGCAATCCGAGGTAGGGTAGAGGAAGCCTACAGATAGCTGTTTGGAGCACCAAAGAACACCGACTTGCTTCTTCTGTATCCATGCCAAATGGTATGAATGATGACTTGCTTCTTCTATATCCCGAAAAGTCGTCAAAAATGTTAATAAGTAAAGCAATCCTTCTTGCTGCCACCTCGGAGCCTTCTATAAAGAACAAGGTATCGTCTGCATATTGTAACAAAGAGACAAGTGTACCTTGGTTTGGGATTGGCAAAAACTAGAGAGAATGCCCTCATTGCAAGCTGAGAATGTGCATCTAGCCAGAGCATAGGAGCCAGCGGACACCCCTGTCGAACTCCACCTTGGGGTTGTACCCACCCACCAACGGGACCGTCATTGATAAGAGGAGAGAAAGAAACAGTGCATACACACCATTTCATCCAAGAGATCCAACTGTTTGGGAAGCCACGTCGATGAAGGGAGCTCCATATGAATGACCAATCTAAGGAATCATATGTCTTGGAAAGTCAACTTTCCCAGAGAAACCCATGTTTGCCTGTTCATCTCTAGAAAGAAATAATTTCGGATGCCATTGAAAAGATGTCCATTATAAAACGACATGAGATGAATGCTGATTGGACCGGATGTATAAGGGAGCCCAAAACCACCTCTAGACATTTTGCAAGAACTTTGTCCACTATAAGATAGATGGCATTTGAAAGTGCAATTGGTCTAAACTCCTCAACTCTTTCAGCTGATGTCTTCTTTGGAATGAGAAAGAGAGAATTTATTCAATCTCTCAAACCCATAGTTTCCAGCAGCAAACTCTTTGATTACAGCCATGTCATCCATGCCAATAACACTCCAAAATTCACGAAAGAAAAAAAAAGGAAAGCCTAGCCCTGGCGCACCCTCACCTTTTAAGTCTCGAAGTGCCCGAAAGGGTTTCTTCCTCTAAGAACTCCTGCACAAGATCAGATGCTTGAGCTTCAGATAGTTGTGGCATATCTCGGCCATTCCATAACCATTCTCCGCGTGGATGACGTCTTGTGAAATCCTTAAAGTGTTGAGCAATTGCTTCTCCAACTGGAATTCTTCCTATAATCTCCATGTCACCAACTAGTAGCCGGTCCAAATGGTTGGATCGACGTCGACTACTAGCGCACATATGAAAATAACGAGTATTTACGTCACCTTCCTGAAGCCAGAGCTGACGAGATCTTTGGCGCCACTGAATTTCTGTCTTGCAGTCCTCCTCAGCTACAATCTCTTGGTGTCTCTTCCTGTCAATCCTCTCTTGTGCTAAGAGTTCCCTATTGCCTTCTATTCGGTCAAATTGAGATATGGCAGCCAAGGCATCAGCTCTTCTTCGCGAGCATTCCTCCTTGATTTGCCTCGTGTACACTTGGAGAGAAGGCTCGAAGACTTGATAATCTTTCAACAAACGTGGCTAAGAATTTGAAAGTTACTTTTTTCATTCGCGTAGACGTGCCTATGGTGAAGTGGATGCCACATAATCAGTTCGATTTTGATAAGCTCGAAGATTTGATTTGGGTAGTGGCAAATTCAACGTTTATCTCTCTTTGTGATTTTTTTTTTTTGAGGGGCTCTCTTTGTGAATTTTAATTGCAGTAATATTACATTTCTCACAGAAAAATCTCAGACAATAGCCTTGATGAAAAACTATTCATAAGTTGAACTCTTTAACAAGATTGTAACAGCCACAAGAGCTTCACATGACACTTCCTGTTTTTTCTTCTTTCATTTGTACAGTATGATAAGCAGAATACATTATCTTTCTAAACTTTCTGAGAGAATATCCATTAGGTATACTCCGTTTTTTTTTACAAGAATAAGGATGGCTACCAAAGTTTGTAATTGCCATCCATGTATGTATAAGATGTCAAAATGTACAAGTGTAAGCTCTCAAGAAGAGAGCAGCAAAACATAGGATATGTATTCCAGCTATCCAAAACCCCACTCCCGAAGAAGAAAAGAAACATGATGAATAATACTCTCCACTTGACATCACTCTCTACAAAAAATGATCTGGTTCTGCTGGAGCCATAAGGCCCAGGTACCAACCATAAAGGATGCTAACACTACTCTCCAGCTCTATCTTTGTCTGACGAGATTGTGGAGTGACTGCCAGAAAATCTCTGCGGCTGCAGGTAATGTGCCCAATGTAAGGACGGTATACTCTGGTTCTTGGTTTTCAGAATGTAATTTCTTTTTCGACTTTCTGAAAAAAACCAAAACTGTTGACCAAAATTTTGCAAAAATTTCACTAATAATCCCCAGCTTCATCCTCTTTGCTAACTCAATTTCAACTTTATTTGTAACTAAATTGTCCTCCTACTTAGTAAACTTTTCAAGCATTGTCCTTTTGACCATCAATAGTTGGTTTCCAATCGAACTGATTCTGTGGCATCCACTTCACCATTACTTCTTTCATTCGCATCACCTAACTAATATGCCACTACCCAAATCAATTTGTTTTATCCTGGCCCACTAATCTTGTAACCCACCCTAACCCTTTAACCTAACTCACCAACATTTTAACCACTCGCAACTATTCCAACTCCCCTCCTTGACTTATTAATGCTTCCACCCTCCTTCATATCTTCCTCATTGTTGCCACTGAAAGCATCTGTGGATAGACGGATAAAGGGATGAGGCGTCAGGCGGTGAGGTCATCATTACCCATCGAGTGGTGATACCACCGCTACTACTGCAGGTCTCCTCTTGCGTGGCCAGTCCTACAAGGTTTTGAGGTGCCATTGTTTCCAAGGGAACAAAGCAGGGATGTCTTTGGCAATGATGATGTGGGAAGAAGGGAGTGGGTAGGGACATGGCCGAGATCCCCAGCACTAGAGTCTCGAAAGGTGAGGTGGTCAAGGGACACAAAACGGTGAAGTGGTGGAGGTGGTGAACGACGAGAGTAGTAGGCTTTGGCGGTTGATCTAGAAAGGGTTACAGCAATACGTTTGGATGGCTTCCACGAGAGGGAGATGAAAAAAGTGGAAGAGGAAAAAGGAGAGGAATTGGAAGAGGTGACTGTTTCCTCATCATCATTTGTTTCACCTTTTCCTCTTCATCTATCTATCGTGGTTTCGTAATCATCATCACCATCGTCGCCATCATTATCTTCATTTTCTTCCCCTACTCTTCCAAGTAAATTTGAGGATAAGACGAAGGAGGTGGTGGTAAGCTAGTTAAAAATATGAGAAGTCAGATACAAGACATGGGTTAAAGGGTTACACTGAGTTATGTTAAAAAAAGTTGATACGGTAATGGCATATGTCACGTTGACAGTATGATCAAGAAACTAGCTATTGACAATAAAGAGGACAACATGTGAAAGTTGGAGGACAATTTACAATAAAATTGGGGGACTGAGTTGGGAAAGAGAATATAATTGGCCGATGGTGAATTTACTGAAATTTTGCTCATCCTTTGATAATACAATTTCAATGGAAGTAAAACATCTATTCTAAACTTCAAAGCAAAAAGAACCATGAGTTAGGTAACTATAGTTGCAAAACATGGCTAAGAAAGCAATAGAGATATACAAACAAAGACAGGATGAACTGTTACCCTGCCATCAGTATCAGTTTAAAGCAAGTTTCAAAATTAGGGAAGCAATCAGAAGTGGTCTTCTGGAGCTCTTCAGAGGCGTTTCAAGTAATAGAATCCGTACATTTGTTGTACTAGACGCATGGTGCAAGAGTGCATCTATTTGTTTACTTTGGATACAGCATAGTGTGGCGGTCTTTAGACATGAGCGTTTCTATATCGAAAATGTTGTACTGGGAAGAAGAGGATTGATTAATGAGTGGACAAGCCTATCATGTCTAACAATTCAAAGTGATTTGTAATTACCAGTTTGTCATAACTCCGCCTATATTTTATAGCCGGTCCCAAGCCCGGATAAAGGAGAAGGGTTGTGTTAGGCCCCGACAGCCAGCATAAAATCCTGTCGAATCTTATGAACATGGATCAACGAATAGTGTCGTATGATCCATGTAGCCGACCCCACCTAGTGGGATAAGGCTTTGTTGTTGTTGTTGTTGTAATTACCAGTTTGTATAATCATTATTTATGAATAATATGGATATCAAACAAAGGGTCTGACATCCTTCTTACCTTCAAAAAAAATTAGGGAAGCAAAACATCAGTCATTAGAATGTATATAGATTGAAACATCTTGAAGGGTTTCTATATCGAAAATGTTGTACTGGGAAGAAGAGGATTGATTAATGAGTGGACAAGCCTATCATGTCTAACAATTCAAAGTGATTTGTAATTACCACTTTGTATAGTCATTATGTATGAATAATATGGATATCAAACAAAGGATCTGACATCCTTCTTACCTTCAAAAAAATTTAGGGAAGCAAAACATCAGTCATTAGAATGTATATAGATTGAAACATCTTGAAGGGTTTTCTTTACAAATCAACACACACGAGGTACTCTAGATCCTTGGCTTGTTTTCAATCAGAATCAAGTGGGTTATAGCTTGTGTGACTAGCTCATGCCACAAGTTAAATTCTTTTAAGAGATTTCTGAATTATACTTCATTGCACAAAAAACAAGTTATGTCCTGATGTATTTTTCGATAACTAGATAGCTGGTTCGAAGAAATTTGCTCAAACTCTTGAACGAACAGGTTTAGCTTGTTACTTCTCCAACTTCCTCTATTAACATAACATGCAATTTTATGCATTATTATGTGTATTTTAAATAGAAAAGTAAAATGTAACATAAGGAAAACTAATTACCTTTCACAATATTCATGTGACTGTTTCTGCATGCTTCAAAAAGTGCTAGAGACAAAGTTGCCATTGCATTATTAGCTGAAGCATTCACGACTCTATAAAGAGAGAGGGAAATACGAGGTAATCCTTTGGCTTTGAATGCTAATAATTTTGCATGAGCAGTACCTAATAAATACATTCACATAAGCATAATCTGAATAGAAGGTTCCTAAAAACACTAGCTATGGATTTAATCAGTGCACACATTTGCCTTCTTACTGTCAGAAATCCTATATAAGTTACTTCCAGTAAGTTACCGAAGAAGGGAAAATGGTATGATAATAGATGCTATTAGTTTTGAATTGGTTTTAGAGGAACAACTTCGCCATTCTTAGTCTTCAATGTGAATGTTTTTAACCTGAGAACAAAACACAGCAAGATAAAGTATCATCAATGGCAAAAAATACAGACAGCAAGCACTAAGCAGTTTCAGTATCATATTGGCCTACATAAAATACATTATAGCTTATCTAATAACTTGTAGAAAATTTGATGAAGAAAATTAATATGCAATTCCATATGTAAAAGTTGAGTAGAAAAGTCACCAGATCCCATTAGTGTATGATCACCAATGGCAAGCTTCAGGTCCCCTGATGAAAGGGATGATCTGAAATAATCAACAAATTCAGACCATGAGCCAGCAATTCCAATGTCATCTCTCTGCCATGAAGGACACAAAAGTTCAAGATCTATGGTTCTTCTTGGAAAGTGAAGGACATAAGAAACACAAATTTCAACTGACTTTTTAATTAATATAAGAAGCACTGAATATACTGCAGCATTATACACGTTGCGTGTTTTTTTTTTTTACCTGGAGTTACTAATAAATTTAGTTCAAAGAGAAATTATAAAACTTCCAAACCACATTTCAAGTAATCTTGTGTAAAAAAAACTGTATACACTTCTGCTGCTGCATACTAAATTTCCTGTTAATATGAAAAAACGGTTTTTGAATGCAAATATAGCATAAAATGAAGCTGAAGGAAATTTTTGCTTATGTCTCATAACTGAATTATCACATGCAAGCAATGAGCATCAAATTTCTTGTGGCCTATAAAAAGTTTTGTTCGTCATTCCAACAATCGTAATCGTGCTTTTCTTCAATCCAACCATTAATAATCCGCTTTGAAGCTTTATGGCACGCAAACAGGATCGCAAGAGCAAGATTGGAATCTCACGAGGTCTTCGAGGTCGTGAACGGCGAGAACTCGGGAGTAGGTGTGGGAGTGGAAGTCAGTGACAACGACCTCAAGGTGCTCAGAGTCCAGGACGCGGGCGAGGAAGAGGGAGCGCCGAAAGGGCGCGTCGCAGACGACGTCGGCTGCTCCGTCTTCGGAGGTGGCTACAGGATCCACGACCTCGCCGAAGACGGACTCGAAACCTTCGAAACCCTTCTTTGCCGCCATGCGGATGCCGAGGACGACGAAACCGTCGGAGACGGCAATATGGTCCCCGCCGCTGGGCCTTTATTCTTGCTGGGCTGAAACACCATGGACCAAGACCAAGAATAAAGGGCCTCGGATTGGTTGTAATTTTATTCATTAATGTTTCATTGTTCCATCGAATGTTATTAAAATAATAAAATGTTAAAAATATGATAAGAAAATGACTCCCAAAGTGTTGATATTAATTTATTGTCGTTAAATTTTTATTTATCATTTAATGTTATTAATAATATTTTAATTTATTTTTATCATAAACCACTCTTTTTTTTCTTATTTTTATTTTACATCATTTTTTTTCATTTTGTCCCCTCTCTTCATTGATTCCTTCTGTTCATTTTATTTTTTTCCTTGTTACTTTTAGTTTTTTTTTTTTACTTTTAGTTTGAATTTTTTTTCATTACTTTGATTTACCTTTTATCTTTTGTCTTTCCTTTTTTTTTCATTTCTAACGATTATTTTTTATTTTTCACATTGGCAATCAAGTTTCCACCTTGTTCATCAATTGGATCTAACTTTTCCAGTAAGACTATGTTTCTAGATTTGATGTTGAATTAGATGAGGTTTTGATTCACATTGAACCATTTAAATAAGCCACTTCGATCTGATTTTGATAATATTTTTATTCAATATTTCTCGTTAACGAATTAACTTATAAACTTATAGCTACATTTGATGATAATTGTTGTCACATATTATAAATAAATTATTTATATTTTGTCTTTATTAAACTGTGATGTGTCTTATCGTTTAATATTATTAATGTTGGATGAGATTGATAGGTCCAACTAAGTTAACCATAAATCTTGTGATGATTGGTTGAGGCAATCCCCAAAATAAAATATGGCATCTAATGGCGAATCAAAAATAAAATAATTTAAGACTCATGATTGAAAGGATGAGCTTTCTCAAGTTAACCACAAATCTTATGATAATTGGTCGAGGCAATGCCCAGTCCATTATCACAAAATCGCGAGATAATGCAAAGAAAATGAAGTTGAGAGACAAAAGGGCTTTTTACATGAATTTGTCAAGAGCGTGTAATAAGAGAAAACATCAAGGATCAATGTAGAAGAGAGGAGTTAACATCGTGCAAGGGAATGAGATACAGAATAGAGAAGACAACACAAGGAAGAAATGAACATCAATTAGGTATGCAACTGGATTCAATGAGATAAAAACTCTTAGTTTTTTAGGAATGTGATTTGATGAGTGGACTAAAGAATTTGTTATGTTTTTTTAAAAAAATTTCAGCATTATTTTATGTGTCACGTTATTTATTTAATGTCCTAAATAATTAGATCCGAAACTTAAATAATATCTTATGAACTTGCTGGATTCCAATTTATAATTTAAGTATGACTATATAAGTGTTTATTTAAATCTAGGGAGAAATCTACTGATTATTTATACTTATATTCTTGTTCTCCTTTTATTATTTATGATAAATTTGAAGTTAGATTATGTGTGTACCCCATCTTTAATAATAGTGCACGTTAATATGTCATGCCCTTTAGTAAATAATGCATCATGATAAGTTGATTATGAGATGAAAAGTTAGACATATTATTGTAATAAAGATAAAATTGTAAATGATGGGTCATCATATAAATTAAGGAGAATGAAAGTTCAAAATTAGGTATGAGTAGTGTAGTTAAAGGCAATACAATTAAATTCGGTGAAAACAATACATTATTCACTGACACTTTTGTCATACAAGATCTTTTCATTCTTTGTAATGAATCACGATTCTTGAGAATGATTTTTTTATAGAATGGCACTAACTGAAATGCATGAATTAAAAAATAAATTTATGAATATTTAGACAAAAGATTTATGCCGAGTGTCAACTTGGGATACACTTGTTCTATTTGTAAAGGAAAAATATGGCTCTCTCGAACTTTATATCGATCATAAAATTATAAACAAAAAATTTGTTAAGAATAAGTACCCACTATTATCATCTCATAGTTGCAAAAAAAATATGTATTTAAAATAGTCTTTCATTAAGATGTGATCACTATGAAATTCGGTGATATCATTTGATTTAACAAATGTCTATACAAATAAAGAGCATACGAAAATAATATCTAGGACATTAAGACAATACAAGTTACATACCAAATTGTCAGATTGTGGATTCTAGCTATAGGAGATTATATTGTTTGGATACGTAGCCTCGAAGAAATACATTAATTTGTTAAAATCTAAGAATGAATTAAAATTCGTAGCTTTATTGAATTAGTTGGCTACTACCGATGGTTCATGATAGATTTTTCGAAGATAGCATCTTCTTTGATGAACGTCACCAAGAAAGATGTAAATATTATATAGTCACACTTCAGAAATTGAATGGTAGTATAGCACTAATATATATCATTCCTTCTACCATTGGTCGAAATGGTGCAAGGTGATGCTTGCGGCACACGGTTGGAATGTGGCGTGTGTAATAAGGTAATCATCACATATGCATCTAAGCAACTGAAAAAGTATGAAATGAATTATTCGATTCATGATCTAGAACTACCAATTGTAGTTTCTCAATGGAATACTTTGAGGCTTTTACCAACCGGAAAAATCTCAAGTACATTTTCTCTCAATGAGATCTTAATATGGAACAATAAAGATAAATTAAGTCCACTAGATATTATGAGCTCATCCTCACTACCATCTTGATAAGGTTAACACTATTGAGGATTCACTAACAACAAAGGGAGAAATATAATTGGCCTTTATGGGACTATGTGAATCAATATTGTAAGACCTGACTCGAGCATGGATCTGGATTGTCTAACGGGTCAAGTCGGACCTGTTGGACTAAGTCAAGTTGAATGGTCGAACCAGATAATATAAACTAATAAAAAATAAAATAAGTTACGGTGACCATTGCAATATTATTAATATGTAATATCTTATTTAGCAAAAAATATAAAATATAATATAATAAATTATTCAGATCAAATAATATAATAAATTAAGTATTAATTGAATAATCAATCAAATATTTTCTAAATAAAAAATCTCATGAGGTTATTATAAAAATAAAAATATCGATGAAATATTATATGTATGATAAAGAAGAATGTTGAAACATAAATTTCGAGTAAAGTTATATATAAATAATATTTCTAAAAAGTTTTAATAATTTGTATATTTTTTTTATTTTACAACTTGACTCGTTCGGGTCGATATCAAACACGTCGGGTCGGCCGGTTGAACTCGAGTTTTGACCTAGTTTGATCGAGTTAAAATGGGTCAAGGTCGAATTTTGACTGATCCGCGGACCGTTTTAGTGCGATCGGATCGGCCGGATCGAGTCGAGTCTTACAACACTGATGTGAACATGAGATGACAACAAAATTAAACACATGAAGCCCAAGACCTGCTAAAAATGATCTAGTACTAATGATGTACTAGATATCAGGATAGTTAAGATTGAAATCTTACATTAAACGATCACAAATGGTTAAAACTCATCTGCTGATCAACGATCCAGATACGCTCAGAATTCCTCCAGAGGAAAGGGTGCTATGAAGGTAAATTAAACTCTATATATAATATTACGTAAAAACATTTTTTAAAAGAAAGTTGTAATGGATTAAATTATAAATAATGTTAACTTAACTATTATCCTACTAAGAGTTAAGACTTCCTACAAACACATACATATTACTTATATAATATCAATTTAATATGAACTGACAAAAAAAATCATAATAATATGATTGACATAAAGTACTATTACATAAATAATTTTAATATACATTTATATTAAATTTATTTTGTGAAGAAAATATTTGTTAAAATAATTATAATCAATCACCTTTCTCTCCTGCCGTTATTCCCGGCTCTGTGTTGAAAAAAAGCGGCAGCTAAAGCTTAGTTGCTTTTTGCTGTCTTTCCCATTGTATGTACCCATCATTATTTAGATATAGTCGACCTTTCAAAGACCTAAGAATTCTGCCACCTTTCAAGCCAGTGCTAGCTTTTGCTGTTAATCCCATGGCAATAAAACTATGTTCAAACTCATGTTTACCCCCGTCTATCTGAATGATAGGTCTCAACTCGGGAGGAAGAACTGGTAATAAGCACAAAAACATCCATTATGGTTCTACATTTGTTCGAATAAAATGTTTAGCTAATTCCATGCGTCTGCCCCTTCAATATGAAAGGAATTCCTGGTAGAAAGGTGATTCTAGCCCGTGTTGGTTCACCTCCTGAATATAAGAGAGGAGGAGGTTGATGTTCATATTATATAATTCATCATCCACTTTGTCTTATTTAATTAGCCCCAAAAAACATGTTACACTTGGCGAAATTAAAAGAATTAAAAAAATGGATTAGTATTGATCCTGTAGTATTTCTATTATGGTTCTATTAATTCCACAAAAATGTCCCTAATTTTATAATGAGATCGTAGATCCACACGATCTTATTATCAAGATCGTGTCCTTAATAACCTTGCCAGATATAACCAAACCTAAAGGATATAATTATAAAGGATTAGTCTAAAAATATGAAATATAAAAAGATGTTAGGAAGAAATAGATTTAAAAAATTCTAGCAGATGATGAGAACATAAAAGAATCATATGTGAATCCCAAATGGTGCAGATCTCAAGAGGGAAGTGCTTGATGAATGTCACAAATTTGAGTTTGTGATTCATTCGAACAACACAAAGATATATAAAAATGTATAAAGAGGCTTCTAGTGGAATTATATGAAATGAAATATCGCTGAATATGTGTCTAAATTCTTAGTATGCCTACAAGTTAAGGTGAAACACCAGATCATGGGAAGATCACATACTTAGTGACTTCATAATGGAGGTGGAAGAAAATCTCCAAGAACTTCATATTGTAACTACCCTCCATTCAAAAAATGGTGTAATACTACATGGGTAGTAGTTGATCAATTAATAAAGTTCACATATTTTCTACAAGGATTACACGAGATCCCAATTTCATTTTATCAAACAAGGATTCACGATTCACGACTAGATTCTAAAGGAGTTTGTATAAATTTTTGGAACAAAGCTAAACTATAGCACAACCTTTCAAACAGGACCATATTAGGATAATCACTTACCTATGAATAAGTTAACCTAACCTATAATAACTACGATTATTCTAGCATCAGCATGGTTCCCTTTGAACCCTTGTATGGAAAATCTTGCCACTCAACTATATTCTAAAATATTGATGAAAAGAAGTTCTTTGATGCCAAAGACTTGAAATAATCAAAGGAGTGCTAAGAAAGTTGTGTTAATCCAAAAGATGATGAAGAAAACTCAAGTAACAAAAAAGTTATGCTAATAGGGATCGATGTGAGAAGATTTTTCAACCAAGTGATTAGGTACTACTGAAAATTTACCTAATGAGAAGGGTCAAGGTTTAGAAAAGAGAAACTTAGCCCAATATATGTATGCTCTTTACAGGCATTGGAGTTAGTCAATGAGAGTGCTTGCAAATTAGCATTGACTCTTTCTTATGGACAAGTACATATGTCTTACAAGTATCGATGTTTTGAAATTATAATATCACAAGAATAAGGATGTGCAATTGGCTAATGTAGCATGATTGAAGTCATCATCAAAATGACGAGGCAACTTGGGAGCTCTAATCTAAAATGTGCAAGGAGTTTTCTATCCTCTTTGACAAGATCCTATATGATGACTAAACTAAAGGTCAAATTTCATTTTGAGGGCTTATAATGTAATGACCATGTTCGCCAAGAGAAAAAAAAAAGGATGAAAGGATAAAAATGGTGAATACATTACTGATAAGATTCTATAAAATAATGGGGCTCCTTCATTAATCTTAAATTTATCAATTAAAATGAAATTTTTAGAGAACATGTTATAACAATTTTGTTGACACTAATTTTGGAAATTAGATTTGTTTATAAGCAAGATTTGGTCTAAAAGATTAATTTTTGCCATGTGGCATCATCATCATCACAACACAAAATACTAATACTATAAGTGACGAGGGATATTTAAAGATAGGTCTCCTAGGTGATGAGTAAAGAAATAGTTGAAAGTTAAATTGTAGGCATTAATCATATATATTAAGAAAGTTTAACTATTTAAAAGTTTAAAATTATATTACTTATTTCAAGTGGAATGTATAAAATTATGATTAAATATATTTTTACTTTTTTGGTGTGGGTCATATATTAGTATGTTATTTCATACAATGACCATTCATTTATTGTTTATAATTAAACTTTTGCATCCTTTATGTGGTATGAGTATGTAAATAAATCAAATTATTATTAATTTAAAAAATTTATAACTAGTGAAAATGAAATGAATAAGTAGTTATTCATTAACAAAAGTTATATGTAACATCCTAGATTTTCCTAGAAATTTAAAAGAAATTAAATAAACATTTATTTATTTAAATAAAAATGAAAAATAGGATTAATTAAGGATAATTAGATTTTGAAAGGAAATACAAGTATAATTAAAAACCATATAGTAAAGAAAGAAAAGTATTAACTATAGTAGGAGTTAATATTAAATTAAGATTATGGTTCAAATTTGAATTTGAAACTAATAAAAAATTTAGTATTCAAGGTAGTCCCAATGGGATTGAAATTAGGAGTTTTAAGTTTAATATATATATATATATATATATGTATATGTATATATATATTAAATAATATTTTTAATCCAATAATAAGGTATTAGAATAATAAAAAATTATTTAATTTTTATAATTCAGGAAAATAAAGGAATAGAGAAGTTTTAAGAGAAAGTGAATAAGAAGGTAAGTAGATGATTATTAAGGGATATATATTAAGTATGATTTAGAGTATGACTCATAAGTTTACTATAGTTACAATTAGGATTTTCAATTAGTTATAACTCTGTCTTTTTTTCCTATAAATAGGACCTAGAATCTCCCTGTTCTTGCCCCTTTTCTCTCACTACAAGAAAAAAGTCAATTACAGATGATTTTAACCGTCTGTAATTTGTCGAGAACCATCGAAAATGACGTTTTTCGATGGATTTTTCCATAGATAGCATCCGTGCGAAAATGACGCGTCGCAAACTATTTTCGACAGTTATCTCACAATTGTCAAAATCTTCGACGATCGAGCTGGCAAGGCTCAGCCGTCGAACAATAAAGAGTTAAGACGGTTTTAGTCATCAATATGTATCGACGGTTTGAACTATCGATACTATCGACAGTTCCGTCCGTCGAAATTTAAATCAATGATTTGAGCTGTCGATAACATTGTTGAGTTTAGACGGCTCAAACCGTCGTTAAGTTTCGATGATTAAAATCGTCAATGCTTATCAGCAGGTTTGGCCGTCTATGAATTTGGACGGTTTAAACCGTCGATGGTTATCAACGGTTATAACCGTCGATTATGATAATATCGACAGTTTGAACCATCGGAACCCATTTAAAAAAATCAACGAAAATGATTTTAAAGCAATTCGATTTGAGTAATTAATTTAATAAAAAAGCAAAATAAATAAATAATTTATGTCCAAACGTAATAATTGAATATCACGCATAATGTCAAATGTCAACACGACATCGTCAAATGTCAAATGTCCAAACGTCAAATACAACACAAAGAAACTACAGTAAATCGCCACGCATCGTCACACATCAATTTCTTCATCTCTTTCTTGTGAGCTAATAAATTGCGACGTTCACATTCTTCGAACTCTTTTTTGAGTTCCTACGTAACCTCTTGCCGGATCTCTTGTCGGACATCGGATAAACGTTGTTCCCACATATTGTCAAACATTTGTTGCATACCTTGATTCGGAGAACCTGATACCAATTTACGACCATATCCAATATCTGTACTACTAACAGATGATGAGAGATCGTAAATGCGACCCTTTTTTACTCCGACATGGTCCGTCCAAAGTTGTCGAAGGGTCAGCGGTGTGGTCCCCTCCTACGTGGCTTACGTAATTTGCTCGACTTCTCTTATTTTGTAACCCTCCTGAAATTAAAAAAAATAAATCAACTATATTAGTTAAAATGATGAATTTACTATCTTATGTCATGTAACCCTCCTAAAATATAAAAAATAACATAAAATATATTTACTTACATATGTCTCCCGAGCAAATGATGAAACTCATTTTTTATTTTTCTTCTGATGAGTTCGGAGAAATATTTCGTCCTGAGTAGGTGGTCTATCTATCTCTTTCTCCTACAGTTGAAAATGTCAAATATAGTATAATATTTTGTCCACGTAGTATGATAATCCATTGAAAGACTTTACCATTCTCTTCGCAATCGTACTCGTGGATACACATCCACCCAAATGCAAATATGCTCCCTGATCGGACTCTCGACTTGT
Organism: Pontederia crassipes; assembly: GCA_030549335.1. Taxonomy (NCBI): domain Eukaryota; kingdom Viridiplantae; phylum Streptophyta; class Magnoliopsida; order Commelinales; family Pontederiaceae; genus Pontederia; species Pontederia crassipes. The sequence continues at coordinate 42,316,953 of CM060190.1, forward strand.
CTTCGCTTTTTCGCATTTAGATTTGTACTCCTCGGTAGACCACTTTCGTAGCAATTCTATCCAAACAGCCTCAGGGATCCAATTGGGTTGTTCTCCTACAGCTTGAGCTTCCGAAAGCATCGAGGATAATCTCTTTGAGCACTGAGAATTAAAAGCCTTCCACATTTGCTCCATGTGCTCGGAATCCCACACACATCAAACTTCATGTACATAAAAATAATTTGGTTAGTATGAAGATAAATTTAAATGACCAAAATCGACTTTCGAGGATACCTAAAATTCATTAAATAACATCTGTCTCGTGGCATATGAAACTTTCCTCCAAGTAAGTCACACATTAGTATACTTATGTCGTAGTATCCTAGTAACTGCACCAGTCGTGGGTTTCGACGGTACAAACCTTTAGGAATATGAAATTATAAAATCCGATGTATGAATCACAAAATGTAAGCATTTAGAAAAACATAAAATAACACTTACCCTAAATTACTATCTGGCTGTACGTATGCTTTGTACACACGATTTAACGAGGCTGCATATGAAGGTTCCACGGAATCAGAAGCTCTAACAAGTTCTTCCGACAATTGTGTCTCCAGATCCGCAATATCAGAAGCTCTGACGGGCTCCACGAAATCAGCGTGAGAGAAAGGAATTGACAGAAGTGACTGTCGTTCAACTATGCGAATGCCCGTGACTGATCTAGGCACTTTGTCTGAAGAAGTATATCTAGGGATAACCTTCTCTTTTCCCTTGTTTTTTTTTCTTTCCGAAAATGAAACATTTCATACAAAATTTAATGAACTTTAAATTTACATTTCATACAAAACGTTAAATTGACAACGTTTCAACCTAACGTTCGGCTATATCTTGTGTTGCATCTTCAGGAACTGAATTGTAAGCATAACTCGAGAACCAATTTCTAATATCCGGAGGTGCTTATAAAAAATAAACAAATTAGTTCACTTATTTTTATTTGTAAAATTGTGATCATTATTTTAAACACTCATGAGAAGGAATCGAATATGGAAATGCACCGTCCTCGTCAGGCATTCGTCGATCCGAATGATCGTCAGTATGCATCACAAACTATTTTTACAATTTTGTGACAGATGGTAATTTAAATAAACACATCAAAATATGCTTGTGAAATATTATGATATGCTTTCATATTCAACATTCTAACAATAAGGGATAATTTAGAATGACTTTCACACTCGGGCCACAACGGTTGGCTCAAAGCATTTATCAATTCAAAGAAATCATTTGCTTCTGAATTTGGTGTCTCCTCAGTCTGTCCAAATCCTATATTACCATACTCAGTTGTTACAGCGTCATAAACTAATTGTTCGTATCGCGAAGTCAAACTTTCATGAGGATCGAAAAAAAAGCTTGCAGGATTTGGCATGCTCGTTGACGGTGCTCCTTCCACTAAGTCATCCCATTGTCAGTAATTTGGTTTAAACCCTTTTATACACAAACGAACCTTAACTGTCTCTAACGTTTGCAATTTTGTGCTATAACATTTCAAACAGGGACACATAATTGTTCTTTCCCGTTGAAATTGCAAAGATTGACAAGCCACATAGGTGTAATTGCAATTGCATTTATGAATCCTTGTGTTAAACTTCTATGGCCTGAATTATTTTTATTATACATCCATCGACGATCATTCGCTGGAGACATAATTTCTGCATCATTGGGAGATTAGACTAATTAATTTTTACAAATTTCAAATAAGGGCCATATCAGTATATAATTATCTCACTATACGAATCTTTAAATGGGGCTCCGGTGTAAACAAACATGAATAAAAAATCACGACAAATCAGTGAACATTTTAAACATGTATACCCGTCGCAATATTAAAATTAAACATATTAAACATCGCTAATTAGCAACTAAACATCATACCCACATACTAATAAAATAGCATTTTATAAGAAATGTTCTAAATAAAATAGCAACTAAACATCATACCCACGCATTAATTATATTTGCCTTCTAAAATTAACAAAAATTAAAATAGACAATCTAAAATACTTCATAGAAGCATAGACATAATAACGACATAAATCATACACAATCACAGGCAATCTAAAATATGTCACATTATTTACTCATCAAATAAAAAATCTGTGATAATAATTATTATTATGTCATAAAAATAAGAATGACATAAAAATAAATAACTTACATCTTTTGAAATTACAGTCAATGATAAAAGTATTCCAATAATCTATAAAATAAATAGAACATAACTAAACAAAAATAAAATCTACATATAAATAGAACAAAATTAGCATTCTTACAATTTTGAACTTGTCCAAAGGAGAAACATCACGGTGCTTGTCAAATTAGAGAACAAAATCCTGAACGTCAAATGCAAGTACAATAATATCACTAAAAAAACTATACAAATTATAGAAAAAAATAAACGACCTGGACGGCCGGCGAGGTCGGCGTGGCCACGAGCACCCAGACAGTGGCCGCCATGGCCGCGAACGGCCGGATGGTCTCCGCCGGCCAGATCTGGCCGACGCGGACGGATCTGGCCCGCCGCCGGATCTGTCCACTGCATTCGCATCCGGCCGACGTTGGGAAGGGCAAAGGAGAGAGAGCAGAGAATCAGGGGTCAATCGTACTTGTGGTGCCCGGCAAAGTTGCAGCAGCGGCATGGCTCGTAGGCGGTGACGCGGAGCGAGGAACGGCTTCGGGAGGCAATCAACGGCAAACAGAGGCGATGACGAATGGAGGCGACGACGGACGCAGGTCAGATCGTCGGCCAGATCTGGCCGACGCGATGATGGCTGCTCGACTGTCGGAGTTCACAGTGACGACTGGCGCGGAAGAAGAGGGAACCAAATCGAAGAAAAGTCGAGAAGGTCGGGTACTTATATGAGGGTTATATTTTCGACGGTCCGAACCGTCGAAATTTAAACAACACTATAAAATATAGATTCAAATATCGACAGCCAGAATCGCTAAAACTTTGGATGGTTCTAGCCACCGAAACGTATATTTTACTAAGAGCTATAACTGACATTTCGACGGTCAAAATCGTTGAAAATAGGGGTGTTCACTGGGTCGGATCAGATCGACCCGACCCAATCGGTCAGGTTCGGGTTGAAAATTTTCAACCCGTGTTGACCCGACCCGACCCAATGACCCAATTTTTTTCTTTTTTAATTTCTTTTAGTTAAATGTATAGTTTTATATTGTTTAAAATCTAAAAAATGAAATAAACTATTTTAAATGTAGAAAAGTATATAGATATTTAAAACAATATTTTTAGTATTTAAAAATACTTTATTTTATATTAAAATTAAAATAATAAATATTTTTTATATTAAAAATATAAACAAAAAAGAAAAAAGAAAAAGGGTGGTCGGGTAACCCGACCACCTGACTCGACCTGGCCCGGCCCGGGTCGGGTCACGGCCAAAAAATAAGGGGGACCTGATTGGCTGGGTCAGGTCGGGTTTGTTCACGGGTCGGGTCAAACTCGACCCGTGAACACCCCTAGTCGAAAGACGCATAATCGTACACTACACATCAATTGCAATTCAGGTTCTGATTGTTGAAAATTTCGACGGTTATATGAACCATCGCAATTTCAGACGGTAAAAAATGCCGGTAAATAAAAAGAAAAATAAATTAACAAAAATAATAACAGTTGCATATATAAATCTTTTACGGGTTGAGAAACATAGAAAATTGAGACTGTCTACGCCGTCGAAACATGCTATCGAGAACTAAACGCGCTCATTGACATGTTACAACGGTTACGGACATCGAAACTTATGACGAAAGGTATCGACGGTTTTAAAATTGTCAAAATTTAAGACGGTCGCAACCGTCGAAAGACATGCCGTCTCTAATTACAACGGCAACGCAGACCCATCGAAAAAGTCTTCGGTACTTTAGACGGTTTCCGGCCTGTCGACAAAAAAGGGCCATTTTCTTGTAGTGTCTTATCCACAAGCAAGTTTTCTCCTCTTATCGTGCCTTTGTTTATCTTTCCATGATGTTTGTGTGTGAGTTCGTCAAACTTCGACCATTATCAGTTATCACCTTAAGGCATCAGAGTTGGTGCAAAGGTTAAGGTTTAGTCATTGAAATGATCGTCCAAAAATAAAGGTCATCAGGTAAAAGTTGTAACATGATGTTCAACATGTGCAATTTCTATCAAAGTGAAAGTAAAAAAAAAGTTTAAGTTAAAGAAAATCCTGTTCTAGATTGTCTCATAATCTTTATTGTTAAAGTTGGGTCTAAAATATCTCCTTTGATTTATATTCAACCAATGACTTAAAGATATATGAATGTGCCATGATGAGCCTTAATAAAAATTATGGAACTCGCATAAGTCAACATAAAAATTTGCAATTGTAAGTAAAGTAAAATATAAAAAGATTGATTGTATACTAAGAAGAAGGAAGAAGGAAAGAAAAAGGAGTGAAGTTAAGTTAAGAAAGTTTGTTATTTGATTTACTTAATTTTTATCATTGCATGTCCTATCAATGATTTCCTTGTTATTTTTAATTTACTTCTATCAACAAATCGCATTCATCTACGTTTTTTTATGAGCGTCATTCCGCATGAAAATTAATCTCACAAGTAATTGATCCTGGTGGATTAAGAGTTGTGGAACTAAGTTATTAGAAATATTTCTAATAGTATTTTAACGTAAATATTAATTAGCTTTTAGAAGATAGAAAAGATTCTTATTGGCTTAGCATTTTATTGAATAAAGTTAGATATTGTATCAAAGTTCAAGAAGAAGCTATTGTAGGATCCTAGAAAAGAAGCCTACATGACATGTGGCATGAGAATAAGAAACGTTATAATGTATCTATTAATATAATTAAGATTATTCTAATATTGCTTATAATCAAAATATTATCTTGTAAATTATACTCATTGTCAATCCAAAAAAAAGTAAAGACTTAAAAGAATAATAGTATATTCTACCTCATCATTCCTCAAATCAAACACAACTATTTGACTTAAATATTTTTCTTCTATGACGATTGACCAGCAGTTTGGTCCTGGGAATATGGTGCAAAAATGCTCCCACAAAGGTGACTTTATGTGGAAAATATCTGGAAAGCTATCGAAGAGTTGGAGCACTTCTCCACGAACCTAACATTCTTTAAAGTTGAAAAAAAGAAAAAAAATAGATTTCTTTGTTTCCGTTTCCACAATGTAATTTTTGCTAACAATATCTCCAACTTCTCTCAAATTTCATATATCTTCTAGAATAGTTTGTATGCTGCATCACGGTCGATGTGATGAAGTAGACTACATTCACTTATGAGCCAAGTGGTATGAAGAGATGGAAGGAAGGAAGGAAGTAGCGAAAAAATCGAAAGCTAAGAGAGGAGAATTTATGTTGACTTAAACGAATAAAAAAAAGGACTTGTTTCTTTTCCTATATTTTTATTTTCTCTCTCCACTTTCAATCTAAAGTTTGATTTGAGTTCACATATATCATTTACGCGTAAGTCTCGAGTTTGGATTTCTGTATAGAAATTTTTTATTGAAGTCTCACTTGTTATTGCTATACATACGACGCAGAATGATCCTACCGAACTAATTAGACTCGATAATGAGTCGATTTTCAACTTGTGGACAGTACACCGAAAACTAGCAACCCCATAAAATGTTTTATTCAAGTTTTCAAATTTTGCAATGATCTCAGTTATACTACTTTGAATATTTCAGGTGAAGCTTCAGGTTGTGTAATTATACCATTCAATCATTCATCGTCTTATCACGTAACTCAATGTCTACTTGATGGTGCGTGGTAAATTAAACTTTGAATTATTTTTGTAATGAACTCTGAATTCTAAATCAATCTTGTTCCCCCAAAACCAATATTTTTGTCTGCAGTTAAATTAGCAAATACCAGAATTTTCCATTGGATATATACTATGATTCTCGTTATTGTAAAAGATATTTATTGGCACCTTTAATGATGAATCGGATGTCACAACTGCACATTTCCTCGCAATTTCATAAATAAAAAAATAAGATGCATGTGATGGAGTTGATGCGGATTTTGCACAATCGTGCTCTTTAAGGCAGACTGATACCTTTTTGCCCATGGTCCCCTGCACATGAATGGTGTCATTATCCTCAGCAATTGGTCAAAAAAATCCAAAGTGCCCTTGAACAAATTGTGCGCTCTTTCGCCCCATGACATTTCTTCTGAATCTGCTTCACGTGTCATCTGATCGGACCACTCGAACAATTTCATCTTCTCTCTCTCCATGTATTTTTTTTATTTTAATAGATGAAAACAGGGTGTAAACTGTAAAGTGACTTTGTGAATAACATGTCATTATCCTTATCATTTCATAGAAAAAGGAATACGCTCAATATATAATGTTTGTCTTCCTTGCATTGTCCTTCCTGCATTGCAATCACTATCGTTCATTTTTCATTCGAAGTAAGATGAAAAAGTGCGCGATTCGCTGGGTGATTAGTAAAAAAATCGTGTCTGCCTCGTAGGAACGTGACCAAAATTGCTCGGTTCGAAAGGAATGACCATTTGCACATCTCGCTCACTCCTAAAAACTTTGCACATCTCATCGGCTCGTGAAGGACCCGCCCTGCCATCCTTGAGCGACGTGGATGACTCGCTCGCTCGCTTCTGCCGCCACTTCGTGACCTTGAGATCTGTGGCATAGGCGCTGTCGTGAATGTTGCCCTATGCTAGGTGTCCATTGTCGGGGGCAAAGGATGAGATCTACTGGCGAGATGCGCAAGCAAAGAAGTCGTCAGTGTAACGCCCCCGAAATCAGTCATCCTGCGTAGTCAGATTGATCAAGGGAGCGCTACACTACCTACTACTTTGTCAACATACGACACACGTGATAATAAAAATAATAGAGAAATAACGAATGAAAGGAGATTGCGAAAGAAATATCATTGGGAAAAACAAATGATGTCACATTTACTGAAATAGTTCAAGAAAAAGGAAATAAAGTAATCCAAATAGTTCAAGTAAATATCTACATAAGCAAGGGCAAAAGCTAAAATTCAGATGTCTTTGGAATACAATATTTAGATATGCAAATTAAGGAAATAACAGAGCGAAAAGTTGTAGTGTCTTGTAAGTCATGTGCTGCTATCCATGAGCTTTGCATTATTCACTTCCTCCCTAAGCAGGATTCTCACCTGCAAAATCCTAAAGCAAGAGCATGAAATGTCCGTGAGCTAACATCCAATACACATACATACATAGATGATGAAATGATAATCTCATTACGATCAATACTAATAAAAGAGAATCAATTTTATTCTTTACTTTAACCATACATTGTACCGTACCATACTTTATTATACAATACTCTATGTTATACTTTATTCTGTTATACATTACCATACTTTATTATCCACAGTGTAGTACTACGTCTTTTACAATACTATGAGGTTCTTGAAATTCGTTATCTTATGCGAGTTCGACTTAATTAAGTAGGAAGCTAGAGGTGTCTCTATACCATATATTGCTAGGATGTTCATGAAAGGGTGTACGCTAAGACATATCCTTTTCGGAATACGGGTGGGAGATGACATGCACCCCAGGAATAATGGTCATTGCGGATCTGAAGGTTCACTGTCTCCTCAACTGAGTTATTTGTCCCTCTGGCATAGAGCATTATAATCCATATGTTGCCCCCGTGGTGGAACAGTGCGTCAATACGTCACCCTTATTCGAAGCACAGGTGGGAGAAGGCCCGTGATCCAAGAACAGTGGTAGTTGATACCTATAGGTGCATTGTCTCCTCAGTACAGCTACCTGCCCCTCACTATACCATACATTGATTTGTACCCTGGGCGACACATAGCTATCCCGTTATTTCATGTTTACTTTATTTATCTTCTTTAACATATGTGGGTTTGGAATAATAATTCAGAAAAGGGATAAGGTCTAATTTCCTTTTTCGAAGCACAGGTGGGAGAAGGCCCGTGATCCAAGAACAGTGGTAGTTAATACCTATAGGTGCATTGTCTCCTCAGTACAACTACCTGTCCCTCACTATACCATACATTGATTTGTACCCTGGGCGACACATAGCTATCCCGTTATTTCATGTTTACTTTACTTATCTTCTTTAACATATGTGGGTTTGGAATAATAATTCAGAAAAGGGATAAGGTCTAATTCCCTTCCTATGGAAAAGGCCCATTACACGTCTTACCATATTGGACATGGCCTTAAATGAGCCAGTCGAGATTTAGTCTGAATTATAGAGGTTCTGGCCACTCAAGGGCATTTTAGTCATTTTCATTAAGGTATGAAATTATTCCTGTCACAGAACCAGTCGACCGATATCATTGGACCGATCGTGGTCCTTTCTCCTTGAGCCGAATCGATCGACCGTTCTTTGTGAACCAGTCGACTGATCGTATTTCGGTCGATCCTTTCTCCTTGCGCCGAACCGGTCGACCGGTTGCTGCACGTTGAGAGGTCGCGGGATCGGTCGATCGATCTCGGGAATCAGTCGATCGATCTTGTGTGAATTGCCTCTTCCGTCGGATCAGTCAACCGATCAAGTTGAATCGGTCGACCGATAATGCAGTTGACATTATCGAGTGGATCGGTCGATCGTTCTAGCAGAACCAGTCGACCGATTCTCTGGTTAAAATAGAGTCGCCGGCTTTAGTCTTCAATTCCGGCCGACCTCCGGTCGTTGGTTTCCGACGAGCACAATATGAAAAATGTCGCTAAGGGTATCTAGGTCATAAAGGAATCAAAATGTGCGACTACATTTCTTCGTCTAGGAGATTTTACGCCTGTGGTATCTTTTTCGAACGAATTTCATTCGCCGGAGTTGTCGTTGTCGGCCTGCCTGATTTTCGATCATTCTTGGTTGGTGATGACGTGCGCCCGACCTTCACGAACACTTCACTGAAGGCTGCGAGCGTTGGTTCGTCCTTGCTTTGCTTGTTGGTGCGTTCGTCGTCCATTTGCCAATCGCCGGAGAGGAAGAAGATAACGGCTGAGTGGAGAGTCAAAAAATGCGAGCCACCGTCTCTTCAGTCTCTCTTATAGCATGGGTGCCCCTCTCTGAGTTGAAGAGATCGTGGGGGAGTGGGGAGTCATGGCGGAGAGGGGAGTGAGGGACGAGAGAATCGATCATGCGAGAGACCGATTCTCTCGTTCTATAATATTATTATTTTTTTAAAAGTTCTGAATTTTAAGTTTAAAATAGAGAGGAGAGAGAGAGAGTAATGCTGGTCATTATAGTCAGTGAGCGAGCTCCGTGGTGGTGAGCGAACTGGCAAGATCTATAAGCGAGATGTGCAAACTGCAAAGAGTGTGATGGTGAGCGAGCTTCGTGGCGGTGAGCGAGGAGGACCGACGAAATATGTAGGTCGTTGCGAGTGAGGAGGTAGGAGCGTCATTCTAAGCAGAGGTCGTCGCGATGAGTGAGGCATGTGGTTGACTCATTCACCCGCTTCTTCCACCTCCGTCGCAACCTCGAGATCTGCATTCTCATCGGCATAGGCATTGTCATGTTGTCCTCCGCCAATTGTTCATTGTCGGGGCAGAGGATGAAGCGAACCTTGTCGGTAAGCGAGCTCTATGGTAGTGAGTGAACCGGCGAGATCTACAAGCAAGATGTGCAAAGAATGTGGTGATGAGCGAGGGGGACTGTCGAGATCTACAGGCCGTTGCGAGCGAGGAGGTAGGAGCGCCATCCTCAGCGATGCAGTAGGAGCGCCATCACGAGCGAAGAGGATCACTCGATCTTGGTAACGCCCTTGCGAACCAGGCACGATTTTTTTTCTAATTACCAGCGAACCACACACTTTTCATCTCACCTCGGATGAAAAATGAACGACCATAGATGCAGTTAGGATGGTCCTCTCTAACAAGTATAAAGGACAAACATTATATCCTAATAAAAAAAGATGACACCTTTTATTCAATAAGTCATTTTCTCGTTGACAATAAATTGTGGTTACTTCAAGTGGAACGATGACTAAGATGTCCTTTTTTAAAATAAATCATATAAATTTTGAATCATAATATAATATTTCCTTCGAAAGACTTGTTGATTGCAACTTCCATGCGTTTGACATAAAAAAAATGCTTGTTGCAGGCCACATGCAAATGCAATGCACGCACGCATATATTTGCTATCAAAGTTTAAGACTTTATTTTGCGGTTTCCACTCACGCAAAATCGATGTCGAGAGCTATTATTATTAAACAGTTAAAAAATTGTCAAAAATATCTGAGAGTCGAGTTTATTTTTGGATGAACGACGATACGGATTTATTAAAGAATGTATTTTAAGAGCCAAGTCCGATGGTTGACGATATCTTCTGTCCAACGAATGGCTCTTTATTAAACAAATAATTGTTCTATTAGAAGATAATAAAGTAAATGTTTCAAATGTTGAAGACGGAAAGCGTAATATTATGAAATTTAGGATTAATTTCTTCAACCTCTTATAACCTATAGTAATTTTTAATGTCTAATCTTCGTATATGAACTCAATGTACGGCGTTCCTAAATTATACAGTGATTTTCACATTATTCTATCCATCTGATGCCCCCATCCCTCGTCGGTGTCGGAGGGAGGAGGCGGCACTCCATATTCGTCCGGGCGCCCACCTCTGCTAATGAGTTTGTGAGGGGCGACGCCCCTAACTCGCATGGGGGCGTCCCCCGGCGTTGTGCCCCCTTTGCCAACGAGCTCATGCCACGAGGTCATTCTCGGACACTAGACCATGTGCGGCGACTACGCGGATAGGCACCTAGCCAAGCTTATTTTGAATTTGTAGCGAAAGTTTTATGGTCGAGACGACTATGCCGAGAGTCGCTCTTATAGGCTTTCAATCACGGACATGACTAGAGTGTTGGACTACTCGTCACGAGACCGTGGCATTAGCGCGTTGCGGCACTAATGTAGGCGCTTAAAGTCCGAAGGGACGACGAAGGGACCACGGGACGTCACGAAGGGGCACCGATGTGGGTTGTCACCCCACGCTCAAGGTCATGACACTAGAATTAAAGGAAAGCTTACTTGTATTAAATATGATGAAACATAACATACAATTGGGCCTCGGAAGGTACTAGTGGACTCCTCCCAGTGTACCGTAGGTATAGGAGTCTTGTTACGTATTGAAGATGCAAAAGACGGACCCTACGAGAACGTCACCTACCTGGCCATTCATAAGGACGGCCTTATAAGATAAATGCTCTAAGGGCGGATAACTTGGTACTCCGCAATATTACGCAGTGCGGGATGGCTGCATGTGTTCCATGTTTTCGGCGCTAAGCGGCCGAGGGCTATAAGTTGAGCGGCACTGGTGCCGCGAGACTTCACGCTTCGTGTGACATTCTCCCCCACCAAAGTCGGCGACGCCCCCGACGTCGCTGTCCGAGCTTCCTCGGGGTCTTCGTCTTGAGTCTTGATTTCGCTTGTCTCGTTCAATTCTGCCTTCTTTGCCTTGACTTCGACTTCACCAGGATCACGCAACGTCAGGAATGCCCGCTCCTTGGGTCTCGCTGAGGACTCCTCCCTCAGGCCTGCTTCGCTAGCTGATCCTTCGTCAAATCCGAGGTCATCACTTGTGCAGCGCCAGTGGAGTCCGCCATGTGCGGTCTGACTTCATCAAGCAACTATCTGTCCATCAAGTCTCTGTCGGCTTTCAAAGTATAAAAATTGATTATCACATTAATTTAGTATTCCTCTTTCAAAGTACTTTTAATATTATGATTATGATATTACTGTATAGATATTCCTCACAAAATATGCTACCTAAATAAATAGTAAAAATCTATAATTATTATAAAATTATATAGATAATAAAATCATATCTATTTTATATTCTATAATTGTAAATAAAAAATAAATATAATTAATGTCTAACAATTTTGGATATCCACTACTCCAATTAAATCATGTCTAAGTATAATTTGTAAGTTAATATGTGGCAAATATGTCCTACAAACTATTTTACTTTTTAATGTAGTATAGATAAATAACTTTTATGTGTAATTAAGTAATTAACTATCAATCATTATATAAATTTTATTTAAATTTAAAAAATAAATTATTGACATAATGTTATCCTAAAATGTTTCACCTTCCATAAACTATGTAACAGATAAAAAAATAATGTTTTTTTAATTATAATGATACTACATAAAAATATTTTTTAACATGTAAAATTAGTTGCCCGAAAATATTTTGCCTAATAAATAATCGTCCACTCAAATTTTATAATAACATATTAAGTTTTAATTAATTGTAATGCTTATATATATTTTAATTAGTTCTAAATTCTGAAGGACATCTGTCTTCATAACAAAGTGTCAAATGTCATTCTCTCATTGAAAGTACTCTCTTTTTAATATAATATAGATAATATTATAATAATTAGTATAGTATAATTATGTGTATAATTTTATAAATACACATATTTAAATTTTCTTTTAGTATGTAATAAGTTCAAAGCATGTAGTTAAAAGTTAATTATCTTATATATTTATTTATAGAATAGATAATCATAAGATTACTTCTAACATAAAAAAATAAATACATGGAATAAAAAAATTAACGAGACCAAACTTTATAAATAAAAAATAAATTTATTAAGATTTTAATTTACCCAATGTGTGATGATTTTAACATTAAAATATCTTTTATATAATAAATTTTAGCATAATTCATATAGGTATATAATTAAAATGTGATAACTTAATTTACTATATCGTATTAAATATAATGTTATATTATTATTCGGTCCAATCGGTTTAATATGAAATAGACACTTGTTCAAATTATTGTCCGGACTGGTCTAAACAACATTGGAATTAATCCTAAAATTTATGAGTGCCAATATTTTGGACCATGATTCTTTGTTTGTCAATTGATAGGAGGGACCATCCACCTCTGATCGAAGATGGACGGCAGGATGTGTTGCATGTGATTGAGCATAAATTCGATATCGGCTCGGTGCCGGTTTAGCAGGCCATCATTTTATTTTTTTTTGTGCATATGTGGCTATCACCTGGATGATGATGCAACAACGGGGCACATAATCTTATCCTTTCATAGGAGGGCAATCCAACAAGTGCGTTCCCCCATATGTTTTTGAGAGGTTTGGCAGAGAGTTCTAGATCCGTTGTTCGAGGGGACAAAGAGGGAGGAGATCACCGATGAAGAGAGAGGGCCTTGGCGGTGGCGTAGGGAGGAGATCGACAATGCCAGAGTGGAAAACTTTGACTTCTTTGGTGGAGAGACTGAGTTGGCTGCTGAGGCGGAGATAACCTCAGCGGAGATAACCTCGACAAAGAGTAGGAGCGCACCTGCTCCTCTTTAATCCCATCGGCATCCCTCGCTGCCATCTTTGCCTGCACCATGATGACCTCTCGCGCTCTGGGACTCTGCCGATGCCCTCCGCTCCTTCGCTGCCCTCCACTGCCTCGGCCTCATCACCAACCGCTCCGCCGGCCTCCAACTCCACCTCAAGTCCTCCATGAGCTTTTCGTTGCCTCGTCCGCTGAGTCACCCCAAAATCGTGCTGAACCGATCGCTCTCATCCGAACGCCCATATTTGGTCTCATTTAAGTAGGTGGACAACCATTAAAACAAAAAAACTTCACAAGATATAAAAATAAACTTTCAGTAGTTTAACAAACTTATTTTGTTTTCTGATAATAAATATTCTAATTTTCCAGAGTTGTAATTCAACGACAAACATATACATATATATTAAATATAGCAGAAAAAATATTGGTTTTGTGATGCATGAAGAAATAATATATATAAAATTCATTCTTCCTCACAAAATTCATAATACACCAAAAAAATTGAAAGGCTCCAAAGCTATGTTTCTATAATCGATCGAATTCAACTATATTTTATTAAAATAATATTATTTATAATAATTTTAAAGATGTAATATTATTTATTTGATGCAATGTAAAAAATATTATAGTAATAATTCATTAATAATCAAAATATTAAAATATAATATATGAATATTAACCAAAAATTATTTATAATTTTTTAATAATAGTAAATAATAATTTCAATCCATACTTACTAATAGATTAATATTGATTTCCATTTATGATTTAATGAGGATAGATATTATATTAATATAATTTGTCTCAATTGCTATTCTTCCTTTTATTTTATTTCTCTCTAACACTTTTTGTTTCCATTTTTTCTGCCAATTTAATAATTTCCTTTTTAATATTATTTATTGTTTAACACTTACCTTTTTTATTCTATTTCTAGTTATTTTTTTCCGTCCCATTTTTTCCTTTCTTATTAACTTATCTTTTAATACTTGTTTTTTCCTTTTTTTTAACTTTCCTATTTCACTAATTTTTGTTTATTTTTCTAAAATTAAGTGTGAACCTAGTTGAACCGATTCACCCATTTCAATTAATTTTTGTCCGGTTCAACATAAAAAATAATTTTAATTTTGAATCGAACTGGACTAGTTATTGTTTAATGAGTCGATTGGTCTAATCGGATTTTGGGAACTCTTGCTCCGAAGTTATGATTCCAAATTTTATGTTTTGCACATTCACCGGCCCCATTTATCTTACCAAAATCAAAGGTAAGATATTTTTATTCACCAAGCCCCAGAGGGCACCTAAGCGAAGGCCACGTACACCCACCAGTGAGCAACCGCCACGTATCCCAAATGACTCCCATCATCCCATGTGTCGTCTTGTGACGGCGTCGCGTGCGTCGTTTCTTCGCTCGTGAGCTCCCCCCTCTTAAATAAATGCCCGACCTGCGAAGTGGAATCACGCGATCTCGCTACCGTGCCGTCTCTCTCTCACTCCCTCTATCATGGCGGTTTCTAGGGTTTGGATCTCGTTTGCTGTGATCGGCCTCCTCTTCTTCTCACCGGCCGCAGCGACAGAGGAGACGCCGGCGCCGCCGGAGTCGGATGAGCCCTCGTCGGTGCTCACCCTTGTGGCCTCAAATTTCTCAGATGTGGTCTCAAAGCACCCCTTCATCGTCGTGGAATTCTACGCTCCTTGGTAAAGCATCCCTTCTCTTCAGACTTCATTTTGCTCCCTGCCTCTCTCTCAGTCCCTCGATCTCTCTGTGATACTTCGAATTTGGGAAGTCGGAGACGTATCATTTTCCAACCTCTGTTTTGAGTTTTGTGTCGTGTTCTTATTACGATCGCGAGGTTTTTGCAGTCAGATCGATGTGGCAACTTGCAGTTCCGAGGACCGTGTCTTAAGATTTATGGATAACACTTGTTTTGTTTTCCCTTGAGACTTTCTTTTTGTCGTTTATTTTCCCCTCCAAACGTCAGTTCATCACGCTTGACCTTAAAATTTTATTAAGTTCATCATGTACATGTCAATAATTGTTCATATAAACATATCAAATTTCTATACACGTAGTATGACACTTAACCATAATCGTAGTGTTCTGGTTAAATTATATATGATTTATTATGGAAAATAAGAAGAAAAGAATATCAATGTTCTAAACTAAATAGCGCTGTGTACATCTGATCTAAGTTTCATCAATCAATGGCTAAAGAGTCGATGAGATCTTAGAACATAATGTTGTTTTTTTTATGAAAGCATGTGCCTCAATAAAATATATTTGTTAAATTTCAAAGACCAGATGAATACTTTGATGCATTTTGATTTTATTTTTTTAGGCTAAGGTGCATAAAAAATGTATAGAATATATTTGTTAAATTTCAAAGACCAGATGAATACTTTGATGCATTTTGATTTTATTTTTTTAGGATAAGGTGTATAAAAAATGTTTTGACTCTTTCTCTACTTGTGACGTGTTCAAAAGAACAATAATGAGGACCATCAGTGTACATTACTTGAAACTTTTTTAGTCGAGGACTAAATGTGTTAAATAGAAAAATAGTAAGGACCATTAATTCACATAATTTTTTTTCTTGTAATCTAATGGCCCAATTATTCTGGATGGATTGTTTTGGCTGCACATTAGTTTAACTCTTTTTGTCCAAGAATTTGAAGGGAAAAAGATAGTATGAAAGGTCGAAAATTATAAATGACCTTTTAGAATGGCAGAAACAAAAAAAGTTCTCTTCTTTTGTGATGTCTCTTCCATGTTTTTCAGACAGTGAAATGTCTGTTTGATTTGTTTTTCAGCACAAATTTGCCACAAAATATGTATACATGTTCTGGGTTTAAGGTTTCAACATGCAATTAGCTTTTTTGTATTCTGATTAAGCGGAGCAATCCTGTGCTAGATGTTAGTTTTGTGAAATTAGTATTCAATTTGGACTTTCTTTGTCCTCAAACATGTAATTTTCCTCTGTTATGGATATATGAACTAATATTTGCCCAACACCGGTCTGTTTCTTTGGGATTATTGTATCATCCATTGGTTAAATTGTCTCCTTCATACCCCCAATTACCTATCTGCATTTAGTGGAAATATAGGATCTTTTATCCATGTCTCGTTAGTAGAAATGCATTTTTGTTTTCCTTGAGACTTTCCTGAATTTTAATGATGCATTAGATATGTATATTTCTATAGAACATTTTCTTCTTCTTTGATGGCCATATCATAAATGAATTTCCTAACATATAGAAATCTAAATACATAAAGTTCTGCTATTAAGGCATTTCTCATTTTTCTTAACAGGTGTGGCCACTGTAAGAGACTTGCTCCTGAGGTATTCTCTTTACGAAAACATTTTAAAATTGACTAATGTCATCTTTATGTAGGACATGGAATGTAGAATTGTTTCTCAATTTGCATTATTGTTTCAACTTTTATTTGCAGTATGAGAAGGCTGCAACTGTCTTAAGCAAGCATGATCCTCCTATTGCCTTAGCCAAAATTGATGCTAATGATGAGGTGAATAAGGAACTTGCCTCCAAGTATGAGATTAAGGGCTTCCCCACTCTCAAGATTTTCAGGGATGGAGGGGAGAGCATCACTGAGTATAAAGGCCCCCGAGAAGCTGATGGCATTGTTGAATACTTAAAGAAAGAAGTGGGTCCTGCCTCTGCTGAAATTAAATCTGCAGAAGATGCTGGTAACCTTGTTGTCGATAAGAAAGTTTCTATTGTAAGACTATTTCTTCTCACATCCTTCCCTGACTTTGGATCCAAAAGTTTCTTCCCTGTATGAATGTTCTTATACTATAATGTAGGTGGGAATATTCCCCCAATTTTCTGGTGAGGAATTTGACAACTTCATCAAAGTTGCTGAAAAGTTGCGTTCAGACTATGATTTTGGTCATACATTGGATGTGAAACTCCTTCCACGAGGGAATCAAGCTGTTAAAAAACCTGTAGTTAGGCTGTTCAAGCCGTTTGATGAGCTTGTTGTGGATTTTGAGGTACATTGGCAAGGTCTAATATTTCACTTATAGATGTTCTTAAGGGGTAGTAAGCTTTGATGGTATAAGAAAGGTCTTTGTGCTAGTTTCTGTCTTCTTAAATTCCCTCTTATGAAGATAAGAACAGAATTTGATTGTTGGGCTGACTTTCTTTTGCTTTGCAGAATTTCGATGTTGATGAATTAGAGAAATTTATTGAATCTGCAAGCATGCCACTTGTTGCTACTTTTGATAAGGATCCCAGCAACCATCCTTTCCTTTTGAAGTTTTTTAACAGCCCAAATGCTAAGGTGAGTTTTCTTTAATTCTTTCTCTTCAAACAAACAGCTATTGATTCTCTTAATTCAAACAGGAAAATTGGCAATTCACATTCTATCATTAAAGTATCATTAAGTTTTGATGCATGTCTGTGAGGTCAAATGTTCCGACATACCATGCAAATCGACATGTTTTACTTTTAAATGTAGTAATTTCCTAGCTTATTATTGATTAGAAGTTGACCTTTCTCATTTCAGTTGCTGTTGTCCTATATATAATGCATTGTCATCGTTCACTGAGCTTTAAAATAAAATTCATATGTTATACATGTATGAAAAGCTGTAAGGTTTTTATCATTTTGTTGTTGGAGGTAGACATTTTAATTGTTACCTTGTGTTTTCATCGTGTTGATGATTCATGGAGCATAATATCCATGCTTCTCATAGAGTACTGTATTTATCCACATTCCAATTGGCTGCTTCTAAATTTACATTTTTACTCGTCTTATTCTGTTGCTGCCTTTAAATAAGTTCTATTGGGTATCATTATCCTTTGGTCTTCTTTTGTAGGCCATGCTTTTCTTTAACTTTAGCAGCACAAACTATGAGGCTTTCAAGTCCAGTTTACATGACGTTGCTGAAAAATACAAGGAGAAAAATTTGATTTTTCTGATTGGGGATCTTGAAGCTAGTCAAGGTGCCTTTCAGGTTGGTCTTTCAGTGTATTATATTTTATGTAGCCTGTCTCTTGGTACTAATTCAGTTTTACTGTGGTACAAATTTAAAGTACTTTGGCTTGCGGGAGGAGCAAGCACCCCTCATTATCATACAAGAAAATGATGGCAAAAAGTTCCTGCAATCAAATGTTGGACCTGATCAGATTTCTGCATGGCTGAAGGACTATGTTGTATGTGAATCGTACCCAAGAATCTTTGCCACAGTTGTTATCTTTTGCTTGTTGTATTTGTTATCTAATCTTGTTTCAAATTATGGATCCTTGTTGATTAGTATTCATGTTTTTAGTTGTTCCCTTTCTTTTATCTGTTCATGCCTTGTCCGCTGACATTTTTCTTTGCACAAATGCAGGATGGTAGCATAAAGCCTTTTAGGAAGTCAGAAGCCATCCCTGAAGTTAACAATGAGCCTGTCAAAGTTGTTGTTGCTGACAGTCTAAAAGAAGTCGTACTTGATTCTGGAAAGAACGGTTAGCTCTTAAAAACTTTATGCTCAAGGTTCCTATTTTTCTAATTAAGCTAATCTGGTCAGTAAGTGACCTCCAAACTGTGAATCTATCATTTCCTAATGGAAAAAATATTTGTATGGTGCAAAGAGGTTGTTGGAGTGGAAAGAAGCATTTAGATTATTTCAACTGACTGATGAGTGTCATGCATAAAGTCTAATGCATGGGTCACTAGTTGCACTTTGCCCTGTAAGAAACAATTAAACATGGGACTTTGTTACTTATTTTGTTACTAGATGTTACCACTGTGTTCAGTCTGTGTAATAGTCTATTTTCCTTCTAACGTGTGCTGATGTTGTTTGAAGTTAGAACAATCATTTGACTCAATTTTTTTGTGGGAAGATTAAGGATTGGTGTGACACCGTGACTAACATATAGAACAAACAAAAGTTAGATGAGTCTCCCATCTCAACGGCAATCCTTTTCTCCCTTAAAATTGGAAAAAAAATCAAATTGTTTTTGCTACAAAAGCCTGTGGTATTAGTTTTGTCAATAGCCAGTGGCATTTTTGTTGGAGAGGGTATAGGATTGTGGCCTTTGCAATCATCCATATTTTATTAAAATTGATTACAGTGTAGAATTCAACTCCCTTCCATTCTACCACCATATTGTTTGCTAAAGATGCTATATTGTACATAGCACTTTTCCCCTTGAAAATACGTCAGTTACACTGTAACTAAAGATGTGATGTTTCTTTGCAGCTACATAGGTTTTTTAGTGAGAATGTTGCTCACATTCTCCTGTATATTTAATGAGCCCAAGTAGATGTCTTCTGTTTTCCCATTTCCTGCTCTTTATTTCTTTGCTATTTATAGGTCGCATGCTATCAATAATGCATTTCCTTCTGAAATCTTCAGAGTAGGCTATGAATGTAATTTGAATGTGAAAATTTGCATTTTTCATGGCAGCGTTAATTTCTTTGTTGCAGTTCTGCTCGAGTTTTATGCACCATGGTGTGGACATTGCAAGAAGCTGGCACCAATTTTGGAGGAAGTAGCCATATCATTTCAAAATGATGCTGATGTGATTATAGCAAAGATGGTAACTTTTCTCATGCATCTATTACAATAGTTAACAATGAACTAGTTGATTATGATAATCATTTCCGTGTTGCATTTATCAAGTATTTTGCCTTTTGCTTTCGCAATCAAGTTGACATAATGAGTACTGAAGGACCACACTGTGTATTATAGCCACTTGTCTCCCTCAAGGACACTGCGTATTATAACCACTTATCTCCCTGAAGGATGAAAATTATGGTGTCTTAAAATCTATGATCTAGTATTCTTGAATGTAGTTTATTGTTACATATGTTATTTCTGTTATCAATCCATGCCATCCATAGATCTAGAGTTGGTTTGTATGAGATTTGCAACACTGTAATTTCTGTAGTTGTAATTTGGGCCATATGTTTTCAAAAGAAGTTTCTTCTTTGATATTAGAAAAGTAATACAATGTTTGCTATATAATAGCTCTATTGGTTTCATACAGTATTTGGTACACATTTACATTTCCATTAATATAGTTTGACACCTGTTTTTGATTGTCCTCATTTTAACCATCAGAAAAATCTTTTTAAAAACTGTCAGAAAAATGAAACTCAATCCATGCAAACGGTTTTCTTTCCGACTTCATGTTTGTATAGTACTATTGAATTCTTTTATACCGTGTTTTTATTTCTTTTACTTAAATTTATATTCTTGTCTTCCTACACTTCTGAGTAGTCGAAAAATAAAAGGACACAAAATCTAAAAATTCCTTGTTTCTGACATCATGTTCCTTCAATGTGGTACGAATATTATTGAATTCTTGTTTATACAGTGTTATTGATTTCATTCGTGTTGTGTTTTTATTTATTTTACTTGAACTTATATTCCTTGACTCCCTATACTTCTGATTGGTTGAAAATAAAAGAAAACAAAAACCGAAAGGTTCCTTGTTTTCTGACATCATATTCCCTTGAATGAATGATATGTAGGATGCCACTGTCAACGATGTTCCAAGTGAGTTTGAGGTTGCTGGATATCCAACACTTTATTTCCATTCTGCAAGCGGCAAGATTTCTCAGTATGATGGGGACAGAACAGCCGAGGATATCATTAGTTTTGTTCAAAAGAACAAAGATTCAACCAGCTCATCTGAATCAGCTGAGACAGTGAAAGATGAGCTATGATTAAGGTGCCATCTCTTATCTTCTGTATTGGTTCCTTTTCTGCATTTGCTTTCCTTTTCCCACAAGTCTTGTTGTCCATAGGTGGTATTCTTCTCTTAAAATACTTTGTTAATCTGAAAGGTTATTCGGAGGGTTTGAGGAACAAGAAAGATGATTAAACTACTGAAAGTAGCAGGACCTTCATGCGTGACTTTGAAATGAGCATACATAATGGACAGACACTGTCGCCTCAGTGCATTTGCCTTCTTTAACACCATCTTATGTTAGTGTAAACTCCCAAATGTTTCAATTCACATTGCAGAGCTATCATTAGTGGGTTAATATACTCGCATTTGACCTTGCACCTCATACCTCCTGTTGAATGGAATCTGCATGTTGCTTATTGACCTAGGAGATATTCCGTAAACCAACATGATTTACCAATCTTTATTTTCATTTTTCAGGAAATCTGTCACTCTGTACCGGGGGAGATGATCTCATTGCGTGCCGTTGTCTGAGGTTGATCTCGAACGATTATGCTGAAATGCACGAAACCCCCCCCCCCCCCCCCCCCCCCCCCCCACTGAACATCCCCTGAACTGTCGGCTAGTAATAAAAAGGCGTGTTATGTCGTCTTACAATGCATTTACCTTTAGATTTTGTAATGGTTATTTATTGAGTTTGTAGTTTCAGATCGAAGGCAGTAGGTCCAATTTTCGTCAAATCTTTTCACATGTACTTCACATATCAAAGAAAGATTGCTAGATCATTTTCCAGTTGCAGAAACTTCCTTTAGTTTTAGTGATATGGAGTTTTTTTGTTCCTCTTTTTCTTGTACGGAATTCTTTAAACCTTTTAACGGGGGAAGATTTTACGACTTAAAAAAATCCGTTGAAACTCAACATAATCTTTCAAGATATGTTCTTATTAATTCTTTTTCCGCTTGTTCCTTGAAGGAAAAGAAAAAACATAACTTGCTATCCGGATGAATCTAAAGTAGGATAGAGCTGCATGTGATAACATGCCCACCGTCTAACCATTCAACAAATGATCTTTAATCACCATTATTGTTTTTTTAAAGTAAATTATACAAATGGTTTGTCAACCTTAATTTTCAAATTGGTCATTTAATTTTAATTTGTAATTAGAATATTTCTTATTTTTTTTTAATTTTTTTACACGATTAGTATTTTTAATTGGTGATCGTGAATTTTTCGATTGTCTTGTGTACGTGGTCAATACATAATTTTTCGATTCTCTTTCATCCACGTCATTTAACGCTTCGAATCGGGTAAATTACACGAATCGTTCCTCAACTTTGAGTCTATTTTTAAACAGTCCCTCAATTTTGATATTATTGTACGATTCATTCACTTGACCAATAAGAAATAATCTCTCGATTATTTTTTGCTGACGTGACATAATAAAATATAATAAAAAAATTTAACTGACTGACATCACACAATAAAAAATATTATAAAAAATTAAGAGCGCGGATTAGTTGACAGAGGGGGGTGCCGACCACCCTCTTCAAGCTTGCCCTTTGGCAAGATGGCATAGGGGGCGCTGATCCCCCTCTCCAAGCTCGTCCACTAGCGAGCTTCGCATAAGGGCGTCAACGCCCCCTTGCGAGCTCGTCTTAATTTTTATAATATTTTTATTTATGTTTATTAATTTTTATATCATTTTAATTGATTTTATAATATTTTTATTAATATTATATTATTTTTTATTGCGTCATGTCAATAAGTTAATTTTTTATTATATTTTATTACACAACGTCAGTAAAGTAATTGGGAGACTATCTGTTACCGGTCAAGTAGATGAATCATGCAATAATATCAAAGTTGTGAGATCGTTTAGAAATCGATTCAAAGTTGAGGGATGGTCTGTGTAATTTACCCGATTTGTTAGTGTTAAATGACGTGGATGACTTGAATGACGTGGATGAAAGAGAAACAACTTACGTGACCACGTATGCAAGACAATTGGAAAATTTATTATCACCGATTAAGAGGATTATTCATGCAAAATAAAAATAAAAAATGGAGGACGTTTTGATTTTTTAATTGGAGGACCAATTTGAAAACGGCTGAAAAAATGAAAATTAATAGTGTAATTTACCTCTGCCCTTTTATTGGCCTATTTGTTTTAGTTAGATTGGCCGCGATAGATTAAATACCCATCGGATTACCATGTTAGAATGTGGTCTAAAATTTGTGTAACGAGTAACGTCCGTTGTATGGTCCTTAAATATGAGTAATTATTTCTTTTTGTTGCTGTCGTAGTCTGATAAAGATTTGAACTATGGCGGCGAACTCTGTTGATCGTTGTTAATTAATTTATTCATGTAAAATTAGGCCCTCTTTGGATCTCCCATAATTTAAAAAGATGCATCGAGTTAAGTGGCAAAAGGATATGAAATCTCAGGTAGAAGAGATGCACTGTCTTTTTACGTTAATTTTCAAAAAAGCACCAAACTCAAAGGCAAAGATAGATAAGTCGAGTGATCCACTTAAAATTTACTAAGCTAGGAACAAGTCATTATACCGCAGGACTCGCCATTAAAATATTGAGCCGAAATAACCATAAAGATCATATTGAAAAGAATTAACTTTGGATGCATGCGGCCATCCAGCAAGACTCGGTTTGATCAGTCGCGTGGATCCAAATGACTCCTGTTCATCATTACATTATTAACTTCTTTTCTACCTTACTTATCCTCTTTCCGAGATTTAAATTTCGTTGCGTCTTCTTGTAAAAACTGTTCCTTGGTTGCATGAGAGAGAGAGAGAGAGAGAGAGAGAGAGAGAGAGAAATATTAGAAGTTTGCTTAATTTAATATGAGAATCAATAGGTTATTATATTTTAATTCTGATATAAGTATGAAAGAAAAAAATAATTATGCTACCACTTTTAACATGCCATTATTGATCACTATCCTTATTATCATTAATAGAAATATAATGATACTCCTTAAAATGAGTAGCAAAAATATTAAACTCAAATGTGAATATTTTTTCTTTAAAATATAGTTACATTTCGAGACAAATGATAAAAAATAAGCACCAAATAACCAGTGTTAGTATATTAAAAAAAAGACAGGATTTGTGTACATGTTCTGTGCACGTGACAAGAGACTTTACACATTATTTTATTTATATTTTTGATATATTTCTTCATCGATAATTTAGAGAATAATCGATAATAATAAAAATAATTTTATAACAATAATAAGTTATAAAAAATTATTATATCTATTCTAGACGATAATTATATGCATAAGTTATAAAATTTTAAAAACGATGAATATAATATTTTATTATCATCAATGGCAGTAAAAAATATATGCTAAATATTTGTAAAATATAGAAAGCACAGAAAGCGCTTCAGGAGCATATTAAATCCAAAAAAAAATATTTGTGCAATCTGCCTGTATATTCCACGTATTAGTATATTTGTTAGATCGTCCTTATCTAAAACAGCGGTGCAGACTGATATTTATGTGCAATCTGCCTGTAGGTTCCACGTATTTAGATAATTAAAGAGTCTTCCAACAAATTAACACCTTCGGCCAACTGCACGTCATCGTGATCTGTTTGGCAATCACAAAAAGTGGTGTTTCCAATTCCAAGCAATAATGCCGAAATGTTAATGGTGGGTGGACAGAGCAGACTTGGACCAGTTATATTGTCCAGAAAGTTATCCAATTGAAGCAATAAATGTTGTTCTCGTCTAATTTTTTTTAAACTCGATCATGTTTCTTATCCTGAGTCGATCAAGCCGAAGATATCTGTTAAAACTGATGCAGGTAAGGTATTTGCTTTGCTCCAAGTTATTACAAGATAATATTGAATACTATTTTAGTGCACTATGTGGTGTCAGTGAACTTTATTGTTGGTGCTTCAATTTTATTTTGTAACTAATTGATCTCTCATGCTAATATGAATATCACAGAAGCTTAAATCCAAATAAAACATAATATGTTTATTAAAATAGTAATATATAAGTATTTCGTTTAAAGTAAATAAATAAATATAAGGGGTTAGAATGAAGTCGAAAGAAAAATGTTCGATTTTGAAAAATTAGATGACCGATCTTCAATATTCCTAAGAGAGGAGAGAAAGTCAAATTTGTTTTTTTTCTCCCATCATTTTCAATTCTTGGATAGTTGTGAATCTCTCGCATCTAAACTCTTGTAAATTTGAAAAGAAAAATTATAATTTACCTTTTTTTAAAAAAATTCAGTCCTCCTATAATTTTCTCTTATATTTATTTTCATCATCACACCCTTTCATTTTTCCATTGTTGATTTTCTTTATCCTTTGGTGTGGGCTAATACAAAGGATCACAAAGGGGAACTCGAAGGTACAACAAACTTAAAATGACTTGGGAAGGAAGAGGAAGGGACAACCATAACTAATTGGAACATTAAGAAATGGAAGGATAAAATGCATGTTGAATGGGATTTAAATCACGAGACTTGATTTTCGTGGATAGCAACATGACTTATGTTAATTTGTCTTTCATTTGTCCCATCAAAAATTTTTTAGTCTATCATTATCGGAATAGATATTATAATCATGGAAGAAGTATAATCGAGTCTCCATACTCGTTAATTTTAACAAAGCAAGTGATGAGTATATGGAAACTAAGGTCGTAGGATTGATATCAATTATTTAAGGGACATTACCCAAATTCTAAAAAGAGCAAGGTCAAGAAGAACATTAATTTGAATGAGTTAACACAAGAAACCTAACTGTTGGAAGAAGGACTATAATAATAAGAAGATCACAATTGCTACAATAGTGTATGAGGTTAAAGAATATGAAGATAATGATCAAGTCCTTGCTATGCCTGATTAGTGATGTTTGAAGGAGAGTTAAATTCTCCATGCTCCTATCATATAATTCCGCACAAAAAGTTATTCACAACTTATTAGAAGATTGATATTAGAAACATCATCATGGGTTCTTTATATGATCTACGAAATAGTTGGGATCAATTCAATTTAAATAAAAATGAATGACAATTCGATGGGGATGTTTATAGATGTTCTTCTTATTTGACAAACTAAAGACGAATATGATATTATTGGTTTTTTGGACTATGAAGGAAGGAAGTCTCAAGTTTCATATGCGAGCACGATTAGAAGCTTAATATTTGCTATGATGCAAAAAACTCGATATTGCACATACTGATCATGTTGTCAGTATGTTCATAAGCAACCCTAAGAAATAATATTGGTAGATAGTAAAACATATATTTTGATACTTGAGAGGAACATATGATAATAGCATGCTATTATTTACATAAGTAATAAAAAGTATTTTGTCGCAAGTTATTTAAAATCAAATTATGTTGCAAATGCTGATCGAAGAAGATCAATGAAAAATTGTGTATTCACTTTCGATAGTTATGTTATCAATTGAAAAGTTATGTTACAATCATCAACCACATTGTTCATCACAAAGGCAACATATGTGACATTGATGGAAGCTGCTAAGAAAGACATTTGGTTGAAAGACTTTGTAGGAGATCATGGTTAACAATAAGATCACTATATAGTGCAATAGTCTCAGAGCAATATGTTTAGAAAGGATAAGCATATCATGAAAGGACCAAAATATATCGATCACTTCATTCATGATAAGAAGAGACTGAAGATGACGAAAGAAAATAACCAAGTCCACATGTCCATCTAAGGCACTTGCTATTAGCAAGTTCCAACATTATTTGAACTTACTAAACATTGACCACTAGTAAGTTGCCCTAATTTTGGCAGCGACAAAATTTGATAGCCATTCATTTAGTGGATCCAATTCAAAGTTATTATTTGGTATGATGATATGATGGTGTCTTTAATTGTGGAGTATTTTAATTGGGTTTTATTAGGGTTGCGTTTGTTTATGAAACTAGGATGGAACGAACATGATTCCTCAAACACCAACGGATGGTTTGATTTTTGAGGTGAAACCAAGCCACCCTTTTTGGGTGGAACTAGGGTGACCTGACCCTAGTTCCACCCGAAGGTTAGTGGAATAAGGCGGTGGTTCATTTTTTTACCTTTGTTTTTTTTCTTTTCACTTTTCCCCCTTTCTTATATAAAAAATATTTAATAAATATAAAATATTTATAATAAAGGATTAATATAATATTATTTATTACATATTATTTTATTAATAATTTAATATTTAATTAAATATATTATAGAAATGTTCTTTATATTTAAATAATATATATTTAACAAAAATTTTCCATAAAAAAATTTAATTTATATTTTATTTTTATTATTTAATAAATTATACTTTTTATATATAAAAATATTTTTAATTTAAACACCAACTAAAAATTAATCCATCTCATTTATTCCTTTCATACCTACTTCATTCCTCATACTTAAATTTTATTCCATATAAAGACCACTCGAAATAATTTATCAATTTAACTATTTACTAAGAATTTTGAAGAAATTATGGTTCTGTATCCAAATGAAGTCTGTATTAAACATTGGCCAACTTTTTTTTATATGATGTATTAAAAGAAGTGTCTATATCTGAATTAATTAACATCCATGAAACTACTATTTACTTTTTGTTGCCAATTATGGGGAATACTTAATTATTTTTAAGTAGTCCAAAGAGAAGAGCCCAATCACTCGTTTATAGTACTTTTATTTATCAATAAAATGATCGTGCTTTTTGTGTTTAAACATTACTACTATTATTATCATGGACCAATTGAAAGAAATCAAATTTTTTATTTATCCTATCCCTTGCACTTTTATTTTCAATATAATGGCGGAAATTCAATTATTTAAAAAGATTATTCCTTTTTTTTTTCTATGAAAAGAACATTTAAGACTCTCCTCTCAAACTCAACTGGGCCCCTCACATCCACTTATCCCCCTCGATTGGAACGTATGTTAGTGGATTCTGCGTCAATCAAAATCATCAAACCTTAATTTTGAGACTTATGATTCAATCCCTAATCTTGAAATGCATATCTCTCTTTTATTATAATTTCCCAATAAAAATCACATAAAATTGCATTGTTTTTGAAAAAAGAAAACACGGAGAACAAAAGAAAATGGATGTGGTCCGCTAATCAGATAATAAGAAATACTTCAAAAGAAATGAGTATACGTTACATTATGCTTCCTGTTTTTTTTTTTTTAAATTATCTATTATACTAACACTTAAACAATTAAGATTAAAATTTTAATAATGTGACAACTGCGTACACGTCATAATAAGCAAAGCATCCTCTAATTGCATTTGCCCCTCGCTGAGATTGTGACCACACAAAAAATCATAATACACCGAAAAAAAAAATTTAACGGAGGTGTAAATCTACGTGGAGTAAATCGGTCGTTTTTTAGATAAGTTATTTTTTTTTATAGATAAAGTGTATATATAAAAATAAAAAAAGTTGTTAATTTGTAATTACAACTTACTAGTTGATTTACACATGTAGATCTATACCAATATTGAACTCAATTTTTTTTCTTTCTCTCTAATTTATTTGAAGTTGTAATTGAACAAGAACAAAGATAATTCCATATTAGCCCTCACCCTCCCCTTTGTAGCGCGGATACAACTGGTACTTTCTTAATCATACTTGCTTAGTGCAGCTACTCTGTCTAACAGCGGGAAGTTAGATCCAAAAAGCATCACGAAATATTATTAAATGGATGATAAGAAGTTAAAATTTTTAAATAGTTAGCATGTTAGCTGTGCTGCCCTGTGCTGATTGGCATAATAATATGATCCATTGGAACTGCAAAACAACACTTCCCAAGCAAATGGATGTGGAAGAGAACTAATACATATAGTCATAAAAAGGAATATAATAATAATGGTAAAATAATTTGATGATTATGGTTAGAGAATCAAACTATCTATATAATTAATTAATTAGTTAAATACATTAATTAATATAATAATAAATCTTATTAGATAGCCAGAACGATCTAATAATTAAACCTTCATTTTCTTTTAATCCTTTTTCCCCCATCCGTCGTCGCCTCAAACAACACGAGAAGTGTCGCAGTAGAAGAAGACTGCAGGCAGTAAAAGGGCTCGAAAGCTTCGTATAGTAGTATTTCACGCGACTATTAAACCTTCGTATAGAGAGAGAGAGAAAAAAATCTATCCGTCTTCCCTCCTCTTCTCTCGTTCTCGGTCCTCTGCGTGACCCGTCCACCACGACACCATCGCCAGATCTCGACCCGCGCCCGCCGACCGCGCCGAGCCCCTCCCGATCCGCCGCCGAGCCCCCGCCCTCGGACCGGCGCATGCGTCGCCAACGCAGACGCCGGATCTAGCGGCGCGCCCACACGCCGGCCGCCCGGCCGCCGCCGATCTCCTCCGACAGGCGGCAGGGGGAACCACTTGGGATAGCGCGTGCGCCCGTGCCCCCCGCGGGGAAGGGACCGTTGCTAGGGTTTTGAGCTTTCGGGGTTGGGAAGGGTAGAAGGAAGGGTATGGCTCAGGAGGCGGCCTCCGCCGAGGGCGGCGACAGCAGCTGGGTGGAATCGTACACGGGAATGTCCTCCGACAACATCAAGGGGCTCATCCTCGCGCTGTCTTCGAGCATCTTCATCGGCGCTAGCTTCATCGTGAAGAAAAAGGGTCTGAAGAAGGCCGGTGCCTCCGGGGTGAGAGCAGGTGAAAGAAAGATCTGCCTTTTTCATCCGTTGTTTCTTCATCTAATTTTTTTTTCTGCTTGTTGGCGATTTTTCGTTTTATATGAATATTGAGTTCGTGATCTAATTTGTTTTCCTGTTAGGGAAAGTGTGAAGTGTTGCAATTTTTATTGCGAATACCGTCCTTCGCATCCATTTCCCCACAATTTGCTAATCTGAGCTTAGTAAAGAGCATTAGAATATTGTGTCCCGGATAACTTCCAAAGCTCGGTAGTCATTCTTTTTCCCTTGGGAAAAATGTTATACATAGAGAAGTATAATTTCAGGCATCATATTATCATTGAAAGGTTGTTGCATGCATTTTCGTTTTGTGGGTTTATTTGTATTTGTTAAAATTTTGATAAAAATCTTCACCCTTAACAAAATATTTTATATTTCTGAACCTTTTTATCATACAAAATGAAGAGACAAACTTATACATAATCAAGTGAATCACATAAAATCGTGTAAACTCTAGAAGTGTTTACAAGAGTTTACACGATATTTAAAATCAATTTCTAGGTAGAATCTAAAAGTGTTAGTCACATAAGAGCATGTGGATTTAACTCGTTTGTTCACCTAAACTCTTAAGCTCTCACAAGTTTAAAAATTTAACTCCAAAGTTTAACAACCACGCAGATGATATTGATTATACATTTGAAAAATCATAGGAAGCTTCTTTTGGAATGCTAATGAGGTTATCTTATTTGCTCTAGAAAAAGTGAGGCATTCTTATTTTTACATATATATATATATATATATATATTCCTGTTTCATTCTAGGTAATGCTATATATATATATATATATATATATATATATATATATATATATTCCTGTTTCATTCTAGGTAATGCTGAGGCAGAAATGCATAATTGTTGGATGAAGGATCGAAACATAATCCAGCTATGAATGCTCGAATCCTATTTTGCATTCATTTCACCTATAGAGAACTACAGATTTTGTTGAGATGGGAATGCTTATTGGCAGTTGATACAGAATGATACAGTATGGACAAACGGAAGATAAGGAAGGAAAATTAGATTTTCGTTCAGCATAGGACTAAATTTAGCGATATCTACTTAAACTATGTAAAGTATCTAATATGTTAGAATGAATTGAAGAATTTAAGCCAGTGCAATCTGGCATGGATATCCTGGTTTTATAGCAAATTTTCTTATGAAACTGTATACTATTTTCCTAGCATTTCCTAGTGTTATTGTTTTTTTTAAATTGGTTTGTGAACTGATGAATCAACTTTCCCCACAATGTAGTAATATATATATTCATATTATAGATGCTCCATGTCACTACAACTTTTTTCATTTTATATGATTATTTTTGGGATTTGCTTGCCTCATTTGCTCTATATTTTTTTGAGGTGTATCATTCTATTCTGATATTGTTCTTTCAATAAAGAACCACCTAAAAGGTATCAACTTCTTCTTATGATGATAGGTATTGGAGGTTATTCCTACTTGTATGAACCACTTTGGTGGGCTGGCATGATAACAAGTGAGTTCTTGATCTTCCTCTTTAACTTTTTGATCAAAAGCTTCTAATAAGAATATGTACTGTTTTCTTCAAGACTTTTTCTATGAGATTGGTTATACATGTGAAAAAGGAAGCTTATTGGATATCTCTTAGTGTTCTTATATTATGTGGGAATTGAATGACTTCTTTGTTTCAAAGGGTGCATGCCTCTTTTTAAATTGAGTTTTTTTTTTTGAGAAACAGTTAATTCATTGTTCAAGTAGGAGATGTGCTTGCTTTACTTGATTATATACTCTGAATATTTCTTAGTGTAACTATTCAACCAGAAATTAATTGACTTACAGGCCTCCTTTCACTGCAGTATTTTAAAAGCACTTCTTTGAAACGAATACTTTCAGAGTAATAGTTTATGCATATCTGTCAAATAAGTGATGCACTTGGTATAATCAACCAGATATAGTCTTGAAATTTTACTTTACTTTTATGTGTGATTTAAAGTTTTTGGTAAGATGTGTGGGTGTGGCAGATATTAGAATCAAATCCTTCAGAAATTGGTAAAAGTTGTCTTGAGTAAGGAACTCTACCGAATAGTCTCTTTTTGAGAGACCAAAGGATCCTTGCCATGTGTACCATCCATTTTTGCCGATGATTGTCTAAATTATATACAAAGGATAAAATGCTAAAACTTTTTCTTCTAAAAAAATGATACGATAGAAACTCATCACCCAACCCACTCTCTCCATATTATCTATAATGGGCATGGTGATGCAGAAATATTGGTCCACTTGTGCAAGTGATCTATTGAGGATGGTAGGGAATTCTCTGAAATGGTTGGATTCATTTTGTTTTCATCTCCTTTCTTTTGTGTCCATTGGTTCTGTTGATTCCTATGATAAATGATCATATTCATCATTTGCAGCTATTACTTCTTTCTTCTTGGCTTCTTTTCACTTCCATTAATTGGTGACACATCATATTATTTGCTGCCTAGCTGATCCATGGATCCAGTCACCCACATTATACTGGGAGTCCAAGACAAGTGGATCTAACTATTAGATCCATCGGTAATGTTGTTGGGACCTTTCTAGTCATTCTTGTCAACCATGATGGGGTTACAGTGCTGTGGATTTCCATCTCTGACTCTACTTCTGTCAGAATGGAAATCAGTTAAGGGTCTGTTTGGGTGATTTGGAAATTTACCCACAAATTAGTAAGGACCTTTATTCCCTAAAAGAGTAAGGGACTTTTTTATGCATAAGCATTTCACAGTAAATTAAAAAAAATGTTAAAAAAAGAGTCACAACTCAGGTATCATCAATGTTCAGAATACAGCTACATAGAATAAATATTCAGAAGGAAATCACTAAAGGGTCTGTTTGGTTGATTTGGAAATGTACCCATAAATTAGCAAGGACCTTTTTCCCATAAAAAAGTAAGGCACTTTTTTATGCATAAGAATTTCACAGTAAATCAGGAAAAAGTGTTAAAAAAAAGGAGTCACAGCTCAGGTACCATCCATGTCTTCAACCTTGCCTTCGTTATTATACAGTTACATAGAATAAATATTATGATAAATCAAGGGGAAGAGATTCTAAATAGAGAATGACTAAATGGCTTTGGACATTAGTTTCTTCCTACCATGAAGGTACACATGTCCACATCCAGTAATAGCTTGCTCATGACGTTGATCATCTTGGATACATTTTCCTTCAAAATCCTATTATTTTCCCTCTCATTATTTTCATTTTTTCTTTATTTTAATAATATTTGATTATTTTAAATGATTTTTTACTTACTTTTTGACAGAGGTAGCCATTCACTGCTGTACTATAGCTTTAAAGTCATGAAAATTTAAGAGTGTATAAATGTGTATCAAAGCCAAAAGCAAGGAAAGTGGGTGTGGATACCTGCACAACCAATCTATCCACCCACACTCCGGAGTCAGACAGAAGATGTGATAAAAAAGGAGACGTGAAGTACAATAATCTATGTAACACTTCTCTGCCACAAAAGGAGTACTATCACGCTGGAGCCAAGTCTCCTAAACAACCATCACAATCATCATTGCCTCTTCCCACCCTTGGCTGTCTTGCACTACAGAGCCATACAAAGTCATCATCATTGTCTCTTTCCACCCTTGATCTTGTACGCTTACCACTTGAATTGAGCTCCAGAATGTGTTCACCGGTGCCGCTAAAGGGTTGGCATCCATTCTAAGAGTTGCCACACCTCTACTTCTGTGGGGCAATCGAAAAAAGGTGCTAGTGGTCCTCCCCCCCTTGATCCACATAAGGCACATTTTGTAACTTAAAATTGGATTACAATTCATTATTGCTGAAGTGGATAAGTGTTTCAGCTGACTCATTTGATTTCAGTTCATGATTATCATTGGTAGCTATTCTTTTTTAATCTGAACTTGAAATCAGATAAAGAAACATGGAACTTCTGCATTGAGCATTGTTGCTTTTACTCTTTAGCATTATGAGTGGGTGAAAGGTCTTTGGATAAATGCTTTTGAATTCCGACTTCTGTTCCTCACTTTCTCTTGAATTTTATCTTTTTGATCAGTTCGCTATGCACAATATGAGTTTATTGTGAGAGGAATCATTATTAATAAGCCTACTTTATTCTTCAGTGATTGTTGGGGAAATTGCAAATTTTGCTGCATATGCATTTGCTCCTGCTATTTTGGTTACCCCCCTTGGCGCACTTAGCATTATCATCAGGTGAGGCCTCAAATAATGTATCTATCCTTCAAAATTCGGATGAATTATATAGCAATTGGGGTCTTCTTTGCCCTAACCATGAGTCCTACCGTCTGGCGTGCAGCGCAGCTCTTGCACATATCATTTTACATGAGAGGCTGCATATTTTTGGTATTTTGGGATGCATTCTATGTGTTGTGGGATCAACAACTATTGTTCTCCATGCTCCCCAAGAGCGCGAGATTGAATCTGTTACGGAAGTCTGGGATTTGGCTACTGAACCAGGTATTTATTGATTCCTTTCATTAGTTTTTATGTTAATTTTAGTTACAATACTCTAATTTCTATTTCATGTTTCTGCAGCTTTTTTATTCTATGCGATAGCAGTACTTGTAGCAGTTTTTATACTAATAGTCCACTTTATTCCCCATTATGGCCAAACTCATATCATGGTCTACATCGGTGTATGTTCTCTCATTGGCTCTCTATCGGTATGTATTTATACTTGCTGTCTATTTCAAAGAAATTATGAAAAATTTTAGTTATCTATCAGTTGCATTTGGGCAGGTCATGAGTGTGAAAGCTCTTGGAATCGCTCTCAAGTTGACGTTTTCAGGCATTAATCAGTTAATTTATCCCCAAACTTGGGTTTTCACTCTAGTCGTATTGTCCTGCATTATTACGCAAATGAATTATTTGAACAAGGTACAATTATCTTTCTTGTTCACGGAGCAACTTAGTTGCCTTTATCAATCTGGATAAACATTCTAGATTTATTTCTTGATTAGCAACCTGCAGCTATAATATATTTCACTGAGACGAATTGGAGAAGATATCATTTTAAAACTGTTCCTGGAGTTTAGATCCATTCTGTAACCAAGTCACAATTTGAATTTGCAGTAGACTTGATGGTTGATGAGTTATATTTTTTATGCTATTTCTTTAGTGAACCTCAAGAATTGTCAGAAGTTGTTGTGGTCATGTTCCTTGGAGATATTAGTCACTATCTAATTTTTTTGAGGGTACAAAGTAGTAGGGCAGAGGCAGGAACTATGCTTATTACATTCTACCTATTTTTATTTCCTTACTTTTGAGAGATAAAATTGGTTGTTATTCAACTTTTGGTCTGTGTTTGATGTTCCTCATGTAATAATAACTATGCTTATTGCATTCTCTTACATTTGCTTTTCTTGAGTGGTGTTTTTTTGTTTTACATTTTCTTGACTACCGGAGTGCAGATCATATTCCTTCATTCATATAATTTCTTATCACTTGAACTTGCAGTTGATTTGTCTGTGGTCATATTGATAGCTCAAGATATAACTAAACATCCAATTTTGCTCTTGGTATTTTAGCCAGATGTCATGATGCAACTTGCTCTTTGATCTTTCTCGTTGTCTGCTGTAAACTTCCGACATGCTATATACTGGTTTTTGATGAATATTTATCTTTCTCCACATGCCATTGTAGCATTTTTGCATCACATTGTTAATGTGACTTTTTGTGCATTTTTGGTTGGTTAGGTAAACAAAGAAACAATAAAATATTTGTCTTCCTGTGTGGTTGTATATTACTTAATGACTTCAGCCGTTTGAGTATTAACTCACATGCAAGTTTTTTTTAGGGGAGTTACATGCTAGTCAATTTTGCGAGGTTGAAGTTTAGATAAGCCTCCTTTTGGACTTGCCTGTCTAGAAAGTCAAACCTGCTGTCCTTTTCTTAGGTTTCATGCAACAACTCAGCTCTTTTAGTGGCTTATTTAAGCATGTATAATTTTGTCATAGATCGATGATTTTATTAGTATTTTTATGGTGTATGCAATATAGTTCAACTCCTTTTTTTTTATGACACCATTATTTTCCTTGTGTTTGCAGGCTCTCGATACATTCAACACAGCTGTTGTATCGCCAATATATTATGTGATGTTTACATCATTGACAATTTTGGCGAGTGTCATAATGTTCAAAGTATGTTTATGTTATGTCACTTGGAATCTTGTCTTGGTTACTTATATGTCCACCTATGTTGTCTTACTGTTTCACATTTTCAAAATTGATCAATTTCCAGAGTTTCAGGTGCACATCGAGTTCATTATGTCAATCATGTTTGAGTTATTTCTGCAGTTCACTATCCAACTAGAGAAGCACATAAAAATAGTATAATGATGCAGAACAGAATTGTATAAAAAGTTCCAGGAACAGACAAAACTAGAACTTGTTTTGTTATGAAGGCGATGGAGAAATCTGGAACTCAACAACAACAACAACAAAGCCTTATCCCACTAACTAAAAAAAATATAGGGCTCTTAGGCCTTGTTTCGGACAAGGGCTAAGGAGGGGAAGTGAATATTGACGACACTGATAAGCACTTCAAACTTCCATCACAAGTTTTAAGGCAGTATTATGAACATAAGAAAATTGATATTTATTCCTTAAATTTCTAGCTTGTATTGCAAGCTATAGAATTGTGTGGCTATATGTAACACTTTGCGACAATCATTACATCAAAGTTGGTCCAAGTCCTGGATGCATAGTATGATTGAAGTACCCTTCATAAAAGAAAAATAGTATGATTGAAGTGATCTGATGAAGATAGTATGCTTAATCACATCAGGAACCAAGAAAACCTAATAAACGTAGAAATTTGAGTTTTGATGACTGTTCTTA
This sequence comes from Pontederia crassipes, assembly GCA_030549335.1. NCBI lineage: Eukaryota > Viridiplantae > Streptophyta > Magnoliopsida > Commelinales > Pontederiaceae > Pontederia > Pontederia crassipes. Next base: position 42,353,496 of record CM060190.1, read on the forward strand.
CTCTTAGATCCTGTAGCCTCTTCCGCTTATCTCTAAGTGTGGTAAACAAGTGAATTGCTAAGATCAATGAGAATGCTAGGCGCAACTGTAGAGTAAATTTCACGTATGATCATTCAACTTTGCTCACTTTCTCAACATGGTCATCAAACTAATTTTAACTAAAGAACCATTCAACTTTTTAAATCTTGCACATACGGTCATCTTGACCTGTTAGTGTTGGTTTTCCAATTACCGTGTACGTGGACAAATTTCTCTTTCCACTACATCAGCCCTTGCTGCTTAAAGATGAGGTTCCTCCATGTTGTCATTTAAAATAGGAAAGCATTAAAATTTTTAAAAAGGCGGCAACCGATCTGAGAGTGGGGTGAAAGAAAAATGGAACTGCCACCCCTCAACCCTCTCTCTTCCATCCTTAGGAGAGCGGGGGTCAACCCCTCTCTTCCTCTCCTGAGCAAGGAGAGGAGGAGGAGGAGGAGGAAGAGAGGAGAGCGGGAGAAAGAAAAATGGAGCTGCCACCCCTCAACCCTCTCTCTTCCATCCTGAGGAGAGCGGGGGTCAACCCCTCTCTTCCTCTCTTGAGCAAGGAGAGAGAGGGGGGGGGGGAGCTCTTTGGTTGCACGAGGCCTTTTTTTTTTGAAATGAGAAAATATTTTAAAATTAAACGAAAGTGAACATGGTGGATGATGAAACGGTTTGAGTGGCAACTATGTAGGTGAGCTGCCGGGGAACGACTGATTAATAGGTAATAATGACCGCGATTGAAATGTTTTAAAAGTTGGGATGACATTACAAATTGAAGTATTTTTTTGATAAGGTTACAAATTAAAGTTTGATAACTGTTTTGTAAAAATCTGCAAAGTTTGGTGGCAATATATGAAATTTATTCCACCATTGGGCAGTGAGAGCAGTGTAATGTTAGAAAACCTTGTTATTTTCCCTTATCTTTTAGGCAAGTAGTACTTTCCTCCGAAGTGAACCTTGAAGTTGTAAGGAGCTGGGAATCAGGGGTCTGGAACATATGGTTGCTCTAGATTGATATTCTATTTTAGTCAAGATGTTAAAATGCTGTCTCATTCAAACCAAACCTGCGGATATTCATTTGATGTTTTGACTGTTAATGGATCAAATTGTATTCTCAAATCTATTGTTTGGAGCTGGGGAGCAGGGGCTGGGATTATATGGTTTCTCTAGAATTTTATTCTATTTCAGACACTTGATTATAGAATGTGTCATTCATAATAAACCTGTAGAAAATTCATTGCAGTTCTTGAATGTTGTGAATGGACCAAATTATCCTCTCAAACCTTTTGTAGGTTGGAGAATCATATATATGCTTTGTACTACTTGAGTCTGGTGTGGAAGCTTCAGTCTCATGATCAACTGTAAAACATTTCAACTTTCCCCAAAGGCATAATATGATATGATAAATTTATTAAAGCTTCAAATATTTCTAGTGAGTTTGTCAGGAACCTCATGTGATCTTGAATAACTGGGACAAAATGAAGTTCCAGCGAGTGTGAAGTGTTTATTCATGTAATCCTTTTCGTCATTCGTGCTCTTTGCCAAGTAAAACATTGTTGGTAACTTTCATAGGCATAATATAATTTTCTCTTTTAGATAATGATATTATCAGAAAAAAATATTTTAGCTATTGATGTTATGACTGAGGCATTTTTTCCTTCTGCAGGATTGGGACCGGCAAAATGCGACACAAATAGTAACTGAGATGTGTGGTTTTGTCACAATTCTTTCCGGAACTTTTCTTCTCCATAAAACTAAGGATATGGCTGATGGTGGTATACATTCTATTGGCAACATATTCTGGTTTCGGATATATCTTTCACTAGCAGCTTATTGTGATTGTTACTTCTGCATTCCAGGACTCACGACAAGTCTATCTGGTCGTCTTGCGAAACATGCGGATGAGGATGGTTATCACTCTGAAGGAATTCCTCTCAGGTCGCAGGAGTCATTCCGTTTGCCTTGATGTGGCCTTGGTATCCCTTTTCAAATGTACTTAAAAACTGTCATCACAATTCTTGTACTAAAGCTCCATATTCTTTTCTATATAGAGAAAATATAGTTCTTTTAGATGCTGAAACAAAAGATAGGCTCAACACCATTGCATGTGAGAATTGTGTAAATCACATGAGGAATCACACAATTGCATAGAATCATAGATGGCTTGTGCTTGGTACTTTTGTCATCCATATCATTTGAGGTTGAAAGTACCAATGATAATTTATGTTACTCTGGATTCAATTTGTAGATGTATCAAGTAATATAAAAATTCTAAACCCAGGGCCTCTATATTCACTCCAAGATTATCAAGATCAATGCCGCTCCACCTTTCATTTTGGACCGATTTGACATTCCCTTTATGTTTTCTTTTAATCTCTTTTGAAACATTCTTTTAGTGTCTAGGTTTTATTATTTGCATTTGTATGTATTTTGGTTAATCAATACAATAAAGTATATTATGCTTCCACGACCATTTTACCCTTATTTTGTATTTTATTCTTTTATCTTTTTAACATTACTCGTCTATTTTGGTTCATCAATACAAACCTGTAGGGGTGTTAGATAAAGGGTTTTTTTTGGCACTCTTTGAATTATAATTTTTTTTCGCATATAATTTTAAATTATAAAATTTAGTCCTCAAACTTATTCAAATTTGACATTTATGTCCTTTCATTGAATTTAATTATGAAATGTCATTTTTACCTTTAGACAACAACAACAAAGTTTTATCCCACTATGTGAGGTCGGCTACATGGATCATACGACGTCATTTCGCTCTATTAGTAATCAAATTTTTCGGTATATTATTTACTAATAGATCTTGCTCTACTAGTTCGTTAAGTGTTCGTCTTGGCCTCTCTCTCCCTCTTTTAATCGAATTTTAGATTATTTGATCTACTCTTTTTATTGACGCATCTAATGGTCTTCTCTGAACATGATCAAATTATTTCAAACGATATTACAATAGATATTTTTGAAAAAATAAATACAAATAGAAATATTAATGATAATAATATTTTATGCAATATTGCTTAATGCATAGTTTTACTTCAATTCCCTACTACCTATCTAATGGTGGACCTCGGTAATGAGAATATTTCTGATGACACCATTTTCATCTTGAGCTCCTAACTTACATGTTTAACATTTCCTCGTGGCAAATTGCCGATGTCTCTTTCGCCCCTATTGTTTTTTGACGATTCTGAGGTCCATCATGACAATTTTAAATGAAATGCTCATACCTCCCACCTTGAATACAGGATCCCATTTTTCTTCGGCATCCAACAAGATGCATCCTATTGCAATGCTGGCAGGTAATCCTTTCTTGAGATTGTTGATGTTATTGTGAGAGTCTCTTGTGGAGGTGCATCATTAGCCCCTTGCGATTATCTCTACGATTATGACTATCTTGTTCCACTATTTATTCCTCCTGGGTTCATTTTCTTAAGGGGCTATGTAGGTATTTTCTCTTTTGGTACTTTTTGTCGTCCCTCATAATCTCTTTCATATGTGTGGCTGATAGTACAACCTTGTCCAGATCATGACAATCTCCTAAAATGTTGTTGTCCTGATCTAGGGTCTCAAACCATTCTCTGTCACTCATTGCCTGTGTACAGACAGTGTTGTTCATGTTGAATAAGCTTCAAATGGTACTTTACCACCGTCATTGATGCTTGATGTAATTGTAGGAAGCCCTTCTAATTATAACTCCATATGAGAGGTTGGAGCGTAAAGTGTTTGGAACAACTCTTTGAGGTTATTCTGAGGAACTTGCTCTTAGTTAGATAGCATGCGTAATTTTTTACCAATCCATTGTGGCCTCTGAGTTGTATGCAAGATTCTCTGGCTTTCTCCGCACTACAAAAGTCAGAAGATCCGCTCTACCGAATCAATTCACTGCTTGGCCTTGTAAAAATCCTTACCATCAAACTTTGGTTCGAGCTTGATAATGCATGGACGATATCCCAAGTATTATCTTATTGAGATTGCAATGCAGCAATGGGCTGAGTCGCAATCACCCATGGTTGTTCTTTTTTTATTTTCAGCCGTTTGACTATTCTAGATCTCTTGGCTTACATTCTAATTCACATTTAGACCCAATGACCAGTGGGTGTTTCGGAAGGCCGTCGACTTATCTTACTTATACTTTTTCTTATTTTAGTCCACTATTATAACATAGTCTTATTTTCAAGTGTGCCCTTGTTTATCTTCTACATCATACATTGTAAAACTACCTCTCGAAACAGTGGTATAGTAGGGGAGACCCGCTAGTTCTCTTTCAAAATTCTTTTGTTCTATTTACTCAACAAAGATTTCAAAGCTTTTCAAAATCTAGCATCGAGCTTCAAGCGTGGTGTGACAATCCACAAAGCTAACCAAGAGATCGAACGTTTTGATTAGGCGTCCGTTTGTTCACAAATGCCTTCATCGAAGCGTCCCCTCAAGATCAAACGTCTCAAAAATATATTTAAAATTAGGAAAGTAGCATAAAAAAACTTTCACAAAATGTTCAAAAGAAATTGTCTAGACGTTAGATACATTTAGACACCATGAGTCGGTCGAGCAAAAAATGACCCTGTGACATACACATCTTGAAGGCCTTAGTGACCTTGTATTACCGATTTAATAAATTGATAATTAGATCATTCTTAAAATAAATTATTAGTATTTAAATTATCGATAATATCACTAGTGTTTGATGGGTACCGATGATATATATAATAGCTAGAATAGTTAAAAAAACAAAATACCAAAATACTTTTGAAAATTATTTTAGATTTTAATCACATAGTATTAAAATATAAATACAAAAAGTAAAAAAATGAATATAAAAAGAGGATGAGGCAAAATTAACAATTATTTTAAAGATTTCAAACAATAAAGAACATTAAGTTAAACGATATTTATTAATAAGATATTTAAAATTAATGAATTTATTACATAGATAGTCATGTCAAAATACATTCTAATCAATTACTAATATGGAAAGACACCTCTGCTATCTTATATGAATTACAAGATTACTAGAGAAAGTAAAATTACTAATAATCAGTTACAACAATGAGATAATATGCTGAATGTTGAAAATTTTGAATAAAATAATTAGTAATCTATCTAAATTACTTAGTATCAAACGGCCTATAGGGATGTTAAAAATAAATTAAAAATAGACAGGCAAATTTTCTAAATGTAAATAATACAATATATCAAACAGCATAAAAAATAGATAGAAGGGTAAGATTGACCTCTGATTTTTGTGCTAATTACTTGAAGAGAAGTTGGGATGACTTGTTTAGACAACTTATACGGGAAGCCATCACTTTCTTAACCATGAAGTTACAAAAAAAATCAACTCAAGATCATTATAATTTTGTTTCAAAATACAAATTTGCAATAGTTAAGTTAACTAGATATTTAATTGTTTTTTATGAAATATTTAACCATATTATTATACTCATTTCAACCATTAACTGAGCCAAACTCCAAACACAAAGAGGGTAACCACTTTGTCCTTGAATTTTCACACAGTTAACTCCACACTCTCATATATAAATGTTGGACTAAGTCAAGACATATCACATACATCCTTCACATTGAAAGTGGATGTGAAAAATCGCTGTTCAGATGACTTTTCCAATTAAAAAACTTGATCCATCTTTTCAAAAGAAAAATAAAATCAGAGCCCTATATTGCATCAATTTTAAATTATAATAATATTCTAAAGCATTTTATTGTATGGATGAGTACAAATACATGTTATAAATTTTAATATCACCATCTATGATTTATATGATTTTGTTAATATATTTTGCCTAAATTTTATGCTAATTTAGTATTTTATATATGTTAAAAGCATTTTAAAAAAATAGATAAAAATATGCAATGTTATGTTAACTGGGTAATTTGAAATATGATTTTTCTAATATAATTTTAATGATTTAGTTCACCATGAGATTCCCCATTGTTTTTTTTAATTTTCTATATTTTTAATAAAATGTGAATAAAAACTTATTTTTGAAACGCGAGAGTTAAACTCAAACTTATCTTTTTAGTTCTAGATATTGTTTTATTAAATAACAACAAACCATAGATAAAGATTGATAATAAAATATTATAAAGTAATCAATTTTATTTATTATTTTTTAGAGGAGATTTACTGCATTGTCTCTCAGTATTATCTGAAAATTTACATTACATTACCTAATAGAAAAATTGATTTTTATTATTTTATCGATAATATGCATTACTCTAGTTACTTGTAAGAAAAAATGCTAAATATTGTAAAATTTTCACTAAATTATTCTTTTATTAATAATGCCATATTTATATAATTCAATTCAAACTTATAAATATAATAATAAACTTAAAATAGTTAAATGTATAAACATTACTATTTTATAAATAAAATGATAATATTATATTACAAAACAACAGCAACAATAATCATAATAATGATGATGATGTTTTGTCATATGGTTTATTTTATTTCTTTTATTTTATTACATAAAAGTATAAAAGTTAATATGAAAAAAATGATAACGTTGATTGTCACTTCTTAAATAATGCTATTTTATTTAAGCAATGTAGATTGTCTTACTAATGCATATTCATTTATGAAATGATAATATATATTGTTTAGGCTGTGTGCATCTCATTTATATGTTCTTTCCGTGTTTGTCTTCATGAATGTTGCGTAAGAAAAGATGGTTAGGTTAATAATAATAATAATAATAATAATAATAATAATAATAATAATAATAATAATAATAATAATAATAATAATAATAATAATAATAATAATAATAATAATAATAAGAAGAAGAAGAAGAAGAAGAAGAAGAAGAAGAAGAAGAAGAAGAAGTCGGATTGGACATACATGTTTGCCGGATCTATATCGTGTCCTACTCAGTGTCTCCCTAGGCGATCCGGCACGATGTGGGTCGGATCCGAGGATGGGCCGGGACCGGGCTGGACCGGGGTTTGTCCATCTCTAAATGAATTGATAAAACCGGCTTTAACAACTAATCAAAAGTTCGTTTGTTCCGCGGAAGGTTTGTTAACCCCTCTCTTTAATCCCCTTTCTGCCGGAGTCCGTAACTGGAGACCGTCCTTGTTACTACTACGAGCCGTCGCCCAAAGAGCCAGACCGAAGAGTTTGTGGGGACTTCGCCAAGCCACATCTGGAGGAAGGACATTGCGGCGCCAGCACCACGTCTTCCCAGGCGTCCAATTCTCTCTCTGCCTCTCAGAAAAAGAAAAAGAACCTTTCGCCCCTTTCGCCACTCAAAAAATCCACCTTTCGCCGCGCCTCCAACAACAATACCCCCACCGCTGCCAACTTTTTGGCTCGCTGCCTCTGCCGCCGCAATTTCTGTGGTTGCCCTGCTTCGAACAACCTCGGCAAGCCACCACTTCGCCTTTGATAAACAAGATCAATCTGGCTTGCTCTGTTCAATAGCTCAGGTTGACCTCTTTGCCACCGTCCGGCTCAGCGATAGCTGTCGCTGCGACTGCAAGATCGCGGAGCCTCTTCATTGGCCTCTACTGTTGTGCCGCCGAAATTCCTATGCAACGCCCTCCCCCATCGTTAAGGTGATTAGGTGACCATCTCCTTAGCAGGTTCAGCTTTTTATATTTTTGTTTCTTCCTTTTTAATTTGAGGGAGATGATATTTTTTTGAGAAAAAATAGTTTAACCAAATATTTCAGAATTTATTCCCGAGCTGCCTGCCCCAATAATAAATTTGTTTCATTATTTATTGAATTAAATTTTATATACGGATACATTTTTTTTAAATTGTTTGTTCCATTATTTATTGGAATAAACTATACATCGATTAATATTTTTCAAAATAAATATATTTTCTATTAGTAAGCAAAATACTATATGTCTAATAATTAAATACTATTATACAAATAGTTAGGAAGTGTTAGTATTAACATAATGGAGATTTGGTAAAAAAATTGAATGTCATAATGAGACTATTTGTTTTCCTTTCCTTTGTTTGATGCAGAATCCTACTCTTAACATGGACATAAATGAAGCATTTGAGCAGAAGGAACAACATAAAACTTTTGTAAAAGCTGTTGATCTACCATTTGTGAAAACTCCAAATAAGACGGTGAGCATTTTAGACAATGTTGATAAGACTTTGCAACTATCCAATGATCCATCAACAACAAAGAATAATATATCTTCTTGTCAGAGTAAGCTTTTATGCACATCCCTATTCGAATGTTATTATACACTTTATTATAGAAAAAAATTGCATGTAATTATGTATCCTCTTGAAGAAAAAAATTTGACTTTGTTGATTGTATCTCTATTGCAGATGATGTTTTCAATTATGTTATCCGAAATTCTATTTCCCGACTAGGAGAGTTAACACGGGTCACATCATCTGATCATGTTGCCACAATCAAGTGCAATATATGAGAAGTCTCCTTGCAGCATGAGCTGATGAATGTATCTAACAATCGTAAGGAAAAGGAGAGTAAAGATATTCCAATGGCGCCAGTGACACCATATAAAGTCCCTCTCATCAACACTCGACATGATGCTTTAGAGATAACCTCTCCATTCACACAACAAGGAATTAAAGTTTCTAAAGAAGCACATGATGATGAGGTGCGAATTGAAGAAGACGAGTCAAGGAATATACAAGAAACAAATTTGAACAATGCAAAAGGACAGAAGCATACACGAAAGAAATTTAGACCAAAGGTTAAGCTTAAGCTTTAGAGATAACCTTAAGGTTAGTACTTCAAAACAAGTCACTCCAAAAGAAGTAAGGAACACTTATAGTGAAAATTTCAATTCCTTAAATTTTGAAAGAATGAATGAAACTAGTGACAACTCATGCATAAAAGAATTTTCCAATCGACAACAAATTGCAAATAGGCGAAATCTTGCTAAGCGTCGATTGGATTTTGAATGTGAAGGTACCTTAGTTGACAAATGCTTGGATCACACTTTCTCCAGTTTTGAATTAAAAGGGCCAATTATGCAAATGCTGGATGAATACATAAACCTGACAAGATCTTCATCCTCATCATGCCAACCTTCTAGAAGAGAAATGCTAAAACAAAATTGGAAAAAGTTGACAAGAGTAGGTGGAAATGAGGAAAGTGAAAATGGCTCGATTGTTCATAACACACATTCTAATGAGAGAAGGGAAAATATAAGAACACAAAAATGGAAAGATTGGGAAAATAGTTTAACTGAACAAAATTCTGATGTGTTTTATACAACTATTGGTAGTCAACCTCGGTCATGCATGGTGGCACTACTGGCTGTTTCCTTGAAAGTAAAGAAAATGAAAAGACCAGTGAGGGAAAAAAGAACTATAATAAAGACTCAGCATCAGGTGACTTTTCAAGTTCAAAATTCCCAAGAGCAATATAATAATTGTCAAAAGTCATTCTACATGATACCCTATGTCAGTCGAAGGGATGACTTATTTTATCAAGGACAGACTGATGCTACAACTCAGCCACAAAATACTCTTGACCCATGTGGCACAAATAGGGTAGTTCCATTTACGAGTCACGCTGATGAAACAAAAAAACAATCGAGGCCTAAGGTGGATATTGATGAAGAGACAAATCTAGTGTGGAAGCTTCTCATAGAAAATGCAAGTTGTGATGTGGAAGCGGAATTTGATCTTGATAGAGAAAAATGGTGGGAGAAAGAAAGACAACTATTTAATGGTCGTGTGACTTCATTTATTGTATGCATGCATCTAATTCAAGGTATTATTCTTAGTTTCTCATGTGTCTAGGGTTTCTTTTATATTTTGTGATTTTTTCTGATTAAATTTGTATAAGATAATATCACATGTTCATAATTGTTAAATTTTCAATACCGTGCATCTAATTGTTGACATGATTGTCTATTTTCAATTTTAGTTATTTACTGTGATAATAATTTTTTATTTTGTGTTTCTCACTATTTGATTATGTTAAAAAACATGAAATGTTTGTTAAAAACTCCTTAGAACAAAACATTCTTTATTATATTTCTTTTAAGAAAATAGAGAACTTCATATTATTTTAAATATATCCATGCTTTAACAAGTTCAACAAGTATGTCTAACTTAGTATCTTTCTAACATGAAATAGATGCTTCTCAGAATGGAAAGGATCGATTCTTGACTCTACAATAGGAGTCTTCCTTACTCAAAATGTTTCTGACTACCTTTCAAGGTAAAATTTAAATGATCTTTACCAAGATGAAAGTACATAATGTGCTCAAATTGCTAAAATATTTCTTTTATGAACAATTGAGATATAAACATGCACTAAACTTGTTATTTGCAGCTTAGCTTTCATGGAGATTGCTTCAAAATTTCCTTTCGAGTTGAAAGACAACGTTGGGGAAACAAATGCAGAAAGCAAAGATAGTGCGGAGAATATTGAATATATGAACAAATGCCAAGAATACAAAAATCAACAACATGTTAAATTAGCAGATGATCAAGTTATCCAATGCGAGAAAACTCAACAAGGGAAAGGAGGTATGACTCAAGTCCAACCATTTAGCCATCATCCACAAGCACATAAGATAATCTAGACTTCGAATTCATAAAAAAATATGCCTATTATTGCAGATGAGTTATTTGGTACTCAAGATTTTCATTTAGAAACGGGCACATCTAGACTAAAAAGGAGAAAAGTTGATAGCAAAAATACAAAATTTGATTGGGGTAACATTCGGAAGGAGGCTTGTAAAGATAGTGACAAGCCAAGGAGATGCAATAAGAGAATGGACATGGTCGATTGGGAAGCTATTAGATGTGCAGATGTAGAAGTAATTGCACAAACGATTAAAATTCGAGGAATGAACAATATGATAGCGGAGAGAATAAAGGTATCAAATTAAACTTTTAATTTCTCTAATTTATATTATGCATTAAAATGATCGTTATGTGTACTGTTGTTGCCATTGAGCAACCGAGTAGTGGATCATAATTATTATTCTTTTCTTCCTTCATGATATATTTTCCTCTATTATAATGTTTTCTTCTAACACTTTATCATGATATAACATATTAAGTTATTAGTTTCTTAGCAAATCAAATATAAGGCCTTTTTGAAATGTGGAATCCAAAATAACTATTTGAACATTTAAAGCGAGTTAGCCATCCTCTTGCCTAAAAAAAGATCAAGCAACTTATACATTACTCTAATGTGATTTACGTTGTAGAAGTTTTTTAACCGCTTAGTTAAAGATCATGGAAGTCTTGAACTTGAGTGGTTACGAGATGTCCCACCATATAAAGTGAAGTAAATATTATCATAATACATTATTCTACATTTTCTTTGATTATCTTTTGCATAAAACTTGACCATCCATACTTAATTAAAACATGAAGTAAACAATCATGTCACTTTTATGAGTGTTTTTTTATTTGAAGCAACTATTGTTATAATATCTGTGTGATATATTATGCTCATGTGTCAAAGAATTTTAAAACATAACTTTCCTAGATAATAAATTAAATAAAAAAGACATTTCACACCTTCAAAAGAAAGGAACTTCATAAGAATATCTATACTATATTAAAAGCAAGGAAGTTTGGAAGGAGAGCTTGACATTTGGCAAAAGTAAAAAGTGACAAGTGTCCTTAAGAATTATAATTAATTATAATGTGTTATCACGTGTCCTTAAATTTTTAAAGCATATATTATCATATTAATTGATAAAGATAATAATTAAATGTGGTAACCCTACAAGTAACTAATTAATTAATATGTATAAATTATTTAACATGATCTAACTAATCAAAATATTAATATAAGATAAATTGTCAAATTCTTTAAAATAATAATTAATTAAATATTAATATTGAGATGCAGTACAATGGTCATTACAAAATTAATATACTAATTTCATCCGTACAATGTTTTAATTAATTAAAATCTTAATATTAATTTTTAACTAAATTCTAATGATTACTTACGGAAGTAGTTACAAATTACATTAATTATTTAATTACAGTAAATTAACTTGATATAACTAAATAAAATATTAATACATCATACTTTTTCGGATACGGTTATTAATTGTGAAGATTATTGGATGGTAGTTATTTCATTCGGCAACTGCTTCCATTTTTTAAATAGTGTCACCCTCCATATAAATACCACAAAAAATCAACTTCAATCAATATCTCCCACTTTTTTCTCTTCTTCAAGCAAAAAATAAAAGTATTAATTCTTCGCCCAAGCAAAAAGTGATTATTGGATGGTAACATCAAATTTATTTTTTCGCCCAAAAATAAACTATATCTTAAATAACTAATGAATATCGGGTGGTTACAAGACGGTTAACATTTACCATGTTGTATGACTAAGATGTAATTTGAAATTAATATCACATGACCGATGAAAATTATATTATTTATTTAAATAACTAATCTGATGGTAGTTATTTTATTTAATAATCTTATACTTTTAAGTATATATATGACCTTATAAATATTAGTTAGTTACTAAAAATTTATCTGATAGTAGTTATTTTATCTAATAACCATCTATTATTATAAAATATATGACCTTATAAATATCTTCCTTGATGATACACTCACCATCCCCACTCTCTCTCTCTCACACAATTTTCTAGAGGTGAGACACTGATCCTCTCCCTCCCTCTGCCGTCTCTCTCCCTCCTTCCCCTCCATGGCTTTCTATCTCTCTCTATTGTTGTTATAACTTTTATTTGGTGTTATTGAAATAATGTTATAGGCACACTTCAGAGTGATAGAACAACCGTATAGATATATTTACAATGTCTATCATTTTGATTTCCTTTTGTTTTAAATTGATTGATATGCATATGTACATTTTTTGCTAATTCTTGATGCATTGACAGAGTCCCACTTAATTTCCTTATCTTATTTCTTGATCTGATTTTTATTTTTCCTGCCAACTTTCAAAAATCTGATTATGCAAAAAAATTATATCAATACGTGCTAATATCTATCTATTATACTTATTACTATATTAAAATAATTAAGTTTGCAAAGAGGAGATACCATTTGACAAAATAATACGTTGCCATGTGTCCTTAACTTTTTCTAATAAATATGTTGCAAAGCATATGGTATAATATTAATTGATATATGTATAGCAATTAGACGTAGTGACCATCCAAGTAATTGACCATTATTAAAATAGCCAAAATATAATAGTAATAGTCACAATATATATGCTATATAAATATTTTTGGAATAAAGCTTAGTATTTATTCATAATCATTAGACAAAGTATTTAATTATCAATAAATTTACTTATTAGTGTTTTACTCTTTATGAAAACTATTAAATAAATGTCAATATTTATTATAACTTAACAAACAAAATATAACATTTTGTTCAATAAATTAGCAATCCTATTATTCAAATGATGTAATTTAAAAAATTTGGAAATCACCTTAAGTCATATAATATATAATTTGACACATGGAGATGTCACCATGTTACGAAGTTAGTTAACTCCATAATAATTTTGAATGTAATATTTTAATTTAAATTTCTCATGATTTTATATAATTAGAATAAAATTAATTAAACACAATATAACAAATTAAAATATTAATATATCATTATTCTTTATTGAACGATTAGCAACTTAAAAAATTACTCAATGGTGGTATCTTATTTAGCAACTAATTTAATCTTATCATATTTAATATATAATGTTGATTTATATATACATATGGCAAACTATCTTGACTCTACATTTTTTCTCTAGGTGAGAATTTTTCCTTTGCTACCACCCACACCCCCTTTCTCTCTCTCTCACAGACACACTCTCTGAATCTCTGTCTCTCTATCTCCATATATAAGTACATATTGCAAATTAATCATTGTTATAAAATTAGTAATTGAGAAATTATTTTATTAGACTATCATGTTAATAAATTACCCTCTTAGATGTATTTAGAAAAATAGGCGACAATTGTAAAAAAAAAATTGACCCAAAATTAATATTAGGTTATAATGGGTAGAAAAAATAATTTGATATTTCCCTTAAAATTTTAAAGTCACCAAAATTCATCATTAAACAACATACCAATACTAACTAAATGATGATGGGTATTTAAAGATAGACATTTGAGATGATCCATAAAAAAATAGCTGAAAGTTTAATATGGGCATCAATCACACATATAAGGGAGGTTTAATTATTTATAAAGTTTAAAATTAAATTATTTTTTAAAATGAAAAAGATAAAAAGCTACAATTAAATATATTTTATTCACACACTCATGTATTTTTATTTTATACTATCCATCGTATTGTTCGTATACCAAATTCTTATGTTTTATTACATTAAAAAATAATAAATGTTTATGTAATCCTCTTTAAATATAGTGAAATATTTGCAATTAAAAATTCTAAAAAATTACTAACGTAGATGCTTCGTTATCTTTGTCATGTAAAAAAAGTTTATCCCTTATCATAAAATAATTATGTACATTAGTTATCCTCATTTTCCCTTTTCCATACCAATGTAATATATTAATATATCTATGATATTTCTGCCCCCAAATCTCTAATAAATATTGCATTTATCTTGATGCAGAATATATTCCAAAAAACTAAATTATAGGTAAACGAAAATACATTTATAATTGAAGACATGAATATGCATGGATTTGTGCATGCCTCTACATTTTCTTGCTCTAACAAATTCTCTTTTTTTAAAAACATATTACATTGGTATGTATATTATCATATTCTTTCTGTAATTAGTTTCTTTTTTTTAAACAAACTATTTGTTGGTTATAATTGGTGGATGAAAAAATAACTAATATGCATATTAAATTAACTCAGTTATAATAATGGTTATTATGCATTTAGTTACGGTATATTCTTCCTTTTATTAAACTTTCCTTGGTCAACACTCAACATGATGCAATTAAAATAATTAGATTAAATCACAATAACAAGATTGATAAGATACATATTAATAGAAACTTAATATTATATTTGAAGATAATATTTTGCTATAACATTAATGCTAGTTATTATGAATTAGAAGATTCTACAAGGGTCATTTTATCTTATATATATATATATATATATATATTCTTAAAATTTACCCCCTTTAAAAATAAGATGGCATGCATTAAAAGAATATTACGAGAAGGTACTTCCCTCATGGTATATAATAATCGCATTATTGAAGTACTATTATCTATCAAACTAATATTCATTTATTTATTTATAAATATTTGATTAATCTAATTTTGCATCATCCGCGCATCGCGTGGCCATCACACTAGTATATATATATATATAATATAAATATATTAATATATTTGTAACACTTAAAGAAAGAAAAAAGGAATTTGAACAATCCAATAACGAGGATTGGATGATTGATTAGTCTTCAAGAAAATGCAAACAAAATTAATCCACATTTTCCCTCCCTCATTCGAAAATCTCCAACGCTTACAAAATGATGTCTCATTCATCACTTGCCTTTTTTGTGGCACTTCAAATTATTCTAAAATTATTTAACTCTTCAAAATTCACAATGTTACGAAAAAAGAGAGATCGCACAAACATAGAAGAACACAATGATTTACGAGGTTCATCCTAACTCATATTATGTTCTCGAACGACGGTGGCTCTTTTTCATTAAAAAATAATGATGATTATAAAATATGAAATAATCCAACCGTCATGAAGTTTATATAGGGAACTTCAATACAAAATAAAAAACTCTAAAATCATCTAAATTTTGAGGACTCCGCGCCCGAGTCCCTGCAGAGGGATCCATAGAAACCCCCGACCCGTAAGAAAAAATCTGCTTCATCTAACTATATAGGGAGACCACATAATATTACAGCTGGATTTAAATTCAAAACATTATCATCGCATAATCCTTGCACCCTTATCATTTTTTTCTACATCCTCCTCCCTTCTCCTTTCTTACAATCTTCTAAATTAAGATTTTTAAAAGTGTGAAAATATTGCATCTAAATTATGAATTTAATTTTCTGTGAAATTACAACATTCTTAGAGATTAATTAGGATTATAATTATATTAGTTATTAATGGCATTAGATTCTTATACATTTGTGCGTGATTGATGACTTATTCAGACTTTTAGAAAGAGCGAGTTCTTTAAATAGTTTGGATTGTCATGCTTGTTAGATTATAAAAGGACAAAAGTTTCTTTGAATCAATTAGTTATTTAGGAGGATATTTTTAATTCTTTTAATGATATCTTCTTATAGGGCTCCATTTGACAGAGTTTGTAACATCATAGAGAAGAATGTCAAGTATAAATTATGTAGATAAACCTTTAAAGAGGGAGGCCAATATTTTAAAATAATTAACAAATATGCAACGTGGATTTAAAAATATTGACACAATTTATTATATTATTAGAGAATACCTTCTAAGTGTAGACGGATTAGGACTCAAGAGCGTTGAGTGTCTGAGGCTATTGGCGCTCCACCAAGCATTCCCTGTAAGTTTTCATTTGAAAATGAGTATTTCATTTCTCATGCACCAAAAGATTACCTTGATGTTCTAAATGCTACTCAGGTTGACACCAATGTCGGTCGTATATGTGTAAGACTTGGGTGGGTGCCACTCCTACCTCTTCCAAAAAACACTCAATTTTATCTCTTGGATTTGTAAGTATTTTTTTTTCATTCTTTTCCTTTTCACAATTTGCTATTGGTCATCATTAATTCCATTTCTTATGACAATGAAAATACGAAAAAATAATTATAATTCTATTTTTTCTCTCTACCATTAATTTTGTCAAAGGTATCCTATGTTGGAGCAAATTCAAAAGTACCTCTGGCCCCGACTGTGCAAACTCGATCGACACACATTGTATATTCTATATCCTTCTTTATGAGCTCATAAATTTGAAAAAAAGTTATCTTTTATGTTGATGTAATAAAAAATATTTTTTTATCAATTTTAAGAGAAATTCTTTTCATAATTTATATATGAAAATCTGCCAAAACACTAGCATTTAACCATATTACTTTTCTAGGTATGAGCTACATTATCAATTGATTACTTTCGGAAAGGTATATGCATATTGCATATTTTGTCTTATAAGACAAGAGGACATATTGCTTTGATGTTCTAATGTGAGATTTTGTCATGCCATTTAGATATTCTGTACAAAAAAGAATCCAAATTGTAATGCATGCCCAATGAAAGGACAGTGCAAGCATTTTGCAAGCGCATTTGCCAGGTACTTCATTGATTTCAACATACTTGTACTAGTATATAATATGTATATAAGATATATAAATCAGAAATATGAAGTTAAGGCTCAAGTAACTAACATAATGAACAAATGATTGTATATACACACTTCTAAATTTTATTGTTCTAATCCACGATTGGTTACTCAACTCTAATCATTCTTAACTGTATAGTAAATAACTAGTGCCTTCTCTTGAACTCCTAAGACAAAATGTGATGTGATAAACTTTCGACATAAAGAAATCAAATTTTGCTTTTGATTAATAATATAATGTTAGTATTAAATTGCAAGTGTATAAGGTTGTTCGATGCACATATGCTATCAATATCAATAAAACTTTGACCTGATTATGAACTAATTTAATGTATATTTTCAACATTCAATATCTCTTTTATTTTTTTTCTCAATATTTTCACATCAAGTTTCAAATGTAAAATTTAAACAAATGGTAGCAATTAAATAACTTTTACATATTTTTACCTTTTTTTTATTAATATAACAACCACTACTACTTTCGTTAGATGATTCCATATGATCTTTATATGTTATCATAATATTTCTTGTCAACATAATATTGTTATAATTAGTTTGTTTAAGAAAAATAGTTTTAATAGTTTTGTTTTTATATTCTCATTTAATTATTGAACTTGTTGTAAAACACATAATATAGTTAAATATCTATAACTAAATTTAGGTTCATTAAATTACAATAATTTATTAAACAACAAAATAGTTATTTTCTTAAAGTTATATTACAAATTATATCAATTAGTAAATCATTATTATATCTTGTTGTAATGTTGTGTAGCATAAAAAATACATAGTAATATCATATATAATTATTTTTTAATCAAATTAGTTTTCATTTTTGTTTTAAATTTATTTATATATATCATCAATCATATCTAAATAAGTTTAAAATTTTTTCAAATATTTGAACCATAATTGGTGGCTTAATTATATATACCTATACACTTTAGGTTGTTATAATGTTTTGTGACATAAAAGATAAAGTGATATGATATATAGTTAGCTTTTAATCAAACTTTTTTCACAATTATTTTAATTATATGTATACACGTATCTATATCCAAATATATTTTATAAAATCAAATATTTCTCCATAATAGGTGGTTTATGAAGTAGTAGGTATGTCATCTTCTAACTCTTCTTGATAATAATAATATATATAGATGACATATAAATATAGATATAAATGTATAGAATAGAGATAATAGATATTGAATATTTAAATAGTATAAAGTGACATTTATTTATTTATCTAATTTATGAAGATATTTGTTTGTATTCATTAACTTAAACAAAAATATTAGTAGAAAATTATATGATAATTATTGACATTATTAACTTTACTACAGTAATATTTTTTAAGAATATTATTTAATTATGATTGTTATCGTAATAATATAATTAAAATATTGTTTATACTTATATTATTCATCAATAAATATTATCTTGATCTTGATACATAACTTGATATTTTAAATATCTCCTCATATATGGATATGTATTATAATATTTAATTAAACAAAGATAAATTATATATTAGTATTTTTTAATACATAGATACCTATACCCATAGCTCTGCACGTGTCTTTACAAATAAAATAGTGTGTGGATCATACTACTAAAAATGCAAATGCTCTCTATTTATACTTACAAATATGAAATTTTAAAATATAGATATAATGTAGTTAATTTTATTGAACTTGATTGATACATATTATGCTCACAATATATTTCCTTGACAACAATATATTTGTTATAGTAATTAGTTCATTACATGTTTATGAAAAATATTATATCAATATTTTAGATATTTATATATTCTCAATTAATTTATCTTAAATACATAATATATTAGTCATTGATAATAACAAATTGGTAATTTTTTCAACAAAATTGTACAATGTTTTTTTTTAAATTTTTACCATTAGCATGCGGATCATAATACTTTCTTCTTTTTTATATAGATTTTTTATTAATTACCTAATTATTTATATTAATTGTCCAAATTATTGATATTATATCACACATCATAAATTCATATTTCTTAAATGTATATTATCATTTAAATGCAATTTTTAAAAATAACTTACATTTTAATATTATATAGTTATTTTTGATCCAATGATTTTATAGTTAGTTTTGTTAGATAATTCCAAATTATCATTACATATTATTAAGATAATATATTTTCTTAACAACAACATATTGTTAAAGTTAATTTCTAAGATGGTTCAAAAATAATATAGTTGAATATTTATAATAAATTTTAAGTTTGTTAAATTACAATAATTTGTTAAATAAAAATAGTGAGTTTCTTATTATTATATAAAATTATTTCAATGAATTATTATTGTTAATATTATCATTATTATTTTATCTTGGTCTATTAGTTTAATTATAAATATATTTAACTATATTCGTTAAGTTCAACAAAGAAATCAATAACATAAAATGATAAGAGAATCATTATTAACTGTACTACACTATTATTATTTTTTATTAACATTAGTTCATTCTAATTTCTATCATAGTAATATAGTTAAAATGTTAATGATACCTATATTATTTGTCAAAAATACATATTATCATAAATGTAGTAGATGTAAGTCTTTGGCTTGATCTAGAAATATACTCTTCTTCATAAAACACCCTCTATTTGTACTTGCAAATATGTAATTTAGAAAATAAAATTATATATTTTTAATAACTCACTTTTGAAAATCCATGATTATAGATTGACAACATTATTGTTTTATATGTTGGTTTCATGAGAGTGTGCAACACATGTCAAATTTTTTTATCTTTGCTTATTTATAGATATTGATCTTTATACATAATTAAAAATTTGGAATTGTGTAAAAATAATATAGGTAAATTATATTTTCTTGACACTAGTGATAGTTATTGATTTTTTATTCATAAATAGTTATTTCGTTACCTATATTCCATATTGTATATTTGTTTTCTTAGTAAAATCTTGTTAATTGTATATAAATTATGATATTATTTAAATATATCTTTGATTTTTTAAACTAACTATTATGTTATCTATCAACACTTGGCAACATACTAATATGCCACATGGCAATATCGTTATGCCACATGCCTTTCATGAAAACTAGATAACTTATATGCATATATATAATACAATTTGAGCATTGATAAGACATGCATGCTTGTAAAATAAAATTATGTTTTCTTTGTATAGTGCAAGGCTAGCACTTCCGGCTGCAGAAACGAAGAGTTCAATTAACACAACAATTCATATAGCTACTGAAATTGATCACATGCATCTACCTATGCCATCTCAATTGGAAGAAAGTAACATCCCAATACATTTGACTAACAGATTTGAATTGCCATCAATATCAGAAGCCGAAAGCATAGATGTATTAGAAAGTGAAGTTGAATATTTTGTTGAAGATCCTGATGAAATTTCTGTGACAATGTTCAATGTTGAAAAATTCAAAAGGAATTTAGATGACCATATGGCAGGTAACACAGATATCGAGGATTTTAATATTGAAAAAGCTTTAGTGGCTATAACTCCAGAAGCTGCTTCAATTCCCTTGCCAAAACTTAAGTTGGTAGATCGCCTCCGGACAGAACATCAAGCGTAAATGTCTTTTGCTTTATTACTGATTTAAGCATGCTTGCATTCAAGATAAAGCATAGTGCAGTAAATTTCTTACATAACATCGAAGGCTATCTTAAATATGATTTTCTTTTCAATTTAATTCTACTACATAATTGCAGGTTGAACTTCCCGACTCCCATCCTTTGTTGGAAGGCGTAAGATAATTTATCCCAAATTACTCTTATTTTTTGTATATATGATTCCTAGTACTATTTCTGATTATTAATTGGATACAATGGAATGAAAGGGAACCAAATGATCCAAGTGCATACTTGTTGGTTATATGTGCTCCAGGCAAGTAAATGTTTTAGTTGAATCAACATCAATGTCATAACTGGATATGCTTGTAGTTCTTTTTTAAGGAGGTAGTTTTAGTTGAATTTATATTTCTGATTACTCTTCTAATAGGTGAAACTATACAATTAGTTGAAACAACTGAAGTATGTTGCAGCTATGAAGTTAGTGAATCCTGCAAACTGAAGACTTGTTCAACCTGCAACTTGACTCCAAAGGTAACAATTAAAGGCACATTATTGGTAACACAAAAAAATTAGTAACAATTGTAGTCCTAGAAATCCTCAACTCTATTTCAATTTGTGAAATTATTTTGTTTATTTGGACTATAGAAGAACTAGCAAGTTCATCTCTAAACAATATAGTTTTAGTTGCTTGGATACGTAATTACAGTAAAATAAAATTTAAGTTCCATAATGGATTGTTTGTAAAATAATTTTAGGTAATGGATTGAGTGGCTCTAAAAAATGAATATTTAAAATAAACATTTTTAACTGAATAAATAAGTAAAATAAAAGTTTTAGGCTAACATATCGGAAGAGACAATGCCAAATCAACTTAAATCCATGTGTCCTATGTTATGCAACCATCACATTTTGTGGGATTAACGTTAGATGTTATACTACCATCACATCACTTACCATCAAACATTAAATAATTGTTTCCTATACATTCAAATCCCCAAAATAAGTGAGTTTGTTCAAATTATGTTAATTTATATAGGTCTGAATAGTTCTTATGTAACTTTAAGGGAAAACATTAATTAACCATTTTGTTTGGAAACACTAAATTATTAATACATTCAGCCAATGAAGCAACAAAATAAGACCAATAAATTCTTCATATGTTTCAAGTTGCTTACATTTTTTTGAATTTTCTACAATAAGGTTATATTTAGAAATGAAGGAACTTCTTCTGACTAAAGATGTCAACTGCTGTGACTTATCTTAAATTGAGTTTCAAGGGCACAA
This sequence comes from Pontederia crassipes, assembly GCA_030549335.1. NCBI lineage: Eukaryota > Viridiplantae > Streptophyta > Magnoliopsida > Commelinales > Pontederiaceae > Pontederia > Pontederia crassipes. The sequence continues at coordinate 42,375,698 of CM060190.1, forward strand.
GGAGCATGTTTACCAACTGTTAGAACTAATTATAGATTGAGTTTGAAGAGGTGCCCTTGAATTTAATTTTAATATATGTAGATAGTTGTTACATTTGCTGGTAGGAAAGATATGTTTGATGTTCAAAATGCATAGTACGAGGCACTAGTAGTTTGTTTGATCCATGAAAAGCAACCTAGGGAAAATGCAAACAACCTAGTGGCAATGAGTCAAGACTTATAAGATTTTCGAATATTTCATGCATTATTGTTAGGCATATGAATATGTTGCAACAACAACTACTTTTAGATCATGATATGACCTTAATTTTTAAAATATTCCAGAAGAGTTCTTAACATGTCAAACTAAGATTCTTTCAAAATGGATGTTCTATATTATATTTGGCAATCACTTGCTTTTAGATTATGCTTAAAATCATAATTTCTCATTGGAACTCATGTTTATTCATATAAAAGTTTTGGTGTTAACTTAACATTTCAATAATACTAACTTAATATATATTTCTTTTCACAAATTTCTACATCACAATTTATAGATACCATGTCGAACATCAATGAAAGGAGCATTTCCACTCAATGGCACTTATTTTTAGGTCAACGAGGTAAAATGCCCTAGTATTATGTTTTCTTCTTGGCAACCAATTACTTTTTTTAAGTTCCATAGCAAATAGAAAATAAATCTTCATGTATATATGAATGACTCATGTCACTCACTTTTACTTAATGACAATATATTTTTGGCAGGTGTTTGCAGATCATGACTCAAGTCACAATCCAATTAGTGTTCCTAGAAAATTGATATGGAACCTACCAAGGCGCATGGTTTACATGGGAGTCAACACGACTGGCATTTTTACTGGTAGAAGACTTTAAAATTTGATTCAACAATGAGAGTGTCAACTAAGATACTTAATATAATTCTTTCCTGTCTTAGGGCTACCAGTTGAAGATGTAACCAAATGCTTTAAAAAAGGTACACACTATTGCTCTATTGCATATTTTTCATTTTTCTCTCAAAATTAACAAGATATTTGAATCACAAAGTTTCTTTAGTTCAGACAATATTGATATTAAAATATGCAAGTTAAGTTTTTAAGTAGGAATCACTAGATGAGTTTGATTCAAATATCACCTTATTTGAGGATTTCCTTCACCGCAAACATGTATATGATAGTAACAAGAAAAGAGGATATATTTGTTGTTACTGATAATTTATTGTCTAATGTATCTCGTGATAGAGAGCTTCAATGTTTTGAATGCTTAAATTCTAAACACATTTGAAACTCAATCTTCAGTATTATATTATTGATTTTCTATTTCTCCTACATGAAGTAATTTTACTTAAGTATTTTCAAGAAATTTTAGTATTTTCTTTTTCATGCATGAGAGTTGGATCCTATTTCTCCTACATGAACTCATTTTACTTAATTATTTTAGAATATATAGTATTTTCTTTTTCATGCATGAGAGCAGCAATAAGTGGCAAAAGGTTTATATTGGCATCATTGACATGTTAGCAGGATTCATTTGTGTGCGCAGTTTCGATCGAAAATTGAGGGCACCCAGACCTCTTGCTAGAAGATTGCATCTTGTAGCAGAGTAAGCAAAAAAAAAAGGCAAAGGAAAAGAAATTTAAGAAAGACAAGGCCAAGAAACAAAAGATGTGACCATGCCGTCATTGTGAAAAGCATCATCCTTTATTGTATATATAATTAATCACACATTTGAATGATACATTAGATCATTTACCCCTTATAGTGGATGGTTTGGGACTATAAGGTAATCAATATTAATATATGACATGAAGTTGTGTCGAGCAGTTTTGGTGTTTAGGTACTATCAAAACCCTAAAAGAGGTAAATCATAAGTTATTATTAAGCATAATTATTATTATTAGAAAATAAAAATATGATAATTCACAAAAATTATCTGATCTTGATCATATAAGAAATTGAGGAGCAACATTGCCTTTGGCCCAATCTAATGTTGATAAGTGTATTGTTCAATTTTTTTTTATTTAGTTTTGCACCTCTTCATCAAATACTTGGTGTTTTGGACAATAAAAGAAGCAATTGAGCTCAAATGACCTGAATTACTACTACAACTTCTTTCATTAGATAAAAAATCTGTATCACTTATGTTCTATTTACATCATATTTTCATCTTAATCTTAGCACACTTATAATATTTATTCTTGAACCCAAAAATGGTAAACCCACCAAAACTCATGTTAACTATTTTAGAGTTTGCACATATAATTTTCTGACTAAATCTTTTTGTTTTGAAAAAGAGTTCCTTGAAAATAAGATGTGAAGATCCTTATGATACTATTAAGTGATGATCTATCATATGTGTTGTCCTGACAACATTCACCTCAGTCTCCAAATTCTTCATGCACAATTCCTTTCCATCTGAGTGGGTGGACACCACTCTTATTTTTATACCCAAGATTGCTCTCCCTAGATCACATATAGATATCATTATACAATATCTTATACTGTGTAGTCTCAAAAATTCTTGAGTCCACTCGTCCTAGTTGACATTTATCTCAGGCGATTCTATGTAGGGTACTATCCTACTACATTCTTTAGGACATGACAATATGGAACATATGCTAATCAAAGTTAACATGCGAAAAGTTTTTTATCAATTTCATACGTGGTTGTGTCCATTATGCTTAGGTTGATGTACCTTCCCTCATGTTTTATTACTTGGGCTTTTGCATGTATTAAATAACTAGTCTTCACATGCAACATAAATGGTAGTGCCTATGTGCCTTTCATGTGAGGTATAAGATAAGGGGATCCTCTTTTCCCGTATCTCTTTATTCTTGTTGCTCAAGTTTTCTACTCTATGATTAAGCAATAAGTCTCATTAGGTCCCATTGTTCCAGTGTCACTAGGATCCTTCTCCTTGAGCCACAGACTTACTACACTATATCATTGCAACTAAACTAAACTACAAAAGTCTTCAGAAACTTCTAAACCTTCATAAATATTTGACAAAGTAGATTGACAATTATGTCAAGTCAAAAGTCTACTTTCCTCCACAATAAACAGTTGAAAAAAGATCTCGTTCTAACACATGTTGGGGTTATAGATTAGTAGATATTCTTTCACATAACTTGGAGTATACTGAGTTGTGCTTAGTCTTTTCTACTTGAAAAGGTTTCATCTTGACTCATCGGTGGAAAGGAAAAACCTCTTAACAAGTGGATAAAACTATCCTCATTAAATCAATATGAAACTCTATGTCTATGTACTACTTAAACATAGTATACTTTTTAGTTGGAATCTTGGAATTTGTAAGAAATATGTCTTGTGACTTCCTATAGTACCATGGGGGGCATTGGGGATCCCATATAATTTATTGTCTAGAGTTTAGCTCCCCAAAAAGGATGGTCATTAACACCAAACATAAGCCATATTCAAATATTGACTTGTAGAAATGCATGATGAATATATATAATGTAGTATATAGCAAAATATCATAAATGTAGAGTAAAAATTGTGCAAATTAGGGGGTTTAATTAAGTTGAAACATGAAGTGACCCCCGTAAGAAAGTGACTTCACCCAAAAAAAACTTCAAATTGATTTTAAAATTTATAATTTCTCAACACATATCGAATTGCAAGTGCACAACAATATTTGTAGTACTTAAGGTTCTCTACACAAGGACAAAGTCAACTGCACACACTTGATCAATACCATTTTGAGTAAAAAGCTAAATCTAAGTATGTTAAATGAGATGATGCATTCATTTTTATGCATGTTTTACATGCATCATTTAGGTTATTGTTCATGGTTTTTATTATTGCATGCATTTATTTTCTTAAAAGCTTTTAAATCCAAAGCTACTCACTTTTGATTTATTTTGTTCTCAAAATGATCATTTAGGATGCGAGGAATGATTGGATCAAAAGAAAACTAAAATCAATGTCAAAAGAATATTCAAGTTCAATTTTTATGGGTCAATGTTATACCCATGCCATGCTACTTGTGCAAACCGAGTTTGAACCGAACTCAGCCCGATGTCCAAAACTCAGGCTGGATGGCATTAATCTAGGCCGGGTCACATTATAAAAAATTCTTGATGGACGGTCATGATTTATCAAAATATTTTCACTTGAATTTGAGTCCCATAATCAACTCGATCGAAACCGAGAAGGCTATCAACCTACAAATTTGAGTCCCAAAGGTTACAATCTTGGATCTTGAAACCTTAGCCACAAAGAAGATGAAAGATCATGTTCTATTGTGCGCCAATGCAAATCAATTGAGAATTGAAGATTTTGAAGTTTCTAACGATCTCTTGACCATAGTCTCGACTGACTTGTTCCAGAGAGAAGTTTGATTTATAAATTTTAATTATTATTTTATATTTTATATCAAATTTGATGTTGATTATTTCTATTATGGATGAGTTTAATTGTTAGAGGAAGACTACTCCAAACCTATCTTTCCTCTTAATATATTTTGTTAATTATACTTTTGAGAACTTGGTTATGATGAATGTTTAATGCTCTATATGAGTTAATTCATATGTCGTGTTAGTTTCATTTAAATTGCATCATAATTAATCAATAATTCACATCAAAATCACTTGCGTGTGAAACCCGAGCCGAGTAGGTACCAACCCATGCTAGTTCCTTCTTTATTTCCGTCATTATAGCCTGAGCTGAGTTCCATCCGACCCGAGCCAAGTTTTATCTTTGCAATAATTTTGTTAGTAAACTAGTTTCAATTGCTAACAATTGTGTCATTAAACAAAGATTGTAATTTAAAGCATCTTAGGTAAAGTAGGTTCAAGTTGATAGAGTTTTTTTTATGTTTTTTAACTTTACTTTTATTTAAGATAGTTAAGCTCTCATTAAAGTATCTTAATTAAGAGTATATTTAAGAGAATTGATTTTTTAATGTGTTTTGATCATATTCTTAATTAGAGTAGTTAAATCCTCAAGCTTTTAATTCCTACACTTTTTATCTATTCTTTCTACATGAAGCCTATCTTTAATAAATTGATAACTAAGAGAAAAATGTGGAAATACAAGTTTGAACTTTAACTTTCTCTCACATTAATTAATAATATCATTCTTTCTAGTTGTCATAAATTTAGATTATTTTTTATCCGAAATCATATCTTGCTACTTTCTCAATTAATAAACCAAGTAAGAAGATAAGAATCTACATTAGTACTCTTGTGTTCGACACTCTATTAACTCTTTATTAGTTGATACGATCTAGAATATTTGTGCTTAATTTGCTCACATAATGAGATAGTAATAAAATTAGAATTTGGAAAGATTAAAAACTAAACTAATTTTAAAGATTTTTTATTGTGATTTAGAGAAATCAATAATAAATAAAATGCGATGAAAGACCCAAACTAAGAAAATCAATAGTGATGAATACTATCACTTTGGGAATATCTCCGAAAGTTATTTTTTAAACTAGTTAAATTAGAAAAGTTCAACTGATGATTTCAACTTAGGAATTATGCTTTTGCGGCAATACTTTCTAAAGAAATCTCACTCTTGTATAAAATGGTCTTAGAATCTATGAGTATGAAATTACCTAATTAAGTGTGTCTATTATACTCTCATGAATCCAGCTTAACCTATCTAGGTGGGATCACCTTTCGATTGCACTCAATATCATCCTCAATCAAGCTAACCTCTCATCTTTGCCTGGTAATCGATATCTCTTTTGATAACACTAAAATTCAGCTAGCCTATCAGAATGAGCTAAATTTCTAGTGGATATTGTCCATTCAAGGCAGAGATAGGCCAAGGATATGAAAACACAACATTCAATTGATTTCATGTTCACCTCTAGGTTTCCCTTGGATATGATTATTAATTACTCTTCGACATAACTTGGCAATAACCTGACCTCTCGATTCTTGAGCTATTACTGATGAGTAATAATACCTCTCGGGCGAAGGTGATTGATATTCAAATAAAAATAAATATTCCAATTGCACCATTAGGGTTTTGATTCACTTTTCACTTGCTTGCTTATTTGTTCCCTTTTTATTTTCTCTGGAAACACTTCAACCTCTTAAAATTTCTCTAGAGCTCTCATTTATCCCAAGGAAAAAATAATAGTAATTTATCCCAAAAATTTCCAATATTTATGAAATGGTGTAGTGAAATCTAAAACCGAAAAACTGATAATTAAAATCCTAAACATGCATTAATATATATACATATATCGAAGTAAAACTGCACGTTTAACATAACTATTGATGGGAGATATGATTTACATATCTTTTCATATCTTTATAATGTTACTGATTTTCTGTTTCTTCTCTACTTAGAATATTCTGGATTAATATCCTAGATTTTCTAAGATAATATTCCAAATATTCTAGGGTAATATTTTGGCACATTCTCCTTTATTACATTGACTACCTTTATTGTAAATAAGGAGACATGGTAAATAATGAGAAAAAATGTGTTTCTTAACATAGTATCATAACAGTAATGATATAGTCACCATCCTTCCCCCTTCCTCCTCATTCTTCTTCGCCTCCTCCTTTCTGCCCTTTTTTCTACTTCGATGCCTTTAGTGCACTATGTTTGTTAATCACCATCAATAGGAGACCGACTTCAATCTAGATGGATGATAAGTCTATTCTGACCTAGATCCATAGTTCTCAAGATTGAATCTTGATTCTCTTTCTCTATGGAACCAATCACACGAACCAATCACACTCAACCATGGCCAATAAGAAATTTGAATCTAGCAACTTTGGTGTTAAATCCACCCTCAACAGTCCTCTCGATATCAATCTCAAAATTGATGGTACCAACTATCTCCTCTAGTCCACAACATTTGAGCGATATGTAGAGTCCCACAGAAAGAAGGATATCCTCACCAAATATCAAGAACATACAAAAGATTGAGATACTAACAATGATTGAGTTGCTTGTGCATTGGCTGATCTATTGCTAAACAAGTCATGGCTTATAAGTCAGCTAAGTTTATGTGAGAGTTACTTCAAAAACTTCACTATAATAAAAGTAATATATCTCACCTTTACAAAGTCCTTAAAGAAATCCAATCATGCAAAAAAAAAATCAGCCATTAGCAGATTATTTTGAAACCATGACTAACCTCTGAAACAAGCATGATATCGATGATCCTCTTTTTGTTGATATCAAAGTGTTGGCAGAATAATGTAATTAAATTAGATCCATTCAGTTTCTCACTAGTCTTAGTCCTAAATATAAATCAGTCGAGGAGCAACCGATGATACAGGAAATTATTTTGACCCCTAAAGAAATCTATGCTCGACTCTCCCATATTGATGTTTTTTCTCCTCTTACGGATGCTTATGCTCTTGCTGTATGTGGAAGAGGTTGAGGAAATTTTTTGACAAAGGCGAAGGCTAAGAAGAGCGAATGACTATAGAGGACGTGGAAAATCTCATGTGAACATTGTAATCGGTCCAACCATCCCTATGAACGTTGCTGGGAAAAGTTTGGGTATACTGCTCATCGCCCAAAGGTTCACCACTACTGATGGGTTTGACGTTCTAATATCAAAAGAATAATATGATCGCTTCACTCTCTTTCTATCACTAAATTTGTGCCCCATCAATTGGTGCTATTGTTATGCATTAATCAAATACCCTTGCTCTCTTTACTAATTCTGAATTTGACTGAATTGTAGATTCAACTGCCTCCTCACACATAACAAGTGATGCCTCTTTCTTCTCTTCCGTAAAATCTCCATCGAGTCATCTTAATATTAAAGTTGCCGATGATTATCTCTCCAGTAATTAGACTTGGCATTATTTCTATTAATTGTGACCTCTCCGTTGATAATCTTATGTATTCTCCAAAGTTTGTTCTAAGCCTTCTTTGGATCAGCCAACGTACAAAGTACTTAAATTGTTGAGCACTTTTTTGCGACTCTTTTTTCATTTTGCAATATCTCCAAATGATGAGACAAATTGATGGAGGATTTGAACATGATTGACTCTATTACCTAGAACCATCTACCAAAAGCCCAATAGCCTATACTGCTAGTATTTCCCTATAGCTTCGTCGACAATTTCCCAACATTCATAGTACTGAGATTCTCGAATGTGAGGCTTGTCGAATAGGCAAGCATTATCGTGCTTTTTTTACCTCACCTTGACAAATGAGAGACACTTGTGCATGTTGACCTATGGGGTCCTTGTTGAGTTTCCAACATTAGGCATTTCAAATATTTTTTTGGTTTTAGGAGATGACTTTTCTAGAGTCACTTGGATTTATATGTTGCAAAAAATAAGACAGAAACTCCTCATATTATTCAAAAATTTTTTACAAAAATAAAAAAATCATTTTTTACCTCAATTGAAATTTTTCACGGTGTCAACGGACTTAAGTTTGCAAAATTTGATCTTTCATCATTTTTTAATATGTTGGTGTAATTCAACAAACCTTTTTTAATATCTCAACAAAATGAAGTTGCTGAAACAAAAATTCATGACTTGCTGGATGTTGGTTGCATCTTCCTCTTCCATATGAAAGTACCCTCCACCTATTGGCGAGATATTATTTTCACTGCTGGATATCTTATTAACTGTATTTCCTCATCGATTCTCAACGAAGAAATTCCATTCCATCTACTATTCTTAGGAAAGTATTTTTTTCCTATCCCACCTCATGTTTTCGGATGCAATATTTTGTTCACCTCTTTCAAACTGATAAGTTAGTTCCTAAAGCAATCAAGTGCATCTTTTAGGGGGTACTTATGAAGTCAAAAGGGTTACAGGTGGTCATACTTCCAGCAGCTCTTATGTTAGTGCTGATGTTATTTTTTTTTGAAAACAAACCTTGCTGTCAGAGCCCTGAGAATAACCTTGCCGTCAGATCCTATGTTAGAGTCATCTAGTTCCAATTCCTGATCCATCATAGGATCTATTGCCACAACAACCACAACCTCGTCCTTCACCACCTGCACCACTCTTAAAAGTTTAAAGCCATCGACACACTCAACAACCTCCACCCGACCTTGACGATGAACCACTCTATGATTCCACCATGTAATCCTCCAAGTAGCCTTATCAGAAGGAGATTGTACTCAGGTAACTCTTAATCTAAATGTTCCTATTGCACATCACAAAGTTATAGGTCGTGTATGAAATATTCTCCTTCTAATTTTATGACTTTTAATAATTTGTTTGCCAAAGTTTTTTTTTGTTTCTCTTGATAGTCATTTTATTCATTGCAACTATTTTGAGGTATTATACCATTCATGTTGAAAAATTATTATGGATGAGTAGATGTCTGCTTTGCAATCTAAAACGACTTGAGAACTTGTAAATCTCTCAACTAATGCAACAATCATTGGGTGTTGGTGGGTGTTCACTTTAAAGTATCTTCTTGATAGGACTGTTAATCATCACAAGACATGTTTAGTAATGAAATGTTACACCTAGACTTATGGAATCGATTATTTTGAAACATTCTCGCTAGTTGCTCGTCTTAATTTTGTTCAAATTCTACTTTTTATTATTATACATTCTAGGTGGTAAGTTCACCAGCTTTATATTAAAAATACTTTCTTACATGTGAAGAGATTTACATAGAACAACCACCTGAGTATATTGTTATGGGGGAGCGTTCAAAGGTTTGAAAGTAAAAAAAAAAATATATGGACTCAAACAAAGCATGGTTTATTGAAGAATATGGTTTTATCCGATCCTCTTCAGGCCACTCAACATTCTCTTTACACACATCTAAAGGCTCACTCATCCCTATATGACATTTTAATATCTGGTAGCGATACTGAAGGTATTTGATAGCAAAGAAGCTTCATCTTAGTCTAATCAAATACTTCTCAGGCATTGAGTAAATCAATCTGATGATAGACTCATTGTTTCTCAAAGAAAATATGTCTTGGATCTATTAAAAGAAGTTAATGTGATGAGTTGTAGAACAACAACCTCTATGGATCGATTGAGCAATCCTTTTTTAGAAGATGTCACCAGATATATAGTTATGGTTCACAATCTTTTGTAGCTTATTATAACTCGTCCTAATATTTTTATGTCATTGGTCGCCTAAGCCAATTTATGCAGGAACCACGTGAGATATATTGTGTAGGTGTATGCCAAGCTTTACGATATTTGAAAGCTGTTGGGTCAAAATTTTAATGCCTTATATAATTATATTTTGATGATACAAACCTCAAAAGATTAATGTTAAATGTTGAAAAAGTTTAAATAAAATGGATAACTTTATACACTACACTTTGATTAAATAATTGACTATGATCTTGTTAGATTGTGAATGGAAGATGAATATCACAGTTATAGAGAATACTGTTAGCTATCAATAGAATTCAAAATTATGTAATTTGAATAACTGTGCAAAAAGTTATGATCAAAAGAGTGCAGGTCGGTCAACCTGCCGATCGAAGCAAAGCAGGCCAATCGAGACAACACCGGTCGACCGATCCAAGACGTCGATCGACCGATCAATGCATGTACTACCTAGGTTTCATGACAAGACTATACTGATCAATGCCGAGATGATACTTGTCGACAAACCGGTCGACCAACTAGCTGCGGCAACTGGAGAAGTCAGCACAACGGTCATACAGACCGGTCGACTGGTCAAATGAATAGTAACAGCTAGTTTTGAATGAGAAAAATATGAAATTAATTCTGCACAAATTTTCCACATGCTAGAGCCTATAAAAAGAGTGCCAAAGCTAGAAGCAAATACATCTATCTAAGTATTGAAGCAAAACTTCAAGAAATCAAAAGAAGATAATTTCTCTTGAAGTTATCACTTAGAGCTTTCTTTCTTTCTCTCTTCTCTTCTTGTGAGTGTTCTATTATGAAAAAGAGAAACTATTTTTCAGAAATATTATGAGAGCTCCTGTGTAAAAGAGGTTCCAAATCTTACTTCTTGAACGAGAGAAAAGATTAGCTTCTTAGGAGGAGAGGTTGTCTTGCCTTTCGAAATGGAGAAAAAGGTGGTTGATGTAAATGGCTTTCTTCCTTGCCCCATTTGGAATAAAGGAAGTGCTTAGTAGAATCTCCAATGGTCTTGAGGTCGAAAAGTCGGAGTAAGGACGTAAGTCAAGGTGTGGCCGATCTCATCAACAATCACCCATGTTCATTGTGTTTATAATATGAATTGCAAAGGTTTTAAGAATTGATTTTAAGATTCCGCAACAGATTTTGTGAAATCGATATTTTCGGATTGAACACCAATTCACCCTCCTCTTATTGCCATTTTGGATCCTACAATTAGTATCGGAACATATTGCTCTTATTTTGATTTTTCGAATCATCTATTAAGATCTAATCATTTTTAGATCTAATTGTTTCAAGATTTAATCGGTTTTTTAAGATCTAACCATCTTAAGAGCTATGACATCAAGTTGATTTGTTTTTACCAAAGGACAATCAATTACTCGTCCTCCCCTTTTAAATGCATCAAATTTTGCATATTGAAAAATTAGGATTCAATCCTATATATGTTCTATTGACATAAACATGTGGGATATTGTTGAAAAAGACTATTATTTATATGAAAAATTACCTTCCGAACACAACGAAAGACAATTTTTTTTTGAAATTGGATTGGAAAGCAAAGAATATTTTTTATTGTACTTTGTATTCAACGGATTTTAATCGTATTTCTAGCTGTAAAAGTGCAACTAAAAGTTGGAAGAAATTTATTACTACATACGAAGGAACTGATAAAGTTAAAGAATCAAAATTAATATTTTAAATCATCAATATGATTCTTTTAAAATGCTTGAACATGAATCCATTAATGATATGCTTGTTCGCTTTAATGATATTGTGAATGGCTTAGCCTCCTTGGGTGAGTCAAGAACTAACTCTAAAAAAGTGAAAAAAATTTTCAAGTCTCTCTCCTCCCAATGGCATACGAAGAGGACAGTGATCGAAAAAATTATCTAAACAAATTAGATTTTGATGATCTTATTGGTTCACTTCTAACTTATGAGATCGGAATCCAAGAAGAAGAAGAATCTAATGCTTCCAAAAAGAAGACATTAGTTTTGAAAGCAAACGAAAATGAAGAAGACTCAAGTGAAGAAGAAGTGGACGAAAATAGACTCATCCGCTACACAAGAAAACTAAATAAGTATCTTAAGATGGTGAAGAAGAATGAGAAGCCTACCCGAAGATCATACAAAAATCACACAGAAGAGACATCTTGAAAAGGTAAAAAGAAAAAAAATACGAAGAGTCAAGTGAAATAAGTGACTCGTCAAGCTCTTCCAGTGATGAAGCATACTTATGTTTAATGGCACACGATGATGATGTAACTTTTAATCCTTCAAATAATGATTCATTGAGCTTTTTCGCAGAAAATATTTTTTTAGTAAAGAGGAAAATGAAAAATTACTACATGAAATTGAAAAACTAAAAAATGAAATTGAAAGTTTGAAAATTACACATGCATGTGAAATAGTAAAACTAGCTTGTTCTTTAGAAAAGGTAAAACAAGAAAATGTTTTTTTGAAAAATACACAAAATAATAAAACTATTTGTCATGTAACGAAAAATAATCTTAGAAATTATTTTGGACATAAAAACTCTTATTAGAAATCTAATCATTCTTATGATAGAACATCACATATTACATGTTTTGCATGTAGATTTCATGAACATTGTGCTTACCAATGCAAAATAAGAAAATCATCACCTAATGGCATGATTTGGGTTCCAAAAAGAAAATTATCTAACAAAAAAGGACCCAAAGAAATTTGGGTACCAAAGGTTACATAATTATTTTTGTAGGTGTGCTTCACATGTAAAGCAAATGATGAATGGAAATGTGAAGCACAAAGGTTATGGTAAAAGTATCATTGTATATACTCTTGTATTCTTTTTTAAGTATCAAGCCCATTATTTTGATTTCACTTAAAAATTTAAAAATGACTATTTCTTTGAAAGAAAAGAAAAGAACAAAAAAAAAAATTGATCATAGTGATAGGGAGAGCATATTTCAACTTTATTTTTGACATATCATGGATATCATTGTTGCATCAAAGTTTTATGTCATATTATAATACTTAATATATTTTTCTATCTTTCATAAATTTATTTTCATTATAAAATAATCATAAGTTTAGGGGGAGTTATCTTTCAAAATCTTTATGATGCAATAATTTACATATCTAGTATATGACAAAAGGGGAAGAATATTTTTATTAAGGGGGACTTCCATATGGTTTCTTATATGCTTCATATACAAATCATTCTTTTTTACGAAACAAAAGGGAGATAAATATGATATGAATATAACCTTATACGAAGAGTACCTTACAGTTAATATTTATGAGAATATCTACCATTGTAAGGAAAGCTAAGTGTTAGGGGGAGCAAAATTAATTTTTAATTTTACAAATTTTTTGTAATTTATATATTTTTCATATTTCTAGGTTTGTCTTCATAAAAAAGGAGGTTATTATTGGGTCAAAGTTTTAATGTCTTATATAATTATATATTGACGATACCAACCTCGAAAGATTAATGTTAAATGCTAAAAAAATTAAATAAAATGAGTAACCTGATGCACTACACTTTGATTAAATAATTGATTATGATATTGTTAGATCATGGATGGGAGATGAATATCAATATAGAGAATTTTGTTAGCTATTCATAGAATCCAAGATTATTTAATTTGGATAACTGTGCAGAAAGTTATGATCAAAAGAATGTAGGTTGGTCAACCTGCCAGTTGAAGCAAAGCAGGATGATCGAGACAACACCGGTCGACCGATCCAAGACGTCGGTCGATCGATCAATGCATGTACTACCCAGATTCCATGACGAGACTATACCGATCAACACTGAGATGATACCGATCGATGAACTAGTCGACCGACCAACTGCGGCAACTAGAGAAATCAGTGCAACAGTCATATAGACCGATCGACCGGTTCATAAATGCGGTCGACCGGCCCACTGGTCGAATGAATAGTAACGGCTAGTTTCGAATGAGAAAAATGAAAAAAATGTGGAATTAATTTTGGACGAATTTTTCACATGCTAGAACTTATAAAAGGAGTGTCAAAGCCAGAAGCAAAGACATTCATCCAAACATTGAAGCAAAACTTTAATAAATAAAAAAAAGATCATTTCTCTTCAAGTTATCACTTACATTTATTGCTGGAACGGAAAAAATGGGTTTTTTTTTGTTCTTTATTTGCCGAGAACACGCTGCTCTAGATGGATTGGGGCTAAGTGACAGGTTACAAAACCTTGATCTTGGAATTGAAGGATAAAAGATATATGCAGAGCATTTGACATATGACGGATGTAGAACATTAATTTTTAAAAATATATATATTAATTTAAAGTATATATGTTAAATAGTAAATGTGAGTAATACTATTTCATTATCTAATTATCCTAATAAATATGTATATCATTTCATTTAAGAAGTGCATAATTAATTTATTAATAAATTATAATCATTAAATTAAATAAGTGATAAAAATAAGCGCTCTACGCTGACGTATAAAGCGGTGTGCTCCTCATTAACCTCTTAAAAAAATTATTCAAATGGGTTGAAGTAGGGGGCATTTCTCCATAAGTAATCTTTTTAGATTACTAATAATCTAAAGTTAAATTATTTGGACCCACCACATTACTTTGTTTACTTTGTTTTAATTTACAGGTAATCTAGATTGCCTATGAAGGAACAATCTACATTGATTAGGAGGGGAGTGTCTATCCAGATTGCCACTCAAATGATAATTTATTTCTATTTTCTTTCCATTCACGCCCTTTCCAATCTTAGACAAATAAAATATAAAAATAATATAAAAATTGATATAACAATAATAAATAATATTATTATCATCATAATTAATATTATTAATTTATTTTATTATTGTTACTGACATGAATTGCATATTATTATTTTAAATATTATATGCATTGCCATTATTTTCATTTAAAAAAGATATGAAATATTTATAATTATATTTATATAATTTATTAATTTTATTTGAGTTTTTAGTTGGATTATATAATATTTAACTTAATATTAGCGATAAAAGATATTTTAGTAAAAGTTGTATAATGTCATTTAAATTGCTAGAAAGATTACTTGTACATAGAAAATAAGGTAATGCACATTGCTGATAATTTAATTGGTGATAATCTTTCTGATAGACAATGCAGATTGCTAGGTAATGTGAGAAGGTAATGCAGTAAACGCTCCTAAGAAAATAAGAACCCAGAATTTGAAGTCACATGCTTGTTTGAAAAATAGTGGTAATCATTAAAGGATTGTTTGAATGAACTTATCATAACTAAGGCAAGTTCTATCATAAGTTATAACGCGCTACATTGACATGTAAAATGGAGCGCTCTACATACTCATTAACCTCTTAAAAAAGATTATTCAAACAGGCCAAAGCAAGAACTAAGAAAGTAAGAACTCAGAATTTGAAGTCATATACTTGTTTCATCAGGATTTTAATTCTGGTAATCATTAAAGGATTGTTTGGATGAACTTATCATAATTAAGGCAAGTTCTAGACTTGGAAGTTATATACAATATGCATAGTGCATGCGTATTTTTAACTGTTATACTTAATTTAAGATGAAACTTAAATAAATAGTGAATAAAGAAAAGTTGTATGTATGTAGATATTATTCTCAATTGACAAATTGTAAATTCTTCAATACAGTAAGTTATAATTGCGATTTTCTACTAATTGAATGTCCTAAATTGAAATAAAAATTCGTATATCGGTGTGATAAAAAAATATCTTGTGTCTAACAACTATATCTTTTAATTGAACTAAAAGAAAAGTGTGGAATGGTCATATTAAGCAAAGTAACATGAGACTCCGGAGAATCAAAATGAGATGGAGCTTCTAGTGAAATAGAAGCGACAAAGATTGATCAATTTTGAAGCTTCTAATGCTCTAACTTATTAAGTGATATACTGTAAAAGAGGGATTGTTAAGATCAAAGTTGATATATCTCTTGTTAAGAGAGTTGGCTTCATTGGAAAAAGTGGTTTTTATCTTACGTCTTGTGCTAGAAAAAAAATGTGTGAATTGTGAACTCGTAACAAACATTTTACCTCGTAATGATTGTCTCTCTTTAAGGTTTCAAGGTTGCATGCTTCTTTAGCTCTATTAAATGGTTCGTTTTCAGTAAAATTTTGACACATTAATTGATTATTTCGTCTCCCTCTTGATGTCAAATGTTCCATGTTTCGAACAAGTTCTCTATTTCTATTTTTACCCAAAACTAAGATGATTAAATCTAAAACTAGGTCCAACGAATTATTTTTTAATTAAAATATAGTATTCTTATATATTATATCATAATAAAAATATCAATATCATAATTAAAAACTTTGAATAAATATTTTCTTTAACCACATCGTAAGTCGTATTGTATTATAATTAAATTTGTATTGATAATTAAATTATATTACCAAGAAAATTTACACTATGTCAGAATTTTTTTTAGAAATCAAACACATTAGTACTTAAAATTTTAATTTTAGTCTTTAATATTTTTTTTGGACCAAAATATATTGGTCCCTCCTGATCCCTACAAGCTAGTCACTAAAATTCTTAGTGACCAAAATTTTTTCATTAGTCCTTAAAAAATAATCTTTTAGTGATCACAAATAAAATTTTAATTTCAAATAAATAAGAATTTGGAACTAATGTCATATTAGTCTCTAATATTTATACTTTTAAAAATCAAATATAATTGATCCCTAAAAGATTGGTCTCTAAATCATAATTTTATTGTAGTGTTATGAAAATGTATAATAATTTTATTTTTCGCATTACAATTTTACTAATTATTCTAAGTATTCTTAATTTGATTAATGGTTAGTTCTAAATAACTATGCTGATATTTTTTGTACATATTACCAATTTATCAATGCCAGTAGTTTATTCTATTATGTTAAATCAATATTTCACAAAATAATAATTACCTTGATCATAAAGTAAATTGTATAATTATTTCTTGACGGTGATGAAAAAAACTATCATGCAACTATTTTTAAATTATGTATAAAGATTTTAATTAACCTATATCTATTTAATTATAATAGCTTATAAGCTTAATTTTATATTACTTGCTCTTTTTTTTTATAAAAAAAGCATATTCTATTACATTATGTATAATTTAAATAATAACCAATCAATAATTGTCTTTAACATTTTCATCTCTTAAAGAAGTGATATTATCTTTAAAATTTAAATATTAATCAAAATCATGAGTTGACACATATAAACTATTTTTTGAATTTACACTTTCATATATTTTAATATATATATTTAATCGAACACAAAGGCAAACGTTAAATATTTGCTTTTGTAATGGCATATCAGGAACTCTAATTTGAGTGTGAAATCAAACGCCAATCCGCATCTGGCCTTCTTTTATGTCAAAGATGCCGTTGAGCCGGACATTGACATCACGCACGTCGTTTGCTTTGCTCTGTTCCGAAGGCGCCACGAATTCACACGCTTTTTTTTTTTTTTGTGTTGTTGTTGTTGTTGTTGGTGTTCAATCAAATTAAAGTTTTGACTTTCATTTACTTTGCGTGTAAGAATTTAAAGAATTCTTCGTTCAATCAAATTTAAAGTCATTCACCCAAAACTCTTGTCGTTAGCTGCCAACTAAACTTGTTTCAAACTAATGGCGTCATTTCCAGTGATTAATTCTCTAAGATACAATTAATTAAGTACCCCCCATCCCTCTTGTTTCCTTCCATTATTGCTGAGACAGCTTCCCTCGTCAAAAAATTAACTCAATTTGCCAAGAATCAGATGTTTGACGTATAGAGATAGATGCGTGCTGTAATCTTCCACTTCAATAAGCAGCGCTAGTACAAATTTCGATATATATAATATGTATGAGGTCATTGTCGATCCAAGCAGTAGAAAATATCTTCACATCAAGAGCGTACCTGGGTGGGCGCTCAGTTTTCATTTAGCATTGATATTTGACTTTCAGAAAAGGCACGTCATAAAATGTTTTTGTTTTTTTTTTTTTGCATGGTCAATGTGGTCCATGAGCATTGACAACCAAAGAAAATGAAATCCTCCATTAACTATGCATGGTGAATAAAATGTTACCAAACGTTAGTAGGTGCTTAGTCGCTTAAGTAATAAAGTGAATGAGTAGAATTATCGTCCACAAAGATAAATAATAATTAAGAATTTATTTTAATTTTTTAATAAAAAATTAAGAAAATTTTATTTTCAATTATGAATAAAATAAATAAAATAAATAAATAATCATTTATAGAAATAATGAATTGATGATTAAGATACCTAATTAGTATCATGATGCAATGAATTTTCTCAAATTAGAATTAATTGAACCAATAGTAAAATTTAATTCCCAAAGTTTAGTTATTCAATGTTTCAAATTTTAACTACTATCTTAAAAGAAATTAGAATAAATCATTTTTCCAATTTTTAACTTATCTAATTAATCAAAAGATGCATTCAATATGATTAAGAACATTTTCAAGTCACCTTAATAGCTATACAAATTAGGTCTTTTTGAATTTTTCTAATTTTTCCATGTAAGAAATAGAATAGTAGAAACTAGAATGAAATCAACTATTTCTCATTTAGCAATTACCTCATAAATTACATAATCAAACAAAAACATTAAACACAAACATGCATTGCTATTAAAAATTCAAACAAAATTAATATTAAAAAGAACTTTGATACACAAATAGGATTAAACTATGACGACCATAACTAAAAAATAGATCTACTGAAAATAACATCAAATCCAATATTAAAGTTTAAGAAAAAAACATAAGAACTCTTGCTAATACTCAACACATCCTCTCTCGAATTTTCGGCAGAGTTTCACAATTGTTTTCAAACTTCTTCCTCTTCTTGACCTTTAAAAATAACGCTCCAGGAATGAGTTCCCATGCATCTTTGGTCCTCCTTTTATAGATTTATCATCTCGCGCAGGAAGAAACCCAAAATCTATTCATAAAGTAGATAAAAATTGCTTGGTAACCGAGTGTCAAACTGTTGTCACGGTCATAATTGAGAATATGGATTTTCTACACTTCATTCCTCCTTCGGGCATAACCGTGAAGATCTGATGGCACAGCCTTAATTCTTAATATATATGCTGAGGCATGGCTAGACACGATTGTGATCGAACATCCAAAATCATCGTAGTGGCACTGCTTTAAGTCACGACCATATGGAGTGTTCAACTGTGACTTTGCATTAGAGTTTGTTTCGACTTTTCTCAGCCATTTTCTTGACGTTTTAATTTCTTATTATAAAATTATTCTAGAAATAAATATAAAATAAAATTTCTAAGAATAAATTAAATAACTCTTTTCTTAAACCAATAGCATTCTGAAATGCTAATTAAATGACATGAAATAATGCATGTGTCTTCATGCATCATACATCTCTATTATAGAAAAAAAACTAATAGTCAATGGGTGAGTCCAAGTGTCCAAGCACGGAAAAACTATTGCATATAGTATGGTGGTGATGGTTCAAAAGTGTTTGGGAGAGGCGAG
The DNA here is from genome assembly GCA_030549335.1 of Pontederia crassipes. Taxonomy (NCBI): domain Eukaryota; kingdom Viridiplantae; phylum Streptophyta; class Magnoliopsida; order Commelinales; family Pontederiaceae; genus Pontederia; species Pontederia crassipes. The sequence continues at coordinate 42,395,253 of CM060190.1, forward strand.
CATATTTTTTCTCCTCTATTAAACTTGTTATAAATTATAAAGTTTAACTTAAGCCACTGCTTCATCCGTTCACCGCATTACTCTAATCGAATCATTGATAAATTAGGAGACAAGGTGTCCCCTACTTAGTTGGGGACATCATCATTAAATTCTACTTCAAAGACATAGCTCAACAGCGAACATCTTCACTTGAAGACTGGGAGGTTATGGCATATATGCTCTTTTATTTCCAATCACTACTTTTCTTGCATCAAGTTCATTGATAATATACTCAGATTTGTTACAAATGATAATATCACAAAAAGTTGCTAGTATTCAAGTAATATAAATAAGATTTGTTACTCAGAAGTTATTGTTATCAATTTATTATTTAATATTTATAAACTAATAAAAGAGACCAGTATAGTTTTGAAAATAGATTATGTAAATAGAAAAAAGATAATAAATAATAATATGTGATGAAGTTTAGGATTTACTATAATAACAAATTGATAAACATGTAAATGAAAAAGGTAAATTTACTTAATAAACATATAACAACAAATGCACCCATCTTAAGATTTAGACGGCGGCGATTGTCGAAACATTCTGGTAGTTGTGATCGTCGAAAAATTTTTGACGGTGGAAACTGTCGAAAGTTTTGACGACTGTGAATTTTTTCGATGGCCTAAATCGTCTGAGACAATATAAAATAATAAAAAAAATTATTTCAAGCAACGTGTGACCGATCCAAGCCGCGAGGCGACAAATCCGCCCGAGGCGGCTGATCCTGACCGCGCGTGGTCGGATCAGGCCGCTAGGAAGCAAATTCGCCGCTAGGCGCCGATCCAGGCCGAGCACGGCCGGATCAAACCGCCAGGTGGCTGAACGAGGCCGCCATGATCCAGCCAGGCGGCTGACCTAGGCCGCCATGATCCAGGCCGAACACAGTCGGATCACGCCGCCAGGAGGCAGATCCGTCGCTAGGCAGTCAATCCAGGTTGTGCGCGGCCGGATTAGGCCCCCAGCGACCATTCCAGGCCGCGCGCGGCCGGGTCAGGCTACCATCGCAAATGAGAGAGGGTCGCCGGCCACGGGAGAGAGAGGGGGTCGCCGGGAGGGTTGTGCAATCGTCGTCGTCCGGGACGAAAGTCGTCGTGCTGATGACGGAGAGAGAGGAGAGAAAGAAAGAGGTAGAGAGATTAGAGGAAAAAGAGTGGAGAGGTAGAGAACGTGAATAAGTAGGCAGGAAAAGAAAGTGGGAGCGGAAAAAAAAAGGCGGGGGAGTGTGGCAGAATTATTTTTCAATTGCCGACGGTTTTGATCGTCGCAAAATTTAATAATAAAATACTATTTTTTTATGCCCTTGAAAAATATTCGTTGAAAAATCTTAATTTTCTTGTAGTGGTATTTCATTGAATTATTATTCGAATTTTGACGAAATTAGAAAAAAATAGTGTAATCTACTTTTGAATTGGTGATATTATTATATAATTATCTCATGATTTTTTTCTTCTCGTTGAAAAAAAAATTCACGTAAATACAATATATCTTTTAATTATTTTTTTGCAGACTTATATTATTTAATTTTCACGTAAGAAAAGAAGCTTCGATGTGTTGTAACATTTGACCAAAAAAAATATCAAAATCGTAAGTTTGAACTTCAACTGCCGAAGAGGGTAAAAGTCTTCATGCCCTTGATTCAAATATATACAATAGTCAATGATCTGCCATATACAAAAGTTAATTAGTAGGAAAACATCACAGGCATTAACAGGAGAAATCGTAACTTTCCACGGAATACAATCAACTTAGACCAACTTTCCACATTTTTTTTCTTCCGATAAGTGAATATTTTATATAATGTTTCTCCAAAATTTACGATATTCAACTTTTACTCGTCATGAACACGACGCGGATGCTTCACTGGTTTACTTAACATGATCTAACAAAATGCTAAATAAACTGGTTCCAGAGACCAGAAGGGACACTTAATTATCAAATCACACGTTTTACATGATCGAGTCAGAGGTAAAACAACCTGAAAAGCACAAATTTCTTTATGGTGGTTTGAATCCTTGAAATCAACTCGTTCTAGAGCCACAAGCGAATGATATATAATATATATCACTTCTCTCTGCCATTTTTTTGAGGGTTAAATGGTTGAATAAGACGAGGCCAATCACCGACTTATATTTTTTTTTAAAAAAAACTAGAACGAATTTTTCATTTTTTTTAAAAAGTTAAATTTGCAAATAATACATTTTTAAAGATAACATATTTTTTAAAAAGGTAAATAATAATTATTCTGAATGCAAACTTTAAAAAAATTATTAATCCCACTGAATAATTATTCTGAATGCATTAATTTAAAAATATGAAAAAAAAATCAAAATACAAAAGTCGAATTATTTAAAATCCCAATTATCACATCTCTTCTCTCCCACTTCGCCCCCAATGAAATAGACCTAAAAGAAAAGGAACATCAAAATAAGCCCAAAGAATATTAGATTAGATTAGATTACGATCAAGAAAACTTAACATCATCTTTCCTTAATTGATTAATTCATAATTAATTAATTTGCTCTGAAAAAGTCGTCTCCAATTAAGACACGTCGTTACCTAACATATATTTAGTTATTACAATAATTGTGGGCAGTACACTATGGAAAAGTCGCCATCAATGAGATGCCGCCGCCGGCTAATTAACCTGTGGGTAAATTATTCGTAATTAGTTAACTGATTAAACAAATAGTAAGTAACTTGGAATAGTAGGTTAGCCGCCTTGTCGCGACCATGACTGCAAAATTAATCCTTTGGCTAATTCTAGTTACATATAATTAAATTAGCGTGTAATCACAAATCATGGTTGGTTGTATCGTGTAATTATTCTATACCTTTTGATCATTATCATTTTCGATGGTTCAAATTATGCCTCTTCATTATATATAAGTTTAATTCACCTTTTAAGCATCCTCCTTTGAAGGGATGTTGAGCACATCTACACTTTTAAAACTCACAATTTAAATATGTGATTTATCTGAATCATTAATCTGCTGATTAATGATCCAAATGCGCTTAAAATTCCTCCAGAACAAAAGTGCTTATGTATATATATATATATGGGAATAATGGCCGTGAAACACCTAACCGTGGAACACCTAACCGTGGAATGTTTCAATCGCGAGCATCCGTGTGCGATCGATGGCGTAGATTGGACACGAATGAGTGCCCAGATCATAGCTGTCCAAACTGATTTCCATGGCGCAGATTGAAGTGTAGATTGAAGTCTTTCCCCGTAGCTCCCCGGCCCCCCGCCCAAATCTCGTTCTGCCCTAGGTCTCTTGCATTTACATTTGCGTGGCTCCTAATCCCGACCTGCGATCGCCCTCTCTCCTATGCCCTAGGTCTTGCGCGGCTACTGGGGGAGATCTCGACCTGCAATCGCCCTCACTCCTATGCCCTAGATCTTGTGCGGTTGCTGGGGGAGATCTCAACCTGCGATCGCCTCTTGTATTTGGTTTGTTTCCTGTTTGCCTCTCATTTTTACCATTTCATGAATCCCATTCTTGTCGTTCTCCCCATTCCAAATCTCTTTGTCTCTCTCTTTGCCCTAGGTCTTGCGCGGCTGCTAGGGAGATCTTGACCTGCGATCGTCGGCGTTTCGGATCCACGTTCTTTGGTTTGTTTCCTGTTTGCTTTTCTTTTTTACTATTTCCTTTTTCCTCTCAAATCTCATTCTTCTCGCATTCTTTCTCTCTGTCCTTTTCCCTAGATTTTGCGCCGGCTGCTCGGGGGAGATGTAGACCTGCGATCGTCGGCGTGTCCCTCGGAGCGCTCGCCTCTTGCATTTGCGCCGGCGTCAACATCCGTCACAGGAGCGGTGAGTTCCCAACTGTAAACCCCATTCCAAATCTCTTTCTCTATATCCTTTGCCCTAGATCTTGCATCGGCTGCTGGGGGAGAACTGGACCTGCGATCGCCGGCGTGTCCCTCGGAGTGCTCGCCTCATGCATTTCCTTTTTCATTTCTCATCTGTTGCCTGTTGTTTCATGACTTTTCATCACTGCCAGAACCTAAAGAGTAACTTCAGTTTTATTGTATGATTTTTTATAATTGCAGCTAGAATCTGTACCTTGTGTGAGATTATTTGAATCTTGTATTTTTCCAACTTTTAATGTTTCCATTTCAATTGTTAGGACATGCCCTTTCCTAAATTCTACTGCGAACAAGAAACTATAATAAGAACTTCTTGGACGAAAAGAAATCCCGGTAGGAGGTTCTATGGCTGTCGACGTTATGGGGTGAGTTTTTTAGAGTTATTCAAGTTGCTTAACCTCAATTCTTTATTATTTATATCCATTTTCTAATTTGATGCATTGTTTTTTAGCAACCTGGGGCATGTGATTATTTCAAGTGGCTAGATGCAGAATTTGGACATCGATCGAAGGAAGTGATAAATAAATTACTACAACGAATTGACGTATCTGACATCGAAGCTCGCAATTCAGCTATAATGGAAGCTACATACCTAGGGTTAATACAAGGAATGGAGGAATCAATTTTATTTGGAAATTGATTGTTGTATTTGTCCTCCTTGTACTTGTACTAATTATGTTTAGTTGATTTTGTTGTTGTACTAATCATAATTACTTGTACTAGTAATGGTTAGTTGTTATTGAATGATAGTTGTTATTGTACTTTATACTAGTAATGGATAGTTGATATTTGCAATTGATGTGTAATGATAGTTGTAATTACTTGTTATTGTTATTAGTTGTTATATCGCTTATACCATTCCTTTGAATAAAACTCATGTACCTTCCACCAGGCCGCTCGCGCCCCCCTCCTCAAGTGTTGTATCCTATAAATGGCCTTCCGGAACGATTATACGATTGTACGTATTGCGCAATAAGCGTATGGTTACTTATTACAATCCAAATTTTATTGACTATTCAGGTTTTAATACTGATAAATTGTCCGTTTAAAATTTGATTAATTGTTGAGTAGATATATTTGGGAACGATCGATCGTCTTCTGAGAGTACTCCTTACTGATTGCAAGTGAGGATTGTTGTTGCAGTCTCGGTTATCGATATTTATGTCATGCCCTACGCCATCGTTGTGCATTGCATCAGGAAAGCCACCAACACAGACATCCTTACCGGAGCTCGAGCAACTCCCATTTTTGTTTCTTTTTTCTTTTCCAGCTAAAACAAAGATTTGACCTCAGCTAAAACTCCCATATTATATATCTGCATGCTGATTCTTGATGTTGAAATTAATGGCCCAAGTACATTATATATATGCATGCTGATTCTAATTGATCAAGAAATATTAAAGATAGCAACATAAGCGAAACATCCAGCTACATAAGTAACATTCTAACTGATTCTTGAGTTTATTCAGCTACATAAATAACATCCAGCTACATAAGCTATCGATACAAAACATTCAACTACATAAGCGGTCGATACAAAATATTCAGCTACATAACATCCAGCTACATCATAATATCGATACAAACCATTCAACTAATAAACCATCGATACAAAATATTTAACGACCATCCAACTACATAAGCTATCGATACAAAACATTCAACTACATCAATTCTCCATACATAACATTCAGCACATAATGCAATGGAGTTCCAGCTACTGCCGCTTCCTGCTACATGAGCTTCCAATTTTCGGAATGATTTTATTATATAATTATCTCATGATTTTTTTCTTCTCGTTGAAAAAAAAATTCACGTAAATACAATATATCTTTTAATTATTTTTTTGCAGACTTATATTATTTAATTTTCACGTAAGAAAAGAAGCTTCGATGTGTTGTAACATTTGACCAAAAAAAATATCAAAATCGTAAGTTTGAACTTCAACTGCCGAAGAGGGTAAAAGTCTTCATGCCCTTGATTCAAATATATACAACAGTCAATGATCTGCCATATACAAAAGTTAATTAGTAGGAAAACATCACAGGCATTAACAGGAGAAATCGTAACTTTCCACGGAATACAATCAACTTAGACCAACTTTCCACATTTTTTTTCTTCCGATAAGTGAATATTTTATATAATGTTTCTCCAAAATTTACGATATTCAACTTTTACTCGTCATGAACACGACGCGGATGCTTCACTGGTTTACTTAACATGATCTAACAAAATGCTAAATAAACTGGTTCCAGAGACCAGAAGGGACACTTAATTATCAAATCACACGTTTTACATGATCGAGTCAGAGGTAAAACAACCTGAAAAGCACAAATTTCTTTATGGTGGTTTGAATCCTTGAAATCAACTCGTTCTAGAGCCACAAGCGAATGATATATAATATATATCACTTCTCTCTGCCATTTTTTTGAGGGTTAAATGGTTGAATAAGACGAGGCCAATCACCGACTTATATTTTTTTTTAAAAAAAAACTAGAACGAATTTTTCATTTTTTTTAAAAAAGTTAAATTTGCAAATAATACATTTTTAAAGATAACATATTTTTTAAAAAGGTAAATAATAATTATTCTGAATGCAAACTTTAAAAAAATTATTAATCCCACTGAATAATTATTCTGAATGCATTAATTTAAAAATATGAAAAAAAAATCAAAATACAAAAGTCGAATTATTTAAAATCTCAATTATCACATCTCTTCTCTCCCACTTCGCCCCCAATGAAATAGACCTAAAAGAAAAGGAACATCAAAATAAGCCCAAAGAATATTAGATTAGATTAGATTACGATCAAGAAAACTTAACATCATCTTTCCTTAATTGATTAATTCATAATTAATTAATTTGCTCTGAAAAAGTCGTCTCCAATTAAGACACGTCGTTACCTAACATATATTTAGTTATTACAATAATTGTGGGCAGTACACTATGGAAAAGTCGCCATCAATGAGATGCCGCCGCCGGCTAATTAACCTGTGGGTAAATTATTCGTAATTAGTTAACTGATTAAACAAATAGTAAGTAACTTGGAATAGTAGGTTAGCCGCCTTGTCGCGACCATGACTGCAAAATTAATCCTTTGGCTAATTCTAGTTACATATAATTAAATTAGCGTGTAATCACAAATCATGGTTGGTTGTATCGTGTAATTATTCTATACCTTTTGATCATTATCATTTTCGATGGTTCAAATTATGCCTCTTCATTATATATAAGTTTAATTCACCTTTTAAGCATCCTCCTTTGAAGGGATGTTGAGCACATCTACACTTTTAAAACTCACAATTTAAATATGTGATTTATCTGAATCATTAATCTGCTGATTAATGATCCAAATGCGCTTAAAATTCCTCCAGAACAAAAGTGCTTATGTATATATATATATATATATATATATATATATATGGGAATAATGGCCGTGAAACACCTAACCGTGGAATGTTTCAATCGCGAGCATCCGTGTGCGATCGATGGCGTAGATTGGACACGAATGAGTGCCCAGATCGTAGCTGTCCAAACTGATTTCCATGGCGCAGATTGAAGCGTAGATTGAAGTCTTTCCCCGTAGCTCCTCGGCCCCCGCCCAAATCTCGTTCTGCCCTAGGTCTCTTGCATTTACATTTGCGTGGCTGCTAATCCCGACCTGCGATCGCCCTCTCTCCTATGCCCTAGGTCTTGCGCGGCTACTGGGGGAGATCTCGACCTGCAATCGCCCTCACTCCTATGCCCTAGATCTTGTGCGGTTGCTGGGGGAGATCTCAACCTGCGATCGCCTCTTGTATTTGGTTTGTTTCCTGTTTGCCTCTCATTTTTACCATTTCATGAATCCCATTCTTGTCGTTCTCCCCATTCCAAATCTCTTTGTCTCTCTCTTTGCCCTAGGTCTTGCGCGGCTGCTAGGGAGATCTTGACCTGCGATCGCCGGCGTTTCGGATCCACGTTCTTTGGTTTGTTTCCTGTTTGCTTTTCTTTTTTACTATTTCCTTTTTCCTCTCAAATCTCATTCTTCTCGCATTCTTTCTCTCTGTCCTTTTCCCTAGATTTTGCGCCGGCTGCTCGGGGGAGATGTAGACCTGCGATCGTCGGCGTGTCCCTCGGAGCGCTCGCCTCTTGCATTTGCGCCGGCGTCAACATCCGTCACAGGAGCGGTGAGTTCCCAACTGTAAACCCCATTCCAAATCTCTTTCTCTATATCCTTTGCCCTAGATCTTGCATCGGCTGCTGGGGGAGAACTGGACCTGCGATCGCCGGCGTGTCCCTCGGAGTGCTCGCCTCATGCATTTCCTTTTTCATTTCTCATCTGTTGCCTGTTGTTTCATGACTTTTCATCACTGCCAGAACCTAAAGAGTAACTTCAGTTTTATTGTATGATTTTTTATAATTGCAGCTAGAATCTGTACCTTGTGTGAGATTATTTGAATCTTGTATTTTTCCAACTTTTAATGTTTCCATTTCAATTGTTAGGACATGCCCTTTCCTAAATTCTACTGCGAACAAGAAACTATAATAAGAACTTCTTGGACGAAAAGAAATCCCGGTAGGAGGTTCTATGGCTGTCGACGTTATGGGGTGAGTTTTTTAGAGTTATTCAAGTTGCTTAACCTCAATTCTTTATTATTTATATCCATTTTCTAATTTGAATGCATTGTTTTTTAGCAACCTGGGGCATGTGATTATTTCAAGTGGCTAGATGCAGAATTTGGACATCGATCGAAGGAAGTGATAAATAAATTACTACAACGAATTGACGTATCTGACATCGAAGCTCGCAATTCAGCTATAATGGAAGCTACATACCTAGGGTTAATACAAGGAATGGAGGAATCAATTTTATTTGGAAATTGATTGTTGTATTTGTCCTCCTTGTACTTGTACTAATTATGTTTAGTTGATTTTGTCGTTGTACTAATCATAATTACTTGTACTAGTAATGGTTAGTTGTTATTGAATGATAGTTGTTATTGTACTTTATACTAGTAATGGATAGTTGATATTTGCAATTGATGTGTAATGATAGTTGTAATTACTTGTTATTGTTATTAGTTGTTATATCGCTTATACCATTCCTTTGAATAAAACTCATGTACCTTCCACCAGGCCGCTCGCGCCCCCCTCCTCAAGTGTTGTATCCTATAAATGGCCTTCCGGAACGATTATACGATTGTACGTATTGCGCAATAAGCGTATGGTTACTTATTACAATCCAAATTTTATTGACTATTCAGGTTTTAATACTGATAAATTGTCCGTTTAAAATTTGATTAATTGTTGAGTAGATATATTTGGGAACGATCGATCGTCTTCTGAGAGTACTCCTTACTGATTGCAAGTGAGAATTGTTGTTGCAGTCTCGGTTATCGATATTTATGTCATGCCCTACGCCATCATTGTGCATTGCATCAGGAAAGCCACCAACACAGACATCCTTACCGGAGCTCGAGCAACTCCCATTTTTGTTTCTTTTTTCTTTTCCAGCTAAAACAAAGATTTGACCTCAGCTAAAACTCCCATATTATATATCTGCATGCTGATTCTTGATGTTGAAATTAATCGCCCAAGTACATTATATATATGCATGCTGATTCTAATTGATCAAGAAATATTAAAGATAGCAACATAAGCGAAACATCCAGCTACATAAGTAACATTCTAACTGATTCTTGAGTTTATTCGGCTACATAAATAACATCCAGCTACATAAGCTATCGATACAAAACATTCAACTACATAAGCGGTCGATACAAAATATTCAGCTACATAACATCCAGCTACATCATAATATCGATACAAACCATTCAACTAATAAACCATCGATACAAAATATTTAACGACCATCCAACTACATAAGCTATCGATACAAAACATTCAACTACATCAATTCTCCATACATAACATTCAGCACATAATGCAATGGAGTTCCAGCTACTGCCGCTTCCTGCTACATGAGCTTCCAATTTTCGGAATGATTTTATTATATAATTATCTCATGATTTTTTTCTTCTCGTTGAAAAAAAAATTCACGTAAATACAATATATCTTTTAATTATTTTTTTGCAGACTTATATTATTTAATTTTCACGTAAGAAAAGAAGCTTCGATGTGTTGTAACATTTGACCAAAAAAAATATCAAAATCGTAAGTTTGAACTTCAACTGCCGAAGAGGGTAAAAGTCTTCATGCCCTTGATTCAAATATATACAACAGTCAATGATCTGCCATATACAAAAGTTAATTAGTAGGAAAACATCACAGGCATTAACAGGAGAAATCGTAACTTTCCACGGAATACAATCAACTTAGACCAACTTTCCACATTTTTTTTCTTCCGATAAGTGAATATTTTATATAATGTTTCTCCAAAATTTACGATATTCAACTTTTACTCGTCATGAACACGACGCGGATGCTTCACTGGTTTACTTAACATGATCTAACAAAATGCTAAATAAACTGGTTCCAGAGACCAGAAGGGACACTTAATTATCAAATCACACGTTTTACATGATCGAGTCAGAGGTAAAACAACCTGAAAAGCACAAATTTCTTTATGGTGGTTTGAATCCTTGAAATCAACTCGTTCTAGAGCCACAAGCGAATGATATATAATATATATCACTTCTCTCTGCCATTTTTTTGAGGGTTAAATGGTTGAATAAGACGAGGCCTAATCACCGACTTATATTTTTTTTTAAAAAAAAACTAGAACGAATTTTTCATTTTTTTTAAAAAAGTTAAATTTGCAAATAATACATTTTTAAAGATAACATATTTTTTAAAAAGGTAAATAATAATTATTCTGAATGCAAACTTTAAAAAAATTATTAATCCCACTGAATAATTATTCTGAATGCATTAATTTAAAAATATGAAAAAAAAATCAAAATACAAAAGTCGAATTATTTAAAATCCCAATTATCACATCTCTTCTCTCCCACTTCGCCCCCAATGAAATAGACCTAAAAGAAAAGGAACATCAAAATAAGCCCAAAGAATATTAGATTAGATTAGATTACGATCAAGAAAACTTAACATCATCTTTCCTTAATTGATTAATTCATAATTAATTAATTTGCTCTGAAAAAGTCGTCTCCAATTAAGACACGTCGTTACCTAACATATATTTAGTTATTACAATAATTGTGGGCAGTACACTATGGAAAAGTCGCCATCAATGAGATGCCGCCGCCGGCTAATTAACCTGTGGGTAAATTATTCGTAATTAGTTAACTGATTAAACAAATAGTAAGTAACTTGGAATAGTAGGTTAGCCGCCTTGTCGCGACCATGACTGCAAAATTAATCCTTTGGCTAATTCTAGTTACATATAATTAAATTAGCGTGTAATCACAAATCATGGTTGGTTGTATCGTGTAATTATTCTATACCTTTTGATCATTATCATTTTCGATGGTTCAAATTATGCCTCTTCATTATATATAAGTTTAATTCACCTTTTAAGCATCCTCCTTTGAAGGGATGTTGAGCACATCTACACTTTTAAAACTCACAATTTAAATATGTGATTTATCTGAATCATTAATCTGCTGATTAATGATCCAAATGCGCTTAAAATTCCTCCAGAACAAAAGTGCTTATGTATATATATATATATGGGAATAATGGCCGTGAAACACCTAACCGTGGAACACCTAACCGTGGAATGTTTCAATCGCGAGCATCCGTGTGCGATCGATGGCGTAGATTGGACACGAATGAGTGCCCAGATCGTAGCTGTCCAAACTGATTTCCATGGCGCAGATTGAAGCGTAGATTGAAGTCTTTCCCCGTAGCTCCTCGGCCCCCGCCCAAATCTCGTTCTGCCCTAGGTCTCTTGCATTTACATTTGCGTGGCTGCTAATCCCGACCTGCGATCGCCCTCTCTCCTATGCCCTAGGTCTTGCGCGGCTACTGGGGGAGATCTCGACCTGCAATCGCCCTCACTCCTATGCCCTAGATCTTGTGCGGTTGCTGGGGGAGATCTCAACCTGCGATCGCCTCTTGTATTTGGTTTGTTTCCTGTTTGCCTCTCATTTTTACCATTTCATGAATCCCATTCTTGTCGTTCTCCCCATTCCAAATCTCTTTGTCTCTCTCTTTGCCCTAGGTCTTGCGCGGCTGCTAGGGAGATCTTGACCTGCGATCGCCGGCGTTTCGGATCCACGTTCTTTGGTTTGTTTCCTGTTTGCTTTTCTTTTTTACTATTTCCTTTTTCCTCTCAAATCTCATTCTTCTCGCATTCTTTCTCTCTGTCCTTTTCCCTAGATTTTGCGCCGGCTGCTCGGGGGAGATGTAGACCTGCGATCGTCGGCGTGTCCCTCGGAGCGCTCGCCTCTTGCATTTGCGCCGGCGTCAACATCCGTCACAGGAGCGGTGAGTTCCCAACTGTAAACCCCATTCCAAATCTCTTTCTCTATATCCTTTGCCCTAGATCTTGCATCGGCTGCTGGGGGAGAACTGGACCTGCGATCGCCGGCGTGTCCCTCGGAGTGCTCGCCTCATGCATTTCCTTTTTCATTTCTCATCTGTTGCCTGTTGTTTCATGACTTTTCATCACTGCCAGAACCTAAAGAGTAACTTCAGTTTTATTGTATGATTTTTTATAATTGCAGCTAGAATCTGTACCTTGTGTGAGATTATTTGAATCTTGTATTTTTCCAACTTTTAATGTTTCCATTTCAATTGTTAGGACATGCCCTTTCCTAAATTCTACTGCGAACAAGAAACTATAATAAGAACTTCTTGGACGAAAAGAAATCCCGGTAGGAGGTTCTATGGCTGTCGACGTTATGGGGTGAGTTTTTTAGAGTTATTCAAGTTGCTTAACCTCAATTCTTTATTATTTATATCCATTTTCTAATTTGAATGCATTGTTTTTTAGCAACCTGGGGCATGTGATTATTTCAAGTGGCTAGATGCAGAATTTGGACATCGATCGAAGGAAGTGATAAATAAATTACTACAACGAATTGACGTATCTGACATCGAAGCTCGCAATTCAGCTATAATGGAAGCTACATACCTAGGGTTAATACAAGGAATGGAGGAATCAATTTTATTTGGAAATTGATTGTTGTATTTGTCCTCCTTGTACTTGTACTAATTATGTTTAGTTGATTTTGTCGTTGTACTAATCATAATTACTTGTACTAGTAATGGTTAGTTGTTATTGAATGATAGTTGTTATTGTACTTTATACTAGTAATGGATAGTTGATATTTGCAATTGATGTGTAATGATAGTTGTAATTACTTGTTATTGTTATTAGTTGTTATATCGCTTATACCATTCCTTTGAATAAAACTCATGTACCTTCCACCAGGCCGCTCGCGCCCCCCTCCTCAAGTGTTGTATCCTATAAATGGCCTTCCGGAACGATTATACGATTGTACGTATTGCGCAATAAGCGTATGGTTACTTATTACAATCCAAATTTTATTGACTATTCAGGTTTTAATACTGATAAATTGTCCGTTTAAAATTTGATTAATTGTTGAGTAGATATATTTGGGAACGATCGATCGTCTTCTGAGAGTACTCCTTACTGATTGCAAGTGAGAATTGTTGTTGCAGTCTCGGTTATCGATATTTATGTCATGCCCTACGCCATCGTTGTGCATTGCATCAGGAAAGCCACCAACACAGACATCCTTACCGGAGCTCGAGCAACTCCCATTTTTGTTTCTTTTTTCTTTTCCAGCTAAAACAAAGATTTGACCTCAGCTAAAACTCCCATATTATATATCTGCATGCTGATTCTTGATGTTGAAATTAATCGCCCAAGTACATTATATATATGCATGCTGATTCTAATTGATCAAGAAATATTAAAGATAGCAACATAAGCGAAACATCCAGCTACATAAGTAACATTCTAACTGATTCTTGAGTTTATTCGGCTACATAAATAACATCCAGCTACATAAGCTATCGATACAAAACATTCAACTACATAAGCGGTCGATACAAAATATTCAGCTACATAACATCCAGCTACATCATAATATCGATACAAACCATTCAACTAATAAACCATCGATACAAAATATTTAACGACCATCCAACTACATAAGCTATCGATACAAAACATTCAACTACATCAATTCTCCATACATAACATTCAGCACATAATGCAATGGAGTTCCAGCTACTGCCGCTTCCTGCTACATGAGCTTCCAATTTTCGGAATGATTTTATTATATAATTATCTCATGATTTTTTTCTTCTCGTTGAAAAAAAAATTCACGTAAATACAATATATCTTTTAATTATTTTTTTGCAGACTTATATTATTTAATTTTCACGTAAGAAAAGAAGCTTCGATGTGTTGTAACATTTGACCAAAAAAAATATCAAAATCGTAAGTTTGAACTTCAACTGCCGAAGAGGGTAAAAGTCTTCATGCCCTTGATTCAAATATATACAACAGTCAATGATCTGCCATATACAAAAGTTAATTAGTAGGAAAACATCACAGGCATTAACAGGAGAAATCGTAACTTTCCACGGAATACAATCAACTTAGACCAACTTTCCACATTTTTTTTCTTCCGATAAGTGAATATTTTATATAATGTTTCTCCAAAATTTACGATATTCAACTTTTACTCGTCATGAACACGACGCGGATGCTTCACTGGTTTACTTAACATGATCTAACAAAATGCTAAATAAACTGGTTCCAGAGACCAGAAGGGACACTTAATTATCAAATCACACGTTTTACATGATCGAGTCAGAGGTAAAACAACCTGAAAAGCACAAATTTCTTTATGGTGGTTTGAATCCTTGAAATCAACTCGTTCTAGAGCCACAAGCGAATGATATATAATATATATCACTTCTCTCTGCCATTTTTTTGAGGGTTAAATGGTTGAATAAGACGAGGCCTAATCACCGACTTATATTTTTTTTTAAAAAAAAACTAGAACGAATTTTTCATTTTTTTTAAAAAAGTTAAATTTGCAAATAATACATTTTTAAAGATAACATATTTTTTAAAAAGGTAAATAATAATTATTCTGAATGCAAACTTTAAAAAAATTATTAATCCCACTGAATAATTATTCTGAATGCATTAATTTAAAAATATGAAAAAAAATCAAAATACAAAAGTCGAATTATTTAAAATCTCAATTATCACATCTCTTCTCTCCCACTTCGCCCCCAATGAAATAGACCTAAAAGAAAAGGAACATCAAAATAAGCCCAAAGAATATTAGATTAGATTAGATTACGATCAAGAAAACTTAACATCATCTTTCCTTAATTGATTAATTCATAATTAATTAATTTGCTCTGAAAAAGTCGTCTCCAATTAAGACACGTCGTTACCTAACATATATTTAGTTATTACAATAATTGTGGGCAGTACACTATGGAAAAGTCGCCATCAATGAGATGCCGCCGCCGGCTAATTAACCTGTGGGTAAATTATTCGTAATTAGTTAACTGATTAAACAAATAGTAAGTAACTTGGAATAGTAGGTTAGCCGCCTTGTCGCGACCATGACTGCAAAATTAATCCTTTGGCTAATTCTAGTTACATATAATTAAATTAGCGTGTAATCACAAATCATGGTTGGTTGTATCGTGTAATTATTCTATACCTTTTGATCATTATCATTTTCGATGGTTCAAATTATGCCTCTTCATTATATATAAGTTTAATTCACCTTTTAAGCATCCTCCTTTGAAGGGATGTTGAGCACATCTACACTTTTAAAACTCACAATTTAAATATGTGATTTATCTGAATCATTAATCTGCTGATTAATGATCCAAATGCGCTTAAAATTCCTCCAGAACAAAAGTGCTTATGTATATATATATATATGGGAATAATGGCCGTGAAACACCTAACCGTGGAACACCTAACCGTGGAATGTTTCAATCGCGAGCATCCGTGTGCGATCGATGGCGTAGATTGGACACGAATGAGTGCCCAGATCGTAGCTGTCCAAACTGATTTCCATGGCGCAGATTGAAGCGTAGATTGAAGTCTTTCCCCGTAGCTCCTCGGCCCCCGCCCAAATCTCGTTCTGCCCTAGGTCTCTTGCATTTACATTTGCGTGGCTGCTAATCCCGACCTGCGATCGCCCTCTCTCCTATGCCCTAGGTCTTGCGCGGCTACTGGGGGAGATCTCGACCTGCAATCGCCCTCACTCCTATGCCCTAGATCTTGTGCGGTTGCTGGGGGAGATCTCAACCTGCGATCGCCTCTTGTATTTGGTTTGTTTCCTGTTTGCCTCTCATTTTTACCATTTCATGAATCCCATTCTTGTCGTTCTCCCCATTCCAAATCTCTTTGTCTCTCTCTTTGCCCTAGGTCTTGCGCGGCTGCTAGGGAGATCTTGACCTGCGATCGCCGGCGTTTCGGATCCACGTTCTTTGGTTTGTTTCCTGTTTGCTTTTCTTTTTTACTATTTCCTTTTTCCTCTCAAATCTCATTCTTCTCGCATTCTTTCTCTCTGTCCTTTTCCCTAGATTTTGCGCCGGCTGCTCGGGGGAGATGTAGACCTGCGATCGTCGGCGTGTCCCTCGGAGCGCTCGCCTCTTGCATTTGCGCCGGCGTCAACATCCGTCACAGGAGCGGTGAGTTCCCAACTGTAAACCCCATTCCAAATCTCTTTCTCTATATCCTTTGCCCTAGATCTTGCATCGGCTGCTGGGGGAGAACTGGACCTGCGATCGCCGGCGTGTCCCTCGGAGTGCTCGCCTCATGCATTTCCTTTTTCATTTCTCATCTGTTGCCTATTGTTTCATGACTTTTCATCACTGCCAGAACCTAAAGAGTAACTTCAGTTTTATTGTATGATTTTTTATAATTGCAGCTAGAATCTGTACCTTGTGTGAGATTATTTGAATCTTGTATTTTTCCAACTTTTAATGTTTCCATTTCAATTGTTAGGACATGCCCTTTCCTAAATTCTACTGCGAACAAGAAACTATAATAAGAACTTCTTGGACGAAAAGAAATCCCGGTAGGAGGTTCTATGGCTGTCGACGTTATGGGGTGAGTTTTTTAGAGTTATTCAAGTTGCTTAACCTCAATTCTTTATTATTTATATCCATTTTCTAATTTGAATGCATTGTTTTTTAGCAACCTGGGGCATGTGATTATTTCAAGTGGCTAGATGCAGAATTTGGACATCGATCGAAGGAAGTGATAAATAAATTACTACAACGAATTGACGTATCTGACATCGAAGCTCGCAATTCAGCTATAATGGAAGCTACATACCTAGGGTTAATACAAGGAATGGAGGAATCAATTTTATTTGGAAATTGATTGTTGTATTTGTCCTCCTTGTACTTGTACTAATTATGTTTAGTTGATTTTGTCGTTGTACTAATCATAATTACTTGTACTAGTAATGGTTAGTTGTTATTGAATGATAGTTGTTATTGTACTTTATACTAGTAATGGATAGTTGATATTTGCAATTGATGTGTAATGATAGTTGTAATTACTTGTTATTGTTATTAGTTGTTATATCGCTTATACCATTCCTTTGAATAAAACTCATGTACCTTCCACCAGGCCGCTCGCGCCCCCCTCCTCAAGTGTTGTATCCTATAAATGGCCTTCCGGAACGATTATACGATTGTACGTATTGCGCAATAAGCGTATGGTTACTTATTACAATCCAAATTTTATTGACTATTCAGGTTTTAATACTGATAAATTGTCCGTTTAAAATTTGATTAATTGTTGAGTAGATATATTTGGGAACGATCGATCGTCTTCTGAGAGTACTCCTTACTGATTGCAAGTGAGGATTGTTGTTGCAGTCTCGGTTATCGATATTTATGTCATGCCCTACGCCATCGTTGTGCATTGCATCAGGAAAGCCACCAACACAGACATCCTTACCGGAGCTCGAGCAACTCCCATTTTTGTTTCTTTTTTCTTTTCCAGCTAAAACAAAGATTTGACCTCAGCTAAAACTCCCATATTATATATCTGCATGCTGATTCTTGATGTTGAAATTAATCGCCCAAGTACATTATATATATGCATGCTGATTCTAATTGATCAAGAAATATTAAAGATAGCAACATAAGCGAAACATCCAGCTACATAAGTAACATTCTAACTGATTCTTGAGTTTATTCGGCTACATAAATAACATCCAGCTACATAAGCTATCGATACAAAACATTCAACTACATAAGCGGTCGATACAAAATATTCAGCTACATAACATCCAGCTACATCATAATATCGATACAAACCATTCAACTAATAAACCATCGATACAAAATATTTAACGACCATCCAACTACATAAGCTATCGATACAAAACATTCAACTACATCAGTTCTCAATACATAACATTCAGCACATAATGCAATGGAGTTCCAGCTACTGCCGCTTCCTGCTACATGAGCTTCCAATTTTCGGAATGAAGTTTTGAATTTTTCCTAAAAAAGAAAATAAAGCTACATAACAAATCACTTACCAAAGCAAAGTTTGATGGGTGAGAAGATGAATCACTTACCAAAGCAAAGTTTGACACAGGCCTTCATACTAGTAAATCCTTTTTCTTCACATAGTTCTGGAAACTAGCATAGCAATTAGAAAGCGAGACTAAATCAGTTAGAAATAGAAGCTTATGAGTTAGGAACAACAGTTAGGAATTAGATCTACCTTTTATAAACAACATTTCAATCTTTCTTTTTTGCAAATTCACCTTCTTTGACATCTTGTCCCTATTTGTGGACAAAGGTAAACAATTAATTTTATAAATTGCCAACTTAATATAACTATTTGCATAATTAAAGGAAAACTATTCTTTACCTTAAAAACAGGACAATTTCTTTTGTCATGGCCATTCTTTCCACTTTCTTTTGTGACATAGTAATCTCAACATCGAATTTAATTCTTCCCAATTTTTTGGTCTACCCTTTGATTTGACACGAGTTGGATCACGTATGTCAAATTGAGATGGTTGCAACGTGGTGGAGTTCGCATTAACATCACTCATACTCAGCTGAGATGTAATAATGTCTTTCTCAACAACTTTGAAGACTTCTAACTTATTTATGACCTCGTCTACGAGTAGAGCCCCAAACTGTAAATGTTCAGATGAAAGCAACTCTAAAGTTCCAACTCTATGTAGATTGCTATGCCAAGTCCACTTTTGTATGGGAGTTATGATATTTTCACCAGTTTTCAATTCGGATGCATTATGAGGAACTTTGCGTGATTTAGAATATCTTGCATCTATAGTCCAATGATGAAGTACATATTTATCGAAAAATTTTGTCACTCTTTTCTTATAAAGTATATGTAAAATGTGGGAGCAAAATATTCCATCTTGTTCAAACATTTTGCAAGGACAACTTACTAAAATATTTTGTTTGTGACTGTACTCGACAATGTTCTTCCCTATATCTTTGGTCTCTAATGGAAATACGGAATACACAACTTTGTCATCATCTTTCATTATCCTTTGCGCTGATAATAATGAAGATTCATCATATTCTACTTGAAACTTAGAGAAGACATTTTGGATATATACATTTTCTGCATGAGCCTCTAATGGATATTTGCTAATTAAGACAACTTTAGTGTTTAAAGTGCTTAAATCTTCACGTTCCTCCATATCACGATGATGTTGTATCGCTCTATCATAACGCTATACAAAATCATATAACGAGGTATGTGCATTGACAAATCCATTAAATAATGCATTAATACTCTCTGCTCTTTGGGTGGTACGTATGCCTGCAGTGAAAACATCATCAAAATATAAAGTTATCTATTGATGTCGCTTGTTGTACATATTTTCTATCCAATGCCCATCTGGAATAGCAAACTTTTGTTTCAATATAATTCATTTCTCCTCAAATTCATCTCTACTTGTTGATCTCATTGTCCATGCATTAAAATCATGCTTGAAGGTCTCATGTGCATATAAATCTTGCATATTACACATTGCATTTCTCAGAATATACCAGAAACAATATATATGATGTGTGTGAGGAAAAACCTCACGAATAGCATTGCCCATTGCAATGTTTTAATCAGTAATTATACAGTTAGGATATTTTTCATTCATACATTCCAAACAATTTCTAAACAACCAAATAAATGTCTTTTCGGTTTCGTCAGTCAACAAAGCACAACAAAAAAGACAAGATCGCCTATGATGATTGATTCCAGTAAATAGTGCAAAGGGCATGAGAAATTTGTTTGTTTTATATGTGGTATCAAATACTACCACATCACAAAAAACCATGTAACTCTCTCTGGCTCTCTCATCTGCCCCCAAAAAAATTCATTACTACACCATCTGAGTTCAATTTCCATCTATGAAAAAAAAACCTTGATCACCATTTATTTTCGTTTGAAAATAAGAGAATACATTAATGCATTCTTTACCAATAGTGCTTTTTCTTTTTCCTTTTAATTGATCAATACATTGTTACGCTGTAATCGATATTTTCCCTAAATAATTAAGAGTTTTAGCAATTATCGATGGACAAGCTCCATTAGCATGCAAAGTATACATAACTTGTACGGAAGCTTCTGATATTTCTTTATGTGATCGTAATTGTGTTACCTTGAGTGTGCTATTCAATAAACTTTCTTACCTCCCGCTTTCCGTCTTTTCTTTCACCAACATAAAAATGAGCAAGGCAGCCATCCCTAACCTCTCTTCTTTGTTTCATTGTGTTCCCTCTACTACGTTTCAAATCCTTATGTCCTTCTTTAGAATAGACAAAATTTCTACTAATGATTTCTCCTGATACTTTTGACCTATGACAATAAGATCTCCGCACAGAAAAATCCATCAATCTGGCACACATATTGTAGTACTTATATGCATCAACGTCGGTATCAAAAATCATGCCGACATATGGTTTTATAACTTCATTAGATTTCACATGACCATATTCTTGAACTTGCACATCATCATTACTACCATTTTTAGAGCTGTTACAAATGTAAGTTATTAACGAAATATTCATGACATAAACATTTCAAATTCAATAAGAATATTATATATACCTATCTTGATCAAGCATGCAATCACCATCCATGAAACTCCAAATTTCATTAAGACACCTTCATCCATAACACAAAGACAATAAAAAAAAAGAACAAAACCGGGGCTATGAATTCTGATGATGAGCTGCTAAAGAACAAACATATGAGAAATGAATGATAATGAAAAAGTCAATTCTACCGCATTATGACCGAGAAGAATGAAATTCGAGACAAAAAAGGAAATGGTGATGTTGGCACCAGTGCAAAAAACTAAACAACGTGGTTGGGAATGAAAGAAAAATTACAGCTGGGAACTCATCGCTCCTGGAACGAGATGTTGGCACCGGCGCAAACGCAAGAGACGAGCGAGGAGCTTGGGACACGCCGGGGATCGCAGGTCCAAATCTCCCCCAGTAGCTGGCGAAAGATCTAGGGCAAAGGACAGAGAGAAAGAATGCGAGAAGAGTGAGATTCGAGATGAAAGAAGAAAATGGTAAAAAAGAGAATGAAAGAAAAAAAATGCAGCTGGAACTCACCGCTCCTGCGACGGGATGTCGGCGAAAGATCTAGGGCAAAGAACAGAGAGAAAGAATGCAAGAAGAGTGAGATTCGAGAGGAAAGAAGGAAATGGTAAAAAAAGTAAATGAAAGAAAAAATGCAGCTGGGAACTCACCGCTCCCGCGACGGGATGTTGGCGCCGACGCAAATGCAAGAGGCCTGGATCCGGGGGACACGCCGACAATCGTAGGTCGGGATAACGAGATTTGGGCGGGAGGGGGGGGGGGGGGGGGAGAGCTACGCGGAAAGACTTCAATCTACGCTTCAATCTGCACCGTGGAAATCGGTTTGGACAGCTATGATCTGGGCACTCATTCATGTCCAATCTACGCCATCGACCGCACACGGATGCTCGCGATTGAAGCATTTCACGGTTAGGCGTTCCACGGCCATTATTCCATATATATGTGTGTGTGTCAGATCTTCATCCAACTGTGATAAATTATTTGAGAGATTCAATTATGAATCATTGGATAGAGATCTGATGGTATAAAAGATAAGGAATAATTATATATATATATATATATATATATATATACACGTGTGTGTGGTGGGGGGGGGGGTGTTGAGTATCATCTCCCTGCATGCGATAGCACTGATCGAATAAATATAGAAGATCAGAAATTATTTCAAAGGTTTGGCTTTCCATTTAAAGTTTTGGATTAGACACGTATTTATAGCTTCCTGAATATCATATTTATATCGGGAAAAAATATTTGGATGGATTTAGTGCAGGCTTAGTTGATCATCGCAAATTACAGAAATTCCCTATTGGCTTTCTTTTATAATACATAACACCAAAATATTAAAATGAAATAACTAATAATAAGAAAACAAATTATTATGAGCAATTTCAATTAAATTGTTTTAGGCCGAAAATTGTGGCATCTAATAATGAATATGAGAGACATGTCTCAATTTGTTCTTTATGCTTATAAATTAGGGTTTCGCTTTAATTAGCCAGTTATTAAAAAAAGACTTTGAGGTTCACAATCTATGAAACTCTTAATATTAGTATTTCGATTACTTTTGTAGAACGTAAACGAATGTATACGTTTCTAGAAAATTAATAAATTAAATACACTTGAGAGAGACTAATGAAATTAATACAATAAAATAGGCTTAGAAAATTTTCTTCTTACCTAACTTTAATATCTCGTGCTTTGTGTTTGATTATTAGGACATAAGAAAAATAATCACGAAAGAATCTTTTACAATATTTTGTTTTAAAGAAGCTTAAATGGCCATAGCGTATGGTTTGTGTATACATATATATTAAGACCAAAGGACTAACGTTGATTTGAAAAGCTTATGTCCCTGTCACATAAAATTTCACATTCTCTTATCCAAAGCTCTAATTCCCTTCCAAAAACTTATGTAAAATTTGATTTCATGGATTGTGGTTAAACTAAGAACCTTCTTAAAATTAAAAAGGACTAAGGATTATCTGGAACAAGAATTAACCCATATTTTTTGAACGTCACCACCACCCCACCACCCATATATGAATAAGTTTTTACGCTCACATAGTCTCGCTAGATATATGACAATTGGCTACCAATTAGTTCAAAAGTTTAAATTATCAGAATAATGTCATATATAATTCGAGCTTACCTCAATCAACCACCAGCTCTGTTGAAATCTTTAATTAATTAGATACGCTACTACCGAATTCAAAAGTTCAAAATTTTGAATAGATTAGATAAGCTACTACCGAATTCACAGGTTCAAAACCATATAGATAATAGATTCTTAATTTTATAGCTATATATAAATTAAAAATCCATAAGTATTCCCGCTATATCAGTCGATTTTATCTCCAGAAAATAAAGCAAATAATTAATCTACTATTTTAAATTATATAATAATAACACTATTAATTTGTTTGTCTTAATATGTCGTATCCATTATTTCTATTTTTCCCTTAAGAAATTGTCGGCTATTACTAATTATCTTGATTATTGGTATGGATGAAGTGCTAGCAAGCATATTTAGCAGTGAGATGTGCATTTGAATTGTCACTCTATTAGAAATTGGAGCCATCCTGCCGCCATTTCAGAGTTTGAGCATTTTGGTCATTTAAAAATTTGCTTGTGTAACCAAATTTAGTTACTAGAATGGGTTAGTAGAGTTGTGTCTAAAGCTAATAACCTCGGAGAAAATTCTAATATTTACTAATCTGATTACAATGATACTGTATCATTCATTTTTTAATACTGAATTAGTCATTTGCTTGTAGAATATACAATATGTTAAAACTAAATTGGACCGATCCATCCACTTGGGTTGATATCGAAATTCATTTTTAAAAAAAATCGAGATTAACCGGTACGATCGTTACAAAACCGGATTTAATAAAAAACTGGTTCAAATCAATTTTTTTTTGTAAATGAACAAAATTATTATACGAAAAAAAATTAGAGTTATTTTCATAAACCTCGCTTAAATTATCGTGATTTTTCGCATCTAATTTCAAACTACGAACTTATTTTTTTGTATCCCTAAACTATTATAATTTTTTCACTTTAATCCTTCCGTCTATTTTTTTTTACTTTTAATTTTTCTCATTTAAGAAAAAACTAAATTACCCTTCTCTTTAGAAAAAATATGAAATAACAAATAAAAAAAATAAAAAAATCGGATTAGAGTGGTAAACAAAAAAATTATCATATATGAAAACACTAAATTTTCCTCTCCTAATTTTTTTATATTTATTATTTGATGTGTTATGAATGGAGCGATAATTTAGCCTTTTTATAAATAAAAAAAATTAAAAGTAACGGAAAATATATCAAAAGTAGATCAGGTAAGAAATAAAAGTGAACAAATCTTGTTAGGAATAAAAAAAATTTGTAGTTTAAAATTAGGTGCGAAAAATTGTGATAGTTTAAAGGAGATTTATGAAAATAATTCAAGAAGATTATAAATATATAAAGACGGTGCATTGAGCATAGGAACATTGTTTGCTTCTTTGCTCATGCTCCAGTATAAATATGGAAACACAGATCGTTGAGAGATATCAGCAGCAAAGCGAAAAATGGCTCTACTACAGCGAGCCGCACAGTCCTCCATTGATCAGCCATCCTTGCTGGTCATCTCGCTTCTGACGCTTTGCGGCCTTCCTCTCCTTTTGCTGTTTCTGCGGCGCCGCAAAGTGCTGCCCGATGGACGGCGGCTTCCGTCCCCGCCCAGGTTTCCGTTCATAGGCAACCTGCACCAGATCGGCTCTCTTCCGCACCGCTCCCTCGCCGCCCTTTCCGACAAGTATGGACCGCTCATGCTCGTCCACATGGGCCAAGTGCCCACCCTCCTCGTCTCCTCGCCAGAGATGGCAAAGGAGATCACAAGGACCCATGACGTCGTCTTCTCCGACAGGCCCTTCCTCAAAGGTGCCAACCTCCTCATGTACAACAGCACGGACGTCGGCTTCGTCCGCTACGGCGACTACTGGCGGCAAGCCAAGAAGCTCTGCACCCTCCATTTCCTCAGCACCTCGAAGGTTCGCGCCAACCAGTACAAAAGAGAGGAAGGGGTTGCTCGGATGATAGAGATGATCTCTCGAGCTTCTTCTTCCTCGACTACAACTGCGATGTCGGCCAAGTCCGGGGACAACAACGTGGTCGACATGCGAGAGGTATTGGGCCGCTACATCAACGACCTCGTCTGCCGGTCGATCGGGGGGTCGAGACTGATGGAGGAGACAAAGAAGGCGCGCGTGCGTCAGCTGCTGAAGGACACCATCTTCGTCTTCGGCGAAACCTTCGTCGGGGATTACTTCCCGGCGTTGGGGTGGGTCGATGACTTGTTCGGTATGGGCGTGCGGACCAAGAGAGTCGCGAAGAGATGGGACGCGTTCTTCGACGAGTTGATCAAGGAGCATTTGGATCATTTGAAGGACGACGATGGGGAGGAGAAGGGCTTCCTGCATGAGTTCCTCGCTCATGTTCACGAGGAGGAGATGGAGGTACCCCTCACTATGGATAACATCAAGGGAATTCTGGTGGTAAGTAAATCTTTTTTTTTTTCTTCCGAGTTACAAAAATATAAGCATCTTTAGTTTTACCGAAAAAACAATTTAGCATCTTTTGTACAATATATAAATCTCAAATCTTGAAAATCGGATGAGATGTATCTCTAAAAATTAAGTTGTTGAAATCTGATCAAGTTTTAAAATGACTAAAATCGTCCAAGACAATCGATGAAATACAACCTTACTAAAGTTACACAATTTATTGGAATAAAGATAAATGAATGAATGATGTTCTTAAATAAAAGTATACAATAACTCAATTATCATATAATTACTATATATATACTTTCTTTAAAAATCATATATATGTACCATATAGATTAGGATTTAATGGGGGTGCTACCCATGCGTGATCTACAACGGATGAAAATGCGTAGTTCACCATACTAGCATGCGGTTTAGCGCTATACATGTCCGGTTTTCGTCGAGATGCTTCGTTGCCTCATGCCTCATCGAGTCGAGGCACTCCGGAGAGGCAAGGTGGGATCGACTTCGAGGCAAGTGATTTCAGATTGATTTCGAGGCGAAACGACAGCGATCCCCTCGACCAGATTGCTACAACATTAACTGGTGGCAAGCTTGGATCATATTCGAGGTGGGCCGGCGAAGTCAGTCGACTTGATCGGAGAGGCAACACGGCTTGATCGACTTCGGAACATCTTGATCCAATGTGTGAGATGTGCTTCGGCGAGGGGCACATCGAAGGGGGAGAGGGTCAGAGGTGGATGAGATGGGAAGGCAACTTCAGACTCTAGTGGCGACTTCATCAGCGAGGCGACGAGATTTCATCGGCGGCAGCAACTTCATCGGCAAGGTGATGAGATTTTGGTGATGGCGAGGTAAGTCATGATCAACTTCATCGGCAAGGCGCCAAAAACTTCTTCGGTGGTGGACTTAGGGAGCTCTCAAGCGAAGGGGGCATAGCAGTTGAACCAATTAAAGATGCACTGAACCGACTGAAGATGCATGTGAAGTAGCCAAAGGAGCAAATGAACCACTTGAATCATTTTGAGCCATTGATTTCTAATTGGACGGGTGAAAGAATGCAAGGTTGCTACCCAATTGAGTGGGTAGCACCTCCATTAAATCCTATAGATTATATATACACACACACAATATATATATATATATATATATATATATATATATATATGAAAAAATGACTATGTAGAGCGCAAGGTGTAGAGCGGCCACTCAAACGTCCATTTTAAGATGAGCGAGCGAATTTGATGTAAGTTAAGTTAGAAGGAAGAGATTACATGTTGGCCGTCAATCTGATATGAATGATCAAGATGTGGTCAGAATTTTGAGCCCAAAATTTGCCCTAACATAGAGGTGGCAGGATTAAAAAATTTGCCCCAAAAAATTTCTCTCCCCGAGCGACATTCTTCAACGACTGAGGCGGGATCCTGAACGTGCTGCTATGATGTTCTCTATGGATGGAGCTGTTGCGACATTTTTTGCCACTGTTGCGATCTTCTTGTATTAGCCTTTGACATTTCTCTCTTTGACCATAAAAGAGTAAGCCGCTACGACCTTCCTCTTGTGGTGGCCGCTCGCATTTCTTCCTTTGTTTCAGATAGGAAAAACTTATTGGTTCAAATTTTTAGATAGGAAAAACTATTTAATTTGGCAGGGATATGGAAACGTGTTGCGTTCTTCCTCTCCCCCATAGTCTTTGGGCATTCTTCCCTATGATGCAACAGAGGTAGTAAGTAGATGGTCCTAAAAATGCACACCAGAATGCAAAAACTATGGAGTATAATAAGTAGATGAAATCCTAAAAGCAAAGCACAACTCAGCCAAATGTGATCTCTGTGTAAGAACAAGATAGATTGAAAAGAGGAAAATATCAGTTGCCAAAAAAAATTTGTAGAATAAAAGATTGAAAATAGCTTCGACAAAAAAATGTATCCTCCATGGGATCTAGGTATTAACACTTACAAGGGACAAATAAGTGTTTGTTCTGGGTCTTGGGGAAGAGGCCCTTATCGGGAGCTCTTATCCAACGCTCGACGATTAAGAACACAACAGATTGGAGATCGGATCGAGGAAGACCTTTGCAAACTTGATCACATGGAGAAGAAGACCACGATGCTGGAGAGGGATGCTGGAGAAGAAGTTATTCAGTAGAGAGAAGTTGCACTAGACAGAGGTCGCCAACAACACTGGATATGCACTTGAAAATTTTGGGGGAAAAATGCCAATCCAGTGCTTATACATGTAGGTCTTTTTTGCCCCTTTTTTCAGATGGAATCACAGTTGTTCATTTTAAATAAAATGCCACGATCATCTTTTGCAACCTCATTCGATCCATCCATTGTTGGAAAAATCAACAGTAGAGCGGCTGCTCTACATATACTACAACAAAATCGTCAATTTTCGACGAACAATTTTCGATAGACAATTTTCGACGGACAAGAATCCTTCGTAATTTCTGATGGCATTTGTGACGGATAGAAAAATCCTTTCGAAATATCAAGAGCCAAAATGTCCTTCGCTACTATAGAAGACAAATCCTCGTCCGAAGGGTATAGCCTTCGGAGTTATCGAGGGATTTAAATCCGTCAGTAATTCCTAAATCTAGAGTCATTGATAATTATATTTATAACAATATATATGTGATATAATATAATTATATGTTTAATATTTTATTATTAAATTTATCGATGGATGTAGCCTTTAAAATTATTGAGGGATTTAAATTCATCAATAATTATATTTATAATAATATATATGTGATATTATATAAATATATGTTTAATAATCTATTATTAAATTTATCGATGGGTCTAGGCTTCGAGATTACCGAAGGATCTTTAATATCTTAAAAATAATTTTCGATAGAGTTATCTGTCAGAAGCTCATGTTCCCGTCAGAGGTTTCCATGGGTAGAACCCATCGGAGCCTCCGACGATGTGTTTTCCATCGAAAGCTCTGATGGGTTCTCTCGTCGGAGGTTGCGCCCATCTAAAGTTTCGGCGGTGAAGCCCTGTCGAAGTTTCAATGGGTGAGACCCGTCGAACATTCCGACGGGACTTCACTCGTCAGAACTACCGACGGTTTCTTCCATCGGAACCTTTAGTGGGAGACATCTGTGGCAGCTTTCGAAGGATTTTCTCCCTTCAAAATTTTCGAAGGTTGAACCTTCGGAATTACCGACAGTTTTACCCTTCTGACAAATTTTTTTTGCGACGAGGACTTTTCTAATGGCTCTCTTTTCATCGAAAAATCCGTCTCTTTCCGTTGAAAACCCCATCGAAAAGTTCACGTGATTTCTTACGGATTTAGCTATTGGAATCATTATAAATCTTGTAGTGATACTCATTTTTCCCATATATATATATATATATATATGTATATGAGTTTAATAAGTGTGTCAAACACTTTTATGAAGCATGTCTCAA
The DNA here is from genome assembly GCA_030549335.1 of Pontederia crassipes. Lineage (NCBI taxonomy): Eukaryota > Viridiplantae > Streptophyta > Magnoliopsida > Commelinales > Pontederiaceae > Pontederia > Pontederia crassipes. The sequence goes on from CM060190.1 coordinate 42,424,181, forward strand.
GTGGCTTTACACATAATTTAGAGAATCATTAATGACAATAAAAATGTGATTAATAATAATTATATTAATTATTTTCAAAATTTCATGAACTTCTACACATTATCATCTTTCATAATTGGTATAATTATTTTTTATAACTTTTTATCATATAAACTATTAATAGAAAACTATTGAAAAATAAAAGAAATGTAAGACCACTTAACACGTTCATTTGTTTACTTTATGATATATATATATATATATATATATATATATATATATATATATGGTTTAACGTGTTAATGTATGTGTCAAACGTTCGTATCAAGCAATGTCATTAGGCCTTACACACATATTTTTTTCGATATTTTTCTTCATTTTTTAATTAATGGATCATTGATAATAAAAAAATATTATTAAAATTATCAATAATAATTATATTCATCATTTTCAAAAGTTTACAAACTTTTTTATTATTATCTTTCATAATAGATGTAATCATTTTCTATAACTTCTTATACTATAAAATTATTTTTACTTATCATTAATTATCGTGTAAACTATTAGTAAAAAATATATCGAAAAAATAAAGAAAGATTTGTGTAAAGCTAATTGCGCTTCACACGCACACATTAAACTCTCACACACACACACACACACATATATATATATATATATATATATATATATACGTATACATACATACCAACCAACTATATATATATATATATATATATATATATATACACGTACGTACGTATACATACATACCAACCAACTTCTAAATCTAAGTGGTTGAACATTAATTTCTTTTGTAAAGATTAAGAATTTGAATATTATACGAACCTATGTTGTTACTTCAACTTTCTTGATATTATGCCAACTTCGAAAGAAAAAATATTAATAAGATAACATTAAGCTATAAATTATAGTATTGTGGCGTCAAGACATTAAAGGCGACATAACGAACCCAAAAACTTTTCAAAGGGGGCCAAAATAATATTGTAAAATAAAAATATTAAATTAAATTTAATATTAATTAATTAATTAATTAATATTTAATTTAATTTCAGAGGATCGAGTATTGAAATTTTAAATATTATATATATATATTGTCTAAGGGGCGGGGTGGGGCAGCTTCATATTTAACCTTTAATTTAAGTTCAACTGCAGTACCAAGGAGCCTATTACAGGATTCAAACTATACTATTAATGGTTAAATGACTCATAAATGCAAACTCTTGATTTTTTTTCTTGTCGTGTTACAAACTCTTTGATGAATTAAATTACAAGGGTGACTCATGACCTAATGAAGTAAGTAAAATTGACTACCATACTATTTATCAATGTCGATGAACTGTATGCCACAGGATATGTTCACGGCCGGAACCGATACTTCGCACGTTACGCTCGAGTGGTGCATGGCGGAGCTTATCCAGAGCCCGGAAGCCATGAAGAGACTGCAAGATGAGGTGAGAGGGGAGGCGGCTGGGAAAGAAGGTGTCAAAAGCGAAGAGCTGGAGAAGATGCCCTACTTGAAAGCTGTGGTGAAGGAAGTCCTGCGCCTGCACCCTCCGGCGCCGCTGCTGCTCCCGAGAGAATCCATGGAGGAATGCCAGCTGCAGGGGTACCACGTCCCGAAGGGCACGAGGGTCCTCATCAACGCCTGGGCCATCGCCAGGGATCCCAGATACTGGGAGGCCCCCGGCGAGTTCCGCCCCGAGAGGTTCCTGAACTCCGCCGTGGATTACAAGGGGAACGACTTCCAGTTCATCCCCTTCGGCTCCGGCCGGCGGATTTGCTCCGGGATGCCGTTCGCCGTCGCCTCCGTGGAGATCGCGGTGGCGAACCTCGTGCACCAGTTCGACTGGGAGATCCCTAGCGGCTGGGAAGAAGAGTTCGATGCCACCGAAGCGCCTGGATTGACGATGCGTCTGAGGAATGGACTCCATCTCGTACCGAAACCATGGATACCTAAACAACGTACATGATACATGCATGCATCGCCGTGCATGCATCTTAATTGGTAATTACACCTACGTGGCTACGTACCATTCCAGAGAAATTAAAATAAGGAATTGTATTATTATAAGAATAAAAAAGGGTTGAAGGACGCTTTATGTGTCAGGCACATATTTGTTTTTTAAATTTTTTTTATATCTTTCTTTGTCAATAACTTAAAAGGTCGTATAATAAAAATATGATCTAAATTCTCAATTCGTCGTTTTTTAAAATTTTAGGGGCTCCTTGCACGTGATTATTCTTCATATTATATATAATCATTATTTTATAATTCCTTATGCTATAAACTTGTTTTTCTTATTATCATCAATAATTATATAAGTTATTAATAAAAAATGTCCAAAAAAAAAGAGTACGTGTAAATAGTAATATCAAAAGTGCATGCTCATTTTTTTTCCAATAAAAACAAAAGAATGACCGAGAGAAACTTGAACTATTCATGTATGACTGTATGCACCGTGGAGAACTTAATTCCTCGGCGAAAGTAAGATTGGCGACGTGACATTAATTATTTAAATATTCGTATTTTTCGCGTACGCCAGTTGTGGACTTCTCACAACGTTAACTGGAAAAACATCACACATGCAAATATACTAGAAATCGTAACGTCCCGCGGAATATGGCATAGTTCATACCAACTTTTCACTACGTGTGTTTTTTCGTCTTTCTCTGGAAAGAAAGGTTGATCGCGACCGTGCGCTAATAAATGGGCATTATATATGTATATAAAAGGAAAATGTGGTCTCCACGTAAATACGATGAATTTTACACGGCATGGACACGAGGGACGTGGATGCGTCACTGGGCTTTGACGCGATCAGCTACCAACCAACAGACAACTCACGAGGTCGCAATCAGTCGGAAAGAGAAACGCGCTGACATTTATCCAACTTGATCCCCCATCACGTCTCGACAGGCGGCTACAAAAGTATCCGAAAAAAGGTCGCTGGTATGGCCTCCACCAACTCCACGATAGCAGATATTCTTAACCTCCCGTAGACAAGCTTTACGTGTAATGCCTAAAGAAGAAAAAAAAAGGTTTTAAAAAAGTGCCTTGTGTCTGATGTGCTAATTCAATTTTTTTTAAAACTTAAATAATTAAAAATAACAACATCATTAATTTTATATTCTTAATATTTTTGAAAGAAATTTTTTAAAATAAGAATTTTAATAAAATTTGAACTTAACTGATACCATGTTGAATCTATTTTTTTAAAAAAACTTAAGTCATTAATAAAAGCAACATTGATTTTATATTCTTAAGAAATGACGTAAAAATTCGAGCGAAAGTAACTGTAGTGGCAAAAGAATTAAAAATTAATTTTTTTGGCATTTCATATATATATATTATATAAATAAAAAAAATCTGAAAACTTTACGCACTTATAATTCAAAGAACATCAATTTCATATCTTTCTTTCTATTTAATCCCAGGTTTTTTTCCCACTTTTCTCTCCACGTTGCAAATTCACTCAAACTCTTGTCGCTCCCTTGATCATTTTTAAGGTCTCTCCCTTAATTACGGGGCGAGTCGCCCGCCATAAAATATTAAAATTTTTTATTAGTATATATATGTTATATAATGGTATTTATTAATAATTCATATTTAATTTTGTACGTAGTTTGTCTCGTTAAATTCATGTTGAAGTAAAAAGTTTTTTATGAGATTCCTTTCCAACACTGTTTTCCATATACTATGAATAAAATTATGAACATAATATCTCTTTAACACAAACAAGGATCATACAAAAAGAAAAAAAAGAAAATTAATTTCATTATTAAAATAAGATTTTCATGATGTCAATAAAATTTACTAACTAAAAAATCCTCATATCCATTATTGTAAATAATAATTCTAATATTCCTAACCTTACAATTATTCGTTTATGTCTACTTATTGTCATTACTGATATCTTTCATGACTTAATGTAAGTACATCTTATTAGAGTTATCTTATTTATCCATTGTATGATCATGAACTATGATTCTTAAGTTATCTTATGATATTATTATCAAATAAAAATTTAATTGATCTTTATGACCCATGTATGGCAAGATGATCCATAATGCACAAAGATAAATAAAATGACGAAAATAGTTTTAAATATAAAATAAAAAAATCACAGGCCAGCATAATTGTGTATTGTGTCTTGTGCTTTGATGTTAGGTAGCATAACTAAGAAAACATAGTGAAACTACCATCATTGAGCCACGTTGCACTTTCATTATGTACTACTATTGTATCAAATTTATCCACCTTGTACTACAAACTCCGCTCCAAAAAGAGAGTTTGTTATGGTGTGTGTGGCACTAATGAAAATAGATAAGAAGTAATATATTCTACCCTTAATAATAAAGAGCTATCAAAAAAGTAACTTTCATGATTAAAGCAATTTTATGGTTGAAATAGCTTCTAATAGTTAAAGAATAATAAAAAAACAATTTTTATTAATGGTTGAAGTATAAACTCAACTCAAGAATAATTGATTGCAGTGGTTGAAGGATAAAAGTTAATGGATTAATAACTGTAATTAATTAATTATCACGGGTTATGGATAATAGTTCATTGATAAATTACTAAATGAAGCCAAAATTGACTTATGGTCAATTGATGATTTATTTAATGATAAATGGATTTATACTAATTATTCAAAATTTAATTTATGATATGAAAATTTGTTATAATATATTGTTAATTGTTTGTTGTCAATCAAAAATTGATATGATCATTATCAATCGTCGAATTATTTATTAATTATTATATTAAAAATTGGTTATGCATATTGAATATGATGTTTATGGAGCTATTTGATGCTGCATATGTTAAAAGCCTATTCATTATTCATATGGTATTGTTGGATGACCTTACACAAGGAGTGTTATACTCATTGAAAATTTCTCTTCTAATTAGATAAGTAGATTGTGGCAAAACTTGCACATAGATGTGAACATTGTAGAGATGTAATTGTTGGTGTTAGAAAAAGAATATTGTATAGACATGGACTCGTTACCCTCACGTCATTGTATATTGTAAATTAGAATTATTATATCTAAGTCTTCCACTTATGTAAGATATATGTTGACAATCAAAATTGAAATCAAGTAATAGCTAGAATTGGATAAAACTCAAAATGGACTCTTGAGCAAGTGTTCTAGGCATGTGTCATGACATTATAAAAATGTATAAGCATTCCATATGCAAGCATCATGACCATGACATCAAATAAAGATCAAGTAAATTTTCAAAATATAAAGTCTTGAATATTCTAAAGTCATTAAATGGATTTTTGCTAATTGCCTATATTAGAAATTGGAGCTATGTTTTAGATATGAATTAGTTTCAAAAGGTTATTTAAAGAAGTAATAACCTATATACTAAAGAGATTATTCACATATACAATAACACGTGTCATAATGAAATTATTCCCAAATAATATGAGACAAGACAAGAATTGATTATCGTTAGGGAGCTTACACTTATTTATGATTTTATGAATTTGGATGTATCCAAAGATGATGTTCCCCACGTTCGTGTTCCTTGTGCTCCATGTATCCAAACACAAATTTAGAAGTGGACACAACCACAATTAGGAAGTCAATAATGAGCAAGGCACATCAACAAAAGAAATCAATAATAGGCCAACAATCAATAGCTAACAATAATTAACCAGTAGACCAACCATGCCAAACGCCACAATTAAACTTTGTTTAGTCATTGTGCAAGAGCTACCATGAATCCCAAAAAAATTATTCAAAAGATACTAACGAAATGTTCTTGAAAATATAGCCTTCTAACTTTGATGGAAACATTACTTGATCAAGTCTCTTAAAGAAATCTTTGAGGAAATATTGTACATTGAAGATAAAAAAAGTTGATTATGTTGCAAAGCGTCTACTAAAAAATGCTAAGGATTGATGGAATGTCACCAAATTTACAAAGTTCTTTGATTAGAATGTTATTACCAAAGATGACTATAAAGAAGCTTTTGAAAATTGGTACCTCCCATAATATGAAAGTGGACAAAAATAAAAAGAGTTTTTTCAACTAAAAAAAGGGAATATGATGGTCCTCTATTTCAAGACCATATTCATAATATTGGAAAGTGAAACACTATGAAATTGAAGGAGAAGCATCGAACTAAAAGGTTTGTCAAATGTTTCAAACCTAGACTACACATTAAAGTGATGGAGGAAAATTGTCAATCCCTTAAAGTAACAAAAGAGTTAGTATCATATGTGGAATAAGATTATTGAGGAATCGAAAAAATATCAAAATGACAAGGAAACCAAGAAGACCTAGGATCAAAATTATTCCTCGAAAATAGATAGACTACATGACAAGGAAGATCAAAGAGACAATCACCAAAGGAATGATCAGAATAACAAAAGACCATACCTAATGTACTAAGAAGAATGGAGATAGACAAGAATCCCGTCCTTATTGTCAAAACAATTATTTGGATTATTGCCACTAGAATTATCGGAGCCTACATCAACTGTGAGAAATTTGATCATTTCATCACATATTATCTAGAGATGGAAAATCAAAGAATAGATGAAGGACCTGCTAGATTGTCACTAAAGGGGTGTTCAACATAAGGGATGACATCGAGCAACCCGAGAATGATGAAAATTAAGGCACAATATAAAATAGACAAATACTCATATTAGACCTTATATGAGAATTCAGAAATGTTAGTAATGAGATATGACATTATTTTGAGGTAATCAATTAATTATTAAGATTGGTTAAACTTTTATTTTGATATTCGAGAACGAATTTATTTTTATTTCTCTTTCATTCTTTCTCTCACTCTTGCATGTTTCCCAAGGCAAAAATCATAGTGACGCACCACTCGAGACACCTCAACCACCAGCAACAATCGGCCTTCCTTTTCCATCAACAACAATGGATGAATATCAACAATCGACTAGATTGATCATAAAGGAGGATTCCTAATGCAAAGAAGGAAGAGTTGTGGATTCTTATCAACTTTGAGGCATGTAAGGGATCCCCTTGTATTTAGTATTACAAGTCTATCATTTGCACATAGATTCTTGTTGAATAACATCCCTAATAGTGTGACATAAATCATGAGGAATCAACCATGTTGTATATGCACTTCAAAACTTATCTAGGGTTCATAGAGGCAAGACTTTAGTTCACTAGAACTTTGTTCGTATTGAGAATAATCTGACATAGATAATTTTGAACTCAATAGGAATTTGAAAAGTGTGGCTTGGATTCTATGAACCTGAGCCGATGATGGTAACTCATGAGAATACTAGCTCAAGTTCATCCATACTTGGCATGAGTTCTATTAACAAGAAATTGACTACATTGATCTAGATTAATAAGTTCAGCCTGCACTTGACTTTGCTTGGGATTCCATTGTTAGGATTAGGTGTGAGTTAGGAATAGGAGAATATGACTCAAGTTTCACTTGACCCAACCTGAATTTCGAGTGTGATTTACCCTTTTTTGAGATAAAAAATTGTTATAAATTATTTTCTAATTAATATTTCTGACATTATCATTAATTCATTCATGTATGTGCCAATACTAATATCTTCCCGGACATAAATTTAATTATATCTTGTTAGTTTATACATCCATTGTATAATCATGAATTAGAAATATGGTGTGATGAAGCATAATGCACAAAGATAAACAAAATGAAAAATATAGATATCATAGAAAAACAAGATAAAAGATAATAGTCATGTGTCACGGATTGCCTTTAGTTGATGTTATGGAATTGTTAATATCTAATGGTAGAGCTGGGTAGTGTAACAAAAGATGAAACGGTTGAGACTACTTAAAGTTGAAGCCTACACGACACTTTTGACATTCCTATTGCATCTAATTCTTTCACCCTGTACAATGAACTATTCACTCTGAAAAGAGAGTCCACAATGGTATGCACCCCATTGATAAAAATATAGCATTAGATTTATGACGTACACTTAATAAAAGTTCTTAAAAGTAATCTTTATGCTCGAGGGTTGCAGGGCCCCGTGGGGAATCCCCAATCAGGCACCCCATTCATAGAAACTTTTCTCCTTGTGGAAGTGGGGCCAGTCCAAAATTGGCTCTGAAGGTCACTTCTATGATCGGGGTGGAGATACGTGACCTCGCCTCGTAGGACCTCGATCCTCAAAATTAATATTATTTAATTTAAATATTAACTTAATAATTTTATGTTAAAAAATTATTATATGTGGTTCTAATTATTACATGATAAAATATTGTGTTATATTATTTTTAATTAGTTAATTTTCAATTATTTAATATATATTAATTCTTTTAGTATTTTTTAAAATGATTATTTTATTATTTTATAATTATTAATTACTTTATAAGTAAAACGATGGGGATTCGAAGTTTTTACGGGGAATCGAGGACCCATAGAGATGGGGGCAGAGATAAAACTAGACTCGCCTCGAGGATGGGGTGGGGCAGGGGCTATATCCCTTGCCCGAATAGGGTCAAGCACCACTCCTATGTAGGCACACGTCAATGAATGTTATATGGTCCACTTTCATTATAATTAAATTATTATATTCAAGTTTTCTTCAATGCGATTAAAGTTAAAAAACGTTTAAGTTATTGATGCATATAAAATATAACATATTTTAGATTATTATTTTAATTAATTTTTCAGTAATTTAACCATGACATGCATCATTTTAGGTCATTTTTAATAATAATTCCGGATTTATGCAGTCTGACTATTGATTGTCTGAATATTTTAATTTTTGAATAAATTGACTTAATTTCTATAATTATTTTGCGGACGAGTCGGACAAGTCGAGATGACAGAAATTATTCTTTTACGACCGAGATCATTGGACGCATATATGACATCATTAATCGAGCAAAACATACTTAGTTATCATTAGCCCATAAGATATCATGATAAGTTGTTATTGGCCGAGATAAAATAAGAAAGGTGCAAAACAACATAGAGATGGAGATTATCGGCCGATAAATCCAACACCAAAGATCTATCATTAATCAAGGTGTATCGGCCGAGAACTCCATATCAATCAAGTTTATCAGCCGCAAAATCCAAAGTTGTATCATTACCGGCCAAGATCGTTGGGCACAAAAGTTTATCGAGCAAGTTTATCGGCCGATAACTCCAATCATTGGGCGCAAAATATAATATTAACAAAGTTTATTGGCCGAGAATCCTCAAGAAAAGTCTATCATCGGGTGCAAAATGGATAACTTTTTATCATTAACCAAGTTTTATCTCTAATCAAATTTAAAGTTGACCGTATGATTTATCAACCGTGATCTGCATGAAGACCTTTCGCACCTATAAATACGTGAAGAAGTCGTCGTCCCAACTGGTGCTCTGAAGTTCAGGTTTCTTTGCCGTCGAGTCGAGAGTTTGCAGGCTTCGACCAAGAGGAGAGGGCGCGGCCCAAGATTGAAGAAGGGGTGCTGGCCAATGTTCCTATTTGAAGTCTGGTGTTTGCCATTTATGCACATACTTTGTTTGGGTGTAATTCTTTCTTTATTATTTTTATTATCTGTCATATTTCTAGGATGAACTCCATAGTTTTTTAGGATTATTATTGAAGGGGAACTATTTGGACCATATATTATTTGTTTTAATCTTTTTTTATCAATTAATTAATTGTGCTTAGTGCTTTTAATTTAATTATTTGGATTTCTGAGTTGAGTAATTACCAGTTTGTGGACTACTTGATTTTATATTTTATTTAGTTAAATTAAATGATTTATTACGAAATAAAAAATTGACATAAATTTGATAATTAGTGTGTGGAGAATCAAGTTTGTGTAGTTTGTTAATCTATACCAATTTGTGAAGTGATTAATGGAATAGGGAATCCAATTTAATACATCTTAATTTTAATATGATTTGATGGGATGCCAATTTGTGGAGTCTTCAATTCTTATTAAATTAAGATAGTTTAATTTGCATATTTAGATTGAGGAGACGTCAATTTGTGAAGACCGTAATTTAATCATATCAAGTTAATAATTTAGGGGGACTCTAATCCATCATTAAAGATTAAATTTATCTTTTATAGTTCAAATATTTATCCTGATCTATTTTCATCCTAAGGCCTAACTTCAACACCATTATCTTATTTTTATCTTATTTTTTTATTTTATTTTATAATTACAAAACATATTTTCAAAATCTATGTTTTTCCCTCTTATTAATTTATAAAATTAAATATTAAATTAATAATATTCCTCATGAGTTCGATATTCTTTACTCCTATTACCATATTACTTGAGCGATTAGTTCACTTGCTAGCGATTTTATTTTGCTACATTATTTTACGCGTCAGTTATAAATTTGAGTAATATCTCAAAGACAAATAATGACATTACAAAAGAAATAACGTGAGGGTGGATAAGATCCAAGGATGAATGAAGAAAAGAAAGATAAGTTCGATCAGGAGAGGGCATCGACCAGAGCTTAAAAAACGAGTAGGAATGCTTTTTCGGCATTGAGACAATAGAAGAAAGGTCCTCGTGCCCTAACCTTCCAATGAGAAATGACATATTCAATTGTTTTGAGTTGTCTCACATTCGAAATGATAGGATAAATATTCATACTGTGATCAGTAAAATATTTTGCATATGGTAGATTTCGAATTTGAAATCTCGAATAAAAGTTCAAATTGTGATTAGTAAATATATTCTGGAATCCGAAATCTCTTTGAATGAAGACAAACTGTTTAACATTTAATCTCAACCCCGGTTGGTCTTCATATTCAATTTCTTAAATGAGTGAGGTCCATCACAATGTCTGTGTGCACAAAAAAATTGTCATTTTAGGTCTAGCAAGTTAAAATAAAACCCACATGGTGTGAATGGTTTCTTTCTCTCTCTCTCACACACACATATATCTATATATATATATATATGTATGTATTCATTTCGTGACAACTCTAAGAATTCTCCAAAACCAACGCATAATAGCAAAGAATATTAATAGGTTACGTCGTCCTTGATTAGTGCATAATACTTAAATAATTTGCTTTGCAAAAGTCTTCTGCAAATGAAGCACATCATTACGTAAGATATATTTAGTTATTCCGAAGAATGTGGAAGGTTATCCATTGTTTTCACAATCAAACAAAGGAGATGCCGGTCAATTAATCTGTGGTTAAAGTAATTAAATATGTGATTACACAATCTATTTGAAATAGTCATGCATTTTATGTAGCCGTCTCGTCACGGAGGTAATTTTGACTCAATTCTATGCCCATTTATAATTAGTTAGCATACGTATATCATGCCAACGCATGCGCTTGCGCTGGTGGAAATGGACATGATCAATTAACAACTATTTGTTAGTAACATGCAAATTAATCTATAGACAGTAACACCAATTTGAATCCTTCAAAGCTTCCTTAATTAGAGGACAGGCTAAGTAGATGTAATCCATATACAATTCACATATATTCGTGCAATATGTATTCAAAGGCTATGTATGAAAAGGACATGCATCAATTAGGGAGATAATAATTATAGAAGAAAAGAGAATGCAGCTGCATGAAATATGCGCAAAGTAACAAGTTGATCACCTTACGTATAAATTAATGTTTTTTGTACAACAAATTGATCGACTAATTGTAACATGCATATATAGGATATATAAATTGAGCATATAGTCAGTGCTCTCATAATTGACACATGCACCTATCTGTCCAATCACTTATGCGATTTCGAGCCGAAGTCAATATTCAAATTTTTGTCTGAACACAAAGAAAAAAGTCAATACGAACTTATTGTTTCTGACTAATATAATTTAGGTATACAAGATAAGAAATTATTTCAAAGATCTAGAATTCCGTATCAAGATGTGGATTAATGTATTCTCCATTCTTAAATTAGGAATTCATTTTAATTAGCCGATTAATTAAGAAATACTTTGAGATTATAAAACTCTTAACACTACCAATTTGATTGTTTTTCGAGAAGGTCAACAAATCATATAAAATTTTAGAAAAGTAATATATTAAGCGGACATGAGAGATCGAGACTAATGAAATTAATAAAACAGAATAGGTTTAGAAATTTTGTTCGTACCTTAGAAAATATTATTATCTCATGCTTCTCTTCTAGCTTTCGTGTTTTGTTATGAGGCATAAGAAAATTAATAATAAAAATATCTTTTACGATATTTTAATTTTAAATATTTTAATAGTCATATCCAACCCTACGTAAGCTTTGATTTTTTTTATATATCGCAGTTTAAGTAAAATTGTTGTTAAATAGGATGTGCTACCAATTAATTCAAAAGTTTAAAATATGAGGATAAGAATTATTTTTATATTTATAGTTAAACACATTTTTTTATGTTGTAATTTTGGCTTACCTCAATCAGATCACTTACCAAACACTTTAGTTAACGTTTTAACCTAAGTTAAACTACTATATTCTACTTTAAAGTTTAAACTGTGTGCCGAACACAACCATAGACAATTAAAGCATTCATCAGTACTTTTGCCAAATCAATGGAAATTTCTAAAAAATATATATATAATTAAAGCAAATTAACTAATAAATTCTCTTTCAACTATTAATTATTTTTATAGTACTGTCTTATGTCATTGATTTCTATCCTTTTCGTTAAGAAATCGTCAACCATTATTACTACCTATTGATTATGGGTAGGAAAAAATGCACGTCCTCTAACAGTCCAACTTGCTAATGCAAAAGATGAAGAAACTTTAAAAAGTTCATATATACACAGGAGAATTGAAAGGTAGCCCTCACCTGACGCTTGTTCCCGGCTCCACTGCGCTATAAATGTGGAAAGCCACATAGCGGAAAGACATCATCACCGAGCAAAAATGTCTCTCTTACAGTCCTCATTTGATCAGCCATCCGCCCTCACCATCTCACTCTTGCTGCTTTGCGGCCTTCCCCTCCTCTTGCTGCTTCTGGGGCGCCGACCTCGCAGTGGACGGCGGCTTCCTTCCCCACCCAGGCTGCCGTTCATAGGCAACCTCCACCAGATTGGCAACCTTCCACATCGCTCCCTGGCCGCCCTCTCCGACAAGTATGGACCGCTCTTGCTCGTCTACATGGGCCAAGTGCCAACCCTCCTGGTCTCCTCGTCGGAGATGGCCAAGGAGATCACCAGAACATACGACGTCGTCTTCGCCGACAGGCCCTTCCTCAAAGGTTCCTACCTCCTCATGTACAAGCGCCTGGATGTCGGCTTCGCCCCCTACGGCGACTTCTGGCGGCAAGCCAAGAAGCTCTGCGGCCTCCACTTCCTGAGCACCGCGAAGGTTCGCGCCAACCAGTACAAAAGAGAGGAAGAGGTGGCTCGGATGGTAGAGATGATCTCTCGAGCTGCTTCTTCCTCGACGGCGACGGAGGTGTCCACCAGGTCTGGGGACGACAACGTGGTCGACATGCGAGAGGTATTCGGCCTCTACATCAATGACCTCGTCTGCAGGTCCATCGGGGGGGCGAGACTGATGGAGGAGAGCAGGAAGGCGCACGTGTGGCAGCTGCTGAAGGACTCCATCTTCGTCTTCGGCGAAATCTTCGTCGGAGATTACTTCCCGTCGTTGGGGTGGGTCGATGACTTGTTCGGTATGGGCGTGCGGACCAAGAGAGTCGCGAAGAGATGGGACGCGTTCTTCGACGAGTTGATCAAGGAGCATTTGGATCATTTGAAGGACGACGATGGGGAGGAGAAGGGCTTCTTGCATGAGTTCCTCGCTCATATTGACAAGGAGAAGACGGAGGTGCTACCCATCACTATGGATAACATCAGGGGAATTATGGTGGTAAGTAATTCTTTTGCTTTTTCTTTTTCTTTTTCTTTTTGAGTTACAAATATAAATCCTGAAACCGGGTGAGATAACACGATAAAATATGCTGCCGAAGTCTGAAGTTTCAAAATGAATACAAAGAAAAAAAATCGATGCAATACAACAAGATTAAAGTGATAGAATATATATTAATTAATTTATCAGAATAAATATGGATCGAAGAATAATTTTCATACGTAAAAATCTATAATAACAAATTATCATATAAGTTTATATATCTACCTACATTAAAATCATATACACGTAAATATGTTAAGTAGCTTGCATATATATAAAGAATTTGTTATGCACCGTAAAGATAGACTCATAATTCTAGGATCCCACATACAAAATCATAATGATCACACTGCATGAAGTGAATCCAAATGAAAAATGAGCACGTTTTCATTATACATGCAAAAGACATATCATAACTTTTTTTTCTATACTATCATATAAGTCTATCTTCACATATGAATAATGTATATATGAATAATTCTATTCTCCATATAGTTAATTTTAATAACGAATCACGATCGCATACTCAAACTGCGATAAATAAATTATTTTTCATATACTGTTAACAAACTTGTGCATTACGTTGATCATTAAACTATATTATATCTAACTTGTAAATTTCAGATCATTAAACTAAGAAAGAAGCCTGTTATGGAATTCATTTGATACTACTAATACGTAGGTAACTTATAAATTTAAACTATATATATTATATCTAACTTTAAATTTAAGCTCTTTCTTGTCGTGTTGCGACTCAGACGGATTTAAATATAAGGGTGATTCATGGCCTACTTAAATGAATAAAATTGACTACTTAATTACGATACTATTTTTTTTTAAATATCGATGAACTGTTTGCGCAGGACATGTTCACCGCCGGAACCGACACTTCGCACGTCACGCTCGAGTGGTGTATGGCGGAGCTCGTCCAGAGCCCGAAAGCCATGAAGAAACTGCAAGAGGAGGTGAGAGGGGCGGCGGCTGGGAAAGATGGGATCAAAAGCGAAGAGCTGGAGAAGATGCCCTACTTGAAAGCTGTGGTGAAGGAAGTCCTCCGCCTGCACCCTCCGGCGCCGCTGCTGCTCCCGCGACAGTCCATGGAGGACTGCGAGCTGCAGGGGTACCACATCCCCAAGGGCACGAGGGTGGTCATCAACGCCTGGGCCATCTCCAGGGACCCCAGGTACTGGGAGGCCCCCGACGAGTTCCGCCCCGAGAGGTTCCTGGACTCCGCCGTTGATTACAAGGGGAACGACTTCCAGTACATCCCCTTCGGCTCCGGCCGGCGTTTTTGCTCTGGGATGCCGTTCGCCGTCGCCTCCGTGGAGATCGCGGTGGCGAACCTCGTGCACCAATTCGACTGGGAAGCCCCCAAAAGCTGGGAAGAAGAGTTCGATGCGACCGAGGCGCCTGGACTGACCATGCGTTTGAGGAATGGGCTCCAACTCGTCCCGAAACCGTGGAGACCTTAAGAACGTATATGGCGTCTGCATGCATCTTCATCCGTACACCTACGTGCCCTTCCAGAGAAATTAAAATTAGGGATTATATATATATATATATATATATTATGAGAATAAAAAAAGGAGGACGTCTGTGAAGATTGGACTTATTTATGTACCGTACGCAGTTATCACTAGGTATCACTGTAGTGTGCATGCACCAAAGGAGAACTTCCTTGTGAAAGTATTGCTGTTGGTTAATTAGTCATTGAAATATTTGTATTTTTTGCGTACGTCGATTGCTCACAAAGTTAAACTAGAAACCAGAATTGATTTGAAATTCTCGTAAGCTCTATCGGAATTCAAGTTCTGATCGACGTACAAAATTTTGACTAATTCCGTGAAAAAGTTCTCGGATCCATTTGTTTGTGGAACCGGACGGAACGTCATCTTTATTTCGTCCAATTCCGCCAAACACCACCCCATAATCAAATTTCAAGACGAAAATAAGATTAGTGAACCGGGATCACATGATCTCGATTCCACACTCTCGACTTCATCATTTTTTTGTGGAACCAAGAGTTGTTTTAATTTTTTTTTTGTATTTTGAGTTTGACGTGGTCATTTTTATTTTTTTTCGAAATCCATTTTCTTTTTTTCCTTTTTTTCTCTCACACCATATTTTTTTTATAAAATAAATTGTTTAATAAATATAAATGAATTTTAATAAGGAATTAATATAATATTATTTATTACTTGTTATTTAATTAAAAAAATTACTATTTCATTAAATATAATTAATTTAAAACATAATTTTTTATATTTAAATAATATATTTTTAACAAAAATTTTTCCATAAATTTTTTTATTTTATAATTTTATTTTAATCAATAATATAATTATACTTCTTAATTAAAATAATCATTTTTAGTTCAAAACCTACCAAATATTCATTCACCACATCTACTTTTTCATATCGCATCAACCACGTTATTCATCGTCATCACATTCCACTCTAATTAAATACAATTGCTGAACTAATTAATATGTACCAAGAATTTAGGAAGAACCGCAGTTCCGTTTCTAAATGATCTCGTAAGTGTTGAGAACTTGCAACTTCCGCTTGTGGTGCATGAACTCGCCTCGTAACCCGAGTCATTCTTTATCCCTTTCCGCTTCATCTCTCTCCTCCTCCTTTGTTGCCGGCGAAACCCTAGCTTGGTTGTGCCGCGTGGATGATCGGCGACATCGGACGCAATTCGGCTCCAAGGTATGTGATATTTCTTCGATCTCTTGATGATTTTTGACCTTCCTGCTCTGTTGATTTGGACTCTATTAATTTCGCACGTTGTGTCATTTCTGGTACTCTGCGATTTTCAATCTTCCCTACGACACAGTGATTTTCTATGTGACATTCGAGCAAGGTTTTATGCAAGTATTGCACTGTGAGTTGGTTGTTATTAATTTATTACGTCTCTTGCACTTAGTCAGTTTTCTCAGAATCACACGAGTCATGCTCATTGCATTCTCAATGAAATTTGAGCAAGCTTTTATTGGTCTTCATAAACAACTCAGCCTTCACATCTTGGACATTTTATCGACAATGTATGGATAATGGAACAATCAAATGTGGTCAAATATTACTATGTTATGGAGCAATGGCCATTCGCACTTGACACTGTAAGAAATATGTTGATTTGTGACGCACGCACGAGGTCGCTAACATGGCGTTAAAGCATGACTAAAATAAATAATCACACATTAGCATTGACATGACGTCACAAGAGGAGACGCCGGCGTTCCGTAGTTATTAGCGTCGCAATGGCGTCAAGAATAAATGTGACGTTATTAATGTCATAGTTTGACATTATTACGACATTATCATGATGCAAAAAGTGTCATTGCGAGAAGTTTATACACGTCACACTTTCTCGTTTTCACACGTGATAATAGTACCGAGGTAGCGTCTCGATGGCACCACATCGTCGATCTGTAATGCTAATGTGATGCTAAATAAAAGCTATGAAAGGCAGTTAATATCTCATTTTGTCAACTCAATATCATCGCTATGAAGATGTTATTGATGTTGACGTAGCGTCGCCTTATTTTGCTACGTTAATTTGCATCACTATTCAATGGTCTGAAATCTGTGAGCTTCAGTTTGCTCGATGTAGAGTGGTGGCCAGCAACTGGAATGAACTGACATGAGATAACACTTGGTATTCATCCAATCAACTATGGAGATATATAGGGGACGTTTGAAAACGGAACCGTGATTCCTTCTAAATTTCTGGTGCATAGTTGAATTGACAGATTAGTTCGGGTTGTGTTTGATTGGAGTGAAATTTTATGATGAGGAATAAAGTGATTAATGTGATAAGAAAAAGTAGATGTGATGAATGATTTTTTTATGAGCTTTGATTAAAAATAATTATTATAATTATGAAGTATAATTTTATTATTAATTAAAATAAAATTTTAAAATAAAAAACTTTATGAAAAATTGTTAAAAATATATTAATTAAATATAAAAATCATTTTTAAAATTAAATATATTTAATGAAATATTACAATTTTTAATGAAATAATAAGTAATAAATAATATTATATTAATCTCTTATTAAAATTATTTTATCTTTATTAAATAATTCATTTTATAAAAGATATAGTGTGAAAGAAAAGAAAAGAAAAAAGAAAATAAATTTGAAAAATAAGAAATCATCGCGTCAACAAACACAAAAGACAAAAAAAATGTTGGTGTGGCTCCCGATTCTATAAAAAAATAATGAAATTACGAGGGTGGAATAGAGGTCACGTAACCCCAGTTTCATCACATTTATTATCGCTCCGAAATGAAATTTCGAAATGATGTTTAACGGAACCGAACGGTACAAGGACGTGAATCCGGCTTCCTGTCCAGTTGTGCAATCAAAGGCAGCCATAATGTCTAATTTCCATCCAAACGTCATAATTAATCTATCAAATTCTCCTATTCTCGGGAACTAATTATAAGTGAAGTTTCCTTCCAATCACAGTCAACAGTAAAGTGGACCAAACACAGTCAACAGTAACGTTCCACTGAATACAATTAAATTGGACTAATTTTTCACATTTTTCTTTTCCTCTTAAAGAAATGAAAGATATCGGACAGCGCTAATAAATATTCATTATATAAAGTTCTCCACGTAACCATTCAATTTCACTCGACTTGAACGGACGGAGGTTGAGTGAATAGCCGTTTAACTAAAAGTCTTAAGTTTAAAATTTTATCAATGAAAAAAATTTTCGTTAAGAGTCTTATTCATCGTAACTAGACATGTCTGAAATAATATTAAATTAGTCAGGATTGATGATAAATCAAGATTCTAATATATGATTCTTAATGTCACATGAGTTGAACAATTGACATTGTTTTTCGGATACTGAAGTGACAATAGAAAATAATTTTACCAGATGAACAGGATGTGAACGCCACTTTTTTAACATGATCTCGCGAATAGTATATAGAAACTGCGTTACATTGTTTATGTTCATTTTCTCTTTAGGAATCCTTGAGATCAAGAGGCTCTAGAAGCGACGACGAACGATGATCAAATCACTCGTTTTACATTATCTCGCAAGAAGTAAAACAACCAGAAAATTAAGATTTTCCTTTTTACAGAATCCTTGAAAGCAATTGGTTCTAGAAGGAAGGAATTACATTAATTATATATGATATCATTCACTTGTGACAGATCTTTATGAATTCTGAAAAGAAAAAGGGTACGAAAAATAGGAAAGAATATCATATAGGTGACAATCACAGAAAATATAACACTTCCGTGATTAATTCGTAATTAGTTTGCCCTGGAAAAGTCTTCTCAACTAAAGCTCATCATTGCGTAGATAATATTTATTTATTCCGAAGATTGTGGTAACTGACAAATTATTTCGTCCATATCACAACCGAGCGAGTTAAGTGGACACCGGCTAATTAATCTATGATTGAATCAATTAGTTGTTTAATTGAGCAATTAGTAAGTAATTAAGTACATTTGAAAGTAGCCGCCTTGCCAGAATATTTGATCTGTTATATATATATATATATATATATAATCTCCCGGTGTACGATTGTGATAATCGAAATGGACATGATCAATTAATTATAGCTAGCGGTCGCTAGTACCTTATAACTTTAATACGAAGTGGCACCGATTTCAATCATTCAAAACTTCTCAAGGCCGCCAGTATTTTTAAAACCGGATTGGACCGATCTGATCGGTTCAATCGTGAACCGGCCATCGGTCGGGTTTGATTTAGTATTAAAAATCGTATTGTTAAGAAATCGAATTGAACTGGGTTAATCCGGTCAAAACCGAATTGAACCGAAAAATCGGTTCAATATGATTTTTTTTCAAAAAGAGTAAAAAATATTAAAATAATGGAAAACAAATAGAAAAAAATGAAAGTATAAATTAATGATGGAAGAAAATGAAGAGAAGAAAAATAAGGGATTAGATTTGATAAGAGAAGAAAAAAAATAAGGGATTATATTTGATAGAATGAATGTAAAAAAGAATATTAGTAATAAGGAAGTTACATTTGAATTTGAAAATAAAAGATAAGAAGGTAATAATAAAGTCACATTTAAAGAAAGGAGAAAATTGTCATAAGATGATAAAATCTAATTCATTATAAATAATTTATATTAAAAATTGAAACATGAATAATATAATAAATTTGATAGGATGATAGTGAAAAAGGAAATAAATAATACTAACACATGGGAAAATAGTATAAAGAAAGATTCAAATAAAAAAAATAAAATTATTCATGAAATTAACTACTATATATTTTAAAAAAATAAAAAAAATTTCTACTATTTATTAATTTAAAATGATGATAATATGCTTTTTATTTTATTACTTATTACCTTTTACACTTTAATTTATAATATATTTTCTTGAAGTAATACAAATAATATTATTTTAAATAAAATTTGGTTCAATCCGGTCGAACCCGGTTGAATCGATCGAATCATGACCTAGTTGGCCGACTGGTTCGATCATCAGTCCGATTTTAAAAATATTGGATAATTCAAATAGATTATTGGTTATTTTGTTTAAAATTTTCAAGGGCCACCATATTATCTCATTTGGCTACGATAGATTACCGATTATTTTAATTGTAATAATAATCTTAATTATCATCTCACTGATAATCTAGATAGTAGACAGAGGATGTGACTTTCCAGATTACTAGTTACTTGACATGCATTTTGATAATAATGTCCAATCAATAAAAAATATTAATTTTAAATGTTTTATTAATAAATAAATATCATCCCATCTCATCTTCTCTATTATTTAATTTTTTTATAAATAACTTTTAATATTGTCTCATTTTATTTTACTATATTTATTGTTTCTATGTTTTCCTTTGTTTATTTATAATATCATATGATGAAAATCTAAAATAATTTTTAAGGGTATTTTGGTAATTTATTTTCTAGTTATTTTAATCATAACTTATATTACTAATACTTGCCAAACACTATAATGTGATATTAATAATAATTTAAATAATGATAATCTAGTTAAGTGGTGATCTAAATTATTGATTAATTAAATCGGAGGACAAGCCTCATAAATATTATATATATAATTCAAATTAAATGTATAAGGACATCCACTATAGAGATAATAATTATATAGGTTTTGCCTACATAGAAGAAAAAAAAAATCGATATGGATTTATGATTTTTTACTAATATACTTTGGACGGATATTATTTAATTGAGAAGATCAGGAATTATTTCCAGGACCTGAATCTCTGACACAAGTTGTGGATTAGTATCAATGTTATCATAACAAATATTATTTATAATACTATTAAGAATATATATAACAAATATTATATTATGTATAAAAAAGTTAGTGGACCTACTAAAGTTAAAATACTTACATATTATATATATTAAGATATTTTTATTGATAAGTCAATTATTTTCAATTTTTTAATACTTATAGTGATTATTATTATTATTATTTATCATTAAATGCTACTAGTAATATGTTAATTTTTTTATCATAAATCACTCTTACCTTTTATTTTTATTTAACTTTCTTTTTTTCATTTCTTCATTTCTCTCTTCATTAGTTTTTTTGCGCACTTTTCGTTAGTTTCACTTTTTTTTTCATTTCTTCCTCTCTCCACTAATTTACTTTATATTTAATGTTATTACCAATATATTATTTTATTATTATGGTAAATCACTTCCTTTATTGATCTTCTCATTATTATTTTTCTCATTTTTCCATTCATTCCTGTCTTCATTGATTTTATTTTCCTTATTTTACATTTCTTCCTCTCTCTTCATTTATTTCATTTTCCTTATTTTACCTTTCTTCCTCTCTCTCTCTATTAATTTTCCAGTTAACTTTGTTTTTCTGCATTCAATTAGTTTTATTTTTTTTCCTCTTTCCATCTTTTTATTTTCATTTTCGTGGTTTTTAACTTTTTTTCACCTTTTTAAAATTGAACTGAATTTCTTCCGGTTCAACGATTCATACCAGTTTAACCGGATTTTATTCGGCCAAACAATCAATCCAATTTTGACATGAAATCGGACCGGACCAACCACCGATTCGTGGTTGAACTAGTTGAACCGTCCGGTTCGATTTTAATAACCTTGATTAGTATTCATTTTTTTTCTTAAATTGGGTTAGATTTTAAGGAAGCACCAACTCGACCTGGCAGGGGCTCGGCACGAACACCAACCTAATTGAATAATTTTACATGAACTAAATATAGAGGTAATCATGAACTTATATGTACTTATTTTTTTATCTATCAAGACACGTTTTAAATTTATGTTGGCAAAAAATTCAAAGTGAATAATATCTTAATTGGATTAGGGAATGTTACAAAATAGTATCAAGACCTCACATGCCCATTTAAGTCATGTGAGAAATACAGTCCATGGGTCAATACAGATCGCTCAACAAAGACGTTGAGTTCTCTTCGTGGGAATGATTGTAACAACATGAGGTCTAAGAACTAATATGGTTTGATCGAATAGTATCACATAGGTAAAATTTATTATTATTTTAATTCAAAAATTAGATGATAAAATATTATAGAATTAAATATTTTTGAAAATTACAGAAAAGAAGGAAGTGAAAGAATAAGGTGAAAGTAGAATTTGATTGAGAGAAGTTATGGAAGAGAAAGAAAGAAATTTGAGTAGAAAGATATTTTTTATAAGTATGATTATGAAATAATTAGTAAAATTCATATTTAATTAAATTTGAATATTTAACATAAACCAATTAATGATGGATGACCAATGTAGATTTAACCCAAGACCCAAAAAGAGTAAAAAAAAACCCTAGTTAAGAACTATAAATAGATATGTCATGAATTAATGATGGATGACCAATGTAGAATTAACCCTAAACCATAAACCCTAAACCCTAAATCCTAATTGATATGCCATGATTGATAGATGTCATGATTGTATCCCAAATTAAAAGAGCACCTAATTGATCATTGATAAAGATAGACGTCACATGTACTTTGTGTATTGCGACCTTTATGATTGATTGGCCCCACGCGGCATGATATTCCCTTAATAAATGAGAACTCTCGACACGATCTTATGGTAACTCTAATAATTAAATGGATAATTGAATAATTGTATTGGGATTTTTATGGTATTGACAATTGTATTGCAATCGATTAAAGAATAAATAATTGATAATTGATTAATTGATAATCATATTGTGACTTTTATGACATTGACGATTGTATTGCACCATTTGCGGTTGAAGAGATAATTGACTAATTAACAAACATATGACAATCTTTATGGTATTGACGATTGTATTGCAACATATAAGGTTGATGGATAATTGGACTTATAATTGTATTGCAACCGTTATGATTGATGGATAATTGAATTGCATATAATCGATAATTGAATTGTGTCAAAAAATGCGCAGTGGAAAGGGATGCTAGTCAGCTCGGCGAAGTTGTAGGCCCCAAAAGATCAGATCAAGAGTGATTCCTCACCTATCCTATCCGGGGCCAAGTCGAATGCTCGAGTATAGATTCCCTATGCTCATGTGAATGGCCGGCTCGTAGATCTAAAAGGATCCATCCATCGGAAGCATACTAGAGAGAAAGGCCGGAAAGTTTGTCCAAAAAAAAGTAGTTCATGAGACCTAGAATTCCCACGTTCCAGCGTGCATTATGCCAGCAGGTCCCACCCCAATTGATTGAGTCACCCTTATCTTTTTTATATAAATAAGGACAGAGTCTATATCCTCTATATAGATCATAGGATCACTTATGAATAGGTCAATTCTCTTTCTTTGGCCTCCGTTATTGAAAAGTAAAGTCACGACATCTCTTGCTTCTCGCTGCGAACGGCTCCTCGGTTGAGGAGTAGAAGCGCTAGTCCCCTTCGGTCAAGTGCTTGTGCGTGCTATTACCTACCGTAGGACCTCCGTCACTGAAGCGAAGAAAGAGGAGCAGGAACAACAGGTTGTCCTCTCTTGCTTGGCCCAGTAGTTCCACAACTACTACCGTGATTGTTGCCAACGGGGATCCCCCATTCCGAAAGGTAACGGGGCCGGCCGTTAGGTCCAAAGTTGTATGCCACTACTGTGGTGCCGATAGATTCACGACTTCAACGTCATTATCGGACAATGCAAGCTTAGCATATATTTTTCGTATATCGCTCTACACAGATAAGAGGTATATGTACCTCCAGCAACAAAAAGAATGGAACCATAGACTCCTATGCTGGGAGCATTTCAGGGTATAGGTCTAACTACCTCAACTCCCCATTTCTGGCATGCTATAGTTCTTATAGTCTCTCGACGACAGGAATGGGAGATTACCGATAAGCCAGATGCTTCGCGAACCACCGGTACATTTCGTTGCACTTAAATCACCCTCGTTAAGAGGCGCACTACGATACCATTGATGTCCAATAGCTTTTATAGTAATGGCTGGATCTACTACTACCTCGTCCATTGAGTATAACAGAGCAAATGATGGTATAGCAATGAACATCAGGATGATACTAGGAAATATGGTCCGAATAATCTCGATAGTAGTTCCATGAACAATCCTTTGCGGGATTGGATTAGTTTGCTCGTGGAAATACCATAAAGCGCGATCCGTGATACGAAAACCAAAATAAGAATGAGGAAGAAAAAGATATCGTGATGTAAGTTCTTCGGCTTATCTTATCGGGCAAAAAATTACCGTTTTTTGTTTGCTGCTGATCTCACATCGAGAGCTGCTCCTTCTTGTTCAAAGCAACGGATTGAGCGCGCAAGGTGCAAAAGAACAAGGCAAGGGCAAAACCCTTGCTTGTTCCGTTAGCGCAGCCATTTTGAAGCAGCAAGCAGCTAAAGCGAAAGCCGTAGTGCATCCGCTGGGGAATACAAGTTTGATCGAGGATTGGAGAGGAGAGGAGCAAGCGGAGCTCGAAAGCCGGAGTGCGCTAGGGAGGCTCGAAAGCCTCCACGCGCTAGGGAGCTTTCCGTAAACTCGCTGCCTAGTGACTGATGGATAATTGATTTCATTCTAGTGACTGATTTCATCTTCATGGTTGATGGATAATAGATTGTGGCCTTTGTGCCTAATAGATAGATCATTGGTCATTATTAAAAAGGGTCTTCATTGATCTTGACCAATTGAATTACTAATTAACGATAATATAAGCGATTGATATTGATTGATCATCATTAATTTAGTGGTATGGATAATTATTATAATTGATCAATTGCTTATTGTTAATTGATAATAGTTATAGTACAAATTGTTTATCGTTAATCATATCATTGTTCGATTACACATTGTTTATAGAATTGAATAGTTATTATGGATATTGATACATGATTCATATTATTTATTATTATGGGTGACCTTACGTACTGAGATATATTATTGGACTTTGTCATTGTACTTAGATCCGTGCAGCATGAGATGATGGTGACGGTGAGACGTTGGTGGCTCCTCAGATAGTGACATGCACATGGATATGGGATCTTACATTGTATTGTCGTGGGTCCAAACCCACATGTTATTGGATATTATATAAATAGTTTTCACATATTGTAAAATTTATTGTAAATGATTCTTTCGCTTATGTAAGCTAGTACGTTGACTGATTAAAGTAAGACATCGTCGAGATAGTCTTTTGGGTAAACAAAGGAAAAAATTCGAGGTTACAAATAAATTCGATAGATTGTATACTTTTAGCTTAGCACTTGAATTCTACAGAGGCGACATCTATCATATTCTCGGAGGAGGCACTTTGTTGTGGTATTGTTGGAATAAAGTTTTTATACTCTATATAATCATATTTTGATGATACAAACATTAAAAGATTTAGAATTATATTTAAAATGTCAAAATAGTCTAAATAAAAATGAGTTGCTTTGTGCACTAAAGTTTTTATTAGTATTTGTGTATGTTTCTATGAGATTTATATTAAGAGGTGAATATAAAAGTTATATATAATTTCTCTTACTTTTTTAGAGAATCAAGAATTACCTCATTTGGATAACTACATAAAAAGTTATGCCTAAAAAAAGTGAAACTCAAAAAGTTCAATTTGGAGTTGATATTCTTATGCACTGAATTGCACTTAATATTTAATTACTTTATAATTAAATTTTGGATAAGAGGTAAACATGAAAATTGTATATAATATTGTTATATTTCCATGAAATAAAATATCATTTCCTTTGGATACCTGTATGAAAATTTACGTGTAAAAGAGTAAAGGTCTAACAAGTTTAATTTGAAATGAAGAACTTTATAAACTTTGACTTAATATTCGTTTATGATCCTATTAGATTTTGAATGAAAGATGAATATAAAAAATTGTAAATAATTCTATTAGATTTTATAAAATTAAATATTATCTCATTTGGATACTCGAATGAAAAATTATGTATAAAAAAGTAAATGTCTAAAAAATATAATTTGAAATGAACAAATTTATGTACTGAACTTTGACTTAATACTTGACCATAATCCCATTAGATTTTGCATAAATTATAAATATCAAAGCTGCATAAAATTTTATTGGTTTTACATAGAATAAAAAATCATCTTATTTGAATAATTGTACAAAACTTTTATATAAAAAGTGCAAGTCTATCATACTGTAAATGAAGTAGCGGACGCTCACTCCAACAAATAAACGCTCGTTTTGTCTGTAACGACTGTATTTCGATGACTAGTCAAAATGGACGCCCACTAGAAGCAATCAAGTGACCAACATCTGTTTCGCCATAAAAAATACAAAATAGCTAATTTACTTGAAAAATCTATGTTGTTCACATTCAAAGAAAAAAAATTATATACCTATTTTACACTTGTCATGATTATTATCACAATTATTCTTTTAATTTGACAAAGGAAAAGACATATGTGAATTTATTTGCCAAGTCTTCTAAGTTTAAATATTTTTTTGTTTATCTTTAAAGGAGTCTTCATATTTATGACAAACATATTTAGCATAATGTTTAATATGAACCTTGTGTTATAAGCTTTATGTGTATGAAATTATTATGAATTTTGACTTGTTACATTATGTCATTTGGGTATACATGCACACTATGATTTTTGACAAATTAATTTGAAATAAGATGATTGATTATATTAGTATGACATTTGAAAATTGTTGCATAAAGCATTTAATTGCCAAGCTCTATACTTATGCATATGCTTGAAATAGCATAATATTAAGGAGATCATTTTCAACTCACTATCTATATCTCCTATCAAAATTGATTTATGGCCTCATCTTTGTAAAATATTTTGATATGACTCTTATCTTTTTAAGTTTAAAGTTATCATGTCATATAATAAAAATTCTTGTATTTCATTCATAGCTAGAAATAACCGCCATCATTTTTAAAAAGGGGGAGTATGCAAAAAGAAACTTTCAATAATTTTCTAGTTTCACTTCTTGCATTCTTGTCACTAATCTTGATTATTATATTGTGACAAATAATGATAGAAAGATAAGAAAAATGACCATAATGATAGGGAGAACTTGTCCAAAGTTTGAAATATTAATTATTGCATTCGCTTTGAATATGATTGTCAAATGAAAATTTATCAAAGACTCTTGATCATCTTGTCAAACCTTAGTCTATGTTATATAACTCTATTTAAATTTGGCATATTATTAGTGTCTCAAAATTTTATGCAATATTTTAATTTTCTTATATAAGCTTTTGAGAATCGTGCTATTCACTATTCCCAATCAAATTTAATATCATATTTTGATTCATGAACTTAAGGTGAGTTATTATTGTTTATCACATATGATTATACTTGAACCATTTTTTTTATGATATAACAAAATAATGAAAATCATTTGTTCATCTCCTTGTGACATTTTACATAATGTTTCATGACAAAAAGGAGAGAATAAAACATTTAGAAAGATGACATAATTAAGGGGGAGTTAATATTTGTCTCGCACTTATGCTTAATGTGCAAACTACTTTATTATACAAAAGGAAAAGAAATATGAAGAAATATGATAAGAATATAAGAGAAATTTATATAAAAGAAATGCAATTCGGAATTATATAATTCCTGATTTATTATGTGAACCTCATGAATATAACTCTATATGAAAGGTATTTTATAATTAAAACTTAAGTGCATATCCTTAATGTATTATGTGGACTTCGTGAATATAACTCTATATGAAAAGTATCTTACTAACTTATGACATATCTATCATTGTAACGAAGGCTTAGTTTTAAGGGGACTAAAATTAATTTTAATATCTTTTCCTTCTCAACTTATATATTTTTCATATTTTTCTATTTATCTTTATAAAAAAGAGAAGATTACTTGAACAAAGTTTTATACTCTATATAATTATATTTTAATGACACTTCAAAAGATTTAGAGTTATATTTAAAATATTGAAAAAATCTAAACAAAAATGAGTTGCTTCATACACTACACTTCCAATTAATATTAAGAGGTGAGTATAAAATTATAGATAATTATCTTACCTTTTTAGAAAATCAAGAATCACCACATTTGTACAACTACATAAAAAGTTATGCCTAAAAAGTGAAGCTCAAAAAGTTTAATTTGAAATTGATATTTTTATTTATTGAACTTGGACTTAAAATTTGATTACTTTATAATTAAATTTTAGATAAGATAACATGAAAGTTGTAGATAATATTGTTAGCTTTCCATTGAATCAAATATCATTTAATTTGAATACTTGTATAAAAAGTTATGTGCAAATGAATGTCTAAAAAGTTTAATTTAAAATGAATAACTTTATGCACTTAATTTTGATATAATATTCATTTGTTATCCCATTAGATTTTGGATGAAAGATGAATATAAAGTTGTAGATAATTTTGTTAGATTTTCGTAAAATCAAATATAATTTCATTTAGATAAATGAGTAAATATTTAAAAAGTTCAATTTGAAATAAACAACTTTATGCACTAAACTTTGACTTAATATTGAACTATGATACCATTAAATTTTGAATGAATTATAAAATATCAAAGTTGTAGAAAATTCTTGTCGTTTTCATAAAATTAAAAATCTTCTCATTTTGATAAATGTATAAAAAAGTTATGTATAAAAGAGTGTAGGTCTATTATGTTGTTAATGGAGTAGAGGACACTCGCTTCAAGAAATGGACACTTGTTTTGTCTGTAATGGCCATACTACAATGGCTAGTTGAAAAAGAATGTTCGCTAGAAGAAATGGACGCCCATTTCAGTGCAGACAAGTACAAAACGATTAGTTGTAAATACCAACGACTACAAAGAAGATTGAAAGCTATAAAAGCGGTCTAAAACACATTAAGAAGACTAAGACTTTTAATAAAATAAAGCATCTTAGTAAAATCTCAAGTGGTTTCGAGATCGAAAAGTCGAAGCGTAAACATGGGCCAATGTACAATCGAACCTCGACAACAAACTGTTGTGCATCTTGTATTTATCTTTCTGTCTCCCTCTCCTTCCTACTCTATTATGCATTTGACTTGATCATTATTGCATTAGTTTTAAAGCTTACTAAATTGATTTTATGTTCCATGACGTATTTTATAAAATTAGTATTTTTAGTAGAACACCAATTTAATCTCTCTTGCTGTTTATGACCCAACAAGTCTCAATAGGTCTTTCCCCTTCCTCCTCTTTGTGCTTGTGTGAGTGTTCTACCATTTTCACGGATGGCTCTTGAATTTTTTGTAGTCCTATGTGTCACGCCCCCGATTTAAATGGTGAATTAAAATCAGAGCTCGCGACTAATTACAGACGATCAAATTTAATTTTTTTTAAAGAAAAATTGTGCATAACTTCTCTAGATAATACAAAAAAATGATAACACATATAAGCAAACCACGCAGTTACATTGATCATTCAGAGCATGTAATATAACCCTAGGGTTTACACCATCACATAGTCATAAAAGATTTACATTTTACAAGACACAAAATTATTTTTCATGCATAGCACATATCAAACTCTCCCCATATCTCAAAAGAGTAATATAAGAGGTACAAGTCTTCTATCTAACACGCGGTGGGGCACATGACTTCTCAATACCTTAGCAGCAAAAAGGATCTACACCCTGCTAAGGCTGTCTCTCGCAACCCAAAAATTCTATTGATATGAAAAAGTGTACAACAATACTGTGAGCAAATAATAGCTCAGTAAGCTGATAACTCATAAGTTATGTGTTGTCATCTAATAAATTTGGGGAGACATAAACATATATGCATTAATCATAATATCAAAGTCAATATCTTCATACATTTACTAAATACATATATAACATCCCAATCAAAATCATTGCACTCAATTTACATTTATTGTCACTTAAGCATATCAAACATGTGTATGCAATGTAACACTCTCATATGTATGCACGGATCACCAACTGGCTAGTGGTCGGTAGGTGGACTCTAGAGGTGGTTCCCATCGTGTTCAACGATGTAGCACTTAGCTCCATTCTACATCATCCCTTTCGGAGAATAAATCATATAACGATAGGTGGACTCTATAGGTGACCCCTACGGATTCTAGAGGTGGCCCCCATCGTGACTACTCAAAATGTGGCACTTAGCTTCGTATGGCACTTAGCTCCAGCCTATCTCATCTCATTATTGGGGAACAAAATGATGGATTGAACTCTAGAGGTGACTCCCATCATGATCAGTGATGTAACACTAAGCTCCAAACATCATATATGCAAATGCAAATGAATTTTGATGCATGATTCATCACATAACAAACATCTCCTAAATATCAGAAGATGAATCATATCCAATATAATTTCAAAATGAACAAGATTGCACTCATCGCAATTCATTCAGATCATATCACATATGTTTTTCATAATTGCATTTCTCGAAATCAATTCGTAGCATCTCATAACATATTCAATACATATAATAATTGATTTCACGCCGAATTTAGAAGAGGTGAATACATAGAGTATGAGAAATCATCTTACCTATAAGGGCTAACAAAATATTTTTCTTTCCATTTTCACTACTTTACTCTTCTACTCCTATAACAATAGTAGTAAGAAACGCATTACTACTATGATATGAGCACAAACCCATCATATATAAAACATAATTAATTGCAATGATATATAAACCTTAAATATTTACTCTTATAACTTAAGTAACTATTAAACACAAGGATTGACCTAATATTATGACATATTGCACACATAGTGAAGAAAAATCCATATCTTCTGGTATACATAATCAAATGACATCATTCAAATTTTTTTTAGTTTCATATTACAGAGACATTAATTTGTAAAAGATTCATATCTTATTTCATTATGTTTTGTTGTCATGAAAATCAACATTCAACTCAACTTTTGTGTTATTTCTATGTTCTGACACATCGAGTAACCTTACTTTTATGATTTATATAAAATAATAAACATTTCCTATTTTTGTACTTTTAATTTTTTCCAAATAGTAGATATCTTAGGGTAAAATTTATAAAATTACTTGAATTTATATCTATTTGTATTGACATGATAAATTTAACCAATACTAGCATAATCTGCCCTAAGCTCCATCTTGACAAATTGAGAAAGACTCGGTAAAATATTTATAAATTTCGCTACACATATAATTTTCTAGTGATTCTAATTATCCATGAAACCTAACATCAATGTCTATAACACCTTAAATTATCAAATAATTCCACATCATATTGGATTTAATACATAATTTACAAATTTGGGTAGAAATTTTGGGAGACAGAGTGATAGTACCTTAAAGATAAGAGCGTAACTTTATCTATAGAAATCATATTAACTTGGTTTCAATGCTCAATGAAAGTAGACTCATATAGGAGAAATCAGAATAAATTTCATAATTTTTGGATCACTAGAAGGTATGAAATTATGTAGCTAAAGATTTGTGAATCAATTGAACATGGCTAGGGTTAATCTTACCCATGAATAACATGAGTTTTGCCTCATGTTCAAGTAAAATCCAAAAATGAATAGATGAGAAAGGTTTAGAGTCACCCTAAATAGGAATTATGTAGTTAAAATCCAAAGAAAATAAAGTAGGAACTTACCAAAATCTAAAACTCTAGCTTCAAATTCTCCTCTTCCAATTCCTTCAACAAGTATTGATTTGTGTCATTTCCTTAAGTGTTTGGCCAAGGGTGGTGAATAGGGCAGAGGAAGATAGTAAAAGGTGAAAGAATAAGTATTAGAAAGAAGGGAGAAACCGACTTCAGGTGGTCAATTGGATTTTTCCAAAAATGCTCTTGAAGTAAATGGCTTTTGCATTTCTCCATTTATTTATTCATTTATTTAAGACATTACATGTAAATAAGAAACTACCCTCCATTTGGATTTAAATAAAATGTTTATAAAAATAAATAATCAAGGAGTCAAAATCTAAATTTTTGTCCAAAGAACAAAAATCATGATTTTACAGATTTTTCAATTTTGTGTATATTTTACCTAACTCACACACCTCCTAAAAATTTTTAAAAATCACTTTTAGAATTATTTCATTTATAAGAATAATTACCGTGACTTTAATTTTCTAAATTACTTTTTTGAAAATCATATTTCCGTGCGTTAAGTAAATTTTCATCGCTTTCGCACTCCAATAGTTGACATTGAAGTGTAAGTCTTAACATCACATTCATAGAGTTTATCAACAAGATAATATAGTATCACATTCATACATCTAATCATGCATGATTAACTTAGGGATATTACATTCTATCCCCCTTAAAAAAAATTTCGTCCTCTAAATTTAACGTACCTTAATGACCAAACAAATATGGATACCACTCATGCATATCTTGCTCAGTCTCCCATGTGGCTTCCTCAACATTATGATGTTGCCACAACACCTTCACCAAAGGGATCCTTTTAGACTGGAGCACTTGTTCCTTTCGATCCAAAATACGTATCGGTTGTTCGATGTAGGACATGTCTTCCTTCCAATCAATGGGCTCATATTCGATAACATGTGATGGATCTGGCTCATACTTCCGTAACATAGATACATGGAATACATCATGCACGTTTTCCATATGAGGAGGTAGGGCCAAACGATAAGCAACCGATCTAACTCACTCGAGTATTTCAAATGGTCTTATGTATCGCGGACTTAGCTTTCCTTTCTTTCCAAACCTTGTGACACCTTTCGATGGCGATACCTTTAAGAAAACATGATCTCCATGTTGAAACTCAAAAGGACTTCGACGATTATCAGCATAGCTTTTCTGTCTATTCTTTGTCACCTTAAGCTTTTCTTGAACAACTTTGATTTTCTCGGTAGTGGTTTGAACTAATACTAGACCTATTAATTGTTTCTCGCCAATTTCTACCCAGCAAATAGGAGACCTGCAACTTCTTCCATATAATGCCTCATATGATGCCATTTCGATACTAGTATGATAGCTATTGTTATAAGCGAATTCTGCAAGAGCTATATGATCATCTCAATTCCCACCAAAGTCCAAAACACATGCACGAAGCATATCTTCTAGGGTCTGAATAGTCCTTTCCGATTGTCCATCCATCTGAGGATGAAAAGCAGAACTAAACTGCAACTTTGTGCCCAAAGCTACTTGTAACGTCGTCCAAAAACGTGATGTGAAACGAGGATCTCAATCAGAAGTAATACTAGTTGAAACTCCATATAGTCAAACAATCTCTTGAATATAAATTTGTGCAAACTTGTTTAAGAAATAGTCCATCCGAATAGGTATAAAGTGAGCCGATTTTATTAATCGATCCACTATCACCCATATTTTGTTGTGCCCTTTACTAGTCCTTGGTAGTCCCTAAATAAAATCCATGTTTATGTCTTTCCATTTCCACTGAGGAATAAGAAGTGGTTGTAATGTACCTCTAGGTTTCTGATGCTCTGTTTTAATTTGTTGACATGTCAAACATTTTGATACAAATTTAGCAATATCCTTCTTCATATCACTCCACCAATAATGCTTCTTCAGGTTCTCGTATATTTTAGTATTACCTGGATGCACACTATAAGGTGTTCGATGTGCTCTTCTAAAATCACTTTTCGCAACTCAATATCGTTAGGAACGCAAATCTTGTTCCCACGCCTTAGTATTCCATCTTCATGCATCTGAAAGTCTGGATTTTGTTTTCCTTTTCTTGTAGTTTGCAATGCTAATAACTGAGGATCCTTTTGCTGAGCTTCTTTGATCATTTGTATCAGTGTGGGTTCCACATTTAGTGTAACTAAAATTCTATTAGGAGTATTCTCTATAAATTTGAAACCTGAATCCCTTAGTTCTTCCAAGAGCTTCCACTCATTAACCATCGTGTTAGCTAAGAAGGCTGACTTTCTACTCAATGCATCTGCTACTGTATTCGCCTTGCTCGGATGATATTGAATAGAGCAGTCGTAGTCTTTTAGCAAATCCATCCATCTTCTCTGTCTCATATTTAATTCTTTCTGCGAGAACAAATATTTCAAACTCTTGTGGTCGGTAAATATTTCAAATGTTGCTCCATACAAATAATGCCTCCAAATTTTTAGTGCAAAGATTATAGCAGCAAGCTCCAAATCATGTGTAGGATAATTTTGCTCATAATCTTTTAGTTGTCTAGATGCATACGCGACCACCCTACCATTTTGCATTAAAACACAACCCAAGCCCTTTCGAGAGGCATCACTATATATAACAAATCCACCGGTGCTAGATGGAATTGTTAAGACAGGAGCGCTTGTAAGTTTCTTCTTGAGTTTCTGAAAACTTCTCTCACATTCATCGGACCATATAAATTTGGTACTCTTACATGTCAACTTTGTGAGAGGAGTGGCAATAGAAGAAAATCCTTCAACAAATCTTTTATAATACCTGGCTAACCCCAAGAAATTTCTGACTTCAGTAATATTAGTTGGCCTCTCCCAATTAATTACAGCTTCGATTTTTTATGGGTCAAGCGATATGCCTTCTTTGGATACAACATGGCCTAAGAACACCACCCTATCAAGCCAAAACTCACACTTGCTAAATTTGGCATATAACTTTTGTTCTCTGAACGTTTGTAGAATGGTCTTCATGTGTTTTTCATGTTCTTCTTGGCTCTTGGAATATATCAGAATATCATCAATGAAAACGATCACAAACTGATCCAAAAATGGCTTGAATACTCGATTCATCATATCCATGAAAGTAGCTGGTGCATTAGTTAACACAAATGGCATGACTAAGAACTCATAATGACCATATCATGTTCTGAATACAGTTTTTGAAATATCAGCTTCCTTAGTTTTAAGTTGATGGTATCCAGATCTGAGATCGATTTTGGAGAATACTGAGGTACCTTGTAGTTGATCAAACAAATCATGTATTCTTGGTAGAGAATATTTATTTTTCATTGTCACCTGATTCAATTGTCGATAATCAATACACAACCTGAGAGACCCATCTTTCTTCTTAACAAACAACACCGGAGCTCCCCAAGGTGATACATTTGGCCGAATAAATCCCTTATCTAAAAGTTCTTGAAGACGTCCTTTCAATTCTTTTAGTTCTGCAGGGGCAATACAATATGGAGCTTTAGAAATGAGAGTCATTCCAGGGAGAAGATCGATAGAGAACTCTATCTCTCTATCAGGAGGCAAGCCTGACAATTCTTCTGGAAACACATCTAAAAACTCCTTACCAATAGACACATCTTTCAAACGTGTTCCTTCTTTTTAGTTATCGGCTAAGAATCCCTCACAATCCTTCTTGAGTAACTTATTGGCACGTACATATGATATTAGAGAACATTCACTCGATGCCCTCTCTCCAACAAAGTTGAATGGTTGTTCATTAGGGGGCAAAAATATAACTATTTTCTTTCGACAATCAAGACAAGCATGCTCGGAGGACAACCAGCCCTTACCCAAAATCACATCAAAGTCATGCATATACAAAACAATCAGATCAGCATTCAAAGACTTATCTTGAACTCTAACATCACATGATTTGTATACTAAATCTGAAGACAAAGTATTGCTATTGGGAGTTCTGATTGTCAAATAGTATCCCAATGGTTCTCTTTTTGTCTTCAGATGACATGCAAACTTTGGACTCACAAAGGAATGTGTAGAGTCAGAATCTAACAAAGTATGTGCCATGGTGTCACAAATAGGAAGATTACATGTGATCACCGCATTTGAAGCATCCACATCTCTTTGAGTCAAGGCATAAACTTGTCCTTGTGCCATTGGTTGTTTCCCTTTTTCTATTGCTCTCTTTGGTGGTTGTGGTTGTTGTTGTAGTGAGTACTTTTTGTTGTTGTTGTTGCTGCTGCATTAGTGGACCCATTTTTTCACATTTAAAATAACCTTCTGTCATCATATAACATGGGGCATTACTATGGAAATTTCCGCACAATTTGCATTGTTGGGAACATTGTGGTTGTGGTTGTTGAGGTCTGCGGAAAAGCACATTATTCCTTCTCTTCTTAAAATCAAAATTTCTTGGCCTCAAGTATTGAAAAGTAGAACCTCTCTCTTTCTTGTTTTCCTCTTGATTTGCTTAATATGTTTGTAAATCTTTCTCTACCAATTGAACCCTTTCATACACATCTTGATATACTTGCAACTTGAGTGCGGAAATGCTATTCTTAATAGCCGGTTTGAGTCCTCTTTCGAACTTCTTTGCCTTTTCCATTTCATCAGCCACTAGGTGTGAAGCAAAACTTGATAGTTCAACAAACTTGGCCTCATATTGATCCACTATCATATTTTCCTACTCCAACTAGAGAAATTTAATCATTTTCTTATCTTGAGCACAATATAAAAAGTATTTTGCAAGAAAAACTTCAACAAATTTCTTCCACGTTAAGTTCGGGTTGTCAACCAAAACTTTAGGCTTAGTTGCCTTCCACCAGTGTTCAGCACTATCTTCAAGCATAAACTCCGCAAATACTATATTTTCTAAATCCTCACAACATAAGGTAGCAAATATCTTTTCCATTTTATTTATCCAACTCTCGGCCTCCATTGGGTCACCAATACCTTTGAAAGCAGGAGGACCAAGTTTCTTAAACTGCTCAACTATACATTTACGACAACCTTCAACTTGTTCAGACCTAGATTCATTATTTCTTGTGTTATGTTCATTTTGCATTTTCATGATATTACTCATTTCTTGCAAGGCTTGCAAGACACCCTCCAACCGAGGATCTTGTTCCGCATTTTGATTTTGGGATGAGCTCTCTTCTCTAGTCATCATGATCCTAATTAAATCAAGCACAATGTATACTTCAAATTAATAATATGAAAGGTCATTACTTAAACCTAAACAAACATAAGACAACATCCTAAAACTTAAACGAACTTAAAGCATAACCATGTCATCTTAGACAAGATTATGCAACTCTTAACAAAAGGGTAGGACTTATTGCTCTGATACCATAACTGTCACGACCCTGATTTAAATGGTGATTTAAAATTAGATCTCGCGACTGATTACAGCCGATCAAATTTAATTTTTTTTAGAGAAAAAATATGCATAACTCCTCTAGATAATACACGAAAATGATAATACATATAAGCAAACCACATAGTTTACATTGATCATTCAGAGCATGTAACAACCCTAGGGTTTACACCATCACATAGTCATAAAAGATTTACATTTTACAATATACAAAATTACTTTTCATACATAGAACATATCAAACTTTCTCCATATTCCAAGAGAGAAATATGAGAGCTACAAGTCTTCTATCTAACATGCGTGGTGGGGCACATGACTTCTCAATATCTTAGCAGCTAAAAGGATCCACACCCTGCTAAGGCTGTCTCTCGCGATCTAAAAAAGTCTACTGATCTGAAAAAGTGTACAACAATATTTTGAGCAAATAATAGCTCAGTAAGATGATAACTCGTAAGTTGTGAGTTACCATATAATAAATTCGGGGAGACATAAACATACATGCATTAATCATAATATCAAAATCAATATCTTCATACATTTACTAAATACATATATAACATCCCAATCAAAATCATTGCACTCAATTTACATTCATTGTCACTTAAACAAATCAAACATATGTATGCAATGCAATACTCTCGTATGTATGCACGGATCGCCAACTAGCTAGTGGTCAGTAGATGAACTCTGGAGGTGGCTTCCATCGTGATCAACGATGTAGTACTTAGCTCCATTCTACATCATCCCTTTCGAAAAAAAATCATATAACGATAGGTGAACTCTAGAGGTGGCCCCTACGGATTCTAGAGGTGGTCCCCATCACGGTGGTACTTACCTCCGCATGACATTTAGCTTCAGCCTATCTCATTTCATTATTGGAAAATAGAATGTTGAATTAGACTTTAGAGGTGGCTCCCATCATGATCAACGATATAACACTTAGCTCCAACCATCATATATGCAAATGCGAATGAATGTCGATGCATGATTCATCACATAACAAACATCTCCTGAATATCAGAAGATGAATCATATCCAATACAATTTCAAAATGAATAAGATTGCACTCATCGCAATCCATTCAGATCATATCACATATACTTTTCATAATTGCATTTCTCGAAATCAATTCATAGCATTTTAGAACATATTCAATACATATAATAATCGATGTCACACCGAATTCAAAAGAGATGAACACATAGAGTAGGAGAAATCAACTTATCTATAAGGGCTAACAAAATGTTTTCCTTTCCCTTTTCACTACTTTACTCTTCTACTCCTATAACAATAATAGTAAGAAACACATTACTACTATAATATGAGCACAAGCCTATCACATATAAAGCATAATTAATTGCAATGATATATGAACCTTAAATATTTACTCTTATAACTTAAGTAACTATTAAACATAAGGATTGACATAATATTATGACAGATTGCACACATAGTAAAGAAAAATCCATATCTTTTGGTATACATAATCAAATGATACCATTCAAATTTTCTTTAGTTTCATATTACAGAGACATTAATCTATAAAAATTTCATATCTTATTTCATTATGGTTTGTTCTCATGAAAATCAATATTCAGCCCAACTTTATGTTGTTTCTATGTTCTGACACACTGAGTAACCTTACTTTTATGATTTATATAAAATAATAAACATTCCCTATTTTGGTACTTTTAATTTTTCCAAATAGTAGACATTCTAGGGTAAAATTCATAAAATTACTTGAATTTATATCTATTTGTACTGAGCACAATAAATTTAACCAATACTAGCATAATTTGTCCTAAGCTTCATCGTAAGGCTCGGTAAAGTATTTATAACTTGTGCTACACATATCATTTTTTAGTGATTCCAATTATCCATGAAACCTAACATCAATGTCCACTACAAGAAAATTGGTGATTAGCGACGCCATGTAGCGCCCCAAAATTGTGTGACGCTATAAAGATTCCATTAGCGCCTCTATTGCGCTTCTTTAGCGTCACCTGAATCAGACGCCACTTGCCTCTCAATAGCGTCTCTTTAGCGTCTTCCTAGCTGCTCAGAGAGTTGACGTTAAAAGTAGCGCAATCGAGACGATACGTAGACGTTATTATTTCCCACCAGGAACCGCAAATGCGCGGCAGTACCTAGCACCGTTATGGCGTCGACAATGTTAGACGTGAAACTAGCGTCGCATGTATGAAGACTCTAAAGCGACGCTACATGGCGTCTCAATCGAAAGAGACGCTACAATATTTATTTAAACACTATATTATATATACTATATGTCAATCAATAAATTCATTAAATATTATATTAGTATTAATTACATGATTATCAACATATTATCAATAGAATAATATCAACATATAGATGTATTAATTACACGATTATATATATATTTACATGATAAGAGTGTTCCTAAATATATAATTTTTTCCTATATTATCTATGTTATCTATACATATAATATCTTTATTATGCATATATCTTAATTATACGTCTTCTTAGCTATTCAACGGGTTGACGTTAACTCTCTAGCGCTGCAATTGAGACGCTATAAGTACGTAGACGCTATTATTTCGCGCCACTATTCTTAATGCGCGACAGCACCTAGCGCCATTTTGTCGTCGACCACTTTAGACGCGACATTAGTGTCTCATGTCTGAAGACTGTGAAGCGACGCTATATGGCATCTCAAACAAAGGAGAAGCTAATGAGACGCTACTGTATATATTTAAACACTATATTATATATACTATATGTCAATTAATAAATTCATTAAATATTATATTAGCATTAAGTACACGATTATAAACATATTATCAATAGCATAATATCAACATATATATATGTATTAATTACACGATTATATATATATATATATATATGTATATATGTATTTTTACATGATAAGAGTGTTCCTAAATATATAATTTTTTACCTATATTATTTGTTATGTATACATATAATATATATAATATCTTAATTATGCATATATTATTATTATATACTTAATCAAGGGATTACAATGGTTGATTAAGTGAGCGATATGTTAGCATCACAGTAGACACACAATAGCGTCCACCTAGCGTTTAACGAGCGCCGAAGCTATTGTCGACGCTATGATGACACTATGGGCGTCTCTCTAGCGTCGCACGTTCGAGACACCATAATGTTTTAGATGCTAGTTCGGCGCTACGGCGTCGCTAAATGAACCTAGCGACTCAATGACGTCTATATTGCGCCTCCTAAGCTGACTTTTTACCCCTCGCTCAATCGGGCACATATAGACATATAAATACGCGTATATGCTGATACCTACATATAATAAGTGCATATATACATATTATTATAACCTAATCTGACACATATAAACAAATACACATACACACGCACACACACATATATATATATATATATATTCACTTCGAATACGTATACATATACATGTTATCTATATATATATGACTCGCACATGTATAGACACATACACATTTATATTTATAATACATATAGATGAAACACATTGTTGTAACTTAATCTCTCACACGTAGACATATATATACGTACGCATATATGACTTATGTATATATATACACACACAATTGTGTTATATACACATATACATACATATTTATAATTTTGTATACATACAAGATAGATTATCAGAAGAAAATAAAACAATTGGAATGGAGCATAAAGCGATGAGACGTTACATTGATAAATAAACTTACATACATACTAAAAAAATTGAAAAAACTTTTATTGAGCGTCTCAATGGCGTCGCGATATTGAGACACTACACAATTGCGACGCCCCGACGACGCGATGGTGTCGCTACGTTGTCTTAGCGACACATTAGCTTCTCTATAGCACCGCGCTAGCCGATTTGTGACAGTGTCGGCGCCTACATGGCATCTACGTAGCGTCTCGTTATTTTGCGATGCTAAAAATTACTTAAATCCCTAACCCATCTTCTTTGTTTTCACTTTTTACTATTTACCATCGCGCGCCTGACGCCCGATGCGCCCCGACGCCCGACCTCCGACGACCGACCTCCGACGCTCGATGCCCGACCTCCGACGCCCTTGACTGCCGTCTCCGGCCTTCGCCCGACGTCCGACGCCCGACGACCGACCTCCACCGCCGCCCTTCGCCTCCGCCGCCCTCTACATTCGACCGCCCTCCACCGCCGCCCTCTGCATTCGCCGCCGCCTCCTCCTCCTCCTCCGCCCTCCCCGACGGTTCGCCGCCTCCTCCACCACCGTCGTACGTCGCATCCTCCGCCGCCTCGTCCGCCCTCCGCTCTTCGCCTCCGCCGCCCTCCGCCTCCACCGTCGCCCGTCGCGTCCACCGCCATCTCGTCCGCCCTCCGCCGCTCCTCCCTCCACCGCCGTCGACGTCCTCCACCGCCGCCGATGTCCTCCTCCTCCGCCCTCCCCGACGGTTCACCTCCGACGGTCCGCCCTCCCCGACGGTTCGCCGCCTCCTCCTCCACCGCCGTCCGTCGCGTCCTCCGTCGCCTCGTCCACCCTCCGCTCTTCGCCTCCGCCGCCCTCCGCCTCCACCGCCGCCCGTCGCATCCACCGCCGCCTCGTCCGCCCTCCGCCCTCCGCCGCGTAATCCCTCCACCGCCATCGACGTCCTCCACCGCCGCCTTGTCCGCCCTCCGCCGCGTCCTCCCTCCACCGCCGCAGACGTCCTCCACCGCCGTTGACGTCCTCCTCCACCGCCACTGCCCACCGCCTCCACTGCCGTCTCGGCCGCCCTTCGCCGAAGGTACTAGCCCGCCACCATGTAAATTAAGTTAATTATTAATGCATGAAGTTAAATTAAATTAATTATTCATGTTAAGTTAAGTATTACTTATTCATGTTATTATCATGTTAAATTAAGTAGTACTTAAGTGAATTATCATCTCTTTGGATCAAGTTAGTATTACTTATTAAGTATAATATTAAGTATCATCTCTTAGGAATTAAGTTAAGTATTACTTAAGCTAAGTTAACTTATGTTAATTGTTAAGTTAACTTATGAAATAATTCATGTACTTAAGTTAAGTATTACTTATTCATGTTATTATCATGTTAAATTAAGTAGTACTTAAGTGAATTATCATTTCTTTGGATCAAGTTAGTATTACTTATTAAGTATAATATTAAGTATCATCTCTTAGGAATTAAGTTAAGTATTACTTAAGTTAAGTTAACTTATGTTAATTATTAAGTTAACTTATGAAGTAATTCATGTACTTAAGTTAAGTATTACTTATTCATGTTATGAATTAAGTTAAGTAGTACTTAAGTTAAATATTACTTGAAACATGTGATTTTGGACTTAATACAAGATCTCGATCATGGTTCGAAGAAACAAGTTCTTAGCTACTACGGCGTCATAGTCAATAGATATCGGTTCCATACAGAAGAATATAGCCGACAACGTTCAACTATTAATAGCGGCATATGTGTTCTAGGAAGCATGTACGGGGACGACGACTTTGATTGCTACGGTGTTATAGAAGACATCCTAGAATTATCTTATTTGGGAAAATCTAACAAAGTCGTGGTGCTAAAATGTCGTTGGTTCAATCCAGAGAAAGGAGTTCGGATCGATCAAAAGTTTAAATTGGTGGATATTAACCCTCGATCAAGACTTCAGTCATACGATCCATTCGTATTGGCGGAACAAGCACAACAAGTGTACTACACTAAGTATCCATCGAAAATAACCAAGGATGAATGGTGGGCGTCATGCAAGGTGAGGAGTAGACTATTCTTAGCAGAAACAATGGTAAATGAGAATGAAACATCATCCATATACAACGATGTGCCCATGGATGATTATTATCAAGAAGATAGAGTGAATGAGACGATTGATGTGGCCGATGGAGTTGAGAATTTTCAATTGTCGATGACGCTGAGCCAATGGAAGAGTTCAATTCAAATGACCTTTTGGATGTGAACTTTGATAATTTCATTGATGATGACTCGAACCAAGATTATAACGATGGTAATGAAGATGATGAAAATGAATCAGAATATGAAACAAGCGAATGAATCCCGTAATTATTCTAATGACATAAGCATTTTATTTTTTTTAAAAGTTATATATGGTTACCGAAAATAAGAGAAGTTTCTTTCTTTTTTTCAGTCATGGTTACTAGGGATCGAGCATCTGGATCATCTCGCTCTTCCATGCGTTCACTCCAGATGAGTCAGTCATCACAACCACCAGGTAATATATTTATTGTGAGCTGCTTATTTATAGTTGATTATAATAGTTAAATTTCTTTTTTAATAATATCAATTCCTCCGCCGCCGACGGGGCACGTAGCCAGATCGTCACATAGTAGGTGATCCATTGGTGGGTCTGCTAAGCGTATCACTCTAGGTATGTGACACATTATAGGCAATAGACAATAGGAGATAGAGTTTTTTAAATATTTTGCTTTTGTGACAGTTGCTCTACCGTCGATAGGGAACATAGTCGGTACGTCTCGATCGCATGACCACGATCGTCATGTCACACCAGGTTATTTTTTGTATATTACTT
Organism: Pontederia crassipes; assembly: GCA_030549335.1. Taxonomy (NCBI): domain Eukaryota; kingdom Viridiplantae; phylum Streptophyta; class Magnoliopsida; order Commelinales; family Pontederiaceae; genus Pontederia; species Pontederia crassipes. The sequence goes on from CM060190.1 coordinate 42,468,004, forward strand.
AACTTTATATAGGAGCCAAATTTTATGTATTTTCTTGTGATGGCAGTTGCTACCCCACCGCCACCGCCGAGAATACCAGACGCTTCACCACAATCCAGCGTTGGCGAGCAACACCTTACGCCAGGTGATATATTTATTGTTATTGACATTTCTCAATTAATTATATTAATTATTTTTAATAATGTCAGTTGTTACGCCACCGATAGCATAAGCATCTGACTCAATTCATTCAGACGAGCGGACTGCTACTGATCATGTGGTACACATCAATCGATGTGAGAACATTAATGTACATCTATCAATTATCACAATTTTAATTTGGTATGACACTAATGATTTATTATGTATTAGGGCCCGTAGCTGATGTCGGAACTTCACATCCTACCCCAACTGTACCGGATGATGATTTCTCTTCGAGTGATGAAGAGAGGTTACAGGATAATGGGGTGGTCACTGTGAATAATATTGCTCGACCGTAAGTTAAATAAGTTGTACGAATTTTATTATAGTTTTGGTTATCATTGAAAATTAATTTTTCTTTGCAATTGATAGGACCACTTTCTTACCCGCTAGTACCATGCGGGATGTCAGTGCTCTCATTCTTTCCCACTTGTCGGAAGGGGCAGGATCCTGGAAAGATGTCCCAATTCAAGTGCGAGATGACATCTTTCGAGCCTTTACGGTACGATCTTCTATTTGGGTTACATAATTTTATTTATATTTATTTTAAAATTACTAAGTTTTAACGTTCTATTTGTAGGAGGCAAATCAGTTTTATCCGGATCTTAGTTTAGGGATGATCCGGAGAGCTTTTGAGGAGGTCGCTGCGAAATGCCCTCGAAATTGATTATACAAGTTTCGCAAGGTCGTCACGTCCGCCGACCTCACTTTGGAGCAGGGCATACAAAGATGCCCAAGACATATTAGGCGCTCGGTTTGGGAGTCCCTCTGTAGGAAGTGGTAAGTATGTATACTTTTACATTATTTTTATGAAAATTATAGTTTTTTGAAAGTGTAAGTATTTGATATTCACAAAAGACGGATGAACGATGGCAAAGGAAGTCGAAAAAGGTAAGAGTTAACCGTCTTTCGAAGCCCGAAGCCCACATCCACACAGGGGGGTCGATGCGATTTGATAAGCATCGACGGTGCATGGTAATTTACATATAAATTCCATTAATCAAACTTTTGACTTATACTTATGTTATCAAATTTGAAACTTTATTGTATGAGGAAAAAGAAGGCGGTCCCGTAGACTTTCGTGTGGTCTATGAGACCACGCATAAGAGTCGGAAGACAAATGACTTAGTCACGCCCACTGCTCGTAGGTTTCTAATAAGTCTCATGATATGGTCATTTTGTTGTTGTCGTTAGTGCAATATTTTTGTAATACACAACGTTTAAATTTTTTAGGATGAGTATAATGCAAAAATGGCTGAAAAGTATGGAGATGATCCGAGTACTCAGCCATCAGGTAATGTTTCTTCCTTGGTTTAGTCATATTTTTAATTTACATGATTCTTGATATATCATTTATATATTATATGATTTTATAAATTTTCTATTTCGTAGAGGACCCTACGATTTGGGAAGAGATGGCCGGCATGACATGAGGGGATACTTGCGTGGCCTCGACACAGCCGCTCAGATACCTAGGAGGATCGGAGGATATGCAGGAGGTGCATCTGCTCCGAGCTCATCCGTTGCACCTGATCTGACGCAGCTATCGCAACAATTATCGGAGCAAATATCGTAGCAGGTGTCACAGCAGTTGTCACAGCAGGTGTCGCAGCAGTTGTCGCAGCAGTTGAGTCCTCTATTGCAGGCGATTCAGGAATTGATCCCGACGCAGAATCCATCCCCGCGAGGCCATGGACCGAGCACGTCTGGGTCGAACATCCGGAATGATAACAATAACTCCCAAACCTAGAATAGAAAATAAACTATGCATTTGTTACTTATAGACTTAAACATACATATAGTTTGTTAGTTTGGTTTAGTAGTTTTCGTATTCTTATGTTATATATTATGCTTGTGATGGTTTTATATTACATGTGATAGTTTTATATTGTCTGTGATGATTTTATATTGCCTGTGATGCTTTTATATTGCCTGTGATGTTTTTATATTATCTGTGATGAATATCAATGCATTTTGAGATGCATTATAAATTGTATGGCGTGGGAAGGGAAAAAATGAGGCTGAGGCGGGTAAAAAAAATGTGCATGTAGCAACACCATAGCGTCTCATTGGCATCTAAACTCATATTGACGCTAATTTAGATATATTGCACTTAGCGTCATCTTAGCATCTCATTGGTGACAAATGCATGATCATATTTGTGTCAATCTAGCGCCTAAGTTAGCCACACGTGGGCGCCGGAAGAGCGTCTCACGTCTACCGCCCCCTGCGCGTCGACTTAGCGACGCGGTCCTGCTTTGCGCAGCCCCAAACATCGTGTCTTAATACCGTCGATATAGCGTCAATATGTGGCGCTAGTTGCGTCTCAACATCTTTGACTCTAGCGTCAATTTATCCTCTCACCTTGGTACTTTATCCTTTTAAGGAGGTTTATTAGATTTCCTCTATTTCATTTGTAACTTGATTGTTTTCCTATAAGTAATAATGTGTTTTTGCTTTTCAATCACATTAAAATAGTATGCAATGCATGCTCATGATGCATGATTTTTTATAACCACATTCATTTGTGATCAATGTCTTTTCAACATACCTCCATTCGGTAACCCTTATACTTGATGTAATAATAAGAATGGTAAAGCACAAATCCTTTGCATACTTGATCGGTGTCTCCTAAATCACCACTGGCTTCAAAACTTTTGAATATTTCTCTTCGAACATTGGTCCATGCGCATACGGACATGCACCTTTACTATTTGACACAAAATCATTCCACAACAAAACTAGAGTCCTTTAAATACGAACATATTTTGTTCGAGTATGCATAACCGAATGAGATTGTGAAGTTAGAATGGATCACTAATTCTTCCGCCACATAATCAAGCCATCGCCAAATCCGTAAAAAATATCACGCAAAATCCTGTGAGTGGAACCGAAAGTCCCTCGAAAATTATAGAATTAGAACATAAAGATTCCTCTATTAGTCTAAACTCGCATGGGTTCATCTCTCTAAGATCTCTCGATGAACCCGATCAACCTATTTGACTCAAATCACTTTGGGTCAGGTCGATGGTGGGATCTGACCCAACCCGACCTCAACTCGACCATGGGTCAATTTGGTTATAGAATGGAATTATCCAACCCGAGTCAACCTGATTTGAAGATCTAAAATTTTTATTTTTTATTTATTTTTAGCTTATATCTTGTATAAAATTTAAAAAATATTAAAATAAAAATATTTTAGATATGTAAAATAACATTTAAACACTCAAAAAGTTATTTTATGCTTTAAAAATAAACATTATAAAATATATTTATATTAAATAATAAAAAGTATGAAAAATTTAAAAAGATAGAAAAAAGGGTGGTTGGCTAACCCGCCCACCCGAGCCGATCCAACTCGACATGAACCAATTCCAACCTCCGAAAGGATATAACCCGATAAAAATTGGCTAGGTCGGGTTGGGCTCGGGGTCGGACTCGTGAGCACCTCTTCCTACGTCAAATAAATATCAAATGGTGAAGTAAATCTTGCATGAAATGGCTAAAAAATAATGACAAAAACACTTTCACCTCACTACGATGACACAAAGCCAATCATATAACCTTGATCATCGACTCCAATAGAAACACATGTGAGGAATATGCTTAGATCTGTTCGATCGACTTTGAATACTTGTCCACCCATTGATCTATCTCTCTGGACAGATTTGCCATTAGTCCCTACACATTACCGTCGGCACTGGTCACTAGTAAAAAAAATCGAGAATGTCTCTAGTCCACACCAAAGAGTAAGGCACTAGGGCCATATTGTCACACCCAACTTTGTGTCTAAGTTTTAATCTTAATTATCATACTCTTAATATTATTAAACTATTTTAAAATAAATGCGACAAAATATCCTCCCTTAATTATCTTGATATTACTCACTGATACATATAACAAACATAAATAAATTTATCAACATTTAATCAAAAGAACATAAGACATATTATTTACAAGATGTCATTTTTTTTCACACACCATCTAACATATAGTACTCCAAATATTGTGTCATATCACTTCACAAATCATTTCTATTATCATCTATTTCAACACCTATGCTTATATAATACATGCATGCTTTCAAAAATAAAAGTGAAGGAAAAATCAAAGTGCTCCAACGGCTTGACCTCTTCTATATGCATCAAATCCAAACTTCGAGTCAACTTAACTCAAGAATTTAGAATTATTTGAAAATTTCAACAAAGGTAATGTGAGCAACAATTGTTTGCTCAATGAGTGGAATAAAAGTACAATATAGTGAAATAATACGAGTGTATATAACATTTAAATAGTCAGATTCTCCATATGAGAAAATATTTAGAGCATAACTTATATAACATAAGTTGCCAAATCATACGAACATTAATATCAATATAAGTAACTCAAGATATCATCATGTCCATGATTAAACTCCACACATGTATCATTGCACATACTCATCATGGATCAATACATATCCTTCCATAATCATGTGTCATATAGTTAAGTAGATCTTTCAAAACGCGGAATATATCATGGGTCAATATGTATTCCTCCATGATTGTGTGTTATACAGTTAAGCAGAGTTTCACAATCATGATTCTCAAATATGCAGAGTATATCATGGGTCAATACGTATCCCTCCATAATTGTTTGTCACACAATTAAGCAGAGCTTCACAATCATGATTCTCAAATACACAGAGCATATCATGAGTTAATACAAGTACGCAGAGCAGCCCCCAAAGGGCAAAAACACTCGATATATGCTCCAAAGGTTTCATATATATCGAATATGGTCCAAATGACCTTTTTCAACTAGCATGACCAATGAACACATGGAGTTTAACAATATCAAAATATATATGTCATAATCACATATCATTATCAAGTAAAACTTATTTTAACTTCACAAGCTTTCCTGAAAATATTTTCGTATAAGAGGTTATTCCATCTCATATGAAATCCTTGAAGCATATTATAAATACTTTTCATAGCTCCAAATATGTTGAAGAAATAATAATAATAATAATAATAATAATAATAATAATAATAATAATAATAATAATAATAATAATAATAATAATAATAATAATAATAATAATAATAATAATAATAACAACAACAACAACAACAACAATAATAATAATAATAATAATAATAATAATAATAATAATAATAATAGATAAATATCATAAATAAAAGAAGTAACATATATCGTTTTACTGTGTTATAAATTTATCCACTCACCTTAGTACTTTATCCTTTTAAGGAGGTTTATTAGATTTCCTCCATTTCATTTGTAACTTGATTGTTTTCCTATAAGTAATAATGTGTTTTTGCTTTTCAATCACATTAAAATAGTATGCAATGCATGCTCATGATGCATGATTTTTTATGCACCTTAAAATTTCATATAATCTCTTTTGGTACTAATGCCTAACTTCAAATATTAATATTCATAGACTATTTCATACTTGAAACTTTTCAATCCTCTATAGCTTAACTAGGTACTATCTCAGGATTCAGTCCAAATGTCTGTTAATAAATAATTCATAAATTCTTATCCATAAGTACAAATCTTATGATTCTTGATAAATTAGAAACTAAACTTATTAAGGTTTCAAACACCCAAGTATCATTAATTAATTTCAAATGAGTAGGTCATAAAATTCAAGGCAATCTAACCTACGATTTGTGTTCTAGCAGATTGTGTGTCACTGAAAGATTAATTTATATGTTTCCTCATACTTACATATTTAATGATATCATAATTTTCCTTAAAACTAGGCTTACTTATTATTTAGTCATAAAAATTAAATAATTTAACTCCTTGTATAACCTTACAACAAAAATAATCAATTCGGATCGTGATCCGTCAATGTTTTAGAACATCACAAAAGAATCATTATGAAATGAAAAATTCATGTCATCATCTATACAAGTCCAAATTGGTTGATTCCACTTCTCACCGAGCCATTGTGAAATATAATTAAAATATGAAAACATAATTCATTCTATCATAATCATTCCCTAATTTACAAGGTGGATCTCTCTCTCACTCGAGACATAATGAGCGACCTACGATGTTGGTTGATAAATTTCTCTATAAAATTCCTTTTTAGATGATTCTTGTAATAATGGAAAGCTAACTTTGAAAGGATAAATAATGTTTCAGAATTTATGGAGGACGAACCATGAAGATATGAGCATATGAAGTTGAGGGTCAGTTTCAAATTCGCAAATTCACCTTAAACCAACAACCTTGCCGAATTTCTTTCGGGCATTCCTCTAAGTATTTCATCCTGGTAATTGTTCAGCTACCTTAGGATAAGAACACCTCCGTTATATATTTTTTCCAGATTCTTAACAAGTCATATGGCAGTTTGGAAAAATAGAATCCTAGGCAACTGGTGAGCTGTCAACTTCAGCTGCTTGAAAACCTATTTACTAGAGTGAAGATCCAATCATATTATTTTATTAAAAATAGTGACCAACCTCTAATTAACCTTAGTTAATTATACTTAAACATATGTATTATAATATTCACAAATTTTAAAATTTATTTCTAATAATATTATATAGTTTCTTTATAACACTTACCGTTAATTTGATTATTATTATACTTTAATCCAAATGCTAATTACTATATGCAAACATAACTATATAAGCATCTAAACTAACTGAATATATTAATTAGAAGCATGATTATGTAAAAATAATATTTGTGGAGCACGTCTGTGGCACATATAGTTTTAGTACTTTTTACAAACATCACTAGCAAATAGTTGGTCCACAAATCTCTCCATCCATTAAAATTTCTTTCAAACAAAATCCATGCCACTAAACTAGGGAGACACTGCCCTTATTTTTATACCAAAATTCGCACCCCAAATTCATCACATATTTTTGTCCTATCGCACTTTGTAACGTCCTGATGTAGGACATCCCATAGATCCTAACACAACTTTAGTTGTTGATTAGTAGAAAATGATAATAATAATTATATCTTGGCACAACTTTAGTTATTACTGATTAGTGGAAATCATATCATAATAATGACACTAATCAGCTGGGGTTAATAGATGCTTGATTTGTTGCTTCATTAGTCAACTTTTTCGATTTCCTTAATTCTTGATTCCTTTTTTATTTCCTAAAGTATAGACTGATTCCTTTTAAAAAGAGCCGATGAATAGAGAAAAGAACATCTCACTTTAGAAATAAACATTTTTATAGTGTAGATTCATTACTTTCAAGCACTAGAATCTGTTTGGTGCTTTTCTACTTCGGTCTATCCTCATATATTTTGTCTGTTTATTCTCCTAAGATCCTAGTGCTGTGCCAATTGGTATTAGAGTATTGAGAATAATGACAGACAATCCTATTTGTGCTGAGTTCAATGAGATGAAGGAGGCACTGTAATGCCTTCATGAATATCTCGAGCTACTCTTGCACGACTGTGAACAAGGAAGACCCTGTCATCAGGCCCAAGCCCTTTGGTGCCTAGCTGACAGTGACAATGTTGCTAGGACCCCGTTCAACATCGTGCGGCACAGCAACCAAATTTCAAAATGAGGATGGACCTTCCATCCTTCAATGAACAATTTCACATCGAAGACTTCCTCGACTAGTTGGTTGAAGTTGAGAGATTCTTCCAGTGCATGGGGATCTCTGAACACAAACAAGTAAAGCTTGTTGCATATCAATTGAATGGAGGTGCTTCCGCGTGGTGGGAGGAAATTCAACTCACGCGCATGAAGCAATACAAACAATTTGTGCATTCCTGCCAAAAAATGAAGAAGTTGTAATAATTTGAGACCAACCCCACTGACATCATTAATAAATGGCACATCCTATATATATTATTAGCGAAAATTCTTGCAATAATTTGAGACCAACCCCAATGACATCATTAATAAATGCCAATGTGCTTTTCTTCCAAACCGATCAATTGAAGACAATATTCTCTCTCGCTGGCGGCCGGAGGGGGTAGGGGATGTCACCCTCTCCCCATTGTGCGTGATGCGATCCATGGGGAGGGAGGGCCCCACCCCTACCATGTTCGTGAGAGAAGGGCACTGCCCCTCCTCACCTCTCTCCCTCTTCCTCAAGCAAACACAACAAAAAGAAAACATTGCAGTTCTACCAAGCAGTCCCCCTTTGTTCGCTTGATCGTGGACGGGCCACATCGCACCCTCCATTCCACAATCGCATGATGCTTCCATTGAACCTCATTCGATTCTACAAGCGGTACCACCCAAGTCCCAATCCTCGTCATCACCACATTCTCCAAAGACACCAAGCCCCCTCTCCACGATGCTACCATGACACCAACTCCGCATCCGAAGCCGGTGACCTCAAATAAGCTTTCAGTAATCCACCTCCTAATTTGTCTCCTTGTTGTCGTCATCGACGTTGCTGTCATCCTCTGCTTATGAGCTCTCATAGTACTTCATGAACTCAATCTTACTTGACACAAAACCTTCCCACATGATGCACCTCGACGTCAAGGTCAGCTCTAGGCAACCCTTCTCGTCCTCCTGCGAGGTCGACTCCACATTGTTCTGTAGCGAGGCTTGAGATAGGTGCGATCACACTGACTCTGGCCGGATGAGCTTTAGCATCATGCGAGGCCAAGCTGACGAAAAATGTGGCCTACCGCACATAGTGGGAGGGGGTGCCGCCCCCTCTCCCTCCAGTTGTTGGCATGAGAGGCAGCGTCGTGCCCCTCCTCTTTCGTCAATGCCAACGAGGTTATAGGGGGAGATGTGAAGTGGGCAATGCCCCCTATCTTTTCTAAGGAAAAAATATTTTTATTAGTTTTATATTGTTTTATATTATATTCTTTTCTATTTAAAAAATAATTTTATTAGTTTTATATTATTTTATATTATATTATTTTCTATTTTTTTTTAAAAATTCATGTCACATGGACGATAATACTGATAAATTGATAATACTTGGTCAAAAGTTAAAAGTTGAAGAATAGTCTCATTAGGTAAGGTTAGTTATAGGTTTAACACTAATTTTTAACAAAATAATATGATTGGACCTTTAGTTCTTCAAGCATCTCAAGCAGACAACTCATCAGCTGCTTAGAAAAATATTTTTCCAAATTGTTATATGACGTGTTAAAAATCTGAAAAAAATTATAATGATAATATGTGAATGATATATCTTATAACTATTTATTTAATTTTGATGAATATATATGTATTTTTTGTGCGTATTGACAAATAACACAAGATAAGTAAGGGATGAAGTTTTGTTGATTTTATTTATAAAATTATTAAATATAATTAAGGAAGGTAATAGTTGGGATTAGAACTTAGTCATGGAGTGAGGTGTGATAGAGTTTGGCATAATTGAGAAAAGGGTAAAGTTAATGGGCAGTTACTGAAATTTACCCTAACAATTCTTCTGAATAACTTCAATTCTAAACTTTGAGACTAAAGACCAGATTTTTCAAGCTAACTAGGTGAAACAATCCTGATAAAATTTTTCTTTAGTTTCATACCAAATCATATCCTATCATCTATCTATATTTGGAACTTCAGAAAAACTCATGTGAAATTATTTTTGGTCAGATGGTACTCGATCCGGTATGCACCTTGTAAATTGGAACATTATCCAACAACAGGGACGGAGCCATATGAGAATTTGGGAGGTGGGGGCAAAATATAGCACATGAAAAATAAAATAAAATGCACATATATATATCAATTTTTTAATCAAAGTAAGAAAGAAGTATTACTTTAGGAACAATATATATGAAAAATAGCTTATAATTATAAATATTATTGTATTTAAAATAAAGTATCTTCTTATGATTCACCGTGCATAAAATTTTTCTTTTTGTGTTTATGATGTTAAAGGAAAATACATGTAAGTAACTTTGTTATGACTTAATTAATTTGATTAGTTTTAGAAAGGAGTCAAAATCATTAGTACATACATTATATTTGCATAAATGCATGTATTATTCTACAAATTGTAAGCATACACGTGTATTATCTCATTATGTCAAATTCACAAAATTAGGATCTTACTATATATTTTTATATATAGTAAGCTTGTCACACTTGTGGTGATACATGGGTTTGGTCGAGTGCACACATGGTTGTGTGCATGCCAAAAACATTTATAGATCCATTACCAGCTTCTCCGATCCAAAACTTTACAAAGGATTGAAATTGGCACATCTTAGCCACCCTCAAAGTATTGCATTTTACTTGGAAATTATTTGATCAGCCACTTCGCTCTTTCATGTGCTCACTATGTGACCAATCAACGAAAGCACTAAGCATCACTTCTTTGATTTTTCTGTTAGTAACCAACTTTGGAACACTACATTAATTTTTACTTAGGTGACATTTAAATAAAATGAAAACGTCATCTAAAATGAAAATTTTTGATGACATGTAACAAAAGTCACTAATTAAAACATATTAGTGACATTTATCAATTACAAAATAGTTAAAAACATTTCAGCCGTTGGATCCAATCTACGAAAGCTTAAAGCTATGAAACACATTTTTTTTATTAGTTTCATTGCAGCATTCCTAAAAATCAATCGTGCCCTAGCTAGTTCCATCGCAGCATCTCCAGCGCGTTCTTCCTCATCTCCGGCAGAGCGAAGCCATTCCTCATCTCCGACAGTGACGACAGCGAGCGACTTTGAGAGCAAGCTTCTCTTTTCTCTATGCTTCTTTTTCATTCCATTTGTAACATTCCTAAATCAGTCATGCCCTAGTTCCTCATCTCAAGTAGCGTTCTTCCTCATCTCCAACAGAGCGACACCAGTTCTTCCTCATCTCTGACAGCGAGTGATTACGGGAGCAAGCTTCTCTTTTCTCTGGTATGCTTTTTCATTCCATTGCAGCATTCCTAAATCAATCGTGCCCTAGTTCCTCATCTCCAGTCGCGTTCTTCCTCATCTCCTACAGAGCGACGTACTTCTTCCTCAACTCTGAAGCTGCCTTCCTGTTGACTGAGGACAATTGAGTTAGTTCTTCCTCAACTTTCTTCCTTTTTTTCCCAAGACATTTGTTACCACAAGATTGACCAGTCTGAATGACATTCTCTTAACATACATAAAAATCTTTTAGAATTATTATAGACAAGTCGGTCAGTTGCTAGGACCTGCAAATTTTGTCTCCACCCCCACCGACTGCTTCACGTTGTTCTTGCCCAATGACCATCACCTTCCTCCTCTCAGACTTTGCAGCAGTTGGCATCTGTGGCATCTTTTGGCAGCTAATTCTGATGTGTCAACTCTCCAGCCAGTCATGCATGCATCTATGTTGCCTGGCCCTCTCCCCCCACAATTTTCCTAGCAGTCCTATTGAGTGTGGTGTATTATTTGCCAAGTAAACATGTGGACTTCTTTGTTGCTTGATTTGGATCGCAGACCCTGTCCTCTGCATTACAGATGGTTTTTTTTCTTTACTTTTCTCAAAGTTCAAATGACATGTACCCTGTCCATTTTCTTCTCTGATCTCATCCGTCTTAGCCGTAGTGGACTTTAGCTGATCCATATGAAATAATCTCATAATTACATCTCTGTGACTACATGTATATAGTTTGATAGAGAGTAAGAATCTAAAGTTAAAATATTATGACCATTCTTTAAGTTGATGTATGCTAGCTATTTTTCTCTTATCTTACTTATTTTCTTGAGACCAAAGCAAAAGTAATATTCCAAACTGCGAGGCTATTAAATTAAACATAGAAAGAGAAAAAGGAGATAAGAAAGCATATTAGACAATATATAGAAGAATTTTTTTTTACATCTGGAGTGGTTTGTTTCTCTTCTGATGCTTCATGTCTTCCTACAGCAGGGCTGAAGTAATCCACTTTGACTTCACTTCCATTGCTATGGAGAAGTTAAATTTGATTATTTGACTTCACTTCCTAACTTAGTCTATCATATTGTATTAGGTAAGCAACAACAACAACAACAAAGCCTTATCCCACTAGGTGGGGTCGGCTACATGGATCATACGACTTTGTTGATCCATGTTCATGAGATTCGACAGGATTTTAGCACATATAGATAAAAGTTGGATAAACTCTTAACATCCACTCTAATGAGTGCATGTATGGTGTGGAGAATTTTATTGCATATATGATAAGTAAATATGGAATGATCACAGAGTTAAGATGTCCATGTAGGAAGTGCTTGAATTCTGAATTACACTTCATTCTCGTAATAAATGTACACTTGCTTGTAGATGGTATAGACATGTCCTACAAGTGTTGGATCTATCATGGGGAAGAGCCAACTATCAAATTGCCTCCAATGGATGAAATAACCAATTACATAGAGAATGGGGAAGTAGCCGTAACATTGAGAACGATGACATGGCTGAGGGTGATGACATGGATGAACTTAATTAGATACTTGAAGATGTGGATGCCTTTGTTGATAATCAAGCTGAAGGCACATGTGATGGAGAGAACTTTAATATCTCGTCGGACTTCTTAAATGGGCTAAAAGCTGACTCCCAGAAAGAATTTTATCTTGGGATGAGACCCTTGTAGATTATGATAATAGTGATGAAAATATCTTGATGATGATTTCTATAACTTGATGGTATTACACTTTTTGTGTGATAACTTTATCACTGATATCTTGCTTGTCTCACTTTATTACTTTGTTTGCCTCACTTTATTTTGCTTCATCTCATTTTATGTAATCGATGTTTTTTTTAATTTATGGTTGAATCTCATAAAATTAATTTCAGGTGTTCTTACTTTTAGAATGATTCCACATCGGAAGGGCCCACAAAGGAAGGGAGGAAAAGCAATAAGGGATAATAATATAGATGAAGTTGATGTACCTTCACACTTACCTAATGATCAAAATGTCTCTTATTCTTGTCAACAAATTCAAGGCACACATGTATATGAAGGTAGGACAATGACATCAATCCTATTTAGTATTAATGGACTGCAGCTAACTACTATTTTTTTTAATATCCCCTACATGCCGCAAATGAGTCTATTTCCTCTTGTACCAATAAGAGGGGTCCTTATAGGGGTCATTCACTTGATAAGGACTATAGGTATCAAGGTGAAAAGATTAAGATTGAGTCTACTTCCGCAAATTTCAATAAGTTCCTGATGATATTGAGTTTTTTAAACAACGCTATTGTGATTCTAAACCTGATGGATCTGGTGGTTGGGTCAATCAACATGCAACTGAAACTTATGCAAGTTTATTAGTTGATGTATTATTAATGGAAGACAAATTAGTTGTAACTAAATTAGTTATAATATTATTTTCTTAGAACAAAATGTTGGAGATGCATTTGGTATCATAGTCATCCAATGCACCCATTTCTTCTAGCGATGTTGTGGATAAATTTATGAGTGCTGCATCAAGATCAGATTATCATCCAGGAAAAGGATATGGGCCATCATCCATTGAAAAATCATTTCAAAGAAAACGTTTAGAAGCACAATTTGAAGCAGCATTGATGGAAAGTAGAGCTAACTATGACACACAAATTGCTGCTTTAAAGCAAATAAATATGGACTAAGGAAATCACATAAATCAGGTTCATTTAATAATTCACTATCGTTATTTATATTTTTATTTGTTACAACAAGCATTTTATATTGGTCAACCTTTTCAGCTTATGCGGACAATAGAAAAACTTTTAGAAAATATTCCTAGTACTTCGAAGGAGGCAATGAGGAGATCTGACTGTGCTCCTACATCAATTCTATCACAAAATGATGGAGGAGCAAATTCAAAAGTTGCTTAAGGTAATTCAATAAGTTTCTTTATAATTATTTATTTACTTTCTTAAGTCATGCTGTTAGTATTACATTTTAGATAGTTGTTAAAACAAGTCTTTTAGATGTTAGTTGTTGCACTTTGGGTCAAATGGATAAGTGACTCTAGTTGACTTATATAATGCAGCTTTCTAGAATATTATGTAACTCTTCAGTTTCTACTTATTCAATATTTACAGTATTCTATGTGGAAGTAGTCTTTTTTTTTCCCTAACCTATATACACATTAATTCCTTTGATGCATTTTGAATAAAAGGCATGTCCTGTAAGATACACCATGTCCTTTTGACCCCTGCACAACCATTTTGAATAAAGACAGTAATTCATATATGTGACCCTTGAAAAATTATTCATAGTAGCCCATCATGATATTCACATCCAGCTATCACTGCTCTAACATGACTGCAATATAATTCTTGATTTATAGCTCTCTGTGCTTGGAGTTTTCTAACATCCATCATGAGATTTGTGTAACATTAAAGAGATATTTTGACCTCAAACTATTTTAAAACATCTCAAACTATTTTAAAATATACACAATTCTTTAAAAAAATGCTATGCTATTACACACAGGTGGGCATATGATACATTGCCAGATGATTTGAAGACAAAACTAAGTATTCATGATGAGCCCAGGGAAGCACTTTTAGGATAGTGTTATTATGAGAAACAAGAATCTTAAAAGGCATCTTAAAACTCATTTCTTAGTGGAAAGTTTTGTACGTTAAGTACACTTTTGATCTTTTGGCTTAAAATTCTTGAGCCTGATTTTTTAGCGATATTGTTAAAAATCATCTGACCCTAAGATTGTTGTGCTAACCCTTACATTGGTACGTTGTCTGCTAGTATTTTGGTAAATAGTGCCTCTTCCTGGAGGTCTACATGCAGGGAAAACATTTTTATGATGACATGCAGATACCATAGTTAGCTCATTCTTTTCCAAGCATGATTTTTCTATCATGGGCAAGTAACAACCAACAACTCTTGGTAGCGATATTTCATATTGGAATGAATTCTTTGGAAATTTCTTTTCATCGGTTTTTTTATAACATAAGTTTAGATACTGAATTGTGATTTTATATATGATATTTGGATATCATAAGCTTTATTAAGGACCCTCTGTAGTTCTTCTTATGTTCCATGTAATAATCATACTAAATTTACCTATTAATATGTAATTATGAAATGTTACTCATTTTATCATATTAGTGACGTTTATTATATGTCATAAAAAAAATTTCGTGACGTTTAAATATCATTAGTAATTTATCTTTCATGATGTTTGTAATAATTTTAAAAGGATACGATTGATTTTTGGTGACGCTTAAACGTCATCTTAACATGACATTTGGGGACGATTAAACGTCATGAAAAGATTAAGTTTTTGTGACGTTTAAATTTTTTGTGGCGTCTAATTGATATGCGTCATAAATACTTTCTATGACTCAGTTACGATGACGTCTGAAGCCAACATTTAATAAACGTCTTAAAAGATTTTTGGTGACGTTTTATCCAGTTTGAGCAATGTTTGTTAGACGTCACCAAAGTCAAAATTTTTTGTAGTGGCAAGACCTTCAATTGCATTTAAATTTCAACATGCACGGTTTTGTCAAAATGGCGTAGTCCACCACGATCCTTGTGGTTCTCGAAAAAGTCTTGGTGTTGTAATAAGTGTAATATCCTTGCACTTGCGTAGGATATTGTTCGCTTTTGATCTTAACATGCACGGTTTTGTCAAAATACGTCCTACCAAGCCAAGATCATTTTTTTATATATATTTAGCATCTCTCTCGTGACTTGTTCATGTGGAACTAATTTATTGCATGCCTCATGTTATCATTCCCCTTAGGAAACTCAACGTTCTCGTTGAGTGATCGGCCACCATGCATCAAGGCTCATGCGGAGTGGCTCTGACACCATATATAACATCCTTGTACTTGCGTAGGATATTATGCACAACTCACGAAAGAGATGTTGGGTATATATGTGCACATATCCTTGGATTAGTATGATGCATTTTGATAAAACCGTGTGGTCCGAGGTCCAAAACGGATAATATCTTACACAAGTGCAAGGATATTACACATGCTATCAGAGTGAGCCTGCGGGGTGCGATCACTCAACGAGGATGTTGAGTCACCTTATGGAGGAAGGATGGATGATGCATGCCTTGAATTAGTCCAACATGCGCAAGTCACGGTAGAGATGCTACGTATATATGGGAACATGAACTTAGATTGGTAGAACGCGTTTTGATAAAATCGTGTGAGTCGAGGTTCAAAGCGGATAATATCCTACACAAATGTAAGGATGTTAGAAGAAGTATATTATCGTCCATCTCTCTAAAGGTATCTCCAAACATAACCCCATTTGGTGAGGTGGAAGCCTCCGCCTTGGGAATGGTTCAAACTAGATATCTTATTTTGATCCAACAGAGACAGAAAAAGACGTCATTATCTGTTTTAATTCGAGCTCTTTTATCCTTGTACGTGCCTTTAGTAGAAACTTTCAAACAATCTTAAAATCCTGGGGATTATGTTGGGGCCTCAATCATTGCAAGACGTTGGCGATAGAAAACCTTCTTGTTGAATGTGACTCCACCAATCATATGAACATCATAAGAGTCAAGGATTGGACTCCATGGTGATTGCAAAACTTAATTGCTGACTGATTTCTCCTCCTAAAATGTACTTTGAATCTTATGTAATTATCCACGTCTATCGCCAACCCAACAGAACCACGTATTATCTCACAAATTGTGATCCATCAACATGCGCTGATCTTTATTGGATGGAGCCTCCTTAAGTTCTTTAGAATATTTTCTATGCGGTCACTTTTAGACAATTTACTAATAGATAAGCATATTTTCCTTAAAAATTATCTTGTACAAACTTATTGCTTAAACAATTTTATCTCAATTTTTTATATTATATTTTAGTTGTTGGCAACAAAACTCTTAGGGGGTGTTTCCCTACAGTAATCTTTCTATATTACTAGTAATATGAAGTTAAATTATCTGGGACCATCACATTGTCTTGTTTACTTTATTTTAATTTGTAGATAATCTTAATTGCCACATGACATTTATTAGGAGGGGAGTGTCTATTCAGATTGCCACTCAAATGATAATTTATTTTTATTTTCTTTTCATTCCTGTCCTTTCCAAACTTATGCACATGCAATTTATGATAACTTATCTTCTAGTAGTGATTTCATAACCCCAATTCAAAAATTAGGCTGGCAAAGTAACCTATGGAAGGTAGAAGAGATGGGATTGAAATATGCAAGACACTTACAATT
The DNA here is from genome assembly GCA_030549335.1 of Pontederia crassipes. NCBI lineage: Eukaryota > Viridiplantae > Streptophyta > Magnoliopsida > Commelinales > Pontederiaceae > Pontederia > Pontederia crassipes. The sequence continues at coordinate 42,485,268 of CM060190.1, forward strand.
CGGTGCTCCATTGATCAACGATGTTATAAAAAAGATGAGAGCATTTGATCTTGAAAATGTAGTTGTGGGTTCAAATGATACAGATACAAGAGGAATGCATGCAAGTCAATGTGCTACCAATGAATTTATTGCCAGTCAATCAAGTTTGGTTAATTTACATGAATCTCTTTTCTTCATACGTGATCCCAATCCATGTGAAATCTAAAGGTAGGCCAAGAAATGTTGGAAGGATTAAATCCGGCATTGAAAAAAAATCTAAGAAGCATAGCTGTGGCCATTGTGAAAAAAATGGACATGACAAAAGAACATGTTCATTGTTGAAGGTAAATTATTTTTCATAATGTTCATTGTTTTCAAATTTGTATTCAACTAATTGATTCCAATTCATGAATAGGAATCGGAAAGTCAGGTTTAGTGCAACATTGGCAGCGGAGAGAGTGATTCTTCCTCTACGTAGAAGGTATTTTCTTATAATTCATTTTCCCTATTGGTAGAATGTATCCATTTTTCATGATTCCTGTCTTTTATTCTTGGTAGGAACTAGGAAGAGAACTAGCTTTTGCTTAACTTCTTGCACATTGATGCCGCCTGTCTGGTAAGGGCTTTCTCTCCTAGTCCACTTATCATGATTAGGAAGTAAAACTCAAATAAAGCTACTTTAACTCAGTCACCTAAGCATTCCTTTTATATTCATCCTCATATAGCAAACAAGTGGTTTACAATCTAATAAGTTGTTTCATTCAGCTTTCTCTCCTAGTCCACTTATCATGTTGTTTTATTATGAGTTTAAATCTAATAAGTCTTGTGTTTTTTCATGTGCAGGTTTACAATCTAAGGCAGCCCATGCTCATTTCCATCTAAGGCAGCCTCTGCAAATTTATGTTCTTTTTCATATGTTTTTTCATGTGCAGTGGATATGTAAGATTCATGTAAGATATCATGTGCAGCCTCTGCATCTAAGATTGATGTAAATGGATATGTAAACGCATTATTTTGAAGTGTTATTTCTAGTGTTATCGACAGACTTTGCATCATTCATTTATCGTTTATCGTTCATTTCTAGTGTTATAATGTTATTTCTAGTGTTACCTCATTTATCGTTCATTTTTTCTAACATAGACCTTGCATCTATAGTTCAATATGTTATTTCTTATTTGTTTCACAAGTGGGATTCTTTCATTGTCAAGTGTAATATACCATAGACCTCATTATCGTTCATTCACTGCCTTTGTAGAAATGTTCTATCGACAGAGTTTGCATAATGTTAGGATCATTCCGTATGAACGTCGCGTGGTGGATGTGTGCTTGCTGTCAGATAATGGCTTAGTTTTCTTTTCTAAGACGGATGCATGCCTTTCACTTCACTTCCCTATAAATATTGGTTTTGTATGTGGCCGTCACGGCCGTTAACTTTCACCATCCGTGTTCATACAAACAAGCAGTCCATCTCTCATGGATCATGATGCCTGCTGATTTCGTTCCTAGCCTCTGTTTTTTTTTCTGGCCTCTGCTTTCTTTGAGCATTTATTCACACAACTAACTATAACGTGTAAGCTGACAGTGTACTTCTCTCACTAACTTCAACTGCGAGTTGCGACCATCATTAAGATTACTTTCAGAAGATGGATGGTCTTAAACTCTTTAAGCTAATTCTAAACATCAATTCTTAAGAGTTATTGTGGGTGTGTACATTAATAGACCTAGCATTCATCAATGTTCAAAGTAAGCATTATCCATGTACAAAAGATTAAGAAGTCCATGAGGTGGATCAACCTCCCAAAATTGATCAAAAGATGAATCTCTACCAAGCTTTGACTAAATAATCTGTTGGGCGATTGTTTATTATTAGGGAACAGGACACAACTATCACAGAGGTGCCAAATCTCAGGGCAACTATCGTTCATTATCAAGTGTTATGATGATTTGAGTGCTCAACTATCATGATTTGAATGATGATTTGCATCTATCGTTTTTTATGCTCATCTATGGTTGATTATCAAGTCTTGAAGCAAATTTAAGTGAAAAAAATTATGCATATTACAGAAGTTAAACATATACAACTATCCATATTAGAGTAACATCCACTACATTACCAAGACATATATAGCTAGTAGCAATACAATTAAACAAACAAATTTACACATGACATTCATTCCATTCCTATTAATCCTAACTTCATCGTCATTTAAATTTGCAGCCTCTATTCTATCAATTTTTCGTAACAAGCAATTGATAACTTGTGTATGTCTCGGTTCAAATGATGAATCTAACCATCTGAAGTACGTGCAAGCTCGATGTTGCTGCAAGATCAATCACAAAAGACAACATTAGATTAGGAAGACAACATTTGAACCGAAAACAATCAACCAAAGAATTATCAAACTAACCCTGTAAAATGAACAACCTTAAAACCGACGTCCGGGGTTCCGTTCGGTCCAAGATGTTTTTATTATTGCATCTTCTTGGCAATAACATTTAGGCCACGCCATTGCCCTAACCCTAACTGCATATATTGGGTCACGACGTCATAACACTAAAATTTCATAACAACAATGTCCTAAAGTAGCTTTCCTAACCAATGGCGGAGCGCGGTGGGGCAGGGGCGAAGCGCGGTGGGGCAGGGGCGAAGCGCGGCGGGGCGGGGGCGGAGCGCGGCGGGGCGGTGGCGGGGCGCGGCGGGGCGGGGGCGGAGCGCAGCGGCGGAGTGCGTCTAGGGCGGTGTTGGGGCCACGGGGCGGTGGCGGAGTGCAGCGGGGCAAGGTCGGAGCGCAGCGGGGCGGTCGGAGTGCGGCGGGGTGGTGGCAGAGCGCAGCGGCGGAGTGCGTCTGGGGCGGTGTCGGGGCCACGGGGCAATGGGGCAAGAAAAGTAGATCTTGACGACGACGAAGCAGATTTGGCGAGGACGAAGCAAATCTTCGCGGCTCGGATGGAGATCCCGATGACGACGAAGCAGATCTGGCGAGGATGAAGCAGATCTAGCGAGGACGAAGCAGATCTTCGCGGCTCGGATGGAGATCCGGCGAGGACGAAGCAGATCCGGCGAGGACGAAGCAGATCTTCGCGGCTCGGATGGAGATCCGGCGAGGAAGTAGATCCTGACGACGACGAAGCGAATCTGCACGACGATGAAGCAGATCCTGACGACGAAGCAGATCCCGATGATGAAGCAGCGATGGATTCGAAGACGAAGCACATCCCGACGACGAAGCATAACCCGACGACGAAGCAGCGATGGAGCCGACGACGAAGCAGCGATGAAGCAGATCCGGATCGCCAGTGATCGCGTTCTAGAAATAGGGCATGTCTCCAACCTATTAATTTACACGATCGGATCGAAATAAAATTGAAAAACATCGAAAAAAGAGAAATCGGACTAAAAAAAACCTCTTTCAAAGTCGCGCCCGTCGGATCTCCATCCGACGGGCGCGGATGGGGGGACAGGGGGAGGACCCCCATTAAATTCATTTGTGCTCACATATTATGTTTAAATAAAAAAAATTCTTTTTTAAGGATGAGTACAAAAATATATTTTCGTAAAATCTTTTCTTTAACATTTAATTTCTTTTTTAAGCTCACATATTATTTTCTTTTTTAAGGATGAGTACACAAATATCTTTTCTTAATTTAACATAAGTTGGCATTTAATTTCCTTTTTAAGCTCACATATTGTTTTCTTTTTTAAGGATGAGTACAAAAATATCTTTTCTTAATTTAACATAAGTTGCATATAAGTTTCGTAAAATCAGCTAAACAAATATTTATTTATCTATCTTTTAAACTACGTTTTTACTTATAATAATATTAATAATTTAGACCCACCAGGGAGTGGTGTCGCCGCCGTTCAGCAGCCATCTCGTGCGGCTTGTCAAAACTCTTCCTCTTCTTTCGTATCGTTTCATTCCATTCGATGCGAATGGCGAAGCGAAACCTAATCTCCAAGCTTCACTTTCTTCTCCCCGCCCTCTCCCACCGGCGATCACCCTCGCAACTATTCTCCGGCGCCGGAGGAGACCCCCTTTGCTACCATGCCCCCGCCGGCACCCTTCGGTCTTTATCCAGTCGGCCGAAAGCCCTGGATTTCGATTCGAGATCTTCGTCTGCCGGTAAGCGTTTCCAATTGCGATCTTCTTTGCTCATAGTTAAGAAACGCTGCCGGACATAGCTGTTTTCAAGCCTACGAATGAATTTGAACAAAGACTTATACCCAATAGTTAGCAGTTAGGCCGAAAATTAATGCCGGTTCTTAATTATATATATGAGGAATTTGTCTTTAGTAATTCTTACTCATCTCTCGTCAGGTCAAGGGGGGAAAATGGTCATTTGTTATAGTAAGATTAGGCTTAGATGGTTACTGCAGTCTGGTGCACGCAGATTGGGTTTGATCAATAACATTTTTTTTTGAGAGGCAACAATAGCATATTATTTGGTATAGAGAAAAGAAAATTGATTGAATGAATCTATGAGAACGTGGCTGGTGTAGGTGTTGGGTTCAAACTGCCAGAATGCAAACAATTTATTGCAGGTTAATTTATAGTTGTTTAACTGCCCATGAGGGTGGGGCTTGATGGATTGGGGAGTTTACTTGTGGTCACTAATAAGGTTAAGAAACCTCTTTCATTCAATGAGAGGAAAAGAAAATACTTTGATCTCTTTATTGGCCTATTAGTTTCCTGGTCGTTTTTTGTTGATGCCTTGTTGATAGTGGCAAATGCTCGTGCAATGAAATATTTTATGATATATACTGAGAGCAATGATTATTCCTGTTTATCTGTTTAATTGGAAAATAGTAAATCCTTCTGATTTACAAAGTCGACATGCCATTAGAATTAAATTTCTCCAGAAGGTTTCAAAGTGTATACTCTAACTTAGATTATGGCACGTTATTTTGCATGCGAATTTCCAATCTGCTATTATAGGTCAATGTTCACCTATCTATGCACGTAAAACCATTTATCACTGAATCTTTAGATTCATCCAATAGGCTAATTGATTTAACCCAATTGATCATAGAAACCACTTACAAGATCAAATAGATAAATTCTATTGTCCTTCAGATGACAGGATGGACCAAGAAATGATGTGCCCTATGTGCACGATGTGATTGTCCAAGTAGCTTTGGCTGGGTAGTTGGTTAATGTGACTTGGTATGATGAAAGTTGTGAAGGAAAATTAGGTAGTATTAAAGAGGTGTGGGAAGCTTGACTCACCCGGATTACTTTTCCACTCATTAATAGCTTACCTCTGTTTGCCAATGAGATTCTTTTTTTTTTTTTTTTTGAAAGTGAAAAGGATGGCTGCCAAACTTAGGTACTCATCCGCATCTGCTTGTATTAAGAGCTATAAGTGAGGCAATTTACAAGTGTCGATGCAAAACGTAAAATAGGACCAAGAAAAACAACAAAAAAGTCTTGGACAAAAGAGCACTTCTCTCACTCCACTCTCTCGTAAAAAAGACTATGTGATGGATAATATATATATATATATATATATATATGTTTTTTGAGAGGAAAAATGATGACCACCAGAGTTGTGAGTGTCATCCATCTATATAACTGTGGAATGAATGTACAAGTGTAGGCGCTCAAAGAGAGCATAAAAAAGATGAAAACTATTCCAACTAGCCAAAACCCCACTCCCTAATAAGAAATGAGATCTGGTGTACAATACGATCATACATCTCTCCCACAAAAAATGATTCTGTTGGGCTGAAGCCAAATGACCTAGGCGCCGGCCAAAAAGTCGCCATACACACTCCAATCCTCGAAGTGACTGCCACACCGCCTCCGAGTCAAATGGGAAGAAACACACACTGCACGTCTGCCGCCAGATGCCCCGGGATGTCGGACACTCAAAAAATAGATGAGTGATGTCCTCCTCCGCCTCACCACACAGCACACATGATTTGTCGCTATGTGGATCCCATGCCGCTATGTGATGGATAATATTATCCACATTGCACCTTTCGCCCTAAAAAAGTGTGGTTCCACTGAAGTCATATGGCCCGTACAATTGCCATCGTTGTCTTCCATGGAAGCTTCCAGCCCTGTTTCTCTGCCACACAAAAGTCCCACAGCGATCTCCATAACATGTCCAATGTGGATGCATCTATGCCCACCTGATGCACCTGTCGCCAAACTTCTGAAGTAATGGGCAATTTCCAATGAGATTCTGTTTCGTACAAAGGATTCTACTCATGATCTATCATCTTATTGAACACTTTGTTTCTTGAGTAACCAAAAACTATTTTTTTCCCTAGCAATTATCGAATGAAGAATTTATTGCCAAGCAGTAGTGTTTTGACTTCCATCATGAAGTTTTTTTTTTGAAACGGGAAAGGACGACTAGCAAGATGGTAGTCATCCAGAGTTTCATTAATGTTTAAGTGAGGTTACAGGATTAAAACAGAAATTAAAACATGACAATCCCATCATCAAGGAATAAAAGACTACATCATAAATGATTCCTCCACTCTCTAAAGATAGTTTCCGCATGATGACAAATATTTTCAGCATAGGCGCGACCCCCTTGAAAAATTGTCTCATTTCTTTGCAGCCATAATGCCTAGATATATGCTAGAAGAAGGGCCCGTTGTCTCCTAGACCTGTAAACAATATGAAGGTTTCTCCTGCAACCATTACAGAAAGACCGCCAGAAACCAGCCTCCGATGTCGTATCTAACCAGCCAATATTTGCCCTTCTCCAGACCTGACCAGCCGTGGTACAGCCAAAGAAAAGGTGATTCGTATCCTCAGCGGCAACACCACATAGGACACACAGCATATCTGCGTTATTTAACCATCTGGCTCTGTAAGACTTTGTTAGGATTCGTTGCCGCCGCAGCAGCCAGGAAAAGAATTTAATTTTAAGAGGGGCCTTGATCTTCCAGACAAGCCTGCAGGCCAAGAGCAAATCAGCATCAAGGCCAACACCAGAGTCGCCTAATAAGGTGTACACCTCCCTGACAGTGAAGTTATAACAAGAGCATGTAAGATATCCTGAAAATGGCAAGTGGAACTTGCCCTAGTTGACTTGTTACTAGCATAGGCATTTGCGGTTTAGATGGGTTTATTACATTTAAATTTTGTTACGAATCCCCTAAATAAAATTGTTATGATGTAACAAAAACTGTACTACAGCTTTAATTATCGGTCCACTTTATAGAAAATACTTATATGCACTTGAGGCTCTTTAGCAACGCTATTGTTGGGATTATCAATTTGATAATGATTTGAACTGCCACACTCTTTTTTTGAGAGTGGAAATGATGGTTAGTTGGTTACTATATGTAACCATCCATTTTATTGAAAGATGTATTACACAATTTCAATTTCAATTCCTATGCTAGGTTCATGCTTCTATCAGGTTCATTGCTAAGGCAACAATATTCTGAAGATAACATTTTTTCCCTCCAAAATGCATCCATGGAGTTGGATCTAGATAGATGACGAAAAGGCAAAGGTTGCCGCCCGGCATCATCTTGATACATAGACTTGAATTTAAGACCACTCAATTGGAAAACCCCCGAGTTGATCTATAAAGAGATCTCTGCCACACTGCTCCTGCCACTGTATAAATGAGAGAGATTGTTGATATCTTCTTCTGGTGATCTGCAGAAGACAGTCTGTATTAACCTCTTGTGCCAGTCATAGTCTATAACATTGAGTTGGTAATCTCCCATGTCTAAGAAGTCACACAAATATTTCAAACCATTGAGGGAATCATATCTTCCATATCATGCAGTGCATTCATAAATCAGCATCCTCCAGCCAATTATTGTTATCTCCTTGTACATGTTTTGTTTGGAGAGATGAAGGGATGGTTACCAATACTGGGCAGCTATTCATGATGTATTAAAACTTGAAACATGGAAATTCACGTGTGAGAAAATCCAAAAATAACCATAAGTAGATGAAGAAAAAATGGTGGGAATGGATTTCACAAATACCCATCTCCCCACTTTCTTATTAGAGAAAACGAGGTATGCTATATAATATTCTCTGTGTGGCACTGCTCTTCTCCAAAACAAGAGCAGTTGCTTTGTAGCCAGATAGCCCACAGAAAAGGAAACTGACCAGCAGACCAACTCCATGAATCTTTGTGAGAAAATCAGGGGCGCAACCTTCTAGCCTTCCCATAAGTAGTAGGAGGTCCTCCACCTGCTGATAGGAAAGTTCTGTAGCAAAATGTGGAGTTGGGATCTAGATGATGAGGATGCAGTGGTCAAGCTCATCAACTTTCTGATATTTCCAACAAATTGCATCACATTGGTTATCTCCTTATTATTTTACACTTTTAAGAATCCTTGTTGACATCATTACTATGGTAAAACAAGTTTTCATCATATGTTTCAATAATTTTTATCTTAGATTGGCAATTTCATATAGTAGATGCTGTATCCTTTTCTCTTATGAGTGCCAAACTGGGAAAAGATATATCCATTCTTATTTCTATATATCCTTCTGCATGTTACCTATCTTTTTGTCAACTACTGCACCAGTTCTCATATATTAGTTTTGGCATTCATGTATCTTAAATGGATTAACTGATATCTCTTCAAATTGTTAGATTCATATTCCCAGTTGCCCGCTGATCTCCTCAAGACCATGGAGCAGAGAATGAAATCAATTGAGCAGAGAAGTGCTTTCCTTCGAGAACAAATCAACCAGGTTTATAATATATCTTTTCCTTTCATCATGAGTTTATAAAATGTCTTGAATTTCAGTGTTATGTATAATATCATTGTCATTACTCTTTTTACTAGACATTCATAGTTCTTTTCTCTTAACCATCATGCTCTTTTCTACTAAAATGTCATGTCACTTCACTGGTTTCATCAAAACCTTTTCATTTTAATAAAACCTTTTCATTTTATTTAAACAATTTTTAGTTGTCATACTTAAATATTGACTTTAAAGTGATCTAGTGTAATTAAATTTCATTTTGTTAAGATTAGGCACTCAGATGCTAGTGTAAAGTTTGGTTGCATAATTGTGACCCGGGTTTTATGTTTAATGGCACAAGCTAATATGAGAACTAAACCCTTGAATTCCGTGAGAGCGAATTGAAAAGTGTGAATTAACATATCGGGAAATGAAATATGAAAAGATCCTGTATTGGATGCAAGTGTTTAGGCATACATAGTGAAAAGTTATCAAGTTTGATGTGAACATTACGATCATTAAGTTCAATTTTGGTGCAAACATTACGATTGTTAAGTTTTTTTGCAAATAATCTATCATATTTGTAATGACAGTTGTGTGTCTCACTTAGGTAATTCTTTAAAATAATATATTATGTATAAAATGTTTGGCACTGAGTGAACCAACAAAGAGGAAGATGTCGGGGGAAACTCCCTCCCTTCAATGCCACCTGCATTTGTCATGAGGGAACCAATGAAGAGGAAACAACAGGAAAGACTCCTTCCCTCATGTGCCATCAGCATGAGATTCCCTCTTGTTGATGCCACCCATAATGGAGGACTCCTTTCCGCTAGTACCACATCATAGAATAGGAGAGTTGGCCGCCAAAACAGTGGTCATCGTCATGAGAAACGTATCAAAGTGGATCAAAGATGCATCCGGTGCTATAGATGCTGTAGACGGGGACCAAATCTTCAAGAGGTATTAGCTTCGGTCTTGTCAAAATGAGATGTCCGTCGGTTCATTGTAAGAAAATACTGGAGGTGGGGAGATATACATTGATTCATTGAGAGAAAAGACAAGGGGTAAGGAAGAGAGAAAATCGTGACCTTTTGTAGATTGATACACCATGGAGCCTGATGATCAGCCACAAAATCGAGGTTCTCCCACATAGTCTTGTAGGTCGCCTTGATAAGGGCATCATGCTGACTTTGGACCTGATCTACATGAGTCCGACAGCAAACATCAAACTCCTGTTTGTCTCAGTCCTATGGAATAATGACCTAACAGGCATTGACAATTTTCTAGGTAGCTCATTACATCACTCCATCGGCTACACAATCACTTGGCACTGGTGGTCAACAAAAGGAAGTATTCAACCAAAAGAGATGACCTCAAGATCCATCAGAGTCGTTCCACTGCATTGCAGTGCAAGAAAGCCATGAGAATGTGTACTTTGAATAGCTTTATATACCAAGTACTCATTGGGTACTTGGGTGCACATTAAATACATGTTGAATACTTTGATAAAAGAAATCAACAGAAACTAAATATAATTATTAAAACATCCTTTATAGTTATCCTATATTATGTTAAAATGTAAGTATGCTGCGATTTGTTCATTTTCCAATGCTTTATTTTGTGAATTTTATATATTTATGCACATAGACTATATTTTATTATATACGTCAACGGCCATACCATACATTTTAGAAAATTATTGTACCTCGTACATCAATACCCATTCCGGGTACTTTACCCATACCCATGCATCATAACAAGAAAGTTATAGAGGCGGTAATTTTGTCTTTGCTGTTTTGAGGAGTGCTGGAGTGACGTCGATCATGATCGGAGGTGGTGAGAGGCAGTGCATCACAGCTCCCTGAGTCACACCGTCTGCAATAGCCTCCTGGAATCACGGCGGACGGATGGTTGAATGCGAGAGAATGAGGTGATCATGATCCTGCTGATTTCACTGCCATCTGATGGTACCATCATCATATCACTAGTGGTATATCACCGGTAGATATGGCAAGTGCTGCTGGTGTCGCCAATTTTGAAGTTATTAATCCAAAAGGGGAAGTGGTGAGTCGGTGACTATTGACTCAAGCGAATTTGGATAAATATTGAGGCGGGACCTACAGGAGTGAGTCGAAGGCTCTCACCATCCTTACTGTGATGAGAACATTTCTGGTGAGTGGGGTAAAGCGGAGATGATGAGTTGCTCCCATTCTGGTGACAGAGAATGTACTGGACACTACTGTAGTCTAAAATGAATTGGCACCTGAATCAGCATACAAGAATAATGTCTCAGAGTCGGGTGATGGAGCCAATAATTGCTGGGGCCATCCAAATGAAGAGAAGAGTATGAAATAGCAAAAAACACCATGGATAAAGGGTGTTCTCATGAGATCCATGACATTGGGCACGCAATCACCTGAAAGTGGTAACATGGAATGTTCAAGGCCTAAGGGACAATGCCAGAAGGGCGGCACTTGGAAGTTAACTAATTTCATGGTGCTGACATTGTCCTGTTGCTAGAAATAAAATTTAGAATTTTGCGTCCAACAATTAAGGCGACAAATTGGTGGACCATTGATGACATGATTTCAGCTCTTAAGAAGGTGGAAGACATTAGGAGAATCTTTTCAATTTCTGTCCTATCTAGACAATCAAATAACAAAATTGTGTGAAGAGCTCAGTTAGATGGGGACTAATGTCTTTGGACACCATAATGTTGGGTGGGGAATACAACCTCACAGTAGAACTAGAGGGCAAATGCATGCAACAGAGAAAAATATTGAGGGTTTTCAAGACTTTATATATGAGTATGGTCTGATTGGCTTCAATATTTCAAATTGTCAATTCACATAGAAAAGCATCGTGTCTTCAAATGCCAGGTGTCATCTAGATCGATTTTTGGATCTAGTTGATCTTGTAGAATTCTTCCTACTGGCTGAAGTAATAGCTTCGAAGTGACCTTTCTTTGATCATACTTCACTACTCTGGCAAACAAATAAAGCAAAGCCACATGGATCGGACTTTAAACTGGAAAAAGCTTGGCTTATGGAGGATAACTTGCGGGCCTGATTGACGAACAGTGGAGGCATCCCAAAGTCCAGTTGACCAGCTTAATAATCTTCACTCAAAACTTTGGAATTACAAATTTTTTTTTCTTTTCTGAGAGGGAATGGTTAGCTACTGACTTTGGATAGCCATCTGCATGGCATTAATGTAAATGAGGCATGTTAAATTTACAAGTGTGAAAACCCAAACAGAATCCAGAGAAGGGGCAACCCAACATCTCATAGTATGTGTGCTACCCAACCTCTGGTGTATAATGTTTTCTGCATAGCACTGCTCTCCATAATTAATACAGTTACAATACAATTAGATGGATCATGTAACTGCCAAAAAAAAACAACACATGCCGCCAACCGTGCTTTCCATCATTCCATGTATTAGTGAGTCCCAAAGTGTCTCCATATGTAGATGACCAATGTCTATGCCTCGCAGTTGATGCCAAACCTCCTCAGTGGCAGGGGACTGGAAGAAAAGGTGACCAACGTCTCACAAAATACACACGAGGTGTCTGTGCTAGGTGCCCACCAAGCTTATTCCCTTGAGGATCCTTCGTTGTCTCAAAATCCAAGTAGGATCTTGACTTCAAGGGGCACCTAGGACAGCCAGATGCGTCACCAATCTGTCCTGACGAGCATTCCCTCTGTGTTCTTTGGTAGTAAGTGTTTGGTACAGCCATTATGTACCTCTAATAATTGGAAACTGATGCTAGTCAGTCTAAAGCTAAGAAGCAAATTAAGGAATGAATGTGGAAGCGTCCAGAAGCCTTCAGCCATTTTTACTCTGGAGTGGCATGAGGATGACAAAGAATTGTCTGCATCTGACAGTGAAGATAGAAAAAAGACTACAAGAGGTGGTGATTGCAGAGGATCTCAAGACAGAAATTCAATGGAGCCAAAATTCTCAACAAATATGGCTTCAAAAGGGATGCAAACACCCATTTCTTTCATATGTATGATAGTGGACGTTGTAGATCTAATCATATTGATCAAATCAAAGGTGGCTTGAAGGCCTTCTACTCCTTGAGCAGCTTGAGGTCATCTGACGGACAAATCTACACTGGATTCATGGTCTTGGATTTCTGCCAATTTTCTGCGAGGACGGTATGCAAGTTGCTGGATGAGGATAATTGGCCAGAGACATGCGGATAGATCACCATCTTATATCGTAGATTTCCACTCCGGTTGAAATTCTTGGCATGATTTTCTCAAAGGCAACGGTTACGGATCAGAACGTATGTATCACAATGGGCATGCAAGATGGACATTACTGTGTTTTGTGATGCAGCTGAGGCATTTGACCCTTTTTTTTGTGCCCAGAATCACGAGCAGTCTGGGAGATGGCAGGCTGCGATTAAATAGGCACTACATACGTCAATTTATGGAGGACGTTTAGCACTGGGTAACATACATTTAATACGTATCAAAGCAATTTCAAGCTATTCCTATTGCATTGTGGTCAATTTGGTCTTGACGAAATGGGATTACATTCAGAGATGCAAGATGGTATGTGGAGAATATGGCTTTGATGGAAGAACACTTAATTAAGGCAATGGAATGAGAGCGGTTCATAATTTTATTTACCTAATACAGGATATAATATTCTGTCATGTAATCCTAGTTACATATATAAAGTTGGATGATTGTAATTCATAGAGATCATCTGTTTCACTCTCAAAAAAATAATATGGTATACCTAAATTTCTAAATTATATGTGCCAATATTGGACACTCGCATACTAGTGTAAGTTAGGGACATAATTGAGTGCCAAAGTTGTGTAATTCCAAAATTGTATTATGGTTGCCATAAATTTGAAGCTTAAAAAACAGCTCAATGCTCAAGGATCTGTCAACAATCCTGGTTTTTAGATTAAGGGGCAAAGGCTAAGAATATGGAGAGTAAACCCTTTCCTATGAGAAGGAATTGAGAATTTGTGTCAGTTTAACATAACAGAAACGGAAACTATGAAGGATTGCAAGAATCCAATATTCAACACAGGTGTTTTTTTTCATAACATAAACACAGATGTTTTAACTCCGCCTATGTTTTATAGCCGGTCCCAAGCCCGGATAAAGGAGGAGGGTTGTGTTAGGCCCCAACAGCCAGTGTAAAACCTTGTCGAATCTCATGAACATGAATCAACGAATTGGCGTCGTATGATCCATGTAGCCGACCCCACCTAGTGGGATAAGGCTTTGCTGTTGTTGTATAAACACAGATGTTTTGACACACCAAGTGAAAAGTTAATCAATTTTTTTGAAGAAAAATGTTAATTAATTATGGTGCAAACATTATGGTCATTAAGTTCTTTGCACATAATCTATACAACTATACAAGTCATATTTCTTTAGAGATGATATATTCTCTGATATTTCTTTAGAGGTGCTGTTCTATTTGGTCTGCATACATTTATATTTTTCAAAAGATATTGCATACGTCAAAGTCAATGCCTTCCTCCATTTTGTAAATGTTCAACTCTCTTTGAATTATCAATTTTTTTTATGCAAATTTTGTTCTTTCTAGTAGATTCTGTACTTTTTCCCTCTTTTCTTGGGATATAATTTTTTAGATTGTTTTCCCAGCCTTACAACCTTTCTGATTAATGCATGATGAGATTAGCTCACAATGACCTTTGCATGTACGTTTCATGGAAAATGGAACATGCTGACGGATCTTACTCCTTTATTTTCTGATTGAAGCCAGCCAGCAGCCTCAGCAGCTGATTTCTCAAGGGCCAATAGGGAACTTCAAAAACTTGGAATCTTGTTAGATCTAATTCAAGAGTTGAGATCCAAAAAGAAGGTCTGTTTAGAGCACTTTTTATCTCTTGAAGTTTTGGCCATAATTCTTATTGAAGTTTTGTATCTTTTGAATTTGGACTGTGATTTGTAACTTATTTGGTTAGAATTTTATTTTTCTATTTGGTCCAAATTCAGCTTATCTCTTACTTTTTATAAGACTTGGACTTTCTTATTGTCCAAGGAATCTAGGTTTTGAGAGTCTATAAATAAGTGTAGCGAGGCCTCCGTTCCTTACGGGTCTCGCCAATTGTTTTGTTATTCTGATGGATTGTCTAAGCGTATTCTGTTTTTATACTTCATATCTAACCAAAACTTCACAGTTACTTAAGGACAATAGTGCAGTTAAGGTTGTACCTCATAAATCTCGATCTCATCTTCTGTGTGTGATCTTCTTTCTTGCCTGATCCATAACAATGTCCTTGTTTATATCTTTCCAGATTAAATTTTGTAACTTTAAAATAATAAAAACATTTTGATATCAATCAAGCATGCAAAGTTTTACGGGGTATCACTCCATGGTTTTTCTTGGTTGTTAAAATAGTTCTGGTGAATAGCACTACAAATAAAGCGCATGCATTAAGATGTACCGATGCTATATACTTATTCTCATTTTTTTTAGGGAGAATTTGTAGTTCTGTCATCAATGTACTATTCTGTTTTCAGTTTTCTCTATGTCAGTTCCTGCTGTAACCCATCTTCTAACACCTGAAACCATAAAGATATCACCCATAGGCTAACCTACAAACATCTAATGATGGCGTGTTATAAGTCTGGAGAGCAGTGAGATGCAGAGGGATTGATGTATCATCAAGTTAACTTTCTTGTGATCTCTTCAGTTTGGTGGTAAACAGCTAGAAATGCAGTCTTACTCATCTAGAACTGGCAGATCCTTTTGCTATCTGCTGGGCTATCTGTACACAAAAGAAATGTGTGTACATTTCAAGGGAGCTATTTCAGTCTAGAATATTAGAAGAGGGGCTTTATCTTTGAGTCAAACATGGAACACATCATTAGACAAAACATAGATCTTTCTTATACTGCCACAAGGTCAACATGTATACAATCAGAATTATATAGCTGGATCTCTGTGAAAGAACAGTCATCCATGTTCTCTTGTTGTGTTTTTTTAGAGGTAAAAAGGATGACTAGGTTATGCTAGTCATCCAAATGCATATATCAATGATCAAAGGATGTACATGTGTGATCACAAAAAGTGTGAGACCAAAATGGAAAAAAACAAAAGGAAGAGAAGTGTTAGGTGACTGCAAGTCTGTAACTATCCATCCTCCCACTCCCTTGTCAAAATGTCAATGTGATGCACAATGCTTTCTACGTAGCACCACTCGCCCTCAAAAAGTGTGGTTGCACTGGAGCCATATAGTTCGCATGACCTCAAATGCCATGATCCATGGTCGTCTCCATTCATGGTCTCCCGGCACATGGGTAGTCCAGAAAGACCTCCAAAGTGTATCCATATGACGTCAATGGCAGTCTGCTGCATCTGTCACCACACCTCTGAAGCAATATGGCATCATAGAAAAGGTGGCGAATATCCTTAGGTGAAGATCCACATAATACATGTTGTGTCCATGATAGATGGCCATCTCGATCTATAGACCTGCATGAAAATATTGCCACGCCTCATGAGACAAGAGAAGATCTTGACCTTGAGGGGCAAAGGTGAGCTTCAGATGCGCCAACAATTTGTTGTGAACTCCGCCGATGCTACGCCCACGGGCAATAGATGCAAGTAGATCCTCTGCGTTGACCACACCCAACCATCTGCCCTGGACCAGATTTGGGTGGATTCCCCCAATCCGCCCCAGGCATCCATGTTCTCTCTCTAAAAAAAAGGCTTGTTATAAAAAAGATAAAGTGTATGATTTATGGTTTATTCAGCTCATCTTCTAATACCTGAAACCATAAACATATAATGTATATCATTTATGGTTCAACTGTTTCTTGGACTTCAAATTGTTGGCCCTTTTTCACATAGTATATGAAGTGTGTGATTTATGGTTTAACTATTTGTCACATAGCGAAAGTGTTGATAATGCGTTGAATCATAACCCAGTTGCAATCCTATATGACCCTTATGTTATTCAGACGCTTAAACAAAAGGTGCGGCAAAGCAGTACGCCCCTTACGGGGGTCTCAATTGGGGGGGGGGGGGGGGGTTGGTTTCTATGGGAGATCCCCCTGCGGGAGCCGCCCCTAAAACCTAAACGATTTTAGGATTTTCATTTTCTATTTTATATTGGAATTTTCTATATAAACTCCATGACAACTAGTTTTTTTTGCATCCTTATAATCATCAATATTCCATAACAAAGAGAACCGCCATCACTTGAGGACGTAAGCCAGTTTAGGTGAACTTCGTAAATCTCGTGTGTTCTTGTGTGTGCAATTTCCTCTTTCCCTCTTTTTCATAACAGAGAATTTGGCATCTGGTTATTTTGCCCTATATTTATTCATATCTTTATTTCACCCTTCAAATTTTTTTTTTCTGAGGGATGAAAGGATGGCTAGCCATCCATATTGTATTAAAATGTTAAAGCTGGAGATTTACAAGTGTAATAGAACAAAACAGCAAAAGAAAATCAACCAAAGTGGGAGTTCACACAACGATTATCCATCTCCCTACTCACTTATAAAAAAGATGCCCTGTAGCACCTTTCTCTCTCAGAAAAGAGTGGTTACATTGTAGCCAAATTGCCGATTTGACTACCAAGGCTATTAACAATGGTCTCCTCCATTCATGATCCCCTCAAGTGGGAGTGGCCCATAAGGATTGCCAGAGCATCACCAACTTCAGCTTCTAATATGATATCAATGGTCCTTGTGTCTTCCCATTTATAATTTCCTGGATTATCCTTCCAATTTCAAGGCAGTCATGCCAAAGGACCACACTGAAGGTATGGAGGAGATTTATGATATATATCTTCTTCCACCAGGCGAAGATCCAGAAGCATGTCAATCTTATTTAAGAATGCGTAACAAAGATGGAAAATATAATCTTATGTTTGAGGTTTGTTCTTCGCTCTTTGTTACTTTTATGCGGCCACTAATTTGAAATTGGAACGAAAAAACTATACTTGCATTGCCATGAATATATATCATTTACTCATGGGTATCTTGAATTCTCCTATTTCAAAAGTATGTTTCCAAGCCCGGATAAAGGAGGAGGGTTGTGTTAGGCCCCGACAGCCAGCGTAAAACTCTGTCGAATCTTATGAACATGGATCAACGAATAGAGCGGAATGGCATCGTATGATCCATGTAGCCGACCCCACCTAGTGGGATAAGGCTTTGTTGTTGTTGTTGTTGTTGTATCCTTCCAATTTCAAGCTAGGGACTGCTTGTTGGAGTCCTTGCAACTCCTGTCCTTTAATCCACCATGATTTTCTACTTATCATTCAACAAGTGGACCTTCAAACCTGAGCAAAACTTTTTTTGTACAAAGCTTTGTAGATGTAACTACCTCTAGCCGATGCCTTTCATGATGTTCTTCTGATAAAATTTCACATCGAATTATCTGCTCTACATGCCTATTTAATAAGAATTGTAATGGGTAGCTCTTTTGTTGGGTAGGCAAGTGTTTCCCTTCTCATTTTTTTTTTAAACTTGTGATTACTTCACTTCATCCATCAGTTTCATATTTTCATCGAAGTTGAAACTTCAAGGTAAATTTGACTACCTATATTTTGATGGTTTGACAAGATCTTTAGCCATCCCTTAGATGTTGTTTCTCTCTCCTAGTTTTTTCTATATAGTCACTTTGCTCCATGGTCCAGTATTTCCTTTTTCTCTTTGCAGTATCTCATGCATCTCTCTTTCACACTTTTATTTGCCAAATAAAGTTTTGCCTTGTCATTCTTATTCTTGAGCTTTTATCCACTCTCACTTTGATTCAGGAGATTTTTCCCATCAGTCCAATGATACATCTTGTATTAGTACCATTGAAATAGAACTTTCATTGGCAGAAAGGAATAAGGAAAGTGTGGAGCAATATTTTCTTCTACACCTATGTGTCCACCATCCAATTGTGAATTTTAGTTCTACTTGTTTTCGGAAAAATGAAACATGTATCATTTTAATCAAACACACATGTTATTCGTGTAACTGACAAAAACTTCTCATCTCACCCCCCCATTTGACATGTATTGACATCCTCTTAATAAAATTAATGAAATAAGATCTGTTACTATACATGTCAGATGGCTGATCCATAGATGTCGAGAACAAAAATCTTCCTTATCCCTTGGTAGAAATATTTTTTCTTGCAAAGAACCTGCTGTTGTCCTACTTTTTCTTGAAAACACAACTGCAGAAGGCATTCTGCCTAGTAGGCAAATACTTTTCCTACTTGGACGAAATAATGGCTATTATTGTCAATGTATAGAAGCACCCCTTGTTCATTATGTCCTTTCGACTACCTGCCATGGTTATCACACCCAAATGAATTCTTTTACAGGAATGACGTCGTATGATCCATGTAGCCGACCCCACCTAGTGGGATAAGGCTTTGTTGTTGTTGTTGATCAGAGTTGTTACTTTGGATTCTTGAGTATTTTTCTCATTATGTGTTCTGGATTCTTTCATTTTTCTGTAGAAATATTTTTCTTCAACATTTGCCTACGACACCAAATTCACATCCACCTGTCATGTTTTTTGTCCATAACATTGATCAATTTCATGTTTAGTATAGGTTATCCTATTTGAAACCTCCAAATTGTCCTATCCTACCTTGTTTCTCAGGATTGAAATATATGTACTGTTTTCAACCAGGTTTCTTTTTAGTCAATTGCCAGCATTTTCCATTCATGTCATCTATTCTTACCAATGTTATTAGGGTCGGACTGGACCGGCTGGTCGGACCGGTCCGACCGTCGACCGGCCACTAACACGGTCTGCTATGAGCCCTAAAACTGGACCCATAGTTGAACCGGTCAAGAACCGGGAAAAACCGGTTGAACCCGCGGTTCTTGGGCCAATTAATTTTTTTTATTATTTATTTTGTTAAGAAATAATTTTATAAAATTTATTATAATAAATATGGAAAATATCCAAAAATGGACTTTGTTCATAAAGCAACACATTAGCCCACTAGTGTCCTCCTTTATTTATAGTTGTCCCCTTGCTCATATGTTGCTAGTATTATGAATGTGGGACTACACCTTGCTTGCTCTTTTTTCCGTCATTTAGTCTAGAATTTACTAAGATTTGAACTTTAACTTATGGATTATTATTTTATTCAAAATTTTAATATCATAAATGTATATTATAATATAAGTTAATTATATATTTATTATATTATATAATATTTGTTATATTAGATAAATTAGTTAGAAATGAATGGTGCAAACTATAACATACTTAATATAGTATAGTATTATATATAAAAATATATATTCACAAATTTAAAATGTCTTTAATTTAATATTTAATAGGTTCAAATTTAATAAATCACTAATTATACTATATATTTATCTATAGAATATATAATCTTTTCATAATATATTGGAAAAAATATTTATAAAAAATTTAAAAAATAGAAAATTTATATATAATAATGAGATTCAATAAGATTTTCATTTATTAAGTGCGTAATAATTTTAACATCAAATCTTAAATTTAAAATTTATGATTTATGATTGTTTTTTTTTGTATAATTACATTTTGTTATAGGTATATATTCAAAATATAATAGCTTAATTTAATATACCATATTAAATATAATATTTTATTACTATCTGGCCGTCCGGTCTGACCGGTTCGACCTGAAACGGACACCTATCCGGGTCGTTGTCCGGTCCGGTCCTAACAACATTGCTCTTATTGAGCTATATCTTATTTCAAATTATTTTCAAGTTGTGCGTCTTTCTTGTCAAGATAAACTTGCTAGCTCCATTCTGGCTCCTATTAATCAATTATAGTATAATATATTCCATTGTGATTTGAACCTAATTCGTTACTTTGTGCATGCACATATTAGGCAAAAACTTATTGAGTGGATCATTGACTTGGTATTTAGCGTCATGGCTTCATTCAGGAGCCAACATGACATTATTTTACTTAAAAAGTTGACATTTTTCTCCCCTCGTACTATCTTCAATTGGCTTTGTGAGTTGTTTAGGTTCTGAACCCTGACTATCTAGGTGGTGGAATGCCTGATGTGATAATCAATTAACTGGGCCGTAAAGACTTATTTGATCTGTCAGGTTCATTTCCATCACTGATTTAGGTTTAGAATAACACGTCAGTTCGCAGGAGATTGATGATCTTAAATCATTGATGTGTGATCCGGGAGAAGACAAAGACATGAGGAATATGGCGTCTGAGGAATTGGCTGAAGCTATGGAAGAAGAAAGAAGGCTCCAACATCAACTACTTAAAGAATTACTTCCGAAGGATGATGCTGATGAGAGAGATTGTATACTGGAGGTGAGAGCAGGTAATATTGTGATTAGAAAATGTTGAGAGTTTATTATCTTTTATTAGTTGTAACAACTTAGACATGCTTGCTTAGTTGATTAAATTCTTTGACAGGAACTGGTGGTGAAGAAGCCTCTTTGTTTGCAATGGATATATTCAAGATGTACATTCTTGTCTTAAACTTTTTCTGTATAAATGATTTTCATTCTGGAAGTCAAAGGGAGGGTTTTTCTATTGTGATAGGTATGAAAAGTACTCACAAAAGAAAGGGTGGAGATTTGATGTTATTGACTTAATGGAGTCAGAGTTGAAAGGCTACAAGGTACTTTCTTTTTCTTCAGCCTTGAGTATTACGAGAACTGAATTTTGCAACTGGGGCTGATAAGTTGAAAGGGATGTTATTTCTTTTGTCACTCCAATTAAATGCAACTATCCTCCATACAGGAAGCTAGTGGAACGATTTCAGGGTCTGGTGCTTATGGTACACTTAAGTTTGAAAGTGGGGTTCATAGAGTTCAGGTGGGTGGACAGTCTCTTGATTTTCTATTACTATTAATTCGGTTATGCTTCTGATCCTTCAATACGATTTATATCACATTTGGCAGCGCATTCCAGTCACAGAAAAGTCGGGTCGTGTACATACCAGTGCTGTCTGTTGCGATACTTCCACAGGCTGACGAGGTCATTATCATTACATGTTGCTATGTCCAGATGATGCATTTCTGTTATCTTCTATACTATGCATATTTAATCTCTCTCCTGGTTTATAGATGATTTATAAATCTTCAGTAGTTATGTTTGTTTGAAACACCTTTTGTGAAGGGGCTCTTTTACTCAACACCATTAATGATCGTACAACCACCAGAAACCAAAGAACTGTTAAAGAAAAGAACCCAAAAAAGTGGAATGCATGTTATTCAAGTGGTTGGACTACCGAATTCTTTTATGCATAATCTTGGATCAATTAAATTGTTGGCTAGCTTGTTTCTTTGCGTACATGGAATTCCATGAAATGCTTCTTTCCGTACAAGCCCTAACAAGAAAAGAAATCTACTTTGCAATAAGGAAACAATATCTTTTTTTGGGTTTGAATGCCTTAGCCACAAAAGGTATAATGGAAGATATATAGTTATTATTTGTTTCCCTTTTGAAAGAAGGAAGGATGTCTATCCAATTTTCGTGGATGTCCACTTGTACTAACACTTATAGTGAAAATTTACAAGTGTGAGGTAAAAACATAAGGAGATACAAGAGTCTGACATTCAAAAGGAAAAGGCCCAAGAAAAAGGTTCACCCAAAATAAGGAACGTGGCATGGTCTGCGATATTCTCTATATGGCAGCACTCGGCATTGAAGACTATGCAGTTCCGCTGAATCCAAATGACTCAGGTCACTGCAATCGTGGTTGTTAGGATCCCGATCCGGCTACTTAGAGAAAATGATTCCGATCCTATCCAGAGGATCTTAAATGTAGGATCTATAACTGGGTCTTAAGATCGGTAGAATCTTACATTCCTACCGATCCTACGATATTAGTAAAATTTATTTATTTGAATAAAAAATTAAATGTAAACGTAAAGAATTTTGAGAAAATTTGATTTAACTATTTTATTCTTATATATTGTACATGTTATTCTCATTTTCTTGAACTCTAATATCTTCTAATAATTTAATATTATGTCATGATTCTAATCTTATATTGTCTTTCATCAGAATTAAATTTCGTTGTTGCTTGTGTACTAAGAATTATTTCACATTCTAATAAAATATTGTACTTCATTAAGATCCAATATTATATATTATTATTATTGTAATATTTTTAAGAATATCATATTGTATTTCACATGATACAAAAATATATATTAGATTTGAAAATATGTGAATAAAATATTAGTGGTCAATGTTTAACTAACTCATATATAACATAACATTTGTGAATAAATATATTATTTTAATTATTTTCTAATCATGAGGTAGGATCTTACGATCATACCTCGAAGTTCCTTAAGCTCCTACCTTGAAAACGATCCTGACAACCTTGACCACGATAAACCTTCCCTTTGGCCCCATCCAATGTTGTCTTCCTCTCCTATCATGAGTTCTCACAGAATGCCAAAAGGTGTCATAGGCAAGATGCACATCCAGGATGTGTGTTTCTCATGACCTCCCGCATAACTGCACAATCAAACAATAGGTGCTCAACACTCCCATCATCCCCACCACACAAGATACATGATACATCTGAGTTGGCACCCATCGTGCTCGGTAAACATGGGTGAGGATCCTCCCATGCCTGTTGAGCCAAGCAAAGAGTTTGACTTTGAGGGGCACACGGGATCCCCCAAAAAGTGGCAATCCATCCTGAGCCTGTTCGATGATGTGCACTCTGGAAAGAAGTGAAGATAGAGGCCCTACGTTGAGAACTAAGCCTCGGGCCAAGTCTAACCATCGTATCTCAGTGATGCACTGGTCTAAAAGTGGAGTGCAGAAGAGGGGTGTCCATGAACCCTCTCCTGTGCCTCCCGATGCCATCGAGGCCTCCCCGACTGAAGAAGATTGGTCAGCTAATAAGGCCAGGAGTATGGGAAAAGAGGGCCAGCGAGCCTCTAAGCAGCCATTCATGGTGCCAAAAAGAGAAAGCTGTCCCCGAGCTGAGGGAGGCCATCATGAAGGGCTGCACAAGGGGTATTAGTGTTACAATGCCACGCCAGGAGGATGCCCCTCATGATAAGAGGGGGTGGGTTTTAACCCATGATCTTGTGAATAGGGACTAGTAACCCATGATCTTCCAGCATTCAATTTATCCTAGTTGTATGTCTAGTGTTTTCTTTTCTTGTACATCAGGTTTTTAGTTGTACATTCAAACTACTAAAATCTTAGAAATGAGTAAATTCCCATTAATGTGCAGGTTGATGTTCAATTGCGTAATGAAGACTTGAAAATTGATACATACAGATCAGGCGGTTGTGGAGGTCAGTCTGTAAATACCACTAATAGTGCTGTGCGGATAACTCATATCCCGACAGGACTAGTGGTAGCAATACAAGATGAAAGGTCACAGCACATGGTAGGTGGTTCTATATAGCTCTTCTCTCTAATAATGACGTGGTTGAAAAGTTATTTCATCTAAAGATAATCCAAAATAGGAAATTTTACATTATACTGATTACTGAATTCACATTATTATTGCGTCCTTGGCCTTACCTTGAGCATGTCGTCTCTAGAACAAGGCCAAAGCACTTAAAGTACTGCGTGCAAGATTGTATGAGATGGAGAGATCTAGACTTCAAAAGAGCAGGTCAAAGCTTCGATCCGAGCAGGTAGGCAGTGTTTTTTTGTTTTTTGTTCCACTTTATCCAACAAATGGTTTTTTTTCTAAAACTTGCTATAGATTGGAAGTGGTGACAGGTCTGAGCGGATACGTACATACAATTTTCCTCAGGGTCGAGTAACTGATCATAGGGTTGGGATAACGCACCATAACATAGATGACATAATGGAGGGACAAAGTCTAGATGTATTCGTCAATGCTCTCCTTTTACAGGAGGAGATGAATGCTATTGCCGCGTTTGGCACCTACTCATGAGACATTTCTTGGTTTTTTTCCCCAGTGAAATGGAAGATGGATTCCCTATTTTATTCAATGGAGAATATTCAGTCTTATTTAATCAGCTGCATATGAACTTTTAGTGAAAATTGACAAGCACGATTCCGAATTGCAACTTTTGGAGGGGTCCAATTCTTACAGAACTCGATGTTCTTGGGCTTTCTTGTTCCCTCTTTTTTTACCTTTTCAAATTTGATGAGCTATCAACATTCGTCTTTTGTGTTTATAATTTAATTCCTAGTTTATATTTGAAACATTTTTCTTGCTGATGCAAGGAGTGTATTTGCTAGATTTTAAAAGTTGTGGCCTAACAGTTTTATGTCCTTAACTCATTCAAGATACAAATGATCATAAGATTAGGTTTCTACATGTGAACTTTTACATGATATGATTTCAGTCCTGCGAGGAATATAATTATTTCAATAGCGATTAGTTATGCTCGTTCTTGTAGTATGATTGAAGAGACGCACATTCTGTTTTTTTTTTCCTTGGTTTACATTTTTGTTATCTTGTAGTATGAAGTCCTTCATGGTCCTTTTATCAAATATCTACTTTCCCCACTGGGTTGGTATGTGTATTTTCTCCCTTATGATGTCCAACATGATCTTATTAGTCAATTTTATACCGATCTTATTGTTTTGAGTACATCCTTCGGAAATCTAAGTTGATCAAATTCATGTTTTCTTTTTCCCTTGGCATTCCAAACTCATGAAAATTTAAACATAACTCAATATTTGGAGAAAGGAAAACTAGGCTATTTTGAACTAGTAATGGGAATCTTAGATGTCTCAATGTAGATAATGCACATATGCTAGACTACAATTTTAGCTCAAAGACATTAATGAATTGTGTCAAACAGTGTATCTTGAGGGGTCTATCCGTTGTACGTTATCACTTTTTAATTGTGGATCATTCTTCCTAAACTTATGGTCGGGAAATCATTCACTATAAAAACAAGAAGATTTCAGTGTCGGTATATTTCTTTCTTGTATTTTTTGACGTTTTCTTGTACTAATTGCCAATATCAAACATAAACCCCTGCATGATTCTCAAAGTGTCATCAATGATATTCTTCAAATGGATTGTATCATTGTTGATGATAAATGGTTTTATGGATAACTTTTCGTTGATAATACGCAACCAGAAGATGTCTCCCTTGATGGGCTTCAGCTAAAGCCGACAGGGAAACAGTAATATATATAATATGAATTGTTTTATCTAAAACAAACATTTTTTGCAGGAAATATCAAGGGGAGTTGAATAATAATTTTTTGTTATTATCAATAAAGGGGGAAACATATGTGTGTATTATTAGTGATAATTTGTACAACAATTTGTCTGTGCTCGACACCTAGATAGATTCTCATGGTGTTAATTACTATTAATCTTTGGTTAATGGAGTCCTGTCTACTGACGTGTGTATAAATAAACCATTGTTTGTGGGTACAAGCATCAATATAATGTAAAAAAGAATCATTGATGAAGCCTGGCTATAGACATTTTAATTTGACATCCGTGCATGGCTCAAGTCTTAATAACGAATATAATATTCAAATAAATAGATTAAATTAGTGTAAAAAATGTTAGATCCTATGATGATGCAGAATAATCAAAGGACTGCTCAAGATATCTAACAAAGATGGTGTCCCTCCATTTTATCCATAAGAGAAATGGTATACTCTCAACTCGATAAAAAAAATAATAATTTCTCCCTTGTTTAGATTTCTAAGCTATGCATTGCACGTCTGGGGAGAGTGTTCTCGAGTCACCACAAAGTCTAGCTAGACAATTCATACCTCTTGAGCTTACTAATCTAAATATTCTCATATTTTAAATATTTTTGAAATTCATTAGTAATTCGTATCCTCATGTACTTCTCTACTTTTTTTTTGTTACCACCTAATGTCGGAGAAGCGGCGGCGTTCATTCAAACTCAGCGTGGCGCTAACGATTATGCACACTAATCGCAAATTTAGAGTCTCGATCTATGATCGAGTCTGACTGATCTGATGTCGTCCCGGGCAGCATGTCTAGTTATGATAGGCAAAACTCCCAGCGAAAATTTTTTGCATTCACAAAAATTCGAATTCAAAATATTTGTTATATATTACACGAAATTGCCCCTTTAATGAACTTTCCACTCGTGAATCTTATAGCATTAGATTGTCAAGACAAAATCACTCATGGATCTAGTCATCCAACATTTCGGATAACACAGTTATATTTTCTTGACTATTTTATTTATCATTTTTCAATTTTTTTCTGAGCTTTTGCTCTTTGTTGTTTTTACTATAAGCTCAGCAAACACTTGAGCTTTAATAAAGATGCAATTATCACGAACACCATAAGAAATTAGAAAATGAGCGTGAACAATAATTTGTTACAACTTTTCTCATTCTAATTTATCCAATACTAAAGCGATAAATAATCAAAATAAATCATTTCAAATTTCATTAATTATATGAATGTCCTTAAATAATATTTGAAAGAAAAAGTAAATACTAAGTAGTTTTTAAATTTTTTTATGATTTTTAATGTAGATTGCAATACAAAAGAAAATATTCAACAATAATAACTAAAACTATGGGAAAAGCATGCATGTCATGACATGCGAGAAAACAAACATGATCATAAAAATGCATTTGCCTCAAACTTAAATTCAACATTATTCTCATTGCTTAAGGTCAAACCCATAAAAGAATACAAGCTTGAAAGATTGAAAATGAAAAGGAGAATATAACAAAGAAAAGACATGATCCTATCTACTCCATCATGGTGGCGGCGGCATCCAGACAATAAATGAAGAAACCATAGTGCCCATGACCTACATGTTAAAAATGTATGTGCCTAACCAATCCGTTTGTTCATGGCGAGCACTAAAGTCCTGAGGTCCTCTCGAATCTCCTTGCATCATAGGCCTACCAAAGCTTCTCTACTTCCATGTGGGTAAGCTGCTCAATGTATGAAGTTTGCTCAATGTGATCAAAAGAAATAAAAAAAATTAATTAACTCAACTAATAACAAGGGTTCAAATAGATTTTAATTTCTTTCTTAAATAGAATCTAAAATCTCTACTATAGAAAGGAAATGAAAACTAAGTAAAAGAACATCCAAGTAGATGATAAAGATAAAATTCATGGCATTCGAGACTTCTAGACCATTATACAGCACGATAACCTTCTTCTTTGATTGACCTTCAAGCTTTGAAATTTGTCCTTAGTGGCTTCTAGGTCACAAGCACTATCTTTTCTATCTTCCAAGTCCTTTAATTATAGTCTTTGGGTGTCTCAATGATTTTTATGAAGTTTCAGATTGATTGTAAGTCTTTTCATGTCAAAATAAGAAAAAATTGTATTAGTCTCTAATGTGACTTTAAAATAAGTCAAAACTTCTTCAATTCTGAATAAATATATTTTCAAATGATCCTTAAGGCTTATGATTAGATTGGAGCCAATCTGTAATTAAAATTTTTGAGAAATATCGAAATACAGCTTCCTAACATAACAACCTAAACAATCTCCAAATCAATTTTGAAATGACTTTCATGATTTATAAAAAGGATTTTACGACCTTTACAATGTCCAAATCGAAGTAAAAATGTGAATTTCATGACCCATAATAGTCTAATTATTTCCCGTGACTCGGACAATATATCTACACAAAACTGTATATTTAATGGGCCGTTACGTGTCTAATATGGCCGTTGTTGATAGAGCCATTACGATTCTTTAACGCTCCTTGCTATTACGGCCAGTTGTGTCATGACTTGTTATATTTAATTTTCTAATTTGTGCTTTTTGACTCAATTTTAACTCTGATTTGAGTATCATTTTCTTTATTGACTTCGTAGGTCTTTTTCTTGCTTCTTAAGCAATAAACACAAAAATTTGGATAATTTTTTTATATAAAATTAAACCGAATGAGCTCATAAATGATGCATGCTGTAAGAATATGAATTGAAATAAGATTAAATATATGGTTAATTATATATTGAATTTTGTATGCATCATTCTTTGGAGGTAAAAACTCGATTAGTGTGTCGAATCCTCCTCCTTCCGTGTAATTTACGGGCCACAATGCAAATGTAGTGGCTTGTAAGTTAATCATCTTTTACCTATGTTATTAGCTGTGGAGAAGACGTTGATATAGTTTGCCGATAATTGTTGTTATCAACTTGTCGATAAAATATGGACTCATTATGAGCTCATCGAAAGTGTGGAAGATCTCCAACGATGAACAACTCATTCACTATAGAAGTTTGCATACAAAGATTTTCTAAGTGAACAGTGCTTGCAAAAGTCATCGTGTTTGATGTTTGGAGTCAAAGCTGGTGGACGATCGTACTAACGAGGTACGCTAGTGATGATGAAAACAAGTTGCCCCTAGGGGAATCAAACTCTTTGGTCATGAAGTTGAGAATGCCTCCAATAGAATACGACGGGGTAAGGCAGATCACTAGTGATGCTGAGAAGTTGTCACCTTCGGGATTCACCATAATGATTATTAAGTCTCATTGGAGACGAGTGTGTAGTTCATTGAGATTCCTAATGTCATCGCAGAAGAAGAATTGCTACAGTTCTCCGATGATGGTGTAATGATCATATCATGAGGTTGCATCTATATAAGCCCAAATGTTTTTAATGGAAGTGTATGGTTGGGCATTAAGGTGCCTAAGGATGGTAGTCACAAGTGTGGGAGTCATCCTTGTAGCATATGAATAATGAATAACGTGTGTGAATTAATGTTCTAAGAGATCGTGAAGTGCTGGTTATGAGGTGTAGAAGGCAACATTGATGACCGTCTTGAGCAGTTCATGAGGTGTGAACTTGTAAGTGAATCAGCCAAATTTGACTACTTGTTTAGAGGAGGCATAAATAGGGTAGTTGACGATTGACTCCGGGATTCGAAGCATCGATATATGGGAGAATGACATGTCAATGTTCTTGTTATGTAAATTGATGTTTTAACCTATTACATAATGACCCATGAACATATAGTAATAATTGATAGAAGAACCTTTTGGTGCAGAGTTGAAAAAACAAAGATGGAGGTAGAGGAATAATAACCTGACGACATTTTTCATTCATCATCTCAAACTATTTATAACAATGTTCTAACAAACTCTGATAGATAAAAATTAAATAAGAAAACAATTTGTTTCTATCCTAGTCAACTAAACTAGCTGATAGAGATAAAAGTTTATCTCCTAATGAGAAAACTTATTAACAAACTAACTAACTATTGTTGTCAGGATTAATTTTCCAATAACTAGTAAAAAGATGACATAATGACTCATTAAATTTGAATATACCAAGAATTACTAGTAGCCCCATGACCCATGAAACATAGTGATAGCCAAATTTGTAGGAGATGAACTGTTATTAAACCTCACGATGGAAGTGCATGATTCATGAGGTTGGCTAAATAGCAATAAGCATGTTTTACGGGTCAACATAAGGGAGTTAAGGTCATGAATCAAAATATATGGACTTTATGAGGGGTTGAAGTAAAGTGATGGCTCATGACTCGAAGGTTACAACCCGAAGTGTGAAGTTAAGAAGATACTACGATGTTTGACCTATGAAATGATGCAAGGACCCATGGATTTCAAATTATCATGATCTAATAATAGCATCCCAAGAAATGAGTATCCTTGAAAATTTGTCCCAAAAATTATTTAGTACCTACAATATTGGTACTATAATCAGTAAAATATACAAAAGAAAGTAAAATAAAACAAATCAAGAAAGAGAAAGTTAAATAAGCAAATAAAGAATGGAATCAAAACTATAAGTTAAGGATTTTAAAAGAGCAGTTCTAATTTAAAATCCTCGACTCCATTTTGACATGACATATGTGGAGAGTAATATAAAGTGATCAATTGAATGAATAAATAAACATGCAATAAGGAACAATTTGAATGGGAGTGCTTGATCTAATCATAAACTCTTATCATGGTGAGCAAGAAATGTCGTGGTGAATGACACCTAAAATTTCCAATCTTACGTCATTGCTCGGTGGTGGTTCTTCAAGTACAATAGTATTCTCCAGTTGAAGTTGTGATTTATGCTACTGGTGAGCATGGATAGATGAGTGGCTTTTTGATAAACTCCATCATTTGTATGGAGATGCTCCACTATGGTCTGAAAGATGTCCACTAGCATATGTTAAAAGGAGTTGAAAGACAATACTCCATAATAAATCTAAGATATTGAAATGAAATTAATGATGATGACAATGATTAATTCTTCTATGATGATAATCAATTTTATTATTGTCGATATATTAATGATCTTTGCGATGATAATGTCATTTCATGATGTTTGACTATGCAAGTGTGGATCTTAACAATCCAAATAATGACAACGAATAATAATGATCAATTTATGATGTTAGGCAATCAATTTTTTTATTTTTCTAATGTTATCACATGTCTATATTATTGGCCATATCATATTTTACTTTGATGGTTCTTAATCTTATGATTGGCTATGTTCAATCATATGTTCATGATTTGTATAATTATGATTACTCTCTTGGTTACACTTATCATGAGATGATATATCTTTTATTCATTGATGCTTATCAAATTTATTCTATGTTCCATGATGACACTTAATGTTAACATGCTTAATATTTCCTTTGATTATGGTTATTATGATGATTCTCTATGTTCATGCTTATCGATTATGATATTTCATTCCTCAAAGATGGCACTATCTATCCCCCCGCCCCCTCGTTTGCCTTTTTTTCATCAAGTTGTATTTGATTTATAATACTTGAGACTCATTTTGTATTATTCTTACTAAAACTTCAGCACCATTGTTCTTGTTATGTCATCGTATATAGGGGTGTTCACAGGTCAAGTCCCCCTTCTTGGAAGGTTGGGCTTGACCACCATTTTTTATTATTTAATATAAAAATATTATATAATATTTATTTTAAAAGCATAAATAATTTAGTAAATATAAAATTAATTGGGGTGTAACAAACCTTAGGTATAACTTTATGTAATACCTAAATCTGGATTGTTCGATCTAACGAATTTACCTAAACCCTCTCCCCTGCGACTGCGCCCCCCTCTCCCCTATGACCATCGGCTGGCAACCCCATCTTCCCCGCCCTCGAGAGCGTCGGAAGGCAACTCCCCAAGGTCTCCAGCCTTGCGCGTAGGGTTGAGCATGGTCTGGGTCGACCCGGACCGCATCGACCTAAGAAACCGGGTAAATAACCCGGTCCGGATTAGATCTGGACCGGGACCGAGTTTAATGGGTCAAAAACCCGTCGGGTTTCAAGTCAGGACCAGGTCTACAGTGCAGATATCCGACCCGAATTATTATTTACTATATAAATCTCACTCTCACTCTCTCCTTTCATTTCACCGTCTCTCTTTCTCTCTCCCATCTCTCTCCCATCTCTCTCTCATCCTCCCCCTCTCTCTCTCTGATGACGACGGCGACAACTCCGACGATCCTCTCAACTCCGGCCACCCTCCTCCTCTCTGATTCTCTTTCTACTTCAGTCGTCAGGCGTCAGATTCTAGCCACTGGTGGCCAAATCTGGCGCCTGGCGACTGATCCAGTCGCCAGGCGCTGAATCAGCCACCAAGTGAGCCGATCCGTGCGCCTAGCGGTCGGATCTAGCCACTGGCGGCCGATCCGGCCACCTGACGCCAGATCTGGTCATTGGCGGTTGATCCGAGCGCTTGGCAGTCGGATTTGGCCACTTGCGACCGATCTGAGCATCTGGCGATCGAATTTGGCCACTGGCGGCCGGTCCGGCCGCTAGTGGCCAGATTCAACATCGGATCGGCCCTCAGGTGAGCCGATCCGATCGCTAGGCGCCGGATTTGGCCACTGGGCCGATTCGAACGTTGGATCTTTGGCCGTCAAGCACGTGATCCGATCATCCGAATGGCGTCTGCCCTCCATGTTTCTCGACACTAGTGATTCTTGGCCGCAAACTCGGTTGCATATCCGGATTGTCGAGTCTGACTCGAAACGGGTCCGATATTGAGTCAAAAAATTTTTGATCCGGTATAATTCGGGTCGGGACTAGGGCCGCTTAGACTCGGACCGATCCCGGGTTTGTTCAGCCCTACTTGCGCAAGGGCTCGAATCGATAATGATGGGTTCGACGATGGAAAGCTTGATGACGCGCGGGCTTGCTGTGGATCTAGATCGACAATGATGACGGGATCGGGGGATGGGGCGGCGATTGGAGGAGAGAAGAGAGAGAGCGAGGGAGATGAGAGGGTCAAGAGTGGTGCTCACATAGAATCGTCGTCAGATGGAGAGGTCACAATGTCGCCAATGGTCGTCGAATGAGGAGATCGCAATGGATTGGCATCCACAAGAGGTTGAGGTTGGGAGCGCAGGCAATCAGTAGGAGAGGAGAAGCAGCGGGAATTGTAGGCGCTCACGACCGTTGGATTAGATTCTGACGACTTCATCTGGACCATTAGATAAAGTGTTACACAATGTTACACTTAAGGGGTGTTACCCCCCCCCCCCCCCCCCTCCCCCCCAATTAATCCTTTTAAATATTATTTACACATCAAAAATTTATTTTAATTATTTATATAAAATATAAGCTAAAAATTAAACTAATATTAAAAATTTTAACTTCTAATCAGGTAAAAAAAATAGACCCGTACCCTATTCAACTCGCGATCGGATTAAATTTGGGTCTAATAAGATCCAACTCGACCTTCCAATCAATCTGATTGATTTGCGTCGAGTTGATCTGGTCATCGGGTTCACCCGAGGTGGACCCCTAATTGTATAGTTGTATTTATGTTTTCTTTTGCATTAAAAGTTTACATTTTGGTCAAGTTTATGCTCATGTACCGTTAACGAGCTGCTCATGGAGAGGACGCAAGAACCACCCACGGAGATGAGGGGCGTGTTTTATGTTATTAAAGCAGAGAAAGTAGAAAATAAAAAAAGAAAGGAAGAGTGAAATTGGTATCCCATATTAGTTGAAATTGAAATTGAAATTGAAATTGAATCACATATTCCCATATTCCCATTAGTTTTATGGTGAACGTGTTTTATGGTGAACGTGAGAAGAATCACATATTCCCATTAGTTGAAATTGAAACAAAGGATGGAAAAGCAAATTTTGGTTTCTCCCATTCCTCTTGGCAATAGTAATTTTAGTCGTCAAATCATAAGAGTCAAATATCCGATGTAAGAAAATTAGGTTATTTATCTATTCTTATAATGCCGTCGGTGCAGAGATGTAAGAAAAATTGGACAAACTCGAAAAATTTAGTCGACTTCGAAGAACATAATAATAATAATAATAATAATAATAATAATAATAATAATAATAATAATAATAATAATAATAATAATAATAATAATAATAATAAAGAATTTCATTGAAGTTGGAATAATTTTTCACTAAATCAAAACTGACGGCCTCAAAGACACCATATGAAAAGATCATAGAAGCACAAGGATGGGGAGATCTTTTATTTATGTTATTAATTTATAAGTTACCATTTTTTTTATTCATATCATAATTTTGTGCGATTTTCTTCTGTTACCGTTTGGAACCCCTATTTGATCAATTCAAAGTTTAGTACTAACTTTTGTATTTTAATCACTATATAAGATATATTTACATTTAATTTTATTTTATTATTTAAATTTTAAAAATATTATTGTATAAAAGTGAAGTGTAAAAAAATCGACCTACCGTATAGAATAAATTTTATTTTCAAATAATTTCTAGGTTGGTTTTTTAAAATTTTAAAATCAATTCATAGAATATTGAATGAATTTGTTATATCGAAAGGCACTCTTCACTCACATGGTTATTCTTCCCACAAATTCTATTTAACCATTTGTTAAAATAACATCTTATTTAACTTGGTGAAACAATTAATCTTTTAGATATGTAAAATATTTTTAAAAAATATTACTGTGGCACATAGCTTATTTTGTTCTAAAATTATCTCTATTTTTTTTACTACTGTCATAATATTTGAAGTCGTCAAATAAAGATCTAAACAATGTGTCGCTCAGAATCATATATTTGATTATGATAAGTGAGGCTCTTATTAAAAATATTACACATATATAAATAAGTTTGATATCACCTTAAATCAATTAATCATTTATTCCATTTCTAAAACTATCTTCATTTTTTAAGTAGTCGGTCCAGATATCTAGGAAGTATTTAGAAAGCGATATCGATGACGCTAAAGAGCACACTGTTCATAAATTAGATGTCAATTTATGATCGAGACTAATTAATTCGATAAGATCTTCTTAAATTACATAAATGACAAATAAAATTTTCAACAAAAATTTTTTACTTTCACAAAATTCAAAAAAGCAGGTTACCGCTCTACTCTTTGTCAACTATCTCTATTTTGATAGTCTATATTACATACATATGGCAAAACAATTAAAACAAACATACGTTTTTTTCATTGTTCGTCACTTCGTCCAACATATTAGATTCTTTGAAGCAACCTCGTAATTGGTGATCTTGCGAGCCATAAAGAGCTAAAAGACATTCAAATATCATAGCCAAGGTGACAATGACAACCATTAGTTGTATTCTGCATCATATTTTTATTTTCAGTATTCTTTTTATATATATATTTTAATAAAATTCCCCGTAACGCAGGGACCAGGAGAACCATTTTATTCTTATTACACGTCATTCAATTTGATCAATACAATTAAACTAGCAATACTTTGATGCCGATTGCCCACCCAATATAGAACCCTCAAGTGTATAATATAACAACAATACCATCGTGTTCTATTTGATATAATTCTTTTTTTCTATTATAAAACAGGTCTAATGTCTAATAGAAATAAATAATAAAATATAAATTTGAAAATACGGCACATGCATCATTTTCGAAAAAAAAACTTCGTACATCTACACTTGTGTGACACATTATTATATCATTACTACCCACTTAAAGTAATGCATAGATTGTGCATTGCTCGAGTCTAGTATTCATCTAAGTTATTTCATCTTTTTTTATCTAATATAATTTGATGAGGTTAAGTACCGTGTAATCACAAAAAGTGATTACAATTTATAATCATTCGATCTTAATCGTTGGATCAATGATTAATGGTTCAGATTTGGACGCTAATAAATAAATAAAAAAATCAAAAGAATAATTAATTATCGGCGCCCAAATTTAGACCATAGATCACTGATCCAACGGATGAGATCGGATGGTTATAAGTTATAATCACGTTTTTGTGGTTACACAGTACTTAACATGTTTTATTAAATTATTAATAATAATAGTAATCGAAATAATACATAGGCGACAAAATCTCAAATTATTGTGTTTAATTTCTAATTGGTCATCGGCATCGTGCCACAGAGACCAACAAGAGGGTCTCGGGTTAGGAGCACAATCCACTAAAGCCCACCTGCCAAATCCAGAGGATGAGCTCCGGCGCCGTGGCCCGCCGCCCGCAGCCTCCGGCGACCATGTGGAGATCTCTGCTCCTCTTTCTTCTTCTTTCGCTTCCACTCGGCGGCGGCGGCCCCCTCGGGGCGTCGGCGGCGTCCTCGTGCCCCTTGAGCTTTGCCTACGTCTACACGTATCCGTGGGATCCGTCCCCGTGCGCCGCCACCGCCAACCTCTCCGACTGCTGCACGACCCTCACCAGCCTCATCGGCATCGCCTTCGGCGTCCGCCTCCGCGACACGGGCCTCTTCCGCCTCTCCAGCACCTCCGCCTCCATCGACTGCCTCGCTGACCTCCAGTCCAACCTCTCCGCATCGCCGCTGTCGTTACCCTCCAACATCGTCCCCTACTGCTTCCCGAACAACACGGGCCTCGCCATCACCCGGGACTTCTGCGCCGGCATCCTCTCCCGGGCCGACTGGGACGCCAAGCTCGGGAACTCCACCGTCCTCGACTCAGCCTGCCGCGGCGACCTCACCGATCTCTACCAGTGCAGCGCCTGCGAAGCTGCCGGCAAGAACGTCTCCTCGCAGCTCACTACGCTCGACGGCGACCCTACCCACGCCGTCAACTGTTTCAGGCTCATGATTGTATACGCGACCGGCGTGGTTGGACTCTACGGCCCCGAGGACTCCCGGACTTCCTCTTGCACCTTGGGCCTGGCGATCAAGAAGTCGACGCAGGGGACCTCCGGCTCCCACACGACCACCGTGTTGGCCTCCGTCTCCGCTTCTTTGGCGTTTGTCCTCGCCTCGTTCCTGATCGGGTTCTTCCTCTGGCGATCTCACCAGAAAAAGAAGGCGAAGGCGGCGAGGCTTTTAGAGGTGTCCGAGCGCAACTCGATCAGGCCGCACATCTCGTCAATCTGGTTCGACATCAAAGAGATCGAGAAGGCGACGGCCTATTTCTCGCAGCGCAACCTCATCGGACGCGGTGGCTTCGGCGTCGTCTACAAGGGCACGCTCTCGGACGGCAGCTTGGTGGCGGTCAAGAAGGTGTTGGATCCTGAGACAGAGGGCAACGACGTCGAGTTCCGGAACGAAGTGGAGATCATTAGCCATCTGCGGCACCGGAATTTGGTCCCCCTCCGGGGCTGCTGCATCACGGACGACGACCCGGAAGAGGGCAAGCAGAGGTACTTGGTGTACGACTACATGCCGAACGGAAGCTTGGACGACCACATCTTTGATACATCCGGCAACGAAGGCAGCAGCAGCAACGGCTACTCCGGGAAAAAGAGAGCAGCGCTGACATGGCCTCAGAGGAAGAACATTATACTGGATGTGGCCAAAGGATTGATGTACCTCCACTACGGCGTGAAGCCGGCCATCTTCCACAGGGACATCAAAGCCACTAACATTTTGCTGGACGCGGAGATGAGGGCACGCGTCGCGGACTTCGGCCTCGCTCGCCAGAGCAGGGAGGGGCAGTCCCACCTCACCACCAGAGTGGCTGGCACGCACGGGTACCTAGCTCCGGAATACGCCCTCTACGGGCAGCTCACTGAGAAGAGCGACGTCTACAGCTTCGGCGTCCTGGTGCTGGAGACGATGAGCGGGCGCCGGAGCCTGGACACGTCCGCGACTTCGAACCTGGTGTTGATCACGGACTGGGCCTGGACGCTCGTCAAATCCGGAAGGGCGGAGGAGGTCCTGGACGATGTTCTTAGGGAGGATAACGACGGGAAGCCGTACCCGAAAGGTATCATGGAGAGGTTCGTGCTTGTAGGGATCCTCTGCTCACATGTGATGGTTGCACTCAGGCCGACGATATCAGACGCGCTGAAGATGCTGGAGGGCGATATCGACGTGCCATCTATTCCAGACAGACCGATGCCGTTGTTCCATGGGTCTGTTTACGGTGATGGCAGCACCTTCACGGCCTCACCGGCGCTCAGTGGTCCGTCATTAAACGCTGGGGATATGCTCAGGTGACTCTAGTGCTTTGTAATTGTAGAATTCTTATTGGATGAGAACCAAGTACTTGAGCTTCATATCCAAAGATGCAGCTTTGTTCGCGAATTGTTTGTAGACTACTGTCTTGGTATTGCAGATGCAGGGAAGAAACTCTAAGTAGCAAACAGAGTTCTTTCCTTGTTCAGTAGTTTGTATTTTGATAATAGATTTTCTTGTAATTACACGAGCTTAGCTCACTATGATATGTTTGATCCGTAATTGCACGAAAATTAGCCCTTTAAGAACTTGATTAATCAGCAATAGCCATTTATTATGAGATTTAAGTCGAAGTTTTGTTTGCAGTACATGAGATGTAGGGGCTCATGTTATAAACTTTCAGCCGCGCAGGAGGTAATGCAATTTGCAATTTTTAGTTTTCTGATTCTGTCTACTTTACTCAGCTCATTCCTGAATTATCAACAATCATTCTTTCTTATTCTTTTCATAATAATGGTACCTATGTTGATCTTAAGGTGACATGTGCACATCATGTTTTATAAAGGCAACATGGGGAAATATTATGGATGGAACTCCATGTATAATCTTCAGTTTCCTTCAATGCATGCTCAGCAATATGATGGAAAGGTTTGGCCTTGTGAACACATCCATCTTTCTAGTTATCTTGTGATTATGTTACAACGTGCAATCCTCTGAACTTACGCATATTAGTTCATCTGTCAGAATTTAGCTGATTTGGGTCTAATCATGTTTCAGAAATGAAACTACAATACTATACAAGCTCAGCAAAATTCTGTCTCAGTAAAGTCATCTTAGTTTTTAGACATAGTTAAGTCATAGAAGAACAGTAATTGCCCAATCTTCGAAGTAATACTGATTGGCAGATTCATGCATTAAACAATCAGCAATTCAAGTTGACCATCCATGCACAACTCTACTTTCATGGAAGCAAATGCTGAAAATCTAATGATCGAGGCTTCAAATCATTTGGCTTATGAGCTTTCTAGATGGGAAAGTCTTATGTAAGATGACACACACGATTAAAACATACTAGTAGTTGGGAAAACCTATTCTGAATGCAGTAAGCATTTTTTCTTACCGATAAGTCGTTTGTTTCCAGAAGCAACTGAAATGAGAACGTCTGCATCTTAAAGGATGGAGGGGATATCACTATTGCTAACCTAATAATATTCATGATCATTTTTTCCCTACAGAATTTACATTTTATTGCAGGTGAGACCCTGCTGATGTTCAGATTCCAGCATCTACTGCATTTTTCGACCAGAAAAGAGTTTTTGAGCATATGCGTAAAAGGAAATATCATTAATCAGCTTGAAGTTTCATCTATGCAAGTCCAAATTCAGTAGCACATTGCAATATCTTGTTTTGCCCAGATCAAGGCATACCGATAGAAGCGTTCATTTTAAAGCCACTAGAACTGTTTCTTCTTTATCAAGCTAGGCTGGATTGACTGCATGTGAAGGCCATTGGTATCGGGGTGCAAATTCTGTCTTTCTGGTGGTCATGCCCCAGATTCAATTCCCCAACGTTCCCATCAGTTGCCAG
This sequence comes from Pontederia crassipes, assembly GCA_030549335.1. Classification (NCBI taxonomy): domain Eukaryota; kingdom Viridiplantae; phylum Streptophyta; class Magnoliopsida; order Commelinales; family Pontederiaceae; genus Pontederia; species Pontederia crassipes. The sequence goes on from CM060190.1 coordinate 42,524,768, forward strand.
CTGTTCCGCTGCATATGGGAAGAAAAGATCCAAACAAATCCATTACACTTTGAACAAGCATAAAGTAGGATTGTTTTGTGAACATACTCGTGCATCAAACGGATACTGAAATCAAATACTTTTACTGCTAATCACAAAACTGCAACAAACAAAATAATCGTAGTGTACTTCTATTAGTGTTGGACCAGAAAAAGTCATTTACGGTAAAGGATTAACAACTAGGGGTGTTCACGGGTCGGGTTCATGAACAAATTCGATCCGACGGATCAGGGCCTCAAGGGGTAGAAAATTCAATTCAACCCGATTCGATTTGGGTTGGGTCGGGTCACCCAATCACTCTTTTTTTTTAATTTTTGTCTTTCTTTTTATATGTATTTTAATATAAAAAATTATTTAATAATTATTATAAATTTAAAGTATCTTTTCTGAATATTTGAGCATTATTTTCATAATTAAAATATTTTATTTTAATATTTTTTCCATTTTATTTTTTTTTCAACCCGTAACCGACCCGAACCACGATCCGACCCGATTCAAACTAGGTCGGGTCGAATTGGGTCGGGTCGGATCGTTAGGTTCACCGGATCGGGTCGACCCGGTGAACACCCCTATTAGCAACTATAGGAGAAATCAGTATCTCAGAATGCCGAATTATGGATTCTTTACCTCAATTTTTTTATTTATATGGTTTTTTTTCTTACTAATATGGTGTATATTTTAGTACTTGTATGAAAGATCATTGAACAGGCAACAAATCAGCAACGACTTAACATAACACTGAATCGCATTGTAAGTTTAGCGTTCATATTAGTGTTTTTTGTGCATGACAAAAAAAATTAAAAATTAAGTTGATATTGAGAGGATTAGGAGATAGAAAATCTCACCTCTTCCAGGTTCTTCGCCTATTGTCCACAAAGTAGTGTAAGAGTTGTTAGGTAGACGCAGACTTCACGAACAAATTGGACAGCCAACATCTGCTTGAGTTTACACCTTTACATTCCTATTGAGCATCTTCCGGATCTCCATCGACTACATTTCGAAAAAGCTGATTGTGCAATAATTAACTACTTCAAAATTTCGTTAAAATATATTTGTGGAGACATTAAACTTTTGCCTGTCCCTCACTTAGCTGGCTCCATTATGTAGAGCTTCTTCTATTGGGATGAGCTCCTTGGAGTTGTGGGGATGCAGGCTCCGACCTTCACGTACTTATTTCTCTAAACTAAAATGCATTAGAAAGTTTTAGTCTGAAGTATAACTAAAAAAGTTTGCAACCACAAATTAACTTGAGCTCAACAAGAGAATAAAACTTAACATTAAATGGTCCAAGGTTAGGTAGCATGCAACCAAATTTTATACAACCAATATACATTCAACAAATGAGAACTAATCAGAACTGTTAGATCATGATTAAATGATTGATATTTAATTTTTATTGAATCTAATGTTAAGTTATTAAATTCAATTTCAATTATCTAATCGTCATCTAACGGTTTAGATTCATCGGATGCATATTGGTTGTGCAATTTTTTATTGCATATTACTTAAATTCATATATATATATATATATATATATATATATATATATATATACCATGTTGATCTGCACCTCCATTAAATTCATATATATATTCTATGTAATTCTGATTTGGTTAGCAGGATTGTATCATATATGAACAACTAATATTAAGTCAAAACTTAATTGAAAGAACTTAATCCAATCAAAATAGGAGTTAAGAGTTTCAATATGACTAAATTTTTTTCTAACAATCAATTCACGTAATTGAGAATAATGCAAAATTCTAACATTCATTCACCTGTCTTATTATAAAAACATTCAGAACATAACATAAAAATGCTCATAAAACAATTATTATACTTACATGTATTTGATATTTGGGGGAAAATTATGATGGCCATATACTATTAAATCAACATATTCCATATATATCATAAGATTTTCGATGATCTATCCAAATATGTATGCCCTAAAAATATAACTTGAATAGACACTTTTAGAGTGGCGCTACCAACACAAATTTCATGTGTGAAAGGTAAATATCCAAAACTCATGGAGTATCAAAAGCCTAGCCAAATAAGACTACAAACATTATTCAATTAACTAATATATATATATATATATATATATATAGTATAACTAGTTAACTAGAAATTAAATGATAGCTAGATATTAAGACACGTACAAAACAGCATCATCATGAATACCAATCGTTGTGCTGGTTATCATCTGTATCTAATAGATTCAGTTACCTGCAGCATAAAATGTAGGAAAGACAGAGCAATTGCTTTCATTATTGAAGATAAATAGCAATTACTATGAAATTCATAAATAGAATAATCATGCAAAATAATGGACAATGATAGGACATAAGAAGACACACACGATGACTTTGTATCAAGTAACACCAAAATCGATATACATTGATCAAATACAAGTATAATATGTACATAAAATGCGATGACTATGTTTCAAATGCTTTTGTTATAAAATATTATTCTTTCTAAAGGAAACATAGATTAAATACAAGTAAGACAAATGTGATAGATTTTGAATAAATTATAAATGATCAAATATTATGCTTTACACATGGACACAAACCAAATGCATGTATAATGATTATGGTGATTCTAAAATCAAGTACCAAATAGACAATGGACAAATACAAACAAAGTAATTCCAAGGACTTTTAATTAAATATCAATATAAATAATTTGTTTAGCTAATGCTTTTTTAGTAGCCAATAAAATTTTTAATTCTAACAAGGTTATTTTAGTAGGTAGCAATTATAAAACTCGATATATTCAGGTATAAGTCATGAATAATCATCTACCTCATTCTAGCTTTACTAATTTTAAAATCAAGATCTAATTAAGATATTTCATAGCATAAATACTTTACCTTTGTAAAAAATTAACTAACCATCATGTCATCTTGCTAAACCGTCATAAGTTGATTATTTGATAATTAAAGTTGAGTGTCATTCATCTTGGAGAATAGTATGCAAAGTGCATCCATGTAGCTTTAGATGCTCAGCATCCTTTTGCTCAAGTAGTTCCTCCTCTAATATCATTTTGAAATTGAACATAGCATTGCATGTCTTAATGCATCACTTTCTTAGTGCTTTAGCATCTCCAAGCGCTATCACATTGCCCTCGTCAATAATCTTTCATAAGTCTTGCCCTTACAGGTAGGACTCTACACATGTCTTCCACTGGCTACAATTTTTTATTATATATATTTTTTGGCTCCACCTATCATTTCGAAAAATATCCCTCATGATGTCTCATTGATTGTCCGCAGTCAACTAAGTGTATTCTCGAACTCGAAGACTTCAAATTCTTATATTGTATATGGCATAAGCTCCTCGTGCCTTGAACTCGTACGGTGCAGTATGATCTTGCAAGTTTTATTCACAATCTCGAATTGTGCACTCACATGTAGAATTTCCTTGCCATATGTCATCTAACCTACAAAGTCTCCATGATTTAATATTATAACATTTTAAAAATGGCAAAATCTCCCCATGGATCATCTATTCTAATATCATTTGTGTAGATTTTGATTAACAATATGTAACTTCAAAAGGTAACCAAAATTAATTATAATAATACTTGAACAATGAGTGACATTCTTATACTTGGATGCACAAACTACATGCACTTTTATGTACATGTGCACCTATACACTTACCAAATAACACCGCTCATGCACATATTACACTCATGAACATGACTATGACACCTAATAAGAAAGGCTCCGCACACTGTGCACTCATACTAAATGGTCATATAACATTTGCTATATGACTCAATTGGTAGCCATGGTAGCAATTTATAGGCAACCAAAGACCTTATAATCTATTGGATAACACATTCTATTGGTTTCAAAACAAGTTGTTGCCCTTTGATTTTTACCCTTGGATTTTACTTCTACAAATTCTAGATATTAATTTGACATTGATGGTGTTTTCTATGTTCTAAGAGTGCTTACACTTGCTAGAGCATGCAATCAAGTCATGTTGGATAGTCTATTGCATTAGTTTAGTATAAAGACTTTAACCAAGACCATGTTTTCATAGATTTTTTTTTTATTTCACTAGATAAGTTTCACATAGTATTGGCATATATCATATATCAAGTATTTGAATATTATTTTCCCCGTGCATATCATAATGGTGGATCGCTTTGAAATGATGATTAAGCCACGAAGTTCTCTTATAACATTTTAGTCTTTGTAGAAATTAGAAACTGAAGCTTTGTGGTTTAAACTAGAGTTTATCGTATCTTCAAGCATTTTAAAAATCTAGCATCATGCTCCATTAATTTCAAAATTGGAGGTGCAATAAAATATAATACTTGTAAAAATCATATCATAGGTCATGAAACAAAGATAGCGATAAGCATATCTTTTTTGTGCCAAATAGGAAGAACATGATAACATAAAGTAAGGTCCTAACTATCAATATGTTGTAGATTACACATGATTTTTGTACCCAATAGGAAGAACACACATGATAGCATAAAGTAAGGTCTTGAATATTAATTTTAGGTCTTACTCTTCAAGGAAAGAAAAACTTCACCGCGATTTGGCATAAAGCATGAAATGGATTTTACCTAAAGCATAATTAGTTTTGTACGAGAAATATTAATATATACTTCATAGATTTTCCCCTTAGATATCCTCTTGAATTTTTATTCATCCATGTTTTAATAGGCAATGGAATTTGTTGATATGATATGAGATGTTCCATTCATAAAAATAGAATATATTGACAAATTACCACAATCCTGCACTATAACAAAAGAATATATAATGTCTCTCTAATCCACACCATGGGCACATGCTCATGAGACCACTTCAAAGACTACTCTATTTCATATATTCATTTTTTAATATATAAAATATATGTGAAATATTTTTAACATAATTATAATATCCATCATAAATTATATGGACCATGCCATTGCAAGTTGTTTTGAAGTCGCGAAATCTAACTCTTATGGACACTATCTGAATTTTGTTGGACGTAGACTGTATTGGTATTGATGTAGTCTGTGTCGGCTAGACAAAGTAGGTCGTGTTATTCTAGGTTGCGAACCCCTTTAAAGTTTGGTTTAATCTATAAATCCTTGTCTTAATATAATCAAAATTCATTTCTTATCTATATTTTTAAATTTATTTCCTATCTCCAATTAAGCTCTGATTTTTGGAATTAGTTAATTAAGTATTATTCTTATCTCCTAATTTTTGAAACAAAATAATTAATTACTATAATTAATTTTATGAAAAATTGGGTTGTCACATAATATATGTTGAGGAGTTCAATTGTTTAGTTGCTACAACATGTTAGGTTTAGAAACCTAGTCGGTTAATGCTTTTGCCGATGTGGCACTTGTTTATTGGGTAAGAAGGCCCATCTATTTTGGTTTGCTAACACGTGACTAACTCTTTAATATGTCACTTTTATTTTTTTTCCCCTTGTGTGTTTGGTACAATGTGCATGTTCTGACATAAGAATTATGCTTAAAAGCACAACTTCAGTAGTTCTCTCAATCACCAGATGAGTTGGTACAACTTATCTTTCTTGCTGCTTTCCTTTCATCTTCAAGGAATGTTACAATCACTAATGTTGTCTCATTGGAGTGAGTCCGGACATGATGTTGAAACTTTTGTATTCATTTCTTGATCGAGATGCAACATTTTTCTCACAAAAAGGAAAAAAAGAATTAGATGTATCGATCTTAATTTGATAACTTATTTTCTTTGATAAAATCAATGATGCTACTTTGTACATGGTGAAGAACTACAAGTTCAAATCCATTTTGTTTCAATAAGAGAAAAAAGAACTACATATATTTGAAACTTCTATTTTTTTATATTTTTTATGATGAGTCTTGCAATCTTTTAGTTTTATTTTCTATAAGGTAATTTGCAGAATGAATTGTGAGAAGTTTCACGCTTAGCATCGATTGAGCATGAGAATATCATTGAATCTTTTAAAAACTAGTATACAATTAAAATTTCTCATCTTTTTAGTAGACATGTCTAATAGTTATGTCCATCAACATTTTGCTTTTCCAAAAGTTGCATGCCCTTATGAACCAAAGGATGACAAATTCATTTTTCGAACATGCTCCAACAAATGAAGCAAATGAAAATGTATTAGATGAAGCAAAATAGGTTGAGATTTCTGTGACCAATGTGCATAACCGTGAGCGTCTTCGATATTAGGGTGGAAATTCAAAAAAATATTAGATGAAGCAAATGTACAAAAAAATTCAAAAGTCGTATCAAAAGATTCACTATAACACCATGAATCGTTAAAAGAATAAAGTAATATTTATTTTAAATAAATTTGAAATAAATAATTAAAATAATATTTATTTTAAATAAATTTGAAATAAATAATTAAAAGAAATATTTGGACTTTGAAAAAAAATTAAAAAGAAAAAAGAAAAGGGATATTTAGTTGGGAAAAAGAAATGATACTACAATAAGATTAGGAATTTAACTTTGACCATAATTTATTTTATAAAGGATTTGATATAAGTGAATAATTGAAGTCTAGTTTCTGTAGAGTTAAGAATAATGTCAATCAGATATATATATATATGACAATTTATTAATGAAATATTGACATACCATCAAAGCTATCATGGATAGAAATGAAACAAAAATTTGAAATTAATCAAAATAATATTAGTAAGATAAAAAAACTAGTATTTTTGGACTTGATAGAAGAGATTATTAGATTTTTTAAAATATTTGAAAAAGAAACTCTCTAGAACAAGTTATATTATAGTAAGTCTCATCGGTTAAGATATTGAAAAAATAAGATTAAAGATATTGTGTAATTTTTAGAGGACAACTGAAAAGGGTAAATGATTTTTTTGTGTATTCGATTGTATACTTCAAGTAAAATCAAAATAAATAAAATATGATATTGAAAAATAAAGTTATAATTTATTAATTGACTATAGGTCTAATTTGCTCAATACATGAGATGTATGATTCACTTGACTAAGATTCACTCTTTTTATCCAAGTCGATAACTTTTCATCCAATGAATAAAAACTAGAACGTGGCCTGGTAACCTCTAAGTTGGATTGTGTTCTCTAGCAACTCAACACAAGTTTTTCCCAACTCAACTCAATTTTTTATTCTCCTTGTATGCCTAACATTGTTTGATTGATGAACATTAATGTTTGAATCATTTCTACTTTTAATCATATTAAATTCAATCTCAAATATAATTAAATAGGTTAATACTATAAAACTAAAGGTAAGAGTATGGTTGTTATGGAAACTATTGTATTGTGTTAAATTTGAGGAGCATATAACGTAATTAAGGACTGTAGATTTCAAACCTACTATTCTTGTTGTACATGCCATCTCCACTTGTATAATGAAAAGAGTTTCACCAAAAGGGTGTAATTTTTTTAGAAAGGGGCACATGGCATTCGCTCGTTAATTATTAGATATGAAAGAAACTTGGTATATAGAAATTAAAGGGCTCTCCATACGACAACAAATATAAAAAAAATTTGGAGAAAGTCAAAAGCTACTCCCAACTGGGATACCCCCTTCTCTTTCTCCATGGCTTGCAAAATTGGAAATAGGAAGGTACAAGTGGAGAAGTCGGAGCAAGAAAAACAATAAGGTTTGACTCGAAAAGAGGATGACCCACTACAATAGAATTCACTTTTCCTTAAGTCTATCTAAGGTAAGCCTGTCGTGTGTGTGTGGAAGTGGTTAAATGATTGTTAGCCCAATTAGATACCTTTCAACTCATCCATTTCCTAGTTCGAATTGATCCAACACCGACAAATGGATGGGAAGCAGCCAAGGCCATAGGGTATATACTAGGGTAAGGCTTTCGTGTGTGTGTGAAATGGATGGAAGCAACTAAGACCATAGGGTATATACTACTACAATCATATCTATTCTCTAAGAGTCTCAGTATTTTTTAAAACCATGTATGCCGAACCTGTGCCCTACATCTAAGTCTCCTCAATCACCAAGCGAGCAAATTTCATTGTGAAAAGTAGGTGCTTTATGCATGTGTGAGCACGTAAAAAAATTCGTGAAGTGGGATATTGTGAGATGAGATTAGACAGATTGAATCATGAGCATTTCATTCCACAAGTGCAAAATGTGACAATAGAGTTTTATCGTAGAATTTACTAAAGTGTCATATTAGTCATTTTCATTTAATATCAAATATTGACATTATTACATTGATTTCATTAATATTGATTGATCCATATTCATGACATTGATTATATTAATATTAATTACTGACCTAAAGTTATATTATACTTGTATTGATTATTGGTCGTATTATCATTAATTCACTTATACTAATTATTTAACCAATTTATTTATATTGATATTGATCATTGACAACTATTCTTGTTTGATTATTGATATCATCATGTTCATTATTGAACATTGTTATCATTGATCAACATTTCCATAACTATTCAAATATCAATATTATCACATTAATTTTATTGACATAAGATGCTACCAAATGCTTGTCCAATTTACTTGACACAATTTCAATGTTCCTGACTTCTATAGAATCTTTTTTTATGGAGACACAATGACACTCCAAATGAAACAATAAAAGTGCACCCACACTCACTTTTTCAGACTTCCTGCATTAGACATTTTAGTCCAAACCAAATTGACAATAGCGAATAATCTCAAATCAAATTCTTCACTGTATTTGAACATATTAGTCAAATATCAATAGTCTCGAGCATTGGTGAATTTAGATCAAAAAAGTTTTGACATAACATATTTGGTGTATGATTTTATTGGATTAAGTTCCATGAAGATTTAGTGGAAAGGAACCTTAGATTTTTCCATGAGAAGTATAATCAAGGTCATGCATATTCTATGCTTCTTCTTCACCTTTTGGTGTAATTTATACTTGCAACTATTCCTTCTAGTCCCTGGGGGAGGGCAAAATATAGTATTATATACTTTTTTTTATGTTTTTACAAATTCCATATATATATTACATATGGTGACAAAAAATGAGATCTATATGCTTATTTATTATCTAAGTTACATTTCTTTGTAGTATACTGTCTTCCTTAACACACCCCAACCAAAAAAATCATAAATCTTAATTGTATTTTATTCGTTTACTTGTGAATGAGAAGTATATTATACCAAGTGAAAGATCAATATCCTTTTTTCCCGCCTTCCTCTTGGTGGGTGAGGTGATGGGGCGGCTGTCTTGTAGGGCAAAAGAGGTTTAAATATTATTAATATTGCCACATTTTATATACATAAATTATAAAGAGAGAAACATTATTGTCACTCTAAAACACATAATTTATAGCATTGATGCCGTTGAGAGTAAAAGTTCTTTTTTAAATTAATTATGCCCACGAATTAGTGATATTTAACGGATCAGACGAGCTCATAATAGTCTCGATCAATCGAATTTTGATCGGAAAACTGGTCGAACAAGCTCGTTAATTTAACGAATTACCACCTAATAAATTTTTAAACTTGTCTGATCCGTTAAGGTCTAAACGGACAAATCGACTAGCAGACGAATCGAGCAAGCTCATTAATTTTTTAAAACATAATTTATTCTTTTAAAATTATTTATTTTTAAATTTGACATTTTTTTCTAGATTTTCTTATATTCTTTTATTGATGCATTAGTAAAATAATATAATAAATAAGATATCATTATTTTTTCCTTCAATTTTCTCATAATTCTCTTTAATACTTGGTCTTTTTACTCATTTGTTTATTTTATTTTTCATTAATAATAGAACAAATCAAATAAATAATGGATAAACTACTTATATTCTATTATTAGATAAATATGATTATATAAGATTATTGATAGGCACTAAAAAATAATAATTAATTCTATTTAAATATTTAATATTATTAACATATTAACGATCAACTTATATGATAAATTATTAATTAATGAACAAGTATCGTACGGATACTGAACTATCGGATACCAGACAAACGACTGAAATATAATGAATGACATATTTTCCGTCTAAGCTCAATAATTTATTGGACGAATTCGGACCGAACACAAATGAATTTACCTATTATCTTGTCGGGTGAAATAATAAACATATCTAATTGTCCGGTCTAATAAACACGGGTACCGTGAACTTTAATTTATTTTTATTTATAATATAATGGTACTCCATTGCCCTTCTATAAATAAACATATTAATGACGAGCAATTTCTGAACCAAAAAAACAATTGTGAAGAAGAATGGATAAAACTAGTTTATTTTTGTAAGGACATGTTACCCTCTCAGTCCAACGGACCTTCTTACGACTTCCCCCCCATGTTTTGTTATTACTTGTTATCATTGTTATTATTATTCCTCCCTTCCCCCCTCCCATTTTCTCTTGTTCCTCTCTCTATCTCTGCCCCCTTCTTTCCCAATCCCTCGCCTCCTCCCACCCCGACCCAAAAATAAACTAGGGTTCTTATTAATCGCCACTGGAGAAATCCCAATCTTTCTTCTGCCTTCTTCCTCCGACTCGGCATTTTGGTCGGGCGTTCACTGCGGTGGATCTGGTATTCCCCACCCCGTATCCCTTGTTCGTCGCCGGAAGGGACGGAATTGGGCTGCGCGGATGGCTGTCGAAGCGAAGGTCGGCGATGGGACGGTGAAGCTCGAGGAGGCGCCTCACGAGGGGCTGATAACTTACCAACGAAGGAAACGTGCCCGGCCGACCTCGGATAAGAATGGGGGCGAGGTGAGCTAGGGTTCTTCTTTTTTGTTGTTCCTAAGGTAAAGGCTGATTTATTTACTTGCTGCTTCTTCTTGCGCTGCATTTTGTGAAGTTCGATGTAATTGTGAGCTTGAATGCGGAAGTAGTAATTCTTTTTTCTGTCTGTCATTTTTGTTACTTCGCATTGCTAGACATGCAAATGCTATCAATATCCTTGAAATGTCTAGCATGAAAGATGTGACATTGACACTTCGAGAATCAGGTTGAACTACGAGATTTGTGTCATTCATCTTACCAATCAAGTGGTTGCTATATGATTCAGTTGCCTTACATCTGTTAAGTTTTGCAGTTTTGTCATATGATATGTTATGCCCCCTTTGTGCTAAATTCTTTGCACACATGTGGAGAATAAATCTCCTCCAACCTTCATAAACTTTCATCCTAGAAACCACTTATTCCTGCGGTGATTGTGCAGCAAGGGAATATCGCCACAAACAGGCACATGATAAATATACTATGGTGCAATTGAAGTTTCATAACTTTTAACTTAATTTTCAAAATCTTAGCTCTCTGCAATAGGTGCGAAATTAGGGTTCAATATCCATGTCTCGCAAGTAAGTTGATACAACTAGTATTCATTTTTTAAGATGGGAAAATGATGTTAATGAGAACCTTTTCCCACCAGGATGTTGGACATTAATCACCCCCTAAAATTCCTTTCGTGGAATGATGTGTAATTTTTCCTTTGTAACACCGAGAAGTCCCAACACTTTCACTACTTGTTTCCTTCCAAATGGCCCTGGGTACTGCTAGTGGCATGGCTTTATCTGCAAACTACTTTATTAAGCAGAGAGTCCTCTTTTTGATTTGTCAATATACACTATAGTCTATACTACTGCTAGGTGTTTTGTCATCTCCTCATCTTGCTCTATCTATATTAATACCCATGCATATATGTTTCTGTTGATTTAGTGTTTGTGATACCTTTATAAGGAGGTCCCAAGCCCGAGGAGGAGGGTTGTGTTAGGCCCCGACAGCCAGCGTAAAATCCTATCGAATCTCATGAACATGGATCAACGAATGGCGTCGTATGATCCATGTAGTCGACCCCACCTAGTGGGATAAGACTTTGTTGTTGTTGTTGTTGTTGATACCTTTATAAGGAGACTTCATACCTAATAAACTCATGCTTGTTTTTATATGATCAGTTTGAGGAGTGTGCTACAATTGACTAACTAGGCTGAAAACATGTGCACTAGTCTGCTGTCATATGAAATGAAGAATTTTCGCTACTGACTTTCTGGTATCAGTTTATGCTGCATCAATCTTGTTATCTTATTGACAAGAAAAAGATGACTACATAGTTGGGTAGTCATCCATCTTGTATTATGAATTTGTACGATTATGGTACTAGTACAGGTAAAAGGTACCGATAATATGGTGCTATTATTACAAGTATCAAGTACAGATACAGGTTATGTTAATTTCTAAAAAATTAAGGGTATGAGTACGGAAATACAAAGAAAATGATAAATACATATGACGTATTATATATGAAATTATAATTGCGTAAAATAAAACAGAACCTTTAAAAAAGCACATTAAACAAAACAGCATAGTGAATAAAATAATTTTGAAATGTATAAAAAGTGAATGAATTTTTTTTAAGAATTAATCTCACAGGTCTACCTCCCAATTGGGCTAAATCAAGTAAAGCCGGCCCGATCCAAGAACTATAAAGCTGCCCATCTGTCCACTAATTTTCCCTGGACCCCTTTTATATCCATTCATCCTGAGAGAACTAGGGTTTTCAGTGGCTGCAGAAAAATGGTGAAACATGTCAAAGTTGTCTTCAGGAGATGAAAACTAAGGGCATCATCGAATCCTCTGTCCTTGCTTTTTGACTGATATGAGTTCCTTGGTGGATTCATCATGGAAGGCCAACTGAGCCAAAAAGGAAAAAAGAGATGGTGTCATGGTTCTGCTAAAAAAAAGAGATGGTGTCATGGTGCTATCGGGTTTATCATATAAGAAAACAAATTGAGAGCACCAAGCACATCAAGGTCAGATACATCCAAGTCTAAATCCTCTCCAGTTCATTGCGAACATACCAAGTGTGTGCTAGTCCCATACCCACATCACAACCCCACTTTGGAAATATCATAATTACATACCCAGAGAGTAACCCCATTGAGTACTCACACCTCGTGTTGGTACTCTGGCCAAAGTCACACACCCGTGCTTCAGAGGTATCACCTGATTCGGATCAAGAATACCTGAAGTAAAACTAGTTACATGGTTTCTCTCTTTAAAAAGAAGGTTACATTTCAATAGGAGTGGAAGCAGGCCTTGCACCAGTATGTTCTCTAAGCAAATCAGAATCACATTTTCTGTGTCACAAGTAGAATTAGCCCTTGCTTAACCAAATTATTGCATGTAAAATGACACTTCTAAAGTTTTTGCTGAAATTTAGTACATAAGTGATGTTATTTTTGCAATTTTTTCCTTGAAATATATCTAATAATTTGAATAATAAGAATGATTGCCACATTGATTGTTTGTATTAATTTGTAGGTCTTGAGAAAAGCATCAAATAAAGAACGAGAATTGGATATTGGATGGAAGCATGGAGAGGTTGTTGATGGAAATAAGTTTCATTGGATGTGCAATTGGTGTGGCTTGATCAGATATAGTGGTGGGGTCTCTAGGCTTAAGAAACATCTTGCAGGTGGTTTTAATGTCAGAAAGTGTCGAAAAGTTCCAGATGATGTTGCAAAAGACATTTTGAATCACCTTATTCAGAAGAGAAAAGAAAAGGATGAAAGATTGAGAAAACGTCGCAGGGATCATGGTGTAAAATCAGAAATTCCCAATCAGGAGATTCAGGGTGGGAGTCTCACTAAACCAACTAGAGGGGGAACTCAACAGCTGCAAGGTTTCACAGGTGCTCACACAAGTAAAACAAGTTTTCAGTTACAAAATGAAACAATATTAACTAAGGAAGGACACAAGCGACATAGAATCAATATCCAGCGGTCCATGAATGCTCATAGAATTGATCTAGAGACTCGTATAGAAAGCGCAAAGGGGTTAGGGGAAGCTGTTCAGATTGAAAGTGCTACTAGACCATATAAAGGTCCTGATGCGAATGATCCTAAATTAGTTAAAGAATCGAGTAGAAAGGGAGAAACTAATGCCCAAAATTGTTGTGCTGAGAATCATGAAGGGCCTCAGAACAGAAACATTATTGGTTTGAATGGTGGACGGAGCCCCAGGAGTCCTCACACTAGGGAAACAGTGACTCAGGTTGACATTAACCCTGAACTTACCAAAAAAGTTCAAGTGGAAAATGTTGCTGGACTAACTGAAGGAGCAAGCAAATCAAGAAAAAATATTTCGGACAGGTTTATTGATGACAACCCGAGTTACATCAAAGCTGAGGTAAGACATAATGCTGGATTAGCAAAGGGATCCAACCTGCAATTTAGTGTTGTCAATGATCAGTCGAATGTTGGGCCACTTATAAATGTTAAGGTTTGATTATTTATATAAGCATTTCATATGCATGCATGCCATGCAAACATTTGGTTATTTGTTTCATGCATCTCCAAAGCTTGGCTTGCTATCATAGCTTAACTTAAACAGTCCTAACCAAAGTGATGATTTCACTATCCTGCATCCCACCTCCATCCCACCCCTTCCACCCCACACCAAAAAAGAAGGAAAAAGCCTACCAAGATTCTTCTGAGCTTATCTTTCGATATGCGCTCTCTCATATTTCGACTTATTCATTGAATAGTGAGATGACCACCACTTGATGCAATCAACAACAACAACAACAAAGCCTTATCCCACTAAGTGGGGTCGGCTACATGGATCATACGACGCCAATTCGTTGATCCATGTTCATAAGATTCGACAGGATTTTACGCTGGCTGTCGGGGCCTAACACAACCCTCTTCCTTTATCCGGGCTTGGGACCGGCTATAAAATATAGGCGGAGTTCACCACTTGATGCAATCATTCTTTATATAAATTTTCCTGAATGCGATATATGGTGTGCCATTTTTTTTTCTCTTTTTTTGACAATGCTGTTTCTGAAGGAGCAAAATATTGATTAGTCATTCATATGTACAATACTATAGAAGTTAAACAAAACCCAGAATCTAGAGCTGGGTGCCAAAAGCTTGCGATTTGGAGAATACTGTTGTCCTCCTATTAAGTTTTCCTGTTTATTAGATTACTACTATTTTGTTGAAGGAAAGGATGACTACTGTGTTTGGGTAGACATCTGTTTTGTATTAAAACATTAAGGTTGCTTTTATTTTTGTCCCTATCTTGTTTGTGCCAGTGAGTTACGGATTGAAATGTTAGTAAGTTGGTTTTTAATATCACTGAAATTATTTCTAAAAAAAGAGATATCATTGGAAATCTGGAATGATTAACGTTATAAAAGTTGGTCTATAGATGGTGAAGGTTAAAAGGCATTGAAGTTCACCTCGTATTATAATTTTTAATTTTAGTAGTTTTATTATCTTATTTATTGTTGGGTGGAATGATCAATGCCCTTCAACTGAAGGACACCGTCATTGATGTGACTACTCAAGCATCTGATTACGTGCATAACTTGTAACATCTCAACCTATGAATCAGCCGATTCACCAGTTGTTCAGACCCAAAAGATTAACCTTGAGTAGATGACTGCTGGCCTTGTTTCCAAATGTAATTATCACACCTTGCATCACTCTGTGTCAAACTAAATTGCAATCATCACATAAAATAAGAAGAAAAAGTACCACATTTTGGGATTTCTTTTTTTTTTTTTGAAGTAGCATTTTGGGAATTTTCCCCATTCCTCTGCCAATGCTGATTTTAGCAAATAGTCAACCAACGATTGACAGGAACAATGAGCTCTGTGAAGTTCTTATGATTTAGATTCTGTAATCTTTGATCTACTCATGCATCAATAAAGGTTTTGGATGATTAACACTCTGGTTAATCATCCTTTTTCCGCTTAAAAAAACTACTGTGTTGAGAGTTTACCTTTAAAGAAATCTACACAAATTTCCTTCATATTATGTTACCTTCCTCATTTTCCGTATATGGTTGAGAAAAAAGTCTTACCACTGACAGTAGTAATTTGAGTTTTGACAAGTTGACCTTATCGATTATGATTATGCCTGGGGGTCCGCGATCTACGATATGCCAATTGGGCTCTTTTAGCCCGTTGGCTTAGGCGTATCATGGGGTCGGAGGATAGCCCCCGGCGATCAGTTTTTGATACCTGTTATGGTCAGGATCTGTCATGGGAGTCGAGGTTCATTCTACCTCGTGGGGCATCATCTTTCTGGCGGGGTGTGGCAGCCATGGCACCATGAGTTCGTTCCCTTATGGTTCCATCCCTTGGTTCGGGGGCAGATTTCTCCTTCTGGCGGCACACTTGGACGGCCAGTGACTACTGGCAGAGGCATTTTCCTGCCTTTGGGCCCTCTCGACTTTCCCTGAGGCGACGGTTGCAGACAACTAGTCCGTGGAGGGAGAGCGGGACTCTGGTACATGGTCTCCCCTATTCAGAGCACATCTGTTAGATCAGCGTTTCACAGAGTTATTGACCCTTCATCAGCGGTTGGTTGGGATATGCTTGGACCAGTCCAGGTTAGATGGATGGGTTTGGCTATCAGAGTCGTTCTCGGTGCGCAGCCTCTACACTCGCTTTCTTCCTACCAGTACGCTTCAGAGGACTTCAGGACAGATTGTAGACTCATCTAGCGTACCCGGGTACCGCTTAAAGTCAAGATCTTTGCTTGGCTTCTGCGGCGCGGACGGCTTCTTACCAGGACTTAGTGGGCACCACATAGTGACACTTCCTGCATTCTCTGCAACGAGTCGGCAGAGGACATTGCCCACATGTTTTTCGACCGACAGCAGACTACCATTGCGCTTACTTTGCCGTGAGATCTAGAGTCCATGTGGCAGACCTTCAGAGACATGTTGCGTCAGAGACAGAGTTGGCGAGTGCCACTAACGTCCTTTTTGACTGGTGCTTGGGCCATTTGGCTACAGCGTAACCGTATCATTTTTTGTGGGGAGCGATGTCAGCTTGTACACCACATCTCTTTTCTTATTTGGGAGTGGGGTTTTGGCTAGTTGTTTCTTTTTGTGACTTTGGTCACCTTTTGCCGCTCTACTTGAGAGCCTACACCTGTACATCTCTTCACATTTCTATATATTACTGGATGACAACCACAATTCTGGTGGTCATATTTTTTCTTCTAAAAAAAATAGATTATGATTATGAATCCATGCGTGAGAACTTTTTGCAAGATTGCATAGTCAAATTATATTATTGATCATGATCATGGATGATGAGAAGATCAATTTCCCATCTGAAAATTTGAAACTTCTACTTATGCAGATCCCTGTTTTAGCTTTGAATAAGTACTTATGGGGTATGGAAATATTTTTGAGAACTTATGTATTGTTAATTATATACATATACAACCTACTATCAGACACTTTGTCTTCCTTTCATGTCATCATTTCCTTTTTTAAGTTTTCTAGATTTTTTTCCTTTTTTATTAATATTATGATTGCTTTTTGTTCAGCATAGGAAAGACAACGATGATACAATTTCATGTACCAACAATACTCACGAGCCAGATAAGCAAGCCAGAGGATATGTTCACTGGTGCAATGTATTGAAACGTATTCTGGAATTGCCTGGTATGAGTGAGGAAGGTGGTATTTGTAATTGCATGCGAGATGCACTGAAATATGGTCCTGGATATAGCAGAAATTTGAAGACTAGTGTTTCTGTATGTTGATGTTACCTTCTACACTTCCCTTATGACAGAAACTTGGAGTTGATATATAATTTTAATCCTCAGTATTTTGTTTATTCCAGGACAGATGTTTATTAGACAATGAAGTAGGACACTGTCAACAAAATAGCTTTATAAACGGTGTGTGTGGTGCCTCAGAGACGAGGACTTCTGATGCGAAGATCAATACCATGAAATGCAAAAAAGTTTTCCTTGATATCATATGTTCAGATCAGTTTTCGTTGTTGTGCGATTTATATTGGGAGAACTTTCAAGAGATGTCAGTTAAATCGTTCTTTGACTTCAGCCTGATAAACTCTAAAATGAAGAATGGGGATTATGAACTTTGTCCTGAATTGTTTGGTCAAGATATTCAACAGGTAGTCAGTGTTATTCATAAAAAATTGCTTAATGCCTAGCATATCGTATATTACGTAACAAATTAGTTATTGGCAAGTTTAACCTTTTCGACAGGAATTAATCCTATTTATAGATGTCTATTATTTCGAGCTTTTCTCATGCATACCTCTGTAAATAATACTATTTTGCAAGTGTCATTTACCATACATACTTTTGACAAGCAAAGACATCTAATTACACACCCTTTTTGGAGTACCAGTCATGGTGTTGCCTAAATATGCCAATTATCATCTCCTCAAAAAGAAAGCCAATTAACTGTGGTTCTTGGTGTTTATTTTTCACAAGAGAAAAAAGGATGACTACTGTGCTTGTGTAGTCATCCTGGTTGTAAAAGTAAGCTGTACAAGGTTCTTGGTGGTGTTTGCACTGCAGTCATGATGGTTTGTTATGCTTTTTATCCCTGAGCATGAGTTGTTAAAATGATGTTCATTATCACATTCATCGGTCACGATCATATTCCTCTGAATTGTGTGACCTGAAATACTTGGAAATATTCCAATGTTGAGCTTTATTATGTAATAAACCTTTCTGATTGTCAGATAAGGTGTTTATGGATATTATGCCTTCCCTCTTCACTTCCCAAAATTCGTCATTCATGCTTGTAGTTAGAGTTCTATCACTTACGATTTATTGTATTATTTACCATTCATAGTTATTTCTCCTTGCAATGATTCTCACTTCTACAAGCTTTGTGTCACATTATCATGTTGGTTAAATCATTGTTTGAATTGATGAATCATAAATTACTTTTCTGGCTTATGTTTATGATGTCTTACAATTTGGTTTTGAGTGATTTTAATGGCATTATCTGATACCAAGATTGTGAATAATTTGTCATGTTCCTAGGTTTGGCTCAAGTTCCAAAACGTTGGTCAACAAATGATTCATCTAACAAGTAGTCTTTCAACTATGTCACGGGTCTCTTGTGAGAAGCAGGTAAATTCTTAGATCATTCATCTTTATGCACGTGTTGTGGACTCCTGGATTTTAGCCTATATCCAGCCTGCCTTATATGGTTTCATTTTCTTTTACTTATGAATTGTATTTATTGTACTGTACGCTGTGATTATACCACCTGCTTTTTTGAGGAGATAAACACCATATGCTGAACAAAAAATTGTTCAGTTTTGAGAAAACTTGGCACATCGAGCTGATGCACATAAACCAGAAGCAAGGTTGTTAAGTTTGAAT
Source organism: Pontederia crassipes (assembly GCA_030549335.1). Lineage (NCBI taxonomy): Eukaryota > Viridiplantae > Streptophyta > Magnoliopsida > Commelinales > Pontederiaceae > Pontederia > Pontederia crassipes. The sequence continues at coordinate 42,543,962 of CM060190.1, forward strand.
TTCTACTTTTTTTCCTTTTCTTTATGTGTGGTCGTGGGAGAATTTGAACTTGTATCATAAACTTGATACATAAACATGTGCAATAAGATTTTCAAGTTCCAAAAGTATATGTAGATTCAATTGATGTCCCATAAATTCATACAATGAACTCAATAAAGTTGGTGTTGGTGCTGCTGTTGTATTAAATTCTACTGTTTGTAATTTTTAAACTACCCTCTTAATAAAATTGGACGCCTGCAACTTGGTAGGCATCCTCCCATATTTAAAAAAAACGAAAAAAATAGGTACATATAAAATACATATGTATAAAATAATTAGTATATTCTTTTATCAGACATCTTTTATGTCTAAAGTATTATTATTTAATTTTTATTTAAGTATTATGGTCCAAAGAATGAAATAGTAAGCAAAATTCATTGGTAATCTAATATCATATATCACTCATAATAAATTATATTTTTCTAACCATTTTTGCCATCTTAGTTTTAACTTGTTATAATATTTTTATTTTACAATGTTAGTAATGATTAAAAAACAATAGTGAAAAAAATGATAAAACATAGAATAAGTATTGTATTATATGTGTATATGCATGTAGTAGTTGGAGTAGATAGAAAAATCAATTTAAAAGATGACTTTGCCAAACTTCGAACCTATAACTACTGGAGCCTATCTGGTACCATTAACCAAGAAAGCACAAAGGCACCCTAACCCATGTGATGTGAAGTTGCCAAAGTAGCTAATTAAACCGTGCGATTGGACGGACGAATTTATCTGGTTGTACTGAAATAAAACACCTTTGGGTCCGATTTACCTATTTTTTTTCCTGATTGTAACCTGAGTCGACATGATTGTGTAAGTTTAAGTACTAAAATTAGTTTTTGATAACCTTGACCTGAAGTATCATATGCTGCTGACATGTTGCAGATTACCCGAATTTTTGGATCTCAAATTTGTCATATTTTGCAGGGCGCTTGTCAAGTAGATGGACAACAGAACAACTCTGTGAAGTCGTTGCAGTTCAACTTCGGTGAGCTGGACCTTTCTACTAGATCAAATCAACTTGAAGCGTCTACCCTATATGAAGTTTGCACTTGCAAGCTGTGTGGCATGGAGGCCAATGGCGAGCGTAGCCTCATCTGTGACGGTTGTGAAGAAACATACCATGTCTCTTGTGTGGAACCTGCTATAAAGGAGATTCCAGCTCGAAACTGGTACTGCACTGCCTGTACTGTACGTAATAATGATTCACCTGAGTCAGGCCTCATGAAGAAAGACAACTTGCACCAGAGCTGTGCAGCATGCAACAGGCTCAAGGTCTCTGAGACCAAGGACAGCCTTGAAGATAGAAATGTTGCAGATAATGGGTCCAGAGAAAGCTCTGTGTCAAGCATGGATTCTGATGATCAACAAAAACTAACAGGGAATACCATGTCTTGCTTATGCAAAATTTGTGGAACATGTGAAGATGAAGACAATAAGTTCTTGGTATGTGGTCACAATCATTGTCCGTACAAGTTCTACCATATTAGATGTTTAAAAAGCAGCCAGATAGCTAGTCAGCAACAGCAGAACAGGCCATGTTGGTACTGCCCATCCTGCTTATGTAGAGATTGCTTTTGTGATGTAGATGATGACAAGATTGTGCTGTGTGATGGTTGTGATGAGGCTTATCACACTTATTGTATGAAACCACCTCGCTCATCAATACCTAGGGGCCAATGGTATTGTGTACAGTGCAATATTGCTAGAGCAAGGGAAGGAATGAAAAGGTATGAGCAGTGGGTCTTGCAACAACATAGTAAGAATGAGATCACACGATCTAGTGAGACCAATAGATCGATGGATTTGCTGCTCAATGCTGCTGAGAAACTGAGATCAGAAGAGCAGTTAGTTTCTGGAAGGTGATGTTAAGGACCTTTTATTTTGGGAATGAAGGGGTTGAGGATGTTGATTTCCCATAACAGAGTAAGAGACTTTGACATCTCTCTTGGAGATTATCATTTCATTGCAAGAGACCCTAGGTTAAGGCAAGCAGCGAATTTATTATGGAGCACACAGACAAAAAGAAATGGGATGAATTTTCTCGTTGTACTCTATTTTTGAAAACTTGACTTAGTTAATGATGTCATGCTATTGTAATTTATTAAAGCTTCCAAATAGTGGCAAGCCTTTTGTAGGTCATGGTCAGAGAAAATGTAAGAAATTTTATATCGTACAGCTTACATCTTGCTACAATATGCATTAAATCGTATCAATGATGGATGTTGTATGCTTGTAGCAATTTTCCATTTTCCAAATCATTAGAATTGGTTTGAAAGATGCAAATACTGGTTATGATTTAGTTGCCTACTCTCGGAAAACTGATCCATGCACAGGATGCAGTGAACCTTTTTCTCATGTAATTCATGTTCATTGTTGTATGACTTATATTTCACTGAACGTCTTAATTTTATCTTCAACTCTCTTACAAGTTTGTATCTGCCACTACAGCATCGTTTGAAAGGCAGTTGGCCTAAGTAGAACTCTTCATCTTCTGATTGGCCTTGAAGCATGGAAGGGCGTGTACGAAACATGTTGCAGGTTTGTTTCACTCTCAGAAGCTTTTGGGTAATTTCGTCATTGTTCAGTCACATAAATTTGGTCCTAGGACATTGGGGTTTGTGCTTTTGAATTCCTAATTGATTGAGCAATAGTTTGCGGTTCAATTCTACACAGAAAAAATGATCAAACTATAGGTAGAAGACTAGTGATTGTGCATGACGGTCTCTTTTGCTATTCAATTTTCAGAGACGAGATTTCCTCAGAATCGAGTGAAAATATAACCTGAAAACTCAAAGATGGATGAATTCCACTCAGAACATTGTTTATAAATACTAGCTCATTATTTGTCATTTTTTTACTACCAAGTAAAGATGAAACCTTGTTTAATTTTATGATTTCCAGGTATGAGAATCTGATCCTGTGGAATTCAGAATAAATCTTACAAGTAAACGGACACATGATTTTTTTTTTTTTGGAGTGTGGAGAGGCTGAGGGCTGTGTGCACTCATCCATTTTTTATTGATATAAAAAATATTACATTAAACTGGAACAATAATGCATTCAACCTCACCTACTCTCTCAACACATCAGAAATTGAGGTCCATGCAACAAATGCTCGTCTCTTGCAATGCATTCCCAGGATATCTGAAGTTGAGAGACTGGAATTAATTAAAAAGAACTAGAGCTACTTAATTTGAATATCTCTCTTTTTGCTCTTCCAACTACTTAATCATCATCGATCTTGAGATACAACTCTATTAACTACTAATTGTGCTAATTAATTTTAACTTAAGCATTTTTTATGTAGGAGAAATAAAATATATTTTATTAGTTATTATTGTTATATTTATTTTTTTTAGATTAGTTAGTATTGTTATCTTTTAAATTAATTTAAAATTGATTGTAAAATGCCTATAAATAGCCATGAACTGTGTAGTTATTAATAGTTCAATTATTATTCAATTGTTTTATAAATTTGTGTGGTTTTATTTTTCGGTGATTTTCGAGTCGCGATGAATTTTGAGTTTATCAAGCTATTGATGATGCTTTGAACCATTAACCTTTTTCGGAATTCGTCCTAAAGGTATAATCTCCATTTTACGATCCCTCATCACGTCAAGTGGCATCAAAGCCTTCAAGGAGATTTACCTCTTCATTTTGGTGCTCATTTTTTCTCCATCATTCATTTATTATTTTAGATTAGATGAAGGCAAAAAGTATTTGATAAGTAATTTCTTCAACTTTTGCCATGTTCGGATAGATGATTTTTCATGATAAGTTCAAAAGCGTTATTATCTTTTCATTATGATAAAGCTCTATTTGAAAATTTGTTGACCACTAATTTGACTTATTAAGATTTTGAAATATCTCAATAATCAAAGAAGTGATCAACTTTAGAAATTTAGTGTAAAAATTCATCAATATGAAAATAACTATTAAATGACGATAGTTCTATCCTCATGTTATTAGTTAAAATAACAAAAATAAAATAAAATAAGATAAAAAGAATATAAACTAACAAATCATGAGAGAGAAAAAAAATGTGATAAGGATGAAATGGATTGGAGATAACAAAATGGCGAAAACAAAAATAAAGGATAAATTCGTTATGAATGACAAGAAAAAAATAAAACAAGAACAATAAAATAATAAATGGATGATAGAAAAAAAGACGAGTATCAAAATGAGAAGGTAAATTTTCTTGAAGACTCTGATACCATTTGATGCAACGGGGATTGTAAAGTAGAGAATATTACAATTTTGGGACGAATTTCGAAAGAGGTTGATGGTTCAAAGAGTCATCCATAGTTTGATAAACTCGTAATCTATCGAAAAAGAAAACACACAAATTTATGAAATAATTGAAGTGTCAATAACTAAAAAGTTCATCTCTATTTATAGACATTTTACATTCAAATCTAAACTAATTTAAAAAATAACAATAACTAATCTAAAAAGATAAATATAATAACAATAACTAATAAAATAAATTTTATTTCTCCTACATCTAGGGGTGTTCACGGGTCGGGTTGGACCCGACCCATGAACAAATTCGACCCGGGCCGATCAAAATTGGTCGGTTCGGGTCAAGGCCCCTAGGGGAAGAAAATCCGACCCAACCTAGGTGGTCGGATCATCCGACCATCCTTTTTTTCTTTTTTTTTAATTTGTCTTAATTTTGTATTGATTTAAATATAAAAATTAGTTAATAACTATTCTAAAGTATGCTTTCTGAATATTTGAGCATTATTTTCATAATGAAAATGTTTTATTTTAATATTTTTTCCATTTTAAATCAAGTATATGACTAAAATTAAATAAAAAAGTAAAAAAATAATAACAAAAAGGTCAGTTCATCGGGTCGGATCGATTCGGGTTGAGATTTTCCAACCTGTGAGTTCGGGTCAAATCCGATCCCATCCAAAGTAGATTGGATCGGGTCGAATCGTCGGGAATACATCATGGATCATCTATACAATATCCTTTTACTCACAATTCAACAATGCAATCAAATTTGCTTTTTCTGCATTTCTGCACGTAATTCGCTAAAAATGTAGCACACTCATGGAACATTATTTTCCTTTTTTCTTTAAAGTACTGGAATGTATGGGCAATTGCGCACGATGCAAAAACCACGCAATGCCAGGCACCAATTGGCTCATAGGCGTACGCAAATCAACTCATGCTACAGCATGCGGCACCACAAGTACACTCAGGCTGCGGCTCTGCAAGCAACATTTTTGTTTGAAGAAAAGATAGGCTAGTAAACCCTGTGAAAATAGTGGGAAAGCTGAGGTGGAACAATATGTTATTGCAACTGAAATATAAATCAGATGACCTATACAAAAAGGCACAGTTCTTTCTTGCTCACTACAGCATAAATGGATTAGTGCCTGCAAATATACATTTTGATAAGAGATTGAATCCAAAGAAACAAAGCTCATCAACTTTGACCCAAATGGGCAATGGGTGTTTTTGTTTTGACCTGATAGGCCACCTCAAAGAAGAACGAAAGAAATAAAAGAATCTATCACAATCATATGTGCATCTTCTTAGAGGACCGAAGTACTAGCCACAATTGGTTTCTCAAAATTCAGAGGAGGAATGAGACCAGCGCATGCAAGATTGTTTTGGGGCTGCTAAGCTTCCCTATCTTGTCCCTCAGTGAATTTTGGATGCTTCCGTCTCGATCAACAAATATTCGATCGTCAAATTTCCTCTGGTGACTCGAGTTATTCAGATTTTACATACAAAGTGAGAAAACAAACTTCCAACATATTCATTATTTTGACGATTAATGTTCTCACCTGCGCAGCATCCTTGAGAGGGCCCCAACATTCTATACAATTGTATTTCTTTGATTTCGAATGGAAGTAGACCAATACCTTGGCTTCCACCAATTCAGGATGCTTGCGAAAGAAGGCACGGTCTCCATATAACACAGCTTTGAGGACCTAAGAGAAATATAATCATTATGCATCATCACCTGAATCTTTTAACATTTAGTAGTAGCTAAGCAAGAAAATGATCACTTTGCCCTCTGATATCTTCAATAATACAACAACAAACAACAACAACAAAGCTTTATCCCACTAGGTGGGGTCGGCTACATGGATCATACGACGCTTCGTTGATCCATGTTCATAAGATTCGACAGAATTTTATGCTGGCTGTCGGGGTCTAACACAACCCTCCTCCTTTATCCGGACTTGGGACCGGCTATAAAAAAAATGATATCTTCAATAATGAATAAAAAAAATGACAACAACGTTATTGATATGTTTAACAAAGCAAACAAGATTATATAACATCAATTTATAGACGATAATGGAGGGATTGAAAGATGGGAGATCCAATAATGCGTTGAACCTGTGATGCACCTATCAAAGGTAAAGTTTTCATTGACTATATCTCAAAAATGAAACATTGAACACAAGACAGCACCTGATCTTGTTGGAATGACTTTGTTCGAGAAAACAAACAATTAAGAATTGATATCTTTTTTGAAAGAATAAAGAATTGATATTTGGATCGGGATTTGCAGACGCGAACTCATAACATTATGAAATTCACATCTTGTGTAAAAGTAACTTCACAAAACATTATTGGAAAAAGGAATAATGTTGAAATAATTTGAGGATATTGAGATTTTTAATTAAAAGAAAGGCTTAATCACAGTTGCCACAGTCTTCTGGATCCTATCTTTTATATGTAGTTGCAGGACACTTAACTAAAAGGATAATGTGCTGCATCTTCATCTTCATCTTTTCATAAGAATTGAAGAAATAAGATCTTGACATGGGTTTCTTTATTAACGTTGTTGTTTCTATATTTCCATTCAGAAAAGAAAGACATTACCAGTGGAAGCTCCTTAGAGAAGATATGGTATCTGAAGCTTGCAGCAAGGTCTTGCAAGAGATTGGCCCCACTGACGAAACAGTGGACATGCAAAGTCCTCTCTCCATTTAGCATCTTCCATTCAGCAACAACATCATCCCTTTGCAATGTGGTTTGCCACTCCCTCAACTACAATGGCATGATTCAATTTCATTAAATGTAAGCTTAGGCCATTAATCAACTTTTTTTTTACATTACTTTGTTACCAATTATCATTGCATCTTTGTTTCCAATCATCATAAAGTAATTAAAATTTTTTCATACATTTGAAATGTGTTTTTTTGAATAAACAAAAGCACTTGTAAACAGGCTCCATTAGGGTATCAAGAAAAAAGTTTTCTGTAAAAGTTTCTTGAGAGCATCAAGAAAAAGGTTATTGGAACTCAGAATATTTCGATTATAACATTGCACAGATTTTAACTATAAGGGATTGTTTCTAGTAGTTAATTGGATATCATGAAACCATCTTAACAAAGCTGAAATATCAACGAATGACCATTGGTTACATGTGAAGCAGAGATAAGATCTTGGTGCGTCAACATATCAGTTAAACCATATGTAGGATCTAAAGGATCTAAAATTCATACCGCATCACTGTTGATATTGTTGGAAACTTCTAGTGTTAAATTAGCCGTAAAGTCACAATGAGTGAGAGTATATGCTCGTGGAGTAGTGCACAGTGATTGCTGCTCAATCCCTTCCCTCATGAAAACCACCTTCAGCTTTGATGCTTCGAATCTTGTAGGAGGACCCAAAAGCCTAGCTGCCTGAACATGAAAATGAACAGATAACCTCATAATACATACCTATGCAATTAGAAACAAAAGAAGCTTAATACATAGCCCACTAAGAGGTATCATATAACGTTTCCTGTCGAAATTAAATTTCTAAATTAGTTCTCACTCGGATGCAATCAATATACCAGGGAGATGAAGATATTCACAGAGGAAAGTTGACCTACTGGGCTTTGAAATTGAATGAAATTCTACAAAACCTATAGGAAATTAAGGTAATAAATCAAAGATGGTACATCAATGGTAAATAAGTGAATGCCTAAGAACCAAACTTTGAGACAAAGTAATTGTACAAAACCATGACTCAGTTGCTGAAAGAAACCTACCAGACCATTTTCTTTTCTTTGTCTACCTAGTGGGATAAGGCTTTGTTGTTGTTGTTGTCAGCTAGGTACACCATAGCAATATGGTAGCCCATTAACTTCAAAATGCCACCCATAAAATTGCCTTTTTTTGTGAGCTCAAACGCATAACTAGATAAGTGATCATAAAATCAGTGGGGCCACCGGATAAATACAGAACAACAATTCAAAGAATGCTTTGCTAACTTCCCCTGGACTCCGTAACGAGATTTCACTCTGTTTTCTCTTCCAATCTCTACTTTATGATATAGTAGATTGAAGACTAAGTTGACTCACAAGCATCAGAACATCTCCAAAGAAATTATGGAAATTAGTAAGGATGTTCGTATGATCTACTCCAGCAGAGGGAGGAAATTGAAAATTCTAAGGATAGAACAGACACCTCATTTAATCTCATGCTACATTAGTCATTAACGCATATAACCATTCAGATGCAAATGCAACATCTTGCAGGCAGGTGAGCACAGGTAAAATTCCTTTCTGTAGACTACTTTTGGCTTTGTTAACAAGAAATGGTTTTGCAACAAAACAGCATCGGCATTGCCGCAAAACACAAGGGAAACAGAAATATATATAGAAAACACGACATAAAAAGAAGAAAGAAGCTTCATTTACCAGGGAGCCATAGGTGTCTCTCCTGTCGCAGCTCAAGATGACCAGACGGTGGCCAGGGACCACGACGGACGCAGGCGCGGTCTTGCCCGACGGGGAGCAGGGCCTGGTGGCGGCGGAGGCGGCGCCCCGGTGCCCGTTCGCGAGGGCGTTGTTGCAAGTAGCAGCAGAGAAAGTGGAGGCAGCGGCGGCCATCTTCCGAGAGGGCGGCGAGGGACGCTGATCGGCGTGGTCATCTCCGGTGGCCTCGCAGAGTCCCCATTGGAAGACGACGCCTTAGGGGCCACCAGCGCGTGCTCTGCTCCAAAGAAAGACGTGGTGGTTGCTTCCCTGCTCTGGAGCGGAAGGGATATGGGGGAAGAAAGGGCGTTGGCCGCTTGTCGAATTATGAGGTCGCTACTTCGCCCTTTGCATATTTTTTCTTGGCCTGGGGATTTCCCTTGTCCGACGTGTCACAATATTGGTGATGCATTCCAATTTTTGTTTCCTAGACTTACCTTATTTTTATTAATTAAGTTTTTCCTTTAGATACACTACACGGCGGTGTAAACTTAAAAAAAAGAATTATATTTAAAAATAAATTATTTGATTATATTATCATAATATATGCTAAGTTATTTAAATTTTTTTAAATTAAAATTTACCATCAAATTTTAATTCAACGTGTATAAGTTATTTATGTGTGTAAGCATGCATTTTTCTTCTATTTTCTTAGAAGAATGGAAAAAAATTTGTTGAGGAGCAGTCATGTGTTGAAATAGTAAATGTCGTTTCTAAAGCGAGATATATAATTTAATCTTTTTTTTTTTGTTGTTGTATGTATAGAATCGATAGTCTCATCTATCACACATGGCTAGTTTCCATTGGCGGAAACTGGATAACGTGATGTCCTGGATGAAGCAGTGGAATGCTGAAGGGAGATTTTGGGGGCCAAAAGATTCGGCCCAATTGTCCACCTACTAAATTAATAAAAAATCGGGGTCCTCAAACAAAATAGTGGTTCATAAGCAAATAAATCGTGCATAATTTTCGATCGTCCGATTGGGAACTAACGTCGATGAAGCAAATATTGCCCCATTTATTCTCATTAAATTAACTCATCAATTTTCAAATTTATTTTCTTTTCTTTTGACGCTATGTCAAGTTATTGCCATGCAGTCTTCTAATTTTCTTTCAACTTTTTTTTTTCATTCTTCATTAGTTATGACTTGTAAGATCCTTGAAGATGATTAAAAAATCATATTGCTACGTGATGATCTATCTTTCAATTATAGTAACAGACTACTTTTTTTACAAAGAAATTTTAAACAAAAATAGAGTCCTATTTCATATAGAACTTTGTTAGTATTGATTTTTAGTTTAAAAGTTTTTAACTGATCATAAAAATATATGTGATTTTTTTTTTGTTATCTCGAACTCTTTAAACCTAGCTAGTTGTAAAAAGAAGTTCTACAAGGTTATGTTTTTTCAGTGTAAAAAAATTAAAACACTATAAATGAGTTTTTCAAGATTAAAGAGATGAAAATTTTGTTTTATTAATTATATCCCTAGAGATTTTAATAATTGAGATATATCAGTAATATCCTTAGTAGTAATAATCCACTCATTTGTAAGCAATTCACTAATTATTTGTTTATGATGTCGGTGAGTTTTATAAAAAAAAAGCATTCCAAGAAAAATGTTACTTTATATTACGAAACCTATAACAAGGAAAAAAAAGTCTCAAGTCTCAACAATACAAGCATAAAGAGAACAAGAGAATAAAAAATAGCCAAATAAATAGCATACGGTATACAAATTTAAAAGCAAACATTAATTAATGAGTATAAAAGAGGGACAAGATTAGTTGAATAAGCACATGCATTAAATCTTTAATTAGACAAACACGCGAGGCATTAATTTTCGTCCTCTCTCGAAAAGCCTTATGCACATTAGATTAGTGCGCTAGTAACTCTAAGCACCGGTTCGATCGAAAAAAAATAATTGTGTTGATTTGTATGATTTTATTTTTTTATTATATTACGATGCCAAAGGTTGTAATTTTTCATATATCATAGTTCCATCAATTGATTTCAGAAGTGGAAAGGAAGAACATAACCAAAAAAAAAAAACTCTCCATTTGATGAGACAACATTTACATTGTGAAAGTTATTAATGAACGTAGTGGTTGCTCAAGACTGTGCTATTGCACTTTTAAGAAGGAAAAAGAACTCGGATGTGATGACAAATAAATATTTTTTATAAAATAGATAAGAAAAAATACTAGATACGAAAAAGTTAAATAAAAAGAATTCAGAACTCAGGAGCCAAAAGTTGTAGCTCAATAGATAAGCAGTGCATTGATTCTTCAATAAGGATGAACTATATTCTTCAAAAGTTGAATAACACTATATTCTTATAAAATAGAATTTTATTTTCACCTTGAGTTCATTGGTTATGATGCTAATCATGAACTTTATAAAGTATTTCAATGCCCAAAAGTCTTTCTATAAAGCTACATTTAGTCTGAGAAAGAAAGTGAACACATCATTTTTTAGCTTTGGCAGTGAAAAATCTATAAACAAAAGGAATATTTGATAGTCCCTCTTTCTTCTGTACAAGAAAAAACATTTGACCATCAATTACTTTTAACCCTCACGAGGTCTCCAGAGGAAGCAATTGAGAACAAAATGTCTTTAGAAAGTAGAAACATATTAGACTTCTACTTGGGAAGAATGTATAGGTATAAAATAGGGAAAACAAAGTGAAACTCCAAGTATCTCCAACACTTGATGGTGTGTGTTTTCAAGAATGGACAAAATTTCTCGTTGAATTTGAATATAAATACAGAATTCTACATTTATATCGGTAACTTTCGGAATGCAGTTGAAGTAGATGATAAATGAATTGTACATTATCATTCATTCTGGTAGAAATGCTGCTAGGAGGATACAACTAAACGCTAGCTTGTGTTTCTTCTCAAGGGTGCAACTGATCAAGAAGTGTACATCTCGGTGGGACGCCATCTTGTTTTCTGGATGCATAGCAGTCCCTCATTCTCCTGGGAGTAAGTCAGCCGGACTTCCCAATGCAGAGACCTCGCAATGTTCTCGATCTCAGTGGTCGTCTCCACGCCATCCCTCACGATCAGTTTGCCTTCTGGTCTCAGTATCCGATCTACCTCAGCAATCACTGACAGTAACTTGCACCTGCATGATTTTTTTCAGAAACCATTATCCAGATGAATAGAGAAAGAGAGTAATGTAAATATATCATCAATAACCATATATGTGATAATAAGTTTGCTCAAGAAACAAGGGGAAAAGAGGGATGCAGTGGATAACATTAGTTTGTCTCCCAAGCGAAATGAAGACTATTGTGTGTTGCTTGCTTAATATAATAACAGAATAACATGTTTTAAAAGAAGCAAACAAAGCCTTCCCGAAAAAAATAACAATTTCATTGCTAAATAAACTTGACTGCTTCAGCTCATGCAAGTAGATACAATGAAATTGGATTCCAATAAGGTGCAATGCAGTAATATTCGGACTTCCAAATTATATTAGCCAAAGTCTGTTAGGCTTCCAAGTACTAAGGGTTCACATCCAAATGAGTGCCAACAAAAGAACTAAATACATCACACATCCAATGGAACCCATACTATATCTACTCTGATGCATTTTCCTCACTTCCACTACACACTTATTATCTAATTACTATAAATGAGCAAATGATATAGGCACCATAATCCAGAAAAAAAAATTCCATAGAAAGCACACCACAGGTGGTCATAATGCTTTAACGGACTAATCAAAATGGTGTCATAAGAGCAGCATGCTTCATTAAAACTCAGGATGCAGATTGTTCTAAGAGAATCAGGCTTGACATGAGAATGCTTCATTTGGAACAATGCTCATTCCATATACACATTGATTTTTTTTTAAAACATTGGAGAAAACCTTAAAAATCACAATATGAAGAGGAGCATCATTTGTATATCAAAAAAGAGAGATTGATGTTAGAGAATAACCTCTTTTTTATTCTGGAGAATAGATGGTCAGCATGGAGAAGATCGTAGGTCCTTGGATATGTGCTAAATGATTCACACCAATCATGATACATCCCAAAAAGTCCACGTTCATAGATGATGGGAAGCGTATCTGGTGCATCCACTGAGACTATATTCATTACCCAGACATTCATATCCCGCAGAGCCGCAGCGAAACTACAACATTCAGAAATTGCAAAGATTGGTGAAAAGCATTACAATTTAGATCCAAGACTATATTGACAAAAAAACTATATTTAAAAAAAAACTTCATTAGTCATTACAAATGCACATGAAAACATCATGGTTTATTTCGTACGTATGACGCTATAGTTTTAAAGATCCAAGACTGAATATGAAAGAGATTAATACTAGTGCCTCGTGATGATCCAAGACTTAAATGGGGCATATAGATTAACCAAAATCAAACCACAATGTTTCAAAACGTACTGCGGAGCTTTGAGAAGTAGAAAGTTATGAAAAAGCAAGCTTTAAAGTGAGAACAAGATAAATTTGTGCCTAATCAAGAAGATACTCAAAACCTAGAACACAATATCAGTACTTAAGATTCTTACTAAGGCAAGCTTAAGACATCAAAATTACCTGTAGACATTGTATGCAATAATAAGAGAGCAAATAATCTCCTCAAAAAAATAACAACAACAACAACAACAACAACAAAGCCTTATCCCACTAGGTGGGGTCGGCTACATGGATCATACGACGCCATTCCGCTCTATTAGTAACCAAACCTTTCGATATATTATTCACCAATAGATCTTGCTCTATTAGTTCGCCAAGTGTCCGCCTTGGCCTCCCTCTCCCTCTTTTAATCGGACTCCAGATTATTTGATCTACTCTTCTTACTGGCGCATCTAATGGTCTTCTCTGAACATGACCAAACCATCTCAAACGATTCTCTACCATTTTCTCACTAATAGGAGCCACTCCGACTCGTTCACGTATATGGTCATTCCTAATCTTATCTAATCTTGTATGACCACACATCCATCTCAACATTCTCATTTCAGCTACCCCCACTTTACGTTCATGTTGTCCCTTCATAGCCCAACATTCACTACCATATAACACTGCTGGCCTTATAGCAGTACGATAGAATTTTCCTTTAACTTTATTGGGTACTTTTCTATCACAAAGAACTCCAGTGGCTTTCCTCCACTTACAACAACCAGTTTGAATTCTATGATTAACATCGTCATCAATCTCACCATCTTGTCTTACAATTGATCCTAAATATTTAAACTTTGTCACTTGAGGAATTATATCCTCCCCTAGCCTAACTTTCAAATCGTCTCTAAGTTGTTTATTTGTGAAATTGCTATGCATATATTCTGTTTTATTCCTACTTAAACGAAAACCCTTTGACTCCAACGTATTTCTTCATATTTCCAATTTTGTATTAATCTCTTCTCTTGAATCCGCCCCTCAAAAAAAAAATAAGAGAGCAAATAATTAATATAAAGAGTATAGAGCAAAGAGATAAAGTCCTCAAAAAAAAGAAGAGCAAAGATAAGTTTATGTGATTTACCAAATCTCTGCAATGCATGATATTTAAACAGAACATAAGCAGAAAATGAATTTTTTCAAAGGTAGAAAATGATAAGGAGTTGATCTAGAAGATGTCAACGACTTACCCTCCATAGATAGATCTCATGTCCATGACATTTCTGACAGCGGACCAATTGATTCCTAATCCATTAATGTAAGACTGGCTAACTACCCTCTTCCAATGCGCATAGTCCGCTTCAAAGTCTTGAGGTGCAGGTTTCCCGTATATTCCAATTTGAGATCCATTTATCCAGTAAGGTGTCTTGTAAACCCTTTGTGGCCACTCTTCAGGCCAATATCTCCCACGACTAGCTGAGTTTACAGGCAACTTATGCATGCATGACTGCAATGGGACATTCCTGCATAAGTTAAGCAGTGATAGCAAAATTTGTATATGAGCATCCATGAACACCTTTAACAGAACAAGTACATAACTTATTGGGACAATGTAATTACCAGGCAGCATCTGGATCATCAGATTCTTGGCACAGTGGAGGGCTGTTTTCAGATCGGCTTTCATAACATTTGTTATTTGTAGGCTTTCTAAAAATGGCTGCACCCACTTGGTTTGTCTTGTCATACTGTTTAGCTACCATCTTCCAACACATGGATTTTGTCAGTTCAGACATGGCTGAAACCAATTCAACCACGAGTTGTCATATCAGTAATAAGAATAGCTATACAATAAACTTTTAAGTTTTCACATTTGACATCAAATTACCAAAGTAATAATTCTTTTAAGGAGAATTACTAAAGTAAATTAAATAATGATGGACTAGTTGTTGGATTTTCTCTCAATGATTTTGCATTTTAAATCGTACCTTTTCATAAAGTAACCAGATATGAATGTAGACAGAATTTCACAGTGACTTTTGAAATATGATCTCAGAAAATTCTATTGCTCAAGGCAAAATAAAAGACTTAACATGAAAGAGACAAAGCCACGGATTTCATTGATTTTAATATAAATCATAATGCAACTGAGCAATAAATCATATCATGTTTACCATTCCAAATTTCAACATCTTCTGGAAGATCTTGATAAACTGGAGTAGCGGACCAGACAAAGTAACCTCCAGGACGCAGCATGCGGTTCAGCTCCAATAGCAGCTTGCCACCTATAAACCTCAACTTTAAGATCTACAAGCAAGTTGCAAAAGAAAAATAGAGAATTGAACATCCTGAACACTTGTACCTTCAATGTGCCATGGTACTCTACAGCGTGCACAATGCACAACATCAAAGACCTTGCTGGGGAAGGGAAGTCTTTTGGTGCCCATAACAGCTGATATAGCTGGAATACCTCTCTCAAGAGCAAATTGCACTTGGGCCTCATGTTCATCCTTTGGTGCAAATGACATAGCCAGTACATCTCTATCAAAGAGGTAACCACCAAAACTAGCCACTCCACAGCCAACGTCCAATAGAACTCTGCTTCTTCTTCCCCACCCTATAGCAGGCAGCGTCTGCAAGTTAAAAAAAAGGTCGGTACAATTATAGAAAATCCATAACTTTCGCCATATAGATTACTAGCATCAATTATGCTGGGGAACTGCCTAAGGAAGAAGCAAAAAATAAAAAATAAAAACATAAATAAAAATAAAAATAAAACCAAAGAGTACTTTTAGGAATTGCCTATTAGATTTTTTTCTCTTTATTTCTTGGGTTGAATTCTCTCAGGTATTTGACTACACAAATGACTCTGCACTGTATATAGAATGAATGTTATAAAGAAAATCAAGTGGATTCCTAAGAGTTTATTTAAATAAAGAATATCTGACTTCACTATTTTCAGCAAACACAAGTCGTGCAGAATATATAACAATGGTTCAGCCAAAAATGAAAAAGAATATACAAGAATCAGTAGGAAAAATATGCACAAAGAACAATAAACAATGAGAAAGAAAATGACATAAAATATGGACGCTTAACGTCATATGAAGTAAACTGTATTAATGAAAGTAAACTGGATTAATGAAAAGAAAAGAGTAAACAATTGAAGAGAAAGTCAGCAAGGAACCTCCTGAAGGAAGTCAATATAGTGAAGTGCACCATGTTTAAACTGAGTTCCACCCCCTGGAAATGTAAGATAATCTCCTGATACTTTTACCCAGTTCTGATGTCCTTTAACAGCTGCAAGCTTGGTGTGGGGAACATTGTTATACCATATCTATGACAGTCACAAAACAAGAGCAAAAAGTTAGCATAACATACAGGACTATTACTGAAGACTTTGACTCTCAAGATTCAGTAAGAGAATTAAGTACTTTATCCCTGCTCTGAGGCCATTTAATTGATCGTTTGTATCCTTCGGGAAGTGGAACTAGGCACGTTGGTGCATCTTCGGGGCAATGCCTCTCTCTATGTTCGTAATGTTTGGTGCTGTGGAGTTTCTTAATTGCTGCTTCATTGTCAAGACAAGGGATATAATCAGCCCCAGCAGTGACATTACATAATTTCCAGCTGTAGTCCATAGATTTTCCCTTTGATGAAGAAGATGACTGGACAGCCCTCTCATTCTTTGATTCTGCAGCTTGGGTAGACCATGCCCCGTTCTGGGTATTTGTCTCATTTAGGAGTTCTGATTGTGCCCCAGATGGAAACATCTCACGCCCACCATTGTCCTTGGACTCGTTAGTATCCTTCTTTTCTTCAGAGCTTAGTTCTGCATCCTTCACTTCAGTTTCATCCACTTTTTCGTCTATCTGAACCTCACTCTTCTCATCCTGGTTCTCATCACCACCAGATTTCTCATCTTGCTCAGGTTTGTTCTCATTTTCAGGTTCTGGCTGTTGGTCACCTGCTTCAGTCTTTTCCTCTTCCTTCGGTGTACTGTTCACCTCAGGTGAACTTTCTTGGGATTTCTCCACAACCTTTTCACTTATCTTCTCTGATTCTGAATCTGATTTACTCTGAATAGTGCCTTCATTGTCATCAGTGACCCCAGCAGCTGTGTCATCACTCGTATCACCTGAAGTATCTTCAAAAGGCTCAGAACTAACCACAGGAACTTTGCTTTTCATTCCTGGCTTGGTACTAGCTGAAGACACCTCTACAGGAGACATTGTTGATGATGTCATCATCCACACCCCAACCAAACAGAGCGCAACAAACACAACAACGGTTGTTGTTGAACAGAATGAGGATCCCCTCCTATTATCATTCCGTGAGCTCCTTCCAAATGCCATACTTCTTCTACATGTACCTTCTTTTAAAACACAATTAGAAGAGATTCTTAAGTGGCCAAACAGATAACATGTAAAAACTCAAGCATAATTCAGCATTCTAGAACAACAATTTTAATACCACTACTGAACAAGATCTAACGATAGTCTAGTGATGCTGAAGTGAAGAGATTCTTGAAGATCAATGAATAACATTTGATATACACCATTCAGGCTTTGAAACAGCTGTTTACACCTAACTAAGAAGTTTAAAAAGCTTGCACAACAAATTCATGCCCCAACAGTACAGAGCTCAATGCCCACATACAAATGGAACTAGATCTGAGATAACGTCAAGTCATGGAGAATAAGAGAAGCAATATGATACTAATTGCAAGCACAAAAAGCAACAGTAACCATCAAACGAAGCATGAATGTTAGAAACAAAAACCATCCTAAGTTATATGTTTCCAAATTCCTCACTCTTCCATGTGGACAAAGCAAATATTAAACCTGCAACGAAGGATCTTAACAATGAAAGAAATGACGCCTGCAATGGTCCAGCAACTCAAACAGCTGAACCTTGTGATGCCGACAAAGAACAATATCTTCGATCGAACTAAAGAGAATCAAGATGTAGACTTTTTCGTGTCGATGCCAATAATTACAAGAGAACAGTAAAGTAGAATCAAAAGGAAAAGACCACCAAGCATTGTAAGCTAAAACTTGCGTAATGTACTGTTCAAATTCAGCTCACAGCTTCACTGGGAAAAAAAGAAAAAAAAACAAAGCTGCTCACATGTCAGATCTCAGTGCCAGATCGATGCATACAAAACCCGAACAATCATGGCAAATCCGAGAAGTGAAGCAATCTAAAGAGAAACTCCAACATAGTGCTAATGATCTAGGACGAAATCTCTGAAAAGTGAAATACACAAATAATGAGAAAAAAAGTGGCGAATGCTGCAAGAATCTAAAATAGACAGGAATGTCCGCACCTCTCCTCTCCCGATCTACCGACACCACTTCGGATCTAGCAAAAGAAACGGAGTGGGAACAGAGTCCACGAGGAAGGAAGAGGAGGTCGCGCTCCGGCTTCGGCCCGAGAGTGAAGTGGTGCCGTGCTCTCTTGTTTATAGAACAAATTAAGAAGACCGACAATAAATAGAAATTATTAAGCTCATTTTAGTTTTTGCCGACAGTGAAATAAACATAAATTTGATGACGCGCATAAAAAAATAATAATAAAGTTATCGAACCGGAATCGGAATCCGGACGGTCCAGTTGAGAAAAATGACCCGTTCGCTCGTGGGACCCTTGGCCTCGTTCATTCCTGCGGACCACGATAGAACCACGGCGTCCCGGGTACCCTGCGTCGTCCCGACGCGTTGGGATCTCGTCGTTTAGCGTGCGGACCGCGTAAGTTAGCGACGAATCGAGGACACCAAAAAGGACCCAGATCTAGAAGGCTAAATAGAATATCGCGAAATGACGTAAACACCCTTACCCTTTGTGACGGTGGCAAAAGGAAAACAGCGGTGAGATGAAGAAAGGCGATGCTTTATGCTTACGTGGCAAAATCTAGTCCGTTGGAAGGTACGGTGGAGCGTTGGACGGCGCTGGTTCCTGGAGGATAAAAACGGAAGAGGAGGTGTCGGTGAAGCGACCGGCACGAGATCACCGCTGACATGGCGTATTTACATTACATATTAGATCTATGTCTGTCTGTCGGTCTCTCTCTGTGTCCAAACTTTTTATAAAAAAACAAATAAATTGTGGTACTAATAAACAACAACAAAGAAGAAGAATTACATTAAAATTGTAAGGTTGAAAAAAATGCGCAAAGTAAAATTCCAATCTGTATAAATCAAGTATGTTTGTCAGGCTGGTGCAATTAAGTTAATAATGATATGTTGAACTCATGAGCATTCACATGAAATAAATATGCTTCTTCATCTTTAAATAGTTCATAGATGTTCTCATGATTCAGTTAAACATTTGGTCACAATGTACGTAATAACCGACAACCAGCAGATATAAAAAAAAAGAGAAACATGATGGACCACACGATTTAAAATGGGATAAAATCCAATCCAATTGGGACTCCTCTCATCAGATAACGTCCACGAATATGAATATGATCACTTTGAATCATATTAGATGAGGAGAGACTTTAATTAGGCAAAACAGAATCCTATTAAACCCTCTTCTCCCCAAAACTTCACGGGTCTTTTTCTTTCTTGCCCTGCTGCCGCCCTGTGCAAAGCCGAGTAGGAACAGATTTTTTTTTCCTCCCTCGTCTCAATTGCAAGTAGTGTAAGATCTTTCCCTTCTTCTAGTACCTTTGGTTCTGTTCTTTTTATGCCCCTACGGTGGAAATCTGCAGAAGGTGGCCGAGAGGAAGAACAAGGAGGAAACAAGGGACGTAATAATTAGGATTCCGTCGAACTGACGTAAGGAGTAACCGCGAACCGAGATGGGTGAATCGAAATCACCTTGCATGACCTCTGAATTATCTCAATTCATGCCCGAATCATTATGAAAAGAAGATGAATATGATTCAAGTTATTATTTTTAATTGTTTGATTTCTTGAATTCTTTGATTGGTTGATTGTTGCATGCATAGTTATTTCTGTTTGTTATATTTCTGTATTATTTATTGCTAGGGTGTAAGATTTAGAGTGGGGCGAAAGTACGTAAGGGGATTCCGTTTTCGGTTTTATAACACAACCTAATTTTAAAGTAGAAGTATTACGGCCGTAAATTTATTTGGCCATAATTATCTTACGATCGAGAAAAGGATGGAGAGAGAAAGGGGAGATGGATTGGCCGTAAGAGAATTAACAAAAAAAAGAAAAAGGGATGAAGCTTACGGCCGTAATGCAATAGGGGTAAATTTTTACGGCCGTAATGGAATAGAGAGGTAGGGTTTTACGGGCGTAAGGTGAAGGAATTCCTCGGGCGTAAAAATCCAAAGAATTAGGATTTTACGGCCGTAAGGTGAAGGAATTCCTCGGGCGTAAAAATCCAAAGAATTAGGGTTTTACGGTCGTAAGGTGAAGGAATTCTTCGGGCGTAAAAATCCAAAGAATTAGGATTTTACGGCCGTAAGGTGAAGGAATTCCTCGGGCGTAAAAATCCAAAGAATTAGGGTTTTACGGCCGTAAGGTGAAGGAATTCCTCGGGCGTAAAAATCCAGAGAATTAGGGTTTTACGGCCGTAAGGTGAAGGGGATTCTTCGGGCGTAAATATCCAGAAGAGGTGAAGGCGTAAAATCCAGCAAAATTCACCCATTAGTCTCTCTTTATTTTGATATGAACATTATTGATTTCCTTATAATTCCAACATGAACTCTTTGTCTTGATTTACCTCATACCGATCATATCTCCTTCATCACATGATACAAAGAATGAGAAGATACTAAAAGTGATTAATAAGTTCAGATGAAAGATTAATGATGGGTTGTCAGTCCAAGCCAAGTGCATCAAGATAATGGTCGGTCCCTTGGTCATGATTTGATCACCCATTGACCCGCACAAGGCCGTATCGTTTGCTGGGCATACCCCAAGAATTAAAGGCACCTCAAAGTCACCCTGATTGTTAATTAATAACCAAGATCAACAAGCATGTTCAAGTTCAAGTCAAGTCAAGTATGCCATGATTCCAAGTTTACTATGTATTATTGATCTTCATGATTCATGATATCGCTGATCTTATTCTTATTATGACTCATGATACTGATATGTTATCTTCCACGTTCAAGTTAAGCATGATTATTTACCGTTGATTATTATATTCATGTCATGCATTGTATATCATGTGGTTTCCCACTAGGCTGTAAAGCTTGCGGGAGGATCTCCTCCCCTGTGTCTGATTTCCACAGGACCAGGTCAGTAACGTGGTGGAGTAGGCGTGTGGTGATGGGATTCTGGCGATAGGACAGCACATGAACCACAGGGCTTTTAGAATGCTTATTAATTTTCATTTACCTTCCGCATTTTAGATTCATGATGTAGAACTTGGTTATTTCTTAGTAATGACATAGCCACTTTTAGACTTCCGCAATTAAAGTTATAATTTATCTTTATTTCTTTTCTTCCGCTGACGTGTCTCGATTCTTGACTGAGATATGGTCAATATTATGGTCAAGTTATAGCATGTCGT
Source organism: Pontederia crassipes (assembly GCA_030549335.1). NCBI lineage: Eukaryota > Viridiplantae > Streptophyta > Magnoliopsida > Commelinales > Pontederiaceae > Pontederia > Pontederia crassipes. The sequence goes on from CM060190.1 coordinate 42,565,596, forward strand.
AGCGTCTCCAGATTGGTCTTCGCCACGTGGAGGGGGTCGATTTGGGGGCGTTACATTTATGGTATCAGAGCCTAAAGTTAGGACTCTCTTGACGTCCTAATGTATAGAATAGTATAGTATGGTAAGAGGTTCATGTGCTATCGTCGTGCAGTCGCCACACCCTCCACCGAAAAGTAATGTAAGTCAAGTTTATGTTTAAGATAAGTTATGATTTATTGATGCATGATTTTATTGTATGAATAGAGGATAAGCATGTCACGACGGTCAGAGTGTATTCAAGAGCAAATGGCCAGAGCGGACCGGAATCTGTATGAGGCATCGGAAGGCCCACTTCCTGAGATGGGGGCCCAACCAGGTCGCGGACGTGGCCGAGGTCGTGCGCCAGGCTGCGGAAGAGGTAGAGGCCGCGCAGCTACAGCGCCATTAGAGGAGCATGTGGATGAGTTTGCTCCACCTGAGGGTAGCCAGGCAGGAGACAGTCCACCGGCGTCAAGGCGTCGTAATCAAAGGGCACGCCATGAAGCAGTAGAAGACACCATCCAGGCTTTCCTGAAGTTGCATCCGCCTCATTATGATGGGAAGGCGGACTTTTTCAAGGCTGAAGAATGGATTGAGACCATGGATCGGATTTTTAAGCTGATGAGATGCACTGATGAACGCAAGGTCCTGTATGTCACACATGCTTACTGGTACTGCGATGGGCTGGTGGAAGACTACAAGGGCCACCAGGTTCAGAGAGATGGAAGAAGAGGACATAGCATTGAATGAATTTAAGAAGGCCTTCATGACGCGCTACACTCCTGAACATGACCGCATCAACAAACAAGAGGAGTTTCTACAACTGCAGCAGGGAACTATGTCTGTGGCGGATTACCACACCCAGTTCATCCAACTGGAGCAATATTGTTCGATACCATTTGAAGGGCGTATTAGGGCTAACAGATTCATTAATGGAATACAGCAGGCACTGAAGACTGAAGTCCTGCCTGGGAATTGTGAAGATCTAAAGAAGGCTGTGAGGTTGGCCACACGTATGGAAAAGGATCAAGTTGAACGCAAGGCCAAAGCTCCAGCCAAAGCAATAGAGCAGCCTAGGCCTCGAACGGATGATCAGCGGCCATTTAGGAGGAACGACCACCGCGATCCTCGTTACATGCCATACCAGCAGAGAGAAGCTCCAAGACAGGCTCAAGCTCAACCACGGCCTGCGCCAATGCAAGCACAGCCACTGAGACAACTGCCACCGTCACCACGCTAGCCACAAGTGCCACAGAAGCCTTTATGTCCTCACTGTGGCCGTCACCATGATGGAGAGTGTCGTAGACTGAGCGGCGCATGCATTCAGTGTGGACAGTTCGGACATTTCATCAGAAATTGCCCACAGGCTGCCAGAGGAGGCCGAGACAATCGAGCAGCAGGAGGTGCAAATTCCGTTGTGCACGGTCGTGTGCACAACCTGAAAGTTGATGCAGCCTAAAATGACAATGATGTCATTAGAGGTACCCTCCCGATCGCCAACTTGTCTGCTACTATTTTATTTGATTCTGGGGCTACACACTCGTTTATTTCAGAGTCGTGTGCCCAAACTCTTAGTCTACCTCAGAAGCAGATGCCCCATGCTATGCGTGTGAGTACACCTATGGGTACTCTCCATGCTGCCAAGTACATCCCGAATGTACCTGTCAATGTAGACAAGAAAAATTTTTCTGCAGACCTCATAGTCATCCCCATGGTGGATTATGACGTTATTTTGGGGATGGACTGGCTTTCGTATCACGATGCAACCTTGCAATGCAAACAGAAGAATATCGTTATAGGGACGCAAGACAAGCCTAAGGCAGTGATCAGAGGCACTCCATCAACAAAGAACAAAGTCATTGTCTCAACGATCAAGGCACAAAAGTTATTGCAGAAAGGATGCTGCGGGTACTTGGCTAGTGTGGTCAAGACGAATGCACCTGTCACTGAGCTCCAACAGATAGATGTGGTGCGGGAGTTCTCAGATGTGTTTCCTGATGACACATCCGGATTACCACCGAAATGGAAAATCGACTTTAAAATAGAGCTCCTCACTGGGACTGCACCCATCTCTAAAGCACCCTACCGCATGGCACCTGCTGAAATGCAGGAACTGAAGAAGCAGATACAGGAGCTACTGGACAAGAGATTTATCAGACCGAGCGTCTCACCCTGGGGCGCACCGATCTTGTTTGTCAAGAAAAAGGACGGCTCCCTGCGACTCTGCATCGACTATAGAATGCTCAATAAAATGACAGTGAAGAATAAGTACCCCCTGCCTCGGATAGATAACCTTTTCGATCAGCTGTCAAAAGCATCAGTGTTCTCTAAGATAGACTTACGTAGTGGCTACCACCAGCTGAGAGTGGCAGAGGAGGACATACCGAAAACCGCTTTTCGGTCAAGATATGACCACTACGAGTTCTTGGTCATGCCATTTGGACTGACGAACGCTCCTGCCGCGTTCATGGATTTAGTGAACAAGGTCTTCCGACCATATTTAGATCAGTTTGTCATAGTGTTCGTGGATGACATTCTGATTTATTCTTCCAGTCCAGAGCAACACCGAGAGCATCTCAGGATAGTATTGGAGATCCTAAGACAACACAAGCTTTATGGCAAGCTTTCAAAGTGTGAATTCTGACTGAAGGAGATCATGTTCTTGGAACACATAGTCTCCAAGAAGGGCATTACAGTAGACCCCGCAAAAGTGGAAGCGGTGACGAATTGGACTAGGCCGAAGAATGCTTCTGAGATTCGCAGTTTTCTTGGTTTAGCGGTTATTACAAGAGGTTTATCAGGGACTTTTCCAAGATTGCTTCACCCCTCACGAATCTCACAAAGAAGGCGAAAAAATTTATCTGGACAGATAAATGTGAGCAAAGCTTTCAGACTCTGAAGGACCGTCTGACTTCAGCACCAATTCTCACTATACCGACAGGCAGTGGAGGTTTCGTGGTCTACAGTGATGCGTGTGGAACAGGATTGGGTTGTGTCTTGATGCAACACGACAAAGTAGTGGCTTATGCTTCACGGCAGCTGAAGAAGCATGAGGTCAATTACCCCACACATGACTTGGAATTGGCGGATGTGGTCTTTGCTCTGAAGATCTGGAGGCACTATTTGTATGGAGAGACGTTCGAGATCTTCACTAATCACAAGAGTATCAAGTACATCTTCGATCAGAGGGATCTTAACATGAGGCAACGACGATGCCTTGAGCTCCTCAAGGATTATGAATTTGCTAGCAATTACCATCCGGGTAAAGCAAATTTAGTCGCCGACGCATTAAGCAGGAAGTGGGAAGGCTCGCTAGCTTATATGAGGCTACGCGAGTACGAGATGCTGGAAGAAATTGAGCAATGGTGCCCCAAGCTGGGAACAAATGGAGCTTTATGGATGATGCATCAGATGAAGCCCAATTTAATTGACAGGATCATAACAGCTCAGAAAGTAGATCCTGAATATCAGAAGGTTCTGAAAAGGTGCCAGAATGAACCAGCAGATTTTCAGATCTCTACAGATGGAGGGATTAGATATCGGGACAGGTTGTGGATTCCCCCTGACGCTGATGTCCGACGAGAGGTACTGGATGAGTGCCACAAGTCGGAGTTCGCCATCCACCCCGGTAGCACCAAGATGTATAAGGATGTACAACGCAGCTACTGGTGGCCGGACATGAAAAGAGAGATAGCAGAATATGTATCCCGATGCCTGGTGTGTCAACAAGTCAAGATTGAACATCAGCGACCATATGGCAAGTTGAAGCCTTTGGAAATCCCACAATGGAAGTGGGATAAGATCACTATGGATTTTGTATCCAACTTGCCTAAGACTAAGAAGGGTCATGATGCCATATGGGTAGTCGTTGATCGTTTCACAAAGGCAGCACACTTTATTCCAATCCGATGGAAGCAATCAGTGGAGAGTCTGCTAGACTTATATGTGAGAGAAGTAGTCAAACTCCATGGGATCCCAGAGTCCATAGTGTCTGATCGAGACCCCAGATTCACTGTCAGATTCTGGAGGAGCATGCAGGAAGCCTTTGGCACAAGGCTCAACTTCAGTACAACTTTCCACCCTCAGACAGATGGGTAGTCTGAGAGGACCATCCAGACACTAGAGGATATGCTAAGGGCCTGTGCACTAGATTGGCAGGGTAGCTGGGATGAGCACATTCATTTGATTGAGTTTGCTTATAACAACAGCTACCATTCTAGTATTGGTATGGCACCATTTGAAGCCCATTATGGACGACCTTGCCATTCACCTGCCCACTGGAGCGAAGTAGGCGAGGAAAATATCATGAGTAAGGAAGAAATGAAAGAAGCAGTGGAATATGCTGAAAAGATAGAATTGATTAAGGAAAGGATGAAGACTACTCAAGGAAGGCAAAAGAGTTATGCTGACAAAGGCAGACGAGAGCAGATCTTTCAAGCTGGGGACCAAGTTCTTCTGAAGGTATCTCCCATGAAAGGAATCATGAGATTCAGTAAGCGAGGAAAGCTCAGTCCTCGCTATGTAGGCCCATTTGAGATACTCGAGTTGGTAGGCGAGGCAGCATGCAGACTGGCTCTACCCCCATCTTATGGGAGAGTGCACAATGTATTTCATGTATCCATGCTCAAGAAGTACAAGCACGATGCTGCAAATGTGACAGAGGAGCCAGATATAGCTGCAGACTTGACCTTCGCTGAGTATCCAACACATATAGTGGATCGCAAAGTACAACGTCAAAAGAACAAGGATGTCCCCATGGTCAGAGTAGCTTGGCATCACCATAGCGGAGATGACGCGACATGGGAGCTCGAATCGGAAATGCGTCAAGAATTCCCTCATCTTTTCGGTAAGCCCTCTACTTAGTGCAAAATTCGAGGACAAATTTTCTTTTAAGGGGGTAAGAATGTAATAACCGACAACCAGCAGATATTAAAAAAAAGAGAAAACATGATGGACCGCACGATTTAAAATGGGATAAAATCCAATCCAATTGGGACTCCTCTCATCAGATAACGTCCACGAATATGAATATGATCACTTTGAATCATATTAGACGAGGAGAGACTTTAATTAGGCAAAACAGAATCCTATTAAACCCTCTTCTCCCCAAAACCTCACGGGTCTTTTTCTTTCTTGCCCTGCTGCCGCCCTGTGCAAAGCCAAGTAGGAACAGATTTTTTTCCTCCCTTGTCTCAATTGCAAGTAGTGTAAGATCTTTCCCTTCTTCTAGTACCTTTGGTTCTGTTCTTTTTATGCCCCTCCGGTGGAAATCTGCAGAAGGTGGTCGAGAGAAAGAACAAGGAGGAAACAGGGGACGTAATAATTAGGATTCCGTCGAACTGACGCAAGGAGTAACCGCGAACCGAGGTGGGTGAATCGAAATCACCTTGCATGACCTCTGAATTATCTCAATTCATGCCCGAATCGTTATGAAAAGAAGATGAATATGATTCAAGTTATTGTTTTTAATTGTTTGATTTCTTGAATTCTTTGATTGGTTGATTGTTGCATGCATAGTTATTTCTGTTTGTTATATTTTTGTATTATTGATTGCTAGGGTGTAAGATTTAGAGTGGGGCGAAAGTACGTAAGGGGATTCCGTTTTCGATTTTATAACACAACCTAATTTTAAAGTAGAAGTATTACGGCCGTAAATTTATTTGACCGTAATTGTCTTACGATCGAGAAAAGGATGGAGAGAGAAAGGGGAGATGGATTGGCCGTAAGAGAATTAACAAAAAAAAAGAAAAAGGGATGAAGCTTACGGCTGTAATGCAATAGGGGTAAATTTTTACGGCCGTAATGGAATAGAGAGGTAGGGTTTTACGGGCGTAAGGTGAAGGAATTCCTCGGACGTAAAAATCCAAAGAATTAGGATTTTACGGCCGTAATGTGAAGGAATTCCTCGGGCGTAAAAATCCAAAGAATTAGGGTTTTACGGTCGTAAGGTGAAGGAATTCTTCGGGCGTAAAAATCCAAAGAATTAGGGTTTTACGGCCGTAAGGTGAAGGAATTCCTCGGGCGTAAAAATCCAGAGAATTAGGGTTTTACGGCCGTAAGGTGAAGGGGATTCTTCGGGCGTAAATATCCAGAAGAGGTGAAGGCGTAAAATCCAGCAAAATTCACCCATTAGTCTCTCTTTATTTTGATATGAACATTATTGATTTCCTTATAATTCCAACATGAACTCTTTGTCTTGATTTACCTCATACCGATCATATCTCCTTCATCACATGATACAAAGAATGAGAAGATACTAAAAGTAATTAATAAGTTCAGATGAAAGATTAATGATGGGTTGACAGTCCAAGCCAAGTGCATCAAGATAATGGTCGCTCCCTTGGTCATGGTTTGATCACCCATTGACCCGCACAAGGCCGTATCGTTTGCTGGGCATACTCCAAGAATTAAAGGCACCTCAAAGTCACCCTGATTGTTAATTAATAACCAAGATCAACAAGCATGTTCAAGTTCAAGTCAAGTCAAGTATGTCATGATTCCAAGTTTACTATGTATTATTGATCTTCATGATTCATGATATTGCTGATCTTATTCTTATTATGACTCATGATACTGATATGTTATCTTCCACGTTCAAGTTAAGTATGATTATTTATCGTTGATTATTATATTCATGTCATGCATTGTATATCATGTGGTTCCCCACTAGGCTGTAAAGCTTACGGGAGGATCTCCTCCCCTGTGTCTGATTTCCACAGGACCAGGTCAGTAACGTGGTGGAGTAGGCGTGTGGTGATGGGACTCTGACGATAGGACATCACATGAACCACAGGGCTTTTAGAATGCTTATTAATTTTCATTTACCTTCCGCATTTTAGATTCATGATGTAGAACTTGGTTATTTCTTAGTAATGACATAGCCACTTTTAGACTTTCGCAATTAAAGTTATAATTTATCTTTATTTCTTTTCTTCCGCTGACGTGTCTCGGTTCTTGACTGAGATATGGTCAATATTATGGTCAAGTTATAGCATGCCGTAGCGTCTCCAGATTGGTCTTCGCCACGTGACGGGGGTCGATTTGGGGGCATTACAATGTATTTGTGCCAAATACTAGTAGAATATTTTAAGATTATTCACAAACGAGTCAAGAGAACTTTTAAAAAGTCTGGCACCAGATGTGAAGTGATATATATATATATAATTATATTTTCTTGAGGAAAGCAATGAAATGGGATATTAAAAAAATAAATTTATTCCACATGTGGGAATAATATCATTACGACTCAGCTTTCGGCTAACAAAAAAAAAGTCGAATTATTCTATGCACAAAATGGCAGTTATATTTGTTTTTTAAGGAATCCATGGTTTTAGAATATTGGTGAGACTATGAAAAAATAGCTCAAACTTTTTATGTTTATTGCACATATAGTTTGAAACTCGAACTATTATCTTTTGGATAAACAATCGACATTTATGTTTGTAAACATATTTGATCTAAACTTTTTCTTATTGGATTCTACAATAGCAATATCAAACTTTTCTCGTATTTAACATCGTAATATTTTTTTATCGAAACTATCAAGTTTAAAATGATGAATTCTTATCGATAAATATAAATTTAATATAAAATATTGTTTTTTATTTAAAAATACATAAATAAATGTGTTCAACTATTTTTTCCTTAATAAATTCCATCATTCATAAGTAAATTTTGTACCTTTTTTTTCTATTTTTATTGTTCAATTAATTTCATATATATAGTATGCTTATATTATATGTAAGTGATATATAAAAAACATTGAGTGAATTGTATTATTCCATGTATAAAATGGTTTGACATATTTTAGTATGTAACCATGGTTTTAAAAAATGTGATATCTCAGCTAGTTTTGAGGATGGTCTAGTAGGGTGCAAGTATATTTTTATTGTTTTCTTTTTTTTTTTTTTTTTTTTTTTTTTGAAAGGAGTGTGCAAGTAGACAGTAGTCCATAAACTGCGGCCAAACTTTGAAGACTTTCAATTGTTGGCACTTGGCCTTTTGTACTAAGATTCTTTTCCTACATTTTGGGCTAATTTAATTTAAAAATTAAGAAGGCGCTAGTTAAATGAAAATTATATTGCATTTGGATGATGATGATAATAATAATAATAATAATAATAATAATAATAATAATAATAATAATAATAATAATAATAATAATAATAATAATAATAATAATAATAATAATAATAATAATAATAATAATAATAATAATAATAATAATAATAATAATAACCAACCCAAAAACTGTCACCCAATTTGGAAAGCTCTATTGCCGCCAAACACTAATACTGTTTTTCATGAAGCTGAAATATTTTTTTTTGAAGTGACACTCTTCGAGAAAATCAAATAAAAAAAATAAAAGTTTGATTAAAATTTAAGACATTTTTGTTTTGCAAATTAAAATTGATCCGCTTAAAATAGAACTCACCTAAAAATCCTTAAGATCCGGGCGCATTTTTTATTTATATTTATTCATATTCTTAAGTCATGAGTTGTCTTTTTTAATTATGTATATTTTTTATTATATTTAGATCTCATATTTGATGTATTACGAACTTTAATTTTAAGTTTATATTTTACTTGTTTATTAAAATTTTTATATTAAAGTAGAAGTCCAAGAAAACTAAAAAAACATATTTCTTAGAGGACTTTTTTTTTCATTTTCTAAAAATTATAAAACTTAAGAAGGTCGAATGACTACAAAGTAGTCAAGATCTCAATTTAGATCTTATCATTTTATAGTTTCGTACCGATCTTGATATTATTTTAATACGATCTTAATTTTGATTATGTAATTTTATAATCTTATCCGATCATGTACGATCTCATATAATTAACATAACTATTTAAATAGTAATTAAAAAATATTTATGATAATAAAAATTAATTTAAATAAAGTTTAATGCATTTTATTTTTTAATATATTTTAATGTACTTTTGCTTAAGATTCGAAAAAATAATTTACTAAGGTATAATTTAATATTTAAATGTGATAAATTTATTTAAAAAATATTTATTATCTTTAAAATATCATTTTATTAATAAATAGGATCTTACTATCTTCCATTCGTTCCTCCGATGTTATGTAAGATCCGATTTTAAGTACCTTGAATGAATGTTTCAAATCGAAAGATTAATCGGATCCTAATTATTTTCACGTCAAGTGACGATCGCAGAGGGAAATGTTTCTCACACTGTATTTTTTTCTTTGGCTAAAGGTCTTGACCTCGAGAAACGACGTAATTTGTAATAGTTAAAGATACATAATAATTCCATTTACTTTTATTTAATTTTTTTTTCTTTGGCCCTCAAAGTTCTCGTTACAGATCGAATATCAATAGAACTTTAAAATAATGTTAAAGGCAATCTTCTTATAAAATGCACCTTTTTATAATTTGAATTTTGTAAGGCTTCTTTTTTCTCTAATTTGTTATCTTTTGGAGGGTGCTTAATTTGCACTCTGCTTAGCAAAAATAAAATATTACATGAAGAGATACTTTAGGCACATAAATTAAATAGCCTTAAATTACAAATATTATATAGTACAATGTTCACAATTGGGACATCCGTGGACTCGGAATTTGACCAAATGACTAGCACAGTAGCACGATCCATCAAGTTCTCTCTCTCTTCTTTCTTTTTTTTTTCTCTCTCTCTCTCATTGAAGTTTTCGTCATGCATGCCGGTGCAATTAATTTGCTTGAAAAGTTAGCTCACGTAGCAACTTATTGCCACTCGAGTCCTCAATTTGTCCAATAGTGAAAGTAGCTGGCATCCAGCAAATTTTTGGGTGAACGGAAATCATCCCATAAGTTAGTTGATGTTCTTTTAGACTTTAACAACTATCTTAAATTCATCTTAAAAAAGGAAAATTCATAGGGTCGATATTTGGTTTGAATGATTTTTCACAGTTTTACTTACTTTCAAAAAATATTTTTGAAAAAATATAATAATAAAATAAATATATCTCAAAAAAATATTAGCATTTTTTTTATTTGTTCATATTTAAATCTGACATCCTAGCTTACAAGCCAAAACTTAATTACTGCTATTATCTTTTTAAAACGGTTGTGTTAAACTTAACTAATAAGAGTTGGAGTTACGTGGGTGTAGCAAAGGTATTGAATTCTGAGTCCTTATGAATGTAAAAACTTCTTATTATGAGCCTCACTTTTCATGTTAGACACACGATGTAGGACGATTAGATGAGCTCGATGGTGACTCGATTTTTAACTTGTGAATAATTTGTATAATCATTAATATTACGCGGATCAAATCATCGGCACCACTTTTGAAACATCGGAATTAGCAATCCAAAATAAATTGACAACTCAGAAATTTTTAACTCCATATAAGCCTAAAATTTAGACCAATTATATATACGAGCTAATCAACTTGGTTAAGCTGGACTGCTCCAGTGGTGCATATTTTACTTTAATGAGATAAAACACTGTCAATATATTTTATATTTTCAGATTTATTCAAAATAAAATAATTACATAAATTCATTTTTGTTAGTTAATGAACCACATTGGAATAATCAGACATGAAAAGAACTATAGTGTTAGTACAACAAGGTAGACTAGTTCTAATAATTTTTTATTTAAATTTTAAATATTAAATAGGCATATGAGAATAAACAATTAATGTTTATAGATAGAGCTCCTAAAGATCCAAACCAAACTTGAAAAGGATCTTTTTGATTTAAGACAAGAATGAGAATGAACCTTGGTCCCCTAAATTTTTTTTAGAAAACTACTAACATTATTTATTGAAATATAAAATTTAAGACAATTGATCTTCCTTCCATCTGAGTTAACAATCACTCTTGATATGTTGTTTCATTGGTATTAGAGGTAGAGCATCAGAAAACTTTTGTAGAGTGTTCAGAAGAGGATTAATCATGAGAATAAGACATTATTCTTTTAAAAAATGTCAAACACTAGGCAAAATAGGATTAGCACTACAATTTATTGACATAGATTCCAATATATGTTTATTCTTATTGAAAGATTATATATATTCCATCAATACAATGGAATACAAAATATTCCATCTCAAGCTTGAAGGACAGAAATATGTGATTGTTATAAAAAATTACTCTAATCAGTCGTACAATTTTAATATTCTATCAATCCATAGTGATTGTTATACATTTTCTTTTTTGCAGTGACTATCTTGAATGAATTTTGTCTTAAAAAAAGTTAAAAAAATGTTGATTATTTTTAAATTAATATAAAGAGTACATTGGTCATTTTATAATATTTATTTTTATATTTTTTTAAAATAAACCAAACTCTATTTAGAATAAGCCACAAATAATACCATATTTGAATATAATAATTTATTCCTTTTATTTCTATTCTTAAACCAAATAGACATTTCATCCCAACAGGATATAGATTAGCATGTGAGTCCTGCATTTAATCATTGCGAAAAACTCTAGAATTTGTTTTTTTTTTTTATTTCACCCTTTCTATGGATTAAAGTAGATAGAAGCAATGCCGGATTACATAATATTTGTTCGAGAACATTAAAAAATGTTTCCAAACGAGCCCCTAGTGATCTTCCTCCGCCTCTTGGGCCCGGCGATCAGGGCGGTCTCTAGAGGTCCGGAGGCCTAAAGCGAAATTATAAAATTTGTGTTGACATAAATTAAAAATAATAACATATTTAAGGTCTTTCTTGATATGAAAATATGAACTTTTATCTTTTAAAACAATTAGTTTATGAATATCCAAAAAAAATAAGAAAGAATTTGAATGTACCTTTTCAATGTAAAAAATAAAATTAATTTAAATTGTGAAAAATAAATAAAAATATTTAATTAAATATTAGAAAATTTAATTGAAGTATCATTGATTGTTGACAATGAAATAAATATGAGATGAATTCATAAATTGACTATAAAAGATAAAAAAAATATTGTTATAATTAAGTTAATTAACTATGATTTAGATGATTGATATTAGAAATGGAAGATAATAAATGACTAAAATTAATACAGACCTTAAATTATTAAATCTTGATATTAGTTTAATACCAATAATGCATAATTATGGGTCTTGAATAGGGGTGAGGCCTCGTTGTAACGTTTCGAAATTCGACCCGCCACGTGGCGCGATCTCCTCTCGTACGCTACATTTTTCTCTTCTTTTCTTTGACTCTTTTGTTGATCTAAATGGTTAAGGGAAAAGGCACATCAGCGAAAGACTTATCAATTAAAATAATACAATAATTAGAAGACAATGCGAAAGTCGAAGGGGAAGTGCGACAACTGTCTCGATATAAAGTATAGTGCGAAAGCAAAAATTGTACATCCCAAAGTCTCATGTCTGAAGTAGTAAGGATAAAAGTAAGAGTACTAAACATAAAAGCACCTATGGTCGACCATAACCTGATAAGACCCATCCAGATAGATATACCATCTAATATAACGGATAAACATGCGACTCATACTAGACATGACTATAATCATATGCACATGCCACCCAGAGCGAAGTCTCCGTGCACACACCATCACATCACGAACAACCATTATGTACTTGTGGGGATCACACAGGGGAGCAAGCTCAATCGTTAGCGTAACGTTAAGTGTGAGTTCGTATAAATCATAGATCAGTTTTGTCAGAATAAGTATGAACAGATCATATGATGAAATGTAAAAGTGGGTCATAAGTAGAGAATGATCGTAACATGATTTGTGCCTTTTTCCTTTCTTTCCTTTCCTTTCTTTCATTCTTTCTTTCTTTTCTTTTCATTTTTTTCATTCTTTTCCTTTCTTTTCATTTTTTTTCATTTGAAGAACTTTTTATTCTTTTAGGGAAATACCATTGCTTGCACTCGTAGTGCTACTATATAGACCATCATGGGAAAGTGGATGATCAGTGCACGGCCAGCCCCGTCGAGCTGGGATGACCTCGTGCAAAGAGGAAAATTTTGGTAGGGAGAGAACTCCCATCTAAATAGGACAAAGGATAATCCGTGAGGAAGTACCTTGCTTAGAGCTCGCTTAACTTTTCCTCATCATAGTGGACCTTTCTTTCAATTCAAAGATCGATCAAGGTCGTATGGGCCTCTCTTTCAATTCGAAGATTGATCAAGGTCGTATGGAGCAAAGCTTTGTATTATCTTTATGTTCTTTTTTTCCTTTAATCAATCAAGTGGACAGAAGCTTTAGTAAAATCATAGAATTCAATTAGGGTCGAATTCTTCTGTTCACATATCGGATGCCCGGAAGTCAATGGTCGTCCGTCATTAGTTTCTTTCAGCGATCGTCCGGAGTGGGAGTGAATGATCATTTATCATTTCATGGATGTCATAATCAAGTTGGCATTTCATCCTTTCCATTCAATTCAATCATAGGAAGGTAAATATGGTTTGATTGAGCACGATAAACTTCATGTAAAGATCATATATCAATTACGTAAATAGGGGTTCTTAAATCATAAAGTTTGTGTTCTATTGGCCAGAACCCAAGCCGAGTACAAGTGAACTCGGGCCGTGCTTCTGACGGAATCAATCTCGAAAAATCTGAGTTAGAACCCGGGCCAGGTCATGGTTATACCTGGACCGAGTTGGACGCACGATCAGATCGGAAAGGTCGATCTGCCCGATCATCTTCTCCGATCAATGCTTGGGTCAGGTCAAGCAGAGCCCGGGCTGGGTTGCTGGTGCAATCCGAGCTCGGGTGAGCATTAATGGCGGATCAAGGCCGAGTTGAGGAGAACTCAATCCCGAGTTGGTCTGATTCGGGCCGGGTTGAGGGTAACCCGGGTCGGGTTCTGTGTTCACAAAAAGACTGCGTGAGTTTACGATTCTCAAGCGTTTCGATATTTCTAACAATCAAAGTGATCATGCATCAATACCACGAGTTTATGAGCATAATCAAAGTATTATATGATAATCTAAGCTATAAGAAAAACAATCTACACATGTAATGGTCTAGGCAATTTGACATTTACGTGAGTACTAATAAAACTGTTCCAAGTAATCTGTAGAAATGAAAGATCAGGCATCAGAGTTGTCAGCTTCGTCTCCTACCTTTCCAAATCATGAATTCTATTTCGGATTTGGCCCCATGATCGTCCAGAAACTTAACCTACGAAGAAGATTCTGAATTCACACCTAAATATCTATGAAATTGCGGTTCGTCCTCTTGTGGTTCGTGCTTAGGTCGCCGATCGATGTTGTTTGTTGTCGTCTGTTGTGTCGACTGCATTGGAGGTGGTCGCATGTGCCATTCCTTCGCCGGAAGGTCTCGACGGAGTGCCCCTGCTTTTTTGCAATCCGTGTGCGTCGTCAGAGGAAGAACAGAGGGTGAGTGAGAGAGGAACGAAGGTGAAAACGTGAGAAGAGGTCAGGGCAGGGGGTTTTATGGAGTTAGTGCTGTCCCTCCATCTCTCCCATCCAAAAACTGCTCGGCCGTTTCCTCTTCATCTCCTTTTTTTTTAAGCTGAGGCGTTACACTCATGGCCCCCCTTGAGCCGGCCCCGCCGGGGATCGCATTGTTTCCTCTCACCTCTTTCGGGCACCTTCGACATCGAACAGGATCAACACCGATGAAGTAAAGTTTGTACCATTTTTTCTATTTTTCCTTTTTTTATTGTTCAATTAATTTCATATATAGTGTGCTATATTATATATTTATATGTAAGTGATATATAAAAAACATTGAGCGAATTGTATTATTCCATGTATAAAATGGTTTGACATATTTTAGTATGCAACCATGGTTTTAAAATATGTGATATGTCAGCTAGTTTTGAGGATGGTCTAGTAGAGTGCAAGTATATTTCTCTCTCTCTCCCCCCTTTTTAAAGGAGTGTGCAAGTAGACAGTAGTCAAAGCCATAAACTGCGGCCAAACTTCGAAGACTTTCAATTGTTAGCACTTGGCCTTTTGTACATAAGATTCCTTTCCTGCATTTTGGGCTAATTTAATTTAAAAATTAAGAAGGCGTTAGTTATATGAAAAGTATATTGCATTTGGATTCTAATAATAATAATAATAATAATAATAATAATAATAATAATAATAATAAGATCTGACCAACCCAAAAACTGTCACCCAATTTGGAAAGCTCTATTGCCTTCAAACACTAATACCGTTTTTCATGAAGCTGAAATAAATTTTTTTGAAGTGACACTCTTCGAGAAAATCAAATAAAAAAATAAAAGTTTGATTAAAATTTAAGATATTTTTGTTTCGTAAATTAAAATTGATCCATAGAACTAACCTAAAAATCCTTAAGGTCCGGGCGCATTTTTTATTTATATTTATTCATATTGTTAAGTCATGAGTTGTCTTTTTTAATTATGTATATTTTTTTTATTTTAGAACTCATATTTTATGTATTACGAACTTTAATGTTAAGTCTATATTTTACTTGCAATATTAAAATTTTTATATTAAAGTAGAAGTCCAGGAAAACTAAAAAACATATTTCTTAGAGGATTTTTTTTTCATTTTCTAAAAATTATAAAACTTAAGAAGGTCGTATGAATACTAAGTAGTCAAGATCTTAATTTAGATATTACGATTTTACAGTTTCTTATCGATCTTGATCTTATCTTAATACGATCTTAATTTTGATCACGCAATCTTACGATGATCTCATATAATTAACATAACTATTTAAATAGTAATTAAAAATATGTTTATGATAATAAAAATTAATTTAAATAAAGTTTAATATATTTTATTTTTTAATATATCTTGATATAATTTTGCTTAAGAATAAAAAAATGATTTACTGAAGTATAATTTAATATTTAAATGTGGTAAATTTATAAAAAAATATTTATTATCTTTAAAATATAATTTTATTAATAAATATGATCTTATGATTCTCGATTCGATCTTGCGATCTTCGATCTTATGAGATTCCTCCGATGTTATGTGAGATCCGATCTTAAGTACCTTGAATGAATGTTTCAAATCGAAAGATTAATCGGATCCTAATTATTTTCATGTCAAGTGACGATCGTAGAGGGAAACAAAGGGTCGATGCATGCATTGGGGAAATGTTTCTCACACTTTGTATTTTTTTTTCTTTGGCTAAAGGTCTTGACCCATTACAAGAAAAATGCATATTACTGTAACTTGCGAAAAACCATCAAAAATCATAATTTTCAATGGGTTTTTTGACGGAATCGATATGACAGAAAAATGGTCATCGAAAATCATTTTCAACGGTTGAAAAAAATTCGTCAATAGTTCTGATGGTCATAACCGTCGCAAATGTCCGGCGATCGAAACTTTCAGTGGTTCAGTCGACCACCAAAAGTTTCGACGGTCGCGATGACCGCTGAAACTTTCGGCGGTCGAGACTGTCGCAAAGAATTTTTATAATATAAAAAAAATAGCCCGCCGCCAGCGACCAGATCCGGCATTGACCAGATCCGATAGCTAGCGACGGATTTGGCCGTCCGCAGCCAAATTCGACCGTCAGGCGGCCGATTCGGCCACCAGGTGGGCGATCCGGTGTTCGCCGCCAGATCTGGCCGCCAGGCTGCCGATCCGGCCGCCTGGCGATTCGAGCTGGGAGAGAGAGAGAGAGAGGAGAGAAGAGGGATGTCGCCGGCCGTAGATGCTTGTCGTCCGGTCGAGAGAGGCTGCCGACAAGGAGAGGGAGAGGGAGAGGAGAAGGAGAGGAGCGGAGAAGATTACATATATATATAGATATATATATAGGCTCGCCGACAAGGAGAGGGAGAGGAAGAGGAGAAGGAGAGGAGCGGAGAAGATTACATATATATATATATATATTATATGTGTGTGGAAAGATGAGAAAGCGGAAAAATGAAAAAAAAGAACGGGATAGTGAAATTTTAATTACCAATGACTCTAACTGTCGAAAACTTAGCAAATATTAATAATATATATTAATTATTTTTTAATTATCACGGTCGTGACCGTCGTAAATTATTTAATTATAAATATAAAATACTATATTTAGTTATATATTAATTATTTTTTAAGTTACCGACAGTCCCGACTGTCGAAAATTGCGATGGTTCAGACTGTCGTTAATTATATTAACAAAATACTCTGTACATTATATTATTTTTTATTTACCGACAATCGGAACCATCAGAAATTACGACGGTCTAAATTGTCACTAATTATATTAATAAAATACTCCTTATAATATATTATTTCACATTTATCGACGGTCTGGACCGTCGAAAATTACGACGAATAGATACCCGTAGAAAAATTCGATGTTTCAAATCATCAAAAAATAAAATAATAATATAACAAATTACATAATTTATTATTTTAATTTTTGACGATTGTGGCCATCGGAAATTCTGACGGATCGCTATCCGTCGCAAATTGCGACGAATTTCTATCCGTCAAAAATGACCTGTCAAAAAATTCCAATTTTCTTGTAGTGACCTCGAAAAACAACATAATTTGTAATAGTTGAAAATACATAAGAATTCCATTTAATTTTATTTAAATATTTTCTTTTTTTTTCTTTGGCCCTCAAAGTTCTCGTTACAGATCGAATATCAATAAACTTTAAAATAATGTTAAAGACAATCTTCTTATAAAATGCACCTTTTTTATAATTTAAATTTTTGCAAGGCTTCTTTTTTCTCTAATTTGTTATCTTTTGGAGGGTGCTTAATTTGCATTCTGCTTATCAAAAATAAAATATTACATGAAGAGATACTTTAGGCACATAAATTAAATAGCCTTAAATTGCAAATATTATATAGTACAATGTTCACAATTGGGTTATCCGTGGACCCGGAATTTGACCAAATGAGTAGCACGATCCATCAAGTTCTCTCTCTTTCTCTAAGGCTGTGTTTGGATGGAGAATATTGAGAGAACTTTTATTCTCGAGAATTAATTGATGTGATAGAAAAGTTTGGGTTAATGTTTGAATGAAAAAGTGTAATGATGTAGATTTAAAAAGTTGATGTGATGGATAAGTTTTAGTGGGTGTTTGGATAAAAAGTAAGAACTAAAAATATAATTATTATTTTATAAGATATAAAATTATAGTAAATAAGAATATATTATTAATATTATAATTTACGTAAATCATTATATTATTAATATTATTTTTATTTATTTTGATTAAATATTTTAAATATTATTAATATTACAATTTACGTACATTTTAAGATCCAAATATAATATATATTTTTTTTAAAAATAATTAAATAGTTTAATTAATAAAATATTTATTAATTATTAGAACTAGTATTTTATAGTTTTTAATTAATAACATTTAATAAATTAGTTTACAATATCCCTAATAATGTATTAATATATTATAAATTATATATACATACGTTATAAAATAATTAAAAAAATAAATGAAATTAAAAAAAAGTCAAAGATTGCGGCTGAAGTTAGAAAAAAAAGCAAATGTGCAAGAACTTTCGGCAGGAACATTTCGCCAAATGTTTCCGCCGAAGGTCACGTTTTGTTTCCATCACATATGACATTTGAGAATATTTCACGATGTTCTCGCGAAATATTCCTATCCAAATGCCGCCTAATTGAAGTTTTCATCATGCATGCCGGTGCAATTAATTTGCTTGAACAGTTAGCAACTTATTGCCACCCGAGTCCTCAATTTGTCCAAGAGTGAAAGTAGCTGGCATCCAGCAATTTTTTTCGTGAAAGGAAATCATCCCATAAGGTAGTTGATGTTCTTTTAGACTTTAACAACTATCTTAAAATCATTTTAAAAGAGGAAAATTCATAGAGTCGATATTTGGTTTGAATGATTTTTCACAATTTTACTTTCTAAAAAACATAATAATAAAATAAAAATATCTCAAAAAAAATATTAGCATTTTTTATTTGCTCATATTTAAATCTGGCATCCTAGCTTATTGGCCAAAACTCAATGACTACTATTATCTTTTTAAAACGATTGTGTTGACCAACAAGAGTTGGGGTGAAGCGAGTGTGGCTCCTCCTCACTTAAGCAAAAGTATTAAATTCGAGTATTTATGAATGTAAAAAATTCTTATTATGAGCCTCACTTTTCATGCTAGGCACACGATGCAGGGTGATTAGTTGGGCTCGATGGTGGCCCAACCTCCATTTTGTGAACGTTCGTATAATCGTTAATATCGTGCGAATTAAATCGTCGGCACCGCTTTTCAAACATTGAGAATTAGCAATCCAAAAAAATTGACAATTCAAAATTTTTTAAATTAGACCAATTATATATACGAGGTAATCAACTTGGTTAAGCTCAACTTGGTTAAGTTGGACCGCTCAACTTGGTTGGTGCATATTTTACTTTAATGAGAGAAAACACTATCAATTCCTCAGGTAATTAGTAATATTTTGGTAAATTATATGATTAGTCCTCAATTTTGGGTCATTTTCAAATCGGTCCCTCAACTTCAATTTGTAACAAGAACATCCATCATCTTTGATTTTTTTTGCACGATTTGTTCTTTTGATCGATGATAGTGGGTTTTTCGAGTGCCTTGCATACGTGGACGCCACGTGAGTCATTTCTCTTTCATCCACGTCATTCAAATAATCCACGTCATTTAATGTTACAAAATCGAGTAAATTACACGGATTGTCCTCCAACTTTGAGTCGATTTCTAAATGGTCCTTTCATTTTAATTTAGAACTAGAATGTTCTCCAATTTTAATTTTATTGCACGATTTGTCCACTGGTAATAGACAATCTTCTGATTACCTTACTATCGTGGTGTAATAAAATATTATAAAAAAATTAACTTATTGACATGATATAATAAAAAATAATATAATATTAATAATTTATAAAAATAAAAAATGATAGAAGACGTCGATGGGCTCGTGAGGGGGCATTGGCGCCCCCTCGTGCGAAGCTACCAAAGGGTGAGCTTGGAGAGGAGGGCCCAGCTCGTCCGCGTCCTTAAATTTTTATAATATTTTTATTGTGTGGTGTCAGCTAGTTAAATTTTTTTATTATATTTTATTACACAACGTTAGCAAGATAATCGAAAGATCATCACTTACCGATCAAGTAGATATATCGTGCAATAATATTAAAGTTGGGGGACTGTTTATAAATTGACTCAAAGTTGAGGGACGATCCGTGTAATTTACCTAGTTTGGTAGAGTTAAATGACATGGATGACTTAAATGATGTAGCTGAAAGAAAAATGACTCACGTATTGGCCACGCACGCAAGGCAATCAGAAAATCCACTATCACCGGTCAAGAGGACTAATCGTGTAAGAAAATAAAAAAAATGAGAGACGTTCTGATTACAAATTTAAATTGATTGACCGATTTGAAAATGACTCAAAGTTGGGAGTACAACACCCTTGCACTTGCGTGAGATATTGTCCGCTTTAAGCCTAAGCCCGCACGATTTTATTAAAATGCGTCCTACCAAATCAAGATCGTGCTCCAATACATACCCAACATCTTTTCCGTGACTTGTGCACGTGGGACTAAAGTGCATGAGACATGCCTTGAATTAATCCTACATGCACAAGTCACGGGAGAGATGTTGGGTATATATGAGAGCATGACCTTGATTTAGTAAAACACATTTTGGTAAAATCGTGGGGACTTAGGCGCAAAACAGATAATATCCTACGCAAGTGTAAGGGTGTTACATATGGTATCAGAGCCCTTTATGCATGATGGGGTGTGATCACTCAACGAGTGCGTTGAGTCCCCTAAGGAAAAAAGGTGCATGAGACATGCCTTATATTAGTCCCACATACACAAGTCACGGGAGAAATATTAGGTATATATGGGAGCATGACCTTGATTTGGTAGGATACGTTTTGGTAAAACCATGCGGACTTAGGTTCAAAGAGGATAATATTCTACACAAGTGTAAGAGTGTTATAAGGAGACCATTCGTGTAATTTATATTTTCATATTTATTCAAAATAAAATGATTACATAAATTCATTTTTGTTAGTTAATGAATGACTGGAATAATCAGACATGAAAAGAATTACTGAGTTAGTACAACAAGGTGGACTAGTTCTAATAATTTTTTATTTATTTTTATTTTTATTTTAAATATTAAATAGGCATATGAGAACAAATAATTAATTTCTATCAATAGACATACCAAAGATTCAAACCAAGCTTGAAAAGGATCTTTTTAATTCTGGAAGAATGAGGACGAACCTTGGTTCCCTAAATTTTTTTAGAAAACTACTAACATTATTTATTGAAATATAAAATTTAAGACAATTCATCTTGACAACTTATAGCACCACAATTTATTTGCATAGATTCCAATATATGTTTATTCTTATCCAAAGATTGTCTACAAGATTATATATATTCCATCAATACAATGGAATACAAAATATTCCATCTCAAGCTTGAAGAATAGAAATGTGTGATTGCTATAAAAAAAATTACTCTAGTCCATCTTACAATTTAATATTCTATCGATCCATAGTGATTGTTATATAGTTTTTAAATACTTTGAATAAATTTTGTCTTAAAAAATTAAAAAATGTTTATTATTTTTAATTTAATACAAGGAGTACATTGGTCATTTTATAATATTTATTCTTATATTTTTTAAAATAAACCAAATACTATTTAGAATAATAACTTTCATCGTTACTAGAATAATATTTTAACAACCAAACGCAAATAAGAATAGCTACAAATAATACCATATCTGAATATAGTAACTTATTTCTTTTATTTATATTCTTGAACCAAATGACCCATGATTTCATCCCTACAGGTATAGATTAGCATGTGGGTCCTGCATTTAATCATTGCGAAAAACTCTAGAATTTGTGTTTTTTATTTCACCCTTTCCATGGATTAAAGTAGATGGAAGCAACGCGGGGTTACACAATATTTGTTTGAGAACATAAAAAAATATTTCCAAATGAGCCCCTAGTGATCTTCCTCCGCCTCTCGAGCCCTGGCGATTAGGGCCGTCTCTAGAGGTTCAGATGCCTAAAGCGAAATTGTAAAATTTGTGTTGACATAAATTAAAAATAGTAACATATTTAAGGTCTTTCTAATTTTTGATATGAAAATATGCACTTTTATCTTTTAAAACAAATAGTTTATGAATATCCAAAAAATAAGAAAGAATTTGAATGTACCTTTTCAATGTAAAAAATAAAATTAATTTAAATTGTGAAAAAAGAAATAAAAATTATTTGATTAAATATTAGAAAATTTAATTGGAGTATTATTGATTGTTGACAATGAAATAAATATGAAATGAATTCATAAATTGACTATAAAAGATAAAAAAATATTGTTATAAGTTAATTAATTATGATTTAGATGATTGATATTAGAAATGGAAGATAATAGATGATTAAAATTAATATAGGCCTTAAATTATTAAATCTTGATATTAGTTTAATACCATCAATATTAATAATGCATAATTATGGGTCTTGAATAGGGGTGAGGCCTCATGGCCTCCCCATTGAGCCGGCCCCGCCGGGGATCGCATTGTTTCCTCTCATCTCTTTCGGGCACTTTCGACATCGAACGGCATCAACACCGATGACTCGAATGGCGTCCCCAACGATTGCTACGATCATGGTACTTCTCCTCTTTCTCTCTAACTCTACAACAAGTAAGCCTTATCTATTTTTGGACACATTCCTTCCATTTATTCCTCTTGGCCCATTTAACTATCATTAGTACTAATATTACAGATAATTTAATATTACAATATTAATAAAATTAATTTTGCTTACTGTTGTATATTCGTTCAATCCTATTTTCAGATATAATTTTATTTTAGACCATGGGAATTATTTTCTGTTATAGTTCTTGCAATATTGGATTGCAAAATTATTTTTATAATTCTTTTTTTTCATAGAAACTAAAATAAGTCTTAGCTTAATCATATATTTTTTTTGCAGCGTGCTTATTTTTGATAGTATACAAGTTTATGAATCATTCAACTTGCTTAGTAGATCAATTCCTATTTCTTAAAATAACTTTATTATTCCTAAAGGAAAGTCAAAAGGTATTGTCTAATTATTAAACTTAATTTATCTATTATTATAGGAATAGAGAGTATGCACTATCACATCAGTATATATAAGTTAATAACCACATGCATATTTTCTTTAATTTGTACAATATTTTTACTGTAACAATATTAGAATTTCTTAGAAAATTATGCATATATGTGTCATATTAATATTAATTGCAAAGTTAGATTTAAAGTTTGACTACACGTTTTACTTTATTTTTGTTATCATTAAGTTCCATGTTGTTCTACTTTTACCTATTTAAAGTTTACATTTCACATTTTTTCATTAGTTAATCTAAAGTTGGGACACCCTTAGAATATTACATCCAAAACTTAACCATTGAAAATTGTACAATTTAGAAACTTAGAAAACTCATTTGAATTTAGTAGTTTCTAGAGCTCATATAGAGGACAGTTTTATTAAGGATCTAGAGACCTATAAAATGGTGCATGATCAATGAAAATTATGAAACAAAAGTATGACTCTAAAATGGAGAAGAATATAAAACTTCTTCTGCACAAGTGTCACACTTATAAGATGAAATAAAGTGATAATGTAATATATAATATAATTAAAATATTTGTGGTAATCATACTAGAAGTATTTCATATGAGAATAATCTGAACAAAATATTTTCATTGCTATTGTGCCACGTCTGCCACAATCTTGTGACTTAGTAGAATAATTGAATGAGCTAAATAGCTAATCATAGAATATGATATGACTAATGTCTTCAAGGTTGGCGAGACCAAAGAAGACGAATAAATCCATTACATACTATCAGAAACATTTTGATCTTATCAAGAAGCAATTTAAAGAGGCTACGCAGAGCAAGTCAAGATAAGTTATCACAAGGTAAAGAAGTTGGTCCATAATATAACACCTAAATAGATAGAGCCAAAATAGATATAATATGGTAAAATAAATATCTTTAAAAAATAGAACATAATTATAATTCAATCATTTTCAAAAAAACAAAAATGACAATGTTGCAAATTTTAGATTTTGCAGTGTTACTTTATCTGAACATCTCCTAAAAGCTATTAAAAGTTATATTTTACATATTTAAAAGTATATTTTCTCATTTCACACCATCCTTTTTTTTTTTATCAAAACTAGTTTGATATATAAACTTGGACGAGATCAACGGTCGATGCGCGATTGACATTGAACCACCACCAATCCGGTTCGATTCTCACAATATTGCTCTTTATGCTTATGATTTTTATCATTAAAGAATCAAGTTGGAAAGGAGAATAAAGTTTGAATACACATAAAAGAATTAATTAAAATTAATTAAATCTTGTAGTCCTGTTATCAAGCTTGACATTATGTTACTGAAGCTTAAAATTAAGGAGAAAATGTCTTGTTTGTTGGGTTAATCTTATGTTTTTTTAATAGCAGAGGACATAAAATAGGTAGGTGAAGTGGTACAGGTTGAATAATTTTTTTTATTATAAAAGGTTTCTTAATTTTAAAAAACTTATCGATGTATAGCTGAAAACCATTTTGAGAAGGAAGGAAAAATACAGTTGGAGTATCTCTTCCTCTTGAATCCATCATATCCAAGATTATCAAAATTAAGAGGTTACAAATGAATTCAAGATCGAATGGAGATTGAATATAGAAATCAGCAATGAAAAAGATATTTTAAATTATTAAAACCACGTTAAAATATATTTCTCATGTCGAACTTTAAAATTATACTTCAATTTGTCACAATTCCATCAAGTTATAAGGTAAAATATGATAATTTAACTTGTCTAGTATATTAATATAAATTATACACAATAAAAATAAAAAAATATATATTAAAATTCATCTAAATTAATTTACTTTTGTCATGAAGTTCTGTATTACTTGAATTAATGATGTTAAATCCTACAAAATTGAACAAATTATATCATCATAAAATCTGAATTGAGATTCTATTATCTTATAGAGAAAATTTTCAAATTAAGATTGTGATTTCACGAATGGTAAAATCATAAGAAGTTAGAATTAAATTAGTATCTCGACAATCATATTTAATTTAGTTTGATAATTTTTCTTCTTAATTATACCTTAATTTTATTTTCTTTATATATTTTACTTTATTAACGTCCAACATGTCAAGTGCAATATCTCATAAGCTGCTTATTATTTTTGTTTCGTGGCATGTCATCGTCTCATT
This sequence comes from Pontederia crassipes, assembly GCA_030549335.1. Classification (NCBI taxonomy): domain Eukaryota; kingdom Viridiplantae; phylum Streptophyta; class Magnoliopsida; order Commelinales; family Pontederiaceae; genus Pontederia; species Pontederia crassipes. Next base: position 42,590,775 of record CM060190.1, read on the forward strand.
CCTTCTTCTAAGGAAATTATCTTTACTAATTGTGTTCCTCGTCCAATTCATCATCCCACTTTCTTTTCCATCTTTGTCACTTATTATTATTAGAGTGATATTATATCCTCCTAAAAATTAGTCTAATAATCTTCCTAATAGGTCATAAATTCATCATTTTTTAGGTATAATGTGAGTGCTAGAAAGATTTTTAGGAGGACGAGTAAGGAGGATTTAACATTTATTATTATTATTATTATTAGCCTTATTTTCCTTACATTACATTTGAATTGAGATGAAAGAAGAGTAAACAAAAAAATTGATCGTGTTTGATTTGAGAATCAAATTGGAATTCTAGTTTGGTTTTTCAAACGCGACCGTTCATATTTTGTATAGAATTAAAAAGTGAAATTAAGTCGTTACGTCCCCTAGTTCCACTCGGCGTAGTTCTAGCGAAAAGCTGGTAGCCATTTCAAATTCGAAATGATTTTTTACGTGACCTTTTTATATTTAATTTAATTTTTTTCTTTTCTTATTTTCTCTCTTTCACACCTTATCCTTATAAAATAATTTATTTATTATATACAAAATATTTATAATAAAAGATTAATTTAATATACAAATAATTGGAACAACTTTGCTTTTTTTTTTCTGTATTTTCTACCAGCCAATGAATCAAACCATCTATCCCATCTTCTTCACACATGTGCTCAAGTCAAGTCCCATCACACCAAGCTCTACTTTCTCTTCTTAAATATTCTCCATAATTTGTAGGTGGAAGTTTCTAGCAATTTGTGATTCATTACGCCAAGCCGATGGGGATTACAAGCATCTCTCAAAGACATTTATGAGGAAGTTGCAACTCTAAAATTATTAACATTTTCATCTCTCTTGCAATTTGAGAATTCGAACAATCAATCGTCTAACCAATGCGATGTTAAATAACACATTAGTCATATATTAAAATCTTGATTCACTATCGAACTCGAAGAACACATTAGTCATATATTAAAATCTCGATTCCCCACTCTCCACGCCTGCGGGATATTGAAGTTGGTAATATATTTACCTTTTGTTGTATTCATAAATAAAAAGACAATGTGTGATTAGGCCTTTTAGCGTACTGAATGTATCTATGCATAAATAATTCAAATGAGAGGTTCAACGAAAGATGCAAAAAAGAAAAAAAAATATCTATGCATCAATAACAAGTCGTCCCATCCATTTGGATTGGAGGGCTTGATCCCAACCCGGCAATCACCAATATTGGAACTCATACAGGCAAAAAGAAGTTTTATTACAACATAAATTCTTTTAAGAACACAATTAAGAGTTTAAGTTAAAAAAGCTAACATATGTCATTATATCATGGATTTTCTTAATATTTTTGAGCCAAATCTCTTTTTGTGGATAGATTTTGCTTTTGATTTCTCAACAATTTTTCAATAAATTTATCTTTATTTTTTTTATTTTAAATTAGTGATGATGGCTATATGTGTTAACTATGTTTCAATTTCTCCGCTTCTAATTCAGCTTCTTCATCCGCTAGGAATTGATTGGAAGAAACTGCATTAGAGAAGTATTTTATCTCTAATGCCTACATAAATTTGTTAGAAACTATTTTGACTTGTTGATGCTCTGGCACATCTCAATGTTCACATAACTAGCCAACTTTGTGGATCCAATTGATGCAAATTCAATATTGTATATATGTACCAAGGTAACCATAAAAAAAGTGTTGTCTTCTTATCTCATAAAAAAAGTCTGTAGTTTAATCTTGATAGATTAGTAATTTATGTAAACTCTAACCTATTTTAAGAAATTGACTTTAGCATCTCAATTCATATATTTATTTCTAATTTATTATCATACTAAGATGTAAACTTCATTACCATATTATTATGTATCATATTTTTTAATATTTTACTTTATAATAAAAAAATTATGTTCAAAATCCTAATTTTATCTCTTATTAGCTTATAAGATTAGATAATTAATTAGTAACACTTTCTATAGGTTCAAAACTTTTACTCCTTTAATGTATTACTTATGTAATTTAGTGAACTAACTAGCAGATTCATTTCGAAACAACTTTTTATGCAAAAGAATCTCAAGTACCGAGTTATGAGAATAAAAAAATGGAAAGATTTTACTAAAGTAGGCTTCTTGACATTTGAACAACTTTGGGCCAACTTTTATTATTTTAATTTGGGCCTACTTTTATCATTTTAATTTGAATAGACAATGAAAAATCATCTCGAAGTATTCCCCATGCCTTAACGTTTTTCTCCTATTACACAACCTTGATTTCTTCTCATTTCATTATTTTCATCTTGTCAATTCATGAAATTTCCAAAAAACATCATTTATGATTTAATTTTATGATCTTGCAGTGTTAGTAAATCTCATTGTTTTTTTTTAAAAAATTGATTTAACTTAGTGGAGAGGAGCTTTAGTCTAGCATTTGTAATTCATTAAGAAAAAAACAATTTGCTAATAAACTCACTAACTACAGTTAAGTATGTAGTAGGGTTTAACCGGATGAGTTAGATGCAAAACTCCAGGACATTGGGTTCTAAGCAAACACAAATGACAAAGATGGATTCCTAACGCGGCCTTAGACAACAAATTTAACTAATGGGAGCTGAAACTATCATATAACTAACATTTTTGCTTGGCTATAATTTGACCTTTTCATCTACTTATTTATTATTTATTATTAAGATATAAAAGAAAATATGTCCCATTTGGTATAAAATACCTATTTGTATAAAATCCAATGGAATTAAATTTCAATTTTTTTACCAAAAAACAAAAAATGACAATGTAGTAGTCTTTGCAATTTTGTAATGTTATATTATCTAATTGAACATCTCCAAAAATTGATTAAAAACTATTCACATACAATAATATAGGGGTAAACTTAAGGGGACTATTTTTACAAATTCAAGTATTTTATTTTAAAAATCAAATGTTTGTGTCCTTAAATAACTTTTATTAACTTCAAGTGTTCTAGTATTTAAAGTTGGAACATATGTACTAACATAAATATCATAATTCATGTTAATCATATTGTTGATATGTCTTGAATAATGATACCCTTGATCCCAAAGTTATGAAAGAAAAATAATGAAAGAAAAAATAATGAGAATTTGTGATGTTAGCTAACGGTATAGATCTTTATGTATTAGAGTTAAAATTTATTATGTATTATCTTTTGATAATAGTGAGATTAGTTATCTTGAAATTCTAGCGGCGACACATCCTTTTGCCTTTGGATGTTATCCGTGAGATTAGAGCCGGAAAAAGGGGCAGGAACTATATGTTTCATTTGGAATAAGTATAGACATCATCCTTGGTCCTACCTTTCCCTTATGACTACGTGCATATTATAAGGATGTGCAACAACATAATTGAGTAAAATAACACACACATCGCAAACTCTAGAGCAAAGATGGCAAGAGAGAAACTTCTAACTACTATTTGGGAGGATTCATCGCCACACAAGATTCTTACTATTTTGTATTTAGACTATTTTAATCTTTTTTTTAAAACGTATGTTTGATGTGTTTTTCTTCAAAAGAAAAAGCATCCCCTTACTCAATGCTTGTCACAGATGCCTTGTAATGTTCCTATTGACCTCCTAATTATCTTACTTTTTCATATATTTTTCCTTTAAGTTTCAACTTACTTTTCTAAATTAGGTTTAGTCTGGTATGTTGATGATAATCTTGTAATTTCACACTCAAAAAGTGCATCCCCGGTGCTTATCATCCAAATTAGACATTGTCAATTTATCACCCATATCTATAGTATATTAGGGGAGAATAATTAATTTTATCTCGAAGCCTTTATAATCAAGCATTCTATTCTCAACACAAATTTTAAAGCTTCCATAAACCTAGCATAAAGCATCAAGTATGGCGTGGCAACCAACACAATAGAATGGCCAAGTCGAGCATTATATTTAGGCGTCTGTTTGCTCATAGATGTCTCTGTCAAAATGTTCGCTCTGGACAAACACCCTATAAATCATGGCATTTGACATATCATAAAGTAAGCTTCTGCAAGACACAATCAAAGAAGCTTGTCTAGATGATCGACATGTCAGGCATGAGTAAAAACGATCACGTGACAAGTTGATATTAGAGAAATTTTTTTGGGACTACAAAGCAACACATTTGACGATCATGAGGAAATGATGTCAAACTTAGAGATGACTCAAAAGCAAGCCGCACTAGAGAAAGGCTTCCCAGAGAGAGGGCGTGTCAAATTGAAGGACATCATGACTGCCTTTGAGCAACGTCTCGTCCGATTCCAAGTGGATGTTAACGAGATGCAAAACTAACTCGCGACTCATAAGTGAGAGTTGAAAAATTCACTGGACATCACAATTGTGGGATGAGATCGCGCCGTTGTATGCATGACTCAAGTCGATGGAGACAACAATAATGAAGATGAACGAGTTCAAGGCCAACAATCTATAAAACATGAAGCATGTTCTGGACAAGGAACTCAAAACCTTCCAAGAAGAGCTCATACGATGCCCATAGAACGAGCGACATCAAGAAACATTTGTCTCGAATGCACTAAGGATTGATGTGCCAAAGACAAGGCCGTACAAGGGCAAGAGATTGGCTAAGAAAATTAATGACTTTTTTGTGGAACGTCCAACGGTACATAGAGGTCTTGAACGTGACCTCAAAAAACAAGAATGATGAAGATCGCATTTTTCTACCTACTAGATGTGACGAGTTTATAATGGCGATGCCACTACGTGAAACATGGAAACATGAATCCCATTGAGACATGAAAAGAATTTAGATGATACCTTATAAACTATTTATATCCTGCCAAATCGGAATTAGGGTCAAGATCACCTTGTTCAACATTAGTCAAAAGGGCACATTGAAAGAATACGTGAAAGAGTTCACTGAAGTCCATCTGCACAACTCTCAGGTGGACGAAGACACGCTATTGTCAATCTTCTTCAATTGAAACCTCTAACTATTTCAAAGCGATCATAGAAAGTTCTAGGACTTCATCATTGACGTGCCTAAGTATGAAGGAGTAGGTACTATCATGGTGGTCATATTTAGGTTCTCCAATTGTGATATTTTGTTACCAGACCCACGAATTGTCTTGTCATTGAAGCTGGAGAGTTATTCACGAAGCATATAGTAAAGTATTGGGGTCTTCTCCAAAGTATAGTTAGTGATCGAGATAGATGATTCGTTGGAAACTTTTAGAAGGAGTTGTTCGATGACCTCCAACTGCACTTCACCCTTAGACCGATGACTAGATAAAACAAGTGAATTGTGTTATGCAGATCTACTTATGGTACTATGTCAGCTCCAATAAGAAATATTGGATGAAGCTACTCAATATCACACAATTCTCTTACAATTTTCAAAAGAGTGAGTCGACCAATCAGACTCCCTTCGAAATAGAAACACATGCCTTCACCACTTTCTATGGTGAAAAAATCTTTGTCTCTCACCACTTGGAAAGGGAATGACATGAGCAAAATGACATACTTCGAGCAAGTTTGCACAAGGCATCGAAACACATAAAGAAGTCATCCAACACTGTTCGCAGGACTTCAACCTAAATGTCGGAGGTTTGGTTCTTGTGAAGGTGTTCCAACATCTTCGACTGAATAGAAAGAATCTGTAGAAAGCCCTCGTTAGGAACACAAGTTTGGAGTATGCAGAAGCACTATGATAATTCAAGCAGAATTTAAAGTTGCAACGCTGAGGACATCACCGATTTGGGTGGAGGAGAATATTATGGATGTCTTGCAATGCGCCAGCCAATTGTCAATTTATCTTACTTTTCTTTTGTTTTTTTCTTTTAAAATTCAACTCACTTTTGTAAGTTAGGCTTATTGTGACACAATAATGATGATCTTGTAGTGCACCCCGGAGCATACCTTCCACATTGCACATCGTTAGTCTACCACCCGTGTTTGCGATATATTATGGGAGAATAGATAGTCCTCTCCCGAAATCTAATCAAGCATTTTATTCTCAATAAAGATTTTAAAACTTTCATAAATTTAGCAAAGAACCTCAAGTATGACATGACAATCCATACAACAGAACGTTCGAGTCAAGCATTTTGTCTAGGCACTCATTTTGTCTATCGAAGCATTCGTTTGGGACAAACACCATAGAAATCATGACATTTGATAAGTCACAAAGTAAACTTTCACAAGACATAATAAAAGAATTTGTCTACACGATCGGCACATCTATACATCACATGGATTGGTTGCTGACTAAAAATGACTAGTGACACGCTCGTCTAATAAAAATAATAAAATGAAATGAATTTGATTGTTAGTGTTAATAGAGACGCCCTAGTGAAATGATAAGTACAACGTTCCACTTTATTTGAACTACTTCATAAACATAAATATAATATAATGATTAAATTTAGACGTTGATCCAGATTACGCATGAGAGTCAGGAGACGAATAACTCAAACTCGAATATTTCACTATGCATGATAGGGATCAAATTTTATTCTGAACATGTAGGGGCCATTTTTATATAATGTTAAACAGGGGTTGGTGAGTTTGTTGACAGGGTGTTGGTTCGCGATGTACTTAATACTGATCACTGCAATCAGCATTTCAGACCATGAATTAAAGCCACAAACTTAGATCTATAAAAAGTTCTCCCTGCTAAAAGCTGATTACGGATCAAAAGTGCCGGCCGAGTCCATCGAGCGCATACATGCAGACCGTGGCCTAGAACAAAATTACCATCTACGTACCAATGTACATCATACCTCGTATGTACATATAACTATCAGATATAAACGTATATGTAAACTTTGAATTCTATACATTTCATAAGATTAACATGGCGATGCAACGACCACGGCGAACGGAGGAGCTCGAGAGTGATAGCTGATTTCCAGCCTCAGGTGCAGTCCTTGAGCAGCTCCGCGATGCCGGCGCGCTGCTCGTCGTTGAGGTGTTCCGGGAACACGATCTGGAGCTTGATCCGAAGGTCGCCTCGCGCGCCCTTCTCGTGCGGCCGGGGCATGCCCTGGCCCTTGACCACCTTCTCGTAGCCCGGGTGGATGACCTCGTCCTGGAACGAGCAGCTCGCCTTTTCCCCGGTGAGCAGCCGGAAGGTGAACGTCCACCCGGTCAGGGCGTTCACCAGGGGCACCTCCACCTTCAGCACCAGGTCGTTCCCGACCCTCTTAAACACCGGGTGCTTCTTCTCCGATATCACGTAGATGACGTCCGGCGGAGGGCACCCCGGGCGCTCGTCTCCCATGCCCTCGAACGTTATCTTTGTTCCTTTCTTCCAGCCCGGCCTCACTTTGATCGTGTGGGATTCCTCCTTTTTGAGGACGACCCTGCACGGCAAGGCAAGGCAATCAACTAACTTAACCGCTTCATATATTATATACTCAATGAATTGCTGAACTCAGGTCATGATTCTTGTTCCCGACAAAGAGAATGTATGGATCACGGCCGGAAACTTTTTGATATGCTTACCTTCTCTCTCTGAACAGATGGAGACATGCAAGTAGCAGAATTAACAGTGGTAAAAGTGTGGAATTAGGTACAAAGTTCAAATCATAGAGACATATTTAAATTAAAAAGTCAGTGACTTGTTGCTTTCCGCAGTGTGGCCACCATTTGTCACATGTCTGTCTTCACGCAAACCTTCTTAAGCATTGGACCAGAAAGAGGAACTACCAAACATGTCATGTTTCTGAAGCATTGGTATTAAATTTAATGCCTAATTCAAATATCGACATGTACAATACTTCTGATCTGAATGTATTTCAGTAAACCCACAGGACAGATATTGGTTTGGAAATAAGGGTCATGCAATGCTGCCATTCCACTGGTAGAAGACTTAGCAGAGAAAGATCCATATTGAACCATATTCCTGCCTATCAGATCTAAAGTATGTGTGTGTACTGTGTATATATATGTGGGACTTGACAAACTGCTCCTGGTTAAAACTCAATAGGAAGAATATTTTCACGGATTCTCCGGGAGTCAACTGATGTTAACATCACCATGAGCTAATTGGAGACAGAATCCAAAGCAATAGCCTCGCTACAAGTTGCAACTGTCGGCTCGGCAACTAAACTTTTTCTAAAAGAATTTAACAAAAAACTGCAAGTTTTTAGGAGAATTATTAATCTATATTCCTTTTGCATAAATGATAAATTAAATCGATACCTGTCTTTATGGTATTGATTAATACATATTTAATGGCGAAGCTAAAAGAACTGTCTCTGCCATGTGCAGGTCATAATACCAACTCTTTTCAACTTCCAGGCTCTTTTCCTATGTAAAGCTTTTGAGTCTAATATCAATTAAATGACAAATAAGCCAGCGGCCATCATTATGTTCCAAACATTTCTTCTTAGTGTGTCTGAAAGACGTACAATTGTGTGGAAAGAAGTAGATGCTGCAAAATTACTCATACAAAAAAAAAAGCATTATGCAAGTAAAATGATACGAGTTCATGAAGTTTGGGAATCGCGAAAGCGAAAAGGAGAAATAGGATCAAGAGGATTACGTACCCGTTCTTCGTGACAACGTTCCTTACGAACTTGATCTCCTTCTTGCAGCCACGGCAGAGCTCCTCGAGCGTGCACTCGAGCTTCCTCTGGACCGGCGGCGGTTTCGGCTGCGTGATGGGACCGGAGCGCGACGTGAGCGCCGACCTCGCAGGCTCTCTGGCGGCGAAGGGCTTGCGGTTCTCGTCCTTGAATTCCCTGCCGAAGCTCTTGGCGCTGCGGGGGGCGAACTCATAGGCCCTGTTCTCGCCCCTGGGCTCCCTGTTCAGGCTATTCTCGGCGCCGCGCGGAGGGAAGTCTTGACTCCGGTGCTTCGGCGTGAAGCACTGGACATAGCCAAGTTTGTCTTGGCCCTCCGCAGCATAGGCCGGCCTGTGATCCTCTTGATCATTGAGAGCCTACAGAAAGAGACGTCAAATTAAACAAGAACAAAAAAAAACGAAGAGAAATGCATGGTTTTATTGCTGTTGAATCTCGAATGATGTAGAATGAGCTGAGGGGGTGATGAGATCACCTCGTAGGCCTGGGAGATGGCTTTGAACATGGCCTCTGCTTCGGGCCTGGAGGACGGAGGGTGCTTGTCGGGGTGCCATTTCTTGACCAGGGACCTGTACGCGCTGCGGATCTCCTGCGGGGAGGAGTCAATTGGGATGTCGAGCACCTTGAAGTACAGCTCCAGAGGATTGCCCATCGATGGTGCTGCTACCGACGTCGCTTGTGAAGGCGGCGCAAAGATGCTCCGAAACTGTGCGTGTGCGTTGGCGTCCAAGTGCGGAGGGGAAAGCAGATGCGGGATATGAGAAGAGTTACATCTGATCAGAGTGTGAGGGTTTGGAGAGAGAGAGAGAGAGAGAGAGAGAGAGTGGGGTGTTGAGGAAGAGAGAAACAAGGCGTGGAAAGTGGAAACGGACGAAATGGACAAGGATGTGATGCCTTTATTCAGGAGCGAGAAACGGTATCAATAAGAGATAGATGATATACGGGGAGAGAGAGAGAGAGTCTTCACAAAAATTACATGTTTATTTTTTATCGACTGTACTTAACGATATTTATCATGTTAGGATTTGTACTTGAGACTATTGCAGTAAATAAGAAAATTGAAAAAAAAAGTAAGGGAATTTTAAACAAAATCAATTCCATGGTTAAAAAAAATCAACGATATCCCACTTAATTAACTTTATAAAGAAACAATATTATTATTTTATATTTTTATTTGTAATGTCTTTTAACATACAAAAATACTCAATTAACATATAAACTATATAAATATTCATTGACAAACAAAAGATAATTTATAATGCATGATAGTAAAAGTTACAACTTGTGTTGTGCTGAAAAATTACTTAATATTGCCATAAAATGTAAAATTCATAAAATATAATCCATTTCTTCTCACATTTGTTGTGTGTGTGTAGAAAATATTTTATTCTTAGAAATAATACTTTGTGGAAAAAATATTTTCCCATAAATTTTAGTTTCCTATAACTATATAAACTTTCAAGTTAAGTTACATGTGTATTAATATAAGTTGTAACAGGATTGGCCCCTCCCAAATAAAAGAAAAAAGATTGTCAAATGAAATAATATTTATCATCACGTTTACTTAAATGTATATAGTACCTATATTCTTAATTAGGTTAAATAATAGCTCGAGAGTTGACACGTACCATTTGGTTAAATTATCAGAATAGACATTACATTTTTGTTAAGTTATAATTTATTATCTTTTATAATATAAATTTGGTCCCTCCTATTTTAAAAAAGATTGTGGCCCGTTCTTGATATACTCTAAGATGAACGAGAGTTTGTAAAATCAGGTTGCATTCTTAAAACCACTAACTTGATGATCTACGCGTCATGTGATTTCTTATCCCCCACTTTGTATTACTTAAATAGTAACAAATCCTGCATCTATAATCGAGAACTCTAAGCAGTACCCAAAAGAGAAGAACCTGTCAAATTGTCCATGGAGAAGGCCGCCCGGGGACCCATCGGAAAGGAGGAGGAGAAGAAGCGGATACGGATAGTACCTACCTACCGACGTCCCTCGCCGGGGCCTCCACCACATGCACATGCAGTACCCCTCATTTTGTCGCCGACGTCGACCTCCCTCCCTCCCTCCCTCTCTCTATTTAGCCCCCCGAATAATGTGAGGACAATCATGCGTTAGTACCGCGTGTGGCCGGAACCAAAAGGAAAGGCACGATCGTGACACCACCACCTCACTCTGGTTCGTGTCACGACGTATGATATATATACATGCATATATACGTATATGTATACTGCATTTTACAACATAACATATAGCAATGAAGTCATACTGCATTTTACAACATAACATACACACATATATATTATATATACATATATATATATATATATATATATATATATATATATATATATATATATATATATATATATATATATATATATATATATATGAGCTCAAGGCCTGAATTTTTTTAATGTCTTAATTCAAATTTTCGCTTTCGATCGAATATTAAATTGAAGGCGTTAATAATATTAAACATCTTGAATTAAATGGGATGTTCGTACATATCAACCATATTTCCTTAGTGAAAACTAAAAAGGGACAAGGCGATTTTATTTTCATGTGTATATCATATATGCACCAACCGTTTTGCTTTGCCGTTTGGTTGATGAGGTGTCGCTTTAGACATACATATACATACAAATTATATTGCAATATAATGAATTATATTATACTTATAGATGTCAAATCCATCCACCCCATCAGTAGCATGCATCATTGTTACTTTACACCTACAAGCACACACACTTTGTACCTATCATCTACATATATATACACCAAACCACAATTGCAATTCAATAATGAAATGGCAAATGAGCATCTTTTGTTGGATTGTGATTCAATGTCACGGTTGCAAATGAGAACTCCATTTTTCCTTTGCCAAAATGGCAAGTTGCAGTAACAACCTCTTTGTATAGATAACTAACCGGATAACGCATAGAGCCGACATATATGCCTATATGTTTATAATTTCATAAATTGTCTAGATGAGATCTACATATTGTGGAAATTTCATGCTTCTGATCTCAAAATTTGTCATAGTGTTGCATACAACTTGACATATAAACTAAAACAAGCCAAGACATAAAGTACCTTGGCATTACTGATAGAATTCAGAATTACACACAATTATCAAGAAAATAAAGTCATATATATGATAAAATTTTAAGATAAGTCGATCAACTTATATTATATGTGTGTGCGCGCGAGCATGCTCTACCTAACTGATCAACCATTTGATTTTATATGGACGGCCGATCAACAAAAGCACAATTCAAGTGAAAAGGTCGTGCCAATTCAGTAGGATATGACTAGTTCAGGTGAAAAAAAAACTAGCCACTTCATATCCACCCAATTTTGTTTGCCCTAGCCATCATGACGGCTGCCTCGCGAACGACTTCTGCCCCGTGTCACCGCGCACGAATGAACGAGCCCTAGCCATTGTCTGCTTTATCGAGTGCCAACCCTCATGTTACTATTGTGAACGTCTTCTGCCTTGTGCATGCCTTCATGTCCATGACAAATGACTTATGGCTCGTGCACGCTCTCATGTTTGAGCCCTAGAACTCGGTCTTGCGCTCTATCGTTTCCTAAGGTATTGTTCTCACAAAGCCGGGGGCCGCACGACCTTGAACCGTGCTAAAAAGTACTAACCGTCCGACGAGCAATTTGGAAGTTAGATAGGATTCTCCTAACCAGTTAGATTGATAGGAGCAATATTAAATCATATATATATATATGTATGTATGTATGCATATGTATTTATTTATTGTGGACCATCATATCACTATTATTTTGTTCAAACATTTACGTTTTGAACTGTTGGATAAAAAAGGGTAATATACATATATAAAGCATTTATTATCCAGTTCAAAAAATAGATACATTTCTTTCCGGTACAAAATTAATACACATACTATTTCACAATGTATGTTTGACTATGCTATTATACAAAAGGAATCTTTGAGCTTAGATAAAAAAATAAGGCTTCAAAATTGTTATGATGCAGGGTTCCTTGCATAACAAGCCAAAATAATTGCTATGTGATCTTTCAGAAGAGCCAAAAACTGTCCCCAGTGCCATTAATTAATGGAGAATCTACGTAGTTATATAATTAATTATGGGTCCACTCCCACTGATCAGCACAGTAGTGAAAAAAAATAATTATTTTATTTTCAATTGTAGTTACTTGAGAGATTTGCTTCGGATTAATCTAAGATCGACTTAGGATGTGAGAATATTATACATATGTAAGTAATCAAACTCTAGATATTAAAAACACGCCAGTTATCACGTGAATTGAAGTAGCTGCAGATAAATCAGAAAAAAAAAGATGCTGGTCAAAATCATTCATAAATGTAAGATTAATGGCAATGACTCTGAAGAGAAAAATTAATTGAATATATATATATATATATATATATATATATATATATATATATATATATATATATATATATATATATATATATATACAAACACGAATTGGATCCCGAACAGGCCACGCATTAATTAGAGCTTTCTAATAATATTAATAATAAATGATTAGTCACTGATAATAAGCTACCAAATAAATTATTTGTTCAGCCCAAGGAACTCGTTCGTGGAAGAATAAAAATTTAAAATTTCGGAATATTAGCAAGAAGTTGTCCTATAACAAAATTCTGATTATCAACTAGGTAGCTCTAAAGAAACTATATATATACATATAATATTTGTTTGGCACGGCATTAATGATGGCCAATTAGTAGGCTTTTTTTTCGATGTACGAAAATTTGTCTGAAGTTATTAGCGTTCAACTAATTAATTTAAAATAAAAAAATAGCAATAATGATTTATTCATGATGATTCGAAGATGAAAATATTAATCGTCGAAGGCTTGGAATTATTAATTGAGTCTAACTATATATATGTACTTTGTTGGAACGTTCTAGAAGTAAATTATAAAGTCGAATCATCCGTTGGATTGGAGTTCGAGATATACCACCATCGAGCTGCTCTACTAATTATATCACAAAAGAAATTGAAGAATTCCCTTGACTAATATATATATTTATATATATTAATTCATAACAATTAAATGATTATTAAAACGATAATACATTATGCCCCTTAGCATAGAATGCTTTAAGTAGGAAATTATCTAAACCGTTCATTTGTACTTGAATTGTGCGGCACCACAATATTTGTTCTGCCGACAACTACTTACATTATAATCAGCTCCCTCGTCTTATTATATATTCACGAAATTGACTCCCATAGTTTTCAGCAAAGCAACAAATTGCTAAAAGTTCAAACGCAAGGCAGGATCATGAAATTTTATCCATATATATATGACTAGAAGAAAGCTGAAGAGGAAGAGACCGAGAAGTATTAATTGGCACATGCCAGTGATGTGAGAGGAGAATTAATCTTGGAACACAAGTTCCAGGGAAATCTCAGGATCAGTGCTTTTACTATATATCTGAAAGGATCATGCAAACTTTGGAGGCATTGGAGTTAATTATATATACAGCGGTTGAAGAGTGCAGGAAGGGGATGAAATTGGAACCAAGAGAAAGCAACTGAATACCAAATCAAGATTCGGCTGTCCAAGAAAGTTCTCGAGGAAGCCTCACAACATTTTTCAATTGATGTCATCAGCACATTTACATCAGAAATATTGCAGAGACTAATACTGAATTCATTATCCTTTGTTTGTCCAATTAGTTGATCTAATATCGACATGTTGTCTCATTTGTAAATCCGCTTCTATTTTTCATTTAATAAAATTTCGTGTCACTTTAAAATTTTTTGATTCATTCTTCCATGCATAATTCTTTTCGTACAAAAATTCTAACAATTTGATTCTACATGTGTATCGGGAATGGAGTCAGGGCCTTTTGGGAGGGGCTGTCGTGGCCTTCTCAATTTTTTTTATCTCTATATCATTATGTATATATTAGGTAAAATTTTTTAACTATGGTAAAATATATAGAGTTGGCCCTTGAAATATCAGTCTCGCTCCGTCATTGGGTAATATATATTGAAAAGCTACACACATTTCCTAATTGCTGATCAGCTGGAAAGAAATTTTCTGACTGTGTTTGCTGATTGATTCGATTCTTGGGGTATCGAATTTTCAGCACTCACCTTCGAAATGGAAGACGCCTATCTTCCAAAGAAGAAACTGAAAGCCATCAAGGGGGTGTCTGTTTGCGGAGCCGAGGCAAAATCGCGCTCTTATTCTGTTCGATTCCGTCAATTACTCCCGAAATCGGTCCCGAGTGGAAAAGAAATGGGTGAAACCGAGGTCACGTGACACTGGTTCCACCCATTCCGAATTTCGGTTCCACCTTTTTTATGAAACCGAGAGTTGTTGGATTTTTTTTTGGTTTAATGCGATGACATTTTTTTCAAAATCCATTTTATTTTTCTCTTTTTTCTTTTCTCTCACACCGTTATGTTTCATAAAATAAATTATTTAATAAACATAAAATATATTAATAAAATATTATTTATTACTTATTATTTCATTATTTTAATATTTCATTAAATATAATTAATTTAAAAATGATTTTTATATTTCAATAATATATTTCTTAACGAATTTTTTCTCATATTTTTTAATTTATACTTTTATTTTAATTAATAATATAATTATACTTTATAATTATAATAATTATTTTTAATTTAAAATCCACTAAACATTCATCCATTACATCAACTATCTTACTCTCCATCGTTAAATTTTATTCTAACCAAATACAATCTGAACTAATTTGTCAATTCAATTATGCATCGAGAACTTAGGAGGATTTGCGATTTCGTTTTCAGACGCAGCCCAATGGATTTTGGTACTAAAAAGTTAACCAAAGAAAGAGGTGAATTTGTCGTTTGGACTTTGGAGTGGACATGTTATTGAGAATGGATTTAGCCTTGTCTCCAGCACCGAGAGAAATTTGAAAAAAAAGGGAAGTACTTGGTAGTTACATAGAGGGCATGAAATAAAAGTCCACGTGGATTTTCAGTCAACAATTTCCTTAATTAATGAATATTATTTTCATTGAAAGGTTATTAGCATTAAACATCAATATATATATACATATATATATATATTACCTGACACAAAATTGATTCTTTATCAAATTATTAATACTTTGCATTTTCTTGTTTACTAGCAATTCAAGTCTCATTATTTACTTATAATTAAAAATGTCTAAATAATGTATATTATTTACTAAAATACCCTTTAACATTAATCTCAAGTTAATATTTTGAACAAAAATTCATAAACTTAATAAATTATGTAAATATTTTTATTTGATATATTCTAAAATGCAAACTAATAATAATAAACTACTAATATGTTAGTACTCAAAATGATAACTAATGAAAATAACATAATAATAATAATAATAATAATAATAATAATAATAATAATAATAATAATAATAATAATAATAATAATAATAATAATAATAATAATAATAATAATAATAATAATAATAATAATAATAATAATAATAATAATAATAATAATAATAATAATAATAATAATAATAATAATTTGGTCAAGTTTAAGAAGATTCATGTTCCCTATAATATATGAAAAAGTTCGATAAGTTTGTGTGCCAAATTCACATTTTTTTATTATCTAAAGTTTTAACCAAAGTTAAAAAAAGTCGTTGGAGTTTCATTGTGCTACTTGCGCTAGAAGAAGTTGGCTCGGGTAGTGATTGCCAAACTCGACCTCTTCCAACTTTGATTCTGACTCAAGTTCGATGGAGACTTCGCTTGGATATTGAATGACTCGTCCATGGTTTTCTTTGCAATTAAAAATAGGATTTTGTGGATGTAATGTCCCTACTTCATTAAATTTGATAATATAACATGATGTGATAATTTTATGTCATATATATGTTAAAGCGCGAAAGGTCCAATTTCAACTAGGGGAGCATAGAAAGCATCAAAAACTCGCTTAGGTCATGAAAATTAGCTTTCAAAGGTATTAGAATTAAGAAAATTAAAGTGTTGATATTTGTTCCCTTATATTAAAGTATGCTAAATATAATTTCGATACATTTTAGGGAAAATTTTGATTAGATTAAATAATAGTGTAAAATTGAAAAATCAGAAAAACTATTGATTTTAATCATCATGCGAAAATTCATATTTCCTTTCAAATTTAATTCAAACTCAAAATGGAAAGTAGTTCCTTGTTAACATGTAATTTCTTAAGTAAATAAATAAATAAAACAAATAATAAGAGAACTATCAAGTCATGGAAATAAGGAAAATTAGAAGGGCATGCATAAGGGAAATTACAAAGACATCTTTTTTGGGTGAAATTACAAAGACATCTTTGGAGTTAGACCTACAAATAACTTTAGGTCGGCAATAGGGCCTTCAATTCTTAATACCTTCAAGGAATCCAACTCTTATTACCTTCTTATCATGTACTTTCCATGGCTGCCCCATCCAACCTCAACAAGGCAACAACAAAAGCAAGTAAAACAAAAGAAAATGGAGGAGATTCAACAACAAATTAATGGTTAATTTTTAGGATTTCAATCTAAGAAAGTTAGAAGTTCATTTCCTATAAATTTATTCATATGAAATTTGATTAGAACAAGTCATCATGATCTCTCTGAGAGTTTTCCTCATCTATTATTTGGTGGAATTTGAAGGGTTAGTGATTTAAAAAAAACAAACCCCAATAATGACTGAAATTTGAAGTATTTCAACTTAAAATTGTATTATTAGATCTTACATACCTCTAAAAATTATAAAATTAAATATGCAAGTAACTTATGAAGTATAATTTCCATGACCTTTGGAATTGGAGGAATTGGATATTGCACAGAAAGTTATGCATATGAAGTTATGCATATGAAGTTATGATAATTTAACCATAATTTGAATATCTGAAGTTTTATGTTATAATTTAAGGGATAGATAATCCATAGTTACATGCATTTTGAAACAATCTAGAATTCCATGAAAAGAGTCGAGAATTACTTGTATAACATAATTTTAGAAATAAGACAAAACATCTCTAAACCCAATAATTTTTCAAGATTTGTACAGAAGGAGAAAATTTGTAAGGTTTGCATGTTTTCAAGCTCAAGAAGTAATTAGGAGAAATTTGCTTCTCCATCATAGGATGCCAATATAAAGAGTTACAAATATTAAGCATTATATAATTTGTCAAGGTTGAAAATTGAAGCATAATATAACGTGATTCTAGAACCAAATTATTAGTTCTATTTGGATTGTATTTAATGAAGTATTCCACTGAAATTTCATTCCAAATCAATAAGACTTCATAATTTATCATGTGTTATTTCCAAGGCCTATGAAATTTAAAACATTTGGGTATCTGTCTTTTTTACATTCTGTTTGTCTATTCTTAAGTGTCGAGTTATTGGTTATCGAGTTGAAGTTGATCAATACACATTTGATCCAATTTAAAATTTAATTATTGAAGGACTTTTTTAAGAATTTTACATTACTATTCCATATTTTAATGCCTACACAATACAAATTATAATAGTCAATATGCATCTCCTTACAACGATCTTCATAAAAAAGACTTGAAGATTTATCATGTGTTATTGTCATCGTTAAAATGTAAGGTACCAAACTTAATGGACTAACAATAATAGTTGTTTAATAATGAAAATATAAATGAGAAATTATGTATCATAAACCCTTAGTCACATCTAATCATTTACTAAATCTCTAATCTTGTTTCACATAAACAACTTGTCCTAATTCACAATAATAGAAATCCATATTGAAGGAGATTGGATATTGTAACATCCCAAAATTTAATCCCGCCACGTGACAATATATTCTTTTAGAGCGAAATGATTCTTCGATACATCTTGACCCCTTCGTTGACTTAATTGGTCAATAAGGATAACACATCACCGAAAGACTTAAAATAAAATATTACAATAATAAATATAAATAATGAAGCTAAAATGGTAAATAAAATAAAAATACATCACATAGTTCAATACAAATACATCTAGGCATACAAAATTCATGTCATAATACAATTAATTCATAAGTCCCATACATAACTTCAAATAACATAAAAGTAACATAGATTTTAAAATAACCACGTGCACATGTCACTCGAGCAGAAGTCACTGTACACACATCAATCGTACCACGCAAGATAATTAAGTACCTACATGTGGGGATCAACACAAGGGAGGGACCCTCTCATTAGCATAAAGTTAAGAGTGAAAATAATATGTCATAGAAACCATACCAATGAGATAAAGGAAAACATGATAGCATATAATACATGAACCATATGGATAATCATATAATAATGACATGTAGAGTTCATTTTCATATTGATCTTTCTTACTAGTCATGTTTCACTTGGAAATGCATAATTATTCCATTTCATTTCATAAGGATATAGTCCTTCCATTTCCTTTAGGAATTCTTTAGATCTTTTATTTTATTGAAAGAGCTCTCCACTTTAGGAAAGTACCATGCAAAATACACGTGTGTACTACCTAGGCCATGAATGACCAGTGAGGGATCCGTGACATAATAGTGCCCCGTAAAGGAGAATATGGCATCACACAATATTGATAATGTCCTCTAGGTAGGTGGAGTGCTTTACATAATGTTGGTAACCTTCACAAGAGAGAGTGTCTCATACAACACTAATAACCTTCATCTAGATAGGCAATGGTAATCATATATTTCATTTTTTTTATTTTTATTAGCCAATTGACCTATCTTTTAATCATGTGAACAATTAAAGCTTTTATAGAGCAAGGGTTGGATGCACATTCTGGGATGATTCATCGGTCCACTATAAGAATATTATGATTTTGCGACGGATATATCCATCGCAAAACCTTCGAAATCCATCGCAAATATGCCTTTGCGACGAATTTTTCAACGGGTAGTAGTTTATTAGAAATTTCACCGTTGGAAAGAATTATCGACGGTCTCAAACATCCCATCAAAAGTTTTGGCGGATGTCTTCGATGGATAAATCACCTTCAGAATTTTTGACAGGTAGAATCCATCACAAGTTCTGAAGGAAAGGTCCTCCTTTGAAACTTTCGATGGATTTTTGCTGTCGGAAGCTACCAATTGATCTATCCGAATCGAATGGGATGAGTGTCAACCCTTCATAGGTTTCGACGGGGTTTGATGGGAGAACACGTCGATAGTTTCAACAGGAGTTCACCTGTCGAAACCAAACTCGTCGAACCTTCGAAAAGTTTTAAGAAATATTAAAAAAATAGGCTGCATGCTACTGG
Organism: Pontederia crassipes; assembly: GCA_030549335.1. Lineage (NCBI taxonomy): Eukaryota > Viridiplantae > Streptophyta > Magnoliopsida > Commelinales > Pontederiaceae > Pontederia > Pontederia crassipes. The sequence goes on from CM060190.1 coordinate 42,610,653, forward strand.
ATCGGCGCTTCCTGCCAATTCGACGCAAGCAGCCTGAATCGAGATAGAGGGGAGGGAGAGGGAGAGGGAGAAGGAGAGGGTGATGGGGAGGCAGGTCATCCGGCCGTAGACGACTGATTCGGTGCACATGCAGCTCGGGGCGGCCGGATCCGGCCCACGGGCGGTTGGATCCACCGCTTGCGGTCGCATCCGCCACCTACGGCCGCATCCTGCAGGCGGCCGGATTCGATCAGGCGGGCGGGCTGATCAAGCACGCGGGCGTCGGATCCAACCGCCTGTGCGGCAGATCTGACTGCAGGCGCCAGATATAGCCGCCTGTGCGTCGGATCCGGCCACCTGCACATAGGATTTGGCGCACCGGCCGCCTATGCGCCGAATCCGGCTGCAGGTGACAAATCCGACTACCTGTGCACCGGATCCGGCCGTAGGCTGACCTGCCTGTGCGGCCATAGTCGAGAGAGAGGGGGGGGGGAGAGGAGGAGGGCAGCTGGAGTCAGGATCGTCGGAGTCGTGGATGGTCGTCGAAGCCGTGGAATCGCCGCCGCTGTCGTGGGGGAGATTGATATAGGGAGAGAGAGAGCCGTGTGAGAGAGAGGGGAATGAGTGAGAGTGATATAGGGAGAGAGGTTGGTAGGGGAACGAATAGGGAGAGGGAGGGAAGATTAATCTTGGGCAGAAAAATATTGAGCGGGAAGAAATTAGAGTTAGTGACGGATGAATCATTCGGTAATATCGACGGAAATCTATCCGTCGGTAATACCGAAGGTTGAATCTGTCAGTAAATATAATATTAACATATTAATCATATATTTTATCTTATATTATATAAATAATATTAAAATATTATTTACTAAAGGATATTTCTTTCACAATTGTCGAAGGATTCGATACCGATCGATAATTTCGAAAGAATTTTCCTTTAGTAATTAAAGTATTATAATTTATTAACAATATTTATACATATAATATTATTATTAAATATTAATAATATTATATGTATTAATATATATGATCATAAACATTAATAATAAATTATTATCTATATTTATATATATGACTAAAAACATTAATAATATAATATAAGTATTATAAATAAATGAAAGATATGTATATATTATATTATATTATATTATATTATATTATATGTTTGTATTAGTTAATATAAGAAAAGAAAAAAGTAAATGTAATAAATATGCATCTTGTTATATTATAAATATTATTAATAAATTATTATTTTAGTTATCGACGGCTTAGCCTTCGAAATTATTAAGGGCCGAAATGTCATTCGCTACTATAGACGGATATATTCTTCAAAATTACCGACAGATAAATATCCCTCAATAATTTTGAAGGTTATGCCCGTCAGTAATTTTAATAATAAAATATTAAACATATACTTAAATATATCATATGTATGTATTAGTTAATATATTATATTATATTAATGCATCAAGAAAAGAATAAAAGTAAATGTAAGAAATATGCATTTTGTTATATTATAAATATTACTAATAAATTATTGTTTTAGTTATCGACGGGCTTAGCTTTCGAAATTATTAAGGGCCGAAATATTCTTTGCTACTATAGATGGAACGTATCCTTCTCTACTATAGACAGATATATCCTTCAGAATTACCGACGGATAAATATCCATCGGTAATTTCGAATTCCATGTCCGTTAGTAATTTTAAAACAAAATATTAAACATATACTTATATTATATCATTTATATATATTATTATAAATATAATTACCAACAGATCTAGCCTTCGAAATTATCGAGGGCTAAAATATCCTTTGCTACTATGGACGGAAAACACCCATCGGTACGTTACAAATGGATATATCATTCAGAATTACCGACGGATATATATCCCTCGATAATTTTGAAGCTTATGCCTGTCAGTAATTATAAGAATAAAATATTAAATAAATACTTATATTATATCATATATATATTATAAATATAATGATCGACGGGTCCAGGCTTCAAAATTACCGACGGATTTAGATCCTTCGGTAATTTCGAAGGATATATCCGTCGGTAACTTACTGATTGGTATTTTTCGTCTATAGAAGCGAAAGATATTTTGGCCCTTGATATTTTGGAAGGTTTTTTTTTTCTGTCCATCACAAATTTCGTCGGTAATTGCAAAGGATATTTGTTCGTAAAAAACTGTCCATCGTAAATTGACAATTTTTTGTAATGTCATCTACTAGGTAGGGAGGACGTTCGCTCTGATTTAATCTTTCGATATTTTCAAGGCGGGGTATGATTTGAATGCCAGGTAGGTTGGACAATCGTCCAATATCATTTGGATAGAAAACTGTGAACTCTCGGCTAAGAGTTTTGGACGCCCAAAACTTTGGTCGGTCATCCAGTCTACCGATGGCATACAATCTATAGTTCAATTCATGATTTTTGATCGATCGATATTAGTTCACGGTCGATCGTTTGAGCATGTTTGAGTTTTGACATTTCAGATCGAATGTCTGATCTATAGTTCAATCATCCACTATAAAAGCCACTAACTTTTGTCGAGAAGAATCGGGCGCCTGGGTAGGAGGTTGTCATCTTTTTGACTCAACAGAGCCATAGGTTATTGAGGAATCCTTATATTCAATCAGATTTTCACACAAAACTTATATCTAAACACAAGTAAACCTATCCCTAACATCCAGTATAGTGCAGAAGTAAATCTTAACATAACTCATGTCCTATTTATCATATGCTTTTGTAAGTAAACATCTCATTTTAAATTAACCCTATGAAACTTCATAATAGCCATTCTACATCTAACTTTATCCATAGTTCCACAATGATATCTTAATCAAAAATATACTTTAAACTTGTCTAATAATCATGTAAGTATGGATCTATATCATCACATAATCATGGCACACGAATCGCTCTAAATGTCATTTCACAAAAATCATTTAACAACTAATAAGAGCATAATCATCTAACAAAACACCAAGACATTATTTTTACCCCACTTAGCATGAAGCTCAAACCTAATATGATCCTTAAAGCATATATGCAAATCCCTTTGGAAGACTACTTGACCTAGATCTTGAAATCATACCTCTTTCGATGATTTTTTTTCTTTTTTTCGCTGGTCCGAGCTTTAGCCTCTTCTCCTTCTTCCTCCTTAGTTCACACGTACTCAACACAGTTTCCCCTAATGTCCTTTGACCAAGACAACAATAGAGCAAGAGCAGGAAATGAATGGAAAGGGAGAATGTAAATAAGATGAAAAAGATCAATGGAGCTTTAAAAAGGGCATTAATGATTTTGTACTCTCAAACTCAAGGGATAATGGATGAGAGGGGTTACACTAAATCTCTATTATTTTTCTACAATAATGGAGGAAGAGGTTGAAATCGATCTTCTTTTCATTTCTGTCCATTGCGCTTCCGGATGCCTGAGCGGTTGTCTTGTGGTGCTCCCTCCGTCTAGCCGACTGTTGTGATTCCGAACGTCTAGTGATCGATGTGAACAGAATTTAAAAGTTCAAAAATTCGTATGAAAATTGTGATGTGTTACATATATTTTTTATATATAACCCAACCTAATCTCCTTATTTTCCCTTTCCTCCTTGATGGCTTCTCCGATTTGTTTCTTTCTCCCCATCTTGATGATATTTCACGGCCTTCTCATTTCTTCTGCTCAACTTACAATTCCCCCAGTGCCTCCTTGGTGGACTGCATGAAACGGAGGTGATCTCTCTAACCATGGCAGTAGGCTTTTCTTGGTGGGAAGACATGAAAGGAGATGAGATCTAGGGCTAATTGAGAGGTGTTTAAGACTCGATGGCTCTTTTAAAGATTTATAGTTAGTGCTCAACTGTGGATTTGGGCCTTCCCTAATTTAGCCCACTTTAAGTTGGAGTTATTGCGACATGATCGTAGGTAGCTTATATTGCTTTTATATTGTAAGTCATTTGTTTATCATAATATAATTACAAATCATCTCTAATTCAAAAAAAAATTGGATCAAATAAAACTTAAAATTGTACGTTAGTAAATACCAGGTTTTAATATTTTGTAGTTTCATTTTACAATAAACGACATTTTGAGGCGCCCTTTAAAAATAAGTAAGAGCGATTTAATCTTTTTAAGAATTTTATAAAAACATCCTATACTATTTTTTTTCAATGAAATGTAATTTTTTTTTAGGATTACCAATGAAAGTAAGGTGAAGGAAAATTCTCAATCTCTAAATTTAGCATCAGCGATAAATTAGTCATATCATGTGCTCAAATGATTCTTTACAATTTTAATTTGAAGAATTATTGTTTTATCAAATTATAGTGAAGATATGTCAACCTTACCAAATAAAATGACGCTTTTGAAACCCAACAAAAATCTACACATTGTTGCTCATCTATTAGAATCATGTATAATTAATTAACTTTGGATCGTTCATTTGTTATAAATTCAAACTCTTGATTTAATATATGTTCAAATCAGTTTTTTATTTACACATATGAATCAGTCCAAGGGCTACCTTGCATCAACTTATATTTACCCATAATAAACTAACATGGAGGTCAATAAAACTTGAAAGGTCAAACAATACTATCATGACTTCATCCTATCACACACATACCATTTTAAATTCAAGAGAATAGTTATGGATAAAAAAAACATAGCATTTTTTTAGTGCATTAATTGTCATAGCTGATATCAACACCTAACTTTTGTGTCGTAGATAAAGTTATTATTAGGAGTCAGGTCATAGTTCAAACAAGAGTTGGAGAGTCTACGTACGTTTCTCCGGAGATATGTGCATCCAAACTGGATGAGACCACCAACATGTACCTCATCATCTTTGTGATCATGCCATGCATATAGCATTCTTCCACATGCATATGATTAAACACACAAGATCATCCAGGTACTTATCTCACTTCATTCATATATGTTGTCCCCTTATGATTAACTTTCTCACATGCATATTAACTTTCTCTCACTTCATTCCTTTAGCTTAATTAATTCGTAACAAAAAGAATACACGTCTCTGGCAACAAGGTGCATGATATGGAAAACTATGTTTATGTACAAAAGGTCAGCAGTTTTGTTCCTGTTGCTTTTTTCACATCTTTGGTGTACTGCGCCTGCAAGCAACTCGGTTTGCAAACGATATCATTTTTATTCTATGATTGCAATAACTATAATACTGTATTAAATTAAATAACTGTTACATTATATATATATATATATATATATATTCTGGTGATTAGTATATGAGACAAATTAATTAAAGGTCAAATTAATAAGACAAATGCATCCAATTGTGATTTACCTGCTCCGAGATAGTGGTATATCGAGGTGTAGGCAACTTAGCAATATGCGTAGCTTTACTATACTTTAGCTAGTAGATCGAAGCGAACGTATTTAACTTATTAATTAATGACGATAGAGTGATTAGATTGAACAATTAATATAGAGCTTACAAGGCAAGGGAATAAACCCATGGTTCATGTGAATTCGAGCTGTGCACTTCGATCAAGATCATGCTAAATTCGACAATATTCAATGACACTAAATTAGACTTCTTACTTAATTAGTTAATTGGGCATCCTTAATGACACTCTTACCCTTCATTTTATTTTAATTTACTTTATTTATTATTATCTCTTTGAATCTCATCGTTTTTCGTTGAATCATGTTTATTAAATAATCTCACACTCATTAACTCTCTACCATCTCTTTCTTCGTACTATTGGTTCATACAATTAATTATTTTTTATTAATAGTATAACATATTAATTTAATTAATATATAAATTACAACAAGATTAAACATATAATATTATTTTATGAATATATAAAATAAAGTGGAAATAGGAAGAGAAAAAATATTTTGTGTAATCGTTTCTCAAAATAATTAGTCCATTATTTTTTTCATTTTTGTTAAGAAAATACTAATTATCAAGTTGATTCAAATATTTTTAATTAGTGTGTTAGATCCAATCTAATTCCTCGTCATGTCTTAAAAATATTTATTTAATTACAAATAATTAATTGAACAAATTACTTTAAAAATATATTATTAGTTTATTAACAAAAAAACAAAAAAGCAATGGACACTCTTCATAAACTTAAGAATCTTAAGAAATAAATATATTTCTATTTTTTGTCTAATCTTATTGTGAATTTCATATTAATTAAATTAATATATTTGCCCAATTATTTAATTTATATTATTAATTAAATAACCAATAGTATCAGGAGAGAAAATAGAGAAAGTGTGTATGATGATTAAAGAATAAAAGTTAGATGAAAGTTGAGGGGGACTTCGAAAGATAGAATAGCAAACAAAGTAAAATAAAATGAAGAGTAGAATGATGAGTTTGGAGTGACAATAAAAATTGAAGAAGTGACATTAAAAGCACTCTAGTTAATTAAATGATTATTAACTCTTTTGTGTTAGACCATGTTATTAATCATAAAGAATGAATGTCTTTCAATTATATATGATAATAATTTCTAAACACAATTAAATGATAATAATTTCTAAACATAATAATTTGGATTGTCTGATTATATATATATATATATATATATATATATATATATGGTCTTGAAGATTATACTCAAACACAATTAATATGAAAAGCAATTTCTCACTTATAAATTTTAATCTAATAAAGATTTTCAAACTTTTCATAACGTTCATAATCACAAATCTTACATATGGTGGATGATGTGAATAAAAATTGAGAATTAACTCATACATATTGAGAATTCACACATAATATATTGTGGGTGTGTTTGTGTATAAGTCACACATGTACATGTTGTTAAACTAAATGATCCAAGGGTCCGTTTTGGCTTATTTGGCAAAGAATAATTGATAAATTAAAGTACATGACTAAAATTTATTTTTAAAAATAAATAATTACATGTTTGAATAAAATTAATAATAATAATTAATTAGTTATGATATAATTAATTAATTTAATTTTTTGAAAAATAAACATCCCTTTGTCTTCTTGTTTTTTTACTTATAAATAAATTTAACTATCAAATGTTGAGATATTTTTAAATTAAATTATAAGTTGCTTATAAGCTTAACCAAATATAGTCTAATTATCCTAATCCAATGGCTGATCTGCGCATAATTAATATACCTTCTCTTACATTTTAGAGATTAAAGTAATTTCATTGGACAAGAACAAAGAAAATACTATAGTGGAAATAAGACTCATTTTTTAATTATATGCATAAGTCGTCAAGTTTTTTTACGATCAAATTAATGAGAGTTGGAAATATGTTTCAATAGGACGGGATTACGTGCATGATATATCTTGATATTTTGCGTAAAAGATAAATTACATGACCTCATTTGACATGTGATTAAGGTATTAGACATCACATCAAACAAAGAACAAAATTTGAAATAAAAAAATCGTAGAAAATGAAATTAAAATAAGAATTGGTGGTACAGATGATCAATAATTACGGGGTGGTACTTTGCGTCATGAACAGCACCTTCTTCTTCCTCACAGAAGGACTGCAGGAGGAGGGATCCCAAAAATATTCAATGGGGGCCAAATTAAATTTGTTAAAGCATGAATAAAAATAATAATAAATACTCATAAAAAGAAATATTACATTGGTTAGCCTTATCAAAAAGTTGACTGGTATATATATCCTCTCATCTTTCTCAAAGGACAACTGTGCATAAAACATGAAACATATACCTGCCTGCACTCCAGAACGTATATTAAATATTAAGATCCAAAATATGCACCCCTAAAATTTTATCATATCGAATTGTTCAATCTCAAGATTTTAATGCACTAAAAAAGAAGTAGCACCGAGATAAAAAAAAAGTGTATTAAATATTAAGATCTCGTTATATTTCATACTAACAACTTATGAAATTCATATTTCTTTTCCAAGATTCACTTGTGAATATTGATGGCCTTTTTACCTCTTGGAAACTTTATCTCTCAAATCATATTCCTTTAAAGAACATTCATTTCCTCACCCATCATTGTAACCACTTGCTCATATTATGAGTACGTGATAGTGTGCCTATAGATAGACAACTCCATGGACTCTACCTCCTCAACCACTTACGACACATGCAATTATATCCTCAAAAGTCATATAATTAAGAAAAAATCATGTTTATAAGGACTACAAACATTAATATTTGGGGTCACCTCTTTTAGTTACCCTTCAGGTTCTACATATTCTGGTTCTTGAATTTGATGTGTTTATTCTTTTCCATCTTGTATTAGAGATATCTCAAACGTCATCATCTACTTCATCAATAACCTACCCCTTCAACTAAAGCATTAAGAATCATCAAACAATATATTTCTAGTTTGAATAACTTTGATATATAAAAGAGATCAAAATTTTGTAGCCTTTTACATTTATGTCATATTCCATAAACACTTAATTTTTGTTCTTTAGATATAACTTTCCTTGACATGACCATAACCAATGACATAAAAAAATCAACCAAATTTCATATAGTATCCCAATGAGTTTTAAGATCAATCATGTCTATTAGAATTTAATTTATCAAGTAATAAGTTGCCTTGATATTATCAAGTGATAAGATTTCTTGATAATCAGCCTAGAACAACAAGTTCCTACCAAAATCTAAAATCATACATCATGTTTTTTTTCTAAAAAATGTTTATGTTCATGTGTTTCATAACACCATTTGTGTTGCATGTCTTTTAAGGTATGGTGTTTCGCGATACCATCATATTTGTGCAACCGCTCAAACTCTAATAATCAAAACTTTAAGATATTGTGAGTATTAAGGCATTTAACTTTTTTCAATGTTATTGGAGGGATGATTCATTTGTGTGGGCTATAAAAGGAGAACCCACATTATTTGAGGAATGTTTGAATATTTGATCTTCCTATTGAGAGATAAAAAAAGTTGATGCAAATCGCCAGGGAACATTCCAAAAATATATAAAAGAAAATCCACTTTGAAAAATCTTCTCATTAGTCATATTATTTGTAACGACATGAGGTTTAAGGATCAAGATGGCCTCATTGAATAGTCTTACATGTACAAAACATGGAGGTAGTCATGAGCTTATATGTACCTACTCTCTTGTCATGTTTTAAATTCGTGTGGACTAATGACCTAAAGCGAATAATATCTTGATTGGATCGCGCAGGGGTATTACAGAATGATATCCGACTTTGCATGCTCACTTGAGTCATGTAAAAAACACAAGCCATGGACCAATACGAACCCCTCAACGAGGACATTGAGTCCTTTATGAGGGGAGATTGTAACGACCTGAGGTGTAAGGATCAAGATAGTCTCATTGAATAGTCTCACATGAGAAAAATACGGAGGTGGTCATCAACTTATATGTAACTACCCCCTTCACCTATCAAAATACGGAGGTGGTCAAGACGTATTTTAAATTCGTGCGGGTGGAAAGCCAAAAATGAATAATAGCTTGATTGGGCCAGAGGTGTTACATTATCTCACATCCTTGACTTCATTACTCAAGTTACACACTCCTATAATGAGGTTTTTTGTACAAGATACCTCCATTTATAGCTTTTCAGATATATTTAGGGATGACTTTGAGACGTAGTTGGATCGAAAATCTTTTCATGATATAACAAGGAAAGTGAAAACAATAATTGAAATTTAAAGATGTGGAAAGTCAATTAATTCTAGCCCGATATGTTTTCAATTGTCTCTATGATCATATAGTAAGATTAGAAATCTTTCAAAATATCTTAGAAGACCAATTAACAACTTATACTACAAAATATATTTAAAAAGTGTCTGTCATGCCATGTGAAGGAGCCTTTACAACCTATTACTTATGGTGTTTCACATGGCTAGGTAATATGTCATGTTACTTCATCTTGGCCTGTGAGATGTCAATATAATAAGTTCGTCATTCATCAAATTGTGAAGCGTCACAATGATAATTGTTTTCCATACCATTATTTTTATATTACTTGTGAAATATGTATTTCATGATGATGGCCTTGTCTTTCAACCCATTAAATATTCAATCATAAATTAGCGCAAATTTTTCCATGGTCATTATCAACTTGTAATTCTCGATTAAATTTGCTCATCTTGATTGTGACAAGTCGCTCATGACACATGAAATATAGAAATTGACATTTTGAGTGTAAATTTGGCTCTTATTATATTATGTTTTCAGATAGTCTTAGTTACTACAAAATGATTTTTGTACATAAAGCACCAACTTTGACTATAATCCAAACATAGCCATAAAAGCACAAATGAATAATAAAATAAATGCAGGATATGTTGAAATTTTCTAAAATACATCGATGTTGACCTTTGTTTTGTAATCAAGATATTATCATTATATTAATTGTATCAATTTTTATGAAAGTCTTTAGGTATCCTCCTATATCATGGTGTTCTTTTTTTAATAAATATAATGTAGTTTAATTATTTTGTTATATTTTTATGTGATGTTCTTTGCACTTTTAAGTTTTATTACAACTACAAAGAGCTATTTTTATATCTTTAAAAAGTAATCAATAATTTTATGTAATGTTTGTGGAACTTAAGCTTTATAAATAAAAATCCTGAATATTTGGAATTATCAATTTTATGTATAAAAAAGATTAATTTGAAATAAATAATTTTATGCACTTAAGTTTTATATTAATTAATGACTATGATCATATCAAATTTAGATTAAGAGGACGAATATGAAAATTATAGATAATTCTTTTATTTTTTTTAGAGAACAAGAATTGCTTAATTTGAATAACTATGTAGAAAGTTGTCCAAAAGAGTAAAGTCTAAAAAGTTCAATTTGAAATGTATATTTTTATGAATTGAACTTTTCATTTGATATTTAATAGTACATGTGAAAGTTGTAGATAATACAATAATTTTTCATGAAACTAAAAATCATCTCATTTATTTAAATTACAAGTCTTTCATTTCTTTGTTTGTTTACTCTAGTGTGTACGATTATAAATTATAAAAGAGGGATTAGAAAATTATTGTATTAGATGATTAATTTACTGAGAGATAAGAGATTGTTTCTTACGTTTTAATGAAAAAAACATTTTTTATGATGGTTTTCGAGTAAGAACTTTTGTCTTGTCTATCGAAGTGAACAAAGAAAGTAAGGTAACAACAATGTTTTCAGAACCGGACTGACGACCGGACCGGATTCCTTACCGGGTCACGGTTGGATCGGTCCGATCGAGTTCGACCGGATTAAACCAGATTTTATTAAAATAATATTATTTATAATAATTATAAAGATATAATATAAATTACATGATATAATATATGAATATTGTATGAATAACTTATTAATAATATTAAAAATTAATATAAAATATTTTTTATTTATTAAAAGTTTAATAATGATTAACATATAAATATAAATAGATTATTATTAATTTAATATCTACTATTTATTGATGATAGATGCTATATTAATAAATTTCATCTTAAATTATTCTTATTTCTTTAATACTTTCCTTTTTATCTCCTTTATTTATGCTCTTTAATGATTTCCATTTTAATGTTATTCAATTTTAAATACTTACCTTTTTATTTTAATTTCTAATTTATTTTATACATGTCGTATTCCTTCCTTCTTTACCTTTCTTATATTTCTTTCCTTTTTCCTTTTTTAACTTTCCTATTTTCACCATTTTTTAATATTATTTTCCAAAATTCAACTTGAATCGGGTTGAACCGGTTCAACCACCCCGGTTCAATCGGTCGATTCAATCGATTTTTCCCGGTTCAATGTCAAAAATGATTTTGACATCAAACTGAACCGGATTTCCGGTCGGGTTTTGATAACATTGGGTAACAAACTTTTTTTTGCTTCGTTTGAAATTAAAGAAGGGCAGTAGTAAAATATAGGATGTAACAACAAAAAAGAATAGTTTAAATCAAAACGGTCTGCTTGTGGAGATAAAACCATACATTTATCTCTACAATGAGATAACAACATCAGAATAGAGATTATATCATCTATTTATTTGATTTAATCAAGAGAGGAGGATTATTAGATAAAACAGGGGGATTTATCCTATCAGGAGATAAAAGACCAAATCAGAGGGATTTATGACAGCCATATAAATTACTTTGAATAGAAAACCAAAATCTTTTCCTCTATTTTTTCCCCTTCTCCTCACGCACCGTCATAGATCGAAGGGAGTCCCTACTGATTTTCATAGCTTGGGTGAGGATTGATCGTTGTATTGTTGTTGTGGGTACATACATCTGGTTGTTTGGTTTCATTTTCCTCACAAGCCACGACTTGTAGGTGGTGAACAGTTAGGAAGAGGAGAGGTAATACAAGGACAAGGAGGAAACAACCATTGATCCAAACCGAATAGATCGAAGCAAGGATCAATCACGAATAGAGGTGGGTGAATCGAAATCACCTTGCATAAATTGGATAGATCAATTTCCCCTGCTTCTGAATGAACCATGTTAAGAAATACGAAAGATTATCGAAGACTATGGAAAGAATCGGATTGCTATGTTCTTCTTGATTTTGTGATTGTTGGGGTTGATTTCTTGTACGAAAATTGATTGCTATTATATTAAATTGCCTTGATGATTGTTAGGATTCATAAATTATGCTAAGATGAAAATTTGTTAATGATTCAAGTGAATTTCGAGTTGAAATCGGCATGGAACCCTCCCTGTCATGGTCATGCCGGCCTTAAGGCACGCTCATGCCACCTCTTTCATGATCGTGCCACACAGTGGGCATGTCACGGGGTCATTTTCGGACACTATATCACGTGCGGCGACTAGACGGATAGGCACCTAGCCAAGCCTATTTTGAGTTTGCAGCGAAAGATTTATGTTCGAGATGACTATGCCGAGAGTCGCTCTTATAGACATTCGATCACGGGTATGACTAGAGTGTTGACTACTCGTCACGAGACCGTGGCATTAGCGCGTTGCGGCGCTAATGCAGGTGCTTAAAGTTCGAAGGGACAGTCGAGGAACCACAGGATGCCACGAAGGGACACCGATGTGGGTTTCCACCCCACGCTCAAGGCCATGACACTAGAATTAAAGGAAAGCTTGCTTGTATTGAATATGATGAAACATAACATACATATGGGCCTCGGAAGGCACTAGTGAACTCCTCCTAGTGTACCATAGGTATATGAGTCTTATTACGTATTGAAGATGCAAAGACGTACCCTACGGGTATCGTCACCTACTTGGTCATTCATAAGGATGACCTTACAAGATAAATGCCCTAAGGGCGGATAACTTGATACTCCGTAATATTACGCAGTGCGGGACGACTACATGTGTTCCATAATTTCGGCGCTGAGTAGCCGAGAGCTATAAGTTGAGCGGCATTGGTGCCGCGAGGCTTTACGCTTTATGTCATGGGAAAACGCCCCGTGACAGGCACGCCCATGCCTTCATCTGTCAACAATAAGTAAAATCGGTCGAGCGGCCGAGCGTCTAATCTGGCACATCCGTGTCATCCTTCTGGCACGCCCATGCCATGACCAAATTCTCAGGCGAAAGCATAAAACCGATCGAGCGACATTTTTAGACCAGTCAACCACCCTTACACTCCGTCACAGTCGTGCCCTCTTATGGCACGCCCGTGCCATTCCCTTGTGCTACTTCGACCATGTCATTCACATCGGCATGGTCGTGTCACTATGCTGTCATGGCCGTGCCAAACTACAAAATAGTCTCTTTTTATGTTCATCCTCTTTCCTTGATTTTGATCTGATCATTGCATGTTTGTCGTATGATTAAGCATGATTATGATTTATTCTAATACCAAGTCCTCACTGATATCCCTTCCTATTTAAGATATAAATTCTTTTATTGATTTACTCTCCCATTGATCTTTTTGTCTCCATTGTATGAAGACCAAAGAATAACAAGATTTTAAAGTGATGAATAAGTTAAGATGGAAGATGAATAATGGGTTGTCAATCCAAGCCAAATGCCTCAATATAAGAGTCGCTCGTATCATTTGCTCGGCATATCCCAAAAATTTAAAGTCGTCGAATTTCTAAGCATGATGCAAGAATAGAAAGTATGTACAAGTAAAGCAAGCATGAATGTTAAGTCAAGTATCGTTATGATTTATGTCAGGATTAATAAGTCTACTCTTGATTCCAAATTTATTTTGTCTCATCATGATCTAATTATTTATCAAGATTTATTGGTTCTTATTATTCTAATGATTCCATGCTAAATTCCTGGCCAAGATAAGTTATGTCATCCTTCTGATTTCTCTATTCAAATTATGCATTATATGATCATATGGTTCTCCACTATGCTATAAAATTTACGAGATGACCTCATCTCCTGTGTTTAATTTTCACAGGGTCAGGTTAGTGATGACGTGGAGTAGGTGTGCTGCGACGATGCTCAAGCGACAAGAAAGCACATGAACGACATGACCTATTTAGTTATTTATTATTCCTTCAACATTTATGAACCTATGATGTAAATCTTATGAGATTCATTTAGAAATGATGGAGCCACTTTTCTATACTTTTGTAATTTTTTTATTTTATTATTCTTTCGCCGACGTGTCTCAGTTCTTGACTAAGATATAATCAAAGTCATAGCATTCGTAACGTCTCCAGGTTAATCTTCGCCACATGGCGTGATTCGATTTGGGGGTATTACGTAGGAAGTCAGAATCATAATGTAAATCAAGATGTTAACAAATTCTTATCTTTTTTTTTTCTTTTACTAGTCTCCTTTTCTATACTAGCTATTATGTTTAACATTAAAATTTTAAATCAGTCTTATACTTTTGTACTCTTATTTGACGATCCATTAAACATTCAACTTATCCATCTTTTTTCCATTGTGATTCAATAATAATTTTATCATACCATATCCTATATATATTTATATATATATATATAATCTAAAATATATGAGAAGTCCGTAGTCCTTCCAAAGAGGAGGTTGCCTTGCTCAACGTCAGATAGAGGAGCTAGACAATTTATTTTCACTTTTATATCAATATATAATAATATAATATTTTATAAAATAAAAAATAGTACCACGGTGACGTTATCTGCAACCGCCAATAGTGCATATGGAGGACATCTAGATTTCCACTCTTTTCACATGTTTTTATTATAATAATAATTTTATAGAAAGAAAGATAAAAATTATAAAGATAAATAATTAAGTCATCTATGTTTATCATAAGTTAAAAGTCGGTTCACCATATCGAATTTAATTAATTTCGTTAAATTCATTTTGCATCGTGTAACTCATGATAAAAATATTCTATATTAATAAGAATTTGAATTTGAAATCTTACCTTAAGCAACACTCATCTTGGTAAAATTCCTTTTTTTTTTCAACCCAAAGAACGAAAAATGAGAATGATGACAGAACGTGATCTCGATGTTAAGGCAAAACAAAGTGATGCCTCGTTGTCGAGATGGGACAAGGGTGTAGCGTAGAGATGGGTGGATTGACGCAAAAGATGGGGAAATTAAACAAATTGCTTATTCATAAATGTTACAGAAAATAACTCATTTTCTGCTCCCTTGACTTTTCTCAATCATCATAGATAAAAAAAAAGTTTATAACATTGTAGCGAATTAATTAATTAACACAAACTAAACAATCATATCTCGAAATTATTAATTGATACAACAAAGTTGACTCGTATATACTGGCCAGATTATTTTGGGCTAGTGCAAACTAGATGCATGCATCATTTGCACATTAATTTCTCGATCGTTGTGACGTTTAGCTCTCCAAATTAATGGGAGCTTTCTTTATCAATTTATTTACGAATATATGAATTTTTGTCGATCGGAACTCATCAATATCCAAATTATTAGTACCCGACTAATTCAGTGTTCAAAGCTCGAGCGACAAAAATAATATCCCCGGCCAATATGACAATTTCAAGAATTGATTCTGAGCTACTAGTTCATCGACCATTTGAGACGCATTCCGGTATCACTATTTATTGATTATATATATGAAATAATTTAATTTGCCAAGAAATCTGACCAATCTACGTCTCAAATGAAACAAAGAACAAGGAGCATAAATTAACTAGTAGGTCGACGCAAGATTGCATGATTAGTTAATGAAGGCGTTTAAATCAAACAATTGATATATTGAAATTATCAAGTATATAACACCACAAAGTTGACTAATTAGTACTCAGAGTAGTTTCTTTAGCAGAATACATAGATTAATGCATGCTTCACTTGCACAATTTGAATGGTTGACGTACCTATTACAACCAAATATACATATATTATAAGTACGGATTCGTCCTCTCCCCCATTTAATAGGATCTCTCTCTTGGGGTTGTACGTCTGGCCAGCAAATGGATATATATATATATATATATATATATATATATATATATATATATATGATCCTTTAATTCTAATAATTATATTGATTTAGTCGTTCATTAATAAATTAATGAAAATTCTTGATAAATATTTTTTAAAAATAAATTTACAATAAATCTAAAAATATTATTGATATGTAAAAGTGAACCCTTTGAGTTCATAAACCTCTATCCCTACTTATATTTAGTGTAATGTTCTTAAATTTCTTCTAAACTATCGTGATATTTCGTTTTTCATCGTCAAAATATGAACTTACCTTACGACATATCTAAATTTTACCATAAATTTTCACTTTAATTCTTCCGTACAATTCTGTTAACTTTTTTATTATTTTTACTTTTTCTTATTTATGAAAAGACTAAAATATCTTTTCATGAACTCTAATCGCTTTCATGTTTAAAAATAATGCAAAGTTAAACAAAATTATAAAAACTTGTACTGGGAAGGGCATTAATATATAATAATAAATTATTTTTTATATTTTTATATTAATTTTAATATTAAAAGAGAGAAGAGTTCATGAAAAGATATTTTAGCTTTTCATAAATAAAAAATAATAAAATTAATAGAATCATACGAAATGACTAAATTAAAAAATATGATAAAATTTTAAAATATCGTAAGATAAGTTTATATTTTAAAATTAAATACAAAAAATCGTGATAGTACAAGATGATTTAATCAAATAACTTTTATATTTACGATCATTATACATATTTGGCTTAGGTAAACGTTAAACTCGATCGCCGAGCGGAAAGCTGGTTGATTGAGCTTTAAGTCACCGCGATTCCCTTCCTACCGTACGATATATAGAAATTGACGAACATTAAAATACTCTTTATCTCTCTCTCACACACTCTCTCTCTCTATCTGTCTACCTCAATTTTTTTATTTGACTGAATGATTACAATTTACAAGATCACCTTAATTTGCCCACGAAGCCGCATTGGCTATTGAATCAGAGGAAAGAGAGAAAAGCAAACAAAATGGATAAAAATATATGGCTAGATAATGAATTATAGGAGGCCTTCATTTTCTCCATGCGATCACCAAAAGGACATTAGCAATAGTTTAATCTTTGTTTATTGGTTTAATCATTATACCTAAACGACATATTCACCAAATCCACTATATTTTCATCGCTAATAGTTCTTCGAAAATTGCCAATTAATTATTATCAACTAAGCAAATTCTAAATCTGATCAAAATTAGGTACATATAGTTGTGTTCAATATACATGTAAAATCGAAACCAAGTACATATAAATTGTGTCTTTTTTTTTCCCGAATCGAATCAAAAAGAGATTCAAACTTTCCCAATTCTTGTTCGTTTGTTATATTTCTTTCCTTCATGACAGCAAAGGAGATTTAACTTGCCAACGTCAGATAACCGCATGCAGAATTTTCAACCTTATCTTCTGGCAGACGAATAAATATTTTCCTTCCATTGTATTACAAATATATTTGAAGCCTCGGATAATATAATGAAAAAAATATGAAACAAATAAATTAAGCAATATAAATAGTGAGATATAAGAAATTAAAATTATAATATCTCGACTCATGAATATATGAATAAATAAATTACGGCATGCTTCGTGCCATAACCCTAATTTGTTGTTATATGTATCTAATACATATTTCATAAAAGTTATAGACATTACTTTAACGAGCTCGTACAACTAAACCACCATGTAGCCGTTCACGTGATGGAAGACTAAATAGTGATGTTCTTCGTTAATATATAAAATTTGTAAGACAAACTTTCACTGTTACCGTCTTAAATTACAAAGTCATATATAGACTGAATTATATAAAAATCAATCAATAATGTCACACCGAGAATTGAACTCGAGAGACTTGTTCAATTTGACAGTACTGAATTTTATATCATGTGATACTTACATTTTGTTTCACTTATATTTTCCTTCGGTATTCTCTCCATGCGTTTCTCCAATAATGACTTCAATGGAAAAATTGTTGAAAAGTATTTTGTTTTAGGAGTTTTGTGGTGTTTGAATTACAAAATAAATTTATTTATAGGTAACAGAAATAAAATAAGAACATTTCTCAAACGTAGGAAAACGATTATATATCCTTTTGCGGAGAAAAAAGATTGACTACCTTTAATTTATAATGGCCAGGCAGTAATATTCCATCGGGGGTTCGAAGAGTGAACTGGCACCTCTTCCCTATATAAGGCTCATGTCAGCAGCCAGCTTCTAACTCAAAACAAAGTCGGATTATAGTAGAAATCATATTCCACTACATGGAGGGTGGTGGAGCTAATAAGGGGAGAGAAAGCAGGAGAGTGGCTGCCGAAGGGGGGAGAGAGGACTTGGAAGAAAAGACGGTCGTAATGGTTGGAGGGCAAGATAGTGAGGAGGATGAGAGAGAGAGCAGCAAAGGGCAATCACCTCACAAAGATGCAGATGCCCAGGACAAGGTTCATTAATTACACCTCCATAATTTTTCTCGACTACCTTTCAGTTTTGCACTGAGAAATCAAAGTTTTGTGTTTTGATCGATTGACGACGTCGATCCATGGACTGTAGTCAATTAATGATCGATGATGATTTTGGTGGCATATTATGCAGAAGCCCGGATGGCAACGGTTCATGGCTCATGTTGGACCTGGATTTCTCGTTTCCTTGGCTTATCTTGATCCTGGCAACTGTGAGTCGATTTTTCAGCACATATACGCACTCTCTTACTTTTTTTCCCTCTTTACTTTTAGATTTATTTGTGAGTACTAATAGCGTAGAACCGATCCTTTTACCAGTTTCATATTCTCTATCGTTGAAAAATCAATAACAAAAAGGTTGAAATTTTACTTTAGTTTGTCGAGCTCTCTCAGTTTTGATTTATGAGTACGTATCTGTGCACATATAATCTCCATATTTTGATGTTTTTGTTATGTCGCGTGCAGTGGAAACGGACCTGCAAGCAGGAGCTAATCATAGATATGAGGTGAGTCAAAACTAAGACATATATATATATATATATATATATATATATATATATATATATATATATATATATAGGATAACTCAATTAGCTTTCACCATGCATTTGTATCCAGAATATATATGATTGAATTCGTTAATATGGAATGATCGTATCGTCCAACTTTCTTACATGTGTTTTAAATTTTAATACGCATGCATGCATAAATTTCTCCGAGGTTATTGGGATATATATAGAATATATATCCCTATATTAATAGATAGATTATGCATGGTCTCTCTCTCTCTCTCTGTATATATATATATATATATATATGGGCATGCATGCAAAAATCGATGTATGAGAAGAGTTTTGAGTGTAGACGTTGTGACTGGCTTGTAAACATTTATTCCCAAGCCCTAATTAATTCCTAAGCCCTTGCCGTTTCCATGTTAAAACCTGCCCCATGTGATGTTCATTTCCATACTTGATGTGGAAGCTACAATCGTTGACTCGTCATTTAATTAGATTATGTGAAGCTTTTGCTTCGGTGAAGTCGCAAACCTGACAAACAATAATGTCCGTGCACGTGCCCTTATCAATCTACCTACCAGAGCAATTTTAAAATTCCTCTCATTACCCACCTTTCAGAACGTTTTAAAAAATATTGAAATTAAGAATTCTTAATTCTTAATATTATATTACACACACATACATATATAGAGAGAGAGTTGGAGGATTTCAGTCCTTCCATGCGTAATTTTTAACTAGAATCTTATGGTCCTGAACTTGACACCGAGGAATATAAAAATAACCGTGTTTGTTAATATAGGAGCAAAAAGACGAGAGAATATGCCATGAATATTTTAGTTCATCTTTGCAAATTTATATATTACTGTGAATTTATATATTATCGTTCTAGTTCCTTAGGGACGTCGAACGAATAGAATATCATACACGAAAGTAAATACATGAGATTCACGATCTCACAAGTTCATCCCTTCATTAGATTGCATATTTGGGCAACAATAGATATCATACTCAGACTTGAGAGATTGCAGAGAAATCTAGGCCATCCCTCGGATTCATCGATAGTTGAAGTAATTTCAGAGAAGAAGTTTAATTATAATAAAATTAGAAATCTCAAATTTCAAGAAGAACTTAATTTTAGTGAAGTAAAAATATAATTATAATATACTACAAAAATAGAGTACTAATCAACTCGATTACAAACCAACTCCAATAGTAATTCGAGTGAAACTTAAAAAAATATATCTTTCTTATGAATGGAACCACGGTTCTTTTAAGTTCTCGATGAACAATTGAATTGATAAATTAGTTCGAAGTGTTTTTGAATGAGGTGGAATATGAGGAACTAAATGATTGGTGTGATAAAAAAAATTATATATGATAGATTAATTTTAGTGGGCATTTGAATAAAAATAAGTATTGTAAATATAAACATATTTTTTTAAAAAAAATAAAAATAAAAGTATAAATTAAAATTTCTTATTAAAAACAAATAGTTAAAAATATATTATTTAAATATAAAAAATCATTTTTAATAATTTATATTTAATGAAATATTAATTTTTTAACGAAATAATAAATAATATCATATTAATCCTTTATTATAAATATTTTATATATAATAAATATTTTTTTATATAAGAAATGTAAAAAGAATAAAGAACTATAAAAGGAAAAAAGGATTTCAAAATAAAAAAGTCACGAGCTAGTTCTATCAAAAAAATGAAAAAATGAGTGGAACAAAGTCACGTGATCTTAATTCCGCCCTCATTCGCATTTAGACCGTATCACGTTGTTTAAGGAATTAGGTGGAATTGATTTCACCTAATTTTGATTGTCAAACGCAGTCTATGACTTGAATTCTTCTATTTACATATAGAACTTGAATCTCTTCATTTACATATAGAATTATCTATCCAGCTCTGCTAATAGAATCCTTCTCAATTTTGAGGTTAATAAACTCCAATAAGCAAACTTTATTGTTGTTCGAACTCATTTCTAAATGTTACGGAAGTTTGAAGGTTTTATGAAAAATTAAGTTGGCAAAAGGAAACCGAATTATTTTATGTAGCAATTGAAGTTGAGCATAATGCCAAACCTCATAGACAATTGATTAGGATTAAAACTGCATCATGTGATAAGCTATGAGTCCACACACACACACATATGATCTGAGGTTAATCACTTTTCTCATTGTTTCTGAAATTAATAAATTTAACAGCTTCTTTGGGTCATACTAATCGGGCTTGTGTTCGCACTGATAATTCAATCTTTAGCAGCAAACCTTGGAGTAACAACAGGTAATAAATAAGTAGTGTTTTATTTTCAAGTTATTCGTGCGTTATCGAACAAAAATCATATAAATTAGCAGTTCGATTAATGCTATGAATTATCTTGATATGCAGGGAGGCATCTCGCTGAGCTTTGTAAAGCTGAGTACCCAAAGTATGTTAAGTTCTGCCTCTGGATTGTTGCTGAGGTCGCTGTGATCGCTGCCGACATCCCTGAAGGTTAATTAATTAATTTAATCTTCTTAAGCTCAATGCAATAACTTTATCTTTTGAAGAATTAATAAAATCATGGATGGTCGTGTCAACGACGTCTTTATTAATCGATCTAAATGAATTATTTTTGGCTGTTGGTGCAGTCATAGGGACAGCCTTCGCACTCAACATTTTGTTCCATATTCCAGTTTGGGGTGGGGTTCTGATCACAGGGTTGAGCACCCTATTACTTCTTGGCCTTCAGAGATATGGGGTAAAATATATTAGCTTAAATCGATTACTAATTTATTACATTAGTTAAGTTGTCCGAATAAACCTTAGTATTTTACGATTAACGTCTTGTAATTTATTATTTGCTGATCAATTTAACTTTGTGCAGGTCCGGAAACTGGAGTTGCTAATTTCCGCTCTGGTGTTTGTCATGGCGGCTTGCTATTTCGGCGAACTGAGCTACGTGAAGCCCCCGGCAAACGAGGTGCTGAAGGGCCTCTTTGTGCCCAGGCTCAAGGGCACTGGTGCCACCGGAGACGCCATTGCTCTCTTGGGCGCCCTCGTCATGCCGTAAGTGTTACGTCTATACGTGCATCACCTATATGTTTAACATGCACACTGAAAAGATCATGACATGATCATTCTTCTCTCTGAGCAATATATCTTCTTTGCGTATGTTCATGTGTGTGTGTTTGCGTTTTTCTCAGGCACAACTTGTTTTTACATTCGGCTTTGGTACTCTCTAGAAAGACACCACCTTCTGTCAAAGGAATCAACGTAAGTGCAGAAAGAAACTTAAAACTACACCCACAAAAGTATGGTTCATATACATACATACACATACACATATATATATATATATATATATATATATATATATATATATATATATATATATATATGCGCGCGCGCGCGTGCATTTTTCGGTGAGAATAATTACAATCGATTGATTGATTCCTAGTGTGTTCTCTTCTTTATGTATATGTCAACAGGAAGCATGCAAATACTTTCTTTGGGAAAGTGGGTTCGCGTTGTTTGTGGCTCTGCTCATCAACATCGCAGTTGTGTCGGTTTCTGGCACTGTCTGCTCAGCCACAAACCTCTCCCCGGAGGACGCTGACAGATGCAGCGATCTCACCCTTGACTCTGCATCTTTTCTGCTCAAGGTGATTTTTCTTTCCATGGATACCAGAATCATTTATTTATTTACTAGTCAAAATTGTCTGAGCATGAACTCTTCTTACAGAACGTCTTGGGAGGAGCGAGTTCAACTGTGTATGCAATCGCACTACTTGCTTCCGGACAGAGCTCCACGATTACCGGCACATATGCCGGTCAGTACATCATGCAGGTACCTGACTTTATATACTAGTAAAAACTTATCCCTGACAAAGGAGGAATACGCTATGCTAGTTTCATGTTTCTTGTACAAGGCATGCATGCTCATGATTAAGTATGAACTGTGTTTCTTGTGGTTAATGGCTTGGCAGGGATTCTTGGACATTAAGATGAGGAAATGGTTAAGGAATCTCCTGACTCGGCTAATTGCGATCGCTCCTAGTCTTATCGTCTCTATCATTGCTGGCTCTTCTGGAGCTGCAAGGCTCATCATAATAGCATCGGTAATGATATAATTAGTTGACCACATATAATTAACCATTATCTCTCTCTTGATTGTATTATCTAACCAATGAAATTATACAGATGATACTGTCTTTTGAGTTGCCATTTGCTCTGATCCCCCTCCTCAAGTTCAGCAGCAGTCGGACCAAAATGGGACCCCACAAGAACTCCATATATGTACGTTAAGTACAATCAGAAAGCCAAAGATATATACACAACTACTGAGATATATCACCAGCTTGATTGAGGAAAAAGAATATATATACTATTCACTTACATTACTTAAATTGGTGCATGCAGATCATTGTTGTATCATGGGCTCTTGGCTTGGGCATCATAGGGATCAACATGTACTTCCTGATCACCAGCTTCGTCGATTGGCTGGTCCACAGCAGCCTACCGAAGGCCGCCACTGTCTTGATGGGCATCATCGTCTTCCCGCTGATTGCCGCCTACATCTGTGCAGTCATCTACTTGACCTTCAGGAAGGACACTGCAGTCACCTTCTTAAACACCTCCGATTGTGTTGCCTCGCAGATAGAAATGGAGAAGGGAATGTCTGATCGTTTTGACCAGGCAAGAATAAGAGGAGGGAATGAGATAGTACCCTACAGAGAAGATCTTGCAGATATCCCACTTCCCGAGTGAATAATATTTCTGCATCAAAGTCTATGTATGTATGCACCTGCAATCTGCATCGAGTTGCTGAAATTAATATGTATAAATGTTCTTAGTTTATGTATGTTGAGAACAATATGATATGTAAGTAGCAAGAATCATGTAGCTTGTCTCGGGCAATTAGTAGCTCGACTTCGATCTGAAAAAGAAAAAGTTCCAGTTATACAATCACTACAAATTTACACAACAAGAAAAAGTCGGATTTCCGACGGATTTTTTCCGACGGTCTGACATCCGTCTAAACTACTGACGATTTTTTCGGCGGATAGTGTAAACCGTCGAAATTTTCGTCGGGTATTTTTCGACGGTCGAAAGCTTCCGTCGAAAATTTTGGCGCTTCGACGGTTCAGACCGTCGAAAGTTTCGACGGTTTACCTATCCGTCGAAAGTTTCGACGGTCTTAGCCGTCCAAATATTTCAATGTCGGTCCCATACTATTATTTAAATTTTTGACGGTTTTGACCGTCGACATTTGCGACGTTCGTCGCAACCGTCGATATTTCGGCGGTCATACCCGTCAAAATATTATGAGATTTTCATTGATTAAAATATTCAACCTTAATTATTTTCGACGGTCTTAACCGTCGAAAATGGAAAGTTATAATTTACGCAACTCTGTTCAGTTGGAAATTTATTAATACACATATCGACGGCTGAAACCGTCGAAAGTTTCGACGGCTTAGAGAACCGTTGAAAGTTTCGACGATTTTTCCAGCGGGTTTGAGCCGTCGAAACTCGAATTAATATTATATTACATTTACCTATGTTGCGACGGTTATGACCGTCGAAAAATGGCTATATAAATAGCCGACCCCACTGCCACTTTGTCCATTTTTGAACCCGATTACTTCCTCTCGTCCGCATTACGTCCGGCCGGCATTTCGTCCGCATTTCGTCCGGCCGTCGGCCACCTCCTGCCGCGTTTCGTCCGCATTGCCTTCCCTCACCGCCGCCCGAAGCTTCCACCGCCAGGTCGCCGCCGCCAGGTCGCCGCCGACTGCTATCTCCGGCGCAGGTAGGCTCCGATCCCCTCCTCGCCTCCTTGCTCTCTCCGGCGGCCAGATCCGGCCGCCCTCCTATTGCTGCGGCCAGCTCCGATCGCCCTCCGCGAAAAGTTGGCCGGATCTCGATCTTGAATTCTTATTGCATTAGTCCATTTCAATCCATGTAATAATGTTTAGCTACTAAGAATTTCGAAACCAGCCGTAGATCTCGATCTTGGCCTGGAACAAAGTAGCAGTAAAATGTGAGATGCATTTCCCCTTTCTCCCTTCGGAACGTCCTCTTCATCTTTTCTCCATTGATTGTTACTCGTATTTAATAAGTGGTTGCGAAATTGTGGCTAATGATTTGAATTATCTTGAACAAAGAGATATGAGAAAAAAGTTTTAGACATCTATTTTAATAGAAAAATATTAAGGATTACAATTCAAGAATGTAATTCCCATATGAGTGGAGTTTACATCGACAGATTAATATTGCGAAAGCAAATAAAGTCACGACCTTTATGAGAGAGTGCATTGACCTAAAGCTATGTCACGATTGTCAATCCTCATATAGTCTAAAATTAACCTTAGACCATTTCTAAATTCCAATCATTATTTTTTTATTGTATTTAATTATTTTGTGATATTTTATTCCAGATCCGGCCGTCCTTCTTTACCTCCTGTTCATGGACCTAACAGTTGGATTCATATTTCGCAGCTCAATCTCATGAACGACCAACTTTACATCAATATCAGAGGATTTGTGATGTGAGGTAAACATATATCAACCTATGTAGCTTCATATCTAGTAGTCCTGAATATCAGAGGATCTAGATTAAAATATAGCTTGATATCTGCTAATCATTTCGAATGTTCCAAAAATATATAGTATTGGATACTTCTATTGTACTGCAATAGCATGAGAATTTATGCAATCTTTTCTTCATTTTTTTCTTCTCTCAACTGGCCATCAATTTGAGTTCCTCTGAACACAAAGTTTAATGAATTTGGACTACCTCAGTTTAAAAGTTTGTGTGCTATAAGTATATTCATTTATGCCAAGAACAAGTTTTCAGAATTCGATTTGCATATTTGCATATTTCTCTTTTGCACTATGTTCTTCTTGCTGTAATTGTTTCCTTATATTAATCATGAGCCATATTGTGCTTCAGTTGTTCATAGTTATATATATAACTTAACTTAGAAATTAAATAAATCACCTCATATTTATGCATTGATGAAAGAAGCCTCCATCTTTTCCGTCAAATAGCCACAAGATGTTATTCCCTAATGTTTTTATTTGATCATGTTAAGGCCAGAGATTAGAGATCACTAGTGAAGACAACTTTGATCCATTAATAACTTAGACTCTGCAGGGCTCCATAATTTGCAGACCGTACACAATTCTAGGGAAGAGTGCTTTTGGAACTTCAAGATCTAGCTTATTCCTCTCTATATATTGATCTTCTGCCTAGTGAGTTCTTCTATTCTAATCTTCCATTCTAATATTCCTCTCTATATATTGTCATTGTTGGCTATTCATTTATTTAATTTTGTCTCGACTTCCTAAAAAAAAGAATCTTCTTTGTAGTATGATAAGATAATTTTCCATTGGGATTTGCTTCACATGGTTTGCGCCTTTGATTATATATGAAGGCTGCAATTCAATTCAAATACATTGTGCTTGTACATATCCATAAATCGAAAGTTTATGACTTTCTGTGAAACTTGAATCCATTCGTAGATTTTGCTTGCACATGGGATCATATGCCTATATAGAATGCTCCTGAATTTACATCTGAACCAGAGCATAGTTCTTAGGTTCATGTATGTTTTATTGTGCATTTGTTTCCATTATTGGAAAATCAAGTATTTCAGCTCGCTATACATGAATGACTGTTATTTCATAAACCTTTAATCTTTCCTTATAAATGCATGACTTTAGTTTTTCGCTGTGACTCTAAACGACATAAATTATTTATGATTTATCCGTCATACATGCATGACGTAAATTTGGCCACACTGAATTTTTTTATGATTTGCAAATAATGCAGCTGTTATGTCATACTTGAACGATTGTCGATGGATGTACAATAAAAATAATCCTAATCGTAGAGGTTTGACACAAGAATTCATAGATAGCGTTGACTATTATGTTACTGTAGCTTGTCAATCTTTACAATATCAGCGGGAGGGAACAATTAGGTGTCCTTGTTTGAAATGTGCCAGCACAAAGTTACAGACGATAGAGACTGTCAAAGTTCACTTATATAGAAAGGGTTTCAAACCGAATTATTGGCAATGGGATGATTTAGGCGAAGGAGCGCCTTCGACAAGCGTCCCAAATCCATATCTTCATTTTGTCGATCCTGAACC
Organism: Pontederia crassipes; assembly: GCA_030549335.1. Classification (NCBI taxonomy): domain Eukaryota; kingdom Viridiplantae; phylum Streptophyta; class Magnoliopsida; order Commelinales; family Pontederiaceae; genus Pontederia; species Pontederia crassipes. The sequence continues at coordinate 42,638,162 of CM060190.1, forward strand.
AACATTTACTTCGTAATATGAACAGTTAGTTTATGACGCAGCTGCAACTGAGTATGTCAATATTAGATTTGAGCATAATGAAGAGGCACCAAATTCAGAAGTAAGAGATTTTTATGACTTACTCAACGCATCGAGTCAACCCTTGTGGACTGGGTGTGAAAGTCATTCGGAACTATCACTTGTTGTTAGATTATTGAATCTGAAAGCCGACCACAATATTTCACAAGCATGTTTCGATGCATTTCTAGATATCTTAAAAGAGATCATACCAACTGGGGCTCGTATTCCTGAAAATTTTTATAGGACAAAAAGATTGGTCAGTAAACTTGGTCTTGGCTCAACTAAAATAGATTATTGTCGTGATGGTTGTATGTTATATTACGACGAAGACATCAATCTAAATGAATGCAAATTTTGTGAGGCCGAATGATATAGAGTGACTAACAAGTCTCAAGTGACTGTGAAAAGAATGAATTATTTGTCTCTTATTCCAAGGCTTAAAAGACTATACTCATCTATCGGGTCAGTGTCGCAAATGAAGTGGCATGCATAGCATAATACTTCTGAAGGTGTCATGCTTCACCCATCGGATGGTGAAGTGTGGAAACATTTTGATCGTAAGCATCCTGATTTTGCTAGGGACGAAAGGAACATAAGGCTCGGATTATGCGCGGATGGTTTTACACCACATGGTCAGACTTCAGTTCCTTATTCATGTTGGCCGGTCATAATAACACCTTATAATTTGCCACCTGGAATTTGTATGTCCGCACCTTATATATTTTTTACATGCATTATTCCTGGTCCTCGGAGTCCTAAACAGAAGATAGACGTGTATTTACAGCCTCTAATAGATGAGCTAAAAGAAATGTGGGATGATGTCGTCGCTTATGATGTGTCGACCAAATAAAATTTCACATTGAAAGCTGCCTTATTGTGAACCATTAATGACTTTTCTGCCTACGGGATGTTGTCTGGTTGGATGACCGCAAGGAATTTAGCTTGTCCATGTTGCATGAAACACTCAGATGCGTTCACTTTGAGAAATAGGGATAAAAATAGTTGGTTTGATTGTCATAGACGGTTTCTTACAGGTGATCATCCGTACAGAAATAACCGAAACGCATTTCGACGGAATAGGCTTGTAGAAGATATGGCTCCGGTCAGACCCTCGGGAGCTCAATTACATCGCATTGTCAATGCTTTATGCAGAATTATCGACGACCCAAATGTCACATACAATGAGTACGGTGTTTGTCATAACTGGACCAAACGAAGTATATTCTAGGATTTATCTTATTGGTCTGATTATTTGATACGTCATAATTTGGACGTCATGCACATTGAGAGAAATGTGTTTGAAAATGTATTCAACACCGTAATGGACATTAAGGACAAAACAAAGGACAACCTAAAGACGAGACTAGATTTGAAGGAGTACTGTCGAAGGCCAGAGTTGCACGTAGTGACTTTACCTAACGGAAGATTATCTAAACCAAAGGCAAGTTATGTTCTCACTAAGAAGCAGAAGACTCAAGTGTGTCGCTGGATCCAAGAGCTGAGAATGCCGGATGGTTATGCATCAAATCTGACCCGATGTGTGGACATGAATAACTTGCGTTTGTTTGGCATGAAAAGTCACGACTGCCACATATTCATGGAAACTTTGCTTCCTACTACTTTTTCTTCACTCTCGGACAAAATTTGGAAGCCGATAACGGAGTTGAGTCAATTCTTCAAAGAATTATGTTCTACAACATTAACGGTGAAAAATATGACCCAATTGAAATGTAATATTCCGATAATATTATGTAAGTTAGAACGAATATTTCCACCGGGATTCTTTGATTCCATGGAGCACTTACCTATTCATCTGTCATATGAGGCAAGTGTAGGTGGACCAGTACAATATAGGTGGATGTATCCTTTTGAAAGATATCTCAATCGAATAAAAAGGACGATTAAGAACAAAGCACGTGTCGAATGATCCATATGTGAAGCGTATATGATTCAGGAGATTTCGTACTTCTGTTCTTACTACTTCGAGTCTCATGTTAAGTGTGCGAGGACCAGAGTCCATCAAAATGATGAAGTTCCAAAAGAACAGTCTGATGTGGCATCTTTGTCGCTCTTCAATCAGTTAGGATGACAATTTGGGAAGCCAAGGAGTAGATGGCTCAGTGATGCAGAATTCAAGTCTGCCACGAATCATGTCCTTCTAAACACGTCGGAGGTGCAAGGCTACATTAAGTAAGTTTAATATCCATGCGTTCTTTTCTTTAACGTCTTCCCAAATAACATTTTGATTTAGCCATCACTTTATATGTAGTGCTTTCTTGCAATACTACAATGTCCCTGAACAATATGTACAAGATGGAATCGAGAATGACTTCGCACCGTGGTTTAAGGAACAGGTAATTCTCAAAATATTCTAAACAATTTGATGTCTTCAGCATCTACTATACTCATTTATTTTCATATTAGATTCTCAGTACCGGCACGGCGTCTAGTCTCCATAATTTGACATGGGGACCGGCTCGAGAGGTGAAAAGTTGGCCGGTGTATTTTGTGAATGGTTATAAGTTTCACATTGAAACTTGGTCGATCGGGAAGAAAATCGTGAACAGTGGAGTATGTGTCGTGGGATCCACGGACGAAGAAAATGAGCGTGACTACTACGGTGTTCTCAAAGACATTATTCAACTGCAATATACTGGAGGTAATAAAGTCACATTATTTGAGTGTAATTGGTTTGATCCAAAGGAAAGGAGAGGGATGCGAGTTCACAAAGATTTCAAAATAGTTGAAATACATCACAATAGGTGTTATGAACATTTTGATCCTTTCATTATTCTGTCTTCTACAAGACAAGTATATTATGTGCCATATCCGGAGAAGACCAGGGACAAAGCACAATGGCGGATTGTAATAAAGACGAAGGCAAAAAGTAGGATAGAATTTGACGGTGCATTGCAATGTGCCTTTCAAGATGACTTGCAGACTTCTGTGACCCCTATTGTCGACACCGAATTAGTCGACGATCTACAGGATTCGGAACACATATTTGAAGACTTCGATAACGTCGACATACAAAATGATGAAAACGGCTCGGACGAAGATGAATTTGGAACTACGTCGACTTTTGATGATGATGATGATGATGATGATGATGATGATGATGGGTACCAGTCATGTGGAAACTTAGATGATGAGTAATGATATTATTACTTGTCGTCACGAATTATCATTTTTTTACCTTACGACTAGATATTTTATTACGACTGTTGTCATCTTATGGATTGTTCATTTACGACTCATTTTCATTTTGTATTATAACGGTTTATTGAAATTATCATCTCGCAATAGTTTGTTTGAGGCGTTAGCGATGCATGTGGACAAACAATCGGATCGACGGATGCCTGACGCGGATGATGCATTCTTATATTCGCTACCATCTCGTGAGTGTTTAAAATAATGATCAGAAGAATTTTACGCAAAAGCTTATTCGAATTAATTTGTTTATTTTTTATAAGCACCTCCAGATATTAGGAATTGGTTCTCGAGTTATACGTACAATTCCGTTCATCAAGATGCAACACAAGACGTAGCCGAACATAGTCAGGTCGAGACGTTGTGACATTTAAATTTTTTATCAATTGTGAATTTGACTTGAAATAAATTTTGTATTATGCAGATGTATCGATTTGTTAAAAATAAAAACAAAGGAAAGGAGTCGGTCGTCCCTAGAGCTCTCAGTACTCCGTCGGCTCCTATATCAGTACTGGGCATTCGCAAAATAGAGCGTTCTTCTCCTCCGTCGGCTCCTAGATCAGCCACGGACATTCGCATAATAGAATATTCTTCTCCTCCGCCGGGTCCTTCCTCTCACGCTGATATTGCGAATTTGGATACACAATTGCCACAAGAACCCGTCAGAGCTCGTTGTTCCGTGGAAGGCTCGGATCAGGCTTCGTCAAATCATGTTTACAAAGCATACGTGCAGCCAGATGAAAATTTAGGATAAGTGTTATTTTATGTATATCGAATCCTTATTCATGCTTTGATTCAGCCATGACATTTTATAATTCTGTGTCATTCCAGGTTTGTACCGTCGAAACCAGCGACTGCGGCAGTTACTAAAGTGTTGCGACATAGTTATACTGAAGCGTGGCTTACATGGAGGGAAGTTCCTTATGCCACGAGACAGATGCTATTTAATAAATTTCAGGTATCATTAGAAGCCAACATGATCATTAAAAATTTTCTTCGTAATAAATTTATTATTTTTAAACACATGCAGGCTGATGTGTGGTGGGAGCCCGAGCATATGGAAAATACGTGGAAGGCTTTTAACTCTCGGTGCTCGAAGAGATTGTTCGCGATGCTTTCTGAAGCTCGAGTTGACGAAGAACGACCCAATTGGATCCCCGAGATCGTTTGGATCGATTTGCTAGGAAAGTAGTCCACCGAGGAGTACAAATTGAAATGCGAAAAAGCAAAAACCAATTAAGAGTCCGACCAAGGAGCGTGCTTGCATTCGGGCGGATGTGTATCCACGAGCACGATTGCTAAGAAAATGGTAAGGTCTTTCAATACAGTGTCGAGAAAATATTATACTTTAAATTTTAAATTTTAAAATATTATCTCATTGCAGGAGAAAGAGACGGGTAGACCACCTACTCAGGACGAAATATTTCTCCGAACTCATCAGAAGAAGAACAAAGAATGGGTTTCGGATTATGCCCTGGAGACATATGTATGTAAATTTTTGTGCCTTTATTTTTTTCTAAATTGCAAGTTAATAGTTAATTAACAAAACTTTGAAGTCGATCACCTAGTCGTCGTTTATAGTTAATTATTTTTGTCGGTTCTTTGTATTTTCTTTATATTTCAGGAGTCTTATAAAACAAAAGAAGTTGATCATATTACGCAAGCCACGCAGGAGGGGACCACACCGTTAACCTCAAGACAACTTTGGACGGACCACGTCGGCGTGAAGAAGGGTCGTATTTACGGCCTCGGATCTTCTATTAGTTCAACTGATATTGGATATGGTCGACGAACTACTTCAGGTTCATCTCCTTCTAGTATGCAAGAAATTATGGATTAGGTGACCAACAAGATTAGGGATGAGGTCAGAAAGGAATTCGAAAGGCCTGAACGTCGTAACAAGATTGAAATGAAGAAAATGATGCGTGCCTTCATGCGTGACGAATTGAACGACGACGATGCCGAGTAGATTCATTATACATAATTTTTTTTGGAATTTGCTTTAATCTGTAGATTCATTATACTCATTAGATTCATATGACTTTGACATCAACATGGGTACTAACTTAGATTTTATTCTTCATTCCTTTTAGTTAGATCTGTAGACTTTCAAAGTTTTCACCGAAAATGGAGTGCAGACAGCTGGATCATGTAAATGTCAGTACTCAGTATAAATAAATATACTTGTAGTTTATGTTTCCTATTTTTTTTCTGATTGGCCATGAACTTCAACATACTTCCTGATCACTGCATGAAATCATAAGAAAAGAACTTAGCAACCTTATTTTAATGATAACTTTGGCATTTTAGATTTAAATGATAATGATGATTAAAACTCATATGCCTCTATCTATTATTTTGGATGCAAGATTCCATTTTGCTTCAATTTTGAGATTCGGCGTTAGCTTGTTAGTTTACGCATCTTCTATTGAATTTATCAAATTATGTTGATGTTAGATTTAAATTATATTTTTATATTTTAGATTTTACTCTATATATCTGCACTTTCGATTTTACTCTTTAATAGATTTCAAATCCGAATTCATGTTTTTTTTGCATTTTCATATGTTATAAATTTCTGCAGTGATATTACTCTATTTCAATTTTGTACAGTGATGTTACTTTATTTTAATTTTGTACAGTGATGTTTTGCGACCAAGACGTTATGCAAATTGAACTTCAGCTCCTCATCGTGACCAAGACGTTATGCCAAATTTTAAGTGATGTTTTGATTATGTGATGTTCAATTTGTTTCATGTTTGGATTATGTGAATTGAATTATCTGTGATGTGATGTAATTGAATTATCTGTGATGTGAATTTGTGAATCTGCGAATTGAATTATCTGTGAATTATTTCAAATGTTTTGTATTATCTATTCAGACATTTAAAATTCAGCATTTTTTTAATTTTTTTATGTTTCTGACGGTCCTGACCGTCGGAAATAGCTGAAATATTGTAATGTTCAACGGATTTTTTCGATACTTACCGACGATTATATCCGTCGGTACAACATTATCGACAGTCGTAGCCGTCGAAATTTAATTGTGGAGCCGACAAGTAAAATCGTCGATACAAGAATGTCAACGGTTTCAACCGTTGATACTATCGACGGTTAAAGCCGCTGATATATATCGACGGTTAAAACTATCGATAGATATCGACGGCACGAACCGTCGATACTATCGACGGTTTAAGCCGCCGATAAATATCGACGACACGAACCATCAATACTATCGACGGTGTAAACCGTCGATATATATCGGCGGTCCTAACCGTCAATAATCAACGTTCGACAGCCACGCCCGCCAGCTAGACCGTCTGTAACCGTCGCAAATTATTTGTGACGCCCCTTTTTCGCACGGACACTATCCGTCGAAAGAACCGTCGAAAATCGTAATTTCCGACGGATCTGACCACTTTACCGACGGTTCGGACTGTCTGTAAAAGAAAATTTTCTTGTAATGTTACATATAAGAAATTGTGGATAATTTTAGCTTCTTCATAGCCCTTTTCACTGATGTGAACAAGTATATGTAGGCACACAAAATAAATGAATTGTTCGTACAAAAAAGAAACTGTGCACGGCCAAATTTCATTAAAAAAAATAGTTATCGCTGGGAAAAAGAATGGCTTTAAGTCCAATTTAATACTTTGTTTACGGCTGTGATGTTTCTTTTTGTTGAAAGGAGACCCATGAGCATTTTCCTGATGCTTTTGTTTACAGTTTTGGCCAATGTAGTTCGAGAAAAGTCGATTCGCTATTGGGGGCCCAATGAAAAGCTCAATTTCTGCAAATTATACATTTTTTTTTTTTTGCTTTGTAATTAGGAAGGAAAATGCATAACTGAATGGGCAAGTAGAAGCATTGGATTAAGGGAACACTTCAAATTTTCATGGTCATCATTATGTCATGGGAATCAAGATTTCTAATTTACTGTTCTAATTTCACCCTTAGCCCCTATTTGGATTGAAGAGAAAAAGAGGAAAATGAGAGAAAGGGAAGGTTGGGATGGGGCATATTACTTTAGTCCTATGGGTCTCTAAAACACATATGTATATGTGAATATCCAAATTCCTCAATCATCAAATCAGTCTGTTAAATCACAGTCAGTCAATCTAACATGTAAATAATAAAATTAGCAAAACCCTAAAACATTTTCTCTTTCTTCCTCCTAGAGTCACAACATGCACGTCCTAATATCCTTGCTCCAAGCTAGTTGTTGGTATTGTACTTTATTAAAGTCATATTTCATTGTTGTTGTTGACCTCTGATTTAGGCTGTCAAGGAGGGTTTTTTTTTCTTACAATGCTTCTTTAATTTCTTGTGTTTCTATATATGGTATTCCTATAGGTAGGACACTTTGTGGATGCTACGCAACCTATAATGCATATGCAATCATGTACTCTAAGTCATATCACTAAGAAGGATGTGTTGTTTCTAAGGATGCCTAATAACAATATTTAATGTCACCTCTTTTAGTTACTCTTTAACTTCCACATATTCTGGCTTGACTTTCATTATTTGAAAGTTTGAATGTTTGCTCTTGTGATTCATAGACATGAGCTATCAAGAATCTCTTATTGAATAGTTGAATTAACAGATAAGTTCATAATGTGATGGAGTTAATGTAATAATAAGATTTGATAAGTTTATTTGATAGATTTATGTTAATGGATGTTTGAATGAAATATAAAAATGATAGATATAAAATATAATTGTAATAATTAATAAATATTGAGTATAAATTAAAATATTATGTTATTAAAATAGAATAATTAATATTTAATAAGCTATATTTAACAGAATATTTAAAAACACGAAATAATAAATAATAAATAATATTAAATCAAACCTTTTATAATAAATATACTATATTTAATAAATAAATCATTTTGTATGAGGATGCAAGAGAGAGAATAAGGGAAGAAAAAAAAGAAAACCAAATTTGGAAAAAAAATTCAACATAAAAAAATGAGTTTGAAAAAAAAAAGCGGACGTCAACGCTACAATGAACGGAGAACATGATCGTCGATTCCCACATCAATTTTCAGTTATGATTCCGTTAAATGTCATATCGTTTGATGGAATCGATCAAACCAGACCATGGTTCCAACATGGTTCCAGTTGCCAAATGTTGTCTTATTAAAGTTCATGAGGTAACCCAATAAGCAATTTAGATGTAGATGTTGTCTTTGTTCATCATTCTTCCAACATGTTTTCAATCATTAATTGTGTGGAGTCATTTAGGAACACCTCAATAACTTAACTTTCCTCTAAATATATTCAATTGTTACCAACTAGAACCTAATCATTATCTTAATATTCTCTAGTCTCATGTATAATCGCAATGCCCATGATCTTCTTCTTCTTAGGATAGTCCTTCTTTTAATGGTCGGATTCCTTGCAATAATTCCATATCACCTTTGGATTTTTTTCCCTATTGAATTATAGCTTGCACTTCTTAAGTTATGGCCTAGATTTTTGCAAATTTATTAGTGGTTGATGCCAAAATTTATTAATATAGTCTTTTCCAATAATAATAAATTGAACAAAGTTTTTCACATTGTGTCTTCTTCATCTTGCATGCTCACATTTTATTTTTCTTAAATCCATCAATATAATATTCAATTAATCTGGTGATCTTGTAGAGTGACACTTTCTTTATCTATAGGAGTACATTTGTTGATTTGAGACATCAACACATATAATTTCAAGCTTTTATCATAGATTCTTTTGTAGAAGAGGAGAGAATGCCTACTGTAAGGACAGAACATCCAATATGATAACATCTATCCTTCTATAGAAGAGGAGTACATGTTTGATGCTAATACTGATCATAAGTTTCTTTGTGGTAGCGTCATTAAGAAATTCTTAAATTTCAATTAGTTTTCATAGTGCAAACATTAATTGCTAAGCATATAGAAATAAAAATTTAACATATAGCATGATTGAGGGGTCATTCACCATCAATTTCATTTCCATGTCATTACATACAAGTAACATAAGTCCATTATTTATCATCATTTTCATATCTCTATTATCATTCATCATAAGAGTAATTTCTTCAATCCAAATTACAAAAATATATAAACATTACAAGTGCAAATCTAAGCATGCAGTATGCTTTCCTTATGGTTAATCATTTGCATAAAATCATAGTCATCAAATATATAGGCCTTATTAAGTCTATTCCTTTAATATAAATATTTTCATTCATAATGGAAATCATAGCACCATAACTAAACCTAAAACATGTTCGAACTTCGCTCAAAAATCTTATGAAAAATGGATCATAATTTAGACAACCATAAGTATGGATCTTAGCACATGGATCATCCAAAACAGTCTCTTTTATATCTAGCGAGTCCATTTTTCATAAAGAATAATAAGAGGCCATTATACTACCCAACACTAGCATGATTCCTAAACCAAAGTAGTTGTTAATAACATTCATAACTCTCAAGAATCGAACCCCTGTTATTTAGATTCAGATATCACACCTTTCTATCAAATTTTGGATCCTTTCGAGTTAATTCCTTCAGACTTTTGTTCCTCCTTGATTCCTCACATACTCATATCCACCAATATTACCTTTGCAGTCCACAACAAGGAAGCATCGACTAGAATGGTGGAACAAAGTCTGCGAGAAGATGAAAGGAAAGAAGGAAAAAGAAGTGACACTTGGGATTATAAAGGAGACAAATGAGGATTTGTCCCCTTTAAATTTCAAGGGTTAAGGTGGAAGGTTGTTCAAGTTGGGTGAAAGAAAAAAGGAGGAGAAATCAAAACTAACTTCCTCCTTAGTGTGTTCACGTCCGGTGTTCCAGTCATCCGTGGAAATCGACATTTTTTGAAATTGTGAGATGTTATGATCTTCTTATTAGTTTGGTCATTTCTTCATTCAGGATTCAAATTCAAATCTAGAAATCGGCACATGTTACTTCAAACGCATATTATTATATATACAATTATAATTATGCTCGAGCAAAATTTACGTGTGCAGTTAATGGGAGAGTTTTTTCTTTGACATGTTTTTTTCAATTTAGAATGAGAAAATAAAATATATGAAGTCTTCTTTTCTCTCTGCATTCACCAAAAAGAAATTAATAGCTCTTCATAAATTGCTAAGTGTTATCAAATAATCAAACTATTATCTGTAACGTTGGAAATTTCACTCTCCTTTCACGTGAGAATTGAGTTTATTTTGAGTCATATTACCTACAATTGTTTCTTTTCGACATTGACCAAACAACTTAATTTTATCAAATAATAAATAATTATTTTCTTGTATAAAGTGCAGAACAAAACAACTTTCTAATATAGTGCAAAAACGAATTTAACTTTCTAACTTGTTTTCCTACTAGTTCTTAAAGATATCTATTTTTCAAATAAGTTTTCATTAAATAGCAATAAAAAGTTTACTTAGTCCTATGTGTATTTTTACACGACCCCATCTTGACCTATCAGTTCAATTATCTTTTAGATTCAAACACAAAAAGTTAGAACTTATAAGTAAGATAATACAAATGGATATAATTGCTTAATAGAAGCAATTGAACTTTAATAGTTTCATAAATGAGAAAATAATCAAAAGAATTAAATAATAAGTTTCTTTACTTAACTTTTCCTTTCTTCTTTACCTTTTTCTTTCTTTTTTCTTTCTTTTTTTCTTTCTTTCTTTCTTATACAATCATTCTGACTTTTTTAGGAATTGCACTACATCTTTTATTTTAGATACAACTTTCTATAGACATCGTATGTATTGTCCTAACATATCTCTTTAATAATTATTATGTATTACACCATGACACTTTTATGTATTTATATCATGGTGAATCAAGCTAAGACGAGGTGGGGATCAACTTTAGGATACTTGCTAAAACTTCTTCCCTTTGAATTTAATAATCAGTGCACATGATAAATCATATATTATAGTTTTATTTTCTTACATAGCTATCTTTGATACTTCAGTTTAATAAGATCAAAGACATGAGTAAAAAGCTCATTCAACAATAGATCAAAGCATGAAATAAAACATTTTTAACAATCATCAAAGCTCAGGTTGTGTAATGTAGATAGTGTGAAAATCCGTGTTTCATTTTGATTTCTTTAATCAATTGCAAAATCCGGACTAGATGTCATGAAACTTTGAGTTGGGTCGTCACGACGGATCGCTGAACACTTTTTTTTTTCTATTTTAACTCAAAACTCGAAGTAGGTAGACTGACACGAGTCAGGTCGATGGAACCAAATTTACCTGTCCTAAAAACTTCCATTCATACTCTAATGTAGAACCCAGACCGAGTTATATGAAGTCCAAGCCGAGTCTGTAGGACACCAAGAGGGGGGAGGGGGTAAATTGGTGTTCTAAACCAAAATATCCGATTTCACAAAAATTGTCATGGAAGCACAAATCGATTCGTTAATCCCTTTAAATCAAAACAATTCAAATCATAAGCATAATATGAGAGGAAGAGAGAGAAAAAAAAATCAAGCACAAACACACGATAGTTGTTGACAAGGTTCGACCACACCTTAGCATACGTCCACGCCAACTTTTCGACCTCAAAACCGTCGGAGATTTTACTAGAATCAATTTCTTTGTTCCAAATGGGACAAGGAAGAAATTCCTTTACACCACCGCCTTTTCTTTATTTCGAAAGGTAAGGAATACCTCTCCTCCAATGAAGCTAATATATTTCTCTCGTCCAAGAGGTAAGATTTTGAACTCCTTTTACATAGGGCCTCTCTCAGTATTTTTCTAAATAAAATATTTCTCTCTTTTATAATACTAAACTCACAAGAGGAGAAGAGAAAAAGAGGAGAAAACTTAAAATAAAAACTTCAAGGAATGATCTTCTTTTAATAACTTGAAGTTTTTCTTCAAAACTTAGATGGATAATATTGCTTTCGGCTTTGGCACTCCTTTTATAGGCTTTAGTACATGAAAAATTCATTCAGAAATTGTTTCACAAAATCTTCTTCAAATTTGACCGTTACTATTCATTTGACTCGGAGATCGGTCAATCGCACTTCTGGATCGGTCGACTGGTCTATGTGACTGTTGTTCGATTTCTTCAGCTTCTACGCTTGATCGCTTGACTGGACTATTGACCGGTAAGTCAATCGGTATAGTCTCGTCATTGAACCTGAGCAGCTCATGCGTTGATCGGTCGATCGGTGCCTCGACCGATAAGTCAACAGGTATCATCTCGACGCTGTCCAGAGCAGCTCATGCATTTATCGAACAACCGGTATATCCAGATCAGTCGACAAGTGTTCTCTCGACCGGCTTTCATTGTGTCGCTGACAGGTTGACAGTCCTGCACTGTTTTGATCATAACTTTTTGCACGATTATCCAAATTAGATAATCTTTAATTCTATGGATAGTTAATAGAATTCTCTACAACTTTGATGTTTATTATTCATTCAAAATTTAATTATACCATAGTATTTAATCAAATTTTATGCATAAAGATATCATTTTTCTTTAAACTTTTTCAGCATTTTAACTTTAATCTTTCGATGTTTGTTTCATCAAAATATAATTTTATATATCATTAAAATTTTACTCCAACAGAGTCAACTCCATATCCCGATTTTGGTCATCTCAGGTGGGGTTCCGAAATAACAAAATTCTGATGATTTTTTTAAACTTTGGGTGTCCTTTTGTGCCCTAGAATGGGGTGCTTTGGACACGAACTTATTGGACTTCTTCATTAATCATAGGATATATTAGATCATCATTAAATTTTCTTTGACTTTATTAATTTTATTTAAAAAAATACATCCAAAAGTGAATATAAAATTTGTATGTACCTTTGTTGTAAAACTCTTCTTTCGTTCAACATTTTCTGACAACTGCACTTAGATTCCGATCACAACTCTGAGTTTTCAGGGATCAACCATGAGTAACCAGATATCATGAGCAATGCTGCACGTGTATCGAGGTAAAAGAAAATATGGCTCAAAGTTGAAGAAAAAATTAATTTTAGGTGAGAAGACTTAAGGGAAAAAGGACCCTTATTTATGGGATAATCCACATTCCATTCTAACTAAAAGTCTAATCACAAAATTAATTTATTTTTGTTATTTTAATTAACTTAATCTTTTTTCTTTCCTTTTCCTTTGTTTTTTTTTTCTTTTCTTCTTCAATCAAACTCTTATCTCTTTGTAACATCTCCTTATCTTATAATTTCTAATATTTTTTGGAATTATTTAATGATAATTATTCTTAGTACTGAATTTTTAGAATTAAAATAGTAATTTATTACTATTTTATTTTCTGAATACTTTTAACTTAAAACTCATCATTTAAATCTTATTGGCAGTCCTAATTCAATCTTAGTTGAAAATTTATCCCTGTTTATCTTCTAATTATTTTTTTATCCTATCACTTTTAATCATTGTTATTCCTAAATTTTTGTACTTAAAAAATTAGAAAATAATATTATTTTATCTTCTTATTATTATTAAACTTAGAATACTTATTTGAACTCTCATTGAGAGTCCTTTATAAATTAAATTTATAATTAGATTCAAATTAAAACTTAAATCACTAATGTAGTCTAAATCCTTATTTCTATTTTAAATTTAATTATCTTTTCTCCTTTTTCCTATTTCGTATCTTACTATAATTTTATTCCTCTATAAACTCTATTTCTATTATTCTTGATAAGTAATCATTTTCGAAATTTTTAATTACGAAAAAAATCAATATTTTATTATTGAAAAAGAATTTGGAGTCTTAACATTATGTATTCATTCAATCTAATTACATATAATACATATAGTTAGGTCATATATAAAAAAAATAGAAGAAACTGTAATTGCTCTTATAATGGATTGAAGAAGGGATTCAAACTTTCCCAATTCTTGTAATTCTTTTGTTAATATTTCGGCATGATAGGAAAGAGAATTAACTTGTCAACGTCGGATCCCTGTTGCATCCAGGGTTTAAAAAACCCTATTCTTCTGGTCTACGTATGTATATCCCCCCAGATGGATAAATAGACAACAAATATATTATAAGCTGCTGATAATTAAAAAAACATGAAACAAATAAATTAAATAATATAGTGCACTGTAAGAAATTAAAAGTTTAGTATCCTGACTCATGATTCATGTCATTCGTGCTCAGTAGAATAAATGAAATTTTAGAATCATTCGTCGAACCCAGGCGTACACTTGGATATGTTTAAGTTTCAATACGCGCATGATTCGTGCCATAATCCTTTGTTAATTTTATATATATATATATATATATATATATATATATATATATATATATATATATATATATATTATATTTATATATATGTATATGTATTTATATTTTATAAAATCAAGTTAAACACATTATTTTAATGTGCTCGAACCACCGCGTAAGGGTCAGTGATCGAAGACTAAATAGTGATGCTCTTCATTAATATAATAAAAGTTGATAAACTTTGATTCCGAATTAAGCATTTTTAGGGGAAAAATATAGTGCAAGTGCATAAGTGATTAAAGAGTCACCGCAAAAATCAATCAATAATACATAACACAGCGAGAACTAAATCCAAGACGCTTATCTAATTTATCAACGAATTTATATCATATATCTGAGATTCACATTTTGTTTCGTTTCTCTTTTCTTTTTTTATTCTCAAAAATAACTTCAAGGGAAAAGATTTGATAAGATTTTTTATGGTTTTTTATGTGATTGAAATATTACAAAATCAATTGTTTTATATGTAACAGGGAAAAAATATTTCTCTAGTTGTACATAAAAAAACAATTATTCGTTTGACAAAAAAAAATTTATTGCATCTAATTTATCACAGGCAATAATCAACATTCCATTATTCCATGACCGGCACCACGTCTCTATATAAGTCTCCTGTCAGCACAGTCAGCTTCAACTCAAAACAATATCAAATTGTAGCAGAAATTAAGTTCTACTACATGGAGGGTGGTGGTGCTCAGGGGAGAGAAAGCAATCGAGTGGCTGAAGCAGCAGCAGGGGGGAGGGAAGGCTTTCAAGACACGAGAATAGTAGTGGCTGGACTGCAAGGTGGTGAGGAGGATGAGAGAGAGAGCACCAAAGGGCAGTCACCTCACAAAGATGGAGATACCCAAGACAAGGTTAGAATCAATTACACCTCCATTTTTTTTCCTCTCGACTAATTTTCAGTTTTGCATGCATGCACTCATGACTGAGAAATTATGTTTCTTTTTTATGTTTTTGTTGATTGATGCCATCCGTGGATTGTAATCAATTAATGATAATGGTTTAATTTGTTGGCACATAATCATGCAGAAGCCCGGATGGCAGCGGTTCATGGCTCATGTTGGACCTGGATTTCTCGTTTCCTTGGCTTATCTCGATCCTGCTAACTGTGAGTCATTAGTCAGCTCTGACTTTTTTATTTCTAGGTTTATTATTGAGTAGTAATCGCGTCGAATCGATTTATTTTTATGCCAGATTCATATTCTCATACATTTAATGGTACATATATACATATATCATTGAAATTTTATAACAAAGGAACAAAAAAATGAAATTTTACTTTGTAAAGTTTTAACAGCTTTGACTTTATGAGTACGTATATGTGCACATGTAATCTTCGTGGTTTTTTTTTATTATGTCGCATGCAGTGGAAACGGACCTGCAAGCAGGAGCTAATCATAGATATGAGGTGAGTCAAAACTAAGACATATATACGGAGGATTTCAACTCCATTAGCTCCAACCATGCATGTTAATATCCAGATGGTCGAATTCTCTAATATATGAAATGATTGTAACGACCGATTTTCTTATGTATGTTTTTATTGCGCAAGCATGCATAAATTTCTCCAATGTTATTGGGATATATCATACATTTATCTCTATATATACAAATAGATAGATAGCTATATATCGATATGCAGATCGAGATAGGGAAGTACAAATAGAGTCAAGCGTTTGCGACTTGTAAAGATTTATACCCCTTTCTATTTCCATGTCGAAACCTACCACATGTGATATTAATTTTCATACTTAATCTGAAAGCTAGAATCCTTGACTTGTGATCATTAATTATGTGGAGTTTTTTGTTTTCTTCGGTAAAGTGGCAAACTTTAGTGTCACAATGCACACGCCATTATTACTTATTACCCATCAGACCCACTCGTTACTTTTAGAACTTATAAAAATATCGAAATTAAGGATTCTTAATCTATATAGTATATAGGGACATAATACCTAACTGACTTGAGTCTTTGCATGGTTTAACTACGATTAATTATTCTGCTCCAGTCGAATATAACACGGAAGAATGTTACCTAATTGACTTGTTACTATAGGAACAAAGAGACGGGAGAATATAACTTGAATATTTTTGTTCAAGTTTCAAGTTAGCACGTATAATAATAATAATAATAATAATAATAATAATAATAATAATAATAATAATAATAATAATAATAATAATAATAATAATAATAATAGTAATAATAATAATAATAATAATAATAATAATAATAATAATAATAATAATAATAATAATAAGAGAACTCGTTAATAGATAGTTGTATATATTACACAACTTTTGTACAAGTTTTTTATACCTAATTATTGACCCTCTCGAACTCGTAAATAGATAAATCATAGAAGCTGTTTTATATATATAGAATAGAAAAAATTTGCAATTGAGAACTTCACACGTGGATAACCTTTTGAGGTTTATATCCATTGTCATAGTCTCTTGAATCTTGATTTCAATCTCAACTAGAAAGCCTCAAATTTCAGGGATGCCATATTTCAAAGTACTGCATGAGATGTCATCTAAGGCTACAAAGAGGTTAATTTATGTAGTGGGTAGCGAATATTTGGTTAGTTGTTTCATAAATAAATATGTCTACGTTATCACAAGAACAATGGCAATTTGTGATCGATAGTATGATTTGCCTTGAAGATGGTGGTGGAATGGAGTGTGTACACTTGCACTTCCCAAAAGCCTTTTAGTCTACGGCACAACATTGCAACTTTTGAATAATGAACTCTACAATACACACAAATGGCAAAAAAAAAACAACAAATCCGACCCCAAGACTTCGCACCTACCGACGAGAGAGAGAGAGAGAGAGAGAGAGAGAGAGAGAGGTGTAAAATGATTATTTACAATTCGACATCTGGAACGGAAAAAAGAACAAGAACAGCCTTCAAACGTGATCGTCGTCGTCGTCGTCATCATGAGATCAAGACCGATGGACACACACTCGTGGATAACATATTAATAATTTCATTTATGTAGTTTTAGATTGATGCGGATAACCTAAAAATACATTAATAAACATACAATTAATATTAAAATTACTTAGTTTTTAAAATTGCAATATTTCTCTAATCAATTTCATTTGTTTTAGACATCGTTATACTTATCTAAGTTCTAAGCATATTATTATTCATAAAAATAAATTTTAAATATATTTAAAATTTATAGGAAAATAGTTGGACAGTCTAAAACGACAGTGTTGGTTTGAGTTTTATTCCAATATTCGAAGTTGGACGCCAAGATTTCCTTAACTCGGAAACTTTGGATTCAAGTGATAGACACAATTCTAATTAAATTGAACAGCCTGATCCTAACAAAATTGGAAAGATATCGAATTCAATAAGAAAACAAAACCCTAATTAAAATGTCCGCAAATCAAACTACAATAGGAATTCGAGATGTGCGTGTATTTATTGGCAATCATTATTTATATATCCAGATTCTAATTGATCTATTTAAGGTTTTGGAAGAAATTAAATATTACGAGAAACTTGAAGTTTTTTATGTAAAAAAAAAAGTTTTACAAAAGGAAATTGAATCTATTTTATATACCAATTGAAATTGAGCAGAGTGTCCAAACTCAGAGACAATTAGGATCATGTGATAAGCTATGAGTTCCCACAAATATCCATTTGTGATTTGAGGCTAACCACTTGTTGTCAATTATTTTTTGAAAAAAATTTAACAGCTTCTTTGGGTCATACTAATCGGGCTTGTGTTCGCACTGATAATTCAATCTTTAGCAGCAAACCTTGGAGTAACAACAGGTAATTAATATAATAAGTAGTATTTACTTTTCATGCATGTTAATTAATCGTGTTTTGTCAAACAAAAATCATATAAGATGGCAGGTCGATTAATGCTACGAATTTATCTTAATACGTATAGGGAGGCATCTCGCTGAGCTTTGTAAAGCTGAGTACCCAAAGTATGTCAAGTTCTTTCTCTGGATTGTAGCTGAGGTCGCTGTAATCGCTGCTGACATCCCTGAAGGTTAATTAATTCGATCTTTCCAAGCTTAATGAATTAACATTATGGACAGCCATCTCAGCAGTCTCCTTCTTCCTTCTTTAATTGATCTACTAAATGAATTATTTTGGCTCTTGGTGCAGTTATAGGGACAGCCTTTGCGCTCAACATTTTGTTTCATATTCCAGTTTGGAGTGGGGTTCTGATCACTGGGTTGAGCACCCTATTACTTCTTGGCCTCCAGAGATATGGGGTAAATCATTTTGTTTAATTTGATTACAATAATTAAATTGTCCAGAACCTATATTTTACAATTAAGTATCAGATGTTGTTCATCGCGTCTTCTCTTACTCTTTGCTTCAATGAACTCTGTGCAGGTCCGGAAACTGGAGTTATTAATTTCTGCTCTGGTATTTGTCATGGCTGCTTGCTATTTTGGCGAACTGAGCTACGTGAAGCCCCCGGCAACCGAGGTGATGAAGGGTCTTTTTGTGCCCAAGCTCAAGGGCACTGGCGCCACCGGAGACGCCATTGCTCTCATGGGCGCCCTCGTCATGCCGTAAGTAGTGTCACGTTTATACGTGCATTCACCTATATATTTAACATGCACACTGAAAAGGTCATGACATGTCTGAGTAATATAGCTTTTTTTTTTTTTTTGCTTATGTTCATGTGAGTGTGTGTTTGCGTTTTTCTCAGGCACAACTTGTTTTTACATTCGGCTTTGGTGCTATCTAGAAAAACGCCACCATCTGTCAAAGGAATCAACGTAAGTGTAAAAAGAAATCTAAAGCTACACAAAATTGTTAATTATCAGTGGAATAACAAGCCACAAAAGCATAGTTCATGTACATATCGAGGATGTACTTTGCAGTGAGAAACAATTGATTTCTCTTCTTCTTCTTCTTGATTAAATCCCTGTAATGTGTGTGTGTGTGTGTCTGTCAACAGGAAGCATGCAGATACTTTCTTTGGGAAAGTGGATTCGCGTTGTTTGTGGCTCTTCTCATCAACATTGCAGTTATATC
Organism: Pontederia crassipes; assembly: GCA_030549335.1. Taxonomy (NCBI): domain Eukaryota; kingdom Viridiplantae; phylum Streptophyta; class Magnoliopsida; order Commelinales; family Pontederiaceae; genus Pontederia; species Pontederia crassipes. The sequence goes on from CM060190.1 coordinate 42,657,732, forward strand.
TGTTTCCGGCACTATCTGCTCAGCTGCAAACCTCTCCCCTGAGGTTGCTGATAGATGCAGCGATCTCACCCTCAACTCTTCATCTTTTCTGCTCAAGGTGATCTCCTTCCATCGAAATCAGCATCATTTATTTATTAGCCAAAATTTTCTGAGCATGAGCTGCCTTGTTCCCAACTAATTAGAAACGCTCTTCTTATAGAACGTTTTGGGAGGAGCGAGTTCAACAGTGTATGCAATCGCATTACTTGCTTCCGGACAGAGCTCCACGATTACCGGCACATACGCCGGTCAGTACATCATGCAGGTACATAATATCAATAAACTAAAAACTTATCCCTGACAGGAGAAATTATAATATGCTAGTTTCATGTTCCTTGTATCAGGCATGCATGCTCATGTTTAAGCGTGAACTGTGTTGCTTGTGATTAATGATTTTGCAGGGTTTCTTGGACATTAAGATGAGGAAATGGACAAGGAATCTCCTGACTCGGCTAATTGCAATCGCTCCTAGTCTTATCGTCTCTGTCATTGCTGGTTCTTCCGGAGCTGCAAGGCTCATCATAATAGCATCGGTAATGATATAATCAGTTGTATCTATTATGTGTCCCTTAATTGTGTTATCTAACCATCGAAATTATACAGATGATTCTATCTTTTGAGCTACCATTTGCTCTGATCCCCCTCCTCAAGTTCAGCAGCAGTCGGACCAAAATGGGGCCTCACAAGAATTCCATATATGTGCGTTAAGTATAATCCTACTTAATTTACGAAAAAGAATATAATATTCTCGTATAGTACTTAATTAATTGTTGCATGCAGATCATTGTGATATCATGGGCTCTTGGTTTGGGCGTCATAGGGATCAACATGTACTTCCTGATCACCAGCTTCATCGGTTGGTTGGTCCACAGCAGCCTACCAAAGGCCGCCAATGTCTTGATCAGCATCGTCGTCTTCCCGCTGATGGCCGCCTACATCTGTGCAGTCATCTACTTGACATTCAGGAAGGACACTGCAGTCACCTTCATAAACACCTCCGATTGTGTTGCCTCGCAGATAGAAATGCAGAAGGGAATGTCTGATCACTTTGATCAGGCAAGAACAAGAGGAGGGAATGAGATAGTACCCTACAGAGATGATCTTGCAGATATCCCTCTTCCTGAGTGAATAATTTGTTCGCCTAGATAAGTTTACTGGTTAACTGTAATATTTCTGCATCAGAGGCCATGTATGCATCAATATCAATATGCATGCATGTTGTTATTTTATGCACGTTGAGAAAAATATGATATGTAAGCAGTAAGTGTCATGCAGCTTGTCTCGGGCAATTATTAGCTCGACTAAATTATGTTCCAGTCTTCGATCTAAATAAAATATGTTCCTGTTATATAATTAGTAGAAATTTACATATAAGAAATGATGGGTACCTTCAGCTTCTCCATTAGCTTGTTATAATGGGACTGCGTAAAGATTAACACACAGATTGTATAACCTATAGACTCTTTCGTACAGCTCGTGAGTAATGACAGAGAGGGAGGAGAATGAAGCCACAAGCAGCCTAGTCGGTATAAAAGCCAAGAGAGCCAATGGTGGGATGCAGCCAGGCATTCTATCAAGCTCCAAAACAGTCACCAGCATACGAGCTTCATCTTTATATCAGGAGGAGCAGAGGCGGGACCAGAAACAAAGATCGATGACAAAAGCTGTCATACGTCCGTTGATGGATGGGGAAGGAGAGCTGCGAGCTGAAGACCCTTGGATGACTCTTTCAAGCGACTTGCTTTCATTCCATTCAAGTGGGAAATCTAACCGGGGGTTCCTAAAATCTTAGCACATTATGAATTATCAGAACGCCGCCACTGCCAATGCAGAACCACCTCCACTGCATCATCGCCAGAGTTGAAGCCCCCACTGCATCATCGCCAGAGTAGAAGCCCCCCACCTTACTTGCGCCCTTCTTACCGGCAAGATTACTCCGACCTGGACGGCGGAGGCAACCACAAGATTACTCTGACCTGGACGACCACAAAACTGGCTGCTCTCTTGCAGCCTCACGGCGTGTCAGCCCGCCATTATTCATGCGTCACCACATCGGATGTAAGCCAGTCAATACAGGCGAAGGACAACTAGGTTGCAGGAAGGAAGCTTGGACTGATGACAGATGAACTAGCTAGGTTGCTGCTGGACCCCCGGAAGTGATGCTTCCTCCTATGCAGCATTTCTGCTGCTAAACAGTAGTTCTTGAGGTGGTTTAGAACAAGATGAAGCTGCATGATGACGAAGGATTGATGTAAAGATTTAAGCACTCCACAAGATGTGGAAGTTTTTAGTCCTCAGTTTAATTTACTTTTCATATAGATACCACTAGCTTGCAGTTTCGTTTTTGTAGTAATTAAAACAAAGTGATGCCCCGTCCCACGTCAAAAACATGTCGAGAATGTTTTAAGGACCATTTCAAGCATCATATACAACAACAACAAAACCTTATTCCACTAGATGGATCGATTACATGGTCATACGACGTCATTCCGCTCTATTAATAACCAAACATTTCGGTATATTATTTCATTAATAGATCTTGCTCTATTAGTTCGCCAAGTGTCCGCCTTGACCTCCCTCTCTCTCTTTTAATTGGATTCCAAATTATTTGATCTACTCTTCTTACTGACGTATCTAATGGTCTTCTCTGAACATGACCAAACCATCTTAAACGATTCTCTACCATTTTCTCACTAATAGAAGCCACTCCGACTCGTTCACGTATATGGTCATTCATAATCTTATCTAATCTTGTATGACCACACATCCATCTCAATATCCTCATTTCGGCTACCCTCACTTTACGTTTATGTTGTCCCTTCATAGCCCAGCATTCACTACCATATAACACTGCCGATCTTATAGCAGTACGATAGAATTTTTCTTTAACTTTATTGGGTCTTTTCTATCACAAAAAACTCAGTGGTTTTCCTCCACTTACACCAACCAGCTTGAATTCTATAATTAACATCGTCATCAATCTCACCATCTTGTCTTACAATTGATTCTAAATATTTAAACTTTGTCACTTGAGAAATTATATTCTCCCCTAACCTAACTTCCAAATCGTCTCTAAGTTGTTTATTTGTGAAATTGCTATACATATGTTCTGTTTTATTCCTATTTAAACGAAAACCCTTTGACTCCAACGTATTTCTCCATATTTTTAATTTTGTATTAATCTCTTCTCTTGAATCCGCTAAAAGTATTATATCATCCGCAAATAGCATGCACTTAGGTACCTCCTCTGTGATACTCTCGATTATAGCATCGATAACTAAGTTAAATAGATACGAACTTAAAGCTGATCCTTGATGTAAGTCAATTCTTATAGCAAATTCATTTGTCTCGCCTCTGAGTGTCCTAACCTTAGTCAATGACCCATCGTACATATCTTGTATTACCTTAATGTAAGCAACATTCACCCTCTTCTTTTGCAAGGCTTTTCAAAGTACATCCCTTGGTACCCGATCATACGTCTTCTCTAAGTCAGTAAAAACCATATGTAAGTCACTTCTCCTACTTCGATACTTCTCCATCATCCCCCTTAGTAAATAAATCGCCTCTGTAGTGGATCTTCCTGGCATGAACACAAATTGTCTCTCAAAAATACTAGTCTCCATTCTCAATCTATATGCTCAATCACTTTTTTTCCATAATTTCATTGTGTGACTCATAAGCTTAATCCCTCTATAATTTGCGCAATTCTGAATATCCCCTTTATTTTTGTAAATAGGAACTAATGTACTTAATCTCCAATCATCAAATATCTTTTTTGATCATAAAATCTCATTAAATAGTTTACATAATCACAACACACATTTTTCTCCTAAACATTTCCAAACTTCAATCGGTATACCATCCGGTCCAACGGTTTTATCATTCTCCATTTTCTTAAGAGTTTCGCTAACCTCCGAGACTCTAATTCTACGATAAAATGACATATTAAACTCACATTCGCTAACTGTCAAGTCCTCCAAATCACAACGGGAACCTTCACATCCATCGTTAAATAGCTTATAGAAATACTCTTCCCATCTGTTCTTAATATCTCCTTCAGTAACTAAAATCTTGCCAACTTCATTTTTTATGCATCTTACTTGATCCAAATCTCTCGACTCCTCTTTATTCCTTGCAATCTTGTAAATCCTTTGTTCACCAGCCTTTGTCCATAACTCCTTATAAAACTCCTCATATGCTTTAGCACGAGCATCACTAACTGCCTTCTTAGCCTCCCTTTTCGTCAAACGATACTTTTCTCAATTGTCAGAACTATTGTCCAAGTGTATCGCCTTGAAACAATTCTTCTTATTACGCATCTTTTTTTGGACCTCATCATTCCACCACCAAGTCTCCTTATCTCGTGGTCCAAAATATTTTGATTCTCCTAAAATGACTCTAGCAATCATTTTAACATTTTTTGTCACATTCTCTAACATGATACTAGCATCTCCTTCTAACTCCCACGCACTTTCCTCTAATAACTTACTTCTAAAAGTCTCTCGCTTCTCCCTCTTTAACTGCCACCACTTGATTTTTCGATCAAAAATTATTCGAGATTTTGATTTTATACATTTCATTTACATATCAAGAACTAACAATCTATGTTGTGTAATCACCCCATGCCCAGAAATTATTTTGCAATTAGTACAGCGTCTTTTATCAGTATTTCTTGTCAAGAAAAAATTGATTTGAGACCTATGAGTTCTGTATGTGATTAAATGTTCCTCTCTCTTCCTAAAATAAGTGTTGATAATCTTAAGGTCGTATGCTAAAGAAAAATCAATAATAGTTTGTCATTCTTCATTCAATTCCCCAAAATCAAAATCACCATGAATCATTGCATATGGTCCTGCCTCTTTACCAACATGTCCATTAAGGTCTCTCCCAATATAAACTTTCTCGGTTGTTGGTATACTTTCAATCAAACCCTCTATATCTGCCCAAAACTTCTTCTTGAGATGTGATTCTGCTCCTACTTGGAGTGCATATGCACTAATAATATTCATAGTCTGCTTTCCAACAATTACTTTCACGGATATAATTCGATCATCAATCCTTTTAATTTCTACAACATTCTTCCTCCATTCTGCATCCGCGATAATACCAACACTATTCCTTCCCTTTACCTTACCTGTGTACCAAAGTTTGGAACCATTTAACCTAATCTCTTTACTTCTCTCTCCTACCCATCTAATTTCTTGCAAGCAATCTTACGCTGATCCATTACTTGTGCCACCTCGAGGCGCTTCCCATTCAACGTCCTAATGTTCCAAGAACCTAATCTGACCTTAGTCTCATGAACTAGCTTCTTTAACCACCTCCGTCCATTAGAGTCCGGTAGCCTTTGCTCATTTAACACTGCATTCAGATGACGATGTAGTGACTCTTGCTCTCTTATCACTGTACCCGAGTTGTACAACGCGTTACTTACGGGTAAATACCTAACATTAACACAATATATTCGTTGATCCATGTTCATAAAATTCGACAAGATTTTACACTGACTGTCGAGGCCTAACACAACCCTCCTCCTTTATCCGGACTTGGGACCGACTATAAAACATAGGCGGAATTATTTCAAGCATCATATAGTCGAAAAAAAAAATATAGCTCCTTCTCATAGTGTCAGGGGACATTGCAAGTGACCCTTTCACATTAGCGGACTTTCTTTTCCGGTTACAAAAACAGTGGATACTGAAGATAAACTGATCCCAAGCTCCTCTCACAAAAACTTAAGTCTATGAAAGGTAAACGACAGCAGACCGGGGGCTAAAGTTCCAAGTCTGTGGAACATTACATGATATTTGCCCATTGTTGGTACCGATCCATGATCATGTCTATCCAAAAGAAATCTTCATACCTGACCATTTACCTCTGGGGTTATTGGGTTTCTATTCTTGGATCAAAAGACCACAATCAAAGAAGACTATAAAATTCTGATGAAAATACTAAGAACAAAAGATCGTTGTTAGCAATTTATTTACATACAACTAATTAAGGATGATACAGATTCTAATCTAAACAGGCATACAGAAGAAATCACGCTTTTACATTTATCTCGAGGGTGAACCTGGTTTTCATCTTTCCCCCAACAGTGACTCAAAAAGTGCTGCCTCCTCTTCCTGCAGATTTTACAAAGGCTATTATGACAAAGATATTAAATGCGTTAAACCCAAATAAGTAAATAGACAACCAACAGATGTAGAATACGACCCGAGAAGGAGAAGATATAAAATGCACTTTGCATGGTAGACGATAAAATAGAAGAGCCACTGACCTGTAAGTATTTGTATGAACTCACAACTAAACCGAAAAACAGTTCATATGATTAATCCAGGAAACTGTGTGTAGGGTGTATTAAGATCAAAACACTTGGCCTAAATTCGAAGAGGGTCCAAAGATGCATGCTCTGCTGGCACAATATTTTTCGCCCAGAACCTAGAACTAGACCTTTTTTAAAAAAAATGAAAAGGACTACCTGGGAATGTAGTCCCATGATGCCATCATTTGATACACAATGCATGTGACATATTTTTGGCATGCTTTCACACATTTTATTTCTAAGTTGTTTTCTTTTAGCTTTTAAGTTTTTTAAAGAAAAATAAATTAGCAAGTTATAGGACAAAAATCATTGAACTTTCAATCAATAAATGAAAGTTGGACACAATGCTAACATGTCAGATATTAGAAGAATAAACACAAAATCAATCTTCCTCTTTTCACACAAGAAAAAGGAATACAAGAAAGCAAAAACATGAAAAGTAAGGGGGAAACAAAATGGGAAAGAAACCAAAAATACAAATAACAGATACAGATGGCCTTAGAAAAAAGCAAACATACGAAGAAGTACAAAATACAGGTAGCAAAGCAAAATAATAAAAAAAACTTGAATGACACATTCAGATGATATAGACCTGTAGTTACTCCTGAGTACGAATAATCAGCATTATTGGTTTTGTTATGTAACTTATTATCCAAATGAGCATATGGGTATTCTCCATCATGGCTAGAAGGTAAGTCTTTTGGGATAAAACATTCCTCTCCCTCACCGTCATCATGATCACATTAGCATATATTTCCCCGAGATCTACCTTTGAGGCTCTACAGGTCAGAACGCCAGCTGAAAGGGAAAAGTATTCCTAATACATGTCAGGGTAATTGTCACACCAACTCATTTTTCAATATTCTAAGCTGGTTCCTTGATCTAATGGAGTTAATGTATAGTTATGTATAATATCAAATAGCACAAAGAATGTCCCTGAAAAATGTAAAGATTGTGATACTTTAGGTCACACTTCAAATGTAAACATGTCAGATATTCTATGTCCCAATTCAAACATCAGCCTAAGTTTTTGTATGTATTTAGAGTGTTGACATTGTTTTTCCCCCATGTACACCCACATGGCTACCAGCACAATATTGATTTATCAGGTTCATACTGATGATTGCACTGACTTTTCAATCATGTGAAAGCTCAAAGCTAAGTTTATATATTGATTACAGAAGATAGTAAAAGAAAAAAAAATCTTATGAAGATTTCCATGTGCAAATAGATATTACAGGGACGTCCATTAAGTGCTACATGGTTAAAATAAATGCATATATTAACTGGATGAAACCCACCCTCATTCCTTTTGGTATGAAGGATCGGATGGCTGTTGACTGTTCGGAGGCATTACAAACTACTATTGGCACTTTACCATTACCTTATTTGCGCCTTCCTTTATCTAATAAGATAATGTTATCCAAGGAATGATCACCGATCATTGAAAAATTTGGAAATACAGCAGAGGGATGGTGTTCAAAACTCTTGTCTAGGAGTAATCGTCTCTCATTGGTGCGTTCTGTATTATCAGCAATTCTAGTATATTATCATATGTCTGTTCTTATTGTACCAAGATCTGTGAAAACCTGCCTTAATTCAATCCAAAGCAATTTTTTTGGAAAGACCCAAACATTTTAACCATGGGATACATCTTGTTGCATGGAAGGACATATGCCGACCTTGCACAGCAGATGGCCTAGGGGTCCCGGTGCTCAGATGTGCTAATAAAACCTTGTTATCAAAATGGGCTTACCGGCATTTGATCATGCTAAAGACGTACTATTTTTTGTGACGTGAATATATTTAAACAATGTTTCCAGCATATAAGCCGAGATAGTTACAAACAATTAGAGGTTCATGTAAAACTTGATCCTCAAAACTAAAGTTGCATGGCAAGAGAAACATACCACAAGAGCATTAAATTCGGTCTCCTCATCCACTGCATCAACAACAGCAGGGTCCTCAAGAAGATCCTGTTTTATGAGGAGTTAGAAGAATGGAAAGGCCAAAAGCCACATAAATTTCTCCGATGCAAATATATTTTGGCAGCCATCTGTCTGACCACCTAGTAATTTTCCTTTTGAGGTGACGTCTAATTATTTACCAGTTGTCAATCCACATATGACAATCTACATCTTGAAAGTTGGCTAGCCTGGATTACTTGCACTAGAATAACAAAAAAACAATAAAGTAGTTCGTCTAATAATAGGAAAAATAGTGTCATTTTAAAACTCTATAGCTGAGGAGGCGTCTTGTCCATGGTAATACATAATTGCATATACTTATGAATTATGATACAGATAAAGCCTGGCCACTTTGCTAATGACTATTTGGTCTATTGGATGATTTATGACAGGAAAATGCAAAAGAAACAACAACAAAAAAGAAGAAAACCAAAGAGCATAAATCTCAAAGCAATGGTAGAAGACAATGCTGCAAATAAAATAAGGCAAACCCCATGCAGCCAGAACTTCCTGACTAAGGGGGCCATTGGGAGGGAGCACAAACATGTACTAACTGAAAACAACAAAAACCATCAATGTAGGAGAATTTAAAAAAGAAAAATCAGCATAAAGATCTTAGCCACTGAATTAAGAAGAATATGAAAAATGTGTTCTTTCCTTACATCATCAGCGATCTGCAAATCACCTTTTTTGTCCTGCCCAAGTAAAACCTTCATCATAAGCTATATATAGCATTGAAATCCATATAACTAAAAAATACCTTAGCATTCTTCACTTTCCAGAGGCAGATTAACATTTATGAGAATACAAAGAAAAGGAAATAAACGACCTACCCTAATAGCAACAAATAAAAGTGGATCAGATGGTGTGTAGATCATATAATGCGCACCATCCTGCAATACAAGTAAAAAGTATAAGCCAGCTTGATCAAAATAGAAGTCAATAATGCTTGCTTATGCTGGTGCAATCATTTGCAAAAAACACGAGATAAACATAAACTTCTAGAGCGTATGGCTCTAGGAAGCTCTATCCAATCTTCTCTTATGGACGAATAACATTTTTTTTTTTTTTGAGAAGGTGGACGAATAAGATTAAGTTTCTGATCCTAACTAATGGCATTAGATAGTTAAACCAAACAGGTTCTTTCAACAAGCAAACACTGTCTATCACCAGGATATAACACATTCAATAAGCTTAATAATCAAACAGTCTTAGCTTGCACGAACCAGAAACAACCACACAACCAAACCATTTCGGACAAACATCTAAAGTTACTAGCAACAAGCCATCTAAAGCAATTATTCAAGCAACCCACCAAACTCTATTTAGCATGATAGCGTCAAACAAACTGGAGCTGATTAAAGGATCAACTTGACTATACTTTGATAAACACAGGTAAAAAGTTAGAGCCACTGTTTAAGCACCCTACAAATGCTATTCTACTGCATTTTTACTTTAGTGAGTCACTCATATAATGAGGAAATGAAGGATACTCAAGGAAATTCTGATACTTTTTTGGTAATTACGTGCCTACTATGAGCTGAAGCCTTGTTGAATACATCTAATGGATGCCCCCAAAGTTAAGGGCAAGCTTTATTACAGAATATGAGATCAAAATGCATCTTATGGATGCTCCCAAAGACACGGATAAGTTTATTGCAGGACACGAACCCAAAATGGCATTAAAAAAATGTAAGGGGTAAAAGAAGATAAAGAACATGACTGTAGATCAAGATATTTGAGTCTCACTGTAGGACATTTCATATTTTAACTTCTTATTTTCTGCATGTAATAAGTCCATGAATTTTCCTTTATAATAAACGAGAATTTACTTAGAAATTGATTTTGCATATTACAAAAATGATTCTATGCAAGACATGAGATTTAACACTCTGGAGTATGTTTCAGGCTTTTTGCTAAGTTCTTTTCTTATTCTAAAATATGTCTCATCCATGTGATGAAGTAACAGTCAAATGAACCATTTTTATCGGGATAACATCAAAGCTTTTCAACGAAGAAGATAATAGTTCATCATACCAAGAGAACAGTAAGAAATATCTTCAGAATATTTGGTATGGACTATGGAGGCTAACAAATGAAAATCTTGAGCCACATAGTAGTTGTTCGAAATCTATATCTGAAGCTGAACTAATGTTTGACAAGAATGTTTGTCTTGGCTTATCTTACCAAATTGAAACATGTTATCTCTACACCTTCCGTCGGCAACCCTTCAATATCTTCACCGTCATCTAGATAAGTCACATGCACAATTAAATAACAAACAAACAGGACATGGGACTGATACCAACTATGAATCACAGAAATCAAACTGATACTAACTATGAATCACAGAAATAAAAGAATGACAAAGATAAAGTAGAGATCCTAAATTCTTTTTATGTGACTTGTGCAAAGTAAGCATTCAAAGCATTGAGGCTAGTAGTCCTAGGTCCAAACATCAAAATAACAAGGGGAAACTAAACAAAGGAAAACTGAATAAAAGGGAACCTTCTCCTCAAAAAAAAAGGGAACCTAACACAAGAAAACAAATGACTCTTTTGTATTGCCTGAGGGCAACCCATGTACAATACTACTAGCACGTGACCAATTCGGCCAAATGTGTAGAGCATTAAAGGTTAACCTCCTCTCTAACTGGTGTCTTTGATGTTTGGACCTAGGACTACTAGCCACAATGCTTAAGTCAAAGCACTTACCAACTAGGCCAACTTACATTTTGTTCCCAAAACAATTGAGCTTTAAATGACTGGATTAAAGATCTATTCTTATAAAGAAATTTGTATTACTGTGTTCCTATAGTTAGTAATGCTTTTCATTGTTCAAGATAAGTAGTAGAACTTGAGAATCCAAAAAACAATAGTATGGGTTTAAGTATACGTAAGCAACTTGCCAACAAATTTCTCTTTTTTCTTCTTTTCTTGAGACGATTTGCCAACAAATTCTACTTATATCAAAACATAACTCAGCTCAGCTAGAAAAGGCTGAAAAGAAATAACAACAACGTCTTGTCATCTTGCCGACAGAAATAAAAGACGCACCTGTTCCGAACTCGAGTATGTCCTCTTCAGAATAACAAAAACTACCTCTTGCTGTGTAACAAAACCTAAAATTTAAGACAGAAGATACAAATACCATTAGATTCCATGGTATAAGTCCTAACATATGGCACAGCAAAATAAAAAGGTAAAGAAGCTTACTCACAAGAAAGTAATATTAGGCTACCATGAAATTCTATAAATATACTTAACAAATCATATTTAATCCAGTGAAAAGAGAGTAAGTCAGATAGGAAATATTTTTTTGAAGAGAAGGAAAATGTCCTTACCCACTTGCCACAAGATGCATATGGATTTTTGCCAGAGCATATGCGGCAGCAGGAATAATGGCTTCGACTTCATCATCATTAACCTATAAAAGAAAAAGATACGCCCAGAGATTAGCAATCATAAGCACAAGAAACTGTAAACAAATAATGTTCAATGGATCTTTAACTTGACAAAGAGAAAGCAAATTGACCATACTGCATAGAATATGCATATTTTGGAATTATCATCAGTAAAGAAGAATTATTTATTAGTACATTCATGATTCTTTAATAACAAAATGCACATAGAAAACACTCTTTTTGAAGATGAGAAGACCAGAGTTAAAAAAGTATTGCTGTGTTGGCAATCAGAACGTGGACAGAAAAAATGGCCACCATATCACAAATTATCAAGGTTTAATCCAACACTAAGTTACACCAATAATCATAAGTATGTCGGAAAATTTAATAATAAGGCAGTATTTCTAGCAATTATAGTACAGATCACAGTAAAGAACATACCGCTGACCAACCATTGAAGTTTGTGCTCTTCAAAATTTGAACAGGCCTAAAAAGATGCAGCATTTTTTCATAGGATCATATTTGTTTAGTGAGAAAAACAAAAAAAAAATGCAGGAACAGCATACTGACGTATCAACCGGACAGAGAAGCATGCAATCATCCCCTTTTGTGCTTTGAAAAACTCTCCTGATAACACATTCTAATGGCAAGTTATTTGTAGCATCAACCTGAACATGGTCGCATCAGAATGAATAACTATTAGTCTAACTATCCAAAGTTGATATTAGTAATGACTGGTCCAGAGAATAAGAATAAGATAAGCCACCAAATGTATGTAGAGTGCTTGTTCGAGACATGCATCTGTGATACTGCAAGAACGCACATAATTTAACTAATAGAAGTTCTAAATTCAGATATGTTGACCATTCTCTAATCCAAACTAAAGTAGAACACACAATGGAGGAATTCAATAACAAATGGAGTGCCTTATCAAGCATTTAAAAGTGTTTGACCAGCATGCCAATGAACAAATTATTAACATTTAACAATGTTATGGGTGACCAGATCTTGAATTCCAGTTAACTCGTTGTGATTAATACATAACTGTAAAATGATCAGTTAGACAAAGTGCAAAACTGCTATTTCTTGTGGCTAATAAACAAAACGTAAATGTAAGATTTATAGTATATAGAGTTTTTTAGCACAAATACAGTAGAATTTATCATCAGTGAATATAAGGAATTGTAATTTTCTAATGAAAATTTACCATCTTAGAAAGTAAACTAAGGTCTACGCTGCCTCTAGAAAAAGCTAAATTGAATTTAAGAAAAACCAATCTTTACTAAAGAGCAGCAAAAAAAATTTGCTACCAAACACCAGTCATAGAAAAACAAGAGAAAAAGTTCTTTCAAAGTCAACCTGATGCTTTTTTTTTACTTTGAAAGGTAAAAGGATGGCTATCAAACTTGGGCAGCCATCCACGATGCATTAAAACTTGAAAGATGGGAATTTACATGTGTTAGTCCACAAAGAAGCAAAAGGAGAGAAACTTGGGAATGGATCCCACAAAAAAGAAACTACCCCTCTCGCATAAAAAATTATGTGTTGTACAATATCTTTGTGTAGCACCTCTCCCTTCCAAAGGAAAAAAAAAACAGTGGTTATGTTGTAGCCAAATAGGATGTGACCGTCATGATTGTCATCCACGGATGCCTCCATTTGTGGTCCTCTCGTGTGTACATGGCCCCTAATGATCACCAGAGCATCTCTATTCTACATCCAAGCCATCAATGTTAAATCGTCACAACTGCCATCTATATATATATATAACTGTGAGTTGAATATATATAAGTATATAACTGTGAGTTGAATATACAGGTGTAATCTTTTAGAGAGAGAGAGAGAGTAACAAAAAATGAAAAGTATCTTGACTAACCAAAACCCCACTCCCGAATAAGGAGATGTGGTGCACAATACACTCAACCTAGCATCTCTCCTCGCAAAAAATGATCCAATTGCGTTGGAGCCAAATAGCCCAGACAGCGGCCAAAAAAATCTTTAGTGGCGCTCTCCACCTCTGTCCCTGTCATGCCAAAACTCGTAATGACTGACACACCATCTCAGAGTCGGATGAGAAGAAACTCGCAATGCTCGCCTGCAGCCAAGGGAGAGGACCCTGAGGGGGCATACTCGCGAGACCAGTGCTATTATTCCCTGCCAAAATGATGAAGCCCCACAAGGCAAAACGATCCTCGACTCCCAATATAGATCACGCCAGTAGCAAGCATAGAAAACCGTATGCCAAAGACAGTCCTCCGGCCTCATTATCTGCCTAAGTCACCGAGCTAGGAGAGCCCAGTTGGTGTAGCAAAGATCCCGAACTCTGAGGCCTCCCTGAGAGGTGGGATGACAAATACTGCTCCAAGCAACAAGGTGAACTCCTCGGCAATCTAGACCACATCCCTGCTCCTCAGAGAATCTAGGTGACTGAGTACCAGAGCCGGCAGCAAAAGGACTGTCATGTATTTTTTTTTTTTTTTTGAGAGGAAAAAGGATGACTACCAGTTAGGTTGCCATCCGGGTATATATATCACTAAAACAAAACATCATGTACAAATGTGTAAGGCTCTCCAGTGGAGAGCAGCAAAAAGGAGAGAAAGATGACTAGATAATACCCCACTACTGACGAAGACAAAAAATGCGGTGTACAATATTGCTCGCCTGACATCTCTCCCCATCAAAAATGACGCGGTTGCGCTGAAGCCAAATAGCCCAGGCACCGGCCAGAAAAGTCGCAAAAGGTACGTGCCAGCTCTGTCTCTGTGTACCAAGCCTCCTCATAGCCTGCCAGAACTCCCCCGCCGACAAGGGGATAACACAAGTAAAACACGTCCGAGTCCACACCTCCCGGGATACCCGACAACTGAAGAAAAGGTGAACCACGTCCTCCTCCATCTCCCCGCACAAGACGCAGGAGGTATCCACATGGGGTGCCCATCGCGCTCTATAGTCCCGAGTGAGGATCCGCTCATGTCCCAGAAGCCAAGCCAGGATCTTGACTTTCAGCGGCACCCGAGAACGCCAGATGAGCCGACAGTCACCTCTGAGGTCCTCCGAAGCTGTGGAGTCAGGGAGGAAATGAAGGTAGAGTCTGCACGCCGAGAACAAATCAGACGCCCACCGTCCGACCGCGCCGGGTCCGGACGAAAGGGGGCTAACCGCCGATGGAGCTCCAGTAGCTCGAAGAAACGCTGATCAGATAATGGCGATCCGAAGAGGGGGGTCCAGGAGCCGGTGCCCGGTCCACCACTCTCAGACCAACACTCAGCCACCGACGCATCCGGATGAGCCGCCAAAGCCCATAGTCGGGGGAAAGAATCAGCAAGGGGGCCCCTGGGCGTCCAATCATGCCGTCGGAAAGAGAAAGCCGTCCCGCAACCGAGAGATGAAGTCATGAAGGGGCGCACCAAAGGGAATAACGGTGCCAGTCCCTTCAAAAAAGAGGAAGCTCCACGAGTCAGAGTGGGCCTGGAGTCCCAAGAAAGATCCCGACCACAGCATGTTAAAAGGACCTCACGCCAAAGACTGTCCTCAGGCCCCATAATCCTGCCCACCCAACGAGCAAGGAGTGCCCGATTGGTGATGCGAAGATCCCGGACACCCAAACCGCCTTGAGAGGTGGGCCTGCAGATCTCGTTCCAAGCAACAAGGTGTACCCGTCTACTCCGCAGGGAATCAATCCTAGACAGAACCTGGGCAGGCATCCGAAGCACAGACATAAAGTAAGTCGGTAGCGAGGAGAGGATCGACCGAAGTAAAACGAGACGACCCCCACTGGATAGAAGTCGGGAGCTCCAGCCCTGAAGACGGTGCTCCAGACGCTCGATAACCGGGGACCATCTCTGAGAGCCAATATGCCGATCAGAAAGCGGGAGGCCGAGATATGTGATCGGCAATGTACCGATATGAGTGTGCAACTCAGTCGCACAGCAAGAAGCCTCCTCCGTCACCATGCCAAAAGGAATGAAGGATGATTTGGCATGGTTGATCATAAGGCCGGATGTCGCGCCGAAAAGCTCAACCAGGATGGCCACTCGTCTGGCCTCGAGCACTGATCCCTCCACAAAGAAGATAGTGTCGTCCGCATACTGTAGCAGAGGCACCAGACGGCCAGCGAAACCGCTGAAAAGGCCAGCCTCGCAAATGGCCTGAGTGGATCTGGCGAGGCAATCAACCGCCAGTGTGAAGTTGGTGCAAGGGGGCACCCCTGACATACGCCCCGCTGAGGCTGCACCCAGCAGCCTGCCATCGACCCATTGACGAGAACTAAGAAAGAAGCGGTAGTGACGCACCGCTTCATCCAAGCAATCCAGGTCTCTGGGAAGCCTCTGACCTGCAGAGAATATCAAAGGAAAGACCATGAAAGAGAGTCGTAGGCTTTGGAGAAGTTGACCTTCCATAGAAAGGCACGCTGACTGCCCCTCCTCCAAAAGGCGACAATCTCGGAGGCCATGGAGTAGCTGTCGATGATGGATCGGCCGTGGATGAAGGCTGACTGAACAGGGTGGATGAGGTCAGGGTATCAACTGCTAGAACAAACAACACGGGAGCCATAGGGCAACCCTAATGAACTCCCCATTGCGGCTGCACCCACTCCCCTGATCGTGCCCCATTGACCAGGACCGAAAATGAGGCGGAGGTGATAAAAAGCTCCAGAAGCACCTCCCGTAGTCGATTGGCCAATACCCAAGCCACCAAGAGGTAGATGGAATTGGATAGGGCAATCGGTCGAAAGTCCTCCACTCGCTCAGCCGAGGTGCGCTTCGGTAGCAAGAAAGTCTCGCCACAATACCTTAGATGCGAAGGGACAAACTCAGGAAAGATGGTCGATATCCTCCTTCGACCTCTCGCACAAGATGCAGGTGATATCTGAGCTAGGTGCCCATCTCGCCATATATGCTCATGTAAGGATCATGTAACATTTCATAAACCAAGCAAAGATCTTGATATAATCTAAGTGATATTGTACTCTATTGAGGCTGATTCTTACTATGTGTTTGAAACTTATGCCACATTATTTGAGGATAGCGTTTCCAATTTTGTTGCATTTGGCAACTAGAATAAGATATTCCATGCAAATCATTTTCATTAACTGAAAAGTGAAAATAATCCTCCAGGGAAAGGTTTTACCTTATACCCCACATCCTCTCTTACATGAATGGAACCAAATTACCAACCACTAAAGACAATGCCCACTTCGTACACACAAGTACTTATTATTTTAATGATATTTATCCGAAAACCAGAAAATGTTTTCCTTATAAACTTTCTTCCAGAATTTATTTCACACCAATTGAATACAACTCAGTTAACAGGTCATTGGGAATCCCTCATTTTCCATAGACCTTCAATTGTGCAAACACCATGTAATTCCATAACCTTGCTCTTCACTCACATTAAACATTGTGCTAACTTAACTTTACGTAATTTAGTTGTGTATTTATTGTCATACAGAAGATATCGGTCTTTGCCAAATAATATTAAAGATGCCATGAGAGTGTTTGCTGAAAGTGAATGATGAATTTCACATTATGTACTCATTATCTCAGTTGAATCATCATAAACATCATTTTGTGACTACTTTATTAAGAGAACATTTTGTGTGTCTTGGACGTTAATCTTCACTTCAATCTTTGGCCCTTTGGCACATAGATAGATTTAGACAAGCAACCTTGACAAAAAGGTGGGTAGTTATCCATTTGTATTAATTGAAATTTTGAAAAAAGGAATGTACATGTGTGTATGTGAGAGATAGGAAATCATCCTAGCTCACTGAAAAACAGCAATAAAAATACTATCCGAAACTCCACTCTCTCATCAAAAAGAATGATAGGGACTTACAAGCTACTTCGTTAAACAACCTAACTTCACATTTTATTCTTCCATCCAATGTATAATTTTCTGCCCATTCCTCAGCATTTTGACACAACTAATGGAAGGATTTCAAAGAGCGACTAGGAATCCCTCCCAAGCCTTTCTATATATTTTAGTATAGTAAAGCCAATAACTAAGCATTTCATTTCAACACTCCAGTCCAATGAACAAACCTAATAAGACATCTACCAACGGCCCTCGCCTTATTATCCATCAATTACAATACGAGTCAAGAGTAGATACTGATGAATATAAGTTTCTTTTTATTCACGGTAGAAGCACAACAAACTAAAAAAAAGATGCTCACGATGGTCGCCAACCGCTTCGACGAAGCCATGAGCACTTTGCCATACTCGTCGAGCACGAATCCAGCGGGCGGCTTCGGCAACGGAGAAGGATGGCTCAGGCGGCTCTGATCCCCAGCCCCCGCCGGCGGCGCGGCGACCACCTCCACCGAGCTGCCGCCGCCCTCGGCCGCCGACCTTTCCGGAGCTCTCCTCCTTCCGGTCTTCTTCTTCGCCGGGCCGGCGTGCTGCTGCTGTTGCTTAGCCGCCCGAATCGAAGAGCATCGGAGGGCGAGAGCGGAAGCACCGCCGGCTTTGCCCTTCGCGAGGGAGCGGGGGAAGGGGAGGCACGCGAAGCGGGGGAGGGGCAGAGAAGGGAGGGAAGAGGTGTGCGGCTTGGTGTAGCACGGAGAGGGCGACGCAGCGGGGAGGCTCGTCATGATTCTAATGGATAGGCGGCTTGCGGATAAGGCGTTAGATGGAATTGCTGAGAGAGGTCGTGTTATCCGGAGGGGGAAAAAAGCCGCAGGGAGGGATGAGAAGCGCAGTGTGGTTGGAAGGAACTAGGAAGCGGCACTGTGTTCTGTGGGATTGAGGGGTTTTGTTTTGTTTTGCTTGCAGGGAAAAAAATGAGAGGAGACCTCCAGGAGCAAGCAAGGGGGGATGGATGCAGGATGGGATGGGATGGGATGGTCCCGGTTCCTGATAGCTTGGAGAATGATTTTTATTTGAGTTTTTTTGTCTTTTTATTTGTTTTATTTTGCAAGGTTTTGGTATCATATTATTTAATTCAATTAATTAACATGCAAAATGAATAATAAGATAATAACTAATCCTGGTTCTTATTTGAAGACAATGAAGGAGGAATTTTGTTTGCGTTCCTTTTTTTTCTTTTTATTTGTTTTATTCCTACAAGGTTTGGTATTATATTATTTAATGAATAGACAAAATGAAACTCAAACAAAAAAGAAAAAATTCTCAACCTTTACATGAAATTTATTAATTATTTTGTATAAAATTTTCAAGATTTTTTATATTATATTATGGATAATTTTAACTCTACTTAATTACCATACCACCAATAATCCAAATTACATCTAAGAGCTGTATTACTAGTTGGATGGAATTTTTAAACATTTTATTAGTAAAATAATATTATCCAACTTCATTTCTTTTTTTATAAATAACTTATGATTTTGCCTCGTCTTTTTTAGAGTTAGAAATGTATAATGTCCCATTTTTGTAACAAATTTGAAATAAAAGGTTAAATGAAATAGTTATGATTTAAAAGAAAACAAAACCATAATTCGAAAAAGAAGGAACATTAATTGAAAAAAGAATCGATATTAGAATAAAATCGAGCACTTATATTTAAATTAAATCATAAAGTATGTTATAAATGACTTCTAATTAGTCGGGAAACTATCTCAACTTGGAACTAGTGTGTTAGTAGCCTTGAGCGCCAGAAATACAAGTGGGTACTAAAAAACTTCCAATTAGAATTAAATTGAGAATTTCAATTTTAAATTTTTGAAAAAAAATGAGGAAATTTTATTTTTTATAATAAATCCATATAAATAGGATCTAAATCCATATAAATTTTATTATTTTCAACTATGATAATCCATATAAATAGGATCCCGTAGTCTCTCTTCTCTTCCCATCCATAACAATTTATTGTATCATTTTTAATATAGTTAAATTATGTAAAAATCCATATAATAATATTTTTAAAAATATGAAAAAAATATTATTATTAATTATATTACTTTTGTTATCTTTCTTTCTTCTATTTATAATAAGAATTCTTAAAAGGTTATAGATCTTAAGCTAAGTAGTATTAGCTATACTTGACATCAATTATAATTAAATATAATCATTAATCTTTTTTATGTAGTAAGCAAACAGCTTCACCAGATTATGTCACTTGTCCAACTCTCACTGTATTTATCACATGCATGACCTATGTTTATTATATGTTACAACTAAGTAATTATTGTTATTATTATTACTATCATTGCCATCTCGTCATTGTTGAATTAAAAATTCATTAGAAAAATATTATTAATTGGAAAAATTATTCATTTCATCCAGGAATTCTTTAAGCATTGGAATTGCTTATTTCAACTTAAATATTGTATTTCACTTATGATAAAAATATGGTAATTAAATAAAAATTATTAATCTATTTTACGTTGGAGAATATGTCATATATTTTTTATTATTACTAGCCACTTTGGTGACACCTAAAAATGCACGGCAATGTAATCATATTAATATTAAACTTGACAAACTACATTCGAGAACTAAACAAAGTGCTGACACGTGTGCAAATTACAACCAAACTACATGCATTTTTCACGCATGCATCTGCCCTCTGAGCACTCCGACGAGGTGACTGCAACAGAATCCTCACGCTTCGGAGCCATCGCACGCACTTTTACATACGCGACGGAGAAGAAGCCGCGGCCTCTGACGACGAGGCCCTTAACATGCCGCCGCTGTCATTAGGCGACGGAGCAGGAGCGCAGGCCTCCGACGAGCTGCTGGCACCCTTCGGCTTCTTGTTTCTACGCATCCAGGACACGAAAGCCCGCTTGCTCACTCCCATCTCGGAGCAAAACAATCGAACTGCGTGCTCGTCCTGCCTCCGGACCCGCCACCCCAAGCGCTCGGCGAAGGTCCGCATCTGCTCCCTCCGTTCTTCCTGCGTCGTCATCCGCTGCGCCAAAAATCCCATCGCGCTGCGATCACCTTCGTCCGTTTGGGCCACCCGCGGCACCGCCTCAGCTTGCTGGAACATCAACTGGTAATTGTGCAGCGCTTGCTGGTATGGCAAAGGCCCCCCAGCGGCGAGTTCTTGTTGCCTTTGTTGCACTTGATGGAAGAGGGAGACCGAGAAGTCGCCGTCGGGGAGATGGAAGCTCCGGTGGCAGCCACAAGCTGCGCAGTGCAGGATCGTGGCGTGGTCGTGGTTGGTGGCGTCGAGCATGAACTCGAGGCAACCATCGTGGGCTCTTCCTCCGGTGGCCAGGGCGTGGTTCTTCATGCACCTGCCGTACCTCTTCAGCCGTCTATTATTTTCTGACATCCTCTCTCTTTCTCTCTCTCCCTCTCCCTCTCCCTCCCTCCGCTCCCTCCCTCTCTCTCCCTCCGATAATGGAAATCTTTCCTCTCCGGCCTGCGATGCTCGTGGAGATGGGTTACAAGGTTAGTGAATGTCTTATAATGAGGGAGGCACAAAAGAGAAGAAATTGGTAACTAGCAGACATGGTGGAGAGTTCAATCAGAAAAAAGATGCTCGAACTAACTGATGTTTTCTAATGAGGAAAAGTCTGAAAAGTGAACAGGGGGTGGCGCACGCCCTTCAGCATACGTATGAGCTTTTAGAATGAGGAGAAGTTGTGTTAGAAAAGATTTTTTGAATGATGTTTTTGGTAGGACGTATTGAATGCTAATAGGAGCACAATTTTTGGAAATATGACATTAGTAGCATAAACAAGCACAAGCAACAATGTACACGACTAAACTAAATTAGTCAATTGTTATTGACTTTTTGGATATCATTGGAACTTGGAAGTAAGCAAATTGTAGTTCAAAAAGGTAGTAGGTTTTGTTATTGATTTCCAGCATACAAAAATCTTACATTCTCAACCTTAATGGTTGCCAAAAGTTCAATTGTTGTTTGAAGATATATGACTATTATAGTTACTAAGGAGATGATAGTTTAGTCATCATGAGGTCATTATGAGTATAATATTGATCATGAATAGTGTAGTGGACATGATCATTATATAATGGTAGCCGAGTGGATATACATGTTGGTATATCGCTCGTTCGAACGAGGATAATGCTGCATTCGGAAGATCTCTAGAAAATTTTCATTTTTAAGGTGGACCTAAGGTGGTCGATGTGAGAATGAGAATAAACCTCTCCTAATCTTTGTTGTGATTACAAAAGAAAACTTTACATTGACCTAATGATCAAAATGGAGAGGATAATATTTGTCTTTATTGAGATATCAAATTAAGAGAGAATGAGAATAACTTTCTTTTTAGACATTCGTTACGGATCTAACAATGTCGGTTGTTATTGAGATGGCAAAAAGGAAGCATTTGGATTTTTCTTGCCTTGAATGCACTACAAGAAATTTTGCTTTAGCAATCACAATTAACGAAGAGGATCGAATCTAGTTGATAAAAATGTTCATTAACGACAAGGAAAAAATTTGGATTTTGCCAACATTAAGATATGTTTGGTTGGGAATGAAATGAGAGCAAAGAAGAAGAATATGAAGAGAAGGAATTTCATTTTTTTTTTGTTTGATTGAATCCATTCCCCTCTAAGTTGATCACAAAAAGGAATTTTGCAAAGAAATCCTTATGTGATTCTTTTAAACATTAATAGTCAAATTATCAACTTCCAAAACTTCATAAAATGCATATAAGTGGTCAAAATAAATATTTTTTTATTCAAAGTCTCTTTTTCAATTATGCATGTTTCATTGTCTTTCTTAAAATATTCATATATATTTTGTATAGTATGCAACTCATTCATTAATATTTTATTTTAAATCACCAAATTTTTTTATAATTCATATTTATTTTGCAAAGTTCATTTTTTTCCTTAATGATTCAAAGTATTTTTCAAAATATGAAATCCATCCATTGATACATTTATTTGGTGTCTTGTCTTTTGTCGTTCCAATTTTTTTGTTCACAAAATTCTTCCCATAAATAAAAGGTCATTTCTAATTGAGATAAAGGTAGCATGATAACTTTATATTGAACCTCAATCTAAACAATATGTAATATAGTCAATCTCTATATGAAACTTAATTTATTTCACAACTAAGGATTTTTCAGCTTTTTGTAATCATAAATATTTGAGAATTATATCATTAGATTCAAGGCTTAAAACTTAAAGCCTCTTCCAACAACTTCTCCATTTGGACTTAACAATATCTTTAACACATTTGTATATCATATGTGGAATTAAGGATCCAAGTAATTCTAAGAGTTATACTTTTTATTTGGGAAGTGAGAAAAGGGAGCTTAAGCTAGGCCTGACGCAATAAGGTAACTTTATATAGTTGCAAATGGAACCTGCTATGCCAATGTGGAGCAAAGGAAGGAGATCATCCAAGTGGTGTACAAGGTTATGAAAATCATAGTGGCGGATGGTGATCAACTTCACATACCACAAGGCCTAGCAAAAGTTGCAAAATTATGTGGTATGTGAAGTAGCTCAATTCCCCAAGGCCTAGCAAAAAGCTCCGTAATATCCATGATAAGTGGGTAATGCCAACCAATTAAGTGAAGGTGTGACTCTCTTTTTTAGGAACTTGATAAAGGTCAGTGAACTACTTTCTAGCCGTATTTTTTCTAAAACTCAACAAGCAGAAACTCATCCCTGATTACCCACATATTAAGTTTACAAATGTCAATCCATCCGCTTTTTTAGCATTGGGATATAGTCCTTTAGCTTTCTTCATCCAAGAAAATTCAAATTACTTAGGTAAATTTCATGAGTTATCCTTCAACTTTACTCTCCATCCATATTCAATCTTTGAAAATCATTTTGTAACTAAACTATTTGTTGATGTGCTTTGAATTATGTACTTTGTTATCCACAATTGTGAAAGAAAAAAATAATGAACTGTGATGGAAGTGGAAGACTTGAGCCATTAGACCTAAGCTCCACTGATTGAGGGTTATGGAGGGGGACGGAGTCCTCACAATATAGACCTTTATATGTGAAGATTGAGGTTTTATCACAGTGTGCTCTTTATTGTTCGTAGTGGAATTTTTTTGACGGCGACATCCTTTGTTCGCGGATGTTTTTTTCTTGTTTACACTAATCAATAGAGTTTTACTATGTTAAATCTCTATGTTTATCTTTTTTCTTTTTCGTTGTCATGATTTTATCGATTCTCGGTGCAATACTCCCCACACTATTCTCGAATGTTAGGTTTTTAACATGTGATGTCCTATGACTATTGAAAACTAGTTTTTTTTTATTTTCTTACTTATGTGACTCTCGGGTCCCACATTTCTCTCTCTTTCAAGTTATCTAACTATTAATAAAATAAAACTTTAAAACAACATTAATAAAATAATATGTTTAATAAATAATAAATTTAAAAGTTAAAAGGGCAACAAGTCCTAAAGGGTTGCCGACTCTTCACTGTCGACGAAGGGGGCTTGCCCTTCCCTTTTCCACTTCGATTGGCGGAGGAGACGACAATGTGTGGAGAGGATTGCAGCGCCGCCCTCTCTCACATCTTCCACTTCCATGGCATCCCAATTGGGCTTCCGCCCAAGGGCGTCAATGATTTAGCCCTCGACGAGAATGATCACTTTGAGGCATGCTTGACACCACAGTTAAGTGCAACACCACCATCGCTTCACCATCTCATTCAGTGATATTATGATTATCTTCGACATCTCCACACATGACAAGGAACCAAAGGAAGAAGTCCTACCTTGTGTCTATCCATGGTCACTGGCGGGCCTTCCAGGACTTTGTGGAGGCCGTGTAGTTAGGCATGACCACCACCATCGATTGTTGTTGTGGCTATAATGTTGGTGATGGTAATTAGGAGCTCTCGCAATGCAGACTTGCCGAACAAACTTGCAAAGGTCACATCTTGGAAGGGGTGGTGGCCATTAGGGTTGCTGTCCCTTTTTGTTTATATTAATTAAACATATAAATTTATTATTATTATTTAGTTAGATGATGTGGAAGAGAGAGAAATATGAGATGTGGCAGTCAAATAGGCAAAGAAATTGGGAAACTAGCTATCGGGCGATCGTGAGAGAAGAGTGTGTGCACATAATTTAAAATTCAAAGATAATTTAGTTACAAAAAAGGTTTAAGGATTTGATAAGGATGAGTAAAGTTCGAGGACAACTCGTGAAATTTACCCATTTTTACTCTCTATTGCCATTAAAGACATGGTCTATCAAATTTTGAACAGAGAGAATGGATGTTGAAAGAAGTTTGTTTCTTTCTTCAATAACTAAACAAATCATTTGCTCACAATTTTCAATAGAATTGTTATTTCCTATTGCCTCATTTGTGGTCTGTATTCAAATCTCACACAATCAAATAAAAATGATTCAAGTCATTTGCGTATATTTTTTTAGGCTTTTGGCAGCTTGAGCTCATGTTAGGCAAGGATGTTTATCCACTAAGTTAAACATTCAACATGACACTTGTACTTAGAACAACCAAAGAGAAAACCTCGTTACTTGCTAGTATCTTCAATACCTAAATTTAGAAGTCGTTCTAGTTCATTCATATTTTATGTCTCGCTTAACAACTATAGTAAGGCTCATGTGCACTCAATAACATGAAGAAAATAAAACAAATGATCATTTCTATAGAAATAGAAACACTCCACGGCATTTGAAAAGGTAAAAAAATGATTTATGAGGATAAAGTTGATAAATATATATTAATAGAAAAAAAAACATGGGAGAAGACAAGTTTGTCACGTCACTACCACGTGGTATCCACAGTTGCAACCTTAATGTTGATCTCCTCTAGTTAGGCTCTTTCTCTTCAAACTTTAAAATATTATGTCGACTATTTTCTTATTTTCTCTCAATTTTTCTCATCGTGACCAAGCATTATAAAAAAATATAGCCACACCAAAGAGGAAACATTGTAGAAACTAACAAGGGATTCTGCATTTTAATCTTGTGAGTTCATATTTTATTTTCTTTCCCTGATCTATACATCATGATAAAAATTAAGGTTATTTTCATAAAGTACCTCTAAACTATCGTGATTTTTTACATCTAATCTTAAACTATGAGCTTTTTTTTGCTCCCTAAACTATCACGATTTTTTTTCAATTTAATTCTTCTATAATTTTTTTCTATTATCTTCGATTTTTTTTATTTGTAAAAAGTCAAAAATACCCCTCCTGCATCAATTAAAAAAACCCTCTCTTTCCCTACTGTCAACGTGCGTAGGGAGGGCGCGGCTAGGTAAACAACTAGGGGAGGAGGCCTAGGTTGGTAGTTTTTATAGTAGAAAAGGAGTTTGACATCAAGTTGAATAATAGTTTCATTTTTCTCCAAGTTTTTTCTTTTCCTATTCATTTATAATCTTTAAGATCTCCTTTTTCTTTCTTTCTTTTTTCTAAACCAACCCAAGTGTTACATGACTAATATGAAGAGAACAAAAAAAAGAATGTGACACACACACACACACACACATATATATATATATATATATATATATATGTATGTATGTATGTATGTATGTATGTATGTATGTATGTATGTATAATTATCTTATCATGCTAAAAGCTTATATATTTTTTATTAAGTTTTCTTACTTACATGTATTATCTTGTCATGTCCCTCTGTTTGAATTCCACAAGTATTGAATAGAAAACATTGGAGGCATGTGTGGCAACATTGTTCGTTTGGGCCTGAGTCATTAGGCTACTACTACAAGAAAACTGTCATTTAGCGACGGAAAATAGTGACGCAAAATGATGCGTCGCTACTAGAATCTAAATAGCGACGACGTTGGATCGACAAGATGAGACGCTAATTGCCTCCCAGTAGCGTCGACTCGGCGTCGCATTCGCGTTACAAAAAAATGATGCTAAACTCGACGCCATCGCGACACTATTTAGATATTATTACGACGCATCAAGATTAGAAATTACGTGATAAATTATAGCATCGTATTAGCATCAACAAGATACGTCGCAAGTTGGCACCAACAACGATGCAGCGCTAAATCGACGCAAGTTCAGGAGGCGATTTTGGCGCCTGCAACTTGCGTTGTATTGACGTCAACGAGGTGTCTGTCGACCTTTGCTGGACCCCCCTCTCTTTCCCTGCGCACGCCGGCACAAAGGCACATGGAAGAGCCCTCTTTCCCTGAGCCGGCATGCGTACGAAAAGAGGGAAAGAGAGGGGGCGAAGAGGGAGGGGGGCGGGGTCATTGCCCCACCCCTCCCTCCCTCTTTCCCGGCCCCCTCTCGATCTTCGATGAACGAAGGTCGTGGAGAGAGGGCGACCCCCCTCTCTCCCTGCACAGGGAAGGTCGTAGAAGGGGGTTATATTTTTTCAATTGATGTAGGAGGGGTATTTTTGACTTTTCACAGATGAAAAAAATTGAGGATAAGAGAAAAATTGACCGAAGTCGACGGAAAGATCAGATTGGCAAAATCGCGATAGTTTTGGGACCAAAAAAATAAGTTCGTAATAGTTTAGGGGTGGTTTATGAAAATAATCCTAAAAATTATTCTTTGATCACATTCAATTTTTTTATAATGTGATAAGAAATTATTTGTAGGAAAAACATTTTCCTCTCTCTCTATAGATTTCATAGCAAAAGTTATTAAATAATTTTGGATATGAGTTTTCTATTCAAAATTATGAAGAACTTTTTATGATAGCTTTTGAAGTCTACTTTTTATGGAATTATATCATCAAAAGTTATTGACGAAATACTATCAGGTTGTCACGAACATCAATGAAAAAAGTTGTACTTTTTAAAATAATATTAATATGATAATTTAGGAATTAAGATAAAAGGTCATTTTCTAGGGATGAGCACGGACCGGAATGACCCGGTTGCCCCGGCCCCAACCCCAAACTTAGTTTTTTTCCCGACCGGGTCGGAACCAAGTCTCATTCTTTGAGCCCGACCGATATTGGGTTGTGAAAACCCGAATCGCATCCCGACCCTCTAATATATATCAAATTAATATTAAATTATTTTAAAATATTATAAGTATGTTTATTTTATTTAAAAATCTATATTTTAGTATATGTGTATCTTAAATTTATATTATATTTTATTGTTATATATGTAATTTAATTAATAATTATCATATTTATATAACTATATTAAATATATATTTTTTTAAGGATTAAACTAGGACGTCCAATTTTTTATTTTTTTTCGATTTAATCGGGACGCCTCGGTCTCTGGTTTCCTTCGGGCCCAATCGCGAACCTAAATTTGCTCATCCCCATTATTGGCTTTCTATCTTAATTGGAATCTTTGTAGTTTGAGTTATAATTTTTATAAATATCATCTCCTAAGATATAAGACAGAAAAGGATTAAAGATATTATGAATTGTCCTAAGGACTATTGATAGAGGATTAAAACATGAAAGTTTTAAGTATAAGACCTTTGATTGTTTACTTTTTTGTGATTTAAAAAATAATAATTTTTTGACTACATGTGCCTAATATTATCTTATTTATTATTATTGACCGTCTAATTATACTTCTTATTGATCGATCATATACCATTGATCAACAATCACAATGATGATTCATTCTTATTTATTTGATCATTAAATTATCATACCTCCTATATTGAGTCTCTTCTAATTTATCTTATATCTATCTATGACATTATATGATTTTACCAAATATTGATTTATAATTGAATGACGATTATGTGCATCTTTCATTATAATTTGATTTCTCATGAATATTTTTATGATCTTATCATAGTCTTTATGCTCTTGATCATACCATCACATGTCTAGTGATTGTTGAATCCCAAAGATAATTATAGGTTAACCAAAATAAAAGATAAAAAAATTGTTAAATGAAGATGTGATTGTTGACAATCAAACTGGCAAAAAAAGACAAAAGATACTTCATCAATCTATTTTTTTAGGGAGTACTGTCTATTTTTAAGATACTTCACCACAGAATATACACCACAATCCATTTTAAATGGAGTTAAAAGACACCCCACATAAGTTTAATATAATGAAATGAAATGAATGATGATTACCTTGTAGGATCGTCAACGACGGGAGAGGGGGTGAATTAGTGTATAAAATTTAATCGTAAATTTCAAAATTAATTTTGGAAAATCAATAAAATCGATCACAAGCAAGTATTTAATAGTGAAGAGCAAGTAAGAAAAAAATGGCAAACACAAGAGGCACAATGTGTTGATAAGGTTCGGTTCCATTTCTTAGTTTACGTCATTGCTCCGACTTCTTGTCCTTAAGATCATCGGAGATTCACAAGCTTTCTCTTTTCTTGTAAGGATATAATAACTCTTTTTTACACCACATACATTCTTCTTTGCTCAAAAGGCAAGACACACATCTTCGTATAAAGAGTTCTTAGCTTCACTAAATTAGACTATAAGGATTCCTCTAAGCCTCTCATTTTACAAAATATGCTCACACTTAAAATTAAAAGAGGAAGGGATGATTTGTAAATTTGAGCTCAAAAAAATATTTTGGACTTGAAAGAAAGTTTTTGAATGATTTCACTTGCTTGAATAGTCTTTCTTTATTCTCTAGGTTTTTCTATGTGTTGAATAAGTCCAAAAACTTTCACAAAAAGTTAACATTAAAAATTAGTTGTTATTGTGCATCTTACTTTGGAACCTGATCGGTCAACGTGACAGTTGTGATCTTCATCGTCTTTTTCTTTTATCCGATCGATCGCTCTTTCGACCGATGCTGGACCGACATTAGCTCGACATTTTTGCATCGATCCTACCACCGAACGTCCGAACCTGCGACCAACATCAAAATTTACATTAGCTAGACATTTTGTGTGTGCCGCTTCTTCTGATTGGTCGACCGATATCAAAATCGGACCTTTGACCGACATTTGCACAATACGCTTTTGTTCTGATCAGTCAATGGTGTTCAACTGATCTTTCAATCAATATTTGCTCGACAAATTTTGAATTGCTCTTTTATTGCGATTGGTCGAACAATACTCAATCAATCCTTACATTTGCTTGACAATTCTTCTATATGTTTCTTCACGATATCATTCAACCGATCAGTATATGAACGGTAAGTCGACCGTTTAGTATAAAATTTTTCTTTCAACTTTTTTAACTTTGCAATTTTTTCCACATACATAATCCTTTCAATCCTACACCTGCATCACTACATGGTCATCACTCAAGTATAAATTAGTAACTTTTACGTCCAATTCAATTCATTATCTTCA
Organism: Pontederia crassipes; assembly: GCA_030549335.1. Lineage (NCBI taxonomy): Eukaryota > Viridiplantae > Streptophyta > Magnoliopsida > Commelinales > Pontederiaceae > Pontederia > Pontederia crassipes. Next base: position 42,687,603 of record CM060190.1, read on the forward strand.
AAACATAGGATTCAACATACCTATGATGATTAACTATGTCCGATGATGATGATGATGATGATGATGATGATGATGATGATGATGATGATGATGATGATGATGATGATGATGATGATGATGATGGACTATGCTCAATAATGCTATTGATTTTTTCTATGATGATTCTTGATTTATGATCGATTATGCCTTATGCCATTACTCATTCTAATGTTTCTTATAATGATTATTCCATTTGATGATGCTTGACTATGCTAGTGCTAATATTAATTATCTATAAGATTATTTATATCATGATCATATGATAATATTGATCAATCTATGATGTCACGTAATCAATTTTCTTGATCTTCATATGGATTAATTTTATGATTGATTATGACTACGTCATAAGTTCATGATTTTGATCATTATGTTTACTCTCAAAATTGCATTTACCTTTGTATGACCAATGTTCCCTTTATTGTGAGTTTAATGATCATTCACTATGTTACTATCTTCTATGTTATGATGTCTTACCATGAGCTTATTGATTATAATCATTAACTCCTTATCATGTTATTGTGTATGATTTATTTCATCAACATGGTTATTATATATTGAGTGTTTCTCATGTCTTTCTTGTATATTTAGCGTCACATGTAAAAAGATGAAGGCACCAATGTTAGATCAAGTTGGTCTTTGCACATGATGTTGAGTCACTTTATTTTATCTATTTTTCATCGAGTTGTATTTATGTATGATACTTGAGAATCATCTTATATTAACATTATTAAGATTTCCACATAATTGTTTATATCATGTCCTTCTATAGTTCTATTTTTTTCGCATTATGTATTCATTTTTTTTAGCAGTCAAAATTATGTCTACATAAATAACATTTCTAATGTGAGATTTGTTTTGTCATAGGGTGATGCATTGTTTACACATTCGGGGTGGAATAAAAGATGATAGCTTTCTTTAATTATTAAATTTTGAAGAAAATGAAAAATGAATACAATGTGATTAGCATATTGTTGTATGTAGGCGAGCTTTTTTTTTTGGGGGGTAGCCAATCTTGATTTCTGGAAGCAATGTCGATTGTGCAATTCGTGCGACATTAACGACTCTACTCACGATTTACAGGTTGGAGTCCGACTCATTAGCCCAACTAATCCGATAAGGTTGCTCCACGTCGTATGTGTGATAGTGACATGTGAGACTTATAATAGTTTTATTTTTATATTCATAAGAATTCAAACTCGAGCCTTTGGATGGACAACCGAGTTATCCATGAGATACAAAACATTAAAATAACATGAGATTACAAGTATTCTATCTAAGTTAAATTATCTAAACCTATCACATTATCTTATTTGTTTTAATTTGTAGACAATCTTAGTAATGCATATTACTTGTAAAGTGACAATCCAAATTGGATAGAAGAGTCTCTATTCAAATTGTCACTCAAGTGGTAATTTGATTTTATTGTCTTTTCATTTATGTATTTTCTAATCTTAGACAAATAAAACATGAAATAATATAATAAAATTATATAACAATAAAAATATTAGCATAATTAATAATATTAATTTGTTTAATTATTATTTTATAATTTGCATTCACATGAATTATATATTATTAATTTGAAATTACATATATTTATTACCATTATTTTATTTTAAAAACAATAATACTAATATGCATTACTACATTTATTTAATTTATTAATTTTATATTTTTTGGTTCAAGTTTTTAGTTGGATTAAATAAACTTTAACTTGATATTAGTGCTATAAGGTTTATTTAGTAAAAACTGTTTATTATCTAATAATCTTTTAGTATAAATAAATAATGTCATTTGATTTGCTGCAAAAATAACTTATACATAATAAATAAAAATAATGTACATTATTGATAATTTAATAAGAAATAATATTTATATCAAATAATGTAGATCGTTAAGTAATATTTAAAATTATCAACAAAGCTCGTTGTTGTTCATGAAATTAATTATATACTAATAATTTTGTAGATCGATGGATCTAAATTGAAAAAATAATTTTCCATAGATGGCCAATGATGTACAAGGAATGCAAAGGGAAAAATGAGAAGGAAAAATAAAGTCAGCATGAGAACTTGAATACTAATTTTGTGTCTCGTTTGTTAAAGAGTTTAGAGATTTAACAGCACTACAGCAGGATGATTCAAAACCTTGACATATATTTTTTTACAATAATATAAATGAATAAAAAACAAACAAACTGCTGATATAAATGCAGCGAAATAATTATTTAAAAAAATAAATAAAAAACCTTCAACTGAGCCGGGTCGATCTGTCACCGTCCCGAACCTTTTGGTTTTGGGCTTCCATTCGAGCCGGCATCGATTCTCTGTCGACTGCCATTTCACGGCGAACCTTCGAAGCAGTAGCTAAAGGACGACGCCGAGTTCGCTTCGCCAGCACCACCGCGTAATAAGGGGCGGAAGCGCTCGTCGTCATCGCCGGACACGATGGCTTCCCTGCTGCAGCAGCTCCCGGTGGACGACTCCGTGCTCCTCCGCGTCACCCACTCCAACCTCAAGTCATTCTCCGCCGACGTCCGCTTCTCCCTTCAAGTATGGACTCCGCTCGGTCTCCTCTTCCTAAATGCAGAGACCCCTTTTGCCGAACCCTTACGCCTTTGATGTCCTCTGCTCTCAATCGCTCAGTCCACGGTGGAGTCGGTGAAGGAAAAGTTGTGGAAGAAGTGCGGCACCTCCGCTGGCTCCATGCGCCTCGAGCTATACGACGACGCCGGATCCAAGCTCGCCGATCTCCTCGATGACGTCCGTCCGCTAGGCTACTTCTCGCCGCAAGACGGGTTCGGATCTCGATCTTATTCTTCTTCTCTGTGGATGCGTAATTGCTTTCTTTTTTGTGGCTTAAGTAGATTCTTGGATGATACATTGAAGGTTCCGGTTGCACGTTGTCGATCTCGATCCTTCTTCACTTGCTTCCGGTGGATGGTTGGAGGACACCTCACTAGTCGAGAAGTACACCATCTCTGAGGAGTCTTACAATAAGCTTGACAGTGAGTTGCACCGAAATCTGTGTTTTCTTGCCGCAAGAGAATTGTGATGTAGTATTTGCTAAACTGCATGTAGCTTTTGAATTACATGTATGTATCTGGATGATACCATGAATCATTTCTGAACGTTTTAGACAATGACTGAATCATTTATTTCAATATTTCCTGAAAAGCAGCAGAATATGTTCTGACATTTATAGGTTATATTGGTTGAGCTATTATCGTAACGTTTTATCAGTCTATTAACAAGTTGTTAAACTTATATCTTGATGTTCATATTCTTATGCAGATACCCATATCTACGTGGGTAGATCTGCAAATACCTTTTTTTTTTTTTTGAGACAGATAAGGTTGGTTGTGCACCATCAATTTTATTAAGATGTAGTTAAGTTACATCACAGGAGTACAGTATTAACGTTCAGGTCCCTTCCCACTCTTTCACCATATTAGCTGCACTTGAGACGACATTTTCTTTGGAGAACCTTTCTCCTCTAAATGTGCACCCATTCTCCAAATAAACCATAAGACAGAAAAAGGCCTTGCTCGCAGTTGTTTGAAGTCTTTTTCTTTAATGCTTCTGTTCCGTCCACCCATTCAGAAAGATCTCCAGAATTTTGACCATGAGCTTCTATCAATCCATAAGCATTCCAATCTTGTGCAAAAGGAAAGTTGAAAGATATATGGTTGATATCCTCAACAGGATCATTGAGAAAACACATGATGTAGATACCTCATTGGATGATTGGCATATCTCTATCTATAGAACCGTGTAGGTAGATGCCTCACAGGTGAGCATGGTTTGCTACCTTCCTCCCTCATCTACATCTTTCAGGAATCTGCCACCATTGGAGAGTTTGAGAGGTGGTAGTCAGCTTGTCAATCTCTGTCAGAGAAAGTTAGGCCCACCAACCGAATGTTCGGCAATGTTCCTTTCTGGTCCATACTAGTTGTATAGAGAATGTCCAGAGAGGGGATCAGAACTGAGACCAACCGCCCAATAGCACAGTGTTGCGGAAGGTCTAGATTACGGTTTGTCATCAGCTCCATGGCTCAATGATGTCTTGCGACCTGTCTGCATTCACCTATTTTCTCCTCTTGGAAATTTGAAATCTTCCTGTACACTGCCTTTCCTGTGAAAATAGGGACAATAAGTGTGTATATGTCCCATTCCACCACACACTAGACATTTGATCGGCCCTCTGTACTCTCTCTGCTTATGCCCTTAGTTATTATATTTATAACATAGTGAATCCTCCTTTTCCAGTCATTTTATCAGGCTCACGTTGACGGTTATTATTGTCACCAGTGGATGAGATCTCCCACAATCATCTCCTCTCTTTTTGATATTCCGTTCCTAATTGAATCTATGCAAAAATACTTACCTGTATCCTCCAGCAACATTTTAAAATTTTAGACCTTGTCTTGTGCAAGTGTTAAAAGTGGAAACATCATGTTTCGGATGATCACATTGGACTCTGCAGTGGATGGTCTTCACATTATTTGTCCTGCAAATGCATTGCATTTTTCATTATTTACGTGATGATGATCTAGTCGTTTTAGGATGGATGTGATGGATTATTGCTATATTCTTTATTGTAGCCTACAAGCTTTCATGCAGGGAAGAAAGAAGTTACATGTCTCCTACTTTCCCTCTTGTTTTAGGCAACTTTAGGAAATTCAAGGAAGGAATGATAGCTCAAAATCCGGGGCCCAAAGAAAATAAGGTACGTGTATTAGGTCATTATTTCTCAATTGACTTGCTACCTTCCAAGTTTCCAAGTTAATTTTCATAGATGGTGTGCAACAATGTTCTTTATAAGACATTACTTTTACTAATGTAGAACCTCTAGACAGTCTCCAGGATCATTTGGTTATGTGACTCTCGTAGCACATCAATTGCATGTGGGGTGTTCATAGGAATGCGCACCTCTTCTATATGTTTGACTCAACATTGGGTTTGTTTTTATTTCCGAGGGTTTGGGCTGAACATTGTGTGTGACATGACATGAGGGCATCATGCACAGGCTCATGGGTTGGTATGTTTGTATTCCAAACCTTTTGGACATGGTCAAACCATTTGATTTTGACACTCAGGTTGATCAGGTATCATCTTCCTATTATTGTACATTGCATGTCATTTATGAACAAGTGGCATCAAATTTTGACTATTAAGTGTCCATGAGGGGCGACACTTGTTCTTATATGAATCTATTTGTGCATACATGATCATCCTGTTTAGTATTCATTTTACAACTTGTTTCAAGTAATTCTAGAAAAGGAGGACAATCAAGTCCTCAACTTTCAATTGCACTGATTGTAGTGGAAGTTATTTTCTTCCTATCTCTATTCTATGGATTTACAAGATTATAGATGATCTGTATTATTTTAGGTCTCGAATGTTAATTGTTTGGGGATGAATATAAGGCGACGATTAGGATTTCGATTATGGACACTTGATAAATAATAGAACTTATCATTATAAAAACATAAGTGCTTATTCTATTTATTTGGAGGACTCTAATTTGAACCTGTATCCAATTAAAGGAAGAGCACAAGGTTAGTTCAATCAAACTTTCCAATCTGAACCTCAGGGATATTGGTTCTGGATCTTCCAGACGGTTGATTTGGTCTTCTGGTTCCTTTTAAAACACTATCTTAAATGTATTCTAGTCTCAAGGTGGTGCAGTTTTTTTTTAAAATTATTTTATGTTATGCTGTTTTTCTTGTATATCTGTGAATGTATTTTCATTGTTTGTTTAACATGTCTCTTATAGCCGACCCCACCTAGTGGGATAAGGCTTTGTTGTTGTTGTTTAACATGTCTCTTACTTATTGATGTTATAATTCCCTTTATCACATCCAACTTCTGTTAACCTCTGGTTCCTGTCTCCTCTTAGCTGCCTGATGACTACATGGAAGACTTATGTACGAATATCAAGGTCAGTTAACATTGGTTAACTTTTACTTTTTGTTCAAGAATTTGGCATTGGTTTCTCCTTGAGGAAAATGTTAACAGCGATAACTATCCATTCATATGTTGCATATTATTTCTAGATTTCCTCTATTAATATGCTAAAATCTTTTATTAAACTTTAGTCGAACATTTTTTTCTCCTTTTAGTTACCAAATTCTGGAAGGTGAGTTTGGGAAATTCATTTTCCCTTATACAGATAGAGCCTTAATGGTTTCTTTAAGAATTATATATAGTATGTGTCCTTAAGAACTGATGTGATGAACTATTTTCTTCCTAGTTACAATAGAAACAGAATGCACATAGTTTAGGAGCTTAGTTGAATTATACACGTGTGCTTACAAAGCTGATGATGTATGGTACTGGTACACCTGTTTTATTTTACTTTTTGATGGAAGAAGCAGGAGTTCTTGTCTGTCTTTAGTCTACACTGACTATAAAACAGGTAGATATTTCTCGTATAATGTCTTTGTTAAGAAAAACTCCGCCTATATTTTATAGCCGGTCCCAAGCCCGGATAAAGGAGGAGGGTTGTGTTAGGCCCCGACAGCCATCGTAAAATCCTGTCGAATCTTATGAACATGGATCAACGAATGTTACTAATAGAGCGGAATGGCGTCGTATGATCCATGTAGCCGACCCCACCTAGTGGGATAAGGCTTTGTTGTTGTTGTAATGTCGTTGTTAAGAAACTAAAAGAGTTTTCTTTATCATCATGATCAATATTATGATTTTGGATTTTGTGCCTGGCTTTTCTTGTATTAAAAAAAAATGGAGAATACTAGATTTCCATAAACTCATCAGCTATCTCTCATGTTTACATCTGATTTATGCTGTTGATATTAATTCTTCCATGCTTGAATAACTGAGATTTGCCAAACAGGATTCTGGATACAGATTGCCTTTTTTTGGTCGAAAGATACTTATTACTTTTTAATCTATTACACCAATGTTTTTCTTGACGTATATTCTGCTGATGTTAATGATTGACTTTTTAGGTTATTTGGAGGGTAATGATTTAGATGTTATGTAAGAATGACAATAAATTCAAATTTAATTTCTTATTTATTTCTTCTAAAAAAAATTTTCTTATTTATTTGGCAAAAAAATGTACTGATTTGATGTTACTGTTGAGCAAAGTGGCAAATAAATGATTATTGTTGGAGAAACTTTGGAAAAAAAGGATGAAATTTGTAGGGAAATTAACCTTACCAAATTTGGACTGAGGCTCTTTGGTCATAATACAACGGTTGGAAGGTTGATCTTTTTAAATGATTATAGAAATGGTAATTGATTGTAGGAGCTAGTAGCACATTTGGATTACCAATGAGTTTCATATGGTATAAAATAATGAAAAGCAATGTTGAAAGCCACCTTAAACTTTTAAGAGATGCAAGAGCATGTTCGAGGTCATGTTCGAGATAACTTCGTATAAAAAAGTTTTAAATTTGTCTTGATACAAGCGTAGCAGTTTTTTGCGACAGGTGAATGAGGGGATCAAGCAACAATGATGCTTGATTCTACAGATTGACCTTCCCATTTGCGTCAATAGTTTCCTAGGCATCATTCACTTTCTCATTTCATCTATTGTTCATTGCTTCCTTTCCTGAGGGAAAAAAATTTCCTTTCCGTCTTTGCTGTCTGTTTTGCCTCGCATTCATAATCACAATAGTTCAATAGTGCGACTTGATGTGGATTTCTTTTGATGTTCTTTTTATGCCCTCCATGGTGAGAGTACTGGTGTATTACTTGTGGCTTGTTTTTCATACTGTAGATTGGAGATAGATGTGAAGTGGAACCTGGGGCGAAAAGAGGAGTTATCAAGTTTGTTGGTAGAGCTGAAGCTTTGGGGCCAGGATATTGGGTTGGAATTCAATATGATGAACCTCTTGGCAAGCATGATGGCATGTTAGTGTCTTTCCCTGTCATCAATCTCAATAACATTAAAACAACTTGAAATATGTTTTTTTTTTCCATATTTCACTTTTTGGTAAAATCTTTGAAGATGGACATGACAGGTCTTAAACTCGAGAATTTACATAAACTCATTTTACATTCAACAACAACAACAACAAAGCCTTATCCCACTAGGTGGGGTCGGCTACATGGATCATACGACGCCATTCCGCTCTATTAGTAACCAAACCTTTCGGTATATTATTCACCAATAGATCTTGCTCTATTAGTTCGCCAAGTGTCCGCCTTGGCCTCCCTCTCCCTCTTTTAATCGGACTCCAGATTATTTGATCTACTCTTCTTACTGGCGCATCTAATGGTCTTCTCTGAACATGACCAAACCATCTCAAACGATAAACTCATTTTACATTCAATAAAGTTTTTTTGAGAGGAACATTCAATAAAGTTGGTCTCAAAATTGAGACTTGAGCTTATGTTTTCATTTTATAGAATATTAAAATATTATACCTTGAGGAATTTTATAGAACTATAAATAGTTTATAGACCATTTTCAAGCTTTTGTAGTTCACACTCAGCACACACATGTAAGATGAATCATGATGCATCATTCTTTATTGTTCTATAACTTCTTTCCAATTATATCCTCAAACACTAGTTAGTTATCAACTACTAAAATATTTGATTCTAAATATAAAAACGCCCAATTCTACATTATTCTAATCAATTCAATTGAGTTTACTATGAGTCTACCTGAGCTTACTACCTAATATGATTCTGAACTGAGTTGAGTCAGTTTTATGCTCTAAATACTCCTGTGATTCTACAACTCAAAATCATGAGTTTGAAAATGTCGGGTCAAGATCTTGATACAAATGCAAGATCTTCAATCATGTGATCTTTCACAAACAAAATGATTCGGATCTCATTTGATAGATGGAAAATGTAGTATTTCTTTGTATCTCTATCCTATTACAATCCTACTTATCTTGATAATAGTACCATTTTTCTTACATTTTGTTGTTATATAACCAAAAAAATAAACAAAAATAAACCGTAGTGTCTCCGACTGAATTCTCTTTCATGATTTTACCTTCCTTTTTTTATACACCCTTCTTACTCACGTCAACTCCAACATCAGGAGTGGTCCAAGTGTCCAACATTCTCCTATGTTTTGACAGTCCCAATGCTTCTTAATGGGTATTGGGTTGTCATTGCTGAGCATACACCAATCTCATATTTTTCTGTCATTTCAATAGAATATGTGGAGACTAGTATTTCTGAGAGACAATTTGGGTTCATGCCAGGAAGATCCACTACAGAGGCGATTTATTTACTAAGGGGGATGATGGAGAAGTATCGAAGTAGGAGAAGAGACTTACATAAGGCTTTCATTGACTTAGAGAAGGCGTATGATCGGGTACCAAGGGATGTACTTTGGAAAGCCTTGCAAAAGAAGAGGGTGAATGTTGCCTACATTAAGGTAATACAAGATATGTACGATGGGGCATTGACTAGGGTTAGGACACCCGGAGGTGAGACAAATGAATTTCCTATAGGAATTGGCCTACATCAAGGATCAGCTTTAAGCCCGTATCTATTTAACTTAGTTATCGATGCTATAACCGAGAGTATCACAGAGGAGGTACCTAAGTGCATGCTATTTGCGGATGATATAGTACTTTTAGCGGATTCAAGAGAAGAGATTAATACAAAATTGGAAATATGGAGAAATACGTTGGAGTCAAAGGGTTTTCGTTTAAGTAGGAATAAAACAGAATATATGCATAGCAATTTCACAAATAAACAACTTAGAGACGATTTGAAAGTTAGGTTAGGGGAGGATATAATTCCTCAAGTGACAAAGTTTAAATATTTAGGATCAATTGTAAGACAAGATGGTGAGATTGATGACGATGTTAATCATAGAATTCAAGCTGGTTGGTGTAAGTGGAGAAAAGCCACTGGAGTTCTTTGTGATAGAAAAGTACCCAATAAAGTTAAAGGAAAATTCTATCGTACTGCTATAAGGCCAGCAGTGTTATATGGTAGTGAATGTTGGGCTATGAAGGGACAACATGAACGTAAAGTGGGGGTAGCCGAAATGAGGATGTTGAGATGGATGTGTGGTCATACAAGATTAGATAAGATTAGGAATGACCATATACGTGAACGAGTCGGAGTGGCTCCTATTAGTGAGAAAATGGTAGAGAATCGTTTGAGATGGTTTGGTCATGTTCAGAGAAGACCATTAGATGCGCCAGTAAGAAGAGTAGATCAAATAATCTGGAGTCCGATTAAAAGAGGGAGAGGGAGGCCAAGGCGGACACTTGGCGAACTAATAGAGCAAGATCTATTGGTGAATAATATACCGAAAGGTTTGGTTACTAATAGAGCGGAATGGCGTCGTATGATCCATGTAGCCGACCCCACCTAGTGGGATAAGGCTTTGTTGTTGTTGTTGTTGTTGTCAATAGAATATGTGTTTGTTTGAGGCCCAACTTATGTGAATATTACTTTTAGGACTTTTATCAAAATCATATTATGATTCACATGATATATATTCATGTATCTTTTAGTTATATTTTTTTACTCATAGGTAGGATCTTCCAACCATCGATCATTTATCCTCTCCTCATCCTAGGTAGGAAAGCAATCTTGACAATCATGGATACAATCAGGGATACAATCCTCTCCTCATCCTGATAATCAGTGTTTTGTTTTAATAATCCTTGTATTCAACTTGGAGAAACTCTTTTTGTCTTCATGGACCATACTGGTTTGATTGTTTTGCATTTTATATGTTTCAGGGTGAAAGGTACACGCTACTTTAATTGTACGGCACAGCATGGTGCTATGCTTAGGCCAGACAAAGTCAAGGTATTCATGTTCAATTCAATGATAATATTTTCACGTGCTAAACGAAGGAGTTAAGTTCTTAACAATAATTGATGTTGCATTTGTTCCACTGAGAGAATATGTTCTATATCCAATTTGGATATTTATTTTGAAAAGGCAAAGGTTGATTAACCTGTAACCATCCATGGTATTAGTATTAATCGAAAATGAGATACAAGATTATGCCAGAAATAAATCAGCCCCTTCTCCATTCCCTCAACATTCTATTTGTCATTCAAACTGCACTTAAACATGTTATACAATGTTTCCAATTTGGAATTAACCATCACATTTGTATTTATTGGTAACCAGTTATGTTGACTTCCAGGCTACGGATATCACACATCAGTCTTATAAAATAATACATATTTTGGGGAAACAAGTTTAGTTCCATGAAGATCCATCATTGGATCTAAATCTGATAACTGATATTTTCTGTTGTAGACATTAGGAAAGACATCAAATCGAGATCCTATAGTAAATTTACACAATTTTACACCTTACACAGTTATTCAGCACCGGAGGTTGTTGGGCAACAGTTTATTTATCTTCACCAGACTTGTTTGAATTATAAATTAAGGATGTGTTGAATGCTGTTGATTACCAAGATCTATACCCTTGTGTATGTGTGTGCGCACTTGTGGGTTTATTATGAGGTTGTTGAACCAGCCTATAGTGCCCACAGGATCCTTTACTCATGTGATTGTGGTTTTATTTTTTTATTATAGTAGGTGTGTTGTAGGTAGGATCCCAAAGGGCACCAAGAGGGGGAGGGGGGGTTGAATTGGTGTTTAACCGAAAATATCGATTTCACGAAATTCGTCGCGGAAGCACAAAACCGATTGTTAAAACCTTTGCAATTCAGATTATAAACGCAATATTAGAGGGAGAGAGAGAGAGAAATCAAACACAAATAGACGCGATGGTTGTTGACGAGGTTCGGCCACATCTTGGCCTACGTCCCTGCTCCGACTTCTCGACCTCGAGACTGTCGGAGATTCCACTAATCCCTTCTTTTGTTCCAAATAAGGCAAGGAAGAAAGTCCTTTACACAATCACCTTTTTCTCCGCTTCGAGAGGCAAGAAAACCTCTCCTTCTAAGAAACTAATCTTTTCTCTCGCTCAAGAGGTAAGATTTGGAATTTCTTTTACACAGAAGCTTTCACAATCTTTCTGAAGAATAGTTTCTCTCTTTTACAATAGAACACTCACAAGAAGAGAAGAGAGAAAGAAAGAAGGTTCTAAAATAATAACTTCAAGAGAAATGATGTCCTTTTGATTTCTTGAAGTTTTACTTCAATGTTTGGATGGATGCTTTTGCTTCTGGCCTTGGCACTCCTTTTATAGGCTTTGATTTGTGAAAAATTCGTTCAGAATTAATTCCATATTTTTCTCCTCAAAATATAGTCGTTACTGTTCATTTCAGTAATGGACCGGTCGACCGCATTTATTGACCGGTCGACCGGACTATATGACCGTTGCGCTGATTTCTCCAATTATCGCAGTTGGTCGGTCGACCGGATTATCGACCGATGTTTTGACCGGTATAGTCTCGCAGTTTTGATTTGTAGCCGTTGAGTTGATCGGTCGGCCACTGCATCGACCAGACTGTCGACCGGTACAGTCTCGCAGTTTTCATTTGAACAGTTTATGCCTTGATCGGTCGACCGGTATTTCCGATCAGTAGATCGGACTGTCTCGACCAGCCTTCATAACTTCGACCGGCAGGTTGACCGCCCTGCACTATTTTGAACATAACTTTCTGCACAGTTATCCAAATTAGATGGTCTTGGAGTCTATGGAAAGCTAACAGAATTTTCTACAACTTTGACATTCCACATTCATCCAAAATTAATGAGATCAGTGACAGTTATTTAATCAAAGCGTAGTGCATAAAGTTATCTCTTTTTTTTTTAACTTTTTCAACATTTTATTCTTAATCGTTCGAAGTTTGTATCAACAACAACAACAACAACAAAGCCTTATCCCACTAGGTGGGGTCGGCTACATGAATCATACGACGCTATTCGTTGATCCATGTTCATGCGATTCGACATGGTTTTATGCTGGCTGTCGGGGCCTAACACAACCCTCCTCCTTTATCCGGGCTTGGGACCGGCTATAAAACATAGGCGGAGTTGAGTTTCTCCAACCCATCCTACAAAAAACGGTAACACATAAAGAGACTGAATTTAACATGAGCACGCAATTGTTCTAAGCAAGGACCAACCATGCTGCTCAACATACCACCCATTTATAGCGAAAAGTTGAATCACTCTCTCCGATGCCGTTCGAAGTTTGTATCATCAAAATATAATTTAATATGTCATTAAAACTTAGATCCAACATGTTGTAGCATGTGCATCAATTGGGCACTCCTTGCCCGGTTGGTAGGAAGGATTATGGGGTCCGAGTACAACTTATGGCGGGAGGTGTTCTTCACATGCTACGGCCGAAATCTTTCATGGGACTCCAGGCCCAACATACCCCGCGGTGGGTGGCCGCTTTATTCCCTCATGTGCGGCCTTTCATGACCCCATCACTTGGATCCCGGGAGGTCTTTTCTTTTCCCCGAGGCCCACTTACAGACTCTTTCCCCTGGTTGCGGGCTTTGACGGCGTGGTTAAGTGCTGGTATGAGAGAGGTGGCCGGGAATCGGCTCTTGGACTCCCCTATCCGGCTCCCCCTATCCGATCAGGGTATGCCGAGTTATTAGCATTTCATCAGAGGATTGTCCCCTTCTATCCACATCCGATGCGGACGGATGGTTGGGTATGGGTATCAGACTCTTTCTCGACGCACAGTCTCTATCTCCGCTTTCTTTCGACTATCATTGATTTAGAGGACTTCAGAGCGGATTGCAGACTCATCTAACATTGTTGGTTGTCGTTGAAAGTCAAGATTTTTGCTTGGCTTCTACGGCGTGAGTGGATCCTCATCAGAGTTTACAGAGCACGTTGGGCGCCACATGCGGATACTTCTTGTGTTCTTTGTGGGGAGATGGAGGAGGATGTTACACACCTATTTTTCAGTTGTCGGGTGTCTCATGAGGTCTAGTCTCAGACGGACATTATGGGCGGTGCTCCCTTGGCGACGGTGGGCTTCTGGTAGGCCGTGAGGGGGCTTGAGGGTCAGAGATTGGGCTGGAGCTTTCATAGTCATATATATACATGGATGGCAACCTCAAATCATGGTGGCCATCCTTTTTCTCCTAAAAAAAAACAAAGAGATTGGGCTGGAGACTTCCTGTGGCGACCTTCCTAGCCGGTGCCTAGGCCATATGGCTCTAGTGCAACCGTGCCATTTTTTGTGGGGAAAGATGTTAGGTGGACAATATTGTACATCACATGTTTTGCCTTCTTCGGGAGTGGGATTTTGTCTAGTACTTGTTTCTCTTCCGTTTTGCTGCTCCGCACTGGAGAGTGTTTCATATGTACATGATGTTTCCTTTCAGTGATATATATATATATATATATATGTATATATATACACATATATATACACATATATACAGTGTATATACATATATATATGTATGTGTGTGTGTATATATATGGCAAACTAGTAGTCATCTTTTTCCTTACAACAACAACAAAGACTTATCCCACTAGGTGGGGTCGGCTACATGGATCATACGATGCCATTCCGCTCTATTAGTAACCAAACCTTTCGGTATATTATTCATAATAGATCTTGCTCTATTAGTTCGCCAAGTGTCCGCCTCGGCCTCCCTCTCCCTCTTTTAATCGGACTCCAGATTATTTGATCTACTCTTCTTACTAGCGCATCTAATGGTCTTCTCTGAACATGACCAAACCATCTCAAATGATTATCTACCATTTTCTCACTAATAGGAGCCACTCCGACTCGTTCACGTATATGATCATTCCTAATCTTATCTAATCTTATATGACCACACATCCATCTCAACATCCTCATTTCGGCTACCCTCACTTTACGTTCATGTTGTCCCTTCATAGCCCAACATTCACTACCATATAACACTGCCGGTCTTATAGCAGTACGATAGAATTTTACTTTAACTTTATTGGGTACTTTTCTATCACAAAGAACTCCAGTGGCTTTCCTCCACTTACACCAACCAGTTTGAATTATATGATTAACATCATCATCAATCTCACCGTCTTGTCTTACAATTGATCCTAAATATTTAAACTTTGTCACTTGAGGAATTATATTCTCCCCTAGCCTAACTTTCAAATCGTCTCTAAGTTGTTTATTTGTGAAATTGCTATGCATATATTCTGTTTTATTTCTACTTAAACGAAAATCCTTTGACTCCAACGTATTCCACTTACATATATTCTGTTATATTCCTACTTAAACTTTATCATCTTTTTCCTTCTAAAAAAAATTATAGTGCTTGCATTGCTTGTCCTGCAAACTCTGCATATGCAATCAACTGAAGTTCATTTTTTCAAGCTAGTCCATATTAAACTTGATATAATTTTATGTCTAGTTATCTAGTATAGGAAATATGCCCATCAACAAATCATCAAAGTAAAGTTGGCATATGAGCATGATGAAAACGTAAAAAATGACTAAATTTATTAGTTTCCAGATTTGTTAATGTGTAAGATCTCAAGAATGGGCTGGCTTCTTTTGCATGGATGCTGATCCTTAAACAAAAGTGGATTTATAGTTAGAAGATGGATTATGGTATGCGTTCATTTATAGTCCTATGCTATGCACATACCTGAAGTCTTTTCTTTGAGAGTTCCAGTTCGTTAATTTCACTTGGCTGTTTAACTATTGAGTGGCTCCCATTTTTTTCACTTATAAATTGGTTTCACTTCTGTGATTGCAAAGACTTTTAAGAACCTGCACTTACTGCAACCACCCGTAAGGGCAAAATAATAGAAGACAAGAATACAAACTTTCTACTCATGGTTTGAGATATTTTGTAAGCTGCCCATCTAGGGAAGTAAATAAAAATGAAACTCGCTTGAGTTTTTCTTGATTATACATATTGCAAACCCTTGTTGATTATCTTCATAAAATTACTCCGTAGGCACACTTATGATTAATGTCTGAGTTATTTATATATCAAACTATTTGGGTTCTCATGAATTTGATGAAACAAAATATTAAGATAATAACATGTTTATCTTTTATACTTGAACACACGTAATTCTAGTGTAGGTATTTAGTTACAAAACTGGTCACAATAAGTGTGAAGTTCAAATCGGTAAAACTTCTCCCAAAAGGAATGAAGAGAAGAAATCAATGTTGTCTGACATTAACAAAGGCAGATCTTCATTCCATCATTCACCCTTGGCACCATGCACAAAGGATTCATTTATGCAGGTCTTTGATCCTGCATTAATCAATATCTAGCTTAGTTTGTTAATTCAAAATATCTCACTGACGGCCCTTGTTTGCGAATTCATTGTTAATAATGCTAGTTATATGTTTCCTACATGTGTCAGAAATCCAACTTCCAATAATGTTTTATTGGGATTAAACACTTGACCTTCATAAAAAAAGCTGACGTTTTTCAAATAACTGAGAATATACATGAACTAAATGTCACAGAGATGTGCATATCTTCTGCAAATGGCTGTCTTGTGCAGGTAGAGGACGAAGTCATCGCTTAGTGAACTCGTTTTGATTAGTACTCTGTTTTATTCAACAGGTTGGCGACTACCCGGAAAGAGACCCATTTGAAGATGAAGAGATATAGACGTTCATCATCCTTCGTGCACGCCGTCTCACTTGTGAATTGTGGTACTGGATTTTCAGTATGGCATCACCAGCGCCCAATCTGGCCGTCGTCAAGTGTAAGAAAGTATGCATATGGGAATAATCAAGACTCGAGTTCCGTGGTTAATCTTTATTTCTGAGCTGAAGATCAAAATTTACTAGATGGACGAATAATTATAAATGGGATGTTTTGTGTCAAGTGATCCAATCTCAGACTATCGACCCCACAGTGTTGTAACATTCTGTTAACAAAGATAACTTGTTTTCATTTTATTTTGTTGCCAGGGATGAATCTTATTATTTGGAATGTCCGAAGCAAGGTTATCAAGATCTCGATTTAGATCTTAAAATCTTTCGGACTCCTTCCGATTTTGATCTTATGTGTAAGATTTTAATACGATGGTAGTTTTGATCACATGATCTTACGATCTTATCTGATTTTATATGTTCTCGTATGATTAATATAATTATTTAAATATTAATTAAAAATATATTTATGATAATAAGAATTAATTTATATGAATTTAAATATATGTTTTTTCATTTTCATATGTTTTGATATAATTTGATTTAAGAATCGATAAAAAAATGTTTTTAAAATTTCAATGCAAAAAAAATCGTCAAAAATATATTTATTATTTTAAAAATATATTATTTTATTAATAAGTAAGATTTTATGATTTTTAATTTTTTTGATTTTATATAAAATTTCGATTTTGACAATCTTGATCCCAAGTGCTGAAGTATTTCTTTTTGTTGTTGCAAGATGTCTGGTAAAAATATATTTTACATCGATGCGGTGGACGTTTCGAACATAATAAAAAAATTTCGAACTTGTTCAGAGGTGTAGTACGAAGAATTTTTTTAAAAATAAATCATTTATTCGGAATTTGAACTCTAAGTTCCATCACTCATTGTTGCGTGACTTTGATATATATATATATATATATATATATATATATATATATATATATATATATATATTCTTGACAACACAAGTCATGGTGTATTGAAACTTATAATTTTGCACCAATTTTCACTAAAACAATTAAAACTTACTCTTATATTCAAACATCGACTCTCGAGCACTGATTTTCTTGTCTACACCATAAATCAAAAGTTTTTAAAAAATGATAAGCAAAAAAAATTAAGATCAAGGTAAAAAAGATGAAAGAATCCTACTAGCATACAAAAAGAGAAGTTCGTGGAAAATACTATAACATGTGCACTAATCCCTTATTTTAGTACACAAATAAATCTGATACGCGTTAATAACAATGAATTATATAATGCATTGTACTTTAATTTGGATTAAGAAACATAAAAGAATGAAAAAAATAAAACTATGAATTAAAATAAGAGATTAATGAGTATTTAGAGTACTCCAGCTCTACATCTTGACGAACATTTATTTTTATTATTTAACTAATCTAATGACTACACTTTATGATTAAATTAATTTTACATATTTTGATTGAAATAATATAATTTTGGACTATTTTGATAATAAGAATACAATTTAAAGCTATATAAAGTGTCACTGTTAAATTAATCATATCTACTAAAACAGCTTGATTATGAACATCAAATAATCAGATGGTCTTGTTCTCAATCAAATTCAGTATTTAACCAATAAAATAAATTAATATATGATTATTTTATTAATCTAACGAGGAGAATTAATGTTCTACATACATTTTATGAGGAAAGATCTACATAAATTTTTTTCTCTTAAGTAATATAACAATAAAAATATAAATTGCTCATTCAACAGTAAATCCTTTGGTTCAATTGTTGGCTAGCCGTGTCAGAGAAAGAAAAAATTAACTGAACCTGAAAATAAAATAAATCAGATCCAATCATGTCATTGGATACAAACTTCATTGAGCTTGAACTTATTTGTTTAGTATTTTAATAAATTAAGAATAAAAATAAGTTTAATAAAAAACAATAGTGCTTAACATAAATAAGATTAGTACCATGAGCATCAAGTTATTTCATAATTTAAGGAATCTTACTTAAAATGATTATTAATATGGATATCTTTATGTCGCGTCAGGTATTGGGTTATCAGTTTATAATTTTTATAATTCGGTCTAAAAAGTTTTCTAACTAAATTTATATTTTTTATTTACAATTTGACGGTCTCGGTGCTTCCCCACCACCGTACAGGGGTGAAAGACAAACCCGACAAACCCCAAAATCTATCCGATCAGAAAAAAATAGATTTCAAAAAAATAAAAAAATTAGGTGCCGAATATAATTTAAAATGATTTTTTATAAATTAAAAATCACTCGTTAAAATTAGGAGCCCATTTCAAAAAATCCTAGGGTCCGTGGAGCTTATTTTTATTTATATAATTAATTCATAAATTATACATTTTTTTATTATAAATATAATATTTTTTTTTATAAAATCTCATACTTTTCTATCACATTATCAAACTTTAATTTGAAAACTTTTAAATATTAGTAGTATAATTTATATATAATATAAAATTAAATAGTTTTTATGTTAACTTTAATTTAATATATATTTTAGAATATATAAAAATAGAAGTCCGAAAAAACCACCCGAGAAAGTCGACTTGCTAGACGATGGTTTTTATTTTTTAAAATAATTTTAGGGTAGTATTTTTAATTTAAAAAATTGATCAAAAAAATAGCGGATGATTTTTTTTGTACCGAAAATTCGACCTGATCCGAACTACTTTCACCCCTACCACCATACCGCAAGACTTAATATTTTGAAAATATTTTCGAAGTAAAATATTTATCAAAATATTTATCGAAACCGATTGTAAAAAGATCTAATGAGATTGGTTTTTTTTCTGACCCAGATTCATTCTGATTGTTTAATCTTATAATAATATGCAAATACCTTATAATATATTAAGCCTGTATTCTTTAATATTTATAAATTTTCCTTTTATATATGACGTATAAGATAATATTATTGATTATAAATTATGAAATTATGACTTATAATTAATTAATATATTTTTAGGATTTTCTATTTCTGACCTCCCTTGAATTATGAATTTTTTTACGTCTACTAACAACTTTCAAATATTTCGCGAACCTCCTCTGAACTATATCGTTTTTCCACTTAGATTCATTCATCAATGTCTATTAATTTTTATGTTTTTCTTCATTTTTTTGAATTATAAAATAATCAAAATGTGCTCTTTAGATAAGTGAGCTTAAAATAAAAAATATGTTCCCCTATCTTGTTGGCGTGCACGAGAACATAGCCGATGACCCCCTCCCACACTATCTCACCGACGATGTTAGAGGGGGACAACGCCGACCCCCTCATGCGCGCTGGCGCTTGCCGCAGCATCCGCGAAGCTCCTAACATTCGTTGGAACAACTCCACATAGTAAACATACTAGGACGTCGAATGCCATGGATGCCATCATGAAGCCGTAGGCCTCCATGGTTAGCTGCGCCTAGTTGCCTTCAGGGGTCATCATGGTTGTTGAGAACATGATGTCAAGGATGCCTGCACCACACACAGACGACGAGAAGAGTGCCAGCGAGACCACAAGGGGGGTGACGCCCCCCTCGTGCGCGCCGACGAGGTTGAGGGGCCACCCTTGCCGCAACATGGAGATCGGGAAGCTCAAGGGTACCTTTTTTATATTTTCTATTATGTATTATTTTAAACATACTTATATGAACTTTGTGAGAGTATTTTGATCATTTCATAATTAAAAAAATAAAAAATAAAAAAGTTAATAGACATTGATAGGATGGACTTAAGTGAAAAAATCGACATAGTTCAAAGAATGTCCGCAAAATATTTATAAGTTGTTGGTAAACGCGAAAAAAGTTCATAATTCAAGAGAGATTAAAAGGAAAAACTCTATTTTTATACTTTATTTAAAATATTTTAACATAAAAAAATTAAATTAAAAGGACTATTTTCATAAATCATCATAAAACTATTGCGATTTTTCACATCTAACTCCAAATTATGAATTTATTTTTTTGAATCCCTAAATTATTGCGACTTTTCCACTTTAATCCCCTTTTACTTATGTTATATTTTCTATTAGTTTTGATTTTTCTCATTTATAAAAAAACTAAATTATTTCTCTCTCCATAACTATCAAATAATAAATATAAAAAAAGAAAAAAAATGTTCCTAGCATCGGTCGTCCCCTCCAATTCGGCCTTAACAATTAAGTGTCCAATATTTTTTTACTTTTTATTTTTATATTTATCATTTGATGTGCAACGATGAGAGGGTAATTTAGCTTTTTCATAAATGAGAAAAAAAACTAACATAAAATATAATAAGAATGGACAGAAGGACTAAGTGAATAAGTCGTGATAGTTTAAGGATAAAAAAATAAATTAAAAAATTATGATAATTTAAAGATAATTAATGAAAATAATCCTAAATTAAATATATATATATATATATATATATATATATATATATTGTAATCAATCGGGGATTCTTACTGGAATCGGCCCTAAATTTCCTAACCCCACTTATAGACATTAATAGTGAGAATGATTGATGGACCTTGCAAAAATAAAAGGCCCAAACAACAACGTTTAATAAATGCATACAGGCCCTCCGCCCTCGTTCACGTTGGTGGTAGTAGAAGAGAGTGAGGGGGGCGAGAAAAAAATGGCGACGGAGCGTCCGCCGTCCGCGGCGTCTTCTAGCTCGATCGATGGCGGCGCGGAGGCCTCCGGCGGAACGGACCCGACTGTGGAGGAGATTACTCTGACGGTGCGGTGGAGCGGGAAGGAGTTCACCGTGAGGGTGTGCGGGGACGACACCGTTGGGGAGCTGAAGTTGCGCATCTGCGAGGCCACCACCGTCCTCCCCAAGAGGCAGAAGCTCTTGTACCCGAAGCTCGCCGCCAAGCTCGGTGATGACTCTCTCCTCCTCTCCCAGCTTAATCTCAAGCCTTCGGTCAAGATGACCATGATCGGGTAAACCCAAACCTTCCGTTTCTCTCTCCCTCTCTCTTTCTCTCTCTCATTCTATCAAATGTCCAATTTCCTTTTCTCTTGTGATACAATGGTAGTGTTGGAGAGGACTCGTTCGATTAATTATAGTAGAGGGCTGGAAATATCTTGATTATTAAGGTGAAATTAGGGTTTTCGGGACTACAAATCGAAACCGTGGACGTTCTAACAGATCCATTTGGCCGAACTCTCCATCGTTCTCAAATATCGGTTCCCATGATTATTTTTAGTGCTAGAATTTCGTGGTTTCATGAGTTTATACTCATCTTTTGACTATGTATTTAATATGGAGACCCTAAAAGAAGAGAAAATTGAGGATGTAGAGAGCTGAGAGCAACATTTTTTCCATTCCAAAAATTCAACGATTATTGATTATTTTATGTTATTAGTTAAATAATTTTTTATGATGATCATGATAATCAGATTATCTGAGAGACCGAGAGTCATGATAAAACAATTTAGCAAATTTTTATTATTTCAACTGTCATAATTTATTTATCCTTATATTTCTACTTTGGATTATCAGATTTTTCCAACAAAAGCACGCATTGATAATCTTGCGTTACATGTTAAATATGATTACAATTCATGATCACAAACTTAGTTAAATTACTGGAAATGAGTGCTTTACAACCATATTACCTTTATAATGTTTATTCTGGAGCTCATTTTATCACCAACATGAGCTATATATTGTTTGTGACTTTATTTCTCCCACAACTGCTGTAACATACCCGACAAGAGCGTGTGATATTATTCGCTCTTCGCCTTGGCCCGCACGGTTTTGTCAAAATGCATCACACATGTGAACGATGTTCCCATATATACTCAACATTTCTCTTATGACTTGTACATGTGGGATTAATTCAAGGCATGCTCCATGCACCCTTCCCCCTCTTAGAGGATTCAACGTCCTCGTTGAGTGATCGCACCCCACCATTCATATGTAATATCATTGCACTTGCATAGGATATTATCCGTTTTGGGCTTCAGCCCACACGATTTTATCAAAACGTATCCTATGAAGTCAAGATCATGTTCACATATATACCTAGCATATTTTCTGTGACTTGTGCATGTGGGACTAATAAAAGGTATGCCTCATGTATCCTTCCCCCTTAGGGGACTCAATGTCCAAGTTGAGTGATCGCACCCCACCATACAAAGAGGTTCACGCGGAGTGGCTTAACATTCTTGCACTTGCGTAGGATATTATTCGCTTTGGTTCTCGGCCCACGCGGTTTTCTCAAAATGCTTCTTATCAAGTCAAGGCCATGCAACTATATATACCTAGCATCTCTCTCATGACTTGTGCATGTGAGACTAATCCAAGGCATGCCTCGTGCATCCTTCCCCTCTTAGGTGACTCAACGTCCTCGTTGAGTTATTTCATCCACCATGCACAGAGTGGTTCTGATACCATATGTAACATTCCCGTTCGCTCTGGACATTGACCTGCACGGTTTTGTCAAAACGCGTCACACCTGGTGAAGGACATGTTCCCATATATACCCAACATATCTTCCATGACTTGTACATGCATGAGGCATGCCGTGAAATAGTCCCACATGGGAGAGATGCTGGTTACATACAAGAACATGTCTTTCACCAGGTGTGACACGTTTTGTCAAAACTATGCGGGTCAAGGCCCAGAGCGGACAATATCACACGCTGGTCTGGAATGTTACAACTACATTTGCCCAAGCATATGTGTGCACTATAAAAGTGTACATTTCCTCGTATATCATGATCATAAATAGATTTTGTTAAAGCCAGATCCTTTTTGTTTCTTATCACGTTAAGAATTTAGATAATCCTATGCAGAAGAAAACGACATGAGACTTCTACTTGGTGACACGTTTTGGAAATCTCATGTAGCATTTGAAACCAGTTGGTTATTATTAGAACTAGGGTGGGTCAAGTTTTTCCATGGACAATAATTCATGTGTATATTTCAACAACAACAACAACAACAAAGCCTTATCCCACTAGGTGGGGTCGGCTACATGGATCATACGACGCCATTCCGCTCTATTAGTAACCAAACCTTTCGGTATATTATTCACCAATAGATCTTGCTCTATTAGTTCGCCAAGTGTCCGCCTTGGCCTCCCTCTCCCTCTTTTAATCGGACTCCAGATTATTTGATCTACTTTTCTTACTGGCGCATCTAATGGTCTTCTCTGAACATGACCAAACCATCTCAAACGATTCTCTATCATTTTCTCACTAATAGGAGCCACTCCGACTCGTTCACGCATATGGTCATTCCTAATCTTATCTAATCTTGTATGACCACACATCCATCTCAACATTCTCATTTCGGCTACCCCCACTTTACGTTCATGTTGTCCCTTCATAGCCCAACATTCACTACCATATAACACTGCTGGCCTTATAGCAGTACGATAAAATTTTCCTTTAACTTTATTGGGTACTTTTCTATCACAAAGAACTCCAGTGGCTTTTCTCCACTTACACCAACCAGCTTGAATTCTATGATTAACATCGTCATCAATCTCACCATCTTGTCTTACAATTGATCCTAAATATTTAAACTTTGTCACTTGAGAAATTATATCCTCCACTGGCCTAACTTTCAAATCGTCTCTAAGTTGTTTATTTGTGAAATTGCTATGCATATATTCTGTTTTATTCCTACTTAAACGAAAACCCTTTGACTCCAACGTATTTCTCCATATTTCCAATTTTGTATTAATCTCTTCTCTTGAATCCGCTAAAAGTACTATATCATCCGCAAATAGCATGCACTTAGGTACCTCCTCTGTGATACTCTCGGTTATAGCATCGATAACTAAGTTAAATAGATACGGGCTTAAAGCTGATCCTTGATGTAGGCCAATTCCTATAGGAAATTCATTTGTCTCACCTCCGGGTGTCCTAACCCTAGTCAATTCCCCATCGTACATATCTTGTATTACCTTAATGTAGGCAACATTCACCCTCTTCTTTTGCAAGGCTTTCCAAAGTACATCCCTTGGTACCCGATCATACGCCTTCTCTAAGTCAATGAAAGCCATATGTAAGTCTCTTCTCCTACTTCGATACTTCTCCATCATCCCCCTTAGTAAATAAATCGTCTCTGTAGTGGATCTTCCTGGTATGAACCCAAATTATCTCTCAGAAATACTAGTCTCCATTCTCAATCTATGCTCAATCACTTTTTTCCATAATTTCATAGTGTGACTCATAAGTTTAATCCCTCTATAATTTGCACAATTCTGAATATCCCCTTTATTTTTGTAAATAGGAACTAATGTACTTAATCTCCAATCATCAGGCATCTTTTTCGACCGTAAAATCTCATTAAATAGTTTACATAACCACAACACACATTTTTCTCCTAAACATTTCCAAACTTCAATCGGTATACCATCCGGTCCAACGGCTT
Organism: Pontederia crassipes; assembly: GCA_030549335.1. NCBI lineage: Eukaryota > Viridiplantae > Streptophyta > Magnoliopsida > Commelinales > Pontederiaceae > Pontederia > Pontederia crassipes. The sequence continues at coordinate 42,712,560 of CM060190.1, forward strand.
TACCATTCTCCATTTTCTTAAGAGCTTCGCTAACCTCCGAGACTCTAATTCTACGATAAAATGACCTATTAAGCTCACATTCGCTAACTGTCAAGTCCTCCAAATCACAACGGGAACCTTCACATCCATCATTAAATAGCTTATAGAAATACTCTTCCCATCTGTTCTTAATATCTCCTTCAGTAACTAAAACCTTGCCAACTTCATTTTTTATGCATCTTACTTGATCCAAATCTCTCGACTCCTTCTCTTTATTCCTTGCAATCTTGTAAATCCTTTGTTCACCAGCCTTTGTCCCTAACTCCTTATAAAACCCCTCATATGCTTTAGCACGAGCATCACTAACTGCCTTCTTAGCCTCCCTTTTCGCCAAACGATACTTTTCCCAATTGTCAGAACTATTGTCCAAGTGTATCGCCTTGAAACAATTCTTCTTATTACGCACCTTTTCTTGGACCTCCTCATTCCACCACCAAGTCTCCTTATCTCGTGGTCCAAAACCTTTTGATTCTCCTAAAATGGCTTTAGCAACCATTTCAACCTTGTATACTTCATGTGTATACTTCATTGGGAAAAAAAACGTGTATATTGCTAGAGGTGTATCTTGTATATATGCCATTTAATGTGACAAAGTATTCGGGTCTATAGTTTTTTCGATGGCTCAAGTTTGCGCGCTACAATTTAGTGGTATGCGCATGCATTGTCACTTTGTTTCTAATATATACGAACAAGTGATCACAAGCGCTTCAGTAAAAGTTCAAGTTCAAAACCTGGTAAGTTCGATTCTCGCATTTCTCAGCAATGATAGTTTTGCTTTGTCGACTTTGTTTATTCTCTGATTTTCAAAAGTGTCATTAACTTATTTTATTCACACCATTGTTGCTATTTCACCAATAGGTTTATGGTTATGAACTTATGATCAATATACGTTATTGCAGTTCATCACCCTCGGCAACTTGACATCTCATTTCCTCTCCCTCTCCCTCAATCTCTTTCCACTTTTTTCCTTCCCTGTCCCCCTTCCTTCATCCCAACTCCCCTGTTTTTAGAAGATTTTTTCTTCCCCTCAGAGGAAGGGCAGCAAGGAGCATTACATAATTCCAGTGATGAATGCGAGCCTGTTGTTCTTTTGAAGAGAATGTGGTTCTATTGACGTGCAGTTGTTGTTTGTAAATTCAGGTTTCCTATTATAACTTTCATGAGATAGATGAAACCTTGACCCAAATTTTGATACTTATATTTGATGAGTTTGCTTTTCTGTCTTGGCACTTTAGTTGTTATTGTTGACTTGTTGTACATCGTATATGAAAATGCGTTTTTGTTTGACAAAACAAGTGGAACTTTATTCATGTCAAGGTGATACTAGGATAATTTTTTTTTGTACCTGTTCTTTCAGTACTGTTGAGGATGACATCATCCTGGATCAAGTGGATTCACCTGAGATAATTGATGATTTTGAGCTAGGCCAAGATGAAGTCATTGACATTAAAGATAAATATGCAAATAAACAGAAATTGTTGCGGAGAATTAGTCAGTATAAGGTAAGTCTTGAAAATACTGAGTCCTCAATATTTGTTCTTATGTTGTTTTGTATTGATGAAATCTTGTCGTTAGACCTATCACCAAGTATATACATTATTTTGAGGAGGTCAAGTATATACATGAACGTTTCAAAAAGAAAAGTATACACATGAAAGTTCCAAACAAGTGTATGTTACTGCAAGATGTTTGATTTCTGTTTGTGGTGCATGAATTCAAGATTTAAATACATGTATGATACATTTGATTAAACTTCAGATATTCCCTCATGAAAAGACTTTGTTTATTGAGCGGTCAATCTTCGAATAAAAACAAGTGGCATGTACTGACATAATAATTCTACAGCTCTGTGATTCATTTAATGCATTAATCCACCAGTCAATGCTTTCTGAAAAAAACATCAACAATGGGAGCTGCTATAAGTTCGTTATGATTGCTTCCAAACATTTTTGTTTTTCGAAATTTACTAAATCAAGATGCTAAAGGCATTGTCTTGTAGCTTATACTTCTTCATTATTATTGCTCTGTTGTTGACTGCTATATACTTATATACTTGCACAATGCATAATTATTACTCTCTATGTTCATTCTTCTAGTCATGTCCTAGCTGAAATGGGATTGATTCCAAAACCATTTGATTAAATTTGTATCTCTTGGCCGCTTTGTCAATCAAAGATCTAGTACTAGAATTTACATATTTCAAAGATTTATTGACATTTATCATGTTTCAATAAATTTTGGGTTGCATGCAATAATATAAGTTTTGACTAGCCGCTAGCTGAAATAAAAATCCCATTCTATTTCATGTAGTTGAAGCGAAATCTTCTGTCACAATAAAAATGCAGTCTTTTTCTTGTTTGCACAATAATAATGTATTTCAATTGTTTGCTGGTTCTTACATCAGATCAAACTTTTGAACCCATGCCGTGAAGGGAAAAAGCTACTTGTTTTAGACATTGACTACACTCTATTCGATCACAAATCCCCAGCTGAAAATCCACATGAGCTCATGAGGCCATGTAAGCACATGAATTCAAGGATTTTGAAGATATTTTTTTATAATTCTATACAGTTTCATATGATATCTGATTTTGCAGATCTTCATGAATTTCTCTCTGCGGCCTATGCAGAGTATGACATTATGATATGGTCTGCAACAAGGTGAGATACTGCAAGCCCTCTATTTGCACAACTGAGTTAATTCATTGTGTCCTCAATCCCTTGACATTATTTGAACATCAAAGGTCCGTTTTAATTCTTTTGCAGCATGAGATGGGTGGAACTGAAAATGGGACAGCTTGGAGTTCTCGGTAATCCTAACTACAAGATCACTGCTCTCTTAGATCATTTGGCAATGATAACGGTGCAATCTGAATCTAGGGGGACCTTTGATTGCAAGCCACTTGGTCTGATCTGGGCTCACTTTCCTGAGGTCTGAGTGTAACAAAAATATGTCCATCATTTACCTTGCTTACCTCAGTTACTGGACTTGCCATACTTATCATATCTCTTATGCAGTTTTATAATTCGGGGAATACAATTATGTTTGATGACCTCCGAAGGAATTTTGTGATGAATCCACAAAATGGACTCACAATCAAGCCCTTTAGGAAGGCTCATCTAAATCGAGACAGTGATCAAGAACTGGTCAAACTCACAGAATATCTGCTGGCTATAGCCGATCTTCATGACCTTAGTCAGCTTGATCATAAAAATTGGGAAATGTATACAGAAGAAAGTTCAAAGAGACGCAGACACAGGTAACGCTGTAATGGCGAGAAGCTCCGAATTCCAGACTACGTGAAATGCTGATTTTGTTGTGTAATGATGATTGGACATATGGATTTGATTCAGTAGCTAATGCAGACCGGTGGAGATATTCAAAATTTTATGGAAACTAGAGATGATCAAACATTGGTTAAAACAAATTATAAATGGCAGCTGAAATTAAAAACCTGTTTTAGTTTTTTTGTTGTTGTTTGCTTACGATCTTTATATAAGTTAGAAAATAGTAGTTTTCCTAAAGTTGTTCATATGTTTTGATAGTGATTTGAATTTTGAGTTGAAAAGTGAGAAGCTAATTGTTACTTCTAAAGTAATCGCTATATAGAGATTGGTTCTCTTTCGAAATTTATGGGAAAATTTAGTAATCTGTTGCAACCGTAATTTCTTTTCCATATCTGGACATCTTTTCTATGTTTTAGGAGCCAGAGTTGATACTCTTAATGCGTTTAAAATCATACGTTATGGATTTATGTTGAAAATTAATTATAAAATTATGTTTTATCGTATTCTTGTTCTACCTAGTCTTTTTTTTTTCTTTTAAAAACAAATGGCAACAATCTTATTTTATGTGGAGGGGAAAGGAAGGCCGTTTTTAGGACCTTATGTAATTCCCGGTTCAATTAGAAATAAAATAAAATAATAAAATGAATAGAAATGAAAATTAAGTTGCAAAGATTAATCTCATAGCTTAATTAGCTATTAGGCCCTATAATTATTTTATAAGAGGCTTATTATCCTAAAGCTCTCTCTTAGTCACTCTCATTCCTCCCTCTTCCTCCCTAAGACATTTCATCCAGCAAGAAGGAGGTACTCCAGCAAGGTCTTCATCTAGGTTTATCTATATTTCTGCATCCTTTAATCTTTAGGTTTATTACTCACTTCTTTTCTCCCATTTGGATTGCTTCCTAAGTGGAGAACAATCAAGAGAAGTGTTGTCGGTGATCGAAAAGGGGCAAGCTAGGATCAATCACGAAATAAGGTGGGTGATACCGAAATTCTCCTGCATAACATGATTAGTAATTGCATGGAATTAGGGTTCTTATGGATTGTGTTCTTAATGGATGAAAATGAATGATAAAGGAATGATTGAATTCATTTATTGTGTTTGATGCATATTTTGTGATTTATATGACTGCAGATATGTTCTGTATTGTCCTTCATGTTTAGATGATTGATTGCATGCCTTGATTTCATTTCTAGATCGAAAAATCACTTTTGTAGATGATTCTACTGATTCTGTTTTCATCAGAACCGGTCGACTGATCCTGAATATCGATCGACCAGTGATGAGATTATCGGTCGACTGATCCTTGAAGACTGGTCGACCAATTATTCCTCCTGAGCCTTGTATCGATCGACCGATCGGTCGATCGAAGCTTCTTTGCAGCTTAAGTGTTATCGATCGACCGATCCAGAGATATCGGTCGACCGGTGTGTAGAACTTGTTCACTATATTGTGTGATCAACCGGTCGACCGATCCAGAGATATCGGTCGACCGGTGCCTGAAAACAGTCGATCGATCGTGAGGACCGGTCGACCGATTCCTGTCCAGATTGCATATTAATTTCTGATTTAATTGAATTTTTTTCTATGCTTGTGTTGTGCTACTCCTTACTGACTGAATGTTATGTGATTGAATAATTGATCTTGTTTTGATCTGTCCTATGATCCAATCCTATCATGATATGCAAGTATGACAAAGTGATAAAGTGATTAAGTAAGAAAGACATGAACATGTTTATGGGAGTGATGATCAGAGCTTAAGCTGAGTGCTCATGTTTGGGTCGCTCCCTTAGCCATGGCTTGATCCCCCATTGGCTGCACGAAGCTGTATTAGTCGCTCTGGCGTAAATCCCTCAGATTAAAAGCAGTCAAAGGCACCTAATGTTAAGTGAAAGTAAGAGCACAAAGAATATGGACAAGTGACATGAATATGATGAACAAAGCATGATTATTGATCCAACATGATCTCTGAAATCTTTTATGATTATAAGATTGATTCATGATCTCTATCTCTTTTATCCATTGATATCTCAATCGAATGATCTTATGCTCTCAAATATGATCTTATTGCAAGTGATTACTAATTCTGTCAATTACTATTTATTGTTATGCATTGTGAACTTATGAATTCCCACTAGGCTGTATAGCTTACGGGAGGACCTCCTCCCTTGTGTTGATTTTCACAGGGTCAGGTCAGTGATGGTGTCGAGATCGTGTGCCGCGACCAGCGATGCTAAAGCACATGAACCAAGAGAGGGCCTATTATCTTTATCTTTATTTTCCGCATTATGAGCTTGATGTAATTCAGATATTATGGCTATCAGAGACTTTGTAATATTTTGGGACTTTCGCTTTTATGATATTTATATCTTTCTTTCTTTGCTCTTATTATTGGCATGCTATTATTTTTAATTGACATTTGGTCAAGTTTTAGTCAATGTTACAGTGTTTTCGTAGCGCCTTCGAATAGATCCTCGTCACGTGACGTTGGTCGATTTGGGGGCGTTACATTTATGGTATCAGAGCCGCTATTCGGACTCTTTTGACGTCTTATTGTATGGTATGGTATAAGAGGGGTTCATGTGCTATCGCTGAGCTATCGCCACACTCTCCACCAAAAAAGGGTCTGTGAGTAAAATTCATGTTCATGATATGATATTGGTTCTAATGTATTGTTTCTTTTCATGATTAAAGAATAAAGATGTCTAGACGCTCAAAGAGGATTCAGGAGCATGGGACCGCGTCGGCCTATAATGCTTCTGAGGTGCCAGAAGGCCCAGAGGGCCCAATTACTGAGTTTCAGGCTTTAGCTCAACAGGGTCGGAGACGAGGCTGTGGATGAGGTCGCACTCTCAGCCGTGGCCGAGGACGGGGCTGTAGTGCGAAAGCACCATCGCAGGACGAACTCTTTGATGAGACTGACCCACTGGAGGGCAGTCAGACCGGAGGCGGCCAGCCCGCAATCCGACATCGCACGCGGGGACCCCGACAGGAAATTGCTGAGGATACTTTAGAGGCATTTCTGAGGCTAAAATCACCTCAGTTCGAGGGCAAGCCAGATTTCTTCAAAGCTGAACAGTGGATAGAGGCCCTGGACCGAGTCTTTAAGCTGATGAGATGTGCTGAAGGACGAAATGTGCTATACGCTGCCCACCTGATCATCGACTCTGCTATGGATTGGTGGAAGACTACTAGAGCCAGGTTCAGGGGACTGGAGGAAGAAGAGATATCATGAGAGGAATTTAAGTTGTTGCAGAGCGATATACTCCTGCTCACGATCGGAAAAGCAAGCATGATGACTTTTTAGAGCTCGTCCAGGGGACCATGACAACGAGGGAGTACCATGCACAGTTTGTCACACTGGAGCAATATTGTCCTATGCCGTTTGAAGGACGTATAAGGGTAAACAAGTTCATCAATGGTCTACGACCGAATTTGAAGACTGAAGTCCTGACTGGGGATAGTGATACCTTAGAAAAGGCGGTGAGACTGGCCACCCGTAAGAAGAAGGACCAGGCTAAGCGCAAGATCAGAGCACCAACCAAGCCAATGGAACCACAACAATTTCGGACTGAAGATCACCGACCATTCAGGAGGGATGATCATCGCGATCGCCGCTACAGGCCTTATCACCGGAGAGAGGTCCATCGCTATGCTCCACTTCCTCATCGCCCAACACCAGCACAACTTTAGGTATAAAAATTTCAAAATATTAACTAAGAATATGTAAGCGTGGAAATTAACTCACGTCTCATTTAATAGCCTCTGGGACAGCTGCCACCTCCTCCACATCAACCTCAGAACCAGCGCCAGTAGTTCCACAGAGGCCTCGCTGCCCATATTGCGAGCGGTATTATGACGGCGAATGCTGCAGGAGGATTGGTGCATGCATCCTATGCAGACAGTTCGGATATTTTGTCCGAAACTGCCCCCAGCCTGCTAGGAGAGGTCATGATAACAGGGGTGCAGGAGGCGCAAACCCCATGGCCCAAGGCAGGGTGCATCACATGGAGGCAAATGCTGAGCAGAATGATAACGATGTTATCAGAGGTACTCTTCCTATTGCTGGTGTGTCTGCCATTGTTTTGTTTGATTCAGGGGCCACGCACTCGTTTATTTCAGAGTCGTGCACCCAAGCGCTTAACTTGTCTTTGCAGCAGATGCCTCATGTCATGAGGGTGAGCACCCCCATGGGAAACCTTCACGCAGCCAGGTACATCCCGAATGTACCTGTCACCGTGGAGAAGAAGAATTTTTCTGCAGATCTCATTGTCATTCCGATGACAGATTACGATATCATCCTGGGGATGGATTGATTTTCTTACCATGATACAGCTCTACAATAGGTGCACAGGGTAAGCCAAAGGCAGTTATCAGGGGTACTCCATCGGAGAGTAAGAAGGTGATTGTCTCAGCTATGAAGGCTCAAAAGATGATCCAGAAGGGATGCTATGCCTACTTGGCAAGTGTGGTGAAGACCGATGCACCAGCCACCGCATTGCAACAGATAGATGTAGTGCGGGAGTTTCCAGATATTTTCCCTGAAGATACTTCAGGATTGCCATTGAGGCGTGAGGTGGACTTCAAGATCGAACTTTTACCTGGCATTGCGCTCATCTCCAAGGCACTGTACCGCATGGCACCTGCCGAGATGCAAGAGTTGAAGAAGCAAATTCAGGAGTTGTTAGACAAAGGCTTCATTCGATCGAGTGTCTAGTCGTGGGGAGCACATGTACTGTTTGTGAAGAAGAAAGATGGTTCAGTGCGGCTTTGCATTAATTACAGGATGCTTAACAAGGTGATGGTGAAGAACAAGTATCCTCTGCCCCGCATCGATGACCTGTTCAATTAGTTATCTAAGGCATTCGTCTTCTCCAAGATCGATCTGCGGAGTGGCTATCATCAGTTGAGGGTTACTGAGGAGGACATGCCGAAGCCTTTCGGTCTAGGTATGGTCACTATGAATTTTTAGTAATGTCGTTTGGACTGACGAACGCTCCTGCAGCCTTTATGGATATGATGAACAAGATCTTCAGGCCCTACTTGGATCAATTTATCATAGTGTTCGTGGACGATATCCTGATTTACTTGTCCAGCCCAGAGTAGTATCGGGAGCATTTCAGGATAGTGTTTGAGACTCTGCGCCAACACAAGCTGTATGACAAACTCTCAAAGTGTGAATTTTGGCTGAAGGAGATCATGTTTCTTGGACACATAGTATCCAAGAAGGGTGTTTCAGTGGACCCTGCAAAGGTGGAAGCAGTGACCAATTGGGCAAGGCTGAAGAATACATCCGAGATCCGCAGCTTTCTAGGATTGGCAAGTTATTACAGGAGGTTTATCAGAGACTTCTCCAAGATTGCAGCACCACTCATGAACCTCACGAAGAAAGCCGAGAAGTTTATCTGGTCTGATAAGTGTGAGCAGAGCTTTCAAACATTAAAGGATCGCCTGACATCAGCACCTATCCTCACCATCCCGACGGACAGCGGAGAATATGTAGTGCATGCGGGACAGGCTTAGGGTGTGTACTCATGCAGCATGGTAAAGTAGTGGCCTATGCTTCGCGCCAGTTGAAGAAGCACGAGGTGAACTATCCGACTCATGATATGGAGTTAGCTGCTATAGTTTTTACTTTGAAGATCTGGAGACACTACTTGTATGGGGAGACTTTTGATATCTTCACAAATCATAAGAGTCTCAAATATAATTTTGACCAGAGAAACATTAACATGAGGCAGTGTCATTGGTTGGAGCTCTTGAAAGATTATGAGTTTGCCATTAATTACCATCCCGATAAAACAAATTCAATGGCGGATGCACTGAGCAGGAAGTGAGAAGGCTCACTGACTTACATCAAGGTACGGAAGTACGAGATATTATAGGAGTTAGATCAGTGGTGTCCCAGACTTGGCAGCAATGGAGCACTATGGATGATGCATCAGATGAGGCCTAGCATGATTGACAGGATCATAGCCGCCCAAAAGGAGGATTCAGAGTATCAGAAGGTGTTGAAGAGATGTCAGTAGGAACCGAAGAACTTCCAAGTATCTGCAGATGGAGAAATTCGATATATGGACAGATTATGGGTTCCCACAGATACCACCATCAGACGAGAAGTAATGGACGAGTGTCATAAGTCCGAGTTTGCTATCTATCCTGGAAGTACGAAGATGTACAAAGATGTGCAGCGCAGCTACTGATGGCCTGACATAAAGAGGAAGATAGTTGAGTACGTGTCCAGATGTCTAGTGTGTCAGCAGGTGAAGATTAAGCACCGGAGACCCTACGGAAAGTTGAAGTCTCTAGATGTCCCACAACGAAAGTGGGATAATATCACTATGAATTTTGTATCCAACTTGTCCAGGACCAAGAAAGTTCATGACGCCATATGGAGTGGTGGTAGATAGATTCACTAAGGCAGCGCACTTCATCCCTATCCAATGGAATCAGTCGGTAGAGAGTCTGTTGGACTTGTATGTTAGGGAGGTGATTAGACTACATGGCATTCCAACATCGATTGTTTCAGACCGGGATTCCAGATTCACTGCTAGATTCTGAAAGAGCATGCGGGAGGCATTTGACACCAGGCTAAATTTCAGCACCGTTTTCTACCCTCAGACCGATGGGCAGTCTGAGAGGACTATACGGACACTAGAGGACATGTTACGAGCTTGTGCACTGAATTGACAGGGCAACTGGGATGAGCATATTCATATGATCAAGTTTGCTTATAATAACAGCTAATATTCCAGTATCGGCATGGCGCCCTTTGAGACTTTATATGGTCGACCTTGTCGTTCACCCGCACATTGGGGTGAAGTAGGTGAAGAGAAGATCATGAGCAAGGAAGAGGTGAAGGAGGTTGTGGAGTATGCTGAGAAAATAGAGCTGATTAAGCAGAGGATAAAGACAGCTCATGGTAGGCAGAAGAGTTATGCGGATAAGGGCAGACGTGAGCAGCTCTTTCAGGCTGATGATCAGGTTCTGCTGAAGGTGTTTCCTATGAAAGAAGTTATGAGGTTCAGTAAGCGAAGGAAGCTCAGCCCTCGGTACGTGAGAACCTTTGAGGTACTCGAGTTAGTAGGTGAAGTAGCATGCATGATAGCATTGCCACCTTCCTATGGGCGTGTGCATAATGTGTTCCATGTCTCCATGCTTAAGAAGTACAAGCACGATGCTGCTAATGTCTTACAGATCGAAAAGCCAAATCTAATTGCGGATTTGTCCTTTGCAGAGCATTGGATGCATATACTTGAACGGAAGGTACAACGCCAGAAGAATAGAGATGTGCCTATGGTCAGAGTAGCCTGGCATTACCATCACGGTGATGAGGTCACATGGGAACTCGAGTCCGAGATGCGTCAAGAGTTTTCGCATCTATTCTGTAAGATCTCTACTTAGTGCAAAATTCGAGGACAAATTTTATTTTAAGGGGGTAATAATGTAATATCCGGTTCAATTATAAATAAAATAAAATAATAAAATGAATAGAAATAAAAACTAAGTTGCAAAGACCAATCTCATAGCCCAACTAAGTAAGTCCAATTAGCTATTAGGCCCTACAATTACCCTATAAAAGGCTTATTGCTTTAAAGCTCTCCCTTAGCCACCATCATTCCTCTCCCTCACTCCTCTCTCTTCCTCCCTAAGACATTCCATCCAGCAAGAAGGAGGCATTCCAACAAGGTCTTCATCTAGGTTTAACTATAATTGGATTGCTTCCTTGGTGGAGAACAATAAGAAGAAGTGTTATCGGTGATCGAAAAGGGGCAAGCTAGGATCAATCACGAAATAAGGTGGGTGATACCGAAATCCGCCTGCATAACATGATTAGTAATTGCATGAAATTAGGGTTCTTATGGATTGTGTTATTGATGGATGAAAATGAATGGTAAAGGAATGATTGAATGCATTTCTTGTGTTTGATGCATATTTTGTGATTCATATGACTGTAGATATGTTATGTATTGTCCTCCATGTTTAGATGATTGATTGCATGCCTTGATTTCACTTCTGGATCGAAAAATCGCTTTTGTAGATGATTCTATCGATTCTATTTTCATCAGAACTAGTCGATCAATCCTGAATATCGGTCGAACAGTGATGAGATTATCGGTCGACCGATCCTTGGAGACCGGTCGACCGATCATTCCTCCCGAGCCTTGTATCGATCGACTGATCGGCCGGTCGAAGCTCCTTTGCAGCTTAAGTGTTATCGGTCGACCGATGTGTAGAACTTGTTCACTGTATTGTGTGATCAACCGGTCGACCGATCCAGAGATATCGGTCGACCGATGCCTGAAAACGATCGACCGACTGTGAGGATCGGTCGATCGATTCATGTCCAGATTGCATATTGATTTCTGATTTGATTGAGATTCTTTCTATACTTATGTTGTGCTACTCCTTATTAACTTAATGTTATGTGATTGAATACTTGATCTTGTTTTGATCTGTCCTATGATCCAATCCTATCATGATATGCAAGTATGACAAAGTGATAAAGTGATTAAGTAAGAAAGACATGAACATATTTATGAGAGTGATGATCAGAGCTTAAGCTGAGTGCTCATATTTGGGTCGCTCCCTTAGCCATGGCTTGATCCTCCATTGGCTGCACGAAGCTGTATTGGTCACTCTGACGTAAATTCCCAGATTAAAGGCACTCAAAGGCACCTAATGTTAAGTGAAAGTAAGAGCACAAAGAATATGGACAAGTGACATGAATATGATGAACAAAATATGATTATTGATCTAGCATGATCTTTGAAATCTTTTATGATTATAAGATTGATTCATGATCTCTATCTCTTTTATCCATTGATATCTCAATCGAATGATCTTATGCTTTCAAATTTGATCTTATTGCAAGTGATTACTAATTCTGTCAATTACTATTTATTGTTATGCATTGTGCACTTATGGATCCTCACTAGGCTGTATAGCTTACGGGAGAACCTTCTCCCCTGTGTTAATTTTCACAGGGTCAGATCAGTGATGGTGTCGAGATCGTGTGTCGCGACCAACGATGCTAAAACATATGAACCAAGAGAGTGCCTAGTTATTTTTATCTTTATTTTTCGTATTATGAGCTTGATGTAATTCAGATATTATGGCTATCAGGATTTTTTATATTTTGAAACTTTCGCTTTTATAATATTTCTATCTTTCCTTCTTTTATCTTATTATTGGCATGCTATTATTTTTAATTGAGATTTGATCAAGTTTTAATTAATATTATAATGTTTTTGTAGCGCCTTCAAATAAATCATCGCCACGTGACGTTGATCGATTTAGGGGCGTTACACCTTATTTGACTCGTCATAAACCTCATCATCTTCGTTTACCTATTCAGTTACCCTCACTGCAAAATCTTCACTTGTGGCTTCTTAAACTCTTCATTTGCGGGGGCGATGTTGCCGTTGTATTGCGAGAGACGAGGGATAGAACTTGAAGCGTTTGGTGAGTAGAAAAAAAAATCACCAATTCTCTGTTTTTCCTCTCTGAGGCCTAAAAACACATCCTCTGTTTTTCTTTTTTCTTTTTTTCGCATGAGACGTTCTCAATTTCGTTTATGTTCTTAAAAAAAGTAATTCATCTTTCATGTTTATGTGATAAAATATAAATAGTGAAATGTGATTCATATCGCATGATTATAAGACTTTCAAGTTCATCTTGGGACAGCACTAAGATGTGAGAAAAATGATAATATTTGACCACGATAAAATGTCACATCGTGAATGATTTATAATTCATCATTTTAAAAGTCTATGTTTATTTTGAAAGGATCATAATTTTAATTCCTTAATTATCATAATTAGGACTCATGAAAGAGTTCTCTTTTTTTAGGTATGCCATGATAAAATTATGTTGTATGAAGGGATTCAATGCTACGACAGGTGCACTCTCGATCATCATTCTTTGGTGAAATACTTTTCATTGTTTAAGATTAACGCCCCACAACAAAAAATAATGACTTAAAAGTGCTTTGCTTTCGCCAAGTGGCATAGCTCCATTGCTTTGCCTTTAGTTTCACTGCTTGCCTCTTCGTTTAAAACATGATTTTTTTTTAGTTCTCTTTAGATAGTGTAGGAAATGACGGTACATACTTCTTTTTTTTTACTTTTATCTTTCTTAGTCTATTTTCTATTTTTTTTTGCCATAATAGACCCAATACGAAAAGCTCTATCAATATCAGATTTAATTCTCAGGTTGTACCAATATCGGGGCGCACATCTGATCATGAACGATTTATCCGTTTTGATCTATCTCGACCGTTCGATTCTCGATCGACCGTCGAGATTATGTCCTCTTTTACTCTAATGCCCTCGGCCGCCCATATGTGTGCTCTCCTCTCTCTCTCTCTTCTTCGTCCAGTGCAGTGCAATCCTCCGCCGCTCTATCGCCCCGTCGATCTCTCGCCCCCGCCATCGGCCGATCTCCCACCTCTGCCGCCGCTCTCTCGTCCTATCGCCTTCCGCCGTCTCGTCGAGATCGAGAGCGGTTGTCCGCACTGTTGCCTTCTGCCTTCTCGTCGAGATCAGTGGCATTCGATGCGCGATCCGACCAGATCTGTGGTCATCTTCGTTGGGACGTGATCTGCACATTCTCCCTGCCGCCGCCCTCTCGCCCCTCCGCTATCATCTCACCCTGCTGTCGCCGCCGCTCTCTCACCCCTCCGTCGTCATCTTGCCCCCCATCGCCGTTCTCTCATCCGCCATCGCCATTCTCTCGCCCTGCCAGCGCCGCTCTCTCGCCCCCCTCCGCCGCTCTCTCGGCCCGCCACCGTTCTCTCACCCCGCCGTCGCCGCTCTCTCGCCCCGCCAGCGTCGCTCTCTCGCCCCCGCCGCCGTTCTCTCGCCCCGCCGCCGCCATTCTCTCCCCCTGTCGCCGCTGTACTCTCCCCCTGTCGCTCTCTCGCCCTGCCGTTCTCTCCCCCCGCCACCGCTCCCCCCGTTCTCTCCCCCCTCTCCCCGCCATTCCCTCCCCCTGCCGCTGCTGTTCTCTCGCCCCGCCGCCGCTCTCTCTCCCGGCCGCCGCCGCTTTCTCTCCCCGCCGCTGCCGCTATCTCGTCCCACCGCCACCACTCTCTCGTCCCGCCAGTGATTAGTATGGTATTGCCAAGATGTAATTGTGGAGAAGAAGCAGAGATCAAAACTTCTTGGACCCATCGAAATTCGGGTCAAAAGTTCTATGGATGTCGATTTTTTTTTCATATATTGCACTTTGATGATTTGTCATAATTTGTTTGTTGACAGCAACACAGTGCTTGTCGATACTTCGAATGTATGGATGCATCCTTTGAACCTAGAGCTACACAAGTTATAAATGGTTTATTGTGCAAAATTGATCGTATGGAAATTGAATACGAAGTTAGAGAAGTTGAGTATAGGAACGCCGCAAATGGAAGGAAGTTATGCTTCAAATGCCTTGTCATATTGATTTTTGTCATCATCATCTTTATTTTCATATGAAGATGCAATATGTGTTATGTAATGTGTGCGATGTAATATGTGTATGCTTATGACGGTATTAATGTGTGAGATGTTTTCCATTTTCGATGTGTTGTTATGTGACATTTCCGACATTTCCGTTTTCCATTACTATAGATATGTAATGTTATGTTATGTAATGTCCATCGCCTCTTTCGAGGTTGCAGAGAATTCTTTTTAAGATCGTAAATATTTAATTTTCGAAGGAGTTGTCAAAGCATCGTGAAATTTTCTTATCCCCCACTTGCCATCCTGCTTCTGTGCAACATATAAATGAGCAAGACAACCCTCTTTAACTTCCCTTGTTTGTTTAAATTTTTTTTCAAACCCTTGCTTCACAGACTTATGATCTTCTTTAAAATAAACAAAGTTTTATTTATAATTTTTCCTGTAGATGCAAACTTAGTATGTTTTCTAACAGAGAATCCCACTAATTTAGCATACATATTATAATAATTATATACTTCATCATCTGTATCGAATGTCATGCCAACTCTAGGTTTGGACATCTCATAAGTTTTGACATAATTTGAATGTTGGGATTCAGAAACATTCACTTACTTTCTCCACCTTCGATATCTTCAAGAAGACCCTGATTGTCAACTTCTTTAATTAATTCAACATCATCCATTTATACCTTAAAGATAAGAAATTAATTTAATAAAAAAATAATTTAATGCACATAGAATAGTATTACATAATTGAAGTACAAAATAATGGATTCATTAGCAGGTTCGATGGGCAACCTCGACAAGAGTGCGGTCGACAAGAGAGGGGGCGTCGGCATTGGTCGAGCTGGGCGAGAGAGCGGCGACGGGGGAGGCGAGAGCGGCGGTGGTCGTGTTGGGTGAGAGATCGGCAGTGGTCGAGCTGAGTGAGAGAGCGGCGGAGGCGTGCGTGAGAGTGGCGGAGGGGGCGAGTGAGCGATGGCAGGGGTGAGAGAGCGACGTTGGCGAGGTGAGAGAGTGGCGGCGGTGGGGCGAGATAACGGCCGACGGGAGAACGCATAGATCTGGCCGAAAAAGCATTGGATGCGAGTGAGAGAGCGGCACTAGCGGGGCGAGAGAGCGCCGACGGCGGGGGCGAGAGAAAGGCCGACGGCAGGGAGAACGCGCAAATCTGATCGGAAAAGTGTCGGATGCATGCGAGAGAGCGGCGGGGGGGGGGGGGGGGGTTAGAGATCGATCGGCGGTGGAGAGAACACTGCGGGGGCGAGAGATTGGCCGGGGCAAGAGAGCGACGGAGGATCGCGCTGCGCTGGACAAAGAAGAGAGAGAGGAGAGCGCACATATGGGCGGCCGAGGGCATTAGAGAAAAAAGGACGTAATCTCGGCCGTCAATTGAGGATCGGACGGTCGAGATAGATCAAAGCGAATAAACCGTTCATGATCAAGTGCGGCCCAAATATTGGTAGCATCATGCTACCAACTTGGGAATTAAATCCTACGAGCAAACATGGGATCAACAAGAATTGGATTCTGGAATCAAAAGTTTATCTTCTTTGTCGAACTTTCAAATGTTAAAAAATTTCAGTGTGGAGGGCGCCCAAACTTTCGGAGCCATCCGAATCAATTTAAAATTTCCAGTCATTCCAAAATCGATGCAACTTTTGGACATCCGGAAAAGTCGAGTAGACATTCACTTGTAATAAAGCCATGATCGTGTAGGACTCGGACATCCGAAAAGTTGGGCGGGCGTCCGATCAAATGGAAAATGTCGAGTCTCGACTTTAGAATTTTTGGACGCCTGAAAAGGTCGACCGGACTTTAGAATTCATGTGTTCTGAATCTTTCATAATTGAATGAGTTTCATAGCACTCAACTTTTTTAGCGTTGGATTCGAATTTTTGTTCGACGCTTCATTTCGAATGTCCAAACTTTCCGGTGGAATCGTAGATCATTACAAAAGTTCTTAAATTTTTATAATTAATTTTCACTACGCAAGAATTTAAAACTTAATTAGACATATTCCTTATAGTATAATTCAAAAATCATATCTAATCATTTGCGCATTCATTTCATCATCAAAGGCTACATATGCAACATAAAGTCCATTCTTATTTTATCATTTTCATCTTCATCTCATAAATAATCATATGGATCATTCTTACGATTAATTTGCAACAATATACAATGATAATAGGGAGTAAGATAATCGTGCATCAAGACTTCTGTAGGAGTAATAATATGTAGAGCATCATAATTATCAAAATAAAAGCCTAATTAATTGATTCATTGGTTTTAATCCAATCAATTAGCATCACGAGCTGAACGCTTCAGTGATAATAATAGTCCATAACCATGCTTAGAATTCACTAAAACATATCATAATCATAAAAAAATACACTCCATAACTTAGATCTCGTTAGACACACTTTTTAGTGGCTCATCGATTAGCTCCAGCTGCCTATTCATCCTGTGTTCCTCGCTTCCTCCACACGTTCTAGAACCTCCCCTTAAGCCACTGTTATAATTGTTCTAACAGAAGTTGGGTAGGTACGATAAGCGATTTCTCGTTTAAGTATCATTTCGAGTTTGAATTTATTCGAATATAAAATATTTTTATTAGGAACTTTATATGTCATTGTCAAATATGTGATCCAGAGCAAATATGATGAGTCAATAATCAATTTGCGAACAATGTATTTTTAATAATCAATTTGTGAATAATGTATTTTTTAGTTTTGCACGAGTTAAATTATCGACACCGTGCTTTTCTGAAGCCGAAAAAAAAGAAGAAGAAAACCAACACCAACAACCTGTCAAGAAATGAAAGAAGGAAAATAAAAGGATAATCGGAAATACAAGGGAGACAAATGAAAAATTGTATTCCCAAATCCTTTAGAAGACATGAATGCTAAGAGTTTCACAAATATCCAAAAGTTGAAATTTAACGAAGGAAAAAAATTTAAAAAATATTTTTTTTCTGATGGTTGAAAGCTCCATCGTCCGAACTGGAAAATTGGAAATTGGTTCAAACATGACACGGAATTTGGGCGGATCTGGATTTTCGTCGTTTAATTCTTAAAAAAATAAGTGGTCTAAATGTGGTGATAAATGAATTCTTCTGGCTTAAGTAAAATTTTAATTTTTATTAGAGTATTATTTGCGATACAAAACTATCTAATCAAATTAATTAAATTTAATGATGAATTAATTTCTAATTTGTCGATAATATACATAATTATTAACGCGGGAGGACTATACGCACCAATGACAAAAAAGAAAAAAAATCGTGTATCTTATTTTGCTTAATAATAATTTAATTAACTAAACACATCACCCTACGTACACTGATACAGACACTACTCTGCCGCTTGTTTCTGTCACGGTCGTCGTCACCGTTGCCCCTTTTTTTTTGTTTTGTCATGGAATAAAAAATAATAGTAATAATTTTGTTATGCACCCAAGTGGTGCACCAGTCAGGATTTGGCTCATCCCCATGAAACGCTCAGGCTTTTTTTTTAAATAAATTCAAAGGAAATACTTTTTACCGTCTAACTATCCTTTAAATTCAAAGGAAAGAAATAAATTCTATAATTGATAACTAGTCTATTATTTGCAACTAATTATTATGCATGTTGAGTCTTGTTTTCATCTTATCATCTATTAATAATCATATAAAAAATAGTGAGAAACTCCGCATATGCTTTATAGCCGGTCCTAAGCCCGGATAAAGGAGGAGGGTTGTGTTAGGCCCCGACAGCCAGCGTAAAATTCTGTCAAATCTTATGAACATGGATCAACGAATATATTGTGTTAATGCTAGATCGTTACAACGCGCTGTACAACTCGGGTACAGTGATAAGAGAGCAAAAACCGTTGCATCATCACATGAATGCAGTGTTAAATGAGCAAGGGCTACCGCACTCTAATGGACGAAAACTATTAAAGAAGCTAGTTCATGAGACTAAGGTCAGATTAGGTTCTTGGAACATTGAGACGTTGAATGGGAAGCGCCTCGAGGTGGCATAAGTAATGGACCAGCGTAAGATTAGTATCTTATGTTTGCAAGAAACTAGATGGGTAGGAGAGGAAAGTAAAGAGATTAGGTTAAATGGTTCCAAACTTTGGTACACAGGTAAAGGGAAGGAATTGTGTTGGTATTATCACGGATGCAGAATGGAGGAAGAATGTTGTGGAAGTTAAAAGGATTGAGGATTGAATCATATCCGTGAAAGTAATTGTTGGAAAGGAAACTATGAACATTATTAGTGCATATGCACCCCAAGTAGGAGAAGAATCACATCTCAAGGAGAAGTTTTGGGCAGATATGGAGGGTTTAATTGAAAGTATACCAACACCCGAAAAAATTTATATTGGGGGAGACCTTAATGGACATGTTAGTAAAGAGGCAGGACCACATGCAATGGTTCATGGTGATTTTGGTTTTGGGAAGTTGAATGAAGAATGACAAACTATTATTGATTTTTCTTTAGCATACGACCTTAAGATTATCAATACTTATTTTAGAAAGAGAGAGGAACCTTTAATCACATACAAAAGTGAAACTCATAGGTCTCAAATCGATTTTTTCTTAACAAGAAATACTGATAAAAGACGTTGTACTAATTGCAAAGTAATTTCTGGACATGGGTGACTACATAACATAGATTGTTAGTTCTTGATACGCAAATAAAATGTATAAAATCAAAATTTCGAACAGTTTTTGATCGAAAGATCAAGTGGTGGCAGTTAAAGGGGGAGAAGCGAGAGATTTTTAGAAGTTATTAGAGGAAAGTGTGTGGGAGTTAGAATGAGATGCTAGTATCATGTGGGAGAATGTGACAAAAAAGATTGAAATGGTTGCTAAAGCCATTTTAGGAGAATCAAAAGGTTTTGGACCACGAGATAAGGGGACTTGGTGGTGGAATGAGGAGGTCCAAGAAAAGGTGCGTAATAAAAAGAATTGTTTCAAGGCGATACACTTGGACAATAGTTCTGACAATTGAGAAAAATATCGTTTGGCGAAAAGAGAGGCTAAGAAGGTAGTTAGTGATGCTCGTGCTAAAGCATATGAGGATTTTTATAAGGAGTTAGGGACAAAGGCTGTTGAACAAAGGATTTACAAGATTTTAAGGAATAAAAAGAAGGAGTCGAGAGATTTGGATCAAGTAAGATGCATAAAAAATGAAGTTGACAATGTTTTAGTTACTGAAGGAGATATTAAGAACAGATGGGAAGAGTAATTCTATAAGCTATTTAATGATGGATGTGAATGTTCCCGTTATGATTTGGAGGACTTAACAGTTAGCGAATGTGAGCTTAATATGTCGTTTTATCGTAGAATTAGAGTCTCAGAGGTTAGTGAAACTCTTAAGAAAATGGAGAATAGTAAAGCTGTTGGACCGGATGATATACCGATTGAAGTTTGGAAATGTTTAGGAGAAAAATGTGTGTTGTGATTATGTAAACTATTTAATGAGATTTTACGATCGAAAAAAATGCTTGATGATTGGAGATTAAGTACATTAGTTTCTATTTACAAAAATAAATGAGATATTCAGAATTGTGCAAATTATAGAGGGATTAAACTTATGAGTCACACAATGAAATTATGGGAAAAAATGATTGAGCATAGATTGAGAATGTAGACTAATATTTCTGAGAGACAATTTGGATTCATGCAAGGAAGATCCACTACAGAGACGATTTATTTACTAAGGGGGATGATGGAGAAGTATCGAAGTAGGAGAAGAGACTTACATATGACTTTCATTGACTTAGAGAATGCATATGATCGGGTACCAAGGGATGTACTTTGAAAAGCCTTGCAAAAAAAGAAGGTGAGTGTTGCCTACATTAAGGTAATATAAAATATATACGATGAGGCATTGACTAGGGTTAGGACACCCGGAGGTGAGACAAATGAATTTCCTATAGAAATTGGCCTACATCAAGGATACGCTTTAATCCCGTATCTATTTAACTTAGTTATCGATGCTATAACCGAGAGTATCACAGAGGAGGTACCTAATTGCATGCTTTTTGCGGATGATATAGTACTTTTAACGGATTCAAGAGAAGAGATTAATACAAAATTGGAAATATGAAGAAATAAAACAGAATATATGCATAGCAATTTCACAAATAAACAACTTAGAGACGATTTGAAAGTTAGGCTAGGGGAGGATATAATTTCTCAAGTGACAAAGTTTAAATATTTAGGATCAATTGTAAGACAAGATGGTGAGATTGATGACAATGTTAATCATAGAATTGGTTGGTGTAAGTGGAGGAAAGCCATTGGAATTCTTTGAGATAGAAAAGAACTCAATAAAGTTAAAGAAAAATTCTATCGTACTGCTATAAGACCAGTTATATGGTAGTGAATGTTGGGCTATGAAGGGACAACATGAACGTAAAGTGGGGGTAGCCGAAATGAGGATGTTGAGATAAATGTGTGGTAATACAAGATTAGATAAGATTAGGAATGACCATATACGTGAACGGGTCGGAGTAGCTCCTATTAGTGAGAAAATGATAGAGAATCGTTTGAGATGGTTTGGTCATGTTCAGAGAAGACCATTAAATGCGTCAGTAAGAAGAGTAGATCAAATAATCTGAAGTCCGATTAAAAGAGGAAGAGGGAGGCCAAGGCGGACACTTGACGAACTAATAGAGTAAGATCTATTGGTGAATAATATATCGAAATGTTTGATTACTAATAAAGCGAAATGTCGTCGTATGATCCATGTAATCGACAAGGGAGATAAAACTTTGTTATCGTTGTCCTCGTGGAATAAAAAATAATAATAATAATTTTTATTAGGAGGAACGATGAAGCGAGGGAGTGGAGTTGGCAACGCTACCAGCTGCATCCTCCCTCGGCTGCCGCCTTCTCCCGGCCGTGACTGCTGCGTGCTCGTTAATGTTGGTGTTTCTTCTTCTCCTCTCCGTCTAGAAGGCCACGGGCCTGCTTCAGTTGATCTTGGATCTGAGTGTCTTCTGGTTCTCGTTCTACATTTGCCCCTCTTGCTTTAGTAATTTCGTCGAACGGGATGGAGGAGGGCAAGGCCGCGGGGATGGAGTGGGCGACGGTGCGGGCGGGGCTGGCGATACTGCAGTGGTGGAGTTTCAACGTCACAGTCATCATCATGAACAAGTGGATCTTCCAGGTACACCAGTTCTTTCCTTCCGATCCCGCGGTAATTCTTTTTGCTGGAATTCTACCTTCGATTTGCGTTGATCTGTTTCGCTACCGGCGCTTTAGGGGAAGTGAATTGTGAAGAGTATGTGTTATGTGTTTGCTAACTTAGATAACCCAGTATAAATCTTTCCGCCGTTGGCTTCGGTTTCTGCTTCAGATCAGAATATTTGAAGTGCCTGTGTTGCGTTTGGATTTTTGAAATTGTCATCATCTACGAGTTTACTTTGTTGCATTGTGCGATTTCTGAACATGATTTAGTTTCCGAGGAAAGAAAAATACGTACTAGACGTGCTCTGCTTAAACAACTGGATTTTTGTGACAATATAAGTCTGGCGTGGCCAAGTGCCCCAAGAATATTTCTGTTATGCTGAAAGAAACGGTGTATCTGTCTAACCCTCTTGTCTACTTAACCCACTTAGGAAGGATGAAAAAGTACTATTCAGCCGCATAAAAACTACCTATGTGGCATGTGCCAATTATGGTGAAATGACACTAGAAATTTGTTAAATCTATATTTTGCTCAATGACTTGTGAGTCTGTTTCAAAAGAAGCAAGTTTCATATGAAAGGAATAACTTTGAAATGGCTTTTTGTATTCACTTGCATTTGCTTATATGATGTTTCCTAATAGTTGTCGTAAATCTGGAGGTACCTGAAAATAATATACTTATCATCACCAAATCATACATTTTCTAGGAACACGAAGTCATACATTTGCAATTTTTGTTTCCATTTACCTTTTATGTAGCTGGCGTGATTTGTTCCTGTGCTAACTTATGCAAAAGTGCAATAGCATATGTGTTTTTACTCATCCTTAATTGGTGGAACAAGTATTCTCGCAGTTGGAGTTATCTCTTACCCATGAACAAAATCAACAGGGTAAAATTCTAAAAGAAAAATCAACAGGTAAACCAATGAATCTGCTAAGAAAAACAAAGTTCAAGGGAGATGATGCACTTTTTTTTCTGATTGATACATGATTAATATATGTTTGCATTACCAATGCAAGCTTAGCAAGGGTCCATCATCCATGGATGTGAATAATGAAGGAATAGATACATGGCCTGAGGCAGTAGGAGAGACCACACAGCCAATATGGCCTGTGCATCCTGTGATACTGAAAAGAAGAGCTCTTAATTAAGTACCAGACTTGCACAGTGTATGAGGTAGATATGGGCACTGCAGAATGTCAGAAAGTCGTCAGACAGGAACACAAAGTGGAGGGCGATAGGAGATTTTATTTAAGGTATAGAAGAGTGTAGCCGACCCCACCTAGTGGGATAAGGCTTTGTTGTTGTTGTTGTTGTTGTGTAGAAGAGTGTACAGTGTATCTTATACCACCGCATGCCATTCTTCCGTGCAATTGGCAGAAACCATTCCTGGGGCTGGTTTCCAAATAATAAGTTCTTCAGGAATGCATTATGAATGCTACTTAGGGTTCTAAGACGATTGTGGTTGGTGCTCCACATCCATCGAAAATAAATCTTAATATCTTGGCATGAGATTGCTAAACATTTTCTGTTTTCTAAGAACAAGGAAGCAGCATTTCAGTAACATTCTGCAGCTGAAATTTCGGATTATGATCCTGACTTACACAAACTATCTCATTTCATACTAATGTTCTAGTTACACCCATACTTGCCCATAAAATCTCTCAGTTTTTTTTCTAGACACTATTCGAGTTGCAAAAATGAATAATCCGTAAACAAAAAATTTAATGGTCCAGATGAATTTTGACACAGCTAGGCAAGCAATCATTCAAATATGCTACTGGGTATTGTTCATTTGAGAATAATGCCATCTTCATCTATGAGCTGACTTTGTGGCATTGTGCGTTGCATGACTTATTGTGCTACCACATAGGGATGGCAACCGCCGCTGTTCGGGGCGGGGGACACCACCCCCGCCCCGACCCCGACAACCCGCCTCCGCCCCTGACCCCGTCCCGAATCCCCGGTTCGGGGGAAATTTTAACCCCCGCCCCGATCCCCGCGGGGCCCCGAATCCCCGCGGGGAATCTGATTCCCCGAATTTTTTATTAAAAAATGTGAAAAAATTAGGAAATAGTCAACTATTATAAAGTATTCATGCACACAATTACAAATCTATCACTATTGTAAATTTTACAACATAAAATTTAAATTTTGACACAAATTTTATGACAACCATCTACATCTTCATTTTTGTTGAACACACTTTCCACCACAACATAATTTTCAATTCTATCTTAACATAAAGTTTAAATTACAACACCAAATATTTTAACATAAAGTTTCCACCATAAGTTTCTTAACATAAAGTTTAAATTACAACTCCAAATATTTGCAAAGTTTCCACATATTTAAATTACAACTCCAAATATTTGCAAAGTTTAAAGTTCAATAAGAGGACATTCATCATTTCTCTTCATTTCATCCTTCACCCATTTGTAAAGTTTCCTACAAGTTAATAAAAAAATGATTAGTACAATAAAATCAAATTGAATAAAATTAAAAAATGATAAAAAGTTACCATAATTTCATCATTCAATCATCTACATCTTCATCTTCGTTGATTGTGTAAAAAGCACACTTTCCATTAGAAGGACCTAACAAAAAAGCATTATAAGTTTACAAAAAAATGACACATCATAATTTATTAAATGAATGATAAATTGTAACCTTTTAATTTAAATTAATTAAAATGTGAGTAATTTAAAAAAAAATTACAAAAAAAAATCAAAAAAAAAAACTGCACTGTGCGCAGAGTCATCTCTGCGCACAGTGCAGAGGAGTCACCTCTGCGCACAAGCGCAGAGGCGATCGCCTCGCGCGCAGTGCGCAGAGGCGATCGCCTCGCGCGCAGTGCGCAGAGGCGATCGCCTCGCGCACTTCGCGCAGAGGCGACTGCGCGCAGAGGCGACTGCGCGCAGAGGCGACTGCGCGCAGAGGCGATCGCCTCTGCGCAGTGAGGCGACTGCGCAGAGGCGACTGCGCAGCGGCGATCGCCTCTGCGCAGTGCGGCGATCGCCTCTGCGCAGTGCGGCGATCGCCTCTGCGCAGTGCGGTGATCACCTCAGCGCGAAGTCGCCGAGGCGCGCGGCGGCGACTTCGCGCGGCGGCGAAATCGCCGCTGCGTGCGGCGGCGACTTCGCGCGGAGGCGAAATCGTCGCTGCGCGTGGCGGCGACTTCGCGCGGAGGCGAAATCGCCGCTGCGCGTGGCGGCGACTTCGCGCAGGGGCGAAGTCGCCGTCGCGCGTGGTGGCGACTTCGCGGAGAGGCGAAATCGCCGTCGCGCGCAGCGGCGACTTCGCGCAGAGGCGAAGTCGCCGCTGCGTCTGCGCGAAGTCGCCGCCGCGCGCAGCGGCTACTTCGCGTAGAAGCGAAATCGCCGCCGCGCGCGGCGACGACTTCGCGCGGAGGCGAAATCGCCGCTGCGCGCGGTGGCGACTTCGCGCGGCGGCGAAATCGCCTCTGCGCGCGTCGGCGTCTTCGCGCAGCGGCGAAGTCGCCGTCGCGCATGGTGGCGACTTCGCGGAGAGGCGAAATCGCCGTCACACGCAGCGGCGACTTCACGCAGAGGCGAAGTCGCCGCTGCGTCTGTGCGAAGTCGCCGCCGTGCGCAGCGGCGACGAAACGAGGCGCGCGGCGGCGATGAAGAGTCATCTACCTTGTGAAGATGGAATCGCCGGAGACGACATTGATCACCGACGAAGGTGGCGGTCGGCGGTCGGCAGCTGGAGGTCGGCGGCGGCTACAGGAGTTGAGGTGAGTTGAGGTTTGAGGTTTGATATCTGAGAGAAAAGGGAGAGAAAAGGGTGTTAGGGTTTGTTGATTGTATATATATGTAAAATGGACGGTTCAGATGTAATCTAATAAATATAATTATAATAATTATTAATTATATATAATATTATCGGGGAATCGGGGCCCCGACGGGGTGGGGGGAACTACCCCCGCCCCGATCCCCGAAAGAGGGGGCGGGGGCAGTTTGGCCCCCATCCCCGCCTCCGCGGGGAAAAAATTCCCCGAAGATGGGGTCCCCGAATGGGGAATCCCCGCGGGGCCCCGCGGGGGTGGGGAATATTGCCACCCCTACTACCACACCTTTGTGGTAGCGCTGTGTGCCCACGCTTCAAGGGGCATCTGATTTGAGATGGATGGACAAGATTTGTGTGCGCAGGTTCAGGTTGGAGGGCGGAGGCGGTTCGGCAAGTGGGAGGGCGGTTCAGCGAGCGGGAGGGCAGTTCAGCGAGCAGGAGGGTGCGAACACCGGTTGACGCGATGACGTTGGGTGACGGGCGATGGCACTCTCTGCACGATGATGGAGTTCTGCGCGATGATGAAACTCTGCATGGTGATGGAGCTTTGCGCGACGACGGAGCTCCTCCACCGGCGCCTCCTCCTCCAGCCCCGCAGGCGTTCCTCCTCCCGCGCTGTTCTCATCCTCCCTTGCCGATCAAGGCGTAGAGAAAAGGGGGGCGTCGACCCCCCCTCCGCGAGCTCGCCGGCGAGTTGGGGGGCGGGTGGGTGGGTGGGTGGGGTGAAGGGGAGAGAGAG
The DNA here is from genome assembly GCA_030549335.1 of Pontederia crassipes. Taxonomy (NCBI): domain Eukaryota; kingdom Viridiplantae; phylum Streptophyta; class Magnoliopsida; order Commelinales; family Pontederiaceae; genus Pontederia; species Pontederia crassipes. Next base: position 42,739,070 of record CM060190.1, read on the forward strand.
GGGGGCAACGCCTCCCTTTTCTCTGTGCGCAAGGGCGAAGGAGATGTCGCCGCCCCGTGTTCTCCTACACCAGCTGGAGAGGATGTTCGCCACTCCCTCACAGGACGGTTCGTTGGAGGAGACGATTCACCGCTGCAGGATGATAGGTTCCTAGTCTAACTAGGATCCTAATAGATCACTTCGAGATCAAGCGTCCAATAGACCACTTCGAGGAGGTCAAACCTCCAAGATATTTGCTCTAAGCAATTATAAAAAAAGATTATATTCTTATATATGATTAAAAAGAGTTCCAAGGGTCCCTATTTATAGGGTAAACCCAAACAAGTCCTAGTAGAACTAGAAATAAAACGAAAAAAGCGCTAATCAAACTAGGAAGTAAATAGCTAATTAACTATTCCTATTAATATTAGGAACTAGAACTCCGCCTATGTTTTATAGTCGGTCCCAAGCCCGGATAAAGGAGGAGGGTTGTGTTAGGCCCCGACAGCCAGCGTAAAACCCTGTCGAATCTCATGAACATGGATCAACGAATAGAGCGGAATGACGTCGTATGATCCATGTAGCCGACCCCACCTAGTGGGATAAGGCTTTGTTGTTGTATTAATATTAGGAACTAGGTTCCTATCATTGGATGAACGTCTCGCACAAGGGGGGGGGATGCGGTGCTCACAAACCGGACACTCGATCGCTTGAACCGGCGCGCCTTCATCTCCTCCATCGATCAGCAATCTGACGGCCCTGGAGTTGTGGGTGCACAGTGCTACCACAAAGGTGTGCACACTAATATTCCTCTCTCTCTCTCTGTCTATATATCAGGTACTCTGCCTAAAAAATGGGAACTTATGAAGCGACGTGTGGCTAACTGCCTCAAGAAAATTTTTGTTATGTTGAAAGAAACAGCCAATGATGGATGTATCTGTCTAACCCTCTTGTCCACTTTACCCATTTAGGGAAGACGAAAAAGGATTGTTGAACAATGTAAAATGATCTGTGTCAATCATGGTGAAATGATAGTAATAATCTGTCAAATCTTGTTTCTCAACAACTTGTGAGTTTATTCAAAAGAAGTCCCTCATTTGGTTCTTTGATTCATTCGCATTTGATTCTATCTTTCCAAACAGTTGTTGGAAATCTGGAGGTATTAGGAGATAATGTACTTATCATCCACCAAGTCATAACTTTGCAATATTTGTTCCCATTTAATTTTATATTTTGTTTCTTAAGTAGCTTGGTTTGATGCAGAATCTGGATTTCAAGTTTCCTCTGACTGTATCATGCATCCATTTCATATGTTCTGCTGCTGGAGCATATATCGCTATTAAATTTCTTAAAGTCAAACCATTGATTGAGGTTGATCCACAAGATCGTTGGAGGAGAATATTTCCCATGTCATTTGTATTTTGTATCAACATCGTATTGGGCAACGTGAGCTTGCGGTACATTCCTGTTTCGTTCATGCAGACAATTAAATCATTCACTCCTGCCACAACAGGTTTCATTACCTCCTCTACTTTTTCCTGTTTGTTCTACGGGATATTTGTTGTGTCTTATTTTTGTCTCATAGCTTATTATTATCTGTTCTATTTATCAGTATTTTTACAGTGGTTGGTCTGGAGAAAGGATTTTGACTGGAGCATATGGACTTCTTTGATTCCCATTGTTGGGGGCATTCTTCTAACATCTGTAACAGAACTTAGTTTCAACATATTTGGATTTTGTGCTGCCATGTTTGGCTGTTTTGCCACCTCTACAAAGACAATTCTTGCAGAGTCCTTACTTCATGGATACAAATTTGACAGGTAGCATGTCTCTATTTCTTAGTATTCCATTTTTTGCGCCCAAAAATTAACGTCCCAGTTTAGCATGAAGATTTTTCTACTCTCAAAACTTCTTGAAAAGTTAGATCCAATGTTGTCAAATTCACAAGTTGATTTGTAAACAATGTGAGATATGATGCCCGAGGCTATTGCTTGATATATTTTAATATCAGGGTCTATTTGGTTCAAATATCATTAAGGGGAAATGAAGGTAATAGAAGGAAAGGAAAACTATAGAAAGGGAAAGAGACTGAATAATGGGTTAAAGTATTCACCTTATTTGGATGGAGTAACTGAGGAAAAGGAAAGGAAAAAAAAGCTAAGTAATAATTTTATTTGGACAAATATGTTCTTCATATAGGTATTTATATTTCAGTTACATATCCTCAAAACAAAAATTACAAGATGATTAATTATTTTCCCTCATTTCCATCTCATTTTGAGTTGACAGAAAAATGAGGTATTGGAGAGGAACGGAGGAGACTTTTCCCTCCATTATGCTCCAACTTAAATTCAATCATACAAGAGAAATGAATTGCCCTCTTTTCTCCTTCCCGTTCTTTGCCCTCCTTTCAACCCCAACCTTGATAAGAAAATAGAACTAAATATTTTTTAAGCCAGTTATTTATTGAGACTGTATCAAACTTAATTTTAACCATCAAAATTTAAATTTATGTGCTATATTATAACAGTTCCATATATGGATGAGACAATTCCTTATATGGATAATTCTATTGACGAATCACAACCACAGAGATTTAAGATTTAACGATTAAAATTGAACTTCACACATCAATAAATAGTTGGCTTACACAAATATTCCAAGAAAATAAGCAAATTATGATTAGCAAATAGGAAAGAATGCAATGTGATGATGCATATACGGGAATAATATGGTGGCATTCACAAGAAAGAAATGACTAAATGTATTGTGAGCTAAAGCACAATTCTACAGACCCTAGTCCATCAAATATGTCACGAGATAACAGCAACTAAACAATGACTAAATAAGTAACCCAGTTTTGAAGATTAGTTATTTTTTTAGTGGTGCTCGATTTCCAAGGAACCCGGGTCGGGCTCTACAGAACTCGAGTTGGGTTCTGCTACCGTCAGAAAGTCATCTTTTCGACGCAACTTCCGACCCTATTTTCTATGTGATTGACAATGCAATTCAATTCACAATTCATTCATACAATACTAAATACTTAGGACAAGGGTCATGATGGTCTATACCGATAAAAATCGTCAATATAGGGATCCGCCTATGTACCTTAAGTTGGTTGAAAAATCAACTATATTCCTACTGTCTGTGGACTGCACGGATGTCGCGACTTTGACTAATGATTCCTCCCTATTGACGTCCAAAAATCGTCAACTACCACTTGCATCTTGTTCTCCTCTGTCAGGTTTTCGAAACGGTATATCGCCTGCTCTCAGGTGTCTCGATTTGTGAGAAAATGAAGGAGAAAGAGGAGGCTCTCGTACAAAAATTTTGTAGAAACAAATAATACTTTCTAGGCCCTATTTATAGTTCTTAACTAGGTTTTTTATTCCCATTGGGCCTTGGACTATTTCTCTATCAATTATGATCATCAATTATTAATAACCTTATGTCAAATATTTAGATTTAATTAAATTCGAATTTCACGCTTCCTTGGTGGTATAAATTGGGCTTTGCTTGTTGCTCGTATATGTCAACTATACCCAAATGCACTGCCCAGCATGTTGGTATCTCGCTTCTTCCGAGTTTTCACGCAGTGGCGGTGGCCAAATCCTGTAATGCTTTGTGAGATTGAAGAGGGTACTCTTGGACTTCCTGTCTGGGATCCGAGAAGGAATTACAGAGACAGACTTCATCAAATGCCAATCATAACACCTGCTTACCCTTCTATGAATTCTAGTTATAATGTGTCATCAAGCACATTGCGTGTCATGACCGAAGAGTTTCAGAGGGGAAGTGAGGTTTGTGAGGTGTGTTTCTCTTCTTTTTTTTATGTTCTTTTTCTTATATGTTTTTTTTTGAGTTTCTATATGTTCATTAATTTGTATCTCCCTCAAAAAGTTCATTTGTAACTGTTTACCAGCACATGCATTTTCTGGATAACTTTGGTATACCAGCAATATAAATAGAGGTGTCTATCCATGCGTATAAATTCTTGATATGATCTTGATCTGCAAAAAGGCATTTGCCAGGATCTTCCTGTATGTTTAATATTTCAGTAGTGGACCCTCTAATTGTATCCTGTGGATAAGGTTAGTAAGTTGTAAAATAAGATCTTGTGATTGATAAGGATTGCCGGTCCCAAGCCCGGATAAAGGAGGAGGGTTGTGTTAGGCCCCGACAGCCAACGTAAAACCCTGTCGAATCTCATGAACATGGATCAACGAATGCGGAATGGCGTCGTATGATCCATGTAGCCGACCCCACCTAGTGGGATAAGGCTTTGTTGTTGTTGTTGTTGTTGTTATTTTTTAGTGGTGGCAACGATGGAAGCTTGTGTTTCTAAGAGTTGTATGGCATTCAGCTTTTGTGGACCAAAGGTGGGTCAGCTGTGCGGCGACCGTAGTCACAGGGATGGCACAATGTCAAAGGGATATGATAGGTTGTAGCAAGGTGCGAGCAGACGACAATGACTGGATCACGCATTAAAGATCTCCGTGTTAGGTGTCTTCACAAGATGAACAATGGCATTGATGAACAGCTCAGCGGTGATGGGAAGATTTCCTCGGAAGCGCAGGGCAGATTTTGTGAGCAGCTGGCCGTAATGGACAATGCAGTTGCATAATGAACAATTCCTCAAAACAATGGCTAAGGCTAAATTGATGGCTCCACAGTAGTGACATTATATAGTGGAAATACTGTAGCAGCATGTGAAGAATGCTAGTGGAGAAATCATGGTGGAAAGTCATATTGTTTTGGTGGATGAAAAAGGTCTAGGGTTTAGGGAGAGAACAAAAGACCTAACATATCAATTAAAAGAGATATTAAATTAATTTACTCATCCTAATTAAATTATCCTCTTACAAAATAAACTAGAGAATAATTTTAATTCATTGAAGTCTGCACTCTAATACAACCATACAGAGGTGTATATAGAGTTCCAAACATTCTGTGTAATAAATAGTAAGGAAACATACTAAAGAAAAATTGCATAAAATTGGAACAACTTATCTAAAGGTTTAAACTAAAAGGGTCATACCAATGATCCATAACGACCAAAGACAATGGCAGAAGGCTCATAAGTTAATTTTTCCTTCACCACCCTGCCATTGCAGCAGTGTATCAATTGCAGTTGTACATTAGTTTCATGTCCATTAAATAATACTTCTTGGAAATAATCGATAGATCCCATATATGTATGCTTCTTTTTAAGTGAAACACACAAAAGTTTGAATGTATAACATTGAGTTGAGACTATAATGCTGACTGGATATGTGTGCAGCTTTGAAGTGTTTGTCTATGAATATTTGATTGATTCTGTGCTTGTGATAGGTCTGGGTATGAGAGTTTATTGTACAAAAATAGCCTTGACTTGGGCATAGACCTTGGTTTGGCCATGCTTTGTGGTTCAAATTTAAAGGCTGACCCCTAGGAGCTTTATTACTGTTGTTTAGGACTAGGAGCACTATTTTTAGATATACATGTCCTGGTTGCCTTTCTAATCTGCATTCTAGGCTTTTGGTTCATTTTTCCTGCTATGCTGCTGATAGTATTGAAACACTGATAAGTGGACATAGATGATAACTATATTATCTGTGGAAAAAAGGCCAAAGGAGCATTATAAATATGAGTCACGGGTTTCATCAATTTATTTTTCACACATATGTAAGAAGTATAAAGGTTGCATATTTTAGTTTCTTGACATATTGAATTAATAGATGCGACAACATAATTATCTTCTCTTTTAATTCCATTTGCTATTTTGTTGTAAGAGAATCATGAAACAGATTACTTCATATTCATCAAACCTAATTTTTCCTTGTTCACTGATTATGTGACTTTGGTTGAATCTCCATGCTGTAGCATAAATACAGTATACTACATGGCACCTTTTGCCACAATGATATTGGCCGCACCAGCAATGCTACTTGAAGGAGCTGGTGTTGCTCATTGGTTCTACACCCATCAATCTATTCTTTCATCAATGATTATAATTTTGACTTCAGGAGTATTGGCCTTTTGTCTTAACTTCTCAATATTTTATGTTATCCACTCAACTACTGCCGTTACCTTCAACGTTGCTGGCAATCTTAAAGTAAGTTTGCCATTTATCTTGTCTCTAGAGATAATTGGATGTTTTCAACTGATGCTCGTTTACTTGTCTTTACTGATGTAAATATTTGAAATTTCATTGTGTCTTATCTATATTGCAGGTGGCCGTTGCTATACTGATTTCATGGCTCATTTTCAGAAACCCAATCTCCCTCCTCAATGCTGTTGGGTGCGGGGTGACCCTTGTGGGCTGCACTTTTTATGGGTACATTAAGAATAAGCTTTCTCAGAAGCCAGCAATGCTGGGAACTCAAACTCCTACAACATCTAGTCAAACGGAGATGATTCCACTTGTAAATGATAAACAAGACAAAGTGTAGCATTGATACTAGCAGAAGTGGGCAATGCTGGAGACCTATCTTCTCAGAAGTGCTTTCTCGGTTCCTAGTTGCTTCAACGACGAGATACTTGTGCCGGTTGCCTTGGTTTTTCTCGGAGCGTACATTTTTATGTCATTGATAGGAAACAAAACTCAAAATGAGCTGCATCTTGTGAACAGGTCCTCTGTTCTTGTTCAGAAGTTGTTCTGAGGCTCACTTGTCTCTTTCGTTGTTGGAATTCTAATTGTGATGAATAAAAAGAGGTTCAGGTCAATTTTTTTTGCTTGAAGAAATATAGTTATAACACGAGCATATAAGAGCGGCTATATGCGAGGACTCCACACCTGTTTCTTTTCTTATTGTGCAGTTTTGGATGGATCTCTTGGGTCAACGTTGAAAGTGAGCTGGCCTTCTGCTTACAACGCAATAATACAATTTTCAGAGCTGAACGTTGCTAATGCAGAAGACATGATCCGTCATTACCAAATGAACTGGAGTGACTTTCTTACTTACATTGATTCATGTTGATTTTGGAGGGAGCTTCCTGCTGATGTATTAAAAATGCTTTTAAATTAATGAAGTATTTCTGCATGACTATCTGGTCATTCTGTTTCCCTAACGTGCTTGTATGTAGGAAAAACGAATCACACACACATATATATAAATATATATTGGCAAAGATAATTCACTAATACACATTTTTTTCTAACAGACTATATTTCAGCAACGACCACGCTTTACTTGTAAAATTGTTTCGCGACATTTTAACCTTCGCACTCAATAGATTGATATTTTGGTATATTATTGAAAAAAAAAATTTGTAGACAACATGAGAAATAAAAGTATGCGAAGGAATATAATGACACCGAGAACAGTATACATAACAATAAATAAATTTATGAAATTATTATGAGCCATCAACCCTCTTTTTCTCCTCTTTCACATCAGCATACATTAAAATAATTTAACTAACAAACAATAAGAAAAAAAAAAGAATAGGGCCAGACTCGTCGTCCCTGTGGGCATATGATGTTGAATTTTAGCGACGAAGGCATGTATGTCATGTCATCTTCCCCCCACCTTTGGGAGGTCTCCCCTCCCTTGTTCACAATGGTGAAGGGATGTCATCTTCCTCTGTGAAGAGAGTCATCACCACCTAATTATTGACTAATTAAATTGATAGAAAATACAAATAAACTACATGAGGCAAAGAGTTTAATATAGAATCTCAAATCTACTTAATAAATGATATCATAAAGCTTCATTAAAAGAAGTATAAAGTACGATATATAAAAGTCCCTACGTCTATGTGCATGCCAACAGCTCGATCTTTGGAAACATAAGTCACGCACTTAGTCCATACATGTCCATGCATGAATGATGGAGACAAATTTTTTTATGAGCTTTGCAATTTAAACGTGGGTAAATATTAACAATGACATTGAATAAAATTTTGCATTAGAATAATAAGTAAATCATGACAAAAGGTTAATAATTTTGACGAGGTACAAATAAACCCCAATAATAACAATTTATGCACATTCTAAGCAAATGAGTTATGCCTAACGTTTGATAGCATTCAATAATTTGATGCCAATGATAAACAATTGAATATTTACTTCATTTAATACTTTTAATCAAGAAAAATGACCTTTGAACTCCTCATTATTTTATTATTATATTTAGATGAAATTTTTTTACTTAGTTGCATAATAGGATCAGGACAACTTCGTATCAACGATTATTCATGCCCTCTTTTTTTTCCGGTAGCGAGCTGCCGGTGTATGGAAAAGCATAGTCGACGGCTCAACTCGCGTCACGCTAACGGTTATGCGTATGGTTCATATGTTGGAGATCGGTCCACCATCGAGTCCAAATAATTTCATTTCGTCGCCCCGGGTCACGTGCTTGACCGTGGTGGACGAGTCTCAATAATTTTTTTTCATTCACAAATACTCGAATTCGAAATTTTTGCTTAAGCGAAAAGGACGGCTACCATCCACTCCAACTCGTATTGGTTGATTAATGTCTTCTTTGAAAAAGTGGTATGTCACAGATTTTAGGCAGAGCTTCCACCCTTCTGGATGAATGATGACAATAACATATTTGACTTAACTTAATGACCCTTTATTTTATCTTTGATCTTATTACCTTAACAATGATCTTTGGATTGTTTTTATATATAATAGCATTGCAATGTATATTACTAGTGTGTGTAATCGATAACCCTAGAAGAGGATTTATAGTCCTTAATTCGTTAGACAATCTATCTCTACGGTATGTTTAACTTGACATGGATTTGAGATTATTCGTCTAACTTTTTTACTTAAATAAAAAATAATAATATATTTAAGGTCTTTCTAACTTTGCTATGAAAACCTACAATTTTATCTATAAAAAACAATTTGTTTATGAATGTAAATTTAAGTGTAGTTTTTCAATGTAAAAAATGAAATTAATGTTAATCATGAAAAAAATAATAAAAATTTATTTTTACTAATTATGAGAAAATTTAATTGAAGTATTATTGATTTTGTTGACAATGAATTAAATATGAAATGAATTCATAAATTGAATTAAAAAGATAAAAAATAATTGTTATAAATTAATTATGATTTAGGTGAATGATATTAGAAATGGAAGATAATATACATATTTATTGATGATTAAAATTAATAATGATATTAAATGGATGTAATGTTTCTCCTCCGTGCTTGTTCAGGGAGGACCATCCTCCCTACAACCATGGCCATCCATTTTTCATCCAACGCGAGATGAAAAAGTGCGCGGTTCATTAGTGATTAGAAAAAAAATCGCGCTCGGTTCGTAGGGACATGACCAAAATTGACCGGCCCTCCTTGCTCATGATGGTGCTCCTACCTCCTCACTTGCGACGGCCTGCAAATCTCGCAGATCCTCCTTGCTCACTGCCACGAAGCTTGCTCACCAATGACTTCCTCGCTCACTGTCACACTCTTTGCACATTTCCCCTATTGATCTCGCTGGCTTGCTCACCGCTGTGAAACTCGCTCATCGACAATTTCTTCACTCGCACATCTCATCTGCAAATTTCGTTGGTCCTCTACCGCCACATCTCTTTGCACATTTACACTACTGCCGTCACCGCACGGAGTCCGCCTCCATCTCTGCAGTGCTTTCTCCATGGCCGTGGAACCCAATTGCTACTGATTGAGCCTCCGGAGGCTGAGGCCGGAGTTGGTTCGCTTCATCCTCCACCCCGACGATGGATGGCAGGCGAAGGGCAAGATTCATGATGGTGCATGTGTTGACGATGATGCAGATCTCGAGGTTGCGATGCCAATGGTAGAAGTGGACAAGCGAGTCAACCACGTTGTGGCCTCCGGGGATCTCAAGGACATGGGGGTGCATGTCAATCGTCGATAGGGCGGCTCCTTCACGAGTCGGTGAGATGTGTAAAGGGTTTGGTGGCGAGCGAGATGTGCAAAGGGTCATGTCCCTATGAACCGGGGGCAGTTTTTTTTTCTAATCACCCAACCAAGCAATCCCATGTTAGATAAAAAATGGACGGACGTGGATGCAAAGAGGACGATCCTCTCTGAAGGACAAAAATTAAATTCATATTAAATTATTAAATTTTAATATTAGTTTGATACTATTGATGTTAATTAATGCGTGATTAAAGAGACTTGTATAGGGGTGAGGTCACAAGCCATTTCTTTAGTGGCCTCTCCCTTGAGCCAATCTTATCTACTAAAAAAAGCCTAATATTGAATTCTCAATGTTGAAACTGAAACCCATGTTGAGTTCCAAAGAACCCTAACTAATTGGGTTCTGAGGGAATCCATTGGGTCGATCCCGGGTTGAGATAACAAGTGATGTAGGCTGCATTTGAATTCTCTACAAAATGCGTATTGGATGGTTTTGAGGAACTTGAGCTGGATGAGTAGGAAACATGTGTCATTTCTAGGTTGAGCACATACAATCAACAATGGAAATTTGAAATGGGTTATAAAAAAAATCGAAGAACTATATTTCAACCAGCTATTGAAGTCGGGTAAGGCTTGGATAGCTCGACCCAATTTTGGATAGATTCAGATTCATTTTAAGGCAAATTGGGCCGGATTTTGATGATTCAGAATCTCAAATATTCATGGACTGTGTAACTCTATTTTAGATAATAATTATATGGGGAGTGGAACAATTCTAGGTCTTTAAATCCTACACTAGGCATGAAAGTGAACATGAAACTAACATGGAGTTTTTGGTTATCATAATCTAAGATTAGTAAAATTAGTCCAGTCCGAATGTCTAACAAAACACGTACCGAACTTATGCAAGCATGAAAGTAAACTTACTACAGGAATGTCAATGCATTTTTTAATTATATTCTTAAATGTAATTTACACCAATTTTGTCTAAGTTTATCAATCCTAGATAATAGTTGTACCATACAAAAATTTTCATAAAAAAAACTTAAAACTTTTTTAAATATCTGACGTCGGACTTTCGAATGCCTGAAATCGAAATAGACATCCGATGTCATGACGAGTCGACAGCTCAGTCGACACACAATCGGAGAATCGAAACACTTTCAGGACGTTCAGAAGTGCAACAGACAAAATATTCAAATAAGCTTTTGGAGCTGATTTCTCCATCATTATGGGGGAAGATTGTAACTCCTCTATCATGAATTCAGACTTTTCAAATGGACAAAACCCCACCCTAATGCTCATAAAAACCCATTTGTGTATTTCCTCTTTCTTCTTGATCTCTCTCATTTCTTTTCTCGTTTCGTTCATTCTTGTTCTTGCTTCATTGTCGACTTGACCCAAGGCAGATTAAAGACAACTTGTAGGCATTGAGGAAGCTAGATATGCAGAGGGGAGATGGGGGCGTGGCTAGAACATGATCCAGTGAAGAACAATTGAAGGAATCAACAAATAAGGTGTGTTATTTCGGGAGCTAGATCATGGGCTAGATTCTTGACGAAAATGCATGTTTTAAGGACCACAATAGGATCAAGGTTCATGTTAGTATGCATAAAGATCGTGCCTTATGATTTTGTAGATTTCACTACAAGAAAAAGGCTAATTACAGACGGTCAAATCGGTCCCAAACCGTCAAAAATCATGATTTTCGATGGCTTTCTCGACGGAACCGATCCGTCAAAAAAATGATTGTCGCAAATCGATTTTCGATGATTGGAGGGTGACCGCCATAAGTTTTGGCAGTCAAAACCGTCGAAACTTTCAACGATCGTTGCCACCAGTCGAAACTTTCGGCGGTCACAAATCATCGAAACTTTCGACGGTCATCGCAACCGTCAAACTTTGACAGTCACAAAGAATTTTTAAAATATAAAAAAATTAACCAGCCGGCCGCGGCAAGATTAGGCCGCCAGATAGCTGGCAGCCGATCAGGCCGCGACCAGCCAGATCACGCCGCCATGATGGCCGGCCAGATTTGACCACTGGCGGCCGGATTCGGTCACGGCCAGATCTAACCACCTGGCAGCTAGATCCGACGGCCGATCCGAGCGCCCACGGCCAGGTTCGGCTGTGGGAGGCCGGATCGGCGGCCGATCTGACCCCCGCGGCCACATTATGGGGGGTGGAGAGAGAGAGAGAGGCGTGCGAGGGTCATCATCCGGGAGGGAGAGGGTCGCCAGCCTAAGGGGTCATCGAGCGGGTCGTCTGGTCGTCGAGGGAGAGAGAGGAGAGAGGGAAAGAAGTAGATAATGGAGTGAGAAAGTAGAAATAAATATATATATATATATATATATATATATATATATATAGGGTTAGAAAGTTGGGAAAGCAAAAAAACGAAAAAGAAGCGACGGAAGAGTATTTTTTAATTATCGACGGCCATGACCGTCGAAAAATTAATAAAGATATATATATGAATATAATATTTAATTATTTTTAAAGTTACTGACGGTCGGGATCGTAAAAAATTATTTAATTATAATAATAAAATACTACTAACATATATATAATATTTATTTTTTTAGTTTACTGACGATCCGAATCATCGGTAACATATTATATTAATAAAAAATCCTTATATTATAAAATTTTCACTTACCGATGGTTAGAACCCTCTGAAATTGTGATGGTTTGAAATGTCACTAATTATATTAATAAAAGACTCCTTATATTATATTATTTTTTACCTACCGATGATATGAACCGTCGAAAATTGTGACAATTTCAATTGTCACCAAATATATTAATAAAATACTACTTATATTATATTATCTTTCATTTACTGACGGCCTTAATCGTCGGAACTTGCGATGGATAGATATCCGTCGAAACTTTCGACGTTCCTAATTGTCGAAAAATAAAATAATGATATAAAAAATTATATAATTTATTATTTTTATTTCCGACGGCTGTGGCCATCGGAAGTTTTGACGAATGCCTATCCGTCGCAAAATCCATCCCAAATTGCGTCGGATTTCCTTCCGTCGGAAACCGCCCGTCAAAAAATCACAATTTTCTTGTATTGTTTATGGATCTATTTTCTTTGAATTCTCGAATATGTTGAATGATAGCGTATGCTAAGAATGATCATTTTTTTACTTGATGAATGATATGATCCTTGTCATACATTTTAGGTAATAGTAAAAGGATTCTTATAGGTCAATTGATCTAAGAAAAATGTTCCTGTAATGATATGAAGTACATCCAAAAAGTTGGCATATTATGATTTATGTGTTATGATAAAAATTCTTAATAAATGTTGATATATTTGTACATGATGAAATTATGTTGACATCAGTGGCTCTGGATCATGATATATGTTAGGTACAATGCTTTATAGTGTTAGATCCTTGTTTATATACAAAAACTAATTGAAAATTTAAGGACTGCTATGATCTACGACTTTGCTAGTCTAAAACGGGTGACCAAAACCTCTTTCGGGCATTCGTAACCTCTTTCTTGCATCCAAATCACCTCGTCCGAGTATGACGACTACCCAATCGGACGTCCAAAATTAGATGGGACGACATGGACTAGAACGAAATTTGAATCCCTTTCGGATGACCTAATTGGGAAAATATCGAGACTAAAAAATGACTACGATAACTAGTCGATCGACCGAAATCATTTTGGACGATCAATTTGAATTATCACGTAGGAAGAGCTTCCGACGGTGAATGGATGAACCATTTTCGATCAACCGAGGAAGATGAACCTAGTTCCAACTGACGATCGGTCAAGTTTCGACGGATCGAAACTCTATGTTAAAATGGATGATCGAACACTTTTCGGTCGACCAATTCATATACGGCCTTTGAACGGTCAAAAGATGAACTCTGAAACGGACGACAAAGACTATTTTTGGTTGATTGATGACACAAGCAAAATGAGCATTTGATCCTATTTCGGACGACCGCAGAATGTTTATTAAATGGATGATCACTTGACCTTTCGAGCAAAAAGAATACGACATTAATCTAAACCACCTGACATGATAAGTTTTTGTTCACCTGATTGATACCGAATGATATGAACCTAAAGATGATTCGGAGCCATCTTTGCTCTCTACAGTCTTGATTAATTTAGATAATCAAAAGAAACTTTTTGGAATGCTCAAAATTCCACTTGAACATCCAAATCTGGATCAATACCAAAAAAACAAATAATAAAGTTTTGGAATAATCAAAATTAATATCGTCTGAAGAGCTAAAATTATCATGATTAATAAGATAAAAAAATTAGGGTTACCATTTGCCTATCGAGGTGGGTGATTCTCCCCTACATATGTTTTCATTTTGTGCAAGGTCATCTTGCCTGATGGGAGCACTCACCGTGACACTAATCCCCGATTGACCCATGATGGTTTAAGTAGCTATATACTTATGTGGTTGCAAAGGTATTCTCTAAAAATGGAGAGATTTTTAACTCATGGACAAGATGAAAGATTATAAATGGCTAAAGATGAATGGAAAGACTTTATCCTTATGAACATGAATATGAACTATAAACATGAATCCTGAATATGAATATGAAATGAAAAATATAATGTTCTATTGATTTATTATCACATATCTATCTTATGTTTTGTTTTATACTTATTCTGATGGATTATTTATGATCTATACGAATTCACATTTAATTTTATGATAACGATTGAGCTTACTCCCTATGTGATCCCCGCAAGATATGGATGTGTGCTTAATTGATGTATGTACGATAACCACAATTCAGGTCGTGCGTGCACATAATTATCGTAGAGTCTAGATGACGTCTCTTCTTCCTTCTTGATCCAATTGTATCTGAGATTATATATGAGACATGTATTATGGCATTGATTTTTATATGTCATTTAAGATGTACTACATTTATTTTAACTTCTGCATTTCTCATATTCATTTATTGTAATATTTCATTATTAAATTTTTGACGTGCGTGTCACTCTTTTTGACCAACTAGGTTAATCAAAGAATCAGAAGCGTTAAAGAAAATAGCACACTAAAGGAGATTTTGCCACCTGATAAGTCTGAACTTCAGGATATTACAATATAAGTCATTACTTTTTTATATTATCGTGACTTCAAAACATACCAAGTCATTTCATTTTATCTCACGAGAATAAAATAGTTGAGAATGACTAATAATTTTTGAAGTGATAATGATGCACTATTTTTTGGGTTTGGGTACGTAAATATAAATATTACAATTTCGATTTATACCTTTCAATGAAATGTGGAAGTGATCCGTATTTTTCTTTGATGTGCTTTCTCGGGATGGCAACTGGCTGCAATCTCCCTGATCAGTGGTCGCCTCGTGATTCCCTGAGCATACAGCCGCCGAATACTTGGGGCGAAATGTTTACACCGCTACGTACAGCGATGACCTCAACAGTGAAGCGCATGCCGACCTACACCATGCACGAAGCCCATCGATGGGTCGCGACCGTGTGGTGGAAGGAGCACTCCAAGTGCTCTCCCTACCAGATACACATGCACGAAATAACAGCAACTCATTCACTCTACAACCTTTTGCAGGGGGAATCAATCAGCATTCCTCATTTAACGTTCATAACTTTACCCTAACAAAATCTGCAAAGCCCCCCCCCCCCCCCCCCCCCCCCCCCCCCCCCCCCACCCCACCCTCTTTTGTTCATCCAACCAACTCCATGGTGGCTGGCTGGCTTAATCAACAACAGCTAGCTGTCCAAGAAGAGAAGGGTAAGAGCAAGAAGAAGAAAGGAGGAGGCAAAGTTGGCCAGTGGTCTGGCAATTACAGCCTTATCAGCGACTACTTATTCCGGTTGCAATTTAGGACACCATCTCGGGATCCTCGTTCGCCAAACTTAAAATCAGCTCAGTCCATACATTGCTTTCCTTTGTCTCCGTATTCAAGCATCGTAATTATTTGTAAGACGAGTGCTTAGCTTAAGGGCCGTGTTGCCAGCTATTTTTGTACGTAATCATGCATGCATGGCCGCTGACGAGTTTACAAAGAGCCACTGTTGCCTTTCTTTGTCCCTGTTCTTAGGCGTGGCATGATGAACGCCGTGAGCACGTCAAATGATTTCTCTTCAAAGAGGTTCGTTCCACCTCCCTTTTTGCATGGTATCTGCTGATCACCAGGATCATGCATGCTTTGAGCAACATCTTCTGCTACAGTTGATTTGCTATTTCCTTTCCCTTTTGTCCCAGTATTTGTTTTGCAACACCGGCAACTTCTCTGCCTTCTGCTTGTTTGTTTCCATTTTCCAGGCCAAGCACAGTACCCTTGCTTGCCAATATTTGTTTGACAAAGATATACATTATTATTATGGATTTAATGGAGGTTTAGATCTACATGGCGTAAATCCTTTTGTTTTAATTAAGTAAGTTGTTATTTTTATTAATAAAATTATGTACAACAAAAAAAACTGCCAATGTGTACCCTTATAAATTACGTAAAAATGTTGATTTACGTAGATCATTGAACCTTATTATTATTATTATTATTATTATTATTATTATTATTATTATTATTATTATTATTAGAGAGAGAGAGAGGAGATAGTCTATTGCTGCTTTCTCATAAGAAAAAGAAAAATAAACAGGAGGAGAATATTTTAAAAAGCAACAATCTGTGGCTTATTATTAACTATTAAGCTATATTAATTTACTAGTGAAATAAAACTTTTTTTTCCATTCATCACGTAAACTACCATCCATTTTATAGCTTTGATGTAGTGATTTTCGTGGAAAACAATAAGCTTCACTTGGAAATTGTTAACATGCGAATGCATATAACAGAACTGGACAGCATCAGTGTCCGCCATGTTCTAGTGGATGCCCGAAGAACTTTGAGTTGCACAACCACTACGGGCTT
This sequence comes from Pontederia crassipes, assembly GCA_030549335.1. Taxonomy (NCBI): domain Eukaryota; kingdom Viridiplantae; phylum Streptophyta; class Magnoliopsida; order Commelinales; family Pontederiaceae; genus Pontederia; species Pontederia crassipes. Next base: position 42,755,805 of record CM060190.1, read on the forward strand.
GAAAGAAAAACCTCCTCTCGCCGAGTGACACAGAAGATGAAGGCATAATAAAGTTTTGGAATATGGAATATGACGATGTTGATGAGAGGTACTTAACAGATCATATCATCATTATTCCCCCCTCGTCGATACTCGGTGAATCTTATCATTCTACTTAGGCTCTCTTTTTAGTTCTTCCAGAAGTGTGTGTGTGTGTGTGTGAGAGAGAGAGAGAGAGAGAGAGAGAGAGAGAGAGAGAGAGAGAGAGAGAGAGAGAGAGAGAGAGAGAGAGAGAGAGAGAGAGAGCAGCAATTTTCATAGAGGCCAATCAAATCCATCCATCACTCAGATGGCCACAGCACACACACACACAATTAGCATAGCATTTTAGTGCCTACAGCCAATGGCTTTTGGGTCAAGATCATGGAGAAGGGGTCCACGAATATGTGCCTTAATCTCTGATTTTGTGTATCTAATATATTAATAACAAGTAGTTCCAAGTTCCCAATATTCTATTGGTTTGATGTGTGCTGGTGAGTAAAATATTACACGGCAAATGGAATGAAATCTCAAAGAAGACCAACATATACTCTTTATAAATCCTCTCAAAAGCATCCCGTTCTCCAAAAACCCACGAGCAAGCAAAATTAACAAAGACAATAAGCCGCAGCATTTTGGGCAGCTTGTTGCTGCGCCAAGCGACTGAGACCCACTTTTCAAGCACAAGCAAAAGAGTCCTCAAAAGACTTGTTCTATCCGTGTAGTAGGGTGGGGGGAGAGAGAGAGAGATGGGTACAAAGCTAGGCTCATCATTCCGTTGCTGGGAAGGGGTGAAACCCGAGCGTGGGAACTCGTATGGGATGTGTGTTGGGCTGTTGGACAAAATCATCTCTTTCCCCTCCTGTAGTTTCTGACTTATGCACAAGATAACATTTTTTCCCACCATTGGAACTGAGTTTAATAATTTCAAATTAAATCACAAAATTTATTGTTAAAAAGTTGTTTCTTTATCCATATTTATTTTTCTATCAGCATTCTGGACTGAATTAATTAAAACCAACAGCACCATACACTGACTGTCTTCCCACCATCATCTATGAGAGAAAGAGAAAGAGAAAGAGAAAGAGAGAAAGATTGAGTAAGACGCAATCAAAACTTGTAATCACAGCTTGCATTCACAATATTCTAATAAAAGAAATCATATTGTAGGCGAGACTTATGATAAGGAAATTATATGTAGATGTAAATTATGTTTTGACTTTATACTTGTCAATCGACGCATCTACCGGCTAAAATTTAATCCGATTGTAATTGAGATTAAAAAATAATAATATAATATAAACTAATGACAATAATTTAACTCCATATAGATATCCTTTCACTGTCACCCCCCACGTATGTGTTCCAACTAATGACAATAATTTAATAAGTGAGATCGAGTGGGTGTGTAGAAGCTGCTCCTCATCGCCATCAGAAAATAATGGGATGTTGTCCAATTAACGGACAGAGAAAAGGACCGTGGGGTTTTGCGTTTTAAGGTGAACCATTTCACCAAGAATGAACTGTGCCTCTCTCTCCGTACCATTCAACAATTAAAGATGGATTAAAGTAGATCTTGAATTTGATTTTTATATATTTAAAATATTTATTGAGAACTTCATTCACACATACTTAAGCATATAACTTCACGTAAATAAATAAATTAACTAATAGTAAGTCTAATTTTTTTATTCAATCGCATCGCACTAAGAAATTTCTAATCCTGAAGAAAAACAAATTATAGTTATACAAAAAAAAAAACACACACACACACACACGAAGAAAGATAAGATCTTGTCCCAGGACAAGTTTCAGATTGGATCCGGTCACATCTAAGCCCATGCACACAATTGATGTCTATGGATATGACAATTAGACTTGACGACTAAGTACATTAAATTATGAAAAAGCTATAATTTTATCTTTGTATTGTTCCCCCACGTAATAAACCATGTCATCAATGTCTTCAGGTTTATTATGTTTCTTTTTTCCTCCTTATTGAGTGGTCTGGAGAGGTTTTGGGACGAAAAGCAAAAAAAAAAAAAATTAGTCAATAATAATAATATCGACTGTGAAATGTGATCCGAAACCAACTAATTACCAATTAATTGGAATCCAATTTGATCATTCAATTATTTTTAGATAAAATAGAATATAAAAAAGGAAAAGACAAAGCACTCGAATTCACAGAGGTCCCTCTCTTTCATGCATTTCTTCCTCCTCCTGGTCCCCTGTCTCAATTGATTTAATTTTTTTTATGTCCTTCTACTTCTTCTCGGAAGAAATTGCCATGGATTCAGTCAAAGTTTGTTTCCTTTGCTTAATTGCCTCAATTCAATCCATCCTCCCACATTCTTGAAAGATATGACAATATAAACAGAGGAGGGAGAGAGAGAGAGAGAGAGAGAGAGAGAGAGAGAGAGAGAGAGAGAGAGAGAGAGAGAGAGAGAGAGAGAGAGAGAGAGGTTTTCCAAATTCCATGACTTGCTCCTCATTTCCTTTCTGCCACTAACGCAAAACAATCCATTTTTATGGCAGATTCCCAATCACCCTTCTCCCTCCACAGGGACAGGGGACACCCATCATTGCCCTTCAAACCATCACTTTCAGCTCTGGGAAGCTCTCTTTCTCTCTCTCTCTCCACCCACCTCCTTAAATCTGCCCTCCCCCTCTCTGTCTGCACCAATCCCTCACTCGTCGCCACCACCATCACCTCTGATTGCCGCAGCTGCTGCTCGATTGCTAGCTTACCAGTTGCCATGAAGCCTTCGTCCAATTCCGTGAGCGGCTTCTTCTCCTACCTCACCCACGGCCTCGACGACCTCGACCGCGCCTTCGAGCCGGACGCCTTCATGTCCCTGCAGTTCCTCCAGCGCGCCGTCACGCTGCTGCGCTCCCTGCACGCCCAGCTCACCGGCCTCGTGCAGACGCTGCATCTGCCCGTCGGCGAGAAGTGGCTCGACGAGTACATGGACGAGAGCTCCCGCCTCTGGAACATCTGCCAGGTGATCAAGCTCGGCATGTCCGGCCTCGAGAGCTACTGCGCCGCCGGCGCCGACGTCGTCTCCTCCCTCGAGCAGTGGCGCCACAACCCCAACGCTCACCAACTTCGGCAGGTGTCAATCTAAATATGCACATATATTACTAGTTAGATCATCCGGCTTCTTACGATTCCCACGTCTTAATTAGATCATCCTCTTGTGCCTTGGATCAGGTCATGCGGGCGATCTCTGTCTGCCGGAGAGAAGCCGTAGGTCTGGAAGAAGAGAACAGAGTCCTGGTGGAGACGAGGATCGAGCCGATGTCGCTGCGGCTCGACGACAGGGTCTCCATGGAGTCGAGGTACAACGGGTTCAATGGCTTCAGAGGTGTCCTGTACGCGTTGAGGAACGCCAGCTCTTTCCTGCTGGCGGTCCTGCTGTGGGGCTCCGTCTCGTGCTGGCACGAGCTGGCGGTCGTCGATGGGGGCTCCCTCTTCTTCGGGTCCGGGTTCATGGCGTCCATGGCCAGGCTCCAGCAGAGGATGCTGAGCGAAATGGAAGGCACCGGCGGCCGGTCCGGGATCCTGATGTACGAGTTCCGGGGCGCCCGGGCGGCCACCGAGGAGCTGAAGGAGGAGCTGGAGAGGTTCTCCAGCGCGGCCTGCCTGCAAGAGAACGCAGGGGGCAACCTGAGGGAAAAGATGGAGGGGCTCAAGGCTTGGTATGGTACGCTGCGGGCTGGGACTGACAACTTGGTTGGGCAGTTTGATGACTTCTTTGATGAGATCGTGGAAGGAAGAAAGAAGCTGCTGGACATTTGCAGCCACAGGTAAGGAACTAATAGCGCTGGGCAGGAACCTAGGAACAGGGAGGAGAGAGAGAGGACTTTTACTAGTATTTTAGCAGGAATTAAGAAGGCAACAAGAGTGTTTTGTCTAAGCTAGACATGTTAGATTCCCGTTCTGTTTTTTCTCTCTCCATATTCCATATTCACTTTTATTTATTTCTTTTTTTCTGTTTCCAGATGTAAGTGAGATGAAATTTTCGACATATAAAAAACGTCTGTTAAATATAAAGGAAAAACAAAATGGAGCGCATGCTACTACTTTTCTGTGGACTGTCTTGATGGGAATAGTTGCAGGAAGAAATGACACAACTCAAACGTAATAAGACTCATTAGCTCCCCCAAGAATTAAAAAATACATATTTTGATAGGTGTAGTTTCGGGGAAAAAGAGGACACAGCTAAGGGGCAAATATTTGCTGCAGGTGAGAAGAGAACCTTCCTATACAAATGGAAGGATGTTGTCTCTGCAAGCTTTTGGGCTTTAATAAGCTCCTCTGTAGAAAGGGGGGAGGACCAGAAGCAAGAAAGTGTGATCTTCTTCTTCTTCCTCCTCATCTGCACTTCCTCTATCTGCTTCTTGTTTAGTCTGACATTTCGTTCTGCCCATCATTAATGATTCCTGCCACCACCATCACCATTACTGCAGTAAAGAGGTGGGCTGGAGATTCCTTATGCAGCATGCAAAGTTTTACTTTGCAAAGACAAAGAGGTCTGTACCTGACTGTGCATGAGGCTTTTTGTCTGATACGATGGATGGGTGCCTGGCAGATAGATGGTAACTATGATGAAAAGGCCTTCTGCAACAGCAACCCTGCGACTGTGCTCCTCCTGCACTTACCAAGTTAAAAAAAAAGGGAAATAAAAGGACGACCTCTTGATTGATGCCTGCAGCCGCAGCCGAAGCCGCAGCCGCAGTTCCTTTTGTTTACCTTTTTCTTCATGATCAGACATGCATTTCTCAAACAAAGAACAGACGGATTAGCCGAAGGAACACGTTAATGATCGCCTACGTATTCATCTGCAAACAGTTTGGCGGGATCCAAAAAAGAAACAATAATAAATTTCTCCCATAAACAGACAATGAAAGTGCATCAAAGAGTATGATGTATGCCATGAGATAGAAAGAAAGAGCAGCAGCACCTACGAGTACAAACTACTGAAGAGGAGCAGCTAACAAAAGACCACCTTCAAAGCTTGTCTAATCACTGAACAGTAGATAACTACCATTCTACCAACTTTTGCAAGCAAATCTTTCTCCTCCTAGAACAGCAGGGGCCGGGAGTTAGTTGGATGTATCATGTAATCTGAGACCACACACAAGCCGACTTATCAGTGCGCCCAGCATTGCTGTCCAGTGCACATGCTCCTACAGTTGCACGACCACCTGAGTCGGGTCCCACGTTGGATCAACTCTTCCTGCAAAGATGGCCCTGCTTCCACCGTCCAGATTCCTGCACTTTCACATGCCTTGACCTACGCTGCCTGCGCGCCATCTATCTACCTACTGGTTGTTGATATCTGCACCGAAACTGAATCAACTGAATTATGCATGCTAATCAGAAGTTTCACATTTCAATTTGCGATACTGAGTGCAGATGAATTCTAAGGGAATGGACCAATTTTTTTCCCCCTTTTTTTCAACGATATTTTGAAGGAAAACATTGGAATGAGAAGAAGAATTAAAGTATCTCAAGGCACACCATAGCTACTTGGAATCTGGAAGTGCGTGCACATGTTTCACCAAAAGAATTTAGAACCTCAGAAAACACAGAGGTACGTAGCACATGTAAAAGATGGAGCCTAACATTAAAAAATATTCAGAAAGCTAAGCATGTAAAGATAGTAGAGAAAAAAAAAATAAGCAAAGAAACATCCAACTACTGCTGCTTTGATGTGGGATCGCAAGTTTGTAACTCCTATGAAATTACAGTACGGATGTGATTCTAATCTTAACAGAATACATCCATCGACGTTCCAGTACTGATAACTTCATCTATTTCCAGAACTTAAAAGGATCATATTCACAACTTTTCATAATACAATGATCACCACAATGTAACTAAATAAGGTGATACAGAGCAACTGATCATGGCTACAACGTTCCCGCTTTTGTGAAAAGAAAAGAGGACAATACCATGAAAAATATATACCAGGGAGTAGTACTCCAGATTGTACACTCCAGCTCTGCATGCATATTATATTTATGTTTTTTCTCAGAAGATTTTAAGAACTTTATGCAGTAAATTAAGTTCAGGAAACCTAATATTCTGCTACATCACTTTTTTTTTTAAAAGAAAGTGAAACTTAACGATGAAAATGCCAGAAGATTTTGATACATTAGTTGGAAGAGACCCAGAGGGGATCTTGCTATCAAAAAGTGGATCTTGCTCTCAAAAAGTGTCGCATTCAATCGAGCAACCATAACTTGTTAAAAAAATCAGCTGAACTCTTTGTCTCCCTATAAATATGTTTGAGCTATCCATGTACAAAAATGGAGAGATACATGAGTATGTCATTTTATAACATGTGGACAATAGCCAAATACAATGCTTGATTTCCATAAGCATACCCCAATCCTGGAGCTCAAGAATACGATCAGCCATTAGTTTTCAAAATTTCCTTTTGTTGCTCGTAAGATTTTGAAATTTCACATGCTAACATTAATCTTGTTATTAATGACACTATCCACTTTGATCTCTTTAGTCCGCATTATATAACATGCCATTATAAGAGTTAATTACATGCGTGCTCACTTGTATATCCTACTCATCTTTTGACACGTTAGAGCTGTCTTTTAAGGGAAGCAGCAATCTATGCAAAGTATAAGATCTTGGATCCATTGATATTATTAGCTTTTTTACCTTTCCATTTGCAGAAACTTAAATTCTCTATCATATTTTTTGTCTCACTTAAGTTGCAAGATTGGATCGATGCCCATGTAGCTTAGTTGACAACACTAACTATAAGCGTTCTTTTTTTTTTTTTTTTTGAAAACTGAATAGTCAACTAATAAGTAGAGTGATGCTTGAAATTTTTTTAATTTAGTAAAAATATTATAAGATGACCTAATAACAATACTAATATATAAAAGTAAATTAAATTAATATGAATACAAACCCTTTTGAGACCTGCAAGAACCACCCAAGTATTGATGCTTCATCTGATCGAACTCGTCAAAATTGGGTTACCCAACTCGTCCCCATTTAGGTAGGAGCGAGTTGGGTTGAGTTTCGTGAAGTGGTTGGAGTAAATTGGGTCGGATTGGATGAAGTGGTCGAAGTATCTTAATATAAAAATATATTCAATGTCTCGTTCAGATAACTATGTAATGTGTGAGGGGTGAGGAAAAAAAAGAGAGAATTTCTTCTATGGGGGGCTAGGTCAAAGCTAGCATTGAATAAGAATAAGCGGAAATCTCATTTGTTCCCTTAGCTTTCGTCTCTCATATGACATGTTGTTATCGTCATAATCGTCATATTTAATGTCACTTAGTCATATCTACCTCGCTGCAGGTCAGCACCTCCGAGTCTAGTTTCGTACCCAGCAACGAAAAGTGACGTCAGAAAAAATAAAAAAAATTGATAAATATATCTTAAAGAAATGAGAATACACTAAAAATTAACTAGCTCAAATAAGTAAGTCATAAGCTTTAAAAAATAATCCATGTGATATAAGACTTACAAGTTGTACGTTTGTCAATCTTACAAGGGCTTCATTAATATGTTGTCATCAATAACTTTTTCTCCACTTGATTTTAAATTATAAATTTATTAAATTTAACCATTAAACTTATTCGGATATGATGCTTAAGTCATTCTTCACACAAAAATATTCAACAATTATTTTTTTAATAATTATGAAATATAATTCTCATGTTATTATTTTGTTATATAACAAAAGTAAAAGTAATATCAATGTTTTATTATTATAAAAAAATAATTCAACATAATTTTAAATAGAGTTGGACGAAATTATTTAAATACAAAATTTGAGTAAGTGAAATAAAATTTTTAAATTTAAAATTAAGATGCAGATAAATTATCGTTAGATAGAATAGCTCATCCCCATAATTCATAAATAAAAAAAATACCTATATAATTCATAACGTGCTGCCTGAAATATCCACCAGATTTTTCCAATTCAGTTGGGTGGTAGGCCGCGAGGGGCCTTGCAACAAACAACACATATCTCACAACCAACGTGCCCAGGACACCATGGCGGTGGCCGTGCTCATCAGCCGTGTGCATCTTCCATCACCTCCCATCAAAATGGAACTTGGAAAGCCGCAGGAGTCACTAGCAACAGTTCCTACAAGGAGAAGGGAAGCTGCAGGTAATGCCAGGGGGGAGCTGGAAGCAGCCGTGAGCTCTCTGGAAGGTTGTACCTGGAAAGGCAGGACACGAGAAGACCTCGAAGCGCATTACAGCTCTCTACTTTCCCTTTGCATCGCCAACAGGGCCCTCGCCGAGGGGAATCGCCTGCTCTCCGACATGGCCCGCGGTGGATTCGAACCAGGCGTGTTCTTGGATAACCAGTTCATTAACCTCTACGCTAAGTGCGGGGATGTTGATCAGGCCCGGGAGCTGTTTGATCATATGCCCCAGAGGAACGTGGTTTCTTGGAACGCTCTTATTTCTGGTTACTGCTCAAACGGTCGACCTTTGGAAGCTCTCTGCCTCTTCCGGGACATGGTTCTGGCAGGTCGGAGTCCTAATTATATAACCATTTTGGCTGCTCTGCAAGCTACAGTTGCCATCAAAAGCCGGAGCCTGGCCGAACAGATCCATAGCTGTCTTTTAAGGATTGGTTTGTCATCTCGTATAGAGGTTAGCAATGCATTGATCAAGATGTATTCAGAACTTGGGACTCCTGAAGAGGCTGAAGCTGTGTACAACAGCATGGTAGAGAGAGATGAGTCATCGTGGAATTCTCTCATCTCTTTGTATGTCAAAATCAGGTCTAGTTGTCGGGCCCTCGCTCTGTTTGTGGCAATGCAGGAGGCAGGTGTAGCGCCAGATGAGTATACTTTTGCAAGCCTACTTGCACTCAGTGATCGAACCATCCTAAGAGAGCTTCATGGCCAAATTAGCAAGAGAGGGATGGGTGACAATGTCTTCGTTGGAACCACTCTGCTGGATGCCTATGCCAGATGTGGGAATGTGCTAGCTGCTTGCCTGGTCTTCGATTCGATGCCTCAATGGAACAGAGTTGTGTGGAACTCAATGATCTCTGCATGTTTTTCGAACTGCATGTTCCACAAGGGGATACAGCTATTTCTGCAAATGACTAGGGATGGAATCGTACCAGACAAGTATACTGTTGCCATCCTCCTGAAGGAAATTTCTGCAAGTCAGTTGCCAACCGTTGATGGAAAACAGCTCCATGGACTTGCTTTCAAGCTGGGTTTGCACGATGATCCTTTGGTTGCAAACAGTCTCATCACCTTGTACGCGAAACATAGTGGGGCTTCCGACTCCTGGCGTGTATTCAACAATATTTTGCAAGTAGATCTCATCTCTTGGAACTCCATCATTCAGTCTTATGTTCAGAATGAAGAACCTGAACAAGCACTTGAACTTTTTACAGAAATGATGTGTTCGGGATTTGAGCCTGATGAGTTCAGCTTCCTCGCAGCCTTGGGTGCTTGTGCTTCTCTAGCTTGTTATAATATTTGCAGAGCAGTTCACTGCGATTTGATCAAGAGGGGTTTTGTACCTGATGGTTACCTAGGAAGTGCACTAATTGACATGTATTCCAAATCTGCAGTTACATACGATGCTGAAAAGGTATTCCGAGAAATTCGAGATAAAGACTTGATCATTTGGAACTCAATGATAGCTGGTCTATCTCAGAATGGATATCTGGATGATGCTCTGGAGTTGCTCTGCAGAATGAGGGAAGAGAATGTGCAACCAGATAATTTCACCTTTTCCAGTGTGTTTGCAGCATGCGCAAATGCCACCGCAATTCAAGTGGGAAAGCAGGTCCATGCTTTGATCATAAAATCAGAACTTGATGCAGATACTGCACTTGCCAATTCACTTATAATGATGTATTGCAGAGCAGGAAATTTACGAGAAGCGAGAAGTGTTTTTTCACGAATTCCTGCAAAGAGTGTGGTATCATGGACCACAATGATTGGAGGTTTTGTGCAGAATGGTTATCCCCGAGAGGCCGTTGAAATATTCCATCAAATGGAGAGTTCTGGAGTTGAACCAGATGAAAACACCTTTATTCAATTATTAACCGCATGCAGTTATGCTGGTTTGAGCAGTGAAGCTGGAATGTACTTTAGAATGATGGCAAGAAAGTATACCATCAGCCCTAGTTTTGATCATTATGCATGCATGGTTGACATCCTGGGACGAGCAGGGAGATTGCAAGAAGCGGAATACTTGATAAAAACTATGCCTTTTGAAGCGAATGCCCTAGTATGGAGAATGCTGCTAAGTGCTTGCACAATTCATGGCGATGCTGAGAGAGGAAAAATGTCCATGGAAAAGATATTGGCTCTTGATCCTGATGATTCTGCAGCTTATGTACTCTTATCTAACTTGTATGCTTCCTTGGGGAATTGGGGTGGTGTTATGGAAGTTAGACAATTAATGAGAGAGAATGGAGTGAAGAAGGAACCAGGTAAAAGTTGGATTGAGCTGAATCATAAGGTGCACGAGTTCCTGGCTGGTGACCGGTCGCATCCACAAGCAGATGAAATATACTTGAAACTTGGAGGGTTATTCAAACAAATGGAAGATGAAGGGTATGTTCCTGGTATACAATGTGTAGGTGACATAAGGAAGCATATATACTCTTAACAGTTCAGCCTGATCTAGTGACAAAATTAAAAAACTGTCTCAAACTCTCAGCACTAGAGCATCAACCACAAGAATCCTTGAATTGGACTAAGTAATGAGCATGTAGACGTGAAGTAGTCGTTCTACGAATGATTCAGAATGGGGATGCTTTGCGCGAAGGAAATTGAAGAGGATTTTCCGATACTGAACCGTAAAAGGAAGAAATCATTCTTCCTCCAAGGATGAAGTGGTACTTCGCAGGGTGCATGAATGAGACAATGCACTGGCATTTTCTTTGCATGCGAGGAACTCAACAAGTGTCCCAACTTCTGAACATCTGTAAGGCAGGAATCAAGTCTGCACGCATGCACACTGGTTCTGATAATATGATATAAAGTAAAGAAAAAAAATTCAGAAAAGAACGCCGAGATATATCACGTGAGGTTTCTGTCTGTTAAATCACATATTATTCATACAATATGCATTGATTACGGAGACATATTTGTACATAATGGTACAAGGATATTTGTACATATTGCATTGATTACGGAGACATTCATACAATATGCATTGATTACATAATGATAAAAATTAGAAACAAATTTAAACAAATAAGGGATGAAGTTTGTTTTCAACTGCAACTCAAATTCGAAGAAAAAAAACGAAAAAAAAAGATAAAAATTAGAAACAAATTACGGATGAAGTTTGTTTCCAACTGCAACTCAAATTCATTTCACCTCTTTCATTATTAAATAGTTTAATTATTATCCAATTATTTATTAAACCTGTGTGATTTTGTTTCTTGGTGGATTTTGAGCCTCAAGTGGATTTCGAGTTTATCAAACTATTGACGATGCTTTGAACTACCAATTTCTTTTGAGATTCGTTTGAAAGTTGTAATCTTTTTCATTTTGCATTCCCCTGCTACGCCAAGTGGTATCATAGCCTTCGAGGAGATTTATCTCTTCGTTTTGGCACTCGTCTTCTTCCCCATCATTCATTTATTATTTTATTTTTCTTGTTTTATTTTTTTTCTTATCATTCATAACTTATTCATCCTTTATTTTTATTTTCTCCTCTTTGTTATCCCCAATTCGTTGCATCATTATCATTCTTTTTCTTTCTCTCTCATGATTTGTTAGTTTATATTAATTTTATCTTTTTTTTTGTTATTTTAACTAACAACATGATGACAGAACCACCGTCATTTGATAATTATTTTCATGTTGATGAATTTTTACATTGAATTTCTAAGATTGATCACTTCTTTGATTATTAGAATATTCCAAAATCTCAACAAGTCAAATTAGTGGCCAACAAATTTTCAGACAGAGCACTTTCTTGATGGAAAAATAATAAATAATTACGAGTTTGTTATCACAAACAATCTATTCGGACATGGAGAAAGTTAAAAAAATACTCGTCGAATATTTTTTGCCTTCATCATATCATTATTTTATTTTTCAGACATCAAGAAAATATCAACAAGAGAGGTAAAATTTATTGCGAGAAGTGCAAGTTCATTTGAAGAACATTAAAAATTCGATTGAGAAAGTTCAACAACGATTGGAAAACATAATTAATAAAGTTCCCCAAACTCCATCAGATTCTATGCAATCTTGTGAAGATCAAGTATCTTTGGAAGTTATATCTGCTCCAACTGAAGTACTACAAGAAGCTACTCAAGATATCAAAATCTATCCAAATACTGAAGAGTTAGTTATTTTGAATTTTCTTGCAGAATCTAATCTTGTGAAGATCAATTATCTTTAGAAGTTGTGTCTGTTCCAATTGAAAAATTACAAAAAACTACTCAATATATCAAAATTTATTCAAATACTGAAGAGTTGGTTATTTTGAATTTTCTTACAGAATCTATGCAATCCTGTGAAGATTAATTATCTTTGGAAGTTATGCCTACTCCAATTAAAAAATTATAAGAAACTACTCAATATATCACAATCTATCCAAATATTAAAGATTTGGTTATCTTGAATTTTCTTTCAGAGGGAAAAAGAAGATATTCAGGAGGTGGACGAAAAGTTAGAACTAAATTTGTCAACTAACAAAAGAGATCTACTTCAAATGCTTCAAGTTAATCTCAGATGCATGAAAGTTTTCGTTAACACCAAATATTTTAATTTTCTGCGGATTATATTTTCAAGTCAAGATTTAAGGATAATAAATTATTATTTGGTACTGTTATACAATATGTTTAGTCTAAATGCTTTATCTGATGGTTAAGAAAGAAGACTAGACCATTACGGGATATCAAGCGTGAACCTCAAGATTCAATTTTTCAGAGTTCGAGGTCGAACTCTTTTGAAAAAAGGAAAACTGATGTATGATAGATATGATAGAAGATAAATATTGTTAGTTGGGATTTTTATCTAGATATTGTTGTTATTTTATCTTTATAGATTTTCATTTAGATTTGATTGTAAATGCCTATAAATAGGCATAACCTCTTTCATTGTTAGATACTTCAAGTATTATTCAATTAGTCATTAAACCTGTGTGATTTTCTTTCTTGGTGGATTCCGAGTTTATCAAGTTATTGATGGTGCTTTGAACTGTCAACCTCTTTTGAAATTCGTCCGAAAGTTGTAATCTCCTTCACTTTGCGATCCTCCCGCTACGTCACTCTCTCACGCTTGACTGTTGCCACCCAACAAGAGAACAAGACGTGTGGGCGACAGTGATTGACCTAAACTGAAGGGAACCGTCGAAGGAAGAGGAAGATGAAGAGGAAAAAGGATGTGAGAGTTTCTAGATAGAAACTCATATGATATGTAATTAGGGTAAATTCGATGTAGAATTTTGGTTTTAAACTTGAGGCATGATGTTAGTAATTTTGGATAACCCCTAATCATAAACTAATAACCAATGTTATATGATGATGTATGATGTCAAGAATCATTGAAAAGATGATCAAGAAACCCACTGCGTGTTCGCAGTTTTCCTAAATGATGGAACCCGGTTGAGTTCTTTGTGACTCGGCTCAGATAGGACCTTTCTCGAATTCAGTTCTTCGGAACTCGGACGGGATCCGTCATTGTCGATCGTATGAGCTTTGCATCAAGACGAACCTGACCGAGGTTGAGAATGATTTAGCTCGAGTTCCACCCTGACGAGGATGAGTCGAGTGGCATTCGCCCGAACGATCAAAATCCAAACTCGGCTCGAGTTGCCATGCAATTTTATCGAGACGATAATGTATGAAATTAACCCGAGTCTACTCGGCCCAGGTTCCAACCCTATGATGTTGATTTCTATGCTTCTTTCACCCCTAATTTATGTGCTTAATCCCTATATGATATAATGATGTTTATGTCCTTTGATTAATTTCCATGATCTTATTTTGTGGCCTTAATTTGAGTCTATGCTATTATGATAATGATGTTCAAACAGAACCCCTTACTTGATTATTATGATCTCATGACCCTTTGATCCTTTTGGTATGTTGACTTAATCATGATCCATTATGTCCTAATACGATAAATTAAAAGCTGCAAGATAAAAAATGAACAATTCTAAATAGGGAGCTCTAATGATGAGGACAGACAATGACCAATTTTGAGCTGATTGCAGTCAGTTATGAATTGACGACAAACAATTATGGGCTGATTAAGGTCGGTTATGGATTGACTCGGGTTAGTTATGGACTGATTTCGGTCAGATATGAGTAAACACTATCAATTATATTATAATGATAGGTTGAGACACTTCTCTCCCTTGGTTGAAAGATATCTCATGATAAATAATAAGATGATGAAAGCATATTAATAATGAAATCTTCTTTATAATGATGATTGAGTTTTGTCACCTTTATGATGATTTTCGTATGATCTTTTAATTTGTATTGATATGTTATATTTCATTATTACTCACACTCATGATATAATTATGATTATTCCTTTTCCTATGATGATGATCTTTTGACGCTTTTACTTTATTTTCATTTAGAGTTGCAAAAATCATAGGGAGGTTTGTCTCCCTTGCATCTTCATAATTTGCAATCCCAAGTCCAAATGATGCTGGTGATCAACGATGACCAATCGAGCTCGTGATAGTTGCACATATCCTGAGCCATTTATTTCCATGTCTTCATTTTCTTTCTCATGGTGATTATGACGATGTATTAGTTGAGCCACTCGGAAATAATATTCTTTTATTAGTTTTCCACATCCATGATTACATTCCTATTTTGTTACTTTTATATGATGATTTCTCTTCCATTATGATTTTATGATTAGTTAACCAACCAAAGTCTCCATTTTAATTAAATGTCTACGTAAGTACGATCGTAGCATCTCACGAGCCATATTCTGTCACGTGATGATGTGTGTTTATTTGAGAGGGTTACAAATATTCTGTTAGACATAGCATGTTAGGTGAAAATTAATTTGGTAGTGACACTGATCATAAGAGTCCGGTTATAAAATAAGTTATTTGAAATTGGTTATGGCACATTTGAATACTGCCTATCACGCTTATTAGCGTGCGGGAAGCACTGCCGAAGGAGTTGTAGTAATTAAGCTTGGAATCAGACTCCGGAGGGGAGTCATAGGCTTATTCTAAAAGTTCGAGCAGCATAAGAAATCAGAGGGAATCCATTTGCCAAAATTGTTACGACGGTAGATCAAGCAATCTTTGCTTATTTATCGCGGAAGTCAATAGGTGCATGCTCAAGCCACAAATCCTAATAATTATCATGACGAGGATTAAGAAACACAAAATCTACATCAACGAGAAAGATTGAACTTTTAATCCCTTTTGGTCGATGGATTATATCAACACGTTTTTTAAATTGTGATTTACAAATTTATTAGAGAGAAATTTTAAGACTTACATTGTAATCGTAAAATTAATCAAATAATAAGAAATAAACCGTTCTACATTCATTAGCTCTTTTGAATTATGATCAAGGGAAAAAAAGAGAACACAGAATACACATAAAAATATAAAAATCTATGTTGTTAAACAATGATCTCATATTTTTTTAACCCTGTCACGGTGTAAAAAATTATCCTAATTTAGGGCATTAGGGAAATTTGGAAGGACTGTTATCATTCATAAGATAAGAATTATTATTCAACTAAAATTAATAATTATTTATTTTCATTCAAAAATAAAAAAAGTTGGCGCGTTTTGGATGAGAAGTGAATATCACATAAATGAGTAATGAATTAGGTAATAAGAAAATAAAAAAATATTATTCTTGACGTTGAGAATTATTGTTAAACTTTAATATTTAAAAT
The DNA here is from genome assembly GCA_030549335.1 of Pontederia crassipes. Lineage (NCBI taxonomy): Eukaryota > Viridiplantae > Streptophyta > Magnoliopsida > Commelinales > Pontederiaceae > Pontederia > Pontederia crassipes. The sequence goes on from CM060190.1 coordinate 42,771,705, forward strand.
TTTTCATGTGCAAATTATTATTTTGTTTTGCATAATTGATTCCTTTTTTTCATCCGTTTGAAAAAATAAAAATAAAACATTATATATTCCTCTGCTATTTATCGTTCAAACAGGAATCTCCTATCATTTATCTTCTTCTTTTTTTTTTGTTTCCAATAAAGGAAGTCTTGTTTTTTCTTGGCCAGAAAGGTCTCATTAATTATTTCCAGTCCACCCGTGGTGGGACGCCTGTCACGGGGCGTCACCTTGTGAAGGGCGAGCGAGAGGTGGCAACCACAGCGGAGTTGGCACACTCCGCTGTCCGCTGCCTGAGCAGCCCTCACATGCGCCCAACCCCCCACCACGCGCATCAACGGCTCTCGACGCATGAGACAAAGAGCAAGCTGGTCAGCGTCGCGACATCAAATCCATTGCGTCCTGTACAATCTCATGGATAGGATGACAATTGATGGCTCCTCCCCTTACCCCAGAAGAGATAAGCCCGCCACAAACACGCTGCCACGTATCTACCGTATCCGCCGCTTGCAGCCCTCCCTCTGCAAGTACATGTACTCCTGCTACTTCCGCATTCACCACCGTCAGCAGAACACACCTCCCCTGCGGCCTTAATTCCTCTCCTCACTCACCCTCGACTCCGCTCGCTCGCTCGCACGATGGCAGCTGCAGCAGCCACCGCCAGCGCGGCCCTCGGCACCCCGTTCGCCGGGCGCGTCAGCCTGCGGCCCAGCCACCAGCAGCCCGGGCGCGCGCTGCTCGGTCTCGGCGCGCGGGGGGCGCGCGGCGGGAGGATGCGCGCCATGGCGACCTACAACGTGAAGCTGATCACCCCCGAGGGGGAGGTAACGTTCGACTGCCCGGACGACGTGTACGTGCTGGACCAGGCGGAGGAGGCCGGCGTCGACCTGCCCTACTCGTGCCGCGCCGGGGCGTGCTCCTCCTGCACGGGCGTGATCGTGAGCGGGACGGTGGACCAGGAGGACGCCAGCTTCCTCGGCGATGAGCAGAAGGAGGCCGGCTTCGTGCTCACCTGCGTGGCCTACCCCAAGTCCGACCTCGTCATCGAGACCCACAAGGAGGACGCCCTCTAAGTTTGTGATTTCGCTTCAATCTGCAGTTCCTCTACCAGCTCATGATGCATGAGTACCTACGTACTTGACAGACGCGCACACGTATAATTACATGCATGTACGAGTTAGGCCGAGACCGATGAAGAGTTCATTGCATGCATGCATCAAGATTTTTATGAGTCAATTAATTATATTTTGCTGCTGTTCCCTTTTGTTTTTTTTTCCCATTTGGTTGCGCCTTCAAGTGTTCAAGACCTTTTAATATATTCCACAATCTTGATCATGTACATAGCAATCTACTGCTTGGCTCCGTGAATGGTCATGTACCAACTCCATCTCCATCGGTGACTATCTCTTTCAGAATATACCTCATGCGGAAAGTTAGGAGAGAGAAAAATAAAACAATAGTTGAAGGGCATGCAACTGTGCCAAGCTCATCGATCTCTCGGACAGAAACTTGGTTGGCTAATTTGTTCTGGACCGAAGCTGCATAGTTATTAATTGTGGTGCTTGAGTTGAACATAAGTTGCGTCTTGACTCTTGAGGAAGTGATGCTGTTGTTTGGTTTTACGGATGGCTGGCTAAATTTCATCCAGATTATTAATAAATAATAAAAGAAAAACAGTTTAACAAAAACAGTTTTTATAGTAATGCCACATAAAGTTTGTATTATATATAAATGGTTTTAGATAATAATAAATATGTTCATATAACTAAATCTAAAAAAAATAAATAGAATTAATGGAGATGTGTCCCAATCAGAAGGACTAAACCACCTTCAACATCGCATGAAAACTCCACCAGCATAGCACAATCAGCAGCCCCTTTCTCACCCGGGCCTCTTTTGTCCGTGTCCGTAACCTGAGGGTCAAGCTGTACTTAGCAAATTACCTTTTTTTGGCAATACATTGGGTTCACAATTTATCATAATATTCTTAAAATTAATATCAATATAAAATAAAAAATTATCATTATTTTATCCATTTTTAGCACTCACTATCAAATATTCATTTTTCTTGGGTGAAATGAAGTGTAAATATATTCTCCCAATGATATGAAAAAAAAGGAATTCAATGACAGTTATAATGTAAAATTATACAATGAACTAATTTCAAATATATATATATTTACAAGTATATTCTTTAAATGAAAATTGTATTGAAATTATTTTGTAACATAAAAAATGTTTATAACTATGAAATAAAATAATAAATATTAAACCTATGATCTAACATATAAATTATGTATATTATGATGATATAAGAGTCAACATTTTTGCAAAGATAAATCAATATTAGATGGGGAAAATTAAACTTGCCAAAGCGAACTAAATATGTAAGTTTTATAAAACAGTAAATGTACATGATGCATGCATCATTTAGCACACAGGCGCGCACGCAAACACACAAGCACATAATATATATATATATATATATATATATATATATATATATATATATAACTATTGTGAATTTTTAAAAAATCTGCATTTGAGTAAAGAATAAATAATGGTGAAAAATATTACCACCTACTTCAAGCTATGCGATAAAATGATACTTTTATCACTAATATAAAGGACGTATAACTAATAAAATGGCATAATCTATATTATGATAATATAAATAAATAGTAGCATTATGAAGATATACAATTTAAACTAATTAAGACAAAAATAGTTGTTATCAAATATGCAAAAATAAATGCAAAAAAAGTCAATATTAAAATTTGAACCAGCAGCTTTTAGAAGGTAAGCATTTGACACATAACCGGTTGAGCCAATTACAAAGACATTCACATCTACTCCTCAACATGTCCCACGATCCACTGAGCGCATGTGCACCCGCCCATGTGGCCACCTTTGGAAACCATTCCTTCGGCAACCATTCACATCTCAGCCCAATGGAATTCCATTATTCAATATCCATTAAAGTTGAGGTGTTGCTGGATATCAATGGTTTAATATATAGTGCCATTTGTTATTCAACGCTCTGGCATCGTTATTTTTATCATTTTTTTGGAAAATTAAAATTTCATGATGTTGAACTTAAAGTATACAAAAATTGGACGAGTTCCGGAGGAGGAGATCACCTAAAAATTATTCGTCATATTGGCAGTCAAAATTTGCAAGAAAATCCGTAACTGCATTCTCAGCACGGGAAAAAAAATTATATTTGACGAGACCAGATTGCGCAGGCAGGTTCTGATGTCTACAATCATGCCAAGAAGGTGCCATGGACAAGACCGGTGCATAGTAATGATGCAGACAAGGAGTTGCGAGTCCGTTCTGATGCAGATGCACGAGAAATCGTGAGACTGACATTGCCTAAGACCCAAAAGGAGAGCTCAAGCCCTATATTGTAAAGCCACCTGAAAACTACAATGCCTAGCTCATGCAAAATAGAAAGAGCCAGTGTTAGAACGTAGTAAGAAATCATATCCCCCAGGTCCACTAACTCGAGTGAAAGAACCATCAGAATTAAGCATTGCCCAATTCTGAGGTGGGGGCTCCCACCGGATCCGAAAAGGATCTTGATGGCGAGTTGCCTCAGGGACATGGGTATGCAATGTGTCAAGTTCATGAAAACAGGCGAGAGCCTTCTCCCATACCACGTCGACGGTTACACGCTTGGACCTAAAGTGAATGCCATTACGTAGGTTCCAAATTATCCAAAGACAGAAAGCTAAGATGGCTTGTAATTTAATACGAGATTGCTGATCCAAGCCGGCTCTCTCCTCGATCTAAGAACCAGATGGCTAGGAGGTGAAGTACTGAAAAGTGAAATGTAGCTTTTGTTGAAAAAAGTCCCAGAGACAACGTGCTACTGGGCATGAGAAAAATAAATGAATAATTGTTTCAAGAGCAAGACCACAAAGAGAGCATGTTGAATCAACAGAGGGGTCAAAATTGTGGATGAGGTCAAGGGTTGGTAGGCAGTCATGGAAGATTTTCTATAGCAAAAAATGTATTTTGGAGGGAACCCGAATGCACCAAATTTTGGTCCAAGATGGTCCTTCAACCGGACGTGTCGGCAAAGCCTGCCTGCTAATGAAATTGTACACCGCTCTAACAGAGGAGAGCCCATTTTCATTGGTTGTCCAAACCCACACATCATCACAGGCAGAGCACGGAATGTGAATGTCGCATCACAAAGATTTTGCTAAAAAATCGAGGATAGAAGGGGGGTATTCCACCTGAAGTCAGTAATTAGGTCAGACACATTTAGCGAACTGATATCAATGTCCATGTTGAGATATGTGGAAACTGCTTCCGATTTCTTTTACATTGACTGCATTAAAATGAATCTTTCACCTTTACAAAGTAGAGTCATACAAATAATACCATGATGATTGCAACAATCGTAAAAAAATCAAATCAAATCAAATCAAAACGGCCAGCTAATAACCATAATCTTAGATTTGTGGATAAATTAAAAAACCAACTCATTTAGTGCCGTAGGATTCTTAAGGGAGGAAATCAAGTAATGATAATTAGGATAATAACAGCCACACATTAATTATGTCTGATAGAAACTGAAAGCCCTCTCCTCTATTTTTTCTCTTCCCTCTCACACATGTTTCTGTAAGGAAGGAATTCTTTTTCTTCTTTTCGTCAAGGCATTGGTGTAACAAATGTTTTCCTCCTCTTCTTCATGGATCCACTGATCCTTGCATTCCATCCTCACGTTTCTCTTCAATCTGGACGACCCTGTAGGTGGAGATCAGCCAAAGGAAGGAGATCTCACACTAGGACAGCAAGGGCGACAGGGAGGGCACGGTCATCGGTGATCTAAACGAATTAGTGCAAGAAGTTGATCAAAATCAAGTGGGTGAAATATGAAATCACCTTGTATGACTTTGGATAGATCTAATACATCCCTTGTCATGATATGGTCATGTTAATGAATGAAAGATATGAAGAAGAAGATCTAAAGAAAGGAATTCATGGACTGATGCCACTTATCTGTTTCTTTTTTTATTTTATGATTGACTGTTTGTAGGAATTTGACTATTATTTGTGTTGATATGCCTGAATGATTTCTAGGACGTAGTAATTAATCTATGGTGATACTATGTTAATGTTTTAGTTAATTTTTGTGTTGAAAATTGACTGGAACCCCACCGTCACGGACGTGTCACTCTTCTGGCACGTATGTGCTACCGCCATCACGGTCGTGTCACCCTTCTAGCACTCCCATACCACAGATATCACGATCGTGCCACCTCTCTGGCACGTCCGTGCCATGATCAAATTGTCATCCGAGAAACTAATCCCAGAATCGGTTGACCGACCCATTGAATCAGTCGACCATCCTCATGATCAGGCACGCTCGTGCCACCCCTCTGGTATGCTCGTGCCATAACCTGGCCGCTTCCCTCATGCCCAGGCATGCCCGTGCCCTTCTCGGCAAATGTCCTTACCGGCATGATCGTGCTGATCTCCATGTACGCCTATGTCATCAGTCTGTCATGGCCATGCCACTAGACAGTCACAATTGTGCCAGTCTACAGACTCTAGACCGATCCCTTAGCTCATCCTTACTCCTTGATTTTGATCTGAATACTGCATGTTTCTCTTATGACTGGTCATTGTTATGACTATGTTGATGATGATTTCATTGAATATCGTTCTCGAGTTAAGACATGGACCCTTCTTTTGATTTCCTCTCCTATTGACCCATTTGCTTCCCCTGTATGAAGAATATCGAACTATAAGTTTCTAAAGTTATTAATAAGTTAAGATGGAAGATGAATAATGAGTTGTCAGCTTATGCCAAGTGTCTCAAAATAAGGGTCGCTCCCTTAGTCATTATTTTGTTGGTCCAAAGATCATATTTTATGTATTTTGATGATAGCAAACATGAAAGATGATGTATTAATTGTGCTTGAAGTGTTAGTGTAAATATGTTAAATATTTTTACAAAGAAAAAGGGGTCGAATATTTTCAGCAGTACAAATGAACGAAAGTAATTATAACGAATGACAATTTTGACTTATAATGAATGATCAAAGTAGAGTTGGAACGACCGCTAATTACAGAGAGAAATGATATTCTTAAAACGGGCGATCGATTTATTTTCGATCGACCGTTATATGTATTACAAGAAAGATCAAGTACATAACGGATGATCGAAGTTTTTGCATGAACGATCGCAAATTGCAGAGAGCGCAAACTTTTTAAAACGGATGACCGAATGTATAACGGTTGACCGTTTTGGATGACAAAGATAAAAAAAGTCAAAATCGGACGACCGAAGTCGCTACATGAACGACTGCAGATTACTGAGAGTTCAGACTTCTTAAATAGGATGACCAAAACATTAACGGTTGATTGTTCTGGAAGATAAAGATGGAAAATGTTGAAATTGAACAATCGAAGTGGTTGCATGGACGACCGCAGATTACAGAGAGCACAGACACTTCTAAATCGAACGACCAAGTCGCTTTCGATCAACTGTTATGGAAGTAAAAATTAATTCAAATGCAACGATTATTATTTTATATGGGCGATGAGAAAGGTTTAATGGCTAGTTCCTGTACAAAATGGGCGACCAATACCGAAATGGGCGACCATTTTTGAAGTGACAGCACAACACTTTTCAAATTGATTTACAACGGCCTTATTTTCAAGAGAAGCCCATAAAAGGAATTCAAAAGGCTGACGAAAGATTATTCAAGCAAGACAAATCACTCTAGAGCTCTGTTCAAGTGCAAAGCATTTTTCTTGAGCTTAATATTGCAAGTCATCTCTTGCCTCTTCTAGTTTCTAAGTGTGAGCATCCTTTGAAAGAAGAGAAATTTGGAGGGCATTCTTGTGTTATTGTTTGGAGAGTTTTTTAGAGCTTCTTGTAGAAAGATATGTGCCTTACTCTTGAGCAAAGAAGAAGGCATTGTGTTGTAGAAAGGGGTATTCTCTTCCTACAAGAAAAGAAAAAGCTAGTGAATCTCCGACAGTCTCGATGTCAGAAAGTCGAAGTGGCGACGTAGGCCAAGGAGTTGGGCCGAACCTCGTCAACATATTGTGCATTCCTGATTTTTGAATTTTCTTGCTTGTGATCACATTTTTCTAAAAATCGATTTTTACGGCTTTTTCGATTAGAATTTTTATATACCAATTCACCTCATCTTTTGATGTTTTCCATCCTACAATTGGTATCAGAGATAAGTTGCTCTTGTTTTAAAAGATTTAAACATCTTTTGAGCTATGACATCAAATGGTTTTACTTTGGATAAAGGTCAATCCACGAATCGTCCTCCACTTTTTAATGCTTAAAATTTTGCCTATTGAAAAATTAGAATGCAAGTTTATGCATGCTCTATTGATATTGATATTTGGAATATAATTGAAAATGATTTTGATTTGAATGAAAAGTCACCTTTAGAATACACCGAAGATGAGAGATTACTTGTGAAATTAGATTGGCAAGTGCAAAATCATCTTTTTTAGCTTTAGATGCAATGAAATTTAATCATATTTCTAATTGTCAAAATGCTTATGAAACATGGAGAAAACTTATCATTACATATGAAGGTACCGATAAGGTTAAGGAGTGTACATTTAATATTTTGAATTATCAATATGACTATTTTAAAATGCATGAAAATGAGTATATAAATGAAATGGTTATACGTTTTAATGATATTGTGAATAGCTTAACCTCCTTGGGTGAGCCACGGACTAACTCTCAAAATGTGAAGAAATTTCTTAGGTCACTTTTCTTCAAATAGCACACGAAGAGAACCGTAATTGAAGAGAATGACTCGAACAAGCTAGACTTTGATGATCTCATATAATCTCTCTTGACTTATAAGATTGGAATTAAGGAGGATGAAGAAACAAGTATTTTCAAAAAGAAGACCTTGGTTTTGAAAACAAGGATGGATGAAAATGAAACAAGTGAAGAAGATGAAGATCTAGATGAAAAGAAGCTAGCCTTATATGCTAAGAAGCTTGACAAATATCTTAGATTTGCCAAGCAAAAGAAGAATAGTGGCTTCTTCAAAAGAAGATCATCAACAAGCAAAAATCAAATAACTTATTTTGAATGCAAAAATGTTGGACACTAAGTCCAAATCTAGCTAAAAAGGAAAACGAGGGAGAAAGTTTGAAGAAGAACTCTTCAAGCTATTTGGGATGGAAGTGAAGATGTAGAAAATGATTCCAAAATATTCTCGAGTGATGATAAAGAAGTCTACATATGTCTAATGACAAATAGTTATGAGGTATCATCTAACTCGTTCGAATCTAGTGATAGCGAATCTTTTGATATGCACGATGAGTTTAGAATTCTTATACATAAATATAGATGCCTTGAAAAGAAATATGATGATTTGAAAGTATAATTTAAAAACTTGAAAAATAAATATGAATCTAAAATTTGTGAAAATTGTAACTTACTAGATGATGAGAACCCTAGATTATAATTTATGATTGAAGTTTTGAAAATGGAGAACAGTACCTTAAGATTATCTTGTGAAAAACAAATTTGTAATGTCGAAACTTTGAAAAATGAGAATAATATTTTAAAAAGTAAATTTGAAAAGTTTGCAAATGGTGGAAAAAATGCTAGATGCAATGTTATCAATACAAAGAAGACCTTTTAATAAAAATGGGTTTGGTTTTAGCTTATTTGTTATTAAGAAGGATAAAAGGATTCTATTTGTTAAAGCATCACAAAATTTTTATGCAAAAACACATATCACTTATTTTCATGATGGTTATAAAGGACATTATTCTTATAAATGTAAAGTTAAAAATGGGATAAATAGTAGTATGAAAAATATTTGGGCCCCTAAAAAGATCATCACTAATCAAATTGGAATCATGCAAGTTTGGGTAAAAAAAGATGAGAATCTTAATGTCTTTCTTGTAGGGAACTCCAAAAAATAATGAAGGCAAATACTATTTGGATAGTGGATGCTCAATACATATGACCGGTGATCCATTAAACTTCATTACATTAGAAAAGAAAAAATAAAAGAAAAGTCATCTTTGGAGATAATAACAAAGGAAGAGTAATTGGTATAGGTAATGTTGGTAAAAATGATAAATTATTGGAAAATATTTGGCTAGTTGAAAACTTAAAATATAACTTACTTAGTATAAGTCAATTATGTGATAAAAATTATTTACTAAATTTTAAAAAGGACAAATGTTTGATTCTAGATGAAAACAAAGAAGTTTTACATATGGGTTTTAGATATAATAATGTATACAAGATTGATTTTAAAAATTTGAAAATTGAAAAATGTCTTAGTGTTATGCATGATGATATAAATCTTTGACATAGAATATTAGGACTTGTAAATTTTAAGTTGCTAAAAAAATTTTCAAGTCATGAATTAGTTAGAGGTTTACCCAAAATTAGATTTGAGAAAAATAATATTTGTGACTCATGTCTTAAAGATAAACAAACCAAAATCTTTTTCAAATTAAAAGGTGTTATTAGTACACATAGGTCTTTAAAACTTTTACATATTATCTTATTTGGACCTATTGATGTAGTAAGTTTATGTGGAAAGAAATATGTATTTGTGATTGTTGATGACTTCTCTCGTTTCACTTGGACTATCTTTCTTATAAGTAAAAATGAAACTATAAGCATGTTTTTTAAATTTGCAAAAAGAATACAAAATGAACTTGAGTTAAAAATTGTAAAAAATAGAAGTGACCATGGAGATGAATTTGAAAATTACAAATTTGAATTATTTTGTGTAGAGAATAGAATTACACATAACTTCTCTACACCTAAGACACCTGAACAAAATGACGTAGTAGGAAAAAAAATAGAACCATTCAAGAAATATCTAGGATAATGCTAAATGAAAGTAATTTGCCTAAGTATTTATGGGTGGAAGCCGTAAATATATCATGTTATATTTTAATAGAATCTTACTTAGACCCTTTGAAAAGAAACATGTTTTGAAGTTTTGTATGGAAAAAGGTCAAATATTTTATATTTCAAAGTGTTTGGTTATAAATATTATATCTTGAATATTGATGATAAATTAGGCAAATTTGATGCAAAATGTAATGATGATGTATTTGTTGGATACTCTAGTACAAGTAAAGCATATAGAGTATATAATAAAAGAACATTAATTGTTGAAGAATTTATTAGTGTTAAATTTAATGAAACTAATGATTTTTTTATGAGCAAGCAAGTGAACGATGATGAGAAAAAAATAATTGAAGTGAAAAGACATCTTGAAGACATGCAAATCCAAAATGAAGACTTGAAAAAAATGAGAATAGATATTTCAAATGTAGAACAAATAAAAGAACAACAAGTGGAAAATAATCAAAGTATTCCAATGAATTAGAAACATGCATCATCACATCCATTTGATCAAGTTATAGGTAACATAAATGAAGGTATAAAGATTAAAAATTCTTTGAAAAATTTGTATGTTTTTTCGGCATTTTTTGCACAATTTGAACATAATAGCATTGATGAAGTTTTGAATGATTCAAATTGGATAAATGTCATGCACAAAGAACTAAATAATTTTGAAAGAAATTAAGTTTGAAAATTTGTAGAAAAACCGAAAGATTATCCAATAATTGATACTAAATAGGTTTTTAGAAACGAACTAGATGAAAATGGCATAATAATAAGAAATAAAGCAAGACTTGTAGCAAAAGATTATTAACAGATAGAAGAAGTTAATTTTGAAGAAACTTTTGCTCCCGTTGTTAGACTTGAGGTTGTTAGAATGCTTTTAGCTTTTGCATGTTTCAACGGATTCAAACTTTTTCAAATGGATGTAAAATTGACTTTTCTAAATGGTTTTATAAATGAGAAAGTCTATGCTGGGCAACTTTAAGATTTTGAAAATTCAAATTTTCCTAATCATGTATTCAAACTTTCTAAAGCTCTTTATGAACTTAAACAAGCTCCTAAAACCTCGTATAAAAGATGAAACCTTTTTGATTGAAAATGACTTTCAAAAAGGGAAAGTTGATACCACATTATTTTTTAAGCACTTGAAAGATGATATTTTAAGAATTCATATTTATGTTGATGATATTGTTTATGGTGCTACTAATGAATTCTTGTGCAAAGAGTTTGAGTATCTTGTGCAAAAAGTGTTTGAGATGAGTCTTATAGGTGAGCTCACATTTTTCTTAGGATTACAAGTCAAGCAAAATAATGATGGAATATTTCTGAATCAAGAGAAGTATGCAAAGGAGTTGCTAAAGGGATTTGGAATGGATGAGTGTAAGCCAAGTTTAACTCTCATGGGTACTACAACTAAATTAAATAAAGATGAGAAAGACAAATTCATTGATCAAAAGATGTATAAAGGTATGATTGATAGTTTGCTTTAGTTAATGGCATCTAGATCGGATATAATGTTTAGTGTATGCTTTTGTGCAAGATTTCAATCTGCGTCTAAAAAATCACACTTAGTTGTCGTTAAAAGAATATTACGTTATTTGAAGCATACTTGTGATTTAGGCATTTGGTTTGATAGGAACTTATATTTATATGCCTACACCGATACGGATTTTGCTAGATGTAAAGTTGATAGAAAATGCACTAGTAGATGTGTTGTTTTTTTGGTAGCTTTCTTATCTCATGGGCTAGTAAAAAGTAAAACTCTATCGCACTCTCTACCGCCGAGGTCGAATATATAACGGTCGGTAGTTGTTGTGCACAAATATTATGGGTAAACCAACAATTATTTAATTATGGTATAAGTTGTTCAAGTGTACCCATGAAGTGCGATAACACAAGTGCAATAGAAATGACTAAAACCCCAATTCAACATTCTAAAATCAAACATATTGATTTGCGTCATCATTTCATTAGAGAACATGTGACACTTAAGGACCTTGTTATTGAACATGTGTCCACTAAAATTTAACTTGCGGATATTTTCACAAACCCTTAAGTGAGGAAAGATTTTGAATGTTTAGATGTGAATTTGGGATGTTAGGAACCTGACTTGGTTATGCAAGTATCTTTTGTGAATAGAATTGAATATAAAATTGTGTTGCACAACACATACATGCAGACCGGTCGCCCATTATCATATCGGTCGACCGTTATATATCTGACTGGACTTCCGTTAAAGTTACCAAATGACCAATTTTGCTCTACGAAGTACGCACCTCCAGAATGGTCGCCCGAATGTATTTCGGATGGCCGTCAGAAACGAAACGGATCGACTATAATGCGCAAGGGATAATGACCATCCGACATAGTATTGGTCGACCATTTCAACGCAATATAAAAGGGCCACCGACAAATTTTTTTTCCAAATTTCTTAACCCCACCAATTTCTTGATGACGTTCGCTCGACATTTCCTAGACACCAGAGAACTTGACATCGGGAAAATCGACGCAATGATTCTTCCCAACCCTATGGAAACATTCAAATCCATTCGGTGTTCTCTCTCGGTCATCTTTCCAGTGATCTTTCTCGGCCATCTCTTCCAGTGATCTTCCTCTTTGTCGACTGCAGTCTGCCTTTGATCCACAGTTCGCCAGTGGACTTTGACAAGACTGTGAAAGTCGGTGTGGTGAAACTAGGGCAGGTTGATTCCATCCTTCGAATTCGTCCGGCGACCCTACCAGTGGGTCGAATCTCATTGCCAACAAACATGAATAGATCATTTGATTGTTTGTTTTTTGTAGCCCTAACATTCTCCGGCGCCATGATTTGAGATTGCATGTGCTTTCAGGCATGATTCAACATTGATACCAATCGGTCTCTCATCTCTCTCAAAACTCTTCAATCACGAATTAATCCACACGTAGTCTTGCTAAATTTTTTTTGTTCTCGGTCATGCAATTGTTTGCTATGATGACATCAATTCTGAATCTTGTATAGTTCTCAGTTTTAAGATTCGATTGATCAAAGGATCGATTATTTTGTCAAGTACAATAGCGATCGACCATTTTTCACAGTGGTCGACCATTTCTTTTTTCTTTTTTGATTTTATCAGTTTGTCTCAATTCTCTTGATTTAATTCTCAAACTTGATTTTGTAACCGATGCCCCCAAAGAAGAAACTTGTTGCTACTCCTCGCAAGAGGAAAGTACCATGTTCTTCTCATCCACCGTCAGCCTCTCTGACACCGCCTCTCAAAGAATTTGATTCTTTTTTATTTGCTAACAAGTCTACTGCGTTAAACTTTGAACACTTGTATTCCTATAGAGAAGTTGCACGTGGCATAAGAGTAGATTGGAATTCTCTTAACATGAATTTTGTCCATGACTGATTTGATGGCATTGGTTGGCTCCCACTCCTTGATGTTCACAAACCTGTCTATCATAGGTTGGTTTGACTTTTCTATGCCAACCTATAATTTCTTGAATCAAAATCTTATGTGTGACTTATAAAATACTTGGTCATAATATTAAGATCACTCCATCCTCGATTTGTGAGACCTTTGATGTTTCCAAAGGAGGACTCACAGACATTACGAATCATAGGTGGCTTTCGATATCTCTATCACCGAAGCTCTTGAAATTATTTTTTGTGGTGAAGTAGATAACTTTCCCATGAAAGGAATTGATGTGTGTAGAATTGATAGCAAGTGCACTAGTCGCTCAAGTAATAAAATGATGAGTATAAAGTATCGTTCCCACGAGGACAAGAAATAATTAATAACTTCTCTTACTTATAATTTGAGAAAAGATGAATAAATTGTTTAATGTGAAAATAAGTTGAATAATTCATAAAAATATAAGAATATGATCAATGTAGTTTAAAAGTATAGATTTGATGAATATGATTTATCTTGATTAATACCACTACTCACATATGAATTCTAGACAAAAGATGATGAATTAATAAAGTAAAATTCCTAATTTAATTTAACCAATATTTCAGGCTTTAAACCCTATTTTAAAATCAATAAAAGAGAGTAATTCTTTCGGTTTTTAATCTAATTTATTCAATCTCAAAATGCATTCAACTGGAATATAAAGTTAAGGGCTTTCTCAAGTCACCTTAACAACAACACAATTTAGTCTCTTACGATTTCCCCAATTATGGCATGTAAGAGAAAAATAGAGAAAAATTCTAGAGAATCTAAGACTTCTTTTCATATAATCGAAAGATTCAAAGGAATAAATCTCAGGCAATAATCAATAAAACCATCAAACATGCTATTGATCCATCAACTAATCGTACAAAGAATTCATAAAGAATAGAGTTCAATCAAGAAAATCCTAAAGAACTACTCTAATAAACTAGAGTACATCAATCTAAATAATGTTTTAGGAAAAGAAAAGAGAACAAGAAGAACTACTCCTAATTCTACCGTTCTCTCTCGAGTTTCCGGTAAAATTTCGTTGTAGCCTCTGGATCTCCCTCACCAAGCCTTCAATCTCTGAATTATGCCCTCCAAAGATGCTTTTGCAGGCCCTCTTCTGCCTCTTTTTATAAATTTTCTCGTCCCCCAAGAAAAGAAATTGAAAATATATTCAAAAAGTGGATAAAAATAGCTTTAAAACGGTCTAACAGACCGCCGTCACGGTCGTGAAAGGCTCCGGCACGGCCGTGATAGAAGGCTGAAAAGGTTGAAAAATACTTAGCCATTTTTTTGTTGGAAAATATTCACGGCCATGACAGGCTCTGTCACGGTCGTGACAGGGACTTAGTGAAATTTCTACTTGAAAATCTTTCTGTCACGACCATGACCAGAACTGTCACGGCCGTGACAATCTTATTGGTTGTTTTAGGTCTTTTCTTGCCTTGATTTCGACGTACTCTCGTATCCTATCATGAATAATTTCTAGATTTAGGTAGAGATAAAATCTAAAGGAAATTATATGAAAACAAATCAAAACTCCTATTTTTTAAGCATAAAAATATTCTAAAGTGTTAATCAAATGATCCAAACTAATGCATGATTTTTCGTGCATCAAATACCCCCAAGCTTAATATTTTATTTGTCCTCAAGCAAATTTCAGATAAGGCATAGTGCTCCATCACAAAATCAATACTTTCCTCCCACTGTTCTTTTACATGACCATCACTAGAGTATCTATTCTCAATCAATATCTAGCCTTGCAGAATTCTTAGCATTCAAACATGTCTTTCCTGCATATCTACAAATAATATTAGTCAATCTAATAAGAGTATCAATATTGAACCACAAGTCTTTAAGGAGCTTATTTTCATACTAATATCATTTCATATTTCAGCATTAATTTTTTTTCACTTTAAGAATTTAGTACTCCTCCATATTGCACAAAGTGATCCATGTAACGGGCTTTCGACCGACGGATCCAAGAGCAGATGCCCTTAGGTCGCCAGACAAGAATCTCCTACGGATCTAATCATCCAGACACACCAAAGTTCCAAATGATACTTTATACTTTTCACTTAACTGTTGGAGCTCAACTAGCTCTCTTTTCATTCACTTTAACATTAAAATTAATTAGCATAATTATAAGCTCCTTAAACACTTAATGCTTTCAATAGAGATGCAATTATAATCAAGACTAACATCATAGTAAATAATAGAGAAATTCATAATTTAAAAGCTAGTCCTTCTACTTAGCAACAAACTCAATCCAAATCCCAATACTTTAGTGATACCCGATAAAAAGAAACAATGATTGAATTTTATAGATTAAGCGATGTTCTGAAAATAAACTTAAAGACAACAAAATAGTAAACAAAGAGAAATGAGATGACAAACAAATTTTTTTCTCAAAAATTTTCATAGTTAGATACATGCCAAACAAAATAAGATGATCGATTCAAAATACTTAAATAAGACATACCATGCAAATGCAAAATGAATTAAGTCTCTCCCCCAAGCTTGAACAATTGAGAAAAGAAACACATAAGTGGAAAAATGTAAAGGAGAAGAAACAACCAAGGCTTAGTCTTCTGGAGGTGGCGATGGCGAGAAGGAATATCATTCAAGTCTTGAGAACGGTCGCGAAAATAGTCGTAACCGAAGTTTTTGTTTTTTTTTCTGAACATGAGCATAACTAAGTTAATATCAAATCTACTCCACAACTAGAAAATTAAAAGAAGTAAAGAGAAAAGGGTTTAGACAGTGTAGTTCTAAGTTATAGTCATTAGCTTGACTTTTTTCTTTTCATCTTCAGGGATCTAATAAGGGCACTGAGTTGCCACTTATTAAGGTGATTAAATTTGCTTGCTCTCTTGGATTTTTCTCTGTATTGCTAGGCAAACTTCCTGACTGTCTTCTAGATATCATGTTTGCCAATTGTTCGATCTGCGTTTCTAAGTTTTTGATTGATGCATCTTGATTAGTAAACTTGGTCTCCACAGTGAGGATGAACTTTGATAGGACATTTTCCAAATCACTTTTAGGTTCGCTATAATGTTGATAAGCAAGGGGTTGTGCTGAACTCCTATTGTTCACCCAAGAGTAATTAGGAGGAGCCCTTAGTCCACTGTTGTAAGCATTTCCTCCAACATTGTTCCTGAAAGCATTATTAGAAACAAAGTTAGCATCCTCAAAATTTTGTTGATTACAATTTATACCTGCTTGGCATTCATGATTAGGATGTCCCCCTCCACACATGTCACATGTGATGTTCGAAACCTTGTTGACAGATCTTTGAATCATCAACATATCCATTTTCTTTGCTAGGGCATCTAATTGGGCCTGAATGTGGGTAGCTTTATCAACTTCATAAAGTCCAGTCTTCTTTGTCCTTAGAGTTTTGCCAATTGTTCAAGGCAAGATTGTCAAATAACTTATAAAGATCTTCAGGGGATCTATCAGCAATGGTTCCTCCAGCAGCGGTGTCGATCTTGTCATTTATCTCTGCTGAAGCCCCATTGTAAAGGTATTGGATCTGTTGGTAAAGAGGGATGTCATGATTTGGAACTTTACTGACGAGATCCTTGAACCTATCCCAAGCTTCATGCATAGACTCTGTATCCTGCTGGCAAAAAGAAGAAACTGCAGATAAACATCTAGCAGCTTTTTGTGGTGGACAGTACTTGTTAATGAATGCTTGACACATTTCTTCCCAATTTGTTATGGTTCCTATCGGCAATGTAGTGACCCAAGTATAAGCTTTTCCTTTTTTAAAAAAAGGAAAAAGTCTTAGACGAACTGCATCATCTGTTACTTCCTGAAATTTGAAAGTTGAACATAATTGGACAAATTTCGTAATGTGGCCGAATGGATCTTCATCTTTATCTCCTCCAAATTGTGTGTTTGATATCATTTGAACTGTTCCCTGTTGGATTTGAAAATTATTAGCACCAATTTCAGGGATTGTAATATCCCATCTCTCATCAATCATTGGTCCCATGGTGTAATCTCTCATAGTTCTATAAGCAGGTGGGGGTGGTGGTAATTGGTTCTCAATCTGCCTTTGTTGTTCTGCCATTAGAAATTTTCTTTTTCAATCTTATGGTAGTTCTCTCTATTTCAGGATCAAACACTAGTGGTTCGCCTAAACCTCGTGTATTATGCCTATGTCCCAAGGCACTAGTGCTAGAATCCTCCAGTATGTGTGGATTATGAACTCTTCAAATCCTGCAAGCACACCAATATAAATGAATGGTAATAGTTCTCAAATTAATAAGAAATATAAGAAATTAATTATTAACAAGTCCCCGGCAACGGCGCCAAAAACTTGATGCGTGTAGAATTGATAGCAAGTGCACTAGTCGCTCAAGTAATAAAATGATGAGTATAAAGTATCGTTCCCACGAGGACAAGAAATAATTAATAACTTCTCTTACTTATAATTTTAGAAAAGATGAATAAATTGTTTAATGTGAAAATAAGTTGAATAATTAATAAAAATATAAGAATATGATCAATGGAGTTTAAAAGTATATATTTGATGAATAGGACTTATCTTGATTAATACCACTACTCACATATGAATTCTAGGCAAAAGATGATGAATTAATAAAGTAAAATTCTCAATTTGATTTAACCAATATTTTAGGCTTTAAACCCTATTTTGATATCAATAAAAGAGAGTAATCCTTTCGGTTTTTAATCTAATTTATTCAATCTCAAAACACATTCAACTGGAATATAAAGTTAAGGACTTTCTCAAGTCACCTTAACAACAACACAATTGGGTCTTTTGCGATTTCCCCAATTATGACATGTAAGAGAAAAATCAGAGAAAAACTCTAGAGAATTTAAAGACTTCTTTTCATATAATCGAAAGATTCAAAGGAATAAATCTCAGACAACAATCAATAAAACCATCAAACACGTTATTGATCCATCAACTAATCGTACAAAGAATTCATAAAGAATAGAGTTCAATCAAGAAAATCCTAAAAAACTACTCTAATAAACTAGAGTACATCAATCTAAATAATGTTTCAGGAAAAGAAAAGAGAACAAGAAGAACTACTCCCAATTCTACCATCCTCTCTCGAGTTTCCGGCAAAATTTCGTTGTAGCCTCTGGATCTCCCTCACCAAGCCTTCAACCTCTGAATTATGCCCTCCAAAGATGCTTTTTCAGGTAATCTTCTGCCTCATTTTATATGTTTTCTCGTCCCCCAAGAAAAGAAACCAAAAATATATTCAAAAAGTGAATAAAAACAACTTTAAAATGACCTAATAGACTGCCGTCATGGCCATGAAAGGCTTCGGCACGGCCGTGACAGAAGGCTGAAAAGGCTAAAAAATACTTAGTCATTTTTTTGCTAGAAAAATGTCTCTGTCACGACCATGACAGACTCTGTCACGATCGTGATAAGGACTTAGTCAAATTTCTGCTTGAAAATCTTTCTGTCACGGCCATGACCAGAATTGTCACGGCCGTGACAGTCTTATTGGCTGTTTTAGGCTTTTTCTTGCCTTGATTTCGACGTTCTCTCGTATCATGCCATGAATAATTTCCAGATTTAGGTAGAGATCAAATCTAAATGAAATTATATGAAAATAAATCAAAACTCTTCTTTTCTAAACATAAAAATATTCTATAGTGTTAATCAAATGATCCAAACTAATGCATGATTTTTCGTGCATCAGGAATTCTAAAGAAGTTGACCCCTTCCCTTCTTGTTGCTCATCATATTGTCAATCACATCATATTCTCTCGATTCAGACATTACACTGATATGACTTTCTATGATCTACGCCTTCTCTATTGTCTTCTTCGAAATGACCTTCCACCGATTAATTTTGGAGCCTAATGATTTATCACTTCATATGCACCAAAGAAAAGATAGACTCCAAATGCTCTCACAATATGATTTTTCACTTTGGCTCTTTTCTTACTCGGATCTTTCGTTAGAAAAATATTATTATCCCTGATATGAGCCATCATATTTTGAGAGACCTACTCATATCATTGAGAAAGTCATTTTGAAGCGAAAGGGTCTTGTCCTTATTGAAAATGAATGGATCTTTGCAAAACAAGAAAAGAGACACAAGACTCGAACTCTGATGACGCAACAGGTGTAGGATCCCAAAGGGCACCAAGAGGGGGAGAATTGGTATTCAGTTGAAAATATCGATTTCACAAAAATCGTCGCGGAAGCACAAAACCGATTCTTAAATCCTTTATAATTCAGATCATAAATTCAATATGAATGGGAGAGAGAGAGAGAGAGAGAAAATCAAACTCAAATGGACACGGTGGTTTGTTGACGAGGTTCGACCACACCTTGGCCTACGTCCCCGCTCCGACTTCTCGACCTCGAGACCGCTGGAGATTCCACTAGTACTTCCTTTGTTCCAAATGGGACAAGGAAAAAAGTCCTTTACACCACCGCTTTTTCTCCGCTTCGAGAGGCAAGGCAACCTCTCCTCCTAGGAAGCTAATATATTTCTTTCACTCAAGAGGTAAGATTTTGAACCTCTTTTACACAAGAGCTCTCTCTAATTTTTCTGAAAAAAAGTGTTTCTCTTTTTTACAAAGCTAAGCTCACAAGAGAAGAAGAGAGAAAGACGAGAAAGCTACAAAATAAAAACTTCAAGAAAATAATCTCTTTTTGATAACTTGAAGCTTTTCTTCAATGAGTGAATGGGTGCCTTTGCCTCTGGCTTTGGCACTCCTTTTATAGTCTTCAATGTGTGGAAAATTTGTCCAGAAATCATTCCACAAATTCCTCCTTCAAATTTGATCATTACTATTTATTTGACTCGGAGGCCGGTCAACCGAAATTCTGGACCAGTCGACCGGTCTATGTGACAATTGCGCCATTTCTCCAATTACCGCAGCTGGTCGGTCGACCGGACTATCGATCGGTACAATCTCGCAGTTTTGATTTATAGCCGTTGAGCTAATCGATCGACCGGTGCTTCGACCGGACTGTCGACCGATATAGTTTTGACATCAACCAGTTCTGAATCGGTCGACCGGCATCTTCATTTGATCGACCGGATTGTCGACCGGCCTTCTTTGCATCGACCGGCAGGTTGACCGATTTGCACTCTTTTGATCATAACTTTCTGTACAGTTATCCAAATTAGATGATCTTGAAGCCCATGGAAAGCTAACAGAATTCTCTACAAATTCACTTGCAAATATTCATCCAAAATATAATCATTTCATAGTCAATTATGTAATCAAAATTGTGCATAAAGTTATCTTTTTTTCTTGGACTTTTTCAACATTTTAATCTTTCGAGGTTTGTTTCATCAAAATATAATTTCATATGTCATTGAAACTTTGACCCAACAATCTCCCCCTTTTTTATGAAGACAAACCGAGAAATATGAGAAATATATAAGTTGGCGAAAAAGTTGTAAAATCTTTGTAAAACAATTTAAGTTGGTGAATAAGTTGTAAAATCTTTGTAAAATAATTTTACTCCCCATAACACTCAACTTTCCTCACAATGGGAGATATTCATATAAAATATATTTAGGTCATATTTCTCCTATACTTCTCCCCCTTTTGTTTCGTCAAAAAGTCATTTGTAAATGAGGTATACATAAGAAACTATATGCAACTCCCTTTTAATAAAAAATTATTCTTCCCCATTTTTGTCATATAATAGATATGTAGAGTAATATAGAGTATTGCAAGTTTTAGAAGATAACTCCCCCTAAATTTATGATTACTTTATAATGAAAACTAATTTATGAAAGTCAAAATAAAAATATATTAAGAATCAAAATATGGCATAAAACTTTGATCCAACAATGATGTCTATGATATGTCAAAATAAAGTTTAATCATGCTCCCTCTATTACAATTATCAATTTTCATTTATATGTTCCTTTTTTAAAAAAATTATAGTTTTGAATTTTTGAGTGACATAAAAGATAGATGATACTTTTACCATAACATTTGTGCCCTCACATCTCAAACTCCATATGTCCTTTGCATGTGAGGCACACCTGAAAAGAAATCAAGTAATTTTTTATACCCAAACTTTCTTAAATCCGATTTTGTTAGATAATGTTCCTTTCGAAATCCAAATCATGTCATGTTGTAATGATTTTCTTATTTTACATTGATATGCATAATGGTCATGAAATCTGCATGTAAAACATTTGAGATGTGATTTTCTATGTTTGTATTTTCAATAAAAATTTTCATGTCCAAAATGATTCATAAGATTATTTGCCATTACATGAGAAATAGTCTTATTTTGTGAGTTCTTCAAAATGTCATTTTCCTTTTTTACCTTGTCTAAAGGACATGCTAGTTTTACAATTTCATATGCATGTGTAATTTTCAAAGTTTCAATTTCATTTTTGAAATTTTCATTTTCCATAAGACATATATCCTTTTCTTCTTTTATTTTTTCAATCTCATGTATTAACTTCTCATTTTCTTCTTTAAGTGAGAAATATCTTTTTATAAGATATGAGAGTTCTTTATTCACATCTAAAGAAAGAGTTTTTTCGGAAGAGTTCGATGAGTCATAATTTGAATTTGAAGGATTAGAAAGTACCTCATCGTCATGTGCCATTAAACATATGTATGCTTCATCACTAGAAGAGCTTGATGAACTACTTGTTTCACTAGACTCTTCATATTTTTTCTTTTTACCTTTCTGGGATTTTTCTTCTTTGTGGTGTTTGTATGATTTTCTTGTTGGCTTCTCGTTCTTGTCTTTCTTCTTAACCAACTTGAGATACTTATCCAATTTTCTTGGGTAGAGTGCGAGTTTTTTTTCATCCACTTCCTCTTCGCTTGAGTCTTCTTCTATTGTATTTGCCTTCAATGCCAATGTTTTCTTTTTGGGGTCTTTTTCTTCTTGATCTTCTTGAATTGAGATCTCATATGTTAGAAGCGAACCAATAAGATCATCAAAATCCAATTTGTTCAAATCATTTTCTTTGATTACGGTCCTCTTCATATGCCATTTGGAGGAGGGAGACCTGCGAATCTTTTTCACTTTTTGGGGGTTACATCTTGGCTCGCCCAAAGAGACTAAGCCATTCAAAATATCATTAAACCGAGCTACCATATCATTTATGGATTCATTTTCATGCATTTTGAAAAAAATCATATTGATGATTTAGAATATTCAATCTAGATTCTTTAACCTTGTCGGTTCCTTCATAAGTGATGATGAGCTTCTCCCAAATCTTGGTTGAAGATTCACAACTTGAAATTCGATTAAACTCCGTCGAATTCAAAGCACAATAAAATATATTTTTCACTTTCCAATTAAGTTTTGAAAAGATCTTTTCTTTTTCTTTAGAATCAGTAAGTAACTTTTCATGAACATAAAAACCTTTTTCAACTATTTCTCACATGTTGATATCAATAGAATAAATATATGCTTGAATTCTAATTTTCCAATATGCAAAATTTGATGCATTTAAAAGGGGAGGACGACTAATAGATTGTCCTTCGGCAAAACCAAATCCGTTTGATGTCATGGCTCTTGAAGATTGTTAAATCTTAAAACAAGATGATTGAATCTTAAATTTGTTTAGATCTAAAATGATTAGATTTGAAAACGAGAAGATTCAAAAGATCAAAACAAGAGCAACCCGCTCTGATATCAATTGTAGGATCCCAAAGAGCACCAAGAGGGGGGGAATTGGTGTTCAGTTGAAAATATCGATTTCACAAAAACCGTCGCGGAAGCACAAAACCGATTCTTAAATCCTTTATAATTCAGATCATAAATTCAATATGAATGGGAGAGAGAGAGAGAAAATCAAACTCAAATGGACACGGTGGTTTGTTGACGAGGTTCGGCCACACCTTGGCCTACGTCCCCGCTCCGACTTCTCGACCTCGAAACCGTCGGAGATTCCACTAGTACTTTCTTTGTTCCAAATGGGACAAGGGAAAAAACCCTTTACACCACCGCATTTTCTCCGCTTCGAGAGACAAGGAAACCTCTCCTCCTAAGAAGCTAATCTATTTCTCTCACTCAAGAGGTAAGATTTTGAACCTCTTTTACACAAGAGTTCTCTTTAATTTTTCTGAACAAAAGTGTTTCTCTTTTTTACAAAGCTAAGCTCACAAGAGAAGAAGAGAGAAAGACGAGAAAGCTACAAATTGAAAACTTCAAGAAAATAATCTCTCTTTGATAACTTGAAGCTTTTCTTCAATGAGTGAATGTGTGCCTTTGCCTCTGTCTTTGGCACTCCTTTTATAGTCTTCAATGTGTGAATTTGTCCAGAAATCATTCCACAAATTCCTCCTTCAAATTTGACCGTTACTGTTTATTTGACTCGGAGGCCGGTCGACCGAAATTCTGGACCGGTCGACCGGTCTATGTGATCGTTGCGCCATTTCTCCAGTTACCGCAGCTGGTCGGTCGACCGGACTATTGACCGGTGTCTCGATCGGTACAACCTCGCAGTTTTGATTTATAGCCGTTGAGCTGATCGGTCGATCGGTGCTTCGACCGGACTGTCGACCGGTATAGTTTCGACGTCAACCGGTTCTGGATCGGTCGACCGATATCTTCATTTGATCGACCGGACTGTCGACCGGCCTTCTTTGCATCGACCTGCACTCTTTTGATCATAATTTTTTGCACAGTTATCTAAATTAGATGATCTTTGAGTCCATGGAAAGCTAACATAATTCTCTACAAATTCACTTGCAAATATTCATCCAAAATCTAATCATTTCATAGTCAATTATGTAATCAAAATTGTGCATAAAGTTATCTTTTTTTTTTACTTTTTCAGCATTTTAATCTTTCGAGATTTATTTCATCAAAATATAATTTTATATCATTAAAATTTTGACCCAACAACAAGTACAGAGATTCCTACAAGAGCTCCTACGGAGGATACATATATTCCTACGAGAGCTCTATCATGATTGTCTTCATAATTCTAATTTAATATTTTATATATTATATTATTATAATATTATACTAAAGACTATTATTAATATTCTGTTATTACTTTTCCAATGAGCATAACCGTTGAAACTTTACAAGGCTACTCCAAGCATCATTTCTGCCAACATAAGTCAAATTTAATATTATATATATATATTATAATAAATCATTAATAGTTTATTATTACTTTTTTATGATCGTAGCCATTGACTTCATCGTTAAAAGATTTGATGGCGGGAGTTATTGGAATTCAAATTAAATATTTTATATATTATTTTTCTATTGCCTTAGCTGCTGAAACTTCTGACAATGGCTCCATCCATCAAAACTTTGGATGGTGAGAACCGACTCAATTCAAATTTATGATGAAGGAGAGGATTGAACTTGGAACCTTCATGTCTTTTATGTGCACACCTACCACTTGACATAAATACCTACTAGTTTTTTTTTATTCACATTTTTTTATCAAAGTCATCCTTTTTTATTATATTTGAATATTGAAACAAAATAATAAATTAATTAAGTACATGAATTATTAGTTTATATTTAAATTTATATATATTCAAGATTTATATATATATGTATTTGAACAATTATCTTATTCCTTTATTTATTAAAAAATATTAATAATATAATCATACTTTTAATGTGTAATTATAGTAATTATCAGTAATATATATTGATAAGTATTTTAATCAATATTTTTATATTATTTATTATCATCCGATTGGACCATTCGGTTGAAAGCCGTCCGAACAATTCTACCTGACCCAAAACTTGTCCAGGTGGATGTCCTGTCTTGGTGTTAGGGGTCATTAAATTTTAAGATTTTACATTCATCATTTTAATATAAAAAAACCTCTGGTTGAAATCAGATTGTTGGGATCATTGGGCTCTAGAACCATATCACATACTACTACTCAGCTAATAGTCTCAAATGTTATTAGCACGTGAGGTAGCTGAACCATTATTACAATCTAATTATCCTAGATAAACACATACATATAACATATCCAAGGGCAGTGACAATTAAGCTAAACATATTAATTATCCACTTAAGTGTAGTTTAATTAAAAATTTAAAAACTAAACTAACCATATGAAGATAAAGGAGGCCTTTGACAACTAGAACCGGATGAAACGTTCTCCATACACCCCATACGATTAGTTCCTGAGTTGAAACATTTAATGTGTTCCTAGTTTCACAGCACCTGTTATTTTTTTTTTCACTTTTTTCGAGCTTGATGTTTTTCTTTTTTTTTTACAAACTTTTTTTCTTTTATCATTTTCTTTTTTAACCTTTATTATATAAAATAATTTATTTATATATAAAATAATATTACTATAATATTATTTATTAATTATTATTTTATTAAAAATTTTAATATTTTGTTAAATATAATTTATTTTAAAAATGTTTTTATATTTAAATAATATATTTTCTAACACCTACTGAAATTAATTCAGCATATTTACTTTTTTCTAATGCATTAATTATTTCATTCATCATCACTGAATTTTACTCCATCGTAACACACTTCGAACTACCATGTCAATTTAACTATTCACTTGGAATTTGAAAGAATGATGATTTCAATATCCAAATGGCTCCAATGTGAGTGAACATTTTCATTAAACAATTCACTATAAACATGACTTTTGGCTTTACTTGTTTGGACACTAGAACTGAAGTTGTGGTTGTAGGATCTTCAAGGGCACCAAGGGGAGGGAGGTGAATTAGTGTTTAATAAAAAATATTGATTTCACAAAAATCATCGGGAAAGTTTAAAATCGATTCTTAAAATCTTTTTAAATTAATGCAATTCAAATTATAAACACAATATGAGAGGGAGAGAGAAAATTCAAACACAATGAACATGAGTGGTTGTTGAGGAGGTTCGGCCACACCTTGGCCTACGTCCCTACTTCGACTTTTTGATCTCAAGTCCGTCGAATATTCTACTAAACACTTCCTTTATTCCAAATGGAGTAAGGAAAAAATCTCTTTACACAATCACATTTTCTCCAATTCGAAAGGCAAGACAAACCTCTCCTCCTATGAAGCTAATCTTTTCTCTCGTTCAAAAGGTAAAATTTGAAATCTCTTTCACACAGGAGCTCTCACAATCTTTTTAAAAAATTGTTTATCTCTTTTACAATAGAACACTCATAAGAAGAAAAGAGAGAAAGAAAAAAATTCTAAATAATAACTTCAAGAAAAAATATCTTCTTTTGATTTCTTAAAATTTTGCTTCAATATTTGGATGGGTGCCTTAACTTTTGGCTTTGACACTTTTTTTATAAGCTTGAGTATGTGAAATTGTCCACGATTTATTTCGAATATTTCTTCTTGAATCATTACTATTCATTCCAGCAGTTGACCGATCGACCACATTTATGGACTGGTCGATCGGTCTATATGGTCATTGCGCTGATTTTGTTCACTGATCGCAGCTGGTCGATCGACTGGTACATCGACCGGTATCATCTCAGCATTGATCAGTATAGTCTCGTATTGAACCTGGGCAGTGCATGCATTGACCGATCGACCGCATACTAGATCGGTTGACCGGTGTTGTCTCGGTCGGCTTTCATTCTGTCGATCAGTAGGTTGACCGACCTGTACTATTTTGAGCATAATGTTTTGCATAGTTATCTAAATTAGATAATCTTAAATACTATGGATAGCTAACATGATTCCCTATAATGTTGATATTTATGATTCATCTAGAATCTAATAAGATCATAGTCAATTATTTAGTCAAAATGTAGTACATAAAGTTGTCTCTTTTTCTTTAAATTTTTTCAGCATTTAACTTTAATCTTTTGAAGTTTGTATCATCAAAATATAATTTTATAAGCCATTAAAACTTAGATCCAACAATCTCCACCTTTTTTAAGAAGACAAATAGAGAAATATGAAAAATATATAAGTTGCAAAAAAAGTTGTGAAATAAGTTGTAAAATTAATTTTACTCCTCTTAACACAACTTTCCTTACAATGATAGATATTCACATAAGTATAAATTGTAAAGAATTCTTTATATAAAGTGATATTCAGATCATATTTCTCCTCCTTTTATTTTATCAAAAGAATAATTTGTATATGAAGCATATAAGGAACCATATGCAACTCCCCCTTAATAAAAAAATTATTCTTCCTCTTTTTTGTCATATAATAAACATGTAAAATATTGCATCATAAAGAGTATGTAAAAAATAACTCCCCCTAAATTTATGACTATTTTATAATGATAAAATGGAAACAATTTGATGAAAGCCAATGAAAAATATATCAAAATACGGCATAAAATTTTGATACAACAATGATGATATTCATGATATGTCAAAATAAAGTTTAGCATGCTCCCCTATTACTATTACCAATTTTCATTTATATATTCTCTCTTTTCAAAAAAAAATAATTTTGAATTTTTTGAGTGAAATCAAATAATAGATGATACTTTTACCATAACTTTTGTGCCTTCACATTTTCAATTTTACATGTCCTTTGCTTTACGTGTGAGGCACATCTGAAAAACAATCATTTAAATTTTGGTAACCAAACTTCTTTGGATCCAATTTTGTTAGTCAAAGTTCCTTTTGGAACTATATCATCACATGTTGCGAAGGTTTTCTTACTTTACATTGATAAGTATAATGTCCATAAAATCCGCATGCAAAACATGTAATACGTGATTTGTTATCATAAGAATTACTAGACTTCCAATAAGAGTTTTTATTTTCAAAATGATCCACAAGATTATTTTTCGTTAGTGAGAAGTAGTCTTATTTTGTGAATTTTTCAAAAGATTATTTCCCTTCTTTTCTTTTTCTAAAGAGCATGCTAGTTTTACAAAATTTCACATGCATGTGTAATTTTCAAAGAATCAATTTCATTTTTCAGGTTTTCATTTTCCACGAAGTATGTATCATTTTCTTCTTTTAATTTTTCAAACTCATGTAATAATTTTTTTATTTTCCTTTTTAAGTGCAAGATACCTTTTTATAATAGTGGAAAATTCTTTGTGCACATCAAAGAAAATATCTTCTTCATCATTATCTGAATTAGAAGAGTTAGAAGTTACTTTATCGTTATGTACTATTAGGCACAGGTATGCTTCATCACTAGAAGAGCTTGATGAGTCACTTGCTTCACTTGACTTTTCATACTTTTTCTTCTTCTCCTTCTGAGATGTCTCTTTTTTTGTTTTTCTTTATGAGACTTGAGTGATGTTTACATAATCCTCTATTTGGCTTCTCATTCTTTTCTTTAGATTTCACCAATTTGAGATATTTGTAAACCATTATTGTATAGCACTCTAGTATCTTTTCGTCTACTTTTTCTTCACTTGAATATTTTTCCATTTCGTTTGCTTTCAGTGCTAATATTTTCTTCTTATGGACTTTTTCTTCTTGCTCTTCTTGAATTGTGATCTCATAGGTTAGAAGTGAATCAGTAAGATCATCAAAATTCAGTTTGTTCAAATCATTTCTTCAACCACGGTCCTCTTTGTATGCCATTTGGAAGAGAGAGACCTGAGAAATTTTTTTACATTTTGTGGCTTAGTTCTTGGCTCGTCCAAGGAGGCTAAGTCATTTACAATATCATTAAAACATACAACCATATCATTTATAGATTCATTATCAAGAATTTTGAAAGAATCATATTGATGATTTAAAATATTTAATCTCGATTCTTTAACTTTATCCATTTTTTCATAGGTGACAATGAGCTTCTCCAAAATCTCTTTTGCACTTTTACAACTAGAAATTTGATTAAATTCCATCGAATTCAAAGCACAATAAAAAAAATATTTTTGACTTTCCAATCAAATTTTGCAAAAAAAAATCTCGTTCCGTGGATTCTGTAGATAATTTTTCATATAAATAATAACATTTTTGAACAATATCACACACACATGTCAATATCAATGGAACATATGTATATTTGAATCCTCGTTTTTCAATAAGTAAAATTTGATGCATTAAAAAATGGAGGACGAACAATTGATTTACCTTAAAAAATTAAATCCACTTGATGTCATAGCTCTTAAGATTGTTAAATTTTAAAACAAGATGATTAAATCTTAAAACAAAATGATTCAAAAATCAAAATAAGAACAACCCGCTCTGATACCAATTGTATAATCTCTAAGGGCACCAAGAGGGGGGTGGTGAATTGGTGTTTAATAAAAAATATTGATTTCACAAAAATCAATATTTTTAAATTAATGCAATTCAGATCATAAACACAATATGAGAGGGAGAGAAAGAATTCAAACACAATGAATACGAGTGGTTATTGACGAGGTTCGGCCACACCTTGGCCTACGTCCCCGTTCTGACTTTTTGACCTCGAGACCATCGGCGATTCCATTAAGCACTTCCTTTGTTCCAAATGTGGCAAGGAAAAAAAATCCTTTACACAACCACATTTTCTCCGTTTCGAGAGGCAATGCAAACCTCTCCTCCTATGAAGCTAATCTTTTTCCTCGCTCAAGTGATAAGATTTGGAATCTCTTTCACACATGAGCTCTAACAATTTTTCTGAAAAATGATTTCTCGCTTTTACAATAGAACACTCATAAGAAAATAAGAGAGAAAGAAAGAAAAATCTAAATAATAACTTCAAGAAAAAATATCTTCTTTTGATTTCTTAAAGTTTTGCTTTAATGTTTGGATGGGTGAGCATGTGAAAATTTTGTTCAGAATTTATTCCAATTTTTTTCCTTGAAATATAACCATTACTGTTCATTCCAGCAGTGGACCGGTCGATTGCATTTATGGATTGGTCGACCGGTCTATATGACCATTGCGCTGATTTTGTTCACTGACCGTAGCTAGTCAGTCGACCGGTACATTGACCGATATCATCTCGCCGTTGATCGGTATAATCTCGTCATTGAACCTAGGCAGTGCATGCATTGATCGGTCGACCGGCATACTGGATCGCTCGACCGATGTTTCTGAACTATTTTGAGCATAACTTTTTGCACAATTATCCAAATTAGATAATGTTGAATACTATAGATAGCTAACATGATTCTCTATTTATAATTAATCTAGAATCTAATAAGATCATAGTAAATTATTTAATCAAAGTATAGTGCATAAAGTTGTCTCTTTTTCTTTAAACTTTTTCAACATTAAACTTTAATCTTTCGAAATTTGTATCATCAAAATATAATTTTATATGTCATTAAAACTTAGATCCAATAGTGATAAGTTCTCATAACATTCATATTTGATAGCTTTGTTAGAAGGATGTGTTTGGTGGAAACTTCCAATAAGAGAACTTTTAATGTTGATTTGACTGCACCATCACATTAGTGACGAGTGGAGCTTTCAAGTTCTAGCAGCGAATGAGAACTTTTTTTTATCGAAACATTTGCGAATTTTATGCGTTAATGAAAATTTTAGTTCTGGTGGGAATCATTAGAATTTTGCTATCCGTTTGGCAAAACTTCGCCAAGTTATGGGCAAAAGTTTTTATCCAAACTGATTGTTGATCACTGGAAGAGGAGAAGAAGAGGGTCGCCTGTCGGAAGAGGAGCAGTGGCGGAGGGGTGCGCAGACAAAGGGGCGTCGGCGAAGTGCAACGTGGCCCGACGGATAGTAGTTATGGCTATATATAAATTTATTATGTGATATGTAATAACTTTTCTCTTTGATATGATGCTTTAAATTAGTGATACTATTTATCGAAAAAAATAGTGATACTTTCAATATTGTAACAAAAACTACTATTGGAAATTTCTTAGGAGTAAATTTCTTTGTTTTCGAGCCAACATACAGCAACTTCAATATTAATAATAACTAACGCCCATGATACAGTTAAAAAATCATCACTTTATGCGAAGGAAATGACTCCATGTAGAAACAAGAAAAATTGCGAGAAAAAGATTGGCACACTAAGACATATACTCTGATATATTTAAAGTATAATATAACGCTTTCATTAAGTAATATCGATTACATAATGTTGCAACTTAACTCGATAAGCTGCTAATTTCTCAAACGTCTAAGAAATTAGTGTAGGTCCATCTTTTAATTTAGTACATACTCTTACGTACATGAGTAATATATAATGATGAAAGGCACAACGTAAATATATGAAGACAAATAACGGAAGACATTGTTAAATGATAAACAAATAGAAATGTGGCATTGTTTCTTTGATGAGTGGAATTAGTGCTTGCCCTTCTTCCCAAAACTAAGAAAAATTTCGCAACTACTTGGATTCCCCTCTGTGATATCTAAGTCACAAGTGTTTATACATGCCTCTAATTAAATTGCCATCTCTAAAATTCATATAGGAGCAATCTCCTGAGCACAGTGGCAATGATCGATGGCAAACATCACCACGACCAACTTCTTGAAAAGGTGATTTTGGACTTAAACGAAAAGGTAAGCATAGTAAACTTTCTATGGTCTCTCATGTTTCTTGGAAATTTTGAAAGTGCCAATTGGTCAAAAATCTTTCTCTCCGGAGAATGAAAAGGCATTTTGCATTTGAAAAGAAAAACCCTATTTATCACATGTGTAAACTTCGAAGCATTATACATGATATATACACATCTTTCTGCAAAGGTAAGTTTATACACATCTTTCTGCAAAGGTAAGTTTCTAAAGTTAAGCATCTTGATATTTTGGAGATGATGGAGAATGATGAAGAAATAAAACACGGCAGCGACTAATTCCCTCATATTTCAACAAGAATTAAATGTTGAAAGATCACAAGATTAAGACGTTTCCTTTCGTAGTGGCTTGTGATGGGAAGTGGTTGGATGATCAACTACATGAAAAATAAATTAATGTAACATCTCACAATCACATTGGTTGTGCCCTTGCCAATTGTGATGATCAATTTATTTAGTAGACCATTGCACACGTTGTCACATTCAGCACCATGTGAAGTCCTCTTGCAATATTAAGTGATTATATATATATATATATATATATATATATATATATATATATATATATAGCAAGAATGAATTCCATTTATAGGAATAACACATTTTATACGTTGACGAGAAGGTAGCACAACATACGTAAAAAGCAGAAAAGAACAAAAAAGCTCAAGATTGACCGAATTGAAACCTAATTAATTTGTATGACATAATTAAGATTTGTCTTGAATTTAGTCTAATGAGAAACAAAGAAAATTGCCCTTCAATCCATTATCATTTCTATCATATATGTAGATATAAATTCCTGTTGTAAAAATAAAAGAAACATATAATTGGTGAGTAGGACATATAAAACAGTTAATAATCTCAAAATTAATTTCTTGAGACACTGATTTGGTCAGAGGAATATAAATGTGTTCTTTATTCAAAATTTTAGTTTGGCGACTTTGGTCTAAGTGCATGAAAATTTACCGTCTTCGACGGTTACGAGCATCGAAAATTTCGACGGATATTTTCGACGAATTATAAACCGTCGTAAGTTTAGATGGTCAGAACTGTCGAAAATTTCTCCGATGATAATTACAATGCATATTTCGATCCGTCGAAAAATTCTTCGATACTTTAGACAAATTTGGACTCATCGAAAAAGAACCTTCGGAAATGCTTTTTCTTGTAACGTAAGAGTGGGTTAAATAAGAAGAATATTTAGCTAATCAGCTGCCTTGTGTATTAAATACCAGAGAAGGAAGTATCAAGAACAAACTATATATTAAATGGTGTTTGATACTGAAAAATTACTTAACAGAAACAATGGAGGGACGTGTAGTTTCTTTTAATTGTAACATAATTCTCTCTGTGTGTACAATTACAAAATGGACAGGTATGACGAAGTGGACATCACTGAGAAGAGGCATTCGTTTTCAGCACCCAAGGGGTTGGTTGGTATGTCATCTCATCCTCATAAATTCATAATTAAAATGTATTGATGACAGTTGCTAACTATCTCTATTTTTACTTTTTATATTATACATCATTATTTCAGATATCATTAAAGAATGAGTATTACGATCAAAGGATAAAATAATCTTAAAATCAGCATGCCTTAGGAATTTAGTGTTGATAATAAGCAAATACTAACTATTTTAAAAATTGATTGATGAAATTTGAAGAACTGAGATCTGAGTTGTGGCACTTGTGTCGATTATATGCACAAGTCTCAAGAGATGGGAAAGAACGATGAAAAAGAACACACCGAAAGATGATGAACAGAAAGAATATACGGATTGCAGATCACTTGATGGAAGAAACTGAAAACAGATGCAGGTGTCAGAGAGATGAAACTTCTCTAGTGTCTGCGAACATCTGATATGATATGCTTTTTTCTGCATCGCCATTGGATTCTCTCATGGTCCAAAAATCTCTGAGCCCTGCTGCTGCCATCACTAAGATTATATTTTTTTTATTATGTACGTGTGATTTGGATGTCCCATTATAGATCTTGTCTGGATCCTCGTGAGTGCACTTCGGGATTGGGAAAAATCGCAACACTTGCAGCTTAATTTGGCCCTCCAAATTTATAGCAAAGTTGAATTCAGATAAGCATATCGGAATTGGCAGGCAATCTCCTGTAAAAATTGTATGGGACCGAAGGCAACTTGCTCCTGAAACTGGGGTGCCGCAGGAAGAAAATGACGGCGAGCACCACCACCACCCTGAACGGCGTCACGTAGAGGATCACCGCCACTACGAGCGATAGAGTGATGAAGATGGTCGTGGCCCTGGGATCCCTCCAGCTCACCAGGGCCTGGGCCCGCTCCCCCTGCGTCGCCAGGTCGCCCACCACCGTCTGCAGTCTGCCTCCGAGGGTCCTCAGCCGGTCGTACCGCATCCGGACGATGTCCCCCGGTTTCGTTGTCGGGAAGGTGTCGAACTCCTCGTCGAGCTCGTCCGAGTTTGCCGCTTCGGCGTAGGACAGTTTGGTGTCCATGTGCTGAGGGTGTCGGGGCCTGTGGCGGTAGTTCGAGATGCCTATCACGAACAGGTAGAGGAAGATGGTGGGCAGGATCAGCTCCGGGAAGTAGACCAGAAGGAAGAACAATATGTGGACGAGGATCGTGGTCATAGGGTTCAGCCAGTTGCGGACGCCCTCGAACCATTTGGCTATGGATACAATGCACGAGAGCAAAGAGGTGATCCGGTTGAAGTTGGCCTTGCTCCTCCTCAGACTCCACATGTGGGAGTCCACGTCCAGCATGTAGTCCACCACCTCCCGATGGAGCGGCGGCTCGGCGCGGCCCAGTCGGGTGGCTACGACCTTCATGGCGTCGCGTCTGAGGGAGTCCATCTGCAACACCGGTATTGGTTGCGTGTAGTGCATCTTTGGCAGCAGCGGTCGCCCGTAGATGACCATCATGTTAATCCACGCCGTGCAAGTGAACCGGACGGCCAGATGCAACTCGCCCATCTTCTTGATGCCAGAGCTCTGGAGTACTAACAGATGATAGTAGTGAGTATAGACTCTGTCCGTCTCCAACGTGGACAGCCGGATTCGAACCTTCCCAAACCTCACGTCTTTGGCGTCCTCCTTGTGACCCACCAAATGGCAATTGTCGAACACAGCGACCGTAACCACGGTGCATGGGTCGAACACATCCCAAGTGTACTGCTCGTTCCACTGCGGCGTGACGGTGTCGAGCAGAGTTCGCGTGCGCACCCACTTCGACCCGTACTTCGCCACGCAGTACGCGTCGGTCGCCCGGCCGTCCTTAGCCTTCATCGGTGTGAGATTGCGAGCGCCAAGGATGCCAAGCTCTAGAATGCCAATGCTGGGTTTCCGGAGGTGCTTCGACGCCGGCTGGAAGTCGCTGCTATGATGAGTTAACTCATCCGGACGTGGTACCCCATCTCCAGGTACAGCCGCAGCTGAATTTTGCTGGCGAACTTTTTTTCCTTTTTCTTATCGGCAGCCTCGTCTACCGAGGCCGTTGGCTCCAAGAGGCTGTACCATCTTGCCTCCATCGTCTTGTTGTGAACAGTGCGCTTGTAGGCTTCAGACACGGGGAGCACCATCCGCCCAAGCGGCTCGTCTCCGCTTGGTGTCACCCGATTCTGGACTGTCAGAACGAGGGGCTCGTCGAACGGCTCTGATGCCACGAAAATGAACTCCTCATTCCACGTCGGGTTGGTCGTACCGCCCACTTGGCGGGTGCGCCTCGTCTGGTGGCCTAGCTGCAGCCTGAGCCAGACGTCCGGCGGACGCGACTTGTCTTCGGGGACGAGGTCCTGTGCCTGGATGGCGTATACCCGGAGATAGACGAGCTTGGGCGAGAAGTATACCTTACAACGGGTGTTGGCGAGGCCGTCCTGGCCCACGGAGTGCGCGTCGGAGTGCCAAGCATCCGGGAAGGCCTCGTCGGCCTGCGTCCCCATCCAAACTGCTAACATGATCTCTCCGTGCGTGAGTTTGTCGCCCTTCTTGTCCTGCAGCTTGTACCACTGTGGCGCGAGAGGGCTGTCCGGCGGGTCGCGCACCAGCACATCGGTGAGGTCGAATAGAACTCGACCGACGTAGTCGTCTTTGAGGAGATCCTTGTCTTTGACGGCGACCTCGAGGCGGTTGGACTGGATGCAATGTTTGGAGAAGGCGAAAACCTGGCGCCATACCGGGTTTCGGTTCTTTTCCAGGTGCTTCGTCTGGCCCTTGTAATTTCCCAGCTTCACCTCCACGTAAGGGTCAAGGGAGCCCGTCACGTCCATGGCGGGGAGGTCTCGGGCCTTCACCACGTTGACATAGAGGAACTTCATTTGCTCCACCAGGTCGTACGTCGAAGCGATCTTGTCGGCGCCGCGGTACCCCAGGCGCCCTGCAAGCGGCGGGGATGTCTCCACGAGCCCAAACTCAGGGCGGGAGTCTGGAGGCGCCCCCGTAGCCGCAGCCGGAGGCTTTTGCTCTGAACGAGCATGAGACACGCTGAACGTCGACATCGATTGTGGCGACGCATCCCCGCCCTTCGCCTGCTTCAACTCTGCTGCCGTATCTCTGCTGCCGCCTCCCTCGGGCACTGCCTTGGGCACCGAGTAGAACACTCGTGGCTCGTCGGGAGCCACCGTCGTAGACTTCTTCTTGTTCCCCACTTCTTTTCGCTTATTGTCCGCATGCCAGGGGTCGGCAGCGGGCATGGGAGCAGCAGCAACAGGAGTCGCACGGGCGTCGACGAGCCGCGCGGGGCCACCAGCGTAGTCCGGAACGGTGTATACGCGGAGGGCGATGTCACCCCTGATGTGAGAGAGGAGACCCCGCTTCTCAAGGGAGAATCGCTTGATCGGAGCATCGGCGGCGGAGGGGGCGATGGAGAAAGTGGTGATGAGGACATGGCCGAGGAGGTTGCGTCTGTGGCCGTCCGCGGCCGCGTCAGAGCGGCGTTCGTGGTAGACCGAGACCTCAATTATCTGATTGGGGAGGTGCGCTGCCCGTCGAAGACCACCTCCACGAAGGCATTCGCCGACCCCTGGCCGTCTTTGGGCGTCAAGTCGGCCGCGTCAACCACCTCCACTACCACCTTCATCTATTTGGCCTTCTCGATTCTCGTCCTCTACCGCCCTATACAAGAAGGCCTTCGAGGGAACGTTAACGTAAGAGTTTACAGGTTAATGCAGACGCTGTTTAATTTGGTGACGAGGAGGAGAGAGAAAGGTAGGTCTGTTGTGTAGTGTGTTGGTGGGTACCGTGTGGTGGAAGAGAGGAGTGCCACGCGAGACGCGCAATTCCGCCGGAGGCCCCACCGGGATTGACCAGGGTGTACTCCCCCAGACCCGAGTACCGCCGCATCATCGAGCCCTCCATCTACGCAGCCATCGACATCGCCGCCATCGGCCTCACGACCTCTGCGATAAGAACCTGGACATTATAATCCTCTCCACCTCCATTCTCTCCAATGATGGCGTCCTCTGCTTCCTTCCCGTCCAGAGACTCTCCATGGCAACACGCTCTTCGTCGACGTCCTCTCAGTCAAGAATTTTTCCGAGGACCGCTTCCTCCAGCGGCTGCCGGAATATTTCGTATCCTCTGCACGCACCCAATGCTCAACTCGGAGAGCGGAAAACACGGTTGGGCTGACCTCCCTTTTGTGTACGACAAGGTCCTCATCGGCGAGTGCGGGGATCGCTTCGAACGCTGCAAGAGGTTCCTGGAGATCGCCGAGCGCAACGAGTGCCACATGGTTGAGATGTCATGCACGGAGCACGACAAGGACGCCGCAGAGGTTCAGTTCCTGGCGCACTTCTTCGGCAGGATCCTCAAGTCCACCCCTATCACCACCAAATGGTACGAGACGCTGCTCCAGCACGGCAGCACCTGCAAAGAGAGCTCTGATCTCTTCATTGCCTTGTTGAAAGATCACAAGAGCAGGATCCTCCTATTTCAACAAGAATTAAATGTTGAAAGATCACAAGATTAAGACGTTTCCTTTCGTAGTGGCTTGCGATGGGAAGTGGTAGGATGATCAACTACATGAAAAATAAATTAATGTAGCATATCACAATCACATTGGCTGTGCCCTTGCCAATTGTGATTTGTGCATGATAGTGATCAATTTATTCACTAGACCATTGTACACGTTGTTAGTGTTATATATATATATATATATATATATATATATATATATATATATATAAGATAGTAAGAATGAATTCCCTTTATAGGAATAACACATTTTATACGTTGACGAGAAGGTAGCACAACATAAGTAACGAGCAGAAAAGAACAAAAATGCTTAGATTGATCGAATTGAAACCTAACTAATTTATATGGCATAATTATATTGTATATATAATTAATATTTTTATATTAAATTTTTTTATGGATGTAGTATTTGAAATTATCGACGAATTGAGATTCGTCACTAACCATATTTATAAATAAAATATATATAATAAAATATAAGAATATATTAATATTTTTATATTAAACTTTCTAACGGATGTAGCCTTTAGAGTTACCGACGAATCAATCCTTCGATAATAGATTCGTCGGTAATCATATTTATGATAAAATATTTACAATATAATATAAGCATGTTATTAATAGTTTTTATATTACACTTTCTGATGAATGTAACATTCGAAATTAATGTCGATTATTCCAAAGGTCATATCCATCGGTAAATATATTTATAATAATATATATAATGTAATATAAGAATATGATTAAAATTTTAATATTAATATTATCGACGGACAATCATCCGTTGATAATTTCTGACGGTAATTATATTTATAACACTATGTAATATAAGGATATAATTAATATTTTAATATTAATATTTTCAACAGATCTAGCATTGAGTACGATAGTCAGAAACTCTAAATTTTTTTCTTGCCTCAGTTTACTGCCTATTTTTTCTTCTCCCTCTCTTTTCTCCTTTCTCTTTCTCTCTCATCTCTCTCCCCTTTCTCTCTCTTTCCATCTCACTATATCCCCTCTCTCCCTATATATCTCTCTCTTCCCCCTCTCCTTCTCTCTCACGACGCTGACAATTCCCACAACTCAGGCGACCGCCCACTAGGGCTGAGCAAACCTAGGACCGAGTCCGGGTCTGAGCGGACCCGTCCCGATCCGAATTATGCCAGGTCAAAAAAATTTTGACCCGGTACCGGACCCGGACTCGGCCGATCCGATTCCGGGTCGGTCCTGGCCATCCGGGAATGCGACCGAGTTTATGGTCGGGAATCGATCGCGCACGATTGGCGGCCACGATCCGGCGCGGCCACCCGACGAGCCGATCCACCACCTGGCCTGGTGGCCGATCCCGCCACCTAGGGCCGGATCGGCCTGCCAATGGCTGCTCGGTCGCTAGACGGCCGGATTGGCCTACCAGTGGTCGATCCGGCCGCCAGGCGTCGGATCGACCTGCCAGTGGCCGATCCGGCCCTTGGTGGCGGGATCGGCCACCAGACGAGCCGATCTGGCTGCCTGGCGACCGAATCGGCCTGCCAATGGCCACTAAACGACCGCCGGAGTCACGATCGTCGGAGTCGTCGGTGCCACCATCGCCGTGAGAGAGAAGGAGAGAGAGGGAGAGAGCGAGAGAGAGGGGGAGAGAGAGGCCGAGAGAGAGAGATGGGAGAGAGAAAGAGAGAGATTGGAATGAGAGGAGAGAGTAGAGATAGGATTTATATAGTAAGTAATATCGGGTCGGGTCCGGGTTGGGTATTTGCACTGCAGACTCGGTCCTAACCCGATACCCGACAAGTTTTCCAGCCAAAAGATCCGGTCCTGACCCGATACCCGGCAGGTTTTCCAGTCAAAAGACCCGGTCCTGGCCTGGATTAGGGTTTCCCGAGTCGAGTCGGTCTGGGTCGACTGGGTCGACCCGGCCCGTGCTCAGCCCTACCGGCCACGATGCCAGCAACTCCCACAGCTTTGGCTAGCTGTAGGATCGATCACAAGCGATCTGTTCTGGCACAAGCGACCAAATCTATCACTAGCAGATGATGGAGGCCGCGATCAGATCCGAACGTAGGTGGGCTAATTATTTTATATTTTTAAAAAAATTCTAACAAATTTATCCATCGAAAGCTTATATTCCCATCAGAGGTTCCCACAAGAAAAACTCGGAGCCTTCGACGGTGTATTTTTTGTCGAAAGCTCTGAAAGGTTTTACGTTGTCGGAGGCTCGCATCGGAGCTCCGACAAGTTCTTCCCATGGGAACCTCCGATGGGTGTCTTCCATCGGAGTTTCGCCAAGTGAAATCATCAAAACTTTTGACAAGACTACGCTCATCAGAACTACAATGGGTTTTCCCATTAGAACCTCCAATGGGAGACACTTGTGGGAGTTTCCAAAGAGACTTCGTCCTTCGAAATTTTCGATGGAGTAGCCTTCGGAAGTATCGACGATTTTGTTCTTCCGTCAGATATTTTTAGCGACGATGAATTTTCCAACAGTTCTATTTTCGTCAGAAAATGGATTTTTTCCAACGGATTTCACAAGATTTCCAATGGATTTGGTCGTAAAAATCTTGTAGTGTTCGGCTTGGCCAACCATAAAGTATCTTAATGAGTAAAAGGATCACTAAAAAATATTTTATTTAATGCATTCTTATTATTGTGATGTTAAAGGATTAACTTCAGTCAAATTAGAAAGGATGTCTTCAACATATTGGAATAATTTTTAATTTGGCATTTAAGTTACCACACAATTAGTGTTCGAAGTCACTAATGATATTGAAAAGACACTAAAAATGGATTAATTCTATTGATTCTATTAGTCATTGATATATCTAATATTTGGGCTTCATGATTTACTTGTTGCCACATTCATTGCATTAGGAATTAGTTTTTGCCGAACTTGACCCCTACATACAATTAATGAGAGGTTGGGCTTCCCTACATTCACGTTTGTGCATATTTGGAGGATTGATCTTGGGTGATAAGCTCATGTGGATAGTTTCACATGAATGTCATTGAGTTCGGTATTATATGTTTATTTTTTTATTTTTTGTCATATTTCTAATATCTTGTTTGATCATAGAACTTATAACCTATAGCATTTGAATTTTGGATGTATCCATCTAAAACTTTGAATTATACATTTGACAGGTCATGTGGTGTATATAGTGTGCAAATGATATGAAAAAATATATATAGCTAGAGTTGTGTTTTTTACCTTTATGTCTATCTATAAATGAGGGGTGTAAAAACCCACATATAAGGTGTGAATTTCCAAATCCATTAGACCTGAAATAATACTTTCACAGGTTTTAAAATCTTATACTAACCAAAATTATCCTATGAGTACAATGAATTTATTATAGTATTTAAAGTATCCAATCCACAAGAGAGAGAGAGAGAGGGGGGGGGGGGGGAGGAGGGAGGGAGGGAGGGTTATCAGTATACTTTTTAACTAAAGAAATTAACAATCAATGAAAGATAAAAATGACTACGAGATTTTAGAAATATGGAAAATAAATATTACTCTATTGTATTTTTTAAATTTTAAGTGGATTAATCTACTTAAAGAAAATATCTAATGCAAATATAAGTGTAGACAAGAATCGCTGAGAGAAGTAATCTTGAATGTACTTTTTGTTTCACTTGCATGCATTGAATTTAGTCTTCATCACATATCTATATATTAGCATTCACACCTTCATTCCACTACTTAATTCTAATTGCAACAATATTTTGATTGAGAGAATTAATCTCACTACTCTCTCAGCTTAATTAACAATGCAAGAGTCCCTTAGGGAGTCTTCCTCACAGAATCTTACATGAAGCTTAGCATTTAGATATACCAACACCTCTCCAATGTACTCATTACAATGTTGTTCCAAGGAACTTAATCTCTAAATGCTACAAAAAGAATGTGACATCTCAACCTAAATCCTAACAGATTAAGCCTCCCTTAAGTCGATGATCCATTGATAACATAAATTGAAAGTATACAATGAGGATCTCTCAATTTTCATAATGATCACCAATAAGGACATGTCTAAAATATTATTAAAGACAAGAGTTAAATAAATAAGTGAATTCTGTAATTAAAATCAAGGACCAAAGTATTTAGAACTACATTAGTTTCAAAATTAAGAATGATTATCCCATCAAGATTAGAAACACATTACAATAAAATAGACTTTCATCACTGTAGAATAATTATAGATAGAAAGGTAGTATCACAATTGATGAATCATTGAGTTCTTCTTCCTAACTGTTATCTTCTGCCTACTTCTCCAATTGGCCAAATTAATGGAACAATCCCCTTGATTTTTAAGGTTCCCCTTGTCTTCTTTTATAGTCTCCTGCCATTGTTCTGCATGTTTAGAACTATTTCAAATGGAATGTTCTATTCCTGATCAAATGGTGCATAGAGGTTTAACTATCCTACTTGCAACTATCTTTTCAAAGTTTTATGTTTTTCAGTCATGAGCTCGGTTGTGCTGACCTTATTACAAAAATGTGCTTTTGCATTCTTCACTTGATCTCCTCCTTTTGTAATTCTAAAAAAGAAATAGAGACAAGATATTATCAATTGGCTCATTAAGATATACTAAATTGTAAATTCAGAAGTTATAAGTGTTTTTCATGATGTAACGCAAAGTTTGTATAAAAATAAGAATGTAAGCACAAAGGGGTGTCAAAATAGACTCTAAAATATTTTGTGAGGCAAGATAAATGTGCATAGATAGATTCCCATCAACATTTTGTCCAACCTTTTTGCCACATTGGATCTTTAGCTACTATGTTTATTGTATTTGGCCTTAATTAATTTTAATTGTATTTTATGCTTTGAATAT
Organism: Pontederia crassipes; assembly: GCA_030549335.1. Lineage (NCBI taxonomy): Eukaryota > Viridiplantae > Streptophyta > Magnoliopsida > Commelinales > Pontederiaceae > Pontederia > Pontederia crassipes. The sequence goes on from CM060190.1 coordinate 42,814,190, forward strand.
AAATGAATTGTTCATTGGATTTTCTTAGTGATAGCATTTGGGACCTGCTCATGGCAAATGTCATGGGACAAATTCTGGGCGCATTATAGTTAGGTATGATAACCTAAAGTTCAAGGCTTTAAAATATGATTAGTAGTGAAGGATTCAATTGTTGCTTTAGGTATTTGAGTGGCATTGATTAGATAAATTTCAAATTCATGCGCAACTATGCTGACAATCATTGGCGATCAAAATACACTATGATGAGTCATTATGTGTATTGATTGCTAACTTATCTAACGTATAAATGATTTTACGTTATAGAAAAGTGCTAGATCAAATGGTCTCTTAATAATTTTGCTTACAATGAAAATGAGCCTAACACTGATCTAAAGTGCAGCGAGGATGATTGAATCCATTGAGAGGAACAACAAGAATCAAGGAAGGAGCAACATAAGTAAGTTATTTGACGTTAACCCTCCTCGTTCCCATTGGGAACAAAATTTTGACAAGGTTAATGCATGGTTTTGTGACACCACTAATATCTTCGGAGTGATGCATTACTTGAAAGAGGACAAGGTGATTTGACATCCTATTGATTTGTGGATGAAGCTAGGAAATATTGGAGGATGGTAATGACCACTTAATTACTTTCAGAGTGGAAGAAAATCACTTGGGAAGAGTGTGTTGAAGTGATTTAGGCTCACCACTTCCCTCAACCCAAGGATAGAAAGTTGGCCGAATTTCTCAAGTTACAACAAGATGGCAAGAAATTAATGGAGTCCTAAGTTAACTTTATTGAATTATAGAATTATTGTGACCTTATGAAAGATGAAATGATTTAGATCAATAGGTTTGTCCATGGACTTAACCAGGGTTGAAGATGAGGGTGAAGTATGCAGCATCGAATGACATGGAACAAGTCATTGTTACCAAATCTTAATAGAAAGTTAGAGGTTCAAAACAAGATTACACACAAGGCACCAAAGAAATCCAATAAGGAAAAGGGGTAAATGTTGAATCTCAAATTTTGTTTCCATGTTTTGATGTAAACAAATGAAATTGGTAAAGGAATTATTATAAGTGATAGGCATACATGTATAAGATTAACACGAATATATCTCAAATGATTTATGGAGTCAAAATTCATAAACAAGATTTTCAAATGCAACTAGTCAACTGACCGATTGAATATATGTGACTGACTTTGGACCGGTCGAGCAATAGTTGCACGATGTAAACAAAAATTGTACGATCGAACTATGAAACTAATCAATCGGTCCATAAACCAAAACAGAGTGAGACTTTTTGATCGAAATATGACGTTTGATCGGTCGATTGACTCAATGATAAAAAAAGTGCATGAAAATAGAAGAAGTGAAGACTTAAAATTGGTTGATCACTCCACCAAGTTGATGGACTGGTTAGAAGGTAAAAAATTCAACGATTATGTTGAGCGATTGAGAAACAAAATGGGCTTGTCCAATATTGAGAGCTATATTAGTTAGCTATATTAGTTTTTTGCCTGAATTTTTTAGAAGATTTTCTCAACGACTATAACTCCTCAAGAAACCTATAAAAGTGATGTCAACGTTTGAAGTAAAAGAATTTAAGCAAACAAAATCATCCTAAAAGTCTTTATAAAGTTCAAGAGTACATTTTTACAATTAGTTGAAATTCTCTCCATCTCTCTCCTTGTTTCAAAATTGTGAGTATCTACTATAAGGGAGTGTTTAAGGAAACTCATTATTTGTTTGTGGTGAACCTAAGAGCTCAATGTAACAAGAAGTATACCTTGCCTCTTGAGCGAAGAAGGTCGTGTAATGTAAAAAAGTTTTGCCTCTACTTAAAATAAAAGAGGAACATAGTGAAACTTATGGTCTCTAAGTCGAGGAGTCGAAGTCAAAATATGAACCAAGAAGTTTGGCCAAACCTCATCAAATAGTCTTAAATTTGCACTTCCTTTGACTTTTTTATTATTCTTGCATTTTGATTGTATACACACTTTTATTTGGAATTTCTAGAAATGGTTTTAAAAGATTTTTATTATGATTTTTACACCAATTCACCCCTCTTGCGGAGCCAGAAGAAATCATCAATGGGTTCACTTGTATGGGTGTTCATCGGGTCGGGTCAGGTCTGACTCGACCTGACCCAAACTTCATCAGTGGTTCACCGTTGACTAAAATAATAAATATTAACATTAAAATAATATGAATTTTATAATTTTATAAAAAAATATTTTGTTAAATTTTTAAATATTATTTATAAGAATATTATATAATTATCTATCCATATCTTTTGTGAATGGACATTAGAAAGCAAATGAATGAAAAATATATTTAAATTAAAAAATAAATATTTATAATATACAATATAAAATGATTGAGATAATTATGTTAAAAATTTGTTTGAGATTTTCATATTTGTTGCTTCCATGTTAAAAAATTAAATAGAAAGTAAATAAAAAATTATGTAAAGATATTTAAAAACATAACATATAAAATATTAAAATGTTTGAGATGATTATTCTAGAAACATTTTTTTAGGTTTCATATTTTTTACTTCCCTATTGAAAAATTAGATAGAAGTTAAATAAAAAAATATGTCAAGATATTAAAAATATAACATAATAAAATACTTCAAGTATTTATTGTAAAAAGTAAAAAATTGTTAAAGAAAAGAATTAAAAGTACACGTTACAAAAAAATTGTTGGAAGGGGATTCGATCTTGGGTCATCACTATGGGGGCATGCACTATTACGGGAGGGATGTTCAGTACTGATTCATATAGTACTATTCATGGAGTCGATAAATTAATTCATGTCGATGTCTATTTGCTAGGTTGCCCACCTAAATCAGAGGCTATTTTCGATGCTATAACGATACTTCGTAAGAAGATATCTCGAGAAATCTTTGAAGACAGAACGGTGTATCAAGAGGAAAATTGATGTTTTACTACCAATCACAAGTTTGTAGACAACTTATGATATAGAGTATACTTTGTTTGTATTTCAGTGCCTGCACGTGCAGGCATGGGTGGGCACCTGCCTCTTTGCTTGGTGCTTTTTGATCCTGCATTAGTATCATAGCATAGCAAGGTTGCTTTTGTATTAAGATTTAAATATCTTTGGAACCATGTCATCAAATAGTTTCATGCTCGATGAAAGTCAATCGAAACCGCCCTCCATTTAATGTATCAAATTTTGCATATTGCAAAATTAGAATGCAAGAATATGTGTGTTCTATCAATATTGATGTTTGGGATGTAATTGAGATTTACATAAAAAGTTATCATTAGAATATAACGAAAGAGAAAGACTTTTAGTTAAACTAAATACGAAAGTAAAAAATTTTTTATTTTGCTTTGGGTTCCAATAACTTTAATTGTATTTCTCACTTGTGAAAATGCACATGAAATTTAGAGAAAACTTATTGTTAGTCGTGAAGGAATCGACAAAGTTAAAGAATCAAAATTAAATATTATAAATCATCAATATAATGCTTTCAAAATGATTGAATATGAACATATAAATGCAATGGTTGTTACCTTTAATGGTATTTTGAATGTCTTAGTGTCTTTGGGCAAGCCAAGCATTAATATTTAAAAAGTGAAAAAGTTTCTCGTGTAACTTTCCTTCAAATGGCACACAAAGAGAACTATGATCGAGGAGAAGAATTTAAATAAGTTGGATTTTGAGGATCATGTACAGCCATTACTAACCTATGATTTAGGATTAAAGAAAGATGACGAAGTAAATGCTTCCAAAAAGAAAATCCTAACCTTCAAGCTAGGTAAAAGATGATGAAAAGGAAACAAGTGAAGATGGGGTTGATTTTGATGAAAGAAAGTTGACACTCTATGCAAAGAAGCTAGGTAAATATATAAAATTTGCAAAGCAAAAGGAAGAAGGGTGAATCCTCTAGGAGAATATCAAGAAACAAAAAATCAAGTCACATGTTCGGAATATTAAAAAATTGGACACTATAATAATGAGTGTCCAAATCTTATTAAAAATGATAGAGATTGAATCTTTAAACAAAAAGGCTCTACAAGTTACTTGGAACGAAAATGAACAAGATGAAGATAGCTCCAACTCAAGGGATGAAGATGAAGCCTAGCTTTGCTTTATGGCAAATGAGGAGGTATACTCTAATTATTCATGTGATGAATTAAGTTCTTTTGACATGCATGAGAAATTTAGAAAGCTTTTATGATTGAATTAGAAAAAGGCATGACAAGGTAGATTTTGAAAATGTTAAAAATGAGAAAACATGAACATCTTGATACATGTAAAAATTTTATGTTATTAAATGATGAGAATATGAGCTTAGATTTTTTTATTGATAAGCTAAAAATGAAGAATAATGACTTGAATATTAGTACACAAAAGATTTAGATTGAAATGTTGAATACAAAAGTTAGTGTCTAATTAGAAGAAAAGATTCAAAATTTTTAAAATGGAAAAAACATGTTGCTATGCTTAGTTGTTCTAGAGTACCATCTAATAAAAATGGACTTGATTTTAACTCTTTTAAAAAGAAGCATGATAAAAAGATTTTATTTGTGAAGTCCTTAAATGCACATAAATCAAACATGATTTGCTTTTTATTGTGATTTTTATAGTCATTATGTGTATGAGTGCAACACTAGAAAGGGTAAAAATTATTAGAATAAAAAAGTTGGGTTCCAATGAGAACCACTACTAACCAAGCATACCCAAAGAAGTTCGGGTACCAAAACATATAAGTCTTTATGTCTCTCTTGTAGGATCCCAAAGGGCACCAAGAAGGAGGGGTGAATTGGTGTTAAATTCGAAAATGTCGATTTCACAAATATCGTCGCAGAAGCACAAAATCGATTTTTTATAACTTTTTAAAATAAAGCAATTCAGATCATAAGCATAATATGAACGGGGGAGAGAGAGAGAATCAAACGCACAGACATGGTGGCTGTTGACGAGGTTCGGCCATACTTTGGCCTACGTTCCCGCTCTGACTTCTCGACCTCGAGACCGCCGGAGATTCCACTAATCTCTTTCTTGGTTCCGAATGGGGCAAGGAAGAAAGCCCTTTACATCAACCACATTTTCTCCGCTTCGAGAGGCAAGGTAACCTCTCCTCTTAGGAAGTTAATCTTTTTCTCTCGCTCAAGAGGTAAGATTTAGAACATCTTTTACACAGGAGCTCTCTCTATTTTTTTCTGAAAAAAATGTTTCTTTCTTTTACAAAGCTAAGCTCACAAGAGTGGAAGAGAGAAAGGAAGAAAACTATAAATGAAAACTTCAAGAAGAATGTCTTCTTTTGATAACTTGAAGTTTTTCTTCAAGGCTTGGATGAGTGCTTTCCCTTCTGACTTTGACACTTCTTTTATAAGCTTCTGCAAGTGAGAAAGTCGACTAAAAATCATTCTATAATTTTTTCCTTCAAATTTGACTGTTATTGTTCATTTGATTCGGAGGCCGATCGACCGTACATATGGACCGGTCGACCGGTACACTTTCTTTTATGAAAAATATGACTGTTGGCAAATTCTGCACTGTCTTGTATTTTTTATCGATCAATCGGTACCTTAACCGGTACAGTCTCGATATTCTGCTAGTTGAAAACTGACCGGTCGACCTGTGTCCTGGATCGGTCGACCTGTGTTCCTGACCGGTCGACCTATTTTTCAGTCGGTTGCTCGACCACCCTGTATTATTTTAAGCATAACTTTTTGCATGATTATCCAAATGAGATTATTTTTTATTCTATGGAAAGCTAACAGAATTCTCTACAACTTTGATATTTATGACTAATCCAAAATCTAATAGTATCATAGTTAATTATTTAATCAAAGTGTAGTGTATAAAGTTATTCCTTTTTCTTTAAATTTTTTCAGCATTTGAACTTTAATCTTTCGAAGCTTGTATCATCAAAATATAATTTTATATATCACTAAAACTTAGATCCAACATCTCTTTATCTTGTAGGGAACATAAAAAAGAAAGAAGGAATGCATATGGTATTTGGATAGTAGTTGCTCAAGACATATAACTAGAGATCGATTAAGTTTTAATTATAATATTAGAAAAAAATGGAGGAACCATTATTTTTGAAGACAAGGCAAAAGGAAAAGTCATATAGGTAACATTGGCAAAAATATAGAATTTTCTTGAAAATATATGACTTGTAATAGTGGTTAGGTTCTTCCAACTATATTAAGTCTAAAAATAGTTAAAATAAAATAAAATACTTTGGAGTAACTTATAATAAAGTAAGATAAAGTTACATACAAGTTAAGGCAACACTGAGGAAATGTACGATTATGTAAAATAACATAATCTTATAAGAAATGGGAAACATGATATTATATTCATGTGTTCATGTATGATGATTTAATATTTGTTATGATCTTATTCTTATGTTATGTATGATATGCCCTATATGACACGTTGACTCTTACGTTATTTCTTATGGAACTCATGCATACTTTGTGTTATATGATTATGCATATCAATATATTCCATGTAGAATCATGTTCAATGACATGAGATGCTACATACTCTAACTGATCTCAGGGCCAAACCCAAAGCCGAGTGCAACATAAGGAAAAAAAATGGCATTCAGATTTGAACCTCGCTGCCTATTATTAATTGGTCACAAAGTGAGGCAACCACATTAGTAAAGTTGTGTTAATTAGATTGTGTCACATGGATGTTATTTAATTGTCCTTTAGTTTGTTATAAGTTGCATTCTCATATTTTGTTTAATATAATGTTGTTCTTTTACAAAGTCTTTTGTTGTATTTTCCTATTTTAATTATGTATTAATGTTATAGCAAACAAACATGATACACCTTAAGTCCCCCCAACGACACCAACTTTTGGAGCTAATTTTCAAGGTGTTACATAGAGAGACGTACAAAGAGACTCAACAATATATGTGAAGATCACATCACATGGCAAGTGATTTAACATGGATTTTTTATATTGTGATTTCTTATAAACCAATTATTTTACGAAAACATAATTGAACGAAACATTGTACAATTGATTACTAACTGATCATACTAAAATTCTGATTAATTTGCTCTAATTGATGTGTATTTAAGTTTTAAAATATTCATATTTTGATAAATATGCATAATTTGAATGTATTTATTTTTTCGACATAATATCATCTTACACTTGCACATTTGAATTATATAGCATCCTAATTTATTTGGAGAAATTTTTACTTGCTATTTGTATAGTTGCAGGATGAAAATCAAGTAAAAAAGAAAAATAATTCTGGTGGAAAAGAATAAGGGGGGCCACTCTTTCCAAGATGCCATAACTTAACCAATGAGTTTTTGCATGAAAAGGGAACCAAAGCATAGGTGGCATTTAAAGAATGATTGAAAGCTTTTGATGGAGATCAAACGTGATAATGATGTCGTACAAAAGGTGGATATTCATGAGCAAGAGGAGGAGTTGGTCTTCTAGGTTATTGGGAGGCTGCATCTTGGAGAGCAAGAAGGCGAACCAGGGGAGAAACATCAAGAAAGCCACTTCGAGCTGATTCTTCTAAACATCAAGAAAGCCACTTCGAGCTGATTCTTCTACTTTTATATTTCCTATCCTTATATATTTTGTAATGAATTTGACATGAGGTGTTAAATCTCAGCTCTCTTAGGAAAGGGTAGTAGTTTAATTTTCTTTATGAATAGATGATAGAACAACATTTTTTTCGTTGATATTAATATAATTTCTTAATGCTTTAGAATTTGTTTTCGTTAATGTGAATCATATATTAGAATGACAATTGAAAGGTTGATCTTTGATTTTTTTTTTCTTGCTCATAAATGAGTCAAGAACATTGATATTAATTTTCATATTCTAATCTTTTCATGTTGAGATTTAATTCATATATTGAAGTTTTTGTTAATGTGAATCTCATATTGAAATAGCAATTGAGAGGTTAATTTTATATTCTCATATCATTTAGAAATGAACTAAGAGCATTAACACTTGTTTCTGTAACTAAATTCCTTTGTGATAAGTTAAATTGCTTATCTAATTTTTGTGGAAACTGTTACTTGTAATTTCTAAATTCTTCTTGTTATGCTTGCATTCGAGAGGAATGTTAGCATACAAGTAGATGACTATAAGTTCTATGATCTTATGATATCAATTGAACCTCTTTTTTGAATTAATTTAACTAATGTTCATATAAAAGTATGATACTTAATTCTAATTCTAACGTAATGTTAGTGGCACACCCAACTCCGTGACTAAGTTCTAATCTCAATCATCACACTCTTAGTTATGTTTAGCAATTCCAGAAATAAAATCGATAAAACCTCCTCCCTTACTTATCTTATGTTATTTGTCAATACATATAAAAGACACATATATAATCATCAAAATTTAATAAAAATCTATAAGATAGGACATTCACATATTGTCATTATATTTTTTTTTCACAAACCATCTCACATATAATCCCACAGAATCAAGTCTTATACAACTTTACAAAAAGTTTCTCACAAACTTAATTACAACATATCTAAGACTATTTATTACACATGCATGCTTCCAAAAATAAAAGTGAAGGGGGATTAAAGTACTTTAGCGGTTCGACATCTTCTCTATATGCAGCAAAAATAAACTCCAAGTCGACTCAACTAGAAAACTTACGAGTATCTGAAAAAAAATATTTAAAATGGGTTTCATGAGCAACAATTATTTGCTCAGTGAGTGGAATAAAAGTACAACATAGTGAAATAATACGAGTGCATATATCATTTAAATAACCACATTTTTTTCATATAAGAAAACATTTAAAGCACAACACATATAACATAACTTGTCAAATCATATGAACTTTCACAACTCAAGATATCATAATTTTCATATTTAAACTCCACACATGTGTCATTGCACATACTCATCATAGGTCAATACGTATCCCTCTATGATCATGTGTCATACAGTTAAGCAGAGCTTCATAATCAAGAGTCATGAATATGCAGAGCAAATCATGGGTCAATACGTATCCCTCTATGATTGTGTGTCATACAGCTAAGCAGAACTTCACAATCAAGAGTCTCAGAAACGCGGAGCAAATCATGGGTCAATGCGTATTCCAATCATTATTGTGTGCCACCCAATCATAATTATCAAATACGCAGAGCGATCATGGGTCAATACGTGCACGCAGAGCAGCCCCCAAAGGGCAAAGATATCCGATATACGTCCTAAAGGCTTCATGTATATCGAATGCGGTCTCAAAGACCTTTTTCAAACAGCATGGCTAATGAACACATGGAGTTTAACAATATCAAAATACACATGTCATAAACTCATATCATTATCAAATAAAATTTATTTTCACTTCACAAGCATTGTTCCCTGAAAACATTTTTGTATAAGATATTACCCAATCTCATGTTAAATCCTTAAAACATATCATAAATACTTTTACATAGCGCAAGATATGTTTCAATAATAATAATAATAATCTTTGCTTGAGGTAATACCATAAATAAAAGAATTAACATATAATATTTTGCTATGTTGTAAATTTATCCACTCACCTTATACTTTATCACTTCAAGGAGGTTTATTAGATTTTCTCCCTTTCACTTGCAACTTGGTCTTTTTCTATAAGCAATAATGCATTTTTACTTCTCAATCACTAATAAGGTAATATGCAATGCATGCTCATGATGCATGAATGATTATGAACCCTAAAATGCATGTAATCCTCTATAATACCAATTTCTAACTTCAGGTATTCATATTAATAAGCTATTCCATAACTTGAAACTTTTCAGTTCTCCAAAGCTTAACTAGATGTTGTTTCAGAATTTTAAATGAGTGTCTGTCAATAATTCATAACTTCTTAATCACATGGGCAAATCTTATGATTCTAGATTAATTAGAAACTAGACATACTAAAGTTTTCAACCTCCAAATATCAATATCAAATTCTAAGTGATAAGTCAGAACATCCCAAGCAATCTGACCTAGGGTTTGTGCCCTGGCAGATTGTATGTCACTGAAATATTAATTTATATGTTTCTTCATACTTGTCCATTTAACTAGGACATAATTTTCCTAAAAATTTGACTTCATTATTATTTTGTCATAAAAATTAGAGAATTTAATTCGTTATATAGACTTATAACAAAAATAATTAATTCAGGTCGTAATATGTCAATGTCTTGAAATCGGACAGAGGCATCACTATGAAATGAGAAATTCATTTCTCCCAAAATACAAGTTCAAATAGGATGATTCCACCTCTCACCGAACCCTTGGAATGTCTATTTGCATATCCAAATTTTAAACCCTAATTCACTCTATTCTCACCATGCCCTAATTTACAAATGGAACTTGTATCAGACTCGAGACATGATGAGTGACTTGTGAAGGTAAGTTCATAACGTCCTCTATAAAATTTCTTTTTAGGTGATTCTAGAGGCCATGGAAAGCTAACTTCGAATGGATGAATCATACAAAATTTCATAATTTATGGTTCGTTTGTCACCAAATAATGATTCTCTCAATCAGAAGAAAAATTTTTGGATCAAAACTCACCTGGAATAGCCGACGTTCCCGATTTTCCCCAGGTCGGTTCGCTCGAGTTCTTCCTCTGGTATTTTTTCTATGATGAAAATATAATGTTAAGTGGCTTATATATTTTTTTCCAAAATTTTCTAAGGTCTTATGGCAGTTTGGAAAAATATTCCTTTGAGCAGCTCTCACCTGTCTGCTTCAACTACTTGGAACTTAAGTAATGGTCAATCACATTTTTTTATCATAACTAAGTATTTTAATCCTAATTAAATTTACTTAATCCTATTTAAACATATATATTATAATGTTTAGAAATTTTATGATTTATTCCTAATAACCCTATATAATTACTTTGTAAAGTTTATCGATAATTAAGTAATCATTATGCACTAATCAAAATATTAATTACTATATATAAATATCACAAAATGGACATCCAAACTAACTTAGTATGTTAATTAAATGCATGATTATGCACAATTAATATTTCTAGGATACGTCCGTGACAGTTAGAGCAATTTTTACAAGTTGAATCTAGTATGATCATTATTGTTAAGTTGTTCCACTCCATCAATAGCACAATATTAGATAAACTCCATTCTTAAGAAACCTATAATTAAATATTAATACATCTTAGTCTTCTCAAAATACAAAAAAGAATTAGTTAGTCATTCTGAGTTCATAATTCAAACTCAATTTCTATAATTGATCAACTCCTCTGTTAGTAATTAATTTAGCCTTTTTTGTGTAGAATTAACTTAGATTAGTTAATAAATTTTAGATTTCAAATCATTATAGATGCGACATTCGATTCTACTACTTTGGTCTGTGCATTTGCAGTTGAGTGAAATAAGGAGTTTATGCCATATAATATTGTGTTGCAGCTTTGATTTTGTGCAAGTTCTAGTTTTCCATTTGTGTACAGCAAGGTCTACGTCTAGACCTTGTTCAGTTCTTAATTATGCATAGTGTACACCTAGAGCTTAGTTATTTGTGGAAAGTGCAACGTGTACTTTTAGAGCTTAGTTCTTGCAATTCAATAAGGTCAACACCTAGAATCAAGTCTTTCACATTTGTACTTTGGGATCAACAAATCAGTTAATTAGTCACTCTCGTGACATTCATCAACAATACTTTGCCAAAATTGTTAATCACAGTAAACTCTACATTTGATTATTTTAAATTTTGTTAACTAGTTGGCTTGCAAATCAATTCAAGACCACCTAAAACGTGACTCCATTGCCATTTTACTCTTATCTAATGTATGAACTCTTAAGTTCTCATGTGATTAAGATTTAATTCATGATACGAGAAAGCTTGAATCGTGAAGTTTGTTGAGCAAAAATATTATTTTGATTATTGGTAATAGTTTACTTCGCTATAATCATATGTTGGTTATTACATGAAACAAGAAGGAAACTTCATCAATAAAAAAATAACTTCAATTTGTGAAATGGTGATCAACTCACACCAAGACAAACAATATAAAAAGGAAGGTTTCATATTGCAAAAAAAAAAAGAACCATTTATTTTATCCAGATTCAGTTTGTATATTTTATTATTCAATTATGAGTTCTAGTTTTTTTTCTCAATCGATAAAAAAGTGTATTTTTAATTTGAAGCCGAAATAATGCGACAAAAAACAATATTAAGTGTGATTATTATGAGGTCATTGAATTTTAGCAAGCAATGGAATGTGTACATTAATTGATATTATTAAGTATTACATTTAATTCTAACAAGAAAAAAACAACAACATAATATTAAATGTGATTATAAAGGAGTACATTTAACTTTATTAAGTGATGCATCATTGAACAACATGAACTATGATTATTAAGATGTAAATTAAATTTCCAAAAGAAATGCATCATCGAACAAATTAAGTGTGACTATTAAGGATAACATCGAATTTTCAAATATTTGGATAAAGAATCTACAAAATTTTGAACCCAAGCAATATCTTGTGGACATTAAATACAAATATCAAGGAGTAAAAAATTTTGTGAACTCATTTTAATTGAAAATGTTTAAGATTATTAATGTGGTATAATTTAACATTTGTATTTAATAATAATTTAAATGATTTCAAGAAAGCAAAAAAAATAAATTTGAACTTCTAATTTCAAGTAAAATATCTTTATTGATCATTTTCTAAATTTAAGTTGTAAATATATATAAATAATACGTACATGCATAAATACATAAATACATACATACATACATACATACATACATCATAAATAATTTGTCACTTTGTTATAGACAACATTATGCTTATATGTTAGATATCCAAAATAAAATTATCCTTCTGGTCCCTAAAATATATGTGTGTGCATTTATTCTTGTTTGTAAACCAAAAAATAAAACAAATCACGATATGTGTATTATCTTATAATTATTGGAGATGAAATATTAAAAATTATTGCATTGTTAAATAATCAAACATGACCTTTTATCTCATCACAAATATATTAAAATCACCGCCATTTAATTTAGGTTGTTTGTGATGAGATGAAACAAAACCAATTTTTATCCATCAAAATATTATCTACTTTGGAATTTTGGTCCATTGACTTATATAAATTCAAAATACATCTTGATAGGTGAATGGAGTAATTGCATATAAGCTTATAATTATTTTCGTATTTGACCATGTGGAACTAACCCTTGTCACCAACCTTGAGTTTATTACATTATAAACATATAAAAAATAATTGTACTATATTTTATTTAATATTTATATATATTATATTGTCAAGTTATGAGTTGTTGGCTTCACTTGTCAATCAATTAAAAATGGGAATAAGTGTAAAAAATTGATTTCGACGCAATGCATCGTCATATAACGTTAAATGCCAATATTAAGTGTAATCATTAAGGAGTACATTAAATTTTTGCAAGCAACGTCTCATTGAATAACATTAAATGTGATTATTAAGGCATAAATTAAATTTTATAGGTAATGAATATTGGAACAAAAAAAAGTGTGATAATTAAGGAGTATGTTAAATTTTTCACATATTTTGAAATTATATATATATATATATAATTTAGCAAAAATGAGTGTGTTATGCACTTTCTATGTCACGCGTGTGTCAAGTAACTTTATGCTTACTTTTCTTTCTTTTTTTTAATATCTTTTTGTACTCATAGCTTAGATGATCATTGATGATACCAAATTATATTTTTATAGTATAAGTTTTAGAAAAATAATTATATCTATTATGAAGGATAATAATGTACAAAAATTCGTAAAATTTTGAAAATGATGAATATAATTATTATTAATTATTCAAAATATATTTTTTTATCATCAATTACCATCTAAATTATTAATGAAGAAATATATGGGAAAAAGGAACATATTGTATTACACGTGTGACACGCTCATTAAACTCTCTCCCTCCCTCTCTCTCTCTCTCTCTCTCTCTCTCTCTCTCTCTCTCTCTCTCTCTCTCTCTCTCTCTCTCTCTCTCTCTCTCTCTCTCTCTCTCTCTCTCTCTCTCTCTCTCTCTCTCTCTCTCTCTCTCTCTCTTGATATTTTTCTAAATTATATATACGCATGTTCTTATTTTGACATCTTAATCCTAAGAATTCAATTTTTTGTTCTTGTTCCTGTTGTTGAGCAAATAAAAGTGAGTACAGCATGCGTATAAATGATAAGTCAATTAATTTGCATGCATAAACAGATCATTGTTCAAGAGAAGATGATTAATATTTTTCATTGCTGCTCATTCGAAAAAAGGAAGAAACTCATTACTTGCACCATCTTGCAAGATCATTAGGAATTATTGTCAATCTATTAAGAGCACTTCAATGACAATGTTGCCTGCGAGAATTCACGGAGTGCAACCGCAACTTCCTTCGTCGCCGCGGAAACCGAGTTGGCGGCACATGCAAATAGTTGGAGCATCAATGCGGCGAGGCGGCGCGGATGAGGGCAGTTCGTACGCTGGCATGCTTATGTTCAGGTTCAGATCGATCTCAGGCACCCGGCGCCCCACGCCGTCGGTGCTAATGCCGCTGCTCTGCGTGATCGATGCCGCCGCCAGTCCTGCAGAAAGTGGAGATTCCGGCGCAGCGACAGCTGTCGGAGGCGGTGCCTGAGGGACGACGACGCGCTTCCTGCCACGAGTTCCAGATGTCCCGGCCTGGGCGCCGGCGGCGGTGATGGGTTGGTGAGTCTGGGGGTCGATGCCTCTGGCGATGAGAATTCGCTTGATGTTGGTGTTCCAGTGGTTTTTTATTTCGTTGTCGGTCCTCCCTTCCAAATCCTTGGCTATGATCGACCACCTGAAACCCAAGTAAAAAGCATGACGAGACAACAGAATATATCGTTCCTTATACAAAAAAAAGGTCTTATCTAATAAGTTCACGCATTTTTGTTGGAGAAAAAAATAAAAAGTAAATGAAAACGAACATATATGTAAAAGAACTCGGAGGTTTTTTAGCCACAAAGATGCGTACTTGTTCCCCACAGTGGAATGAAGTGTGATGATACGTTCATTATCCTCTTTTGTGAAGTTGCCTCGCTTGAGGTCTGGCCGGAGGTAATTTATCCACCGCAGGCGGCAGCTCTTGCCACACCGTCGCAGCCCTGCATCGGACGATCGAGGGAGGGGGAGGGAGGGAGGGAGAGAGTGACAGAGACAGAGAGCATATGTTAGCGGCCGAGGAGTACTGTTGGGCAACACAGAGGAGAGCGATATGTATCGTAACATAGGGCGTAACCTGCAGCTTTAGGGAGGGCCCTCCAGCAGCCGTGGCCATTAGCTTGGATGTAGGAGATGAGCAGCCGGTCTTCTTCTTTGGACCATGACCCTTTTTTGGTTTGATCCTTCTGGCAGCAAGGAGACCTTCCCATTGCGGCCAGGTGATGGATCACCACCTCGTGTGGGTTGGGAGAGGGCCAGAGCACTCGAGATGTACTTGGGAACAACTGTGGAGGGGGGCCGTATTTATACACTTGAGAGAGAGAGAGAGAGAGAGAGAGAGAGAGAGAGAGAGAGAGAGAGAGAGAGAGAGAGAGAGAGAGAGAGGGCGGCTGTGGTGAGAGAGTGTGTGTGTGTTGAGTATTGACTCGAACCACTGGAGTTGGTGCGCGAGCGGCGCGTGGTTACACGACCGGATATGGACCATATGGTTGGTGCGGGTTCAGGGAGTGAGAAAAAATGGCTGTTGAACTCTCTTGTTTTTTGGTTGTCAGAATTTTATTATAATAAAGCAGAATGCTTAGAAATTTGAGAAAGGACCCCTTGTCCATTAGTACAATTTCATTTATTAATTGGTTAGCATTTAATTGCACTTCAATAAAAGAGGCACCCCATAATAAAGAGGTGAAAAAATGAATTTCAATGATCCTCAAGCTTAATAGTAAGTAGTTAACACTATTAACACATTGATATTCATAATTCAATTAAAAGACAGAAAATGAGCATTGTATAATGTAAAACACTGTTTTTTATCATTAAATTAATAAAAATAATTATATTTTAATTTCTCTTACTAATTATATAGTGAATTTGATCCCGATCAATATTATCTTATTATTGATAATTATGATTAAATATTTTAATATTATTTAATTAGTAATCGAGTATGTATGAGATAGAAGTGTAAAAAAAGTCTTTCAATGGTTACATATTGGAAACATAATTATGTGATCTCCTTCTATCCTATTGAATCAATCAAACATCTATCATCAAACAAATGGTTAAAACAACTCATAGGGGATGAACATTGGTTGGAAGAGATATTCTAACTGAACCTGTAAACATCTTGCAAGATGGAACTTATCTTTTCTACCCATCTACCCAATAAATTAGTCAAGATTCATTGGGCTTTTAACGGATTATAAGAAATTTAATATTTGATTATTACTACGTACGTTACGTAAAGAAAATTTATAACGTAACAAAATTAGTCATCGTTTACTGTCAAATTTATTTATATACTCATTTAAATCTCATTATTGTCTTTGAACGGGAAAAAAATTATTGTTACATTGATTATCACGAGTTACTCTTTTGCAAGTTTAAGAAATAACACATGATTTGTGATACTAAAGATTTTCCTTTTAAGATTTTAGGTAACAAAGTTGGATTTTTTTTTCTCTAGGAAATTGATGGTGGTATTGTATTATTGTTGTGATATAAGTTGGAATGAAAATTTTTTTGGTTAACCCAAGAGTAGTTAATTAGTGGTGAAAAGAACAAAGATAATTGCAATTATCAAACTTATATCTCAGAGTCCTTTGTGAAAAATAAAAACTTTAATTTTTTTTTAAAATTATCAATCATATCTCAAGTTATGTTAAGAAAGGCAAATAATATTTTTTTTAGAAATTAGACTAAGATATTCATTAGGCAAGGCTTATAGCCCTCCACAAGTTCTTCCATACAAATATAGAGAGAGTAAAACATAAGAATTAACAATGTGGAACTCCGAAACAACTTCAGGTTATAAGATTAGTAGCTCAAACAATTGTAACCTTCTTATATGTCAAGATCACCATTTTGAAAATGAGTTCATCCATTGCTAAGGGTTTATTTAGTTAGTTGTTAGACTCACATGCCATGTGTGTTTTGTTCCATACTAAGGTGTCTTCAAGAAAGTATCTTTCTCACTCAAGGCAACAGATGAAATATTTGGAGGGTTCTAGTATATCGTAAAAAAAATATTTTACATAATAATATGGTTATAATAGAATTCTTTGAATTTCCTTGTCAAAAAATAAACATTTTCCCTCAATATCTATATAGACTATCAATTATACACCAAGTTCATTCTTAAGAGTGAAATATTATCATCATGATAAATAATGTTTGCAAGATCGTATTATCATTTGGTTCACAAGTACATATGATTGGTTTCACACTATATAAAAGTTGGACCCGACAAGAAAGTTGTGAACTATTGTGATATATAACACTTTGTTTTCAAAAATATGAGAAAAAATACATTTATCTTAGAAAATGATATGAAGTAAATGAAAAATATATAGATAAATCACTTATATTTTATAAATGGATCTTCAATTTCATCAAGATCTATGAACACCTTTGCATTTAATCACATTTTTGTCAACAAGATCACACAACTTGCAACCAAGATTATTCCCTCCAAACTTTAGCAAGATACAACTTCACTTTGCTAACAAGTTTTGATATATTGATGGCTTGTATTTTATACCTATTTTAACATGGAAAAAGAGCCAAATTTTCTTTGATAATGAATTAAAGCAATTCGCACTACATACATTTATCCCTTTTTTCAACAGTCCAAGCCATCCCATCACTTGTCGGCCTATATTTGTGTATTCCCCTTATGTTTGTTTGTAATTCCCTTATTCATCTCACAGGTGCAGGTGGCCCCCATCGGATGATTGGCAAGACAGGCAGACACGGCAAAAAAGGGGGAGCGCGCAGCCTAATCAGGCCAATCTGGACCACAAGATAGGTGGCACCATCTGCATACACCGTCTAAGGAGATCACAAGGAATCAAGATGACAAATCCTCATATGGACACCGGTCGAAGATCAAACAACTACAAGGATGAGTTAAGACAGGTGACGAAGTTCAAAAGAGGAAAACCAGAGAAAAGAGGGTATTAAAAGGGAAAAGTTGGAAGGAGCCAAAGGAGGGGTTCGGAGGAGAAATCACCAGAAAGAAAGGGAAGGAAAGAGCTCGGAGTCAATGAAGAGGAGATTATCTTCGGTCATTCTGACGAGCAGGATGAACATTCATTTTAGTTTACGCCTTCGTTTCCGCACATTATCTTGTTGCATTAACTTTTTTATTAGCTTAAAGTTTAAGTTCATTATGTCTAACTAATTAGCTTTTGAAACTGAGGGATCATTCGATGGATTTAGACTCAGTTTGATGTTTTTTATTTGATTCGGATGATGATATTTCATGATGTTTGATCTTAATGCTATTCCCATGAATATTGTGACAGTAAGTTCTTCTTCACTCGATGGTTTCCTTGAGAAGGGAGCGTATGTCAATCAATAGCATGTTGTGAGCCGATAGGTTAGCATAGCTATAGAGAAGAAGAACTGTAACTATTATTTTTATTTCCTTAATTATGTAGAACGAATTGGGAGAGGATTTCTATGAACTTTCATTTTAATATCACCTGTTGGTGAATCGACTCGGTTCAAATACGAGAGTATGAGAACCTAAGGTTATCTTTCATAAGAATGAAAAATACCCATTAAGTGTCATCATCCGAATGTAACCTTTAAGAAAACAATATCGGTTCGTCGAGTCTCCCTCATGAGAATGATCTCTCGTGCCTCTATTTCTACATATAGATTTAGCAACGATACTTATTCCCGATTTTTACTTTGCTCGAATTTTCTAGTTAAATACAAAAACAACAAACAAATTACAAAACTTAAAACGTAACATATATTCTTAATTCTTAGTCATTTACTTCCCTTAGTCGCTCCTTTTTAATTCACGGCATTTTCTTGAGAGTATTTGTGAAACAATCTAAATTCTCTCCATGCAGGTCGACCCCAATCTATACAACAACAACGGTTATATGTTTGCAACCTGAGAAGTGTCGTTGGGATTATAAAAATTTAAAACTTGTTTACATTCTGAAAAAAGAGAATTCGATCTTTACATATCGCATCTAGCATGCGAATACTACTTCCCATACTTACACAGATTTCTCACAACACATACTCACTGAAAAAAATTTTGATATATCATAATTGGAATACAAAAAATGCTTTACAACCAATCCCTCTTAGATTATTTTCTGGAGCATCCATTTTGACCAAATTTGTAGAAGTACATCACCACTCAAAGCATGCCATGGTTAGTGAAAATTTTGATAAGTTCATTTGCAACCCAAAAGCTCTTCAACAGTTTAGTTTATAAAAGCGTGCATGTAATACATGCATCCCTTAATTATTTTGCTTACTCATTTTTGCGTGCCATTGTGCTCAAGAACTATCTTAGAACCTAGAAGTCCTTCCATAGCTTAAATGAGTATTCTTATGAACTATATTACAATTCAAAATACAGTTGTTATATTTCAATTACCTTTCATGTCTACCGCTTTTTATACCACTGGAGCATTCTCTCACTATCTCTCTGTATTTTTTGTTTATGTCTTAGATTGGATTATTATATAAGGTGATCATAGATAGATTTTAAAAAATAATTATTTGAAAATATGATATTTTCAACGCTTTAATTCTCACTAGTCTTAGAACTTAACTAACGTTGCATATGAACAATCTGAACATTGGGGTGAATGTTGAAAAAAAGTATTATAGTTATCAACACTTTTAAAATTGTATTGGCTAGTAAAATATCAAACACTAGTTAGACATCTCATTAATTTTAATATATTTATAAAAAGTTTGATAGTATTTCTATGAGTATACCCACATTAAGTCTATAATTCAATATATGATTATCAAAGGTAAAGTTTTCCACATATGATCTTGTGGCCTAAGTCTATTGTGGCTTAATTCACTACTACCTCAATTAACTGATTGTTGGTCTTAATTTCTTTTCTCAATTTTCATTGGCTACATCATGACATTTCTTTGTAAGAAAATGAAAACATGGAATTTTGACTTGCATTTTAATAATTTAAAATTTAAAATAGAAGATATATTTAACATATCATAGTAATGAGCCTAACTATAGACTTGATTTTTTGAAATCTCAATCATATATACTTTGATTAGGATTAACCTTTTATTCATGTGACCCTAAAAAATATAAGTTTTTAAATATATTTGTCGAAATAATAAGCATCAATACAAATATTCTAATTCAATCAAAGTTTGTATTTCCCTAATAGAAATTAGCTATGTATGAAAACTTTATAATGTTATATAGTAATTTGGGTATCCATAAGTCTAATAAACTATGATTAATTCAATTTAGGGCAAAAAACTCAAAAGTAAAATTCTCGGAATAGTAGCGCTTCCGAGTTTCAATTTTGTGATGTTTAATCATTTCATTATTGATTATTTTTTCACCAGATGAGCTTTTCTATTCAAACTTCCTCTTGGTTGCACACCAAATTGTCCCCTTTCATAATATGATGGTTTGGTCATCTACATATAAATCTTATACTAAATAAATAATGCCAAACAAGGGATGAAATATTGATATCCACAATACAAAACAATTAATCTTGATATGCAAATTAAGAAGTTACAATATACCCTTATGTAGGTGATAAATGTCTATTGAGTCCAACCAAGTCACTTTTGCAATTAGAAATTAAAATTTTCTCCTTTTTCAAAATATTTAAAAATAATATCTATTTAGTCCCATATGAGTGTCCAATCTCATTTCTATGAATAAAAAAAAGGAAAGATTCCACTCATTCAATCAATTTACTCTAACACTCATTTTGTAAGTGCATTGCATAAGCCCTTATTGAAGTAAGATGAGGTCATGTTACATGAATTTTGTGAATCAAGCAAGGAACGAACCTTATATATGATTCTTCATCTTGCTTGCTTCTCACAAACTTGCACCGTATAACATAAGCAATATTGTGCGATAAGAAGGCTCCTTTTATGGTTGACCACTAAATATAAGTGTTAGCAGAACCAATCAATAGAATATGGACATAATATTGATTATAGTTCCAATTAATCATATGAAATAGATGTATCCCATTCCAAGCATAAACTTAAAATTGAAATTTAGATTCATATTTGGCAACCATGAGCAGAAACCTTTCAAAGGAAAATTTTTGTTGGGAGTCAATTACAAAAAGAATAGGCTCGGATTGATGAACATGTAGTTAATGAAAACAACATATATTAGAATAGCTATTTTGTACAAATTTATCCAAAAATTAAAACTTGTAAGGGAGATTTATGTCTAAGTGATAAGATAAGCACAAGACGGAATTGATGCACAAAATATCATGTTGTCTATGGTATGTAGGGTCCCATGATTTTAATTTTTTATTGTTAAACATGCATGTAAACATAGGTCATACTAGTATACGATGCCTATTATTCAAGTATGTGACAATACATATCAAAAGATGTGAATATAAAATAAATAGGAATAGAAAAGTCAATTTAAAAAATCTTTGGATGTGCAATATCAATCACAAGCATGCGACATATATTATAGCATAAGAAGTATTGAATCCACTAAAAAAATGTTTAATGCATTATTTTTTGCACTACATAATAATCTATATTACCTAACAACAAATATTACTTGTTAAGCTATCAATAATGTACCCTATTTATTATTCATAAGTAATCTACCTAAGAAGTCAAGTAGTTATGTTTAATTATAATAAAAATATTAGATAGTTGTAATAATTCCTTTAACAAATATCTATAAGCTATAACTTTTTTCTACATCTAACTTTAAACTATAAATTACAAATTTTAATGACTAGATTTATCCAAATTTTACACTTAAGTCCTTGCGTTAAATTTAATCCAAATTTTGTTAAGTTATCATGTTTACTTTTACATCCTTATGACAATAAAAAATATTTAAAAATAAAATATAATCAATATGATTAAAATGATTATTTAATTATAACATTTTATGCAATAGCATGCTCATGTTCATCTTTTTATTTTTTTATCATATTAAAAATTAAGGGCAAAATAACCATTAAACAAAAAACTTAACAGAATTTGAATTAAATTGGAAGGATCTAACTAACAAATTTGAATTAAGTCAGGGACCAAAATTTATAAATTTATAGTTTAAGATTATGTGAAAAATATTATAGTTCATGAGGTGTTAAAAAATAACCTTAGATAATATACATGTTTTTCTATAATACACTTCATCAATTAAAAAGTTTAAATACTTCAATCGAAAATATGAACCATAAATTCTTTAAAAAATAATATATTAAATGAATAAATTTATAAGCATTCAAAATATATAAATTAAAATAATGATAATATATTATTATGTGTAATATTCATAATAACAATGCCAAATAATAACATCACTCTATTTTTTTGTTGTAATATAATATTGTATATTATTTGATACTTTGTTTGTGTAAAATTGAAAAGGATAAATATGAGAGGAAGATAATACAATCTTGATACTCCCTTCATGAACAATATAAATTATCACTTCATAAGTAAATTGTCAACATTTAATTAGGAATTTAAATTATCTATGCATTAAAACAAAGTGAATGAGATTGCAAGGTGGGCCAAGTGATTTTAGGTTCACATTACCAACCACAATCTCCACCACACAAGAATAAGGTGATTTAGCTACGAAATTTTTTGTCACCAATTCGCCGCCATTTTGTCGCTAAAATAGTCGACGACCAATTTGCTAAATATTGCTCGTTGTTTGTGACAAAAATATTTCATCACAAATTTGTCGTCAAATACTCATTATATTGTCGCTAACTTGACGCTCATTGGTCGCCAAAAATATTGTATTTGTCGACAACTTCCTCGCCAAGTTGTCAGTGACATTGGTCGCTAACTTGCCACTAAATTCATCACGAAATTTTTGCTAATTTTGTCATGCCATCATAGAAAATGACAACAACATATTTGTCACACTTTTGTCACCATTTCATCGCTAATATTTAAAATTATTTTAAAAAATAAAAAATGCATTTACATGACATGAGCTGAATAGGTTTGAGATTTCGTAGCTTTCATTGATTGACTATGCAAGAGAAAAATGTCATGAGCTACGAGGGTCACGTATAAAGACTCACAACACCCATGGAACTGGATGCACTTTAGCTTCATGTATTGCAGCAGAACTCGCAAAAGGTTCACCAGTTCTGTTTAGGTGATTTAACATACACTAGTGTCCTGCTTGACAATTACAACCTTAAGCGGCTTTGGCTGCATTACTTTACTGTTTACATTCCTACATTATGAAAAAAATAATTTTGCAGAAAGCCAATGCGTTTATAGAGACTGCTTTTGAGTGCAATAAAGATATTAACATTGGACATGGACCTCAAGATCCTTTTGAGGAACTGTTAGACAAACAAGGACTAAAATAGCTCCTTATTGGACAATAAAGTATTGACAAACTCACATGTAGCCAAGCTGAGGTATGCCACTAAGATTAGGAACAAACTTAGAAGAGGAATCATGCAATATATGTGGATATGAAAATATAAACACAAATTAACTTTGTAGGAGACAATGAAGTGAAGGCAAACACATCCTAGGGCACATACTTCAATCCAACACAACACATATCATGATAAAAATACTTCTATCATGAATTTCAACACACTCAACATAATCCAATTGAATTTTACTTATATCATACAGTAGGAGAGATAAGAATGAGGAGAATTACAATCTCGGGACTACATGTGTTAAAAAGAAGGAAAAAAGTTGATCAACGTGAAAAACAAATTATTAAGACAATTGGCTTCATATCAAAACCATCCAAATTATATGCAGTGATATATAAAATGTTATGCATAAGAATATAAAGAATGTGATTAATATACATATGCTGCAAAAAAAAAAAGATTACTGCCTAATCCTATTGACCAAGATAAAGTCATCGCCTTATGTTAATATGTGAGACTTGTAACTATTAAGCTTTAACTTACTCATGGACTAATGTTTACAATGAAAGTCAAAAAGTGCAAACCAACCAGAATATCATAAAACCTTTTCAAGCCATCCACCATGTATTTTCACCTTGAAAATGAGTTTATCGACAAAGTCACACATGGCCTATAGTGAAGGTATAGTGACAATTCATCTTTTCCCCTTCTCGGAATAAGAAAAAGATATAGTGAAAATTGTAGGAGCAATTCCAATAGACCTTTCTACAAAGCAAGCAATAGCAATGGTGACGGGTGACATGTCATAGGCAGCAGCAGCCCGCGACAGCAATGCGTGGTGGCACCAACCCACGACAGCAATGTGTGGCGGCAGTAGCCCATAGCAGCTGGTGGCGACGCATGGTGGCAGGCGGCAGTAATGCACAGCGATGCACGGAGGCAGCAACCTTAATAAAAATGGTGAGAAAATCACTACATTGGACCGAATCTTTTCCCAAGAAAAATTAAGCCAACCTTAATAACAATAGAACTTGGGGATTTATACTATTGATGCACATACAACTAAGAACCAAAAGTAGCTTGATGTGGAGTATATATTTCTGCTACTAATTTGCATGTATTTTGCCATTTTATTATGCTTAATTCCTTTACAAATGCATGCACAACATCATTCAGTCATGTTCTATACATTCTCCACATCAAGTTTATTTATACACCATTGCTACTCATTCCTACTAAAATGTCCCCTGAAATGAACATCCTTGCAGTAAGATAACGAGCGCTCAATGGATAAAGTGGAGCAGGCCAGACACCATGCACCAGTGTCTGCATCAATGGAAGGAGATTTGCTTCAAAGTAGAGAAAAAAGCCATTAAACCAACAACAAACATCGACTAAACCTTGGGGACTGGACAACTCCTCCAACCACGTCACGTAAGGAAGCTTCCTCTGTCTGAGGAAGGGACTACTAGTGCAACAAGGGACAAAAGCTACAGAAGAGGCAGTTGTAGCTATAGGAAGAGGACAGATAGCAAGGAGCTTATAAAAGGAGGTCTGGAGCAACCCAAGAGGGGGATCCTATCATCTGATCTAGGAGATATTTGCTTGGAGGGGAGGGATTTCGAAGAGAGGGAGAAATGAGAGCTTTGGGAAGAAACAATATCACGTTTAATGGTGGTAGAGAGGGTTGAATATGCACCCTCGATGAACTATAACTAACTGGTCAGCGGAGGCCGGGAGGTGTCTGATGATTTGCGGATTCATCCTTATGTTTTTGCTTTACATTATTGTTTTTATCGTTAGAAATGAATATCGAGATTTACTTCTGCTTTAATGATATTCATTTTCAGTTTGTGCTCTATCATGAATCTTTAACTTCTCATAGACATGATTGGATTGATGTTTTGAATCTCTTTTGTCATGCTCCCTCACGAAAGGTATGTTTATAGGTGCTCTGTGCGACCGAATGCCTCAAGCGCCGACAAGATGATCCTTCATTTGGTTTTCATGTTATATCGACAATGGTCGCTGTCTATTATTTAGTTTAAACATCGCACATTTCTAAACCCGAAGCCCAAGAGGGATGTGCATATTTTGAAGCTCCGATAATATATGATCATGTTGAATCGGAACTCAGACCATCTTAGACGGGTTTGAAGTGTGTGTAGGGTTCTTTTCATTCTCTATTTTGCTTCACCATTGTCATCTCTGATTTCCTTTTGATTCTAAGAGTTTCTTCCTGAGAGAGAAGTTCTTACTCCTCCTTCATTGTTGGCAACCCTACGACGATCGAGTTACGTCTAAATGACTCTTAGTAATCCTAAACTTTGTTTTCAAATTGGTTTCTCTCCTAAATCATCTATACACTCTTCGCGACATCTCGGTTCCTTGCTCTACCCGGGAGGGTTATCCTTATTACTTTGAGATGAATGTTGGATGCAAGTCGATCATAGTTGTCTTGTTCTTAGTTTATTTCTTTAAGAACGTCCAAATATTGGGACGCCGTGAAGGCTTAGCTCAATTCAAAGAAGAAAACTCGATTTATATGTCTGAGCATCGTGCATGAGAGTGCCGATTGCGCCAGACATATGAGCCCCTTCATGTATGCAAACTAGATTTCCCGTGAGCATGAGAGTGTCGCAGGTAAGTCAAGTTTCTTTCACGAAGTTAACCAAATATATACGTGAAGGGATATTCAGTCATTTTCACCCATGTCGATAGAGCAGAAGAACTTGAGTCTTATAGCAAAAGCACCTCCCGTGAGCCATCAACATACATTTTTACTGATTGTCTTGCACTCCCCCAATCTTGTTATTATTTCCACGTTACTCTTGTACTTCGAAAACAACAAAAATATTAAATTATTTGTGTTGCTTTCTTTCACTATCATTTTATCGTAATATTTCTTTCCCCATGTTTTCATCATTTTATACAGAGTTAGTTCTGAAGCACTTTTTTGAAGATTTCACAAAGTTTTTCCCTGTGAATCGAACCTCAAGCACTAGAATGATGCTCTGTATTCTTGCGGATTATATTTTGATAGCGTAGAGAGATTATAAATTTTAAGAATTCATTTACATCTTTTCTTGTGTTTAAGAGTAATATGCTAGTGTAAGGGATAGATATACGTCTCGAGGCCTCTCGCCTCCCATACATGTCCTTGTTACATTAAGCATGCCAGTTCCATTTCATGTGGCATTCTCTATACATACTTTATGTGAGTCATAGCTATTTTTGGCTCAGGCGTGCTGCAGCTCAATTCATTTCTCTTTTGGAACTATCCACATCCAAATGTGAATTGTAATTGTGCTTGGATGATAAAATGCTCTCCTGGTTGGCTCTATCACAATTTAATATGACAGCAATATATTAAAGTCTGCAATATACATTCTCAATAAGTATGTTAATTATGAGATACAACCTAAACTATTATGACAAAGCGTTTAAAACAAACCTTTATATATATATATATATATATATATATATATATATATATGGCCCTTTGTGTTCTACTTCTCCTTTTCTTCCAATGCCACCAGTAACCAAAGCAAGAGTTTGTGAGTACAATCTACCTTTCTTCCACTGCCACCAGTAACCAAAGCAAGAGCCGTGTATCTGCAAAAAAACAGATAACTTATTATTTAAAAGGGTAGGAGGAAACACCATAGGAGCAGAGGGAAATAGAAAATTCCACCAAGGACATGAATACAATCTACCTGAAATTGCCTATGTGCCTTCACATTTCAAAAAAAAATATTAATGGTCCATAAATATGAAGTCTTTTTACATATCACCACAGTCAGCATCCTTCCAAAGTATAAAAAAATCGATGCAACTTCACTCAGTGAAACATAGCATTCGTGAGATAGGATCAATGATAGAAAACTCATTGAACCTTCTTTATCTATCAGGAAGTCTCCAAGCTCTTTGGGGATTAATGCTACCGAAGAGAAAAATTGGCGGATAGAGGAAGGGCATACCAACTACTCACGTCGAGTGATGACAAGAGCAACGCATGGCGACAAGTAACAACGGATGGTGGCAGGCCACAATAGACGATGGTTGGCGGCAAGCAGCAGCAACCGACAGCGGCAACAACAACAACGACGACGAAGGGTGGCAGGCGGAAGCAACGCACGATGGCACGACTTCAGGCAGCAGCAACGCACGATGGCACGGCTCCAGACGGCAGGGTAGCAATGCACGAATGCCTGCAGGCGACGGTGAACGACGACAAGCGGTAGACGACAACAATGAACGGCAGCTGGCAGGCGGAGGGAACTAGGGTGTGTTTGGGTTTGGGCCGCATTATGCTTTTAGCTAATATGTATTTTAGGAAAAAATTTAAAATGAAGTATAGTGACAAAAAAATTGTATCGCTATTTCCTCGTCCTTTTTGTCATTAAAATTTGTCAAATTAAATTTCCTCACAAAATATGTCGCTGATTTCATCGCCAAGTTTTTGTCTCTATTTCGTATCTATTTTATCACAATTAGCCACAAAAATAGCGAAAAAATTTCTTCTCAAAATTTTGTCACTAATTAGTAATTTTCTTGTAGTGCACCCACCCACACACGCTTCAAGATAATTGAGAAATGAACATTAAAAAGGTATGTCTAAAGTAATAATTAATAGCTCAATAACACTAAAAACTAAAGAAAGGATTGACTCACTAAAGGTAAGATCTAGTGTTAGTCTCATTCCAATATCGACAAAGAGATTCATACTTCGATAAATTGCACCAAAACATGTGACACACCTCGTTGAAGAAATTCTTCACGTAACAAAGTTTGAGCCGAATATGGGTATGCAAATTTTAAAAATAAGACAATACAACAATGATATAGATGGTGTTGTACAACACTAAACAAGAGACTCTTTATTCCTCGTACTTGGAGACACAAATGAGAAGTCAACTTAAGATATAGCAACTTTTCCACATCCACATAATATTAAACTCAAGTTCATAGTTGTGGAAGCATAATTGCATGTATTAAAAAAACAAGTTTTGTAAATGTCTTTCTGAATTTGATAAATCTTAGAAGGACAACATCATGGAGAAATCAATACTCATCATGTATTGATGCATGCAAAATATAACATATTTTAGATTATTATTTTAGTTAATTTTTTTGTAATTTAATCATGCCATGCATCATTTTAGATCACTTTTAGTCGTAATTCCATATTTATCAATTTTAATTATTAATTCTTGGAATATTTTAATTGTGGATGGATTAATTAAATTGTGATAATTATTTTGCAGGAAAAATTGAATACATGATTATCCAAGGATTATATTTTATCAAGAATGGACGTATCGGTCTCAATTCAAATGCAATGTGATTTATCGGCCACAATTTGAATACAAAGATATTATCGACCGTAGAAAGTATTTAATTCTATCATAGGATGCAAAATCATTAGACGCAAACCATTAGATATTATCGGCCGAGAACTTCAAGTTGGGCAAAACACCATATGAATCAAGTTTATCGGCTACAAAAATCCAAGAGTTTTATCCTTACCGGCCGATATCTTTGGATACAAAATCGTAGGGTGCAAACAACTTTTGTGGCCGAGATTCAGAGAGGAATATCAAGTTTATCGGCCAATAACTCCAATCATTGGGCGAAAAAGATAATATTAACAAAGTTTATTGGTCGAGATTTACAGAGGATATCATCAGGTGCAAAACGAAATGGATAGAGTTTATCGGCCGTGAAACTTTTATCATTAACTAAGTTTTATCTCCAGCCAAATTTAAAGTTGACCGTATGATTTTATCGACCATAATTTGCATCAAGACCTTTCGCACCTATAAATACGTAAAGAAGCCATCGTTCCAATTTGTGCTCTGAAGTTCAAGTTTCTTTCACAGTTTAGTCGAAAGCTTTGCAAGCTCCGACCAAGAGGAGAGAGGTGCGATGGCTGGAGATTGATCGCGACTCTGATCAAGTCCGAGAGGCTGCCCGACTGTCTGCCAAGATTCGAGATCTCTACTTTTGCTTTGGGTGTAATTCTTCCAATTTTTATCATATGTATTTTATTATCTCTCCAATATTTCTAGGATGAACTTCTTGTTTTTAGATTTTATATTTTAGGAGACTATTAATTGAAGGGAAATGTTTGGACCCTATTTTAGTTGTTTTAATCTTTTTTGATCAGTTATTAATTATGCTTAATGCTTTTATGTTAGTTAATTGAATTTCTAGATTATGCTATACCAGTCTGTAGAGTGTTTGATTTTAGAATTCATGATACTAATTTTAATTGATTCATATGAAATTAATAATTGACATAAATTAGATAACTAATGTATGGCGAATCAAGTTTGTGTGGTATGTTAATTTATACCAGTTTGTTGAGTGATTAATACTTTAGAAAATTCAATTTAATGCATCTTAATTTTAATATGATTTAATGGGATGCCAGTTTGTGAAGACTTTAATTCTTATTAAATTAAGATAGTTTAATTTTTATACTTAAATTGAAAGGATGTCAGTTTGTGGAGATCGCAATTTAATCATGTCAAATTAATAATGTATGGGGACTCTAATCCATCATTAAATATTAAATTTAGCTTTTATGGTTCAAATATTTATCCTGATCTATTTTCATCATAAGACCAATTTCAACACCATTATCTTATCTTTATCTTATTTTTTATTTTTACAAAACCTATTTCCAAAATCTATATTTTTCTTCTCTACTATTAATTTATAAATTCAAATATTGAATTAATAATATTCCTCGTGGGTTCGACACTTTTACTCCTATTTTCTATATTACTTGAGCGACTAGTGCACTTGCTGGTGATTTTATTTTGCTATATCATTTTACGCATCATGTATCCATGTTGCTATCAAAATATTTAGGGTTGTTTCATCTAACTTCTGCTAAACTATCACATTTTTTGCATTTAATCATTTATTATAAACATGTCAATAAACTTACATATGTTTTACCTTCCATCCATTTTTCTATTAAAGAAATGGTAAACTAATATGAATACCCTTATAGGATATCTATTGTCCACTCCTTTATAACATATATTTATTATTAATTATAACATTTTTATTTAAAAGGTGGGAGATGGGATGACCATCCCTCCTCCTCCCCGACATCAAAGAAGAACATGAATGTCATCCTATCCTTCTATTCGCATTAAGAAGCTACTGCGTTCACAGAGAAGAGCAGCAAGAGCCATCACCCCACCCATAACTCAATTCATGCAAAGGAGTGGCAGGAGGAGGAAGGGAGACCTCTCAACTTTTCGGTCACCCCTTTTTGTTGTAGAGGTATGATCTGCCCACCCATCCCCATACGCCTCTCCTGCACCCCCCCCCCCCCCCTCCTCCTCCTCCTCCTCCTCCTCCTCCTCCTCCTCCTCCTTTTTGATGTCAGAGAAGATAACATTTATCAAGTATGAACATTCAATGGAAATTATTATTATGAACATGGACAACTCAAAAAGTGTATTAAGAATATAAGCAAGAGTATCTAGGATGAATGAGTCTAAAACCTTTGAAAGATTCAACCACTTTATGATATTGTCACAATTTTTTTATCAAGGATGGAAAGCAGCACATCATCAACATCAAAAGATTAGCAACCACATTAATGCAATGGTAAACCAAAAGTTGAATCAAGTTCTTGAACTTCAAAATCCACAATTCAAGGGTAATAAATCTATATATTCATGTCCAACAAAATTAATGAATGGATAAATGTTGGAAATAGTCAATTGCATATTTCACTGCATTTAGCAATCTCTAAGATGAGGAGTATTCATGAACATCCTCATTCATGAACACATAACTATTCATTGTTCATATTACATTATTTAGATTTGTTGGTATATCTTAATTTTTATCTTTTTGAGTTGAGTCTTAAATAGCTAGTAAGATTTGTTTAAGAAGGATGATTCTAAATGAACAACTCTTAACTTGGTTTAAGAAGGAGGAGCTTAAAGGTATAGTGACGAATGGAACATTCGAAATTCAAAATTGTGGACTTAGTACATGTGACAACTTGTAAAGTTATCATGTCAATGGTTGAAGGTTTCACACTAAAAATTTTGAAAGACACAATTCTGTAATAACTAGTGACATTTATGTTAGAGGTTGTTTATTTGCAAAAACATATTAGATTATACAGTGTTATCAAACAAATTACAAAATTATCATATCTTGGAAACATGAAAATTCTCATAGTGCAAGATGGTGCTAATATTTCATTTCAAAGAACAATAGAAAACATCTTTATGCTAAAAAAAAGTTTAGATGAATGATGGGTAACTGAAAAAAAAAACACATGTTCATTTTGAAGAAATTGAACATTGAAGATAATATATTGATAAAATGCCACAAGTTGATTATTATCAAATTGATCAAACTACATGAGTGATGAATTTTGACCAAGACGATGAACTAGCACTTACCAACATGTATTTAAATTATTATAAGGTTTAGAGATGTATATAAATTTTTAGTTTCTTCTATTACATATAATTATGAACCTTCTTAGCAATATGGTCGATCAATTTAATACCATATATTTCTTATTAACAAACAAAATATTTAAGTGCATCATTATAATGATAAATTTATTTTAAGGAAGAAAATAGGTCCTTTCAATTGAAAAAATATGTATAAACTCATAAAAACATTACACATATGGATCATCTTTGAATTAAATTTTGATGATGATATTTTGAATAAATTTACATGATTGATATCATAATGATGACTCCAAATGATTTTAAAAAATATTTATTGTTAAATATTGATCCAATAATGAATTGACATGTATAAGTTATAATATATATATCCCTAAAAGAAAGGTAAATATATTATCTCCAATTGCCAAAATATGTGTAAATATAAAAGATTGCATATGTAAGCATGTAAACATGATTAGATTAAAATTAATCCTAATGATATGGTGGAGATGATCAATATCACTATAGACATTACCAAAAAATATTGCTAAGCAAACATTTGTAACATTGATAATGATACTATTTTCAAACTAAACATTACCAAAATAATACTATTTTGAATTTTTAGCAAAACTCATGCTTTGAACGAGTATGTCAAGAAATAAATCATAATAATTTGCTAGTCTTGAAAATAATAGACATAAGAATAACATGCAATATTGAAACCAAAACATGCAACATAATTGTGCGTCTTATAAAAGAAATGTGAAAATTTGGAAATTGACTACTTTGTTAAAAGACATCCGGAATGAAATTATTTTCTTAGAGAAAAATTTTAATGATAATAATTATAACTTTGATGCATCTACAAAGACAAATAATTCAAAAAATTATTCAGCCACTCTCGTATTTGTCTCTAAGATTTTAGAAATGAGCATGATAACTAGTTGAAAAATCTTTTATATTAGTTACTATTGAGCTTCTATTGGTTGACATACTCATGAATACGAAATTAAAAAATATGTGCATATCAAAATGAAATACTGTGTTACAAAAGGGATCATATTTAAAAATGTTGGTCCCAAATATTTTACAAAAAATACAAAAAGTTGAATTTATTTTGATATCATGCTTATTAAAATTTTAAACTTGTCAATCAGTTCCACCATGATCGATCCTGCTCCACCTGACTTGGGCAATGCCGAGATGAATCCAAGATGAATCCATGGTCACCGTTTGCCATGGACAGGCAAGAGCTCCAGTAGCCCTATTGTCTTCCGCTGCTCGACCTTGTCTCGCTGGAATGTGAGGCACGTTCACACATAGGCCTTGACGTCCTCCGTCATCTGAGGCTAGTACAAGGCATCCTCCACCAATGCCAAAGTCTGGGCTGCGCTGGGATGGGTGGCCCACTTCGAGTCATGTCATGACCATCCATCGAAGACCTTCCCACCGCGGGACATAGAGCTGCTCGGCCTCGTTAAGATTGCGGCTCTTAAAGGCCACAGGGTGGCTCTTCTGCATGAGGACGCGCCCAGTGCGAAATCGGAAGCATCAGTGTGACTTCGAATGGCTGACCAAAGTCGGGCAGCCGTAGGCACGGTTCTCTCGCTACGGCGCCCTTCAAGTCCTTGAACGCCCGAAAAGGAGAAAATATATTCACAAAAATAGGAGAAAATATGAGTAAAAATTAGAAAAATATTAAAACATTTGTTTGGAGAAGAAATAAAAAAGATTAAAGATCTAAAAATTATATATGTGATGTATAATATTATAATGAGAGGAGGGATATGTAGATATATGAACAAGAAAGAGTAAGATCTCTTTCATATGAAAAAATAAGATAAGTATATGATAAATATAATTCTAAAGTTATATGTTCTTAAAATGTGATGTATTTAATTTTATAATAAACTCAGGTATTAATCTTATGGATCCTATGGAAATAAATCATACATGTAAAGTACCTTAAAATAAATATTAATTTGTATACGTGCATTGTAATGATTGTTTGGATATAAAAGGAGCAAAATTTTTAACTATTCCAAGTTTCATATTTTTAGTGTTTCTTGATTTGTTATTATAAAAGGCGATGGTTGGAATATCATTTTTATAGTTTAATTACTTATATTTTGATGATACAAATTTTGAGTGATTAATATTAACTATTTGACATGTCCAAAAAAGTTTAAAATAAAATGAATAATCTTATGCTTGAAATTGACAATTATATTATTGAGTATTGTTATTTCTATGATGGTATAGTTTCTTTTATTATGATAATGTTACACATATTGGATCACAATGCACCTAAAGGGGGAGGGAGGATGGAGGTGAATTGGTATTTAAATTTTCAAATCGATTTTGTTGAGTGCAAAAGCATAAAGTTGATTCATAAAATTTAATATGCAACACAATAATACTTGTATCATAGGCACAATAGACTAGGAGGAGAGAAGAGAGAAATAAAAAAACAAAGATGAAAAATTTGATAACGAAGTTCAACTACACCGTGATCTATGTCTCTACTCTTACTTCTTAACTTGAGACTTCGGAAATTTCACAATCTTATTTTTACAACTAAAATATTTCATGAAAGATCAAGAGACAAAGAATACAAATTTGTAAGTGTGATATCAAATGGACTTCACAAAAGTTTTCCCTTCTTTTCCCATAAGTCTTTGTTTCTTTGAAGTGTTTCGAAATTCTTTTATAGTCTTCAATCTTTTTCACATTCATTGTCCTTCACAACTAATAATTTTGTACTTAAAAAAATGGACGTCCAAATCTTTTTTTTTATGTCTAATTTTTTTCAACTAGCCATTTATACTTGTTACAACTATAAGAAAGTTTAAACATTTGAAAATTAAGAGCGGACATTCAAATTTCATCTTTTACCAAATATATATTACAGTATAAGTTTGTCTCCCCTTAAATTCAAACTCTAATTAACAATTTAAACGTGCAAATTAATATAGATTGAACATTTTTTCACATAGAATTTTTTTTACGGGGCCCACAACATTACCAAATGACTTAGTATTCATATAAGTTTTGGGGGTCATATTTCTCTTATTCTTCTCCCACCTTGTCTCATAAAAAAATAATTTAAAAATCAAGCACATATGAGAGTAAAATATTTACTATCCCTTAATCATGTAATTACTTATCTTCTTTAGTCGTTTATAATCTTTTAGACTAACATTATGACTTGTGAGTATTTTGATGATTTTTAATTTCATCTCCAAGTAAATGTAATCAATTATGATAAAGATTTTCCATTCATGCATTATTTTATCATGTCAAGAAAAAATATCAAGAAAATCATCTTATAGACAAAGTTAACTCCCCCTAATTTGATGCATGATTCACAAAAACTTAATAACAAACGTTAGAAACAAAAAGTTATATAAGACTTAAGAACTTATATAAATTTAAAAAATGCACAAACTCTTGAGACAATAATGATATGTGAAAAAAATATTTGATTATGCTAATACTTTAATATTTTCCAAATGAGACTAGAATGGTATTCAAATTTAATTTCTTACATATTTCGTTTTTTTGCAATAATTTTTCATATGCTGAATGAAAGAAATTTTCATCTCGTGAAAAATGACTAAATTTTCAAATGAATGATCATGTCAAATTCAATATTGAATGTTCAAAGTAAGTAGTATGACAAGATATGATGGCAAAAATTGATTTTTTTTATATTTATGTTTAGTGCCTCAATATCGAAATGTCAATGCTTGTAAAAATTATAATTATGAGGTGTAACACTTTTACTTGTACAAAAAGATGATCATGGATAGATAGTACTAGTACAAAAAAATCTTAAAATTTCTCAATTATTAATTTATCCATAAATTATGATTACAAATAAATAAATTCAAGATACAAGTATACATGACGTTAATATAATTCAACTCTTCATTTTTATACGTGAAAATATATTTTCACCGTAAGCTTTGTGCTATCATATCTTTTTACATGCAAGTTCTTTTTTGTGAGATAAAAAAATATTTAATTTTTTTTACCCAAAAAGTTTTAGATTAAATATTGCTAGTTATGAGTCTTTTTTAAATTCACATAATCAAGAAACTCACAAAATAAAAAGTCATAAATGATTTCTTAAGATGATGATGAGCATATTTAAATTTCAAAATATATGATGAGAGACATGAGAATGTTTAGTACTAAAAAATTATTACAACAATATCTATATTTCAAACAATGATCATGTTTAGGTTTCAATAAGTAGGAATATCTCAAATAATGCTCATGTGAGTTTATACAAAGTCTTTTTAAGTAATTTTTCTTTCTTCATGAGGACTAGATTTTGTAATAGGTTTGACATTATTGATAGATCTTTCAACATTCCTAATATGTTTTAAACAAATTTTTCATCAAAATAATTTTATATCTTTTTCTTTTGTAACTCATCATTCAATATAATTAATTTTAAATCTTAAATCTATAAAAAGTCATATGATGTGCAAATATAGTCTAAAAAATTAATGTTATTTTTCAATTATACATGCTTTACTTTCTTTTTCTAATTTTCATTTTTAACTAAGCATGCATTATTTTTATTTTTAAATCTTATAATTTATTTTTAAAAATATTAAAATGATTTATCAATATTTTATTTCATTTTTGTTTAGATAAAGATAAATTTGAATTAAAGAAAAGAAATGCACATCAAAATTAATATCATCGTCGCCATCATCATTGCTAATAGATGTAGAATAATAAAAGAATGTTGATGTTACTTTATTATCCTTATTTTGGTCATTAAGTATAATTAACATTGTTTTTTTCACTTTTATCCGTTGTGACATTTCTTTCATTTTATTCATTTTCATATTTAAATAGTAAGTTTAGTCAAAACCCATGAAAATTTAAATATTTAGAAATAAAATTTAAGCTTTCTATATCTAAAGTAAATTGAAATTAATTAAGAATCAAGTTTGACAATTTGAAATTTGAAAATCATTATATTAAAAAAAAGAATTATCAATGGAAACATTACTTATAATCTTCTTTGATTTTCCAAATCAGTGTCAACTATTTTCCATAGATCCAAATAGATAGAATATAAATTTGCTTTTATTTTAATTTATCAACAAAAAAGATAATGAACTAATAAAGTTCAATGGATAAAAAATAAAATGGCCTTCTTTCAAAATCGATGTCATGCTCTAATGATGATTGACTTTAAAATTAAAGAAATATTTCTTTGATACTAATTGTTGTATCACAAGGCACCAAGATATGATGGTGATGAGTTGGTGTTTAAAATTTTAAATGGATTTTGAAAATCAAGCATGAAAATATAAAATCAATTCATAAAAATTAAATTGCAACACAATAATACTTCTATCGCAAACACAATATATTGATAAGAAGTAGGGAAAGAGAAAACAAGAACAATAATACTTGTACCGATTCATAAAGCTTAAATTGCAACATAATAATACTTCTATCACAAACACAATATATTGATAAGAAGTAGGGAAAGAGAGAAAGCAAGCACAATAATACTTGTATCACAAACATAATAATACTTGCATTATAGACACAATCATTACGTCTTCGCTTCGACTTTTCGACTTCAAAATTGTCAGAGATTTCTCTAGTATCAATCTTTGATTTCAAATAGAGCAATGGAGAAACTCTTTATACCATTTTCTCCACTTCAATAATCAAGAATTCAAAACAATCTTTTCTCTTTGAAAATTTTCACCTACATTTTTTTTCTTATGCTCAAAAGATAAGATGCTCTTATCATTTATGAGCATAGCCACTACAAGAAAAAGACCGATTTCCGACGGATCATTTTCGATGGGCGAAAATTCATCTAAAATATCGATGAATTTTTCGGCGGATCGAATAATCCGTCAAAATTATTATCGGATAAGTTTTCAACAGTTTTAGTCGTCTAAACTTACGACGGTTAAAAATTCATCGAAACTTTTCATCGAAAATTTTGATGATCGTAACCACCGAAGATATTAAAACTGGCTAATCCATTTCCATGGCAGTCTTTCGACGATTCAGACCATCTAAAGTTGCGATGTTTCACGGAATCGTCGATATTTCGACGGTCGGACCTGTCGAAATGTTAACTGATTTTAATTCTATTTTTTATGTTTTCGACGGTTTTGACCATAAAAAATGAAGATTTATAATTTATATAATTCTCTTTCACTTGATATATATTATTATATATTTTGACGATTTGGAGAACCATCAAATGTTTCGACTATTCATCCAGCGGGTTTGACCATCTTAATTCAAATTAATATTTTATTGTATTTACCTACTTTCCGAAGATTTCGATCGTCGGAAATTGACTATATAAATATCCGCCCACACTGTCACTTCCTCGGTTTCCCTCTCTTCTATTCTCAATCACTCCGCGCAAGAGACGTCCGACAGCGACCTTCCCGGCATCCGCGCTCTGCCAAATGCCTGCCAGATGGACCGTCGGCCGTCGGCACTTGTGTCCGCCACCTGCATTGCGCTCGCTCGTCTCCTGAAGCCATCGTCCGCCGCCAGCAGGTCGACCTGCCGCCACATCTACAATCTCTGTCTTCGGCGTAGGTAGGCTCCCCGGCCTCTCTCCTAGCCTCCGCCCTCCGTGCTCTCTCCGCTCTCCCAGATCCAGCTGCCCTCCGCGCGTGGCGGGCAGATCTGGCCGCCGACGCGGTCGGATCTGCCCTTCGCGCGCGGCGGTCAGAACCAAGCATTCTTTCTCTAGATAGAGTTGTCACTTACGAAATTTTGCCATGACTTTTTTCTCCTCATACGAAATTTAAGAACATTTATAGTTTATGTTTGTTGTGTGAAGAACTATGCATCATGATTTACCTTTCTGATGGACAAAGCTTGCGTGTAACAATCTCTTGAAGTTTTTTCTAGCACAAATTATGGTTTGAAACAAACATGGAGAAATTTTGGTCAAATTATCGACGGTTCTAACCAAATTACAGACGGTTCTGACCGTATGTAATAACATATTTTCTTGGGATAAATTACATGAATGGTCCCCTAACTTTGAGTCGATTTTCAATTGGTCCCACAACTTCAATTTATAACCAGAACGTCCTCCATCTTTTATTTTCTTGCACGCTTAGTCCTCCTGACTGGTGATCACAGGTTCCCCCGTTGCCTTGCTTACGTGGCCGACTTTCTCTCTCATCCACGTCAGCTTAAGTCAGCCACATCATTATAAAAATTTTAAAAAATAATAAAAAAAGAAGAGATTGTCCACGTCATTAAAAAAATTTAAAAATACAAAAAATAAATTGGGAGAGAGAGAGGGAGGGGGGCGACCGCCCCCTCCGGTCGAGCTCTCACCGAAGCTCGACCGAAGGGGGCGGTCGCCCCCCTCTAGCACGGAGAGAGAGAGGGAGGGGGGCGACCGGTTCCCCTCTGGCCGGAGCTCGATCGCAGGGGGTGGTCGCCCCCCTCCTCTCTCCCGCGCGTGCGGCGAGAGAGAGGGCTCTCTCTCGCCGTGCTAGAGGGGGGCGACCGCCCCCTCCAATCGAGCTCGCCGAAGGGGCGGTCGCCCCCCTCCTTCTGTCTTTCGCAATTTATTTAGTTATTTTTAAATTTTTTAATGACGTGAATAACCTATTTTTTATCATTTTTTAAAATTTTTATAATGACGTGGCCGACTTAAGCTGACGTGGATGAGAGAGAAAGTCGGTCACGTAAGCAAGGCAACCGGAGAACCTGTGATCACCGGTCAAGAGGACTAAGCGTGCAAGAAAATGAAAGATGGACGATGTTCTGATTATAAATTAAAATTGGAGGACCAATTAAAAATCGACTCAAAGCTGGGGATCATTCGTGTAATTTACCCTATTTTCTTGTAGCTAGCTCCCTATTACAATAATTCTACAATGCTAAGCAAAAAGTTTAAATGATAAAATAACAATTGAGTTCGTGCAAATTTAAACATCCCATTTGAAAGTTCGCATGACAAATTTTATAGTATAGAGGAGATTTTGCAGAAAAATGAAGTGCATACATTTGTGTAGAAGTTTGAACGTCCAACTTGAAAAGTTTGAATGATACTTTTGGTAAAAATCAAATTTGGACTGCCCGACTGAGTGAAGGTGTAGAGTGGGCATTCAAATTTTGTTTTCTAAAAAGTGTAAAATGACTAGAATTAAGGTGCAATGACCATTTGAAGGATTGGAAAATACAAAAAAATTAAGATGGATCAAGGAGGACAAAGGCTTACGAGATAAACACATTCTACCAAGGGTAAAGATTTTTTTTACATTCAAGAAAAAAATATTTTGTGATTAAACTTGCAATCTCTTATATTTTTGTGTAAATAATGTACTACAAAATCAATATTATTAAGACCGAACCGAACGTCGACCCAAAAATGTGTCTGTTTCAGATTGAACCGATCGGACCGGTCAGTCAGACTGGATAATAATAAAATATTATATTTATTATGATATAGTAAATCAAGCTATGATATTTTGATTATATAAATGTATAATGATGCCAAAATGTAATTATACAAAAAATAATAATCATAAATATATAATTAATTTTAAGATTTGATATTAAAATTATTATACACTTAATAAATTAAAATCATTGAATTTGATTATTATATACAAATTTTCTATTGGTTATCATATCTTTATTTTTTTATGTTAGAAGCAACAAATACATATTTTTTTTCAAAATATTATGACAATATTATATATTTTATAAACAAATATATAGTATAATTAGTAGTTAACTATTTAATTTGACTTATTACATAAGAAATTAAAGAATTTAAAGTTGTGTATATATATTATTATATTATACTAAGCATATTATAGTTTGCACCATTTATTCATAACTAATTTATCTAATATGATAAATATTATATTAATATAATTATATATAATTAATTTATATTATCATAAACATTTCTGATATTAAAAAATTGAATAAGATTATAATCCATAGTTAAAACTCAAAGTTTAATAAGGTAAACTGTTCTAAGTTAAATGAAGGAAAAAAGAATAAGTGTGTGAGTGTACAAAAATAATCCCACATTGATAGTAGTAAGAAAGGGAGAGTAAATGGACAAGTATAAATAAAAGAGGAGGCTAATGTGTTAATATGTATATTTATGGAGAAAGTCCATCTTTAGATTTTTTTTTAAATTTATAATAATAATTCTTATCAAATTATCTCTTAATAAAAAAAATTTAATAAAAAATTTTAAAAACCGAGTTGAAATGCGATTCAATCCGATTTTGATTAATTTTAATTGGTTTTTGATTAGTTCAATTCGGTTCAAATTAAGATCTGATTTTTGAATTTTCGTTGGACCATAATTGTCATCAGCGATTGGACCGGTTGAACTGGCCGGTCCGGTCCGGCCCTGACAACACTGTACAAAATGGATAGTGATGTGTGAATAACTTTTGTAATATGCGGCTAAGCTATTTTATATTAAATATTCCATTTTAGTAAATTGAGGCATGCTTCTTTTAAAAAGAGTTGAGCCTCGGAAAAAAATATTCATGCAGAAGCATCATAAGACCTTTAAAAAAATTGGTGTAAATGATTTTTTTTTGTCTTATCTCATTTCAACTATCTCTAAATCGACAAGTCATATTTGGGGATTAGGTCAAGACGTTGTCGAATTTTCTTATTTTTTGTGTTTACATTATCTTTTACCTCATTTTCTCATTTTTATTGTTTCCTATTTTTAACTTCAGCAATTCATTTTGTGCTTTTGTATTTTTCTTACAAAATTAATTTTAAATACCCATTCAAGGGTGTCTTCAATCCAGTATATATCGATAATATATATATATATATATATATATATATCAATACAACACAAATTCAATACTAAAATAAATTCCTTTAAATTACATACTCGAAGACAAAACTTTTGAAAAATATACACCATAAGATATATTTTTGTTCATTAGGTATTACCCTTAAAACAATACCTGAATATTAATGGTAGCATAATTAAATTATGGCTGCGAGGAAAATGAGCTTATAAAAAAATAAATTTAAAGAAAGCGAACTTTAGAAAATGATTTAATTTCATGTGTTTAGTACATGAATTGAAAAATTATCTTAATAATATAAAAAATGTAATTTTTACTAGAGGGAAAATAACTTTCTAGCCTATTTTTTCAATTAACAGAAAACCAATATTGTTATTAATAGAAAAAATATTATCGTCAAACAATCAATAGGATTTCCAAGAGGAAACTTATTATTATATGAAATAAATAAATAAAAATGCTTGAAATTGATGTTGTTAAATGAACCCAAGTACCATTTTATTACATCATTGTTTTCTTCATTTTACCTGCTGCCTCGCTGCTCTGTTTTTTCTTGTTACCTGATAAGAAAACAAAAGGAATTTAATATTTTAGTAACCAACACTGAAGAAGTGGCTAGAAAAGATGCCTCCTTTTTCTGCTCACATCTCCCTGCAAGCGTTTTGGGCGTGTGAAGTGGTTAAAAAAGGTGACGGCGTCCTCGTTTTCTCCTCCGCTTTTTGTCCAATACGACTGTTTTCCCATCTCCAATCTCCAACCTCTTATTCGGGAGCATCCGAGGGAGCTCATCGTGGTGCCGCGAAGGCGACGAGGCCCAAGGCGAAGAGCAAGGTGGGAACGGGCACGGGAGCTAATCTGCTGCAAAGATGAGTTCTTTGACCTTCTCTTATATCGTCTCCGTGCATTTGCCTTGATCGCTTGGTTTCTTTCGTCTCGTTCGGAGATTGGGTTTCGCCGGAGGGATTTGCGCTTGCCACTCGGCCTCTGGTTTCCAGTTCCGTCGGAAGAGGGGAGCGGGGGGCGGGATTGATGCTGAAAACGCTCAAAGATGGGTTTTTGGGGATGGATGTGGTGTAAACATTCTGCTTCTGCCGTTCCTTTGGACGGATTCCTTGATGGAAGCTGCCGGGATTTCGGGAAGAGTTACTTGCAGGCGTACACTTGCGGTCTTAGGGGCGTTTGAGAGCTCCGATTTCAGCTTCTTTTATCCATTGTGGGCATGGATGCCTTAGTATTTTGGGCTTCTGAGATTGAAAATTTTCCTCGCCAAGCAAAAGTTGGTTGATTGATTGGGGTTTTCTATTCGTAGTCTTCTTGTTTGCTTACTTCATTCAACAATTTATGGTTCACATCAAGAGATTTGTTGGGCAATTGTTTCAGATAGAAAGCCCATCCTTTTTAAAATCTTTGATTTCCACCTGGGATGGTGTTGGGTTTAAAGTTCCCCCCAAAAATCTCTGCTGTTAATTGTCCGTCTTTCAATTATTTATAGTTCTTGTGTGACATAGTTGCCAAACTGTTAGTTCTATTCGATTCCAAAGCTCTGTAGCTAGACTCCAGGTTATGTTGTGTAGAATGACGAAGCATGATCCAGAACACCACCAAGAGATTCAGGAGGAAAAAATAATGAAATTGTTTTTTTGGGAAGAACTAATCAATATGACTAAGGATAGTTGTCTCAGCCCGCAGGAAGAACATAAGATCTTTATGGAGGTTTTCTATGGAACTACTGTTTACGAGGCAACTAAAAAAAATGTTGTTTTTCATAGTAAACATTTTCAGTCACATGAAGGTAGATCAAAATCAATAGCCATTTCAAATTGCGGGAGCTCTGTGAAAGCCTCTAACCATACTAGTGATTATGTTAAAGAATTACAGGGTTCTGAATTCTTCATGGAAAGCTCCTCTCCATGGTGTGAGTCAAATGTCCATAATGGGAATATGAAACAGTTGAAGTTACCACCTTCTGAGCAATTAACTTGTTCCAGAAAGAAACATGCTTGTTGTGCATCTGATTATAATCATGATATCAGTGACCTAGATCAATCAAAAATTTCTTCATCTGTATTTGCACAGAATTCATCTCTTCTTTGTCGGACTCCGTCTCCACCATGCCATATTGTTGAAACTTGTGCTCAGGGTGTCTTACATGGTCATTATTTCGTCAGAGGACAATCCCTGATAGATGATAGTGGTGATGTGGATAAAGTTACCCCCGTGAATGTTAAATGCAAAAGCCCTCACGTAAGATGTAATATGCTAAAAATAGAAGACAGATCGGCTAGATCCACTGTATCTCAGGAGAGCTTTATCCCTGAAATATTTGTATCAAAAGCAAAGGCTAATCTTTCACTGACATCTGGAATGCGCACATGCAAAACCCATTGTGCACAACAATCTAAAGTCATGAATTCTAACACAATGGACATTGTCGCAAAGGAAAAACTTATTAAGGATCTCCCTGACCGTCTGCGTTTACATGCAAATGACCTTCTTAAGGATGCTGGATGGAAAGTTGAACCTCGTATCAGGAATGACAGGGCTAAATTGGCATCTTACTTCATAGCACCCAAAGAAAAACGTGTTGTTACTTCTCTGTCTCAAGCCTGGAAGTTATGTGGTCAAAGACTTCGTGCTGATGCAACAAACTCAGAGAAGTATAACAATGGAAGGGAATGGGCAGATATAAATACGTTTTGGGCTG
The DNA here is from genome assembly GCA_030549335.1 of Pontederia crassipes. NCBI lineage: Eukaryota > Viridiplantae > Streptophyta > Magnoliopsida > Commelinales > Pontederiaceae > Pontederia > Pontederia crassipes. Next base: position 42,858,739 of record CM060190.1, read on the forward strand.
AATTGATTGACACACTCTTCTACATTGAGAAACAGATGGAAATCACTGTTAATTCCATCTCTCTTCTTGAACGCTGGCATCTTCTTGATCCATTTATTGCTGTGGTCTGCATCAATAAAAAGATTAGTGCCCTACGAGAGGGAAGGGTATTAAAAGCTGTGAATAGTTCCACTTTTCTTCTGAGTGGAAAAGATCACAAAGGCATAGTGGATAAGAGGGTGAACGGACTCCATCATTCCCCAGTGCCCAATTCATGTTCAACTGATAAATTGAATGAAAATATTCTGTCAGTTCTTCAGCTTGATGACAAGTCCGAAGTAATTGAAAACTCTGATAACCAACAAGTACTACAGCACCATAATCTGCAAAGCTGCAAGGATAAGGCAGTAAAAAGGAAAATGTCTTCATCTACAGATACACAAAAAAGAAGACTTATGAGCTTGGCAAGTCACTTAGGAAAAGTCTCACGTGATATCAGGTCCTCTAGTCACATGGCATGCAGAAAGGTCTCGATAAAGCAACACGACAAAGATAATGATCTTGCTAGTAAATTTGCTTTCACAACAGGGGATACTGAATCCACGTCTCCAGAAACCATCTCTGAGAATGATCCCTCTGCAACACATTCTCTTACATCTGGACTGGAAATTTTACAAACTGTTGACACAAAACCTGACAAACATATGGCTGTGCTTTCTGTTTCAGAAAGTTCGTTACCATGTGATTCTAAAGCCGAACTGCTTATAGGAACCAATGCATGCACAAACGTACAAAATAAACAAGTTTTGAAAGAGGAAAAAAAATGGGAAGCAGCAGTTTCTGCAAACCAGAAGTGTTTTAGCAAGCGTTCTCTAAAGACCGTTTGCTACAAATTGGGTGGTAATGGGCTGGATCAACTTAATTACCAGCATACATCTGATGCTGAAAGAGTCACTGAAAAGCTATCAGAAATGGAACTTTCAGTCTGCAAGCCAGACCTTGATAGAGATGTTGTTACAATTGGCATGAATATCAATGTCAAAACTGAGAAGATGACTGACATCCATGCATCAAAAAGCGAAGAGTTTAATTGTTTAGATGAACAAAATATTTCTGGTAAAAGGGCACGGAAGAAGTCCAAGAAAATATCAGAGATTGGAGCAGCTAGTTCAAGCATCTCATTTGATGGAAAATGCAAATCATATTTAGATTTTCATGATGATGGGATAACTGATGATCCTATTCAACTTCAGTGTAGACAGGAAGATGCCTATATCTCTGGCTGCAGTTTGAGTTGTGAAGGCTTGACTGAGAGGGTGCACGACTTCTCTGTAACAAGAGATTCCTCAGCATTGAAGCCACAAAACAAGGCTGTCAAATCAAGCACCAACGCAGCTGGATTGAATGTCAAGTTGAGAGACATTTTAGCTACATCCACAGACGATAGAGAAACAACCACAATATCAATTATGGAGACTTATCAAGCAGATTTACAATCCCGTAGAGTGAGTGAGTCTGACCCAAAAAAATTTTACTCCAAAATGTCTACTTATGTAACAAAACAATCATCCAAATTGCTTTGCCAAAAAGGATATTCTCCATCTAAGAATGTTCATAATCAGCATGCTAAATCTGAAGAGGCACCTTCTCTTTCAGCAGATGTTGATACTGTTACCAGATCTGGCTGCACAGTTGAAAATACTGAAAGTTTCTTCCCTTCAATTGTTCTTCCTGGTCTTCAAGAAAAGCAGAAACTTACTAACGTAGAGAAACTACAAGCTTCCAAGAAAAGGCCACGGAGTTTTCGTATCAATGATGATGATCTTTTGATTGCTGCTATCATTAAAAACAAAGACTACAGTTCTTGCAACCAAAGATTTCCCTCAAAAGTTGACAAAAAAAGATATGGCAGTAATGGAAGTCCCAAGTTGCTCTTAAGAATACCTGGAAAAGGTGGGGGAAAACTATCCAAACAGGGAAGAGGAATTGTCTTGGGAGCAAGGACAGTCTTAGGATGGTTAATTGAAAGAGGAGCAATCTCCCTTAAAGATGTTATACAGTACCGTAACCCTAAGAACAAAGCCATAGTCAAGGATGGGCGCGTGACAAGGAATGGGATTCTTTGCAATTGCTGCAGCAATATCTTCTCCATATCAGATTTTAAGGCTCATTCCGGCGCAAAACTCCAAAAACCTACTAGCAATCTTTTTCTGCAGTCTGGTAAATCATATACCTTATGTCAACTCCAGGCTTGGTCCGCTGAATACAAGGCAAGGAAAAGTCGTAATAAAGTTTCAGAAGCTGAAGAAATGGATGAAAATGATGATACTTGTGGATTTTGTGGTGATGGTGGTGAGCTGTTATGTTGCGATAATTGCCCATCCACTTATCATCAAGCATGCTTGCCTACACAGGTATATATCTCGTTCTTGTTACTCGCAAAATCATTTCATTGTTACAGTTTTAAATTTTAGACTGCTGCCATAATATCGAGATTTATTTATTTACTTGGAGAGTCATTGAAATCATGTTATTTTAGTAAGCTTGTTATGACTTTGACATTCACATTTGTTTATAAGTCAAAATAAATTATGTTTTAGGATTTCTTTTTAAATAACTTTTAGGCATTCCGAGGCACACCTAAGCACTAGTTTCAGGCTTATCTCCAAATCTCTTCAAGTATCTCATGGAATAATGTTTCACTGCGGTATATTGGTATATGGCAGCAGACTACCATCGCGACCACTCTTCCGTCAAATCCTGTGTCCATGTGGCAGACCTTCAGGGACATGTTACGTTAGAGACATAGTTGGCGAGCGCCATTGATGACCATTTTGACCTATGCCAGGGTCATTTGGCTACAACTCAACCGGATCATTTTTTGTGGGGAGCGATGAGCGTGTTGTACACATCTCCTTTCTGATTAGGGAGTGGGGTTTTGGCTAGCGGTTTCTTTTTGTGACCTTGGTCACCCTTTTCTACTCTCCCTGAGAGTCTACACTTGTACATTTCTTCATACTTCTATACATTGCTGGATGACCTTTTGCTTCTTAAAAAAAAGGTTTAGATGAGTTATTATCTGCATAGAAATATTAGAAATCTGTAGAGGGTCATCCCTCTGGTATGGCCATTCTTTTTTTTGAAACGGGTATGGCCATTCTTCTCTGTATCCTCGCTCTAGGAATTACTTTTCATTTTGGCATCATGAGTGGACCTCAGGCGGTAGACTTGCTGATCTTTTTCCCAGGCTGATGGCATTCTCATCAGTTTTGACTCTCAAGGTTTTGAACATCATTTTCTGAACAAGGAGGTGGATCTCAAACCCCAATTCAGACATGGCTAATTGGACCAACGTATTTGTGGAGCTTCCGAAACTACACGAGAGGATCTCACAATGCCATCCAGATTTCTATAGGTCCAACTATTGGATGTGGTTTTAGGCTACTTTTCTGTTAGGAACATATAGGGAGCTCGATTTCAGGTACACTCAAGTTGGACTATGGACATTTGACATAACTAGAGGACTAGATACCCCTAAAATAAAGATTTTCGCTTGGTTGCTGAGATGGAGAATCCTTACCAGAGTCTGCAGAGCAAAATGAGACTCGACTCCACATTCTTTTCCTTTTGTGGATCAATGGAGGATGATCTTAACCTTCTTTTTTTAGTGCCCGTCTAGGTATGGCTCCAGACGCCCTCCAGGAGATTGATCCCTCACAATGGACACTTTTTGGAGCTCGCTTCATGTAAGGTAGACATGAACGGAGACATTGTCAAGGCCCTAGTGTTTACTTGGTCATCTGACTACAGCACAAATATTCAGGAGAGAGAGCAATGCTTTATTGAAAATATGTTGCATATCTTTTTGTCCGGGGAGGGGGGCTAGAGCTTAGCTGATAGATCCACATTCGCATATGAGTTTTTCCTTGCATTATCTTTGTATTTGGCTCTCATACACACTTGTTACATCCAGTTTTTAAAGTTTTAGTACAAACAAGATGGCATTAAAACTTTTGTAGTAATTTTTCTTTCATGAAAAAAAGAACTGTGGATTAACTTGAAGGAATATGAACTGCACATTTTAGCTGCTCTGGGAAACATACATGATTAGGATAAACAACAACAACAAAGCCTTATCCCACTAGGTGGGGTCGGCATGATTAGGATAAAGTTACAATTTTTTTTGATATGGGAATGATAGCTACAACTTATAGTAGCCATCCATCTATATTAAGAAAATGAGTGTGAAATATACATGTCTGTACATGAGAGCTACGGTGTTATCGTAGCTTCTTGAAGAAAAAGACAAAAAACTCTAAAACAACCCCTCCGAAAAAAGAAAAAAAAGGATACTTGATGTACAATATTCTCAATATAGCATTTCTTACCCCCAAATATGGTGCAGTTACGTTGCAGCCATATTGCCCCTTGCGACAACCATGGACGATGCCCATAATTGTCGCCACCTTGAGCTGTCGTGCATACAAGTGCCTACAGTGAGTTCCAGAAAGCATCTTTTCCAGAATTTTCAACCTCAAGGTCCAAATGATGCCATGTATCCCTGGCAATGGGCAGATGAAAAGAGGTGGTTAACATCCTCCTCCCCACAAAATACACATGATGTGTTGGTCAATGATGCTCAGCTAGCCTGTAAGCCCTGGTGAGAACCCTGCCACACCTCAGTAACACGGCTAATATCTGATATCTCAACTTTTATCGGTGTGCGGGTCCACCAAATAGGTGAAAGTCGGCTGCGATATTGCCCTAGACTGAACCACTTAGGAGCAATTGCCTGTAGAGTCCTCCAACAGAGTATCGACCAAAAATCCATGTCCATTTATATTTCCGTCATCGTGTTGGCTTAGGTAGAGGATAAGGTAATTGTTTCTTCCATCTTAATAGGGTATTGTGTGATTAATTTCCCAGGTAGAGTCTATACAAGGGGAAGATGTCAATATGTAGGGAAAGGAAAACTTTAGCAAAAAGAAAACCATTGCATCCTTTCCGTGTTTTTTGAACCATATAATTGTGCATTTCATGGTTATCGATTTAATAAAAAATAGGATTCTTGCGAAAAAATTTGACATGGTGATTTCTTTAGGAAATAAATAACATTTCTAGCACTTAACCACATAGAGTAGCTGTTTTTTAATACACCTTTTCTTTCCTTGAGGAAAGATGATTACTGAGCTTGGTAATCATCCCAATTTATGACCTATCAAGAATATATTTTATTAAAAAAACTATCGAGAAGATATGTACATTACTTTGGTGTTGTAAGCAAGTTTCCAATTCCCTACACAAGGCTTTGCCAGAGCAATTATTTTATTTTATTTGAAAGCTTGCCATGAGAAATTATGTTTTGAACATAAATACCAAAATCCCATCACCCCGAAGAAAGCTGCATTATTTCGTTGAAGCCATATGGCCCATCCGACTACAAAGAGGGATCAACCATAAAAGGTGGAAATCTACTACTAGATTTCAAACTTAATTTAAAATTTAAAACATCTTTTGTTTTTTTGTATGTATGAAAAAAAATGTTTTTATTAAAATAGACATCTTATTTGTATTTGTTGTATGTATAAAAAATTTTCTCCAAATAGAAAATGGATGCATGGAAATGGAGAGACATGTCATGTTGTGCATAGCATGCAAAAAGCCATGCCGGCATAACATGACATCGGAATGAGACAACCTACACCATTAATTTAAAATCATTTTAATATATAGGATGTTTATTGAACCCACCAAAAAGACTTTGCGTTGGATCATCCACGTGATACAATGCATTCTTCTAGATCTTCTGCCATGGATCACCATGGCTTCTAAGTTGCAGCTGTTTTAGGTTGTCGTCCTCCATTGCACTCTTTTTATGAGTTCTAAGGGAGTGGCACAACACGGACCCAACATCCCTCCCGTGACTTTCCTAGTGGGACTAATCGTAGGGCAATTGATCCACACTATAGCACATAGGGCACGTGAAGCAAGGGCATGTTACATGTATACCCAGCAACAACACTTTGCGTTAGGAGGATCATGGGGATTGGTTTTGATCTATGGTACTTTTTTTAGGGGAAAAATGATGATTAACCAGAATGTTGATCTATGGTACTTGATGTTCTTTGCTTGTGATGTTAGAGATCTTGCCTACTCCAGACTGATGCCAGTCCATGGGGGGGCCTTGTCCTTCTGACTAGGTGTATCAAAATCATTCCATTGGCGTAGAACTTTTTTCTCAACAGCTTTTGGCTGTGGGACTAATTTTTCATCCTAGTGGTAGTCTTGTTGACTCCTTTCCTAGTCTGGTAGCCATAATCAGATTTGGCAGCATATATTTCAGATTTTTGGACATCATCTAGTGAACTAGAAGGTGGGATCCTGGATTCCCCAGTTCAGACATGCCATACCTGACCAGCATATTGTGGAACTACTATCACTACATGAGAGGATTTCACAATAGCATCTGGACCATTCCAGGTGCGCTGCGCCGCGTTGTTGCCACCCGTGTGCTAGGAGCCTATACCTGCACGTATTACTAGGGGACTTGGGATCTCTAAAGTTAAGATTGCCAATCTATCTTATAGCTGTTGTCTTCTGAGACATATAGGAGATGGACCCCTAGCACAGATATTTCAAGTGCCTTGTGTGGATCTGCAGAGGACTTTATGCATTTGTTTTTTGGGTGTCTTATAACTGTTGGTGCTAGACATACCTTACCAAGATTGATTTGTCATCAGTTGATTCCACTTTGAGTCTGAGGATGCAAGAAGGCAGGAGGGAATATTGGCACTGTCACGGTCCCCGATGGTTACTTGGGTCATTTGGCTCCAATATAACTGCACCATCTTCACTAAAGAGAGATGCTTTGACAATATGGTGCAACATGTAAACTTTCCGCGTAAGGGAGTGGGGTTTGGAGTTTAGTTGATAGGTATTTATATCATTTGTGGACATCTATCTTTGCTTTGTATCTTTGTGTTTGGCTTTTCAACACTCTTCTACATCTTGTTTTCAAAGCTTTAATACAAATAGGATGAGAAATTTTTTAGTCATTCTTACCTTCATAAAAGAATATACACCCATGTGGAACCAACTGAAGGCGTGTCTATACACTAGCCAAGATATATTTTTTGAAACTTTGGCTCTCACCATTTGAAATGCGTCTTGACAATTTAAAGACATGTCTACATACGTAGCAACATCTTTTTGTGACTTGCCAATGTAGGAATAACTGAAGGTGTGCCTTAACAGCCGTCCCCTAATACCCACCATGGCACAAAGGATATGTGGAACGAGTCTGATGCAATGTGTAACGTCCTTGCCTGCCAAAATATTGGTTGCTTTGGGCCTTGGTCCGCCCGTGACAAGTCAAACGCATGCCTGCACATATATCTCAGTTCTTAACATCCTTCAGTTACTTGCCCATTGGGGCTAAACAAAGGCTTGATACAAATGTAATATCCCTGTTCGCAAAGATACTATTCACTTTGGAACTTGGCTGCAAGATGTTATTACACTTTTTCACAAGTTAGATACATGTCTATGTATATTCCTAACAATCTTCCGTAGTTTGCCACAAGTTCTTTGATTGCCTCACATCCCGGGGCATATGGAAGTAGACCACCATTGCGACCATTTTTCCGTTAGACTCAGAGACCATGTGGCAGACCTTCATGGACATGATGCGTCGAGCACCATTGATGACCTTTTTGGCCGGTGCCTAGGCCATTTGGCTACAGCGCAACCGGATCATTTTTTTGTGGGGAGAGATGACAACATGAGCGTATTGTACACCACATCTCCTTTCTTATCAAGGAGTGGGGTTTTGGCTAGTTGTTTTTGTTTGGGAGCTTGGTCACTCTTTTTCTTGCTCTCCCTGAAAGCCTACACTTGTACACTTCTTCCATAGTTCTATACATCACTGGATGACAACCACAACTCTGGTGGTCATCCTTTTTTTCTAAAAAAAAGCAATCTTCTGTAATTGATCCATGTGAGACTAACATAAGAGGTGCCTTTATAGGTTGCCCCCTACTCATCCTACTTTGGTGCAGTAAGAGGTGGGGTCTGTCCGCACACATCCAAGGGGCAACACCCACCAATTGTTTTGGTCGTTTTTAAGTTTTCAGACATACTTTTTACTTTGTTATATCAAATATTTTATTTATTTGTTTATATCCATTTAGCCGACCCCACCTAGTGGGATAAGGCTTTATTGTTGTTGTATTTGTTTATATCCATTTAATTATCTTTAAAATATTTAGATCTACAATAACAACTTTCCTCATATGCATCTCAAAAAACTCTCCTCACATGACATTTCATATCAATGGTTAAATTTCCTTACAGAGTGGGACAGATATCTACTGTCAATTTGTTTTGCATATTTCAAAGTTGGCTTGTATGAAACAAAAGCATGCTTCCTTTTTATAGAATACAAAAGTATTCATCTCAAAATATTGATATAAAGCATAACTGAAATCTGATTGTGATCCTCCAAAATACAATAGAAAAAGAATCAAAGCAAAGGGTCTACCAAGTCCCACATTGTTATTTTAAGGGCTGTTGAACATCATGTTCTGTTTATTTCTTGAACTTCGCTTGTGCACATTTGGAATTGTTTATTATTTACTTTCAAGATCTCTATAAAAAATTTTTACTTTCAAGATCGATTATAGCTTTTATATAATAGTTGCAACAAGGATGAGATCACTGAGGCCCTTTGGAATCTCAATGGTGAGGCAGCCCTAGGCCCCCATGGCTTTCCGGTCTTCTTTTATAGGGAGTTTTGGCTACCGGTTCGAGACGATGTTTTGGCGATCATCCAGGAGTTCACTGATGAGAATCGGGGTTTTGAGCGCCTCAACCAATTCTTGCTATTCTTACTTCCGAAGCGCACTTTGTCGGAGCGAGTTGAGGATTTTCGATCGATCGCACTATCCCATGCCATCTACCTTCTGGTGGCTTGGGTTTTGGCGAATTGGCTTCGAGAAGTGCTCCTATATTTGATACACCCCACGTGGTCAACTTTCATTCAGGGCCGAACCATCACCGATAGTTACACCATCGTTGCAGAGATCATCGCCCGGTCGACTTCTCCAAAGCCTGGTCCTTATGACATCAGAGGCTTCCCAGCGACTTGGATCGCCTGGATGAAGTGGTGCAACACCTCTGCTTCCTTCTCGGGGTCAACGGGGTGAGGTCAGGGGAGTGGGTGCAGCCACATAGGGGAGTCTGGCAAGGCCCCTGGCCCTCATGCTGTTTGTTCTAGGAGTTGACGCCCTCGCCAAATGCACCTAGGCCTTTTGCGAGGCGGGCCTCTTTAGTGGCTTCGCCAGGAGCCTCATCCCCCTTCTATAGTACGTGGACGACATGGTTTTCTTCATCGAGGGCTTGTCGCGTTGCGATTCTCGTGGATCTATTTAGTGCGACGACCGGCCTTCATATTAACCATGTCAAGTCCTCTTTCATCCCTTTTGGCATGGTTTCTGAGGAGGCAAATCGATGTGCGTCCCATCTTCACACTTCGATCAATTCCTTTCCGATCACCTACTTGGGACTTCTGCTCTCGAACTGCCGTCATCACCTCCAGAGGGTGGACTCCGGTCATCGAGCGTATGGAGCACAAACTTTACGGCTGGAGTTCACGACTACTATCACGTGGGGGTCAACTCATTCTGTCGGTCCTGCCACTACTCAGGTACTCAGACGCTTAGACTCACTTAGGAGCAATTTTTTCTGGCAAGGACGAGGTCCCGATCACCGTGGAATTCATCTGGTCAATTGGAGCAGCATCTGCCAGCACCTCTCAGGGAGGCTTGGGGGTTCGCGATTTTCGGTGCGCCAACTGAGCTCTTCTAGCCCGATGGCTTAGGCGGATTATGGGGTCGGAGGACAACCATCGACGCATAGTTTTCTATACCTGCTACGAGCGGGTTCCATTCTGGGAGTTGAGGACCATCTTACCCCGCGGGGCCTCATTCTTTTGACGGGGAGTGGCAACAATGGCCCCGCGGTTCCGCTCGGCTCAGGGGAGGACTTCTCTTTCTGGCAGCACACCTAGTCCCCTAAGGACTCTCTTGCAGAGGCATTCCCTCGCCTTTGGGCCCTGACGATGTTCCCCAAGGTTACAGAGGAGGGAGGATCAGGATCTGGTGTTTGGTCTCCTGTTTTCAAATCACACCTATCAGATCAGCGCTTTACAAAGTTTTTGGCCCTCCATCAGCTATTGGTAGCCCTATGCGCGTTCCAGATGGATGGGTCTGACTATTGGAGTCTTTCTCGGCATGCAACCTCTACATTCGCTTCATTCCCACCATCACACTACTGGAGGCTTTGAGGATCGATTGCGGACTCATCTAGCGCACTCAGATACCACTGAAAGTTAAGATCTTTGTTTGGCTCCTGCGGCGTGGTCGACTTCTCACTAGGAGTTACGGGGCATGATGGGTGCCACATATTGACACATCGTGTGTACTGTGTGGCGAGTCAGCGGAGGACATCCCCCACTTGTTCTTCGATTACCTGACATCCCGGGGCATCTGACAATAGACAAGCATTGCGAACCTCTTTTCTTCAGACTCTGAGACCATGTGGCAGCCGGGGCCTGATGCGTCAAAGACAGCGTTGGAGAGCGCACTGGCAACCTTTTTGGCCGGTGCTTGGCTACGGCGCAACCGGATCATTTTTTGTGGGGAGAGATGTAGTGTATTGTACACCACATCACCTTCTTTATCAAGGAGTGGGGTTTTGGCTAGTCCGTTTACTTTTCTATCCTTTTGATGCTCTTTCTGAGAGCTTACACTTGTACACTTTTTCCACAGCTTTTATACATAGTTGGATGACAACCACAACTCCGGTGGTCATCCTTTTCCTTCTAAAAAAAAAAACATATGCCTTTCTCAAAAAGCAATATGCATGTGTATGTTCTTAAGATTTTGATGTAGATCCTGTTGAGAAGAAAAGAGAGAATTCCGCTGTTGTACAAAATTCTAGTGGTCATCAACTTAGTTTGATTCAAATTTGAAGAATCTGTTAGGAGTCCTAATGCTGATAAGATTGTTATTTCCTTTTTAGTTTATTTTCTTAGGAGTCCCAATGTTGGTAGGATTGTTATTTCCTTTTTAGTTTATTTTTCTTAGGAGTCCTAATGCTATTAGGATTGTTATTTCCTATTAGTTTATTTCTGTTAGGTTATAAGAGTCTTAATGCTGATGGGATTGTGTTTTCCTTTTGCAATAGGAGTCCTAGTACTAATAGTATTGCAAGTTGTAAGTCCCTATATATTGGTCTGACTTATAAGAGTTAAAAACATCTTTATCTCTTTAATTAAAGTTCCAGTTCAGAGGTTTCTGAATTTCTGAGTTCGTGTGCGCATGATCTTGACCTTGGATTTCTTCTAAGGTGTTGGTGGATTCCTGCTAGTTTATTTGTCGATTATCGTCCGCTTGAACCGGCGACATCGACGTTTATTTTCTGCAGATCTTTTCAAGCGTAACAGAGGCATACTTACATGGTGTAATAGAATATCGTTCATCGGGCCTAGGGTTCGCTCTTAGCTGTATTTAAATTTCTATACCTAATTCCTTAACGCTGCGTCAAGTGGTATCAGAGCGAGGAAGAGATCATGGCTGATATTCCAACTAGAAAAGAGTTTGAAGGATTAGAAGCAAAGGTAGATCTCCTTACTGCTGCCATTCGAAAAATTGCTTACGAATCAAGGTCCTATTCACACACGTGTCCAACCAGAAGCAACCCAAGAAAATCGACGACAACGAACAGCCACTTCTTCGGTGGACAACGATAATGAAGAAGAGCTTGTTGAACCAAGAAGAAATTTTGCACACGGACAACCTGATTTTAGGATGAAGATGGAATTACCTCACTTCAACGGTCATCTATCCATTGAAGACTTTTTGGATTGGATTTCAGAGGTCGAACGATTCTTTGAGTACATAGAAATCTTAGAACATAAGCAAGCAAAATTGGTGGCATATCGTTTAAAAGGAGGAGCATCTGCATGGTGGGAGCAAATTCAGTCTTTGCGAGTGTAAAAAAATAAACAACCAATACGGAGTTGGAGGAAAATGAAGCAAATGTTGTGGGATCGATATCTTCCAACAAACTATCAATAGATTCTATACCAACAGTTACAGAATTGCAGATAGGGCGGAAGGCTAGTGCGGGACTATATAGCGGAATTCGATTGTTTGACATCTCGCGGCGCCCTACGCGACCCCTGTGATCGCCGATGCCTCCAACTCCTGCGAGGGCGAGCGTCGACCCCTCCACGAGCACTCTGACCCCTTTAAGAGCACTCCGACGATCGACGCCCCCGACCCCTCTGAGAGTGCTCGGACGATCCGACGAGCCCCCTCCGACGATCGTTGCCCTTGACTTCTGCGATCGCTGTCCCCGATCGCTGCCCCCGAACTCTGCGATCACCGCTCTCGACGAATCAAATCTTGTCGCCGATCGTCAATCACGATCGAGAAATGATTGCCGCCGGATGGGGGGATTGCAGGGGATTGGCGATCGGCGGCCACCGATGGAGGGGTCGACGGTTGGTGGGCGGTGCACACGTGATCAAAAGGAAAGGAGGAGTGGGGAAGAGGGTGTTCCCAACCGTTGGATTGGATCAGGCGATTTCATCTAAGCCATTAGATCAGGCGTTGCATGGCGTTTCACCAAATGGGTGTTACACGCCCATTAAACCCATATATATATATATGGGTTTAATGGGCGTGTAACACCCATTTGGTGAAGCATCGTGAAACGCCTCTATCATCACCATTCATTTTAGATTTACGGCTCAGATCAAAACCACTCTCGAAACCACCTCACCCCACCAATCGTCGGCACCCTGGCCGCCGCCGAATCGGAGGGGAGGGGAGGCGACGACGGCGCTGACCGGAGACAGGGGTGGCGATCGGAGGAAAGAAGAGAGAGATCGGAGGGGAGGGGAGGCGGCGACGGCGCAGAATGGGGAGCGAAGAGAAGAGAGGAGAGCGGAGGAGCATATATATATATATATATATATAGGTGCACCATTTCTTTTCCGGTTGAACATATGTCAGAAGCATCAACCCGTGGCAACGAGTTTTTTTTATTTGATAAAAAAATATATAGTAAATTCACTATGTTGAAAACTCTTTAATCGTACACAAATGATTTCATAGTTCTCGAATAATTTTCAAAGAAATGTCCGACTAAAGAATTTTTAAAAGAAAACGCAAAATTGTTAGGTTGAACTAGAACCACAACAGGCGGCTCGATACTTAAATGGTTTGAGGTCTAACATCAGAGACAAAGTAGAGATGCAGACTCCTAGCACCATGGCCATTGCAATCACCTTGGCAAAAACTGCTGAACGTCAACTAGAACGAGGAGCCAAGGCACAATTTCGTTCTACGGAGACTAGTAAGATGGCAAGTGCACGCAATTCATCTAAACTTCCTGCAATTGAAGAGGTTGAAAGTGCTGACAAAAGCTTACCAGCCAACTCTAAATCAAAACCTACGGGTGCTGATAATTCTAAGAGGACTTCTAACTCATATGGGAAGTCCAATTCTATTGTTTGCTATCGTTGTAGACAATTAGGTCACCGATCCAATGAGTGCCCACAACGTCCAGCACTTCATTCAATACGAATAATAGATGATGAAGAACAAACTGATGATCAAGAGGTTAATGATGAATATGATATTGAAGAAGAAACCTGGGCTGATGAAGATGGAGAACATCTCTCGAGTGTCGTGCAACGTCTATTATTAATGCCTAGGAAAGAAGAGGACTCTCGGCGACATGAAATATTCCGAACCCGTTGCACAGTGAAAGATAAACTTTGTAAAGTCATTATTGATAGTGGGAGCTTTGAAAACATACAACAACAAAGCCTTATCCCACTAGGTGGGGTCGCCTACATGGATCATACGACTCGTTGATCCATGTTCATGAGATTCGACAGGATTTTACGCTGGCTGTCGGGGCCTAACACAACCCTCCTCCTTTATCCGGACTTGGGACCGGCTATAAAACATTGTCACTCAATGCAATGGTTGCAAAATACTCCAACATTTGGACAATTAACAATTAGAAACAACTTGTTCTTTTGAAGAGAAATAATAAACTACTTAAGTTTGCAAGAGGCAGGAAGAAATTGAAAGGTCCATATTATCGCTATCCATACTATTTACTATGTGCTCAAATGATATCATGATATCTTGCAAACAACAACAACAACAAAGCCTTATCCCACTAGGTGGGGTCGGCTACATGGATCATACGACGCCATTTCGCTCTATTAGTAACCAAACCTTTCGGTATATTATTCACCAATAGATCTTGCTCTATTAGTTCGCCAAGTGTCCGCCTTGAGAACAAGAAAAAAAATCCAAGAAAAAATGATATCTTGCAAACAATCCAAGAAAAAAAATCAAGGGGCACAATACGAAAACTAATAACACTGTTATCGATGCATACAAGATGGCATACTATGAAAATGTTTCCTGACCTTGAGAAGCTTTATAGCAAACATACAAATCAATGATATTCTTCTCACACCGGTGATATCAGCCTGTTTGAGAAGGTTATTCAAAGACATCACTCCTGAAGAATTACCTAATGGATTACCTCCCATGCGAGACATTCGACATCATATTGATCTAATACCAAGTTCAAGAGAAAATCAGATTTTACAAGATCAAGTGGATGAATTAATAAAGAAAGAATTTGTTCAAGAAAGCATGAGTCCATGCGCAGTACCAACACTCCTTGTACCAAAAAAGGATGACACATGGAGAATGTGTGTTGATAGTAGAGCTATAAACAAGATCACAATCAAGTATAGATTTCCAATTCCTAGATTGGATGGCATGTTACTGTTTGAAATTGTTTATGGTAGAATGCCTCGCCAGGTCGTAGACCTCATCAATTTATCCGAAACTTTGCGCAAAAGTAATGCTGTTGACAATATGGCTGAGCGTATCCAACATATCTATGAAGAAACCAAGAAGAAGTTGGAAGAATCTAATGCTAAGTATAATGAGCGTGCTGACAAGGGTTCTTATCATAAATTAATGAACAAGAAGTTTGGTCTTTGCAAAGTTTTGAAGCGTATCAATGATAATGCTTATATCATCGACCTGCCAGCAGGCTTGGGAATTTCATCTACCTTCAATGTTTCATATCTCTTTATCTACCATCCGCCAGATTTGCTATTACCAAGCTCGGGGTCGAGCTCTTTTCAAGCAGGGGAGCCTGATGTAGATCCTGCTGAGAAGAAAAGAGAGAATTCTACTGTTGTACAGAATTCTAGTGGTCATCAACTTAGTTTGATTCAAATTTGAAGAATCTGTTAGGAGTCCTAATGCTGATAGGATTGTTATTTCCTTTTTAGTTTATTTTCTTAGGAGTCCCAATGCTAATACGATTGTTATTTCCTTTTTAGTTTATTTTTCTTAGGAGTCCTAATGCTATTAGGATTGTTATTTCCTATTAGTTTATTTCTGTTAGGTTATAAGAGTCTTAATGCTGATATGATTGTGTTTTCCTTTTGCAATAGGAGTCCTAGTACTAATAGTATTGCAAGTTGTGAGTCCCTATATATTGGTCTGACTTGTAAGAGTTAAAAACATCTTTATCTCTTTAATTAAAGTTCCAGTTCAGAGGTTTCTGAATTTTTGAGTTCGTGTGCGCACGATTTTATCCTTGGATTTCTTCTAAGGTGCTGGTGGATTCCTGCTAGTTTATTTATCGACTATCGTCCGCTTGAACCGGCGACATTGATGTTTATTTTCTGCAGATCTTTTCAAGTGTAACATAGGCATACTTATATGGTGTAATAGAATACCGTTCATCGGGCCTAGGGTTTGCTCTTGGCTGTATTTAAATTTCTATACTGAATTCCTTAACGCTGCAGCAGATCTCTGGTCATAGTTCATAATCCTTCTCCATTTGTTTGGTTTATGATGTGGTACTATACATAATTAAATGTTTGTAAATAGGGTTAGAATAATAGAGTAGGATGCACTTCATAAGACCTTTTATTGCATCCAAAAGCCTTAATGATATTATATTATTCTAAAGCAACTATTACCTGTTTTCCTAAAATTTTTTAAAAAACTACCTACTTGTTTCAATGTGTTTTTCCTTTTTCCTTATTGTTGTTTATTTTGATACTAATTACCCACTATACATGCATTGAAATATATATATGTGTGTGTGTATATATATATATAAAGCTGATATGTGTGTGTATATATATATATATATATATATATATATAAAGCTGATGCTTTGAAATTATTCTCAACACATCTTTTCCCTTTTTCTTTTTTTCATACTTTTTTAGTTTTTCAATATATTTTAGCCATTAAGTTATTTATTATCATTAATTAGAATATTAAATGACATAAATTTCTAAACCCACTACACGTGCAACCATTCCATTTCCATAAAGATGGTCAATTAATTTCTAAATTTGAAGGGTCAAAAATCATATTTGTAATAATACATCAAACTTCAGCGTAAAATTTGACAATCTTGGTAATAGAGAGATGCCCTCACCCTGGCGATGGCGAGGTGGCCGTTCTGGAGGTCAAGAGGCAGGCGGAGATTGAGAGTGTGGAGAAAGGTCCCGCACCAGTGGAGGAAGTAGCTGAGGGCATCGCCGCAGGCCCCATTGTAGAGGAAGAGAGAAACCAGGTGGAGGCAGCGGTCCGCCGCGCGCGCAAGACCCTGTTGGCGATGGCGTTGCAGGTTCACAGCTCGAGGCTGAGAAGGCCATCATGAAAGCAGTGCACGAAGGACCCCCACTTGGAGGAGTCACCATCGCCAATGCCTTCACATGCGCGCAGCTGGAGCCAGAGGAGGTTGCTGCAGCGGTGTAACAGCCAAGAGAAACCAACATCAACCGCGCGGATTCCAGTCAAGGACAGTCTCTCGAGCGTCTACGCGGTTTGCACCAGGTCATCTCCGCCATCATCCTAATCATCGGCACAGGCGGTCTCGCCATCGGGAGCAGGGACACATAAGGGATCGTTGTCGTACTTGCTGAGGACAAAGATGAGGGAGAGGGACTTAAAGGGAGGGCAAGATGGTGAGCCAGCAGAGGGATGGCTGGCGGTGCGAGAGAAGAGAGGTGAACTGGCGGGAAGGATGGGGCGCATGAGAGGAGCGTGGAGGAGGACAACGAGGTGCCCGGAACAAGGCAGAGGCAGGTGGTGTAGTAAGCGGCGGAAAACGATGTCCACCGGAAGCCGTCGGAGGTCAGATACAAAAGTATAGTGGGAGAGGAGGGAAGAAAGGCAAATGATGTCTGCGAAGGGAACGCGGACGCCGAGGGAGGAGGTGGAGGAGCAAAGGGCGTCTAGTCAGTGCTTGCAGACGAAAGCGATGGAAGGGTAGGAGG
Source organism: Pontederia crassipes (assembly GCA_030549335.1). Taxonomy (NCBI): domain Eukaryota; kingdom Viridiplantae; phylum Streptophyta; class Magnoliopsida; order Commelinales; family Pontederiaceae; genus Pontederia; species Pontederia crassipes. Next base: position 42,876,131 of record CM060190.1, read on the forward strand.
AGGGAGGCAGGCGGCGGACAACCTTTTGGAGCAGATCGTTGCACAGATCTCCCTCCATGCCGCAGTATAGAGTGGTGCAGCGCTGTGGTCGCGGCAGGAGAGAGGAGAGAATGAAGTGGCACTCTTTGATGTTTTGAGTTGGAGAATGGTGGGAAATGAAGTGTTCTTGGTGGTGCACAGGCCTATACTGATCAGTGACATCGCAGAGGTTGACTAATGCTCTGTCCTGCGCTGCGTCTATATATTTGGCATCTATATATGTATCTATAAATATAGATATAATATCAATTCTCAATAAGTGATTTTTTTTTCTCATTATCCGTATTGTATTATTTTTTGTGTGAATATGCATGTCAATTGTTTGATTTTTCATGTTTTAGACAAAACTATTCGTCTTGGAATACAAAGTTTGGCAATGTTTTAATAGGAAGCATGTTATTGATTCATTTTCACACTTTCACCGAATCAACAATTTTTTCAATGAGAAAGCCTGACAACTTTCGTCGATTCAGCCATCGGTGACATGGTCTCATTTAATTACAAAAACGTGTGCTTGGCAATTTATCATTTTCCTTTACCGATCCATATGATTTTATCTAAGAAAGAAAATGGGAGGCAATGAGAGTACGACTATAAATATATTTTAACATGAATATATTAGCTAGTCTCTATTTATCTTATAGCCTACTTATGTTGACTAATTTAATTATCCATTGTAATACTATCGCCCTTGCATGTATCTTGGTTACTAATTGTTTAGGATGCAAAGTGTTTCATCCGAGTAAAGGCAATTCATGTTGTCTACTATCCTGAGTCATATGCATACATGCATGATTTTTATTATATTTTTAAAAGTATTATGATTTTTCTGCAATATGTCTATTTATTCTAGAATTTTTGTCTTTCATTAATTATTCTTTTATCTTATATCTTTGATTCCCTTTTTAATTTGGTTACTTTTAAGTTTTTCTCTGTTTGAATGCATGCTGATATTTCAGAGCTCCTAAACTTCTTAGCCCTGTCCTTTTACATCAAAGATAATTTTGCAAGGAGATCTACCATGATTTCTCTTGATAACCAAGATAGGATAATGCTATATCCTTCTAACTTAGAAGATAGAGTCTCCTAACTTTCTCATAACAGCATAAGTTATAAATTCATCTATTTATTTTAAAATATCAATATTTGAAGAATTATTAGGCCAAAAGTTTGGGAGTATGTATCATTTTTCTCATGCTAATTACATAAATATGTTAATTTATTTTAAATCTTCTAATTGGTGTGGAATGGGATTCATCTTGCTTTTCTTCTAATGACGTTGGAACAATTATGTTAATTGTGATTCCTTTATGAATATAAAATATAAGACATGACAATAATTGGGTCAACACATGCCAAGACATCAACATGCAATTGATCTGAAATATCAAATTATATATAAAATATTAGAATTTTTATTATATAAGCATAAATATAATCAGGTCACAACATACTCGATTATACACCAAGCTAGGAGAAAATCTCAAAAATCTAGGTTAGATTAGGATGGATGATCCCTGTCCTTAAATTGCTCACACTTTCTCATAAATTATAATGAGATACTTGTATTGTTTAAATGACAAAAAAGAATGATAAAAAATTGTTTATCATTTTTAATATGCATAATTATTACACTTTAAAATGGAATTCTAATGAATTTCCACTTTATACTTATTAAAGCTACATTGTTATTTTTTTATATACTAATGATGAGCAACAATTGTTAACCAAATCATACTAATTACTCTTCACCAATACCGTTCCATATTAGGTATTATAGAAAAAATAGGAAAAAGAAAAATATGATCATTTTGGAAAATACTACTCCTAATACATCAAATCCTAAAGCGTATTCTAAAATAGATTAGTTAAATGATAAGTATGCCTTTAATACATGAGATGACCTTAATATTTTCAATATAAACCCTGATATCCACTACATCATGCAACTTCTTTATGTAATTCATATTTTACCCATCCAATGAAATGTATAGATAACTAATACATTTTATTCTCATATGATATCTAATGAGAAAGACATTCATCTTTGAAATAAGATTTATTTATTTTATGAATCCAATTAATTTATCTTATAAATAAAAGGTTTATAATCGCGCAAAGCGTGAAAAGTTCCCTAGTTATTTCCATAATTCTCTTACTCTGTGATGTCTTAGTGTGTAAGCGAACAGCTCAGGTGCAGTCAACATCATTTATCTATCCTATTTACTTCATTTTTTGGAATAATACTTATTTTAGTATTATATTGTAATTTTTTATTTGCAATGTTGCTTGATATTTTCTTTCTAGTAATACCTCATTTGGGTTCTTTAACCAAATGGTAATAAATAGCAGAACATGATTGTTGATTCTGTATATTTTTAATCAGGATATTCCAGAAGACAGTTGGTTTTGCCATAATTGTGTTTGCAAGCTTTGTGGAAAGGCAACAAATTCGAGCGATGCTTCAAATTCTTTGGGGGTATTTGAATGTTCTCAATGTCAACATAAATGTAATGTCATTTAACTCTCCTAGCATTTAGTGGTTTGTTTTTCTATTGCAACCAAAGTTATCATTGCTTGTTGAAGTTGTATTGTTCTGTGCTGTCATTGTATACTTCCAGTTCATGTTGCATGGACATTTTTCACCTACACAGATTTATTTGCATATGTTCTGTTTTGTTATCAGATCATAAAATTTGCATCAAGGAAAAAGAACTGGGCCATGTTGAAGTAGGATCTGGTACATGGTTTTGTGGCAAAAGCTGCAAAGAGGTATACATGATTTTTTTTTTTCGATACTGGGTATATGTGAATTCTTTGAGAATTTGTCTTGTCATTATCTATGTTATTTCTTTTTGATCCAATGTTGTTAATTGCTAAACTTTTTGGTCCTCAACAACAAATGCTAGTTTGAGCCAACTCAGTTAAGTCTTCTTGTGGCAATAAAATCATTCCAACTTGCCGAGAAAATGACTGGAAATTATTTATTTTGGTTTACCCTCTGGAAAATGCATGAATACCTGAAAATGACTGAAAATTATTTATTTTGGTTTACCCTCTGGAAAATGCATGAATACCTAGCTACCTAGTGGATGATACCTTCATTCAACTTGTAGCACTAGAGGTTCAGGTCTCAGTCCACATGCACTGTAGTATATTAAGTATTATGATCTCTCTGATCTCCATTTTCACTGTATTAGTGGTTTGACTGTTACATCTTAAGCCACTGAATTCATAGTATAAGGTGTAACCATAAAAGTATTAAGTATTTAAACCTTGTGCATTACTCGCCATCTGGTGAGAGTACCCATACCGAGTTATGTACCCGTAGCCTACCCGATATAGGTACACATTAGATATGTTGAGATACGTACTTGATGCGTACCCATTATTTATATAATTTTTTAAAGTTTGGGTACATGTTGGGCACCAGAGGCTACATGTTTTGGGTATGCTCACTTGTTTACTGTTTTCCCTCCCTCTCCTGTGGTGGCGCCACTTCTCAGATTTTAACTCCTCTATCTCATATGTTGAGTGGAGGTCTTCAGCAAGAATTCAGATCAAGATATCTTAAAAATGAGTTAAAAAAACTGCAAAGTGAAAATGATGGAAAATATTGAAGACAAAATTTAAGGGCAGACAATTTTTCCCTAAATGAAGGCAAACAAAAACCAAAGCTTGTAACATAAACAAAAGCAAAGCAGCTTGTGATAAAAAAAAATCTTATTGAAGAAAGAACAAAGTAGAAAAACAGAAAAAGGAACCAAAGTGGCAGACTAAACCAAATCAGTGAACCTCCTGTGTCTTCTGTGTGGAACATGTGTGGCCTGAGAAGTTGGTGCAAAGAAGACGACCTCAAACATCCTGCATACCACCAGGAAACAACCAGTGTGGATGTGGGAAAAAAATAAAATGCAGCACTATACCACATCCTTTGTAGTCATTCTTTATAGTCAAATTTTTCTCCAAGTTCTGCCCTAATTTGCTGATCACTCCTGAGTTCCTCCGCACCAAATGTCTGCTGCAGTGCGCGACCTTTGCTCGTATGCATCTCCATTACCCCATTGTTGTCCGCACGACACTGCCGCTACTGCCCGTTGCCATGCCATCGCCACTCACCTCTGCCCACCCCATATAACCTCTGCTGCCTTATTATTGCTGCTTGGATTTCTGAAACTGATTTTTGACCCCCTTAAGAAAAACCGATTTTTTACATTTGGATGTTATCCTTCATCACCAATAGCATCTTGCAACTTGTCGGAGTTGAGTTTTTCTCAAACAGAGACAATTGATATAGCACAAGATTAAGATCATGGGCATAGTTGCCCTAATTATTAGTCCTTAGTTATGGGCCTTCTGCCTATACTTCAATTAAGAGTCTGTTCGGGGTTATCTTTATATTTACTTTGACAAGGTAAAGGATGTGATATCTTATAACCTCACGGTCGTCACCCACTCAATCACCATGTTTCTAGTTCTCCCTTGAAAATTCAATTACTGCATTGACGCCAGATTGCCCATAAAAACACTATTGTTCTGGTTTGTTGTCTTCTTGATGCATACAAGTGTATATTGTTGCCATGCTTGCTATGTCTAAATGACCGCCATAATGCTACCGAAGAGCTCATGTCCAGCCAATCACATCCAGCATCCCGTCATTGTCCTTCTTGCTACTAGGTAGCTAAAGGTGATCTATATCCTTTTTGGTGTCGCCTCAAACAAGGTTGTCAAGATTGAAATCTAACATAAGATTGGAGGGGTTTGTAAGATCCTACCTATTAATAAAAGGATATATTTAAAAAATAGAAATATTTTTTTGATAAATTTACCGAACTTAAATCTTAAATTACACCTCACTAAGTCATTTTTTATTTTTAAGCCAAAATACATAAAAACATATTAAGAATGAAGAAAATATATTAAACTTCATGTAAATTCATTTTTATTATCGTAAACATATTTTTTAACTAATGTTTGAGTGATTATATAATCATATCAGATTGTATAAGTTCGAATAATATCGTAAAATTGTGTGATCAAAATTAAGTTCGTACCAAGTTCTTACACATAAGATCCCTCGAGATCGGTAAGGGGTAGTAAGATCGTACAATCGTAAGATCTTAAGATCTTGATCGAGATCTTGGTAACCTTGGTCGCCGAAGACCAAGCGGTGTTTGCGCTTGGGGCCCATCTCAATTTGTAATTCTGAGTTAGAAGCGTGTTTCTCCTCAGGTGCCATGCAAATGCTCGAGTACGCGTAGGAGTTTTGATGCACCAGAGGACCCAGCAGTCTATTTTAAGCTCTTCATCTATGATGAAGTCTCCAGATTCAAAGCTCTATATGCTGCTCGATCATAGAACTGATCAGCTCTTGAAATCCAAGAGTCCTCTCTTGTACCATTGATCTTGTGTCTGTGGACATGCTCCATTAATGCAAGAGATCCTCAAGCCGGTTATCCGACAGATTTTGTGCTAACTGTGCATTATCTTATATTTGATCCCTCTAAAAAAATACTTATATTTGATTTCATTTTGATTAGTTTCCTTTTACTTGGTTTCCTAGTTATTTGGGCATAAGCTGTTTAGAATCCCTAAGATACTCTTGTATGGTTCCCATGGAACATAAGCAGTGTTGTCAGGGCGGGACCGGACAGGTCCGACCGTTGACCGGCCACCAACACGATTCATTTGAAGTCCCAAAACCGGACCCCTATTTGAATCGGATTGAACTGGATCGAACCGGTAAAAAATTGGCTAAAGCTGGTCAACATAAAAAAAAACGAGTTGAACTACGTTTTCTAGACCAGCCGATTTTTTTATTAATTTATTTTTAATAAATAAACTCCGCCTATATTTTATAGCCGGTCCCAAGCCCGGATAAAGGAGGAGGGTTGTGTTAGGCCCTGACAGCCAGCATAAAATTCTGTCGAATCTTATGAACATGGATCAACGAAGGCGTCGTATGATCCATGTAGCCGACCCCACCTAGTGGGATAAGGCTTTGTTGTTGTTGTTGTATTTTTAATAAATAATTTGATAAATTTTTGTATTATGAATTTGGAAAATATCCAAAGATGGACTTTCTCCATAAACAATCATATTGGCCCATTAGTCATCTCCTTAATTTATACTTGTCCATTTACTCTCACTTTGCTACTATTATCAATGTGGGACTATCTTTGTATACTCAATTGTTCTTTTTCCCTTCATTTAGTATTGAATTTATTAAACTTTCAGCTTTAACTTATGGATTATGATCTTATTCAATTTTTTTCAATATCATAAATGTATGTTATAATATTTAATTATATTAATATATATTAGATAAATTAGTTATGGATGAATGGTGCAAACATTTGAAATACAAAAAAATTAACCAATAGAAAATTTGTATATAGTAATAAAATTCAATAAGAGTTTAATTTATTAAGTGTATAATAATTTTAATATCAAATCTTAAAATTAATTATAAATTTATGATTGTTATTTTTTCTTTTGTATAATTACATTTTGGCATCATATATATTTATATAATCAAAATATCATAGCTTGATTTACTATATCATATTAAATATCATATTTTATTATTATTCGGTCGGTTCGACCTGAAATAGACACTTATCCGGGTCATCGTCCGGTCTGGTCTAACAACATTGAACATAAGCTTTGATGAATAGGATATATTACTTCCTATGTGGATTAATTAATTTCCGTGTGCAATGCTAGGGTTTAAGAGTAGATTAACTTAAAGGGATCTCTTGTGTGGATCCCCATCATGAAGTCCTGATATAGTACTTTCCACGCAGCTCAAGTTTCCTTGAAATATACAGTCATTCCAATGTGACCAGATACACCAAAAAATATTGAAAGCCACGACTCATCTATTTCTTTATGAATTTGTTTATATATCTACCATGACTCATCTATTTCTTTATGAATAAGTTTATATATCTAGGCTGTGTTGAAAGCATTGTACACTGTGATGCTTCTTGTTGTGAGAGTGTGATGTGAGGTAGACACGTATTTTGGGCTTTTGTTACACATTTTGCACTTGCAAATTTCACAAGCCAGTTTTTTTAAACGAGAAAGGATGACTAACAAGATGGTAGTCAACCAAAGTTTCATTAATATTAGGGTAAGTTACAAGAGGATTTTAGAGGGAGAGGCCAACAAACCAAGCCTCACACAAAAGACTAAGATGGGTTTACATTATAAATACTTCACTCAAAAAATAAGCCCTCTGCATGATGGCTGATGTCTTCGGCGTAGGCATGCCCCCCACAGAGAAGCATGTCTTTTTGATGTAACCAGATCGCTCAGATGTACACCAGGGGGAGGGCTCTTTGTCTTCTGGTCCTGTAAACAACATCATGGTGCCTCCTGGTACCATTGGAAAAGGACCGCCAAAAAGCAACCTCCGACGCAGTGTTCATCCAGCTGATGTTTGCCTTCCTCCAGACCTAGGCAACCATGCTCTGCACTATTGAGCCACCGTGCTCCGTATGTCTTCGTTAGGATACACTGCCGCCTCAGTAACCAGGAAAATATTTTGATTTTTAGGGGAGCCTTGATCCGTCAAATAAGTCTGCAGGCCAAAAGCAGCTCAACATTATGATCAGAGCCGGCCACACCAAGTAAAGTATAAGCCTCACAGACAGTGAAGGTGCCTGTCCTCCAGATCTAGCCATCTTCCAAGTTGGCCCTAGGGGATATGTGTGATAATCTTGTCAGCATCAGAAGTAACTCATCAAATCGTTGATCGGAGAGATGTGTGAACCGATGCAGTGATCTTTGGAGAGGGGCAACTCCAGTGATGTGATCGATAGAGATTTGATTGGCGTGTGCAATGAGAGGACTCCTCTGCACCAAATGTACCTCAAAAAGCATGTTGACAGTGGTCGCCTAGTGGTGCCCTAATTTTCATGCCAAAGAAAAATAACTAGAAAGTAAAAAGATCCTGTCAATTTGATTAGTGGGGCCTAATTTTGATGCTAAAGAAAGATATCTAAGAGTAAAAATGTTCACTCAATTTGACTTGTCACACTGCCGTTTTTGGTTAACATACCAACCTTAAATTCCAGTCTTTCGAGACATTAGATATGGAATTTTATGTTACTATTATTAATAGGAAATTTCGAGCATAAAACTTCACATCTACTTGTCGCATCTATATTGTTTATCTCATTATTTGGATTTTTTCACAACTTGAGATCCCTACTTCATTTATTATTTCCTTCCTCCCCGGTGCTGGCAGGTTTATACGGATCTGCGTTACCGTGTTGGAATCTTGAACTGTCTTGATGATGGATTTTCTTGGACCATTCTGCGATGCAATCATGATGACCAAAAAGTTCACTCTGCACAAAAGATTGCACTAATGGCAGAATGCAATACGAAGTTAGCAATTGCCTTGACTGTTATGGAGGAATGTTTCCTTCCAATGGTGGATCCAAGAACAGGCATTGACATGATACCGCATGTGTTATATAATAGGGGGTGATGAATTTTTTCTTGTTGTTTTTCTTTTGCATATAACTTCCGTTACATTCTGAGTATGCTTGGAATTTTTTTCCGTACTTTGTGAAACACTTATATCCAAATATGTAAAACGTCTCCGAACTTTTATTTTTTATTTTATGACTTCCGAGTTGTTTTGGCCCTTTCCTTTGCTCAAATTATTTGCTCAGGAAGCAAATTTCATATCTGTGATAGAAGGATAGTGGTGTAACTCCAGCCACTTCTGGTTGCACAACAGCAAAAACTTGTCTTGATTTTACGGATGAGTGTTGGAATATATTTTGTTACTCTTAAAAAAATCCTCAACTTTGCCCCAAGATTTTAAAAGTTAAAAATTGTTATAAATAGTGAATTATCCAGATGCTCCAGAATTTGCTGGCTTCCAGTTCAGTCTAGTAGAACCACTTTCTTTTGGAGATCACTTTTTTTTTTCCTTTAAGATAGAAGAAAACAACAGCTCTACATAGGAGGAGAGAAATATGATAATATATGTAGACAAAATTTGGATAGCTTGTGCCATCTGTTTCCTACATGATTGTGTAACTTTACAGATAACTTTTCACTGATTCTAATTCCAATTAAATTTCTGTATATTAATCAACACTTACCTACCATCTCAGTGAGAAAAGTCGTTCTCCTTTCAGTAAGCATTTACACTCATGTTTTTATTAAAGAGAAGATTTATATACAACAACTATCATAATTTACCTCCTCAAGAAAAACTATCGAAATTTATTTCTTTACTTTCCTTTTCCAATAGGAAGAGTGAATTAATTGTGCGCCAAGTAGTCTAGTTGTCATCTATTATATCTTCAGTATGGTAGTGTTATGCTCGTGTTTTGCATTTTGCCTAAAAAATTGAGGAATTGATGAAGAATTATTATAGACCATCTAGTCAGACTATGCAATTGGATGCAACTATTGGGTAGTCATATTGGGTTTAATTGGTGCATCAGCTGCAGTGATATCTGCATTATCAGTTCATATATGTAGGTTTCAAGCCCAAGATTAAATCACCTATGAAAATATAGAACTTCCCAGTATATCCAGAACCTCCTGATTGCGATGGCATCGGATCGAATCAAGTAGAATTCATTTTCTAGGACAAATGTATCTGCATGTTTCTTTTAAGGTAGCAGAAAATCACAAATATGCGAAAGAGAAAAGAGAAAGCAGAAAGCAGAGAAGACAAATGTGACTGAAAGTAGAAAAGTGACAGAATTTAATTAGGTTGATGCATATCTTTGGTTCCATTCGTTTTTTGCAATATCTATAACTAATTCCATGATAAGTTTTCTCGTATTATTATTTCATGAGTACTTATTGACATTTGTTTACCAGCGCAATGAGGAAAGTTGTTTTCCTTTCAGGTCTAACTTTACTCGTTTGAATTTTCATGGATTTTACACTGTAGTCTTGGAAAAGGGTGATGAGCTGATATCTGTGGCATCACTCAGGTGCGCATTTTCATGTAGTTAATTGAAACTAACTAGAATATATAATTCAAACTAGTAAATCCATTATGACATTCGGTTTTTGTTGAATATAGTTTGTAGTGTCTAAATAATTTATTATCATATGACTCGTTGCATTCTAAGACGAGCATGCATTTGATATTTGATATTCTTTCTATCATTAAATCACGGTTGTTGTATTTGGTACACGTAAATATTTTGGGCTTCACTATGTTTTGTTTACAAGTTTTCTATGCAAGTATATCTCAATATTCTAAAACTTGAAATGTCTGAACGAACACATACAACAACAACAACGCCTTATCCCACTAGGTCGGGTCGGCTACATGGATCATACGACGCCATTCCTATTCGTTGATCTATGTTCATAAGATTCGACAAGATTTTATGCTGGCTGTCGGGGCCTAACACCACCCTCCTCCTTTATCCGGGCTTGGGACCGGCTATAAAGTATAGGCGGAGTTGTCTGAACGAACACATATACACCTATATTTGATGGTCAACATTACTCATAACACCCATATTTTGAATCCTTTGCGGTATATGTCATATTATAACAGATCTTCTATCCGTAATGTGGAACATAAATGTGCTTCTGGCAGTAATTATCCAATATGTTCTCTGTTTACATAGATTTAGTGGGTCCCTGACAGGGTTCATGTTTGTTATGAGTCCAGTTGAAAGAAATAAAATAGAAAGAATGTAGAAGCTCGAGTGCAAGGGAGGCCAAGGCGAACACTTGGCGAACTAATAGAGCAAGATCTATTGGTGAATAATATACCGAAAGGTTTGGTTACTAATAGAGCGGAATGGCGTCGTATGATCCATGTAGCCGACCCCACCTAGTGGGATAAGGCTTTGTTGTTGTTGTTGTTGTAGAAGCTCGAGTGCATGGTTAAAAGCAGGTGTAGATCACTATCAAAATTATGCTAATCAAGGAAAGTTTTTCAAAAAGAATGAAACAGTACAATGTTTTAAGAAGTGAATACTTACCAGAAGTTTGATTACTCTAAAAATAATGTATTAGACCATCCTTACTTTTTGTCACATTGCGGTTTTGTTTTCACTCACTCAATAATTTTATCTTGTTTCTCCTTGTTTCAGAAAAAGAAAATAGATGACAATGATTAACCAGAATGAACTTCTCATAAAAAAAGTAACCAGAATGAAATTTTCTAATCATCAAAATTTTAATACCCATCATATAAAGCCAGTTGTTGATGTGTGCTAGGATGAGTCAACATCAACTTGTTTCATTGGAAGATTCAAGTGTTGGCAGAGCACAGGGGGGCTCTACTTGTGTATTAACCAGACAACCAAATTTTGTAAACCCTTCTGGAGCCAAAACTCAAAAGAAAAATAAAACAAAGAATTTCTTCTCAAAAAAAAAAATAAAACAAAGAATTAACCTACCTCAGGCATTGAAGAGCCATTGTTTCTTAGAAACAACAACAACAACAAAGCCTTATCCCACTAGGTGGGGTCGGCTACATAGATCATACGACGCATTCGTTGATCCATGTTCATGAGATTCGACAGGGTTTTATGCTGGCTGTCGGGGCCTAACACAACCCTCCTCCTCATGATCCATTGTTTCTTAGAAAAATGTAATAAAAAGGAAATTCACATATTGAACTATACTTCTCCATCAAAAGAAAAACAAACCTCTACTCCATATTGTGGTGTCAGCTTTGGTCAGCATGTTGTGGGGATGGTGTAGTCTTCTTGCCCTTGTGTAGTTCATTATGTCAGAATTTTATTTGTATTGCATTATTTAAATGACTTACTGCAGATTCCAGATGGAGTGTGGTGACATTTTTATCAAGATTTAGGAACATTAAAGAAAGATCCATCATTACTGCATCCATTAAGTTAATAAGATAAAGAAAATTATATTGATGAGTTACCTTACTTTACATTTACTTAAACTCTCAAATTAACATTCATGTTGTAGTGAGGATATCTATTTTTCTATTCGTGAAATTTATCCTCATAAATTGTGCAGCCATAATCATCATGGGTGTAATTTTTTATGATGATTTTGCAGAGTGCATGGAGTGACAGTTGCAGAGATGCCTCTCATTGCAACCTGCAGTGAACACCGTCGACAAGGAATGTGTAGACGACTGATGGATGAAGTTGAAAAGGTTTTCACTAGCTTTGTGACAGTTAAATAATCAATTTGAGTTCATTTATGCTTTTTCCTTTGTTTCAATCAACAACAACAAAGCCTTATCCCACTAGGTGGAAAATCATATTTGTTTCAATCATCTGGAAAAAAATCATATTTGTAACTTACATTGTTCTTGGCATGATAATTCTTTTCTGTCTTTCCAGAAAACATAATTCTAAGACAAGTGCAGTTTAGGTCATTTTTCTTCCTTATGTAGTTTATTCTACTTTTATGTGAATATATGTCTAAGGCCTTTCTGAGAAACATGGTATCTTTCTAAAGTGGAAAATCTTTCTTTTACGGACCTAAGATGAGCCAAGAACTATGAATGTTCTTTCGTTCTATGGTTATTTATAGAATGATACTGCATTCTTTGGCATGTACAAGGAGAATAAAATTTTTCAATTACTTTCCTTTATTATACTGAACATTAATAGTAAGACATTTATTTTCTTTCAATTGAGCTTTTTATTTTTGTGGTTTGTGCTTGGTATCTGAAAATTCTCATTGGCATTGACCCAAGTTATATATTACACTGCGTTTTTTGTTTCATATGGAAGTAATTTTCCCAAAAAAATGTAAATAGGACAATACTTGTCCATGCTATAGTTACCTTTCAATCTGAATAATTTCCATAATTGAATCTGTTTTTAGTAAGTGCTGAAAGCCACCACGTTTCCGTCTCATCTCCAGTCGAGTTGAATCATCTCCGGCCGAGCAAGCAGCAGCACTAGCATATTGCTTCCTTATAGTGTCGTGTTCCTTTGTCTTTGTAGCGGTCTTATACCGATTTTATCTCTTCTTGTAACAGTTTGCAGTTAGTACAAAAGTAGTGTATGGTGTGTGTTGTCGTGAGTGTTCTGTAGTTATTTTTCCATTTGAATAGAATCGTGTTCTACCTTTTGTTGCTTCCACTCTTTCCTCTCGTTTTCTTCTGTCTCTTTCCACCTTTTCCGTCTTCCTTTCTGGCATCATTCCGACATGCGATCCTGTGCTCAGATTTTGACATCGTATCATAGCCTTGGCGTTGAAGGTCCTCTCAAGCTTCACCGTCACAGCTAGAAGAATGCATTCGTCTTCAACTTCGTCGCCGCCCGGTGAACTGAGTTTGGCGTACATGGCGCCTGTAAGTCCAGGCGACACCGGCAAGTCCACGAGCGTGAGATCCGCAGAGATTGTTTCTTGACGATCTTCTTCGTCTTCCATTTTCTCAGCGATCTCCATTTTCTTGACAAGTTTCGTCTTGTTCTTTGTCCTTCTTTGAGCTTTCTGTCTCCACAGATCTTCGGTCGCCGGTTTTCTTCTTCCGCTGCTTCCACTTCCCTTCCTCTTCACTTCTGCTGCTTGTTTTGTTTTTCCTCTTCCAGCGACATCCGCAACTGTCTTCCCACCGCCGATGTCCTCCCTGTTTTCTTGTTTTTCATGGCAATTATTGGCCATATCAGTTTCTCGACTCATCGGATTTGGGAGTTCTGACTCCATATTGCGGTGGGCCGGTGGCAATCACCGTGTTACCGATATGTGTTGGAGTTTCAGAGTTTTACCTCCATTTCATAGTGGAAATCACCGAGTTCGCCGGCATATTCTTCAGCTCGGCGGTTTCTTTCACGGCCATGTCCTCTGGCTGATTTGGTGCTTTGTCTTTGATTTCTTGCCAATCGAGTTCGTCGGTAATGGAGTATCATCTCCACTCCATGGCGTTCTTCATTCGTTTTCTGAGCTTTTGGCTCATTGATTTCGTCAGCGTTATCGTTGGATTATTGGAGCTTAACTTCCATTTTCTTGCCGTCGTCATTGTTGATGACTGGGTTTCATCTCAGTGGTGATCACTGATTCAACCGGCGCAGCGTTCAAGTCATCGGCTGTTCTCCAGGATCCCATCTTCTCTTCTCCGGCTTCGTCTGGCGTTAAAGTGCAATTGCGGTGCATCTATTCTTCATGGCGGAAATCGCCGCGTTGTGTCGCAGCTCATTTCTTGGAAGCTTGTATTCATCCAGCCAGAGATTGATCTGCAAACTGGAGCTCCATTCACTTCCGGTCTCCGTCCCATCTGTTGGCGACAAATTCAATATTATTTCTCTCTTTCTAGTTTTTCTCCGTTATTGTAATCAAGTCGCAGCTCGTTTGGAGCTTGCAGAGATCGCTGCTAGGCTTGTTTTCTTTTTTCTGCCACATTGTTGCTGTTCATTCATCTTCCTGTGCGTTTAATTCTATCGACAGTCGGTCATCTTTTCTTATGCTCCAAGTTTCTTATGCTCCAAGTGTTCGGTTCTTGGTGTTCTCCAGCTTCGCCCTGGCAGTTGTGTTTTTCCTCTCGGTTCTCTTTCAGTTAACGCTTTTGGCGTCTGGCATCTGCAACTTCTTGAAATGGTTGAAGTCGAAGCAATCCCAGTCTCTTTAACAGGTGCTCTGCTCTCACTCATACACATGGCGGGCGACATGCTAATTCAAGCAGTTGTGTGCTCTGGTCTCTCTGTTTCTTCTGCCCAAAAGCTTCTATTTGCCTGCTGTTCATTGTCTTTCAGCGAGGGGGCATCTGAGGAAGCGCTTCTGAAACGGGCAGTGTTGTCATGTGTATTCCTTGCCATCTTCTTTCATCTCCGATCGAGTTCGTTGTTTGTCATCCAGCTCTACAAGTCGTCGGATCCTGTGATTGGCTGCTGTGATCTTCTCTCGTCGATGATTGGCGTCTGCAGCTTCTCTCGTCGACGTGATGACAATCGTGCAAGTTGTCAATGTTCAGCTTCTTCCCATCATCAACTTGAGGGGGTGTGTCGAAAGCCACCACGTCACCGTCTCATCTCCAGTCGAGTTGAATGATCTTCGGACGAGCAAGAAGCAGCAGCATCATATTGCTTCCTTACAGTATCGTGTTCCTTTATGTCTTTGTAGCGGTCTTATACCATTTTATCTCTTCTTGTAACAGTTTGCAGTTAGTATAAAAGTAGTGTATGGTGTGTGTTGTCATGAGTGTTCTATAGTTATTTTTCCATTTGAGTAGAATTGTCTTCTACCTTTTGTAGCTTCCATTGTTTCCTCTCGTTTTCTTCTCTGCATCTTTTTCCACCTTTTCTGTCTTCCTTTCCGGCATCACTCCGGCAGACGGCCCCGAACTCAAATTTTGACACTAAGCAAGAGCATTCACTGCCTATGCCTTATGGTCATAAAAAAATTGATGTTCCACCTTGAAAAACACCTTTTTTTGGTCTTTGCATTTTGTGTCAAGAAGAAATTGTTTCTAGTTCAAATTGTGTAATTCGTGCTCAATATTTTCTTAGCATCAAGATCCTTCAATGACTGTAACCCTCTTGTTTAGATGTCAATAATGTTACAAGTATGAAACACATCATTTTAAATTTGTACATTAACTTGCATCTATTTTGTTAATGGTTATAGATGCTGAGATCTTTCAAAGTTACGGTGCTGGTTTTATCGGCAATCCCAACTTTAGTTGAAACATGGACATCAGGTTTTGGTTTTAGGCCTATTGGCGATGAAGAGAGGAAACAGTTAAATAATGTCAACTTGATGTTGTTTCCTGGTACAGTATTGTTAATAAAGAAAATAGATGAAGCTATAGCTGATGAACCAGGTGCCCATATATGCTTACTCTAGAACTTGTACTCATATGCCATTTTTATGTCCTTGTTTGTATTGACTGTATGTCTACAATTCTTTGGCTTTCGATTGCAGGAATGCAAAGTCAGTCACATTTTGGGGAACTGTCTCTTCGTATGGATTGTTCTTTTGAACAAGGTTCTACTGAACTGTGACAGATTGATGGGAATGATAGAATAAACTTGAATGTGGAAACTTTGAACTCTGCCAGTATTACTCCAGTAGAAGGAAACTCTATGATCCTGTGAAAACCTGCTTGAATATGCAGAAATGATTACCATGTTATATGTACTAAGCATTTGCCTTTTGTAGATCAAGTCTGGTCAGTGGAACGAAAAGCTGAGGAAGACATTGACATTTGCATATCGGTGGCCGATGGATCTACTGGCCTGCACTCTTTGCAGCGCGTTATTGTTATTTCATCTCTGAAAATTGCCTTTCCGAGTAACTCTAATGAGAAACAACTTGATATTATTTCAGATGCTTTTGCTAAGAGCACCAATGAAACGGATACCAGAAATACCTTCTGAATTTTGAGAAGAAGGCACTGATTAGCCGATTGGTAGTAGAAGCCCATCATTTATCAGATGAACAGTCTGCCCGTAAATAACCAAGGTCTCTAAAGAAGAATTATGTTGGCAACTATGAAGCTTAAAAATGGTCTTCTATTGATGGAAAGATGGTAGCCAATCCTCCCGAAGCCTAATGGATATTATTTTTTGGTTTGGAGATAAGTTTTATGGAAGGTTCCCCTTTCTGGTTTCTTTGAATGTGGCATCAGTGCTGGAAAGGGAACTATTTTATTCTTACATGAAAGCATACCAAAAGTGGTAGCACCAGCTGAGACTATTTTGGACCGACAAAAAGCTTGGCCAATAACTTCATAAAGTCTAACCATTTCTACAGACGGACCCATAACAAGATTTGTGCATAAATGTAGCTTAATATTTGTTTATGGTTGGAGGATCTAATGGAGGATCCTCATTATGCGTTTGATAACCAGTTTTGTAGAGATGCTGCAACAGAAGAGCTGACAGACTGTGTATAGTTGTAGTTGTCATTCTTTGCTTAGAATTAGTTGTTCTGGACAGATTGAAAGAACGTTATAGTTGACTTTATGTAGGACTTGGAAAGAAGCATTCATCAAGTTATTAATTCTTTTTTCCCTAAACACATGCAAAGTTGCATACTGAATTAGTGGGAGCATGCAATCGGAAGGCATAAAAAGCATGCATGGAAAATAAAAGCTTTGTTTTTCGCCTATTCTTGACGTGTTAGAGGATATTTTATTGAGTTTATAGGACAGGTCAAACTACGCTCAATGCTTGTGTTAGTATACAACATAAAAATATACTTATAAGTTAGAAATAATAAAGTGAGGGAGTCGAACTTCTTTTTACTTATAAATTATTTGGTCAAACTAGTTAATTTAGCATAATATTCTTAACTTATTTTAATTTTATCTTATAAAAAATATCTTTTCATCTCTTCTTTTCTATTTTTTTTCTCTTAGTGCTACATGTATTGTTGCGAATGATCTCAATGGAATCAAATGAGATCGATCGACTCTCTTGGGAGATGGTTTTACCTCTCTCAAGAGGATCATACTAATGAAGAGCAATATCAATAATCAATGTGTTATCACGTAAAGTGATGCGTGTGCAATCATTGCTTTTGGGCTGTGCGATCTGCTTAAGTGTGCAATGATGGATGAGATTGGAGTAAGTGGTTTTTGTTCATCATGATGGAACTAGGGAGGATTCTTTGATCCATTCTCCCTCTTTTGCGCTCCTGTACTCATCCTCGCTAAGGTCGTCGCTTATCCTTGCTTTCCTTATCCTCGCTTTCTTCTCAGGTTGCTCCTCCTCGCTCAGTTGTTGCTCCTTGCTTAGGTCATTCTCATTATTGCTATCATATAGGTCCATTCTTCGTAGTCCGCTCATCCTGCCCTCTAAGGTTGTCAAGAACTACAATGATGCCAAATGAAGAACCATGACCACATCTCCACCTCGATGGCGGCTTTAGGTTGTGCTTTCTCATTGTCATGCGAGCACTTTGTCGAGAATCATTGATTAAATCCTCAATCCTCCTATGCGAAGGTGAATTGCCTTTGTCGTCACATGTGATTCGTCTTATTGTCTCTCGTATTCATAATGTTCTCAACATCATATTCTTTTTACAAGAAATTACGAGTCATGTGTTCAACTATAAATTGATTTTGTTTTCTTGTATTTGAACATTGTATGAGTACACATAGTGCCAATTATTTCTTACAAATAAACATATGAGTTTGCCATATATATCTTTAAGGGATATATGGAGGTGTAAACTCAAAAAAATGTTTACATGTGTAGATTCATGATTGGATCAATATTTAATGGTAGATGTCATTGTGACATCAAACAACTAAAGTTATCTTAACTTTCTATATTAAGATTCACCATCAAATTTCAATCCAACGATTGCACTACACATGTAAATTCTTTATGGGTTTACACATACATTTTTTTTCTATCTTTAATATTAGATCATCAGTTTGTTTGCAACAAATCAACATTAGCAATGATATCATGTACACTCCAATGCAATGTGAAGATAAAATGGATGAAAGGATGCTTACTCAAGATAGGTAGTTACTTTATTAAAATCATACTTAACATTAATACATATAACCTCATTATTTTGATTTGTGTATAGTGTGCATGGTACTAAAGATGATACTAATAATGGCATTAGAAATATAGATGAGAATCATGAATAGTCGCATGATGTCGATGGCAAATTGTTTGTTGGAATGATATTTATTCGATGGTCAAACATATAATTATTATAACTTATATGCTAGAATAATAGGTTTTCCTATATGAAAATTTGCTCATAAGCCAAATGGGAGAAGAAAATACGAGGGAATGATTTTTATTTGTTCTAAAGAAGCCTATAAATATCTCAAAGAAAATAATGAAAATGATGTGAAATGAAGTAGAGAACAAAAGACCATCTAGTAAGCTCATGTATTTATCAATAAAATGAAGGATAAAAAGGGGATTATAAGAAGGTTTCGAAAAAAAATGTTGTGATCACTTAGTAATTGATGCAGTATTGCTAAAGATTTCATTACATAATTTCACGTGGAAACTAGCTAGTACTAAACTATTAAAGAAAACCAAATCAATTTTAGAAAATAGAGTTGGTGATTACTACTACCCCTCTTTTAACCCTCTCTCCCTTCAATCCAAATAGGGGATACGTGTAGTCTTCTAAACGACTCTTATTTCTTAGGCTTTCGTTCCTTGTTATCCTTCTTATGAGCCCTTGCAAAGTCCTCTCTGAGAATCAGACCTTCAAACTTCTTGTAATAATTTCAGGGGATGTTTACTGTATTGCCTTTTCATATTACTTAACAATTGACATTGCCTGACATAAAGATTGTCTTTTATTAAATTATTAATAACGTGCATTACCTTTTTTAATATGTATAATATTAATTCAATCGGCACTACTTACTTATAATAAAAAATTACTAGGTAGTGATAGTTTATATTAAAATGCCCTTTATCACTAATGTCAAGTTAAAATTATTTAATCCAATTGAATCTCGAATACAAAAATCATAAAATTGATAAATTAAATAAATATAGTTATAAATATTTTATATCTATTTAAATGAAAAATAATGGTAATAAATATTGTAATATTCAAAATAATAACTAATAATATGCAATTCGTACGAATAATAATAATAATAATAATAATAATAATAATAATAATAATAATAATAATAATAATAATAATAATAATATAATTTAAATAATTAATATGAATAAAAGGAATATATAGCTCTCATTTTGAGTAGTGCATTTGTCACACCCAACTCCGTAACTAAGTTCTAATACCCATTATCATAATCTTAGGTATGTTTAGCAATTTCAAAAATAAAATCGACAAAAACATCCTCCCTTATTTATCTTGTGGTATTTGCCAACAAACATACAAAAGACACATATATATTCATCAAAGTTTAATAAAAAATTATAAGAAAGGACAGTCGCATATTGTCATTATTTTTTTTTCCACAAAGCATTTCACATATAACCCCACAGGATCAAGTCTCATATAAATTTATAAAAAATTTCTCACAAACTTAATTACATTATCTAAGGCTATCTATTACATATGCATGCTTCAAAAAAATAAAAGTGAACGGGAATTAAAGTGCTTCAGCGGCTCAACCTCTTCTATATGTAGCAAAATCAAGCTCTGAGTCGTCTCAACTCAAGAACTTATGAGTATTTAAAAATTTTAAAATAGGTACTATGAGCAACAATCATTTGCTCAGTGAGTGAAATAAAAATACAATATAAGGGAACAATACGAGTGCATATATCATTTAAATAACCACATTTCTTTCACATGAGAAAACATTTAAAGCATTGTGCATATAACATAACTTATCAAATCATATGAACTTTCACATAAGTAAAAATAATTTAAGATATAATCATTTTCATAATTAAACTTCACACATGTGTCATTGCACATACTCATAATGGGTCAATACATATCCCTCTATGATCATGTGTTATACAATTAAGCAGAGCTTCATAATTAAGAGTCACGAATACGCAGAGCAAATCATGAGTCAATACGTATCTTTCTATAATTGTGTGTCATACAGTTAAGCAGAGCTTCTCAATCAAGGGTCAGATACGCAGAGCAAATCATGGGTCAATACATATCCCAATCATGATTATGTACTACTCAATCATGATTATGTACTACACAATCATGATTCTCAGATACACAGAGTATATCATGGGTCAATACGTATCTCAATCATGATTGTGTGCCACCCAATCATGATTCTCAGATACGCAGGGCATATCATGGGTCAATACATTCACGCAGAGCACAAAGGGCAAAGACACCCGATATATGCCCAAAAGGCTTCATGTATATCGAATACGATCTCAAAGACCTTTTTCAACTAATATGGCTAATGAACACATGGAGTTTAACAATATCAAAATACATGTGTCATAATCACATATCATTATCAAGTAAAACTTATTTTCACTTCACAAGCATTGTTTGCTGAAAACATTTTTGTATAAGATGTTACTCCATCTCATATGAAATCCTTGAAATATATCATAAATACTTTTCATAGCTCAAGATATATTTCAGTAATAATAATAATCTTTGCTTGAGGTAATACTATAAATAAAAGAACTAACATATAACATTTTGCTATGTTGTAAATTTACCCACTCACATTGTACTTTATCCCTTTAAGGAGGCTTATTAGATTTCCTCCCTTTCCCTTGCAACTTGATGTTTTCCTACAAATGATAATATCTTTTTACTTTCCAATCACTAACAAGGTAATATGCAATGCATGCTCATGATGTATGAATGCTTATGCATCCTAAAATGCATAGAACCTCCTCTAATACCAATTTTTAGCTTCAGACACTTATATTCATAAGTTATTCCACACTTGGAACTTTTCAATTCCCCAAAGCTTAACTAGGTGCCGTTTCAGGATTTCAGACTGAGTGTCTATCAATAAATAATTCATAACTTCTTAACCCCATGGGCAAATCTTTTGATTCTTAATTAATTAGAAACTAGACATACTAAGATTTTCAACCCTTAAATATCATTATCAAATTCCAAGTGAGTAAGTCCGGACATCCCAAGAAATCTGACCTAGGGTTTGTGCCCTAGCAGACTTTGTATCACTGAAATATTGATTTATATATTTCTTCAGAGTTGTCCATTTAACTAGGGCATAATTTTCCTGAAAATTATACTTCATTATTATGTTGTCATAAAAATTAGAAATTTAACTCGTTGTATAGAATAAAAATAGTTAATTTGGGTCATGATTTGTCCATGTTCTAGAATCTGACAGAAGAATAACTCTGAAATGAAAAAAATCATTTCTCCCAAGATACATGTCCAAATAGGATGATTCCACTCTCACCGAACCCTTGGAATGTCTATTTAAACATATCCAAATTTCAAACCCTAATTCACTCTATTCTAACCGTGCCCTAATTTCAAATAGAACTTGTATCAGACTTAGGACAAGATGAGTGACATGCGAAGTTAAATTCATAACTTCCTCTATAAAATTCCTTTTTAGGTTATTCCAGAGGCCATGGAAAGCTAACTTTTAATGGATTAGCCATACAAAATTTCATAATTTATGGTTTGTTTATCACGAAGTAGTGATTCTCTCAATCAGAAGAATAATTTCCGGATCAAAACTCACTTGGAACAGCCGATGTTCCCGATTTTCCCTAAGTTGTTTCGCTCGAGTTCTTTCTCTGGTAATTTTTCTACGGTGAAAAGTTAAGTGGCTTATATTTTTTTTTCAGAATTTTCTAAAGTTATATGGCGGTTTGAAAAAATATCCCTTTGAGCAGCTCTCACCTGTCTGCTTCAACTACTTGGAACTTAAGTGATGATCAATCACATTTTTTTATCATAACTAAGTGTTTTAATCCTAATTAAGCTTACTTAATTCTATTAAACATATATATTATAATATTTAGAAATTTTACAATTTATTCCTAATAACCTTATGTAATAACTTTGTAAAGTTTATCGATAATTAGGTAATCATTATGCTCAAATCGAAATATTAATTACTATATACAAATATCACTAAATGGACATCCAAACTAACTTAGTATGTTAATTAAATGCATGATTATGCACAAATGATATTTCTAGGACACGTCCGTGATAGCATTACAACTTCATCATTAGCCGTTCATCAACTTGATGATCATTTGCTTTTATCTGCAACCTTCCATGCAGGGAAAAAACTCAGCTCAACCTCTCTCATCTGTATCTCTCCTCCTTGAGCAATGAGAACTCTTGTTTTCCAATTCCAATCATCGAAAGGGAGAAAGGAGGTTTCAACTGCTTCAAAGATAGGGAAAATAGAGAGAATGTGAAGGAACCATGCGGAAGAGATGGAGCGTAGGAAGAAATCAATTAAATCAATGCCCCAGAGTAACATAGACATAATTCAGAAATGAAATTTCACCATAAACTCTATTTTCCCTTGTTTTTGATCTACAATAACTTTAGTGGGAATGTGACAATCATAATTTGGAGTAGCTACAAAAGATTTTGCATACAAAGAGAGAGAGGGGAAAGACATAGAGGAGATTCTAAGAGTTTGAGAGAAAGAGAAAATGGAGAGAGAATGGGTGAAAAAATGGAGAAAGAATGGGTATCCTTTGTCAGCAAGGCCACCATGTCCTCCAATACCATTTTGGCCTCAAAACCTCTCTCTCTCCCCCCACCAATTAAAATTTGAGCTCTCTCTCTCTCCACCAATTAAAATTTGAGCACTTCGGTGAGATTATGGATTCGTCGCCCATGTTCACCTCTTTCCTCTAAAGGGATTTCCTTCATCTCTTCGACGAATCATCGAGATCGAAATCCTATAGGGCAGTGAGTTCTCATGCAAACTTAGGCGTCGTAGATCCAGCAATCCATTGTTAAATTTGATCCAACGGTAGATATTAAATAGCCAAAAATTATAGCTCAAAAGGTGTGTTGTACAAATATTGACCCTAATTAATATTGATAATTATTATAACAACAATGGTAATAAATTTTTTTGTTGTTATATAATTTGTCTAAAGATTGAAAAAAGGTAGCAATAGAAAGAAGATAAAATTATATTGCCACTTGAGTGACAATTTAGATGGACACCTCCACCTAATTAATGTAGATTGTCGGCAAACTGCAATGTTAGGTAATAAAAATTATCTATTAAAATAAAACAAATAATACAATATGGTGGGCCCATATAATTTAACTTCATATTATCAATAATTTAGAAAGATTACTCATAAGAAAACACCTCCTTAGGTCATCTACGGTCCTTCTAAACTAGTTTGATTCACAGGTTTCAAACGTTCAACCTTTTGATAGACATTGAAACTTCAGTTGAAAAGATGTCAATTAATCTTATCTATAAGGTACATTTCGTATGTGATATCTTTCTAAGAGATCCATAAGATTACTAAATTATTCTACTGTATAATTAATTACACCACATTTTACCAATCATATAAGTTTGTGGTCATATTTCTCTTATACTTCTCCTTTGGTCTCATAAAAAAGTTATCTACAAGTTAGACATATGTGATTGACAATATTTTACTCCTTAACATGTGTTTACTAATCCTCCTTAGTCATATTTAACTTTCTAGTGTACACAAAAATATAATTTTTCATTTCATCTCCAAGCATATATGACCTTTTAATTTCATATTTTGCACTCATATTCCCCATTTTGTCATGTCAAGAAGAACATGCAATGATATTAAAGGCGATATTAAAAAAAATATTCTCTTTTGTTATATCACAAAAAATTCATATATAGCATGTGTGACGGGCAAAACTGGCTCTCCATGATTCATAAGAACTATTCATGAAATCATAATTTTTAGATACAAGTTTTGAGATAATTATGAAGTTTCAAATCTTAGTTAAAATTTATCATTTTATTTTAAATTTAACATGAGCAAAATACCATCACATATTGAAATCACCTTAATCTAAATGATGAGTAATCATAAGATGATGACAATTTTATTTTCATCAACAAGACAACACTAAAATTATTCTACACATTTTTCTCTTTTTATACCAAAGAAATGACAATTTTTCAAATTTATACATAGAGAGGAACAAGAAATAATTTACTTTTTATGACATGAGGGATAACTAATGAAATGCATTAGTTGTCTAGTATTTGTGGATCATGGGCTCTTGATGTATGCTAGTTATTTCATAATTACGTGTTTGGTACATACGCTCTAAAAACTCATGATATGATTTTGCGATACAAATTTGGAGAAAAAATGAGTTTATTTATATTCTCTAACTCAATAATCTTGTTGTAGTTTGACTAATCCAGCCATAGACCAGCTTTTTGGCTGGTCCTGGGTCCACTTCGAAGTCGGAGTAAGGTTTAAACCAACTTTTTCCAGCCAAAATAGATGAAAAAAAAAATTCATGAAACTACTTGAACTAATCAACTTTAGAGAATCAATCAATTCAACATGTAATTTCTTATGGGTTGCAAGGGATGACACTTATACATTACCAAGACAAGTTAGATATATGTGATTAATAAATAATAAAAAAATGCATTTGAACTCTTGTGATATGTTTCTAAAAATTGTGTACCAAACAAAGCCATATCTTTTTTTTAAAACTAAATATAAATCAAGATTAAGTTTGCATCAGCTTTTGTTTGGCACCATGTTGTTTGAATGGGATCCGACTAGACCAATATTGTTAAACCCTAAAGGTAATTATTTAAACTAATCAATGTCGTTAGTGCATCAACTTAATAAATTGCAATTGTTGTTAAACTTTACTAGGTTGTATAGTACTTACGTCAAATGCATTAGTTGTTTACTACTTGCGTATCATAAATAGGTGCATATTTTGTACTCTAGATGCATACCAGTTATTTCATAATTACATGTATTTTTGGTCCGTACACGAATCATCCAACCATAGACCGACACTATGGCGAGCCCTAATTTCACCCCAAAGATGGATTAGGGTTTGAACCAATTTTGTCAAAAAAAAAAAAACTCTATAAAAACACCAATTTTGATGCATCCTCAAATCAGAAATGAAAAAAACAAAACAAAGGAAAGAGAAAAGAAAATATTGCTAACCTGTGGCTAAAAAAATAAAGAGGAAAAGAAAATTGATTATAAAGAAGTAGAAATGGAAAGAAAATAAGTAAAAGGAAGGAGAAACAAATGGTGCTAGAAAAAAAAGAAAAGGAAGGAAAAGGAAAGAAGAAATCAAGGGTAAATGCAGGAAATATTTGTAATAATTTGGAATATGAAATCATTTTGCCATGATATTTTTAGATGTGTGTTTCAAACTAAAATAGAGAAAGAGAAATTAACAAAAGTTGAAATAAAATGGAATTAAGAAAGGATGAATAATAGGGGAAATGCTCTAATTTTAGATATGGCATATTTTAACATGACACCGAAACACTATTATATGTTTTAACTAAAATAAAAAAAAGTGCTAATAATATTATAAGCTAATAAATTCAAAAGAGGCAAATAAATTTGTTTCATTGAAAAAGAAAAACGGGAAATAAGTAAAAATAAAAAATATTAAAACTAATACGAATAGTTAGATCCAAATAAATTTTATGAACAATCTATAGGAAAATAAAGGACAAGTTTGAATAACGATTTTCTTTATCATTTTTCTTCTTCTATTTTAAGATGTGAAATAAAGAAGGCATATGTATATCATTAACTAATTTGTATTCGACATTTCTTTATTATCTTATATTATTTTTTTATTAATATTTGGTTTAACATTTTTGGGTCGGACGACTTTTTCAAAAAACATAATAATAATATTTTAATTACAACAAAAAGGAAAGAAAGGAAAAAAAAATCCAATCTTTGCCCCCGTCCCGTCGTTAACTCGTCGTACGTCGTCCTCCGTCCGCTTACTTCGGCTTCCACTTCCCTTTCTCGCAACAACTCTCTTGCAAGTTGCAACACTGCAACCCAACCCTATGGTGGCCGCCGCCGCCTTTTCTTCCTCCTGTTCTTCTTCTTCGCTCCTTCCCCCGGCGCGCGATCCCGCTTTGGTAAGAAGAAGCTCCAATCCCATCCCCGCTCCACGCATGGCCACGACTGATCTGATGCCCTTCACCTGTTTGTTTCAGGGGTTGAGCGATTTCTGGAGTTTTCGTCCGACATTGGCTTTCCATCCGAGGAACCGGCGGACCACGGGCGCGCTGGCGATGTCGATGACGTCCGGCTCCGGTTGCCCCGGAGATAAGGAGAGGGACACGAGCGCTGCTGCTGCTGCTGCCGCCGCCGCCGCAGCTGAAGGAGTCGCTACGGATGGTTTGGACCATTCTTCGTCTCCGGAATTGGGTTTGTCCTGACTTTGCTTGTGAAGCGGTGTCGGCTTGTTCTTCATATAATTCTCGTTTTTTTTCGGTTTGCAGAGGTGGTGGACAGGGAACCGGGTATCTCGACCATATTGACAGGGTTCGGCAATTCGTTTGATCCATATGGAGCTTTGAGCACGCCTTTGTACCAGACATCCACATTTCGTCAGGTGAAAGCTTCGTCTTTTATTGCATCTTGTGCCAATCTAAATTTGATGAAATCACAGGCGTTGGGATTTTGGGCAGCTTTTTCATGTTACACCTATAAGGCGTGAGGTTTTTAGAAGTTCCTGGAAATTTCTGTGCAAAGAGGGAATGAAAATATGATGTAGATTTTCCTTGCGGAGTCATTTATGAATGGATTTCATGCCACACACAACACATTGTTGTCTATGTATTGTAAAAAACAATTAGTTTCCAAAAAGTTATTGGAGCGGAAACTAAATATGAACCAGATTCTTTGTCACACTGATCCAAGAATTAATCAATAATAGAAAAAATTTCTTCTCCACCAGTCAAATCACTCACCATTTTAGATCTTGTGTACCAAAAATTCTTTCCAGAGTTCTTTAACGCCACTCACTTGTGTGTTTCTCTCATCCTTTCTTGACAGTTATAATATAACAAAAGAAAAGTGGTAGTTTTCTCGTCTGAAAACACTTTTAGTTAAAGAATAATAAATAATATTTGGATTATTTGGACTGCCTATATGTGTGGAGACATTTGCAAAAGTCTGAGAGTGTTCAGATACTCTTGGATGGAGATTCTATGTAACTACAGTGGAGATTATTGTTGTTCTGCATGTTTCTTCTTTATTTTGTCATGCAAAATTCTGATTCATGAAAAGGGCATAAAGTTCGTTTCTTTTTCTTATGCTATAGATGAAAACATAATTCTTTATTGTTGTACTCATACAATTAATAAGTAATTTGCCTTCATCCTAGAATTACAGATATTCAGTTTATGCAATTCCATGTGCGTCTACTTCTGTTATGATGAAATATTTTATAACATGTCTTTGAGGTTTCTAGGATGCAATCCTGCATTTTGTATTTACAACAAACAACAACAACAACAAAGCCTTATCCCACTAGGTGGGGTCGGCTACATGGATCATACGACGCCATATATTCGTTGATCCATGTTCATAAGATTCGATAAGGTTTTACGCTGGCTGTCGGAGCCTAACACAACCCTCCTCCTTTATCCGGGCTTGGGACCGGCTATAAAACATAGGCGGAGTTCATATAACACAACCCTCCTCCTGCATTTTGTATTTATTCTAATTAATTTTTTCAGCCTTCTGCAACGGAGTATGGGCCTTATGACTATACCAGAAGTGGTAATCCAACTCGAGATGTACTGCAAAGGTTCGTTGGATTCACGCTATTTAATGGGTTCCATTACCATGGATTCCATGAACAGCCAATAACATGTTATTCATTGGTAAATATCCTTTTTCTTTTGTGACAATCAGTCTCATGGCTAAGCTTGAGAAGGCTGATCGTGCATTTTGCTTCACTAGTGGCATGGCTGCTCTCACTACTGTAACACATCTTATCGAAGCTGGTGTGAATCTGTTTTTAGTATCATAATATTTGATGTTATGTGCAATTGAAATGTTAACATTGTCCTTGTCTAGGTTATGAAATTGTTGCTGGAGATGACATATATGGTGGTTCTGACCGACTCCTTTCACAAGTGGCCCCCAAGAGAGGAGTAACTGTGAAGTTCGTTTGACACACTTTACTTCCTCTGCAGTTGTCTTTTGTGCAAACTAATAAAATTTTTGGATACTGTAGGCGGGTTAATATGTCTAACCTTAGCGAGGTGGAATCTTCAATTGGACCATTGACCAAGCTTGTTTGGCTAGAAAGCCCTACTAATCCTCGACAACAAATTATTGACATACGGGTATAATGCTACAGTGGCAAATTGGACATCTGATTTCCATGAATATATAAATATAGGTTATGTGAATGAATGATGATACAAAAGTGGCCATCAATCAATATCTTAACTTATTTATAGGTCCATCATCATTAATTTTCTAATATCTTAGAACTTTGTAGTAAAATTATGGGGCAATCATGTGAATTTACAACAACAACAACAACAAAGCCTTATCCCACTAGGTGGGGTCGGCTACATGGATCATACGATGCCATTCCGCTCATATATTCGTTGATCCATGTTTATAAGATTCGACAGGATTTTATGCTGGCTGTCGGAGCCTAACACAACCCTCCTCCTTTATCCGGGCTTGAGACCGGCTATAAAATATAGGCGGAGTTGGCAATCATGTGAATTTATGAAAAAGAAATGTATGAGTTCATTCAAATGTCCCAATTCTGTCTCTTATCAATTTTCCATAAGTTAAATGTTTCCTTTTGCTCTCTGATCTTTGTCAACTTGTTGTTCTCTTCCCTTGAAATAGAATACTAAATGTAGATCAAACTTGATGATTTATGAGGGTTAGTTTCACTATATTATGTGTAAAATGTGTTATGTGCATGCATGTTGTATTTTCTGATTCCAGATTGTAGGAGGCAAATGCATGAAACATTTTTTAAGAGTATATATTGATTTCAGAAATATGTGATATCTGAATTGTCAAATCTTTTAGTTTGCTTGCAGATTTTGGCTGTATTGGAGCAATCAATGCTCACTTTGTTTCCTGTGCCAATAAAGGCCTTTCTCTGGAAATCTCCTCTGTTTAAATTTTTAATCAAGATACCTATGCAACTAAATACCCACAGTATCTTTTAACA
Source organism: Pontederia crassipes (assembly GCA_030549335.1). Taxonomy (NCBI): domain Eukaryota; kingdom Viridiplantae; phylum Streptophyta; class Magnoliopsida; order Commelinales; family Pontederiaceae; genus Pontederia; species Pontederia crassipes. The sequence goes on from CM060190.1 coordinate 42,905,708, forward strand.
AATAAGCCCCTAAAGAAAAGAACTTTAATATATACATGATGTTCATCATCCTAACTATTCAACAGTTCATTTCATTGTGATAATCTTTATTCTGCATTATAAGAGTGATGAAGATACTTCTTGTATAAAGAAAACAAGTATTTTGCAATTTATAACACCACAGTTCTTATTACTGGATTTGTAAACTTCCTAAAATCATGAGATTAACTAAGAACATTTCCCATATTGGCAGAAAATCTCAGAGGTGGCTCATTCACATGGTGCTTTAGTTATGGTTGACAATAGTATCTTGTCTCCTGTACTTTGCAGACCATTGGAACTTGGGGCAGGTATTTCAAGACTCAAGGATGAACTGTGAAATCGTGCCTTAGGAAGCTTATTACATAAATGTTGTCAACAAGTATTGTACTAGATTCTCATTGACCTCCATTTTGCAGATATTGTTATGCACTCTGCCACTAAATTTATTTCTGGGCATAGTGACCTTATGGCAGGGATCCTTGCTGTAAGGGGTGAAAGGTCAGATTTTACTTAAAAGCTCATGTATTCATGAAGTATCTGTGCTTATAAGTGTTTCAGTAATACTTTCTGCAATATAGTTGTTTCTTCATCCATCTCATTTGTGATGTATTATATTTTTGCTTCCTTGAACTAGATATCCATTCATGAAGTTGACATCATGCATGTAATGAGCAATAGGCCTTTAGGTGATTCCATTGATTGCTTCCCTGTTTCCTAACAAACTGTGATTTGAACCATGGGCACGTATCATCTGTTTATTCTAGATTTTATGAGAAAATTGAAAGATCGAATGTGATCATGATTGTAGTAGAAATGCATGTATCTTTTTTCAATTACAAAGGGGGGTCATGGGCCTAGTGCAAGAAAAGAGTAACTATAAAATAAATCCATGAGTTGAGGTTTGTGCCACTTGGCACACCCTCTCAGAAATGCATGTTTCCATTGTGTTGAATTTTTGACAAAATATTTGCATCATGCATTGCCCTTTCTTTTGTTAAATTTGAAGCTAAATATATGTTCTATATTTTTTGGAGGGAAAAAAGGATGACAATCAGGATTCGCGATTGTCATCCATATATACATATATAGATATATCTGTGAAAGGAACGTCATGTACAAAATGTGTTATCTAGTGGATAGTGGCTAAAGAAGGGAGATGTACAGCGATTAACCAAAACCCCACTCCCGAATAAGAAAAGAAGTGTGGTGTACAATACTCTCTACCTAAAGTCAATTTCCACAAAAAATGACTCGGTTGTGCTGAAGCCAGATGGCCTAGGAACCGGCCAAAATGGTTGCCACCAAAACATGCCACCGCTGTCATCGTCTGTCAAGGGCGGCGCGGAGCGGCTGCCATAAGGCCTCCAAGGCTGCTGGGAAGGTATCTATTCGTGTGCCTCTAAATTGCTCATGATAGAAGGACAGGTGAGCGATGTCCTCTTGTCTCACCACAATCCACATAGGACGCATGAGGTATCACTGGTGAGAAGTCGGCCTTGCCGCATAAGCCAAGCAAAAATCTTGACTTTCAACGGTACTCAAGATCGCCAGATGAGTCCGTAGTCTATCCTGAGTTCCTCCGATACAGTGGTGGGCGGAAGAAAACAGAGGTAGAGGCTGCGAGTTGAGAAAGAATCTGAAAGCTAGATCCACCCGTCCAACCTAGTGAGCCACTTGCTTTCTCTTATGAAGGTGAGCTGTTCCAATGGTCGTCAAGTCAAAAGGTTCGGACGGAAGGGGAGATCCTCTGATGAAGTGTCTAAAAGCTCTGAGATGCACCGATCCGATAGTGGAGAGGAGAAAAAAGGAGTTCAGGAACCGGAGCCAGGGCCTCCGACCTCGGACCACGTCCCCGCTAGTGTGCCGCCAAAGCCCGAAGCCGAGGGAATGCGGTCTCTAGTGTGCCCTCGGGCAATCACTCATGTTGCAAAATGAGAAACCATCGAGCCGAGAGAGGGAACCATAAACGGACGGACCCGTGGGGCCAAGGCCACTACACCCTGTTAGAAAGATGAGGCCCCTCAAGATAAGATGGCCCGAGACTCAAAGATAGGTCTTGTCCATAGCACGTCACAAACACCGCGTGCCATAAACTATCCTCGGCTCCCATGATCCGCCCCCACCACCAGGCGAGGAGCTTCTAGTTGGTGCAGTGAAGATCACGTACCCCCAATCCTCCTTGTGAGGTAGGCCGACAAACACTGTGCCATGCAACCATGTGAACTCCTTGTCAATCTAAACTGCACCCTTGCTAGAAGAATCTACTCCTCAGAGCATCAATGCGGCTGATCACCTGACTCGGCATCTGCAGGACGGACGTATAATAAATCAGAAGCGCCGATAGAACAGATCTAAGTAGTATCAGCTGGCCTCCCCGTGATAATAATCTCGAGCTCCAGCCATGCAGCCTGTGCTCCAGCCGCTCAATAACAGGAGTCCATCCTCGATGTGGTGATCGGAAAGAGGAAGGCACATGGAACCAATTGGAGTATGGAGTTCAGCCGCACATCGCGTAGCAACCTCTGTAGCCATGCCAAAAGGGATGGAGGAGGATTTGGCATGATTAATCTGAAGCCCGGACACTACACCAAAAAGCTCAACAAGGATAGCAACCTCTCAAAAAAAAAAAAAAAGAAAGAAAGAAAACAAGGATAGTAACCCGTCTAGCCTCCTGCTCAGTGCGTATTGAAGGAGAGGAACTAGGCTCCCGGCAAAGCCACTGAAGAGGCTAGCTGTGCAAGAGGCCTGAGCGCGTCTAGCAAGAGCATCCACTACCAAGACAAAGAGCATAGGGCCAATGGGCATCCCTGCCGAACTCCCCTATGAGGCTGTACCCAACCTCTCGACCTCACCCCATTGATTAGGACCGAAAAGTAGTAGTGATGCAATGCTTCATCCAGGTGATCCAGGTCATAGGGAAGCCTTTAACCTGCAAGGAGTGCCATCATGAGAGTGGTCATATGCTTTGGAAAAATCCACCTTCCATAGGAAGGCCTGACATCTAATCCTCCGCCATTTGGCAATAATATCCGAGACAATGGTCCTCCACCATTTGGCAATAATATCCGAGACAATGGTGTAGCTATCTGTGGCTCGACCGTGAATGAAAGCTGACTGTGCCGGATGAATGAGCTCTGGCAGCTCCTCCCGGAGACAATCTATATGTTCTATATTGGTTTCAATCTTATGCTGTAATTTGGTACATGTTCTTTTTTAAGTCTGTTTAAAGATGCCATCATCTTTTTTCTCCTTTCTTCTATAGATTGTCTCGTATTTTCTCTTCTAGTTGCACCTTTAATTTTATTTCACCTTACCATATAATGCTCGATTGAGACAAGAAATATAATGCCCATGAGTAGTTATCTAACGCTATAATCTCCTTTTTGTTGTATCTTCAGCTTGGCTAATGAGATTGCATTCCTCCAAAATGCTGAAGGCTCTGGATTGGCGCCATTTGATTGTTGGCTTTGTTTGCGAGGTATCAAAACCATGGGTTTACGTGTGGAGAAACAACAGGTTTGACATACATACCTTTATAACTTCGGGTGTTTACTATGTTTTATGTCATGTTCAGGTCATGTGTCCCTTTATCTATATTTATGAACATCCATGTTATGGCATAGAACTTGTGACATCCCCGAAAACACACACTGCCACGTGGCAGAAATATGCCTCAGGAAACATTGCTGGACATACTTACATTAACATCCTATTGACAAAAATGTGAACTTTGACTGCTCAAATTATAGGCAGAATAGAAAAAAAATCTTTATTCAAACTAATGAGTTCTGAGTGGGTTAACTATTACATCACATAGATAATATGAAAGAAAACTAAGACAGAAGCTCCATTCTCGAAGCGCTCCCGACATACTATATGTCGGTTCTTCACGCACCGGCCTAGATTATCAGGCGTATGGACTCTCTGTGGAGTAGATTTTTTTGGCGGGGATGCAGATCTAATAGACGAGGGATTCATCTTGTTGCATGGAGCAGTGTTTGTCGCCCCACCTCTTAGGGAGGATTGGGAGTCCGAGATCTCCGCTGCACCAACTGGGCTCTCCTTGCACGGTGGGTCAGGCGGATCATGGGTCCCGAGGACAGCTTATGGCGCTTGGTTTTCTTCACATGCTACGGGCGCGATCTATCTTGGGAGACGAGACCAATATTGCCCCATGGGGCTTCATCCTTCTGGAGGGGAGTGGCAGCTCTGACCCCACGGGTGCGCCCGCTCATGACACCATCTCTCGGCACAGGAGAGCTTTTCTCGTTTTGGCGACACAGTTGGTTCCCATGGATTCCTCTCGCCGAGGCTTTCCCCGTCTATATGCTTTGGCAGCACATCCTGACGCGACAGTGCCGGAGACATGGTCTGAGGCTAGTGATGTCGGCTCTGGATCCTGGACCCCTCTTTTTAGATCAGCCCTCACGGACCAGTGCATCACCGAGCTTCTGGAGCTCCATCGGAGGATAGCCCCCTATCGTCCCGACCATTCCAGACCCGACGGATGGGTATGGCTATCGGAGGCATGGTCAGCATGCAGCTTATACATCAGGTTCCTTCCAGACTTGGCGTCAGAGGAGTTTTGGACAAATTGTAGGCTCATTTGGCGATCACGGATACCGCTGAAAGTCAAGATCTTCGCTTGGCTTATGCGGCGGGGCCGGCTCCTCACCAGGATATATAGGGCACGCTGGGCACCCCACACGGACACGTCTTGCATTTTGTGTGGCGAGGCAGAGGAGGACGTTGACCATCTATTTTTTGAGTGCCCGATAGCACGAGGCATTTGGCAGCGGATGGCCATTGGGGGTCCTTTCCCCCGACTCTCAGGCCCTATGGCAGTCGTTTCGAGCATTGACACGGCAGAGATGCAGATTCTTCTGGCAGGGATGCGGCCCTGCACGTCGGGTTCACATGGTGGCCTAGTCTTCCATATGTAGGCCCATCTCTCAGGGCGGTCTGGGCATCCGTGACCTTCGATGCACCAACTGGGCACTCCTTGCTCGGTGGGTGGGTCGGATCATGGGGCCCGAAGATAGTTTATGGAGGGAGGTTTTCTTCATATGCCATGGCCGGGATCTCTCATGGACTACTAGGCCTACCGTATCCCGTGGCACCTCCTCCTTTTGGAAGGGGGTGGCGGCTCTCTTTCCCCTGCACTTGGCTCTGGGGAGGCGTTCTCATTTTGGCGGCATGAGTGGCTTCCCGGGGGCCCTCTGGCGGACGCCTTCCCTCGTTTACATGCTTTAGCAGCTCACCCTGACGCGTCTGTGGCTCAGTGTTGGTCTCAGATGGGGGACTTCAGGGACCGGCTCGTGGACTCCCCTTTTCGGGTCCCCTCTCTCTGATCAGCGGATTTCGGACCTACTGGCACTTCATCAGAGGATCGCTCCTTTTCATCCACAGTCTACACGGTCGGATGGCTGGATTTGGGTAGCTGACTCCTCAGCACGCAGCATCTACCTTCGGCTCCTTCCAGCCACCACTGACTCAGATGACTTCAGAGCAGATTGCAGACTCATCTGGCGTTCTCATGTGCCACTGAAAGTCAAGATTTTTGCTTGGCTTCTGCGACGGGAGCGGATTCTCACCAGAGTTTATAGGGTGCGGTGGGCGCCGCAGGCGGATACCTCTTGTGTCTTATGTGGCGAGGTGGAGGAGGATGTCGCCCACCTCTTTTTCAGTTGCCGGGTATCTCGAGAGGTTTGGTCCAGGACGAGCAGCATGGGCGGCTTTCCCTTGTCGGCAGATGATTTATGGCGTTCTACGAGGGATCGACGTAGACAGAGCCTGGATCGGAGACCCTCGGTGGCATCTTTTCTGGCCGGTGTCTGGGCCATTTGGCTTTAGCGTAATCGTGTCATTTTTTTGTGGGGAGAGATGTCAGGTGGATAATATTGTACATCACATGTTTTCTCTTCTTCGGGATTGGGGGATTTGACTAGAATCTTTTTGTCCTATTTTGTTGCTCTTTGCGGGAGAGCGTTTATCTTGTACATGATGTTTTTTCTTTGATGATATATATACATGGATGACAACCAAACTGGTGGTCATCCTTTCCCTTCTCAAAAAAAAAAAGAGCACCACTAGCATCTTTTTTGGCCGGTTCCTGGGCCTTATGGCTCTAGCGTAACCGGGTGATTTTTTGTGGGGAGCGATGTCACATTGAGCGTATTGTACACCACATCTCCTTCCTTCTTCGAGAGTGGGGTTTTGGGGTTTTGGATAGTTGATATACTTTTGCTTTTGTTCTGCTCTCACTTTGAGAGCTTGCACTTGTATATCATTTTCATCCCATTGTTATATATACACCGGATGACAATCACCTAACCTGGCGGTCATCCTTTTTTCCCTCAAAAAAAAAAAAGAAAAATTAGAAAAAGACTCCAAGCATCCATGTGCTGCCACCACGAGCGCGATCTATCACCATTGGCCACCTTAATGATTAGGATCTGCATTTGCAATATTGAATATGTATGGGAGTTGAACCTCCTGTGAATTTTGACATCCAGTATGTAAAATAGAGGCAAAATCATCATAAGAACATCATGATATAATAACTGAGGGAGTAATCAACATGAGAATGTCATTAGTAAGATCAGAAAAGGACATTATACAATTATGATCAATATTTATAAGAACATAATAATCATGATATGAACAGATCATAAATGCATCCTCTCAAAAAAAAAAAGATCATAAAGGCATAATCAATCATCACCATAAGGGTGAGGATTGCCAATCATCATAGGAAGTGTTTTCATCATTAATATGCTTCTTTATCTTCATCACTGCATTACATTTTTTATGTCTAACTGATGTATCTTTCAAACCGTAGATTATCCTTGAACTTGTAAAGTATGTTTCAATTCGTGGGAGAATATCTTCCAATTCCATAAAAGGGGTATCTTTCAATCCATGGTGGGAAGGAGAAATTCATTCCCAGTTGTCCGTTGTCAACCTATCATCATAAAAGCTTTGCACTTTACGTTTTGCTTTATTTATCTTGTAAGCTTTTACATCTTTTTAATACATTGTAAGTTAGTAAGGGATCATCATTAGGGTATTAAAATCATAATTAAGAAGTTTTCGATTAAGGATCAATAGGACATGATCAGAAAGATGTAATCAGTAGAATTTAATCAGAGTAATCATCAATATAAAATTGACTAAGATCAATCACATGACAAAGGGGTAAAAATTTACACCAGGTCTTCTCGGCATATCAGAAGCCGGGTTTGTAGAAATCTAGATCGCCTTTGTACGATCTAAAACAGCTGAATATCCTCAAACTCCAACAAGACAACCCAGACCAGTTTGGGTATATACATGGGCTGGGTTCATGCATTTGCAGGTCAGGTGAATACTATTCTTCTCGAGTTTTCCATCTTGCTGAGCGCGGACGGGCTCATCATCAACCCGGCTAGGTTCATAGGTTCTCTGTTCCAAAAACCTCTCTGCCATGAAGAATCCGGGCCGGATTTGCAAGAATCCAGGCCGGTCTTGATGTTTCTCCCTTCAGCCGGGAATGATCCCAACCGGGTTCCGGAAACTCTGTACTTCACAGTGGCGTGATGATGCACGGATCTATTCAGATGGCCTTTAATGTGATAAATAATTAATGAATGTACCTTAAAACAAGTAATCAACGAATGATCAAATTAACATCCCAAGATCACTCAATATTGATGACGTAATGATTCTAGCAAAAATGATAACATTCTTGACTGTGTTGGCCTAATTACATACCTTGTGAAGTTTGAGTTGGAACTCACATTCCTCTTTTTTTCCTTCTCTTCCTCTTCCTCTGGTCATTCTCTCTTGATCTGGTTCTCTATGATGTCCTGACCTTGTCTTGTCGCCATCCCATAGTTCCCCTCCTACAGGTGTTGTGGATGTCAAGTCCAAGAAGGGAAGATAAAGAGAGAAAAGGTAGAGAGAGGGCACGGCTGAGAAAAAAATGGGAGATGGGGGAGAGATTCTGGAGAGGTTTTGATTGATATGAGAGAGGAGATAAGTCTTGGATTAGATTAAAAGAAAAGGTGTGATTTTTATCTCCCGGTTGTTTTAAACTTAACATTTTTTTTCCCATTAACTGCTAGTCATTACAGAACCAGTATACAGATATTTTTAAGCGGGCAAATGATGACTATTCGAGGTCAATAGTCATCCATATTTATTATAAAGAGAAATATATACAAGTGTTTTACAATATCAGTGCTATAATCCCAACTCTGCGTTCACTCCATTCCCTAAGTTGAGATCTTACATGATTTATGATATTTTCCTCATAGCATCTAGCCCCCTTAAAGATAGCATCATTCCTTTGGATCCAAATAATCCATATGAATGCAAAAGGAATTGTTTTTTTTTTCTGAAATGTGCAAAAGGAATTGTCTGGGTTTTCCATGATCTAAATATAATTTCTTGAAACAAACCACCTCTTCTGAAGCTCTGCCAAAAATACCAGTTAGTCGCACATCAATCTAGTCCACCCGTGTTAGCCTCCACACATTTTGAGCTATTTCACATGAGAAAAAAAATGAGATATATGCTCCTGCTCACTTTATGGACGACAAGTTGTACCAGAATTGGGTGCCCATTGAGGTCTATATGAGATAGGAAGCACTAAGCAGTGTTCCTAAAGCTTCATCCTTGAAGGCTTGAAGCCCCTTTCCATGACTTGTTTCTAGTAATTTGAGCCGATATGCTTGTCAGTCAATAGAAAGCTGAAATATTTAATTGGCAATGAACTTAACAACGATGAATTTAACCAATACTTCAAAGGATCCAGTGTTCAATATATTAACCCACGTTCTTGTACTCAATAGAACTGTGGAACGGACCTCAACCTTCCATCAAGTGTTCCGAGTGGTCAAGTTGCTCTTTTGTTGTAACCAAGGGTTCGGAAGTTATAACCATGCAAACAGCCTTCCTTGTAAATAGAGGGGAGACTGCATGTATATGCCCCCTCCCCCTCGTAGATGGGGTTTACACTTTTTGTGTGTAGTCTATATGCAATGTAAACTTGTGTGTTGATGTTTATCTTTTGCCACTAGCAGACTTTGTAAAGCTGGTTTTAAGGAAGTAATCAAATACTTTTGTTCAAAATGCATAGCATGGCAGGAGAGATTTGTCTTGGAAACTAGATTTAAACAGTGATTCTTCAAAGGGTTTCTGATCTAATAAAAAAATGAAGTTGATGATCTTTATTGCGAGTTAGATATTCCATATTGTTAAATCTTTGAACATTTGTTTAGTTTGGTCAGGGTATGGGCATGTGGTTTTGTGATTAACTTAAAACATTCAATGATTGCATAGCTAAAACTTAAGCACATTATTTCCATTTGAAAAAATTGTGAAATCGTAGATCTGGACAGTTAAGAAATAACCTTCTATTTAGTTATGATACATCATAGACATTGAGCTAAAACTTTATTCTCTGGTGATAGGCCAATGCACAGAAGCTTGCTGAATTTTTGTCCGCTCATCCAAGGGTGAAGCAAGTGAACTATGCGGGACTTCCGGATCACCCTGGACGCTCTTTGCATTATTCTCAGGTAATATTCACATAGTGTTTCAGGAAAAGGAGAATACAAAAGAGAAACAAAACTTTATTCTTGTAATCCCATTATCATTGCAGGCAAAAGGTGCGGGATCTGTATTAAGCTTTTTGACAGGATCATTGGCTCTCTCTGAGCATATTGCTCACAAAACAAAGTATTTCAGCATAACTGTTAGCTTTGGTAAGCAGTCATGTTTTTATGTTCTCTTCTATAATGAAAAGAAACCACCTTACCCAAAATATATAAAAAGAAGCAATGCCAGACGTTTCAAAACCACCTTACCCAAAATATATAAAAAGAAGCAATGCCAGACGTTTCAAATTGAAACATTTTTCAGCAAATTTCTAATTTGAAATTCTCATGTTGATTTAGTTTGTGGATGAGAATGACTTAAGCAATTAAGGTATTGCCTCCCTTGTACCACTTAAAAGACATATATGTCTCATCCTCTTCTACTCAAGACCTCTTGTTCTATTGACTTTTGTGATTAAGGGATTGCCTCACTGGTGCCACTTAAAAGACATGTCTTGTCCTCTTCCATTGAAGGCCTCTTATTGTTCTATTGTCTCCTCAGTCTCTTGAGGGCAATGAACTTAAGAACTAGAGAAGTTTATTTCTGCTGGTTGATTACCTTTTATGTAAAGTGTTCATGTAACTTGAGTCATGTCAAAATGCAAAAAGCAACAAATTGCCCTACATGGAAACTGACACAGGAAACTTTGCAGGCTTATGAAAAAGAAATTAGAAAAAAAACAATGTAAAAGTACAATAGTAGACAAAATCCAATTGATTCTATTTTAAATAAATAGAACTTACAAAAATACAAAATATATCAAATATAGAGTAACACAACTCAAAATAAAAGGTAAGGAAAAAAAAAGGAGACATCATCATTAATCTAGTCCATTGTAACAAGTGGAACTCGAAACACTACCTATATTTATGTGATAACTTCAGAATCTCCATAATCAATGGACCAGTAGAAAAACTACTATCACAAAAAGTACTTCTAGACATGTGAGGAAGCTCAAAGGGATCTAGAATAGATGATTGATTATCTTTATTATGGAACACAGAGCTTATGCTAAAATCTTGTGCTAAATTGAGTTAACAAGTATTGAGTCATTGTAAAAAAATATATATATAGAAAGTAGTGGTTGCTCATTTACTATTGCTGCCTCTTTGTGCAACCTTCGTGCAACCGTCGCTAGTCATTTGTCATATCTTGTTCTTTGTCTAGCCTCAGCATCCGTTGCCAATCATTTTTGTCCTTTGTCAGCTATTCATCGATGTTCGCTTCAAGTAATTTGTTTTCTATTGAGCACGATTGTCAAGATTGCTTTCCGGAACGCTATCATATTAAAGGCGACCTGCCATCTTGATCTCACTTTAGACACTGAAAAATCTAAACATCATACGTGGATTTATTAGTGTCGTAGAATTGGTCAGATCAATGTGATCTAACCAATCCTATGATTTTGTTCTTTTCATTTTTCAGTTGAAAAAAGTAAGAAAACTAAAGCTATTAAAAGCCCAAATCCTAATCACTCTATACCCCTTCCTAAATTTAATTTGATTGTCAGCATGCTGCAGGACTTCCATTGCAAATACCTATATATGTGACATATTTTGCTATATTTCCTTCTTACTCAGGAAGTGTGAAATCGTTAATAAGCTTGCCATGCTTCATGTCCCATGCGAGCATACCTGCTTCAGTTCGCGAGGCCAGGGGTTTGACCGATGATCTTGTTCGAATCTCTGTCGGCATTGAGGATGTTGAAGATTTGATAGCAGATTTGGATCATGCTATCAGAACTGGTCCAGCTTAAAGGTGCACACAATTGTTAACCTATTCTTTGACCACTTCAGTCAGTCTGCTTTGCTGTAACTTTGCATCTGCTGTGATGATTGTGCGCTCCTGACTTCAATATTGCGGTCGGATGCCTTTCTAATCGTGTCCTTCCACCTTGTGGTGCCTTCGACATTTCTATGTGACCAAAAGCTTGGGCCAAGAATAAGATTGTATGCATGTTTGGTAATTTATGGTCTTTGATAAATCATCCTAAATACCTCGTTTCTCAACTCTATTTCAAACTTTACTTTGTGATCAAATTATCCTCCAACTTGTCACCATCTATCCTTTCGCTTGGGAATAATCAATTTTTTGGTTGTTTAGTTAATGTGACATATTATTTAAAGATAAAAAAATACATAAAAGATTAAAATAATAATATAAAATTTATTAAAAAAATTTAAAGAAAGAGGGTGGCACTCCCTCCTCCTCTGGACACTGATCGCACGTGTCACGGGGTCGTTTGTCGCTCGACCGACTCGTGCGGCGTTTAGACGTGTCCAACGTCTAGGCAAGTTCTTTTAAGCGCTTTGCGGAAGCTTGCTTATGCTACTTTTTGTATGCCATAACTTTTGGGACGCACGGTCCCGAGTGGACGCTTCTTCGGTAGAGGCGTTTGTGAACAAATGGGCACCTCGACGTAACGCTCGATCACTTGGGACGCTTTGGGACGCTCTTTTGTGGGTTATCACCCCATGCTTAAGGCACAATGCTAGATTTAGGGAAGTTTAAAATTTTTGTTGAGTAATAGGAATGATTACAACGTTTCGGGGGAGCAATAACGGGTCTCCCCTACTATACCACCGTAATTCGAATCACTTTCTCAGCTCGGGGAACTTAGGTGGTAGGTTTGCGACGTGTGGTGTGGAGGACCATCTCCGGGGTGCACTTTTCTGGAGTGCAAATTACAAAACTGTCACCATCACACTTAGAAAATAAACTAAGTACAAAAGTATGTTGAAAAGAAAATACATGGTAAGATAACTCGACGTGCCCCGGGGAGAAGCTCTCGGGACATTCTCCCCCACTCAAGTCAGCGACGTCCCTGGAGCTGCAGCTTGGAATTCTTCAATCTTCTGCTTGAACTGTCACAGATCTTCGGTTGTCTCCCAACTTGTGTCGGCGTCCGGTCTTCCGCTCCATCGAACAAGATACTCTTTCTTCTGATTTTTCGTGCGGACGGCGAGTACTTCTTCAACTTGATTAGTGAATTGCTGACGGATGGCCGGGGGGCACGGTCTGAAACCCCACGCCCGGGATCTTCAGTGTCTTCAACAAAAGGCTTGAGCAGGCTGACATGAAAGACGGAGTGTTACTGCATCTGAGGCGGGAGCTCCAACTTGTAGGCCACCTTGCCTACCTTCTTCAGGATTTTGAAGGGGCCTTCGTAACGCCTAACGAGGTCCTTGTGCAGATTCTTCACACTTAGCCGAAGATGTTGGACCAGCTTCACTAGGACCAAGTCTCCGACTTCAAAGTTGACGTCCCATCGGGCGGTGTCCGCCCACTTCTTCATGCGCTTCGATGCCTTGTGTAAACATGCTCTCGTCATGTCGTTCTGCTCATGTCATTCCCTCGTCATGCGGTGAGCGACGGGGGCTTTACCACCATAAGAAGTGGCGACGGTCTGGGGCGTCAGAAGTTGCTGCCCTGTCACTATCTCGAAGGGACTCCGATTTGTCGATTCGCTCCGCTGCAAATTGTAAGAAAATTGTGCGATGTCGAGTAGCTTTGCCCAGTCCTTCTGATTGGCACTCACATAGTGCCGCAAGTAGATCTCCAGGATACAATTCACCCTCTCAGTTTGAGGATGAAGTGATGTCGAAAAGTGCAAGTTGGAGCCCATCATCTTGAACAATTCCTTTCAGAAGTTGCCAACGAATCGACCATTCCGATCGCTGACGATGCTTTGTGGTAGGCCCCAATACTTCACTACATGCTTTGTGGTAGTGCTGCCATGTTCTAAGGCAGTGAATCACCGCGATCATCTCCTTCTCCTGAACGGCGTAACGACGCTCCGTGTCGTTGAGTTTACGACTCTCGAACGCCACGGGATGCTCCTCCTGCATAAGAACCCCTCCAATGGCATAGTCAGAAGCATCTGTCTGTACCTCGTAGGGCTTGGTGTGGTCTGGCAGGACGAGCACCGGTTCCTCCGTCATGGCCTTCTTGAGGGTGTCGAACGCTTCTTGGCATATCGGCGTCCACTCCCACTTCACATTCTTCCGGAGGAGATTCGTCAAAGGGGTCGTCACATGTGAATACCCCTTGACGAACCGCCTATAGTAGTTCGTCAGGCCAAGGAACGAATGCATGTCGGGAACCCGCCTGGGCGGCTCCCACTCCATGATGGCCCGAATCTTTGCATCATCCATCTTCAGCTTTTCACTTCCGACATGCCCCAAGAAGTGTACTTTCGGTTGAGCGAAGGCACACTTCTCCCGCTTGACGTAGAGCTCGTTCTATCGCACCACCTCGAACACTTGCCGAATGTGCTCGATATGCTCTTTCAAGGTGCGGCTGTAGATCATGATGTCGTCGAGGTAGACAATCACGAACTTGTCAAGGAATGATTGCAATACCTTGTTCATGAGGGTGCAGAAGGTCGCCGGGGCGTTGGTGAGGCCGAAAGGCATCACGAGGAACTCGTAGGAGCTATATCTTGTGACACACGCCGTCTTCTGCACATCATCTTCCGCGATTCGGACTTGCCAATAGTCTGAACGAAGATCCAACTTGGTAAATCATCTTGCGCCGCCAAGTTGGTCGAACAAGTCCACCACCAAGAGGATTGGGTACTTGTTCTTCACCGTAAGCTTGTTGAGCGCCCCGTAATCGATGCACATTCGGAGGGAACCGTCATGCTTCTTCTGGAAGAGAATCGGGGCGCCATATGAAGACTTTGAGGGCCGAACAGATGGCAGTCGTCAAGAAGGTGTGCTCCTGTTTGCGCAACCCCTTCGTCACTTGCATAGCGGAGAGGGTCTTCTGCTTGAGATCTCCGTCTGACCTCACATGGACGTTGTAAGGTCCCTTGGGATCGAAGATGACCATCGAGTTGGTGAGCGGGATAACACATGCCGCGATGTGCCACAGGAAAGAGATGCCCGCCACCACTTCGTAGTCATCCACTGGTGCCACTATCACGTCGAAGCTTCCCGACCACTTGTCGATGCGAACCTTCATTCCAGGAGAAATTTCTGTGGTCGAGCTAGACTTCGCGTTCACCGTCTTAAACGTGGCATTAGTTTTCTGCAGTGGCAGCTTTAAGTTCTTGGCGGCCACTTCTGACACGAACAACTCCGATGCTCACGTGTCGATGAGGGCGTTGAAGACTTGTCCGTTCAACTCGATGTCCGCATAAAGCCGAGCAGTCGTTGAAGGACTCTTCGAGACGTTGATGGCGCTGATGACGTGCATCGAACTGAGACACGCCTCCTCCTTCTCTTTCTCGTCGGGGCAATACATTGTGTTGACTGTCGCCTTCTGCGGACAATCGTTTGTCCAATGTGGACCCTTGCAAATGTAGCAAGGTTTTGGCGGCTTTCCGTTCCTCTTGAACCTTTCATTGTTCGGCTTCTTGTCTTGGTGTCCCTTGCCTTTGCCTTGATAGTGCGGCTTGCTTCCTTGCGGTTTCGACTTTTCTCCCCCACCATTGTCCTTGTCCGAGGGCTTTGGTGGTAGAGCGCTCGCTTTGGTGTACTCCACGAGCGACTCAGCAGCGGCGACTAGCGAGCGGAGATTGGGACAATCTCGTCGCTCAAACTCCGTTCTAGCCCATGGCTTCAAACCCTTCATGAAGATTGCCAGCAACATGTCTTCGTCCACTTGGGAATTCTGTAGGCGGAGCTCGGTGAACTCTTTCACGTACTCCTTCAACGTGCCCTTCTGGTAAATATTGAACAACGCAATCTTGGCCTCCAGTCCCGACTTGACAGGGCAGAAGTAGTTGGTAAGCTGCCTCTTGAAGTCGTCCCACTTCTCAATGGGATCAACGATGCCACGCTCCACGTCGTCGCAATGACACCGCCACCACAGACTTGCCGCATCTTGCAAGTAGAAGGATGCGGTCTTCACCATCCTGGCTTCAGACGACACGTCTAAGGCCTCCATGTACCTTCGGACGTTCCACAGGAAGTCGTTGATCTCCTTTGCCGATCGCTCGCCTTTGTAGGGCCGCGGCTTTGACACTTCAATCCTTGCCTTATGCGGGACGGGCGTCTCAGGACGCCGCCCATCTCCGTAGCGTCGCTTGAGTTCTTCCCGCATGGTCTTGAACTCTTGCTCCATCTCGAATCGTATATTTGAGAGACCATTGTCCAAGGTCTCCCGCATATCCATGATTGTCGTCTCCATGGACTCGAGTCATGTATACAACGGCGCCATCTCTTCCCGCACCGTTGCGAGATCCACCGTCTTCTCCAACTCTCGCTCGTGCGTTGCGAGTTGGTCTTGCATCTCGCCCACGTCCAATTGGAATTGGCCGAGGCGTTGTTCGAAGGCGGACATGGCATCCTTCAAGCGGGCACGCCTTCGATCCTGGCGGCCCTTCTCCGGTGCGTCGAGTTCATGTGTCATCTCCGAATTCGACATCATTTTACCTTGATCGTTGAACGCCAACTTGAGCAGTCCCAGAAACGCTGCTCTGTTACCAACTTGTCACGGGATCATTTTTCGCTCGACCGACTCGTGCGGCGTCTAGACGTGCCCAACGTCTAGGCAAGCTCTTTTGAGCGCTTTGCGGAAGCTTGCTTATGCCACTTTTTGTATGCCACAACTTTTGGGACGCACGGTCCTGAGCGGGCGCTTCTTCGGTGGAGGCGTTTGTGAACAAACGGGCACCTCGGCGTAACGCTCGATCGCTTGAGACGCTCTTTTGTGGGTTGCCACCTCACACTTGAGGCACAATGCTAGATTTAGGGAAGCTTGAAATCTTTGTTGAGTAAATAGAAATGATTACAACGCTTCGGGAGAGCACTAGCGGGTCTCCCCTACTATACCACCGTTTCGGGTTGTAGGTTTGCGACGTGTGGTGTGGAGGACCATCTCCGGGGGTGCACTTTTCTAGAGTGCAAATTACAAAACTGCCACCACCATACTTAGAAAATAAACTAAGTACAAAAGTGAGTTGAAAAAAAAAATACATAGTAAGATAACTCGATGTGTCCCGGGGAGAAGCCCCCGAGACATGCGCGTAGAGGAGAGGCCTCGCCCTCTCCCCCTCCTCTGTTTCGGTGTCGGAGAAGAGAGGCTCTTTTCCCAACAAAGAGTTTCAAGTCGGGCAAGAACTCCACGATTCCTTTCGCCCTCGAACGGATGGATTAAAATGAAAATTTTGTTATAGTTTAGGACGCGCTATGATAGGTTCATATGTTATAGTTAGAGGGAGATTTATGAAATTAGCCCTTAATAATATTATGTAAGTGTAACTAATTAAACTAATTATTTTCTATATATTGTACTTAGTAACATAAATTAGTAAACATATAAACAATCTACTTAATAATAAAATATAGGTAAACTGTATAAAAATAAGTCAACTTTTATTTTGATTGTGGATATACCTTAAATTTTTTAGTCTTGCTTCAAAAGTCATAATCCTTTAAATTAGTTATAATTAAAACATATGTTATAATTCATAGGGATGTTTACCGGGTCGGATTGATCCAGTGAACCCAATGATTTGACCCGACCTAGTTGTGTCGGATCTGATCCGACCTGAACCCAATCCAATGAGGGTTTCGAATACGGGTTGGAAAATCCCAACCCAAGTCTACCCGATGACCCAACTTTTTTATTATTTTTAAAATTTTTTGACTTTTTTACTTAATTTTAGTCATATATTTGATTTAAAATGAAAAACATATAAAAATAAAATATTTTAATTATGAAAATAATGCTCAAATATTCAGAAAACATACTTTATATTTTATAATTATTATTAACTAATTTTTTATTAAAATAAATATAAAAAGTAAGATAAAAAAATTTTAAAAAAAAAAAGAAAAAAAAGGGTGGTTGGGTGAACCGACCCATGGTTCGGGTCAAATTTTTTGCCCCTAAGGGCCTTGACCCAACTCGATTAATTTTGATCGAGTGGGATTCAACTTGACCCGAAAACACCCCTAATAATTCAATTACATAATTATCATTAAATGGGTCTCTGTGTATAATAATTGGATGATAAGCCACCAACTTAGTTTTTTTCTATTTTATTACATATAAATATAATATCATTTTAGATTTATATGGGCTAAATTTTCATTGATTTTATAAATGACAAAGTTGCATAAAATGAAATGATGAAAATACTAATTGTAATCCTTTTTAAATTTAAAATATTTGTTATATATATTCCATTGACCCATGAGACGATTGTTGAATTGATATTTAATGTTTTTTTATAAAAATATAGTAGGTTATATTTATAATTAATTTAAAAATTTTATGACTTTTTACACACAAAAAAATAGACTAGATTGGAGTCTAAAGCAAAAGTTCAAATTTTGTTTATACAATTTTCCCTGAAATATTAGTAGTTTATTCATTATTGATTTTGGTTTCTTTTACGATTTGGTTTGTATTTATTTTAATTTTATAATTATTTCTCATTTCATTATCTTCTAAGTACAAATGAATAAAAATGTTAGGGAGAGAAAAGTAAAGAATTCTAGATATTCAAGAAAGCATTCAAAAAGAGGAAAGAGAAAAAAATAACTTCAGAACAAAATCTTAACAGTTAAGTAAGTACAATTAATGTCATATATAATATGTATATATAATGAAAGATAAAAATTCTTTTTGTTATTTCAAATTCATATTTTAAAAGTTTTAAAATAAAATATGAATTATTATTTTAGTCCATCCATTATCATAATTTCTTAGTGTCTTTTTCTCTCCACCACCTCGCCTCCACAATTGCCACAAATCCTTAGTATCCACGCGGCACCAATCCTTCGTGTCTTCCGTAAGGTGTAGTTATTTTTATTTATTTGTTGTGTACATCTCAACCACACTCTCGAAATTCAGAACATCCCGATCGTGGCCTAACTATGTTGAAATCTTCTCTCATAAAATTAATACTGTTGTGTGAGAGAGAGATAGTCCAATGTTTAAGTACAATATCTTTTGTAAATATTGTTTTTCTTATAATATATCTTTAAAAATTATGTTAAACCTTAAGGTGTATATATATATATATATATATATATATATATATAGGGGGAGGGGGAGAAAGAGAGAGAGAGAGAGAGAGAGTTTGACAATATACCCTGGTTCCTTCACTGGTGGATGGACCAGTACTTCTTCCTAAATGCTCATAAATGGATTTTATGAATTATGATCGCCAATTGAGACTTGAGAGCTACCATCATCATGTTACATATCTGTAGTGTAATGCGTCGTTCAAGGACTGGTCGTCAATAAAGAAGTTGGTGGAATTGTTATTGTTTTTTTTAATGGAAATAAGCCCCGTGGCCATGGATGTCAATCGCGCTTTAATTTTAATTTAATTACTTCGTACCATGCATCTAATATCATGTATATGAATTAATTAGACTAAAAGAATTATGAGATCTAAAAAAAGTTAAGTGTAGCTAGATGTAATATCATGGATGCTTTTTTGTTATATTCTTATTCTTTTCTACGTTTGATTTAAAAGGAATAAATTTTAAATATATAATATTTTATCATTAAAATATTTATTATAAATACTTTACATTTATTAGTATTATTATTATAAAAAAAAATAATATAATAATATATGGCTAAATTATAAAAAATGGTTAAAAGGTGAAAATCATGATAATAAATTCATTGGTTTGGGTGGAATGCAAATATTAAGATTTTGTAGATTAAAAGGGTGGTATCTAGATTTTCAAAGTAGTTATGGCAAAATCTAGGTTTGACCGACTTATCCTTATTCCTTTATCCGTTTGGTGATATTCGACTGAATAAATACTTATTTAAAGAAATAACCTTCATCCAAATGGCCCCTTAGGTGTTTGGTTCATTTAGATCACCACTTAAATATATTATCATTATTAAAATTATCAGTATAGTGTTTGACAAGTATTGATAATATAAAAAATGACTAAAATAGTTAGGGGAAATGGAACTATGGTTTCTTTTAAGTTTTCGGTGCATAGTTGAATTGACAAATTACTTCAGGTTGTGTTTGGTTGGAGTGAAATTTGATGACGAGGAATAAGGTGGTTGATGTGATAGAAAAAAATAGATATGATGAATGAATTTTTGAAAGATTTTGAATTAAAAATAATTATTATAATTATAAAGTATAATTTTATTATTAATTAAAAAAGGCATAAAATAAAAAATTGAAAATTTTTTTGTTAAAAATATAATATTTAAATATAAAAACCATTTTTAAAATTAATTATATTTAATGAAATATTAAACTTTTTAATAAAATAATAAGTAATAAATAATATCATATTAATCCCTTATTAAAATTATTTTATGTTTATTAAATAATATATTTTATGAAAGATATGGTATGAGAGAAAAGAAAAAGAAAAAAAATGAAGTTAACAAAAAGGAAACTATCACGTCAAACTAAAAAAAAAAGGGAAACAACTCCCGGTTTCATAAAAAGGTGGAACTGGGAGAGGTGGAACGGGTCACATGACCCGATTCCGATTAATTCCCGTCCTGAAATTCAGTTTCGAGAGGTGTTTGACGGAATCGGATAGAACAAGGACTTTTCGCCCCTGTTCCGCAAAGAAATGCCCCTTAAAGAATAAATTATCAAAATCCTCCTAAAATTTATTTTACATGTTTATCATGTAGTACCGTAACAAAGAAAAAATAGAAAAATAAATATAGATAAAAATAAGATGAGACAAAATTTAAAGTTATTTGTAAAAAAATTCAAATAATAAAGAATATGTAGTTAAACAATATTTATTAACTAATAAAATATTAAAATTAAATAAATTGATGGAATTAATATTTTTTCAAAATATATGTTATTACCGATGAGCTAAGATTATCATACCATATGATGGAGTCCAAAATTTTAAATAAAATAATTGATAATTTATCTATATTATTTCATACCAAACTGCACATAAACCTTGTATTGTTTTTTTTTTTTGCGTGTGTGTTATCAAATCTAATAATCAACACGTGGCATAAAAATGTTTCGGATCATCGCTGATCTTTGGGATTGTGATAAAAATTATTCAATTTTTAAATGCCAACCTACAGTTTGAATATAAACTAGCTACCACATTTATATGTGATCTAAAACCTTATTGTCATGAACATGTGCGATTCGTTGTTGTATAGTGTAGAAAGTAGATTGAAAATAGCTCCTCTTGATCATTTTAATTTTTCGTTTAAACCCCCCATATGTTATTTTTTTTCTTAAATTTGTCTGCTACTTCTTATCATTTATTCAATCGTTTCCAATAAAAAATTAAAAAAAAAGGTAAAAGAAGAAGGGGACCAAAAGGATCATCTCATTCTCACACCTCACCTAACCATATTTGTCGCCGTCCGGTGAGGTCCCTGCCGCCCTCCATTTTTTCCTCTAAATTAATCTATTTATATATTTGAAAAGGAGAAATATTTTGCAAAATTACAAGCACACAAACAAAATTATTCAAGGAAAATGGATGGTATAGGACCTATAGACAGAGTGAAATATGGCAATGAAAGAGAATGGAATAAAATAATTATTAGATCAATGATCTCCTCTTATAATTGAAAAAAAAGTGAAAGTTAAGTCAAGAACTTCATGCCTTCCGAATATTGAGGGACAGATTTGAGGAGGTCCTTGGTCTCCCTCCAATTTTCTTTATGATCATGTTATTTATGTGTGTGTATATGTATATATATATATATATATATATATATATATATATATATATATATATATATATACATACTTATTTTAAAAATCCAAATGCTCTTGAATTTTATAAATTTAAAAATAATAATTTAACATAAAGCATAATATATTATAATGGTATATGTTTAGTATATATATATATATATATCAATGTCAGTATAAAGATATATAATTAATTAAATATTAATGCATAAATGTCTTCTAGTTCCATGTGCTTTTTGTGTATTTTGAAATTCATGTTCGATAATATTGAATAAAGTTGTGACCTTAGATTTTCATCACTTTCACAAGTTGACACAAAATATTCCTTGTTCCAACCCAACGTGACAGACAAAAGCGCATGCATGTTGGGATTTTAATCGCTTCCGCAAGTTTCTGCATTTGCTGATTTGACACCAATTACACTGAGTGGAGCTATATTTCCTTCGGTCAAGCTTAGGGTTCAGATTCGATCAAAAGTTAGGTCGGGTAAGATTGAAAACATTTTAACCCGACTTAGATCCGATAATTTTTTTATTCCAAATTAAATTATTTTTATTTAGTTTAGAAGCTTAATGTGATTAAAAATGAAAAAAATATATGAAAATAAATCAGTTGAAATATTAACGTGCCAATAACACTTTAGTCATTTTAAGTTGAGAGTTATGTAATTTCATTATTATCTTTATTAATTATTTTATATTTATGTTAGTTTCTTTCGTTATTTATCGTATTAAAACATTAATGCTAATAAGCGTTAAACATATTAAGTTTTTTTTAGTGAAACATGTGGATATATTACGTTCCAAAGGAAGGTCTCTGATCTTTAAAACTATTATGATCTGATTAATTTGAAATTGTAAAGATAGAGTAGATAGAGTAGAAATGATTAAATTTGATATTACTAACATCACCATTTAATATTTCATTGACTTCTAAAGAAAATAAAATAATGGTAGTAGCCGTTTTCTTAATATAAAATGTCCATAGTTTGTTTTTGCATCTCTTTCGTACGGAAATCAACTTCACAATGACATAGTTGAATAGTAATCGATTGGAACTAATATGCGTAGTATCGAAATCTCTCTACTTTTCATTTTGGAATTAATTAAATACTAATAAAATAATCTCAAATACTAAAAATGCTAAAAAAATGGAAAATAGATTATTCATATTGGATGCAAAATCATTATACCGGAACCGAAACAAATCCCCGTATCCCTCCTCCTTTGCGCCTTCGCCAACCGTTATATATCACCCCACTCATTCCCACGACACTCCTCTCTCTCTCTCTCTCGTAAGAATCCCAGATGAGATCGTTCCAGTCTTCGCCGTCAAAGGCCGACGGCGCCGCTCCGGCCCACCGGCGATCTCCGCCGCCTCTCCGCCCCTCCTCAGCCGTCCCCTTCCCGCCGCCGTCCCCGCTCCGCCCCTCCTCCGCTGTCCCCTTCTCCTGGGAGCACCGCCCGGGGATCCCCAAGGCCTCCTCCTCTTCCCACGCCAGCCGTCCGGCGTACCCTTTCCTCCCCCTCCCGCCCCCTCGCCGCCGACCCCCCACCTGCTCCGCCGTCGCATTCCCCCGCGCCCTCAAGGGCCGCTCCCCGTCGGGAGCCGCCGCTTCCCCTTCCTCCAGCGACCCATTCGCCGCCGCGCTCGCGGAGTGCGCCAAGGAGCCGGAGACCGACTTCGACGAGTTTTTCCGGAGGCCGGGAGCCGCGGCTGCCGGGCAGCGGAGGCGGACGCCGTCGGCGACGTGGTCGCTGCCGGAGCGGTTCGGGGTGATGGGCATCTACGGCTCGTGCAAGGCGACGTGCTCCGTGTCGGAGTCGACGGTGCGGGTCCCGCGCTCCAGGATTCCGGTCGGCGCTTACGACATATTGAGCTGCCCCGTCCGGCGATGAACACAAACAAAAAAGCTCCACGTCACGTGTTCTTTTGTGTTCCTCGTTCCTCCTCCGTGTATAAATAAAATTGCATGTAAATTTGTTTGATCATGAAATCCAAGTTTTTGTTCCTTCCAAGCGAGCTTTGGAAATCTCTGGAATTTTTAGATTTTTAGGGATGTGTTTTATTTTCTCTTGTGGAAATAACTTTTTTTTCTATTCCGTTTAAAAAGAAAAAAAATACAAAGTAATTAATTATACTTTTCCCAATACCAAATATTTGAAAACAGATTTACGTAAAAAGTATTTCGTAAAAATAAATATGACCTAACTTCACTCGATCTGTCTGAAAAAAATAGAAAAAATGTAAATGCATGTTTTTAATATAGATGAAAAATACATTTTGATTAGGTTGCAACATTTTGAAATGCTATCATGTTAAGTCTTTCTTTGGGAGTGTTTTTAATCTACTTGGATACAAATATTAAAAAAGTTACTCTTATTAGGACTTAACCATTAGAAGTTAATAATTTATTTCTTTCTCAATTTGTCTTATTATCTTCTCATTTTTATTTTATCATCAATTGACTGCATTATTTGTGTTTTTATTTTCATGCTTAATTAATTGCAGAATCACTTATTTTAATACAATGAATAAAAAATTTAATTTAGTAACTAATATTTTCATTATCATTACATGATCGTGCATTATATAAAATTTATTGTAAATCTAATTTTTATATATTTCATAAAAATATATATAATTTATTAGTTTTGAAACTTTAATTTACTTTATTTTAGATATAAAAAATTATTTATTCCATTACAATAAAATTTGTTTAGTGTTTGAATTGAATAATTTATCTTGTATCAAGTTGTGTAAGTTTATATTTATCGACTAGTTGTACCATTAAATTTATCAAATATTTATTTCTCTATAACTACTAACCACTATCTGTTATTCATTAATTAAATTATTATCCGCTATTGAATCGATATCCACTAATGACTACTTTAATTACAACTAAATTTCTGACTTTGATTATGAATCGGATTAGATTTTATCATATAATTAACCAACATTGAATTAATCAACGGTCTTGAACATCGATAAATCTCGATCCAGAAAAAAAAATTTGGGGGCGTGATTAAGAAGTGAATTCATTATTTCTCATAACACTAAAGATGCAGTGGTAAGTAGGATAGGTTGAAGCTTAGCTAGTTGGTATATGAACTTTTTTCTTTTTTTGCTTGGTCCCTTCTCTGGAGAACAAAATGGTTAAAAGGTGGCCAACTTTATAGACATTTTCAATAAACTTTCCACTTTGGAGTCTCACGGTAAAAATTGATCCAGAGACATCTTCACATAAAGACTTAATTATCACTAGACAAAATGTTCTTTTATATCAAAATAGTGTACAAATTACATTTGAAGGAATCCAAACATAATTTTTTATCATAAAATTTACATTTTAATATATATATTTAATAAAAAATTAAAAATTTGAGGGGGACAAACAGAACCCCTCAACATATACGTGGGTCCGTCTCTGCTTATGCAAATATATATTGAATGCTGAAAAGATTTCTACAATATGTTACACACACTTTGAGACAATTAAAATATGGGAATAAGGAAGCTGTGGACCCTAAAAAGGTCCACAGCTGAGAACTATCGTCCATCGCGACATGAACGGCGATGCTGAAGTCACTTCAAACCGGGCGGTTTACGTGTGATTCGATTCAATCTGAGGAGTAGAAAAAAATGGTTCAGGAGTGGTTCGCACCATAGCCGCCAGCGACGGCTTCTTTCCGACAATGACTTCTTCTATGCACCTCCGGCAGGCTCCCCTTTCTTTCTCCTCTCACTTTTCATCCCAGGTAACACCGTGCTGTTAACAACATGAACGATGGACAGAGCCCCCAGCAGCAGCATCCACTAATTTCATCCGAACTGATCAATTACAAAAAACAACAAAGGAAAATTCACTGGAAAACACAATTTTTTTGAAAGCAGCAATGGCGCATACAAAGAAAATAAGAGCATGCATCGTGAGATATGAACTTGAATGCCTGAGATCATTTGTGGGAGCTGCATGTGTGCTCTCAGTAAAAAATTCAAACTCATGCTCCTGCGTGTATCTGCACACAGATCTGTCAATGTTGTTTGTGGTTCTGGAGGAGGCTTTGCTGTCGCGCAGAAGATGGACTCCAAGGCGTCCATGGGCCACGCAGTTGGGGCAGTAGAGCTTTCAAGAGAAATCCTCGGCAGCTTGGATATTGCCGGCCGAAGGCATTCGAAGTTCGAGAAGCTTGTCGTCCGAACAGCAACAGCATATAAAGTTGCAGGCATCGATCCCAAGCGACCCAGAACAGACGTCAACTAGAAGATGAGGGAATCCGATGCCTCATGCTTTCTTCTAAAAATATGAAGAATGACGCAAAGGAAGCCAGAGCAAATTGCTATCAGCAGACAACTACAGGTTTGGATTGTGATGTTGTCGGATGTTTCATTGTCGAAGAATCCGAAAGGGGATTCTCTTGAACAGAAGGGGGTGAACCTGTCGTCTCTGCAGAGTTCCCTCGTCCGGTTCGAGGGGGTGCGCCGAACCGACCGTGGCTTTAGGTGTAAGTTGAAGATTGCCGTCGATCTGATGATCGATGGTAGTCCACAGCTGTGGACCCTAAAAAGGGTCCACAGCTTCCTTAATCCCTTAAAATATTGATGAACTTATCTTAGTCGATCATGTGTCGTCGCGTATAATCATGTACGTAGTCCTTCTTTACCCAATAATAATAATAATAATTAATGCATCTTATCATATCACATTAGCAAAGAACTGTAGTAATTAAATAATAAACAAATATATAAATATATTGTTCACATTGCTTTGGCTTGTCAGATGTGCCAATCATTTATAAATCTGATGGGGGTGATGGGGGGATGCTAAAAAACATGGGAGCAGTTGTTGTTTTAGGTCACCAGTCGGCCTGCTATATAAATATTATTATGATGACCCCATGACTCCGACTTGGTTGTAAGCATCAGAAAAGTGTTGCAACAGGGCCGATGACAAAAAAATTAGTCCATGGCCACTTTATTAATTTTAAAACATGTGATAATTAATATGATAAATTATTAATATCGGACTAGTTTTTTAATTCTAAAATTAATACATAAAGTTCTCATCCCGGAGTGTATGTGGTTCTGCTCTTGAGGTGGTCGGTTAATTAGTGGCACACAAATAGAAGCATAATTTGATTTTTGAAATCATCATATTTTTTTTTCCTTCACCCATATGGAATGAAACACAAATACCTTCGACTTAAAAGTTAAAACCATATATGCTGACATCAGAAATATATCATTTTTATGGAGCAAGAAATATTTCACATCCGAATTTACAGGAGGTCTATTTACTTTTACTACTTTATACTTTATGACCTGAAAAATGATTAACTTTGGAGTTCGGAGCGGGAAGCATTAATTAATTATTAATTAATTAATGCATGGGAGTGATGATTTGACGTTGCTTGCGTGGTTTCTACTTCTAAAAGAAAAACGAGAGATGCCGGGGGGGATCAGAGATTCCTCGCCTCTTGGCTATAAACTACGACGAGGAAGGGCAGACCAACAATTATTGACAAGTCAAATTCAATCATAATTAAAAAAAAAATTGATAACATTTTAAACTATTATTCCAATTAAAAATATTTCATCTATAATTATCACACTTCACTTCACTTCATATACACACATATATATAAACTATTATTCCAATTAAAAATATTTCATTTATAATTATCACACTTCACTTCATACACGCGCGCGTGCACACATATATATACACACACGGTAAATGATTGTGCTGAGCACCTTCTGCTCATCACTGTGTGAAGCGGATCGATGGCCATTGAGATCAAATCGGATGGCTGATATTATTACGCGAGATATTAATGAGATTTTATCGTTGTCTCACGAGTCGTGTCCCTCTCTCTCTCACCCTTTATGTATCCATCTCTCTCTCGATCTGAGGCCGCGACAGTGAGGCCATGGTAGTACGACCGTGAGGCGATCCTATCTCTCCCTCTGCTCTCTCCCCCTTTTTTCCCCGATCTCCCATCCGATGATGGCGAGTCGACGATGACAATGAGGTGATCCGATCTCTCCCACAGCTCTCTCCCCCATTCTCCCCGATCTCCCCTCCAATGATGGCGATGGCGAGGCGACGGCGGCGGCGGCGAATCGAGGACGGCTACGAGACGATTCTATCTCTCCCTCTGCTTTCTCCTCGATCTCCCCTCCAGTGATGGCAACGACGGTTGTGATGGCGGCAGGGAGACGACGGTGGCCGCGAGGCAATACGATCTCTCCCTCAGCTCTCTCCCCCTTTCTCCCCGATCTCCCATCTGGCGTTGGCAATGGCGACGGCGATGATCGATCGCATGCACGAGAGAGAGGAGGGAGCGACCGACGATGGAAGAGGGCGGCTGACGATGGAAAAGGGTGGCCGACGTCGGAAAGCGGCCGTCAATGGAGAGTGACCGACAATTGGCATGCATATAGAGAGAGAGAGGAGGAGGAGGAGGAGGGCATGAGATGATCGTCAGTCGGATCAAATATAGACACATCTAATCTGATATAATCTACATCGTCTGATTTGATTTGGATGATTCTGATCCGCTTCACACGATGCTAAGTAGAAAGTGCTCACCACAATTATATATATATATATATATATATATATATATATATATATATATATATATATATATATATATATATACTCTAGAGTCAAATGTGTTCTCACACTATGAAGATCTAATCTAATTACTGGGAGGGATGATGAGCCTTAGTGGGGTCACGGGTGAGATCCCCTATTTGAGTGCACATGAAGGAATTTAGTGAGAGTGGAATTTTTATTATTTATAAAGAGCGTGTTTATATATATTTTTTATTGGTTGATTTTGAAAAGTAGTCTTCAATATATGATAGTCCCTTTTAAAAAAAAATTATTTCCAATAATATTTCGTCGTCTTGGAACACGTTATAACATTTTTCCGAGTAAATTTTTTAATAAATTTTTTAAAAATGAAATTCCCAAGAAAAAGGAATTGCGTATGAATCGGTCAAGATTCATAAACTTCGTAATACCCAAAAAAAGACAAGCAAAAAGCAAAGGCCGCTATCACTGTTCATGACTACTACCTAACTAATTTAATATTCAGACAAAAACTTTGATCAAATTAACGATATAAAAACTTTAATCTGAAACTATTATTTCAGATACAATTGGCTCTGTTGAATGGGAACTTTTAAATTATCATTAGTTTATGAGAATTAATCGATTGAATAAAAAAGTTTAGGTTTGACGTTTGAAAGAAAAATATAACGATGAAAATTTAAAAAGTTGATTCAATAGATAAGTTTTAAGTTCTATTTGACATTACTAGCGGTTTGATAAGCGGACATCAATTTAACTAACGAATAGCGGATTAATTAGCAAGCAGATAGCGGGTAGTAAATGATTAGCGGTTAGAGATTGTAACAAATAAGTGTTTGATAAATTTAGCAGTAGAATTAATCATCGAATATAAAATAATATAATTACATAATTTGACTACTATACAAATTGTATTGTAATAAAATAAATTAAATATATATCTTAATTAAATAAAATAAAATTTCACAATTAATTTTTTTGTTAAAATATATAGAAATTTATATTGACAATAAATTTTATATATAGTGCACCCATGATATAAAAGTATTAATTTTGAAATTATTTTTTATTCATTGTTAACATATAAATATTTTGTAATTAATTAAGCATGAATATAAAAAGAAATATATTTAAATGATTAATAAGATAAATTAGAAAGAAATAATATATTTGAATAAGGGTAAAATTAGAAAATTTTATAAAACGCTAGCCTCTAAACAAAAACTAATAGAAGTAGCTTTTCAATATTTTCATATGAAACACTAAACGCTACTTATTTTTATCATTTACCAAAAGAAAGAATTAACGTTTCAATCATTAAACACTACTCGAAACACTAATTTTGATATTACTAAACAAAGCCTTAATAGGTGTTTGAATAAAAAGTAAAAATTAAGAATATAATTTATTATTTTATGATATATAAAATTATAGTAAATTAAAATATTATGCATCTATTTAGTTAAAATAAGAAAATACTAGCACATAAAAGATATTATACATAATTATTAATTAAATTTTATTAAAAAATAATTTGTGCCATAATATATTAATATTAATTTGATTAATTTTTTCATATGTTATTAATATTCTAATTTACAAAAAAATATTTATATTAAGTTAAAGAATTTTTATAAGTTGAATGATAATATATTAATAAAAAATATTATAATTAATTATTATTTAAGATAATATTAAAATATTTTAACAAATATTAATTAATAATATTTTACTAATAAAAATATAATAAAAGATTAAAAGCAAAAAAAGAAGAAAAGTGAAATAAATCTCGTTCTCGTTGGTAGCTAGTACTTGCGAGATTTTTTTGTTCTCAAAGTCTGTGTTTGGATGCAGAATTTGGGTAACAACTTGCTCAAGTTTTGTGCCTTTATAATGAGAACTTCGAGAGTTCATGTCACGTGACAACGATGAGAATTTTTTTTTTTTTTGCAAAAGTTCTTCGAAAAAAGTTCTGAGATCTCCCGAGAACTTTCCAATGCGCCAACATCTTCGGTCGCTATTTTCTCTCTCCCTCTTTCCTCTTCACACGCGTCATCCCCTGCCTCCCTCTGCGCCCCCGTGTGATGATGTTACTGCGAATGCTCCTGGCCGCAACACCTCCTTGGGGCGAAGACATTGCTGGCCCTCAATGGAGCAACCATCTTGCACATGACGCCATCGTTGAGCTCTTCGAAGGCCGTAGCAGCGCTGAATTGCAGGCGGTGGATTGAGAGGTGTGGATGGCATGCTAGGGAGCCGCCGTGCACGTCGAATCCCACGTCCTTTACCTCCCGCAAAGCCATGCTGAGTGAGTCCCCCTGCCAAACATCACCTCTCGCCTTCACCTTCGCCGAAGAGGCCAAATATCTCTTTACCTTCGCAGATCGCACCACAAAGGGGACCTTCGCAAGAGGCGACGGCCGTTAAAGAGGAATATGTGACTATGGAGGATCGCGATGGAAGAACGGTAGCATAAGTGCCGCAATGGAGCCCGTTGTTGAAGATGACAATCGCTGAAGATGCAGTTCCAGTTCTCCTTGGTGAGATCTTTCATCCAAACACTTTCGAAAACTTAAATATCAATTCAGTAAGTTCTTGGAACTAATTGGAACTTTAGTTCCTTTATTCAAACATAGGCAAAATGCGTCACAATAGGAACTTGGGGCCAAACACGCCCGAACTAATCAAACTATTTTCTTCTTTTTTTCTCTTTTAATTACAAAGGGCCTGATAAAAGATACATATATTAAGAATAATTTCATTTGGGGAAAACAAATTCACCAACTGGATAGTCTACTCGCTAGATTCTCTTCTGCTAGTGCTCTCCACTCTGAATAGCTTCAAGAACACTTTTCAAGAGGATTAAAAAAGAATAATGTGCTTTCAAGAACTTTGGACCATTGCAGACATGTGACAGTTAACTCTTTCTACTTCTCAGTAACATATCTTACACTGCACACAGACATGGTTGTTTGATTGCTCATGATAATTTGTTCATTCTGAAATCTGCTTAGGAATTTGTTCGTTCTGAATTTGATGGAATCAGAGAAATCATCTCAATGTCCAAGAGAGATTAATTGACGGCTGGGATCTACTCGTCGGCAACATGTTTTGTCTTGGATATATATAAAAAATGCCCCTGCCCATTTGCCATATTTGTATTATATTATTAAATTAATCTACCATTTAATATGAGAGTGTTTGTGTGTGTCAGATTGAGTTTGCAAGCTGAAGCCAGTAAATAAACTGATGCAGTGGGGGATGGATGGAAATAATTATAAGGGAAAATTATACATGCACTTGTAATAAAAAGCCATATTTGATGATGCAGGCACAGCAAACTTGGGCCAGACTTGGGAAGATGGCATTTGGTTAATGGCTCACCACTTGGGGCATAGTTTACTAAAATCACCTCTTAATTTAAAGAAAGTACCTTTAATTAGTATTAATTTCATGTTCATCTCCTAAATTATATTGTACTTCCACTTTATTTTCGTAAAGTTTAATTTCGTCAGTTTTCTACACACTTATTGACGTGAAGAATTTATGTATATATTTCTACTACTAATTTGTATGTATTTTGCTTTTGAACTATGCCTAAGTTCTTTATGCATGTACAACATCATTCAGTCATGTTTCTACACATTCTCCACAATAAGTTTATACATCATTACTACTAATTCGCTGCTAAAATGTCCCCTGAAATGAACACTGTTGCAGGAAGTTGACGAGCGCTCAATGGATGGAGTGGAGCAGGCCAGACACTATGCACAAGTGTTTGCATCAATGGAAGTGATTTGTTTCAGGGCAGAAAAAAGGCCTCAAACCAACAACAAACATCGACCAAATCTTGAGGACCAGCTAGCTCCTCCAACCACGTCATGTAAAGAAGCTTCCTCTGCCTAAGGAGGGGACCACTGTCGCAGCCAAGGACAAAAGCTACAGAAGCGGCAGCTACAGGAGGAGGACAGAAAGACAAGAGCTTATAAAAGGAGGTCTAGAGCAACTGAGAGGGGGAGTCCATCATTTGGTTTTTGGGAGAAGATACTTTTGAGGAGAGTCGAGGGTTTTGAAAGAATTTGAAACAATGTCTGGATCAATTATCGTATTGAGGGGTGATTATTTACCCTAGACAAACTGCAACTAATCGGCCAGCTGAGGTCGAAAGGTGTCTGATGCTTTTATGGACTCATGTTTTATGCTCTTGCATCGTTAGAACTAAATGTCAAGTTTTACCTCTGCTTTAATGATAGTCATCTTCGATTTGTGCTATGTTGTGAATCTTTATCTTCATGTTAAATTTGGATTGAGATTTTGAATAGCTCTTGCTATGCCCCCTGAGAAGGATATTTGCACGCTCTGCGCGACCAAACGCAGAGACATCGAGCGCCAACGAAGGAGTTCCCCGTTTGATTTGTGAATCTTTAACTTCATGCTATGTTTGGATTGAGAATTTGAATCGCTCTTGCTATGCCCCCAGAGGGATATTTGCACGCTCTGAACGGCCGAACGTAGAGACATCGAGTGTCGGCAAAGCGATTCCCTGTTCGAATTTTCGTGTTGTACCGGCAATAACCGTTGTTTCTTATTCAGTTTAGACATCACACATTTCTAGACCCGAAGCTTGAGAGGGATGCATATATTCTGAAGCTTTGGTAATATATCACCATGTTGAATCAGTGCTCAAATCATCTTAAACAGGTTTGAAGTGTGTGCAGGATTCCTTTTACTTTTTGTTTTGCTTCACCATTGCCACCTTGAATTCCCTTTTGATTCTAAGCATTTTTCCCGAGAGGAAGATCTCACCCCTTCTTCGTCATTAGCGACTCGAGAGGGCATACGACGACCGAGTCACGTCTAGAGAACTCTTAGTAATTCTACGTTGTGTTTTTCAAATTGGCTTATTTCCTAAATCGGCTAAACTCTTCACGACATCTCAGTTCCTTGCGTTCTACCCGAGAGGATCATAAAGACGGATGCAAGCCGACCGTAGCTGTCTCTATTCTCAGTTTATTTCTTCAAGAACATCGGGGCACTGGGATTGCGTGAAGGTTTATCTCAACCCGAAGAGGAAAACTCGATTTATACATCTAAGCATTGTGTATGAGAGTGACGGTTGAGCCAGACATATGAACCCTTTCAAGCATGTAAATTAGATTCCTGCGAGCACGAGAATGTCGTGGATAAGTTGAGTGTCTTTCACCACGAAGTTATCCAAATACACACGCAAATGGGCATTAAATCATTTTCACCCATATCGGTAGAGCAGAAGAATTTGAGTTTTATAGCAAAAGCACCTCCCGTAAAGCCCTCAGCGTACGTTTCTACTGATCGTCTTGCACTCTCTCGATCTTGTTTTATTTCCATGTTACTCTTATATTTCAAAAATAACAAAAATATTAGATTACTTGTGTTGCTTTCTTTCGTTATTATTTATCGTAATATTTCCCTCCCCTTCCTTTTAGATACTGAGTTAGTTCCTCAGAGCTTTCTTGAAAATCTCGCAAAGTTGTTCTCTGTGGATTGAATATCAAGCACTACAATAATGCTCCGTATACTTGCGAATCACATTTCGATTGTGTAGAAATATTATGAATTTTAACACTTTATTCGACATTTTCTTTTGTGTTTAAGAGTAATAAGCTGGTGTGAGGGATAGATATATATCTCAAGACCTCTTGCCTTTCATACGTGTCTATGTTATATTAAGCGCGCCATTTTCATTTCACGTGACATTCTTTATACATATTTTTATGCAAGTCACTTCCACTTAACTACAATTCTTAAAATTTTATATCTTTTTTTCATTATACAATTATATTCTTACCCTTGTTCAATTTGCCTATTTAATTGTTCATTTTGTGGTCCCATTTGATTTTTTTACATGTGTCATTAAATAAATAAAACTAAATAAGAGTACAGAGGTAAATGTATAATTGAAAAAAAACATAAGTCTTAGATAGTTAGGTGTTGTTTATCTTCTTACTAGTATTTATGAAATGAAATTAATTTATTCGTAAGAATCATTTTTTAAGTTGAAGCTAATAAAACATTCCTTGCTTCTAACAGGAATTGCTTATGAATTGCTTCTCTCTAAAATTTACGGTTATCAGATGATAGCTTTTTATTTTAATTCCAAAATTACCCTTAATCATTACTTGGAATAATACTGATGTTTGGTGGAATATTCAAAATAAAGCCTTATTAATTGTATTGTCAAACAACATCTTATGATTAAGTGAAAGTTAAGACCAAGGTGACTGTTAATTAAAATTTATGAATTGAGTATACGTACACGTCACCGGAGGTCAACACGAAATGCTTTTGGGCCCAAAAGTTGTGGACTGTCATAGTGGTAGGGCTTTCAACCCATTAAACTATTATTAAAAAAAATATGGACGACTTAATTTATAATTAAACTCTTCTATGATTACGAGGCACAATCCTTTCGGGACAAATTACATTAATCGTCTTTCAACTTTGGGTATTATAACTATTTTATCCCCAACCTTCAATTTGTAATTAAATTATCCTTCAACTTTAATTTCGATAATAACAAGTTCCCCGATTAGATTATTGACGTGATATAATAAAAATTATAAAATTAATAAAAAAATATGGCCACCCCATCGTGAGTTCATCAGTCTTTTTTATTATTTTATAATATTCTTTATTATTTTTATAGTATTTTACTATTTTTTGTTGTGTCATATCATCAATATAATCGAAAAAATGACTATTATCGGTCAGAGGGATGATGCGTGCAAGAAAAATAAAATTCGGGGATAATCGAGTTACAAATTAAAGTTAAAGAATCGTTGAGATATTGATATAAAGTTAGGGACCGTCCGTATAATTTACCCACCCTTTCATTTAGGGGTGAGCACGGTCTGGGTCGACCTGGATCGCACCGACTCGGATCCCAAAAAATATTCTTAGCCCGGTTATAAGTCGGGCCGGGTCTGGATCAAAGAATAAAAAAAATTCAACGAGTTTCGGATCGAGATCAGTCCAACATATAAAAACCCGACCCGATTATAATAATAAAATCCTATTAATAATATTGATATAGTTCTAATTATTTGATAATATGATCGTTACTTGTTCATTTTGAAGTGTTAAAAACATTCTATTATTTTATTATATGATACATTGACATAATATTTTAATAAATTGATATTTATTTGATTAAATTATTATTTAAATTTACTAATTATCACAAGTTTTTTATATTTCTTTTTATTTTTTAAAATATTTTTTGATCCGATTCCATTTCCGATTTCATTCCCAATTTTTTTGAACCGATCCGAAGTCGATACTGATCGGGACCGGGTCCAAATTTTTTGGACCTGACAAAAATCGGGTTGGGGCTAGATCAAGCTACACCCGGATCCAATTTGGACTCGACAAAAATCGGGTTGGGACCGGGTCAAACTGCACCCGGATCCGAACTGGGGTTTACTCTCCCCTACTAAATTTGGACTCGGCAAAAATCGAGTTGGATCAGGTCAAGCTGAACCCGAATCGAACCCGGGTTTGCTCTCCCATACTTTCGTTGAGATATTTTCCACTATAATTCAAAGAGCATAGGGAACAAGGGTGTAATACAATGACGTGTGTACTCTTTTATTTTCGATCTTTAATTTTCTTATATTAGGTCTATGACCTTCTATCGTAAAAAAATGATTCAGAGAGCATAAAAATGGTTTTGTATCATCCCCACATGTGTTTCAATGAAATATATAATAAATGTGATTGGGGGTGGCCTTTGATTGGAGGTTAAGTCGAATAGAGTATAGCTCGATATTTCAGGGAATACACTCAAACACGGTATTTATTTCATAAAAAGTACAAAAAAAGTAAATTTATCATTTTAAAAAAAAGTTAAATCAACAAAGATATAGCTTATTTTTTTAAAAAAAGGTGGAACATAAATATTCTAAGTGCAAATTTCAAAAAGATATTAAACCTGATGGAATATCTCCCTTTATTTCGTACATTTTTAACTTCCAATTAAAGGGGCGTATGGTTGCAGAATAGGAACAATGGAATAAGTGGATTTTATTCTTTGCATAGGACTTCTTCGAGCCATTATTCGCTGTCCTTCATTATTCCTATTCCGCGGTCCTATTTGGATGACACGCGAATATCTCCGTGCAAAATGACCGTCATTACCTCGACTTGCGTTAAAGCAGGTGTTAGTTTTTCATGTGTGGAGTTAAATTATGGCCATGCCCTCTTAAATGCAAGACTAAGTTGTATTCCACCGTTTTAAATAAATATTGTAACATTCAAAATACGCCCCCCACAAGATTAAACAAATTTTAAATGTTGTGAATCCATTGTGGGGAGATATTTCTATTTCGACCTCTATTCGACGATATTCACAACGCCGCCTCACAAGATTAAACAAGTTTTAAATGACTTATTCTGTAACCAAACGCCACCTCCCATTCATCTTAATATACTTTAATCATATGAAATTTTCCAAAAGTGTTACAATTACACTCCCTCCGGGGATTCAGTAGGATCCTATGTTTGAAGTTTGCCTAACAGTCTCATCGAAATGGATTCACAACATTTAAAATTTGTTTGCCTAACCATGTGTTGGATGGCAAAACCAAGGACTTTAATATCGACAATGGTATCATCATCCTACATCGTGAGGGTCAACTGAAGGCCCAAGCTGCTCAAACTACTGTTTTAGACCACGCCCTCACAATTAAGACACCATAATTATTAATATAATAATATTATATTATTTGTTTATTGATAATAGCATTACTACTATGTTATTAATAGTAGACTAATGCTATTATATTATATGGCATTTTAACTTAGTCTTGTTCTTCATGTCTTAATGATTGTATATTTAAATCAAAATGAATTCATAAAACTTAAATATATTTTTTTTCTTCTTTTAATTTATTGAATTTTTTCATGCTTGATTTTGTTTTCAGCAAAACTACAAGTAGAAACTATTTCTTTATTTATTGAGTATAAAAACCAATTAGTTTTTAATTACTAGGTTCACAATTTAATTTTTTTCTAAAAAAACTTGAATTATAATATGATTTAACTTTAGCTACCAATTTTCTTGAGACGTCCGCCATCATCTGCGTTGGATATTGCTATGATGTAAAATGTAAAAAAATGACTCAAAGGTTAGAAATTATGTTAAGCATTTCTAAGAGTTAAAATAATATCAGCAGAAGTTGGAATATAGTGGTAAACTGTTTCTTACCGATTACGTATATCTTACAAATTAGTGATTATGGATTTAAATTTTAATTGAGATATAATTTAATGTTTAAGTTAACGTGAGATTCGTTTTTTTTAATGTCACATTTCAAACATTAAGTTATTTTTATCAATGATATTTGATGTATATGAAACAGGTTTAATATATCCTTCTTTTTTTTTTCTCTTTTGAAATAAGAACACCTCTTAAATTCTCTTGAACTCTTAGCCCATCTTTTAATCATTTTAATTTAATGTTCTCTTATATGTTAAATTTTGATTATAATTATAATAATTTTTCAAAGATACTTGATGAGTAAGATTTTGTGGATATTTTCACTAAGTTAAAAACAAAAACTTTTAAGAAAGCAAAAATCTCTCCCTAGCTCTGAAACGTGATTTTTTTTAGTGAATTAAGTAGATATTTCGTCTATGTTTTCATATAAAAGCCGAATGTTGTAAGATTTTTTTGTAAATATAAGTAAAAGGTCTAGTAAATAAAAAAAATCTCAGAATAAGGGTATCTGATGTCTGAAATAGGACAAAATGGTAGAAGAAGACCAAAGACAATATGTTTCTCTGGAAGAATTTTGTCCACATCCCTGCAAGAAAGCATCATTTGTTCAGTGCCAAGACAAGTAGCAAAAGGTAAATGATGTGGAGAAAAGGGATAAATTTTATTAAATATGATTGTTCTTAGTCTTTTAACTTATTTCATTAATTACTTTTTTTTTACCTTTGAGTCATGTTTTTGGATCGCGCTGTCCACTTACGTCCACACGGTGATTTTCTCTCTCCTCCACACAAACAACCATCCGATGTGGCGTCATTAAAAATAAATAAAATAAAAAATTAAAAATGAGGCAGCGCATGAATGGGGGACGCGGCCCCCCTTCCGCGACCTTCGGCGAGGTTGTCGAAGGTCATCGTAGAGGGGGGGGGGCTCCTCCTTTTGCTTGTGCCGACGAGTGCAGCCGATGTAGGGGCGACCTCCCCCCCCCCCCCCCCCCCCCCCCCCCCTTTCCCTAGCTCGCCGGAGGTCGAGGGTGGAGGGATCGCGCCAACGAACACAGGAAAAACCCTATTTTCCTAGCGCTTGAAGGGGGAGGGGGATTTTCCGTACTCATTTTTTTAATGATGTCACGCGGATGACTGGATAGAACAATCGAGAAACTGCTAATTAGAGATTAAAAGGATAATTGGTGAAATAAGTTAAAAGATAAAGGATAATATTATTATAAAGTGAAGTTTGATGGTAACGCTACGAAATGTGAAATTTATCCAAGAAAAGGACCCTAAGCATAAATAGGAAAAAAAATAGAGGGACGACTATCATTTTTGAAAAAAAAGGAAGAGAGATAACAAAAGAGGGCCGAATCCTACTCTTATGTTTTTGTTCGTACATGTTCTTTTCTTTGGCAGTTTTGAACTTTGCTTTTAGAGGAAGAAGATGTTTAGTCTTTCTGCTTATATCATGCATTACGGCGGCTATAGGCTTCTTATGGACCGGAGTTGAAGTTGTCGTTGGCTTTTTCTTATATCTTGGATATTTTGGTTTAATGCATCCATTTAGTCTTTAGCATTTCATTTGTATTGTTTATTAGTGTTAGTGTGCTATTGTTATTTAATTGTCTGTTGTGAGTTTTTTTTCCTTTTCTTCATGATCTTGACTATTTTTCTATGTAATATATCCCATGGTAATGATGAGTGGTAGCCACTTGATGGAGCCGGAGTAGGTCATGATATTCAAAGGGCTGTTTGGTTAAAAAATATTTTTTAAAGAATAATACATTTTATTCTAGAGAATATATTATTCTAACTATATTCTTATTCTACCTTCTGATTGGAAAAAATAAATTTTATATTTTATAATAAAAACATTTTATTATAAATAGTTTACATATTATTATTTATTATTATTATTATTATTATTATTAAAATATAATATAATAATATATAGTGAAATAATGAAAAATAAAAAATGGAAAAACAACATAATGTCTCTATTATGCTATTTTATAAGAATAGAGATATTCTTCTCAAGAGGTTCAAAATGACGATTTTACTAAATACCTTTCGACTTTATCCGTTTTCTCAACGCTATCCTCCAATTTTACTTCGTAATTAAATTATATTTCATTTTTTAACTTGTTTCACTAAATATCTTTTCGACTGAAAATAATCAATTTTTCGATCATTTCATTAATGTGACGCATTATTTCAAAATAAAAATTATATAAAATACTAAATTAATATTAAAAATATATAAAACTTTAAAAAAGAGGGGGCGACATGCCCCCTCTCCCTCTCCTCTCTCGACGTCGGAGAAGAGGGGTTGTCCCATCCTCTCCGCTGCCCCCTCCCCTTCTCTCTCCGGCACCTGAGAGGGAGAGGAAGAGAGAGGGGGTACACATTTCGCCCCCTCTTCTTTTCTTTATATATATATTTTTTTATCTTTTATATAATTTTTATTTAAAAATAATTATGTCATGTCAGTGAAATGATTAAAAAATTAGTTATTTTCGATTGAAAGAACATTTAATAAAATAAATTAAAAAAATGAAGAATAGTCTAATTACAAACTGAAGTTGAAAGGTAGTGATGGGTAAACTTCAAATTAGAGTGTATTTAATGAAAGTTATCCAATGAGTAATCAAATAATGATATCAATAATTATTATCCAAATAAATAATAATAACAATTCACAAACCAAACACCACCTCAACTTTAGTCTCCGATAGGGGCGAACCTAGAACCCTATCGAATATGGGTGCAAACTAGAACATCTTACTATTTTTAACAATACTAATGGAATTAAACTATAAATAATTAAAAAATATATAATTAAAAAAATTAAAATAATAAACTACATCATCTAAAATTAAAGATGGCATTACTTAATTAACCTTTTGCATGTACTTATAAATTAGTATCCCAATCCAATTAACTAATTAATTAAGGAAATATGTGAGAATTCATAAATTATAAAAAAAGTTAGTGCTAACCTTTGTTTCAGATCATAACAAATAATAATGAATTTCTAAAAAAAATATAGATTAAAGAGCCATAAAGACTAATGGAAATAAATAAAACAAAATAGGATTAGTAAGATCTGTTTAGTGAAGGATAATTTATCATCTAATAGTTTTCTTCTGTATTTTAATTTTTTTAACAAAAAGATAAATGGTTTTCAGAGAGGAAAAATTATAAGATATAAAGAGAAAAATCAAATAAGTTTTAGGATAATAAAACCATATTGTGCACTTAATGTTGGGAAAAAATGAAAAATAGTTATGTGAAGTTATTTATAAAAAAATTATCCTTATTTTAAATAAGAAAGGTGTTAATTTTATGTAACTTATCAATATATACATATAGTGTTATATATATAATAAATATGAATATTTTAGTGGGGTCAATTGACCCCACACAGGACCATATAGGTTCGTCACTGGGACCAAAGGTTGTTAAGATCGGGATCTTATATAAGATCGAAGGGGGTCATAAGATCGAAGATCGTAAGATCGGATCGAGGATTATAAGATCCTACCTATTAATAAATTAGTATATTTTCAAAATAATAAATATATTTTTGACAAATTTTTCGTATTGAAATATTAGATTTAACTTCATATAAATTAATTCTTATTATTATAAATATATTTTTAATTAATATTTAAATAATTATATTAATCATATGAGATCGTATAAAATTGGATAAGATCTTAAAATCATGTTATTATTATTATTATTTTCATAAACTTCCCTTAAACTATTATAATTTTTCACATTTAACTCCAAACTGCAGACTTAGTTTTTTATATTTCTAAACTATCACGATTTTTTCACTTTAGTCATTCAGTCTAGTTCTATTACGTTTATTAATGTGCCTTGAATTATGTACCTTGTACCTAAAATTATGAAAGAAAAAAATGAGAAAAAATGAAAATTTGTGGTGGAAGCGAAGGGCTGGAGCCATTAGGCTCAAACCCATAGCCTGTCACTGATTCTCATGGGGGCTGCATGAGGCGAAGTCGCTCGCTATATGAACCTTTATGTTGTTTTGATTAGGGTTTATGAACATTTATATAAGAGGATTAGGGTTTTATCATAATGTACTCTTTTTTCTCATAGCGAATTTTTTCTGACGACGGCCCTCTTTGCCCGTAGATGTTTCTCTTTTATTCACATTGATCAAGAGAGTTTTATCACATTAAATCTTTGTGTTCATATTATCTTTCTTTCGTTGTTTTGATTATTCATCGATCATCGGTGTTCTATTCCCAACAAATTGGTATCAAAGTCGAATTTCTTTACACGAATGACTACAACGAAGTTCGACATCGAGAAGTTCAATGGGAACACAAATTCCAATCTGTGGCAAGTTTGGATTTGCCATCCTAGTTCAGAACGGGTTGAAGAAGGCACGATCGGGTAAAAAACCTGATGCCATAGAGACGTCCGCCTGGGAGGAACTCGACGAGAAGGCCATGTCTGCGATTTAGTT
The DNA here is from genome assembly GCA_030549335.1 of Pontederia crassipes. NCBI lineage: Eukaryota > Viridiplantae > Streptophyta > Magnoliopsida > Commelinales > Pontederiaceae > Pontederia > Pontederia crassipes. Next base: position 42,947,357 of record CM060190.1, read on the forward strand.
ATGCCTAACGAATGATGTTCTTCAGGAAGTACGCGTAGAGAAGATGGCGGCCGATCACTGGACGAAGTTGAAAACTATGTATCTGACGAAAATCATAGCGAATCGACTTGTGTTGAAGTTGCGGTTGTACACCTTTCGTATGGTCGAAGGTACGCCGAGTAAATTACACATCAGTGAGTTCATCACCATAATCAATGATTTGAAGAACGTAGATATAAAGGTTGATGATGAAGATCAGACACTATTACTTCTTTGTTCTCTACCATCTTCATATAAAATCAAAGAGACGATGATCTACGGTAGGGACAAACTCACATTTGAAGATGTTAAGGGCAGATTACTGAGCAAAGAAAAGTTGGATAACGAATTAGGATCAAGCAGCAAATCTAATGATCAAGCCTTAGGTCTGATCGCAAGAGGCAGATATCAGATGAGAAATTAAAATCAAGATAGATCTAGATTCAAATCGAAGAACAAAGATAAAGTCTACAATTATTGCAAGAAGAATGGTCACATCAAAGTAGAGTGTTACAAATTACAGAATAAGAATAAAATGATCAAAGAGAGCAACGGGAAGGGAATCAAAAGGCTGATGTTGCAGATGATAGTGTAGCAGAAAGTGAGAATAAAGATATTATGTTGGTAACGACATTAAATAAATTCAGATAATCAAGTGAATGGATCCTCGATTCTGAATGTTCATACCATATGTGTCCCAATCGAGATTGGTTCTTCATGTATAAATCTGTTGAAGGTGGAATCGTTCTTACGGGCAACAATGTTGCCTATAAGACTGTTAGTATTGGGTCCATCCAGATAAAGATGCATGATGGGATTGTTAGAACATTATCTGAAGTCAGATATGTTCCTGATCTGAAGAAGAATCTTATTTCGCTCGGTGTCTTAAACTCTAATGGTTGCAAAATTGTTATTGAGTTTAATGGAATGAAGATTTCTCGTGGTGCTCTTGTGTTGATGAAAGACCTCAAAATTGGTAGTTTGTATATTGTCCAAGGTTCGATGATGACAGGTTCAGCAACAATCTCATCTACCTCAAAAGAAGATTGCACAAAATTATGACATATGCGTTTGGGCCATATGAGTGAAAAGGGCATGCAAGTTCTCAACAACAAAAGTCTTTTTCGTGGTGCAAAAGTTGAAAAATTAAAGTTCTGTGAGCATTGTATTTTCGAAAAGTATAAGAGAGTTAGCTTCGGCTTAACATTCATAAGATGAAGGGAACCTTGATTACATCCATTCAGATTTATGGAGTCCTTCTCAGGTTCCTTCGAAAGGAGGAAATACGTATTTACTGACATTTATTTATAACTTTTTTAGAAAAGTTCGAGTCTATTTTATGATGCATAAAGATGATATATTTGAAACATTCAAGTCATGGAAGACTTTGATAGATAAGCAATTTGGAAAAGTTGTGAAGATGTTGAGGACTGCAAATGGATTAGAATTCTGTAATTCTAAGTTCAATGAATTTTGTGTCAAAGAAGGCATTGCAAGGCATCACATATATAGTTGTGAGAACTCCACAACAAAATGAAGTCGCAGAAAGAATAAACATAACTATACTAGAGAGAGCTCGATATAGCTGTCAAATGCAAAACTTGGCAAGAAGTTTTGGGCAGAGGCTGTCAACTTGGCATGTCACTTAGTGAATCAGTTTTCTCATCGATCCTTAGACTTGAAATTTTCTAAAGAAGTGTGATCGGGTAATTCTCCTAATTACTCGTATTTAATAGTTCTCGGTTGTTCTGCATATGCACATGTTAATGATGGAAAGCTTGAACGTAGAGTTAGGAAGTGTATATTTCTTGGTTATAAATTTAGTGTTAAAGATTATAGATTATGGTGTCTTGAAATTAAAAAATTCATTATTATTAGAGATGTAGAATTTTTAAATTCTTCTGATGAAAAGAATGATGCTCCCGATATTCCTGAAGTTCGTACATCATCTCAAGCTTAACAACAATACATGTTAGCTTGTGATAGACTGAGAAGGGAAATAAAAGTACCTCAAAGGCTCGAGTTTGAAGAACTGATGGCTATGCATTAAGTGTTGTTGAAGATATTGAATTATCTGATCTTCCTCTTATTTTAAAGTTATTCGAAATTCTGATTGCAATAAGTGGTTAATAGTAATGCAAGAGGAGATGGAATTTCTATGGAAGAATGACACTTGGAAACTTGTAAAACCACTAGTGAATAAGAAGATTGTTGACTACAAATGTGTGTTCAAGAAGAATGAATGAATCAATAATGAAGATACAAAGTATAAAGCAGGATTGGTGGTAAAAGATTATAATTATGTGGAGGGCATCGATTTTCGTGGTGTGTTCTCTCCTATTATGAAACACACTTCTATTTGTACTTTACTTGATATTGTTACTTTGTATAATTTTGAACTTAAACAGTTAGATGTTAAAACTGTATTCTTACATGACGATCCTGAAGAATATATATATATATATATATATATGTAGTCAAAATTTTTCATATTGAAGGCAGAGAAGATCAAATTTGCCATATGAAGAAGTCCTTGTATGGACTTAAACAATTCCCTCGGCAGTGATATAAAAAGTTTGATTCATTCATATTGAGTATTGATTTTGCTAGAAGCAAGTATGATAGTTGTGTTTATTTGAATCAACTTATGGATGATTCATTTATCTATTTGTTATTCTATGTTGATGATATGTGAATTGCAGCGAAAGACATATATGAAATTAACATTTTAAAAATAAGTTAACTTCTAAATTTGAGATAAAAGATATTGGAGCAGCAAAGAAAATTTTGAGAATGAAAATTTCTAAAGAGAAGAGCAAGAAGATTATTTCTGTCTCAATAGAAGTATATTGAAAAGTCTTGGAGCATTTTGAAATACAGAATGCTAAAACTGTCAGTACACCGATTGCTGCACACTTTAAACTCTCAGTTTTATGTTCACCATAATTTGATGAAGACAAAAGGTATATGTCAAAATTTTTTTACTGTAGTGCAATTGAAAACATTATGTATGCAATGATTGTACTCATCCAGATATATCTCATGTTGTTGGTGTAGTTAATAAATATATGTCTAATATAAGAAAAAACAATGTGAAGTTGTTAAGTGAATATTGAGGTATTTAAGAGGTACTTCTGATATATGCTTAGAATTTGGTAGAAATTCAACTGGATTGGTTGGCTATGTTGATTCTGATTTTGTAGAAGATCTTGATAGAAGAAGGACCCTAAACTGATTGTGTTGTAAGTTGAAAAGCTATTTTACAGGATACAATAGCATTATCCACCACTGAAGCCGTAAAGGAAGCTATTTGATTGAGAAGATTAATTGGGGAATTCACTATGAAGGAGAAAGCTATTGTTATATATTGTGATAGTGAGAGTACAATACATCTTACAAAAGATCAAATACATTATGAAAGGACAAAACATATTGATATAAGATATCATTTTGTTCGTGATATTGTGAAAAAGAACGATGTTCAAGTTCAAAAAATTAGCACTTATGACAATCTAGCAGATATGATGACAAAAGCTTACCTGTTGCCAATTTCGAATATTGTTCAGATTTGACAGACATTATGCAAAGATCAAGCTAGACCCATGTGGGCCATTCGACAAAGAAGAGCATGTTGAGCATTTATTTTTTGAGAGTTTTGTAAAATTCAAGTTAAGGTGAAGATTTGTTAATGTGTCTTAAATTATGTACCATGTAGTCAAAATTTATGGACATTGGATTATGATTTTATCATGATGTACTCTTTTTATTCATAGTGGATTTCTTCTGACAATGGTCTCCTTTGTCTGTGAATGTTTCTCTCTTATTCATATTGATCAAGAAAATTTTATTACGTTAAATCTCTGTGTTCATCTTCTTTTTCTTTCATTATTTTGACATCGATCCTCAGTGTTATATTCCCAACAACGTTTTTCATTACTTCTACTTTTTCACTAAATTACCTCCTTCCTCCATAAAAATATGAAATAATAAATATAAATAATAAAAAAATATTGAAATGATTAAAGTGATAAAAAAGATTGTCATTTATGAAAAGATTAAATTATCCTCTCCTATTTTTTTTCTTTTTTTCATATTTATTATTTGATGTGTTATGGAGAGAGGCATAATTTAGTTTTTTCGTAATTAAAGGATTAAAGTGAAAAATTGCTATAATTTAAGGATAAAAAAATAAGTTTATAATTTAGAGTAAACGTAAAAAATCGTGATATTTTAAATTAGCGAATATTTATAAAAATAACTTATTATTATTATTATTAGTTTCGTGTGCCTATAAAACTAAGAAGAGATGTTATGGCTCTGGGGATCCAGCGGTAGGCACAAATCGTCCTATCCCTCCTTCGCCACTCCCTGCTGCCTGTTCAGGAGGGGGTCGGAGCTTGCAGTCTGCTCTAATGGCGTCTTCTTCCTCTTTTGTCTCCCCTCCTCCTCCTTCCCTTCACAACAACTGCCAAAGTCACCGCCTTCCTCATTCCCGCGCGTCCATGGTCTCCCAGACGACTCCACGCCTCAGGACGACGAACCGCAGCCGCTTCAGCTTCGCCGTCCCCAACGTGGTATCGGGTTCTTCTGCGCTTTCTCTTCTGTCTTTTTGGATATTCATAGTTGGTTCGAAGAGTTAGGTTCTTTTGCTGAAGTAATCTTTTTGTGTGTGTGTGTGTTTAGTTTGGTTTCATATGTAGAACTGGAAAGAAATTTGTATACTTGCCTGTAACTAGTGGATTATGCTCTTTGGAAGTTAATTCTGTTTAATTTGAACTGCAATTACGTGTTTCTCTCATATCTATTCATCAGATAAGAATGGATGTATCAGTGTCATGTAAATTTGTAAATTGTAATGATTGTCCTCTTTTACAGTGGGAAAAAATCGTAACTTTTTTTGGGTAACTAAAAAAATTCAATTTAACCATGTGCGAGTTGTTCTGTCTCACATGTTGGAGACGATTCGTTATCATCAGTCATAATCCTTCTTATCCATAATTTATCACGTTCTAATTCTATGCCCCAGGACAATCTTTTTTCCTGAGCATCTGTTTCCACTTGTTCCTGGATCATCGCTGGAGTTATTATTTTTTAATGCTTACAAAGCTTAGTATGTGTGTGTTTCAGGTTTCCGGGGTAACATCTCTTCGTTTAACGCAGAATGATAGAATCGAACCTTTCACAATTGTGGCACCAATCTCCCCTCGACAAAGTGATTGGGAAAGTCTGGATGCTGATTTACATTACTGGACCAGGATGCTACGTCCTGTACAGGTGGGATATAAGGCTTGGTTTAGACCTAATTCTTTGAACTAATACCATTTTTTTGGTAGAATTTGGTCATAACTGTAAAAATAAAATTGTTTAATTAGTAGCTCTACCAGAGAACAAATAAGTTGCATCCTGAACTTTAGTTCATTGGAACATTGCAGTGGTATCCTGGGCATATTGCCAAAACAGAAAAAGAACTTAAAGATCAGCTGAAGTTAATGGATGTTGTCATAGAGGTTCGAGATGCCTGGATTCCAATGGCTACTAGCCATCCACAGGTTATTCTTTATGTAGACTTGGGGGAGTTAAATCAAACCGTCCATCTCTTTCTCAAGGTGTTCTTTAATCTGCAGATGGATTCCTGGCTTGGCAACAGGAAAAGAATTTTAGTTCTTAATCGTGAAGACATGATATCCACTGCAGACAGAAATGCTTGGGCTACATATTTTACAAGGCAGGGTGTGAAAGTTGTGTTATCCAATGGGCAGCTTGGAATGGTACAAACAACAACAACAACAAAGCCTTATCCCACTAGGTGGGGTCGGCTACATGGATCATACGACGTCATATTTGTTGATCCATGTTCATGAGATTCGACAATATTACCCTTTGGAATGGTACAACCAGACATTTTTACTGGTTTTTCATAATAATCTAGATGCATAAATTACCCTAAAAATATTTAGATGCATAAACTAATCATATGTTAGTTCTTTCTGTGGTCCTTATACAGGGCACTATGAAACTAGGAAGGCTTGCAAAATCATTAGCTGCTGGTGTGAATACTAAGAGAAGAGAAAAAGGATTACTTCCTCGTCCAGTATGCAGTTTGACACTTGCATCCTGTTTCTATGTTTTTCCCCTAGCTTTCTTCTACTAAATTCTGCCAAGATTTGGGTGAAACACCATCAATTAATTTAGGATGTTTGCTTCATACAATTAATATATGTTCACATAATATTCGTTGATGGGATGTATCCGATGCCACGTCCATACAATTATGGAGGTGGCTGAGAAAAAAATCTGGCTAAGAAATAAGGATTCATTTGTAAGTCATGCAGTGATGTCTCATTGTCGCAAAAGTTTCCCTTTCTAATACAACAACAACAAAGCCTTATCCCACTATGTGGGGTCGGCTACATGGATCATACGACGCCATATTCGTTGATCCATGTTCATGAGATTCGACAGGGTTTTACGCTGGCTGTCGGGGCCTAACACAACCCTCCTCCTTTATCCGGGCTTGGGACCGGCTATAAAACATAGGCGGAGTTTGGCAATAACACTTTATGATCAAACGTTCCATGCCCAATGTAAAAGAACTTTCATACAACTAAAATAGAACATAACTATCCAACACTAAAAGCATCTTAAACGACTAATCCCGTGAAATTTAATAACCATCAGATAAAAATGGCAATCTACACTACATTTAAGCAAAATTGTCAACCAAACAATGAAGAGAAATGCACAAAAATAATACTTTGTGCTATATGGCTAAAGAATATGTAAATGACAGTTGATGTGCTTGATTTTATCACATGAAAACACTCGTAGGCAGGATTATTTTGCTTACAGTAACTTTTGTTTGCTTGCTTGTCTGGCTGTTGATTTGCTCCAGCAATGAGATTAGCCTCTCCTCAGATACCTTCTCAGATATTTACTAAATAATACTTTTACTAATGTTGATTATTTTTTTAAAATGCTTTTTTATTTTAATAAGGAGCTAAGGGTCAAATTGGCATTTCATAAATGACAAAAAATTAACTCAAAAAAATTTTGGATGGAAATTAACAGAAGAACTAAAGTGTCAAATAGCAATAAGTTTAGAGACAAATTTTAAAATTTATAGTTTAGTGTTAGATGCAGAAAAAAGTTATAGTTAGTTGAGGGGTGTCGGAGGAAATAACCTTTGAAAATTACAAAGACGCTCTCGTAGGGCACCAATCCATGCTGTCACACTCCGCCTTAAGCGATTATGGTGACGTGACGATTATGGTGGCGGTTACCGGCAGCGATTATGATGGGGCGACCACCCAAACACCAAGTCACGGCCCCAAGTGTTTTTGGACACTTGGGCAGGAGAACTTCATTAATCCGGCAAACAAAGGTCGTGAGGATGGCTTTGACGAGGTCTGTGGCACGAAGAGCAGTTGGGCCAAGTTGGCACGCAGGTGGCATGAACCAACAAACGGGTGGGCAATGCACGGTGACGCGAAACACTGGCACGCCAAGATGGACCAAACGGTTACCTGTGTCTTATGACACGTGGAGGCTATGAGGTCGAAGGATTCTTGCCGAGAAGGACATGAGCCCGCAGTGGGGTTTTTGCATGGCGAAGCAATGTCAGCAAGCGGGCGCCGAACACGAGCGGTTGTGGGTGTTTGTAACTCAAATGGGGTGGCGGCCAGGTCAACTGCCCTTGATTGCATAAATACTCTTGTACTTGTCCATTTTGAGGCAGAGCGAATAAAGTGCTTTTCCCCTTCTACTTGCGTTCTTCTACGTTGTGCACTAAGTGCGTCTGTACGAATTGACAATTACAGTTCCGGACGTGAGAATTTCTTGAGAGGCCATCGCCAGCAGCCCCAGCCCGTAGCACCACCTGTCCTAACTTTCCACCCACAAATGCTGGAACCCCACAATGCCGCCACCCAACCCCACATCCCCTTCAACCATGCTGCAAACCCGTGATGTCACCACGCTCATCCAGCATACCACTCTCCTCCTTCCAATACCACTCTCCTCTCCAATGGTGTCCTTGTTTCCGCTCCCACCTCAGGATGCTCCAGTCAGGCTACGCCAACCTCCTCCCACCTCTTCTCCCACCAGTGACCAGAACAAACATGCAAACAGTGCTCCAGCGACTCAATGGAGGGTAGGTGATATACCTGCGGCGGCGCCCTGCCATGCTACACCAGCTCAACCTCCAAGTCACCTGCCCACTTCCACATGGCAACCATGAATAGCACAGACGTGTCTCCAGCCATTTCCCTTTCTAATAATTGTGAAATTTTACCTGCACTTTTAATGATGTAATTTGCTTCCCTTTTCTGTTTCACTAATTCCTTGTTGTTCTGTAAAATTTATTCTGATTCGTTAGTCCTCGACATGGTGAAATCACTAGGTCATGTAATCTCTTTCACCCTCTCAAAAAACAAGAAAAAATCATCTGAATTTCATGTGCTATCCACATGTTTGTGAGATTATCATTATTATTCATCGATGTGGTCAGATCCATTATCTCCTACATAAAGTACAATCAAACTGCATATGTTCTCTAAAAAAATGTATCTGTTCTTACTGCTGTTTTTTCTTTTATATTCTTTGTATTACTTTTTATCATTTTCATGTTTCCTTTGGCTGTAGGACAAGAGTAGAAAAAGAGAGTCCTCTAGTTCTCACTTTTAAGAGTAACAAATAGACGTCCAATTTGTCAGAGTGGTCACATGGGTCGTGTTTTTAGTTGTGTAGTTTTTAGTCCAGATATTCATGTTCTTATCATCAGCTTGAGTTTTGACATAGTTTAAAATACATTTGAACTTAGAACATTTCTGTTCCATTTATAGTAGCCTACTGTCAAGATATATATTAAACAATTTGCATACATGTAAGACATATTCAACTTCTTTTAATGTATTTAGGCATCTTAGACTTTTCATCTAGCTATATTATGTGATGTGGCAGCATGGGACTAAGATGTACTGCCTTGGCCCTTGATTCCATATTTTTTTCGAAAAAATTACACCCAATGCCCTCTAACTTTAACGTTTGCTCAGCTATACCCTCCAACTTCACTTTATAATACGAATGTCCTTCATCTTTTAACTCGTTTCACTCGATGCTCTCTTTACCTGCTACCACCAGGTCGCGGAGCTGACGTGGCGCTGACACAACATCTTCTCTCCTCTCCACGTAAATATTAGCTGACGTGGCAATTACAACAACAACAACAAAGCCTTATCCCACTAGGGGTCGGCTACATGGATCATACGACGCCATTCCGCTCTATTAGTAACCAAACCTTTCGGTATATTATTCACCAATAGATCTTGCTCTATTAGTTCGCCAAGTGTCCGCCTTGGCCTCCCTCTTCCTCTTTTAATCGGACTCCAGATTATTTGATCTACTCTTCTTACTGGCGCATCTAATGGTCTTCTCTGAACATGACCAAACCATCTCAAACGATTCTCTACCATTTTTTCACTAATAGGAGCCACTCCGACTCGTTCACGTATATGGTCATTCCTAATCTTATCTAATCTTGTATGACCACACATCCATCTCAACATCCTCATTTCGGCTACCCCCACTTTACGTTCATGTTGTCCCTTCATAGCCCAACATTCACTACCATATAACACTGCTGGCCTTATAGCAGTACGATAGAATTTTTCTTTAACTTTATTGGGTACTTTTCTATCACAAAGAACTCCAACGGCTTTCCTCCACTTACACCAACCAGCTTGAATTCTATGATTAACATCGTCATCAATCTCACCATCTTGTCTTACAATTGATCCTAAATATTTAAACTTTGTCACTTGAGGAATTATATCCTCCCCTAGCCTAACTTTCAAATCGTCTCTAAGTTGTTTATTTGTGAAATTGCTATGCATATATTCTGTTTTATTCCTACTTAAACGAAAACCCTTTGACTCCAACGTATTTCTCCATATTTTCAATTTTGTATTAATCTCTTCTCTTGAATCCGCTAAAAGTACTATATCATCCGCAAATAGCATGCACTTAGGTACCTCCTCTATGATACTCTCGGTTATAGCATCGATAACTAAGTTAAATAGATACGGGCTTAAAGCTGATCCTTGATGTAGGCCAATTCCTATAGGAAATTCATTTGTCTCACCTCCGGGTGTCCTAACCCTAGTCAATGCCCCATCGTACATATCTTGTATTACCTTAATGTAGGCAACACTCAGCTTCTTCTTTTGCAAGGCTTTCCAAAGTACATCCCTTGGTACCCGATCATACGCCTTCTCTAAGTCAATGAAAGCCATATGTAAGTCTCTTCTCCTACTTCGATACTTCTCCATCATCCCCCTTAGTAAATAAATCGCCTCTGTAGTGGATCTTCCTGGCATGAACCCAAATTGTCTCTCAGAAATACTAGTCTCCATTCTCAATCTATGCTCAATCACTTTTTCCCATAATTTCATTGTGTGACTCATAAGTTTAATCCCTCTATAATTTGCACAATTCTGAATATCCCCTTTATTTTTGTAAATAGGAACTAATGTACTTAATCTCCAATCATCAAGCATCTTTTTCGACCGTAAAATCTCATTAAATAGTTTACATAACCACAACACACATTTTTCTCCTAAACATTTCCAAACTTCAATCGGTATACCATCCGGTCCAACGGTTTTACCATTCTCCATTTTCTTAAGAGCTTCGCTAACCTCCGAGACTCTAATTCTACGATAAAATGACCTATTAAGCTCACATTCGCTAACTGTCAAGTCCTCCAAATCACAACGGGAACCTTCACATCCATCATTAAATAGCTTATAGAAATACTCTTCCCATCTGTTTTTAATATCTCCTTCAGTAACTAAAACCTTACCAACTTCATTTTTTATGCATCTTACTTGATCCAAATCTCTCGACTCCTTCTCTTTATTCCTTGCAATCTTGTAAATCCTTTGTTCACCAGCCTTTGTCCCTAACTCCTTATAAAACCCCTCATATGCTTTAGCACGAGCATCACTAACTGCCTTCTTAGCCTCCCTTTTCGCCAAACGATATTTTTCCCAATTGTCAGAACTATTGTCCAAGTGTATCGCCTTGAAACAATTCTTCTTATTACGCAATTTTTCTTGGACCTCCTCATTCCACCACCAAGTCTCCTTATCTCGTGGTCCAAAACCTTTTGATTCTCCTAAAATGGCTTTAGCAATCATTACAACCTTTTTTGCCACATTCTCCCACATGATACTAGCATCTCCTTCTAACTCCCACACACTTTCCTCTAATAACTTACTTCTAAAAGTCTCTCGCTTCTCCCCCTTTAACTGCCATCACTTGATCTTTCGATCAAAAACTGTTCGAGATTTTGGTTTTATACGTTTCATTTGCATATCAAGAACTAACAATCTATGTTGTGTAGTCACCCCATGCCCAGGAATTACTTTGCAATTAGTACAACGTCTTTTATCAGTATTTCTTGTCAAGAAAAAATCGATTTGAGACCTATGAGTTCCACTTTTGTATGTGATTAAATGTTCCTCTCTCTTCCGAAAACAAGTGTTGATAATCTTAAGGTCGTATGCTAAAGAAAAATCAATAATAGTTTGTCCTTCCTCATTCAACTCCCCAAAACCAAAACCACCATGAACCCTTGCATGTGGTCCTGCCTCTTTACTAACATGTCCATTAAGGTCTCCCTCAATATAAACTTTCTCGGTTGTTGGTATACTTTCAATCAAACCCTCCATATCTGCCCAAAACTTCTCCTTGAGATGTGATTCTGCTCCTACTTGGAGTGCATATGCACTAATAATGTTCATAGTCTCCTTTCCAACAATTACTTTTACGGATATGATTCGATCCTCAATCCTTTTAACTTTCACAATATTCTTCCTCCATTCTGCATCCGCGATAATACCAACACCATTCCTTCCATTTACCTTACCTGTGTACCAAAGTTTGAAACCATTTAACCTAATCTCTTTACTTCCCTCTCCTACCCATCTAGTTTCTTGCAAGCATAAGATACTAATCTTACGCTGGTCCATTACTTGTGCCACCTCGAGGCGCTTCCCATTCAACGTCCCAATGTTCCAAGAACCTAATCTGACCTTAGTCTCATGAACTAGCTTCTTTAACCGCCTCCGTCCATTAGAGTGCGGTAGCCCTTGCTCATTTAACACTGCATTCAGGCGAGGATGTAGCGGCTCTTGCTCTCTTATCACTGTACCCGAGCTATACAGCGCGTTACTTACGGGTAACGACCTAGCATTAACACAATATATTCGTTGATCCATGTTCATAAGATTCGACAGGATTTTATGCTGGCTGTCGGGGCCTAATACAACCCTCCTCCTTTATCCGGGCTTGGGACCGGCTATAAAATATAGGCGGAGTTCTGACGTGGCAATATTAAAAAAAATTAAAAATGCCACGGGGAATGTCGCCCCTCCCCTGCGACCACCGGAAGGGGGTCCTGCTCGCCGACAAGTGAGGTCGAGGTGGGGGGCTAAGGCGCCCCCTCGCGCGCCGGCGAGGAGGGGGGAGCCCTTCAATCAAGAAGCAGACGACCTGCGACAGAAATATTTGCCTTTCACTCTTCCATGGCTGTATAGCTGGCAAGGAAGAAGGAGATTCACAGGCAGGAAAAGATCAATAAATAGAAGGCCAAGGAACAAAAGCCACTCATCAATTGCTTGTGAAATGCGGGTGAGCACGGGCAGGTTTTACACTTTCCCGAATCCGTTTTTTCTACCAGCTTGAGAAGAGTAATCAGAGGCAATGCGGTAATATGGAGGAATGCCGAACGCATTGCGGAAAACGAATAGGCTAACTCTATCTCTCAATTGCCTATCCTATGTTCGAGAAGGTCCCCTAGTTCCTCGGCTGCACCTCGAGGTGCATTTAGTTTTGAGTCCCAGTTGTAGCCTTTGATGCAATACAGCTGAAAAACAACAGGGTGTGCTAGCGCACTATGGCTTTGATGCCTCCGTTGCCCGTTGGCACGCGGGGAGGGCCCCTCGCGAGTGGGGGGCGAGGCCCCCGCACCCCCCCCTTTCTCTTCGCCGGTGCGCGGGCGAGCGAGGTCGCAGAGAGGGGGGGGGTGCGAGGAGCTCGCCGTGACCGCCGGTCGCAGGGAAGGGGCGACGCTCCCTCGTGGCATTTTTTTATTTATTTTTATTTTTTTAATATTGCCACGTCAACGAATGTTTACATGGAAAGGAGAGAAGATGTCGTGTCTGCGCCATGTCAGTTTCGTGACATGGAGACGGGCGATAGCATGTAAAGAGGGCACTGAGTGAAACGAGTTAAAAGTTGGAGAGCGTGTTACAAAGTGAAGTTGGAGGGTATAGCTGAGCAAACGTTAAAGTTGGAAGACATTTGGTGTAATTTTTTCTATTTTTTTTCTGCAGTTTAAATTCTTGATTTGCCATCTGATATTATTCTTGGTTTCAGGTGCGAGCTGGAATAGTTGGATATCCTAATGTGGGCAAATCTTCTCTCATAAACCGTCTGCTGAAGCGACGGATGTGTCCAGCAGCTCCCAGGCCTGGTGTCACAAGAGAATTAAAGTATGTTCTTTTTGTCTCATCACAACTTCCATCATGAATCATTCTCAAAAGAGAAAGAAAAAGAAACTATCCATCATAAAGACTTTGTCATTTTTCTTTCTTTGGTCACTTGAATATGTGTCGAATCTTGGTCTTGGTAGTTGTCATAATATCACATGCTTGCACAGATGGGTCCGTTTTGGAAAGGATTTGGAGTTGTTGGATTCTCCTGGTATATTGCCAATGAGAATTAGTGATCAGGCTGCTGCAATTAAGCTTGCAATATGTGATGACATAGGGGAAAGGTCATATGATGTAGCTGATGTTGCTTCTATCCTAGTGCAATTGTTGACAAGGCTTCCTGAAGTAGGTTGGTTGCCTCTTCCCTGAGTAATGTACTTCAAGGATGCAAGAGTTTGACCCAAAAAATCTATTTTCATGATAACATACAAAATTATTAGATCAAATTTACCATTGGATTTTGATTCAATGGTAGATGATCCACATATCCACTCGTTCTAAAAACCTTGAACTGTATAAACTCCTATCTATAGCTTTGAAAAACATGAAAAGAAATCTAAGTATGCTCATCTCATGGATAGGCTTCTATTCATTTTTAAGTTAGTAATCTTCAAATTATTCTGAGAATCATAGTGATGTTTATTTTTCTTAGTGGAACATGAAATTATCAAGCTTTGATAGTTTACTTTGATGTGTGTTTGAATTGTTAACTTCTGTCAAGGGCAACTTCTTAAAATTGTAACCCCATATCGGTTCTTGATCCATTACTGTGTCGTCTTTCTTCTATTTATTCTCTTCTTCTGTCCATAAGTTGATGACTAATTTATTCTTGAGATCACTTAGCATTGCTTTTGTCCTAGAATACTTCCACTGGAAAGCAATGATACTGGTTTCTCTATTGAGATCATAATATAATCATTAGCTTGAGAATAATGTCATATGTCATCTTTTAGCATTGCTTTTGTCCTAGAATACTTCCACTGGAAAGCAATGATACTGGTTTCTCTATTGAGATCATAATATAATCATTAGCTTGAGAATAATGTCATATGTCATCTTAGACCTCTTTTGACTGAACTCATTTGATCTGACAGGTTCAGAAACTCTCGAGAAGCGTTATAGAATTGATGTAGATGGCCAATGTGGTAAAACGTATGTTTTATGTCCATTTCATTTCCTCATACCTTTTGCCATTTATGTGGACCTCCAGTTTGAAATTCATGTGAAACTTGGTTGATTCGTATGGTTTTCACTGAACATTGCAGATTTGTTGAGAAGCTTTCCCTTAAACTTTTTAATGGAGATGTCAACCAGGCTGCTTTTCGTGTACTGAGTGACTTTAGGAAGGGAAAATTCGGTTGGATTGCATTGGAGAGGCCTCCCAGGTGAAGTTGTCGAGACTGGACTGTTGCACGCTACTCAGACATCTCTAGGCACTGGGACAAATGAGATCAAGAATTGGTGCATATGGAAAGTAATCAATCTCAGTCGAAAGATACAGGAGAGCGGACCCAGAAAGAATCTTTGTAGCCATGTAGCAAGATCTTCGCAACTCTCCGGGGGCAATAGCTCTAGAGAAATAAAAAGGAGGCCTCTATCTTTATGGGTTATCTTTCAAAGATTCGATTTGCCATTATATGCTTCACCAAATGGGATAATCCGAAGAGAGTTATAGTTTACACATGGAGAGCCACTTAATGATAACAATAAGATTTAAGTACTTCAATACCATGAATAATCATTGCATCATAGATCTTAAGAGTGAGTTTACATGTCCAAGACTTTTTTGAATTTACACTCCAAAAGTTATCCTTGTTATATACATAATAATGTCATTATACTTTTAAGTCTTTTAAGGTACATATAGTTTGAAAATGCTAATTTTCTGGACTAGTTAATTTTGCCTCATTGTTTCTAGTTTGTGTTTGGTTTAAATATTGAAGTTTAAACTTTGATGTTTTGTTGCACAAGGCTGTCCTAAATTTTTATTTATTGAATAAGAAAACAGGCTTTATTTTTTAAAAAATCAAATTTGGTCTAAAGTTCTGTTAATTTATTGGATTAAAAGCCAAAATCGTTAAATTTTATTGATATTTTACATTGTTATATTTTTTTGGAGAAAAATATTAAGATGGTATATTAAAATCATACACTGAAAACTCATATGATAGCACGAGTCTTCACAAACAAAGTATATTAAGGTGTTTATTATGATCATTAAGTTCAAATGTGATCAAATTGCAATCCTAAGATATGTGTATGTGATAATCACTTATGGATATAAGGCTACAAAACACTCCAAATTTATTTACAATAATAGGCAAGTTCACTGAATTATGATGATAAATTTCATTAATAACTATAATATAACTCAAATATTAAAATAAGTTAATTTTTGTATTTATCACATACAAACAAAGAACGAACAAAAAAGTCTTAGAAGAAATTAATATATTGATACATACATTGCGATGTATTTTAAAGTACAATATAACACTTTCAAAAAAATAACAATTACATCGTATCACAGTTGAAGTCCATAGGCTTATAATTTCTAAAACACTTAAGAAGTTGATGTAGGCTCATTCTTTTTATTGAAGAACATACTCGTGTTGGAGTAATATATAATCACGGAAAGCATAATAAAAATATATGAAGACGATTACTAAACTTGTTATTAAAGAATAACAAATACAAATGTTGCATTGCTCCTTTGATGAGTGTGATTAATGTTTGTTGCCCTTTGTTGTGTAGGATCCCAAAGGGCACCAATAGGAGGGGGGAGTTGAATTGGTGTTCAATCGAAAATATCGATTTCACAAAATTCATAGTACAAAATCGATTCTTAAAACCTTTGCAACTCAGATTATAAACACAATATGAACGGGGAGAGAGAGAAAATCAAACACAAAGACACGGTGGTTGTTGACGAGATTCGGCCACACTGTGGCCTACGTCCCCGTTCCGACTTCTCGACCTCGAGACCGCCGGAGATTCCACTAGCACTTCCTTTGTTTAAAATGGGGTAAGGAAGAAAGCCCTTTACACCACCGTCTTTTTCTCCGCTTCGAGAGGCAAGGCAACCTCTCCTCTTAAGAAGCTAATCTATTTCTCTCGTTCAATAGGTAAGATTTTGAACCTCTTTTACACAGGAGCTCTCTCTAATTTTTTTGAATAAAAATGTTTCTCTCTTTTACAAAACTAAGCTCACAAGAGAAGAAGAGAAAAAGAATGAGAAAGCTATAAAATGAAAACTTCAAGAAATGATCTCTCTTTTATAACTTGAAGCTTTTCTTCAATGAGTGAATGGATGCATTTGCCTCTAACTTTGGCACCCCTTTTATAGCTTTCAATGTGTGAAAAATTCGTCCAGAAATCATTCCACAAATTCCTCCTTCAAATTTGACCGTTACTGTTCATTTGACTCGGAGGCCGGTCGACCGCACTTCTGGACCGGTCGACCGGTCTATGTGACCGTTGTGTCATTTTCACAAGTTTCTGCACTTGGTCGGTCGACTGGACTGTCGATCGGTATTGTCTCGACGTTATCCGGAGCAGGCTCAGTAGTTATCGGTCGACCGGCCTTCTTTGCGTCGACCAGCAGGTTGACCGACCTGCACTGCTTTGATCATAATTTTCTGCACGATTATCCAAATTAGATGATCTTGGAGTCTATGGAAAGCTAACAGAATTCTCTACAATCTAGCATTTCACATTCTTTCAAAACTAATGAGATCAGTGACAATTATTTAATCAAAGTGTAATGTGCATAAAATTATCCATTTTCTTTAAACTTTTTTAGCATTTCAACTTTAATCTTTCAAGATTTGTTTCATCAAAATATAATTTTATATGTTATTAAAACTTTGACGCAATATGTTGCAAATTTAGGAAGGTTTTTGCAAGTAATTGGATCACCCTCTCCAATTTATGAGTCGCAGGTGTTTGTGCATGCCTCTAAATTGCCATCTCTAAAGTCCATACAAGTGGCCATGCAATTACAATATGCATTTTCCACTTGAGCAATCTGAACATGGAGGAAAAACATAATTGCCATGGTGACAAACATCGTAGCGATCAACTTTTTATTTTGCAATGCCATGATCAATTTGTATCACCACCAAAGTCTTTCCTTCCTAAACAAATTATTACTTCCAAAGTCTTCTCTTCAAATATTCTAGCCAAGATGCACATTGCACGTTCATTCCAATTCTAAACTTATAGACACTTATGAATATCTATTTTTAGTTTTATTCTTTCTATTTTAAACCTTCTCCTAATTTTAGGGTCTTATCTCCTTATCTATTTTTAGGGACATAATGAAATGGTAAAAGTAGGAAATCCAGTTATCCTTATATTTTTTCCTTTCAATTTTTTGAAGCACCAAATTCCCCCCCCCCCTCTCTCTCTCTCTCTCTCTCTCTCTCTCTCTCTCTCATGAAGGGTATAGTTTTTTTTTAATTGAAATGAAAAACTTTGTTGGCAAAATATGTTTACTAAAAAGGGTGTGAAATTATGCATATCTTTCTAAATCTTGTCTTTCTTTAGTTATGTCACATATCTTGTAACATCTAGTTTTTTTTAGGGTGATGGATAATAATGAAAGTATAAAACAACATTAATTTCCTTCAAATTTTACATCAAAGTAATTGTTGAAATACCACCTAAAACAAGATTACGATGTGTTCTATAGTAGTACCAATTAATATAGTTATGATGAAAATACAAGTTGGAGGTATGTATCTATCGAAGAATGAGTTCCAAGTAGATTATGATTCAATATTAAAACTTTAAAATATATTAAATTTGGAGATCTCAGCCCCATAGGGCTGGGGCATGTATCCCCTCCCCTATCCTTGAAGTGATCCTCGGGGCCACTTTTGGCCCTGCCTCTACTGCCATAGGGGAAAAATTCCTACAAATGTGTTGTGATCGGGATTCTCCACGAGGCCACGCGATGAGTGTTTTTTCCATCCCTATTATAGACCACTACGCCCCTCATCCCTACCCCGCTGGGGCAAAACTCCCTGAGCTCGAACTCTAATTATTGTTTTAAAGTTAAATTGCTTATATTAAACTATCTCGTTTAATTATATTATCTTATGTATTTAGTGTAATTGGTTATGAATATTTCATGTCCCTATATTTGAACCTCACGAATAATTGATCAAGTAAAGATGGAGGCCTGTGTGGTGATTAAGTTCGTGGTGATACAATTGCACATGAGACAAAATCATTAGAATATATTTACTTATTTCATTATTCTTACTATGATGTAATAGTTAGTTGAAAGTTGATAGGGTTGAAGGATCATTGAGAATAATGAATGTGTTAATTGCATTTTAATAAAATTAGATTATTATTTTTTATATTTTTATTAATCTATGAAATGTTCAAAAACATATAAGGACAGCCAATCCTAGGATTTTGGACTATTATACCAACTCTAACACGCTTAAAATTTACCCTCTTGCTACGTGACAATTTGACACTTTTGGATTGGCTGTGCTTATATGTTTTTGAACTTTCATAGATTAATACAAATATAAATAATAATAATCTAATTTCATTAAAATGCAAAATTTAACACATTCATTATTCTTAATGATCCTTCAACCCTATCAACTTTCAACTAACTATTACATCATAGTAAGAATAATTAAATAAGTAAATATATTCTAATGATTTTGTCTTATGTGCAATTGTATCACCATGAACTTAATCACCTCACAAGCCTCCATCTTTACTCGATCAATTATTCGTGAGGTTCAAATATAAGGACATGAAATATCCATAAGCAATTACACTAAATACATAAGATAATATAATTAAATGAGAGTTCAATATAAGCAATTTAACTTTAAAACAATAATTAGAGTTCAAGCTCAGGGAGTTTTGCCCCTATAGGGTAGGGATGAGGGGCATAGTTCTCTACATTAGGGATGGAAAAAACACTCGTCATGAGGCCTCGTGGAGATCACGACACATTTGTAGAATTCTTCCCCTATGCCAGTAGAGGTGGGGCCAAAAGTGGCCCCGAGGATCACTTCAAGGATAGGGGAGGGGATACATGCTCCCGCCTTATGGGGCCGAGATCTCCAAATTTAATATATTTTAAAATTTTAATATTGAATCATAATCTACTTGGAACTCGTTCTTCGATAGATACATACCTCCAACTTGTATTTTCATCATAACTATATTAATTGGTACTACTATAGAACACATCGTAATCTTGTTTTAGGTGGCATTTCAACAATTACTTTGATGCAAAATTTGAAGGAAATTAATGTTGTTTTATACTTTCATTATTATCCATCACCCTAAAAAAAACTAGATGTTACAAGATATGTGACATAACTAAAGAAAGACAAGATTTAGAAAGATATGCATAATTTCACACCCTTTTGAGTAAACATATTTTGCCAACAATGTTTTTCATTTCAATTAAGAAAAAACTATACCCTTCATGAGAGAGAGAGAGAGGAAAATTTGGTGCTTCAAAAAATTGAAAGGAAAAAAAATATAAGGATAACTGGATTTCCTACTTTTACCATTTCATTATGTCCCTAAAAATAGATAAGGAGATAAGACCCTAAAATTAGGAGAAGGTTTAAAATAGAAAGAATAAAACTAAAAATAGATATTCATATGTGTCTATAAGTTTAGAATTGGAATGAACATGCAATGTGCATCTTGGCTAGAATATTTGAAGAGAAGACTTTGGAAGTAATAATTTGTTTAGGAAGGAAAGACTTTGGTGGTGATACAAATTGATCATGGCATTGCAAAACAAAAAGTTGATCGCTACGATGTTTGTCACCATGGCAATTATGTTTTTCCTCCATGTTCAGGTTGCTCAAGCGGAAAATGCATATTGTAATTGCATGGCCACTTGTATGGACTTTAGAGATGGCAATTTAGAGGCATGCACAAACACCTGTGATTCAGAAAATCGGAGAGGGTGATTCAATTACTTGCAAAAACCTTCCTAAAACTGCAACAAAGGGCAACAAGCATTAATCACACTCATCAAAGGAGCAATGCAACATTTGTATTTGTTATTTTTTAATAACAAGTTTAGTAATCGTCTTCATATATTTATATTATGCTTTCCGTGATTATATATTACTCCAACACGAATATGTTCTTCAATAAAAAGGATGGGCCTACATCAACTTCTTAAGGGTTTTAGAAATTATAAGCCTATTGATTTCAACTGTGATACTATGTAATTGTTACTTTTTTGAAAGTGTTATATTGTACTTTAAAATACATCACAATGTATACATCAATATATTAATTTCGCCTAAGAATTTTTTGCTCATCATTATTCTTTCTGTTTGTATGTGAACTCATTTAGCTCACATAAATTGATGGTTTATCAATGTCATGATCATTAGTTACTCCGAATTCAAGCTACTTGTCGAATCAAACACAAAGACAAAATTTTAATTAAATAAATATGGTGAATAGAAAATTTTTATAGTAATATAATTAAAATTTTCTATTCAATAATCTTCATGAAGTTTGGTAATTGAAACATCCAACAAGATAAAAATTATTACATATCACACACAACAAAAAAATGTAGTTGCAATGATATATTGAAAAAATGGATAATTTTCATCAATGTGTAAACTATACATATTTATGACTTTTGCCTTTTTTTTCTTGTGCTACAAGGTGGTGTCATCAAATACAACTAAAGATAATTCAAAACTAATGGGAGCACGGAGCACATGCACTTGACTTTCTCGAAGAGAATCAAACTCAGATATCTCTTTGTATAAGCGCTCTTGATTATGTCACAGTGCCACCTTGTCTCTCTTTTCTTTTATTTTCTTTTTTGTTTTTCTGTGTGATTTATATCTTTTATTTTGTTTGTTTAGGGGAGTAAAATTCAAACATATAAAAAAATGAATAAATTTCAATAATTGCCCTCAACCTATACCTTCTTTTCCAACTTGATCCTAAAATTTTAGTTTGTAATGAGATCATCCCCTAACAAATAATTTATTTGACAAACTACACTTTTTAATTAGGTATCGCTAATTTTTGATATTCTTACATACATGATACATGACACAATGTTAAAACATAAAATTAATACAAAATAATATAACAATTAACAAAAAAATATACTTCCCACCCCCACCCTATAGGTGCCATCATCAGCAATATAACAATTATTTATATATGGCTCTCGTTATGTGGTCCTTCGAGATTCTGGAGTTAGTAGCCGAGGTAGCATGCAAACTCTACATCCATCTTATGGGAAAGTGCATAACGTGTTCCATGTGTCTATGCTCAGGAAGTATAAGCAAGATGCCGCCAATGTCATAATGATAGAAGAGTCAGATCTAACTGTCGACTTGACCTTTGTCAAGTATCCGATGCATATTGTGGAGCACAAGGTACAACGTTAGAAGAACAAGAAAATACCCATGGTCAGAGTAGTTTGACATTTTCATCACGGCAATGAAACAACGTGGGAACTCGAGTTAGAAATGTGCCAAAAATTTTCTCATCTTTTCAGTAAGCCCTCTACCCTATGTAAAATTCGAGGATGAATTTTTTTTAAGGGGGTAAGGATGTAACAATCATAAAAAAATCAAATCAAATCAAAACGGCGAGCTAATAACCATAATCTCATATTTGTGGATAAATTCACAAATCAACCCTTTAGTGCCGCAAGATTCTTAGGGGAGAGAATCAAGCAATGATAATTGAGAGTTCCACATTAATTATGCCTGATAAAAACCGAAAGTACTCTTCTCTTCCTCTTCCCCCTTACGCACGTTTCTGTAAGGAAGAAATTCTTTTTCTTTCTTCGTCAAGGCACCAGGGTAACAAATGTTTCCTCTTCTTCCTCACGGATCCACTGGTTCTTACATTCCATCCTCACGTTTCTCTTCAATCTAGATGGTCTTGTAGGTGGAGATTAGCCAAGGGAAGGAGATCTCGCACCCGGACAGCAGGACGATAGGGAGGACACAGCCGTCGGTGATCTAAACGAATTAGTGCAAGAAGTCGACCAAAATCTGGTGGGTGAAACCTAAATCACCTTGCATGATTTTGAATAGATCAAACTCACGCCCTACCATGATCTTATCATTAATGAATGAAAGTTTACGAAGAAGATCTAATGAGAAGATTTATGAAATCGATTTTCTGATTGTATGATTGTAGGTTGATTGCTTGTAGGGATTTGATTATTATTGTTATTGATTTGCCTTGATGATTGTTAGGATGTAGAAATTAATCTGTAATAATACTCTGTTAAAGTTTATTTGATTTCGTGACTGAAATTGGCCGAGGAACTCTTGCCGTCATGGTCGTGACCTTTTCTTCACGCCTGTGCACCCGCCGACACGTCTATGCCATGGCCGTGCTATCCCTTCGACACACCCGTGCCATCCTCCTGGCACGCCCGCGCCATCACTTCAAAGGCCGATAATCATAGACTGGTCGACTGATCCACTGAATTGGTCGACTGCCCTCACGCCTAAGTATGCCTGTGCCACTTTACATGCACGTCCGTGCCCTCCACCTCTATACCCATACCTTACCAGCACAATCGTGCCACTTGACCGACACGCCCATGCCACCCCCTCGGCATGCCCGTGCCACTAGACTGTCACGGCCGTGCCAAGTAACAGAATCGGGCAATCGATCACAACTGACCTCTTATCATGTTCATCACCAACCCTTAATTTTGATGTGATTACAGTTTAGTCCCTTATGATTGATCACTGTTATGACTACACTATTGACAATTGAAATCCATTCTCGATTTAAAATATGGATCTTTTTTTCTGATTCTCTCTCTTATTGATTCAATTATTTTTGATATATGAAGAATAATGAATAATAAGATTATAAAGTGACTAATAAGTGAATTTAAAGAATAATGAAGATGGAAGATGAATATGGTAACCAGTCCATGCCAAGTACTTCAAAATAAGGGTCACTCCCTTGATCATTATTTGATCACTCATTGATCCGCACGAGACTGTATTATTTGTTCGGCATACCTCAAGAATTTAAAGACACATAAAGTCACTTGATTTCTAAGCATGATCCAAAATTAAAAAGTATGGATAAGATAAGCAAGCAAGAACATCAAGTTAAGCTATTGTTGTTACCTATGTCATGATTCTCAAGCATGCTACCGACTTTAAGTATATCAAGTATCATCTGAATTCATTGATTAACGACATCTACTTATCTTCATATTTGATTCATAATGATCTCATGTTCAATCTTCTGTTCAAAATAAGTACTCTGTTCTACTTCTGATTTAAGCTATTTAAGTTATGCATTGTATACTTTTATTGGTTCCCCACTAGGCTGTAAAGTTTATGAGAGGATCTCCTCTCCTGTTATGGTGTTGAGTTAGTGTACCGCGACGATGCTCAGGCGGTTATAAAGCACATAAATTACATGACCTATTTAGTTGTTCAATTTTCCTTCCGCATTTATGAACTCTTAATGTAGAACTTCTGATATTCATTTAGAGATGATGTAGCCATTTTTGAACTACCACAATTTATGTTATCCTTCTTTATTTTATTCTTTCTTTTGCTGACATGTCTCGATTCTTGACTGAGATTTGGTCAATATAATGGTCAATGCCATAGCGTTTGTAGTGTCCTCAGGTTGGCCTTTGTCACGTGGCGTGGGTCAATTTGAGGTGTTACAGTTGGTATTTAAAACTAATCGTTATATACTTGTTTGCACTAAAATCGCTGTCCATTTCATCTAGTGGGCGTCTGTTTTGAACGCCATTGAAATATAGTTGTTGCATGCAAGAAACAAGCATCTGTTTGCTTTCGAACGTCTATTTTATCTTCCAACGATATTTGGGTGTCAGCCACTCCATTAACAGCTTGATAGACATTCAAGTGAGGTGATATTTCATTCAATGGAAATGTAATAGAAATTTCTACAACTTTGATATTTATCTTTCATCCAAAATATAATGGGATTATAATCAAATATTATGTCAAAGTTTAGTGCATAAAGTTTAAACTAAACCTTTTAGACACTTTACTCTTTTATTCATAAAGTTCCATACGAGGATTCAAATGAGTTGATATCTAATTATGTGGAAAGCTAACACAATTATCCACAATTTTTATATTCATCTTTAATTAAAATTTAATGGAATCATAGACAAATATTATGTCAAAGATTAGTACATAAAGTTGTCCTCAACCTATACCTTCTTTCCCAACTTTTAGACCTTCATCTTTTACACATAACTTCTTTGTACAAGCATCTAAATGAAATGATCTTTGATTTACATGAAAAGTCTAACAATATTATCTACTTTCATATTTATCTCTTATCAAAATCGAATTATAAGGTAATTAAATATTAAGTGCAATTTTAGTGCACAAATATATTAAGTTCAAATTTAACTTTCGGACTTCACTTGTTATATGGTTGTTCGAATGAGGTAGTTCTTGATTCCCTAAAAAGATAAGAGAATTGTGTATAATTATATTAACCTCTTAATGTAAATCTTATGAGAGCATAAATAAATATTAATTAAAAATTTAATGCATGAATCAACTTATTTTCATTTAAATTTTTTCGACATTTACATATAATTCTAATCTTTCGAGGTTTGTATTATCAAAATATAATTATATAAAGCATAAAAACTTTGCTCCAACACCAAACACTAACTTTAATGATAATGTTGAGCTTCCATTACATATGAATAAAGATTTTTTTTCCTATTATCAAAAAAATGTGTTGCACCTGGAAAGAAGAATGAAATATTACTACAAGATCTTGAGGAACTAGAACAACAAAACGACACAACCTTATGGAAACATAAATTTTAATAATATCAATTATTTGAGTTCTAAATATGCATCTTACGAAACATTTGAAAAGAGAAAACACAAATTTACTATTTTGCTAGAAGAAGCATATATGGAGATTATTTTCTTCAACAAAAAACTCCTCAAACTTGTTGCACCGTAATTATCTTTTATTTTTATGGGAATAAAATAAAAAAATATCTAAAAAATTAATTTTCTCATTTTTCATTGGATTATCTATGATTCTCTTAAAAACATTCTCATGTAAATAACTGCCAAATCATGTGGATAAATAAGTAGTATCAATATCTAAGCCATATATGAATTTCCATGATAAGTTGGGAAAGGCTTCCAATAAAATAAATTGTAAGATAACATTTATATCAATTGTGTAATAATATAATTCTTATTGAAAACAAAAATAATAATTTTATTACAATAACATAGTCTGTATATAGTAATTCTACAGTGTTATAATTATGCATATTGCGACATTTTTTCTATCATATCATGTTACATCAATTCTTGAATAACAAATATTTATCATGTTTTTACGTTTAATTTTGTTGAAGATGGCTTTAAATATTAACTTATTATTACATAATGTGTTTTATCTTAGCAATTCGTTCTTATTCAATAGTTAATGGGATTTACAATTAGTAGTCTAAGCAATAAGTCATAATCTTCCTCTAACCCACTTCTAAATCCTATCTTATAATCCATTTTAATTATCTTAATTAAATAATTTATTCCTTTCCTTTCTTTCACTTTACTTTATTCAATTCAAATCCTTGTATTTTCTTAACTTCTTCTTATACTTTTTTAACTTTAATTAATCTTTATTTTTTTAAAATATTCTTGAAATTAATAAAATAAATATTTATTTATCTACTTAATTAATTTAAAAATTTTGGAGTTGTTACAATTCTTTGATTACATTTGGATTCTTTTAGGCACTTCTCATACTCCTAGTTCTAATACATCATGGATAGCGACTTTCCTCTTTCATGGTCGGGCTTCCTAATTTAAATTAGCAATGAGTAATTTTATTTCTTATATAAAAAATAATACAGATTTTAATTAAGATTCCAATTATAAAACTTTTTCGACTTTTTAGGTGGAATAAAATTCCTAAGGCCGTTCGACGCATTACCGATTTAAGTAACCAGTAATTTGAATCACCATTTAGATAGATTACTATAATTTAAATTATCGGTAATATTACATTACAGTGTTTGGTAAGTACTGGTAATATAAATAATAATTAAAATGGATAGTATTAAAATTATGAAAATACTCTTAAAAATTATTTTTTTCAATAACATATGATTATAAATAAACAAAGAAAAAATAGAAAAGTGAATATATAAAAAAAGAGACAAAATTAAGAATTATTTGTACAATATTTCAAATAATAAAAAAAGACGAAGTTAAATGATATTTGTTTATAATAAAATATTTGGAATACAAAATTTAATTGAAAGGATATTTTCGTCAAAATGTATTTCTATCTGCTGATAATCTAAAAAGACACCTCCACTGTTTATTATTTAGATTACCATTGAGATGATAGTCAAAATTATCAGAATAATTAAAATTACCGATAATTCATCAAGCAAAATAAAATAATGCATTGGGCTTTAGAAATTTTAAATAAAATAATCAATAATTTATTTAGATTACCTCATTATTACTAATAAATAAAATACGATGGAATAATAAAATAAAATAATAATCGAACCAAAAAAAAAACCTTTTTGTCTATTATTCTCATCCCAAGTACTTTCGATGCGCCTCCGGAGATCAAATTTGCCGAGAAGCATCTCGAACTCGACCTTCTCCGTCCGCCCCCCACCTGCTGCCCTCCGAACGGACAGAAACATTCCGCTGTGCGGATCGAGAAGACGATCGACGAGAATAGAAGGGAAAGCTTCCTCTCGTCGTCTTCCATGGCGGGAGGCCCCGGAGACCTGCAATGCGTCGGCAAGATGGAGATCGCCAAGCCCACGGCGCCCCTCGGCTTCCTCTGCGGCACCCTCCCTGTGCCCACCGACTCCGCCGCAGCTTTCCCCCTCTTCCAGCCCGCTCCGCTGCTCCCGTCGCCTCACACGTGCCTACTCCAATCTCTTTCTCACTCTCCCTCTTCGTCTCCCCTGCCCTCCCTCCCTCGCTCGATGTTATTGTTTCCCTTGAAGCTTTCCTGATCACTCTGCGATTTTCTGCAGGATTGGGGCGCCGCCGCGGTACCAGATGCTTCCGGCGGAGACTGATCTCAACGCCCTCCCTGTTCTGCCCAACTTGCCTGGGAAGGTCTTCCCTGCTACCGCGAAGACCAGCGAAGGTGCGTGTTTTCCCTATTGATGGTTCGTCTCTTATCCAGCTTGCGCGCGTCCTTGGTTTATCTGTCCGTCCTTACTTCAATTATCATCCGAATGGTTGTGTTGCAGTTAGGAAGCCCTTTAGATTTGATTTTGCTAGTTGGATAATTAGTAGTTGCTCTGGTCGTTGCCAATGTGATTTTCTGCTGCGACAGTTATGGGTTTCTAAAAGAATGAATTTGCATATGCAGCGGATGTAATCTTGATGTTAAGAGGTGTATGGTTGTAATCTTTATGTTAAGAGGTGTATGGTTGCCTGTCGGTCAGAGGGAATTGAATGAGTATCATTGTCATTGTTAACCTTACTCCTGTTGACGAAGAAGCTAAACCTTTTTGAGGGTAGACACCAGAAGTGGTCTTCTATTAAATCTTTACGGGTGCAAATCCGTAGGATGCTGGGATGTAAACGGAAAGTTAATTAACTCGTCCCCATTACAAACAGATTGTTTAGCAAACATTGAACTGGTAGCTTAGAAGGTGTGCAAATGAGGTTAATTGAAGTCAACATTTCATCATCATGGTTATACACCCCAATGTAAAATAGTCAAATTGACTGACAAATACCAAATAATGGCAAATTATTTTACTCTGTGTGTGTGTGTGAGAGAGAGAGAGAGAGAGAGATGGGTTAATTAATTGCATGCTAATAATCAATCAAGGACATTAATTGTAAAGAGTGATTGAACATACTAAGGGATGTCATAATTGCCTCCGTATCAAACTAGCATGACTTTCCAGAGTAGTAGCAGTATAGCTTGTAAATCGAGATCAATTCATCATTGTATTAGTTGGATATGGACTAAATCATGAACTTCCTGTAAATAGAGCAACTTATTATGTATATCAGGTGAGCTCAGTTTCTGAAGCCATCCTAGCAGTCTATGATAAGCCACAATGAAGAGAAACCAATGAGCCCTATTGAAAATCTTTGTATGTAACTTGCTTCAATCATTATAATAAAATCTTGAAATGTGGAACTCAATAAACTTGGTCATTGTCCTACATGCAGTCCAATTGTATAGATGTGCCTGGATGGCAACCTAAGTGGTGGTCATCCTTTCCCTTCTCAAAAAAAATTGTATAGATGTGAGGAAGTTGATCAAGGCACCCAAGTTTCTATTTGTCAAAAACTAGGTTGACAGTTTTACCGAGAACTATAGTTTTATGCTGCAGTTTTTCAGAGAACTATAGTTTTATGCTAAGTAGGATTCTGTACAGTTGACATCTTAGGTCTTATTAAATTGTAATATGAATTTAAAGGTAACTGTAACGATGCAGTCTTGTGTATTATCGGGGATGCATTATTTAGAGTGGTTTGTCATAGAGAGAAGGCTTGTCCACGAAGATGAAGTTAAGTTTGGAAACTACAAGAGATGCATATTTAATCCTTCTTGTCTGAGCTTTTATTTTGATTTTCCATCTTATTATGACCATTTTTCTTTGTTTTTTGGCATTTATAGCTTACATCTGCTGATATTTTGCCATCTATGGCTTCAGAATTTCATTGTGAAAATAGTTCTGTTAGCCAAAATTTATTTAGGAAATGTGAGGCGCTTGCTGTATCTGGTCTAGCTGAATGTGGCGATGAACTAGACGTGGTAGCTTCTGCCGATATTCTGAAACAGATTTTCAAAATACCTTATTCCAAGGCACAGTTATCAATTGCTGTCAATCGTATTGGAGATACACTCATCCTGAACACAGGGTATGCTTCAAAATCCTGGTCATGTTATTTATACTCCTGATAAAGCTAATGACTTATCTAATATTTCAATATGTAGCCCTGATGTTGAAGAAGGGGAAAAGACTTTCAGAAGACATAACAACCAACCCAAGGGTTCTGATTCTTCAATTTTCTTAAATTTTGCAATGCATTCTGTAAGGGCAGAGGCCTGTGACTGTCCACCTGGTCACCAGCCGTCGCCAGTCAATCAGTCAAGTTCAACTATCTTACCAGGAAACTTTGGACATCGAGATAATCCTTTTGCCTCTTCAACAAGTCAAAATTGTGATAAGTCACAATTTCTTCGTCATTCTTCTACCATCAGTCGAAAATCTTCACAAGGGGATCATGATGATTATTCCTGGCGCAATAAGCAAACCAAGAAGAATGTTAAAAGGGTAGATCCTCTCAAAAAATCTTCACAATATGGCGAAAAACCAAGATTCCCAGTGCAGGAATCTGATAAGTTAAGGAGAGTTGGTAATAATGGTTTTCTAAAGGTGCTGTTTTGGCAATTTCACAACTTCAGGATGCTTTTAGGTAGCGACTTACTTTTATTCAGCAATGAGAAGTATGCTTCTGTAAGCCTTCACTTATGGGATGTATCCAGACAGGTAAGGGATTAGACTCTAAATGGCTTCTTTTTTTTCATTCTGTGGCTTTAATTTTTTCTTTGGTTCTTTGTACAGGCCACTCCACTAGCATGGCTTGAAGCATGGCTCGACAATGTAATAGCAAGTGTGCCTGAGCTGGCTATCTGCTACCACCAGAATGGCGTTGTTCAAGGTTATGAACTTATAAAAACAGATGACATTTTTCTCCTTAAAGGTGTATCTGATGATGGTATACCAGCATTTCATCCACAAGTTGTTCAACAAAACGGCCTTTCGGTGTTGAGGTTCCTCCAGGATAACTGCAAACAAGATCCTGGTGCATATTGGGTATGTGAGTAAAGCCTTTTGAATCCATAATGTTATTATAATTTTAATATTTCATCAGCAATTATCTGATTGTTAGCTAATTCAGGCTTCCTTTTCTGGTTTTTAATCTTTTCTTCTTCATTTTTTATCAGCTTTATAAAGGTGCAGGCGAGGATGTTATTCAACTGTTTGATCTCTCTGTCATATCCAAAAAAAGTCCAACTGATGATCTTGATAAGAGTTCTAGTTCTTTGCCATCCTTATTAAACAAAGGAAGAAGAGATTCTTTGTTTTCTCTTGGGACCCTTCTCTACCGGGTTGCTCACAGGCTGTCACTTTCGAAGGTATCTAATTTTGTGTTTATAATTTTGTTGTATGGTAGCTTATTTTCTTACTAAGTATTGTAAGTCATGATGTCTTTTTTCAGGCACCTGATAATAGAGAAAAATGTGCAAAATTCTTCAAAAAATGCCTAAACTTCCTCAGTGAGCAGGATCATCTAGTAAGTCTTGACTTGGATCCATTGCTTTGTTTTTATCTTCCGTCCAGTTATCTTGATTTTGCACGAGTATAATTGTCTGAAGATATTTATCAAAGTACTATTTTTATTTGTATAGGTGGTCCGTGCTTATGCTCATGAGCAGTTTGCTAGACTCATTTTAAACTGTTATGAGGAGTTAGAATTATCATCAGAATCATATCTTCTGGAATCAGAAATTACTGTTACTGACTTTGAAGATGAAACTTCTGAATTTCCTATGGAAACCTTTGCATCAAAGTCTCAACTGAAGGGTTCAAATGGTTCTTCTGAATCCACACTTTTACAGGAAGATGAAATTGTTGAAATCCCAGTTTCGGAGTCCCTTGGGATGCCAAGTTCAAAAACCGATCTTTATTCAACTGGAAATGCTTCTTCGTATGCATCCTCTGACATTGGTCTGTCAGAAAGCAAAGTTGATGTCAATGCTGGAGATAGCTTACTTGCTTGTCATATTGCAAGCTCACCATCTATTGTAACTACAATTGCTGATCCTATCTCATCTAAGTTGGTTGCTATACACCATGTATCCCAAGCTATTAAATCCCTTAGATGGAAACGTCAATTGCAAAATACTCAAGATGAATTAGCTGACTTCGGGAGCAGGGTTCAAGAAAGAGCTTCCACTAACTTTTCTTGTTGCACTTGTGGTGACAAAGACTGCATTGAAGTTTGTGATATTAGAGAATGGCTTCCAAAATCCAAAATTGATCACAAAATGTGGAAGCTTGTGCTATTGCTGGGGGAGTCGTATCTGTCTCTTGGTGAAGCATACAAGGAGGATGGGCAACTACGTCGAGCTCTCAAGGTTGTAGAACTGGCATGTCTGTTGTATGGATCAATGCCTCAATACCTTGAGGATGCACAATTTATCTCATCCATGATTGGTAATTCATCAAGTCAGCTGCAGTTTATGGAAGACAACGAAAAGTCCAACTTGGTTAAAGATGGTTCAGAATATTTGGATGCAAACTTTTTCCAGGACAGCTTCTCTGATGACAAGATATTTCCTACTTACTTCTTCTGGGTAAAGGCATGGACACTTGTTGGGGATGTATATGCAGAGTATCATCGAACAATGAACAAAACTATACCAGTAAAAGCAGAAATCAATTCATTAGGAAGTGAGGTCCGAATGTCGAACGAAGTTGTAAAGGAGGTTAAACGACTGAAGAAGAAACTGAGACAATACAAACCGAACTGTAGCACGTGTTCTCTAATGAACTGTAGCTGCCAGACTGATAGAGCAAATAGTGGAAACAGTGCAAGCAGTAGCAGCGGGGGTGCTTCCTCAGTTTACAGCAGAAAACATAATAAAAAGTCAACACCAAGGCACTCCTCTTGTCAACATCATCGACGTAGCCAAGATGTTAACAATTTACATGTAGAAGAAGTTTCAAGTACTTCTGAAGCAGACAAATTACATTCTAATATTGATGGGTATTCAGGAATTGGCTCAAAAACATGCAATGAGGTCACAGAAAATCCCATTGATGATACTGTAATCAATGATCATACTGAAAATGAATGTAATGAAAATTCTAAAGAACCAACTTCTGAACTATGCGATAGAGATTCAACAAAGGTGAGAAATGGGGGTATATTTAAGTTTCTCGAGGGCCCTAAATATGGAGATGTTGAATACAATTTATCTGCTTCTGTGGATTGCTACCGTGCAGCTAATGATGCAATGAACAGAGTGCCTATTGCTCCTGCAGAATACCAATCTGTTATGAAGAAGATAGGATGGGTGACCAATGAACTAGGTCGTTACAGACTGGAGAACAAGAACTTGATGCATGCTGAAGTTGCATTTCTTGATGCTATAAAGGCATTTAAACAAGTTTCTGATCATACCAATGTGATACTGATTAACTGCAACTTAGGCCATGGTAGAAGAGCAGTGGCTGAGGAGCTAGTGTCTAAGACTGAGGAGCTGAAAAAATATGAAATCTTACAAAATGCATACAAGCAAGCTATGAGGTCAGCCAGGACAGAGTACACTAAATCACTAAAGTATTACAATGCAGCTATGACAGAACTAAAATCTGTTGGTGATAAGGTTGATACCATGTTATGCAATGAAGTGTGTACACAATATGCTCACACATATCTGAGGTTTGGAATGCTTTTGGCAAAGGAAAGGACATTAACTGATTGTTACCAGAACACTCACATTGATGAGTTGTGTAATGATGAAAGGCGTAAGGAAGAGGGAAACTCTACAATGTCAGCTAGTGATGCTTTTAGGGAGGCTTTGTTGACATATGAATCTCTTGGTGACCTGCGGAAACAGGAAGCTGCATTTGCTCGCTTCCAACTTGCATGCTACTATAGGGATTCATGTTTGAAAATCTTGGATTCAGATCACAAACAAGTGAACCATTCTAAATCCGACAGTAAAATCCGTCAGAAAGTTAAATGGTATGCTTCCTTAGCAGAAAAGAACTGGCAGAAGGCCCTGGGATTTTATAATCCGAAGACCCATCCTATCATGTACCTCAATATCCTTATGGAACAATCGGCTCTATCTATGACTCTCTCAAGTTCATTTCTCTCAAACACAGTATGTTTCTTTGTACTTGTCCTTCAACATTATAATTTTTGCAGGATATGATTCACTTAATATGCACAAAATTTTCTATTAAAAATAACTATATGTAAATCTAGTCATATTTCAAATTTTAAAAGCAAACAAGACATCTTAGCCATTGCATAGGTGTGAATTTTCTTCAACTGTAATTTAGAGGCATGAATATTGTGGCAGGTGCAAAGTAACTTAGATGAATATATAGAATAGATGGTGCATTAAGGTGCTTGTATGTGAAGTGTAATTGTTCACAATATTCTTGATTGTGTTAGATAAGGTCATTTATATGACTGTATACAACTATAGATGTCTATGATCACATCTAGTCACTAGTCAGAACACATTCCTTTAGAGGATAGAACTTAAGAAAAGATGTGAAAAGGGATAGCATGTCCTGGTTTGACCATTTTTCTGTTTGCTTCTTCTACCACATTGATGTATCCAGCCTTTGGTGTAAGGAATCAGCTTTTTATAAAAGACTGCACCTATAGTTGTTCCAACTCTTGTTGAAAGTAGGATTGCTTCTAGCAAATAAGAAAAGATGAAAACTCTAGATCACTCGTTCCTTTGAGGGGAACATTCTTTAGGAGTAAGAAAAGATGAAAATTCTTGATCATTCATTCCTTTGGGTTTTCTTTTGAGGGAAACATTCTTAGGAGTTGCTCTGTAAAATATACACTTGTAGTTGTAGGCTTTACAACAACAACAACAACAACAAAGCCTTATCCCACTAGGTGGGGTCGGCTACATGGATCATACGACGCTATTCGTTGATCCATGTTCATGCGATTCGACAGGATTTTACGCTGGCTGTCGGGGCCTAACACAACCCTCCTCCTTTAT
Source organism: Pontederia crassipes (assembly GCA_030549335.1). NCBI lineage: Eukaryota > Viridiplantae > Streptophyta > Magnoliopsida > Commelinales > Pontederiaceae > Pontederia > Pontederia crassipes. Next base: position 42,981,757 of record CM060190.1, read on the forward strand.
CCGGGCTTGGGACCGGCTATAAAACATAGGCGGAGTTAGTTGTAGGCTTTAATGCCATAAAAATCTTCTTGATTTAACTGTTGCTAATTGTTCTTTAATGTGAATGCCAAACTTGTGCGTGGAGCTTTAAACAGAAACTTATGGAGGCAAAATGCATTTCTACTGCCTCTGAATTGGTGTGCATACACCTTTTAACCATCAATGCATCATTCGAGATAAAGTCAGGTCCTGACTTGGTCGTAAGAGGCACCCCAAAAAACAATCCTAAAAATCTAATTTAATTCGCCCTAAAAAACCCGATTTGATATCCAATCTTGTAATGAAATTTTAAATTATGTTAAGTCATTGTTAATCTTGCAGTAACTCATTAATTCAATACAAGATGATGCTTAAAGGATGTCACCATTTTATCACTAAAGAAATATGACATCCAATGACAAGTTTGTTTTTAGCTATTTTCCAACTGTGCAGAACTTATATTTGAAAACAAGATGTGTCCAATAGTCTAAATGTTTTTCCAATACATGCAAAAGGTGCTATAAGTTTAAAAGTTAGTTATAGTATGTAATGAAATGAGTTTTTTGCTACAGGATTTAATTTATTTTGAATGGGAATGAAATGAGTTATAGTTATAGTATGTAATACTTAACAGTTACGTTTTAATCAATGTACTTTTGTGAAAAATGCATACACAAATGTGTGGCATAAATTTGGAGATATTATTTTTTGTTTGGTGTCAATATGGTTCTTAAAGGAGAAACTTCGCTGAATTCTGCTGTAACTTTTGAAGAGTGCATATTAAATGTTGTCTGTAATTGGGTAGACTTTTGCTTGTCTGGTTGTGTTTTATATTTCCCTTGCCCTAAAATATTCACTTGCACTTACAAATCTTTCGTTGAATTGTTATATTTTTGTTAATAGATGAGAGAAATGAATAAGGGCAGAATAATATTTTTCATTATTATGTGGAATCAATATCATGTCAAGTTGTCAACATACCTTCTATATGATCACAAGCAACAATCAGACAAGCAATATTGGTGTCGGAAACTCCAAGTATTAAGTAGGGGTTTACTTATTGATGTAGAACAAAAATAATCTTATGAGCCATCTATCTTTGGATTATTTTAGTCTGTAGTGTTGGGCTTTTAATTCAGGTTATTAGTTTAGTTTCCCTTGTATTAAATTTTATTTTATTTGGTTTCCTAGTTATTTGCAGAGTGTGTTTAGAACCTTATAAATACTCCTGCATAGTTCCTTCATAAGTACATAACTTAATTTGGGTTTAGGCTTGAATTTAGTAGTATCACCATCCTTGTGAAAGAAGTATGAAGCATAAATTTTCCTTCGCAAGCATCCAATGAGTAGGGCCAAATGATGGACACACTGCCATTCATAATGTCAACCTCAATTATTCAGCAAAATAGAATTCAGTCAGGAGTTTTTTTTCATGTACATCACTAATTTATTCAATGATATTCTTTAAAATTTTCTTCAGATGCTTGAAGCTGCATTGACCCTGCTACTTGAAGGGAGACATGTGGTTGAAGTAGATAAAGATTCTCCATGTGATGATGACCCAATGATCAAGGAGAAGTTCTGGAGTCAACTGCAGGTACTCCTCAAAAGTATGGTAGCTGCATCACTTTCTCTCAATACAAACAGACCTGGAGCTGTTGGTCAGGCGCTATCTTATACTAAAGCTGGTGATTCTGGGAAGTTGAAGGAAATGTATAGGATGTCACTAAAATCAACTGCTTTATGCAATTTGCATGTCATCCATAAGATGTGGATATCGTGAACTAAAATTAGAGCGACTGGATAGGTATGAAAGAGAATTCTTTCTTATGTCATATGAAGCATGTTCCCAAATCTCAGAGGTCTTTTTGATATTTAGAATTATATTGATTTTCTAGATAATATAACATAGCATATGTATAAAAAATAACATCATCACAGTTTTAACATCCAGCCCTGTACTTCTATAGTTTATCTTTCAAGATATCAAATTAGTTTTGCATTTTCCGTACTTCACCAAGGTTGAGATTTTATTGTACATTTGCACTGCTTTCAAATGAAAGGAAAGTTCTTGTTCCATCCCTTAACGATTTTGAACGTCTTTTTATTTTGTAGATACAAAAGTTCTGCTTGAAACTCTCGTCTTTTATACCTTACATTCATTTACAATCTTCAATCAACCGCAGCTAATCCAACAATTACTCATGCATATTCAATGCAGAGATATTGATTCTATAAAGAGGTAGCAAAATGATTTGATTTCTATCTATGCATAGCTGAATCAAAACTGATGGAATGATGCTAATATTCTTGAAAAGATCAATATATATATAATTTTGACTTTATACTCGTTCACACAGCTTTTTGTTAGGGCTCAAACTTTTCTACTTATAACCAATCGAGTATCAAACTATATACAGATTATATATCCACGTCTAGCTTTAGTTCTGATTTAATGATTTAAATATGTATAAGAAACCTAATTACACATACTCAGTACATGCACAGAGACAACACTGTGTATATAATATATTTATATACACGCGTAAACTAGTTGACGCTATTTTATAGTGTTTATATGTAATTTTTCATTTCAAATGAACGTCCAATCGAACCAATTAAAAGTCAGTCGGAATCGATCAAACCATAATGTTTACAGGATACCAAAGGCTAAAGATCGTCCCCTAGATTGAGTGGAGAAATGTCCTAGGATCGCTAATAAGTATCAGGTTATCAGTGTGTCGCAACAGAAATAAAAACAAATCATAGAACTTATGATTTCTTTTAGGGTTATTTTCGTAAATCTCTCTTAAATTATCATAATTTTTCATATTTAACATCAAATTATAAACTTATTTTTTTGGATTATTAAACTATCGTAACTTTTTCACTTTAATCCTCCCATCACTTACGTCTTCTATTAGTTTTATTTTTTTCTATTTATGAAAAAATTAAATTACCTCTCTCTTTAGAAAAAATATGAAATAATAAATATAAAACATTAAAAAAATTGTTTGAAGGATTAAAGTGGTGAAAAAAAATTTGTCATTTATGAAAAAAACTAAATTACTTTTTCCTATTTTTTTCCTTTTTTATATTTATTATGTTATGGAGGGAGAGATAATTTAGTTTTTTTATAAATAAAAAAAATCAAAAGTAAGAAAAAAAAAGTAGAAATCGTGATAGCAAAAAAAAATAAGTTCATAGTTTGATGTTAAATGTCAAAAATCGTAATAATTTAAAAAAAATTATGAAAATAATCCTTTCTTCTGTGACTCTCTTATAAAGATCCAAATTTGTTACTTCGAAAGATCAAATGTGGTTAATCTTCTGCAACAAAAGTTGGACACAACTCATCCGCTAGCAGGTTTGAGATACTCATGATGGACAGCTGATTTCTTTTTTATGCAACGCATGTAAAGCTATTTTGCATTTCTAAGATTGGAACTGCGTTACAGTAGAAAACAGGTTTGCAAGTTTATGGTATATGATACAAATATACAACAAATAAGACATGAATCACCAGTAAGAGAGAGAATGTGGCATACAAAAATTAGATTATACATAGGTTTGCAGGCTTGAAGTATATGATACAAATATACATCAAATAAGACAAACAAGTAGAAAAACTTGTGGCCAGTAGGAGACAGAATCTGGTATGGCATACAAAGATGGCAAATGATGACAGGTATAAATTGCAGGACTCTTGTGGCTCTTGGAAGTGGAGGTCTCTTTTCTAGTACAATTGCAACTCAAATTCCAATTTTAGAGCCTCCCCACCCTTGCAATTCATATATGATGTGTTTATCCCAGATGAAGTAAAATGTCATCACCGTGCTGATTGAAATTGGGGCATTAATTGTGCTGACATCTAGGTATCCCATAAGAGATCGATGACAGCTAAACATAACAAATATGAATTCAAACCACCAAAACCAAATAACTTTTTTTTTGGAAAAGAACAACAATTAGCCATACGAAGAGAATAATCAGTATAATACACGACTCTGTTCCACGCCTCCAATGCTCAAGTTTGAGAGGTCACGCTGCCGGCACAAGTGGCATAGGTCAAGAAACTTGTTGACCATGAAATATGGGTCAACATCCAGGCAGAGAATGATCTGAGGCCAAAGCCGATAAGCTAGCCCCACTACAATGCCGCAAGAATGACTGTCGGCTGGAAGATGCAGCGAGGTAACTCGGGGAACCATTACTCACACTAGGAACATAAGGAGATCCATATCTTGAGTTGAACGGTGAAGACACTGGAAAGCCCATAGAGCCAGGAGATAAAAGATGAGAACGAGACCGCTGAGATGAAGCATTTCTGAGGTCTACCGAGCTTCTACTAATATTAATAGCTGGTGATTGACTATAAGGTCTGTTTGAGTTAGGAATACGAGAAGTATTGGCAAGGGAATAAAGCCTAGAATTGGATTGTGACCGGGGTGGAATAGGAGCTATTCGAATTGGCGGGGATGCTGCAACAGATGAATGGAATGATGCCATTCCTGCATCTGATGGACTCGCGGCAGCAGAAGAAAGCCGAGGATTTGATTGTGACCAAAGAGACAGATGAGCTATTTGAATTGGTGGGGAGCCTGCAACAGATGAATGAAATGATGCTAGTCTTGCACTGGATGATGGACTTGCTGCGACTGAAGAAAGTAGAGGAGTGCGCTCAGAGGCAGGAGGATTGGCTGTCACAGTCCTTGCATCTTGCTTACAGATAGGGCAAAACGTTCTCCAAGATGTAAGCCACGAGTCAACACAAAATGCGTGAAACTCTGCAAAAGTTCAAAAATATATCAGTCAAAATTAGCAAAGAAGCTACTATTGAAGCAATTATTTAGCTCACTCAGAGATCAAACATCAAGGAAAACATGTTACCTAGAATATTCGCAAATCATGAAGTGTTTCCTATCATTTAGGTTTATATACCAGAAAGAATATAACATACACAAGCAAATTTTAAGAATAGTGGCAATATAATCCTTGTGAAAAACCCATAGAAAAATTGAAACTGCATGCTATGATTATTAATGTCGATTGCAATGACATAAATATCTGTTGCCTAGAAAATGCTTCTCTTTAAAATCTTTTACAGAAATGACACCAAAATGATTAAGTTCATAATGAGTGCACAAGTGAGAAAGAAGAAATGAATGATAAGATATAAATTGCAAGTATAGTGACATCAATATGGACATTTTATCCTACAAGGATATATTGATTACTCCTAATCAAACTAAATGAATCCTTCTTCTAACATTTCTTTTCAATGAAGAAAGTGTGCCTAAATCACCAAAGAAAAACAAAGACAAGAAACAGGTTACAAACAAAATTGAAGTACGATATCACATACAACTTTGCCCATACTTTCCAGTTGACAATCCTTTTTTTTTTTTTTGAGGGGAACCAGTTGACAATCTATAACCAATCTCCAAATGATGCCACAAAGTCTAAGCTTACATTTTTTTTTAGAGCAGAAAGGACGATCACCATTTTGGTAGGCATCCAGAGTTATTAATGATAAAAAGAGGTTACATCATAATTACAACAAAAGTCTAAGCTTACATTGGCTTCATATATGACATGAATCATCTTCATAGGTTACAATCATTCTTCTAGTGTACATCTCAAAGAAACAGAATAATTATTGAAACTAAATAACATGATTCACTCAGAGTCATGTTCAAGACAACCAAGAAGTAGAATTCACTATGAATTCAATGGCCCTGTTTGGTACAGGAACAAGACAAGAACAAGCATCTTGTTCTTAATTTTGCAGCCAAACGCCACCAGAACAGCTTGTTTTGGTCAAAATTTCCAAATCGTAAAACCACCTTGAAGTTAATGAAACCACTATCAATTGTTCCCATGTTAAGAACAATAAAGTTCTTGCCATTGGCAAGAACAGATTGATTGTTCTAAAAAATTAATTATTTGATATTAATAATTACACATAATTAATTATTTCATATTTATTAAATTTTACACAAAATATGCTATAATTATATAATATTATAAATACTAAAATTTTTTATGATTAATATTTGTCATTATTAATTTTAAAAATATATTATTTTATTTAATAAATAATTATTCTCTTAATTTTTAATAAACACATGATTACTTTTTAATTAAATATATAACTACATAATAAAAATTTATCATTTTACCTTTTTTATTCTCATTGCAACCAAACACTATATGATTTACTGTCATAAGAACATGACTCAACCAAACACTATTTGATCTTCTACCATGAGAACATGTACACTTTTATTCTTCTTGTAAGAACAAAAAAAGAATATTCTTATTTGTTCTTATTGTTTGTTCTAATACCAAACAGGCCCAATAGGATTGTGTATATCCTCACAAATATTAAGAGATGCCTTGTGTCTTACAGAAAATAAATAATGATGGAATCATGGAAGGATGTCTCAAAGAAGGTCAATAAACAGTATAAGTGTACGACTACAAGAGAAGGGGGGAAGGAAGTGGTGGGCTGATTGGGGCAAGACAGGATGAAAGCTCTTATAACAGAGTGGTGGCTGTGGTGTATTGATGTTGACCCTTCATGTGTAGACATTTTCTTGAGCTCATTTCGAGTACTGGGAGGGTTTGGCAGCTAGAGGTGGAGATAGACATGGAAGCAAACTTTGCCAATCCATATGGATTATCACCATACCACAGTATTTTCCAGGGAAAGGTACTACATGGAGAATATTGCAGATCATATCTCCTTTTTATAAGTGGGGTGACAGATAGTTTTGAGCTGAGGGTATCCACACCAACAGAGGACCATTTTTTTTTCTATTTCCCTTCCTTTTGTACTTGACTTCATATAGACTTGATATTCAGAGTCCAACAGACTGGCCTACATAAAATTTAAACAAGATCACTAGGTTAGATGATCAGAAAACTTACTGTGACGACAAGGAAGTATTCTGAGCTTCTCTCCAACACTGTAGTCATCTAAACAAATGGCACAAGTTGCTGATGTGGAATTATCCTCTAAAACTGATGTAAAAATGAGACTTGGCATTGCTTTCACTAGCTGACTACTCATTCCATGAAACTGCCGGATATTAGGAGCTCCAGGCTGTTCGCGACGGATTCGATGCCTGCGGACGAAAAAGCATGTTGCGAGCACAGCAGCCATGGCAAGCAACAATATGAAAGAAATTGCCATAATGGACCAAACAGAATTTTCAAAAGTGGGTATAATCCAAAACTCAACATCATTACGTCCTGCATACTTCTTCAAGATTTCACCTGAGACCCTGGAGACGAACACTGCATGTATATGAATGCCTACTGAATTCCCTGACACTGCAACATAAACATGAAGCTACAGATTAAAGACCCAGAAGGGATCAAGTCCAAAATAGAAAGGAAGAAATCATGATTCACAAAATTATCTCCGAGAAAAAAGAAGCAATATCAAGATTGCACTAAGTAGGTAGATCCATATTAGTGTCATTTGATAAATTACATAGAAACACATTAACTACACAAATTAGTTAACCAGTACATAAGTCGATAAAAAAATATTTGCTGCTCTTTTGGTTTTCAAAAAAAAAAAAAATGTTACATGTAACAAAATTAATACCATTCACCAGAAATTTTCCAATAACAAAGCTTAGCTCAAAATTCCTTCCTCAACAATCTCTTAAAAAAATCCCTCCCCAACAAAATCTTAACAAATGGTTCTGCATTGTCCTCAATATTCATTTTTTTTCCTGAAAATACTTCCTCAATAAGTTTTCTGTTGGTATAAACAACCTCAGTTCATCATACAAAAAGAGATCCAGTCATTCCTCTCCAACAGAACTCTAGTTATTTAAAATTCCTACTGAAAAAAATATGCTATAAAATTATTTTGTTATCTTATTTCATATCATATGTTATTGTTCTTTTTAAATTTCCTCCACGCTAAAAGTGAAGGCATAAACAATGAATTTCAGTAGCTGTCAGAGATGATTATATTAACCTTAACCATGAAGGCATACATTAATATGTTATATGACAAAGAGAAGACAACAGATGAATTGACACCATACTTGCATGTATATCTCCAGCAAATATTTCTTTCAGGTCTTTTCAATGTCCTACAAGATACCAAATAACCAACAGCTGAAAAAATGACACGGGAGTCTCTTTTGAAAATCAGACCAATCTCTAATTCTCACTCAATGATTTCAACTCCATTGTTCGTCTTGGTCGATCCTCAAATAGATCCAATATCAAATCAAACCTAAGTATAGTATACTACAGTTCAAAATCCTACAGCTAATGAGTTTACACAAACTGACATGTTGTAGCTCCAAAATTTGGGCACAGAAACTTATTACTCATTTAGGGTTCATGGAACTCCTCTAGTTTCACAAAATTGCTCAGGTAACATTTGTAGACATAGCAAGACAATAATATAGGTATGCTAGAACATTATTGCTTTGCGGCACTTCAAGATACTTTTTTTAGGGGAAACAATGAAAGAAACAACAACAACAACAACAAAGCCTTATCCCACTAGGTGGGGTCGGCTACATGGATCATACGACGCCATTCCGCTCTATTAGTAACCAAACCTTTCGGTATATTATTCACCAATAGATCTTGCTCTATTAGTTCGCCAAGTGTCCGCCTTGGCCTCCCTCTCCCTCTTTTAATCGGACTCCAGATTATTTGATCTACTCTTCTTACTGGCGCATCTAATGGTCTTCTCTGAACATGACCAAACCATCTCAAACGATTCTCTACCATTTTCTCACTAATAGGAGCCACTCCGACTCGTTCACGTATATGGTCATTCCTAATCTTATCTAATCTTGTATGACCACACATCCATCTCAACATCCTCATTTCGGCTACCCCCACTTTACGTTCATGTTGTCCCTTCATAGCCCAACATTCACTACCATATAACACTGCTGGCCTTATAGCAGTACGATAGAATTTTCCTTTAACTTTATTGGGAAAGAAACAGACGTCACAATTAAGTTAAGGAGAATAAACCGTTCTCCTCAAAAAACCAAAAAAGGAGAACAAACCAACCATTTAGACATTTTAATTGAAGGAAACAATAAAGATAATGGGAGTATATCGTTGTCAGTTAATTAAAGAATTCAAAATATCATGACTAAGAAAGAAACTTTACTTGAAACCAATGCGCCAGCATAGTCAAACTCGTACACAATAACTGCTTTATATCCAGCATGTTGTGCATTTCTAACTTTATCCTCGAATGTACATCCTCCTCTTATGGCCAACACAAATGGAGAAATTGAACTTCTGTTGTCTGTGCTTGTCAACGAAGTACAAGCATCCAATGGTTCAGCAACATATAACATCCCACTTTCACCAGATCCTTTTATTGGTGGAGCTGAAAAAGCAGTACCAGAACCTTAGTATACCTGTGTGTAGCATGTGTAACATGAGAAGCATTTGTTTCTCTAAAAAACAAAAGAAAGAAAACCATAATGAGAACACAAACAACAGATAATCATGCACTTCTTCTTTAAAAATCAATAGTGTTACGAAAAGGGGGAGAGAAGGATCGCACGAAATACAGAAGAGCGCGAAGAGGAAAAAACGGCGATGGCTCTTTGTTATGGAATAACGATGATTACAAGGATGGGTCTCTGTCTAGACCCCTAGGGAGTTTATATAGGCACTCCCTTTAACAGATGATAGGAATTACATACGGACTGGAACTCTAAATAAATCCCTTGAAAATAGGACACATATCTCGTGATAAGGAAATAAATCAAATCCGAATCATAAACAGAATACCCCTAAAAAATTTTGCTCAGGGGGCTCCGCCTCCTTGCAACCCCCGCAGGGGGATCCCCCCTTGACCCCCCACAGGCTCGCTGACCGGACAGCGAGACCTCCGTAGGGAAATTCTGCTGAAGCGTCTGACTATGTAGGGGGACCAATTGGGTTTAGATTCAATGCATTATTAACAAATAGATACATAATACAGTATATACTTTAATGTCATGCATTCATAACATTAGCATCATAGACTAAGTAGGGCCATTGGATAACTGTATTCAAAACAGGTTGTCATTAGCTACCAAAGAGAATCAAGTAGGAAAAAAAATCATAGGAACCATCTTGAAATGGAACGAAGTTTCAAAATAACTTTGAATAATTGACACTTCAACGCAGTCAACCTTTCAATTTCTAGTAAAAATTCTTGTGCCTTTCTCTAAAACGATTTCGGGAGATTTACAGGAAAGAAGGCCACAAATTAAAAGTTTCCACATGTTAAATATTAACCATTTTCAGTCCCAATGTGAGCATAGTATCAAGGTGAATTAGACTCCATAGTTCCGTATAACCATGTTCAAGATGTTAAATATATTCCTATTGGAACTGACCCAATTCTGTTACTAAATTCCGGAAACGCTTACAAGAGCAATGTAATAAAACCTCCATTACAAAACCAATTTGTAATACTCACCAAAGTTGGCTTCCATATCCGCAAGGGACAACGAGATATTCCTCCCGATCAGAACAACATTTGCAGAGGCCAACCCAACAATCATGTAGAGATAGATGCAAGCAAACAGAACACCCTTCCTGCCACCACCGCATCCAAAGAAGCACATACCCGAAACAACCATTTTCATACGCAGAAAATTCCACACTTCTAGAATGTTCCAACTTTTATCTCCTCACGCAGGCAATAAATCATCAAAATCCTGCAAAAATCTGAACGCGGCACACCAAATTACCAGCTAAAACCACACGACGAATGCTCCAAAAGTATAAAAAAACGAATCTTGGTGGATAAAGAACATGGATTCATCCGTGAAAGACCGCTTTTTCGCATAAAAAACAGATCTTTTTACGGCGTTTGGGGCGAAACAATGCAATACGGAGCACGACGTAAGAGGGAAAAGCCACCTGCAACCGCAGGGCACAGAGGGAAAGGCCGCGCGCTAGAAAGATGGGAAAGATGGAGACATCGGCTTCCATGACAGGGAGGAGGTTTGCAGGTAGAGAGAACGCTGGAGCACGTTAAGGAAGGCGGCGGAACACGTTAATATGAAGGGAAGAGGCTCTCTCTCTCTCTCTCTCTCTCTCTCTCTCTCTCCACAGCTGTGCCTAATCCAGAGAACGCCCCTAGAATGCTATATACTATCTACGTCATGATTGTTAAATAATTTCCTTTCCTTTTTCTTCATAAAGTAATGTCCAAAATCAAAATTATACCCTTACTAAAATCAGAATTAAGGGCTTTTTTTTCTTCTTTAAAACAAAAAAAATGAGATGCAAGTTCTCATAATAATAGCGATCTTGAATATTATCTCTAAGGCTTTCTATTTTTTTAAAAAAAATTAACTAATTGTTGATTAAATAATAATAATGCATGCTAAAGAAATCGCATATGCAACTTCACCGTTTTAATCTTGAATACGTTGATTTTTCAATTGATATAAAAATGTATTATGTAGATGACAATATGTGTATAGTCACCTAAGCAAATCACATTCATAAGATCATTTACCAAAACATAATATTTATATTTATTAAAAACATTTATGTGATCTAATTTTCTTATATATCATTTTTAGTTAAAAACTAAATTTACTAAATAGTACAGCATTTTAGCAAAAAAATAATAATTACTAATAGTATTGTCAGGCAAAGTAATAAATATTCGCTTACGAGATTTGTTTCTTTTTTAATCCCCATACGAGGACAATAAATATATTATCAATATTCGTGAAGCAAAGTAAATAAATAAATAAAGCGGATAATTGATATAAGATTTGCAAGCGTCACTATGTTATCATGTGATTTATGTCAATTTCCTACCAATTAATATTATATAATATTTATCAATTTTTAAATTGGGTCTAAATCTTCCTTATAACAAACGAAATTTATTTAAATTTGCAGAATTATAAGTAAACAATCCCAAGCCCTTCGTAAGAAAGGGTCACCATGATTTTTCTCACTTGGGACTGATGACAGATAGCTAATAAGTCAATGCTAAATAGAGTAGAAATGGTCAAATTGGGATATATAATTTAGTATTTCAGATGGGATAGCTTTCAAATACCATTTATTTAAAACCATTTGAATTACAAAATCTTAAAATTGTAATCAAAGAAAAAAAAATAAAGCCTATCCAATTAGAAAAGTGTAGTCTTTGTAAAAATAGAAAATTAATGTCTTAATCAAATAGATTATAAATTTGACTCTAAATTTTAGTTCCACTAAAATTCGAGGCAAACTCTAATATTGTCCTTTAGTATTATGTCATATATTATAAACTATATGCTTTTTTTTACTTGCACATTTATACGTGATAAAGTGTGTAACATTAATATCTCGAATCATGGTTATGTGTCGACTATTTCTACAGTTTTTTTACGAGAATTCTTTTAACATAACGATCATTCCAATACTGAAAATACATAATTACTCTGATAATAAGTTAATTGATTTATTTCCGGAGAAAAAAAAGTGTAAAACATCTGTTTACATTGCAATATGTAATAAAAATTATATATATATATATATATATATATATATGAGTTTAATTCACATTCAGAGCATTCTTTGTTATGAAGGAATTTTAAGTGCATTTGGATCGTTGATGAATAGATCAATGATTCAAATGAATAATATATTTAAATAAGAGTTTTAATCATTTATCATTTGTATCGTTGAATATTTAAATTCGTTCAACATGTCTTTAAACCAAGAGGATGTTTGTTTTTAGAGTAAATTGAAGAATATTTCTTAATATTTGCTTTTGTAAAGCACACTATTTCATTTTTTATCCGAGATATGTAATACGAGCTGTACGTATCCCTAAGCCATTAAATTGCTTATTTAATCCTCTTTATCTATTTGAACATTCCCAATGCCCAACTTATCTAAATTCATATATTTTTTAATGTCATTAATTAATGGTGTTTTCGCCTGTATCTATCAATACCAGCGAGTAAAATGTGCGAAGTGAATTTTTTCAATGCATTTTTTGTCTTTTACATATTTATGGGCAATTAAAAATGTGAAAACTCTTTTGTGTGTGTAGATATATGTATATGTCCTTATGCAATATTTAATTAGAGTTGAGTTGTCAATTTGTATGCAGCAACTAATTTAATCGCCACATTACCAAATAATTTTTACTTAATACAAGAAAATGTATCAATTGCCTATTTGTTAATTTAACGAATATGCTATGTATCATTTGTGACACGACATCCATCTTATCTTATCCTCTCTCTTTTTTTATTTCAAACATGGAATATGATGAAAATACATATATACAACTTGAAATTGTCATCGTATATACTTGTCGTTAAGACAATATTGGAAGAGAAAGAAAGAAAAAAAAGGATGAAACGAATAATTGAAGTTTTATCTTGTTCAAGACAACTCGGTAAATGAAATTTGGAATCATAATCAAATCTATTATATTATATTGTATTCATAATCTATCTATGGGTGGATGTGGGGCAGCGGTGTTGGAGTTGGAGTTGGAGGGGATTCGGCCTGATCTATGTGGTGACTAATGAGCGACCAGAGATGATCGATGGGGTCCACCGGAGTGGTTGAGATGTGGTCCACTTTCAAGGAGGATCCAACGATGGGCATTATTATTATTATTATTATTATTATTATTATTATTATTATTATTATTATTATTATTATTATTATTATTATTATTATTATTATTATTATTTAGCTATTTTATTTCAATTGGGTTTGAAGGTTATCCATCTGTCAAGATCTTTGATGTCTCTTTCTAGTAGTACTCAATGAGTGTGTGAGAGAGAGAGAGGATAACCAAGGGGATGATCACCTTCTAAAAAAATAAGCTTTGAAGTATCTCCAAAGATCAAATGCTGATCCGATTCCATTTGTCGTTAAAATTGAAAATGCCAAGATCAAACCGGATAGACCCGAAAAAGAAAATAGGGAAAGACCGAACCTTTTCATCTCCTTTAGAAAACAACTTAAAAGATGATGCATTAGAAATATGAAAAGGAACACCAAAGGAAAGAATTTAGATGAAGAAAATAAAAAGAAGGATTTTAATAGGAGGAAATGAAAAAAATAGAAATATAGTAAGGGGATAATAAAAAGAAGATGATGTATATAAATAGAGAACAAAATTTGACTATGATGTTCAGGTTGAAAACAAATTTAGATTATTATATTACTAATAATATATTTAATGAAACAAAGAATACTCTTCTAAAATAAAATTAATAATGATTAAATTAGTTAGATTATGTTTTATGTAGTATATTGCTCTCAAATAATTATAATATATTACTATATAAAAAATAGGTTCAATAAGGTAGAATTGGTTGAACTTGTTGAACCAATAATCAATTTGTCAATGTTAACTTCTGGATTGGCGGTCTTAAAAAAATCAGATCGGAGATCGGATTGGCATGTTAACTGAGTCGAGGTTCAACCAGTTCAATCGAGAATCAACTAATTCAATCGAAATTTTATTTAATATTATTATTTATAATTATTTGTGAGTAATTTAATATATCAATTATTATAAAAATGATTAAAATAATTATTATTTTTACCCGATGTTAATTTAAGTAGTTTTTTATTTTTATTTTTACTAATATAATAATTTAAATTTAATGTCAATCTAAATTTATTACTAACTATATATAAATTTATTAATAGACTTTATTTTCCTTCTATATATAACTCTCTTTTATTTAATTTTGAAATAATAATCCATTTCTATTTTAGCATTTTTTTCTTTTATTATTACTAATATAATAATCAAAATTTAATTTCAATCTAAATTAATTACTAATATATTATTACCATATTTTATTCTCTTTTCATATTTAATTATCTTTTATTTTATTTGATTAATAATGCATTTTCATTTTGATTCATTTCCTCTGATCAAGGATTCAAAATATTTTCTTTCATTTTCTTATTTGAATTTTAAAAAATTTCCTTTTTTTAATCTTTTCACGTGCATAACTTTCCAATTTTATTTTAAAATCATTTAAACATTCAATTCCCTAATAAATTCTTTCATATTTTAATATTCTTAAAAAAATTAAAAAAAACTGGGTTGAACCTGATTTATTGGTTCAAGTAGGAGTGACACCCGACCCTGTTCGAAGCAGGGGACTGGCCCGCCCCGACCCCGACCCCGTTGACCGACCCCCGTCCCCGACCCCCAACCCAAATCTCCGGTCCGAAAAAAATTTATCCCCCGCCTCGATTCCCCCGGAGCCTCAGGGTCCCCGCGGCTCGTTGCCTCCTCTAACGAGGGACGTTGTCGTCGTCCTAAGCCCAAAAGTCGGACACCAATTTGGATCAAATTAAATCGAATCGAATCGGTCAAAATTAGAAAAATCGGGTTGAATCGTGTTTTTTGGTTCAAATAAAATTTTTTATTATTATTTTACTAAGAGATAATTTGATAAATTTATTATTATAAATTTGGAAAATATTCAAAGATGAACTTTCTCCATAAACATTTATATAATTGACTCATTAGTCTCCTCCTTCATTTATACTTGTCTATTTACTCTCACTTTGCGACTACTATCAATGTGGGACTATTTTTCTACTCACTTGTTCTTTAGGGTGCAAGAATTCGGAGCCCCGCAGGGCGGGGACAACTCCTCCCGCCCCGATCCCCGAAAGAGGGTTCGGAGAAAATTTTCCCCCCATCCTCGACCCCACGGGAGAAAATTTTCCCGAGTTGGAAAATATTGTCATCCCTAGGTTCAACCTAGTTTTTCCATTTTTTTCTCGAGCCAAACTGATTTTTTTATTATTTCAGTTTTATTATTGAAACTGACCGATTTTATGGTCAATTCACAATTGGACTGGTTGAACTGGTCGGTCCAAACCGATTTTTAAAAAATTGAAATAAAGTACGTGGAAACAATGAATAACAATCAATACAAATATGATCAATTTAATAACAATCAATACAATGCGTCAATTTTGATAATCATGAATGGCAAAGCTCAACAATTAATATCAATGAAATAATAATCATTGAGAATGATGATAAATTATAATGATGTTCAAAAATAAATATCAATAAAATCAATGTTTCATATGCATGTTTCAATTAATATTAATAAATGATAACCAATACAGTGGACGTCATCCGGAAGAGAATGAATGTTGCACAGTCACGACAAAAGAGCTAAGCTGACAAGAAGCGTCGAAAGCATATTTTCAAGGTATGAGATCAAGTGCTATTGAAGGTGTCTCCGATGAAGGGCATGGAGCGGTTCAGCAAACGAGGGAAGCTCAGTCCTAGATTTGTTGGTCCCTTGAGTTGGTTGGCGACGTAACTCGTAGATTGGCCCTACTTCCTTCCTACAAAAAAGTCCACAACGTCTTCCACATATCCATGCTCCGGAAGTACAAGGAGGACAACGCCAACATCACAAGGATTAAAGAATCGGATATGAAGGAAGACTTAACCTATGCGGAGTATCCGACGAAGATCTTAGACCTCAAGGTCTAGTACCGAAAGGACAAAGAAGTTTTGCTGGTCAAGGTCGCATGGAAGTACCATCACGAAAGAGATGCGACATGGGAACTCGAATTCGAGATGTGCAAAGAGTTTTCGCACTTATTCGGTAAGCTCTATTTCTTATAGGATTAGAGGATGAATTTTTCTTTTATGGGTATTATATTGTAACGCCTCACATCTCAACAAAAAAAAAAGAAGAGATGGAAGGAGAGGAAATGAAGAGAGCCCTGCTCTCTCTTCCTCTCCCCTCTTCAATTATCCAGCCGGTTACAGAGGGGGAGATCAAGGGACAAAATGTCCACCTTGAAATCCCCCTCCCCCACACATTCTCTCGGCTTTCCTCTCACGTCTCCCTCTCACTCTTTGTTTCTCTCCTCCGTCGATGCGTGCGCAGCCATGGAGTGAAGGAACGATGCCGGTGAGACTTTTCGGCATGGACGACGCAAGAGATGATGGCGCACAACAGTAGTGTACGTGAGGACGAACATCGCAAGGACGAACCACAAATTCGTAGGCATTAAGGTGTGATTTCGGGATCTTTTTCATAGATTAGATTTTGGACGAATTATGCATGTTTGTAGGACTGAACCAGAGGTAGAATTGATAATCATGAAGAATAGAAAATAATTTCTACTTGGCTTTATAGAACTTCGAATCTATTTTACATTAATTTCATGCTTTGTTCATGTCGATACGAACCTATTGTTCGTGATGTTTGCTATAAAGGCTTACATAGATGAGAACCCCTTCTCATATGTGTAGAAGATGTAGGATATGAACTCTGAATGTCTGATTCATTTCTGCAAAAATCGTGTGAACTTGTATGATTGTTAGTATGTAGATTTTGAACTCGTGTAGACCAATTGCATGTGTAGATTGCTTTGTTATACTTTTGATGATCAGATAATATTTTAGTTATGTTCACAAAATCATGATATTGATGCATGATCATTTTGATTTTTTAAAATAACGAAACAATTGAAAATTGTAAACTTGCGCAGTTTTCTGCGAACAAAGAACCCGACCGATTTGCCCATAACCTGATCCGGATCAGACCCAACTGGATCGAGTCCCTCAAAATTCGGCCCCAATCCATCATTAATGCATAGCTCGAGCTCCGCGCATACCAAAAATCTGACACGGGCTCTGCCTAGCTTGATTCGGGTATCGACCAAAGAAGACGATCGGACGGATCGACTCTTCCGACCCGATCGCACACTCAACTCGGCCCGGGTATGACCTTGACCCGGTCCGAGTTCTTGCTTGGATTTTTTGAGTCTGATTTCGTCAGAAGCTCGGCCTGGGTTCCTCCTATACTCTGCCCGGGTTCTAACCAACAGAATGTTAATCTTACGATTTACGAACCCCTGTTTACGTAATTGATATATGATCTTTCCATGAAGATAATTATGCTCAACAGAGCCATGTTTACCCTTCTTACAATTAAATAAAATCGAAAGAATGTAATGCCAACTTCATTATGATCCTCCATGAACGATGAATAATGATTCTTATGAACTATGCGAAGAAAAACGATGAACCTTTATGATTTCTATGAAATGATAAATGACCATCCACTCCCTCTCCGGACGATCGCTGAAACAACTAATGATGGACGACCGTTTGACTTCTGGGCGTCCGTTATGTGGACAGAGGTATTCGACCCTAATCGAACTTTATGATTTTATTAGGCTTCTGTCCACCTGATTTGCTAAAGAAAGAAAAGAACCTAAAGATGATTTGGAGCTAGGCTCCATACAACTTTGATCAATCTTCGGATTGAAAAAGAGGTCCATGATGGCCCGGAGCTTTGTTCCTTACAACTTTGATCGATCTTTGAATTGAAAAAGATGTCCACTATGATGGGGGAAGTTAAGCCAACATTAAGCAAGACACTTTCTTACGGGTTACTATTTGTCCTATCTAGAAGGGAGTTTCTCCCTTATGGATGTTTCCCTCCTTGTGCGAGGTCATCGCAGTCCGACGGGGCTGGCCATGACACTTATCACCCACTGAGCCATGGTGGTTCAGATAGTTGCACCACGAGTACCGACAATGGTATTCCCTAAATGAATGAAGAACTCTTCCAAAAAATGAAAGAATAAACGAAAGAATGAACGAAAGAAAATGAAAAGATATGAATCATGTTATGATCACTCTCTACTTTATAATCCGCTTTTACATTTCATTATATGATCTCTTCATTCTGGCAGAACTGATTTATGATTTATACAAACTCACACTTAGCTTTATGCTAACAGTTGAGCTTGCTTCCCGGTGTGATCCCTGCAGGCACATGATGATGACTCGTGACGTGTTGGTGTGTGCGTAAAGGCTTCGTTTTGGGTGGCACGTGCATATGGTTATAGTCATGTCTAGTATGAGTCGTATGTTTATCCGTTATATTAGATGGTATATCTATCTGGATGGATTATATCAGGTCATGGTCAACTACAAGTGTTTTTATGTTTAGTACTCATACTCTTACCTTTCCTACTTCAGACTAAGACCATGAGATGTTATCTTTTTACTTTCATACTATGTTTCCTATCGAGATAGTTTGACGCACATAAGGTTGCTTCCACATTTTTCCTTTTTATTGTCGTATTATTCCATTTGCTAAGTCTTTCGCTTATGTGTCACTTCCCAAAAGAGTCAAGTCAAAGAAAAGAGAAGAGAAGAGTAAGAAAGTAGCGCACATGAGGAGATCCACGCCACGTGATGGGGTCGAATTTTGGGGCGCTACAAATAGTCTTCTATATACTTAACTTACAAACTCTTTTTAACGAAACAAAATGGGTGAAGAAATATGAATTTATAAATTATCACATATCCTTATGGAGAAATACAAAAGTGATGAAAATGATTTTAAAGTAAAATCATTTAGTTGGGAACATACTAAACATAATATTTTATGAAAAGCATCTTATAATTGTGCTTACATTTGATCATTGTTATTATAAAGGAGAGCATATATTCAGCGGAAGTGATGTTTAGATTTCTTGTCTTTTCATAGAATAATATTCTATTTTTCATTTTGATTTCATAAAAAAAGATGAGAGATTGGTGGACCATAGGCTCTTTACGTTAGTCCTTCTAAATTTAATGATACACATATAAAACTTTTGGATTATATTTGTTATGTGTCCTAACAAGTTTAATTTGATATGGATACTCTTATGAATTGCATATTATATATTTGACTATGTTTTGATATAACTTTATATTAATGTGGATTAGTGTGGACAAAAAATTTCAAAAAGTTTTTAATATAACTTTATGTTTTAATATTACACACTATTGACGACATCAATAAAAACATTGATCAAGACATTGGTTGAGGTGCAGGGCCGGCCCAAGCAACCCAAGCCTTTGCTTGATGCCCCAATTCAAAAAAGCCCATAAAGTTATATATATATATATATATATATATATATATATATATATATTAATGTGCATATTTTTGCCTTGATAAAAAATTTCACACTCATAATTAATTCTCAAAGGTCGACAACAATTTCATAGATTGCTCACTATTAACACTAATTATATTTTTATCATTAATTTAAATAATCATCGATTCCTTATATATTTACTTTGCACTCCATAAATGCAATTCTCATAATATTTGTTATTGGAATTTGATTTCTCATTGTTTTCTTATTAAGTGTATACCAGTGTGATGCCCATGCGATGTGCAGATAATACGAAATTAGATTAATCATATTTTTTATAAAATAAATAAATATTAGTATGATATATTTTAATATTACATAAAAATATGATAATTATAAATTAAAAAAATAATTTATTAGTCTATCTAATTTTCTTTGTGTTCCATTTATTTTTCTATGTTGTTAGAAAATAATATTCTCATTTAAATTTGGGGTATTGATTTGTTAGTATATTTCATACTTATATAAATTTCACGACACATATAATCACATATTATATGAAATCCAATTCTCACAAAATAAAAAATAATTATTTATAGAAATAGAACATATGGTAATAAAAAGTTTACATATAGAAATAACTCATAGTGAGGACTATCCATATAGAAATAAAAATAATATACTTAAAAAATTATTGCATTTGTTCACTAACAATATTTTAAGAGAAACACCATTATATAAAAATTATGTAAACAAATATGATATTTTTTAATAATATTTTTATAAATGAATGAAAATTAAACAATAATTATGATGTTATAAAACAATTTTAAAGAAATCCAATTATCACATGTGAAAAATGCTGATAAAATATGGTTATAGAAAATTATAATCATAAATTAAATAGCAAGTTAATGATCCTTTATAATGAACACAAATTAAACGCTTATGACATTGTTCTGAAATAAAATAAAAGAAAACTAATTTACACAGAATTTTAAAAAGAATTATTTATAGAAAAACATATTTACATAAAATGCTATTAGAATGTAGTTATACAAATATTGTGTCAGATTAAATTCTTTGTATTTAGTTACTTATTTTTTTTATTTCTTGATATATATAGTTATAACTATATAAATAAAAAAAAACAATGTAAATATGGTAAAATAAACTATAAGGAATCCAATTCTCACATAAATTAAAAGGAATTATTTTATAAAAAATAAAATATGGTCATTAAGAAAATTATGTTCTCATATAATCTTGAAAGAATCTTATTGAACATAAACAATAATGAGGATACAAAATATCTCGGTATTTATTTACTTCCTGACATTTTTTCAATATTTAAGTGCATATGGTCATAATAAAAATATGGATCATAAATTGAATAGCACATAAGAATTTATTGTATATAATAAACATGAAACTTATAACATTATGATTATATATTAATGAGATAAAAATTAACTTAATAACTTCTAAAGATAAATAATAAGAAACAGTAATATGATAAACTATAATTGCAAAAGCATCAAAGAAAATAATTTCCCCAAAAGAAACTAAAGGACGTGCATGAAGATTTCCTCCATAGTTTAACACGTAGAAGTGATGGTTACTAAATAACCATCTTATGGATAGTTACTAAGTAATCAACCATTAAAAAATATTATGATAGATAGATTAATGTTTTAGTTTTATTATTTGAGAATATTTGATAGATTTATGCATTTTCCATTTATTATTTTATCCATGCTTGATTATTAGAATATAGAATATATGATTAAAGTTCCCAATAAACTTAATCGTGTAGTCATTTTTCATAGTAGTTTAATAATTATTCTAATAACTTTTGTTTATAAATAATGATAGAATCGTTCATAACATATTATAGTTACTAACTAAGTAATCAAAACTCAAAATTAGAATAGATTAATATTTTAATTAATATTTATTCACTTCAGTTGTTATAACTAATCTTTTTTCCCACGATTGTGTAAAAGTAATTATTTACATTTTTTATTTTGAAAAATTGAGAGCATGTCATGTATCATATATTACTTATAACTAATCTTTTCTTCCCAGGTTTGTGTAAAAGTAATTATATATATATATTAAAAAATTGAGACCATGCCATATTTCATGGGAATATCATCCTTTTAATATAATATAGATTTTAATAATAGATCATTCTGTATAAAGTTTTAGATTAAAGTTAAATAATACAAAATAATAAATAATGTTTTTTAGAAAAGAACGTAATAAGATTCTATATTGTAAAAATAGCAATTTATTCATTTAAAAAATAAATACATTTTAAGATGTGCTCTCCTCGGATAAATTTTAGTGCATTCAAGATTTACTGAAATGTTAGCATGAATTCAAGTTGGGCATTCAATTACTTGATCGTTATGTAATGCAGCATGTTAGAAAATGTATGCATTCCCCCAATGTCATATAGTTTAAATGGAACATTTATGCATATGCATAACTTGAGATAGAGAAGATGGACGATATCTTTGAATTTTTTTATAATTATATAATAATTTAAGAAATTATAAAAAAATGACAAGAATCTAACAGTAAATAAATAAAAAATGTACTACAAACATACACAAAATATTGCATTGAGAATAAAAAGTAAATTTATAAAGTAAACAAATTTTATGAATATACCATAGTGATTAAGAAAAATAATTGATATGATAAAAAAAATAGCATAAACAACTTTATTTAGCGGCATAGAATGTCATATTCCAAAAGTAAAAATATACAGTAATTCACTTATGAGAAATTAATGGTACAAATATAGTAGTAATTGAATAAATAATAAACTACAGAAACTATTTCACTTATACATTAAAATACTTTGAAGAAATAAAAATATATTAAAATGGTATATACACATGAAAACGATCAAACAAAAAGAATAATTCCTTATGAGAAATGAATATATAAAAATTCTTTTTTTAGCATAATTATATTAAAATAATAATAAATTCAAGTACAAAAAAAACTAGTCAAGACTTGCTTGTGATCCACTTGGCAAAGAGAACATACCATCATGTGATTTTTTGTTCCTGCCTTGTACGTATTTATAGGATGAAATTTGATTATGAATCAAAATGGTGGTTGCTAAACTTTTGGTAACTGCTTTTATTTGTTATCCACTATTTTTTCAATTTTTTTTTCATCCATCCTACTATGGGATTTTAAAAACATAATCTTTTATATAAATATTTATAATAATAGTTGTATTAACTAATATCTCTTAGCACGTAATTCTGCTAATAAAATTGACTTTGCAAACCCACCAAAAAAAGGGCCCAGTTTACAATTGCATATTTATTGTAGTTGATTTCTCAAATAATTGCAAAAGTATTTCTTATAAACTAACTTTCTATGATTATTTTTATTTATTTATTTTTTTCGAAACTATTTAATAATTAGTATTTTATTATAAATGAAGTTACCGTAGATAGCTATTATAACCCTATATAAAAACTATATGGTCATATAATAATTATATTAATTTTGTAATCATAATATATATAAATTGTGATTATTTTTTTTGGGGACACTTGTCATAATATATTTATGCTAGGAAACTTCTTTGCTTTTCATAGAGTATAGATTATCTTATTATATATTGTAGTTACCATATAACCTTTAACATATTAAATTTATATAGGTTATAATATATTATATAATAAATTTGTTTTCTTAATATAAGTAAACTTTTATCTATACCTATTATGGATAATTATTATCCACTATTCCAATAAGATTATGTAATTAAATAGTTAATGAATCTTGCAATTAATACTGATATTAATCATTAAAAATATTTTACATATTAATCTTGTAACTAACTCAGATTAAAAACATTCTCCATAATTATTTTGACACTTGTCCACGTTTGTTTATGCCAAACGTCAGTTCCTCCTTGCATACTATCTTCCTTTTAATATAGCATAGATATTTCTAATCCATCATTCTTGATCAGATCATCATTTTTTCTCTTTTATTTTAAGAGTAATTTCTTTATTTAAAAAAAAAAGAAAGTGCAATGTCCTTTCATTTTCAAGTTATTTTCTTTCATGGCTTTCATAATTTTCTTTTGCGAAATATGAGGATGCATCTTCTTGAATAATCTCACAAAATATTTAACATTAAAAATGTTACAAAAATTAAATAGTAAAATTTAATTAATAATTTTGTCCTTAAAAAATGAGAAATAAGTTTTATGTATCGACAAAAAAAGTCTCATATTTCGTTTTAGGCCCTCGGAATCCTCGAGCCGGCCCCGTTGAGGTGGTTTGGCTAATGTGACTGTGAGCACAAATAATTGAATTGGTTGATCGAACCCAAAGTTTCACAAAAAAAGTGCACTAACCCATTCGCCAATAGTCATATTATTTGAAAAGTTAGTTGAATCTTTCGATCAAGTGAAAAGAAAGATCATTCAATCAAGGAATATACTGGAATTCAACATATAATTTAAAATTTTTCTCATCAGATGTGGCCCAAATTAGAACTATAAAAGTTGTTAATAATCTATCTTTTTTTTCTAAAGAATTAAGTTGTGTATCATTATTTTCCTTTTTCAATTCATAACTATAAACTTCAACTCTTTTCGTTATCTTCATATTTTAGCAAATTGTCATTTTAAATGTATTTTTTATTCTTAATATCACTTAATCAAGAAAAGTATTTGTTATAGTTAATATATTTCGAGAATAAATTTAAAATTTTAAAATTTTTGTGATGTTATTTTGTGATTCGTTTAATATACTAATATTGTAATTGTTTTTTATATACTTCTTTACATACTTGGTAGAAGTCACGAGTTAATACATTATAATTAGAGTAAATCTTTATTTCATCATGTCATGCTATATATTATACATTTTTTTAAAAAAATATTTGTTATTTTATTATCATCCAATCTGATCATTCGATTTAAGTGACTCAAACTGATCCAACGTGAATTACAAAATTGTCCAAATAGGTGTATCCTGGGATACGATTTTGTCATCCTTGATTCCATTGAGGGTATCATGCACATGAACGAATATTTTTAGCAATTATCGCAAAACCACATTTTTCAAAGAAAAAAATGGCTTTCATTTGATTTAGAAAAAAAATAGAAAAATTTATACGTGAACTTTAGTCATGAAATAAAAGATGCCTCCTATTCACATCTTAAGTTTCTCGTTATGCGACGTTAATTTGTTTTCTTTGTCTTTCTCTTGCCAACCATTAGTATTTATAGGAAGAGGAAGAATCATTTTTGGAACAAAGGGAAAACTACCTTTTTTTTTTTGTTAAAGTATAATCAAACATTTGAATTGTTATTACGGATGGATACTTTGGATTACTTTTAATGATCAAAGGCACGAACAAATTGGGATTCGGATTCTAGATTCATCTTAATCCAATTCTAATACGCATTTTACTAAGTCCAAATATTTTAGACTTAGTATTTAGAAGTTGTATGGCTAAACTTATAAGTAAGTTAATTTTAAAAAAGTCTTCAAATTAACTTCAAAATTCAATTGTTAAGGAGATATCAAATATACTTATAAATAAAAAAAAAGAGGAAGAAGTGCTTATTTTTTTTAAAAAACAAGTTCGTCTGATTAGTTATTATTAATATAAATAATTTTATCTAAATATGTAACTGCTTATTTTTTAAAAAATAAATTTCAATCAATAAAATACTTATCAAGACTTCAACCTATCAATTATTTTGTATCAGCTAAGCGAAACGAATTCTTAATCCGGATTGATTAAAGAAAAATTGAGAATGAACGACTTTGACTGGATCGAAAAAATATTAAAAAAAAGATTTAGACAAATTAGGATAATTAAATTAGCAAAGAAAAATCATATTTCAACCAAATAAATATCAACTCATCAAATATTACGTCAATGTAAGACAACAAATACTTTTTAGTATTTAAAATGAACAAATGGTAATCAATTTACTAAGTAATTACAATTATATAATAATCAATAATTAATAATAATTTTATTATTACAATCGGGACGGATGATGGAGTTGCTCAAAATCCGCCCAAATTTCTATTTCTTTGACCCTATTCTGGACTGTTATAAATTGGGCCGAAAATTTAACTCGGACAAAGTGCTCACCCCGGCCCTAGTCCCACTCCCATCGGACCGGAAGGGAAAAAAAAAAAAATCTTCTCATCTCATGTAAAATATATTTTTCCTAGTCTTGCAACTTCTCATCTCAGAGGTTTCCTACATATAATAATCAAATATCGACCAAAGTTTTGTTATTTACTTGTGCCCACGCTGTCTATCAAATTTCTCCCCTTCCTCGCCTTCGCAGCCGCTGCCCTCCGCCGTCGCCGCCGACGCCCCATCTGCGTCCTCCGTCCCGCCGGCCGGAACTCCGTCCTCTTCCTGCGTTCTCTTTCGCCCTTCTTCTTTTTCTTTTTCTTTTTCTTCTTCTTCTTCTCCGCCGCCGCCGTCGCCGAAGCCGCCGCTATTCTTGCAATATTGGCAGCAACTGAGGTGCGCGAGATCGTTATCCTTGCAATATTAGCTCTCTGGTTCAGATGGAAAGCCCTGAATTTGTCTTTTCTGGAAATTATGGAGGGATAAACTCTTCTTTTCACTGTGCCCTCGTAACAAAAGTTTGATTTGGTTATCATTTTTATTCACGTATATTAATTAGGGTCGAAGAAGCAATACTGAGATCAAGTATAATACTTTCGTTTTTTTCCCTAAAAAATGGCATCTTTCTGCCATTTCTACACATTTTTGTTTGGAAACTACTCATCAATTTATTAAAGTTGCGTTGATAGAGAAAAGGAAATAACTTGCGGCGCTTAAATGAAGTTTGTACTACCCAGACAACTTATTTTGAGATTGTACACCAGAATCAAGAATCTGAGTTCGATTTTTGTTTTATTTACCTTCTCTTGCGATCCATGAAACTCGATTGTTGTAACCGAAAAAAAGAGAAAAAAAAATGTATTTTTGGTTCCTCCACTGATCGCAATATTTGCTTTTCGGCGATATTGTCCAGATGTCGTTACAGGAAAGCCTTAACAGATTTAAGCAGCAGCAGGAGAAGTGCCAATCAACCCTCACCAGTATTGCTTCTCGAGCTGCATCTTCCAAGACTTCGAAATCACATAAGTCAACCTCCTCCGCAAGCAACTCTTTTATTCCTCCAAAACCACAAGCGGCTGTCAAATTTTCAAATGATACAGAAAGGCTGCAGCACATTAACGCCATTAGGAAGTCTCCTGTAGGGGCACAACTTAAACGTGTTATTGATCTACTATATGAGGTAAGAACCGTTGTATGAGATAGTGTATGAAGTTTTCTGAATTCAAGAAAGAGAATAAGTCATGTACCTGTTTCATAAGGCTTTCGAATATTGAATTTACATGTTCACAGCTTATTTTCTAGCTCTTAATTTTGATGCATGCTATAATGGAAGTTTCTCAGGACTTTTATATGTCTTGTTTTGGTGCATGGAATGATTGAGATATAGATGCTAACTTCTGATGACAAATTCACTTTGAAAAGCCAAGTCCCCTGCTGAAAATTTATTATCCCTGCAGTGAACATTTGTGATGACGTGACTTGAACTTACTGTAGTATCGGATATACAACAATAATATGAGAGACTGGCCAAGTCTGCTTTTAGCTTCGGCAAACCAGCACAAAGGGGGAGAAGCGAGAGACTTTTAGAAGTAAGTTATTAGAGGAAAGTGTGTGAGAGTTAGAAGGAGATGCTAGTATCATGTGGGAGAATGTGGCAAAAAAGGTTGAAATTGTTGCTAAAGTCATTTTAGGAGAATCAAAAGGTTTTGAACCACGAGATAAGGAGACTTGGTGGTGGAATGAGGAGGTCCAAGAAAAGGTGCGTAATAAGAAGAATTGTTTCAAGGCGATACACTTGGACAATAGTTCTGACAATTGGAAAAAGTATCGTTTGGCGAAAAGGGTGGCTAAGAAGGCAGTTAGTGATGCTCGTGCTAAAGCATATGAGGGGTTTTATAAGGAGTTAGGGACAAAGGCTGGTGAACAAAGGATTTACAAGATTGCAAGGAATAAAGAGAAGGAGTCGAGAGATTTGAATCAAGTAAGATGAATAAAAAATGAAGTTGACAAGGTTTTAGTTACTGAGGGAGATATTAAGAACAGATGGGAAGAGTATTTCTATAAGCTATTTAATGATTGATGTGAAGATTTCCGTTGTGATTTGAAGGACTTGACAGTTAGCGAATGTGAGCTTAATAGGTCATTTTATCGTAGAATTAGAGTCTCGGAGGTTAACGAAGCTCTTAAGAAAATGGAGAATGGTAAAGCCGTTGGACCGGATGGTATACCGATTGAAGTTTGGAAATGTTTAGGAGAAAAATGTGTGTTGTGGTTATGTAAACTATTTAATGAGATTTTACGGTCGAAATAGATGCCTGATGATTGGAGATTAAGTACATTAGTTCCTATTTACAAAAATAAAGGGGATATTCAGAATTGTGCAAATTATAGAGGGATTAAACTTATGAATCACACAATGAAATTATGGGAAAAAGTGATTGAGTATAGATTGAGAATGGAGACTAGTATTTTTGAGAGACAATTTGGGTTCATGCTAGGAAGATCCACTACAAAGGCGATTTATTTACTAAGGGGGATGATAGAGAAGTATCGAAGTAGGAGAAGAGACTTACATATGGCTTTCATTGACTTAGAGAAGACGCATGATCGGGTACCAATGGATGTACCTTGGAAAGCCTTGTAAAAGAAGAGGGTGAGTGTTGCCTACATTAAGGTAATACAAGATATGTACGATGAGGCATTGACTAGGGTTAGGACACCCGAAGGCGAGACAAATGAATTTCCTATAGGAATTGTCCTACATCAAGGATCAGCTTTAAGCTCGTATCTATTTAACTTAGTTATCGATGCTATAATCGAGAGTATTATAGAGGAGGTACCTAAGTGCATGTTATTTGCGGATGATATAGTACTTTTAGCGGATTCAAGAGAAGAGATAAATACAAAATTGGAAATATGGAGAAATACGTTGGAGTCAAAGGGTTTTCGTTTAAGTAGGAATAAAACAGAATATATGCATAGCAATTTTACAAATAAATAACTTAGAGACGATTTGGAAGTTAGGCTAGGGGAGGATATAATTCCTCAAGTGACAAAGTTTAAATATTTAGGATCAATTGTAAGACAAGATGGTGAGATTGATGACGATGTTAATCATAGAATTCAAGCTGGTTGGTGTAAGTGGAGGAAAGTCACTGGAGTTCTTTGTGATAGAAAAGTACCCAATAAAGTTAAAAGGAAATTCTATCGTACTGCTATAAGACCGGCAGTGTTATATGGTAGTGAATGTTGGGCTATGAAGGGACAACATGAATGTAAAGTGAGGGTAGTCGAAATGAGGATGTTGAGATGGATGTGTGGTCATACAAGATTAGATAAGATTAGGAATGACCATATACGTGAACGAGTCGGAGTGGCTCCTATTAGTGAGAAAATGGTAGAGAATCGTTTGAGATGGTTTGGTCATATTCAGAGAAGACCATTAGATGCGCCAGTAAGGAGAGTAGATCAAATAATCTGGAGTCCGATTAAAAGAGGGAGAGGGAGGCCAAGGCGGACACTTGACGAACTAATAGAGCAAGATCTATTGGTGAATAATATACCGAAAGGTTTGGTTACTAATAGAGCGGAATGACGTCGTATGATCCATGTAGCCGACTCCACCTAGTGGGATAAGGCTTTGTTGTTGTTGTAAACCAGCACTTTTAATTCAAAAAATAATGTTTCCTGCATATGTATATTGTTAACCTTCAGTCATTAAGCATTAATGACAAACCATGAACAAGAAGCAAAATCCTTTGCCGCAAGATTATATTCTATGGTAATTTTTCTCTTCATATATATTTTTTCAGACAAGGCAAGCCCTTACCCCGGAGGAGATCAATGAAGCATGCTATGTTGACATTAATTCGAACAAGTCAGTGTTTGACAGTTTGAAGAATAATGCTAAAGTATCGTATGATGGGAGGCGGTTTTCATACAAGGTATAACCCATGTAACATAATATTTTTTCTTCAAATACACACTTTTTTTTATTTTTTTTTAGAACACTTTTTTTTATTGTCCTTGATGCTCTTGTTGAGCTTTAAATAATTGCTACTTGTATTTTGGGTTTCATTGTTTATTTATGACTATCGAGATCTTGATCCATCTCATCCATTCAAGAAATGAAAATTTCTATATATCTTATCATCTTACCACCATAAAACCTTTTATGATCTTACAGTCTATCATGTATGACTTTATCATCCTTGTACAATCTTTCATTAAGATCTGCTTTCCATATACTCCCTTGTAATCTTATGTTTGTTCTTGAGAAATCTCAAGTTTTAGCATCATCAAAATTTCATGAGATGCAATTGTCTTAGTGCTCCTTTAAGAAAATGTCTTAGTGCTGAATGGAACATGAACTTATGTACTGGTTGAATTTTGCACAGTCCAAGCATGTTTTGAAAGGAAAAGATGATTTGCTGAAACTCATACGACGATTCCCTGAGGGTCTTCAAGTTGTGGAGGTCAAGGATTCATATCCATCTGTTATGGATGACTTGCAGGTATATCTAGAAGATTCATTTACTGGAGATTCTGTGCATAATTTGCCTCTAATATATAGCAATCACTCTCTTTCTCAAGTTTGCTAAAATTCGGTTGGGTTTTCCATTGTTATCTTTCTTCCATAGTATTTTTTTGTTCAGGTTCATTTTTCTCCAAGTTCACTGATATTATCTGTTTGAAGTTACCACTTAGCTTTAAGCTTTCACATTGAAGAAAAAAGTCAACACTCAGCTTGAAGCGTTCACATCGAAAACCAACCAAAATTGTCTTGCTGCATCGTGAAACAAGTTCTTGGTTTTAAATTCCTTTTGTTTTCATTTTGGTTCCAAAACAAGCAATGTACAATAACTTTCTTAACTATAGATCAAACTTTATGCTTGTAAGATCTATTATCGTCTTTCAACCTGTGTGGTTTATATGTACAGGCTTTGAAGTCTGCTGGCCAAGTTTGGTTGTTGGCCAACATGGACTCTCAGGAGGACATTGTTTACCCAAATGATCCCAAGGCTGTGATCAAGGTAGATGATGATCTGAAACAGCTGTTTCGCAGCATTGAACTGCCACGAGATATGGTTGATATTGAAAAGGATCTGCAGAAAAATGGCATGAAGCCTGCGACAAACACTGCACAAAGGCGGGCCATGGCACAGGTTCATGGAATTGCATCAAAGCCTAAGCCGAAGAAGAAACGAGAGATTAGCAAGAGGACCAAGCTCACGAATGCCCATCTACCTGAACTTTTCCAAAACTAAATGTCAATAGATAATCCAATTTTCATCCGACTGGTTAGATCTGATCCGAAGGGAGGTGCGTCTGCTTTCTAGATGAACATGTTAAAAGATGAGATTGTATTATATCTAGGGTTTGACATATTTTACATGCTTGACTGAGTAGAGAACTGCATTTAGTTAGTTCTTTTCTTTACGGTGTTTGCCACTTTGCCAGCTAGATGGCGTTTCAGAAAACACCCGAAAGCAGGTTTTAAATTGTGAAAATATGTTGTACTGGCATAGGGAACTGGATGAACATTGGTTTTCTTAAGTGCTCATAATGCCACTCCTACAAAGTTTAATGTCACTTCAAAGTGACAATTTTATAGTTCATTCTTATTTGAAACTTTCAATATCATTAATAGTCTCTTGCCTCTACACCTTTCATCCATTTTTTTAATGACTTTTTCCTTCTCTGACCATCTTTTGCCTCCTTTGTTATTTTAATACAAACATTATCAACGTATTCTCTTGCTTCTTCATCTTTCACCCCAATTTATATTAATTTTTTATGTATTTTTCTCTTTTTCAGTGTCGTGAACTCCCAGCCAACTTATTAAACATAATACTATCGTATAAGATGATATAAACATAATATAATATATTGTAATGTACATATAAAGTAGTTTTTAAAATAAAAATAAATTATCTCATAAAAACTGTGAAAACTTCATCAACAAATATATGTAATTGTTTCAGAATAAAACTTTCACCTTTTTATCTATAATAGTCTATTTCCTTTTTTCACTATCTTTATTTTCACTTTTAGTTCATATACTTTTGAATAATATATATTAATATATATAATGTAATTATAGTTTTCATATTAATTAAATTTATATGTATATATCATATATCATATTATATAATATTAGTATTATATTTTTTATCATGAAAAATTAAGATACTAACATATGGAAGAGAGTCAATAGAGAAAGAAAAAAGATTAATTAAGAAAAAAAGTTGAGTGACAATTAGGAACTAAATTGAAGGGAGGTGACGGAAGATAAATTAAAACTAAATAAATGGTAGAATGAAAAGTTTGGAGGAAAAGGACAGTTTTTTTTTGTAGTATTTCTGACGCCAGTATTAGACTACACTTTTGAGGCTCCAAAACGGAAAAGTAATCTTGCAACTGATCTCACGACCTGTGCATCAAGGATATTATAAAAAGTATAATCTTTTAACAAATAAAAAGTTATAAACTTATGTTCCACTATTTTGAGAATAAATATATTTTTATGCCATCCGTGGATGACTTTGAATCGGACTTTAATGTTCTGTTTGGCATTATTAATTAGGATGATGATTAATGGTTAGAACAAATAAGTGTTTAGTAAACTTAATAATAGAATTAACTGACAAATATAAAATGACATAATTAGATATATGACAAATTATTTAATTTAAATATTATATTGTAATACAATAAATTAAATATTTATATCTTAATAAATAAAATAAAATTTGATAACTAATTTTTTAAAAATATATAAAATTTTATATTGATAATAAATTTTATATAATGCACCCATGATATAAAAATAATAGTTATAAAATTATTATTATTTTTATTCATTGTTAACATATAAATAATGGGTGCTCTTAATGTCATTCTTCTCATTTTTATTGCCACTCCAAACTTACTATTTTATGATTCATTTTATTTTACTTTATTTGCTATTCTCTCTCAAAGTCCCATCAACTTTCATTCAACTTTTCTTCTTTAATCATCACACACACTTTCTCTATTCTCTCTCCTGATGCTATTGGTTATTTAATTAATTAGATAAATTAAACTATTGGGTAAATATATTAATTTAATTAATATGAAAATCACAAGAATATTAGACTAAAAATAGAAATATATTTATTTCTTAATATTATTAAGTTTATAAAGAGTGTTCGTTGTTTTTTATTTTTTATTAATAAACTAATAATATATTTTTTAAAGCAATTTGTTCAATCAATTATTTGTAGTTAAGTAAATATTTTAAGACATGACGACGAATTAGATTGGATCTAACACACTAATTAAGGATGTTTGAATCAACTTGATAATTAGTATTTTCTTAACAAAAAATAAAAAAATAATGGACTAATTATTTTGAGAAATGATTACACTAAAAATAATTTTTCTCTTCCTATTTCCACTTTATTTTATATATTATTATATGTTTAATCTTGTTGATTTTCTCTTACCACCCATAAACTATCGCGAATTATCACATCTAACCCCAAACTACAAACTTCATTTTTTGAGTACCTAAACTATCGTGATTTTTTCAGTTTGGTCATTCCATCCAATTCCTCGACTTCTTCGTTATTTTTTATTTTTCACATTTGTGAAAAATCCATTATACCCCTGCGTTAGTATACTTTTACATTAAAAAATATAATAATAAATATAAAAAAGTAAAAAAAAGAAAAAAACAAGAGCCCCCTTCGTCGACGACGACGAAGGGAAAGAGAAGGGGGGGGGGGTCGCCGCCCCCCTCTGCGTCGTCGTCGACCAAGACGGGGGGCCGTGACCCCCTCCCCACTCTCTTTTCCGGCGCCGGGAAAGAGAGGGGTGGAGGGGGGGGGGGCGACCCCCCCTCTCTGGCGCCAGGAAAGAGAGAGGCGGGGGGGGGGGGGGGGGGGGGGGGTTCGCCGCCCACCACCACCCCTTCGTCGACGGCGACGAAGGGAAAGAGAAAAAGGGGGATGGGGGGGGGGGGGGGGTCGCCGCCTCCCATGACGACGATGACGCAGAGGGGGGGAGGGCGGCGACCCCCCTCCCCCCGTCTCTTTTCTGGTGCCGGGAAAACAAATGTTTGCAAAATATTGCAGCACGTTGTGCAGGCTTCAACAATTAACAAGAAGAA
This sequence comes from Pontederia crassipes, assembly GCA_030549335.1. Classification (NCBI taxonomy): domain Eukaryota; kingdom Viridiplantae; phylum Streptophyta; class Magnoliopsida; order Commelinales; family Pontederiaceae; genus Pontederia; species Pontederia crassipes. Next base: position 43,016,003 of record CM060190.1, read on the forward strand.
GAGGAAGATTTGTCCAGCGCTAGGTGCAATCGGCCGCGCGCCACAGCTCGACCTGGTTGCCTTCGTTCACGAAACTACGATCGTACAAATACTTCAGGTGCTCCCCTTTCAGCACAGTGGCGTTGTTGCAATCCCAACAAGTGAGCCGCATCGCATCGAAGTGCCACCTGCTCCGCGTCCACGCCGTGACTTGCAGGCCACCGTGGTGCCAGCCCACCTCCATCGTCTTCCTCTTCTTCTTGGACTGGGAGGGTTTGTACCTCCTCTACGTCGACGACGACACAAGGGGGTGGGGGTTCGCCGCCCCCCTTTCTCTTTTCCTTCGTCGTCGTCGACGAAGGGGGGGGGGGCGCTCTTATTATTTTTTTTTAAATTTTTTTTATGTAAAAGTGTACTAACATAAGGGTATAATGAACTTTTTACAAATAATCCTAATTTATATATTAATTAAATTAATATGCTTGTTCAATAATCTAAATTATACAATTAAAAAAAAATAAATTAATTGCATGAATAAAGAGATGATAGAGAGTTAATGGGCGTGAGATTATTTAATAAGTATGATTGGGTGAAAATGGAGGAGACTCAAAGACAGAATATTAAATAAAGTAAAATAAAATGAAGGGTAAAATGATGAGTTTGGAGTGACATTAAGAATTTGAGGAGTGGCATTAAGGATACCCTAAATAATTTATAATTAATTAAGCATGAATATAAAAATAAATATAGCTAAATGATTATAAAATAAATATGAGAAAATAATAAGATAAATTAGAAAGAAATAATATATTTGAATAAGGATTGTAACGCCCCCAAATCGACCCATGCCATGTGACGAAGACCAACCTGGAGATATTACGAACGCTATGACTTTGACCATCTTATTGATCATATCTCAGTCAATAATTGAGACACGTTAGCGGAAGAATAATAAAATAAAGAAAAATAACCTAAGTTGTGAAAGTTTAAAAAGTGGCTATATTATTTCTAAATGAATATCATAAGTTCATAAAAGTAGAAGGAAAAATAAGTAACTAAATAGACCTTGTTGTTCATGTGCTTAATAGTCGCCCGAGCATCATCGTAGCACACCAACTCAACACCACCATGACCCGATCCCATGAAAATCAGACACAGAGGAGGAGGTCCTCTCGTAAGCTTTACAGCCTAGTGGAGAATCACATAAATATACAATGCATATATTACAGAAAGATGACATAACTTATCTTGACCAATAATTTAGCATGAAATCATCAGAATAATAAAAACTAATAAATCTTGAAAAGCAGTATGATCATACTAAGACATAATAAACTTAGAATCAAGAATAGGATTATTAATTCTCACATAAATCATAAAAATATTTGACTTGACATTCATGCTTGCTTTACTTGTACATACTTGAAACATGCTTGCTTTACCTATCCATGATTCTTAATTTTAAATAATGCTTAGAACAATCATGATGATTTTAGGTGCCTTTAGATTCTTGGGGTATGCCGAGAAATGATATAGCCTTGTGCAGGTCAATGGGTGATCAAATCACGACGAAGGGAGCGACCCTTATCTTGAGATACTTGGCTTGGACTGACAATCCATTATTCATCTTCTATCTGAACTTATTAATAACTTTGAAATCTTGTTATTCATTTGTTCAATCATGACATGAGAATGAAAAGGATCAGTGATAGAGTGAATCATCTTACGAATTTATATCTTGGATCAAAGATGGATCATGGTCAAATCATATAGTATTAATCAAGTCATCATTATGATAAATCAAATAAGAATATACAATATTCAGATTGGGATCAAGAATTGTTGATAAGCATGATAACAAAAAAGAAATCACTGAAAATTGATTGACCACTCTGGGGAACGATCGATCGGTGGGCTTTGGATCGGTCGATCGGTCTGCTCATACAGCATAAGGGATCGGTCGACTGATGGGTTCAACAAATTGAACTGTGGGATTGATGGATGGATCGATCGGTCGGCGAGTGAGGCTCAAGGATCGGTCGACCGGTCAGGTCATCAGATTAATGGATCTGTCGATGTATAATGAAATCGATTGAGGGATCGGTTAATCGGTCGACCGGTTGGCTAACAAAGAATAAGGACCAATCGATCGGTCGACATTCTAATTGATTTCAAACACAAAAATTCCCTTAAAACTCTGACATAATAACATCCTAAACTAGTTTCTACTACCTCCTAGCAAGCAATCAAGCAACCACAAAACAACTAGGAACAAAACATATATGCAATTAATTCAAACAATAAAAAAATTAGGGATGAAACAAGGCAAAACAAGAACTTTGGGACCCTCTTCTTATCTCCTTTACATAATCGATTAGGGTATAGGGTAGGATTTAAATCTATTCAGGGGTCATGCAAGGTGATTTCAGTTCACCCACCTCTGTTCGCGATTAATCCGTTCTTCGATTTGTCGAAAAATCTATGGGCCTCGATTCTTATTGCGCCTGCTCTCTCTCTCCTTGGGGCTGGCCTCCTTAAATCCAATTAAAAACAATTCAACAACTTTTCTATGGATTTCAACATCAAGAGGCATACGTGAGAGAGAAATGATTGGATTGTTATTTTTCTTCTCGGTCTGTAATAGAACATGTTGGCCTCTCTGATTATATATTGCCAGGCATCCCAAGAAAAATCCAGCAGGGGGAGGTGTCCTCATCTTTACCTTGTGTGAATCGAATCCGACGTGTCTTGCTGTGCGTGCATGGAGCAGTGGGGCATGGAGGGCTGCATCTGGTCCCTGTACGTGAGGAGGGAAAGGGAGGAAGAGAGAGGATGTGCTTTTTACATGGGGAATTAAAGGTGTCATACGGCTCTTGGTAATAAGAAGAGAGGGGTTTAGAGTTAGGTTAATTAAGGTTGTAGTTAATGGGCTGTTACAGGCCCATTGGTTTATGTTCTCTCTTTTTTTTTGAGTTGTCACATTATAACCTCCTTAGAAGAAAATTCATCCTCGAATTTTGCATGAGGCTGAGGACTTACTAAACAACTGCGAGAACTCTTGGCGCATTTCCAACTTGAGCTTCCATGTTACTTCTTCATCATGGTGGAATGCGAGGCTACTTGAACCATAGATACATGCTTATTCTTTCGACGTTGCACCTTGCGTTCCATAATATGAGTTGGACATTTGGCAAAAGTGAGGTTTGCAGCTAGGTTAGGCCCCTTGATCTAAATGATATTAGCGTTATCATACTTGTACTTCTTGAGCAGGAACACATGAAATACGCAATGCACTCCTCCAGAAGAAGAAGGTAGTATAAACCTATATGTAAACTTGTCGACTAACTTTAATACTTAAATGATCCATCACAGTGAGGACTAATTGCCCATCGCTTACTTATCTACCTTTCTTTCATATAGGAAACTTCCAATATCATCTGATAACTAGTATTAACGATATGTTCTTGTATACCTTTGTCCGTGTAGCTCTTTTGCTTTTAAACCCTTTTCTTAATTAATTCAACCGTCTCAGCATATTCTCTTCATTCATGGTTTTCTCTTTGCCTATTTCACCCAATTGTGTGGGTGAACAACAAGGTTGCCAATTAAAATCAAACGGTGTCCTAACCTATTTGAATGGTGGCCATTATCCTAAGCAATTTCGATCACAAGTAAATTATCGCTCCAATTATTATGCCAATCAAGTGTACATGCTTCCCGCATGTGTTCCAAAGTTTAGATAGTTCTCTTGTTTATCAAAATTTCAGCTTACATTATTATAATTGTTTGGGGTCAATAACCTCCTTAAAAGGAGTGTCAGTGAACATGCTTATCATCATTTTCAATCATGTCGATTATCTGAACTTAACGATCAAGCACTTATATTTACTCTTCTAAAATTTCATTCAATTAAAATTTTCAACATCTTATGTACTTATTATCTTTTATTTTATTTTTATATTTTACATGTCCCAAACCTATAATAATTATAGTTAGACACGAATAATTGATCACACTCTAACGTCCTCTTCGGCCTTTTATATTTACCATTAGTTAAGCTTTTTAATATTTCATTTCTTCTTATGGAATCTTTATAAAGTTTATCACTATTTCATAACTTCGTAAGTTCTAAGGATCACCATACATATGAGTTTAAATTACAATATATCTACTAAGCTGATATACATTTATCATCCATAGCTATTGATTCGATATGACTTTGACATTCACTGCCCTTGCTCTGTCATCCATAAGTATTCTGGCTTCAATGTCAATAATCCATTTGTATTCAATGAAAATCAACGTTTATCATCGTCTAATGTCAATGCTCTAACGATGTAATACGATGATAGTTGTTTGAGATTTGGTCACTTTACCTTCGGTTTAGATCAAATAATCAAGTACTAGGATAGATAATCGTCAATTAAGACAATTGGAATCAATCAAGAGTCTTACGAATCATTTGAGGGTGAATCGTTCTTGGTATATTTATACCACTTAAAATAAAGTGGTTCATTAATCAATGTCATTCCATATCCTACATATTTCTCGATCACTTGTATCACTGCTTTATTCGATAATTTGAACATGAGGGTTTCGTTCAACTTTAACTTCTTGGTTTACCTTACTTTGCCACCGATTGATCTTTTCGTTGCAACTTTCATATCACATAATTTCATAGAAGACTAGTGATTACACATTACCATGTCGAGTTCTTTGCTTCTTGAGTGGAGTAGCTTTCAACTCCATGCATGGAGAGAATGAATCGGTATAATAATCATAGGGAAGTGAAAAACACTCCGAATCGATGTCAAGATCGAAAGATATCTACGGTGACGTGTCGATACATAGTACAGTCTAATCCATAATGAACAAAACAATTCATGCACACTACATAACATAAGTCCTTAGTCAAACATCATGAATGCAGGTGAATACATGGAATGAATTCAAACAATAAGATAGGAAAACAAAGCAATTAGCAAAATAGATGACAAACAATCATCTTTCATCTTTGCACATCATTTCATTATCCTTCAATACAAGAAAAATGCAAATTATAGACGGTCAGAACCATCTATAATTTACAAAAAACCGTCAGAAATTATGATTTCCGATGGGTTTTTCGATGGAACCAATTCGACGAAAAAATGGTCGTCGCAAATCATTTTCGACGGTTGAAAAAACTCGTCGATAGTTCCGATGGTTATGACCGTCGCAAATGTCCGGCGGCCACAACCGTCGAAAGTTGACCATCGAAACTTTCGACGGTTTTGACGACCGTCGCAAAGAATTTTTATAATATAAAAAATTAGCTCGCCACTAGCGATTGGATTCGACAGCCAGGGGCCAGATCCAGCCATCAGCGGCAGGATCTGGCCGCCAGGCGGTCGATTTGGCCGCTCGCGGCCAGATCGGACTGTGAGGCGACTGATCGCGGTCGGATCCAGCCGCCAATGGCCAGATCAAGCCGATCTGGTGCTCGTGGCCAGATCCGGCCGCCAGACGGCCGAGCCTGTCGTCCGCAGCCCAATCCGACCACAAGGCGGCCAATCCGGTGCTCACGGCCAGATTCGGCCGTCGGCGACCAATTTGGCCGCCAGGCGGTGGATTCGGGCTGGAGAGAGAAAGAGAGAGAGGGGGAGAGGGTCACCGACGGATCGCCGTCCGGGAGAGAGAGCATCGCCGAGGGGAGAGCGTCCTCCAGGATGGAGAGCGTCGCCGGCAAAATAGGAGAGGGAGAGAGAGAGGAGAGAGAGGGGGAAGAAATAGAATGGAGAGGAGGGGAAATAAGATATATATATATATAGTGGGTGAAAAATGGGAAAGCGGGAAAACGAAAAAAATAGAGGGAGGGTGATTTTTAATTACTGACGGCTATGACCGTCGAAAACTTTACAAATATTAATAATATATATTATTATGATATATATGAATATCTTATTTAATTATTTTTAAAGTTAACGATGGTCGAAATCGTCGAAAATTAATTAATTATAATATATAATACGACTTACATATATATAATATTTATTTTTAAATTTACCGACGGTCGAGACCGTCGAAAATTGTGACAGTCTGGATTGTCGCTAATTATTTTAATAAAAGACTTTTTATATTATATTATTTTTCACCTACCGATGGTTAGAACCGTCGAAAATGTGACGATTTGTCACTAATTATATTAATAAAATACTTCTTATATTATATTATTTTTTTATTTACCGATGGATGGTTTGAACTGTCGCTAATTTTATTAATAAAATACTCCTTATATTATATTATTTTTCATTTATCGACGATCCGGACCGTCGAAAATTATGACAGATAGATATCCATCGAAACTTTCAACGTTCTTGATCGTCAAAAAATAAAATAATAATATAATAAATTATATAATTTATTATTTTCAGTTCCAACGGTTGTGACCATCGAAAATTCCGACGGAAACCTTTCCATCACAAAATCCGTCGCAAGTTGCGATGGATTTCTTTTCGCTGGAAACGGCCCGTCGAAAAATCCTCATTTTTTTGTAGTGCTTTGCATTATTATCCCATTACTATTCACATTAATGATCTCACTTTTCACTCTGAGCAGCGAGTTTCCAATATGACCCTAAAGTCAATAGGTAAATTAATCCATTTATAAGAAACATGTTTAGGATCATAGATGATCCGCTTGATCGGTGCGAAATTAAAAAAAATATTCTTCATATAGGTATTGAAACTTCTTAGAGGACATCCTAAACATAATAGGATTTCATTTTTTTTCTTTACCCTATCACTTTGTGAACCTCATTTGTATCTCCTGATGACTTACATATTACAAATCCTCTTTTTTTCCACTTGACTATCGATTATGATTATATAATCAATTACCTTATGAAAACTATAAATATATTGATAGCCAAGATAAATCAATTTAAAATTTATAATATATTTCCTAATCATCCATCTTTAGTGGTTAACTTGCTTCTCAAGTAGCCTTGTTAGAATTTGCTCACTTAATGTTTTGATCTCTTAATACTTAATGGTTGGGGGGTTCATATCTTCCTTAAGCATATCTCAGTTAAGAGACTTTAAATCAGTTAAGCATATCTCATTCCTTTAACCTTTTCATGCATTGCCTACTCTTATATATAATTCTTTTATTTTCTTTTACCGACAATCTTAATCTATCTTGGAAATACTTATACTACAATGTTATAAAAATTATTATTACTTTTATAATAATCGTATATGTGCATCATATTAAAGTAATTTCAAGTCTAAGTCTAGTATTTATTATACTAAATTAATTTATATGTGTATATGTATATATTTGTTTTAAGTTTATATTTGTCTATTCTCATATTATACATAATTCTTGGGCAGGTCACTAATACTTAAACCCTTGTCTACTAATATTACATAACTTGAACATAATTAATCATTTTGATTCTTATTTATTTTTTTCCACATAAGTTAATCCACTAGAAAATTTGTATAATCAATTGGGATTTGCTTAGAACTTTTATCAATATAGTATATGGGCTATATGAAGTCTAAGGCACAACGGGTATTATGGGTCCATACTTATCAATATAAACATATGAGATAATTCACTAAACTCATATTTTGGTAAATCAATGGGATCACATGAGTCATAAAACTAAATCATAACTTAAGTATGCTTGGTTTCATATCTTCTCACACCTACTTGTTGTGTGAGGAAAATTTTTTATTACTCCTATAATTCTCTCCTTTCTTCTACATCTCTTTGCAATTAATATGTCTATTCATTTTTCTCTTCATACTACTGCAGTCAGTAGAAGAAGTCCGTGAATAGGACGATCATGAAAGAGATGAAAAACATGAATTATAAGAAACAAAATCATTTCTTATATTTTATTCTTTATATTTATAGGACCGATTCTTCATGTAGATAAATATCATCCACATATTTGTTACTTATTCTTTTTCCAATTCTTCATAAACTTTATAACCCTTTTGTATAATCATTACTACAATTTAGGTTGATTCCTATCATACAAAATAACCTATTTAGGAATCAACCACTCATATGAAATATGTATCAATACATCAAAAGAATAACACAAAGCAAGAAAGATCTTACTTATACTTTACGGTGGAGAGTGGGAGACTGCTCGATGAAAGAACATGAATTATTACCATACTATCTTACATCTTATACAATAGGATGTTAAGAGAGTCCTGACTTTAGGCTCTGCTATCATAAATGTAACACCCCCAAATCGACCCATGCCACATGGCGAAGACCAACCTGGAGACGTTACGAACGCTATGACTTTGACCATCTTATTGATCATATCTCAATTAATAATTGAGATACGTTAGGAAAAAAAATAATAAAATAAAGAAAAATAATCTAAGTTGCGTAAGTATGAAAAGTGGCTATATCATCTCTAAATGAATAGCATAAGGTTTACATCATAGGTTCATAAAAGCGGAAGGAAAAATAAGTAACTAAATAGATCTTGTTGTTTATGTACTTTATAGTCGCTCGAGCATCGTTGCAGCACATCAACTCAACACCATCATGACCTGATCCTGTGAAAATCAGACATAGGGGAGGAAGTCCTCCCGTAAGCTTTACAACATAGTGAAAAATTACATAGGTATACAATGCATATCTTGAATAGAGAAATAAGAAAGATGACATAACTTATCTTGACCAATAATTTAGCATGGAATCATCAGAATAATAAGAACCAATAAATCTTGATAAGCAGTAAGAACATAATAAGACATAATAAATTTGGAATCAAGAATTGGATTATTAATTCTGACATAAATCATAAAGATACTTGACTTGACATTCATGCTTGCTTTACTTTGAAATATGCTTGCTTTACCTATCCATGATTCTTAATCTTAAATCTTGCTTTGAACAATCAGGGTGACTTTAGGTGCTTTTAGATTTTTAGGGTATGCCGAGCAAATGATACAGCCTTGTGCAGGTCAATGAGTGATTAAATCATGACTAAGGGAGCGACCCTTATCTTGAGACACTTGGCTTGAACTGGCAACCCATTATTCATTTTCTATCTGAACTTATTAATAGCTTTGAAATCTTGTTATTCGTTCGTTTAATCATGATATGAGAATGAAAAGAATCAATGGTAGAGTGAATCATCTTACGAATTTATATCTTGGATCAAAGATAGATCATGGTCAAATCATATAGTGTTAATCCAGTCATCATTATAATAAATCAAATAAGAATAGGCAACCTTCGGATTGGGATCAAGAATTGTTGATAAGCATAATAACAAAAAAAGAATAACTGGAAATCAATCGACCGGTTCTAGGGAACGGTCAACCAGTGGGCTTTGGATCAATCGACTGGTCTGCTCATACAGCATAAGGGATCGATCGAATGGTGGGTTCAACAAATCGAACTGTAGGATTGACGGATCGGTCGATCAATTCTATTGAACGATCGATCGGTCGGCGGGTGAGGCTCAGGGATTGGTTGACCTGTCAGGTCATCAGATTAGTGGATCGATCGATCGGTTGGTTAATAAAGAATAAGGACCGATCGATCGGTTGGCATTCTGATTAATTTCAAACACGAAAATTCCCTTAAAACTCTGACATAATAACATCCTAAACTAGTTTCTACCTCCTAGCAAGCAATCAAGCAATCACATAACAACCAGGAACAAAACATATATGCAATTAATTCAAACAATAAAAAATCAGGAATGAAACAAGGCAAAACAAGAACTTTGGAACCCTCTTCTTATCTTCTTCTTTACGTAATCGATTAGGGCAGGATTTAAATCTATTCAGGGTCATGCAAGGTGATTTTTAGTTCACCCACCTTTGTTCGTGATTAATCCGTTCTTTGATTCGTCAAAAAATCTATCGACCGTATCCTCCCTCTTCCTGCGCCTGCTCTCTCTCTCCTTGGGACTGGCCTCTTGAAATCCAATTAAAAATAATTCAACAACTTTTTTATGAATTGCAACATTGAGGCATACGTGAGAGAGAAAGGATTGGATTGTTTCTTTTTCTTCTCGGTGTGCAGCAGAACTTGTCGGCCTCTCTAATTATTGCCAGGTGTCCTAAAAAAATCCAACGAGTGGGTGTCCTCGTCTTTACCATGTGTGAATTCGACATGTGCTGTTGTGCGTGCATGGAGCAGTGGGGCATGGAGGGCTGCATCTAGTCCCTGTACGTGAGGAGGGAAAGGGAGGAAGAAAGAGGAAGTGCTTTTTGTACGGGGAATTAAAGGTGTCGTATGGCTCTTGGTAATAAAGAAAGAGGGATTTAGAGTTAGATTAATTAAGATTATGGTTAATGGACTGTTACAGGCCCATTAGTTTATGTTCTTTCTTTTTTTTGAGTTGTCACAAGGATAAAATTAAAAAAAATTATAAAATACTAACGTCTAATCGTCTAATCGCTAAATGTGAATAGAAGTAGATTTTCAATATTTTTGTATGAAACGCTAAATCTTAAGTATTGTTTTTTCATCTACAAAGCAAATCGCTGAAGGTTCACACTCTGATGTGACTATTTTTCAGTTGAGTGAGGAAGATGATGCCGGCGATTCTACATGGAATCTGATACATGTTGGAGGCTCTCCAGTCCAACATTCTACTTTTGAGAGTAATGGTGGCTCCACACCATCCCAAAATCCTACCCATATGCCTAGGCTTGCATCAATTAACTCCTTTGACTCAAAATGGTATTTCCCTGATGTCTGTTGTTCATTGCTAACTTTGACTTATTTCATGATATATTCGTGTGTTGCACCTTTGGGTTTTCAGTTCAATGAAATAATTTCTTTTATTTTTTTTCCGGACGTCTTGTTGAGCTATTTGGAGCCTATATCCCGTTAAGTTTGCACTGTCGGTCTGTGTTTACTTTTGTCCTAATATATGGTTTGTGAAATGTATATTTGTTCGTTAAAATTTGTGTGATTTGCAGGCAAGAATTTTTAGAACCTGGAGAGTCCGTAGTCGATCATGATATCCACTTCAGAAACTGACAAACCCAAATTGATTTGCGTGGATCCTGATTCCAAGATGACAGCTGATTAAATGGTATACAATTCAGTCTGACAACCCTAGCGGTCTCAACGTACGTGCAAGTGCGAGCGTTGCAATGGAAGAATGCTATTGAAGGACTTCAACATCACTAATTACTAGTGCATACAATATACTTGTAAGTGTCCTGTTGCACCACCAACAGGCACACATTCTTGGTCCGGAGCAAAACTGCATGCCATCAATTCGTGCGGGTTTAATAAAATGCGGGTCTAATTTCATTAGATTATTTTGAATCGCGTACAGATGAAATTTTCAACAATTTTTTTTACATTTTACTCATGAAAAGTCGACCGAATGGAATATATCGTGAAAATTCTCTCCGAATGTAAGTCGAACTTTAAAAACAATTAGGAACTTTAAATATGGAAAAGAAAACACTTAGAATTAATAAGAATCCTATATAAATTAAATTCTTATCTTTGTGCACCTAATAAGGAAATAAATCACTTGACTTAAAGAATAAGAAACTCAATCGGACACTGTTGTAAAATCCGGACCAGATCGACCGGTTGAACTGGTCCGACCATGATCCGAGTGTTTAAACGAGTTATGACTCGATATTGAACTGATGAGGCCTTTAATCCGGATTGACCCGATCAAACTAGGTTTCAACCGGCAGATTGTTGGGCTGACTTAATATTTTTTTCTAAAAATATAAGATAGAGAGATGGAGGGGAGGTTTGAACTCACCTTCCGTTATTGTTGCTGGATTGGCTATAAGGCTTGCTTCTATTGGACTTGGGGTTGGTCAAGGTAGCTGAAGAGAGAGTCAGAAAATGATCTTTTGTGTACAATCCTGCATAATCTCGAATGTTATCGACATTAATTCTCGCATACCTACTAATTGATGTATTTGAGACGCATTTCCTCTGTATACCTAACAGTTGACCAAAATATGTAATGTGAATTTTTTTCCTTCTAAAATTTTTATTCAACTTTTGTTATCAAAGTAATATATATTTTATTATATTTCAGTGTTGAAAAAAATAAACATCCTCTAATAAAAATAAAATGCTAAATAATGACTTATTTATTTTAAATATTAAAACTGGCTTAAATAAATATTAATAATTAAGTACATCATTTATGAATTATATGTTAATTTATATATTCAATATTTAAATGATATATTTAAATAGCTATCTTGTTCTTTTATTTATTGAAAAAATATTAGTAATGTCATATAGTATGATATGTGTAATAGTACTAATTATAATATATATAAGTATTTTAGTTTAATATATTATTTTATTATCATCCGATTCAATCATTCGGATCGAAACAGTCCAACCGATCCGTCCTAGACCTAAAATTTTTTTCGGGTCGATTTTCGGTCCGGATTTTATAACATTGCAATCGGACACTATAATCAAGCTTGATTCAAGGATGGCTACCCTCCCACATGACGAAGATGTATCTAAAATGGTGAGGGAACATCATTAAAGCATCATAGAATAATCCTACTCCTTTAGTTGACAGTTCTCGTTTTCCGCAATGTTGTTTTCGTTCTCCATGAAATTCAACATTTAAACTATTTAACTCAGAGCTGTTGGAAACTGAACACATGAACCTTGTTTTCCTATCTTTCATCATGAATCCTATCTTTTAGCTTTCATATATGTGTGTGCATTTCGATTTTGTCACTCCAATATGGTCACTTTTGAAGAATAACTGAAGAGTTTCTATTCATCTCTCAATCTCATGGAGTTGAGTTTCCGACAAGTGTGATTTGAAAAAGTCTGCTTAAAGTTGAAAGTTGAGAGACTCGTCTGAATCAGGAACCGATTGCATGTGACGAGCGGGCACGATAAACCTGAAGGCATTTTAAACAAATTATTTAAATTATGACAGGTTTCTTAAATCTTTATTCCTTATATGATAATATCTGATGATAGTTATATGATTTATCTTTTTGTCTGCTATCACGTTTTTACCTTATTCATATACTTAGTTGTAAAATTCATAAAAAAGTTTTATCTTCACTGTATCTTCATATGTGTAGGCACAAGTATTAATGATGAAAATGACCAATGATAATAAATTGAACTCGTGATAATAGCATATGGGTATCTCAGGCCTTTACTTTCATGTCATAGTTTAACTTTTTCTATTACTAGGCTGATTTATTTGATGAGCTTCTCGAGATTTATATGATTTTATTATTAGTCTTATGTATACTTTATGATAATATTATTCTTTTTATTATTCATTAAGATGTCACTCTTTTGTTGTTCTTAATTAGCAGTCAAAATATCTTTTTATTGATATGTATATTCATGTAAATATAATTGGTAGCGTCTTCAAAATATATTTTGTCACCTAACGATGTGTATTGAGGACGTTAGAGATATATTATATCTAATTGTCAACCCATTTACTCACTTGTCTAATTGTTATTTTTTTTCAGACAGCCTGTCTGCCGGTACATATTATATAATAATCATAGCAATTAGTTATTTTTCTAATTAATAAACAATAAATTTGTCTTTTGCTAGATTCGATGGCATGTAGCGGGAGTGAATTCAACTCCTTGTAATGAATTAAATTGTGTTCGTGAAAATGGATTCGCCGACGGGGAAATGAGATTTGCTCCCTTTATCACGATAGGTGTACGGTCCACAAAATTTGATAATCTTAGGTGACGTTATAACAGCGAAAAATATAAGAATAATCAAATTCAATAACCTAAACACAATAAAAGATTTCATAACTAATAAATCTCAAAATGACAAATTAATTTATGGATCGCTCTAACATAGACCAACCAAAGGATTCATAATACATAAACTAGTTCAAATAAAAATACATGAATCCAAAATACTCATAAGTCATACATAGTTCACTTTTAAAAGAGTACATCATAATAACATAACATAAGATAAGATAAATTGGGTTGTAGTCCGACTGTCATATGTGCACATCGTCGTCATGAGGCCTCCACCGCCCAGCTTAAGCCACACCCATACCTTCATGGATTCATGAGGTACATGAGATTTCTTCCGTTAGAGTATGTTGAGGCCTATGCATGCTATGATCTTATAACATACTTTCTAGATGTCATAACATGCATTGCATTATAATGAAACATAACTTATATGCATGCTATGAACTACTTATATATATCGTATGACATACGAGCAATATCAACATAGCAAGATAAGATAAATATTTAACATCTTTATTAAAGCATATCTTGAACTCATCTTACTTAACTTTAACATCTTCATTCACATCATAACATAATGTAACAAGTGAACATTCATTTGTATTCTCGTAGGTGCTTACTTCATCATTATCATTTTTATCTTTATGTCCAAGTCATTCATCATTCATCTTTTCATTTTTCATCTTTAAATTAAATAATTTCTTATCTTGTTAATTAAGAAGTAGTGTAGGATCATAAGTCTTAACCCTCACCCGTAGGTGAGGTCTTCCCTCATCCATGATGAGATTTTCCTTCACCCGTCGATGAAGCCTTCTTTCATTCATCGATGAAGCCATATGTCGGGATCCACGTGGTCCCATGGGAAAGCCACATCTTTATTAGTCTATTTTTTAATTACATTCATTAATACATACAATCATTCAATATATGTTACATGTTTTAATCATGTTTAAAATCATATATACTTCAAATCATACTAAGTGTGGGCAATAAAATAATAACATATCTTTTGGACTAGTCATGGTCATGCCCACACATAAGCACAGACGTGCCATGGTTCGGTGCGGCCGAACACTTGGTCAATTTTCTCTATCGGCATGTGGTCATGGTCGTACTCACATACGTCACTGTTGTGCCAGTGTCATATACATTCACGGGTTGACAACGGTACAATCACAGCTGAAATGACTATGTTCGTACTCGCATGCCTGTGACAAAATGATAGTTTTTCACCCATTCTAAAAAATATTCTAAGGAAAGGACTTTCTGAGTGTCACGGCCACGATCGTGATAGAAAACCCTTTTCTTCACTTGATGCATTTTTACGCTAAGGCAAAAATTATTGTTGGGTCACGATCGTGCCCCAATTCGTCATAGCCGTGCTTGAGCTCCAGATAGCACCTCCTTTGTTTTTGCCCATTTCCCCCTCATTTACACATATACACGAACACCCTTGAGGTGTACACTTATTTATGTATAAACAATAAGAACTTTACACATCTCATCTAAGATGAACAATTTACCAAACTAAATTGAAATAAGTAAAACATTAGAGTTGGATAAGGGTTTGCATAAGAACATATAATCTACTAAGCATATCCATATATAGTTCATAAGCTATTTCATCATATCTAAAACACAAATGGAGATGAAACATCATGATTCTAAACGTGATTAATAATGAAACAATAACTCTAACTAAATTATATAACAAAGAAAGATAATCATACACATTCCCTAATCATCTAAGAAGATTCATGTTGGTCTTCAAGCCCTTAATCCATTCACTCATGCATCATTAAGGGAGATAAGATGGAATTTTGGATCCCCTCGACATATACATTGATTAATGAGCCTTAAACCATAGCTCCTTTCCCTTCTTCCCTTCTTCTATCATGATGTCCTATCGTGAAAGGAGATGGAGGTGGTGAGTTGCTGTGATTGTGAGAGAAATAAGTGGAAGAGAGAGAGAGAGAGAGAGATTAATGATGTAGCAAGGAAGCTTGGGTGATGTATTACTGTAGCTCTACTAATGAAATGAAAAGTGAGAGTGAGGTGGTCGAATGAAGCTTGGAGAGAGAATGAGGCTTGGGGTGAGAGCAAGGTATCAATTAATGGAGGTTTTTCTCTTAGTGCTACCAACATGGGGGTGGTTGGAGGAGTGATTGCTTTTAGGTTATAGCTTATGCATGTGGGCTGGTGGGCTATGTATGGCTGGGCTGCAACTCTTTTTTTGTCCCATTTTGCTGGATGTTACAATCTACATTCTTAAATAAAAATTCAACTTTAAATTTCACAAAATTCTTAAATTACTTACCGAAAAATTTAGAAAACTTCTCTCGCATTTCCCGTTCAAGCACCCATGTAACTTCTTGTCCACAGTAACGCTTCCATGTCACTTTAACTATGGGTATGGTCTTGTTCTTGAAATGTTACACTTGATAATCTATAATCTCTATTGGTTTCTCTACATATGTCAAGTCTTCTTTGATATTCAGCTTCTCAAATTGAATCACATTTGTTTGACATACTTTCGAAGCATATATACATAAAAGACATTATGAAGTCTTACATGTGAGGATGGTAGTACTAACTTATAAGCCGCTTCTTCTATTTTCTTAAGAATTTCAAAAAGTTCAATATATCTTTAAGTCAACTTTCCTTTCTTGCTAAATCTCATAACACCCTTAGTTGGTGAAACCTTAAGCAAGATGTGTTCGCCCACTTCATAAAGTTGTTCTCTTCTCCTTAAATCCACATAGCTCTTTTGTTTACTTTGCGCTGCTAGCATCTTTTGCATGATTAGTTTCACTTTAACAACATACATTTGGACCAAATTCAGTCCAAGATATCTTTCTTCTCCGGTTTCACTCCAACATGTCAGAGAACGACAAGGCTTTCCATACAAGGCTTCAAATGGAGCCATCTTAATACTTGAGTGATAACTATTGTTATAAAAAAATTTCACCAAAGAAAGGTTGTCATCCCAAATTTCATGCCAATTTAAGTTACAAGCTCTAAACATATTCTCAAGAGTTTGAATCGATCTTTCACTTTGACCATCAGTTTGAGGATGAAATGTCGTGCTAAAATTTAGCCTTGTTTCAAAAGCATTTTGAAGACTTGTCCAAAATCTTGAAGTGAACCTTGGATCTCTATCCGAAATAATGGATGCCGAAATTCCATGCAAATGATAATTTTATTCACATATAACTCAACCATGCTATCCATAGATTGATTCAGTTTGATAAGAATAAAGTGAGCCGATTTCATCAAACGGTCCACTACAATCCAAATTACATCATGACCTTTCAAGGTTAGGGGTAAACCTACTACAAAGTCCACAGTAATACTTTGTCATTGTCATTCTAGAATAGGTAATAATTGTAGTTTGCCACAAGGGCTTCAATGTTCAATCTTAACTTGTTGGCACACTATACACTTTGCTACATTCTTAATCACTTTCTTCTTCATTTCTTCCCACAAAAAATTCCTTTGCAAATTCTTAAACATCTTAGTACTTTCGGGGTATTGAGAATTCGAACTTATGATACTCATCCAAAATCTCTCTTCTTAGTGCTTCGTCCTTTGGAACCCACAATCGGTTCTTGTGCCTAATTGCTCCATCTTCTTCATGCTTGAAGTGATTTCTTTCTCTTTCATTCTTGCATATTCCGGATCTCTTCTCTGAGCTTTAATAATCCTTCCCACTAAACTTGATTCGATCACATGATGAGTCAAACATATGATTCTTCGGCCACAAATGCTTGGGTACTACAACAAACTTGATTTATAGTTACAAGTTATTTCGTGAATATAAGCTCAAATATCGTGATTACAAGTTATTAGCCACGAATAAAATTTGGCAGCAACTCGTGGATATTGATGGCGTTGCAACTGATCAATAACCACAAGGATTATTTTTATGGCTATAAATATTATAGTAATCACAAATATTTATGTAAGTATTGAATATTAACAAATGTGGATAATAACATCATTCATGACAAATAATATTGACAACAAAAATTTTGTGTGCGTTATTGATTGACTTTCATGGCTAGTTATATTTGTGGCTATTAGTATATTTTGTTTCCATAAGTATATCATGGCTAATTATATTTTTGGCTGCACGGAGATAGCTCCTTGTACTTGCATAGGATATGGTATGCTTTGGGCTTTAGCCCGCACGATTTGACTTTGATACCATATGTGATATCATTGTACTTTCATAAGATATTGTCCTCTTTAAACCTCGGGTTGCACGGTTTACCAAAATACATCCTACCAAGTCAAGGCTTCCCATTCATACTCAACCTCTCTCTCATGACTTGTGCATGTGGAATTAATTAAGGCATGCATCATGCATGAACTCTAATTAATTCAAATGCTTCGAATTATTTCACTTGTTATTGACTTAGTTTAGCTGACTAACCCTTATCGAACCTCAAGTCATAAGGTCAATCTCAATAATTAGTACTAATTCAAATAACTTAGGTGATTAATTAAATCGGGCAACTTTATTTAAGTTTAATGTAAAGTAAGAACAATTATTAATGTAATTTTATCAATAAAATGTATCATTAAGTTTTTATAAAAATCTTACATATCAACAATTAGTTATGCATTTTTTGTGGTTAATATTGATGATAAAAAATATAGTTTATTATGAAAATAAAAATTGTGACAATTACTTATATTATTTGTCACAAAGTAAATCTTCATAACAATCGCTAAACCATTATTGCCACGATATAAATTATTTGTGACTACAAACTCATCGATACTTAAAAATTAATAATCATGATTATAAGATATGATTATTACCAGAGATGTTCAGCGAGTCGGATCGACCCGCAAAATTGATGACCCTATCCGACCTCGACCCGACCTTAGACTGAGTCGAGTACAGGTTGAAATTTTTCGAACAAAGTTGACCCAACCCGAAGACCCAATTTTTATTTTTTTTAATTTTTTAGTTTTCAACTTATATTATGTACAAAAAATAAAAAAAATATTAAAATAAAATATTTTAAATGTGTAAAATAATGTTTAAATGTTAAATAAGTTATTTTATGTTTTTTAAATAAATATTATATAATATTTTTATATTAAATAATAGATAAAGTAAGAAACTTTTTTTTAGAAAAAGAAAAAGAAAAAGTGGTGGTTCGGTAACCTGACCACCCAATTCGATCCAACCTGACCCGAATCAGGTTAGATTGCATTGGATCCAGACTTTCAAAATCGGTTGACCTGACCCGACCCGATCAAAATCGAACGGGTCAGGTAACACCCTTAATTATTCTCATGAATTAATATATTGTGATTATTAATTTTGGCTATAAACCATATCTATTGTAGTGGGCTCATTGCACAATGCTTTTCACAAGATTCCACTTCTGAGATTTTAAGCATCAAAGTGATCCTTCACACTTGCGACTTATTGCATCGACTACTACATTTGCCTTTTTCGGATGATACAATATGACGAATTCATAATCCTTAAGAAATTTAAATCATTTTTTTGCCGCATGTTCAACTGATTTTGTGAAAACACATACTTCAAGTTCTTGTAATCCGTGTGCACTTCAAAATCTTCATCATACAAATAACGATGCCATATCTTCAACGCGAACACTATCGTCGCTAACTTTAGATCATGTTTCAGATAATTGACTTCATGCTTCTTCAATTGTCGAGAAGCATACACCACTACTTTGCCATGTTGCATAAGTACACAACCTAAGTCGGTACCACAAGTATTACTATAAATGACATAGCTACCACTTCCCAAATGAATGATTAGAATTGGTGCTGGTGTAAGTCTTCTCTTGAGCTCTTGGAAACTTGTTTCACATGCTTGTAACCATATGAACTTTTCACATTTCTTTGTCAACTTTGTCATGTTATTTTGGAGACATCTTGCATAAACCTTTTATAATATCTGGCAAGTCCCAAGAAAGTTCTAATCTCGATCACATTCTTGGGTTTGTTCTAATTCGTCACTGCTTCTACTTTAGTCGGATTCATGACCACTCTGTGCCTTGATACTATATGTACACGGAACATCACTTCTTCAAACTCATACTTAGAAAATTTGGCATAAAGCTTGTTTTTTCTTAGTGTCTCCAACACAATGCGAAGATGTTCTTGATACTCTTTCGGACTTGATGAGTAAATGAGAATGTCATCCACAAATACAATTATAAATTTGTCCAAGTATGGACGAAAGATCCTATTCATCAAACCCATGAATGCGGTGGACACATTCGTTAGTCCAAAAGGCATAACAAAAAATAAATAATGGTCATACCTTGATCGGAATGCCATCTTTGGAACATTTTGCTCAACTTCCCTTAATTGATGGTAACCACTCATTAGATAGATCTTTGAGAAAATTGACGTCGATGATAATTGATAAAAAAGATCATCAATCCTATGCAATGGATACTTATTCTTCACTGTGACATTGTTGAGCATTCGGTAATCGATGCACAACCTTAAGGAACCATCTTTCTTCTTGATAAAGAGTACCAGTGCACCCCATGATGAAACACTTAGCCTAATGAACCCCCTATCCAAAAGCTCTTACAATTGAGTCTTTAATTCATGCATATTCATTGGGCCATTCGGTAGGGCGACTTCGAAATGGTTGCGGTACTCAGAAGTAGTTTAATGTTGAACTCAACTTCTCTTCTTGGTGACAATCCCGTGATATCTTTCGGAAAACTATCGAGATATTTTCTTACCATATCCAAGAAGTCAAGTGTCTTGGATTGTGAATCCGTCTTGATAACACTTGCCAAAAATTCTCTTGCTCCTTTCTTGATCATCTTACTTGCCTTTGTTATGAAATTAACACTTTGACTTCCTTGCAAGGAATTCCTCGAATCATCGTGGGTGTTCCGTGACAACACCTATAATTTTTTTCTTTGCAATAAATGTGAGCATCATTATAGGATAGTCAATCCATCCCTAAGGCTACATCATAATCTATCATAGGAAGCAATATAAGATCACAAGAAAAAATCTTCCTATCTATCTCTGTAGGTACATTAGGGACATATCTTATAGTGGCTACCATTCCGGTATGAGTCACTACTTCTAGTTGATAGTTAGTAATTAGAGGTAGCACTTTTAACATTCTAATAAATGCATGAGATATGAAAGAATGTATTACACTCGAATCAAAAAGAACATTTGCTTAATGTCCGACAACAAAACTTGGATCATGTTGTTTGCTGGGTGGCTTCATCAACTTCCATGGCAAATACCCTTGCCGAAACTCTTGACGGATTTGCAACCATCTTTCCTTTATCATGGTTGTCCCTATGCTTTTCCGGATAGTCTCTTATCTAATGGCTCATGTTGCTACATTGTAAGTATGTTTCGGCCTTGAAGCGACATTCACCAGAATGAGTCTTTCCACATATAGGGCATGTGGGTCTAGCTTCTTCTACCTTCTTTGGAAAGTGGTAAGGTGACTTCCTTGCGCTCTTTCCTTTTTCTTGCTCTTCATGCTTCTTGATGGTCTTTCCCTTGACAATTTTTCTCTCGTTGAAATCTCTTTCATGTTCTTCGGCAAGTCCCATCACATCCTTCAAATTGGTGCAACGTCCACTCATGACCCATGAATTCAAGTCATGAATGAACCTCTTAGTCCTTCTAAGTTCATTCATATACTGAGTTCTCTATACTTTTCCAATTTGAGATAGACATTCATATATTGATCCACGATCATGTCATTTTGAGTAAGATTGAGGAACTCATGTCTCTTCTTTTTCTTGACATAATCCAGGTAGAAGCGAGCTTCAAACACTTCTACAAAGCTTTCTCAAACAACTTCTTCCTCACTCTCAAAGGTGGTCTTAAAAAAGGACTTCCACCACACTTTGGTTTGGCGGCAAAGCGTACATCACCATACGGTCTTCGGGACATTCCATAACCTTAAGGATGTCACCAGATGAGCAGAATTCTTATCATTCAACTGAAATGTCAAAGTCTGAAAGTTGAGATAGTTTAGCTTCTACAATTAAAGGCATAGTAGGAAATGCAATTGCAAAGTTTAAGCTAAAACCTCCTACAACTTCTCAGGCTTATTGCAGCCAACTACAGTCCTACAATCATGATGAGTCATATGAGAAGCTTCACATGGATAATACTGGTTGTCAATGGAGAAATTAGTTTTCTAATTCATATGTAAAAGATCCAAATTTATGGAGTTATCAAGACAATGTCTATTACCTTGGACAGCACTATTATCCTAAAACTTATAATCGAATGCCAGTTACCCACTCTCAGCTATTTGATAAAATGGAATCACTTTTTCTGACTACATTTCAAAATGTCATTTTATTTTACTTTCAGTAGTTAGCAATACCTATGAGAGAATTTTAGCTAAGATTATAATGCAAAACATGGTGGACTAGCAAAAGAAGCAAAGTGAAATGATGGAGCTGTCTACAAAGGTGGAGGAAATTGAAATACAATCAAAGTGGTTTGATGTTCAATTTCACCAAACTACAACAAAATCAGTGGAACCTCCAAATCCTATAACTCTAGCTGAAGAGAAGTCAAATATGGAGTTGATAATGGAAGAGATAATTAAGCAACAAGAATGTCAAAATGAAGCAATGAAGGAATTGTTTCATAAGGTTGAAGGTCTAGAAGCAGAAACAAGAATCTTGGAGGAAGAAAATTTTCACCAATCACTTTGATACTTATTTTGGACAATTTGAAGCTAGGCCTAAAGAGCAAACTTAAGTTATTCCATCTGAAAGTGAAAGACAAACTGAAGAACAAGAGCTCTATGTAGCTGAACATTTCATTGGATTTTAGAATGAAGAAGCTGAAGAGTTCAAAATTGATGATGCAACAAAGAAGACCGAAAGGGAGGCAACAAATCAACACATAGAGGTCATTCAAAAGGAGAAGTCTGCATCCGAATCTAAAGCAAGCAATGAGGTCTTCTCAACTGCCAAGACTAACTCCCCTGTTGAAAACCTTGCTTTTGAACACCTTGTTGAATTACAGAATGAAGATGCTGAAGAGATCAAAATTGATGATGAAGTGATGAAGGTTGCAAGTCAACACATAAAGTCAATGTCAAAGGAGAACCATGAAGCTGAATTCGAAGCAGACAACCAAACATGCTTAGTAGCTGAGATTAACCTACCAAAGACTGAATACACCTATCCTGAGGCTGAAGGTACTTTCTGCAGAAACTAACAAAAGACTCCACCAGTTGAAGAATGCTAGCCTATGAAGATACAAGAAAAAGACAGTCTAAAAGAAATGCAAAAATCAAAAGTTGAAGAAAGCAACATGATGCAGGATCAAGCACTCCAAGAGATGACAACAACCACACTCCTAAGCAGGCCAATCGAGAAGTGGTTGCTGAAGCAAAATGAAGATCGTGGAGAACCTAAATTCTCAAATTCAGAGGAAGAATTTCTGAAGTTGGAAAGCTCATTTCAAACTGATACTTGACAAAAAATGTATAGCATCCAAATTTTGCCATGAGGACAACTTGAAGGAAGAGTACCAAGTTAAAATTAAAAGACAATTACTCAAGAGGCTCAAAGTATTTTTTAAGAAGCTGAATTATGTTTGATCCAACCTGTTTAGAGTGAAACATGGATCAACGACTTTTGTTTTCGATAAAGGAAAGATGTCCAAATCTACTGGACATCAATTGAAGATCTAACAAACTGAAGATATGGGTTTAAAGTTATTGAGTCTAGTCTAGGACTATAAATAATGGCACTTGTTGGGAGGCAACCCAACCTAATAAGTTTATTTTATTTTTCTTTATTTTACAGGAACCAAACAAACCCAACAATTGATAGGGAGTCCCACCACTTCTGTTGAAACCACAATTATTGAACCTACCCCCAACTATAGAGATGCCACTGATTTCACATTCTCTTCCTTGTCAAATTTAATGACTGTTATTTATGAAACCTGACAATGATCAATTATCTTTCTATGCGGGCAAGGAGAGTAATTCACTTATCCACATTTCAAGGAGTGCTGAAACCACAAAAGAATAACTAAAGAAACAGACGTCTGCTCCTACGCACTCACCTTTCCCATCTGATAATTTAGTCTCTCATAACTTAAACAACACTGAGAACAATGTCGAGCTTAAGTTTGGGGGAGCCCAATGGCATATTTCTATTAACCTAACTATCATTATTTTTTGTAGAACATACCATTGTGATTGAATTATAATTTTTTAATCTTTTTTAAAATTTTGAAATTTACCATTGTTGTCAATATTTTTGAAATCTGTCACTATTACTAAAGTTCTGAAATCTTTTCAAACTTTCTGAAAATTTATTTATGGTAGCTTTCAACACCCCGTTTAGAATTTTTCATGTAATAAATCACATATTAGAAAATATTATGTATGACATTATTGATCTTTTAGCTTTCATAACTAATTTGTCTTGAACATTCCTGAAGTAAAACATAATCATGTAAATGACCTTAGCCTAAAATCAAAGCATATTACATGTTGGCTAACCCTCCACATAGTCCCATTTAGGATTTTGCACTCAACTATTTGTATGATACTAAACTATGATCTGCTACAGTGTAATAAGAGTAAATTGTATAGTCTTAAGCTTTCATTTTTGCATTTCTCTTCTTCTTTTGTATATTGAGAAATGTTTTTGCTCTATCTTTAATAAAAGTCTCAAATGCCTCACACGAGTATTCTATGAAAAAAATGTGGGGAAGACTGTGGGCAACTTCTCTATCTTGAATAACTACTCCTCTGTCATCTCACTTGAGAAAGATAAGAGTATGCTATACATGGCACCACTAGCACCCAATCCGAGTATTCTTGGAAGAAATGTGAGGACTGTGTTAAGTGGAAACTCTCTTTTTATTTTCAATTTCTCAATATATAATTGAAGAGAAGGTCGTAGCAACAAGAAAATAATAATAAAAAAAGGTCAAACAAAAAAGAAAGTTTGTTTAATAAAGGGACAGGTAAGTGTCCCTACACGTATAGATCATCATTTAGTGTCAATACAAGTTATGTGAATGTGTAAGTTCTTGGGTGAGGTTATGTGGATGTTTAGCCTGTAGTGTGGTTTCATTTGACACCCATAGACACTTGCTTTAGTGATTACTAAGCCATGGTTAAATGTGTAAATAGTGTTCAAATAGGTGAAGTGTGAGGGCTAAAAAATGTAGTGTTATGCATAATGTGGTCATGAAAACCTGAAAACTCTTGACCCTAAGTTTCTAATTTTTCTTGAGGACAAACAAAGCTTTAAGTTTAGAGGAGTTGATGTGAAGAAATTATATGTACTTTTCATCTATATTCAACATGCATTTACCTCATGTTTTGCTATATTATCATGCTTGAACACATGTTTTATTATTGAAAATACAACTATTATTTCTCCATACCCATCTTCTAAATACTATATTTATGGGATATTATTACTTATGTTGATTACCTTCCATGCAAAAATTCCAATCGATAATTCATACAGGTATTTAGGTGTATGCCCCCACATGCACCTATAAGGGGTAACACGAGTGCATTCTCTCAACACATACACTTAGACAATTTTGAAGGCAGACAACACAATTCACCAGTCTAGCTGTCCAAAGCAGTAAACAACAAAGAAAATGTGCCTTTCCACATCAGTATGATAGATCCTATTGCACAAAAGAGAGAAAGCTTCCTCCACATCTTCACGGGTAGATGTGAACAATAAAAAGGTTGCAAGACAATGGACAATGGACATATGGCAACTTAAGGAAAAGGCAACGAAGAAGAACCATCAAGAGATTCCTTTTACTGGGACAAATAGACAGGTGGCGAGTTGGAGGTAGCCATGCAGGACCACAAGAGCATGAAGGACCACAAAAGAGATTCTTTGTTGCTGCTTGATTCTGGACAGGTGATAGACCAAGAGGCAGGAGGGACCACAACAAATTTCTTTGGATAGAAAATGGTAGAGGTGGTCCAAAACAGAAGGGAGCTTCCTATAAAGCATCTGGAGGTACTAAATGTCGAAAATGCCATTGGAAATTAGCAGTAGGAGAGAGGCTATAAAAGGGGGCTGGAGGCAACCTTGAAGAGGGTTCCAATTGGTTTGAATTTTGACTGAATTCTGAATCTTGTTGAAGGAGGTTAGAGAGGAGACTACACCAGCAGCCTCCTTATCTCTTCTCTCTTGTATTTTCTTTCTTTTTTTTCTTCTTTTCTAGTTTTCGTAATGTGTAACTAACCAGCCAACTAGTGGTCGGGGGATGTTGATCATGACTTTCGTACTCTATCCTTATTCTTCTTTTATGACTAACTGAATGTTGAGCTTGCTTATGATTTTAATAATATTCGTTTGATCCCTATTTCATTGCATAACTCTTGACTTTTTGGGTTTGCATTTGGATTTGAGCTCTTGAATCGTCTTCACCTTGTACCACCGTAGACCATAAGGATGTTAAAGGCTCTACGCGATCGAACGTAGAGAAATCGAGTTTTGGTGAAAATGATTTCTTGCGCGGTTTCCTTGTTTTCCTCATAGCTACAAGCTAAGGGGAGTTCTTGAATCATTGCTGGCTTGCACCCTCGACCATAGGGACATTATAGACTCTATGCGATCGAACATAAAAAAATTGAGCTTTGGCATGCAGTGCTTCGTAGTTCAGATTTTTACAGAGTTCACAATGACAATTTTTTGTTGTTTGGTTTAGACGTCATTTCTCTTTTGATCCGCGACCTGAAAGGGTTACGCGTATTCTGAGTTTCTGACAATAAATGATCGCATGAGTTAGGAGCTTGGATCATTTTTGACAAATTCAAAGAGTGTTCATGTATTTCTTTTTTGTCACTACTATTTTTTATTTCCTTCGATTCTAGAAAGTTATGCCTGCGAGGGAACATCTCTTATTCTCATTCATAATCGGCGACCCGAGTAGGGCGGATAACTAATGAGTTACTTCTGAAAAACTTCTAGTAATCCTATATCGTATTTTTTTCGAATCAATCTTTTCCTCCCTTTTATATCGTCTAAATAATCTCAGTGATACACTAGTCCCTTGCACTCAGCCCGAGAGGGCTGTCCATATTTCACTAGGGTGAGCATAAGCTGATCGTAGCCGTCTCGTCTTAAGTGTATTTCTCTTAAATGCTCGGTACTTGGTGGACACAAGACCTTGACTTAAGTCCAAAAGAAAGGAAACTCAATATATAACCTGGGACATCGTACGAGAGAGCAACAATTGCACCCATCTTATGAATCCCTTTCACGTGTGCAACACAATCCTTCCGCCAACACGAGAGTGTGATACTGGAGTATAGCATCTTTCCCATCAGGTTAACAATGTACACACGTGAAAGGGGGCATTTGGTCATTTTTATCTTAAATGAAGTTCAGAGGATGTAAGTTCCAAGTGAAAATATTCCCATAGTCCTAGTATTTAGCTACACTGATCTTTGTTTACTTTTGCATTAAAAACTCATAAAAATTAGTGTATTCTTGTTTGCTATGTTTTTTAGTTTGCAGCATTTCACTTTTTCATTTTAGACAACACCTATAGACTTATGCTTTTTCGTCAGACAGTTTAATTAAGTGTGAATATTTCAAAATTATCTTTTTGGATCGACTTTCAAGCACTACAATGATATATCGTATACTTTTGATTTTCGTAGTAATAATGTAGAGGATTTATAAATTTAAAACTTCATTCGACATTCTTCTGTATTTAACAATATACACACTTTATGCGAGTTACACACCTTCATCAATTCGTTTTTTAATTACATTCATCAATACATACAATCATTCAATACATATTAATATTTTAATCATATTTAAGGTCATACATATTTCAAATCATACTAAGTGTGGGCAATCAAACAATTACATGTCTTCTGGACTGGTCACGATCGTGCCACTTGGGGTCATGGCCATGCCCACGCAGGCACAGATGTGCCATGTTTTTTCTCTATCGACATGTGGTCACGGTCGTGCTGCCATACGTCACAACCGTGCTAGTGTCATATATATTCCCGGGTTGATGACCATAAAGTCACGACTGAAGTGTCTATGTCCGTACTCGCATGCCCATGAAAGAATAGTTATTTTTCACCCGTTCTCGAAAATATTCTAAGGCGAGGGCTTTTTGGAGTGTCACTACCGTGTGACCATAGGGTCACGACCATGACAGAAAGTCCTTTTTCTTCACTTGATGCATTTTTACGCTAAGGCAAAAACCATTGTTGGGGTCACGGTCGTGCCCCAATTCGTCACGGCTGTGCCCGAGCTCCAGACAACACCTCCCCTATTTTTATTCATTTTTTCTCTCATTTATACATATACACAAACACCCTTGAGGTGTACGCTCATCCAAATATGAACAATAAGAACTTTACACATCTCATCTAAGATTACTGTTTACAAAATAAATTAAAATAAGTAAAATATTGGAGTTGAATAAAGGTTTGGATAAGAACATATAATCTACTAAGCATATCCATATATAGTTCATAAGCTATTTCATCATATTTAAAACACAAATGGAGATGAAATATCATGATCTAAATATGATTAACAATGAAATAATAACTCTAACTAAATTATTTAATAAAGCAAGATAATCATACACATTCCCTCGTCATATCATTCAAGAAGATCCAAGTTGATCTGCAAACTCTTAATCCATTCACTAATGCATCATTAAGGAAGATGATATGAAATTTTGGATCTCTCAACATACATTGATTAATGAACCTTAAACCCTAGCTCCTTTCCTTTTTTTTTACTTCTCCTATCATGATGTCCTGTTGTGAAAGGAGATGGGATGGTAAGTTGCGATTGTGAGAGAAATAATTAAGTGGAAGAGAGAGATTATTGTAGCTACCGAATGATGGAGCAAGGAAGTTTGGGTGATGGATTATTGTAGCTCCACTAATGAAATGGAAAGTGGGAGTGAGGTGGTCGTATGGAGGTTGGAGAGAGAGCGAGGCTTGGGGTGAAAGCACTGTAGCAATTAATGAGATTTTTCTCTTACACTATGTTTGGATTGAGGTGAAAAGAGGATAAAGAGGGGGAGGGGAAGGTAAATTTTTTTTTCCCTTGTTTGAATAAAATTTTAATGGAGGGAAATGAGGGGGAATCTCCATTTTTTTCTCTCCATTCTCCTCCATTTGTGCTATTTTATTTCAACTCCAAAATGGGGTGTAACAATTCCCTTCCCTTCTCTCCCTTTATCTTCCTCTTCGTTCTCTTTCCTTCCCCTTAATCACCCTTTATTCAAATACAGTGTTAGTGCTGCCCGACATGGAGTGGTTGGAGGAGTGAGATGCTTTTAGGTTATAACACATGCATGTGGGTTGGTGGGCTGTGGGCGTCTGGGCTGCAACTTTTTTTTGTCCCGTTTTGCTAGATGTTACAACGGTCAATGGATTAGCCTGTCTTTGGCCTCGGAATCGTATTTTTCTTGCGCCTGCAGATCCTGGGATCCGTGATGATCGATGAGATAGATCGAAGAGAAAGTAGGATTCATTTTTTATTTTTTGTTTTTTTCTAAACACATCTTTGTTCTTCTTTCCCAATGTTTTTTATTCCTAGTAACGTGATTCTAAGCATCATAGCGGCTGGTTGGATGCGGAATCTCTCCAACCTATTCCATTGGAGTACAGTTACAGATGGAATGAATTTTTTTTTGTGAGACTCACGGATGCGTAGAACTATTAAGATTTGATAATTTGATGTTCGGACAAAAATAATATAAATAAATCCTTATTAAAGTAATGATTCTATCGTACTGCTATAAGGCCAGCAGTGTTATATGGTAGTGAATGTTGGGCTATGAAGGGACAACATGAACGTAAAGTGGGGGTAGCCGAAATGAGGATGTTGAGATGGATGTGTGGTCATACAAGATTAGATAAGATTAGGAATGACCATATACGTGAACGAGTCGGAGTGGCTCCTATTAGTGAGAAAATGGTAGAGAATCGTTTGAGATGGTTTGGTCATGTTCAGAGAAGACCATTAGATGCGCCAGTAAGAAGAGTAGATCAAATAATCTGGAGTCCGATTAAAAGAGGGAGAGGGAGGCCAAGGCGGACACTTGGCGAACTAATAGAGCAAGATCTATTGGTGAATAATATACCGAAATGTTTGGTTACTAATAGAGCGGAATGACGTCGTATGATCCATGTAGCCGACCCCACCTAGTGGGATAAGGCTTTGTTGTTGTTGTGTTGTTGTTGTAAAGTAATGATTCTGAAAATTAAATTTGGAGCTACTAACAACTAGGGTTAGTGCTTCGAGAAGTTTAGGCATTTCTTTTGAGCTTCTGATAACATTTCATGTTTCTGTGGAGGTGAATGGCATGGTAATTGAGCTTGAAGATTTCTTGTTTACACGAAATTGCGGGATTGGTAGGAAGACAAGGCCAAAGCCTTTCTTATTAGCTTGATTGAGGTCAAATAGAAAGCGTTATAACTTAGGATTTTATGCTTTTCCCATGGCCATTTATCATTTAAACCTTCTCATGATGTTTAGGAGAACACATGTCGCCACTATATATTACAAATGGGGTAAACAAACTGTATTGGGTGTAATTGTTAAAAAGAATGCTTGGGATATTGTATCTTCCATAACTTTTGGCTCATATGTCAAGAGAAATTAAAAGACAAAAATCACTTCAGGCGTACATTTATGTAATGCACATTATATATCTTTATTAAAACATAAACAACTAGATTTGTTGTTTACTTGGAATTGAGAAGGATGAACAGCTTTCATATGAAACTGGAAAGGTTTCTTTAGTTATCAATATTATAAGATTTTGGGGTGACCACATAATCTGAATACACAACTTTTTTTGTTGAGATTTAAAGCTATTTTTTTTTTAAATGAGAAAGGATGACCAAGTGGTCATAAGATGAAGGAAACCAGCAGTCCACCGCACGTTCCATATGTTTGTTGCAAGCTGAAATAGACATTGGGAAGCAATGCTTTAAAAATCAATTCGTAATAAAATCAATGAAAATTTATTATTAATATAATAATAAAATAAAATAGAATTACATATAAAAAGATAATAAAATATAAATATGATTTTAGGTTAAAAATAAATTTAGATTATTATATTTGTAATGATATATCTAATAAAATAAAATGCCTATTTAATTTAACATCTAGTAATATATAATAGTTATTAAATTAATTTAAGTATTTTTGTAGTGATTTATATATCATATTACTCCTAAATCATTATAAATAATATTAGTATATAAATATTGGGTTCAGCCAATGGGACCTTGACTTAGTTGACATGCCGATTCGATTTTCGATCTGATTTTTAAAACATTACTGGAAATTGATAGTATTTTGTGATTCTATGAAGATTACGCTAGAGGGCGGTGTTCATTTTGCAAAAGTTGAGGATGCCGACCGTTACATGTTTTTTGTTTATAAATCCTATGATTTGCTACTGTTTAATTATTTTAATTATAATAGTTTCTTCGATGTGATTCTTCAGGATCTTATGTAGGATGAGTCTCGGAGTCCATGTATTTTTTGTCCTAAATGCTAAATCCCCTAAAACTCCAAACAAATAAGTTTTTGAAGATGAAGACTTATTTGTTTGGAGTTTTAGTTTTTAGCTTTTCATTTATTATATATTTTAAGTTTCCTAGTTGGAGTAAAAGTAGTTTTAATCTCTGTAAAGAGACCATCATTATTATGGAAAATAGCAATAAGATTCAATTTATTTTCCATCAAAGTTATCTTTTCTTGTGGATTCATATTCTGATTAGTCGATGCATTCTGAGATTATCAAGGCGTTAGTGGTGCCTTAATTGAATCAACTTCTGGAGACTTGTCCGAGAAGTTGTAACTTCATACTTCATAAATATCGTTCATGTGCTGCCTCAAGATCTTTACATCAATTTGTACTAAAGGCTAGTGCAAGATAGCTTTTCATTCATGATTCTCTAAAGATTTATCTTTCTCCTAAACTGTGATCCAAGTGAGATTGATCATGGTAACTCGTCGGGTTGTGAAAAGTATTTAATTGCATCCCTTGGTAATATAGATGCATATATAATTGGTCGACTTGTATATGAAATAGTACTTCTCATCCTTCTTGTAAACAAACTTCATGCTGACAAGAATATATAGATCTAGCTTGGTCATGCCGCGGGCAATTGGGGTTGATACAAACACTTGACCAGCTATTGGAGTGCTACAAGAATATCTAAATCTACCTTGGTCTTTCCGGGGCAATGGGGGAACCCCGAACCTGACTTGACTTGCCCGATTTTCATCGGATCGGATCGGGTCAAGGCTCCTCTCTTTGGAGGGTTGGCAGTGGCGAAGTCATACCAAAATTTGCAATAACTCTAATAATTTTTAAATTACTATTGACATGAATGATAAATTATTTATAATTTTGTTCAATTATAATGCATAAAAGCATTAATTTTAGTTACCAAAATCATATCGACTTTATATTTAAATACGAAAAAATTATGTATAGAATCAAGATTAAATGCATTATCATAAAATTATTAGAGATATAAATAATACAAACAAATTATATTTGTCATGTAATTATATAATTTAAGTTAATTGGGACTAAATATAATTTCTGAAGATATTATTTTATTTTTATGAAATATAATAATATTATATAAAAAATATAATAAGGAGAAACATATAATTGAAAAAAGAAATATATTTTTCATGATAATTAGTTTAACATGTTCCATATGTTTACGATGATAATCAAAATAAATTATATTTATTATCAATTGAAAGTAAGAAAAATGATGTGTTAGCATATTCCCTAAATCCATCATGAAAGGGGTTGGGAATTGTGTGAACTCAAATGAGATCCACGCATTTGGACTATATGTATAGATAGTAGATATAAATTTATTTTAAAAGATATCTATCAAAGATCACCATTAATATATTCTCCTAATAATACTTTCTATATATGGAATTATATAATTTAAGCTAATTGTGATAAAAAATAATTAAGAAATATATTATTTTATTTAATTATGCAATACTATAACACTCTAGAAAAAGTATAATAAGGCAAAATATATAATTTAAGAGATAAATAATATTTCTCATAATAATTAATCTAATATGCTTCATATTAAATTGTATTTATTATAAAACTTAATGCAAGAGAAAAAAATGTCAACATCGTGGATGGGGGATTCGATCTTGCGACCATGTAGCTGAGCACTTATGCATTGAATCACTAAGGTAAACATATTATATTTATCGAGAGAGTGCACGTGCACCTGATGTGGCTTCCCCACTAAGGATTGGATTCGATCTACTTCGATTCGATTCGAATCGGGCGGTCGAGTTATTCAATTATATATTTTTAAAAAATTCTTATATTTTCTATTATTTAATATACAAATTATTATATAATATTTATTTAAAAAGTATAAAATAATTTTTTAAATATTTAAATATTATTTTACATATTTAAAGTATTTTATTTTAATATTTTATTTTTTAATATAAAATATAAGATGAAAAATAAAAAGAATACAAAAATCACAACTTCAAGCATTTTTCGACCCGTACCCGATTCAGCCCAATGTTGAATTGAGGTTAAATCAAATCGAGTTCCGATCCAATTCAAATTGAGTCGAGTCTTCGAATTCATGAGTCGATCCGACCCGCTGAACATTCCTAGAAGTCTCGATACAACACTTCACTGCAATTAGAGTACTAGTGATGAGGCCGCCAACTAGAATGGAGCCCTCATCCTGTGTGGCGTGCCGCGACCACATGTGTTCAAGTAATTAAGGTGCCGACGACGTTGACCTTCTTCCTCTTTAAGAATGAATCCCCAAAGATTGTAGAGCTCGGTCAGTCTCGTGAACACTTGATTCAATGCAACGATGGATGAGGACGATATTTGCCAGAACACGATGGAAGTAAGGGATGAGGGGGTTATGGATCGACGTGGATTTGGTGCATGGATTAAGTATATATATGCATGAGAATGTGCAATTAGTGAAGTGTCCGTACTGTTGAAGGACAAAATTTAATAGTTTAGATTATTTTTTAATGTTGGATTTCCATTGGATTCTAAAACTTGAAATGAGTTGTTTAATGATTTCACCCCTTTGTGACGATTAATCATATCACTTTTATTTATTAAAGATATTCCTTGCTTGAGAACCTAAGAGAGCATCCTTTCTTGTTTTGACAACCAATAAATTGAGAACAAAAGAGAAACGAGAAAAGAGAATTTTTCTTTTTCTTTTTTTTCTTTATAAATATTCGTTCACAAGCAAGCCCTTATGAGATTGATGGAATATCTTTTGTAAGAAATCTCGTTTTTCCTATTCCCTTTTTACTTTGGAATCTTTCTTTTCTTTTCGTTTCTTTTCTTTTTTAGTTGAATTCTTTCTTTTCTTTGTTAAAGACTTAATATGGAAAAAAAAGACCGGCGTTTTTGCGGTAACCTGCATATATACATATAATTAAAAATCGAGGAAATTAATTGGACAATGAGAAATCAATTTACGATTGATTTATGCCGAAACTTTTGACTTGTAAATGAAAGAAATTTCATTAATCGAGTGAAGATAAATTTAATTTTCGTTTCACATTATAACAAGTCCTAGACCTAGATATGTGAATCAGTTTTACTTTTTGGGTGTTATAAAACACCTCTCCAACTGTAAATTATTTGATGAGAGGCGTTTGTCTGCATTCTCACCGTAGAAAAAAAAAGTAAAAAAATTAATAATAATGAAGTAACTACATAACTCTGCTTAAGTTATGTCTAATCTCACATAAAGTTGCTGACCAAAATTATGGAACTTGATTTATATTATATTATAACAATCATTTGATTTATATTATATTATGGAATTTGTAACTAAAACATTGAAAGAAATTGACACTAAAATTAATGACAATAAGACTCTAAGGCCCGTTTGGGTTTCAAATTTGTGTCAGAACAAAATTAAAGTATTTGTTGCATGGATATATTCCTTCTGCGAGAAGTCAAAATGTTTCTAATTTTTTTTCAATTTTCAAAACGCTAGACAAGTTTAAATCTTATCTTTCACCATTATTCTTATTCTAGAAGTAAGAATAGCATGTGTATTCCTATATTTTTTCGGGTTGTCCAGAAAGTAGTACCGATTGTGTAACTTGCGCGCTGTTTAAAGGTCGACTCAACTAATTCGAGAAGTTCACTTCAAGTCGTATATCTAACAAACAATGATAAGTAACACTTTGAATAAGAATTTTTTTTATAGAAATTTCTGCTTAATCTTTGTTATGAAAAGGGCTAAGGTGATAGTGTCCGCAGTTCACGTTGTAGTTTGTACCCTGCCGCTATAATATATAAAAGGAGGTAGAGGAGTGATGTAATGTAAGAAGCGAACGAGCTGGCTAGCTAGAAGCACCATTGCACAACACGCATATAAATACACACACACACACACACACATATATATATATATATATATATATATATATATATATTCCCTAGTTACTTATTAGTAGTTAATAGTAATCTGTTTTCTGATTGAAGAGCGGAATCGTCGGCAGCAGATTGCGGCCATGTTTGCTGACTTTTTGGCAGATGTAACAGCGGACGACGCCCTCCACCGCGAGACCTTGTTCAATGACGCCATGAAAGGCGACTGGACAAGGGTCGTTGAAATCTACAGGAGGTACAGTCACGCTCGCTGGGCCGAGATCACGCGGACCGGGGATACGCTGCTCCACGTCGCCGTGTTGGGGGGCAACTCCCACGTGGTGACGGCCCTCCTGGAAGTCATAGAGGCGACGAAGGACATTGAACTGCTTCTCGAGAGGAACAAGGCGGGCAACACACCCCTCCACTTGGCGGCTGCGCTCGGCATGGTGGAGATGTGCCGCAACATCTCGCGCATGGACCCGAGGTTGATAATCCAGCTGAGGCGCAACAAGAACGGCGAGACGCCTCTGTTCCTCGCAGCCAACGCCGGGAAGAAGGACGCGTTCTTCGTTCTCCAGGCGCGGATCGATGACTTAAGACCTCGTCTCGGAAGCGGTCCTGAAATTATGGACTACTGCAGGAGGAGCAGTGATGGCAACACTATTCTTCACCGAGCCATCTACGGGGAGCATTTTGGTATGTATTAATGTATTAATATATGCAGTTGCCACTTGCATTAATTGGCAACTTAAAAGCTCTTAATTAGATTGCAATCAATCGATTAAATTAATGCATAAATAAATTTACATTAATTAATTAATTAATTGTATACGTGCGTGTGTGCATGCAGAACTAGCGTTCGAGATTATGGACATCTACCCGACCTTGGTGGATATGAGAAATGCGAGGGGAGAGACGGCTCTCCACCTCCTGGCTACCAAGCCATCCGCTTTCAAAAGTGGAAGCAGCATTCGCTTTCTCGACGGACT
This sequence comes from Pontederia crassipes, assembly GCA_030549335.1. Lineage (NCBI taxonomy): Eukaryota > Viridiplantae > Streptophyta > Magnoliopsida > Commelinales > Pontederiaceae > Pontederia > Pontederia crassipes. The sequence goes on from CM060190.1 coordinate 43,052,178, forward strand.
CATCTACCCAAGTAATTAATTAGTCATGCAGCAATCCTCTTCTCTAGCTAGCTAGGCTTGTTACTTAATTAATTACCAGCTATAAGCTCATTAATTAATTAATTAATTAATCTCTAATCGGAAGCATAACTCCTGAGCTTTAGTATTTGTATTGCTATCTGATTTATTCTTTTTTCTGGGGAAAAGGAAAAAAAATAAATGATGCGGTACTTAAGGCTGCTCATTTTCCAATAAATTACTGGAATTTTTGTATAGTGATCTCCACATTTCCACAATTAAGATACTTTTTCAATAAAAAAAAAAGAAATGTTACAGAAGACAATAATTTTTGTTTACGTATAAGATAAAATAAATAAATTGATTTGACTATTTATTCCACAATTAAATCGAAAATTATGGTTTGTTTAGCAAATTAATTTTCTGGTTGAAAACTCGTAAACAAAAAGTCGTTTTCTTAAAGAAGAAATTTGTCCAATAACAAAAACATAAAATGCTAGTTTTGTCTTTTTTTGTACTATAACGTAGTATAAAACTATACTAAAACTAAAAGTAATACAACAATTCAAAAGAATAAAGGTATGTTTGGAAAGTGAAACCGGGTGAAACCAACTCTCGGTTCCACTTGATTTCCCAAACATGAATGAAATCAAGTCACTAGAATTAGATGCGCACGTGACTTGGTTCCATTATTATAGTTACACCATTTTGATAAAATCACGAGCGACACCGCTTTTTTTTTGTCACGTTTTTTTTACACGACATATTGGTTTATTTTTTGCCCACCTTTTTTTTTATCATTTTCTTTTATAACATTTATTATATAAGTTAATTTATTTATTATCTATAAAATATAAATAATAAATGAGTAATATAATATTATTTATTCTTTATTCTTTCATTATAAAATTTTAATAATTCATTAAATATAAATATTTAAAAATCAAAATTTTTTATTTAAATATTATATTTTTTAACAAATATGTTGACATAATTTTTTAAAATGTATATTATGTATTTTATTTTTTAAAAATTTTATAATATATATATTTATAATACATATTTTTAACTCATTCACCCACTAAAATTAATCAATCACGTCTATTTTTTCCTATCACATCAATTATTTTATTCTTTATTATTAAATTTTATTCCATCCAAATACAACCTGAACTAATATGTCAACTCAACTAATTCATGAGAACTTAGTGAAACGTTCTTATTGCCAAACGGCCCCTTAAAGTCTCTTACTTTTGGCGAAGACCTCCAATCGTCCATTGTTTAGTAGTATATGGAACAGAGACGGACCCTTCCTATATTAATTTGTATATAAAATTGGAGAAAAAAAGTATATACTATGTTATATAATTTGGGCTGGGTCTGTTCCTGGGAATTAATGTACCAATAACATAATTAATCTTTCTCTGTCTAATTGTTGATTTTTTTTTCAATACTTTCAGTCATTATTGTCGACTACTTGAAGACTAACTATGGTTCTAGTAAAGGGCTGCTTTGCTCGTCTGAGCAAAAGGAACAACGAAAAAATTTGGAGCTCCCACAGAACTATGGAATGTGCCTGGACATATTCTTCATATTTAAAATGGTTGTCAATGTTTTAGGTAGGTACGTGAGTCATATTATGTGGTGTTCAACGATCTTTCAATGTACAATTGCCTTTAACAATTAATATTTTTATCACAAAAACTGTAGATGAAGCGCTTTAATTTCCCTTCATTGTTGCAGTTGGACAGAGGAGAGAACGTTATGCTCCACAAGGTGATGAAACTACTGACACAATCCATTGAGGAATCAATAAAGATAAGATATTTGGTTTAGTGAAGTTTACTTAGGAATTCAAATTAATTTTGGATAATATATACGACAGAGATGTGGGGAGATCGATTACAGTTACATGAAACTAAAAACAAATCCAGGCAATGTGTAACTCGAAAGGAAAAAAAAAACTCAAGTGCCATATAGAATTTTAAATCCAAAATTATGAGATTGGAATCTCGTGTATAATTATTGAAGGAATTAATACAAATAAAATAAAAATATTTAAGAATACCTCACCACGGAAGAATGATTATTTTTGAATTTATCGTAGAGATCCTAATCATGTACGAAAAAGTACCACATGTTCATAATTCAAAAACCACGGACAAGCTTTGGAATCATGCGAGATCATTTCAGCAAAGTTCATTGAAGGACGGCGTATGACATTATTTGTGTGTCCTTCAACAGCCGCCCCTTAAAGGTCGTCGGACGCGTACTTTATACAGGCAAGCATTAGATGTTTTGAAATTTTTTCTATCCTATTACCAATAGGTCGGAACCGGGTCTCCTTTCTTTGATACCCGATCGGGACCTCGGACTCGGTCCCCATCCAATTAAATATATATGATATTAATATTAAATTATTTTTAAATATTATATTTATGCTTATTTTAAATAAAATTTTATATTTTATTTGGTATATATTTTAAATATACATTGTATTATATTATTATATATATAATTTAATTAATAGTTATCATATTTATATAATAACATTAGTTTTTTTACTATTTTATTTATTATTTTACTTTTTTTATTAAACAATAATAAATTTATAATTTTTATCCTGATTTAACCGGGACGTCCCGATCCTAAACCCGACCGGTTCCGAGTCTCCTTTTTTGAAAATCGCAAATCGGGTCGGCCAATCGCAAATCGGGTCGCCCAAGTTGTATAACTGCACACCAAAAAGTAAAGGACGTATATGTCCAACAATTATGTGATATATATATATATATATATATATATATACTTTTTCCCATTTTAATTTGGTTAAAAAATTCATATAGTACAGAGCTCCTTGTTTAATTATATAGCTAGCTGTCATTATTAGTACTCTTTTTCCTCTACGTGCGCATTATTATTATTATTATTATTATTATTATTATTATTATTATTATTATTATTATTTCTGATGCGTTCTTTTTCATCGGAATCAGATGACATTGAAAAAGGACTTCAACGTCGCGAAGAAGAAGATGCTGATGTGCGGGTGGGCGAAGTATCTGGACTTCCACCGAACTATTGGACATGCTTCGATTTTCTTATGACTATAGTGAACTTTTTTCTAATCGTCCTCGGGATCGGTTAGTGACTACTTTTATATAAGCACTTGCACATAAAATAAATATATGTTTTTTTTCGCCCTTTACATTAATTTTTAGCTTATATATATATATATATATATATATATATCGTTTAAGTTGTCCATCTATTCGTTGACTACTTTTAAATGTTGAAATTGGATATATAACCAGATGTGACGATACCTTTATTTATATGATATTTTACATTCAAACAACTCATTTAATATATACCTTTTCATCAAGAGGTAGAACTGTTTATCGGAACAAAACCATCTCTGGTACAACAGTGAAGGCAGAATAGTCTCATGAGGAGTGTAGAAATTTCTTATCCCCAATTTTGTCACTTGTGTGCGTACAACTGTTCCAAATATAATTACTTTTAATCCATTTAATTGGCTCCAAGTACATGTTTAATATTACTTAAAATTCCAAGTATATGTAGAATGTTTGGTTGGCTACTCCTCCGTTATTTATTAACACAAAGGACGGTAAAGTTTTTGATAAGCAATTCTAGCCTCCCACAATAATTGCTTATCTTTACTTTTTGTTATTATTCGTAGAAATAGAACTTTTTAAAATTCCAAAGTTTGCCCGATATCACCATTATTAATTATGGATGGAAAACGTCCGAGTGGTGTAGCTTAATTTTTTGAATGAGAACTGCATATATGTCATCTGAGTCTTATTCATCTGATGATCTTGGTGCATGTCATAGTGTAACTTGCTAGATATCTCAGTTGCGTCTTAAAATTGGATCTTCACCTCTATCCAAAAGTAGAAAATAATTAAACTACAACTTAGAAAAATTTCGTTTTAATTCTATCGGGAATTAATTGATTATGTTAAGTTGGATTACAGGAAATCATCACAATTCAAATAATTCTTTTAAGAGATTTTAACAGCCTTAAGAATATATATTTGATGGTCTTCCAAGAATGCGTTAATGTCATAAGTTATAATTAATTTGATATTGTTAAATTTCCACAATAAAGGACTGCATGAAGTTCAAAAGTTTAAAAGCACTGTGAATAAATTTTCCTAATAATTTTGATGTAGTTTTTGTTTTATGCCGAGCTAAAATATTTGAGTTAAATAATTGCCTATATATTTCCGTAAATTTTGTTTTTCATAGTCTCCATACAGTTAATTATTTAAAACAATCATAATCTCCATATAGTTAATTATTTAAAACAATCATAAAATCTCTACTAATTTAATTATAATTATGATGATGAAGTGATCACATATATTCCGTCCTAGTTAAAGTTCAAAAGTTTATAGTCATTAATTAGTTTTCTTTTCTTTTCCTTTCTGTTTTTAAGTTCTTGGTATATATATTGTTAATAGATATATATTTTACTCAACTTGACAAACCAAGTTCGTTTATGAATATTTCTGTCAATTAATATCAGAGATAAAATTTCATTGAAAGTTTTCATTAGGTAAATTAACTACATATTAGTGCATGATTGAGGTATGTATGCCAATTAATTAGTCATTACTTGTATATGCAGCCTTTAGAAGGGTAGAAAAGATCAGAAGAATGAAACAAAAACATGTGCATGCAAGTCAGATCATGATAGAACTGGTTCAAAGTGTATCTTATTTGCGTTACTGGAATGACGGAACAAGGCCAAATGTGGAGAACGGAGATTTACCCAATGTTCCCCCAAAAGAAGATAGTCCAGGTGATAAGGAAGCTAACAAATATAACAATCCGTCAAATGATAAAAATGCAAGGCGGCCGAAAATTGAGCCTATAAAAGGTTTGTTTCTTCACTTAAAAACCAGAGACAGGATAACAGTACGTAATGCATTTTAATGCGTGACCCAAAGGATCATATTATATTATATATGGTGATGCACTAATTACATACATCGGAATTAATGGATGCGCCAGCAGGCACTTAATTTTCTGACTCGCCGCTCCTTCAAACTTAATTAGCCTTGCATGCACTAACCTTTCTGTTTTCAAAAAAATAAATAAATAAATTCAGAGACGCCAATTTTGTTGGCTGCGAAGACGGGCATCGTCGAGATGGTGAAGACAATATCTGAAAAGATTCCGGCGGCCATCCATGATGTGGATTCACACAACCGGAACATAGTTCTTTTAGCTGCGTTGCACAGGCAACCTCACATCTACCGATACATGCTGGAGAGACGCGAAATGCGAGAGTACTTTTTTGGGATGGTAGATAAAGATGGCAACACCGCGTTGCATCTCGCTGCGTCCGTTTCTGAAACTCACCCATGGAACATTCCAGGAAGTGCTCTTCAGATGCACTGGGAAATCAAATGGTACAAGGTACTATATATATACATAACGACTCATTTATATTTTCATGGATAACTTATTGCCTTACTTAAATTTCATCAAATGTCATTACTACTCTTGAAATCTCAATGCCGTTTCATCTTGTCTGAGTTACCCTTCTCTGCAAACTTGCTTGATACATGTTAAAAAGTTGACAATTAATTACATTTTATTTGCTTTTCATTACAACATATTAAAGAATTACACCCTTAAATTTAATCTCGATTTAAAATATTTGCCAAACTAAACCCAGGAATAAGTAATTCAAAGTTATCAAGAAGATAAAAATTTGGAGATATAAATATGATTATAGCCTAGCATATGACTGATTATAGTTTTATTAGTGTGCACCAAAATAAATAATAATAAAATATATTGATTGTCAAATAAAAAATTTATTGAATAAATAAAATTAATCAGAAAAACAAAAGTAAAATATGGCGGAGGCAACTTTGCTATATGCGGAGTGATTAACATATTATTTTCTATAACTCAAAAGAAACGACATTTTACCTTGACAATTTTTATATAATAAAAAGAAAAGGATGATAATGAAAGAGAAAGTAGAAATAAGGCTTCACGAGGTGACAATTTATAAGTTTTGCTATATTTGTAAGTTTTATCAAGGCAATCAAGATTAGGATCTTATATAAGATTGGAAAGGATCTGTAAGATTGAAAATCGTGAGATCATAAGATCTTACCTATATATTAAAATACTGAATTATTTCTTCAAACTATTCTTAAACTATCACGATTTTTTAGATTTAACCTCGAACTACGAACTTTATTTTTTGGATTTCTAAACTATTACAATTTTTCCAATTTGATCATTCCGTCCAATTCCGTCAACTCAATTATCTTTGATTTTTTGCATTTGTGAAAAGTCCATTATACCCCTCCCTCAAGTGTGAGACTATTTTTGCTTAAAATAATATATAATAATAAATTAAAAAATAATTAAAAAAAGAAAAAGGCAGGAGAACGATGTCATCCCCCCTACGATCGCCGGACCCTACTCCGTGTCGCCAGAGCGAAAGGGGGGAGGGGGGCTCGCCCCCCTCACGAGCTCGTGCAAGGGGGCGCCGACCCCTCTTGTTCTTCCTCGTCGCGCGTGAGGAAGAAAAGGGGGACGGATGCCCCCCCCCCCCCCCCCCCCGAGGCGAGCTCACATAGAGGGGCGTCGGCACCCCCCATTTTCTTCCTTGCCGTGCCGCGAAGAAGGGCACCCTGTCCCTTGAAAGCGACGCCGCCTCCTCCTCCCGCATGAAACCTGAAACCCCTTCCTCTTCCTCTGCCACCGTCAACCGCCAACTGTCCCTTGAGAAAGCATTGCCTTCGGGGATGACATCACCAGGGGCAGCAGCCACGACGTGACCATCCCCTCTGGCGTCGCTCGCCGGAGGACTCGACGACGAGGCAGCGCTGGATAACCTAGATTTGGGGCCTTTCCTGCTAAAGCTATCACGGGACACGATAGCTTCCGGCAAGGGGCCGATCCGAGGGCTGGAGTACGCGACACGGGCATCCAGGTCGTTCGAGCGGTTTGGCAAGGAGTGGAGCCTGGAGCTAGCCATGAGCCTGCACATGGCCGCGGCGATCCGCTGCAGTTTGGGGCGGCACGAGGAGGCCATGGCTGCTCTGGAGCGCGCTGTGGCCGTGATGGAGGCGTTGCCCCTGCATTTTTCTTTTATTATTATTTTTATATTTATTATGTATTATTTTAAAGGTTAGAGGGAGTAATTTGGACTTTTCATAAATAAAAAAATGAAATTAATGGGAAACATGATAGAATTGGATGGAATGATTAAATTGGAAAAATCATGAAAGTTTAAGAACTCAAAAAATGAAGTTCGTAGTTTGTGGTTAGATTTGAAAAATCGTGATAGTTTAGGGGTGATTTGAGAAAATAGCCCTAAAATAATATATTTTAACATATATATATATGTAATTTATTTTATATTTTTCAAATATGTCACGTCTTATTTTTAAAATAGTTTCATCATTCCATCAACTACTATTTCAATAGCTTGATAAATGTTATTTGATTATGATTTTACTTCAGAAAATGAAAGAAGAAAAATTAAATTTGGCTGTGAATAAAGAATTGAGTGAGTTCTCTTTATTTTTTTTCATTTAAATTGAATTGTAGCAAAACAACATTAATACAATATCAGCAACATGATATTAAACTAAAACACACACACACACACACACATATATATATATATATATATTGAAACTCTCAATTTATGTAACATTATTATATTTGTAATATGAATTAAACTAAAAGATTAATGTCAAGTAAAAATGGGAGCCCTATATAAATAAAGATAAAATATGATTTTTTTACTTGAATAAATGATTTATTATTTTATTTTTTAAAAACAATTTGAAGAAGCCATGTGTAAGCATTTAGCTAAAATTATAGTACTATGAATTTTATTTGTTTCTAAGCATTGAATTGAAAAAAAGGAGGTTTAAGTAAACATGGAATCGTATACAAACAAAAATAAATTGGATTTTAGTAAATTAGTTTAATAAAAATTAAATAAAAAATTGAATATCATATTATATATACATATAGATATTTAATATTTACTCCTCATGCATACATGAACAGTACGTCGAGAACTCCGAGGGGTCGAATTTCTTTGCTCCCTTGAACAACAATGCAGAAACGGCTAGAGACGTCTTCACGAGGAGTCACGAGAAGTTGGTGACGGACGGTGCTAAGTGGCTCACCGACGCGTTTCAGTCATGCTCAGTTGTGGCGGCGCTAATAGCGACGGTGGCGTTTGCCTCCGCCACCACCGTCCCCGGCGGCATAAAGTCGGACTCCGGGATGCCAGCCCTGGAGGGGCAGCTGGCCTTCGGCGTGTTCGCCCTCTCCTCCCTCGTGGCCCTGTGCTTCTCCGTGACGTCCCTGGTCATGTTCCTATCGGTGACCTCCCGCTACCAGGAGACGGACTTCGAGAGTAACCTGCCAATGAAGCTGATACTCGGCCTGACCTCTCTCTTCATGTCCATCGCCGCCATGATGGTCGCCTTCTGTGGAGCTCACTTCTACCTCATTGCGAACAAGCTCAAATACGCTGCCTTGCCCTTATATGTTGTCGTCTTCATTCCGGTCACGCTCTTGGCCAGGGAGCAGTTCCCCCTCTATTTTGACCTCATCAAGGCTACTATCACACACGTACCTGAGCGCATTTATCAGAAACAATCATTATAATATAATATAATATAATATATTATAATTTAATTTAAAGAATGCATTACCTAGAGAGAGTGCGTCTTAATTATTTAGTCCGTATTCGAATTGGAGTATCTTTAATTACTTGCAAGTTGCAACTGTTTGTACTCGTTCAGTCATGAGACATTAATTTTAAGGCCAGAGTGATATATGTAGAGCAAGGAGTTCTGTATGTATATCGAGTAAGATGTGATGTATACAGGTCCATACATATATGTTATGATCAGTCTAATTAAGTTTGTGGGGGAGAGTTTTATTTATTCGTATTTATTTCTTTTTTTATATTTAAATTGAGTTTAAATGTCCAGAAATTATAAGATGTAAAGATCGTTACTCGATGATGATCCAAGTCAACGTTCAAAGATGTTAAGTAGGGTACTTTTCCCTTTGTAAGGTTCTAGCTAATTCAGTTGAAAATTGACTCTAGTGATAGAGGAAAATATATAAAGCAAAAGACGAATTAGAGTAAAACATATGGAAAACAGTTAATGATTGTTTAAGCCTCGTCAGCTTAATCTTTTTTTTTTCCATTTTTGGGTACCCACTAGAAACTTTTGATATTAACACTTTACAATCTATTGTTGGGATAACAAATAAAGGTATTGAGAACTTTAATAGCATCATAACTCGACTAATATTATGATGGAATATAAATTAAGCACAACTAATTTCTCGTCGATTTAATTTCTTCTTTCTTTCACAACATTTATAAGAATGATTATTAGTATTATATTATAAAGATCAGAATACTTGTATGATTGTTATATGATTGAAATTAAATTCAACAAACTAACTTTTAGTTTAATAGAGACTAAATTTCAATCACATAATCATCATCCAATGGTTCATATATGTTGGATGTATATTAGTTTGCAAAAATCAGTTACATATATATTACTTATATTCTATATTATATGATTGAGGCCTAATTAAAGAAAAGAAAAGAAACTGCTTTGATGCTCGGACCGAAGATCAAACGTCCAAGTAAACAAATGCGAGATAATATCATCCATGTGGATATATTTATTCTTAAAACTTGTAACATGATCCGAACTTCAAATTTTTATCCCTTTACAAAATATAACCATAGGATGCATTAATTAAGGATTTAAATCCCTATTAATAAGTCTCAACTTAAATCCCCTCGCCTCACAACTCTCTCTCTCTCAAGAAATAGAAGGAAGAAATGAAATTTACACTATAACATTTTTAAAGATTTCCAACGGTCAAATCCGTCATAAATCTCATTAAATTCGTCGATAAATTTATTTTTACGACGAAAATGACATCGTTAAAAAAAATGCTCATCGGTACTTATGGCCATAAGAACTATCGGTATTTTTAATGGATAAAATCGTGCCAAGGCGCTCGTTGAAAGTTTCAAAGGTCGACTACCTTCAAATGTTCGGACGGAGATATTTCGTCGGAAGTTCCAACGGAGAGATTTCACCAAAAGTTCTGACGGGAGATATTTTTCTGAAGAGTTTCACCAAAACTTTCAAAAGACTAGCTACCTTGAACAAAAATCTACTTATAAATCAAGAGTTATATTTTAAAATTATTAGATAATGTTTTGATCATACATAAATAAAGGGTTTGAGATTCTATTGATGAATATATAATTTGAAAATTTAAATTTCAAAGTTTCAATAGAGTAAAAAAAATCTCCTGTGGCTAAGTACTCGTGCTAATAAATTTTTTTTTATATTGAAACATACTATTTATCAATTCTTTTTAACTATATGAACAATGAACCCATTATTATTTTATTAATAAAAAATTGTCGCTTTTTTTGGACGAATGAGATTGCTATGACAAAATATACAAATCAAGTGAAAAGGGCAAATGGATCAAGTAATTTTTTCTTGGAGTGGCAGCAAGATTTCTTGGAGTCGCACTAGTGCTTTCCCACAATTAATTACTTATGCATTACGATAAATTATTTTTAAGTACACATAATATAAGAAATTAAATAATTTATTACAATTAACTTATTAAATCCATCAATTATTATTACATTAAATCAAATTTTTTTATTTTTATAAAAATTGAACTGCAAAATTTTAATCACTAATGATGGATCGATGTGTTACTTATATGCAATGTTTTAAAAATCAGATAGGAGATCGGATCGACGTGCCGATCGAGTCGATGTTCGATTAGTTCAATCAGAAGTCAGCTGATTGAACAGAATTTTTATATAATAATATTATTTATAATTATTTAAGAGTAGTCTAATATATAAATTATTACAAAAATGATTAAATCAATTAAATATTTTTTTACCGAATGTTAGTTTAAATAATAGATTTCTTTTTATTATTACTAATATAATAGTATAAATTTAATTTCAATATAAATCTATTGACTAATATATTATTACTGAATTTTATTCTCTTTTCATATATAATTCTCTTTTATTTTAGTAGTTTCCTTTTTATTAACTAATATAATAATTTAACTTTAATTTCAATCTAAATTTATTGCTAATATATTAGTATCTTATTTCCTTTCCACATATATCTCTTTTTATTTAATTTGATTAATATTCTATTTCTATTTTAATTTATTTCCTCTAGTGGAGGATTCGAGATTTTTCCTTTTATTTTCTTATTTTAAATTTTAAAAATTTTCATTTTTCTCTCCTTTCATATTCACGTGCAAAACTTTCCAATTTTATAAAATTATTAAACATTCATATCCCCTAATAAAATCTTTCCATATTTTATTATTTTTTTAATAATATATTTCAATTTTTATTCATTCTCTCCTACTATCATCTTTCCTTTTATTTTTTTATTTTAAATACTTTCTTTTTTTCTCCCTCAATCTTCGTAACCTTCCAATTTCATCTAAAATAATTTGATAACTTTAAATTTTCATATCCCCTAATAAATTATTTCCATATATTTATTTTTGAAAAAAAAACTGAATTCACCGATTCAAATCGGTTTTCTAATTTTTTTTGGAGCCAATCCGATTTTTTATCATATTTTACTAATGAATCGAACCATTTTCTTACCAATTTGGAATCGGATGATTGAACTGGCTAGTCCGAATCAGCTTTTAAAACATTGCTTATATGTACTAGTCGTCAACCCGTTTACTTATCTAATTGTTAATATTTTTCGCATAGCCCGTCTGCACTGCACATATTATTATGATTTTTATAATATAATAATAATGGTAATTAGGTTTTTCTTTAGTTAATAAACAATACACTTGTCTTTTGATAGAATTCACCTTCCTCGCACTTTTGGCATCGGGACTGTTCAAACTCCTTGTAATGAATTAAATCGCATCCCTGCTCGTTCCTGAGAATGGAGTCGCCGACGGAGAGCGAAATCTGCTCCGTTTGCCACGACGAGTTCAACCTCCCCTGTCAAGCCAACTGCTCCCACTGGTTCTGCGGTCCGACACCACCTCCTCTCTCTCTCTCTCTGCGCCCCCAATTGCTTCTTACTTTCTTTTCGTACTTTTTTATTTTTCTTATTTTTTCCCTTTTCAATTGTTGTTTTCGGGATGATATGCTTGTTGGTGGATGCGATTTTGTTTAGTTCCGTATTTGGCCTCGGAATCGTGTTTTTCTTGTGCCTGCAGACCTTCGGATCCATGATGATCGTTAAGTTAGGTCAGTGAGAAAGTAGGATTCGTTTCTTGATGGCCTTTTTTTTGTTTTGAAATACATCTTTGTTTTTCTTTCCCAATGTTTTCGATTCGTAGTAACGTGATTCTGGGCACGATAGCGGCTGGTAGGACGAATTAAGGACCACTGTCTTGTGAAAACAGGAGCGGAATCTCTCCGACGTATTCCGTTGGAGTACAATTACAGATGGAATGGATTTAATAGTATGCTATCATCAGTTGTTCGAGGACTCCTCCTGATAACATTTCCTGTGATGTTTCTGCTGAGGTGAATGGCATGGTAATTGTGCTTGAAGATTTCTTCTTCACACAAAAGTTGTTAATCTCTCAATCATATAAATTGCGGGATTGGTAGGACGACAAGGCCAAAACATTTCTTGTTAGCTTGATTGAGGTCAATTAGAAAGTATTATAACATAAGATTTTATGCTTTTCCCACGGTCATTTATCATTTAAACCTCATCATGATGTTTAGGAGACCATATATCACAAATGGGGTAAACAAACTGTATTGGGTGTAATTGTTTAAAAGGATGCTTGGGACATTGTATCTTCCTTAAAAGACAAAAATCATTTCAGGCATACTTTTATATAATGCTCTATGTATCTTTATTAAAACAGAAACAGTTAGATTTGTTGTTTACTTGAAATTGAGAAGGATGAAGACTTCTCATCTGAAATTGTAAAGGTTTCTTTAGTTATTAATGTTTTAAGATTCTCATAATTTTTTTGACGAAGGAAAGGGTGACTACATAATTTGAATAATCAGTTTTTTATTGAAACTTGAAACTGTTTTTTCTTTTTGAAATGAGAAAGGATGACCAGCAAGGCTATGTCATCCGAGGTTTTTCATTAAGTTAAACTGGATAACTGCCCCAATATCAGCAACAGTTCCTCGAATCTCTGGTCAGAGAGATCTTGCATGAAGGATGGCATCCAAGATCCATGCCCACTGACTTCCAGTTGAAACCAGCAGTCCACCACACACACATCCCTCTATTTGCTGCATGCTAAAACAGACACTGGAAAGTCATTGCTAGGGGTCCCTTATTAGTACAGTTATCATTACAAAATTAGGAAACAGCTCTGCAGCACAGGCAAAACATACTGTCTGACCAGCGGTCATGGCCATTGCTGGCAAAGAAGACTGACAGCCACAGAGGACGCCAATTGTTAGATGTTTTTAGTTTATAAATCCTATGATTTACTATTCTTTAATAGTTTTAAATAAAATAGTATCGTTGTTGTGATTCTTCAGGATCTTATGTAGGACAAGGAGTCCTGGAGTCCATGTATTTTTGGTGCTTAGAAGACTTATTTGTTTGGAGTTTTATTTTTTACTTTTCGTTTATTATCTGTCTTAAGTTTCTCTCTCTCAAAAAAAAATCTGTCTTAAGTTTCCTGGTTGAAGTAAAATCAGTTTGGCTCTCTGTAAAGAGAGCCTCATTAGTATGGAAAATAGTAATAAGATTCAATTGATTTTCCATCAAGTTTATCTTTTCTTATGGACTCATAATCTCCGTCGATGGACTCTGAGATTATCAAGGCGTTGGTGGTTCTTTGAATCATCATCAACTTCTGGAGACTCGTCCGAGAAGTTGTTTATAACTTCATGGATGTCGGTCATGTGCTGCCTCAAGATCGTTACATCAATTTTCCTTCTAAAAAAAAAGATCGTTACATCAATTTGTACTAAAGACTGGTGCAAGATAACCTTTCATTCATGATTCTATAAAGATTTATCTTTCTTCTAAACTGTGATCCAAGTGAGATTGATCATGGTAACTCGTGTCTGGCAGTTTGTCTATCAGTATAGTCTAGCTTTTACGTTTATCGGACTGATTGATCATGGTAACTCCGTCTATGTTTTATAGCCGGTCCCAAGTCCGGATAAAGGAGGAGGGTTGTGTTAGGCCCCGACGACGACAACAACAACAACAACAAAGCCTTATCCCACTAGGTGGGGTCGGCTACATGGATCATACGACGCCATTCCGCTCTATTAGTAACCAAATAACACAATATATTCGTTGATCCATGTTCATGAGATTCGACAGAGTTTTATGCTGGCTGTCGGGGCCTAACACAACCCTCCTCCTTTATCCCGACAGCCAGCGTAAAACTCTGTCGAATCGCATGAACATGGATCAACGAACAAGAGCGGAATGACGTCGTATGATCCATGTAGCCGACCCCACCTAGTGGGATAAGGCTTTGTTGTTGTTGTTGTTGTTGGGTTTCTTTGATGCTAATCGAATACACAACTTGTACATTTTCTATTTATTTATGGGTTTAAATGCAGTTCTTTGGGATCACTTCAACAGAAACAAACATCCATGTACGGAGGGAAGCTCTATGATAAATCTGAGTTTTGGTGTTTTTTTCTTCAGATAAAATATTATTTTGCTTGTCTAGTGGTTCTTGTGATATACAAGTGTTGGTGTAACATTCTCTTCTGATTTCCATGTATTATTCTGTAATCATCCAAAGAATTATGTAAATTTGTTGTGACAGGAGAAATATGCCTGTTGAGCTTTGCAACTTCTTTGTTGGTTTTTGAAGTTTATCATTGTCAGACAGTCAATTTTCTCCTTCACTCCTCCCTCTCAGTGAAGTAATGTGATTCTTTGTATGTCAATCTGTTAAGTACTGAATAACCATTGTACCATAGATGCTGTTCTTAGTATTGCACTAAACTATCTTAGATTTTGTAGCTGTTTTGGATGGTTGAAGCTTTCTAGTCATATCTATTTTACTTAACGTTCCTGCTTTTCTGATTTGTTAATAGTTTTCCTAAATATTAAGAGTGGCATCTTTGTTAGCTATATCAATCTTATATGTGTCTTATTACTTGTTCTAAGCTTGGTTGGAACATATTTTTTCATTTCTGCCTTCAAAAAATATTTTTCTGTTTCATAACATGGATTTCACTTATCCATGGACTTGATTATTATGTTCATGTAGAAATTGTCTATATATGAGTGGCATATGGTTGCCATGTAACTTAAATTTTCCAATTACTAAATCCAAAGTAATAATAACTGTGCCAAGTTGGTCTGCAACATAGGCTATAAAATTATGTATCCATCCTTTTGTTCTTCAAAAATAAAAAACACTTTATAATTGAATTATGATGGGTGTAGTCTCGAATTTGATTCCTGTTTATTTGTCCTGCAGTGAATAATATTTGTCCTTTTTGGAACTAATACTAAGCAGATTATAGTGTTCTTAACTTGTTTGTTTTGCATTCGCTGCTGACAGTGTTGTAATGCTATATGTTTTGTACTTTCAGGCGCTTGTATTCTGAGGTGGCATGAGCGGTTTGTCCTTCAGGCATGCCAGTGTCCAATCTGCCGTCGTTCGATAACATTACTGATACCTACTGAAGCTGCACTGCAACAAAGGCATGATCCGGAGGCTAGTCGCATTCTTGAAAACATTGAGAAGTATAATCGCATGTTTGGTGGACGCCCAAGCAGCGTTCTTCAGGTATATAACTTAGTTATTGTTTTACCTTACCCATGTAAGAGAGCAGACATGTATGTTTGTGATATTTCTTTCTTGCTCCTTCGCGGAGACAACCATTTTACGAGTAATGAACGAGGAACTTGTTTTCTATGCTTTTTCTCTGGATGGTTATAGAATAGGGAAGTGACATTTCTAATAGATCTTTGTTGTAAGAGTTGGTCTGGAATATATTAGCAGTAGGTGGTTGTATCTTTCAAGGGATTTTTTGTACTATTTATAAATTATCTTCTGTTTGTGTGAACTTGTTTTATAAAATCTGCATCAGTTGTTTTACTATCAAGTGTATTCTTAATGAATTTTCATCTGCTTGTGCTTCCATTGCATTAAAGAGGAATCTCTTTTCTTGTTTTGATTAATTTTGTCAATTCATAAGTATTTTATGGCATCATCATGGTTACAGAGGTTGAGGGACCTTCCGTTCTTTATCCGAAGATTGTTAAGAGAACTAATGGATCCCCATCGGTCACTTCCCCTTGTGCTGAGGGCACGCATGATTTTTGCTGTAAGTTCATACTGTCCTCTAATTTGATTAGTTAAACAGAAAAAGTATGTTCATTGTCTTGGCCTATTATTGTTTCAAAAAAAAATTATGTCCATTTGATTTCAATCTAATTATGTTGTGGTTTAATAGTTATCCCTACACTATCTTTAGAATATAATCATTTTGATGTTAAAACATTTAGCAGTCTCCTTTCCTCTTCAGAAAAAAAAACCATTTAGCAGTCTCCTTTCAATGACCTGTTATATTTTTTGGACAATATTAATGTTTCTTTTCAATTGGGATTTTATAATATGTAGGTTCTTGGCATGTCTTGGCTATTACTCGTTCTTGACTTATCAATATGTTGCCCATATTCTTAAATAGTTTCTTGTTTCATCTTGAGCCACCATAACTTACTTAAATAGTTTCTTTTATAAAACTCTGATACAGGATTAGGATGAAACAGCGTTATCTATTGGTTTGTAGGGAAACAGGAAAGTAGAATTAGAAGAGAGTTTCCTTCTATTATCAAATCTGCGTCATTACCCTGCTTTTCTCTTTTTACTTATGGATTTTCTGAAATAGCATAACAACTTCCTAATATTCATGTATTAAAAACGCATTGAACAACTGCAAATTTTGATAAAAAAAGCCTTGAACAATATTTCCAAATAAGCCTCAGAATATTCTTCCAATTAGATCGCATTATGACAAGTTTATAAACTTCACCACAATGAATCCATGTATTAAAAACGCAAGTGCATTTCCAAGAGTCTAATGGAGTAGATATGGATATGATTAACTTCATAACTGTTATATTTTAAATATTTCCAACTAAATTATCCTGATCGACATGGAAAAGAATTAAGGGTTCAATAATATCAATGTTTTGAGTCTCTTCTAGTGGCTCAAAGTATTGTTCTAAAGCTAAAATTCAATGCCGACATCATATCACTGTATGACTCTTCATCGGTTCTTCCTGTGAAAATTGAAGCCCTCAATTGTTCACCCACAATGGTAATGCTATATCTGATTAGTTGACCACCCTCAGAGGTATTACTAAATTGACCAACAACAACAACAAAGCCTTATCCCATTAGGTGAGGTCGGCTACATGGATAATACGACGCCATTCTGCTCTATTAGTAACCAAACATTTCGGTATATTATTCACCAATAGATCTTGCTCTATTAGTTCGCCAAGTGTGCCTCTCTCTCCCTCTTTTAAATTGATCAAATATAACAAATGATACATTGTTAGTGGGTCTAGGTTGGGTACCAACAAATGAGTAATCAACTGAGAGAGGTAATATTACTTGTGGAGATTTTTTTTAATAAGTGTCCAGAATATTAATGTTTTCATGGTCCTTGCTATGATAATAAATCATTTTGTAGTGATTATTGGTAAGTTTGTCAAGGTGTGGTTCTTTTATGATTTATCTTACGATCATATCATAATTAAGCGCCTTTTAATCTTTTAGTCTAGTTCATAGGATCTTTACGTTCCTTGAAAGTTCTTTCACAAAACCTCAAGAACCTCTATTGATTTACAATCTTTCAACCCTCTCACGATTCTGATTAAAATCTCGATCTTAGAAATGTTGGTTATTTTCAAATAGTTGGTCTTTAGTTATGGACTTTTAGTATGGTTGATTAGTTTAGTTTTCCTTATATTATATTGGGTTAATTCCTTAAACCTCCCCTGACCTATAGTGATTTTCTGCATCTGCTCTTAATACATGAACTCATTGTAGTGCTCCCCTAAATTATGTCGCGATTTCCACTTTAGTCCATCCGTCGAGTTTCATTACTTTTCCCATTTTTTTCGATAATTCTAATTATTGAAAGACTAAACTACTCTTCCCTCTTATCTTTTAATATTTAAAAGTTTTAAATAATATATAATATTAATAAAAAAATAAAAAATAGGGGTGTTACCGACCCCGGTGTTGCGTTGGCAGATGCACGCGTAAAGGGGCGGCACCCCTCGTGCGTGTCGCTGGTGCATGCGAAGGCGGCCCCCCCTTCAGCTATCTGGTTGCAACTGAGTGGGATGATTTTCTTCGGCAGTAAATGTTATACAGAAAACGTTGTGGTTCTTGCCTCTCTCCATGTAATTGGATATTCTGTCGACCAAGAGTTTGGATGGAATCTGCTAAGCACTACAAACTTGTGAGAAAATTGTGAGAAACAATGGCAAGAAGTCCCACAAACTCAACCCTTCTTTAACTATTCCCTCGCCCGCCTCCGGCAGTCCCTGCCGGCGGCGCCACCTACCGCCTCCGGCGTCCCCCGCCGGCGGCGCCACCAACCATCACGCACCTTCCAAGCGCGATTTCTTCCCAGGATGAGACCACGTCTCCAGCAACTTGGCAACGGCTGGACAGCCTCCCGGTCCAGGTCCAGCCGCCGGCCTGCAACGCACTGCTTCCGGTGCCTGGGTGAGGGCCATTTCGCTCGCTCCTGCACGGCCCCTTTTCGCTGCCTCGCTTGCCGGAAAGAAGGCCATGTCAGGGCACTCTGTCCTCAGCTCCGACGAAGGAAACCAGTTGAGCAGTCGGCAGCCACATTTGGTGTCGACACGGCTGTGGAGCGTCCTCCGCCCGCCATCAACGTTACCGTCCCATGGACACCGTCGATGCAAAGAGCAACTGACTTCCTCCGCTTTTGCCTCGTCGGCGAAACCAGCGGCGAACCCCCTGATCTGGCTGCTCTTCGCACGGCGGTGGTGGCAAACATCGGAGCTACCCCACCTTTCCACCTCAGCTGCATAATGCCGGCACAATGGCTGCTTGTCCCTGGTTCGCCTCAGCAGCGGGAAGCTCTCCTCGCCTCGCCATCTCCTGTTTCGCTGGAGGGCATCGTTCGATGGCGACCCTGGAAGGAGGAGGATGATGCGGTTCCTGCGCCGGCGGTGGACCGTTCTGTCATCGACATCAAGGGCCTCCCCCTTCACCTCCTACAGCCTGAGGTCATCCTGGCCATCGCTCGCTGTTTTGGAAACCCTTTGTCACTCTCCCTGCCAGTGATGGGTTCGCCGGACTTGTCTGCTGCCTCGGTCGAGCTCGTGTTGCAGGCCGGCGCATCTGTCCCTTCATCCATCACCTTGTGTGTTGGAACCAACAATTTCCTGCTCCAGCTCCGACGAGCTCCTTCGCCGGTGGTTTCCTTGGCTGATGTCGTCGCCGGCGGCTCCGCCTCATCGCCTCGGGCTTCCGCCATGCCTCCCATCCCTGAGCAGCCCGCTGGCCCGACACGTGAGGAGACGTACGGAATGCCTTTTTTTCAAAAACCACACCCCCACACAGCTGTCAGATCCGCCCGCAGCCACCCAAACCCCCCCTTCAGAAAATGTCCAAGCCACGCCGCCACAGCCCCACACACACCCACCTCCCGACCTCCTGTTTCCCATCAGACGTGGCCCACCATCAAACCCACCACCATGCCAGCTCAACCACAAACCAACCCAAAAAACATACCCGAAACCCAACTCCAACTCGGCCCAGTTCAGCATCCCGGGTCGGACACCACCCGAGTTCCACCAGTCCAACCCGGCCCGGTTCAGCGGCCCGGGTCGGACACCACCTGACCTCCACCAGTCCCCCTCCAACCCGACAGGACCCTCCGTCGCCCCGTTCCACTACCTCCTCCTCCGACGACCCCTTTGCCGGCGGCCAATCATCACGCCCTTTACCTACCCCGCCCACCCTGCCCCCACCACCTCGCCTCATAACCCAGCCAACATCCGCCCCCGACTGTGTGGCAACGACAAGTTTTTACCGGCGCTGGCGTCCTCGTGGATCTACGGCCTCCACTCTCGCCGCGTCGCAGCCAACAGCCGGCGGCACCCTCCAGACAGCGAGGCGTCAGGTGTCACCTCAGGGCGGAACCTGCACCTCTCCGTCGGCGACTTTTTCGCCAACTCTGTAGCGGACCGGACCACCAGCGAGCCCCTTCTCCTTGGACGGCCGGATATTGACGTCAAGGAGGTCGCTGCCATAGCCGGTTTTCAATTGGTCAGCCGGCGATCCCGGACACGGCCTGAGGTTCCTCGGCGGCCCCTCGGCATCCACCGCCCCCTTCAGCGGTTCATGTTACTCTCGAGGGGTGGTCCAAGGCGTCGGAATCTAGTGGGCCATAGATCACCCACACGCGGAGGGACGACTGTGTCCTTATGAAGGTACTAACATGGAATGTCCGCGGCCTCGGCGATGAAGGGCGATGCCGAACTCTAGGCCGTTACTTGAGGGAATGGGAGGCAGATGTCGTCTTCCTCCAGGAAACGAAGCTGGTGGAGTGTAGCTCGCAGTTGTGGGAGGAGATCGGTGGTTCTAGATTATCTCAGCATATTTCCCTCAGCTCGGTGGGGCGTTCCGGTGGCTGTGCCATTGGCTGGTGACTTGATATGTTTACCATGGTGGATTCCTGGACGGCCCATTTCTCGATATCTGTCCACTTGAGATTGAGCGCTGAAGGATCTTCCTACCTTCTCTCCTGTGTCTACGGCCCATGCTCTGAGTCCCTCCGGACAGACATGTGGGAGGAGCTCTCGACTGCCCGCCGCCAGCTTCCTGATGCCCGATGGTTGATCGGGGGCGACTTCAATGTCACTCTCGACATGGATGATCGTCCCACCAGGAGACAGGGGAGAGACTTTGGGGCGGAGGAGTTCAGGGATTTCATTGTCTCTCAGTCGTTGTCAGACCTTCCGACAACGAACTGTAGATTCACGTGGCGCAGAACGGCGGCTCCCTCTTCCAGATCCCGTCTTGACCGATTTCTCGGCTCACTAGAGTTGGTCGAGGCCCACCAGCTTGCTGATGTCCAGGCCATGGATCGACCATTTTCGGACCTCACACCCCTTTTGTGGAGGTCCAATGACGGCCAATCCTTGAGATCCATATTCCGTTTCGAGCGGTCTTGGCTCCTGGAGGAGGGCTTTAGACAGTTGGTGGCCGAGCACTGGCAGAGTGTTGCACCTTCAGACTCGGCGGCGCGGACTCTCGCCACCAGGCTCCACAGCTTGAGACTTTTCCTCCAGGGTCACCGAGGACAGATACGGACTGCTTGGGAGGCGCACGGGACGGAGGCGCTAGCGGTCATTGCCCAGCTTGATCGTGAGGACTCTCGTCACCTCACGGAGTCCGAGGTGGCGGAGCGCAGACAGGCTCAGATGACCATCCAGGTGGAGGACAGGAAGGTGGAGATTCAGTGGAGGCAGCGCTTCCGACAGACTTGGCTTCGGGAGGGGGATGCCAACACTCGTTTCTTCCACCTCTATGCGAGCTTGCGCCGACGGACTGACCGAATCGACCACTTGGAGGTGATGGGTCAGAAGATCACCGGCCACCACAGCATTGGGACCGCCATCGCCAGCTACCATCGGGATTTCTCTAGGCGGCGCCCTTCGCCATCGTGGAGGTGGTCCCCCAGGGGTATTTCTTGTCTTACTGACGACCAGTCTCTCATGTTAGTGCAGACCATCACCGAGGACGAGGTCACGGACGCGCTCCGCGACCTTAACGGCGAGGGGTCCCTCGGTCCCGACGGCTTCCCGGTCTTCTTTTACAGGGAGTTCTGGCCTATGGCGCGGGAGGACGTCATGGCGATGATCCAGGAGTTCTCCAGCGGGAATCGGAGTTTTGAGCGCCCGAACCGGTTCCTGATGGTCATGCTTCCCAAGCGTACACCGGCGGAGAGGGTGAAGGATTTTCGACCGATTGCCTTATCCAATGCCATCTATCTCTTGGTGGCTAGGGTATTGGCTAATCGACTTCAGGAGGTGCTCCCTGATCTCGTCCACCTGCTCTGTCAGCCTTCATCCACGGCCGATCTATCACCGACAGCTACACCATGGCATCTGAGATTATTGCACAGCGGAGGCGGAGCAGTCGTCACGCCTTCCTATGGAAGGTAGATTTTTCCAAAGCTTATAACTCTTTCTCATGGTCCTTCCTTTGGCACTCACTGCAGGTTAGAGGTTTTCCTATGACTTGGATTGCCTGGATGAAGCGGTGCGTCACTACCGCTTCCTTCACGTTCCTAGTCAACGGTTCTGACCTGTGGCGCGGGAGGACGTCATGGCGGTGATCCAGGAGTTCTCTAGCGGGAATCGGGGTTTTGAGCGCCTGAACCGGTTCCTGATGGTCATGCTTCCCAAGCGTACACCGGCGAAGAGGGTGGAGGATTTTCGACCGATTGCCTTATCCAATGCCATCTATCTCTTGGTGGTTAGGGTATTGGCTAATCGATTTCGGGAGGTGCTCCTTGATCTCGTCCACCCTGCTCAGTCAGCCTTCATCCACGGCCGATCTATCACCGACAGCTACACCATGGCATCTGAGATTATTGCACAGTGGAGGCGGAGCAATCGTCACGCCTTCCTATGGAAGGTAGATTTTTTCAAAGCTTATGACTCTTTCTCATGGTCCTTCCTTTGGCACTCACTGCAGGTTAGAGGTTTTCTTATGACTTGGATTGCCTAGATGAAGCGGTGCGTCTCTACCGCTTCGATGGCAGGAGGTTGGGTGCAGCCCCAGCGAGGTGTGCGTCAGGGATGCCCCCTCGCGCCCATGCTCTTCACATTGGCAGTTGACGGCCTGGCCAGATGCACTCAGACGGCATGTCGGGCCGGCCTTTTTAGTGGTTTCGCTGGTGGACTGGTTCCCCTTCTACAGTATGCGGATGATACGATCTTCTTTGTGGAGGGATCCGAGCAGGAGGCTCGCCGGGTGGCCATCCTGGTTGAGCTTTTCGGTGCGTCATCGGGACTTGAGATCAACCATGCCAAATCATCCTTCATTCCGTTTGGCATGATAGCGGATGTTGCTTTGAGCTGTGCAGCGGAGCTGCGCACCCCTGCTGGCGCCTTGCCCATCACCTACCTGGGCCTCCCTCTCTCGGATCGTCATATTGGCTCTCGGAGGTGGACACCGGTCATCGAGCGGCTAGAGCACCGCCTTCAGGGCTGGAGCTTGCGTATTTTATCTAGCGGGGGACGTTTAGTTCTTCTCCGAGCAGTGCTCTCATCACTCCCGATATATTTCATGTCAGTGCTTCAGATGCCAGCATAGGTCTTATCACGAATTGATACCTTGAGGAGCAGGATCTTTTGGCAGGGATGCAGCGCTACCCGTCGGGTCCACCTTGTTGCTTGGCACAACATATGCAGGCCCACCTCACAGGGCGGGTTGGGCGTTCGGGACCTCCGATGCACCAATTGGGCGCTCCTCGCTCGGTGGGTAGGGAGGATCATGGGTCCTGAGGACAGTTTATGGAGGGAGGTTTTCACCACATGCTACGGTCGGGATCTCTCATGGGGCTCCAGGCCCATTCTACCACGCGGAGTCTCCTCTTTCTGGAGGGGGGTGGTTGCATTATTTCCCAGAGTGCGCCCTTTCATGACTCCGTCACTTGGCTCTGGAGAGACTTTCTTATTCTGGAGGCACGACTGGCTGCCCGGGGGTCCACTTGCGGACTCTTTCCCCCGTCCGTGGGCCTTAGCAGCACATTCTAATGCATCCATAGCTGAGTGCTGGTCAGAGAGGGGTGGGCCGGCCACTGGATCCCGGACGCCCCTTTTCGACTCCCCCCTCTCCGATCAGTGTTTTTCTGAGTTCCTTGCGCTTCATCAGAGGATCGCCCCCTTCCGACCGGATCCGACTCGGGCAGATGGTTGGGTTTGGGTATCTGATTCTTTCCCGGCATGCAGCCTCTATTTCCAGTTTCTTCTGGCTTCCACCGATGCAGAGGATCTACGAGCAGACTGCAGGCTCATCTGGCGCTCACAGTTTCCGCTGAAAGTCAAGATCTTCACTTGGCTTATGCGGCGCGAGCGGCTCCTCACTCGGGTCTATAGAGCGCGGTGGGCACCCCATGCTGACCCTTCTTGCGCTCTATGTGGGGAGGCGGAGGAGGACGTCTCTCACCTATTCTTCGGATGTTGGGCATCTCGGGAGATTTGGTCCCGGACGAGCATTTCAGACAGTGCCCCCTTGGCACATGCAGACTTTTGGCAGGCCTTGAGGGGCCTACGCAGGCAGAGGTTGGATTGGCGAGCTTTGTTGGCGACTTTCATGGCCGGTGCCTGGGCCATATGGCTTGAGCGCAACCGTGTCATTTTTTGTGGGGAGAGATGTCAGGTGGAAGCTATTGTACACCATATTTTTTGTCTTATTCGGGAGTGGGTTTTAGGATAGCACCTGTCTCTTCTTTTTTGCCGCTCTCCGCTGGAGAGCTTTCCACATGTACATGATGTTTTTTCTTATTGATATATATACGTGGATGGCGACCAAGTGTTAGTCATCCTTTTCCCTCTAAAAAAAAAAGAGTTTGGATGATTGACATTTTATTTAGTCTTGTTTTTCTCTTAATTTAAAATTTACGAATGAAAATAAGGTGTTTTGTCCAACTCAAAATCTGTTCTTCCTAAATCAAAGGCTCTTGAAGTTGGAATATTTGGATATTTTTTTCATGAATGTTTTGCTTTGTAATGGTTCTATTTCACTATTAGAGAATTTGTTCAAACTTGAGCACCTTTGCAGATGGTGCTTGCTGCAATTTATGTCCTGAGTCCCGTGGATATCATTCCAGAAGGTAAGACATCAGAGATATAATTCTTGTTTTCTTTGCATGTACTTTCAGTACTCTCCCTTGTCATATGTTTATTCTGACAAATGTTTATTCTGACAGGGGTTCTCGGGCTAGTTGGTTTTCTGGATGATGCCATTATACTGTTGATGGCCTTTCTTCACCTTGCTGCCATTTATCGTTCAGTCCTTCTTTACCGGCACAGTGGTTCATGATATTTTCTTTCTGCCCAAAATATTTCACATCTTTTCTCCAGTGCATCTGTAATGTGTTGAGTTTTCGGATTAATGGAGGATCAAAATCTCTGTGATGACCTAACAATTTTCTTCAAGCCTATTTTCATTTTTATTGCAATTCCTCCTCCTATACCTGTTTCATTCCTATTTGCATACATTCCAGCTAAGTACTTGTCATTTCCTGTCTTCATTTAATTCCTTTGATATGTACGTAGCTAGTTTTTATTAGGCTAGTCATGTATAATTCTAATAGGAGTGTTCCCGGTGAACCCGACGTTCCAACCCGAAGTCAATCCAATGGGAGTTCATGTCGGGTACGGGTTAAAAAATCTCAATCCGAATCGATTCGACTCGACCCAAATGACTTGATTTTTTTATTATTTTTAATTTTTTTATACATTTTTACTTAATTTTAGCCCTATAGGTAATTTATAATGAAAAATATTAAAATAAAACATTTTAATTATGAAAATAATGCTCAAATATTCAACAAACCTATTTTATATTTTATACTAATTATTAACTAATTTTTTTATATTAAAATGAATACAAAAAGTAAGCAAAAATAAAGAAAAAATGGTGTGTCGAATTTTTGACCCTTGGGATGTTGATTCGATCCGATCAAATTTGTTCGGTTGGGATTGATTTGTTCATGGGTCAGGTCAACTCGTCGAACATCCCTAAATTCTAATTTTTTTAGGGCTTCAAATATGTAATTTTCTATTTGGTTTTCTAAAAATATTTCAAAACCTGGTAATCCGAGAGCTTCATATCACTATTATTGTCATGCCCGGATCAAATCGAGCAGGTAGGCCTATTTGATCATCGATTGGCCGTCAAGACAATCTAACACAAGGCCAAAAATCGGACCCTGCAATCAAACTAGATTGCCGTCAAGATAGGCTAAAATTGAGTTGAATCTTATTTTTTTAAAAAAAATTGGTCAAAATTTTCATTAATTAAAAAATACTGTGATAAGAATTGTTATTTTAAATTTAAAAAACACTCAAAGATGGATTTTCTCTATATAAATCACGTCCATCTATTAAAATTAATATTTGTCTCTTTATTTTCATATTTCTACTACTACCAGTGTGGAACTATATTTATACATTTTTTTTCTTTTTTCCTTCATATATTAGAATTCGTTAAACTTTTAAAATTATCTTTTAGATTATAATCTTATTCAAAAAATTTAATATCATATATTTATATTATAACATAAACTTGAAAACTTAACGCTTAATTTGATGATAATGTATTTCTTGTATATTCTTTTACTAGTAGAACATACCAAATTTATACCAAAATTATTCTTCTTCTAAAAGGATTTATAAATGTTAAATTTCATGAGGACATTAATGATCTCTTAACATAAACAAATATTTAAAGACAAGATGTGAACTATTGTTAGATTTACAAAAGAAATTAGATGAAACCCTCTTTGATGATAAAGATCAAGAGAAAAAGAAGTTACTTGGGAATCATCAAATACTCTCAACGAAAAACAAATAAATGAACAAGAAGTAATAAGGCTTCAAGGGTTCGTAAAAAAAATTGGAAGAACACAATATCCCATCATATTTATCAATTTATAGTAATATACGTGATGGGGGTAAGGACAAGAAGTATTTTAAAAAATGTTTACGCATTTGTAGCTTTTTCTTTCTCAAGTTGGACCTAGAATTATATATGAAATTTTAAATGATGGTAGTTAGATAAATACTATACATGAAGAGCTAAATAATTTGCTTAAAATGATATGAGAAAGCTTCTGGAAATATTTTTGGTTTATTCAATTGTTAGTAATAAATATTTTTTCCTAATAAGCTATATGAAATGAATGTCATTGTGACCAACCGGATTGATTTGGCCAAGGTTAATCACAAAAAAAAAAAGAAAATTATCTTCCGAAGAATCTAATCTTTTTGTGTTGGATGATAAATCAATATTTTAAATAATTTTATAAATAATGATGTCTATGTTAACAAACTTAATGATTTGAAAATCATGATTTTCCTAATCATATTCAGGAAATGGCAAAAGGCCTTGTATGTACTAAAACAAGCACAAAAAATAATCAACTTCTTAATTGAAAATGGTTTTTGTAGAAAGAAAGGTGACACCAGATTGTTGCTTAAATATTTAGAAATGATATTTTAAGTGTGCATATATATGTTGATAATATTGTTTATTGTGCTATTAGCGATGCTATGTGAGAAGTATTTTAACTTTTTACTCAAAATGAGTTTGAAATGAGCCTTTTAAGTTAACAACCATATTTATTAAGTTTAATCAAGCAAATGAAGAAAGACGTCTTCTTAAAACAAGTGCATTTCTTAAGTTTACAAACCAAACAAATTTAAAAAGACATCTTGAACCAAGAGTAGTACATGAGGTAGTTACTCAAAAGATTTGGAATGAAAGATTACAAATCTTGCAAAACTCCAATAAACACCTCAACTAAATTGGATAAATATTAAGATAATCAAAATATTGATCAAAAGTGGTATAACGGTATATGATCAATAGTTTGAGGCTATGATTGGTAGCTTATCTTATTCGACTGCTCTTAGATTCGACATTACGTTTAGTATTTATATATGTACTATATTCTAATCTGCATATAAAGAATCACATGTAATTGTAGTAAAAAAAAATTAAAATACCTTAGGAATACGCTACCTTAAGCATTTGAAATGATAATAACTCATTTTAGTTGCATATCCATACCGATACTAACTTTGAAAAACAGATGGAAAACCATTAGTAGGATGCATATATTTATTGTTTGGTAGTTCCCTTATATAGGGAGCTAGTAACAAGCAAAATTCTATTGTCTTACACATGTGGAGGATGACATTTCGCATCCGAGGAATGTTGTGCACAAATTATTTGAATTAGACAACAATTGTTAAAGGATTTGATGCACCTCCTGCCCTTTCAAAATGGGTAGGAGGCGCCTGCCTAATGCCCCAACCAATCAATAAAAATGGATGAAGATTTTGCGCATGCACGGTTCAATGCTAGTTTAAGTTCTAATTTAAGTGCCTACTTCTACCCATTCGATGGTTCACTCCTCTGAACTTATGTTCTATCTTTTTTCTTTTTCTTTTTTTTTTTTGCTTTCTCACATGACTTGCCCAACCATGAGTCATGAATCATCTTTAATGGCATCTTGCCAATCACGAGGCTCTTGCTCATTTGAGGATGGCATCTCCCTTGAGCTCTTTCAAATCCTCTTTACTGCTCTTTCTTGCAAATCACGGAGCTCTAACAAAGGAAAAAGGAAAAAAACTGACCCTCGGATCTCGCCGACAACCCCCTTTCCTCATCGCCTGCAATCTCGACACCCCTCCCCCTTCCCTCATCACCCAAGATTTCTTCGCCAGCGAGATTGCTCTCCGACCGTATCCGATCTCGAAGGTCTCACACACAGCGGGGATGAACACCACTACTCGAGAAGAAGACTTCTGCGTTGACCTCTACCGCCCTTTTCGCAACTACATCGGCCACTACCCGAGACGTCTGTGTCGATCTATACCGCCCTTTCCGCAACTATATTGGTCGTGGCCTAGCACGAAGCGCAGATCACTGAGGATGACGTCCAGAACCTTCTGCCAGCTCTATTCCGACCTCTTCGACAGCCCCTATCGGACGCTTCGCCTGACCTCTATCACGACCTCCTCCTCTCCTAAGCCCGCACCCTCGCTGTCGTCGCCCCGCCTCCGACAATCTTGGGCCCTCCCGCGATCTCATCTCTGGCGATCTCGCGCCCTCACGGGGGCTCCCCCCATTGACCACGGATGTCTTCTTCTTGTCGCCGGGGAGCGTCCGTCGGTGTTAACCACGAAAGTCTAGGTGTCCCCCTCCCCCACGTCATCGGTCGTCGCCTATGAGGCCCCCGCCGGCGGCGGTGCCCCCTCCCCTACCCCTTTTTCCTTGTCGTCGGTGATCTATTCTTTTTTTATTTGATGTGTTATCGAAGGGTAACTTCAAATTTTCACACCGAAGTTAATGTAAAAGTTGAGGAATTGGATGGAAGGATCGAATTGAAAAAATCGTGATAGTTTAGAGACCCAAAAAATAAAGTTTATAATTTGGGATTACATCTGAAAAATTATGATAGTTTAGGGGTGGTTTGAGAAAATAATCCTTAAAATTAATCTCAATTGCGTATGGTGAATGAGAACTACAATAGGCTTAGAGCGGAAATATCACTAAAAACTGAACATGAGAGAACTTTTGGAATGCATAGGTGGAAAGACTTATGGTGCAATGCAATTATTATGGAAAGGAATGACATACCCAACCCATTGAAAACTAAATCAAACACATGGAATAAGTATCCACTTCCGAAAAACGTAAATAGAGATGGAGGACATGTCATGTGAGAAATAAAGAAAAAGAGAGAACATCACGTGGCATACGCCATTTCAGAGGAGTGAACCACATATGAGTACTTAAATTGGCACTTAACTAATGTTAAGATGACCCCGTGTAAATTTGGCATCCATTTTTTATTAGATGGTTCACACATTAAACATGATCCTCCTACTCATTTGAGTGGGTAGGGGGTCCATTAAATCCATTGTTAAACCATACAATTGCATGTAAAATATTCTTACAAGGTATATGATAATATAAGTGCAATAAAAATGACAAAAAACTAGTAAAACACTTTAGTACCAAGCATATTGGCGAGAGGTTTATTGTTCTCAATATTATTTTCATGCATTATGCACCAAGGACAAGTCAATTGGTGGATATCTTTATTAAGATCCTTAATGAAAAGAGATTTTGCATGTTTAGAAGGGAGTTGGGAATATCTTCTTAAAATAATTCAATTAGAAAGTGACTTGGTTACGTAAGTTTCATTCTTGAAGAGAAATTAAGTACAAATTGTGTTGCCCATAATCAACATTTCTATTTGGATTCTTTGCTCGCATTTATTATCATTGTTGTTTCATGACTTCATTTAATTTGCTTATAATATATACCTTGACCTGTTAATGTTTTGTTTCTTAACAATACTAATTTAAACTTAATATCTTTCCAAGTTATGAATGAATATAGAGGGTGCATAAATAAATTGTTACAATACATTTTATTTATGGCCATTTCATTTCCATGTATTTTTATGTGGCAAAACTGGGTGAATTAGGAAGAAATATTAAAACTTTGTAATGACAAAATAGAGAAAATTTTTAAATGAAAATCATTTGAAAATAAGGGGGGAGAAACATTAAATAAAATATGAAAAATCAAATTTTAAAAGTGTGTTTGAACTGGATAAATTTTCTTGGTAAGGAGACCAACTCTACATTGACTCTTTTCTTTCTTTATACTAGAACCTTGAAAAATCATGAATCCCAATTGAATTTTGTGGAAGTGATAACCTGTGATGTGATAATTTTAGTATTCTCACATTATATCATTCTCATTTCACATGATTTTCATATTTCTATGTTTGTCATCGGAAAAAGTATAGAGTATTGGATGAAAGGTTTTATGTCTTGATTTTATATTTTGATGATAACATATTAATGTTAATTGTCTTAAATATGATAAAATAATTATATGTATTATGGTTAACTATATTAAATTATGAATTTATGATGATATGACATTATCATTGAGTGGATTGGTATAAATAAGACAAAGCCACCAGATCCAGACATGCTTTAGTCGACCGAATCTTGTGATTAGTCGAGGTTATGCGGTCGATCAATTTGAGGATGAAAAATCAATATTTGAAGTGCTAATTAGATAAGTCGAGCGTCGAATAATTTGATCGATCATTTGGTTTGTGGATTGAGTTATAGACATCATGTAGATGGGTTGGTCGAAGTTAGTTCAATCGATCAAGCAATAGATATTGTAGCATCAGTTGAGGTGGTTTGATTGGAGTACCGATGTTCAATTTTCTCTAGTGATTATATATATGTATATCTATTGATTGGTCGAACATAGGGGTTGAGTGAGAAAGCATGGATTAAACATCAAACTGTCAACACACTTGACATCAAATGGAACTTCATCTAATGCCTGGAAGCCTATATAGACCCCAAGTTATTCCAAGTAACTTCCTTTAATAGACAAATCATTCTAAAACTTTATTCCGAGTCTAGAAAACATTGTTGAATAGTGATTTGTAGCTCTCTCTCTGTCTCTCTTGTGAAGCTAACTTAGATCATTGTATTATAAAAAAAGTTTGGTGAATTCTTGTTTATGATAACTTATAATTAGAGAAGTTCATTATTGTTGCCTTCAACAAATAAGAAAGTGGTTGTAAGAACGTTCTATCACAAAAAAGAAGTGGATAAGTAGATCCTAATAGGCTCGAGGTCGCTTTGCCAAGAAACAAAAACTCACACCAAGGTTTTAAGCCAACTACAATAAAAAAAGTTTTTCCTCTTTTCTCTTTTTTACTTGTTTGCATTAAATTGTGTGAATTAAATTTTTATTTGAATCCATTATCTATTGTTTCACTGCGTCAACATTTAGTTTTGAATTAAATACTAATTCATCCTCCTCCTCTTGACGCTTTAAGATGTTCATGTATATATGCATTTACCGATATATGATGTGCCCTTATGTTTCATGTACATAATCATGTTATAGTTCATGAAATACTTGCATTATGTTTATGTTGATCATGAAGATGCATATGTATATGATATGTAGATTTCATGTTATAGGTCATGACATGAATAGTCCTTTATATATTATAATTGGAATAATTTGCTTTGTACTCTGCATATGTAGAGTCAAAAGTTATAGTTTAGTTGTATTAAGAACGGTCACAAACCTTTTGACAATAATGATGTTATATGATCGTTCATACTATCTAGTTTGGTACTTATGAAGTTATGATATATTTGGTTACTATCATTGAATTTAATTCTTTTAAATTATAAAACATTTCATAATTAAGTTATTATTAAATGCTAATGCTAAGGGACCTACCACTCAAAGTCTCACGTTGACATAGCATGAGTGTGATTTTGTTCCAACCAATCATTTACAATCTAATCACAAAAGGATATTGTGAAATATGACTAAGGATATTCATCGAGTATGATGGATTCGATGAATTAATCAACCCGACTCATGTTAGGTCGGGTCGGGTTGATGGCAATGTAGGACCTAGCCACAACCTGATTAAGGTTCGAGTGAGACATATTGAAAATTATCAACTCAAGTCCACTTGGCCTAATATGATTCGTTATTTTTTATTTTAAATAAATTTTTTTTTATCTTGTTTAGTGTTTTTATGTAATTTAAATTTTAAATATATGATAATAAAACACTTAAAATATAAAAAAATGAAAACATATTCTCATGATTTAAAATATTAGATATATTTTCATATTAAAAATAACAAAAAAAATGATAATCTACTCGCCCGATTCGATTGGGTTTTAACCTTGGAAGCTACTCAATCGATTCAACAAAAGTTGGTTGGAATTGACTCATATTGAAAATTATCAACTAAAGTCCACTTGGCCTAACATGATTCGTTATTTTTTATTTTAAATAAATTTTTTTATCTTGTTTAGTGTTTTTATGTAATTTAAATTTTAAATATATGATAATAAAACACTTAAAATATAAAAAAATGAAAACATATTCTCATGATTTAAAATATTAGATATATTTTCATATTAAAAATAACAAAAAAATATGATAATCTACTCGCCCGATTCGATTGGGTTTTAACCTTGGAAGCTACTCAATCGATTCAACAAAAGTTGGTTGGAATTGACTCGTAAACACCCCTAATTATTTTTGCCCCAATGTTCTTTTTTAAAGGAAAAGTCTTTACTTCCATACCTTTATGTATTTAAATGTTAAGTCAGTGTAAAGTCATATATAGAGGTGTTCACCATCCGACCCGATTATCACAATCCAATGATTGTTCGGGTCAGGCACATGTTGAAAAATTTCAACTCGAGTTTAACTAACTCGACGACCATTTTTTTATTTTATTTATTTTTTTACTCTTTTATTTCATTATAAACCTATATGTGATTAAATTTTAAAAAATATATTTTAAGCATGAAAACACTTAAATATTTGAAAACCTTTTTATGTTTTAAAATAAATATTAAATAATATTAAAAAATAAGAAAAAGTATAATAAAAAAGGACGATCAAGTGACTCGACTCAAGTTGACTCGAACCTGATCACATTGAGCCGAATTTGCTCCTCTGAGTGGATTCAACTCGACGGGTCAAATCTAATCCGACCGAAGGACACCCTTAATCATAAGTGAAGACATTAGAAGTTCTTATAATGCATACACAGTATATTTAGCACATAAGTTTTGTTGTCATATCATAGTAGAATTGTGCTTTGGGTGGATGCTTGTTTAGTTAGGGATTGATTCCAATCCTTTTTTCCCATGTGAACCCACTCATTTATTTCTCTCCGGCACTGTCTACTTTTATTAATCTTTTTAACCTCAGTCCTTAGTTAACTAACGAATATAATAATGCATATAAAACTACGGTATGAAATATGAATTTTTATTAGTGTATTTAATTTTCACCCATTAGGTATAGGTTAACAAATCATCATTCTTTTTTTTTATTTTGTATTAGACTACTATTGGTTATTAAATAAATTTCCAATTATAGAATTTCTTCTAAAATCATTCAACGCAACATGGCAATGTCAGTACGAAGGGGAGAAGCATATCAGTTTGATTAAAAAAATATGATGAAAATTCAATAAAACTGGGAAAGAAGTACCGAGACCCATTGGCCGTCTCGAGTTCCATTGTTAGTTTGTTACCAACAGGATTAATCCATCCTTTTATTTTTGTTTCTATTTCTTTCCATTAAGCCCATATGTCTTACTTTACAATCCAACAACAACAACAATAATATAATTCATCAAATATGTCATGGCACTGATCAAAGTCGCCAACTCATACTTGTAAACATCATCAGAGTTCTAGGAAAGAAATAAATTTAATAAGGCAGGAAAAAAACAAGGTTTTGCTTTGCTACCTCATTGTTTTCAATGAAACACGAAGATTCCATATAATAAAATATACATTAGAAAGCCATTATATAAAGGAATCAGGGTGGTAAAAAAATTCAACGTCGGAAGAAGAACAGGGTCAAAAAACAGAGGTCAAATTACTGCTCAGGTGGGAGAAGAGAAGAGCGATTCGGGAGCCGCGCGCGACCAACAACCAACGACCACCGACCACCCACCCAACGACGACGGAGCCTGTAAGACGGTGAGCGAAACGCTCCCGCTGAACGGCAAAATACCAACAACTGCCTCGACCGCTTCGCCCATTAGATCCCCCTCGCTTTCTCTAGATTTTTTGACGTTTGTCGCGGCGCAGTTCGTCTGGACTCCCTGGTTTGTCTTGTCCGTCCATTTTGTTTTTTGATATATATTTTTTCTCAGTTTTGGCTTCTTCTGAGTCCAATCGTAGTCAGCAAAGTTGAAGCTTTTCCAATACTATTGCTGCGTTTTCTTCCATGAAGGAATAATATCTTTTGCTGCGTTGCTCGGATCTTCGTTCTGAGATGCTGGTTTTTGCTCAATACACATAAAGTGCAGTTCTTTCTTCTTTTGTGTGTGTGTGTGCAGTATGAAGACGTTTGGTTCTTTTTTCTTTTTGCCTTTTCACAATTTTTTGGGTAAAAAGTTTGGATCTTTGCGGCGCAGGTCGAAGGTTTTGCATTGAGTGAGTGGGGGGCATGGAAGGGTTTAATGGACATGGGCTCCGGACGGTGGCATCTTATGCTTCGATGACGGAGGAGGACGACCTCGACCTCTCGCGGCTCGCCGACAAGCCGAAGCTGAACATGGAGCGGCAGAGGTCGTGCGACACGAATGAGCTCGTGGTTAATGTCAGACCCCTCGAGAGCGTCGACGTTTTGTACTCCCCCAGAGGTGTGCGATCCGGGCTGAGCACTCCGATCTCGTTAGCTCGGTCCTTCGATCCGCTTCCGATGGTTGCCGAGGCGTGGGATGCTCTCCGGAGGTCGCTGGTTTATTTCAAGGGCCAGCCCGTGGGGACTATTGCTGCTTATGATCATGCTTCGGAGGAAGTCCTCAACTACGATCAGGTAGCTCAAGGGCCTCTATGCAGTTCATTTATTAGTGTTCGACCCAGTAGTTAATGGTGCAACTTCTATTATCAAAACCCTTATTAGAGTAACCCTCTGGCCTGTGATGGTTATTGCTACTCTTATGCAAAGTCTCAAATCTTACTATTTCATTAGATTCTTAATCTTTTCTTGGGAGTTTAATTTAGTTATACAGCTGATTATGTTCTCGAAAAAACATTATTGGATCTGAAGAGTTCGACAGTATGTTCATATTACCATGGTGTTCCTGTTTTCACATCAGCAGAGCATTTAGTTATTATTAGTGTCATGATTCTGATTGACACAATGAGAGAGTATTCATAAGTAACAATCCAACTTGCATGCTTAATATGTTTCCTGTGTTCTGGTCAAGAAATCTCTATGGCAAAATGCCATTATTAATCATTATGCTTTATACAGGTGTTTGTTCGCGACTTTGTGCCCAGTGGCCTAGCATTTCTGATGAATGGAGAACCTGAGGTTGTTAAAAACTTTCTCTTGAAAACTCTTCATCTTCAAGGCTGGGAAAAGAAGATAGACCGTTTCAAACTTGGTGAAGGTGTGATGCCAGCGAGCTTCAAGGTCCTCCATCATCCGGTCAGGATGACGGAATCTCTAGTGGCAGATTTTGGCGAGAGTGCAATAGGAAGAGTTGCACCTGTTGATTCCGGATTTTGGTGGATTATTCTGCTCCGAGCCTATACAAAGTCCACTGGAGATCTATCTCTTGCTGAAGCACCTGAATGCCAAAAGGGAATGAGATTAATATTAGCTTTATGCTTGTCGGAGGGCTTTGACACATTTCCAACCTTGCTTTGTGCTGATGGTTGTTCAATGATTGATCGGAGAATGGTAAGATCATTAATATCGTATAAAGATATTTTTCTCTCTTTGGGAACTATAGTTGAAAGTTTGGCTGTCAGGGAGAACTTTTTACACAGTAATAATAGTGGAATAAAAAGCTATATGCCAATAATACTTAGGTTTCTCACTCTACCACATTATATGCATATTAATTGTGCATTCTTCGTTGACAACAATGCAGTTAGCACAAGGTTTAGAACATTATGCTAATTTCATAACTCTCCTTGATGCTTGACAGGCATCAGCCAATCTAACCTAGTTATTCATACATAGCAGTTCAGTTGAGATCCTCTTTAGTGAACAAATCTGAAACAAAAAATTGGAACTTCTATGCCCTCTAGCTAACTCCTGAAATATCTTCTCTTTAATGATTAACTTAATTGATATGTGCTTGGTCCTTCGACGTTGAATTAATGCCTTGAATTTTTTTTCTACAAATTTGTTTAAGACTTGTTATCATACGAGAAAAGTGGAAAGTATCTTTGTGCAACTTTCTGATTTCTAATTGTTTCTTATTGCTTCTTTAAGAAAAGAATCCGGTATTAATCATATTACTTCCATTGGCATCATCTTAAATGAATTGCGCTGTATGCTTAAAGAGAAATTCACACTCTTAGTTCGTTCATCTACTCAATGATGGTTTTTGAAAAGGGATCAGTAGCGAGGACACAAAAAATATGAGATATACTTTATTCATTTTGAAAAGCTGATAGTTATTTATTGAATGTCGACATTCAATAAATAACTAACATCTAAAATGAATATAGTCATATTTTTTGTGTCCTTTATTTTAGGCATATCATAAATTTTCTGCTCTGAATTTTTCTCGATAAATCGGAACATATCACTCTGCTAATTCCTTTCTAACACTTTTAATATGCCTTGCTTTCCGAGCTCGAGTATAGATTGTGATTCTCTTTTCTTTACCAATGTATGTTTCGCCTTTTATTGGAAATAAATTTGCTCTTGTTATCGTTGTAGCATACAAACAGGCCCTACACAAAAATTCTTTCGGGTCCATAGATACACCTTATTTGGAGTAGTTTTTTGCTTTGCTGTTTTCACTAACTTTTATATGGTTTTTCTAATGTGCTTCTATTGATATCTTCAGGGCATATATGGTTATCCTATAGAAATACAAGCGCTTTTCTTTATGGCACTGAGATGTGCTCTGGCAATGCTTAAACATGACACAGAGGGGAAGGAATTTATTGAACGAATAGTGAAACGCCTTCATGCCCTGAGTTATCACATGAGAAACTACTTTTGGCTTGATTTCCAACAGCTAAATGACATATATCGCTACAAAACAGAGGAATATTCCCACACAGCAGTGAACAAATTCAATGTAATCCCTGATTCCATTCCAGATTGGCTGTTTGATTTTATGCCTTGTGGTGGCGGTTACTTTATTGGAAATGTCAGTCCTGCGAGGATGGACTTCCGCTGGTTTGCCTTAGGCAATTGCATTGCCATTTTGTCATCTCTCGCCACGCCTGAGCAATCCATGGCTATTATGGATCTTATTGAAGAGCGTTGGGAGGAACTAGTAGGAGAAATGCCTTTAAAGATTACTTATCCTGCCATTGAGGGCCATGAGTGGAGAATTATCACAGGCTGTGATCCCAAGAATACTAGATGGAGCTACCATAATGGAGGATCTTGGCCAGGTTAGTCATTTGAGATTATTTGTATGCTTTTGAAAGATGAACATTAAAACAAGGGCTTAGGTAAAATTACTTACTGTCATGTCTTAATAAATATCCACTGTATTTTAATAATTCAAGATCAGGGAAAGCAGTTATAGTGTTCAAAGGTTTTTTTTTAAGAAGATGATATATTTGCTTTGTCACTGACTACAGCTCTTTAGTTAATGAATGGCATCGCAATAAAAATGACCTCCTGTCCATTCATCTTTATTTCTCTGTGTCTCCTCTGTTTATGCAGTGCTCCTGTGGCTGCTCACTGCGGCCTCTATCAAAATTGGTCGACCGCATATCGCTCGACGAGCAATAGAGCTTGCAGAGACCCGAATGTTGAAGGATGGTTGGCCAGAGTACTACGATGGTAAACTAGGAAGATATATAGGCAAACAGGCCAGGAAGTTGCAGACATGGTCCATTGCAGGATATTTGGTGGCTAAGATGATGCTGGAAGATCCATCTCATCTGGGAATGGTATCTCTTGAGGAGGACAAGGCAATGAAGCCACTGATGAAAAGATCAGCTTCATGGACTTGCTAACGGGTATCACGAGGATTATTCTGAGTATACATTTTCCTATAGTATTTCAACTTTGTTCTGGTCCCTCATTTCTTCGCATAAGTTTTTGTTCTGATCAGTGGTACCAAATTTTTGTGAATACATCATATCAGTTACAGAAGTAAATAGGTAAATTTGTGTCTGAATATGACATATTGTGTTTGGAAAGCTTTCCTGCAAGCTCGGAATTGCTTGTTCTTCCTTTTTTTCTTTTCCGTTAGAAAGGAGAATATTGTCTTCTTTTTATTTTGATAAGGAACCCATTCTTTCCCATGGTCTTTCGCTGCTGTAATCGTCTTATGTCGTTCATTTTCCTGTTTTTAGCTCCAATGGTAGAACCTGCAACTTTCCCGAGCTTTAACGGGTAAATTTTAGTAAATATTTTTCAACTTTATCTCTTTTTTTTAATTCTGTCTTCAAATTTTACTTTCTAACAAAACAATTCTCCAACTTTTACTTCTTGGGCGACGAAAAAAAAAGGGTAAAATTTGAGAGCATTTATTAAATTGACTCCTCCAATAGTCTTGAAATTCTTTAGAATTTTCTCTAATTCCATGGTGGATTCTCTTTCTGTGCGTTAATCCCTCAGGCAACGGTAAACTTCTAAATTCTTAATGACACAGTTGTAACTACCACTCATAATAATTAATTTACTTTAACAGTTTAAACAGTATCCACTAACTAAAAAGTCTCTGGCTTGTAAAATTCTAAAGGTAATACATCCAAATTTTTCCTACTACCACGTAGTATTTGGATCTATTTTGGACTGCATTACAGCTTTTTTATATGAAATTCGAAAGCAAAGTAATATTAAACTATTTTTTAACTTAGTATGAAAATGATTTTTACTTTCTAATTATTATTTCCTAATAGTCCTCCAAAGACTAATTAACTTTTCAATAGAATTATAGCGACTTGATCACAAGGGCACTTTACATTAACACGAACTTCATCGTGCTCACTTCTCCATTCATACTTAGTCCAACTATATGTGAAGTTCAAATACAAAAAAAAAAAAATAGTCAGTACATGATATTACAAAATGAATGTAATAACTCAAATAAAAGTAATTTAACTTCTAAAATACAATCATCCTATAATTATATAAAACATGTGATATATTTCTATTCTTTTTTCTTTCCATTCTTTGCTATTAGAAGTCTTTCTATTTTTTTTATCACATGCATAACTTGAAGTTTACACTTACATTCGATTTCCAATTGAACTATGATCAATACAATTTGATCTTTCTTCTTTTCGCAATGCAAGTAAACTTCACAATTTCACTTTACTTTTCATCTTTTCCACACATAGGGTTTTATTTGACTAATGAATTTTCTTTGGTCAAGTGGTTAACTTTATCCTAATGATTTTCCTTGACTCGACAAGTGAACAATTAACAATGAATAAAATCATTAATCAAAATAATATGCAATTACCTTATTAACTTTTTACCGATTTATTCAATTATCATTTATAAAAAAAGAACAATCAAAATAAGGGCAAAAGGTCATTAATACCATAACAATTTGATATAAAATTGCTACTTAAATTTTGGCAGTATTCGGCCAGGTACAAGCAAACCCAGACCAGGTTTGGTTAAGGCATGCACTACTCATATTTAAACTTTTCCTAACTAAAACTTGGGTCGAGTCCTTTATAACCCGAGTCAAGCCCAAGATGAATTAAGGTCGGGATTGGACATCCACCATGTCGGGTTTTTGATTCGTTGAAGACCCTAGTTCGAGTACTGTTAGCTTGAACCAAATTCCTATACAGAGGAGTTCGGTGTCATTTTTCCAAAACTTTAATCTAACTCCGATGCCATTTTTTCAAAACTTTAATCTAATTTTTAATCAATTAGGTATGCTTTCAATATGAAATAAAAAAAGGGATTCTATTTTTTAATTATCAGAGAACATAGCATATACTTTAATATCTTACTTATTCTATCAAAATATTGCATCCAAAAATGAACCCCAATATGCATGTACCTTGTCCATGCGGAACTATCTGAACCCTAATCTTTGTGCACAATTTCATAGAAGACGACGATGCTCCTAATGAAGTGTTCAGCGTCTATTGATAAAGGGTAAAGTTAGGAGATGATCGGTCGAAGGTGTCATGCACGCACACTAAGAAGAGAGAAATATAAATTCAAAGTGGAGAGAAAAATTAATTTCTAGTCTTCCCCCAGTCTATTTATAAGGGAGGAGACTTTAACTTTGGGTGGACTAAATTCTAACCTTAGATTAAATGTTTAATCACCTCTAAATATAATTTTTTTGAATCATATATATAACTATATTTAATTATGTTAATTAAATAGTTTATCTCTTTCCTTTCTTCTATTCAAAATCTTATCTATACATAACTTCTTCTTAACTTTAATTATTTAACAAAACTTTCAAATTTAAAGAAATAATAAAAAATTATGTATCTATTTATTTAAATTTTAAAAAATCTTGGGGTGTTACACTATTATCCCTGTAAAAATTGTGTCCTTAAATTTTGCTTTAAGTAAGAATACTGAATCATAAACTATTTCTAATGCATACTCCATTCTAAATCAAACTTTCAACAACATTGGCTATTATAACCTTGAACTTTTTTGCTTGCATATTTTCTACTCTACTTAGGATTATGTTGACACTTACTGGCTTATTGCTTCTATTGGTCATGTTCTTGTTTCTTTTTTTGTTTTGGGCATTCTCTTACATGGTGTCCTTGTTCCCTAGAGTTAAAACACTTCCTTTTTTTTTACATTTCTAAACATGTCTTCTCCCACAAAAAGTATAGAGAACTTTTCCAAGAGTACTTTTTTAGTAGTAGTGCAACTTGTTGACCTTGCATTTGTAAAGGCGATTGCGGTGTTTGTTGTTGAGGCGTATCATAGGGTCTTGCCCCATTATTGTGTCGATTCTCCATATCTATTGATAATGATTCTTCCTTTTAGATTGATTTTGATCATTACCTTGTACACTATTCTTGGCCTTATCTTGCTATATTCTTAAGATGCCTCTCTCCATTAGGGTGCCCAACTTGGTTGCCTCATTTAACGTGCAATAATTTCCTAATAATGTTTTTAATTTCAGTCTAGCTTTCAATCTAAATCTAGGGTTGAGGCCCTCAATGAACTAATTGACCCTTGATTGTTCATCTTCATTCAGGGAGTACTTGCCAAGCATAATATGTAACGCTCCCAAATTGACCTATGTCACGTGGCGAAGATCAATCTGGAGACGTTACGACATGCTATGACTTTGATCATAATATTGACCGTATCTCAGTCAAAAATCGAGAAACATCAGCAGAAGAAAAGAATAATAAAGAAATAAAGAAAAAGAATAACTTTAATTTGTGGAAGTCTAAAAATGGCTATATCATTTCTAAGAAATAAAATAAGTTTTAAATTATGAATCTAAATGCAGAAGGTAAAGAAAACTAATAAACGATCTAAAAGCCCTGTGATTCATGTAATGTCCTGTCGCCAGAGCTTCGTCACACACACCTACTCCACCTTGTCACTGACCTGGTCCTGTAAAAATTAGACATAGGGGAGGAAGTTCTTTCGTAAGCTTTATAGCCTAGTGGAGAACCACATAATATACAATGTATGATATGAATATAATAATCAGCAATAAATAATCATGATTAACTTGAACGTGAAAGATAACATGTCAGTATCATGGATCATAATAAGAATAAGAGTAAAAATCAGAATATATCATGAATCATGATAATCATATGATGCTTAGTAAACTTGGAATCATGGCATACTTGACTTGACTTAAATATGCTTCTTGAACTTGGATTATTATTAGAATTAGGGTGACTTTAGGTGCCTTTAGTTCTTGGAGTATGCCGAGCAAACGATACGGCATTGTGCGGATCAGTGGGTGATCAAACCATGATCAAGGGAGCTACCCTTATCTTGTTGCACTTGGCTTGGACTGACAACCTATTGTTAATCTTCCATCTGAACTTATTAATCACTTTTAATAACTTATGGCTCTTTGCTCTTTGTTCCATGGATACGATAAGATCAATAAGAGAATAAATCTTGAGAATCAGTGAGGGATTTCTGTAGGGTCAGAAAAATAGGATAAATTATATATAGGTAATATTGGGATTAAAAGGGAAATAATTAATAAATCTAATAAAAAGGTTTCTGAAAATCGGTCGACCAATTCAGGGGAACGATCGACTAGTGGTCTGCTGATCGATCGACCAGTCTGTTCAGATCGGTCGACCGGTTAGTTGATTCGAGCTAATCGGATCTGTCGATCTGTTCAGTTGAACAGTCGATCGGTGGTTAGGGATCGGTCGGTGACAGGGATCGGTCAACCGGTTGACATGAAAAGAAAATTGGCTATGGGTCATGATATCGATTGACCGGTTGCCGCAATGCATACGGGTCGGTTGCCCGGTAGGCGTCCAAAAAGGTTGCAGACTTCGATTTTTCCTAAAAATTTCAAACATCAACTCATCCTAATCTAATTCCTAACTCCTAGCAATCAATCAAACATAATATAATAGAAAGAATTAATTCAAACAATCAAACAATCAGGAATCAAATAATTCAAACAAAAATTCAATAATCAAACGATAACCCTAGGAAACTTCTTCTTGATCTCTTTCGTTTCATAGTCAATTAGAGCATGTGTTAGAATAATTCAGAGGTCATGCAATGTGATTTCGATTCACCCACCTCTATTTATGATTAATCCGTCCTTTGATCAGGACCTCGAAACCTAACAATCAAATCCCCCTATTCTCCCCTGTTCTTCCCCTTGTCCTTGGCCTGCATGGTTCAGCGAAGAGCAAATCACGAAATCTTGCTACAGAAAGGTGTACGTGAGAGGGAGAAAGGGAAAAGGGTCGTTGGTCCTCTCGGCTTGCCTCTCTGATGAAGGTCAGCCTTCCAGCAGCGTCCAGTGGGGGAGACGAACCGAAGGGAGAAGGAAAAATTCGTGTGTTCCAAGAGAAAAGAAAAGAGTTTAGGGTTTAAATTGTTTTTATAGCATAGGACTCCTATTGGGCTTTGATTTCTTTTTAATCTTTATTTCTCATCTCTGGCCGGCCATTCTTACCTCAAATCTGATTTCATTTTTTTATCTTTTCTTTTGGTCGGTTATTACTTTTGATATGCCTCTCTCTATTAGGGTGCTCAACTTGGTTGCCTCATTTAACGTGCGATAATTTCCTAATAATGCTTTCAATTTCAGTCTAGATTTCAATCTAAATCTAGGGTTGAGGCCCTCAATGAACTAATTGACCCTTGATTGTTCATCTTCATTCAGGGAGTACTTGCCAAGCATAATAAATTTGGTTAAATACTCAAACACTATCATATTTTCCTGTGTCAGTAACATTAATGCCAATCGTTTCAAGTCCATCTTGTAAGCATGGAAGAAATGCTCTCCAAAAGTTTGTCATACTAGGGAACTGCCTCAGTACTAGGAAACTCCAAGTCCCTGGTGGCATCCCATCAATCCTTTGCATCCTCAGTAAGGCAGTTTGTAGCAAACAAAATCTTCTTATCCCTTGCACATTCCATAAATTGGAAGGTTTCTTCGATGATTGAAATTCATCGCTCTACGGTATCAAAGTCATCCACCTCATGGGTAAATTACATCAAATGCCCTTCAACTTTAATGTTTGCTCAGCGATACCCTCCAACTTCACTTTATAACACAAATGCTCTTCATCTTTTAATGCGTCTCACCTGATGCCCTCTTTACCTGGGATAGTCAGTTTTCTAGTTTTTCGTCGACGTGGCGTCCACGTGGCCATCTCCTCTCTCCTCCACACAAATAGTCGTCCGACGTGGCATGCTCCGACGTGGCACATAAAATTACATAAATGCCCTCTAACTTTAAGGTTTGCTCAACGATACCCTCCAACTTCACTTTGTAACACAAATGCTCTTCATTTTTTAATACATTTCACCCAATGCCCTCTTTACTTGGGACAGTCAGTTTTTTTATTTTTTGTCGACGTGGCATCCACGTGGTCATCTCATCTCTCCTCCATGCAAATAGTCGTCCGACGTAGCATGCTTCGACGTGGCACCACATATTAAACCATATTAAATTATTTCCTTATTTTCCTCTTTGTCGTCGTTCGCATGAAACCTCCTTCGCCGTTTGCACTCCTTCGTCGTTCGCTCTCCTTCGACGTTCACTTTTCGCGTTCGTCGACGTCGTCTTTGCTCAAATTGGTGTAATTTTATGTGCATTTGAT
Source organism: Pontederia crassipes (assembly GCA_030549335.1). Classification (NCBI taxonomy): domain Eukaryota; kingdom Viridiplantae; phylum Streptophyta; class Magnoliopsida; order Commelinales; family Pontederiaceae; genus Pontederia; species Pontederia crassipes. Next base: position 43,096,856 of record CM060190.1, read on the forward strand.
GAGTAAACTTTAAAATTGGACAAGATTAAAGGCATTTGTGTTATAAAGTGAAGTTGGAGGGTATCGTTGAGCAAACCTTAAAGTTGGAGGGCATTGGTGCAATTTTATGTGTTACGTCGGAGCATGCCACGTCGGACGATTATTTGCATGAAGGAGAGAAGAGATGATCACGTGGACGCCACGTCGACGAAAAATCGAAAAACCGACTATCCCAAGTAAAGAGGGCATCGAGTGAAACGCATTAAAAGATGAAGGACATTTGTATTACAAAGTAAAGTTTGAGGATATCGCTGAGCAAACATTAAAGTTAGAAGACATTTGGTGTAATTCACCCTCCACCCCTCATTGAACTATGTGGGCTTGATTCAAAAACTCCTAAATGGTGCTCCTTACTTGATTGCTTCGCGTAAGCCCATATTTTCACTTCCTAATTGGTTGATTATGCTCAAATTACTCTGGGGCATAGTTGTTGTTGGAATTATCCCTTGGGTCAAACTTAGCTGACCAATATGTTCACCTTTCTGGGGAATCAACTACAAGACACATAACGTAATTTCGTATGAGTCAAACTAAAACTATACCTTACTTAGATGACGTGGCAATTGTCTGTGATGGCTGCACATGGACCTTCAATTTTTCAACTTAAGGAGGACTTAGGACTTTGGCTTTGTTACCAACTATAACACCCTAAATTTCACCCTCTTGCCACGTGGAGTTTGAACTTATTTTCGGACACATTACCTATAATTCATTCTTCCTGAACCTTTCTTTACATGGAATGCATAAACAAAATAATATTAAACTATTTTTTAATAGAGTGTGAAAGCAATCTTTACTTTCTAATTACTTTTTTCAAATAATCCCCTAAAGGCTAATTAACTTTTCAATAATCATTTCATTAATAACAATAAAAAATTTTAGTGACTTGATCTCATGTGCACTTTACATCATCACGAACTCACATCTCCATTCTTACTTTTTAGTCTAACTATATGTGGGGCTCAAATATAGGAAAAATGAAATTTTCATGAGTAATGAATACCAAATACATGAAATATTAATAAATTGATGAAATAACTCAAATAAAAAGTAATTTAGCTTTTAATACACAATCACGCTATAATTATATAAAACATACAATAATATTTATATTCTTTTCTTTTCGTTCTTTCTCATTATTTTCCAATGTTTTCATTCTTTACCGTTCTTTGTTATTACCATTCTTTTTATTCTTTATGGCATGCATAACTTGAACTTTACACTTTCATTAATTTGCATTTGAACTATGATTTGATCTTTCTTCTTTTTCCAATGCAAGTAAACTTTGTAATTTCACTTTACTTTTCATCTTTTTCACGTGCACTAGTATTTATTATCAATGGATTTTCTTTGACTAGTTATTGACCCAATAATTTTTTTTGACTCGACAAGTGAAAAATTAAAGATGAATACAATCAAGATAATATGCATCCGACTATCATTTATCCCCCAAAAAAAAAAGAACAATCAAAACAAGGCCAAAAAGTAGGACAAGTGTAGAGACCCAATTCGCGCATCTACTCGAAAAAGTGACCCCATGATGAATAATATAACCGAACTTTAGGATGAGCTTGTTATTCTAAAAAGTAATTTTTTGGAGAGAAAAAAATAAGATATCTATTTTTATTTTTATTGTGCAACATAAAATAAAAAATATAATATATTATTCTTTTATATGTGCGCAATGGGAATGTGTAAAAGAAAGAGAAAAAAATAGCTTTGCAAAATGATACTAACCTTTTTTTGTCAAATACAAATATAAATCTATTGACCAGGATGTTTTTGCCAAAAAAAAAAAAAGTGAATAAGAATAATGTTTCGCTGCATATATATTATCCACAACCCAAAGAAATGCATTCTGCCCATCACATGGAGTTTGTGTTAGCTGGATGCACAGTATGCCTGATGCCATCGGTGTTTGATCTTTGCCCCAAGTCTCCTGACCCAGTGGATAACCCAAGGGTGAACCAGATATGGATCTGAGAGTTCTTTGTTAACTAATACCATACACTTTTGAAGAGTTCAATGATCCAATATCAGCTATGTTGACCCTACTACCAACTTGCTTTAATATTTGCAATATGGACAGCACATCCGATTCTCATGTCCTTGTTTTCTTCTCTAGTTATGTCAGCCGTGACCTAATCACAAAGCCATTTATTGGATTTTTTTTTTCTCCCTCGTGGCTCTGGACAACTTAACCCCACTACTCTGTGGTCTATCAACACGGCAAATATTTGCCTTCTTTTGCATAGACTGGGGAGACCAGATGCATGTCATCTACAGGCCAACAAACACAATAATTCACACTTTTTTTTTTCTGCCACCAGAATGATACAGCCAATGAAATTCTAAACTTCGGGTAAGATAAACATTTCAACTACAAACAGGAAAGGGACTTGCACCGTGCATAAATCTTCGAACTGTCAATGAAGTTGCATACCCATTAGAATTGTCAAAAAGCAGATAGCGCATTAAGGATAAGAGAAGTTCACAATATAACAGGAACAAGAGTGTGAATAATTGATAGATAAAAAAAACTGAAGATGGATACACACTAAGGAAGCATCAGCCTGAGCACAAATGACGGCAGATACTTCATCCAACAATAGAGAACGCAAAAGGAGAAAACTAAGTTAAAAATACAAGCGACTGAACGATACATACAACTGGATTGCCAATTATCATTACTTTGGATGACTTCTGAGGCTTAATTTTCGTCGTTTCTTTGAATGAAATTGCAGGACCCGGTAGGAAGAAAAGAGAACGGGCTTTCAGAAACATCAAATGCAGACCGAGAAAAGTCATCAAGCGCTCCGAAGTTGCACGTGTCAAAGTTCATCGGCGAGAAGTAGCCACGGCCATCATCATCTTTGATGTCAAGACCTGGGACACCAACTGAGGTGCTACCTTCAAAGTTGAAATCCATACTTCCAGCTGTTCCATTTGTCACCATGTTGGCCTGTGCTTGATCAGATGCTACTGTAAATTTGACATCATCCATTGGAAGGGCTGGTGTGTGGCCTTGGAAAAGAGCAACATGACCAAACAACTTGTCCTTCCTTGAAAACGTGGTTCCACATGAGCAAAGCCATTTGTCTCGCCCACAATGCTTTTCATGAGTTTTCAGATCAGCAATGACGGAAAACTTCTTGGTGTTGCATCTGCTGCATGTGTAGCTCTTATCGCAGTGTGTTCTTTTGTAATGGTTCTTTACACACAATATCGTTTTGAGAGGTTGGAATTTCTTGTGCTCTTTGTTCCGTTTGCATCCAACAAAAGGGCATGAATACCTCTTAATAAGTGCTGGTTCTGAGCTTGCTTCCTTGGCAGGCTTAGCAAGGGCAGCAGGAGTTTTGTACTCGTCTCCATGGCCTCTCATGTGCATCCTGAGATTTGCATCTCTTTTGAACCCCTTTCCACAAATTGTACAAAAATGCGTATGTGGTGCCAATATCTCTTCTTTTTCCAGTTGCAACACTTCATAGGAACCCGGAGGAAGGTTGTCCCCATCACCATCATCATAGTCCTTCACTCCATTGTCTTCCGAGGGGAAAGTGTCAGATGCTTCACCTCCACAATTATTCAAACATTTGATAAGCTCATCTCCTTCATCACAACTGGTAAATCCTTTGAGCAATTCATCATATTCCGAACCTTTGTTTACCTCTTGCGGAACAATCTCATCCTGTTGATGATTGTCACCTAAAGGCAAACTAGGAGGCGCAGCTATAACAGTTCTGCATTTCCCAACAGCAGAATTAGTTGAGAGCAATGTACTCTTGATATCAGGAAGAAGAGTTCCTGCAGTCGATATTAGCTGAATGATGATGCAAGTCAGATCAGCTGTGACTAGCTGCTGCTGTGCTGCTAACTCATTTGCTTGGTTTGTGAACTGGCCCTCATTGTTGATGATGGATCGAACTATATCCTGAACTTGGTGAATCTTTTGCTCCAAGAAAGATAGGTTGGTGAGCATAACTCTAGGATCCCATTGTAAACCCAGACTATTAGCTGCCGGTGCAGGTTCAATTAGTTCCCTAGCTTTTACCTCAGAATCACGATTATACAAGTTGTTAGGAGGCTGGTTGTCCAGTGGAGAGGAGAGTTCACGAAAGGATTGCTCAGATGAAGCACCATAAAATAGATTGGAGGAATCAAATGGATTAAAAGGCTGGTCTGGCTTTTGATTTCTTGATGAATCAGACATGATCATTGAGTGAGCTTTCGATGAAGCTTCCGAAACGTTTATCATCTTGCGGTCCATCCTATCTTATAACCCTGAGATTACAATTCAACTCTTTGCCAGTTATCTGCTCAATATCTCTCCTATTATTCAGGCCACAAATATGGAACATCCACGATCCAGGTCCCAGAACAAATCTGAAATAGTATGCAAAAGGATGAGAATCCAAGGAAATGAACATAGACTATATACATATTCGCAAGAAAGTTTAAGAACACCAAGCGAACATAAAATATTACCAACTTACATCAAGAAAACATATCTATCGTGGTTAAAACCAAAAAAAAATCATAATAACGTACAAGAAAGAGGAACAAAGGCTTGACATCCTTCAAAACAAAACAGTTAAATGCTTGTCATAACTAGATGGGCTGCCAATGCACCAACTGGATTTTTTTTCTTCTCATCAGACGATGGCGTCAATAAAAACTTCTGAAAATATGTGTGCGCGCGGGAGTGCTTTTTTGTGTGAGAGCGCATGCTGTCGTCAACCGACATCGCTGAAAAGCCTAAAAAATCATGTTCATACCCTTCTTACCAGAGAATCCAAAAGAAAACGAACCTCAGCTGACATGCAGAAAGTTTACGCAATATATTAAATAACAATATCATCTAATATATTTCCATTGTCGAAAGTCTAAGGGAGAGGAACAAAAGATCAGGAAAAGATAAGAACATTAAAGAACAAAACTTTTGCCGGTATAGTGAAGCAAAATATTCTTATCCGAAACGCATCAAAATCGTTCCATCTGAAAAGAAAAATCCCACATAATCTCATACCAGCCACTAAATCCCTTCGGAAGTTAAATTTAGTACTACGAACGACGGCCAAAAATTGCATCTTTCACCATGATCCCAAAACTTACTCCCACAAAGTGTTCGAACTTTTTAGTTGCTCGCAACCCAAAAGGACACATGCTTTTCGCAAGAGCGAGGACTCAAAATACTTCAATTCGAACGATCCGTTAAAAATGACCTAAAAGGTCAATTTGTGAACGGCCGAGATACAAAATCTACGTTCTAACAATACGAACCCAAAAAGCTCAAATCTTGCGCTACGGCAAAGCCCCAAAATTAAAGCGTTCCATCAGCAAAAGCCACCAAAAATTGTTTAAGAATTTGGAAAAGAAACATTAAGAGTGTAAGGAAACCTTATAAGGAGATCAAGCGAGCCGCTGCAGGAGCAAAGATTTGGAACTCCAGAGGCCTTCACTGATGAATCAGCAGCACCTCGTACTCCTACTGCGCGCCACCGATTGAAAAGTTGCATCTATAGCGGCGGAATCCAAATCCAACTGCTCCTCCATCTCCCTCTTTAACTCTTTCGATCCATCCCTCGTCCTCGGTCCCTTTCGCCCCTCTTGTTCCCGTTTGACTTCCTCTTCCTCTGTTCATTTCTTCGCTCCATCAAAAGCCGCATAAAAATAATTTATTTAAATGACGAAACAAAAAAGGAAAAAAAAACGAGAAGAAGGAGAGACGTAGCTACGTCGTTACGATGCGCCGCCGCAACCACAGGAGTTAAGGTGGTGCTCGACGCTCTGATCTCTGATTCGTCGACGCGTTGAAGCGTTGTTGCGTTGTCTATTAGCGAGCGGAGTAACGGTTAAGGTAAGGAGTCCCGGGGGAGGACCAAGGCGAGTGGCGCCGGGTATGGCGCGGTGAGCGGATCCGGACGAAGGGGAAGGACCACGCGGTCTGGTCACCGCCCCCATGCACTCCTCTCTCGGGAGAGGTGAATGAGAGGGCGAATAGAAATATATGTACATATATATAATAATAATTAATAAATATGGGCCTAAAATATTATAGAAACAAAATAGTAAAATAAAATTGTCAGGAGAAACTATTGATTAGAAAATGATGTGAACTTATTAGTGGTGTGGGAAAGTGCAAAGTTTGAATATCTTGTTTTAATTTAGTAGATGGACGTGGAAGTCGAGGTGCAAGCGCCTAAGGTTAAAGATGAATTAAAAAACACAAAAAAAATAACTTTTGTTGATGAAACTTGAAGTTAAATTGTTTTAAATTTAAGATCGAGTGTACCGGCGATAGGGGCGGCAATATTCTTCACCCCCGCGGGCCCCGCGGAGATTCTCCATTCGCCCCCCCCCCCCGCATTCGGGGATTTTTTCCGCGAGGGCGGGGATGGGGGCCAAATTGCCCCCGACCCTTCTTTCGGAGATCGGGGCGGGGGTAGTTCCCCCGCCCCGTCGGAGTTCCGATTTTTCGATAAATTATATATAATTAATAATTATTATAATTATATTTATTAGATTACATTTAAATAGTCCATTTTACATATATATATATATATATATATATTCAACATTAAACCCTAACACCCTCTCCTTTCTCCCTTTTCTCTCAGATCAAATTGTAGCCGCCGCCGACCTCCAGCTGTCGACCGCCAGCCGCCCCCTTCGTCGGTGATCAATGTCATCTCCGGTGATTCCATCTTCACAAGGTATTCCATCTTCGATTTCGCCGCCGCTCCTTTCGTCGCCGCCCCGCGCAGCGGCGACTTCGCCTCTGCGCGAAGTCGCCGCCCCGCGCAGCGGCGACTTCGCCTCTGCGCGAAGTCGCCGCCGAGCACAGCGGCGATTTCGTCTCTGCGGATCACCTCGCTCACTGTGCGCAGAGGTGACTCCTCTGCACTGTGCGCAGAGGTGACTCACCTTTGCGCACAGTGCAGATTTTTTTTTTTGATTTTTTTGTATTTTTTTAAATTACTCACATTTTAATTAATTTAATTTTTTTTGCAGAAATAGATGGAGCGGATAATCAATCTATTACTCCAGTCGAAAGCAATACAATTCAATCCGAGAATACCCCGGCAAGTTTCGAAAATGAAAATCAGAAGAAAGAAGGAAGTCCAAACAAAAAAGGTTTAACTTCTCAAGCTTATGTTAAGAAATTTATGGTGGAAACTTTATATTAAAATATTTAGTGTTGTAATTTAAACTTTATGTTAAGGTAGAATTTGAAAATTATGTTGTGGTGGAAAGTGTGTTCAACAAAGATGAATATGTAGATGGTTGAATGATGAAATTGTGGACTTTTGGTAATTTTTTATCATTTTTTAATTTTATTTAATTTAGATTTATTTTATTAATCATTTTTTATTAACTTGTAGGAAACTTTGCAAATGGGTGAAGGATTAAATGAAGAGAAATGATGAATGTCATCTTATTGTTATTTTACATTAGTATTGTAATTTAAATTTTATGTTATGAAACTTGTATTAAATTTAAAGTTTGTGTTGTGATAGAATTTAAAAATTATGTTGTCATAAAATTTGTGTCAAAATTTGAATTTTATGTTATAGAATTTACAATAGTGATAGATTTGTAATTGTGTGCATGAATACTTTATAATAGTTGACTATTTCCTAATTTTTTTACATTTTTTAATAAAAAAATTCGGAAAATCGGATTCCCCGCGAGGATTCGGGGCCCGCGGGGATCGGGACGGGGGTTAAAATTTCCCCCGAACCGAAAATTCGGGGCGAGGGCGGGTTGTCGGGGTCGGGACGGGGGTGGTGTCCTCCGTCCCGAACAGCGGCGGTTGTGATCCACCGGGGAATCATATGTGGTGCGAGGACATTAAATTTCATAAACTAAGCATGAATATATTTTTTTATCTTTCGAGTTTTTTTTTTCATTTTATGGGACTGAAATCAAGGTTGCGTAGTGTGAATTGCCTCATACACTTTTCTATTTTTGGTTATACATCCAATCAAGACCCCACACATGATTTTTTTCCTATGTTTCATGATAGCCATAATTTATTCTTTGTTATGCTTTAGAAAGAATTTAAGCCATGGACAATAATACTATTTATTACTTTTAAAATTTAAATCTTCCAAGCATTTTAAATCTTAATGATGAATATATTTATTTCAATGATTTACTATATTATAACATTATTTTGTAAACACCATCAATGATTTTCTAATTTATTATTTAAAGGAATTTAAAAGATATAAAGATCATTCATAAAATTGATTGACACGTTCTTTAAGCCAAAAATGCAGTAAAGTTTTTTTATTTGAAAATGCTGAGAGTTCGAAGGTCAAGAAATGCTTTAAATATTCCTTCCATTCTATGAAAAGATAACACAATACAAATTATGATCCCATCCCTCTATTCTCTTTATTTCGGTCGTCGTTAATATACCGTTAAATTGTAAATAAAAATAAAATGAAAAAGAATGGAAGAGGGCAAGACCATTTTTTCCATTAGAAAAAATAAATATTCAATCTTACAAAAGTATTATTTAAACATTTTTAAATGATTTACTTATTATATGAACCATTGAATTTCATCTTATGGTGTAAAAGCTAAATATTTTTTTTGTTTTTCCATTATTTTATTCAACCATTCAGATGTTAACATAAAGGTTTTATGTGCTAAACCAATAACAAGATTGGATCGCTTAAAATTCTATTGATCCGTTAAACAATTAGTATCGAAGCCATCGAACAAAAATTAATGAACTAATTTACGTGTTATATATTGCACGATACAGTACACATTCCTCATCCTCTTTTTCTAATATTTCATACATGTAAAGAAAATAGCGTTATATATAACAAAAATTTATTTTAAAAAAAATATAAATATGTTTGCCAATAGCGGTCAAATGGTTGATCAAGGAGATAAGTGACTAGCATCAAAACGTAGATTAAAAAAGGTAAAAAAGACAACAACATAAAAGAAAATTTTCTCATCACCACAAACTTGAATCTCCACAAAGCCATGTTGGTTTCTATTTTTCAAAACCAATATTAGCTGGCCCAAATGGTAGGTGATTTGAAGCACATGTCACATCATCATATTTGGAAAAGCTAGTTTAATTGGTCAACAACTACTAAATACCACAATTATGCCAGAAAAATAAATTAATCATGTAAGAATTATCTTATCAGTGAAGGTATCTGAAGTTATTTGGAGGTGATATTAAACCCATAAAATTGTAAATATTCCGTTATGGATCGGTTACAATATTCACTTAAAAATTTCAACAACAAAAAATCTTCTAAAATTATCGCAATAAAAAATCCAATAGAAAAAATCACCAAGCACAAAACAATATTTTACACTATTGGAAACAGAAATAGAAATCCCAAAGTAGCACACGCATTTACAAATTTAAGGCATTGAATTGCACAATAGTGGTCGATAGCAAGTTCACCATTCTGAATTTGAAACATTTTACAGTTATGATTTATGAAACGAATGAAAGAAGCTCCCAAAAGTAGGGAAAACTTATGAATGGAAATTTAGTAGTAAAATAAATTCTTCCGACAACAATAAGAGAATATTTGAGCAGAAGAAACACTTAAAGAATATCTATGTTTAAGATATAAGAACATTAGAATGGAGCATTGGGTTACAAATAGTTTAGGGAATTGCGTGATAGGAAAAAATGTAAATCTGTCAACTTTTAGATATAAGAATAAAGTTACCTATTCCCTGTCCCATGTAGTTGCCAGGATACCCTGAACCTTTTCCTAATTACAACCGTAAGCCAAGAGCCAAGCACAGGCCATGTCGTGATGATTGCAATATATGCAAGCAGCCACATTGATAAACCATAACGGTGAGAGAGGTGATTCATGGATCTCTTTATCGGAGCAGTAAGATCATGGAGAGTTTTTGCACCATTGTCTTCCATTTGATGTCTCGATGCATTGGCTGTTTCATTGGCACTTTTCCTGTCAGCTTCTGCTATGTTTTCAGTATGCTCCACAGGCAAAACCTCATTGTCAGACTTAATACCATCATTAACCGTATCACTGTAAAAATCCTCTGAATTTTCATTATCTGCACCACTTGTAGTTGGTGCGATCATTCCATCAACCATGACATTCACATATGGGCTCTTATCAATGGATGATACAAGGGAAGATGGCAAATGATGATTTTCTACCTGCACAAATATGTAAGCATTAACTGAGGATGTAGAACAATACTGAGGATAAAAGTAAATCATTTCAAGGATTGAACATAGAGTACCATCTTTTGCTCATGCATCAATTTGGTTGAATGAAGGGTGTAAAAGAATTCACGAACAGCTTCAACCCACCTGCAGAAAAAAGAAACATATGCTATTGTGGTTAGGAGAATATTTTCCGAAAACATAGTTGGTTCGCTTTCCAAAGCTTGATTTTTTTCAGTGAATGGCATCATAAATATGACTTGCCAAAGAAGAACATTTGCTATATGCAACTAATGTGTCATGCAGTTACCCTAGAATGATATTGTACGATTAAGGACAAACTATGGGTGACAAGTTTTTAGGTTACATGTATTATAACAGGAGATATTTTTTTCACTTAGTGAATTATCTGTTGGAACATACATGAGTTGCCAACATAACAGAAGCACATGGAGTAGTATGCCATGTGATTCAGACCCCTATAATGCTGAACGTGAAGGCTTTAAACCTCAACATCGGCATGTTTTATAAAGGAGATAATAAATCCTCTTCAGATATAACAATTCTGCCCATCTTTAAAAAGAATTGAAAATTTAAGATTAATGAGCAAGTGATTACCACAATTTATGCGCTGTCAACCCTTGGAAATATGCAAGATGTCCACCATGCTTTGTAGTTGCTAATATGATGTTTTTGTTTGCCCTAAAAATATATATTCTGGAGAATTGAGATTCATTTCACAATGAAAATAAGAATTTTTCTTTTAGGAGAATGAAAATAAGAATTTATTCAAGGTCGCACCTGCATTCATCCCAGGGAATCCCTTCCCTTGTGCAAACTGGATCATCCAATGCATTGATGCACAGTGAAGGCACAGCAACATTCCTCACAAAATTAGCACTGCTACAGCAGCGATAGAATGTATCCACTGTCTGGGAATACAATACCCCTAAGTAACTCATTGGACAAATGTACAGTGACTAGGCCAGACAGTACCTCAAACTTTCCAACAACACGAGTTGCATGATCATCAAATTCCCGTACAGAACTCGACTGGTAATAGCAAAAGCAGGAAAGATAAACTTTTATGATGGAGAAACTTTGAGCAGAATGCTCTTGATACAATCAAATGATATTTAGAATACATAAAAATTACCTTCGTGATGGAGATATTTTCAATACATATTGAATTATAAATGAAGTTAATCTAGTCATATGATAGCAACTAAATAGCCCTGGAAAAACATTTACACTAAAATAATCTTTTGAACTATTGTCAGTTTCGAGAGTGGGTTTTTGGACTGTTTTTTCTAGTTTTGCTTTGAGGAACTTAAGTCTTCTGTAGCCCTCACCCCCATGCACACTTGTACATTGTCCATTTGCTAATACAAATGGATCCCTACTGCACTTTGTCATCCGTTGGCAAATACAGACTTTGGTGGCATGCAGGAACCAGGACTAGCCACAGCGTTGGCTTTTGGGCTTTTGTGATTATATGGGCATTATGGCTGTAGCTAATGTTGTTAAACTCGTAAATTGAAATCAACACAGAAAGGTCGGATGAAAATGTAAAAGGTGAGAACTTAGCATGACACGTTTGATTCTACCAGAACAACATTTTAATTATATGTAATATAATTTGTACAAAAATAAAAACATTGTGGAACATAAATTCTGCTTAGCACCTAATTTAACTACAAACAATAATTCACCAGAAAATTTAATAATAATCAATTATCTAATAAACTATGACCTAAAAAGTGATAATAATTAATTAATTAACAATGCATTAAAGGAAGCGGTGAACCACAAGATACTTTAATAATAACCAAAAAAGGCATCTGCTTTTGACAAATAAAATAGAAAAAAAAAAGTATCGAACGAAAAAGACATGAACCAAAAGAATAAAATAAATGACTGCATCACTCAAGAGGATGTGCCATTTTCTACCCGTGTCCTCTCTACTCGAGCAGAGTGGATGCAGTCCGCTTCTGTTCTAGGCCTCTCTGCTCGAGCAGAGCAGTTCTCCTTGCGAGCAAAGGACTCGTCCTCTTCTACTTGTGAGCAGCAGAAAGAGAGGGAAGATGGAAAGAGGGGCAAGGAGTGAGAAAGGAGAGTAACCGCGGCAGCAAGAGCAGCAGACAGCACACAAGGAACAGTGAGGTAGTGATGGCATTGGCAGTGAACAACGAGTAGCAAGCAGGTCATTAAGCCTTGAGGAAATTAGATTAGGGTGATAAGAAAGGTAAGCCTGTGTTCAAGAGAATATCGGTGTGAGGTTCTGCGACTTAACTCCGCCTATGTTTTATAGCCGGTCCCAAGCCCGGATAACGGAGGAGGGTTGTGTTAGGCCTCGACAGCCAGCGTAAAACTCTGTCGAATCTCATGAACATGGATCAACGAAGCGTCGTATGATCCATGTAGCCGACCCCACATAGTGGGATAAGGCTTAACAACAACAACAACAAAGCCTTATCCCACTATGTGGGGTCGGCTACATGGATCATACGACGCTTCGTTGATCCATGTTCATGAGATTCGACAGAGTTTTACGTTGGCTGTCGAGGCCTAACACAACCCTCCTCCGTTATCCGGGCTTGGGACCGGCTATAAAACATAGGCGGAGTAAAAAAATAAAATGCTTGGCACTTCTACCATCAAGCTCAGAATTCTGTCGCATGCTGGTCGTAAGAGAGTTGGGGACCTCTGCAAATCGATTTTCTCGGATAAGATAGTAAACTCGCCCAGTTCTATTAGTTGCATCATGAGTTCGACAACAATGGCTGCAGCACAACCATACTATTTGTGAGGGAGAATAGAGAGTGGTAGTACATCGAGAATATTTTACATCACACCACTTCTCGTATCAGAGAGTCGGGGGAGTTTCTTTTGTGGGCCCCAGCACCCTCTTGTTTTTGTTTTTTTCTGATTAATTTTCTGCTCCATACACAAATTCTCCACTTCTTAAATCACTAATACAAATTGGATGTCTACCCCGAATTTGTAGTCATCCTTATTTTCCTCAGGAAAAAAAATCAACAAGATTCTATAGTAGGCTTATCAACACCTGAAGCAAACAAACATTTATCAGAAAATATATGCCGATTTGACAAAAAACTAACTGAAGAAAAAGAATATACGTCACTTAAAACCAATCTAACTAAAAGACTAGTTAAGTTTGATGATCTTAGAAAAATGAGAAATAATATCTGGAGATAATGCTTTATTTTATATTATGAATTACATATTGCAATTATAAATCATCTGACTTCTCAGATGTCTTTCAAATTAATTAAACCAGTGCTGAGTACTCAAAGATTCAAGAGGCTCACCTTTTTAATGCCCTCCCAATTTGCAAGTCGAGCCAAGACTGATTGATGTCTGTAAAAAAACTCTTACAGTATAAATGTTGCCGTACATCTAAATGCATAATGAAGTAATAAGCACATAGGTTAACAAAAGGATCAAGGCCTCATATATTATTGCATTCTTTTACCAGCCATGGTGTTTAACAGGAACATACAATTGAGCATAACCCTTAAGACCACTTGTAAGAACTTTGTTGTATAGACGCTGAATAAGCTTGCGACTGATGAACCTATCACATATCTGCATATTCATATGAAGTCCCATTAGATCTCTAAAGCATAGAAAAGATACCAGAAAATCTGTAAGATCATGAGAAAAAGATCAAATGAACCATGACTACTAAGATTGTGACAACAATATAGAAATGGTATTATATGCAATATCAAATGCATATTATAATGTCGTCTCTACTTTTAATAAGAAACACAAAACAGGATATAAGATTATCGTACTTATTGGCTGTTAACAGTCCTAAACAAATCCTCTATTACAGACTTGAAAATTCTGGAATACAATGGAAATTCTGTGGTTATACTATCAGAAAAAAGTATTTAAAGGCAAAAATCTTGAAAATAACAGGATCCACAGCTTCCTTAAACCCAATAAGAAATTCAGCACTTTCATTGCAATTTATGATACTATATAATAGGTGATTTATTCCAGTAGTCATTCACAATTCAATTAATTTTCAACTATTAAATATCATGGAATTTAGAAGATTCAACACTCCAATCAACAATTATGAAAACTTTTTAAGACTGCCAAAGACAATTCAAGGAAATGTCAGAGTACACTCATGAAAATACCATAAAATGATAGAAGAAATATAACATATGAAACAGAAAAAGCAGAAAAAAAAAGCATTTCAATATGAGACAATAAAATAGAAGTTGCAACCATCATGAAGCAACTTATTGTTGTCCAATAGGTGAAATCGCTGTCTACATTTGCATTACCAATTTATGCATGGCTCTTCAAGGAAAGCAACTTACCACTAGATCCCATGGTGAGCAAATAGATGCAGCACCTGCAAAAGGCGTATTTTCTCCCTCTTCTCCAAGGTATTTAACCTAAAATATACATGGACAAAAAAAATTTAAAAAACGCATGAAAATGAAACAGGAAAAAATAACTGCAGCTAATAGGACCTGAAATAAATGCGTTCAAAATTTATTTGCATAAGAGCACAGCTAATACGACAACAGCTCTCTACATTGGTTCCTTCCATGTAACCAAGAAAAAGCAAAATGATGCACGATGGTCATAGGTTCAAGCTCGAATTGGTAATTTGGATTCGGTGGAACAATAACATTTTCAGGAGAGAGAGATGCTACATTGAGATATTGTACATCTAGAGAGTTGGTGAGGGCAAAGTTTTTGTACTCCATCACAGCTTTCTGTTCTACGACATGCTTGTTCTTTTGAGAGAGTAGTTCTACCACATGTACATCTTCCCAGTTCTTTATATATACATACATGAATGACTAGCCCCTTCTAGTCATCCTTTTACCCCAAAAAATTAACATAAAAGAGTTTGCCAGTAACACATGATGTTAAACTTAAAACTGTGAACTTGCTAATAAGGCAGAAATTCAGAAAAAGATGCAATTGATGCTCTACCAGAATACCTATTTGCTGGTTGGAAAAGTTGCAAATTAGCTTAGTGAACAACCAGCTAAGGGATTTTTTTCCCCTAAAAAAGCATCCCTTCGCTGGTTGGTAATTCCCAATATTTTTGTTTGTCTTTCAAACCTTGTTTCCTTAGTAATTACTTCATTTTCTCTTTCACCTGAATGTAACAATTTTTTAAAGCAAGGCTCATAGAGAATTGTCATTGCATTCAAAATTCAATTGTACTGTAATTTGTGCACGAATTTGCAGATTCCTAAGTCCTTTTGTAGAGTCCAACCATATCGAATCCCAAATATACTAGGAAAAGGAATACATTAAGAAAGGAAAACTAAATAAAAATATCATTAATAAAAGGAAACTAAATCTTCCGACATCTGTTCTCATAACAAATTAAAGATCATCCAGCATCGGTGGCTTTCTTTGTCTGAGAAGAACTTTATTCCATTGTGTTCTAGACGATAAGCTTCAACCAGGCCAGTTTAATATTAGATCGAGCTCATAGCCTCATTCTCATTTAATATTCTATCGTTTCATCTTGGCTTTGTTATATCTTATTTATCAAATCATTTGAAATATGTTTTGCTCTATTTAATATCGCCAAATACAAATTTCTCCGTGTGCTAATCTAATATCATTTTGATAATATAAGTCACTTATTACTTAATTTGATAGGTAAACTTGAACATTTTTTTTGTTAGAAGCTAGTGTCTAAGGATAACCAAAATATGTTAAAATCATTTAAATAGGTTGTTAAAAACTTCTGAATAAAACATGTTATATATATATATATATATAATTGCTAATTGAGCATGGAAGTTGCCTAATTATAAGATATCTCACAAGACGGTGAGAGGAAAAAATACTCGGGAGTCGGAGGAGGCTTGAATGATCCATGATATGGATAGAATCTTCGACACTGAATACCGAGCTAATGTTCATATCAGATGGTGAATCAAGTAAATAAACATTAGGCCCTTTCTACTAAGAATTTGAATTTGACCGATCGCTTCAGCATGTCGCTTTTTAAAAGAATTATGGAAATACTGTTTAAGATGCACGTGAACCATCACATAATCACCAACTTGAAAATCCACAGATCTATAATGCTTTTCTGCAACAAGCTTAGAAAGCTCATTGCTTAAAGTCAATTTCCGACGAATTTCGGAATGGATAATAGATATATGTTGCACACACAAAGTAGATGAAACATGAAGCTGACTATTAATTAGGAGACGAATAAGGTCAATAGGCTTGTGTGGCTGATAATGAGTAAGAACCTCAAAAAGACTTCAACAAGTGGACTTAACCGAATTATTATAAGCAAACTAATCAGTGGGCAATAAAATATCTCACATATCAAGATGATCGCCAACCCGACATTGCAGACTTCTATTAAAAGATCTCAGCCGAGGGCAATAAAAGATTTCCTAACTTCTATTAACTATCTTAGTTTGACTGTCAGTTCAAGAATAAAAGATAGAAGAAAACTTCAGTTGTGTATTGAAAAGTTTACGTAGAATTTTGCTAAAGTTAATCATAAACTTGACATCACAATCAGAAACTATAAAAGAGTCCAACCATGCAATTTAACAAACTATAGGAAAAACAAATGAATGTGGCGATTGTCTGAGGTCTTACTATACGAAATGAAGTTAATCATCTTAGTAAAATGGTCCACAATGAAGAAAATAGAAAAATGTATACTTCGAGTACTAGATCGACTGAGAATGAAATCCGAACTAATATCTTTCTATGGATCACGATGGAGTGATAAGGGAGTATAAAAACCAGTATTTTGTTTTGGGGCCTTAGCTATTTGACAAGTGCGATTACTATGGAATATATGACAACATCACAATGTAGGAATGGTCAATAAAACTGATCCATAACTAGAGCAACAGTTTTATCTGGATCATTCGATTGTGATCCAACGGTTTAGCTCTGGTTAATGTAATCCTAACTAATAGTACAAGAAAAAAAAGAGATCAAATCATATAATTCTGAAAAGATGTCCCTATTACAAAACTATCAAGTCCAAGGTTCCAAACATATGTATTCCCAAATACAACAACAACAACAACAACAACAAAGCCTTATCCCACTAGGTGGGGTCGGCTACATGGATCATACGACGCCATTCCGCTCTATTAGTAACCAAACCTTTCGGTATATTATTCACCAATAGATCTTGCTCTATTAGTTCGCCAAGTGTCCGCCTTGGCCTCCCTCTCCCTCTTTTAATCGGACTCCAGATTATTTGATCTACTCTTCTTACTGGCGATATGTATTCCCAAATAACAAAAGGAAAACTGAATAGAAAAATAATTAATTAGAACTAAAAGAAACCAAATCTTCTAGCGTTCGAACTCAACAAATTACATCACATAGTTTTTAATATTCCATTTGAGACTATTGCCACTCCAAAACACACTATTTCCACTACATCATGTGAGTGCTGAAAGTGCTGGACACTTTTACCCTTGTGAGATAAAATGGAGTGGCAATAGTGCATTTTGGAGTGGCAATAGTGATTCCCTATTCTCAAAGGTCTTGAGCTATGCTAATCTGATGTTGAACAATAAAAGAATGGTTTTCTTGAATTGTTGTAGATTATTTATCATGTAAAGACTTCCTAGCAACAACAAATTTATGATCATACCAATGAAGTAATACAAGTGACTAGAAAAGCATACAAAAGTTTTTCCATACCAGAAAAAAAAAAAATTTTTTTGGAGCAAAAGGATGACTACCAGTTTGGTTGCCATCCATATATATATCACTATAGGAAAAAAGTCATGTACAAGTGACTACTCTCCAGAGGAGAGTGACAAAAAAGGAGAGTACAAACGCTAAACAATACCCAGGAGCAGTTTTTTCTGGCAGGGCCGTGGACCTGAGCATCGCGGAGTTCACCTTGTCGATTGGGCCAGCATTTGCCGACCTACTTCCCAGGGAGGCTTGGGGATCTGGGACCTCCAGTGCGCCAACTGGGCTCTCCTAGCTCGGTGGTTCAGACGGATTACGGGGTCCGAGGATTGTTTTTGGCGTACGGTCTTCTTTACCTGCTATGGATGGGATCTATCCTGGGAGTCAAGGACCATTCTACCTCGTGGAGCTTCATCCTTTTGGCGGGGAGTTGCGGCTATGGCCCCGCGGATTCGCCCTCTCATGGTTCCTTCCCTTGGCTCGGGGGAGAACAACTCCTTTTGGCAGCATACCTGGACCCTTGGGGGCTCCCTCGCGGAGGCTTTTCCCCGTCTCTGGGCCCTGACGACATCTCCCGGGGCCACAGTAACAGAGACTTGGACGGATGAGGGGGGGACGGGATCTGACGCTTGGTCTCCTGGTTTCAGATCGCACCTATCTGACCAGCGCTTCACAGAATTTCTTGCACTCCAACAGCGTCTGGCAGGCCTATGCCCGGACCGGTCCAGGATGGACGGTTGGGTTTGGCTGTCGGAGTCCTTCTCCACCCGGAGTCTTTACATCCGCTTCCTCCCCACTACCACTCTGCCAGAGGAGTTCACGGCTGACTGTAGACTTATTTGGCGGACCCGTATCCCGCTGAAGGTTAAGATTTTTGCTTGGCTTCTGTGGCGTGGTCGCCTCCCTACCAGGAGCTATAGGGCGAGATGGGCACCAAATGTGACACATCGTGTGTTCTATGCGGCGCGGCAATGGAGGACATACCTCACCTTTTTTTCGACGGTGCGACATCGCAAAGTATCTGGCAGCGGACGAGCATTGCGAGCCTTATTGCTTCAGGCCTTGAGACCATGTGGCAGACTCTCCGGGGCCTCATCCGTCAGAGGAAGTGTTGGAGGCGAGCCTTATTGCTTCAGGCCTTGAGACCATGTGGCAGACTCTCCGGGGCCTCATCCGTCAGAGGAAGTGTTGGAGAGTGCCACTGGCGACTTTTGTGGCTGGTGCCTGGGCCATTTGGCTGCAGCACAACCGGATCATTTTTTGTGGCGAGAGTTGCCAGCCTGAGCGTGTTGTACACCACATCTCCTATCTTATAAGGGAGTGGGGTTTTGGTTAGGTTGGGGTCCTCTTTTTATCCCCTTCTTGCTCACTACATTTGTACACCTTTTCACAGTATATATATATAGCTGGATGACAACCACAAATCTGGTGGTCATCCTTTTTCTTCTCAAAAAAAAAAAAAAAACAATACCCCACTCTCGAAGAAGACAAAACATGTGGTGTACAATGCGCTCTGCCCGACAACTCTCTCCATAAAAAATGATCCGGTTGACGCTAGAGCCAAATGGCCCAGGCACCGGCCAAAAAGGTCGACAGTCGAGTCCTCCAGCTCTGTCTCCATCTGCCAAGTCCCCTCATGGACTGCCAAAAATCTGCATGCAGTAGAGAAACGTCGCCCACAATGTTCGTCCGAGACCACACCTCCCAAGCCACCCAGCATGTGAAGAATAGGTTAGTGACATCCTCCTCCATCTCCCCAAACAACACACATGAGATATCCGCATGGGGTGCCCACCGTGCTCTGTAAACCCGAGTGAGCGTCCGCTCTCGCCTCAGAAGCCAAGCAAAAATTTTGACTTTCAGCGGAATCCTGGATCGCCATATGAGTCTGCAGTCTGCCATCAGATCCACCGTATATGTGGGTGCAGGAAGAAAACTAAAGTATAGGCTGCGCGCTGAGAAAGAGCCCGAAATCCAAACCCAACCGTCCGCCCGTGCAGGATCCGGGCGAAAGGGAGCAATCCTCTAATGTAGCGCCAGTAGCTCCACATAACGCTGGTCAGATAAATGAGAGCTCAAAGTGGGGGTCCAAGAACCGGTGCCCGGGCCACCACTCTCACCAACACCCGCTAAGGCCCACAATCGAGGGAAAGAGTCGGCTAGTGTGCCGCCGGGTAGCCAGTCATGCTGCCAAAATGAGAATAACTCCCCGGAGTCAAGCAATGGGCTCAGATATGGTCGCACATGGGGGAATAATGTCGCTACCCCTCTCCATAAGGAAGAAGCACCATGAGGTAAGATGGGCCTGGAGCCCCAAGATAGATCTCGACCGTAGCAAAAGAAGAAGACCTCCTTCCATAAGCAATCCTCGGGCCCCATAATGCGTCCCACACACCGAGCAAGGAGAGCCCAGTTAGTGCGACGGAGATCCCGAACACCTAGTCCACCTTGTGAAGTAGGCCTGCAAATGTTGTGCCATGCAACAAGATGAACACGACGGACCGGGCTGCATCCCTGCCAAAGGAACCTGCTCCTGAAAGAGTCAATTCGGAATAAGAGCAAGACTGACATCTGAAGCACAGACATGAAATATATTGGAAGTGAAGATAGAATAAGACGTCCACCGCTAGAAAGGAGAGCTCCAGCTTTGGAGGTGGTGCTCCATCCGCTCGACGACCGGAGTCCACCTCCGAAAACCAATATGTCGGTCTGAGAGAGGGAGGCCCAGATAGGTGATGGGCAGGCCGCCAATCTGAGTGCGCAGCTCTGCCGCACAGCGCAGGGCTTCCTCTGTCGCCATGCCAAAAGGGATGAAGGTGGATTTGGCATGATTGATCACGAGCCCCGGCGTCGCACCAAAGATCTCCACCAGAATGGCCACTCATCTGGCCTCGAACTCCGACCCCTCCACGAAGAAAACAGTGTCGTCCGCGTATTGTAGCAATGGCACAAAACCATGCCCCTGAAAAGGCCGGTCCGGCAAGCCTCCAGACTGCATCTAGCGAGACCGTCGACCGCTAGTGTGAATAATATGGGCGCGAGGGGGCACCCCTGCTGGAACACCGCGCTGTGGCTGCACCCAACCCCCTGCTGTGGATCCGTTGACAAGTACCGAGAAAGAAGCGGTGGTGATGCACCGCTTCATCCAAGCAATCCATATCGCCAGAAAACCTCGAGCTTGCAAGGAGTATCAAAGGAAGGACCATGAAAGAGTCATAAGCCTTGGAGAAATCGACTTTCCAAAGGAAAGTGCGACTGCTGCTCCGTCTCCAATGTGCGAGGATCTCGGAGGCTGTGGCATAGCTGTCGGTGATGGAGCGGCCGTGGATGAAAGCCGACTGGACCGGATGGATGAGATCGGGGAGTACCTCCCGGAGCAGACTGGCCATTACCCGTGCCACAAGGAGGTAGATGGCATTGGATAAGGCGATCGACCGGAAGTCCTCCACTCCCTCGGCCGGCATGCGCTTCGGAAGCATGAACAAGAACCGATTGAGGAGTTCAAAGCCTCGATTCACGCATTCAAACTCCCTGACCACCGCCATGACGTCCTCCCGCACCACATGCCAGAACTCCCTATAGAAGAAAATCGGGAAGCCATCGAGGCCGGGGGACCCGTCGCCATTGAGGTCCCGGAGAGCGTCGGTGACCTCGTCCTCGGTGAAGGTCTGCACTAACAAGGAAGATTGATCATCAGTAAGATGAGAAATGCCCCTAGGGACCATCTCCAAGACAGCGAGGGCCGTCGCCTGGAGAAGTCCCGATGGAAAGAGGAGATGGCAGTCCCAATGTGATGGTGGCCAGTGATCCGCTGCCCCATCACCTCCAGGTGGTAATTAGCCCTTCGTCGAGCTCCCGTATAGGTGGAAAAATCGAGTGTTGACATCTCCCTTCTGAAGCCAAGTCTACCGAGAGCGCTGCCTCCATTGAATCTCCATCTTCCTGTCCTCCTGCTGGATGGTAACCTAAGTCCGTCGTCGCTGTGCCGCCTCCTTCGTGAGGTGGCGGAAGTCCTCCCGATCCAGCCGGGCGATCGTCTCCAGAGCCTCTGTCCTCCGTGCCTCCCGGACTGTCTGGATCTGTCTCCGGCGGTCCTGAAGGAAATGCCTCAGGCTGTGTAGCCTAGCAGCCAAGGTCCTGGCAGCAGAATCTGACGCAACACTCAGCCAGTGCTCGGCCACCAACTGTGTGAAACCCTCCTCCAAAAGCCAAGATCGCTCAAAGCGGAAGATGGATCTCCTTGATTGACCATCGTTGGACCTCCACAAAAGGGGTGTGTGGCCCGAGAACGGTCGGTCCATGGCTCGGCCATCAGCAAGCTGGTGGACCTCAGCTAACTCAATAGAACCGAGGAACCTATCGATCCTAGATCTGGATGAAGGTGCCGTCGTGCTCTGCCAGGTGAATCTATAGTTCGCGGACGGGAAATCCAATAGCGACTGAGTCGATGAAATCTCTAAATCCCTCTGCTCCAAGGTCTCTCCCCTGTTTTATGGAGGGGCGATCATTCATGTCAAGTGTGACATTGAAGTCGCCCCCAATCAGCCACTGGGTGTCTCGAAGATGAAGACGGGCAGCTGAGAGCTCCTCCCACATGTCCGCCCGAAGGGACCCTAAGCAAGGGCCATAGACACAAGTTACATCTCAAGTGGGCCGACATCGAGTAGCCGGCTGTCCATGAATCCACCAGGGTGAACTGATCTGTCCTCCAACCAATGATACAGCCAATGGAACACCCCACTGAGCTGAGGGAGATGTACTGCGACAGTCGGGAACCTCCAATATGCTCCCACATCCGAGTGCTACACTCCTCAAGTTTGGTTTCCTGAAGGAAGACCACATCGGCCCTCCCACTCCCTCAAATAGCGGCCAAGGGTTGGGCGCCTCTCCTCGTCACCAAGGCCGCGAACATTCCATGTCAGAACCTTCATAAGGAAACCGTAGTCGTCGCACTTGTGGGCGAACTACTACCCACCACTGTCTTCCGCCTAGAGCCACCCCGTGCGAGCATCAGGAGTCGCTGGTGGGGGCGGAAAATGCCAAGGGGTCATCTCGGGGGAGTCAGGCCTCGAACGGGGGCGGCGGCAGACGAGCCGGAATCCAGTTTGTGCAGCGACCTCGAGGACGTCGACCTCCTGTCGTCCGGGAAGGAGGACATTCTCGCTGTTGGCCCGGTCCCCAGTCCGGGAGGTTGTGGACGACGATGTGGCTCCTTGTCCGGTGGTGGCCTCCTGCTAGGCGCCGGCACGAAATGAGGTGCCCGTCTGCCGCGGTCCGTCGAGGTGGGAGGAGGCGGCTTTGTGATTCTGACGGCGCCGGTAGACGCGCGGGGGGGGGGGGGGGGACGCTCGCAGCAGCCGCGTCGTCGCCG
This sequence comes from Pontederia crassipes, assembly GCA_030549335.1. Classification (NCBI taxonomy): domain Eukaryota; kingdom Viridiplantae; phylum Streptophyta; class Magnoliopsida; order Commelinales; family Pontederiaceae; genus Pontederia; species Pontederia crassipes. The sequence goes on from CM060190.1 coordinate 43,120,162, forward strand.
TGAGGACAGATGGTGGCTGGGGACGAGAGTACTCCCATGCGGGCTGCGGTGGTGGGAGGGGGGGAGGGCTTCGCCGTGATGTCAGAACGCCGGCGAGGATGTTGCCAGAGGCAGAGGCAGCGGAGCTTGATGAAGGCGAGGCAGACTTGCGGCTACTGGGTCGGGTTGCTGAGGGTGGTTTGGTACGTCCTGGTGGGTACCCGGGCCGGGTTCCGGAGGAGGTTTTGGTGCGGTTTGGGAGGGACCCGAGCCTGAGTGTGTGGAGATTGGGGGTGGTGTTGGTGCGATCTGGGTTGGGCGCGGGACTGGCTGGGCGGGCGCTGGGCGCGGTCGAGGTTGCCTGAGTGGGATGATGTGGTGAGGTAGTGTGGTCCCAAGTTGATGATGTGGCTGTCCGGGATTGGAAAGTGGGTTGCGGTGGCAGTGACAGGTGGCAATGGAGGAGTAAGGGTGTTGGTGGTGTTGTTGACAGCTGTTGGCGAGAGGGGGGTTTGAATTAAAGGTTGGTCGTACGTCTCCCGACCTGTCACTCTGACGTGCTCCTGGGACGAAGACCGGGCCTGCACACTGGAGCCTGCCGCCGTGCCACCAGCGACGACGTCTGCCAATGAGCCCTCCGGATCAGACCGCTGAAGATGGAGGTAGCTGCTACCGTCGACGCACAGGATGATCGACGGAGGGGGGCGACAACCAGGCTGCTGTGCGACCTCCACAGTAACGGCGGACAGGTCTGGCGAGCCCATCGTCGGCAGGGAGAGAGACAGGGGGGTTCCGAGCTTCCGGGCGATGGCCAGCACGACCTCCGGGTGTAGGAGGTGGAGGGGGATGCCCCTGATGCCGAAGACGGTCCTTGCTGGCGCTGGCATTGGCGAGGCGCCGTCCTCGTCTCACCACGGACGCCACCTGATGGAGCAGTCCTGGGAGACAGGAGACGGCGAGGCCAGTAGAGTCTCCCTCTGTTGGGGCGAGCCGGGAACGAGAAGAAAGAGCGCCGGCGGTAGGTTACTCAGGTGAAAAGGGGGTGATGCACTGACGGACGCCACCACTGCCGTTCGAATGGCCAATAGCTCCATAGGCCTGCCAGTGTGTTCGCCAACAAGAGAGAAACGGAGGAAATCTCTTGTCTGCTGCATCAGAGGCGACCAGGGGACGACGACAGTTGGCGCCACCGCTGTCACTTCCTCCCCGCTGGTCATCCCAGCATCGTGCACGGTCGGCGTCCCCAGGCGAGAGAGGGGGCAAAGAGCTCGCCGGTGTCCTTCCTTTCCACACGCGATACACCTGAGGGGAGATGTACAAGAACGCGCATAATGACCCTCCCCCAGGCAGCGAAAACAATGGGTGGCCGGTCGACGGTTCGAGCGGGATCGGGAGATGGCCGTCCACCCATTACTCAGGTGCTTGAGTCGAGGTCGCATTTTGGCTGTGCTGGGCGGGACAGGATGGTGCCTCCGGCAGGAATTGCCGGACACGGTTGGTGGCGCCGCCGGTAGGGGCTACCGGAGACGGGAACGGGCTACCAGAAATATGTGTAAGTTCTACCGTAAAAAATTCCATACCAGAATATTAGCTCCAATACTTGTCCCAACAGCAAACAGATTTGCCTTTGGATATTCTTGATGAAGATAGTTAACCACTTCTCGAACATCTTCAGTCCACCCAGCATTATAAAAGCAATCAGACTGTTTAAAACAGAACAAGTTTGAGTATCAGTAGACAGACTCCTTTTGCAGTTTGGATAGCTATGACTACTACATACTCCTATTTATGATACAATATGGGACATGTAATAAATTTCTAGTCATGTAAGCTTATCCGCCCATCAGGCAAATGGGTGGGTTTCCACCAAAAATTTCAAAACAGAAATAAAAAAGAACGGTGATAAACTATTCATGGATAACAATGATAAAAGTAGGCAACTGTTACAACTCCGCTTGCAGAAGCACTTATACTAATTTGCTTTCTTTTCTTTTGAGAAGGGAAAGAATGCCCACCGATTTTTGATAGTCATCCACTTTGCATGAAAATTGAAATGCTAAGATTTTTTTGACAAGAAACAATGAGATATACAAGTGTGAAACCTAGAAAATGCAACCAAGACCTCGAGTGTGGATATGTGATGCCCAGATTTGCAGTACATTAAATTTATTTGATTAGTTCTGAAAATGGAGGATAAATAAGACAAAATATGGATTTAAACTAATAGATAAGATGAGTTTGGATTGCATTGAGTTTAGAATTTAAATTTAAATAAGAAATGATCCTTTTGGACTTACAATTATAATCAAGGTTTAAATTAAATTAAACGATTAAATTTTAAGAATTTGGATCGGAATTTATTTAAGAGTTTTATCTATAAGTAAATTATTAATTGATTCTTATAAATAGACACCTAGAGCTCCATATTTTTCCTATCATATGAATCCCCTAGACCGTGATGGGTTATATTTAGTTGATTATTTTGTTTCCATTCAAATTGTAAACACATGGACGGTTTATATTGATATTGAAATTGTATTATTTTAACTTCAAGTCTTCCAATATATTGTATTATATTGTCAACCGGTTCAAGTAAAAAGAAAAAAATTGATTTATAAAATTGGGTAACGTCTCTGGAGTGGTTTCCTAAGCACGTGTTTGGGGCATGTGTTCCAGAGGCATTAAAGGATACCCAAAAAAAAGATGCTACCCAACCTCCCATTGATTATACAAAAGTGAGATGCAAGTAGCACCTCTCACCCACAAAAATAACATAGTATCGTTATAATCAAATGAAGCATGTGAACACCAAAATTGTGAGCAGTGGTCACTTCCATCCCTCACCCAATGCTCTAAACAACATCCAAAAGGTCTCCACTCCCGATGGGTTGATCTTGATGCAGCATTTGATTTTTTTTTTTTTTTTTGAGAAAAGGAATTATGACAACCAGAAATTATAGTTGTCATCCAGGTATATATAACTGCAAAAGCAATGCAGCACTTGATTTATTTATAAATCTATCAATGAAACATTTGATAAATCTGTAGGGTTTCATACTTGAGGTATACTCATCTGTATCACACCAAAGCAGTGATGAATAGCACTTACTATCATTTAGAATAAAAGCTTGCATGAAGGGAGATTTTCAAGGGCAATCCAACTTGTAAGAAACTATCTAAGTTGATAACCTTTTTATCCTATCTAGAAGTCTCAAATATTCCCCTAAAAAAAAGAAGAAATCTCAAATATTAAAAGTTCAATTATGTGCTTAAAGGGAAAAAAATGTTCGTGGCAATAGGACATATTTAATAGTGCAGACATCAGTATAAATTACTACAAAAAGAAAACTTCTAACGAAAAAGAAGAGGATCCTATTAAGAAAAAAGGAATGAATATTCTGGTCATTTATAGCCTATTCTATCAGTAGCAACTAAATAAAGTAGTGCTAAGAACATAACATTTTTAAAAAAAAATAATTCGATTGAAACCTGTAAAGAAACTAATGACACAAAGGTAAGTATGCATTGACATAGAGATATTACCGTAATTGAAATGCCTGCAAGACCCCGGTGATTGCTAACGACAACATTCCATCCTTGTTTGGTCATCACACTGGCGACATGCTTTATATACTGGTAAGATGAAGTTGGTGTTCATATTAGTTATAATAGAGGATGTTTTCAAGAACTGTTATAATTTTTGCTCAAATTACTATAAGAAATTTGGTTTTTCGTTTTTGTAAAATGAAGGTGACTCAATATAATGCGCTTGAAAAATTATGGATGGAGCATGATTAGTGGCTTATGTTGCTTACTTTTTATTTATTTCCTAAACTAAGAACTCTTTGCTTGAACTTCCAAATGACTTGTATACATTATTCTAGAGTAACCATATACTTTAGGGAGAACTAGAAACATTAGTGTTCCCTTGAGTCCTTGACCCTAGGGCGGCTTTCCCCTGCTGGAGGTATGAGTGGACGACACAAACGGCACACTTGCAAAGGCATTTCCTAGACTGGCAGCACTCTCTTCAGACCCGGATGTGTCAGTTTCTGATTTTTGGGCAGGGCACTCATGGACCCCACTTTTCTGCACAGGCCTCTTGGATCAGCGGTTCACGGAGTTTTTTTTTTGGAAACAAAAAAGGACGACCAGCAAGGTGGTAGTCATCCAGGGTTTCAGGTTCACGGAGTTTTTTTTAGCGTCCAGGATTTCAGGTTCACGGAGTTGCTCACTCTACTGGGGTGGGTTGGTGGATTCCGACCAGACGAGTCCACGGCAGATGGTTGGGTGTGGTCCTCTGGTCACAGTCGGCACGAAGGATCTACTTGCATTTATTGCCAGTGGGTGTAGCACCGGCGGAGTTCACAGCAGATCATCGGCTCATCTAGAGGTCACGGCTGCCCCTCAAGGTCAAGATCTTCATTACACTTTGGAGGTCTTTACGTGTTACCCATCAGCCGAGAGACCACAGATGGAGATTGGAGACAGCCGTGGAGCACGGCATGTGCAGTCATGTGGGCCATATGGCTCTAGTGCAACCACACACTTTTTTAGGGCAAGTGTTGCTACATAGAAAACATGGTACATCAATATTGACATTTTGGTGAGAGGGTGTATAGTTGCAGTCACATACCATCCCTCTTTCTTTCGTTTTTTTTTTTCCATTTTGGTCTCTCACTTTTTGCAATCACACTTGTACATTTTCTGACCACTGATATATATATATATATATATACCTGGATGACTAGCATAACCTAGTCATCCTTTTTTAGTTCAGAAAACAAAAAGAGACATTGGTACAACTGTCCCTTCAAAGTCACATATTAGTATAGACCACTAAACCTTTAAAAAATTCCACATTTGTATCTAAACATCACCTTTTTTTTTTATAGACCACTAAATATCACCTTTGCTATTCCTTCACAACCATAACCACTTTCCAAACCTCACTCCATCCATCACCATAAGCCCCTCTACGCAAAGTAACATCATTGGCACACAATATGGGTCAATCATTAACCTCTCATTCCATAGGCATCTTTCATAATCCCTAGTATCACCATTTTTTCCCCTCCTCTCAGCAACATGATGGTGGTGACAATGGCATTGCTGGTTGTGATACGAAGACATGCATGGGATGTGAAAGTGACATAAGCATGGTGAGTTGCAGTGAAGACAATATAAAGATTATTATACAAATGTGATATCCTAACGAAAATATTACCACATAAAAAATCTTTTTTGTTTCTATGAGGTATCCATCAAGTTTTGCATGAAATTCTCAGTACATTTACATATGCTAATAAATATGCATCTTACCACACTTTATACAAAATCTGTTTCAAAGAATTCCAGTTAAACATGTAAGAATAACTACAGCCTAATCTTATCTGCTTTTGCAGAGAAATATAGGCATCATTGTATGAAAAACTTGAAACTTCTTTTTGGCATAGACCAAGGATATTAGCATTTGACTAATCCGAAGATCATATCAGAGAGGAAAGGTAAATCCTAACTAAATTGGCAAATTCAAGAATCAAACCCAGGACTCCTAGCTTCCGTCAGCCTTGACACACAGCCCTGCTAACCAACTGTGCCAGCCAACTTAGAACACTTGGAACTTCTTTAACATTCTCGAAAGGAAAAGTGAATGCAACTAACTTCCCTTGCTTACATTAATCAGCCTTTGAATTGACATACAAGTTCCCATGATCAGAACGAACTTTGAGATGGAGTAAAGATTAAATGAACCAGGAATAAGATAAAAAAGAACTTACGGCAGAAGCAGAATCGCTTGTTAATCCAGGGACCACAACCACAATGGGAGTTTTATCATCCCTAGAAATAGCATTGACTCTATCAAGAGAACCTTCTGCAACTAAAACAAAGAGATAGTAAAATATGTGGACCCAATACTCTTTTTTTTAGGAAAAAGATGACCACCGGGTTTGGTTGTCATCCATGTGTATATATACACACACACATGTATATATATATAACACTGAAAAGGAACATCATGTACATGTGGCACGCTCTCTAGTAGAGAGTGGCAATAAAGAAAAGTACAAGCACTCATCAAAACCCCACTCCCGAAAAAGACAAAAGATGTGATGTACAATATTATCCACCCGACATCTCTCCTCACAAAAAATGACACGATTGCGATGAAGCCAAATGGCCCAAGCACCTAATACTAAAGGCAATACCTACATATAAACAAAATCACTTATTTTAGTAATTCAATGTTTTTTATGATTTTTATATATCCCTGAACAAGCTAGTGGACATTACAGTATCAGCACATGAAAAAGTTACGAAAGTGAGTACAACGGCAAAGAAATAAAATAACAATATGCAAAAATTATATAATCTCTTCAGACATCATGTTTAAAGTGGTGAATGTGAGACTCCGGATACTGACTGATAATGCATATTTTTATATTCGTGAAATGATTTTTTTTTTAGAAGGAAAAGGATGACTACCAACTTTGGTTGTCATCCATGTATAGTAGTCATTTTTAATCCTCTTGTATTACATGCACTGGGTTAGCTGTACAAATCAGCCAAACATTAGCAATCGAAGATAATTGAAAGGCCAGTTCTGAGGGAATTAAGGAGTGTCGCTACACTGACGAGGCAGATCCACAGGAGTTCTGCATTCCTCTATGTAACTGCTAACAGTTGAAGAATGATTGGAATTTGGAAGGCAAAGGTTTGTCTTCGCAACGTTGACCCACACTGATGTCTCTGGTGACACCTTCCCTTTCCAGTCTTCTTCCTCACTGGCTTTGAAATGGAGTAAGTGGACTAGCAATGACCGATCCGTCCACATCTCATGCACCACAGTGGAGGCAATTGAAGTGCAAGTCGTCATCAAGTTACGGCAGAGGGGTGTAGCAGAGGAGGAATATGAGATAGGACTCGTGGAAAGGTGGAGCCTCCAGGCTGGATCTACTGGAGACGGAGGTGGTGTCACTGGGATGGACATACCAATGACCTCGAGACCAATGCATGACTCGAACGCTTTAATCGCTGCACAAATGGCCAGGCTTTCAAGTTCATCTGAAGGCGAGAACTTGATCCCAGCGTTAGTGTTGTCAGGAGAAAATCTCCCGGCCACCAGTGCAATCATGACTTTGTGTCTTCTGCTAGCAGTGCTCCATTATAAAATTGGTTATCTTATACATAACTCCAAGAAATTAATGAATATGGTTATTTCCTAAACATAGGGATATTGTACTTTAAACATTGAAGCAATAGTTGTCAAACATAACAATCACATGAGTTGCAAAGCCCACTATCGGCTGAAGCAAATCCAACATGATTGCTTTTCCATTTGAAGGTGTCAATATCATTGATGCTTTAACAGCTCAATCCTTTCAACCAAGTAGCAGCATAGGTCATGCCACTGAGAACATAAACCTATGTATATTTATGTGCCAAAAATCCCTAAACCCGGTCCATAAAAAATAGTACCACTCTAAGAATATTAAGCTAATGTTTTATATCTAATTATAAAGTTTTTGTAGTGAAGGAAATCTGGGAAACAAAACTTTAAAAAAAAAAACATTAGTTTGAAATAAAGCAGGTGGCATAACAAATTGAAACCCAAGCATGTCTAGGAAGGGAAAAAGGAGAAGAAGAGATCCAAGCATTTCATGCAAAGTATGGAGCTTACCATCAGAAGCAAATAACCAATCTAATGCAATAGTCCCACCGTCACGGACAACGAATAATTGCCTGGGATATAATAAAATAACTCAGCTTTGAATTACTAATATTCCAAAACTAACAACGAAAAATTAAATAGAAAGAAATACATAATAAAAAATTTTAATATTCCAACTTATACAGGAGATGCATAATCTAAAAAATAAATAAAGAGTAAAGATGAAAGAAAACAGAGTCATCCCAAAAGAAGTAAGAAGAATGGTTGTGCATTAGCACCTTCGTACAACAATTTTGATACTAGGTCAGCAAGTTAGTGGATTCCAGCTCACCAAAAGATATTCCCAAAATTTACATATAATCAACATTGTAGAAAATCCATGTATTGGACTAGATGAGGAAACAAGTTTATAGGCATCCTCTAAAGACCCCATGATTTTGTGTTTAGAACACTAGTTTTTAAAAGACAGAACAAAAAAGATGAAGAACTCAAGATGTCTGTAGCGTGAACTTGAGAAAATAAGGATTTTTTTCCCATGGTGATTGATGTTGCACCTCTCAACAAAATTATATTCTCTGGGCAGCAGTTCCCTCTCTACGTTTTTGTATGTTTGTATTGGAAGTATTGCTTATGGATTGGTATTATTGATCTCAAACAAAAAAATTCTTTGGTCAATTTCTCTATTCCATTTTTTGTATGTCTTATTGCTGATACGTACTTATATTCTTTGGGTGTGTGCATGAAGAAAATCTTCTCGTATGAACTGGAGGTGCATGGATCACTAATGATAACATGTTGAACGATCGAATGACTGAGAGCCTTGATTCCTAGGGCATGCCTTGGGCTCTGGCGACCCGTGTGACCCACGACTAGGGCAACCAGCCCTTACATCGCCGGGGGCTTCTCCCCAGTGGTGCCACCGCCATTGCCGGCGACCCCCGTCGGCAGTGCCACCACTGCCTCCAGCGACCTCCGTCGGCAGTGCCACCACTGTCTCCAGCGACCTCCGTCGGCGGCATCTCCGATGAATGCCTTCTTGCCCTCTGCTGCTTTGCTTGCCTGCTGTCCTGTGAGCACGCGAACAGCGGACTAGGGCATCCAGCCGCCATTTCTCTCGACCAGGAAACCTGATCCTTGGTACCAGGACCCGTGCGAGCACGCCTTGGGCACCGGCAACCTGCGCGAGCACGCCTAGGGCACCAGCAACCCGCGCGACTTACGCCTAGGGCATCCTGCCCTTACATCGCCGGGAGCTTCTCCCCGGCGGTGCCACCGCCATTGCCGGCGGCCCCCGTCGGCGGTGCCTCCACCGTCTCCGGCGATCCTCGCCGGCGGCGTCTCCGACGATCCCTTTCTTCCCCTCTGGTGCTTTGCTCGCCTACTTTTCCCCTGTGAGCACGAGAGCTTACCTGTCTCCAGCGACCCTGTTGGCATCGCCTCCAACGAACTTGTCTTCTTTCTCTCCCTGCTGCTTTCTCCCCTGCTTCGCTCTCACCACCTCCCGCTGCCGCATCACCAGCTGCACTCCGGCGGCCTCTCCCTTCCCCTCCGCGGAAGACTGTACGGGGAACCCCTCCACACATCTTCGACAGAACCTGCTGGCAGCGACCTCTCCTCTCCGGGAACAATGCACCACAGGGTGCTTCGTCTCAGCGATGGCTGGACCACCCTAGACCGCATCCGAGATATCCGCAGCAGACCTACCTCGCGCTGCTACAGATGTTTAGAGGAGGGAGGGGCATTTCGCACGGCTCTGCTCTGGCCCTCTCCGCTGCCTTCGTTGTAGGGGCGAGAGTCACCGGAGGACGTCGTGGCCCCGATCCCGGATGGAACGTCCATCTGCAACACCACAGGCGCGACCTCAACAAAATGCGACCCATGCCTCCCCTAGGCTGGCACCCGAGATGGCTCTTACCCTTTCCATTCCGTGGTCACCTGAGATCCAGCGTGTCATTGACCTGCTACGTGACTGCGTCATTGGCGAGGCCAGTGGTCCCCCCCTTGAATCAGCAGCTCTTCGTTCAGCAGTCATCGCCGAGATGGGAGCCTCGCCGCCCTTCCATCTAAGTCGCATCTCGCCCTCCCCGTGGCTGCTTGTCCCAGGGTCCTCGCAGCAAAAGGAACTCCTTGCAGCGCCGACCAAGTTGTCGTCGCACTCCAGCGTTATGTGGCGGCCGTGGAAAAAAGACGATGGAGCTGAGCTGGCACCCAGTGGGAGATGCCGAACAGTCGACATCCACGGCCTCCCACTTCATCTCCAACGGCCAGAGATAGCATTGGCAGTGGCGCGACAGCTGAGGAATCCCATCTCCATTGCTCTCCCAGCCCTCGGATCGCCGGACCTGTCTATCACCTCTGTCGATGTTGAGCTCCGCCCAGAATGCAATCTCCCATCGACGTTGACTCTCTACGCCGGCACCGATAGCTTCACCCTCAAGCTGCATTACTCGGATGGTGTCTCATCGTGGGTTGAGGTGGTCGCTGGTCACCCTCTGCGGTCACCACGATCCTCTGCTGCCTAGACGCCGGTCGCAGGTCAGGCGCGCCCGACAATGCACAAGCAGAGCACACTCAAGAGCCGTACCCTAATTCAAAATCCCAACCAACTGCTTAACCCAACCCACCCTGGTGCTGACACACACTCGCAAGTTGACTCAACGGCCTCCTACCTTGAACTCAATAACCCAAATCTCCAGGATCCAATCCCACCATCCAATGCAGCTGAGATCCACCACCTTCGCGCCCACTCTGAACCTGCTCGCCAAGCCCACCTGGGATCCCAACTTCGAGCCCAAGCTGACTCGAATCCGAATTTAACCATCCCCGCCCTCGGCGAGCCTGTGAAGCTGCCCTCCCACCCCCGCATTGGTGACCAGTCGACCCCACCCCACTCTCCTTTCCTTACTGACTCGTTTCAGTCCGACAATGCACCGGTCCTCCCCTCCACCACCGCCACCATGCCCATAACCCCATCTTTGTTAGCTTTGCCCCTTTCCTTCGACCCAAGCCAGACAGTCCCACCACAGTTCACACCACCCACTATTACTGGCAGAGATCATCCCGGTGACTATCACACCCGCTGACGATGATCCAGTAACTCCCCTCCTCTGTTATCAGCGGCGTCGGCCTGCACAGGCTGTCACGCCGCCAGCAGGACAGCTGTCGCTCATTCAACTGCCGCTGCTACAACCGCAAGAGAATTTGCAGCCATCCGTGCAGTAATCATTGCCACCTCCCCAGCAGCCTGTGGTGGGGGGGTGCACCGCGGACCGTGTGGGACCCGCTGACTGCCGATGACAAGGAAGTTGGGGTGCACCTCCGCGCCAGGAGGGTGAACGGGGAGGTTCGCCCAGGTGTAGATGCTGCCGGCCTCCGCCACACTCGACGGCGACCACCAAAAAGGGGAGTGGCCTTACACCGACCATTACAGCGGCTGCTCTCCCATTCTAGGAGCAGCCACAAGAGACGCTCAGCGCCGCCACAGCCAGCAGGCCAGCAGTCGCCGCCGGTAGCAACACAGCAGTTGCCCATGCAGCCTTCATCGTCGTCGCCCCAGAAGGCAGTGGTGGGGGTGCTCTGCCAGGTGGACGGATGAGGAGGTTCGCCTAGATGCGGAGGCTGCCGGCTTCCGCCACACACGCCGGCAGCCACTAGCAAGAGGGGTGGCCCCATAATAGGGGAACGACCTTGATGAGTCAATGAAGCTTACCATATGGATTGTATGGGCCAACATTGGGAGCGGCAGATGGGTGGGAAGTGTTTGTTTTCCTCCCCTCGGGTGGCGGTCCATTGATTCCACATGCTAGAGGCACCCACAGCGGATGTGCACTATGTTTTGCTGAAAGAGGTGGAGAGTGAACGACGCTCGGGTCACTTTTGGTAGGAGAGATGTCTTTTTGTTTTGAGTGCCACCACTTTTCCTGTTTGTTTTGGGAACGGGGTTAGAAGAGAGATTTTCTGTCTCCTTGCTGCTCTCCTTTGAGAGCTTACATCTGTACAATATTTCCATTCCACAGTTATATATATAAATGTGTGGATGACAACCACAACTCTAGGGGTCATCCTTTTTCTCCTCAAAAAAAAAAACTGGAGGTGCATGCTTTGTCATTTTTTTGGGATAATCTTTTCTTATGAAGTGGCAGAAGATTTTATCCATGACATCAAGCACTTCATTTGTTATGCAAGTGTAAAAGCATTTTTGTGAGTTGAAAAGAGATGGTTAACCTAAAGGTTAATCATCCAAACCTTTCATTGATTTAAATAGAAAGAACACCGAATTACATAAAGATAAAGTTCGAAGCCCAGAGGCCAGATTCCCCACCAGAGAAACAGCATGAGCCACAAAATTTTCTGTTTAACATCAACCACCCCAAAAAGTCAACTCAATCCATTGCAACCAGAGTTCCCACAGAAGAGCAAAAAATGATGTCCTATCCCGAGTAGATTGATAAGTGATAATGTTGTGGAGATCTCTATCCTCCCAAATGCAATCTATAACTTATTCTCAAAATTACAACAGACCCCGGTGCATTGTCTATCTAGAAGAATGCCAACAAGGTGATGATCAGACTGAAGCCCCATCTCAGTTTGTTGTTGGAGGACTTCCCGGGGCTCACACTGAATTATTAGAAAACATATTTTATTCCTTTTGGGCTGAATGACAGGGAGATTAGAACATGTGGTGTAGCTGCACAGAGAGTCCATGCAACCTATTTGGGCTTGCCATTGTTGGACGGCTGAGTCAACTCGATGGACTAGTCGCCAATCATATCAAGAATTAAACAGAAACTAATGGGTTGACACATCAGAACACTTATCTCGTTCCAAAGAGGGATCTTGAGCTCATTTAAAAAGGGGTGGATCATGTGATAATATCAAAGGAATCATAGAATAGTATTTAGAGGTGTTCTAAATGCCAATGTCAAATAACTACGAAACCAAATAAAAGGCAAACTCAAATAAAACCATATAATACAAGGAAAAATCCTAATGGGCTCAGAACTGAATACTAATAACTAAGGCATAAAGGTCCGTAATCCTATTGTTGTTCTACATCACACAAAGACGTAAGAAATCACCTGTTCATTTCAAAAAAATAATAATAATGACCTGTTGTTGCTTTATCTAATGATGAATTGGAATATCGGACTATGGTCAAAGTGTTAACGAGCCTATGTGGATTAAACTTCTTCATGACGTAGCAATATTTCTTAGAGATATCCAACAGAATTACATATAATGCAGCAACTAATATTACAAATAATTTTGTGCTACATGATTAGACTAGCAATTACACGAAAGGTTTGGTTACTAATAGAGCGGAATGGCGTCGTATGATCCATGTAGCCGACCCCACCTAGTGGGATAAGGCTTTGTTGTTGTTGTTGATTAGACTAGCAATTAATATGACAAATAATTCTGTGCTACATGATTAGGCTAAGGATATTGAGTTGAATAGACATCCTGTTCGAGAACTGACTGATGACAAACAATTATATTTACTTCATCACTTTGAGAGCTTACACTTGTACATTTTACTTATCATATATATCTATGGATGACACCCTAACTTGGTGCTCATCCTTTTTCCCCTCAAAAAAAAAAAAACTATAAGTATCAAGTTGCTGAAGTTCTAACTACAGCTCTATCTATGAACCTTCAATCTCGATGTATGACTTGAGAGAGAGAGAGAGAGAGAGTACAATATAAATGTATTGTGCTGGATGCGGAGGCTCATTTGTAAGAAAGAAAAAAAAATGAACGCAAGATGGAAGTACCATCAACTTGGAAAGATCCACATTGGGATATTGTTGAACCGCGAAGAAACATCATGATTTGTTTTATTGTCTATTTCAACAAATAGAGAGAAAATAATGCCCCGTTCCTAATGGCAATAGCCAACAAGATATGCCTCAAGTTCAAAAACCGAGTTTAAATTGTCGCATGTTGTCAATAGTTACTTAAAGAACACATTTTCGGATTGGGTAAAAGACGTGTACTTAACAAATTTTGACAAAAAACTAGAAAGCACATCTTTTTCCAAAGAGCGTTTAAGGTATAGTTTGGACCTTCTATAAGTAACCAAAGGAGGATTGCCATGAAAGTTCAAGAAAGCAGTCTGGAGGTGAGGACTCGCGAGCCACGGTGTTGCCAAATACCTGCAGCAACCCACGTCGATCTAAGCACACAGTCATTGCCCTAAAAAGCGACCACGAATCGATGTAAAAGCAACAGGTAGCAGCGAGGCTGTTCGACCTTACCTCCCACGAAGGCTACGGCATCTGGTAACGACCTTCTCGTAGATCTCAGACGCCGGGTGGAAGGTGAGCACAACCGGGTGCCCCGCCAATCCCCGGCACAAATCGCTGATCAAGTGAAACTCCAGGAAGCTGTAGAGGAAGGCCAGGAGGAGGAGGCCAGCGGCAAGGAGGTAGTGGTACGCAGGGACCTTGGAGGCTGCTGACAGGAGGAGCTCAGGGACAGAGACCTCATCGCTGACGGCGAGAGCCATGGACTCCGGCAACGCGAGCGACCAAAGCGCGAGCGAAACGAAGAGTAATGGAAATAAAACGACCGTCAAATGCGAGAGCGAGAGCGAGAGCGACGCATGAGCCACGAGGCTTTTACCAGCGGTCTCCAAGACGAGATTTATGACGTGGCCAACTCTAGACGGCATGATACCGTGTTGCTCATGATGTGGGGCAAATGCTTGTACACGTGGAGGAAGGAGAAGGAAGCTGTCTCGTCAGAATCAAGTTCTACATAATTAAGATTTACGAGAGCGACGAAAAGAATCTCCATTTTTTTTCGTTTATTCTTCTTTTTGTGTTATTTTATTTTCATCTCAAATTGAGGCCGCTCTTTTCTTTCTTCTCATTTTCTTTTCTTCCTCATTTTCTGGATGTCCGAAAAATTGACTGAAGTGTTTGATAACACAGTGATTTGATTAAATAATAATGATTTAATTAGAGTATAAATTAGCTATTAACAAATAGGAGATAGTGATTTATTTATAAATTTAATAAAAATTATTTTATTATTGTATAGAATTATAAAATAAACATAACATATAATTTATGATCATTTGTATACACATCATGTTCATAATAGTTAATTTATAATATTTTACTTTGGATAATAATATTTTTAAAAATATTATTTTAATATAAAAATATTAATTATTTCAAAATAAACATTATATTTGGGCTGTAAGTACAATTGAATATGTGATATATTAAAATAAAATTAATTATGATGTTTAATAATTAAATAAAAAATTTATTTTAAAAATAAGAATAGTAGGGATAGATTATAGCATTTTGTTTTAAATGCTATTGAAAAAAAAATATTTATCAAATGCTTATAGTAACATTTCGATTATAACAAAACGCTATCCGTTAGTAAATACTTTATTTTTTTTACGTTTGACATAATGGTTAAGTCACTGGTTAGCAAATAAAATAATAGAGTATTTAGTAGCTAATAATATTTTGTTAGAATTAAAATACTACCATAATAACTACCTCTATACTCTATAAGCTAGTATGAGTAATTTATAAGGATTTGTATTCAAAACTCTAAATGTTAGTAAAAAATATATTTACCAAATAGTAACTTTTAAATTATAACAAAATACTATACGTTAATAAATACTCTATCTTTTTTTTACATATCAACCATGCCTAATTCTAAGATCCTTATCCATCCCAAATCAATTAGATTTTAAGATAATTTTTTAATAAATTAAAATTGATCCGCCACAATCCAAATCCAACTTGAAAATATTCCTGATCAACTAAATTTTAAGAGAACACTTTTTATTTATAAATATTTTTTTCATTGTTAATTGATGAGCCATCATTGTTTTTGTAACAATCAGAAAATAAAGAAAATAAACAGAAAAGAAAAGGCCAACAAATAAGGAGAATAATGGCCATAATCCCTAATAATATGAAGAATTTATTGTGGATAATTATGATAGAAATAGGGTGACTAACATGAGAGTAAAAATCGGATATTTCAAAATCAAGAGGATTAATGATCTGAAATATTCTCAGATCTGTCCCATTAGCAAAAACGAAACCAAAACTTTCCCTCATGCATCCTCCACCTCACGCACACCAACACAGTTGGAAGGGGTTGCTGCAGGTTGCTCTTCGTCTCATGTAAAGATCATTCGCAGCCTTCCTCTTTTCCATACACCTCTTCGTTTCTGTTTCATCTCCTCACAGTCTCGCGATTTTGGTCGATCCGCAAGTGGTGATCGATCAGGAAGAGGAGGGATTGCACATGGACAGCAAGAAGGGCGCGGCGTCTGAGTTGAATAATCAAACAACGACCAAATGCGAAACAATGAGGGTGATTCCAGAAATCACTTGCATAATCCCATTAGAATAGATCTACTGCTCGTCTATCAAATCTGTTCAAGTTTTATGCATGTTTAAGATGTAGGACGAACCATGCACGTTAAGAATGATTGATTAAATTTGTAGTTTTGAGTAATTGATTGTTTTCTCGGTATTATCATGTACAACATCACTTTGTTGTTTATTTTATGCTTGATATGTTCTATAGTAGTTTTGTTTGATTGTATGTTGTTGATTGATCTCCATGCACTATTGTCATTAATCACACTATGTATGGATATCATAAGATCATGCTAGGGGGCAAGATGTCCATGTATTACATTAGAAGTTAAGTAGCACCTCGACGTTCTTTGTAAAATGTATAACTAGGCCCGGATTGGTATGAACTCAGCCCGAGTTCATACGATTTTCTGATCGGGCACTATGTCCGCCCGACTCACGTCGGTAGAACCCAGCTCGGTCACCCTGAACTCGATCTGGGTTAGCGAACGACGGAACTGCAACCCTCTCGACATTTTAGGACCCAACTCGGATTCCATTGAGCTCGGCCTGGATTAGTCCTGCGTCAACCCCACGAAGACTACATCATATTTTTTTCGAATCCAACCCGAGTAGTTTTCATACTCAGCTCAAGTTCATGTCATGAACTCGGCCCGGGTCACCTTGTAACCGGCCCGAGTCATGATATCCGAGACCCATTTTCTTCTCTTGATTTTGCTATGTAAATCTGATTTGAACCTATTCCTGATCAAGTTCAAACCTGACATGATTTTTTATCTAATTATGAACCCATGATTATGTCATGATCTAAGATAAGATCTATCAAATTTGTCTCGTCATCGAATCATAGAACTATAGAGTGCCCCACGTGCTCTTTTTCTTTGATTGTGAAACTTTTTCGATCTTTATGACATGACTCTTACTTCATCATAAATGTTTGATTTTGTATTGATCTACAATGAGAACTTTTATGTTATCGTCACAGGACTATATCCATGATTAAATCATTGATTTCATCTTGACATTGAACACTGAAACATAAGATGCTAAAGTGGTTAATAAAATAAGATGAAAAATAATCACCGGGCTGTCAGCCTATGCCAAGTGCCTCTAAGATAAGACTCGTTCACTCGGTCGTAGCTTGATCAACCATTGACTCGCACACGGATGTATCATTTCGCTCGATGCACTTCATAAGTGAACAAGGACCCATCCTACGATAAATAAAGGATGGGGAATTTAAAGATACCTCAAAGTCACCTGATTGCTAAACAAGTTACAAGATAATGAAGCTGTCAAGTAAAAGTATGAATATCGAATCAAGTTGCTAATATCACGTGTTATCACGATTATGAAGTATGTTACTATATCGAAATGTCATGACTATTAAGTAAGTTATTAGGTTTTAAATTCATCATGTTCCATGAGATTATATAACTCCATGTTATCTATTGCTTATCCTTTGCTCATGGTATCCTTATGATGACTCTTATGGCTATATTTCTAGCAAAAGTATGATCTAATCATTTTTCGATTTATTCTAATTGAATTATGCATTGTATATTATTATTGACTCTCCACTAGGTTGTGAAACTTATGAGAGAATTGCCTCTCCTATGTTTGATTTCCACGGAGTAGGTCAGTGATAGTGTTTGAGTCGATGTGTTGCGACGATGTTGTAACGATAATAAAGCACATGAACTAAAGGGCCTAACAATTTATTTTTCTTACATTCTGCATTTATGAACCTTGGATGTAGTGACACTGCTACTTTGAGACCATGTAATAATTATTCACCTTCCGCGTTTCTTCTTTATTTATATCCTTTCTATTGTTGTCATGTATATTGATCGAGTCATGGTCAAATGTATGATCAAAGTTATAACATTCGTAGCGTCTTGAGGTTAGTTTTCGCCAATATGACGGAGGTCGATTTGGGAGTGTTACAATTTTATTATTCATGTAATAGTTTCCTATCATTGAACATTCTTAAGTTATAGTTCGAAACTTGATACAGAATTATTCGTGTAATTGTTTTATATTAAATTTAATATTTTCCTCATAATATTAAAAATATTTATAATTCATTTTTTCTTATTTGATTTTAATAAAAATGAATATATTAAAGTAGGGTCTAAAAGAATAATTTATTAGGGGATGATTTTTCGTTTTTTTCTAAAAACTTCTACGATAGTTTTAAAGTTTTCTAAATCAATCTGAAACATGTTGAATGATTATTTTAGATAATCTAAAATTATATTTTTCAATATGAATATCTCCTCGTATACAAATTTGACCAAATTAATATATAAATTACGTACACAGATGTTAACAAAAATAATATAATGAAAATGATTGCCTTAAATACATAATTATTTGTTCTTATATTGTGTTATTAATATAAATATAAAATTAATGAAATTTATTATCCTTGAATATTCACTCATAAAATTGGACAAGATTATTAAACCGAAAACGCATGTGTATGTGTTTTGTCTTTGCATGAAATATTAGAAGTGACGATTTATTTTAAATAATGTATATGCATATTCAAATCATTAATTGTTAATACTCTCTCATTGTAATTAAAAATACACACCATATTGAAAAGTCTAAGATTAATCAGAAAATTATTCTGAAAATTCACATCTTTTTTAGTTTTTTTTACATAATTGGTGTGAATATGAATTTTTCATAAAAAACAAATAATCGCATAAACATTATGCAAATTTGGAATATTTAAAAATATAGAAAATGATAGGAATATAATAAAATTATTCTTTAATTGTTGAGGCAAATTTATAATTTTCTCGTTCATATTTGAAATGTTTACATATATTTACTAATTGAATAGATAATAATTTTGCAATTATATGAAAGATTCTCGAAAATAATATAGGGTATGTGAATCTGAAAAAGTCTTATAGAACTTTTCCAAAAAAAATCCCTAGCTTTTTGGACTTGTTATGTGCATATATAGAATTTTATAAAATAAATCCTGATTTCGTAAATACATATTTTGCAATTAAAAAATATGCACGAAAACTTAAGAACTCAGAAAATATTTTGGAACTATTATGAAGAAATCTGCTATTTTTTAAAGTTTCAAAATAATCACACAGACGATCGAGTGATGTAGCAAAGGGCGCCTCTATGAGTGGAACTACAAGCGCTTAGTCAAACATTGTGATAAGTGATTGAATCTCCCAGTACAGATGCTCACGCGTAATGGCTCGATCGCATTCCAAAGGTTTTCGCGTAGTGGCTTTGATATCATATGTAACATTTTTTATCAACGTGCGATATTATCCACTTTGAACCTCAGCCCATATGATTTTATCAAAACGTGTCACACTTGATAAAGAACATGCTCCCATAAAGAACATGCTCCCATAAAGAACATACTCCCATATATATTCAGCATCTCTTTGTGACTTATACACATGGGACTAATCCAAGGCATGCCATGCTTCATATGACATAGTGGGGTGCAATTACTCAACAAGGACGTTGAGTTTCCTAAGAAGGGAATGATGCATGAGACATGTCTTGAATTAGTCCAACATGCATAAGTCACGGGAGAAACTATGCAGTTCGAGGCGGACAATGTCACACGCTAATTAGAAATATTACATATGATATCAGAGCCACGCTGCATGAAGCTCTGTGCATGATGAGGTGTGATCGCTCAACGAGGTGAGGTGTGATCATTCAACGAGGACTTTGAGTCCCTTAATAGGGAAGGATGCATTAGACATGCATAAGCCATGGTAAACATGCTGGGTATATACGCGAACATGTTATTCATTAGGTGTGACATATTTTGACAATATTACACGTTGGTTAGAAATGTTGCATATTGTATAAGAGCCACTATATGTGAACCTCTATGCATGGTGAAATGCGATCACTCAACGAGGACGTTGAGTTCCCTAAGTGGAAAGGATGCCTGAGGCATGCCTTAGATCACTCTCAGATGCATAAGTCACGAAAAAAATGTTGGGTATATATGAGAAGATGTCTTTCGCTAGGTGTAACACATTTTGATAAAATCGTGCGAGCTGAGGCGTAGAGAGGATAATATCACATGCTAACTAGAAATGTTACATAAAAATATACAACAACATAAAACAAATTGAGGAAGTTGTACGATCAACTCAACGAGGATATTGAGTCCCCTAAGGGAAAAATGATGCATCAGGCATGCATTGAATTAGTCTTACATGCATAAGTTACGAGAGAGATGTTGATATGTGAGAGAACATGTCTTTCGCCAAGTGGATGTGTTTTGGTAGAATCGTGCGGACCAAGATCCAGATTGAATAATATCACATAGGAATGTTACACTCTTGGCTACTCATAAAGCGCAAGGGCAGAACTCCTCGGACCCCATGTAGGGTTAATGTCAACAAATTTCATTGGCATCCGGTACACATGACAACCCTTTATTTTTCATATTAATTTTATTAACATATTTAATTATATTTTAGCATAAATTTATGTTATGAACTAGTGTTGTAAAATTTGAACTAGATGGACTAACCCAACTGTGATCTGAAAGTTCAAATGGTATGTGGGTCAATCTAGAATCGATAGAGTGATTGAGCCGGATTGGATCGGTAAAATTTGATAAAAATTAGGTTCAACCATTTTATAAAGTGATTTCATCAAACCGGTAGACTTATAAGTCCAACTTATAAAAGCATGGAAATACTATTGGAGATGAGTTTTGAATCTTGAACTATGAAAGTTGTAACTGTCACATTCCTAACTGGCA
Organism: Pontederia crassipes; assembly: GCA_030549335.1. Classification (NCBI taxonomy): domain Eukaryota; kingdom Viridiplantae; phylum Streptophyta; class Magnoliopsida; order Commelinales; family Pontederiaceae; genus Pontederia; species Pontederia crassipes. Next base: position 43,140,956 of record CM060190.1, read on the forward strand.
CGTGATATTGTTCGCTCTGACCTCAGCTCGCACGATTTTGTCAAAACACATCACACATAGCGAAAGACATGTTCTCATATATACTAGCATCTCTCCCATAATTTATATATGTGGAACTAATTCAAGACATGCATCATGCATCCTTTCCCCCTTAGAAGACTCAATGTCATCGTTGTTGAGTGATCGCATCCCACCATGCATAGAGGTTCATGTGAAGTGACTCTGATACCATATGTAACATTTCTGACCAGCGTGTGATATTATTTACTTCGGACTCGGACCGCACGATTTTACCAAGACACGTCACACCTGGCAAAAGATATATTCTCTTATATATGTTAGGAACGCATTTTATTATTGCGCCATTGTGATACTAGAGGATGCGTTTGGTGCATGAAGTATGCCTTGAATTAATCTCATATGCATAAGTCATGAAAGAGATGTTGTGTATATATGGGAACATGTTCTTCAGGTGTGACACATTTTGTTAAAACCGTGCGACCAAAGTGAATAATATCATACGTTGGTTGGGAATGTTAGATATGGTATCAGAGACATTTCACGGGAGCCTCTGTGCATAGTGGGGTGCGATCACTCAACGAGAACGTCGAGTCCCCTGAGGAGGAATATGCATAAAACATGCCTTGGATTATTTTCACGTGCATAAGTCACGACAGAGATGTTGGGTATATATGAGAATATGTTCTTCATTAGGTGTGATGTATTTTGATAAAATCGTGCAAGTCGAAGTCCAAAGCAAACAATATCACATGATGATTAGGAATGTTAGAGTAACACTATATCAAACAACTCAGCCAACATATGTTAAATGTAAGTTTTTTGTACTAAAATTATTTTATATGTCTCTAGTCAATGTCATATTCCAAAAATAAAAAATAATTTATCCTATATAAAAAATTAACTTAACTTATCTTTTTGTGTAAATTTTAGCATTTTGTCTTGAGTATGAGGTTGTATATTAATTTGTATATTCAAGATTAAAATAAAAAGGTGTCTGAATATTTCTCTTCTTCTCTTATTTACTAAATTATGTTAATAATATTTTTATACTTTGATATGTTTATTCATATTGATTTTTGATAAATAAATGTTCATAAATACTTTAACTTAATATATAAATTTTATTATTTTCATTAGACTAGTCTGACCTATTTGACCTGACTTTGGATCCTTTTCGGGTCGACATTCTGTTCGGGTTTTACAACATTCTTATCACTCATCAAGAAGGTAAAAAGGTCAATAATGATATGTCAATTGCATAAAAGTAAATAAGATCTCAAAGAGTAATCAATCAAGATTAGTATGATCAATAATGTTGATTCAATAAGAGGGACATATGATAATAATCATTTTGAATAGAGATCAAGGAAGCTGTGGATCCATTATGAGTCCACAACTGTGACCCATCGTCGATCTTAAGATCGATGACAGTCTATAAAGGCATTGGACCAAGGTGCGGCACAATGTTTGGGAGACGGTTCGAGTGTCAGTTTGCACGGTTCGACTGACAAAGATGGTTCAATATTACATTTGGGGCATCGTTTTCCTTTTTTTTCCTTCTCCATTTTGCTATTCTTCCAAACACCCAACAGTTCACGAAAATCCTGCGAGTGTCTTCTCCATTATCCTCCTCATGAAATTCCTGCCCCAGCAAGCACAGCTACCTTTTCCTCTTTGGTTCCCGTGTGTCACGGACTAAAGTTCCACTATAGAACTTTACCGCAACCGGCCTTGAAAACCTTCTACACAAGGCACCAAGCAGCCTTGTCGAGCGTCCGCACGATGACCTCTCTCTCTTGCACAGCGGAAATAAAGAGATAAACAAGACACAGAAGAAGCACTCGGACTAGTGGGGGAAAGCTCGTATATTTCGACATGTTTTCAAGTGGTCGTACAAGGTCCTATTTACAATAGAAGTAGGAAGTTGCAACATCAACTTCCTCCTTGATTTGTCAGATCTCATGGGATCCTTTTTTATTCCATGGTTGTAGCAAAAACCCCCTTGACGTTAGAATCTTCTCCTCGAGATCCTCCTCGATCTCCTCAAGATTGCCTCTGATCTTCTCATCAGAATCCGCTTGGAAAGATCTCCTAATCCTCGCTGATTTTCTCATGATCCTCCTTGATTTCCTGGATTGAGTTGGCTGAACATATCTTGAAGATCCTCCATGATCTTAAGTGATAGGCTACTGGCCGATCTCTTCATCCAGGGAGTAACCGACTGGTTTGTTACTCATTGACAGCTGGCCTCCTCGACATTCGCCATCCTTGTAGTTAGTTGGGACAGATAGTTTTGGTCTAGGACGAGATCGCCCCTCCGCTGTCAAAGTGCGCATTATGCCAAAGTTGGCATTCTGCTTGCCCCGCGCGCGCCCTGGGACGATGCTCAAGGCGGGGAGTGACAATCCTCCCCCACCGAAGATGTCGCCGCCCTCGGCGACGTCCGCTCCACGTTGCTTGCTGGCCCCTTGGTTCCGGAAGGTCCGCCTGAGTCTTCGTAGAACTTCTTCAGCATGCTGACATGGAAGACTGGATGAAGTTGTCGCAGATTTGGTGGAAGCTCCACCCGATAGGCCACCTTGTCTACTCGATGGTGATCGTGTTTCGGGGCGTGCATGAGTGGCGGTGCCCCATGTTCGAAGAACAGCGGCTGAGGTGATGATGGTGACACCTTGAGACAACAAGGTGCCACGACGAGGAGGTGGTTCGAGGAGGAGCTTCTCCAAATTATTCCTTCAAGCCGAGTGAAGACAGAGGTGGACGTGAAGGTCAGCCACACCTGGAGGTTGCACATCGCCGAGGACCGCGACGCGGTTGGGTGGGGGAGGATGTCACGCCCCATTCTTCATCTATGTCCCAGGAGCAGCGTGGGACGGTGTGCGGCAAAGCTGGGACGCAGGCGCCCACCTTGGCAGAATGCTAGTTTTGGCAGGATGCGCACTTTGGTAGCGGGTATCGTCCCGAGCAAATTTGGCTCGTCCCAAAGTGTCCCGAAGGTCGACAGAAGTCAAGGAGGATAGCTGGCCGCGAGGATCAAGCGTTGGTTACTCGCAGGGAAGTTGGCAACCGAAGATATGATGGAGGTGCACCATATCCGTCAAGATCACGAAGGATCTCTACAGTTCGGCCAGCCACCTTATCCCAACAAATCAGGAGGATCAGGAGGATCTATCTAGTTGGAGATCTTGAGGAGAAGATCAAGGGTAATCAGGTGGATTATCCCAACCAACAACCTGATGAGTACATCGAGAAGAATCCTGCGAATATCGAGGAGGATAACTAACAGGATCTCGGGATGATCACGCAGGATCATTCCAGGCGATTTCTGGTGAGAAGATCAGAGGGGAGCTTGAAGATAAAATCCCACGCCAACCAGGGGTTTTTGCAGATCGAGTTCGAGGAAATCGTGGAGGATTACCTGACGAGATCATCTTAAAGAATCGAGAGGAGATCCCGGATAACAACTGAGAAGATCGTGGAGGAAGATATCAGCTTATCAACAGAGAGATCGAGAGGATTCCTAGAATCTCGGATATACATGAGGGAGCTAGGTTGTTAGTCCCTCCATACTTGTATAAATAGGGGCCTGAAGTCGGCCATTGGACTCATCTTGTACACTCGGCATTCAGCATTCCGAGAGTTGTTGGTTTTGTTGTTTGAGAGTTGAATAAGATCCGCTTTTTCCTCATCACCTTGTGTGTTCTTTTCCATCTTGTTCTTGTCTCCACCGTGTTTATTCCGTTGTGTTAGTGCGATCGTCGTGAGGATGCCCGATCAGACTGCTTGGATCTTCGTGCAGAGAAGGTTCAAGACCGATCGCGCTAAGGCTTTCCCAAGTGGAGCTTTAGTCCGTGACACGTGGCTCTCCTCCATTCATCCTCCTTGTTTATTGTTCACTTTTCTTTTGCTGCTCTTCCATCACACCCAGAACAGACTTCTTCTCTTGAAATTATTGCCCCCAAAAAGCGATGTTCGTCTTCTCTGTTCTGCCTCCTTATTTGTTAGTCACCTCTGAACACTTCGCTGGTACTCTCACTGATTTGAGAATTCTGTGAACTAGTCTTCTTTGTTTGATTTGAGTATTCTATTGTATTACTTTGACATTTTAATATGTTTCTTGCTTGTAATATGTTCTAATTAGTTGGCCGCCCATTGATGGAAAGCCTTGGGAATGTAGTACTTGGAGCAAATTCACCTTTTCAGATGACGCCAAACCTAAGCTACAGTAATTTTCTTTTGTCAAGTATCATTAATGTCTTCGTTATAGTTCGATATTTTAATGGACAACAAAGAACAATTATTCATATGAGAACCAATCTCAAGGTGGTGGACAATTTTGGAGCAAACACATGTTATGTGCATTCAAAGACTAAAGGGAACGAAAGAGCAAGGTTGGGTGACATTATCATAGGGTCAGTAAAGGAAGCACAATCTAAAGACAAAGTGAAGAAGGGAGATGTTTATGGCGTAGTGGTATGTATTGCCGTGCGAAGGGAACACTGTGATGGCAGTGAGATCAAATTTGATTTCATTTTTTTGTATGGATCATTATGTATTTTGATTCCGCAATAATAAGGAGCTATGATAATAAGTTGCTTTGTTTCCATTGTATGGTTCTGTTCATCACAAGTACCATCATAGAAACACTTTTGTTCACAAACTTGGAATCGAAAATCATAATATCTCATTAAAAATATTCTCCACATAGGACAATTATAATGTTTTGTAAACGGAACACATTAGTTGTGATACAAGCATTCAAACATCTGAACTCTTCTTCAGTGACTTAGAACTCCGTCCAAATCCTGGAACGAGTTGAACCATCGCAATGTTTTGGAGATGGAACACATTGGTTGTGATACAAGAACTCGAACATCTGGAATGCTCTGAACTCTTTGTCCAAAACTTGAAATGAGTTTTTTTTTAGTACTCGAACATCTTTTCCACCTTCTCAATTGGCAAGCCCTTGGTCTCTTGCATGAGATCAGCACGAATAAAAGAGCAACTGCCGAGATCAAACAAAAGATCTATGATGGTCCAATGGCCTATGTTAGATAAAGACAAGTTTGAGACCCAGTTTGTCGTAGCTACAATTCCTCCACAAACTCTTCTAAATATCCAAGAAATGGCTTCAGTAAGAAGAGAACAATTAATTGATAAACTTTAACATTAGCTTAATTTAGCGCATGTTCTTGATTCCTGTGAACAGATGTCAATGTTCATTTAAACTTTGTTTCAGAGAATCAAGTAACAATATTTTTTTAATTGATGAGATAAGATAAGAACTGCCTCCTGTTATGAGAAAGCCATCGGTGTTGACCAGTGCACCTCTTACTCTTGTCAGCAAAGCCTTCAGAAGGTGAACAACAAACAAGGAGGCGGAACTGAGAAGGCGAGTTAATTTTGTGAGAAAAAAAATTTGCTATGGGCACGATGGAAGAGAAGCGAACAAAGAAGGGGAAAATCAAACAACAAACAAGGTGGAATGGAGGAGATCTGAGATAACCGAAAAGGAGAAGGCAGCCGTGCTTGTAGGGGGCAAGAATTTCGTGAGGAGGATGGAGAAGGCAGCCGCAGGAATTTTGTGAGCTTGTGGGCGTTTTGGAAGAATAGCCAGAAGAAAGGGAAAAGGTAAATGATGCCCTAAGTTGAATCGTCTCCGTGAGCTGAACCGTGCAAACTAGCGCTCGAACCGCCTCTCAAACTCCGCGCCTTGGTCCAATGCTTTTGCAGACTATCGTTGATCTTAACATCTATGATAGTCCACAGCAGTGGACCCAAAATGGATCCACAACTTCTTCCTTAATCCCTTTCGAATAATATTATGTATGTATGAACATATTCAACCTATAATCAATCAATAAATTATAATTTTATTTCCAGACATCGTATTTAATTGCGTTCAAATTTTCTTAAAACTAGATAGTCAAGGATAATAACATAAAATTGTTATATCTTAATTCTTGTAATTACTCCTAAAATATTCCGTAATAACTGTAATTCTATTATGTTTTGATGTCTTTACAAATAATGCTTAACAAAATTACAACATTCTTTACTTATGTCCTTTTTCAAATATTCTAGTTGCATTAAAAAATAAGCTAATAATCTCTTCTATCAAATCCTGATAGAAACTTTATCATGATAATGCTAATTTTTATAGACTTTAGAAACTCGTCTTTCTGTTGCATGTGTGACAACTTGATAGTATGTTAATAATTTATCAATAACTTCTAATAATATCTTTGATTGAAATGATTCTTAAAATGGACTTAATGATAGTGTTCCTCCTTAAAAAGAGGAACACATCAATTTTATCCTTACTTTTATTGGACAAAAGATCTTCTTAGATATTTTTCATAATTTTTAATGATAAAATCCTATCCAGAATTTCTCAAGAACACTCATTATGAGATATAAAAAAATAGGAAAAACTATTTCCCAATACCACGAATTGAATCATTCAGTAACTTAGCATGCTTTATCCTATTAAAAACTTTGCGTTCAGTATCATGGGAACAAAAATTGATGAGAAGGAAGACTTTTTCTTCGAGTGCAAAGGGAATAAAGATTAAAATTAAATGGATGACATAAGTTGTGAGATTCAAACTCATGTTTTCTATATCTCCGAGTGAAGATGTGCACCACTATGCTACGCTCCTTATTTCCGTAAGAAAGATATTTTGAAATCCTAACTATAGGGATTGAGATTCATAACAACCAAGTGCCAATCCAATTAAAAACTCTTAATTTAAATCTAACTTTATCCTTATTTGTAATCCTCTTTTATTTATCTATTTATTCTATCTTTATTCAAACTCTACTATTCCTTTATTTTCCTCAACATTCAGATTTAAAATAATAAAAATTATTTTTTAATAATTAAAGTTATAATTATAATTAGGAGTGCTTTACAATATAAACTTATGATTTGATTCGAATTTAAATATCTATTTTTAATCTAATTCCAATTCATTTTTCAACTAATATTTATCTTGTCAACTTTTTCCATCTGTTAATCTAGCTATACATTTGTTTCTTTTCAAACTTAAATTATCTCCTTTAATCCTATATTTTTTTATTTATAAAATAAAATAATGAATTAATGATTACTTTCTCGCAGAGCTGGGGCATTAAATCTTATCTTAAAAAAGTACATAATATATTAATATTATTACATTGCAAGGTAGTTCATCTTAATTTAAGTACGATACATACAACAACATTATTTATTATATATTATAGTAAATTAATTATTAAGTAGTTCTAGAACAATTTTTTTCTTTGATATGGTTCTAATCTTGACCCAATTGGATAGAAGACATAAAATGGATTCAAACTCTTTTTCTTCCAAAAAAAGGACAGGTGTGTGTCATATTTAATTGAATATTTATAAACTACTTAAATAAAAAAATCATCCCACCTGTTTTTAGGTTGTTAGGATGTGGCTTAGCTAATAGTATTGATATGCATTTGCACGTCATCTGATAATAAATTGGCTAATAATTTTTTTATAATAGAAAGACTAGAATATCCTTGAACTATGTAAATACAAAAATGTTTTAATTTAATATCAATATATAAATGCAAATATTATATTTATATTATCTGTTGTATACTTTAATAATATATATATTAAAAGAAAATAGTCTTAGGGCAAAGTAATTAAGTATTGAAACTATGTCTTAACTATATTAATTTGTTTCAATATCTAAATATTTGTTGAGTTGTTGGAATAGTTAAAGTTAGATATCATGACAATATTTGTTGATGTAATTATCCAATATATACTATGATATTTTCAAAATTTTGTTATCAAATAATTATTATTTCACTATAGTATCATAATGATATCTAGAAGTTAGTTATGAAAATTCATAAATTTGTTAAATTATATTTCCAAAATTGAATATTTATATCTATAAATAGATTATACTTTCAAATTCAATAGCATATCCACCCTCTCCTTGATACATAAGAGTACTTGCATATATATGAGTATGAGTGTGTATGTGTTAAAAAAAATATTATACATGTATATGCATATATTTTTATATTTATCTCTAACAAATAAAAATATTAAATATTGTAACTTACATAAAATAAAATATTTAATTCATAATATTTACATTAAAAATTAATGAAAGAATCATCAATATTTTAACTATGTTATAATGAATTAATATCAATAAAAATAGTAGTGTAGTAAACTTAATAATGTCAATGAGTATTAGGTAACTTTTTTTTGTAAAGTTAACACATACAATCCACTTATATTCATTTATAAAAAAGAAATGTAGAATATGACAAATAGTTTTTCTCACTAACATAAATATCATTAAAATATTTTAAAAATAAAAAATTATAAATAATGTTAATTACGATAGATAAAATAAAAAAATTTGAATTAACATTAATAAAAATAATAGTGTTGTAAATTCTAAATGTTAATTAGTATCACGTCATTTAATGCTAATAACATCTTTTTGTTGAAGGTAACACATCTATAATCCACTTATATCCATATTTATATATCTATATAAAAGAAAATGTAGAAGACGCTAATTAGTAATAACTCATTAAACTATGTATTATTAAAATTAATTGCTAAACACAATAATTATAAAAAATGTTAGTTATGATAGATAAAAATAAATAAAATAATTCATATTCATCATTAATATCCATCATATATAACAATATTTTAACCATAGTTTACAATAAATATATAAAATTTTCTATTTGTTGGAAGTTGAAACCATATTATATGTTTTCTCAAAATAATATATATATATGCGACTAAAAATATTTATTGATTATTTGAAAATAATAAACTGCATAAATATTTATATAATTTAAACAATTATAGCATTAGTTGAAATAGTAGTTGTTAGAAAAGTATTTTGCATAACTATATTTTATAAGTATCAAACTATAGATAATTTATTGAAAACAATAATGAATATTAGATGTTATTAAGACTATAAATATATAAATCGTTCTCTAATAAGAATTATTTGTATATCAACATAATTAAAAATATCTAAACTATTTGAAGATAATACTACACAATTAAAATTATTTTTATAATTTAACAAAAATATCTACTATCTTTATATAATATCTATGTAATTAGAAAGATCTCGAGACAAAATAAATGATCTTTTAAATATAACTATAATAACTAATATAATAAATCCCTATATATATTGTTAAAATGAATATAGTCTTAGTGCAAGAACAAGATTATTGTTATCCAAATTAAAAAAAAATAATCTACGAGTTTATAAAAATAACTAAATAATGTTCACACGACCATATATAAATAATTCTTATACATCTATTTGTAACTATTATATAAAATTAAACTTCGGTTGTATAAATTGTTAATCCATGGTTAAAATATATCTAAATGGTTATAAATATGAAACTAAACATATTTTAATTTATATATTTACTTATGTTATTTTTTAAGGAAGGATAAAAATAAAAAAATAAAAAGAAAAGTCGATAATATATACATTTTTTTGTTAAAAAGAAAATATAATCATGCAATGAGTTTTATTTTCTACCATCCGCACATAGCGCGTGGGGTAAACACAGGGTAAACACTGGTTGTATTTAAATAAAAGGAATGGAAGGAAATTCAGGAATCCATTGAGAGTAAAAAAAGATGAGAGAGAAAAAAATAGTTTTATTGTTGAAAATATTGAGAAAAGTTGTCTATAATGATAAGTTTATTATTTTGAAAAAAAAAGCTGAAGTTCCTTGCTTATTTTTTTTGTTCACAAGTTAGCAAAATAAGAATTTTTATCTTCTGAAAATTTTGATTTATTAGATAAGTTTAAATTATCTTACAAGTTAGTCAAACATTCTCTTAATCTTCATTTTTAAATATAGATCTAGTCCCCCTAAAATAATTTCATAGCCCATCCGTGATCGAATTAGTAAATCTATACTTTTCACTATCTGCCAATATGGCCTCCATATTAAATTTAGGGTTTGAATTTTTTTTCAGTGATAGTGATTCATATTACCAATTAATTGATTTAAAAATTTTAAGACTCACTTAATTGTTGAATTTGATTAAAAACAACTACCAATAATTTTAACCCTTATAATATTTGAACTAGTTTTTTTAATCCATCACATTTGATAAAAACAAGTAACAAAATAAATAGGAAAACACTAATATTTCTAATACCTCATGGGTAGGGATTTCATCATAATAGTGAGTTAACTGATCAATTTACCAAACCAAATTAGCCGACACAATTCCTATTTGATAAACAGATAAAAAATTATTAATCGAATTAATCAAAATTCCGACAAAAAGTTGAATTATTTGACATTTTTCATATGTATATCACATTATATGTTTTTTGTTTAATTCTATTAGTATCCTAATTGTTTAATGATTTGCATCATATTATCATGTTCAAATTTATGTTTACCGTCTTTTTGAATTTTTTACTTTACCAATTTATTTTTTTTTATGAAATTTATAATAATCTTTATAATATTTTTATTTTTTATTAAAATGATTAATTCTCCAAACGAAATTAAAATTTTTAGTTAACCAGAATGAATGAACCGATTTTTTTTATCCGGATAATAAAATTTTATTTTATCAGTTCAATCAATTAATCGAATCGACTCTTGCTCACTTCTACTCATGAGTCAATCTGACTACTTTGTCACTTAAAAGTATACTCCACTTCTTTTTCCTTCTAAATTATGTGATAACCATGTGAAAGGGGATCAAATATTAATGTGCTGTGTAAGTTTATTTTATTGAAGTTTCTAGATTCATGCAGGAGCTTATTTAACCGTAACATTACATATTATATATATATATATATACGTTATATATAGCTATATGTATTAAAGTGAAAAAGAAAGGTTGAGGAACAATGATCCATCCTCGAGGTCAACAAAAGTTTTTTAATTATAATGTGTAAGATAACTTTCCTCCATGAAGCCAAAGTAAAAAGAGGGAGACAAGTGACAGATACATCTAATCTTAGGCTCCATAATTCAGGTAGACATCTCTTATCAGAACTTTTTATCTTTTCGGGAACAGTATATTTAAATTTATGCATTTGCCGCCTTCTTTAATTATATATATATATTATGCATATAAGAACAAGAATAATATGATCGAAGTCCAGTTGATTGAAATCAATTAGAAGTTGGTGTGGTCGAATAAACATTACTAGTTTAATCACACCGAGAAAGATGGAACTACCTGTCAATTTCAAATTTTACTTAACAACATTACAAACAGAAAATAATAGGATAAAATTTTATCCTATAACAATTAGATCACGTATGGATACCATTTACCAAGAACTAACTTTCAACTAATTTTTCCAGCTACATGTAAAAAATAAAAACAATCTTTTTTGTTACAAACTAATAAATCCTACAAAAATAACCCATATTTCTAGTTCGGAATACTAATTCTCCAACGAAGATGAAGTAAAATTTTGAACAAATTTGTTATCTAATTAAAAATTGTCATATTATAAAACATCTAGTTCGGAATAACAAATTGAAAAAAAAAAGATCTCCCGCACTTGAAATTTTAATGCAATGGCACTTTTTTTTATCATTTTTTTGTTATGTTTAAAATACTATTTTACAATAACAATGTTTGAATTTTAAAAGTAAAAGAGTTAAAATTGTTTTAAGAGAGAGAGAGAGAGAGAGAGTGAGTGAGTGAGAAAGCAGGGCTTGTTAGCATTTGGTTACACCGCACCAATCGACGTGGAATGGAACAGGCAAAGGGAATACGAAAAGAACCGGGCAACTTTGGGCCATTAAATGAATGAGATGTAAAAAGCGAATCCTGAAGAAATAAATAACTTACGATTCATTCTTTATATAACTCATTGCTCCCCCCTCCTCCTGCTAACCGAGCAAAAGCGAAGTGCTTTCTCGTCGGAGCAAAGCGTGTTACCGTAATCTGCAACAGGCAAAAGTAAAGTAAAGGTGCCTCATTTTTGCTCTGTTTTCAGTGATTTGCTCTTTCTGTAAACTTTTTTTTTCCCCTGTGCTTGAACATGTAAGGAAGTTGGAGTTTTGGCGAGGTCAGGTAATAGTTTGAAGATGGGTGTTTGTCTCTCGGTCGATAAGAAGTCGGATTCCGTTCTGAGAGATCGCCTGGATGTGGCGCCGTCGAAGGCCGAGACGCTCTTCGTGGCGTCATCGGCGATGTCCGCTGTCGCTGCTGCTGATGCTGAAGCTCCTGTTGGGTTCTTTCGGAGTCCTGGTGCGTTTTTTTTTCTCTGACGACTTTAACTTTTTCTTGTCAAAAGGTAACCTTTTTGTGTGCTAGATGGAATTATTTTAACCTGCATTTATGCTATTTTTTTTTCATTTGTTTTTGGCCTCATAATTTATTAGTCTCTGCCACTTTCACAGAGATCTCGGAACAGTTTCTTATGTTGATAAAGCGGCTTGCACTGTGTTGTTTTTTTATTCAGAATTTTATATTCAATATGATGTTTGCAGTCTTCATATATTTATATCTAACGACAAAGATCAAGTTCGATTTGTGCACCCGACCAAGATGATATCTTCCTTCGTTATAGCTGTTTAAGCCTTTGTTATTCTCACACGTCAATGTTGGATTATGGTTTTACTGTTCCAAATCAGGCTTCAAGAGTATGGGACACATGAAATCATAATTTACATTTGGATTTTTTTGGCTAAAATTATGATAATCACTTACTGTTTTGATTACCAATAAACCAGACAATTTGATTGGATTTATTGTTGCGTTGGATATGGTTTCTTGTCAGTTTCTCTTAATGTGTGTTTTTATTTTCTTTCTAATTTTCTTTTTTCCTATATGACTGATCTCTTTCCACTTATTAGAATCAACTGAAGCTTTAAGATCCATAATCACTGTTCTATTTAAGTTGCATTCCTTCTTGATGTGCTAACTTCTGCATATGTCAAAATAATTCCGCTGTTTTCGGACTTCTAGTCCTGAAATCACAATATGATATGATCCGAAAATTTATACTCAGTTTACTTTACATTGACTAAAGGAAGACTGTATGGTTGATGCATATAAATTCTATCAAGACAGATAACCAAAATAAGATGCCGACCTTTCCCAATCTTGTTCATCTGTATAATTTCTGTCATATATGGATATAAAGATAAGTTTACCACTTATTTATCATCATCTTTCAAAGCTTTCGTGTTGAAATCAGCAGTGTTCCTAACCTCCATGATACTTATTCTGGCATTTTCTCATAGTTTATGTTTTATTATGATCCTGCAAATGATAGCATTCTCAAACGAAGATAACTGGAATCCACCCACTAGACGTTGCTAACGTGGTTGAAATATATCATTACTTATTTGGCAGCAATAATGTAGTCCTTTCCTGTTGCAGTTAATTAGTTTGTTTTAAAACCTGAAGGTGCACTCAGTTGAAAGAAACATCAATGCTCTATAAACTGGTAGAGCTAAGTGACCAAAACATTCTTCTTAAAGAAACCTTGATGCTCTACCTTAGAAACCAATTTGGAACAAGTTTGACAAGTAATACAAGCTTTAAATTGCTGACAGAGCCGGAAATGGTGACATAAAAGATATATTATGAAAAAAAAATCTAACATATTTTTTAACAAGTTGGATTATAAAACATATAATCTTGAGTTCAGTTCAACACAAGTTCCAGCATTATATTCTTCTGTTTAAGAACTAATGTGATAAAATTATAAAACCATTGAATCATGGATGCTGTGTCAATGAGCTATATTCAAATTCTTGCTGCAATATTTCACCAGACTAGTTCATACAGATATGATAGTTCCTTGCCTCTGTCTCAGAATTTTGTTCTCCTTCCATTCTACAGTGACGTTCAGTTGTCTTATAATTGAAAGATTATGTTTTGTTTTCATGAAGTACACTAAAAAACAATTTATCGTGCCTATAGATGATGTTTAATGAATTTTTTTTATGACAATATTTGTTGGATGGTGGTTAAGCAATTGTTTGACATTTAGAAACCATTTTGCTCTGAGACCTTTTCTTGTCATATCAGAGTTGGTTTGATGATCCTACTTGATGAATGGTTTGTTTTTCAACTTAACAGGCAGCAAAGAAGATATGTTTTTCGATTCACAAGGATGGATAGATTCTGATTGTGAAGATGAATTTTTCAGCATGAAGGGAGGTATAATTCTTTATACCTTAAACTTTCTTTTATCTATCTTGAACTTCTTTTCTCCTCCAACATTGTTGTTCTTCCTAACAGTATGTTTCTTTTCTTTCCAATTGCTTATGCTTGATTTCTTTCATTCTAGATTTTACACCTTCTCGTGGGTCGACTCCCAATCATCGAAAAAGTGCACCATTTTCCCCTCGATTGGACAATGAATTCCTCCTCATGAAACTTCCTGACTCAAAGTCGGAACCTCCACCAACTGTTAGAAAGACTCTGGCAGATCTCTTGTATGAAGCCTTGCAGAGTGAACTAGCAGAAAATTCATCTAATGCTGCTGAATACAGCGCAGGGTCGAAGTTTGAACCAGTTCATCCAATCAACTGCGAACCCAAATCTTTGGATGGAACTCCTCAACTCTCCGGAGCCAGTTCTGCCACTGGTGAGGCAATGACTCCAAACAGAGATCTCATAATCCGGAAAGAGAAAGCAGGGAAGACAGGTGCTTGCTGCTTGCCACGCCTACACACTAAGACGAGTCCCAAGTTATCCTCTGTTTGATCAAAGTGTCCCACGAGCACTAATATATCGAACATATCAGTTGCCACAACTTGAGAACATCCACATTGACCTCCAAGCTTGAAGTCATCTCATTGTCACCCTTAAAAAGAAGCTTGGACTCCATGTTTACAAGTTTTTATTTTTCTTTTCTTTCCAGGTGATACATGTCGATAAACTTTTTTTGGCAAGACACTCTGAGCTAGAAAACAGAGATGGTAGGAAGAGGCATGTAAAGGAATGAACGGTGGCAGTTTTATCGCATGTAAATAGTAGATGTCAAAAGTATCTTTAATTAAACGTATACATGACCTCGAGTAATAAGTGCCAAATGTCACTTAAATATTGGAAAATCTTTGTTTAGATCATCCAATTTTATACTTCCATGTATGGGTCACTCAACTTTCATTCTGTCAACATAAGTCATTGATCCGTTAAGTTATTATAATAATTTTATATGCATAATTAATATTATATAATGTATAAAAAATATTTTAGCATGCTAATAATTAAAAGTTAATATGAATTCAGTTAATGTTAATTGACTACTAGTAAATTTTTATTTATGTTTTAATTATTATTTTTTTACCATCAACCACTCTTATTTTTTTTAGTTTTTTTCTTTTTTAACATTTTTCTTTTTTGTCATTTATTGCTCTTATTCATTTCATAAACAAAAAAAGGAAAATATTAAAATAAGAAACTAAAATAAAATAAAAAAGAAATAAATTGATTTATAATAAAAAAATAGATTAATATAGTATTAATACCATTAAAATATAAATAAAAAATTATGAATATTAACACATTGGGAATCAATATTAATATTTTAAAATAGAATCAATATTTATATTAACATTTTAATTATTAGCATATTACTAATATATATGTTTTATAGATTATATAATATAGATTATTTATAAAATTTTAAATTAATTCTAATATTTTTATGAAATAACTTAACGGGTTAGTGACTTAGATATTGACAGAACTTAAAGTTGAATGACCCACACATTTAAATATAAAGTTAAATTATCTAAACAAAGATGTACCAATACTTGAATGACTTCTCACACTTTTTATCAATGTTTTCATAATCGGACCGGCGATCGGACCAGACTTCGGTCACGATTTTTTCTAATTCAATGTCAAAAATGATTTTGTTATCAAATCAAACCAGATTTTTGACCGGTTCATGATTGAACCGACCGATCCGGATTAATTTTGATAACATTGCTTTTTATCCCATGACTTAGTTATGTGTTTGGAGATGATTTTACAGCTATGTTTTTTATACTTATGGTTAAACTAATCCGTTTATGTAGAGTTTCACTACTTACAACCAATTAATCAAATGCATTATATTTAAACGGACAAAAGGATTTGTGCTACGAGTATGAGCAGTTGGATGTGACAAGATCGCTTTTCTGTATGCTGTTTTGCTTCATGGTAAAATATAATTTCCCTGCTCGCAAGATTAATTGATGGCAACCAACACAATAGATAGTGAGACAATAAAATACAGATGATTTGATTCTCAGATGAAAACTTGTTGAGATCATAGTTCTAATCAACTCTTTGGATTTATAACTCCTTCTCGTAGCTCCGGTTCTATTTGGCAATGAAATGAAAATATCTTTTGTTTGCTTGGATAAAATCATTCTTGTAAAAAGATAAAATCCTTGACGTTTTGCTTGAATTGGCTCAAGTTATATATTTTACTGATCTTATAAACAATTCTTTTACTTCAAAGATCCGAATCCCACCAAAGATTGGGTAAGCCGGCTCTTTGCTCTTTCCTATTTAAGCAAAATTTTGAGTTCGAATCCTTAAAAATATAGAAAATTATTGACAATCTCACTGTCAAGTACACGACGTTGGGTGACTTAATTGAATTAGTCACGTCGATTAAGTTATCGACGTCATTTTCGAGACATCAAATCTTGGCTAAAAAATTCTGAATTCCTCCGGTCATCTAAATCATGAATATATTGAGTCTATTTGGCGAAAAAAATATACTACAAGGTTCGAACGATGTATATTTTACCATAATGAGGATGAAAAATTAAAGGTGGTTTGTTTTAAACAATATATATATACATATACTACATATATATATATATATATATATATGTAGTATATGTATATATATTCCCCAAGGATAGACCAACAATTAAAACAACACACATTTTCATTGAAGTATGATTAAGTCATATAATATATTATGTCCGAAGCGTTCAAAAGCCATGAAGATGTCAATTCCATCCATCTATAAATAGGCACCATGGGCTGCCATTTTGTAATCATAATTAATTAACTATTGGCTATTGCAAACATCTAGCAAGTGTAGAGTGGCCTTTTGAGAGAGTGGAGAGGTGGATGTAGGTTTGTAGGTAATCGAGTGTTTAGCTAGATGTTTTGAGTGAAGCGTCAGCTTGAATGCCAGTGTCATCTTAATTATGAGTATTTGTGAATAATGAGTGTCCACTAGTAGTATTATAGAAAAGAATTATTTATGATAGTAGTATCATAGATAGAATTATTTATGATATTAAATATCTTTTGTTGGTGATTTTGGTTTAAATAAAATTGTTACAAGTGGCATCATATCCAAGTTGACTTGTAGGGTGGAGACTCCTCTAATTCAGAATGGTGCATGTAAGAGAAGTTACGAGAAGATTCTATTTAAGCAATTGGGTGTAAGAACAATTAATGAAAAATGCTGCAAATTCACAATGCTGAATTGTTAAGCTTTGATGAATGTAAGGTGCTCACCAGATCATTATGATAGGTTTCAAATTGTCGACAAGCATCTTGGATAAATTTAGTCGTAGCAATTATAAAAATTGGAGTATTTGTAGGAATATTATTAATTTGAAGAGCAAAATTTATGAAACGTTATTGATGAAAAGATTTGCCACCAACAAATATACAAAAAACTAAAGAAATGTGAGTGCAAAATTAGAAAAATCGTTATATATTGACCACGGAGGTTGAATTTCTAAACTAAATATAAAAAGACGTCTAAAAAAGTTTGAGACACTTTACCTAAGTTTCTTTACAAAGAATAATGATGTAAACTTGTAATAATTGAAAAATGAGTTGGTTTCTCCAAAATAAATTTATATGTGATAGAAATTGCTAAATTATATCCTTTGAATGCAATTAACATGGATGACTAGAATATTGTTCATGATTAATTCCATCACTACTATTAGAGGTTGGACTCATACAAAAATAGAGAGTATCTTGTCCAACAAAAACGATTTACATGCACATATATCCAAGATTTCAATAAAGAATGAAGAGAAAGAATTAGTAATCAAGAAAATAAATTCACATCGTGACAAAATCGTAAAAGATTATGACAATAATGAAGAAAATTGAAAAGCACAACATCAAGGTTGACAAAATTGTAAATAATTTGTAATAGAAGAGATCACCCTCAAGTATGAAGGAAAATCCAAGTAAGCGATGGATCTTGCAATAAGTAGCATTAAAGTGCCTTCCGAAAAAAAAACAATCATCATTGCATTAGGAAATAAAGGTATTGAAGATAATAATAATTTGGATAGTTGATTTTGTCTGTTCAAATATGATAGGAGATGAGAAAAAGCTTCGAAGCATATTCAAGAAAAAGGGGTGATTGTATGATAGTGATAACAAATAAAGCTCAATTACCGGTCACTCATATTGACAACACAATAATAGTCCTTGATTCCGATCACACAAGATGGAGCTTAATGGTGTTTATCATGTGTTGAGTATGTCTAGGAGTTTAATTGTCAGTTTCACATCAAACAATTATGTGATATGTGGCAACATGATGTTCAAAGTTTCATTATATGATTACATTCATTAATATCTTCTCAAAATATATTTTGGTGGACTTCATGAAAGAGAAGTATGAAACATTGAATAAGTTTGAAGAATCCAGAAACAAGGTTGAGAAGGAACTCGACCGAAGGATTCAATACTTTTGTAAGAACAATGGATGAGAATCTACATTACATATGAGTCTGAATATCTAGGAGCATACCATATACATTGTTAACTGACTTGTCTTAGCATACCACAACAAAACGATTTGGTTGCAAGTAAGAATCACCATGAGACATGAAGAATCATGTTGCATGCAAAAAATGTGCCTCCATGATTTTGAGTGGGGTGCATGAAGACAACTACTTATATGATTAATAGACTTCGTCGAGCATAAATTAGGTTTATCTCACTATAAAAGAAGTTGCAAAACAATAAATTTATAATTAGTCATTTTTGTATTTTTGAATGTATTGGCAATGCCTTCATTATAAATAATTTTCACAACAAATTTGATAAAGAAGACAATCCATTGCAAATGCGTTGGATATAATAATCTATGTAAAAGGTGGAGTTGTTGTGACCCAATAGCTAGATGGGTTCACGTTCCTCAAAATGTGGTGTTGGATGAAACATCATCTTGGTGCCTTTAAAGGATGTGATGATGCCTAATATAAGTAATAAGTAGAAAATATTCAAACTCAAGTACATGAGTTGCCATAGAAGCACTCCTTCTATCTAAAAGCAAGGAGAAATATATTCATTAACACAATTATTAAAGAAGAAAGGAGTCCATGACAAACTAAAGAATTTAAGAAGAAGAAAGACCAAGTCAATTAAAGGATTTCTTTGAAGAAGACTGTTTATCACCAAGAAGATAACATAAGCAATGAAGGCCTAATCAACATATGCAAATGCAACATTGATGAACATGTTGGAGTAAAGGAGTTTGACTCATTAGAGGAATCATCCAACTATGAAGAATAAAGATTAATAATGGAAGAAAAAAGTCAAACTCTACGTCAAATGAGACATGAGATCTAATTCTAAAGTCTGATTAACTAGAGTAATCTTGCAAATGAGTTTACAAGTTGAAGAAAAAGTTAGATGAATCAATCAAAAGGTATAAGTATCGTTTAATAGCTCAAAGTTCTTTAAAATTGATTATGAAAAGACATTCAATCAGTGGTTAATATGTAATCATATGTGTCTTATTAATTTGAACAATAAGTAAATCATGGAAGTTTTGACATATGAATGTTAAGAATGTATTTTTATATGGAGAATTAGATAGTGATGTCTATATGAAATGTGAAAACTGTTACTTCCTCTCATTCAAATTCTAAATTATGTTGTACATTGTATAACATATTGTGTCCAAAATTCTCTACGGAAGCTCAAACTTGTGACTAAGAAGTGGCATCTTTCATTGCAAGCCATGAAGATGTTAGTGCTATAAATAGGCACCATGGATGTCATTTATTAATCATCCGTAGTAAAGCATTCCAATCATCTAGCAAGTCTAGGGTAGCGTTTGGACAATGGAATCGTAGTTCTTCGAGTTATACATGAATAATTGAATTGATAGATTAGTTCATGATGTATTTAGATAAAGTGAGGAAAAAAGTTGAAGTGATATAAAAAATTTGATATGACAGATTAATTTTAGTAAGTGTTTGAATAAAAATAGGTATTATAAATATGAAATATAATTTTATTACTTAAAAAATAAAAAAATAATGTGTTTATTAAAAATTGTTAAAAAAATATATTATTTAAATATAATAAATTATATATAAAAAAGCATTTTAAAAACTTTATGAAATGATAAGTAATAAATAATATTATATTAACTCTTTCATAATAAATATTTTATATTGAATAAATATATTTTGTGAGAGAAATTTTAGAGAGAGAAAATAAGAAAAGAAAAAAAGAGAAAAATTAAAAAAGGAGCCGTCATGGTAACAAAAAGATGGAATCAAGAGGTGAAAATTAAGAACACGTGAGCCTTGTTTCTTTGTTACCTCGAGTTCTAGCCATGATTTCGTTTAGCATCGATTAAAATTGACTGCGGGTTCCATGAGTTCCAATAACCAAAAGCTACTTTGGTATCCTTTTTGAGAGAATAGAGAGGTGGATATAGTTGAGAAATTAGCTAATGCCAGCTTGCGAGTTGTGAGTGTAACGCCCCCAAATCGCACTCCGCCGCATGACAGAATACGCTTCGGGAACGCTACGGGTCATCCTTACGTGTACATCATATTGACCAAAAGAAAACTTTGACTAGTCAACAGAATATCAATAAATGCGGAATAACTAAATCATCATTAAGAATAAAATAGAGTAACATCATGAAATGCGAAAGACTGATAACTGACTTCATAGGAGTTCAAAGAAAAGCTAATACATCAAGTAAGTAAAAGAAAGGAAAAAGCTATCCATCATCTAAAGGACTCGATAATCATGTGCAGCCACCTATGAGCTCGATCTGTCATAGTTGACTACCATCATCATTAAGACCTTGGCATGCATTTAAGAACATGCAAGGGAGAAACCTCCCTATGAGTTTTACAACTCAGTATGAAAATAAGATAAACATCTTAATAAGATCATGATACTAGGCATGAATCATAAAAAGGTAACATCATAAGGTAGCATCATCATCAGATATGAAAGTGAATCATGATCATAATATGAAATGATAAGAGCATGCATAGGAACATATGAATAAGAAATCATAAATAATCATCATCAGAAAAAAAACAAAAGCCAGATATCATAAGAGAGATTCTTTATTCATATGTGTTCATCTTCTTCATCATCTTAATTTCATCTTTGACTTATTTGGGATATATTTTAACCCACGGGGAGGCCTGCCTCAACTCGTCCATCATCATCATCATAACTGGCAGAGCCAGCCCATAACTGACCGAGGTTAGCCCATAACTGGTCGTCACCGGTCCATCATAAAAAGAGCTCTTCATTATATGTTTTACGTCTTTTATCTTGCATCTTTTAATTAAACAAATCATATTTTGATAAGAACTTTAAATCAGGATAAATGACATAATCATGGAGAGTAAATCATGGATAAAATCGACATCATCATCATAAATAGATTAGAATTAATCAGGTGGAACATGGATTAAAAGATCATAAATATGTGCTTAATCTGGTCGAAACTCGGGCCGAGTAGGAAGAAACTCAGGCCGAGTTGATCGGTCGTCATCTTCGGAATCAAGGTAGAGCCCGGGCCGGGTTCGGATTACACTCGAGCCGGTTCGGTTCATCGTCGAGTCGGGGCGTCCCTCGCCCCCGACAAATTTTCATACACAGAACTCGGCCCGGGTTCGTCCGGTTACAGAGCTCCGAGAGCGCAACAATAATGGATCCGAGCCGAGTTCCTCCGAACTCGGTCCGGCGGAGGACCTGCCCGGGCCGGGTTTGGGTGAACTCGGGCCGGGTTCATCTTTCGCAGAAACTGCGTGTCACGCAGTTCACGTTCCGATCATCTTCTCCGGCGATGGCCAGCACAAATTAACATTATAAAACATCATGCGATAACCAGGATCAACCTAGAACATGCTTCAAGTCTAAAGTCAACATTCTATTATGAATCTATCCTAGTTCCATACCTCGAAGTTTCTGTCCAAGAAACTTTACTGCTGTCCTCCTCTTCCTCTTCCTCTTCCTCTTCTTCCTCTTCCTCTGCCCGCTCCTCTCTGTCCAGATGCACGTCCGACATCATCCACATCCTCCGGTGCGTCCCCTGCATGGCGGCGGCCGTCAGGGACAAGGAAGAACGAAAAGGCGCACGTAGAGGAGAAAATTAGGGCTGCCTTCGTGAGGAAAATGAAAATGAGGTTTTAGTTTGATTTGGCCTCATATTTATAGGGAGATGATCAAAGTTTAAATCAGAATTCAACTCCTCCCTGATCAAATCAAATCTAACTCAGATTTTATCCTTTCTTTTATTCCCCTTTTTATCTTTTCCTTTTATTTCTTTTTCTCTAATAATCTCGGGCGTTACAGTGAGTGTTAGTGTCTCTTAGTTGTGTTGTGACTGCTAGTATTGGAATGCATTATGGTAAGGGTGTCTTACGTGAGGGCTTGGTGAGCTGTGTGAGTGTTGAGTGTTCACCAAGAGTACATATAAAGCATTATTTTTAGGGTTATTTTCATAAAGCTTCCTTAAACTATATAAATTTTTCATATCTAATTTTAAACTACAAACTTATTTTTTTGTATTTCTAAACTATCACGATTTTTTCACTTCAGTCCTTCCGTCTACTTCTGTTACGTTTTTCATTACTTTTTATTTCTTTCATTTATGAAAAGACCAAATTATCCCTTCCGTCATAACACATCAAATAATAAATAAAAAAATATAAAAAAAAATCAGTGAGGGTAATTTAGTCTTTTCATAAGTGACAATTTTTTTACTACTTTAATCCTTCTATTGATTTTTATATTTGTTATTTCATATTTTTTAGAGAGAGGTAATTTAGACTTTTCGTAAATAAAAAAAATTAAAAGTAACAAAAAAATGTAACAGAAGTGGACGTGAGTACTCAGTCACAATAGTTTAGGGATTCAACAACAACAACAAAGCCTTATTCCACTATGTGGGGTCGGCTACATGGATCATACGACGTCATTCCGCTCTATTAGTAACCAAACCTTTCGGTATATTATTCACCAATAGATCTTGCTCTATTAGTTCGCCAAGTGTCCGCCTTGGCCTCCTCTCCCTCTTTTAATCGGACTCCAGATTATTTGATCTACTCTTCTTACTGGCGCATCTAATGGTCTTCTCTGAACATGATCAAACCATCTCAAACGATTCTCTACCATTTTCTCACTAATAGGAGCAACTCCGACTCGTTCACGTATATGATCATTCATAATCTTATCTAATCTTGTATGACCACACATCCATCTCAACATCCTCATTTCGGCTACCCCCACTTTACGTTCATGTTGTCCCTTCATAGCCCAACATTCACTATCATATAACACTGCTGGTCTTATAGCAGTACGATAGACTTTTCCTTTAACTTTATTGAGTACTTTTCTATCACAAAGAACTCCAGTGGCTTTCCTCCACTTACACCAACCAGCTTGAATTCTATGATTAACATCGTCATCAATCTCACCATTTTATCTTACAATTGATCCTAAATATTTAAACTTTGTCACTTGAGGAATTATATCCTCCCCTAGCCTAACTTTCAAATCGTCTATAAGTTGTTTATTTGTGAAATTGCTATGCATATATTATGTTTTATTCCTACTTAAACGAAAATCCTTTGACTCCAACGTATTTTTCCATATTTCCAATTTTGTATTAATCTCTTCTCTTGAATCCGCTAAAAGTACTATATCATCCGCAAATAGCATGCACTTAGGTACCTCCTCTGTGATACTCTCGGTTATAGCATCGATAAATAAATTAAATAGATACGGGCTTAAAGCTGATCCTTGATGTAGGCCAATTCCTATAGGAAATAAATTCGTAGTTTGAGTATAGATGTAGAAAATCGTAATAGTTTATGAAAGATTTATAAAAATACACTACAAGAAAATTAATCTTTAACGACCACCTTTTAGTGGCAACCGAGAAATTCCGTCGTTGTAAGTGTTTATTAACGTCAAGAAAAAAATTTTGCCGCTAATAACTTGATCAATAAGGAAGAGCAAAAATCTCTTCGTCTAAAGTCCAGGACCGGTCGTTGAAAGTTATTACTAACGATTACTTATTTATATTGTCATTATATATGAATAATGATAAGATACATTAGACCCAAATCATCTGACCCGATAAAAGAATATGGATCCTTTATTTATTTCTCATCCTCTCCATTCTAACGCTGACAAAGAAAAAAAAACCCTCATCTTCTCCTTGGCTCAGCCATCATGGTACTTGAGGACCATCCTTTGCCTGCTAACACATGGAGCCATCCCCTCAACCAAGGGTGCTGCCAACCTCACAAGTCACAACCCTATGCATTCGATGGCATCTCCCAGCAAGGCCCTGTGTGCCATATTCACACCTTTCCACTATATCTCCTGCTCCTATCGTTTGAAACAACTTGAGAAGAGGAACCAGTGTGGTAATATTAGCCAATAGCATCATATTGAAGGTTTTTCTTTCCTATTGTCCCCCTCCCCCCTTCGTCTCTCTCCCTCCTCTCCCCATTTGCAAAATTGGTTATTCTTGCTTAGTCGATCAATCAGACCCTTGGATTCTTTGGCGGCTTGGAGTTTCCCTAGTGGCCACGATTTGATTTTGGGGAGTGTGATTAGTGATCTATTGTTGTGGAATAGATTGGATTTTTTTTACTTTAGGTAATTTTCTAGATCTATACATCAAATCTGATATCTGAGGAACTCAAAGTATTTGAAAGATTTTATGGATATAAGGTAGAACCTTTTGTTTCTCCCTTTGAGATAATGTGTATGATATTGGGGAAAAGCAGTTTCTGTATCTCCATTATTGGTGATCACATTAAGTAATTTTTCTTTGTACAACTTTTATGTAGAATTCACCTGACATGGTTCCAAGTGGGAAATTGGAGTGAAATTTGCTGATTATAAATTCTTTTACATTTTTTCCTATTTATTGCTATTCCTTGCATATCACCCAAGTAGCCTCTGTTCGTAGTAGTGCTTGACATATATTTCACTATATTATTTTGTCAAATACTGGAAATTCTTTGTTCATTTCTTTCTTTTAGATTTTTATTTTGATCTAACCTTTGGATGCATCATTTAGTGATTGCACTACTACACTAATTTGTGATGTGAGATGTCTTAGGCTTCCTATGCATCATTCTTCAAGTTCATAGATGAGACATCTGTTTTGCGATGTTGGATCTTTTCTAATTAAGTATATATTTTTTTATGAAATGTTATGTTTATATATGATATCTGTTCATTGTTTTAATTTTCCTTATTTTTGGCAGGTTGTAGAAATGTTAAGTCTACTCATTGGAGAGTTCAAAAATCATCTAGGCAACAAAATCAAGTATAATGAGAAGGCCTTGACTAGGATTTGTACCGTAGAAGAATATGGAAAAATTACTTATCCATATCAATTGAAATTGTGCACCAATTGTTGCTGCCTATCAAGTGTTGGAGATTGAAAGTTCTATTGGAGGCTCAAATGTTGCTACAAACCAAATGTTGGATATGTCCAAAGTTTTATTAGAGACTCAAATACAACATTTATATCTCTTTGTAATTACAAATGCAATATTTTTTTGTCCTTTTTTTATCTAGGTTATATATCAAGTCATTGATGTAAGGAAGTGGTATGTTATCAAATTTAGATGATATGGCTAGACATTTTTGTACTTTATTTACAAGTAATAAATATATTTTAAATGTTTATTTTACTTATTGTGTTATGTGATGTGAGATGCAATAGAAAAGACATTTATTAATACTTCTAATGGTCAATTGTGCAAACATTAAACATTAACGGCGATTAAATCTCAACGAGATATTTTTTACAGCAAGATTAATCACCATTAAATATCAATAACGATAACAGGCTTATTTATTGTTTACAATGAGTAACGACCAATTTTTCTACCGTTAAAAATTTTTAGCGATGGTTCTTTTGCTCATCATTAATACATTTTAACGACCAGGTAGTTTGATCCGTCATTATTGATCATTAGCGGCGGAGCCTATAACGATCGGTGATTACCGAAAAATCCGGCCATTAATGATCTTTAGCGACCGTAATATAATTTTTAGCGGCCACTTTTCCCTTCGTTATTAACTGCTTTTCTTGTAGTGATAATCCTTATTTATAATATTAGATATTATTGTTTAGTTGATTTTCGTTAATCAAAATTTCTACAGTCATAGGAAAATAAGAAAAAGAGAAATTAGAAGAATGCCCATTCGTATTTTTCCAAATTCATATCTCCCCTGCTCTTTCACCTCATCTGACTTAGGTTACACTTGACGAACTAGTAATTTCCACTCAGGACTAGAAACAGTTGGCACCCTCTAATTATGAAATCAAAGTGACATTTTATCCCCAAGCTGGCTAATCAAAATTTAGGCGTATAAATTTTTTATATACTCAAGATTTCTTGTTAAACTTATTCAGTCCACATTAATGAACAGTAGTACTAAATGCAAATGTCTTTCAAAACTGACACTTACAAAATTCGATCCTTTTGACCTTTTGTGAAGGAGGACAAGAGACCTTTCGAGACTTTTTCCTAATAGATAAATCTTCATTTTCTTAACAAGAAAAAGAAAAGAAAAGTACATCTATTTTTCATCTCATTGGAGCAAAATTTTAATAATCTATAAAATCATATTTTGGCGATACAAACTAAAGATTAAAGTTAAATGTTGAATAAATTTAAATAGAAATGGACAACTTTATACACTAAATTTTGATTAAATAATTAACTATGATCTCATTAAATTTTAGATAAATGATGAACATATATAAAAATTGTAGAGAATTATGTTAGATTTCTATAAAATTTAAAATTATCTAATTTGGATAATCATGCAGAAAGTTATGCTCAAAATAGTGTTGGACGATCAACTTGTCGGTCGAAGCAGTGAGGGCCGATCGAGGTACCAATCGACCGATCAAAGATACCAATCGATCAGTCAATGCGAAGCTTGCCTAGCTCAATAACAAGACTACACCAGTCGACAGTCTGATTGATGCACCAGTCAACCGATCAGCACAACAGGCGAAAATCAAAATGTCGAGACTTGTCGATCGGTCGATATCAAAATACAACTAGACTAGAGTAATTATTCATTGTTTCTTAATATTCTTTCGATCTTCCTTTTGTAATCTCGTCGACAAATCAAGCGCTAACACTGAAAAAATTGTGCAACGATCATATAGATCAGTCGATTGGTCTATTTGTGCGGTCGATCGGTCCTTGGCTGAGATAAACAGTAACAGTTATTTTTTAAGAAAAAAATTATGGAATATAAGTCTATAAAAGAAGTGCAAAAGCCTAAAGCAAAAATATGCATCCAAGCATTGAAGAAAACTTCAAGTTATCAAAAGAAAATCATTCTCTTAAAATTATTGTTAAAATTTCACTTCTTTCTCTCTTATCTTCTTATGAGCATGATATTGTAAAAGAGAGAATACATGTTTAAAAAATTGAGGGAGCTCCTGTGTAAAAGAGGTTTCATATCTTACCGTTTGAGCTAGAGAAAAGATAAGCTTCCTAGGTGGAATGATATGTCTTACCTCTCGAAGCGGAGAAAATATGGTTTGATGTAAAGGGTTCTTCCTTGCCCCATTTGAAACTAAAGAAGAGTTTAGTGAAATCTCCGACGATCTCGAGGTCCAAAAGTTAGAGCGGAGACATAGACCAAGATATGGCTGAACCTCGTCAACAATCACCTTGTATTCTCGTGTTTGATTTCTCTCTTCCTCTCCCTCTCATATTCTTATGCATGTGATCTGATTTAATTTGCGTTAATTTAAAGTTTAACGAACGATTTTAAACTTTTGCAACGTATTTTGCGAAATCGATATTTTTGACTTAAACTCTCGTTCACTCCCTCTTGGTGGCTTGGGATCCAACAATCTCCTCTTCTAGTTAGGCATCAACATTTAATAACCGATGACATATGACCATATGGGTACAGAGATTTGATCTGATCATTTCCAACTATTGAAAACAAATAAAAGGAAAAAAAGGAAGGGGAAATATATATATATATATATATATATATATATATATATATATATATGCTTTTGTGATAAGGTTGATGAAGATATTGCTGGATGGATGGATGCATGCATGCATGCATATGTAATCCCCCTAGAAGCAGTGCAAGAGGACGCCACCCATTTGTATTCGATAGATTGGCGTCTTCTCTTTCTCCCAACTCATCTACTAATTAATGACCAAACGCCTCCCCCATGCCATGCGACAATGGATCAGGTTGCAATATATAGGCGTTGATGATGATGCATGCCTTGTACACTCACTCCTCCATCATAAGTCATATATAACTTCAAACGGTCAAATAAGTGGGATTCTCTTGAGTTCTTTGTGATATTTGCTTTAATGAATAAGTTGTGATTGTAATTTTGGATAGAATTAAACAAAAATAGTTTGGAAGCGTGTTTGTGCAAAATATGAGGACCGAAAGATTTTTTTTAAGGAGATAAATGTTAAGTCAAATAAGAAAACATATTTGACTTTCTTTAAATCCATTTAAAAAATATAATTCTTTACTTAAAAAACAGAAAAAATATCAAATTATGAATCTTATTTGTAATAATTAGTACATAAATAATAAGTAAAATATTGAATATGTTCTATTGATCAAATCTAATGTACAATATTTAATTTTTAAAAACTGACCTATTGAATATTTATTTTGATAAGTTTAATATTTTAATTAACTGAACCAAATAGCTTATTATTTTAATTGAGCTATTACAACTATATGATTGGTTAAATGTTAAAAAATAATTTCAAACTTAAAATAAATTAATAAGATAACACAAATGAAAAAAAAAAAGAAAACTAGTTTTTTGCGACATAAGAGAGGGAATGCCATAGGAAACAGAAAAAAATCACTTCATCAAATGAAAAAAGGGAATCAGGTTCACTCCCTCTTTTTTTTTTTAGGTCATACAAACTCTAGGTTCCATCATTTGGTTCCTGTTTGATTTTTTTTCCAAATTTACATCATTGGGAAAAATTAATCTGAACCGGATGTAATTCATTCCGAGCTAGTCCCGATTGTCAAACATTGCATGTACAAATTCAGAAATTAACTTTAAAATATCATGAAGTCACTAGAACAAATGATGACATGCACATCTGACTCAAGTGTAATTTCCCTATATGTACAAAATTTTAATCATATGACTTAAGGCTAAAGAAAAGTATCATAAATAATGGAGTGCACTATAGAATAGTTTCTTTAAAACACGAGGACAAGATTTTGCAGCACTTAACATTTTTGAATGTAGGGCAATAATAAAAAGCAAGCTAAGTTCCACTAAGGAAAGAGATAAGAAAGAGACATCAGCCAACATTACATATATGCTTATACTATTTTTCGCATAGTGTATGCTTATACCATTTTTCACGTAGTGTATGACGCAGACAAGAATACTTCACTCTTCACTATAGGATAAAAAAATCCTGTGGTAATGCATAGATCAACAAAATAACTTTCTCACAAATGCATAACAAAATGTCATAATTTGCATAATCCTGGAGCTTGACACAAGTTGTGTTTCATAGAGTTCTTTTCATATGCTATCTACAAAAAGAAAAAAATGGTTTGCTTTTTTTTGAGTCAAGTGTTTGATAAATTTTTTTTCTGTTTGTTGCCTTGCACAATTTCTAGAAATCATAACCATTTCTCTAGCTTTTTGAGAAAAGAAGTGACCGATCCTTTGATGAAAGCTTTTGCGCCTTGCTGTTCATGAGTTTACCAGGTACATAGGAAAGTACCTTTATGAATTTAAATAAATGATTATTTGAATGAAATAAATCTATATTTAATCGGAATGACAATTTAAAATTGCACCTACAACACATATATAAATATTAACAGTTCATAAGGAACCTTTTTGATCAGTTAGTAATAATTAGTTCTCATTTCTCCATGTATACAACTACCATTAAGTCGCTCACCGGCAGGCCCTTACGTTTTAATGTTTTAGAATAAAGTTAAAGCATCCGCGTTTGCGATCTCAAGATCGACCTGATCCGATTCCTTTCTCATTGTGCCAAATGCTTTAAGCCTTTAACCTTCCAATTTGTGTGTGCGTGCGCGTGAGGGAGGGAGGGAGGGAGGGAGGGAGGGAGGGAGGGAGAGAGAGAGAGAGAGAGAGAGAGAGAGAGAGAGAGAGAGAGAGAAGGCGGGGAAGATAGAGACGTGTCAAGAAACATGCAAATGTCCTACTTTTAAGACATGATTTGGGCCATTTATCATGTGGCAAAAAGGCAAATTAACAGCACACATTACCTTGCTTTCACACAATTGCATCCATTGTTCTCCTTTAAAAAGGCCACACCACCCCTTCAGGCCTTTACTTCATAAACAAGTAGAGGTAGTCTGACACTCAAAACAAACTAACTAAGCAGTTCAAGAGGACTACCCTGCTTATGCTGCTACTGCTGCTGCCAATTTAACCCTCCAAAATCCAAATATGGACTCGCCATGGCTCCTGACCTCCACCTCTCTCCTTCTCCTCATCCTCTGCACCAACTTCCGGCGGGAGTTCTGCGACGCTCGCCCCATAATTACTCCGGAACTCGACAATAAGAATGCTGTTTCGGAATCTGAGATTGCCGGGTTCTGTGCCTCGGTGGTTGCCCCTCATGGCTACAAGTGCGAAGAATTTGAGGTGTGCTTGAGCAGCATAATTGGGATATATTACATGCATTCTTGCATGCATATATAATTCACAGGCTAAGAATGTTTTTGAATGTTCTACCTTGCTTGATGTTTTTAGGTTAAAACGGACGATGGATATATACTCACCATCCAAAGGATACCGGAGGGACGGATAGGCGGCAGCGGCAGCCAGAAGAAGCAGCCTGTGCTGTTGCAGCATGGCGTCCTCATGGTAATTTAGTTTTTGGAATGCATCCTAGTTTTATTTACACATATAGCTAGCAGCATAAAAAAATCGTATTCTTCTCGATTCCATGAAATCTATGGTGCATGTATATATATATATATATATATATATATATATATATATATATATATATATATATATATATATATACATACATATCACACGCTACAATGCATTAGTATTCTATATCATGCATTCATTTGAGTATCCTTTAATTTGGATGGTGAGTGTGCAATATCACTAGTGCATTAGTTTTTTGTGCATAGTTGGGAGTAAGGGTGCCGCCTTTGTCCTACATATATATGTGCTTTATTCTTATACGGCCTGGCCACGTATAGTGCACCCACTGTGTAACTAACGTAAGGTAATGCATCGAATTCAATGTTGAAGAGATGACTACAAATGTCTTAGAAATCAAGTGATCATAGAGTTGGTACTCAATATATTTGACCGTAATTAGTGTACAAACGATGTGGTATTATCAACTTTAATAATAAATCGAGACGCTGATGCAGCCACCACGATGCATCATCCAATCACACAGTATCTTTACATTAAGTTGTGTGCTTAAACTATATTTTAGCCACAGGATATGTTCCTTGTATATATGACTGTTACAACTTTTGTTGTACATCACAAGTAACTGATATCATTAACTTATAGAAAACGAACTTAAGGTTAAGGAATCTTGATTAATTAATTCAGCTAGCTTTAATAATGCCAAGTGTTAGGGCTTTACTTCCCTCCCAGTTAATTAAAAAAAACTCAAGTCATGACTTGAGTTTTTTTAATTATTACTGATTATTGCAATAACAGGATGCTTAATTAATATGAAGAGATCGTAGTGAGGAGCTAGAAATTATGTAGGAAATAAGAGTGATTAAATATCTTCTACAAAAAGGTTGAATATCCAATTAGTTTGGCATGCAAAGTTATTGGATGCATTCGACGTGCATATCACTTGGCGAGGGAGGCTCCAAATTTGGAGTTCGTCTGGACGTCCTTGAAGTTGTCAAACTGCCTGCAACTCAGAAGATTACGACTCATGACGTCGTCTTGCATGGAGGTCGAGATAGGGACGGCGCCCGACTCTATTCGTATTTCGTGGCGGGGATGTGGCCCATTCCCGCCTCTGCTCCCTCCCGTCTTAGGCTCGAATCCTGGGGGCGGGATTATTTATCCCCTATCCCCCCTCCATTCCTAGTTGAAATATCTTAATCTTCTAACATTTTTTTTATAAAATAATTAATAATTATTAAAAAATATTTAAATAATCATAATAAAATGATAAGTATATATTAAGTTATTGAGATATAACTATTTAAAATAATATAGTATAATATTTTATTATATAATATTAAGAATCAGATATAATACTTCTTTAAAAAATAAAACTATTAAATTAATATTTAAAAATATATTAAATTTGAAGATCTAGTCCCATGGGGTGAGAGAGTGCTCTTGATGTCACTTTTGGGCCCGTCCTTGTGGGAAATTTTTTTTTATGAACGGAGCCAGTCCAATCGAAAATTTCTCGTGGGACTCGACGATTGTCATGAATTTTTGCCATGCCTAAGGGTCTGTTTGGATTGAGAGTTATGAAGGGGTGAGATGAAATATTGGAGAATGAAATTAGTTAAATCATATTTGGCAATATTTTTTATTTAAATTAAGAGGGGTAGAGTGAAATAGTTAAGCCCTTTAAACACCATATTTTTTATTCTACCAAATTGGTGGAATGAGGAAGGATAAATTATTTTAGACAAAATTAACCTCTTTCCCTTTTTTATTACCAAATTAAATTATTTCTCTTCCTACCAAATTAAATCACCTCCCTCTCCCCCCCCCTCCCCCCTCTCTCTCATTCATTGATATATATCATCATATATTATTTTTTTTCTAATATGAATACATATTTATCTATAATTTTTTATTAAATAAAACTCTTTAGTAAATATAAAATTTTATTCAAAATAAATATAAATATACTATTTAAAAATAATTTAATATTAATATAATATTTTCAACCAGGTTGAAACGTAAAATTTGAATTCAATCTTGATCCGACTCGACCCGACCGGGTGTCAAAGAAATGAGACTCGATTCTGATCCAATTATAAATCGGGTCGAAAAAAATTTGAGAAATCCTAGTCGGTGCGAGCGAGGGCAACCAGGTCATCCGAATTTATGTTCACCCATAATTAACGATTATAAAATACTTTAAATATATAATGAAGGATAAAAATAACTTTTATACAAATAAAACCTTCGTTACCCCACTCCACATCTTACATAATTTATTATCTAAATATGAAATTTCTAATGACACATCACGCCACCCCATTCTGTCCTTCGCCACATCACCCCATCACATCCCTTCATTAATTATTTACCAATCAAACCCTAAGTGAGGATGGATAAGGAGTTGTGGTGTCTTAGTAATTTAATAAAACTTAATGGAATGGATTTTTCATATTACATTAATGGTGAGTAAGAATAAAAGAAATAGGTGCATATATAACACAGTGTTGCGCTGGGAAAAAAAATGTGTAATGCAAAAGTTTATCATACATATGTACACATAATATTTGATGATAGCAAACTTGATAATAACAAGCTTGCACACATAATATGTATTATTATTATTAGGATAAAAACAAGGTTGCATGCATCATGATTGAGTTACAATTATTGGCATCCCGTACAAGAACTCGCACATCCGTACGCACGTATCTATCGTCCAGTCCATCTCACTAATTTGTTTGTGTTGGGCTGATCGGTGCCAGCAGTTGGAGACTGGATTCTACTCTACTGCTACCCCTAGCAGGTTGTCAGAAGCCACCAGATTCAGGTCCATCAATCGAAGTTAATATTCGCGTCAGGTTAATTTAATGGAAAAAAAAGGTCCAAAAATTAACTATAATCAAATGAAGGAAAAGAAAATAAAATTGGGTCGGTATATTATTTTTATTGATATAACATTATTTATTTAAAATTTAATATTTCATTACATATAATTTATTAATATTTAATAATAAGTTTTTTTTAAAACACTAATTTATATTTTTTAACAAAATTATATTTTATATTTATAATATATTATATTTAAATATTCACCAAAATTAATTTATAATATGTATTCTTTCCTATCACATTAATTACATATTTCTTCATCGTTATGTTTCACCCTATTAAAACACATTTTGAATTAATCTTTTAATTTAATTATTCACTTAGAATTCGAAAAACTTAAGATTTCAATATCCATGAGAACTTTAATTTAGAAAATTAACCTACTTTACAGTTATAATGATGATGATGATGATGAATTGAATTATTGTGTTATATGTATGGTAGGATGGGTTGACTTGGGTGTTGAGTTGTCCGGAGGAGTCGCTTGCATTCATCTTGGCCGACCAGGGTTTCGATGTGTGGATTGCCAACACTAGAGGAACAAGGTGGAGCCGCCGCCATGCCTCCCTCAATCCGGCCACCACGGTATACAATTCACCATTCGTTCTTTCTTCTAATTTTATGACTTTTAATATATATATATATATATATATATATATATATATATATATATGTATAACTTGATTCCATGTGTTCGTGTTGCTCTCCGTTACAATATCTAACCGTTTTTAAGAATATTGTTCTCTTATTTTATATCCAAAAGATGTGATATGCTAAAGTTGACATTGCTAATAATATAAAATTGTTCTTCTTAACGACTTAAGTTTGTAAAAAATATCAAATCTAACATGGTATCAAAGTAAGAGGTCAAAAATTCAAACATCATTAAGCTCTTATTAAAAAAATATTTTTCTAAGAATACTTTTAGGCTTGAACTAGACTAAAAATTGTCAGCCCCCACATTAAGAAAGAGAGTTAAGAATATAAAAATCAATAATGTTATTCTTCCTAATAAAAAAATTAGTTAGCACATTAAATTTAATAGACATATTAAGATTATAAATGTATAGATAGTGTCTTTCTAATAATTATTTATTAAGATGGAGAGTATTATAGTAAAATTTAATATAGTATATTAGGAGTAAAACGGAGAGTATCTGAACTCAAATACAGTATTATGTATTTTCTTTTTATCATTTCACTTGAGGAGTTAAATTAGATGAAAATATTGTATACTTTTATAATAATTGATAACTCATTTAAATTTAACACTATTATCATATTATGATTATATATATAATTGGGTAAATCATATAAAAAAAATTGCACCCGTGCTTTGGTTTTAGATTTAACACAAATTTTAATATTGTATATAAAACTCATGAACTTTTAAATTTATTTAAATGTAGTTTTAGTTATCAATTTAGCAACCCCTAAATGAATAAGTGAATGACATACCTAGAATGTTTAGGTTAAAAAGGACTAAAAATTAATATATTACCATTTTGTTTTATATAATGTTATCGTTAAATAAAATCAATCAAAATTTATCTTATACAAAATTTAAACATTTATATGTAAATAAACAAAAAATTTGATGACTTAATATTCAATTATATTCTTTTTTATTGAATTATAATATAAACTATAATTAATTTAAAAGTTATGACCTTATATATAAAATAAAAATATATATATTAACTTTTCAATCAAAAGAAAAAGTTAATATTTTTCATACAATTTTAACCTTCTTTTTTTTGGAGCAGGCGTATTGGGCTTGGTCTTGGGACGAGTTGGTCACCCATGATTTACCTTCCACCGTAAATTATGTCCACCAACGAACAGGGCAGAACTTGCACTATGTTGGCCACTCCCTGGTATGATATTACTCTCTCTCTCTCTCTCTCTGCATAAAAAAAGATCTGTCTTTCTGTTCGATTTTGGAATTTAATTAGATCCTAATGGAAGGGTAAAATATGAGAATTTTGTGCTATATTTTACCCTTTGCAAATATTTCAGGGAAAAGAATCTAAGAAAATTAAACAAATATTTGAGATCAGAAAAAAAAATAAGATAGCAAAAAGAATCATCTTTTATTTTCTTTTCAAATGGTAGCACAAGTTAAGGAAATAAGGAATGCAATTGGATAAATTGAAAAGAGACATTTAAAATTCACATAAAAAAAATGAGGTCGAGGCCAAGTGTGAAAAGCTTGAAAGATGAGCACAGATGATATTTTGACAGTAGGTATCTTGCAGGGAACTCTGATAGCCCTGTCATCCTTCTCTGAAAGGAAGCTGGTGGACAAGCTGAAATCAGCTGCTCTTTTGTCTCCAGTGGCCTATTTGACACACATGACAACCCCTCTTGGGATTCTTGCTGCTAAATCCTTCATCGGAGAAGTAATAAATATTTTTCTTTTCATTCAGCACCTATGCTATTTTTTTTCCTTTTTGCTTTTAGAAAAAGCGATTCTATAACTCCAAAATCTTTCTATTTAATTTCAAATTTTAAAAAGTTTCCTATATTCCCTTTTCCTTGTGCAGGTAATCATTTGGCTTGGAATAGCAGAATTCAATCCGAAAGGGTCAGACTCGTTAATCATCCAATCACCTTCTTATATCTGAAATAATAGGGAGAAAAAAAAATATATATTTTTTTTTTGGTTTCGAATGAAGAACTATACTACTCTTTTCCTTTTCTTTTTCTTCTGTATGCTGTTTGAGATTCTTCTACAGAAGTACTCTGCTGAACAAAGTCAACCTGTGTCTAAAAAAATGTTCAGGGCAATTGTAGCAAAATTCTTGGAGGGTCTTTGCCATATTCCAGCAGTGTCTTGCTACGATCTAATGTCAACATTTACAGGTGCGAGATACTACTACTGCTATTACTACTACTACTACTTTCCATTGTCTGAAGTTAAAATCTTTCTATCATCTTCAGACAACAACATCATAGATGGGTACTAACTTGTGGCCAAACTCTTTGAACTCCATCCAGGCTCCAACTGTTGCCTTAATTCCTCCACTTTGGAGCTCTTCCTCAAGTTTGAACCCCAACCAACGTCTACGAGGACATTGGTGCATTTAGCACAGAGTAAGCTTCATATATAATCAGCATATAATATATGCCAACCTTTTCTACTGACATTATATTATGCTGGACGAAAACTGACAGCTTTCAGAGATGGATTCCTGAAGAAATACGATTACCGGAGCAAGCAAAGCAACATCGCTATCTACGGCCAGAGCGAGCCGCCGGCCTACAACATGTCCAACATACCGCGCGACCTGCCGCTGTTCCTCAGCTAC
The DNA here is from genome assembly GCA_030549335.1 of Pontederia crassipes. Taxonomy (NCBI): domain Eukaryota; kingdom Viridiplantae; phylum Streptophyta; class Magnoliopsida; order Commelinales; family Pontederiaceae; genus Pontederia; species Pontederia crassipes. Next base: position 43,178,388 of record CM060190.1, read on the forward strand.
GGCGGGAAGGACTCGCTGTCTGATGTCAAGGATGTGCTGAGGCTGCTGGATGACCTCAAGGGCCATGATGTCGACAAGCTGACCGTGCAGTTCGTCGAGGATTATGCTCACGCCGATTTCGTCATGGGCGTCACGGCGAAGCAGATAGTGTACAACCAGATGCTTGCCTTCTTCAACAGGCACTGAGAAAATATGCCGGCCGACCGGAGGCTCGATATGTAGGAGAAAACTCATAACTGAAGTCATCAATGGATGCCTGATAACTTGAAATCTAAAATGATAACACATAATATATAAGAGGCCTTTTGCATGGTCATCTTATGTTCTGTCTGAAAAAATTTTGCCTCATTTTCTGGTTGTGTGGGCAGGCTTCTCACTTGGCTTTTGCAGTTCTTTGTCAACATTGTGCGAGAAGGTTCAATTCTGTAGGTGGTGACGGAACCGGGAGGAAATATTATGACCAGGGCCAAGTGAAAATAATATATAAACAGTCAAAATTGCAATGTTAATTATTTATTAGTTTTAAAAAAGGGTCTACCGTGTGTGTATATATATATAAGTATTTAATATTTAATGACAACAATATTTCATGCTCCATATCTGAATCCATAATAAATCATATATGAAATATTGAAAAGAAATGTGTACGTAATGCAATTAGATATTAATTAATTTAATATTTATGGCTTATTATTAGGGGTGGACGTCCCCATCATGCACTTGGTCCGTCCCTGATTTATGAGGTTTAGGTAAAGCTACCAAGTATGAACATTGAAGTTCATGAATCCAATGGCCCCAAAAAGGTTTTCTTTTAGCTTGCGTTGTTTATTGTTACTGGAATAAATATTTTGGAAACTTTGAAATTACATATTTTATACAGAGGTTAACAATATCCAGGATGATACTCTGTCTCCGGATCCGAATCCGACCAAGACTTGACCTAATCCGGTGTACACCCATAGACCGGGCATATTTATACACATTAAAAGGTGCACTTAAGCTTAATTTTATATTTCTTGAAAGATTAATGTCTATTGTTTATATAAGTATCATTTATGTATTTTTCGTAATTCATATATTCAGTTTTTAATCTTCAGCGAAATTGTGTTTTCAGTTTATTTCGAGAAGATGGAGGAGCATGATATTTTATACACTATAATATTATTACCAATATGATCGAGAATGAATTCGAGTACTTTACAGTTGGATCCGATTTTAATTAGAATATTCCTCATAAATTAGGACAGGTCGTGATAGGATAGTCAGTTCATCTTTGCGCGATTGTGTTGATAACACAAGATGAGCTTAGGTGAACCTCGGCTTGGAGACTATTTATCCTTGATTATTTTCTTTACTTTTGTTTTGTTTTTTTTAAATTATGTTTATGCAAATAAATAATCAATCATCTTAATTTTTCCTCTTTGTCAATGCTAGTTGACCTAAGAATATTGATCAATTAGTATTTGTGGTTCTACAATTAGTAATCGTGCACTTGTGGATTGTTAATTGTGTAATTTAGATAGGCTAGATATTTAAAAACGTGTTATGTTGTGTCATAACTATAACCACAACTCGTGTCACAACCTACCGTCGAAAAAAATGTGCTAATTGCGTTGGAAAAAATACATTAGGTAGGAGTTCCATTTTTTTCTCCATTGTTTGCTACTCTTTCATCTTTGTGGAATTTGTTTGTTGACACGAGGAGAAGAGGAGGCATAAGAAGGTGGATCAGGACATGATGGCATGCCAACCACCGGGAGACTGACAAACAAAGAATGACTATTATAATACTATATAAAATTTTATGTTGTCTTAATAACATATAATAATAATTGAATGTGTATTATGTGATTGTATAACGCCTGCAATTCGTAAAGAAGGAAAAGAATTCAAAATAAACAAGGAAACGTTCAAATTGCAAATCAATTGTAATTAACGAGGGAAATCAAAAATCAATTCGAATTAAAAAAAAGGAAGATGAAAGAATGGCAACGGCCGACCAGGGGAGGAAATTTCTCCCCTGATCGCGCCCTGTAACCGGCCGGCCGATACTATAAAAGGGAACGCGAGGGCTCCTCGCGTCCCCCTTGGAAAAATCCTCAACGTCGCCGCTCTGCCCTGCCCCGCCTCCTCGCCTTCTTCGTCTCGTCCGACGAACGGCGCACGCACCGAAGATGAACCAGAGCACGCACGACTTGACGACTGTCCAGTGCACATTCACGACCACCGACGCGCACGGACTCTTCCTTGACACGCGCCAAGGCCAGGCGAATCCTTCCAGCTGACCGAGAATGACCAGCGACGAAGGACGACGAGCAGATCGCCGAAAAACTCCAACAATCAAACAAAGAAGGTACCTTAGCATTTTAAATTCCTAAACGATGAAATGTTGATCGTTTAATGCATAGGAATAGTCCATCACGATCCTGAGATTGTCACCTATATTTTTCGTATTTATATCATCGTGATTTGATGACCGGAAAGCCGTCGGAAATGAGGAAGAATTCCGACGGCCCTATTTTATCGCAAGGACCGGTCGACCGATTTTATGAACGGTCGACCGATCTATGCGAGGAACTTGCATGAGTTCATCTGTCGATCGTCGACCGATCTCACCAGGGCGGTCGATCGATCTGCCTGAACGGACAGATTAGATCCTGCGATCGGCCGACCGATCTTTCGAATGGTCGACCGATTCGACGCGCAGTGCATGTCCTTGAGATCTTACGACCGATCGATCGATCACTAGAATGGTCGATCGATCCTAGGATCAGTAGAATAATCGATCGACTGGCCCACGTGCGTGGTCGACCGATCCGGTAGATGCCCGACAAAGAACAAGGTCGGCCGATCCAAGAGGACAGATCAACCGGTGCTAGAGAACGGTCGATCGGTCCAATCAAACCAGCAGGTTCAGACCGTCCGATTCTGTCAAACACATCGGTCCAAATCAACCGGTTCGACTCACTCAAACCATAAAGAGACATTGAATTAGTTTTGATATTGACATAGTCCGAATCAGATTCTGACCCGATTTGAGTTCGACTCATAAATTCTAATCGGAGACTCTAACCAGTCCGTCTGTAACTGGCCGAGTCCTATTGTACAGACATAAATGCCCTTTGTGGGTCCTGATTCATAGACTATATAATAAACAAAGATAAATAAAGCAAAGATAAAGATACGTGATTGTTATGTGCCGTCTCATTGTACGGAACAAAGATTACAATATGGCATAGTGAGGGGCAGATAGTTAGCTGAGGAGACAATGAATGTCTTCAATGACCACTGTTCTTGAGACTACAGGTCCTCTCCCACCTGTATCTCGAAGAAGGGTGATGCAATGGTCACACTTCTTCCCCCAAAGATTTCATAGTATTGAGCCAGAGAGACAGGTAGCTAACTGAGGAGACAGTGAACCTACGGGTTCTTAAATGACCACTATTCCTGAGGTGCAAGTCCTTTCCCACTTGCATTTCGAAACGGGTGATGCATTGTCACACCCATCCCCAATATGGGCTTACTGGCTTTACAGATTCAAAAAGACACATCTGACATTCCAACCTAATAAAGTCGAGCTCGCATAGGACAACTAGCGTTAAAGACATTATAGTAATGTAAAAGACGTAGTGCAACTCACAGTAAAGCAATGTAAAGTAGAGTATTGTAAAGTAAAGTATAGAACATGGTATGGTAAAGTATATAACATAGTATGGTATAGACAACGCAGAGTATTGTAAGGATAATGTACAGTCATGGTAAGGAACAGAGTACAACTAATGTTATAGTTAAAGCATGATATCTGACCCATCATAGTGAATGCATAGAAGCCAAAGTATATCAATGTTCATCATTCACACCTTTGTATATGATTATCATTGATGCTTATTTCATCGTCTATATTGCTATTGTACTGAGATTTTTGCTCACGGGTATTCGATTATTCTGCATTGAAATTTTGCAGATGAGAATCCTAACTGACGAGGTGATGAACGACACAGAGCTTGGAGTGCACTGCACATGACATAAATTATTGCCACAAGTCCTTGAAAATTATATTACGTTTCAACATGTTCTCTTCTATTAAAAGACATCATGTTCTTTCGCATATCGAACATTTCTTTTTGATGAACTTGTTAAGTTGTGATTTTTCTCCATTTTGTTATAGACTGCATTGACTATCGATGTCTCTTGTCGGTCCAACGTTTGAACTTCCGCAATAAAGATTTTTATTACATTTCTTATTATATTAATGCCACGTATGCCATTTTATTGAATGTTCATGATTAATAGTGCAGTAGAGAGTGTAGCGCTCCCGGGTCAACTTGACTTCTTATGTGACAAAAGAGGCGATTTTGGGACGTTACAGATTGCACCATACAATCTCATACTTTTAGATAATCAGATTGACATCATTTTGATCCAATGATTTGGATTGCTTATGTTTTGGACTATCAAATCAAAATGATTCCAATGGTCCAGAAGTATGAAATTACACGGTGCAATCACAAATCTAATATAACTCTAATAATTTTATATAAAATCTATTATAGGACTGTTTCATTATGTTATGTTAACTTTGAAATATATTATGAGTATAACATCCACGTGGAGAGTGCTTTCGGGTGTATTTTTGGGACGTTACAATTTTCATAAGCATTTTTAATATTAAATTTTATATAATTCATATCATATCTTATATTACCTCTAACTAATGTCCTCCTGTGTTAAATTCTTAAAAGATACAATACTACCAAAGAAATAGGTGCTGTTATTCAAAATCAGCTTCCACCCAATCCAAATTAAAGGATAAGTTTTAACATCCCTTTAATTGTGTGAGGCCATTGTCGATATGCAATTAATTCAATGTTGAAGAATCTCCATTCAAGTAGCAATTTGTGTAGGCAATCTTTACACGTATAAACTTTGCATTTTAAAAAGAAAAAAAATGTATCAACTCCAAGAAAGGAGTTTTTTTTTTCTGAAATAGAAATTTGAGAACTTGCAATTTCATAAATATTTAATAATATCATTTTTATCTCTTTAATATATATATATATATATATGAATTTAATTCACCTCCAAAGCATCTTTCTAGTATGAAGGAATGCTGAGAGCATTTGCTTCTATTTTATCGATTCAAATGATAAGTGATTAAATTTCACTATTTAAATATGTTATTTAGTTGAATTGATGATCATTGAATCAACGATTTAGATGCATTCAACATCCTTTCAAAGTAGAAGTGCTCTAAAGATAAATTAAATTAAATTATTATTATTATTATTATTATTATTATTATTATTATTATTATTATTATTATTATTATTATTATTATTATTATTATTATTATTATTATTATTATTATTATTATTATTATTATTGTGTCACACATTTTTTATGTCATGCAAATGTCAAACGATCTTACATAATTTACAAATAATTTAAAGAATCATTGATGATGTTTAGATCATCAATAATAATGGTATCTATTATTTTAAAAATTTACAAACTTATATTCTTAACTTTCATAGTGAATATTATATTTTTTTTTAATAATTCATCATGCTGTAAAATTGCTTTTTAGCATTTTTAATGATTCGATAAATTGTTACAGAAAAAAAAAAGATACATAAAAATGGAGAAAATTATACACGTTTAACATGAAAAGTATTAAAATGCCAACTACAAAGAATGTGATAACATCTAGGTGAAGTGGCGCACAAATTTGAAACTCCAACCCGTTGGGATTTATGCTCCAATGGTCGATAAGTATTTTACCCGCGGATAAGTCGAGATAATGATAGAAAAGCTAAAAGTTAATGAAGTTTGTATTTGTCGGCGTTATTACGGGATAAAAAGAGCACTGAGACACATTAAATGATGACGTTTTGTTATTTAATGCAGAAAGAGAAACAAGGTTTTATTTTTTATTTTTATTTTTTAAAAAAACTTTTCTACCTTAAAAGTATCGAGTAAAGGGACTCCACATTAAAATTAAACTAAATGTGCTAAATGCTAATAAGAGGCGCAACGCTTATAAAGGTGACCGAGTGGAGCAGCAGTCAAACAAACAGAGTGCAGCAGCAGAGAGGGAGGGGAGAGAGAGAGAGAGAAGCGATGCCTGAGACGATGCCAATGGACGGCGTGATGCGGGCGACGCATTTCGGCGGCCTCCGCCTCGATTCTCTCTGCACGGTATCCCCGCTCTCCTCCCCTTCTTCCGCCAAGGAATCCTCTTACTGCGATCACCAGCGCCTCTCCGCCGACGTAGCCGCCTCCACCGACATAACCGCCGACGCCGCCGTCTCTCAGCAGCCCTTCATCATCGGTAATGCGATCGAAGCCCTAACCTCTCCGACGTCATTGCCGCCCCGGTTTCCCGGATGGGGAAGTTGCCATTTCGATTGCTGCATCCATCGTTTTCGTCCAACTTTTTTTGATGGCTGATGGATTCTTTCCGCCCCCTGTTTTGGTGGGGCCCAGGTGTCTGCGGGGGCACCGCTTCGGGGAAGACGACTGTTTGCGACATGATCATCCAGCAGCTTCAAGACCACCGCGTCGTCCTCGTCAACCAGGTTCGAGGGGGATCTCCTGCCGAATCTCTGATGCCAATATGATCATCCAGAATTTAATACTTGGCGATAATAAACCACATTTGGCATTTTCCATGTTTGATATATCGATTTCTGAATTTGAGCATCTATACAGGATTCATTTTATCGTGGACTGACAGCTGAAGAATCTAAACATGCGGAAGATTACAATTTTGATCATCCAGGTATTTGTCCCATGATAAAATGATATTGCTGTTTACGTTCTGTAGGAAGAATCTATGTATGATTCTTTTTTCTCTTTCATTTTTTTCTTTAATTTACTCAGCGAGTGGCTGATGACGCCTGCTTGTTTCCCATTTCAGATGCCTTCGATACTGAACAGCTTCTAAAGTGCATGGGAAAGCTCAAAAGTGGTCAATCTGTAAATGTCCCTATCTATGATTTCAAGAACCACAGGCGTTGCTCAGAAAGCTTTAGAAAGGTATGTTCATCAGGATGAATGACATGTTGCTTTACCTCTTTCTATATATACTTAATTTGTTTATATTGTTCTTTAAACTACTGATATGATGAGAATTAACATTATTAGTATCTGGTACCTTAGCTGGCCCCTGTCAAATTGTTTTAAAGAAAGAAATTAATAATAGAGAGTGGGATTAGCTGTCATGTCTGAACGTGAACATATGTTTCAATTCTTTTTTTTTTTTTTGCCCCTTCTCAGTGAACAAGAGAATACGGAGTCTAGGTTCTTGATTTATTACGTTAGTTCTGGACATCCCATGCACGACTGGAATTTGCATTAACACATTAGAATATAGGGCCATCCAGCTAGAATGGTGAAGAATACATTCTGTCAAAATAAAGGTCATCTTGTTAGCAAACTAGTTTCTCTGAATTAATTGGAAATAAGAAAGTCAACCTTTGAAAGTAATTTCTTCTCTCTCTTGAGTCGATTTAAGAGTATTATTGCTGAAGAATGTACAGTCTGGTGTATGTAGATTTATAGATATAATTCCTCTGAACATGCTAGTATTGAACCTACCTCAAACATGTGTGACTAAAGAATTTTTATCCTAGGTAAATGCATCAGATGTCATTATCTTGGAGGGCATTTTAGTTTTCCACGACCCACAAGTGCGGAACTTGATGGATATGAAGATCTTCGTTGACACAGGTCGTTATTCCTTATGTTCTCTCTTGTTCATTTAGCATGTTATTGCTCATGTTATCTTCAACGTGGTTGACGAAATGTGATATTTATTGATATATGAAGCAAGACAATAAATGACTGATCTGCTTGTTTATTTCTTATTTTGATGTTGGTGCCTATTAGGATGAATATTTCATTAAAGCAATCATAACATTTTGTTTACGCAGTTGTTAATGCATTGGCAAGTTTCAAAAACCTTTCATACTACATGTTCATTATTTTCTACTACTTACATTGTAAATATCTCATAGAAAACAAGTCATAGAATTTGCTTCTACAATCAGAACCTTACATTGTGATTCTAACAAGATATTTTTCTCTCAATATCTTGTTATATGCATCGCCAATCATTAACTTTTTACCTTATGGCTTGTCAATCTTGAGCATTAATCTAAAATTCTTGATGACGACTCAAATATAAATATCTGAGAAAAAGTGAAATAAATTATTCATGTTTTGACCTCATAAAACTTATTAAGAAGAGAATTTTTTTAAAATGTTGGTTTTGATGTCGGAACGGCGGGATTTTTCTGTTGTACTTGTGCTCCACATAAATGTTAAGTAGAATCTCTCATTTTGGATCATGTTGAATTGTTTAGATGATGACATAAGGCTTGCTCGAAGAATAAGACGTGATACAATTGAGAGAGGAAGAGATGTGTGCTCAGTCCTCGATCAGGTATGAGTTGCTTCAACATTTCAAGTCGACTTTTCTTTTTCTCGGAATATCTGCATAAATATAGTATTCAGTGTTTGTCCAACTCATGTTCGGCAAACGTGGTGCATATATTGTACATAACTATATAATTCACTAGTTTAAAAAACTGTTATTCCTTTTAGAATGTGACTTGCTTTCATGTTGATACTTGATATCATGTCGCTTATGGGAATGTTAAGGTCACATGAAAATTTAAATTGGTAACGACATTTTATAGATAAAGAAAATGACAAAGGGAATAGAAAGAAGGTACAAACTTCCTAACATTTCTTTGACAGGAATTTCAAACATCAATAAACACTGACAACATAGTTTAAGCTAACTTTGACTTGTAATTGTATAGAACTCTTGATGTTATTTAATTTTAAAAGGTCCCCCCAATAGGAATCGAATAAAAAGAAATGTTATGATATGTTGATTATTGATATCCATCATATGAAAACTCAAGAGATAAGCAAGGAGGTTGTCCTTGTTTGCAGGAATTTCATGGAAATGAAATCATGAAAGTGAAACCTTCATCTTTGAAAGGTTGATCTACTGGCTTTTGAATGAGTGGCCCAAGCCATGTCACCGTTCTTGAATTTCCATGGGTAGCTGTCCGTGTACATAGAGATATAACCATAGGAAGCCAAAATGAAGAGTATTTGGGATGCCCCAGAATATGATTGATGAGCTAATCTTTCAATGTGAATAGACTGAGTTTATTTTCCTTTTCACTTACACTTTTCCATCTTTTGGGTTCCTATCTTCTATTTGGATGAAAACTTTACTGGATTTGCAGTATGGAAGATTTGTCAAAACTTCTTTTGATGATTTCGTTCTACCATCCAAGAAATATGCTGATGTGATCATTCCTCGTGGGGGTGATAACTTTGTTGCTATCAATCTTATTGTGCAACATATCCGTACAAAGCTTGGTCAGCATGAGTTGTGCAAAATATATCCAAATGTATATGTCATTGAATCAACATTCCAGGTGAGTAGATTTTGAATTTCTTCTGGTGACAACAAAGTGGAAATAGTGCCTGACGTCATGTATGCAGATTCGAGGCATGCACACCCTTATTCGTGATCAGGATATAACAACACCTGACTTTGTTTTCTATTCAGATCGGCTTATTCGGCTTGTACGTAGCGCCCTTTATTTATTTATTCTAATATTCTTAGCAAGCGAAAATTTAATATGTTTCTCCCTAAATAAACATTCAGATGTCACTTGACTTGACTTCTGCTAAAAAAAAAGATGTCACTTGACTGTTCATGTATATTTTCACTGGCATATCAGGTCGTAGAACATGGCCTTGGTCATTTGCCATTCACTGAGAAGCAGATAGTTACTCCAACAGGTATATAAGAAAAGTCGGACTATGTATCCTTCTACAATATTTTTTTTACCTTTTTTTCAGAAATCCCTCTACATTATGTTTATGAGAAGTTGTTGGTGTATGCCCTGTAGTGCAAGTATCTTCTGAGTTTTAAATTTCTGATATATTTTTTTTGTCACAACTTTTACGAGTCTTGAGGGGTTTGGATGAGGTAGAGCCAAGGGGCTGATAACTATGTCGTATGGCTTAGGAATTGATTTAAGAATTTATGTTGTCTGGATCAATTAATTTGTTTACTACTGGCTGTATGTGGTGCTCAGACTGTAGCTTTCGCCGATTATGGTATGATAAACTAATAAAAACAATTCCAGTATTAGGGTTTCACTTGTGCGATGCTTTTAGGGTATGATCAAATATTTTGTTGTAGTACCCAAAATAGTTAATCAATGAATAAAGAGACAGACAGTTTAGGGATACTCAGGACCCATCTTGTAATAAATGTTTTCTGTCGAATCTCATGAACATGGATCAACGAATGATCCATGTAGCCGACCCCATCTAGTGGGATAAGGCTTTGTTGTTATTGTTTATCTTCCTTTGATGACCAATAAAATCACTAGGTCATTTTGAATTAAAATTTACCACCATAAATTTCATGTTTTAAATGATTACTGCTTCCCAATCTTAATTCACTTATTTATACCACAGGCTTTTCTACTTAGAATAGGCTAATAGTTTATGTCCTGTACTGCTAGCCTTCAAATTTAATAGTTTTAAAGGGTGAAGAACAACAACAACAACAAAGCCTTATCCCACTAGATGGGGTCGGCTACATGGATCATACGACGCCATTCCGCTCTATTAGTAACCAAACCTTTCGGTATATTATTCATCAATAAATCTTGCTCTATTAGTTTTAAAGGGTGAACACATTCCGAAAAATGTTTTCAAATTGCAGCATCCATATTACATTTTTGGGTTTTTTTCAGTCTGGGATTTATGGGATTAGTTGAGAATATATATAGTTGATCTTTATTACCATGACTTTCTTTAAGCCACAATGTTGACAATCGAAGTTAAGATGCTTGCTTGAACCATAATGCTATGTTTGCTCATAAATGTTTCTATGTTTAGGTTCCATCTACATGGGAGTTGATTTTTGTAAGAAACTCTGTGGAGTGTCGATTATCCGAAGGTACGCATTGTCAGTACTCTCTTGTTTTACTAAGATAAGGAAGAACAAGTAAAAAGATGGCCATATCAAATGTTAATATTTTCTCATTAAGATGTAAACTCATAGTAGAAGAATAGACTCTTACTGAGGGTGAAATATCCTTGGACCGTTTCCACATATTTTATAGGGATCTTGGAAGGTATTCCATTCCATCTGAATTAGCAATGAATAAGTGGGTTATACCAATTAGCAACGAATGAGAATGTGCTGTCTTTATTTCTAAGTCATCATCTTCATTATGTTAGGAGTGTTCATGGGTCGGGTTGGACCCGACCCATTAACAAATCCGGTCGGGTCGGGTCAACGGGGTTGGGAGGGCTGGATCCGACCCAACCCATCCCGGTTCGGGTCGGGTGGTCGGGTCACCCGACCACTCAATTTTCTTTTTTTTATTTTTTTCTTACTGGTTTTATATTTTATTTAATATAAAAAATATTATTTTAAAAGCATAAAATATGTTTTCTAACTATTTAATATTATTTCTGCACTTAAAATGTTTTATTTCAGTTTTTTAAATTTTTTTAAATCAAATATAAGCCTTAAGTTTAAATAAAAAAGGAAAAAATTAAAAAGTCGGGTCAATCGGGTTAGGTCGGGTCAACTCGGGTTGGATTTTTCCAACCCGTACCCGACCCATCGGGTCGAGTTCGGGTCGGGTCTTCGGGTTCACGGGTCGACCCGACCCGGTGAACACCCCTACATTATGTGATGTATTTATAGGAGAGCTTGATTGATAATATAAGCACAACTTTAAGTTACCAAAAGGTAAGAAGATATTTGGTTGTTCAACAAATGGGGGTTTCCTGGATAAGTCATTAAAAAGCTGTATTAGCTACTCAATCAATGTTTGTCATATGAAATGAGTATACTTAAAAAGTTCTCCCATAACAATTCAACAGATTATGCCCAAAAAAATTCAATAGTTAAGGAGATGAGTGAAAATAATTTATAAGTTGAAAGCGGTAAAGAAAACTTTTCTAAAGTTTCATGCACATTTTTGTTGGCATTTAAGGCAATTAAAGGTCTTCACTGTGTGCTATCTTAAATTGCTTATGCCGTACAGAATCTATCCAAAATTGCACTGACAAGATGCATTATGAGTCCGCAACATGTGAAAATATCTCTCTCAGTTTTCACATGTTTGGCAGGCACCAAGTGCCTCATTTTCAACACACTGATCTCTATAATTTCTTGGAATTGCCAAATCTTATAGCTTCTCATCTCTTAATTCATCGTACAATCTTTGCATGCTTTGTTATACTGATCAGCAGTTTCTTGGGCATGCAAATCTATTATAGCTATTCTTAAGAATTTTTTGGCAAAGTGCTCAGTTAAGAATTGCATAGCTATGATTTTTGTTTGCCTCCAGTGGTGAAAGCATGGAGAATGCACTTCGAGCTTGTTGTAAAGGAATAAAACTCGGTAAAATTCTCATTCATCGTGTCGGAGACAACGGTGAACAGGTAACTTGTGGATGATCCTATATTTTCCCTCATTCTTGGAGGAACTTATAAAATTCCCTTGTGCTGACCAGCTGATATATGAGAAGCTTCCACACGATATATCTGAACGACATGTCCTGCTTCTTGATCCAGTGCTAGCCACAGGTTAGATTAATAAGATTTGTTATTTTTTTTCTTCACTAGCTACTATTTTTTCTTTCATTTGTCAGATCTCCTTAGTCGATAACTGATGGAAAAACTGTTGTCTTCAGGCAATTCTGCAAATCAAGCAATTGAACTTTTGATACAGAAGGGGGTTCCTGAGAGCCATATAATATTTCTTAACCTCATCTCAGTGAGTTAATTGTTTCCGTTTCAACTAACTTGAAAAGATAAATGTCGAAGTTGTAAAAAAAAAAGAGGGACAATACTTAACTGAATCTACTATTCAGGCACCCGAAGGGATCCATCGTGTCTGCAAGAAGTTTCCTTCATTGAAGATTGTTACTTCAGAGATTGATGTTGCACTAAATGAAGGATTCCAGGTCATTCCGGGTCTTGGTGAATTCGGTGACCGATACTTGGGTACTGTGATTTGATGGGAATGGTGCAATCGGAGGATAAAGTTGAGGACACCTTACTCTATGACATATTTCTAAACTATATGACAGTTGTATGTCACATGTCACTACAAAATATATTGAAATTGGGGATCTTGATGCTACATTACAGGGAGTGATCTGATAATATCATATTAGGAAAGATATATTTGCTGAGAAAGAAATGCTTGTTGAGATTATACTTCGGGGTTTTATTTTTACTTGTGGGTTTGTCCTGAACGTTGTTCTTTATAAGATGAACTGAATAATGTCTTCGAAGCATAGTCCATGCTTTTCTGATTGTGCAACGTTTTGGTCTTGGAGATTTTTCAAGTCTCAACTTTACGCGATAAATGTAAAGGGATGCATGTTGGTCCATTTTGAACTTACATTGTACACATTAGTCAAGTAAGTTTACACAACCATCTTTCCTAATGGAAAAATGTATGCATGACAGATTTGTGCTGGCAAGACTAAAATGAATTAAAAGAATGCATTTGAAGCATAGTGCATGATTTTCTCATTGTGCCACTGTTTTTTCATCAGAATTAGGCACTTTAGTGTACTACGTTAAAGCATAGGCAAGTATTTTTCACTATAATGATAAATGATAAATTCCACAAAATATGATAAATGATCAAAACAAGGAACTGTTCCCATTTAGCACTTCCACAAACAACGTTGATATTTGAAACTCGAGCATTGAAGCAATTTTGTAATTGGCAGGGCGACTAAATGTTATTTCACAAGTGTGTGACCAGTTTGGAAAGTCGTATAGCAATATCACGTACAAGATCAGTCGAGTGACTTTAAGTTGTTGAAGCTACTAGCTAGTTAATGAGGAAGCACTCAACCTCTTACATGTCTTGGAGTAACTGAATCTCTTGAACTTTGAATGCCCAGATAATAGCAATTTCATTTGAACAGTTGCACTGCATGTCCATGCTTTGGTTTCCAATCATCATAGAGCAACTGATGTGAGAAAAGACCTGATGCGTTGCAAAAGTTCAGCCTTGACAGAAGCGGGCACGGATTCTGCATCAAGAGCATAAGCTAAAGTTAAAATACAGAAATGGCCATACTATTAATAAGACATTTCTGTTCAATGTTCTCGTATGTGGAAAATAGAAAGAACGTTGGTCCACAAATGGGTACCAGAGAAAATGGAAGTCACTTTCAAGACGACTTGATCTAACAACTTAATTAAATAAATACAGAAATATATCTGGCAGTGGACTGCCTAAAAAATTAAATAAATGTCTCGCACTGAAATTGGAAAGAGAAGTGATGCAGTTTACTTCCTACAGAGTTTGTAGCAAATGATTATGTGCAAAAGTTCAAGGAAAACTTATTATTGATTATTTCGTACCTACATTTTGGGATGAATTACACGAATCGTCCTCCAACTTTAGATGTGGTAACAACTTGGTCCCCCAATTTCAATGTATAACTAAAATGTCTTCAATCTTTAATTTTCTTGCACGTGTCATCCTCCGGCCATAGCCAGGTTATGTTGCTGACGTGGTGTAATAAAAAAATTATAAAAATTATTAAAAAGAAAAAAAACTCGCGAGGGAGGCCACCACCCCCTGTGCGATCTCGGGCACCGGCGTGCACCGGTCAGGAGGACGACACATGCAAGAAAAATAAAGTTCGGAAACAATCTAATTACAAATTGAAGTTGGGGACCATTGAGATATTGATTTAAAGTTGGGGGAGAATCCATGTAATTTACCCCTACATTTTGTTGAGAAGATATATCATGCCTACTTCATAGATGAAAGTAAATGGAAAAAGAAGCAGCAAGATCCTTGAGTCTTATTAAGCTAAAGTCAAAATCAAGTTACATAATTCATGTGATCCCTTTCACTCTCAAAAAAAAAAATTTATCAAACATGACAAAGATATTATCAAGTTTTAACATGTCCAGTTCTCCTTGTACTAGATCTATTGGACTCCATTCATAACCAATAAGAATTTTATTGTGAAATGGGTGATCAACCTTGTAATCCATTGGGACTAAAATGTTGGTACTATTTCCCTTCATTTTAGCCATCAAAATGAATAACTGAGAACATGATTTAATGATACAACCCACAGACAACTTTCTGCTTGTATCATCCAAGTTTTTTGTCAAAATGATAGTACTACGTCTTTCATCGCAAATGATAGTACTGCATCTTTCATCGTAAATATTGTCAAGAACTTTATTGTTATCGAACCTTTAGCTAAATAAAAGTAGAGAAAAAAAAGACAGCAGTCATCATGATAGGAGAATTAACTTTAAAACAAAATTTTACCTCTGCCCTTTGGGGTGATAAGATGTATAAGATCATCAACAGTAACATTATTCCTTCCTTTCTTCCTAGCATATGCCCTGTGTTAGAAAACAAGACAATTAATCTCATATGTCTAAAAATTAAGATTTCTTTGGAGCTTATATAGATAAAATCTCAAGAACTCAACTTAAATTACCCAAGTCCTGAACTAATTGTGCAGGTTAATTAAAAGAAGGAAAACTAAACCTATATTCGCTCGGTGATCAAGCATATCCATGTAAAGATACACAAAAGGTACTTTTAATATCTGCTAGGAGATGCATCAAAATCTAACTAATATATGTATATGTAATTTTGTACTGTTTAACTCTACACAGTAAAAAAATGCATCCACCCAGAATTCAATGAAAACTGAGCTTCAGAAATTTGTAGCAAAAAACAAATGAAATGAAAAATGGTGAAAAATGGATCAAAGAAGGAAGTTTTGGCAGCCAATGTTGTTACGAGACAGCTGGGTTGCATGGCATCTACAAGGTGAAGGAGTGAGACGTTTGGCGACAGTCTATTGCAACAGGATGACAGGGAGTAGTTGAACCAGAGGAGAGTGGAGAGAGGGGAGAAGGTGGTTGCAAGAGAAATGAGATGAGCAGTCGTGCAAATAATAGAGCTTTTGATTGTCAAAGAGTCATGAAAGTGTCGGGAAAGTCCATGATCCATCGGGGAGCCATTTTGAAACAGGTGGTTTTAGGCAATTGGTTTTGTACAAACCAGTAGTTCAAAGGAAAAGAATTAGAATGATAGATTTGCCATTGAATCTAAGATAGTCGACATTAAATACCTGCCGAGCATATTCTTGCTCCACATATTCCTTAGACCCTTTTTTTCCGCCAAGAAAATAAAAAAAAATTGTTGGCTTCTTAAAATAACACAAGTTATGACAAGAGAAAGCAAGAAAGAAAGCCTCCACAGCAGTCCTTCAAAGCTATCAGAGAATTGATTAGGGCTTGGGCATGACGTCATTTGGGAATCTAATGTCAGAATTTAACATTGTATAAAAGCTCTCCTAAAAAAAACATTGTATAAAAGCAACGGAGAGAAAACATGTCATATCGTGCAAGAATCTGTTTAAGTATATTATAGAAAGTCAATAGTAAGAAAAAGTGGATGTCTTCTGATATCTCCAACCAATCACTTCGCTATTATCAGGTAATAGATATCTAACATCATTGAAAATGCTATAATCCCATACAGGTTTCAACTTATCAATAGTACAAGCTCTTCCTTTACGTCTTACAGTATTTAGGTGGAAGAAGCAAACACAACATGCTTCTACTTTTGGAATCAAGGATAATCCAGCATTATGAGTAACTCAAGTTTAAATGACTAATTCACATACAGAGGAGTTATAAAATAGAATATTTACGGATCATTTCAGATCTACCCTACACAAGTATGAACATCACCTAGATACCGACAAAAGCTCACAATATCACATATCCCCAGATCTATTCATCATACTTTGACACAGCTGCTCTACCTAGATGATTTAACGTTTGTTGAACCTAAATGTGTTTATTTCATGTGACTGTCTATAGCTGAAATTTGCAACTCAATCGATCAAATAGATAAGCAAGTCTGAAACGTTTAAGCTTAGAAAAACAAGAGCAGAAACACAAATTCCGAACCTAGCCAAATATCTTGGTGCAACCAAAAAAGAATTATCCTTTGGGTAAGTGAAAGGGACCAACATATCAACTTTTGAATTAAGAAAACCAATCTCTATAAAAAGTACTTGCGAAATAACAAATAGGACAACAAAATAACTGTATGTTGGGCATGATACCTGCAGAGAGCCTTCATCTCATCTCTCCAGCCGCACTCGATGAGGCGTTCCCTGAGAAGCTCCATCAGCTTCTCCTTTTCCCCAGTCTCGATCAACTTAAACAAACAAACGATGCAAAGAAAACAGTCAGAGGTTACTAAATCAATTAAAAAAGAAAGATCCAGAGAAGCGCATCCAAAACCCTAACTTCCGATCAAAGAACGAATTCCCCGCAGCAGCATAATCGCCAGGAAACACACGGATTTCCTCATATATCAAATGCTTTGACTCCGAATGAATCTATGAACTCGGAATTAGGGAGGAAAATCTTGATACCTTGATATTGATGAGCTCTTGGAGGGTGGGTTCTTTGGCAGGCTCGTCGTCCGGGTCAGGAGTCGGGGGGCGATTGATCGAAGACCTCCTGCCATCACAGGACCCCAAAAAATGAGACCAAAATTAGCGCAACTTTCGTTTCGTTTTGGTTTCGAGCGGAGATGGAGGAAGAGGAACGAGACGAGATGGCGAGATTTACATGCTTTTTGCCCAATCCTGAATCAGAAGGTTTTCTTTACTCCCAACTTTTGATTTGACCCCGCATTATAAACACACGCGCACATATATATATATATAAGAGAGTAAATTGTGTTAAAAAATTTGAACTTTTATTTTTTATCTAAAAAAATGACACTGTTAGTTATATTTCAATCTTACGTTATAATTTAAAAATTAAATTAAATTTCTTAGATGTGTATAATTGATCGATTTTAGGTTATGGCCATTGGTGAAGATTGAAGTCTTGATTTTAAATTTTTGAATTGTATTGGTTGGTTTAGTGAAGTGTCAAATTCATTTGTAACATTTATGAGCAACGAAGTTGTGACAGTGAGTCTTATACGTGTCTAGTGATTGCAAGTTTTCTAATTTGTGAATGGTTACTTTTTTGAAGAAAAATGACGAATTGATGGGTCCTAACCTTGTTGCTTGTAATTATACGATGACAACAATCAAAATAGTTTTAAAATATTAATCAATAGAAATAGCTTTAAAATATTATGTTAACGATAAGAGTCAAATAATATTGTAGTGTTGTCTTCATAACCGAGACAAAAGTATCTACATCCAAATGTACAGTAGCTCCAAAACTCAAAGCAATTAGTTCATGTGGAGTAAAGAATACAGCATATCAAATTGACATTGCATTCCAAAACTAGAACATATAAAAAGATGAATATATGATGTTGAGCTCTTCTTCTTAGCTACTCCTTTTTTCTCTAAAAGTCGTTCTCCCTTCAAAATGTGCCTCCCCTAAAATAGTATCCTTTTTCATAGTATTTCTCAATCGTTTTTCCCCCCTCTTTTTCATAAGAAACATTTTATTCACAATGATCTCGTGTAGCCAATATTTTCATAATCGGACTGGCAATCGAATCGGACTCATGGGTCATGATTGGATCGATACGGTCGAGTTCGATCAAATTAAATCAAATTTTATTTAAATAATATTATTTATAATAATTATAAAGATATGTATAAGTTATATGATATAATATATGAATATTATACTATTAACCTATTAAAAATTAATATAACATAATTTTTATTTATTAAAAGTTTATAATGATAAATAATAATGATTAACATAAAAATATAAATAGATTATTATTAATTTAACTCCTATTATTTAATGATATAGATTCTATATTAATAGTTTTTATCTTAAATTATTCTTATTTCTTTAACACATTTCTTTTTATTTCCTTTATTTATGTCATTTAATAATTTTCCATTTTAATGTTATTCAATTTTAAATGCTTATCTTTTTTATTTAAATTCCTATTTAATGTTACACATATCATATTCTCTCCCATTTAACCTTCCTTGTATTCTTTCTTTTTTTTCCCTTTTTTAACTTTCCTATTTTTTATCATTTTTTAGTTTTTTTAAAAAAAATTTGAACTGAACAAGGTTGAACCTGTTCAATCGGTTTTTCCTTGTTCAATGTTAAAATCGATTTTTATATCTAACTGGCTGGTCCGATTTTGACAATATTGTGTATAGCTTGCAAGTCTGTTGTACTTGTTTTTGTAGTTTTATCCTTAAGAAAGAGCCATGAGCAACGTTGTAATAACTTTTGTATCAAGGCGTGATCTTGCATTCTTCAATTTGGTCCCTCTTTTGAAGTCCTAAAACATAAGCAAAACAATGTCATTTGACAAATACATGAGGGGTAAATTATAAACTTAAAATTTGCAAGCATACATTAGAATTATCACAAAGTGTATGCAAAGATAAGAGTTTTGAGCATAAAATTATATCAAATTAGATATTAAAAGACTTTATGGCATATTAAATGTGCAGGTATGAGAATACCATACTACTTTTCATACAACAATGACAAGTGGAAAGTTTGTTTCTATATACGAGAGAAAAAGTTAACAATGAATTTGTCGTACAATGGTGGGCAAAAGTCAATACAACAAAATAATCATAGTCTTCTCTGGATATTGGCGTACTACTCATTTAGTTGTGCTATTTGCATCTATTCAATTCTATAACAATTGTTCATCAGTTCCAAAAACAATTATGTGGCACACCTTTTGACTTTTATCTTATTTGCCTAAAATATTTATCTTAGTAATTTAATTATCTTTTATTTTTTAAAAAAAAAAATCATATACTATCGTGGGTGAATTATAAATCATCATGCCATATAATCAAGGGTCATAACAATCAATTAAATGATAGAAGTCATTGTCCATAATCAAGTTCTTGCTTATTGACATTTTCCAATTCATTATGAATCATAATAGTGAATTAAATAAAAAAATTATGGTTGATTTCAACAATAGCAATTACTAATCAACTATAGACAATTAGTGATCAATCGTAATAATACCTATAAACAAGCAATAACAATTGAATATATATAATAAATATGGTCAACCCTATGTCAACACGGACCGTATTGCTCGGACACAAGTTGTGTTGTCTCTAGATAGAAATCATGCATTATTACTCGAACATAGATCATATTGTATAAACACAAACTGTGTTGTGAGTGAACACGTTCATAAACACCGGCCATGTTGTAATTAGTTACAACTCCATTGCGAAGTTGTCACATCGATCTCACCATTCTATTCGTACATGCACTGGCAGAGAAAAATTATTTGAGTGGGTTCACTAGTTAACTACCCAACATATTCATATATATATATATATATATATAATTATATAATTATATATTTTTTTATTGACTAATTTTTTATAATAAAATTAAAAAAATATATATCAATATGATTTATTATTAAACAAACCATTTATTAACTTTTACATTATTTATAAATCTTTGCATTTATAAATTTAAGATTTCATAATTAATAACATGTAAGACATATAACGAAATTTCATAAATCACATAACCAAATAAGATAATAAATACATCAATTGATTTATTTAGAAGTTAATATATTTGAAATTGGAGAATAATTGAATTTAATTATCCAAGATGAAGAGTAAATTATAATTTAAATAATAAAAAAATCAATTAACTTTGATCGTTAAAAGTTAAAAAAATATTAAAAATAAAAAAGTTTAATAAAAAAATAACTTTATAAAAATGCATACTTATATAATATAAATAAAGTTGAGATATTTTACATTTGCTTGTGATAATAAGCTAATGGTGAAGTTGGAAATAATTGAAAGTTGAAACAAAAGTGATGGCAGGGAGTTTTGAACCACCAAAGCAACACATAATATATGTGCTAATTAGTACTACAAAGTTATTATCTAGTGCATGCACATGTAGGCACAGGAACCCACCTGCCTCCGCCTTTGCGTACATGGATTGTGTTATCGTATGTTATGACTTTGTTTCGAAGTCATGAAATCTATCTTACAAAGGCACGATCCGTTGTGTCTAGAACATGAGTCATGCCACCTATGACACAAGCCTTGCTATCCCAAGTCCCCACTCCAATTCGTGACAATTCACACACTCGTCGCATTGGTGATCCTACTTAAATTGTGATCAATCTTTTATCTATAGAAAAGTTGCGACTAACTACTATCTATCATAACATACCAAATATGGATTCCCCTTACATGCCTTAGTGTAGTCATGACCTGCAAGTAATTGTCATGACTTGGGCAAATGTTAGTCTGTTGATTTGCACCATGTTGCCAAATAGTCGCACCTTATGCTACTCAACTGCATCCATATGAAGTGAGAAGAATTGGAGAGAGGGGGAGAGAGAAAATTTTCATGCTTTGACTTCATATGTGATAGTTGGGGTTCTATTTATAGGGTTCAGTATGAAACTTTTGACTCGTATTTGGACTCATCAACTTGATCCCTAGGAAAAAAAAAGAAAACATCAAACACCATGAAGAATTATCAAAAGTAATTTGTAGGAATTGTTTATACAGTTACTTTTCTTGCTCATATTTATGACCATGAATCAAATTCTAGCATATAGTCTTACAAGTCACATGATATATAGATCGTTGTCTACATAAACTCTTGTGTGTTTGTACTATATTGATGTTGGACTACATATAGAGCTACGTAGGGGAGATGTGAGAATTTGTTGATGATATATAAGAAGCTACTTTATGATGATGAATCAATTTGTTCAATACTTTAAATTCAATATCATAACTTGTATCCATGGTGGCTTAATATGATGGTTCTTTGTTTGTCTTTGTGATTTTATTTACTTAAAAATCATATGTGGATTTGTTTACATAATAGCATTGCAATGTGTGTTATCAAACTGTGTGTGTAACATATAACCCATGAAAGAGGATCCATGGTCCTTAATTTATCAGGAAGGGTTTGTAGTATAAGTTTTTGACTTAACATGAATTTAGTGTCATGCATCTACAATTAGAAAGCCAATGTTGAGTTCCCATTATTGGAAATGGGCCAGATTATTGGAGAACTTATATCTTGACTTAACATGGATTTAGTGTCATGCATCTATAATTAGAGAGCCAATGTTGAGTTCTCATTGTTGAGAATGGGCTAGGTTAGGGGAGAACTTATATTTGACTTCACATGGATTCAATGTCATGCATCCAGATGGTGGGGTGCTTCTTAGCACTTGGTTGCTAAAAGTGATGGGCAGAACTTCCTATCTAGCCACGTTGATGGATCATGGTGACCGATGTCTGACGTGAGGTGATAGATGATGGACACATCATCGTTAGGCGCAGCCGCGATGGTGCCGCCCATGACAATCTCCAATTGTTTTAATTTATGTGCAACATCTGCCATGTCTGACACACGGACCTTGCAACCGAGCACGGCTAGCACTAGAGAGGAGAGGGGAAGGGGGGCGACTGCTCCCCCCCCCCCCCCCCCCCACCCTATCCTCCGGCTCCAGCGAGGGGTGACAACCATCGCCTCTTTTATATTATTTTATTAATTTTTATATTATACTATATTATTATTTATTTATATTATTATATTTTTTATTGTGTCGCATCAATAACGCAATCAGAAAATCTGCCATCACTAGTCACGAGGATAATGCACACAACAAATCAAAACTTCCCTAGTTAGAAATTGAAGTTGGATGACAATATAAATATCGAGTCAAATTTGAAAAATGATTTGTGTAGTTTATATGCTAGGTTAGGGGGGAACTTATATTTTGACTTAACATGGATTCAATCAATGTCTTGCATTTGCAATAAAAAAAAAAGACAATGTTGAGTTCTCAATGAGGGAATCGAACTAGTCTAGGGAAGAACCCGAGTTGAATTTTGATTTCTCAAAAGTCAAAGAAGAGTTTTTATTGGATCGAACCCTGTCCGAGTTAACAAGTGACCCAGACTGAATTCTGAAACTTTATGGGTCGGGTGTTTAGATGGTCATATAGAAGTCGGGCTGAGTGTATATGAAAATAAAGTTGGTTTGTAACAAAGTATAAACATTTTCCACGTCTAATAAAGTTGGTTCCTCATTTCGAAGTAAGGGCAATTAAAAATCACAATAAAATTGCTATTAAATTTTAAATATAAAATGAAAAATGTCATTTTAGTCAAAATTATAAAAAAGGAAAAAATCATAATTAAATTAGAATGTAGATAAGCTAATTCTAATCAAAAGAAAATAAAATAAACTTAATATTTTTTGAAATTGTAAAGAAAAGGCTAGCCCAATATATGTCAATAGCAAATGAATATGATAAGCTAGTTTTCAAATGATAGATAATAGTCCTAACAAATGGGGAGTGATATTCACGATACCAAAAAAATGAATTTAATAAGGGTTCAATGTTTGTGCTACCCTTAAAGCACCAACTTTTTTCAACAATTGTTCATCATGAATCGAACGATGATGAGAATATTCCTAATCAATATTTTGGCACATGTATGAAGATAATGGACATAAAATATATGGCAATCAAGTGAATTTGGTGCCAATAAATTAATGTACCCTAGAGAATCAGGAAAGTAAACAAAGTACTTACTAGCATTTTCTTGTGTTTGTGTTGGCTACAACATCGCTAGTTGAATCTGAAGTTCCAAAGTTGTGCCCGGAAAAACCATGGGCCATTTGCCTCTATCGGTCATTAATCTACAAACTTTTTTATGCTCTATTTCAATTACCTAAGAATTTATGTTTTCTGAATCATATGTTCTGCACAAACTACCACCTGATAAATGGGCTTAGTTGTCATAATCGAGTCGTATTCTTTCTAAGAAGTAGGTCAATCTGTTGTACGGAGGCCCTTAGTGTACATGTGATCTTTTGGTTCACCTCATTGTTGTAAGGAGTTATATGTTCTAGCTTTCTTGTTCTCCTTCTAGTGCAAATATTTCATATGCTTAAAAAAGAAAGAAAGAACAATGTTAGAGTTGGATTAACAAACATGCAGAGCAATGGAAGATAGTGCATGGGGTAGTTCATGGATGAGCAAGCTTTTCTAGATAATGCTAATATAGACTGATAAACGAGGTCAATTCGGCTATGCGGTCAGGTTTCTCTTCTCCCATTAATGAGTACATCCACATATGTATTACAAAATATTTGAGCATTGTTTGCATGATGGATGATGCCAAGGGCGGACCCAAGACATGAAAGTGTGGTGAACACATATGTCCAAACATAATCATAGTGTAATTGTCATTTTTTCCAATGAAAAAAACAATAGATATGGTATGAAAGCAGGAGGGTGCTAATCAAAGAAACAGTTCATAGCATTAAATTGCCAATGTCTATATTAACACTTTATTCTAAAGAATAAAGTCAAAACCCCATGAAATTGATCATAGAATAAACAAATGCAATATTGGAGTGAAAATTGGATTATTTATTCTAAAGTGTTTGTGGATTTCTAATCTATGAAAAAAATGAATTATTGCACTAATTTTTCATATAAGTAGCATCAATTCTTTCCATATAGATAATCGTTATATTAATAGTATTTGTTCATATCCTTGTTTTTTTTATTTCCCTCTCTTTCTCTAGGTCTCTCACTACAAGAAAAACGCGGATTACCGACGGTCCGAACCGTCGGTAATCAGCCCGAAAACCATCGGTAACACAATTACCGACGGTTTTTCAGTCGGAATCGATCCGTCGGAAAAACGCTCGTCGCAAATGGATTTGCGACGGTTGAAAAAAGTCATCGAAAATATTGACGGTTCTGACCGTCAGAACAGTCCCCGACGGTTCGAACCGTCAAAATTTTCCGACGGTTGCAACCGTCGGAAAAGTCCCCGGTGGTTGCAATCGTCGATATTTCCGACGGTTCCAACCACCGGAAAAGGCCGACGGTTCGAACCGTCGATATTTCTGACGGTTGCAACCGCCGGAAAAGGCCGGCGGTCCGAACCGTCGAAATTTTCGACGGTTGCAACCGCCGAAAAAGGGCGGCGGTTCGAGCCGTCGCAACTTTTCGACGGTCACAACTGTCGAAACTTTGGACGGTTGTCGCAACCGTCGATCTTTAGACGGTCGCAGCCGTCGCAAATAATTTTTTAAATATAAAAAAAATTAACGGCCGGATCCGAACGGCCACGGCCGGATCTGGCCTCCGGCCGGCCGACAGCAGAGAGAGACGCCAGCGCGGAGCGGGAGAGAGAGAGATACACCGGCGCGGAGCGGGAGAGAGAGAGATACGCCGGCGCGGGAGAGGGTCGCCGGTGCGGGAGAGGGTCGCCGGCGTCCGGCGTGGGAGGGTCGCCGACGTCCGACGTGCGGGGTGCTCGCGGCCGGGAGAGAGAGAGAGGAGAGGAGGGAGAGAGAGAGAGAGGAGTGGAGGGAGGAGGGAGGAGGGAGAAAGAGAAGAGGGAGGAGGAATATATATAAAGAAAAAAAGTGGAAAGAAAGCGGGAAAAGGGAAAAGGCGGGATAATGAAATTTTAAATATCGACGGTTTCGGCCGTCGAAAACGTAAATATTAAATATTTTTATAATTACCGACGGTTGTGACCGTCGAAAATATATTTAGTTATATATAATATTTATTTTTTTATTTTATCGACGGTTTGAACCGTCGGTAATCGTTACCGACGGTCAAAACCGTCAGTAATTGCGACGGTTTGGACCGTCGCTAGTTATATTAATAAAATACTCTTTATACGATATTATTATACATTTACCGACGGTTACGACCTTCGGAAATTGCGACGGATTTTGCGACGGATGAATATCCGTTGGAAATATCGACGTTCCTAATCGTCAAAAAATTAAATAATAATATAATAAATTATATAATTAATTTTTTATTTCCGACGGATGTGACCGTCGAAAAATCCGTCAAAAAAATTTAATAATAATATAAAAAAATACATAATTTAATTTTTTATTTCCGACGGTCATAACCGTCGGAAAAGTCGTCGGAAATTGCGACGGATGGGTATCCATCGAAAATATCGACGTTCCTAACCGTCAAAAAATTAAATAATAATATAATAAAATATATAATTAATTTTTTATTTTCGACGGTCGTGACCGTCAAAAAATTCGTCGGAAAAATTTAATAATAATATAAAAAAATACATAATTTAATTTTTTATTTCCGATGGTCATAACCGTCGGAAAAGTCGTCGGAAATTACGACGGATGGATATCCGTCAAAAATATCGACATTCCTAACCGTCAAAAAATTAAATAATAATATAAATTATTTTCGACGGTCATAACCGTCGAAAAATCCGTCGGAAACGGAACCGTCGAAAAATCCGTCGCAAATTGCGACGGATTTAGAACCGTCGGAAATTATCCGTCGGAAAATCGCGATTTTCTTGTAGTGTCTACTCTCCTAATCATAGAACAACTTTAATAAAAACATTCAATATAATTTTTATTCTTATTTTCTTAAAAATATGTGAGTTTTTTTTTTCATTTACTCGCTCAACTCTTATCACAAATTTTTATTTTCATTTTTTGTCTATAAATCCATTTTATTATACTTTCTTAATTTATCATAACTCTTAAATTATCTATCTATACTTTCTTAATTTATACTCTTTAGTGCCAAATGGCCTCCTTATGGGATTAATCCTTAGCCATTTAATCAATTTAAACATCAAATTTTGGTTCAAGCCTTCAAGGGATCGAACTCAGGTTCAATCCAACGACACTCTTGCTATGTTTGTATCAAGTGTAGTTTGTTAATCAAAGATAATATTCAGAGAGTTGATTGGGACTAGTCCTTTGGCATTCAATCAATTAAAACATGAAAAGTTGGTTCAAGAGACCCAACTCGCGGGCGATCCACAGGCGGTTGCGACATTAGTATCAAGTCAAACAACACTTACCGTTGTGTCTTTTATGTCCCAATTCCCTTAGGAGTTGTTTGGTTCATGGATAAGTGACAGAATATTCAGATATTTTGAAAAATATAGTCAAACGTAATGTAGAATAGGATTAAGTAAATCAAACTTCGATTTTTGAAAAATCGTTTAGGAGAATGTGAAATCACTATGTATAATCCGATTTGAAGAATATCTTTATTCTTCTGAAACTATAGAATTGAGATATTTTATAATTTCTTTCATTTTCAACCATTTTATATTTTCATTATTTAACTATGTATTATTATATTATAATTTTATAATAATAACAATAAGAAAATATTTATAGTAAAATATTTTAATTATAAAATATGGAAATTCTTTTTTTCCACCAAACAATAAGTAAAATAAGAATATAGTGAGAATACTATTTTTTTTAAATAAAATTTGTTATTCTTAAAAAGAGATTCTCTAACCAAAGGACCCCCCCTTAGAATGTTACACACTCTTCCTACCATCTTTTATATCACAATTCCCTGAATGTTACACACAATTCCTATACAAAATTTTGTATTCAATGCTTAGCAATCATTGAACCTAGAGGTGTAAGAAATCAAATATGATTTAAGATAATTTTTTAATATAACAAAATTGATCTGCTCAAACCCCACTAAAAAGGCTTATGGAGCACATTTGTATCTATATAATTAATTCATAAGTAATTATTTTTATTAATAGTATAATATTTTTATATATAATTTAATATATTCTTATCACATTATAAGATTCGAGTTTAATAGTTTTAGTATTATATCCTATATTTAATTATAAAATTAAATATATTTATATCAATTTAGATTTATCATATTTTTTTGTAAATATTAGTTCCGAAAGAATTAAGAGTGATTTTTTTCTTAAATCATTTTTATACTTTGTCGAGAAATTGACCCGACAACATAAAATCATGTCGAGGGTTGTGTTAGGCCCCGACAGCCAACATAAAATCATGTCGAATCTTATGAACATGGATCAACGAATATATTGAACGAAATGACGTCGTATGATCCATGTAGCCGACCCCACCTAGTGGGATAAAGCTTTGTTGTTGTTGTTTGTTGTCGTCGTCGAGAAATTGACCCAACCCACTCTAGCGCCTAATTAAACCAATATTTGCCGAGAAATTGACCCGACCCACTCTCCAACAAAAATGTTCATATGCTCCAGAACATTCTTTCAAACCTTTTTCGAAATAGCCAAAATGCAAAATAATATATTTCCAGACCCCTAACAGTAAAAAAGCTCTTTTAAATCCATTAAAAATTAAATAACCAGAATACTAAATCACGTCAGGATAAGAATTTGTGTGCGACCATTTAGCTCCAGTTGGCATGATAAAACGTCAATCCCCGAGAACGTCCCTATGCTCTCGCGGTACAAAACATTCTTTCTAAACCCTTGGGAAATAAAAATAATGTTGAAAGATAAATTTTGAGCAAAACTACATAGCTTTCCCTAATGTGATAACAACAAAATGGGCACTCCATCACTCTCGGTCCCTCAGAATGTAATCCTCTTTTTTTTTTTTGGTTGAAGAAGCAAATGTAATCCCTCACTCAATGTTTTTTTTCCAAGGGGACAAACTCGACAAGAAAGCCATTTTTTTGCCCTATCACTCATTTATTTTCAATAATACATGTATAAATAATAGTTTTATATACCTAAAGAAAAACAAGTTTCTACAAATGCACCTATCAAGAAACAAATTGTGGGCACAATTGGTTTGTTCTGGAAATAAAGTTGTAATGCACATGCAGAAGCACAAGAGCAACTACTAAACAAAACATCAAGACCTGTGTTCACCTAAGTAGGACATTTATGGTATATTTACGGTCCCTCTTTTGCGGTGGTCGCTTTGGAGAGGAAATGCTTAGAATTTACTGGTCTTTAAGAGGCATTATCGTTCACAGATTAATTTGTGCCTGCTTATCTTCTGGAGCAACACATTGCCATAGCGAAACGTATGATGGTATATCAGCTGCGTTAATCCCAAAAGCAGCAAGATTACGCCCATATTCCTGTGTCATAGAGAAAGAGGATTTAACGAACAACAGTCATATCAAAATCTTAGCGCTGTTTGGTTCCCCCAAGGGACCAAGCCTATGTATTTTTCAGCGGCATATATGTATTCAGATCACATGTGAAACACCCTTTTGCAGGAGCTTCTGAAATAATGTTTCAGATTTCAAAATATGATTGTAGTAGAGTGGTAACCAAATAGTAAAAGTTGATTAGCATGCCCATTCAAATACCTGAATGTCAAGAAACAGCTGCATACAGATCTTTTCAGTATCAGATATACTACTGTCTGAAACATCGGAACTTGCTCCAACTCGCCGTTGTGCACCTTGCCGCAATCTCAGCAGCGAGGATTCTGTCCTCCTTGCCTATTAGAATTCTAAGTTAAATTAGAGACACAGCATAATGATCCAAGGTCCAAGGGGTTATGTTATATATTAACTTACCACGTTGACAAGGTCAGCTGCTGTTTCGTAGTAACGATTTGTAATCCTTTCTGTTGAACCTCCAATTAGATTATGTTTAGCATCTTGAGTCAAATAAACTATACGTTCTCCATCAAGAAATGCCTGTACCAGAATAACCAAGGTCATTACATCTAAGCTTACCAAATACTGAAGCCCAAAAAATTAACAGAAAACAGTACTCACACACTCCTAGTGAATTTTGTAAGGAACAATCTAGTGGTTAACGTGTTTGATTGCAGCACTAATTTGTTTTGGAGAATACACATCCTCCACAACATCAGGACACATACAGTTCTAGGGTCATGTTGTCTGACCAACAATCATATTAAGCTGTTTGTTATTGCAGTTATATCCCATAATTTTTTTTCCATTCTTAACCTTGGTAGCTTCTGACTATTACCATTACCAATTATTTTTTTCTATGAATCGACCCTCAAGTACTACACTGATAATTGTGCACTTTGGTTTGTGTCTAAGGACTATAAATTATAAAACTGGTTGTGACTATTTCTTTAACTAGGGTCAGATTACTGTCTGAGATCAGATTCTGGTCGTAATTATTTTTCAGTATTTGAGCTTTTAAGCTTTTTACATTTTCATCTATATACGTGTGAGGCATTTGAACTCCACATTTGAGCTATTATCTATACCCAGTCCCCCACATATTCACGCCCCAACACACATTTTCGGATGGGTTTCCACCTATACACGTGTGAGACATTTTTTTTTTTTTGAGAGGGGAAAAGATGACTCCCATTGTGGTTGTCATCCAGGTATGCATTACGTGTGAGACGTTGAACTCCACATTTGAGCTATTATCTATATGCCCACTCCCCCACATATTCGTGCCCTAACACACATTTTCCACAACTGCACGGTGCTCGCTCTGCCTGATGGCGCATCTATAACTATGGCTGCATAAGGAGCCACAAAGGGTGCAGACTAGTAGCCATGACATTCCAGATGTTCAAGCGCATGTGTGAGAAGCGCAAGCAGGTGTGCAGGGTTGTCATATAGATGGGTGAGCATGCATGCAATTGTGGAGTAATAAGCAGTCGGCGTGCACAGGGCACACTGAGAAAACTGACAAATGCAGCCGAGCGCGAGTGCACAAGGGCAGGGACCATGTGGTAGCCACACCCTTTTGAAGATAAGGTCCTGGTGGTCTATGTGAAGGTACTTGTCTATTGGAGTATTGGGTTGCCTGACGTCGATATGAATTTTCGACGGTTTGAACTGTCGATACTAGGATGATCCAAAATACTCTTATTGTTCCAAAACAGCTGGTGGTGGAATGGCCATGTGTAGAGTTGTCTGGAACACAATATGATGCAGCAGACTTCCTGGAACTATGGAGGAACCACCAGGTATCTGAGCCCTACGAAGTTGGCAGACAAAATAATGGGTTCGAAAAGGGGTCCTCATCGTTGGAGATTTTACAAGAATGAACATGTGCTACAGGAGTTAGGACTTTTAAAAAATGCAAAATAATGAGAAGTCCTAATTGGATTATGACTTGCTCTTCCTTCTTTGTAGTCCTTTTGGTGGTGCAGAGCTCTTACCCCATGAATAAGACCCTCGAGAGCTTTTCATATCTTGGGGTCATGGACTATTGTTTGGCTTTATACTCAGACCTCAGTATAATGAAAAACTCCCTTTTCTCCTAGATCTTGGGGCCATGGATTATCGTTTGGCTTTATACTTGAATATAAGAACAACGGCAGGTAACAGTTGCAAAAGAACTCCAGAAAGACAGAATCCCAAACCTTTAGTGGCCTTAAAATCCCTTGCACATAGGCTGAATGTTTTGCAGGAAGCTTATTGGTCATCCTGTATGTTGCAGCAATTCCCTTTATCTGTCTAAAGTCCTGCCAAAGAAAGTATATTTATAATAAAAAATATCTAATTCTACACTTGCGTCACTAAAATATGAAATAAGCATCTTTGTGACCTAACCTCGGTGCATTTCTCTACTATGGAATCAATCAGTGCATCCATTACAGCTGGAAGCAAATCTTCAAGGGATTTTCCACTGTGTAAAATGCTTTGTTTCACGAGATCAAGCACGTCGACAGAACATGAATCAAGAATTTTGATTACATGACTAAGGTAATCGCCAGAAAGCTCACTGACCAAGAAAGCTATATCGTGCATTACCTGTGAAGGAAGATATGAAATGACACTTTAGGATACATCCAAGCAATATAATTGGAACACAAGGGTGCAATTGTTTGAAATCCTAAATCACAATACTTGGAAGAGTAATGATGTTTCAGAAAGAATATGAAGCTTCGCTGAAGAAAAGTAGAAAGATGACGTCCACCCATTCGACCGAAAATTGTATCTATCAGCAGTCAATCATTTCTTGCAAAGAAATTTTGCACATATACTGAGCGGGATTGATCTTCAATCTAACAATAAAAGAACAATATAGTAGATGGATAACAATGTCATCTATCCTTAATATAAAAAATTATCTACGCAGGTACTTCGCAAATTAATCTTTTTTTTTTTTGAAACGGGAAAGGACAACCAGCAAGGTGGTGGTTATCCAGAGTTTCATTAATTTAAGGGAGCAAATTAATCAATTAAATTATAACAGAACCTAAAACGGCAATCACCCCGTGCGAAAGTCATAGATGAAAAGGCTCCAGTGGACATAACTGCATGACTTTGTTTAGGGCCATAGGGATGAGTAGCATGATCTAGTCATCCACAAATATTAATCGATGTGAAAAAAAAGTAGAGGCATGAGTAATCACAAAAAAGAGGTGGATGACAACTGCATGACTAAGTCAACTTGTAAGGCAATCAAAGAATTCTTCGACATCAGAATGCAAGAAAGGTAATGCCACAATTTGAAGCAAAATATAGCTAAGAATACCAACAGAATGGTGTGAAAGTGTATAAGGCAAATAAAAATAGGTACATGCAAGATGAAGAGTAAAAAGAATTACAGAAAAACTAGTTGTATAATTTTCTGAAAAAAAAAGTTATATCATAGCATAAGTAAGCAAGAAGTTTCGGATGCAATATGCCTCAACATATGGCTCATCATAGAGTGAACAGTTCAACAAGCACTTGTATAACATGAAAATTAAAAAAAGAATACAAAATGGAATCTACATGTAAACATACATAAATGAAATCCTCCACACGTGCAGAAATGGCCCATTCAGAATTTGGGACAGGATTTGAGCTAGCACCACGAGCTCTCCAAGCAACCAAACCAGAAGAAAGCCAAGATGAATACCTGATTCCATGGCCACAGAATTATCTAATAAATTTTAAGTAGATGACTTTATAAAGTGAAAACGAAACTTAGAATGCATGCTTGGTCAGGCCAACCTTGAAAGAAGCTGTAAGGACAAGCGAAGGAATTTATCAGAGTGAGATGGAACAAGAACATCATCACTCCAGCATGATCTTAAGCTATCCATTAGTGTAATACTCTGCTTTAGTGTTGGCCTCTGAAGGTTCCTTTCAGCATCATGTGCAACTTCAACAGGGTTGAGGGTGGAAGACATAAGAGCAGCCTCTAAAGTGCCAGCGATCTCTTGAAATCTGATGAAGCATAAGATCAAGGGAAAAACATCGATAAAGTTCACAAAAGTGGACTCATCAACGAAGGCATCAGTCATTAATATTAAGTACCTTAATGAGAAATAGACTCCAACATTCCACTGTCGTATGAAGTCTAAATATACAGTGCTTGAGCGGAATCTAGAGATGGCAGATCTAGAATGGCAATAGCCTACAAAATAGGAAAATAGTTAAAATAGAACTTCAGCTATATGACACAGGTGAGATTCTAGATATACTTCTGTCCACAACAAAAAAAAACAGCAAATCCAATGAGTCTTTTTTAAGAGAAACCACGATTCATTTCCAACTCTAGTATACAAACTAAATTATTTGGCAAAAATCAAGAATATTTAGAACTCAAACTCCAAGATGAATGGTTTACCTTCAAGAAAGGCAAGAAAATTTTGGCTTGCTTTGTAGTTCTTCAGAAACTCTGCAGGCCTTCCTGGAGAAAATGCCCCTGGTTTGCCCTTTTGAATAGCAACAAAAACCTCCTTGAGAATAGAATTTGCCAGGAAGTCAAAAACATGTAAACCTGAATTTGCTGAAAACAAAAAAGGAACGCAAAGTAAGCGACAAAAATATAATAATCCATCTCTTGAGCAAAAATCAACATTGCAATTAATATTAGCCAATTGATCACAGTAAATTAGTACCCGAGGAAGATATCTCCAATATAAACTTGAAGTCAGTCTCAATGTGTTTCATTATTTGTTGATAATCTTCCTCAAGTACATTCGAGGAAGCATTATTAGTGACTTGTAAGTGGTTTTGAGGAATGACTTCCTGAATCAAGGGAGAGACAACTTTAGTGCGAAACAGTTCCTCCGCAGCAATGGTGTTATCAATAGAAGCATATGCACGCAAACAATTGTAAATTGCTTTGGCATCTCGATGTTCCAATCCATCTACAAAACAGTTGTCCAAGCTACTAGTAACCAATAAAGTAGCGCTCTGGATCCTCTTCTCCATATTCTCAATGAAGGGGAGATTCTGTACTGCCAGAATTTAAAGCAAAAATAAGAGCTAAAACTACATGTGTTAAGCCAACAAAAAGAAGAAAATGAGATAAACCCATATCGATACACAAGTACAAGATAGATTGAAAATCTGCATTTGCAGTAGATATGAAAATTAAGTCTTAAGCAACAGTGGCATCTACATAAGAATACCCTAAGGTAAGAAATTTATGCATGATATTCGGAATAAATATAACCCTATTAATGTCATCTCTTTATAAACACAATTAACACATCAAGTTTTCATTCAGTGTAATTATAGGGAACGCCTATGAGCCTAATACATAGAAAGGCAATACTTTCTAAACAAAAGGTGAATTCATGAAATATCTGTGGAATGTTGCTGCCCCACAAACCCTTCCTTTAAGTGTGTACCTTTACCATAAAGGAATCAAAATAATTTTCCAAAACTTATCCAATGAGAGGTTAGCATTTTTCACTCCACATTGAGTTGAGGACACTTGAAAGTGATATACAATTAATAAAAAGACAAAGCCACGTGATGACATGATCGAAAACCAGCATCTATATCAAGTTAAAAGGAAGAAATCTTACACGTAACAGATTTTAAATTTCGAACATTCATAATCATTTGGCATCACACTTATGTAGAATTACTGTCTCAGTCCATACAAAGACATCAAAGAGCAATATAGGAACAAAAAGGAAAATATATCGTTTAGCTCAATCATGTTTTTTATCAATGATAACAAAGAAAGGTACATTATGTATCTATGCATGATATGAAAAAGAAAGAAGTGATATCATTTGACAAGATGACAAGAAACTCTGAGAATGAAATGGACCTTCGCATGACTAGCATAGAATTTTATCCGATTCATTTCGCTAGCAATTCTTTCCAAGAGAATGCTTTGATCTTCTCGTAAATTAGTTCCATTTTCCAATTGCAATGTGTTATGGATGTTGGCTACATCTTCAGTTGATAGATCAGAAGATGCATTTGGCAACTCCTTGATAAGTTTTTCTACCTGCAATCAATGTCTGAATATCAATCAACAAATTTTATCAATGTTACAAATGTACAAAGGGCAGAACCCTATGACTTAATAAAAGAAAGAAAAACAATAAACGCAGCAAAACAGATATGTGAAGAATGTGTTATAAAAGAAATAAAAGCAGTAATGTTAAATAGATTCCAGTCAATTACCCATGGTACTTAAAGACTTCGCTTAATTGCACTCAACATTTAGGCTTCATTATGACAGGAGTAATTTGAAATTGACATATCATTTTCTCTGACTGCGTGAAGTTTGAAGTTTAATCTTCTACCAAGATCCCATTAGTGGCTCTAAATTTGCATAAACAGTAATGCGTTCCGTTCATAAAAGTAAACAAAATTGGCCCCTTCTCGTTAATAATTCTTTTTTGTAAAAAAAACATTTTAAAAATAATGATACATGGAGGTGAACGAGAAGATACGGGATCCAGGCACCTTAGATACTACATGGAAGGTGTCAAGCAGCAACTCGAGCACCTCCCTGGCAGCAGAGGCCTCCGAGCGTTGGCGCAGCCCGCTTCGCAGCGCAACTAGGGAGGCGTCCAAAACTGAGCGAAACGCAGAAACCTTGTCCCGGAACTCGACCAGCGGGGCGCGCATGCGGGCCGCGGCGGCGTCGACGTCAATGAGGCGGGTGCTGAGGCTGACGAAGTCGGCGTAGTCGCGGTTGATGAGATCCACGAGCTCCGCTTTGAGGGCGGCAAGGTGGGAGCGGAGCTCAGCGGCGAGGCTCTCGAGGGGGACGAAGGAGCGGAGCTCCGCGACGTAGGACTCCGGGTCGAAGCTCGGCTTCAGGAAAGCAGAGGGCTTGAACCACAGGGGCTGGGCATCGATGGGCTCGCCGAAGACGTCCGTCGCCGTAGATCTTGCCGGAGACGCAATCAGAGCCGCTGACGGCACGAGATCCGCCATTGCCGGGGCTTCGCGAGAGCACTCACGAAGTCTAGATCTCGTGTACCAGATGAAACCGGCAACTCTTGGAAAGGCACCAAATAGCGGGCTGGAAATTTGTAGTGACGAACTCGTATGGACCCCGATGGGCTGAGCCTTATTTTAGAACAAGAATAAATCTTTTCTTTTAGAATCAATATAAGGACGAGCCGGATCCAATCGGTCGATCTAATTAACTTAACCTACTTATAAAATAAATCTGATAATTAACTTAAATCTTATAAAAAAATTAACTTAAATCTGATAATTCGATCAAAAAATATTGGGTCGGATATCAGTTGGGAAAATAATTTAACCCCATAATCGATCCTTTGGCCCCAAAAAAAATATAAATAATTACTTTACATAAAATTACATAAACTATTAAAGATATTAACAACAATTTATTTTTATTTTTATCATCATCATCATCATCATCATCATCATCATCATCATCATCATCATCATCATCATCATCATCATCATCATCATCATCTTTAAAAAAGATAAAAAATAAAGCCAAGCCCACTAAAAGTCCAATCTAATGGACCTGATCGGGTAAGAAAAGTTTCTGAATCCAAATTTCTTTGTAATCACATTCATTGTGCATGTCAGTCTAATTTTTTGGATTAATTTCTTAAATCTCTTTTCAATTATAACGATTTTTTGTTCTTAATATATGAACTTACTATAGCGTCCTCCCAAACTATGTCACGATTTCTACTTTAGTCCACTCGTCATATTCTATTAAGTTTTTTATTATTTTTATTATTTTTTATTTATTAAATAATTAAAATGTCCTCTTGCGATTTG
Organism: Pontederia crassipes; assembly: GCA_030549335.1. NCBI lineage: Eukaryota > Viridiplantae > Streptophyta > Magnoliopsida > Commelinales > Pontederiaceae > Pontederia > Pontederia crassipes. The sequence continues at coordinate 43,215,241 of CM060190.1, forward strand.
AAATAAATGTCCACTTTTTTCGTTCAGAGTAGTTTAGTTATTTAATAAATTTTAAAAAATAATAATAATAAAGTTGAAAGAATATGATGGATGAACTAAAGTGAAAATCATAAAGAGTGTTACGATAAATTCACATATTAGAGACAAACGCGTAAAATCGCTATAATTTATAAGAGATTTAAAAAATTAAACCAGTTTTCTTTCCTAATGATAAAAGTATCATTGACTGGAGCATCAAGATTGTCAATCTAGCATTGACATGCTCCGTGGATCTTTGAATTTTAGTGACAATTTTTTTAGATCACAACACTTGCCTCTTCAACTAATATTACTATATCATGCTCATGTGTCTTCATTTTCCTATTAAGACTGTCTTTGGAAACTTTAGCATCGGAGGGCATCTCTTAAATGGCCTCAACAATGACCCATTAGTATACAACCCATTTAGAATAGTCACTACGAATCTGCCAAATCCTTGGTCTTATTTGTCTCGTTGTTCCACATTGAACTATGGAATGTAAAAGATAGAAAGTCAGAATGTCAATTCTACTATTTGACGAACGCCCACCGCAAATTATTATTTCATCGCATGGTTAATTGGTGTAGCATGAATTTAAGATTTGACGGATGGAGGCATGTAGGATTACAACGTCATGTTGATGATGATGATTATGTTACACAAATGATACTTATTGTTGCTTCTCTCCCAGCTTTTTGTGAGTTATAATAAGTGTAATATAACTTTCTTCAAGAACTCTCTTAATATGAGATGGAGTTGTTTTAGAGATTAATGTTATTTTTATTATCTTTTCAGGCTTTCGTATATTTCATGTGTGGTCAAATTTTAAGTATAATTGGTAGAATCTTCTAAATTATTATTTTTTGGGGATCAGGATCTTTTATTTATTTAATATTATGATTCGCTCCTTATCCATCTCAGATCTTAGTATATCTATTAAATCCATTTTTTGGACCACATGGCATGTTTCAATTTGGGAGAACCATATTTATGAGATGTACGTTGAGACAGTCTTGGACATTCTCTTTGTATGTGCAAGTAAACAAACAAAAACCATAAAAATAAAAACGAGCCTAATACAAAGAAACCTAAAAATTAAACGAAACAACTTCCACCCATAAAATTTGAATGATGGCATTTATTCTATGGTATGACACGGTACATATTCATATGTCTCTTGATAAATATTAACGTCAGGGGAAAAAAAGTTGAAAACTATGTTGCCTGATGCTCATGAAAACAATAGTAAATAATTGCAAGGCAAAACAATCATCTTTCTCTGCAGAATCCAAGAGTCATCTGGGACAATTCAGGGCAGATTTTGTATCAATCATGACCCGTTATTCCCTAGCACCAAGATATACATTGTAACTGAAAAAAAATAATGAATACTTGCTAGCCTGAAAAAAAAATGTTGAATATTATCTCATCTGATTGCATGAATGTACATAATAATGATGAAATATTGAACGCTAACATCAAAATCTATCGCGGTGTCTAGAAATGATGGGTTGATAAGAAGGTTGAGAAAGATGTCAACTCTGCCCAATCAGGGAAGAGATTCTTTATTTTCTTAGCATCGTCAATTAAATGCTGGTCTAGTACTGCTACGTCCACTCTCAAAGCTTCGGAGCTACTTGCCTGTGGATAATTAGAAGAAAGAAGTAAGAATAATTATGACAAACAAACCTTTGAGCACCTACGAGAGAAAAAAATAATTCTTGGGGAAGATTTTTCCAGATGGTGTAAAGGAACGTGCTGATCAATTAATACATTCAAGGGATTAACAATTGATTCATCATTAATAACTACTTCCATGATTGCTTAGATGATAACTTTGAAATGCAACTCAAGGATACTAGTAGAAATTATCCTTTTCATTCCATGAATTACCTCCAGCCAAAAGCTCCAATTCTCATTGCTAACTCCACTAAGTCTACATATATATGATGGTGGACCACCATTTATCCTCTCAGCCGCTGAAAGAAAAAACCTCCCTTGTCAATATATCATGAGGTGATGATGGAGGAAATATGGGAAAGAGCTCTTATCAAAGAAAATAGATAATCAAACTTCACCTGGGGGACCATTGTCTGAAAATGACCAATTTGATAATGGACCGGTAATGTTGAGAACTGTGGCCCAAATCTCGTTTAATGATCTGCAGCAGTTCCAACATATGAAAATGGAATTAGAAATATATAACTAGATAGCACAGTGTAGCTCTATCATTCAATAATGCAAATCGTTGCAAAGGTGACTGCAGTATTACCCTAAATTGAGTTCCAAATGCACTCTGCGATGTCCAACATCGGAAAGTAATTCAGATTGGCGAACAGATAACTGAGGCAAGTGTGTATAATGCTTCAACATATCATCATAACTTGCAGGAAACTTTAAGCTCCTAGAGAATAAAAAGGGAACTGGATACAATGCCTGCAGAAAATCAAATTTTTAACGTCTGAACATGCAAAGATGGGGGTTGAATCAATTTATTGCAACAATGTAAAATGCCTGGTGCTAACCACCTTCATAATGGTTAAACAGCAGGTTCAGTCCATACAATTCAGCGCATGAGCAAACATCAAATAAATATCCCACAACAATTTCAACCACAGGTGGAACTCTTTTGTCACTTTTAAAGTGATGCAGTAGACAATCAGCATGATTGCGATCAATAAGAGAGAAGATAATGCATTCAATTCAACTACTGGTAAAGATGTATGGTGCGTGATGATAAAAGACATGCAAGTCTTAGGATACAATAATTGAAAGAGAGCTGGAGAAGAGGCTTTGCAGTTTAACCTGAGCCATAAAAGTGAAATGCTACAGAAGCAGTGGAAAAGAAAAACATCTATCCTCATATTACAGCAGGAAATAATGATTGGCTACATATATAAAAAAATGAACGTATACGAGATAAAGCCAAATAATGTTCAATTACATAACAACGTAATGAAAGAAATCAGAGGAACAGAAAAAAAAACTTGACCTGATCATGTTAGTGGACCAATGAGCTCCATACAAGTTTTTTTCTTTTTTTTTTTGCACATTGCTTATTTAGAATCCATATTATTATAAATATCATAGGGGAAAGAAAACTTCCACAAAAAACTACTACTGGATATCGGTGCTCCAGTTTTAAAGATAAACAAAAAACTACTTAAAACGCAAATGAATCCATATTTTTCCACAAGTGAAAAGGAACGAATCTCATGAACATGGATCAACGAAGCGTCGTACGATCCATGTATCCGACCCCACCTAGTGAGATAAGGCTTTGTTGTTGTTGTTTTTATCCCTTGATGCATTAGTATCTAATACCATTTAATCTTATGCTGGTTAGTTATATTGTGAAGTCTTTGAATTGTAATGAAGCAAAGACTAATTGTCAATGTCCCTGGCTCTTTTTTGGTTTCACACTTTGAATATTTTCTCTCTTATTGGATCAAATTACACTGAACTTGTTGACATGGAAATTAAATTTTATGGTTCTCTATATTTTAACTCCGCCTATGTTTTATAGCCGGTCCCAAGCTTGGATAAAGGAGGAGGGTTATGTTAGGCCCCGACAGCCAGCGTAAAATCCTGTCGAATCTCATGAACATGGATCAACGAAGCGTCGTATGATCCATGTAGCCGACCCCACCTAGTGGGATAAGACTTTGTTGTTGTTGTTGTTGGTTCTCTATATTTTGTTTGCAAGACACCCAAAATTTCACCTAACCCATTAAAAAAAGTTTCACCTAACTCATTTACTTTAAAAGCTAGAATAAGTTTATATTTGATTCCAATATCTGTGGCTCCATAACCTATTTAATTGCCTTAAATTCAAGGTCTACTCACATGCTTTCTTGATGAGCATCATGAACATTTCTCCTCATTTTTATGAGTTTTAAGTTTCACCAATCTTTGTTTTATATAAGCACACCTTCATTTCTTCATAACATGTACTATCAAGTTGAATAAATGCAATTACTTGACAATTAGTTAGTTCTCAGGCCAAGAATCCATCTTTGAGACCATAAGTTTATGTCATTCCTTTGCAGGATATGACACTGCTTGGCTACTATTTTTTTCCCTATCCCTCTATTATTTGACAATGAGCTTGGTTTCTTGTTCATGATATTTTGACAATTTTCATACTGCATTTCATCATCTGTATTCAACGACAAATACTGATTTCTTGTACACTGTGTATAAACGTTTCTGAGGCAATCATGTTATTATTATATATGCTTGCAGATTCTAGTTGGTGTGTCTTGTTATCTGAGGTTTTGATGAGTAAAAATTTTACCTATTAAATGGCATAGCTAATTTATATGATGGTCTGTAAAAACAGAAGCTATATGAAATATAAATACCAAAGCATCCCCTAAAAGACCAAGTTAACATATTGTAAGCTGTTACTGTCAAATTGGCAGCAATATAAAGCTCAGTTTGATGTCATATACCATTGCAGAAAAAAAAAAGAAAGCAAACATTTTTTTCATAAAAGAATATATTGATAATCCTTGATAACTGCATTTAGTTCACACAAGAGCTACTTGGTGTATGCACTATTTCTTATTAAGTTCCCAGGTTGATCACTTTCATGTGCTCTTGTACAAGCTATTTTATTCCGTCTTATAAAGAAATGTTTTATAGCCGGTCCCAAGTCCGGATAAAGGAGGAGGGTTGTGTTAGGCCTCGACAGCCAGCGTAAAATCCTGTCGAATCTTATGAACATGGATCAACGAATATTTCAACGAATAGCGTCGTATGATCCATGTAGCCGACCCCACCTAGTGGGATAAGGCTTTGTTGTTGTTGTTGTTGTTGTTGAAAAGGAAACCAAGTTATAATATTTAAAAATCCAGAATCAACTTACCACCCAAGAACTTTTGTCAGATTGATAATTCTCTTCAAATGAGAAATCAGAATTAATCTGGAGAATCTTTGCAGCTTCAGGTGCATGCTTAAAAAGAAACTCCAAGGAATTGGCATCAACCACAGTAAAATCATAGCTTGAAACTACATTGTTAATTCCATCTGTTGGATACAAAGACAAGGAGGAACTGAATCACAATGCCTGATATGATTACTGAATTATGGAAGAATACAAAATAACATGAAGAAAAGATGTAGCATAAAAATGGCTGAACACCGGTACAATAGCTCATGGTAAGAAGACTCAGAAGCTTATAATGACCCTTATATTATATACCTCCTGCAAAAAAAATTACTTGAAACTTTTCCCATAAATGTCTTTCCACATCATTTGTAGAACATATAATCTTATAACCTTTGGTGTCCCTTTACATAACCCATGTTTCAAGGAATTGGTCTCTTAGAAGAGTAAATGGATTCAGTATGGTATCATCACCAAACTCAACTGATATAATTGATGATCTATATAAAGAGGACAAATGTAATGCTTTCATAACATAGAGTTAGTTTAAAGAATCCCAATAGTAAGACCAGGTGAAATAATGTTTCGCAGAGGGAAGAATGAAACAACAATCAGAAATGGTGGGTCATTGATGAATAGAGTTGTAAGGTGTTGCTTTTCCAGAGGAGCTCAGTGGTGTGATATGATAAATACAATACAACCAGTGGGCAATCTTTCCCTGAATACAATATGATACATATGATAGGTTGGACATAAATATAATAAACATAGATCAAGAAAGTTGATTACTTAGCACAAAGCAGAAGGAAAGGTAAAGTTGGCACAGATCTTGATGCATTTGTCAAAAGTTATGTAAAAAATACCAAAAGTACAACTGCAACCAACGCAAAAATTACCTGTGTGCTTAAATGTGTGTTGAAACACAACTCTCTTCGGTGCATTAATAGTGTATGGAAAAAACTGAGACGATAGGGCCAAAGAAAGCACAGTAACTTGCATCAAGAACTGCAAAATCGATGACCTAGCCAACCAACGACCAACAACAGGTACTAATGGACCCATCGACCACCCTGTCACAAGTCCAATTGTTGCAGCAACTATAACATCTTGCACAAAATGTCCTGCAAAAAAATATTTTAGTACCAGTCAAGACTCCATCATTTCACTGTTTGTTGTTCTTCGCAACCAAAAGGCACATTTTGATTATTGATCTATTAGCTATAGCTCTTGCAAGCAATTACAGCCATAAAACTTCTAGGCCTCAAGTTAAGCAGTAAGAGCAACATGAACATTATGAATTAGAGAGCCTACATCTGTACAATATTTCCATTCCACAGTTATATAATAGATGTGTGGATGACAACCACAACTCTGGGGGTCATCCTTTTTTCTCCTCAAAAAAAAAACATCATGAATTAGAAAATACTCCTTGATATGGATCTATCAATAAACTCTTAAAAGGAAATTGTAGTATAGGCGAATTACATAAATGAAACATATGAAACGATTCCGTTAAAAAAATATGAAAAGATGAGAATACAGCACTAACCATATGGCTCAGGAAGAGAACCCATCATTCCCATTTTTTCAATTAAAAATTGCACAAGGAAACCACCATAGTACATGGAATATAAAATAAATGGCAATTGAGGGATTACATAACCAGAACATGACCTGTAATCACAAAATAGAAGGATGGTTAGAGTTTCTTGAATAAGTCAAATAAAAGGGTTGCATGTATAGAATCAGGGAAACTAGGCAAACATCATGAAAATAGCAAATAGTTGTCCACCAAAATAAAAAAAATAGAACTGGAAATTTATCTTCTTGATACATATATTAAAACGATATGAGTCCAGGTAAAATCAATGGCATGAGAGAAAAATACAAAGTTTGAGGGAGAAACATGTAGAAGTTGCAACTTGCAAGGTCATTTCTAAAACTTGAGTAAAAAAATCTGCATGCAATTACTATTACTACTCAATGGACAAGCATGACTATTCAGATTGTAATGTTCATTACACCAATTGAACATGTTGAAGTTCCAAATGCCTATCCATAATGGCTGACAAAGCTCTCCAAATGATAACCTTTCCTGTTCATGTGCATCATGTTGTAGGGATCATATTTTGGTAAAAGCAAGCCCACTTACGAATGACAAATAGTATCATTTCTTCAGGAGCAAGGCTTTGGACAAATGTTCTTATGAGCATACTTGAAAATGAAAGGATTGTGTCCTTCCCCTCAATTGAGGGCAGGGCCCTTCCCTGTAGTGAGGATGATGGGCCCCAATAAGGAAGGCAACCAAAGCTGTCTTACTCTAGAGGGCGGCTGATGTTGGTCGTCCTCCAAATCTAGAAAGTGACTGCCCTTTTGTCGCCTTTCAACAGAATTGGGGGAAGTCACCACCAGCTTCCCTCCGGATATGGAGGACAACTAAAGTGACCCTTTGGAGGTCGTTGTGCCGCTTGGAGAGCACGGAGGAAAGAACTTTTTCAGAGAAGAAAATAAAATAATATTAAGAGAGAAAATCAAAGCTGATTTGAATCAATCACAATTGTTAGAAAGAAGTTGTGGCGAGACTATGCATGTGACAGGTATGCACCAGTAGGGTAGGCTATTTAACTTGTTCTATATCCTCAACCTATTTAGAATAGATAAATTAGCATGCATCAGTAAAAGTTTCAATGGAAGCTTTTGAAGCAAACACATGATCACAAGGGGAAAATTACTGTTGCTGTGTGTAAAGGACACCTAATATGAACACATTTACCTGTCAGTTTTTAAAGATATCAATCAACATCTCAAGAGTGTGTTAAGAATAATGGGAAAGAAAACCTCAATACTAAAACCAAATAAGTCAATCCAGCGGGAAAGAGAAGAATCTTTGAAGAAGTTTCATTCCTCGAAGAGGCAAAGAACGAAAATAAATAGAAGAATACTTGAGTGATTGTTGTCCACAAGTCTTAGCAGTCAGACGGTAGAAAAACCAAGCAATTAACATGGATATTGACATCAAATATGTCAAGAATCCTCCACCTAGCCCAGCCAGTAGATAAACCTGCTCAGAAACCATAGCATTTTGTATTATTAGGTATCAAATTGATAAATGAATTTTTCATGACAATTCAATTCACAAAGAAACAATAGAATGAAGCAGAATATGTTCTAGTCAAGAAAAAATAATGCATCTGCAATTTGCATTAACTATTCAAAGCGACAACTTGGACTTATGATGACTACCAGGTTTTCTATCATCATTGAAAATCTGATATTTCAAACATAAAAGCATTTGCTGTCGGTTTCCAGCTTTTCTCTAAATTCATATCAGATCATTAAATTCTCATCACTTTGTACAGTACTGATTAATATCCAGTTAACATTCCTGATTGCTGGTCAAAACAGAGCACTCATTTAATCAGATATCGAAGAATGAACAATCACATTTGCTCTTGATTCTTTTTCTTCTTTCTTTTTTTTTCTTTTTGAGGAGGAAAAGGATGACCACCAGATTTGCGATTGTCGTCCATGTATATATATCTATGAAGATGTCATCATGTACAAGTATGAGCCCTCAAGAAAAGAGCGGCAAAAAGGAAATGAGTAGCGTTAACCCAAAATCCCACCTCCCGAAGAAGAAAGGAGATGTGGAGTACAATACTCTCAACCTGACATCGCTCCCACGAAAAATCATCTAGTTGCGTTGGAGACAAATGACCCAGGTATTGGCCAAAATTGTCGCCGACAATGTTCTCCAACTATGCCTCCGTCTGGCGATGCCGTAGAGTGGCCGCTAGAAAGCCTCTGCCGTAGATAGAAAGGTGTCGATGATGCTCGTCTGCCCGCCAAATCTCTCGGGATACAGAGCACTCGAAGAATAAATTGTGGATGCTCGTCATTTTGATTTCCCTAAAGCTATTGAATTGTGGATCTGGTCCAAACCAAATTGAGATGCCATTTTCTTTATTTACAGTTTGCTACAAGTAAAGGAAAGGAGAAAGGCTGACTCTGTTTCGATTTCTTTGAGCCTGTGGGTAATCAGAATAATCAGTGACATTCACTTTAGCAATCACAATCAACCTATTTCCAGTATTCGATGGTGGGTTGTCCTCAATGATGATTTCTACAGGAACATTCATATGCATGAGGTGTGTTCTCATGCAAATAGAATATGGACATGAGTGAGAATGCTAACACTTGTGTTTGACTCTTTACCTTGAGATAAGACGTAATCAAGGCTGGAAATGCTGCCTGAGCATGTTTCAGCCAGCACATGTTTCAGCCTGCGCGTGTGCGTGTGTGCGCGTGTGTGCGTGTGTGCATTCATGCATTCAGCCAGCACATGTTTCAGCCTCAGTGTGCGTGTGTGCGTGTGCGCGTGCGCGCGCGTGCATGTGCGTGAATTATGTGAATTCAGGAATAATGGTTACATTCATAAACAAATGCCACATTTCAGGGCACAGAGAGTGTGTGTGTGTGTGTGTGAATTATGTGAATTATGTGAATTCAGGAATAACGGTTACACTCATAAACAAATGCCACATTTCAGGGCGCAGAGACTTTGATCGCGTTGTTAGACTTCAACTCCATTGCTGACGGATGGACATGGGACTGAACTTCATTGTTTCTGAATTGCAATTTCATAAACCTAGACACACACTCTCTCTCTCAGCGTGCGGTAGTTATAAAGGGACTTGTCTCACTCAGAACCATGCTGGACAACTATGTGGCTAGACTGACTACATTTTTGGTTTGGATCATTAGAGTGGGCTTTCTCAGCTTGGTCCATTAGAGTTGTTTTTATCTTGTATCAAATTTAAAATATTTTGACTTTCATTTCTCTGTTGAATTATGGGTGTTTTTATTGTTCCTGTTATGATATTAGTCATGATTGTTATTCTAAAGAATTTAAATTTCCTATATTATTTGAAATTTATATTTTCAGATTGCTACCAATACACGAGACTTTTAAAAAGTAGTGAGTCATATAGAACTCAACTTCTTTTGACATATATGTATACATATTTAAGTACATGCATACATTTTTTTGAAGTAAAGTACATGCATGCATACAGATGCACATATAGAAACTAAAGAAATGCCTAATGAGGACGTACATAAAAGGAAGATTAAGATATTATAGGGGCATCCATTTTCGCACGTACCATAGTTATAAAAGCATATAACCCAAAAGCTCCCCAAAAGCGTGCTTCATCAGATAGAACCTGAAAAGAAGACAACATTCGATCATTCTGAAATCCAACTTAGGAAAGGTATCTTACAGTTCTTTCTGAATTTATAGAATACAACCAAGAATAACACAAGCAAGTTGTAAGAAGTGTTTCATTAAATCTTAAGAAAGCAAACCTTAAGAACTTTAAAAAAGGTATTGAAAATGAAACAAACCTACATGCCACAATTCAAACCATAGTTCAATTATAATTTGTGTTTACTTCCTGTTGCTCGGTACCAGTCAGCAGGTACCATCCACAATACACAATGCTGCAAGAAGAAGTAAGTTTCCACACAAGGACATTGCATGGTCATGATCATATATGGGTGTCACGAACAGGGATATGCTTAGATTTTAGCATGATGACTAGAAAGGAGAGGATGGGATGTCGTGATTTTTCTTCTAAGTGTAAATGAAGAAATTGAGGCTGCTGGATGATTGCCCCCACCCCACACCAGTGTAGACCCTAACATTTCATCACATGTCAAGCAAAAGGTCCATTATCCCATACTTTTTGCACTTGATTTTTTTAGTTTAATAAAAAAAATTCCTCGTTACTGCATGATCCAAAACATTTTACAAATCATGCTATCAAGACTTCAGAGTTCAGACAACTAAGAAAGAAGGAAAGCTAATTAACATATCAAAATAAAAGCATTACTTACACAAATGACCTACATGAAACAGCAATAATCAAATTTCAACAAACTCATTCCACACGAGTACTCATTCTCGACGTATTTTTTTCCTTTAAGGGAGGAAAAGGATGATAAAATAATTTGCCTAGTCATCCACATGACAGTGGTTGGCTGCTATTTCTCAAGAAAAAACAGTGATTGGCAGCTCAAAGGAGGAAATTGGTCAACTTAAAAAAAGAGAAAATAGGGGGATATTTATGTTTTTTTTTCTTCAGCGAATAATTCAGTTCCTGGTGGGAAATTTGATGAAATGGAGAACAATGTGATAACATGTGATGGAACTAAGCAATAATGAGTTAGAGTAACATCATTCAAAGAAAATAGGAAAGATTACCTCCTTTGACATAATTCTGGAACTTGCTGCATTTTGTGAGATTGGAAAAGATCCAAATAAAGCTCTTGGAAGGAATAAACCAACCAACGCACTTGGAAGAAACATCACATATGCTAAAAATGGGTGAGCAAACCTAAAATCATTGAGGTAGAAAAAAGCAGTTAAACGTCCATTACGATGACAACTTTTATAAGTAAATTCAAGGGTGTAGATCTTTTTCTCAAAGGAAAAAAGGAACAATTTTCAACACCCTTGCAGAATAAATGATTTCTAGATATAGAAACAGAAACAAGAAGAAAAGTACAGAAAAAGTAACTTTGGAGAAAATGACACAACTGTTTCTGCACTTAGGAGGAAATCATTATAGATAGATGTGTTAAGATTACAGATAGATGTGCTAAGATTCTTAAATGAATTCTTATCAACTTGACAAGTTTTTTCTCCTTGTATCAGAATATCAAAGTCCAATAATAAGCATATAATCAAATGTGAAAACTGAAGACAACAGGAAAAAAGAATTTTCAGAAACCTTTTTCCTGGGAATTTTCCTTTTTTATTGAAGTGTTTAGGTTTGCACATTTAATGGAAAATGCTATTATTATCCTGAACCATGAAGCACTAGTATAAATAAACTTGATACCACAATGTATTTGAAAACCAAGACAATAGGAAAAATCCACTTAGAAAGCATATAAATGTTCTCTGGTATCCTTACCAACTCATTGCATGTTTTGGGAAAAGCAAACTTAATATAGCGAAGAAAACTGGTACGACAATTGCAAGAAGAACACTGGCAATGTGGAAAAACATTCCTGCAAAGACAAAACTGTTAATCAAATAAGTTTATGATAACTGGACGAAATCAGCAATATTAGAACTAAGTTTTAAGATCAACAAACAAGGTGATCATCAGGTAATGTCAGGAAGAATGTACAGTATAAATCATTGATGCCATAACCAGAATGTGAGCAGCAGTAAAGGAAACCAAATTTTAGCTTCAGATATCATCATAAAAGCAAGCAGATTCATTAAATAAAAATCGAAAGAATATTCATAAAAGCAAGCAGATTTATTAGATAGAAAAAAGGCAAAGATAGCTTCATTCATATTCTCGAATTTGGAAAAGAGGTCAGATTCTACACAGGATCAACAAACTTAAGGAATGATGAAAGTGAAGAAAAAGAAAAGAGAGGAAAGAAACTCGAAATGAAATAATGAAATAAAAATAAAAATATTAAACAAAAAAAGTAAGTAGAAGATAGAAGAACCCAAATCCGAAATGAGCAAATTCAAACTCTAAAAGGATCTTTCTTTTTTTGAGAGGATCTTTCTGTTTCTCGAAGAATGAGGGAAAGGGGATTGATCAAGAAAACCAAGAGACACGTCTACCAGGTCAATTATCTTTATTCTGATCAGTTGACCAGAAAGTGAGAAAAAATGAATTCCTCAAAAGAAACAAAGCCTTAGCTAGGATGGAGTTCTAAAAGAGTTAATAGTTTAATGGAGGTACATACATAATCCAAAAAAGAAATATCCAATGTTCATAATTGCACAGCAGATATATTATTAAGGTACCTTTCATAAAGTCCAAGATGGTTGCTAACAAAGGGCGTGCAGCTGCATCCCGAAGGTGCAAAAATATAGGCACAAGGAAAAATATTACTATTGGTAAAATATGAAGTACCATGGATACATTCCTTGAGTAGTATACCTGAGGAAAAAAAGATTAAAAAGATTAAGGTCTTGTTTACCATCAAAGATGAGCACATTGTAATGTTATGAGTTTGAGACAAATCATCAAACAAAGGCATATACCATGAACCAAGATAAGTAATCAAAAAAGACAGCACGATCTTCTTTGTTTCCATTTGAAGATAGTTTAGCAGCTCTTTCTGTGGCATTTAGAACCTTTGAAGAACTTGCAAATGCTTGAATCAAGTTGAACAAGTTATCCCCACGTGCTTGGATACTTCCAGGCCTAAAATAATTTCAATCAAATAAAATCAATCAGATGTGACCACAGAGTAAATTACATAAAATTAGAGTTTGTAATAAACTTGTCAACACATACAATAGTTTTTCCAATGTATCAGAAGATGTATGATAGTAATAACCGCCAAGGACAAATATAATATCCAATCCTGGTATGTTGTCATAGTCCTGAGCAAAAATTCTGTAGTCTGTGTCACCTGGGACAACGCCAAACACATCCTGCATAAGTATATTTGGTAAGAGGGACTTGAACTGGTAACATTTTAAGGGTAAAGGATACCCAGATAAGGATAGTTGAGAAGGAAAACAATTACATGTTGAGAAGGAAAAAGTGTGATGTGAGGGACAAAAGATTATGAATCCCCCTCTTTCGACAAAAAGCGAATATCGTATACAATATTCTCAATATTACATCTTTTCCTCATACTGTAATATTATCATGCCGATGCCATCGGACCCAAAAAACTGCCATGGGAACACTGGGTGTGTTCATTAAAAATAACAACACTCCACAGGCATTGTGAAAGAGGACACTATGTTCTAAGAAGATTCTAGGTAGCGTTGGCATTTTTCTTATGAAGTATTAGAGCAAATATACTTATAGTTCTACAATAAGTATGTTATTTGTTAAATATACATATACAGGATAATTTGCTTAGTTTTTTTTGCTTCCTTTCAAGTTCTCCCAATCTCCCATGATGTATACCCAAAGCAAATTATAAGAAAAGCCTGTTAGCACCCTTTGGCCAACTCTCAATGGCCGGTCAGCCTAAGGCAGCTTCTGATTAGATATTTGAGAAATAGGAGATTTTTATATTAACATAATTATTTAGGTGTCAATAAGTAACCCAATGGTTCTGTAAAACCAAATGAGAGTATGAGCACAACCAAGATACCAGAACTAAAGATACAATTGTTAGGTAGGACTAACTCTTCTTTCGCATTGCATAGCACCATTTTTTGCTTTTTTAAAATTTTTTTCCTTACTTCTTTTACATTATTTAATATAAAATATTATATGATATTTATTTTAAAACATTAAAATAATTTCCTCAATATTTAAAAATTATTTTCATACCTTATTTATTTTTTTAAAAAATCAAATATATGGTTAAAATTGAATAAAAAGTAAAAAATTTAAAATCGGATCATCAGGTTGAGTCAACTCTCAACCCGTACCCAACCCGACCCTCCTAAAAAAAGTAAACAGGAAATCAAATCTGTTATTGATTTTCAATTTATTGATCAATCAAGTTACCCCATACCCAATCGGATCATCATGTTATTGATTTTCAATTCTATGTTCATTTTATTCACTAATAACAATAGTAAACAGGAAACCAAATCTGTTATTGGATACACTTTCAAAAAAAATATGTTATTGGATAGGTAAGATAAATGTTTTCCTTTTTTTTTTTTTTTTTGAGAGGGGAAAGGATGACTCCCATTGTGGTTGTCATCCAGGTATGCATATAACTATAAGAGCAACTGTCGTGTACAAAAATGAGCTCTCAAGAAGAGAGCGCCAACACGGGCAGGGTGTACAATAGCTTAAATGTTTTTTCTTTAAAAATGAAAAGATGAAACATGAAAGCTGACAGGCCTTAGCAAATTTCAAATTAATGTCTCAAAAAGAAATATTAAGATAAATGTAATTCTTCAGGTAAACTTTAATGAAAGTAGTTTAATGAACTTTTGCATGTAAAAATTTACACTAAACTGAAAATGAAAGTAGTTGTCCACCTAGAGCAGAGAGAACAAACAAATACATGAAAGTAAGAACATAATTAGATGCCAACCTGTGCTACACTATTTGCCATTGGATATTTCGCTGATTGAGCATAAACATGAGACGGCCAAGACCCAGGTCCAGATTGGCAAACTAAATCTGTTAGATGTTAAGTTAGTGAAACAAAAAAATTAGAAGCAAATGATAAGCAGTGTTACAAGCAGCTTTGGCAGAGACCATCATGTATGTCCTGGAACATAATAGACAATATGTTTCATTATAGACTAAAATCTTTTTTTTTAGAGGATATAGACTAAAATCTTTCTTTTATCCTTCTTACAAAGAACAATGCAAGTAGAGTTTCTTGATTAACACTCCTCAAAATAAAGTTAATTGGTTAACATTTCTATGTTACACACATATCTTAGCTGAACAGGAATAGTCTTGAAAGAGGAAACCAGTGATACTTACTGTTCTGATTATCAAATTTAGTTTGATGTTTATAGATCTTTCAAATTAACAACCATTACGTACTATTTTCTCTAAAATTTAAATAATGCAGCAAACCAGCACTAGTCCCAAAGAAGTCTCAAAAGAAAATAGATGTATTCCTCTTGCACACAAATGTTCATTGGAGCTCCAGATCACCACTGTCTCAAAAAAAGCTCCTGATTACCATATATATAGTCTTCCCCTCCCATACTTGACCTTTCATTAGTTGACAGAAAAGTTTCATCCCGGACTAGAATTCGATTGTAGAACATGTTGAACGCAGATTGGAAGGTTGGTGCTGAAAGCTCCTTTCTAGAGGAGGATTGGCTTTGGTAAAATTGGCATTTATCTGCTACACCAGTGTACTATATATCGATTTTTCATATGCCTCATGGAGTGATGTAATGTATTGATACACATAAACAAAGATTCCTTTGGTGACATCCCAACACTTCTGGTCTAGGTATTCACCTAGTGTCATGGTCTGACTTATGTAGACCTATTTTAGAAAGTGGACTGAGAAGCCTGCAAATTATGCACTGCTTGTGAAATGAATAGTATGGCTAATGGGTGGTTGTACTGATGCCATCACGTTCTTAGTCTACAAACTTTCTTCATAGCATCTTTGGATTCTGGTGCTTGCTTATGTTTTGGGAGGATTCTTGGGCCACCAATGGATCCCCCCTTCCAGACTATTTCCGAGACACTTTGCCATAGTGCAATAAGCATGCTCTTACCGAAAATTATTGGACAGGAACCATGTTATCTGGTGGCACCTCGACTCCCCAATTTGTATCGTCACGATCAGATCACAATAGGTGAATGACTTGCTCCTTATGGGAAATCTTGAAGGTAAGGTTGCTGATATCTCTAGACAAGATGCATGGATAAGGACAGTGAAGACAATGAGAACCGACTGGATGATGCCGATACATGTATTGACTGCAGTCTAACAAGGCAGCATGGATTCCTCTATGGGTTCAACTATTTGCATAATTGCATGGCTATGTTGAAAATATTATATCTCCGAACAATATGTGAAAGAGTGGTTGAGCAGCTGATTTCCAACATGTAATATAGTCATTAAGACATAAAAATTGGATGGTTTGGCCAAGGCAGTCATCCTTTATTCTTTCAAAAAGAAAAGGCTTAGGGACAAAGGATTTAGGGCAATCTTTTTTTTTGAGAAGGAAAAGGATGATTACCAGTTTCGGTTGTCATCCACATGTATATATATCACTGAAAAAAGGCACCAATACTATCCACCTGACACCTCTCCCCACAAAAAATAACACGATTGCTTTGTAACCAAATGGCCCCGACTAAAAAGGTCGCCAATGGAACTCTCCAACCTTGTGTCTGTCTGCCAAGACCCCTCAAAGCCAACCAAAAGCTGCCATAGGAATGAAATCCGCAATAGTCGTCCGAGACCAGACCTCTCGTGACACCCGACAACCGAAAAATAAGTGGATGGCATCCTCCTCCATCTCCCCACATAACGCACAGGACATATCTATGTGGGGCGCCCATCAGGCCCTGTATACAGTGGTGAGAATCCACTCACGCCACAGAAGCCAAGCAAATATCTTGACTTTCAGCGGCGCACGAGAACACCAGATGAGCCTGCTATCCGCTCTAAAGTCCCCCATATCTGAGGTGGCTGGAAGAAGGCAAAGATAGAGTCCACAGGCTAGGAATGAGTCCGTCAAGCCAAATCCAACCATCAATCCGTGCCGGGTCTGGACGAAGGGGAGCATTCCTCTGGTGAAAAGCTAATAACTCCGAAAAATGCTTGTCAGAAAGTGGAGAGCTGAAAAGGGGAATCCAGGAACAGGTGCCCGAACCGCCACTCTCAGACCAGCAGTCCACCAAAAATGTCTAGGGATGTGCTGCCAAGGCCCACGGACGTGCTGCCAAAATGAGAAAACCTCCCCGGAGCCATGTGATGAGATCATAAAGGGGTGCACCCAGGAGAAAAGTGCTGCCACACCCCTCCAAAATGAAAACACACCTCGGGGTGGGATAGGTCTGGAGCTCCATGATAGATCTTTGCCGCAACATGTGAAAAAAAACCTCCCTCCATAAGCTGTCATCGGACCTCCAACCCACCAGACAAGGAGTGCCCTATTGGTGACGCGTAGGTCCCAAACGCCCAAACTACCCTGTGTGGTCGACCTACATATGCATTGCCAAGCAACCAAATGGGCCCGTCAGGTGGCGCTACATCCCTGCCAAAAGAACCTGCCTCAAAGAGTCAAGCCGAGCCAATGCCTGGGTGGGCATCCTGAGAACTGACATGAAATATGTCAGGAGTGATGAGAGAACTGATCTGAATAGAACAAGGCGACCCCCACTCGATAGAAGCCGTGAGCTCCACCCCTGAAGTCGGTGCTCCAAACGCTCGATAACCAGGGTCCACCTCCGAGAACTAATATAATGATCCAAGAGGGGGAGGCCCAAGTAAGTGACCAACCAGCGTGTGAAGCGCCGCCCTGCAGCCAAATGCGTCCTCCGTCACCATGCCAAACAGGATGAAAGATGAATTGGCATGGTCAATCTCAAGGCCCGATGTCGCCAAAAAGCTCCACCAAAATGGCCACGCCTCTGGGCTCTGCTCCAGTCCCTTCAAGAAGAAAACAGTATCATCTGCGTACTGCAGCAGAGGCACTCCTCCGGCGAAGCGACCCGGCATGCCTCCTGAGTGCACCTGGCGAGGCCATAACTGTCAGTGTGAAGAGCATGGGCGCGAGGGGGCACCCATGTCGAACTCCCCTCTGCGGCTACACCCAACTCCCCTGTCATCAACCCGTTGACCAGGACCAAGAAAGAAGCAGTAGTAATGCACCGCTTCATCCAATCGATCCAGGTCGCTGGGAATCCCCTAGCCTGAGTACCAAAGAAAGGACCATGAGAGGGAATCATATGCTTTAGGGAAATCAACCTTTCAGAGGAAAGCCCGTCGCATGTGATGGACCGATCGTGGATGAATGCTGACTATGTTGGGTGGATGAGGTCGGGAAGCACCTCCCGGAGTCGATTGGCCAATACCCGAACCACCATAAGGTAGATAACATTAGATAAGGCAATCGGCCTAAAGTCCTCCACTCTCTCCGCTGGTGTGCGCTTGGGGAGCATGAATAACAAGAACTAGTTCAGGTGTTCAAAGTCCTGGTTCCCACTTGAGAACTCGTGGATCACCGCCATGACGTCCTCACGCACCAAAAACCAAAACTCCCTATAGAAGAAGAATGGGAAGCCATCTGGACCGGGGGACCCCTCGCCATTGAGGTCCCGAACCACGTCAGTGACCTCGCCCTAAGTGATGGTCTGCACTAACATGAAAGACTGCTCTAATACCCCTGGGGGACAACCTCCGAGTCAACGGGGGCCGCCACCTAGAGAAGTCACAGTGGAAGGAGGCGATGGCAACCCCGATGCAATGGCGACTTGTGATCCTCTGTCCCATCACCTCCAGCTGGTCAATCCGGTTCGCCCCCTGCCACGGGCTCGCATATAGGTGGAATAACTGAGTGTTGGCATCTCCCTCCTGAAGCCAGGCCTGCCAAGAGCGCTGCCTCCTCTGGATCTCAACCTTCCTGTCCTCCAACTGGATGGTGCCTTGAGCCTGTCTACGCTACGCCACCTCGGCTTCCGTGAGGTGATAGGAGTCCTCCCGATCAAGCTGAGCAATCACCTCCAATGCCTCAGTCCGCCAGCCCCTCAAGCTGTGAAGCCCCATGCCGCAGAGTCAGACGCCGCCACACTCCGCCAGTGCTCCACCACCACATGTCTGCAGCCAGCCAGGAACGCTCAAAGCGGAAGATAGAGCGCAAGGGCTGACTATCAACGGACCTCCACAAAAAGGGTGTGCGGTCCAAAAACTTTCAATCCATGGCCCGGACATCTGCTAGCTGGTGCGCCTCGACCAGCTCGACAGAGCCGAGGAATCAGTCAATCCGCAATCTGGATGAAGGTGTCGCTGCCTCCAAGTGAATCTACTATTTGTCGTCAGGAAGTCCGACAACAACTGAGAGTCAATAAAGTCTTTGAACTTCTCTACTCCAGTGTCTCTCCCAGTTGTCTGATGGGGTGATCCTCCATGTCCAATGTTACAGTGAAGTCTCTCACGAACAACCGGCGAGCATCCAAAAGGTGCATGCGGGCAGCCGTGAGTTCCTCCCACATGGTGACCCAAAGGGACTCTGAGCAAAGTCCGTAAACGCAAGTGAGGAGGTACGAGGAACCGTCGGAGCAATGCCTCAACTGGACATTCATCGAGAAACAGGCTGTCCAAGAGCCCTCCAAGGTGAATGGGTCAGGCTGTCAGGCAATGATACAACCGCCCGAACGGCCCACCGAGCTAAGGGATAGGTAGTGAGAGAGACAGGAGCCACCAATTTGCTCCCACATCCTCGTATCACACTTCACCAGCTTGGTTTCTTGCAAGAAAACTACATTGGCTTCTCATTCCTGAATATAGCAGCCGAGAGTTAGGTGTCTTCCCTCCTCGCCAAGGCTGTGAACATTCCATGTCAGCACCTTTATAAGAAAACCGTGTCTGCCCCGCATGTGGGTGAGCCGCTACCCACAGCTGTCCTCCGCCTTATGCCCCACCGTGAGAGCATGATGAACCGCTGGTGTGGTCGGAGCACCCCAAGAGGTCGCCGGGGGGCACCTGGCCGTGTCTAAGTGCGCCGGCGTACCAGTCTGAAACCGGCGAGGTCCGCCACCTCCAGAACCCCCACATCCGGGTGGCCGATTAGTAGGGTTGGCTCACTGACAGCCTGCTCCGCACCACTGGAGTGACCGCTGGCAGGGGTGGTCATGGACGATGCTGGTGAGGGTAGCTGAGTCGTGTCGGGTTGCGCCCTGTACCGGTGATGACCCCTGCCGCGTTGCCAGCAGAGCCACAGTCGTGGTGTCCGACTGCACCACGGTCTGTAGCGAAGCCCGCGAGGGCTCGGCTGCACGCCTAGACTGTCGTCGCTTGTATACCCGCAGCCGGTCCAATTAAGCGGTCACCTGGCAGGAGTCATCATTCGGGGGAAGGGCGCCCGACCGCCGTAGGGGTGACGCCTGGCTGGCTTCAGGGGAGTCAGTAAGGGCGAGGTGTCTAGAAGTGGACTTTGGGTGTGAGGTCAAGGTAGTAGATGGGTTCCGCTGTAGCGACGAGGCGCCAGTGGGATGGTCGCCAGCAGACGGGGCTGCTGAGGAGGTGGGAGAGATGATGGATAGGGCTGATGACGGGGGTGGCAGGGTGTGCCTGGATCTGGTTGGGGGTTTGGGTCGGGCGTGCCTCCTGTTGGGATCGGGTTCGTGTTGGTTTGAGTTTGGTTTGCTGTGGTGGGGTTCAGGTACAGGTGGGGTGATGATGAGGTTGAGAACCAGGTTGGATGAGGTTGTGAGTGGGCGAGCTTGCATGTGAATTGGATATGTGAGATTGCAACTGGGTGTGGTTTTGGGTAGGGTTCACTGTTCTGAGATGGGTTATGGTTTGGATTTAGGAGTTTTTTTTTTTTGAGAAGGAAAAGAATGACCACCAGAGTTGTGGTTGTCATCCATCTATATATATATATGTATATATATAGTAAAGCTAAGAGAAGATAAAAGAAATCTCCAAGCTAGCCAAAACCCCACTCCCCGATAAGAAAGGAGATGTGGTGTACAACACGCTCAGGTTGATGGCTCTCTCCACAAAAGATGATCCGGTTGTGCTGCAACAAAATGGCCCAGGCACCAGCCATAAAGGTCGCCAGTGGCGCTCTCCAACGTACGAGTCCCCGAAATGTCTGCCACGTGGTCTCTAAGTCTGAAGAAAGGAGGCTCGCGATGCTCATCTGCTGCCATATACCCCAAGATGTCAAACAGCCGAAGAAAAGTTGGGGAATGCCCTCCACTGACTCGCCACACAGTATGCACCTTGTGTCACTATGTGGTGCTCATTTCGCCCTGTAAGTCTTCCTGAGAAGCCGACCACTCCGTAGAAGCCAAGCAAAAATCTTGACCTTCAGCGGTATCCGAGTGCGCCAAATGAGTTTGCAGTCAGTCTTGAAATCCTCTGTCAAAGTGGTGGTGGGGAGGAAGCGGATGTAGAGACTACGTGTGGAGGACTCCGATAACCAAACCCATCCGTCCATCCTGGACCGGGCGTAGACCTGCTAGCCGTTGTTGAAGGACCAAAAACTCTGTGAAGCATTGATCAGGTAGGTGCAATCTAGAACCGGATGACCAAGCGCCAGATCCCGGCCCTCCCTCCTCTGTCTAGGTCTCTACTACTATGGCCTCGGCAAATGTCTTCAGGGCCCAGAGGCGAGGGAAAACCTCTGCAAGCAAGTCCCCAAGGGACCAGGTATGCTGATTTAGGAGATTGATGAGCTGGCATAAGGGTGTTTTGAATTACAGTTGTCCGTTCCTCGTGTGTCCTTCTCCCATGTGGCCCTGTACAGTTCCTCACGTGCTGCTGATGAGAGCACGATCGTGCCCTACTGTTCGCTGCAGACTACCTCAGACTACCGCATTCAGAATGACCGAAGATGGGAGGTGTCTTCCGGCCTGTATCGCGACATCTACGGAAACGGCAGAAAGATCAGGCGAACACGCCACCGGCAGGGATAGGGAAATGGGGTTGCCCACGAAGCATGCAATCGCCAGGATGATGTCCAACTGCACGAGATGCAGCGGAAGGCCCTAGAGGTCGATCGTGCACCTGGATGCCAGCGTCGCCGGGACAGCACCGTCATCCTCTCTCCAAGGCCCCCAATGCACCTAGACCTCCGACGACACAAACAACGGCACTGCCAAGAGGGCATCCCGCTGTTGTGTCGACCCAAGCACTGGGAGCCAGAGCGCCAGCGTCACACGGCTCGAATGAAAAGGTGAAGAGTCTGACACCCGCCACGATTGTCGTGTGCAGGACCGACAGGTCCGGTGGAGTGCCAGTGGGTTCGCCGACGAGGCAAGAACGTAGGAATTCTGCAGACTGTTGAATCGATGGAGACCACAGGATGAAAACAGTGGCGAGTGCCCTATTTCTCTCGTCAGCGTCAGGCGGTGAAGCGACGGCAGCATGCACAGTTGGCACTCTCCGACGCGTGTGTGGGCAGGCTGCCCGATGGTGGCCCTCTCCTCCACATGCGTAGCAGCGCAGGGGTGCCGAACAGGAGCGCGCTAGATGACCCTCTCCCAGACATCTGAAGCAATGAGTGGCAGGCCGGCGGCTGGATCTGGAGCGGGAGATGGCTGTCCAGCAATCGTTGAGCTGCTGCAACCTTGGCCGCATCCCGAATCACACGGTTAAGGCAGAGCGGTTTTTCTGGCGCCACCGGCAGGGGTTGCCGGAGGTGGGGTGCGTCGTGCGATCTCTTCTCTTACAACTTGCTCTTAAACCATGCTTATCAAACGATTGTGTTTAGGGCAATATTTGAAGAACTTTATTTAAGAAAGATAGCTTGTTATCTAGATAATGTTTCCGAAATTGGCTACTTCACCCAATATACATAATTAATCCAGTGTATTTTCTTAGCCAAATTTATTAATGTACTTCACAATATTCAGGTATTTTGCTCTTTACTACAACAACAACAAAGCCTTATCCCACTAGGTGGGGTCGGCTACATGGATCATACGACGCCATTCCGATATATTCGTTGATCCATGTTCATAAGATTCGACAGGATTTTACGCTGGCTGTCGGGGCCTAACACAACCCTCCTCCTTTATTCGGGCTTGGGACCGGCTATAAAATATAGGATTTAAACTTTACTAATCCCAACAATATTATTTTCGCATTTATCAACTTAAGAAGGATTTTCAAACATGAACCAATTCTTAATTGGATAAGGAAATGCAAACTTACCAAGTTAAAACAAGAGAGAGTACGGAAAAAAATTCATACCAAAACCACCAGTTCCAGATGCTTCAATATTAATAAAAGCTCCTATCGACTCACTCCATCTATGTGTCCTTGAAAATCCATGAGAACCCTGGAGTTTCAAAGTTAATTAGTCTCCTTTTTCAAAAAGAAAAGCCAATTATAGTCTTTTGGTTGGCTTATACTTGAGAAAATCTGGAGCCACTTCTTGTGCATAAACCACAAATAATAAGGAGCACAACACTAAGTAACAATGCCAATTGAATTTAGAAAGCAGCAAATTATTAATAAGAAATAGTAATACTCTTTACAGGTTCCCTTTCAAACCAATCTTTAGAAGTTTCATTTGTCTGGCACTTTCTAGACTTGATGAATGTTACAGATATCAATGATAACAGCAAAAAAATCTACAAATAGCACAATTATCTAATGAAAAAGGTACCTTGTCTCTAGTTTGTGAACTGTGAACAGTAGCAAGAAATAAGCTGAACAATTGGCAATAAACCTGATTCTTGTTATTGTAAATTAAATAAATTTGGAAACAGATTATCCCCCAATTGAGCATCATAACTAACTCCACAAAGGAAGTGTTCTATCCAACTTTTTTTTTTTTTTGAAATGATGTTCTATCCAACATTGATAGCCTGCCAATAATGTTCATGATCTTTTACGTATTATGTAATGTGTTGGTCATACACTCCAGAGTGGACACAGTTTAGATGGCCTTTTTTCTCCCAAAGAAATATTTTTTTTGACAGAAAAGAATGACTGCCAATTATACAGTCATCCAATTTTTTTTTCTGAGGGGGAAAAGGATGACTACCCAAGGTTGTGGTTGTCATCCATATACATATCTCACAATAAAAAGATCAAGGTGCACGGTCATCAAATATTATTTCTGTTAAGTGTATATATATACATATTTGCCTTACACCAGTATACAAAGAAGTTCCATGTTGCATTTAGTGACACCCTCCATGCATAATACAAAGCTACTAAAGCCGCCTGATATTATTCTCAACATACCACTAGACTGCTTGAAAGATGCAAGCATTTCTTTGTGACCAAAAGGCCAACAGAAAAGAAAATGGCTCTATCAGTCAGCTTTTAGATGAATCAGTCTGTGTGTGTACTGTGCCACCAAATCTAAGTGACGACCAGGAAGATGTTTCTGTTTGAGCATTAGTCCACCTGCAACCCATCAGTGTCCTGCTGGTCGTCCTTTTTCGTTTCAAAAAAAAAACTCATCAGTGTCCAAACTTGTTGGGTTGTGACAGAATGTGAAACAAGTGGAATCATAAGTTACCACAGAGATTCAAGAACCACAAATGGATGCCAGGTGGCACTAGCACTTTAGGCAACTCCAGCAATGACAATTAGTGAGTGTTGATCAGCACCAAGCTCATCGGGAGGAGGCTCATGGACCCCACTGTTTAAGTCAGGATTGTCAGATCAGCATTTCACTAAGCTCTTTATGTTATTTGGTTGGATCTCGAGGTACCATCCAGACGACTCAGAGAAAAGTTGGATATGGTTTTTTTATCACTACTAGTCTAAGGTGTCTCCTGACAGCTGCTTCCGGGGGCACAATCTAGACAACATCAAATCTAACTACACACGTGTATGGCACTTGCACACCGCACAAAATCAAGATCTTGGCTCTTGAGGCATGATGAAGTCCTCACTGGAGCATATAGGACCACGTGCAGATCCCACATGCACACTATGTGGTTGGGCGAAGAACACTGACTACCTTTTTTCCATTTGTCCTAGGGACATGCCGCCATTAGGGATAAACCCTTTGGCATCAACGAATCTGGAGCATATACTTTTTGGGACTTGTTGAGAGCACTTGCTATGCAGGACAAATCAGGGAGCTGATGATCATGAGCTGCATCCTTGGCCACAGCATGGGCGATCTAACTGAAGTTTAACTGCACAATCCAAGGGAGAAATGCCATATAGAAAATATTATATGTAACGCATCATTTTTTTTACTAGCGAGTGGGGTTTTTATAGATCTTGTTTTGGTTTGGGGAGCTTCAGTTTTCTGCAGCTCTTTGATGCACACTTTTAAATTGCTTGTTTTGCCTTATTACAAAAAGATTGACACTCTACTTTCTTTCAAAAAAAGAAAGGTATATCAGAATGTGAAATAAGGTTTTGCATTGCACCAAAAAACATTGAATCTTTTTTCCTAACATCTCCACAAACAACAACAACAACAACAACAAAGCCTTATCCCACTAGGTGGGGTCGGCGAACATCTCCACAAACATGTATACAAAAAACCTCTAAAGAATCAATCATGGAGATATCCTATGCTGCCAGTGATCCTTGAATTGTTTGGCTCCAACGTAACCGTACTCTTTTTTGGAGAGAAAGGTGATAAACAGAGAACATTATACATCGCATCTTGCATCTCTTTTCCTATTAGTGATGTGTACGGTGGGGGAGAGGGGTAGGGTGGGGGTAGTCTTTTTTCTGTAGAGTTACATACCGACTTCCAATCTTCTTTTCTTGCTTTTTTGCTCAAAATATAAACAGTGTACATGTCACAATTTTTTGTTTCAATTAAATGACTAACCATGCCTCAAAGTCATCCTTTCCTTCATAAAAAAAAAGTACAATCCACCTTACAAGGCCAATTTCTCACATCATATTTCTAATTCGTTTCTCATATGATGTATATTGAATGGCGTATAAGACACTAATCATAAGTTATTTAACACCTTATGTGACCTCATAAATTTGTATACAACAACCATTACTGTGCACCTGACTAATTTTTTAAGCAAGACAGGTTTAAACAGCTAATGGTCAGCAGTGTTTCCACATCCCAGGTTCTATTTCAGCAGCCAAGACACTAGCAACTCGCCTCACCCAACTTTGAGATTTTGTTAGGAAACATATGGGGTAGATTCGAGAGGACAAGGAGCAACATCGATCAGAGTCACTGGCTGTCATTTCTTGTCTAGATCAGATGGAGAACATCCAAGACTTCACCACTGAGGAGATGGCTGCGTGGAGCTATCATCAAGAAGTGGATGGGAAGGTGGAAGTTCATTGGCAGAAACACTCTTGATAGATATTGCCAAGGGAGGGGGATGCCAACACAAGGTTTTCCACCTGTACGCCAAGCCAACTGTTTCACTGGACTAACCACATTAACTGCCTCATGGCGCAGGGTGGGAGGTCTCACGCCACGACCAGATCGGAGCTTCCATTGCATCTTATTTCTGGGAACCTCCAAGAGATGGCCACTGAAAGAGGAGCAGTAGATAAATCGAGTCTTATCTTTTTCTATCTGATGACCTTTTTGCTCCTTGTCACAAGCCTTTTAAGAGGAGAAGGTGGTTCGCTTTGTGACCTTAACGGGAAGGCTCATTAGGCCTGGCGGGTGCAGCGCCCTGCACTTAGCTGGACACACAACAGGAAACATCAATGGCCGCCCTATAGACAGCAGCAGGTGCGCCACATCGGTGTGTGACATTGGACACATGCCAGGCAGTTGTGCGCCAAGCGAGTGCAACACTGACGAGACATCCTTGTGGGTGAGCATGCATCTTATGGGGCATCGACGGCAGATGGTTCACGCAGCCCATGCATTGGCATGGCTAACAAGACCACCATTTTGAAGGATGCGACAGTAATAACTGGTGCAAGCCAAACGCACAGCGATTGGTGACATGCAGGCGCCAAGCAGATGGTGGTCAATGCAGCCAAACTAGTTGGGTTTCGTGCTAGAGCATTGAAATTTGAATGAGTTCAGTGGTAGAGAGATGTCAGTTGGGACTGCACCGAGCCTTATCATTTATTTGAATGCTAAGTGTTTGGCACAATGCCAGAGTGAAATAAAACTGCTGCTTGTGTTGCTATTGTTGTGCTGTGCATTTAGAAATTTGACGAAGGCATTGTGCCTTACGCAAATCGAGTGTTCCTAGGCTGCATAGACTCTTCGAGGGAGAAGAAACTAATGCCACGCTGGGTGTTTTTTGCGGACAAGGAAATCATTCCTTGGCATGTTGCCATACTTGTGCTGATATGTGGAACACAAAGAAAAAGTGCACAATGTCCTCTCCATTCTCAACATGTGCAAGATGTGTCTCTACTAGGTGCCCACCTCACCTTGTAGGCTCTAGTGAGGACATTGTCTTTCCTCATAAGCCAAGCAAAGATCTTGACTACAAGGTGGTTGTGAGTTCGCCAGATCTATCGGTAGTCTGATATGATTGTGCCTGAGGCAGTGCTCCATGAAATAGTCAATATAACCCTCATGTTGAGAAATAGCCAAACGTCCAGACCCCCACATCCCTCTTGAACGCATCCGAGCGGTGTCTTGAGATACAGCCATGCATGACTGATGACTCTATTCTACACTAAGATCTTATTTTTTTTAGGGGACTACACTAAGATCTTAGCATAGAGTTTACATTGCATGCATGGCTTTTTTCTACACTAAGATCTTAGCATATAGCATAGAATCAAGTGTGCCTTTCCAGAATAACTATTTAGTCTAGGGACACAACAATCCCTCAGAAAGTAAAAGGAAATATAACTTCTAAAACAACATAACAATAATACAACCTAAAATGGAAGAATGGAACATTACTGTAACATGCCTATATAATATTTCATTAAGTAAATTATAGTTTGTTACCAAAAGAAAGAGTTCTTCAGCACCATTAAATAGAAAGATGATGGGCCGAGGTGGAATCCAGTTGGCATCAACAATAAGTCGTGCTAATTCAAGCATTGATGCTGGAAAAATAAAAGTGTTCAATCATTAAAGGATAGTTGATGAAAACAGAATGTATAGAAGATCACGCACTGAGCTAAGGATACATACCAACACAAGAACCACAGTCGCCTGCTCCAGGGGAACCAAGAGCACTATCAAAATGTCCATTTACTAAAACAGACGGATCATGATCACTCGAAGAGTTAGACGAGATCCTACAAACCCAAAAGGACTGTGTGAGAGATAATGTTTCCAACTAGATACAAGAGTTCGACCATTGTCTAATGCAATAGCACTTTTACCTAGTTACTTCAGGTTTTATACTAGTTTTCAGTCCCTTCAGGGAATATTCATTTCAGTTTTTTGGATCTGTCATTTCTAAAAAAAACATTTATTGGATATGTTCCAATGACTAATTACTCTATGAGTATTTTCTTCAATGATAACAAGAACAGCACAGCTATTGTAATATCCTTCACTTTCGAAGTTATACGCAACCAAATACTTGCAAAATAATAAATTATCACTAAAAATAGAATGCCCTAAATACCATGACAGATGTTATCAGTTTAAATGACAGGGGTGTAGCAGCAAATTATACAAAACTTTCCAAACCTAAGATTTAATGTGTAAAGAGAAACTTAAGAGAAACCAATGAGCGCACAAGATATATAATGAAATCCTTCATTATAATATAAAATATATATAGTTAAATTAGTGTGTAATCACAAATTGTGATTGCACCGTGCAATCACTGAATCTTTGGATCACCATCATTTTGATTTGATGGCCCAAGACACAAATTTGTGATTGCACGCTAATATGCCTCATATATATATATATATATATATATTGAAATTCTTAATTATATTAATCATGGTGGGAAATACTTTGTGCAATTGCAGGAAAATTCATTTTACAAGGTTTCTTCACAAAAATGAGTCAACTTCATGTCTGTATGCCGCGTTTCCTGTTCTAAAACTTCTAGGAGAATCCAACTTCATCTTCATTCCTCGCTTATTTCCATCTCATGTTCTCTTTTGAATCAGCTTCTTAAGTATCCTTGGGCCTTCAACACTTCATCTGTGTACTTTATTTCAATTTCTTTCTTCAAAACTTTCAAGTTCTGAATTATACAAAACAATCCTCTTCTAATTTCAAAGAAAGAATTGATTTTTTTTTTCTTGTAGGGACAGAAATGACTAGTGAGTGAAATAATCATCCAGCATTTTGATTATATTCACATTAGACAAGTGCCCCTCTCTTTGTACAAGGATCTAGCATGAGTAGCTATATTCTTTATGCAGCTGCAGCCCCCTCTCAAAGATTGCATCATGTCCATGAAAGTGAATGATGCAGCCCTCTCTTTCACAGAAATGTTGACAAGATAGACTACCTCTCCTCAAGCTTCCAAGAAAATTTGTTCATCTCTTGGATCACTCAAGTCCAGACTCATCTCTGAAAACTGTAAGCCTTATGGCACTCAAAGGAAAAGTAGGCAGTTCCCACCTCTGATGTATGACATAAAATCAAGGAGAACTTGACGGCTGAAGGATTTTTTGGGCATCTAAAACTTTGTATGTAATGATGGCAGTTCCCTCCTCTGACGTATGACATAAAATCAAGACATCTGAACTTGAAGGATGAAGTATTTTTTTGGACATCTAAAACTTTGTATGCAATGATTATTTTCTTTATCTCCTATGATACGTCCAGAGAGATCAAATCTTTTGGAACACCAACCTAAGTTTTAAAACGTGAATGGTAATAATCAAATATCTTTTAGTTCGAAACAGTCAGGAAGCGCACATTGAATGGTAATAATTTGGAAGAAAATATGCTTTGAATAAAGTTTTTTTTTTTAAGTGTACTTTGAAGAAAGTTCAGTAGAAGGAAAGAAATGAATGATGATACATAATGTCATACTCAAACATTTAGGAGTGCCTTTCCCTCAAAAAAAAACATTTAGGAATGCCTTCTCCTTTTGCTTTCTTTTTTTCATTTTGAGAAGGTAAAGAATGCCTTCTTTGACAATGAAATATGAAATAAGGGAAAACAACAAGAAAAGCATACCTCATAATTATATTCTTATGGTTTCTGTAGGCAAGAGATATGCTATGATGCAAAAAGATCATGTTGAAAGCACCACTGACAAGAGTCTCTTCAATCTCTACCCTGTACCATCAAAATGTGACACACAAGATAAAGTGAACTTATATCAATTAAGTATACAATAGAACGCCTTCATAAAAAAAGGAATGCTTATGTGGAAAATAAGTTCTATCGTCTTACAACATATCTTCACGTGCTCATAAACTCTAACCATTCAACATCACTCTCTGTATCTCTTCACGCACACATAAACTCTAGCCCTTCAACACCACTCTCCATACAGAAGCTAATAATATTACTCAAAAGATATGATAATGACCATCGACATCAATAACTACCAGAGATTTTTCTTTTCTGAGTTATTATTGCTTGTCATCCATGTACTGAACCAAAATTCAAGAAGCATTTGTTCAAAGTGGACCCGTGTAAGAAACTTCTAATGTCTAGTTTCCCTGTAGTACTGAGTGTGTGTGGATCCCCATATAAGCAATTGGTCAAGGTGGTCATTCTCTATTAGGTTATGTTCCAAAGGTTTCTTTCTGATTTGATATGTCAATAATAAGGGTCTGTAGCCTCCCTTCTCACTGGATGAAAAGTGTGAATGTATCACAGTCAATAAACTTATATAATCTCAAAATGTGGCATTTTCTCATGTTGGTAATATTGCTTTCGTGATAATTCAGTCAAGAGCTTCAATAGGATATAATTATCAGCTAGTTTAGAGGAACGTGATCTGAATCTGTGTTCTGGTCCCAGTTTTTTTTCTTTAGAGAGAAAAAGATGATTATGATGCTTCAGTAGCGTGCATTTTTTTATTATCACTATGACAAGAATGATTTACAACCGTATGCCAAAATCAAAAACAAGACTACAGGAGGATGTGGCAGCCAAAACACCATTTTCTAGTAAAAAAACTCTGCATAACATCACGTACTATATATATGTATAGGAACCAGAACCAATGGCCCAAACAATTATTTGCTTCCCTATTTTTGCTCCAGACAACCCATAACATGACAGGGACCTCTTTCTGACAATGCAAAGAATCATTGTAGATGAATAAGCAGTTAAAATTTTATAATACAAAAGGGGCAGCAGCTCATTTTTTATTATAACCCACATTCAAGTTTCAAATACATATTTGGGTACACAATTTCATTACCATTCTCGGGACGTAACTACTAACGGTAAATTTCCTTTGGTTAGAATTATCATAAAAAAATCCTCCTGGAAAACCCATACCAACAAACTCTTCAGAAGAGGAATCCAGAAAATTTTGCAAGGCCATGGTACTACTTAAATCCCGTGAGAATGCAAATGCAAAATTGGTGGTACAATCAGGAATCAGAATGCAAAATGCAGCTTTTAAAATCCGGAAGACAGTATTAACGTCAAGCATGTCTCCCTTCCAATACTATCTTCCCAAGCATCCTGACTTCACCAGTGCTTGAAACCGGGACAAGGCCTTACTGTCAGAAGTGTAATTTACTCCAAATAGTATTTTCCAACATCCGGTGTTAAACAGCGAGCATACCTGTAATTTGATCCCGCCCGCGCCGCTATCGACTCAATCTCCTCCTTTATATACCTTGCCGCCTCCTCTAGTCCTGGCTGCCCCTCCTGCCACCCAAAACACAAAGGAAAACCGAAGAACCATCAAGATCCAATCATTTGAACGCCGACTGCGATAAAGAAAACCAATAGACCCCATCTCGGTTGCGCAAAACGCCCACATCACCTGCCGGCCGCCGATGTCCACAGTGAGCCGGCGGATGTGCTCGACCGCCCTGGCCTCGGAGAACTTGTCGAGCGGCGCGTCGAAGCCGAGCGGCGAGACGTGCTTCATGTGGATGACGTGGTAACTGGCGTAGGCCATGATCCCGAACACGAGCGCCAGCGCGAGCAGCACCGTGAACGCCGCCCCGTCCGCCGCGCCCCGCCCCATGCTCGCTTCTATCCGACTGCTCCGCCTCGGGATCGATCGCGATCTCTCCACGCGCCTGCCCCGGAAGAGACGACCAAGATGGATCCGGAAGCGATGGAAACTGGAAAGAAGCCGAAAGGATGCGAGTCAAAGCAGTATCTTTTTTTCCCTTCGGCTCTGCTCGCGTTTGTTTGTGTTTTTATTTTATTGTATTTGTATTCGCCGAGGACTAAAAACTAAAAAGGGTCGTCGTGTTCGGTTCGGGCGTGCGTGACGGGAACGGCGCAACCTCCGAGCTATACATGGGAAAGGTATGCGAGAGTCGGGTGCGTGTGTACAAAGTTGACCGTATGCAGCACGGCAGCTCGGATTTTAATATATTTTTTTGTATAAAAAAACATTTTATTTTTTGGGTTGGGTCGACGTCATAGTTGCTTCCATTTTTTTGTTAATGTTTGCTGGATGTCCATATTAATGTTGTATTTGGCAATAGCAGAGATTAACTTGTATGGTAAATGATAAAAACAAGTAGCATTTAAAGTTTTTAATGAAAATGTTGAAAGCTATTTTTATATATCAACATTTATAGATTGCCTTTCTTTTTATATTTGTTTTAATCTTATCCTATTATTCTTTCTTAAATTATCTAATTATATTCTTTTTTAAAATTTTTGACTGCATTGTTTATTATTTTCATATTCATACATAATTAATTACTATTTTAAAATTTATTTCATAATGGATAAAAAGTTTATTTAATACCTAATATTTTCATTTTGATTACATGTAATGCATGCACTATATAAAATTTATTATAAATATGATTATATATATCAAAAAAAATATAAAATTATTAATTGTGAGATTTTATTTTACTTGATTTATGATGTAAATAATCTACTCATTATATTTCAATAAAATTCATATAGTGTTTGAATAAATAATTTATTATGTGTTTAATTACGTCATTTATATTTATTGACTTATTGTACCATTAAACGAAACATTCATTTGAATCCATAATTGTTAACCATCATGCGTTATTCAATATTTATTAATTAAATTCTAGTATAAACTTTTATTCACTTATCAAATCATTAATAATGGATAAAAAGTTTATTTAATACCTAATATTTTCATTTTGATTACATCTAATGCATGCACTATATAAAATTTATGATAAATATGATTATATATATATATATAAATTTATTATTTGTGAGGTTTTATTTTACTTGATTTGTGACATAAATAACCTACTCTTATATTCCAATAAAATTCATATAGTGCTTGAATTAAATAATTTATTATGTGTCCAATTATGTCATTTATATATACCATTAAGTTTACGAAGCATTCATTTGAACCTATAATTGTTAATCAACATGTGCTATTTAATATTTATTAATTAAATTCTAGTATAAACTCTTATTCACTTATCAAATCATTAATAATGGATAAAAAGTTTATTAATACCTAATATTTTCAATTTGATTACATCTAGTGCATGCACATATAAAATTTATTATAAATATGATTATAGATATATATATATATATATATATATATATATATCTATATCAATAAAAATATAAAAAAAAGTAATTGTGAGGTTTTATTTTACTTGACTCGTGACATAAATAACCTACTCATTATATTCCAATAAAATTCATATAGTGCTTGAATTAAATAATTTATTATGTGTCCAATTATGTCATTTATATTTATTGACTTATTATACCATTAAGTTTACGAAACATTCATTTGAACTTATAATTGTTAATCATCATGTGTTATTCAATATTTATTAATTAAATTTTAATATAAACTATTATTCACTTATCAAATCATTAATAATGGATAAAAAAGTTTATTTAATGCCTAATATCTTCATTTTGATTACATTTAATGCATGTACGATATACATTTATTATAAATATGATTATATATATATATATATATCAATAAAAATATAAAAAAAATAATTGGGAGGTTTTATTTTACTTTATTTGTGACATAAATAACCTATTCATTATATTCCAATAAAATTCATATAGTGCTTGAATTAAGTAATTTATTATGTGTCCAATTATGTCATTATATTTATTGACTTATTATACCATTAAGTTTACGAAACATTCATTTGAATTTATAATTGTTAACTATCATGTGTTATTCAATATTTATCAATTAAATTCTAGTATCAAACCTTTATTCATTTAACAAATCATTAATAATGTCAAACAGATCCTAATATTGATGGGGAGTGGTTGAAGAGTTAAAAAATAATAATTTTAACTTGGATAAGAGAGAAAATTAACTAGAGGGGAATAAGGAAAAGGGAGTGAAACATCTAGTGTGGGGCTTACTCTAGATGGTTTCTTATAAAGTTATTCATGTATTATTAGTAAAATCAAAACCTTATAAAAATTGGCGGCATCCATCAACACAATTTGAGATGTAGTAGTAAATATTTTTATCATGAGTTTAATTATTGTATAAGTAAAGAGACTTTTGTGGGAGCCTCACCCATTTTGGTAATACAAATTTAATAAAAAGGATTATCAAACTCAATAATGAATTAAAATTTAACCCATAGATATAGCTCAAATCAACAATCTTTATTAGCAACCTAAAGACACGAGTGAATCTTTTTTTTAAAAAAAAGAACGAGACCAATATGTTCATATGACTCGTGGATTTTGTTTGGCTAAGACTAGATAAGTTATCGGATGATAACAAATCGATGAGTGAAAATAAATTTAATTTATAATTAGCCATTCAACAACTTAATTAAATAAAAACTGCTTAATTTTTTATTTGATGAAAATGAATTTGAATATTAAGTGATAATATTTTCATACTCCAAAGTCAAATTATATTATATTATAGCATATAGCAAGTACATATTTGCTTATTTAAAATTAATTTTAAAAATAACAAAAATATTCAATTTCATACAATAATACAAATTCCTTCTCTTATGCAAAAATATATTAAATAAGAATATATATAATTATCTATGCAATGATATATAACTACGTGAGATATATTGAATATTGAAAATGTAATTGTGAGTTTACATTCCATATTACCTTTCTACTAGGTTCCTTAATTGATGCAAAGTCTCGAACATTAGAAGTATAATTTGCAGTCAACTACATAAAAGATCATATCATTTAGGAATTAATTCAAATGTAATTTTGCAAAGCAAATGTTCAAATTAAAAATTTTATTTTTGATTCAACATTAAATTGCGGCATTTAATGAAGCATCGTATATATATATGCTTCTTGAGCAAACTTTGATTTTTATTCTGAAATCCTAATCAACAATATTGAATTTTTGGATATAATATTAAGTATCAATTTTTATTCTTTATCCACTAAATAATATTTACCTAAATAAAGAACAAAACTGAATAAGAATCATTAAAAAATATGTAACACTGTGCGATTTAAAAATCTATGTAATATTTTGTTTTTCGCTAACACAAATGTAAAACACATTTCATCAAATTGTGTCTCTATACCACTGCAAAAAATTATTATTATCATTTATTTTATTTGATAGGGGTAAAAATGTCCCGCATTAATAAAAGGGAGTGGTATCAATGCTTTTGGAAAGGTAATAGAGCCATCAAAATCACATACAAACATAATATTAAGAATTGAAATATCTTTTCATCCTATAAAACATAATTGATTTATCTTGAGAATACAAGTCGTCACATGTGTGCCATCAATATATCTAATAATTCTATAATGCAAAAAATATTTGTTATGCGATCATTACTAAAAAGAGACATTTTATGTCATGCAAAATAAATTATCTTGCTCTTTGACATGGATATGTTAAAACATATATGATTTATATATAATTAATTATTTTTTTTATTCTACAAGTGTCGAGTGTTTAGGCTCATCAATTTGACATGTCAATATAATTAATTTAGAATGAATACCTTATGCACTTAAATTTAATATTTGTTGATGTTGATTAATTTTGATTTGAGAGGAATTAAGATTAGAGATGATTCTTCGAACTTGTCATGGAATTAATAGTATAGTAAAAAAATAATTTAGAATATTATTTGTACACTCTATTTTTTTCATTTAAATATATTATTATGCTTCTATGAAATTTCAAAACTATTGTATTAACTTTTCACAAAATAAAAATTTCTCATTTGAATGACAATGCAAAAGTTCTATATAAAATAGTACAAATTTACCAAGCTAACAACATAAGTTCTTCCAAATAAAATATTTTGAACATTTAAAAACATGCAACATAGAACTTTTAACTAAAAATGATGTTCTAACTTTCGATCAAAAACTTTCGAACATTGAAAATTATATTTCAAACATCTGAAAGGTATATAGCAAACATTATTAAAAAAAAGTGCAAAATAGATAATTATGAAGGACGACGACTATGATGAAATTGGAGGCTATAAAAAAGATATAAAACTCATCAAGAAGGTCAAAACTTTTAAAGAAAAGAAAAAGTAACATTTTAATGCATTAGAAAAGTACATTTGAATTCAAAATTGTAAATGTTTTTTTCTCTTTTGTGGTCTTTATTTGATATTGTAAAAGAGAGACAATAGTGTTGTAATAATATTGTAATACGTAATTAATCTCCTAAGCAGTAAGAGGTTGAGTCTTACCCCTCGAACGAAGAAAAAACTTATGTGAAAACTTCTAAATATGAGATGTTGCCTAGACACTTGAGACTTTGAAGAATATCATATAAAAAGTTTCTTCCTTGTCACATTTTGAAACTAAGAAAGAGTACTAATAAAATTTTAATGATTTCGAAGTCAATAAATAAAAATGAGGACATAGGCCAAGGTATAAATCAAACTTCGCCAACTTACTTTCTTATTCTTGTATTTGTATCATTTTCTCTTCTTCCTTTTTATTTTCTTGTGGTTTTGATTTAATTACAATATAGTTTGAACTTTTTAATTATATGAATCAATCTTATAAGTTCGTACTTTATTTACAAAATTCATTCATCAATTTTTAAATACCAATTCACCCTAAACCTTCTCCATCTATTGATGTCTTAATTGGTATCAAGATTGATATTATTAGTAAAATTTAATAATCTTTATAGTTATTGCATTGACTCACTTTTTACTCAATGAATCCCTTAAAATTTTCATCTATCGACTTCTTATATATATTCTATTTATAAAACAAAAATAAAAGATTATATTTGTTATATTGATTTGAATATGTGGGATGAGATTAAAAAAATAATATTGATTTGCATATTAAATTATATTATAAATACACCAAACGAGAAAAAAACATTTCATTAATATTGATTGGAATGAGGCAAAATTGCATTGTGCTCTTGATCGGCTTCATAAAAATTTGGAAAAAGTTTATTAATACTTGTGAGGACATTTTAAAATTAGAGAATCTAAATTGAACATTTTATACTATTAATATAGTTCATTTTAAATGTTCGATTTATTGATTATTAATGCATTAGTAATATGTAAGGTTATGGAGACCGGAATCTTATATAAGATCGGAAGAAAGTCATAAGATTGAAGTTGAATTAAGGATCATAAGATCTTACTTATTAATAAAAATATATTTTAAAATAACAGATATTTTTTTATAAATACGTCAGGCTTTAATCTTAAATTATACCTCACTAAGTCTTTTTTGTATTGAATCTTAAGTCAAATCACATCAAACATACTAAAAATGAAGAAAATATATTAAACATCATCTATCAATTCTTATTAGCATAAAAGTGTTTTTTTAATTAGTATTAAAATGATTATACTAATTATATGAGGTTGTATAGGATCAGATAGGATCGTGTTGTCAAAATTAAGATCGTATTAAAATCTTTCATATAAGATCCTTAGGATAATATCTAGATCGGTAATGGATAGTAGGGTTGTAAAATCATAAGATGGTTCAGGTTGGGTCATTTTTTCGGTAAAAAAATATTTGTTATTTTTCGTGTTGATTTTTTAAATCACAAAAACTACCCTGAAACCATTTAGGAAAAAGAAATATCACCCTTTAGCGGTTCGATTTTTTTTGGGTGATGTATTCGGGCCCCTATTTTAAAAATATATATTAAATTAAAATTAAAATTAACTTATTTAATTTTATAAGTAAATATAGAATATAGTGTTAAAACTATTAAATTAGAGTTTCGTAATGTGACAGGAATATATTAAGCTATATAAAAAAATATTACACTAGTAATAAAATAATTGATTACATCTAAATTAATAATATAAATAAAAATTAATAAATAAAAGCAGGCTTTACGGACCCATACGATTTTTTTGAGTGGGGCCCTAGTTTAAGCGAATCGATTTTGCTTTATTTAAAAATCACCCTA
Organism: Pontederia crassipes; assembly: GCA_030549335.1. Classification (NCBI taxonomy): domain Eukaryota; kingdom Viridiplantae; phylum Streptophyta; class Magnoliopsida; order Commelinales; family Pontederiaceae; genus Pontederia; species Pontederia crassipes. The sequence goes on from CM060190.1 coordinate 43,253,660, forward strand.
AATTGTATTCGGTCCACTATTTTTTTATTTTTTTAGGCCGGATAGATTTTTTTGTTCGGTCGGATTTTTCTTACACCCCTAGGTCTTATGGGGTGTTTCTCTACTCCTAATATTTATAGAGTATTGTTGTAATTAATTAAACAAAAAAAATGGAGGTGTCCCCTTTTAAAGGAGGGACATCGTGTCCCTTTATGTTTTTATCAATTGGATTAGAAATCTATGAATCTATTTTATTCATTTTCATGTGAAGACTTTAAATATGATTCATAGATTCTTGATCTGATTAATAAGAAGAAGGAAGATACTGTGTCCCTCATTTAAAGAATGGACACACACATTAAGTCTTGTAATCAATTACATTAGTCCATCACAATATCCTATTAACTTATAACATGTAATGAGTAATTTTAATTGACTAGACAATCTACATTGCTTATAAAGTGGTAATGCATATTGTCTATGTGACATGTGGTAATTCAGATTGTTGTTGCAATCTTTTTAATATCGCTCTTTGCATTTGTCATTTGAAGTTTTATTTAAATAAACTATAAAACTAATTAACAAAATAGTAAAAAAATCAAATAAATCTTAGTTAATTATTATAAATATATTATTGCCATGTTTTTTAAAATATATTTATTCTCTTATAAACTTTTAATTTTATAGGTAAAAATATGTGCTCGTGATTTAAGTTTATGAAATTTAAAATAATTATATATAAAAACATAATTATTTTGATTACGAATATGTTGATAAAAATTATATATTAACTCATATTTTTTTCTTATAAATAACTAATATGGATTGTTAGTTATATTATTTGTACATACTAAATAAAATAATGTACATTGCATATAATTTAATATTTTTAGAGATAATTCACATTGAGACATAATTTTGAATGGCAAACACACCATTTAGATCAAGATCTTGACAAATTTGGTAATACATTTGTTCAATTTAATAATATTATTAATGACTTAATTTCTTCATGCGAACTACAATTAACATTCATATGATGAAAAAATTGTAGAATGGAACGAGTGGTGAAATTCAATTATTAAAAGAAATAAGATGGCATAGAGAGATTTTTAGATTTAAAGTTGGTTAAAGTTCAGTTCCTTATTTACTTTTACCTATTATTTATCCTTTTCCTTAAGTCATTATATGTAAATAAAAAATGACTCACTTTGTTTCAAATTGAAATATTTATAAAAAATATTAAAATAATATAAATCTAAAAATTTGTTCGAATAAAAAAAAGATACTTATTTTTTTATTTTGCGGCTTTATTTTATCTAACCAAAATTCCACCTAAAATTTATTACTAATTAAATTTAACGTGCTTTCATGTACAATAACAATTATCGAGACTTTGTTTTCAAAACATTCACACTATCAAGAATCATATGTTAATGCCTTAGATGATTTTTTGACATGTTTTGTGTTTCAACAATTAAAATTGAAGCTTATGCCTTAGCATACACATATCATAATATATAACAATAGCATAATATAGTATCAACATGTCTAATCATATACCATTGATGCAAGGATATTACACTGGAGCCTTGTGTTATTTTCTGTCCACAAAATTTGTTATTTGGTTCTTATGAACCTTGCATGAATTTACGGAGTTATTTTTCTTAATATGACATACAATACTCTTGTTTATTTTTTCTTTATACAAATTTATAGATCTTCATGATACGACAAAAAAATTGATTATTATTTTTCTTTCTCTCATGCTCTATTGTGAGGTTCTAATTGTAAAAGTATATAATAGGAGAATATTGTGATGTTATTGTTATAATTGATTAAATTGTTAAGGGATAAGAATTTGAGCTAAGAGTCTGTTTGGTTGAAGGTAAGAGAAAAATAAAGATGGAACAGGAAAATGAGAGAACTTGTTCTCCCTTACTTCGTTGGATTTAAGATGGAGGGAAAATGAGAGGAATTTTCCCTTCATTCCTCTAAAATATTTTATTTCTCTTTTCTCTTCAAATCATAGTGGAAAATAGGGGAAACATATAATTAAAGCAAATTTTTATATTTAGTCTTATAAACTTAACATGAGGGATAAAATAGTCTAAATGAATTTATTATTAAATCTCCATTCCCTTCCCTTTTTCATTACTTGTGTCATCCAAACAAAATTAACTATCCCTTCATTCACTTCCTTTCCCTTCTCATCTTTTTTCTTCCCATATTTTCCCGATTTTTGAACCTAAGGAGAGAAAATAATCAATGAAAGTATGTGATGTAACGAATTGTTTTCACATATTTACAACAACTGAAGGATTCTAGTGAAATATACATTAATATTGATAGTTAAAAGTCATAATGGAGACATGTTGGCGAAATATCATTATAAACATTATTTTCTGTCATTTTCATTATATTATGATTGTGATTTTAATATTATTATTTTTTACTTTAAGTTTTATTAATTATTTTTTTTGCTTTTATATTTTATTTATGAAATAAATTCCATAAAATTTAAGTATCAATGTGATCTCCTCTATTAGTGCCTTGTGGTACAAAAATATCTTTATCACTATGTATGTGAGGAATTATAATTTTAACGTCTAGAAAAATCACGTACTAAATATCTTTTATTTCCATACATAACATCCAACAGGGACGGAGCCAAGATTGAAAGTTAGGGGGGTCCAAAATATAATTAAAGAGTGGAGAAAAAAAAATGTATATATGCATATATAAATATGTAATTATTTCAAAAAATAATAGAATTAAGAAAACATATTATAGAAAAGATGTACATTATAAAATAACTTACAATTATACATTTTATCTATTTTGGATAAAAATATATGTTTTTATTATTTATCATGCAATTTTTTTGTCATGTTCATCTTGCAAGTTGAATTTTATGATAAAATAAAATATTTACATTTAACATTATATATATATATATATCAAATAATTAACTTCAAAAAGTTAGATGAAAATATATGTAACTAATTTTTAAAATAATATACTAAGTAGTTTGATTTGTTATGGAAATGAATCAAACTTATTAGTTATATTTTCCATAAATGCACATATTACAGTATAAATATTTTCATATATACTTGTAAATACGATAATATATTATATTTATGCAGATATCATAAGAATAGGAGGGCCTATTAATATTTTTTAGGAAAAACATATGGTATATTATTATATAAAGTATACTTCAAAAAATTAGGGGGTCCAACCATAATTTCTTTTTAAAAAACATATATAATATATCATTATATATATAGTATAATAAAAAAGTTAGGGGGCCTCCCTAATCCCTAAACCCTGTCATCCAATATTTCCATAAAATAATTATTACCACAAAAAGAAAAATTAACCCGGTGCAAAAAGAATTTTTTTTACTTGAAAAATTGGCAAGCATATTCCATCATAAAGGTATATGTTTATAGCATAGAAGTGTGGATTATTAATTTTTTTTATAACGTTACGTGCTAAAAAACTTTCATTTCCACGTATACCATCAAATTTTGTGAAATACTCTACTAGTAGTTTTGTCTAAATGTTGAAATTGGTTCAGCAATAACTTTATAGAAAAACCATAAGTATGCAACATAACACCATATTTAATCACCTTTTTGAAAATTATTCATAATGCAATATTTTTGCGCTAGTGCAACATATTATTTGTTTTGAACTTTGAGTCGCATTATTTTATCAAAATGCATATTGCCAAGTCAAGGCCAAATTTCAATATATATTAAACATATATTTTGCTTGCATCCTTTCCTCCTTAAAGGAGACAACATTTTCACTTATAATTGCATAGAATATTATTCACTTTGAGTCCTGGTTCACAACATTTTGTCAAAGCTTGTCATGTAGAGTTAATATCATATTTTCATATGTACCAAATATTTTCTCCCATGACTTATGTAAGTGTGATTAATTCAATGCATGTCTCTTAAATCATTCTTTCCTTGGATAACTTAAAATTATTGTTGAGTGGTCACACCCCACCATACATAGATAACATGCGAAATGACTCTAAAATCACATGTAACATTATTGTACATGTGCAAAATAATATCAATTTTGGTGGTTGATGCAAAATGCATGTCTCAAAATTAGTTACATATGCATAAGTCACAAAAAAATTAGTAGTATATATGAGAATATAATATTAATTTGGCATTATGCATTTTAATAAAATTGTACAGGCTACAACTCAAATTGGACAATATGTCACTTTAAGTACTTTCAGTGGATCCCACTAGTTATCTTATTGTGCACTTCATCCTTCAGTATTATCAATTATTTCACTAGTCTCATGTGTTGGCTTATATGCTTATATTAAATATTGCATATTTATTCATCTCATCTCTTGCATGAAATATTTAAAAAGGGTGTAATTTTTTCATCCCTTTTTTATATACGAATTTTGTTCTTCACCAATTTTTAACTTTCCTTTCCGAGCGGGCGGGGGGGGGGGGGGGGGGGGGGTGTTCATTGAGAGTGCACAAACATTATTTTCCATTTAACCCTTATTTTCATTTATTTACCTTCAAAAAATTGTATCTAAACCTTTTGTATATTTTTTTACATAGTTATTTATTGCCAAAAAGTCAAAGATAAAAGTAGGATGAACTAGCTATTTTGAACTTATTCAAAATCCTATCATAATCTTTGTTTTTCATAATTCATCTAACCAATAAAATGTTTTGGTAATAGAGTTCCACTCTAATCTACTTCAGTTTCTTTATATTTTTCCAAAGCAATCAATCTTTTTTTTTTGTTTCATCATATTTATTTTAAAATGGCATGCATTATTACTTTTTTCTCAAAATTTTCTTGAGTGAACCACGTGTATTTCGTGATATATATTCAAGACAAGTCACAAAAAAGAATTATTTCTTCATTATTTCAAATAACATATATAAGAAAGAGAATGTCGACGGAAAGTTCATAAGATATAAAATCATATAAAAAGTTAGAAGAAATAGAATAATGCAGCACATGAATAAGCATAATTTTTTAGAATATCACAAATAAATTTAATTTTCATGAAAATTTCAACTATCAATTAATTAACATAGGTACCATAGAAATAATTAAAAAATACATTAAAGTTATTCTATGCATGAAAAATAAAGGATACTACTAGAAGAGATAGACACAAATAATTAAGAAAAATAGAACAATTGTTACATGCATAAACTTTCATGATGGAAATATCAAAACTTAATAATATGAATAACGCAAGAAAAATCAAACAAAAATTCATAATGTTCAGCGAATTGAAGCATCATCTTGCATACTACAAATCAATTACAGATACTGTTATACAGTGAATGGAAAACATAATTGTAGTCAAGCATGACATGTTATGTGACATATGTGTACCTAATCCTAGTTGATGCATTTAAACTACTATTTTATATTTTTTAGGGCTCAACTTATAGTTCAATTTCTTTCTTATTCCTACGTTTGGATAATTTTTAGACATTTAATTTGAAGAATGAGCAATGAAGTTTTTCACATCCCTACATCTCAATCCTCACAATCGTGAAACACTGATGACATGATGATAAAGTTCCAAAATATAACAAAAATTTCACCCACCCATGGTTTATTATATCAATGATATCTTAAAATTAGCACATTGGCAAGGTGGAAGAGAGACTAAAAAATATTCTAAAACCTAAATAAGGGGATTAATTGCACTGGGGCATTAATTATATTAGAAAAAATATCTTTGCACTTGGGGATTAATTACACTAGGAAAAGATCAACTCGATTCGATATATTTAGATTATAAAATTTTCTAAAATAGAATGTTTTAAATATGAAAATAATATATAATTATTTATACACTAATAAATTGAGAGAGAAAATAAAAATGTGATTTGTTAATCTCATCAAAATTTAAGCGAAAGTTAACCAATATTAATTGACTCAAATGATAGTAGAGTTGAATCTCAAGTGCTCGACGAGTACGTAATAGTCCAAAGTTCAAGTTTTGGAATTATGAACTAAAGAATATATATTTTTAATTTTAAATTAGTCGAACACTAGTAGTCTTGTATATAAAAAATCTTTCGTAGACTCTGTCTGACACAAAAAATGTGGAAGTGTAAAATTATGCCAATTCAACTTAATTAGATTCGATCAAAATCGAAATTATATTAGGTCCAATTTTTTTGAGTGCGTCCTGAGTGTTACAAGTAGCTTGTCAAAGTTACTAACACGGACAAATTTGATAACTATGCATTTCTCCCATCAAAATAATAACTTAAAAAAATGAACATGGAGCTAGTAGGATCAAGACAATCCTGACAGTGCTAGTTTATATTTTGATCATGCTCCCACCAGCCGGTCGGGAGAGCTATCGGATCTATGAGCCATTGGGCCGTCCAACGCATCAACGAGCCGGCGCCGCCGTCGAGCTAGTGGGCCCATCAAGCCACCGCGCTAGCGGGCCGCATTATATGCCATGTCCGGTTTTCCAAACCGTCACAGCTCGCATGCACACGCGCTCGCGCGCTCGCCCCCGCTTTGCCCCTCCCCACCCCCACCCCCACCCCCACCCCCACCCCCACCCCCACCCCCAGTCGATTCTCGCAGGAAACACAGCGTAGCAGGGTGCCATGGGAGTCCAAGGGCTTTGGGATCTACTCGCCCCCGTCGGCCGCCGCGTCTCCGTCGAAACTCTCGCGGGCAAAAGATTGGCTATTGGTAGGCGGCCATCTATTTCCATTTCGCGTCCACTTTTTAATTTTTCGTTTTCTTTTTATTTTTTTTTCAAATAGTGTCGCAGTTTTGATCCGGTTGCAGTTTTGGTGATCAGATGCGAGCATATGGATGGTGCAGTTCGTGAAGGCCATGAGAGACGAGAAAGGGGAGATGGTTCGCAACGCCCACCTCATCGGCTTCTTCCGCCGCATCTGTAAGCTCCTCTTCCTCCGGACCAAGCCAGTCTTCGTCTTCGACGGCGGCACCCCCGCCCTCAAGCGCCGAACCCTAGCAGCCCGCCGACGCCACCGCGACCTGGCCCGTGCTAAGCTCCGCAAGACCGCGGAGAAGCTCCTCCTCAATCACGTCCGTGATCATCCTCTTTGTTTTTATAAGTTCAACTCTCCCTTTATGGTTTCATGATCCAACTTTATGGTGGCCATACAGCTTAAAGCCAAGAAGCTCGAAGAATTAGCTGCGGAAATTAAGAACGGAAGACAGAAGGCGCATGATCCCAAGGGGAAAAACGTTATTCTCAGTCATGATGATGATAACAGCATGTTGAAGGGTCAGGTTTTGGAAGCTCCAGGCGATGGAATTGCAACTGGAGAAGGGAGCAGTGGCAGAACTGGTGTTGGCGGTGAAGAAGCAAGAGGAAGTTCTTCTATCCATGAGAGCCTAGACGAACTGTACGTGTGATGCGGAGTTTTGTGATTATTTTTCTATTGTCTTATGCCATCTAGTTTTTGTTCAATGTTGAAGTATTTCATTTCGGATTCATTAGTCTGGCAGCATCTCTTGCTGCTGAGGAGGAAGGGAGGTACTGGGATGTCGGTGCAGCAGCTGCCAATGTTCCTCCAAGTAAAGATGAAGGGGACGATGATGAGAATGAAGAAATGGTTTTTGTAAGACACCTGTCCCGAGTTTGCTTTCCAAATCAATTTATTTTAAAATATAGTGCAGTGTTTTTTTCTGACATATCCAAAATCTGCAAAACAACTTCCATTTGTCTATTCCTAGATTAGATATCTTTTACCAAATAATCTAGATCCTGGATTGCAGTTGTTGGTTCTCCATGTAATATTCTTTAGAAGATATGCTACTAAAGTGCAACCTGTATAGAATTGATATACTGTCATTGATTTCTCGAATGTGTTTATAACTACAGCCAATTGGAAGCGACAATATTGATCCTGCAGTTTTAGCGTCCTTGCCTCCATCAATGCAGTTAGATCTTCTTGTTCAGGTAAATGATAATTTGGTAGTCGTGCATACTTTGAGTATGAGATCCGGATGTTTTTTGTTTGTAATTTGATCACTTTTTAATTAGGCACCACTTTATATGTAGATGAGAGAAAGAGTAATGGCTGAGAATCGCCAGAAGTATCAGAAACTGAATAAGGTATATAATTTTCATTCTGGAAGTGTAATAATCTACCTTTTGCACTACGTTTGACAGATTGAAAAGTACAGTTCTGATAATATCTTTACATAGTGGTACAAACATGTTTGATTCACTAGTTGCCAGATGTTGTTGCATGTTACTGAGGATCATATTTTCTCGAAGCATTTATTTAAGATAGTAGATTAGTAGGTAGCTCAAAAAATATCGGAAAACAGAGTAATTCCATATTCAAAAATGTGTTTTTGGTTTTAACCTTTAATCCAAACAGTGATCTGAATACGATTATTTCTTTGACTAATTCAAATTTCTTCTTAAAAAAAATTTGCAACTTTTGTCCCCAACTCTGTAAAAGAGGTAAATATTATATAGAAAATGGAATCATTCAAGAGTTAATACATGGTTCTTAAAGGAGCTATACCTTAACACTTTCTCGCCCTATAGTGTTTTCGCTAATATACCTTCTTTCTTCTCTTCATTTTTGTAATATGAATTCCCATGAATATTATATCTTCGCATTATCTTTAATCAATTCAAGACATGATTGTCTGTTGTGGGCATCATGACAATTTTGTAGGAATTTTGTTCCCAAGAGAGGAAGATCTTCTGGAGCATAAAAAAAGACATCATTAGAGATCATCTTTTTGAATGATCATTACGAAGTAGTAAACTACGTTTTTTTTTGCAATTTCTGTGGCACCTTGGATGATGCATCACATCTTTTCTTTCAATGTGTTGTGGCCAAGGGATGTTTGTTCTGTTGTAGATTTGTGGGTAATGTCTCGATCATCATGAATATTTAGTGGTATATATTTACTTCATGAATTGGTTTCTTAGATAAGCTACAAGATGGAAGGTGCAGTATACATATTGTTTTGAATTATAAAAGAAATATTGTACATCACATTTTTTGTCTTCTTCGAGAGTGGGGTTTTACATAGTATTTGTACTCCCGTGCTTTTGCTGCTATGGAGAGCGTACCACATGTACATGACGTCTTTTCAGTGATATATATACCTGGATGACAACCAAACTCGGTAGTCATCCTTTTTCTTCTCAAAAAAAAAATATTGTCTTCCATGGATGATTATTCAGCTATGATGCTTGGGTACCCAAGTTCCCCGCAAGGGCCCATGCTGGGTACATACCTGGTATGGGTAATCTCGGGGGACATGAGCGTATGTGTTCCCACATGTTCCCAATTTAAAGCAATTTAAAAAAAATGGGCACTTCCATGGTACATGAGGGATGTGATTCCTTGTAGCAAAATAAGGCCACCAGAGTATCAGGGTTGTAGCCATCCTACTTTAGTAATGAAAAAACTTGAGAGTTACATCAAAGAAATTATATACATAGCATGTCCCCAATTGCTCATCAATGGTTCGCTCACCCTCTTTCTGATTCTACTGCTTGTGAGATAATATTCTCCTTGCACAACTTTCACCCTTGCATATGACAGCATTTTGTTGAGACCAAATCTCCCACAGGTCAAATAGGGTATATGTGATTTGTGTCGAAAGATGTATGCTAATGTTCTTTTGTCTACCACCATTTCGAGGGAACTTCAAAAGTCAGCAGTAGATGACACATTCAACCATAAACACCTGCTGACTGTCCACACATATTCTAACATTCAGCCATAAACACCTGTGGCTGCCCACACATCCTTGGCCATGCTACACTAAGAAAGTGAATGATTTGGATCCTCCAATGCATCACTGCAAAGGACAGTTAATATTGACATAGTTTTGCCATCGGGCTCTATAGGCTTTAGTGGACGGTTGTCCATGTCAAAGTAGCCATGAAAAGATTTTGATTCTACAATCAGTCTTCGGCTCCGCAACAATGACCCCCACGAAAAGGGTATGTCATGGCGTACGAAACCAAAAAAAATGAAGATATGCACCAGCACTAGAGATGACGTTGAAGTGAAAGGATGGAGGAAAAGAAACCTATTATGATTACCTTTATACCATATCATCTCGTAATGTGAGCAGAAGAAGGTTGCAGGACCATTCTCTACTTTGCTAGACTGTTGAGATGAGCAGCTGCCAGTCTTCTTCGTTCAGTGAGATACAATTGTCTTTGTCTGGTGTGTACAATGTTGAAGAGGTCAAAAAAGCTATGGGAACATAAATGGGCAGCTCGGGACTTGCTTTGGAACCTAAAAGTTACCTGTTAACTTATCAAAAGAAGAGAGCATTTAAGATGTTGACAGCTTTTAGCTGCTTACCTTATTTTAATAAAGCGAAATGTTATTTGTTAGCTTATTTTTTTAGAAGTAGGGACTTTTCTTTTTAAAATAAGTACTATTTTAATGTTCTTATCCTTTATTATCTTATTCTATGTAATTTTTTTATACTAGATAATTATAAAATGTTATCTTATGAAGTTTATTTTATATATACTATAAATTTAATATATTGCCTTACCCGCCCTAGTTTTTTTTTTTTTAAATTTACATACCATCTACCCATATCCATACCTGGTACCGTACTTGTACCCTTGTTGCATAGCTATTCAAAGATGTTGCAGCTTATTAGTTGAGTAAGTGGGTCATATGGTTCTAATCCAATTCTGCATGTTTCAATGTTTTGACCTCAAATTATTATTCGATGAAGGTTGCACTAGAAAGCTTGTCATGGAACAGGCTTGCCAAATTAATGTTGAAATGGAAAACCTTTTTTTTTCTTTGATGAGTGAAATGAAAAGATTGCTGTGACATTTGGTTTTATAATGTTGTAGCATATGCGACCAATGATGACATTTGGGACGGTGAATTCATCATTGATGTATAATCGCAAAATGGCTAAATTAGATATAATGCTATTATATGAATTTACATACAGATAACTGATACGTGTCTCCCCGAAATGCTTTCTTTGTGATCCTATAAAATTTTCTTATTGCAAATGGTTGATAATCAAAGTCATATCCATTCTTTTCCATAAATCTGATTAATTAAATATATATAACTCATTCACCGATAACTCCGCCTATGTTTTATAGCCGGTCCCAAGCCCGGATAAAGGAGGAGGGTTGTGTTAGGCCCCGACAGCCAGCGTAAAACCCTGTCGAATCTCATGAACATGGATCAACGAATAGAGCGGAATGGCGTCGTATGATCCATGTAGTCGACCCCACCTAGTGGGATAAGGCTTTGTTGTTGTTGTTGTTGTTGTTGTATATAACTCATTCACCTTTTTTTAGTGTTCTTGAGATTTCGGTTTCAATAAATACTGAGGAAGTTTTCTACCTCAGGCCCCAGCAAAATTTTCTGTGCTGCAAATACAGTCATATCTTAAAACTGTTGCTTTCCGACGTGAAATAGATCAAGTTCAAAAGCATGCTGCTGGAAGGGGATTAGGTGGTATACAAACATCAAGAATCGCATCTGAAGCCAATAGAGAATTCATATTTTCATCATCGTTTACTGGTGACAAGGAGTAAGCGTACTTTATTTCCTTAGTTTCAGTCTGAATTGATGGCACGTTTTTTTTTTTGAGAGGGTAATTGATGGCATATTGATTTCAAAAAATGATGCCCAAATCTTTCTGAAAAAACATGATGCTTATATTTTTTTCTAATGACATTCTTTTTCAAAGAGAAAGAAAGAAACATACGCTTTTTGAGGGTAAAAGGATGATTGGAATGGCTAGTCATCCAAGTATACTTATATGTGTGTATATATTTTATATATGATGTTCAAAATGATGTGCATGTGTGGACTGTGGAGTATTAAACAAGTATAGAGGTGGTGGAAAAACATGACATTTGCGTGTGCAAAGATAAGCATTTGTTTTGTACGTCCCTACTTTTCTTTAAAACAATTAATTGTCTTAGTATTAATAAGGTTGTTATTATCCTCTTTTTCAGAACGCTTTCAAGAGGAGTTGCAGAAAGTGTATGCAAAGATCATGGAGCAGAAGAGGACACCATCTCAGACAAGACAACTTTTGGTGCATTAAGTAACCAACCTAAATGTGATAAAAAAGGGGAACCAAGTGAACTTAAAAAGGATTTTGGACCTAATGTTGAGACTTATCATGATGAGAGAGGTCTCTTTCGGGTCAGTAGAGTTAGAGGACTGGGAATTCGTATGACTCGAGATCTTCAGAGGAATTTGGATATGATGAAAGAGCATGAGCAGCAAAAAGGAATGAAAAATCATTGTATGAATGTGCAGGCTCCCAGAACTGATGAAGTTACTGGTATTTCAGAGGGAATGGGGAATCAGAATCTGGAGGCTTCGAGAATCAATGAAGTTACTGGTATTTCAGAGGGTCTTTGCCAAAACACATCTGCGCTTATTGAAGATACTGATGACATTAATACTTGGGACAATCAGAATTCTACACAAAGGCCAAGAGAAGTTTTAAATTCTAATCAATCTGATTCAATAGAGATATCTTTCTTGGATGACGGTGAAATAAGAGATACCGATGATAACATATTCCTTGAGTTGGTTTCTCAAAGTCCAACATCTAACGTACACTCAAAATCTGCTCCTGTACATTACATTCACGATTCTGATTCTGAAATCATTTGGGAAGATGAGGTCAATGAGACTCTAGTGTCTCCAAAAGGTTTGACAAAACAAATTACTGGAAAGCCTAAATGTGCAAACATAGAAAAACAATCATCTTTATTTGAAAGAGAAAACTCTGAAGAAGACAAAGTGGAGTGGGAGGAGGGAGTCTGTCATGATTCTGATGTAACTTCTTATAGGGATGAGCCTGAAAGAACTGTTTCACGTGGCTTGGAGGAGGAAGAGGCTGATATACAAGAAGCAATAAGGAGAAGTCTTGAAGATGCTACCGAAACTTTAGCCTCAGCAGAAACCATTTTATGTCAATCTATCAATAACTTGAGCCCCTCGGGGTCGGCTTTGCAGAATTTGACAATTACCAAGAACACTGATCATCATTCAGACAAAGAGTCTGAAAGAAATCCATTGTTACAACCTGGAGAATCAGATGTCTCAAAAATGGATTTTTTGCAAAGATTTGATTCCTCAGAAAAGAGACTTGATTCACATGTTTTATCTCCTTTTGAGTCTGGATCATTGATGAGTGATGAAGGAAATGCTGCAGATGCTTTGAAAATCCAAATCAGAACTTCAGTAATTGAAAATATAGATGTTAACAATTGTCTGATTCAGATTAAGCCTTCTTTCAGCACCCCAAGTCAGTCTATTGGCGGCATCAGTTCTAGTAGGATTTCTACATCCACAAGTGATGTACCTGGGGTTTCTTTCCATGCCGCCAGACTTGATGGTTGCCAAGAATCAAGATCAGGGAGGGGCCTCAATGGCTCCAATGCTGATATTAGCTCTATAGTAGAAGAAACAACCCTCGGCAGTGATAAAATGCAACCACAGGAGGTAAATGTAATTAGAGATGGAAGTTCGATTCAAAATTCCTTTGATCAAATGGAAGTATCAGAAGCTCGTCTGGATGAAGAGATCTCGCTTCTTAGACAGGAGTATACAGATCTTGGAAATGAGCAAAGGAAGCTAGAGCGAAATGCAGAATCTGTCAGCAGTGAGATGTTTGCTGAATGTCAGGTCCCAACATTTCTGAAGTGTATATACATTGAGTACAAAATTTATTAATCTTACCCTTTTTGGACAAGCTAGCATTTAGATGCTATATGACATTGATTTAGAATATCTTGAGATCGAATATTTCATGTCCTATCAAGGGAGATGACATAGAACTCCTTTGATTAAGATACTCATTTCTAGACACCTTATATTTACTACTTCAGAAATTGAGAGATATAAGAGAATATATATGCATTTTCCAACTTAAAAAAAAAGTACTTTCAAGAGAGAAAGTGTTATATTGATAACATTGTATAGTAGCTAGAAATTTGGCAGAGTGAGTGGGCGAGGTTATAAGATATCTTGTAGTAGATACAAGCTTTTATAATGAATAAAGAATGGATGGTGAGCGCTTGGCTTACATCCTTCATCTTCTCAAAAAAAGAAAGAAGAGAATATATATCTGATAGTGAAAATCGAACGATCTTGATTTCATTTTCCTTGTCAATTCGATCATAGATGTATCTCAAAGATTAAAAGTGCCTACCACCTCTAGTGCCAAACAACAGCTTGGACTAAATGGCAATGAAGGTGCTGACCATTAAAATTGAAATAAAAGAAACAAACCGAAATAAGTTTGTTCTTCAGTCTATATCAGATTGTATATTCCGGGGGTACAAGTTTTGGCCTTTATTGATCTAACCAGGAAATTCAGATAAAACGAAACTATCAATTCTTGAGTTGTAATTTCAAAAACTCCTTTTCATGTTGCAGTGCGGGGTGTTTTTTGCTAACATGAATCTGCACTTTGATTCATGATGTTTGGCTTTATAATGGAAGTTAAAATCAAAATATTCAATATAGTCTTGTTCTACATTTGGTGGTTATCCATTATGTTCAAAAACATCTTTTCCATATCTAATATTCTACCAGGAAGAACAGTTATGATTTGATTAGTGCATCCAAATTCAATTAGGTATTTGAACCACACCTGCAAGCCAGAGGCACATCGCATACTTCCGAAACTATGTTGGAATTGTTGAATGAGTTAAGATAACATCTCTTCTTTAAAACTGTAGGAATTGCTTCAGATGTTTGGCTTGCCATATATAATTGCTCCTATGGAAGCGGAAGCTCAATGTGCTTACATGGAAATAGCAAAACTTGTTGATGGGGTCGTGACTGATGATTCTGATGTTTTCTTATTTGGAGCTCGTAGTGTCTACAAGAACATATTTGATGACCGCAAATATGTTGAGACATACTTCATGAAGGTATATACTTCTAAGGGGTCAACCTATGAATTGTTAGCGTAGTTTTCCTTCGGCTCATAGTTTATGTAGTTAAGATTTTCCTCTCAAGATTGTCCTAATTTCTCTTGTAAAAAGTATGCTACTTATGCGTTCTCATGATTAGTTTGTCTTGCTAATTCTATAGAGGCATGCCTGAAGTAATGTTCAAAAGAATGCCTGTTCGAATTTGTATCCGCAATTGTCTCTACAATCCATGTTGACAGCCACAATGTCAATGACATGCACTCTAGCATATGTGTAACAATCATGCTCGGGACACCGTTATTTTAACATACTTCGCATCATCTCAATCAAAACTATGAGTTGTGATAAAGTTGAATGAGACAGATTGACATAGCTAACAATGGCTAGTTTGGAATGGAGGCTTAGTTTAATTAGTTTCATTTCACTTGAATGGAGCAGTTAACTTTGATAGATGAAAATAAAATCATAATAATTTTTTTTTGAGAATAAAGAAAAACATATGTGCTAGCTATGCAAGCATGAGTGGTTTGAACATGTTATATGTGTTCTTGCTTATCTGACATGGAAACAAACTAGTCAATCCACTCAAAGAGAACAAGTTCTTTTCCTTGATATAATGACTTAGCAAACCTTTTTATCCTACCAGGACATCGAGAATGAACTTGGATTAAATCGTGAAATGTTAATACGTATGGCATTGCTTCTAGGAAGTGATTATACAGAAGGAGTTAGGTAAGCCCCATTTGTATTGGTTTTTAATTATCCATCTATGGTGTTTAATTTGCTTCTATAGTATGGTTTTCTGCATATAGCCATAAAAATGTAAAATCTAGGGTTGTTAGCTCATATTATTGAACACTACGTGAGCTTCATAGAGTTTTTTTTAGGAGAAGCTTCATAGAGTTATCTCATACAATATGATTTCCTAGTGCTAATAAAAAACTAAGCTTTCTAGAGTTTATGGTTGGGCCTTCGGCATCAAGTGCCAATGGTGCATTTGTTTTATTAGCATAAAGTTAACAACCGACATGCTAGTTTCAAAAAAAAAAAAGAAACAACCGACTTGCTCTAATTTCTGTTAATTGTCATATTGTATCATGCCTATTTGGTTTCCATCTTTATCACCAGCTAATTGCTTTTGGTTCTGACGTGTAGCATTGATGGATGCAAGATCATTTGAATAGTCATGTTGTCACACCATGCCATTTTTTTTATGGAAAACAAAGTTTTTTTAGGGGTTTCACCATGCAAACCTAAAAGTTGTCTCATTCTTGACATTCATTCTCCAAGGAACACCAGATCTGAGAGAAGATTGTAATTTCTTGGCCATGTGTGTTTTAATTGCTCAAATCAAATAATTTTTCATGGCCGTTGTAAGAGAATGCCTATGATGATCGATGTTTTATTCCTCATGAATATTTGATTTTGGAAAAAAAAACAAAAGCCAGCCATGGAATTCAAACAATCTGAATCATCGTGCTTATTGTTCTGAAAAGTCAGTGCTGTATATTTGTAACCATATCAGTCGCAATATGTTATATAAATCCTACCTAGAGACACCATCAGCACAAAAGGAATAGGTGTGTGTGTTTAGGAAAAACAAGATGTTTGTCTACTACATGGTGTAGCGATGTTACAAAAGACTTATCGGAAGATTCCTAAACTAAAGGCTTATAGATGCGTGGAAAAGGATCTTTTACACTGTTCTCAAGTCTTGTAAACTTATACATCCTATAGTGTTTCATCATTATTCCATATCTTCAATTACTGTTGCAGGAGGCTAAGTTTTCAAAAACTTTTTAATACTTGCTCCACTTCTCAACCATGTTTGTACAGTCATAACCTACTTGAATGGCTCGGCAATGGTCCTAGCGTCTTCTATCCTTTCCAAAAGAACATATAGTGTACAGTTTGTTTTTAGGTTAATTGCCTAACATTAAAGGAAAATTTTAGAAGTCTGATATTCAACAAATATGCATTATGTCTATTATTACACGCATGGTAATCTTCATGTACCTTTTAGCCATAAGGTACATGCTTTTTTTTTTGGGGGGTTTTTGAGAGGACCATAAGGTGCATGTAACTTATGACTGTGCATATACAACTATAATAATACTCATTTTCTGAAAATTTAATATGTTCACTGTTTTTGTGGTTATGTGATAAACTTATCTTTGATCATCCATGAGGAATCTTCACGCTTCCAAACTATTTGCTTCAAATGCCAAGTAAAGAGATAATTATATCTCAGAACTTGAAAATATTATGCTTATCTGCTTAATTTGCATTTTAGAGTAGCAAGCCCTTGGATGTTGCCTGTTTTTTAGTAGAAAATTTTGATCCAACTTTTATTCTAATTTTTTATATATTTATTTTGAACTAGAAGGTGCTATCATACTTCTAACTGGATATTCCGTTCAGATTTTGTTATCTCATTTAATAATGGCTATTAAATGTCGTTCCATGAATATTTAGGAAATAATATTCTTTCATATCTTTTAACTGAAATTAGTAAAAATGTGATACTCTTTTGATTGTTTCTAGTGGTATCTATCTCATGTCATAATTTCATTTTGCATGATATGGAATACCCTAGTATTATTGTGCCATTTGATTGACTGTCTCTGTTTTCTTTGTCGATACAATCATATGTTCTGATGTATTGCAGTGGAATTGGCATTGTCAATGCCATTGAAGTTGTCCATGCATTTCCCGAAGAAGACGGTCTTCAGAAGTTTAGAGAATGGATCGAGTCACCAGATCTTACTATTTTTGGGAAATTTGATTCTAATACTGGTAGTAATTCTGGCCGAAGGTCATCAAAAGAGAGCAATGAGGAGATTAGTGGTAATAGTATGGAAGGGCACACATCTGAAGGGATTGATGTAAAAGAACATGGTAAAAAAGCTATGGTTCATGGGGACATTAAAGAAAAGTTCAAGAGCAAACACGTGAGCTAGGCTGTTTCACTCTTCTTTCGTTTCTCCTTGTCAAATTATTATTTTGTTAATAGATGTTCTCTTTGACGTTTTTGTGTCATCCTTGAAATGCAGAGAAATATCAGCAAGAATTGGCATATACCTCCATCATTTCCTAGTGAATCAGTTATTACTGCATATACTTCCCCACAGGTTGATGACTCTACTGAGGTTTTCACATGGGGAAAGCCTGATTTGCTTTTACTTCGCAGGTGAATTACCCTGTCAGTCTCATAAGCATTAAGTAATTATAGACATTCAAGTAACAAGTGACCTCGGTGTAGGTTAAGCTCTGGTTAATATCATGTGGTTTCTTCAAAAAAGTATCTTATTTCTACCATATATTGTTATCTGTAGCTGAATTTGGTCTTGTATTTTTTATGATTGTTGATTTACATTCATGGATTTGCCAATTTCTCGAAAGCTTACAAAATTATTTGCTTTTAAATTCATGGTAAAATAAAAAGATCATTCCGATCACCTTTACTTGTCTACCCTACATTTATCTCAGTATAAGAAAAATTAAACTTTGTAAAAAAATAATCATTTATGTTAACTAGAGACAGCATACAAATATCAAGTATGGTTGTGCCAAAGGTTCTGCCTATATTTCATAAGTTCAATAGCTTCATTAAATGCAAATGTCCATGTGTCATGCGACAGTCTTGGAACCTTCTTTCAAAATGTAAGCTGTGGCAAATTGAAGTGTCCAGGTAATATAGATTCTTTATTTCTTATGTAATGTAGATTCTCACTACTTAAGCTATATTATTAGAGTGACATTATATTTGGGCGATAAGGAAGATTAAATCAAGATGAAAAAATCTCTTTAGTAATGACATCGTTTCTTAAAAAATGGAAACTGATGAGGTTATCTACCAACATAAGAACAAGGACAATCTGAGTACAAAATATTGAGGCCTATAGGAGGGCGCTCCTCCCTAAAAACGTCACCTGTCACCCAAGATTTGAAAAAAAATCTATTGTGCATTTGTCTTCTAGGAGATGTGCTTACTATAGAGCTTGGGAACTTGGCCTTTCAATGGAGTTTGATTCAATCCAAATGTTTGGCAGACCAAGCTACATTTGCTAGTCCGCACATCATTCCCCAGGTTTCATTTTCCAGCACCGAGCCAGCGTCGTGTTTGATACTTGCAGCAATTTGGTAAGGATAGTCTAGATCAACTTCCAAACGTACGTTTAAATATGCAAGGTAGGTGATGTGAACAATCATGAGTAATATCTCACAGTTATATATATAGATGGATAACAACCACAACTCTGGTGGTTATCTTTTTTCTCCTAAAAAAAGCACAATCATGAGTAATAGTCTTGAAATGCTGGGTTACTTGCCTAATCCTCAAAAAAATTCTCGAAATAAGTGATTGAAATTTGATCAAACCCAAGCAGATATGACTTGCTTCATACCATGGACAAGTGGGGCAGGTTTCGAATGAGGGACATGCCCCCAGGTAGGATGTACTCCCGAGTCACTAGGTGACCCTCGTGAACACTTTCTACCGACGAATTTTAAAATTTATAAATTTAGCTACTCAACTTTGTTTGCAAGTATACAACTTTCATTGTACTACTTTAGGGTGAAACCATGGAGGGAATGATTTACAAATGTTAGACTAAAACTAACTGTCATTAAGCTAAACCAATTTGAAAATTAGGGTTGTGAACACTACAAGAACAGAAAATTAAATTGTAAAAATGAAAGTAAATGCGTTTTGGTTTTTTTTCTGGGTTTTAAATATTGACAGAAACTCTTCTAAAAAAATTGACAGAAACTAAAATGAATTAAAACAGAAAAGAAATTTTTTTTTTTGAGGAGAAAACGGAAAGAAATCAAAGTTGTCTAATAGGAAAAAAATGATAGGGCATGAGAGATGCCTTATAGGAAGATCTTCCATCATATACTCATATCAAAATCACAAAAGTTGGCCATAAATAATTCAAATATAAACATTTCTACTCTGGTAGATCACATCCCTCATTCTTGTGATTCGGGATTTGAGATTCCAATAGAAATCATTTAAATGTAGAGAAGCCTCCTCTTGTAGTGCCCATCCCTTCAAATTTCCTTGCTCCTGTGACTCAGGATTTGAGATTCTAATACGAATAAAACATGATCAACAACTTTCACTCTCCTGATTCAGGACCTGAGATTGTAACACGAAAAAAACACGAACGAATATAACAATCTTCTAAGTTGGTTTGCTTTAATACCCGCGTAGAGCAGCTTCTCAGCTATCGGTGGGTGATAAATCAACTGGAGTAGCACCACTCGGCTGATAATCCAGCATGAAAGTCACAAGCTAGTTGCTCCTCAAATCTCTGCTGACCTGTCAGTTGATCACAACGCCAAATATGACATCAAAACCATCTTGTCTAGTCATTGCAGCGAGGAGCAAATGGCCAAAAGATACAGAGATTCAAAGAGAGAGTTACTACTCATATGAAACTCCACAGTGCAATGCAATTATACAACAACAACAACAAAGCCTTATCCCACTAGGTGGGGTCGGCTACATGGATCATGCGACGCCATTCCGCTCTATTAGTAACCAAACCTTTCGGTATATTATTCACCAATAAATCTTGCTCTATTAGTTCGCCAAGTGTCCGCCTTGGCCTTCCTCTCCCTTTCGCCTCCCTTTCGGTATATTAGTTCGCCAAGTGCAATGCAATTATAAAGAGCAAAAATCAATTGCAAAACCACATGACCACAACAACAACAACAAAGCCTTATCCCACTAGGTGCAAAACCACATGACCAACAACAACAACAATAAAGCCTTATCCCACTAGGTGGGGTTGGCTACATGGATCATACGATATTCGTTGATCCATGTTCATAAGATTCGACAGGGTTTTACGCTGGCTGTCGGGGCCTAACACAACCCTCCTCCTTTATCCGGGCTTGGGACTGACTATAAAACATAGACGGAGTTTG
This sequence comes from Pontederia crassipes, assembly GCA_030549335.1. Lineage (NCBI taxonomy): Eukaryota > Viridiplantae > Streptophyta > Magnoliopsida > Commelinales > Pontederiaceae > Pontederia > Pontederia crassipes. The sequence goes on from CM060190.1 coordinate 43,274,538, forward strand.
TTTGCAAAACCACATGACCATTAAGAGATAAATGTTCACAGATAAAAATGATAGAAATTCGCCCCTTAAGCACTTCCAGCCCTAGCTAGATGATTTAGCTACAAATGTTCATATGAAATTGTACCAACATCCACTTGATCATCTCCATCACAGACATAGCAAATATAAGAAGTCTTAAAATGTAGAAGTAAAACAATTTAGGGTTAGTCCCTTCTCCCAACGTTGCTTCTCACCTCTTTCCTATCAAAAAACAGTGTGCCCCCAAAATTTGGTTCCTTTTTGCCTTTATCTCCTAGGATTTCACCCCCTTTTCTTCTCCTCATGACACTTTCCTCCTTTCTCCAGCTCAGGAAGCTTACTCAATAATTTTGTAGGAGCAATCTTTTTTAGAAAACTGATGCTTTTTTTGTCTTTTCTGCAACATTGTCTGTTCGCCTACCCCTAGGTCAGTGTCAAGTGCTCGCTTCAAGTGTCTTCTACATGTGTCAAAACTTCCTGAGATGAGTTACCTTCTCCTAGTTCCCGTAGCACAAATAAGCAAGAGGTAGGGGCACTTCACATTTGAATTGCAATTTGATGAAAAGCTGACATGGGTTTCATGAAATTAAGAAAAAGTATCAGTAAAAACCAAAGTGAGTCCAATAAATTATAAAAAAATTAGATCAAATGCATTACTCAATATATGAAAATATGTATGAAATCCATTGTCATCACTAGGAAAGTTCATGCGGTGAGTGAAGTTATAAACAGAGGTAGCTTTAATTATACCATGAGTGTCTGACTTCCAAATCCATATGCAGAGATAAAGTAAAACCAATGAAGGTCCAAAAACAGCTTTGTAACTTACTCATGTCCCATCATTGGCCAGTAATAAAATCACTTACATTCATCTCAGAAGAAACAAGGTTACATTTACATAAGTATGCATTAAATTTAGAAATACAGAAGATAATCAGGGGACTGGGTGACTACCATCTTTTTGTAGTCATTCTTTTCTCCCTTAAAAAAAGTTGAAGCATGAGTAGATATAACCATATGCCTCATAATTAGGTGCCAGCACCATGCCAAGTCCCGGCAATTGCTTATTTATTTGTTTTTTTATCAAGTCACTACAATTGTTAGTATTAAACCAAGGGTAGAACTTACCATATTTAATATTACAAGTTGCACCCAGGGAGTGTTCTCTGTGTTTAAGACAGCGATGATGCTTTTATCTAGAGGTGCATACCAAGTACAAATTCTTACTCCCAAGCTGTTCATGCGACCGGGGATGGTCTCTATGAATGGCTTGTCATGTCATTTGTTTTGCCAACATTCCAAGCACATTCATGAGACTCATGAATTATGTACTGAAACCTTTCATCGTTAAAGTTGTAGTGGTCTATTGATGACATCCTAATTTACAACAAGAATTCTGCTGATCACTTTCAGCACTTAAGAGAAGTCTTGGAGACATTGCAGTCCAACAAGCTTTATGTTGATCTGAAAGAACTTTTCTTCGTTTAAAAAAAAAGAGCATTTTCCTACAACCGGCCTCCTTTTCCTGGGATATGTCATCATTGCAGATGGAACAGAGTTGAAGATCAAAAGGTGCAAGCAATATCTTGATCAACAGTGAAAAAATGTCAGTGAGGTTAGGAATTTTGCTGGTTTGGCCTCTTCTAATAGGCATCTTATTCGCAAGTTTAGCCGCTTGATGGCATCAATTACCCAAGAAACCAAACTGGAATGCTGAAACCAAAGCTTACATTAACCTTATCAAAGAATGCCTCGTGCCAGTTCCTGTCTTAGCATTAATAGACTTTCAGTAGGTTTTCATGGTGGAACGTGATGCGTCCATTGTAGCCATTGGGACAGTTATCTCCCAAGGTGACTATCCAGTGGCATATTTTAGTGCAAAGTTGACTGAAGATGTGCACAAAGTGGAGAACATATGAATTAGAACTGTCTGTTGTTTAAGACTTGAAGCATTGTGAGCAGTGTGAACTCATACTGTTTGCAGACCATCAGGTGCTGAACCCAGAGGCATGTTAATTGCATGCATGCTCACTGGTTTACTTTTGTTCAGAGATTCAAATTTGTCCTACAATGGAAGGCTGGGACTGAGAATAAGGTGTCAAATGCAATGAGTCGGAGAAGTTCTACTTGTAACATTTCCGTTTTGATTCACTCGAAAAACTCTTTGCAGATCATAATGATTTCAAAGATGTTTTACAAAATGCCTACTTCATCAAGCTGCAAATTTCTTTCATATTCAGGATGATGTTCTATTTAAATGCAACAAATGGTGTATTCTCCTATCTTTGCCAGCGGAAATAATCATTAGGGACCCCCAGGATGGAAGATCGAGCACACATTTTGTACGGGACAAACTGTGGCAGCTGTGGAGGCATGACATCTCTGGAATCTACTCAACTGGATGTTGGACAATGTCTCAGATCTACAGTTTGTGTGCAGGAGTTCACTACAGCACTAATTTTCTTGTAGCAGTGAAGTCTTTATGCGAATTTGAATGAGTTTCCTTCTGATCCTTACTGCGTCTCTATGCTATGCATCAAATGTTGCACGGTGCAGTGTATGATCATTGTCAAGTTCTATGACAAATTCCATAGTTTATATATATATAGCAACCACAACTTTGGCAGCCATCCTTTTTCCCCTAAAAAAAAGTTCTATGACAAAGTGAACATGACAGATTGTACATATTGACAATGATTATATCATCAGGAATTCTTTTACACGAGCCCTTATTTTTGTCATCTATTTATGAAGACAATTCTACCTTTGTAATATCTACATTTTTTTTCCATTGTCAGTAGAAACATCATAAAGCTCTCATGAACATTGACAGAGTACTAAAGAATTTTAGGTCTGCTACTCTGAAATCCAAACTTGATACTCATGCTGTTTTGCTGACAGTATACGGTGTTAGAATTCTTTTTTCATTTATTTTCTTTCTTTCTGCTACTAGGCCTTATTGTCGTGACAGTCAATTCTTAAGCTGCATGTAGTTGGAACAGAATACATGAAATAAAAGTCTTTTTCAAACTTATTTTTGGGCGATATCCAATCCGCAGGTTATGTTGGGAAAAGTTTGGATGGACTAATAAAAAATCTGATGAATTGCTTGGCCCAGTTTTGAAGGAGTACAGTAAGCATGAGGTTTGTTTTCCTCTGCATCTAGCATAAATAGTAATTTTCTATTAGAATTAATGTATATTTTGCTTTCTATCTGAGAGGCATTTGGCATAAAGCCGACGAGTTATCCAACTTACCTTCGTATATAGTTTGGCATGGAATTTTATAACATTTTTCGGAGATTTAAACATTAGAAATTCTTGTAACTTCACCACCAGGTTTTGTTAGCAAATATGAATTTCGAAGTGTACATCTCTTTTCTCTTTTCCTTTCTCTATGAAGTCTGCGGCTCTTGTTTACAGAGTTAATATATGTTGACCATCTTTCAAAACAATGTTAGCTGACTAGGCATCCTTTTTCTTTGCTACATGGCCGGGCATTCTTTGAACCTCATATGAAGATTTCAATTTGGTCTATCTACATTACAATGCTAGTTAAAAATTGTTATCAATAAGTTGTCTCCGCATTGTAAACTATCCTCTTTTTAGTTTTTGATCTGGACATGCTTTATGATGGGTAGTTTGGGAAACATATTTCATATTGAGATAGTGTAACTATGATATATCAAGGTTTTATGTACCACGGTTTTACACTGTTTAGTGCCTAGTGATTTTGCTGGAGAGGGAAGAGGAGAGAAGAAAAATAGTATAAAGATGGAACATGGAAGATCCTGGAAACAATTTTGCATACAAATTCAAAAGGGAAATATTAACCCTTCAGGTAAGGTTTGCTGCAGCTACCCCTCTGGAAAGAGGATAAAAAGACGGAAAGAAAGATATAAGTTGAAAGGGTCTTGGGTATTCTTCATTTGTTTTTCTTCCAATCGTAGTGGCTTGTATATCATATAAAATTATTTTAAGCATGCTAGTCAGGGTGCTGCATATCAGCCAAATGTGAAATCTGTACTAGCTAGTACCAACCAATACGAGCTGATTTGATCATCTCTAAAAGTCCTCATGTTCTTGCTACTTTCTACTGCAGACGCAGCTGAGGTTGGAGGCCTTTTATACATTCAATGAGAGATTTGCAAAAATACGTAGCCAAAGAATTAAAAAGGCTCTAAAAGGAATTACAGGCACATTGTCTTCTGATTTAACTGATGATGTGGTGAAAGAAGCGTCTCCGTTGCAGAACAAATCTGAAGCTGGGACCTCAAGAGTTGTCAGGCGCAATACAGGAAATCGTGTATCAGAAGAATCAGTAGAAAAGATTCTAAAGATAGCTGAAGATGTTGTCATTGACTCCCATATTAAAGAACAAGCTGGTCAAGAAAATAGTGGATTGGGTAAGCATAGAAGTGGAACAAAGAGATCTGGTGGAAGGAGAGAAAGAACTGGACAAAGAGGAAGAGGGAGACAAAGCAGTAGAGTTCGAAGAAGTGGTAAACTAGAGGCCCCATCTGAATCCTCTTCCGGAAGTTTGAGTGATTCCGTTGCAGAACTAAAGCAGAAACACAAGGAGCTGCCACAAAGATCGTGCAGGGTAAAATTTTACATTTATTTCGTGACAACAAAATTGATTTATTCCATCTATTTAATTTTATTTGTGGCATTTTCCTCGTTAACAATTTTTTTGTGATAGCAAGCTATGATGTTAAAAAATGAATCCCCATAAAATGTGTTCCATCCCCAGGAAACATCATGTTCTTACACATTTCTTACCAGTGGACTATTCTGTTGCAAAAATTGCATAGCTGCTTTTTCAGATTTCATCCATATCCTCAACCTGTTTCACAGTTGTGCCATGACGTGGATCACCAAAAGTAGATAAATAGAACTCTCCAAAAATGTGTAGATGCTGTAGAAGTGGAAAATAGAAAAGCAAAAATCAGATACAACATTTTTATCAACTTCGGAATATATATATCTGATAATGTAAATATATATATCTGATAATGTAATATATATATATAGGTATTACTTGTACACCTATTAGTCATCATTTTCTTTCTGAAAAAAGAAAAATATGACATGGCACTTTTTAAGCAATTCATCAAACGCTTGGAGAAAAGATTAATGCCTTTGGTATATTCTATTGATTTTGATTAAGGTTGCTTTTAGCAGTTCACCATTATATCTCCTGCTTTGTGGAGTCATTTTCTTTCCTGATTATTTACGTTGTCAACTTTATGTTTTGTGCACGTTATCAATTACATCATCACCGCAACAGCAGAAACGAGTAAAATATGCAGAAGAGAATTTTGAGGAACCAGAAGAAGCTTCAGCAGAGCAGATGACCATAGGAGCCACCTCAGAGCATCAAATTGTAGAAGACTCTTGCGACGTGGATGTAGGAGCACATCAATGCACAGAAGATGGCTCCAAGGAATATCTTACCTCAGGTGGTGGATTTTGTGTGGATGAAAATGACCCGGAAGGTGAGGACAGAATTGGTGATGATTTCAGAAACAATGTCCTAGAGGATGGCCCCCCTAGAGACGGGCTTGGTTGGGGAGCTAGGTTCGGCATGGATGAAGCCATAGAAGACGAACATACTTTGACAGATCCAACACCCAGAGGAGAGCCAGAGACTAACGATCAATTGAATTCGGACAATGCCCAGAACTCGGAATTGACAAGCTCTGAAAGAGCAAATATTCAGACATCACAAGAACACACTGAAGATCGTAGATCGCCAGTCAAACGATCTGGCGGCACCAGCTTAAGAGCGATGCCTTCTCTGAGGAAGAGGAAATTTTGAACGAACACAGTCATTCTTTGTTGACTGCAGCACGCAGTGCTTTGGCAGCAAAATGTTAATTGTTTCTGTCACCAATTTCTATTACTTGTATATTAAACTCTCTATATTGGAATCTACATTATACTATGTTTGTTATGGCAATCCATTTAATTATTCATTGGTATCGGTGCATGCAACCTTGTAAAAAGTAGGATATGTGATGAGTTTAGACTTCATGATTGACAATATGCACGACTATACGTACATTGAAACTACGGACTATATGGGATGAGTTGACCTTCATGATTGATAATATGTGTATTGCATATATTGAAACTACGGATAACGTGGGATGAGTTTAAACCTTAATATGGCTCTATAAATGTTGGGTTTCAATGTTTGTGCGCATGTAATGTATAATTTTTGTATTCTGGTTTAAGATTACATAATGATTTATGTATGCAAGGAGCAGTACTTTATATGGATAGTGTTAATTTATAATCATTATATATTTAAAGTTCGACGGGTAGAGTTAGGTTTTATAATTAGTAAATAATTAATTCACATAAATATTTAATCTAAAACGGAATTTATTTTTGGTTATCAGATTTTAATTCTTGATGATCTTTGACTAGAATTATTCATACAAAATTTGGCACATCTATATAATTTTAATCATTACTCATAAATTTAAAATATTATAACAAGATTGAAAAAGTGGAACCCTCAAAAGGGAAATTGTCTAGCGAGGGTTGAAAAAATTCTGAATAATATCTCAATCTACCCGGAGCCTTATAATTAGTTTTTCGGCTATAAATTCAAAATACTTAATAGCTACGCATTCAAGGAATGTACGGAATATAGCAAATAAGACTCGCTAACTTTCTAATTAGTTTTTCAGCTATAAATTAAAAAATTCCCGATTAATTGAGTTGTGTGATATCGTCCTCCTAAATTAGGAGGATAAGCCTCCTAATTGTCTTACAATAGCACACATGATAAATTTGTCAATGTGTAGGACTGTTTTTAACATGCGTGTGGTAGGAGGGATTATTACGCTAAAATTTGAGGAGGATATATCATTTGTCTTATTTAATTATACACAATGTCCTCAATACAATATTTAAAAGTGGATATATTCCGGTGGTGTTCTGAATATACTAAAAGTTACCACTAACTTTTTCTTGCTAAAAATGTTAAAGATGAATTTATTAAAAACTAGTTTTTAGTTGGTTTGAGGTTTGTCTTATTGCAGTAATTAAAGGATGCAAATTAATATTATCAACATATGGATTGCAATGATGGCTCTAATACATATTGAAGTTATATCTAGGATATTGCAAATTTTAAATCTATCTCAACTTGTTGACCACCCTACATCTTATCCTGCCTAAGACAACAGATATCCTATGCTTAATGCACACAAATCAAGTCATGCTCATCATGCCATTTCATTTGAGAAGTTAAATTCATGAATGAGACGACAGATATCCTATGCTTAATGCACACAAATCAAGTCATGCTCATCATGCCATTTCATTTGAGAAGTTAAATTCATGAAAGAACTTAGTCTTTTAAGTTTTCGAAGAAGAGACAAATAATATATTCTTTTGATAAGAATTTCACTTTATTTCTACCTTCAATATTGAAATATTTGTATCACTCAACACCACAAAATTAGCATAGTATCAAATTAATTTTACAATCACAAAGAAACATGCATCCATTTAAACAACAAACTATCTTAATTTCTTGATCAAGATTTAAAACTGACATTTTTATAATATATAATTTAATGGAATTGGTGCACCTGATGATATCACCTTCTTTAATAATTTCATAAAGGCATTGAAGTATGCGTGTAATATATTATGATTAGATTTTAGTAATATTATTTTTCGAAATGAATTTCATAACTAGGCCATTTAGACTGAAATGAAGCATTTAGTATTATATAATTCTTTTACTTTTGGATATGTTGAGCCTCTTCACACAATTGATAAATTCCAATGACACTACATATGTCTCTATCAATTGTAGTAGCATTGTAAATTTTTTTTTGTTATTTATGAACTACATCATCTTCTTAATTGGATAAAATTTATTAATGTCCAAAATTGAAATATATGTTTCTCCAAATTCAACCTAATAACAATAATTTAGTTTAAAATCATTTTGTATATATGGAGGTTAATAGTCTCTATTGTCTAAAATTTGTACTGCAACCATTTGGACAAGATATCTAATAGTTCCTTCATTCAAGTATTAAAATGACTCATAAGAAAAATTTATGAAATCTTCAACTCCATCTATAAATTCTTGGGTAAGTCTTCTATGACCACAGTTAGTCCTATTATATATTCACAATTATTTTCGAAAGAAAACATTTTTCTACAACAAATTTCATCTTTCAATTAAGCACATATTCCTCAGCTATAGTGACAAATTCATATACCATTTATGAATTTGACAAAAGGGATGAAGATATTTTTTATATTTCCTTTGTGAGTTGACTCCCAAATTAAATTCATTCTTTCAACATCAATGATTGGAGGTATAATTTTTTGTACCACATTTACTTATCTATCTTTATTGATATTAATTATGATTAAGAATCTTAATTATTTATTATATTCAAAGATTACATGACAGAGTTTTAATATTTCTAATCGTAATTAATTTTAAGAAATCTAATTTTGATTATAAATTTCTAACGCTCTCCTCTCTACTCTTTCTTTCCACACTAATCTATGTCGACTCTTTCTCTTCTCCATTCTCCTCTCTGTCAAATGTGATTGATGAGACTTGGTGGCAAATTCTTGCACTTTTCTTTTTCATTTTTACTAAGTATGCTGGTCGCGACCGGATTGTTTTGTGTTCAATAAACCTAGTCAGGTAAGAATATCTTTTTGCAACATCGACCTCATGAAGATAAATTTCTATTGCAGATGTGTTCTTCTACTCAAGTAAGAAGGTATACATCCATCACTACAAGAAAATTGTCTTTTATAGACAGTATGAACCGTCGGTAAAGTAGCCAGATCCGTCGGAAATTACGATTTTCGACGGTTCTTTCGACGGATAGTGTCCGTGCGAAAAAGGGGCATCGCAAATAATTTGCGACGGTTTTTCCCGAACCGTCGATATTATAGACGGTCTAGCTGGCGGGTGTGGCTGTCGAACGTTGATTATCGACGACACGAACCGTCGATAATATCGACGGTTAGGACCGCCGATATATATCAACGGTTTACACCGTCGATAGTATTGACGGTTCGTGCCGTCGATATTTATCGGCGGCTTAAACCGTCGATAGTATCGGCGGTTCGTGTCGTCGATATCTATCGGCGGCTTGAACCGTCGATATGTATATTAATAAATTTCCAATTGAACAGAGTTGCGTAAATTATAACTTTCCATTTTCGACGATTAAGACCGTTGAAAATAATTAAGGTTGAATATTTTAATTAATGAAAATCTCATAATGTTTCGACGGGTATGACCGCCGAAATATCGACGGTTGCGACGAACGTCGCAAAGGTCGACGGTCAAAACCGTCGAAAATTTAAATAATAGTACGTGACCGACGTTGAAATATTTAGACGACTAAGATCGCTGGAACTTTCGACGGATAGGTAAACCATCGAAACTTTCGACGGTCTGAACCGTCGAAGCGCCAAAATTTTCAACAGAAGCTTTCGACGAATGCTGGCTCGTCGAAAGTTTAGACAGTTAGAACCGTCGAAAAATACCCGACGAAAATTTCGACGATTTACACTATCCGTCGGAAAAATCGTCGGTAATTTAGACGGATGTCAGACCGTCGAAAAAAATCCATCGGAAATCCGACTTTTTCTTGTAGTGCATGACCATGGGAGTTTCACAGTGTTATAACCATCATAGCAAATTATCACTTATGATATAACACAAATATTTAAGATATTTTTATTATTTTAAAATTAATAATCAATAGTTAATGTTATCTAAACTCTTAGAATAACCTAGCTAATTCATTATATCGATGGTTGACAACATTTAAATATCTAATTAACTTGAGATTGAATATGATAACTTAAAAAGAAAATATTCCCACTTTTTAAAATGTTTTTTCTCCCATTTATGACATTATTAATTACATATAAATCGAATGGTTGCAATACATACTGTCCATTAGATTATGAATCAGCCATTACAACCTAAACACTCCCTGGCTTGATTAAACTAAATAAGCAACGGGTTAAATTGTATAAGCTTTATTGTTTACTCGAAAGACGAATCCATTACAATAAAGAAAAAAAGGTAAACAAAAAAAAAACCAAAATGAAGGTAAAAAGAGTTATGGAATATGAATGAATGTATGTATGTGCACTGCAAATGAAATCAATTGAACAACAACTCTATTCGGCATTAGTAATAATAATTTTAAGCTTTTAATTTCCATATACCCAAGCCAAAATGCATTTATGTGAAAGTATTTATTAATATAATAAAGATATTATTCTCTCAGTGAAGCTTATTGAATTGAGATAAAAAAAACTCAAATCTACTTATGTTAAAAAGTACACATACAGTATCTATCTAAATATCTATATCTATATATTCTTAATTAAAGTTGGTGTTTTGGAAAGATTTCTTTGTTTGACTCCGACTCTGCAGATACGGCAAGGATGAAAGTAAAAACAATGATCCAAACTTTTTTTCCTTGGTATTTTTTTCTAACTTTTACCAGCATGCAGAAGTATATATATATATATATAATCAAAGTGGATATGTAGCATGGATGGACCAATATATTTGATTTTTTGCCGGTTCATCAGGGCAAATGTAGGTCTTCTGGCAGACCCATTTATTGCACCAGTGACATAAATTATGCATTTGTTAGGCTTGGATTGAGACATTGAGTACATTCACATGTGACCTCAGTAATTATTTTCTTTTCCATAATACTTTGAGGAATGCGTATATGGATAATCTCTCTCTCTCTCCCCCCCGTTCAGCTGTAACATAAAGAATTCATAGCCCAGGTAAAACAAAAAAGAAAAGAAATTATAAAATTTAAGTACATAAAAGGGACCCAATGGAGGAACTCATGTCCTTTAGTCAATTAATCTATTTTTGAATGCTCATTTATGATTGTGGAGGTAATCTACTATGTAAGTTTAAATTATATATATATATATATTCGATTGAAATTTGGATGAACATTTTACTCATGAAAATATTTGAAAAATGAGAGAATATTCTCCACGTACTCGTTTCTTATTTGCTTGTAAATTCTTATTCTTGGGTGAGTCTCCTGTCATTTCAAACTGTAATGACTCGCCCAATTTTAACTGAAGGACTGTTTTACCGTTATTTTAGTTTACTCCTTTTTTTTAACTTTTACCCTTCCTTTTATTTTATTCATTTTTTTATAAATTTATCTTAATGTTGACTTCTTTTAGAAATTAAATTAAACGAAATAGACACGCCTCGCATTCGTTTAACTCCAGAAGAAATATATTCAACATTATTTTGAAAAAAATACACTATATATGTTAGTTATTGTAATTTATATGAGAACAACGGTCTCAATAATTTCTTATTTAATGTATTTTCATCGTACCATGCAAAAAAAAAAAACATGTAACCTGCAAATAAATAAAATATATGCTTGTATTTGATCAAATATTTTAAATAAAAAATATAGGATAAATATAAAACAAATTATTTTTAAAAGAAACTTGTATAATGCATTTCGCATATTGGCAATGAAAATTGTGCAAGAATTTCAACAAACAGTTGCAATTAATGAGAGAGAATCAGGCACTGAGTTCTAGATATTGAAAGTGACCAATCCATGCATAAAGCTCAGAGATAATACAAAAAGAAAAAAAATGCTATAATTCTTTTTTTTTTCCTTACTTTAAAAAAATTGTTAGCTGCAAGTGTTGCATTACATGTGTACCATATCATAAAACAAAAAACTACCTCGCTGTCAATCTTGGCAACTCGGCAAAAGTCCAAATTCCATGAAATTGCGGATCAAAATCCCCAACTTCGCTTGTTCTTTTTTAGTGCCACTTTCCCTTTCCCCTACTCCAAAGAAAAATATTCCTCCAAGGTCATCTCAGAGCAATCTTAAAGAAAAATATTTTCTCTCTCTCTCCCCTCTCTCTTTCTCTCTCCGGTACTCGTTGTTTGTTAGTTTGCGATGAGCAGGATAGGAGAAACATTGGTGTGTTATCTGTGGCTCTTTCTTGGGATGAGAGATTCCTTTGGCTTGCATGGGATGCAGCTCAAAATGGGACAATGTCAATCCTTAATTTTAAAAGCTTGTTTCCCAAATTAATTACAATAAATTTTTTTTCCATTCAAGTTTCATTTTTCTAGAAAAATATTGTTCAAATTTAGTTCGCTATGCAATGCTAAAAGGAAAGGGTTTTTTTACCGAAAAGAATAAACTAAGAGAGAGAGAGAAAGAAAGTCGCGGGGGGCATGAACATGCACATGGGCCCAAGGAGGGGTGAGAAAGAGAGGAGAAAGAGGGAAGGGAATTATTACTAGGAACAGGAAGATGCCACTTATGTTACGTCCACCAGTCGGCCGTACCTGGAAACACTGGCCGCCTGGCGCTGCGTCCTGCCCTCCTGCATGTGCTCTCTCTCTCTCTCTCTGCGCTCTCTCACTCAGTCACTCGCTCGCTCGCTCACAGATCTACCTCTATCAAATCAACACTGCCACCTCATGGTCCTCGGTCCTTTCTTGGAAGTTATGGAGGAAACTCTCGTTGCCCTACTTCCTCCCTCCCCCTCCCCCATCCATCAGTCACCCACAGCCAGTAGACGTTGTCCTGCACGGCTGCACCTTGATATTAAGATCAGAGAGAGAAAAAAAATTAAAACTATAAAAAAAACTTTTTTTAAATGTCAACTGCTTCTCAGGTCGTTGGATCGTCCATCTGTGGTTTAACATAATATGGCACATAAACATGCTCGTGCGATCGAGAAGTATGCGCATGAACAAGATCAGGTGAAGGGAAGTGGAGAGAGAAAGCTTGCAGTGGTTCCTATATCCATATGTAAAGCTAGAACATATAATTTGTATATTATCTAACGAAATGAAGTCTTTTTCAGTTAGATGTGTATAGTGATCTCGAATATATGTATCTATCTACTTAACCTTCAAAAAAGAATTATATGTTATCCACAGCCTTTAACGACCTCAATAGATCACCGATGACCGATCCATCATTTAATTATGAGAGGTTGCTTTCCATGACGCAATAGTGCCCTCATATGCAAGTCTTTCGTAGGTTTGAATTGGATTTTTTAAATAAGTTTTAACTCGAAACTATATACACTTTTTTATATATAAAAAATTACATGTACATCTTAAATATTTCGCTTAAAAGATATACACACGTATGCAAGCAAGAGCAACATTACCTTGGACTTTTTTAGGGAAAAAAATAATGAAGGGTGCATGGCATGGTCGGTATCTATACCATTAACTAACTACATGCATTAATGGGCGGCGGTGGTGGTGGTGGTGCTGCTGCTGCTGCTGCACTGTGTTCTACACTTTTACAGCACGCACAAATTGAGCTCATGGCCATTAATTCAGAGGTGCATGCAGCTTCATGCACTGGAGCGGCGTTCACTGTGCAGCTAGAGAACTCGCCGCCGGTGCTCTCAAAAGACGCACGAGGAGAGAGAATTCAATCATTAAAAGTCTCCCAGTAAAGTAGAAAGAGGTCGATCAGCTCTGTGGCACATGAGATGGGAAATTAAATTATAACAGAGAGGTGGATCGACCATGCAGCTACCGGTTTTACATACGTACATGAAACCATACGTTTTATACAGAGACAGATAAAGGCGTACGCATGTATATGTACATCAGTAGACCTTCTTGGAAAAGATGGTTCTCAGGTTGAAAAGGCTCCCATTAATGCTCCCACTGGCGGTGCTGCTGCTTTCTCCGTCGGCCTGGTCGCCGGCGCCGGCGCCTGCGACGGATCCGGGCATCCTTTTCGCATGGTCATCCCTGCAGCTCGCCTGGTTGCCTCGGTACCCGATGCACGTGTTCACGTTGAAATTCAGGACCCTGACGCTGCCGCTGGTGACGGATGGCCTCCTCGCACCGGCGCCGGCGGTAGCGGTTGCGGTAGTCGCGGAGGACTTCTCTTTGGGATCCGGCGTTTGGTTGATCTTCCGGCGGAGCTTCCAGACGGGGTTGGCTCTCCCGAGGTGAATGCCGCCGGCGTGCCCCAGGCGCACTGGGTTCGCGGATGAGGCGGCCTTGGGGCCGGTGGCTGCGGCGGCGGGTTTGGAGGATTCCCCACGGGAGTTGCTCCTGGAGCAAGGAGCGCTGCTTACCTTGCGGCGCCCGGCCACCACCGCTCTTGCCCTGCTCTGCCAGGATCCTGCGCCAGCGTTGCCGGCGGAACGGCTTCTGGAAAAGGGCCATATGTGGATGTTGAGCTCGGGGGCGGCTCCACTGGCGACGCTCTCTCGCCTCTGCTTCCTCCTCTCCCTGAGCTCCTCCAGCGCCTTCTCACCCATCTTTAAGAGATCCTTCCATTTCTTCGCGTTCAAGTTGGAAGAAGAAGGATCAGGGTTGGCGGGAGCAGCAGCAGTGGCCGGAGGCTGTAGCGGCGGCGCGGTCTCATCAGAAGCTTCAGCTGGCAGGGGCTCGAGAGCGGGGTTGGAGGTGGCGTTGGAGAGAGTTAGCTGATGAAGCGGTAGGAGGACGCCGTCGACGAAGAGCTCGTCGGCAGTGAGGAGGTCGGGCTGTGGAACGGACGGGTTCTTGCCCACCATCCAGAACTCGAATTCCGGGGAGGAGATGTCGCCGGCTCCGCTCATCCTCACGGAGTGATCTGCGGCAGAGGTGTCCGTGGAAGCAATTTGGGGCGCGAACGCAGAAGATTAGCTAGAAAAGAGCTCTCTTCTCCCTCATGGAGTGACTACATGGATGGTGTGGAGCACGCACTTCTCCCCCGTTATCTCTCTCTCCCTCTCTCTCCCCTCTCTTATTCTTGCCCACGTAGCAAGTACCATGATGATGATAATGATGATGATTATTATTATTATTATTACTATTACTACTATTATTATTATTATTATTATTATTATTATTATTATTATTATTATTATTATTATTATTATTATTATTGAGCTGCAATGCCACCCAGCAAGTGACCCACCCACGTCTACTAATTATCCTTATTATATTGAGAGGTATTATGGTGGAATCGCAATAGTTCTATACTTTTAAATGGGCATCATACGGCATAAAACACAAAATCAAACTAATGTCAATTCCAAAGCTCAGAACTACGGTATTGTACGGTGAATTATAGATAGTTATTGCACTCTAATATAACTATATTATATTTTCTGTTTTATTTTTTTCAATATTAATAAACTCCTTTTCCGAAAATTGGGGTGTTATTATTATAATTTTCAAGATTTAATTTTCAACTTAATTACTAATACTTTTGGTTAAATGTGGTGCGGATACGTGTTAAAAAAAATAATACGAATTATATTTAAATAACATTAAATGTAATGGCAGAAAATTTAAAATTCGATTCAATGAATTATTTCAAATGATTATTTAAACATAATATGAAAATAATAAAGGTTAATTACATATTTTTAAATAAATAAAGATTAAGTTGGATAAAAATTTATGATAATAGATTTTTCTTCAAATACTATTAATAAGTAGTATACTTTTTTTAAAAAAACTAAGAATATAACAAATAATATTAAATTATAAATATTACCTTAGCAATAATAATATATTTGATACTACAATCATTAAATTGTTATTTTTATAAAATTTAATGTACACTACTTAATTCATTATTGCGGTAATTAATGACTTGATGAATATTTATTTTGATAAGAAAGTTTAATATTGTCATTAATTCATCCGAATAGATTGTTACTTTAACTAACAAAAAATATTAGTTTAATGTATAATATTTAAAAATTTAATGAGTTACACGAACAGGTTTTTTATAGGGTATAATTTTTTATTCACTCATCCAATGAGTTGGCATTCTTAATGAAACTTAATGAGATAGTTAATTTTATAATTCTATAATTGATTTAATTAAAATATAAAGTAATTTAGAAACAAAGGTAGTATTGAAAAAGAATAGAGAGATCAGAGATAAAAAAAACTTATGTGACATGCAATAGGCGTCTTGTTCAAACATTTTGTTAGAACAATTTTTTTCTCCATTTTCTATCACAGAATGAAGCAAAATTAGACAGCGATTCTAGTCTGGTTCTAATGATGAAAATGATCTGATATGAAATAAAATGATCAATAGTTTTTATTCAAGGTGGTCATTTAGAATTTGATTCAATCAAAATTGTTAATAAATTAGGTTCAAATTTCTATCGTGCATAAGGTAGATTTTCGTATGAGGTGGTTTTTTCTAATCAATAAATTAACAAATAATAAAATTTGAATCGGATAGCTCAGCTTATGAGTTGGAATTTGTGGATGCGTAGAAATGGACCTTCTTTTACATATATGTATTTTTGTACTATTCAAACGTAACTAGTATTTAGAAAAAATACTATGTAAACGGCCATATAATTTGGGCCGAGTTTTGTGCAGTTGGGCCATCAGATACTCAGATGACTTCACATTATTTTTCTTCTTTTTATTTCGTGTAATATTTTGTATTTTTTTTCTCAATTTGGACCAATCAATTAATTACCATATTAACAATATATAGTTAAAAGTAAAATAATGGATTTGCACTCGTATTCGGCTAAAACCGCTATATATGATAATATGTACCAAATATTTTGGTGTACCTTAATGCATGTATTATATTTTTCAAGGTTAATTAATTAAGAGATTAACTTTTATAGATTAAATCACAAATTATAAATAAAATATAACTCAATCTTTCTCTCTCTTTCTCTCTCTGTCTCTCTCTCTCTCTCTCTCTATATATATATATATATATATATATGATTTTTAGTGTTTTATAATATGAATTTGATCGTTTGATTCATACTCACCCTCTATCTTAGCCAATCAACATGATTCAAATAATTAATAATTTTAATTAAGATGGTCTAGTAATTAAATCTTGATCAAGTGAACACATGAAGTAGCAGGATTCGGTGCGTAAAACAAGTTTTGTCGGGCAACCGACGTGTTCACGTGCGTACGTGCAGCGGAAGAATTCAGCCCGTAGTCACGTGGGAGTCGAAAAACCAAAATGAAAAAAAGGTAAATCCCATTTTCCAACTTGATATATTATTCTTAAGATTATCATTACACCAAACGGCCAAATTTCTATTTCAATAATTAAAAAATAAAAATAAAATCAATAGGAACAGAAGACATTTGTATATCGCATGGGCCGTGGCCCATGAGCTTGTCATATCTACGTGATACTTTCAAAGTCATATATCTGTTCCTATCGAAAAAAGGATCATATATTTATTAGAAATAATATAAATTAGGAAACACTCTTCATGTATCTATATATGAAGTGAATGATAAAGTTTCTTTGGAACTTTTTAAAGAGCATAAATACATAAGAGTTTGGAAATATCACAATATGCAATTCAAAATAGTGTAATACATAAATTTGAATATTTGACAAGTATAGTAAAAAAAAGGTAATATTTCCTTCTTAAATTATAATGTATTATTTCAAAGAGAAAAAAATGAATATTCAATTTGAGTATGATTAAAATAAATCATTTTTTCTTTCTAAGAGGCAATGTACAAGTATAATAAAATATTATACTACTTCATTTTTAAAAGTTATTATTTTATTTCCAAAATAAAAAATAAAATAAATAACTCAATTGAAAATTGATATTTCTTTATAAAATAAATAAAATATTATAAATCAGAAAACAATTATATTCTTGGGGAAAATATTTAATTAATTTACAAAAACATAATTTAAGTAGAAGTTGGGTCTTGGTAGATTTAATTTTTTAAAATAAACTGACCTATTTATCACATTTAAACGATAATACATTAATTTTGGTAATTATTCTAAATTATAATATTTTATTTATATATTTTTATAATATCCGTCGTCCGTGCATTGCACGGGATTGAGTACTAGTTTAATATAATAATAAGTGAAAATTATTACTTGAACAATTTTGTTGGCCGTGATTGGTCCACAATAGATAAATAGAAAAAATAGTCTTAGGTCTACAAACACATAAATTTATTGCATAACGGAGATGTGGATGGAAGAACATTTTTTTGCAATAAAAAAATATAAGTATTCAAGCTTAGAGATGGTAATAAGATATAAAATATTCTCTAAAATAGAAGGAAAATATTTTTCTTTGTTTTAAAATAGGCACTAAAGGAAAAGTCTTTAACTAAGCTTGCATATTATATATGGTTACTAATTAGAAATTCTGAAATTGCATGAATTATTACAAGGTGACAAAGCTTTACTGGGGCAAACTATGATTCTATCCTTGACCACCTTTTCTCCAATCAAAGTTTTGCCGCCTTTCAATATGAAATTATGTTGAGCTTAAATTTAAGCGTTCTATAATTTAAGACATTTTTTTTCATAAGGGGATATCAACTTGTTTTGTATAATATTATAATTATATGTATATATGATATTTATGAATTTTTCTATAATTTATAAAAATAAAATACTTCACCATGGACTTATCACAATTTTTACTTAAAAGTAATCACCGAAATAATTTAAAAATATATTACAAAAAATTTTCTACAGCTAACATGCACCATCCACTTTGCTCTAAATTTTGGAATCAAAGACTCGAAGTGGGGCACGAAAAGGTCATTTGCATTGCGCTAGTCCAACAATCGATATATACCTTGATGAAAGTATTTGCTACATCAAAATGCTTCCACAGCAAAAGCAAATGGAGTAGGGTTTTAAATTTGGTCTTGTTTCTTGTTCTTCACCTTTTATAATTTGTTGTCATTATAAAAGTTTTAATAATAGTAATTGCTGGAATTATACGTTTTAATGTTTTAGTGACATATTACAATCTTCAATTGTAATTATTGATATTGTGCATTAGTAGGGATGTTACTTTTGACATTTATGATTTTATTGACATTAAATGGTCGCATCAATTATGTATTAATCTTAAGAAATTTAAACATTTTGTTTATTAATCATATACTTAGGCAAGAAAATTTTGAAAATAATATATATAAATAAACTAATATTTTGACCTCATCTAAGGTAGCATGCATTTTTTTCACTATCACCATAATAAAGATGCATCGAACTCGAGACCTCTTTAAGTGACAAAAATTTGTTTAGCACTTGATCCCTCAATAAGGTAGCATGCATTTTAAGTAAGAAGTAAGTTTGCAACTTAGGTATTAGTCTATATATTATGTGTGTATGAAGTAAATGTTAATATTGATTATTGATGGTAATACTCTAATGGCATTTTAAATGCTATCATTTGACCTTGTTCCATAATGTATACATCATCTAGCAAGTAAATATAATTACTAAAATTCTAAAAAATAGGAAAAAAAAGAGATTTACGTGGGGAACATGATTTGAGTAAAAGTAAAAAGAAATTATATATTCACCAATACTTTGTAATTATTTAATGGTTTTTCATATGGATTCTAATGATATTCTAAATATTAACTTTTAACTTATTAAACTAGAAATGTACTATTAATACATTAATTGTAATGATAGAAATCATAGAAACTAATATTAGGGTGTACAAAATATTCTTTAATTTCTAAACATAAAAACCAAGATATTAAGATTATAGAGGAAAAAATAAGAAAAAAAGATCAATGGAGATGGAGGCATTAGAGTGATGCCTCATCTTTATTCAAATACAAAGTGGAGTATCTTTGAGTTATTGGCATAGAAGGTCGATTATCTCTGAGGTTTTTATCTTCAGCTTTATCTTCACTCGTTAGGTTGGTATTTGTCTTCTTTGCCTTAACTTTGACTTCACCACTATCATGCAATGCTAGGACCGTCTGCACCATTGGGACTCGCTAAGGACTCCTTTTTTTGACGTATTTTGCTTAATGATTGACCATCAAATCCATGGTTGTCATTTATGAAATGGTAATGGAGTTCGCAATGTGAGCAATCTCATTTCATCAAGTGGCTATCCATCCATAAAGCTTTTGTTCTCTTTGACTCTTGAAAATTTGCGTCGCTTCAATCCGGTGGCTTTGGCATGCCGAGGAGGAAAACTTCTAGATTGTGTCATGAGTGGCTTGACATGGAAGTTGCTTTAGGCTCGTAGTGAAAACACAACGAAAGTCTTATCATTAATAGGCATGACTTTGATTCGATGTGCAATGCCTGAGACAAAAAAAATAAAAAAAATTAAATAGAAGAAAAGATAAATAGAAAACAAAGTCTTAAAATCTAAAGGGATTGAATCAAATCTTGAAGTCTCAACTGGTCTCAAATTCCTCCCATATAAATAGGAAGTCAAAACAAATCGTGGAACCCCTTTTTTCTCTGTACGAGTTGGCTTAGATTTGCTCCCTTGTTAACAATATGATCGACAGAAACAATTAACTATAGTAACTATTTCAATTATTCATAACAATATATCCTAAATTACGTTTTCTGTCATCAGAACTCGGCCCGCGTCAGGTGGAACTCGGGTCGTCTTCGAAAATAATCAAAATCCCTTCGACCAAGGCAAACTTGGGCCGGTGTACAGTGAACTTGGGCCGAGTTGGCCTATTCACCTCCTAACTGATCGCACCGCATCTCGAGTCGAGCCGAAGCCAGACCCGAGCCAGGCCAATAGGAATCCGGGCCGGGTTGGTCAACCAGATCCGGTTTCAAGTTCAACTCGGTCCGGATTCAATAGAATCCGGGCCGGGTACAATAAAACCTGGGCCGGTCATTGAATTCGGGTCGGGTACAACAGAATTCGAACTTGCTGCAGCAGAACACGAGCCGACTTTTGTCGTCGATGGAGAAGTGCATTTCAATGCGACTTTCCGACCATCATAACTATGCCATATGATAACCAAATAGTGTATACAATATATTAATGGATTCTCGGTACAAAGAAGAAGAAAACAGGGTTCCATGTCATGAAAAATCGATGACGTAAGGATTCTCTCTGTGTACCTAAAGTTGGCTGAAAAACCAACTGCAATTTTTTTTGAAAAATTGTACGAACGCCGAACTTTGATCGGCGATTTATCTTCGTCCACGTTTCGAAACCCGCGGCCACCGCTTGAAAGATCTTATCCTATGTGTTGGCTTCAAAATCAGTCGCCGCGTGCTCTCGGGGTGCCTCGGTTCACGTGACAATGAAGGAAAAAAAGAGGCTCATGGGCAGAATTCTATTGGCAGAAAAGGAATTTCCAATCGCTCTTTAATGCCTATTTATAAGTGTAGACTTGAGATTTCAATTTTATTAGACTTTGGACTCATTTAGAATCAATATTGATCATCCATCAATACTTATTCATAATTATTCAAATTTTTTTAAATCTGAACTTACTTAACAATCCAATATTTATCTTCGTAGAAATTTTATCTCTTTTCAAATTCTTTCTTATCTCTCCAACTTATCCCATAAATTTGATTAATTTTGGAATTAAATAATTTCATAATATTATAATAAAAATGTTCAAATCTATCAAAATAAAATAAATATCTTTTATTTATTTCACGAAAATTCAAGTTGGGGATGATTTTTTTCGGTACATAAGGAGATACAAGGAAATTAAATACTGAAAATAAATGAGTATTTACGCCTCATTGATGAGATTTGAATTCGTGACCTCTCGATCTCTGAGTGATGATGTGCGCTACACCCTTGTTCCCGTTTAGGGGACGATTTTGAACGAGTGAAAATACAACGTATTGAATCTTGCCTCGTAAAAGGAAAGTTAAATTTGATCTATGGATTGAAGTTTCAACTTTTTGGTGGTTTGTTGTGCGAGATGAATAGAGAGAAGAAAAAAAAATATAGTCGACTGCCTCAAAGAGTCATGGGACCCACCACAAATGGTCGTGTCCCTAGCTGATATGATAATATATTCTATTAATATTATATTATATATTCTAATGAAAACGTGTGTCTATAGGTTTATGGGATGATGGAAAAGTTATAATAATTACATTCAAAATCTACTCGATTTGTTTTCATTGTTTATTATTTAATTATATTTGTTTTTGCAATTTGTCGTACATCAATTTAAATATTCTAGTAAAAATTTATGTGTTATCCTAATACAACCTTCTTTGTTTGCTAAACATACCAGATTCTAATATCGGTTCGATCAGGTCAATTTCTTTTTGTCATTTCTCATCTCAAATTTCACTTTTTATATCAAAATATAGGAGTGATGAAACATTTCAAAGAAAACTGGAAAGAAATAGCTTAATTTTACACCGGCCGGACTGAGGCAAACTTTTTGGAGTCCGGGTTTAAACTCAGTTGGAATCCACAAAAATTTTGAAAAAAATCGGTCGATCGATTTTTTTTAAAACCTTTCTGAATCCGTCCATTTTAGAATATTTTATAAATTTATATATTGTTTGCTAGATCAATTAGGTACGTCATTAATCACTTATTTTAACTTTTCTAGATTCCATCCATTTTAGGATATTTCGTAAAATTATATATTATTTTCTAGATTAATTAGGTCATATAATCACTTAATTATTTTACAACAATTTATTTTTTGAGAACCTGACATGGAATTTTGGCACATCCTTGACTTATCAAAGAACTCTAAATGTTCAAATTTCAATATTCATGAATCAATCATAGCACAATACTTGAAAACTGTATTCATTTACAAGTTTTTGCGATATCTAAAAGAGTAATCCAAATACCACGCAGGAGAATAAATAAATCTATCCACGACAATGTTAGAATTGTTATTTTCGTCCTACTTCTGTCATCGAAGCACATGCAATATTGGCGCATCAGTAAGCGTCATGCATGCGACGTAAAGTAAAGCTAAGTATTATTTCCCAATTCAGAGCGACAGAGAGGGCAGGAGCCCTTCTGCTCCAGCCAGTGACCAAGGCATTGTGGGTGGAAAGGGTGCTCGCACAGCGTCACGTCGACAAAATCCTGCAAGCAGATTGGGCATGCCGTCTCATGCACGGCCGCCGTCGTCGATCCTTCTCCTCCCTCGTACATGACCTTCTTGAGCTTCGCTTCCGGCCGTCGTCGAACGACGCGACGATCGGCATCGGTCTTGTCCAGAAAGACCCTCACCTCGAACTCGATCACGCTCACGTGGACAACTCGATGGTACGCGGACACGACAGGGGCGGAGGCGAGGCGCTCCACGAAGACACGGGCGTACAAACTTATTATCAATACTTATGTCATGATTCTTAAGCATGTTCTTTATTCCAAGTTTATCAAGTATGATTATCGATGTCAATTTATCTTTCATATTATGATTTATAATGATCTTATGTTCCACCTTCTGTTCAAGATAAGTACATCGTTCTATTTTTTATTCATTCTATTTAAGTTATGTATTGTATACTTTTACTGGTTCCTACTGGGCTCTAAAGCTTACGGGAGGACCTCCTCCTCTGTGTTTGATTTTCATAGGTTCAGGCTAGTGATGGTGTTGAGTTGGTGTGCTGCGACGACGCTCTGACGACTAAAAAGCATATGAACGATAGAGCCTATTAGTTATTTATTTTATTCTGCATTATGAACTTATGATGTAGACCTTATATTATTCTTTCAGAGATGATGTAACCATTTGTGAGCTTCCTCAATCTATGTTGTGCTTCTTTATTTTATTCTTTCTTCCGTTAACGTGTTTCGATTTTTGACTAGGGCATGGTCACTGTCATAACGTTTGTGCCGTTCTCAAGTTGATCTTTGCCGCGTGGCATGGATCGATTTGGGGGCGTTACAATTAGAGCTCATGAAACTGAGAATAATATGTACAATTTATATAAATTAAAATTTTAAATTAAATTTCCTCAAAGTCCATTTTTTATTTCTTATTCAAATAAATAATTTTGTACCAATGTCGCAGGAATCTTAAGAATTGACTATAAATTCAATATATATCCTATATTTAAAATCCTTCTAGAATTGGGATAATTTTCTCTCTAGCTTATTATATAGGGATTTCGACAACCACGCTTGGTACGTGGTGGTAAATGATTTCATTATTGACAAATGCTAGGACGTGACTAAGAAATAACTATTTTGAGTCATGTTTCATTCTACTTATCTATTCCATTTGCTTGCTTGTTGTTGTGATGAGTACATGTGGATTTGAATTCAAAACACTCGTGAAATCGTTAAAGCTAAAATTGTTTATAACTTCACTCAGCCAAACCTTTATTAACTCAAAATTTGAAGGGTGTGTTTGGAAGATCATCTAGATTATCACGGTACCATAAAAAAATGAGGTGTTTCTCTGAAAGTTGGCACATTACTTGCCAAGGGCATGAGAATTAATGATGTTACACTTAATTTTAATCTTGATTTCAATTTTTTTGTGTGCTTGTGACATTAAAACAAACGTTCATTTATTCATACATGCAATATTGTTTATGAACCGTAAACCATGTTCTAAGTTAAGCTAATGTACACATTATCCTATGGCTTAATGTTGGTTGGGCTACTTAAGTTGCTAACCTTGATAGACATTCTAATCCCAAAATTCTTGTCGATCTTTGCCATATGTATGTGTGGGTAGCTGAATCATAGTTGGCATCAGATATAAGTTTGTTTTAACATAGTTCCAAATAAACAAATCACCAAAGATGTGCTAAATCATTATGCGTGATCAAAGTCGGGCCCACTTCCTAGTTATGTTAAAAGTCAATATCTACTCATTAGTTGGAAAAAATTACATTCATTTTGCTTGGGAACGATTTTTTTCTTGGGAACGATTTTGAACGAGTGAAAATACAACATATTGGATCTTGCATAGTCAAAGGAAAGTTAAATTTGATATAGGGATTCAAGTTTCAACTTTTTGGTGATGTGTTGCGTGAGATGAATAGAGAGAAGAAAAATACTATAGTCGACCACCTCAAAGAGTCATGGGACCCACCACAAATGGTCATCCCCGTAGCTGATATGATAATATATTCTATCAATAGTATATTATATATTCTAGTGAAAAAGCGTGTTAATTTCTCATTATAAGAAAAATTGACTTTTCGCAAATTTTACAAAATCCGTCGAAAAATGAAGTTTTTGACAGTTTTTTCGACGAATAAGATATGCCGGAAAATTGCTCGTTACAAAAACTTTTTCGACGGGCAATAGGCAACCGTCGGAAATTTCTGACGATTACCAATCGTCGGTAGTTCAGACTGTTGTAGTGATCGCTAAAAGTTTTGACGGTCGCAACCGTCGAAACTTTAGATAATTGCGACAACCGTCAAAAGTTTTAGCGGTCGCAACCGTCGAAAACGTCATACGGTTGCGACTGACGAATAATTTCGACAGTGGAAATCGTCGAAACTTTCGACAATTGAGATTTTTTTCCGATGGCCTAAGCTGTTTGAGATAACGTATAAAATAAAAAAAATTGGCGGCCGGATCAGGCCACTAGGCCGTGAATTCATCGCGAGGCCAGATGTGCGAGGGAGAGGGGTCGCCAGCCAAGGAGAGAGAGAGAGAGGAGTCGCTGAGAGCGGCCGATCCAGGCCGGATTAGGTCGCAAGGTGACGACTCCGCCGAGGCGGCCGATGCAGGCCAGATCAGGCCGTGAGCGACGGATCTGCCGTGAGGCGGCCGATCCAGGCCGGAGGCGGTCGGATCAGGCCGTCAGGCGATGGATCCGTCGCGAGGCAGCCAGATCAGGCCGCTAGGCGACGGATCCATCGCGAGGCGGTCGGATCAGGTCGCCAGGCGACGGATCCATCGCGAGGCGGCCCATCCAAGTCGCCAGGTGACAGATCTGCCGCGAGGCGGCCGATCGAGGCCGCGTGTGGCTGGATCAGGCCTTCAGGCGGCGCCGCTAGGCGACCAATCCAGGCCGCACGCGAGGGGAAGAGAGAGAGAGAGGTCGTGGAGGTCGTCCTTCGATCGTCGGCCGAAAGAGAGAGAAAGAGGTAGAGAGGTAGGGAGAGGAGGTAGAGAAGGAGGTTGATAATAAAGTGGGGAGGTAAAGAGAGAATGAGGTAGAAAAAGAAAGTGGGGAGCGAGAAACGAAAAAAAGGCAGAGAGGATAGAGGATGGCGGGATAATTTTTTCATAGAATAATAATAGGAACTTCCGACGGTCTTAATCGTCGATAATCATAAAAATACTTAAATATTATAATCTACGATTCAGACCGTCGAAACTTTCGACGATTAGAACTGTCGATAATTATAATAATAAAATACTAATTATATTATATATTATGATATATAAGATTATAATATTTCATTATTTTTACGATTACCGTCAGTCCGGACAGCCAGAAGTTTTGACGGTCCGAACTGTCGGTAATTATAATAATAAAATACTAATTATATTATAAATTATGATATATAAGATTATAATATTTAATTATTTTTACGATTACCGTCGGTCCGGACTGTCGGAAGTTTCATGGTCTGAACTGTTGGTAATTATTATAATAAAATACTAATTATATCATAGATTATGATATATAAGATTATAATATTTAATTATTTTTACGAGTACCGACGGTCCGGACCATTGGTAATTGTAATAATAAAATACCAATTATATCATATATTATGATGTAATTGATATTTTATTATTACAATTATCGATGGTCCGGACCGTCGAAACTTTAGACGAATGGGGAGCCGTCGAAAATTCCGCCTTTCTAAACCATTAGAAAATAAAATAATAGTATAATAAATTCTATAATTTATTATTTTTATTTTTGACGGAAATTATCCATCGCAAAATCTCCATTTTCTTGTAGTGTGACGGTTATGACCGTCGAAAGTTTCGACGGATACGTATCCGTCGGAACTTTCAACGTTCCTAATTGTTAAAAAATAAAGTAATAATATAATAAATTTGATAATTTATTATTTTTATTTTAGACTATTGTAATCGTTGAGAATTCTGATGGATACCTATCCGTCACGAATTGCGACGAATTTTATTCCGCTGAAAACTGCCCGTCGAAAAAATGCAATTTTCTTGTAGTGTCCGTAGGTTTATGGGATGATGGAAAAGTTATAATAAATACAGTCAAAATATACTCGATTTGTTTTCATTATTTATTATTTAATTTAAAAAAAGGAATATATGGACCAAAAAATGGTCCACATATATGGACTCACCCTTGATTGATAAATCAATGGTGATCCTTGATAAATATTATTTTGAGTGAATTAAATAAATCCTCAATCCCAATTAAGAAAAAAGGAATATGTGAGCCCAAAATTGATCCACATATATTTAATTATATTTGTTTTTGCAATTTGTCGTACATAAATTTAAATATTCTAGTAAAAATTTATATGCTATCCTAACACAACCTTTTTTGTTTGATAAACATACAAGATTCTAATATCGGTTTGATCAGGTCAATTTTTTTTTTGTCATTTCTCATCTCAAATTTCACTTTTTGTATAAAAAAAACTATAGGAGTGATGAAACATTTCAAAGAAAAGTGGAAAGAAATAGCTTAATTTTACACCGGCCGGACTGAGGCAAACTTTTTGGAGTCCGAGTTTAAACTCAGTTGGAATCCACAAAAATTTCGAAAGATCGGTCTATCGATTTTTTAAAAACTTTTCTGAATCCGTCCATTTTAGAATATTTTATAAATTTATATATTGTTTGCTAGATCAATTAGGTACGTCATTAATCACTTATTTTAATTTTTCTGGATTCCAACCATTTTAGGATATTTCGTAAATTTCTATATTATTTGCTAGATCAATTAGGTCATAAAATCACTTAATTATTTTAAAACAATCTATTTTTTAGAACCTGATATAGAGTTTTGGCACATCCTTGACTTATCAAAATATCTCAATAATCTTGAGAATATAACCAAACGTTAGCAGAATAAGAATAACTTGGTCAAACTTCATTTTTTGTAAAACCATATTGAAAATCGTGAAACCACTATTATATTTTACAAAGTTGCAGTATTTATATTCCACCAAATTGATGGAATATCTCTATTCTTAACGTTTTCATCTTTGATTATTTTTTTAAAATTTAACCATATATTATTATATTATTATTTATATAATAATAGTAATAATAAATGTCAAATATTTATAATAAAATATTTTAATTATAAAATATAATATATTTAAAAGTTATTCCTTTGACACCAAACATAAGGTAGAATAAGAATATAACGAAAATATTATATTTTTCCGAATAAAATTTATTATTCTCCAAAAATTATTCTTCATTCAAACGGTCCCTAAGGAATTGTTTAACATCCGAACAACATGAGGAGTAGTCTCTTAATCTCAACATTTTTACCAAACGACTTTGTTTTGTATTAGTGGACATCACTTCATTAAATGTTAGAACAAAAGAAAAGTTGGACCAAATGTATTCCAGCCTCACCTAAGAACAGACGAGTCTTTGTTTTGCTCCTTCTACGAGAACAGAGTGAGGTCAAATTTTTTTATCCCAGGAACAAAAACATTGATGCCAAACAGCCCTTAAATGTTCAAATTTGAATATTCATGAATCGTAGCACAATACATGAAAATTGTATTCATTTACAAGTTTCTGCCGTATTTAAAAGAGTAATCCAAATACTACGCAGGAGAACAAATAAATCCACGACAACGTTAGAATTGTTATTTTCGTCCTATTTCTGACACCGGAACATACGTAATATTGGCGCAGCAGTCAGCGTCATGCATGCATGCATGCAACGTAAAGTAAAGCTAAGTATTATTTCCCAATTCAGAGCGACAGAGAGGGCAGGAGCCCTTCTGCTCCAGCCAGCGACCAAGGCATTGTGGGTGGAAAGGGTGCTCGCACAGCGTCACGTCGACCACCTCGCCGGCGACGAAATCCTGCAAGCAGATCGGGCATGCCGTCTCGTGCACGGCCGCCGCCGCCGATCCTTCTCCTCCCTCGTACACGACCTTCTTGAGCTTCGCTTCCGGCCGTCGTCGAACGACGCGACGATCGGCGTCGGTCTCGTCCAGGAAGACCCTCACCTCGAACTCGATCACCCTCGCGCGGACAGTTCGATGGTACGCGGACACGGCGGGGGCGGAGGCGAGGCGCTCCACGAAGTCACGGGCGTACAAGCCTATGGAGTGCATCAAGAAGTCCACGATGTCGTCCACGTCGGGGCGACGTCCGAAGAGGCCTTCGATGAACCCGCGGTGTTGGGTAAGCAGAGACATGCTTGTGTTGTAGCAGATGCCGATCCTTTCCCATCTGATCAAAGGCCGCGACTGCGCCGGCGGCTCCCGGGCCGGCGTGTATACGGCGATCCAGACCCGCATTGATACGTCGTCTTGGACATCGCCGACGCCGTCATCCACAGAGTAGAAGCAGTTGAGGTCGCGGATACTCACATTGGCGTTGGCGTAACGCAAAGAATAAGATCTGCGCGTCACTAGCAGAATAGGCAACTCTTCTTCTTGCGGAGGTGCCGTTGCCATAGCCATAGCTCTTGTATTAGTTCTTGAAAGAGAGAGAGAGGGATGGAGGAAGGGAGAGGGAGCGACGACGTGGGGAGGGGGGATATATATAGACTGAGAGAGAGAATTTTTATGTGCACAGTCCGATTCCGAATAGAAAATTTTAGAAAAGGTAAAGTATGAAATAAATAAAAGTATATATCTTTTTAAAATGTAATATAAATAAAGTATGAAAATTAAAATTTATGATTTAATGAATTATTTCAAGTGATTGTTTAAACAAAATATGAAAATTTTAAAAGGTGAACTA
Organism: Pontederia crassipes; assembly: GCA_030549335.1. NCBI lineage: Eukaryota > Viridiplantae > Streptophyta > Magnoliopsida > Commelinales > Pontederiaceae > Pontederia > Pontederia crassipes. The sequence continues at coordinate 43,304,219 of CM060190.1, forward strand.
TATGTTTTAAATAAATAAAGGTTAAGTAGGATAAAAATTTATGATAACAGATTTTTCTTCAAATATCTACTAATAAATATTATACATTTTTGGAAACTAAGAATATTATAAATAATATTAAATTATAAATGTTATCTTAACAATTATAATATATTTTATAAATACAACTATTGAATTTTTATTTTTATAAATTTAGTGTACAACACTTAGTTCATTATTGAGATTATTAACGACTTGATGAATATTTATTTTTATAAGATTAATATTTCCATTAATTCATCCGAATAGATTATTAATTTAATTAAAAAATATTAATTTAACGTATAATATTTATCAATTTATTGAGTTACATGAACAGATTTTTTGTTAGGTATAATTTTTATTAACTCATGCGAATGAGTAAGCATTCTTAATGAAACTTAATGAGCTAGTTAAGTATTATAATTATTTAATTGATTTAATTAAAATATAAAGTAAATTATAAAACAAATATATTAGCTGAAAAAAGAGTGATAAATTATGTTTAATTGGCATTACTAATCATTGAGGAAATCTTATGTTCAGGGGACGTTTCTATAGAGGTAATCTTTGTAAATTATCAAGTAATATTATATTAAATTACTTGAGTCCACCACATTATAGAGGTAATCTTTGTAAATTATCAAGTAATATTATATTAAATTACTTGAGTCCACCACATTATCTTATTCACTTGTCACGTATAATGGGTAATCTGCATTGTTTAATCAATCCACATTACTTATGAAGTGGCAATGCATATTGTCTATGGGAGGGTAGACAATCCACATTACCATCTGAGTTGTAATCTTTTAAATTTTACTTTTCACATTTGTCCTTTTACAATTTTATTTAAATAAAATCTAAAATATATTGAATAAATTATAATAATAATTAAATAAATTATAAAATTAATCAAATAAATATTATAATTATTATGACTATTTATTATCATATTTTAAAAATATGTTAATTATTTTATAAATTTCAATTTTATGGATGAAAATATATATTTGTGATTTAATTTTACGAAGTTAAAATTAATTTATATATTTAAATATAATTCTTTTAATTAGGGGTATATTGGTAAAAACTGTATATTAATTCATAAATCTATATTTTCTTATAAATAACTAATATGGATTGCCTAATATATTACTTATGCATACTAAATAAGGTAATGTACATTGCTGATAATTTAACAAGTGATAATCTTTCTGAGAGACAATCTACATTGTTAGGTAATGTTGAATGACAATGCAGTGAACGCACTGTCAGACAATGTAAATAATCGTAATCGTATGCCTTAAACTCAACGGTCTCGATTGAATGTGATGATCGATCGACTAGATCGTATGATAATTATTAATCAAGATTAGATTAAAATAAGATTTTAATAGTTTTTTCTATTTTAATCTAATTAAAATAGATGCTATCAATTTTTAAAAAAATATTCTGATGACTATTTTAATGAGACTAAAATAGTAATATGATATATATTTTGATATATAGGGGTGAAAGTAGTTCGTGTTGATTCGAGTTTTCAGTCTAAAAAAAATCAATCGCTATTTTTCGGATCGATTTTTAAAATTAAAAAGATCACCCTAAAACTATTTTGAAAAAATAAAAAACACCGGATCGGTTTTTTCGGAGCCCTACTTTTGTATAATTATATTTTAAAAGTATATTTAATAACTTAGAATTAATATAAAAATATTTAATTTTATATTAAATATAAAATATACTACTAAAATTTTAAAATTATTAAATTAGAGTTTGATAATGTGATACAAAAGTATGAAATTTTCTACAAAAAATATTATATCTATAATAAAAGAATTATTAACACATGTATTAATTATATAAATAAAAATCAGACTCCACGGGCCTACGATTTTTTCGGATGGAGCCTTAATTTTAACAAATGGATTTTAATTTATTAAAAAACACCCTAAATTATATTTGGATCCCTAATTTTTTATTTTTTTTATTCGATTTTTTCGGGTCGGATGAATTTTTTCAGATTAGTCGAATTTTTTTTACAACCTTAAATTATATATATTTTGTTAATCTGTAAAAATTATATATATATATATATATATATATAATTTGGACGAGGCCACGACCTGCGTGGTCCGCCGGACTGTGCCGTCGCTGCGCGAAAGTCGCGCAGGCGGGCGGCGCAGGCAAGGAAATTCGGGGGCCGCCGCGTGTGACGCCTGACGTCATCGCCGCCGCTGCGCGAGGGTCGTGCAGGTGCCGTCTCTGCGCGTGGGAGGAGCCGTTGTCGTACCCCGGCAGATTGGGTGCGCCTCGCCGCGTCGGGCATGTCGACTGCCGACGCTGCGCCACCGTCGAGCGCAGGGACCAGGACGACGCCGCCGCCACTGCCACCGCGCGATGGTCGCGCGGCTGATCCTGGCCCGCGATCGTCGCCGTGGGCATGCTGGTCGCCGCCGTCGTCGCCTCGTACGGACCATTGCCATGGATGTTGAAGCGCGATCGTCGCGTTCGCAGTCGGGGGCCGCCGCCGAAAGACGATCGTCGCGATCGTGGCCGAACGCCGCCGCCGTTCCACACGACAGTCGCCACAGACGCCCCTTGCGAAGGAGATCGGCCGTCACTACCGATGCACGGACATCGTTGCACGCCAGCGCCGTCGTTAGGAACGACATTGAGAACGCCCCACGGCCAGGCCGGCGACGACTCCGCGATCGTCGTGCGGACAGGCCGGCGACGGCCGCACGATCGTCGCGCGGCCAGGCCGGAGATGGTGCGCCATCTCGATCGACGGGCGCCTGTCGTCGACCCATCCGCCGGCGCCTTCGCCGCGCAGGTGATGCGCCATCTGGGGGCGGCCGCGAGTCGGCAAACCGGGCTAGGGCATAAGTTGCCCTAGTCACCGGTCCAACACCGGTTTGGTTAGACCGAGCCGGGTATTTCGAAAAGAAAAAGGCCCAAAATTATAGGTTGGGCCCAAACGCCAGACCCATTTAGAATGTTTTTCCCTTTTTTTAGCTGTTTTGACCAGCATTTAAATTTTATTTATTTTTGAAAAATAAATAATTATTTCAGAAAGTCTGAAATAAATATTTTTATAACATATTAACAAAATTGTGAATAATTTAAATTCTTTAAGATTATTCATTTTTATTGAGGATATATTTCAAGAATTTCATTCTTGTCACGTTAAAACATATGAGATATGAAACAAATGTGACACTATTATATTAAGATGTTCAATTTTTAGAAAATTGAAATCAAAGATTAAAATACATAAAGTAATCTTATGAATATTGAAATCAATTTAATAATATTCTAATGCAACAAATGTTGTTGTATAAGAATAATGTCTTCTATACTAAAGCAATTATTTATAACGCAAAAGGATAGTGGAAACATATATTGATAAAAATCACAAGTTGAATTTCAAATAGTGATGACAATATGTTTCGATTCAATTGTTTGAAACGTTCATAACATTATCTTATTGTTTGGCATAAATTTAATTATTTGAATTATAAAATTAATGTATGATCATTAATTTTATTTTTTTAGGCATGAAAGATGTAAATCTCACTATTTATTTTGTGTAATTGATTCTTTGTAAGATAATACACGATTTGAAGTGGAAGAAAAACAATTCTTAAGATTGTTTATGAAATAATACATAAATGATTCAATCAAATAAAGTATAAATATCGTACACACAAATCCTCTGCTCTAAATATAAGAGAAGTTCAATTGAACATCAACATTTATGATGATATGTTTTGATATTCGATATATTCTCTTAATAAGTGTACAACTCATTACTAAAGTCGTTTACTATATGACACATTATTGACAAGTTCAATATTAGTAAATAGTTTACTCAAACTATATTTCAAAAGATGAGATACAAATGTTTATCTCAATTCAAGTATGAAAACACATTAATCATTCACAGTGGAGTCATTTTTTAATAACATATATGTTGTTAGAATCCATAAGTCATTATATTGATATTGACCCATCTGAAAGCTTGAATGTCTAACTAAAATCTCATCAGAAAATTACATTATTGATTTTAAATATACAACTTATGACCATGAGTATTGAATATACTAATGGCACTTCACTTAAAGAACATTGAGGTGTTTTGACACTAACGACATATAAAATATTCTAGGCGATTGTTGCTTAAAGCATATTCTAGCACTAAATTTTCATTTAAAATACATTTTTAAAAAATGAATTTTTGGAAATTATGAAACATTATGTTTAGTACAAGTGGAAGAATATGTGGTAGTATTTGAAATTTATCATAATAAGTGTATTTGAAACTTATTAAATATTAGATATTTATATAAGGTATGTGGGACGTATATGCTCTAAATATAATCAAATACTTAAAGTTATATCAAAATAATTAGTAACATGATATAATCATTAGAAAAGTTATGCTTTGATGAATCTAAATTCATCCTATTTTATGATATGGTCATAATGAAAATTTAAAATTATCAAGTTTATATAATCATTGACATTATTCCCGTAATATGTTAGAATATTAAATTCATGACATTGTTCTTGAAGTATTAATATGAGAAATGTGATATGATATGATCATAACATGAGACACATTATGTCTACTTCAAAAGTTCATTCGTCACCTGAAGGATTGATGATAGGACAACTTCGATTCAGTTAGGTGATTGTATAGTTCGTTGATCAAAAGGTTTGATGATACTAGTTCTCATTACGTATCATAACGAATGTGCAGGTGCTTGTTAGAGAACAAATTCATTGAACTGATCCGCATGAAAAACTTGTTGGTTGGACTGTTAGCAAGTTCTTTTAGTAATACGATTGTGCATGTGGTCCTTTGACCTGAGATAACATTGATATCTTATGCGTTTATGAATATTCTTTGATAATGTAAAAAAAAATCATTCAAAAATGAATATCTAATGACATTTATTGAGTATATTTAGAATACATGAAGATATACATGAGTATTGAAAATGAAATCTACAACTCTTACAAAGAGAGACGTCCAATATAATAAATAAGATTGATAAACAAAGTCTGTGGCCACAATAATACGATAATGAATTCTCAATGTTTTTAAACAAAATATTTATCAATATAATTATGTATTCAAATTAGAGATCTAACATTTCACCGTGTCCTATTAATCTCAATCAGGACATAGAAAATGTAGAAGAACTATACATGTATGTATATCATAATATATGTTCGCTGATATTCATACTACTGTATGGGCCAAGAGATACTGCTATGTGTCACTATTTGTATATAAGAGTTTACACAATTTATTTGGAAATATTGATAAATTGTATTATCAAATATTGTGTGATGAATTTGCTTCATATTGAACACTTATGGCTATAGTAATATAAACCTAATGGGTCACATGCAAACAAGATTAATTAAGAAGATTTTGAATTAATTGATTCCAAATTGATCAAAGTTATTAGGTGACTAGCAATGCCTAACTTGATCATGTTGCACACTAATAGTGAAAGATCGATTGATTAGATCAATAAAAATAAATGTGTATTAAAAGTTAATACGTATGATATGCACTAGCTAAATCACTATTTCATCTTAAGAAGACGAAAAGTATATGTACTGAAAGTGTATTGAGTTTAGTGCAAGTGGGAGCTGTTAGACAATGTGAATAATCGTATGCTCTAAACTCAATCGAACGTTTTCGATCGAATGTGATGATCGATCGACTAGATCGTACTCTAATGATCGGATAAATCTAGATCATTGGATATTCATATTATTATATAATAATAGGCTTAAATAAGGGACATAATGGTCTTGTCCCCTATTTGTAACATACTCTCCTCCTTCGTGAATGAGGAGATTATGAGAAAAAAGAAGTTACACAATTCTTCTCTCCATTCATTATATAACAATGTTATGAGTGTGGCTCTCTCTATTATTCTTCCTCTCTTCATTTTTCATCTTTTTCTCACAATAGTTGTGGTATTAGAAGTGTGTGCAAGTCTTCTTGATGTCTTGACGTGAATACTATTAGAGGGATGGCACTTGCAATTCTCTTCGACGAACTTTCTCTTTGTTGGATAGTGTTTACGAGGTAACAGATCGAATTCTTATTAATATTATTATAATCTTGATTTCATATTTACTTACACTACCATCGTTCCATTAGGAAAATACTTGCTCTGTCGTATTTTTGTATTAAACAGACATAAGTAATATTTCAAAAGCCTATACAAATATTAGTGGAGTAGCAAACCAAATAATTTGGGCCAAATTTGTGTAATTGGGCCATCAAATATCAGAGGAGACACATTATTTTTCTTTTTTTTTTTGTCCTGTAATTATTTTTAGTTTTTACTCAATTTGGTCATTCAATTATCGTATTAACAATATATATAGTTATCAGTCAAATAAAGGATTTGCACTCGTATTAAGCTAAAACCTCCAAATGTGATAATATGTACCAAATATTTTGGTGTACCTTAAATCATTAACGCGTAACTGGTAAGATCCCTCCTTGCCCATTAATGTAAAATTGGGGTTAACAATAATGTTTTCAAAATCATATTGTTAAATTAAATTTTTTACTTGACCGTGATTGGATCGGCTTGATTGAGTTGGATCGAATTAGACTGAATTTATTAAAAAATATTATTTATAATATTTCTAAAGATATAGTATAAATTTTATGATATAATATGTAAATGTTCTACTAATAACATAACAATAAAAATATTAGTAGAAGGATTTAATGACCATCATAAGTCTACTCAGACATATAATGGTCATACGCCTCAACTCCTAATTATTTTCATCACTTTATTATATTAATAATCCAAAACGAGACCCCATTTATCTCTCTCGGTCCATCCCCCTCTCTCTATCTCTCACATAGTATTATTCTACATCTCTTCTCGTCGTCCGATGGAGGCGGAGCGATGACCGACGTCAACGGCGCACCGACGAAAGGGAGGGAAGCGGAAGCTGGAGGAGTCCTCGTTGGCAAAGATATTAGTCGCGAGGAAGACCGACGACGGGGAGGAAGAGAAGGAGGAGGCCGAGGGCAAGGCCTCCTTGAGAGGATAGGAGATTCGCATTCACCTCTCTCAATCGACAATCGTGCCCAAGGTGAAGGCCCTCGAACACTGCTTCTCGTGGCGTTCATTGATCGAGCTCGTCGAGCTCGCTAAGAGCGGTGCATCGACCCACGAGTCATTTTTTCTTTTTGCCGTCCTTCTTACCAATGGTTTTCAAGAGGATAACAAGCCGCAACAGTCGTTGCTATCCGAGAGGGAAAAGCTTAAGGGTCTATTCCGACGCCTTTCCAGCGGACTCCAAGGTCCTCGATGCGTTCCGCAAGGCATTGTCCATGCAGGAGCTCCTCGGGCCACGATGGAAGAAAAAAAAAAGAAAAGAAAAGGGAGCGTGCTCAAGCGCTTACCGTCACGCTGAGGCGTATGGAGCAGGCGTACGATGGTCATTAAATTCTTAATATTAGAATATAATTTTTATTTTTTTCTTTAAAACTTTCCTTTTTTACCGGTTGGTAGTTTTCCTTTTAAGGTTATTCAATTTTAATTACTTGACTTTTTATTTCAATTCCTATTTAAATTTTTACATATAATTTTCCTCCTCTTTACGCAAACAAAAGTTTAGGCTAAATTTAAGAACAAAATAAAATTTCATTAGAAACTTTATCAAAAAAATATTTTTGGAACGTGATTTCTAAACTAAATTATCTAAATTTAATTGATCCTTTTTTAATAATTTGTTGGTTTGGTACGAGAGAACAGTGAGGATTAAGATATTCTTTTCAAATTTTTATTCAAATAATTCTTAAATTAACTTCTGGATCTACTTGCAAAATTATTGTAAGAACAAAAAACATTCATTTTTCTTTTGCACTTTTTAAATATTGTTAAGAATATTTTTTTACCAAAGTGCATTAGAAAAATTGAGTCAAGTGCAAAACTACTATGGGTCGTTCGATTAGGCTATGTTTATTTGCATAACAAAAGGCTCTCAAACACTGTGTGAAATGTCAAACTTGGACATGACTACTAATCTTATTTAATAATATATTATATGTTATATATTATATATTATATACTATATACTATATTTTTATATACAATTAGTATTATAGTATAGTAAAATATTATTAATTAATATTATGCTTATATAAATATTTTAAATAAATAAATACATAATAATTTATTAACAATAATTTTATTTCTCATAAAATAATAAATTATATTCTTTATGTAAATTATAATATTAATAACAGATAAAAAATTAATCAAAATTAATATTAATATAGCACAACAAAACTTATTTTTAATAAATTTTAAAATAATATTTACGTATAATTTTTTTTATATTATAGTAATTATTATTTTAAATAAATCAATACATCATATTTTTATTTACTATAATTTTATACTCCATAAAATAATAAATTATATTCTTAATTTTTATTTTTTATCTAAACATCCACTAAAACTTATCTATTAAAATAACTTTTTAAATTTTCATCTTTGCACTTTTTATCCAAACATCATACTTAAACTTTTCTATCAACTCAGTTAGTTCTCGATAATTAACGAGAACTACAAATTCTCAATCCAAACATAAATGGCTGAATAAAAGAATTTTTCGAGAATATAGTAAAACACATTGTAGAATAAGATTAAGTTGGTCAAATTTTATTTTTTAAATAACCATCCAAAAAAGTGTGAAACCACCCTTTTTATCCTCAAACAAAGAATATCTATATCCTTTTAAAACAAAAATACATTTATTCTCAATGTTGTCTATTTTCACCATTTTTTGTTTTTATTATTTAATTATATATGATTATATTATTTTTTTATAATAATACTAATAATAAATGTCAACTAGCTATAATAAACTTTTTAATTATAAAATATTATATGTTTAACATTTGTTCCATTTAAATCGAGCACGAGGTGGAACAAGAATATATTCACTTCTTCGAGAATATGATGTCCTGTTGTTTTATTCCACTCGAATTTGTCCTCCAACCAAATGCCTCCTTAAATGTAATATTGTTAATGAACCGTAAATCATGTTCTAAGTTAAGCTAATGTACACATTATCCTATGGCTTAATATTTGATGGGCTACTTAAGTTGCTAACTTTGAAAGATATTCTAAATCTAAAATCTTGCCAATCTTTGTCATAAGTCTGTGGGGATAGCTGTGTAATTACGAGTGGTGAATATTTAATTAAAAAAATGCAATTGTATTTATCGTTTGGGAGCAAGTTATGATTTATTACAATGAGCATGCATCATGAGCACTACACACGGTGAGAGCCCGTGCTCCTACATGGTTAAAACTCAACTCAGATAATTCATTAGGAAGACTTGCGAAGTGGGTTTTATTATTCAAAATGTTCATGTGAATCTATTTTCATAGGTGCCCTCAAACATGATGCTAGCTCAACGTTGAAAAGTGAAACTCGAGGACTCATACACAAATGTAATTTGAAATGCTAACAATTTGAATTGAACTAGACTCCTTGAATATAATGGAGATCATCCATCAAAAGGGCAAGTGCACTTGGAAAGTCCTAACACGCATCAAGAATATGTCTGCTTTTAAGGAATTTGAATGTCATGCATATTTCAAAATGCCTATATCATGAAGACAAACTTGAAAACTGCATGCTTATGTGAAATTCACAATGCTGTCATGGCTTCTTGAACAAAAAGAAAAAAAAAAAAGATGCATGTTGTACAACATTCTCAAGACAACGTCATGCTCCTCTGCCCCATAAGTGTCACCACTCATAGCTATCATACGTACCAAGTCCTCAGTGTAATAAAAAAGAATCTCCTTTAGAACTATCCGCCTCTTTAAAATCCAAATTATGCCAATGTATCCATGGCGATGGGACACACCAGAAAAAAATGGTCCATGTCCTCTTCTAACATTCCATAGGCATGTCAATGTTGTCACGACCAGACTGGACAATGAATCAAAAAAATCTTTATTCCGGTTCGGACCGGTCGAATTGATCGGACCGACCGATCGGATCAGTCGGACTGATCAGACCGATGAGTCTGGTCAGATTGATCGGCCCAATTAGTAATAAAATATTAGTATTCAATACAATCCCCAAGCAGCTGCGAGCATGGCCAGGACGACCTCTACACTACATGCCCCGAGCATAGGCGCCGCCAAGAGTGCGGGCTGTCGGCGTTGCTGTCACACGATCGCAAAGAGCCAGAGACCTCCGCCCTACCTCGTTGTTGCTCTCGTCGTGCAGAGATGTTGTTCGGACACAGGAGGGTATCAGCGACGCGTTGGCGCTATCACTAATGTGGGCATCCGACAATGCTGATGCAGAGAGCTCCCGAGAACTGCATGCCTCGCTGTGGCTCGCGTCAGGCTTTGAGATAGTGCGACGTTGCCAGTCAAGATGCTTGCGGAAGTGGCATCTGCAACTAGTGATGGATTGCGAACATCGGAGATGGTGGGATGATCGGAGATCGGAAGGAAACGAAACTAAAAAGATATCTTTTACTATTTTTGGTTGCCCAAACTCGCAGGACGGCATGAGATCGTCGATGTCCACCAGCACCCAACCTTTGCCTTCGATCGTCGGGGATCGTTCGACTTCGCTGCTATCAAATCGCACACGTCGCCCTCAATAATTGCCGGATGAGGGATTTTGCATAGTAACTGCCAACATGTCCATAGTAGTATAGTGTTTAGATTTTCGACTTTTTACCCTTTTGGTTTTGGGTTTTCGTCAGTTTTGAATTTTAGTTTTTTTTTTCTTCTTTTTTGAACCAGCCAGTTTACGAAAACGTGGTTGGATCCAGTTTTACTCGGCTTGATCCAGTTTTTGACCGGTTCAATTTGGTCCAATGGGATTCCCAGTTTTAGATGTCAAAGTAAGCTGTGTTGTCGCCCGATCGATGGTCCGACCGGCCAGTCCGATCGTGACAACAATATATGATACATGTACCATTGGTGCTCTTCTTCTCTTATATATGTTAATGAGAACCCTACAATGCATTGACAATCTTGTAAAGATTCTAACCTTAAGAAATTTTGTAAGTGCACTAAATATGCGAACAATCGACATTTAATGACTCCTAATATTAATATCATTGAAGTAATTATCTACAACCAAATATCAGCTAGAAAGCAATAAGCATATGTTTGAATCAGATATGACAGCTCGAGGAGCTAAGGATACAAGGGCTCGAGGAGCTATTCGAAATGCTAATCTAACAAATCAATATGGAATACACGATCGCAAAGAGCCAGAGACCTCCGCCCCACCTCGTTGTTGCTCCCGTAGTGCAAAGATTTTGTTCGGGCGCAAGAGGGTATCAACGACGTGTCGGTGCTACCACTAACGCGAGTGGCCGACAACGCTGATGCGGAGAGCTCCTGAGACCCGCCAGCCTCGCTGCGGCTCGCATTAGGCCTTGAGACATTGTGACATTGCCAGTCAAGCCCAGTGCTTGCGGAAGCGACGTCTACAACCAACGATAGAGTGCGAACGTCGGAGATGGTGGGATGATCAGAGATCGGAAGGAAAACGAAAATAAACGAAACTAAAAAGAGATATTTTACTATTTTTGTTTGGCCACACTCGCAGGATGACATGAGGTCGTTGATGTCCGCCCACACCTAGCTTTCGCCTTCGATCGTCGGGGACCTTTCGACTTTGCCGCTGTCGAATCGCACGCATCACCGTCAACAGTCGTCGGATTAGGGATTTTGCATAGTAACATCCAACATGCCTATAGTAGTATAGTGTTTAGGTTTTTGACTTTTTGCCCTTTTGATTTTGGGTTTTCGCCGGTTTTGAATTTTAATTTTTTTCTTCTTTTTTGAACCGGCCAGTTTACGAAAATGTTGTCGGATCCAATTTTACTCGGCTTGATCCAATTTTTGACCGGTTCAATTCGGTCAAATGGGTTCCCGATATTAGATGTCGAAGTGAGCCGTGTTGTCGCCCGATCGACGGTCCAACCGGTCCGACCAATCAGTCCGGTCCGGTTCGATCGTGACAACACTATATGACACATGTGCCATTGGTGCCCTTCTTCTGTTATATAGGTCAATGAGAATCCTACCATGTTTTGGCAATATTGTAAAGATTCTAACCTTAAAAAATTTTGTAAAATTTGGTATCTTTTTATTTATTCATATATAATTACATTAATACTCTTTTAAAATCCATTCTTTTATTACTGTTATTTAAGTATAGACTAACAACCTTTCAATCTTAAAATACTTTTTTATTGGAAATAAATATATGTATATATATTTGTATATTTCTAAAAAATAAAATTTGTAATACTAACATTCAGATATAAAAGGTTTCATAGAAAAAAATATTTTTAACGGATATTCCAAAGTAATAATATAATCAATATTAATTTTTTTAGAACAATTACGAAGGAATACTATTTTATAGTATTAATAAGAGGAGGAAGGGTTAAGAATTTATATAAAAAGTTTTACTTGGCATAAATTTATCAGATATATAAAATCTTAACTATAAATATTCTTTTATTTTATTTTCATGTATACAAATACTATTATCTTATGTAAAAAAATATTATAGGTTTTTTCTATTATATAAAAAAATATGAAAAAATATATAAAAAACATCTACTACTAAATTTTGAAAAATACGTATAATACAGGAAGAAAATATAAATAACTTGACACAATATTATATATATCTATTGCATATGACCCTATCAGTTGTCAAACCTTACCCTACGAATTGTTAACCCAAAAATCTCCCGTCCTCACCTCAGTGCTCTCAATCAACAACCGTACGACATCTTTGATGGAGGAATCCACCCGATTCCAAACCCTCGACGTCCCCCAATACCCTCCTCTCTCCGCCGTAACCCTGCCTTCTGATTCGAATCCACCCCCGATGCCGCCTCCCCAAACCCTACCTCCCGACCATCCCAAGTCGGAGATCTCCGAGAACGGCCTTGGGCCCGTCGCAACCCACAGCGGCGCCGACAGGGGGGACTATTCCGGCGGCGAGGAGGGAGCCACCACCCACCGCCGCCGTCGCAGCCGATGGGATCCACCGGCAGAGACCGGCCCCCTCGAGTCCAACGGAGAGGCTGGGACCGGCTCCGGCCAGCGCAAGCGCAAGTCCCGCTGGGCCGAGGAGGAGCCGAGGCCCGTGCAGCTTCCGGACTTCATGAAGGACTTCGCCGCCGACCTCGATCCCGAGGTGCAGTCGCTCAACGTTCGCCTCCTGGATATCACTCGCCGCCTGCAATCTAACCTCCCGCTGGACGATCGTCCCGAGGGTGCTCGCTCGCCGTCCCCGGAGCCCATATACGACAACATGGGCATCCGGATTAATACCCGGGAGTTCCGTGCAAGGGAGCGCCTCAACAGGGAGCGGCAGGAGATAATCTCCCAGCTGATCCAGCGCAATCCGGCGTTCCGTCCACCTGCTGACTACCGCCCTCCCAAGCTCCAGAAGAAGTTGTACATCCCCATGAAGGAGTGCCCTGGCTACAACTTCATTGGTCTCATCATCGGCCCTCGTGGAAACACCCAGAAGCGCATGGAGAAAGAGACCGGCGCCAAGATCGTCATCCGGGGAAAGGGGTCCATCAAGGAGGGCAAGCTTCTGCAGAAGAGGGACAGCCGGCTGGACCCAGCTGAGAACGAGGACTTGCACGTGCTGGTGGAGGCGGAAACCCAGGAGTCTCTTGATGCTGCCGCTGCCATGGTTGAGAAGCTCCTGCAGCCTGTCGACGAGGTGCTGAATGAGCACAAGCGGCAGCAGCTGAGGGAGCTCGCAGCACTTAACGGGACGATCAGGGATGAGGAGTTCTGCAGGCAGTGCGGTGAGCCTGGGCACCGGCAGTATGCCTGCCCCTCAAAGAATTCTACATTCAAGAGCCAGGTTTCCTGCAGTGTCTGCGGGGATGGTGGTCATCCCACTATCGACTGCCCCATGAAGGGAACTGCTGCAAAGAAGATGGATGATGAGTACCAGAACTTCTTGGCTGAGCTCGGTGGTGCTGCCCCCGATTCTTTAACCAAGCCAGCCTCGGCCATGCCTGCTATTGGCTCAGGTAGCTCTGGGAGCAATACACCATGGACTGCCAATGCTGGAGCTGCGCAAGGGGGTCTGATCAAGAAAGAATATGATGAGACCAACCTTTACATAGGGTACTTGCCACCAACGCTCGAGGATGATGGCCTGATACGGCTGTTCTCAGCTTTTGGTGATATTGTAATGGCGAAGGTTATAAAGGATCGCAATACCGGGATGAGCAAAGGTTATGGCTTTGTTAAGTATGCAGATGTATCTATGGCCAATCAGGCTATTGCCAGTATGAATGGTTATCATCTAGAAGGGAGAGTTATTGCTGTAAGGGTGGCTGGTAAACCTCCTCAACCTCCTGCACCTCCTCCAGCTCCCCCAGCACCCCCAGCACCTACTGGTGTTTATGCTCCTCCGCAACAGTATATGCCTGGAGCTCCGATGCCCAACCCACCACCGCCACCACCACCTGGAAGTTATACCCCAATGCCATGGGCTCCTGTTCCCCCACCATATGCTCCATATATCCCTCCTCCTCCTGGATCTACCATGTACGCCCCAGTACAAGGTCAACCAATGCCACCTTATGGCTTGCAGTATCTACCTCCAGAACAGACCACTCCTCATGTTGCACCAGTTCAGACAGCATCTTCCAGTGAAGGAACCCAGAACTTGCCTCCTGGTGTGCAACCACCAGTCTCTACTGCCGTGCATCCTCCACTACCAACTAGTGGATACGGTATGAGTTCAATGCCTGGAATCGCAGCACCTGTTCCTCTGCCACCTACATATCCACCATCTTCATTTGGGTATACACCATATTATGCTGCAGTTCCCCCACCCATGCCACCATCCACTGTTGATACATCTCAGAGCATTTCAAATGGAACATGGACAGGCACACAGGGTTCATCCCAACCTGCAATGTCACTGGAACAATCAAATACTTATGGTCATGATACAGAATATGAAAAGCTTATGTCAGAGCTGAAGTGATGGCGATATATACCAACTTCTCTTGCTTGCTAGGTAAATTTTGTCTTCAGCTTTTCAATATTTTTCTTCATATGCAGAGTTGATCTTTATATATGCAAATTATTCCTTTTAACTATTTATAACAGCCTCTAAAAAAAACTATTTATACAAGACTCTTGCATGTCTACCAATCATCTGATAGCAATATCTAGTAGCCCAGATACTGAGATTTTGTGTTGCTCTATCAACCATTTCATAACAACTTCATACTCAGTGGCTTTGCCAATTTGTAATAAGATGAGGGTTGAATCTTCATGCATCCAGGTTAACTTTGAAATTATGGGTTGAGGTATATCAAGCAGTAAGCACCATTTGCATAGGTATGCGTGCAGTACTAGTACTCGGTATGTGCATGCATACAAGTTTTGTAGATTTCTAAATTATAAGGTATGGTTCTTTTATCTTGGAGCATAAAAAGGAAAAACAGAGTTATATGTATAATAAACTATCGAGCTAAAGAATTGATAACTTATATGAATGATTTTTTTTGTCATAGTTTTAATCTCTTGTGTTAGATGATAATTTAACAGTTCATCATAACATATCACATTCATTGAATAATTTAATA
Organism: Pontederia crassipes; assembly: GCA_030549335.1. Taxonomy (NCBI): domain Eukaryota; kingdom Viridiplantae; phylum Streptophyta; class Magnoliopsida; order Commelinales; family Pontederiaceae; genus Pontederia; species Pontederia crassipes. The sequence continues at coordinate 43,319,943 of CM060190.1, forward strand.
TTACAATTGTAAATATGATTCTTTGGAGGGGGAAAGGATGGCTACACAGTTTTTGAGAAACCAACTTTCATGCACATTCGTCAGATTGGAGATCTTATTGATACAAGATATCAAAATACACGTGTTACACAACCTCCCACTCATATAACAAAAATGTCATGTGGTGTATGATGTTTTCAACATTGTTCTGCATTCCCCAAAATGATACTGTTTTTTTAAAACGAGAAAGGACGACTAGCAAGAAGGTAGTCATCCAAGAGTTCCATTAACAATAGTAGGGATTACAATAAGTTTGATAGAAAGACCAGAAAACCACTGTAGCAGATGGCCAATAAATCAGAATGACAACATCGCACTACACCAAACCAAAATGATACTGTTATGCAGAAACCAATATGATTCGTTTGAGAACATCTTGTCCTTCTTGGTTGCAGTCTACTGTTACCATTGCCGGTTAAAGTGGGTGCTATTTTCTAGTACACCTTTCAAGAAACCAGGTTCTTGACTATATTGGTCTCTTTATACAACATATACAATGTATCTTTCTCTCTCATTCTCTCAAAAGGAAGTTAGGGAATCTATTTGTGATTAGAATAAAACAGCCTATGACATCTTGTCCTTCTTGGTTGCAGTCTACTGTTACCATTGCTGGTTAAAGTGGGTGCTATTTTCTAGTACACCTTTCAAGAAACCAGGTTCTTGACTATATTGGTCTCTTTATACAACATATACAATGTATCTTTCTCTCTCGCTCTCCCAAAAGGAAGTTAGGGAATCTATTTGCGATTAGAATTTTAAAACAGCCTATGACAACCTTCTATGATGCATAACACTCTATTAAGGGTTTGTATATGTTATATAATCTAACTCTACATGTTGACTACATATTTTTCTCATTTAGTTAAGTAACTTTCTGTTTTGTCTTCATTTCACGGGTTAAATTCAAGCACATTTTCCCTTTAGTGCGAGAAATATTCTGGTTAAAGCTGTGGAATTGGCCTGGATTATGGTGTCCACATGGTGGAGTTTTGGTTTCCAGGCTTCCAATAGTGAGCAACTAATTATAACTTGTAATATCTTAATTCCTTATGCATTTAAGGTGAATTCTAGAAAAATATTCATAATTCTTTTTCAATATATGTGATAAGTCCATGCAGCTGATTAATGCAACACTAGTTATGGCTTCCTCATGTTTCCTCTATTTTGTTTGAAATGTTGGTACATTAATTTTCGAGGCCTATGGTAATTGAACAATGTAACTGTGTTCATGGGCACAAATTGTTTTTTTGACATCTTTGTTTTTCTTTAGTTCATGCAGTAAGACCTATGATAATTGAACAATTACTATTTCATGCTTGCAAATTATACTGTAGCATTCTCAAAGAACCATGACTTTTCCTTGATATGAGAAGAGAGCCAATATTGGTGCCTTTCTGTAGGTAAAAGATCCTTGCTTTGTTTTTACTCATCCTCCAAAAACAACATGGGTCCTTGATCTCTTATTTTTGCTTTTTAAGTGTCAAATTGTAAGCATGAGACATCCATGCTAACTGGAGATGCAATCAGAAAGTTATATTTGGAGAGGAAGTTCTACCTGCATTTTGTTTCTATTGCATGTACTTATATTTACAAGTCTTCCTGTCATTTTAATTCAACTAATGATTATTATCTTTTGACAGGATTGAGATTTTTGGAGCTAATGCCTGATTTGTTTCCTGTTGCTATGAATTCAACTAGTCCGAAGTTTGGGTTTCACCTCTTTTACCTTGCTGTAACATTATGATCATTGCAGAGAATCCGGGGCAAGGGAGCTTATTAATCCTGAAAACAGACAAAAATGATGTATTTTTCTTATGCTTACAGAACTACCATCACTGGCAGAAACAATGCTGAAGGAATTTTATATTATTTGTAGTTTATCTTCATCTGTTCCTTTTATGTTATTTATTAGACATTGTTTCTATTGCACTTAGGGTAAATCCCTCATCTGTTTTGGTCTATCAGTTTTCCCATTACTGGTTAATAACTCATCTAATGACTTTTGTTACTTTGTTACCCTTTTAGTTGAACATCCTCAGCATGCAAGGGAAGTATCCTGTCATTAGTATGGGTATGCTTTGTTTGGTATATGAACAGACTGGATGCTAATAGTATCTCAAGTTATGTGATCTTTACTTAATGTAGATTGATTATCTAATGCACTCTCAGACTATATGACAGCAGAAGCTATACTTGAGCTGGTGATGAATGGTTCACCAGGTATACTGTTGGAAATTTCCTCTATGTTTCATAAAGAAGCATAAGCCTTTCCAATATAATTCCATGTGGTTGGTGTAGTATTATGGAAGAAGATTATTTGACATCCTTATCTTTTACCCTTGACCATCTATTACAAGTGCAGAATATGGACAAACCGGTGAATTGTGGTGTGTTTCATGTAGTGCATGTTCATGACAAGGAAGCACCTGAACTCACATTGTTTTGCCTTGTGCCTTCGATACATTCCTTTTGATTGTCAATGAAATGATAATATACAAAGAAATTAACCAAACAACCTTTAGTTTAACAATTGAAATTTGTATTACTAGATTGCTTTGCCTTTTTAGATTTGAATATTGTTTCTTTTTTCTGTTATATAAAATACTTCCATATACCCTTTTTCTGGTTCTGGTTTGCGCTCTACTTTAGTCCTTTTTACTGGCATGATGTTCTTTTGAGGTAGATTGATCAGATCTATTTCTGCAGTGAAATGCGGCTAAGATAGTTTTGCACTATTCTGGTGAATATTCTGTCATGGGACTATTAGACTAGCAATCCAACTATAGCTGATGCAGGTGGTTATTAAGATGAGTGATGTAGGAACCTAACAAGGTTTTTGATAATTGAAATCCCATTCAGATTTTATTTTAGGTTTTAGGTAGATTTGTTTCTTATTAATGGTTTTATTTTTTTCTTTTGATGTAGGAATTTTTTTTGAGGTAGATTTTTTTCTTTTGATGCTATAACCGAGAGTATCACAGAGGAGGTACTTAAGTGCATGCTATTTGCGGATGATATAGTACTTTTAGCGGATTCAAGAGAAGAGATTAATACAAAATTGGAGATATGGAGAAATACGTTGGAGTCAAAGGGTTTTCGTTTAAGTAGGAATAAAACAGAATATATGCATAGCAATTTCACAAATAAACAACTTAGAGACGATTTGAAAGTTAGGCTAGGGGAGGATATAATTCCTCAAGTGACAAAGTTTAAATATTTAGGATCAATTATAAGACAAGATGGTGAGATTGATGACGATGTTAATCATAGAATTCAAGCTGGTTGGTGTAAGTGGAGGAAAGCCACTGGAGTTCTTTGTGATAGAAAAATACCCAATAAAGTTAAAGGAAAATTCTATCGTACTGCTATAAGGCCAGCAGTGTTATATGGTAGTGAATGTTGGGCTATGAAGGGACAACATGAACGTAAAGTGGGGGTAGCCGAAATGAGGATGTTGAGATGGATGTGTGGTCATACAAGATTAGATAAGATTAGGAATGACCATATACGTGAACGAGTCGGAGTGGCTCCTATTAGTGAGAAAATGGTAGAGAATCGTTTGAGATGGTTTGGTCATGTTCAGAGAAGACCATTAGATGCGCCAGTAAGAAGAGTAGATCAAATAATCTGGAGTCCGATTAAAAGAGGGAGAGGGAGGCCAAGGCGGACACTTGGCGAACTAATAGAGCAAGATCTATTGGTGAATAATATACCGAAAGGTTTGGTTACTAATAGAGCGGAATGGCGTCGTATGATCCATGTAGCCGACCCCACCTAGTGGGATAAGGCTTTGTTGTTGTTGTTGTTGTAGGAATTCTAGTTTCTTTCCTTTTTTACTTTTCTCTTTTTAGTTCATGTATCTTTAACTTTGTTAGAAGAGCCACAGTCTAGCTGAAATTAGTTTTCTACCTCTAATCAATAAATCTTATTTTGACGGGGTGTGTACTTGCATTTCGTATCTATTGCATGTATTTGTATTTACAAGTCTTCCTGTCATTTTATTTAACTAATGATTATTATCTTTAGACATGATGGGAAATTTTTGGAGCTAATGCCTTGATTTGTTTCCTGTTGCAATGACCTAAACTAGTTTGAGTTTTTGGGACTAACATTAGGATCATTCCACCATCGCAGAGAATGTTGGGGGCAAGGGAGCTTATTATGAACATTTCCTAAAAACAGAGAATTATGAATATTTTGTATGCATACTGTACTACTTTCACAGGCAGAAATGATGCTGAAGGGGATTCATATATTATTTGTAGTTTCTGTTCATCTGTTCCTTTTTGTATTACTTATTTATGTTTCTAATGCACTTAGGGTAAATCCCTGTCTTCTTTGGTCTCTCAGTCTTTTCCTATTACTGGTTAATGAATCAACTAATGACATATTGTAACCTTTTTTAGTTGCACACCACCCTCAATGCAAGTGATGTATCCTGTCATTTGTATGGGTATGCATTGTTTGATATATGAACAATCTGGATACTGATAATTTCTGTAGTTATTTGATTTGTATTTGATATAGATCCATTGTCTAATGCACTTCCAGAGTTCTGTACGACAGCAGAAGCCAGACCTGAGATGGTTATCAATAGTTCGCCAATTATTAATGAATGGAAATTGCTGATAAGTTGTGATACTTAACTTTCCATTATAATTCTCTGCAGTAGGTATGATATCATGGAAGAATGTTTAATATATGTATCTTTTGCTCCTGACCTAACAACTACAAGTGCAGAAAATGGGCAAGCTTATGACTTGTGTGTCCCACGTCGTGCAAAATTCATAATAAAGAAATACCTGACCACAGATTGTTTTTCCTTGTGCCTTTTTGATACTTACCTTTGATTGTCAATTAGAACTGAGAATATACAAAAATAAAATTTGAGAGCAGGAATTTACAAACAAGTTAACTACACAACCTTTAGTTTAACAACTGAAATTTCTAGTACTAGATTACTTTGCCTCTACTTAGATTTGAATAGTGTTTCTTTTTCTATTATATAATATACTTATGCCATTTACCTGGTTTTGGTTTTTTTCTGCTTTAATCCTTTTTATTGACATAATGCTTTTTTGAGGTAGATTGAACAGAGATCCATCTCTGCAGTGAAATGCAATGAAGACAGTTTTGCACTATTCTTGTGAATATTAAGTCATAGGACTATTAGAATGTCAATCCAATGTTAATTGAAATCTGATTCAGATTTCAGTTTACAGTTTTAGGCAGATTTGTTTCTTTTATTAGTGGTTTTATTATTATTTTTGTTTAGATTGTTGGAGTTCTTGTTTCTTTCCTTTTCTATTATTCCTCTTTTGGTTAGGAGTTTGTATATCTTTAACTTAGTTACAAGATCCATAGTCTAGATGAAATTAGTTTTCTACAAACGTATTTAAAAGTTTGACTATTGAAAAATTCAGAACGTTGCATCAATCGAATTTTATTTCAGTTTGGGAATCTCTCTAAACTTGAAGTTTGTGAGCAAACAATCTTTGTCTTGGAGCTTCTTCGTAGCACTGGTAGTTTGCAGGGTGATCTTTTCGTTGATTATCATCCTCTTGAATTGGTATTGTCGTATGTTATCTGTTTTCTTCGATTCTTGTCAGGATGCTTTGTTTATCATGTTGAAAATTTGTGAATTGTCAGTTCTCAATTGAGTTTGTTATTTGCTTTGCTATGTCAACAAGGAAACAGCTCAACAATGATATCTTATGTTATAGTGAGGGCCATGGGGTGATTGAAGGCTTTAAAGTTTGGCAAGTGATCATTGTAGAGCATTTGATGAAATTAACATATATTTACCGTTGCTTTTAAGTTTTCTATTTTTCCTATTATGTTAAGGAAAAGTTGACATGTTTTCACAAAAGTTGGTAAATTTTAGTTGACATTTTTTTTGTGAGAGTTAGTTGACATATTTGAGTCATTAGGATTGTATGTTTAGAACTTTGATTTCCTATATTGTTCAGAACATTTTTCTTGTTTGATTAGGATTATTTTTTGAGAAATTTGATTAGGATTTTTTTATTTATTTTGGATTAGGATTATATTTCATATTTGCTTAGGATTTTATTTACTTCATAAGGGATATGATGTTTCTAGTTAGCGTAAAGGATTAGGATTCAGGTGGTTTTTAAGTGGTAGTCGTAATATTAATCGGCATGCCATCCGTAATCCCCATTTGTTATCTTCATACATAACCCATCTTCATCGCTTGCTTGTCGGTGAATATCATGAAGGCTCTTGGGGATCTATGTTGACCCTTCTTACAGATTAGGGAGAAGGGGTGGTGTTGTGTGCAGGGAGGTAGTCTATTTGTAACTATCTAAATTTGAACAAAACTTTGTTGTTGTCCAATGACAGGTGAATCTCGTAAATCTGTGTGATTTTTTTTTCGCTTGGTATCCGTAATAAATTAGTGCATCTATTTTTTACAGACTTTGCCCAAGTGTCCTGGTGCACTATCGAGTTCTAAGGACTTTCGTACAAAGGGTTGCAGGTTCCGAAGGATAGTTTGGGGGTTGTGAAGCCATGTTTGAGGCTGCACACGAAAATTATGAAAGCTCATTTGTATTAGGAGACTTGGGGAAAGGACTAAGCTCATTCTCCTTACTATACCTGAAGTACGAGTGTTAGAATGACGACAAGAGGTGTGGAGAAACATGGCTTAAGTGTGCAACTTTATAATCACACTTTATTACAAAAATGTCATTGATCAGCTCTGCATTAGTTAAATATAGTCGTGGTTTATGATAAAATTGCATGAAAAATACGGACTTGGGCATAAGGGATGTCTTGTGGCATGAGCTAGCGTCGTGTGGTGCGTTGTTGCAGTGCAAAATGGAATGTCTATAACATTCACAACCCTAACTCAACGACGACGCAGCGTTGTTGATATGGGATCTCTGAGGTCTTGAACTTGGTGTTGAATTCACTTGCTAACTTTTCGCTGGTGAGTTTCTCAACTTGGGCTTCTTGAGGGTTACAGAATGAGTCATCGCATTGGGGGAGGTCTTCAATTTGATGTTTTCGAAGTAGTTTAGACTGGATTATTGGGAGTTGATGAGGATTTCAGGGAAGCTCCGACAGAGAGACTGCTTGCTACTTTGGGATTCAAAAGGGCATTGCAAATGACAACATAATTTATGAAAATCTATCTCCTTGAGATGGACGATGGCGAGGAAGTTAGACACGGATCAAGTCACCCATTTTGCACTCCATGATCAGATTGTTAGTGTGGGGCAGTAGTTGTCTCCTTTGGCGTGTGTCTTTTGTGCAAGCAGTGAGAGCATGACAAGAGTCTTGCCACTGGCAGATATGGCCTTAACTTGTCCACTCCTTTCGATGCGACAAGAGTCTTGCCACCAGTAGAGGTGGCCTTGCCTTGATTGTTCTTTTTTGTGAATGGAGCCATGGAACCACCTCGGTTCGATCCTTGGATCGCCTAGTCTTTTGGGTGCACCGTGTTGGGGACTTTGATGGTAGTGGACATTGAGGAGAGCACCTTGGATGTTGGGCTCTTTCTATGCCGGATGGGACAATGCACATGCGATCTTTGGGTGGCCGCTCACCAAATATTTGGTTGACAACTCAACTATTGCAGCCTGGCAGTCGGGGAAGTTCAATACTACTACAAGGTCGTAGTTGTCCATCATGATAGCAATCAATCATCGATCTGTGACCCCTTTGCAAGGTGCACTCAAGTGCATTTGAACATACCAGCTATATGTATCTCTCACGAGCTCACCGCCACCCCCTTAAACTTTGTAGGATTCCATTGCGGGAGCAGCTTGAGTCGAGTCCATTGAGTTTCCTTCCCTTGACATGATACATGTCCTTGCCTCGATGTAAGGATTGACATGATACATGATGTGATGTTGTGGAGATGCACTGCTCCTAGGACTTTACGGTGAGATTGTCTCCGAGTCATCCTCTACTAGTTCTTCAGCTTCAGAATGGAAAATGGCAGCCAATGGTTCAAAGGCAATCAACTGTTCTGTGCAACTTCATGCATATTTCACATGTTTGGTCCTCGATCTTCTTTGGGGGGCAGTCACAAGTCCAGTTTGATTTGTCACATAGGATACCTGGGCTTTGGCCGTCTTTGGTGCAAAAGAAGGTTGATCTTTGGTGAGAAAGTTATGCAATTTTTTGTTGCATTTCACTTGTACATTCCTTTTAATGTAATAGTAGGACCACTAGTTAAAATCATTTTGTTTCTTGTCAGTTTTGGCTGGATATTTAAATAATCTTTTTTCTTAATGTTTTTTTTATCATTTTTCTTGAGCGCTTACATGTGTATTTCTTTAGGGGAAGAAACATCTATGTGGGTTTGAATTTCAGCTTTGTGCAGCTGGAGACGTCTTCATTTGTTTAGAAAGAGGTTCTACCTGATGCTTCTTTGTTGGGCTATCAAATACTTGTGTTAATCTTGTAATGAAGTGATTTCAGGATGTAAGGTTATATGATATAAAGTTGGTACTTGTGAGACTAATTCACTCTTCATATCGAGATAATCCCCAATCATTTAGATCCTTAAACAGTGAGCAAAATGCACTGTTTTCCCTGAACCAAGGTGTTGAAATAGTGTAGACTCAGGTGATGTTGCACAGGTTTTGTGTTTACCTTTTTTTCTGTTTATTAGATCATATCTTCAAGGTTGACCTTGAAGATGTGCATATATAGTATACCAATACATGGATATGATCAATGTTAAATTTTATATCGAACTATGGTTCACTGGAGGATCAGGCAAAACTAGTGCTGCATGTCAAAAACTCTGTTGCATTAAATGCTGTGCGTTGGAATCCGAATAATCAAGATGAGGTTTGACTTATATTCTCTGAGAAATTATCTATACCATGTACACTTGCATATTCCTTTCTTCTCTCCTTCCATTGATAAAGTATGAACTCATGTGCTAGCAATCTTAGTAATTAAGATAAATAGTTCCCGTGTCTGTTAGGATTAGTGCAGGTTGGATAATCTGATTGTCTTAGCTCAACCCAACCTGAAAATGTTAGGACAAAATCCTGTCCTAACCCAGATGGGCCCTGGAGGATGAGTGAAAACTCTGGTTTCGGTCCGGACTCGATTTAGTATCATATCTAATATTTTTTTCTTTGATTTTCTCTTAAGATAACTCCGCCTATGTTTTATAGCCGGTCCCAAGTCCGGATAAAGGAGGAGGGTTGTATTAGGCCCCGACAGCCGGTGTAAAACCCTGTCGAATCGCATGAACATAGATCAACGAGCGGAATGACGTCGTATGATCCATGTAGCCGACCCCACCTAGTGGGATAAGGTTTTGTTGTTGTTGTTGTTGTTGTTGGCTTGTTGAAAGCTTTTTGTGTGTCGCGATTGGATCATTCTAACAAGGTGTACATCATCCACTGACACCTGTGTAATGGGGTGCAAATGAAATTTGTTGTTCGTCTGTGATAAGGGGATTGCTAGTCATAATATTTTTGCAGGTCTGTGTTCTCTCTTTGGATGGGATTCAATTCCACTAATACTGATGAGAATCATTTTTATTAGATCACCTGTTAATGTTTTCTTGAAGTTCTATGATTGGAGCAGCAACAAACCAACTAATGCAGCTTCACATAGCTTTTGGCCCGGGTGATTTGTCTTATGCACCGGATTGTTAATATCCTTGGTTTTTTTTTATTGTATGAGTGCCTGGACCTGAATTATTTACCTGCAGCAATCATGCGACTGAATTGCAATGTCCTCGAAGAATTCTTGAGAGACAGCTTAGATTTTCTGGATCGGCCAGATGCTTTCTATTATCTGAGCATGACCCATGTAAAACGCAAGACTAACTGTGAACTATCGAATAAAATGGTATCAAGAGAAGTGTTTTGTGTATGACTTACATTAGTATTTTGTATTCTCTCCACGACGCTTCTTTACTGTGGTAATTTGATTCACACCCATGTCGCTCAAGTTAAGTCGAGAATGGGTGATTTCAAAATTTCATATTCTGTAGGTTTGGCCTGTTACTAATTTTGTATCTGCTCAACTCCGCCCATTCTGGTTCGGTTTTGCCTGTTTAAATTTGATTGTCAGTGGACCTATGTCATTTTACTTTGCAGGAGGATACTGAATTATTCTTTGTAATCTTTTTCATTGGGCAACATGATCTCATTTTAACTTGCAGGTGGTAGGAACATTTCCCCCTCCCCCCTTGTTCTCTTTAGATATTCTGATTTCGTTTCATTGCTTTTCTTCTCCAATGTATAATTTTGTCCGTTGACGTATGCTACCAGATCATGTTTAGCTGCTCTCCAAATGACCTTAATTTCATTTTCTTGAATTTTTTCCTTCCGTTATAGTTGTTAAATGCTCTTGGTTTCTTTTATGATATGCGATGTTAAAACCAGCGCAAATGCTATTTTATCTGTTTAATAACACATTAGAGTTTAGCATTTTGAATAAAAAAATTTAAAAGCTACTTTGGTTCATTTTTTTTATATTTTATTTTTATTCAAATATATTATTTCTTTTTTAATTTATCTTATTATTTTATAATTTTTATTTTATCACCATTCAGTAATATTCCTTTTATATTCATATTTGATTAATTACAAAATATTTATTTATTAACAATGGATATAGAAATTAATTTAATAATTAAAATTTTCAAATCATGTATGAACTACATAAAATGTATCATGAATATATTTTTATAACAAATTTACTTGTAAAATTTTATTTTATTTCATTGAGATATTAATTAATTAATTATTAAATTTTAATAAAATTTGTATAAGGATTGAATTAAATAATTAATTATATGATTAATTATATGTTTAATTATATCATTTTATATTCATTCGTTAATTTCACCTTAAATTTATTAAATATTTATTTATTAATATCTTAAATAGATCATTAATCGTTAATCATCAATTGTTATTTATAAATCTCTATTTGCTATTCGTTATTTATAAATTGCTATTTGTTCGTCAAACTGTTAATTATGTCAAACAAAATCATAGTATAATTATTTCGTTAAGAATAAAAGTTGTAAAAAAAAATTTAGATAAAATGTAATATATAGATGTATATTATGTTTGAAGACATTTGGACTTATAAATTAATTGTTTTAATATATTGGTGTTGAGTAAAATATTTTTTATTTGTGAAACTATGCATATTTTTATAAGTATGATCTTACGGTTTTCCAGTTTAATTTTATGATTTTAGATTCTAAAGATTTTCTTTAGATCACCAGCTCGACAAATTTGGTCAAGAAATTTTTAAGTTCGTCTACTCGTCTGAAAATTCACCTGGCCAATATGGTAGTGATCCATGAGACGCCACTATCATTCATAACTAATTATCTCACGTTGGAACTTGGAATACGTAATAATCACATAAAATAATGGGATTAATGTAACAATGAACCGAATTCTTCAAAGCAGGATCGACAAGAAGCGTTCATGGCATACGAGTGTGAGAAGCAATACCTATAAGACTCGCTTGAAGTAGCCGGGAAGGGTTACCACGTCGGGAGTCTAAGCAGCATACCTTCTATTCTCTCTCTCTTTTTTTTTTTGCACGGGCTTCTTGTGGGAACAATTACTGAAATTCTTATCGGTTGTGTTTGGCACGAAAATTTAGATAAGAACTTGTCCAAATTTACGAGTGATTTTTTTTGGTGGGCCCGACTGAAACTAAAATTCCGATCAACGCAATAAATGTCCCCAAATTACTCGTGTGAAAGTTCTAACGCAGAGCCAGAACTTCTTGTGCCACGATCAGAACTTGTCTCACCTCATCTCGTAACTCACGCCCAAATTTTGATTTACTAGAACTTCCTCCAAACTTTATGGTGGAACAAATTCATCTCATCAATACATTCTGAGAACTTTGATGAACTAAATTTCTCCAATCCAACCACAACTATCAAGTGACCCACAGAACACGAAAATCTTCTTATGTCTTTGTCGTCTGAGGGATAATAATTTTAATTTTATAAAATATACTATTCTAACTACAGTCTTATTTCATCTTTTGTTTGATTGAAAAAAGAATACATTTCATATTTTATAATTAAAATACTTTATTATAAATAGTTTACATTTATTATTATTAGAATAAAACTATAATAATATATATAACAAAATAATGAAAAATAAAAAAAATGGTGAAAAGATGAAAAACAACATGATATCTCTATTATGTTATTTTAGAAGAATAGATATTCTTCGTATGAGATTAAAATGGTGGTTTCACACACTCTTTTAGACAGTTTTACCAAAAAAAATGAAGTTTGACTAAATTAATTTTATTCTCGACACATTTTGTTATATTTCTGAGAATATTGAGATAGTTCGATAGAATCAAACAATCCCTTCGAGCTTGTTTAGATTGAAGGATATGAAGGAGTGGGGTGGAATATGGAAGAATGAAATTAGTTAAATCATATTTGGTTACATTTTTTATTTAAGTTAAGATGTATGGGGTGGAATAACTAAGTCCTTCAAACATCACATTTTTCATTCCACCAAAAAAGAAATAAATAATTTTAAGCCAAATTAACTCATTTTTTTATTACCAAATCATTTCTCTTCTTATCAAATTAAACCACCTCTCTCTCCTCTCTCTCCCAATCTATCATTTTTTTTATTTTTTAAGATAGATGAATAAAATAGTTAGAAAACATAAAAGGGAAAAATAAATTAATTGATAAAGTAATTATTTATTGCTCATTATATATCAAATAAAATATTAAATTTTATTTAAAATAAACATAAATATATTATTTAAAAATAATTTAATATTAATATAATATATTCAACCAGGTCGGGATGTAAAACTCGGATTCAATTTCAACCCGACCCGGTCAAGTCTCAACGAAATAAGACTCGGTCTTGACCCAATTATCTATCGGATTAGAAAAAAATTCAAAAAATCTGAGCTATTGCAGGCGAGGGCAACCAAGTCGTCCCGACGCATGCTCATATCTAATTAACGATTATAAATACTTTAAATATATAATGAAGGGTAAAAATGACTTTTACACAAATAAAACATACGTGTTTTAATGACACACTACACTTCACCACCCCATCACTCACTACGCCACCCCACTCTACCCCATCGCTCCATTAGTTATTTGCCAAACAAACCCGTAGTGAATTCATGAACTAATAACCTATGAGGAATGGGCTACATCTAAGCAAATTTCTTGAGCTACAACCAAACTTTCTTTTTGGGTGTTAGACTCGGGTCTACAATGATCTCTGATGTCCAAAAGTTTACGAGCGTTCGACTAATTCAGAATAAAAAAGATAGAGCAGAAATGATTTATTCTCTGCCAAGACTAAAGGACAACTAGCATCCGTCAAATGTTTCGGACTCAACCCTGCTATCAGTTGAGCCATGGTTAGCTGCCACCAAACTTACACATATTACCATCCATGGAGAGGATGAAGTCGACCACAGTAACCAAAATTGACAACCCTCGGACGATCACACCACCTCTATGAGCCTTATCCATCTCTCTAACGAAGTCATAATTGATCGGAACGTTGAAATAAAGCTTCCCTTGATCAGTACGTACGTAACAAGTCGGGAGGATGTAGAAGATGAACAATGTTGGATCATATTCTTTATGCTTTGATTTTTCTATGATAACAAACTTTAATGACAATTGGAGAAAATATTCAATGCTATTAAGGTAGTCAAATCAACTGACAAGTAAAAAAAAGCATGTTGGTATAACCTTGCCTTCAAGGGATTGGTGTGGATATGAATTTTCAAAGGTTGAAAAGTAAAAAAGCATGTTACAAAAAAAGGATGAGAGAGATCGCACAAACACAAAAGAACATTTATAAGATTTAAAAACACATGAGATTTATAAGATTCACCTTAAACTAGGTTACATCCTCACTCGGCGGCTCTTTTTGTTATGGAATATTGTTTATTACAAAGGATGCGAAATAATCCTACAATCTTAGAGTTTATATATAGAATTTCAATACAAAATAGGAAACAATAACTCTAAAACCATATAGATTTCGATGGCTCTGCTCTCGAGCCCCCGCAAGTTGGATCCCATGGACCCCTTAGATCTCCCTGGATCCCTTAGATCTCCCTAGATTCCCTTGGATCCCCGTATGAGACGGATGGCTTCGTCGCCCCATTGCTAAAGCACCTAACTAACAAAAGAGCTCATGATTACAGTTTGATTCAAATTCAAGGCATCATCAATAAATCTCCACATACATAGTGTCTTCACCTCTCGGACATAGAAGAGGATGGTAGTAAGGTTGTTCCCTCACCCAAGTGAAAAAGGATTTGACAAAGTGGAACCCAAGCGATGTCAAGGATGAGGAGCTGGGAAACTATAGTAGGCTAAGGTTTTTGTGCGGAATCATAAGGTTTGGTCTAATACTTCTTATTTGAATGCTTGTACTGCTCTTGTGTGCATTAAATCTATCATTTTCAGTTTTATAGCTTTCATATTAAGATTTTTACTAAATACCAATTCAAACCCTCCTACCCTCGTGGTGTCTCTCTATCCTACACTTGGTATTAGTACATTTAACCTAGAAATATTTTTGTGCTCAATTGATCTATAAAATGTTATTTTATTGAGCTCTTCCCAAACTTTTATCTTTAGGAGCACACCACGCCAAAGGTAAAAACTAGTAGATTTTGATGAGCGAGCAAGAAATCCTTTTTTAGGATTCGTTAGGGACAAAGGAATTAAATTTTACCTATTGTAAAATCGCTAATGGAATTTGGAGAAAATTGCAAGACACTTTTAATATAGGAAAGAAAATTTTAAATATGAACAAGTCATAAATGTTAACCTGAAAGAAAGCTTTGAAGAGAATACTATTTCAACTTTCATGACACATGCTAAGCAACACCATATGCACTGATTACTTTAGAACACAATAAAATTTTAATACCTTAATGTACTACTATTTTAGGCCCTTGTTCCAAATTTAAAAAGCATAATTCGATATAAAAAGCGCATGTGTGTGTGGAGAGGAGAGGACACATCCGTCGGGCTCTCCCACAAAGCCACACAGGAGGAGTTTGATTAAATAAAAAAGACGTTTGAAATTATCCTTCTTGATGGCGAGGAGCGAAAGAAATGAGAGGAAGGTGGCACACAAAGAAGGTCGTAAGGAGCACTCATCTTTCCGCAAACACGTTCCTTCTCATGGGACTTCTTTTTCCACCTCTAGCATCCCCCAACAAAATACGTGCTTCCTGCCTCCGCTACCCCATCTCCAAACCTTGTCTCTCGAGAACATATTTTGTTCAATTCTTTTTTTTTTTTTAAGAAAGAGGATGACGACTACCAACAATTGTAGTAATCCACTATTATCAATTAACAATGAGATGTCTACAACATTCCCTATGTGCCAAGGGTATCCAATAATCCATATTCCACATATGCTCCCACCCAGCTCTCTAATGAACATTCCACTGTTTGTGATGTAGCAATGACCTCCCCCCTAAAAGTTTAAAAGAAACAAAAAATGAAAAAAAGAGTTCTTCCCAGACTTTTTTTTCCCTTCCAATCAAATATAGGAATCACCTCGTCTTCTTATTATTCATATGGAAGGAGATAGCTAGGCACTACAATTCAATATTATCCTTTTTAAATCAACCTGCAAATGATGTCTGATTCAGTGGATATATTTAGAAGGTCATGAACTCATGGGCACCAAAATTCAACATTGCCCTTTGGAAACAACAAGCAGAGATGACCTCATGTTCAGTTATTCCTCCTTGATAAAACTTTCTGCGGGCGAGACAATTGGATCACTACTGTATCAAGGTAATTTACAGTCATAGGGATTGCCGCAAACAGAGATATGATCTTGGACTGCAAACTCAACCATGTATGCAGGCGTCATATCATATGGGCACCGCACTCAGAATGCCAGTTGTGGCTACACTGAATCTTATGGATGCAAAGTAATACCATCAATTTTGGATGTTTCGTGGTCATATTATTATGAACTTTACTAGTTAAATTGGTTAGTCATAGTCTCTCAAAGAAAATCAAGGTACCAGTGGAAATGACAAAGTAACGTGGATAATATCCACAATTAAGTCTAAACAAGGAATGCTGTTATCAAGTCAAGGTGATTGAACCTCAGAAAACAAGCAGTCAAGGCATTGATGATTTAGATATAGTATCGTTTGTCTTCTTCCAAGTAATTTTATCCTAGGAAAAACTATGGACAAAACAAAGGCCAAGACAGAATTTTTTCATGTCATGCCACCTGACCTTCAAGTCAGTGTGGATGTCATAGTTAATTGGCCACTAAATTGTTTATCCTCCATGAAGAAGGATATGAGATAGACATGATATAATTTTTTTTTCTCTAGATATACGAGTGATTTTCTATGAACAAGTATCATGAAGTCAAGAACTATCATGTTCACAAGATTGGGCAGGGAAAAACCCCTAAGCTCATTGAAGTGTTGAGGCTGATTCCTCACCTTCTACCGCCATCCAGTCCAACTTAGGTCCCTGAAAAGTAAATTTAGTTTAATTATGTGAAAATGAACATAAACCATATTCAGAGATATCCAACATATGGCTTTGTAAAGTGTTCTGGAGACAGCAATCAACAGCAACCATACGGCCCATACCTATCAACCATACTAAAAAAAGATATAATATTATTAAACCCTCTCCAGCAAAATATCTCCAGTCTTGTACAAAACCAAGACTCATCACTTAAACAGAAACTTGTCAAGCACTCTGTAAGTAGAGACCATTTTTTGTTGCAAACATGTAAGCTATATCAACAAGTTACGGTAACTTCGTAGTTTGTCTTAACTTACATCTAAAAAGGTGCCTTTTAGGAAGACAACCGCCAGATGGAGACATCATGTTATTCATGTAAAGAGGAAGAAGACATAATTCAGTATCTTCAGAATGAGGCCATCTCTACCAAGAGTTTTTTTGAGAGAAAAAAGATTTTTTTTTGACAGACAAATAAATTCTTCATAGTTCCCCTTCATTTACCAACCTTTTTTTTAGGAGATTCATTTACCAACTTTTTTTTTAGGAGATTCATTTACCAACTTTTTTTTTGTTTGAGAGGAGAAAGGATGATCACCAGTTCGGTTTTCATCCATGTATATATATATCACCAAAAAGAAACATTCATTTACCAACTTATACATGATTAGTATTTCTCATTTTACTATTAAGACTAGGAGCATAAACAATGGTGAGGGAGATCCTGTTTCCTAGTTCATGCAACATGGGGACTTGCATGGAAGATAATCTTTGTTTTAGAAGAGGTTCTTCTTTAAACAATATACAATCATACACCAGATACTCTTATGTTTCAAAACGACGGGAGCTATTCTTTTGATGTAATGAATTTAATCTCCATGTAACTTAGTTCCTAAGCAGAAGATTGGATGGTTGCGAAACTTGGCAATCATCTTTTACCCTCTCGAAAGAAAAAGAAACTATTTGCTCAGTCCTTTTGAGCAGGCTCACAAAAGAAAGAAATCTACTAAAATAAACAAGAATTTTGGGTCAAACACCCTCCAGATTTGCTTATTTTTTAAAGTAGTTTTAGAAAAGAAAAAGATTAGAAACACAAATCCTGCCCATTGCACAAATTTCACACAAACATTGAACTTGTAGAAACCATCCATTGGATATTTTGGGCATGCTATGTTTCATGTTTTTTTAATGAGATGTTATGCTTTATGATGATAAACAACTTAATCACATCAGACATACTTGAGAAGCCTAGGTTCTTTTAGAAGATATTTTTTACTTGACTCATGATAACCTTGCTCATGTAGTTTAGCTTGATTTGACCCTAAAAAGGCATATGCATGATTTCACCACAACAAAGAGAAATTATGCTCTCTAGTAGAAATGCTCTTAAATGAAAAAGAATTTGTTGATATATTATTCTTCTCAAACATTTCAGAATCTGTAGAACATGTACCTTTCTTCCTAATAAAAGCAGAAACTTGTACCTTTCCTTGACGAGTTACAGTTGGATAACTTCTTGTCATATCAACTACTGTGGATGGATCAGCCAATCTAACACCCCCATCAACAACAAAGTCAAGACCCTATATTAATTAACAGAAAATCAACTTCAGTGTCAGGACGCACATAGATAAGCATGATTTTTTTTTAAAGAGGGATAAGCATGAATTTAATGTTCTATATATGAGATCCTCATAAGTTAGTAACTAGGACAAAGATATTGCTGATGCTATTCTTCTCACTGAAGTGAAACGTCATCTTGGTTAATTAAGGTCATTAATAAATCTATTTTACAATATATTCCATATTGTAAAATAGATATGTAGATCTACATTTGGTGTAGAGTAATTTTTAACTGTCATGTATCACACGATATGGCTGTAATTTAGTTGTAGTGCAAACATACAGTAGAGCGAATAATTGCTGTGTGCCCACTGTAACTCTACATATTCATACCTTTCCTATCCCATTAACTTGAGAACCTGTTCCTCTCAGAGAAGAAAAAGCAAAACACTGGTAAAATCCTATCATGGAATTCAAGTCTGACAAAGCAAGGGAATGATTAAGAATCTGGACCAAAATTATTTCATAGGAAGGAGAGAACTAGAATTTGGTATAAGAGTGACACTTGTTTAAAAAGTAACCTAATTCAAGGACATAAAATGTTGACATGATTACACTAATCCTAATTAAAGCATTTATCCATATTGCAATGTTTCACATGAATTAAAGCATTTAACTCCGCCTATGTTTTATAGCCGATCCCAAGCCCGGATAAAAGAGGAGGGTTGTGTTAGACCCCGACAGCCAGCGTAAAACCCTGTCGAATCTCATGAACATGGATCAACGAATGCGTCGTATGATCCATGTAGCCGACCCCACCTAGTGGGATAAGGCTTTGTTGTTGTTGTTGTTATATTAGGTGAATGCTTCCTTCAAAATAATTGTTCTCATCTGGATTCACATTTTCCCTGTCGAATCTTATGAACATGGATCAACCAGCGTCGTATGATCCATGTAGCCGACCCCACCTAGTGGGATAAGGCTTTGTTGTTGTTGTTGTATCTGGATTCACATTTTCTATTTAACTCTTGAGTTACTTAGCCTCATGATAGCTTAATATTTTTCTAGTCGATTGACCTCATGATAGCTTAATATTTTTCTAGTCGATTGATTCTAAGGTCTCTTTAGGTGACAAGCCCTCTTATTTTCGTAAGTTGTTCTTTAGAGGTAAAAAGATATTGATTTGTCTATGCTGTCCATGTAGCATCATCCTATGTTCCTTCCACACTACAAGAAATTCTTCATTAGCTTTGTCTTCTTCTGTGTAGGTGTTAGAGGTATGATATGATACCAGTTTGTATTAGTTAGAAAAAGTGGGTTGGTTAAAGAAATAGTACGTAGTTATAACTCACATAATAGTCCATGTTATCAATTAGTAGCTTTGTTACAGTTATAGGTAACTAACCCTCCAGTTTATAAAAATATACTAACAGTTTCTTGTTTTCACTTCAGCCTTTTATAAGTTTGTTTATTGACCTGTGACTTCAACCCTCTTTTTTCGAAAGAACAAATTAATAGTTGTTATTGTGTTTAAGATCCTTGCACTTTTACTGTTAATAACATTTATTTTATTTCCATTTCCACAATCATCTTTCCACTTATATTTATGCATCCACCAAGAACCTCACACTTATCCACCTTGTACACTCCGATCCAAATTTCTAATAGCTTTTTTAGCATCATCAGTTACAAATAATTGATTTGTACAATAGTAGATGCAACATTCATTGGAAGCACGGAAAAGCAACATTCGTTTAAGAGAATCCAACTTTCACGCGTATTCAAAAGGAAAGTTTATTCACCAAAAGAAGATGAAGTTCAAAGATTGTTGTGCTTCAAACATTATTCAACAAAGATGGATTCAATCAATCTCCTATCTTAAGGCCAAGGATATTTGATAAAAACTGAAAATATAACTAAATATATGACTATGAAAATAAAAATATAAAAAATAGGATAACTACTTTTAGGATAACTATTGTTAATGGTAAAAGTGCAAGAATCTTAAACACAATCCCTATTAATAACTGTGTATTTGAGATTACAAATCTCCATAATAAATAGTCCGTATGGAGTGGACCAAACTTTAATTAAATAATTGATGTACACATTTGAAATGCTGGACTAATGTAAAACTCATAAATGTATTTATATCGTGCAAAGGTAGTTACTATAACTATAACAAAACTGTTAATCGAACTACCCACTATTTTCTCAACCAGCCCACTACCTAATACAAAGTAGAATCCGATCACTAGTTTTTTTTGGAGAGTCATAGAAAAAGATAGTGGGTTGTTTAACGGAAAATAGATATAACTCACACATTAGTCCATATTCTCCCTTACTAGAACTTTGTTATAATCTTGGGGATGACAGTGGGTGTGGGTGGGGTGGGGGGTTCTGATAGTCCTGATTTGAAGTAGTTTAGGAAAAAGAAAAGAAAAAGAAACAGTATGTAGGTAGTTATAAATCACACATAATGCATGTTTTCCCTTACTAGAGCTTTGTCATAATTGTAGGTAGCTAACCCCACAGGTGAGTTATAACTCATACATTAGTTCATGAATTCCACTACTTGAGCTTTGTTATGATATACGTAACTTACTCTTCAGGTTATAAATATATTGGTGGTTCCTAGCTATGTTTTCCAGCCTTCTAAAAGCTTGTTTATCAACCTTGTAACCAGAGTTTGGTCCACCCTACATGGACTATCTTATTGTGGAGATTTGTCCTCTAAAATAGATAAGTTATTAGCTGTGACTGAGTAAAGATCCTTACACTTTAACCACTAACAACATTTTTTTTTTGGAAGAACCACTAACAACATTTATCTTATTTTCGTTTCCACAATCACCTTGCCACTTATATTGTTCGTCATAGCCCTTTTTATTTTGGCATGGCTAATAGTTACACTGACCATTTTTCAAATGCGAACTGAAGTACTACTTTTTATTGTCACTAGGCCTGATGATTATCAACACACAAATTAGTAAAATGTTCTATATTAATAGGACTAGGGTAATTAACATAGAACATGAGTATTTTTCTTTTTGAAACGAAGAACATGCATAATTTTTGAAACGAAGAACATGTGTAATTACCAAGGAGGATAAAGGTCAATGTCAATATTTTCTTTCTGGATATCATTTATGATTTCGTTTTACAATACCTTCTACATACCTAAGGCTAAAGGTGCGATTATAACAAAATCCTTGTTTTTCTTCTTCTTCTTCCTTTTTTTTTCTTTTCTTTTTTGAGGGTGAAAGGGATGGTTTCCAGAGGTTCATCCATCCAATTCTATAATATGTGGTTAATTTACAATTAAATATTGAAATGATAAACAACAACACTACTACACTAGTACTTCTTTTATTTTATTTTGAGAGGAGCATCACTAGTACTTCTTACCTCAGGCTCATAAGTATCAGCAATTATAACAGGGTCCAGCATCCACTGATCTTCTGAAGGCCACTTTACACTGAAATAATTTTGTCCATTCAAGTAGAATTAATAACTAGAGAAGGACTAGTGGAAACCCATTTAGCCATTTCCTGACTTAAGAAACACATTCAACTTTTTCAATAATGAAACAATCAAACTAACCTTGTGCTAATCAAAGGAGCATCCAATTCTTGCAGTATAGCTTGGCAGATAGGATCATCAGGCATTCGAACACCAACATGCTTCCTTAGCGCATATTTAGCATTAGGTCCAGATTTTGTACACTGTTTCGGCAATTCTTTTGTTGCAGGCAGGATAAAGGTATACTGTTGGACAATTAATCCTAATCAGCAAATCTTCCACATAGAAATAAAATGAACAAGGATCGCATAAAAAGTTATTGAATGCAACAATCCTTACAGGACCAGGAAAACAATGTTTAGCAGCTCGGAAGATGCTTGTTTGGCCTCGTCCATCACCACGAGGGAAACCCATCGTGTAGATGTCTATGTCTTGAAAAGAGCGGCACAAAATGCTGAGAGGCTGCACAAGCCTATGACATTTAGAATTGGAAGAAGTATAACTTCATATGACATACATGTCACTACAAATGACCAAGAAACTTTATAACTCTCCAATATTTTGCTCCATGTAGAGCATCAACTCCCTATCATAATATTTCTTACCTTTGTTGGTTGTATATCTTTGATT
The DNA here is from genome assembly GCA_030549335.1 of Pontederia crassipes. Lineage (NCBI taxonomy): Eukaryota > Viridiplantae > Streptophyta > Magnoliopsida > Commelinales > Pontederiaceae > Pontederia > Pontederia crassipes. The sequence continues at coordinate 43,342,207 of CM060190.1, forward strand.
CTGCATTTGCAAAATAACAAAGGATGTAAGGACAGCTCTTGCACATCTTAAAACACCTAAAAGATCTTAAATTACATATGACATCTCTAAAGAAACAAAAAATAAGTAAACTATCACCTGCGGAGGCGTTCAATAGATGAAGGGCTTTTCAGATCACAAACAATAGCATACCTGAAAAGGTTTAATGAAGCTGTAGTTAACAAACATATGCTAAAGTACGTTTGGTAAGTTCAATGGCGGAACATTAGCAAGATTATGTCATAAATTGTGATATTGAAAATAAAGGAACATTCTTTTAGAACAATAATCTAGTGCTTTACACAGAAATTGGCAATCATGTCCACAGGACTCTTGTGAATGCAGTCATGGCCATATCCACATAAGGGGGCTTTGATCATAACTGAAACAACTGACATTAATTGCATAATAGGTCCATAGTCATTCCATTGCTTTGTTTGGCATAACATAACATATTTGTTTTATTACCTATATAATAGCTCTTACAAAATTTATGGAAACTTATTTCATCACTACCAAGCCATTAGCTTAAGGGCAGAAAGGTTATAAGTTAATGTTTCCTATCACTTAGTTCATCATTTCACTCAACCGGATAGTCATGCAGAAATATGTGAGGATGCACACGTAACTGTGAAAACTTAATCGACATTCTCAGTCTCACGTCCTCTTTCAAAGAAATTTCCCTTTTTTTCAAAACAAAATTCCCATTACAAATAGAACTTTTCAGCATTCTTCATACTCCCCTGACTTCCCAAGCAGGAATATCGCGAGTAAACCAATTATCGCTATCGGTTTGGTGCACTAGCTTATCCCATTTTCAACAGATGTCTAGAATGCCCACAAAAATTGAATCATCCTATACTAGTGAATATCCTTTCTTAAAAAAAGTTGATTTGTGGCACTCGTATTCCTCCAACTCTTTCAACCTACGTTGCGAATTCAATGAATCAAGCGATGCAACAAAATAAACCAAAAACTATAAGAATGAAACTAACACAAGTTTGAAGAGGGAGTTAAGAAGCGTACACAGTATCAGTGGGAATCACACCAACGGCACCTTCCTTTATGAGCTTGATTACGGGCTCAAGCCTCCACGTCTCCGTCCCCATCGGGTCCATCTCCACGTACAACATCGCGTCCCATTTCTTCAAAATTCATAACTCGTCAGAACCAAACCCTTCACAATATTCGAATTCCAACAACATTCTAACCCAACCCATAGCTTTCGCTAACTTATTACCAGAGAGAGAGAGAGAGAGAGAGAGAGAGAGAGAGAGAGAGATGGATGAAACCTTGAAGAAGCGAGGAGTTGAGTACTTCAAACGCCTAGGGTTTTTCTTCAGCAAAGCTTGGACGGTGGCTTGCTGCTGCTGCCGCTGCCACTGCCGCTGCCGCAGAACGACCGGCGGGAGCAACGGAGGTAACCGGAGGTTGACGACCGAGCGGCAGAAGGAGAGAGACGTTGATGCCGCCGGCGAGGCGCGGGCGGAGATGATCGCCGGAGAACTCATCACCTATGTAATCTGTTTGCTGTTCTTGTTTAGATATTTGCCTTTTTATGTAAAGAGAGAGAGAGAGAGAGCAATTCCTCATTTTGTCGAAAACAAAAAAATTCCATTTTAGGTAAAAAGAATACATTATCATATTTATATAATTTATCATTTATTATTTAATTTATATAAATATGCAAAATAAATATAAGTTCGTTAGTGTAGATAAATATATAATATAATATAAGAAAGGATGGAACGATGCTCGAAAAAAAAATCAAGTTGCGAACATTTGTGTGGATGAAAATATAAGAATAAAAAAAACAAAGTCAAGGCAATAAAAAATGAAATTAGCGATAAATGAATTTGGAACATTTTTGGTGGACAAAGAATTCAAATAAATGCAAAGTGGTTGTATGAAGTAAAATGCATCAATTATTCCATCGACATAAATTTTGCAATGAGGAAAATAGTAAAAGTAAGAAAAAGAAACAAAAAAAGTTGTATCGCATCCTACCAACACTATTTTTTGACTATATGCATTTGAATTTAATTTGTGGAACAATTTGTACAATAAAAAATATGAACTTTATTAAGGTTGAAATTTTGAGTAGGGGCTACTGTCAAGTCCATAATACCAACTAATGAACATTAACTTAATTATTTTTTCAAAAGAAAAAGAGTAGCTAGAAGCAGTAATCAGTGCTATATAACACCTATATAAATAAATAAATAAATCAGACAAATAGACTTTAGGCGTCAGAAAAATAAGTGAAAAATTAAAATATGTGTCCTTTTTTGGGTTTTTCACATTTAATTAAGAGAAACCTGAAAAATTAAAATATGCACCCTCACATTTGTCATTTTCATTCACATCTCTCTCTCTCCTTCCTTTGATGGTTCTTGTGCTTGGAATACTCAAAGGTTGAAGAAAAGTTAGAACATGCAAAAAAAAAAAAAAAGAAAAAAGAGAAAAATAAGAAAGGAATATTCAATAATAAGAACAACAACAACAAAGCCTTATCCCACTAGGTGGGGTCGGCTACATGGATCATACGACGTCATTCGTTGAATTTAATAATAAGAACAATATCGAAAAATGAGAAGAATTATTAAAAAGGCATATTTAATTGGATCTGAGTAATGAATTTTTATTTTTTTGAGGGTAGTAAATAATAGGGTCTACTTTAACTTTCTAAAAGATTATCTTATGCTTGAAATGAAATATTATTATTGATGATTGTTGAGGATTGGGGATTACATTAAGTTCATTTATCTTGTTTATGACCTAAATATGCTATCTTGATGTCGTGTGGTCCGACATTTAGAACGGCCGAATAAACACAATTGAGTTAGATCCGAAGGCCCGAGTCTCAATTTTTTCGATCGTCCGAAACTCAAACACAGAGAATGTAACCTTCAATTTTGATGCCAAATCAAATCATATCAACTCTTAGAGTTCTACTAATGGTTTTTACTACAATATCACTTGATCTATCCACAATTCATATTTTCTTATATTTTCATCTTGAATTGATAATCTCATGACAATTGGTGACTAAAGTTCCACTATTAACCCATGACGACTACTTAGATAAATTAAAATGTGAGGATTTTTTTATTACTCAAAGCGAGTGAATGAAATATAAAAAAATAAAAGTAGATAATATAGAGCTCAATATTTGGGTATAAAAGAACAGTTAATATATGAGAAATTCAAGTTATGAACCGTTTAGCTCTCACCTAACAATCTAACTCTAGGAGGAGGTTCCCATAACATTACGAGTTTAACATTATTGTTAATAGTCAATAGATGACCAATTTAATTAAAAATGTATTTTACACACAAATTATTTTTCTTTATTACAAGCCCAAGGTTATGTTTATTAAACCCGCCGCACATTTTCTTAACATGTAATATTGCTCCACTAAAATTTAATAGTAATAAATCGCACACCTTATTTGAATAATAAGTTTGATGGAAGGGAATAATAATAATAATAATAATAATAATAATAATAATAATAATAATAATAATAATAATAATAATAATAATAATAATAATAATAATCTTGACCGCCGAATTATCAAATATTAAATTTAATAAAAGATGAACCGGTTAATTTTGCGGTTTGCTTAACCCGAACCGGGGCCGACGGTTTGTTTAACAGAATTGACCAGAAGCCCTTTTACGGTTTACGACTACCAAATCTGTTTCGCTCCTGGTGCCTCTTTCTCACTCTTCCGAGAGCAGTCTCGAGATCGTCGGACCGCCCGGACGCCGTGCCGGCGTCCATCTCCTCACCGCTATTTCCGGCTCCAGTTACCGGATCTCCTCCGCTCCCTATTCTCGACGGCGGTGTCCGCAATCCACATCTCGACGGTATTCTTCGCTTTTAGCCTGATTGACAACATTCTTGGATTCCGCGCTTGCGTTCCCGAAGATTTTGGCTGGAGGTGTTGCAATCGATAGTTATTTCTCTCCTAGTTTGACTGTAGTTTCATTCGCTTGTGGTGATCGATTCGAACTTGTGTCGGCACGACGGTAGGGGAGAGATCCAATTGGTGACTTGAACTTAAGGTTGAGGGCTAGATCGATCGGATGCGCAGAGATGACTCCTGCTCAGGATCCATTTTACATCGTGAAAGAGGAGATCCAGGATTCTGTAAGTGATTCATATCTTAACTGCGTATGCTATTGCATTTGAGCATAAAAAAAAGTTGTTTTATCCTATTAATTTTTGTTTACTGTCTACTTTGTCAACCACTAGGGAATAATCCAAACGATCACTCCTCGATAAGATGCCATATTGGTCCCAGTTTATGGGTGAAATGAGCTAAATTTGCAGTATTTCTGCATCTTGTTTCTCTTTACTTGGAAAGAGGAATAAAGGAGGAGAATTTCTGATTTTAAACTTAGTGTGTTTCGAATTTCGAGTGCCACCCTTGTGCCATCAAATAACCAGAGAGACATAGTCATCCATTTGATGTGGAGGCATCTAGGCAATATAGTAAGGCTAAAAGCTCTGCCATGTATTGCATTGACAGGGTAGGTCTAAATTGAAGGATCCATGACCCTCCTTTATGTGGTAAAATTGGATGAAGTTGAGATTAAAGATTATGTTTCTTTTTCTCTTATAAAAGGAGGTCACTGAAAAAATTTGGGTTACTTCAATTCATTCCAAAGCAATCTAAAAATGAAGATCCAAATATATGAACGAAAAAGCACCTTGAATAATGAACAATGACTCAAGAGCTCCGTGTATTCTCTAAGGGGTTAATGAGTATGTAGAGCACCCCGCTCTACACCTCCGTGTAGAACGTTTATTTCTTATCATTTAATTAATTTAATGATTCTAATTCGTCATTAAATTAATTATATACTTCTTAGATAAAATAATATATATTTATTTGGGTAATTTGATAATAAAAATATATCATCTAAGGCTAAATAAATTACAATCGTTGAATTAGTCATATTTGTTAATATGGCTTGATCATGATGATCGGATAATCCGATGATCTTAATCTTAATTACCTTTACTATTTAACATATATTAAAAATTAATATATAATTATTTTATTAGTTTAATAAGGAAAACTAGCCGTTCTACATCAAGTGCTCTACATATACATTTTTCTCATTCTCTAATCGGAGGGCATTGCAAAATTTTTCTATGCTTGTGGCATGAAAAATAAGACTCCCCTTAAATCTGTTCATAGATTCTAGGCGGTCTCTTAGGGTTCTGAAGAGTTTAAGTTAGATTCAAACATATTTAAAATGTTGATAAGGTTTCTTATCCAAAAATATAGTATCCCTCCTTAGATAATGTTTAATAGCCTCAAAATTAATCTAAATCTCATAATTGATCTCATTTGATCTCCAAGGAGTTTAGTGAAGATTAGAGTTGTCAATGAAATCGACCAAAAAGATCAAAATCACATGAAATCAGTCTCTCAGTAGATGGAAAGTCATGATCATAACTACTCCATCATGACCCTCAACCATGAATTTCTTCAATAGCAAAGATCTGTCATGGTCATGCCATCACATCGGGACTCAGTGCTGGACTTGACATATTGGCATCTAGTCAAGGTCATTTGCCACATGATTGTATAATCATTAGAAGCAAGTCGGTTTGTGGTGTTCATTCTTAGCTTTTGCGACCTTGAGTTGGATTTGGAATATTTGTGTTGTGGCTCATGTCACCTCATCATGGCATGGGACATCTTCATTGAGCTCCAATTTCGCTACTAATTTGGTCACAACAACATCATCGTAGCCTATGAAATTGTTGATGGACAAATAAGTGCCTCTGTCGTGGCCTCGTCAAGTCTATCGTAGTTTGTAACATCTTCAATCACCTTTTGCAATCCTCATTGGTTTGGCATGACACTTATCACGGCATATGATGTTGTCCATGTTTGTACGAGTGTCACTATCTTGGCCTCAACAAGGCTGTCACATCCCACAACATCAAAGTTGTCCTTTTGGCTCCAAATCAATTCCGATTTACGTGTAATATCTTCTAGTGTTCCCTCCAAAAATAAAATATTTTCCAGTCACTCTGCTTCCTCCAAAAGTTATATTTCTTTGACGAATCCAAAAGTTATATTCTAGAAAACAAACACCTAAAAGACTTCATTTAAAAAAAAAAACACCTAAACGACTAGGGTAAATTGACGACTTGAAGAAACTAAAGCAAATAAATTATAGAAAAGTTATATTCTAAGATAATATTATTAAAAAAAACTAAATATAGAACCAAAAGAATGTTGTAAAAATGCATGCGTTGATGGTGGCCAGAAGTGTGAGATTAGTGCCAATGGATCTACTGACACTCCCACTAACCCAGGTGTCTATGTTCTAGAATGTTTAAGCATGATAAGATTGTCCTCTGCGTCATTACTTTTTTGTTAGCAATCTGATTGCAGCGGAATAAGGTGGTTTTCTAGGGTGACAGATGTTATGTGGATAACATACCCTGTCACGCGAGGGAGTGGGATTCCTTGTGCCTTGTGATATTTCTTTTTATGTTCTTAAAGTTTAATATTTATTTTTTCTCTGCAAATCAATTGCAAAAATGGTTTTGGATGATTACCGTCCTCTCTCAGTCACTCTCGTACAGTTGGAATTCTTAAGTATTGAAGCAAATAATTGTTCTTGAGAGAGAAGAGTATTAAAGCAAAGGTGGATGAGCTGAAATTCAGAATTAGATATAGATTATACAATCAGAGGATGTTGATGGTGAAGACTTATAGGATAAAGTTTACTAGGATCAGACTGGGGATATATATATATACATGGATGATAACTAAACTGGGGATCATCCTTTCTCCTCTCAAAAAAGTTTACTAGGATCAGATCGATGTCTTGTGCTTTGCAACACTGAATAACTTTTTATTTGGCATGACCAAATTCAAAGAGACAAATTCCTTCAATATGTCATGAATGATCTTCTTTATAGAATCATCGAAAATGATATGTTGAACCATTAACAATTTAGATTACTTTTCAGATGTAGGAACTAAGACTAGTGTTCTATTCAAGTCATAGAAATTGCAGATATGAGGCTTAGATGGTATCACATGTAGTAATTTAACAGCTCTATCCTCCAAAAACAAAAACTCAATCTGCATCTGTATGGTTCTAGTGCAGTCAGTATCTCCCATTGATATTTTGGAATCATTAAAGTCAATGCTATGCCCTAAAGAAATAAAAGGAACCTGCGTCTGCATCTTAAAAGCACAAAAAATCATTGTTATTGCCATTGGAAGACCCACCGAGTGGGTATATTTGTTGTTTTCTGTGTTTTCTAGATGCGTTCAAATGTTTCAAATGTGCCATATTCTAGAACTTTTAGCTGGATTTTTTTGAGAGAGCCTTTTAGCTGGATTGTGTTCTAATGACATGTTCTTTTGCTTTCTTTTTGTAGATTGATAAGCTACAAGCTAGTTTTCATCAATGGGAGCAAACTCCTATAAACACTGGAGAGCGTGTGCATTTAACCAAAGAACTTCTTGCAAGTTGCGAAAGCATAGATTGGCAGGTAAAGTACCTGCTGTCAATCTTGACAAAAATGTCACGACTTTTTCTTAAATATATTTTATTGTTCTATGTGCCTTCTGAAGCTTTTTTTATTGTTAAACTGTATTTCGTTTGCTCTTTAGTTAAATCTTGATATGGTCTAGAAATGTAGTTGCAAAATCAGTATATCATATATTTTCTGTTCAAATCAGGATATCTAGAATTGAAACAAAATTTCCCTTCCCTGTTATCTGTAGTTTGGTTGATCTATTTCCCTTTTATGATGACTAGGTGGATGAATTGGACAAGGCAATTGCAGTTGCTGGCAGGGATCCATCATGGTATGGATTGGATGAAGTTGAACTTGAAAGGCGCAAAAAATGGACTAATACTGCTCATAATCAGGTAACCTTTTGCAATTTCTCTGATTTATTCGTTTTTAAAATTTCTCAATTTATTCTTTCTCATTATTTCTGTTTTGTTTAATTTTTTTTTACATCTGACTAACAAGTATTGTGTCATATCTTTTACTTTAGTTGGAATTCAAATCATACACAGTAATATTTATAAACTGTAGTTTCTCTTTCCTATATCTTCCTTTATGATTCCTCGATGACATAGTAGTGATCTAGGTTGGTACAATCAGAAGAACTGTAGAAGCTGGAAAGGAGAAGGGGAATTCAATCAACTCAAGTGTCAACGGTATGCGCCAAGAATTGATGAGGTTTACCAATGATCATTCTCTTCAGACAGGAAGATCAAACAACTATGTTTCCCAAGATAATGATGATTTTATCACTTCAGAGTCAGATCGACAAATGCTTCTTATAAAGTAACTTTCTGGTCGTTTTGAAATTATTTATACTTTGAATACGTAGCCCATTGATTATGAATGTATATGATAATGCATCTCTTATTCTGCTCTTTTGATATTTTAGTAATTTGTCTAATCTATTACTTTAGATTTTCAGAATTAGATACTGTTATGATTAACTGCCTGTCCATTTATCTACATAGAGATACATGTTCTGCAAATATATTGGTCATTGATATTTGAATGCATCAGGAAGGCCATTAGCAAGCCAACATTGTCGAATAAGGATGAATAATATCTAGGAAATTCCACATGAACCATTGGGTTGAAATATGTTCCAATCCGGATGTTAAATTAGACAAACTACTAGCAATTTTGTAACTACTAAAAAGAGCATCATATTTGTATTTATAATTTTAACATTCGGCCCACCATGTAGATTAAGGAAATATAAAAGTTTGAAATCAGGATCTCTCAACCCTGATATGATATCATGTTAAGCCAGTTAGGAAAAACATCATTTCTGATATCTCCTCAAAAAACATCATTTCTGATATTTATAATTTGGAGACAACACAACGATTGTTATCTGAACTTTCTGCTGCTCTTATGATGTAGGAGAGATAGATATAATTTATTAGTTGTTATTGTTATCTTTATCCTTTTAGATTACTTAACATTCTTATTTATTGTTATTTTATCTTTTTAGTTTAGATTTGATTGTAAAATGCCTATAAATAGGTATGAATTCTTTTGTTATTAATAGTTCAATCATTATCCAATTATTCCATTAAACCTGTGTGGTTTTGTTTCTCGATGAATTCCGAGCCTTGGTGGATTCGTCCGAAAGTTGTAATCTCCTCCACTTAATGATTCCCCGCTGCGTCATCTTACATTAGGAGTTGATCCCCAAGTAAAGACCATAATGATAGACAACCCTTTTGATTTGGTCTGCTAGTCATTTCGGCAGATGACGACAAGGATTTGCTACCTATTTTGGCATTTTAGAAAAGAAAAAACAAGACCATATATTTATGCTATGGTGCTCTCTCTAAAAATTTATGTTATGATCCCATTGGGTTATTGATCAACTAATTTTGTCTAAAGGTTCCACATTAACCGAATACTTCAGAAAAGTTTAAACTGCATTCCATATCCCTCTAAAATGACTATTCCATGTAGAAAATGGACCATAATATCTTGTTAATACTTTTTTTCTAATGCAATATTGCTGTTAATTTCCTCTAAAAAATTATATTGCTGCTTATTACTAATTTACGTCACTTTTGGTTCAAATTTGTTTTTTTCTGGGAGGATGGTCAGAATTCTATGGGATCAATTTGGACAGGACCCATCTAAATTGTCTCATACAACTTTCTGATATAATCAGTAACTGAAAGTGTAGTTTGCAAAAGTGGAGTGCATTTTCTGGTTTTTGCCATCAGATGTCTTAGGTTGATAATGGCGCAGAGGTTTTTGGTTGATAGTAATCAGTACGGGATTATTTTACTGTTTGATATCTAAATCTTTATCCAGGCAACAGGATGAGGAACTTGATGAGCTTAGTGCTAGTGTTCAGAGGATTGGAGGTGTTGGACTTACTATTCATGACGAACTTGTTGGTCAGGTACATGTAGGACATAATATCTGCATACTAAATCAAGGATTCAAATATCAGGACTTTAATAGAAAAAGACATCCCGAAGATGGTGCCACATTTCTGCAAAATGGCACACATTTTTAGAAAACAAATGCATGCTTAAGTACCATCTTTCTTTTTTCTAATGAATTGTTGGAAGTGTTGTGGATTTGATGCTACATATTATGCTACATATTATGGTGCCACACTGCCACATTCCTCATATATGATTATTACATATATGTAAGTTTCAAAATCGTTTTCCCACAGGATTTAATTGTTAAGTTTGACATTAGAAGCATTTCCCATGTATATTTATCTCTAGAGTAAGCTGTTGTATTGATATTCAAAAAGGCCAGTGTCGTTTGCAAGAGTAAAAAGTAGGTTTAGCGGATGACTACCCCCTTGCTAGTCATCCTTTCTTGTTTCAAAAAAAGCAGGTTTAGATACAAAGCAGGTTTTCATATCTATTTTTCTTCATTTTCCAAGAGATTTTTAAACCCATAGAAGTGTTTACGGTGATGCAGGAAAGAATCTTGGAAGATCTAAGCTTGGAGATGGAAACTACTTCAAACAGACTAGATTTTGTTCAGGTTTGCTTTTGCATCAATTTCTATGAGAATTTCCTTTATTGAGTTGTATATTATAGTTCATGTTAAGAATATAAAATTAATTATGTTGCTCTTCCTAATGACTTAAGCTTTTAGGAAAGTTGGTTAGCACATCAAATTTAAAGGTCCTGAGTTTAAACCTCGTTAAACTCTTATTAAAAAAAAATATTTTCTTCCCTTCGTTGTCCACGTGGTGAGTTGGGCTAGATCAAAATTGTCAGCAGTCCATATGTGAGGGGGACATGTGAGGGGGAGTGTTAAGAATATAAAATCATGTTCCTCTTCCTAATGGCTTAAGCTTTTAGGAAAGTTGGTTAGCACATCAAATTTCAACAGTTCACAATGAGCTAATGATTTAGATGCTTTGTTTCTTTTTGTTGTTTGAATTTAAAAATGGGTATATATAAAAAATGCAATGCAAACAAAAATTGAGTTTACTAAATATAGAAATTAAAAAGCTGTAGTTTCCTTCATCAAAACATATCTTCACTGATTAGTGCATGAGAGCTCAACAATCGGAAAGTGATATCCTATCACAAAAGAGCTGTGGAAAACTATTTCTTGTCATAAAAGATATCAAGATACTCATGAAAAAAAAGGAGCCCTTCGATTATGTTGTAGGGTACTTACATTAACTTTTCATTTCATAGATTCCGTGTTTTTTATGCCTAAAGAACTTTATAGCAAGAAATCTTCTGTTTGCAGAAAAAGGTTGCTATGGTGATGAAGAAGGCTGGAGCAAAGGGACAATTTGTGATGATAGGATTCCTACTGCTGCTTTTTATAATTCTTTTCATTTTGGTTTTCTTGACATAGGAACATCTTAAATCGGAGAGTAGTTGATGTAAGGATGGCAAAAGAAAACTCGGAGGATTTAGTTGATGATCCTACTCAATTATAGTTTTGAATTTCAGCATCATAGAGTTTCTTTTAAGTTCTCTATGTTTTAGGTGATAAAAAAAACTGAATGTTGTGAAACTCAAATTCTGTGTCCTTGCTCGTGACCTGTTTGCGGGATGTTGCTTTTGAGGCATGGATGTAAAGGCGAGAAACATTTATCATTTGGATTAACCAGTCATGATCTGTTGTTTGGCTATTTCTGAAGATTGCTCCTTAAATAACATTTTGCTTTGGTTATCTGCTTTTCCTGTTGGAATTCTATCGTCTGCCAAGGGCATGAAGATTGCTTTTTGGTATTTGCATTTTGTTGCGTTTCCTTACATAAGAATATAAGATGAATCATATAGAAAAAAGTTTTTAGTTTTATTTTGGTCGTAAATTTAGCCTAAAATTTAGTTTCAGTCTAAGAAATTATGAAATTTTAAATTAGTCGTAGTTCTATGATTCTCTCCACTTTTTCACAAGAAAAGGATTTGAGAGAGAGAGGGGGAGAGAGAGAGAGAGAGAGAGAGAGAGAGAGAGAGAGAGGAAGACGACTTATTATTAAATCAATAGGGGTACACAACTGCTTGTATCTCTGTTGCTCGCAAAAACGATATGATCCCGAGAAAAGTTGGAATTCCCCATGTGAACTTTGAACAAAGATTAATTACAAGTTACAACTCCACTCTACATATTGGAGTTGTGGTATTTGTCTTTGAAAAGATAGAGGGAAATCAGTGCGTGACAAGAAATATTTGATCTCTCCATTGGAACTCTGAGGAGATGGTGTCAGCTCAAGTGTGTTGGAAGTATCTGATGCAAGAATGATAAAGAAAAATCAGGTAAGAGTGATCTACTAATGGAACGTGGTCCAAGAACATTTTTAAAGACTAGGAATGCCAATGTCACATAATGTTCCTTTATGGCGTTGGTTCAAAGACAATTGAGTGTTATTTGAACGATCATCTCTTATGGTATTCTCGTCGATTGATTCGTTAAGTTCATTTACATCCCGTTGGACCGCTAGGCACTAAAGAGATAATGTGTAGAAAATTTTTTCCCTGAAATCATAAGAGATCAACTGATAAAAGTGCCTAATCGATCAGAACATTAACTATTAAGTAAAAGTGGAAGGCAAAGACGATGAAAGACAACTGATTTGTTTGAAGAGTCTCAACCACTGCCTATGCAGATGATCTGCTTCTCGCTATTGATACTGTTGAATTTCCCCATCAAATTCTCTTTTGAATTTAGGATAAGACAATCCTTACACTCAAGAAAAGCAATTACTTCTACGATCATTTTAATCTAAATTTTGAGATGTGTATCGTGGGCAATGATGAGAAGCATTATCTTACATATGTGCTTATTTTTTGCAATGCTGAAATTATTTTGCGATTTTAAGTAATTTAAAAGACCACTGATTTATTCCCCATACTTCGTATGATAAATGTGGTTACCGACGCTTTTATTTGTGTCGCTCTTTGGATCATAGAACTACGAGAACTAGTAGGAAAAAATAACACAAACATTCTTTTAATCCATTAAATGAAAATAATTCAAAACCTCACTACACGCAGCGCATCAGAACGACAATTTGAGATCAGACCACCCTTTCACGGTCCCACCAACACTGATTCACCCAACTTCCCTCTTTTCTTTTCTTGATTGACCATTGTTCAGGCTCCTCTCTCCCCCTCATACTTTCTTCCATATTCTTTTTATCTCCTTTGTACAAAAATTTATTACAAATATTAGCATATTCAATTAAGTTAATAAAATACTCACCTCATCACAAAAAAAAAAAAACTTATTCAATTATGTAGCAACATAATTTTATGGGTGACTGATTTGCTGAACCACATCTAGTGATAACTTGTTCATGGGTGATTGAAAATTTGAAAGAGTTGTGAACCAACCTCCAAGCAAATCATGAGGAAAGCTGCATAAATATGCCTTTATCCTTCTACGCCTACTAGTGAGGAAGAATTTAGTGCACGCGTTCACCCATTTAATGTATTTTACATGCCTACTAAATTATGGAAAACCATAAAATGCTGTGATGCTAACCAATACATTGTTTGGCATCAAACTTTACCATGCAATCAATAAATGCTCTTGCAATGCCTAAAAAAGATTATCATTGACAGTTGTATTATAATTGCAAATTTCCATTTGACATCCAAAAGATTTTTCTAACTTGATCTCGAAAGTGAAAGTTGGGAATTGTATCAAGAGAAGAAAGAAATAAACAAGTCTGTAAACCTATAATCCCTCTTATAGCTGTGACCTCTAGTGTGGGCAGATTAATACCGATCAACAAAAGCTTTTAATATTCAAAGAGTAACTCCCAGAAGAAAAGTTGGAGCCTTTTGGAATGCATGTGCATGTAAAAAAATTAATTCACTCTTCATCGGCTCAACCTGTTAAGAAAAAAGAGAACGCCAAAGGTTAGAACATAGTAGGATTGGACGTAAAAATGAAGGTACACATCCTAAAAAATGATGAACCAAATAATTTCACTCGAACACAGTATATAAATGGATTACACATCATAATATATAATCTTCATGCAAGATGATGAACTTCAAAGGTTTTACACACCAGCTCAAAAAATTTAAGCATGCCAACAGTGAACAGCAACCTACTGCCACCTTTTTCATAGAAGATTTAAAAGGTTAACAAGTAAAAAGTTCCGAACCTTTGTGTCAAACCATCGAACATTAACTAAGTGTATTTAAGATTACGAGATTTCAAATCCAAATAATCCAATTCAGCCCCTCTCAAAAAAAAAAAAAATCCAATTCAGCTACCACTAAGTTTAATGGAAACACCACTAAACCAATAAAGAATTTACCATATATCTCCTAAAAAAAATTTACCATATATCCTAAGAATTTAAGTTTAATTCTGACACAAGTACCACATATCAAAGAATTTACTACAAAGCTACCATATAACTTTTACATTTCTAGTTCATGCACACAATTCTTATTCATTTCCAATCTCAAGTAGATGGCATTTTCGAGTTCCTGCGTAGCATACTATCATCTAAAAAATGATATATTAATCATCTCTTTTAAGATAACTTTTTAGTTAAAGTATTGTGAGGCAACAAACTTGTGTATTACACGTGAACATATTGAGGTTGGTTCATATCTTTTTTTTAGGGGAAAAAGTTGGTTCATATCTATGAGCTTTAATGCTTTTAGTTGTCTTTTAAAGCCATGTGCTTAAGATGTGGAGCAGAACCACAAGGTGCGGGATTTGTAAATGCACGACACACCTGCAAGTTTATGGTTGCACCTTACTTTTACCCTTCTTTTTTTGGGTCATTATTAGTTTAATAACTTAAAAGTTAATTCCTTTCATGAAACATGACAAAAGGAAAAGGATGGAACATTTTCTCTTGCTCCAGGTTGGACACTACATATGGAAAGTTTTAAAAGTTATTCTATTATTTTACTTGTTCCTGCATTATAACCTGACATGAGAAGTATGTACCATTCAACAATATCAATGCCGGAGGCGTGCATCAGGCTGATGCATGCATGTCCCAACAAAAAGTAATAAGAAAACAACCTCATATGAATCTACTATCAAGAGAAAAGAAAGGTACCAAGCAATTTAGATGATAAAACCATTATAATAACGTAGCCATAACTGTAATGAAAAAAAAGGTCTTTTCAGGAGAAAAAAAGATCTTATAAATAACAGAATATACTTTAAAAAAAATACTATTTCCTAGTCATGCCTCCTCCCACTGGGAATCTTTCAGATCGTTTTGTTCGAGGTTTGATTTGAGTGGTCAATACAAGGCGAAAATCAAAACTAGCCGCACAACTTGCACTATATCTTGGCCATGGAATTTCCTTCACATAACTACGCACGAACAACAAAAGTTATATTATCAAGGTGGAGTGTTGGATCATGAATCTTCTTTTTTTTGTTTGAGAAGATCAAGAATCACATTCTCAATATCCATGTATTTCATGAATGGTCCAGATTTCATATGTTTATAGTCGACAATGAGGTAGACATATCATTTGTCCCTCCTAACATCCTCAGAGATTCTAATCACAAAGACATGCCTGAAGAGCATTTTCTATAAGTCTAAAAACATGATGCTTTTCTTATTATATGGGTATAAAGTATGTCATTCGGGGATACCTAGGTACATTTAGACTTGGAAAACCCAAAATTATGGAATGCCGATTCTTTTGGAAAATCCAAGTTCCACCAAACTAAATGCATGTACCCTATCTTACTCAAAAAAACATGTCCGAAGTCATTTAGGAACCCTAAGGTCCATAATGGATGGAAAATCCAAACTGCTAGTAATATGAACTTTTGGAAAAAGTCAATGCTACAATGACCCAAGGCCTGTAACCTAACTTGATCACCAAGTGGAAACTTCATCACCCATCTATCTATGTACTTCTCCATCCTCTTACAGAATCTTAGTACTGAACCACCTACATATGTCAATCATGTCAGACCATATTCAAAAGAAGTTACAATTATTCTTTTTTGGAGAGAAAAAAATAATTATAATTATTTAATCAAACTAGATAATCATTTAAAGCATAGCACAATAAAAACTTCGTTTTGATATAGCGGGATGATAATACCAAGGGTTTGTCAACCATTTCCTCCACATATTTGTTGAGAGCGTGACAAAGTCGTGAAGCGACAATACTCTTTTTTTAGAGGGATATGGGCACACTATTCCAAGGATTCATGCTGACAAACTAAAATATCAAGTTATCCCCAAAAATGTGAAATTGACGAATCCCAAAGAGAGAGTACATGGAACTAGGTGCAACGTCAATTTAACAACAGTCAACTAAGACTGTATGTTGATCTTGATAGCTTAAGAATTCCAATACTCCTAATCTGTCCAGCTAAGATATTTACCTAATTCTACCAAATGGATTATGATACTGTTTGTTGCCTAACACGAACGCAATAATTGCTTGGTCAAAATGGAAGCTAATTTCGATGATAAACTGTCTAAATAATCAAGCTGATGCTTCATTTGATATAATAGGAACATTTCCATTTGTCCTGCTAACATTATGATTGTTGTATCATACTTACTAAATAAGCCAGAACAACATACGTATGACCAGCTCCTCCTAGTCATCCTTTTCCCCATAATCATTTGATATAATAGGAGCGTTGTCATCCTGCTATCATTCTGGTTGTCACATCATACAAACTAAATAAGCCGGAAAAGCTCACGGATGACCAGCTCCTCCTAGTTATCCTTCTTCCCATAAAAAAAAAGAGAACAAAGAATATTGAACAACTTTATATTCTTTATTCAAAGAGCGATAGATAACAATTGAGGATAACGAGATCAGACGACAACAACAACAACAACAAAGTCTTATCCCACTAGGTGGGGTCGGCTACATGGATCATACGACGTCATATATTCGTTGATCCATGTTCATGAGATTCGACCTTAATTCACTCTCTTGTCTAACTACTCTGCATTAACCTTTTAGTTTATTTAGCTTTAAAAAAACAACAGTTATAATAGTGATTAACAGTTTGACTTAGTATAAATGCTACTTTAACAAAATTATTTCCGAAATGAATTTAATCACTATGGTTACCAGTTGAATACAACTTGAACTATCTGTTATCAATTTAAATCATTAAAGCTTTTCATCTCCATCCCCATTTTACATATATGTTTAAAAGTTTTACCATAGAAAAAAGGAGAAAATGACAAGAAAATAAATATCACTTTTATTAGTATTTCTTTAATTTATGACTACCGATCCATTGGTTACCAAAAAATGGATTCAGTTTAAATTAGAAATCGAATCCCTATGAATGAGATAAAGACAGAATAATTAAGAATGAATCAAATCTCCCCAAGTAGGATTCACAATACAATATCCAACGGAAAGAAAGTACTTGTTGTATATTAGTGTAAAATTCTATACATGTAATAACATCACTTGAACAATTCATAATTATTTAAATTTTATCTGTCATTTTATATTCATCAGCTAATTCAGTTGTGAGTTTATCACATGTCTTTTATTTAAACATTTAAAGCTAGCAGTTAATAACTGATTGATTGTTGTTCATCATTAAATGGACAAAAACAATATTACTACACAACCAAGGTTGTCATGATCGCTTTTCGAAGTATGATCATAAGAGTTTTTCTATCATCGAGAATTGCAAGATTGGATCGAGGACAAAAGATCCTACCCAACAACAAACAACAACAATAACAACAACAAAGCCTTATCCCACTAGGTGGGGTCGGCTACATGGATCATACGACGCCATTCAATATATTCGTTGATCCATGTTCATAAGATTCGACAGGGTTTTACGCTGGCTGTCGGGGCCTAACACAACCCTCCTTTATCCGTGCTTGGGACCGGCTATAAAGCATAGGCGGAGTTGATAAAAGATCCTACCCAATGAATAAAAAATAATATTCTAATACAAATATTTTTTTTTGAGAGAGCATTTTAATACAAATATTTAAAATGCAAATCTATTCACGAATGTTAGATATACAACAACAACAACAACAACAAAGCCTTATCCCACTAGGTGGGGTCGGCTACATGGATCATACGACGCCATTCCGCTCTATTAGTAACCAAACCTTTCGGTATATTATTCACCAATAGATCACAATGTTAGATATATATGAATTAATTAACCATCAAATATCAATATATCCTGACAACTCCTTCAAATCTGATATATTTATATGTATTGTGAAGTATAATGTTTTATACTAAAATAGTATAATATATATACTGATCTTTAAAGAAGCACAATGTTGCACTACAATTAAATATGATATTCTGATTAAAAAAGATAAAATATTATATAAGTTAATGTTAAAAGGAAGAAGTTCAATTTTGATGGACAACATAAACTGAACTCGTAAGGTAACATTGAACTATTGAGTTATATTAGAGTTAGACAAGTTTTTAGAATATATATTAGAGTTAGGTGAGTGAACATATAATAAAAGATAAAAATGAAATAGTAAAATCTAATTTAATTGAGTTTTTATTTTAGAGTGGAAAGGATGGTTACCATGTGTAATCATCCATTTTACTAAATATGAAAATATTACAAATATACGTTACAATCAATTACAACTCCCCAACCATTCTCCTAGGTCACCGAAGGCGGAACGTACTTGCTCTCATTATGAGTCATCCATATCTGCGAGTCTTATTACCACCTTCATGACCAACTCATCTCTTCTTTCACATGTATTCTCCAAGTCAAGCACGCCCGAATCCACAATCAGAAGTCGTGTATGGTAAACTCCTCTCTCAATGTCAGCCAAAATGAAGCAACTGTTGAAGACTCTGTTCCCATATCCTAGAATTGCAAATTCTACCATTCTCGCATAAAAGAATGACTTGATGATGAAAGCTACCTTTGGTGTGCTAAGCTTACTCGTATTTTTTAGTTCTAATAAAAAGATTTGTACCATTTCATAATATTGGTAGGACATAGATAAATGATCCTACTAATTCCAAGATCCAGATATATATAGCAAAAATCCTACATTTAAAATCCTCTAGTAAGATTGAGATCATTTTCTCTTGAGAATTGTAAGGTTGTAAAAACTTACTAAGATCGGGATCCTAAAATACTTGCAAAAGACAAACCTCACAAATCTTTTTTTTTCTTACGATTGAAAGACAATACGTTTTGTAAAAGATGGAAAGTTATCATGCTTATTTTCTAACAAAAGTAAAGTGACAAGTAGAAAAGAACTCTTTTTTGAGAAGGATAAAAGAACTCTTATGACCAAAAAACCTAAAGGACAAATGAAAAAGAGTTGCAGCCAAGGAGTTTTTGCAGGGATATGCCACAATAGTAAAGGGTATAGCTAAAATCTTGGTGTCCTTTTAAGTCTGTTACCATTCTTGCTTACAGTACATAAGCCACTAGAGAAAGGTGGAAGCCAAAAGGCTTAAGCAAATGTAAAAAACTTCGCTAAAAGGTGTTACCGATCTTAGTAAACACAAAAAGGATCGGTAAATGGCTAGATATTAGTGGCACTATAAATATTATATTTAGCTAAGTTGTGATTTAAGAAGTTAAATCTAATGGCTGTATCATCTTTTTCGTAACCTCATTGTTCTGCTTTGTCATTTTACCACAGCTGTGTCTACTTGAGCGACCAAATTAGCTACCAAAATTTCAGAAATATCACAACTTGAATGAAATTGCATCAAGACACATGTTTCTGAGATATTGAAAGATCTTGTAGCCTAGACATTTGAGTACTTGCAACTTATAGTTCTACAGATAGTTCATCTAGTTTGTAACCTTTCACTCAACAGCTTTACAAAAACATAATCCAATAAAATAATGATAAATGATAATCTCAATAATGCAAATAAGGGATTCAGAGTCAATGATAGTAACTATAATCCATATCAAGCAGCACCAGCAATAGTGAAGAAAGTTAAATAAACCAATTCATCCATCTAGATAATCTACCAAAAGAAGACAAAACAAATCATGGAGAGAAAGATATGTCCAAATGATAGTATCGAAGAAAACATCTCATTTTTTGGGTGAGTGCGGAGTGTATATTGCAGAGCCCAACTCTGAATTGTGGTAGCATTTTCTTTATTTCTTTCAGTCACTTGTACATTTGTAGTTTTCTACATTAATACAAAATGGATGGCCACACAAATTCAGTAACCATACTTTCACCTCTTTTAGAAAAAGAATAATGGTACCTAAAAACAAACAAACAAACAAAGAAAAAAATGAATTGTACCTATGTAATATGATGTATTATTATCAAGGTAGTCCGTGCATTCCTTCTACAGCATGATAGGTAGAATAAACAAATTAAGAAAGAAAGTTAGAGATGAAATTCCTTAGTTGGCTCTATAAAAAGAATCAAGGAGTGAAAGATAAGTGGAATATTTACAGTTTATGTGCATGTATAACTAGTAAGTTGTAAAAGCAGCCACCTTACCAATCAAAGACAGCTCCAAGCTCCAACTGAAACATGGTCAATGTCAAAAATTGTTTAATCTCCCCAACTTGACTTCAGAATACCTTAACTAGCACTTTGCTGCAAAATTCTTGTCTGAAATGCCAAATATCAACTGTCCTACATGACTGCAAAATAGACTATTCATCTGGCAACCTAGTTTGAGTTACCAGCCAAAACTGTTGATAATACTATACAGATAAAGAACTTCAGAAATGGCAAAAGGTTAATGGGTATACCAATAATCGCAATCACATATGCTCAATACCCTCCATGCCTTCATTTGTTTGTGATTCTGTAATTACCTGAAGAAGCTCCAAAGGAGTTGCTGCTGGATCAAGTTCATGGCAATCCTTTGGGGCATTTTCAGCTTCTTGACCTGTTAATAGATAGGAAGGTACTTGATGTGAAAAACGAAACATTTCTTCTTTCTCGTACCTCTTTGCTTCTTTAGCATCCTCATGACGACGAAACACTGCTCTATATCCAGGTACTTTCACCAATGGGATTACAAGTACACCATTTTCTTCCTGGTAATCTTCAAGAATTTCTACCATGTCGTACTTGTAGATGACGTCATCAGGAGTATGTTCATCCCAATCAGAAGACCAGTTTCTGTATAGTGCCCAAATATCACCTTTCCTTGGAAGAATCCTTATAATACCACGAGGACCCTTTTCCCACCTAACTTTATGTGAGAAACTATTAATTGTACCATAGTCCTCATATTTGCCTATTCTAAAATCACCACATGTTTTTACAAAACCAGAAGCTACCCAAGACAAAGGACCAAATTCAGTGTTGGATTTTGACGTCAGAAAAGACATGCGAACTTTAAAAGGCTTTGACGATATAACTCTCTGAATCAAAGCATAGAAACGAGGCATGCCATCTTCATCATCATATGTAGCCCAGATCTCGTCATTTCCAAATGAGTTTTCTGAACGATCATTATCAAAATTGTGAAAATCTGCATCAAGAACATCTATTGACATTGGCTCATTTACTTCAGTATCCAAATCAGTATCTTGGTCAGTAGGCAGGTTCTTCCCAGCTGTATCCTTCTTTTTGTTACTTCTAGATTTTTCACAATCAATCTGTTCAGTATCAGCTTTATGGACCCCATGTTTTATACTTTCCTTGTCACCTTCATCAACTTTCGATTTCTTCTTGAAGTTTTCCTTTTCGTCATTTTTTTCCCTGGCAGCAGAATGCCATTCTTCTAACTTCTTATCAATTGTTAATTTAG
Organism: Pontederia crassipes; assembly: GCA_030549335.1. Lineage (NCBI taxonomy): Eukaryota > Viridiplantae > Streptophyta > Magnoliopsida > Commelinales > Pontederiaceae > Pontederia > Pontederia crassipes. Next base: position 43,363,960 of record CM060190.1, read on the forward strand.
TCTTCTCAATCAACAACTTTCGAATATCTAGCTGTGAAGGTTCTCTACCCAAGCTATTTTGCCTAGCACTCACTTTGAATTTGTAAAAGTCTTCAGGAACTTCATTGACCTTCCCTATTTCAGATGCTTTGACCTGCTCAGTGAACGCCTGAACATTCTTCTCACGAGTATCATCAAGACCTGTTCTTTTCTTCGCCAGCAAACTCTCACTTGATCCTGCATCAGCAGTTTTGTGTATACTAAAGCTCTTCTTTGGCACATTCATCTTTCTGCGGACAGCCTCTTCCCTTTTAGCTGCAGCTTGTGCCTCTTCACGTTCTCTTCTAGCTTTCTGGTATGCCTGATGAACCATGTTAGCAGCTTGAGCAGCAGCAGTAGTGGAGGCAGTTGCACTTGCTGCTCCTGCAGTTCTTGAAAAAACGCCCCATTGGAAATTTTGGTTACTAAATGAACCGATATTAACCCCATGCTGAACATTAGGAGTTACTCCATGCTGAACATTAGGAGTTACCCCATGCTGAACATTAGGAGTTACCCCATGCTGAACATTAGGAGTTACCACATTCGGAAATGCTGAATTACTTCTTAGTGGAGCAGACGTAGTTCTGCTTGTTGAACTATGATTAGAAAATTGTTGCTGAGTCGGCCATGGGGTTGGTGCACCAGATCCATTAACAGGACCAGCAGTCTCCTTAGCTAAGAATGGTTCGTGACAACTTGCACAGAGAAGGTTGTGATTGGCATAAATTCGAAGATACTCGTATTGCATTTTGCAATGAGTGCAACATGTCCAAAATGTATCAGCACTAGGAGGCCGATAATTAGTGTCCACTTTAGCAGGAGTTGTATTGCTTGGCATTGGAGCTCTCGTTTTGGTTGATGCACTAGTGGTGAAATTGTAAAGCCCATTAGTATTATTAGAAAAAGAACTGTCTTTATTGGGTTGATAAACCTTTTGCTGATATCCTCTTACAATCCTCTTCTGGTCATATAACATTCTCTTTGTCTTATCTGACAATATGCTCCACGCCTCTGAAATAAGCTTGAAAGCACCTTCAGCACCAATGGATTTGTTCTTGTCAGGATGAAGCTGGAGTGCCAACTTCCTGTACTGTTTCTTCATTGTTTCTTCATCTGCGGAAACATTTGAAGAGAGAATTGCATACCAATCCTTCTCGCCACATATTTTCACTTCGGACGCAAGATAAACATCTAGAGTCATTATCATCTGCCCAATGCCATCAAGTGCTGGAAATAGTGCTTGGGCCTTCAGCGCAAATTTCTTGGCACCCACTATATCTTTCTCTGCAAATTTCCTCTCGGCAATCTCCTTTGCTCTGAGCGCCTCATCCCTGTTGCACTCCATCCAGCACCCTACTGAACACTAATCCCTTCCCCCTCCGTCCCTCAAAATGTACAACTGAATGCAACAGTAGGCTCTGCAGTTCAGCAACATGCAACAGAGACCCTAATGTTGCCAACCTGATTACAAGACAAGAACAAATTCAAATGTGTGGTTATTCCAAGCGATCATAAATCTATGGGAAAAGGGAATCCACAAAAATATATAAAAAGTAGAAAAGTCGGAAGTCAACATCTTCGGGGATATCACACCAAAATCCACATACATGAACTCCAAAGACAACACATTTGCCGAGCAGTGATAAACATGCGAAATCCCTAACCACCCACAAACCGTTCACGAAAACAGCATCGCTTCACAAAAGAAAATTCAAAAAAAGAAAATGGCATCTTCTCATAGACACAAAAGCTACGGGGAAAAGATATGTGGTCGGATTTGGGGCTCGCGAACGCATGCACCGTCAATGGCACAAAAGTTTCCGCCATTTCCGAGAATCGGGCAACGAAGCCCTAATAGAATGCGATCGCCGGTCGGCCGGCCGGCCGGCAGAGCCTGCCTACGGCGAGAAGTGGGTCGTTGGAGGGAACGCGAGAGGTGGTAGGGAGACGGAGAGATCACCTGTTCCGAGGAAGCCGATCACCGGAATTCGAATCATGGCAGCATCGGCCTTCCCTTTCCCCCTCCAAAATCTACGAGCAAACCAAATGGGAAGAAATAGAGGGAAAAAAAGACCACAAAAAAAACCCCTCCAAAGCCTTCGCAGGACAATTCCCCAGATACCATAATAAACAGGGGAGAGAGAGAAGGAGAGATAAAATAGAGAGAAAAGGCGCCTTTTCGATTTTTTTTTCTGGATTTCTACGATTTCACAACAATTTCCGAACCCTAACTAAACTCGAATTTGGAGAGAATTAACCATGGTTAAAATTTAACCCAAGGTGTGGGTCCCACTGTTTCAAAACATATTTTTCCCTGAATTAGAGAGTATGAAATAAACATTTTTTATCTAATTATTTACATAAACATTTGCATGTATAAAATGTAATTTATGATCAATTGAACACTTTTTTAAAAATTTTATTTTGTATTTATATGAAATTTAGCATTTTTAGGTTCAGCATTTTGAAGATTTCTTTTATTTTCGTATTCCAGGCATTTTGTGTGTGTAGGGGTGGGTGGGGCCCATAATTTGTGATGCTGAGGGGCAGTTAAGTATTTTCAAAATCTTTATGACCCACTCATTAAAAGATGCAGGTATCAAATATTTGTTTTAAAACAAAACCATATAATATGATGGCGATGGGACCCGTTTTTTAATTTATTCTTCCAGAATCTTCTTTTGTCTAATATAAATTTAGCTAGTTAATAAAAATACAAAATTGATTAAAAGATATGTGGAGAGATGCATGAGCCCGGACAACTTGTGATCTCGCATTTTCTCTTAATCTTTTCATTACTTTTTCGTATGTGTGTATATCATCTAATTTTGATTGTATAAACTTGTTAAGGAGCCTTTTTGTATTACAAAGTGATCAATGTTTAATACAATGAGAAAGTAAATAAGTCATTTTAAGGTTCGTCTTATAAAAATTGAATCATACTAATTCAATTAAAATTTGAATAGAACCTTCGGAGAGTATTTATTTTTTTAATTCTAAATTTTGACTCTAGAATTGTTAAGGTCTCCTATTATATTAGAATTCTAATTTCTTCCATCAATCCAATTGATGTGGTATTGAAGAGATGAATGATGGGATGCATGGTTCATCAAGTGTTAAATTACGAAAAGATGCTAGTTCGATGTGAATCAAAATGATTATGAATGCTAATGGGTTGAAACGTACTACTTTCAAGTCCAATTTAAATTCAAGAAAGGATTAATAGTTCTGATGATTTTGGAGAGTTAAACAATTGTTAAAAATTGTATTGATCATTTTTTAAGCACTTTAAATGATTTTATAAAGTTTGAAAATTTTTATTAACTCATTCGGAGTTATTAAAATTAAGGCCTCATCAGGTGTCAAAATCGTGAAGAGATGTTAGTCTAATGTGTACCAAAATGATTATATGTGCTAATGGATTAAAATGTGCTACTTTCAAGCTCAATTCGAATTCAAAAAAAAGGATGAATAGTTATGGTGGTTTTGGAGAGTTAAACAATTGTTAGAAATTTGTATTGATCATTCTTTAAACACTTTAAGTGATTTTATAAAGTTTGGAAAGTTTTATTAACTCCTTTGGAGTTATTAAAATTAGTGCCACATCAGGTGTCAAATTATGAAGAGATGCTAGTCCAATGTGAACTAAAATGATTATAGGTGTTAATGGGGTGAAACGTGCTACTTTCAAGCCCAATTCGAATCCAAAAAAAGGATGAACAGTTATGGTAGTTTTGGAGAGTTAAACAATTATTAGGAAGTTATGTTGATCATTCCTTAAGCACTTTAAGTGATTTTATAAAGTTTGAAAAATTTTATTAACTCCGAGTTATTAAAATTGGTGTCCTATCAAGTGTCAAATTATGAAGAGATACTAGTCCAATCTGAACCAAAATGATTATAGGTCCTAATGGGCTGAAACGTGCTACTTTCAAGCCCAATTCGAATCCAAGAAAAGGATGTATAGTTATGGTAGTTTTGGAGAGTTAAACAATTATTAGGAAGTTGTGTTGATAATTCCTTAAGCACTTTAAGTGATTTTATAAAGTTTGAAAAGTTTTATGAACTCATTCGGAGTTATTAAAATTATTGCCTCATCAGGTGTCAAATTATGAAGAAATGCTAGTCCAATGTGAACAAAAATTATTATAGGTGCTAATGGGCTGAAATGTGCTACTTTTAAACTCAATTCGAATTCAAGAAAATGATGAATAGCTACGATGGTTTTGGAGAGTTAAACAATTGATAAGAAGTTGTGTTGATCATTCCTTCAACACTTTAAGTGATTTTATAAAGTTTGGAAAGTTTTCTTAACTCCTTCAGAGTTATTAAAATTGGTGCCTCATCAGGATGCTAGTCCAATTTAAACCAAAATGATTATAGGTGCTAATGGGCTGAAATGTGTTATTTTCAAGCCCAATTTGAATCCAAGAAAAAGATGAATAGTTATGATGGTTTTGGAGAGTTAAACAATTGTTAGGAAGTTGTGTTGATCATTCTTTAAGCACTTTAAGTGATTTTATAAAGTTTGGAAAGTTTTATTAACTCCTTCAGATTTATTAAAATTGATGCCTCATCAGGTGTCAAATTATGAAGAGATGCTAGTCCAATTTAAACCAAAATGATTATAGGTTCTAATGGGCTAAAATGTGCTATTTTCAAGCCCAATTCGAATCGAAGAAAAGGATGAATAGTTATGGTAGTTTTGAAGAGCTAAACAATTGTTAGGAAGTTGTGTTGATCATTCTTTAAGCACTTTAAGTGATTTTATAAAGTTTGGAAAGTTTTATTAACTTCTTCGGAGTTATTAAAATTAGTGTCCAAACTTAGATGGGCAGATATAGACAGCTTCTATTAAAGTTCTAAACATCCCTAGTGTTATAAAAAAACATTGTTAGGTCAAAGGAAGGATATGTTTGACTTTAAAAGAGTGAATTTTCTATTGTAAGCTCCTCAAATTCCAAGACTATAGGCTGACTTAGCCTTGGGAGGACTAAGTGGCGTACGACTTCAAGACACAAAACTTGAGGTCATAAAATTTGATATTAGAGAGGTACTAGGGAGGGGTTGTCATGGCCTTTAAGTCGGGATTATGCATAGCAACAACATGCCAATATTACTTATGTGTGGAATCTTCTATGCCGATGGAAACCTTTGGGATGATGGTGTGGGTGAGAATTGTTTGTTCAATGCCCAATGGCCTAGGATAAGTCTAGGAACAAGTTGATCATGCAAGGTTATGGGCAGATTGGTAGGTGGCGTCCAAGTGTTCATAGACAAGCAATGTTGGGTTTGTCGAAAGTCTGGACTTGTGGGCAAACAAGTTTGGACAAGCAGTGCAGTAGAGGATCTTGCTACGACGACGAAGCAAGATTGTGCCGCTTGCCACCAAGTGTTAAGGGGTGGCACCATTGTTAAGGAGTTTTCAAGGTATCCTCGTATTTGTACTAGTATAAGGATGATAGCGTATGTGTGCGAATTGTAATGTTATGTGAAAGTGCAACAAAAATTTCCTTTTCTCCTCATTTGTGTGTTATTTTCCCTTACTTATGTTCATAAGTAATGAAATGGTGGCCATGATCAGGGCTGAAAATAAGTTGAGTTGTTCATAGCCACTCGTGGATCGACCTATTTTTGACCTAACTTAGCTAAAAATAAAATAAAGCATATTTTCTTAAAGAGATTTAGCCTCTTAATTGACCTAGCCTTGTAGCTTATGAGGTCAGATTTATTAATATATTATACTTTATATATAATTTTTAAAAAATAAAAACGTACATTTATTTTTAAAATCTCCAATTTTGAGTTCAATACTATTTTTTATTATATGTTCAGAAAAAGTAAATTAGTGGTGTCTCTTTTATTTAGATCATATTTATTATTTTTTAATAAATAAGATTTATTGTATTTAATTAGTATAAAAAAATATTTGATTTGACAAGCTAACAAGCTAGGCCAGACTTTAAAAATTAATCAAACAACCTAGGTTAAGCTTATATTCTTGACTTGTCACATGCTATAGGTCAAGCTTAAATATTTTATTTTACAATAGACTTCGTTTATTTAGGTGGAAGCCTAGTTCATGTCTATCCCTAGCTAGCTAAGATGGAAGGAGCATCAAAGAACTCTTGTTCATAGGAAGGTGATCATGGACATGTAATACACACGACAGAATGTGGCTCACACATTCTCAACAACTTGAAACATGTGGGAAAACATGTTCGATGAAATGTCTGAAGAACATAGATTTTGATGAACACTACTGGAAAGCGTTATGTATAAGATATGAGTGTCGGTGCGTAAAAGTAGCTTGGCAAAGCATTTCAAGAAAAGAGTCCCAAGGGCGCATTGTTGGTGAATGCCACTTGAATGTGAACATGAGTACACATGTTCAAATGAACGAACATTGGGATGGATGCTTGAAGATGTTATTAATAAACATCCTAAGGATGGCATGGCATATGGGATGATGTACAGTGGTAAACTCCATGAAGAAGTAGAACATGTAGACTACGTGTCCGATAGAATGTCCAGAGGATATTTGAGGTATGAATTATGATCAGCAAGTACTTTAAGTGAAAGGGACATTTGAGAGGATGCTCTAGAATGTTACTAGTAAATATTCCAATGGGTTAAACCGAGTAGTGGTCATATGAAGAGATGTTGGGGACAAACATCTCAAAGATTTGAAGCATGTGATGTCATGCTTGGATGGTCGTTCGGGTGTGAAACATTCATCAAAAGATGCTGCTAGTAAGCATCTTTGGTCTACTTGGGGACCTAGACAAGAGGAAGAAACCCCAAACTTAACTGAACATTCATGCGGAAGATGTTCAATGGTAGTATGACTCATAGACATCTTAGTGTCCATGTATGTTTTGAGAAAAATGAGGGGATGAAGACAGTGTTGGTTGGGTCATAACAACCTGCGGGATTCACCTAAGTCTTAGAACAAATGGTTACAGAGTGAGTGCACACTCTAAGGGCTGGAGAGATGGAAAGAAGCATGTGGATGCCTCGTACTAGGACAAGGTGTCATGTCCAAAAGATGCGACATGTACTTATCTGAGTCGATCAACAAGATTTTGCTAGGCTCATTTTGTGATAAAGATGAGCGGTGTGATAGAAGGACGATGGGAGAATCATTGTGACATAAAGTCAAGGAGAGAAAATTTGATGTGTTAAAGATCATGACAAGAGATATAAGGATAAAGAACGACCATAAGTAACTAAAGGACAAAGAAAACGAATCAAACAGTTAAATAGTGTGTTAATAGGGTCTAAGTTGAATTTTTTTCTTAGGAGCATTTGTATTTTTATCATCTTTTATTCCTTCATCTTTTTTAAATTCTTCTCTTCAATTATCGACCTCGTTGCATGCCATTTGGATGAAAAAAGCTTAAAAACTTTTTAACTATTTGAGAGTTAGTACTTGGCTCATTGAACTATATCATTTATAATATCATTAAATCTGACAATCATTTCATTTATGAATTCATTGAAACATCTTGAAAACATCAAATTAGTGTTTAATTGTTTAATATTTATTCTTTAACCTTGCAAGTTCCTTAGTTGAAATGTGTTTAAATTCTATGAAATGTATAATACAATAAAAAAAATGTAGAATTGCATTCTAATTTTATTAAAAGACTTTCTCCTTTGATATATTTCAAAGAAGATTTGTCATGTAAATTAAAATTATTTTCAAGTATATCCCAAATGTTAAGATCAATAGAGTACATATATGCTTGCATTCTAATTTTTCAATATACAAAATTTGAGACATTGGAAAGTGGAGGATAATTTATCAATTAAACTCCTACAAAAATAAAGCTACTTGATGTCATAGATTTAAAGATAGTTAAATATTAATATAAAAGTAATCTCATTATAGTATTAATTGTAAGATTAATCGGGGGTGAATTTATGTTAAAAGATTTAACCAAAAGCTTCAAATTGTTTTTTTTGCAAAAATCGAACAAAACCAAGTATGGAATATTAATAAGGTAAATAAGAGGTGAAACTTAATAATACAAGATATGTTGACAAGACCCGGCCTAACTTCTTAACATACATCTCCATTTTGACTGATCTATCTCGGCCGCATAAAAAATTCATATATTCTTCTTTTTTTGTATAGGGTGAGAAAGTCCTTTTTACACTGCACCATCTTTTTTCACTCAAGAGAAAAAAATACACTAGATCCCAAATTCACCATAGACTATATTAAAATTTTCCTCCAACAATCTTCTCTTACAATATTATGCACAAAATAAAAAAAAAAGGAGAGAAAGGGAATGATTTGAACTTTCAGGGTGCTTTAAGATGATTTAATTTGCATAACCATCTTCCCTTGATGTGTTGGGATAAATTTTATAACCTTCTTATCTCTATGTAGTTATTACTTTGCCACCAATCAACCCCATCTAAACTTTTTTGACAATGGAAATAGTCGATGGAAGTTCTTCATCAATGGATCATGTTTACTTGATCACTTGTTCAAACAATTAATGACTTTCTGGTTGTAGATCATCGTCTATTAATGATTCTCTGGTTGTAGATCGATAGATCTATCCATTAGTACTTGACATCTTTTCGATCATTAACAACACTACATACATTGGTTTTCCAGTGTTGTTAACAACACTACATGAACCTTTCATAGGCCAAACTCATTAGTGTGGTCACTAGTTGACACACATGTCAATTGGTCATAATTTTTTGCCCATTCATTATTTCTCAATCGATTCAATGGGCATATCTTTCAATTGACTCCAATGACCAATCATAATATCTTGACTAATGATTATTTTCAATGAATGTTTTTAAAACGAATTCTTTGAACAAATTCACTTATTGATCATATGCACATCTTGTCAACACTCAAACAATAATTAGTAACATTATGATCAACTTCATTTGTTATTATTAAAATATGGGAAATAATCACAAATTTTAGCACATGTATCATGTTTGCCTTTTGCATTTCACTTCATATTTACTTAGTTTATTTTTATTATTATTGCATATTTGCTTTTATGTCTTCCATCTTATGAAAAATCGAAAATAATTGGAAATTTTAAAAATTCAAAACATATCTTTGATCAGTGTTTTTTCTCTTGTGTCTTTTAATATTAGTTTTATTCAAGCAAAATTTCAAGGAGCATTAATGAAATTATATTACCATAATTTTGAATGTTCTATCTTTTTAGTAGTTGAAAATTTGTTTGTTCTCTATGAATATTTAGATTATTAATTCTTATACATGATTTATTTTCATTTTCTTACTTTTATTTTTTCATATCGAAAATAATAGTTTGAGCACAAAGTACTTTGTGAGCTTATGAAAAATAAGTGTGAAAAAAGTTAAAAATGATTAAATACAAAATTTTGAATAGAATAATGGCGAGAATGGGAATAAGGTAATATTGCGATTATATTTAGACAACAAGTTTTAAAAACCATTTTGTGTTTGGACACTTAAAGTCGTAAAAAATTTCACCTGGTGATGTAGAGGAATTTCATATATATATATATATATATATATATATATGTATGTATATATGTAGTATACAACCAAAAGTTGTACAACTAATATGCAACCAACAAATCAAGACCGTTAGATCATGATTAGATGGTTGAGATTGAACTCTATTGAATCTAATGTTAAATTACTACATTTAATCTCAACTATCTAATCATCATTCAACGGTTCAGATTCATTGGATGCATATTGGTTGCATATTACTTAAACCCATAGTTACTTAAACTATATATATATATATATATACACCATGTTAAGCATGCATTTGACCCTATTTTGTACATCCTTATTTGTACGTTTTTGCACATAATTCATTAATTGCATACCTTATAAATTCTCCTTATGCTTTTTGTCAATTTCCCTGAACTTAGGTGATTTGATGATGATATTACCTTTTTCTACTACTTTTTCATGCATTTATCAGAGTTGAAATTTTTTTTAAGTCCTAAGGATGTTGGTGTTTTGACATTGAGCAAGAAAAATTGTAAGTTGTCGATAGAAAATGAATAACCCCACTTCTCTACCCATGACAAAAATTAACACTAAAAGATAAAAATGGTATCTTGCAAGTGAAAATTTCCTTCTTTTTTTTGTATGCAGATTCGGAGGGCAGAAAAGTAGAAATGACACATTATGGAGAAAAAAGTGGGAGCAAAAATCCTAGAAGAAATAAAAGAGGGATGCTGACACATTGTGGGTCTTAGCCACTTTGGAAAAAAGAAGAGGAAAGTTGAAAGGCATGCCTAGAGGATGAGCTACATTGTTCTTCTAGTTTTTTTTCTTTTATTTTTGAAATGGAATGTCAAAATTTTGTGATGGACAAAGTTATGATCTGATTCTTGTGTTTGATTCTATGATTAGGCATCATTAAACAATCAACTAAGGATGAAGACTCATTAAAAGATGTTTATTATTCATATTTCATTGTGTCCTTAATGTTGCCCCTTTGATTTTACTCATATTTGTAAATCGTTGGTGTCAAGGTATATATTTTTTATTTTTGTGAGTATTGCGATTTGGGTACAATGCGTTGTGATTCTTGGTTGTTTAGTCATAAGTCTCTATCCGAGAGAGATACACCTATTTCTCCTAATGTTCATTGGAAGTCAAGGTGTTACTGGAGTCTAGTGTATGTTAAATGGCATTTGACAATTGTTATCGAGTGAAGCCGAGAGGACGAATTCGTGTGTTGATTTTGGGTTTATATCGAGACGTTAATTATGTAATATCTTAAATTCTTTTACACGATCGTGGGAAGAGCCACAGAAGGTGACTACCATAAAAGTGGGATTACTCTTGCTATGAAAATTTTCAAATTACCCCTTCTTTTTTGTTTTTTATTGAATTAGATATTAAACATTCGAATAGTTCTTCATGCCCTAGTACACATCTTCTTTGTTCACAACTCGACCTTATTTCTTTTTTTCGTTGACAACCCAACCTTATTTATTTTCTTTCTTATCTAGGCTACTTTCAAGGGAGGAGGGAAGGGGTTCTCGTGGGTGCACGTTCATCCATAAAATTGTGGAGTAGGAGAGTAGTAGTTGAAGCCTACATCTTTATCTTGTGATTAAGTGAATGATTGGCATAGTGAACATGCCAAATGGACATGGGTCTATTCTCCTCTCCTGCAGTTATTTTCCCTTTAGAATTATTAAAATGTATTATGATAGTGTAGATACCATTATCTTTGGTACAACATTATTTCTACAAATATAAAGTATCAAAATATCTAATTTTATATTCTTTTTAATTTTATGGTCAAATGCATTTAGATATTATGTTTACTAGTAATATTGGTATATATATCATATTTCTTTTTAGAAAAATATTGTAATCCAATTACAAGTATTCCTTTTTTTCATCCTAATTTTCTTTAGCTCCTATCAAATTTAATTATATATTTTGGTTTTTATATAATTACTTCGATTTGAAATAAACCATTATTTATTTTCATTTAAATAACTACAAAATAATATTTAACAGCATATCATTCATTTAATTATGTTAGTACTATAATATATATATGAAATATAACTTAATAACTATGTTATTCTTATCTTGTTTGAGAAATAGTATCACAACTTCACAAAACATTCATTATCATTTGTTTCAAACATATACACGAACTTCATTGTTAATATATTATTATTCTTAATGTTTTTGTGTTCCGATACTTATTTTGAATATTGCAAGGATCTCTTAATAAGGAAAATAACACACACATACATAATCTTCAATCGGCCTTAGATGAAATATGAATCATGCATTTATTGACTTATGGTATAATGTGCACCAACTAAATAGAATTTTTTATTATCTTTTGCAATTCATTAAAAAAAATTAAGAAGTAAAGTATTTCATATTTCCTATGATATTTAGTCTCTAATATTCAAATTTAGCTTTCCATAAAGAGTAGATAACATTAAGTGTGATAAATCAATTATTTTTTTCTTGTGGATCGACTCTCAAGGGCTCATTTGGTGCATTCTCTCTTAAAAATACCAGTAATTTAGATTATCACACACATGAATTACTACCTATCACATTGATTACTACCTATTAAATTATCGATAATTTTATATTATAGTGTTTGGCAAGCATTAGTAATATAAGTGATAATTTATATTACCATGTTTGTTATAAAGATAGAGTTATTAAGCAATGCATGCATTTTACTAAAATCCGCCCAATACAAATTTCAAACTTTAGTCCTCTATAAGTTTGAGAAACAAAAATTAATATAAAAAAGAGGATAATCAATAGAAATAGACATGTTTAAGTCATTCATAAAGGAAATCAAACTCAACTAAAACATTTATTTAAATAGATAATCAAATGTCTTCTAATTATTTTCATCAAATTCAACTAAACTTCCATATTTAACTGAATTCTCATATTAAATTCAGTTACTCTTATATCAGTCCGAATTTCTTCCATACAAAGTTCTTTTTAGCACTTGTAGGCAGTGGAAAAAAAGTAGCTTAAAGTGGATGGACTTGAAGCAATGATCTCTCCGACATTAATTATATGTGATTCATTCAGTCCTAAATCTTAAATAGCCAGTAATCTGTCATAAACTTTTTGCTGGTATTCGTTAGCAATGGTAATATTGTTAAAGTAGTTGAAAATGTTTTGTAAGTTCATTGCAACATCTTGAATTCCATGACTCGTACTCTCACATAGGGTACCAAAATTATTAATAGAATTAGCTAAAATGGTCATGAAAGCATCCTCTATGTTGGTCTTCCTTTTTTTAGATGTAGATTGATTTGAAATTGGAGAATTGTTAGTTGGTTGTTGAGGTGTAGAATTATTAATATCAAAATCATCGTGATTTTCACAGTGAACTTCTTCATCCAAATTGACAACGTCAGCAAGAATCTCAATAGCAGCATCTGCAAAATCTTTGGCTCTCTATCCGGTTGCACGATCTTTTTCAAATATGATTGAAAGATTATCATGTCGAGAAAATGGCTTATTCCGAAGACCAAATGCACTTGGATGACTCTACTAAAATTGAAAGAAACAAATATAAATTAAATTAGTAATCGAACATAATGTAAACATATCTTTTTTATCAAAAACATTTATTCAATTACCTTAACCCATTGGTCCCATACGTCTTGCTCACAAGTCACACAACACTTGTATGGGTCCCATCCAAATCCATATGATTAATATAACATATCATAAATATCATTGTATCCTTTCTTCAAGAGCTTATGCCTTGAATAAATGTGAGGTTGAGCCTTGATGCCGCATCCAAGTGACTTTGCCAGGCTTCAAATTGTTTCCTTCTTTTGCACTTCAAAATGGATCATTCTTTGACTCTAGCATGCAATCAATCAGTAAACTATTTTGCATTGATGTCCATCTATTTTTACTTTCTCTTTCACCTTGATTAGCCTCTATAATTATATCTATAAAAGCACAATATATTAAGTTATCATAGTAATATAGACAAAAATGCCCTTTCTATAAAAATAGCCCAACTCATTTTTAGTAATCTGAAACATCTCTCAATAACATTTCTAGCTGACGAATGCTTATAGTTATATAGCTCTTGTAGTGTTCGAGGTTGTCGATTTTGTCTTCAATCATTCAAATGATAGCATTGACCTCTATATGGAGTTAAGAAGCCCTCCCCATACGTTAATTTTATATCATGTAGATTCAAGATGGAATGTTGCGAAGCATATTTTACTTCTATTTTAGTAATATATTAATATAATTATACACAATCATTATAAAAAATTACTATATAATAATATATTGATATTATATTATTAAATAAAATATAAACATAAATGAAGAATATAAATATAAAATTTTATTTTCTTTTAATCTTAGTTTATTATGTTTTGTTATCATAATTATTTAAGCACACATATCTAACATTGATTATAATATTTTTAATAATAATATAAATAGTATGTTATAACTTATATTAATATTATTATCTAAGTAGGACCACCAAGGGCCTTTGATTTAGTATTAATTAAATTCAATTATTTAAATAATACATGTCTTAATGATACAATGCCATTTCGTATCATATACCTCTCCTTATATGTTTAGAACACATAAATTTTTACCAAAAAATTTAATGTTACTTTAAAGATAATTATATAATAAATATATTACATTGTAATATTTAGAAGACAAATATAGATATAGATTTGTATTTTATTATCATAATTTTGTTATATATATATATATATATATAACATTGATGAAAATATTTTCAATAATTAATAAGAATAAAATATTAATGTTTATTTTAATATTTTTATTTAAGTAAACGTCATAGACTTTTGATCCAATTATACTCAATTTATTGCACATCTTTCCTCTTATGAACTACTCTATTTTTTTCATTTGGTGAATCTTAATGTGGGACTAAAAAAGTAATATAAATAAACAAAATTTATGTAAAATCATTTATACTTTATGAACTCATGTGGGAGTACTAAGTTTACATTTTATTTATATTTTAATAATATATAAATACAGATATGTAGATTATACTAAAAATAGTTAAATATTCTTTAAAATATAAATATATAATAAGTGTCTTAATATATAGAAGATAGATGCAAATCAAGAATATAGATACATATTATTGTTTTTTATTACTTTCAGTTAATTATAATTTATTATCATAATTGATCAAAATAATATTTAACATTGATGAAACAGTTTTTAATTAAAAAATTAATAAAAAATATTTTATTATTTTTATGTAAGTAAAGCCCATGGGCCTCTGCTCACTTGAATTAACTTAATAAACTGTTATTAAAACCTCTCAATTGTTAATAAAGCCTCTCTTCGAGCAATCATTCTCTCTTATAAAACCTCTCAATTTTTTTCTTGTGATGAATCGCCGATGTGGGATTAAATTATTATACGTTTTATATATGATTAAAGATCGTTACCAAAATATAATATATGAGTACAAAAGTATTAGCAAATATATGATATATTTTATACACTATTATCTATCATATTTAAAATACTATAATTGTATACAGTAGTTTCATTAGTTATTCTAATTGGTAGTTTGCTATAATATCCAATTATTAAAATCTAAGTTTTGATAAATTAGTTGATTTAAATCTCTTATAGTTAGCATCTCTTGCATAAGTAATCATTTTCATGTATATTATAATATGAAACAATTCATTGTATTAATCACCTAATAACATCAAAAGATTAGCATGTGAAACTAAAAATATTTTGGCATAAATAATATATAATACCTTCAGGAGACAATGTGTGACAACTTTTACACTTTTACCTCTGCTACACACAATATATATATATATATATATATATATATATATATATATAGAATATTTGAGTATGATATGTGGTATGTGCATATATACACACACATATACCTATGAAAGAAATAGTTTATGTTCTTAAGAGAAATCACATATGTGCTTTTTTTCTCTTGAATATGGCATAGAATGTGTTGCTACTTGCTATCATTGCAACTTATATGCCCAATTATATTCATAATTACTAATATAGATAATATAAAAATATAAATTAAATTAATTACTATTTATAACAAACTTTTAAAGATGTCACCCTATATATTACATAATTATGCCTCAAAAATATTGTTAGGACATATATATATCGGCCATGAATATAATTTAGTTCATTTTAAATCATATTATTTAAAAATATAATAATTACAAGAATAATCTAAATAATAGATTGCTTTCTAAGAGGGTATGCGACAATTTGTTTTCATCATATGGTGTATGCATACAACTTATATATACACATAAGAAAAAAATATATTTTTTTGCTCTTAAAAGAAAACCCACATGTGTTCTTTTCTCTTGAAGATGAACTGTATAATTTCAACTACTATGGCGCTTTATTTATATTTAAGAACATGAAGAATATAAAAATATTAATTAAATTAGTAATTATATGATAACTTTTGAAGATATCATCCTATATATTGGATAACTACATCACAAAAATATTGTTATGATATATAAATCATTACTATAGTTTATTTTATTTATTATTAACTAATTTAAATAATATAATTTGTTATTAAAAAAAATGATGCATGCCTTATGCCACATGTGGCAACTTCTACCTCTCACTTTATATAGATATAAATGGTAGGGGTGAAAGTGATGTAGGTCGGTGTATTTTTTATTTAAAAAACCACCTTACATTTTTTGTTGGGTTTTAAAAAATTTAAAAATCTTATCAATTTTTTCAGATGATTTTTTAGGGGTCCTAGATTTTATATATTTTATATTCATAAGAAAATATTAATAATATCTAAGAGCTAGTTTATTTCATAGATTAATATAATTCACATATTATATATTGTAATAGTACTCGTTATGACTTATTTTAATGATCTATATATAATGAGATAAATACCATGTTTATTGAGTAATTATATATATTATAAGTATTTAAAATATCATATATATATTTATTTAAAAAAATTAATTAAGTGGATCTCCATAGGACTCCTCGAGTGGTTTTTTAAAACTTAAAAACCACCTAGGTTTTTTTTAATATAGAAAAACATAAAAACTTATATCGGGTCAGGTTGCTTTTTAGGTTTTTGGATTTTAGGTTTTTTACTTACACCCTTAATAAATGGATTATATATTTGTTGGTTTGTTGTTGTTAAAATAAAATAATGTGATATTCATTGACATATTAAGTTTACTACACTATTGCTTTTATGAATGTTAATTCATTATTATTATCATCATAAATTCATAATATTATAGTTAAATATTAATTATCAATATAAATATTTTCATTGAAGTAAGAGATGCAAGTTCTTTACTCAGACATTTTTATATATCATAACATTATATTTTCAATCTCTCCTTATATATAGCTTATAATGTTTAACTCTTTTAATTTCAAAATATGTACAATATTTTATTAACACATATAGACTTACACATATATTTAATCATTTCAACAAAACAAACATTACACATCAAATTTTATTCATACTATATCTTAACAAAAATTAAAATTATTTTAAATAATTTTGTTTTATATGTGACTTTATAAGAGGACGATGCTTGATATCTTTTACTTTGCTTTTATGTAAATATAGACATAGATATAGTTCTTTAACCGTATAGATAATGGTATATTCTTAATACTTGTAACTGTTATTGAAGTTTTATTCTGAAATAATTATGTTGTCACATAAAATTGATATTGTATATTAATATAATTATTAAAGTTTGTTAATTGTATATAAATCATGGCACAAAATAAATATAAATTTAATTTTTAACTGACTATTGTATTATCTATTATTAATACTTAATAAAATATTAAAATTCCACATGTCATCATATGGATATGCTAAATGTCATCCTCTCGAATATATATATATATATATATATATATATATATATATATATAGGAACATTAGGGTGAGATCAAGTATTTGGATCTCATCCTGAAATCAATAGATCTCGGTCGTCATAATGGTGTTATGCGCACATCTACGCTTCATATTCCATGCAAGTGAACCGACCAATTGCAGAGAAAAAAGGTTGAAATCGGCTACTTGAACTAAAATCCCCATAAAGAGAATCGTCCCTCTGCCATGCTCCCGACATCACCCGGAGTTGGTCAAACAAGCTCGTCCTCTCCAGCTCGCTCAAGTTCGTCGACGTTCGACGGTGACATCACCCGCTCACGATGGTTGACACCCGTTCAAGACCCTCGACGATGATGTCGTCCGCTCGTGACCTAAGACGCATGATGCTCATTCGAGATGGACGGCCGCGACGGTCAACGCCCATTTGAGATGCCTAATGGTGACGTTGCTCACTAGCGACGGCCGAAATGCAGGTCATGTCATGACTCTAGTGGGCACAGTCAATAGTGAGATCATTGGGCGTCCTTTTCGCTAGCCAAAATGGGGATACGCTAGGGCACATAGGTGTGGTCGATGGTGAGAACATCGGGCATCAGCCGAGGTGGAAGTCCCAAACTCAAACATGCGTCGAATGGTCGCGGTCAATGACGAGATCATCGGGAGTCGACTGAAATGGGGAAAACAACCTTTGACCTGTCGAGATGGGAACACAGGGGAGAGCAAAGGCTTAGGGCAGTCAGGTGGTCAACACAAGAGGAGGTTCACATGAGATGCAAGTTCACGTGAGAGGGGTATCGGCCGATTCGACTATCATAGAACGTGGGCCATCGATGCGCGCTATATAACATTTGGACAGTCGAGATTCATTGATTTTAAGGTGAGATCCATTTCTTTTATCTCACTCTAATTTTCCTCATATACATACATACATATATACATACATACATACATATATATATGTATGTATATATATGTATATATGTGTGTGTGTACACACATATATATATATATATTCTTTTTTATATAGAAATGGGAGATGATGATCAATCAGCTAGTACTCTTGTCGGAAGAAACAAGTTGCAATTGCATTGATATTGGACCAAGAAGAGGATACACAAAATCAAAATGCTCAAATATCAAGTTAATGAGAATAGTGAAGAAAGTTCAAAAGTAGAAAATGAGAATGAGTATAAATAAGTCCAAATAAAAGGGCCTAACTTCATAGGCATGGACAGACTTCTAGACAAAACATGAAACAAAGCACTTACAATACCATATTATGGTTTGTCAGCTTCATAGATTAAGAGGCCCAAAGCAATCAACATTGAAAACACTTGCCATATCAAATTTTGAAGAAGATCATGGTGATACATTTACTATTGGAAACTACTCATTTAATCATGATGTTGCAAGGAAAATTTTGAAAATATGATTGGATTATGTTAGCATCCTCTTTCTACTATTTATGACATCACATTTAAGAGATTTTGTGGTGCGTTGCAATTTTCTTTAAGATAGTTCCACATAATACTATAAAGAATGACGTCACAAATTTATACAAAGATGAAAGTATCATACATCAATCTTCTTGAAAAGAATTTAGGTCGTGGTTTTTTTACGTGCCTATGTCGCATTCTATAAATAATTTTTTCTCATGTTTAATTGAGTGCCTATAGATCGAAAGTTATCAACTTTAATGGTTGACAATTGTAGCATTAATGCTGTCATGATTCCGTTTATTTTTGACAAAATTTTATCTACTTATTACATTTTGGCAGGTCGCTTGTTTCATATGTGATGTTGTGCTCACATATTAAATTTGATTGTAAAAAAATTACTGTGTATAATTAATTATTCTTCATTGAAAATTAAAGAGAATGTTAATTATGGGTTGCAACACAAAAGTAGAGGACATGTTTAAGGATACATGAAGACAATTGAAAATTACATATTCAAGAAAGCTTTTTTAATATTATAATACCAAATGAAATTCTACCTTTCTTATGCTATTTTCTGTATTGTCATATCAAGATGTCTTTTATCTCTTAAAACAATGAGATTTTGAATCTACATTTTGTCCTAATGCTGAGAATTGGAAAATGATTTCTGAAATTTGTGTAAAATTGGAGGTATTTTATAATGTAAATAAGTCATTCTCTACCTCTAATTATCCAACTGCAAATATTTATTTTTCTAAGATTTGTGAAATCAAATTATTTTTTTATGAGTATTTTTTCTTTTTTTAGCCAAATCATAAAAGTAATGGCTTAAGTATGATTTCAAAGTTTGATAAGTATTGGAATGTGATTAATGGAGTAACAGCACCAAGAGCCTAAATATAAGATGAAGTTATTGAATTATTTCTTTTCACGAATAAATGGAAGTAAAAGCAACAATGAATTGTTGAACATGAAAAAAAAATATGTGAAGTGCTTCTTGAGTAATAAGCTCATGACAAAAAAATTCTCCTTTTAAAAATGATCTTGCATATTCATCTGCTATGGAAATGGGTTTTTCACCAAAGGAACAAAAGTGGAAATGTGCTTACTTGTTGAAGAAATTTCTTCAAAGAATAATTTCAAGTAAAAATTAGAAAGTTATTTAGAGGAGTCTGTTATAATTCACAAATCAAGTGATCGAGTTTTTTACATTTTGGATTATTAGAAACAAATTGGAATAATGTTTCTCATTTTGCAAAGAATTCAAGAAATTTTTTAACCATTCTTATTTTGATAATCACATTAGAATTTGCCTTTAGTATTAGTGTAACACCCCACGATTTCATCAAGGGTAATATAGTAATTTTATAATTCAATTAGAATATTTGATGGAAAAATAAAGATTAAAACCTCTTGAGAGTATGAATTATAATTAGATTGAGATTAGAGATTTCAATTTGATTTGAGATTCAAAAGAATGTTTAATAGATATAGAACTCCCAAATAGGATAGGATTGAGTGTTTTATGGCTTAAAAATATTTCAGCCATTAAAATAATTATTATTAATATTTATTATTATTTTAATCCATAAATTAAGTGATAAAATATTGTGATATTAAATAATTCCAAATTAGACGATAAAATCTTATCATATTAAATAATTATGAAAACTAAAGAAAAGAAAGAAATAAAAAGATAAAATAAAGATATAATTTGGTTAACATAAGTTATTGATAAAAAATGGAGATAGAGTTTGATTAAAGAAGATATGGAGGAGATAAAAAGGAACTTGAGTAGAGATGGATTTTTGATAAGTATGGTTATGAAATAATTAGTGAAAATTGGATTTAATTAAATCTAAATATTTAAGTGATGATATTTAACGATTGATGGTCATGATTGGAGAAATAGCCCAAGGCCCAATTGGAGTAAAAAAACTTAATTGAGTGCTATAAATAGGGCCTAAAGAGTTGTTAGAGATTATTATTTGTCTCCGGACGAGAGCCTCCTCTTTTTTTCTTCTTTTTCTCACAAATCGATGTACCTGAGAGCGCGGACAATATATCATTTCGAAATTTTGACAGAGAAGAATAAGATCCAAGTGGTAGCCCTAAAATTTCTGAATGTCAATAGGGAGAAATTGTCTGCCAAAGTCGCGACGTCCGTGCAGTCTAGTGACAACAGGAAAATTTTCAACCAATTTAAGGTAAGTAGGATATTTCCATGTCATCGGTTTTCTACGACATGGACCCTAGGACTCTTCTCCATTGTACATAGATTATATATTGTTTGCATTTATTGTCAAAAATTGTGTCAAAAACACAATTCTTGACAGTGACAGAATCCGGCTCGGGTTCTGTCCGACACAGCTCAGGTTCCATTTAACACTACCAAGGTAATGATCGACGCGGATTGAGTTCTCAAATAGAAAACATATTTTTATGAATTGATTTATAGTTTATTGGATAGTTAAAATTATTAATCATTGCCAATCATTTGATTAACATCCCTGATTTTAATATAATCATATTGTCTTCATATTGATTATTATTGTCATTACACCCAATCATAATATTGATTATGGTATTGATCCATTGTCCTTATTATTGATTGATCATCATCAAATTGCTATCGTATTCGATTGATCATCATCATATCTAACCATATAGTGATTTTCTGATTGAGTCATGTTTAACCTAAGATAATTGTTAAAGATAGACATCTTAGATAATTGAGATAAAAGTTAAAATTTATTGGGCCCACGTCTACTGATTGCCACTGGGACTGATCGGGACTTCGAGCTAACTTAGCTTACGGGCTGATAAGGCATTTGGGCTAATATTGCGCCTTCGGGCTGATAGGACCTTCGGGCTAATATTGCGCCTTCGGACTGATAGGACCTTCGGATTAATATTACGCCTTCGGACTGATAGGGCCTTCGGGCTAATATTGCGCCTTCAGACTGATTGAGCCTTCGAACTAATATTGCGCCTTTGAGCTGATAAGACCTTCAGGTTAATATAGGGACTTCGGGCTGATAGGACCTTTGGGCTAACTACGCCTTCAGGTTGATAGGGCCTTCAGACTAACTGCACCTTCGGGTTGATAGGGTCTTCAGGCTAATTACGCTTTCGGACTGATGGATAATTGAATTGGGCAAATAGCATAAAAACTATGACTATTTTGCATGTGATTCTTCGTCCTCCATCGTACCTGAACTTATTAATTGACATAAAGTGACATGGTATCCCCTAATAATAGAGAACTCTCGTATTACGTCCGAAAGGATTGATCATAACTCTCAAGATTGAATTAATAATTGAATTGAATCGAATTGAATTATTAATTGCATTGCATCCTAGTGGCTGATGGACAATTGATTTCACCCTAGTGGTTAATAGACTATTGATTTTGCTCACGTGGCTAATGGATAATCGAATTGCGCCTTTATGGCTTATGGATAATCGAATTGTGCCTTTAAGGCTGATGGATAATAAACTACGATCTTTGTGTCTGATAGATGAATTGATAAATTATTAATAGAATCGAATTGATAATTGTTATTGTGGTCATGGTTGACCTTTGGCCAATTGAGAATTGTTAATTGTCGAATTGTGACCTACATTGACATCTAGCCAATTGGTGATTGATAAAAGGTAATTGATATTAAGTTGATAATTATTATTGAATAGAATTGAGATAATCGAATTGAATTGAATTGTTAATCAAATTGTGCCCTAATGGCTGATAGATAATTAATTTCGTCCTCGTGGCTGATTGGTAATTGAATTGCACCCTAGTGGCTGATGGACCATTGTTTATGCCCTAATGGATTATGGATAATTGAATTGTTGAATTATTAATAGAATTGATAATTATTAATTGTTATTGTGGCCTTCACCGACTTATGGCCAAATAGTAAATGATTTAAGATAATTGAATCGAATTGAATGGATATTGGTCATCAATAATTGATGATATGGATAATTACTATGATTGATCGAATTGTTTATGATTTATTAATGTTGTTAAATGTTATCTATGTCGATCAATTATATATTATTATGCATAATTATTCATTGATAGTATTGATATTGATTATGGTTCATATTGATAATTGTTATGAGTGACCATACGTACTGAGTTATTTCATTGGGCTTTGCCCATATACTTGAATTCGTACAAGTGATGGTGATTGCAATGGTGAGACAGTTGGTAGCTCTTCTGATGGATGACGTGCACATGGATATAGGGTCCAGTATTATATAGATGTGGATACTAACCCATAGGTTATTGGGTGTTGTATAAGTGGCTTCTGAATATTGTATAAATTGTTATAAATTAAGTCTTCCGCTATTGTAAACCAACATGTTGACTGATCATAGTTAAGTTATAAAATTGAGTGGTATCATCGAGATAGACTTCTGAACAGGCAAAAGAAAAAAAATCTCAAGACGTTACAATTAGAGGCCAAGTTATGAGTCAACATTATAATGCACTAAAAGAAGGCAAACTTGAGGTATTGTTGTGTCATCAATATTGATTGAAAATACAATAGAAGGTAATATAACTTATTATGCATCATTATAGTGATTCAATTTTTGAAAATTTAACATATCTATCTTCCTTGTTAGGTTC
Source organism: Pontederia crassipes (assembly GCA_030549335.1). NCBI lineage: Eukaryota > Viridiplantae > Streptophyta > Magnoliopsida > Commelinales > Pontederiaceae > Pontederia > Pontederia crassipes. The sequence continues at coordinate 43,387,509 of CM060190.1, forward strand.
TTTGAAAGCAAGTGTTGAATATTATACAATTAATGATGATGGAGATGTAGATGACTAAAGACAAAAAATTTGGTAAAAGAATTTCATCTTTGTGATAATTTCTTAAGTCCTTCGTTAAATATATTCATTATTTGATTTCTTATTTTTGCAGGAAATTTGTAAAAGGTGGAAGAGAATGTGGTAAAACAATATTATCAATATATCTTTTCAAAATGCAAGTTGTTCCATCATTTTTAAAACCAATTTACCAATATTCTCTTACTTTTGTCAACTCATGCACCATTCACTTATTAAAATATGCTTATCAAGTGTATTTTTTTCAGAAAAGTTCAAGTTGTGCAACAAGGAAGATAATGGCATGAATATTTCAAATAATGGAGAAGAATTTGGAGCTGCTAGTAGAATATTGGAATGAAATGGTTATATGATTTGATATTTTGATGACATTATTGTTGTAACTTTTATATGACTTTATATTGTGTTCATAAGTGACAATTGTTAGAATATTTCTGATGCAATGAATCCTTTTACATTATGATATTTTGAGTTAAATTAGTATTCTAAATAATTTCATATGTGTTGAATGACAAATACTTTAAATTTTACAACTTGAAATAATGGAGAATTCGTAACTCATCAAATCGATGATCCATATTCAACTGGCCCCGTCTCGAGGCTCAGCACTGGGTATGGGGTGGGGATCGGCCGACGAGGTTGGGGTTTGATATAGAGTTGTATTTGTAGGGTTCAATCACATTACTAAAAGATTTTACTTCAAAAGATATATATCATGTATTTTCTAACAAAATAATAACTTATGGATTATATAGTTTCGAGGTCATATTGATTATTTAGAATGTTCGATCAAGATTTTGTAACTTTATTAGTGCTATTAAGAGTAATAATAAGCTTAATAAGTTTAACAATGATAAATTATACTCGAAAGGTGATTTAGCATGCAAATTAATTTTTTTATCACATCCTAAATCTCCAAAATAATAGATCAAACATAGCCTTCATTTTAATCTCTCGATAGGCAAACTTAAACTAGTGAACAAAAATCGAATGACTTTTCGGTAAAATTATTAATATCAATTGATTGGATCACAAGACACCGAAACAGGTGAATTGATGTTTAATCGATAAAATTGAGCCCATCAAATAAGGTGCGAAAGCACAAAATCAATTTATAAAACTTAAAGTATAACATAGTAATGCTCAAATCACAAACACAATAGTGAGGAAGGGGAGAGAGATATTAGAACAAACTCGAAGGCCGAAGGATTTGTCGACGAGGTTCGACCATACCTTGACTTATGTCATCATTCCAACCATAAAAAATTCCACTAGAACTCTTCTTTAATTTCAAATAGGGAAAAAAGGAAATTCTTTACACCACATTCTTTTCTACTTAGAAAGATAAGGCAACATCTTCTTCTCATACCCTTTCATTTGAATCCTTTATTCATTCAAAAGATAAGGCTAAACCTTTTATCGCTTAGAAAAGAATCATTACAAAATCACTATAATACTCTCTGGTTCTTTATTTTAGAATTGAAACTTCACACAAGATAGTAAAAGAGAAAAAAATGAATGGCTTGTAAGTTGGAGCTCAAATGGACTTCTCAAGTACCTTTGCTATTTTTTCTTTGAAGTCTTGTTGCCTTTGTAGTGTCTTGCACATATTTTTATATCTCAAACTTTCTCCATAGTCATTGTAGAGTTTGTTGTAAAGTTGGTTTAAAATTGCATGTGTCAACATTGGAGTAGACATCCTTTCCTCGCAGTGAATATTTGCTCTGCATTAACCACTGAATTATTGTTTATTTCTGAAGTGGGTGCCCACTCTCGGATAGTAATTGCTCGTTCTATCAATTAAGCCATTAGACTTCATACAACGGACGTCCTCTTGATGTTGTGGATGTCCAGTTTGGATCAAAAGAAATATTAGATTAGGAGACATCCTTCTCTTGATATGATATCCCACTGCATAACTTTGATAGCTATTGATGATTCTAATGTTTGTCATGTTGTCGATGTCCATTGTAGCTCTAGTAGTCATCCTCTTGTCAGAGTAGACAAAAGCTTTGTGTCATTATAGTTACTATCCATTTATGTGGTCATACTTTGTATCGACCTTAGTTCTAAAGTGTTTGCTTGCACCAAGTGTGAACGTCCAAACTTCAGGCTGAACGTGCGAACTTCTACTAACAACATCCTTTCATTTTGTCTTTATTTTTAGAATTTTCAATAACTTATCTTAAACATCTAAACTTATTATTTAGCACAATAAACTCACGAAGTCCAAGTCATATCATCACAAGTATAAAATAATTGTCAAGAAATATGAAGTTTACATTTATGACTATTTATTTCATTTTTAATATTTTTTCGGATGTGTCAAATGATTAATTTAAAACTTTGCAATTTATATATATCATCAAAATATAATTAATTATGACATAAAGTTTATGTTGCATCAGTAATTGCGGTATGAAATCTCATTCTAGTGAGATGTTTAACCTTACCTCTCAAGTGAAAAAAAAGTTGACGTCAAAGTGCTTATACTTTGTTGTTGATGTAAAGAGCTTCATTGCCCCCATTCACTAATTTTGTTATTTAGTTCTGTCTCGCATATAATTGAATGCTACATCATTACATAATTCATGACTATATAAGATTGAATGTTAAATTGTTATTTCAAACTTCCATGGCAATTATCTTAACTCACCACCCCCTCACCCCTAATACACTTTCCCTCCCCTTTTTGGTGTTGAGTGATCTATAACAATATTTTCCTATCAAGGAATCGTAAGTCACTATGGAGTTTGGAAAGCTATAATAGAGGAAACAGAGGTCCAATAACAATTGATGTTTCACAAGAATACTCTCGTCGCTTTAGGGGAACACGTTTAGGTATTTATAGGTTCAAACTAGTGAATTCATTTTCTTCTTTCTTGATTCTTTGTAGTGATAACTGATATCATAAAAGAATGGGATAGTGTTGAGGAATAATTTTTATAATGAGGGTGTGAGAGCTCATATTGTAAGTGGTTCAACTTTCCCTCTCGAATGAAGACAAAGTTGAGGTGAAAGTGCTTTGGAGAAAGAGAGGTTGCCTTTCCTCTCAAAGTCAAGAATAACGATGTCATTGTAAATAGCTTCCTTACCCCCATTTGAAAAAGGAAAAAGGTAGTGGACGTTTAATAATCTTAAGATCAAGAAGCAGGAGCAGAAAGTAAGCCTAAGTGTGATTGAACCTTGCCAACAATTGAACATGTTCATTTTTTCTTTTGCCTTCGTTACTTCTATTACTTAGTTATTGCTTTCATGTGATTGAATGCTAATGAATATTTCTCTAGGATTCCATGTATAATTAGATCACTCATGATTGTATGAGATGTTAAATTTTTAGCATAGCACTAGAACAATTTCGAGCTTGTGTGACAATTATCTTTTAAATTGTAAACCCCCCCCCCCCCCTTCCCGTTTTTTTTATATCAAGTGAAGTGAAATAATTCTTCCCTGTCAATGAATCATACTATCTTGTAGGATATCATCTAAGTTGTTATATCATTTCAACAAAGAACATATTTTTTATAGGTAAATACAAATACATGACAAATAAGATGTGTATGCATGACCTTGTGATATTCATATCTTAGCATATATATTATATATATTCATTAAAGTAATTCAATCATTTATTGATCGTGTAATCAATTGTCCATATCAAATAGCATTTCAAACATATAAGATTGATAACACTATGTAGTATAATTAATTTCACTAATAGTTGTTCGACACTTAATTAAAGTACATAATATTCAAATTATACAGATTTTTATAAAAGTAAGCTATATGTGTTTAAAGATAGAGAAATTTTGGATTTTAATATGTTATAAAATATGCATGTGACCATACATGCGGCCATATTTAGAAAGATATTCATATTCTCATCCTTTTTTATGTATTAATAGTCTAAGTGAGGTTAAGCAAAAAATTAACAATATTTAAGCTACTTAAGGTGTTCCAATTATTTGAATTTTCAATGAAGCCATATAAATATCATAATTTTCTTCACTATAAGTTGTTACCAAAAGATTTAGAAACTTGTCTATACTTTGTTTCATTTGTTCAAACAGACCATATAACATACAATGAAAAAATCACATCTATCAGTACACTTAAAACTTTGATTGGATGACTAGTTTAGAAGGGATGAGTTAAGTTTAACTAGAGAGTAAGATGAATATAGGAAGCCAACAATTTTTTAAAAAAGTTAAGATTGGGTTGTTGTATCTAATCTCATCACACAACTTAAAATATGACCCACTAAATTAAAATTAAATGAAATCCACTTAAGAGTAATAAAGATGTTGGTATAACTTAAATTCGTATCACATTTATATAGTTTGTATCAAAACAAATAATGATTAAATTAATCCAACACATTTTATAAATGATATCCAAATATGATTTTTCAATTACTCACCATCCTCATTCACATCAACATCTGCTCTTCCACTCTTACTCATATGTTTGTCAATCAAGTTGATTCCAAGTAGTCTAAAAAGAATATTTTCTCATGTCGACAAATAAGTTGCATGAATTTATTTTAAGTATACAATTTGTGATAGTATGTACAATTGATCCTAACCATCAGAGAAGATAAAAAGAGTGATTCTCAATTATTTTGTCATAGCTTATGATATATAATTAATATAATTCCAGAGCCTTTGGAAAGCATATTTAAAGATGATAAAACTCACACAATTTTTCAAGAACCCTAAAGTACCAAAACAATTATGACACATTTTAGTTGGTGTTTCATTTTCAAGTAGAGAATTATTCTATTTAAGGAAACTAGGATTTGTTGTTCACCACAAGAAATTGAAATAAGGAATTAAAAGGGGTCATAGTAAATTAGAAGAACATTATTTATCTGAATTTCCCATGGATAATTCATAAGAAATAAGTAAACAACTTACCTTGTAATGAGAATGAGTTTGAACTCATAGCCTTTGATAATTCTTCTCCTATGAAGAATTAAACCATACTATCTTCGAATGTGGAACGTGAAAGGTAAGGAACTAGGTGGAAAAGAGTGTAAAAAATCAAGGTTATCTACAAAAGTTACTGAGGTTGATTAAATGATCTTTCAAAAAGAGCCTTCCAAGTTAGTGATATTTACATGAAATATAATTTAAATAAATAGCTTGATCATTTTTATTTATTTATTTATTTTATTTACTTAAAATATACAAATAGAAAAGAAACTATTCCCAATTTGCATTCAAATAAAATATTTAAAAAATATATTCTATATGATTCAAAATCTAATAATGTCAGAGAATTTTTTCTTTTTGCAATATCATTGAATTTAGGAGTCATCCCAATAAACATGGCAATTCAATTAGATCAAACCCATGTCGAAAATCCCAACGATCATAATTGAGTACTTTTAATTTTTATTTAATTTTTTTGTTCAATCTAAGTCTTTAGGTAATTTAAGATATATGGAAAATAAAGTATTTCACATATAGAATTAATATTTAACAAATAATTCCATTCTTTGAAATAAAATATTAAATATATTTTTGTATCTAAAAGAAAAATAATAGTCGGATGACCTCATTATTCGACTCAAATCAGGTTGGATTAGGTTTGAATCTAAAAAAAAACTCAACTCGATACGATCAAATTTTGGTCAACTTTTGAGTTGAGTTTTGACCTGAAGAAAATTTTTCCTAAAAATTATTAAAAATATACTTAACATTCCTCAAAACCAAGACTCTATTTTTATAAATTTCAGTATATTCAAAAAGTCATTTTCACATCCTTTAGTTTTGTTTTTTTTTTTGTTAACTATATGTATTCTGACATATAATAAAGTCGAAGCATATGTGGTAATCCTTATACATATTAATTATGTAACGGATAACTATAGCTTATAATGTTGTATGGATTAGATTAGGGATAATGAAAGAAGGTATGATTGGCTTAGATTATCCCATATAGTGATTGGATGTGTCATCCAAGTTGTGACAAAAAAATGCAGCATGACTATTGTGGATCATGGCAAGAAAATCATTCCCTAGTAAGAGTATGTGCATTGTTCTTTTTTTTTAAAAAAAATTAACATGGCAACTTGGAAAGAGTAATCTTTCACTACCTTTCATTGGCAAGATTCTAGAAAGACTAGAAAATTTCAATTTAGATTATTTTCTTGTTTACTGCAAATCTACAACTCTTCTCTACTCACGAGAAGACTGCATTCACCATTTATATAGAACTTTTGCTTATAGAAAAATATTATTTAGACTTTGCATTGCACCGACCATAATTTGGAGATGTAAGATGATATGTTCCTCTGAATTTACAGAAATTATAATAGAGGTGCATATGGATAACATTGCTTATCTCTTAGTCCTCTCTTTGCTAATTGTGTAACAAGTATGAAGAAAGTGATTTAGAGGCATGAACAAAAAAATGCCGCATCATGGTCCAAGAAGACTTCGTGATATCAAGCAAGTGGAGGCGTTCAAGAAACTATTTTGTGACATGAGAGTCTTCAACACTTGGTCATTCGAGATGCTCCATCATCCATTTGTATCTTCTAGTAGATGAGTTCTCTGTTTGACTTGTAGCTTGTCTGAAAATTGTTCGATCATCCATTCCACTCCTTTCATCATTATTGTTAGGAATATGGAGAATAATCAAGACAATGAAGAAGAAAAAATATAAACGCATAAATTCACTTGATCAATGCGAACAAAAGAGAAAAGAAGGCCGCCGCAAAAAAAATCTAACTCTCATATATAAAGGTTCATACCACGGAGATCTTCGGCCCCGCATCCCACGAGAATCAGATTTATTCTTGTCTCTCATTCAAGTTTCTTAACACTAATCTCCAACCAGTTTGTGATAATTAACGTCATGGGGTGTAAGTGATGAGAAATCCGATTCGAGAGAATACCGTCGGCCACCAGCGATCGAACACTCAGGAGGCGATCAAGCAACCAGAGAACAAAAGAGAAGCACAGATTGGGAGGAAAAATCATATTTCGTATTAAAAAAAAGAATCGCATCATACAGTTTCTCTCATCGTGTTTTTATACTGTGTACAAAAAAGAGATAAACGAAAGAAGAGATATAAACTTCGCATATCGACAAACTAACGATATCCGGACATCCGTTATAAAGAATAACTGATGACACGCAGACATAGAGCGACATATACGTAGAACATGAAAAATAATCAAAAGCTCGATAGCAGTCGTGACACACAACGCTCCCCCTCGAGTTGGGGATTGAAACAAGTCGAACAACCCCAACTTGCCCACGAGATAATCATGCTAATGTCGTCCAGTGCTTTGGTCAGAAGATCCGCTAACTGATCCTTGGAAGCAATATGACAAACGCTGATCAAACGCTGCACGAATAAAATGACAATCGATTTCAATGTGTTTCAATGTGTTTCAAAGACTTGTCACGAATAAAATGACAATCGATTTCAATGTGTTTCGTACACTCGTGAAATACAGGATTATTAACCATTTGAATCGCTGTCTGACTGTCTGTAAAGAGCATACACGGATGTGATAAAGGAAGTTGGAGTTCAGCAAACAGGCGATCCAACCAAATTAGTTCTGCAACTGTTAATGCCAGACTTCGATATTCGGATTCAGCGGAAGACCGGGGAACAACTGTTTGCTTCTTAGATTTCCATGAAACCAGAGATCCTCTAACTTTAATGCAATAGGCAGAAAGTTAGAATACACGATGCCCAATCTGCATCACTGAAGGCCATAACAGAGGTATTCTTCTCAGCTGCAAACAAAAGACCTCAACCTGGTGAAGATTTGAGATATTTAACAAGTCGCAAGGTTGTCTGATAATGTGAATTTTTTTGAGAATGCATAAATTAGCTCAGGTGACTAAATGCAAAAGCAATATTCAGCCTTGTATGTGTAAGATATATCAACCTGCCAATGAGTCTTTGAAAGATTTCAGGAGACTAAGAGATTATCCGTGGTGATTTTATCAAAATGCTGATCATATTCAGCAATGGTCAACTTGAGATTTTGTTCAAAAGGAGTGAAGAAAGGTTTAGTTGCTGTGAGACCCAAATCAGCAAGCCAATTTAGAATGTATTTTCTCTTATTTAGAATAATCCCTGAAGATCATCGAAGAACTTTCATGCCCAAGAAAAACTTAAGTTCACCTAAATCTTTCATCTTGATGTGCAATAGCAAAGCGTTCTTGACTGAATTAATAAGTTCCAAGCTATTACCAGCAAGTAATATATCATCCACATATATTAGTAATGCAACAAATTCATCACCTTGAGATTTAGTAAAGAGAGTATATTCATTTTGACTTTGGATAAAGCCAGCATTAATGAGGATTTCAGCGAGTTTAATATTCCACTGTCATGAAGCCTGCTTGAGTCCATATAATGATCGAATGAGACGACAAGCTTTGCATCTAGTCTCCCCCTGAACTTGTAGACCCTCAAGTATAGTCATGTATACTTCTTCAAGAAGATCCCCATTCAAGAAAGCATTGTTCACATCCCAATGAAACAGCAGCCAATTTAATTATGCTGCAACCATAAGAACAGCCCTAATAGTGACTGATTTTGTTACTAGAGAGAAAGTCTCCTTGAAATCCACTCCCTCTTTTTGATTATATCCTTTGGCAACAAGTCTGGCCTTAAATCTTTCTATTTCTCCTATGGAGGTAACCTTGACCTTGTAAACCCATTTACATCCAACTGGTTTCTTCCTAAGAGGCAATTCAACTATTTCCCAAGTGCCATTGTCTTGTAAGGCATATCTTCCATAGCTGCAATCCACCTTGGATCTTGAACTGCCTGTTTATATGAAACTGGTTCTTCAAACTTTGAAATTGATGTCAGAAAAGCTTGATATTGGGCAGTACAAGCTTGATAAGAAACCATAGACTGTAATGGATATTCCACAGAGGTTACCTTAGCAGAAGTAACAACATAGTCTTGCAGCCAACCTGGTCTTTTGATCACTCTTTGTGGCCTTTGAGGAGGAAGAGGAGGAGGAGCTGCTAAAGAAGTATTGAAGTTTTCAGTTAAGCCTTCAGTATGAGATTCATGAACTGGTGAAGAAGTGTCAGAATTACTTGTCTCTGATTGTAACTGATTATCCAGAATAGCATTGTCATTATTGAGAAGAGTTATTGTCTGTAAATTATGAAAAATAGGATCTAACATATCCAGAATGACTTGTTGATTCATTTATGTAAGAACTATTACAGACCTGAAATCCTTTAATAAATTGACATATTTATAAGGAAATATGTGCTCTATAAACTTCACATCTCGAGAAACAAATACTTTCTCTGAACAAAGGTCTAGAAGTCTATAACCTTTATGAATCATAGAATAACCTAGCAGTGCACAAGGCTTGGCTCTCTTGTCAAATTTGTGCGTGATGACTTTGTTAGAAACATAACAAAGACATCCCATAACTTTCAGATGGGTAATGTCTGGAGTCTTTTTAAAAAAACACTCATAAGGTGATAAATTGTTCAAGACCTTTAAAGGGAGTCTATTAATAACATGGACAGCAGTCTTGATTAATTCTCCCCAGAATTTTATAGGAAGATTATATTGAAAAAGCATTGCTCTTGCCACTTCAAAAATGTGCATGTATTTCCTCTCTACAACACCATTTTGTTGGGGGTGTAAGTGCAAGAGCTTTGGTGCCAAATACCCTTGTCTTCAAAGAAAGACTTGCACCTGTTATTATGATATTCAGAACCATTATCTGTTCTTATCACTTTAACTTTTCCATTATACTGATTTTGCACCAATTTAAGAAAATTGCACAAAATAGTAAAACACTCTGATTTTTATTTCAACAAATACACCCAAGTCAATCTCGTATTATCATCAACAAGAGTCATGAAATAGTTGCAGCCATCATGTGTGGAAAGTTTAAAAGGTCCCCAAGTATCTATATGGATCAAATCTAAGATTTCATTTGATTTATTCACAGCTGAATGAAAAGGAAGTTGTGCTTGTCTGGCCAATGGACAAAGAGTACAATGAGATATGTCTTTAGCAATTTTACAATTCTGAAAATCATATGAGACTGTTGATTAACTAATACTCCTCCAGCTGCATTCTTGAAACTGCCAAGATTCTTCAAGAGGTAGTAAAAACCTTCTCTCGTTTCACCAATCTGGTTCTCCTTGCCACTCAGACAGTCCTGAATGAAAACAGAATGTGCAGTGAATGAGACAACACAATGTAAATCTCTGGTTAATTGTGCAACAGATATCAGAATAAAATTTGAAATCTAGCACAACAAGAACTCCATAAGCCTCATGTCAGAACATAAGCATAGGGACAGATTGACCCATTAGGTAAAGAAACAATATTCTTGGAATGTAATGATTGAACATCAATCAACCAGTCTTTATGAGATGTCATATGGCTTGAAGCACTAGAATCAATAATCCATTGCTGAGAAGTTATATATGAAGATATACCTGTCATATTAGTTGAGTGATCCATTGAATTCTTATCCTGATTTCCATGCAGCAGGGTTTAAATATATTTATGTTGTTCCTCAGTGAAGGGTGAATTCATCTGACTATCTAGGTTATCACTCTTGATCTCTACATCTGAATGTTGTAGTGCAGTAGTATTTGCAGTGTTTGGTCCCTTATTTTTGAACTTTTGTGGATAACCAATTATTTTATAACATTGAGTCTTCTTATGTCCAGGTTTCTTGTAGTGATCACAAATAATTTGATAATCCTTTTTCTATTTGTATTGAACTTTGTTACCAGACAATGTCATCTGATCATTTCTTGTATGAATTAACTTTCCTTGTCTTTGTTCCTCTTCAATCAATAAAGAATAAGCCTGATTAATAGAGGACAAAGGAATCATGATGAGGATTTGAGTTCGAACATGATTAAAACACTCATTTATGCCCATTAAAAACCTATATAAATTCCTTTGTTCCATGAAATCAATGTATTCTTTCCAATTACCAGTGGTAGGAACTTATGGTGCCATAAGAGCTAGCTCTTCCCATAGACACTTTAATTGGGAAAAGTATTCAGAAATAGATAGTTGTCCTTGTCGAAGATCATATAAAATGTTTTCAACAGAATACACTTGCATTGAATTGATTTTCTAAAATCTTTCTTTTAGATCTGACCAAACCACATGAGTACTTTGTGAATATGAAATTCTATTAATTAAACCCTTTGCACATGACATACGAATCCAGGAGATGACCAAGGCATTACATCTCTTCCAATGGAATTGGAAATGTGCATCCACTTTATCAATTGTAAAAGAACCATTGACAAACATGTTTATTTTTGGCTAAAAGGGCATTGAACATGGCATCACTCCATTCTACATAATTCTCTGAACCTAACAACTGATCTGGTATTAAAATTAGTCCAGGAGTATCATATGGACTCAAAAAAAGTGGATTCATAACATCCAACACCAGAGAATTCATTCCAGAAGGATTTATACCAAAAGAACTCGAATCAGACATAGCAATTTTAGGAAAGTAGTAGAAACAGAAAAATCACTCAAGTTCCAAATCTGATCCAAACAATTACTAAAGAACAGACCATGATGAGAAATCCGCTTCGAGAGAATACCGTCGGCCACCGGCGATCGAACACTCAGGAGGCGACCAAGCAACCAGAGAAGCACATATTGGAAAGGAAAATCATATTTGGTATTCAAAAAAGAATCACATCATACAGTTTCTCTCATCATGTTTTTATACTGTGTACAAAAAAGAGATAAACGAGAGAAGCGATATAAACTTTGCATATCGGCTAACTAACGATATCCGGACATCCGTTATAAAGAATAACTGACGACACGCGGACACAGAGCGACATATACAGATAACATGAAAAATAATTAGAAGCCCGATAGCAGTCGTGACAGACAACAGTAAGACGTGCAACCTTTTGATGAACACTCACGACTATGATCTTTCTTTAATCCAACAGTTGTTAACTGGGCATGTGAAGGTCAGTTCCTATGAGTTGGATGATCTCCGCAGTGGAGATGCATGTTGTTGATTTCATTCTCTCTTCTCTTGGATTCTCGGGAAGTACTTCAAACAGTCGTTAGCTCGCGTGTTGGAAATCATCATGCCACTTTATAACTTTAGGGAGAATGATGATTAGTTCCAATTAAAAGCTAACCACATTATATATTCCATTCACTGTTGATTTTACCAAACATTTTAAGTGAGAAGGTTGACTGCATTATATTCCACCTTACTTAACCATATATTACAGTACATTGTGGTTCCAACTTCACCTCATCTGAACTAATCACTACCAGTGGACTTGGCACATTCGAGGGCTTCTACTATGTCTGACACATGGAGCAGCTCAAAGTACCTGGGTTGCATATCCCTTAGCTTCCAATACATCAATGAGTGGTTATTTGTCCATGCAGAAGATCCAGAAGTGGTTTATACATAAAGCTTTGTTCCTGCAAAAAAAAAAAGAAGAATATGCATATTTTTACCATCAAGTCAGGTTTCCTTCATTTTTTTACAGGACCGTCAAACCAAATAATGACATTTTTCCCTCTACAAGTATCTGACAACATGTCTTTTTCTTCATCAAAGTTCTTGTCCAGTTTATTTGAGGATACCTGTGCAATGATTGCTGTATTTAACACAACCAACCTTATTTGACAAAGCACGCCAAGATAAAACCTGTACACTTTACTTTCTGAACCAAGTGGTAATTCGAAAACCTATTTTCATATTTTTGGAAAGGAAGGTTGCTCGTTTTTTTTACGTATTATTTGCATGCTTGGTATATGGAGAATAGAAGTAGAACTCTGACCACCTTGTATTCCAGTGCATTATGATTTCACCCCCTGAACCAGTAGGCAGCATCAGTGACTTGGCCCATTTGTGGGCTTCTCTTATATGTAATCGACAGCTGGGGCAGCTCAGAACACTCTGATCGCCATCATGAGTGGTTTCTTTGTCCTTGCAAAAGATCGAGCGGTGGCTTATAACCAAACTCTATTCTTCTTTCCCCTAACAAGGCCTTTGTTCTTTAACAAAAAAAAAATACGTCACTTTTATACTTCAACAATATCCTGCAGGATTATGAAACAAAAAAAAATTATGCTTTTCCTCTTAAAGTCAAGGGCCATCGTTCTCTTCACGAAAGTTCTTGTACAATTTATTGATGAACCAAATAGTAGTACTTTGTTCAGTTGAACTTGTTCATTGTTATCCAGTTGAGTCCTACTAATTATGAGAACTTATATGATCGAACTCCATAAGCATCAATGTTAAAAGATGCCACTATAGTGTTTAACATCTCGAATTAAGTTACTGGGACATTTCAGAGACTTTTGGATACCAGGCAATCCTTTACATTTTAAGCCATGAAGGTTGATCATTCTTTTTTTCACATGATTCGCAATATTAACCCTGTGACGAGCTAGCATGATCACCTTGTTCATGATAGTGCATTTTGATTTAAAGATCACCTTGTGAACCACTACTAGTGGACTTGGCACATTCGAGGGCTTCTTCTAAAACCAACCATCAGCTTGTCAGCTCAAAGTACACGGATGGACGTCTCGTTTACCTTCCAACACATCTAGTAGTTCATTTGTTTTTGCAAGAGAACAAGCAGCTTTTTCTGTTTTTGCTTTGCTTTGCTTTGAGGATGATATTTGTTCTTCTTGCAGAAAAAAAATACTCTACATGACTATGGAACCTACAAATGACATTCTTTTTCTTTCTAAGACTACATTCTTTTTTCCCTCATGCAAGCTCTTGTTTAGTGAATTTAAGGATCTTTGTGCAATGTGACAACTATATTTAACAGAGACAACCTTATATGACAAAAACATATGAAGAGAGAATTGTACAGTCTACTTTCTGAGCTTAGCGGTGGTAATTCAAAAAGACCCACTTTTCTTTACATTTTAGGTGATGAAGGCTGACATATTTTTCACTGGGGTTTTGCATGCTGAGCCTTACCAAGTCTCCAGTGCATTATGATTCCCAAGTAAGTGGAATTGTCACACATCTCTTTTCTACCATGACCAACAACAGCTAGAACAGCTGCTCAGAATAAATATGCAGGTATATACTCTGATTGCCATCATCTCCTTCATTTGGCCTTCCAACAGGATTCTTGGGTGGATTACTTGTCCTTGCAAACAGAGCAAAGGAAGATGTAATCCCATCTGGTGCCTTGTTGGCCAGCAACCACCACCAGCGTCCACTCTCATTTCAATCGATCTCTGCACTATGCATTGCTTCCGTGAATGAACAATTTGGAGAGGGAAAGATGGGCAGTATTATTGAGGCCCCTTTTTCCCTCATCTACTGTACTATAACCTAACAATTTTGCAACTGGCAACCTGGGAACCTAATTTTTCACCTCATCTCATCCCACGGTGCAGTGTACCGACATTGATTCGGGTCATGATACCTCGGAAACCCAGTGAGTCCCAGTGGGATGGGCACAAAGTGGATTTCGGCATGTCTGCCAAGTCCCCACTCAGAAAACAATTTTGCATCAGTCTCGTATCAGCAGACAATGAATCTCTCTCTCTCTCTCTCTCTCTAAGTTGGCATGGAGAGGAACCTTTGTTTTGAACTCCAAAATTTTCACTATAGCTAAGGTTAGGTTTAAAAGGTACTAATTAATATTTTAAAAGGCTCAACCTTTTGAGATATTTTGGCAACAGATAGAACTAAAAAGCTTAGCTTTTCTTATCCAATTTGATGGCATCTGAGAACTGATGCAGCCAATTGCCAAAATCATTGCAGGCTTTGCTGAACCTTTCATTTTCCTTTTTTTTTATTTGTGTGTGCATGTGTCTGTGTGTGTTGTCGTGTTTTCACATAATTAAACAACTTGATCTTGGGTGAGACAATTTATTAATACTATAAATATAATCATCATAGACTTTAGCTTTTTGGACTGCTGTAAGTATATTTAAATCTCTTCCTCAACTGTTCAAGTGATTTCAAGTGGAGAGAAATAGCAAGATTGATCATTTTGTAAAGCCCTTAGGACAACACATCATAAAAGCTTTTGAAATTCGACCATTTCCTCTTATTAGCGTTGGAATCTGCAAGAGAGCTCAGAAACACTGTTTTTTTGTGAAATTGAAGTTAAAGCGAATTAAGAAGTTCCAGACACAACAAAAATGGCGAAATTGTGGCCAATTGGGGTCCAGCTAGAAGCCCCGTCAGCGCCTCGCAATAAAGCCAAAAAGAGAACACCATTTGGCAAATTGTTGGCGTGTGATCAGAGAAGTAGTCGCTCACAGCTGTTCAATTCGGCATGCACCTTCTCCAAATGCCATGCACTCATTGATTCAGATTTAGCAGCGCAGCACTTCTACGACTAAGTAATTACTACTACTCCTTCCCCCCCTTCAATCAGCTGGCAACCAAAATCTTACCAATGCAACTTCCACCAGATTGCTACCGGAATGGATGGAACAAACAGGAGAATATGCACCGAACTAAAGTACGACAAGCAGCAGTGGCGAGGGAGTAGATTGAAGCCACCACCACCACAAGATGCTGCTGCTCTCTGCATCTGCATGCGTGGTGTTGGCACTCCCATAAGACTTTCCATGCATGCTAATTTTAGCTTGGAAATAGCATGCATGTTTTCTTTTTCCCCTCGCCTTTTCTATCAGAATGAACAAATGAATCTAAATGCAATTATCACTAGCTACCAGCAGGAACAAGTATCTCTAGTCATTTCAGCTGTACTGGACTTGTGCTGAGAGAGCATTTTAGTCTGTCAAGTTGCAGTAGTTGATGTTGGCACATCAGGGAGGCCCTTCAAGAAAAATCCTGGAGCCGGCCTCTGAATGCTAAGTCTGAGCTGGATGGAGGACTAAAATAAAAGAAAATAAAAGATTGGAGATTCCCACACCCATTGGTAAGTTCAGGAATGGGAATTATTTATCCACCTTGTATCAGTAAGAAAAAAAAACAGCCATGGCTAAGTAACTCAAGACACAGTACGAAGACTTGCTGGCCATTCTTGTCATTCCATTTTACTGCCTCTCCATCGGATTCCCACTAGGCTGCCTAGCAGTCCAAATGGGACATTACAGTATTCTAGAAACAACTTCAAGCCCTCTGATACTTGATCTTGGTATCAAGGCAAGGGCAAACTAACTAAAGCAGAAAGGAATCTTCACCATTCCTGCTATATTTTGTACGGCAAGGTCAAGTGGTAGATTGCTGATGGATCCTGTTGGGTGCTGTATTTCTGTCATGTCAAGGGAACGAACGGTCTGCTTGCTCTCTACCACAGTTCCATGCTATCAAAAGGCAAAATAATGCTTAAGCCCACTCACCTCCTGCATCTTGCAAGTCATAATGAAACTAAGAATTTGTTCAAGTTATTAACTTACAACACTGCTAAGTTCTTCCTCATTTGGTGAAGAAAGATTAAATCTGATTGTTTGAATGGTATGGAGTTCACATATTAAATGCCGACATCCCCCTTGGGCCTTCCTTTGCAAAGAGAAAAAAAAGGAAAATTTGCCAACATCCTTTATGCTTCTTACAAATGTTGACTCTTAATCAAGAAGTGGCCCTGAAAATTTCATGCAACCTAATGATGACAAAATTTTCTTTTAGAAATAAAATTAGACTATTCAGATAAACATGGTCATAAGCCTGGAATCTCATTCCTAGGAACATCAAAATTAACCCACAGTATGCCAATATGTGTCCTAGCTAATTTGCTTAAATGTAGTAAGAATAAATTAAGTTGGTTAACATAAGTAATTAGTGGGACTGAATTTCAAGATCAAAGTTACAGTCGTGTAGTACATTTTCACAATATTTCTGTTCTTCCTGGTAGTGAAGCTTTCACGAAAGCTTGAACACTTCCCTTGTTAACCAACAATACATGTTCTTCATGGAATAAGTGACTTTTACTCAGATCAAAAATAAGATCCTGGATTTCCACCCCCCACCACTCGCTGACTGCGCGCCATGCAAGTGTCGCTTGGGAATCCTGTGGTGTTTTGTCTTGAGCTGGTAAGTAATTGTGTCTTCTCCTAGGTACATATGCAGCTTAGAAAATATGCAAGAGGGGCATGCACAGGAACTTTGCATGCTTGAATAGTAAACTAATAATTCTGGAACTGGTCTCCGCATCTTTCATGACTAGGATAGAAGACGATAGTGGAAAACAAGAGGTGGCCACTTCACCAAAATGTGTAGTTCAGCTTCACTCAGCATGATCAACAGCATCATTCGAAGGATCTTCCAAATTGTGAGGATCATACTGCCACCACAAATACTGCATTTACACTGCATGCCCACATCAATTATTTTTATTTGTTTTCTTTTGGCATACTCGAGTAGATTCTAGATCATGTACGTACATTCTCTAGCTATTGCATATACACGTTCAATTGTCTGAGTTTAGAAAGCATAAATTTAGAACAAGTAAGAACTTAGCGCGGACGTGTCCATGACCTGTCTACTTCTACTTCTTGCTTTAGATAAGTTCTGCAGAAACAAGTCGATCAATTTGCATAATATTATATATATAGATATACATATACATATACATATAAAGACTGCAAGATACTGAACTGAAACTTAGTAACTTTTTCATTAAGTCATCATTAAAAGGATTGCATGTAATCAAACTCACCGCTGGTCCAAGATCCGAAAAATGAATCTTGTATCACAAAAAGTTATGTATTAATTTTATTTTGATGACGCCATCATGACATCAAAAAATATTTTCGATTGAGATTTTTGTTGGCATTAATTAATCCCGTGGTGAGCCTTTACGTAAGACCATTTTGGAATGCATCTCTATTATCCTACCTGAAAGATAACAATTCTAAACCTAAAAAAAAAGCTCAATCGCATTAATTAGTTGTGTGCACTGATTTCATCTTTCAACTCTTCTGATGTTCCTCTTAACCGTGATGGTGACCTGACTTGTCAGTGCGTGATCTTGTTTAATAAAGGAAAGGGAAAACAGAAAAACAAGCAATGTTTTCTGAAATTTTTTTGGTGTGTTTTGTCAGTACTCTTGGAAATGTGTGAGGGAATTTATTCTTAGGATAATTATGGGATGTTTTTGGCTCTAGACATCTTGTTACAACAAGATCTTTGCTGTATAAGCATGAATCAGTGATTCAGAATCACTTTCTTGTTGTGTCAAGGAAAAGAGAATAAAAGAAAGAAAACCATGTACGGTCTATCAATATTTGCAATTAAAAGGCAGGCAGAATATCTTATCTCACAATTTCATAGTTTTCATTGGTCGAGTAATGCTCCAGCTGGCTTCAAATTTAACTTCATCAAACCATCTGCAGCAAGAAAGAAAAGTTTAGGAGATGGGAAAAGAGAATTGCAGTTGATTGTATGCTAACATCTATAGCTTCCTTAACTACAAAATTAAGGCTAAGAAGCCAAGCTATTTATACTATATACAGAAAGAAGAAAAAGAGGTGCCCATTATTTCTTAATGTGCATACCCATTGTATTATCACTTGTCAGATTGTGTGTATTGTAAAGAAATTATCTGAACCTGCATTAGGAAATGATAAAATATCAGCTATATATATATATAATGTATCAAAAAGAAAATAAAGGGAAAATGGAAGTGTGGTGTTAGTAAATATTAAGTTCATCTTGTTAAATATTTTGGACCGTTATTGTTTTTAGACTAACAACCAGACCATCGAATTAATTTTTTATTCACTTGATCCACTTGAATTTGTTATCTTTCATCCAAACTCAAGTTTCTTTTTTTTTTCTCTTCTCTGATAATCATGAAAAAAAAAGTAAAGGAGAATTCAGTATAGGTCTCATGAATACGTTATTACTGAGGCACTGCACGCGGAGAACCACATTAGCAAGTCTTGTTTGTTAATCAATTCTGAAAGTTTGGTGAAAGATTAAGAAATATTTAAAAAGGCAAAGTAGATAAGAAATCATGGAGAGGTTAAGGTTTAAAAGTGTGCAAGAGTGATGCGGACGAGGAGAAACGGCTAAGAGCGTACGCAAGGACGTTATCACATGAATGGAACTTGATTAATTCATGACAACCTCTCTCTCTCTCTCTCTCTCTCTCTCTCTCTCTCTCTCTCTCTCTCTCTCTCTCTCTCTCTCTCTCTCTCTCTCTCTCTCTCTCTCTCTCTCTCTCTCTCTCTCTCTCTCTCTCTCTCGCGACAAGGCTACCTAACCTTTGCCCCCACGAAGTGTAACGTACGTGTGTATAATACCATCCTAGCTATGAAGTATTTGCCATACACACATGTAATATATAATGCGTTTAACGAAGTGTAGCACCGAAGTGCGGACATATATCAAGCATTTAAAAAAAAAAGAAGTTGAAGCACTTTTGTGTCCTAAAATGTTTCAAATCGTTATTAATAACTATATTTATTATCTTTTAAATTTTCATATATAGTATAGCTTCGGAATATCATAATCCTTCATATACACTATATTTATTATTTTATAATATATTTTTTAGCTTCACAGAGAAATTCTTAAGTTATAAGTAGTGAAATATTAAAGAAAAAGGAAACTGGTATATAAAACCACCACTTGAAAATGTGATATATATATATATATATATATATACATACATACATTATATATATACATGTGTGTGTATTATGTATTATGTATATATATACATGATTTGAATGAATGCATTTCACATTTTGAAGTCGTGGTTTTATATGCCCGTTTCTTTATATATACATACATATATATAATGATCCTAATTTCTCACCAATATGAGGAGAAATTATTTTTCTGTTTTAGTTAGTAGCCCTCAATGAGGTTCATGGAAATAAGAATACACGAGTAACAACGTAAGTGGTAAGTCTTTTTCATTATTAATATATTATGCAACTTGTGCTATACATGACCGAGTTGAGTTCGTAATGATCCCTACCCCTTCTCAATCATGTGATCCAGAGGTGGAAATGTACCCTCCCCGGCTCTCCTATATATACAGAGCTTGGCCTTCGCTTCTCTCCCCAAGCACACAAATATCATCTGTATCAAGCAGGGAGAAGGGAGAGGAAGAGCAGGGTTCTTTTTCCTTCTTTTGTGGGGAGAGAGAGGAGAGAAGCCTTCTTTTCTCTTTTCTTCTCTTAACCTAAGCAAACTGAGGGAAAATGGCAGGCCTATCCGTGCACCACCCTTTTGCCATTCGTCTTTGGGATTCTTGGTACAGGCTTCTCTCATTACTGTTTCACTCTTGAGACCACTGGAAATGTATATACTCTTGGTTTATGTTTTTTTTCCCTTTATTTGTTGTGTCGTACGGTATGTTGTGGCTTCATATATTAATTGTATGCTTTTAACATTTGCATGTAGCAGAGCAAGAGTATAGTTTTAACTGCATATATAATAACTAGGTAAGTTTTATAATTAGTAAAACAAATGATGAGATTTGTTTGGAAGACTATGTCGAAGTGACATTGTGACTCAACGATGACGCACGCCATCACTGCATCATGCACTTCCCTTATATAGCTAGATCGCAATGGTCCTCCCAGGTCTGGTCCAGGCATTTTAATCATCATGCATAAGAACAAAGTTAATATACATGTACATATATATATATATATATATATAAGAATAATTTTAGGCGTATACGGTCACTTTTATTATTAGTTATTATATATAGTATCTTGCTTTTGTTAATTACGGGTTGGCCATTTGCTAATCAGTGATTAATATCTTTCAGGAAACATTATCTCGTTCATGGTTTATCTTGCCCCCATGTAAGTATACATTTAGAACATATAACTCATTTTTTTTACAATCATTTTCGTTATCAATTATGCTCAATTTCCAGTTGATCCATGAGATGTATGTATCAAAACTTATTTTCCTCTGTCGTCGTCGTTGACATGATCGATCAGCCCTACGTTCTGGCGCATATACAAGAAGAAATCGACACAAGGCTTCCAATCGGTCCCTTACTTCGTAGCACTGTTCAGTGCCTCCTTGTGGATCTACTACGCCCTCGTCAAGACAGACGCCCTGCTCCTCATCACCATTAACTCCTTCGGCTGCGTCATCGAGTTCGTATACTTGGCCATCTACCTCATCTACGCCACCAGGAGCGCCAGGGTACGTAACCATTGCTTTCTTTATTGTTTTAGTTTTGGATTATATTCTTCTTGTTTTTTTTTTTACTTGTAAAATAAGATATGACTCAGAAAGAATTCCACCTGTGGATCGAAATGCAGATATTCACCATCCAAATGATCACCCTCATGAACGTGGTGGCGTTCGGGTTGATCGTGCTTCTAACTCAGCTGCTCGCTCATGGCTCTAACCGCGTCGTGATCCTTGGTTGGATCTGCGTTGGCTTCTCCGTCTGTGTCTTTGCCGCTCCTTTGAGCATCATCGTACGTCACCTCTCTCTCTCTCTCTCTCTCTCTCTCTCTCTCTCTTCTCTCTCTCTCTCTCTCTCTCGTCTCTCTCTCTCTCTCATCTCCTTCTCTCTCTTCTCTCTTCTCTCTCTCTTCTCTCTCTCTCTCTCTCTCTCTCTCTCTCTCATCTCTCTCTCTCTCTCTCTCTCTGTGGCTGGTGGTTAAATAATAGTAATATAATGATCATTGCAGAGGCTTGTCATTCGCACCAAGAGTGTCGAGTTCATGCCATTTTGGCTATCCTTCTTCCTAACCCTGAGTGCAATTGCATATGGTTTGCGTACGGCCTCTTCACCCAGGGACCTATACGTCCAGGTAATAATTTATAAGGAAAAATAATGTATATATCCGATATCGCTCAACAATGTCTACGTGTACATATGATTATTTAGCAGTCCAATATATTCTTCTTCTACTCATAGTTCTTTGTTTGTGCATCTTATTGAAAAAAAAAAACACAGCTTCCTAATGTGCTCGGATTCAGCTTCGGAGTCGTCCAGATGGTCCTCTACATCATCTACATGAAGAAGACGGCAGTTGTAGAGCCGACCTCACCGGATCAGAAGGTGGTCATAGTAGATCATGCCATCAATCCTTCAGTTGTCTTGGAGGTACCCAACGGTGGCTTAGCAGGATTCGACGATGACGGCGGTTTCGACAAGAAGAAGGCAAAGGGATCTGCAGATGACCAGGGCGTTGAGTTGAGCTCCCCAGTTTGACAGTGGTGCTGTGAATTTCTCTGGATAGATCGATGGAGATCACTGATTGGAATCTGGTGACTTGATGCATGAATGCACGCAAGCATGCAATCAAGGTTTAACTTGTTATTAATTTGCAGTGTGCCTCACTTCCTTTCCATGTCTCTTCCACCACAAATTCCTCCATGCAATGCTCGTCTCTGGAGTCTTAGGTTAGGGTCCGTACGTATGCTGTGTCTGTCGTCAAATGAAAGCAAAAAAATGTAAAAGAAAAAAAAATGTCTGACTTGGATGCCATGTATCCTTAGTTTCTAGCATGTATGAATAAATTTACTTTCTCTAATTTTCAGATTATCTCTTTAATTATTAGGAATAATTACTATAATTTGAGTTTTACGAATGTGACATTAGTTAGTCTTTGTGATGTGAAAGTAACATCTTTCTTGTATTAAAATCAGGCATACAACTACAAGCATTGAACATGTGAAAGTTTAATCTTAAACAATGAAGTAGAATAATTACCCAATCATGCATTTCTTATCCTAATCATATAATTCTACAAAGAGCACAATGTTGTTAAACATGCTTCGTATCATTTGCAATTTGCTTACTTTTCGTGTATCATAATGAAAATTTTGTTAATTTGTCTCATTTCAGATTACTCCTACATTAGATTCTTCATTTTCTTTGCACAAGAAAATATTAGTAGAATCATAGATAATTAGTGCATTTTATATTAGTTCTTTATTTTAAAATAGCTCTTTACACAATGAAATATTTAGATTGCATGATACTTATTTCATATCATACAAGCTTTATAATTTAAACATACAATATGGAGAGTCTATGTCTTGACAGTTCATTAGTTTATTCAACATCAACTTCTACTTTAATACATCCATTTAGATAATCACATTTTACTTTCAAATCTATGTTGACTCAAAATAATTTGAACACAAAGTGTAAAGTATAATACATTACATGCTATGATGATAACATTTTAAATTCTCTCTTTAAGAGCGTAAAAACCAATTATGTTGATCAATTATTCAAAATGTATGTATCAAATAATTCATCAATTCATAGTTGTGTGTCCATAGAAGTGCATACATTTATACATATGCCTAGGTCAAGCAAGTGGATTTATACATACTTGGAGATCAGAGAACTTAATTAATTAATGGCGACCATCTGTCATGCAACTACTTAAGTCGCAACTATCGTCAAACTGCAAACCGCAACAATGATAGCCTCTCAAACGATCAATTGTTGATGATAAACAATAAAAAATCCCTTTGGTTTAATAATATTGTCAAGTACCTACTGAAAAAACTACTATCATGGCAAAAGATTATTCTCTAAATTGAAGCAATACCATCAGGATGATCCCGTATTATTCAAAAGATATCTGATGATGATCAATTATGAAGGTGAGGACACAAACACACAACACAATATCTTTTCTATCATCATCTCACCCATAAAATCCTTGCCATAACCATATTGAATTCTTAAATCACTTCTCCCCAGAACATCTATGACCAAAATGGAAAGTAATTTGTGAAGGAGCATCATATGGAACTAACAAAGCTAAGCAAAGATGTGACATCTAAGATCCTAAGGTAGCACTTCCATTTGTCCATATCACATTCTATATCTTGAACTTATTTTGGGTATGTAACAATGTTATCTTTTGATTTATCTTGTCCTTCATGGAAATCATGAGTCAAACTTTCTATTCTAAGATAAGTGAAGCATGGAGTCAACTCGTCTTAATATTCATAAAGAATATTAAGATGAGTTGACTCCATGATTTGTTTTACTCATCTCCATTTGATCGCACCTTCAATTATTTCTTAGAGAATCTTGTTCATGTCTTTCTTTATAGTGGGTCTCGAAAGAAACCAGTTGTACATTGCAAACTGTGAGGTTATTCATAGTGAGAGAACTAATAAACAAAATTGAAGGTTATGACAAACTTAAGACTCATTCGAGCAATTAGATTCAATCTTGGAAAATATTTTTTGCAAGAGAAATCAACATATTTTTATTAAGTTAGTTCAATTAGAGTTGATTAGCTAAACTCATTGATTGGTTTTGAGTTTGTTGATTATTCACAAATTCCTAATTTAATAAAGTGAGAGTTTATTAGTTTGTGGTTATCATTTTTTAATGATCATTATGCTAAAAAATATCAACAAAGATTGAATTTCAAGGTGGGTGTCGTGGACCTTAATCGATATTACTTTCACAACTCGTATCACATTTCACTCGAACTTGTTCCTATTTTGAAACCAATAAGAATAGTTTGATAATATAACAAGCTCCCAAGATTTGGCACATCAAGATATCCTTGTAAATCTTAATTAGTCAACAATCATTGTGGATAGACACTTGAAGTACTACGATTATAACTTGTGCACTTGTGCCCAAGAGTTGTGTGATTTACATGTTACAAATTTCAAATTTTGTCATGCCATAATCATTGTTGCAACCATTGTCATAGTTTACAATTCACCTTATGTCACAATCTACATTTTACCGTATGTCACAACCATCTTTTATGTGCATCATTAAGCCTTATGATAGCATTAGCACTTGCAGTTTATCTACAAAATCATTTGGATGCTCACAAAATGGACCTTGGGAGGCCACCCTACTTGGGATTGTTGCCTTAAGGCCTCTCTTATGAATATGTGAGGTGATCATACGACCAACACTTAAGCCAACATCGGAACCAGCAAGATGACCTTAAAGGGTATGATGCCTTATGGCTCTAGCACATGCCATCATGAGTGTTGCAATGCACCAAGTTTGCATCCCACATGGAGATCCTATTAAACCTACTTACAGCAATCCTAGCTCAATGTGCAAGTGCAATTCATTAGCCCTACTCAAGGGTCTAGAAGGTTGCTATTGCCCTATAGGTCATCATGTAGTCTTAGTGACTTTTTCCTAATGGCCCAAGTATTGTTCCAAGGTTGTAGGATAGTCACCCTATAGGACCTCTTGGTAGAGATATTGCCATGGGACCCTGAGAGGGTGATGCTCACACTCATTCGAGACAACGTGAGTTCACAGTTAGTGAAATGACTTGATATGTTAGCATTGTAGGAAATGACATTAAGTGAAAATAGTGCTAACAAATCACAATCTATAGTACCAAGTGTTAGTCAATTAGATTAAAACATTTTAATGCATAAGAACATTGTGACATAAGAGAAAATTATAATAAAACATTTTACTATTTAAATATTCTCAAAAGTGTAGGAATACATAAATGAATATGCATCTTGAAATTGGAATGCACTGGTTTACAGAAAAGTTAGTTATGAGACATAATATATTAATTTAAAAAATGTATGATCTAAAATAGCAATGAGAGGGGAACAAGGTGAATTGATATATGGCTACTTTTCTACCTAACTTTTCTTCTACGCAAGCAAAGAAAATAAAACAGTCAATAACAAACTTACCTTACGTACAAAATAAGATATTCTCTCAAATAAAATAGACAAAACCATGTAACAAAAGTCATAATCAAAATTTTCAATCTCGAGATTTGATGTAAAGACTCAAGGTTATAGACCAAGGGTATAGTCTCATATGAAGATGATTACAGTTTTACATGTAGTTATATGTTTCATCTTAAAAGACATATTTAAATTTGTCGAGTTGAATGTTCAAAATGAATAATATCTTATGTGCTAGGCAGTAATGGAGCCGGCCTTAAAATCTGGGGGGGCAACATGTATATAAATGCTATATCTTAAATTTGAACCATATGGGAACATGGCATGTGGATCACTCAATGATGACCTTGAGGAGTAATGGAGAAACATTATAAGAACCCATGGTTATAAACCAAGGGAATATAAATAGTAAGGTGTTCATGGGTTTAAATATAACTATCATTTTTATCTTTCAAGATGTATTTTAAATTCATATGAGCCAAGAGTTCAAAGTAAAAAATATCTTGACAGGTTAAGTGGTGGTACATCTTATATAGTTCTTATTGTTCCACTCAATTCAAATTAATGTAGAGCATTTAAGGAGTCCGGAACACTTGTTAAACAATTAGAAGTTATTCTAAAGAAAACTAATACTATCATGGATGATGGTTGGAAAGATAAAACAATAGTCATATAAATATTTTATTATTATTATTATTTTAAAAAATCATTTTGTTAGATCAATTGGTGCATGTGACGTTATAATATATTTGTGAAGTTAGTATTGTTTATTGAACTAACTAATGTTGTGTACTTAATTATTGATGAAAATTTTACCTTCAATTTTTTGCCTCCTTGCGATCCCATTATTTGAATTTGTTCTTGATATATATTGGTAAAATGGAGTTTTGTAAATAGCTTGAGAGGAAAAGGCATATAAGGTAACATAATTTGTTTAGAATAATCCTTTTTACTATCTAGGTTAAGATAACATGTCAATATGTTGAAATTCCATATCCTTGCCAACCCATTTTGTATTTATCACATTAAAAATTATTTGTGAGTATGAGTTTGATTTCAAGCATTGGTGACAATATAATTTTTATAAGTCCACTATATTACCATAATAATAAAGCTAAAATTATCTTATATGTTGTATTAGATAGTAATTTTATAAGTCCCCTATATTCCCATAATAATAAAGCTAAAATTATCATATATGTTGTATTAGATGGTAATTTTATAATTCCACAAATATTGTTTTTTTATGTATAGGTCATAAATCAAGTTTTGGATGATTCTCCTTGCTTAATTATAATGAATTTAATGGTTTGAATGTTTCAATAATTGGTAATCGAGAAAATAGATTGTTGATTCTCATTTTTAAGGTAGATGAGTAGTTAATTATTGTTAGTTTTAAATTTATATTTTTTATTGGTTAAGTTCAGTAGAAAAGAGAACAATGTATAACATGAATTTGTGAACTTTAGAATTTATTTACAAACTTCGTTGGCAAGAAAAAGATATAATATGTATTTTAGAAGTTAAAACTTAACCATTTACTCAGGGATATTATTGAATTGTATTATAATTATATTCATATTGACATGCATGTGAATATTGAAATATAAAATTTAACAAATATGTAAAATAAGATGACCTAATATTATTTTACAATAACAACAACAAAATCTTATCCACTGGATGAAATCGGCGACCTAGTATTATTTCATTACACTAAATTGGACCAGCACAACTTACCAAGTCTTGCTAAATACAGTTCTAACAAGTAGCAACCATGTAACAAAATGCCTGCCAAATGAGTATTTTGACCAACAAAATACATGCGCCTCATATTTCCAATTGATCATTTGTTTATACTAGCGTCATTAATCTTTTATAATTTATAGGAGATAATAAACCAGTTATCGACAACTTCGAAACCAAAACCAAATCACACGGAAGTAGCAGATGACAACTCCAAAACCATCAGGCAAGTAGAACAGCACTTCATCACGATTTCTGCGAATCCATGAGTGAAGTAATAACAATACTTGGAAAAGCACGCAGCACTTGCCTGACGCAAGAAAAAAAGCCGACATGAATGATGGAAAATCAAAAGAATACAAATATTTTATCTAAATGGAAAACGACAAAACAATGTTGACAATAGTCAGAACTAACTAAAAGATCCCAAGCAAAATGATCCCTAGAGGAAAGAAGACTGATACAAGACCTGACTAACAAGGGTAATCTAATACTGGTACAACATGTTAACAGATGCCCTGTCATTACGGTCAGAAGCAGCTCAAATTATGAACATGATGATCTCCCCCTCTCTCTATACGGAGTGGAGATTGTGCGCGTCTCAAATTACAAAGGTGTCCGCAAGGATATTCAGCTAACTCTGCATCTAATTGTCCGCATTTTCAATCTAAATCTTCTTTCATCCTAGACTTACACATCATCTTCATCCTCGTCATCTTCATCTGTCATACTGTTTATGACATCTTCAATTATTCGCTTTACCTCTGATTTTCTATCCATCAGATCCATCTTGAAGTGAGCCCCTGTACAATATTTATATCCCAAAGACATATTTAGTTCCAAAATGCCATAATAAAATAACAAAGATTATACACCATGATACATACTACGAACAAAATTCTTCAGTACAAAGAAATTAAAGAAATGCTTTAGATGAAACATGGTCTTGCCAATGTCTAAAATATGTAGTCAAGAAAAGATACCTAATTGCCTAAGAATGTCAGCCAAAGTAGCCTGCATAATTAATAACAGATTAAAGTTATAATCAAATTACTAGAGAAAAAAGTGCTGCAAACATCAAGCAGCAAAGCAACATACAGTATTGAAGTCAACTTCTTTCAATATCTCAGCCACAACAGCATGCAATTCTTTGGTGCTTGGTCCTTTAGCATCCCCATCTGACTTTGATTTTCCTAGATTCATAATAAACAAATGTGAGGGATATCAGGCACATAAGTGGACCAAATAACTCTTAAGGTAGAATGAAAAACAAGGTAATGCAAAAAAAAAATCCATTTTACAGTAATGCTCATTGGGAGGCCATAAATTCATCTCCTAATGCATAATACAGTTGAGAATAAAGGTGTGATACACACCAACTCGTGAGAAAAAAAGGTGATTCAATTCTCAACACAGGTTTATGTTCTCATTTTATTTTCTAATTGATCTCTGTTTCTTTCTAGGTTCATGGACCTCCTGTAATCAAAACCAAAAAAAAGAGACAATCTCAACATAAATGTTGAACAATAATCGATATAAATTATTTTGG
The DNA here is from genome assembly GCA_030549335.1 of Pontederia crassipes. NCBI lineage: Eukaryota > Viridiplantae > Streptophyta > Magnoliopsida > Commelinales > Pontederiaceae > Pontederia > Pontederia crassipes. The sequence goes on from CM060190.1 coordinate 43,416,462, forward strand.
GACCATCTACAAACAAGTATCATTCTACTAAATGACGCAACAGAAAATTTTGAAAATCAGAATCAAATGACTAAAAGCCATTAAAGAGAGGATGTTCACCAATTTGAAATAAATTTAAAACAACAAATGCATGAAAGTCAGTAACAAGAAAAAAAAAGGCAACAAAATTATATGGCAGCCAAAAATATCTATCGCACCTTGCTTTTTTGTGGAAGTTTTTTGCTCAGACTTTGTAGGCTCTTTCTTGCTAGAATTCCCTTTCTTTTTTGCATCATTTATCTGTTTTTTGCTTGCGTTGCCCCTTTTGCTCTTGGAGCTTGAAGCTGGTCTCGTTTCTTTATCATTGACAGGAGAACTATCTGAGGTGTTTTTAATAACTTTATCTGGATTTTTTTTCCTAGAAATTTTCACCTTTGTCGAGGACTTGGAACCCTTGTCCAGATCCTTGGAAGAACCCTTTTTTACTTCTTCAGGTGAACTTGATTCATCTTCACCTGTAACATCTGCTGGAGCATCTTTTTTCTTTATCTTGGATGACTGAGGAGACTCCTTTTGCTCATCATTAAATTCTTTGTCAGTTTCAGCAAGCTCCTCGTGATTATCCTCCTCTTCTTCCTCACTTTTATCATGTTCGCTCTCATCTTCCGAGTTCTTTCTATCTTCATCACTGGATGCTTCCTTCGCATCGTCATCATCAGCACCTTGCTCTTCATCTTCATTGACAGATTGGTTCCGTTTCTTTCGTTGTTTCTAAACAGCACAAGATTTTCTTAGTAACAATTAGAATCTAACACTTAACAAGAAAACACAAGTATTGAGGAAGGCAATAACACTGCAAATGTTGATCTAGGATATAATTTGTTTTAGGGTCATCTACGATGCAAATCAGCATAAAGAAGGTAACAATTAATCACATATATACATTATAAGATACAAATATGGCATACCCCACAATGTCATGTAAAGTAAACACAATATAATGGACACATCCAAAATTGAAGAAATCATATCTTACAAATATGACATACCCCACAATGACAGTTTTATGGGTATCATTCACTCACTCATTCAAATGAAAGCTCTGGATGAGTAATCATCCATTTTCCCCCACAAAGAAAAATCTTCTATGACTATCCATTCTTCGAAGAAAAATTCTATCTTCATTTGTTTACTTGAGAAACTCAGGAAATCAAGAATAAGATATCATATGCCTAGCTTAAGATGAACAAAATAGTGACAATCATGAACAGAACAAGGAAAACAAAGAAAAAAAAAACACATCCAACAGTCAAGTAAACCTTGGCCTTTCCATCAGAAGATTCTCCTCCAGATGCACGAGTTCCCTTTGCCCTCCTCCTTTTCTTACCTTTCTGGAAGTAAAACAAAATTGAGATATAATACAGAAAGGAAAGAAACAAACTTATTAATTCTAGAACATCAGAACTATATGACCTCCAACTTTTCTGCAAGTACAACATCTCTGGTAACATGAGGTGATTCCATAAATTCCATTAGCTTAGCTGATATCTCTTCCTGTAAAAAACAACTTAAGATAGCATCTCAAAGCTTCTTATAGAAAGTGAAGTAATAGATATTGTTTACCTTCTTGGTGGTTGTTCTCACTTGAATGTCTAGTATCTCACAGAAATCAAGCAATTTCTCCTTGTTATATTTTTCAAGCTTTTCCTTAAGCTTTGCCTTTTGCTTTTCCTGTATAAAGGCACAATTTAGATAGAATTAGACAAGACAATAAATTTAAGCTGTTTCTTATAATCTAACTAGATCAGAAACAAATTTTATGACATAATCCCACAAGCCACTCCTAAATATTTTTGGGAATGATATTAACCACTGAACAACATGTAATACTGAATTGAGACATGAGCACAACAGTACCACTACGCAGTTTTGTTGGAAAAAGTGTGGTCTTGAGCAGGATGGGACAAAACTGTAAGGATGGAAAACCAAGGCATTATCTCAAGGTGGTAGATTAGTTATATTTTTTTGAAACAGAGGTAGATTAGTTATATTTAATTGTCAGGAGTCCCAATTTCAGGATGGTCCAAAAGGTTAAGGCTTTGTTTGGCAATTTAATGATGCAAGGATGGTCAGGACGGTGGAGTAAAGGTTGATGACATTGTGTGTGGTGAAAGTTTATACAAATCACGTTTCGATATGAATTCATGGGATGGGTTGGATTAATTGAATTCACTTTGTTTGAATACAAATTATAATACATGGGTTATGAAAGGTTAAGTTAGGTAAACATGTTTACTACTCTTGATTGAAAAGAAAGAAAAAGTAAAATCCATATTAATTATCTCTAACCCTCCAAAAACCACTAATTTGATGGGTTTAATTTCAAGTCACCAAATAACCTCAGTTAAATTTTTAAAAGTGATACCCAAACAAAGTGTAGACTTTTTAAACCCACCCCACCCCAATTAAACATAATCCGTCCCTACTAATCCTTCCATCCAAAGAAAGCCTAAAGGCCATCAGAAGGGGCTTTTCTTCAGAGGATCTAGTGCTGGTTTAAGGACAGCATTCAACTAGTTGCTTGATCTGAGGTGTGTCATCTTAAGGAGGACAAGGGTCCTGGTCACTTAGCCTGCAAACTGTAAATGAGGTCCTCCTTGGCATGTGAAGGCCATCACCTCTTGTCCACTGGAAAGGATCTATATCTTATGAATTTCACAAAAAATTATAATAGCAATTACTCATGGAGGCCTGTCTTCAACATCCATGCGGATGTCTCCCCTTTTTGGAAGTTCTTTGCCAAGGTTATCCCTCAGCTGAGACCCCACTTCAAGCTAGTTATTGGCTCAGGCAGCTATTTTTGTTTTTTTTTTGGCACAATGAATGGCAACTCATTGGCCTTTTATCTTCACTCTAACCTCAGTTGTTTGCCATGGCTCAGGGGAAGAATGGAAGACTGATGGATGCATGGTTGGATCCAATAGGCTCAGGACGTGGATGTTGGGCTCTAACTTCTTTGTACTTAACCTGATCAATGATTGGAGGATTTGACTAACATGTCAAACCTAATCGGTCATAATACCATCTGAATGATTCTGTACAAGATGGATGGTCCTGGACAAAAAGTAATTTTAATGTCGAGCAGGCCTATGGACTGATACAAGGTTTTGGACAACTATTTGAGGACTTCAAATGAACTGCTGCTTCCTATGGAAATCTATGAATCAAGTCAAAATCATTATCTTTGCTTGGTTGCTTAGGAGAATGGTGACTAGAATCACTAGACAATGTCACATGGCATATGTAACAGAGAAGATGACATGACGGCTCTTTTTTGGTTGCAACCTCTCAAAGGAGATATGAAATCTGTCTCAAACCAGCTACGCCAGCTACATAAGAGGTTTTTTGGGGCGTCATTCAGAAGGAGTCTCCCACAAGTATCTCAAATGTCCAAATCATTAAGGGATCCCTCAAAAAGAATCCCAAAGGAAGAGGGATGTGATGTTTGCTATTTTGGGGGCAACTTGGTTACAGCAAAACCATACTACCTTTTGAGGTAATTGTTGTCATATAGAGTATATTTTGAATCCTGTGGTACCTTTTTGGGCTTCCATTTTTTGGGCTTCCATGCAGTGTCATCAATTATTGATAAGGAAATCTTGCAAAAAAAACTATTGACAATGAAATCTTCAGTTAACCATCCTTTTCCCTTTCAAAAAGATATATGAATCAAAATTATACTTGATTTGAAGAATATATTAGTTTATTTTTCCCTTCTTTGAATAATGTAAGGGAATGCAATTAATGTCTAATCCCAAAAAACTGTCACATAAACTCCCTTATGTTCCTCTCAAAATAAAAACACCATACCATTTACACCACAATTCCAGTACAAAGACACTGCACTTTCAAGCTTACAAATGATGTGTTGTGATACAGGTGTCTTTTTTAGAAGGTAAAAGGAAAACTAAAAGGATATTGTGGTCATCCAACTATGCTGAGATAAGGAAATGTACAAATGTGACCAAATTAATACAATATCAAAAAATAAAATAAAATATATCTGAGAACGTTTCACAATGATCCTCCCCATTTCCCCGTAAAAAAAATTGATATCAAGTGTTCTCGATTAAAATTACACTATCCCTTCGGACATTTGAGCCAAAAGACAGCCAATGGTTCAGACCGAAGGAATAGTGTAATTTTAATAGAGAACGCTGATAACAACATGATAACATATTGCTGCTCAGCACAATACCCCCAATATAGGCATGTCTATAACAAATCCACTTTGTATACAAGCGTACAAGCAAAAAACAAAAAGATTTAAATATGGATAAAGATATCTTCTTAACCTCCATTGACAATACACATAGCTTAACGATAATTTCAGAACAAGCAACACAAGATGACCAAAATGGAATATAAACCACCTCATTTTCACTCCATACAAAGCCAGAGAACTGGAGAATATTCCTCTTAAGAAAATGCGCCTGAAATACGAAAAAACACAAAAGAATAATAAAGATGACATCAGATATAAAAGGAAATACTACAACACAACTAATAGCTTACATTTGACTTCTTTCCAAAAAGAATAGCATGAAGAATTTTAAGATTCTCATCAACTTTTCGCTTAGACAACTTGAAAGACACTGCACAATGAAACAAGATTGAGGAAAATTCAAGCATATAATCACAGAGTTGATGTAAATATTTGGCACCAATAAGGTATTTAGTTTACTTATAGGAAATTTAAAACAAGCATAACTAAGACACGCTTCTCTTGCAGCCTAGAAATATGAGACACATATGAAGGCTGGTGAAATGAGCAAAATATTTTCAGGCAAAATCAGGATTATGAAACGAACATACCAATAGCATTTTCCCGTAACAACAATTTTGATTATTGAAAAGACTTAAATGTACTTGTTAACTCTAAGGAAAAACATAAAACACTGTTACATAGTCCCAATGGTAATAGCAGATAACAAACAGTTGCATAGACCACATGGTAATGGCAGATGAAAAAGGATAGTGGCCACCATTTTAGCCTTACAACCATTAAAACATGCTAACCTCAAATCGTTTGTTCTTTAAGCACATCTCTCTAATTGTGTATTTAATATCAGCATTGTTCAATTTTTACAAAAACATAATGTTCTTTGTGAACCAATTTATTCATATATGTTACTGGAATATACTGTTCATGCTGCCATGATCAACAAATTCACCTAGAAACCACCGGGCTTCTTATTAAATTGTAGACACATAAAAAAGTTCATAACATACTTCTTTCATGTGGAAAGAATCAAGTGCCTACTTTCCCTAAGGGTTCCTATACCCAAAAAGAAGTTCTTGCTAAACCATTCCACGTTTTACAACAATAATGCATCAGAATTCTTAAACACTAACTTTCAGCTATTCATCCAAACACCACGATAGCTAAGAGTTTATCTCGTCATCTAGCATTATAAATCATGAAAAGAACAATAACTAAGTGCCAAGTAGCAAATACAGGTATCCACTATTGATTACCATTGGGTATATCTTTCAGCTTAGTTCCCGAACCCTGCAAATTAACATCAAGGTCAAGCCTTTTAAGACAAAAAATTCGAGATTCACGAATCCCGATCACCATCGAAGCAAACCCTACTCACGTACCTCCTTGAAGGACAGAGTCTTGCTCACGGAAGCCTTCCGGGGGGACATGGCCGCATACCGCTCCACGGCCTTCCTCTCCCTCGACGGCCTCTCCACCGGCGTAGCCGCCGACGACGACGACCGCCGACGCCTCCTCTTCTTCTCTTCCGTCCCTTCTTCCTCCTCCCCCGATCCTCTCTTTCGCCCTCTCTTCTTCTTCTCCTCCACCTCCCCCGCCTCCTCTTCCTCCTCTTCCTCCTCCTCCTCCTTGGCGCCACCAGCGTCCTCCTCCTGCTCCTCCCCCTCGGCCCCACCGCCGTCATCCTCCTTCTCCCCACCGTCTGGCGCCGCCGGCTCCTCGGCGTCAGGGGAGGCGGCCGGCGGCGGGGGTTCGGACTCCCCGGCGAGGGGCTGAGGTTGGTCTGCGGCGTTGGAGTCCATGGGAGCGGAATCCCTAGCGGAGCAGCAGCGCGCGATCTTGTAGTGGCAGTAGCAGTAAGAGGGGAAGAAATGGAAAGGCGACGCGGGGGGCGAAAATTTTGGGTTAGAAAGCCGCGAGACGGCGGGTTTGGGGATTTCGGATCAAGGCGCGGACTCCAAAAAACGCAAAAATAAATAGCAATACAAGTGAGGGGTTTTTTTTTTGCGGGCGCGGGGCCGAAAAATCAATTGCGCTCCGCAAACTGCAGTTTCGAAATTTCTCGCGTCCGGGCGCGGTCGAGAGACGAAGCGAGAATACACCGTACACGAAGATTGTACGCTATGTTGGACGACCCACTGCCGCGTGGCCCAATAAACGTAGGTCCTTTCATCGTTTGTTCATCCAAATTTTTTTTTTTTAAATATCAACTTTATCATTATTTTTTAAATTATTTCCTTTGATCACTCTTAAACTATCACGATTTTTTAAATCTAATTTTAAACTACTAACTTCATCTTTTGAGTCCTTAAACTATTACAATTTTTTTAATTTGATATTTTCATCCAATTTCGTCAACTTCTCAATTATCTTTGATTTTTTGCATTTATAAAAAGTCGATTATACCCCTATTATAAGTGTTAGTTTATTTTTTTTAATAATATATAATAAAAATAATTTAAAAAAAAAGAACCGTCACTGGAGATCCTCGCCGCGCGCGAGGGACATAAGGGCCCCTCCCCCTTCTCCCTCGCCCCGCACGAGGGGGCTCCGGCCATAGGTGTGTTTTTATTTTTTAAAAATTAATTTTTATTATCTATTATTTTAAGTACAAATATATTAACACTTGTGTACTATAGGTATAATGGACTTTTCACAAATGTGAAAAATAAAATATTATCAAAAAGTTGACGAAATTGAACGGAATGATCAAATTAAAAAAATATTGTGATAGTTTAAGGACAAAAAAATGAAGTTTGTAGTTGGAGTTAGATTTAAAAAATCGTGATAATTTATGGGTGATTACAGGAAATAATTCTTATTTTTTTCTTATTATGATGACAAAATTTGGAAAAAAATTATAAATACTAGTTAAAATAATATTTAATAATCATATCTTATCTTCTTATCTTTTAATATTTTTTTATATGTAACATTCTCCACCAGCGTGTGATATTATCCGCTCTGGACCTCGGCTCGCACGGTTTTACCAAAACGCGTCACCTGGTATCAGAGTAGCGCAGCGGCTCACCTCTATATTCAGCGTGATAATGTCCGCACCCTAGGCTCACGGTTTTCTAACGCGTCACACCTATTGAAGGACATGTTCCCATATATATCCAGCGTCTCTCACGTGACTTGTGCATGTGAGACTAATCCAATGCATGCCCCATGCATCCTTCCCCCTTAGGGGACTCAACGCCCTCGTTGAGTTATCGCACCCCACCATGCACAGAGGTTCATGCGGAGTGGCTCTGATACCATATGTAATATTCCCCACCAGCATGTGATATTGTCCGCTCTGGGCCTCGGCCCGCACGGTTTTACCAAAACGCGTCACCTGGTATCAGAGTAATGCAGCGGCTCACCTCTATACTTAGCGTGATACTGTCCGCTCTACCCCCACCCTAGGCTCACGATTTTCTAACGCGTCACACCTGTTGAAGGACATGTTCCCATATATACTCAGCATCTCTCCCGTGACTTATGCATGTGGGACTAATTCAAAATATGCCCCATGCAATTTACGTTCCAGGCATTTTTTCGGTAGAGTGAGAAGTATAGTCGATAATATTCTAATATTATCTTTTAATATTTTTTATGATATTAAAGAAGCATGAATGGAATTGATATTTTATGTTAAAAATTAAGTTAACCTACTTTTGGATGACACTTATCGGGTCTTAACAGTCAAATCCAAGAAAATATTGTACCTATAATTTCTAACTTTATAGTGTTGAAACAAATTATAATTGCAACGATATTTAAGAAAATAGCCTAATTTGAGGTAAATATCAGAATTTTTATAATTTATCTTTTTTTTCCCTAAGATGGGTTGTCTATTCGAGTTATGTGTCGTATTTCTTTTTTCCTCCACGAGTCACACTTTAAATCAATGTCTGGACGAGGGAAAATCCATCCTTTTTAAAATAATCTATTAGTTATCATTTTATTATTTTATAATTATTATTTTACTATATTAGGATGTTACAAGGAGAGTAGTTAATAAGAACACATAGAGAATAGAGAAATGGGACACACAATGTTCCCCGTACGTCGGATAATTAGTAAACGAGTTATCTCAAGTGAAAAAAGATAATTGATAGAATAACTCAAAATTGAAAGACGGTCTTATTAGAAAATAAAGTCAAAGATAAATTTTAAAAATAATATAAAGTTTTAAAAATAATTATTATATTCTTAGTTATGTTTAGCAATTCTAAAAATAAAATCGGTAAAATCTCCTCACTTACTTATTTTATGTTATTTGTCAATACATACAAAAAACACATATATTATCATTAAAATTTAATAAAAAAATAATAAGATAGGAAATTTACATATTATCATTATATTTTTTCACAAACCATCTCGCATATAACCCCACAGAATCAAATCTTATACAACCTTACAAAAAATTTCTCATAAACTTAATTACAACATTTAAAACTATCTATTACATATGCATGCCTCAAAAAAATAAAAGTGAAGGGGGATTAAAGTGCTCTAGCGGCTCGACCTCCTTTATATGCAGCAAAAACAAGCTCCGAGTCGACTCAACTCGAGAACTTACAAGTATCTGAAAAAATATTTAAAATGGGTTTATGAGCAATAATCATTTGCTCAACGAATGAAATAAAAGTACAACATAGGGGAATATAACGAGTGCATATAGCATATAACATTTAAATAACCATATTTTTTCATATGAGAAAACATTTAAAGCATAGCACATATAACATAACTTATCAAATCATATGAACTTTCATAGAAGTAAAAGTAACTCAAGATATCATAATTTTCATATTTAAACTCCATACATGTGTCATTGCACATAATCATTATGGGTCAATACATATCACTATATGATCATGTATCATATAGTTAAGCAGAGCTTCATAATCAAAAGTCACGGATACACAGAGTAAATCATGAGTCAATACGTATCCCTCTATGATTGTGTCATATTGTTAAGTAGAGCTTCACAATCAAGAGTCTCAGATACGCAGAGCAAATCATGGGTCAATACGTATCTCAATCATAATTGTGTGCCACCCAATCATGATTTTCAAATACGCAGAGCGATCATGGGTCAATAGATGCACGTAGAGCAGCCCCCAAAAGGCAAAGACACCCGATATACGCCACAAAGGCTTAATGTATATCGAATGTGGTCCCAAAGACCTTTTTCAAATAGCATGACTAATGAACACATGAAGATTAATAATATCAAAATACACATGTCATAATCTCATATCATTATCAAATAAAACTTATTTTCACTTCACAAGCATTGTTCCATGAAATATTTTTGTATATGATGTTACTCCATCTCATATAAAATCCTTGAAACATGTCATAAATACTTTTCATATCTCAAGATATATTTCACTAATAACAATAATAAGCTTTGCTTGAGGTAATATCATAAATAAAAGAATTAACATATAATATTTTGTTATGTTATAAATTTACCCACTAACCTTATACTTTATCACTTCAAGGAGGTTTATTAGATTTCCTCATTTTCACTTGCAACTTGATGTTTTCCTACAAGTAATAATGCCATTTTTACTTCTCAATCACTAATAAGGTAATATGCAATGCATCCTCATGATGCATGAATGATTATGCACTATAAAATGCATGTAATCCTCTCTAATATCAATTTATAGTTTCAGGTATTCATATTCATAAGTTATTCTATACTTGAAACTTTTCAATTCTCCAAAGCTTAACTAGATGCTGTCTCAGGATTTCAGACTGAATGTATGTTAATAAATTAATCATAACTTCTTAATCACATTGGCAAATCTTATGATTATGGATTAATTACAAACTAGACATAAAATTTTCAACCTCCAAGTATCATTATCAAATACCAAGTGAGTAAGTCAGGACATCCCAAACAATCTGACATAGGGTTTGTGTCCTGTCATACTCTATGTCACTGAAATATTGATTTATATGTTTCTTCATACTTGTTCCTTTAATTAGAGCATAATTTATCTGAAAACTAGACTGCATTAGTATTTTGTCATAAAAATTAGAGAATTTAACACACTATATAGACTTATAACAAAAATAGTTAATTCAGGTCGCAATCTATCAATGTCCTGGAATCTGACAGAAGCATCACTACGAAATGAAAAATTCATTTCTCCTAAAATACAAGTTCAAATAGGATGATTTTACCTCTCATCGAACCCTTGGAATGTCTATTTAAGCATATCCAAATTTTGAAATCCTAATTCACTCTATTATAATTGTGCCCTAATTTACAAATGGAACTTGCATCAGACTCGAGACAGGATGAGTGACTTGCGAATGTAAGTTCATAACTTCATCTATAAAACTCCTTTTTAGGTGATTCGAGAGGCCATGGAAAGCTAACTTCGAATGGATGAACCATACAAAATTTCATAATTTATAGTTCGTTTATCACCAAGTACTGATTCTCTCAATCAGAAGAAAAAGTTCCAAATCAAAACTCACATGGAAAAGCCGACGTTTCCGATTTTCCCCAGGTCGGTTCACTAGAGTTCTTCCTCTTGGTAATTTTTCTACGGTGAAAATATAATGTTAAGTGGCTTATATATGTTTTTCAGAATTTTCTGAGGTCTTATGGCAGTTTGGAAAAATATCCCTTTCAGCAGCTCTCACTTGTATGCTTCAGCTGCTTGGAACTTAAGTGATGGTCAATCATATTTTTTGTCATAACTAAGTGTTTTAACCTTAATTAAGCTTACTTAATCCTATTTAAACATATATATTATAATATTTAGAAATTTTATGATTTATTCCTAATAATCCTATATAATTACTTTATAAAGTTTATCGACAATTAACTAATCATTATGCACTAGTCGAAATATTAATTACTATATATAAATATCACTAAATGGACATCCAAACTAATTTAGTATGTTACTTAAATGCATGATTATGCACAAATGATGTTTCTAGGACACGTCCTTGACAATTCTCCCCTCCTTAAAAAAAATTTCGTCCCCGAAATTTGGTTACCTCTTTTAGGGAATAAGAATGGATACTTTTCTCTTATTTGATCCTCTCGCTCCCAAGTTTTCTCTTCTCTTGAATTATTTATCCAAAGAACCAAAACTAATGCAATTCTTCGATTTCGTAGTTCTTTTTTCTTTCTTCTAATAATTTGCACTGGATTCTCTTCATATGATAAATCCTCTTGTACTTGAATAGATTGGGGCTCCAACACATCAGAAGAACCCGATCGATATCGTCGAAGTATAGAGACATGAAAGACATCATGAATACGTGATAGCTCTGGCAGTAGAGCTAACCTATATGCAATTGGTCTAATACGCTCCAAAATTTCATATGGTCCTACATATCTTGGACTTAACTTTCCTTTCTTTCCAACTCGTATAACACCTTTTCAATGTGAAACTTTTAAGAAGACTTTACTTCCCACTTCATACTCCATTTCTTGACGACGTTGATCTGCATAACTCTTTTGTCGATCTTGTGTTGCCTTTAACTTTTGTTTAATGATTTTCAGGTTGTCAACAGTCTTTTGCACTTTTTGTGGTTCCAAAATGACTCTTGCACTTTCTTCATCCCAACATATCGGTGTCCTACATTTTCTACCATATAATACTTCAAAAGGAGCCATCTCGATACTTGAATGAAAACTATTGTTATAAGTAAACTCTGCTAATGGCAAGTGTTCATCCTAAAATCTCTTAAATTCTATAATACAGGTTATGAACATTTCTTCAAGTGTTTGAATGGTTCTCTCCAATTGACCATCTATTTGAGGATAGAGTGAAGTACTAAATTTTAATTTTGTACAAACTATGCCAGAATCGAGAGCTAAATCAAGGATCTCTATCAGAAATGATATATGTGGGAATACCACGTAGTCTCATAATTTCATCAATGTACAACTTGACTAATGTATTAAGAGAATCATCCTTTCGAACTGATATAAAATGTGTTGACTTCGTAAGACGATCAACTATTACCCAAATAGTGTCATGATTTCATTTCGTTCTTGACAAATTTGTTACAAAATACATAGTAATTTCATCCCACTTGTATTTTGGTATTGGAATTGATTGAAGAGTTCCAGCTGGAGCTTTGTGTTCTGCTTTTACCTGCTGACATATTAAACATCGAGAGATATATTCTGTTATGTCCTTCTTCATACCGTGCGACCAAAAAGTTTCTCCTGAAATCTCTATACATCTTAGTACTTCCTGTATGTATAGTATAAGTTGAACAATGAGCTTCCTCCATTATTTCTTGCCTAAGATTTCCAACATTGGGAACACATAACATGCTGCCAAACATTAAAGTCTCATCATCCTTTAATGAGAATTGTGTTTGCTCTCTGTTCTTTACTTGATTGATGATTTTCACTAACTCTTTATCTTGATCTCGTATTTCGCGTATCCTCTCGGCTAGAATGGGTCTAATTCTAAAATGTGCAAAGAGTGCTCATTTCTCACTTGTCTTCAACTCAACTCTTAAGCATTTCAGTTCAAATAGCAAAGGTAACTAATAAACTTTTATATGGGCTAGAAGATTCGATGATTTTCGGTTAAGTGCATCTGTAACCATATTAGCTTTACCCGGATGATAATCAATTATGCAATCATAGTCCTTTAGTAACTCCATCCACCTTCTTTGATGTAAATTTATTCTTTTTGTGTAAAGAGATATTTCAAACTCTTGTGATCCGTATAAATGTGACATGTCTCTCCATAAAAATAATGCCTCCATATCTTAAGAGCAAAAATAAATGCTGTCAATTCTAAATCATGTGTTGAGTAGTTTAACTCATGTGGTTTGAATTGTCGAGAAGCGTATGCAATAACTTTTCATGTTGCATTAGAATATAATTCAACCCTTGTCTAGAAGCATCATTATACACCACATAACATCCATTTTCTGTTGGGAGTGTTAAGACTGGAGCAGATGTTAAACATCTTTTTAACTTTTCGAAGCTATCTTGGCATTGCTCTGTCCATTCGAACTTTACATTTTTTCGAAAAAGTCGACTTAATGGAACTGAAATCATAAAGAAACATTCAATAAAACGTCGATAATATCCTGCTAGGCAAGAAAACTTCTCACTTCTCATACACTTTTTGGAGGCTCCCACTTCAATATTGCATCAACCTTTGTTGGGTCCACACAAATGTTCTCTGCTAAGATTACATGTCCCAGAAATACAATTGAGTTGAGCCAAAATTCACATTTACTAAACTTTGCAAATAATTGTTTCTTTCGAAGTATTTGCAAAATAATTCTTAAATGCTCTTTATCCTCTTCTTCGCTTCGAGAATAGATTAGTATATCATCGATGAAAATAATAACAAACTTATCCAATTAAGATTTGAAAACACGGTTCATGAGATTCATAAAAGCTGTGGGCGCATTTATTAAACCAAATGGCATCACCAGAAATTCACATTTTTCGTATCGAGTTCTGAAGGCAGTTTTGGCAATATCAGCATCTTTAATTTTCAACTGATGATATCCTGATCTCAAGTCTATTTTCAAAAATATCTTTGCTCCTTGCAGTTGATCAAAAAGATCATCGATCCACGACAAAGGATATTTATTCTTTATAGTAACTCTATTTAATTGTCTATAATCGATGCACAGCCGTAATGTTCCATCTTTCTTTTTCACGAATAATACTAGTGCACCCCAAGAAGAAACACTCGGCCGGATGAAATCCTTGTCTAATAATTCTTATAATTGTAGGTTTAACTCTTTCAGTACTGCTGGTGCCATTCGATAAGGAGCAATAGATATGTGTATTGTTCCTGGAATAAGGTCAATACTGAATTCAATTTCTCGTTCCGGCGGTAATCCAAGAAGATCCTCTGGGAAAATATTTACAAATTAAGATACGATTGGAATATCTTCCAATCGTGGTCCTTCTACCTTATGTGAATCACAGAAGCAAGGTAAGCTTCACATCCCTTCTTGATTAATTTTTGTGCCACCATTGCAGAAATAATACAAGAGAGAAGAATTTGACGTTTACCACAAAATATAACTCTCTTTTTTTCAGATGACTCGAAGTAAACTTCTTTCTTAAAACAATTTATAGTGGCATGATGATGAGCTAACCAATCCATTCCAAGAATGCTATCAAAGTCTTGAATATTTAAAAGAATGATATCTGCCATCATATATTGCTAAACAACTTTGGCTCTACAATTCTTATATGATTGTGCGACAATGATAGAATCTCCCACGGGTGTATGTACTAACATGAAACATTCTAAAGGACTAAATTTTATATCGGCATGCATGAAAAAGTCCTTTGATATGAATGAATTAGTAGATCTAGGATCAATAAGAATATGTGCACTTTTATCAAAGATAGACAACATACCCATCACTACGTCAGGAGTAGCCAAAGCATCGGGTTCAGTCATTGCAAAGACACGTGCTTGAGTTTGTGATCTCTCTGATGGATTTGTTGGTTTCATGTACTTGGGACATTTTGATTACTCGCTTTCACATTTGCACCAGGAGTAGCTTTGATTTGAGACTTTATAGGAGGATAGGCTACTGCTTCATAAATGTTTTTACCCTTTTTCATGAATCGACAATCTTGTATCTTGTGTCCCCTTTGACCACATTTAATGTAAGCTCCTGTGAATACTGAGCATTTTCCAAAATGATATCTTCCACAAGTTATGCAATATGCATTTGTGCGGTATTGTTCTTGTCTTGGTCCAACTCTACTTTGATTTTCTGAAAATGTTCTTTTCACTGCACTTGCTTGTGTACTCATATTTTTCTGATTGGTATGATACTTTTGTGTACCTTGTGATCCATTTTCATGTCTTATTATTGTAAAAGTTACCATAAGACTGAAATGTACTATCACCGTATCTTGCCATTTTATTATTTGGCCCAGTCTGTGTAAAGTTGGAGTTTGATCTTTTCAAATGTTCGCAAACTTGATTCCTTTCCTTTATAAGCTTTTCAGCTATTAGTGTTACTGCCACCAACTTGGAGTAGTCAGTTAACTCCAACACTTCAACTTTTTCTCTGATGTTCAAGTGAAGTTCTCCTTCAAATCGTCTACACTGGTCACTTTTATCTGATATCAAGCTCAGTGCATATTTTGATAGTTGTGTGAACTTTAATTCATACTCATCAACTGATAATGCTCTTTGTGTCAGATTTAAGAATTCCTTCTGCTTTTTATCAATATATACTTTGGGCAAATACTTATACAACCTTACAAAAAATTTCTCGCAAACTTAATTACAACATTTAAAACTATCTATTACATATGCATGCCTCAAAAAAATAAATGTGAAGTGGGATTAAAGTGCTCTAGCGGCTCGAGCTCCTCTATATGCAGCAAAAATAAGCTCCGAATCGACTCAACTCGAGAACTTACAAGTATCTGAAAAAAATATTTAAAATGGGTTTATGAGCAATAATCATTTGCTCGGTGAATGAAATAAAAGTACAACATAAGGAAACATAACGAGTGCATATAGTATATAACATTTAAATAACAATATTTCTTTCATACGAGAAAACATTTAAATCATAGCACATATAACATAACTTGTCAAATCATATGAACTTTCGTAGAAGTGAAAGTAACTCAAGATATCATAATTTTCATATTTAAATTCCATACATGTGCCATTGCACATACTCATCATGGGTCAATACATATCCCTCTATGATCATGTGTCATATAGTTAAGCAGAGCTTCATAATCAAGAGTCACGAATACGCAGAGCAAATCATGAGTCAATACGTATCCCTCTATGATTGTGTGTCATACAGTTAAGCAGAGCTTCACAATCAAGAGTCTCAGATACGCAGAGCAAATCATTGGTTAATACGTATCCCAATCATGATTGTGTGCCACCCAATCATGATTCTCAGATACGCAGAGCGATCATGGGTCAATACGTGCATGCAGAGCAGCCCCCAAAGGGCAAAGACATCCGATATACGCCCCAAAGGCTCCATGTATATCGAATGTGGTCCCAAAGACCTTTTTCAAATAGCATGACTAATGAACACATGAAGTTTAATAATATCAAAATACACATGTCATAATCTCATATCATTATCAAATAAAACTTATTTTCACTTCACAAGCATTGTTCCATGAACTATTTTTGTATATGATGTTACTCCATCTCATATAAAATTATTTAAATATATCATAAATACTTTTCATATCTCAAGATATGTTTCAATAATAACAATAATAAGCTTTGCTTGAGATAATACCATAAATAAAAGAATTAATATATAATATTTTTCTATGTTATAAATTTACTCACTCACCTTGTACTTTATCACTTCAAGGAGATTTATTAGATTTTCTTCCTTTCATTTACAACTTGATGTTTTCCTACAAGCAATAATGCATTTTTACTTCTCAATCCCTAATAAGGTAATATGCAATATGATTATGCACCCTAAAATGCATGTAATCCTCTCTAATACCAATTTCTAGTTTCAGATATTCATATTCATAAGTTATTCCATACTTGAAACTTTTCAATTCTCCAAAGCTTAACTAGTTGTTGTCTCAGGATTTTAGACCGAATGTCTGTCAATAATTTATTCATAACTTCTTAACCACGTGGGCAAATCTTATGATTATAGATTAATTAGAAACTAGACATACTAAGATTTTCAACCCTCAAGTATCATTATCAAATACCAAGTGAGTAAGTCAGGACATCCGAAGCAATCTGATCTATGGTTTGTGCCCTGACAGACTGTATGTCACTAAAATATTGATTTATATGTTTCTTCATACTTGTCCATTTAATTAGGGCATAATTTTTCTGAAAACTAGACTTCATTAATATTTTTGTCATAAAAATTAGAGAATTAACTCGCTATATAGACTTATAACAAAAATAGTTAATTCGGGTCGCAATATGTCAATGTCCTGGAATCTGACAGAAGCATCACTATGATATGAAAAAATTATTTCTCCCAAAATACAAGTTCAAATAGGATGATTTCACCTCTCACCGAACCCTTGGAATTTAAGAATATCCAAATTTCAAATCCTAATTCACTCTATTATAATCGTGCCCTAATTTACAAATAGAACTTGTATCAGACTCGGGACAGGATGAGTGACTTGCGAAGGTAAGTTCATAACTTCCTTTATGAAACTCCTTTTTAGGTGATTCCAGAGGCCATGAAGAGCTAACTTCGAATGGATGAACCATACAAAATTTCATAATTTATGGTTTGTTTATCACCAAGTACCGATTCTCTCAATCAGAAGAAAAATTTCCAGATCAAAACTTACCTGGAACAGCCGACGTTCCTGATTTTCCCCAGGTCGGTTTGCTAGAGTTCTTCCTCTTGGTAATTTTCTACGGTGAAAATATAATGTTAAGTGGCTTATATATGTTTTTCAGAATTTTTTGAGGTCTCATGGCAGTTTGGAAAAATATTCCTTTTAGCAGTTCTCACCTGTCTGCTTTAACTGCTTGAAACTTAAGTGATGGTCAATCACATTTTTTTGTCATAACTAAGTGTTTTAACCTTAATTAAGCTTACTTAATCCTATTTAAACATATATTATAATATTTAGAAATTTTATGATTTATTCCTAATAACCTTATATAATTACTTTGTAAAGTTTATCGATAATTAAATAATCATTATGCACTAATCAAAATATTAATTACTATATATAAATATCACTAAATGAATATCCAAACTAACTTAGTATGTTACTTAAATGCATGATTATGCACAAATGATGTTTCTAGGACATGTCCGTGATAATTATAAAAAATTATCCAACTTTTAGGAGAAGGCTATGGAGGCTTGTTGGTTTTGGGTTGAATTGTAACACAAAAATCTTATTTCAAATTAATGTTGATAGGACCGGACCGGACGACGACGAGAATAAGTATTTGTTTCAAGTCGAGCTGATCGGACCAGATAGTAATAAAATATTATATTTAATACGATATAGTAAATCAATCTATGATATTTTGATTATATAAATATGTAAATATATGATATAAAAATGTAATTATACAAAAGAAAAAATAACAATCATAAATAATAAATTTATGATTAATTTTAAGATTTGATATTAAAAATATTATACACTTAATAAATTAAAATCTTATTGAATTTGATTATTATATAAAAAATTTCTATTGGTTATTTTTTATGTATTTCATGTCTTTATTTTTTATGTTTGAAGCAACAAATACATTATTTTCAAAATATTATGACAAGATTGTATATTCTATAAATAAAAATATAGTATAATTAGTAGCTAACTATTTAATTTGACTTATTATATACTAAATTGAAGAAATTTAAAGTTGTGTATATATAATATTTATACTAATGTAAGTGTATTATAGTATTGTAACAATACTATTGTTGTATTTTATACATATAACAAAGAAGCTTGGACTATTTGTTCATAATTAATTTATCTAATATGATAAATATTATGATATTAAAAAGATTAAATAAGATCATAATCCACAAGTTAAAGTGGTAAATTTAATAAATTCAAGACTAAATGAAGAGAGAACAAGAGAAAAAGAACAAGCAGAGTGTGCAAATATAGTAAAACACTGATAGTAATAACAAAGTGATATTAAATGGACAACTATTAATGAGGAGGAGACTAATGGCAATATGAATGTTTATGAAGAAATCCTATCTTTGGATATTTTTATAATTCATAATAACAAAAGTTATCAAATTATCTCATAGCAAAGAAGATTTTAAAATTTTGGTTGGTCCAAAAATGTGGTTCAACCTGATTTTTTCGATTTTGACTAGTTTTAATCGATTTTTTATCGGTTCAAATAGAGGTTTAGTTTTGGACCTTCAAATGAATCGGATTTGTGATCGGTAAACGGTTGGACTGGTCTGATTCGATCTTGACAACGCTATTTCAAACTACTAATAGAAAAGACTCAATTCATTAGATTGACAAAATTTTAGCTACCAAAAAATAATTAAGCCTTAGGACCTAAGGTGCAGTTGCACACTAAGGTTCATTTAGCTAAGCTTATAAATAACTTATAAGTCAAATTGAAAAAAATTAGTGTTTTATAATATTATAATAGGGTTGATAAGGAGATATCTACTTATAAGTAAAAAAAAATAAGGAAGAAGATGTGGTGTACAATATGCTCATGCTATCATCTCTCATCATAAAAAATAATCTGATTACGCTATAGTCAAATGATCTAGGCACCAGTAAAAAGATCGCTAGCGGAGCATCGGCGCTCTCCAACTTTCTCTCTCAAGTACTAAGCCCTGGAATGTTGCCATGTGATCTCCGAGTCAAATAAAAGGAGGTTCTCAATGCTCATCTGTTGCTAGATCCTCGGGATGTCGACCGCTCAAAGAATAAGTGGATGTTGTCCTTCGTTGCCTTGTTACACAGTACACAAAAAGTGTCATTGCATGGCGCCCATGGCGTCATGTACCTCCTAGTGAGATATTGATCGTGTCACAAAAGCTAAGTAAAGATCTTAACTTTTAGTGATATTTAAATGCAATCGGTCCTGGAAATAATAATTGGGTTTCTAATAAGTTTTTAAAATTATAAGTTTAAAAGGACGTAATGGGTAGGAATGATAAGTTTTTTTACTTCCTTTTTTTTTTAATTTTCTTCACATTCCAAGCATATAAATTAATTGTTTATAAAATACAATTCTAAAATGCTATTTTAAAATGATTGCAGTTAATCTTTGTATTGTGATTATGTGAATACAAACATGTTTAACTCATAAAATAAATGTGATAATTGATACTATTATTTTGAAAATTAATCATTTAATAACGTTAAATTAATAAAATTACCTTATATTTTACATAACCTAACATGAGCTGGTTATATTTTTCCTTGATTTTGTTACTATTTACTAAATAATTTACTACTATAATAAAATATATTTTAAAAATTAAAAGAAATAAATACCATTCTTACTAGAGATGCAAATCTATCTATTTTTTCCTTGGACAAGAACCTAGGGTATTCAAAACATGTGAACAACAATAATGAACCAAAATTCAATTTTTTATATGATGTTAATTATACAAAATAGAGAACTCCATTTCATTATTGGTGCACTTATTAACTTTCCTTTTTTTGTGCGAGAGGAGTAATTGTCATTTATTCCACTTCAAACACTGACTTAATCTCTGTTTGAGGCGACGGAAAACGAGCAATTAGATTTTAGTGGTCCATGAGTAGCAATTGAACAATTTAAATAAATAGAAGATTTTTGTCAAATGCAGTGATTTAACTAGATGAAAAATATAAAATTACCTGAGACAATGATAATATAATTATTTAAATAGATTGAATTATCTTGCATTTTCTAAAATCAATAGCAATTTATATTCATAGAATTGTTTATTTGAATAAGAATAAATATTACTTTAGTCAAAGTATTGATTCTATTATTTATATTCATAGAATCAATAGTTTATTATATTAATGCTTTAGTCAAAGATTTTTTAAAATGTAATAATTATAACTTAATAAACTAGTAATAAATAATAGAGTGTGGCATCTTTTGCAATCAATAATTCCCTTAATAATGTGAGGTTCTTAAAGGCGTATTTGAAAATAAACTTTTATGTTAATCATTGTCTCTGAATGTCGGTCCTTCAAGCATTTTAAAGTACTAGGTCTAGGTATATTTTTCACTATTATTATTTGTTCTTATAAAACAAAAAAAGAATATTTTTTTATCAAGTCTGTGAACGTATGCTTTATGCTAATTTTAAGAAACAAAATAGTGCCTTCAAGTACAAACATGATTATTTGGAAAAAAATGTATAATTAGAAGCAATTTTAAAATAAACTTCATTCACCCACAATAGAAAAAACAATGCATACTAAGTTGGTTAAAAATACAAGAAAAAATATTTTCTCTCAAACTTGATTACAACGAGGTTTAGGACCCGTTTGACGTAGCTCATAAATTGAAATGTTGATAAGTAACTTAATAGTTGAAGTTGATTTAAAAAAAATAAACAATTACAACTTATAAGTTATTATTTTAGTAAAATGATAAAAAAATCCTTAATATTATAATAGATGAAATATGTGAAGAAAATTTATCTATATACTAGGGTAAAATAATACACTTATTGATTAATTGATCAAGTTTTTTCTTCGTCAAAATAAGCTGAGGTGCTCCACTTTTTTTTTATAAGCAGGTGAAATAAGTGCTTATCAACTCTAACTTCGATTATCAAACAGGAAAAAAATTTCAAAAATGTTTATGGATCATTCTTATTGACTTATAAACTATGCAAACACCCCTTAGTGAGATAATCAACTTTTAGTTTTTAAGGTTGGAATTTGAAAAAAAAGAAAGACACATGCATAATAATAAGCAAATATGATACTAATATATTAAATAAGATTTATATAGGATTAAATAATAATTGAACACTTGAGACAGTGATGGATCATATCTGTATCAATGGATAATATGTTATAATCATATAACTAAGATTGGTTATTTTGGACACCATATCAACCTATAATTAATAAGAATAATATGTTACATAATCATAATGATTAATTAATATAAGTATGTAATTAAGTTAAACAATATGACAAATTAATTTAATATATACACACCAACATATTCATATGAAATTCTTATCATAAAGAAAAACACTACTTGTATCAAACGACAGCCAATCTATGAAAATTTCATATCATTACCATGGAATTCATCATTACATGAATTTGATTTATTTTACCCCTTTCTCCTTAGTTTCTTTATATAATCACCAACTTGACTTGTAAATTTAACAATTACTATAACATTAAATTGAATGTATGCTTTTGGACACAATGTCGGTTATAATTCTATACATAGTATCCTTAGTGACATATAATGTAAATTTTTATATTAAAAATTTAACTGATATTAATTTTTTTGAAAGTGGGCATGAGGAGGTTAATACATGTATGCCTCATTTTTTTCTCATGATATGATTATCAAATAATTAAAAATAGACGCACTATGAAATATTCATCATATATTTATTTTAATCCTTACACTATTATATGTTAATTAATTCCATAAAATCCTAATATCATTGGCATCAAACTTTGATCCCAAATTCCAAATATTAAGAGGCACCTGTGTTGGCATATATATTATTATGTACATTTTAAAGCTCCCAAAATGCACCTATTCATGTGGTAGAATACGTTTTGGAGGACGCTACATGTCATACATACGTGGACATCATATTGATAAAAAATACTTTGATTGGTCAACTAAAAACTTCGTATGCGAAAGACTTACATCATGAAGGGATAATAAAGAGGAATAACATCATTATGAAATATGCAGAAAACTAATAAGGGAATCATCTTATGAGTCATAAAAAAACTCATTCAATATGTCATCATGTTAACAAAAAAGAGATAGCTAGGACATTGAGTAAAGGATTGAGGACATCTATGTGTTGTTGCAATGAGCTTGATCTGTCACCATTAGTCACCTTCATCATTAATATTTGATCATATGAAAATGAAGGGGAGATAAAGCCTCTTTATGAGTTTTGCAACTAGTTAAGTAAACAAAGTAAATACATCACGAGATCATGATACAATAAGGTAAATCATATGAACATCATTATTGTCATATAAGGGATGAAGATGTGATAGTAAGATATTCATAAATCAATGTGACGTCTTATTGAAATCGTAGGATGAAGGTAGATCACAATAAATCATTATGAAATAAATTATCATTATTCTAAAAGTCATCATGACGTAAGGGATCCATAAAAATTATTATAAGAGAAAAGTGAATAATCATGATGTGAATAATCTTTATTAAAAAATATTAACATAAAATCAAAAGTTCATAGAAAAATCATCATAAAAATGACAAAAGTCAATCATCATCAAAATGAAGGTTTTATTATTATTATGCTTTCATTTCCTTCATCATCTTATTATTCATCTTTGACTTATCACATAATATGTTTCAACTCATAGGAGATAAATAACTCAACCTAATATCATCATCATAGCTCATATAGCCATCCCCAAAGTGATTAAAGTCAGCCCATAGCTAGTCGTCATCAGCCCATCATTATAAGAGCTCCTCATTTAATATTTTTCGCCTTTTGTCTTACAATTTTTTATTTATTTTTATTAGTACATAAAGATTCTAAATTAAGTTATTATACGAAAAGATAAAAAAGATAATGAGGGGTAATTATTTAACATCGTTATCATAATAGTATGAATTAGGATTATAAGATATGATCATGGAGAGCAAACTGAAGTGCATGAACATCATAAGATAAATCATGATTAATGGACACGTATTAATCATAGATACGATTGAATCTAAATTGAATCATGGACATGTTGGACACCATCATTATAATCACATATGACATTATATTTACACTTATATGGCACATAAAGAGAAATCAAGTGTGTATAATCATGGTAAACATCATCATAAAGTAGATCAAGTCAAGAGCCAAATAGGCATAAAAATCATCTTAATATAGTTGAAAACCAGGGCAAATATCGGAAGAACTTGGGCCGAGTGCAGAAGTCGTCATCGTCATAAAAATCAGAAGGAACGGGGATGGGTCAAGGTCATACCCAAGTCATGCTTCGAGGTTAAACTGATTGGGAGAAAGGCACAACATCGAACTTCATCAGGGTAATATGTACAAGAACCAGAGCCAAGTCCAAATTATGTCTGGGCCAAGTTTGGGGGCATTGATTAGTCGGACGATGTTGCATCCAATTGCGTTAATCGAGGATGAACTCAAGCAAAGTTTGAAGAGCTCGACAATGGCAAGTTCGTGGAACTCGATCTGTGCAAGGTATTGTCTAGGCTAGGTTACAAAAAGCCTGAATCGGGTTCCATCATGCCAATGTTTTTAGGACCGGACTTGACGACGAACTGGATAAGTGTTCGTTCAAGTCGAATCGATCGGACCGTCCGATCATATGTAGCACTCCTGACCACCATGTGATATTGTTCGCTTTAGGCTTTCGCCCGCATGATTTTATCAAAACGCGTCACTTGGTATCAGAGTAGCACAACGACTCACATCTATACTCAGCGTGATACTATTCGCTCTGCCCCTACCCTGGGCTCATGATTTTCTAACGCGTCACACCTGGTGAATGACATGTTCCCATATATATCCAGCATCTCTCCTTGTGATTTATTACTATCTAGTCGGACCGTTCGATCGGACCAGATAGTAATAAATTATTATATTTAATATGATATAGTAAATCAAGCTATGGTATCTTGATTATATAAATATATACGATATCAAATGTAACTATACAATAGAAAAAATAACAATCACAAATAATAAATTTATAATTAAATTTAAGATTTGATATTAAAATTACTACACACTTAATGAATTAAAATCTTATTGAATTTGATTATTATATACAAATTTTTTATTTGTAATTTTTTGTATTTCATTTTTTTTGTTAGAAGCAACAAATACATTTTTTTTTTCAAAATATTATGACAAGATTGTATATTCTATAAGTAAATATATAGTATAATTAGTATTTAACTATTTAATTTGACTTATTATATACTAAATTAAAGAAATTTAAAGTCGTGTATATATATTATTGTATATAATATGATATTATACTAAGTACATTATAGTATTGTTGTATATTATACATATAACAAAGAAGTTTGCACCATTCATTCATAATTAATTTATCTAATATGATAAATATTATACTAATATAATAAATATATAATTAATTTATATTATAATATACATTTATGATACTAAAAAATTAAATAAGATCACAATCCATCATTTAAAGCTGAAAATTTAACAAATTAAGGACCAAATGAAAACAAAAGAAATGCGTATACAAATATAATCTCACATTGATAGTAATAACAACATGAGAGTAAATGAGCAACTATTAATGAAAGAGGGAACTAATGGACCAATATGAATGTTTATAAAGAAAGTTTATTTTTGAATATTTTTTAAATTTATAATAATAAATTTCATCAAATCATCTCATAAAAAAATTTAATAAAAAATTGACTGGTCCAAAAATGCGGTTCAACTCATTTTTTTCCGATTTTAATTGATTTTGACTGATTTTACTTGTTCGATCCGGTTCAATCTAGTTCAAATAGATGTGTGGTTTTGAAACTTCAAGTGAGCCAAATTTGTGATCGGTTCGACCCCGACAACATTGCATTATGCAAAAAATTTGCACGAACAATGTTACTTTTTTGGTCATCTTTTCGACGATTGCTGGCATTGTTGATCATCCTAATGTCTAAAGATTATGCAGGATTACTAAAATCATGCTTCATGGGAGTAACTCAATTGGATGTAGTTGAAGTTGAATTCCAATTGATTGTAAATGTTAGTAGTTTTGGGTCTAATTCTTGAAATTTTTATTTAAAATTAAATTATGATAACTTTATGTTCTCCTTTTCAAATTAGTTGGATACTAATAATTCTAGACATCCAAAATTTTATAAGAATCTGGATGCACTAAAAAAAACTATGACCGGATCTAAGAGACCCTTACATCTTAAAATTTCTTATGCCTCAACAAAAATTCATTACTACTATCGTAATAAACAAATCACTTGTTGTATTCATTATTTATTATTATTGCCCTACTAATGTATATGCATTTCGAGCTCAACTTGATATATATATATATATATATAATTACCGTTTAAACAAATCAAGTGTAAACCCCTGGTTGGTTTGCGTTATACTTTGGGCTCACTTTTCACCTGGTTTCAAGCGGTGATCACGTGTCCGACTTGGCTTAGGAACCACCTTTGAGCTCAACTTGATATATATATATATATATATATATATATATAATTACCGTTTAAACAAATCAAGTGTAAACCCCTGGTTGGTTTGCGTTATACTTTGGGCTCACTTTTCACCTGGTTTCAAGCGGTGATCACGTGTCCGACTTGGCTTAGGAACCACCTTTCGCTTGGCCCCCAACGAAAACGACACGTCGTCTTCGTCTTGGACTCTCGCTGTGAAATTTGTCCGTTTCCAACAAAATAACTCGTTGCCCGATCTCTTCCCAACTGCAGATCTACTCGCATCATCATCATCAACAACAATAACAAAGTCTCTGCAATTGGGGGTCTATCGATCAATCCGGCGCCTGTGCTCAGGCAAGTCTCCGTCGTTCAGTTTTGGATTGCTTGCTACTCGACTCTTTCTTGTTTTGGGAACTTGGAACCCTAATTAAGTTCTATAAAATAATTGCCCTAGCAGCCTTCAATCTCGTTATTTATCATAAGCCCCGTCAAGTTTCTTTCTTCCGCTGCAAATTTCATCTCTCGTAATGTGTCTATTTGTTTTTTCGCTCGATTCGGACACAATTTCGTGATTCGTTTCTGGTACTAATTTCTAAGATTGTCGCCGGGTTTTGAACTTTTCTTGTTGCTGTTGGGCAGATGGAGTGCCTACTATCGTCCAGGTTCGCGATATTGGTGACGCTAGGAATTCTCGTCGCAGTCGCGCAGCTGGTGCATCCGGCAGCCGGGATCAGGTTCGTGATTGACAGGGACGAATGCTTTTCTCACTCGGTGCCCTATGAAGGGGACATGGTTCATGTCTCCTTCGTCGTAATCAAATCCGACTCTTCCTGGCATTATACCGAGGATGGCGTTGATCTTGTGGTATGTCTTTTCATTCCATATACATTATTGTACACACTCATTGAAACAGGAAAACAGTGCAGAAAGGGACTTACGCGTTTGCTAGTTGAATAATTTGTTTCGAACAGTTCATCTAAAGGCTTTGAGGCTAGTATGACATGATTATTCCTGTAACCATCATGGTTTACAGGTTATAGCCATACATAATAATACATTGAACCAAAGATATCCCCTGGAATCATAAAGGAAATGATAGGCTAGTATAATTTAATTATACTCTTATAGCTATGATGAGGCTTACGTTCTTGACATCAAGGAAATATTAGTTAACATTATGGTGGGAATCGAGACAGGAAATCTCTCTACTCCTAAATCCTAATATTTCCTCACATGAATTAACTAATCCACACAGGAAGTAATAATAGAGTTTTATTTACAGGGCTTATAAACACCTTAGGTCAAATAACCAGGAAATCAAATAAGATGAAACCTAATTGAAAGGAAATCTAATATAAAAATTCTGAACTAATGGGCTTTACTGAAGGCCCATTACTGAATAATGGGCTTTACTGAAGGCCCATTACTGAAGATTGACTATTAGGACAGAAGACCCATGATCCTATAATTCCTATTCTTGTCCTTCATCCCATTGAGTAAAAGATATCAAAACATTTTTTTTTCACCCAAAAAAATGTTCTTGATCCGAAAAAAAGATGTTCTTGACATCTTTACATAATGCTATTAATAGTATCAGAAAACATTTCATATGTGGTATAGATTTTTCTGCTGACCGTTTTATAAATGGAAACTAGGGAGTACCGAATAGTCACAACTCACAACCAGTTTTACTGGCGAAAGTTGAAACATGTTGAGATCAAATGAGTTGGATGCATTTGATCTTTGATTTTGTTTGTCACAAATAATGATTTGAATGTTTCGCTATCTTTTTGTGAGAAGTGAATGCCAGTGAAAAATATATTTATCTGTTGGCTGCTTAGGTGACAAAAGTTCTATTAAACATATTTTTGTCCTCTGATGGTTCAATGAGGATAAGTGTTCTTTGTTGGCAGGCAAGAAATAAACGGGTACAATATGACCAAGGGAAAATGTCTAAGTGTTATTATAGATGGAAACATAAATAGAGGGATATAAGTGTGTACTGTGTATTCAAGGCATTTTATGTAATAAATTTAAAATCTTATTCAGTAAAATGAATATAATTTTGTTGGGTTAAAATGACTAAGATTTGGGTGTATTAGTTGAGAAATCCAGTGATGGGAACATAGCTGGGGATCTCTGCAACGTGGTATGGAGATGATTGTTCTGAAGTTTAGCCTAGTCATGCGTCATTTTAAGCATCTTATACTTTCAGATCTAACAATCATCTTACACTACGGGTAAATGTGAGAGTGATAGTTTACCTTGTGATCCACAAGACCCAACAGAGCTACTTTTGATAACCTCTTAGTTGGAGGTAGTTTCTAAAGGCAACTATGCACATCAATCCAATTCTCCAATTTACACCAACTATGCGACTATGCTTTTTATGCAACATAACATAGGCCTTATGGGTTTTTGTGCACAAGGACTAAGGGGAGAGAGAGTTGAATGTCAAAAAGGAGGTTGCCTCCTTTATCACCAATGAACGACAGTGGATGTGGTTCTCTCCTTCAAAAACTATGGCTGTTAGTTTTTTGTGTTTTCATCTTTCTTTTTTTTCTTTTTTCTGTGTGGTCTCCGCTATTAAATCCAAACTATTTCTAGCCGCACAAAATTGCAGCTGTTTAGTCGCTTATTAATTATGCAGTTGTCCCAAGAACAGATCATTGAATGGAAGTAGTTGACATGATAAAAACTCGTGATGAAAAGGTTGTTGGTTTAAGAACTAATCTGGGCCATCTGAGTGGGATGAAAGGGATTGCAGGGTGTCCTTTTTCACTATAATAAGTGCATTGCTTTGGGTCAAGAAAAAGGAATGCATGACATTTTCATAGTTAAAGTTGCATCAGGGCACGTCCAATGAATATGAAAATTGCATCAAAGCAACACATTAGTTTGGTATTACAGGATCTAGTAAGGAGATCTACTTTTTTGTTGAGTTCTTGTGTATGAAAATCCTTATTCTTGAAACATGGTCCTTCATTACACATGGGCATGTAATGCCATTTTAATTTGAATATTGCACTACAGTACTTTCTATCCATGCATAAACTGCTGCAGCACCATTTTCTTGGGTAATCATCCATCAAACATCCTTTATCTAAACTATATCTCTGCAGCAATACATTCTTACACTACAAAACTATATCTTCTTTTTATATGGAATTATATCAGATTCATAGTTTTGTGGATAAATAAACAAAAGCACTTCTAACATTGTTTTTCATGTGAAGATTTGATTAGAACTTTTCTTGCAACTTGCATATTTATGTATCATGACTAATGGCATAATTTTCCAGGTGAAAGATCCTTCAGGTGTTCAAGTTCAGGATTTCCATGACAAGACGA
Source organism: Pontederia crassipes (assembly GCA_030549335.1). Taxonomy (NCBI): domain Eukaryota; kingdom Viridiplantae; phylum Streptophyta; class Magnoliopsida; order Commelinales; family Pontederiaceae; genus Pontederia; species Pontederia crassipes. Next base: position 43,445,949 of record CM060190.1, read on the forward strand.
GTGAAAAATTTGAATTTATGGCTCAAAAAAAGGGTGTTTATCGTTTTTGCTTCACTAACAAATCCCCATATCATGAGACCATAGACTTCGATGTTCATATTGCCCACTTTACATATTTTGATCAACATGCAAAAGATGGTAAGTGGTATTGAATCATATACATTGATTTTGACTGCATGGTTTGTTTCCTATGTATAAAAAAGGAATATGGTTAATGGTGATTTCTTGTATGTTTTAGAGCATTTCAACCCTCTAATGGAGCAGATTGGGAAGCTAGAAGAAGCCCTTTACAACATACAATTTGAGCAGCACTGGTTGGAAGCTCAAACAGATCGCCAAGCAATTTGTATGTTCTTTCTAATTCAGTAGTAAATTATAATGTGTCCAACACTATTCCTGCTTCCCACAATGATTTGTTGTATCTTCAATGAATGACAAAATTTAATGGAAAAGAAAAGGATTCACATCGCAGGGTTCTTCCGGCTTGGCAGTTAAGTCTTGTCAAGTATCAGAGAGTGCTAAGTGGAACATAAATGTTAGGATATTTTTGGTAGTGAGCTTTCAGTATATTGTTTCCATCTTGTTAAAAAATGTAGCTCACGCCAGTTTTGCTCACTGAAATAGTTCCAATACCATTCTTTATTATCTTGAATTTCTTTTGCTTGAAAAATAATTACAATGTATTTTCTTTTGATTCCAGTGAATGAAGGCATGAGCCGCAGGGCGATCCACAAGGCACTTTTTGAGTCGGCGGCCCTCGTCGGAGCTAGTGTGCTTCAAGTCTATCTATTGCGCCGCCTCTTTGAGCGCAAGCTCGGCACCTCAAGGGTTTAAAGGCATCTCCAATCTTATAGCAGTTAGCCATGCTTCGAGACTTATAGTGATTGCACCCTTGAGATAAAAAGTAGAACTTTCACAAAATTGGACGTTCATTTATTTTTATATTTATCAGGTTAAAAATAATGACGGTTTGATGTTTTTAGTGACATGCTATTTTTATTTACAAAGTGCTCCTCGCTTTTACTAAGCTCGTCTGTGGAGATATAAAGAGATCGCCCATGACGAGGCTGAACTCCAATGCAACTTCTCTCACCCGAATCATGCAACTTCTATAACTGAAATCTGTTGGTATTGGCGTTCGATCAAACGGTGGGTGACGGATTTGGTTCTCACCTTATGATGGCAATTTCTGTTCGGCTCCTCCTGGGGCGTGTTGTCACGGGGGGCGTGTGATTGGATGTGAATTTTGCATTTAGGTAATGTTTGAACGCACGAAATTATTTTTTTTATAGCCTCTTAAGAATCGATGAAAAGTAAGCATAAAAGGATTGTTCTGTGTTTTTTTACATTAATCCAAGGTTAAAAATTATGGCAACTGATTATTGCTTAAAATACATTTAGCATAAGAGGAAAATGTTGTCATATATTATTATAGATAAACAAAGCAAAAAAAATATAAACAAAATCAAGAGTGCTTTTTTTGTAAAAGATCAAGAAAAAAAATTTCAAAAAAAAAAGAAGTTGAATGATATTAGTTACTAATAAAATATTTAAACATTTGATTGAATTATTTTTATTAAAATATAGACACATCTCATGTCTACTATCTGGATGATCGTGAAGTGATATTTACGATTAGTAGAAAAGTTAAAATAATTGATAATCTATTGTCGTCAAACATGACGTTCACCACGCTCTAATTTAGCTCATGGTCACACTTAACTTTGCTATTTTGTTGATCCAAGTTGAATTGGTCAAATATGATCATAAATGAATTGGACCACATAAATTTTAATGAACAAATCGGGTCTAAGTTTTAAAGAATTAGTTAAGAAAATAATTAAGACAACAAGAATTGAACGTTAGATCAAGTACAACAATCCATCACGATGTAGTGAATATATCAACTATGCAAATGGCTTTAGGGGATATATTATTTGCATTTAGTGGCTTTCCTTTAAATGTCCATTGTGAAAATAATTATACTTTCAATAAAAGAATTGTTGATTTTTTTTTATGTAAAAATGGATACTGCTAAGTTGATCTTTTTTATATTTAATCCCCAACATTCACCTATGATTAATTTTTTAATTAACATATGATAATATTAAATTTTTACTAATTTGTACTTATTCGATCACACTAACCTTGATCATCGCTGATATTGCACTAAACTCAACAACTGCTACGATGACTCATACCATCACATCCTTGCTTTATCAAGGTCTCAAGGAACAATTTAAGTTGGCACCGTAATATCAACTTAAGAGTTGTTTGGCTAACTTTATCATTCAAAATGCCTCATTAAGCAGTTTTAAAATTTTCTTCTTGTTTGTTAACTAAAAAAAATTAATAATAACTTATTTTATCTGCTTATAAGTTAAAAAAAATAAACTAGAAGATCTCAACTTTTTTTTTGTAATAAAAAAAATTGATCAATTTGATCAATAAATGTGCTATTTTGTTCTTAAAATATACATAATTTTTTTTCACATATTTCTTATAATATAATATTAAGGACTTTTGATCATTTGACTAAAATAATAACTTATAGATTGTTTTATAACCAAACACATAACTACTTATCTTTGAAATGAGCTTAGAGCATTAAACTATTTATCACCACTTTCACTTATAAGTAATTTTATATCAGCTAAGCCAAACAAGCCTTGATATCACAAGTTCACAACCTTATGTATCCTAGCTAAGATGCCTAACTTATTTATGGTATTCGCCTCGGTTAATACTTTGTCATGCGTTTTTTCCTATTTTTTTTGTCTAAGGCATAGTTTGGCAACCAAATTTCATTCGGAACTCTATGCGCGTGTTTGTCAATAGACTTGTATTTATTCCAAGTTATTCATGAATCGTTGAATTGATATATTAGTTTGTAATATATTTCGCTAAAATAATATGTAATGATGAGATTGAGAAAGTTAATGTGATAGATTATCTTTAGCATATGATTCAATGTAATATAAGAATTATAGATATAAAATATTATAAATAAATTATAATTAATGAATATTGAGTATAAATTAAAATTTTATGTTAACTTTTTTTTTTAAATTTGAATTCACATGCTACCAACTTAGTAGCATGTTGCTACCACGATCTGGGCCGCTCGATTCTTCATCCACGATCTACATTCGTTGATCTGTCTCGACTGTCCGATCATCGACATTGGGCGTTTCCCTCTCTCCTCTCTCTCTTCTTCTTCTTTGTCTCGACATTGGGCGTTTCTCGATCACCGCTCCGGCTCCGCTCTCGCCCTTCTCCGGATCCTCCGCTCTCCCGTTCTCCGCTGTAATATCCTGAAATAAAAAAAAAAGAGAAAACAAGTCCAGCCGTGTGAAGCCCACAGCCCATTACCACATCTAATAAACAAACACCCTAACTCACTTACCCCCAACAACCAGCCGACACAGCAAGCAAAACAACCCCATTTAGCTACAGTAGCAGCTCTTCTCCCTCTCCACCCTCACGCACGAACAAGAAGTTGTCTCACTTCCATCTCTCTCCCTCTTGCAATCACACGGCCAGCAACCAAGGAAGACCACTAAGCACCTCTTTTGCTACAGTAACGAGTTACTGTAGCTACATTAAGCTCCTCTTACTTTCTCTCTCTCCACCTAGCTATTAGTGAGATGTTAGCTCATCATTTGCTCTTTTAATCATCATGGCAGCCCCATTAGAGTCTTTGAAGCTAGAAAAAGAAGAAAGAAGATTAAGGGTTTAGGACATTACTAATTAAAATATGTTGAGGGGATCCAAATCTTAATCACCCTCTTAATGATGTGTGCTTGGATTGATTAAGAGATATTAAGACCACCCTAGGTCTTATTAAAGTATGATTAGGGATTATGCATTTCTTACTTCATGTTTCATTAGATTACTATGTTATTGCTAATCATGATTTGAATGCAAGATGCTTCATGTATTGCTACCATGTTTATTGTCATATTGCTAATCATGTTTAAGATTATGATGTTCATTATCACTTATATTAGCTCATTATGAAATCTTGTAAAGTTTATATACAATCTATAAGTGTGATTAGCATGTTGAATGCCTTATATGAAAATCTCATTATGTTTCATGATTAGAATATTAAGAATGTCAAGAAAGGTCTTATGTGATGTTTGAAAGTCATGTTTGGTTCAATATGTTAATGTATAAAAGATTTGGGAAAGAAACCCTGTAAAATCGGGTGTCTGTCGTCCCAGAACGGGTGATCGATTCTGAATCGGTCGACCGTTCTGAAAGGGCAGACACATTCTGTGATTAGCGGTCATTCGAAAACCCTATTTCGGACGTCCGAAAGACATGTAGCGGTCGACCGATTTTCTAACGGTCGTCCGATATGGGTGGTCGAAAACATGACACATTCTGTAATTAGCGATCGTCCGAACACTTCGATTCGGTCGTCCGAAAAGTCAAGTACTGGTCGACTGATTGTCAAACGGTCGTCCGATATGTATTGCCAAAACAACCGAAACATTCTGTGATTAGCGGACGAACCAAAGTCCAATTTCGATCGTCCGAAAGACCCATAATGGTCGACCGATATATGAGTGGTCGTTCGTTTCAGAGATGCTGTCACATTTTATGATTGGCGGACGAACCTGAACATGGTTTTGGTCGTCCGACAAAACTAAAACGGTCGACCGATAATCTGATTGGTAGTCCGATATACGACCAGTGGTCGACCGTTATCCAAAATGGTCGACCGTTTCTGGGGAATGATTGGTTATGTTTGAATGCCCACACTTAGCATGATTTGAAGATACTATGACCTTAATTAGGGTTAAAATATGCAATATGTGTGAATGATTGTATGTATTGATGAACATGATTAAAAGACGGATTGATGAAGGAGTGACATTTTTATGACCCGGGACCAATCGATACCCAAACTAAGACCCCACCGACGGGTGGGGAAAGACCTCATTGACGAATGATGATAAAGATCTTGCCTTCGGGGAAGGATAAAGACCTCACATACGGGGAGGATAAAGACCTTACCTTCGGGGAAGGATAAAGACCTCATCTACGGGGAGGATAAAGACCTCATCTACGGATGAGGATAAAGACCACCCTACGGGGAGGATGATTTATTAGCCACTACCCTTCTCAATCGACAAGATAAGAAAGTATCTAAGTAAAGATGAAAGATGAAAAGATGAATGATGAATGACTTGGGACATAAAGTAAAAATATTAAAGAAGTATGATGAAATATGCACCTATGAGGATGCCATGTAAATGTCCATTTGTCACATCATATCATGACGTGATGAAATATGCTAAAGTAAAGTAAGATAAGATTATGGTATGCATTAGCATGATGATAAGTTATGATATGCACGACTTAACGATTATGATGTTACTTGGTATCTTATATTGTTATGATGATATGATCACATGTCATGTAGTATGCATAAGTAGCTCATAGCATGCATATGATTTATGTTCCATGATGATAGTGCGAGCACGGAGGGCAGCGGTGGGTCTGTTAGCAAAGACAGGGGATCTGGTCAAACCGGTAAAGGAAAAGAGGACAAACTGGCAGATCTGGTCAGAAAGTACCCGGTCGTCGTCGTCGTCTCGTCGCGCGGATCTGGTTGGAAAGTACCTGGTCGTCGTCGTTGTCGTCTCATCGCGCAGATCTGGTCGTGGTGGCGTGGATCTAGTCGGAGGCGAAGTTGGTGGTGGCGCGAATCTGGTCGGCGGCGGTGGAGGTGGCTCGGATCTGATCGGCGGCGTCCCTTCGGCGTGGATCGGATGATCGGCGGCGGATCGTGTCGATTTTGAAGTCGGTGGATGATCGACGGCGGATCTGATCGTTGGCGTCGGTGGACGACGTCGTCGAAGTCGCCGGACGCCGTGCCGATCGACGTCGCGCGAGGAGGGGGTAAAGAGGGAGAGAGAAAATGAGGGAGAAAGGAGCAAAATTTACTGCGACGCCCCTTTTTATTTCCCTCCGAAGATGACCAGTTCACGCGCCCGCCCGCCGGTTCACGCGATTTTGGGCATTTAATTGGCGGTTTCCCTCATCTAAAACGGCGCCCGTCCGACGATCGGACGGGCGCCGTAAAATGGGGAAAATGTTCCCCCATTTTTTCCTAAAATATATATAGCTGTGCTTTCAAGCTTTCAGCTCTCCCTATTCAAAATTCACACCTATCTATTTAAAAAAATTGAATTATTCTTCTTTCAATAATTCCAATTGATCTTTCCAATAATAATAACATTTAATGTATATTTATTTCAACTTCTTTAATTTCAAATTTATAGCATTGAGTTCATGATCATTTAACCTGTTTTTTAACAAAACTAATTGAGAGTGAGAGATTTTGATTCAATTTTGAATTATTGGATGGAGATCTAATTGTATAAAACATGGGAACGTGATGAGAATTATTTAATTAAGGAACACCATTATTTTATCAAAGAAATTTTTATTTTTTTATTAACCGTTGTTTTTAAATTCTATTTATTGTAATTCATTGTTTTTATTATAGTTGAAACACTATTTTTTTTTCTTCATTTATAGAGTGGCACTTCAAAGTTCAAACATGATTTTTTTTTTCAAAACGTATGGCTTACTTTTGTGCATTGAATATTTGGTGGATACGTTTTTTAATTATTTTCTTTCTTTTTTGATAGAGAGAGAGACATGACATAACATTTTTTTCCCTTTCTTAAAAATAAGCAAAACTTATATGATCCAAGTGAGCTTATTTGCTTTCTTTTAAATTTTATGTTAACTATATCAACACTTTTGTACTTTCTTAAAAATAAGCAAATATTTTATGATCCATAACAAAATTTTCTATTTAAAAATTTGAATTATCTGAAACGTAAATGTGTTTAAAAAATAATAAAGTTTGAAATAAAACTATTAATAATAATCTTAACAAATATTAATATATGTGATAGTAAGTTGTTTTTCTACAAAACTATTCTTGTTGCACTGTCAAATACACTATATATGTTATAATGCTCTGCTTAGCCAACTTTTTTTTATAGGGTGTCTTAGATTTGAGGTGAAAGTATGAAAAAGGAGAAAAAGAGGAAATTGAGGATAATTAATTTGTATTGTTTGATTAAGTTTAAGTTGAAAGGGACAAGAGGACTTTCCTCTCTGTTCCCTTTTAATATTTTATTTTTTCCCCTCCAAAATAGAGTGGAAATGAGGGAAGAACTAATTATGGTATTTTTTTTATCATACATAATTTAAATACAATTACATGTATAAATGACATAATTGTATATAGAACAAAGATAGTTTTCCTTCCCTTCTATTCTTTTACCAAACAATCCTATGGGATGTTGAGTGATTTTTTTATCGCGGATAATGAAATTAATGGTAGACAAGCCATTAAGGAGATGATGATAACCTTCACATGGATTTGGACGATGGCTAAGATTCGTTTCATGGATGTTTGACTCTAAGCAGATGAGATAAGAAATTGAGATACACTTTTCTCTCCCTTCATTCGGAGAGATGCATTGTCAAAAAAAAGATCTTAGGTCGAGGTCATCCTATAGACCTTCTCATTGGTGTTGCCTCACCTTATCATTAGGCTGCTACGAGCAGGGGTGTTAACTCGAGAATCCGACCCGACCCAACTTATTTGGGTCGGGTCCGATTAGAATTTTTCAACTCGGTTTGACCCGACTCGATTCAAGGATTCAAGTTTTCTATTTTTTTAATTTGTAATAAAATTTTAATTAAAATAAAAAATAAAAATATGAAATAAATTATTTTACATGTCGAAAAATATTAAATATTTAAAACAATAGTTTTTTATATAAAAATATATTAAATGTATTTTTATATTTAAAAAATAAAAAGAATAAAAGTGGAGATCGATGAATCTAGCCATCTTGTCGCTCTAGCCCTATTATTGCATCCTCTATTTCTGTAATGCAAACTCATAAAATCTCTTATTGATATCATGATTGATACATATACAATTGGTATAACAACTTATAGTTGTTGTTATGATATATTGGTTTCACTTGGAGTTGGTTACAAGAGCTGGTTATTGCGCGGCTTGAGTTGTTTGGATATGATATTATCTAACTGCTTAATTTACAAGAGCTAGTTGTTGTGTGGCTTGAGTTGTTTGGATACGATATTATCTAACTGCTTAACATGCCCCCTCAAGCAAAGCCTTCTCGTGCACGAAGGCGAAGCTTGTCAAACAGGAACTGAAATCGAGAGCCAACTATAGGTTTGGTAAAGAGATCGACAATTTGATCTTTCGTCGAGATATAACGAACAAGTAGTTTCTTAGCAGCCAACTCTTCCCAAACAAAGTGATAATCGACCTCAATATGCTTCATTCTTGCATGAAATATAGGATTGGCAGTGAGATATGTAGCACCAATATTTTTACACCAGAGAAGAGCTGTCGGTATTGGATGGTGAAGTTCATGGAGTAATGATCAAAGCCAAATAATCTCAGTTGTGGTGTCAGCAATAGCTCGATATTCAGATTCAATGGAGGACCGAGTCATTGTCCGTTGTTTTCTTACTTGCCAAGAGACCAGATTGCACCTAATGAAGACAGCATAACCACCTACTGAACGCCGATCATCAACTGCACTTGCCCAGTCTGCATCACTAAAGGCTTGAATATGTGATAGTTTGGATTTAGCAATAAGAAGACCAACATTGTGTGCTTGTTTAACGAAGAATGCGTTTGAGGACTATCCAATGATTTTCGAGTGGAGCATGCATATGTTGACACACAAGGTTCACTACAAACTGATGTCTGGTCGTGTGAGAGTGACATATTGTAGAGCACTCGCTAGTTGGCGATATAGTTGTGGATCAGAGAAAAGAGCCGAAGTGTGTGATCCAGATTTGTCGAGAGGCGACATTGGCGAGAGCACGCCTTTGGAATTAGACATGTTGGCTCGTTGAAGCAATGAGAGAATGTATTTTCGTTGAGAGAGAAGAGTGTCACTACTATTAGTTAAGACCTCCACACCCAAAAAATAATGAAGATGTCCGAGATCTTTTAGAGCAAATTTCTGTCGAAGGCTGCTAACTAACTTGCAAATAAGCTCCAGCGAAGAACCTGTAACAATAATGTCATCCACATAAACGAGGGCATATAAGATAATAGATGGTCCATTGTAAATGAATAATGAGGGATCCGTTTTGGAAGCACTAAACCCAAATGTGACCAACGCAATATGTAATGTATGAAACCAAGCACGAGGGGCCTATTTGAGACCATACAAGGACTTTTGAAGCTTGCAAACAAAATGTGGGTGATCCTTATCAATGAATCCCGGTGGTTATTCCATGTAGACATCTTCATGCAGAAAGGTGTTATTGATATCAAGTTGACGCATGTGCCATCCATGAGATATAGCAATGGACAATACTACACGAATGGTCGTAGCCTTGACAACGGGACTGAATGTTTCAGCGAAATCAACACCGGACTGTTGATTGAACCCCTCACGACAAGCTGAGCTTTTCTACTGATCTAGTGATCCATCAGCTTTAAGTTTTGTACGAAAGAGCCATTTCAGCCAATAACATGCATGGCCTGATGGCACGGAATAAGTTGCCAAGTGCCATTTGAAACTAAAGCATGGAATTCTTCATACATAGCATTACGCCATCGAATGTCCTTGTTAGCCAAAGTGAAACATGTCGGATCACATGAGGTGGAGCCATGATCATTGCATGAAACGTTGTGAGCCTGGACTGAAGTAAGTTCCGATGTCAGGCCTACAAGGTGTTTATAATTCACAGGTTGACGCTGGCACAATTGCATTGGATAAGAATGATGGGTAGATGATAGAGAAGCGGTAGCAGGTTGTGGACAAACATTGGAGATGCATGGTTGTAGTTGAGGAGGTGAGTGTGAGAAGTGTGAGGTGGAAATGGTGAGCTATGGGAATGAGAATGAGGCCGTGTTGGATGGGATAGGAATGACAACAAATGAAAATTTAGATTCATCAAAGCGAATATGACGGACTATATATATGAGTCTAGTGGGTATCTGAAGTGTCACGGACATGTCCTAAAAATATCATTTGTGCATAATCATGTATTTAATTAACATACTAAGTTAGTTTGGATGTCCATTTAGTGATATTTGTATATAGTAATTAATATTTCGATTAGTGCATAATGATTACTTAATTATCAATAAACTTTACAAAGTAATTGTATAGAGTTATTAGGAATAAATCATAAAATTTCTAAATATTATAAATATATGTTTAAATAGGATTAAGTGAGCTTGATTAGGGTTAAAACACTTAGTTATGACAAAAAAATGTGATTGGTCACCACTTAAGTTCCAAGCAGCTAAAGTAGACAGGTGAGAGCTGCTCAAAGAGATATTTTTCCAAACCATCATAAGACCTCAGAAAATTCTGAAAAAAATATATAAGACACTTAACATTATATTTTCACGTAAAAAAATTACCAGAGGAAGAACTCGAGCGAACTGACCTGGGAAAAATTGGGAGCGTCGGCTGTTCCAGATGAGTTTTGATCCAAAAATTTTTCTTCTGATTGAGTAATTGGTGATAAACAAACCATAAATTATGTAATTTTGTATGGTTCATCAATTCGAAGATAAATTTCCATGGCATCTGGAATCACCTAAAAAGGAGTTTTACAGAGGAAGTTATGAACTTACTTTCGCAAGTCACTCGTCCTGTCCCGAGTCTGATACAATTTCCATTTGTAAATTAGGGCACGGTTATAATAGAGTGAATTAGGGTTTGAAATTTGGATATGTTTAAATTGACATTCCAAGGGTTCGGTGAGAGGTGGAATCATCCTATTTGAACTTGTATTTTAGGAAAAATGAGTTTTTCATTTCATAGTGATGCGTTTGTCAGATTCCAAGACATTGACAGATTGCGATCCAAATTAACTATTTTTGTTATAAGTCTATATAGCGAGTTAAATTCTCTAATTTTTATGACAAAATACTAATGAAGTCTAGTTTTCAGAAAAAATATGCCCTACTTAAATGGACAAGTATGAAGAAACATATAAATCAATATTTGAGTGACACACAGTTTGTCAGGACACAAACCCTAGGTCAGATTGCTTGGGATGTTCTGACTTACTCACTTGGAATTTGATAATGATACTTGGAGGTTGAAAACCTGAATATGTCTAGTTTCTAACTAATCCAGAATCATAAGATTTGCCTATGTGGTTAAGAAGTTATGAATTATTGATTGACAGACATTCAGTTTGAAATTCTGAAACAACACCTAGTTAAGCTTTGAAGAATTAAAAAGTTCTAAGTCTAGAATAGCTTATGAATATAAATGTCTTAAGTTAGAAATTGGTATTACAGGAGGTTATATGCATTTTAGGGTGCATAAACATTCATACATTATGAGCATGCATTGCATATTATCTTACTAGTGATTGTGAAGTAAAAAGACATTATTGTTTGTAGGGAAACATCAAGTTGCAAGTGAAAGAGAGGAAATCTAATAAACCTCCTTGAAAGGGAGGAAATCTAATAAACCTCCTTCAGGGAACAATGCTTGTGAAGTAAAAATAAGTTTTATTTGATAATGATATGAGATTATGACATGTGTATTTTGATATTGTTAAACTCCATATGTTCATTATCATGCTATTTGAAAAAGGTCTTTAGAACCGCATTCGATATACATGAAGCATTTGGGACGTATATCGGGTTTTTTTGCTCTTTAGGGGCTGCTCTGCATGCACGTATTGACCCATGATCGCTCTGCGTATCTGAAAATCATGATTGTGTGACACACAATCATGATTGGGATACGTATTGACCAATAATTTGCTCTGCGTATCTAAGACTCTTGATTGTGAAGCTCTGCTTATCTGTATGACACACAATCATAGAAGGATACGTATTGACCAATGATTTGCTCTGCGTATCCGTGACTCTTGATTATGAAGCTCTGCTTAACTGTATGACACATGATCATAGCGAGATACGTATTGACCCATGATGAGTATGTGCAATGACACATGTGCGGAGTTTAAATATGAAAATTATGATATCTTGAGTTACTTTTACTTATGTGAAAGTTCATATGATTTGACAAGTTATGTTATATGTGCTATGCTTTAAATGTTTTCTCATATGAAAGAAATGTGGTTATTTAAATATTATATGCTATATGCACTCGTATTGTTCTCCTATGTTGTACTTTTATTTCACTCACTGAACAAATAATTGTTACTCATAAAACCCATTTTAAATGTTTTTTCAGATACTCGTAAGTTCTCGAGTTGAGTCGACTCGGAGCTTATTTTTGCTGCATATAGAAGAGGTCGAGCTGCTGGAGCACTTTAATCTCCCTTCACTTTTGTTTTTGGAAGCATGCATGGGTAATAGATAGTCTTCGTAATTAAGTTTGTGAGAAACTTTTTGTAAGGTTGTATAAGACTTGATTCCGTGGGGTTATATGTCAAATGATTTGTGGAAAAAAAATATAGTGACAATATGCAAATGTCATATCTTATAGCTTTTTATTAAACTTTGATGCATATATATATGTCTTTTGTATGTGTCTTGGCAAATACCATAAGATAAGTAAGAGATGATGTTTTGTCGATTTTATTTTATTTATCTTTTTTTGGAATTGATAAACATAGTTAAGAGTATGATAATTGAGATTAGAATTTAGTCATGAAGTTGGGTGTGACATGAAAGCATCGATATCCAAGATAGTTACTTGGATAATCAAGGAAAACACATTCAGAAGTGCGAAAGGAAAACTTATGTGAATTGTAAGGACGAAGTAGTGGGTAAGTGGCACATCCAAAAATTTTTAGCAAGTGATAATCTGGTGGTTGGGAGAACAAAAGCTCATATGGTGATACGTGATTGAGAACAACAGTCGGTAGCCGATTACTTAAGGTCACTGTCTCAAAAGCATAATGCCAATAAAGAAGTGGAATATGAGCACCTGCTAGGAGTGAGAGGCCTATGTCTACGATATGGCGAATTTTATGCTCGGCACTGTCATTTTATTGGTGTGTATGGGCACATGAAATACGATGATGGATGCCAAAGGAGTTGAGAATAGAGGACAAGACACGAAATTCACCATCACCATCTATTTGCAGTAATTTAATTCTTTTATTTAATTGATGCTCTTTAAAGGAAATAAAAATAGGAAAGACTTTAAGAACATCAAATTTATTTGAAAGAGGAAACAACCAAGAATACTTCAAAAAATCATCTACAATGACTAGGAAATAACGATGTTCAGAAGCGGACGCCATTGGAGCAGGCCCCTATACGTCGACAGAGAGGAGTTGAAGTGGTTCCGTGCAACAAGAAACCGTGGGATTATGAGGGATGCGTGTGGATTTTCCTTGAAGACATGTAACACATGGCGAGGTAGGAGAGGGAGTGCAAGGTGATGCCGAGGGACAACACGTCGTACAATATGAGCTACAGGATGACCCAACCGCTGATGCAAGTGATCAAAGGAGATGCGAGTGAGAGATGCCAATGGTGGATGAGGCAGACGCAGGGAGTATAATCCATTCCTAGCTGGATCGTGAAATAGAATTCTGTTGGTGCGACGATCCTTGACCAAGCAATGAGATGGGTGAAATTCAAACACACAATCGTTATTAGTAGTAAAGCGTTTAACAAATAATAAAGAGTGAGATAGAGAAGGAACACGAATAATGTGATTAAGAGAAAACATGTGAAGAGCAGGAGGCAGAAGGTGTAGTACCAACATGAGTTATTGGTAGACCCATACCATTGACGACATGTAACTATTCAGTCCCGGTGTAAGGCTCAGCAATAGATAGTGCTTGTAGATCTGGTGTCGAATGATGTGATGCACCTGTATCAGGGAGCCACTCCGAATAAGCTCCCAAGGTTGAAAGAGATCCTGCATGTAACGTTCGGTCACTTAAAAAAAAGGGTGTAAATACTTTTCTGAGGGGCATTATGGTCTTTTTGCAATCAGGAAAAAAGAAGGGCCCACGTGGACAAAAAGAGGAGAGAGAAGATAACTTCTTCTTCTCCCTCGTTTTGCCTGACTGCTACAGTGCGCGAGGAGGAAAAGAAAAACCAGCAGCGGCCATCCCCTTCCGACTATCGGATCTCCGTCATTCAACCTCCGTTTTTCGCGTGTGAGGTATCGTTGAAAAGAGAGCGAGAAGATGAACATTTTGACATATGGTATGAGATGATCGGTCCACTGTGCGCGACACAGCGAGGGAGAAACATGAGGAGGCCGAAAAATCCATCGGCGATGATTCCGATGATGATTTCGGTTCCGATTCGCACCGATTCTTCTCCTGGTGAGTTGTATATCATTCTCAAGTCGATTATGATCATTTGAATGGATTTTAATCATGTTTTTATTACAAATCACATAGGAGGTCAAAATTAGGGCTTTCCGATGGGGGGCTCCGACTGACCTTACCATGACATCCTGGTATGTGTACACACGAGAGAGAAACATATTGGGTTGCTGCCCATCAAAATTTTAATCACAAATTACTTGTAGGTTCATCGATTTTGGATTCCGATCGTCGAGCGATATTTTCGACGACATGTCCTCAATGTGTATTGGTAAGCGAATGAAAATGCACAATAAATTTGATTTTAGATATAAAATTAATTTTTAATTAATTTTATTATGCTACTAATGAAGAAGGTGGCGTTCGGCGGGTATAATTTCGATTTAGAGAGCGGGAGGGCCTCGTTTATTGTGGTAAGGATATGATTGGTGACCGAAACTATTTATATGATTTAATTTCATAATTGATTATAATTGGTTATAGGGTCTAATCCGAATTATTATATGCTTAATTGAACATGATAGGTGATTGTCTGATGAGCTTTGAATATGGTGCTATTAGTTGGCAATTTATTTTTTCCTATCGGTAAGAATGCTGAAAATCTATAGTGATGATTGATTTATGAAAATTAATTTATTTGATAGTTATAGTTCATTAATTATGAACTTAGGCAAGGAAATTATAAATTATAACTCTAGGTACCAAGATGTCGTTAGAAAGGATTATTATGAAGTGATTAATAAATTAAAAGATAAATGATATTTAGAAGTTATAAATGTCTTAAATGATAAGATTATGTTTTTAAATAAAGTTTAAATGGATGTAATAAGTATTTATCCCTTTTGAACAGATTTGGATGGAAGTTAGTTGAGATTTAAGGAATCCAAGGTGAGAGAACTTATCTTAAATGATATAAATTACTTAACTCTTCGGAGTTGTAACATTGTCCCATCGATGTGGGGCGGATTTTCGAGATCGCTTTCTTCATGCATAATCATACTTATTCATGTGCTTCATATGTGTGCCATCATATGAATTGTGATGTTTAATTAAAAATTTTGGAAGCCTATCGATTTTGACAAAACTTTCTATTATTTTCCTGAATAAAATATTCGATTTTGAAATGAAATGTTTTGGCGTGATAACTTCAAGCTCCAAATCTTCACCTCGAATATGCATTCATGCATCATATGCACTTCATGTAAAAATCCGCATAAGGGGGAATATTTTCACCTCGGAGGATTGGCCAACTCCGAGTAGACCGGTTGAGGTCCGATTTACTCTGTGTCGATATAGTGACACGAGGAGCATGTTTAACACCCAGTGTCGATATAGTGACACGAAGGGTGAAATTAGAACAACCATCCTGTGATGATATAGTGACACGAGAGATGAAATGAAAAAAAGAAAAGAAACAAGCTCTGTGTCGATATAGTGATATGAGGAGCGGTTCAACGTTCTGTGGCGATATAGTAACACGAGGGACGGAATTAGAACAATCATCCTGTGGCGATATAGTGATACGTGGGGTATGTGAAGAAGCACTCGATTGACGAGTGGTATGGATATCCGTGTTTGATGATGATTTTTCAACTTATATATTATATATGTATTATTTCACCCTACATGTACATACATGACAGTCATTTTACATGATCATTATGTGAATGAGTTCCTTTTGAAGAATAGTGGATTTAAATATTTTCTGAAAATAAGATGTTGACTTTCGCAATGATTTTCATACTTGAGATAATTGTTTTAACCCACTAAGCTTAATCAATGCTCACCCCTTTCTCTTTTAATGTTTATAGGAAAGAAATACATATACTGCATGGTTGTTTGGAAATGGGTTGTGTGAGATTTCACGAAGAGCGTATCTAGCAATGTTACTCTTTTGATACTTATCATTCTTTTAAACTGACTATTATGATTTTATTTATCTTGACATCGTCTGATTTTGGGTTATGACTCATGATTTATTATGGATTTAAATTGGTCGATGGGAGCGGAGGCTCCATGATTTATAGATGAAAAGATATGGACGAGTCCCTATCATGGAACTATATATGGGCGAATTCCTATTATGGAATTGGATAAGGACTTGAGGCTCTTAATGGATTTTGACAGGCATTCGATATGTTTTATTTGTGTAATAGTTTTATGACGAAACTCATATGTTGTTATAGTTCGGAAATTTTGGGCTTGAGTCCCATATTATTTGGTAATTATAAACAGACAGTGATGTAGATATTAAATTTTATGAATTGCCTGTGATGTGAGTAATTATGGATAAATGTTGTATTTGATGCATGAACGAATTTACGCATACGTCATGTCAAAATTTTTGAAAATTTTCAGTGTTAGTTAATTTTTGGAATGTTGGTTTCCGTTGAAGATTTGAATTTAAATTTAAATTTAAATGATTGAATTTCAGATTTCACCCCTTGTGATGCCAAAAGAAGTCGAAAGACGTCACACTGTGAGAGACGCTGAGGACATAGTATAGCCATTAGGGGATGACAATACCCCGACATGAGCCTGAGGTCATAGTATAGCAATTAGGGGATGAAAATGCCCCGACATGAGCCTGAGGGGGGGTAAGGTGCTGGTGCTACTCGTCGAATAGTATTTGAATGACAATAGGAACACTTATATGGACTGTGTTCGAGCATGCCGCATACAGGACAAGGATCTCAACGCTCAGTCGGAGGTCGACTCCTACCACGACCTCTTGAACATCCAGAGCCACGTCCATGAGCAGTTGGTGCAGCAATAGTGTGAGAGTAGTTGATAGAGGGCTGCATTGCATAATCGATAATTGGTGTTTGAGCAGCAAGGCGAATCTCATGACTTAGGAGAATGCTATGTAGCTCAGTATAACTTATAGGTTTAGGATGAGCGGCTAATGACTCCACTATGTCATTGAATCAGATCCCAGATTGTTGAAAAGGATCGCATTGAAAGTGGATGACGAGAGCATGTGCCCAATGGCGGCCAGTTCGTCAGACACAAGCTTGGCCTGTTTAATGAACGTGGCAATGGGCATGTCATCACGTTTCATATTGTCGAGTTGCATCTGAAGTTATAGTATGCGCGTGTGAGATGGCACACCAAGTGCAAGATGAAGAGCGTTCAAAACCTCAGCAGAGGTGGAAAGACCAACAGCATGTGGTAGAATCTCTTCTGACAAAGAGGAGAGGATCCAACTGAGAAGAAGCTGATCACGACGAATCCACTCAACATAATTTGTCGTGGTATTATCGGAAGACATCATCGCAAGTGGACACGGAGTGGTACCGTTGATGAGACCCTCAAGATTGAAGCAACGCGGGAATGGAAGAAATCGGGTCTTCCATAATAAGTAAATTGAACTTGTGAGTTTGATGGAGATGGAATGGTGAACTTGGTTAAATGAAAGCAGAGATGGTAGAACAAAGGTACCATCAGATAGCATCGAACTAGAATGGCCAAAGGAGGAGGATGAACTCGATGCCATGAGAAAAAATGGCTCCGATACCATGTAATTCAAACTCATAAAATCTCTGATTGATATCATGATTGATATATATACAATTGGTAAAACATCTTATAGATGCTCTTATGATATATTGATTACACTTGGAGTTGGTTACAAGAGCAGGTTGTTGCACGACTTGAGTTGTTTGTATATAATATTATCCAACTGCTTAACTTTACAAGAGCTGGTTGTTGTGTGGCTTTAGTTGTTTGGATATGATATTATGTAACTGCTTAACAATTTCCACCTTATTCTTGCACTACTGTTGCTCCGCTTTGTTGTCACTCCACTCTCTCCATTTTTATATGCTAACTATCATTTATTCAATTAACCACCTTGTTCTTGCACTACTGTTGCTCCGCTTTGTTGTCACTCCACTCTCTCCATTTTTATATGCTAACTATCATTTATTCAATTAATGCGGCAACCGTTATGAGTAATCTATCATTTTATTCTCGTTTTGTAAAAATTTAATCACCGTCGTCTTATTTCATCGTTTATATGTTCCAATTCAAAATCTCTTTTGATATTTTCTATTTGCCTTGATTCACCATCACTCGAATAGTATTGCTCATATTGATATTTGTTATTTAAAAAGATAAGTTATTGTAAATTTACATTAAGTTGTTGTCAGTTCAAAAATAGATAATGTCATGATGTTATCTTAAACCACCACTCCGTTATTTCTTTTATGTTGTTGCATGAGCCTCTTCCAAAAATTAATGAATTAAGTATTAAATTCAAATATTCTTAACTACAAATAGCATACAATGTCATATAACCTCAGCTTCAGGGTGTTTGGTATGAGATGAACATCTATAACAAAAGGTTTTTTTACATCCAATCACTCTTAGAAAAAAATCCTGTTTTGATCAAACTTTTAAAATTTTAAAACTATCTCTAAAAATGCAAAATCACTATATTTTGTTCTCAAAATAAGAGGAAAATGTTCCTGCCAATGAATATTTTTACTTTTTGTTCGTCTCACGAGAAAAAAATCCTTCTAATTCCCCCGTAGAGCAGTGTGAAAAATCTCATTGTAGTCATGTCACTTAACAAAGAACGACAACAAGGCGATTATGTTCTGTTTCTTCCAACACAAATATAATTGGTTTCAATTTTTCGTGAACTTGAATGGTCAATATTCTTTTCAACTCTTTAGCAACATATTTATTATCAATCACATCATTGTCTTTGTAAAAAAGTATACTTGACACGAGCATTAAATCTTACGTGCCTTAGAGGCATGTTTAACATTAGAATTTGTAAGAATAAGACATTTATTCTCAATGTTTCGAGAATAGAAGCAAAACGAGGAATGCTCATTCTTGAGTAAGGTGAGACAATTTTACTTTAGAATTCTTTATTTTGTGCCCGTGATGCTAAAAATTGTTGATTGACTAAAAGTTATAGAACAAAGTACTTATTTTTAATTTATTCCCATACCAAATAGAATCTAGATGAATATAAGGTACTTTTAATCATTAATTTATTTATCAATAACTGGAATGAAAAGAAGTGTTACAAAAAGAGGAAGATATCATAAGAACATAAAAGAATACAGATATTTACGACACTCTAAATCGAATTACATTTTCGGATGACGGTGATTTTTTTTATTATGAAATAATGATGCAAAATAACTCAATCGTCCCGTAAAAAAAAATTTACTGAAGCACTACATTGAAAAACCACAGAAAGTTACAACAAGTATATCACAATGAAACCCTTCACCATCCCTCCAAACTCGTTATGTCCATTAAATTCATATATTATTATATATTAAAAGGTAATTTTAATAGCTAAAATGCATATTTCTTATTAATAGTTTAACAAAATATTAAAAATAGCGCGGTCAATGAATTATTCAAGTTTGTCTTTAAATACTCTTCTAAACCCTACCTAGGGTTTTCGTCGACCACTCTGTCCATTCTCTACACCACCACCAACTCGTCCTCCTCGCCTCCCGTTTCCAATGGCGTCTAAGAAGCAACGCAAGCTCACCAAGTCTGCGAGTTCCGACTCTAAGAAGCAGACGAAACCCGACGGCGGTAGCGACATCGATGTCCTCTCTTCGAAGAAGCCCTCTCCCGCCGATATCGAAGCCCTCGAATTCGATCCAGGTTCCGACGAAGAGGAATTGCTTTCGGAGGACGACGATGGCGGCCGCCCCCAGGAACAGAGCGACGAAGACGACCAGGAGGACGAAGACGAAGACGATGACGATGAAGAGGACGAGTCCCATTCGGATGCCTCCTCTGACGGCGAGCCCTTCACGGACGACTTCCTTGGTGACCGCGATTGTGAAACTTTTTTGTTCCAATGGGTTTGTTGAGTATTTATGCGATGTGAAATTTGGAATTTTGACGGTGGATTTCCTGGTTTGGTGGTGGGTTTCAGACGGAGGAGGGGAATCCGGGTCGGATTCCGACGAGTCTGATTTAGAAGCGAAGGCACGAACAATTGATGCGGAGAAGGCGAGGGCGGAGGAAGAGGCTGATGAAGATTTCAGGCTCAACATTAAAGAGGAGGCGGATGAATTTAGATTGCCTAAGAAAGAGGTCACCTTCTATGGGACAAACCATTTTATTTTGCTTTTTATTGTGATGTATTTACTGTGCTCTACTCGTACCTTTTAAGTCTTTGTTCTTAATTAAATTCTGCGGATGATTAAATCCTCCAGGAACTCGAAGAACAAACCCTTCAACCAAACAATCTACAAATAATCGATAAGAGGATTAAAGATAGTACGTGGTAGATTAATTACATATTTTGCTCTCGCACGAGGTGATAGATGTTCACAAGTTCCCACATTGTGGTTGCTTTAGTTGTTCGAGTGTTATCAAATTTCAAGGCCCGAAGGCAGGAGGGTGTTCCAAGGAAGGATTATATGAATCAGCTCAAGGCCGATTTAATGTCGTATTATGACTACAATGAATTTTTATTGGAGTCCTTCATGGAGGTAGTTGAAGCATTTTGCTTGTTTACTCCAGTGAATGTTTCGCTCTGTCCTTTAATCTGCATGTTGTTCACCATTTCCTCTCTCTAATACAGACATTCCCACCTGTGGAACTCCTAGAGCTTCTAGAAGCTTTTGAAAAGAAACGACCTGAATGTTTGCGCACAAATACTTTAAAGGTACTTAAATCGTTTGCCCTTCTGAAACTCTATGCTTTCTGCTGTTTTCCAGTTTTCCTTTTTAATCACTGATTCCTGGACATATACTGGAATTAGAAGTAGGTATTTCTCTCGTGTATGATTTCTTGTAAGATGTTTTTCCACAATTATCACTAACTTCTTGGTAAATAGACACGTCGACGAGATCTTGCTGGGGTTCTAATAAACAGAGGGGTCAATTTGGACCCAATTGGCAAGTGGTCAAAGGTAACAATCGGTGCTTGTTAAATCTTACGTGATAACTGAAAGTCAAGAGGTTTAAGAGGTATGAATCAATGGCAGGTTGGATTAGTGGTATACGATTCCCAGGTGCCTACTGGTGCAACTCCTGAATATTTGGCTGGGCACTACATGGTAATAATTTTATTCTGTTTTTTGTTTGTTCTCAGGGGTAGTTTTGAGTTCCTTAATAAACTCTTACTGATGCTTCTGCCATCTTCAGAAACAAGGTTCAAATTCATTTCTGCCAGTTATGGCACTTGCACCACAGGAGAGGGAACGAATTGTTGATATGGCGTAAGTGTTTTCACCCTATCATGAAGTTTGCTTATTCGCTGTCATTGTTGCTTATTTATTCTGTGTGCATTTATGTATATGTATTTTTTTTATAAAATCTCTCTTCAGTGCTGCTCCAGGTGGTAAAACTACATATATTGCAGCTCTCATGAAGAATACTGGTAATCCTTTAATTTTAACTCATTCTTCATTCCCAGAACACTTGCATTTTTCGAACTCTCTTCCTTTTGATTGATGCCAT
The DNA here is from genome assembly GCA_030549335.1 of Pontederia crassipes. Taxonomy (NCBI): domain Eukaryota; kingdom Viridiplantae; phylum Streptophyta; class Magnoliopsida; order Commelinales; family Pontederiaceae; genus Pontederia; species Pontederia crassipes. Next base: position 43,467,728 of record CM060190.1, read on the forward strand.
TTTTTTCTATACTATATTTTCTGGGCTTTTATTTAATTTTTGTTTATTAACTTCAGGAATCATTTATGCGAATGAGTTCAAAGAGGCCAGACTCAAGAGTTTATTAGCTAATATACATCGTATGGGGGTGACTAACACAGTAGTGTGCAACTATGATGGGAAGGAGGTTAGTATGATGAGATATATACTTTCACAATACCAGTTAATACTCAGAAATCTTTTTCTCTCATTTAAGGGATCATTGGTACAGTTTTTGGCTTCTGTTCTAGGCTTTTCTCTTGTAAATTAGCATCTTCATTTTATTGATGAAGAAAGACCTTTATCTGTTGTGCCATTGTCGTTATTTTGGCAGGTTTTATATTCTTCATATATGGAGGTTGGGATGATTAACAATTCCTTTTTCCCTTTCAAAAAAATATTTTGGCGGGACTTATTCTTCATTGTTATTGGTTTCCCACATTTTCATTTTTGTCACATTGATGATGTTTGTTCTTTGGTTCATGTATAGCATTTTTTTTTGAGCGGGACATATACAGCAGTATTTTTTTTTTAAAACGAACATATACAGCAGTATTAATAGCTCTATCCTTTTATTGCAGTTGCCCAAGGTTCTTGGGACTAATTCTGTGGATAGGGTATTGTTGGATGCTCCCTGCACTGGTTCTGGGGTTAGTTTAATCAGTTTTTTTTTGTCTTGCAACAATTATGCTATGGTTTTTATAACAAACTAACCATTAGCAATCTTATTGTATTTTTTTTTCTTGAAGACAATTTCAGCAGAGAATGGTATCAAGACGAGCAAGTCAATTGAAGATGTTAACAACTGTACTTTCCTGCAGAAGGTAATTGTTTTCTTCTTATTCATCTTATGCTGATAAACATTGTTCTATATGGTCATGGATTTCATATTCCATTGTCACAAAAGTTATGCACTGATGAGAATTGTATTTCCAAGGGTTATGCATTGATCTTAGTTGTGTAAGTAGGGGATTCACTGTAATCCTTCCTGGTTATTTTCTTTGGCGCATTGGTTTGCAATTCTTTGAAGGCAACTAGGTTAATCTAGTATAGCAGAGATGCATGTGATGGATTCTAGATGCTAGGTGCTCAGACCTAGCAGAAGCTTGGATCTGGCTCTGGCTCTTGTTCTTCTTTTCATGACTGTTAGAGTTACATGGATAAGGGATCATCAATTTACTGACATCCAACATATTTTCAATTAAAGGCAACCACAAAACAATAGAAATTTTGTCCAATCTACATTTAACTTGTTGATTATACATGAAAAAGTGAGATCCTCTGTGGCATTTCTTGAGATTTAGATACATCCGGAGGCAGTGCTGAGTATACTTGTCTGTTGCAGCAACTAATTTTAGCGGCGATTGATTTAGTGGATGCCAATTCCAAATCTGGAGGTTACATAGTTTACTCAACTTGTTCCATTTTGGTTCCAGAGGTTTGTCAAAATATGTATTGGTTTTGTGGATTGAAATGTTCTGTGGCTAATATACTTACATTGATATCTATTTTTCAACTGTAGAATGAGGCAGTCATAGATTATGCATTGAAAAAGAGAGATGTTAAAGTTGTGCCGTGTGGACTAGATTTTGGTCGTCCAGGGTATCTCTCAATTACCAATTTCAGGTTTTTCATTGCTTTTAGAATCCCCTTTGAATTTCTAACATTTTTTTTTGCAGATTCACACGCTTCAGGGAGAACCGTTTCCATCCTTCATTGGAGAAAACAAGGCGGTTTTATCCACATGTCAATAACATGGAAGGATTTTTTGTTGCCAAGGTGTTTACTTCTCTATCGGTTTATATATTAAATTGAAACTGATGCGACTCATTAATTAATATCTAGTTTGCTTTATAACCTAATTGAATTGATTGAATATTTGACTAGAAAATGACAACATTGCTGTTCCCAGCTGCAATGTATTCTGCAATATCAAAATCTCGTATTCTGCAACATCAAAATCTCCACATATTAATGGTTTATATTTCTCGTTGTAAAATGTTTGTATCCTGCAGTTGAAAAAGATGAGCAATACCAAATCGGCCTCTTCTGAACCTCACAAAACATCAGAAAAATCAGAGTCTGTGGGTGTCGATGATAGTACCATTGAGGTTCAGGATATTCAAGATGGAAAACCTGGACATGTTCAAGCCCCAGGGGCCAAAGGAAATGAAAAGAGCAAATCCAAACTTGGAAAGCTGGGCGATAAGAAGAAACCAACCGTGGCTGGAGGAAAAACACAAACCCCAGGGGCCAAAGGAAATGAAAAGAGCAAATCTAAATTTGGAAAGTTGGGTGATAAGAAGAAACCAACTGTGGCTGGAGAAAAAACACAAGGAAAACGCAAGTTTCCGCACAAAGATAAACGTCCAAAGCCTGGGTAAATGTTCTTTATGCATGCAAATGCTTCTGATCCCTTGGAAAGATATCCAATTTTATTTATTGAACAATGTTATGCATATATGTACTATTAACAGGGGGGACGTTCTATTCAAGAATTCATGTGGGAAAGGAAAAACAAAAAGCAAAACCTTCAAGAAGAGAAAAATCTAATAATCGCCGAAGTAGATGAAATCAATCTGCTGATATAATTGAAGGTGTCTGAGTATCCTTGCCATTGCTACAAGTTATCAACTATCCCAGGATGACAAACTTTCCGGGAAAAACAAAAGGAATAGGATGATGAAGAAGAGAGCCTTCGATGATCCACCAATCTTGTAAACCATTTGATAAAGTTTTGACTGAACTTTTGTTTAAATTTTTTTATGCAATTGAAACTGTTACGTCTTACTATATTCTTGCCTTGCTTTTGCTGTTGGTTGTCCAATTGACATGCATTTCAGGATGCCAACTGCTTATTGTATTTTGCAAAACTTTAAACCGTTGTGCTGTTGATTAATAGATGCATGGCCTCCAGCTATTACTCAGGCCATCGGATCAATCAAATTACGCGTTCTGTGACTTAATTTATGTCTCTTTGAAGGCTAATTGCTTCCATATACATCTCTTTCCGGTTGTGCATTCTAACAGGATTTTTACATTCTACCAAGAAAATTAATGCATGCGTAGGTACACCCCAAGGATTAGAGATCATGTTAATTTATTCTCTGACATCAAACAATGGAAATTTCATATCATAAATTCTGAAATTTATTTTTTATAAAAAGGGAAATAAATTTTACTTTTATTTATTTACTTTCCATCTGTCTTCCTGACCTTCTCCTGTGCTTTTCCTCTTCCATTTCCTTCATTCGTAATCATTGCATTCTGTTTCAACCACTATTTTTCGTTCCTTTCTCTTCCCCCTAGAAGAGGAAAATTTTGAGGACTAGTAGCTTTCAAGAATGAGTGTACTACAGTAGAGGTCGAGTTCACATCTCATAGCCAATAGAAATTATATGCTCCTTTATTTGCAACAACAAAAAATTGGTCTAGTAACCTTCACAGATAACATCGAAAAAAAGTTAGCGTTCATAAAAGAAATAACATTCGTAAGAATTGTATCCCAGAATGACGAGAGATAGTATCTTCGAATTCAATTTCCAAAGTCAGAGTTTTCCCTTTTTTTTTCAGACTGAATTAAACAAATGCTAATGGCTCTGCTAAACTTCGAGTGGGTATTAAAAAAACTTTGAATGGAAAAGAACTAATTCATTCCATTTGCTAAAATAGATGTACCCACGCAATCAGGATACGACGAAGTTTACTTCTAATTTGAAATAATGCCAGCACGCAGAGCAAACTACACTATAAAAAATGAAGTCCTCTTCTTATTGTCTAACTATTGGACGTCAGATTTTTTTTCCTTTTTTCGAAATGATTTTCTCCATCTACATATTCCTCGCTTTAGGTTCGTTGTTCTATTGTTCATCCTTCAACAAATCAATCGATGGTTATTTTTCAACCAACTCTAAGCACAAAACTTACAAGCATGCATGGAAGCATGAATGTTCACCCTAAGTAGTGTTCAGCACTGATATCACCCCATCGCACATTGTACTTGGCTGCAAGGTAGTGAGCTCCGACTGGCCCCCGACTACCATAAGGATAGAGCTCTGGAGCAATCTTCTTCTCCTCCAGTTCTTTGAGTAAAGGCGTGAAGAGTGCCCAAGCAGCATCTAGTTCATCGGAACGAATGAAAAGCCGTCGCTCCCCTTCAATGGCATCAAGCAAAAGTCTCTCATAAGCATCCGGTATCTCTTTTGAGTATCTGGTAATGAAATCATCACAGATAATGAGAAACCTTTGTTAATAAAAAAAACTGGTGTCAATACACCTGAACTTTAAGAGTGTGTTTGGTTTTCTAACGATAGAGGGGTGGGTTAGGCTGGAGTATAAATCGGTGAAGTTGAGTGTGGTGAGGATTCATAAAAATCATGTTTGAATATAAATTAATAGGATGGGTTGGATTAGTTTAATCCACATGTGACTTCTCACTTGGTCCTTTGGTAATTTAAGTTAAGAAGGATGAATTAGGATGATGTAGTGAGGGTTGGTAAGGTTGAGTGTGGCGAGTGTTTATACAAATCATGTTTGGATATAAATTAATGGGATATGTTGGGTTAATTAATTCTCTTTGTTTGGATACAAAATATAATATAAGGGTTAGGGAAGGTTAAGTTTGATAAATGTCTTTATTATTCTTGAGAAAAATTATTTTTTTTTGTTTCATTGAGAAGAAATAAGGGTAGAGTAGGAATAATTATTTTTAACCCCTTCAAAACCACCAATTTGGTGGGTCTAATTTTAAGTCAAATGACGGGCTTACGAAGTCCAACCTATCCTTAGTTAAATTAATAGAAGTTGTATCCAAACATGGTGTAAAAAATTTAAACCTACCCCATCCTAATTAAACTTAGCCCATCCCTTCTAAAATCCTTCGTCCAAACATACCCTAAGGGGTTGTTTGGCTGTTACAAGAACAATGTGAGAACAAAAATTTTTGACCCCAGAATGTTCCTACAGCAAGAACAAAATGGGAGCAAAGAAGTTCCAAGGGGGGCAAGAACATTTCTAACTCTACTTTATGTTGTTCTTGCAATCATTTAAAGTGGGTCCCACATAATGTTCAAAATAGTGTTTGGATGAAAAAGTAAGAACAAAGGGCTAATTCTTGTTTTGTTCCTATACCAAACAGCCCCTAAGTGTCATCTTTTCTAGCATGTAAAGATCTGACTTTCAATAACTTCGTCAATCTATCAGAGGCAAGCAAAAGGATTTGAGCAATCCTGGTGATCACAAAATTCTGGCACTATGCAAAAAATCTAAAGAGATGAACAGAAAAAACAAAACATGTTCTAATAGAGTTTCAGAAGGCTATACCTAGCAGCATAGTGAAGATTCAGATTGCTTCGATCCAGTCTCATCCCTAAACCAGGAATTTTGTTGTTGATTTTCAAGTAAATAGCCTCATCTGGCTGTACTCGTATGACAAGCTCATTTGTAGCTCGATCAAGATCTGTCCCAAAACTCCTTTTATACAAGTTACCAGGAACATGCCTGAACTGGACTCTAATTTCTGCACTGTTGTAAATTATTATGTGGCATTTTCTATCAGTTACAGATGATACCACAATAGGAGAGGAGAATGAGGCAAGAAAGTCGAGGAGCAGAAGAAACTCACCGTTTTGAGTGCAAAGCTTTTCCAGCCTTCATTAGAAATGGTACTCCATCCCATCTTGCATTATCTATGAACAAAGCAGCTGCAGCGAAAGTTGGAGTTAAGCTACCTTTTGGAACTGTCTTGTCATCAGTATATCCTGGGTAAGTAATCCCACTCCTTGTATGACTTTTGTACTGTCCTATCACAACATTCTCAAGCTGAAGTGGCTTCATTGACTGTAGAACTTTTACCTGACATGTAAAGAGCCAAAAAATCTTATTATCAGTTCATGCACGATCTGCAAATTGACATGAAACATACATTTTCTTTTGTTTTCATAAACTGAGAGTTGAATTCTTGGTTTGCCATAAGTACATGAAAGGACTGAATGGCAATTAAAGGTGGTTTATGAAGCTTTGAGCTTCGTGGTTTGAATGAAAGTGGAAACAAAGGAGCCTGCAAATATTTGCAAAAGTTATGGAAATATAGCATTCATTTGTGATGCCAAGGATCGAAGCGATAGGAGCAGGCAGGTAGTTGTCATAAAGCACCAGGAGCACTATGTTAATATGATTGCAAGAGTTCTATGTCACTTTGGAAAAAACAAAGAATAAAACAAACTTGCAAAAAAAAATCCAATAGAAGAATGAAATGAAGGCTTGTTTTATGTCATTGCCATGATGAGTGGTGCAAACCTTTCTTTTTCCAGGGGGAGGTTTAAAGCTCATACATTTCATTAAGCAAGCACGATACATGATTCATTGAATGATATCAGATGAAACTCGGAACTTCCCTTTAACATTTTAAAGGCGATGGAGTATATAAAACGCCAGAAGAACACATATTTTATTATGTGCTCAAATTTATACCTTCTCATTCCTGATGTCTTCTGCATCTAAGCTGACAGGAGTTTCCATCGCAAATAAGGCCAAAATTTGAAGCAAATGATTTTGCATAATATCTCTAATTATACCATAATTGTCAAAGTACCTGATTGACAAATAAAAAAAAGATATGTTATGACAAACTTCTGAAAAAATAATACATAACTAAAAGTAATATAATATTATCTCTTACCCTCCACGACCCTCAGTGCCAAAGTCCTCAGAAAAAATCAATTGCACGTTGCGTATGTACTGCCTTGACCAAAGAGGCTCAAACACAAGATTTGAAAAGCGGAGAACAGAGAGATTTTCAACCAATTCCTTCCCTAAATAATGGTCAATCCTGAAACACGAGAAAGTTCACTCATTGAATGTCACAATCGTCCATAAGAAATGCTTTTGCCTAGAAGATCATCCCTAGAATATCTATTGACCTGAAAATTTGATCTTCCGTCAGGTAGTTTTTCAGGCCTCTAGTTAATGCTGCAGAAGACTCTGAGTCACGGCCAAATGGTTTTTCAACTATTACTCTTTGCCAACCATTTGCAGAAGTACTTGACCTGCTTGAACATTTTACCACATCGGTAAAGATATTGGGTGGTATAGACAAATAGAAAAGCCGGTTCGCAGTTCTTCCAGCCTACATTGAAAGATCCATCTTTAGTGCACTTTCCTTAATGGAACATATCTTGATAATATAAGATCTAGAAGATTAATCAGGCAGCACAGGAGTTGAGATATTTCTTTGGCATCTATCTATATAAAGATGTAATATGATTCAAAAGAATCAAGGTGTTTCTCCAAAAGACAAGAATAAATGTGATCTATATATAATGATATCTCTGTCCAAAATCTGGAAATATGTTAGCTCAAGATACATTGTAACATTCTACAGAAAGATACTGTAAAGTTTCTAGAAAGAAGGCAAGGAAATAGAATGCATAATGGTCCTGACCATTTATGTCTATTGGTATGGTTGAAGGATTTTCAACTAAACGAAATAGGCACTGTATTTTCTCTTGCAGTAGAATACAAGTCATGTGTCCATTAAAAAAATATTATTATCCTTTTATTTCAATAGTCTGCTTCAGTGAGTTTGGTGGCAGGTGAATGAAATCTTATTTCCAAACACGATAAGGATGTCGGACAACATAGAGGCAATAATCTGTCTTCAATAGATAAAATTTATTTGAATATCAACTTAATGCACCCTCAACCTCTCTGCTAATTTAAGCTTTACACTGCACGAAGATTCGTGATTTTTCTTGAAAGATACTATGTGCTTTCAGTAACCATCATTTCCGTCCCTGAAGGAATTTTTCTCTTAATTCAATACATCAGCCAAGATAACTTGCATTGATGCACACACCACTATTTTCAATGTTCCTAACAAGTTCGGATATTTGCCAGCTCAATTCGTAATCTTCATTCTCTATTTATTTGAAAAGGAAGACCTGAAGTGCCAGTTTTGCAAGTTCGGATATTCTGTGTTCAAATTTCTAGACGAGGATAAAAAAGTGCCAGTTTTGCAAAAAAAAATCAGCTACAAACTTCTTGGTGGACTACAGATCAAACATATAGGAAGTAAATTGTATAAAATTGTATAAAAAGACCTGAAGTTTTACATTTGTTGGAGATTTAGTCTAAACTTTTACTTCTAGCTAAGAAACACAAACATTTAAATTAATTACAGATTTGGCCTCCATAACAATTTTCAATGAAAATCGTTTCAAAAAAAAAATTCAATGAAAAAATAGTTAGTTATTGGCTCAAACATTTGTCACATAGATAAATGAATATCATGTCACCTACTTTTATTTTTTTAAAAGGAAAAAAATTAAATATTAATATTTTCTATTTCATTTATGCATTGATAAAATCAACCAAAGTTTATTAATATATAAAAACGTTAATGTTTTAGTTTTGTTCATAATATTGTAAAAGTATGGCATGCAGTTATCTATATGGCAATCGTTGAGTCAACATTGGATGATTTTTTTTTCAATGAAATTATAATGGAGTTTAGATTTGCAATAAATTTAAAAGGTGATAGTTTTAGAAAAAAATAAAAGTCTAGGTTAGATCTGCAAGAAATGTGAAAGTTCATGCTTTTGTATGCTATGTACCCCAAAAACAAATATTTTGAGGTTGCTTCTAGCTATTAATCTATTCATTCATACATAGTGAACATTACCTCATGTTGTTTAAGCTTCTTGTCTAAGTCAGCAAAATCTTCCTCTGAATTGTACTGGCCTGAATGATAAAAGCATCTTTGCAAAAACTCGTACATTTTCTCATTGCAATTTTCCCTGAAAGAACATGAGATAATTGGATACTACTACGCCAAAATGATCAGATAGATATCAAGAGACTTTGTGACCAAAATCAACTCAATAAACATGAGTTTCGTAATTACCCTTCATGTATTCTACAAGTGAGCGTTCTGCTGACCATGTTTCTTAATTCCTCATCGGTCATTTTGCTCCGTGCATAACCAAAAATGGTGAAATGCTGTGAAACATTGAAAGTAGTTAAGAAATGACATGAATTGCATAAGATGAAAGAAACTATATAACGTATTGGTATAAAATATATTAAGCAGTATCCCAAAGATATAAACCTTAGGGAGGCAGCCTTCACAGTATAGGGCAAAGAGTGCCGGAAATATCTTCTTCTTAGCAAGGTCTCCAGAGGCTCCTACAATTGTTATACTAACTGTAGGTTCCTTCTCGCCACCACTGAAACCTGTTATATGTCCATGTTCCTCCACATATATAGATGGTGCTTTTCCATTCTCCACTTTAATGCTGGGAACTTCTTTCACAGACACATCAGGTACAGGTGCAGCTGCTAGAATGTTACCATACAACATTTTAAGTTGAGAAGCATATCTAAAAGTCTAACAAGATGGAATAACATCAATGCATCCATATTGTATGAATAATCAATGTAACAAAGAAAAGGAATAGGGCAAAAGGAACAGAGGGAATGAAAGAAAATAATGGGGCACCCAAAACCTCATCCGTCTATCAACTTTATTTCAGGTTGTATGATATGATTCTAAACTTGAATGGACTGACATGAGAAGTGCTTATAGTTCACTAAGTTCTAAAGAAGAGTAGTTGAAAGAGTGTAACAGTAGACATAATGGTATGCCCAATACATACATTGTTCCAATCTATGTTGCAAGGGTACGGGTACGGTACCGGTACCGGGTACGAGTACGGGTACGGGATACGTCAAATTCTAAAAAATTAGGGTACGGGTACGGCAATATATTAAATATATAATATATATATAAAATAAATTTTCATAAGATTTCTAGTATCTTCATATTGTTTAAGTTTTCAAAATAAGTAATTAGTTTCTCTTTACTATTATGTCTAAACGAAGAGTTATTAATAGTTTTCTTTCTCCTTATGACTTCTCATATTTAACATCTATAAGTTTTATTGTTCACATTTGATAAAAACGTAGCAAAATATGTGTATCATGTTCTCTAGTATTAGTGCTTTCATGATCATCAATCATTAATTATTTTTTTTAGAATTTTATCTGACAATTTTGATATGGAGTACCCAGAAGCATAGGTACGAGTACCCACTGAAGTACCCATTTTTTTAAAAATATTTTATTATTGGGTACGTATGGGTACGAGTACCCACAAGTACCCATGAAGTACCGGTACCGAGTACGTACCCGGTACGGGTACGTTGAGAAAATTGGAGTACCCGTGCATCATAGGTTCCAATATATTAAGTTGATATAATATATGTTGAAATGATATATTTTTTTAGAAGGAAAAAGGATGACCACTAGATTTGTGGTTGTCATCCAACTATATATATATATATATATGCTGTCAAAAAGGTGTACAGATGTAATGAGCTAAGAGAAGATAAAAGAAGTCTCCAAGCTAACCAAAACCTCACTCCCTGATAAGAAAGGAGATGTGGTGTACAACACGCTCAATCTGATATCTTTCCCCACAAAAGACGATCCGGTTGCGCTGCAGCCAAATGGCCTAGGCACCGGCCATAAAGTCGCCAGTGGCGCTCTCCAACACTATCTCTGACGTATGAGTCCCTGAAGTGTCTGCCACATGGTCCCTAGGTCGGAAGAAAGGAGACTCGCAATGCTCGTCTGCTGCCATATACCCCGGGAAGTCGGACAGTCAAAAAATAGGTGAGGGATGTCCTCCACCGCATCGCCGCACAGTACGCATGATGTGTCACTATGTGGTGCCCATCTCGCTATGTAGCTCCTAATGAAAAGCCGACCGCGCCGCATAAGTCAAGCAAATATCTTGACCTTCAGCGGTATCTGAGTGCGCCAAATGAGTCTGCAGTCAGTCTTGAAATCTCTGGCAAAGTGGTGATGGGGAGGAAGTGGGTGTAAAGACTCCGTGTGGAGAAAGACTCCAGACCCATCCGTCCATCCTGGATCAGTCCGGGCATAGACCTGCTAGCCGTTGCTGGAGGGCTAAAAACTCTGTGAAGCGCTGATCCGAGAGGTGCGATATGAAACTAGGTGACCAAACGCCAGATCCCGACCCCCCTCCTCTGTCCAGATCTCTGCTACTGTGGCATCGGGAGATATCATCAGGGCCCAAAGGCGGGGGAACGCCTCTGCAAGGGAGTTCCCCGGGGACCAAGTATGCTGCCAAAAGGAGAAATCCACCCCTGAGCCAAGGGAGGGGACCATGAGGAGTCGGGTCCGCGGGGCCGTAGCTGCTACTCCCAGACAGAAGGATGAGACTCCACGAGGTAAGATGGTCCTCAAGTCCCATGATAGGTCCCGCCCATAGCAGGTAAAGAAGGCTGTACGTCAAAGGTTGTCCTCGAACCCCATAATCCATTTGAACCACGGGCTAAGAGAGCCCAGTTGGCGCACTGGAGGTCGCGAACTCCCAAGCCTCCCTGAGAAGTGGGCCGCCAGATGCTGGCCCAATCGACAAAGTGAACTCCACGATGCTCAAGCCCACGGCCCTGCCAAAAAAAACTACTCCTAAGTGAGTTTAGTCGTCTGAGTACCTAAGCCAGCAATGGTAGGGCTGACATGTAATGTGTCGGTAGCGCCGAGAGTACCGAGCAGTATAAGACGGCCCCCACGTGAGAGAAGACATGAGCTCCAGCCGTGAAATCTATGCTCCATGCGCTTGATGAGTGGAGCTGATCGGGTTGTGAAGCTGAGTGCGCATCGATCTACCACATCAGTAACCATGCCAAAAGGAATAAATGATGACTTGGCATGGTTGATTCGAAGGCCGGTCGTCGCACCGAATAAATCGACAAGAATCGCGACTCGACAAGCCTCGTGCTTCGAGCCCTCAATAAAGAATACTGTGTCATCCGCATGTTGAAATGATATTACATTGGGGTGTTTTAGCAATTGGTGTGTAAATTTGTTTTCAGAAGTGTAAGTGGTTGTGTAATATGTACTTGAAAAGCCACATGAGTGTTATGGACTATTCTGATAAAAATAAAATGCCACAAATTTTAGACCGGCGATGATGCAGGAAAAAAGTTGCCTTATTTATCTAACTAATTTTGTAGGATAGCATATTACATAATTTCTTGAGTTCATGTGCCTGCTAGTTTCCTCTTTCTTATTTGTGTTCATGTACCTGTAATGCTGATTTGAGCTAAGTTCCTAGTTTTGTTTTTGGTGAACTTATCTGCATTACATGGTACTGCAATAGATATTGTCATGACTTTATTCCAAAACGGTCCTAAGTTGAATAAATTTTTGCAACAACTATTTTGAGCATCAACCTGAATAAATAAGAAAACCTCCGAAGTCGGAAGGGCAACTAAGGTCATTTAGGTCCGAAATCTAAAGTCTACTGCGTACCAAAATCTATGGACACCAATTACAAAACACTATGCACCTTAATTAACTAATTAATTCGCATATCATTGGTCACATCACTTGAGGAAAACTCAAATGCCAAAGGTTAGCAGAGAAAACAAACATCTTTGAAATCAGAAAAAAATGATCACCAAACACAAACACAAATCCTAACCAACAGATAAAGAAAAGGGGATGAAAAATAAACTAGCAATCCCAGAATCAGCAAAAGATAACATTAAGACTCGATAATAATCAAGCCATAAATTTTCTATCGAGGGAAGACTTGCAACACAGCATCTCTGCAGTATTCTAATCTGCTACAATTCTGTTTCCTAGATTTTATTAGGCAGTTAAATGATTCACATGCCATTGCACAAAACAATGAAAGAAAAAACCAACAAGGGAGCATTATGAGATCCAAACAAGAGCGACACTTTATCATTCGAAAAGCACTTGCAACGGTGCATCTGTGCACCAACTCTATTTATGTAAATTTCTTACGACATTGAAGTAACATCAGAGGAATAGGAAGCAGATGAAAAGTCTCACACCCGTTTGCATGGACAGAGCCGTAAAGCTCCAAACTTTAGGCGATAGCGAATCCGACCGCTTCAGAAAGAAGCGTCTCGGGAGGCGGAGCGATCCGGCGGCGGCAGACGGAGCCGGACGCCGGATTGTGGGCTGAGCAGAGGAGAACTGGGGTGCAAAGTGGGAAGATGGGCATTTTGAACAGGAAATCGACATGTTTCGTGCTTCCTATTCTTCCTCAAGCTTTGCACAACATGGGAAGCGAGAGAGAGGGGGGCGGGGTAAGAAAAGGCCTTCGGATGTATCGATGGATCGAAAATACAAACAAAACAAAAAAAAAAACCTCGGGGTATCTCCTGGAAAGAAATTTTAGATTCGTTCTTTTCAAATTAAGCGTTCAGATTTATTAGTAAGATTATTTCCTTAAACATCCTATCACAATTTTTTACATTTCATACTTTAAATTTATTTTTTTCAATATTTTTAATCCTTATCGCATTTTTACTTTATTCCCTAGGTGTTAACTTTTCTATTATTTATTTCAATTTAGGGGAAAACTAAATGTCCTTTTCATATAATTTCCTCTCTTTTATTGTCTAAAAGTATAAAACAATATAAAAAACTTTAAAAAAATAAAAAATGAGCCTGGCCCTCTTTCCCACTGCCTCCAACTGCCTCCCCCTCTCTCATCCCAACCATAAGAGGAGGGGCACCCCTCTACAATGGGGTGGCCTCCTAGGTACTGGTGGGGAACATGACGGAGATGACAGGGAGACTACGACTTAGGTCGAAGTCCTCTTGGATCGATTGGGGCACGAGAAGCTGACTGATTGGAGCACGAGAAGCTAATTGATGTCGTCGATGATAAGGGTGTTTTTAGATTGGGTTGGACTTGACCGTCGGTGAACAAACTTGACCCAACTCGACAGGTCGTGACTCTTTTGGGGTTCAAGTCCGATTCATCGTGTACTCGACCACCATTTTTTTAAAAAAATACTATTATATATTGTTTAATAAAAAAGTTATTTAATATTTATTTTTTAAAGAATAAAAAATAATATTTAATATTATTTTCATACTAATAGTTTAATTTAATTTTTAAATAAAAAGGCTTAAATAGAAATAAAAGGGAGCTTCCCTAGACTTAGCAGTGCATCGAGTTATTGATCCTTCTTTTTCGGTGTGGGTGGAAATAGAAGCGTAGATCACTTCCTTCTTCAATGTAGGATGAGCTTGTGTAGGGAGTTCCAAGGTCGGTGATCTCGATTTCGGACGGCCAAAACCACATGTGCAAGTTTCTCCCAGTGTGCCACATGGGAGGCTACGAAAGAAAACAATAAATAGGAGCATTCCTTCTTTCTTAATAAAATATCGAGTCATCAGGTCGAGTTGGGTTAACTCGGGTTGAAATTTTTCAACATATACTCGACTCGACAACTGTTCAGGTTGTGATTGGGTTCATGGTTCACAAACTCTCAAGTTTGAGACTTACATGAAATCGAGTCAAGTCGGAGTGGAATCGATCTTTGTGATAAACTCAGGTAGAAAATTAAAATGAAAATAGCATTAAACATTCATGATTTAACAATTAAGAATACTTTATGTTTTAATTTGTATGACTCATGGACTATTTTGATAATTTGATACATAACTTTGAACTCTTTACGTTTCAACATGTGTTGCATCGACTTATATATTGTACTTGTAGAGTGTAATGAATTATTAAAAATAATGAATGGTTATGCTATTCAATATGAGTGATTAAAATATGATCAATGAACTCATTACATTTGAAACTAACATATTGAAATTATTTTTCACAAATATTTTATAACATATAATGTAAAATATATATAAATAAAGTAATGTACATAAACTCTACGAGTTTATATTTCGAGTTTATATCTCGGGTTTACGGAACGTAAAATGAATCAACATAAACTCTCGAGTTTGAAAACTTTGATTGGATTGGGTGGCCATTGACCCAACCCCATCCAACCTAGGTCCTGTCAGGTCGATTCATCGATTTCATTGGTTTGATCCAACTCGGAGAACACCCCTAGTGGATGACATCATCAGGGATGGGGAGGAGGAGCATCACCGATGTGAACTTCCCTTTGCTTAGGCTCCTATCATCATCCCTTTACCGACATTGCTTTCAATCACACTATCCGCCATCGTAGTAGTGGCAAAAATCATCACGTGGATGAAGCTATGTTCACGGCAGCCCCTGTCGATCCTATGGTGGCGAATGATGTCGAGATTCAGCAAAGAGACCAAAACCCTGCTAGACCAATCAAACCTCAATCTTAGTCCATCTCATTTCCTGACGACGACACCTAAGCCTCAGACACATCATGCAGCTCCCTTCTCGCCATTTGTCTTCCCCCACAATCCCCATCGAACCTAGATGGTGGACAACACAAAGTCCTCTTCTTCCTCATGATCGGCATCCTCGTCGGAGTCATCGCCTTCATCGAACAGAGGGCAAGACATCGGAGCCTTCATGATGGAGGGACAAACCCCTAAATAGATCGGAGGGGAGAGCGGCCATGGCGCTCTCCAAGCTTTGATATGCCCCGGCGCCTTCCACCATGTCACTCCCTCCAACCATTGACGAAAGAGGGGGAGGCTGCCTGAGGGAGTCGGGGAGGGGGTAGTACCCTTTTTATTTTTTAACTTTTTATATTATTTATTATTATATTATCTTTTAGACATTTAAAGAGAGGATAATACACAAGAAGGGTACTTTAGCTTTTTCTCACAAATAGGAAAAAAGGTAAAAATACTAGAAAAGTAAACAAAATCAAACATAAGAACTAAAATGAAAACTACGACAAAGTTTAGGGATATAAAAAATTAGGTTCATACACTTGAAGTCTAGATACAGAAAATCGTGATAATTTAAAGACGATTTAAGGAAATAGACCTTATTAGTATATAATTAATTTAATATTACAATGTTTACTTAAATTTTAGTTTGTCTCCAAGAGGGAGAATAATAATTGAAAGTTGACAATATAGAGAAAATATATTTTTAACCATGCATTCTTTTTTTTCATTTATTTACTTCACCTACTATTTAGTATTTATATGTAAAGAAGGATAGAAACATGCTTTAACCAAATGAATTTAAGCAATTAAAAAAAGAGTCTAAAAGTTATAATTTTTAAGTGTCTTTCGTCTTTATCAACTCCTTATTTGTTTCGACGAAAATCTTAGGAAAAATATCAATATTTTTCGTGTGGTAGGTGGAAAGTCATCTTGAAAATAGAGAGAAAGATTACTACTCAGGGAAAACAGATTTTTATTTAGAAAAATAAAAATATAAATGGGACTACAATCAAAATCATCGTTAATTTGGCAAGCAAAAGAAAGAATATATATGATTCTCACTTTTTTTCTCATGTGGCTCACCAGATGAATCAATAAAATATGATGATTTGGAGTATCGAGTCACTATAAGAAAATTGCCAATTTCCGACGGATAGAAATATGTCGCAATTTGCGACGGATTTTGCAACGAAAATATTTGCGAGGATTTTCCGACGGTTACGACCGTCGGAAATGAAAAAATAAATTATATAATTTGTTATATTATTATTTAATTTTTTGATGATTAGAAACGTCGATATTTCCGACGGATATCTATCTCGTAATTTTTGACGGATTTTCTGACGGTTACGACGAGAAATGAAAAAAATTAAATTATGTAATTTGTTATATTATTATTTAATTTTTCAACGATTAGGAACATCGATATTTTCGACGGATATCCATCCGTCGCAAAAAATCCGTCGTAATTTTCGACGATCGTAACCGTCGGTAAATGTATAATAATATCATATGAGGAGAACTTTATTAATATAATTAGCGACGGTCCAAATCGTCACAATTTTCGATGGTTTCGACCGTCGATAATAATTATCGACTGTTAAAATCATCGGTAAAATAAAAAATAAATATTATATATAACTAAATATTTTTTCGACGGTCATAAAAATAATTAAAATTTCGTTATCCCACTTTTTTTTCGTTTTCCTACTTTCTCTCTTTCCATCTATATATATATATAATACCCGAATTTTCTTTCCTCCTCTCCTCTCTCCCTCCTCTCCTCTCTCTCTTTCCCCCTCTCCCTCTCCCAGCTGGCGAGTCTCAGATCGGACATCAACCGACGACCCTCTCCCACCGGCGTCTCTCTCTTCGCCGACGCCTCTCTCTCTCTCTCCAGCGGTCGGATCTGGCTGCGGGCGTTCGGATCCGACCCCCAGCGGTCGTCCGGCCGCAAGCGGCCGGATCTTGCCGTGGTCTGATCCGGCTGCTAATTTTTTTATTTTTAAAAAATTATTTGCGACGATTGCGACCGTCGAAAGATTGACGATTGTAACGATCGTCGAAAGTTTCGACAGTTGCGACCGTCGAAAACTTTCGACTGTTGAAACCGCTGGACTTTTCCCACGGTTACAACCGTCGGAAACTTTCGATGGTTGGTACCGCCGGGACTTTTCGGACGGTTAGAACCGTCGGCCGAGATTTTTCGGACAGTTAGAACCGTCGATATTTCCGACGATTTTTTTTCAACCGTTGCAAATCGATTTGCGACGACAATTTTTTGGACGTCCCTATTCCGTCGAAAAAATCATCGGAAACGATGTTTCCGACGATTTTTTGAGAAATTACAAACGGTTTCGACCGTCAATTTTTCTTGTAGTGAGTTTCGTCTTCTGTATTTCCATAAAGTTCTATCAATTATGCATGAAGTAAAGATTTGGCTAAATTTGTGCAATCAATCAACAAAATGAATAAAAAATAAAAAAAAGCAAAAAAAAAAAGATTGGTCACTAACGAGGCTCATTTTTATGTCCTTGCAACAAAAACTTGAGTTCGAGTAGGCCGTTGTTTAACCAAATGATTCAACTAATTAACATTTAGGTACAATTTGACAACCATAACTTGTTTTTTTATAAATAACTAATTTATTGCCTGCACAGGAAAGACGACGATGACAACAATAATAATATATATTTATTACATATTATTATATAGTAACATTAGGGACAGAACTTGGATTTTTTTTATAAATAATTTATTTCATGAGTCAAGATGTAACAGAGAATGAAAAAGCTGACTTAAATTTGGATAACTTTGAAAAAAAAGCAAAGAAGAGGTTCAATTTTTAATGAATATAAATAATTAAATTGAATATATTATGATAATTAAATGTTTTAAATAATTAAATATAATATTTAATATGTCAATTTAATAAATATATTGAATTACTCTTATATATAATATGGTATGATCAATATAAGATTGAAGTATGAAATTAATGATACAATTAATAATATTATAACATTAGAACTGAGTCAACTAAAATTATAAGTTAAAATCTAATTATATTATGTAAAGCTAAAATTATAAATAATCTTAGAAGAATAAAATAGAGCTATCTGGTAGTTCTATAATGAAATTATCTGTTGGATCATAAGACACTAATAGAGGAATGAATTGATATTTAAAACAGATTCAGTAAAATCAAACTTGGAAGCTTAAAACTAATTTGGAAGATTCAATTAAAGAGAGATGAAGAAGAAACGATGGGTATTCAAAAATATAATGAAAGTAAGAAAGAATAAAATGCAAACTCAAATGTGCAAGATAATTTGTTAAGTTCGATCACACGTCTTTGCTTCGACTTTTCAATCTCAAAACTTTTGGAGATTCCGCTAGTGCCTCCTTTTCAAAATAGGGTGAGAAAGTTCTTTTACACCATGCCACCATTTTCTTCGTTCAAGAAGCAAAACACATATCTTCTATTCAAAAGCTTCGTGCTCTGCTCAAAAAATAAATCACAACATCTTCTCACGATGAAGCTTACAGAACTATTGCAAAAATATAATCTCTCTTTCTTACAACATAAAACTCAATATAGATTATAAGAGAGAAAGAAAGAAGAGATATATACAAGTTTTGACTCTAAGTGCTTTTGGATGCTCAAATATACTTTCTCGTCTTCATCATTTCTGCATCTTTTTTACCTTTTTTATAGGTATCTTTGGCTAATATGACTATTGCTCTCTATTTATCCAATTGAGCTTTTGTGGTCGAACAATTATTTAGTCCAATTGAATTTTAGATAGATCGATTGATAGGTCGGTTGTAAAATCTTAGTCATTCTCTCAACAAATCTATGACTATAAATTCTCTTACATTTATTGAAATGAAATGCTTTTTTTAAAATATTAACAAAATTATATACATATTCTATCTTTACATCAATATAAATATAAATGAAACATATTCAAATATTTATTTGAAATTTGATGCATATAAGTATTCATTCTGAATTAAACTTATTCGACACTTTAAATAATTATAGTCATTCAAAATTTGTATCATCAAATCTCATTGGATGTGGCATAAAGCCTTTTGTTCCAACATTATTGAGTTAATTAAAAGTAAACAATTAATAATGTTAGATTAATAATAAATCATAAATGAAAAAGATAAGAGAAAAAATAGCAAACAATTGTGGAGAAGATGGTACGAGGAGATAACACAAAACAAAATGTGATAGATAATGGTCATGTAAGAAAATTGCGGGTCGTCAATATCTCAATGAGCATAGAAAATAGATTTCATGTGAGCTTAGTTCCGGCCCATTGGAGGGTTTCCGAACAACTTTTTTGTTCCTAAACATGACATCGTTTGGTAGAATTGGACAATTCATATAGAAACAGTTTGGCAATCGAAAGTAAGCAGCAACCAAAGATTTTGTCAAATGATGTGACGTTTAACACAACCAAAATTGAAACTCGATGTGAGAACGAAGCGTCGCGTGACCTCAGTTCCCACAATATGCTTCCAATGTAGTAGTCCGCTCTTTTTTCAAACTCTCTTTTTAACCCGACTTTTCTTCTTTTCAAATATATTTTTTTCTTCCCTTATGCATTCCTCACAAAAACATAATATATTTATTAAACATAATATGTTTATTATAATATAATTAATTTATTATTTTTATTTCGAGCAAAAATATATATATTTTGTTAAATCAAACTTATTAGGGTTTAATTCACATGCTACCCGGTAGCATGTTGCTACCACGATTTGGACCGCTCGATTCTTCATCCACGATCTACATTCGTTGATCTATCTCGGCCGTCTGATCCTCGATGGAGGGCCGAGATTACTTTTTTTCCTTTTTCAATGACCTCGGCCGCCCGCAGCCCTCTCTCCTCTCTCTCTCTCTTCTTCTTCTTCGTCTTGACATTGGGCGTTTCCCGATCGCCGCTCCAGCTCCGCCTCCGCTCTCGCCCTTCTCCGGGTCCTCCGCTCTCGTCGTTCTCTGTTGTCAAGATTTGGGCCGCAGGGCGATCCCGCCGCCGGATGTTCACGCGCCCTAGCCGCGTACCCTAGCGCCGATCACTCGCCCCCCTCCGCCGATCTCGTCCCCGTCGCCGATCTCGCCTCCCCGCCGCCGATCTCGCCCCCCCGCCGCGGATCTCGCCCCTCCGCCGCGGATCTCGCCCCCTCCACCGATATCTCATCCCCGCGTGCCCTAACGCACGCCGCCGCCGATCTCCCGCCATCGGCCGCCGCTCTCGTCGAGGCCGCCGCCACTCACGCCCCCCTCCGCCACTCTCGCCGAGGTCGCCGTCGGTCTCGCCGGTCTCCCCTGCCGTAGCCGCAGCCTCGCCCACTCGCCGCCGCAGCCTCGCCCACTCGCCGCCGCCGCTGCCGCCTCGCCCACTCGCCACCGCCGCCGCAGCCTGCCGCCGCCTCGCTCACTCTCCGCCGCCGCCGAAGCCTCGCCCACTCTTCGCCGCCGCTGCTGCCCACTCGCCGCCGCCGCAGCCTCGCCCACTCGCCGCCGTCGCCTTGCCCACGACATGATTAAACCCTATAATTAGTTTTAATCACTATGTAATTAGTAATCGATGATATTTTGTAATTAATTATTAATTTATATTTAATCCATGTGTAATTATTTTAATCATGTCAGAATTGTTACATGTTAAATCAATAATTTGCCTCCTTATGTCGCGATCGAGCCTCGTCCGTCTCTCTATATGTCGTTGAGATTCATTTCGCTTCGTTGAGCCCCGGCCGTCTCTCTATCGTCGTTGAGATTCATCTCGAGCCTCGTCTGCCTCTCTTACGTCGTCGAGTTCCGTCTATCTCTCTATCGTCATTGAGATTCATCTCGTCTCGTCTACCTCTCTTATGCTATCGAGATTCATCATCGCAAGTGCCATTTTGAGAAAGAAAGCAAATGCATAAGAAAAAAAAAGTTCTTACACAAAATCGTTAACATATCGCACATCAAATTACAATTCAAAAAAATTTGTAAGCTAATCGTATCCTACATGATATTATAATTAAAAATTACAATCAAGTTACTATTAATGTACATTTACAACTTCAAATTGTAAATCAATTTAAAAAATTAAAATATCATCGATTACTAATTACATAGTGATTAACACTAATTATAGGGTCAATTAGAGCGTGATTAACACTAAATTAAAGTTATCTCAATTATTAATTACATAGTGATTAACACTAATTATAGGGTTTAATCATGTCATGGGTGAGGCGGCGGCCGCGAGTGGGCGAGGCTGCGACAGCGGCGAGTGGGCGAGGCTGCGGTGGCGGCAGAGAGTGAGTGAGGCGGTAGTGGCGGCGGCGAGTGGGCGAGGCGGCAGCGGCGAGTGGGCGAGGCTGCGGCGGGGGAGACCGGCGAGATCGGCGGCGGCCTCGGCGAGATCGGCGGCAGGTGGCGGGAGATCGACGGCGGCGGCATGCGTTAGGGCACGCGGGGACGAGATATCGGCGGAGGGGGCGAGTGATTGGCGCTAGGGCACGCGGCGAGGGCGCGTGAACATCCGGCAGCGAGATCGCCCGGCGGCCCAGATCTGGACGGCGGATGTAACGCCCCCAAAATTCAGCCCTAGTTTTTAAATTTTTGCCGAACCCTGGATGGCGTTACTTCGACTTTGACTTTGACCTAATTTCATAAAACTTTGCAGCGGAAACATAATATATTAACTTAAAACATTAATCATCAATAACAGCGGGAGACATCATGGATAATTAAAATAAAAACTCAAGATAACATAATCTGGCCCATGAGCCTGGTAGGCTCTAACGTATACCCAACTGTGGATTCTTATAACATAATGAGTTTAAGTAAATTACATGACTCTATAAGGCTCATAAGCCATACATAACAGACCCCTGCAAGAGTTCAACATATGATATAACATAAGATAGATAACTTGGGCCATAGCCCGACTCGCCCATGTGCAATGTCTTCGTCAAGAGGCCCTCACCGTCGAACCTAAGTCTCATCCATACCTGCACGGATCCATGGGGTGCAGGGAATTTCTCCCGTTAGAGTATGTTGAGGCACATGCATGCTATGACCTTATAACATAATTTCTATATGTCATGGCATATGCATATCCGCCGCCCTCCATTGCATGCCGCCGGCCCTCCCCGCTCGCACGTCGCCGCCCTCTGTCCCTCCCCGCTCGCACGCCCTCCGTCCCTCCCCGCTCGCACGCCCTCCGTCCCTCCCTGCTCGCACGCCGCCGCCCTCCCCGCTCGCATGCCGCCGCCCTCCGTGCTCGCACGCCGCCGCCCTCCCCGCTCGCATGCCCCCGCCCTCCGTGCTTGCACGCCTCCGTCCTCCCCGCTCGCACGCCTCCGCCCTCCCCGCTCGCACGCCTCCGCCCTCCGTGCTCGCACGCCGTCGCCTTCCCCGTTCGCACGCCTCCGCCCTCCCCGCTCGCACGCCTCCGCCCTCCGTGCTCGCACGCCGCCGCCCCTCCCCGCCCACGCACGCCCCCGCCGCCGCCCTTCGTCGCACGCACGTCCCCGTCGCCGCCCTTCGTCGCACGCACCGCCGCCGTCGCCCACGCACGCCCCCGTCGCCGCCCTTCATCGCACGCACCGCCGCCGCCGCACCGCAAAATTTGAGAAGTCAGGATTTTCACGAGCACTGAACTACTATCGGTGCTTGAATTTGTATGTTCTTTGAATCCTGCTTACCTTAATAATGCCTGCTTGTTTTGTTTATCTGTTTCTTATGCATGACTCGATAAAGATGATTTTTGGGTAGTCAAATATCCTGCTTCTACATATGTATAAGTTCCTCTCATTTAAGGCAAAATTTCTCAATATCATGTGTGGTCTGTGCGAATTATATTGAGAAGGCAAAATTTGAACGAAGGAATATATCTCTATCTGAAACTAGAAAATTGTAATTTGTACTCAACTATGTTGTTTAACTGAAGTTTAATTGTACTTAATTATGTTTATCTGAACTTCAATTGTACTTAGTGTTTCATCGCCCTTGTATGCATGCATGTTTTAGGGTTTCACAGGCCAGCCATGTCATCTTCTACCTCTTTCATATCACGTCAATTAGATATTTCTTTTTGTGCATGTGGTGATAAGGCAATACTACAAACTTCATGGATAAATAATAATCCCGGAAGTCGATTTTGGGGGTGCTCTCATTATCGGGTAAGCCCCCGCACGAAGATTATAATTTTTTTTAGTGGTTCGATCCAACTATGGATGATCGGCATAAGAATATTCTAAGAAGCTTGTTAAAGGACGATGAAAAAGTTCAAAGACGAAGATCGAATAAATATAGGATCATTTTAATAGGTTTGCTCAATAAAATTATCGCCTATGAAGATGTTGCAAGGAGAGATAAAATTATGTATTTATTTTTTGAAATGATAATATCATTTGTATTAGTTAAAATGAACTTTCTTTAGTTGCAGGGTTTGTAATCATTTGTATTACTTCTTTCTATGTAGTCATAGCAGTTTGTAATGAACTTGTAGGTAATTATGTTTAGTTAATAATTTGCGATATGATAGTATAGTTCCAATTCCTGAGATTCCTCGTGTTTGGCCTTCTATCAATAAATGAATGCTTGTGATATGTTGTGTGTATGTTTGCGATATGTTGGAACAGTAGCTGTTTAACTGGAATGCATGATAGAAAAAGCATGACTGAGCAATTCGCTTATGAATCATGAACAAAAGGAGTTTCCAGCATGAATGCATGATCATCCACTTGCATATAGAAATGTGGAAGCAACCAACATGCTTGCTTTTTGCCTGTTATAATTGCAAGAGGTGCAGAATTTGAAACTATTTTTATAACAATGCTTCCTTGGGAATGTTACGAAGCCAAATCAACATAAATATGTTACAACACAAAATAAGTTCCAACATAAATAAGTTACAACATAAATATGTTCCAACATAAATAAGTTACAACATAAGTAGGTTCCAACATGCATTCATACACAAAATAAGTTCCAACATAAATAAGTTCCAACATATTACAACACAAAATAAGTTTCAACATAAATAGGTTCCAACATATTACATCAAACATATGACATCCAACATATTATATAAGTCTTTAGTCATGACCCTCATTCTCAGCACCCTGTCAAATATAAAGACAAATATTAGACTTCCTAAGAGAAAAGTAAATGAAGACAATCGTTCCTAACTTCTCTTCTCTTCTCTGTGTAAAAGCTTGTGTCTGCTCTTGTTCTCTTGTGCCATTGTTTAGAACAAACATACTTTACATTGATTACCTTCCCTGTAATCTTGTGCCTATGTGAAGTTTGTTTTCTCACAGAAAAATCTACTAATTTAGCATACATGTTGTAGTATTTGTAGGCTTCTTCATCTGTGTCAAATAACATTCCAACATAGGGTTTCAGTAACTCATATGCTTTGACAACAAAGTTAACATATTCTTCAGGTTTGTCATGTTCAATATTGTCTTCATTCATCCATTCTTCTGTCAATTCTGTCATGTTACTAGCACTATTCTCATTGTCCATGTGCAATTTTATCTAAAAAATACAAATAAATTCTCATTAGAATAAAATAAATTCTCATTAGAAATTCACAAACATGATGAAGATTTTGCTCACTGTTGCATGATATAATTAAGCAAATTGCAAACAAGAATGATTAAACAAACATGATTTAATTAATCTTGGGATATTTAACTACTTACAGAACGTTAACTACTTGCATGATGAAATTAATTACCTAAGTACAACATGATCTGTGATCAACTACTTACAATTTAAGGTGATTATTACATAATTATAATGTCACTACTTAGAAAGGTGATTATTACATAATTACAAGTGATCAATTAAAAAGTCTTTAACTAATTATGGCAGGACGTCGGTGTCGTGCGACGAAGGGCGGCGTGCGAGCGGGGAGTGTGCGAGCACGGAGGGCCGAGGCGTGCGAGCGGGGAGGGCGGGGCGTGTGAGCAGGGAGGGCGGAGGCGTGCGAGCGGGGAGGGCGGCGGCATGCGAGCACGAAGGGCGGAGGCGTGCGAGCGGAGAGGGCGGCGGCGTGCGAGCACGAAGGGCGGCGACGTGCGAGCGGGGAGGGCGGAGGCGTGCGAGCGGGGAGGGCGGAGGCGTGCGAGCGGGGAGGGTGGCGGCGTGCGAGCGGGGAGGGCGGCGGCGTGCGAGCAGGGAGGGACGGAGGGCGTGCGAGCGGGGAGGGACGGAGGGCGTGCGAGCGGGGAGGGACGGAGGGCGGCGGCGTGCGAGCACAGAGGGCGGCGGCAGATTTGTCGGCAAAGACAGGGGATCTGGTTAAACCGGCAAAGGAAAAGAGGACAAACCGGCGGATCTGGTCGGAAAGTACCTGGTCGTCGTCGTCATCATCTCATCGCGCGGATCTAGTCGGAAAGTACCTGGTCGTCGTCGTCTCATCGCGCAGATCTGGTCATGGTGGCATGGATCTGGTCGGCAGCGGAGTTGGTGGTGGCGTGGATCTGGTCGGCGGCAGTGGAGGTGGCTCGGATCTGGTTGGCGGCATCCCTTCAGCGTGGATCGGATGAACGGCGGCGGATTGTGTCGATTTCAAAGCCGACGGATGATCGGCGGTGGATCTGGTCGTCGGCGTCGGCGGACGACGTCGTCAAGTTTACCCTAAAAGGGTTATCAATATGTTGCTAAGCTTATTATTGATGTAAAACTATTTCTAATAAATATGAAATTATTGTCCTCTTGTTGGAAAATATATAATGCATATGGCACAAGATTTTTTTTAAAATAAGTTTTTGGATATTTAAGTGAATAAACCAAATAATCTTACATTTCATCTGCTTTATTATTTAATCTTAGTTAGCATTTAACAAACTAAGTTGGGAGATAAATAGACAGTGAACAAGAAAAAAAGGAGTGTAGGTATGTCTTTTGGATATGCATTATTTGTTTCATGTGGAGTGTGTTTGATTGTTACTACAATAATAAGGATTTAGAGCATTAAATTTGATTTTTTTTAATTTGACGTTAACATATTGTATTTTAGGTTTTCACTCCACTTTAGTCGAACCAATTCATTGTTTCTAACTATTGAATAGTACTCTTAATGTTTCATTTTTATAAAAGATGAGAAATGTCATTCATCTATCTTTCTTTAAAAAAAACTTTTTTTTATCTACTTCTGATTAATAAGCATGCAGTAAGAAACATGATATATGTTACAATTCATGATATAATGAATCAATACTTGTTTCAATGTTGGGAATGGAAATCAAATGCTAATTAAATTATTTTTATTTCACAATAAAAGTATTATCAAATGTGAGTATTCTATTCCACTACTACTATTTTTATTTCACAATAAAAGTATTTCTGCCCCTACCACTCCAAATATATGTAGTATTTTTTTAATCAATAATCATTTAGATTATTAAAAGCTTACAAGAAAAATAATGTAGTAAGGGATATTAAAATCATTTAAATTGAGTTGAGACATGGTATAAGATACAATAGCCATTCATTATAAATAACAAAAGAAGGCACATATGGTTTGGTGGTAACAAAAATTAATTATTTTATGATGCATGCATATCACAACATAATTGTAGTGTTATATTAATTCCATTTTTATAGATTGCTTTTTAGGAGAGATTTTGAATAGATTCTTGTTGTTGCATGTATCATTTTCTTAGATATTTTTCTTTAATTTTGACAACCATGATTCTATCCAAATTTCTCAAATTTTCTTATAGGTTAGGCAACACAATAAAAGCACTTGAAGCTTAGAGTGAAAAATATTTTTTATGAGTAGTGACATATCATGACCATGAAAATAATTGAAACAAAACTATAGGCGAGTCACAATTGTAAAAAGGACAAGAATTTTACGAATTCTAAGTCACAATACAAAAGTCATTGGCCATGAAATTTACTTCGCAAGAAGGAGGAAGATCAATTTAATTGAACCTTATGTTGCAACACTATATTTTCTTTGAATTTTCACAACAATCTCTATCTGTATGTAGTTTTATATTAGGGATACTTTATTGAGACTTATGTTGGATTGAATCATCATCGAATTAATTTTTTTCTATTGAACACAATTTCTATGCTTAATGCATTTTTTGTTGCATGATTGATGTTTGCTTTAATTATTAGTGGGATAATCGCCCGATGCCGTGCCGGTCGACATCGCGCGAGGAGGGGGTAAAGAGGGAGAGAGAAAATGAGGGAGAAAGGGGCGAAATTTACTGCGCCCCTTTTTATTTCCCTCCGAAGGCGATCGGTTCACGCGACGCCTGGTTCACACGCCCGCCCGCCGGTTCACGCGATTTTGGGCATTTAAATGGCGGTTTCCCCCATCTAAAACGATTCCATGATTATAAGTTCATAACTCCAGCAGGGGGGGGGACAAGCACACTTGAATTATAATGGAAAAATGGGGGTTCCCCCATTTCACGACGCCCGTCCGATCGAGATCGGACGGGCGCCATTGTAGATCCGAAAAACTGGCTTCAATACCTCATAAAAATGCGTGAACTGGACAATCTTAAACCGGCCATGCGTGAACCCGTTTTTTTACCCCATAAAAATGAAGGGCGCAATAAAAATTGCCCCCTTTTCTCCCTCATTTTCTCTCTCCCTCTTTCTCCCCTCCTCGCGCGATGACGACTAGCCACCGCCCTTCGACGAAGACGTCCGGCGGTCTTCGACGATGACGTCCGCGCGACGACGGTGTGGCCGTGACACGATCCGCACCATCACGTCCGCCGGCGACTAGATCCCCGCCACCACCGCCGTCCACGACCAGATCCGCGCCACCACCACCGCCCACGACCAGATCCGCTCTTCTTCGACCAGATCTTCGACCGTCGGCCGACCAGATTCGCGCGACGACGACCACGAGGTACTTTCCGACAGATCCGCCGGTTTCCCCATCTGTACCTTTGCGGGTTTTAATCTCGGGCCAACCCATATCTTTGCCGACAGATCCGCCGCCGGCCGCCCTCACTGCTCGCACGCGGCCGCCCTCCACGCTCACACGCCGCCGCCCTCCGTGCTCGCACGCCGCCACCCTCCCCGCTCGTCGCTAGCCACCCTCCCCGCTCGCCGCCGGCCGCCCTCCGTGCTCGCACGCCGCCGCCCTCCTCGCTCGTCGCCGGTCGCCCTCCGTGCTCACACGCCGCCCCCTCCGCCGCTCTCGCTGAGGCCGCCGCCACTCTCGCCCCCTCCGCCGCTTCCGCCGCAGCTCCCTCCCCCTGCCGCCGCAGTCTCGCCTATCTCGACCACCGCCGAGCTCATGCACCTGGCCGCCCTCGATCCTCGACCTCGCCCGCCGCCGCCGACCTCACCCTACGCCGCCGAGCTCGCCCCCCACCGCCCACGATACGACTCCGCCGCTGACGTTGTCGCTGACTGATCTCGACGTCGCACGCCGACGATTTCATCTGTAATTGATAATTGTGTAATATGTAATTGTGTAATCGTGTAATCTTGGATTTGTTTTCGACTTGTAATGTTTTTCATTGTATTTCATTGTATTTCGACGTGAATGAAGAATGTTTCATTGTATTTCGATGATTTTTGTTGAGAATTGTGAATGAAGAATGTTAGTGAAATTGAGATGCTAATTGTGCATTAGAAATGAAATTGGAAAATGCGGTATGAAAGTTGAAATGTTATGGTGAATGAGCTTCAGAATATCAATCCAATACAATATCGTTTTACAATTCAATCTCAACAGAAAGAGCCGTCGACGCCACTCACGAATGACAATGACTTTTGAAACATCATCCCACTTTTTCATGCTCTCCACTCTAGATTGGAAAACAAACATCTCTCAACTCTAGATTACAACACAAACATCCTTGCATTACAACTCAAAATTAACAATTACAACATTACAATTCCAAATTGCAATTGACACTCTTATGATACACAAATTAGACAAAAAAATTAGGACATCAAGGGGTGCTGAGGGTTTCTGACGGCAGGGATGGCGAGCCGACGATGACGAGGGGTAGCGGCGGGGGTGTGCAAGGGTCACCGGCGCTTAGCGGGGTGTGCGAGGGACAAAGGCAGCCTGAGCTCGGGGGCGGCGGGCGGGGACGACATCGCGAGGGACGAGATCGGTGGCGGAGGGCGAGCTCGGTCAGTGGGTGGGAGGGACGACATCACGAGGGACGAGATCGGCGGCGGAGGGCGAGGTCATCGGCGGCGGCGGGGCGCGAGCTCGGCTGCAGAGGGCGCGAGATCGGCGGCGAGGAGCGAGTAGGTTGAATGGTCTGCGGATCTGTCGGCGACCAAGAGCTAGGAGGTCGGCGGCCAAGAGCTAGGAGGTCGGCGGCATTGCGGATCTGTAGGCGGCGTCGTGGATCTGCGCAGATCTGACGGAAGCGGCGGAGGTCGGATCGACGTGGGTGGCCGGATCGCGCGTCGGCTCGGCGAGACGACAGAAGGCGAGAGGTCGAACGGTCGGCGGCGGTGCGCGAGATCGAGAGCATCTTGAGGCCGCGCGGAGTCGCGCAGATCTGCTCGACGGCGGCGGTAGCGGATCTGGTCGGCGGTGGTGGTGGTGGTGCGGATCTGGTCACGGCCACACCGTCGTCGCGCGAACGTCATCGTCGAAGACCGCCAGACGTCTTCGTCGAAGGGCGGTGGCCGGTCGTCGTCGCGTGAGGAGGGGAGAAAGAAGGAGAGAGAAAATGAGGGAGAAAGGAGGCAATTTTTACTGCGCCCTTCGTTTTTATGGGGTAAAAAAACCACGCACGGCCGATTCAAAATTGTCCGGTTCACGCGTTTTTACGAGGTTTTGAAGCCGGTTTTTCGGATCTACAAGGACCGGACGGGCGTCGTAAAATGGGAGGTATCTTCCCCCATTTTAAATGGGGGAACCCCCATTTTTTCCATTTATAATATAAGAAGATAAGATATAAGATTTGCTCGTAACAAAAACGAGTTGTTAAGGCCGGATTGGTCAGTTGGTCGGACCGGTTCGTCTGTGGAACGAGTTACAACTTTCAACAAGGTTCATGGATGTGGCAAGAAGCCAATTGACTTTTGAAACGAATCGCATCGGTCCAAACCGGACTAAACCGGCGAAAGGGGTTCATATAAAAACGAGAGTAAAAAAGTGAAAAACAACCCAAGTTAAAAACTTAAACCTGTAAATAAAGTTAAAACGTAAGTGCAAAACCCCCAAAACCCTATATCTCGATATTGTGGCGGCGGATCCTCTGTGCAACGTCCGGCGACCGATCCGGTGAGGCGGGGAAGGAAGCGGTCTTCGTGCACAATTTCCTTTGCGAACGCACTTGAACGCCGGTGAGTTTTACAGTTTTATTTCTCAAACGACTCGTCTTCTCTCTCTCACGCCAACGTTGACGCCGGCGGTAGGGATAAGCCGACGCGGACTGCTGGCGCCGGCCAGCAGTCGCGTGGCCCTCCGCGGCTGTGCCGCTGTGTGTCCACCGCTGCTGGCGCGGCGCCAGCGGCCGCGTGCGCGGCCCTCCGCCCGCGGTTGTGCAGCCGCACGTCCGCACAGCTGCGGTGTTGCCGCCGACGCGCGGTCATAATGTGATTGATGTTGTGGGAACGTGGGGATCCTCTGGACTTCATCTTCTGCATGAAACCACAGGATCAATTAACATAAGTTGAATTTTCCACTTCCCATGCATTTCAGCTTGCATACATTATCATAATTCCGTTGAGCTTATCAGAATCGTTGTAATTCGTGTTTTGCATCTCAATCTTTAATGAAACGATTTGTTTTCTCCCTTTAAAGATTATTTTGTTATTTGTATGTTCTTAGTGCTTTCTTAAATGCATATAGATATATCACAAACTAATGGCTATGAACAAGAATTTTGGCTCAACTGCTAACTGGCAGCTTGGAGCCACACGGCAAGATTGGCTTGAGAAGAGCTCAAAATCTTAGATAAATTGCACCCTCACAGTAAAAACAATACGGTTAAAAACTTATTCAGTGATACTATGTCAGTGTGCTTATGAGAATTCAAGCTACTTCTTATTCCAGTCCATTGAGGAGAAATGTTAATTGTCCGGTGCTCAGAGCATAAATTAATCAATTTAGACTCTCATTCTCATTTGTACGGTTATTTATTATGGTTAAAGTTTGCTAATACATGTTGTTAAATAGTTTAATTTGATATTTGATGTTTAATTATTATATTTTATTTCTATCTGGTCCAACTTGTACTGGAGACTTGTTTGGTCATTTCCGCGTCCGTCCTGACAATCATGATCCTTTCTGACTAAGGCCTCTAACTCTCTCTTTGTTCATTCTGATTCCTATTGCTGTTCCCTTCCCAGTAATGGCCGCTGCCACTTTGGATGATGACAAGTCAGCTCAGGTCCTCCGGCAGGTCCGGTTATTCTCCTCGATACGATTGCCCTGTTTCCTCTATAAGAACAAAAGATGGTTTCTTTTTCTTGTTTTGTGATCTTTTTGATGGTTTGTTTTCTGTAGGTGGAGTTCTACTTCAGTGACAGCAATCTGCCACGCGACAAGTTCCTGAAGAACACCGTCCAGGAGAGCGAGGATGGATGTATCCTTCTATAACATCCCTTTTTTTTGGCATTCTCAATTTTAATCTTAGGGGTCTTCTGTCATTTTTTTTTCTTTATTATTTGTCTACTTGACTGGGTTTCCTTCAGTGGTGAGCTTGCAGTTGATATGTTCATTTTCGAGGATGAAGAAGCATCTTGGTTTGGATGCAGCATTGAAGCCCGAGGACATTAAGGAGGAAACAGTGCTTGCTGTGGCCGAGCTTTTGCGTCGGTCATCATCTCTTCGTGTATCCGAAGATGGTAGTGTCTTTGATCATTGTTACTCAATGCTCTGGTTTGCTTGCCATTTGTGATTTCTGGCGAGGCATCAACTTTCACTTTAAGGTGTAGTCAAACTGTGTATCCTTTTCATTCTCGTTAGGATAGTTTCTGGGCAATTGTTTGATACAAGCCTTGTCGTCATCTGTCTGGAAAATTATATTTTCCTTTAACAAAAGCTTTTACTCTTTATTTCTCATGGATTTATACTGTGTGCGGCAGTTAGAAAGTGTGATCTAAGTCCGCTCTTCTATTTCTTGTTTAAATTTTAAATTGTTGGTGTGACTATGAAATTCAAATATTCAATTGTTGATGTATAGGCAAAAAGGTTGGTAGAAGCACAGAATTGAATAAGCCAGAAGAAGTGTTGGAGATGGTAGATGCTAGATCTGTCGCTGCCTCACCTTTACCTTATGATGTTAAGCTGGAAGATGTGGAATCCTTCTTTGCTCAGCACGGAAAGGTACTTGCATTAGTGGTGCTAATACATTTGAATGAGCATGACATTTTTACTTATCCCATTTTGTTTTCTCTCAGTGAAAGGTTAACTTTTTTCCTTCAATATCTTGTTGTATTTTGTTCATAATATTAATTCATTTGTTATGCAACATAATTAATTTTATTGTAACCACTTCTTTGGTATAGTCTTCGATATAAATTTAATCGTGAGCCTTAATTTTTTCTGAAACTTTGCGAAGTGCATACGTAAAATTTTAACAATAGTATTTTTTTAAAGAAAAATATAAATAATCTAATTTCTTGTGCAAAGAAAAATAAAATGTCCTTCTCAAAAAGAAAAATAAAATGTCAATAAATTTTTTTAGTAGAATAAAATGGTTTCAAAAAAATCCTTGCAGGTTTTTCATTTTGAACTAATATTGGATTAGTTAAGAGCATTAGAGCTTGATTGTGCATTAAAAGTTGCCTTTTAACTAGGCATGCAATTCTTCTAAAAAAAGCTAGTATACAATAAGCAAGATGCCACAATTGTGATTCTAAGAATATCTGAAATGACTCCTAAAAAATGATATACACGAATTGTAATGACTTTTTCCAGAAATAAAAGAATCTGCGGAACTAATCACATCTTGGGAATTCGAATTCAAATCCCCATATCTGCGAGATGTTCTAGAGGAAAATTTTAAGCTAAAATTTTATTTCTTGAAGTACTTACCAGTTAGAGTGCTTGAATGGACTTTGATCCAGATTTGCCCATTCATGCAGGTGAACAGTGTTAGACTTCCATGCCATATATCAGACAAAAGGCTCTTTTGTGGTACTGCTGTAATTGAATTCTCAGAAGAAGAGGATGCAAATAAGGTTTTAAAAGAGAATTTGATTTTTGCTGGAGTAGATCTGGAAATAAAGCCAAAGTGAGCAATGTTTATGGTTGGCTATATTTTGCTAGAGATTTTGTCTTCCTGTTGTATCACAGCTGAAACTCCATGTTCAATGTGTTTGGATTGCTAGATCCAGAAGCTAGTATCAAATATTGTTTCATATTTACCTGCTTTCTTGTCATGAAATTTTTTACTATATAGTGCATGTGCCTTTCTGAGAAATTTAGTTCTTATACTTTAAGTTTAATGGAATGGGAAAGTTCACATGCAATCTGCTTTGAAAATTTATTAGGTCTAGGATCAATCATAAGTCATTGTTAATGTCTAGTTTGGGTATGAAGAACTTCATGTTCAACTGTGAATTGGCTTGTAATGTTTTGTTTGATGGATGTTTTGGAAAACAAATTTTAACCATTTAAATGATTCTTTCATGCAGAGTACTATGCATCTTCTGATAATTTGTATTTTTCCCACATTATTCTGTTATCCATAACTTGGTATGATATGATTTTTGCATCATTCAGGATATTAAAGAATGTGAGTTTTCAATATATTGACTTTCTGATGAGTAATGGAGGAATAGTTTCCACCTGTGAAGCTGCCATACTGATGCCACTGCCGATATAAAATTGTCATTCTGGAAAACTTTGGCGTCTAGCATGATCTAGTCATCCTTTTACCTCTAAAAAAGGTGTCATTCAGGAAAATGAGTTGCTAGCTAAAATATTTTAGGTTGCTTCAATATAAATTAATTTATTGATTGCGCTTTACAAGAACACTTGCTAAACTTGATGCAGAGGTTATGAAAGTTACCAACCAAATAATTGCAGAGAATTTTAGTTCCATTTTATACATTGTAGTTTTTGTTTGTTCAAAGTTTTCCTTTCATTTTGATGGGAAAAATGTCCTGCATCTGTTGACTATATTGGCTTTAAGTTTGTCCTTCTCTGCTATTGTCTATGATAGTTCTCTATGTTTTGTAATATTGTTATAAGGATCTCAATATGGGCCTGGGTTCCACCTTGGTACATACCTTACTGTAACATTATCCTTGTGCCATAACCGATATGTGCCTTTATCATCTTTGTTCATCTGTCAGACACTATTTTGATTTATTAAACTTTTGTGTAGGAAGGAGTTTGATGCTGAAAAGAGTGAGGAACTCGCTCGTTATAATAAGAATTCTTCAGATGGAAGGTGAGTTTGTTGATCTAAGACTTCTTGGACCTTGTGGTCTCCTATTTCTCTCTATGACACGTTTTGCTGGTGCTTTTGTGATGATGATAGCTATCCAAAAGGGGTGCTTGTTTCATTTAAGTTGCAACCCAAGGTTACAGCGGTGTCAATAGGACAAAACCAAAGTGATGGTCAGGCGGAAGGAAACGGGATAAAAGAAAGTGAAAATACCAGTAAAATGAGTGATGATAATGAGCATAACAATATTGAAAGTGTTGATAATTCATCAAATGACACTAAGAAAGATAATGGGAAAAATGAAGAAATGAAATCCACAGCAGCTGCTGATGAGAGCGTAGTTACAAGAGAGGATTTAAGAGAAGTTTTTCAAAGGTTTGGGACAATTAAGGTATTGCTCTGCATTCCATCCAATTTTGAGTTTAACAAAAAATTTGGAGCATTTTTGCCATCATGCTTTTTTGGCTGTGGTTCTAATCACAGTCGCTATTTGACTTCAATTCGGCATATTGGCAACTATTTTCTTCCCTGCTGTATGCTTTCCAGTGCATAGTTCTCCATCTAATTATAATTCTTTTACGTGCTACTTTCAAATCCTAACTTGAATTTTCTATTTAGTACATTCTATAACAATGTGTTTTAGCATTCACTATGTTCCACAATGTTCTCAATAAGAACAAGAAATCTTTCTCGATCAATCCCCGTGCCCTGATTTTCCTCTCAAGGCCTAAATTTAACTCATGCAAGTCTTTTTTCTTTTGAAGTATATTGACTTCCAAATGGGGGAGGAAAATGGTTATATCCGGTTCGAAGATCCTGAAGCAGCTTTAAAGGCTCGTAAAATGGCTGCCTTCGTCGATGAAGGTGGGTTGATGGTAAAAAACAACATTGCCATATTGGAGGCGCTGACTGGTACGTACACTTATTATGTCATCTTTATATATGATCTTTGTTTCTCATTGATTCAATATTTTGTCTACATTTTCTTGCATTAGAACCATCGTATTTGGGCCATAGGCACATGTGATAGTACTCAAATCTTTTATTACCTATATGTTAGGCGAGGCTGAAAAGGAGTATTGGAGCCGCCTTCGGGATTGGCAAAAAGATAATAAAGGATACAAAGGAAGGTTAGATTTGCTTCGATTTTCTTTCCACATATACGATGAATATATCTCTTGTTTTTCTTTGATTGTTCTTTGTTCTGTGAGTACAAGTTCATCTGCCGACTTATGGGTTCTTATGTGGTGCCTATTTTGTTACATTTTGTACAGAGGGGGCAAACACCATCGAGGCGGAAGACATTTCGATAACAAACGGTCTCGCCAGAGGGATTCAGCTGATAATCATCCTAACAAATATGTGAAAGTTGATGCTTAAGCGTGAGTTTTGACCTAAGACGGCTTATTTATTTATGTCTAATATTTAAGTAATGTAGCGTTTTCTGCTATAACGAAGTGGCCGTGTTAGCAGTTCCTGGTTTTCTTGGAGAGGCCACCAAAATCAAAGTTCCATCCTGCCTTGTTTTCTCTTAATATGATTCTTTTAGCTTTTGGATTTGAATGCGCGATTAATATCCGGAATGCCTTGCTTCTAATGGAGTAATTCTCTACATATTATTGTCCTTAAAAAATACGGAACTCCCACAAAATTGAATTCGAAATTTCTTATCTACGTGAGTTTAGTTCACAAACCATCTTTCTTCTTTCTTAACTTACAATGTGGTCAGTCTCGGTGGTTTTTTTTTTCCATAAAACGTGAATGGTTACTTTAATTATATCCCACATTTTCTTTTAAAAAATGTGATTAATTTTCATGCTAAATACTAAAATGATTATTGGCTCAATTTTGGTTAACAGTAGACTCGATCCAATTTAATCTGAGTGGAGTTGAGTTGGATAGGGTCCCATTGTCGGATCATCGATTATTTTTTTAAAAACTTTTTTGTATTATTGTAAAACAAATTATTTAATAGTAAAAGAACAGTTTCAAATATTTAAATATTTTTCATATCAATTTTAGTTTTTTAAAATGAAATATGAGGTTGAAGTTAAATAAAAAATTACTAGTACTTAATTTAATTTATCAAAGTACAAGGTATTACAATCTAAAAGTAGTCCGATCCATATAAGTTTGCCGGGTTTAAGCTATAATGGTTTTATCAATAAGAACTATTTTCATCCTTACTTTTAATATTATTAGTTAAATTATGTTTTGCATTATATTCAATAATAATAAATTATCATATTATTTAAATATAATATTCTATATTATAATAATATTTTTTGTCTACTTCTTATTTTTTATTCAAATGCTCACCTTATTTATTAAATATCCTTTTTATTTTTTTATTATTATGTTTTTTTTATCAAAATACTAAATAAAAATTTATTTATCTAATCGATTAATTTTCAAGAACTAATAATAATTCAAATTCTTTAGTTTAAACACTACCATACATGAATATCCAAAATGAAAATGCATGAATGAATATAATAAAATAAATTTACATTATAGTCATATCAATGGGATAACATGACAAACAGAGTAAATGTGGTCAAGTATGACATCACTTTGGAATTTATCAGTCGTGTTGTATTGGATCAATCTATGATCAATAATATGGTAGACATTTTCACTGAAAAAAAATAATAATATGGTAGACGATACAAATGAGATCATTAGTAGACATGCAAAATCATCATCATTAATTAAGTTATAAAAAGTTCAGTTGGAGCTTCGGCTACTGCAACGATAATTAGAATCTTAGATATGAAATTAAATAAATATTTAATAGATCATAAGGATAAGATTATAAACATGGTTGTTCTAGTCATTACATATTGGATAATAATCAGAATTGATTAAAATGAGATATTATGAATTTGCAATGGCTTTCGTATAACTTCTTTTGGAGAAGATGGACAAAATTATGAACTTGAAATGGCTTAGAAGAAATGATCAGGGCTTACCGTTTCTCGACATACAAATACTCGTGATATATCTGTTGGAGCAAAGTCGTTAATCCATATACAATTATATTTTGATGATACAAACCTTAAAAGATTAAGAGTTATATTTAAAATGTCGAAAAAGTTTAAATAAAAATGAGTAACTTTATGCACTAAACTTTCAATTAATACTTGTCTATGTTTGCATGAGATTTATATTAAGAGGTGAATATAAAAGTTATAGATAACTTTCTTATCTTTTTAAAAAATTAAGAATTATCTCATTGGAAAAATCACATAAAAACGTTATGTTTAAATGAAGCTTGAAAAGTTCAAATTGCATTTGATATTTTTATGTACTAAATTTGTACTTAATATTTGAATATTCCATCATGAGATTTGGATAAAGAGATTAATATAAAAGTTATATATAATCCTCTTATATTTTCATAGAATTAAGAATGACCTCATTTGGACAACCATATAAAATGTTATGCAAAAAATAGTGAAGATCGACAAGTTCTATTTGAAGTTGATAATTTTATGTGCTAAACTTTCATTAAATATTTGATTACTTTATCAACTGATTTGGATAAGAGGTGAACATGAAAATTGTAAATAAAAGTGTTAGCTTTTCATAGAATCAAATATCATCTCATTTGCATTCTGGTATGAAAAGTTATGTATAAAAGAGTAAATATATAAAATATTTCATTTGAAATCGACAACCTTGTGTACTAAACTTTGAATTAATATTGGATTATAATCTCATTAGATTTTGGATGAATGATGAACATAAAATTGTAGAGAATTCTGTTATATTTTCATAGAATAAAAAATGAACTCATTTGGATACTTGTATGAAAAGTTATGTATAAATGAGTAAGGTTTATAAAGTTTAAATTGAAATTGACAACTTTATGCATTAAACTTTGATTGAATATTTGACTATGATCTCATTAGATTTTGAATGAATAGTGAATACAAAAGTTGTAGAGCATTTTATTATTTTTCCATAGAATTAAATAGCATCTCATTTAAATAATTGTGCAAAAAGTTATGTATAAAAGAGTGCAGGTGTATCAGGCTGTCAATGACAAAACGGTTGACCGATATATTAACGGTCGACCGTTATGGGTAAAAAAAGATGAACGGTTTAAAACGGACGATCGAAGGTGCTGTCGGAACGATCGCTAATCACAAAGACCAAAGACATTTCTAAAATGGACGACAGAAACATTAACGGTCGACCGTTATGGGAGCAAAGGCAACAACAACGGCTAAAATCCTTCTACGGACTACCATCAACGGATAACTACGCAGAAAAGATAAGCGCAATGGCTAGTTATCTAAAACGGTCGACCGTTATAGAGCTGACAGGACAATCTTTTTGAATTATTTTACAATGGCCAAATTTTCAAGAGAAGCCTATAAAAGTGAT
This sequence comes from Pontederia crassipes, assembly GCA_030549335.1. NCBI lineage: Eukaryota > Viridiplantae > Streptophyta > Magnoliopsida > Commelinales > Pontederiaceae > Pontederia > Pontederia crassipes. The sequence goes on from CM060190.1 coordinate 43,506,728, forward strand.
CCAAAAGATTGAAGGAAGACCAACTAAGCAAGGCAAATCATTCTAGAGATCCCTTCAAATCCAAAGCATTTTTCTTGAGCCAAAGTTGCAAATCATCCATTTCCTCTTCTAATTTTTTAGTGAGAACATTATTTGTAAAAAGAGAGCATTGGGGGGAATTCTTGTTTAGATAGTTTTTTAGAGCTCCTTGTAAGAAGAGGTGTGCCTTACCTCTTAAGCAAAGAAGAAAGCGTTGTGGTATAAAAAGGGTTATTCTCTCCCTACAAGAAAAGAGAAAGCTAGTGAATCTCCGGCGATCTCGATGTGGAGAAGTCGGAGCGGAGACGTAGGCTAAGGTGTGGCTGAACCTCGTCAAGAAACCATCGTGCATCTCGAGTTTTTCTTTCTCTCTCCTTCCTACTCTATTATGTATGTGATTTGATTGTTGTTGTGTTGGTTTAAATATTAACTAATCGATTTTAAGCTTTCGCGACGATTTTCATAAAATCGATATTTTTGATTTAAACACCAATTCACCCCCCTCTTAGTGCCTTGTGATCCTACAATATCCAGTGCTATTAACTTGCAGATCAGTGGGTTTAGACTAGAAAAGAAAGACCAGGAAAAAAAAAGAATTTTAAGGACCCAACTAAACCTCTGAATTTGACTTGAACTTCTCCATTTCTCTTCCAACAAGGCAAGATTAACTTTGAAAAGAAAACGCAGAATCGGCTATATCAGCACTTCTTAAGGATTTGGTGTGCAAATTTTTAGTGCATTTGAGAGGAATATATCCGATTGTGATTAAACTTAAGATGGAAACATTGTCACAAAGCCACAAAAAAAAAAGACATCATGATTGTGAAGGATGGCAAACATCATTACGAAACAATGCAGATACTGATTGCTGAGAATTGATTAGATTTCAGATAGTTAATTATTCTACAAGGTGCACTGAAAATTGCTTGCTGAAAGCTGTATTAAGTGCTACATCTAAAAAGCAGAACAATGGCAATAATTACAAAATCCCAACTTTCAGTGGGCTGTTAACAAAATTGCTAAATTTGACACAGAACATCCTATTAACAAGAGCTAACATGCGGTTGCACTGTAACACTATTATCTTAAAACATGTTCCAATCTTCCGTCCACAAAGGGATGTCGTCCAATTTGATGTCGCCGTTCTCCTCCAACCCCAAGTCCGGCACGAAGAGATCATCAATGGTAATGGAGCTGCTGTCGAGGCACGAGAGCAATTCATCGAGGAAGAGATCATCAATGGTAATGGAGCTGCTGTCGAGGCATGAGAGCAATTCATCTCCGCTGTGCAGCTGTTGCTGTTCCGCAGATAATGGCGGCAGAAACGACTTACATGTGTCCTTTTCCTCAGACAACTGCTGCAGAAAACACTCAGACGTATTCTTCTCTTTTGATTCGACGGAGTGCTTCGCCTCTGCTGCTGCCACCTCCATCGGTGAAGAGGACGAAGAAGGTGCAGAGTGTTCTACTTCAGCTTCTGCTTCTTCTGCTGCTGTCACCATTGACGAAGAGGACAAAGAACGTGCGGCAGGGGTTGCGTCGTGGATCAAGTGCGACTCATGACCTGCTGAAGTTGCTGCTTGTGGCATCTGTGATGATAGTTCAGCTTCACTCCGTGAGATTGTCGGTGCATCAAGAAACATGACCTGCTGATTTTGCGGCTCCATCTCCTTGGAGTTCTCTCGGTTGTGGACATCCATGAGACCATCCATGCTTATCGTAAGCCTATCTTCCTCACAGAAGATGATGCAATCATTTTCCGCAGCATAACTCGCCGGAATCTGTACTTGAATCTCCTGCGGTGGCAGTGGCGTTGCTGCTGTTTCCCCAGAGGAGTAATGAGACATATGATCCGCTGCTATTTCAGGCATGGCGGACGACTCTACCGGCTGATCGATTAGTATGCATGACGAGGATGGCGTCCAAGTTTTCTTAGCTGCAAGATCAACGCCAGTATACGACCCTCTCATCTTCTTGAGAAGCGGCATCATCGGATCGCAGGGGTCGTCGTTGCAGATGGAGGAAGCGGTCATGTGGCCACCATGAGCAGCGGAGGTGACCGTCGGCATTGCAAGTTCCCTTTTTTTCCGTCGACTCTTCTCGACCCGGGTCCTCTTGACATGGCAGAGCACATGTTCTTGGAACGTTTCCCCATGGTCGCCGGCGTCCCGAAGCTCGTACTCATACATGGCCCATCCAGTGTACTTGACTCCACCCTTATTGAAGGAAAGACTTTTCTTGATGCCCACCGTGATTTCTCCAAACCCGTCCGCCGCCGATTTGATCTCCTCCTCCCCCTTGAACGCCTGCCACGACCCACCGCCGGCCGTTCTTGAAGGCCACTTGGAGTTGTGGACCTTCTGGTGCGGCGAGCGAAGAAGAAGCCTTCTTCCTCGCCGTCCTTTAGCAGGTTATACGGCTCAGTTCCGTAGATGTAACGCCGAAGGTAGAAGACTATCAGCTCTTCGTCGGTGGGCCGGAACTGGAGTCCCGGAGCTTCTTCCCGGGATATCCCAGTGCGCACAGGAGGGAGATCAGCTGGCACAACTCGTTCTTGGCGTCGCGGTTGCTGGTGGTGGTGGACCATGTTGCCAACGGAAGAAGGAAGCGAGCAGATCAGAGGAACAGATCAGGCAGCGGCTCTTGATGTTGGTGCAACTTCTTGAAGCGGGAGGAGGGAAGTAAGCAACGTGAAAGAAGCGGAGGGCGAGGGGTAGATTTTATTTATAATACGGAGGGAGGGAGAGAGAATTTTATTTTATTTATAATATCTGCATGCTAATTACAATGTGAGTCGGAAAAAAAGGATTCCTTCTTCCAACCTGATTACAAATTAAGCTGTTACTATTTTTTTTATTCATTTTAGAAACCATTTCAATCATTTTATTATTCATATTTCATTATATTCTCTATCATTCGTTTCATTCTATTATTTTTATTAGTTTATCAATTATTTTCTCCAATTTGTACTTGTTTATTATTACATATATAAAAAACAAAAATAAATAAATAAATCCACAGAACTCAGCTTGATCTCGATAAGGTCTAAGTGGGGAGTGCTGAGATTTTTTTTTCCACTCCCAAGGGATTGTTTTCAATTATGAAGATTTTATTTAAATTTATTTGAGAAGATTACGATATTAGGAGCTAACAAAGGCTTAGTAGAAAACAATTTAAGGGTCCAACTCAGCCACTTTTGGACACCGTCCCTAATTTTGAGAACATCTCTACGACTATAGCACTTAACTAATTCGAAAACAAAAAAATGGTAAATAATGCTTTTCTGATTAACTTGATGCCTCGAATGATTAATTCTAAGGTTATTAACATTCGTATAATTAATTATTTGAGACAATTTGTGAACGAATATTTTATTTTATCATAAATATTAAAAAAATAAAAAAAAATTAACAAAATTTGATGGAAGATTTTAAGTAGAAATCACAATAAAATTTAGACGCGTTGTACGATAAATTTATAGTTTAAAATTATATATGAAAAGTCCTTATAATTTAAGAAAGATTTAAGAAAATAATTTTTTAATATATTACAAATACTTGGATTTCTACCCATAAATTTTATTGTCATTCGGATGTGTTTTTAAACAAATATTGAAAATGCTTTGAGTGAGTACAACTAGCAATAGTAATAGGCATGAAAACTAAACTTAAAAGGTTATTTCGGCATATTTCACAATCATGGCGCAAAAGAAAAGAATATTAATCTCTTGTTTAATCATAAATATAAATATAAATATGTAAATACACACGTATGCATACGTAAATTTCATATTATAACATCCCCAAATCAAATCCCGCAATGTGGTAAAAATTAATAAAATTAATGCTATTGATTATGTAATAATCTTGATAAAAAATAATTTTGACTAATTCATTGACCATAATATAATAAATGCAGAAAAATTTGAAAATAAAATAAAAATATCTAATAAAATTTTAGTTCAACGTAGTTCTGAAATAAGCTTAATTTCAACGTCAAGGAAGATGAAGAGTATTTATGCAATTTATTGCATCCCAAGAATTGCGAAAAATAAATGGTATGACAATAAAATGACATCTCATCATCAAACCCATGTGCATATCATTAGAAGCAACGACATTTAGTTTCCTTCACTTCATGAATTACTTGCAAAATCATGTATTGGAAATAATATCTCACCTCCTAATGAATAATAAATCAATGAATAAATGAATCAATGATATATTAATTCAAATTATATAACAATGTCTTAGCTTTGAGATAATCAAATAGAAGGATATTATTAACATTTAATCAAATAATAAATGTTAGAGTAATAGTCCATACAATAATAAAATCGGTAAAAGAAGTTTGATCTATAAAAGTTTGAATGAGGATCAATAAGAAGGATCGATTCTATACTCTGACATTGCTTTAATTTTTGTAATTTACATTTCGAATTAACATCTTTTTGATATTAAATCAACATCAAAGATAAAGCAATCATACTTGATCAATATCAACGAGTAAGAATAATGATTCATATACTTTGATAAATCATTATAGGAGAATATTAATCCAAGAATAGGTATTGAATCAAGACCAATGATTGAATTAATATAATGTCTTGATCTTTTGACTTTACATTTCAATGCTTTATTTCACTGCTATGAGTCAACACTTAACTTTCAAGGCTGTGTTACATGTTTTTCAACTTTTTAGTCTTTGATACTTCTTTAAAACTGTCACTATTTAATGTGTAGCGCCCCGAGGGGCTCGGCCCCGCTACGCAGCGCGACCTCCTCTCCCGAGGGACGTCACATTCGATTCTTTACTTCTACTTTGACTCTTTCTTTGACCATTAGATTGACCAGAGGTCAACACAAAAAGAATGCGAAGCGAAAGACTAAAGAGATATAATATAATAATACATCGGCAGACCAAATGAATATAATACTAACATAGTGGAAGATTCAACGAATATAGAAGAAGACTTAAGGAATAGAATAATACAACGGAAGACTAAATGATAAGAAGAATAAGACAAAGTAAAAGCAAATGCGGAAGCTTAATATATCAAATATTTAACTAGCATTCATAAGAGGCAACAATGCATGAGCCACATACGCCCAAAAAGTGACCAAAATACATCTAAAAAATGTACCTTAGTATGAGTAAACAATCTCATTACTAAGCACAATGCGAGAAGCAAAAAAGTGTACTCGTCCGCCCAAAAAGGTAGTGGCTCATGGATGCAAGACTAGTCTAGATAAAATAATGACTCCGGTCCATCAGGACACGGTAAGACGCATCACCATACATGACCCAACACATACAACGGTAATACACATAACTACTACTCTTCTCCATAAGAACCATATGCAGTAACATGCCACCCTGCCGAGACCTCCGTACTCGTAGCACCACCTCCCGAAAGACCATTATGCACCTGTGGGGATCACACAGGGGAGCAAGCTCAACCGTTAGTATAAAACTAAGTGCGAGTTCATATAAATCATAAATCAGTTCTATCCAAACATAGCATGAAAAGAGTCTATAATCAACATAATGAAATAATCATGGATAAACATTTATCAGTCATGGCATGGATAGAGATCATAATAACAATGTCATGTAAGAAGATCATGATCATAAAAGAGAAGCACATTTTCATAGCCATGTGCCATGCTTAACTTTCATACATTCATACTTACTTACTTTCATGTTTTTCATTTCATTCATCTTTCATTCATTCATAACTTTACATCTTTACATTCATCTATACGTTCATCTTTACTTTCATCTTCTGAAGAGCTCTTCATCTTTGGGGGAATATCATTGCATAAAACTGATGATACAGCTATCTAAACATCATATGCACGTGAGAGATCAGTGCCACGACGAACCCCGTCGAGTTTGGATGATCTCGCCACCGGCGGAAGGAACCATCCGTGGGAGAGACTTTCGCCTAGATAGGTAATCCATGAGGGGACCTGTTACGAGGCGAGAACATCATCCCTCATCGTACCTGCACATGTCTTTCGATTCACGGATCGATCAAGGCAATGACATGTATTCATCTTTCGATGGATCTTTGTTTGCTTAGAAAAATCCCGTGGACGGAAGTCTATTGAGAAATCAGGTTTAAGATATCAAGGTCATGACTTCCAGTTCACATGACGGATGCCCAAAGGTCACGGATCATCTGTCGAAAACATTTTGGTCGACCGAACGAGTGCGATCGTCGCTTTTCATTATTCTTATTCATCATGTCATAGTTCATAATCATTTATCATCATGTTCATGAAAATCATCATTTACTTTAGAATCACGGTCATAATCGTAAATCGGAAAGTTCGAAGAAAAATCATTATCATTCTTAGCATAATTAGCATAATCATACTTGGATCATCTCGTGAGGAGAGATCAATAATCCTATTCGAGTGGAAGGCATGGTTTTCATATAGAATCAGGGAAAAATATTCATAGGATTTAACGTGGAAGTAATAAAAGGGTGTCTCATTGGTTCAAAAGTCAGAAAATCGTAAGTATAGAAATCGGCCAGAACCCGAGCCAAGTAAAGGAAACCCGGGCCTAGTAGGCCTTAATCGAGCTCGGTCTGTTAGGGTGAAGGCCGAGAGGATAACCCAGGCCGAGTTGCGGTTACACCCGGGTCGAGTTGGTTGAAGTCGGGCTTGGTTTGTCAAGGTGACAACTGAGAAGAAAACTCGGGCCAGATTCAGGTTACACCCGGGCCGAGTTGGGAAGACGATCGAGTCGGGAGAATCGATTCTCTCGATCGTCTTCTCCGCGGCAAACTCGGGCCGAGTCGTGGGTGACCCAGTCTGGGCACTTGGTTCGCCCCGAGCTCGAGCTCGAGCTCGGCATCCATGACAGACCTAGGCCATGCTCGAGGTAAACCCGATGCGGTTTGATAGAGCCCGAGCCGGGCCTTGGGAACCCGGGCCGAGTTATGTCGAGTCGTAAAAATAGGTTCAACTTTTCGTTCCTTTTCCGACGATCGCTGGCATGATACAATGGAGTTAACTAAGTCCTAAACGTTTCCTTTACACAGTATGCAACGTCTAAAGCCTAATCACAGAGCAAGCATTATCCTAACATGCATCTAGGAAAAAAAAGAAACGTCGATAACATATCACACATCCATTTCATCTTAAAATAGTTCGGTCATACATGTACGTCATTACGATAGCATACATTTCTTCATTCATGGTTGTAAGGTCGTCATATTAACATTCTGTAGAACATGGTTCATTTGCATTCACAGTTCGGTTCAAGGAGGTTCGAATCAGGCATGCATTGTTCTTCAAGAGACACGACTTATGAAGTAGATCCCGAATCCACACACCTTAAAGCCTAAGAAGTCACAGTTTTCCCTTGCTATGTGTGTCTCGTTCCTATGTCACCCGTTCGAGGATGATCGTCGGTGAAGCTCTCTCGTCCTCCTCTGTTCACGCACGTCGGTGAGGTGAAAAAGTTGAGTGAGCGAAAGAAACACGATCAGACGAAGGAAAAGGAAAACAGAGGGGCTTTTCTCACCAAATCGAAATCCTTGCTGTCCGCCTGCGCTGGAGATGGCCTCCGACGTCGCCTGCTGCCCGTGCACCAGAAAGGAGAGAAAAATAGAGTGAGAGTCTGGCTCGGTTTGGAGAAAAAAATGGAGGTGCAGAGGGGGAGAACAAGAGGTCGGGGCGCCTCTTATAGAGAAGTGGAAAAAGGTCGGCCGTCGCTCCTTCCACAACAATCCGGCGGTAGGATTGCTCTGCCATGTGGCCGTCGTGGAGTTGGGCGGTCAGCTCGGCCATTGGGGCTCGGCCGTGCAGGGGGGGGGGGAGAGAGAGAGAGAGAGAGAGAGAGAGAGAGAGAGAGAGAGAGAGAGCCACAACACATGAAGACAAGAGGAAAGAATAGAGAGAAGAGAGAACAAATGATAGAGGACAAATTTTTGGAATAGAAGAGTCTCCCCCCTTTACGTTTTCATCATTTGTCATCATTCCATTTTTTTTATGACCGTGTTGTTAATAATGTCTTTATTGTAATGAGTTGTTACACACTTTTATGCTCGAATAATGTTGTGCACACCACAATAAGTGTCATGTCTAAGTGAATGATGCATTATCCTTGGGTGAGATTTTACTTGATGGCGAGCAATCATGCAATGAGAACATATATGAAATTATGCCTCAACGATAAAAATACTATGTAATAAATTGTAACGTCCCGAGATTCTTTTTCTTTTGCTTCTCCAGAAGGCTCTCTCGGCGACATTACTCAATTCTATAACTTAACTATGACCAGACAACATACTGACTTACAATAGCGGAAGACTTAATTTATATTAATTTATACAATATGTGGAAACTATTTATACAACATATAATAACCTATGGGTTAGGACCCACATCTACACAATAATGGACCATATATTCATGTGCATGTCATCTATCAGAAAAGTCACCAACCGTCTCATCATCATTATCATCATTATCTGTGGGGATCCAAGTACATGGACAAAGTCCAGTGAGATAAACTCAGTATGTAAAGTCACACATAAAAATAACTATATGAACCATGTATCCATATCAATATCAATACTATTAATAAATAATTATCCATAACAATATATGATTGATCAGGATAAAAAACAATTATCAATAAATAATAAATCATAAATAATTTGATCAATCATAGTGATTATCTATATCATCAATTACTAATGACCAATATCCATTCAATTTGATTTAATTATCTTAAATCAACTATCAATTGACCATCGATCAATGAAGGCCACAATCAATAATTATCAATAGTAAAATTTCAACAATTCAATTATCGATCATCCACTAGGGCATAACCAATGGTCCATCAGTCACAAGGTAGCAATTCAATTACCAATCAACCACTATGGCGTAATTCAATCAATAATGCAATTCAATAATTTAATTAATAATTCAATTATGAATTCAATTCAATTATGAAAACATTCATCAACCATAATGATGTCCATCGACCACAATGGACCTCAATCAATCTCAAGGATCTTCATCGACCACGATGACATCCATCGATCATAATGACATCAATCGACCACAAGGATCTCCATTAACTATTATGCATTAAGAATCGACTCTATGAGCCTTCATCAACCCAATGGATCTCAATCGATCATAAGAATCTCAATCGACCACGAGGACCTCCATCGATCACGAGGGTCTCCATCGACCATAACGGCCTCCATCGACCATAAAGGTCTCAATTATCAATTTAACAATTCAATGGTAGCAATTTTTCATATCATCACTTGGACATGTGCAATCAATATCAATAATTCCATTATATATCAATTTATGCTAATTAAATAATAGACCATTAATCCATAATCAATTATTATCAATTGGCATATTATAATTATAACTGATTGACATCAATCAACATAACGATCACAATCAATTGACCAATACATATCAATGCATGGTTATGAACAATCATTGCTATTAAACCATGCAATTAATCTCAATTAATTGTTTAATATATTTAAACCATCGAAATTCGGCCCGCGCTAGGACAAATTTGGGCCAGTTCATCTATTTCATTTTCTCCAATTTCCATTTTAGAACCCAAGTCAGATCTAGTATTGGGTCGGGTCTGTCTTTGTTCAATTTCATATCAATCATCCAAACTCAGTCCAGGTCAAATAGAACCAGAGCCGGATTGGCTCGGTTTCAATCTATTATCAGTGAGTCTTCGAAATTCGATTCGGATAAGCCGAAATTAGGGGTGAGCACGGTTAATCATTTCACCATATTTGACAGTTAACCGACCAATTTTTTGACCGATTAACCGAACCGAATTTTTCAATTCAAATTCGGTTCGGTTAACGGATAAAAAGTTTCCTAACCAAAATAATTTGGTCGGTTACGAATTATTAATCAAAATTTCATTTAAAAAACGAATTAATAGAAAATGAATATTTTTATATTATTATATTAGTTTTTGGTAAATATTTATTATAATTTTATAATTTTTTGTTTAAATTAATTTGGTATTCTGATTATTTAATATTTTTTATCTTATTACCAAGTTCAAATTTAATATTAACCATTTATTTTGAATACATATTTAATTTCTACTTTAATATATTTTCAAATTTTATGGATTTAATAACAAATTTTTATAATAAATTTAATTTTGGTTAAACAGTTAATTCACCGAACTGAATCAAAATTTTCGTTTAACAGAAATCGGTTAACCGGTTTCTTTGGTCTGGATAATGGTTAAGTTTTTTTGGTCAATTTGGTCAATTAACCGACTTATCCAATTGGTTAATTAACCAAACCGACCAATGCTCACCCTTAGCCGAAACTCGGTTCGGTTCTATTGATCCAATTCTACATCACCCTCAGGTAAGGGAACCCGGGCCGTGCTTATGGAAACTCGAGCGAAGTTCATGAAACTCAGTCCGATCCCTACTACAATTCGATCTATATTTTTTGAACTCGGGTCGGGCAAAACAGAACCCGGGTCGAGTTCTATCGTTGTGGGAAAGATGTGTTTCCGATACAACTTCCAGTCATTCTATCTATGTGATGCGTATGATTTTGTAACAATAAAATTTGCTAGCAAGTGCACTAGTCGCTCAAGTAATATAGTAAAAAGGAGTAAGAGTGTCGAACCCACGAGGAATATTATTAATTCAATATATGAATTTATAAATTAATAAGAGAGGATAAACATGGAATTTTGGAAAAAAAGGTTTTATAAAATAAATTAAAGAAAATAAGATAATGATAAGAAAATAGTGTTGAAGTTAGGCCTTAGGATGAAAATAGATCAGGATAAATATTTGAACCATAAAAGATAAATTTAATCTTTAAAGATGGATTAGAGTCTCCCTAAAGTAATCTAACATGATTAACTTGTGTTCTCCACGACTGGCATCCCTCAATTTAATCATATAGAACTATCTTAATTTAATAAGAATTGAAGTCTCCACGACTGGTACCCCCAAAATCGTATTAAAATTAAGATGCATTAAATTGGATTCTCTAGACTATTAATCACTCCACAAACTGGTATAGATTAATAGACCACACAAACTTGATTCTCCACACACTAGTTATCAAATTTATGTCAATTATTAATTTTAAATAAAATCAATTATAATTAGTATAATAAATTCTGAAATTAAACACTCCACAAACTGGTATAGCCTAATTCAGAAATTTAATTAACTAATAAAAGCATTAAACACAATTAATAATTGATCAGAAAAGATTAAAACAAATAAAGTAGGATCCAAACATTTCCCTTCAATTAATAATCTCCTAAAATAATAATCTTAAAAACATGGAGTTCATCCTAGAAATTCTGGAGAGATAATAACAAAATAACAATAACAATCGAAAGAATTACACCCAAAATAGAAGTAGAGCTCTTGAATTGGGCAGACAGTCGGGCAGCCTCTCGGACTTGATCAGGGTCGCGATCAACTTCCAGCCGTCGCACCTCTCTCCTTTTGGTCGTAGCCTGCAGAGCTCACGACTCGCCGTGAAAGAAACTTGGACTTCAGAGCACGAATTGAAACGATGGATTCTTCACGTATTTATAGGGTGCGGACGGACTTCAATTTGATCTCGGCCGTAACATCGTACGGTTAACTTTAAATTTATAAGATAAACTCGGCCAAAGATAAATCATTTTATCATTACGTCCAAAGATAAATCTTTCTTATCTTTACTCCCTTAGAGTCTCGGCCGTAAGGAAAATATTTTATCTTTACTCCTTTCCATTACTCCCAAAAGATAAAAATCCTTTTATCTTGTTACGCCCAAAGATAAACTCATTTTTATCTTGTTACGCCCAAAGATAAACTCGATTGATTGTTACACCCTTCATCTTCATGCCATTACGCCCTCCAAATTTCGGCCGTAACATCTTTATCTTCATGCCATTACGCCCAAAAGATAAAATCTTTTATCTTTACTCCTTCAAATATTAGCCGTAATAAAGAATTAAATCTTGTTACTCCTTTTGAATCTCGGCCGTAACGACTTGGGTGTAAAGTCAAATCTCGGCCGTAAGAAATAATTTCTTTGAATTTCGGCCGAGATTCAAATTTTCCTGCAAATAATTATCAAAATATAGTTAATCCATCCACAATTAAAATATTCAGCGATTTTAATAATTAAAATTGATAAATCCGGAATTATGATTAAAAGTGACTAAAAATGATGCATGCCATGATCAAATTAGAGAAAATTTAATTAAAATAATTAACTAAAATATGTTGTATTTTGCATGCATCAAACTCCCCCAAGCTTAAAGTCTTGCTTGTCCTCAAGCAAAAATTCAAAGCAAGGCTCAAGAAAGTTCCATCATAGCCTCCACATTGTCAACTGACTAATTTTCTCACACAGTGCTTCTGCACACCTACTACTCAGCATCTTATCATTTTCCATGTACTTAGCTTCATAGAGGTTCTGAATGCTACACAAATTTAAACAAACTCAAATTCAGCCTTGTAAAAAATAAATTGTCTATCAAATAATAGCATTAATATTGAACACATAAGTACTAATTGAGCTTAAAACTTTTTCTTTTTCTTTTCATTTTTAATCATTTAAAAGTTCTAATCTTCAAGCAGGATTGCACAAGGAAGTCCATGTAGCGGGCTTTGGACTGATGACTCCCAGACCAGATGGCCTTAGGGCAACAGGTGATAAAGCACCCCTCGAGTTTACTTGCCCGAACAACCAAGGTTCTGAATGAAGAGTTCGAACTTAGCCATGGTTCAGTACTCCTGTGCTTCTCCATATTCCACAAGATGGTCCATGTAGCAGGTTTTCGATCGACGGATCCCAGAGCAGTTGCCCTTAGGTCGCCAGGCATGAATCCCTACGGATCTAATTACCCGAACACACCTTGGTTCCGGATAACACTTTTGTACCAACACATAACTTTATTCATTTTTTCATTTTTTTAACATAATTATTTGTTGGGGTTTAACTAACCCTTCTTTTTTATAAGCTCAAAAAGTACTTGATATGGCCAATAAGAAGGCTACTACTATCAAGACTTAAAAGAAATAAAAAGGCATGAATATAATTTTGTCGTCTAGTCATTCATAATTCTATTTAGCATAGTCACATAGTCCATAAGTTTGATACTAAAGTAGCAAGTGATAAGAAAGAAAAGTATTCAAATTTCATCAATTAACAACATGTCTTTGAACTTTTACTAAAAGATAATTAAAACAATAAGACAAGAGTTTGTTAGATGGTAGCAAAAATAAATGCATGCAATGATATTATTTTTTAGAAAATTTTCAAATTTTTCAATTTTTTTAGATTTTTTATAAAAAGATGCAAACACAAGCAAATAAACATAAAAAAAAATGCAATGCGTGAAATGCAAACTGCAAGGCGTGAAATGCAAACTCCCCCAAGCTTGAACTAGGCACTGTCCTCAGTGTTAGGCCAGCAAGGGAAAGAGTAAAGATAATATGAAACAGCTATAGAAATAAAAATAAAGAAAAGGGAAAAGATACAACCGGATTTATTGTCGGTGGAGAGATGCTCGGCCTTATATATATCGATGAAGGTGACGGCCGCAAATGGTCTCGGCCGATAATTGATGGATCTCGGCCGATAATGGATGGATCTCGACCGTAAAAACTTGGCCGCAAAATTTTGTTGATGAAGATCTCAGCCGTGCAATCTCGGCCGTAAGAAACTGGCCGTAATGTGAAACTTCGGTCGTAACGAATAGGTGGTGGCACTTTGGGCGTAAGGAAGCGGCGGTGACGGTGTCGGTTCTTCGGCCGTAAAAAGAAATCGGCGTGGAAGCTTGGCCGTAACGCACAGGGCGTAATGGTGAGACTTCGGCCGTAAGGAGTACAGGTGGCATGGAACTTTGGGCGTAAGGATCGGCGGTTGGCGTTGAGGCTTCGGCCGTAAGGAACAGAGGCTCGGCCGTAATGGCTTTTCGTTCGTCTGTAAGTCGATGAAGAACCTCGGCCGAAGAAGTAAAGCTTGGCCGAAGATTTAGATCTGCAAAGATGTGGAAGGGGTCAAAATTTATAGATGAAACTTCGGGCGTAAACTTACCTTTCCAACGTGAAGGGTCATGTCGTAAGAGCTTGGCCGATTGTCCGAGGTCTCTCCTTCCGCAGATGACTCAACAAAATAAAACTATTACCACAAAATCTGAAATAAATAAAAAGGATAAAAATAGTTCTGATTTATAGTCGTCAGCTTGACTTAGTTCTGATGAAAATCAAGGCCTATTTTGCTCTTCTCCTCTTGGATTTTTTTCTGTGTTACTTGGGAGAGAGCCCGGTGTACGTCCAGTTAGTTGTGCCGCCATCTGGCCCAGTTGTCTTTCCAGATTTCGAATTGATGCATCATGACTCGTGGCTCTAGATTCCATATTCTTCTGCAATGCTTGCATTGTGTCTATGATATGTGCCATCATCTCCTGCATATGATTTGATGATTGATGTTGGGGAGTATCAGGTTGCCTTTTCAGTATATAATCTTTTGATGGACCAGAAGATTGGCCTTGGTTCTGATTATAGGCAAACTTCGGATTATGTCTCCATCCATAATCGTTGTTCCTGTAAAATGGATTGGAAATAAAGTTAGCATTTTCAATTTGATTTGAATCTGAAGTGTTACCTGTAGGGCTATAATTGCTAGAATTTCCCATTAGTGACATCATCTGCTCGAATTTTTGATTAAGTGACTCCAGCTGAGCCACTATTTCTGAAGATTGTATTCCTTGTGTAGCATGTACATCATGAGTTCGGCGAGGTGGTCTCCTTTCTTGGCTCGACTTGAGGGCTACAGCTTCAATTATATCTTGTATCTCACTAGGACGTTTAGATCCCAGTACTGTCCCTCCTGCTGATTGATCGAGCTTGTCTTGATCTGCAGGTCATAATCCATGATAGAAATCTTCCATCACTTGCCACTTTGGAATTCTATTGTCAGGAACTCTGGCCAGCAGTTCCTTATATCGTTCCCAGGCTTCATATAACGTCTCGTTATCGTCTTGAACAAATGCCCTCAATTCTCTTCGATATTTGCCTGCTTTTTGTGGTGGACAATATTTTCCAACAAACTTTTCTACCAGCTCCAATCAAGAATGAATCGATCATGCAGGCAAAGTTTTAAACCAAGTGGAAGCTTTGTCACGTAAAGATTGAGGGAATAATAATAAACGAATAACTTCAGAAGAAACATTATTATTTCTAAAGGTGCTCAGAGTAGCAAGAAATTTATCAAGGTGATCGTGAGGGTCTTCATGAAATCCTCCTCCAAATTGGGATGCTTGTATCATCCTCACGATTGCGGGATTTATCTCAAAATTATTTGCGTTAATATCAGGCAGCACGATGCATGATTCTCGGTCACTGTATCTGGCCGAGACATATTCTCTCATAGAAAGTTCTGCTTCATCTTCTTGCCGATTATTATATGGTGGAACCAGTTCATTCTGTTGCTCCAGTCTCTGATTGTCGCGTGCTTGTTCCGCCATTTTTTTTATATTTCTTCGTAATCGACAATAGGTTCTTTCAATTTCAGGATCAAATTCCAACAGTGGATTTGAACTTCTAGTGCGCTTATCAGAAGATTCCAGGATTGGTTGTGATTTAATTTTCAATTAGTACCTGCAACAACCAATTTTCAGTAAGATAAAAGAATAAAATAAAATATATACAAGAAGAAAGAAATTCAGATAATAGGTCACGAAAAATGAGTTTTTTACTAATAAAGTCTTTCGGCACGATAGAATTTGAAAATTCGTCATTAAAATTAATTTTCGAGAGGAACTTTTCAGAAATTCTTCAAACCAATACGAATACCAAATATTAATATCGACCAAAAGAATTTATGATGATGTAAGAAATCACACAAAATAAATCCGAACTAATTTGCGGTCATAGAGTTAATAATCAGACATAATCAAAAATTATTTTCAGAGAAGAAATAAGATTGATCGGCCGTAATAAGGGCTTACGGTCGTAATTAATCCGAGGCTCGTTCGTCCGTAAAAATCGTAAAATAGTGTTGAAAGGGATTCAACGTGAAGGCGTAAAAATTAGCATGGTGATGAATTATCTCGGCCGAAAAAAAAATTGAATGAACTGTTGCCAAATGAATCATTATGGCCGACAAAGAATATAGTTCATATCGGCCGTAAAACAATGAGAGGTAAAACATCAACACATATAAATCGGCCGAAAAGGAGTAAAATCCATGTCAGATGATCCATTACGGCCGAGACAAACTAAATCGCTTCGGCCAAAACAAAGTCAAATCAAAAGTTCAAACTATTATAATGTTACGGCCGAGAATGAAAAAATCACAAATAAGTTGGGGTCGTAAGATGGCGTAAAAAAAATAAATGTTCAGAAATTTTACGGTCGTAAAAAGAAAACATGAGATCAATTCTCGGTCGTAAAAAAGATTAAATTGTCAATTAAGATGAGGTCACATCGGCCGAGATAACACGAGGCCGTAAAGAAAAATAGGGTTTCGGCCGAAATAAAAATTCCTTACGGTCGTAAAACAACGAAATCAGATTAAATCCATATGAAAAGTTCAAACAAAAATGTTACGGCCGAGAATGAAAACTGATTCAAATGGGGCGTAAAAAATTTAAACCATCGATAAACCGGGCGTAACAAGGTCAAATCAATATCCATTATTCATGGCGTAAAAATAACGTTCGGATAAAAATATTACGGCCGTAAAGATTGAAAGTTTAGAATTCAGAAATCATTCATTGCGAGGTCGTAAAATTAATAAAGCCGACATATCAAATTAAAGTCGTAAATCCATAAGTCGACAGTGTAATTTGGAAAAATCCAATTGGCGTCAGATTTTAAACCGAAAGTAGATAAATAAAAAAAATGTTGTGACCTTTATCTGCAAAAGAAAAAATGTCAGTTTATTCACAAAAATAATTAAAACATATGCACAGAGAATTATTTACAATTTATTTACATCTCCTAATAATTCATAAAAATCAGAAATTAATTAATAAAATATTCCCCGGCAACGGCGTCAAAAACTTGATGCGTATGATTTTGTAACAATAAAATTTGCGAGCAAGTGCACTAGTCGCTCAAGTAATATAGTAAAAAGGAGTAAGAGTGTCGAACCCATGAGGAATATTATTAATTCAATATCTGAATTTATAAATTAATAAGAGAGGATAAACATGGAATTTTGGAAAAAAAAGTTTTATAAAATAAATTAAAGAAAATAAGATAATGATAAGAAAATGGTGTTGAAGTTAGGCCTTAGGATGAAAGTAGATCAGGATAAATATTTGAATCATAAAAGATAAATTTAATCTTTAAAGATGGATTAGAGTCTCCCTAAAGTAATCTAACATGATTAACTTGTGGTCTCCACGACTGACATCCCTCAATTTAATCATATAGAACTATCTTAATTTAATAAGAATTGAAGTCTCCACGACTGGTACCCCCAAAATCGTATTAAAATTAAGATGCATTAAATTGGATTCTCTAGACTATTAATCACTCCACAAACTGGTATAGATTAATAGACCACACAAACTTGATTCTCCACACACTAGTTATCAAATTTATGTCAATTATTAATTCTAAATAAAATCAATTATAATTAGTGTAATAAATTCTGAAATTAAACACTCCACAAACTGGTATAGCCTAATTCAGAAATTTAATTAACTAATAAAAGCATTAAACACAATTAATAATTGATCAGAAAAGATTAAAACAAATAAAGTAGGATCCAAACATTTCCCTTCAATTAATAATCTCCTAAAATAATAATCTTAAAAACATGGAGTTCATCCTAGAAATTCTGGAGAGATAATAACAAAATAACAATAATAATCGAAAGAATTACACACAAAATAGAAGTAGAGCTCTTGAATTGGGCAGACAGTCGGGCAGCCTCTCGGACTTGATCAGGGTCGCGATCAACTTCCAGCCGTCGCACCTCTCTCCTTTTGGTCGTAGCCTGCAGAGCTCACGACTCGCCGTGAAAGAAACCTGAACTTCAGAGCACGAATTGAAACGATGGATTCTTCACGTATTTATAGGGTGCGGACGGACTTCAATTTGATCTCGGCCGTATCTTTACTCCCTTAGAGTCTCGGCCGTAAGGAAAATATTTTATCTTTACTCCTTTCCATTACTCCCAAAAGATAAAAATCCTTTTATCTTGTTACGCCCAAAGATAAACTCATTTTTATCTTGTTACGCCCAAAGATAAACTCGATTGATTGTTACACCCTTCATCTTCATGCCATTACGCCCTCCAAATTTCGGCCGTAACATCTTTATCTTCATGCCATTACGCCCAAAAGATAAAATCTTTTATCTTTACTCCTTCAAATTTTAGCCGTAATAAAGAATTAAATCTTGTTACTCCTTTTGAATCTCGGCCGTAACGACTTGGGTGTAAAGCTAAATCTCGGCCGTAAGAAATAATTTCTTTGAATTTCGGCCGAGATTCGAATTTTCCTGCAAATAATTATCAAAATATAGTTAATCCATCCACAATTAAAATATTCAGCGATTTTAATAATTAAAATTGATAAATCCGGAATTATGATTAAAAGTGACTAAAAATGATGCATGCCATGATCAAATTAGAGAAAATTTAATTAAAATAATTAACTAAAATATGTTGTATTTTGCATGCATCACTATGTCATACAATATCCAATTCATCCAACAATATATCAATATAATTTCTGTATAGCAAAGAAGAGTCTAGGGGTCTATGTCGAGGAAAACCGACGCCATGGAGATTCTCCTACGTACCTTAAGTTGGTTGAAAACTAACTATGTTCCTGTTGTCTACGGTCTGCACGGACATCGCGACTTTGGCCGACGATTCCTCCCTATTGACGTTCAAAAACCTTCGACTATGACTTGAATTTTATTCTCCTCTGTCGAAGCTTCAAAATGGTATATCGCTCGCGCTCTGAGGTACCCCAGTTTGTAAACAAGATGGGTTCTTGTGCAAAAATTTTGTGGAGGCAAATAATATTTTCTAACAACCCTTTAGGCTCTATTTATAGCCCCCAATTAGGATTTTTGACTCACAAGGCCTTCGGCTATTTCTCCATCAATCATGCCCATCCATCATTAATTATCATATCATAAATATTTAGATTTAATTAAATCTAAATTTCACTAATTATTTCATAACCATACTTATAAAAAAATTATCTATACACAAATTCCTTTTTATCTCTTCTACAACTTTTTTCAATCAAACTCTACTTTCATCTTTTCCTTTTATTTATTTATTTTCTCTAATTTTCGTAATTATTTAATATGATAAGATTTTATCATCTAATTTTGGAATTATTTTATTTCATAATATTTTACCATCTAATTTTTGGATTTAAATAATAATAAATATTATTTTGATGGCTGAAATATTTCTCATAAGACTTTCAATCCTATCCTATTTGGAAGTCCCTTATCCATTAAACATTTTTTAGATATCAAATCAAATTGAAATCCCTAATCTCAATCTAATTATGATTCATACTTTCAATAGGATTTAATCTTTCTTCCTTTTCCTTTTTTTCAATTTCCCCTTTTATCCATTAATTTGATCTAAATTACTTTATTGCCCTTATTGAAATCTTTGGATGTTACATAAACTTTCATCACTTGGTAATATGGACACCCTAGCTTTTATTTTAATTAATTACGTTCTCATATTTGTTTGATTGAGACTTTTGATCATGCAATGTGAAAGAAAGAGTCAAGATCTTCATTAGGTCACTTGGTTTAATTAATGCAATGAAGTACAATCACTTGGGATCAATAAAGATTTAATTATAATATAGAACAATGAAGAAATCAGTATCAGGAAATTTTAACGTCCAGTAGGGTTTTCAGATATCCCGACCATATGCTAAGGATCTTTGGGTGAAATTTTTGAAGTTTGGTAATATTTTTAGATGTTTGATGGATATTTCTATTTGTCCGTCTATCGAGTAAGAAACTATGATAGAAGTTTTAGACGTCCGATTAAGGGTTTGCTCGAACATCTGGAATGGTGCTTCGGTTATTTGAACTTGGATCAACAATTTTGGTCGCTCGATCCTTTCAGTAGTAAAAAACATATTTAAGAAAAAAATGCATATTTCACAAAGGATTTAAAGTTTACTCATACAATGCCAATTCTCTCGTGGATATAACACAATACTTCAAATGTCAACCAAAAAAATAATCTTATTCCAATTTTATTAATCCTTGGATTAATTTACTATTTACAAATAACTCTAACACAAAACTAATAACCCATAAAAACATTTTCATTTTGATTAGAGTACATGATGCCATCTTTATTATCAAATGAACATGAAGTACACTCATTAACTTTGGACAACACCTATACATTAAACAAACCTCTTAGGATGAAACCAATTTAATGTTCTTGCTTATCTAGAATTAAAAAAAAATCAAAGAACAAGATCAATTCTTAGAATATAGTTAACTGACATGTACCAATAACCTAAAAACATGGATAACAAAAAATTGATTTAAAGGATTATGTTAATCCTAATATGTCATAGTAATCACTCACATGATTAGCAGCACATTAAATTAGGGATTTTCAAACATGGACAACAAGATTAATTCTCGTAATAAAACTCTTAGAAGTATACTTAATTAGTTTAATCATGATGGTTTGCAATTAAGGCCCACATAACAATACATATTATCCAATTTCGTTTAATCTCTGGCATGTGACAATAATATGATAACAAGCAACATTACACATGGCTCAATTGACTTAAAAGGATTTTAGGAGGCTAAAAGAGTAGAACATGAGCGGCATCCAAAATATGGTGATATTTGCCTTAAGCAAACCTAAAAATTGGGGTATTGGTATCAAATATCATGATAATTAATAAAACCCTATGATAAAAAATGTCATTGATTAATAAGAGAATTTTTCAAGATTCTAACAAGTTGTGAAATTATACATCAAAGTGAATAAGTAAAAAAAATAATTTAGGTTTTGTAACACCCATGAAGGTTAACATTATATTTCTCTATACAATTGTGCAATTATACAATGAAAATGAATAAGTAAAATAGATATATTAGATTTTGTAACAGCCATTACAGTTAAAGATATATTTCAATATGCACATGATCCCTTCTATGACTTATACATATGTAGGGCCAGGCCCACCTTATGTACAAGGGGGCCATGGCCCCCCTTATAATTTTTAAGTCTTATATATTATTAATACTAATCATGCTGAATGTCCCCCCTTAATTAATGGTAATTATATGCTATCTAAGATTTCATATATAAAAAGTTATAATGACCTGATAGCCTCAGATATTCACTTTAATGTATTTAATATCTTAATATTAATTAAACCACTAATTAAGACTTCCATATATATATTAAGGTATATAATATTAGTATTAATTACAACTTTCAAAGATAACATTAAGAGTTTTATAAGTATAATACTATTACACTATTATAATTCAAGTGTAATGATAAGTATAATAATATTTTTATTTAAAAGTCTTAGTATTTATATTTTCTCGTATTTAATATTTTCAGAAATAATTAGTGAGATTAAAGTTATGAATTGAGGTTCAATAAGGGTTAGTCATCAGTTTAAAACCAATTCAAAACTAATTTACTAATAAGTGAACTCTAAGCATCTGGATTAATTCAATATATAAAAATTATGGAAAAATGAAAGAAGAAACAAAAAACTAAGGAATTACAATACAGAAACATGAAATTATGGAGGAATAAAAAGATTTGAATAAATATAGTATCTTTTAACAAAAAAAAAACATTGAATTGAATGGTTATAATTTATCATACTATTACGGGGTGAAGATAGTTCCTGTTGAGTTGATTTTTTCTGATCAAAACAATTGTTCCATATTTTTTGGGTCAACTTTTTATACTACCTCATTATTCTAAAAACATTTCAAAAAACACCTTCTAACAAGCAAAATTTTCATAATAACTTTTTTTAAGTCCTAATTTAGTATAATAATATTTTAAAAACTTAGATAATAAATTAAAATTAATATAAATATATTTAATTTTATTATTAAGTATAAAATATAGCCCCAAAAGTTCTTAAAAAAATAATAATTCCATAATGTGATAGAAGAACATTGAATTATAAAAAGATATTATATCAATAATAGCAAAATGATGACATAGAAATTATAAATACAAATTGGCTCCATGGATCTGCGACTTTTTTCATTTAAGGCCCTAATTTGAGTGGGGTCATCTTTTTGTGTTGAAAATTTATCTTAAAATAAAATTGGACTCCTAATTTTTAATATTTTTTGTATCAATGATCATTTGAAAAAAAATATCTTGTGATTAAAGCATCGAATTGCAGTTTGAGTAGCAACACACCGATTGTATTGTGCTGAACTGGAGAGGTCTTAATCAACAACAGTTCTATCCTTTTCCTATGTTGGGATGTTCATATATAGGTTTTGATTTACTTTGACTATGGATATTGAGTTGATTAAAAAGGATAAATAAAAGAGCAAACATGAATGTAAGAGAAAACATGAATGCAAGAGGAAAGAAGAGAAATAAAAAACTGAAAATAAAAATAATGCGAAAATTGGTGAATGAAACATATGAAGTTGAAAGAAATAAAAAATAAATGATTTATAATAGAACTTTTCAAACAAAATTCCATTAAAGATAAGAAAGAAGAAATTTCAAGAAAATAAATGGAGGGATATTATGAAAAGAAGTTTTAGGAAAAAGTAAAATTAAAATATTAAATAATTATTTTACACCAAACTAATAATTTTAGGTTAATATATAAAATGAATAAACTATTTTAAAATTATTTTATGTAGTTTTACTTTTATCTCTTTTATTATTAATATTATTATATTATAAATAATATTATTTTGAAAAAATCTAACTCGTTCAATTGAAAATCGATTGAAGCGATCTAGGCACAATTGACATGGCACTTTGATGCTTGGTTTAATTTTTAAAAGCACCTGTCACACATTCACAAAGGATCACAAGTGGGCAAATTGAATACTTAATGTCGGGAGTAAAAGGATAGTAAAAGAAGAGAAGGGGAAAGAAAGAGAATACGTTCTCCTTGTTTAGTTGAGTTTAAATTTAAGGAAAAATAAGGACAAATGAATGGACTTTTCCCTCCTTTCTTTTCCATTGTCATTTTTCCCCTTCAAAATGAGGGAAAAAAACTAATGATCATATATTTTCTATTATGATCATACCTAATTTAAATATAATTATATATATGGACATAATTGTCAATAGAAAAATATTATTGAATATTTATTTCATTCCCTTTAGTTGTTCTATCCAAATAAAATGAATACTTCACTCTTATTATCTTTCTTTTCCTTTCCCTAATTTTCATTTTTGTCTATTCTCTTCCTTTTTTCTTAATGAATTTTGAACCAAACAGACTCTTAGAGGATCCCTCAAATTCCTATTGGATGAACTTTTGAACTCAGATTATCTACACACATTGACTTGAAGAGATCTAAGAACGAAAAATACGATTCAAGTGAAAGCATTTATAGCATATGGTCAAATGCTATCATGTTAAGAGGGGAATATGATCTTGGAGAACAAAGACAGAGGCATGATGGATTTCTAGGGGGGCAACATATCATAATATACGTATGTTTTTATTTTTTATAATAGTTTTTATAGTATATTCTATAAGGTAATTAAATTTTTTTTTGGGGGGTGGGGGTGGGGTGGGGACACCCGTAGCTTCGTCCCGATTAGAGAAGATCATTTATTTGGCCCACCTTCCCACTTTCATTGATGTGTAGGAGAATATTAATCAGTTTGTATATTTCAATGTTGAACATTATGTCATACTTCCTGAACGAAATTGTTTGTCATAGTTTTTCTTTCAATTTTATTTGTATTTTCATATTTTTGTGATGACATTTCTAATACGCATATGCTTTGATGAGAAGTTGTGGTTTTGCATTTGAACTCTAGACAACTCTCTCTTTTGATTCACGCTTGAAGGAGCACATACCGAAGGTGCAAACCAATAGATTTATCACACCTAGAAATATAGTTGTCTAAAAAGACTAGTTGCCATGAATCCAAAGTTTAGCAACTATTATGGTTATATTTGAGTACAAATTGAGTGTACAGATGCTCTTAGTTGTGACCTAATAAGGAAAACAGACGGCTAAAGATGTGACCATTAACCAATAAGGGTTGGGAGGTGTGACTCCTCGATTAAGCACGATCTCGAGTTCGAATCACTGTGAATGCAGAAAATTTTTGTTACGAGTCTTACCTATCATTGCTAGGCACACGACGTGAGATGATCTTATCGGATTAGTTGATTCGGTAGTGGGTCAACCTTTAATTTGTGGATAATGCGAGTTGAGCTAAACTCCATTTCCTAGACACGAGGGATCGACTATAAAAAAAAGATGTGATCATCAAGGTACATTATGTTGGAGCAAAATTTTTATGCCCTATGTAATTATATTTTAATGATATAAATCTCGAAAGATTAGAGTTACATTTAAAATGCTAAAAAATCCTAAATAAGAATGAGTTACTTCATGCACTAAACTTTCGATTAATATAAGTTATATATAACTTTCTTATCTTTGTACATAATCAAGAATCATCTCATTTGGACAATCCTATAAAAAGTTATGCGAAAAAAGTAAAGATCGTCAAGTTCTATTTGAAGTTTATGTTTTTATGTACTAAAATTGCATTTAATATTTGATTACTTTATCAATAGATTTGAATAAGAGGTGGTAGATAAAGTTGTTAGATTTTCATGAAATTAAATATCATCTCATTTGTATATTGGTACGAAAAGTTATGTATAAAAGAGTAAAGGTCTAAAATGTTTTTATTTGAAATGGACAACTTTGTGCATTGAACTTTAAATTGTTATTTGACTATGATCTAATTAAATCTTGGATTGATGATGAACATCAAAGTTGTAGAGAATTCTATTAGATTTCCATAGAATAAAAAATCATTTGATTTGGATAATTATGAAAAAAAGTTATGCTCATAATAGTGCAGGATGGTCGATCTGCCGGTTGAGATATTGATCAAGCACACTGATCGATCGATCAAACACAAAAAGTGCAAAAATTAGCTAAGCAGAATGACAAGATAATGTCAATCGAGATATCGATCAACCGATTAGACACGATTGACCGATCAGGCACACCGGTCGATCGGTCAATTCAGACAATGCAAAAATTCATATTTTTTCAATGACTATATGGACCGGTCGACCAGTGGGACATAACGGTCGACCGACCAGTGCACATAATACACTGTAACGATTATATTTTGACCCAAAAAGTGGAAAACAAGTCTCAACAGCTAAATGGAGTTTAGAAGACTATAAAAGATGACACAAATGTGTAGGAATCATCAAGACTTTCAAGGAAAAGTGGGAATAACATTTGATCTCTAAGTTGTTAATATTTCATTTCTTTCTCTCTTACTTTTACTCTTATGTGAGGTTTCAAATTGTAAAAAAAAGATTGAGGAGTGTTCTTGTGATATTGTAATAGTTGTTTAGCTTATGAGTGAAAAGATGAATTTTACCTCTTGAGCGAAGAAAAGACGGATGAAAGATGTGTGCCTTACCTCTTGAAACGGAGAAAAGACAAGAGCTGTAAAGGATTTCTTCATTGCCCCATTTGGAATGAAGGAAGAGTATTAGTGGAATATTCGACGATCTCGAGGTTGAGAAGTTGAAGCGAGGATGTAGATCAAGGTGTGGTCGAATCTCGTCAACAAATCATCGCGCATCTTATGGTTATCTTTCTCTCCACTACAAGAAAATCGCGATTTTTCGACGGGCAAATTTTGACGGTTCGAAATCCGTCGCAATTTGCGACGGATTTTTCGACGATTTCATTTTCGATGGATTTTTCGACGGTTATGAGCGTCGGAAGTGATTTATATTATTATTTAATTTTTTGACGATTAGGAACGTCGATATTTTCGACGGATATCCATCCGTCGCAATTTCTGGCGAATTTTTCGACGGTCACGACCGTCGGAAATGAAAAAATAAATTATGTAATTTGTTATATTATTATTTAATTTTTCTGACAGATTTTCCGACGGTTACGACCATCGGAAATAAAAAATTAAATTATGTATTTTTTATATTATTATTTAAATTTTTGACGATTAGGAACGTCGATATTTCCGATGTATATTATCCGTCACAAAATCCGCCGCAATTTCCGACGGTCGTAACCGTCGGTAAATGTATAATAATATTGTATGAGAAGTATTTTATTAATATAACTAGCGACGGCCCAAACCGTCGCAATTACCGGCGGTTTTGACCGTCGGTAACGTTTACCGACGGTTCAAACCGTCGATAAAATAAAAAATAAATATTATATATAACTAAATATATTTTCGACGATCACAACCATTGGTAATTTTAAAATAGTTAATATTTACATTTTCGACGGTCGGAGCCGTCAGTAATTAAAATTTCGTTATCCCGCTTTTTTTTTCTTTTCCCGCTTTCTCTCAACTTTTACCCTTATATATACATCATTCCTTCACCTTTCTCTCTCCCTCCTCTCCTCTCCTCTCTCTCCCTCTCCCTCTCCTCTCTCTCTCTTTCCCTCTCCCTCTCCCGACCCGCGCCGGCGACTCTCTCCCGCACCGGACACCCGCGACCCTCCCGCGCCGACGACCCTCTCCCGCACCGGCGACCCTCCCGCGCCGGCGTCTCTCTCTCTTCTCTCTCCAGCCGGATCCGGCCCCCAGTGACCGGATCGGCCGCCTGGCAGCCAGATCCGGCCCTCGGCCGCTTGGCGGCAGATCCGACCTCTCGCAGCAGGATCGGCCGCCGGATGACCGGATCCGGCCCCAGCAGCCTGGATCGGGCGCTGGCGGTTGGATCCGGCCCCAGCAGCCCGGATCGGGCGCCGGCGGCCGGATCCGGCCTCAGCAGCCCGGATCGGGCGCCGACGGCCAATCCAATCGCTAATTTTTTTATATTTAAAAAATTGTTTTCGATGGTTGCCACCACGAAAAGATCGACGGTTGCGTCGACACAGTTGCGACCGTTGAAAACTTTCGACGGTTCGAACCGCTGACTTTTTTCGGCGGTTGCAACCGTCGAAAACTTCGACGGTTCGAACCGCCGGAAAATTTCGGCGGTTGTAACCGTCGGAAACTTTGACGGTGTACTTTTTTCGACGGTTCTGCTCGTCGATATTTCCGATGAATTTTTTCGACCGTCACAAATCGATTTGCGACGACCATTTTTCCGACGGATGGATTTCGACTGAAAAATCGTCGATAATTACCTTACCGATGGTTTTCGGGCTGATTACCGACGATCCGGACCGTCGGTAATCATTGTTTTTTTAGTACTGTTGATTGTTATTGTATTTGTTTAAATATTAACGAATCGATTCTAAACTTCTGTGATAATTTTCGTAAAATCGATATTTTCTTTAACACTAATGTCACCTCATCTCGGTGCATCGTGATCCTACACATTATACATGCGTGCATATATATATATATATATATATATATATATATATATATATATATATATATATATATGTGTATATGTATATTATGGTATTGGTCTATATGGTGAGGGCACATGAGCATTTTCTCGAGGAATTGACATTACGTCGGAAAGGAAGTAGCTAGTCGTCACACTAGCCGAGAGCTGGATGGTACGTTTGCATAGTTAGACCTTGATCAACATTATTTTATGTACAACATTTCAGAACGAGGATGACATAACTTAATGATGCATGCTCCTTGTATATAGCTTCCACCTTTGAATTTGTTTTGAGCTTGATCATCATTAGCTTAATTTGGAACGGTAGCTGCTATCTCTTTCGAGAGGGACTTAAGTAGAATCCTTCAAGGCAACGCGATCATCTTTTGTTTATATATACATCTGGTCGAACTCCTGAGTTTATCAATGTCCTTGGATTCTTCATGCAACTACAAATATAACACAATTAAATTTTGGCGACAAAGAGCATGATATCTTCTCAAAAGTGGTGACATATTCTATTTTTTCCCCCATGCTCTCATTAGTTTGGAGATTCTCCATTATTTTGGCCCAAATTATGGTGATAAACTTTCATTTGTAAAGTTTAGAGTTATTTAACAAACTTAAAGTTTGTTAAAATTAATGTGCTGATCAATTTTTCAATTAAGTTTAAGTCGAAGAGCAACATAAATGTTTTATATTTTTAACATGATGGTGATGATTTTGATTTAATTCAACCCATCACATGGATAACTAAGGAACAAAAATATTTTTTTTATAAAAATACCGAGGTTTGAATTCTTGATGATACCATATTAAAATTGATGTTGAGTAATTTTTTTTAAAATTTAAGTCGTTAAAAAAATAACATCATTTTATATTTTTAATAAAATTGTATCGGCTTGACCGGATATAGTTGAAGCAGGATAGAATATCATGTTCTTGGAGATTTCTTTGCGAGAATATAATAACTTACGAATTACGATGGAACGTTCAATTACTTGCAAAAAGTTATTTATAGGCTCTCAAGTTCTTAAATTTCTTGGTCCAACATATAACATGCCAATATTTGTTAGGTCGCATGAAAGTTTTTCACTAATATGGTCCAATAATAATAATGACCGACAAAACTATGAAGTGTTGGTTGCTCAAGATTGTCATGATCTGCAGCGGTACGTATTGTTGTCCGAGAGAGAACGAAAGTGACTGCTTTCTTTTGAGTTGAAAACTTTCCACTCAATCTCTCCCTTTTGGTTTTGATACCACTGCTAGGAAAAAGTGGTTAATTCGCAGATAGTGTATCTCTATAGACTATAAGTGTGGAGAACAAAACATAAAGGCTTAATCTAGTAACTCATAAACTAATTCTAACCTCATCGGTACAAACATATCAGTATCTATGTCACTGATATATCTTATTACCTTGATTCCAATTCTGACAAAATTAATGAACCCACCGAGTGGATAGTTGGCCGGCCGAACACGTTGAGAGAGAAAAAAACTGGTCAGACTAAAGACAATTAATGTCGAGATGTAGAATATATCCATGCATATGTATATTTATATGAGCAAACAAATGCACAGATCCAATTAAACACTCATAAATGAATGACCATCCCCAGCAAAGCCAGCAAATATGCCAAGACTCTCTCTCTCTCCTGTTCACTTGCATTCAGTTTTTTTTAGTTTACTTCGTATCCGGATTAATTTGTCACTCCTCGAAAATAGTCCTTACCCAATGCCCATACCGATCAGTATTCTGGACACAACTGTCGCAAAGCAAATCAATTAAAGAAGGGCGTCCGCGTTCCCCCAACGAGACTTTGATTCTGAACCTGACAATTTTAATGCCCCCATGTTCTTTCTTCAAGGCTCAAGCTACTTTTGTGTATGCCAGCGAATTCAATGTACGTTTAACTTTTAAAGTTATATATATCTCATAGAACAAGCAATATCTGTTCTGTTATGAAGAAGAGAAAAGTAAATATATGAAGGTGAACAATCACACGTCTTCCCTAAGTACTTCTTATAATTAAGTACTTAAAAATTTGCAAAATTATATATATATATATATATATATATATACACTACACATTCATTCTAGTCTCACGAGTACATGTAGCTGGTCACATGCTTTCTTCGTGCACAGTTCGGAAGTCGAAACCTGCTGTCTCAACTACTCACATTTATATGCTGCATAGTCCAAGCGCTACCTCTTGACTCATTAATAAAGTCTTTCCATCATTCCAAGCCAGCCAGCCTAACGCTCTCTCTCTCTCTCTCTCACTCCAACAGTAGTAATAAATGCATGTTTTTCACTGTTTACCGAAACAAAGAACTCCCACAACTTTTTCAACGAATGCATGTAGCGTATGTACAATATTTATAGAGCTCATCAACCATCCTTTGCTAGATTAGATATATATATGCACACATCCACCTACATCGTAAACTCTAACTATTGGCTTCTTAGTTAGTTGATCACTATCAGCTCTCTTCTTATCGATCGAATGGCCGGAAGCAGCACGCGCCGGTGCACAGTTGGGCTGCTGCTGCTGCTGGTGGTGGCAGTGACCGCCGCCGGCGAAGACTCCCTCCAGGCGACGTGCGCAGAACAGTTCACGAAGGTGGCCCCGTGCATGGACTACGCGACGGCGAAGGCCAGCTCGCCGTCGGCGTCCTGCTGCAGCGCGGTGACGGAGATCCGGGACAAGGCGCCGGTGTGCCTGTGCTACATAATCCAGCAGACGCACAACGGATCGCCCACCATTAAGAGCCTCGGAGTGCAATTCGAGCGTCTCGTCCAGCTCTCTGACGCCTGCAAGCTCGCCAACTCCAGCCTCAGTGATTGCCCAAGTATGCAACTATGCATCACCAATTAACACTTGAAGCCTTTGATTAATAATTACTTTCTTCTTTTTTTGAGGCCTTTATACTTCGGATTTGATCTTCTAGCTACTGCATGTGATGGTTAATTCCGGTTATTTTAGTTTCTTAATTTCAACTACTTAAATAAGCCTCTTTTAATTCACAAAAAAAAAAGAGAGAAGAAATTGACTATCAATATTTAGCAGAAAAAAAATATGAAAACCGTAGAGATTGACATAAGGATCAATGCAAAGGTGATTCCAAAATAAAAAAATAACAATTAGAAATATAGAAAAGAAAAAGGAAAAAGGAACCGAAAGATTATATGGTAAATTACACTATTGATCCTCCAACTTTGAGTCGCTTTTAAACTGATCCCTCAATTTTAATTTGTAATCAGAACGTCTTTTATTTTTCTTTTTCTTGCATGATTAGTTCTTCTGACCGGTGATCGTAGGTTTTTCATTTGCCTTGCATATATGGCCGTCTTTCTCTCTAATCCACGTCAGTTTAAATCATCCACGTCATTATAAAAAATTTAAAAAATAAAAAAAGATGAGGTCGTCCACATCATTATAAAAATTTTTAAAAATAAAAAAATGAGCTCCGATGGAAAAAAGAAGGTCCGACGAGTCAGAGGGGGAGCTCCTTCTCTCTTCCGCACGGCGAGCACGCACGAGGGAGAGAGGGAGGGGGAATCACCCCCCTCTGGTCGAGCCGGAGCTCATTTTTTTAAAAATTTTTATAATAATGTGGACGACCTCATCTTTTTTTATTATTTTTTAAAATTTTTATAATGACGTGAATGACTTAATCTGACATGGATGAGAGAGAAAGGTGGCCACGTATGCAAGGCAAATGGAAAACTTGTGATCACCGGTCAAGAGAACTAATCGTGTAAGAAAATGAAAGATGGAGAATTTTCTTACAAATTGAAGTTGAGGATTAGTTTGAAAATGACTCAAAGTTGAGAAACCAATCGTATAATTTACCTAAAAATTACGTATATTGACATAAGGATAAAAAGAAATTGTTCACATGCCGGTCCGGCCAATTCATACTCAATTTTAAATCAGTCGGAATAAGTTTTTGACAAAATAATTCTTAGATCCAATCAACTCGATCATCATTAGGTCAAATTAAATTAGTTCAAGTCGTCCAATTTTTTAATTTATATTTTAAATATGATTATACTGTTTTAAATGCAAGAATAAAAAAAGGAATTCAAACATTTTTCAAATTTTGTTTAATAAGATTTAATTTGTGAACAAATTTGAAATTTAAATCAAATAGATCCTGTCAATTTAAAAAAAAAAACATGTGTGATAAATCCTAGTCGATCAACAACCTGAAATTAAATCGATTCTTGAATTCAGGCGTCGACATATTAATTATATAATGGTCTATTCATTCCCTCTAATTATTGCGCCAATCGCAGCTGTTGATGCTGTTGGATAGTGACAATAATTAAGTCATTAATCTTGTAGGTTATCTAAATGAGTACTAATTAATAATTATATGCCTGATGACTCCCATTGGGAAAACTAAGCATTTAATTATGTGGTTCAATCTCCCATCAGCAAAAGATCATTTATAACAAGCTTGTGTTTGATTAATTACCATACGCCTGTCAACTTATATTCTATCTTACTTTTCAAATTCCTTTAGATTAATTGCCTTTTTTAAAAATTTCTTATGCATCTGACTAATACATCTAGGGTTTTGGATTCTCTTAATCTAAAATTGTAGGATCTTAACGTAAAACTTATAATCCATTTAGGATACAATGCAAGTAACTAAATAATGCCTATATATGTATCATGCATATTTTTCCTAACGTCCATTTTCTTGTGTTCTTGTTATTAGAGCTTCTAGGCCTAAGTCCAAGCTCGCCCGATTACGCTCTCTTCACAAATGCTACAAAAGGTACGTACAATTGATTAACCTATATATAGATCATGCCCCCCACCCCCGCCCCTTATAGATCTTTCAACACACACAGTACAGTACAGTACTTATATAAACTGCAATCAAAATTATATATTGTAACCTTTAGAAGTAGATCACCTCGATGATCCAATCTAATTTCCTTACTTTAATAATCTTTCTGGTTAATTATAATGTATGCTTCCTCCCCAGCGACGCCTGCATCCACTGCTGGCTTATCAGCAAATGCCACTAGCAGCACACCAACAAGCTCTAGCACACCAACAGCCTCTACATCAGGAGGGATCATGCACCACGTACACGTTGGGCTGACCTGCACCTTTGTCGCCGCCCTCTTGTCTGCCGTCTTCATTAATAATATCTTCTAGCTGGCCGGCCGGCCGGCCGGCAACATCTTGCATGTTTCAATTTAGACAACAATTTGTTTTTGAAATGAAGCATTTTAATGTGTTGTTAGGTGGTATGAGGAGGAATGTGAGAAAGATTATATATGTTAGTTGTTCATCTGTTGTACTGTGGAGGGGACTCTTCAAAACTGTTCCAATAGTCCTTCTTAAGATCGAATTAATTGTCACACTAAGTGATGATGAGTACCTATTTATCATTTGGTTTTCTTGGATCATGAAAGAGATAACATATATATAATCCTAGCTAGGTATCAAGGTTATCGATCATGATCCTAGGAGGTTTTGAGGATCGAGAAATATTGTAGCATTGAATTTGAGTATTCTAATTAATCTAGTTTATAAAAATACCCTCTTTTAATATAAAATACTTAATCCAAAAATATATCTATTCACAAATATTATATGTATATGAGTTAAAAAAAATAAAAAATTACATTTATTCACAAATTTTCACATCGAGTATACATACATATATATATATATATATATATATATATATATATATATATATATATAGTGAAGCACAATGTGATATTTTAAATATAGATAATAGTTATATCATACTGGACGTACGAAGCATAATATTGTATTAGAAATAATAATACTAGTTTAAGTGCAAAGATACAACTCAATTCTTATGAAAGACATAATGATCGTGAACTCACACGATCATGCCAAATTATTCTATGATATTAGAGTTGATATGAGTTATGAAAAATAAATATGAAATAGTCCAAACCAAATTTACTTTTAACTTCTTTATTCTAATAAATAAATTTTGTACTATTATATATCATATAGGATTAGTAGAATTATAATATCCTATCGAATTTAAAATTCGGATATATATAAATCTTATATAGATTCTACAAGATGATCTAGGTAAGATTGAAATCAACTTCTTTCGGAAGGACTTACTAGCTGACTGAGAATATTGGATAATAACCATAATGTGCACTCCACTTATACACCTTACAATTACTGCATCCACTCGTGACACTCACGTAATCTAGACTTGCTTTGACTACTTACAATTACTGAAACTCTCAAGAATACTAAGAAAGTGAAAGTTGTGATCTCGGAAGAACTACAATACGAGAAAAAATGACATTTTTCGAAGGACAATTTTAGGACGGTTGTCAATTCTTCTCAATTTCAAAAGGATTTTGCGGCAAAAAATCAAATTCTTCTCAAATAGCGATGGCATACAATTTCGTTGGAAATATTTATGCTCAAATTCCTTCCATACTTGCGACGGAAAAAGAACCATCAATACTTTTGATGGTCGCGCTTGTGAGAACTTTCGACGGATGGTCCATCAGTCGAAACTTCTTATAGCATCACTGATGGAATTCAGAATTAATATACAATATGATATAATATTTTAATATTTACCTGAACTTTATTGTATTTTAATATATTATAAACATTATGACGGTCACGCCTATTGGAACTTCCATCCATCGAAACTTCCGATGACTACAACCGTCGAAATTCAAAATTCATGTGTGATATGATATAATATTTTAATATATACCCGAAAGTTATTGTATTACAATATATTATAAACGTTCCAACTGTCGCGCCCGTGGGAATTTTCAATTGATTGTTCATCCATTGAAACTTTCGACGACTACAACTGTCATAATTCAAAATTAATGTATAATATGATATGATATTTTAAAATTGACCTGAACATTATTTTATTTTATTACAATATAAACTTTCAACGGAGGAACCCGTTGCTAAATCTGTCGATACCCTCACTTAAAACCCGACCCCTCCTCTTCCTCCCGTTTCTTTCTCACCCCCTCTCCCTCTCGCAATTGTTGTCTCCCTGACCCTTCTCTCTGTCACTCTCGACTCCGACGACCCCCAACCGTGTCTCCGATGATGACATAGCTTCGGCGACGCATGCAAGGTACTCTAACAACCCTTTTTCCACCCATTCTTCATCGGCCGAATTCGACTCGACGTGGCTGCTTGCGACGAGATCCGACCACAAGCAGCCAAGTCCGGTTGCTTGCAACCTTTTAACAGCCGGATTCAGACGCAAGCGGCTGCGTCACATCTGTTTAGCGGCCGGATGCGATTGCTTATGGCCGTTCAATGATCGCATTCGTCAGTTTCCGGTTGGATCCAACCATGTATCCTGTTGTGAAGTTTTTAATATTTTTATTAAATTTAATTTGTAATTAATAGTTGTTAATATTGCGATATATAATCTTGATTTATCATAAATCAATGTCTATGAAATTATTGTTCATATTTTTTCATTAACATGTTTTTATTAACATTTATGATTAAATTCACTTTTCATTAGTTTTGGTGAAATTAGACTGATTAATAGGTAATTGTAATTAACATTATTTATTTGGACATTATTATTTTTATACATTAATTTTTGTCCGATTGAATATCGTCATTGTTAGATATAGATATAGTTAAATTTCTAATTAAGTAAATCTCTCATTAATTGATGTTAAGGTCTGATTTCAAATACTAAGTGATGTTAAATTATTACAATATCTCATATTGTTACATGTTAAAGAATATACAATGTTGCATAATTGTTACTAGCTAGTAAATTATTTATCTTCTAATATTAGTAATTAATTAGAGATAAAACATAGTTTTGATTTGAAATTAAAGGCGAATAAAATAAGTCAATATGGGAAATTTTACCTTTGAATAAATGAGAGTGTTAGAGTTTAAACTTACTATCCCACAGTTAACCCATAGTTAATAATAAATCAATTTCTAAATTTTAGGTGATGAAAGGATAAGCCAACATACAAGGCTTCAAATGGATGGCCTAACTATACCTTCAAATAATAATATAATAAAGTAACTCAACTAAATAAACTTGATAAAATCTTAACTAAGGTCCTTTCATATGCACACCCCCTGCCAAAGATACCTATAATAAGTGCATCAATGGTACACAATTAGCATTCAGTTTTTTCTTTATCAAAATGAATGCTACTCATTCATTGATGCACTATGCAGAGTGTTCACATCATGATACACAATATGGAGGATCTCTAAAGGGAGAATTTGCTCCCAAAAAATATAATGCCCCGAGATTTTTTTCTTTGTTTGCCTAGAAAGCTATTTCGGCGATGCCATTCAATTGTATGACTTAATTCTAACAAGTCAACATACTGACTTACATAAGGGGAAGATTCGATTTATAATAATCTATGTAATAAGCATAAGCTACTTATACAATATACAATAATAACATGTGGGTTAGAGCCCATGACTATGCAATGTAAGATCTTATATAATAATGAACCCTATATCCATATGCATGCCACCTGTCAGAGGAGGCATCAATCGTCTCACCATTGCCATCACCTCAACTTGCACGGATCCAAGTACGTGAAAATATCCATGAGTATAAAAATACTCAGTCCATAATCAATATTGCTTAAAAGTAGAATAAATAGAATATTACTTGAGCAAATAAAATAATATGATAATAAATGGATCTATATAATAATGGATCAATATACAATGGATCATGTATCAATAGCTCAATATAACAATAGATTGATTGATTAATAGGACAATGAATCAATATAACAATAGATAGATCAGATGATCAACATAGCAATATCCCGATGGGTCAATATGACAATAAATCAATAGGATTAGTTAGGCTAAGGTCATAAAGAATAATTAATAACAATATCAATGTATCAATATGATCAATAAATCAGTAATGCTTAAGATAGAACCAACAAATCAATTGAGCATATGACCAATGCGATATAGTGATTAATGGATTAATATAACGATGGATCAATATCAATGGATTAATAGATCAATGTGATGTATCATGCTGAGGTCATAAGACCAATCAGTATTGATGATAATTAGCAATTTAACAATTGCCTGATCAATATGGCATTGTTCAATTTAACAATTTCCAATAGAACATTGGATCGAGGAATCAATATAATAATAAGTTCATAAAACCATAGATCAATATGGAGGATCAGGAAAGGAGTCAACAAGACCAATCAATGTCAATTAATAATTAACAACAATCAATGATGCCTGATCACTATTGCACTGTTCAATTTAACAATTTCAATTTAATATCAATGGTCAGATCGCTAACAATTTTTATTCAATTCAATGGACGGATGCAATGCCAATCAATGTCAATATCTGAATGATCATATTTCATTCAATTCAATTCAATGTTTGGAGTTATCCAATACAATAGGGAGCGCTCGGTCAATTAGAAAAAACTTCATGTTTCTTTTATAGTGGGGGATCAAGCCACGACAAGTCGTCCTAAAAGGATGACGTCCATAACTTCTCTAAAAGGATGACGGGGGATCATGACCAAGCACATGACGGCCATAACTTCTCTAAAAGAATGACGTCTCAAACTTTTAGGTATATTATCTGTCTCATACAATAAAATATGATCCAGAGGGCTTAGAGACAATTAGAGAATATGAAGACACAATAGTTTTCAATTTTTATCTTGTTTATCTAATATATCTATCTTTTAATAATTTAATTTAAGTTAAACAAAGATCCAATCGGGGAAAACATTGGATCATATTTTATAATCAATTACATGATTGGATATACTAATATGATTGATAAGATGACAATCAAATCGGGTATGATTTTACTATGGTCAGATATAAGGATCATATCATCAGAAGCAATTAACCATAATAATAATCCAATCAGCAACAATCAATGCCAAGATCAATATATCAATACTATAATCAATATAACGATCGCATGTTGTAACAATAATAAGATCAATGATAATATGGTCGGATAGGATTATATTATGATCAAGAGTATAGTCTAATGGGGTAATAATATAATCGATATTAGAATCAAATATAATAATATAATGACCTGATCAGGGGTAATGATCAATTGATTAGGAATAATTCATCATAACAATAATCTAATTATATATATTAAAATACACCAAAATAGCTTTTTTGAACTCAGCCCACGATAGGTAGAACCCGAGCCGTATTTGGAAATCGCCAAAAACCTCTCGTCAAATTCGAGCCGACTATAAGGTGAACTCGGGCCGAGTTGGCCGGTTCACTACCCATAACCATCGTGCTGCACCCGAGCTGCGTCGAAGCCACAACCTGGGCTAGGACAATAGGAATCCGATTCGAGTTATACAACTTGGTCCGGTTCCGATTCTAATTTATTTCGAATTTCATACAATCCAGACCAGGCAGAATAGAACCCAGGTCGGGTTCTACCATCAACTGAGAAACACATTTTGATGCGACTTTTCGATTATCATAGTTATATCATACAATGTCCAAATGATGCACAATCTATATCAATGAATTCTCGGTATTAAGGAGAAGAGAATATGATTCCATTTCACATATAATCGATATCATGGGGATCCCCCTACGTACCTAAAGTTGATTGAAAAATCAACTAAATCCTTATGCTAAAAATTGCATGAACGTCGAATCTTTGGCCGCCCTCTATGTCGAACAACGCACTGAAACTCTCGATCATCACTTAGAATCCTATGCGCAAGTGTCGAAACGCACTGTCGGTCGCCCTTTGGACCGTCTTGGTTCATGAGAAAATGGAGGAGAAAGATGACTCTTGTGCAGAAATTATGCGTAAGCTAATAAGAGTTTCTAACCACCCTTTAGGCTCGATTTATAGTTCTTAATTAGAGTTTTTTACTCTCATTGGGCCTTGAATTATTTTTTTCATCAATCATGACCATCCATCATTAATTTTCCTCTCTTAAATATTCAAATTTAATTAAACCCGAATTTCACTATTTATTTCATAGTCATACTTATCAAAATATCTCTTTACTCAAATTCCTTTCTATCTCTTCCCTAACTTCCCTCAACCAAATTATACTTTTATTTTATCCTTTTATTTCCTTCTTTTCCCTAATTTTTGTAATTATTTGATTCCATAATATTTTATTATCTAATTTTTGAATTAAAATAATAATAAATATTATTTTAATGGCTGAAATATTTCTAAGACACAAGACTCTCAATCCTATCATATTTGAGAGTTTTATATCGATTAAACATCCATTTGAATCCCAAATCAAATTAAAATCCTTAATGTCAATCTAATTACAAATCATACTCGCAATAGGATTTAATATTTCTTTCTTTTCCTTTTTCCTTTCTAACCACACTTTTAATCCTACTCTAATTCTAATTCCTTCTCTAAGTATGGTTAGACTTTCCTTCTCTTCATTTTCCTTTTCTAATTATATTATATTTCTCTTCAAATTCTCCTTTAATCTCTTTTAATTTATTAATATTTGCTAATTTAATCAGCAAATTACTTATTACCCTTATTGAAATCTTGGGGTGTTACAAAAAATGTCGTGAATAGTACGATAACAGAAATTGACAGTAGAGATATAATATCCATAATCAAGTACTGTGCCACCAAGGAATGCCAACTTAACGACAACTTTGGAGTAGAGTTAGCAATTGAGAGTTGGTCTCAATTATTAATTTTCGGATGTCAATCTTGATCCCCATCTTCATTCCTTCAAGTGTACCCCAAGCCTCCAACTCGAGCACCATATGTCTATGTCTCCAGACAGCAACAACAACAAAAGTAGAGTTGTGAAAACGTATTATAAATCTTACACCCCAACCTCATTTGACTCGATGAAAGATCCATCCAAGTTGAGTTTCATCCACCTCTAGTGTGTGTGTGCTCCCACCAGGCCATGGAATGACCTTGAGGATGAGTTGCCTCAGGATCTTGGCTAACAACATATTCATTGAAGTTGGCCGGAATTCTCTACTAGATCGCCACAGCGGTTGCCCGCCTTGAGTGAAAGAATGCATCATTTCTGGCAGTTCAAATGCCCCGCAGAGTGAAGGCAATGATTGATATCAAATTTAATTTTGAACTAATAACGATTCCCTGTCCCTCAGATAACCAGGAGTCAGAGAGCCACAAAGTGAAAAGTTCAAAACTAAAATCGAGATCAATTTGTATAAGAGACCACAATTCTATAGAGAAAATGGTAGGAAAAGAACAAATGATCCACAGATTCCACACAATAGCCACAAAGTTTACATGAGATATCAATAGTGGGATAAAAATTCAAGATAACATTAGGCGTTTGTGGAGCGATTTCCATAGGAAGACACAAATCTTTGGGGTAGTAGAAAGATGTCAGTGGCCCTCCAAGCTGTGGCAGTGATAAAGAATTGCCAACCATGAATATGTACAATGATCTTGCTTTAGCAATTCCCTGAATATCCATCACCCAAAGCCAAGAATCATCACAAGTAAAAATAAATAAATAAATAGATAGGATGTTTTTTTATCAATTCAGACCCAAACATTTCAAAAAACCCAAATTCCAATAGTTATCAGAAAATAGATCACATACATGCATTGTATCAGGTATCATGTTGACATTGACATATGTGAGCATCCAGGCTAGTGAGGTGGGGAAAATCCATGGATCAGCGAGCACAGAAGTACTTCCATCATTCCCAATTTGGATACACTACCCTAGCCTAATCTTTGCCAAAGTGTGCATAGTCTTCCAACTCCTAGCCATGGGTTTGGACAGATTAGGAATTGCCCATGGATGGAGTTTCCCATACTTGTTTATTACCAACTTAACCCACAGAGTATCCTTGTAGTTTAGTACATCAAGGGCCCTTTTGGCCAAAAGAGTAGGCTGGAAGTATCTAAGATTTCCTACCTCCACTTAACTTTGGCAGCTGGATAGTCTCCCAATTAATGAGTGTGCCCCACATTTTCCTCCCTTGGTCCCAGAATAAAGATCTCTTGTGTTTTTCAAAAGCCTCAAGAACCCGCTGAGTTAGGTAAAAAGAACTCAAAGCATA
This sequence comes from Pontederia crassipes, assembly GCA_030549335.1. Classification (NCBI taxonomy): domain Eukaryota; kingdom Viridiplantae; phylum Streptophyta; class Magnoliopsida; order Commelinales; family Pontederiaceae; genus Pontederia; species Pontederia crassipes. Next base: position 43,547,445 of record CM060190.1, read on the forward strand.
GATGGGGATTGAGGTCAAGATTGAATTAATAAAAGTGGATTTATCGGCCTAGTTATGAGCAGCTTCCAACCAAAGATCTTATTAGTGATCTTATTTAATATGATTTTTTGTGACGCTGCATGAATATGTTTGTAGGATATTTGGATCCCAAGGTACAAGAAAGGATAAAAGTTCAAAATACCTAGGATGGATTGTCTTTTGTTGACGGATAATACGGAAGGAAAGTAGATTTCAAATTTTGAGTAATTGACTTCATAGTCCATGAAAAGTCTCTCAAGGGCAATATAGTTACACTTTGTTGCAGCCATGCATATAAGAAGGTCATCAACAAACATTAAGTGACTCATGGTAAAGTTGTTTAATGTGTAGGGAATTATAAAACCATTATGCACTTGGTTTATCATAGAGGTGAATACTTGAGAAACCAAAATGAATAGATAGGGGGAGATAGGATTCCCCCGTCTGATGCCCTTGTGACTAGTCAACATGTTTGACTTTGCAGCAAAAGATTGGTGATTGTATACAAGTTAGTATCTATGAGGTGAAGGCAAGGGGAAAATTCATTTCAGTTGATATTCTTTCAATGACATTCCAGAATACTCTGTCAAATCAAATGTGTTCTCCATGTCCACTTTGAGCATTAGATATTTTCTCTTACTCTTAGTGATTGAATGGAAAATCTCCTGAGCAATCATGATATTATTTTGAATAGTCATGATGAAAAGGAAGGCTGATTGTGCTTGATCAATAAGGCTGCTGAGTGTGGGTATAAGCCATTGTGTCAGAATCTTGGCAACAAGCCTATACAAAATATTGTTCAAAGAAATGGATCTATAATCAGATATTCTAATTGGGTTTTCCTTTTTGTGGATGAAGATTAGAGATGTTTTGGTCCATGCAACTAGCATGGTGTTCATAGAAAAGACATTTATGAATCTCTTGCCGATTTCACCACCCATTATGTCCCAGTAATTTCTATATTTCCAAGTCCCAACGCCCATAAAGAATCTCTAATGTCATTGCCAGAGAAGGGAGCAGTTAAGTGATCAAGGCTAAGCTTAGGTAGAGAAGGCAGTGGAATGGCATTACATGGGTTCAAGACTTCATATGGATTTATAATGGCATTCCTAATATGTGTATCATCTATAAGGACTTGCCCCTCCTTGACTGGCACAGAGGAGATGTGATTATTTTTAGATCTAATTATTGTAGACGAGTGCAAAAATTATCTTCTTATCCCCCTAATGAAGCCAACTTACCCTAGCTTTACTCCATTTTATGCTTAATTTCCTTAAGTTCTAAGGGTTAATAGCTCATAGTTGCTCATCCTTAATACTAACAAAGGTTATGCAATGATGGAACTTGGCATGGCTAGATGCACTTACGTCGGGTCAGCAAAACACAACTCGAGTTACTTGGAAACCCGACTTCAGTTAGTTGTATAGAAATTTGAACTAATTGTGAGGATAAATGTGAGGTTACCAAGTCCAAACACTAACAAACAAATAACTCCTAATAAAAATTCATTGAAATCATAAATCAAACTCAAGAAAAAATCAATTGCTAAAAAACAAAAAAAAATCATATTCAGCTATCTATTTAATTGGTAGATATTTTTTCTTAATACTCAACAAAAAAAAATTAACAGGCTTTGAAAAAATTAATGATGAAAAAGATTAGATACACATGCATATGCATATAATTATATAAAAAGTGAGAATTTTGTGATAATTATATTTATAACTAAATTCTATATTTTGAAAAAGGTTCTTATTTTTTAAAGTGTCCTATGAGCATAATTTCAAATTTATGTTGTACATATAAAGCATATTTAAATTTTGATGTGATTTTATTATAAAAAATATTAATATTATTTTTACTCACACAAAGTATGAGAATTTAGACTAATTATAAAATAAAATAATGAAAATAAGATATATATATATAGATATAATGTGGTGATGGAATTTGTCTTAGAATAATAAAAAATTAAATATGAACATATGAACAGAAAAAATGAATTCAAATAAAACTATACTGAGAGATTAAGGAAAACCCTTCTTTAATATTTATATGGAACAAAATTAATAGAAAATATTAGGATTAATAAATAATAAAATGATTGAAAATGATTTCTGAAATGGCTAAAAATAAATAGTAACAATATGTTGGAAAACATACTTCTGGACATAGGATAGAATAGTAAATAGGATAATTGTATAATGCAACATATATATAAAAAACAAGATTATCAATGAATTAATAAAATTTAATTGAAATACTAGTTTAGGAAACAATATGAAACTGGCATTTGTGTAAAATAAAAAGAAAAAAAGAATCTAAATGTGAAAAAAATGTAAAAAAATTAGTCGTGGGAAAAATAAATTGAAATGAGAAGGAATGGAAAAAAATTGAAGGGAAAAAATAAGAAAAAAAAAACTTCATTTTACTTTTTAATAAAAAGAATGCATAGACTTAAAAATCAAATGTACAACAATCAACCATGATTTGAAAAGAATTTTTTTTTACTTTTATAATAATGGGTATGATAAAAAAAAATATACTCATTTTTTAAATTTTGATTAATAATAGTGCTAATATATTTTATGCCTTGTTAATGGTTTAAATCTCCTAAAATGTCACTCAAATTACAACTGTGTTATTGGAATGTTGGACGCGCTAAATATTATATCACAAAACAAAATAAATGTCTATGCGTCTCCTCCATATTATAAACTTTACCCCTCGCGCGACTGCCTCTATTATTTCTTTCCTACATTTCTTGCTCACTTTACTTCCCTCATATTACTTCAAGAATTGCACCATCAAGAACACCAAGAACTGCTCGCACGATTCCTGATTTGTTCATGTCGTTGTTGTTCTTGTTTCTGCGATCGACTCTTCCTCTGTGCACGGCTCGTGTGTTTCCTTCTTCCGTTGGCGACATGGCCGACCAGGAAGGAGCTCGAGGACGTTCATTGCAACTGGTCCCATCACAAAAATAGCGGCCGTGATGCAAGAATGAGCTGCACGTCTGTTCTCCCTCCTGTGCGAACTGGGGTACCTCGGGAAGATGCTCTGCCATCGACGAAGAGCCGATCTTCTATTCTTAATGTTTTTTTTATATTTTTCATGTTTACTTTTTTTATAATTTGTCATTGTACTATTTTTTTATATAGCAACACCTCATACATCTTTCAGCAATGTCTGTTTGAGCATTTGACGTTGCATACTGTAGAAAAATTTTCTGAAATCTAATCAATTTTCGACAATTGAGTATCTACATAGTACGATGTTGCACCACACACAATTTTTTGATCATTTTCTTCTAAGCCATTATAAGTTTTTTTTTTGTCCATCTTATCAAAACAAAGTTATACAAAAGAAAGGTTATTTCAAACGTTGTATTGTTTTTTTTAAGCCTTTTATTTGACAATCGTTGTGAGGTGTAAAAAATTGACAGTAAATTGTTTATAACTAATTGAAATTAAGAAATTTTATATCCAATTTGAGATATCATATTGAATAATGGAACTCTTGTAGGATTCTCGGTTCTGTTGTAAGTTAGAATGCTTTGCACCTCTTGAAATTGCTATGCTACGCGTTGTAATTGCTATGCTCATCCAAGCTCTTCAACTTCTTTCTTACTCCTTGTTTTGGCGAGAACTTATTTCCTATGGATGAAGCTCACATTCTTGAAAGAAATATCAAATATCCGGTTTAGATTTTTGAATAAGCAACAGTGGTGCAAGCATGCTTTCAATGAAGACATTGCCTTCTAAAATTGAAGGTTTCCCAAGTTAAAATGTGTGATCACACACACACAAACTTAATTACACATGGCATTGATATCCTTGTTTCCTTTCCCATCTTGCACTAATCAAACTAAGAGGATTTTTCACCTTTACTCTTAAGTCCCTCATTGTTATTTTTAAGTCTTTGTTATTTCCTATTTCTAGGACATTTTGATGCAAGGTGGGCAGAACTCAGCTTAAAGTCAACTTCAGATGTTGACTTGGAGTCCTGAAAATTGTTTTGTTCCAAGCCTTTGTTAGTTAATACTTCCAATATTAAGGGACTTTCGGCCTCAGAAAAAGAAATGTGAACAAGGAAATTTTGGGGGAAAAAGTTGAACAATAGGAAGAGAGAGCGGTGTGAGATAAATTTCATCCCAATCATTTACTAGCGGTGCAGTGGACGATCCTTTTCTTTCTGATGTGTACAGTGTCTATTTTTATGATGGCCTTTCCAATCTTTAGTTTGTCCATTTTTTAAAATTTATTTTTCTCTCACTTCTAGCATGTCAATATAACATGAGAATCTCTCAAACAAAGACAGAAAGATGGACTTGACTTCCTTGCAACCGTCATGATCAAATGGACATAATGCTACTTGAAAGTTTTGTTTTTGTTTTTTGGTCATTTGAATTTTCTAGCATCCATTATATTTGAGTACAATATTCAAGTAATCATTACAGATATTATCTCCTTCAAGAGGTATCAGATAAAAAAAAGGTGCAGTCACTGGTAGATCACAGAATAGCATAAGCTAAACAAAAGAACCAGCATCCCCTCCAAATTGTGACCTCAAATACTGCATGAGCAAGTAAGCCACCTTCACAGATTCGTGATATAAACAAAAGCTAGGATTTCAACTGCAAAATGAAATTTAGTACCTTGAAAATTACAGATACAAATATGTCAGCATTCAGCATCGACTTCAGAAACTTCCTCCACTGAAGCCAACACCAGCTGAGGAGGCAGACTACCTTGAGTCCTTTCCTTTTTACGCTCACGCTGGAGCCTGAAGTACTCCCTTTTTCTTGCTCTGTAACTGTTCGGATTCTCAGGCTGCTCAACTCGTGGGTAAACACTGACCTGCAGCATGATATCAAATAAACAATCACTGAGAAAAAAGTCAGAGAAAGAAGGGAAGGTAATAAAAAAATATGAATCCAAATGTTCAAAACTAACCTTCTTTTTGTCGGGCCCAAACTTCTCAAATTTGACCAGCCCATCAATCAAAGAGAAGATTGTATGGTCCTTTCCTAGTCCAACATTTTTTCCAGGATGGAACTGTAACATTATGAAAAAAATTATCACTTTTAAGCAGAGGAAAAAATAGATGCTAACCAGTTTCAATATACCTATAAATAAACATAATCAAAAGGCCCAAGTAAACAATTAACCATGACATCATTAAACGAACACACAGGCAATCTTACTGAGTGGGAAACGTATCAATATAGACTCCAATACATGTTTTATAGTGTGATGGAGAACAGAAGGTATTTAAGAGTGAAAGCTCATAATCTCGATATGAAACTTTCATTCTATGTATTGGAGAGAATGCCAGAGTCATGTTAAAAGATTCTTTTGAGAAGCATGAGACAATATGCCAGAGATAAATAAATCTGTCATCACAAGTGAATGCAGATTATTTGATGGACACACCAACTGTAAAATCATGCTTAAAGTTTCTAAAAGCATATCAATAGGACTCAAATTAAACTTGTACAAGAAGTTAGAATTGCAACAGTAAAATCCTTCAGGACCTTCACACTTGCATTGGCAACAGAGGTTAATTATTGTTTAATGAATCAATCAGAATGATCCTCCAAAATCTGAAAATGCACATGGTTTCACAAATAGTGAAGACCAAATTGTTACTTTGTGTTTGGCACAAAATCATTCACTTGCATGTTTTACCAAAGTTAATTTTTCCCATATGTGAAAGACAGAAATATTCCTTACTTGCCAACAGGCTTCTATTTTAAGAACAAGTCAGTTTACTATACCATTCTATGATCTCTCCTGTTTTGACTAAAACCTGGTCCATTCACACATTCACACGAACATCTAAAATGGATTTGATGACATAAACTCATAACATACTCCAACAACAACAACAACAAAGCCTTATCCCACTAAGTGGGGTCGGCTACATGGATCATACGACGCCAATTCGTTGATCCATGTTCATAAGATTCGACAAGGTTTTACGCTGGCTGTCGGGGCCTAACACAACCCTCCTCCTTTATCCGGACTTGGGACCGACTATAAAACATAGGCGGAGTTCCCTTTATAAAGAAAAAGGAGCTTTTTTTCTTTAGGTAAATTCATCAAGTGAATTAACGATAAACAATGCCCAAAACATGGATATTAACAAAACCCTTTCATAATGAAAGAAATAATACAAGGTTCACCTCATAGCAAAGACTATGATGGCATAGTATTTATTAAAGAATACAACAAGGATAATGTTAGAATGCTTCCTGTCAAAAGATGTTACTACTGAGTAAAATGTCATTTACTGAACCCCACCCCCCGGTTATGGAAACACGAGCAAGGTTCACCCAATAACAACGAATATGATATCTCTAAAGTTTAGGAGAGATACACTTATCACCAAAATAAATCCCAAAGTTTTTTTTTCCTTTAGCTAAGATCCTTAGTTGAATAGAATGATAACCATAGCATAGCACATGCTATTATATTACCAACTGCAAAAATTTATGTTATATGATAAATCTCTAAACTCATAACATACTCCAAAACCAAGAAAATTTAAGGTTCTTAAGCAGACTTGTTCGAAGTTGAATCCATTCATGTTAGTTTATAAAGTTTTTCCAAGTTGAAACCCGTTCATATTAGTTTATAAACTTGTTGCTTGGCCTATACCTGAACACAGAAAAACAAGAATACTAACTGAAATGTAGTGTGTGTCTTTTCAAGGGGGGATGGATATAGTGTGCATCTAACTTTTAGCTTCAGCATATCATCATATTATATGCCGACTTCACAAAATACCTTTCAGACAGAACAGCCACAAAACTAATTCATAATGTGCCCATAGGACAGCCAAACAGATCAAAATTGTTCTTCCAACTTCTTTCAACATAAACTTTTTTTTTTCGATATACTTTCAACACAACAAACTTGTTCCTGCATTAATTTATCTTCACTCATTCATGTTTTTCTTAACTGATTGATATGCAATTCTAGATCACCTGCACTAATTAAACATGTACTTTCATTACTAATAAACATGAATTCCAAATGACATTTTTCCATATCTCCCTTTGTCCAGGGCATCAATGGTTTTCTTTGTAATTACCATCACATAGGTGAATCTGTTGCCCTCACACAAAAAAAGGACACGTGAAATACTGAGACTAAGGACAGTATTTTCTTTCAGACGCTCTCTCTTTCAGGAAAGATTTTTTCAACTGGAAGCTGCATTAAATACATGGGTTTCCTCATAGAATATGAACGCAAGTTGCCATTGCACAGAGAACAAAACGACATCGAAGGTTGAAATAACATAGAACGGCAATGCTCTGTCAATTTATCGACAAGTTACCAAATCCAAGAACGCATTCAATTCCATGTATACCCTGACTAGAATCAAGGTGTATTGGAAGAAATCCAAATTTAAGATGAAAATGTGATCAAAATGAAACCATCCAGTCCTCTCTACTTCAGCTGCATTACTATTTATCGTGAGAAATCAATCCAAGCACAACTTACAACAATCAAAACTTCTTTTTTTATCCCTCTCTCAATTACTTGCTTAATTTGCCGTTCTAGATGCCCCCGGCCGGCATCCACACAGAGAAGACAGAATAACCCCTTTTCAAGCTATCGATTCTTTTTTTTTAAAGAAACATAAGAGAATAATGTAAAAAATAGAAACTTTAAGCACGAAGATAGGACCTTAATGTAAGAATCAAACAAGAATAAAGAAATCATTCGTTTTCTATATGGGCCCGTTCACCTTGGTCCCGCGCTGGCGGACGATAATGGCGCCGGGCTGGGCGACCTGGTCGCCGTATATCTTGACGCCGAGCCTCTTGCCCCGGGAATCACGTCCATTTTTCGTACTCCCTGCTCCCTTCTTGTGTGCGGACTCAATGGTCAGCGGAAGCGGCAGCCTCAGTGGGAAAGCGACGGCGCCGGAGGAGGAGGAGGAGGAGAGCTGGCCGAGGTCGCCGCGGAGGTAGGAAGAGGAGGCGGAGGAGGACAACGCGAGGCCCTTGAAGGCTCCGACGAGGTTGAAGCCCACCACGGTCGCCATGGAAGTAGAAGCTTGATGCGTGGAAGAGGAGACCCCAAGCGGCTGTTATATGTTTTATAAAATGGGCGTTGGAAGGAGAGGATAAGATAAATGCGAAGCCGCTTTGTGGGCCTAATTTTAATTCATGGGCCTTCTTTGGGTCAATGTTCATTATCATCCAGGTTTCACTTTTCAATCTATATCTATATAATTTCAAAGCTTTAACAACCGTTTGAAAGTTATAAGAGCATTTTTATTTAGGGTTATTTTTATAATCCTCTTCCAAACTATCATAATTTTTTATATTTAATCATAAATTATGAACTTATTTTTTTATTTCTAAATTATCGTAATTTTTTCACTTTAATCCTTCCGTTCACTTTTGTTATGTTTTTCGTTACTTTTATTTTTTTTTATTTATAAAAAGACTAAATTACCCCTCCCTCTTTCTTTTATTCTCATTTTTTCATTAAGGCACAATCCAAGGGACGGACCCATGTATAGTGTGATAGGCCCTGACCTCCCTTAAATCTGTTATTTTTTATTAATTATATTTATTAAAATCTAAATTTTAAGGTAAAAAGTTTTATTCGACCCCCTTAAATAATATCATATGACCTTTATGAGGCTTATAAGAAGTCACCAGTTAAAAATTGGTCCTTCACTTCCTCTCTCTTTCTCATTAAGGAGTTCAAAACTGGCTCCTTCACTTCCTCTCTCTCTTCTTCTCTAGCAACGCCCTCGACGACCGCTGGCAGCTATGTGAGCTTCCTTTCCGTGCCAGTGATCCGCTCACATACCTCCTCACGCGCCCCCTTGTCCTCTCACTCATTGCCCCTCGACGACCAACAACCAGGTGAGCTTCTTTTTCGTCGTTCGAAATTTGCAGTCGTCTTTACGTTAATTGTGATATACACTTGATTGGCGAAACCAAGACAAGCCGGGGAGGATGCGGCCAATGATGAGCATGGCGATGTTCTGGCGGCCTGGATCGGCCGCCTCGCGGCGGATCCACCTCCTGGAGGCCTAGATCGGCGGCCTCGCAGCCTGGAACGGCCGCTAGCGGCCAATTTTTTTTATTATTTTATACGTTATCTCGGACGGCTTAGGGCGTCAAAAAAATTCACAGCCGTCAAAATTTTCAACGGTTGCCATCGTCGGAATGTTTCGGCGGTCGCCTCCATCTGAACTACCTATGGTCGTGACCATCAGAATTTTTCGACAGGTATGACCGTCCGAACTTTCGACGGATATCTCTTGTCCATCGGAAAAGTGTTTGCGACGAGCATTTTTTCGACAGATCGTATCCATCGAAAACTCCATTTTTCGACGGATTTCGCATAATTTTCGACGGTCGCGCATAATTTTCGACGGTCGCGACCGTATGAAAAGTCAATTTTTTTTTGTAGTGAGGCGAATCAGCCGCTTGTATGGGAAACACCCATAGAAAGTTACGACGGGTAGACTCCCGTCGAAGTTTTCAACGGAGATCTCTAGCATAGTTATTAAAACTGGACCGGACTGGCCGATTCAATCACGAACTAGTAGCTGGTCCGGTTGGATTGATTATAAAATCGAAAATGAAGTTGAACCAGTAAAATCGATTTAATCATTGAACAAAAAAAAACCTGGTTCAGTATTTAAAGTGAAAAAATAGAAAATAAAAGTTAAAATAGGAAATAAAATGGTAGAAATGAATGTAAAGAACATGAAAGTATTTGAATTGAGAATTAGTATGAATTAAAATGGAAATAAATGTGAAAAATTAATGGGTTATTTCCTCTAACCACCCATAAACTATCGTGAATTAACACATCTAACCCCAGGCTACGAACTTCATTTTTTGGGTACCTAAACTATCATGATTTTTTCAATTTGGACCTTCCGTCTAATTCCATCGACTTCTTCGTTATTTTTTATTTTTTGTATTTGTGAAAAGTCCATTATACCCCTCTTCCGAATTGAATTCTATTTCTACATAAAATAATATATAATAACATTATTATAAAAATAATTAAAAAAAAATACGTGGAGGGAGGAGCTCGCCGCCCCCCCTCCTTCGCACAGACGCCACCCCCCTCCTTCGCACGGGGGGGGGGGGGGGGGGGGGGGGGGGGGGGGTCGCCGCCCCCCTGCGTCGTCGGCGGCGGAGATGCGCAGCGGCGGCGGGTCACGAGCTCGGCGAAGATGGTCGTGCTCGACGGCCGGGGGACGTAGATCTGGGCGAGATGGCCGGAGGTCGGGAGCGGGCGGACGAGGGACGTAGATCTATGTGAGATCTAGCCGGAGGTCGCACCGAGGATGCCGGGGGAGAGAGTGGGCATCATCGGCGAGTGAGCTCAGCGAGAGAGCGGCCGTCGTCGGCGCACAAGCTCGGCGAAAGAAGGGCTGTCGTCGGCGGGCGAGCTTGGCGAGAGAGCGGTCATCGTCGACGGATGAGCTCGGCGAGAGAGGGGCTGTCGTTGGTGGTTGAGCTCAGCGAGAGAGGGACCGTCATCGACGGTCGAGCTCGGCGAGAGAGCGGGTGGTGGCGGCGGGGCGATCTCGATGAGAAAGCGGGGCGGACGATCTCGGCGAGAAAGCGGGCGACGGCAGCGGGCGATCAAGGCGAGAAAGCGGGCGATCTCGGCAAGAAAGAGGGCGACAACCCCCCCCCCCCCCCCCCCCCCCCACTTCTCTTTTCCGATGCCGGGAAAGAGGGGCGCGGGGGGTTGCCCCCCTGCGCGTGCGAAGGAGGGGGCGACTCCCTCCACGCAATTTTCTTTTTTTTAATTATTTTTATAATAATGTTATTATATATTATTTTATGTATAAATAGAATTCAATTCGGAAGAGGGGTATAATTGACTTTTTACAAATACGAAAAATAAAAATAACGGAGAAGTCGACGGAATTGGACGGAAGGACCAAATTAGAAAAATCGTGATAGTTTAGGTACTAAAAAAATGAAGTTCGTAGTCTAGAGTTAGATGTAGTAATTCGTGATAGTTTAAGAGTGGTTAGAGGAAATAATCCAAAATTAATTAAAGAGAGGAAATCATGGAAATAAAAAAGGAAATAGTAATAACTTTTAAAATAAAAATTAATATTCTTTTCTTTTTATGAGTAGGAGAGAGAAAATAGTCATAAAATTAATAACTTAAAGTTTTTTATATGAATATAATTTTTTTAAATATCTCGTATTATAAAAAGGAAATTAATATGAAAATTGATAGGGAGAGATTAATTAATGGAAATAGAAAAATAAAATTATCAAACTGAAAGTAAAGAAAAAATAAACATGAGAGTGATATATGTAAAAATAAAAATACTCTTGAATTAATATTTATATCAATAATAATTCAAACTCTTTTTATGAATATTAAATTTTTTATTATATTTTATTATGAATTATAAGTTAGAACTATCTCTTTATGCATTATATAATATTGATTATGTGTATATATATATATAAAGTTATTATAATAATATTAATTTAATAAAATCTGAGTGAACCCGATTGAATCCGATTAAACAAATCCAACAGCAACCAAGTTGATTGTCCGGTCCGGTGGACGGTCCGATTATTATAACATTGATATCCAGTCTGAAATTCTAATGGGGACTACTATTCAGAACTTTCGACGAATGTTTCTGTCGAAATTGTCGACAATTTAGTGCATTTGTCAAAATATTATTACCAATGATAGTTATTCCGACGATTCTCTTCCTGTCAAAAAATGAATGCTTCGATGGATTTCACAAGATTTCCGACAGACATTAAAAATCTTGTAGTGGTAATATACATTCACACATAGATGTATGAATATTAAGATAGAAAAATAAGAAAGTTTCTTCAATAAAATACTAAAAAAATTCAAAGATATAAAATAATTTAGTATTTTATAGTAAAAAATTATAAATAAAATTAATATTAAATATTTATAAATTAATGAAAATTACGTAAAGAGCGAGGGCGTTCCCTAGTTTTATTATAATTTAATGTTATTTGGTAAGATTCAATTAATGTACCAAAACAAAACTCAAAACTAAAATAGAAATCTAATTTGATTCATGAATTTCTCAATTTTGATCAAAGCTTTTTTTTTAAGTTCAAATATAGGATTATTAAATATAAATATGAACATGCGACAAAAAATATTTTCTCTTTTTAATTGATCAAGTAATTGTGGCCAAGTTGCACTTTTAGCATAAGATAAGTAGTACTTTGACTCCAATAAAGTATCATGTACTATAATGTGTATTCTATAGTACTCGAGCAAAAAATATGAAAATTAGGTCCTAAGGTAAAACTTTTAAATCATGCCATACCAAGAAAGAGTATTTCAATGAGGATAACTAACTCGAAACACATATTTAGTCAAGCATTATTTACATATTATTAATCTAATTATGTCTCTTGAACAAAAATCACTAAAATGATAATTCTAAGAATGAGATATCCCCACTAACAAAATCTCATACAAGTTCAGACATGCCGCCTAATTTTGAAATCCTTTCAACTTTTTGTGTAGTCTATTTATCCTTTTCTTTTTCCAAACCTTTATCTTTTTTATCTTTCCCAAAATTAGAATAGGATGTCGACAATTGAATGAAATATATATTCTCAAGGATTGTAAATATAAAATAGTGGCCTAGTGAATTGATTTGATATGTCTCTTTTGAATTTTGGATAGTTTCTAAAAAATAATGACCCAAGACTCATAATTATAGCTAGTGGTTGTGCAAATTCCTTGCAGCAAACTTTTATTCATTTGAGAAGAAGCACTATCTGTACAGTGAGGGGTTCAAGGTATTTTCATATCACAAGAATGTAATTTGTCAAAATCTATGAATTTGCCATTAATTATCTTTCAAGGAATGCAAATTTCGTAATTGATACCTTGAATAAAAAAAAGGTTCCTTAGCCTTCTTATATCTTTGGAGGTACGATATGTCATATTAAGCAAAGTTTGATTGATTGGATCATAATGACACGACTAGTCGACCAAGAATACTCAAATGTGATTAAAAGTTGCTAGTACAATTTTGTATGAGATAACTGATTTAAGAATGACAATGAACAATGGAATCAGATACAAGGGCTGCCTATGGGTCACAAATGATGCGACCATACGACGTGAGAGTTGGATGAATGCCACAAATCAAACTTTGTGATTTATCTAAGTCCTAATAGTATGAAGGCGTACAAGACAACTTCTTATGTAGGTGCAATTCAAAGTTCTTCAAGCACTTTTGTAATGGAAGATAACCAATTAAAATTCATTTCCTTATGTAGGTGAATTAATGATAATAATAAAAATTTACTAGAGATTAGAAAATATCTTGAGACAAATAATAGAATATTATAAATTTGTAAAATTACACATATTAGCATGTTCACAAAGTTAAACTTTTTACTCTTTTAAATAGTGCATGCCTAGCGGGAACCTTTACAAAAGGACACTATGAGTCTTTTGTACTCCACATTGTCTCTCATAGGACCAAGATGACAACACTAGCAACTCCCATAACTATTTGAAATGAGCCAAAAGCATGATCACTAGTGACGATGTCATTTGTAGTTGAATAAATGAACACTTGTGCAGATGGCCCTTGAGCACTTGATCTTGTGAGCTTGAGCCTCCAGATGAGATATTTTCTTGGGTTCCAACTTGTGGTGTGGTTGTTGAGTCTAAGATATTATTTTCTTAGCTCCTCATTTTCGTGTTTTTGACTCAAAATATATGGAGATACTCAAAATTTAAATCTCTATTGACCATTATTCTAACGCGATTAGGATCATTGATATGACAAGTTTTAACTTGCATATGTTTTATGATGATCTATATGGTTTTTTTGTTTCCTTGTCAATGTAGGCACCTACATTAATAACAAGAACAAATAAAACTATGACACCCATTGCTCTTACCGTTGTATATATAGAGAGAGGTGTGATGATTGTTTTGTGTTCTTGGAGTAGAGATAAAGGTGTATATGCATAGGGAGGAGTTCCACAACATGCATGAGTTCAAAAAAAAAAAATCAATTTCTTTGAGGATTTTTTTAATTAGAATGTGAATAGTCACCGGCAAGGTAATTAATATGTGATGTAGATAGAGAATAAACTATAAAAGAAGATAATATGGTTAACAAATCTCATACATAGGTGTGCAATAAATCATAACTAGTTTCAATTAGCTTGAAAAAGTTAAAATCATAAATGATGTAAATTAAATCTAAGGGATGCTTATTTGCCAAACATATAGCAACTAATCAACCAATACTAAGAGTTAAACAATAACCAAGTCAACTTCTACAAACTTAAAATCTCATCTATCCTTTCAAATATAAGAATTAAGGTATTTCTTTCTTCTATCGTCAGAGTATTGCTTTCATGATACTTTTTAATACAGAGCATATAATCATCCAAATAAATTTCGAGTCAAATAAAAAAATAAATGAACTTACATCTTTGGCCGTGTCACAAGTTAATTAAGATTTTAGTTTAAAGCTTAATTATCTTACTCTTTCGTGTTAGTATAAGGGACTTTCTTTCCATCTGAGCAATTAAACACATGTTACAACATAATGTCACATAAAACATTGCAACACATGTGATACTTGGATATTTGTCATCGTGGAATGAAAGATTGATTTCCTTGCTATTAATCAATATACTTGTGAAGTAGTGATGGTACTTTCTTTTATGTTGCATTTGGTTATTGTTCATTTATAAGAACATAATTTCTTTACTAATAATAAATTTTCATTCTCAATGGAAACGAAAGAGAGACAAATTGCTTCAAAAATGGCTAAACAATTTCCTTAAACAAAAAAATGTGTTTGACTAGATATTAATAATTGATTCAGTTTGATTTTTATTAGAGAGGATATCACCAATCTAATGCAGGAAAATGGAAATAAAGAAATATACAAATACACATCTTATGGCCAAAATCACTTGATATCCATTGGTTCACAAGTCAAAAGTGTGTGATTATGTTCCTACCATGTTCTCATTAAATAAGTCTTTTAATAATAATACATGTGAGTATCACTATTGGATTTTGCTCTCATGTTCACATTTTCGGTATTATAAATTTTTTCCAAGAATGTGAAAGTAACCTTTTCAATGGGAAATTGTCATTTTATGTTTTGTCACGCATCATGCCTCCACTTTGCCTTTAGGTGACCCTAACTCAAATTAGCAAGAATTATGTGTATTTCAGATATGAATTAGCATCAAGATGCAAGGACTCCATGTAGTATTTGAAAAAGCTGAAGTGAATGTAGTAAATCATGAGAAATTTAATCTAATGCACTACTTAATATACGAATATATATATATATATATATATATATATATATCTTGTCATCAAAATTCACCCAAACTTTAGTGTTGATTTGTAATTCGAGCAAAAAATTATGAAAATTATGATGAAAGGTGAAACTATTCAATCGTGCCACACTAAGAGTAGTTGAATTAGGAACCACATAAGTAGTCAACCATTATTTACACATTATTAATCCAATTAGGTCTCTTGAACAAACATCACTAAAATGACAACTCTATGAATCGGGTACCCCCACTAACAAAATCTTATACAAGTTCACACATGCCACCTAATTTTGGAGTCCTTTCATATGTTTAACGTTATCTTTTTTTAAACTTTTATCTTTAATTGTTGATCTTTCCCAAAATTAGAATAGGAAGTCTCCAATTGAACGAAAATATGCATAACAACTCATAACTCTAAAATAATGTCAGAGTGAAGTCCTTGAGAATAACTCTTTTGTATTTTGGATATTTTTCCAAAAATAATGCCCACAACTTGTAATTATAGCTAGCAGTTGTGCAAATTTTGTGCAACAAACTTTTATTCATTTGAGAAGAAGCACTACTTGCATTGTGGGGAGTTCAAAGTCTTTTCGGACTAGAAGAATGGAGTTCCTAAAAAAATATAAATTTGCGATTAATTATCTTCCAAAGAATGCGAATTTCGTAGTCGGTTCGAAATGACAAGGTTCCTTATTATTCTTACAGCTTTGGATGAGGTATTATGCATCATCTGTAGCAAAATTTGATTGATTAAATCATAGAAGCACAACTAGTGATCGAGAATACTCGAATGTGATCAAAATATGTTAGTACAAGATAGCCGATTTAAGGATGAAAGTGAATGGAGAAATTAAATTCAAGGACCGCCTATGGGTCACAAATGATGCAAATCATACAATGTGAAGTGTTGGACGAATGCCACAAGTTGGACTTTGCAATTCATCTAGATCCGAATAGCACGAAGGCCACAACTTCCAGTATATGTGCAATAAGTTCTTCAAATACTTTTGTAAAGGAATAAAAATAATTTAAATTTATTTTATTATGTAGGTGAATGCAATCATGATGATGATGATAACAATGATGATGACAATGATAATTTAGAAAATAACTTGCAACAAATAATAGGATAAAAATAAATGTGTCAAATACACATATTAGTATGTTCGCAAAGTTTAATCATTTACGCTTTTTCATAGTGCAACTGTATAAAAAAACAATATGAAGCTTTGACACTCCTCATAGTTCCTCATAGGACCAAACTGACGACACCAACAACTGCCTTAACCGTGGTAAATGATCCAAAAGAGAGATCACCGATGATGATGCCATTTGAAGCTGGAGAAATGAACACTTGTGTAGATGGCCCTTGAGTACTTGGTCCTCGTGCAATGGTATTGTGTTGCAAGTATGAGCTTGAGCCTCTAGATGATTTATCTTCTTGGGATCCGATTTGCGGCGTTGTTATTGAGCCTTGTGATATAATTTTCTCAGCTCCTTTGGTGTCCACATCTTCGAGATTCTAGCTTAAGTCCTCCACAGATGATGACACTTGAGGTTTAATATCTCTGTTAGCTATTGTTCTAATGCGTTCAGGATCACTAGTACGACCGGTTTCAGAAATAAATCTTATGGGTAATATGATTAAGAAATCCTATATATATGCATGCAATAAATCTTAATTGATCCCAATTAGCTTAAAAAAATAAACTCATAAATGATGCAATTTGAATGTAAGTGATGCTTATTTATCAAACATGTAGCAATTGATCGACCAAAACTAAATGCTATGAAATAACCAAGTAAATAAGACTTTTACAAACTTAAAATCTCATGTATTCTTTCAAGAGATAAGAATTAAGGACTTCCTATATTTTGTTGTCATAGTACTACTTTCGTAATAATTTTTAATATAAAGCATCTAATCATTAATAAATTTTGAGTAAAATAAAAAGATTAATTAACTTACATCATCGGTCTTGTCACAAGTTAGGATTTTAGTTTAAAACTTAATTTATATTATTCTTTCATTGTAGTATAAGGAACTTCCTATCCATATCAATATTGTGACTATAGTAATGTGAACTCGAATAGTTAGACACATGTTACAACATAATGAAACACATAAAACATTGCAACACATGTAGAAATATATGTAGGGAAATGGAAATAGAGAAATATAGAGGATATCTCCAATCTAATGCAAGGAAATGAAAATAGAAAAATATAGAAATACACATCTTATGTCCAGAATTTAACTTGGTATCTATTAGTTCACAAGTCAGAGATGTGTGATTGTGTTACCACAATGTTCTCATTAGATAAGACTTTTAGTAACGATACAAGCAATTGTCACTATTGGATTTTTGCTACCATGTCCGCATTTTTGTTATTATAAGCATTTTCCAATAATGTGCAAGTAGTATTTTCTAGGAAAAATTATCATTTTGTCTTTTTCTCATGCATCATGCATTAGAAAACACAAGTGCCCCCACTTCACCTTCAGATATATTATGTTTCATCAGCAACAAACAAACTTTGATAGTTCAACATATTTTGCTTCATATTCAATCATTTTTTGGTCACAAGCACAATATGAGAAGTATTTAGCAAGAAAGATTCTATAAATTTCTTCCAAGTTAAGCAACTTGTCAGCCAAAATTCTAAGTTTAGTTGCCTTCTACAGCTCAGTATTGCCCTCAAGCATAAATTCAGCAAATACTATTTTATCTCTCTCCTCACAACATAAAGCAACAAATATTTTTTCCAACTTGTTTATTCAACTCTTGACCTCTGTTGGATCACCAATACCTTTAAAAGCGGGAGGATCAAGTTTCTTGAATTGTTCCACTATACATTTATGACCACTTTCAACTTGTTCAACGCTAGGTTCATTGTTTCTAATATTTTGTTTAGTTTGCATCTCATAATATTGCTCATTTCTTGTAGGGCTTGCAAGACACCATCCAACCGATGATCTTGTTTCACACTTTGATTTTAGGATGAATTCTCTCCTCTTTTCCTCATGATCCTAATTAAATAAATCACAAAACATATGACAACATCCTAAAACTTAAACAAATTTAAAGCACGTCATCTTAGAGAAGACCATGTAACTCTTGACAAAAGATAGGACCTATTGATATGATACTATCACGATCCTAATTTAAAATGTGTTTTAAATTAGACTTCGTGACTCATTATAAATGATCAAATAAACTTATGAAAATTGTATATGAGCTCTCAAGATAATACAAGTGATAACACAAATAATCAAACTACGCAATTTCTAATTGATCATTCAAAATAGTTAACATATCATAGGGTACATACAACCACAAAGTCACAAAAAATTTTCTTTTACGAGATACAAAATTACTTTCATGTATATAATGCATATCACAATCTCTTGATATCCCTTGAGAGGTATAAGTATTCTATTTATCGGTACCTTAGCAGCAAAAGATATCCACACCCTACTATGGTTAGCCACTCGATGATCCCAAAAGTCCTAGGGATCTAAAAAATGTACAACACTATTGTCATAAAATAATATTTATGTGTTATCAATTAATTAATTCGGAGAGACATAAAATACATCAATAATCATAATATTAAAATACGTATTTTCATATATTTGATAATTACATGTATAACATTCTAATAAAAAAATATCACACTCGATTTTGCAACCACTATCATTTAAACATATCAAATATAAGTAATGCATATGCAACACTCTCCAATGAACAAATTACTAACTAATCAGTTTGTATAGTTAGCAGCTGAATTTTAGAGGTGGCTCCTATCATGATTAGCAATGTAGTAATTAATTTCATTCTACCTCATCTCTTTCGGAGAACATATCATATAATGATAGATAGATTCTATAGGTGGCTTCTACGAATTCTATAGTTGGCTTACATCATGACTTTTTATAATGTAGCACTTAGCTTCACATGACACTTAGCTCCAGCCTATCTCATCTAATTTTTTGAAAACAAAATGATGGATTAGATTCTATAGGTGATTTCACATTGTGATTCCAACCACCATACATATAGATGCATGATACAAATAAATGTTGATGCATGATTCATCATATAACAATTGTATATTGATATCATATCAAATTCTACTTCAAATGTATCATGATTGCATTTCTCAAAATTAAGTCATAATATATCTTGCATAGTCTTTCAAATGCACGACCGATCAATTGATCAAGCATACTTTCATAAGAACAAAAGACATATTCAATTCATATAATAATCAATGTCATAATGAATTCGTAAGAGATGAATACATAGCATAGGAGAAACCAACTTACCTATATGTGCTAATAAAAATTTTTCTTTCATATTGCTACTTTATTCTTCTACCCTATACAATAATAATTAGAAACACATCTTAACTATGATATGTACGCTATGATATCATATATGATACATAAACAATCATAAATATTACACAATACTCATGCATTTGCTCTTATAATCTAAGTGGTTATTTATCATAAGGGTTGGCCTAACATTATGATAAATTGCATACATAGTAACGAAAAATTCATAACTTCCGTCATTTATAACCAAATTTAATCATTACAATTTTTCTTACTTCCATATTACAAATAACAATTTATAAAAATTTCAGCTCTTATTCCATTATGATTTGTTCTCAATAAAATTAACATTCAATTTAACTTTTATGTTGTTTATGTATTCTGACAAACCGAATGATCTTACTTTTATTATTTATATAAAATAACAAATAACTCATGTTTTGGTACTTTCAATTTTTTTAAAAGGTGGACTTTTTAAGGTGTAACTCATAAATTTTTTTGATTTTATATTTCTTTGAACTGATTTCAATAAATTTGACAAATACTATCATAATCTACCTTAAGTTTCATTCTAGCGAACTGAGTGAGGTTCGGTTAATAATTTATAACTTTCACTATATGTATACTTTTCAAATGATTCCAACTTTAAATGAACCTAACATATGTATCTTTAATATCCCAAATTATCAAATAATTCTATGACATATTGGATTTGAGACATAATTTAAAAAAAAATCAGATAACAATTTCGACAGACATAATGATAGCACCTTAAAGAAGAGAACATAACTTTATGTACAACATCTGATTAATTTGATTCTAGAGCTCAACAAAAGTAGACTAAGAGGAATCAATCAAAGTAAATTTCATAATTTTAGGAGCACTCAAAGGTATGAAAATTTGTAACTAAAATTTCAAAAATAAATTGAACATGCCTAAAATTACTCTTGCTCATGAACAACATGGGTGCTAACTTATAATTAGTTGAGACCCGAGAATGAGAAAGATGGGAGAGGTTTAGAGGAACCCTAATTAGATAATTATGTAACTAAAATCACAAGAGAATCAAGTATAAACTTACTACAAACTGAAATACTAATCTTTTAATCGTTTCTCCAATTTCTTAACTACTAGTAGATACTTCTCTTCTTTCACTTTCACTTAGGTTTCGGATGGTGGTGGTAAAAGGGCCGAAATATGTGGTAAAACATGCAAGTGGTAAAAGATAAGGCAGGTGGAATCAACTTTAAGTCGGCCAAAAATGGAGGTACCAAATTGCCTTTGATATTTGCTTATTTATATGATTTTGCATTTTTCTTATATTACATGTAAATAAGAAACTATCACTTATTTGGATTCAAATAAAATATGTAGAAAAATAAATAACTAAGCAATCAAAATCTAATTTATTATCTGAAGAACAAAATTCGTGATTTTATAGATTTTTCGATTTTTTTTTGCATCTATGTTCTACCTAACTAAGATGCCTCCTAAATTTTGTTAAAAGTCACTTTTAAAATTCTTTGACATATATGATTAATTATCTAGACTTTATTTTTCCTAATTTTCATATTTTTTAAAATCACATTTTCATGTCTTAAACAAATTTTCATCGGTTTTGCTCTCCAATAATTAACATTGAAGCTTATGTCTTAGCATGACCTTCATGATACTTATCAATATAATAACATAAAAGAATATTCATATACCTAACCATGCATGATTAATTTATGGATATCACAGAAAAATCATTTCCCTATGTAGGTGAATTCGATGATGATGATGAGAACAATAATAATGATATGATGATGATGATGATGTACTAGTCATTAAAAAATATCTTAAGACAAATAATAGAATAACATAAATATGTGAAATATATGTATTAGTACACCCATAAATATTACTCGGTGAGGGACCTCATAAAAAATACAATCTAGCTTTTTTGTACAAGTGCCTCGGGAAGAAAATGAAACCAACAACTATCATCTCCATGGCAAATGAGTCAAATAAGAGATCACTAGTGGGATTCCATTTGCATTTAGAGAAATGAAGTATCCGGTCGTTGAGCACTTGTTTTTTTTTTGTGAGCATGGGCTTAGCCTCCGAGTGGTATATCTACTTTAGAACCGACTTGCAACATCTTGAGACATGATTCTCTGAGTTCCTTTGGTGTCCTCATCTTCGAGTTTTTGGTTCAAATTCTCATCCAATGGTGACAATTGAGATTTAATATGCTTTATCATGGTCTTTATAGTTGTTTTCTTGCATACAAAGAGGTTTTTCACATCATGCATGTGATGAGAATAAGTTTCAACTATTTTTTGTCTTTAAGAAAAAGATTCTTTAATTAGCATGTGAATAAAGACAAAGAAGGTAACTAAGAGAATCATAAGGTTATAAGTCTCATATACCAATTTTTATGCCCCCAAAATACTCTCTTATTAACCTCTACCTATGCATTATTATTTGAACTATGGCATTGACTGTGATGACAAATGTATCAATAAATGAATTGAACACTAATAAGTGCATAGATGTATTACATAGTTTTTCAAAAACAACCA
Source organism: Pontederia crassipes (assembly GCA_030549335.1). Lineage (NCBI taxonomy): Eukaryota > Viridiplantae > Streptophyta > Magnoliopsida > Commelinales > Pontederiaceae > Pontederia > Pontederia crassipes. The sequence continues at coordinate 43,569,730 of CM060190.1, forward strand.
TCTAACGCTTAGAATGACCTAGCTATGAAAAAAGTGAATTATAAGACTCTAGACTACGTGCTATAGTGTGTGTCATTACGAGCATTAGTCATATACAAGAAATAAAATAATGGAATAATAGGTAATCATAAGATCATTATTAATTTGATATGAAATTATGATCAATAAAGGATAAGCAATCATTATAATAACAATGCGATGAAATATAATCAATATAACAATAAATCATTATGATGTGATGTTGTAATGTCCATGTAATGACAACTTCCATGTGGCCGAATCTATACTTGACACGTGGAGAGGTTGCTCCTAGACAATGAATTTATATTATTTGACAATTTCACCTAGACACAAATTGTTATAACATAGTATCATCCAATGGAAGTTTCATAATATTTTCGATAAAAAAAACAAAATCATGACTCAACTTATCCTTCTACATACTCATGTGCAAAAATCATTTGCTAATGAGCATTATAGTTGACGATTCTAATCATTAGAACTTTTGTTCATGTTCACTTGTAGGAAATGGTGCAGGAGAAATACATCATATGAGCTTATGCATAGTATATAAGATCGTGTCAATTTAGATGATGTTTCATCCTCTAATACACATTTGCACTTATTCATAATAGACATATGAATGCAATATATCTATGTACATCAATAGCAATAAAAATATACCAAATTTCAATATCAATTTTAATGTATTACCATGTGAACCATATCTCTATCATAATCACTTATCTTAAGTGCATTTTTAAGCTAATCAATTATATACTTTTAATCTTTTAGTATATCTTCAATCAATAGTATAAATCAACAACATCAGAATGACTTCATTCTTTATTGTGCAATTTGATTCATGGTTTAACAAGTTCATACTAAAATAATAAAAATCATTAGCATATCTTGTTTAACTTTATTTTAAAACCTAATAATGATGTCCTTCTTTTAAAACCTAATTCAATGATCAAAATGATGGAAGACATAGTACCCCTCCTTCTACAAAAAAGGACACTATCATTTTATTCTTTATTTTATTACAACGATGTCGTTATCAAGTTGAAATCAAATATTTTGAAAATAATTGTATATTGTAACAATGCTTGAAATTTACAAAAAATGACATCCATTTGGTAAATGTTAACCAATAAAATGGGATAAATTATGTTTGTATTCTCATATCCATTTTATGTGCGCAATATATGATATATATACTGTAACGTCCCGAGATCAACGTGACTTTTATGTGCTCAGAGTCGTCCTAGAGACGTTACATAATCTTCTATAAAATATTTTTGCGGAATATAAATCATAAATGCGGAAGACTTTTTTAATAATAATAGCTAATAATCCATAATATTCAAAATAACTAAAACATCAATAAGTTCACAATTATAATAAATGCGAAAATAATTAAAATTAGACAACTCGATCTAGAATATGTGCAACATCTATCTGCCACCTGCAGAACCATCATCTATCAAAGCTCTCTCACCTGCATGGATCCAGGTACAAGAAAATATCCATGAGTATAAAAATACGATTAGTACATAGGGTCTACTAAACAATTAATATGCGCAATAAAAAATAAGATATGATCAATGATGAGTCAATTGAGAAATCAATATAATAATCAATTAACAATATAATGATTTATTAATATGAGCAATTATATAAGGTTGTGTTCAAAAGACTAATCAATGATGATAATAATTAATAATTGCCTTATCAATATGGCATTGTTCATTTAACAATAGAGCATTAGATCGATGATTCAATATAACAATAGGATAATGAAACCATGGATCAATAGGAAAAATCAAGAAAATGTCAAATGATCGATCAATATTGATTTAACAATTAACAATATCAATGATGTCTGATTATCATGGCACTATTCAATTTAATAATTTCCAATTCAATATCAATGGTCATTGGTCAATAACAATTTCATTCGATTCAATGGGTGGAGGCAATGCCAATCAACGTCAATATCCAAATGACCATGATCTATTCAATTCAATTCGATTTCAATTCAACTCAATTCGATTCAATTTTAATTCAATTCAAATCAATTCAATTTACAAGGTTCAGAATTATCAAATTCATTGAGGAGCGCTCGATCAATTAAGGAAAACTCTATGTCCCTTTTATGTAAGACAGCGGAGGATCAAACCATGGTAAGTCACCCAATAATAATAGCGCTAATAATGATTCGTGAATGATAGAGATCATGACCAAACATAGGACATAAAAGATGATGACGTCTCAAATCTTTAGGTCCACTACATGTCCTATTCAATTCAATAACAATATGGTCCGGAAACTTAAAGACAATCATAGAACATGGAGACCCAACAACTTTCACTTTTTATTTTATTTACCTAAGATCTTTTAGCAATTAAATTTAGGTGAAATAAGACCCAATCAAAGAGACTACTAGATCATTATCATATTGAATATAATAATAAAATATGATCAAATATAATGATGATATGATCTATTATGATGATTATATATAATAAGAATATAATAAAAAATCATAATAATATGATTAGCACAATTAATAATAATATAATCAGGATAAATAATAACTTTACAATTAATAGATCATAATAATAATAGCAATATTATTATAATAAAACTGTCAATTAACTATTGCTAATCATATTAAAATAAATGAATCCTGATCTTTCCGTGTATATATACATATATATTATTTCTTATTCATTTTCTCGATGATTGAGATATTTTATTATTCTTATTTTATTTTTTCTCTCTCCTATTCACTTGCGCCCTCATTGTCCTTTTTTCTCTTTTGACTTTTGTCTTCTCTTAATTCTCTCTCTTACCTCCTCTGGCCGTCAACTATCACTTCTTTATTATTAATTTTTTCATAATCCTTTGTGTCTTTACTATCTCTTTCTTCCATAAACCTATCTTTCTTTTTTCTCACGTTTCTCTCTCCACATCACCTGCACGCACGTTTGTTTATTTTTCCTCTTTTTCTTTCCTATTCTTTTGGCACTACCATATCCCTCTTTCTTCTCGACAGAAATATTGCGCCCAAATATTTATTTCTTCGTGCATTAACTTAGCGCCCGTTCTCTCTTTTTTTTGTTATTCTTTTTATTTTTCCTTCAATGCCAAACCATGCACTACGTGATTAATCCTTTTTATTTCCTCTCAATTCTTTTTATTTTCCTTCGACGCAACTGTTGGCTGAACGTATTTTTTTTTTTCTTCGTGCAAATCCTTTCTTTACTTTGGCCTAAGTAATCTATTTTTTTTCCAAACCATTGCGACCTTTTTATTTCAATCTAACAGTAGCAATCACAATAAAAATAATTAAAGAACTTACGGATCATCTACGTACCTCATTTTACGCATTAATCGTTCAACGCCGAATCACGTCTTTTTCTTCTTGTCACCAAAATGTCACGTCGCTGTTGTTGGATATCGAGAATTAAAGAGAAAGAAATTCTTTTGACGATCGGTCCTAAAAAATTATTTATAGAGCTCCATATCCTCTATTTCCAATTCATATATAACTTTCAATTCCAATTAAAATTAATCTTTTACTTAATCTCTTTTAATAAATTTTAATTTATTTTAATAATTAAATAATTTTGAATTTAATTAAATAATCTCATAACACATCTTATCCTTAATTAATCTCTTTTCTTGTTTTTTTATTTTCAGAATTATTAATTATAATAAGAATTAAATGGGGGTGCTGCCTACTTTTTTTTGGCAGCACCTTCTGGACTTGCAATCACATCCGTTTGAACTTGTAAGTGTGATTATTTTTTCTTTCCTTACCTTTGCCGCTCTAACATTTTTTTTCTTTCTAATGTGCCTGCTCCACCCCTAGGTCCGTCTGCCCTTTTCCCTTTCTCCACTTTTTTTTTATTGTCATTTTATTGTTTTGGAAGCGACGTCGATCATTCAATTCAACTAGTGTTAAGAGCTATGCACAGTGATCACGAGTTGAAGTCTCTGTCCACTATTAAATCTGATTATTTTGATGTCATCCCGGGCAGCATGTCTGATTATGACAGGTAAAACTTTAAGTAGAAATTTTTTGTATCCATAAAAATTCGAATTCGAAACTTTTATTTAAGCAACGAGAAACTACTATCCACCACACCTCAACTCTTGTAGGTACAATAAACATTCTTGCCTACGTCTTCTACGTGTATCCTCATATCGGTGCCTTTGAATCCATACCGTCACAGTCCAAAGCTGTGTCAACCCTAGGGATGGCACCCGACCCCGATGATCCGCCCACGCTCCCGACCCCGTCCCGAATTTCTGGTCTGGAAGAAATTTTATCCCTCGCCTCGATCTCCGCGGGACTCCGAACCTCGCGGCCCGATCTTAATTTGTACCGGATTAAATCGAATCGAACCGATAAAAAATCAGTCAAAATCGAAAAATCGGTTTGAACCATATTTTTTAGTTCAGTCAAAATTTTTTATTAATTTTTTTACTAAGAGATAATTTGATAAAAATTATTATTATAAATTTAAAAAATATTCAAGATGGACTTCCTCTATAAACATTCAATATTGACACATTAGTCTTCTCGTTCATTTATACTTGTCTATTTATCCTCACTTTTTTACTACTATCAATGTGGAACTATTATTGTACACTTACTTTTTCTTTAGGGTGTAAGGATTCGGGGCCCCACGGGACAGCGGGATGGGGACAACTCTCCCTGCCCCGATCCCCGAAAGAGAGTTTGGGGACAATTTTCCTCCATCCCCGACCTCGCGGGGAAAAAATTCCCTGAATTCGAAGCTCCGGTCGAGAATTTTCCGCGGGGCCCACAGGAGGTGAGAAATATTGCCATCCCTAGTCGACCCCTACGCTCCATGACACCCATGCTAACACCGTCGTCGTATTACAGTATTTGAATTTGGTAAATCTAGGAATGACTGGTCAAAGTCCATCAAACATTTCTCAGTTAGGTAAGATTGAAATGGTGGGATTCGACAAAATTATGTGAATGGCTCAATTCCTGAGTAGAGAAAAAGTTATTGGGTAAGATTGAAATACACAATTATAAACCTTTAAGTGAATAATCTCATTGACGAAATCTCATCACATAATGAAGTTATTGAACATGAAAGGGCTAAAATTTCACAACCTAATAGTCTCTCTGCAAAATTTTCGTCGTAGATATTGAGTTCAACATTCACTTGATTGACCACCCAATTGCAACTAATCTAGAGATCATTTAGATTAGAATAAAAAATGCCTACCTAATTGCAGTTGTTCCCAAGTTATGCTCGGTTACTGGTTTTGTACGCCTTCTCATTAGTTGCAACACAAGGAAATATAACATTGCAGACATGAATATCGTTGTCACTTCTTTCCTCAGAAAAAGGGAGGAAGAGAAACATAAATAACGATCAAGATTCGAGACTTATAATTGAACTATTGTGCTTTCTACACTGGATGGTGCTGCGAAAGATTAGGTCGCACTCCCATTTTATCCTCATAATAATATTAATGGCCATATTTCTTAATATAAAATAATAAAATATTCTTTACATGTACAGTTATGATATTACTTTAAATAGAATAAAATACAATTATGACAGTACGTCTATCATTTTTTTTCTACTACACATATATTATTAGTTTTTTTTAAAACTTTTAGAGCTAATCACATTATTTCGTTTGGCAGCGACTAATTACTGATAATTTTAATTACATTGATAATCTTAATAGAAGACGAGCAATGTGACATTTCATATTACCAATTGTTTGACATATATTTTGACAAATAATATCCATTCAATCAAAATATTTAATTCTAAATATTTTATTAATGAATAAATATCATTCAATCTCATCTTCTCTAATATTTAAATTTTTTTACAAATACTTTTAATTTTGCCTCAGCTTATTTTACTATATTCATTTTTTCTATTTTTACTTTATTTTTTTATAATATCATGTGGTGAAAATCTAAAAATAATTTTTAAAAATATTTTGACAATTTATTTTCTATCTATGTTAATCATAATTTATATTAACAATAGTTATCAAATAATGATAATTTAAATAATGACAATCTATTTAACTGGTGATTTAAATTCTCAGTTAATGGCCAAACGCCCTAAAGCACATCTAACTATGTGTATAATGTAATGCACAATGTATAATTTTCTTCAACATTTGTTTTTCTAATTGGCCTGCGGGCTGTAGATTTATGTAAACCTTCCTTGGCCTTCTCTTTTTTCAGTTCACAGTTGAAATTCTGACTGTAATATATTTTTTAGTATTTTAATTATTATTCCCGTTTTTTAAAACAAGGTGTTAATGTGTGTAAAGCAGTTTCTTTTTAATTTACGCGTATGGATTATTTAAAAACATCTAAAATTTACTAATGATTTTAGTTAAAAAAAACAATACATTTTAATTGATACAAATCACAAAAATTATCAATAATTTTAAACCATCTCGATACACTTCGAAGCGGGCATTTGACCTTGGAGAACTTATTTCCTCATAAAACCCGCCGTCTGACCAGCGCTCAAAGAACACCCGTCTAACTCTCTCTCTCTCTCTCGCCGCCGCCGCCGCCGCCGCCGCCGCCGCCGCCAACACAAGACGCCCTCAATGTCCTCATCCGCCTCCCAACCTCTGGTGAAGCCCGCCGATCTCCCGAGCCGCGGCCGCGGCCTGATCGCCGCCCGCCCCATCAAGCCCGGCGACGTCCTCCTCTCCGACTCCCCTCTCCTTCGCTATCGCGCTGTCTCCGCCCTAGGCGCCGCCGCCACCTACTGTTCCTGTTGCTTCCGCTCCCTGCAACCGTCCGGTCACCATCCCCCTCTCCGCTGCGCCTGCTTCTGTTCTTCCTCCGCCATCCCCGCCGTCGCGTCCTCCGCCTTCTGCTCCCAGCGTTGTCAGTCCTCCCACACCCAAGCCCTCTGCCTCGCCCTCTCCCGCATCCCTCACTCCCTGCCCCCTGACGTCCTCACCCAAATCCTCTTCCTCCTCGCTGCCTACTCCCTCGCCCTCTCCTCCCCTCCTGACTTCCTGCGCCTCCTCTCCCTCCAGGGCTCCCCGTCCGACGGCGACGCCAATCCTGGCTCCACAGTTGCAGCCCTCCACTCCCTGGTCGCCTCCATCCTTCCTTCGCATCCTGCCGGCTTCTGCCTCGACCTCACCGCCGCGCTCCTCGCCAAGGACAGGCTCAACGCCTTCGGCCTCATGGAGCCGTTCGACGGCACCGGGGAGCGCCGCGTCCGCGCCTATGGCGTCTACCCAACGGCCTCTTTGTTCAACCACGACTGCCTACCCAACGCTTGTAGGTTCGACTACGTTGACAGCCCAGGGGAGGGGAACACGGACATCGTCGTCAGGGCGCTGCACGACATCCCAGAGGGCCGTGAGGTCTGCTTGAGCTATTTCCCAGTGAATTGGACTTTCAAGGAGCGGCAGAGGAGGCTGTCGGAGGATTATGGGTTCTTCTGCGTCTGCGATAGGTGCAGGGTGGAGAAGGAATGGAAGGATGATGAAGGGGAGGGCGAGGAGAGTGATGGAATGCAAGAAAATGATGATGTTGAAGGAGTCGAGGAAATGGAGGAAGCTAATGGTGATGGTGATCCTTATGGAGATTGCGATGTTGAGAATTTTCCCCATGCATATTTCTTTGTGAGGTACCTGTGTGATAAGGAGAACTGTGGTGGCACATTGGCTCCATTGCCACCGTCGGCGGAAGGTACGCCATCGAATGTGATGGAATGCAACGTATGTGGTGGATTGAGGGCGGAGGAAGATATTGATAACAATGAATCAGATGGCAGTGATGGTGTGATGCTGGACTAGTGAAATCACGCTGCAATGTTTTTAGGTATTTCACATTTCTTTTTCTGTTGTTGAGTAAAAGTTTCCTTGTTTTGTTTAACCATTTCTGGTTCTTCTTGGTTGCTAGATTTCCATCCAAGAAAAAAAGTTGATATAATTAATCATTTTCTGGCGTATCAATTGTTAGATTGTAGGAGGGTATGACTACCAGAGTTAATTATCTGCACTAACAATTGAAACAATTGAAGATGATTTGTAGAGGAGGAATCATCAGTGGGTCAGAGGAAAATGAGAAAAAGAATATGAATGGTGTAGGAAAAAAGAGACCGATACCAAAATATATTTGTAGCTCCCTGTACCAAAAGATGTGGCGATTTCTTGGGGATGTGCTAGGTTTTTGCCCTTTTTGGTTTAGCTAATTCGGTATTGTGCATTTATATCTGAAAATACATATATTACCATGACTTATGTCATGGCTGTTATATCTTCCAAGATGTCTATCTATATATTGACTCCTTCAAACGTATTTCATGGTACTTCAAAGTCATGACTACCTGAATGGTCAAATGTTAGATCAATCAGTGTAATAAATGCTTATCTAGATTAACTCTCTGGTAACTGTTTGTTTAAAAAAAAGAATAGGATGATTACAAAACTTTGGTAATCATCCAATTTGTCTTGAAACTTCCAATATTAAACTTCTGATGAAGGAAATAAGCTCCAGGAGTCTTCTAAACTTCTTTAATTAGAATTATTTGTAAATAGTGTTATTAGGTAATAAATTCTCTAACCATCATACACTCAAATATTTTCAAGAATTGTGTCATGCATCACCTGGACAGCAATAGAACATGAAGTGATAATTACTAAACAAAAAAAGTACTGCATATGTACACCCCATGCAGCATTATGAAACAAACAGATTATCTGATACCAGGTCAGAAAGATGGTAGTAATCAAACTAAAGATTGTTTATGATAGTATTAATACCTGAACTATCCACAACAACATAGTGTCACAATCGCTATTAGCGAATCTTTCTACTGATTTATGCATGCTTGGTGAAAGTTCAAGTAAATCTATCTGCTATCCTTGGTAAAAGGTTTTCTTTTGAGAAATATCCATGTTAAAAGCTACCTTACATAAGGAGCTTTCCTTCTCATTCTTTCTTTTGATAATAATGGTCGACTTGATTGTTCACATCCAGTCAAGATCTTAATGTGCCTTAAGTGTTTGATACTTTTTTTTTGAGGGGAAAAAGGATTATTAACCAGAATGTTAATCATCCAAAACCTTTATTGGATAGCAGGTATCAGTTCAAAGATTACAATAGTACTTCAGAGAGAGCACCACTCATTATGCATAAGAAAAGCATGACTAAGAATATTCTCAACATAACATCTATCATTTTGGAAGATTAGTTTATTCTGCTGTAGCCATATAGCCCAGAGTAGTGCGAAGAGAAAAGCCCTGCTTCTACATGAACGATAGGTAATAGTTGAGCCAGAATTGCTGCCACGCCGGAAAGCAGTCCAGAAATCAAGCTCAGACCTGTTGGCAATCCAATCAAGTCTGGCCTTGGTCCATACTTCTCTTGAGATGTCACATTTGAAAAATAGATGATCCGTGTCTTCCGGGGAATTGTTGTTGCACATCCTACAACTAGATGCCATCCCAATCAGCCAGCGAGCGCAATAAGAAGCCGTGGGAAGACGTCTTCTGCGCAAAAGCCAAACAAAGATTTTAACTTTCAGTGGGGCCTTGGTTCTCCAGATTAGTCGGCAATCAGTTAACGTCATTGTCCTCGGGAGAAGTAGGAGGACGCAGGATGCCGTAGGCATGCTTGACGCTGAATTCACCTCTAGACCAGCGCCAGCCATCATTTGCATGGATATCAAGCTTGTAAGGGAGGATAAGGTTCGGTAATTCCATAAACTCAGAAAAACGCTGCTCCGAAAGTGTGCTTCTGAAGGTAGGGAACCAGCATCCATTTCCAATCCCGAAGCATCCTGCCATATCTCAGCAAGAGTGGCATTTTTATTATGAGCAAGAGCAAAAAGTCGTGGAAACCTGGCAGCTAATGGTCCAGTCGCAAACCAGTCGTCATGCCAAAAAGTGAAGCGATCGCCTCGACCAAGAACAGGACAAAAAAGAGGTCTCAGGCGAGGAAACAGCTGGGAGATACTAATCCAAAAGGACGAAGCTCCTTGTTGTTGAATAGTTCTGGAAGCCCAGGATAATGTGTTACCATAGCAGGCTGAGATAGTACGGTTGAAGAGGTCGCCATCAGAACCAAAAACGCGAAGACACCATTTAGATAATAAGGCATCATTGAAAGTGCTAAGGACCAGAACTCCAAGTCCTCCATCAGTCTTTGGCTTGCAGATGCGTGACCAATCAACCAAATGGAAGCCCCTGCATCCTGGTTTAGAGCCGTTCCAGAAGAAAGAGCGACGGATCTTGTCCATGCACAGTTCGGTTTGTTTAGGGAGACGCAGAACAGACATGTAGTATACTAGAAGTGTTGTGAGGATCGAATTCAGAAGAATAAGCCTGCCACCACGAGAGAGCATTCTGGCCTTCCAGCCATGGAGACGCCGTTGAAATCTGCAAATAACTGGAGACCAATCACGTGGGCGAATCTTCTTAGCAGACAGTGGCAGTCCCAAGTAGGTAATAGGTAGTTTGCTTGCTTCTATTCTCAATTCAGCAGCACACATATTGATCTCATCAGTTTCCATAGCAAAAGGTATGAAAGTGGATTTAGAATAATTGATTTTGAGACCCGAAATCTCGCCAAATAACTCAACCATTATTGCAGTCCTTTGAGCCTCCACATGGGAGCCCTCAATGAAGAAGATGGTATCATCCGCGTATTGGAGAAGAGGTGTTAATAGAGTACCACTGTTTGGAGCAGAGAAACCGGAGATCAGACCAGATTCAGCAAGATCAAAGGCTGCTAGAGCAAGAGAATCAACAGCAAGATCAAAGAGTAGCGGAGCCAAAGGACAGCCCTGACGCAAACCGTGCTGTGGCTGGATCCATCCTCCGTGTGGCTGCCCGTTGATAAGGACAGAGAAAGAGGAGGTCGTGATGCATCTCTTCATCCAAGAGATCCAGAGATTGGAAAAACCACGCCGACTAAGAGACTGCCTCTAGTATTTCCAGCTAATAGAATCAAAAGCCTTGTAGAAATCCACCTTCCAGAGGAAACCCTTTTTGTTGTTGCGATTCTAGCAGGATATGAACTCCGAGGCCATCGCATAATTGTCTAAGATTGATCTGCCCCGAATGAAAGCAGATTGGACAGGTGAAATGAGGTTTAAGATGACAAGTCGCAACCTGTTCGCAAGCACCTTAGAAATTAGAAGATAAATTGCATTAGATAACGCAATAGGTCGGAAATCAGAGAGTTCCTCAGGGGCAGAATTCTTTGGAATAAGGAAGAGAAAGAAGCGATTTATCCTGTTGAAGCCAAAATTCCCTTCATAGAATTCATTGAAAACACCGATGGTCTTCCTTGAGAAAAGACCAAAATTCTTTATAAAAGAAGACAGGAAAGCCATCTGGCCCCGGCGAACCATCACCCTTGAGCTCTCCTAGTGCAGAGAAAATTTCCATTTCAGTGAACATGGCTGACAAGAGATTGGCCTGCTCGTTAGTGAGGGAGCGAACTCCCTGCCCAGTCCAAAGCCATTGGCTGGGTGGTGTACCTCTCGTGGCCGCGTGAAAGTAATCAGCAGCAGCCCTTCCGATCTGATCACGACCACGGATTTCTTCATTGTTTACCTTCAGCCGATCGATATGATTAGTTCTTCTGTGACTGCTAGCACAAAGATGAAAGAACCGCGTATTTGCATCACCCTCCTTGAGCCAATGTTGCCTGGAACGCTGTCTCCATTGGGTTTGAAGTTTGAGATCCTCAGCCTGAACAATCCGGTGGAGCCTAGAACGTTCCACAAGCTCAAGTTCGTTAAGAGCTCTATTGTCCTCAGTCCGATCAAGAGCACTGATTGCCGAGAGAGCCTCAGATCTGGACCTAAGGATCTCCTCCCGAAAAGAGTGATTATAGGATCTGAGATGATTCCTTAGAGGCTCAAGGCGAAGAAAGAGCGTTCGCGTTGCCGAAGTAGATGGAGGGATGCCCAACCAGCAATTGGCGACCACATCCTTGAAACCAGGATGTAACAACCAGGCCCTTTCAAACTTGAAATATGAGCGGTTATGATCCTCTGAGTTTGAGCTCCAAAGGATTGGCGTGTGATCAGAGAAAGGACGATTGAGAGCGGAGGCATTGGCCAATTGGAAACTTGAAGCTAAATCCGTGGAGCAAAGAAAACGATCAAGACGTGATCTGGCCAGGGGAGAAGAGGAGCTACGCCAAGTGAAACGACAGCCACTAATCGGAAAGTCCATGAGGCCATGTTGATTGATGAAATGATGAAACTGTCTTGAGGCAGCGCTGCTGCTTAGGCCAGTCCTCCGGATTTAATGTGACGTTAAAATCACCGCCAATCAACCAAGGGATGTCTTCATATTGTTGTCTGATCACAGATAATTCCTCCCAGAAAGCAGCACGATCAGCACCCTGAATTGGCCCATAGACACTACTACATCTAGAAGCAAGAAATAGTGATAAAAAAACTGCATATTTTATCCTTTATTCAATAATTTCTTCATACCTGATGCGGGAGCTTTTATTTTCTATTAGTTATTTTAATTAAAGCTAATGTTTTAGTCTATTAGCCATGTGTGATAAACATGTGACATTTTAATTAGTTATAAAGGTCAGAATTAAAAAATAGTTTAATCAAGGGTGGAGATTGATTATTAGTTTTAAACCCTAATATTTAAAGTTGCAAACAGCCGACCCCACCTAGTGGGATAAGGCTTTGTTGTTGTTGTATTTAAAGTTGCAAACAGAATTTTACTTGTCATCTTGTATCTTTTATCAATGTGACAGATTTTTGTGGTTGTCTCATAGATCCTAATTGTTCCTCTATCCATTCTTCGAATCTTCTAGCACGATTTCTCGTTATTTTTACTGGTTTCCTCTTCTTACTGCATCAGTACCTCAGCTAGATGCAAGCTATTAACAATTAGTTTTCTTTACTTCATGTCAATATACTCAACAACAACAACAACAACAAAGCCTTATCCCACTAGGTGGGGTCGGCTACATGGATCATACGACGCCATTCCGCTCTATTAGTAACCAAACCTTTCGGTATATTATTCACCAATAGATCTTGCTCTATTAGTTCGCCAAGTGTCCGCCTTGGCCTCCCTCTCCCTCTTTTAATCGGACTCCAGATTATTTGATCTACTCTTCCTACTGGCGCATCTAATGGTCTTCTCTGAACATGACCAAACCATCTCAAACGATTCTCTACCATTTTCTCACTAATAGGAGCCACTCCGACTCGTTCACGTATATGGTCATTCCTAATCTTATCTAATCTTGTATGACCACACATCCATCTCAACATCCTCATTTCGGCTACCCCCACTTTACGTTCATGTTGTCCCTTCATAGCCCAACATTCACTACCATATAACACTGCTGGCCTTATAGCAGTACGATAGAATTTTCCTTTATAACTTTATTAGGTATTTTTCTATCACAAAGAACTCCAGTGGCTTTCCTCCACTTACACCAACCAGCTTGAATTCTATGATTAACATCGTCATCAATCTCACCATCTTGTCTTACAATTGATCCTAAATATTTAAACTTTGTCACTTGAGAAATTATATCCTCCCCTAACCTAACTTTCAAATCGTCTCTAAGTTGTTTATTTGTGAAATTGCTATGCATATATTCTGTTTTATTCCTACTTAAACGAAAACCCTTTGACTCCAACGTATTTCTCCATATTTCCAATTTTGTATTAATCTCTTCTCTTGAATCCGCTAAAAGTACTATATCATCCGCAAATAGCATGCACTTAGGTACCTCCTCTGTGATACTCTCGGTTATAGCATCGATAACTAAGTTAAATAGATACGGGCTTAAAGCTGATCCTTGATGTAGGTCAATTCCTATAGGAAATTCATTTGTCTCACCTCCGGGTGTCCTAACCCTAGTCAATGCCCCATCGTACATATCTTGTATTACCTTAATGTAGGCAACATTCACCCTCTTCTTTTGCAAGGCTTTCCAAAGTACATCCCTTGGTACCCGATCATACGCCTTCTCTAAGTCAATGAAAGCCATATGTAAGTCTCTTCTCCTACTTTGATACTTCTCCATCATCCCCCTTAGTAAATAAATCGCCTCTGTAGTGGATCTTCCTGGCATGAACCCAAATTGTCTCTCAGAAATACTAGTCTCCATTCTCAATCTATGCTCAATCACTTTTTCCCATAATTTCATAGTGTGACTCATAAGTTTAATCCCTCTATAATCACTTTTTCCCATAACTTCATGTCAATATACTCATTTACCTTTAATCCTATGGTTCTTTCTTAAATCCAGAGGTTAACACTTGCCTTATTTATTTTTTTGAGAGGGAACACTTGCCTTAGTTGCGTTAAAAAATAAAAAGTAAAAAAAGAAACAATTGCCTTGGTCTGCATCACTGATGTTTTGCACTTTATTCCTGTGTTTTTAATCCAGCTTTTTTTGTGGCAACTTAAAAATCTGCAAATCCACTTCATTAGAGCACAGTTGAAGTCCATAACATGATCATAGCCGTATGACACCTAGAGTGAGTGCAAGTGTTTAATGTCATAGATGTATGACATTAACTTTTCACACTCTCACTCTCAGGAGATTTCTTTTCATAATTCTCTTGCATCAGTAGCAGAACCTCTTCCACAAGCATCATTTTTTTATTTTAATATTGTTTGTAAAAACCTTTTACATTGATCATTATTTCTGTCACAAAGAGTGTTGTGTTAGTTTGGTTTCTCAATGCCTCATCGGTGTTGATTTGTTATCATGGAATACTATTTTCAAAAAGTTAATTGATTGTAACAATATTTAGGGTTTTTTAATACCAGTATCTAAGGGAAATTCCTTGGATATGCTAGGTATACTTACATTAATTGCTTGATAAGAGAATTAAAAAAAAAAATGGTGTTTGGCTAAGCTAATAAGTTGGTCAAGTCTACGTATTAGCTAATTTTATTAAATATAACTTTCATAAAAAAATAAATGAAATTTTAGACTTATAGGTTGTTGGTCGAACAAATTATAAGTAAAAGGAGGAAGACCATTACTTATTGTTTTGTTTACCAACTGTTATTAGGCTTTGACTAAATAGATTGCGCTCATTTTTCTCCAAATATTTGTTAATGTATAAAGGTTTTTCTTCCTTCGGTAATGGAGTCCCCACATAATTTTAGGGAAGGCCACCATGAAGTATAAATGCATTGTACATTTTAATTTTACATTTCTTACGGATTGGTCACCTTGTACTGGAGCAGGGTGGCTGTGACCTTTGTCTCCAAGTCAGTCCTCCCATTCAATCAAGGAGTGCCTTCTACTTTTCTCTCTGATTTTCATTTTAAAATAATAAAATTTTAAAATGAATTCGTTGCTTAAAATAGTACTTAGATTATTTTTAATTTTAATAATAAAAAAAATGTTTTCAATTTAACTATATTTTATTTATTCTAATGGTATTATCATGGTCATTTACGTGTGTAAATACTTATCAATAGTTCTATTATCAGATTCCCTAAAAAAACATTTCTATTAACAAACACTACAATCACATTTATATTGTCGTTATTTAATCCCATCAGGCAACTATTTAATTTCTAAAGTAAGTTTTAGCACTTCAAGTAATCAGCAGTAATGCTTATCAGCATTTTTATCAACTAAGACAAACATGGCCTAAGCTATTTTATTAACTATTATTTTATTCTTCCTAAAAAAAGAGTTACTAGTCTTCCTCCACAGTTTGAGAAGCTTTGATATTATGACAAGGCTTGTTATTTCATTTGTTAGTTTGTAAGATACTAGAATCATTATACATGTATCATTAAACTCCTTTGTCTATATACGCACATTTGCATGTTTATGTATGCCAGTATAAATTGGATGCACAACAACAACAATAACAAAGCCTTATCCCACTAGGTGGGGTCGGCTACATGGATCATACGACGTCAATTCGTTGATCCATGTTCATAAGATTCGACAGGATTTTACGCTGGCTGTCGGGGCCTAATACAACCCTCTTCCTTTATCCGGGCTTGGGACCGGCTATAAAATATAGGCGGAGTTTTTTTTTTCAGTTATCATGCATAACAAAAGTGACATATCCAAAAATGTCTCACAATTATCCCATGAGCACCACGGTAGTAGCTGCTTGTGATAGTCCTGAAACGTTCCTGTCCAGCAGTGTCCCAAATTTGAAGCTTTATGGTTTTCCCGTCCTGCTCAACAGTGCGGATTTTGAAGTCTACACCAATTGTATGCACAAGTTGGAAGATAATATTTCTAATTGTTTTTTTGTCTATAAACTCTCAAACAAAGATTTCCATTGTATTAGTGTTCAATCCACTCTCTTAAAAATAAATGTCCAATCCAGATGGTTCATGGTTTTGTCTGTTGTGCTTTGAGTGTCTTGTTTTCTTTTAAGTTTTGTTGATGGGGAGCCCTTTAAAAAAAAACTTATACATTCTTGTTTTTGTTAAGTTTGTTGTTGGGGAATCCTTGTTTTTCAATGCTGGTACACATGTTTTTTATTTAATATCTTGGTGTACAACACTTGTTGTGGCACCTTAGTTTTTTTCACCTAAGAACATTGATTCTTGCATGTTGATATTTTTTTCACTTTCCAACTTGACATTATATAAAGAACAAAAATCCATGAATATGGAGTTAACTTTAGTAAGTAGATTGAGAAGTAAAATTGGACATCTATATGGAAAAGCTTGTAAAGTCTTGGATCCACTGGCTAATTTGTGCTACCAACAACTGTTTTTTATGTTTTCTACATTTTTCACATTTCAAGCTGACATTATTAGTTTTCTTTTTAAAGTTAATGCTTCTCATTTTGCCAAACACATACGATGAATTTTTTCATACATTTCTTCCTAGGAATTTATTTTCATCGAAACAAGTGCAAACTGAGTTTGAGTTAATCTACTATTAGCTATTTGTCTTTTGTTGTCATGAAAGTGAACATGGAACCTTTTTATTGACATTATTTTAATGTGGTGTTTCTTCAGCTTCGCATCATTCTTCGGGGAACGCTACCAGTACTACTGGCTTTCTGGTGGAGCTTCCAGTTATCCGGTGCACTTCTGCTGGGAAAGTGAAGGTTCCAGTCATGAATTATTTTGGTTGCACATTTTTAGGTTTCAAGATTGTTTGAAACTAAACCTGCCTTTATTATATTTGTGATTTCCTGCCGTTGGTGAGATATTTCGTTGTTTACATGGCCTGTTAAAATTTGACAAATTAAAATGATATTCAAACAAATAGTAGATCCTTCCATTAGTTAAAACATTTTCTTTGAACTCAACATCAGAAGCACACGAATAGGTGTACTTGACGGGCGCATTCTCACATAGCAGTCTTAGTTCCAGAAAAATATTGGGATCTGTTAGCTTTAGATGACCCTTTAATTTTATATTTTTCTTTATCTTTTTTCCATTATAGAACTTCAATTGGAAATGCAAATTTGGTTAGGAAAAAATGTTGTTTTGTGTGTTTTTCGAATGATGAAAATAAGTTTCTATTGTAAATGTGTTCCTCTCTTTGATTGTGAATGAATAAGAGAAAGAGAGGGGAGACAAAGGAGCATTAGATAAAAGAAATGCTTCCTAGTTACCGCCGGTTTTGGTCGACTGAAGACGTGTCGTGACCTCCATAAGACTCCATATTTGCTTTTAGGCTTAGCAAATTATCTTCTATCTTTGTCATTAAGGCAATTTGTCTTCTATCAAATTCTTCAAATAATGAATTCGATTGCATGAATATCAAGTCTAAAAGATTTTATTTCCTGTTTAGAGACATGGGTTAAGGACTAAGATCTTTTTCTTAATTTTTTTGCAATTGCATATAAGATGTAGCCGTTGTGATGGGATTATTTTTCAGGTAAGCCATGTTATCAAATAAATTCATCGATCTTGGACGCCCGTAAGTCTATATGGGAAAAGAAAGAAAGAAAGAAATTTGATTAGTTAATGTCGGGGGCTAAAGCTTTACAGGAAAGGAGAAGCCCAAATGTTAATTAGCATATAGATTCTGTCTTTGTTGTGCCAACTGGAAGGACACAGTTTTCATTGGGTGCGATCCTTCAGCCCTGTTGCTTGGCTTATCATCCATTCATTGGAGATTTGTATGTTAAAGGAGCTGGTTCTTGAATCCTCAGCCAGTAAAAGTGGCTTTGAATGGCTGAATCCTTTCTTTCTCCTCCTGATGCCCATGGTGGCAGGTGCTGATCAACTAGAGGATTAGCTCTCTCAAATGGCGTCTGCCTAATAGTGGCAAGAGTCGTTGGTGTTAGACAGCAACCGTCCACTGTGGACACTAACTTCGTCATCGTGCATGTATAACCATGCACAGAAATTGCAACATAGCAGTTCATGAATGGCAACTCAATGAATATAGAGTAGTCCACATTGCAACATTCCAGTTCATGAATGGACAATGCTTTCTATATGTCCATTTTCTTGCAAGAATATGTAGGTGGAGAATAGTTGTCCATTTTATTGCTGAAGTTATGTTGTTCGATAAATAGGCGGGGGCGCCTGGCCCGAGGATGACTACCGGGTTGGATCAGATCAGGCCAAAATAGTTGAATAAGTTGTTGGGCACGACATGACACATGCTCGATGAGCACGAGCTCGACTTGGCCCATGCCCATCGAAACGCGACCTTTATTTTGAGGCATCAGCACATAGATGTGCTGTGCACACCCAGCACGGCCCGCGTAGTGCTAATGACAAGACAATAACGCGAATACATATTTTTTTTCGAGGCACCAGCATGAACTGTGTGTAGTTAACTCAGCTTGCATAGTATCAATGTCAAAATGAGTCGCTGGACGACTCCAATAGCCATTTTTTTATCGAGGCATCAACACAGATCGTGCGCCACCAACACAGCCTGTGCAACCTTGACCAGATGTGCACGGTTCTTGTGAATGAGACGCGTACCGCTCGTATTTTTGAACGAAATTTTCAAACATTTGCACGGTTTGAAACATCTCACAGCCCATGTCGCTTTGAACGAGAAAAAAACGGATGCACAACCCAACACGACCAACCCAATGAAAACATACAAATCTTGACATTTGAGCTCCGCAGTGATCAACAAGTTTTTGTGTTTTTGGGTCACATCGTATTGAACGGTGGAATATAAACCCAACAAAGGCCAAGGTAGTGATCAACAAGGTATGCCCAAAAATGCAACGAAGATGTATAATCTCCTCGATCTAGCAAGCTACTAGCAACATTATACACGTGATTTCTCAAAGATAGCACCATCACTCACAAAGTTGACGAAGAAGAATAAGAAGTTCAATTGATTAGCAAGATGTGGATGAAAGTGTTAGGGGCTGAACACCCATTTGACTTCTACATTGATCCTCAATTCTATGTAGTGGCAAAGAGTACATGGCATATAGTGATGCATGCATGATAGGCTTGGGATGCGTCTTAATATAGTATGGGAAGGTAGTGGTCACTTCAGACAACTAAAGAAATACAAGGTCAATTAGCCGACACATGATCTTAAGTTCACAGTGATAGTATTTGCTCTCAAGATATGAAGGCACTACATATATGGAATTTTTTTACATATCACAAGATCATAAAGTACATTTTTATCTTTAAGAGATATGAGCATACAACAGAAAAAGATGGATGAAATTACTCAAAGCCTACGAGTTTGTCATAAATATCATTAGGGGAAGGCAAACTCCATAATTGATATCTTGAGCATACAACTTCGAAGGTATGAGGAGATCAATTAGTGAAGCCCGAGAATCATAAAAAATTGAACCATATTGATGATGCATCGACTGCAATCAAGTTTGATAGATCATATCATAATTGTACAACCAATCAATGAATAATACTCGAAAATGATCAAGAGATGTGATTTCAAGATGACAATGGACAAAGGGATGCCATAATATGTGAAGTGTTGGACAAATGTCATAAATTAGAATTCATGATCCATTTAAGCAGTACCAAGATGTACAAAGACATTAAGTTCAAATTGGAGTTCGTGTCCAACTTGTTTCGACCAAAGAAGAGACATGATACTATCTAGTTGTTAGTTGACTACTAACGAAAACTATTCATTTTCTTCTAATAAATGGAAGCAATCAATAAAAAGTCTACTAAATCTATACATCAAAGAATTATCTGACTCCATAGCATTCGAATCTTGAGATCAAGATCACAAGTTCACATTGAAATTTTGAAAGACTTTATAGAATGCATTCGTCAACTATAACATGACATTCCACTCTCAGATGAATGGTCTATTTGCGAGAATGATTCAAACATCGGAGGACATGCTCATTGGATTGGTATGACAATCTACATATGATCGAGATGACAACGTTCAAGGTATTGTATTAAATGATATAGAATAACAGTAATTATTTTTTAGAAAATGAAAAAAATTAAAAAAACAAAAAAAATTCAATTCCCTTCAAATATGCTCAGCTAGACGAAAAATGGAGAGGTCAGATGTATAAAAATACATATAGTTATAAAAAAAGTATTTTTGTTGATGAGAAAAAAAAAACTTCTTGTTGAAACATTTCTAGGGCCTTCACTGAATATACTAGTCCATTTTGAATGATGTCTAGTGTGATTTTGGTAATTTTAAAGTTAAATTTTATAATTTTAAAATAAGATGTTCTTATAATTTTTTGAAGTTAATTTTTATAACTTTGACATAAGATGTTCTAATAATTTTACCGAGAATATATATATATATATATATATATATATATTTGATGGGTGTTTGATTATATTATATTATATTATATTATCTAAATAAGAAGATGTTCTAATATCCTATGGATATTCGGTAATTAAAGTGTGGATCAGATTTTTTATCAAGTTAAAGAAAATTTCAAGGGAGGAGCACAAGCCACGCGATATGGTCTCTACAATGGGTCTCTTTGCACAATACAATTTACACCTTACCTTTTTTCCTTTAATATCGACCCGGATTTACGGACGGGGCTCCCATATATACAACTATTAACATTTAATTAATTTTAAATGGAGAAGAAAGAATGATAAATATACATTTTCTTAATCAAAGTAGTGATTTCAAAGATCGATCTATGTATTATTAGCACTCGTTGAATCACTCGAAAGAAAGGCAAGCGTCAATCAACATAGGTTATTTACACTTTATTTTATTTGTATATATGTATGTGTAAATATAGCTAAGAGATACCACAGCAGCAGAGATTGCAGATGTCCCAGGACCATCTAAAAAGGTCAAAGAAGAAAAAATATAAATTCGTTGTATGTAGTACAAGTCGATCCTGAGCATCTCGCAGACAAAGGCCACCTTTAAGTAATTTTAGAACAACTCTGACTTGACCTAGCGGCGTGTTGACCACTGGGAATAAAATTAATTGATCTCCGACCAACCCATCCATGCACATATATATGCATATACATATAAGCAAGGCTTTAGTTAGTGTTTATTGAAAGCTTCTTATATATATAATTCTATACAAATTATACCAAGGGTTAATACACAAATATCAGCTCACTGTTGCTCGACCTTCACAAAATCGATTTTTTTTCTTCAAATATTTCTTTAATTACCACTTATGTTTAAGTTAAAATAGTGAAAACTCATTGGGATTCTTAATATTAACATTGTTTAAGTTAAAATAGTGGAAACTCGTTGGACTCTTGATATTAACATTGTTTAAGTTAAACTATTCCTTCATGGCTTATGTTTAGGTTAAAATAGTGGAAACCCATTGGACTTATTACTATTAACATTGTAACAGAAGAAAAAAAAGGAAGAAGAAGAAAAATCTCAAAGCCTTTGTAATATGGACACCATGCACACCAGTTATGATCACAGTATACGTATAATATGTTTCTTTTTTTATTATTTAAATTTAAATCATCCTTTGATTGCCACTTTATTCCAATTCCTCCAAGCACCCACCGAAGCCCTTGAAAACGCTACCAAAAAACATCCATTCTTTTCTGGATGGATGGAGAATGCACCTTAAACTAATCATAGTGGCATCCTCAAAAGGGGCTTTCAATTACTTGCAACGCCAACTTCTATACTTTTCATCTCTTCACCAACTTTAGTACACTACTTTTTTTTTCTTTCCCACTTCTTCACACTGTTCTCTAATTCCCATGCATCTCTCCATTGCTTCTTCTTCTTCTTTCTTCTTGTTCCAAGATTCAATATGCATGCTTGCATGATGCATGATAATAAAAAAAGATATCCAAGATTCAAGATGGTGGTTGAGAATTTTTCATAATATATACACTCTAAAATCAAGTCTCTAGTAGTTACCAAAAATAAGTTAATGATGCATGCATACTTTAAGGTGCAACTAAAATTTAGAATTATTGAAGTTGAAAAAAAATACATGACTTATAAGTAAAAAATGAGTGAAAAATTCAATAAAACACTTAGAAATAATTGTTCTATATCTTGTATGTTTTTAATGAAATTATTCAATTAACATAAATTATGTATATTAAAAAAATCATGTAAAATGCATAACTAATGATATTAACTAAAACATATAATTAAGATATAGTTGTTGTCGACTTACAGACATATAAACAGTATATTTCTGAATTATTGCCCAAGCATATTAAACTAATAACAAAGTACATAGGCAACAAAAATAATGTGTAGGATGGATCATAAGAAAAATGTCAGGTGTTATTTTATATTTGAAAAATCCTGATCATGCCAAAATATAATCAACAGAATACAGAAGGATGACATGCGGCAATCAGTTGCTATATATCTACTGATCATATGAACAAATAAACAATATAAAGTGGCAAAATCAACAAGAATTAGGCCAGGGCTCTTTCGGAGTCTTAAGAGGCAAACAAACTTAACACAGAAGCTAAATGCAATGCAGCCTCCTCTCTCTCTCTCTCTCTCTCTCTCTCTCTCTCCCCTTTCTGCGTGCCCTTCTTTTCTGACCATGACCATATGCCTCTGCAAATCTTGCTGTAATGAATTTGCTACTACTCGGATTGGATTCGAATACACGGATTTAATGGCGCGTTTTCACATCACGTGGCAGCCGACCGTGTTGTCCTCGTTGAAGTAGTCCCCAAAGCTCGCCGGCTGCGACTGCGGCAGCAGCGGCGGCGGCGGCGGCTGAGCGCGGTACGGCCCGGCCTGGTGCAGCTCGTAGTAGTAGCCGTCATGGACGTAGTATGGCGGCGGGGCAGGGTAGGGGTTCATGGGGCGGCCGTACGGCATTGCCACGGGCATAGCGACGGGTTCCATCGGGTAGTAGACGCGTGCCTGCGACGCCATCACGCTCGCGGCGCTCTGCGCCATGCTTGGGCTCACCACGTAACTCATCTGCGGGACGCCGGCGATGACGGCCGCGTACGTGCCGTCCGGGACCTCGGGCGCGTGGCCTCTGGCCTTCTCCTGATCCGCTCCGTCCGATGGCTTCTTGTCCGCACCGCCGTTGGCGCCCGCGCCGTCCTTCTTGTCGCCGTTGCTCTTCGTCGCGTCGACGGAGGGGTTCTTCTCGGGCTCGCCGGTTGGCTTGTTGCCCGCGCCGGTGCAATTTCCGACTTTTTCCTTATCTTTCTTGCCGGCCTTTTCTGTTTTATTCTTGTCGCCGGATTCCGGCGGCTTCGCTTGTTCTTGTGGCTTCGGGGCGGCTTCGCTGGCTAACACTTCTGCGGACTTGCCGACCTTGGCGAGTTTCTTGATGAGGGTGTTGGTGTCGACGTTGCCGGTGACGGTGACCTTGGGGAGAGTCGGATGGATCTCTGTTCGCAGGACACCTGCGGCATCAAGAGCGATGTGAAGCTGTGAAAAGCTGCTAAAGGGTAAGCAAATCAAAAGCTGACGGCAATTGGGCATTTTGGAGACGTAAGACACCGTACGTGCGTACCTTTGATGCTCAGGGCTTTCAGGACTTTCTTCCTGCAGCCCTCGCAGCAGTTGACAGAGACCTTGAGATCAACTCTCTGAACCAAAAAGGCAATTTGACAATTCAGATACAGACAAACCTGACAGAGAGAGAGAGAGAGAGAGAGAGAGAGAGAGAGATGGTGACCTTTAAGTCTTCTTCCTTTGCCATGACGACTATAATTCTGCTCTGCAAGTTGGAGAGAAGGTCCTGTCCAAGCTCTCTGTATCCCCTGCGGAGAACAGAGAGAGGACAAGCTTGAAGACAATGAAGAGAGAGAGAGAGAGGTGGAGGAGGTAACTTGTGTATGGAGTCTTGAGAGGCCTACACTGCATGGATGGTTGGTCAGGGGGGTTTATATATACACGCAGCTTTGTTTTGTGGGGTCCTCTGAAAGAATCCATGCATATATATATATAATTACTTTAGCAGTTCAATTATTTTCCTTATTATAATTATTATTATTATGATTGTTAGCATAAAGAAATAAATAAATGGATGAATGAATTTTGGACGGACAGCTCAAGAGATTTTGATACTTGAAGCTTTACACATGTCATCATATGTGCCATTATAATTTTCCTTGGAAGATTAATGCCACAACCTGGACGTTCAATTCAATATTCAAAGGCTTGCCACCTTACAGAATGTTTATTTTGCCCACACACACAAAAAAAAAAGGAAGATATGGAGTCACAACAAGTCGGCCAAATTGATTCACTAATAAATTTGGCAAAGGAACCCGCCCTCAATCCATCATCATATATATAATATAGAAATCTTTTTTTCAGAATCAAACATTTCTAGATCTTATGTGTGTGTGTCTGTAAATTTAAAAGTGAGTTTTAAATGCATAATAATATTCATAAAGTATATATGATATTTTCTTTACGGTCAAACTTAATATATATATATATATATATATATATATATATATATATATATATATAATATTAAGGTATAAATGAGCATGCTATACGTATTACACGACCATATATTAAATACGTGTTCATAGTATATAAATGTAAATCGAATGTATGATAAGTGATTCGAAATGTAAGGTTGGCGTGCATGAACTAATTTTTTTAAGTAGATCATCAATCCTAACCGTTTAAATAAAAATTTTCATTTCATCATTTAAATAAAAGATCTCGATTTCAAATATTTATAAATGCATAAAATTTTCGTGAAACTTAGAGCATCGTCCCTACTCATAGTCAAGCTAGTTGGAACTTAGAGGGCATCATCCTGTCGTGCTCAAGCGTATCTGTGCAGGGCGTTCAACGAGATTGCATGAAATGATGAAAGAAAATTTTGCATTGCACAAAGAATGTGACCCATATATATTCACCTTAATTCTTTTGTGTAGCATATATACTATAAGTATTAGAAAAATGTGTAATGAAACTTCACATTTCATACATCGATTGAACATGTATTTTGGGAGGCAAACCCTCGTAGGATCCTCCTAAATATCATGTATGCGTGCCTTTTGGATTTCTATTTTAATAACTTATTTTCTTCTCCCTTGAAAATAAACATGCATCTTGTGACCCACACAATGAGAAGAAAGAACGGCAATCGTGCTGAAAGAAAAAATTAGACTATAATTAATGAGATAGATGAATCTCCATTCAATTAAATTTTCATCGTATATTTAATTATATAAATATCAAATAGAGATGAAGCATAAAGTTGAGCGAGATCCGATATGACATTCAATATATATTATGATGGACGCTATATAATGTAGCATATATAAAATATATCGTACGTGCATGCATTATTATCATTATTCTAAACAAAATGATTGAAAAATTAATAAGCTAAGGAAAAGAAATTGGCGAGGATGATTCAATCATAAACACCAAAACGTTGCAGAATTAGTAGTAGGGTTAGGAGAAGTGCAACACAGTCTAGCATTAGCATAACAAGAATAAAGTGGCCAGCCAATCAAACGAGGTGGTAGAGTGCAAGGTTTCAATGTGGACCAATGACTTGATTTGTTGTTATGTACTACTACTATATGCATCACAGTTGGGGATCAGACTTTTGGGATCCAAAAGGGAGAGGAAAGTTAAATGCAAATGAAATATATATATATATATATATATATATATATATATATATATATATAAGACGTGAAGTTTGTTTTTTATAATTTTTTTTCAGTACATTTATTTTTTACTTGTTAATTATATGTCGATGATTGCATGTGTCTTTTCTTTTAGGTTTCATTTTTATTTTGTGAAGGAAAGGAATTAAAGAGCTTCTTACAATTTGTATGAATGGTTGAAGATATGAATGTGCATGTGCATGGTTTTCCTTTCATGTTACTAAAGTTGAAAAGTAAGAAAAAAAATATGAATCATGACGAAAAAGAAGTAAAGTATGAGTTCTGAAGAATTAATATTTGGGATTAATGAGATTTTCGATTTGGAAAGTAAAACTAAACAATAATGTAGGGGGAAAATGAAATAGCATGTTGTCTGTCACGTAATATCTTAGGCTTTAGGCTCGAATTAAAAAAAAAACTATATTTTTTCGTCGTGACGATTAAATAAATAGACGGACAGAAAAGATAGTTGTGGCATCACACACTCGATTTATAAGATTAAGGAAATGTGATCACATCAACGAATTAAAAATTGATCGAATATTTGTAATATTAAACTCTGAAAAGCTCACTGAGAAAAGGAATCTTAAATTGCGGTAAACTTACCCAAAAAATCGGATGAGTATTAATGATTTTTTTTTTATTTGTCACGGACTAATTCATACTACAGTAATAATTATACGTATTAGTCACATGTTAAAAGTCGATTCTCTATCGAGTCCAACCAAAAATGAAACAAGAGCATTTTAGTAGAAGAAAAAAATTAAAATATAATACCTATGTATACATTGGCCCTCCCTAAATTTGAGGGATGGTTCGATATTGACCACAACTAATTCGATATATTTTAAGTCGTACGTCTAACAATGACATATGAAACTTTCAATAAAAAAATTGCAAAAATTTAACATAAAAAAAATTTAATAGGAAAAGTAAAAAAAGTATTATCTTCCTTTCTAAAAGAAAGGTGAACTCGCCAAACTAAAAATTTGGCAAACATTTAAAAGTAAGTGCCGTTTAAATCGACTTTGGACTGATAAGTGGAGAATGTGATATTTATGATGATCACAAATTTTCCCCCGGTCTTTGATTAGGACTTCCATCATCTTGGAGGAAGAATTATATAAAATAAATTTGCTATGAAAAGAAAAAAAATGGAAAGCAAAGAAGAAAGTAAAAAAGAAGAAGGAAAACTCAAATAATTTCAAAAATAGGATAAGAAACGCGAACCGAGGAAGGGAATAAGGGAGAAGAAGATGATTAGGAAAGAACAAGGAACAGATCATTATTCGCTTAACCAAACAGCTTTGGCGACAATTGCTGGAAAGCCACTATATTCTGCGTTTCCCCCCTTTTCTTCCTATTGTTTCCATGAAAACAACATGAGAAAACCAAAGAAAAGGACTAATTTCCTTTTTTTTCTCCTTTTTGACTGCCAACCCAAACTGAAACTTTATATCGGACTACTTTGGATCATATTTCAAACCCTTAAAGATATTATGTATATGCATGACATCTAATTTAAGAAATAAAAAAAATATATTGCAGATGAATGTTATTAGCAGGACCATGTCTGAAAACTAATAATCACAGATTCAATTTTTAAATTCATCACTTCACTTGTGCAAGTTAATAAGATAATAATAGACGCTGGGTATAAAATAAAATAAAAAAAGAGGAGGGGATGAGTGTTGCATAATTCTTTTGGGTCAAAGAAACACACTACTAATTACCGTATCTTTAACGCCTTTTTCACCTGGGTGCAAATGTATGACAACAGGCCGTTCTCATAATCCAATCTTAGATGACAAAAATAAACATAATATATTTGACCGGAAGAAAAACGGAGAGAAAAAAAAAAGGGAGAATGGAATGAGTCAAATAGTTCTCGATTCGACAAGAAGAAGAAGAAAAATGATTCTGATCAGCATTCACTTGTTAGACCGGTCCTCCGCACCAAAAGAATAGGAATTTTTCTTATCCAGGCCTTACACCAGAAAAAATAATTCCCGGCCAAGAATAATGATGCTGTGCACCCACACAGAAAGAGAATGACGAATGATCAAGTCCGGATGCATTTACAAAATGATCGCTAATAGGCTGAGAATGTTGAACGAGTGTCAGAGAAAAATTTCTTTCCACAGGCTTGTAATTTACAAAATGATTTCTCTTTAGACTTCATAATCCCAACCGAAGCTTATTACACCACGAAGAGAGCAATTTACAAGCCCTCAGACAGGCAGGCATTCTGACAGCAATTACATATATTTACCACAACCATGGTGCAATTGAACGTACTAAAAATCATCCATATCTTAGGACTTGGAACACACGAATGATTATTTGCTTAGGTGATTCCATTTTTACGGGATAATGGACCCCATAAATAAAAAAATATCATAGAATATAATGAACTATCAAAACCTTAACTTTGTGAAATATTTAATGATTTACATACAAAAAGAAGGGGGGCTAAAGAAAGAGCCATTTTGGCAATTCCGTAGCTTCTCTCCTAGTTGTCACGAGACTGCAGCCATGGTTGCCTAAAAATGAGCATGCGTCCTTTAGGTCATGTGTGATCCTTGTGTCACATGAAGAGATGATGAGACATGGTGTTGATGGTGGCTCCTTCGGATCCATTATATCGCTCTTTGAGCGTGGATCATGTATAATGGCATTTCGAGAACCATACTTGCTAGAGACATTAGCAAGTCCAAAGGATGGGTCAGCTTCTGAATTTAGACTCACTGCCTTGAATTATTCTTGTACAAGGGACAGCTGTGGAGGATTATGAGAGACACGATTGGCCCACAAGTTCGCAAGCTTCAAAAAATAGTATTCCCCATTCCACGAGATCACCTTCATCTCTGATATGATGGAACAAATTAGTAATTTAAACCTAAAATAAAATCGTTTCTTAAAGAAGGGCAGCCAATATTATTTGCCAATACCTGGTAGTGCTGCTGCAGGCAATAATGATATTTTGCAAGTAATTCCTCCATCAGATTGAAGAGAGGACAAATCAAGGCCATGGACAACATTGACAGAAGAAAGCAGCACTTTAGCTGCTCCAGCAAGTTGTTCATCGCTCGCATCACCAATGGTTTCAAGTGCTTTCACCAAATGGGTATCCCATGCCGCAGAACATATCCCCAAGCTAGCCATTAGTTTAATCGAGTAGCCCCAATTTGATATTATCCAAGGCTTGTAATAATTAATAGAGGTAACCAAGATCTCGACAACCCTATAAATTTCCCCAAGGGCAAGAAAATATTGACCTGCAGAAGAGTTTAAAACACTAGGATTGAGAGACTAAAAAATAGAAGTGATTCTGCAAGTCAAAAGTATTGTGCAGTCTACTTTGACATTTGTGCCAACATATTTAAGGTTGAGTTATTTAGCCAGTACAATATGTACCTAGGGAAAAAATTTGAGTGCTATCATTTGCATGAAGTAATTCTTCCCAGATTGTGGCACCAATCTTCAACTCTTGAGCACAAGCTTCGACAATCTTAGACCATGCAACAACATATGCATGCTTCTGCTCCTCCGATGCAAAAGTCAGAATATCCACAATTGAGCTTGCATGCTCAAAAAGTTTAATTGCTGAGCCCAAGTTTTTCTCTGCCTGTGGTCACCAATAGGAAGTGCTTATGCAAAAGGGCAAATGAAAGAAATAATACATTTGAGAGCCGGATTTACGAAACCTTTAATATTTCATCTTTATATAATACATTTAAAAGTTTCAACAGGCATGCCGACTTTGGCTTATTCTGTATAGATCAAAGACATAATATTATATCCAACTGTTGACCATACAGGGTTAGATTTGGGTCCTTTGTAGTGGAGAAATAAAACTATATCCCTTCTCAAAAAAAAAAAAACTATATCCATTGCCTTAACTGGATGAAAGATGCATTTACAAGCATATAATAGATAGCTAAAAGAAAAACTATAACAAATATCAATCACAGAATAACTTTTTAACTTCATGAATCCTTTTCTAGAAAAAACAAGAATTTACGCTTCAACATTTTCTCTTTGAAGTAGAATAAATATATTGAATTTTAAGTACTAGAATGCGTACCAATAGTATTTTTGCCGATAAACCATATTCTTTCTCAAAGGCTCCACCATTAGATTCTTTAACTTCTTTAAGCAGTTGATTGATGCAAACATCCTTAGATGGGAACTTGTCTTTGATGTCACTTTCGGAAATATTAACCTCCAATAGTTTCTGGTGAGCAGCCTGGAACAGAGAAGGGGAGAGACTCAAAATCTATTTCACCCGTCTTATGCATCTCCTCGAAAAAAGCACGTCTTATGAAGAAATAAGAATTATACATCAAGAAGAAAATTCATGCTCAACTATAAAAGAAGTGATAAAGTGGTGAATAAAAAATAATATTTAATATCTTCAATCAAATATTTTAATAAGATGTTCAGACATGTCATAGATGCACAAAAAATTCATTTTTGTTCTAACAGTTAAATAGAAAGGAACAAATGCAGCATTTCAGTGGCATCTGGATGAATTGCCTCTCTCTCTACATGTATACCTAACCCTATGAAAGAACATATGCCATGTTGGAAGAATATGATATCACCAAGCAGAGTTCATTCTTTCCGAAAGAAGCGTCCAACATATGTAATGCTTCACATTCTTTAAGACTGGCGCATGTTCTTTGCTGTTGCAGTAGCATGGCATAATCACGTGCTGATTAGTTGCTGTTGCAGTAGCATGGCACCACAAGCACTTTATAACTTGGAATTTACTTCCTTTTTCATTCTTAATTTCAAAGACTAGTTGATGTATAACAAGAACAGCATTACATGTCTTTCTGCCCTAGTTATTAGTGCTTAGTTATGTGCCTTTTGTCATTAGTTTAATTAGTTCATTAGGGGGTAACCTTATATAAGATTTCATTTTATTTGAGTTTGCCTTCCATTTACTTTCTTTTTTTCTGGGAGAATATTTAGATTCCTAGTCATTTGGCATAGGGTGCTTAGATCCCTATAAATACACATTTTTGGTTCCTCAAGAATTCAAGCTTTGATGGAAAAATACTAATATTTAGTTTATTTTTCAAGTGACTAACTAAATTAGGATTTATTTCTCAAAACATTTAATTAGGATTTAGAAGTAGATTAACTTGGTAGAGCCCTATAACCATAATTTCCTCATTCATGCTCATTTCAGAATGGGATATTCCTAAAAAGTGTTCCACTTTCCATGCAACAAAACAGCAGCTGAGAAGATAGATCTTTCTACATGTCTATTTGTCTGAAAGATCCTTCTAAAAAAACACATCTATTGTTTTTTTTCCCCTTTCTGTTAGACTAATAATGTACTTAATATCAGTCAATCCTTAAAAATAAATAAAAGATATCAGCCACGGTTGAATTCAGAACAAAATGTAAAGCTTGATACAAATTCCATATGGATGAAGATTTTTCAATTAAGTCTTCATGGTTGAATTTCATCACTTTTCTTTTTCCTTTTTCCTTTCCACGAAGCAAAGGATCTCACTGTATATACTATTCCATAAATAGTTAGGACCTGAGGATCCCAAATTCAATAGAATAAAACTTCATATTTGGAAAAGGAAGAAAAACCATATGCACCCATAAATAATAGCCAAGTTGGATAGGAAATGGTTACCCGGAAGTCTTCATATATTTCCGTCCCTTCAGCTTCTTCAACAGAATGGCATGTAACACCATGAGATTTCTGAAAAAATAGTACACATATCAGACTAGGAGTTAGCACAGAAACCTCCTAAAAGTTAAAATTATGCTAACCTCATGTGTAACAAGATGTTGACTTATCAAAAACAATGATCCATCCTTCAATAGACAAAATAGTCTTAAGAAAGCATCATGAGACAACTCTGTTGGATGATGTTGATCTACTTCAAATTCACAATCCTGATTGACCACTATCTCCAAATCCTTGTGGCATTTCAGTGGGGTCACATTGGGACCACTATCACCAACTTCATCTATGGTTTGTCCATTTTCATTGTGAGCTTGTGCAAAATGAACACCATTAGGTTGTTCAATCTTATTGTACAAATCTAATATGTTTATCTGAGGATTATTAGAACTGTATTTAAAGCCTCTAGTTTCTTTTTGATCCGTGTATGAATCTCCAACAATTTCTTCATTCAAATTACTGAAAGAATGTAAAGGCCAATTTTCTACAGTATTCACCAAAATGCTCCCAGAAGCCTGCAAAACAATCCTTATCAAATTTTTTTTTCTACTACATGTTGATTATTATACAATTATATACAATAATTGCAAAGGAACCAATAGATATCATCACCAAAATAATACAATAAAACTATTGCAACACCCTAGGCAAATCCCATGCCAAGGAAACATGAAAGAGAGAATGGATATAGAAATGGACAAGCCTTATAATGCATCGATGAATCTTAAATTGAAGACCAAAAAGGGTCCAAAACAGATAACAATAAGGACTAAGCTGTTACATTAAGTGTTAGAGTCATTTGTATGCCATCTTGGATGGTACTGTTACGAGATGTTACTCACTCTGCTTGAGTAAACAGGATAGTTTTGCTGATCATGTTAAACCAGTGTACTATGAATACTTTTGAAATGAATGTAATGTGTCTAAAAGGAGAATGGACAAATTACTCAAACCAGTAGCACTTCTAAAATTTAAAGTGGAGCCTGTTCTAAATACAGTGGAAAAAAGTTATGATGTTCAATGAAATTACAAATCTCGATAGGAGGAAGTGGAACTAGTGCCAACAGTTCAAATCTTAAATGCAGATGGTAGTATTGCTTTCTGTTAGAAATTGTGTTTCCCCTCAAGACAGAACACTGAATCTGTGTTGCATAGGGTATGGGTTGGCAATATCCATTAAATATATAAAGATAAAAAATTAAATTATTTAAGCAATATAAGAAACAAAATTATTAATATTGTAAGATACGGGCTAAAGAATTATCAGCTATATAAATTGTGTGCTCATTCCATATAATTATTGAATTATAAAAGGAAATTATTTGCACACAAAACAGTGAACCTCCTGATCTCCTAGATTATTAATTGATCATTACAGTTTAACTTTAGTTAGTGGATTTTTTTGTCTTCGTCGCCATTCCCAGAATATTAATGTCCTATGTCCTCTCAAAAAAAATATTAATGCCTTACTAGTTGTCAGAAGTCAGCTGTCACTTTCTAGCTTCTTCCCAATTTTTCAACATTTATTTTGTTGACGAAGGAAAAGATGACTATGAGATTGCAGTAGTCATCCTCTATATATTTCAACCTCTAGTTGGTTGGTTTCAGTTTCAATGCACAAACCAGCCAACAGCTCCACGTACCCCAAAAAATGTACTTTGGCGTTGCCATAAACATTTTTCAGAATATTTGTTTATTATTCTGTGCACACTAGGTACACAGCCAATCATACTCAGTAGGTCATGACACACAGCCATACCTAACACATTCCAGGTACAGGTACTTGCTTCATCTAGATGTACGCATGCTGCATAGGCCAAAGTCATGTTTTATCCTTTTATCTTCTTTTCAGAACCCTGTTTTTTTCTTTCTTATCTTTATGTTCAGAGTCTTGTTCTAATTTTTCTTTAGGGTCCTATTTAGTTCTGCTAGAAGAATTGTAGTAGCTTTCTTCGTTAAAGTAGAATTGGTACTACCATACTAATAAAAAGAGGATGAAAGATACTGTAGGGATCATATTTTCAATCAAAATAGATTTTCTTTGTTTTAAAAGTAATTTCTCTGAACCCTTGAGTTCGTGGTTGAATACAAAATTGTCAAGATTTAAATCTTTTACGATCTATCTTATGACCATATCAGGGTTAACCCCTTTCTTATGATCTAGCTCATAGGATCTTTGTAAACCTTGTAAGATCATTCTAAAAACTTCACGATCCATGATCGATACTCGATTCTTCAATCCCCTTAGGATCTTAAACAAGATCTCAATTTTAGCAGACGATCTCAACCTTGGATAATCCCTAAGGTGTTGGTGGATTCCAAATTCCGAAGTTTGCCAGCTCATGTTCACTTGAACCAGTATCGTCAACTTCATACACATTTCTAGAAATGATTCAGAACCCTGATCAGCATGCCAAATTTCAGCAGGGACGAGATCATGTTGATAATCCAACTCTAAAGGAGTTTGAAAGATTAGAAGCAAAGGTATATCTCCTTACTGCTGAAATTGAGAGGATTCAGTATCAAGGTCCACTTCACACATGTACAATTGAAGCAGCACAAGAAAATTGTTGACAATGAAGCCAGCCACTCCTCCGGTGGACAGTATAACATAAAAAAGATGTCTCCGGTGGACAGTATAACATAAAAAAGATGTTACACCTGCATCACACCCTTTGCTAAAAGGTGAGTGATTAATCCTTTTTTTTCCAGGGGTGTGTATTAAGTTGAACTCATCAAGCCCCTTATCCAATTTATTTCAATCTCTGATCTCTATGCATAGTATTATTCATTGGAAAATGTCAAGACAACAATTGAAGCTTTACTGCACCTCAGTGTATCAGGTGCTACATTTAAGCATCAGTATTGAGCAGGAAACACATTTAAACTTTAAGGAATACCAGAAACTTGTATTTATAAAGGGGCACCAAAAACTTGTATAGCTTCAATTAAAAAGCTTCTTTTTTTAATACTTCTCATAAAAAAAAAGAAAGTTTATTTATAAAGGGGCACCAAAAACTTGTATTTAAAGTCAATCTTTCAGCATGTCAAGGCATATTCCTGAACTGTAAATTAAAAAGCTGGAGCATGTTAATGTTATCAAGTGAGTAAATTTGAAGTTCATGTCCCAAAAGAAAATGTGGATTTCATACATAGAAATAAAATACAGCACTTAGAAACAGGAAAAGACAAGTAAATTGTAAATGGAAACTTAACATTACTAACCTCATAGTCGTGTGGTACAGTATCTCTGACCATTTCTGATGTAGCCTCTGAGATACCCTGTTACGTACAGAACAGTAAACAATATTATATAGGACAACTTATTATGCGAACTGACACTATGGGTGCTTGAAATACAAATGTTCCATACCTCCTGCTGAGAAACATTAACAAATTTATTTTCTGAGAAAGCACTCTGGAAATCCCAAGAGTCGTCATCATCTTCTTTCTTATCATTCTCCAAATTGGATCTCTGCACATCTCCATTTCGTGCATGAGTGTTCTCAGGATGAATGTCGAAGAATGAATTATCAGTAGCAAAATGAGCTTCAAAGGGATCCCCAACAGGCTCATTTTCCATGATCCCATTTCCATACGCATGACTAGGAGGCCAGTCGTCATTGTTGACACCAAGTAGATTACCAATTCCAAGAGGTTTGCTGGACCCATTGTCGACACTCTTCAAGACAAATTGTAGAATTCCCCATTAGATGAAATTACAAAGAAAGCTGGCAGTTGTGTTTCTACAATATTGCAACAACAACAACAACAACAAAGCCTTATCCCACTAGGTGGGGTCGGCTACATGGATCATACGATGCTTCGTTGATCCATGTTCATGAGTTTCGACAGGATTTTACGCTGGCTGTCGGGGCCTAACACAACCATCCTCCTTTATCCGGGCTTGGGACCGGCTATAAAACATAGGCGGAGTTAGAAATAGGAACCAACAACAACAACAACAACAACAAAGCCTTATCCCACTAGGTGGGGTCGGCTACATGGATCATACGACGCCATTCGTTGATCCATGTTCAGGAGATTCGACAAAGTTTTACGCCGGCTGTCGGGGCCTAACACAACCCTCCTCCTTTATCCGGGCTTGGGACCGGCTATAAAACAAAGAAGATGAGGCAAAAATAACAGTTATTGATAAAAAAATCCACATAGTAAAAAAAAATATGAAGTTGGATGATAGTTGTTTATTAATAAAATATTTAAAATTAATAAATTTTATGAATGAATATTTTAATCAAAATGTATTTCAATCAATTGAAGCTATCTTGATTAAGAATGAGGTGGTAATCAAGATTACCAAAGCACGCAATTAAAACTATCGCTAATAATATGCAACCAAATGAAATAATGTGGCGGATTGTAAAAATTTAAATAAAATTATTGATAATTTATCTTAAGTACTTTATACCAAATGGTCCCTTACAATAGAAATAATTTCATGTTTTAGTCCCTTCACTTTTACTTCTCACTAGTATGTTGGACTGCGCAACATGGCAATTCGATCAAAATTTTATCTTATTATGAACTAATTTAATGTATGTTTTCAACATTCAATTTCTCTTTTAATTTTTTCGTATTTTTCCACATTAAGTTTGAAATGTTGAATTAAAACAAATTATATCAATTAATAATTTATTTTTTATGTGACTTATATTTTTATCTATTTATTTTATAAAAATAATAATCACAATCACTATAAACAGAAATATTATTGTGTATATACTATAAATAATAATTTTTTTTACTAATACTGGTTATTATATTATTATAATTATATTAGTATGACATTATAAACTTTGGATTTTTGGATCAGCATCATTCATATTCAATAATAAGAATTATTTGTGTTTTGGACCATCTTAATATGATGATGTTGATCTAGAGATCCAAAATGTGTGAATAATGCACACTAATTGAATTATGGATTTAATGAGTGTGTCAAGCACATGCTCAATGATTTTACATATTTCTTTTACTTTTTCTTATATATTTATTCATTAATAATTTAGAGGATCATTAATGATAACAAAAATGTGATCAAAATCATCTACAATAACATATTTATTATTTTCAAATTTTTACAAATTTATGCACATTAATATCCTTCATAATAGATATAATTTTTTTTATAATCTTTATGTTATAATTTTTTATCATAAATGATCCTCTAAATTATTAGTAAAAAAAGTTATCGAAAAGACAAAAAATGTGTAAAATCATTTGATATGCGCGTGATATGAAAAATAGGAACCAAAGTGGATATATTAACCAAGAGGAACAAGTACAATCACATAAAATTATCAAGTTAGAAAAACCAGATATGAGTCAACTATGTGTTTATGACATTTCATGCAAGTTGCATAACGATCTAAGAATAAGCATATCAATGATATGTGTTTCCTATACAATCAGCCCAATAATTTAACTAAAACCAATTATTATGTACAACAAACTTGTGTGAGAGAAGTGTAATATGCCAAATAGACAAGATGGTGATTATTCTATTATCTATAACCAAATCTGGGTTATGTTGGTCGTTCATATTCACCACTTAACTTGTAATATTTGAAGAACACTACCATAGAATAATATGATAATATTGTAAGGTTAATTATGACACTGCAAACAATTAGGCAAAAGTACGTGACACATGGACATATTGATGGGCCACTGCATCATAAACAGGATTTGATCCTGGATCCTAATAAAATGCAATTGCCCATTCTTATATATAGTTATTTCAAAGAATATATACAGTTATGCTTCTTCAATCTCCCAGCATTAGCATTTAGGCATTCCTTGTAATCCCCATCTTCCTTTATGAGCATATTACCATTACTTTTCCTTTTTCTAGGTTGATTCACCTCAGGTTCCTCAAGATGAGGACAATAGATTTTTTTTTTTGAGGGGAATGAGGACAATAGATAACAAGGAAGCATTGGTTTTTTTTTAGGAGAAAAATGATGGGCATTGGGTATTTATAGGATATAAAATGCAATTGATATAGATTATATACCAAATGACATGTATGCTAAACTCATAAACAACATATTCGGGTTTTTTCTTGTTCCTTTTCATTTTTGTGGTACAAAAAATCAAACTTTAAACACAAGTTTCCAGACTAGCGGTACGTGAAATCAGAAAATAGAGATTGATAAAGATAGTATGATTTAAAGTCCTAGAGAGCATCCAAAGATAGTACAACTTAAAGTTCTAGAGAGCATCCACCTTTTGAAAAATCATTAAATATCTGACACAATTTTATTTTCAATATTTTAATCACTTGTCGTTAAATCACCATTCAAATTACACAACATAATATCCTAATATGTTGTGGCAATCCATGGCATCAAGATGCTAACAAAAATTATCAATTTATTTCCATTAAAAACACATCACTAGCTATTTTTCTTGTAATGAGCATGACATGATAAGATTACATGTAATATATACTTTTTTAATATAATAATCATATGTCACATCAATAATACCAAGTCTTTTTTGATATTTTTTTTCGAAGCATTCATTTTCAAATATGATCAAAGCCTACTCTGCAAAAATAAATATTGGCACATCCAAAATATAGCGAACCATTGAATATTCTGGGTGAATAAACAAGTACTACATTTTCTGAGGGATATTAGGCACATAACTTTGGTGGCAATGTACTTCATAAATTTTTTTTAAAAAAGGAGCTTATTTGTAAAAGTCAAAAAACCATTAAATCATAAAAACGAGAAAAACTTCTCAATAAGAAATATGGTACCGGAGTTGTGAAGCTGAATGGACCTTGCATGGGATGTTACGAATATAGTCCAGTAGCAAATGTAATGCATTGCCACGCACAGGTCGGTGCCTTTGTTTCTACAATATTGCATTAGGCTTTTTATTTTTTCTTTATAAAAAAACACTCAACTGCCAAATTTTTATTTCTGTGAATACAGATTGGATAATACAACAATTAATTCAATAACCACTACAAACAACGGTCAAATCAGACTATCAAATGTTAGCTATATATGCAGGATTCTACAACCATTACAGTCCTCAAGGATTCAAACTTTAGCCTCTCCCACCAAGGAGACATATTCCAGTTACCAACCACAAGGTCATGCCTTGTTACAAAAGGAAAAAAGAGAATTCTTTACATTCAAATATCACAACCTTTTGGATTGCGAGATCTGAAAGATACTATGTAAAAGTTCTTTACATTAAAATATCACAACCTTTTGGGTCGCGAGATCTGACGAAAGATACTATGTAATTTTCCATTGTTAACAGACTATGACTCCACCAACATATTCCAGTTCCCAACCACAAGGTCGTGCCTTATTATAAAAAGGAAAAAAAAAGAGAATTCTTTATCACTGAAATGTCATAACCTTTTGGATTGTGAGATCTAATGAAAGATACTATGTAATTTTTCCATTGTTAACGGAATATGATTCCACCAACCCACCTCCTTCCATCTTTCCTCTTGTAAGGTAAATATATGTGGTCAACATATTAATATTTGTAGCGAGGTAAAATCAAAAGCAATGGAAAAGGGATCTTCCAGGGCTCACCTCGACTTCTGCATGTCCATTAGATTCTCTTTTGTCTTCCAGACCGAAATTTTCAGTCCGCAATTCTTGTTCCTGAATCAAGAGAAAGATAATTTTGTCAGTGTGGAGAAAACTCACGGGTGCAAGCGACCATGCTGCCGATCCAATCTCAGGACATCACCTTCGACACGCCATTGGTGGAGAAGGCGTCCTTAAACTCCCACCCGTTTTCGTCAAAATCATCGTCTCCTCCTTCAAAGGTCCCACCATCAATTCGTCCGTCGGCGACTGTGCCACCAGCGACGGGCTCCGCCTGGCTGTAGAGGTTTTTTATCAGATCCGTCAGGTTTCCTGCCGAATCCAGCCGGTTACCGGAAGAAGGGGACGAGACGGCTGCGGAATTCCCCGGCACGGGAAGCGGCGATTCCAGAGGTTGCGGCAGCGGCATCGGCGTCTCCTGTTCTCCAGGCTCCTCCTCCCCGAACACGGCGAGCGGGATCGCCCCCTTCGGCTTCTGCCACTTCGAACCCTCGGCAGCGCTATGGGCCGCAGAAGAATCGGTAGAGCGGGAGACGCTCTCGTGACCACCGGGGGGATAATAGGGTGACGGGGGCATGCCGCCGTGGGTTCCGAAATGGTTCGAACCTGCGGGGCTCGTCACGAAGTCGCCCCAGTCGTCGTCCCCATCATCATCCTGTTGTCCTTGCTGCTGGTGCCGCCGCTGCTGCTGCTGCGGTTGTTGTTGGGATTGGGACGACGTGGAGACAGGGGCAAAGGTGAAATCGCCAAAGTCGACGTCATCGTCGAAGGAGAGGAGGGACGGGGGAGGCAGAGGGAAAGAGACGGCGACTGCGCCGGGGCGGTGGTGGATCTCCGACGACATGGCAGGAGAGAGAGAGAGAGAGATCGGAGAAGTTGGTGGGCTTGATGATTCAGCGCGCACAAGGCAGAAACGAGGACGCGGGTGGCGTTTGTGGCTTCGGCGTTGGAGAGGGCCCACGAGCATGTCGGCGATCAATTCTTTTTATTTTGTTTTTATTTTTTTCCTTCTTCGCCTCGGCCTCGGTTGAATAGTCCGAATGATTTATTTTAGGCGATTATTATTTTGAGTTTTGATCCGACAAATAAATAAATTTATTCGTCATTACGTACAAAGAAAAATTCGACCAGGTATTGAACTTTCAGAAATAAGAATGCGAAATATATGCGTAAATTAAATAATATTAATAAGTATGTGTTATGGATCGTCGTCATATATTATTACAAATGAAAAAGATGGGAATAAAAAAATTAACAATCCCAAATAAGAATATCAATAATTAAATGTGTTTAATTTGAACAAAATTATGCTACCCTAAACCATAAATAGTTCTGAATTTTCGAGGATTGAACAATTAAATAATTTTGACGTTAAATTTTTAACTGATTTATAATTTAGCTACTTCAAACTTCTTATGTCTACATTTTTTTTAACATTATAAATTATGTTTGAATGTTGAAAGGACTTCTAATCCAAGTTAAACTTCATGTATAACTATTATCATCATCGTCACGAGTAGATTATAATTATAAAATTGTTAATTTACTATCCTTGTAAAATTCGGTTTCGGTTATCTTTTATTTGTAATTCTTCTTCAATGTCCTCCATTTGGGAATTCCTAATAGTACTTAGTCTTCTTTTTTTTTCTAATTTTGGGGTGGGGGGATGGCTTAGGTAAGAGTTTCAGTCAATTCAAATATTTTTTTTATTTAAAGCTTATATATTTAACTTAAACATTAATATTTATTAAAATAAAGTATTTTAATTCAAAGTATTTTAAATATTTGACAATTTTATTTCATTCTAGATCTTCTCGTACTATCATCAAATAAAAAAAATGTGATCCAACCCGACTTATATGAAATTCGATTGATACTTGATCTAATCGACTCGATCTAATCCAACCTTATAGCTGAAATTTGCACTAAAATCAACCCTGGGATCAATGTTTGCAGACGACAGATGGGCGGCGTGTGACTGCTGCATTCAGAGCTATCGACCTCGTCGCAGCTGCCTAACAATTCCAAGCCTGGAATTGGAAGAGAACTCGACTAGCATCACACCCTGTCACCATATCAACTGGAAGAGAAGAAAAGGAGCCTAATCCTCTGCAATCACATCCCTCTGAAAGGGAAAGAAATCCAAACTTGGAATGTCACTTCAGTTTAATAGCCATCACACTTTTCTTTTAACTTTTTCAGACACACCAAAGGATGCCACTCTTGAGAGAGAGAGAGAGAGAGAGAGAGAGAGAGAACCTACAGATGTCCATTAAAAAAAGACAAAAACAATATGCGAGATTCTTGAAAGTTACTGAAGGAGGTGCAACTGCAACCCAACACCCAAACTTCGACAAGATAGAAACCTCGACCTATGTTCTTGAATTCAGATATGCGCCCAATTCTTGCGGCAAAGCTCTTCCAGTGCAATCAAACTAAGTAAATGAGCTCTATATTAAATTAAATGTGCTCATTAAGTTTTCTAAAAATTTAAATTGTTAATAATAATAATAGCATCTCTTCTATATAATCTTAATACTCCTCATGTGTGGGATATTTGATAATTTTAGAATATGTTTGGATCAAGAATTTTTAAGACATATGGTGAAGTACGACGGAAGGAGATTAAATACATCTTATTTGGTTATATTTTTTATTTAGGGTCTGTTTAGTTTAAAAATTATTAAGGGGAAGGAAGGGTAAAGAGAGGGAAGAAAAATAATAAGAAGGGAATAAAAAAGAACGAAGGTGAATAGTTATTCATATTTGATTAATATCATAAAGGGAAGAAAAAGAAATGAATGTTAAGTGATTTAATTTATTTAGACAATTTTA
Source organism: Pontederia crassipes (assembly GCA_030549335.1). Lineage (NCBI taxonomy): Eukaryota > Viridiplantae > Streptophyta > Magnoliopsida > Commelinales > Pontederiaceae > Pontederia > Pontederia crassipes. The sequence continues at coordinate 43,611,931 of CM060190.1, forward strand.
TTCTTTATATATATAGTTATATATTTAATTTATTTGATCATTAAAAATATATATTAAATATATTTTTCCCCTCTTTTTCACCTCGATTTTGAGTGAAAAAAATGAAACATTAAAAAAAATGAAAGAAAAAAAGAGAACTTTCTCCTGGAGCTTAAACCCAATCAAACGAGAAAAACGAATTCTCATATTTTCCATCAAATTAGTAGAACGAAAAGAAATAAATAATTTTATACCAAAATAATTATTCTCTTATTTCCAAATGAAATTCTTTCTCTTGCTACTAAATTAAACAATCTCTCGAATAAATTATCTTTTTCTCTCTCGAATAAATTATATTTTCTTTTCATATGAATATATATTTGTCTATCATTTTTATTTTTAAAAATGGATGAATAAATTTTAAAAAATAAAGAATATAATAAAAATAGATAAAATAAGCAAAATAAAAGATAAAAATTAAATGGTAAAATAATAAATATTTATTAATTATTAGATATTATAAATCATTTATATATATAATAAAAAGTAAATATGAGCTTTTAATAAATAAAACTTTCATACCATCATTTTAACTATCGAACTTTACCCCACCATTCCAACTCTCCCTACACCACCTTATTTCACCTACCCTTAGTCTCCTTCAACCCATTTGGAGAAAAAAAATTTTAATACGAAAAATGGACAAGGTTCAAATTCAAAACCTCGGACTCAAATATGATACTAAATGACACTTTTCCCAAATCTTAAGCCGTTATGAATAGCATCATCTTTTTTTAATCCATGCTCTCTTCCAATGTCAGCAACTAGGACTAATTGGAAAAAAAACTAGTCTAGGAACACGAAGTGCTAATTATCCACCTACTTATGTAATTCGCCGTAAGAAGAAAATTACAGGGAGCTAATAAGTCGCATATCTTTCATAGCATGCATTCAATAATGTCCACAAATTCACAAGCAACATGAATAGTCGTTTCCAACAAGGAAAGGGACCTCTTTTATACATGCAAAAGTCATGCCCCTTCCAGTTATAGTGTGACAAAGGAAAAGAAAAGAACTCTAAAATATCTTACCTCTCTACAATTAACTGGTATTACATTGCAAGTCAGACAGTAGTTTCATATTCACAAGATTTGTATGTCACATGAACTGTTTTCGCTATATATAGGACCATCACTCTATGACCATTGGTAAGTCCTCTTCCTGCTCACAATACAACAACAACAACAACAAAGTCTTATCCCACTAGGTGGTGTCGGCTACATGGATCATACGACGCCATTCCGATTCGTTGATCCATGCTCACAATATAATAAAAAAAATTCTCTTTACGTGGAGTAAAAAAGAACAGTGCCTTCCAAGAACTATGGTGTTGGTAGTAACACATTGTGCCCGAACTCAGGCGTCCACCAGTTAATGTATAGTATATTGATCTCCAAAACTAATCAGCAATGTTGGATACCATAGTTTAATGGGTTATTTTTACTCTAGTGGTACCCAAGATTGTCATATTTTTATGCATCATGGCATCCCGCTTCAGGAATAATGCATAAAGTAGCTCATTCCAAACATCTGGAACCCCAGGTAAGCACCAGTGACTGCAGTCTTGTTTGTGGAGTGGTGCAGGGCCTGAGAGACCAAGGTAGAATACAGATAAATGGCCATCTTTCCTTTGAGCTGACATCTGAGTCACATTCAATAGATCTAGTTCTAGAATGTTAGGACCAGAAATATTGCCCATGGGAACACTTTGAAATGGTTCCAACTTTTGCGCCCATAATTTCTGTGATCGCGATAACGGCACCATATCTGGTAATGTTTCTAAGTGACAACTACCTCCTGTCTTCCAGTCACCACCGCTGAAAAATAATTCAACATGGCCCATAATTTAATAAATTGGTTTTATTAAGAAAGTTATGCAGTATCAAAAATCGTAGAAGCAAATGTCCTCTAATTAAATATGATATCTTCTTGAGACAGTTCATCTCGCACTTTGAAACCAATGGCAGGCTAAAAAACAGAACATAAAAGATACTAGAACCTCCAATCAAGTATTTCATGGAGCCACAAGTATTCATTTACTATTTCCTTTCAATAACTAATGAACTAAGATACAGTACACGTGACTTGATAGGTTGTCATTGAGTTCCCCTTGGGATTCTACAAAATGGCCTGATATGTCGCTTCTCATTTTGTCTGAGGAAGAAGGATGCCTACCCATTATGTAATCATCCTATTTTATTATTCCTTGGTGCCAACCAATGTTGTAAGACCCGACCCGGATTGCTCAACGGGTCAGGTCAGACCGGTCGGATCGGGTCGGACCGAATGGCGCTCTTTGCCCATGCCCTGGCTGGCCAAGGCGCCGCTAGAGCGTGCCTTGGCCGGCCAAGGCGCCGCCAGAGCATGTCCTGGCCGGCCAAGGCGCCTTGGAGTTGGCCGGCCAAGGTGCCTTGGAGTTGGCCGGCCAAGGTGCCGCCAGGCGCCGGCCAGGGCGTGCCCTGAACGCCTGGCGGCGCCTTGTTCGGCCCGCCTTCACTGCGCCTTGGCCAGCCAGGGCAAACGCGGCCGAACCGAAGCTTGCCCTGACCGGCCAAGGGAAGGGACAAGATCGGCAACAGGCCAAGGGAAGGGACAAAATCGACTGACCTTCAAAGGCAGCCGTCGCCAAGCCGAACGCCGAAGGCAAACACCGAACAACCGAAGTGCCGAACGCCGAAGCCAAACGCCGGTCGCCGGATTGTACTACCAGGCCGGTCGCCGAAGCCAGCGGATCGAAGGCGTCTCTGGAATGGTGTGGCGGTGCGGCGGTGCGATTCACGAATGACCAAACAAAACTAATTGAGCCGGCCCTAATTATCAATTCAGATTTTTTTTTTAAGTTTGAACCGGCCGGGTCATGAAAAACCGGCGGGTCTACCAGTCAAACCCGAGTTTTGACTGGGTTTGACCGGGTCAACACGGGCCAAAGGGTAATCTGGGTCCAGACCGACCCGAGACCCTTTTGGGTGGCCGGACACCGGTCCGACCGGCCGGGCCGGGTTTCAAATCACTGGTGACAACAGCTACCAAAGTTACTGAACTATATAGGAATACGAAAATCCGAGCAATGAAATACTAGGCAGATAGTCTTTTACATGAACAAATAAAAGTTTTGTTTCTTGAAATAAGATGTAATAAGGATGCTTCAATGTTCGAAAAAAAATGTGTGAACATCATGTAACATATAGTGCCATGTAGCTAAAGGGTAAAGACTGTAGAGTGAGAAAAAAAATTAAGTTTAATCAACAAAAATAAAAGATGACATTACTAACCAGCCAAAGCAACGCTACTGTTTTATGATAAAAACCCAAAATAAATCCTAAACATACTGAAACATGCATCCCTCCTTTATTATAAAACCGAAATCACGATAACCAAGATTTTTAGAAATTTATAGCTAGCAACCAGACTGATCTACTACAGTACAAAAGACATCTCTCATTTCTTAAATATGGTAGCACAAGGAACTGAATTAATGGAAACAACCTTATACATGTAAACATAATGACAATGTATGCCAGTGATTTAAGAGGAGTAAGTCTTACTACTAACCTGAAATGTACAGGAGCATAAGTGCGGAAAATGACCTGAGTCTTAGTCCTATTAACTTCTGCATGGATCCACTTGAACAAAGTCTTAATTGATGTTTTATAAGCATCATCAACGCTCATCTCCATCTTCACATCATTCCCTTCTTGGAAATAGCATCCCCTGCATTACAGTTTTTATTACTTTGTCAGTTGCATCATGAGAGCCAAAGTTCTTAATCACTCCGGGCTTATTATCATTCAGCATAAAGACAAGTTGATAGACCATGTTCATGTCTGTCTCAAAGACAGGTGTCAATACTTGTAGTTGTCAACACAAACCATAAATCCTATCAGAGCAGAATGGAAAGTAAGGATTAGGCAAGAAAACATGCCAGCAAACATACATGGAAACTATGGATAAGGGAGTGCTCACAAGGCCATGTACAAATAAAAAATGCAAAAATAAAATTTTATGAAATTTTGAAATATGCCCAACTCCAAACAGTTTTTTTCCTCCCTGTTTTCTTTTTGGAACATATATTAGATATATGTTGGCATGAAATTTTGGTTTTTGTTCTCCTTGACAGAATATATAGAAAAATATCAGATATGGCTGTTTAGTAAGAACTTGGCGACGCAATCTTTTCTTAAGGATGGCTGACATAAACCTACAAAATTTAGTAGTATGCATTATACAGAAAAAAGACAACTTAACTGCTTCATGCGACAAAGATAAAAGTAGAAACATCGAAAAGGTGTTTGGAATGTAGTGTCTTTTATAATTTGTAGTTCAAGATCATGAAAATCTAACATAAGTAAATATTATCAAATGATAGACTAAGCATTATGAACACACAAATTAGTCAAGTTAACCGGAGAATATGTGAACATAATTATATTTCCAGTCAGCTAGATGATGAGTAGTTAGACAATTTCGACATAAGAAATTTTAATCCTATTAAAATCTGAGTGGCCATACATGAGGTTACAAGTTTACATTAAGAGAATTAACATTATACAAGCTGACAGTAAGTGAATGGATGCTTTAACTCACAACAGAAACATATTTTACTATAATTTCCCATCATTACAATGAGGGACATTATTTATTTATTTCATGTCAGTTACACAGTTTTCTACTCGGAAAAGAATTTACCCATACACTCAATTGATAATTAGGATAATTAGGTTGCTTTTAACTCATACTCTGAATGGGAACTACTAATACTAAATGTGGTACTTACTCTCTAACTGTCTTCTCATAGTTCCACCAGTGCCCAGTATTGAAAACAAGCACATCTGCATCCCTCCATTTAGGGGATGTCCAATCTAAGACATCCAGTTTAAGTGTTGTCTTAATTTCCTCTGGTACACCTGGTTGGGGGCGACTCTGGAGAACCAAAAATGGAGCTCTGTAGTACTCCACTGTGCAGTTATAATCCCTGAATTTAAACACTAAGAATCCCATATGTTTCGTAATTGGATTACCATTAACTTCGTATACTGAGCTCTTGTTGGAAACATCCATCGAAAGCATGCACAGCAGAGACTCCCATTGATTCCTCCCTATTGAATCTCCAACGAACACCACTCTTTTGTTCCGTAATTTATCCAGCATGTTCCTTGCATCAAAACTTTGGAGAGAAGAAAAATAATTTAAGAGGAATAGCAAATTCTGCAGAATTACTTGCTAGAGTATCTTAAGAACGCATTCTTCCATTATTTTTGTAAATGGAGGTACAGCTTCCATGTAACTGAAATATTTCTAATCATTAACATTTCCAAAACGCCAAAGTTCTGCAATTTTGAATTATTATTATTACAATTAATACAAAAAAGGATAACTTGATTCGACAATTCAAAGTGATAAGCCTATGATAGGTCGCCTAAAAAGATTCAGAAAGTAATAGAGATATTAAACTTCCTGTTAATTTGGGTGTTTGTTTGGGGGTTGTTCATTTGAGTCTCAACAATTGGATAACTATTGATATGAAACAGTTATCCTACCTCTCCTAAAAAAACTAATAAAAGAAGAAGAAACATCCGCTTTGCCCAAAGAAAGTAAAAAGTAAATAAAGGGTATATATGTCTTCTACATTAAGAAAGAAACCAACCAAGTAGCATAATGACAGAGTCACTAACTGAAAAAAAAAGCAACCACAAATGCTGGAAACAAAGACAGCAATATAAGGCTAATTTGTTTATAAGTTCAGAGAATAGAGGATCATAAAGTTAGAGTACAGCCAATTTCTACTTATGAAAACCTATGACAACATACACGAGAAACAATAAAAGAAGATAACTAGATGTGGAGAACCAAGTGACCATTGATCTGTCCTTGTTAATGTACGTCAAAAAGCTAGGGTAAATTTTCACAATTGTCTCCAACTATATATGTTATCCGGCTCATTACACAAACTTTATTTTCCCAACGGTCTTTTTAATTTGTTTAGACGGTCAAAGAGTAGAACCAAATGACCACCTGTCTTTCTTAATATTCATGACAAAGATAGGGCTATTTTCACAATTGTCCTCCAGCTATACTCATTATCCACACTCATTTGTCAAATCTTATTTTGTAACATCACCAACTTTCATAATGTAGCAGATATTGTCAACAACAACAACAAAGCCTTATCCCACTAGGTGGGGTTGGCTATATGGATCATACGACGCATATTCGTTGATCCATGTTCATAAGATTCGACAGGATTTTATGCTGGCTGTCGGGGCCTAACACAACCCTCCTCCTTTATCCGGGCTTGGGACCGGCTATAAAATATAGGCGGAGTTAGAGGCATCATACCAATCAACCTAAAAACTTACTGGCGATAAAAAAATGTTTAAGGCTATATTTCACAAGAACAATACCTTTCCATGGTTTTTTTTAAGATCAAGAAAATCATATACATCAGCATGCCAAGGCTCCAAATATACAGCAAACGCACCCTTTCGCTTGCCTCCTCCAAATATAATGTAGCAGATATTGTCATGTTAAAAAAACTAGTGATTAAACGGTTACCAATTAGGATGACTTGAAGACAGCCACGTTGACAGCTCAAGACAGGGTTCCTAGAACTGGTCGACTGGGAAATTCTAAGTGTGAGGGGAACATAAATTGCTGGAAAAGTCCAATCACATAAATGATGCTGAGTATGAACAGATTGCCGACTTTTGGCAACTTAAGCTTCCAATGCGGATTAAAATATTTGCGCAGCACTTGAGAAGACAATGACTGCCCACTAAGTGCCATAGATTGAGATGGACACCACAGACGTGTACTTCGTGTGATTTCTGCAATGATCCCAAGAAGACATAAACCACCTCTTTTAGGTGTTCAGTAGCGAGAAGAGTCTGGATAGAATCAGGTTGCTGCTGGATTGACGGGAGTGCGTCATCAGATTTTTGGAGATCACTCAGATTTGTCAGGCGAGAGTAAAATATTCAATCCTACATATCTAGAGGATGTTGATCTGTACTGTTCACTTTTTTATGGCCTATTTTTTTTGAAACGAGAAAGGACGACTAACAAAAAGGTAGTCATCCAAGAGTTCCATTAATAATAGTAGATATTACAGTAATTTTGATAAAGGCCAACAGAAAGGCATATGTCCATGAAAACAAAATGACAACAGCACGCTACCCAAACCAAAAATGACTTCACATCTCAACGCACCAGCAACCGCCATTACAACCGCCATCACATGTTGGCCACACCGGAGAGTGCAGAGCGCAACCAACAAAAGTCACAGAACCAGATTTGCCCCTAACATTTAGGCGGATTACGAACACTCTTTCGCCGGACACCACACGCCTGAGCCACCAAGGCAAAGACGTCCGGGTCGCGCACCGTCAGAGTCACCAGCCACATCTGAGGCACAAAGGGCAGCACTTGTCACCACATTTGCGGCACAAAGTTTGTCAGCCAATGCCACAGGTCCAGTCACACCTGTCCCCGATGCTGCTGAGACGTTGGCGAGGCCAGGAACAAGGTCGGCAGTCAGATTTTTCCCATCATTAGCCCGTTGATCCACTACAGATGCCACGGATCCAGAATTGTTGTTGGTCTTGCAAGGTCGGCATGAGGACGCCGTAGTCGCCCCACAGGTGGTCGAGCCCCTGCCTACTGCTGTCCTCCGCCATACACCACCCCGTGAGTGCAAAAGAAAGTGCTGGGCCGGCTGGCCCATCGCCAGAAGTCGCCGAGGTGGACCAGTTCTGGCACCAGGATGTCAGCGGACGTGCCTGGAACCCTCATGGTCCGCCACCTCCCTATTTGGCTTCAATGCAATACATGTATTTTTATCGGGAGACAGGTGCAATGTTGAAATATTATCTCAATATCTAGATCTATGGTAAGGGAATAAACAATGTGATGATATCTTCTACTGCAACCTTTCAGTGCAACTTTAACATGAATGAATAAATCTGGATTAGCGCACCTGGTTCCCATCATTTACCCTTTTGTAATGTTTGCAGCATTACGAAAGTTGAACAACCATTTTGTACAAAATAAAGTTTGAGGACTACGCTGGTGTAAGGAGTATAATTGGAGGACAGACACAGAAAGTATGAAAAACAAAAAGGTCTCGGAGTCTTCTTTTAAGATAGGAAAGGAAACAAAGGGCAACTGCCAGTTAGATCCTGAGACAACCATAATATCCAATGTTACTAGCAATTGATTAATTCAATTGAGGGGGAATGTCTCTCCCAACAGAGTATTTGCCCAGGCTTGAATGCGAGTCTACGCTCCCATATCTTAACAGTGGCCCATACCATTTTTACCATCTGAATAACCCAGTGGTTGTCACTTTGAATGAAATCAATGAATACTCAAGCTGGCCTCCCAACATAATTTGTCCTTTAATTAAAAAGGTTCCTATTTTTCCCTTTAATGAAATAATCAGCACTAATGCACCGGATCCCATCAGAACTCCGAAGTTAAGTGTGCTTGGGCGAGAGTAGTACTAAGATGGGTGACCTCTTGGGAAGTCCTCGTGTTGCACCCTTTAAAAAGGCGGCGGGCGAAATGATAGCGCGCGTAGAAGTGGAGACGGCCGGCGGCGATATTACTTTGAGATTCGTCTATCGAGGTAAGCATCGTGGGATTTCTTATTCTCCATTCGTGGAATTCATGCCATATTGTTCGCTTTCACTATCATTCTGTCTCGCGCCATTGATCCGGTTGGTGTTTTTCGCATTGGAAACGATTTGGGGGGACACCTAAAGATATTGTCTTTGTCTTTGTTGATGATGGATTTATCCACGTTGCGTTTCTTTGACTTCTAATGTTGAAAAACATGATTGAGATCGAGCGGAGTTTTGTGTATCTTTCTGTATATATTAATCGATGATGGCAATATAGACTGCGTTATCTTTCTGTATAGTTAAATGCTGAAGAGTACTGTGCGTTACTGAGATAAAGTTAGCAGCTGGTTGCTCTTTTAATGCTTTAGCTTAAAATAGTTCATTTATTACTAGAATCTCAGACGCATCTGTTTGATGTTGTTTGCATTTGCATACCTTATCTTTGTGAAATCCTTTGCAGATTAGTATAAACCTCATTATGGTGATTGGCATACAATTCTATGTGTTTGATCCTTTAAGGGATTGGCGGTTTCCTTTTGAGTGTTCTAGAATGTCAAAGTAAGAAATTTTATCTGGGCATAGTAAATGGTGTGAAGTAATTTACTGTACAACAACTTTCTTTTTTGTAACATTCAGGTAATACAAAATTGACTTACTCTTGTGCATACATACGTTTCTATGATGTCATTCACATATTATCACATATTACTGTCAGGTTCATTACCACGTGTGCTATGTCTTCATCTGATTTCCCATGGTTCAGTATGTGGTCCTTAGTTTAAAACAACTAGGAAAAGTCCTAATTCACCTTAGGGACACCATCAACAAATGTGCATTATGAGGCAAAACCATTCTTATAGTTTAGGGAGGAGATCAGCAACATTTGTCATAATAGCCCTTGACAATCTCAAAGCAGAACTTGATATCCAAGTCTGATTCCGCTGAGGGTGGATTGCCAGGATTGGTTTTTGGTTTCTTGTCCCTGTTCCATTTACAGTAACTTTCTGGTCGTCAGAGGGCACATAGTGCTTGAATCCTACGGCCCTATGGGAACCTTTGGAAGCCAGTTTGTATTGTTAGGTGTGATTAGGTCCAGATTTGGATTTATGGTTCGTGTGCTAATATTGTTCCTTTGTTTCCAGATGCTGAGTAACCCAAGAGCTATGAGCGTAAAATTGTTTTAACAATTATGCATGCCTTAATGTGGCCAACTAGTAAGAAATGGAAGAGTTGAAAGAATTTTTGAATTCATGAGCATTGGTTGGAACTTGTTTCACTAAATTTAAATTATGGATCCATGTACATGATTAACTTGCGAATAAGATTAGATGACAAATTAATTTTAGTATTAAAGGCTGAACTTAATAGAATGATTATTATAATAATATTTTGTCCATGATTAAGTTAGCTATAAAGATAGTTGATTTTTAATTAAATAAATGATAAACAGATTATTTCCACATTGCTGGAAGGCAAATTATTATCTAGTATTAATAGTATATGAGAAATGGAAAAATACATATATTACAATATAAATTTTTTGTCTACAAATACATTATTATAATAGTCTGACTTAAATTAAATAATTAAAACGAAATGAAATATGTTATTTTCCAAATTTTGTTTAAATGTAATGTTAAATAGTAACTCTGTATCACTCTGAAGAAAAGTAATAACAGTGTATTTAAGTTTATAGAACTGATAATTAGTAGCTGATGATCTGAGTGATGTGACCTAGGACAAATAAGTATAGATTTACTTTATGATTTACTAATAATTGAAACTGATTTGACTCATAATTAGTAAATATAAGAATATAGAAGAATCATAATTATATCAATTATTGGTTGTGGAAACTTGTGATATGGAAACCTATTTTTGTCATCCGTGGATGTATACTGATCAGATTTGAAATCATGGTGGTATCATATTACAAATTTTTGCAGGAGGGCTTATATCTATGGACTAATGCCCTTTTTATCGTTTGAAATTGAGATCTTTAGATGCATATATGATGCTATTTTGGCCATTATCGATTTTATATAGGTCGTGCTGAAATTTTTGAAAACATGCTGCACTTGTTTGATTTTTGTATATATATATATATATAAAATTACCTATGTAATCCCTCGTGGCTGTGATAGAGTAAGTCGAGGCTGGTTCTCACAAGCAATATATCCTGTAATTGTTCTTATAGTATTTCTTCATTATTGTTGAACTATAACAAAAACTCCGCCTATGTTCTATAACCGGTCCCAAGCCCGGATAAAGGAGGAGGGTTGTGTTAGGCCCCGACAGCCAGCGTAAAATCCTGTCGAATCTCATGAACATGAATCAACGAATTGGCGTCGTATGATCCATGTAGCCGACCCCACCTAGTGGGATAAGACTTTGTTGTTGTTGAATGAAATAATCCAGTTTTTAATGCCTCAGGATTCGACAGCAGTGCCACCAGAGGAAACCATAGGGCCAGATTGCAAGAGTGGAAGTGGAACTGCACTCTGCCTTTTTATGGATAGCTAATCTCCATATACAATTACAATCTACAATATTCAACGTCCACAAGGCCATGAAAACTGATGCAGATGGTGTTCCAAGAGTACAAGGTCACAAAAAATTCAACTTGACCACATATCTAAGCAAGCATAATGTGATGATTGGATTTGGATTCAACATTGCTTCTAATACTACTACTAAGAGGACACAACAAACGTGCTAATTGTAGTCTCAAAAGGATGCAGAAAATGAGGTTGGAAAAAAGGAACAACAATCCATTGAAACCGGCTGCACTAAAAGGAAGCACGAACTGCTCAATGAAGACTTGGAATGCACTCGATTGGCACTAATGCACGTACACAGATCATATGTATATAAAAGGAGTTTGTAAACATGAAATCAAAAGCAAAGCTTGCAGCAATTAGATGTAACGACAGGGACTGTTGAGGATCAAGAACATAAGCTGATAACAAAACAGAATAGTCGAGAAAAGAGAAACTGGTTTCCGAACCGTGGGAGATCGCAGCGGGACGGTTGCCATCGCCACTTGGTGTAGAAGCTGTCGGGACGACCATTCTCAGCGCAGCGGAAGCCCTCGTCCATGAAAGGGCACTCCTTGGACTCGTACAGTGGGTACCCTTCATCCCAAACCCACTCCCCCTCGAACCAATCACAAACCCCACCTCCGCGCCCCCCACCCATCCTATGAGACGGCAGCACCTTAAACCCCAAACCCCAACGGCCAACGCGCCCGACGCCGTCCGCGTCCGCCGAACGGCCCGGCCACAGCAGGCGGTAGTCGGAGTAAAAGAAGCCGGGGAGGAGAATCACCAGCAGCAGGAAGAGGAGGGCGGAGCAGAGGAAGAAGCCAAGCGCACCAGCGTGCTCGAAGGGCTTGACGAGCCTGCCGAGGTGGAGCAGGGGCGACATGGGCCTCTGTTCCCCGCCGCTCGCGTCGCACCTCCGGTTCTCCGCCGGTGATCTCGGCGACGGTGAGCACTCTCTCATGGAAGAAGAAGAGGAGGAGGAGGGTGAAAGAAGCGCCAGCATCAGTAATGATTTGAGAAGAGTGGGCAAGCGTGCTCGAAGGGCTCGAGTATTTTGCCAACTTTTAAAAATGGTGCATTGCGGAGAGAGAATGAGAGAGAATATTGATATTATGTAAAAAAAAGTGTGTGAGAGAGGAGAGAGAGAGAGGGGATGCAGATGAAGCAAAGGGAGGCCGCAGCAGCAGCAGTCACGGGCGTCCCTTTCCTGCATATATCATTTTTTACATTTTGTTATTATTAAGGATAAAAATGGAGAGAATAAATGGATTGTATTTAACTGCTTTTTATCTATAGATAAATAAAAATATGAGGAATATGGTGTCTTTAATTTTATCTTTATTATTAATAATAACTCGGTTCGTTTATATATTTTTATATTAATTATATTATTTTTATCTTTAGCAGATACGATCCATTGCCGACTTGAAAACATTTCAACCAAATTTGGAAGTTTTTTTTTAGTTTTAATCTTTTCTTAGATTAGTTGGAATAAATTGTTTATCTTTGCTATCTCATAGCATAAAAAAACATCAAAATGTATTCATTCTCCCTCACGGATAAAATTTACCACTCGCGGCCGATCAATGTTTTTAAAACCGAATCGGTAATTGAATCGGCCAACTGGGTGATTGATTTTATCGGATTCGATCATATTTTTATTAAAATAATATTATTTATATTATTTTAAGAAAATAAATTATAAATTATAATATCAAAGGTGATAAATAATAAATAAAAACCATATTAGTCATCATTTTAAATCAATGAAATAGTAATAATTTTTTTATATTGTAAAATATGTATTATTTATAATTTAATTTTATTATTTATTAATTTCATGAATAACTTTATTTTTTATTTAAATATTTATTTATTACTATCTTTCCATGTTTTATTATATAATTTCAATATTTTCTTTATATTATATATTTCCTTTTTCATGTTCATCCTATAAAATTTATTATATTAGTTATGTTTTAATTTTTAATATAAATTATTCAAATTTATCATATAATTTTCTCTTTTATTTAAATTTGACTTTATTTTTAATTTCTTACCTTTTATTTCCAAATTCAAATTTAATTTCCTTATTGTTAATATCCTTTTTTGCATTGATTCTATAAAATCTAATCCCTTATTTTTCTCCTCCTCCTATTCTTCCACCATTAATATTTAATACTATAATATCCTATTCCTTATTTTTCTCCTCTATCTATTCTCCCACCATTAATAATATAATATATTTTCCTTTCTTCTATTAATTCAGTTTTTTTTACCTTTTTGAAAAAAATAGATTGGACCGATTTTTCGGTTCAACCCTTTGGCCAGGTTGACCCGGTTCAATTTGGTTTTTCTACAATTCTGGACCAGACCAATGTTCAGCTGGAGGTTGAATTCGGACCGGCCGATCCGATCGGATTTTAAAAATACTGCAGCCAATATTATGAAAATTGGATAGCCAGTTCAACCGGTTCAATTGCGAACCGGTCGGTGATCCGATCCGATTAGATTGTAAAATTGGATTTGACATTGAACCGAGGAAAATCAATTGGACCGGACCGGTTGAATCAATTCAATCCCAATTTTGAAAAAAAATATAAAATAATAAAAATAGGAAAGTTAAAAAAGGAAAAAGGAAGGAATATAAAAAAGGTAAAAAAAGGAAGGAATATAACATGCATAAAATTAAATAGGAATAGGAATGGAAATAGAAAAAGTAAGTATTTGAAATTGTCTAACAACAAAATAGGAAATTATTAATGGGCATAAATAAAGGAAATAAAAAAGGAAAGTATTAAAGAAATAAAAGAAAAAACAATAATTTAAGATAAACTTCATCAATATAGCATCTATCATCATTAAATAATAGATGCTAAATTAATCATAATCTATTTATATTTATATATTAATAATCATTATTTATTATTATTAAACCTTTTAATAAATAAACATTATGTTATATTAATTTTTAATCTATTAATAGTACAATATTCAAATACTATATCCTATAACTTATATTATATCTTTATAATTATTATAAATAATATTATTTTAATAAAATTTAGTTCAATCCGATTGAACTCGGTCGGACCGGTTCAATCGTGACCCAATAAGAAATCTGATCCGATTATGAAAACAATGCTCACGACATTGATACAAGCTTGATGACGCGATTCGTAATCATATTATATTACTTTTTTCACGATTCTCTTCCACGTATAACTACATATATAATTGAGTTATTTTCATAAACCTTCCCTAAATTATCATGATTTTTTACATTTAATTACGGACTTTAATTTTATCTTTAAATTATCACGACTTCTCCACTTTAATTCTCTCAGCCACTTTTATTTCATTTTTCGTTACTTTTACTTTTTTTATTTATGAAAAGACTAAATTATCCCTCCCTCTAGGAAAATATGAAATAACAAATATAAAAAATAAAAATATAATTGGAAGGAATAAAGTGGTAAACAAAAAAATTGTCATTATGAAAAAGGTAAATTACCCTCCCCCGATTTATTTCATTTATTTCATTTTTATTATTTGATGTGTTATGGAGGGGGGTAATTTAGTCTTTTCATAAATGAGAAAAATCAAAAGTAACGAAAAATAGAAGTAGATGGAATGACTAAAGTGGAAAAATTATGATAGTTTAGAGATAAAAAAAAAATAAGTTCGCAGTTTGAAATTAGATGCGAAAAATCTCAATAATTTATGAGAAGTTTATGAAAATTCTAAGGCTTAATGACATTCCTAAATATGTTACATTGTTCTTTTTCACCGTTTCTATTTAATGTAGTTTTTTTTTTTATTTTCACCATCTCTTCCATTTATATTATCACTAAAATTTCATTTTATTGTTTCGTTTACTAAAATTATAAATTATCATTAAAACTCAACTATCCTTCTTGCATTTACTAAAACTATAAAGTATACATATATATATATATATATATATATGTGTGTGTGTGATTAATGTACCTCTAGAGCACCTTTCGCTATAGAGGAATGCTGAGCATAACTCAACTGTTAATTCACTATGGATCTTATTGATTTAATCTCATCATTTAAAAATATTGATTATCTCAATGTTGATTAGTGGATCAACAGTTGAAATGCGATCAACATCCCTCCAGAGCGAAAGGTGCTCTGGAGGTACATTAATCCTTTATATATATATATATATATATGTGTTGAGCGCATCTCGACCATTGATCTACTAATCAATGAATCCGATTAAAAGTGATTAAACTCCATTTAAAAATATCAATTATCTCAATCATTGATCAATACATCAACGATTGAGATGCGTTCAACATCTCTCTAAAACGAAAGATATAAACACTTTCAAGCCTTGGGATAGGTCGCATAGTATGGATCGAGTGGACTTTTCATTATTAAAACTCTATAATTTTCCACTGTTTTTATAAACTAATATTTTCTATTAAGAGGTCTAGATTTTTTTATAAAAATTATATTTATAAAGGATATTGATAATATTAAGAGGTATTTTATTTTATAAATTGATGTTAATCATATGTTATGTGTTGTAATACTATTTTTATGACTTGTATAAATTTTATATGTATATAACGAGAAATATTATGTTTATTACGTAATTTTATGTATACCATAAGTATTTAAAATATAATAGGAATATATTTTTATATAATTTTAATTATGTAAGTCTTCATCGGTCCACATCTAGGATAGTTTTTTAAAATTTATAAATCACCTATTTTTTTCAATTTTGAAAACTTAAAAAGTTTAGATCGAGTCGGATTGTTTTAAGTTTTCTATTTTTCGGTTGTTTGGCTTATACCCATATCTTCCATTATTCCTATTTATCTTTTTCTTATATCTTTATTTTTAGAAAATTGCATTCTCTCTTCCACTTATAAATTACCATTATATTTTTATGTTATTAAAACTATAAATTAACATTCACCCAGTCCACTCAGGAACTGATGTCCAACTCGAGGATCGAATACACGGATTGAAGATGACTCGATTCGATCCGATTATTTAAATTTTTTTACTTTTTATTTAATTGTAATTATATATTTGATTTAAAATCATAAAAAAGTTAAAATAAATTATTTAAGTATGAAAATAATACATAAGTATTGGGAAAATAAAATGTTTTAAGTATGAAAATAAATATTAAATAAATTTTTATATTAAAAATGTAAGTAAAAACGTTAAAATAAAATAAAAAATGATACTTCCAATCCAATCCGATCTAAATTAGGCAGGATCAAATTTGTTGTCCCAAAATTCTGTTCACGAGTCATATCTTGGTGGACCCATATTCTGCTATCTTAAAACTAAAAGCAATAGTTTTTCCGTTACTAATATGCAACGGGGAGAGGAAAGCACTTTCTTTCTTGATCATTTTACATTTATTTCGATCTATTATATAAAAAAAACTTCTTGTTGACCATATATTATGCCTCAAAGATAATTTACTAACACTTAAAATAGTTATTATTTTGTGAAACTCAATAAAGGTTGTGGATGGTCTAATTGTTCAAAATAATCCAAAAAAAAATTTAGTTATCTTATTTTAAATAAACATTTTTGTTTATACTAAAATTTAATAACAGGTTATTCAACTGTGCTTATCGCCACAAACTTCTCTAGTTAAAAACTTAAAAAAATAATAGAAAGGGGAACACATTAAGAAATATGTATTATTACGGTAAGTATGTACAGTTTAGTAATAATTTTCTTGTACCTTTTTATATGGCAGTAGGAAAATAAATTGAGGAATGATATTTGTTTTCCCCAACTTCTGACGGGAAAAGGTAAAATAATAAATGTTGCATGTTATTGTAAAAATATCACAAAAAAAAATTATTAGCTTTTTTCGTGTGAATTAGCTAAAGACAAATAGGAGGGTAGTAATTACTATTGGGGATGGGATGGGATGGGATTGGATTGGAGTGTGGGGAATTCGAGTTCGGGTCGGGATTCATCCTGATCGAACTCAACTTGAGTTTTACCGAGTAAACAAATTTCAAACTCAGTCACAGTCTCGAACCCGGCTGGGATCGGGTCAGACATGGAATTTCAGGAAAAGTCAGGTTTTAAACCGGGACAGTGTGCTTGGCGAGCTCATCAAGAAGGACGAGGCGGACGGAGGTCTGGATATCTCGAGAGGTGATTGTGGGCTTCTTGTTGTAGCGCGTGAGTCGAGACGATTCCTGCGCGAGCTTCTCGAAGATGTCATTGATGAAGGAGTTCATGATGGACATGGCCTTGCTCGAGATGTTGATGTCCGGGCCATATCCGGGTGCACCTATTTTATAACCTTGAAGATGTAGATCTTGTACGTCTTTGTTCGCTTCTTAGCAATGTTTTGAAAAATCGGATCAAACCGATCGGTTCAATCGGTTCAATCGTGAATCGACCGGTGATCCGTTCCGGATAAGGTCTAAAATCGATTTTGATGTTGAACCGGAGAAAACCGGTTGAACCGGCTAGTTGGTCCGGGCCGATTGAACCGGTTCAACCCGGTTCAATTCAAATTTTGAAAAAAATGAATTAAAATAATGACAAAAATAGAAAAGTTAAGAAGGAAAAAAAAAAGAAAGAAATAAAAAAAATGTAAGGAAGGAATGAATATGATAGGTATACATTAAATAGGAATGGAAATAAAAAAGATAAGTATTTGAAATTACTTAGCATTAAAATAGAAAATTATTAAAAGACATAAATACAGAAAATAAAAAAGAAAAGTGTTAAAGAAAAAATAGATACTAAATTAATATAGCATTTATATCATTAAATAATAGATACTAAATTAATAATAATCTATTTATATTTAAATGTTAATTATTATAATTTATCATTATTAAAATTTTTAATAAATTACAATTATGTTATATTAATTTTTAATATTTTTAATAGGTTATTAATACAATATTAATATACTACATTATATAACTTATATTATATCTGTATAATTATTATAAATAATATTATTTTAATAAAATCTGGTTCAATTCGATCGAACCGATCAGACCGGTCCAATCGTGACCCGATAAGGAATCCGGTCCGATCGCCGGTCCAGTTCTGAAAATATTGCTTCTTAGCCTTCTTCTTCTCCTTATTGCCGCCCTCGCCCTCCGACGCCGGGAGTTGCTTCTCAGCCTTGGGCTTCTTCTCAGCGGATGCCTTTCCGATGGTGGTCTTCTTCTAGTTGTCCTCCGGTAGAGCCTTCTCCACTGTTGGCTTTTTCTCCATGTGGCCTTGGGCGCCATCTTTGACGATGATCGGATGGGGATTTGGAGGGACATGTTGGGCAATTTGGGGAAGGAGAAGAGACGGTTAATTTTTGTTGAGAGGCGGATGGACGCTATATTTAAAGTAGGTGGAATTGTGTCTATTGGAGGGTGGGTGTTCATTACGGATCGCTAACATGGGAATCTATCAACCATTTAATTATTTGAAGGCTTGTAGAAGTCAATGGTGTCGATGTAATTATTCTCTAAGGTATAGGATCCAAGTGGGCTATGGGCTGCGGGCAGCAGGTTAGCGACTTAACAGGTAGAGTTACGGGTTTAATGTATTATATCATTATGAAAATATATTCTAAAAATAATAATATATAGTCCGGGTCACATGTCACGATCCCGATTTAACCCACGAGTTAAACTAGAGTTCGCGACTCATTACGGACGGTCAAATAAAAGTATGAAGAAATGCGAAAACGTGATATAATTTACTCTTCCTTTTACAATATAAGAGTAAAAATGTATATCATTAAATAAATTACATAATATGTGATCATTTCAGAGCAAACTGATACTCCTTAAGTTGTACATTTTATAAAATAAATTTATTTTTGTTATAACTTATTTTGACAAAAATAATAAAATCGACCAACTCTCTCGACATCCTAACAAAAGGACACGAAAATAACAACTCCTCTCAATACCTTTACATCGAAAGAGTTATCCCTACTAAGATTATGAGCTCGCTCAATCCAAGAAGTTATACTGATATGAAAAATATTAGAAACAACATTATGAAAAAAAAATAGCTAAGTAAGTTGATAACTCATAATCTATGTGTTACCATCTAATCAATTCGTAGTGACATAAAAAAGCATGCAATAATCATAATAGCAAAATAGACATTTTTATATAATTGATAATTATGTATATAACATACTAATAAGAAACATCACACTCAACTTGCAGTCAATATCATATAAATCATATCAAACATATGTATGCAAATGCAACACTCTCATATGAATGCACGGATCACCAACTGGCCAGTGGTCGGTAGGTGGACTATAGAGGTGGCTCTCATCGTGATCAGCGATGTAGTACTTAGCTCCATCCTATCTCATCCCTTTCGGAGAATAAATCATATAGCGATAGGTGGACTTTAGAGGTGGCCCCTACGGATTCTAAAGGTGGCCCCCATCGCGACTACTCACGATGTGGCACTTAGCTCCGCATGGCACTTAACTCCAATCTATCTCATCCTATTTCTGAGAAACAAGATGATGCATTGGATTCTAGAGGTAGCTCCCATCGTGATCAGCGATGTATCACTTAACTCCAACCATCATACATGCAATGCAGGCATATGCAAATGCATGATTCATCACATAACGATCATATCTCGAATATCAGAAGATGAATCAAACTCATTCAAACGGAATAGGATTACATCCCATAAGATGGCTCCATAACATTTCACATATGCTTTACCAATGAACCATCAATTGATCAATCATTCAAAATATAATTTTCATATAAACTTGACGATATATGAATTTAATACATATAACAATTATATCTCAAATATCAGAAGATGAATCATATCAAATACCATTTCAAACGAAATAAGATTGCACTAATCCATTCATTTCATATCACATATGCTTTTCAAATGTGCAATCATACAATCATTCAGATATACTTTTCATCATTGCATTTTTCAAAATCAATTCATAGTATATCCAAAGCATATTCAATACATATAATAATCGATGTCATCCCGAATTCAAAGAGGTGAAAACATAGATATGAGAAACCAACTTACCTATAAGAGTTACCAAAAGATTTTTCCTTTCCTTTTTCACTACTTTACTCTTATACTCCTATACAATAATAATAAGAAACACATCACTTCTATGCTCTGAACAGAAGCCTATCACACATGAAAGACAATTGTTTGAAATGGTATATGAACCTTAAACATTTACTCTTTTAACTATTAAACATAAGTATTGACTTAATATTATGACAGATTGTACACATAGTAAAGAAAAATCCATATATTCTGGT
Organism: Pontederia crassipes; assembly: GCA_030549335.1. Taxonomy (NCBI): domain Eukaryota; kingdom Viridiplantae; phylum Streptophyta; class Magnoliopsida; order Commelinales; family Pontederiaceae; genus Pontederia; species Pontederia crassipes. The sequence goes on from CM060190.1 coordinate 43,632,448, forward strand.
ATACATAATCAAATGACATCATTCTAATTTTTTTTACTTTCATATTACATAGACATTAATCTGTAAAAATTTCATATCCTATTTCATTATGGTTTGCTCTCATGAAAATCAACATTCATCCTAACTTTTATGTTGTTTCTATGTTCTGACAAGCTGAGTAACTTTACTTTTATGATTTATATAAAATAATAAACATTCCTTATTCTAGTACTTTTAATTTTTCCAAATAGTATACATCCTAGGGTACACGCTAGTAAAATTACTTGAATTTATATATATTTGTACTGAGCACAATAAATTTAACCAATACTAGCACAATCTGCCCTAAGCTCCATCCTGACAGACCGCGTAAGGCTCGGTAAAATATTTATAACTTTCGCTACACATATCATTTTCTAGTGATTCCAATTGTCGATGAGACCTAATGGCCTTTCACCCCTAGCCACAAGTCATCCCCGTATTTCGCCACATACATGGGTTCAGTCCTCCAAGGCCTGTTAGAGCTCTCTTCAACCTGCTCATGGCTAGATCAATCGGTTTCGGATCAAATAGGAAGAACATAAATCATCAATATCTATAACATTCTAAATTATCAAATAATTTCACGACATATTGGATTTAATACATAATTTATAAATTTGAATAGCAATTTCGACGGACAGAGTGATAGTACCTTAATACTGATGGCATAACTTTCGTTTCATACCTCCTATTAACATGATTCTAAATCTCATGTAAACTAGACTCGGAGATTATTCTACATGTTAAATTTCTTAATTTTTAAGGGCGAATTGATACGAAAGAAAATATTAGGAAGAACACCATCAGTCTAGGGTTAGAAACTTCACCTTTAATGATCTTCCTTCTGGAATTTCCTTCAACGTCCATGAAAGAAGTCGTGGTCTGAAATTTTTTGTGTGTTGTCTAGAGAGAAGGATAAGACCATACGAATTTTTTCAGATTTTTATCACCTAAATAGGTCGGTTGGAAAAATAGCCTAAACATGAGGTGGCAAGCTGCTAGGTTGCTGGCAGCTTGCATGTCAAGAGTTGAAATTCTTGTCCAATTAAAATTTAACATTAAAAATAATTAATTTCATCCCTAATTGATATTAATTAGTATAATACAATCCGTGTAATTTATTCACGTATTTATATATTAATTTTTGTTACACATATATTCATATGCCACTTGTCGACATTTGATTGGTCCACTAGACTTAAATCCAATCTTAACAAACCACATGCATAGTTAACCATAAGAGAATATACTTTATCATAATATGATTATTAATCATACTTTAGTACTTTAATTAAATTTTATAAATTCTTATTATATCACTACGTGACATTACAACATATACTACAACACATATATTTAATTGATTATAGCCATATAATATAGAATCCAATATGGATTAGATCTTGGATATTACATCACGGGCCAAGAAATTGGGTGGCAAACCCGATTCTGACCTGGAACCCGTTGGGTTTTCATATTGTTATATCCGGATCTAACTCGGGCCGAGTTTTTTTATCTTATTTACCAGGTTAGTGCGGACTAAGTCGACCTAATTCGTGCTCAGTCCCAGTGGGGGAGGTGGTTGTAGTGGCACGATATTTTAGGAAAGTTGTGAGGAGAGAGAGAGGCGTATAATGTCGGGTCAGTGTTTTTAATGACATATAAAATTATATTTTGATGAAATAAACCTCGAATGATTAAAGTTGAAATGTTGAAAAAGTTTAAAGAAAAATGGATAACTTTATACACTACGCTTTAATTAAATAATTGTCACTGATCTCGTTAGTTTTGGATGAATGTGGAGCATTTGTAGAGAATTTTGTTAGCTTTCCATAGACTCTAAGATCATCTAATTTGGATAACCGTGCAGAAAGTTATGATCAAAAGAGTGCAGGTCGGTCAACCTACCGGTCGACGCAAAGAAGGTCGGTCGAGAAGATATCGGTCGACCGAACAGAAGATGTCGGTCGACCGATAACTACTGACACTGCTCCAAATGATGTCGAGCCGATACCGATCGATGTATCGACTGACAGATCGGTCGACCGATCAAACGTAGAAATTGAAAAAAAGCGCAACGGTCACATAGACCGGTCGACCGGTTCAGAAGTGCGGTCGACTGGCCTCCGAGTCAAATGAACAATAATGGTCAAATTTGAAGGAGGAATTTGTGAAATAATTTCTGGATAAATTTTTAACACATTGAAGGCTATAAAAGGAGTGTTAAAGCTAGACGCAAAGGCACTCATTCACTTATTGAAGAAAAGCTTCAAGTTGTTAAAGAGAGACTATTTCGTGAAGTTTTCATTTTATAACTTTCTCATTCTTTCTCTCTTCTCTTTTTGTGAAAATTATAAAAGAGAGAAACACTTTTGTTCAGAAAAAATTAGAGAGAGCTCCTGTGTAAAAGAGGTTCTAAATCTTACATTTTGAGCGAGAGAAATAAATTAGCTTCATAGGAGGAGAGGTTGCCTTGCCTCTCGAAGCGGAGAAAATGCGGTGGTATAAAGGACTTTCTTTCTTACCCCATTTGAAATAAAGGAAGTGTTACTGGAATCTCCGACGGTCTCGAAGTCGAGAATTCGGAGCGGGGACGTAGGCCAAGGTGTGGCCGAACCTCGTCAACAACCACCGAGTCTTTGCATTTGATTTTCTTTCTATGTTCATACTGTGTTTATAATCTGAATTGCAAAGGTTTAAGAATCAGTTTTGTGCTTCTGCGACGAATTTCGTGAAATCGATATTTTCGATTAAACACCAATTCACTCCATCCTCTTGGTGCTCTTTGGGATCCTACAATTGGTATCATAGCGGGTTGCTCTTGTTTTGATCTTTTGAATATTTTCGTTTTTAGATCTAATCGTTTAAAGATCTAATCATTTTTAAGATTCAATCTTTTTTTTAAAATATTTAACAATCTTAAGAGCTATGGCATCAAGTGCATTTATTTTTGTCGAAGGACAATTAATTAGTCGTCCTCCACTCTTAAATACATCAAATTTTTAATTTTGGAAAATTCGGATTCAAGCCTACATATGTTCTATTGATATAAACATGTGGGATATTGTTGAAAAAGCTATTATTTATATGAAAAATTACCTTCCGAACATGATGAAAGACAGAAAGTTTTTTCAAAATTGGATTAGAAAACAAAGAATATTTTTTATTATGCTTTGGATTCAACGGATTTTAATCGAATTTGAAATCGTGAAAGTGCAACTGAGATTTGGAATAAACTTATCACTACTTACGAAGGAACCGATAAAGTTAAAGAATCTAGATCGAATATTTTAAATCATCAATATGATTATTTCAAGATGCATGAAAATGAATCTATAAATGATATGATTGCTTGATTTAATGATATTTTGAATGACTTAGCCTCCTTGGACGAGCCAAGATCTAACTTTCAAAAAGTGAAAAAGATTCTCAGGTCTCTCTCCTCCAAATTGTATATGAAGAGGACCATGAACGAAGAAAACGATTTGAACAAATTGGATTTTGATGATCTTATTGACTCACTTTTAAGATCTCAATCCAAGAAGATCAAGAAGAAAAATCCTCCAAGAAGAAAACATTGGCATTAAAGGCAAATACAATGGAAGAAGATTCAAGTGAAGAGGAAGTGGATGAAAAGAAACTCGCACTTTACACAAGAAGATTAGATAAGTATATCAAATTAGTTAAAAAGAAAGATAAGAATGAAAAGCCTATAAGAAAATCATACAAACATCACAAAGAAAAAAAATTGAAAATGTAAAAAGAAAAAATATGAAGAGTCTAGTGAAACAAGTAGCTCATCAAGCTTTTCGAATGATGAAGCATATTTGCTTGATGGCATACGACGATGAGGTAATCTCTAACCCTTCAAATTTAAATTATGACTCATCAAACTCTTCCGAAGAAATTCTTTCTTTAGATGTGAACAAAGAATTCTATCTTTTATAAAAAAAGATATTTTTCAATTAAAGAGGAAAATGAAAAATTAATACATGAAATTGAAAAATTAAAAGAAGAAAATAATGCATATTTTTTGAAAAATGAAAAACTAAAAAATAAAATTGAAACTTTGAAAATCACAAATGCATGTGAAGTTGTAAAACAAGCATGTTCTTTGGAAAAAGTAAAGAAAAAAAATGTTTCTTTGAAAGATATACAAAATAAGATTATATCTAACGCAAAGAAAAATAATCTTAGGAATCATCTCTATGAAAATCACATTTTAAATGCTTTACATGTGGATTTTATGGGCATTATATATATCAATGCAAAATGAGAAAATCAACACAACATGGCATGATTTAGATTTTGAAAGGAACATTGTCTAACAAACAATGACCCAAAGAAATTTGGATATCAAAAATTACATAATTACTTTTCAGATGTGCCTCACATGCAAAGCAGAGGACAAGTGGTGAAGGCACAAAGTTATGGTAAAAGTATCACTTACTTTTTTATTTCAACCAAAAATTACAAAACTACTATTTCTTTAAAAAAAAAAGAAGAATACATAAAAGATTGATCATGGTGATAGGGGGAGTATGATTAAACATTATTTTCACATATCATAGATATCACATTGTTTTGTCAAAATTTTTCATATATTTTGTTTTGGTTTTCATAAATTGGTTTTCATTATAAAATAGCCATAAATTTAGGGGGAGTTATTTTTCAAAACTTGTAATACTCTACGTATATATTATATGACAAAAGGGGGAAGAATATATATATTTTTGAAAAGTTACATATGGTTTCTTATATATTTCATTTATAAACGACTTTTTGATGAAACAAAAGGGGAAGAAATATAGGAGAAATATGATATGAATATACTTTATATTACCCATTGTAAGGAAAGTTAAGTGTTAGGGGAAGTAATATTGTTTTTACAAGATTTTACAATTTTATCGTCAACTTATATTCTTTTCATATTTCTCGGTTTGTCTTTCTAAAAAAAGGGAAGATTGTTGGGTCAAAGTTTTTAATGACATATAAAATTATATTTTATAGTAACAAACCTCGAATGATTAAAGTTGAAATGTTGAAAAAGTTTAAAGAAAAATGAATAACTTTATGCACTATGCTTTGATTAAATAATTGTCACTGATTTCATTAGTTTTGGATGAATATGAAATATCAAATTGTAGAGAATTCTGTTAGCTTTTCTTAGACTCCAATATCATCTAATTTGGATAATCGTGCAGAAAGTTATGATAAAAAGAGTGCAGGTTGATCAACCTACCGGTCGACGCAAAGAAGGCCGGTCGAGAAGATACCGACTAAAAATGCTTGTATTTTTATGTCTCCCCGGATTTATTAAATGGTAACACATAATTTATGAGTTATTAACTTACTGAGCTATTTTTGTTCATAATGTTGTTTTTAATATTTTTTCAAATTTATATAGCTCGTTGGAATTGTACCAGGTGATAGTCGTAAAAGAATTCTATAACATACTTTTACTCTTATGTTATAAAAGAAGAGTAAATTACATCACATTTCTGCATTTCTTCATAATTTTATTTCATCGTCCGTAATGAGTCGCGAACTCTGATTTAACTCGCGAGTTAAATCGGGGTCGTGACATCCTCCCAAAAAAGTATTGGTTGATTATTCTCTATTAAAATTATCTAAAGCACCTACAACTCTATTTTCTTGTTTGCACTAGTGAGTACATGAAGAAGTAGCAAATGCTTTTATAAGAAAATGGTTTTGGATGATGATGTCCCATAATCTCCATTGACAACAAGTTTTATTGTTGATGATTTGCACTAAGTTGGAGGAGACTAACTCTAAGATGACTTTGCTATAACCCTTTTGCGCACATGCCTTGATGCCCCATAATGAGCCTCATGCTTTTGCCTATAGAATCGTTTCAGTCTTGTATAAGTTCAGATAATGTATCATGTGCGCTCTCCCTCCCCCTCTTCCTCTATTCTTTTGCACATTGAAATGATCCATCCGGATTAGTTTTAACTCTGTGGGAAAAAGAGGTGGGGGGGGGGGGGGGGGGGGGAGGGGGTGGAAAGACAAAAGGGCCCCAGGTTAACATGATCTTGGAGCCAATTTGCCCCAGAAATGTGATTATTTGCATACTAATTGTAGTCTGATAGAACCTCTACTCGCACCACATGAATGGTTGCCACCTTATAAGAGATGCGCTATGTAGATTGTGAGATGATGTGGGATGCCAAGGCTTATATTTGTTTCCTATGAGAAAAACTAAAAAGGATCACTCTTGATTACATATCTTCATATGCTTGTGCTTTTTCGCACAATGTCTTGAGAAAATATTTTGCCATAAAAAAAGATGATGAGAAAATTTTAATTTTATGATTTGTCTTGCCACTAACAATATGCTTTCTTACCAAAATTTTGGCCATAGAGGTAAGTATGCTATCAAAATCTTTCATAACTTTAGTTTTTCCATATTTTTGCACCTATCACATTTTCTAGGGATTCTTTCATATCCATGTCAACGTGAGAGCTCCATGACCAACAATTAAATTTCAAAATTAGTGTTTTAAAAATGAACCAAATTGATTGGTTCAATTAGTTCAATTGCAAATTGTCCACTAGTCATATTGTGCAAAGTTGGAATTGAATAAAAATTGGATCGTGCCAAATGAACCAACAAAATCCAGTTCAATATGGTTTATGTTCTTAACAAAAAAAATGACAAAATAATAAATGAATTAGAGGAGGTAAAAAAGAAAGTTAAAAGTGTCTAAGATCAAGGTTGCGGAGATCGAGATCTTACATAAGATAGGATGAGAGTCATAACATTGTGAGATCAAATCTATTATACTAATTAAAAAATAATATATTCTTAAATATAACATTTTTATAAATTTGTCACACTTAAATATTAAATTACATATCACTAAATCATATTTTTGCAAATTCTTAAGTTAAATTATTTCAAAACATAATAAAAATAAGTCATATATATTAACTTCATCTAAATTTCTTATTATTATGATGTATATATTTTTTATTAGTATTTAAATTATTATATTAATAATATGAGATCATATAGGATCAAATTAGATCATAAGATCATGTGATCAATATCATGCGAATAAAATTAAAATCGTATTTCATCAAGATAAGATCAAAGTCGATTAGGAATTGAGATCTTGACAACTATGCATAAGATATAGACAAAAGGTAAGAGATAGTAAAAAAAAAGGAAATTAAGTTATTAAGAAAAAGAAGGAATAAGAGAAGAAAAATGAAAATGGAATTGTTAGTGAGAAAAAAATAGAATACAAAAAGAAAAGAAAATATACAAAGTGATATCAGAAAATATATTGTTGAGTCAAGAGCATTGAAGTCTAGTCACCGCGTCTCACGAATTTTAGAAAATAAATTATATACATTTTATTATTGATATTATTTTAAAATAAGTAAGTATAATATCTTTAACCTATATCAATATGAGCAAATATTATTTTTAATTATTTTTGTGATTTTAATTATTTTTCATAATACATCCTTACAATTTCAAAAAAAAAAAGTTTAATTGAAAATTTGATTCAATCCGGTTAATTTGGTCAATCCATGACCTAATTTCTGTGCCATCTTTGGGTCTAACATCTAAAACTATGTATCCCACTTATTTTGTTTATGATTTTGTATTAATATTATTACTTATTAATTAATTATAATTAAACATTATCATATTGATTTGTTAAATTATTTATTATTTTGATTAGTTATTATTACTAGGAAGGTTTCATATTTAATGGAGTTTTCTTCAAAGCATTACTTTTTATTTAATGAACTATTATAATTGACTAATTGAAATGTTATCATTAATAAAGTATAAAATATACAAGATTTTTTTTCTTCAATCAACAATGGCTGTTGAGAAGAATTTCACCCCATGTCACATGGACTATTGATTCATAACTTGTTTCAACAAGTTATGAAGTGAAATAAAATGAAAGATCCCAATAAAAATTTGGAGATTTATAAGTTTCATCTTTTTGTCTCATACATTTGACGACAAGAACCAGATTCATCTATTAGATGGACATATTCTTATTTTGTCTTTTGCCATTATGATAATAATGATGAACAAAAAAACTTAATTAGACCTAAATAGTGTTTGGATAAAAATATCACAACTAAAAAAGACAACGTATTTTTATAAATATAAAAAACTTAAATTAGAATATGAAATTTATTATTGATCAAAGTTTATGTGAGATGTTATAACAAATTGTTTTCCAAAAAAATAAAAATAAAAATAACCTCACAAATACTTATGTACAATAGATATATTTATGTTATTTATTTTATTTAAGTACTTAATTCATATAAAAATATAACATAGTAGTATATCATATAATATTAACTCCACAATCTAAATAAATTAATCATGAGTTAATTAGAAGGATGAGTTAACTAAAAGTTAACATTGGAAATTATATTAATATAATACAAATATATAACTAAGTTCATTTAAAGAAAATAAATAAGAATTACCATCAAAAGAAAGAAGAAAAATCAAAATGGGAAAAGACAAGATCACTACAAATGGAATAAAAGAAAAGAAAAAATATGGACACGGTTAATGGAACATATCACATTCATGCTAAATACAAGGATATGTGAAAACACCAATTGACACCTTAACACCCTAAAATACAAGAGGGCATTGCATCCCATTAAGCCCAAAATTCATTAAAACTAACATAAACCACCCCACTATCAAATCTCAAATGAATCACCTTTCTATTATTTTCCTCATTCCTTTCTCTTCCTAGCTAGTCCCAAAAATGAGCTAGGGTTTGAGCCCTAATATCTTCCCATCTTTGGAGCTCGTGAACAGGTGATTAAAATGTTGAATCCCATGTTTTGATGATAACAAATCAAATTGGACATAAAAAGTACTAATCTATGCTCAAGTGATGATATGCAGGTGTAGAATTGATTTGATCTCAGTTGCAGAAGAAATCGCCGATTGAAACAACAAAAATAAAATTTCAGCATATGACCGATCGACTGATCGGTCGACCGACTATGAAGACCGGTCGATTGATATCAAGTAGAAGAAATGTTGAGACTGTACCGGTCGATGATCCGATCATTACACCGATCGATCGAACAACTCAAGGACGAATTCAAGTAATGTCGAGATTGTACCGATTGATGTTCCGATCATTGCACCGATCGACCAAACAATAAAGGATGAATTTCAGAAAAAGTCGAGACTATACCGGTCGACTAGACTCAGAAAGGCAATAAATATTCTGCAACGATCATATTGACCGGTCGACCGACCTTCGGTCGATCGGTCACAGTGCCAGATGAACAGTAATTGCAATTTTTCGAGAAGAAAATCATGGAAAATTATCCGGACGAGATTCTCACATGTACAACACTATAAAAAGAGTGCCAAAGCTTGAAGAAAACTCATCCAAGCAAGCAAGATTATTCAAAGGAGCATTTCAAGTTGTTGAGCCCAAATTTTCAAATTCTTCCTTCTTCTCTTCCAAACTTTGAGTGTGAAAAATCTTGTAAAAGAAGAGAGTTAGAGGGAATCTTTATTCTCTGATCTAGTGAAGATTGAAAGCTCATTGTAAAAAAGGAGTGCTTCACCTCTTGAGCAGAGAAGAAGGTGTGTGGTGTAAAAATGATTGTTATCTCCCTACAAGAAAAGAGAAAGCTAGTGGATCTCCGGCGGTCTCGAGGTCAAGAAGTCGGAGCGGGGACGCAGGCCAAAGAGTTGGAGCCGAACTTTGTCAACATGTTTGTTCTCCTGTTCTCTTTTTATTATTTGCTTGTTATTATTTTTAGTGATTTTCCGAAAGCAAGTTTCTGAAAAGATTTTTAAATTACCAATTCACGCCCCTTTTAATGCTTTCGATCCTACAATTGGTATCAGAGCAGGTTGCTTGTTATTAATATTTAAAAATTCTTTTAGAGCTATGGCATCAAGTGGATTCAGATTTGCTGAAGGTCAATCGATTAATCGTCCTCCGCTTTTTAATGCATCTAATTTTGCATATTGGAAAATTAGGATGCAAGCATATGTATCTCCATTGATATTGATATGTGGGATATCGTTCAAAATGGTTTTGATCTACATGGAAAAACTCCTTTGAAATATACCGAAGGAGAAAGACTTTTGATAAAACTTGATTGGAAGGCTAAAAACATTTTTTATTGTGCTTTGGATCCTACAGAATTTAATCGGGTTTCTAGTTGTTCAAATGCTAATGAAATTTGGAAGAAGCTTATTATCACATATGAAGAAACCGACAAAGTTAAGGAATCTAGATTGAACATTCTAAATCACCAATATGATTCTTTCAAAATGATTGAAAATGAATCTATAAATGAAATGATTGTTCGTTTTAATGATATTGTGAATGACTTAGTCTCTTTGGGCGAGCCAAGAACTAACTCTCAGAAGGTAAAAAAGTTTCTCAGGTCCCTCTCCTCCAGATGGTATATAAAGAGGACCGTAATCGAAGAGAAAGATTTGAACAAGTTAGATTTCGACGATCTTATAGCTTCACTCTTGACATATGAGATCGGAATCAAGGAGGATGAAGAAACAAATGCTCCAAAGAGAAAAACTCTGGTATTAAAATCAAGTAAAGATGAGGAAGACACAAGTGAGGAAGATGAAGATCTTGATGACAAGAAGCTTGCCCTATATGCAAAGAAGCTTGACAAATATCTCAAGTTTACCAAGCAAAAGAAGAGAAATGGCTTCATCAAGAAAAGATCATCATCAAGCAAGAATCAAATAACTTGCTTTGAATGCAAAAAAGTTGGACATTATAAAAATGAATATCCAAATTTAAGCAAAAAGGAAAAAGATGGAGAAAATTCAAAAATGAAGAAAAAAAAGCTCTTCAAGCAACTTGTGATGAAAGCGAAGATGAAGAAAATGATTCCAATATCTCTTGAAGTGATGATGAAGAAGCTTACATATGTCTAATGGCTAATAGCCACGAGGGAGCTTCAAAGCTTAGTGATGATAAATGGTATTTGGATAGTGGGTGCTCAAGACACATGACCGACAATGCATCAAATTTCATCACCTTGAAAAAGAAAAATGTAGGTAAAGTAACTTTTGGAGACAACAGCAAAGGAAGAATAATAGGCATGGATAATGTTGGTAAGTATGAAAAAGTATACTTGAAAAATGTATGACTAGTTGAAAATCTAAAACATAATCTAATTAGCATGTCAACTATGTGATAAAAACTATTTAGTTAAATTTGAAAAAGACAAATGTTTGATATTAGATGAAAATAATGAAGTTTTACATATAGGTATTATAATGTGTACAAAATTGATTTTGATAACTTGAAAAATGAAAAATGTCTTAGTGCTATACATGATAATATAAACTTATGGCATAGAAGATTAGGACATGCAAATTATAAATTACTAAATAAATTTTCAAATCATGAATTGGTTAGAGGTTTGCTTAAGGTTAAATTTGAGAAAAATAATATTTGTGATTCTTGCCTTAAAGGAAAACAAACAAAAAACTCATTTAAATTAAGGGGGGTCATTAGTACACATAGACCTTTGGAACTTTTGCATCTTGACTAATTTGGACCAATTGATGTAGTAAGTTTAGGAGAAAAAAGATATGTTTTTGTGATTATTGATGATTTCTTTCGTTTGACTTGGACTATTTTTCTTATTAGAAATGATGAAACAATTAGCATGTTTTCAAAATTTGCAAAAAGAATTCAAAATAAATTTGAACAAAAGATTTCAAAAATAAGAAGTGATCATGGAGGAGAATTTGAAAATCATAAATTTGAATTGTTTTATGAAGAAAATGGAATTACTCATAATTTTTCCACTCCTAGGACACCTCAACAAAATGGAATAGTAGAAAGAAAAAATAAAATTATACAAGAAATGACTAGAACAATTTTAAATGAAAGTAAATTGCCAAAGTATTTTTGGGCCGAGGCAGTAAATACATCATGCTACGCTCTTAATAGGATTTTAATTAGGCCTCTTGAGAAGAAAACTTATTTTTAAGTATTGTATGGAAAGAAACCAAATATTTTTTATTTCAAAGTTTTTGGTTGCAAATGCTATATTTTGAATATCAAAGACAAATTTGGAAAATATGATGCAAAATGTGATGGTGGTATTTTTCTTGGTTATTCAACTATAAGTAAATCATATATAGTGTATAACAAAAGAACATTAGTTGTTGAAGAGTCTATTAACGTTAAATTCAACGAGACTAATGAATTTTTTATGAGCAAGCAAGCACACGATGATGAGGAAGAAATAATTGAAGTGCAAAGATAATTTGATGAGGTGCAACATGAAGACTCAGTAGAAGTTAAAGTTGATACTCCAAATGTGGGAGAAATGGAAGAACCTCGAATTTAGGAAAGCTAAATTATTCCAAGAAATTGGAGACATGCCTCATCACATCCGGTTGAACAAATTATAGGTAATATAAATGAAGGTATAAAAACTAGAGATTCTTTAAAAAATTTATGTGCTTTTTTGGCTTTTCTTGCTAACTTTGAACCTAGCAATATAGATGAAGCATTTGAATATCCAAGTTGAATAAATATAATGCATGAGGAATTAAATAATTTTGAAAGAAATCAAGTATGGAAACTTGTGGAAAGACCCAAGGATCATTCCATTATTGGAACCAAATGGGTCTTTCGAAGGAAGTTATATGAAAATGGTGTCATTGTGAGAAACAAGGCCAGATTAGTGGTCAAGGGTTACTCACAAATTGAAGGGGTTGATTTTGATGAGACTTTTGCTCTCGTTGCTAGACTTGAGACAATTCGAATGTTTTTTGTTTTTGCATGTTATAAAGGTTTTAAACTTTTTCAAATGGATGTTAAATCGGCCTTCCTGAATGGTTTTATAAATGAAGAAGTTTATGTTGAACAACTTCAAGGTTTTGAAAATCCAGATTTTCTCCATCACATTTTCAAACTTTCAAAAGCTCTTTATGGATTGAAACAAGCCCCTCGAGCTTGGTATGAAAGATTGAGTTCATTTTTAATTGAAAATAATTTTCAAAAAGGGAAAGTGGACACCACATTGTTCCTAAAATATTTTAAAAATGATACTTTAATAGTTCACATTTATGTTGATGATATTGTTTATGGTGCTACTAATGAATGTCTATGTAAAGAGTTTGAAATTCTTATGCAAAAAGAATTTGAGATGAGTTTTGTAGGAGAGCTTACATTCTTTCTAGGTCTACTAGTGAAACAATCCAAGGAAGGAATTTTTCTCAACCAAGAAAAATATACAAGGGAGTTGCTTAAAAGATTTGGGATGAATGAATGCAAGCCGAGCACAACACCTATGAACACCACTACAAAACTGGATAAAGATGAAAAATGTAAGTCTATTGATAAAAAAAGGTACAGAGGTATGATTGGTAGTTTGCTCTACTTAACAGCATCTAGGCCAAATATAATGTTCAGTGTATGTTTATGTGCTAGATTTCAATCCGCCCCCAAAGAATCGCATTTAATTGCGGTCAAAAGAATAATGTGCTATTTAAAGCATACATGTAAAATATGCATTTGGTACGATAGAAATTTCTCATTTAAATTGCATGTCTACACCGATGCGGATTTTGCAGGGTGTAAAGTTGATAGAAAAAGCACTAGCGAGATGTGTTATTTTCTTGGTAGCTCACTTATTTCGTGGGCTAGTAAGAAACAAAACTCCATCGCACTCTCTATCGTCGAGGTCGAATATATAGCCGCCGATAGTTGTTGTGCAAAAATACTATGGGTAAAACAACAATTGCTTAATTATGGTGTAAATTTTTCCAATGTACCCATAAAGTGCGATAACACAAGTGCTATAGAAATGACCAAAAATCCAATTCAACATGTGACTCTTAAGGATATTGTCATTGAACATGTATCCACTGAAGTTTAACTTGCAAATATATTTATAAAACCCTTGAATGAAGAACGGTTCTGCATGCTTAGAAGGGAATTAGGAATGACTACTTCTTGATTGCATATTAATTCTAAGTAAAAGTGACTTGGTTACGCAAAATTACTTTTGACATGGATTGAACATCAAAAGTGTTGCACAACACTTACATGATATCTCTGGAATATGATTTTTATGATTTTGTAATGATTTAAAAAGGTTCAAAGTTTGAAAAATATAGGGATCGATCGATCTACTGAAATGACCGGTCGACCGATATGCTACACCGGTCGACCGATATATGATTGCGTCCGGCTGACATCGATAGACCGCTAGAAAAAGACTTGTCCGGTCGACCGCTGGGAATAATCGGTCGACAGGTCCATGTCAAAATCGTGAGATATAAGAAGTCGATCGATCAAATCGGTCGACCAACACTTCCTTTCCACGAGACCGCTGCCCCTACAAACTCTCTCCCTTCGACGACCTACGACCAAACTCCGGCCGGCCGACCCACCTTCACCCTTCGGCAAACCCTACGGCCGCCGGCCACTCCAGCGATCGGCCGCCCCACCTTCCTCTTCGGTTTCAACACTTCATTTGGCCTTCTCCTTCGCCTTTCATCTCGACCGCCTCCATTTTTTTTCTCTTCCCTATCGATCGTCTCTTTGCTTTCCAGCAATCCTCGCCGGCCATCCTCTCTCCTCCCTCTGTCCGGTGACCATCTCTTTGGTCTCTTTCTCCTTTCATCAGTCGCCTTGACCTAACCTCCGGCCAGCTGCCTCTCCTCTCGTCCCACGTCGACGACAACAGCCTTGATCTTTGTCTCTCTCTCTCTCCCTTGCTCTCTTTCTATCTCTCATTTCCATCAAACTCCGGCGACTCGCCTCCATCGGCCGAACGTTCCGTCTTCTCTCATTTCATTTTGCCGACAGCCGCCTCATCTCCATCACCTCCGGCACCCTTCTGCTATTTTCGGACATTCGCCCCTCTTCGTCTCGAACATTAGTTCAGACCACCATTGTTAAATCCATGGCCGACGACGACGGGCATTCACATGTTCGGCTGATCTTTCAGCGTCGTCGTCACTTTCCTGGTTCCGGTGGTATCATTCATGTCCTCCCACCAAAACCTGAACCGGAACCCAAACCCGAGCCCGTCCGACGTGGACGAGGCCATGGACGAGGACGATCCCGTGGACGTACTCGTCAAACATCTTCTCCCGAGCCCACTGATTTTGATACCCATCTTTTTGTTACTAGGGACGTCTCAGCTAGTTTTGATGTCTTGTATGCCTCTCGTGACGTCTAACGTGCCTACATTATTGACTAGGACGCTCTGAATATTCTCAATGTTCATGAGATGTTCGCAACCATCGATTGGCTGCCATTACTTTCCATCACTGAGCGTATGTATCCTCGTCTTGTTCGTTATTTCTATGTGAATATGACGATCACTCGGGAGGCTATTATCTCATATGTTCTTGGTGTACCCATTCGTCTTGAGCCTGATCATATTTGTCATATCTTTGGCGTTGCATACCCGTTACCAGGTCTCTATGCATTTGTTACTCATGGGTGGCCTTATGATTATCTTCCGATTGCGGATGGCATTCGTACGGTCTTTGCTGGACAGGACGTCCAATATACCATCGAAACTGCCTATCGACATCTTCATCCCCTCATGAAGATGGCACATCATCTCCTTAGCCGCATGATTACTCCTCGACCCGGGCATTATACAGAGGTCACTCACTTTGATATTTTCTTTCTTCACCGTCTCTACATCCGTGATTCCTCATTTCTTCATTTCGGTCACTATGTCTTCTATCACATGGACTACACCTTCCAAAAGATCTCCTCTGCTACTCGTGGTTGGCACCACTTATATTTTGGTGCTTGGATCACGAAGATTTTACTTCACTTTGGTGTTGAGATTACGAGGAGTACATTCAACCTCGTTCCATTGACGTTATTGGTTTCGAGACTTTACACCAGAAAGGTCTTCGGATTGGTGAGCAGGCAACGCTAGATTTTGACGATAGAGATGATGCTACAGATGGCGAGCCAACGCTGATGAACACTCAGGCTGCACCGGAGGCTGATCCTAGCTTCCCTCCTCCTTCGACGCCCTCTGAGCATATTGGCTCTTCCCAGCACGCACCCTCGAGCTCTTATGGCACATATGATTTCACAGCTTTATCACAGCAGGTGGCAGCCATAGATCATCGCGTGACCCAGATGGATCATCGTCTTCGACGGGTGAAGCGTGATACTCATTATCTTGTTGGGTCGCTATAGGCTTACTATGCAGCGCAAGGATTCGTTCCGCCAGTGGCTTGAGATGATGATAGTCCCGATGAGATGTAGGTGTCTTGCCTCCCTCTTTAATGATGTCAAAAGGGGGAGAAGTGATTAGGATGGTAGGATGGGACGATGTTTGATGTTTGTATTAGTGTCATGCACCAATTTGATGTTTATGTTTGTATTAGTGTCATGCACCAATTTTATGTCATGCACCATTTTGTCGTGATTGCAATCACATCTATTAGTGCATGAATATACGATGTATTGTCGACTATGGATGTAATGTGATAACTTGCTTATTTATACCTTATTTGAATTCCATGTCAATGTTGTTCTTTATTTGACGTTATAATGTTCATATTGTTCCATATTATTATAACGATATTAAGGCCAACTATTTAGGGAGAGAAAATGTGAAATATGCATGAATGTAGGGGGAACATGCTCATTACTTATTTAACCTACATTTCATATCTTTTCTCTCTTTATCGTCCAATTAGTTTATCATCATAAAAAAGGAGGAGATTGTTGAATCTCATGTTTTGATGATAACAAATCAAATTGGACATAAAATGCATTAATCTATGCTCAAGTGATGATATGCAGGTGTAGAATTGATTTGATCTCAGTTGCAGAAGAAATCACCGATTGAAACAACAAAAATAAAATTTTAGCATACGATCGGTCGACTGATCGGTTGACCGACTGTGAAGATCGGTCGATCGATATCAAGTGGAAGAAATGTCGAGACTGTACCGATCGATGATCCGGTCGTTACACCAGTCGACCGAATAGCTCAGGGACGAATTCAAGAAATGTCGAGACTGTACCGATTGATGTTCCGGTCGTTGCACCGGTCGACCGAACAATAAATGATGAATTTCAGAAAAAAGTCGAGACTATATCGGTCGACATTTTAGCCGAAGGACCGGTCAACCGGACGACTCAGAAAGGTGATAAATATTCTGCAACAGTCATATTGATCGGTCGACCGGCCCATTAATACGGTCGACCAGTCATAGTGCCAGATGAACAGTAACGGCTATTTTTCGAGGAGAAAATCATGAAAAATTATCTGGACGAGATTCTCACATGTACAACACTATAAAAGGAGTTTCAAAGTTTGAAGAAAACTCATCCAAACAAGCAAGATTATTCAAAGGAGCATTTTTAAGTTCTTGAGCCCAAATTTGCAAATTCTTTCTTCTTCTCTTCCAAATTTTGAGTGTGAAAAATCTTGTAAAAGAAGAGAGTTAGAGGGAATCTTTATTTCCTGATCTAGTGAAGATTGAAAGCTCATTGTAAAAGAGGAGTGCCTCACCTCTTGAGCGGAGAAGAAGGCGTGTGGTGTAAAAATGGTTGTTCTCTCCCTACAAGAAAAGAGAAAGATAGTGGATCTCCGACCGTCTCGAGGTTGAGAAGTCGGAGCGGGAACGTAGGCCAAAGAGTTGGGGCCGAACCTCGTCAGCACATCGTGTCTCACTGTATTTGTTCTCCTGTTCTCTTTTTATTATTTGCTTGTGATTGTTTTTAGTGATTTTCCGAAAGCGAGTTTTCGAAAAGATTTTTAAATCACCAATTCACCCCCCCTCCTCTTGGTACTTTCGATCCTACATAAAAGGGAGTAAGAGGAACTAGACAAGGAGGGAAGATAGGAGGATGCATTTGGAGAGGAAAAGGATCAAAGGAAGATGAAACCGAAATCCTCAATTAACTATATTCATATGTTTATAAATTATAATATGGATTGGCTTCATAAGAATGTTGACATTTCTAAAAAATTAAATGTTATAGGAATTTGATGTTGTGAGTAATCCAATCTATGTAGAGTTCATGGTCCATGTTCTAATATATTTTAATGATATAGAAATTTTAATAATATTGGTGGATAGATCTTAAAGTATATTAGTTTATGTAGAATTCATAATTAGCTCAATGTATAATGAAAGTTATGATAGAAAAAATGACTTATAATAGTGTTGATTCAAATAATTCACATTGTTTACCAACTTTTATGGGTAATAGGATATCTTTTTTCTTGTCCAACAATTAGGTAACATATGGGTGAATATATCTAGAAATCTAGTTTCAAAAGAAAATGATTTCATATAAATGCATGATGTATTGACAAAGTTGTAGTTAAAATATTAGCATACTATAACATGTTCTTTCAAGTAGTGGTAGGATTGAATTATAAAAGCTGAACTTTACTAATCAATTCATAACCTAAAAATTAGGAATCCTTGTATTACTTTATAATATTTTCAAAGAAATTGAACTACCTCAAAGTGAGATGTAAGAATATAGTTATGTATGTTACAAGTTTAAACCGTTAGAATAATGTTAATATTTAGTAGATTATACTTGTCCAAATTATGAATAAGATAGGAATTGGCAGATAATAAGTCATGGTTTTCATAGAATCTAAATCCATTGCATTTATAAGTGTATCTAAATAGTTATGATCAGAAGAATACCCTATTACCATGTTATTTCGAGCAACATACTCGATTTCTAAATTATGTAAAAAATATTGAACAAATTAGGATATGAATTAGAACTTGGAATCAACTCAAAAGGATGATTGCATAGGAAGTTACGAATGCTGAAATATTCAATTATCAAATTCCTAGACAATCAACATATTGAGGCTACTGTACGAACTTTTTAGGGCCAATGACAAGAATATAAAATCTAAAAATTTATATGTCAATCCCTTGATGGTATTTTAAGAAAATTTTGGAATATCCAAAAATAAATGTCTATAAATATAGTTATTGATCAGTAGCTAATTATACTAAATTTTTACTCATTTTCAATCTTAATTCATGTGCATATAAGCTCTGAAATGTTCATATTCATCAAATTATGCTTAATATACATGCATTGATCTTCTCAGCATAATATTATCCTACATTTGCACATTTGAGCTGAATAATATACTGATTTAGTTCTTATTTACCTAATTTTCATTTGAGTAATTGATGCTTGTTGTTCATGTTCTTGCAGCAACAAAATCAAGCATAAGAGACAAACAATACTGCTGAAAAAGTATAAGGGGATCACAATGCAAGCTGCTAATCAAAAGCAATGAAAAAGAAATCTTTTTGAAAAAAAGAGGGGACCATATGACAGATGGCAAAATCAGATAGAATAGAAGGTTCTCATCAAAATTAAATGGTGATGATAATCTCAGATAAAAGGAGGTTGTTAAGGAGCAAAAAGGACATTTTCCCTCCTAGCCATTTTGGCTGGAGGCTAGAATTTTCTTGTTGAGTTGTAGAGGTGTTCTTTTTTATGTTTTAGTTTTGATTCTATTCCTCATCTGTTTTCTATTGATTTCATCACTTATGATGAGCTAAATCTTAGCTCTCTTAGGATAGGATAGTAGTTCAATTTCTATTTATGGATGGATGATTGAAGAGCACTTTTGCCACTTATATTAGTGCATTTTTAAATGTTTTCAAATCAATTTTATGTTGATGTGAATCCTATTTTTTAGTGACAATTGAGAAGTTGTTGTTTGGTTCTTTCTTGCTTAGAAATGAATCAAGAGCATCATCATTATTTTTTGGATTTAATCTTCGTCAAAATCTGAATGCATCTTTTTACTTCTTGATAATGTGAATCTCATATTGTAATGACAGCTGAGAGGCTGATTTTAGATTCTCTTGATGATTAAAAACAAATTAGGAACATTAACAATAGGTTGCTGGATTAGATTTCAATTGTGATTTCTGTTGAGTTGATTTTCTGGTTTTAAGTAATCCATGCTGAAAATGGATTCATTTACTTTTGTTGATGTGAATCTCATATTGAAATGACAGTCGAGATGTTGATTTTAAATTCTCTTGTTGTTTATAGATAAATCAAGAGCATCAACATTAGTTGTGAATTTGATTGTATTTATGCATTGAGCTAGGGGTTTCATGATAATCTAATATTAATGGAAACCCATGTTGAATCAACCTAACTAATATTCATATGAAAGTATGATACTTAGTTCTAACTTTAATGCAATGTGAGAGAAGTCTTTATAGGTTGAATCTGGTTTAATTTGTATTGCTAAGTTGTTCTAATCCATTCCATAACAAAATATTAGATGAACTCTTTTCCTAAGAGAACATTTCTTATATGTTATATCAATCACTTAAAAATACCAAAAAGAGTTAACTTAGTTTATGATTAATCTAAATTAGTTGGTGAATCTTTAGTTTCAAATCACTATGGATACGACATTCGGGTCTACTACTCTGATCTGTGCACTTGCAGTTTAGTGAAGTGAGGAGTTTAGACCATATATCATTTAGTTACATTTTCAATTTTGTGCTATAAATCAGTCCATTAATCACACTCCATACAAAAATCACATCAGTTATGAATCTTGAATTGATAAGGCATATGAAGTTTGTTCATTGCTAAAAATTAGTGTTTTGAATGAAATTATTTAAGGAGTATGTAATAGATATTAATATTACTATTAATACTTACAATTAATGAAAAAAGTTTAATTTTTATAGGTTTTAATGAGGTTTCTAAATGTTCTTAAAATGCTACTATTGCACCTTTTATGAGCTTTTCTTGATCTTATGTTTATGTATGTCGTCAAAATCATGATAATGCTCCATTAAAGCTTAGAACAACATAAGCTATAAATTTTTATTATGAATTGCTATTTTAAAGATGATTTTAAGATATGCATATGTTTAATTTGTTAATATTAGGTGATCAACACTCATACATCCACAACTATTACATACATTGCCATCTTCTGCCTCAATTATGGTGTATAACCATCATCAAATGTGACACATGAACAATAATTTAAGATAATCAAATATTTATCATGATATCACTATAATTTCATATCTACAAAATAAAGTAGTTATGATATTAATTCAATCTCTTCACATTGTTGTTACAAAGAAATTACAAAATCTTATGATATTTCCTATCATATTTAACAAATTTATAAAGATACAAGCCAGATTAATCAACTCCAAAGTGAACTTATGCACACACATTGTAAAGAAAACTTAATGATACATTACTATGTATTAATTTGATGTATAATTAAAAGAATTTCTTGGCAGAAGAAAGAAAATGAAAAAGTCCAAATGGACCAAAAGAGATCACAACTAAATAGTTGAAGAGACATCATGCAATATTAAAAAAGATCAAAGGTGCTCATATTTAGAGTCTCCAAACTAACATGCTCAATATCCAAGGAGATTTAGATATTCATGTCTCATCTACCTAAGAAATTCATGAAAGTCATATAAATTCTACATGAGGTTGGAAAGATATATCATGCCACATAGGTGTACATCCAATGGTGACAATATATAAGTCTTCCTCCTATTTCAAAAGATAGGAAGTCTCTTAATGATGAAATTAAATAAAAGATGAAATCATATCATAATAAAGAAAACAAAAATAAAGGAAAGTAAAGCAAAGAAAAGAAAGGGGAGTGAAATTCATTTATGCATATTGTGTGATAGTAAACTTGTTATATTTCGCATGATGAATGATGCATAAGAATGAGTTATGTTGTGTGCAAGATGCTTATGTCTAAGATTTTGATGTATGATGTTATATTATTATGCAAGCAAATGATGATACCTATGAATATTAATAGGTTTATGTTCATATTAGAAAAAATCATAGACAAAACATGGTTATGTTATGCATTATTAAGTTACATAACTCATGAATGATACATGATATGTATATAAATTGCACATGTTTATGATATTGTTTAAATAAATATTAGGACATCACATATATGGGATGATTTTTTTTATTGTTTCTAGATACTACAGGTGAAGATGATGACACGCGGTTAGGATGACATCAAGGACGAACCCAGGAATTTTTCCAGGGGGGCCAAATTAATATTATAATAATAAAATATTAATTAATTATTGAAAATATTAAATTTAATAAACTTTAACTTATTTTAAGAAGGTCAAGTATTAAAATTTTAAGTATTGCACACACACACACACATATATATATCTACATATTATCTAAACTGATTCATTTTACTCTAATTTGGGTTTTGGGGGGGGGGGGGGGGGATGGGTCCGTCCCTGGATGGCATGATCCATGGCAAAATGGCTACACATAATTTAGTGCTATGGATTTATATTAAAACCCGAAGTTGTTATATTAAGGAACATATGTTGAAGTTCTTATACAATTTATCATTATTTAAAGTTGTAAACTTTGTGTTAATTTTTTTTATGTTCATGTTGACACTTTATATAATATCATGTTAGAGTCTATGAAGTGCTCATGGGCTATGTGATGAATTTATGGGTCAATTTAAATTATATTTTTGTCTTTGAAACAAATAAAGTTAATTTGTATGTATTTATATTTCCATAAAATTATGTTGGAAGTCAATAATCAAGTAAAAAGTTAAATGTTGTGTCATTCTAAAATTTGTTCGAACACATCTTTGAGTCATTTGTCTAGGCATTTCATCAATATGAATACATGACTGTAACAATCCAATTTTTTCTAATTCAATTAAATAAATAACTTCATTTTTTAAAAGTAAATGATAATTGAAGTTAAGAAAGGATAAAAATAAGTTAAGAAAAGATAAGGGTTTGAATTAAAGAAAAAATGAAAGGAAAAGAAGAAGATAAATGACTTAATTAAGATAATTAGGAGAGGTTATAGATATGATTAAAAGGTGGGTTGGGAGTAAATTAGAATTGATTTTTTTTATTAAAAATTTAACCCCACCTGGAATTAGATTTATTATGAATTAAACCCTCCTTCGATCTGCCTCTCCCTATCTAGAAACTATTTTTGCTCCAACTTTGAACCCTTCATTTTCCTTTCTCGGTGCTCTTGCATGACAACAATCAGCCCATCATGTTCTTTATTATTTCCCAAGGACATAACCATGAGAGCTCGTGCAAAAATTAAGGACGAATTATTGAAAAAATCATTCAAAGTCTCCGGTCAAAGTAGTTCTTTCTGAAAAAGATATGTAAGATTTTGAACTCATTTTTTATATGATTTTTAATATAATAATTAAGTTAAAGTAAAATTATGATATAAATTATGTTCTCCTATGTTACATGAATCCTCAAGTTTTCATATAAAAAACATATATAAGTGTATTGGTTGAAAGTTTATGTTAGTATCGAAGAATGGCACCGGAGTTTTCACATAATTAGAACTTGGCCTATGCTGAAGAAACTAGGACCAAGTTCTTCAATAGTTCATGTGACTCAACACAACCAAATGCAAATTCCACTTGGATTCGGACATCACCCAGCCTAAGTACTAGTCAACCCAACCTTGGTTCTCTCTTGATGATTTTGGAGTTTGTTCAGGCGATTGGAGTTTGTTCCAATGACTCGGCTCGAGCGCATGTTATACTCAGCCCAAGTTCTGACTTTGAAAGGTTAAGAATTGTCGTCTGATAAACTAGAACCGAACCACCTCAGAATCTGGTCGGGTTGCATTGGAAAAAGGTGTCCAAAATTTATTCATAGAACATGGCTTGCGTCTTCTTGAACACAACTCGCGTTATGTCACTACAACAAAAGTGTTTATAGGGACAAAAACTTTTGGTTCCAAAGTCATCAATTTTGGACCCTAATTCTTTTTGGGACAAAAATTTTGTTGCCCCCCCCCCCCCCCCTAGTTCTTAAAAGCTGGTCTTTAAAAGTTTTAGGAACAAAATATTTTTGTTGGATCCTAAAAGTATCACTTTTAGCTACTAATCTATTGGTCCCCATAAGATAATACAATGGTCCTTAATAATGATTTTTGGTCCCAAAATCAAAATGGTTTTGGCAACCAAAAAGAAAATAATTGGCACCAAACAAATGGTTCCTAATAACATACTTTTAGGAACCTAGAGGTTGTCCCTAATAGCATGCTTATAATGATTGGCAAGCGGATCCCCATGACACATTTGACTCCAATAATGTACTAGTTGCTAATATATAAATTTTCAAATGCATAAACATTAGCCAATAAAAATTAAGATGAAAGAAAGATTCCAATCACAAAACATCATATTAAGAAATAAAAGATCCCAATCAACACACCATAAAATTGAAAAGTAATGCATAAAAAATATGATCATTCAACATCTTTAATCAAAATATCTACTACAAAATTAAAGTGTAAATGTTCATATTAAGAAACACTTTCTTCTATGTCATCCGGAGGTCATTGTCCACCCATTAGATTTTGAATGAGCCATTCAATTTTCTTATCTTGAAGAGCTAGCTTCTTGTCTTGAATGACAACTAAATCCTTAGTGCTAACTAACTCATTCTCTGTATTAACCAATTCTTCCTTTGTTGTGACTAATTCCTCCTCCAAACGATTATATTTTTGCTCCATGACAATCCCTCCTTCACGTCTAGGGAGTTTAGGACCTCGTCCATATCCACGCACGTACTCGGATCTTGTGCCAAGGACTTGAGTACATATTTGACTATCATTAATTGAAGATTCTCCCTCAAGTTCCATTTCCATTTGAAGAGCTATCATTTTTTCCTACAATAATAAAAATAATTAACCCCAACTGCAAACATAATAATGTGAAAACAATACATGCAATGGATTGTTCTAGTACGTTAAGTATTTCAAGTATGCAATTACCTGGTAAGAAAATCAGATATTAATTTGAATCCCAAAGTTATACTTTTGCAAAAATTTTATCAGTTATAATAAAGTGTGTAATGTACTTGTTTCAAAAATAGCTTGTGCAGTAGCAACATATTCATTGAGAAACTGTAATTTAGATGAAGGATATAAGAATTTAGAAACTATAATTTAGATGCAGTAGCAACAATTTCTTAAAGCCGTGTCATTTCTGGACTAGACATTATAGTTATTCATGCTGTTGCATTTTGAATTTGAAAAGCCGCATATGTTGACTACTGGTAGCAGCAAAAAAGGTACTTCAGACACGATTTTTTTTATATTTGTAGCTTCTATCATATCTTTTTCAGTATTCTTTAAATTAGTATCTCAAGTAGCTAATGATTTGTTGAATCATGTAGGCTTTTTTATCATGAAGTATGAATCTATCAGCTGATTCTAAGAAGCTTCGGAGTATTAACCTCTCATTCGGCGGGAACAAGCCAAGGTTTGTTGATCATCCTTACTACTAGATGTTCTTTCATGAAACCAACCAGAGTTGTCTGATTCTGATTTCACACAGGCAAGAGAAATCCCATTGGAGATAGTATAGAACATAATCATTAATGCATCCACTTCTTGGGAAAACATGAATAACCTTGTTGACTACAAAAACATTATTACATCTAAACAGTAATCTAACATGATAACACAAATTCTACAGAAGTTACTCATTAGTCATGATAACATGACATCTAAACATTAACAATCTAACATGACATCTCCAAACGAAGCCATCTGATCAACTTCTGGACATTCTGGAATCATGCCATATTGCCATGCATGTTTGCTTGTCCATGTTGGTTCAATTTAGAAGTCAAAATGAAACTGCTAGCGAAGCTTGGAACTTAATAACTTAAACAAACTTTATATATGAAGTTGATGAAGATATTCTCACCTATCAGCACGTGGTGTAACAGTATCTGAACATGGCATCTAAACATTAACAAATTCTACAGACGATAAGAAATTCTACAAAAGTTACTCATCAGTCATGATAACACAAATTAGGAGCATCACATTTTTTATGCAAGAGGAAAGGGTGCACTTCAATTTAAAAATAAAAGAAGATCGCATGGATTACTGTTTAGATGTAATAACTATCATCATTCATAAGTGCATGGTTTGAAACCTTTCTTGCATTTTCGTAGCCACTGAAGGGAAGTAGATGACGATGGGAGTAAATGAAAAAAACAATATTATGTATTAAACTTTGTACTCACATAATTTGCTTTAGCATCCTCATGTACCCATCCACTCTCTCCATAATATGCATGTTTGTAAAGTTCGATACGATCTCAATTCTATAATAAAGAAACAAATGTGAATTTATGTTAAAATAAATTTTCTATGAATATAGAAAAGTTGTGAATATAAATCATATATGCATAATTACCAATTGTTCTTGTGCAGCAACAAATGTTTGACTCCCTCTCGTGTGAACAAATTTTAATTTTTTCCTATTTGCAGTACCTGCTCTTGTTCTTACCTGAAATTATAAAACAATAATTAGTGTAAATGTGAAGTTATTATTCTAGAACTAATTATAACTAATTAGTGCAAAAGTTTCTCTTATTTCATATCCATCTGGAAATAATATGAAGATGAAGAGAATTTACTTACTTGAAACTTTTCACTTTCAAAATAACTGCACAACCAATTTCAATCAGCAATTTTATTTTTGAGATATTCTGGTATGCCACCCCCAGCTTCTTTAAATGCTTGATGTAGATCATATCGAAATCTCTTGTAGTGTTTTTGTGCAATTTCATCCACACTTTTCACAACATAATGTAAATCCCATTGCAAATTGAATTTTTCCTACAAGTAGTTTCATGTGAGATAATTTTTAAGCATACTCTCGAAGGAATAATTAAATAAATAAAGTAATAAGAATACCTTCACCCGATCAAATATTATTGTTTTATCATCATTGCTAATTTCACTCCACCTTTTTACCTTTAGAGGTGCACATTGCCTTACAATGTTACCAATTTCTCTCGCCAGCTTTTCACAATTAATACCTACCGGTCTGTGCTTCCCTTCTGGTATGTTAATTTTTACCTTGTCCGCTTTGCGATAATACTTGTTTAGCGCAATTCCACGACTTTTTCCTCGAATGTTCTTTTGAACTGTACATGCTACAAGTTTGAGACTGATTAGATTAAAAATGAACTACATAAATGTACTAGGGCTAGATTAAAAATGATCAGAACAAAAAGTTTAAGCATGAAATCAGAGTTAGAATTGAAAATGGAAATGAAAAGATTCTTACATGAACCTTCTGTGGAGATGCTAGGAGCAATGGGCATAGGCACTGATGTAGATGCAACATTAGGATCAACATTGGCTAGAGGAGGGTAATTGGTATGAGATCTTCCCGGAGCCATTCTTGTAGACAATCATAATAATGTAAAATATAATCAACATCACATAAAATAAAAGACATTAAATTAAAATATATGAAGAAAAATTAAAACCCATTACGTATTTTCTATTACCTATATTTTTTGAAAAATAAATTACATATCATTCTCATCATCTGATAAATTCATATTCATGTTAAATTCATCATCATCATGAGATGAATCCTCTTCGGAATCATAAATAAAACCATGAGTTTGCACATCATTTATTTTGTCAAGCACCTCAGGATCAATATCCTAATGACTCAAAAGCCCAATATCTGAATTATCTCCTTGCACTCTTACATTTCTGCACTCCTCTTGATAAGGGTCATTTGCCAATTGGTTTTCATCATCATCATGAAACAAATCAGAGAATGCGAGATCATATAAATGTCGAGTATTTGTTTTCTGCACGACCCTCCAATTCTCTTTTAATTTTGTATCACAAACATAAAAAACTTTGCTCGCCTGGAGAACAAGTATGTATGGGTCGCTCTCATACCAATGCTTACTTATATTGATGCTTATAAAATCTTCATCAATTTGAACAAGTTTATTACGTTCTAGATCGTACCAGTGACATTTAAACAAAGTTGCTCGACAATCCTTAACATAACTTAACTCAATCACTTCAATCAACACACCATAAAATTCAATTTCTTTTCCCTTGTGTTCTTCTTTAACACATACTCCACTGTCTTGAGTTATTCGGCGTTCTTCACGATCTTTAGTAAGAAATCTTACTCTGTTGATTATGCATCCTGAATAGATATTCACACGCTTATCCGGACCTAATGCTAGTGAATATAATTCTTCGTTTGTTTGCTCTGATCTTTCCTTGTGCGGATATTTCATCTACAAATATGCCATTTAGACTAATATCAATATAAAATTAAATAAGTAATATTTCATTAAAAGTTTTGCAATTTGAACCTTAGTCTATTTTGGAACCACATTGGGAACTGATCCTTTTGCCTTTCTGTCATATTATCATGCCCAATATGCCTTAGCTCAATTTCATGTTCTCTACAACACATTAACAAAATATGACATATGATTTTATTTTTTATATTAAAGTAAGTCAAGTACAAAAAGAAAACTTGGAGAAGCTAATGACTCACACTAAATATGGCTACAACTCCTTACAATTGTTCAGTACATACCAGTGGAGCAATTTGGACTCATCGTCAGTCATTATCTGATATTTTGTGTGTCCAAATGAGCGTATTTTACTTAAGAAGACAGAAATTCTATCAATAGCACGCTCTTCACCATCATAGTTGCGGACATCCCAATTGAATTTAGTTTCAATGCCCGTAAGATACATTCAACAAAAATTCAAACATTCATTTGCAATATATGCTTCAGCAATGGAACCCTCAGGTCGTGCTCAATTACTGACTAAACTTTTAAGGTTATCAAAAACCCTATCCATGAAGAAAGATTTAGACAGACAATAAAACATCCAAGTACTATAATACAAAATTATTAATTTTGTTAACCTTTCAGGTAAATACATCCATCTATACTGCACAGGGCCTCCAAGTATGGCTTCACGTGGTAAGTGAACCGCCAAATGCACCATCACATCAAAAAATGTTGATGGGAATATCATTTCAAGTTTGCATAAAATGACAACAAATTTTTTTTTGAAGTTCCTCTAAGATATCTAATCTTAAAATTTTAGAGCACAAGCTTCGAAAGAATCCTGCTAGTTCCC
The DNA here is from genome assembly GCA_030549335.1 of Pontederia crassipes. NCBI lineage: Eukaryota > Viridiplantae > Streptophyta > Magnoliopsida > Commelinales > Pontederiaceae > Pontederia > Pontederia crassipes. The sequence goes on from CM060190.1 coordinate 43,661,511, forward strand.
CTAATGTAATGCATATATTTTTGTTCAAATACCCACGCATACCAATGTGAAGAAGACGTTGAAGAAGAACATGACAGTCATGACTTTTTAGACCTAATAGTTTTCCATCTTTGATGCTCACACATCTTGAGATATTTGCTGTATATCTATTAGGAAATTTTACTGACTTGATGAACTCACAAAATCCTTGCTTTTCCATTAGGGATAAATTGTAACATGCTGATGGTTTAATGATTTTATCTCCATGCTGTTGTAAATGCAATTCCTTTCTTATTTTCATATCGCTTAAATCAAGATGAGCTTTCTCTGTATCTTTGTTCTTATGCTCAATATTCAATAAAGTGCCCACAATGTTATCACATATATTCTTTTCTATGTGCATAATGTCAAGATTGTGACGAAGTCTCAGTTTTTCCCAATATGGCAATTCAAAAAAGATACTCTTTTTAGTCCAGTTTCTTTGGTCAGCTGGTCATTTTCTCTTTCTATTATTTGTATGCTTTCCTAGTTTCACATTCTTCACATATTCCAATTGTTCTAAGAGTTCATCTGTTGTTAATTCTTTTGGTTCAATTCATGTTTCTAATTTCCCATTAAACTTTTTACTCCTCCTCCAAGGGTGTCCGAGTGGCATGAAACGTCGATGTCCTGTATAGGCAATCATACTTCTTAAACGCTCAGAGCTAGTCTCATCTTTGCATATAGGACATGCAAGGTAGCCTTTAGTACTCCATCCGGATAAGTCACCATAGGCTGGAAAATCATTTATAGTCCATAAAATTGCTGCATGCATAGTAAAATTTAATTTCACAGTAACATCATAAGTTTGAACTCCAGTTAACCATAATTCTTTAAGTTCGTCAACTAAGGGCCTTAAATAGACATCAATGTCCTTTCCAGAAGCACAAGGACCAAGGATAAGTAAAGACATCATGAAAAATGGTTCTTTCATACATTTCCACGGAGGTAAGTTGTAGGGCATAAGAATCACTGGCCACATACTGTATGAGTTATTCATGTGACCAAAAGGATTGAATCCATCAGCTACTAATCTAAGTCTCACATTTCTAGGATCTTGTGCAAACCAAGGATGTTGTTTGTCAAAATCTTTCCACGCCTCTGAATCAACAGGATGCCTCATAACTCTTTCTTTTTCAACCCTACTTTCTTTGTGCTATCGCATATCGAAAGCAGTCTTTCTAGACATAAACAAGTGTTGCAGCCTACTTTTCAGAGGAAAGTATCTTAACACCTTGTAAGGGATTTTCTTCCCCTTACCATCATTTATTTTCCATCTTGACTCTCCACATTTAGGACAATTTTCAAAGTCTCCTAATTCCTTCCAAAATAGAGCGCAATCATTCTTGCATGCATGAATACATTCATATCCTAATCCTAGGTATCGCAACACCTTTCTTGTCTCATAATAAGATGAAGGAAGTACCTCACCCGTTGGCAAAATTTCCTTAATAAACTCAAGCAGCATATTAAATGATTTAATGCTCCAATGATTTAGAACTTTCATGTGAAGCAATCGTACAACCGCCGACAACAATGAATGCTTTGTACTAGGATAAAGTGGACGTCGTGCATCCTTTAACAATCCATCAAATATGTTCACCTCCTCATTATGGGACGAAGATGTGCCTTCAAATCTAGAAGGTCCTTCAAGGTCTACATTTACAAAATGTGTCACTTGGGCATCTTCCAATATTTGATTCACATCATTAATATTTACCTCAGCTTCATTACTCAAAATGTTCTCATCTTCAATATTGTCATTGACTTCAAATCCTTCTCCATGACCCATCGAGTATAAGTGGTATCTATTCCTTTAATAATGAGATGATCTCTTACAACATTTTTTGGTTAGAAGTACACATTCAAATAATATCGACATGGACAACGAATATTAGAGTCCGTTCCCATGTGAAATTCGACAAGTTTTATAAATGAGTCAACGCCAAGAAGATAATCTACTGAAAATCTATCATGGATATTCATCCAACTCTTATCAAGATCATTGAAATTGTTATCCATCTGACACCACCTATCTGCAAGCAAACATTCAAAAAAATTCAAAAAAAGTTCTCTCAAGGAGGAGGTGGAGGAGTTGTTAAGTATGCATACCAAGTACAGCTGTTAGAAGAAGAGGACAATATGATCGTGCAGAGGAACCGAAACATAATCAAAGAGGCTGGTGTTCAAAGCTCCCCCAACCCACGCATATGGAAACGGGCATTGAGGAGCAGCAGTCAAGAGCACAGACCCATGGTTCTTCAGGCTCCTGTTCATTATCAATTAAGATCGAATATCATTACGTTGATCTCAGTTAAAGCATAGAACGTTATGTAGCTCAAGTTATTGTAACCTGGCACTCAAAAGATCTACAAAAAGAGCGAGAGAAACAAAAATAGATTAAGTTTATGTAGTAATTACCTAGCAAGATCATCCCAGTATTGGGTGCCGCTACCCTCGATGTCGAAGTCTATGCCATCCAACACCGCGTCGCCCACCGGACGGGAGTCGGAGGAGCCACCCAAGAAGTTGTTCCAGAGGTAGTCGGTGACTTGGTTGGCGTCGTCGGTGGACGTGAGGCCGTAGCTCCCTGCTCCTCCTCCAAGGGAGAGCAACACCTTGACGCCTGCACGTCGTTGCTCAGGCTGGTGCAGCCACCGGACGACGGGACGCAGTGGTCGGCGAGGTTGATGGTGGGGGTTTGGCCATGGCCGAAGGTGGGCAGGAAGGCCTCGATCACGAAGTTGTAGAGACCATCGACGCAGCGATAGGGCATATATCCAACGATGCGGACGCCGGAGGGATCCTAGCAGGTGAGGGATGCCCGACGATCGACGTGAGGGCAAGCGGATCGGGACGACCAGCAAAGCGATGGCAATGGAAAACACTTTTGAAAGGAATTAGGGCAGAAAAAAGGGGAAATGCGGTAGGAGACGCGCGACGCAAAAGTGAAAAAAACGGAATTAGGGCAAAACACTTTTGAAAAAAAATAAATATTTCGGGACCACTCAAATCAGTCCCTAAAATATGTTATTTGAGACAAAAGTATGATTAGTGCCTAAAATCAGTGTTTATGCAGAATTATTAGACACCAATATCATAATTGGTTCTTATAATATTTGCATTAGACACAAATTTAATTTTTGTCTCTAAAAATGTGAAACATTTGGGTCCACTTTCTCATTTTTGGTTGACTCGGATCTACCAAAAATTTAATTTTTGGTTGACTCGGATCTACCAAAAATTAAAATTGGAGAGTGAAAATCGTGGTCACGTAATGTTCGATTCCCACCTCAAGTTCCAATCAACGGTTCTAATATAGTTTCGATCGTTAAACTCACCCAAAATATGGTCTATCTTAAAATATTTTTAAGAGAGATCATATTTTGGGTGAACACGAACTGATTAATAATTACGTGACCACGATTTTCACTCTCCAATTTTAATTTTTGGTAGATCCGAGTCAACACTGTAGCAGACACTTTTTTTTTCTTTTTAAAAACTCTTTTAAGTGACTTATCTTTAATTTTTTGTCAAATCTTTTTTTCACTCTTTTCATTTGATTTAACTAATATTTTGTTTATTAAATATAATATATTTATTATAAAAAGATTAATTTAGTATTGTTTATTATTTATCATTTCAAGTAATTTTTTAATATTTTGTTAGTTTTAATTTGTTATAAATATTAATTATTATATTTAAATAATATAATATTTTGAAAAAAATAACATAAAATTTAAATTTATACTTAATATTTATTAACTAATAAAATTATATTTTATATAATTCCTATATATTTCATTAAAAAACCCATTAAATTTAATTTATAACATCAATTTTTTTTGTAGCACGTCAACTTCGTATTTTTTTTTATCATTACATCATTCTATTTATAAACACATTCCATACTAATTTATTAATTCAACTAGCTATTATAATTATCAAACACAGGCATATAATAAAATGCGTAGTCACTTTATTTAATATAGATTAACTTTTATTATAGTAGATTCATGAGTACTCAGTACACGCGCAGTAGGAATCGAGCATTCAATATTTTTTCAACATTATAGTATGAAAAAATAATATATATATATATATATATATATCAAAATAATATACTTAAATAAGAAAATATTAAGGATTATTTTTATAAACCTCTTATAAACTATCACGATTTTTCGCATGTAAATTAAAACTACGAACATACTTTTTTGGATCCCTAAACTATCACGACTTTTTTACTTTAGTCTTTCCGTACATTTTTGTTATGTTTTTCGTTATTTTTATTTTTTTCATTTGTGAAAAAATTAAATTACCCATCCCTCCAGAAAAATATGAAAAAAAATCATTGAATGATTAAAGTGGTAAAGAAAAAAAATTTCATTTATGAAAAAGATTAAATTACTTTCCCGCCAATTTTTTTAAATTTTTTATTTTTTTATGTTTATTATTTTATGTATTACGGAGGGAGGGGTAATTTAGTTTTTTTATAAATAGAAAAAAATAAAAAGTAATGGAAAATATAATAGAAGTAGACAGAAGAATTAAAGTGAAAAAATCGTGATAGTTTAAAAATAAAAAATAAGTTCGTAGTTTGAGATTAAATATGAAAAATCGTGATAGTTTATGAGAGGTTTAAAAGTAATCCAAATAATAAAGTGTGTTAATTCATTAGATACATATTAGTTGTATATTATTTAAATTCATATATATATTAAGTTGTCAAATCGGAATATGTCTGATCCAACCTGTACTGGATTCAATTAAAATCCTTAGAAGATGATTCATTTCATTTATGATCTTTGGTGGTTGTTATCTACATTATTTATATTTCATTGTCAAGAATATATGAAGGAACCTGGAACGTGGCCTCTCTTAGTTCCGGACAGTGTGTGCGTGTGACAAGTCTACACGGGACAAGCACAAAATGTTGGACTAATATTTCACAAATGGCCGACCGTCGCATTCACCACCTGCTTGGGGAGAAGAGAATATTAGATAAATAATAGGAAGAACTAAGTAATTAAGAATGCATCCAGAGATGAAAAAAAATAATAAAAATAAAAACAAAAACAAACAATGTCAAATTCCGATCAGATCTAGAATAGAATATATCATTGTAAGATGGATATCTTTTTCAAGAGCACGTTGTTACCGTTAATAATCTTGGTCATCATTAGTGTGAAAAATATAATTCTTTTTATATATAGCGTTCCCTATTCATTTAACCCGTATGATGATTGTATTAAAAAATATTTTTCATATATATATATATATATAGCATCTTTTTTTCGTATATAAAATAAATTCATAAACCCTTTACTGATTTTTTTTTTTCTCTTCCAAGTCTTGGGTTAGAGGAGTTAGCTACCTTTCTCATATGTTACGCAATTAAATGATTTTGTCGAGTGATGACCTACACATTATTTTGTTCACAAAGCAACGCCGATTGTTTAATTTATAGGAACTAAAAAATGTATTGATCACGAGTTAAAATATTGACTCATCATTAAGTTTGATTAATTCAAAATCATTTTGAACAACACGTCATCGAAAATTTTTTATATTCATAAATATTCGAACTCGAGACTTTTAATTATTATTTAATCCATTCCAACTCCAGTTGGTATGACCTACACATTATTAACCATTAGAATTTATTCAAGTTTTAAATATTGAAATCCCTAATGAAAAAACAAATCCACTCATGCATGGTCGGACGACTCAGGCGACACGATTAATGAACCACGCCATAAACTATACCTTTCTCCTTTTGTTTTATAACATTTTTCAAACCCTTCTGATCCCCTCTGCATCCATTGGCATCAGCAATGATCTAACACCACCAATATATATATTGAATAAGTTGGTAGTTTAAATCAATGAAAGAAGAATCCCTGTGTCCTTTCTTTATCCATCATCTCTCTCTCCCCCCTCCACTCAGGCAGAGAATCTGTCGAGGAGATGCCCCTTAGAATTCATGATACGAATTTGATATTGGTTTACATGTGGCAAACCCATGGGCTTCACTTCAAATGTCACCATCCGAATACCATGGGCGAACCATACGTTTGATTTCTTTACTATTGATTGGTGCGTGTGTTATGTGTGGGTCACAGGCAGCATGGTCAAGCGTTGTGACTTGTCATGAGCAATCCATACATAATATACGTAATGCATATATCTGGATATATGAGAGAGAATGTGTGTGTGTGTGTGAGAGAGAGAGAGAGAGAGAGAGAGAGAGAGAGAGAGAGAGAGATGAGAGAGAGAGAGAGAGAGAGAGAGAGAGAGAGAGAGAGGAGAGAGAGAGAGAGAGAGAGAGAGAGAGAGAGAGAGAGAGAATCCGTGGTTTTAAGGACTTGATCAGTCTCTTACTCACGTCACGTTGTGCGTAGCCACTTGCTTCTTTGGATTCCACCAGTCACCTTTGAACATGGTCCTAATCTTCTCTCCCCACTGGAATATTCTGGCAACCTAATTCTAATTTTGTAAATTTGTGTTTTATTTTATTCTTCTTCTTAACGAAAAAATAATATATAATTGGAAAAGGACGTAAGAGTATCTGGATTAATTTATGTGATTCTCTGTTTAAATCAGAACCTGTGATTCTTTTAAATCCTGCGAGCTAGTGAGCATGGAATAGAACTTATCCCTTAGGTTTATTTTCTTATAGTGGTAATTAAAAAATAAATAAATGCTTAAGCTGTTCTCTTTTTTTTTTTTTGCGGAAAAGTAATCCAATTTGAGAGGGGGAGGTAAAAATTTAAGTCATTTAGCCATTTTAGGGGTTTGATCTTAGACATTTTATATGGAAATTGAACTATATATTTGGCCAATGAAATCAATAAATTGCTATTATTAAATTGGTTAAATATTAATTTCTTGTGTTATCAAGTAAAAAATACCTATAATAACATTTATTTATAGTAATATTTATTATTGACAGAAGTTTATTTTTTGAAGCTAATGAGTATATAATAGGAATATAATATAATATAATATATATATATTAATGTTTTTTATTATAGTGTAGGCGTGCATGCTTTCTTTTTTAACAGCCCTTTTCTCAGATCGCATATATATATGAACTATTAGATATTACCTAGTATTAACATATAAAACGTTATAACATAAAACTCGAAAGCCTAATTAAATGTATGCACATGGATGACAATGCATTTGTATATAGTCATGGAAAAATGTAAATTAAATAATGAATTCCAAATTGATATAATTGTACACTGTGGCTTGAACAAAAAGTGGTCAGCTTTGCTGCACTTTGATGTCTGCTTGTAAGAAGGAACATGGAAAAGATCACTGGAATTAAAGACTGATAAATAAACTTTATAGTCCTGCAAGGATATATTTTTATTTATTTGCTTGGATTAATCGGCTACATGTGTGGCTTAAAGAACTTGCAAAGGGGATGCCACACACACACATTAACAAGTTGCGATTTTAGGGAAAAAAAGTGACTTTCTTTTTTCTTTCACACACACTATTTGCTTTTCTATCCTTTGGTGGTGATAGCACATGATTGCACAAGTTGCTCATCGTTTCACTTTTTTTTTTCATTTCAAATATTGCCTATTTCGAAACGTAAATGATCCTTATTAGTTTTAGTTGAATTTCAAGACAAGGTAACTATCTAGATAGATTTAAATATCATGCTTATTCTCGTTTCTCTCTCTCTATAATAATAATAATAATAATAATAATAATAATAATATAATAATAATAATAATAATAATAATAATAATAATAATAATAATAATACATTTTTAAAGAGGTAATATTATGATACATATTAATCACGATTCGATTCATAATGAACGATGAATTAATTAAATAAATAATATTTTAATATATCATTTATCATAAATCGAATGATAATTAATAGACGTATGATTGTACTATATATATATATATTCATGCAATTAAGTTTGGTGCATTAATCTCCAATATTTCTACACAAGTATCTATACGCCTTACTAATCCATGTGTAAAGATTCTCGGCTTGGGAACAACAGCTTTTATTAGTCCATTAAGTGGAGATTTATGGTCAAAGCCATAAAAAAGATACACTTTTAATGTAATGTGTGGACTGTATAAAAGATATACAAGTGGCCTACGACTACTGAGCGAATTAATTAATCTTAATTAATTATCCCAGAAGCAGTCATTAAATAACGTTTTCTAGTAGCCCTTGAAGTGGTTTGGAATGTTATGCTCAGGTCATCCATGAAAACATGGTACTAACCACTAATAAGTAACCACTGTTTTCATCACCTCGTCTTCTCTTTCCTGGTTTGGCCTTCTCTTTGCCAAATGGACGATCCAAATTAGGTTTGACGTGATGGGATACAGTGAGCATCACTCAAATTATAGAGAAAAATGATTAATTAACAGAAAATAGGATAAAGTAATAAATCGAATTTGTTAAGTTTAATAATGGATCGACTTCTAATTTATTAACGTTGTACTTTTTAGTGTAGTGCAAATTAAATCGTTGATTAAAAAAATGCATATGGAGATGAAATTAAAAAAAGAGTGGGACATAATAATAATGTCATCTGCTGATTGGTAATTGACAAGGGCTCCACTGCCGACTGATTTTGTCAGAAACCAAATTTTCATTGGACATGATAAATGTATTCGCAAGATTTTTTTTTCCCCTTCTTTCTATTGCACATAACATTATTTGATTCGGTAAATGATGAGAAATTATGAGGTTAAAGGCGATGTAGGCATTAGATGCTATGTCAATTTTTTTTGTATTTTTATATGAGTATATTCTATTGTATTTCGAAAATTGGTGCCCACATGCATGGTATAGTTTGTGGTACTAATTAAAAGGATGATTGGCACATTTTTTATTATTAAGAGCACTAAAAGGATGATTTCATATTTTTTTATTATTAAGAAAATAAATATCTTTTCCCGCAGTGTAAGAAAAGAAATTATTTATTTTACAGTTCCTATTGGATAAGAAAATTGTGTCACTTGCTAATTTGATAGCGTTCCTAAAGTTAAATATAATGTTGATAATTTTTACCTCTACCTGTCACATGGACCAATCATGGATGATATTTATGTCTGGAAGATATTTGGATGTCTTTGATAACATATATTAAATGAGTTAATAATCTTATTTGAGAAAGTAAATCGTCTTTGCCATTATATCTTTAGTTAATAATATAATATAATATAATATAATACATTTTTTACCTGAATTCTCCTTTAAGTTCTAGGTTGCGGCTAGGTTATTCACAGGTATACACGTATTTATTTTATAAGTCACCTTATTATACTGATATATTTTTAGAAAGTCTCCTAATTATATTCCTTGAGCTGTTTTCAATTGTCCGACCATAAATTTTGACATCTATATTCTTATGTATACAATTAGGTATAATTTTTTTGTTAGGATCAAAATATTACTAATATATCTTTTTGCGAAATAAATATAATATTTTATTTAATAAGTATTTAAAAAAAATTAGCGGCCACGTTGTTGAGGACAAGAAAAGATGAGTTGATATTCTTGCCTATGATTTTTGTTCGGAGTCAATGTTCTACATGATAATTTACATTGGAAATCATATGTCATGAGTTATGACATGAATTTCATAGTTTTTGAAATATTTGAAGGCAATTAATTGCCAGGACAAAAATCCATCTCCCTAAAGGACAATGGTAAAAAGATTGTTTGCTTCATGTATAACATCCAATTAGCTTAACCAATTTTGATTACTTGACTTCTGAATTTGATATCATATTAAATTCGATGTGCTGACTAATTTTCTTAAAAACTTAAGTTATTAAGAAGATCATTTATTTTATATTTTTAACAAAAATAATAATGAAAGAATAAAAATTATATTCTAAGAAATATGACATTTTGTTATCTTAAATTTTTGTTTATATTCTATCAGAATATGAAAATACCAAGAAGGTTAAAAAAAGATTTAATGGATTCCACCCTATCAAAATAGGGTGGACGCTCCTTGTCACGAATACTGTCTGATCTATATCGGATGTCTGTGATTAAAAGCGTGGTTCACGCACAGCTCAGGATGAAAAATAACCCATGGTTGAAAAAAATTCAAGCAACTAAACGACTCTTTTTCTCCTTCGGCTAAAGATGAGTAGAATGATGATGGTCAAGTAGAATGACGATCCGACGAGGCCTGTGTGGAGTGTCGAGTAGAGCAGAACAAAGCAGAATTAAAAATATTATCCATTACTTGAAGGGATTGAAAATTGTGTGGACCCAAATAAGATCTACACATGTGGACTCATGTGGACTATCATTGATGTATAAATCAATGATAAATATAAATTGATCTTAAAAAATGTTTATCAAAATTCACCATTAATTTATGAATCAATGGTAGGTTCACATGTGTGAACTCATTTTGGATCCACATATTGCCTAAATCCTTACTTTGAAAATCTAATTCGTTACTTGATTCAATTAAAACTCTATCAGTTTCTTGAAACTCTAAGTTGTAGCCATTAGAAGTACAACTTAATCTTGCACGTAATTCACATTAAATAATTTCACGGAATTATTTATTTCTTTTGAAATAATGGAATTTGGAGAGAACAAAATGCGGATGACAGATTCTTTTTATGAAAGTTAGTTTAACCTAAAAGGAATAAGGAGTTTAGGACCAAAATTCATGAGTGGATTTTAGAACTTCCTTTTTATCTCATTGTAAAACCTTCTTTTTTTTTTTACTTTTATCGATAAATTTAATAATTACATGTACTATATGTATTATGTGCTTCACATCCTTGCTAACAGTCCACTCATGAGACCATTAGTAAAAAATATCAGAGGCCGTAAAATTTGCAATGTCCAAAGATGTGGATCGACTACAAATATCTAGATAGAGCTAACGAGCAAAGCAAAGTAGCAAACACATGCAGATCTACAAGGAACTCGAAAGAGGGACTGGACTCTCTCTCTCTCTCTCCCTCCCCCCCTCCAAAATATTTTCCTATCATATAGGGAACAGGACCATGTCCCCCAATAATTGGATAAGACCGTCACATTCTGCGTTACTGTTCATATTGGTTGGCAACTGGCAATGGAGAGAGAAATCAATTTCCTTACCCCTAATGAACATAATTAGTGGATTTTTTATTGCCCCATGAACATAAATAATCCTGATGTTCTGATACTTAGATTACTCATGAATATTTAATTAAATGCTCATTATTATATATTTTTTTGCAATTATATATTATTTACAAACTACTGTATCATCATTTCTCTTTAAGTACATGAAAAGTATACAATATCAATAATTATATACCTGTGATGCATATATATCCAAATAGTGAATTGTGAGATAAGATAACCTTTAAGAACTATCTTTCAAATCTGCATTATTCTATTTATTTTGATTAGATTTTTCTACTAACTAGCCGAATTGAATCGAATAATTAGAAGTGTTGGATGTCCCATTCATACTTAAGTCATCCCAAAATCCTCTAGATACACATATAAAATTACCATGTATGCCCTTTTTTTGTTTCTTTCTTTTTAGGTAGAAGTTTACCAGGATATACGCTACCTTACAAAACAAATAAGCGTGGTTGCATGAAATTCATGCAAGGTTTGTTGAGGAGCGACAAAACAGGACAGTAATAGAGAGAGAGAGAGGAGAGAGAGAGAAAAGAAAAGAAAAGAAAAGAAAAGAAAAGAAAAGAAGGGAGTGTGGGTGGGCTCTACCCTTAATTTGCTGCTGATGACTTCAAGGTGAATCTCCTCAAACGCTGGCTTTATAAGCAAGGGCCATCTCCCTCCCTTCATCCTTCCCATTCATTCCCTCTCTCTCTCTTTCTCCTCCTCCTCCTGAGTTTTCTCTCTTTCTCTCTCTCTTGTTGTTTGTTCGGTGGTTTTGTTAGATTTCTTCTTTTCTTTTTCTTCTTCTGCCTTTGAGTGGTGGTCTGAGAGGTTAGAAATACACAAAAGTGTCAATTAGCTAGCAAGATGTTGGGCGTGTTCAGTGGAGAGGTGGTAGAGGTCCCGGCGGAGCTGGTGGCTGCGGGGAGCCGGACGCCGTCGCCGAAGACCCGGGCGTCGGAGCTGGTGAACCGCTTCGTCGGAGGATCCGCCGGAGGAGCGGCGGTGTCCATCCAGCTGGGCTCCGACGTCGGCCACTTCGTCTACTCTCATGCCAACCAATCCCCTTTCACCCCCAGGTTCCATTTGACACCTCTCTCTCCCCCCTCTCTGCTTTCTCTCTCCTAGCTAGGGTCCTTACTCATATTCTGAGCTTAATCTCGTATATCGTAGATTCGTGAAAATTGAGGAAACGTTCCACAGATGAATCCTTCATTTCCGTGCGTGGGCTTTGAATCTGCCAAAAAATCTAACAAATCCAACATAATCGTGCTTGTCCGGTTGCTCTTTCCACTTTATATATATATATATATTATATATATATATTGTCTTTGGCTTCTATAAATATTAAAATTTATAACATATTTTTGCCAAATTACCGAAAAGCAAATTATCTTTTTTTCTCATCACCAAGAAACAAACGTTTTCCAAGTAATTCAGTTGGAAAGAAGCAAGGACTATTTTTATTATATATATATATATATATAAGTTAATTTTAGATAATTGAGGTCTGGAGTTCCATTACACTGAAAAAATTTTATGGGTGGTCGTCGAAAGAAATATCAAATAAAGATTCATTTCTACAAGTAAAAGTGAAATATTGAGGAGAAAAATGTGGCAGTAGTAACTGCTGGGGGTTGCATTATTTGAGCGAGGATGGAGAAGCCCACAGTGGGCGGGGCCCACAGCGGTAGAGTAATGATGTGGGGGAGGAATGGACCGGTGTGAGGCTGTTGCTTATTATTATTATTATTATTATTATTATTATTATTATTATTATTATTATTATTATTATTATTATTATTATTATTATTATTATTATTATTATTCAAACGACGCACACGTGTACATTAAAAATCTACATCTACTATTTCGAAATAAATAAAAGGAGGAAAGAGAAACATTTTACAAATTACTTGCCGGGCATTAATAAAAAAACCATAAAATGAGGAGAAAGAATGATGAGCTTTTATTTATTTACTTAGTTATTTTTATGTTAGGATTATTTTGCGAGAGTCGATCTGATGGAATTTAATCGTTTCGTATCATTTTGAAGAATTTTAAGTTGCTCCATTTTCTAATAACTTATATAAAGTTAAAGTAATCGCGATCGTTTAGTCGCCCCCCCTCGATTTTTTATTGAATTTATTAATTTGATTAAGGTTTATTTTTTTCTCTTAAATATCACATGAGGTCATTAATCCTGAAATTGTGGGACCCGCCACGATTCTCTGGTCGGTCGGATCATGGAGTGCTATGCGATCAAATTGACCTCAATCGAGAACAGATGTCCCCATCTCATCCGTCCAATAATGATAGTAACAAGCCAATTGATTCTATTGCAGTTTAATAATAATAATAATAATAATAATAATAATAATAATAATAATAATAATAATAATAATAATAATAATAGTTGAGGAAGGTGGATCTATCTATTGAGATGACGAGGAGTTTAGAAAATAGAACCAACCTTTTTAGTGCGGTACTTTAATTTTGGCTCTCTGGCAACTTTGTACCTGGCCCTGTGGCCGACCACACCACATCGAGCTCAGGGCGACCGGACGAGGCACATGGTGGGAATCATGGCATGGGTTAGGGTTCATCTTGTCAAATACTAACTTCATAAAAACATACGATATATATCTCCGTAAAAAAGTCTATCACCGACAGTACGACCAATAGTTAAATCTTTTCTAACAAAATATTGTTCAAATACATATGTGTCCTTTAATTCAATAATAACATAATTGTATTATTATGCTAAAAATTCTGTCCAACCCAAAGAGATTGATTAAAAAACAACCTATTTTAATATCTTCTGGTTTTTAAAAACAAATTTAAGAAATAATATTAAATCTTAACACATAATGATGAAAAATAAATAATATAAATAAAGTATTCTAATAATTAAATAGCTCAACTAATAGTGCATATCTGTATTTGCAGATACATAGCACAGTCGTATGCTACATATTCAATAGTCTTTATATAAAACATATAAAATAATGAAAAAAAATTCATTTAAAAATATTTATAGAATAAAAAGTATAGTTGTACTTCTATATAATAAAGAGTTTCATCATCTTAGAATTCCATGGTGAAAGAACATGAAACCGTAACTATTTTCATACCCCTGTTCTTTTTATATATTGTCTGAGATAGATATTTATATTTATATATTTTTTCTTAAATTTATTTATGTGTTTGGTAAAAAAAGGGTGTCACTAAAGCAAACAGTTGGCGGGCGTGCAGGTCGTTCGCGGCGAAGGATGAGATATACTGCCTGTTCGAAGGAGTGCTCACCAACCTGGGAAGTCTGCGGCAGCAGTACGGGCTGTCCAAGAGCGCCAACGAGGTCATGCTCGTCATCGAGGCCTACAAGGCCCTGCGCGACCGGGCCCCCTACCCGCCCAGCTTTATGCTCGCCCACCTCCTCGGCAGCTTCGCCTTCGTCCTCTTCGACAAGTCCTCCTCCACCTTGCTCGTCGCTTCTGTGAGTCTCCTCTTCCTGCTCCTCTACTTGTTCTTTCGCTTCATCCGTCCGCTAGAACTCGGATTTAATGCCTAACAGGAAAGAAGCGATTCGGAATTCTTGTTTACTATCTCCGAGTTGCATAATCTATTGAAATTTAAGACAAAGACGACCAGGTGTTTGCTAGAATAGCTTAAAACAAACTGCCCTGTTTGATGGTTGCGATGGGGATGCTGCAGGATCCGGACGGGAAGGTGCCCATGTACTGGGGGATCACAGCAGATGGATGTGTTGCATTGGTGATGACCTCAACCTGCTCAAGGGATCATGTGGCAAGTCGCTTGCCCCGTTCCCCAAAGGTAAACCTACTTTGAATGATGAAATAGTTGCATCAAACAAACTTGAGATAATGCTTATCAACTTTTTTGTTGGGTGGATTTGCAGGCTGTTACTACTCAAATGCTTTGGGAGGTCTGAAATGCTTTGAAAACCCCAAGAACAAGGTGACTGCAATCCTAGAAAATGAGGAGGAAGTTTGTGGTGCTACTTTCAAGTAGGATGGACACATTTTGGAATCTCATGGATCTTTGTGTTGATTCAACAACAAAAGAAAAAAAAAATATTCATGATTTGAATGCATTCTACTGAGCGTTGATTGCATCACATTTTGTATTAATCTTTACTTGTTACAATTCTCCAAAATGCACTAATATATAGATGGTTAACAATGTGACCTACAGGTTGGTTTCCTGCACATGCATACTCCAAACTGTGCTTTTTATTTTGTATTAATCTTGGTAATTTGTTGTATGCAGGTGGAAGGATCAACAGTGCTGGCAAGCCACTAGAAGTCAAGTTTCCTTCATCAACTGGAGGTTTGGGGGGGAGGCAAATGATGGAATGAACATGGGCCATGAACTCTTTTGTGATGTAAATAATGTCCAAATATGTCCCTTCCTTATTTAGCTTTACTAGGCATGCATGCATGCATTTCATCAGTGTTTCTGTCGCAGTTGTTTCAATTTCCTATGGACAAAAGACTATGGTGGCACATGTTTTTTATTAGCATAATGTAGGAAATCCTACCTTAATTATCAGCAACCTTCTACTTGGTTTGCATTCTTGAATCGTTATAGATTTTGTTATAGAACTTTCAACGATGACACGTCCCTATGTATTGGCAATAGAAAGATATGTATCCAACCAAAGCTTGGATGACAAGATGTGCTTCAGTGAGTTATGAGTTACGAGTAACTGAGAGTTAGTAGCCATATGTTCGACTTCTGGAGCCACCACTTGATTAGGGGAATATCGTTCTGCCATCTATTCCGACTCTGAATTAGTAATAATAGTCTTGGATAACGAGTGGGTATAAAGAAAAATTATATCTATGCACATTTATTTAAGGCTGGGACAGGGACGGAGCAAAGAGAGCAAGGATGGAGATCTTAAAAAAGGAGAGGTAAAGTGTAAAAAAAGTAAAATTACATATAATTATATCAAAACTTTTAAACATATTTTAAAATATTGCTTTAGAAGATAAATTATAATTATAATCTTATTTTATTTTCATTAATATAATATTTTATTATTCATCATTCATATAAATTTTTTTTGTGTTTATCATGTTAAAGGAAGATATATATATAAAACTCACTTTTTTGTTACTTAACTAATTAAGTTGATTTTTTTTTAATAGAAAGGAATCAAAATTGCAACAAATAACGTGTCATTCCAGCTCCGGATCAGGGACAACTATCCTAGTCTTTCAACCCAATTTTGAAAACAAATTGTTTACTTCGTGATATTTTTCAAAAGCAAGAATATAAGTCCTTTCAAAATAATTTCAGTAGATATAACGCGATTTTATTTAGCTTAATTAATTTGAAAGCAATTCCAACTTTAGTAGAAACCAAATTGGTTCAATTTCAAAAAAGGGAATAAAGACTTTTACCAATCAATTGGTGGTTAGGTCTTGATTAGTTCGGTACATGTTCGGCCTGAGTCAGGAGGGATTAGGTCGTTAGGTTCATTTGGGTTATGGACCCAACTTAGTCAACCCTCTTAATACGAATTTGATCCCAACTCGGTTTTGATTGAAAATTTGACAAATTAATAACTCGAATTCGACCCGTCATATATTCAAATATTTTTTTTGAAAATTAATGTATATTGAGGACAAAGAGATGGTCGAATCCCCATTTATTTGAAATGTAAATCTAAATTCCTTTTCAATTAAAATAAGTAATCAAAGTGGAGGAAGGAATGTAAGTAAGAAAAAAAAAACTAGAAACCTAAAACCTAAAAAATCGACTGGATCCTACTTAAAATTTTTAGATTTTCTCACGTTCGAAAAAATTATACATTTTTTAAATTAAGAAAAATCATCCGAGAACACCCAATGAAATTAACCTACATAGTTAAAATTATATAAAATTTATATTATTTTTGTTTAAAATACTTATAATATTATAACATTACTCTAATAACTATTATAGTTATCCGATTATATATATACAGAAAATTTACCTAAATCATAAATAGTAGTATTGCAATATATTACATGTGATAGGTCAATTTATAAAATAAAACACCTCTTAATATTGTCAATCCCTTTGATTAATCTAATATATATACATATAAATTTAGGGCTCCGAGAAAATCATATGAAAAAAAGAAGTTTTTTCTTTTATTTTTTAAAAATCAATTGAAAAATATAAGGTGATATTTTTAAACGCCACTTACACTCCTATTGGGGGGGGGGGGGGGGGGGGGGGGTTGCAAAACTCTACCTATTCAAGGAAGGCAATAGGAAAATATTGAAACGTGACAAGTGGTACAGCTAAGAGAAATTAATGGAGGAAAGAGCGCTAAATTAAAGCTAGTTGAAACAATTACAATAAGTGGAATAATGATAAATGAAAAAAAAGAAATAAAGAAAGAGCGGTTTAATAATAATAATAATAATAATAATAATAATAGACTCGTTCATAATGTCAATCTTAACTAATTTATAACTAAGTGATCGCTAGTATATTTAATTTTTATGAGGTAAATATACTCTATCCATATATATATTGCTCAAAAAAAAAAATTGTGTGTGTAAAGAAGTTAGAAGATAACACATCGTCATAATTTCTTCTGGTTTTATTTACGTGATCATATTTTAACTAGTAATAGTTTCAACATGTGCTTCTTTTAGCTTTTTTTATTCCGAAAAAAATTATATACTAAATCCGAATCGGAGTTTGGCTGCAATTAACTTTTCCTTAGCTATATAAAGTGAGAGAGAGAGAGAGAGGGGAGAGATTAGGGTTGAGAGTTCTCACTTCTCTCTAGAAGTAATAAGAAGTATAATGTCCGTAGTGCAAGAAGACGTCGTCATTCTCGCGGTGCTCCTCCTCCATCTGCTGCTCCCGCCGGTGTACCTCCTGGCGTTCCTCGTCCCACTGATCCCGCCGCTGCTTGCGCTGCTCCCGCGTGTTCGCCCGCTCTTCTGCTCCAAGAAGAAGACCATGTCTAAACTGGAAAAGCTGCAGGTTCGCTGGGCCGTCCATGGCAGAAGAGATGACAGCACCCCATGCCAAATCGAAGAGGCATGCAATGCAAACATCCAATACCTCTCTCTCTCTCTCTCTGTGTCTGTATCTCTCTCTCACACATTATGGTTGTGTGTTTGTTTTGCAGGGCCTGTTCTTGGGTTCCTTGGGCGTGGCTCTGAACAAGTCCGCCTTGAAGCGCCTCAACGTCACCCACGTCCTCACGGTCTCCAGCTCGATCCGTCGCCCATACCCAAACGATTTCGTCTACAAGGAGATCAAGGGTACAAAATTAACTTTCCATTGTTTATTTTATTATAGTTGATAACAATGTCACACAGACGACTTTGCAACATCATTAGCATATTCAAGAACGCATTAAACTTTTTTTCCCCATTTGATATTTGATCGATACATTGTTGATGGAGAAAACGTATATAGATTTGGGAAGAGAGAGAAAGAGAGACGCACCTTATGGTGGGACTTAGGAGTTTAGGAGTTAGGACTTGATTGGATCTGAACCAGAGTAGAGTAGTTCTATATCATCAAAATATCAAAATTAATCGTGTAACATCTTTATTCGCTTTTGGGCCTGTAGGGTTGCCAAAAGGGTTCAAGATATATCGATCTGATATATTTCTTGAATATTAATTATATATACTTGTCCAAGTGCCAACATTGACGAGTGATGTAAGAGTCTTTCTTTACGATCATCTTTTAATTGTATTTGCTAATTATTCTCGAACTTCAAGTCGCCAAGGATGAGCATGGGGGTGGTGCTACTTTGCTTACCATACAAAATAACTATAAATATAGATTCACATCAGTTATTTATGTACACTCTCGGGCTGAATGGAAGTAGTAAAAGTTTACATTTTGTTAAACTTTTTTCTTGCTTTCATGAAGTTCAGAAACATCTAATGCATATCATCAATGAATTAATTTATTCAAAACATTGGAGTTGATGATAACAATCCTCACTTGTCATGATTGGGAGATAGTTCATGAGGCCTGCAATTAGTGAAACTGAGAATTCTTTAACATCGAGAATCCTTGCATGAATGCTTATTATTCTAAAAAGTTCAAGCACATTCTAAACTTAAATGCCTCGTAGTTGTTAACAGTCTTTAATATAAATGAGAGAAGTCAAGGTTTAGAGAATCTTTTTTTCTTCTCGTTCTTAATGCTCTGTTCTGGTTTTCTTTTTTTATCTAGTTCGTGACGTTCCGGAGACCCGATTGGAGGACTATTTTGATCAATGCTTTAGATTCATCGATAATGCTAGAAGTCAAGGTGGTGCTGTGCTTGTTCATTGCTTCGCTGGAAGGTCGAGAAGGTACGTCTACACTATTTTCTAATTAATTTTGTGCTCATCGACATCTTAATGTAGACTGATACAATTTATGAATAGCAAAATGGTACTTCCGAAACTGAACAGATTTATTTTTATCAAAAACCAGTTGCAATTAACGTAATTCGTTATTGGAGCATTAAACATATTGTATTAAGCATGCACTATTTGTTCCTCTAGATTTATTTCTCATGTTGAGGTACCTTTTTTTTGTGTCGAAGCCACCTTTATAGATACTTGAATTTCTTGTTCAAATGGTCTCCACGAAAGGGATTTAACTTTTTTAATCTATCTTCGACTTAATTGTCTTTCCTTATTCTGCATCTCTGATTCTATTGAGTGAAATATATTCTAATGAGTGAAATGATGATTATTTACTTCTTTTGACCGCCACCACTACGTCTTCTCAATAATGCCATGAACTGTGTTGTATTTCTTCAAAACATACATTGCATCTCTTTAATTACAAGATGAAATTGCTGTACATATTATGATATGCTTGTCATGGATTTTCCTTAGTTACTATATCATAGTAACATTTATGATACTTTTTAATTTGGCTAGGCATTTGCTGACACTGTTGATACTGTTGAAAATCTTTATGTTTCTCTTGAAAATTTTTCATGTTGTTTGTGTATGTGGTATTTCTTTTACTGTTATTTTTACATGTTGGATGGCATTGTTCCTGACCAATTTAAATCTTTTGTGTTTATTCTCATTTTCTGATTTCTCGAATGATTCATTGACCAATTTTCATTTTTGGCATGGCAGTGTCACCATTATTGCTGCCTACTTGATGAAGAGCCGTTCTATGGGTCTTGGCGAAGCTATGTCACTTGTCAAGAGAAAGCGACCATTCATATCGCCTAATTATGGTTTTATGCTGCAACTAAAGAAGTTGAGCATTCCTTGAAAATGAAATATGTATTTCGGAGGTAGAACAATAGGATTTTGAATCTTTTTGTTCTAATTATCAGTCTTTATTTATGAACTTTTGGTGTACACTTTAATGAGAAGCTCTTTATATTTTTTATGTTAGATTTTTTTTTATCTGAATTTGACTTTTTATTTGGTTTCTTTTAGTTATTTTGGCGTATGGTGTCTGTATGGTTCCTTTGGTAGATAAAGTTAATTGAATGAATGAATATTATTTTTAATTAATTCTTAAGCCTTAATTTAGATTTTATGATTAGTTTAACTTAGTATATTTCCATCAGTTCCTGCAGATGGTTTTGTCACCAATTTTGCAATAACCTGCTAAATTTAAAGTTGCTATATATGATGTGGATCAATTATTCATACATGTCGACTTACTGAATTTAACGAGATAATAGAAGCTAAATGAGGCCTTTACCAGTTTAAGAATGTGGCTAAAATCCTTTTCCCCTTCATTATGGTTGGTCATCTAATTCCTCATAAATTTGTTTTTTTTCTCTTTGTTTCTTAGAATGACCATTACTTCCGCAATAAAGAAATTATAATTCAAGATTTTTAATTGGTGTAAAGTCTCAAATTACCTGGCAGTCCATTTTCATTATATATATTAGATATCTGTGTTTAATCTATATAATATCATTACTATTGTTGATATCATCATCCTAATTATAACAATTGTTACTAAGCAAAGGTAAAAAAAAATACATGAACGTGACAAGTGGCAGCACGCAACAATGACACATGTCATGTAAAAAATAATATTATTTAGAACTAAAAGAACTGTTTTAACTTTTAGTTGATTTTGTCTCAAGAATTGTAATGTAATATAAATAAATTTAAGTAATGGTAATGTATGTTAACTTTGCATCTTAAAAAAATAATCCTAATATGTGAAAATACTAATTCGGAGTTAAAAATACTGTTCCAAAATATAATACTAGTCCGGATGTATTTACAGATAAAAAATGTATTATAATAAAGTTAATAACCTTTGTAAGACTAAAACGACAAGATTAATCTTAAAGTAATGTAATTTCATTAGGAGTAGGACTTTTTTGGCGATAGCAGGAGGAGGATTTTTGGTATGGTTAAATCAATAAAAGAAATAAAATAACTGAAAATCAAAGAAATAAGAAGTAAATTATTTGATTTCGGTAGAAGTGGGAATTTTCACATCTCTTTTATTTTTATTTCTTTATTTTCGAATTTGTTTAAAATTTATAGATTATTAATAAAAGTTTCTTGTATAACACAATTATATATGTTCAAATAAAATAGCATTTCATGTATAAATAAATAAAATTAATTTGACTAGAAGTAGGAGCTTTGATAGGTAGAAATTGATAAAAAAAAATTATTTGGATAGAACTTCTCAAATTTCTTTCATTTCATTTTTTATTTTAAGATTTGTTTAATTCGGGGTATATGAGTAAAATTAGGAGTTTTAAAATTTTACTTTGTCCTCTAATTTTTTCACTTAATCTAATAAAATTGATTAACAATTAAAGTATTTTATTTGACTGTAGAAAAAATATCCAAATATAACATAGATAATTTTACCTCATACTTTTTTTTTCGAAAATGCAAGCAGTCAAACTTTTTTGTTAAATCTGAATGAAATATTTTTTATCTTGATTATATATAAATTAACATTCAAAACATTAAATAATAAATAAATTGTATTTATAATTAAATTAGGAAAAAATATATTTATGATTGAATTAAATTAGTTAATCCTAAACATAATACTATATATTTTTACAATGCTAATGTAGGCTAATTTTGTGCTCCCAAATATAAGTAATAAAAAATGATGACTAATCCTAATAAACGTTCCAAAATATTAACCACAGATAATTTAAATATGAGTAGGAAAATTTGGTTGGAATGACTAGAGAAAGAATCTTTTCTAATATTAACATTAAATTTTTTAATTTTTAATCTCATTTGATTTTTTATTATATATGTGTGCATATATATATGATGAAAAACCAAAGGAAAATTTTGAGTTGAATTAAACATTAAAAAAGTTTTTATTAAAAATATAATTATAAAAAAATTATGTCTTAGCTATCTAGAATAGGTTGATGTACATGCATTAATACGTGCACATTGGACTAACTGGATTATCCATAAGAGCATATGAAGGCAAAAAAAGGGAGAGAGAGAGAGAGAGAGAGAGGAGAGAGAGAGAGAGAGAGAGAGAGAGAGAGAGAGAGAGAGAGTGAGAGAGAGAGAGAGAGAGAGAGATTGATAATGACCATAGATAATTGATAATGACCATAGATAATTCGATGATCACGACCATCATTATTGACTATTTACCTAATAAAATAAATAAATAAACAACGGCGGTGTCGGTATTCGAATGGGTGTTATATTTTCTCATTGTCTTTTATACTGTATATCGAAGTGCATGCGTTCACTGAAATTGCCATGTAAGTCGTAACACAAAACTGTCTTTGTACACTCAGTTTGCCCCTGCTTAATTAAACTATATTATCTCGTTCTCGTGCATGTAGCTATATTTTATCTGTGCCTAGCTCTGAGTATAAAATTTGACTGGTATAGTTGACCTCAAATCCATCCATGGATTTAATTTGTGACCTCTCCAAATGAAAATTCGGCTAATATATATAGATATATATGCATATACAACAGTACTTGAAGAAACCAAAGCGTCAATTTGCCGGGCTTTGTGTAAAAAGATGAGAAGTACGTAGGCCGTCAAGGTTTGCTTGCTTTGCTATCAATGGAGAAGGGCGAAGTATGTGAAGTGAAGCACCAGCGTTAATAAGCGATGCGTAGCAAAAGACGCCGCCTCCCCGCGTGTACGTGGTCATTGCTCAAATGCTCGCCCTCGTTGCTCTCGTCGTGATCGTGAGTGAGGCCACAACAACCCAAGCACAAATTAAGCCTTCACGAGGCCGCAGCCACGCCATTTAATGTGACACAGTCCTAGGTGCATGGGCGAGGCCCTACGTCAAAATTAATGTACCTCCCCCCCTTACCCCTTACGCTGTCACCACTCACCACTAGATCGTACTCTCCATCCTGCTCCTCCAACACTCCAAGCCTCCATGCATGTATCATCTATATATATCTATATGCATATGACGCAAGAACCTGCAATTTCAGAGGGCGAGAAGAGCGAACAAGAGAGAGAGAGAGAGAGAGAGAGAGAGAGAGAGAGAGAGAGAGAGAGAGAGAGGAGAGAGGAGAGAGAGAGAGAGAGAGAGAGAGAGAGAGAGAGAGAGAGAGAGAGAGGAGAGAGAGAGAGAGAGAGAGAGAGACTTCTGCGAAAGACGTCCGTTCATATCGAGTAGCACCAGTCTCTCATCATGTCTCACATTGCAGTAGAAAGGAACAGGAGAAGGCAGATGAATGAGCACCTCAAGGTTCTGCGCTCACTGACTCCAAATTTCTACATCAAGAGGGTAATCACTGCACTGATTTCACAGATCAGTTCGTGCATCCTTGTAGTGTTCCGATTCTCTCTCTTGATGATGAGTAAAACTTCATTAATTAATTAATCAACGTTCAGGGAGACCAAGCTTCCATCATCGGCGGCGCCATAGAATTCATCAAGGAGTTGCACCAAGTTTTGCAGTCCCTGGAAGCCAAGAAGAGGAGGAAGAGCTACAGCCCTAGCCCCACGCCGAGCCCCCGGTCGCTGTTGACGCAGCTGACTCCCTCCTCGGCGTCGTCCAACAGCCCCTTCTGCGACTCCGCCGGCGGCGCCGGCACTGCTGCAGATCATGCCGCCGTCAAGGAGCTCAGCGCTTGCTGCAACTCGCCGGTGGCGGACGTGGAGGCGAAGATTTCGGGCTCCAACGTGATCCTGAGGACGCTGTCCAAGCGCATCCCCGGCCAGGTGGTCAAGATAATCACCAAGTTGGAGAGGCAGGCTTTTGAGGTCCTCCATCTCAACATCAGTAGCATGGAGGACACTGTGCTCTACTCCTTTGTCATCAAGGTAATAATCTATATACTTAATTAGTCTCGGCGGTTCCGGATTAATTCCATTACGTACCTGCATGCTGATTTTTTCTTTATCTGCATGATCTCTGTGTTAAAAATATATATCGAAGTTTAGAAGATAGACGCATCTGAAAAAATATATATATTAAGGACTGTCTCATGCATATTATCTAAATTAATTAGTCTTTTTAGGCTGCCAGTGATCTGAGTTTCTTGTGTGCATGGACAAGCTAGACATTTTCATAAGAATTTTTATCATTGTACGTATATATATCAAAACTCAAATGATCTTGTGTTTGCAGTAATTTAAATTTGCTTATTGGCACCTTGCACGTACTTGATTTGACAGTATAATATGCCTGAGTGTGTGTAGTAAGTCTCGAGAAAGGATAGTTAATTAATCCATGAATTGATGAACTGACACCTTAATTATTCTGCATCCATTTAAGAAACATTCCATAATCGAGAAGTACTTAATTCCAGTACGTAGTTCCTAATTAGTTCATGATAATCGATTGAGCGTTCTTTAATTTTGTTTTCCTGATATGTATCAAAACATGTTTAAGAAACGAGAGGCTGCTTCATTGGCAAAAGCATCAACATTGTGATTCAACAACCAAAAAACCTTGTGATCTTTTGAATATCTTTATTACAAAAATTGTCATGTATGTATATGTTAAAAATACACATTTTGTTCTTACTTTCAGATAGGACTTGAATGCCAACTCAGCGTAGAAGAACTGGCGTTTGAAGTCCAGCGAAGCTTCTGCGAGGAAATTCTTTACTGAAATCATACTAAAAAAGAGAGTTATTTTTGCTGGCTAATTGCTCTTGTTAAACTAAGGAATATATAAGTCTGCTGAGTCAAGGTTGAACTCTTTTTATGTTATAAGAAAATAGAGCTTTTGTACCTTTTGACGTTAACTAAATATTGTTGTTTCTATATATATAAAGTTGAAAGATGCTCTCCATGAAATATATCGATGCATGTATGTTCACCGAATGCTAATTGTTCATACTGAAAAGAACTAAAATACGACCTATGGGAGTAAATTTCCACGTAAACACAAATGATAATCTTCATTTGATCACCAAAAAAGATACAATCTTTAAGTACTCTATTGGAATATTCTCTAATAAAGTTACATCAGAATTAATAATAGGGTCCAAATATTGATGGAAAAATTCGAGAACTGGGAGAGAAGATCGCGAAGAGATTGCAGAAAAAATAGAGGAGAGACACAAATTTATCCAGATTCATCCTTGAGACTAGGGTTACGTCCTGAAAAGAGGTTTCACTATATCGTTTTGATTACAACCGTCACACAGATTACATTTAAAAATAAGTTATAAATAGTCTCTCCCAAACGGATTCAAATCCGAACAAAACAGAGAAAAAATCTAATCCGAACCACAAGGACAATTGAATAATACTCAGATTCCCTTAAGCTCACGTGAACGAATCCGGTGTGAGAAACAAGGGATCCTGAAGTATTCACCTAACTCCAACAAATATTTGACTTTGCGTTTTAAAAAATAATAACTTAGAACTAAATACGAATTCATATAATATATCACTAATATTTCTTTAGTCAAATAATCTATAAAATCATAGGGCCAAAAGGTCAATCGATCATCAGGTGTACAACTACGCTAAGATCCTAGGACATGCCTAGAATTGTAAGTCAATTTTTTTCATGAGTAAAAAGCAGTCCTAAGATTCATATCCCAAAAAAAACATCCAACGTCTCATGTATATATCAAACATATTCGACTTATATTTATACATAAATTAGTTTATGTACATCATATTTTGTTGCTTAATTTAATTTCCTTTAAAGTTGACACTCAGGGAATTTTCTTTAAAGAATCATATAAGTCTCGTATTTTAATTCCTTAGAAATTGCCCTAAGAATTGTCACAATAATATTAATCGATCCTATTATTTTTCAATAGCTTAATAGATGAGATTTTTTATAGTTCTTCAATCAAATTGTTATCTTTTAGGAGGATGTAACATTTTCCTTTAAAAATACGTCTCCTTGTTGTCCACGCCAAACCTCACATCATATCGGTATTTTGTTAATAGTTATTTATCTACATCCCTGATTGATAATAACTATTTTCCCAAATTTCATAATTTTTTAACAATAAAATCTATCAAAATTCCCTAAGTACAACTGCTAAGGAATTTAGATAAAAAAAAGAAAGGACTTTTACAAAAAATACTCTCATACTATACTATAGAAAAATCTGAATTTGATCATAAAATAATCTATAAAAAAATCATATCCAAGGTACTAAGGTAGATCCAAAAAAAACTCACATATTTTTCTTCTTTTTTCTTAACCTATACATTCTCTTTAATCCTCCTTTGAGCTTCCTGCTTGCCTTTGCACCTCCTCGATGAGAGATGAGGTTAAAGAGATAGAGTTTTAATATAATTAAAACTCATCATGATAAATTTAATACACTTACAATCTTAGTTTACTTTAATTTATCTCTCTCTTTTTTTGCCTTTTTTTCTGAAACATTTTTGCATGGTTTATTTTGTCTCATTCATTTTTTATCCACTTGGAGCCAAATTGTTATACTCAAGGCTTTCAATTTTCATTACCATGGTTGAGAGCTCAAATGTTTAGACTTGCCCAATAGAAACAAAAAAGACACTTCATTTTTATTTTTAAATTTCTACCATGGTAATGTTTTGCTTCCACACACTTTTGGATGAAATCTTTCACAATTTTTTATTTTCTATGGTATATCACTTTTTGAAAAGTGTTAAATGTATTTCAACTATGGATTGTAAAATTTTAACGTATCCCACGTTCAAAAAGTATGATACTATAGATTAAAATTATTCAAAAAATTTTCAGTCAAAAGTGTTTGGATCCAACTTTTTTTTCTTTTGAAGCTCATTATTTTTTTCTTCCACTCGCACAAGCTGTCGATAGAAAAATATACGATGGCGTCACCTCCTATTTTTTTTACATCATTACAAGAAATGCACGTTTTCTGATGGTTACGGCCATATGTATTTAGTCACAAATCAACGGAAATGTCACTTTTCGACGATTTTTTTGACGGACAGTATCCGTCCGCAGGGACGGAGCCAAGATGCAATTTTAGGAGAGGCCAAAAAATAGACAATATAAATGCATATATATATGTGCATTTTTTAAATTAAATTAGAAAATAATAATATACTTTATAATTAAAATTATAATTTTATTTAGATTAAAATATTTTTTTATTCATCGTAGCATTTTTCCTTTTTACATTTATCATGTTAAAAGAAGATATATGGAAATAACTTTTTTATGACAATTAATTAATTAAATTTTTTATATAAAGGAGTCAAAATTATTAATACATATTATATTTTTTTATAAATACACATATTATACTATAATATTTTATAAATATACACATATTTCTCTCATTAATATAATGATATATTATAATTATGTCAAGGTCACAACATTAGGGACCTTACCATATATTTTCTATATAAATAATATATATTATTGTATATAATGTTTAAAAAGTTAAGAGGATGGGGGGCATGGCCCCCCCTAACTATATGCTAGTTCCGTCCCTGTTCGTTCGAAAACTACGCCTCGCAAATTATTTTCAACGGTTACCACATGACCGTCGAAGACCGTTGGTCAATTTGGCGGGTTAGCCATCGAATAATCGAGACTTAAGGTAGTTTGAGTCGTCAATATTTATGGACAGTTTGATCCGTTGATACTATCGACGGTTATAGTCGTCGATAGTGTATCGACGATTTGAACCGTCAATAATTATCGACGGGTCCAACCGTCTATAAGTTTCGACGGCTCAAACCGTCTATAAGTTTCGACGGCTCAAACTGTCGATAGTTATCGATGACTAGAACCATTGAATTTAACACTATCGACGGTCTGAGCCATCGAAACAAATAAAAAGTAAAAAAATTGACACAAACACATTTCAGTAAATCATTTAAAAAGCATTTATTAAAAATAATTTAATAAATTATTTAAATAAATCATTTCAGTAAGTCATTTAAAAGCAATTAAATAAATCATTAAGCAAATTAAATAAAGTAAATGAAATTAAAAAATGTCAAATGTCAATACAACATAACGTCAAATGTCCAAACGTCAATATAACACAACATCGTTACAATACATCGTCGTCGAGCTTGTCACGCATCATTTTCTTCATCTCTTTATTTTCATCATTTGATGAATAATGCCATGCGTCGCTCACGTTCTTCGAACTCTTGTCTGAGTTCCTGTGTAACCTCCTGACCGATCTCCTATCGAACATCAGATAAATGTTGTTCTCACGTATTGTCAAACATTCGTTGCATATCTTGACTCGGGGAACCGGATATCAATTTATAGTCATATCCAATATCTACACTACTAACAGATGATCCAGAGACCGTAAATGCGACCCTTCTTGATGCCGACGTGGTCTGTCCAAAGTTGTCGAGGGGTCAGCGGTGTGGTCCCCTCCTGCGTAGCTTGCGTATATGCTTGGCTTCTCTTGTTTTGTAACCCTCCTGCAATTTAGAAAAAAAACATCAACTATTTTTACATGATGAATTTACTATCTTATGTTATGAACTATTTTCTTACCCATGTCTCCCGAGCAAATGATGAAACCCATTCTTCTTTTTTTCTGATGGGTTCTGAGAAATATTTCATTATGAGTAGGTGCCTACCCGTCTCTTTCTCCTGCAATTAAAAGTTTCAATAAAGTATACTATTATTTAAAATATAATAATTTATTCAAAGATTTTACCATTTCTTTTCGCAATCCTGCTCGTGGATATACATCCATCCACATGCAAGCAGGCTCCCTGGTCGGACTCTCGAAATTTGACCACTTCCCTAGAAATTTGACCCAAACAGTTTCAGGGATCCAATTACAGTTTCAGGGATCCAATTGGGTCGTTCTCCTGTAGCTCGTACTTCTGAAAGCATCGAGGACAATCTCTTTTGAGCACCGAGAATTAAAAGTATTTGCTTCATGTGCTCGAGATCCCATCACACATCAGCCTTCATGTACATAAAAATAATTAAATTAGTATGAAGATAAATTTAGATGACCCAAATTGGCTTCCGAGAATATCTGAAATTCTCTAAATAACATTTGTCTTGTGGCATATGGAACTTTCCTTCATGTAAGCCACGCTTCAGGATACCTATGCTGTAGTACCTTGGTAACAGCAATAGCTGTGAGTTTCGACGGTACAAACCTTTATAAATATAAAATTATAAATTGCGATGTGAAAAATAAAATATAAATACCATGTGAAAAACATAATGTATATGATATTTGAAAAACATAAAATAGCACTTACCCTAAATTACCACATGGTTGTACGTATGTTTTGTGTTCACGATTTGACGAGCGTGCATCTGAAGGCTCTTCCGACAATTGTATCTCCATGTCCGCAATATCAGAAGCTCCAACGGGCTCCGCTGAATCAGCATGGAGGAAGGAGCCGACGATGTAGACTATCGTTCAACTATGCGAATGCCTATGAGTGGTTTAGGCACTCTATTTGAAGAAGTATTTCTAGGAACGACCTTCTTCTTTCCCTTATTTTTTCATTTCCCAAAATGAAATATCTACATGAAACAAAATTTAATGCACTTTAATTTACATTTCATACAGCAATTACTATAGTTACATTGTAATAACCTGACGTTCGGCTACATCTTGTGTCACATCTTCAGGAATTGAATTATAGGTATAACTCGAGAACCAATTCCTAACATCCAGAGGCGCTTTTGAAAATAAACAAATTAATTCACCTTTTTTTAATTTGTAAAATTGTGATCATTATTTTAAACACTCACGAGAAGGAATTGAATATGGAAATGCACTATCCTCGTCAGGCATTCATCGATCCGAATGATCGTCAACATGCATCGTGAACTATGTTTAAAATTTAATGGCAGATGATAATTTAAATAAACCATTCAAATAAAAGAGGCATATCATTATTTTTAATTTTGCAATCTTGGAAAAAGAGGCATATCATTATTTAATCTTTTCACTACACAATTCTTTTAATGTGGAGACACGAAGAATGGGGATTCGGATGTAATAAATTGAATAAACAATCGCTACAAATCTTTTAAGATTCTAAACATGTATTTCGGACGAAATAATAAAATTGAACATATTAATTATCACTAAGAAATGTTCTAAATAAAATATCAAATAAACATCATACCCACAAAGTAATCATATTTGCATTCTAAAATGAGATATTAGTACTAATTAACAAAAAACCAAAATAGAGAATCTAAAAATATATCATAAATACTACAATAAGTAGAAATCATATTTGTTCATCAAATCATAGAAATAATAATGACATAAAAATAAATAACTTAAATTTTTTGGAATAAGAGAGACAACAAAAGAATTCCAATAACCTACATATAGCATAAGACAACAAAAAAGAAAAAAACAATCTTCAGACTTATGGAATACTCAATTAGCATTCTTACACTTTTGAAGTTGTCGAAAGGGGAAACCTCACAATGCTTATCAAACCAGAGAACAAACTCCTGTACGTCAAATGCAAGGTACATTAACATATATGAAAAAAAGTTTCCCTGTACATGCCACCACCGAGGCCCTCCGAAAGTGTGGCCGCCGAGGCCGGATCTAGAAGTCGCGCCCAGCCTGAAGTGGCCGCCGCATCCGGATCTGGCTGTCGCAGCCACGAACGACTGTCGGATTCGACCGCTGCGACCACAAATGGCCGGATATGGCCAGATCGAACACTGGTGTGGGAAAGGGAGGAGGGGAGCGAGCGGAGGATCGGGATGGAAGGGGGTGGTCGAACGTACCTGCGCAGGTTGCAAAGACGGGCCGATGATGGAGCCATACAATTGCAACGGCGGTGGGGCGAGCAGGCGGTGACGGAGCGGCTGCAGTGGCGAGGCGATAGAGAATGGGGGCGCCCAGTTGCAAGGGGGGCGGGATCGGAATTCACCGGAGGAGCGAAGCGGCAGCAGTGGCCGGATCCAACGACAACGGAGGTCGATTTTCGCAGGGCCGGAACAGGATGAAGGGGGAAGCAAACGAAGACGAGATGGAAGGGTCGGGTACTCACAGAGGAGGGTTCATCAATTTTTTATGGTCCAAACTGTCGAAGCGTAAAAAATTATATAAAATATCAATTCAAATTTCGATGGCCAGAACCGTTGAAAGTTTCAACGGTTCACTGAACTCTCGAAAGTTTTGACGGTTCACCGAACCCTCGAAAGTTTCGACAGCTCTAACCATCAAAAAATAAAAGAAATATATCAATAAGTATATAACCTTTAGATGTATAATGTAGTATATTTTATGTTTCAAAACAAAAGTAAATAATACAACATATTAATTCAAATTCAGACGATTTTAATCGCTTAAAGTTTTGACGATTCCCTAAACCCTCGCAAGTTTCGACGGCCCAAAACGTCGGTAAATTAAAAATAATTATATTAATAAGTAATATTACCATTACATATGTAAATTATATATAAGTAATATTTTGACAGTTGGAACCGTCGGAAGCTTCGACGGATAAGGAACCGTAAAAAATTTGGAGCCGTTGAAACATGCCATGGAAAACTAATCGCGCTCATCGGGTTCTTTCGACGGTTACGAGCATCTGAACTTTCGATGGAAAGTTTCGACGGTTTGTAAACCACCGTACTTAAGATGACCTTAACTGTCGAAAACCTTTTTGTCTATAATTACATGGATATGTCGACCTGTCGAAGATGTCTTCGGTAGTTTAGATAGATTTTTGCCCATCGAAAATAACCCATCGAGAAACGTGCATTTTCTTGTAGTGCACCATTTTGGGCTATAAACCATGATTTTAAAGTGCTCCGAATAGGCCTTTATACTATAGAATTTTAAAAACATGAGCCAAACATGCCCAAATTTGTTTTAGGAGAGGTGCACTTTTGTATCGAAAACTCAATACATAAACACACAAAGTTTCTAATTTAATAATAAATTATTTTCTAAACTACATCAAATATATTAAGCAATATATAAAATTGAAATAATATGAATAATCAGTGAATAAAAATTCACAAATTATACACTTGTAATAATTTTCAAATGTATTTTCTTGCTTGTCATGGTGTGTGTGAGTTCATATACTAAGATTTGATGTTAACATAATGGAAAGGGTTAAACTAACCTTGATGACATTTTAATGAGGTTGAGATTGTACATATTACTTACAAATGGAATTAACTAAGACACCAAAATTTTGTGTATTGGAAAATTATAGAAGGGTGACTAATTATTTGTGCTAAGTCACTAGTACTGAAGGTTTGAGTATTGATTCAACACATATAATAGAACTTAATTCATTTTATTTTATGAGGTGAATTAATACGAATGAAGAAAATGCCATGGGCGATTAAACAATAGATCATTAAACACAAACAATACTTATCGGACTGCATAACTATAATGCAATATGAACACATACAATTATAAGAATACCAATCATCCATATCATAATATGAAGCCTTGGAACAATTATTAATGAACAAAATAATTTTTAATAAACAATAAGCAATTAACAGCCATAAACTACAAATCATTTACTGAAATCAATGATCAACACTTTCTACTTATGCAAATATAAATTTACGATTTAACCACAAATGTTTAATTGACCAAGATCAGTTCTAACACCAATTAATAATTATCTATTATTCATTACCACTCTGTCGCCATTTCTAATTGGCCTCAATGTGGAAGTTCTAATGTTTTGTGTTCTTCTAACTTATCAATATGAAGAGGTTATTAATAGTCAGTTAATCGTTAAAAGTTTTCAATCAACTATAAATGCCTCTTTGAATACCACTCACTTATAAAGAGTGCACAATATCACAATCATGTCTATCCATTATTTATAGTGTGCACACCATGACTTCCCACTTAGAGAAGAATCTGATAAAATTTGTAGATTTCAAATTTCAAATGAACCACATGTTCATACTCAAAGGGGTGCTTAATGAAATAATGTAATGAAACAATACATATTTGAATGAAAAGACTAAAGCTTTTAAAGTGCATTTTTTAATGAACGATTGTAATCTTTAACAAGAGACATGTTCATACACAAATAGTAGTGTCCTTACATGAAGAGTTGTGTTTTTTCATCACATATAAATATTAGTCCCATCTTGAGTTGAGATAATTCACTTCTTCCCTTGCTTTGCAAATTCATTGAGTAAGAGAGTGTGAGTTCTTCGATATTTCTAGTCGACGAACTCTAAGGCTTCGTTGTATCCTGAGAGTGTCATTGATGTAACCCGATAGCAAACTTTGTGTGTGTGTGGGGGGGGGGGGGGGGGGGCGGGGGGCGCAAATAACTCTCTAAAGATAGTGATACATCGTGCCTCGAAGTCTGATTTTGTTCCATCTTCTCCTGTTATTTTCAAACAATTTTAGAGAGTTATTGAGAAGATAGACAACGAAGGCCAATGCTGTGTTCAAAGTGATGAATCAAGAGTTAATGAAATTGGATTATTTCGATGGCACCAATTTCAATCGCTGGAAGGACAAAATGATGTTCCTACTCACAATGCTCGATGTCGCATACATCTTGGATCCAAAATTGAAGCCAATAGAATAATCGACTAACGATGCAAGCGAAGAACAATGAGCAAAAGTTGCGAAGAAAAAGAAGAAAAAAGAAGATGATGAGTTCGCGTGCAGAGGACACATCCTAAACACCTTGTTTGATCGTCTCTACAATCTTTACATGCCAATCAAGTCTCCTCTTGAAATCTAGAAAGCATTGGAGGACAAGTACAACACCGAGTGACAATGTACTGATAAATTTCTTATGATGAAATATTTCGAATTTAAAATGTCTGATAACATTCCCATCTTGGATCAAGCCCATGAATTACAAGTCCTAGTAAACAGACTTCGTGACCTGAAAATTGTGATTCCCGAGTCACTACAAGTGAGAGCAATAATTTTAAAATTGCTCACAACTTGGAATGATCATAGGAAGAAACTCTTGCATATGGCAGACTTCACAGTAGAAAAGATACTAAGGCATTTGCGCATCGAGGAAGCAAAAAGAAAGCGTGATGTTGTGTATCTTTCACAGAATTCTAAAGT
The DNA here is from genome assembly GCA_030549335.1 of Pontederia crassipes. NCBI lineage: Eukaryota > Viridiplantae > Streptophyta > Magnoliopsida > Commelinales > Pontederiaceae > Pontederia > Pontederia crassipes. The sequence continues at coordinate 43,696,124 of CM060190.1, forward strand.
GAATTATGTTGATGAAGTTGAGAAGAATAATGCTTAGAAAGGCAAGAGAAAGTTTTCTTCTAATACTGGTAACAAGCAAGATTTCAAGAAGAAAATGAATTTGTTACAATTGCAACAAAAGGGGGTATTATGCCAACCAATGCAGACTATCAAAGAAATGCAACCATTCTAAGGAGGTTCCTACTTTCAATGCCAATGTTATTGAAGAAAAAGACTTAGTTGTAATGGTCACCCAAGAAATTGAAAAAATTCAAATTGGTGTGATAAGTGAAGTAAATATGGCATCATCTGTCAAACATTGTGATTGGTGACTTGATTCAGGTGCTACCGTACATGTTTGTAACAATAGAGAGCATTTCAAAAGCTATGACGATGTTGCCAATAAAGAAATTCATATGGGAAATAACAATTCGGTTAAAGTGATTGATCAAGGAACGGTGGAACTTAATTTCATTTCTGAAAAGAAATTGACATTAGTGAATGTTCTTTATGCTCCAGAGTTGAGGAAAAGTTTGGTGTCTACTAGTTTGCTTTGTAAGAAAGGATTTAAAGTTATTCTTGAATTTGATAAATTTATCTTGCTTAAGAATGATGTATTTGTGAAAAAAGAATATTGTAATGAGAGTATGCTCAAACTCAATATCAATAATATGAATGATTCTTCTGTTTATATTGTTAATTCTTGTTCATTGTGACATGCTATGTTAGCACATTTAAATTATCACTCTTTTCGAACTATGCATGCAAATAATTACATATCTCTTAATGATAAATATTTTAAGGATAAATGTGAAATTTTCATGCGATCAAAGACTACAAAGAAAACTTTTCATGCAATTGAAAGAAAAACATAAGTGTTAGAATTAATACATTCTGATATTTGTGAATTAAATGACATTCTTACTAGAGGAGGAAAAAGATACTTTATAACATTTATTGATGATTGTTCTAGATATACTTATGTATATTTGTTGAGAAATAAATGTGAAGCATTTAAAATGTTTAAATGTTATAAATATGAAGTTGAGAATCTACACGAAAAGAAAATTAAATTTCTTCATAGTGATAGAGGTGGAGAATATTTTTCTATTGAATTTGATATGTTTTGTGAAAACAATGGTATTGTACATCAATGTACAACACCTTACTCTCCACAACATAATGGATTAACTAAAAGAAAAAAAATCATATTTTAATATATATGGTTAACTCCATGATTTTAAATGCAAAATCACTTTATAATTTATGGGGTGAAGCATTATTTTTTGCGTGTCATATTCATAATAGGATTCCTTTCAGAAAAAATAAATATATCCCCATATGAAGAATGGAAAGGAAGGAAACCAAATATAGGTTATTTCAAAGTGTGGAGGGTATTTAGCATTTTATAGAGTTCGTGATTATAAAATACTAAGTTAGGACCAAGAGCTTTGAAACAAACTTTTGTGGGTTATGCTTAAAATTCCAAAACATATAGAATATTAAATTTGACATCTAATATAATAGTTGAAACTAGAGATGTAGAATTTATTGAAAATAAATTCTATAATGATTCAAATTCTAATTTGAGAACTCACAAATAGATCCACAAATCTTTGGTGATAAGAGTCATAAGTGTTTTAGTAACAATGATTATATAGAATCAAGGAAAAGTCAACGGATAAAAAAAATTTTAGGTCCTGATTTTATTTCATCACAATCAATAGTATTTCTTGCCAAAGGAGATAGAAGTAGTGTGATTAATAAAATTCCTATAATGTTAAATGTGGAAGAAGATCCACAAACCTATAAAGTAGTAATGGCTTCAAGGGACTCAACATTTTGGAAATAAGCTATTGAAAATGAAATGCATTCAATATTATCAAACAATACCTGGGTACTCATAGATTTATTACCAGGTTCAAAACCAATTGAGTGCAAGTGGGTATTTAAAAAAAATATAATACTGATGGCACCATATAAACTTTTAAGGCCAGACTAGTTGTTAAAGGATATAGACAATAAGAAGGCCTAGATTTTGATACCTATGCACCAGTTGCTAGGATAACTTCTATTCGAGTTCTTTTAACATTAGCATTCATCTACAAGTTGCAAGTACCCTAGATGGATGTTAAAACCACATTTTTAAATGGTGAACTCAATGAAGAAGTTTGTAAATTGGTTAAATCATTATATGGCTTAAAACAAGTGCCTAAACAGTGGCACAAAAAATTTGAATCGATAATATTATCGGATGGCTTTAGTCATAATGATGCAGATAATTGTATTTACTCCAAATTTACTGAAAATTATGGAGTGATTATCTGCTTGTATGTGGATGACTTATTAATATTTGGTACGAACTTAGATGGTATTCATGAAACTAATAAGTATCTATCTTCAAAATTTAAAATGAAGGATTCAAATGAAGTAGGTGCAATTTTGTACATTAAAGTGCAAAAACATGATAAATGTTTTGAACTAAGCCAATCTCATTATATTAAGAAAGTATTGAAGAAATTCAATCATCTTAATATCAAGAAAGCTAATACTCTTTACGATCCTAATTCCAAATTAGATAAGAATTCTAAAGGGGAATAGCACAATTAAAGTATGCGAGTGCTATAGGAAGTTTAATGTATGCAATGAATTGCACTAGACTCGATATCACATTTAATGTATACAAATTATCAAGATTTACAAATAATCCTAGTGTAGATCATTGGAAAGGTATTTGTAGAATTTTGGGTTAGTTAAAAAAATCATTAATTTGGGTCTATATTATAATGATTATCCAATTGCACTGGAAAGATATACAGATGCAAATTGGATGTCAAATTTTAGTGACACCAATTCTACTACAGATCGGATGTTTAGTTTTGGAGGAGCTATTTGTTGGGCTTCTAAGAAACAAATCTGTATTACTCATTCAATGATGGAAGTTGAATTTGTCGCTTTGGCAGCTGCAAGTAAAGAAGCGGGATGGTTAAAAAACATGTTCTATGATATTAAGTTGTGACCACAACTTGTGTCAGCCATTTCCGTGTTCTGAGACGGTTAGTCTACCATGTCTCAAGCTTATAGTAAAATTTATAATGAAAAATCTAGACATATTAGCTTGAGACATGAATGTATAAGAACATTGATAGAGGATGGTGTGATTACTATCACATATATTAAATCAACTGATAATTTGGCAGACTCATTGACAAAAGGTATGTCAAGAGAAAAAGTCAAGAACTTTTCTGTCAAAATGGGTTTAAAACCTATAGTTATTAGTAATGAAAACTTTTCCTTGTTGTAATAAAAATTTGATCTCAAGGTTCAACGGGTAACAAGTTACTTAATAACTAGTGCACTAAGAATGTGGATTTAGTGCAAATATTATTGAGGATGAGTTAAAAAACTCTTATCGGATGGATATGTGTTATTCGAAATCGATGTGTTATTGAAGGATTCCACATATATGAATATAGAAGTGGCGCTGCTTCAATCTAGAGTTTTAGAGATTTTTCTCGGGAAAATATTCATGAAACCAAGATAAGCACATGACCATAATAGTGGTACAATGTTAATCTCTTATTCGAAATATTAAACACAAATGTTCAGGCTTAAGGGTAATGGTTCAAATCTAATAGATACCAATCACTTGTTTGAACTTTGAAAAATCTACACTAAGGAAATGTTCAAATCTAACGATATCTTTTACTATGTATAAATGTGCAATTTAATGTTTTTGAAATTTGCAATTTAGCGGGGGATTGATGAAATTTGTAAATTTCAAATTTCAAATGAACCATGTGTTCATACTCAAAGGGGTGTTTAATGAAAGAGTGTAATGTTTGAATGAAACAATGCATGTTTGAATGAGAAGACTAAAGCTTGTAAAGGTGCATTTTTAATCAGATTTCAACTTTTGACAAGAGACATGTTCATAAAGAGTTGTGTCCTTACATGAAGACTTGTGTCTTTTCATGACATAAATATTAGTCCCCTCATGAGTTGAGATCTTCATTGAGTAAGAGAGTGTGAGTTCTTTGATATTGTTAGTCGACGGACTCTAAAGCTTCAGTGTATTCTGGGAGTGTTGTTATCGTAACCTGATATCAAACTTTGTGTGAGGGTAAATAACTCTTAAAGATTGTGAGATGTTGTGCCTCGAAGTCTGATTTTGTTCCATCTTCCATACTTATTTTCAAATAGAATACACCACCATATTAGAGATCGTTGAAATTCATTGCATATGGTGGAGAAGTCGTGTAATCCACAACCATGATGAGCAGTTTAGATCATCATATCATATTAATATAATCCATCATCTTATTATAATAAGTTTATAAGATGAAGGAACAAGATAAATATTAAATTAAAGGCCATATGAAATAGAGTTTATAATTAAATCAATTGTCAAAAAGATGGAGAGATCACAAACGCAAAAGAACACACTAGATGTAAGAGATTCACTCTAAATTGGACTACGTTATCAGACGACGATGACTCTTTTTATTTTGAAATATTGATGATTATAAGGATACGGAATTCACTCGTCGTAAAGTTTATATAGATAACTCAAATAAAAAAAAACTAAAATCCTAGAATTATTTAGGTTTTGAGGGCTCCGCCCGCCTTGAGCATCCCCTCGATCCCCACTTAAATCATGTTAGGCTCGTTGTTCATGCAATGAGACACCTATATGGGATGGACGACTTAGTTGCTAAGCGCTTAGTCATAGGGGTTTTTTCTAAGATTATAAACTGGATTCATATTCAACAACAATTATAAAAAAAATTAACTTGCCATCATGACCGTGAATAGTGCTCCATGGTCATGCATCGTACTCCACAGACGTAAATTATAATTTTCATCTTCGATTATGAACATATAAAGATAATGTTGTTTCAAAAGAGTCCATTTTATGTGATCGTACTGTGTGTGGGCGTACTGTGTGGGTCGTACTGTGTGGGTCATGTTCAATGAAAGAAAAATGAATGCTATCATCTTAAAAATTCAAGCATTTGAGACAAGAACAATATATACTAATTAGTACACTGATGTGAGAGCAAAACAATTCAAATATAGTTTTTTTTTGTTGTAACTTCGATCATCACATGAATTTAAAAGATAATATAATAGTAAATGATAAGATTCTATGCATGCCCACCTTGAATTAGAAGATATTTAAAACATGTAGTAATTAAGTGCTAGGGCACCTAGGAATTAATTATGGAGACTTATATAGTGCTATAATAATTCTTAAATGAGATTAATATGAAATAAGATTAGTCGGGTTCGATGATGAATCGAAATTCTAACGATCAGTGCACTCTTTAGCATTGCGTGAATTAGTAAATCAACATCGATTTTCGGATATTGAGGTGGCAACCGAATAAAAAAATGATACTAGATGAAAGAATTTTCATAATTCTTGAACTTCGGGAATCTAAAAAATTAATTAAGAAATTCTCGTATATGTAATCTTCTTTTAATTCGTGCATTTTTAGCATTATCAAATTAGAATTTTGTTTGATTAATACGATAAATAATTAATGATGGATCCAAGGGACAAAATGGTGGGGCGTGGAACGCCAACATGTGCCTGGACCAAGAAGATGCAATTAATTAATTAATTAATTGCCGGGGCATAAGTAGAAGAACAACTCCACATGCATCCATTCCATGAAGAACGTAGAAACCGACCAATAATAATCCATTAATAATCTTATATATCTAACCTATAACTTATTTAATGCATGGTCGATTTAATTATTTCCATTATCCATGTGACAGAACCAATTAATTATTTTTTTTGGCTCATGTATTAACAGTTTACGTTTACTTGGTGGACCATATATTCATTCAATAATTTGCGAGGAAAACAAATCCTACGTAGTCTACGGAATAACACTCATTTTATTTGATTTTCATAGAAATGAATAATTAGAAAAATTGATAATCCTCTTATATCTAAAATCATTTAGCACTCAACTAATTTAGAGTTTGATAAAAAGTAGAACAATGATTAAATTGATTATTCTAAACATCAAATATAAAAGTATTAACTTTCGATAATGATCGAAACGATCGAATCAAATAAATTGAACAATCGAATTGGATAATAAAAAATGATATATAATACTTAAAAAATGATTTATATATTCATAAAAATATATTGATGGTTGAGTTTAACTTTGACTGAAAAATAAAAATGAACAATGGCGAAAGAGAGAGAATTCAATTAGTTCATCTCTCGCAGATTTAAACTGAAAATAGTCGAAGTTTTAAAAAAGGCAAATATGAAGGAGGAAATAAATTAGAACATCAAATAACGTGCCAATAAAATTCGAAAGTGGGGACTTTGGAATTGGGTTGAGAAGGGCCAATTTTTAATATTTTTTTTTATTTTCACGCGGTCAAATTATTCAAATTCATTGAACAAAAGTGGAACAAATCCTTATCTAAATTTCATTCAATTTAATCCGATCCGATCGAGTCTATCGACCACTCTCATCCCCTCGTATGAATTAATAATAAAATTTCATTGGAATATTATATGACTAATATGAGATTAATAAAAAAAATGCATCCCACCTTGCAACTTTCCACCCGTAGTTCAATAAGTAAGATTAATATTCCTCTTTGTTTTTCCAAAAAAAAAATTTATTATTATCGAAACGTGTTTCAAGTATTCATATCACCGTCATCGAATTGAGTTAGTAGTATACATCTCAATAATGTTATGCATCGGATACGTTATTAGTTCTTGACACATGCAAATAGTAGAAGATGGTCTCATCATGGTCCAAAGGTCTTTGACTAACAATGACTTGTAATTTGCATCCACAAGGGCGACAAAAAGAGATGGCCATCTCTCTCTCTCTCTCTCGTGCACCATACCCCATACCTTATAGTAGGCTGCCCGGTGCCCACCAAGAATAATGGTGTAAGATATCATGAACATGGGTGGGGTCAAATTGTGCAGGGCCGTCGGCGAGCGAAGTGGAGGAGTGCTCCTCCTCTCAAATAACTCCGCGGCGGAAGTGACCAGGTGAAAGGAGAGGCATGATGGACAAATCTGCTCATAATTAGCTGCACTCCAAATTTAAATGCTTTACTGCATGCCATCTTCTAAAGATTATCTCCTCATAATTAGCTGCACTCCAAATTTAAGTGCTTTACTGCATGCCATCTTCTAAACAATCTTGTTTCATATAACCATTGTTTACCTTTTTATCTAACCCTTAGAGGTTGTTTGATTATGGGTTATCTATTAGATTAAGTATATAATCTATGAAATACAACCAAATACGAGATATATTAGGATTAATGGGAGACAACGCACACACATTTTACAATGTATATTAAATCTTGTCGGTCGCTTATTTTCGATGTTATGATATTCTACAAAATAGGTGAAATACATATAATCAGGCAAATGATTATCGTAATTTACATATTTGATAATCCTTATCGGAGATTAACTTTTCGACATCCAAACGGGACTTTAGAGCGTTGTTTGGTTGCGAGTTAACAATTGGAATAAGAACTTAATCTTTGGAATATCGTCAAACGCGAGGTGGATTAGGATTAAGAGGAGACAAGCGTCGCACATTTTACAATGGATGTTTAATCCTGTCGGGCCGATGTTTTATAGGTTTTTGTATTCTTCGATTTTGATGGATTAAAAATAATCCGTCGTAATCCAATCGACCTCATGAGTTACATAATTCTTCTCCTGGATTAACTATCCCGCAACCAAACAACGGCCTCTATTGGATTAAGTAAATAATATATGAAATACAACCAAATACGAGATAGATTAGGATTAGTGGGAGACAACACGCACACATTTTACAATGTATGTTTAATCTTGTCGGTCGCTTATTTTTTGTGTTATGATATTCTACAAAATGGGTGAAATATATATAATCAGGCAGAGGATTATCGTAATCTATGGATTTGATAATCCTTGTCGGAGATTAATTTTTCAACATCCAAATGGGGCCAAAAGAAGTTTAACAAATGAAGTTTAGTTACGGGTTAACAACTAAAATAAGGATTTAATCATCGAAATATCATCTAACATGAAGTGAATTATGATTAAGAGGAAACAAACATCGTACATTTCATGATGAATGTTTAATCCTATCGGATCGATATTTTGCAGATTTTTATATGTTTTTATTTTGATGATAATTCATCGTAATCCAATCAATCTCGTGAATTACGTAATTTTTTTTCTTTTTCTTGGATTAAATATCAGCAAGAAATAGGTGCCTAAAGTTCACAGTTTTATTTTTTTTTCTTTTAAAAAAATTACTTCACTTTTGACCCTGTACAGAAGCTGCCCAGAGACACAGAAGAGAGAGAGAGAGAGGAGAGAGAGAGTATAGCTAACCTGACACCACCACCATCACCACCTCGTCGAAGACAGCTGCACAACTTTGAATTATTTGGAGACAGATGCTGTCATGATCAACTGCTTTTGGGCCCCCTTATTCAGGCAGCCAAACCTGGAAAATTATAAGCAACTCATCATTGTTTTTTTTTCTCTCTCTCTCCATAATAATCTTTTATGATTCTTATATTTTTACCGAGCGGAGGTGAGCTCATTTTTTTCTTGATAAACTGACACCACGGGAAAAAAAGAGAAATTTAAGATAGAAAAATATGAAATAAAATTGGTAGAAACTGATGAGCATAATGTATGCATAAGACTCTCACAAGTCCTTTTTTTTTCTTTTTCCATGGCGTGCATAATTATTATATTATGTTTTCTTTTCTGTTGTCAATAAAGCAAAAACAAAAATGATTACGACACTTTTCTAAATCAAATATAAATTGGATGATAAATCTCCACAGAACCCAAAATGTGAACCCACACTGAAAAGATGGGGTTCGCTCAAGCACCGAATGAATTGAAGTCACCATCAAAACATGACAATTAATTAATCAGATTGCAAACATCAACTGCACTACACTCCTCAACAACATAATTCTGGAAACTTCCCCATCATCATCATTATTATTATCATTCATCATCTTCTTTTTTTTTCCAAACTTGTACAGATAATATATAAACAAAGCACGCTTCCAAAGCCAAAAGCCACAACAAGAAGAGGGATCACATCACATAAACCCTCCTTCCCATGTTCTTGAACACCTATGAATTATACTCTATCAACTACCTCTCTCTCTCTCTCTCTCTCTCTCTCTCTCTCTCTCTCTCTCTCGGACAACAAGAACAACAACAATGACAAAATCCACAAAAGAAGAATAACAAAAAAATCAGACTAGATTACCACTTTTTATTTTTTTTTATTTTTTTACTTTGGTTCTTTTGGGGAGGGCTTTGCTATTTCTTCCTTTGAGGGAGTAGAACCAGCAGTTTCACCCCTGCGTTGAAGAAACAGCTTTAGTTAATTTAATTATACTAAGAACAGATTAAAAAGGTGGCTCCTTTTTTTTCACCTTCACATGACAGAGCAACCATTGGGGTTCTCATCGCTGAACATGGAGTACGACCCGCCGTGGGCCTGGGGAGGTGGCACGTAGGCCGCCGGCCTGCCGTAGCCGTAGCCGTACGCGCCGTAGCCCATCATCGGAGGGAACTCCGGCACCCCACCGCCATTGTTGCCGTTCATCATCATCATCCTCTGCTGCTGCTGCTGTTGCTGTTGCTGCATCAGGGCCTGCATGTACAGCTGCTGCTGGTACGGATTGGCCGCGGCGCCGGGAGGCGCCACACCGGCCATAGGGAAGTAGCCGGTCGGGACTGCGCCGCCGGCTGGCATGCCCTGGGCGGACGGGAAATTATTGCCCATGAAGCCCATGGCTTGCGGCACGTTGCCGCCGCCCATCTGACCCAGATCCATGCCAGGGAAGCCCTTGGGCAGCATCATGTTGGGTTGCCCCACCGGCGGCTTGCCCCCACCCGTGGTATCATTCTTCCCACCACCTTTCTTGCCCCCATTATTGCCACCGCCCTTATCGCCATTGTTGCCACCTCCGTTCTTACCGGCAGCAGTAGCAGCGGCAGCTTGCTTTTGGTTTCCCCCTCCGGCGCCCTTTTTACCTCCGTCGTTCGCATTCTTACCGCCACCTTTGGTCTGGACTGGAACCACTTCCACCCCTTTCTTACTGTCGTTGCCCCCTCCACCGCCGCCGGCGCCGGCGCCACCTTTCTTGTCGTTGACCGGAATTTGTGGAGGGATAATGGGCTTCATCATCTTTGGGTCACCGTAGAAGCCGTCGAAGACGTCCAGGTCGTCGAGGTCCCCGTCGTCGTAGTCGTAATCGTCTTCGCTGTCGTCGTAGTCGCTCCCCTCGTCGTCGCCGGTGTCCTCCGACGGGATGTCAAACTTTACCGTCTTCTTCTCCTTCTTGAAAGGGAACTTGAAGCCCTTCAGGCTTGGAAATTTGAGGTCTTTGAGGCCTTTGTGCTGCTTCTCCTCTTGCTGCTGCTCACTCTTTTGGTTGTTGTCTTCGGCACCATCCTTTGAGTGTTTCCCGTTGCCTTGCTTCTGCTGCTGCTGCTGTTCTGCACCATCCTTCGCGAGCTTACCGTTGCCTTGCTGCTGATGCTGCTGCTGCTGCTGCTGTTGCTTCTGCTGCAGCAGCATCTTGGCTTGCTCAAGTTGGAGCTTCTGCAGCTGGTTGAGGAGGTTGTCGCTGTGGTTCTTGCTGATGATGTTGCTGCTTCCACCGCCCTTCGTAGGCCAAAACTCTGCATGCTTGCCAGCTTTGTTTAGCTTCTTGATGATGGTGGCAGGGTCTGCAGTGCCTGAGACGGTCAGCTTCCCTTGGTCCGAGTCTACAGTGACTGCGTATACTCCTGTAAACCAAACCACACAAGGAGAAAGCAGATCAAAATACCACAACAACATGACGAATTGAAAGGAATTAACAAGAAGCACAATTGACTAACAAAGAGAAAGAAAATGTAAGACTGCAGCAATTACCTTCGATCTTCTGAACAAGTGTTTTCACCTTCTTCTGGCACCCATCACAGTGTATGTTCACTTTCAGAACACATGTCTACAGGTGGTCCGGTCAGGAAATCATCCAAACATATCGAATATTGAAATGAAACTTGAGAGAAAGGGAAAATTAATCCTAATTGCAACTTGTACAAGTTATAATCTCTGAAGAGCATATAACAGCATCATGTGGGAGAGATCTAAATAAGCCAATGAAGAAAAAGTAGAAGAAAATAGTAATGCCAACCAATTTGTTTCGCAAAAAGAAAATAATAGCAAATTAAGGTGAAAGTGAAGGAAAAAAATATTATATATTACAGTAAAGGGAACCAGGGGAGAGAGAGAGAGGGAGTGATAGCAGGAGGGAGTTGGAGTATACCTGTATCTTAAGCATGTTGCTATCTTCTCCCTTACTCATCTTTCCCAGATCTCCAGCAGATTAGAAAACCCACCCCTGCAGCCGGCTATTTGTCTGAGAAAGAAAGAGGGCAACAACCTCACAGATCTAGGAGAGACACACCACGCACAAACAGTGCAAACACTAAAAACTGACTTGGGCTTTCAGCAGCATGAACAGAGAGAAAAAATGTTTTTTTTTCTTAACACACCTTGGTCCTGATGAATAGCCCAAGTGAAGCAAGCAGCATATGCAGATAAGTAACTTATATTTTATACTGTACATGCCTTACCGAGGCATGCTCAGTCAAAGAGAGAGAGAGAGAAAGAAAGTCGGTGATATCTTTATCTTCTACTTCTTACTTCATCCTGTTCATATTTCATCTTTTTTTTTATAGCTTCTTTGTGTTCAACTTTAAACTTTCCTCAAGAATGTGTGATTTCCCCTTTTGATCTACCAGTTTTCCTTTGTAGATCTGTACATTTTTTTGTTGTGCTCGCTCATCCTCCCTTTTTAATTTCTTTACATGAATGGAAATAATTAATGTTCTCTTTTGTCCTTTGTTTTTTTTCATGATGTTCTTTGTAATTTTACCCCCCATTGAGCTCCAGTTTTGTGTCCATGGTGTTGCTACTGCTGCAGAGCTAGTGGTCTCTCCTTTCGCGCTTCCATATTAATCATATTAGTTGCAGTACGACAAATTAATATATCTGTATGAGTTCAAGTTCCAAAATACTAATTTTCCATCTCAACTCTAATTTCATATCCACTTTCATCACTAAAATCAATACTTGTGAATAAAAACATTATTGATGTGCACTTAAAATTATGAAAAAAAATATATGATGATTTTATTATGATATTTTTTGCTCATATATCACAGTAATTTCTTTTGCTCGTGAATATTTATATTAAAAGAATTTTATCATATTAAATTATTACGTTCATCTTTTTTCTTTTTATTTATTTCGTTATCTTGATTATTCATCGATTCTTAGTATTATATTTCCAAAAAATATGTATGCTAGAAGAAAATGGGCTGCAGTGATATTTTTATCAACTTTAAGAATTAGGAGAAGATCTATATATACACTGCAGTCTTTTCGACCTAAAATTATTAGTTAATTTTGTTTCAATCAAGCTATAATTTTATGTAGAATTAAGTTACTGAGACTGTTATATTAATATATATATTGTATATATAATGTTGAAAGATATTAAGTAACCTCACAGTTAGAAGATACTTAATAACAGAGCCTTTCAGCATGGCCTACATTTTTGACATGTTACTTAAGAAGATGAGGGCCATGGCTTATAAGCACAAGTGAGGGACACTAAATGGAGACTTTTCTATTTATATATAAGATTATATATATGATCTTTTCTATTTCATATATTATATAGGCTATTAAACAATATGATGACTTGCTCTTTTCTATTTTTTCTTTTCACTGAGAATTCGAAGATATTTTTTTTATAAGGATTGTTTGGATGAGTTCTGGATTAACTTTTTAACCCCCAGCTGTTCCAACAATGAGAGCAATCTTACTTCAAGTCACACATGGAATAGATAAAATCAAGAATGAATCCAGCCCAAAACTCACAGGGGCCATATTTGTTATATTTTTTCTCAATTTTCTATATAAATTTATATAGAAAATAAATATTTTGGGAAGAGGGGAGCCGCCCAAATAATCCGTCCTGGAATAAAATATCATAACTCTACCACGATGATAATGAGACTCTCAAATCAAAAAATGACCATTTGAATAAAAACGTAAGAACTCGTCTATTCTCAATTTGTTCCCATAACAGATAAAGGGGTTGTGTGAATGAGTTCTGGCTTAACTTTTTTTTTTTCAATCACAAGCATGGTTGTTTGGACCGGACCGGACCGGCCGGTCCGACCGGTCCAACCGTCGACCGCCACTCTGGACGGGTTTGGTTCGACCCCAAAACCGGATTAGGATTCAGACCATTTCGAACCGATCAAGACCGGTCAAAACCCGTCTAAAACCGGGTTGAACCGTTGAACCGGCGGTTTTGCAAGAACCGGCCAGTCCAAAAATTGAAAATATCTTGAAATAATGTGGACACTGAGTTTTGAACTCAAGACCTCCTGAAACCAACTTATGTGTATATACCACTGTGCTATATTTATTTATCTGAATGCCAAGTTATTTTATATTATACAATGGTTATCATCAGTCATTTATATAATTATTTTGTTTGATAAGAAATTTTATAATATTTTAAATGTCAAAAATTAAATATGAAAAGATTAGTTACCTAATTAAATTAAAAAATAGAAACTACAATAATCTTTCTAGTTTAAGTAAAGTTAAATTTGAGAAAATGAATTTGTAAATTGTAATTGAATATATTAAAATCACATAAAACTCATATCAATAGTTAAATATGTCACATTTGATTTTTTAATTTTAATTAAAATGATTTAATCATATGTACTTTGTTGTAGAAATATATTAATTATTGATAAGAATATATAAGTATTACAATTTATCTTTTTATATTATTTTATTAATATCCGGTCCGACCGTCCGGGTTAACCGGTTCGACCGGTCCAACCTGACCCGGAGACTTATCCGGGTCGACGTCCGGTCCGGGTCTTACAACATTGATCACAAGCTCTTCCAACAACGGAGCAACCCTCTTCCAAGTCATACACTTAACATGTAAACTGTTCTAATCTCGAAATGATGACTATGTGATCCGCAAGAACATGATGTATGTCCTTGGTTTGTTTCCATTGCAAGCACCAAGGGTGTTCACGGGTCGGATTTGACCCGACCCGTGAACGAACCCGACCCGACCCGGCCAAGGTCGGGTCGGGTCGGATCTCCATATTTTTTGGGCTACGACCCAAACCGACCCGACCCGGGCCGGGCCGGGTCGGTTCGGGTGGTACCCGACCATCCTTTTTCTTTTTTTTTAATTAATTAATTATTTTTTTAATATAAAAAGTATTTATTATTTTCTTTTTAATACAAAATAAAGTACTTTTAAATATCAAAAATATTATTTTAAATATCTATATACTTTTCTACATTTAAAATAATTTATTTCATAATTTTTAAGATTTTAAATGATATAAAACTATACATTTAACCAAAAAATAATTAAAAATAAAAAAAATAAAAAAACCGAGTCTATCGGGTCGGGTCGGGTCGGGTCAACTCGGGTTGGGATTCCCCAACCCGAACCCGAACCCGACCCTTGGTCGGGTCATGGTCGGGTCGGGTCGACCCAACCACCGACCCGACCCGACCCAAAAGGGGTCGGATCGGGTCGAATTTTCGGGTTCACCAGGTCGACCCGACCCGATGAACACCCCTAGCAAGCACCCCCGATGGGAGCTCTGAGGAGCATAAAAAATTTAGATAATATTAAGTATTTTATTTCTTATATCACATTGAAATCTCTATATAAACTTCATCATCATTGAGTTATTTTGCATTCTCATAAGGGTTATTTTCATAAATCATCATTAAATTATCTCAATTTTTCACATGAACTTATTTTTTGGATTCCTAAATTATCATAATTTTTTCAATTTGATCCTTCCATCGACTTGTGTCATCTCTTCTATTATCTTCGATTTTTTTCATTTATGAAAAGTCGAAAATACTCCCCCCTTCACGGTCGAAGTTGCGGAGGTAAAAAAACATAAAATCGAAAGGAGGAATATTTTTTACTTTTCATAATGAAAAAAATCGAAGTTAACAGAAAAGTTGACGAAAGGATCAAAATAAAAAAAAAATATGATAATTTAGAGATCCAAAAAAATAACTTGGTAATATGGAGTTATATATGAAAAAATCGAAATACTTTAAGGTTGATTTATAAAAATAACCCTTCTTATAAATATCAATATATAGAGAGAGAAAGAGTTAAATTAACACACACACACATATATATATATATATATATATATATATATATATATATATATGAGAAAGAGTTAAATTAACACACACACACACACACTATATATATATATATATATATATATATATATATATATATATATATATATATATATATATATATATATCCAGGGCCAGGGGCCACTCGCAATAACTCGACCATAAATTAATTTAATAGCGCAACGAGTGTAGTTTAGGTTACTTATGATATCCAAGTTTTAACCCAAAAGTTGCATTAAATAAATTCCAAGTTGTGCAATATATAAGTTCAAACACAAACATATATTTTTTGTGCGTGATAAATTGTATAAAAAAACTCAATTTTTGGCTTTGGTTACGGATGTAGCATAAACTTTATTGTTTATATAATAAATCATAAATTTTAAATTGATTACGAATATAATATATTATAGTATTTTTATTAAAAAAGCAATATATATATATATATATATATATATATATATATAAATTCAGCAATATGAAATATCAAAGCAATCACACATCTCATCCCGAATAGATCCACACAATATATATTGCACCTAAAAGAACCAGCCAAATTTCTGAAGCAAAAAGATCCAAGATCTACCTACCTACACAATATATATTTCGCCAATTTCAGAGTAAATGGAAATGGAAAAGGATAAATTTTTCTCGTCCTCTCTGGAACTCTGATCACGAGACGCAGTGTAAGTTCAAATAAATTATTTTTAATCCAATTCTTGATAATCTGAATTGATCTATCTAAAATGTAATTTGATAAATAAGAATTATACTTTGTAAATTTTAAATATTTATAGATTATCAAGTAATGTTATGTTAATTATTTGAACCCATCACATGAGTAATTTGAATTATTCACACTATTCGCATTGTCTATAAGATGGGATGAATTGTAATTTATTTTTAATTTTAATTTTCGCATTTGTCCCTTATAATTTTATTTGAACAAATTATAATACACATTAAATAAATCATAAAAATAATTAAATAAATCATAAAATTAAATAAATAAATATTAGTGGATTATTATGAATATATTATTATCATATCTCAAAAAATATATTAATTATTTTATAAATTTTAATTTTATGAGTGAAAATATATACTTGTGATTTAATTTTACAAAGTTAAAAATAATTTATATGTGTAAACATAATTCTTTTGTTTGGAGGCATATTGGCAAAAAATAATAATAATAATAATAATAATAATAATAATAATAATAATAATAATAATAATAATAATAATAATAATAATAATAATAATAATAATAATAATAATATTATTATTATTATTATTATTATTATTATTATTATTATTACTATTATGAGGAGAAAAAAACAGAATATTAGAAAACTAATGGTCAAAGGTATTGGACGCGTGGGGACTGCGCAAATGTTGCCAGGGACTCGACCCAATCTCACAATAAGTTGGCCATCATTTCTTTAATAGCCTAACGAGTGTTTTTTTTTATAGAACTATTTTTTATACTAAATAAGTAAATATGCTTACTTATGATATCCAAGTTTTTATCCAAATAAATATACTAAATACACAAAAACTATATCCATTTGTCCTTCCGAATTATGTCATATAAGTTAAAACATAAAATCTGTATAATTTTTCGGGAATTTAAAATTTTTGCTTTGGTCTAGGAAACACAATAACATTCATTTTTAAATATGCAAATCATGAATTTTTAAATTGGTTAAAAATATACCTTATTATTATATTTTTATTAGAGAAAACATTAATATTAACTCAGTAATAGCCATAGAGGTTAAGTGTGAAATATTAGGAATGTTTTAATTTAAAAAAGATTTGTAAAATTAATTATCTTATGGATTATTTATTAGATATAAATAATAAGGGATTAATATATTCCAATGGACACGTACATGGTGAGAAATTAGGTACTTATTGTTATAGTCATTAGTAAAATGAATGATTAATTAATTTGTAAATGTAAAATAATATCTTATTAGGTGATTACTTATACGGTTGTCAAAGATAATTTATTTATATTAACCATAGAACTTACTATAAATAAGACATCAAAAATACTTCCACAATCAACTATCTCATCCCAAAGAGTGAATCCTCTACATACAACTTTATATCAAGATTGTTTATCTCTTTGGTACAAATATTACTCTCTGTAGTTATTTGTTTATTTAAGATATCATTATTTATTTATTTCTCTTGGGATTTTTTTATTTCTTATCCATTCAATTCAGTTCTTTCTATGTCTCATTCTTTTCATATTTTTATTAATTTAGATTTTTCTTTATTATGTTAGTTTTAAGTGAGATTTTTCTTACTTGCATTTTTTGTTCAACAAATTATATTATTTTATGTTTTTACTTTTTCAAATTTATTATTGTTTAGAGCGAGTCACTTTTATTTTATTTCAATACGATGATGCTGCTAGAGCATTATGTATTATCGGTACGAAACTGCTATTTAAGATTTTAATGATAAAACAAGAATATCAAAGTTACCTATTTAAATGGATGTTGAGTTTTAAAATATATTATTTTTATATTACTAAAAGAGTATATACCAATTATGGCTACTTTATTTCTAAACTTATTCAAAATTATAAGGTAATTAGGCAATCTTATTATGTAGAAAAATATATTGTGCAACATAGTTATGGGTCATCTTATTATGATTGAATACTACCATTAAAATATGAATGCACAAGTTAATTTCTGACCATATATTTTTTATGATAGTATTCGATCATTTTTTGTTTAATTTATGTGAAATTTGTAACTTGAAAGGTTATTCAAATGTAGCCAATTAATCTTATATAAATAATATATTTTTTATGCGGGGGTGGAGCCACGGTGTTCATGAGTGCAAGTGCACCTACTCAAAAGGCATATGCATGTGTCTCAGGAACTCGTTAATTTACTCATCCAAAGGTCATGCGCTCAATCCTTGCTCTTCCAAACTTTTTTCAAAGTGATTTTATAATTGCTAACATTTTTATGTGTAATATTATTTAATTTGTGCACTATCATAAACCTTAAAAACATATTTATCTTTTAGTTTGTGTACTCTAATAATTCGTAATTTTAATTTAATAGTAATCATCTTTTTATTTTTTATTTTTATCATCACATGTTTAAATATAATAGTTGCATCAAATAAACTCACACACCAAGTTTAATTCAAATGTATTTTTAATTTTAACACGTTACATTTATATGTTTTGTTACTTATATTAATATTGTTATTTAACTTATAATATCTTTTAAGACTTCAATGTATTAGATTCTAAGGATAACATTTAATATGGTCCTTTTTTGTTCTTTTATTTTTCACTTCATGTACAAAATATTTTATAATATTTTTCTTATACATTACATAAGAATAACTTTAAATATATAATGAAGAGAGATGACATATAAAAGAGTAGAACCAATATAAAATATAATATAATTATATCAATACTCATTAATTGATATTAAAATCATATCAATTTTTTATGTGAAGAAAAAATGTATTTATCATTTTTATTTTTTATGTATCAGTGATAATAATTCCTGGCTGTGCCACTGTTTGTATGCGTAAATTTTGATTTTTTTTTTGTAATGGTACACGTCTTTCTCTTAGATTTTTTTTTAGATTCATAAATAATTAGTAGAAAACAATCTCTTGCCATTTGTTGCATTTGGTTTTGGAACTTGGACACGTACTCATCTTATATAATTTTTAAAGTTAATTTTATTAAATTGATAAGTAATCAGTTTCAATAATATTCATAACATTGTGGTGGAGTCTTAGTTGTGTAATCTAATCATGAATGGGATGATGGTGACCCGTGGGAGATCACATGTAGCATACATAGTAAAAACAGGAGGCTAAGTTCCTGATATGAATGCAAAAGATTAAGTTAACTTGCATTATGTATAAATTTAAAATTATATCCTATTTTGATTCTTACAAAATATGTCTAGAAATATATAAACGAAGTCTATAATGGCATAAAAGTATATAAATCATTTTTATTCTCACAAAAGAAATATTCTTTATAGTTATATTTTTTTTGAATATTTCTAGAACTACAAAAACATATACTATATTTTGTCATAAAAAATTGATTAGATCACTTTTCAATGCCTAACATACATCGCAGATGACTTGCGTTTATAGTTTAGATTTATTTTTTCCAAATATCATTTTTAAACTAATAAAATTAATGTTAATAAAATTTATTTTATATTTTATTTATTTTGAAAATTAATGTCATGCAATTGGTTATGCCGCGTTAGTTGTTCCCATTTTATTGACATCGGTAATTTAAATTCACATAATAGTGAGAATGAGCTCTTAAAAATAAATATTCTAAGAGGGGATTTGAGTTCAAAATGGCATTAGGGAGGGATAAAGATTATCATTTTTTAAGTTTTTTATATATAAAGTGGCTTCTTATATTTTTGTATTTGGTTATTTCGGACTCATCGGCTATACAAAATAATTGATTAGTTGAGGTGTTGACAAGTAATTTAATAATTGAGGTCAAATTTAAAAAATAAAATATTTACATATTTGATAATAAAAATTTTATAAATTATTATTTTAGTCAAATTACTAAAAAAATCTTAATATTCTAATAGATAAAATATGAAAAGAAAAGTTATATATATTCTAGAAGTAAAATAGGACACTTATCAATTAGATTGATCAAATTCTTTCTTTCTCTTTTTCAATTACCAAATAGGAAAAAAAAATTAAAACTGCTTTTAAGTTGATTGACTTACAGGCATAATCATACACCCCTTAATTGTACATTGAAGACTTTATTTGAGGTAGGGGTGTTAATCGGGTCAGGTCAACCCATAAATTCGATGACCCGACTCAATCCGAATTTGATCAGACCATAAGTCAGGTCCAGTACGGGAATCCAACCGACCTGTCAATCCAATTTTTTTTATTTTTTTCTTTTTATATTCAAACTTAAGCTTAGATTTAATTTTAAAAAATAAAAATTGAAACAAAATATTTTAAGTGCAAAAACAATATAAAATAGTTACTTTATGCTTTTAAAATAATATTTTTATATTATATAAAAATATAAAAATAGTAAGAAAAAATAAAAAAAATTTGAGTGGTCGGATAACCCAACCTCCCGACCCAAACCGAGTCGGATTCAACCCCCTTGACTTGACTCGACCTGATCTGATCAAATTTGATCGAGTGTCGGATTTGTTCATGGATTAAGTCGGATTCGTTCATGGATCAAGTTTAATCTGACTCGTAAACACTCCTAATTTGAGGTGTTATTTTTGAACGAAATTGCTAAGGATGATCAGATTGTGAGATAATTAAAGTTAAAATTAAGAAATATACATATATTCAATTATTTTTCTAAAGTTATAAATATTATTATTTATTTAAATAAATATATAAAGGAACATATTTTATTTTTAGATCATTCTAGATCATGCGGGCTCCGCACTAATTAGATGTAAAAAGGAAATAACCCTAAATTTTTTGTACGGCCCTGCAATACTCCTTTGGACTGATGACTCCCTGAATCAAATTCGTGTCTTCAAAATTTGTACAATCTTTGAGTTGTCCTACTTCTTAAGTTCTTTTTCCTTTTTTTTCGGCAGAATGGGTAAGGATTAAGAATAATGTTTGACCGGACACCAATGTAAACACTGGAAATGTATTGCTTATTCATTATGACACTTCAAGAGTATAAATTACAAAATGACATGAAATGTCAAAGAAAATTTGCTATTATTCAAATCCTTCTATATCATCACCCCGTCATTCATCATCTGGCCATGCCATAGATCAAATGAATAATGATACACACATATACATGTATAAACTAAAAATGGAAAAAATAAAATAAGAAAAGTCATATACATGTCTCTTTGTATATATATTACAGGAAGAACAAGGCCCCCTCGATTATGCAGTGCTTGAGCTTTGTGGCGTTGTGACTGAAAGTAGTTTCTTATACATCTGTGAACATCTTAAAGAAAATTCGAACATGGCTTCGAAGAGTTTTGGCAGTTCAGTTCTAAGACTCCCAAGTGATTTCTCCCTCACCGTCTTGCACAGTTTCCTGTAATCTTCATCCTCCTCCTCGAGATTCTTTTCTAGTTCTTCTAGAGCTGCTTTCCTTTCTGCTACGGGGTCCTGAATTGACCCTTCACCACCACCACCTCCAGGATTGACCCCCACCTCTGCTAGCGTTGCTGTCTTCTCCATGTACTTCTGGTGCCAGTGGTCGAAAGCCCGTTGCTTTCTCTCAAATTCCCTACGGAGACTCTCGCATTTGTCTTTCAACTTCAGTTCTTCTTCTTGATGCATAAGAATCGCATGTATCCTTCCTGAAAATGTGGTTATTGTATTCTTGGGATGGTCGATAGGAAGCTTCTCAAGCTCATCTTGCCATACACTCAGCAAGGACTTGATAGGAGGTTCAGGTTCCCTTTGTGGAGATGACACCTTCTCTTTCAAACTGCTCTCAATCGGAATGAGATTCAATTTCAACCAACTATTTAGGTCTTTGATGTAATCCTTTTGATGATTCACTAGCTCGTCAAAATGTGAATGCCACTCTTTCACCATTTTCCATAACTGTCCAGCCCGATAATGATGGTCGCTTGTTTCCCTTGGAGCAAATGTGCTATCAGGAACTTTGAGGCTATTGATTATATTATACTGGGCCAGATGCTCATCGTGCATTATTTCCCACATTTTGGCCATCCTGGCAAAGAGGCAAATTGATGGTGTTAAATTCTCATTATTGGGCTCATACATCTTTTGGGTCAAATTATCATTCTTTCTAATGGAGAGAACAGAAAAAAGGACAAATATACACTTCCATTTTAGATTTCCTTTAATCAGGAACAATCCTCAAGGCAGAAAACCTAAAGAGTTATATAGGTTAGCTAATGGAACAAATGTCTGTAAAATTTAAAAAACAAAGTTCATTCTCATATCATAAGATCTTATGTCATGCAAAATTGTAGCCTTCAAAATGTCAAGAATAACAGACCAGATAGAGTTCACATGTTTAAACTTAAACTACACATACTTGAGAAATCTAGAAGGTGTGTTCGAAGAAAGTTAACATACTATGCAACTAGTTCAGATAAAAACATAACCTCCTACCATTAATGAACTCTTAACTAATAATGATCCTGCATTGTAAGGGTCTCGTTGACTAATATGCCACCAGTTATTTAGTCAACAAGAGTATTACAAGAATATAAACTTTAATAAAAATTTCTAACCATATTAAGCAATGTATTGTGTTTTATGAACTGCCTCACGGCAAGTTGTTAAATTTCATATTTCCTCCTCAGAGAAATCCAGAGAATAGAATGTGCTTGATCTAGTTTGAGTACATGTATATTCGTCTCTGCATATACACACATAATGCCTATATCGTATTTAAAGTGAAAATTTGAAACGGACTAAACTATACATGCTCACAACGCATGCCTGCACACTCGTGATGTATAAATCACATGCTAGAAAGATGGCCATAAATATGTACACTGGAAATATAGTAAAATAGCATAAAATTTTGAATTGCAATTGAGGATTAAACCCTCGTCCCAAAATGATTGAGGATTAAAATAGTAAAAAGTAAGCAGTCAAAGGCCAATGATATAACATCAACTAACAGGACATTAAGGATTGTCTGGAGCAAAAGTGCTCCACATCAATGGCACACCATCTATCGTCATATCAATGGCTCAAAATTAATTCTCTTTTTCCAAAATTAGCTGGGGTTTTAAAGTTAAAAGTTGGTTTAACACGGCCACAAATCATGCGATGAAAGGTGTTCCATAAGTGTGGAAACATTCTTTGCTCCACAAAATCCTTAATCCCTTGACTATTTATCTCGTCTACTAGTTTCTAAACTTACCCATCAACAAGGGCAACAAGCTTGGGGTACAGCTGGTGATCACGCAACCGTTTAATTTCAGAAACCATGGAATCCATGGATTGCATGTCAACTATGTATCTCGTATGAAAATGGTTTACAACTGACTGAGCTTTTTCCACTGCTTCAGGACGAGCCCCACGTCTTTTAAGATTGTTCAATCGAGCTATCTTGCTTTGATATTCAATTTTCATAACCTCACCAACCTGCATTTACAAACATGTTCATAAGATTGTTTCACAATAAAGATTTTCATCTAAAAGCCTTCCATGAATCAGAAAAAAGATATAACATGGAATCTGAAATTTCCAATCACCGGCATAGTGATATTGCCAATCACTGGAATAATATAACATGATACCTTTATGCTTACGCTGAGGACATAAAGCCATGTAAGCAATCAAAACCTATAAGGATGTCTCATGTCCAGAAAGAAAATGTAATCATACAGACACATACAGGACATACATAAATGTAGGGTGATTAGGGGATAGAGGATCAGCTATCTGCAAAGCACTCCAAACCCCTCAAACAATGGTCTCTATCTCGCTCTCTTACACACTCGCACACTCACTCACATATGCAATTCTAGAATTCAACAACAAACTAAGACGACTACAAAGAGCAGTCAGTTCAGTAGGTAATTTAAGTGCTGAATCATGAATGCTAGTGAACAAACCTACTTTAAAATAAATCCTCTCTGAATTCACAGTCTTCCTTTTTATTAGGTGGACTTCAACCTAAGGAGAAAATAATTTCTCCTTCGTGTAACAGTTATTTTCTTCTAACATTTGTGCAAAAATATTTTAGGAGTCATCAACTCCACTTTAAGCACCGATTGCCTTCCCAACAACGAATCAAGAAGGCTTTCTCAGATCACTTTTTTTTTTCTTTCTTTTGTCATTATGGGACAATAAGAGAGGGTGGATCCGCATCTAACAAAATAAAACTCATGCTAGTGTTGAACGCCAGAAACACAAGCATTAGATCTTCCCTAATTTTCATCAATCACTTTCGTGAAACTTCAAACCAGTGGCTAGCACCCCTTGTGTCAGTACATTCTGATTTTCAGTGCCTGGAAGAGTGAAAGTGCCTTTTTTTGCTATTTCTGGCAATCATTTCAACTTTGAGTGGCACTATCTGGGTATTCCTTTGTGCTTCAACTGATGTTGACACATTCACTAATACCACTAATGTCAACTTTTTGGCACCAACCAGCACCTCATATGATAAAAGCGCTAGAATCCACTGGTAGATACCACAGTAGCATCGTCAAGCAAAATCACGAAAAGATGGGTAAAAAAAATCACGAAAAGAGGGGTCAACTCATTATTCCAAGCTTTGTTATTCTGAAACTAATTTGAACTTTTATATTAGATGAAAGGCCAAGTATAACTAGATTATGAAAAGCTATGATTTTTGTTCATTACTACCTTTGTTGCAGTTGTAGTAGCTGATCCTTCATGTTACAGAAATGCATTGATGGATTCTAGATTTGCGGGTAGTCTTCGACAAGTTTGTTTATCAACCTTGTAATTGGAGTTTGGTCCACTCCACATGAAGTATTTTATTTATCGATTTGTCCTCTAGACGGACAAATTGTTAGTTGAAATTGTGTTCAACAACAACAACAACAACAACAACAAAGCCTTATCCCACTAGGTGGGGTCGGCTACATGGATCATACGACGTCATTCCGCTCTATTAGTAACCAAACCTTTCGGTATATTATTCACCAATAGATCTTGCTCTATTAGTTCGCCAAGTGTCCGTCTTGGCCTCCCTCTCCCTCTTTTAATTGGACTTCAAATTATTTAATCTACTCTTCTTCCTGGCGCATCTAATGGTCTTCTCTGAACATGACCACACCATCTCAAACGATTCTCTACCATTTTCTCACTAATAGGAGTCACTCCGACTCGTTCACGTATATGGTCATTCCTAATCTTATCTAATCTTGTATGACCACATATCCATCTCAACATCCTCATTTCGGCTACCCCCACTTTACGTTCATGTTGTCCCTTCATAGCCCAACATTCACTACCATATAACACTGCTGGCCTTATAGCAGTACGATAGAATTTTCCTTTAACTTTATTGAGTATTTTTCTATCACAAAGAACTCCAGTGGTTTTCCTCCACTTACACCAACCAGCTTGAATTCTATGATTAACATCGTCATCAATCTCACCATCTTGTCTTACAATTGATCCTAAATATTTAAACTTTATCACTTGAGGAATTATATCCTCCCCTAGCCTAACTTTCAAATCGTCTCTAAGTTGTTTATTTGTGAAATTGCTATGCATATATTCTGTTTTATTCCTACTTAAACGAAAACCCTTTGACTCCAACGTATTTCTCCATATTTCCAATTTTGTATTAATCTCTTCTCTTGAATCCGCTAAAAGTACTATATCATCCGCAAATAGTATGCACTTAGGTACCTCCTCTGTGATACTCTCGGTTATAGCATCGATAACTAAGTTAAATACATACGGGCTTAAAGCTGATCCTTGATGTAGGCCAATTCTTATAGGAAATTCATTTGTCTCACCTCCGGGTGTCCTAACCCTAGTCAATGCCCCATCGTACATATCTTGTATTACCTTAATGTAGGCAACACTCACCCTCTTCTTTTGCAAGGCTTTCCAAAGTACATCCCTTGGTATCCGATCATACGCCTTCTCTAAGTCAATGAAAGCCATATGTAAGTCTCTTCTCCTACTTCGATACTTCTCCATCATCCCCCTTAGTAAATAAATCGCCTCTGTAGTGGATCTTCCTGGCATGAACCCAAATTGTCTCTCAGAAATACTAGTCTCCATTCTCAATCTATGCTCAATCACTTTTTCCCATAATTTCATTGTGTGACTCATAAGTTTAATCCCTCTATAATTTGCACAATTCTGAATATCCCCTTTATTTTTGTAAATAGGAACTAATGTACTTAATCTCCAATCATTAAGCATCTTTTTCGACCGTAAAATCTCATTAAATAGTTTACATAACCACAACACACCTTTTTCTCCTAAACATTTTCAAACTTCAATCGGTATACCATCCGGTCCAACGACTTTACCATTCCCCATTTTCTTAAGAGCTTCGCTAACCTCCGAGACTCTAATTCTACGATAAAATGATCTATTAAGCTCACATTCGCTAACTGTCAAGTCCTCCAAATCACAACGGGAACCTTCACATCCATCATTAAATAGCTTATAGAAATACTCTTCCCATCTGTTCTTAATATCTCCTTCAATAACTAAAACCTTGCCAACTTCATTTTTTATGCATCTTACTTGATCCAAATCTCTCGACTCCTTCTCTTTATTCCTTGCAATCTTGTAAATCCTTTGTTCACCAGCATTTGTTCCTAACTCCTTATAAAACCCCTCATATGCTTTAGCACGAGCGTCACTAACTGCCTTCTTAGCCTTCCTTTTCGCCAAAAGATACTTTTCCCAATTGTCAGAACTATTGTCCAAGTGTATCGCCTTGAAACAATTCTTCTTATTACGCACCTTTTCTTGGACCTCCTCATTCCACCACCAAGTCTCCTTATCTCGTGGTCCAAAACCTTTTGATTCTCCTAAAATGGCTTTAGCAACCATTTCAACCTTTTTTGCCACATTCTCCCACATGATACTAGCATCTCCTTCTAACTCCCACACACTTTCCTCTAATAACTTACTTCTAAAAGTCTCTCGCTTCTCCCCCTTTAACTGCCACCATTTGATCTTTCGATCAAAAACTGTTCGGGATTTTGGTTTTATACATTTCATTTGCATATCAAGAACTAACAATCTATGTTGTGTAGTCACCCCATGACCAGGAATTACTTTGCAATTAGTACAACGTCTTTTATCAGTATTTCTTGTCAAGAAAAAATCGATTTGAGACATATGAGTTCCACTTTTGTATGTGATTAAATGTTCCTCTCTCTTCCTAAAACAAGTGTTGATAATCTTAAGGTCGTATGCTAAAGAAAAATCAATAATAGTTTGTCCTTCCTCATTCAACTCCCCAAAACCAAAACCACTATGAACCCTTGCATGTGGTCCTGCCTCTTTACCAACATGTCCATTAAGGTCTCCCCCAATATAAACTTTCTCGGTTGTTGGTATACTTTCAATCAAACCCTCCATATCTGCCCAAAACTTCTCCTTGAGATGTGATTCTGCTCCTACTTGGGGTGCATATGCACTAATAATGTTCATAGTCTCCTTTCCAACAATTACTTTCACGGATATAATTCGATCCTCAATCCTTTTAACTTCCACAACATTCTTCCTCCATTCCGCATCCGCGATAATACCAACACCATTTCTTTCATTTACCTTACCTGTGTACCAAAGTTTGGAACCATTTAGCCTAATCTCTTTACTTCCCTCTCCTACCCATCTAGTTTCTTGCAAGCATAAGATACTAATCTTACGCTGGTCCATTAGTTGTGCCACCTCGAGGCGCTTCTCATTCAACGTCCCAATGTTCCAAGAACCTAATCTGACCTTAGTCTCATGAACTAGCTTCTTTAACCGCCTCCGTCCATTAGAGTGCGATAGCCCTTACTCATTTAACACTGCATTCAGGCGAGAATGCAGCGGCTCTTACTCTCTTATCACTGTACCCGAGCTGTACAACGCGTTACTTACGGGTAACGACCTAGCATTAACACAATATATTCGTTGATCCATGTTCATAAGATTCGACAGGATTTTATGCTGGCTGTCGGGGCCTAACACAACCCTCCTCCTTTATCCGGGCTTGGGACCGGCTATAAAATATATTTCAAAAAAAAAAAGTGTTCAACATCCTTGCACTATGACTTCTAACATCATCTATTCTATTTTTATTTTTAATAGTCATATCACTTATATTTCCAGTTTCTATCATTAGTATAAGAGCTGCAAAGATTCTACAAATATCCACAAAGTAGCTTTTCATCCAATTTCAAAAATATTATTAGTCAACTTACAAAACATTGATTTGCACCAGTAAATGCAACAACATTGGAAGCACAAAAAGCAACATCCATTACAGGGAATTGCATGCACATCGAAGAGCAAAGTTTAATTTTGAGTAAGAAAATAAAGCTAAAACTTCATTGTGATTCAAGCATCATTTTTGGCAACTTAACATCAAGACGGAGTTTCATGAGTTTGAAGAAGCCTCAACAAAATCAAGCCTTGTCAGTGAGAAAATGAAACCTCAATGTCCTTCTGCCATGAGACCAAGGCAAAATTTTAGGATGTATGACTCAAATTTGTATTAGAAGATAATAGATTGCTTTATTTTTGAAAAGGTAAGGAATGGATACCCTGTGTAACCATCCATATTAAGAAGATAATGGATTGGTTAACAAAATAGTGGGTAGTTACAACCCACAAATTTCCACTAATCAATATTCTTCATTACTACTTTGTTATAGTTGTCGTAACTAGTCCCCATCTATCTGAATGATAGGTCTCAACTCGGAAGAATCCTTCATGTTATCCTTCTAAAAAAATCCTAAATTCGTGAGCAGCCCCTGAAAGCCTTATCAACCTTATAATTGGAGTTTGGATCATTCCACAAGGACTATTTTATTATGGAAATTTATCTCTCTAACAGACAAAATATTAATTATAATTGGGTTTATGTTCTTGAACTTCTACCATTGATAATATATACCTTATCTACATTTCCACATTTATTTTCCACTTATATTTTATGTTTCTATCACAAGGTGTCAACCTTTTTCTTTTTGACAAAAGGTGTAAACCATGTTGAAAGATACAAGAAGGAATCATGTAAAGGGCCGTTTTTACCAGCTACAAAAGTGCCAGTACATGACTGTAATTTTCTTATGATGGATGAGATCCATATTTTTTTTTGAGATCCATATTTTTTAAAGTCAATCCTCCATCCTATAGAGTTTTTTCCAAGGATATACCAAGTTTGTTCCTTCAACATCAAGGAAAAAGGAACAACAAATATCAGAAGAGTAATGGAAAAGCTTTATCCTCCACTCACACAGCAGAGTTACCAAGAAAAAACGAAAGGTAGATCTCACATAGACTAATAACATCCCGCACCACACGTGAGATTATTTGCTTTAAACTTTGACCCACGCGATTTTACCAAAATGCATCCCTCTTATTCAAGACTATGTTCTCATGTATTCTCAACATCTCTCTCATGACCTGCCAATGCAGAACTTAAGGCATGCCTATTGCATCCTTCTCCTCTTTAAGGACTCAACATACTCCTTGAGTGATTTTCCACCATGGCACAGAGGTCCCCGCAAAGTAGTTTTGACATCATATGCAACATTCTTAACCAACACGTGATATTGTGCACTTTGGTGGCTCATATGATCTTATCGACATCTGTCACGTCTAGTCAAGACCA
Organism: Pontederia crassipes; assembly: GCA_030549335.1. Classification (NCBI taxonomy): domain Eukaryota; kingdom Viridiplantae; phylum Streptophyta; class Magnoliopsida; order Commelinales; family Pontederiaceae; genus Pontederia; species Pontederia crassipes. The sequence goes on from CM060190.1 coordinate 43,725,746, forward strand.
TTTTATATGTGGAACAAACTCAAGGCATGTCTCATGTATCAACTGTAAGGATGTTCCCTAAAGAAAGTGTAAGGATGCTATATTAAATATTAGATCCACTCCGCATGACCTTATGCAATGGTGGGAGACCACAGAGTCTTATAAAGATCGATGGATGCATGAGGCAATGCTTAGGTTAATTTCACACGGGCCAGTCTGGAGGGAGATGTTGGATATAAATGAAAACATGTCTTTGACATGGCAGGACACATTTTGATAAAACCATACGAGACAAAGTTCAAAAATTGAGGACGTTAAACACACGATAACCTGTTCTTAAAGATGAATAAAGATTATTACAACAATGCCAAATTTTCTACTGGAATGGATGGGAAGTAGACATCGGAATGGATGGGAAGTGCCAAATGCCAATATTGTAACTAAACAGCTAATTGATTGATGGGTATGGCTGCTGAAAAAGTTATCTAAGCAAAAATAAATAAATGAAAGAAGAGTCTGCATTTTTTTTTTTTTGAGGAAAAGAAGAGTCTGCATTGTATTCACTTTTCACTATAATGGTTTCCACATGTAAATCCTTTGTTCAAACAACAGCGAAGGTTGACTAATCTAGTTCAAAGGAATGTTCCAAACTGGAAATATTGTTTATCATGTTGTACAATGTTGAAAGTATTTTTAGCTCTGCCAAGTCACAGTGTATAAATTTGGAAGAAGGGCAATGTTATAGTTATCACAACTCAATTTAAATCCCTTTCTATCATAAAGAATAATGACAACATCCTAAATTTAGAAAGTAAACAAAATGCTAAAGGGCAAAACATTTGTCTGTTCATGTGATTTCTAAATCAAGATTTACCTTCACTTCATCATAAAGTTTTTTCTCCCATGCTAGCATCTTATCTAGAATGGTTGCATGAGTTTCCCATTCTTCGTCTTCAAAATCATCACTCCCTTCATTGGTTTGAGGCATGCCTTTAATTGAACGATTCCATGTGATTACTCGCATAACCCTTGCTGAATGATCGATGTGCCCTGATCATGGGATAAATAAGTTTGATAAATGAAAATAATACTAATTTTTCACTATGGTTATTTTTCCGGCATTATGATCAAGTTATGTGCCAACATGATCTGCATAATATTCAAATGGAATTTTGTACACCAATTTGTACTACTAAAAGTAGTCACTCTAGATGTTCCCTTATTCTCAGATTGTTGAATTTGCTATACATTTATTTTGATGAATGATAGGGGTACAGTGAGAATTACACTCAATATATCCAGAAAAGTTTGCTCTGCTATGGCTGCAGTTAAGGAGGAGATACAGTCACATGACAGTGAATCAGAAAAGAGCACGTGGTCTAAATGGAAGCATGGTGGCATTATTGGTGCTGCTGCATTGACAGGAGGAACACTGTTGGCCATTTCTGGAGGTATGAAATGTCAGATTTTGTTCCTTTTTCCATATTGGATTTGCTGTTTTTTTTTAAAACTTTGAATCTGAACTCCGCCTATATTTTATAACCGGTCCCAAGCCCGGATAAAGGAGGAGAGTTGTGTTAGGCCTCGACAGCCAGCGTAAAATTCTATCGAATCTTATGAACATGAATCAACGAATTACTAATAGAGCGGAATGACGTCATATGATCCATGTAGCCGACCCCATCTAGTGGGATAAGGCTTTGTTGTTGTTGTTGTTTTGTTGTATATTCGGAAAAGTTGTGAACCATGAAGAAAATTTGGGGCAACCATCTAGGAGTATACAATAACACTGTAAAGGGATATAATATACGACCGTATCTAGAAATACGGTTTTCAAGACAGTGACAACTACCTTATAAGGATTCTCATTTTTCTCCTCACAATATGATGGTGTGTTTATTGCAGGAAATGCATACTTAACAAAAATTCAGCTGCAGAAGATTGACAGACATACATAACATCTACTCAAGATGAGACAAATAGAGGTACAAAGTTTGGTCCTAGGTTGACACCTCTCAAAAAAAAATCCCCCGTATGCCAACAGCCATCAGAGGCGCAAGAGCCATCAATCAATACGAAGTAATTCGACCAAACTAAGTGAAGATCAAATAAATGAAATACGATGAGCTACCTCTGTTGTCAGCAAAATTTGAGTGGTAATGCAGCCGAGTAGCCTCGAGCATCTTTCCCACGTCATGAGTGCTACGGGATGCACTAAGGAAATGCTCGTACAGCTCATCGACGACCTGCATAAGGCCCATGCTAGGCAGGGCAGTTGCAACCATCTTGCCCTTCTTTGTATCCGGGACCCCTCCAGCAGGCGCCGCGTGCTGGTGGTGCAATGAACCGCCGGGTGGTTTCGACTTCTTCAACGGTTTCGGTGGCCGCGACGGCTCCGCTTTGGGAAGCACCTCCTCGACGAAAGATGTAGTAGGCTGAGCCGCGGCTGCCTTCTTCGTGGACCTAACTTCCTGCTGATTCCAAGAAGGTTGCTCTTCCGGCTGGCTGAGGGTGGGCGGAGGAGTTTCCGCGTTAAAACCGAAGTAGTCCCAAGGGCCACCGGCGTCTGGCGGGAAAGACGACGAGGCTCCTGAAGAGCGGCGGTGGTCGTCGTCCGCAGGGGTGGGTTCATCGGTGACGGGCCCTTCCTCTTGCTCTTCACCGTCGTCTTTTTCAAAGGCGTCCTCCTCGCGGATGGAGGCCTCGGCGGGAGGCATCTTCTTCTTGGGTTTAGGAATAGCGATCTCCGGCATGCTGACGGAGCGCTGGAGTGGGGGGGACAGGTCGGGGAGCGGGGGCGGCGGAGGGGGGAACTTGTCAATCGGCGGCGCAACGACCGGTGCGGGGGCCGCGGAGGAGGAGGACGCGGCGACGGAGGAGGCGGCGGGGATCGCGGCGGAGCGATGATGATGATGGGGATGCCCCCCGGAGACGGAATCGTGGAGGAGGAGGAGGTCGGATTGAGCGTAGTCGTAGAGGGCGCCGCCGGCGTGCTTGAGGGCGACGCCGTAGGCGGCGTGGGCAGCGGCGAAGGCGTTACGGGCGGCGACGGCGTCCTGAATGAAGCCCTTCCGCTCCTTGCACCGCATCACCGACTCGTCCATCTCGATCATGGACTGCCCGCAGCCCATGATCGCAATCGAGCAACACCAAATCGAATCGAATCGCTCGAAATCTCAATTCTAAACAAGGACAACACCAATCCTCTATCTCTTATGTATATATATCTCTCGTTCATTCCAGAGAGGTCGAGGAAACCAGAAAGGGGCGGCACAAACAACTTTTAATTACTTTTCGAAAAGTTTGAACTTTGAAGTGGAAGAAGAGGAGAAAGCAAGAAAAAAGAGAAAAAAAAATAGAGGACCGCGACCAACCAAGTGCAAATGCCTTGTGCAATGTAACGAAGGAAACGTGATGTAAAAAATAAACAGAAATGCGAAATGAAACTTTGTTTTTTATGTAGTTATTATTATATGTATATATATTTTGTGGGAGGTCTCTCTTCCAATAACGAACAACAAAACAATGGAAAATAAAGTTGGTAGTTGATAAATAAATTAGTTTATGACCATGGAACTAATTAAATAACTGTAATTTAATTTCAGATACGTAAAGTATACTTTTGTGCTATAGTTTGTTTTATTTATATTTATAATAATTTGTAAGCCCGAGCGAAACGGTTGGTAGGGAGGGCGTGGACTTGAAGAAGAAAAATAAAATGCAGCATTTAACCGAAAATATAATAAAATTAAATTAAAATGTAGCCGGGAATGTCAAATGTGGGCGTGCGGCTTTTATCCATCTCTCTCTCTCGCACACACAGTTTCTCTCTCACGCATACAAACCCAGAATTGTGATATTCGATTAGTAATTAAAGTAGATTTTTTTTAATAAAATATATTGAATATAATATTTTACTTTATTAGAGACTCAATAATAAAGATGATGTTATCTATTTCATTATTATCACCTTTCTTTTTTATTTTACTGTCTCGTTTCTCTCTCCCCGTGCTCCCTTTCTCTCTTAATTTTTCCATTTTTTTCTCTCATTGTTCCTTTATTTTCTCTCTCTGTTTCGCCTATCTATAACTTTCTCGTCATATCTTCTCACTTTTCTCTCCTTGGAAGAATGAAATAATATAACAATTAGAACAAAATAAAAATAAAATAATGATATCATTATTGTTGGTCCAAAACAGAAGCAAGGAAATCCAATGGGCACATGGGGGGGATGCCCACTCTTGTTTTTCTCCGGTTTATTTTTCTACATTTAATTTGAAATGAATTTAGACGATGAAGAGAGATGAGGGAAATAAAAGTCATCTAATAAATAGAAAAAGCATACAATTGACGAGGAATCAACGGTGCATTGAAATTTCAAGGAGACTTTTCTCCAACGTACACATAATAAAACAAGAAAAATGATACATCCTCCTACACATTTTAGCCTAATAATCATCCTAACACTCACATTTTTAAAATACCCCTACCAATTGATGAATTTACCATCTATGCCATTGTGAGACAATTAGGAGACTATATCCTCTCTTTTTTTAGAGGAAAAATGATACAAACCATACTCCATATAATTAAATTATTGGAAAAAAAACATATTCTTCATTCTTCCTTTTATATATTCACGAAGCACTTGCATGCAATTTATATAAGAGAAGGACAGAACATTACATATTTAAATGACAATTTGTGTTATGCATGAAGTAACAAAGCTCAGAAGCCAAATGCGTCTGAGATATTAAAAAGATACAAAGATTATGTGCTGTATATCTCATCGTTGAAAGAAGGGAAAAGAGAAAAAAAAAAGAGAAGAAATCAAACTGAACCGGCGGAGTGGATCATCTGGAGCTGTTACCTTCTTCAGTCTCAGACGCTATGCTTTCATGCCACTTTGAAAATCCATCAACTAGAGCGTCACGCATCCAGGGATGTCTGCATTGGCCCAGGGCTTCTGGAATGGTCACCCACGTCCTGCACCGTGTGCTCTGTTCCGGCCATGAGTCGAGCTCCTCCTTGACATGCAGCGCAAACATCTCTGCTTTGCAGAGGCCCTCGGGGCTGAACTCATCTTGATGACTTTTGCTTTTGAAATGATAGCACCCCAAGAAAGACTGAAATAAAAAAGCAAACGACAGTTAATGACTTCCCTCGTGAGAATCAAGAGAATCAGATACCAATTCCAGAAAGCACAAGTAACATGGAAACATAGAGAAAACCTAGAAGATAGCATACTCCATGAGTTATAGCATGCTCCATGTGTTGCACAAGGTTAATGCACTTACTGAACTAGTTAATTTTATGTTCTTTTAATTTTGGTCCAACTCAAAATTTAGATACCAAATAAAATGTCTTTTTTTCATAAAAGGTTGGATGACAACCAGAAACTATAATTGTCATCCAGGTATACATATAACTGTGATAGTAATCGTCATGTGTAAGCTCTCAAGAAGAGAGCAACAAAAGAGAGGGGTGTACAACAACTAGCCAAAACCCCATCCCGAGAGGAAAGGAAACATGAAATACAATACACTCATCTACGCTGCGCTCCCCACCAAAAAAAAAAAAAAAAATCATATTTGATGTCAATGCAAAACTGAATGCCACAAGTACAGGAGTTTCAATACCCACATCCTCTAAATAAACCCAACAAAACTGAAGATGACACAACCTACCAATGACTAATCAACATAAGAGGGAAAACATATAATAATCTAAGAACCATGACCCCATGTTCACAGCTTACCAGTGGAACACATCATGCATCAAATTGACCTTCGGTATATTGTCGTATTTTCCTTAGAATATAATGAGGGCAGTGTTCACAAAGAATTGTGATGAGTTGTTATAGAAGTTCAATATCATTAAAAGCAAAGTTTTTTTTTTTGAAAGGGTGATGAGTGAGCACACAAAATTAGTTGAACAATGTTATAGATCGGATTCTCCCTTTCAACCCAATGGATGTGGAAACTCGCTCGAAGCTAGAATCAACATTTGTTCTTATTTTCTTCTTGAAGAGAAGATTTCCTCTTTTCTGGAAAATGGAAAGGAGGGCCACCAGTTTGGTAGACATCCAGATTTATTATTGGCCAAAAAAGCGTCATGAATACATCACAAATCAATTGTATGTTGTATTTTTCCCATCACCATTAATCGCACGACCAGTTAACTCTACAGCATGTATGGCAATATTATAGGTGTAGCATCGCCCATTCCTGAAGATAACCACATTCCATTGCTTGCTCTTCTTCTTATAAAAGTATCTCCTGAATATAAGGCCTTGCTGTTTGAGAGACAATATATAAGTACTTGTTTGAGAGAAGGGGAAGAACCATTTGACTTTGGCACATGAGGTGGGGGTTTTGGCTAGGTAACATAATGGAAATGTATCGGACTGCAAATCCTGGAATGATGGTTCTACCCATCCTTGGCCTCAGGGAGTGGTGAGGCGAGCCCCTAGAACAAAAGTCAGGCTCTCCTTGGACTCTATGATGCAGGACTTCTTTCTAAGCCTCACATAATTTGAATTTCTCTGAATTCCACGTTCTGAGACAGAACTTATCAAACATTTCCATTTTTCCATGATCATCTCTGTTTCAGGTATTCGGGGAGGAAGTGTTACTGGAATTATACCCAAGATCAAACATTTTTTCTCAGTGTCCATTGTGTGCAGGTAATGATTTTCATTTTTGGAAAGACAACTGGACATCAAGGGGAACATTTGCTACAGTTTTTCCTAGATTATATGCTCTGACATTGGACCAGTCATTGGCTGATGCTGGCATAGTTCCAGTCAAGGAGGGAACTGGATGCCTTCTTTTCAGTCCAATCTGTCGAATCAAAGAATGGAAGATTTGCTGCTACTCTTAGAGATTGCTAACGACTTCTCCTTGGATTTTACAAAAAGAGATGGATGTAAGTGGAACTCTGGTCAGTTTTCTGTTCATATTAGAGGATAGAGCTCATCTTTCTGGCAGTCCTGCAACGGCTGCAGAGGCCTCCAAGAACGTGTGTACACCTGCAGATGGCAGAGAGCTCGTCCCCTGGCATACATTTGGGCCATCTGGTTGCAGAGGAATGATGTCATTTTTCATAATGGTCGTGTTTATGCTGAGAATGTTGGCTACCATGCTGAGACAATTTTTGTAGAGTGGAAAAAGTATCTATAATGTGGTAACAGTTGTAACCTGGTGGAGTTACCAACTCTATTTCGCCATTACTTCTTAATATGCTGTAACCTTTATTACACCAAATGAAACTACCAAATGACTACCACCTTGCTAGTTGTCCTTTCTTGTTTCAGAAAAAAAAAAAGATCCTATACGATGAGGTGGGTTACAATCAATGATGCATCTTGTGCTCTTTGCCAGATTGAAGTGGAGGATTCACATCACTTATTTTTTTGCTGCACTATGACAAGAGAGGTTTGGACTGTGATGCATGCAACTGTGTTGAATATGACGTCAAAAACAAGCTTCCGGAAGATTTATTGATTAATAAAATGGATGACAGTTACCATGTCTGTCATCCTATTTGCCTTAAAAAAGCTTTTTTGAAAACCCAATGTTGTCATATCATGGCCAAAATAGATAGAAGAAAGAAATATGATCTTGTACTAAGAATGTACCATGGAAACTAATTCTCTCAGAGGTAAATGTCCAATGTGGAGAAAAATACTTCGATACTTTTGTGGCACATGACCGCTTGGCCCTGCACCTTGAGGCGATCGATCCGTTAGGAACATTTGACAACTCATGCATAGGTGAAAGAATCTTATGTTAGCGTTCCTTTACTAAAGCCCAAGTTTTTAAGAATGTTGCCTCCGATAGATCTCCAACTTCTTGCCATCTATATTGATCACCTCCTCATAAGGTCTCCTCTTGGGAGCTTCGTCTAGGGTGAGGTCACAAGAGTTCTCCGTTTGGTTTAAGCATGATATAACTGCTGGTGCCTCATTGCTCCCTCTCTTCTCATATCAGTCTGTGGTGCCCCCTAAGTAGGGATGGCAATATCCCCCGCCCCTTGCGGGGCCCCACGGGGAATCCCCGATCGGGACCTCGAACTCGGGGAATTTTTCCCTCGTGGGGTCGGTGATGGGGGAAAAATTGTCCATGAACCCTCTTTCAGGGATCGAGATGGGGGGAGTTGTCCCCGCCCCGCGGGGCCCTGAATCCCCGCACCTTAAAGAATAAGTGAGTGTACAAAAATAGGCCCACATTGATAGTAGTAGCAAAGTGAGAGCAAATAAACAAGTATAAATGAAGGACGAGACTAATGAGCCAATATGAATGTTTACGGAGAAAGTCCAACTTTGGATATTTTTTAAATTTATAATAATTTTTATCAAATTATCTCTTAGTAAAAAAAATTAATAAAAAATTTTGGCTGAACCAAAAAACGCGGTTCAACCCGATTTTTTTCGATTTTGGTCAATTTTAACTAGTTTTGACCGATTTTTTATCGGTTCGATTCGGTTTAATCCGGTCCAAACTGGGGTCTGGATTTTTGGGCTTATGACGACGGCAGCAGCCCCCGTTTGAGGAGGGCAACGGCGGTTCTTACTAGAAGAGGACCGCGGAGTTCGGGGAATCGGGTCCCCACAGGGCCCCGAATCCCCGCGGGGATCGGGGCGGATAAAATTCCCCCTGGACCGGGTATTCAGGTCGGGGTCAGGGGAGGGGGAGGGGGCCAGTCGACGGGGTCGAGGCGGGGGGAGTGTCCCCCACCCCGAACAGGGTCGGGTGCCACTCCTACCCCTAAGGACATCTCAAAAGGAAAAGCAAGTCGTGTCTGTTGAGCTTGAGGCAAGAGTACAAGACACTAGTTGGCCAAAGATTGCATCCTCTATGAGCCAATAGCACTCAAATATGAAACATGAGAGGAGAGTGGTTTAAGAAGAGTTGCTCCATGGCTTGCACACCTACCAATTGGTGGGTCTCTATTATCTCCGAGGAACTATAGGAATCTATCAAGCCTCAATAAAGCAAATGATGATGCCGAACTCCTCAATGTGAATATACAAACTATCTCGATGAGTTATCCACCCGACAAACCCTTGAATGACCACATGAGAGGAAAGTGGTTTGAGATGGGTCACTCCAAGCTTGAACAGATACCAAATGGTGGGCCTCTACTATCTCCAAGGAACTAGAATTTGTCAAGCCTCAATCGAGTAAATGGCAATGCCAAACTCCTCCATGGATGCAGAAGCCAATGGTGGTGACCAAATACATGCCCAGGAAGGATATGATAAGGATCTTCACAGCAGCGAGCAATATGACTACAGTTGTTTTTCAGAGTGGTAGATGCTACGTGGGAAATATTATTGCTGATATTACAAATCTGTCTAGAGATTGAAGGCCTGTTGGATACATGATTTTATCTTTCTTCTTCTATTGATGCCAAATTTTTGTTTCTTGCTTTTGAAATGACATGTAATGAACTTGTTTTTTTATGAGAGTTAACTGAACAGGCTTCATCCTATTTCCCTTTTGCAAATAAAAAAAATAGTGGCGAGACAAACCAATATGGACTAGAGTGATATGCTCTCCAAAGGATGAAGTTGAAGGGGGATATAAGGAGTGGAGAGGGATTTGGATTAGGATGTGGCTCAAGGTTTGGTTCAAACTCTAATTAGGCTCGCACAGAATGAGATCAGGCCCAATCAATAAGTTGAGGTGGACAACAAAAACGGTGGGTCCAAACACACCAACATTGTGTTTGGGTCCATGGGAGTGATGCTTTGCAGGATTAGGATTTGACTCAAGTTTAGGATAAAAAATGGATTGGGGATGTGACACAACAAGAAAGTGGAAGATGATTGCAGGTGAGGCGATGGTGATGAGGTGGGCAAGTAGCAAACAATCAATCCGAAAATCTTGAAATCCACCAACAATGTCGATATGCAACTAATTTCCTTCAATTTAATCGGAACAATAATAGCTCCGGCGAAAGCATAGTGAATCCACACTACAAAAAACAAAGTTAAATATTTTTCTAACTATCAATATTTTTAAAACTAAGTCTTGCTACATTACTCTGCCTCTAACCATTTATTCTAATATTCCCTAACATTTCAACAAAGGGTGTTTGGCTAAATTAGGAGGAAAAAAGTCTTGATCTACAATTTATTTGGCAACTGAAGGCTCCTTAGAGTGCATAGCTAGCTTCTTTCAATATACCTCTGCAACTACTGTCTACTACAAACCAACATTCATATAACCACAACTCAAAAGCTATATTTGGAAAAAAATAGCACATATGTCAACATGTATTACCATCAACTTTTCAAATTCCATATTGCCAAAATTAGTTCAAAATACTGCCAAAATAAAAGCTGCATGAAAAGTCAATTTTTTTGGAAAGTGGAAAGGATGACCAATGTGATCAGCAATACAAAGTAAACAAGAACAAAAAGTCATCGTAATTGGGTCACTCGATTTAGATTGTTTTTGGTTAGATAGACAGCTGACTAATTTAGAATTATGAGAGATGATGCAACCATTATTTCACCAATTTTTTAAGGACTAAACTATGGACATCCTCATGTGCAAAAATGAAATTATGTTGAAAGTCCATTACATTAAACAATGATCATGATATTTTATCAAAATATACAAATAATAAGTCACGATTCCCATTGTTATTATGTAATTAGAAAATAAAAACTTAGCATGCAACAATTTTACCATTATGTCTCCTCGAACGCCCGCTTCCTCAAGAGCTTCTCTTTCAGCTGCCTGCTCAACAGTTTCATCATTTTCCCATCCTCCCTATGGAAATATGATAAAGAATTAAAGGAAAATAATTATGTGGTAAACCTTAACATGCATCGGACTCTTCAAATGGAAGATAGTTTATTTTGAAAAGAAAACAATCTTTAATTCATTCCAAATAAGTCATTGTAACATAATTGAGCAATGTAAAAAAGTAGCCATATGTTCATCTTTCCATTTCCTAACCCCATTTCAAGCCCTAAGAAACCTCTTCATTCTTCAATTTCCAGCAACCCTACCACTCTGCTAGGTTTGCTGGAAATTACTTATTCATGTCTACTGTGAAGATCTAGTTCGACCTTCTGACTCAGACATGCTGAATCCATTACAACCATCTTAATCATCTCCACATTCAGGCAACTGGGTTATAACATGGATATTAATACTCATCGAATGTCAACTAGATCATTCCAATCACGCCCAAACTACAGGTTGAATGGAAATAGCTCAAATATTCAAGTTGAGTGCTTAAGATTCCAAATAATTCAAACATTCATGATTGCTTCCTAACATAGGTATTCAACATTCAAGAGCTGTACCCTAAAAAAAAAATCAAAATCTATATATATTGTGATTCCAGCATCATTGGGCATATTAGTGGTGTTGTAGTGTGGTCCAAGATCAACATCCCACACCTCTTTAACAAACAACAACAACAACAAAACCTTATCCCACTAGGTGGGGTCGGCTACATGAATCATACGACGTCATTCGTTGATCCATGTTCATGAGATTCGACAGAGTTTTACGCTGGCGGTCGGGGCCTAACACAATCCTCCTCCTTTATCCGGACTTGGGACCGGCTATAAACATAGGCGGAGTTATCCCACTCTTTAACATTTTTTTTTTTGAGAGGATCCTCTTTAACATCTCAACTCCACTTTTAGTTGTGATTCAACTTTAGATCTTTTTCTAAGAATAGAATTGGGATCCTCACTTTCCGATCGACACATCCTTGAGGTTATGGCACTCCATCAGTGGATTGCTCCTATCTGCCCTCCAGGGCCGACTATTGGGTTTGGCTCAAACACTTTTTCAACTCACAACCTCTCCCTCCACTTTCCCTGATAATATGACCCTAAATACATTCAGGGCTGACTACAGACTTATTTGGATATTCCTTGTGCCTCTCAAAGGCAATCTTTACTTGACTTATGTGACACAACAAGATCCTTACTAGAGTATACAGGACAAGATGGGTGCCCAACACCAACACATCTTGTGTACTGTGGTTCGGGAGAGGACGTAGCACACTTGTTCTTTGAGTTCACTATGACTCGAGAGGTATGGGCATGGATGAGCATCATAGGTGTCACCCTTTCAAGGATGGAGGCTTCTTGACAGTCACTCAAAGCTCGTGGTGGCCGGAATCAGAGCTGGAGAGCACTGTTGGTGCATTTTTGGCAGGTACCTAGGCTATCTAGCTTTGTGGGTAGAGATCTCTTGATGAGAACGTTGTACACCATATCTCTTTTCTTATCTGTGAGTGGGGGTTTGGTAATGGCTCTACATTTCTATCAATTTTTTTTTGCGCTCTTTCCATAAGAGTATACACTTGTACATGAGGAATTTTCAAGTAATACATACATGGATGACAGCCATAATTGGTAGTAATCCTTTCTCCCCTAAAAAAATGATAGCATTGGGATAAAGTATTAATCATTTCATCACCGCTTAATTAGATTTTGAGTTTGAACTCGTGTACACAGAAAATATTCATTAGGAGTTTCAGCCATGGAAAAGTGACATCATAAAATGAAAATTCATGGTGATCCCAGGGTTTGGAGAAAAAACTGAAACCAATAAAAATAATCGCATACATTTGCATCAAGTGAAGAAACTTAAACCTTCCTGAAGGAAATGATGAATGCATAGGAGCAGGATCCTACATTTGCATCAAGTGATGAATGCATAGTCAATATTCATGAATTTTTTTTCCTTTTTGAGAGGGAAAAGGATGACTACCATTAGGTTGTCATCCGGGTATATATATATCACCAAAAGAAAACATCATGTACATGTGGAACGCTCACATGTACATGTATATTCAATATTCATGCATTCTGAACCCTGCATCTAGTATGTCACATGTTAAAATCCTACATCAAAGTATAATTGGTAGGTGACAAGAAACAAGCTAGCACGAGAGAGAATGTTCAATTATTCGCCAAAGCTCTCATCAGTTTTGTACACCTATCCCATTAGGTCATAGATGACAATGGATGCATTATTCACATGCAATCCTTTCGTTGAAAAAATAATAATTTTTTTGCACACCATGGAAGGCATTCACACTTTAACCAACATTACAACTACCTGAATAGCATAAAAAATAATCCATAATTGATGAATATGAATAACAGGCAACTATGCGTCATAATTGCTGAATAAGGAGTTTATATTGGTTATTCGGGAGTGGGGTTTTGGCTAGGCATCACACTTCTCATTTTGCCACTCTCCCCTGGAGAGCCTATATCTGTGCATTTTGACATTTTCATATATATATATATACATGGATGACATCATAATCCTAGTGATCATCCTTTTCTATATATATATATATATATATATATATGGATGACATCATAATCCTAGTGATCATCCTTTTCCTTCTAAAAAAAAAGTTTATGTTGGTTCTCATTAAAAAAGATAAAGCTAATAGACGGAGACCATTGAAGCATTGGCATCCATGCATATTGTATCAGAAAAGAAAAAAAGATACTATTCAAGTGAGATCAAAAGGTCTTTAGCAAATATACAGGATCAAATTCATTCAGGAAAATTTTATATCATCCACTCTTTATCTTTCTAAAGATGTTATGCATAACACCCGCTCTTCTCTTTCTAAAGATGTTAATGCAAAGCATGGTACCTTTGGAAACAAAAGGCCTGGTCCACTCGTTGAGTTTATCATAAGAACTTCAACAATCTTCTTCGATCTTCCACCAAGAATGTCATCACAGTTTCTATATCTGTACGGAATACAGCTGTGGAAGGCATACATGTTAGCTCCATACATATACCAATTAAAACCATAATAATCCACTCAAAATTATACAATATAATGAAAAACCAAGCACGAACTTGAAAGCTCAACATAGTAACTTGATAACTGAATGATTTAAACTTAGAATATTATGTACGTCCTTGACAATTCATGTCAATTTGTAATTTTATTTACAGCATGTTTGGATGCTCAGTATTTTTAAAGTATTACCTATCTCTCTGTATTGTATTTTTTTGGCTAATGGATACAAGTACTTTTTGGTGTTCAGCTCCAATTTGTTCCAACAAAATAACATTGTTTTCTAAATCAGTGTAAAAATTTATTTAGTTGAAGCTATGCCTTTTTATATGTATTTGTCGCTTCTGGAGGTTACAAGCTGTGCAGTCAATTTTTCTACATATAATAACATATCTTTTTTAATGTCTAGATGGTTAGAAAGTGGAAAATCAGAGGACGATGGAACACAGGGAAATGTAAATTACTTATGCAATTATGAAAATATTGCTTTGAGGATTTGTCAAATTTATTCGTTTTCATGCACTTTGTTTAATTGTCCCTAGGAAATAGAAAAATATTATCTAAACTTTGACTGTAATGCCAGAGTGTCGAACTTCTTTTTCATGCTGAAATGAGATTGTTTTGATTCTTGATGTAAGGTATCAAATTTGGTTCAAATCATTGATTTCTGTTTCTTGTTTGCTGTCTCAAAGGAGTTTAATAATATAAAATGTTATAATTTTTATAATTCAAAGTACTTTAATGTGTATCTAAACATGATGTTTTACTTATTTTCATTATTTCATATGTTTCTTATACATTGTAAGACATTTTTCAAAATATGTTTTGCATTGCTTTAAAAACTCCTGTACATTTGTACAAAAATATCCAAACAGGGCCTTAACATTTAAATTTAACTTCAAAAATCTATATCCATGAATCTAGAACTACTTGGAGCTGCAGGAAGTTCCTCAATAGATTTTTACATAATGCTGCATGTTATATTCCAAATTCGGAACATTCGTCTAAGATGTTATATGTTCACAGATTACTGACCAAATTCAGAAACTGTGACAAAATAATGCCAGATTTGTAATTATAAAGGAAATAAATGCTTTCCAGAACTTTTTTTACAGTATTTATTGTTATGTATCATTCATTTCTTCAATAATAAGTGGTAAACAAATTTTACGGCAACCATGTATTGTTCCCTTTTTTTTTCTTGAGGAGAACCATGTATTGCTCCCAATATCAATAGCATAAAAACCAGCCAACTCCCAGGTGAACTGGTTGGAACCTCGACTTTTTCTTTTCAAAATACCAATAGTGTATAAGGTAATTTATCCCTTCCAACCTCAAAAGAATCCTCAGTGCCTACCCAACAATTGAAAAAGAAATAACTTGGTACACTAATATTAACAAAAATAAAAATAAAAGCAAAACCTCGAAGCAGAAATAATGGACTTTTTTCATAAGAAGAAAGAATGGTGTTAAAAAGACAAAACGTAAAACCAGACATCATATTAATGAAAATGAACTATGAGAGCCTAAAGAGCAAAACTCGGAAATAAATGTCTGCCATGATTATTGTTCAAGCTAATTTGATTTTTTTTTTGTTCAAGATAATGTGATGTTATCCAGACAGATGCTGAACAAGAACACCCTTGAACGTTGTATTGTTCCCCTAATTCCATGTTATTTTGTCCTTGAAATTACTGTGCATCGTGGCACTAAGCCATAAAGTATCAGCCTTTTACACACAATTTAACTTTCCAGGAGACATCTTTGTCAACAATGGTCTAGTAAATCTCTCTCCTATTTAAATTCAGAACTATTCAGCTCTTTCAATTTCAAATTTTGTTCCACCAAATGATAGACAAAGCGGTGGTTCAACTATATTAGAAAACTTGGTAAGAGCTTATCAAAATCCGACACCTTTCATTCTATTCATATTACAAAATCGAGATACTTGCATCATAAGAGAGAGAAGGGACACATTGTTCCAACACTCAATAAGATGGTAAAAATCGCGGATCACAGTGAATGAACATACATTAATCCACCAACCAAAATCCTACGACCAAAAAAATCCAGCCAATTGCGGAAAGTCTAATGAACAGGAAAAGGTAGATCATTGGGACGAATCAACCGACCAACAAAAACAGATCAGATGCAGTCAACGAAAATGAGAAACTTCCACTATGTCCAGATGACAAAGACAGCCACGAGCGGACAACGAGAACCAAATCATTTGGAGACATAGAGGCCGACGGAGACAGGGACGGCGACTGAGGTAAAAAAAAAAAGATCTCGTCTCACAGGTGAGATGCCGATAAATATGGCAGCATTAATGCCTTCAGTTAAAAAAACCATTTTTCCTTCAGCAAGGGGATCGTACAGATAAAAAACCCACAATTTTTTTTTTTTGCAGCAAATAAAGATGACCTAATTGTTCCCCAACCGTTCTTGTTTCGTTCCCAAATGGACGCAAGGAATAAGATTGCGAAAGAAGAAGACGAGGGAAGGAGAGTTTGGAGAGAATGACCCGGCAACAAGACGGCAGCCGTCCTCGTATCGCTGCTGATGTCGACCCGTGCGTGCTACCAAATCGCACATACTCTCCGCCCTACTACCACCACCACCACCTTCTCCTACTCTTCCTCCCTCTCTCGTATAAATCTCTCCTCCTCTGCTATCCACAGCCGATCTCCGACGGCCGTCGAGAGACTATTCTGCCTATTGGCGTCCGGCTGATGCGGCGACAGATGATGGCTAAGAAGGAACCGAAATCAGAAAGAAAATGAGAGAAGAGATCGATTGAAAAAAAAAAGGGGGGATTTTCTTTTTTGCCGAAATTAGATAAACAAATTCCTTTTTCAAAATAAAGAGATTTATAAATGTAATAATTATTCATACATATTATTATCACTTGAATATTAATCTCGTATATCTTATATCATTAAACGCTATAACTTATAAGGATATTGGATTAAAAAAAGGAGATTACATTTTATTCGTCATTGATAGCGCTGTAAATTATAGTCATATTTATTCTCTTAAGTTTATCTTGAACATACAAATATATAACGTATATTTTTTTATTATTTTGAAAAAAATGTGTTTTTCCAGAAAAGACAAAAATAAAGTATGTGTAGCAATTTTAGTTGGCATAGAGATTTTCTGATAAAAAGAGACAAAACATAAAAGTAAATAGTGATAAAAGTGTTATCCAATTATTTGTTTATTTGATACAGGTGGCATAGCTATTTTCTTTTAATTTTAGTTATTTATAATGCTGAAAGTTATTTTTTAATCCAAACTTATATAATAATATTTATCAGAATAATATAAATCTTTTGTATTGTCTATAAATATAAATATATATATATATATTAATCAAGTTTAATTGAATTCTTTAAAATATTTTGTTTATAAATCATCTATAAAATGTCTATCCTAATAAGATTAAATACTTTGTGATTCCATTTCTTCACAATGACTTCCATTTGTTTATTTGTGACATCTTGAAAAAATTTGCATTCAACCGTCAGGTAGATGACGTGAAACAATTTTATAAAATTAATTAAGTTCGATGGACTAATCTTAGATCATGATTTAATTTTTATTAAATTTAATGTTAAATTATTAAATTTAATTTCAATCATGCAAACATCATTGAACGATTCAAATTCATCGAATGCATATTGATTCTTCAATTTTTTAATGCATGTTACTTAAATCTTAATTATTTATTATATATCGTCAATATGGGACTGGCAACCCCACGAAAACTTATTTATCATATATTAGTCTGATCAAAATTTTCGACTCGGCGTGCCAAAATTGATATTCCGGGTAAATTAAGGATTGCAATTTAATAATAGTTCCCAAAAAGTATTCCTGTACAAAAAAAAAACTTAAAACAAAAAAATATGCAAAAAGGTAATTTCGTAACAGGAATAATACAAGTTACATAACATAACAACGACAGGAGAAGAATTCAGGATGTTGTTAATAAAACTGCCATATCTGAGAATTGGGATGTGGTGCAACGTAGATTTCTTAACTTGGAAGACTTCAATTCAATGTCATATATTTTATTTTATTTATTTTATCTTTGCCCTTGACCCTTTCTTCGTCGTAAAAGAAATAATATTTACAGGATAATGGCCTAGAAACAAATATTCTCAGGGGGGTTTGGTCCAATACAAAATTTTCAATCGTCACTCGGGAAAAGTCCTTGTACATGTCAGAACATTTTCCTGATGATTAAATTATTTATTGTATAAACGAAATTTCAGAACAAATTTATTCTGGTAAAAAGTTGTTTAATAAACAAACAAAAATATGTAGCGTATTTGGATAAAAAAAATATGTTGATTTCAAAATGCCGCATTAAAATTTGACGTTTATAAACAAGTTTGGGTGGAGTTGGTCTTGTAAATGTAGAAATTTTTTTAAAAAAATTAAATCATTATTAAGCACATGCCATAATTTTATCAAATTAATTAAGCTGAATCGGCAACTTATGAATAATGTACCATATGAATTGAACCGTGGACGAACAGCCAACCTAAAAAAAATAACCTTGGACGGCAAAATTTATCTTGTATCTTAGTTAAGGATTTAATGGGGGTCAGGGAGGACCCTCCCCCCATCCGCGCCTGTCGGATGTAGATTCGACGGGCGCGGCTTTGAAAGCGATTTTTTCTCAGTCCGGTTTCTCTTTTTTTCGGTTTTGTTTCGATCCGATCAGATAAGCCCCCACATTCGCCCGTGCCCTAGTTCTCTACAAGCAGCCGCTACCGTAGCCGTCCATCACCGTCCGCAGCCGTCCATCGCCATTCGTAATCGTCCGCAGTCGTGAATCGCCGTTCCTCGTTGTCCGCAGTCGTCCATCGCCGTTCGTAACCGTCCGCAGCCGTGAATCGTCGTTCCTCACCGTCCGTCCGCCATCCGCGCCCGGTGAATCGCCATCTGCAGCCGTCCGTAGCCGTTCCTCGCCGTCCGCGTCCGGTGAATCGCCCTCCGCAGTTGTTCCTCGCCGTCCGTCCGCCATCCGCGCCCGATGATTCACTGTCCATCGCCGTTCGTCCATCGTCCACTCCCAGTGAATCGCCGTCCATCACCATCCGCAGTCGGCCATCGCCGTCCGTCCGTCGTCCATGCTCGGTGAATCATCGTCCATCGCCGTCCGTAGGCCGTTCGCAGTCGTCCATCGTCGTCCGTCCACTGTCCGCGCTTGGTGAATCGTCGTCCATCGCCGTCCGCAGCATTCGTCGGACTAGTCGTCGTCACCCGAGATCACCCGACTATCGCCTGAGGTATTCTCCGACTGGTTCTCATTCTTCACTTCAATTCCGATTGGACGAGTACAAAGCTAAACCTTCATTGTATCCTCTCATAGACTCACTTTTTGGGTGTTTTCTCTAACACGAGGAGGCATCGTTCGTCGAATTTGTGGCTCTTCATCCATTCGTGCTTGGCAGCGTCCGGCGAGTTGGTGTATGGTTTGCCTTGATCCTCTCCTTAAATCTAATTTGAATTTTCCTTTGAGAATTTTGGACTGTTGAAGTTATCATATGCCACTCAGTTTTCGTTTTGGTGAAATTAAAATTGGAGTAGACAATTGCATGTTAAATCTTAGTTCTCTTGTGATATGCTCTCACATATTAATTATTCTTTAGTTCTCTTAGTTCTTAGTTCTCTTATGTGAATACAATTGCATGTTAAATCTTAGTTCTCTTATGTGTATACAATTGCATGTTTTTAGCTAAAAGGGCTTGGAGATGGAGGCACACTCTAATCGTGATATTACTGTTGATGATGAGAATTCAAATAACGATGAAGTGCACATAGATTATGTAAAATCCTATGAGGTATCGAAACCGTACATTGGCATGACATTTGACACCGATGAGGAAGCGTACAAATATTATAACATGTATGCCAAATTAGTTGATTTTTTTGTTAGGAAACAAGCTTTGCACAAGTCCAAGAGTATCAAAAGTATAATTAGCCGGTCTTTTGTTTGTTCCAAAGAAGGACATAAGAGAATGAAGGAATGTGCTGAAAAAATACATACACAAAGAAGAGAAGTTAGAGATGATTGTCAGGCCCACTTATATGTTGGTCTGGGAAAGGATGGAAATTGGGTGATTAGAAGATTTGTAGAAGAACATAACCATCCCTTAACTACTCCTTCAAAGGTAAAATATTTGCGCTCACAAAAAGAATTCAGGGCAACTTCCAAAGAAGCTATAGTGAACCTACGTGAGTTTAATATGGGGGCCATCAAGAATAGCTAGAGCTCTTAATATGTCCGGCGAACCTCTCATAACAGCGCAAGACTGTATTGACCATTTGAGGACGAGAAGAAAATGCAATTTCAACAATGAATGCCTAAATATCATATCTGCTTTTCAAAGTAAGGTAAATGTTGATCTAGGCTTCTTTCATAGGTGGGAATTGGATGGAGAGGGTACTGTTTTGAATTTCTTTTGAGCTGACGGAAGGTCGAGGGATGGTTATTTGACATTTGACGATGTTGTTGTATTTGATACAACATACCATACAAATAACTTAAAAATGTCATTTGCTCCTTTTACCGGTGTAAATCATCATAGAAGATCATACTTATTTGGTTGTGCTTTACTTGCAGATGAAACAGAAGAGACATTTGTATGGTTATTTGAAAAGTGGTATGAATGCATGTTAGGAAAGCATCCAAAATGTATTATTACTGATAAAGATATTGCTATGGGGAATGCTATCCGTAAAGTATTTCACTAAACATATTTTTTATACATGACATATTGCTAGGAACAGAATGTCTCACCTACAAAATTTGTATGCAAAATCTCAATTTAAGGAATATTACAATAGGTGGCTTTATGATTCATCAAATGTAGATGAATTTAAATATGGTTGGAGTTCTTTGAAATAAAAGTTTGACATTCCTGATGAACACTGGTTGGAGATCATGTACAATAAACGTGATAAATGGATAGCATTGTATTTCGAAGACGTTTTTACTACAGGTATGCGTACCACGCAACGAGCAGAAAGTATTAATGTTTTTTTATGGATATGTAAATACGAACACATCACTTTCAGATTTTGTACAACAGTATGATAGGGCTGTCCAAACTCATCGTGCACTTGAAGAGAAAGAAGATTATCGAACTATGAACTCCTCGCCGGCATACATTTCGAAGCACCCTTTAGAAGTTCATGGTGGAAACATTTATACACATGCTATTTTTTGTAAGTTCCAAGAAGAATATGGTAAAGCGATTAATATGTATGCTCACAAAATATACAAAGACGCTCAAAAAGCTATATACTCAGTTTATCCTGCGAATGGTATTGATGAAGGCAAGAATATAGTGGAGTTTAGACATCTCGATGAAATGTGTATAAGTTGTTCTTACAAAAAGTTTGAACAGGAAGGGTTCTTATGTTCTCACATTTTGAATGTTCTTCACAAGAAAGGGGTTGGATCCATTCCCGAGAGTTACGTACTTCATCGTTGGACGATAAATGCAAGACATTCAAATGCACATGCAATTTATGATAACTTATCTTCTAGTAGTGATTTCATAACCCCAATTCAAAATAACCTATGGAAGGTAGAAGAGATGGGATTGAAATCTGCAAGACACTTACAATTCGGTGCTCCATTGATCAAAAGATGAGAGTATTTGATCTTGAAAATGTAGTTGTGGGTTCAAATGATATAGATACAAAGCATGCAAGTCAATGTGCTACCAATGAATTTATTGCTAGTCAATCAAGTTGGATTAATTTACATGAATCTCTTTTCATCATACGTGATTCAGTCCATGTGAAATCTAAAGGTAGGCCAAGAAATGTTGGAAGGATTAAATCCGATATTGAAAAAGAATCTAAGAAGCGTAGCTATGACCATCGTGGAAAAAATGGACATGATAAAAGAACATGTTCACTGTTGAAGGTAAATTATTTTTCGTAATGTTCATGTTTACATATTTGTATTCAACTAATTGATTCCAATTCATGAATAGGAATCGGAAAGTCAGGTTTAGTGCAACATTGGAAGTGGAGAGAGTGATTCTTCCTCTACGTAGATGGTATTTTCTTATAACTCATTTTTCCTATTAGTAGAATGTATCCATTTTTCATGATTCCTGTCTTTTATTCTTGGTAGGAAGAGAACCAACTTTTGCTTAACTTCTTGCACATTGATGCTGCCTGTCTGGTAAGGGCTTTCTCTCCTAGTCCACTTATCATGATTAGAAAGCAAAACTCAAATAAGCTACTTCAACTCAGTCACTTAGGCATTCCTTTTATCTTCATCCTCATATAGCAAACAAGTTGTTTACAATCTAATAAGTTGTTTCATTCAGCTTTCTCTCCTAGTCCACTTATCACGTTGTTATGAGTTTAAGTCTAATAAGTCTTGTGTTTTTCCACGTGCATGTTTACAATTTAAGGCAGCCCATGCTCATTTCCATCTAAGGCAGCCTCTGCAAATTTATGTTCTTTTTCATATGTTTTTTTATGTGCAGTGGATATGTAAAATTCATGTAAGATATCATGTGCAGCCTCTGCATCTATCAGTGAATCTTTATGGCTACATATCGGATTCACAAACCTTGCGCATCAAGTAGCAGATGTCTTGCTTCTTTGTTGCAATTGTATAATCAAGTTGAATTTGTTGTTGGCCAACTGATAACTAGGATCCATGATGCAA
Source organism: Pontederia crassipes (assembly GCA_030549335.1). Lineage (NCBI taxonomy): Eukaryota > Viridiplantae > Streptophyta > Magnoliopsida > Commelinales > Pontederiaceae > Pontederia > Pontederia crassipes. The sequence goes on from CM060190.1 coordinate 43,748,250, forward strand.
GTTATTCCTCTGAAACTGTTGAATTGGTGTAGCTGAAACTAATTATTGTGAAAATCCAAAAGAAACCGTATGTGAAAAAGAAATGGCATAAAACTTTTCTTCTTATTTTGTCAATGTGTTACTAAGTTGTTTATATACATGGGATATATGCATAGATGAAGACTGATATATTTACAATAGAATTAAACGTAAATGTCTCTTGGATGTTGCAGAATCTTGATATCTCGATTGGTTGCAGCTGCACAATTAACAAACCTTGCACATCAAGTTGTTTCCACAGAATCTAAACTCCAATAACTTTCCTTGTAAGACCTAACAGAATCATAGCTGCTGGTACATAGAAGCTTGAAACCGTGCAATGATCATAAATCCAATAGCTCTGTGAGAAATTATGGTTTCTTGGAGATTCAAGGGAACATTTCTGTTCAAGTAATTGGTCCAGTAGTTACTCTATCCCTTATTTTGGACAATTTTAAATCTTATGTTTCTATAAGTCTAAAATTGTGATTTTGTTGTCCTTGTAACTCAACAAATCGTTGTACTGGCGAATTTTTATTGTAAAAATCATTGTAACTCAACTATTCATACTCACCGTCTCAAGAATCTTTCTTTAGATTCAACTATAAAGTCAATTTAGCATAGTAGTACTAGAGCTTTAATGAACTTTCATTTGGTAATGTCAACCATAATTTTGAGGGGGAGAGTGAAGGATTAGAGAGTTTATGATACAAGCTTTAGTTAAAGTGCGCAATTCCCTGCTAGTTGTTAATCAATTCTCATCCGATATGTAGCCATAAAGATTATAATGTTGCGGAGATTCTTATGTAAGATATTATGTAAGATATTAGTGAATGCTCAACTATCATGATTTGAATGATGATTTGCATCTATCATTTTTTATGCTCATCTATCGTTGATTATCAAGTCTTGAAGCAAGTTTAAGTGAAAAAAATGATGCAGGGGAATATTGACGAAAGAGAGCATCCATATTATCGGTGATTATCTTTGATTGGCGAAGTAATCAGATCTCCTAAGGTAGTTGTAGCATTGTGATTATCGTTGATTGGCGAAGTAATCAGATCTATCGTTAATTCTATTGTTGTTCTTTCCACTTCACTGAGTTAGGCATGTACAAACATCTATATTAGAGCATATTAGAGAATTGCATATTACAAAAGTTAGGCATATACAACCATCCATATTAGAGTAACATTCACTACATTACCAAGACATATATAGCTAGTAGCAATACAATTAAACAAACAAATTTATACATGACATTCGCTCCATTCCTATTAATCCTAACTTCATCGTCATTTAAATTTGCAGCCTCCATTCTATCAATTTTTCGTAACAAGCAATTGATAACTTGTGTATGTCTTGGTTCAAATGATAGATCTAACCATCTGAAGTACGTGCAAGCTCGATGTTGCTGCAAGATCAATCACAAAAGACAACATTAGGTTATGAAGACAACATTTGAACCGAAAGCAATCAACCAAGGAATTATCAAACTAACCCTGTAAAATGGACAATCGTAAAACCGACGTCCGGGGTTCCATTCGGTCCAAGATGTTTTTATTATTGCATCTTCTTGGCAATGACATTTAGGCCATGCCATTGCCCTAACCCTAACTGCACATATTGGATCACGACGTCATAACACTAAAATTTCATAACAACAATGTCCTAAAGTAGCTTACCCAACCAATGGCGGAGCGCGGCGGGGCGGGCCAGTGGCGGAGCACAGTGGGGCAGTGGCGGAGCGCGGCCGGGCGGGGGCGGAGCGCGGCGGCGGAATGCGTCTGGGGCGGTGTCGGGGCCACGGGGCGGTGGTAGAGCGCGGCGGCGGAGTGCATCTGGGGCGGTGTCGAGGCCATGGGGCGATGGCGGAGCGCAGCGGCGGAGTGCATCTGGGGTGGTGTCGGGGCCATGGGGCGGTGGCGGAGCGTGGAGGGTTCGGAGCACGGCGGCGGAGTGTGTTTGGGGCAGTGTCAGGGCCACGGGGCGGGGTCGGAGAGCAGCGGGGCGGGGTCGGAGCACGGCGGGGCGGTAGGAGAGCGGCGGGGCGGTCGGAGCACGGCGGGGTAGTCGGAGCGCGGCGGGGCCGTAGCGGAGCGCGTTCTGGGGCGGTGTCGGGGCAACGGGGCGAGAAAGTAGATCTAGCGAGGACGAAGCAGATCTTCGCGACTCGGATGGAGATCCCGGCGAGGACGAAGCAGATCTGGCGAGGACGAAGCAGATCTTCGCGGCTCGGATGGAGATCCAACGAGGAAGCAGATCCCGACGATGACGAAGCAGTTCTGCGCTGCGATGAAGCAGATCCCGACGACGAAGCAGATCCCGATGACGAAGCAGCGATGGAGCCGACGACGAAGCAGCGATGAAGCAAATTCGGATCGCCGGTGATCGCATTCTAGAAATAGGGCACATCTCCAACCTATTAATTTACACGATCGGATTGAAACAAAACTGAAAAAAGAAAAATCGGACTGAAAAAACCGCTTTCAAAGTCGCGCCCATCGGATCTCCATCCAACGGGCGCGGATGGGGGGAGGGGAGGACCCCTATTAAATCCCTTAGTTAATATACTGAGCGCAAGCAAAACAAAATTGGTATGGAAAAAGATTGCAGAGGCTTGAAGGTAATAAGTCGTACAGAAATTGATGACAGAGACAAAAAATATTATTAGGATTGTTCTTTGAATGTGGAAATTAAGATTAAATAATTAAACAAAAATTTTAATTTATAAAAAGTCTTTAATGGTTTCCAATATAATAATCCTTCGATTTCTTTTTCAAAAAATATGGGGAATTTATAATAATTATAAGGATTTATTGTTTGTCCTACCAAATTAAAGAGGTAGGACCGTCCTACCTACCTTGGATACCGTAGAATCACATATCAACGGTTCCTTAAAAAAAGCGTGGTTCAAATGGTAGGAGGCGCGGTTCAAACACAAAACCATAGGTTCAAACCCCTCTCTTCTCGTGCCCTCCTCGCCTCAAATGTGAAGTCCACATTCCCAAATCCCGTTGCCGCACCCTCGTCACCCTCGTCGCTTCGCCATCGCCCTCATCGCCTCATGTTGGAATGCATCATCGCCGTCAGAAGTTGATCGTGGATCAGATTGATGTCGCAGCTTGGCTTCATCGTTTGACATGTGTTCTTCCTATGTAACGTCATAGTTGGATGTAATACAGACTTATAAATTTAATCTTGTTTGTATCATTTACTTTTAGTATAAATAAGCCGTGTGTCAATTTGAATAGGAAAAAATGGGCATCCGCCCATCATAAGTGGGAGGACCGTCCCCCAAGCATGCTCATCCTTTCGATCTGCATCGGACGGATGCCATCGAATTGCGTGGTTCGCAATGGCAGAGCCAGTTCAGCTTGGGAGGTTCGGCTTTGATGGTTTGACATGAGAGTACGGAGAGGAGTACAAAAGGGCGCTTCTTTCGCCCTATCCCTCTTCTCTCTCTCCCCCTCCTCTCTTCTCGCGACGGCGCTGACCCTCTCTGTGCACGAGGTCGCCGGATCTCTACTGATTCTCCCCCGCGCTGCATCGCCACCTCTCACCACCTCTCTCATGCGCTGCATCACGGCCTCTCACCACCTCTCTCCCACGCTGCGTCGCCGACCAGATCCACATGTCGCCGACAAGATCTGTGCGTCGCCGACCTTGAGCACACCATGACCCCTTCGATCTAGAGCATGCCGCGACCCCGCCGACCTTGAGCACCCTCTCGCCCCTCCACGGAGCGATCTCCTCTCTGCGGCGCTTTCTTCCTCTCTTGGCGACCTCTCGACGATCGACGCCGACTCTGGAACTCATCCCTCGCGTGAGCTCGTCGTTGGATCTTGCAAGTCGAGCCCGCCTCCTTGTCACCTGGTGAGACCACCTCCTTGTCGCCGCCGAGTTCGCCTCCCTATCGCCACCGAGCCCGCCTCCCTATCGCCCGACGAGCTCGCCTCCCTGTCGCCTCAAACACTCGAGTATTGTCATTTAAGCATACATAGAAGCAATACACCTATTAAAATGGTGGCTTCCTTGGAAGAGGTCATTTATGACTACAAATTAACATGGATCAACAAATAATTATTGCATGATTAACAAATAATGTCGGCGGCGCGAGTTGCGTTCAGAGATGTGGGGTTCGGCATGGTACGAGCGTGTGAGGGCGTCATCGGGGTGCAAGCGAGGGGGTCGGTGCAGGGTCAGCGGGGTGCGCGTCGATCTGATTGGCGGTGGTGCGCGAGAGCGGATCTGTCAGCAGTGGTGCACGAGTGTGGATTTGTCAGCAGTGGTGCGCAGAGTGGATCTGATCTCCGGTGAGAGGAGGCGAGCGCTATGGAGAGGTCATCGGTGAGAGGAGATCGCATAGTGTTGAGAGGTTGCAAGTGAGATGTGAGCGCCATGGAGGAGATTGTGTCGTAGAGGGGCGAGAGGGTGCTTCGCGTGCTCTCGATCGGAGGGGTCGCGACGCGCTCGAGGTTGGCGACGCACGGATCTGGTGGCGATGCACGAATCTGGTCTGCGATGCAAGGTGGGAGAGAGGCAGCAATGCAGCACGGGGTCGGCGGTGAGAGGGTTGTGGGTGCTCAAGGTCGGCGGGGTGCGTGACGAGGGTGTCGTGGGGGAGTCACCAATGGCGCAATGAGGTCAGCGGTGGTGCTCAAGGTTGGCAGTCGTGCGCGAGCGGCAGATTTGGCGGGTTAGAGAGAGAATAGATCAGATCGATGGGGTGCACGGAGGAGTCGGCAGTGAGAGGAGGTCGGCGGCGAGGCAGATCTCGGGCAAATGGACGTTGCTCGGAAGAGAGGGCGTCGGCGAACGGCGAGAGGACGCGAAAAAGAAGGGATGCCAGTGAGAGGGTGTCGCACCGCATGGAAAGAGAATTAGGGTTCGCGAATGAGGGGGAAAATCCCGCATTCGTCCATTTTTGTATCTACCGGATGAACCGGACCGCGTGCGAATGGACTGGATCACAAGAGAGAATTTGCATTTTGAACCGTCCGCATCCCGCACTACCATCCGATGCACGTCGGAAGTTGAGGGGGGGGGGGGGGGGGGGAGGCATCCATTTTATCCATTTGAATATTCTTTTTAAATGGTATAATGGATATATGAGTGAAAAATATGAACACAAAGGACCATATATGTGTGAAGATGAAATGAAGACTTGTTAGAAGGCCTAATAATCGTATATAATTATGTGAAACCTAACGAAGTTAAAAATGATTAACGATGATCAAAACACACAATTAAGAGCAAGTACATTTTTGCCTTTCATGTGATGGCTAACTTGTAAAAACAACAAAGGTGCGAGAAGTGTAAAATAAATATGACCCATAATTATACAATATATAAAGTGTCTTTAATCTTCTGAAGCTTGTGAAATCAATTTTATATGAAAAATACCTTAAAATTAAGATTAGATTGTATATTTATATTACAATGGAGAGTGCATATAGGAGGAATGGAATTTTGACTATAATATATTTTCCTTCACAAATTTCATAATTTTTTATTTTTCATCATCAAAGTGATGAAGATTGTTAGAACTTAAACTTTAAGTGCTAATTAATTATGTTTTGATGGTACAAATTCAAGTATTTAGAGTTATCAATTTGACATACCATAACATTTTATTTAAAATGAATTTTTGTGTGCGCTTTACTTTCACTTAATATTTTATCATTTTCTCATTAAATAAAAGGAAAAGGCTGGGGTGATGCCCCATGCAATCGTCAATGATGGCTTGCACTCCGCGTCGCCGGAGGAGGGGGGGGTCACGCGGGAGGTAGGAGGCCGATGAGATTGCATGTGTGTGTGGCGCCCCCCTTGTGCGCGCGGCGAGGAGAAAAAGGGGGGCACGAGTCTTCCTTGCACGTGATGAGGAAGTAAAACGGGGGCGGCGCCCCCTGTGCGAGCTCGCACAAGGGTGTGTCAGCCCCCTGCGAGCTCACTGGCGCCAGCAAGCTCAGGGGGCATCACTGGTGAGATTGCGACCCCCTTCGCTTCGCTCCACGAAGCAAGGGGCGACAACCCCCCTCCCTCGTGAGTGGGGGCCGGGTTGTTTTCTTATTTATTTATTATGTATTATTTTAAAGGTTAAAGGGCTAACTTTGATTTTTCATAAATATAAAAAATAAAATTAATGAAAAATATGACAAAAGTCGGCGAAAGGATTAAATTGAAAAAGTCGCGATAGTTTAGGAATCTAAAAAATAAGTTCGTAGTTTTAAATTAAATGTAAAAAATCATGATAGTTCAGGAGTATTTATGAAACTAGCCTAAAATTTTAATGTCTCCATAATAGTTATAACACTTTTAATGCCTATAAAAAAAAGGCCAAAGAAAAAAGAGAGCACAAGAGTTGAAAGGAAAGTAATTATAGAGGTTTAGAGCATTTAGAGCTTCATTTGCATATTTTTTCCTCAATTTTTTTTTGGTGTGTGAGATGTTAAACAAAAAGAGACTCTGTGTGAACTTAACTTTTAATTGGATTATGAACTCTATTATACGAGAGGTTATAATCTTACCTTCGGACTAGAAAAATAGTGTGTAATGTGATTAAAGTTATTTTAATAAGATATGTGCATATATCTTACGGGGGAGAAAGTCATGCATGTAATTTTTTTAACCCCACTTTGAAAAAAGTAAGAATTTAGTTAATTTATATAAGGTCTAAATGTCGAGAACTCAAATAAAAAATGTAGTCAAACATGAATAACAAATATACAATATTCTTGTGTTTGCATTTTTTTCTTGCCCTCCTTCTCATTTTAATTGCGTTGTGATTAAAGTTATACAAAATGATTTCATACTTTCGCAATTAATTTGATAAATTAATTTTATTGATTTACGCATAGATAACTTTTACTCTTTATCTTCCTGTCTTGAGATTCAACATCTAAGAAAATGCACATAAATTTAAAAATTGTTGATGAGGGATATAATTTAGTAAGTTGAATTATAAATATATTTCTTTAGTTCCCGGCAAAAGTTTTGACTAATTCCATATATGTATGTTTTGAAAGAGACTTTTTCTATTAACTGTTTGGTCCTATCCTATTCAGTCCTATCATGATAACTAATGCTATCAAAATGGGACCGGACTGACTGGATCAATCGATTCAATCGTGAACTATTCGTAAACCGGTCCGATTAAGTGTCAAAACTAGTTTTGACATTGAATCAAGAAAAACCAATTGAATCGGCCAGTTGAACCGGTTGAACTTTTTCAACTCGGTTCAATGTAAATTTTGAAAAATGATAAAATATGAAAATTAAATGAGGAAAAAAAGGAAATGAACATAAGGAAGGTTAAAGATGATGGAATATAATACGTATAAAATTAAATAGGGATTGAAATAAAAAAAGGCAATGTTATCAAAATTGGACCGGTCGGTTTAACTATGAACCAGCTAAAAATTCGGTTCGGTTTGATACTAAAATCATTTATGACATTGAACAAGACAAAATCGGTTGAACTGGCCAATTGAATCGGGCCGATTGAACTGGTTCAATTAAAATTTTGAAAAGTAAATTTAAAAAATGACAAAAATAGGAAAGTTAAAAAAGAAAAAAAGAAAGGAACATAAGAAAGGTAAAAAATGAGGGAATGTGACATGTATAAAATTAAACAGGAATTGAAATAAAAAGGTAAGTATTTAAAATTGAATAACATTAAAATTGAAAATTATCAAAAAGCATGAATAAAGGAAATAAAAAGGAAAGTGTTAAAGAAATAAGAATAATTTAAGATAAATTTATTAATATAGAATCTATTATCAATAAATAATAGATATTAAATTAATAATAATCTATTTATATTTATATGTTAATCATTATTAAAAATTTTAATAAATAAAATTTATGTTATATTAATTTTTAATATTATTAATAGTTTATTAATACAATATTCATAACTATATCATATACCTTTATTATATCTTTATAAGTATTATAAATAATATTATTTTAATAAAGTCTGGTTCAATCCGGTTCAAACCGGTTCAAACCTTGTCGGACTTGTCCAATCGCGACCCGGTAAGGAGTCCGATCCCGTCGCCAGTCCGATTTTAGAAATATTGAAAAAAATGTAAGTATGTAAAATTAAATAATATTAAAATGAAAAATTATCAAAGGACATAAATAAAGGAAATAAAAAAGAAAAACCATAAATATTGATATATAAAACTTCCATTTATTCGTTGAATAAACAGATTGGCCGAAAACCCCATAGCTATACTTGACAATAAAATACTAGGAAAAGCCCATATACGGTGAATGTTTTTTGTTGCTGTTGGAAAAAAGTAAAAGTCCAAATCCTATTAACATTGGAACATGAAGCGGAAGAAAAGGGATTATCCATGCATATAATAATCTATTTATATTTATATGTTAATGTTTATTATTTATTATTATAAAACTTTTAATAAATAAAAATTATGTTATATTATTTTTTAATAAGTTATTAGTACAATATTCATATACTATATCATATAACTTATAGGATTTAATGGCCATCATACAGGCCATACGCCTCACGCTCACCGTCCGATCTAATCGGACGGTGGGATTTGTCCCTCCCAACTCCACCGCCCATCGCCCACGTCTACCAACTCCCCTCTCTCCCATGCGATTGACGCCGCTCCCTCCCCTCTCGTCTTCCCCTTTACTGCCGGCAACCTCACCTTCTTCGTCGTTGTCATCGCCCGTGCCTCGCCGCTTCTCCTAACGGTCGGAGCAGACCACTTCGTGGTGAATCCGGCCGCCCCTCTTCCTCTCCCTCTCCCCTATTTGGTCGCCAGGCGACGGATTGGGCCTCGGGCGACTAGATCAAGTCGTGGGCGCCAGGATCCTCCATGGGCGGCCTCAATTTGGCGATGGACGGGAGAGGTGAGGGCGGCCAGCGATGGCGATGAGGCGACGGCGATGCATCTCTCCCCCTTTTTTCCCGATGTGGTGATGGCAATGTCAACGGCGTCGAGGCGAGGGTCACGATCTGTCGATGACGATGGGCGGAAGAGGCGAGGGCGACCGGCGATGGCGAAGACGAGGGATCTCTCCCCCTTTCTTCGTGATTCGACAATGGCGTTGTCCCTTCCGGCGGTGCGCCGCCGACGTCGACCGTCATTCCGCATCCACGAAAAAAAAAGAGCAGTGCCCATGGTTCGATTAGATCGGAGGAGGGTGAGCGAGGCCTATGGCCATCATACGTTTGAGCAAACGTATGATGGACATTAAATCCTAACTTATACTATATCTTTATAATTATTATAAATAATATTATTTTAATAAAATTTGATTCAATCCAATTGAATTCAATCAGTTCAATCACCATTCAGTGATGAGGAAATAGCTAAGAACATTGTATCCAGCGACCCGTATATGTATGTATGGGATTGCCTGGATTGTATCCATTGGATTGCCTGGATTGAGAATTTTCCTTGTATGGTATGTATGTTCAAGTCAAATGGCGTTACACACGACGCGTCGGTTGTTTGTCTCCTATCAATCATTCAACTGACCTCATGTGCATGATGACGCAACACAGCAAGCGAAAGAAATATGCGATCTCAACATGCCATAAACGCACGCCCCCAACTGCCAACTGCCCACAAAAAGGTACAAATCCCACTCCACGTCCGCTGCGTTCATTTATGGCATCGTGGAGCCACACGTACACGCAATTTATTAGTAATAACTTAATTAGAGTTTTATTTCTACCATCATTATTTCTTTAGAAAAAATATCCTTATAGTCTTTTTATCCCACCTGAATCAGTCAAATATTATTAGCACTATATATGTATATATATGTAACTCTTGAATTAAATTCCAATGATATAACAATATTTATATTTATTTTCACTACGGAATGGATTTGTTTTTTGGAATGTGCAATTCAAATTACTCGGGGGCAATATTTATCAAAGTAGCAATTAATTGGAGAAGCTAGTCAAAATGTTTTTAGCATTTCAAAAATACCGTTTAAGTTTTTTTCCCAACTTTGTAAGACGATCCATATTTCTATTTAAATAATTTGCCCATGAAAAAAAATGATATAATATTCCAGCATAACAAAATTTACGAAATTAAATATGTAGAGATACCACGCTAATAGTTGACCATTCTCCGGCTCAAACTATGACTCAATGATCATTTTTTTTTTGTTGTCAAACATTCACAATACAACAACACCTGACATAAAATGAGATTGTTATATTTTAGGGCAAAAAGGACCGGTCATTGAAATTTCCTACTTATGAAATTTGAAGTGGGGGACTCTTGAGAGGAATCAAATGTACTGTACATTCCTGAAGTACAAATTATCAAATTCACTCGTGGAAATTGAGCAAAAAAATTAGTTGGGTCCACTAATAGTAGAGTTGAGTTTCGAATACTCGATCAGTGCTAATAATCACAAATTATTGAAGTCATCATTTTAATTAGAAAATAAATCACTATTATTTTATCTTTATGATTTAGAATTAGTCAAACATTAATGACCTTTGGCTTCCCCTAAATCCGAACTGACACTAAAAATAATTTAGTTGTGGGATGTATATATGAATCACTAACTTCAAATTACTATTCCCTCCTTCCTATGTACAAATAATTGAGGTGTGGGAGAGCCCCTCCATGGACAGAGAGAGGAAATGTCGGCATAGATAAAGGAAGGAGAGATGGGCTCGACGGTGTGATCCGTTAATTTATTGTGTGGGGTCTCTGATATTTCGGTAAAAGGTTTAGATGTGTCAGAGGCTCAGAGCCAGCCAGATAGATATTAATATTGGTCTAATACATCTTAACCACCAGACAACCAAACATGTCGTTTAAATCATTATTTTGATAATAATTTTACGTGTGTTTTTCCTTGTTTTTTACACTTTTTTTTATTGTATTCCTTCTCCTTTTTTAATCATAGTAATATTATAATAGAAGCAATCACGATTGCAATACATAAATAAGGGAAATAAAAAAAAGACGAGTATGATATTAAAAGGAATATATCATTCAATAAGTATTGAATGCACTCAATTAGTCTATTAAAGCTTTTCTTGACATTATTAGTGGTTGGATAAGTGAATAGTGATTTGATAGCGGATGACGGTTTAATTAGTGGATAGCGAATAACGAATAACAAATGATGATTATCGGTTAGAGATTTTAATAAATAAATATTTGATAAATTTAGTGGAGTGTTATCTAATCAAGAAATTTGTAAGAAACTGATTATAAGTGGGAAAGTAAAGGGACTGCAACAAGTACATAATAAAATTAATAAACTAGACTAGTGAGTAATAACAATGAGCTAATAAGGTTTTACAATATGATGATATTCTAAAGATAAAATGATTTAGATCTTATTAGGAGTTTTTTATTAAAATAAAAAAATTAAAATAGACCTAAAAGACTTCAAGTGATTTTTGCTTGACTATTTTGGTCCTTTATTAAAATTAAGCCATATTTGTACACAAACTAGCATAATGCTTTATTTTAATGTAGCAATATTATACTTCTTTAAGATGCAATATTATGTAATTATTAATTTTAATGAATATTAAAAATCATGTTATGATTCACAACTTGTATAATATATGTTAGGCTTAAAATTAAAAATTTAGGATAAATATCAATATTTGATAGTTAATTACCTCACTTCTATGTAATATTTGTAAATAGATACATATTTTATATTAAAAATAATTGTTATTTATAAGTTAAAATCTTACAACGGTATGTAACATGTAAAAAGAAATAAAACTTGAAAATCTTACAACAATATGTAACACGTAAAAAAAATTAAAACTATTATTTTTGTTGACATCGGATTATCGGGCGACTAAAACTCAGAATGGAAGCCCGTTATCGCGACTGATTGATGATCTTAATCAACAGACGATTGGACGATCGAAATACTTTCGGACGCTCGAAAGTGCAATGGGCATACAATGAAGATCGGTTTTGATCTTCTCTCCTCCCCCATTACACCCTCATTACTCCCACAGATTGATAACTCACAAAGCCATGATCTTTGGACTTTAATGGACACAAAACCCCTTTGCTTTAAAGCCATTGTCTCCTCTCTTCCTCATCTTCCTCATCTTCTTCATTTTTTTATTTTCGTGTTTCTTCTCCTTGGTCTTGACTAGAGCACGAAAGGGCAAGTCAGGTAGATCCTTCAGGCGTTAATGACACAGGAGGGGTGGGGGGGGGGAGTTAAAGCTCGATCCAGAGTGAGGACAAACCACGAAACATAACTAAACATTGTGTTTTCGGGATTTAAATCATGGAATAGAATTCTTGAGGAAATTGCATCTTAAGGTTATAGAAAGGTCAAGGTTCATACTAGTATGGGTAGAGATCGTGCCTTACAATTATTATGATGATATAGATCGATTTTCCATTGATTCTTAATCGTGGTCGAATGATTTGTATGTTATGTATGAATTGTTAGCAGGATGAATGATTAGATCTTTTAGTGTACGATTTAGATAGTTACTAATTGATTTCATGTCATTAAATTAATAGCTTCGGTTTATTGGAACTAAGATAGTCTTGGAATCGTGTTATTGTTTAAAGATAGAAAATCAGAAAGTTACATTATATGAAGGAAAATTGATTGAATGATATGTTTAGGATGGTATTTATGATTAGATATGTCTCTGAACTGCACTATGTGTTGCGTACTATGTTAGATAGTGTTAAATTTTGCTTGCATTGAACAATTTGATTGAAAACGTAAGGATTTCGCAATGACCCAAGACTCTGTTGAACTAAAGCAGACGACCAAAATCCTTTCGAGCATCTGATTCAACTCGGCAAGAGTATAGAGACATCTATATCGAACATCCAAAACTCGATCGGACGACTGATATGAATCAGAATAAAAGTCCGAAACTCTTTCGGATGATCGAACTAAAAATGTCGAAACTAAAAAATGATGTCGATAATCGGTCAGTCGATCGAAACTATTTTGGACGATCGATCTAGATTATTGTGTCAGAAGAGTTTTTGACGATGGATGGAAAAACCATTCTTGACTGACCGGGAAGATGACCCTATTCCCGGTGGATGACCGATCAAGTTTTTGTCGATCGAAAGTCCGAGAATCCTCTCATGTTATAATGGATGACCAAACCTCTCTTAGTCGACCGATCATATATGAACTTGGAAAAGTCGACGAATGAACTCAGAACGGATGACTGCATCCTTTTCGATTGACCGAAGAACATAGACTAACGAGCGTCCGCTCCCCTTTCGGACGTCATTTGAAGGAACCTAAACCGAATGATTGTTTAACATTCGAGCATTCGATTTGTGGACAAAATCTGACCTTAATCTAAACCCCTTCGATTTGACAAGTTTCTATCCACCTGATTAATATCGATCGATTATGAATCTAAAGATGATTTGGAGCCATTTTGCTCTCTACAACTTTGATTGGTTCAAGTGATCGAAAGAGAACCTAATGATTAATAAGATAAAATGAGGATTACTAGTTGCGTATCTAGATAGGAGTTTCTCTCTATCTATGTTTTCGCATTGAGTGAGGTCATCTTTACCCGATAGGGCATTCATCATGGCACTGATCTTTCATTGACCCACCATGATCTAGATAGTTACACACTTGTGTGTTTACAATGGTATTCTCTAAAAGTAGAAAGCTCTTTCAACCCATGGATACGATGAAAGAATATGAATGGCAAAAAATAAATGAAAAGACTGTCCTTATGAAAATGAATATGAACTATGATTATGAACATGAACAATGGGCTATGAACATGAAAATAAAATGAAATAAAAGGCATGAACTATGATGATAATCTCTTTATTGATTCTCCATGATGATTTACTCTCATACTTAATTTATATGCTTACTTCATGCATATTCTAATGGATTATTTTATGGCCTATACGAATTCACACTTAGCATTATGCTAATGATTAAGCTTGCTCCCTTGTGCGATATCCCCATAGATATATGAGATGATTGTGAGTATGTGCGCGGTGAATGCAGCTCAGGTGTTGTTGCACATAGTTATCTAGAGTCTTTTATTTATTGTACTATAGCATGAACGTTTGTATGCCTTATATCGAGACATTTGTTATACTTTTTATTTATCTAGATTATGCCTTTCTTATATTCTTTATTGAAACAATTTCATTTAAGTCTTCCATTTACATGTCATTTTATTAAAATAAAAAAGGATAGAAGAAAATAGTGACCGAAAGGAGCTTTCATCACGTGGCAAGGTCGAATTTCAAGACGTTACACATCAATCGAATCTAAGAATTTTGAAAAGAGATATTGACAATCATTTTTTCATTATAACTTAATTGCAATAAATAAATCACCAGTATTAGTATATGCCTAGTACTTCAAGCCCTTTTACACAATGTTCTAAAAATCAGAGCTGATATTAGATTGACAAGCCAACCGAGTCGCGTTGCATTTTAACTATTCAGGATTTTTCATATAATAATATTATTTTAACTATTTGAGAGTAATATAATATATAAATTACTACAAAAATGATCAAACCAAATTAATAATTATTATTGTTTAGTAGATGTTAATTTAAATAATAATTTTATTTAATATATTTATTCATATGATAGCGTATTTTATTTCACCCTAAAATTATATTTACAATTGATTCTCTTTTTCCATCTATAATTCTCTTCTCTTCTATTATCATTTTAATAATATATTTCCATTTTAGTCGTTTCTTTCAACTAATATGTTTCCTTTTATTTTTCTTATTTTATATTCTTTCCTTTTTCTTTCAGAACTTTCAGATTTCATTATAAAATTATTTTTGGTATCTTTATGCATATCCCTAATAAATTCTTTTCATATTAGTTATCATTTAAATATAAAATCGAATTCAGTCCGATCGGTTTATATTTCTGATTTTAATGACAAGTTGAACCGAATCGGCTGGTTCGCATTCCAACCGATTGGATCATCTGTTCAGAACCGAGTTTTACAACACTGCTGTTGCATGACGCGTAGAATAAATATCGACACCCAACAACCTCATCTACATGAATGCGTGGTTGGTGAGATGCATCTAATTTTCGTGAGGTCCCCCCACTAAAACTTACTATCACTAACTCAAAGACTGTTTAACTACGTGCTCCTCTTTGCGATATATCATCAGCACTCATGAAAATGGCGTCCTTAAATTGATTTCCCAACTGCGTTGTCCACTCGATGCGTCCTCGTCGTCGTCCTCTTCTTCTTCTTCTTCTACTACTATCTCACAGCCGCCCCCCACCGTGACCGCGACCCGATCGTTTGATGATGTGTAAATTTGCGACGTTTGTCATGTGCTAAACAGCATCATTAATGCACCAACTGATCGATATCCGAATGCATACGCTATTCGTCCAGCTATATGTAAGCTTCCAGTTACTGTGTCTACGACTATGCGAGCAATGTTGTTTGTTCTCCGTTGAAAGGTGGGTATGGAGATGGAGATGGAGATGGAGATGGAGATGACTGCCGGTGGTGGTGGTGCGGCGTCGCCTCCGGCCATGACGGCGGCCGCAGGAGCCTACTTGGTATGGGAGGACCTCACGGCTGTGTTGCCCAACTACGGCACCGGGAAGCCTATGAAGAAACTGATCCAGGGGCTGAACGGTTTTGCTCTCCCCGGCCGGATCTTGGCGGTCATGGGGCCTTCCGGCTCCGGCAAGTCCACGCTTCTGGACTCACTGGCAGGTATTTTAATTATATGTTAAAGTATATGTATGGTTTCATCAAAAGAGTATATATATACAGATGCAGGTACAATAAATACTTGAATTGCGATTTAGCTTTCCATCACTGAATATTGAACAGGCAGGCTGGGAAGAAATGTTGTACTGAGCGGAAGGGTAACACTCGATGGAAAGAAGAGAAGGTTGGACTACGGAGTTGTGGTAAGGTTTCCTCTACTCCAGGGTTCTGCCATAAATGTTATATATATTAAATACTCTTTATATATGCATATAAGGTTGAATATGGAATCAGAAGGAAATATATTTTAAAGAAGAAACCGAACACCCACACACACACAAAAAAAACATCGAGACAGAAAGAATAATTGACGGTAGAAATTAATATCTGATATCTCATCTTGCGCAGGAGACATTCTTGTTCCGTGTGTGTTTTATTTCTAATTTGTATATTCGACATTTTGTTCCTTCGCGATAGAAAAAGGAAAAAGATTCAACTCTAATCACTGTGTGTACTGATTTCTTGTGTTTACTTATACATACATACATACATATATATATATATATATATATATATATATATATATATATTATATGCTGCATAGGTTTCTGTTCTACTCATTTCACTTGTTATTGGATAACAGAAAGAAAAATATAT
The DNA here is from genome assembly GCA_030549335.1 of Pontederia crassipes. Lineage (NCBI taxonomy): Eukaryota > Viridiplantae > Streptophyta > Magnoliopsida > Commelinales > Pontederiaceae > Pontederia > Pontederia crassipes. Next base: position 43,764,651 of record CM060190.1, read on the forward strand.
GAAGATTGAAATAAGAGAGCATCTGAGACTACACTTCTCAAAGCCTTTCTTTAGATTTGGTAATTGGATGTTGACCTTGATGAGAATTATGAGCTACTATGAACACTAGCACACAAATTCAGCTCGATTTTGTGCTACGCCTCTTTCTTAAAGGAAGCAATCAATTGAAATTTATCTTCTTTCTTTCTGTTAGGCCTATGTGACACAAGAAAATGTGTTTCTTGGCACCCTCACTGTTCGGGAGACCATCACGTATTCCGCTCATCTGAGGCTCCCTGCAAACATGGAGAAGAAAGATGTAGCAGATGTGATCGAAGGGACTATCGAGCAGATGGGCCTGCAGGAGTGCGCAGACCGTGCCATAGGGAACTGGCACCTGAGGGGCTTAAGTGGTGGAGAGAAGAAGAGGCTGAGCATTGCACTGGAGATTCTGACACGACCACGGCTGCTATTCCTGGACGAGCCTACAAGCGGGCTCGACAGCGCCGCCGCCTTCTTCGTGATCCAGGCGTTACGGCAGATTGCTTTGGATGGCAACAAGACTATTATCTCCTCCATTCATCAGCCGAGCAGCGAAGTATTTGCCCTCTTCGATGATTTGTGCCTCTTGTCCGGGGGAGAAGCTGTTTACTTCGGAGATGCCAAATTAGCTACTCAGGCAATCCAACAGTACCCACATTCTTATATATATATATATATATTTCCAGTATATCTAAAATTATGAGATATCAAGACTTAACTTTAGTTTCGCAGTTTTTTTTCCGTCGAGGACTAACTTTTGTTTGCGTATTAATGCTGTTTTTCTGGTTGCAGTTCTTTGAGGAAGCTGGATTTGCCTGTCCTAGTAGAAGAAATCCATCTGATCACTTTCTTCGCAGTATAAATTCTGATTTTGATCGTGTGAGTCAATCGATGAAAGGATCCACCAAATTGCGCACGGTATGCGTTCTCCTTTATATCACTAAAATCCACTACTGCAAATCTGTTCTTCATTTCTTTATGTCTATCAGTCTAAACATCCCGTTCTTATGTTTGTCTAGGAGGCAGAATCATCTAGAGATCCTTTGTCGAAGTTAGGGACAACTGAAATTAAAAAAATTCTCATAGATCGGTATAAGAACTCCGATTATGCAATGATGACGATGAAAAGAATTTACGAGCTATCAAAGATGGTAAGCCTCAACTAGCCGCAGCTGGCGGTTTTCCTGTACAAGATGTAACCTGTACATGAAGCTGATGCATATTGACTTCCATGCAGGAAAGCTGTGCTGTGAAGTCAGATAAGGGAAGCCAAGCCAACTGGTGGAAGCAGCTCACCACTCTGACGAGGAGGTCCTTTGTTAACATGTCGAGGGATATTGGATACTACTGGCTAAGGATAGTAATATACATAATTGTGTCCATTTGTGTTGGAAGCATATATTATGATGTCGGAACAAGCTACACAGCCATACTGGCAAGATCCTCCTGTGGGGCTTTTGTGTCAGGCTTCATGACCTTCATGTCCATCGGTGGATTCCCTTCTTTCATCGAAGAAATGAAGGTGTTCACCCGCGAGCGACAGAACGGGCATTATGGAGTTGCCGTCTACACATTGTCCAACTTTCTATCCTCATTGCCTTTCTTGGTCGTCATGTCCGCGGCAACAGGGTCGATAACATATTCCATGGTGAAGTTCAGGAGTGGGTTCTCGCACTACGCCTACTTCACCGTCAGTCTGTACGCCAGTCTTGCAGTGATAGAGAGCCTCATGATGATTGTTGCATCACTCGTTCCTAATTTCTTGATGGGCATCATAACAGGAGCTGGCATCATAGTAAGTATTTAACAGTTCTCGTCTACTCCTGCATCTAAATGTTTCGTTCTATTACCTTTTCTCTGTCCATTATAGCAACGTGAAGGCATGCATCTTAGATCCTTAATTCTGATATAATGTTTTGGTCCTTTTTTTATTTTGTTGCAGGGAATTATGATGATGACAGCAGGGTTTTTCAGATTGCTGCCAGATCTTCCAAAGCCTGTTTGGCGCTATCCGATTTCAATCATCAGCTATGGATCATGGGCATTGCAGGTAAATGACCCAAAAGCCTTTTCTTAGAATGTACTTCTACTGATCACATTTACTTGTTTCTAATGTACGTAGTTGTTCCGCAACTAATTAATGGTACAAGAACAATCCGTTTGCTCTGCAATAAAGTTTAGAATCTGATATATCAGAAAATGCAAAACAAAGAAAAGAAAAAACAAATCCAGTTCAGTAGGAGGACTTCATTGTAGGTATTTTTCAGACATGTTAAGAATTAAACAAATGTTCTGTATGGACTCCACTTCATCTTACGATCTCTCCACCCCCCCCGTCCGTCCAATTGCACAAGTATTGCTTCTCCGCTTTCGTGCCTGATAAGCAGAAGAATAAAATGCATTCGAACTCTGCATTTTTTTTCAGGGAAACGACAAGGATGACTTGATTGGCTTGGAGTTTGATCCTCTAATACCTGGCGATCCAAAGCTGCGTGGGGAGTACATTCTCACGAATCTTTTGGGCATCAGTTTGGACCACTCCAAGTGGCTCGATTTGGCCGCCATTTTTGTTCTGCTGATCTCGTACAGACTCGTCTTCTTTCTCGTGCTCAAGTTTAGGGAGAGGGCCTCCCCTCTGTTCAGAACCATTTATGCCAGAGCAACTGTGAAGAAGCTGCGCAGGAAGGCCTCATCGCAGTGGAGGGTCGGATCCTTCTCATCTCGCAGGTATCAGCCTCCATATCCAATGGCCACGCAGGAAGGCCTCAGCTCCCCGATCCCATGAATTTGTGCTACAATGTCATCACCTTCTTCTTCTTCAATGTCATCACCTTCTTCTTCTTCTTCTTCACTCTCCTGAGAAACCTTCATTACTTTGTATTATACTGTGATCGATATGAAAACTGTTATACGTACAACATGAACATACTCGATTACTGAAAGCTTAACCTGCGACGATACGTTGTACTTTGTTTCTGACAATAAAGTTTCTCATGTGTCTCAATGTCTAAGCTGTACATGAAAACGAAAAATACCTCAGATCACGTATCACAGAATAATATCTCTGCCATTAGTCACAGCAGCAGCTAACCACATATGCAAGCTGACAAAACTTTCGAACGCTGGATTGAAATGCAACCTGAAAGAAAATAAAATACCGATTTCTTAGAGAGCATGAGCACAAGAAAAAAAATACATATGTATGGACAAAATGTAAGAGAGAAAGAACAAGATTGGTCGAGACTCTTCCTCTCTTCTCCCCTGCTCCCGCTTTCCTCTCTGCCGCCATGACTCTTCAATGGCCTAGCCAGGATTCCTAGCCGAGATCTTGCCAGGATTCACCTCCCTCACCAAGGCAAGAAGCCAAAGGTTGGACAACCCCTTCAAAAGGCGCTCGACCCCCCTTCTCCCATCTCTCGTTCTCTCCCTGAGCTCTCATCATTTTCTCGTGCTGTGGTCACGGACAGAGGCCAAGAGGAGGACACTGTGACGTAGGAGGTGGAAAGAGGCACCCTTACCCGACTCGGGTTCTAGCCTAGAATACTACATTTATGATTTTCGACTCCAAGTTAAATATGCAACTTTTTTATTTGTTACCATATTAAACATATTTATTTTGATCATTGATTTCTATATGAAACCCACACATTTCACATGAATATGTTTATTGATCTCGAAAAATGAACAAAATATGATTATGATCTTTACATCAAGAATGATAATGATTCCTCTCAAACTTTCCCAACGAATGATCATGACGCTTATGAACTTGCTGATGAATGCTTAATGATTAAGAATGATAAGAAGCGGCGACCGCACCCCTTCGATCGACCAATATGATTACGACAGGTGACCCTTAACCTTTGGCATTTGTCGTGTGGACCGGAAGAGAAGACCTTTCATCTCGACCTGATTTAAATGAACTTCCGTCCATTCTAAAGTAAATGAAACAAATATAAGAAGATATTTCTCTACGCCTTGATCAGTCTACGGATCGAAAGACAAGTCCATGTATGATGAAGAAAGATGTTCCAGCCTCGTAACAGGCCCTCCCTCACGGGTTATCCCTCACGGGTTATCATTTGCTCTATGTAGACGGGAGTTTCTCCCATACGAATATTTTCGCTGAGCGTGAGATCATCCAGCCCAACGAGGCTTGCTGTGGCACTGATCACCCACCGGCCCATGATGTCTAGATAGTCGTATCTCACAGTGCTCTTCTCATGAATGAAAGGATGAAAGAAGGAATGAATGAATGAAAGAATGAAAGAATGATGAAAAAATGAATGTATGAAAGTAAGTATGAAAGCAAGCATGTATGGAAGTATGAAAAATAAGCATGACAACGAATACGTAAGAGAACGACTGAAGAAAAGAAATGGATATGAAAAGATGATCTCTCTTTATCTTTCTCTCTTGAAATATGATTCTACTATGATACTTATATTATGATCTCCATTATACCATTTTATGAAAAGATGATCATTCTCTTTCGAGAAATCTGATTCCATGAATATGTTTATTGATCTCGAAAAATGAACGAAATATGATTATAATCTTTACGTCAAGAATGATAATGATTCCTCTCAAACTTTCTCAATGAATGACCATGATGCTTATGAACTTGATGATGAATGATTAATGATTAAGAATGACAAGAAGCGGCGATTGCACCCCTTCGATCAACCAATATGATTACGACAGGTGACCCTTAACCTTTGGGCATCTGTTGTGTGGACCGAAAGAGAAGACCTTTCATCTCGACCTGATTTAAATGAACTTTCGTCCACCTGATTTTAAAGTAAATGAAATAAATATAAGAAGATATTTCTCTACACCTTGATCAGTCTACGGATCGAAAGACAAGTCCATGTATGATAAAGAAAGATGTTCCAGCCTCGTAACAGGCCCTCCCTCATGGGTTATCCCTCACGGGTTATCATTTGTTCTATGTAGATGAGAGTTTCTCCCATATGAATATTTTTGCTGAGCGCGAGGTCATCTAGCCCAACGAGGCTTGCTGTGGCACTGATCACCCATCGGCCCATGATGTCTAGATAGTCGTATCTCACAGTGCAAGCAATGGTATTCCCCTCAAGAATGAAGAGCTCTTCTCATGAATGAAAGGATGAAGAAATGAATGAATGAAAGAATGAATGTATGAATGTATCAAAGTAAGTAAGTATGAAAGCAAGCAAGTATGTATGAAAGTATGAAAAATAAGCATGACAACGAATACGTAAGAGAACGACTGAAGAAAAGAAATGGATGTGAAAAGATGATCTCTCTCTCTCTTGAAATAAAGTCTCAAACTTTTATTGGCTAGTCTCATTGTATTCTACTTTCATATAAATTTAGATTCATGAGATTTGATTATGCGTATGAAATATAGGAGTTTGTCTCAAAAGTATGTAATTTGTCATGATTATATGACTCATCAATTATTCGAAGTATAAGATTGACGGCATGGATAATATATAACCTTGGTCATCATTGTATCTATGTAATATATGTTGGCATCCACATCAAGTGCTGATAATAATGTATATTATTGCTATAGGTTAGATGAATAATAAGGAAAAGAAATGGAGAAGTCAGGTAAGTTGGCTCCTCCTACTCTATTTATTCACCTCTTTTGAATTCGGCATAACATTGATTATTATATGTAATGAACATATTTTGAACGTATTCTTATGAAAAATATATTGGAATGATTGATCAAATTGTACATTAAAAAGCATATGCGATATGTTATGGATTGATTTTATAAAATGTCATATTTCGTTTGAATGATCATATGATTTATCACATTTGAGATACAATTGTTATATGATGAATCATATATATGTATCTCTGTATCATGCATATGATGGTTGGAACTAAGTTCCATGCGGAGCTAAGTGCTACATCGTGAGAAATCATGGCGGGAGCCACCTCTAGAATCCAATGCATCATTCTGTTCTCCAGAAATATGATAGTATAAGATGGAGCTAAATGTCATACGGAGCTAAGTGGTACATCATGAGAAATCATGATGAAATGCACCTCTAGAATTCGTATGGACCACCTCTGGAAGCTTTCTGATCTATATGGTGGTTGGAGCTAAGTGCTACAGATCACGACGGGAGCCACTTCAACCCATCTCCCAAAAAATGAGATGAGATAAGATGGAGCTAAGCGTCATGCGGAGCTAAGTACTACACGTGAGAAATTATGGTGGGTGCCACCTCTAAAATCCATATGAGCCACCTCTAAAAGCCATCTATCGATTATACAAACTGATCAGTTGGTGATCTGTGCATTCATACGAGAGTGTTGCATTTGCATAAATATGTATGATATGATTTAAATGATATTGATTGCAATTGAAGTGTGATGATTTTGATTAGAAAATTATATATATTATTTTTAAATAGATGAAAATACTAATTGTGATATTATAATTATTGCATATCTTTTCATGTCTCTTCAAATAGATTAGATGGTAACATATAGGTTATGAGTTATAAACTTTCTAAGTTATTTTTGCTTTGTTTCTAAAATTTTTCAGATCAGTATAACTTCTTGAATTGTGCAAGCTTATAATCTTAGCAGGGTTTAACTGCATTAATGTTATTGACGGAAGTTGTTAGTCTTGTATCATTTTGTTGGGATGTCAAGAAAGTTTGTTATGAGTATTATATACGTGTTACTTTATAACTTGTAAAAAGGCAAAGTCATTTTGTAAAATATAAATCTTAAGAAAATTAGTATGACAGAATAATCATCATAAATTGTGTATTATATTTAATGATATTTTTTATTCCTTATGCATATGTAAAAAAATTATCACGTTTCCGCAATCTTTTGCAATATTAATCGTACGTAATGTGTTGAGAACTCTCATTTAAATCATGATCTAAATCAGAGTCGTGACATACCTATTCCGACAAAAGGATGTATTCAATGGGAAAAGGATGGCAACAATATACATGCTTGTAAATTTGCGAGCCATGGGATCTCAAGTTCAACTCTTGACATGAAACATGTATTTTTAACTCTCTTTTCTCCACAGTACACTCAAGACATCTGTCGCAAAAAGAATAAAATCATTATTAATAGAAAGCAAGCACGTCCTTCTAACTTTTTGGACTCTTTTTTGCCACTCTCGCAAGTAATTTCTCGAACTTTCTTTCTTAATAGAGCTTGACAACTACTAATATTAGTAAAGGAACATTATACCCACAAAAGAATAAAGATCATTCAACAACATAAAAGAAAATATCATAACATAAATGAAATAATTATCTTATCCTTTGAAGTTTGACATCCAATTGCCATATGTGTCACATGTGTCTGATTATTTAATCAGGTTCACATTATTATATTCATAATATTGATCAATGAAAGATGAGTTATTTATACTACTAAGGACGAATAAGTGGATGTTGACATCATAAATTATCAGACGTGATTGATTTATTTTGTATACATAATATATGCATAATTAAATTTAAAAGAATATCACAATTTGTGATTTAAGTTAGCTAACCTTTCTTTCGTCTCAAGTTTTTTTTTCCATTTTATGTCTGGATGCTTTGTGTTGAGAATCATCATGAAAGAAGTTCTTTGTTGATGGAATATGGAAAGTCCTTAACTCTTGTTGTCATAAATGATAAATGAGATTTAAGTTCACAGAAACCTTATTTATTTGTTAGTTAAGAACCCTTGCTTTTGATCCATCATTTGTCATATATTTGTTTATTTGAATCCCTTACCTTAAATTTACCTCTCTTATGATTTTAGGTTCTTCAACCTAACTGAAAGCAATTATCATTAATTGGGCACCTACAAATAGCATTTCCTAACCACATTGCCTTTATTTCTTATTTACTTACTATATTCATCACATATTAGTTACCTTCCCAACCACTACATACTAATAAGAGGCGAAAGTTATTCTTAGCTCTTGCACACTGTAGATCTCCTCCCTATATGTGCACCTTTATTACAACTCCAATGAGATAGAAGAATAATAACAATTCTCTCTCATATTCTCGTTCTTTCCCTCTCTCCGTCTCAAGCTCGCATTTGCCCTTGCTCTCTCCAGAATGGCAAGAACATTGAGTGTCATAACTTTGTTTGTTCTTGTTGTGAACGTCGGTGCGTACACCGAAGAGGAAACCAAAATTGCCATAGAGACCATGATAAAGCATATGCAAGGTGAAACTGGTCGTACAAGAGACCCTGACCGCGTTAGAGCAATAGCTAATGGAGACCTTAAACCTCAAGTGTCGCCTCACTTGAAGATGGGGACACCAAAGGAGCTGAGAGAATCATATCTCAAGGCTCCATGACGTTGCCGCGAGATGGCTCCCAAGCATATGCCACACCTGTAGGATCAATCTCACCCTTGGAACAAAGTAATATTTCTCGGGGCCCAAGTGCTCAAGGACCGACAGCACAAGAGTTCATTTCTTTGACTGCAAATGCAATCTCCACTAGTGATCTCGCTTTTGGCTCATTTTTCATGATCATGACAGTTGTTGGTGTCACCTTTCTCGTACTATGAGTGACATTGTGGAATACAAGGAATCTTGCTTGTCTGTTTGATTACTCCCTTAAGAGTTCCACATTGTAATAGCTTAGTTGATTGGACTTTGTGAACGTATATTTTGCACATCAATGTTATTCTATCGTTTGTCCTAAAATATTTTCTAAATTCTGATACGTTATTAACATCATTGTCGTCATCATCGCAAATGAGTTCACCAACATCACAAACAAACTTAAATTATTTTTTTTTCATACAAAAGTACTCGAAGAAGACTTTTAAGGTGGTTCAAGTTGATTATGTTCTCATGTGGCAATGAATTGTTAAGTAGATATATGAGTTAAATATATTTATTCATAACAATACAAAATAAGCATGCTACAATGACGATTAGATATGCATCAATTTCTAAGGAAATATGGCTTTCTAGAATTTTGAGAATGTAATATTTTTTTGACGCACTACCAAGAAATTTATTGTCACTTAAAGCAGTCAAATCGATAGTGGTAATTGTACCTATTCCAATTAAGGGTCATATTCAATGAGAAAATGATGTCAACAATGATACACGCTTGTAAATTTGCGAGCAATGGGATCTCAAGTTCAACTCTTCACATCAGACATGTATTTTTAACTTTCTTTTCTCTACAGATTCTCAAGACCTCTGTCGCAAAAAGAATGAACTCATTATTAAAAACGAAGCAAGCAAGTTCCTTCTTACTTTTTTTGGACTCTCTTTCGCCAATCTCACAAGTGAATTCTTTATCTTTCTCTCTTGATAGAGCTCGTAAACTACTAATATTAGTAGAGAAGCATTACTCACACAAATGAATAAAGATCATTCAACAACATAAAAGAAAATGCCATCAGTGCCTCACAAATATTAATGATTAAAACATTATTGAAATAATTCTTATTCTTTAAAGTTTGACATCCAATTGTCATATGTGTCCCAGTCATTATGTTGTAACTTGTGTCTGATTATTTGTGTTCATTAGTATATTCATAATATTGATCAATGAAAGACGAGTTATTTATACTACTAAGTGGATGTTGGCATCATAAATTATCAGATGTGATTGATTTATTTTATATACATAATATATTCATAATTAAGTTTCAAAGAAGATCACAATTTGTGATCATATGACCAAATGTTTAAGTTAGCTAATCTTTCTTTTGTCTCAAGTTTTTTTCCATTTTACGTTTGGATGCTTTGTGTTGAGAATCATCATGAAAGAATTTCTTTGTTGATGGAATATGGAAAGTCCTTAACTCTTTTTGTCAGAAATGATAAATGAGATTTAAGTTCACAGAAACCTTATTTGTTTGTTAGTTAAGAACCCTTGCTTTTGATCCATCATTTGTCATATATTTGTTAATTTGAATCCCTTATCTTAAATTTACCTCTCTTATGATTTTAGGTTCTTCAACCTAACTAAAAGCAATTATCATTAATTGGAACACCTACAAATAGCATTTCCTAACCATATTGCCTTTATTTCTTGTTTACACACCATATTCATCACATATTAGTTACCTTCCCAACCACTACATACTAATAAGAGGCAAAAGTTATTCTTAGCTTTTGAACACCGTAGATCTCCTCCCTATATGTACACCTTTATTCTACTGCAATGAGACAGAAGAACAATAACAATTCTCTCTCGTATTCTCGTTCTCTCTCTGTTTCAAGCTCGCATTTGCCCTCGCTCTCACCAGAATGGCAAGAACATTTGGTGTCATAACTTTGTTTGTTCTTGTTGTGAACGTCAGTGCGTACACCGAAGAGGAAACCAAAACTGCAATAGAGACCAGATAAAGCACATTCAAGGTGAAACTGGTCATATAGGAGACCCCGAACGCGTTAGAGCAATAGCTAACAGAGACCTTAAACCTCAAGTGTCGCCTTTCGTGGAAGAATTGAGTCAAAAACTTGAAGATGGGGACACCAAAGGAGCTGAGATAATCATATCTCAAGGCTCCATGACGTTGTCGCGAGACGGCTCCCAAGCAGTACAAGAGTTCATTTCTCTGACCGCAAATGGCATCTCCACGAGTGATCTTGCTTTTGGCTCGTTTACCACAATCATGACAGTTGTTGGTGTCACCTTCCTCGTACTATGAGGGACATTGTGGAGTACAAGGAATCTTGCTTGTTTGTTTGTTTACTCTCTTAAGAGTTCCACATTGTAAAAGCTTAGTTGATTGGACTTTTGATTACTAGCTGATCATATTATAATTCTATTCTTTTTCACTCTAATTCATGTGCATATAAGCTCTGAAATGTTAATACGCTGATGATAATGATTAATATACCTACATTTATCTTTCCAGCATAATATTATATTATACTTGCACATTTGAGTTGTTTAATGTGTTATTTTAGTCCTTATTTGTTTTATTTTCACTTGAAGAACTAATGCTTGCTATTCTTACTAATCCAACAACTAAATCAAGCATATAAGACACACATCTTGACTGAAAAGAATGAGGACCACAATGCAGACTACTAAAAGAGAGAAAGAAATCTTTTTCAAAAGAAGAGGGTGTAGGATCACAGGGCACCAAGAGGGGGGGGAGGGGGTTGAATTTGTGTTTAACCGAAAATACCGATTTTATAAAAATCATCGTAGAAGCTTAAATCAATTCTTTAGTATTTAAACCAACACAAAAGTGATCATATAACATGCATAATAAGGTAGGAAGGAGAGGGAGAGAGAAAGACAAACACAAGGTGCACGGTGGTTTGTTGACGAGATTCGGCCACACCTTAGCTTACGTCTCCGCTCCAACTTCTTGATCTCGAGATTGTCGAAAATTTCACTAACTCCCTTCCTTCGTTCCAAATGGATCAAGAAATAAACACTTTACAACTCTTGCCTTTTCTTCTTTTCAAGAGGTAAGGCACACGTCTTTCACTTGTAGATTTTCACTCGTCTTTTCTTCGCTTAAGAAGTAAGACACAACATCTTTTCACTCAAGAGCTAAAAAACTATTATAATATCACAAGAACACTTCACAATCTCTCTTTTACAATTTGGAACCTCACACAAAAGTAAGAGAGAAAAAAATGAAAGATTTGCAATTTGGAGCTCAAATGGACTTATCAAATGTTCTTCCCACTTTTCCTTGGAAGTTTTGATTATTCCTACACCTTTGGGTCCTCTTTTATAGCCTTTTTAACTCTATTTAGCTGTTGGGACTTGTTTCCTAATTTTGAGATCAAAATATGACTGTAATAGTCGACCGTTCTGCACTATTTTAAGCATAACTTTTTGCACAGTTATTCAAATGAAATGATTTTTGATTATATGGCAAACTAATAGAATTTTATACAATTTTGATATTCATCCAAAATCTAATGAGACCATAGTCAAATATTGATTCAAAGTTCAATATACAAAATTATCCAATTCAAATAAAATATTTTTGACCTTTACTCTTTTATACATAACTTTGCATACCAGTATCCAAATGAGATGATATTTAATTCTCTAAAAAGATAAAGAATTATCTATAACTTTTGTATTCGCCTATTAATGTAAATCTTGTGAAAACATAAATAAATATTAATCGAAAAATTAATGCATGAAGCAACTCATTTCTATTTAAACATTTTCGACATTTTAAATATAACTTTAATCTTTCGATGTTTGTATCATTAAAACATAATTACATAGGGCATAAAAACTTTGCTCCAACAATCTCCCCCTTTTTTATGAATACAAACCAAGAAATATGAAAAGTATATGAGTTGAGAAGTAAAAAAATATTAAAAAGTCAATTGTACTCCCCATAAAACAAAGCTTTCCTTACAATTATGAATATACACATAAATCTTAATTGTAAAGCACTTTTCATATAGAGTTATATTGATGAGGTCCATGCATTAAATCAAGGGTTATATATATTTAATATATATAAATTTATCTTATGTTTTTATCATATTTCTTCTATATTTCTCCCCCTTTTGTTTCATCAAAAAGTAGTTTGCACATGAAGTATATAAAAAACAATATTAGATACAATATGTAACTCCCCCTTAATCATGTCATCTTACAAAATTTTTATTCTCTCCCCTTTTGTCATGTAAGATAGAATATGTAAAATGTCATAAGAGAGATGAAAATAATCTTATTCTTTTATCACATTTATAAGAATTGTTTCATGTATAATATATGCGATAAGAAAAAATAACTCCCCGTTGTTAGAGTTGGTGAATACTTCAGGGCCCCTTGTTTCTCACACCGGGTTCGCCCACGTGAGCTTAGGGGAATCTGAGTATTACCCAATTAACAGTATTGCTGGCGTACGAACGAAAGGGGAGGTTCGGGGGGCCCCGCCCCCCGACGGCGGTCCCGCTCGCCGGTGAGCGGGCGGGGGTTCGGGGGCAGCGCCCCCGAAACCTAGACGGGTTTTGGGCTTTTGTTTAGCCGGCCCGTGTGGTTCGGATTAGGTTTTTTCTCTGTTTGTTTGGGTTTTAAACCCGGTTTGGAGAGGCTATTAATAGCCTAATTTCTGATGTAATTTGGTGTGACGGCTGTAAACCTAAACGATATAGTGGAACCTCTTTGCAGGACGTAACCCTCATCTCAAGGGTGAACCTGGGTAATTTCGTGTGTCTCCTTTATTTTTCTGCAATCTCTCTGCGATCTTCTCTTCTTGTTCTCGGATTTTCCCATCAATTGGTATCAGAGCACAGGTTGTTCGAGGAATTAGGGTTTATTCGAGATGTCAGGAGGATCGCGAATCGAGATAGAAAAATTTGATGGAACACGATTTGATCTCTGGAAGATGAAGATGGAGGATCTCCTTTGTGATCGAGATCTTTGGACGGCAATCGAGAAGGAGAGACCAGGCATGGAGGCGGCGAAGGTCGCGGACGAGGCCTCCTCCAGTCAGGCAGATCCAAAGGAGATCGAAGAGTGGGATCGGATTGATAGAAAGGCGAAGGGTTTGATTCGGCTGTGTCTCGCGGATTCAATTCTTACGAATGTGATGGGCGAACCTACTGCCAGAGATCTGTGGAGGAAGTTGGAATCCCTATATCAAAGTAAGTCGTTGGTTAACAAGTTATTTCTGAGGAAGAAATTGTACAATCTTCGGATGCAGGAGGGTGATTCATTTTCCACTCATCTTTATAACTTTAACACGGTGATCAGTCAACTTGTATCAATCGGTGTTAAGTTTCAAGATGATGATAAGGCAATAACATTGCTCTGTTCGCTGCCGGATTCATGGGACAATCTAATTGTTGTGATTGGTGGCGGGGATAAAGAACTTTCGTATGAAAGTGTATGTGCTGCCTTGTTATCAGAGGAAATACGGAGAAAGGGATCAGCAAGTTCTGGTAAAGAGGCGCTGGCGGCCAGAGGAAGGCAACCAGAAAGGAATCAAAATCAGAGAGGGAGATCCAAATCTCGTGGGCGTTCGAAGAGTAAGGATAAGAAGGTGCAATGCTGGAGATGTCAAGAGTGGGGCCATCTGAAGCGAGATTGCAAAAACAAGCCGGTTCATAAGAAAGAAGCTGAGTCAACCTCGGACAAAAAGGAGGCTGAGGCAGGAGATATGTATGTGGCTTCTGCATGTACGGCACAGTCAGATAAAGATGTATGGCTTATCGACACTGGTGCTTCGTACCACATGACGCCTCATAAACACTGGTTCTGTGAATATGAGGAGTATAATGGTGGGGATGTCATGCTCGGAGATGACACTGCGGTTCAGATTGTTGGATGTGGCAGGGTGAAGTTAAGGATGAATGATGGCACGGTGAAGACTCTACCAGATGTGATGCATATACCACTTATGAGCAGGAGTTTATTATCTGTTGGTACAATGGCTGACTCGGGTGTTATATTCAGTTGTGATAAGGATTCGTGCAAGATGATCAGAGGGTCGATTGTAATTGCACGAGGGGTTCGCTATGGCACGTTGTACAAGTTGCTCGGAGAGACAATATCTGTGGGCTGCGGATTTATTTCTGAAGAGGCCAAAGAAGATGAAGACAGTAAATCTATGTTGTGGCATCGGAGATTAGGCCATATTAGTGAAAAAGGACTCTCCACTATAGCATCAAGTCAGATGGTAGAAGGAGTTCCGGATTGTTCTGTGGGCTTCGGGTTCTGTGAACATTGCCTCCATGGAAAACAGAACCGAGTCAGTTTTCAACACACAGGTTCAAGAGCAACGAAGATTCTCGAACTGATTCATAGTGATGTCTTTGGACCAACTCCGACTCCATCTATTGGAGGGTCCAGGTACTATGTTTCTTTTATAGATGATTTTTCGAGATACAGTTGGATTTATTTTATCAAGAATGAATCAGATGTATTCGATAAGTTTCGAGAATTTAAAGTTTTGGTGGAAAATCAATTGAGCTGCAAGATCAAGGTTCTTCGTACAGATAATGGAGGTGAATTTTGTTCAGATAAGTTTGAGCAGTTCTGCGTGGACAATGGTATTGCTAGGCAGAAGACAACTCCATATACACCTGAGCAGAATGGAGTAGCTGAAAGGTTAAATCGGTCACTCATAGAGAAGGCCAGATGTATGCTGAGTTGGGCTGAATTGGGGCAAGAATTCTGGGCAGAAGCTGTAGCCACAGCAAACTACCTGAAGAACCGCTCACCGACCTCATCAGTGAAGGATCAGACACCTTATGAGGCAATGTTTGGGAAGAAGCCAAATTTGTCTCATGTTCGGGTGTTCGGATGTGACGCATATATTCATATACCCAAGGAAAAGCGGGGTAAGCTTGACAGTAAATCTGAAAAGAACATATTTGTCGGATACAAGGAAGGGATCAAGGGCTACAAACTGTGGAATCCAAAGTCAAGGACTATTGTTTACAGCAGGGATGTTGTTTTCCGTGAATCACGTTCCCAAGTTGAAGTTCGAAAAGGTGATGAACCTAAGAAAGTGGTAGTGCTTGAAGAAGATTCTGATTCTGAAACTTCAGAGGTGGATGCACAAGATACTTCAGTTGAGTCTGTTATAGAACCGGATCAAGAGGACTCGGTTAATGAAGTTGAAGATGCAGATTCAGATGAAGACCCAGATATTGGTACTACCATACCAGTTCTCAGGAGATCGACACGAGAAAGAAGAGCACCTTTGAGATACTCTCTTAGTGCTCTGAGTTCGTTTCATGCTTTGAGCATCATCGGAGAAGAACCTAGTTCTGTAAAAGATGCAAGGTCTATGGATGATGCAAATCAGTGGGAGCTTGCTATGGCAGATGAGATGCAGTCACTGGATAAGAATGAAACATGGAGTTTGTGTAAATTGCCTAAGGATAGAAAGGCAATTGGTTGCAAATGGGTGTTCAAACGAAAGCTGAAACCGGATGGGTCTGTAGAGAAGTACAAGGCGAGGCTGGTAGCTAAAGGGTACTCTCAGGTTGAGGGAGTCGACTATGATGAGATTTTTTCTCCCGTGGCGAAAATGACTTCAATCAGATTTGTTCTATCTCTGGCAGCAGCATATAACCTTGAGGTAGAGCAGATGGATGTGAAGACGGCATTCCTTCATGGGGACTTGGAGGAAGAGATATATATGAGACAACCAGAAGGCTTTGAGGTTCAAGGTAAAGAGAAGCTGGTGTGCAAATTGAAGAAGTCTCTGTATGGATTGAAGCAGTCGCCAAGGATGTGGTACCAGAAGTTTGATACGTACATGCTCGAACTCAAGTTTGTACGTTCAGATTCAGATCATTGTGTTTATGTGAAGAGTGTTGGAGATCAGTTTGTCATTCTTACATTGTATGTGGATGACATGTTGCTGATTGGAAACAGTATGAAGATGGTGAATTCAGTGAAGGGTTTGTTGGCCAAGAAGTTTGAGATGAAAGACTTAGGGCCAGCGAATTTTATTTTGGGTATGCAGATTAGAAGGGATCGTCAGAAGCGAAAGTTATGGCTAGGACAGGAGAAGTACATAAATGAAGTGTTGAAGAAATTTAACATGTCGGACTGCAAGCCAGTGGGTACTCCTATGTCTCTAGGAACCAAACTTTCTGCAGAGCAATGCCCGAAGACGGATGAAGAAGCCGAAGAGATGGACCGTGTGCCATATGCAAGTGCAGTGGGCAGCTTGATGTACGCCATGGTTTGCACGCGTCCAGATATAGCCCAAGCAGTGGGAGTCTTGAGTCGGTATATGTCTAACCCAGGCAGGGAACATTGGAATGCTATCAAGAGAGTTTTCAGGTACCTTCGTGGAACTTCAGATTTTGCTTTGTGCTTTGAAGGTGCGGGAAAAGGAAAGATGCTTGATATTGTGGGCCATGTAGATGCTGATTGGGGTGGAGACATTGATAGTAGACGGTCCACTAGCGGATATGTTTTTACATTATTTGGGGCTGCACTAAGTTGGATGAGCAAGAGACAAAGCGTGGTAGCACTTTCTTCTACAGAAGCAGAATATATGGCTCTTACTCATGCTGCAAAAGAGGTCATATGGCTACGACGATTGTGCTTGGAGCTCGGATTTGAGCAAGGTGCTATAGAGGTGAGATGTGATAATCAAGGTGCTATTCAGTTAGCTAAGAATCCCGCATTTCACTCACGCACAAAGCATATTGACATCCAATTCCACTTTATTCGGGAAAAGGTGGAAAAGAAAGAGGTTCAGCTTGAAAAGGTTGATACAACAGAGAATAGTTCTGATTTTCTGACTAAAGCAGTTACAGGTGTAAAGTTTGAGTGGTGCTCTACTGCTGTCGGATTGAAGAAGAATGTTGCTGGCAAGGCTCTCATTGGTGTGAAGTATCCACCAAGTGGGAGAATGTTAGAGTTGGTGAATACTTCAGGGCCCCTTGTTTCTCACACCGGGTTCGCCCACGTGAGCTTAGGGGAATCTGAGTATTACCCAATTAACAGTATTGCTGGCGTACGAACGAAAGGGGGGGTTCGGGGGGCCCCGCCCCCCGACGGTGAGCGGGCGGGGGTTCGGGGGCAGCGCCCCTGAAACCTAGACGGGTTTTGGGCTTTTGTTTAGCCGGCCCGTGTGGTTCGGATTAGGTTTTTTCTCTGTTTGTTTGGGTTTTAAACCCGGTTTGGAGAGGCTATTAATAGCCTAATTTCTGATGTAATTTGGTGTGACGGCTGTAAACCTAAACGATATAGTGGAACCTCTTTGCAGGACGTAGCCCTCATCTCAAGGGTGAACCTGGGTAATTTCGTGTGTCTCCTTTATTTTTCTGCAATCTCTCTGCGATCTTCTCTTCTTGTTCTCGGATTTTCCCATCACCCGTAAGGTCATGAATAATTCATAATAGCAAAACATAAAATCAAATAAATAACATGTCTAAAAAAGGAATCAAAACATTGCACAAAACTTTGAGACGACAATGATATATCAAATTTAAATTGAATAATATCAAGTAATCAAATATTTGACAATAAGGATAACAAGTGAATGGAGAAAATGATATTCGAACTTTTGAACAAGCTCAATTTTCGTCATTTTTCTATCTTTCTTTAGTTCTTTATATGTTTTTTTTTCTTTCAAAGAATCAATAACATTATAATATTACGAGTGAGAAGTCAAAGCTTGATTTTCATAATATGAAGATTTTAAGCCTAAAGCATAAGGGTCATGCCAAAATATGATAAAATAATTTTGTAAATCATGAGAATGTAGATTCATTCACATGTAAGTCAGATAATTAATATATTTTATGCTATGACATAAACATTTCAAATATAAATACATATATAAATTTTCATTTGTGCACATTAATAATACTCAAATGATAATAAGTTATGACCATATAAATTTATGCACATTAATCTTATAGCACAAGATTTCACATGGAAAGACAACTACATTTGAAACATATGAAAAAAAATATTTTTCAAATTTTGATTAAAATTCTAAAACTTTGTCTTCTTTCAATTGCAAACTCACAAAGCATCAAATGTAATAAGTAGTAAAGTTCAAATAAATATGCATACTCACAATTTTTATGAAATAAGCATGATAGGTAGCATTTCCAAAATTTAACATATTAAAATATGTCCAAAAATGAACTTTTGAATAATCATAAGTTTATATACAAATTATGATAACAAGTAGACAAATATAAAACACAAATAATTGTGACACACAAGTATATCCAAATTTTCATTTCTATGTTCAAAATAATACTTTTACTATAAAAATTATGTTTGCACTCCTTCAATTTTTTTTCCTGTTCTTTCTTTATCGAAAGATAATAATCAAAATTGGTGAAAGAAATAAAACTAAAAAGGTATTCAAAGTTTAGCCTTTTACACTTTCTTAAAATGTTAATAGATATTTCAAATTATGAATATGAAAAATAACTTTTATTAAATGCCATGTTAATTTGAAATATGAAAGAATAAGATTCATGTCAAAATATTTCACAAAGATGAGCACAAAAATCAATTTTGACGGAAGATGTATATAGCAAGTTAAAAATTATATCTTTAGTGATATGTTTTATTTCAAACATGTGCATAAGCATACAGTTTAGCAATTAGATGTATTATGCAATAATTTTCAAATGGCACATCAATATAAACAATCATCTTATTTCAAATTATAATTTGTTAAAAATCATGTATACTCGGATGATATAATGTAACAAGTCAAAATTAATAATAAGTTCATGCACTAAAGCTCATAACACAAGAGTCATATAAATATTGTGTCAAACATATTTATTATAAATATGAAGTCTTCTTTATGGATAAATAAGAATTATTCAAATTCAGAAAACTTAGCATTCATATTTACATTGTCTTTTTCTTTTGCCAAATTCAAGGAAAAGTCATGATAATAAGCATGTGAAAGGTAAAAATAGATATATATATATTTCTCTTTCTTTGATATGTGAACAAGATAGATTTTGTAAGTATATTATCACAAGTCGAAAAAGATGTTATGTATTAATTTCAAAATTCCCCATAAATTTGCATTTCAAAATATTCGAAAAATATTCAATTCTTATATCAAGATTTTAAAAGATCAAAAAGTATGTGAAAATCAAATTTCAATCAAACAAAGTTATTTACTATTTTTCACTCATAAAAATATGATTCTTTTATATTTTAAAATCATAGACATCATATAATCACATTAAATCACAAATATCAAGATGTAAAATAGTAGACAATATTCATATAAATCAATTATACATGCTTAATGCCAAAATCAACATATTTTGAGTGTAAAAAATCATGCATGCAAACTTTAGTATTGATATGAGTATCCTTGTTTTTAATAAATATAATTTTCACATTGAATTAGTAAGATAGTCCAAAAATATCAATTTATCAATCATTATGACATCAAACATATTTAGGCAACATGAGTAAAATAGACACTTACAAAATTAAATGAGCAAAATAATTCTAATATGCACAAGAATCATAATCAAATATTATCTTTATGCATATACCATGATAATAAATTGACAAATTCAAGATATAAATATGCATCATATCAAAATGAGTTCAAATTTTCGTTTTCATATACTAAAATATTTTTACTGCAAACTTTTATGCCTTCAACTCATTTCAATTTTATTGTTATTTTTCTTTTCATATCACACAACCACTAAGTGTGTACCTTCACTTTACTTGAAGCATTCTTCATCATTCCTTGTGAAGAACATCTACAAACAAAAATCATTTGCATTTTGGTAGCCAAACTTGTTTGGATCCAACATGATTAATTTTGGTTCCTTTAGGAACCCACATCAATTTCATACTCATATTGATAGATTTTTTAATTTGACATTCAAACGAATAACTACCATGATAATTACAATAATGACAATAGTAGATGGTCTAATAGAGTGATTATGATGATATTTAAACTTCAAAGTATCATTATGGGAGAGATACGGATTTTTATCACCAAGAGAACTATGATAAGAGAGTTTATTTTTCAAATGATAATAATGAGGATGCTTAGGTTTCAAAGAATAAGAATATTTCAAATAATATCCATTTGTGTTTTTAAAATTTTTATTTGACTCATATTTCTTTTGTGGTGCATGGAAAATATTCTTTATAGGAGTTTTGACAATATGAATAGGCTTCTTAACATTATTAATATTTTTTCAAGAACTAGTAATTTTTTTATCTAAGAATTTTTGTAAAGAAATATTTTTATTTTCTAACTCATCATGCAATATAATCAATTTTAAATTCTCAACTCATATAAAGATTCATTAGATGCACAAGATAATGAAAGAGAATCATTTTTTCTTTTTAAGATATCTATTTGAATTAAGCATGCATTATTTTTCCTTTTTAAGTTATCTATTTGAATTAAGCATTCATCATTTTTCTTTTTAAGAGAATCATAGTTATCTTTCATGATATGAAAATTATTTATTAAAGTTTCCTTTTTCTTTTTGAGAGAAAGATGCTTTTGAATAAGAGAAGCAAATTCTTTATGAACATCAAAAGCAATATCAACATCATCATCACTATCATTAGTAGAGGAATAAGATGAAGTTACAATTACCTCATCATCCTCACTTTTTGTCATTAAACACAACACTTCATTCTTAGATGTCATGAATGTAGAACTATCGTTCTCTTCATTGTCCACATTCAATATAACGCCCTCAAATCGCACACCGCCACGTGGCAAAATATAGTTCGGAGACGCTAGGGGTCATCCTTATGTGTACCTCTTATTGATCGAAATAAAGACTTGACTGATCAACTCATCAATGATAAGTGCAGAATGACTAAATCATCATTAGAAATAAAATAGAGTAACATCTTGAAATGCGAAAGACTGATAACTGACTTCATAGGAGTCCAAAGGAAAGCTAATACATCAAGTAATAAAAAGGAAGAAAAAAGCTATCCATCATCTAAAGGACTCGATAACCATGTGCAGCCACCTACGAGCTCGATCTGTCACCGTTGGCCACCATCATCATTGAGACCTTGGTCTGCATTTAAGAACATGTAGGAGAGAAATCTCCCTATGAGTTTTACAACTCAGTATGGAAGTAAGATAAATATTATAGTAGAATCATGATACTAGGCATGAATCATAAATGTAACATCATAAGGTAACATCATCATTAGATAGGAAAGTGAATCATGATCATAATATGGAGTGATAAGAACATGCATAGGAAACATATGAATAAGAGATCATAAATAATCATCATAAGATAAGACAAAAGTCAACATCATGAGAAAGTTCTTTATTCATGTGTTCATCTTCTTCATCATCTTAATTTCATCTTTGACTTATTTGGGCTATATTTCAACCCACGCGAAGGCCTGCTTCAATCCGTCCATCATCATCATCATCATAACTGGCAGAGCCAACCCATAACTGATAGAGGACAGTCCATCATAAAAGAGCTCTTCATTTAACGTTTTACGTCTTTTATCTTGCATCTTTTAATTAAACAAAACATATTTTGATAAGAACTTTAAATCAGGATAAATGACATAATCATGGAGAGTAAATCAGGAATAAAATTTGACATCATCATCATCATACATAGATCAGGATTAATCACATGGAATAAAGATTAAGAAATCATAATCATAGGCTTAATCAGGTCAGAACTGGGCCGAGTAGGGAGAAACCCGGGTCAGGTTATACATGGTCATCATCGGTAAAATCAAAGAACAACCAAGGCTGGGTTCGGGTCACACCCGGGCCGGGTCGAGTCGTCTTCTTCTTGAAATCATCATTTTGCCCGACTGCTCGTCGTGCAAGGAACTCGGTCCGGGTCGTCTTCAACCCGGGCCGGTTTTGTTCGATTTGCAGAGCTCGAAGAGCGCGATAATGACAGATCCGGGCCGAGTTCCTCCGAACTCGGTCCGGCGAAGGACCTGCCCGGGCCGGGTTTGGGTGAACCCGGGCCGGGTTCATCTTTTGCAGAAACTGCGCGTCACGCAGTTCGCGTTCCGATCATCTTCTCCGACGATGGCCGGCACAGTTTAACATCATAGAACATTGCACAGTAACAAGGAACAACCTAGAATATGCTTCAAGTCTAAAACCAAGATTCTATTACGAATCTACCCTAGTTTCATACCTCAAAGTTTCTGTCCGAGAAACTTTACTGATGTCTTCTTCTTCTTCCTTTTCCTCTTCTTCCTCTTCCTCTGTCGGTCCCTCTTGGTTCAGGTGCGCGTTCGTCGGGGTTCACGTCCTCCTGCACGTCTCCTGTCGGCGGCGACGGATCAGTGACGAAAATAACGAAAGGGGCACATGAAAATAGGGTGGAGATTTTAGGACTGGCTTGCACAAGAAAAAAGGGGCTGATTCGTTGGATTTAATCCCATATATATAGGGGAGAAATCTGAGTCCGTGTGGTAACTAAAGGATCAATTTAAATCTAACTCAGATTTTATCTTTTCTTCTTTTCCCCTTTTTATCTTTTCCCTTTATTTTTCTTTTCCTCTTTTCCTGTTAAAATCTCGGGCGTTACATTCAACATGCCATTTTTGTCGAAGTTGCTACTTCGTACCTTTCTAACAAAACTTGCCAAATTTCATGAGAAGTAGAGCATTTGGAAATAAGATTCATGACATAAGAATCTAAAGAGAAATAAAAGACATTTTTGACATTGTAGTCAAGTTTTTCAATCGCCATTTAAAAATCATCATATTCAAAGAAAGAAAGATTCACCATTTAAAATCTTCTTTGGCTTTTCAAAACCATTTTCTATAACTTCCCACATTATCAAAATCAATGAAAGATTAATATGCTTTCATTCTAATTTTCTAAGAAGCAAAAGAATAGTCTTGAAAACTCGATGGGTAAAAAATGGAAGATCCTTCTTCAAAAAATGGTGCCATGATCTAAAAGATGATTAAATCTTAAAAAAATGACAGTAACCTTGCTCTGATACAAATTATAGGATCACAAGGCACTAGAGGGGGGAGAATTAGTGTTTAACCAAAAATATCAATTTTATTATAGTCATCGCGGAAGCTAAAAATCGATTCGTTAATATTTAAACTAACACAAAAGTGATCATATCAAATGCATAATAAGATAAGAAGGAGAGGGAGAGGGAGAGAGAAAGACAAACACAAGGTGCATGGTGGTTTGTTGACGAGGTTCTGTTGGGTCAAAGTTTTAATACCTTATATAATTATATTTTGATGATACAAACCTCGAAAGATTAATGCTAAATGTTAAAAAAGTATAAATAAAATGGATAACTGTATGCACTACACTTGGATTAAATAATTGACTATGAACTTGTTAGATTATGGATGGAAGATGAATATCAAAATTGTAGAGAATCATGTTAGCTATTCATAGAATCCAATATTATCTAATTTGAATAATCGTGCAAAAAGTTATAATCAAAAGAGTGTAGATCGATCAACCTGCCGGTCGAAGCAAAGCAAGTCGGTCGAGACAACACCGATCGACCGATCCAAGATGTCGGTCAACCGATCAATGCATGTACTGCCTAGGCTCCATGATGTGACTATACCAGTTGACACCGAGATGATACCGGTCGACGAATTGACTGACTGACCAGCTGCGGAAATTGGAGAAATCAGCGCAACGATCATACAGACCGGTCGACTGGTCCATAAATGCGGTTGATCGGTTCACTAGTCAAATGAATAGTAATGACTAGTTTTGAATGAAAAAAATATGAAATT
Organism: Pontederia crassipes; assembly: GCA_030549335.1. Lineage (NCBI taxonomy): Eukaryota > Viridiplantae > Streptophyta > Magnoliopsida > Commelinales > Pontederiaceae > Pontederia > Pontederia crassipes. The sequence continues at coordinate 43,788,852 of CM060190.1, forward strand.
AATTATGGACGAATTTTCCACATGCTAGAGCTTATAAAAGGAGTGCTAAAGTCAAAAGCAAATGCACTCATCCAAGCATTGAAGCAAAATTTTAAGAAATCAAAAGAAGATCATTTCTCTTGAAGTTATCATTTTAGAACTTTCTTTATTTCTCTCTTCTCTTCTTGTGACTGTTCTATTATAAAAGAAAGAAACCATTTTTCAGAAAGATTGTAAGAGCTCCTGTGTAAAAGAGGTTTTAAATCTTATCTCTTGTACGAGAGAAAAGATTAGCTTCCTAGAAAGAGAGGTTGTCTTGCCTCTCGAAGTAGAGAAAAGATGATTGTGTAAAGGGCTTTCTTCTTTGCACCATTTGGAACAAAGAAAGTGCTCAGTGAAATCTTCGACGGCTCGAGGTCGAGAAGTGGAGCGGGGACGTAGGCCAAGGTGTGGCCGAACCTCGTCAACAACCATCATGTTTATTTGTGTTTGCTTTCTCTCCCTCTCCTTCTCATATTATGTTTATGATCTGAATTGCAAAGGTTTTAAGAATTGATTTTAAGCTTCTGCGACGATTTTTGTATAATCGATATTTTCGGATTGAACAACAATTCACCCTCCCTCTTGGTGCCTTTTGGGATCCTACAATTGGTATCAGAACGGATTGTTCTTGTTTTAATATCAAATCATTTTAAGATTTAATCATTTTAATATTTTATCATTTTTTAAGATTTAACCATCTTAAGAGTTATGACATCAAGTGAATTTATTTTTGCTGAAGGATAATCAATTAGTCGTCCTCCCTTTTTAAATATATCAAAATTTATATATTGAAAAATTAGAATTCAAGCCTACATATATTCGATTGATATAAATATGTGGGACATTGTTGAAAAAGACTATTATTTACATAAAAAATTACCTTCAGAACATGATAAAAAGCAGAAAGTCTTTCAAAACTAGATTGGAAAGTTAAAAATATTTTTTTATTGTTCTTTGAATTCAACAGAATTTAATCGAATTTCTAATTATGAAAGTGCAACTGAGATTTGGAATAAACTCATCACTACTTATCAAGGAACCGATAAAGTCAAAGAATGTAGATTGAATATTTTAAATCATCAATATGATTCTTTCAAAATGTATGATAATGAATCCATAAATGATATGGTTGCTCGGTTTAATGATACCGTGAATGACTTAGTCTCCTTGGACGAACCAAGAACTAACCTCCAAAAAGTGAAAAAAGATTCTCAGGTATCACTCCCCCCAATGGCATACGACCGTGATCGAAAAAGATCTGAACAAATTGAATTTTGATGATCTTATTGGCTCACTTCTAACCTACTATGAGATCGAAATTCAAGAAGAAGAAGAATCCAATGTCCCCAAGAAGAAAACATTGGCATTAAAGGCAAATGCAAATGAAGAAGAATCAAGTGAAGAAAAAGTTAATGAAAAGAGACTCGTCCACTACACAAGAAAACTAGATAAGTATATTAAATTGGTGAAAAAGAATGAGAAGCCTACTCGAAGATCATACAAAAATCACAAAGAAGAGATATCTCGAAAAGGTAAAAAAAAAGTATGAAGAGTCAAGTGAAACAAGTGACTCGTCAAGCTCTTCAAATGATTAAGCATACTTATGCTTAATGGCACACGATGATTAGGTAACTTCTAATCCTTCAAATAATGACTCATCGAGTTTTTTTGAAGAAAATATTTCTTTAAATGTGAATGAAGAACTTTCCTCTCACATAAAAAGATATTTTTCAACTAAAAAGGAAAATGAAAAATTACTACATGAAATTGAAAAACTCAAAAATGAAATTGAAACTTTGGAAATTACACATGCATGTGAAATAGTAAAATTAGCATATTCTTTAGAAAAGGTAAAATAAGAAAATATTTTTTTTAAAAAAATACACAAAATAGTGATAAGTCTATTTCTATAACGAAAAACAATCTTAGGAATCATTTTGTACATGAAAAGTTTTATTGGAAATCCAGTAATTCATATGATAGAAAATCACATGTTACATGTTTTACATGTAGATTTAATGGTCATTATGCATATCAATGCAAAGTTAAAAAATATCAATACGGAATGATGAGTTCCGAAAGGAACATTGTCTAACAAAATAGGACTAAAAAAAATTTGGATACCAAAAATTACTTAATTATTTTTCAGGCGTGCCTCACATGTAAAGCAAATGACGAATGAAAATGTGAAGGCACAAAGGTTATGATAAAAGTATCATTGAGATACTCTTGCATTTTTCAAGTATTAAGCCTATTCTTTTGATTTCACTCAAAATTTTCAAAAATGACTATTTCTTTGAAAGAAAAGAAAGGAACAAAAGAAAATTGGTCATAATGATAGGAGAAGCATGTTAAAACTTTTTAACTTTCTTTTTGACATATCATGGATATCATTGTTGTATAAAAGTTTTATGACATATTTTGATTCTTAATACAATTTTCTGTAGCTTTCATAAATTTATTTTCATTATAAAATAGCCATAAATTTATGGGAGTTATCTTTCAAAATCTTTATGATGCAATACTTTACATCTCTATTGTATGACAAAAGGAGAAGAATATTTTTATTAAGGAGGACTTCCATATGATTTCTTATATGCTTCATATACAAATCATTCTTTTTTATAAAATAAAAGGAGGAGAAATATGATCTGAATATAACTTTATATGAAGAATACCTTACAATTAATATTTATGAGAATATCTACCATTGCAGGGAAAGCTAAGTGTTAGTGGGAGTAAAATTGATCTTACAAGAATTTCACACATTTTTTGCAACTTATATATTTTTCATATTTCTCGATTTGTCTTCATAAAATAGGGGGAGATTGTTGGGTCAAATTTTTAATGCCTTATATAATTATATTTTGATGATACAAACCTCAAAAGATTAATGTTAAATGCTGAAAATGTAATATCCATGACTTGATCCACCTAAGTTTATATAATTTAACCATATATTATTGATTGATATGAATTATGCTAATTGTGTGAGCATATGTTCATTAACTCCATAAAATCCAACACCTGAAATTGATGACAAATGACTAAGGACAAGGAAAAATGACTTTTCAAAAATATTAGAATTTAGAAAATTAAAGTCCCGATAATTATTCCTATATATGAAAGTATGTTAAATATGATTTTTAATATTTTTTTAAGTAAAGTATTAGTGAGGTTAAATGATAGCGCAAAATCAAAAAATCAGAAAAACGATCGATTTTGTTCTTCGGACAAAAATTTAGATTTCGATTCCTTGAAAATTTATTTTCCTAAATATTTTCTTTGAATTCAAATGGGGGGTAGTTTCTTATTTACATATAATGTCTTAAGTAAATGAATAAATAAAATAAATAATAGGATAAATGATAAGCCAAGCTTCCAAGATCTCTTTGTGCCTTTATGTACATGTTCTTGAGGTGTGGATCAAATCCTAGTTCACCTATATGATGTTTCCTCTTTGGTGGACACCAAACCCTATCCAAAAGTTATCAACATGTTCTCAACATCTTAGAGTGCTTAGAAAATTATGAATTTTCGTAGGATGAACCCTAATTGAGTCTTCTTTCTATAGGATCTGGAATCAGTTTAATTGGAGTTTTATATGAAAAGTTATGAGTCAATTACTCTGAGTCACCCTTTCTATTTTCTTGGATGAGTAGTCTGAATTGTAAATACTATAGTAATATAAATATTTAGACTTAATGTATGAAATTTATATGGATTAAATATGTTAAAGTTATATTTGTAATCCAAGTGGAATCACTTTTATAGACCATGTACAACGAAAGTTATGAGTTTCAAAGTGAACCTCACTCAGTCTGTCAGAACAGAAAAGTAGAAGAGAACATAGGTAAATCTCTGGATTTTCTAAGAATCACATATGAGTGATAAAATTATGACATTTATATATGTTAGACCTTGGGTAGTCTAGTTTCATGGAAAATTATAATTACTCTATTATCATAAGTATTCCAGAAGTTATGGATTTTACAAATGACACACTCAATCTGTCAACAAACTGGGTAGGTGAAGAATATGGTTGTCTTGATGAAATTTTAGAGCCCTTATACAATATACCTTAAATGGGAAATTTTCAGAGGATTAGGCTTCGTGAAGACTGTTACAATGCAAAAATTATAATTGTATTAATATCACATGTTTAAATATTATTATGCATGATGTTTCTAGCACCACACGAATTCCTAGTGTACCAAGGTGCACTAGAAGTAACCCATCATTGTTATAGCTCATGTTATGTCCTTTGGAATGTTATTTGATTTGACTATATGTTCTATATGATTAAAAAGTGAGTGAATTACTTTTAATGCAATTATATGATATGTGTTCTAAGTGATATGATGTGGTTAATGCATGCATTATGCATTTTATTTGTCATGCATTGCATTTTCTCTGCCGGGATGATATGTCTTATGCAGGAAAGGTACTCCATTTTTATGGGATGATATGGTATCCTACGGGATAATATATGTTCCCCGGTAGAGATGATATGATGCCTCTGATCAGAGATGATATGTTTTCTGCAGGAAATGTACCCCATGATTTGGGATGATATGAAACCCTATGGGTAATATGTTCCTCTGACCAGTTGGTAACATGTGCATTATGCATACGTGCATACATGATATGATATGATATATGGCATGATACATGATATGATATGATACATAATAGATATGACATGATACATGATATGATATGTAAAATATTATATGAAGTAAAACAAATATGTGAGACACTATATGATATGCTAAAGATGTTATTCATTGAGATTACTTGATGTAGTATACTTCATTATATGATAATGGTTCATAAGTAATAAGATGTCAGCTTGTTTTCTATAAGTTTTTAAAATGCTAAATTAATTTATCTGATTTGAATAGGTGGTAACACATAGGTGATGAGTTTTCAACTTACTGAGCTGTTGTTTGCTCATAGTGTTGTTTTAACACCTTTTCAGATAAGTAGACCACTCATGTGGCCGTGCTTGAAAATCCCCTATCGGATTAGAAGCACTTTTGAAGACTTAGTTTCTTGATGTCTTTTTGTGGGGATGTGTGACTCATCTTAATATTTTATGTGGTGTGTAAAAGTTAAATGTTTCAGAAACATTTTAAAATGTATTAGTTTGAATTAGAATGTGTACTTGCTATGAGTTTAAATATAAGTGGGTTGTGAACAATGGTGTGATAACCTTATCTCACATGTTTCTACATGATAATATGATGCTTCCGCTTTAAGAATTTTATCGATCGCATTATGTCGCGATTTGCGGGTTAGACCAAGGTTTAAACCGGGGTCGTGATAGAAAAAGTTTAAATAAAATGAATAACTTTATGCCCTACACTTGGATTAAATAATTGACTATTATGTTGTTAGATTATGGATGAAAGATGAATATCAAAGTTGTAGAGAATCATGTTAGCTATCCATATAATCTAAGATTATCTAATTTGGATAACTATGCAGAAAGTTATGATAAAAAAGTGCAGGTTGTTCAACCTACCAATCAAAGCAAAGCAGGCCGATCGAGACAACACCGGTTGACCGATCCAAGATGTCGGTCAACCGATCAATTCATGTACTGCCCAAGTTCCATGATGAGACTATAACGGTCCATGCCGAGATGAGACCGATCAACGACCCGATCGACCGACCAGCTACGATAACAGGAGAAATCAGCGTCACGGTCATATAGACCGATCAACCGGTCCATAAATGTGGTTGACCGGTCCCCTGATCAAATGAATAGTAATGGATAGTTTTGAATGAGAAAAATGAAGAATTAATTTTGGACGAATTTTCCATGTCCTAGAGCCTATAAAAGGAGTGCCAAAGCCACAAGCAAATGCACCCATACAAGCATTGAAGCAAAACTTCAAAAAATCAAAAGAATATCATTTCTCTTGAAGTTATCATTTTAAAGCTTTCTTTATTTCTCTCTGCTTTTTTTGTGATTGTTCCATTGTAAAAGTGAGAAATAATTTTTCAGAAAGATTGTAAGAGCTCATGTGTAGGTTTTAAATCTTAACTCTTGAGCGAGAGAAAAGATTAACTTCTTAGGAGGAGTGTCTTCCCTCTCGAAGCGGAGAAAATGTGGTTGCATAAAGGGCTTTATTCCTTGCCTCATTTGGAACAAATGAAGTGCTCAGTGGAATCTCTGGCGGTCTTGAGATCAAGAAGTCAGAGTGGGGACATAGGTCAAGGTGTGGCCGAACCTCGTCAACAACCACCGTGTTCATTTGTGTTTGCTTTCTCTCTCGCCCTCTCATATTATGTTTATGATATGAATTGCAAAGGTTTTAAGAATCTATTTTAAACTTCCGTGATGATTTTCGTAAAATCGATATGTTCGGATTGAACACCAATTCACCCCCTCTTGGTGCCCTTGGAGATCCTACAGGTTCGGCCACACGTTGGCCTACGTCCCCATTCTGACTTTTCGACCTCGAGACTATCGGAGATTCCACTAACTCCCTTCCTATGTTCCAAATGGGGTAAGGAATAAACCCTTTATAACTCTTGCTTTTTGTCCTTTTCAAGAGGTAAGGCACACCTCTTTCACTTGTAGGCTTTCACTCGTCTTTTCTTCGTTCAAGAGGTAAAACACAATCTCTTTTCACTCAGGAGTTAAACAACTATTACAATATCACTAGAACACTTTTTAATCTCTCTTTTACAATTTGGAACCTCACACAAGAGTAAGAGAGAAAGAAATGAAAGATTTATAATTTGGAGCTCAAAGGGACTTCCCAAATGTTCTTCCCATTTGTCCTTGGAAGTCTTGATCATTCCTACACCTTTAGGTCCTCTTTTATAGTCTTCTTAACTCCATTTAACCGTTGGAACTTGTTTCCTAATTTTAAGGCCAAAAGATGACCATTATAGTGCATTTTGCATGCTGACTGATCGACCATCCTGCACTATTTTAAGCATAATTTTTTGCATAGTTATTTAAATGAGACGATATTTGATTCAATGGAAAGCTAACAACACTACAATTTTCATCCAAAATCTAATGAAATTATAGTCAAATATTGATTCAAAGTTCAGTATACAAAATTGTCCAATTCAAATAAAATATTTTAGACATTTACTTTTTTATACATAACTTTTCATACTAGTATACAAATGAGATGATATTGGATTCTCTAGAAAGATAAGAGAATTATCTATAACTTTTATATTCATCCATTAATGTAAATCTTGTGGAAACATAAACAAATATTAATCGAAAGATTAATGCATGAAGCAACTTATTTCTATTTAAACTTTTTCGACATTTTAGATATAACTCTAATCTTTCGAGGTTTGTATAATTAAAACATAATTATATAGGGTATAAAAATTTTGATCCAACAGAGGCGACCAGGACAGATGGCATAAATTAGAAGGAATAGAAGCTTCTGATGGGGATTAAAGGGTGATGAAATACCATATAAAAGAGGAGATTCTAGGAGAAGACGGAGGTCTTCCACCATTCTCCACATTCTGCACCTTGGAGTTGAAAGAAGGAGAATAAAGAGCCAAGAAGAGATTTCAAGCTGATTCTGCTATTCTTATATTTCAAAATGTTTTTTTTTATTTTGTTCCTCATCTATTTTGTATAGATTTCACCATTTATGAGGAGTTAAATCTTAGCTCTCTTAGGATTGAGTAGTAGTCTAATTTGTGTTATGAATGGATGATGAACAACATTAATTTTATCGCTGATGTTAGTATAGTTTTGAATGTTTTGGAATCTGTTCTTATTGATGTGAATCCTAATTTGTAATGCCAATTGAAAAGTTGATTTCAGATTCTTTTCTTACTTAGAAATGAGTTAAAAACATTGATATTGTTCTTGATTCCAATCTATCAATGCTGAGTTTTGATACATCAATTTAGCTTTTGTTAATGTGAATATCATATTGAAATGACAATCGAGAGGTTGATTCTAGATTCCCTTAATGTTTAGAAATAAACGAAGAACATTAGCATTAGTTTGTGGATTTGATTGCAGTGAGCTAAAGTTTTATGATATTCTAATATCAGTTGTAATTCTTTTTTGAAATCAACCTGACTAACATTTATATGAAAATATGATATTTAATTATAATTTAATGTATTGTGAGAGCAATTTTTATAGGTTGAATCCGGCATGATTTATATTGCTAAGTTGTTCTAAACCATTTCATAATAGAATATTAGATGAAGTGAGGAGTTTAGGCGATACATCATTATGTTTCATTTTCAATTTTGTTCAATTTCTAGTTGTGCATAGTCTATGCCTAACTTCTACAAAATCTACGTATAGACCTTGTTCACTTTTCACTTCTACATAGTCTACGCCTAAATCTTAGTCTTTTACATTTTGTGCTTATACCAATAAATCAGTCAACTAAATCACACTCCCTAAATTCACATCAACTTTGTGAATGTATATTTTGCATATCAATGTTATTCTATTGTTTGTCCTGAAATATTTTCTAATTTCTGATACGTTATTAACATCATTGTCATCAGCATCGCCAAAGAGTTCACCAAACGAATTTAAATTGTTTTTTTCATACAAAAGTACTCGAAGAAGACTTTTAAGGTGGTTCAGGTCGATTATGTTCTCATGTGTCAATGAATTGTTAAGTAGATATATGAGTTAAATATATTTATTCATAACAATACAAAATAAGCATGCCACAATGACGATTAGATGTGCATCAATTTCTACGGAAATATAACTTTTTGGAATTTGAGAATGTAATATCTTTTTGACTCATTGCCAAGAAATTTATTGTCACTTAGTGCAGTCAAATCAACAGTGGTAATCTACTACAAATTTATTGTCACTTATTCCAACTAAAGGACATATTCAATAAGAAAATAATGTCAACAATGTTCCTTCTTACATTTTGGACTCATTATTAAAAGTGAAGCGACAATGTTCCTTCTTACATTTTGGACTCTCTTTGGACAATCTCGCAAGTAATTTCTCTAACTTTCTCTCTTGACAAAGCTCGTAAACTACTAATATTAGTAGAGAAGCATTACTCATGCAAACAAATAAAGACATTCAACAACATAAAAGAAAATGCCATCCCTGCCTCACAAATATTAATGATTAAAACATTAGTGAAGTAATTCTTACTCTTCAAAGTTTGACATCCAATTGTCATGTGTCACAGTCATTATGTTGTAACTTGTGTCTGATTATTCGTGTTCACATTAGTATATTCATAATATTGATCAATGAATTATGAATTATTTATACTACTAAGGACGAATAAGTGGATGTTGACATCGTAAATTATCAGACGTGATTGATTTATTTTATATACATAATATATGCATAAATTAAGTTTCAAAAGAATATCACAATTTGTGATCATATGACTAATCTTTCTTTCGTCTCAAGTTTTTTTCCATTTTACATCTAGATGCTTTATGTTGAGAATCATCATTTAACGCTTGTTGTCAGAAATGATAAATGAGATAAGTTCATAGAAACCTTATTTATTTGTTAGTTAAGAATCCTTGCTTTTGATCCATCATTTGTCATATATTTGTTAATTTTAATCCATTACCTTAAAATTCCCTCTCTTATGATTTTAGGTTCTTCACCCTAACTGAAAGCAATTATCATTAATTGGGCACCTAAATATAGCATTTCCTAACCACATTGCCTTTATTTCTTGTTTACTCACTATATTCATCACATATTAGTTATCTTCCCAACCTTTACATACTACTTAAAGAAATTTCTCCTTCAAGACTAAAAAGAGGCGAAAGTTATTCTTAGCTCTTGCACACTGTAGATCTCCTCCCTATATGTGCACCTTTATTACTACTCCAATGAGATAGAAGAACAATAACAATTCTCTCTCCTATTCTCGCTTTCTCCCTCTCTCCGTCTGAAGCTCGCATTTGCCCTCGCTCTCTCTAGAATGGCAAGAACATTGGGTGTTATAACTTTATTTGTTCCTGTTGTGAACGTCGGTGCGTACACGGAAGAGGAAACCAAAACTGCCATAGAGACCATGATAAAGCACATGCAAGGTGAAACAGGTCGTATTGGAGACCCCGACCGTGTTAGAGCAATAGCTAACGGAGACCTTAAACCTCAAGTGTCACCTTCCGTGGAAGAATTGAGTCAAAAACTTGAAGATGGGGACACCAAAGCAGCTGAGATAATCATATCACAAGGCTCCATAGCGTTGTCGCGAGACAGCTCCCAAGCAGATGCCGCACCTGTAGGATCAATCTCACACTCGAAACAAAGAAATATTTCTCATGGACCAAGTGCTCAAGGACCGGCAGCACAAGCGTTCATTTCTCCGATCGCAAATGGCATCCCCACTAGAGATCTCGCTTTTGGCTCGTTTGCAACGATCATGACAGTTGTTGGTGTCACCTTCCTCGTACTATGAGGGACATTGTGGAGTAGAAGGAATCTTGCTTGTCCGTTTGAGTACTCCCATAAGGGTTCCACATTGTAAAAGCTTAGTTGATTGGACTTCGTGAACGTATATTTTACACATCAATGTTATTCTATCGTTTGTCAAGAAATATTTTCTAATTTTTGATACGTTATTAACATCATTGTCGTCAGCATCGCCAACGAGATCACCAACATCACCAAATGAATTTAAATTGTTTTTTTTCATACAAAAGTACTCGAAGAAGACTTTTAAGTTGGTTCAGGTCGATTATGTTCTCATGTGGCAATGAATTGTTAAGTAGATATATGAGTTAAATATATTTATTCATAACAATACAAAATAAGCATGCCACAATGACGATTAGATGTGCATCAATTTCTACGGAAATATAACTTTTTGGAATTTGAGAACGTAATATCTTTTTGACGCACTGCCAAGAAATTTATTGTCACTTAGTGCAGTCAAATCAATAGTGGTAATTGTACCTATTCCAACTAAAGGACATATTCAATAAGAAAATGATGTCAACAATGATACACGCTTGTAAATTTACGAGCAATGGGATATCAAGTTCAACTCTTGACATAAGACATGTATTTTTAACTTTCATTTCTATACAGTACCTCTAACGCACAAAGAATGAACTCATTATTAAAAGAGAAGCAACCATGTTCCTTCTTACATTTTGGACTCTCTTTGGACAATCTCGCAAGTAATTTCTCTAACTTTCTCTCTTGACAAAGCTCATAAATTACTAATAATAGTAGAGAAGCATTACTCATGCAAACAAATAAAGACATTCAACAACATAAAAGAAAATGCCATCCCTGCCTCACAAATATTAATGATTAAAACATTAGTGAAGTAATTCTTACTCTTTAAAGTTTGACATCCAATTGTCAATGGTGTCACTATATTCATAATATTGATCAATAAATTATGAATTATCAGACGTGATTGATTTATTTTATATACACAATATATGCATTTCAAAAGAATATCACAATTAGTGATCATATGATAAAATGTTTAAGTTGGCTAATCTTTCTTTCGACTCAAGTTTTCATCCATTTTACGTCTAGATGCTTTATGTTGAGAATCATCATTTAACGCTTATTATCAGAAATGATAAATGAGATAACTTCACAGAAAACTTATTTATTTGTTAGTTAAGAATCCTTGCTTTTGATCCATCATTTGTCATATATTTGTTAATTTTAATCCCTTACCTTAAAATTCCCTCTCTTATGATTTTAGGTTTTTCAACCTAACTGAAAGCAATTATCATTAATTGGGCGCCTAAATATAGCATTTCCTAACCACATTGCTTTTATTTCTTGTTTACTCACTATATTCATCACATATTAGTTACCTTCCCAACCTTTACGTGCTACTTAAAGAAATTTCTCCTTCAAGACTAAAAAGAGGCGAAAGTTATTCTTAGCTCTTGCACACTATAGATCTCCTCCCTATATGTGCACCTTTATTACTACTCCAATGAGACAGAAGAACAATAACAATTCTCTCTCATATTCTCGCTCTCTCTCCCTATCTCCGTCTGAAGCTCGCATTTGCCCTCGCTCTCTCCAGAATGGCAAGAACATTGGGTGCTATAACTTTATTTGTTCTTGTTGTGAACGTCGGTGCGTACACGGAAGAGGAAACCAAAACTGCCATAGAGACCATGATAAAGCACATGCAAGCTGAAACAGGTCGTACGGGAGACCCCGACCGTGTTAGAGCAATAGCTAACGGAGACCTTAAACCACAAGTGTCGCCATCCGTGGAAGAATTGAGTCAAAAACTTGAAGATGGGGAAACCAAAGCAGCTGAGAGAATCATATCACAAGGCTCCATAGCGTTGCCGCGAGACAGCTCCCAAGCAGATGCCGCACCTGTAGGATCAATCTCACACTCGAAACAAAGTAATATTTCTCAGGGACCAAGTGCTCAAGGACCGGCAGCACAAGAGTTCATTTCTCCGATCGCAAATGGCATCCCCACTAGAGATCTCGCTTTTGGCTCGTTTGCAACGATCATGACAGTTGTTGGTGTCACCTTCCTCGTACTATGAGGGACATTGTGGAGTAGAAGGAATCTTGCTTGTCCGTTTGAGTACTCCCATAAGGGTTCCACATTGTAAAAGCTTAGTTGATTGGACTTCGTGAACGTATATTTTGCACATCAATGTTATTCTATCGTTTGTCAAGAAATATTTTCTAATTTTTGATACGTTATTAACATCATTGTCGTCAGCATCGCCAACGAGATCACCAACATCACCAAATGAATTTAAATTGTTTTTTTTCATACAAAAGTACTCGAAGAAGACTTTTAAGTTGGTTCAGGTCGATTATGTTCTCATGTGGCAATGAATTGTTAAGTAGATATATGAGTTAAATATATTTATTCATAACAATACAAAATAAGCATGCCACAATGACGATTAGATGTGCATCAATTTCTACGAAAATATAACTTTTTGGAATTTGAGAAAGTAATATCTTTTTGACGCACTGCCAAGAAATTTATTGTCACTTAGTGCAGTCAAATGAACAGTGGTAATTGTACTTATTCCAACTAAAGGACATATTCAATAAGAAAATGATGTCAACAATGATGCACGCTTGTAAATTTACGAGCAATGGGATCTCAAGTTAAACTCTCGACATAAGACATGTATCTTTAACTTTCTTTTCTCTACAGTACCTCTAACGCACAAAGAATGAACTCATTATTAAAAGCGAAGCAACCATGTTCCTTCTTACATTTTGGACTCTCTTTGGACAATCTCGCAAGTAATTTCTCTAACTTTCTCACTTGACAAAGCTCGTAAACTACTAATATTAGTAGAGAAGCATTACTCATGCAAACAAATAAAGACATTCAACAACATAAAAGAAAATGCCATCCCTGCCTCACAAATATTAATGATTAAAACATTAGTGAAGTAATTCTTACTCTTCAAAGTTTGACATCCAATTGTCATTTGTGTCACAGTCATTATGTTGTAACTTGTGTCTGATTATTCGTGTTCACATTAGTATATTCATAATATTGATCAATGAATTATGAATTATTTATACTACTAAGGACGAATAAGTGGATGTTGACATCGTAAATTATCAGACGTGATTGATTTATTTTATATACATAATATATGCATAAATTAAGTTTCAAAAGAATATCACAATTTGTGATCATATGACTAATCTTTCTTTCGTCTCAAGTTTTTTTCCATTTTACGTCTAGATGCTTTATGTTGAGAATCATCATTTAACGCTTGTTGTCAGAAATGATAAATGAGATAAGTTCACAGAAACCTTATTTATTTGTTAGTTAAGAATCCTTGCTTTTGATCCATCATTTGCCATATATTTGTTAATTTTAATCCCTTACCTTAAAATTCCCTCTCTTATGATTTTAGGTTTTTCAACCTAACTGAAAGCAATTATCATTAATTGGGCGCCTAAATATAGCATTTCCTAACCACATTGCCTTTATTTCTTGTTTACTCACTATATTCATCACATATTAGTTACCTTCCCAACCTTTACGTGCTACTTAAAGAAATTTCTCCTTCAAGACTAAAAAGAGGCGAAAGTTATTCTTAGCTCTTGCACACTGTAGATCTCCTCCCTATATGTGCACCTTTATTACTACTCCAATGAGACAGAAGAACAATAACAATTCTCTCTCCTATTCTCGCTCTCTCTCCCTATCTCCGTCTGAAGCTCGCATTTTCCCTCGCTCTCTCCAGAATGGCAAGAACATTGGGTGCTATAACTTTATTTGTTCTTGTTGTGAACGTCGGTGCGTACACGGAAGAGGAAACCAAAACTGCCATAGAGACCATGATAAAGCACATGCAAGCTGAAACAGGTCGTACGGGAGACCCCGACCGTGTTAGAGCAATAGCTAACGGAGACCTTAAACCTCAAGTGTCGCCATCCGTGGAAGAATTGTGTAAAAAACTTGAAGATGGGGACACCAAAGCAGCTGAGAGAATCATATCACAAGGCTCCATAGCGTTGCCGCGAGACAGCTCCCAAGCAGATGCCGCACCTGTAGGATCAATCTCACACTCGAAACAAAGTAATATTTCTCAGGGACCAAGTGCTCAAGGACCGGCAGCACAAGAGTTCATTTCTCCGATCGCAAATGGCATCCCCACTAGAGATCTCGCTTTTGGCTCGTTTGCAACGATCATGACAGTTGTTGGTGTCACCTTCCTCGTACTATGAGGGACATTGTGGAGTAGAAGGAATCTTGCTTGTCCGTTTGAGTACTCCCATAAGGGTTCCACATTGTAAAAGCTTAGTTGATTGGACTTCGTGAACGTATATTTTGCACATCAATGTTATTCTATCGTTTGTCATGAAATATTTTCTAATTTTTGATACGTTATTAACATCATTGTCGTCAGCATCGCAAACGAGTTCACCAACATCACCAAATGAATTTAAATTGTTTTTTTCATACAAAAGTACTCGAAGAAGACTTTTAAGTTGGTTCAGGTCGATTATGTTCTCATGTGGCAATGAATTGTTAAGTAGATATATGAGTTAAATATATTTATTCATAACAATACAAAATAAGCATGCCACAATGACGATTAGATGTGCATCAATTTCTACGAAAATATAACTTTTTGGAATTTGAGAATGTAATATCTTTTTAACGCACTGCCAAGAAATTTATTGTCACAGTGCAGTCAAATCAACAGTGGTAATTGTACCTATTCCAACTAAAGGACATATTCAATAAGAAAATGATGTCAACAATGATGCACGCTTGTAAATTTACGAGCAATGGGATCTCAAGTTAAACTCTTGACATAAGACATGTACCTTTAACTTTCTTTTCTCTACAGTACCTCTAACGCACAAAGAATGAACTCATTATTAAAAGCGAAGCAACCATGTTCCTTCTTACATTTTGGACTCTCTTTGGACAATCTCGCAAGTAATTTCTCTAACTTTCTCACTTGACAAAGCTCGTAAACTACTAATATTAGTAGAGAAGCATTACTCATGCAAACAAATAAAGACATTCAACAACATAAAAGAAAATGCCATCCCTGCCTCACAAATATTAATGATTAAAACATTAGTGAAGTAATTCTTACTCTTCAAAGTTTGACATCCAATTGTCATTTGTGTCACAGTCATTATGTTGTAACTTGTGTCTGATTATTCGTGTTCACATTAGTATATTCATAATATTGATCAATGAATTATGAATTATTTATACTACTAAGGACGAATAAGTGGATGTTGACATCGTAAATTATCAGACGTGATTGATTTATTTTATATACATAATATATGCATAAATTAAGTTTCAAAAGAATATCACAATTTGTGATCATATGACTAATCTTTCTTTCGTCTCAAGTTTTTTTCCATTTTACGTCTAGATGCTTTATGTTGAGAATCATCATTTAACGCTTGTTGTCAGAAATGATAAATGAGATAAGTTCACAGAAACCTTATTTATTTGTTAGTTAAGAATCCTTGCTTTTGATCCATCATTTGTCATATATTTGTTAATTTTAATCCCTTACCTTAAAATTCCCTCTCTTATGATTTTAGGTTTTTCAACCTAACTGAAAGCAATTATCATTAATTGGGCGCCTAAATATAGCATTTCCTAACCACATTGCCTTTATTTCTTGTTTACTCACTATATTCATCACATATTAGTTACCTTCCCAGCCTTTACGTGCTACTTAAAGAAATTTCTCCTTCAAGACTAAAAAGAGGCGAAAGTTATTCTTAGCTCTTGCACACTGTAGATCTCCTCCCTATATGTGCACCTTTATTACTACTCCAATGAGACAGAAGAACAATAACAATTCTCTCTCCTATTCTCGCTCTCTCTCCCTATCTCCGTCTGAAGCTCGCATTTGCCCTCGCTCTCTCCAGAATGGCAAGAACATTGGGTGCTATAACTTTATTTGTTCTTGTTGTGAACGTCGGTGCGTACACGGAAGAGGAAACCAAAACTGCCATAGAGACCATGATAAAGCACATGCAAGCTGAAACAGGTCGTACGGGAGACCCCGACCGTGTTAGAGCAATAGCTAACGGAGACCTTAAACCTCAAGTGTCGCCATCCGTGGAAGAATTGAGTAAAAAACTTGAAGATGGGGACACCAAAGCAGCTGAGAGAATCATATCACAAGGCTCCATAGCGTTGCCGCGAGACAGCTCCCAAGCAGATGCCGCACCTGTAGGATCAATCTCACACTCGAAACAAAGTAATATTTCTCAGGGACCAAGTGCTCAAGGACCGGCAGCACAAGAGTTCATTTCTCCGATCGCAAATGGCATCCCCACTAGAGATCTCGCTTTTGGCTCGTTTGCAACGATCATGACAGTTGTTGGTGTCACCTTCCTCGTACTATGAGGGACATTGTGGAGTAGAAGGAATCTTGCTTGTCCGTTTGAGTACTCCCATAAGGGTTCCACATTGTAAAAGCTTAGTTGATTGGACTTCGTGAACGTATATTTTGCACATCAATGTTATTCTATCGTTTGTCATGAAATATTTTCTAATTTTTGATACGTTATTAACATCATTGTCGTCAGCATCGCCAACGAGTTCACCAACATCACCAAATGAATTTAAATTGTTTTTTCATACAAAAGTACTCGAAGAAGACTTTTAAGGTGGTTCAGGTCGATTATGTTCTCATGTGGCAATGAATTGTTAAGTAGATATATGAGTTAAATATATTTATTCATAACAATACAAAATAAGCATGCCACAATGACGATTAGATGTGCATCAATTTCTACGAAAATATAACTTTTTGGAATTTGAGAATGTAATATCTTTTTTACGCACTGCCAAGAAATTTATTGTCACAGTGCAGTCAAATCAACAGTGGTAATTGTACCTATTCCAACTAAAGGACATATTCAATAAGAAAATGATGTCAACAATGATGCACGCTTGTAAATTTACGAGCAATGGGATCTCAAGTTAAACTCTTGACATAAGACATGTACCTTTAACTTTCTTTTCTCTACAGTACCTCTAACGCACAAAGAATGAACTCATTATTAAAAGCGAAGCAACCATGTTCCTTCTTACATTTTGGACTCTCTTTGGACAATCTCGCAAGTAATTTCTCTAACTTTCTCACTTGACAAAGCTCGTAAACTACTAATATTAGT
Source organism: Pontederia crassipes (assembly GCA_030549335.1). NCBI lineage: Eukaryota > Viridiplantae > Streptophyta > Magnoliopsida > Commelinales > Pontederiaceae > Pontederia > Pontederia crassipes. The sequence goes on from CM060190.1 coordinate 43,806,493, forward strand.
AGAGAAGCATTACTCATGCAAACAAATAAAGACATTCAACAACATAAAAGAAAATGCCATCCCTGCCTCACAAATATTAATGATTAAAACATTAGGAAGTAATTCTTACTCTTCAAAGTTTGACATCCAATTGTCATTTGTGTCACAGTCATTATGTTGTAACTTGTGTCTGATTATTCGTGTTCACATTAGTATATTCATAATATTGATCAATGAATTATGAATTATTTATACTACTAAGGACGAATAAGTGGATGTTGACATCGTAAATTATCAGACGTGATTGATTTATTTTATATACATAATATATGCATAAATTAAGTTTCAAAAGAATATCACAATTTGTGATCATATGACTAATCTTTCTTTCGTCTCAAGTTTTTTTCCATTTTACGTCTAGATGCTTTATGTTGAGAATCATCATTTAACGCTTGTTGTCAGAAATGATAAATGAGATAAGTTCACAGAAACCTTATTTATTTGTTAGTTAAGAATCCTTGCTTTTGATCCATCATTTGTCATATATTTGTTAATTTTAATCCCTTACCTTAAAATTCCCTCTCTTATGATTTTAGGTTTTTCAACCTAACTGAAAGCAATTATCATTAATTGGGCGCCTAAATATAGCATTTCCTAACCACATTGCCTTTATTTCTTGTTTACTCACTATATTCATCACATATTAGTTACCTTCCCAGCCTTTACGTGCTACTTAAAGAAATTTCTCCTTCAAGACTAAAAAGAGGCGAAAGTTATTCTTAGCTCTTGCACACTGTAGATCTCCTCCCTATATGTGCACCTTTATTACTACTCCAATGAGACAGAAGAACAATAACAATTCTCTCTCCTATTCTCGCTCTCTCTCCCTATCTCCGTCTGAAGCTCGCATTTGCCCTCGCTCTCTCCAGAATGGCAAGAACATTGGGTGCTATAACTTTATTTGTTCTTGTTGTGAACGTCGGTGCGTACACGGAAGAGGAAACCAAAACTGCCATAGAGACCATGATAAAGCACATGCAAGCTGAAACAGGTCGTACGGGAGACCCCGACCGTGTTAGAGCAATAGCTAACGGAGACCTTAAACCTCAAGTGTCGCCATCCGTGGAAGAATTGAGTAAAAAACTTGAAGATGGGGACACCAAAGCAGCTGAGAGAATCATATCACAAGGCTCCATAGCGTTGCCGCGAGACAGCTCCCAAGCAGATGCCGCACCTGTAGGATCAATCTCACACTCGAAACAAAGTAATATTTCTCAGGGACCAAGTGCTCAAGGACCGGCAGCACAAGAGTTCATTTCTCCGATCGCAAATGGCATCCCCACTAGAGATCTCGCTTTTGGCTCGTTTGCAACGATCATGACAGTTGTTGGTGTCACCTTCCTCGTACTATGAGGGACATTGTGGAGTAGAAGGAATCTTGCTTTTCCGTTTGAGTACTCCCATAAGGGTTCCACATTGTAAAAGCTTAGTTGATTGGACTTCGTGAACGTATATTTTGCACATCAATGTTATTCTATCGTTTGTCATGAAATATTTTCTAATTTTTGATACGTTATTAACATCATTGTCGTCAGCATCGCCAACGAGTTCACCAACATCACCAAATGAATTTAAATTGTTTTTTCATACAAAAGTACTCGAAGAAGACTTTTAAGGTGGTTCAGGTCGATTATGTTCTCATGTGGCAATGAATTGTTAAGTAGATATATGAGTTAAATATATTTATTCATAACAATACAAAATAAGCATGCCACAATGACGATTAGATGTGCATCAATTTCTACGAAAATATAACTTTTTGGAATTTGAGAATGTAATATCTTTTTTACGCACTGCCAAGAAATTTATTGTCACAGTGCAGTCAAATCAACAGTGGTAATTGTACCTATTCCAACTAAAGGACATATTCAATAAGAAAATGATGTCAACAATGATGCACGCTTGTAAATTTACGAGCAATGGGATCTCAAGTTAAACTCTTGACATAAGACATGTACCTTTAACTTTCTTTTCTCTACAGTACCTCTAACGCACAAAGAATGAACTCATTATTAAAAGCGAAGCAACCATGTTCCTTCTTACATTTTGGACTCTCTTTGGACAATCTCGCAAGTAATTTCTCTAACTTTCTCACTTGACAAAGCTCGTAAACTACTAATATTAGTAGAGAAGCATTACTCATGCAAACAAATAAAGACATTCAACAACATAAAAGAAAATGCCATCCCTGCCTCACAAATATTAATGATTAAAACATTAGGAAGTAATTCTTACTCTTCAAAGTTTGACATCCAATTGTCATTTGTGTCACAGTCATTATGTTGTAACTTGTGTCTGATTATTCGTGTTCACATTAGTATATTCATAATATTGATCAATGAATTATGAATTATTTATACTACTAAGGACGAATAAGTGGATGTTGACATCGTAAATTATCAGACGTGATTGATTTATTTTATATACATAATATATGCATAAATTAAGTTTCAAAAGAATATCACAATTTGTGATCATATGACTAATCTTTCTTTCGTCTCAAGTTTTTTTCCATTTTACGTCTAGATGCTTTATGTTGAGAATCATCATTTAACGCTTGTTGTCAGAAATGATAAATGAGATAAGTTCACAGAAACCTTATTTATTTGTTAGTTAAGAATCCTTGCTTTTGATCCATCATTTGTCATATATTTGTTAATTTTAATCCCTTACCTTAAAATTCCCTCTCTTATGATTTTAGGTTTTTCAACCTAACTGAAAGCAATTATCATTAATTGGGCGCCTAAATATAGCATTTCCTAACCACATTGCCTTTATTTCTTGTTTACTCACTATATTAATCACATATTAGTTACCTTCCCAGCCTTTACGTGCTACTTAAAGAAATTTCTCCTTCAAGACTAAAAAGAGGCGAAAGTTATTCTTAGCTCTTGCACACTGTAGATCTCCTCCCTATATGTGCACCTTTATTACTACTCCAATGAGACAGAAGAACAATAACAATTCTCTCTCCTATTCTCGCTCTCTCTCCCTATCTCCGTCTGAAGCTCGCATTTGCCCTCGCTCTCTCCAGAATGGCAAGAACATTGGGTGCTATAACTTTATTTGTTCTTGTTGTGTACGTCGGTGCGTACACGGAAGAGGAAACCAAAACTGCCATAGAGACCATGATAAAGCACATGCAAGGTGAAACAAGTCATACGGGAGACCCCGACCGTGTTAGAGCAATAGCTAACGGAGACCTTAAACCTCAAGTGTCGCCATCCGTGGAAGAATTGAGTAAAAAACTTGAAGATGGGGACACCAAAGCAGCTGAGAGAATCATATCACAAGGCTCCATAGCGTTGCCGCGAGACAGCTCCCAAGCAGATGCCGCACCTGTAGGATCAATCTCACACTCGAAACAAAGTAATATTTCTCAGGGACCAAGTGCTCAAGGACCGGCAGCACAAGAGTTCATTTCTCCGATCGCAAATGGCATCCCCACTAGAGATCTCGCTTTTGGCTCGTTTGCAACGATCATGACAGTTGTTGGTGTCACCTTCCTCGTACTATGAGGGACATTGTGGAGTAGAAGGAATCTTGCTTGTCCGTTTGAGTACTCCCATAAGGGTTCCACATTGTAAAAGCTTAGTTGATTGGACTTCGTGAACGTATATTTTGCACATCAATGTTATTCTATCGTTTGTCATGAAATATTTTCTAATTTTTGATACGTTATTAACATCATTGTCGTCAGCATCGCCAACGAGTTCACCAACATCACCAAATGAATTTAAATTGTTTTTTCATACAAAAGTACTCGAAGAAGACTTTTAAGGTGGTTCAGGTCGATTATGTTCTCATGTGGCAATGAATTGTTAAGTAGATATATGAGTTAAATATATTTATTCATAACAATACAAAATAAGCATGCCACAATGATGATTAGATGTGCATCAATTTCTACAGAAATATAACTTTTTGGAATTTGAGAACGTAATATCTTTTTGACGCACTGCCAAGAAATTTATTGTCACTTAGTGCAGTCAAATCAATAGTGGTAATTGTACCTATTCCAACTAAAGGACATATTCAATAAGAAAATGATGTCAACAATGATGCACGCTTGTAAATTTACGAGCAATGGGATCTCAAGTTCAACTCTTGACATAAGACATGTATTTTTAACTTTCTTTTCTCTACAATACGCTCAAGACCTCTAACGCAAAAAGAATGAACTCACTATTAAAAGCGAAGCAACCATGTTCCTTCTTAGTTTTTGGACTCTCTTTTGTCAATCTCGCAAGTAATTTCTCTTACTTTCTCTCTTGACAGAGCTCGTAAACTACTAATATTAATAGAGAATTATTACTCACACAAACGAATAAAGATCATTCAACAACATAAAAGAAAATGCCATCACTGCCTCACAAATATTAATGATTAAAACATTAGTGAAATAATTCTTATTCTTTAAAGTTTTAGAAATTCTTATTCTTTAAAGTTTTAGAAAATGCCATCACTACCTCACTAAGACGGACGTAAAAAAATTGAATGGCTCGGAAAAGGCTAAAATGAGTTTTAGAAATTGGAGAAGAGATTGACAACGATGTCTTTTTTTTAAAATACATTCAGGCCAAGGAAGCTATGTCACCCATATTGATACATACAACATCAACACAGTGTGCATCTATATGCCATATAGGAAGATAGTTGCCTACGTATCAAGACAATTAAAGAAGCTCGAGAAGAATCATCCAACACTCAATCTTGAATTGGCAATTATGGTCTTCACCCCAAGAGTCGATGACACAATGTGTAGGATGAAGATCTTGAATTCTCCACAGACCACCAAAGTTGAGGTACACCCTCTCACAACAAGGTCTGAACACGTGTCAAAAAAAAGAGATGGATCAAATTACTGAAAAGTTACGAATTTGTCATCAATTACAAAGCAAACTCAGTTGAGAATATCTTAAGCAAAAAAAAGTAAATGTCACTTATTCATTTTGGGGTGAGACGATGAAATATGAGCAATGAGCAGTTGCATCATCCAAATCAGTCTAGTGACCAACAATGATGGTGCAAGGATAATAGCACATCTTGCATGCTGCCGAAATTACTATGGAAGGTCGACAAATGGAAGTGAAGCATCATAGGTCACATGGTGTACTACAAGAGCTTAGAAATCCTCAATAGCATTAAGAAAAGGTAATGATGGATTTCATTAAAAGGCTTCCAAAAATTTAGCATGATAACGATATAATATGGGTAATAGAGAATCGATATACTGAGATAGCCGACACCATACTCATTAGAGAAAGATTAATCCATCGAAAGCCTCGTAGACATTCATTTTTAAGGAGGTTATCTAACTACATGGAGTACTGATATCCATGGCGTCGGATAAGAATCTACAGTGCATAGCTCAATTGTGATGGAGCATCTATAGAGTATTTAGGATGCGGTTGAACTTCTACGTCGCCTTCCATCCACAAATTGATGAGTAGCCTGAATGGACAACCAGACATTAGAAAAATATGTTACGGACTTGTGAATTGGACTGGAGTGATAGTTGGAACAATGAGCTCCCACCGGTGGAGTTAATTTGTGGCAATAGTTGCCACTCCGATATTAAGCATGGCACATCCACAGTCATGTATATATAGTAGATCATGTCGCTCACCTATCAGTTGGAATGAAGTTGATGGACGACAATTCTAGTTACAAAAGTAATGAAGCGACAAAGTCTGCTTCATCATGGAAAGGTTGAAAAATAGCATACACGAGACGAATCGTATACGAACATAACAAGATTGGAGGAACTGAATCGAAATGGAGATGTGACATATGTAGGACACATAAAGATGAAAATGTCATTTAGAAACTGAAATTTGAGATGAGAAAAAAAAAGAATTTCTCGGATTTGTTAGATAGATAATGTAATTTCTCTTTAAGCAAATTCGATGATGAATTTAATTTTAAGAAAGTTATGATGTAACGATCTCGAATTTTAATAGTTAATAAAGGAATATTTTATTATTTTTATTTTGGAAAATATGGTCACTAATATTATTATAATTAATATTTCCGAAAATAAAGGAAAATAAGGGAGTAGTTTAATTATGGATAAGATGTATTATGGAATTATTTAATTAAATTCTGAATTATTTAATTAATGAAATAAATCAGAATTATTAAAAAAGATTAATTAAATGATTAAATTTGATTGTGATTGGAAGTCATATATGGATTAAAAATTAGTCCTATAAATAAATTCTTAAGGCCGATCGTCAAAGAATTTTTTTCTCTCAGTGTTCGACGACAATGGCGTGATGTCTCGGAGACAAGAAGAAAGGAAGGCATGACGTTCTGGTACAAGATGTATGAAAGGGGGGATTCATAGAATTATTTATTAGTTTATTTTTAACACACAAGAATATGTTGGTGTCCGCGAGTGAAGGACTTTTTTCAGCCGCGAATTATGGTGCGAAAGCAAAACAATCATGTCCTGACATCAGTATAAGAGAAAGGGAATGAGTTGGGTTATTGTGCAGGAAAGGAAAAAAATCGAGAAGAAAGAAAAAAAAAGGTCACGCAGCGTTTGGCGGCGAAAGAGAGAAGAAAAAAAATGCAAAGGTGGTTTGGGCACAAAAATAGGAGAGAGAAAGAGATTGAGGGAAGAGGAAAAAAATATGAAAAAGAAAATAAATCAAGATTACGATCAAGAAGTATTAGAAAGGAGGAAGAGAGACAAGATGATATGTAAGATTGTAAGAAGAGAATTGATATGTTGGAGACGGTGTGCCAAACTTAGAGAAAGAAAATGACTAAGGAAAGGAGAGAAAAGTAGTGTAGAGGGAGAGAGAGGATTACGGCAAAAAGAAAACAAAACCTGCGTATGTCATGGGGTCATTCTCGGACACTAGACCACATGCGACGACTAGACGGATAGGCACCTAGCCAAGCCTATTTTGAGTTTGCAGCGAAAGTTTTCTGGTCGAGATGACCATGCCGAGAGTCGCTCTTGTAGGCATTGGCACGAATGTTGGACTACTCGCGGACATGACTAGAATGTTGGACTACTCGTCATAGAGATCGTGGCATTGGCACGTTGTGGCACCAATGCAGACGCTTGGGCACTTAAAGTTCGAAGGGGCGACGAAGGTACCACGGGACGCCACAAAGGGACACCGATGTGGGTTGCCACCCCACGCTCAAGGCCAGGACACTAGAATTAAAGGAAAGCTTACTTGTATTAAATATGATGAAACATAACATACAATTAGACCTCGGAAGGCACTAGTAAACTCCTCCCAGTGCACCGTAGGTATAGGAGTCTTATTACGTATTGAATATGCAAAAGACGTACCCTACGGGAACGTCACAGCTACTTGATCATTCATAAGGACGGTCTTACAAGATAAATGCCCTAAGGGAGGATAACTTGGTACTCCGCAATATTCCGCAGTGCGGGATGGCTGCATGTATTTCATGGTTTTGGCGCTGAGCGACCGAGGGCTATAAGTTGAGCGGCACTAGTGCCGCGAGGCTTCACGCTTCGTGTCACGGGAAAATCCTCGTGACATTCTCCCCCACCAAAGTCGGCGACGCCCCGACGCCGTTGTCCAGGCTTCCTCAGGGCCTTCGTCATCAATCTTGACTTCGCTTGTCTTGTTCAATTCTGCCTTCTTTGCCTTGACTTCAACTTCACCAGCATCACGCAACGCCAGGAATGCCCGCTCCTTGGGGTCTCGCTGAGGACTCCTCCCTCAGGCCTGCTTCACTCGCTGATCCTTCGTCCAATCTGGGTTCATCACTTGTGCAGCGTCAGTGGAGTCCGCCATGTGCGGTCTGACTTCATCAAGCAACTATCCGTCCATCAAGTCTTTGTTGGCTTCACTTCTCTTCCACTTGCGCAGCGTCAACTTGTTTGGTTTGACTTCTTTGGGGTGAAACAACTCTTGGATGCTCTCATCCTCGATGATCGTCCTTGAATTCCGATGGTTTGAAATAGCACAAGCTCTTTGATGACGACATTTGTAACTTGTCTGCTTCGGGTGCTTTGGGTCGCTATGATGAGCGACGAGAGTCTTCCCACGGAGGCTTCAGGTCTCTTTGTGGGCTTGACTCCCCATCTCTCTGTTGCAAGTGGTTGCAACATAGAGTCTTCCATTCCTCTGCCGAGTGAAGAGTGCAGGACCACCTCCTCCTTGGTGATCACCTGATGTCTTGATAGTCTTGAGGTAGGATAGGGTTCTTTGATATAGCAATTCATGCATTGTCCATCCAAGTCGCCATAGTGGGCGATGAGAGTCTCCCCACGTTCCCTTGTGGTTCAACTCATTATTTTCAAGTTGCAGATGGCTGCAACATAGAGTCCTTCATCCGTCGGGTGTCAAGTGCGGGACCACTTTCCCCTTGGCGATCGTCTAATGTCCCGACGGTTCGAAGTAGAGCAAGGTTCTGGGATATGACATTCTCTATCTTGTCCACTTCAAGTCGCTATAATGAGCGACGAGAGTCTCCCCACATTCCTATGGTTCAACTCGATCCTCCTACTTCGATGGGTTGTCTTTATCTTCGGCATGAAAGTTTCCTTTGTGCGACTTGCACTTCTCCCCCCACCATTGCCCTTGTCCAAGGGCTTTGGTGGTATGGCAGTTGTCTTGGCATGAACGCCTTCGCAGTGGCGACTAGTGAGCGGAGGTTGGGCGATCCTGTCGTTCCAACTCCGTCCTAGTCCAAGTCTTCAAACCCTCTGCTTGAAGAACATCAACGCTGGATCTTCATCCTCCTGGGTACATTGTAGGCGGAGCTCGGTGATATCTTTCACGTCCTCCTTCAACATGTTCATCTGGCCGATGCTGAACAATGCGACCTTGACCTCCAGTCCCAACTTGTCAGGGCTTGCATAATTGATGTGTTGTCACTTCTCCTGTCCCATGTCTCAATGGGATGCATGTTTGCCACATTCCACATTGTCGCGATGGCAACGTCATTTTGAGTTTGCCACATCTTGCAGGGTTCTTAAGATATGCCTTCTTCCGATCCTTTGACCTCCTTTGAAGCTTAGGCAACACCTTTGGAATATGTATGAGGCGAGATCGTTGTGCTCGTTCACGAAGAGGATGCACCTTAGATGCTCGTCCGTCCGCAACTTGGATGAAGTAATGCCATTGCGCTTGTCGACAAGGATCATGCGCCTTTGACATACTTGTCCACCGAGCGGTTAACCCTTGTGAAAGAATAGTCGTTCCAAGTCTTCAACGAACTATGGGGGTGTTCGTGAAGACGCTTCGCTTGGGTAAGCGGATTACGGTTGGTAAACTCATGGCATGAGCTCCCAACGTTACCTCCATCTCCATTCGAAGAGCCGACATCGCCAGTGTGACCTTCGAAGCAATTGGGTTGCGATCCTTGGAGGCCGCTTCGATTGCTCGATGCGTTATCCGAGAGGAAAGGGTACTCCTTCCTTCGGTTGGCGGCGGAACGCTTGACAGCAGCATGCCAAGGTTTACCAATGCTCGGACCATTTGCCAAATTGGTCGCTGAATTGAGGCGTCGATTTGCGTTGGCATGTAGCAGGTCCGTCCCAACCCTTGATGGATGACATCGCGCCGCTTGCGGGATGACACTTGATGAGGCAGGCAAGGCTGACAGCTCGTCCGCGAGTGTTTGCAAGTAATCAACGCTGAGAGGAAAGGGTACTCCTTCCTTCGGTTGGCGGCGGAACGCTTGACAGCAGCATGCCAAGGTTTACCAATGCTCGGACCATTTGCCAAATTGGTCGCTGAATTGAGGCGTCGATTTGCGTTGGCATGTAGCAGGTCCGTCCCAACCCTTGATGGATGACATCGCGCCGCTTGCGGGATGACACTCGATGAGGCAGGCAAGGCTGACAGCTCGTCCGCGAGTGTTTGCAAGTAATCAACGCTTTGCTCCATCCTTAAAAGTCATCATGGCGTGGCAGACGATGCTACGGCACAACAAGATACTTGTGATTAATGCTCCTTAGCCGATAGGATAATGTTCCTTCGCCGAAAGGGACCATGAACCTTGATAATTGAACTTTGAGCCAACTTCTTCCGTGAAGCAGTTGTGCACTTCACTTTGCATGACTGGGCATGCGATGCGACAAGTCACAAAATACCGAGCAGCGCTAGGTCATCACGATAGTGCATGACCGACAGTCCCTGAATGTGACACGGGTCCTCCGAGTTATACGACGCTCGTGTAAGCGACCTCATGGTATGAGTAGCGCAAGACCATCATGCGGAGCATATGGCCACTCTTGACGTAGCGTGACACTTCAAGATTCCCGACTGTATACCTGAGGTGGTTGATCTACTCGAGTGAGCGACGCATGACCGTCCTGATTAGGCAGGGCGATCAATTCCGCCATCATGATGCATAACGGACGTTCCTTGACACGACAGGGTGTATGAGGAACACGCTGCGGGGCACGACTGGGCGTGCGGCGAGAAAGCTTACCATGCATTCCTCTTTGGCGTCCATGATCGAAGACCATGGTACCAGTGCACTTGGGCGTGATGGAGTTTTTTGAGCGGAAGCACATTTCCTACGCTAGGGCACATCACGACGACACAAGCGAGTCATCGTCGTGGGGTAATCCGAGTAGGAAGAACTGCTCTGATTCCACTTGTACGGGGTCATTCTCGGACACTAGACCACGTACGGCAACTAGGAGGATAGGCACCTAGCCAAGCCTGTTTTGAGTTTGCAGCGAAAGTTTTCTGGTCGAAACGACTATGCCAAGAATCGCTCTTATAGGCATTCAATTACGGACATGACTAGAGTGTTGGACTACTCGTCATGGGACCGTGGCATTGGCACGTTGCGGCACCAATGCAGGTGCTTGGACGCTTAAAGTTCGGAGGGGCGACGAAGGGACCACGGGACGCCATGAAGGGACACCGATGTGGATTGCCACCCCACGTTCAAGGCTAGGAACTAGAATTAAAGGAAAGCTTATTTGTATTAAATATGATGAAACATAACATACAATAGGGCCTCGGAAGGAACTAGTGAACTCCTCCCAGTGTACCGTAGGTATAGGAGTCTTACTGCATATTGAAGATGCAAAAGACGTACCCTACGGGAACGTCAGCTACTTGGCCATTCATAAGGACGGCCTTACAAGATAAATGCCCTAAGGGCGGATAACTTGGTACTCCGTAATATTCCGCAGTGCGGGGCGGCTGTATGTGTTTCATGATTTCGGCGCTGAGCGGCCGAGGGCTATAAGTTGAGCGGCACTGATGCCGCGAAGCTTCACGTTTCGTGTCACAGAAAAATGCCCCATGACACGTACAGGGTGATGTGGAGAGAAACGAGAGAGAAAAAAAAAGAGAAAATTAATTATTTTCTCTTACACAATTTGATTGAAAGAAGAAACAAAAACATGAAATTTTGCCGAAGAGGTTATGGAGAGAGAAAACTAAAAAAAATGTGAGACATGGATAGAAAATGTTATTTTCTTTATTTTTACTTTGAGAGAAAACCAAAAAGAAATTCGTTTATTGAATTTCTCAGCCTTCATTTATTGGATTTTTATTTACTAGCAATTTTAGTTGTTAGTTTATATAGACTATCTCGTTATCTTTATTTTAATATTACTATGCTGATATGATATATTGCTTGTATGATTATTGATTGGTTCTAATCTGATTGTTATCATACCTGATTATCATATTTGAACATAATATCATCTTATCAGATCATATTATCATCATATTTGTTATCATATTCAATCTTATCATTGATTATGATACCGATCTAGTAATCTTTTTTATTGAATCTTATTTCACATAAATTAAATTACTAAAAAATAGATGTCTTAGGTAAACAAGATAAAAATCGAAAGCTATTGGGCTATTGCCACTAAACTGGTACCAATTAAATTGAATGTGACATATAACGTAAAAATTATGATTGTCTCGTGTATGGCCACTCGTCCCCCATCATACACGAATCTATTAAATTGAATTGGGCTTGTCCTGGCATTGATTCTCCACTAGTCAGCATGAAAGTGGCATGGTGTCCCTTAGTTGACCGAGCGCCCCTCATTGAATTGGATAATTCTGAATATTATAAATTAAATTAAATTGAATTAAAATCGAATCGAATTGAGTCGAATTGAATAAATCGTGATCATTTGAATATTGGCATTGATTGGCATTGTCTCTACCCGTTGAATCGAATGGAATTATTATTGACCAATGACCATTGATATTGAATTAAAATTTATTAAAGTGAATAGTGCCATGGTGATCAAGCATCATTGATATTGTTAATTATTAAATAACTATTGATCGTTATTTGACCTTTTCCTAATTTTCCTATTGATCTCTAGCTTTATTGTTCTATAGTTATATTGAATCATTGATCCAATCCTCTACTGTTAATTAAACAATGTCATATTGATCAGGCAATTATTAATTGTTATTGCTATTGATTTATCTTTTGACCATAGCCTGTTCATATTAATAAATCGCTATATTGTTAATTGATTATTGTATTGATCGCACAACTGACTCGTCATTTATTATATTTTATTTTCAATTGAGCATATTGATTATTTAATAAACCCTACGTACTGTCTATGCTCAGTGATAGACAAATGTTGCGCATGTCTAGATCGAGTGATCTAGTCTTTATTATTTCTGTATTTATTAGAATTGTGAACTTATTAATATTTTAATCATTTTGAATATTATGAATTATTAGCTATTATTATTAAAAAATTCTTCCGCATTTATTATTTATATTTCGCACTTAATAAATTTTATTTCGTAAAAATATTTTATAGAAAATTGTATAACGTCTTCGGAACAACTTTGAGCACGTGTAAGTAAATTACCCCACCATCAAGAAAAACATGAAATAACAAATATAAAAAATAAAAAAATCGTTGAAAGGATTAAAGTGATAAAAAAAATTGTCATTTATAACAAAGACTAAATTACTCTCCCCCATTTTTTATTTATTATTTGATGTGTTATGAAGGAAAGGGTAATTTAATCTTTTCGTAAATGAAAAAATAAAAAATAACGAAAAATATAACAAAAGTAGATAGAAGGACTAAAGTGAAAAAATTATGATATTTTAGGAATAAAAAAGTAAATCCGTAATTTAAGGTTAAATAAAAAAAATCGTGATAATTTAGAAGAAATTTATGAAAATAGCCCGTAAATAAATACAAATTTTGAGCCTAACATAATTCACATATTTTTTTTATAGCTTTTTTAATATATATGTATATCTATGGATAAAATGGGGTGAAACACCTTTGAACGTTTCGCAGCTGAAATCTGAACTATATATATATAGAGACACACGTGTTACTTGACGCGCATTATCATATTATTCCTACAGAAAAATCAAGTATTCCTTATATTCGACTAGTAATTTTAGTTGCCAATGGATGCAATAAAATAAGCATGTATTAGGATCTCTGATGTTTATGCGATTGTGGTTGGAATGATACATCATGAAAGAAAAGGAAAAGAAACTTTTTAATCAACTAAATGCAAGCTCAACAACATCGCAGAAGGAAGTTACCCAAACTCATACACAACTTGCATATAAAGTTTAACACCCAAAATGAAACTAACATGTTAAAGTTACTGATATTGTGTGCCATTACCATATATATGCTGCTAGCCAAATGTTTCTCGACAAGGAAAAAATACCTAAAAAGTGAAATAGAAATCTGTTCATGGTAAAGCATGACTGCAATGGAAGCCTGGTACTTGCTCAAGCTTGTTGAGTTGTGATATGATGACTCGCTTAGAAACAAAATTAGCAGCAAAGGGAAGAGGCTTTTATACCATAATGTTGGTTTGACGAAGAACATACTACAAACCTTGAGGCATTCTGACAGGTCGGTGAGGCTTTGGAGCTGCAGTGCACACGAAGGAAATCAACATAGTACTACCAGAAAAAGATAAAAATGGTGAATGGTATTCATATGATCATTTTATACTTCATTTTACAATGTTCATTACTTGGTCAAATCTGCATGCCATTTAAGCAAAATAACACAATGAGAATCTTCAAAGATTATGACTACAATTCCCTAGATTGTCGTTGAAACATGCATAGACAAAGTAATTTCCCCTTTTACTGCATGACTGTCTATCTATGACTTCATGAAAGGATGGAAATGAAATTGGCAAGTTATAAGCTTTCAGCCTTGAAGTGTAACAGGATGTAAACATTTCATGCAATAGAATCGTAACTACCTACACAGGATGAAAATCTCAATGGTCTTATCATGCTTAGAATTGCTTCAAAATGCAGGTAAAACGAATTAGTATGCCCGTGCAGGTTTATTTTCCCATCTTATGATTTAGATTAGCTGTGTACTATTGAGTTTCATAGCATGCTTGTCTTCAGGTAAACGTTGGTTAATGACAGAGGATAAAAAATTATGTCATTCTGGAAAGAACAGAAACATTTTCAAGTGCAAAAAAGGATAACAACAGAAAACATTACAAACATTATGGGCATAAAACATGTTTAATGGAGATACCGTTTGGATTTCCTTGTTCATAGAAGCATCTGAAAAGAGCAATTGCCTCTTCTGCCATTATACCTCCAGTACATTTGAAGACCCGAGGTTGTGAAGCCCCACTGCGGCCACTGTGACTTCAATAAGACAGCTTCAGTAATAAAATTGGAAATCAATAATAATCTGAAGTCCTCAAAATAATAAATAAATAATAAAAAAAATAATATGAAGTGTACTAAAAACTCAATGATCACTAAATATCACACAATAAAGTTTATAACACAATAAGACACATCATACAACTTTGCAAAGTACCTGGACAATTTTGCAGAGGCACCTTCATGGAGTGATAAGATTGATCCACATCCTCCAAATTTATCATTGGCACAACCATAAAATACCTTACGAATACCTAGTTGAAGAGTATCTGAAGTCATGAAAAATGTACCACTTTTAAGTAAATACTGAAGATATAGATAGGTAGGTCTGGCAAACCAAGTATTGACAATGCCGTTGCACACATTATGCATGGTTCACATGTAACATAGACATCACATCTTGAAAAATTTTCTGCCACACCCAATTGACTAAATCCCATTGCTTGCCACTTTTCAAGTAAATAATCAATGGCTTCCATTTCTGCATGTCGGGTAGCCTACAAATAAGGAACAAGTACATTAATAGAGAAAATGCATAGTGTTGATCCAGAAGTTATAGATCCTGTGAATAGATTTGAGATTGGAATCTATAGAACATAAATCTAACTCGTCTCAGCTAAGATTCGGATGTCAATGCTATACAATGTACATCTTCTATTTGATAAGGAAATTGCATTGAAAAGAAAAAGGGGAATACCTCGCTTTAGAAAAAAAAGAAAGGATGACCGGATTCCTCGAGTTAGTTTAATCATTTAACTGTCAAGAGTCAGGACTTCTGAAAGAACTCTAACCAAATGCAAATGCTAATATTTCTATCAACCTTTTTTTTAAGTGAACTATTTTTGCCTATATTTAAACTTTATTCTCTAGAAAGTTTTAGTACCTCTAACTTATTTCTAGTGTAAGATGCATGAATAAATATATCAGATTAAAACTGTAAGATCTTTCAATTTATAAACTACGAAGAATAAAAGAGAAAGAAAGCTTAATGACCACAGGTATTCAACAGAAATCAACTTAGTGTTTACTGAGTTTGCCAACACACACATTTCTAGTTGCAGAGGTGTGGTTGTTTCCTGATGCAATGACATTTCCATCTTTCACAATGACACAACTGCAAAAAAGAAAAAAAAATCACTAAAGGTTTGAGATGTACAAAGTGCCAAATCGATAATGCTTCATATGAGATTGAAGAGCTAGCAGACATACAACAAAAAACAAGCAAAAAGACATTAAAACAAACCTTAAAATATCCTACAAAGGAAATATAATAATCCTTAGAACATAATTGTTTATGCGAATTGTATCTTTTTATGATAACATAACTAAGTAGTTTAATCCACAAAAGGATTATCTAACATTCAATATGCATGCATTGAATTCAAAGTGTAGACAAATATGCATTTGTATAAGCATTCTTACATATGTACATACAATGTTCTGTAGTATGTAGTAATGCTAACTTACCCTACCGGGACTTCCAAGTTGTCCAGAGCCAGCCTTGCCTACAGAAAACAGGAAAAAAAAAAGAATTAAGATACAACTTATATCCAATATGTGGAGGTATCTTATATGGATTACAATGACAGAATCAAAATTCAAAATATCCCATCCCAGCAGTCATTCGACAATCCTCAAGTGAAATTATTTTCAACAACAACAAAGCCTTATCCCACTAGGTGGGGTCGGCTACATGGATCATACGACGCCATTCCGCTCTATTAGTAACCAAACCTTTCGGTATATTATTCACCAATAGATCTTGCTCTATTAGTTCGCCAAGTGTCCGCCTTGGCCTCCCTCTCCCTCTTTTAATCGGAAGTGAAATTATTTTCAAGCAAAGAAATTAAAATTTAAACGATGCAAGTATGATCTGCATGGCCACACTCTATGATTGTATAAACAAGACTCTTCGCACCAATGACACAAAAGTTAAATATCTAGCTCAAAAATACTATTTGGAAGTACAAAAAGAAAATACACTTAGTAATTACCCTAAAAAAATACATTTTGTAATACACAAGTAACTAGTGAAAAAAAAAAAGTCAATTGTGTGCTACAGGTGAGGTTCAAGTACTAAAGCAATATAAATGCAATCTGAACACACAGAATCATAGCATACATTCATACAACTTATGATAGATTTACTCTACCTGCTCTAAGGCAAGTTCCATAAACACGAGCATGGCTGAAGAACCCTGACCATTCTCTTGTGCCATCTAACAAGAAAACAGAAATACATGTTAGGTATTACATGATGAGCACATAATATGATGCGTCTTTTCAGAATAATAAATAATAATATCATGCATTCAAAAAATGGTCCCTAGTGCACTGGAGGGGTGTATTCTTTAGTAAATGCATAACAAATTTAGAATAGGATAAGAAGACTATTAAAAATGAAATTTCATTAAACATGTCGAACATGACCTAAGGAGAGAATTACAAATCCTTCCAAGAAAAATATGATTCCATAATCAATCAAAACTAAGGAATTACATCTAATGGTGGAGTGGTACTTGGAAGAGTGTTGAATTCTTCAAAATGTTACATGATTTTGTAATGTAAGGAGCAAGAGAAAAAAAAAGGGTGCGGCAAAGAGACAGGGATTTGAAGAAGAAAGGACAGGAATAAAGGCTAAAAGAGTTTACTAACAAGAGTGATGCTTTTGCTCATCTGTATAGAAAGATATTTTAATCTACTATTTTGCTTATGATATAAACTAATGAATAATCACTAAAAGATGAATGTCAAACATTAATCAAATGGTGGAAAATAAACCTATAATTATTACTATAGAATAGAAAAAAAACAAAATTATATTGTTTTTTTTCTAAATTAAGTGAATTGAACAAAAAATAATAAGAGAATTTAACATGCATTCCATCCAAAAAAGCTAAGCCACATCTCCTCGTGCGGTCATGCCTCTATGAATAGGCTTTGGTGACGTCGATGAAATGATAGGAAGGTCGATAGATTTCAAGTTGTCCTGCTGTTGTCTTCGTCTGAAGTCTTCATTTCATTATTTATGTGGGAGAGCCTTCAGCGTGTCTTCAGCTTCAAATTAGCTAGATGTTGTTGCTCTTTCCTGGGAATTCTTGAGGTTTGGAGGATGTTCAAACAAGAGAAGTAGTTATTTTGGTCGTTGCTGAAGTGATTTCTTATAGAAGAGAAGTGCTCTTGATTCTGACATTAGGAATGTTTTGAAGACATCGTGTTAGAGGGGAGGAAAGAAGAGACTTGGTTTTCCTGTTGGCATAGAATGCTTTTCAAACAGGAAAAGAAAGATTGGATTTTTGTCAGAGTTGAGAGCTCCTGCTTTTTGGGGGGATTGAAGCTGGAAGGCGAAGTGTGGAAGTTGTTCCTGGGAGAAGTGTGGTATGTAAGTCTTACATTTGTTAAATTAGCACCTTTGATTTCTTGTTTGTATGGAAGCCAACTTTGCTCCACCAATAAAAGGATCTGGTGAAAGTGGGATGTTATATGTCGCTGAACCATTGGATGCTTGTACTTCATTGACAAGCACAGACAACAGAAGTTCAATTTCTCCATTTGTGTTGGCCATCAGAGGAGGATGTACATTTGAGGATAAAGTTAGAAATGCACAACATGCTGGATATAAAGCAATTATTGTGTACGAGTTTGACTACGCTGGCGCATTGGTTTCAAGTAAAGTTTCTTTCTTAATCATGATATTTTGAATTCTTTAATTAACTGACAACGATATACTCTCGTTATCTTTATTGTTTCCTTCAATTAAGATGTCTAAATGGTTGGTTTATTCTTCGTTTTTGTTTTTTTGAGGAGAATGATTTATTCTCCTTAACTTAATTGTGACGTCTGTTTCTTTCATTTTTTTTATCTTGAAGTACCGCAAAGTTGTTTCTTAACTCCGCCTATGTTTTATAGCCGGTCCCAAACCCGGATAAAGGAGGAGGGTTGTGTTAGGCCCCGACAGCCAGCGTAAAACCCTGTCGAATCTCATGAACATAGATCAACGAATGGCGTTGTATGATCCATGTAGCCGACCCCACCTAATGGGATAAGGCTTTGTTGTTGTTGTTGTTGTATTTCTTGTTTTCTTCGTCCTGGATCATGTTACTCTGCAATGATTTCACTTGGTTTTGTTTTGTCCAACATGAAGTGTAGATGCAACTGTGAAAATGACTTGTGGATCTAAGTTCAGATTTTATTACTCTTGTTTCCTTTTATCATTAACTCCGCCTATGTTTTATAGCCGGTCCCAAGCCCGGATAAAGGAGGAGGGTTGTGTTAGGCCCCGACAGCCAGCGTAAAACCCTGTCGAATCTCATGAACATGAATCAACGAAGCGTCGTATGATCCATGTAGCCGACCCCACCTAGTGGGATAAGGCTTTGTTGTTGTTGTTGTTGTTTCCTTTTATCATTGGTTCTATACTTTTGAATCAAAATATTTTTCAAAATTAAGAATTCTAGTTGAGTTCAGTAATAATATGCTACTTTTGTAGGGATAGCTTTCAGGGTCTGAGAATTTCGACGGCAGTGAATAGTCTGTGTTATCCTTGGATCATTGACTTGATACCTCAGCAATAAAGCTCTCCCGTTTCGGTCTGTGTTGGATCCCCGAGCAGATTTTTGGCCTTTTGTTTTGTGATCATTCAGAGCATTTCAAGCATCAGGATTAGGACATGGGATAGGAATTCTTTCAACAAGGTGAAGTGATTGAGAAAGAAAGTGCAGGACATGCATAATGGTGACTACTACAATAATTCAAGGTTTCAAGAAATTATCACCAATAAATAACAAGACACGAATGAGAAGATAAAAGATAAAGACAATCAACATTGAATTATGCTATGTATTCTTTACCTACTCAAATTTCAACTTTTAGTGATTCAGTTATAAAATATAAACAATACTGATAATATAGTCACATATCTTTACAAATTAAATCATCTGTTTAATTCTCCAGGTATTTCAGGGACAAAAGACGTGTGTCTCAATCCAAGTATTAAGGGAGAATTGTGAGCTCAAAAATAATTCAACAAAAGGACAAAACTACAAAGTAGTTCACAACTTATCTGAATGATGATATTAGCCATAGAGGACTTATCTATGTAACAGGGTTCGTATGAATTATTCAAGGGAGGGAACAATCCAGAAAGAATCTAACAAAGACATTAATATCTGCTAAATTATGTTGTGAACTAGGATTTAATAGCTAATTAACCTCTCTAAAAAATAGATAACTAGCAAAGTCTTCCAAATTTCTAAGGAACAGTAATGGAAAATGATTGAGGATTGAGACTGTTGAGCATTGATTACTCACTGAGCAGGATTTTTTTTCCTCGCCGATTCAATGTATTGCAGCAAGTTTGTTAAAATCAACAAATAATCTTGTGTTTTCTTCCTCTGCGCCACTGCAAATGACTGTGGAGGAGAAAGAACGACTCCGTCTCAGTTCTATCCTTGAGGAATCCCCACCTTCCAGGCAGCAGTTGCATGACCTACTAGAATTTTCGCATCCTTCTTGCCCCTTTCGATACACAGGGATCTGAACAACTATCTCCACTACTAGAGGTGGAAGATCTACAGAAGAGGAAGGGGAACCTTTTTCATTTTAAACCATCATAAAGCTACTTCTTCACAGCAAGTAATCTTCTATTAAGAACTTCCGCAGAAAGCCCTGTCACCGAAGTATATGATGGAGCATCAAGGAAAAAGGGACAAAAATGGCACCAAATAATATTAAAGAGTCCACTAAACCCTAAACCCAAAATGCTGTAAAAGTAGAAAACTCGCTCGTAAGAATCTAAAAAACGCGCATAACAATTTAAAAACTTAATGAATCCCACGCAGAGAAAGAAGCGAAAAAAAAAAGACGGAGAACAAAAGAAAGGCCGGATCTTATTTGAAAACTTAATGAATTCAGTCAACTCCAATTGATTCGATCCAATTGTGATATAATCGATCTCCAATCCGACTTATTATATTTAATCAACTATTTTTGTCATGATATATACATTTTTTATTACAAAGAAAGATATATAAGAAAATAAAAATTAAGATTAAAAGGGCAGATATGTCCCCTTGATCATCATATATACATTAATATAAATTGCTCGTTTGCCGGTTAATGTTTTGGCCACATTGAAAAAAAAAATCCTATTTGTATTAATGGTCAAACATTGGAGTTGACAGATCTTAGAATGAAATATCGAAGATAAATTCGATAAACACCCTCCAAATTTATCATCTTGTCTAATTTTATCATCTAACTTTACTTTATAATCTGATCACATCTCAACTATTGATTTACTTCACTAGGTACTCCTTTCTAACATATTAATATAATAAATATAAAAAAAAATAGTATAATAATGAATAACAATAACAATAAAAAAATAGGGGCTTCCCTCCCTTCATCGCAGGTGAAGAGGGGGGCCTCCCTCCCTTTCTCGAGCTCGTTGGAGGTCGGAGAGCGCCGTAGGAATTGAGTCGTCGAAGTGGTGGGGTATTCACTAGGACAAGTTGAGGATACAGATTGGTCAACCCCACCCGACCCGACGACACCATAATTTTTTTTATTTTTTAGTCATTTGTAATCATATATATGATTAAAAATTTTAAAAATTCAAATAAAAAATTTTAAGTATAAAAATAATATGTAAATATTGAGAAAAAATTGAATGCTTTAAAAATTAAAATATTAAATAATTTTTTATATTAAACAATGCAAAAAATAAGAAAAAGATTTAAAAAAACAAAAAATGATAGGTCGAGCCCCTACCAAATATGATCGTGTTGGGTCGAATTTTGTTCGGTTCAACCCCGACACATGAACGCCCCTACTCTCACCCACCAGCTCTTGAGGTCGACCACCAGCAGTTGATCATTCACCCACACAATCGAGTGTCAATGACATCCCAACTCACCGCATCCGTCCATCTTTCGTCGCCATCACAACACAACTGTTCCAGGCCATTGTCCCCCCTCCTACACAGGAATGGCACCCGACCCTGATCAGGGCGGAGTGGCACCCGCCCCGCCAATGCAGGGACAATTTCATTATAAAATATGCATTTTTTACATAATACATATTCTTAAAATTTACAAAAATAATATTTTTATTAAACAAAAAATTTCAAAAAAGATTGATAACAATACAATAATTCTATTCTAAGTTTGTGCAAAAAAGAAATGAAAATAACAACATCATTTGCAAATAAAAAAATAAAAAAAATGAGGGCAGTTGCCCTCACCTCTGTGCACGGTGAGGGCAACAGCCCTCACTGCTTTGGGCGGCGCCCTCACCAAGTTCATGGGGTGGGCGCCGCCCTCATGAAGAAAGTGGGGGAGAAGGGCGGCAGCCCCTCCCCGATACAAGGTTGGGCGCCGCCCCTCTCCCTGTACTGAAGGGGAGGGGCGGCCCATCTCACCTGTGGCAGGAGGGGAGGGGCGTCCGCGGCACCGACCGTCGAGGCGGACTGGCGGAGGAGGAAGAGGAAGGAGACAGCCACACGGAGGAGGAAGAGAAAGGAGACAGCCACACGGAGGAGGAAGAGGAAGTAGGCAGCCGCAGAGGGAGGAAGGAGAAGAGAGGAAAGAGAGAAGAAAAAAAATAAAGAGATTAGAATTTGTTTGTTATTTATATGATAAATTAAATAATAAAAAATAAAGACGAAGATTTGAAAATAACGCACTCAGATCTTCGAAAGAGGGGGCGAGGGCATTACGTCGCGGGGATGGAGAATATTGCCATTCCTACTCTACTTCTCCAAGTTCAACGGCGAGCGGCGCCCATGGAAAGGGGGCGACAACCCTCTTCTTCGTTAGCGACGCCCTTGTCGTCAACTTTGCGCACAATGAAAAGCGCTAATAGACCGCGGCTGCCTTCTCCTCTTTCGCCTCTCCTCTTTCGCCTCCTTGAGTTCAATTGCCATTGGGTGCAACCCCTGTAACGCCCCCAAAATTTGACCCTAATTTTTAAATTTGTGCCGATTACATCGACCTTAACTTTGATCTAATTTCATAAAACTTTGCAGCGGAAACATAATATATTAACTTTAAACATTAATCATCAGACTTCATGGATAATTAAAATAAAAACCCAAAATAACATAATCCGGCCCATGGGCCAAGTAGGCTCTAACGTATACTCAATAAAAGGGTTCTTATAACATGATGAGTTCAAGTAAAATACATGACTTCATGAGGCTCATAAGTCATACATAAATGACTCTTACAATAGTTCATCAACATATGACATAACATAAGATAGATAACTTGGGCCATAGCCCGACTCGTCCTTGTGCAATGTCTTCGTCAAGAGGCCGTCACCGTCGAACCTAAACCTCATCCATACCTGCACGGATCCATGGGGTACAGGAGATTTCTCCCGTTAGAGTATGTTGAGGTCCATGCATGCTATGATCTTATAACATAATCTCTATATGTCATGGCATGTGCATATCATCATCATGGAACATAAATCATATGCATGCTATGAGCTACTTATGCATACTACATGACATGGGATCATATCATCATGGCAATATAAGATAACAAATAACATCATAATCTTTAGGTCTTGCATATCATAACTTATCATCATGCTAATACATACCATAATCTTATCTTACTTTACTTTAACATCTTTCATCATGTCATGATATGATGTACCAAGTGGACATTTACATGGCATTCTCATAAGTGCATACTTCATCATACTTCTTTAACATCTTTACTTTATGTCCCAAGTCATTCATCATTCATATTTTCATCTTTCATCTTTACTTATATACTTTCTTATCTCGTTTGATTGGAAAGACCATGTTGAAGCTCAAGGGAAAAATGGCTAGCTAGGCCAACATGTTGGGTTCGCGGAAGGCCAATAGAGACGCCACGCTTGGGGTGGAACTCGCCTCATGGTTCCGCGTAGGCCCAATAGAGACGCCACGCTTGAGGTGGAACTCGCCTCAAACTTATGGAAACGCCACGCTTGGGGTGGAACTCGTTACCCGAAAAATGCCACTCTAGGGGTGGAACTCATTTCCCCTTTCCTTGATTGCAACAAGTCACCTTCACGCAAATCCGTCTTTTACTTGCTTTCATCAATACATACAATCAGTCACACATGTTGCATGTTTTAATCTTATTTAAGGTCGTACATACTTCAAATCATACTAGGTGTGGTCATTCAATCATAGCAAATCAGCCTCCAGAACGGACGATCATTTTGGGTATCGGTCGACCATTGGTAGGATATCGGTCGACCGGTCGGGTTATCGGTCGACCGTTATGATCCATTCGGACGATCGAAATCAGACTTCGGTTCGTCCGCTAATCACATAATGTGACACTTTATATCGGACGACCGTTATCAAATTGGTCGACCGCTCATGGATCTTTCGGACGACCGAAAAGGGATTTCAGTTCGACCGCTAAACACAGAATGTCCCGACTGTTTTATCATCACATATCGGACGACCGCTTGTAAATCGGTCGACCGGTACTTGACTTTTCGGACGATCGAAATAGGGTGCTCGGACGTCCGCTAATCACAGAATGTCCCGACTCTTCCAAAATGGGCGACCATTATAGAACCGGTCGACCATTATAGAACCGGTCGACCGTTGGACAAAGTTTTACACTACAATGGTCTCCAGAACGGTTGACCGATACATTATCGGTCGCCCATTCTGTGCCGACAGATATACGACTTTTACATCACTCCATTTCAAATCTTTCATACATTGACATATTGAACACATACATGATTCCAAACATCATATAGGACATTTCTAAGCATTCTTAGCATTTTAATCATGAATGTCATAAGGTTCTCACATGAAGCATCTAATCATGCTAACTAAGTTCATACATGTACATAAGCACAAAACCATTTCATTTGAGCTAGCATAAGCAACAATGAACATCAGATTTCCAAATATGATTAGCATTAAAACATAAAGCTTCATAAACATGGCACATACAAGCACTAATATGCATAAGCCCTAATCATCCACTTCAAGAACACAAGTTGGTTCTTCATGCCATAATCCATTCACACAATCATCATTAGGGAAGTTATTAAGGGTTTGGATCCCCTCAAACATACCTTAATGGCAAACCTAAACCTCTAATCTTCTTCCTCTAGCTTCAATTCCCTCTTGCTGTCCACATAAGGAGAAAAACACATGAGCTACTTCATTCTAATCACTAAATGGAGGGAGGGAAACATGCTTACTGTAGCTGCAATGGTGTGCTCCTCTTAAGTCTTGGATTACTGTAGCTCTATAGTGAAAATGAGTGTGGAGTGGAATGGTCGAATGGAGCTTGGAGAGAGGAGCTTAGAGGCAGTTCACTGTAGCTTTTAGGAGGGTTTTACTGTAGCTTTCGGCTGGTAGGTGGGGGTTAGGTGAGTTAGGGTATTTCTTTATGTTATTTGAGCTTGGGTTTGTGGGCTTGGGCCAAAAGCGCGTGGGTCCTCATGCGGCTGGGCTTGGGCTTCATGCGCCAACTTGTTTTCTCCCTTTTTTTTATTTGTTTAGGACGTTACAACCCCACCGTCACCGGCACCCGTAGAAAAAATAGGAGCGCGGGTTCGCTGGCGAGCATCGCTTGCCGAGAGAGGGCGAGGGCCACCCACTTCGCCGAAGGTCAATGTCACCATCGACATGGGCAACCCTTTCCTCGATCGCACCATAAACTGATTCCTCGAGGTCGGAATTGTAATTGTTATGATCTCCCTTCGTCGCCGCCTCCGCAACCCCCGTCGGTCGCCTACTCTCCATCACCACCTCTCTCGCGGAAGTCGACCCCCACCCCATGCCCTGCACCGCCATCGACTCCCAAGACGCCGTGCAACGTGTGCCCCATTGATACACTCAAGCAAAGCACTTGCGTCGACCTGCTTGGCGGTCTCGTGCATGCGGTCGTCAACCAAGTCAGAATGTTGCTCGCTGTTGGAAGGGGTGGCAGATTGGACCTCTGCACCACCGTTAAGGTGCTTCATCGGGAGAGAGGGAGTGGGAGAAGGGGGACACCCCTCTTTTTATTTTTTTATTCATTGTTATTTATATTTATTACATTCGCCACATCGTTCAAAGTTCATAATATTATGAGGTAAATTATATGAATAGTCTTTAATTTTAATTTGTAATTAGAATGTCATATAATTTTGATTTTCTTGCATCTTTACTTGCCCATTGATAGTAGATTTTTCGATTTCTTCGCTTACCTGACCGCCACATAGACTTTTATCTTTTATCCATGTCATTTAAAAATAATGAAATAATAAAAATATACAATAAAATAATATTAAAAAAAATAAAAATGGCCAACGTCGGCCAACTTGACCAGCGGGGCCATTGCCTCCCTCTCTCTCTCTCCCGCGCGCGGAGAGGGAAGGGGGGTGACAGCCCCCCCCCGGGTAGAGCTGGCCCCCCTTTCTCTCTCACGGTCAGTGAGGGGATCTCTCATGCACTCGTTGGCGCGAGAGAAAGGAAAGGGAGGCGTTGGCCCCCTCTGCAATGAGAGGGCTACCCTTTCCTCCCTCAGTGACTGCGAGGGGGCATCCGCCCCCTCTATCCTCTATTCGAGCTTTTTGATGTCGACGTCGCTATTTTTATTTTTAATATTATTTATATTATTTTATTATGATGACCACGTAAACAAGAAAATCAAAAAATTCACTATCAGCAATCAAGTGGACGAAATGTGCAGGAAAATGAAAATGAGAGGACATTATGATTACAAATTAAAGTTAGAGGAATATTGATATATTGAATTAAAGTTGTGATCGAGCCTACATATATTCTATTGATATAAACATTTACTTATATGAAAAATTACTTTCCGAACATGACGAAGGACAGAAAGTTTTTTCGAAATTGGATTGGAAAGCAAAGAATATTTTTTATTGTGCTTTGGATTCAACGAATTTTAATCGGATTTCAAATTGTGAAAGTGTAACTGAGATTTGGAAAAACTCATCACTACTAATGAAGGAACCGATAAAGTTAAAGAATCTAGATTGAATATTTTGAATCATAAATACGATTCCTTCAATATGCATGAAAATGAATCTATAAATGATATGGTGGCTCGATTTAATGATATTCTGAATGGCTTAGCCTCTTTGGGTGAGTCTAGAACTAACCCTCAAAAAGTGAAAAAAATTCTCAGGTCTCTCTCATCATGTTGGCATACAAAAAGGACGATGATCGAAGAAAAAGATTTGAACAAATTGGATTTTGACGATCTAATTGGTTCACTTCTAACCTATGAGATCGGAATCCAAGAAGAAGAAGAATCAAATGCTCCCAAAAAGAAAACATTGGCTTTGAAAGCAAGCAAAAGTGAAAATGACTCGAGTGAAGAAAAAGTAGACGAAAAGAGACTCGCTCTCTATACAAGAAAACTCGATAAGTATCTCAAATTAGTGAAAAGGAAAGAAAAGAATATGAAGCATACCCGAAGATCATACAAAAATCACAAAGAAAAGGCACCTCAGAAAAGAAAGACGAAAAGGCATAAAGAGCCAAGTGAAGATGAATCAAATGAATCATCAAATTCGTCTGGTGATGATGCATATTTATGCTTAATGACACATAATGATGAGGTATCTTTCAACTCTTCTTATTGCTCTAGTGCTAATAATGATAATGATTATGAGGATGATAATATCAATTTTGACGTGCATAAGGAATTTTCTTTCTTAATTAAAAAATATCTTACTCTTAAAAATAAGAATAGAAAATTGATGGATGGCCTTCATATTGTGAAAAATGAGCTTGAAAAATTAAAAGTGGATAAGGATACATATTTTATGAAAAATAAAAATTTCAAAAATGAAATTGAAACTTTGAAAATTACACATGCATGTGAAATTATAAAATTAGCATGTTCTTTAAAAAAGGTAAAACAAGAAAATACTCTTTTGGAAAGTACACAAAATAATGAAAGAACTATTTCTCATATAATGAAAAGCAATCTTAGGAATCATTTTGGAAATAAAAATCATTATTGGAAATCAAATCATTCATATGGTAGAAAATCACATTTTAAATGCTTTACATGTGGATTTTATGGGCATTATGCATATCAATGTAAAAAGAGAAAATCATCACAACATGACATGATTTGGATTCCGAAAAGAATATTATTGACTAACAAAATATGGTAGAAAATCACATTTTAAATGTTTTACATATAGATTTTATGGGCATTATGCATATCAATGTAAAAAGAGAAAATCATCACAACATGGCATGATTTGGATTCCGAAAGGAATATTATTGACTAACAAAAAAGAACCCAAAGAAATTTGGGTACCAAAAGTCACTTAATTGTTTTTCAGGTGTGTCTCACATGCAAATTACAAGACGAACTGAAAATGTGAATGCACAAAGGTTATGGTATCATTGGTCGCATTCTTATATTTTTTAAGTGATTAGGCCTATTCTTTTAATTTCATTCAAAAATTTCAAAATGACTATTTCTTTGAATGAAAAAAAAGAACAAAAGAAAATTAGTCATAATGATAGGGGGAGCATGTTAAAACTTCAAAACTTTATTGTGACATATCATGAATATCATTGTTGCATCAAAGTTTTATGTCATATCCATAAATATCTTTTTGAATTTCATCAAATTGTCTTCATTTTACCATTATAAAGTAGTCATAAATTTAGGAGAGTCATATTTTCAATTTCTTATGTTGAAATACTTTCTACATGACTATTATATGACAAAAGGGGCAAAATATTTTTTTTTTTAAAAAAGGAAAATATTGATTAAGGGGGAGTTACATATGATTTCTTATATGCTTTATATATATAAATTATTCTTTTTGATGAAACAAAAGGGGGAGAAGTATAAGAGAAATATGATCTGAATATCATTTTATATGAAGAGCACCTTACAATTAATATTTATGTGAATATCTATCATTGTAAGGAAAGCTACGTGTTAGGGGGAGTAAAATTATTTTACAAGAATTTTACAACGTTTTTGCAATTTATATATTTTTCATATTTCTTGGTTTGTCTTCATCAAAAAGGAAGATATTGTTGGATCTAAGTTTTAATGACATATTAAATTATATTTTGATGATACAAACTTTGAACGATTAAAGATAAAATGCTAAATAGTTTAAAGAAAAAGAGATAACTTTATGCACTACACATTGATTAAGTAATTGGCACTGCTCTTATTAGTTTTGAAGAAATGTGTAACATTGTAGAGAATTCTGTTAGCTTTCCATAGACTCCAAGATCATCTAATTTGGATAATTGTGCATAAAGTTATGCTCAAAATAGTGCAGGGCGGTCAACCTGCCGGTCGAAGTTATGAAGGTCGGTTGAGATACTCCGGTCGACCGATCAAGGCATAAACTACTCAAATGAAAACTGCGAGACTGTACCGATCGAGACACCGATCGATGGTTCAGTCGACCGACCAAGTGCTGAAGCTGCAGAAATGAGCGCAACGGTCATATAGACCGGTCGACCGGTTCATTAATGAGATCGACCGATCAGTTGTGGCAAATCAGAAAAATGAGTCAACGGTCATATAGACCGATCGACCGGCCCATAAATGCGATCAATCGGTCTATTACTGAAATAAACAGTAACGACTATATTTTGAGGAGAAAATGTGGAATTAATTCTGGACGAATTTTTTACATACCAGAGCCTATAAAAGGAGTGTCAAGGCCAGAAGCAAAAGTATCTATCCAAGCATTGAAGCAATACTTCAAGAAATTAAAAAAAGATCTTTTTCTTGAAGTTATCATTTTAATTGTGCTCTTCTTTCTCTCTTCTAAACTCTTGTGAGCCTAGCATTGTAAAGAGAGAAATATTTTGTTCAGAAAAATAGAGAGAGCTCGTGTGTAAAAGAGCTTCTAAATCTTACCTCTTGAGCGAGAGAAATATATTAGCTTCCTAGGAGGAGAGTTAGCATTGCCTCTCAAAGCGGAGAAAATGTTGTTGTGTAAAGAGCTTTCTTTCTTGCCCCATTTGGAACAAAAGAAGTGTTAATGAAATCTCCGACGATCTCGAGGTCGAGAAGTCAGAGCGGGGACGTAGGCCAAGGTGTAGCCGAACCTCGTCAACAACCATCAAGTCTTTGTGTTTGATTTTCTCTCTCTCTCTCTTCCGTTCATATTGTGTTTATAATCTGAATCGCAAAAGTTTTAAGAATCGATTTTGTGCTTCCGCGACGAATTTCGTGAAATCGATATTTTCGATTAAACACCAATTCACCCCTCCCCCCTCTTGGTGTCCTTTGAGATCCTACATATAATATATTAATTGCATATTATTTATATATTATTTTGTGATTTTTATGTATAAAATATTCTTATTGATAACAATAATAAAATAAGGATTTCAAATTAATTATAATTAATATTTATGATTTTATAAGCTTATTTGGAATATTTTTTAGATGAAAAAAAATTAAGCAAGGATAATGAGATCATCTCGATTTAATTTTCAATTAATTGGAAATAACTTGATCTAGGATCCGATTAGAACCTATTGAAATTCAGACAAAATTTTCAGACCCCATAAAAAACAAGAAGGATAACCAGTTCCTTCTAATTATCTTATAGCGTTATAGATATTCAGTACCAAAATAATTTATTCGTGCTCGTGTTCCCACAAAGAAAAAGTAAATTAAAGTGGTAAGTGATTTCTTTTCGTTTAAGATTTCAAATTTTTATAAATGTAAAAAACTCTTATTCGAAGTTTTACTTATTATTGACATGTACGTGATTCAAGACGACACAATCGAATTATGAGCTCAATGATGAGTTCAATGATCAATATGTTATTTAACGTCATACAAGTTGAACCGGCCACATAATTTTTCAGATACGGGAGCTGAGTAAGAAAAAAAGTAAATTCTGAGCAACTTGATCACACCAGGAATCGAACTCTGTAATATTTTTTTCCCTGTGACGAAAAAAAAATATTTCTAAAACCCTTTAAAATAGAGATGATCAACTTTAAATTGCTCAATCGCCAATGGATATCAATGACAGAGAAATTTTATTTAATAATTGTTATTTTTTATTGTACATAAAAAAACAGTTGAGAGATCGTTTTCCAATTTAATTTACAGGAGATTTCCTATATACATTTAGAGTATTTGTTTGTTAACTAAATTTAATAAATGTGTTGGAAAATTCCCATGTGCCATTCCTGAATTTTTTTTTTGTTTAAAACTTTGACCTATTAATTTAAAAATACCTACTGCTTTAGTTCAGTAAACTACAAAATTATTTCAAATATTCTATTATTCTTTAATAATTGAATTCCAAGTCTATTCGCTTATTAATCTACACGTGCGCCAATATGCTGTCATTAAGTTCAATATCAAAATCATCGGAATTAGAACGAGCGGAAGAGATCTTATCATTATGCGTCATTTAGTATAGAGGAAAGAGCCCCTCCTTAGCGCTAAGGAGGCTGCTTAGCATTATCGCGCACGCGTTTTCTTCATAACATTTTAATCTCCATCGTCGATGGCGTCTTGAACGGCTGAGATTGAACGGAGGTGGCAACGTCGGAGCTGGGCATCGAAGAGGGCAAGGGCGAAACGGAGGCGGCGGCTGCGGCGGCGGCGCAGCGGGTGGACAGTCGATCTTGACGTTGGAGGGAGGGCGAGGGCGAAGTGGAGGCGGTGGCGGCACAATAGAGGCGAAAACGGTGTTGGATGCGTCGAGGAGGGCAAGGGCGAAGCGGAGGGGGCGATGGCACAAGGCGACGATGGCGTCGATCTCGGTGGCGACGACATTAGAGGCCGAGGAGGGCGAGGGCGAAGCGGAGGAGGTGGCGGCGACAGTGTTGGAGGCGTCAAGGAGGATGAGCACAAAGCAAAGGAGGAGGAGGCGTCGCGATAGACGATCGGAGATGGTGAGGGAGAGAACGCAAAAGCCGGCGACCGACGAGGAGGCGACGGGGAGGAGGGAGCAGAGGCGAGAGGCGGGCAGGGAGGAGGGAGCGGACAGAGGCGGGCGGGGAAGAGGGTGAGGCGGGCGAGACAAACGGACACGAAAAAAAAGTCCGACGGCCCAGATGTGCTATGCGGGCTGCTTAGCGCAGGCGCCTCTTTCCTCTTTAGTATATATAAGCATCCTTACTCGATAAAAAGTTGCCTTTTCCACTTTTACTTACTCTTAAAGTTACCCTTTTTCACCCTTACTTACTCTTCGTGTTTTTCTCTTTCATTTGTGAAAATTTCTCCTTTGTCCCAAAATTTTTTTAGTGCTCACATAACCTTATATTTGACACCTCGTTCCTTTTTTTTTCTTTAACCAACTTAAAATATTTATCAAACTTAGTTACATAAAGTGCAAATTCTTTATCATCAACTTCACAAATCTTCTTCACTTAACTCGTCAGTTTATCCATTACAGTAATGAAAGACTTCTTGTTTAAACTTGTTTATTACAATTGTTTTGATGTGTCACTTTGATGAATGAGACAGAAAAAAAATAATTTAAACATTAGTTCTATACTCTTAATAATATTAATAAAGCGAATAAACATTTTTATTAATGCATTCATAATTAAATATTTAGATGAGTCATATTGAAATTTAAAATATTTAATCTAAACTTTCTAACTTTTTTGGTAGCTTCATGGGTAACTATCAACTTTTTCCAAATTTCATTTAAACAAGTATAAATGTGATTGAATTTGGTGGAATCAATGACACGATGCAAAATATTCTTTATAATGAAAAGCTTATTTTTGGTAATGCAATGCACATAATCAATGTTATGCAAATGAAGTAAACCTAGTAGTGTCACGAACACCTTGCAACGCACTCGTCGATCTCCGAGATATCTTACTCTTCATTTTATTTTTCTATTTTTAGATTATTTTTGTAAGTTAAATTTAGCGTGACACGGTAATGACAATCTTATAATTATACACTCAAAAAGTGTGCTCCCGAAAATCATTCTCCACGCTATACATCACCAACCTACTACAAAAATCTATTGAATAGTAGAGGAGAGTCGGTAGTCCTCCCCCGAAATCTTTATAATCAAGTATTCTATTCTGAACAATAATTCAAAGACTTTGTAATCCTAGCGCATTAGTCTCAAACATGGCGTGGCAACCCATACAATAGTAGAAAACCCCTCACTTTTATGTTGCCACTTTCTATGATGGTAAAGTCCCTATTGCTCGCTGCATGATAAGATAATGGCAAGAGATCCGAGCATGTTTGCATAATACAATGTGCACACAAAGAAGAGGGTCGACACTACCTAACAGGATGTCAACTTCAATGTCGGAGACTTGGTCCTTTAAAGCTAGTTTAACATCTTTGACAAAGCGAAAAGAATCTACACAAGAACCTCATGAGGTGATATTCATGTCCGTTTAAGTTCCTAAAGAAGATAGACAAAATTGCTGATCACAATAGGTTTTTATCCCATTCTAGATGCATTTCACCCATATCGAGCTCCTATTTTACCTAACTTTTGGTCAAATATACATGGAATGCATGGATTGTGATAACTAGTTGATCTTTCTTATTTTATACTTAATTCCATGTGCATAGAGGTTCTGAATTGCTAAAATCCATAAATATTTCAATTCTATGCCAAGTTATTATTTTTAGGGCAAGTTATCATTCCAATGTGCAAAGTTATCATTATTTTAATTGAGCTAATTTCCGACGATTATCTTGCCCTAAATCCCTTTCCATCATGAATTATTCATATTTGGATGACCATATTTCAACTTATGCAAAGTTATCACTCCATTTCACAAGTTATCATTTTTTAGTATCAAATTATCGTTTTAGGGCAAAACTATCATTTCGATATGCAAGGCTGTCGTTTCTGCATAAAAACCTTAGGCAATCATTATAGTATTGTCATAACTCCTTGCTGCCCTAATTTGATCACATTTGAATAACCACAACTAAAGTTATGACAAGTTATCATTTTTAAGACATTAAATTATCATTTTTGGCACCCAAGTTATCATTCCTATGAAATCTTATCCACATTTGATTTCTGATCTCACTCACTTGCCATCCTAATCCCTTTGATGCCTTCAATGCTCTGAACCATTCATATTTGAACATTTTCCAAGATATATGCAAGGTTATCAGTCCGGGTCTTCAAAATTATTATTTTCATTTATTGATTTCACCCCTGCATAACATCATATTTTATTTGATATTGGAGCTAATCCTAGTAGCTGTCCTCATCCTTATTTATTTATTTTCTATTTGAGGACTTTGATGTTTGTGTTCTATCTCTTCCAGCAGGTATTATAAAGCTGAAAAAGGTTGGAAAAGAAGGGAGGACCACCTACTTTTTGCTGTCCAAAAGCTGTCACCTGAGATATTTTCTGGTCCATAGGACACTTGGCACAATCAAGGCATAGGAGAACTTTCTGATGCTGATCTAAGGGTGGAAGAAATTCATATATAAGCTGAAAACCCTAAGGAAGAAAGGAGAGGCTGGCCATTGCAAGGAAGGGAGCTGATTGGAGCTGATTGGAGCTGGAGTGGAGCTGAAGTGTTGCTGATTTGCTACCAACAGCCCTCAAGCCAGGATGATTTGCTTTTATTCTTCATTTCATTGTGTATCTAATTCTATAATTATGAGGAGCTAAATCTCATGTCCCCTAGGATAGGGTAGTAATTTATATTAATTTTGGACAGATATAGATAAGTCTGATTTCCTGAACTGAATCAAGTTCTGATTTCTAGTTTTGCAATTTTTTATTTCTATTTCTGAAATCTGTATGCATGAATCTGATTGTCATTGTAAGATCATAATTGTATTTACAACTGAGAAGTTGTCATTTGATCTATTTCTTGTTCAGAAATGAAGCAAGAATCAATGCCAAGTTTCTAGATTCAATCACAACTACAAATTTGATTTCCTGAATTCTGAATTCTGATTTTCTTGATTTTTTATTTCTAAATTATTCAATTCTGTTTTCATCATTGTTGAGCCCTGATTCAATTGATAACTGAGAAGTTACTTATGGTTTCATTCTTGTTCAGAAATGAATCAAGAGATAATGGTGTTTCCAAGTTTCTAATCCCTGAATTATTGCAAATATTCCACTTGTTGATTTTTTATTAGTAAAATTTGATTTCCTGAATCTTTGGATTTTGTTTTGCTGTTGTAAACCCTTGATCTCATTAAATCACTGAGAAGTAAATTCTAGGGATACTTTGTTGTTCAGAGATGAACCAAAGAGCAATGGCAAGTCTGAATTTCAATGAGTGACATGTGTTGAATTCCAATGTTTGTTAGGTGCTGATTTCTGAATTTTCTTGTTGTTGATTTCCTGAAATATGTGGAATCTGCATTGTTATTGTTAAGCCCCTGATTTCATTTAATCACTGAGAGGTGTACTTAAGATTTTTTTGCTGTTCAGAGATGAATCAAGAAGCAATTGCATGTGCTGAGTTTCCATACATAATTATGTGCTGATTTTATCCAACTCTTTAGTGAAAATAAGGATTTCATTTAAATTTACAGCTGAGAGGCTAATTTAAAATTCTCTTGTAGTTTAGAGATAAACCAATGAGCATTTGCACTAATGTTGGATAGATTTCATCCATGTTTAGTTGATTGAAGTATTCTCCTCATTTTCAAAGTGAAATTGATGGTTATCATTTCAGATTTCACTAAATTGTCAACAATCAGCAAGGGACTTGATCTTAATCTTAATGTTAACTTGATTTCAGTCAGGACCTCTTCTAATCCTACTTAGCTAATCAATCATATGAAAATATGATAATTAGTCCTGGTTTATTATGCTGTGATAACAGCCCATTTCCAAGTTGAATTAGAAGTGATACATATTGAACCTTCCTCATTGATAGATAAACCATTTTAGCTCTTAATTTAGCATTTACAATTCAGTTTTGATAACTTTTCAAAAATCCAAAAATAGTTATCATTTTAGCCATTTATAGAAATCGATTTTCACTTTCCTTTAATTTCTTGGAATTTTGACTTTAGTTAAGGCTAATCTAGATTGTTTAAGGAGTCTTAGGCTTCAAATCATTGTGGATACGACATTTTGGTAGACTACAATTGACATGTATACTTGCAGTAGAAAGTGAATTAGGGAGTTAAATTAAAAATTGAAAAATATGAAATTTGACCCCAAAATCAGCAAGTTATCACTACACCCCTCAATATCACTATCAATTGCCTACAAGCTCGATCTCAAATGAAATAATATTCTGTTTCATGTCAGCCTGCTGCCCTGCTCAAGCCATATAAAGATTCTGAAAGTGGGTTTTCAAATCATGTTCTGCTGATCATCCATCAATATTTTACCAATCAAATCAAAGTAGTGCTTGTCATTTGAGAATTGAAGCAGAGGAAAGAGTACCTTATGCAATGGAGTGTAGATCGGTCGATACAAGTTGGGAATCTCAAAAGCATTATGAGGCCAGTTCAATAAGAAGATTGAAGAATTTAAAACTACAACATTGATGACATCATCGACTTGAGTGGAGGAGAATGTCACAAACTTCTTGCAACACGTCTTCCGACCATCGAGTGATCTTATTGTTTTTTTCTATTTTTAGTCTACTTTTGTAAGTTAGACTTGGGATGACATGTCAATGATGATCTTGTAAGTTCACACTTAAAAAGTGTGCCCCTCGAGATTATTCTTCATGTCATATGTCGCCAACTTATCACTTAAATCTATTAAATAGTAGAGGAGAGCAACTAGTCCTCAATCTTCTAATGCCCTTGTAATCAATCATTCTATTCTAAACAATGATTCAAAACTTTCGTAATCCTAGTGCATTAGTTTCAAACGTGATGTGACAACCTACACAACATAGCCTTCCGATTAAGTGTTGTGCATTAACATCTGTTTACTTACAAACATCTCCACCCAATCGTTCGCTCAGAACAAACATTCTAAAAATTGAGACACTTGACAAGGCACAAAGCAAGTTTTCGCTCGATCAAAAGTTTGCATAGATGATCGACATGTCTAAACGTCCCAAACAAAAATGACCCGTTTCACTCGTCCCATGTACTTAACCCGCTAGTCCAATTTGGGTAAATATACAAATCATAAAAGATGACGTGAAGTGAGAAAGAACCGATAAAATTGAGAACCCTGTAAAGGAAAGAGATGATTGCATTATATGTAAGAATGCAGACTTTAAACTACACAAAAAAATTAAAAGTACAACAAAGGAGTTCTTGGCAATTTAAAATAAAAAATGAAATAGATAAGTAATATAAAATATAGCATACTTCCTATGTGGGAATATTATTCCAGTATTTTTATTCTTTTACTTTTATAGGGTTCACAATATATTTTTAAATATAATTAGGAAAATTATTATTATAAAAGTTTATTCAATTCAATTAAATATTATTAAATGGATCTGTGACCTTGTTGATAAATCGGAACCAATTGTTAAAGCATTAGTCGTAATTTTTTTAATCTAGAACAATTAGTTTCAAGGTAAAGAAAATAATTGTATTCTCCTAGTCAAAACATGCCTCCAAAATTACTTGCATAAGATGCGGAGGGAGCTTGGGGTGAATTAGATAAAATCTACTCACTACTTAAATAAATGTCTCGAGTTTGAACCTTTATAAACATAAAAAATTCTCATTGGAGTCTCATCATAATCAGACGTGCTGTTCAGAAAGACATCATATTAGTCAGAATCGATAATCTGAAACTTCAACAGTGTGCATAATGCTTATCATTGTATGTATTGGACCATCGACGTCGCTTTCTGACACTGGGTGGCAACTGAAAAAAATGCCTCCAAAATTATTTGCATCATATGGTCCTAATTCAGCTGCGAACATCAATCATACTTGGTTAGTAGCTTAGCTTTCAATATGTATTTAGACGGTGGTATTATAAAATGGTATCAGAACCAACCTCACGTGCTAACTTAAGACACGTGGGAAACACAGGCCATGGGGAAATACAGATCGCTCAACGTGGACGTTAAGCCCCTTGAGGGGAAGTGATGACCTGAGCTCTAAGGATGAAGATGGTTGATTAAATAATTCCACGTGAGCAAAATATGAAAATGATCATGAACTTATACAATAGCTAACCCCTCCATCATTCACCTATCAAGACATGTTTTAAATTTGTAAGAGCCGAAAGTCCAAAGCGAACAATATCTCGATTAGATCGAGGGGTGTTACAGAATGGTTTCGACTTCGCGTGTTCGCTTGAGTCATATCAAAAACATAAGTCATGGGCTAACATGGATCGTTCAACGAAGACGTTAAAATTTCCAAGGGGAGAATATTATAACGACATGAGGTCTAAGGACCAAGATGGTTTAATTAAATAGTTCCACATAGGCAAAATACGGAGGTGATCATGGAGCTACATCTTTCACCTATGAAGACACGTTTTAAATTCATGTGGGCCAAGAGGTGTTATAGTGAATTCATATGATTATGGAGTGAAAAGGAAAATATAGAAAAAAGGAAAGAAATTAGGAAATGAACAAGAAGAAGGTTATTTCAGCTTAAAAAATTGAATTTATTATTATTAACTATTTGGAAATCAATTTCTTTCAACTACTAATATTATTAAAATATTTAAAATCTTTACCATATTAGTTTTTATTAGTGGCACTGTTTAAGTGGAAGAGATTATTAATTCATAAATAAATTTGAAAATCCAATCATTGAAATATTTTTTTTCCCATAACGACCCTAATTCATACCAAGAGATAAAGAATATTTAAACCAATTGAATAATAATAAGTCTGGCTAGGGGTAAATGTTTTGACCATGCAATGCATCTGCCATCTCAAACCCAACACCTTTTCCTCTATCTTGTGCCTTGCCCCCACCACCCACCCCCCCAACTTACCCAACACGTTTCTCCTCCGTCGTCGGCCTTGCCCCCTCCCCCCTCTTAAATTAGGATAGATAAGTTAAGAAGATATTGTTTAATAGTTTTATAAATATTTATTAATTTTATCATATGTATTGGCCCCCTCAATTTTCTCATGGGTTCGTTTGTGTTCCTCCTTGTCTCCTCCTGCTAAGCTTCCATGGGAGCACCGTTGTTGCCTTTGCTGGTGCCGTGGCGTTGGCTATCGGCTCATACACTGTGACTCCATCAAATCGCGGCTCTACCTAGGCAACCTGACCTCCTATGAGCTCCTCGAGCACTGCGCCAACTATTGCCAAGTGCACGTCCAGCACATTTACTAGAGAGCTCGTGGCTTCAGCAATGGTGTAGTGACATACGACATCGCCCCCATCGTCATCCACATACACGGAAGATACGAGTACCTGGCTCGGATCTACATCGGGAGTCGAGAGATCTTCCAGTATGTCGAGTTGGACATCGACAGCGATCTCATCTGGGTCCAGTTAAGGATGGTAATATTCCACACCCCTTGGGGTGCCGACTTTGAAGAATTTTGTCCCCGCAGGTGTGGGAATGGGGGGCATAATGTCTTTGAACCTTCTTTCAAGGATTGGGGCAGGGACAATTGCCCCCGTCCCATATTTAGCAGAGATGAAAACTATTAAATCTCAACCGTCCATTCTTCTATATAAATATAATAACAAATCCTAACTCTCTCTCTCTCTCTCTCTCTCTCTCTCTCTCTCTCTCTCTCTCTCTCTCTCTCTCTCTCTCTCTCTCTCTCTCTCTCTCTCTCTCTCTCTCTCTCTCTCTCTCATCCATCATCACTGGCCATCCCCCCGCCCTCCCTCCCTTCTTCGTACACAAAGGAGGCAGTGCTGCCCACCTTAGAAATTCAGAGAGGGAGGATCGTTGCTCTCCCTCTCTTCGTGGAGGGGGCAAGCTGCCCCCCTATATAAGTTCAAAGCGGGAGGGCTTCATGGATAGAGGGGGGCAAGCTGCCCCCTCTAGAAGTTTCCCACTTTTTTTTTGCCCTCGCTTTTTTTAACGTTGAAATCTTTTTTAATATTAATTATGTATGTTAGAAATATCGTATAAATATTTAATATTTTATACAATTTTATTTTTAGTTTATAATTTGAGGATCAAGTCCCCGGGGAGTTCAAGGATTTGCGGGGATCAAAGCGGGGTATTAAATTAATGGGGGTAGAGGCCGGTCAATGGGGTTGGGACGAGAGTGTCCCCCTCCCCGAATAGAGTTTGGGTTCCAACCCTAGGTCCAGTGTGAGCCAGCCATATGTAGGCAGCCTCTTGGTCCAAGATGCTCCCACTATGTTCCTACATCCCTTGCTCTGACAAGGCCATGTGTATGCGGGACTATTTTTGCGGTGTCTTGAGCTGATGCATTGAACAGGACATGGCCCAATGACTTCCTTACTATGGAGAGCTTCTCGTACCCGGATGGGTCACAGTTCTCGAGATCACTTTTGGGTGCATGTACTCCTCCAAGGCAAACACCTTCACAACGATGAAGCTTGTCGGGATCCTAGGCATGGGTCGAGGCTGCTAGTCATTGGCATCGCAGCTCACCTTCGGCAAAGGCTTGGGCAGTGAGTTCACATACTGCCTCGTCCCTTCGTGCGAGACAAGGATCAACTACCTCCATTTTGGCGACAACTTCTCGTTCGACGCTAGCACCAGTGAGTACCTGAGCTTGGTCTAAAATCCACGGATGGCCAAGTACTACGTCAACCTCATGGGAATCACTTTTGACAAGACTCGATTGGACATCAGGAGCACGACCTTCGCCATCAAGGCTGCTGATGGATCCCGAAATCAGCCCCACAACATGTGTCACGGCGAGTCGTAGAGTGCGCTACACGATGGACAATGCAATAATTGACACAATGACATATAAGAAAATTTAGCAGCAAAAAAAATGACAAACATTCATATCCAATCTACATACAAACATAGTGAAAGCAACATAACATAATTGACCATATGGCAATAAGTCCAAAGAACATCAAGGTATACCATGATGGATAATCCAAATATACAATAAGACTCGAAGTCTACAAATATGACAAAAAATTATCATAATCCATAGTAAAGCCCATAGGCTGATTGATACATGGCCCATAAACACTATGACATAATAAGGCCCAACATGAGGCCAACACTATGACATAGTAAAGCCCATAAGGCTAACTATCGTCATGAGTTTATCACCAACTTCATCCTGAGGTTCACCTTTCATTAGTTGTATGTAAGGATCATTAAAATAAGAAATTCAATAACCCATAAAATGATTCAATTAAACCCTTCTTGATAAAATAATAATCAATAAGTGATAAGAAATGCATCATAAAACAATAAGAACAATTCTCAGTTTCACATTTCAATTCATTATGTTCATTGCATTAACATCTTTTAATACACAATTATCCATATCCATTGCATTCATCCTTTAATGCCCAATAATTTCACAATATCATATGTTCTTGTCACTTAATCAATTATATTAGGTTCTCAAACAAACTTTAGTGAAACATTAATTATTCATTCATTGAGGTACTTGATTGTCCTTGCGCCATTGGCTAGCCAAGTATGGGTCGCACTTACACCCAAGATGACACCCCAAGGGCATTGCCATTCCCATTACCCTCGTCATGTGGGCACACACAATAACAATAAGTCATATCCATCAAGTACTTAATCTCAATATGTTATTTCAATAAAAATGATTCATTTTAATCCTACAATTTAACATGGAAAGTCAAATTCTAAGTGAGTCAATCAATAACAACGCAATCATGCCAACAAATGCACAAAACATGACATAGCATAGTATCAACTAATAAATAATTGATAAAAGTATTTCAGCCCAACCCATCGACCTTCCTCGATCGATTGCATGAACTGAGGAGGGAAAACTTCTGCTAGATGACCCTTTCGATCCATCGAAAACTCGACCAAAATCGGAGACTTTCAATCCGAAGCTCGGTTGCAATATGATATTCAACCGAAGAAGGCAAAGACTTCCAGCTTATGATCGATCGAACTATGATAATCGATAAGTCGACCGAAAGCTCGACCAAACAAACTCAAGACTCATAACCATATTTTTTCTTAAGGAGCGGTTGATTGTTCCACTCAACTGATGGACCGTTCTGCAGGTAAAAACCTAATTGCTAAGCTTAATAGTAGGGAAAACTCGACCAATTGTCCATTCGGTTGACCGATCTATGACTGAAATCATGAAAATAGATCATTTTAAGTTTTCATTTGTAAGAGTGATCATTCCTAAGATCATTCTATGTCTACCCTACATGTTCCATATATTTAGGGTTCATAAACATGTATAAATTTGGGAAAACAAAGCCACATTCCATTTAAGACATAACATTCTTAAACCATTGTATGAACTCCCACATTTCATAGAAAATCCATCACCCACAATCATTAACAAGAAAGAAGGACGAAAACAAGTGATAGGAATGATCAAATTGAATCCAGAAAATACAATCACATTCTCATCCTAAGAACGGTTAGAATGAGATGACATTTGGCTTCACCCTATTTACATACTTATTTTAAATAGTGCACAGATTCGACACCCTGTCAGTTCAAAATTCATAACTCACTCTAGTCATCAAATTGACTAATTCTAATTTATCTTCGCATTAGATCCCTAGGTCAGTAACATATGACTTTCTCAGAATTTATTCTTTTACAATTTATTCTTTTACCATTTACCCTCATAAATTCTTACAACAATTATAAGCTACACATGTTAAACAATTTGATAGTTGAAGTTGAACATTAAAACATTAATTTTTTAGATGAATCCATGCTATATAGAAAGATGACTAACCACTTATTTACTCCATGAATTTCCTTCTCAAATTATCTTAGTATTAATTTTGGTGAATTTTCCAAATGTGTCATGCTGCTACCCAAGGCAGATTGATATTGAGTCGATTCTTTAGCCATAGATCTCAGTACGCAACTCCAATTGAGCTGAAACTAAATCTTATAGAAACTCGACTTCGATATCTCACCAACCATATTATACACGATTTTATGACAACAATAATGTACTAAAAAACACATTGCAATAGAACATACTAAAGTTGGACAAATTATGGATGAATACGATTCTAATTAATATTGGATAAATTACATAAAATACCCTCCAACTTTAACCTTTTCCCAATGCTACTATCCAACTTCACTTTGCAACAAGACAACCCTCCATATTTTAATCATCGATCATTCCCCAATTGTTTGGTTGATATGGTGCCCACACGACAAGTTTTCTCTCCTCCACGCAAGCATCTAGTTGACGTGGCATCGTTAAAAAATAAAATAAAATATTTTATTTTAATATAAAAAGTATTTATTATTTTATTTTATAAATTATTTTTAAATACCAAAAATATTGTTTTAAATATTTATATACTTTTTCTACATTTAAATAGTTTATTTCATACTTTTTAAATTTTAAATGCTATAAAATTATTCAATTAACTAAAAAATTATTTAAAAATAAAAAAGAAAAAAACCGAGTCATCGGTCGGGTTTGGTCAACTTGGGTTGGAATTTTTCAACCCGAACCCGACCCTTCCCTTGGTCGGGTCTTGTCAGGTCAACTCGTGTTGGAATCTTTCAATCCGAACCCGACCCGACCCTTGGTCGGGTCTTGATCGAGTCGGGTCGAATTTTCGGGCCGACCCGGTGAACACCCATAATTTACTTGTTCTTAACCATTAGGCCTTGACTTCATTAGGCCTTGACTTGAGACCACTGATGCATGTGATCATAGATGAGGGCATGTATGCCGACTAACTAGTTTCATAACTTAGAACATGAACTTTCTTCTATCCAGCTATAATTATGAAAAGTGATATATTAGCACATGAGAGCTACTTTACTATTTGTTCGGTCACTAAATTTTTCTACCCGCAAAACCCTCTCCCTTTCCTTTTTTTTAATAGATACACTTTGCATTTGTTGTCGCAATTTTGAATTAGGGAACTGAAAACAAAAAGAAGGGTTCCAATCAAGAGATTCCTCACCTTTCTTCATAAAATACTCAGCTTAGATGTTTATGGTGCCAAAACTGCATACTCTTATCCGCATCAAGTTATGGGATGGAGGAATAGTTATTCAAGAGATAGATAAAAAAATGCTCACAATTTTTTCCTCATTTGTTCCGAGAATACTCCAGTGAGGTGCTTAAATTATTTATTAAAAAAAGTAGAAAAACATTTCTCGATTGACAAAAGAGACAACTAACACATGCAAGTGCATGTAGAAATAAACTTTATAACTTATTAACTATACGAGCTTCCTATGGCATATCACAATTCAATATAAAACAGTCCAGATAAGTATAAAATTCGATTATGAGAAAAATTAGTCTACACGCCACGACTTCGATCTATAGTCAAGACAATTAACCATGCTTCTATTTTTTTCTTCAAAAACGCTCAAAAGATATTAGTTCTAGGGCAAAAATAGCACTCATAGTGTTTGATAATCAATGATTGATAATATAGCAAAAAGAGTATATGCATTATTTTTTCAAAATTGACGATTCAAACTAAAATCAGAAAAAAGTTATTATTATTATTATTATTATTATTATTATTATTATTATTATTATTATTATTATTATTATTATTATTATTATTATTATTATTATTATTATTATTATTATTATTATTATTATTATTATTATTATTATTATTATTTCAGAAAATAGTGGCATTATCTTAGTAAAATTTAAAATGTAGTTAGAAAAATACCATTGATTCACTAAACTTAAACTCAACATTGTTCTTGGCCAAATTGGGTGGTTATGTCTTCATATAACGGGAGATGATAAAAGTGGAGGCA
Organism: Pontederia crassipes; assembly: GCA_030549335.1. Lineage (NCBI taxonomy): Eukaryota > Viridiplantae > Streptophyta > Magnoliopsida > Commelinales > Pontederiaceae > Pontederia > Pontederia crassipes. The sequence goes on from CM060190.1 coordinate 43,850,948, forward strand.
TGTACTTGTGGCCCTTGATTAACGCCCCCCCACAGTTAGGCACAGATGCGTTTGTGGCCCTTCCCATCTTCTTGTTCTGCACAAGGAGACTCTTGATTAACGTCTGTTGTTCAGGGGCGAGGTTGACATACATGTCGTCCACATTTGAAGCATGGGGACGCAGGTGGTGGCATTTCAGGAAACGGTAGTGCAGCATATCGCGATGCTGCTGGCACTGGCGGCTCGCTTGCATACGTCCGAGCAAAATTGGGTTCGGGTCCGGATCCACTATGACCCGGACTCCTAGTTTATGTCGAGTCTAAATTTTTGAGATTATGTACCGGTCCCGATTAGTATCAAAACCCAGTTGAATAATTTAATCAGGAATTAAATCAGATCCAAATAATTATTAATAAATATTAAAAATATTAAAAAAAGTTTATACAATTAGCAAAATTAAATCATAATTTGATTAAATAAACATCAAATTAGCAAAATATTACATCAATTTATCACATAATAAGTCAATTTTAAACATTTTCAAAATGAAGCAATGAACTATCAAATTAATAAATAATTAGAGTTAGGTAGCATAATTATTATTTTATTATTATTACAACTCGGTCAAGTCACGGGCTGAATTTTCATATATTGGACTCGGTTCTAACATGAAATGCATCGGATTTTCTCTTTTGATTCGGTCCTGATCCGATTTATAATCAGATCGAAAATATTTTTCGAATAACTGGGTCGGTGCGGACCAGGTCGACCCGGCCTGTGCTCAACCCTACACTTGCGGGTGCTTCGGGTGACAACTGACAAGGGTTCAATGTTGGGCTCGTCATTGACTAAAAAAGATTTTAAAGATTCCTATTTATAAAAAAATCCAAACAAATTCTTGTCAAAGTAAAAATAAAATAAAACAAAAAATTATAATCGAATTAGGGAAGTAAATATTTAATCTTAAACAAAGCAAACAATACCAATGTTAGAAAATTTAATTTTATCATTCCCATGTCCTTAAAATCAGTCGTCTCAATTTTGACCAGCAAAGCTTCATCATGATACTTTCGAGGAAGAATATATCTTCATGTGATGGCGAACTATGCTTTTCTTCTTAGAGACTTGTGTGTAATTAATTGATTATTCGTTAGTTAAATTGCCTACTTGAGATTATGATTCCTTCCTTTAAAGGTTAAACTTTTGATTATTCCATTTGAATGCCGTGATAAATTTTAAGAAATTCCAAACGCAACCACTCAATGTTTAGAAACAAATTCATATTCACTAATTAAGTAAAAGTAAATATTAATAAATAATTCATAACCTTGGATTAACCGACTGGCCTAAAAACTTCAAACTTAAATTTTAACCGTCTCAACTCTCAATACGACTAATCCGGTCCAAACCATACAAGACTGATTGAGAAAAAAAAGACAAGTAAAAGAAAATTTGAATAATAACAATAATAAATCTTAGAGGATTAAAAAAAATAACTTAAAAATGAAAAGGCTATTACATTATTAAGTTAAACTTTCTTACATTTAAAATATAAATATATAAAAAATAAACCTCTATCTTCCCGAAGAAATGGATTAGCGTCGATCAATGGAAAAATACTCTAAAAAACTCACTTGATTAAAAGAAACAAAGCGCGTGGCCAAGATTAAAATACATAAAACCTTTACCATGAACATTTTTTCCTGCAAAACTGTTGCAAATATAAGAATGATCCTTCACCCTGAATACCAGAGGAGGGTTTCTTTCTTCACTAAAATGTCATCTCATAAGATGTAATAATTCGCTTGACCATTTTCTTCCGATTGTGGATTTAACCTAACAGAGTATACAGCGCAATAAGATTTAAAAAAAAAACACTGTAACGGAGGCATAACTTTTTGCGATGGCCTTGATCTGCACATTTTGAATTATCCAATAAACGTATAGGGCTTTCGTCAAGCATTGGAAGAACTCCATGGAAAATCTCAAGTACTCGAGGGAAAATAATTACTCAGCCTGAGGCATTTCTTCTCGCGGCATAAACACGGTATGCTGCGATTCCCACGACCGCAACGGCAGCTCCAACTGCATGGCAGATAACAAGGAAACGATGAATGAAAGATGCAACGCACTGAAACCAGGGTTGGCAGCAGAAGAATCCAATAATACAATGAATGTCTCTGAAGTATGAAATATGTGGACAATAAGGAGATTTTTAAATGTTTGCATCAAGAAAAGCTGGCTATCTTTTCTTTGACGAAGAAAAGCTGGTTATCTTAGCATCAAAAGCAGTAACTTCTCCGCCAGAAGTAATTTGACCTATAAATATACCAAGAAAATGAAAAGATTGGACTTTCCAACATTTTCTAAGTCCGTAAAGCACCAGACCATTAAAAATTCTCAAAGGAAAATGAACCAGCAAAGTTCTTTCTCTATGACTCAGGATAAGGTCCAAGTTTAACGGGTGTAATGGAATTAAGTCTCGACAGGAATCGCAATCACAAACCCAAGATCATAAATGTTACTGGTTAAAGATGTATAATAACATGATTTAAGTAGGTAAACTATCAAAAACTTATCAGATAAAATGTTTATGAAGTTTGTTAGTTAGCTGCATAGATGCAGCCTCACCTAGGTAGATCTAGTATGACAAATATGAACATCTAACAGTATTATCAGCATCTCTCCTTTACCAATTATACTTCTTTTGCCACAAGCTAGTAGGCGAGATCATGCGCAGGAGCTCAAGAGCAACGCTCCGGGTCAGAGTTCACACAGACAGGTGCACACCGGAGCTCATGTGAAGAGCTCTGCCACGGATATCATGTTACATCTGACCTGAAGCTCATATCGGTGCTTGACACGGTCACTCCGGGGCAGAACTCTTCTGAAGATCAGCATCAGAGCTCACACAAAAAGCTCATAGGCTGAAGATCTATGTGCTAGCTCATTGGAACTCCGCATTAGCTCTATGAGCAAGTTCCATGATGAAGCTTTGTAAGCTCACCCATTCAACAACATGATTTCTATGTGAGCTTCCGTGGAACTCCTACAGGATGGAAGGAGTGTACCAGAGAGGAAGAAGCAAAGGAAAAAAAATTATCAAGCAGATAGTTTGAAAACCAAAGGTTGGCATAGGCATTTTCACTGTCTCAAAATTCGTTAACATGATCAAAGGAAAATGAACTGGCATAGTCATTTTCTTGTGACTCAAGATAAGGTCGAGCAACATTAATAAATGCAAATAGATTGAATTCCGCACATGAATCACAATCATAAGTCCATAATCACAAGTGTCAATTAGTTCTAGATGTAGTTTTTTTTATGTGAGGGGGTTCTAGATGTACTTAGTAAGCATACCTGAAACAAACACAAGGGAGCGATTCATCAGACGACGATATTGCTTGCGGCTTCTGCCAAATTCAGTCTCGGGAATACTCATATGGGGATTCTGTGAAGCACTAACTATTTTTCGGAATACACTATTGAAATCTCTTAACTTCAGGCTGACAGGTATAGGTGATTCAATTCCCATGTCCTGGCTGACCTAATGGACAAAGAGTAAGATTTTAACAAGAATTCAGCTATAACAAATTACTAAAATCAAAATTTGAATTATTGCACATATCACAGCCAAAAGTAAATTTCTAGCAGAATATTTCTTGAGAATGATTAACTAAAACCAAAAGTAAAAAGCAAGAATGCTATTAAAAGTAAATAGTATATTAACGTAGCAGTGACAACTAGAATCATGACATTGGTTCTAAGCATTATTTTCCTAATGTAATTTCATTGACAAGGAAATTATTCAGTGACAGTAATTTTTTAGGAGTATTTAACAGTAATTCGATTCACTAAGTGAGTATACACATGCCCCATGAACCATCCTTCTTAGGGAGCAAAAGCTCTCCCTTACAAAACCTTAAACCATATTTTTAACCTGCTTCTGGAAGATGTGTTTTTTTTGGGCTCCTGTAATAATATGCAAATTTGGAAGGCTGGCTCCTGGTAGAAAATCCAAGCAGTGCTGTCCAGGTGGCAGGAATCAAGAAAATTGAAGAGAACTCTTGGGAGTAATTCAGCAACAACACAAGGAATCAAGTGATATTCCTCCGACTAGTTGGTGAGCAAATAACAGCAAAGAACAGACCAGCTTCAAGGACTTCGACAGGGAGCTCCAACTGAGGTAATTAAGAAACTTTATTGTTGAGGCGCTGGTTCAGAGGATATTTCTCTTCTTTTGGCCTCAATGTCATTCTCGGTGTATTGTTCTCAAAGTGTATATGTTTTTGCACTCGAAATGAGTGGAATTCACATCAATTGCCATGGATATCTGAGAATATGACAGCATTCATACTCAAGAAACTGTAAACTACAATGTTACCAAACTGGAAGTCTGCATGACAGGGAAACATACTTCGAAATTCTCTTCGGGATCCATCCAACTTGGTAGAGAAAGCGATGCAGATAAGTTCGACGTTATGTTAACAATTTCTTTGGTGCCGATACTTTCTAAACTACTACTATCAACTATTACCACACAATTTCATCAAACATAGCATCGAGTACATAAATTTTCTTGATTATTTGCAAGCTTCTTTGGGGAAAGAAGAAGACATTTGATGACAAAAGACAAAGGGTTACTAACATATCACCATACTCTATATTACTGTTGTAATCAACTTCACCACGGTTCTGCTTCAGTTTCAGGCTGGCAAAATGCTCGAAGCTCGTTGATGATATTCATGAGAGCAGGATCCTGGTTGCCAATATTTATAACAGATAATCACCTCAGTTCTAGCAAATCAGGCATTCAGTTTCTCCCATGTTGAAGCAGATGTGAGATCTGCAGTCGATGAAAGATCTCTGCCATGAACTCTTTGTTGCACCAGGAAGTCAACACGAAGCGTGGGTTCGCATGGACGCACTCACAGGATCAGGTTTGCAAAAATTTGCTCTTGGTCATTTTTTAGATGATATTCAACCTTTTCTGCTACGGAAATAGTTTCAGGAATATAAGTACAACACGTCTCCCCACATTCTCGAATTGCTGTATGTAGGTTCCAATCAAATCGAGCTATTTGCTTTTCCCTGACAGATAAATTATTACAGAACGTTAGCCTAAAAGTTCTGTAGTACACAACACTCCTGAAACCTTGACTACAATCTTGACACTGATGAAAGATGCTCAGAGTTTGATAGTAAAAATGTGCTTCGATGGAGGTGCTTCACCTTCGCCCATGACAGGTCTGGCTGTTTTCCTTTGGAGGTTACAGGAAGCCAGCAGTGCTTTCACCAAGAGGAGGTCCCGCCTTTGAGTTTATAGACTCCCAACTTGACTGTCTTTCCTCTGGTATCTCTATGTATTCGAAGAACCATTCTACTTCTTTGATTCAATTGATAAACTCTTCATTTTTTTGTTTGAAAGAGTAAAGGATGACTACAAAGTTGGGTAGTCATCCACTTTGAGGAGAGATGTACGAGCGTGTAAAGGAGAATTACAATGGGCGTAGGTACTCCAGAAATTTAACCCACTCTCTAAGCAAAAATGATGCTTGATGTACAAAGTTCCCCTCCAATTCGTACGGTTCTGCTACAACCAAGTTTCACATGTGGCATCCATGGAAGCTGCCCATGGTCATCACCACTCCAGTTGGTTATGCATGGCGAGTCTTTGCAGCAAATCCCAATGGTTGTCCCCTCTTGATGTGTCAATGTCTTTCAACTCCAGATGACGCCGTGGCAGAGGGACAAGCAAAGAAGAGATGTTCGACGTCCTGCAGCACCCATCTAACTTGGTAGTCTAGTGAGAATACTATCACGCCTCAGTAGCCAGGAGTATCCTGACTTCTTCAATTTGTAGCTGGAAATTGAGACTTGGAAGTTCTTTCATCTTGTTTCTCTGGTTTGTTTGATGTCACGGAAGTTCATCATTTCCATCACTCTGCCAACAATTCAGGTTGTGTGAAGATTGTCCATTCTTCTGTACCTCGGAATGTTGGCAAGTTGGCCTAACCCAACAGAAGCTGGGTTGGGTTGTCTCCGATGCTCTAATCAAAAACAAAGTTGTTGATCTGTCTTGATACCAGTTGACATAATGGTGGATCCTGAATTAAGTTGGGCAATTCTGAATTAACCTTGGATTAATAATCTTCAGTTTGGTAATTCAAGCAGATCAACCATAGAGGGGAGACATTGTGTTTGTCCTTGAAACACTGGTGAAAAATAGGGGTTGCTGTTGGCACAACAGCACAAGCAACTCCCTTGCTTTCGATCATATGACTATTAACTCGAAAACAATTGGATAAAGATCTTTGTTGAAGGAACTAGAGTCTTTTTGTAGGGTCTATGGAAAGATAAATATAAATTTCTGTAACATTCCAACTCAGATTAATACTCCAAACTTCCTAAACTAAGATAAGACTCTATCTTTAACAATGGGTAACTATTTCCATACTAAATCACCAAGGGAGAAAAAAAGAAGATAGAAGAACAGCATACCCTAGTTGAGTCTTGTACTGCAAAAGGATAGGGATCCAGATCGTCCTTGGAAGAAATAATAAGGCAAGGAACCTCAAAGCCAGTATTCTCCCCGTGACCAGCCACTTGAACAAGCAAGTCTTTTGCTTTCTTCCATGACTCCTCATCTGAACTGCAAGGAAAAGTCTCACATATTTACGAATCATTGGCTAATATAAGGGGGATCCAAACAGTGATTCTAAGATGTATAAGTATACTAAATTCGATATGAAGATTTTAGACACCAATGAATACAATGACAACATCATTAGGCTATTTCTAATTTGTAAATAAATGTTGAAAAGAAATTATTTGTGTACAACTGTAACTACCAAATTAGAGCAGAAGAGTAGACCCAACAAAAATTAAGAAAACGTAAGACTAATGCATCACACATGCTAGTATCATACAATCCAATATCTCTATTGCATTGAACAATCCAGATAACATCATCATCTATAACCAGCTCCATAGTTTTTTTTTCCTGGAGATAAGAATGTTTAGAGTTCATAACATGCTCCACAGGCTTGATACATGCTTTTAGTTTTTTTGGCAAGAAGCTACTTCAAAATCAAACGTATAAAAGAGTTCTGTAACATTTCAATTCAGTCAAAATTTTAATTTACTAGAGTTTTGCTCTTGCAATGGTGACCTTGATATGAAGTAAGCTGTTTAACAAGATGTGGCAAAAGAAAGTTTTTTACCAGGAATAAATTCAGTTGCTTAAGAAAAATCCAAGAAGAGAAGAGGATGCATCATGGACCATATATCATAAAGAAAGCAGCCCCAAATTTGATTAGGAAGTGATCACTAATTGTGCCATATTTTAAGCTTTCCTCTATAATGGGAGAAGGGCTTATTAGTGGTCTATGAGGAACTAACCAGTAACCCCACTCTCTTAAGAGGAAAAAACACACTAATTGAAAGCCACGTGTGAATTAGCACGCTATGTTAGCCGGTTGTCAGTTTTTTGTTCTTTTTTTATTGAGGATGTAAAGGATGTCTAGCAAGGTGATAGTCATCCAACTTCATTGATGGCGCAATAGCACAGAAGGTATGGGACAGACGGAGTACATTTCACAAAGGTGAAGACAAAAAAAATGCATTCCCAAAGTAGAACTTTGACATGGTGTTTGGCAACATAACATCGCTCAGACGCTCACACCCAGAAACACAGTCGTGTTGCTGGATCCAGATGGCCCAGTGAAAGGCCAGTGGTTCAGCATGCTGTGCTCAGATCTGCAAATGCAGCATGGAACTTGTCTGCTGTCCACGTTGAAAGACCTCCAGAAGGCACACTCCGAACCGGTATCCATCCAAACACTTCCACATAGGCCACAACTCACCTCAGTACCTGGCGCCTACATGCTTCATAAGCTCTAGCGAGCAGTCTTCTTCTCCTAAGCAACCATAAAAATACTTCCGTTTTCAAGGGAGCATACACAGCCAGATAAGTCTGCAAACAAGCAGGTTATCACTATTCTCTAAAAACAACCTAAGTTGGCTGTACCACTTGTGACCCTGATTTGAGTCATTTTGTGTCCAAGAGGCCAAAAAATTCGAGGTCGATTTCTTTTAGATATCAAAACCAATAAATTGGCCTGCTCCCAAAGCCTGAGAGAAAATTTATCAAAGACAAATTTGTTGCAAGATATAAATCAAATTGCAAAGATTCTTTTTGACACCTGGATGACAACCACATAACCTGGTGGTCATCCTTTTCCCTCTTAAAAAAACAGATTCCTTTTGACACAGCATCAACAAGGTTTCAGCACATATTTTTTTATTAATTTTCTAAAAACTGTTTATCTTTATCTTGAAGAGGAAGCTGCTTATCTTGGTGGCATATTCATGGAAAACAGCGTACAGTACAGAAGTGCATCATTAAGATAGTTTTTCTAAGGAAATTAAAATCACATTTGAATATCCAACTAAACAATGAGATTGTAACAGAATAAAATACCTTTAGTAACTCTAAATTTAAAATACTTTCTCGAGAGAAAGATTTAACTAAAAATATATATTTTCTCATACAACTGAGGCATTAGGCATTTTGAAATTTGAGGAACAAATGTATACTCGAGTGCAAGTGATTGAAGTTACCTGTCATGGACAAACACAGCTATATCACATGGTGCTAGGAACTCCCTGTTTGAGAGCAGGCTCGTAACATCATCTTGAGGTATCTCACGCATTACAAGTGTCTTCTTAATCCCCTTCAGACACAATCACATTTTATAATCTTCATTACAAGATAAAAAAATGAAAGATCAAGAAAATGCTTCTTGTTGGGAGCAATTTGTTCCTGTGGTACACCCATGCAGGTCCATATATGCACTCTAAGGACATACCCACACGAAACTTGTCCTCATTTAGAATGAATTTTGTTTCTTTCTTAAGAAAACCTAGAATGGATCGAACATATTTGTTTGAAACATTAATTACAGAAAAGGTAAAGCCACAATTTTTAAATAACTTAATTTTATTTGTCTTGGTCTCTTTTTTTTCTTTTGAGGAGAAAAAGGATGGCCACCAGCTTTGTGGTTGTCATCCATGTATATTATATATATATATATATATATATATAACTATAAAATAAGGATCATGTACAAGTGTGTGCTCTCCCGGAGACGATGCTCCACTAGGGTCCAACCTCGAGAACTGATGTGTCGGTGAGAGAGGGGAAGACGTGATCGATAGAGTGCTTGTAGGAGTGCAAAGCCACATAGGGCCGCCTCCTCAAAAACCATGCCAAAGGGAATGAAGGCTGACTTTGCATGGTTAATCCGGTCGTCGCGCCGAAGATTTTGACAAGGATGATTGTCTGCCTAGCCTCCTGCTCTGAGTCCTTAATGAAGAAAACTATGTCGTCCTCGTGCTGCAGAAGGGGGACTAGGCTCCTGACAAAGATGCTGAAAAGGCCCGCTTCACAGGAGGCCTGTTTATCTGGCGAGGGTGTTGGCCGTTAGAACAAAGAGCATGGGAGCCAAAAGGCAGGGCAGCCCTAATGAACCCCCTTTATGACTACACCCAATCACCCGACCTCGTCCCATTGACCAAGACCGAGAACGAAACAATGGTGATACACCGCTTCATCCGTACGAACCAGATCTTTGGGAAGCCTCTAACTTGCAACGAATGCTAAAGAAAGGACCATGAGACTGTCATATGCTTTAGAAAAGTCGACCTTCCATAGGAAGGCCTGGCAACTGGTCGATGGTGTAACTATCGGTGATGACCCGGCCCTGGATGAAAGCTGACTTGGCCGGGTGGATGAGCTGTGGAAGCACCTCCCAAAGCCGATTCGCCAATACCCAAGCCACTAAAAGGTAGATGGCATTGGATAGGACGAGCGGCTTGAAATCCTCCACACATTATGTCGGGTTCGCTTCAAATTACAGGAATCGATTGAGGTGCTCGAAGCCACAATTCCCACTAGCGAACTCCTTAATGACAGGCCATGACATCCTCGCGCACCACCGACCAAAACTCCCGGTAGAAGACTGGAAAACCATTTGAGCCTGATGATGTCTCGCCATTGAGGTCTCGGAGGGCCTCGATGACCTCGTCCTCGCTAATCACATGCACCAACAAGGAAGACTATGCATCAGTAAGGCGGGGGAATCTTCCTAGGGAACCACCTCCATGGACTCAGGTCATGCCGCCAGGATGTCGATAGGTAGTAGGAGGCAATGGCAACCCTGATGTTCTGGTGGTTGGAGACCTGGTCCTGCACCTCAATCTGGTCGATCTTCGCCTGCCGGCAAGAGCTTGCGTACAAATGAATGAATCGAGTGTTGGCATCACCCTCTCGAAGCCAGATCTGCCGGAACTGCCTCCATTGGATCTCCACCTTCCTGTTCTCCATCTAAATGGTCTCCTGGGCTCATCAACGCTCAGCTGCCTCTATCTACGAGAGGTGGCAGGAGTCCTCCAATTTGTCCATCTGAGGCGTATGTCCTCCACCGTGCCAGCTCCTCACAAATCTGGTGCTGGTGCAACCAAAGGAAAGACCACAGGCCATCAAGGCAGGAAGCCAGCGTCTGAGCTGCAAAGTCAGAGGGCCATCGCTCTATCACTAGTTGGCGGAAACCATCCTCTAGCAGCCAAGAACACTCGAAGTGGATGAGCGAGCGATGTACCTGACCGTCGTTGAACCACCACAAGAGAGGTGTGGTCCAAAAACGGTCGATCGAGAGCCTGAACATCTACCAAATGCTAAACATCTACCAAACAGTCGATCGAGGGATCCAAGGAAACGATCAATCTTGGACCTAGCCAACAGTGTTGTCGTGCTCCTCCAAGTGACTCTACAGTTCGAGGCGAAAAGTTGACCAAGGACTGTGAATCAATGAAGTCATCTCCTCCACTCTGGTATCTCTCCCTCGGTGGTCAGATGGGCTGATCCTCCATGTCAAGAGTGATATTGAACTGAAGTCTCCCCAAATCAGCCATCGGGTGTCCGGAAGGTGTGAACGAGTGTCGGTGAGCTCCTCCCACAAAGTGTCGCGTAGTGACGCTGAGAATGGGTCAGACACATGAAATAAAGTATGCACCCCCTTGCCCGAGAATCTGGCTGTCCATGTGTCCACCAAGGAGAAGTGATCTGCACACCAGCCTAAGATGCAGCAGCCCGATTGGCCCACCATGGGAAGAAAGAGATGTTCCATCATACATCGGCACCCAATCAGGCCCCAAATCTCCAAGCTGCAGTCCGACAGCTTGCGTCCACCTCCCACTCTATGAGGTAGCAGCCTAGGATCCGGCATTGCAGGGTCACCCAAGCCTCATACTTTCCATGTGAGAACTCTCATGGGGATGCCGGGTCTCCCCACCTAGCAGCCAAGCCGCTGGTCAACACCCTCATGGGTGAGCGACTGCCGATGCGTGTGGTGAAGCCCGGCGGCATTGGTCACCAGACACAACATCGTCATCTCTTCCGACGAGGAGGCACTCATCCGACTGGTCCTACGGAGGTGTCTGTGCAGTGGTGGTGGTCCCCTCCGGCGATACCTGAGCTGTGGCAGTGGTCATCTCCTACAACTGGTGGTTCAAAGGCAGCAGCAGTTCATGCACCAGAGATGACGCTGGTGTCAGCGGCGGCGATGTGGCAGCAGAAGCGGACTGGCAGCACTAATATTGGCGAAGGGTACCTGCCTGCCTATCGTCAATGGATGGTGGGGTCTCTGGTGCTCCTCCAGGAGTCACTCATCGTCTGCGAGTCCAGGGCTCTCGGGCTGTGACAGCCGTGGTGAGGGCAGGGGGAAGTCGTGTTTTGGCCGGTGGGGTGTAGAAGCTAGGACGAGAGGTTTGCTGAGGTAGGGGTGGGCGGACGCCGGAAAATCGCCGTCGTGTCGCGGAGGGGGTGAGGGAGGTTAACGATGGTGGAACAGTGAAGGTGGGTTCGGCTCGTGTTCGGGTCGGCAGATGAGGTTCAGACTGGGCCGACTCCATTTTGTGTGAGGTTGAGCTGGACTGAGTGGGGGGGGGGGGGGGAGGGGGGTGGTTTGTTGGTGATGCGACGACAGTGGCGAACAACCAGCAACTATCTCCGCCCAGGACACAAGCCCTTGGAGTACCGCAGCCAGAGGTTGAAGCAGCCGGCACCGACGCAGAGGACCAGCGAATACAGGAGGCTGACTCTCGGGTGAAGTACGATCACAGCAGAGATGATTAACGGGTCCAGCAAACCCAGCGCCGGGAGGACAACGAAGACAGGGTTGCCAAGTTGTTGCACCACCGCCTGAAGGATAAGATGAAGTGGCAGTCCAAGACAGGGTCGATAGAAGGACGAATCCCTGAAGCACCGGCAAAGCACAATCCTCTGCTTTCCACTGTCACCAGCGGACCTGGGAGTGCGGCGACATGATGGTCGGGGTCACTAGGAGGTGGTCATGCTGTTGGGAGAACCTAGGGATTAGCAACCACAATGATGATGAAACGTGGCTCAAGTGGAACGGCGGCATGGCGCCAACTTCGACGATGACTGCAGAATGGAGGACCGCCAGCTTCAGAGGGTTGCCATTGATCTCGCTGATGATGCAGTCGCTGAGGACGTCAACTCCTCATTGTATCTCCGGGGACCACAGGACCTTGGCGATGGGGGTCACCAATGTCTCTGTCAACGTAGGGGGGTTCGCTGGTCTGGCTATTCTTCTTCTCCATGGGACCTAGAGCAGGACGACTGTCAGTGGCCCTCACCCTGACATCGAAGGCATCAGAGAGGCCCCGAGCAGTCGCAAGCGAGATGGCCAGTCTACAGGCACCTGAAGCAGCGTGCCGTTGGACAGCGGTGAGAACTTTCCACTCGAGTTCGTGAGGGAGTAACCCAGCCGTCGCCAGAGTGCAGTAACCGACGATGCATCGGGCCGGCATGCTTTGGCGAAGGAATGGCGCCGCCGGCAGGGATCACCAGAGACCGGAGTGATGGTGCCACTGGGGGTGGGAGTGGCGCTGCCGGCGGGGATCGCCGGAGGTGCCGGAGATGGGTTTGGTGTTACTGTGCTATCTGGTTACCTGTGATGTTCTTTCAACTTTTGGGGTCCACAAGTGGAACATGTAGCAACCTAAAAATCTAAAAGAATAGTTTTAAAACTTGTAAACCAAAGCTTTGTCGACAGATGTCCAGTCCAACAATGCTGATTGCAAGCTAATATGGACTCATACAATCTTGAATGTCAAAATCTTCACTTAGCCTCTCAATCGTAGTTGTATTCTCACCAAGGCATATTGCACAAGATGGAGATCTCGGTGTTCACTGCAAGGTTGGTGAGGATAGTAGGATACTAACCATCTATGTTTCAAGTGTATGGTTAGTCTACATATTTGGAGGCATGAAGGATTTGGGTCCACAAACAATGCTCTCTGAGTAACATTTTTCTATCATAAGTATGTCAGGGACATAGGACCATGCTCGTGAATTGGATACTCCATTTTGGCTACAAAGTACGTGTAAAAAGGGGTCATGCTTGACAAATGAGAACTCCATGGTCTTGTAATTTACAAGTTCTGCCTGAAATACAGTAGAGCATGTTTCCAAGAAAGACTTAAGGAAAACCCAGAAAAAAGAATAACTTATTTTTTATTAGAAAACAAAAAGCAGATAGAACATTGAAAGAATAGAAAAAATATACATCCTTCTTTTCATTCAAACAAAAAATACAAAAGCACACAAATTAATTTAGCAATACCAAAAACAAATGAAAAGTTGAAAAGAGACGGTACTGGAGAGGTAGCAGGAAGGAATACTTACTCCTGGTAAATCAACAATATTTGCTGCAAATCTGTCATTGGTGGTTGGTGTATACTGCTCGGAGAAAGACCTGCATAATATTAGCAATACAAATTTTGGGATCACCTCTCAAACAAGAAATAAAAGAAAAACATGGACAAGATAGGTAAGTTACATAAAATTCATCATAGTATCACACACAAGTGAATGGAAAAGAACTTAGAAAAAAATGTAGAAACTGACCTTCCAATTAGTGAATTTAATAATGCTGATTTCCCAGCCATTCTAGGACCAAAAACAAAACATTGAATAACATTTCTTTGAGTCTGCTGCTTTTTGCGATCTATCCTCCTTTTTCTTGTTATTTGAAATGCTGAGGCAGGATTCCCATTATATCCTACATATATAAGATTAGCCAGACTACCTGCTGGATCGTGAAGTGTCATGAGTGCCCACTGCAACAAGATAATTTTAATAAGCTTTAAGAGCTCAAATAACAAATTCATACAAACTACCAAAAGATTAAAAAAATTTATATATGTAACCGACCCCACCTAGTGGGATAAGGCTTTGTTGTTGTTGTCGTACCAAAAGATTAAAAAAAATAGCCAATCAATACAAGTTCAATTACAATCTTAAATTTCCTACTACATGTTTGAGGCTATGAAATTGAACATGATGGCATCCTAAGTTTTAACATATCACTAGCACAAGGATGGAGACTGCCAGGTCATGATGTGACATATTTGCTCTCTACACAGCAGTATGTGCTGCAACACAGCCGAAGTATTTTTGGAGGTGAGCGGTGTCAGGTTGGGAACACCGGAACATTGTACACATAGTTGCCTTTTTCTTTCAAGAATTGGATTTTGGGAAAAGTTGTTGACAATGAATTTAATTTTGGGAGAATATAATTGTGGCACTCTCAATATTTCTGTTGGTCATTTCTTCTTTTCCACACTCGTACATTCTTCGGCTTTAACATCTTAATATATTGCAGGATGACTACCACAACTTGGTAGACATCCTTTTCATTCTCAAAAAACAAGAGAAAAGAAAAAAAAATGCTGCCATCTCTCACTAAAAATGCACATAAGCAACTATGTGCCAACTCTCACAAAAGAGTGATACAGAGTTACAGGACCCCATGATTTGACAAGCATTGTCGGAAAGTAGAAATTCTGGCATTCAATTTACATTGCTAATAAAAAGCTAAAGAAGTAAAAAAAAATGAGTAAATGGAAGAACTGTGATTAAAGTACCTCTGAAAGAAATCCTTCAAGTGATAATCCCCCTAAGACATTCTTTTCGGCAGCATCCTTGTAAGGGGCTTCAGACCAAGGGCTTCCAAAACAAGTTTATTAACATAAGGTGAAAGAACATGTAAACATTGCAACTATACCAATTATCAAGTGAATGAACAGGTGATCACATGCACATGATAATATGCATTTCTTGAAATTTAGATTATATCATATAACCTTGATAAGTATATTTATCTGCCACCAATCCATTTGTTCAACTGGCTAACAAGTTGAACCCAAAAAATTTTGGAGAATGAGTTGACAATATAATGAGGGTCGAAATTGAGTCCCCATAGTTGGAGAGTGGTTTAAGCCCTTAGATTGGCATTTAAATTATATGAAATGCAACAATATCAAGCTACAACGATGAAGCCTAAATAGAAGTATCAATTGATCATATTTCATCATTGTTTGCCATGGAATATTCATCAGATTCCCATAAATGTCCATTAGAATGAAGAAAGAGAAAATTTCTTAGTAGTCTTTGTCATGCCATATCAAATAGAGGAAACCAATTCCATGATCCAAGATACACTAGCTTTCAATTAGTCATCCTAGAACAGTATTTGTTTGATAGGTCTGGTCAACTGTGTCCTTGAACACTAAAGAGAAACCAATTTCTTTATACACTAATTACTACAACGGCAAAGCGCGGTATACATGTGTTTTGCCACAATCTACAAACACCTTTTTGAGCAGTCTCAAGGGCCTGTGGTGAGAGGGAATATTGTGCAGTTAGGTGGGGAGAGATGCTATGAGGAGAATATTATACAACACAACTTTTGTGGAAAAATAACAGGTACTTTACAGATTTCGAAATACATATAGATGACTAGCCACTTTTTTAGAGAACTTTTTTTTAGTCATACTTTTCTGCCAAAAAGATCCAATAAGTAAATAATCACAAGACACATCCGCCAATATTTAATCAATCCCCTTGCCAACTCCACTAACTTCTTGGTATGTATAATTTCAATGGAAAAATACGTAGTCATTCCATTTATCTTCAAATGGCCCACAACAAGCAACAAAAGTGTTCCAATGCATGAAAGTCCCCTCTGAAGATCTCCAAAAACACAACTCCAAACTCATATCCAGGGTAGCACCAGTCATCACAGCCCAAACCCCATTGACTATCCAACATTCAAAGAGTAAGTGGTTAATGTCCTCGTTCTTGGTATTAAAAAGTGTACAAGAATTATCAGCTCCAATCGCCCATCTTGTCCGATATAATTTGGTGGACAGACCCCCCCCCGTTTAAGTAGCTACACAAGTATAATTTGAGTTGTAGCAGAGGATTCACAAAAGAAATATGATTTATTTTCTTTTGAGGGTCAAAAAAAATTGGGCCATCCAAAAAGGTGCAATCAAATAAGACGAGAGATAATGAGGATAACGAAGGATTGGGTCTGCATAAGGCTACTGATTCTAGTGAGGATTGAGGTTGTTCCTGAGACATCACAGGCTGAACACACGAGTGACCAAGCATTGGATATGATGGGTGAATCAATGGAAGCAAGGAGAAATCTGGACGCCCAGCTAATAAATCCTATGGGTTTCATAGGGAAGGACGTAAATTCGGTTTACAAATGAGTGATAACCAGGAATGTTCATGAACTGGATGCCAGAACTAGATGACCAACGCGTGGCAGTTGTTTAATCTCATGGGGAGCTGAGGTGGTGATTCTTCCGGAGACAAAAACTGGAGTCCTGCGATCAGCACACTTGGGTGGGTGTTGGGGTGGGGGTGGGGGTGGGGGTGGGGGGGGGGGGGGGGGTCTGTTCTGATTGGATTCAATGCACTCAACTAAAAAATTCATTTCGTGTAGGTTCACATGGAGAAGTGCATCACCGAATGTGAGGCCATAGCTGGATAAATTTTTGGGTTCTCCAGAGCTGGTGGAGTGCTTTCCAGCTGGGTGTGTTAGGTCTTGGAGAGACCATTCTCTTATCATATTGGCTCTTACTTTAAGCTTGCAAAAGTGTGGATAGCAGAGGAAGGCTTCCAAGACTTAGGATTCAACAACCCAAACCTTGGTACAGAGACTTGGGAGCCTCCGGGCATTTCTTTAGCATTATAAATGCCACAATAGAGCTGATCCGGAAAGGCATAAATTGGAAGCTCTTGCAGCAATCTAAAGCTTGATCAATTGGAGGACAACAGGACTTTCTAATTTAAAAAAAAAAGAAAACAGGAGGAAATGGCAAGAGGTTGTGGCGGCAGAAGACCTCAAGAAAAAGGCTGAATAGCACCAAAGATCTCAACAGACATGGGTTCAAGAAAGCATTTCGAAAACCCATTTTTTCCATATGCATGCTAGTGGTTGTCACAGGTCAAATCACATTGATCGGACTATGGTTGGTGATGCTGACTTGCTGAGCATACCGGACAGGATTGTGTGAGCTCAGCTCTAGCTGATTACGACGGAGAGTTCACACGTTGGCACCCACCAGGAGAGTGGTAATGGGATGGAAAGGGAATTCCACATCTATCGAACAACCAGGAAGATCAGTTGGTGCAATAATTTTCCAGTCAGAAGGCCCTTTGGGCACTGAAAGATTTAAATAGTGAAGGCTCACTGATCCCGCCAGCTTCACTACCTTTTTCTTTGGGGATTTTGGTCACTAGTTGGACTTGTACTGGATGCCATGGCCATCATATGTGAGTTTGCTGTTGGAAATCAGGTATTTCAAGGGCTAAACCTTTTGTTGTTCCTTATACCTAGAAGTTCACGACAGCCAGAATGGAGGGTATATCTCCTAATCTAATGGAGGGTATATCTCCTAATCCTTCTCAGCAAGAGTCTAGGGTATGAACAGCTGGTCAGTTCTTGGTTCGTCAAGTTTACAAACTTCTAGACTCAGACAATCGACTAGATGACAAGGAGCTGCAGGCAGATCGCTGCCTCACATGGCATTGCGGATTCCGCTAGGGATTGACATATTTGCATGGTCTTTTAGGAGACAATATTTGCCAACTACATGACATACATCATGATGGATGCCTGAGGTGGATGTTAGATGTGGCTTACACGACATATTATCTGAGGATTTTAAGCACCCTGTTATTGAATATTTTGTGGCATGGCAAGAGGCTGGGTGTTGGTGGATTGATGTGCAGTCGTTGGCAGATTTCTAGAGAAGTTTCAAATTCAATAAACAAAAGCAGGACACTCAAGCATGTCTATCTAGGAGGCGTTTAGTTGTACCCTTTCTTTTCTGCGGTCAATCTTGTCTCAACATAAATGCATATTCAAGTGGGAGAGAAGCTATGCTGAGAACATGGTAGTTCTAGCAAAGAAATTTGCGAGAGTGAGAGGGGACCTGAAGTAATGCTGACATTTTGTACATTCATGTATGGTAATACAACAATGTTTCTCAAAAAAAGCAATGCAACTATAAAGTTGGATTGTTTCACATTCAGTCTACTTTACCCTCTCAAAAGT
This sequence comes from Pontederia crassipes, assembly GCA_030549335.1. Taxonomy (NCBI): domain Eukaryota; kingdom Viridiplantae; phylum Streptophyta; class Magnoliopsida; order Commelinales; family Pontederiaceae; genus Pontederia; species Pontederia crassipes. The sequence goes on from CM060190.1 coordinate 43,869,427, forward strand.
AAAAAGGATGAACAGTGTGGTCTAGTTATGCATGTATATTAAATTATGAATAAATGTGCAGGTGTAGGAAAAACAAAGTATAGAGGTGGGTCACAAAAAGTTACAAGCACTCCCCTGACTCTCTAATATGGTGTCCAATATCTTTTTTTTATGTAACACACCTCCCCTCTAAAAACTGTATGGTTGTGTTGTATGCAAATAGCCCAAAAGACCGTCAAAGGGAATATCCACTCATTGCCCCCAGCCTAGTTGAACTGATTCTTACAAAATGCTTCTTGGTAGCTACATTCCAGTCTAATTTGTCAATAAACAGACCCTCAAAAGAAATTGTCAATAAACAGACTGTGAGACAATAAGTAGCACAATTGTTTTACAGCATCACCTCCTTGGCGTGTGTGGTGATCATTTCAAAGAATATAGTTCATTTTTTTCCAAAATTGAATGATGGATAAAGATATCAAAAGCTAAATTTGTTAGCTCTCTCCAAGCATTTTGAGGCATTTAAGTTGACATAATTATTTTTATCAAATCTAATTGACGCAGGAGCTTTTATTTTAAATCAATTATTTTAATTAAATCTGGTGTTTTAGTCTATTAGCCATCATGTGATAAGCATGTGACCTTTTAATTAGTTATAACAGACCTGATTAAAAGTAGGATAATCAAGGGTTGAGATTGGTTATTAGTTTTAACCTCTTGTAAACCTAGTATTTAAGGCTGCCAATAGGATTTTCAGCCATCATTATCTCTCTTTTATCAAAATTACAAAATTTTGTGGTTTTCTCATAAACCCTAATTGTTCCTCTATCAATCCTTCTCATCTTCAAACCTGATTTCTCATTATTCTTGCTGATTTTTTCTCCTTATTGTATCAAATTGTTATCACAGCAAAAGATCCTACAAAATATTAGGATTTTCTTAGTTTTTGAACATTGTTGGACGTGGTAACCCTAGACAGCAAGCAGAGATGGCAGAGATTCGACGAATGATTGAAGATTTGTCACGAAGTGTTCAAGTCTTCTAGTGACAAGAACACGTGGCAGCCCATATGGAGATTCCAGAAGGTGGCCACGATCTAACAGACACACCGGAAAGTAGTCTGGAGGATGACACTGATTAAGGGTATTTTGATAATCCTTTTCATAAAGCTGGAGCCGATACAAATCTGGTGCGAGGTTGATTGGAGGATAGGTTGATTCATGCCCTAGATCTGAACAATGGTGAAATTAGGATTGAAGTTGCTGATTTCTATGGAAAGATGCATGTTGAAGATTATTTAGTTTGAGAAACAAGTTTGGAAAATTATTTTGAGTGGAAACCTATGGCAGAAAATAGAAAAGTGCAATTTGTGAAGCTGAAGTTAATGGGTACAGTCTATGGATGACACCCTAACTTGGTGCTCATCCTCTTTCCTCTCAAAAAAAAAAAGTTAATGGGTACAGCACTTCAATGGTGGAAGAGAGTTGAAGAGCAACGTAAACGACAAGGTAAACTGAAAATTGGCACTTGAGAGCATATGGAGACGAAACTGCGAAAACAAATCTTGCCCGCTGATTATATAATGGATTTATATGAAAAGTTTCATTCTTTGAAACAGCGAGGTATGAATGTTGAATAGTATACTTTGGAGTTTTACAACTTATCAATTCGTGTTGGATTGAATGAAACAAATGAGCAAGTAGCTGCTGGTTACTTTGCCAGACTTAACCAATCTATTAGAGACGAGATGCCTATTGCTCGTGTGTGTACTCTTGAAGATGCCCGACAACAAGTTTTATTGGCTGAAAAACGAGTGTGGGGATATGGAGCACATAGATCTTTAATGGGATGCTCAAGAGGCATTATGCAAAAGGGTAGGTGCTGTTGGAAATACAAAAAAAATTACATCTGCACAAGGAACTCATGCAAATAAAAGTGATGATAAGGGGAAAGTTGTAATGCGTTACGGTGGACAAAATAATTTTGCACCCACGTCTTTTAAAGGGAACAAAAATACACAAATTCGTTGTTTCACTTATGGTGAAAAATGTCATGGTTCTTATGCGTGTCCACAGCGAAGAGTCAATCTAGTAGAGCTGCAAGATGAAGAATATTAAGAGTCAAAGCCAATTTATGATCTATATATGGATGAAAGTGAAGAAATAGATGTCCCCCCTGTTCAAGGAGATGTCTTAACTGCCACAACCAAGGAAGAAGAAGATTGGAGAAGGCATAGTATCTTCCGAACATGTGTTCTTTGTGGCAAAAAAGTATGTGATCTAGTTATAGATGGTGGTAGCATGAAAAATGTCATTTCTAGAAGCTGGGATTGGTTATTGAAAAACATCCACATCCTTACAAAATTCATTGGTTTAAGAAGGGCACTGAAATTCTTGCTCGATGTTTGGTGCAATTTATTATGGGAGGTAATCTACAAGATGAAGCTTTATGTGATGTTGAGCCTATGGATGTTAGGCATATTCTTGTGGGAAGACTGTGGTTGTATGACCATGACGTGGAGCATCACACTAAATCAAACACTTATTCTTTTCACATGGGTAACAAAAAGTACACCTTGCAACCAATGAAGGATAATGGATTTTTATGGGCCGAGAAATTTAATATAGTGTCAAAAAGCTGAAATTGTTGGAGATAATCATATTAGAAAAATGTCTCACCGATCACCTCAAGCTCAAGATATTTTGAAAGAATTTTCATATTCAGCTAGTGATATCTTCTCTCAACACAACATTGAAAGAGTTCATGAAGAGGTAAGAGCTGTCGTGAAATCAAATAATGACACTTAAGCCAATGTAGTCAATCAACATCAGCGTCTTAAAGACTTTGAAGAAGGAGACTCGGTCTTTGTACACTTGAGACAAGAGAGGTTTCCTAAGGGCACTTATCACAAACTCAAGTCAAGGAAGTTTGGACCATGCAAGATACTAAAGAAAATAAGTTTGAATGCTTATTTCATTGAGCTTCCATCAAATTTGCAAATCAGCCCTATCTTCAATGTCTCATATTTGTATGCTTTTGAGGGTTTGATATGGACACGGCTGAAGTTTCAAATCCATTGGAATAGCACCCCAATTATAGAAGATGTGTTGAATGTCAAAGAGGTCAGTTCTCGTAGAGGTAACATCTACTGATGTTATAGAAGATGTGTTGAATGTCAAAGAGGTCAGTTCTCGTAGAGGTGACAGATATAAAAGACTTTTGGTTAAATGGTTGGGTAAACATGTCACTGAAAGCACTTGGATCAATGAAGACGAGCTCAAGAAGATCGACAAGTTTTTCCAATGAGCCAAAATTTTCCAGCTAAGGAGATTGACGCAGGAGCTTTTATTTTAAATCAGTTATTTTAATTAAAGCTAGTGTCTTAGTCTATTAGTCATCATGTGATAAGCATGTGATCTTTTAATTAGTTACAACAGTCCTGATTAAAAGTAGGATAATCAAGGGTTGAGATTGGTTATTAGTTTTAACCTCTTGTAACCCTAGTATTTAAGGCCGCCAATAGGATTTTCAGCCGTCATTATCTCTCTTTTATCAAAATTACATAATTTTGTGGTTTTCTCATAAACCCTAATTGTTCCTCTATCGATCCTTCTCATCTTCTAGCTTGATTTCTCATTATTCTTGTTGATTTTCTCTCCTTACTGCATCACTAATGCTTTCCAAAATTATGCATAAATTAAAAAAAAATATTGTCTTTGTTTTGGGCTGAGAAAAGTATATAATAGGAAGACTGGAATATGCTGGAAGAAAAATATTTCAACATGTATGTGCACTATGGCGTCATAAACAAGACTCTCATGATTTGATAAGTGGTTACATATATTGCCATTTCAATATAAAAATATACATCATTCTATCATTTTCTTTACAATGCACTATTCTATCATTATAGGCATCGTGGCTTCTGCACTAGTTCTTTTCTTAAAAAGGATAAATAATGACTACATAACTTGAGCAACCAATCATTTGTATCCGAAACTAAAGTAACAAACTTCTACATTGCTTCTTAAATTACAAGCTTATCACATCACATCATCAATTTTCCATATATCATTCGTTTCAAAAAAAAATTCCATATATCATATATTATTTTCTTGTGTTTTATTCATGTATTAAATCTCTAAAGTATTTAGAGGATTGAATAAACAACCATAGAAGTGACAAAATGTAACATATATGCCGTAAAGAAGCAATATGCATAACAGCTGTTCTTTTCCTATAGTATTGCTCATATTAAATTCATATTACAATTAATTAGGTACTGCAATCATTTAAAAAAAAATAGGTACTGCAACCATTAAATTCACACTGCACTTAGTTAGGTAATATAGAAAAAATTTCATGCATAGAAAGGTATGTAAGTTTTCAGGAGAAAAGTATATAAAAAAATAGCATGAGATTAAATATCAGAAATAACATAACATTAAACTTATTTCACTTATAATAAAAAGTTCTTTCTTTGAGGGAACATGTCAAACAAGTTGACAACAAGAGCAACATATTACAACTTCTGAGAAATAACAAGGGCACCATATTCCAATTTAGCAATATGTTTAAGATAAAACACTTATTTTTTTTTAATTTATATGCAAACAACAACAACAACAAAGCCTTATCCCACTAGGTGGGGTCGGCTACATGGATCGTACGACGCTATTCGTTGATCCATGTACATGGATCGTACGACACTATTCGTTAATTTATATGCAAACATATTAAGATAAACATTGCAGGAGTGATAAAGCAATTGAAAAGGCATTTATGAGTTATAAACCAATTGAAATGGAAACAAAGAACAGACTGCAAAGTTTCTGCAGAAAAAAAGGACAAAGATCTCACTTTTCTGGAGCAGTTGAAAAAAGATCCTCAATTTCAGCAGGCCGCAAAAACCCATCCTGATGACCAATAGAATATACACATTAGGATTACACATGCAAACTAAAATCTGCCTGGGTCTTTTAGTAACTTGTCTATAACCTCCCTTCAAGGCACTCGACGAAAAGAAAGAAAGAGGAAATATCTAATACTAAATCAATTTTCTTAGCTAAAAATTATTCCACTTTGACTGCAATGTCACAAAGGAAACAAGGAGTTGATATTATTTTCAAATTTTAAAAATTTCAACTAGAATCATACATGTTTTTGAAAACTCCATTTTATTGTTTAGAATGTTTAGATTATGAATAATCTTTTTGAAAGGGTGCTTGGGTGGAGATGCAGGTATTCAGAATTCTAGAATAAATCTCCCTAAAAATATAATTCTAGAATAAAAAATTCTGAAAATTCAATTCTTACACTGTCAAGGTCAAATGTGTGGAAGACACCCTTCAAAAACTCTAGAACTTCCGTTGTTAGTTCCACACTCTACAAGAAAAAAGTACACTGTCAGAAGTTATGCAATCTATAAACATAATCTGGTGTATTCTCATTTATAGGCATGTTCATGAATGTATAAATAGAAAGGAAGCCACATATAAAAGTTTTATGCCAGTATTAATGCCGGAAGACATAAGTTCAGGAGTTAAGTACCTCTATTACAAATAGGTTAGAAATTCCTTTTATGTAAGAGTTAAAAGACATCAAACTTAGTAAAACAAAGTACAGTGACATTGGTGTTATACCAAAGAAAAAGGAAAATGGATGACAAACCATCTAAGTTGGTAAAACTGGAAAAAGTACCTGATCTGCAGATCGTTTGAAAATTGTTGGAATAAGTTCATCCGTAAGATTAAGATCATTATTGTAACCAAATTTCCTCAGTACCGTCCATGTCGTCTCTAGTCGGCCCTTTTCAATAAAAAGAGCATGCAAGAACAGGAATCCAGTCAATGTAAGCCCACGTTCACTGACCCCTTCAGGCAACTTCTCCTGAACAACCCTTTTGACTCCACTAATTTCAGTGGGTTGCAAAGGAGCACTAAAACATCTAACCTGAATGCAGTTACATGATAGATATCATCGCAGTGGAAACATTCAGTAAATCATATTTTTTCAGTTATTGCAGGGAAGTTCAAGGAAAAGCAAAACATCATGAAAAGGACCTGAAAGTCATTCAACTCTGCATCACTAAGCACACCATCTCTATCGTTGTCACACTGAATAAAAATTCGTTTCAAAGCCCTCACACACCGAGGCTTCAACGACTGTGTCTCTTGATCAAAAAGAGGGGCAGTTGGGTGAAGTACAGCCTTCTGGGCATAATAAAAGACCTCGCCAACCTGACAAAACAAAAGAAGGAAACTATGTTCTATGATTCATGGATTCTGGACTGAAAAAAGAAAAAACTACCAAATGTTTTATCACCAGTTCCCCAAACAAGAAAGGAATAGACAACTTCACTCCATGTTCTTCTAAACACAAGGAGTAAAAAACTCGTTAAACCGACAAAAAGAATCAAATCTTTTACGTAAAAAGTAAGAAACATTATGAGCGAGTGTAATTTGTTTATCTACCTGTTAATTTGACACCCAAAACAGATAAGCAATTATATACATGCTCAACTAACAGTTGTATTCGAGTTTACTTGCACATTTGTTAAACAATAGTAGTTTTACATTTCCAATAGCAAGACCATTGCATTGTACCAATGTATTAAAATGACATAATACTTGTCAGACCTGAATTTGCTTGAGGGCAGAACACTCGATACAGGTCTCGATCTCACGGTACTGCTGCATGATGGGCGACATCACCTGCTCGAGCGTCAACTGCTGCTCTTGCCGCAGATCCAGCTTGCACCCGACCACAATCACTGGCACTTTAACCTTCAATTGATCGAAAAACATCCATCCATGATATCAAAGAAACAAAGCACCCCTTCTTGTACAAAGAAATAAATAAGAGACAGGCTACTGACTGACCTGCATGTTTCGGAGTTCCCGGAGCCAGTAGGAGCTGAGACGCTCGAGCGTCGAGGGGCGGTCACAAGCATAGGTCAGGATAACGGCATCCGCCGCATGGCACTCCGTCACCAACTTCGCTCTGTTCTCAGGCCTGCATTTGGCGTCGACGCAGATTACAGAGATTTTGACAAACACTTCGTGAGACGATTCGAAAGCTATAAAGCAAAAAAGAAAAGAAAACAAAACCATTATCACTGGACACGTCAGAAATGTCAATGCACCTGGCGAAGGTGTCCACGATGGTGAGCGGGACGCCTTCGGGATAGAAGTCAGGCGGCATTCTCGTGAGCGGCAATACGTGGTTGACGTTTTGCGGGAAAGACCCGGTGGCCAAAGCGAGGATGAGACTCGACTTGCCCGTCCCGGCATCTCCGATCACCACCACCCGCACGTTCGACTTGCCCGCGAAGCCACCGCCAGTCGCCCCTGCCATCTTCCCCCTCCCTTCCCTTGTTCAATTCCTGCTGGAGGAGACGGAGGAAGACGAAGCCGATTGGAAAGAACAAACGGGCGATACAAACTTGTAATAGAAGGAGAGAGGAGAGAGGAGAGAGGAGAGAGGAGAGAGAGGTTGGGTCTCTGCCCTAATTCGGTGGCGGGGGCTTGGAGGAGAAGCAAACAGCGCGCAGTGAGATGAAAAAGGAGTGAAGTATGAACACAGCAAGGAATGCAATCATGATGAGATCTTGCATCCAATCCTAACCGTCCGTACTAAATTTATTTATTATTCGAGATATATAAAAATCTAAATCTAAATCAAAATTTCTTTTGGACGGATTTATTTAGTATTCGAGATATATAAAAATCTTAACCCTCGTATAAGATCCAATATGCCATTTAGATCTTTAAATAAAAAGTCCGTCCAAAATTCTATAGAAAGAAATGTTTACGAGAATCAAATTTATATATATAATATATATATATATATATAAGTCTAGAAATTTCACTGCAAAAGCCAAACATCTTTTCAACTTTTTTTTTTCTAACAGTTCTCCAAAAATTACCTAGCTTTCAATTAACTTTACGGACTTAGTATTATATGCAGTTTACATCATCACGCACAGAAAAATAAAATTTTCATAAGACACTTAATACGCAAAAAAATACAAATTTGATATGATTAGTTAATAAAGATAACTTAACTTAATGTTTTCATAATTAAGCAATTAATCAAAATAATCAAATGACAACTTGCTTAACTTTTCATTTTTTTCATTCTTTTTTACTTACTTTTCTTTCTTTCTTTCCCGTTCTTTTCTTTTCTTTTCCTTTTTTTTCTTTTTTTCTTTTCTTTTTCTTTCTATTTTTCTTCTTTCTCTTCTTTAGTGGTTACACTAATTTTTCTTTTTTACTTTAGTCACAATTTCCTAGAGGCAATGTGTTGTCCTAAACGAGCTTTTTTTTTATAATGGATTATACCATGACACTTCCATGTATCTTTGGATTTGATCAAGCCAATACCAGGGATGAGTACCTTAGACCCGAAAACTTTAGAGCTTTATGGACCCAAACTTTCTTTACTATGAACTTGACAATCACCGCACATGGTGAATCTTATGTTACAATTTTTATCTTCTTACCTACTTAACTATTTTTTAGACTTCAATTTAATCATATCAACAAAAATGTCATTTAACAAAATATCAAATCACAAAATCAAACGTTCTTAACACCTATCCAAACTTGGGTCCGACGAGATAAAACTCGAGCCGATAACTTCGAAATCGAGTTGGGTCCAGGTGTGGCTCAGTTCAGGTATGTTTTGACAATCTTCTAACCTTTTCTAACATGGAAACTCGAACATAGTTTAAATTGAATCCGGGTCAAGAGCCCAAGTCGGATTTTGAGCAACTCGGATCGGGTTCTGCCAAAGCAGAATTCAGGTGATTTTTTCATTAATTTTGGTCGAGATTTTGAGTAGCAAAATAATATGATATTGAAGAGCTATCTTATGGAATGTATTCATGATACATAAGAGAACATAAAACATACTTTAATCTTTCATTAACTTTATTATTCTATTAAGAAAATGCATCCAAAAGTGAACCCAAAATCTGTACGTACCTTGTTCAGGCAGAACTACCTAAATTCCATTCATTGAGCACAATTTTCAGGGAGACTACATTGTTTTCAATGAAGTGACGGATTCTCGTAGATAGAGGATATAACTAGGATCAGAGGGCCAATTGGAGAACTTGCACATGCACACCAAGGAGAAAGAAAACATAGTTCAAAGATAAAGGGAAAAAAACAAACGCGACGGGAAGAAAAGATGGCTTCGAAGAGAACTTTTGGGGTCATATTTATAGGAAAAATTCTCCCTAAGTGTTAATCTAATTAGAACTCTATTCATATTTTTTTCATAAATTTTTTTATTACAATAAATAATTAATAATAATATTTCTTGATTTTTGGAATTTAATTAAATATTTTTTATTTTTATTTCTTGAATATTTTTATCCTTAAAACTCTTAATTTCAACCTCATTAATTGTTCTAATTCAATCTTTCAACAAACTTCATCCATAATCTTCTTCTAACAATCTTTACTTTATTTTATCTCTCCTAAATATAATTATTCTTGAATCTCATGATTAAAGAAAGGATTTAATGGGGTCGGGGAGGAACCCCCTCCCCCCATCCGCGCCCATCGGATCTCGACTGGTGCGGATTTCGTACGTGGTTTAAGATGAAAGATGAGCGGTTCGATTCATCGACGAAAAAAATGTGCATAATTCAACACAAAAAATCGAAGAAGACGGTGCAACGATGACGACGAACCAGCGGTGAAGATCGTGCGTCGACGGCCGCGAAACCTCGACGCGACGAGCGGCTGATCTCGGGCCAACAACAGATCGGAGAGAGATCGGCCACTCACAAGCAGATCAATCACCGGCTGAGGTTGGTCAAATTTAGCCGCCTGTAGCCAGATCCGATCGTTCGTAGCTAGATCAATCGATCTGGCCGCAGGCGACTGGATCTGATCGCTCGGTGCCCGATCTGGCCGCATGCGACTGGATCTGACCGCTCGGTGATCGATCTGGCCGCAGTTGATCGGATCTAGCCACTCGCAGCCAAATCAACCACGGCTAGCCGCCCACAGTCAGATCGGCCGCGGACGGCTAGTTCGGGTCGCTGTTCGCCGGATCTAGCTGCTCGTAGTCAGATCGATCGTGAGCGGCCAGTTCTGGCCGCGGTTGACCATATATAGCCGTCCGCGACCAGATCCGGCCGCTCAGGTTCCCGATCTGACCGTCCGCAGTCAGATCGGCCGCGGGCGACTAGATCCGACCAATTGTGCGATCGATCTGGCCGCCCGCAGTTAGATCGGTTGTCGGCGGCTAGTAACGGTCGCCCGCGACCGATCTGACTGCGAGCGACTAGATCCGGCCAACCGCGATCGATCTGGTTGAGGGAGGCTAGATCGGGCCAATCGCAGCCAGATCGGTCGTCGGGTGGTCAGATCCGAAAACCTAAATCCAAATCACATCAAGAATTTAGAAAATTCCTTAATCGCATCATCATCATAAGCATTAATCCCATCATCATCAGAAGCACAAGAAAGTAGATGTTTATGAATATCATATTTTGATTTCATATATCTCAACCATTTATCAAAAGTTTATGTTAAGTTATAACATTTGTTAAATAAAAAATTCATTTCTCTTCTTCTCGTTTCGTCATCGTCTAGTTAGCGTGAGAAATTCTCAAGATAACATTTGGTTCTCCACTCTCATATGCCCCCTTTGATTAGAGACTACTTCCAAATTCTCCAAACATCATAATACGACCCGATTCTTGAAGCGAACCTAATCGTATTAAATGACTTGAAACCATGAACAATTCCAAACCTTCGGTTCACTATAGCTAGAATTCCTTTTTGTGACTTACGTCAGTTTTTGCTTTTTCTTTTTCTTTCCACTCACATTTTTCTTATAATATATATATATATATATATATATATAAGTAAATAATGAAATGCCATGTGGCATCTCCATATTTTTTAAAAAATAGGAAAAATCAGAATAATAATATTGGTATATGTTAATAATATATCTATTCAAAAAATTTGAATCGAATCCAATCAGAAACTCTTCTTTAGTTACGTAAAATAAGATAAAATGATTTCTCGTTATTAAACACAAACACTTTGAAACTGTATATTTTTTTAATACAATCCTAATATATTGATTTGTATCCTATCTCACATTAATATATGATTGTACAAGATGTATACCATATCATTTTTAGATATGTGAGATAAATAAATTAATAATTCTAGTATATTATATATAGATAATAATCATAATATTTCATCCTACATAAGATCCATATCCTACTATTTAATATTAATAAAAAAACATATAAACTTTCATATTATTCTGAAATTACGTTGAATAAATAAAAATATGATTAGGAGTTTGATTTTTGGTAGGATTAACTTTGATCATATGCACTGAAAAATAAATGAAATTTAATATAAAAAATAGTAAAGTCAATTTGAGTAGGAATATACGGGATTAGAATAGTAATATATTTTAATATAATCTTTGGATATATTTACAAATGTTTAAATATAGTTTGTTAAATTAGGTGATAACATTTGTAAGACAAAAAAAAATAAATCTAAAAGGTAATTTCAATTTTATTAGACGTAGGAATAAAATTTATTTAACTCTTAGTTCATTTTGCCTAAAAAATTGAAACCTAATTTAAATAATAATATATGTTATTATCGTGTGCTAAATATAACTAATTATAAAAATTATATAAGTAATCCTAATAGGTAAACTTTTAATCCTAAACATAATTTCAATCCTAATATATAAAGTTATACTGTCGCAACAAAATATTGTTATAATTTATTGTTGTTTTCGGTTTTACTTACAGAAAATAAACGATATGTTGAATTAGGTAATAATATTTGTAAGACTAAAAAAAATATTAAATCTAAATGGCAAATTAAATTTGATTAGGAGTACGATTTTTGTGTGATCAAACTCTCTATATATAAAGTCGAAGCATTGGTTTTATCTCTTTTTTTCAAGTGTTGTGATTTTTTCACACATTTTTAATTTCCTCCAATTATTTAATTCATCGTGTATCAATCTATATTTTTTTCTTAATTTATTTATATTTTCTATATATATATATAATCTTGACGCTCCACATGCATTCTCCTTCCTCCTTCTTGATTTTCTTAATTTATTTATATTTATATTTTCTAAGCACCTATATCTATATAACCTCCCACAACCTAATGTTATCTACTCATATCTATATAACCTCCCACAACTACCCCGCCATCACAACGACTATAATAATTATTCTCTTTTAACTCCTTCCACAACCTCTTACTAACTTCCTCATAAATAATATATATATATATATATATATATATTAATATTGAGACTTGAGATGCCTTCTCCCTTCACCACCTTATATTAACTCCTCCATTATCTTCTCCATCTTCTATTATATTTTCCATTAATACATTTGGTATCTCCTACACATACTCATGTTAACTACCCCACTACCCCACTGATAATAATCAATTTTATTTATACACGTTTAACTTATTTCTTTCACACAATACGTTCTTTCTATTTAAGATCATCATCTCTTTAAATTTATTCTCTAACATTTTTCATATCAAAATGAATTACTCACTACTTAGTGATATTAGCAATGTTAAAGATGATTGGTCGGTTATAATTAGGATTTGTAGAATTTGGGAAGCAAAAAAAAAAAAAAAAAAAGATGGAGATCTAATAAGCTTAGATATGATTTTAATTGATGAGAAGGTTATTTCTTACTCCATTATTATTTATCATATTTTTTTATTTATTTATTACTAACATAATTTCTTTTCCATTCCTATTACAGAAAAATATGATGCATGCTACAATTCGTAAGAATCAAGTTGGGCGGTTTAGGCATTGAAGGAAATATATTTTTTATTACAACATTTCAAGTTGCCCCTACCTTGACAGAGTTTCAACAATTAGAAAATGATAAAATAATTATTTTTCTGTCAAAAACCATAGTGAAGAAATTAGAAAACCATTCACATATTCCTATCATGTAACGCCCCCAAAATCGTCACTCTTGTCATGTAGGCAGTCAGGTTGACTCCGCAAGCGCTACACTGCCTACTACACTATTGACCATAACCATTTAATAAAATGGCATACGTGGCATCAATATAATACAAAAATACAATCATCTTTAACATTGATAATTAATATAGTCTATGATAAGATAATTAATATAGTCTATAACAAGATAAGGAAAGATAATAACTTTAAGAAGTTCGATAAGCGGAAGATCATGATGTCTTTAAACAAACTACAATAACTTAAAAGAAATGTAGCAGTGAAAGCTTGAAACAAAATATCAATCATGTGCAACATTCTTCAAGCTCTGTGCCCTCCAACACTTCGTCAGTTGGCACTCTCACCTGCAAAATTCTATTGCAGGGGAATAAAATACCCATGAGCAAAAAGCCCAGTACAATAGCAAAATAGATGATGAAATATGGATCAATGATAATCATATAACCAATATATCAATGATGAATAATACTATACTCTGATTTCTATGCATTGACTATAATGGATCAATACATCATTCTTTGACAATATCAATATATGTACTTTGCTCTTTACTATGACTATACTTTGTCTTTACTTTGCATTATCCTTACCATACTATATTCCATGCTTTATTATATTATATTCTATACTATACTATACTTTACTTTACTATACTCTATGCTTTACTTTACAGTACTTTGCTTTACATTACTTTGCTGTGAGTTGCATTACGTCTTTTATATTACTATAATGTCCTTAAAGTTAGTTATCATATGCGAGTTCGACTTTATTAATTGGAATGTCAGAGATGCCTCTCTGAATCTTTGAAGCCAATAAGCCCATAAAAGGAAAGAGGTGTGTGTTAATGCATCACCCAATTCGGATGTAGGCGAGAGATAATCTACATTTCAGTAACAGTGGTCATTTAAGAACCTGTAGATTCATTGCCTCCTCAGTTAGCTACTTGTCCCTCTAGTTCAATACTCTATATTCTTTGAAGGAAGGAGCGTGACTAATGCATCACCCTTCATTCGAGATACAAGTGGGAGAATATCTGAAATCTCAAGAACAGTGATCATTGAAGACCAGTAGCTTCGCTGTCTCCTCGACTAACTACCTGCCCCTCTCTGTATTATACTATGATCTTTGTTCCATGTTTTGGTGTGGCACATAGCAATCTCATGTCTTCATATTTACCTTATTTATCTTTTCTTATTATGAAATTTATAATTTAGGACCCAACTGGGCGTCAATCTCTGTACAATAGGACTCAACCAGCATAGGTGAACTGGTTAGAGTTTCCGATTATAATTTGAGTGGGTCAATCCGGTTAGTTCAGACCGATGGATCTGACTACCGGACCGATCGACCGTTCTCTAGCACCGGTCGACCGATCCTCTTGGGTTGATGGGTCGTGTTCTTGATTGGATGTCTGTGGATCGGTTAATCGTGCACATAGGGCCGATCGACCTATTACTCTAGGTTCGGTCGACCGTCTTGGGGTCGGTCGACCGGTCATAAGGTACGCACACTACGCGTCGGATCGATCGAATGCCCAGTCGGCCGATCATGAAGTCAGATTTGTCCGTTGACAGATAGATCGGTCGACCGCCATGGTGAGGCCGGTCGACCAATTAATAGAAACTCGTGCGAGTTCTCTGCACAGATCGGTCGACCGTTTGTGAAAATCGGTCGACTGGTTCCTGGGCAAAATAGGGCCGCCAGACTTCCTCTTTATTTTCGACGGCCTTCCGGCCATCAAATCACAATGAACATAATACGAAAAATGAAGCTTACAATCCTAAGATTATGATGGACTAATCTTGCATATTAAATGATCACTATTCCTTCGTCTAGGGATTTAAGACGCTAAAGTACCTCTGTTCGTCAGTTTTCGGATTCGCCTGTACTGTTTCGCACGTTCGATCTGTCGTTAGTCGTTCCTGACCGATAGGAAGGTTCGCCTGGCTCCTGCGCACGTCAGAGAAGGGTCAACGCATGTCGAAGATCGTCGATCATTGCGATCGTCATTGGGCTCTATTTCGCACGTTCGCCAAAGTCGCGAAAGAAGAAGAAGAAACGGAGGAGGAACAGTGACGGCCGGCAGAAGGGAATCCAAAGGGGACGAGGGCATTCCCTCTCGCCCTTTTTATAGCATCGGTCGGCCAGAGGGTCGGTCGATCGTGGGTGCGATCAGGGGAGGGATTTCCTCCCCTGATCAGTCGTTTCCTTTCTCATTCGTTTCCTTTTTTCATTTGAATTCGTTTCAATTTCTAATTAAATTTTGAATTAATTTCCATTAATTGCATTGATTTCTATTGATTTTTCCCATTGATTACATTATGAATATTGCAGATGTTACATTATTACCCCCTTAAAAGAAAATTCGTCCTCGAATTTTGATAGGAGTTAGGACTTACTGAATAATTGTGGAAATTTTTCTCGCATCTCTGATTCTACTTTTCATGTGGCCTCTTTTCCTTGATGGTGCTTCTAAGCCACTTTGACTAGCGATATCTTCTTCCTTCCTTGTTGGTGTTCTTAATATTCCAATATCTCCGTGGGTTGTTCTTCATATGTCAGATCCTCCTTGAGATTTGGTTCCTCAATTTGGATCATGTTGGCGTAGTCATGATTGTACTTCCGGAGTAATGAAACGTGGAAGACATTGTGTACCTTGGAGTAAACCAGATGCTACATACTTTGGGCTCAATTTTTCTCGTTACTAAAATGCATTACTCATTTGGTGGGGGAGACCTTAAGCATAACTTGATCTCCTGTCTTGAACGTGTGTTCTCGGCGTTTCTTGTCTGCATAGGTCTTCTGACGATTTTAAGCAGATTTTATCCTCTTCTTTATCAATTCAACCCTGTATATGTACTATTGGGTTTGCTTTTGTAATTTTGCACTCAAGATATTTCTTTCGCCCACTTCGCCCCAACATGCCGATGAGCGACACGGTCAACCATATAGTGCTTCGAAGGGGGACATCTCTATGCTAGTATGGAAACTGTTGTTGTAGGAGAACTCTGTGTGAGGTAGATGTTTATCTCAGTTGCCATGCCAATCTAACGTGCATGTCCTAAGTATGTCCTCCAGTATCTGGATCGTCTTCTCTGATTGTCCGTCTGTCTGGGGATGGAAGGTGGTAGTGTCACGAAGTCTCGTCTCAAAAGTATTCTGGAGGCTCTTCCAAAATCTCGATGTGAACCTGAGGTTTCGATCGGACACGATGGTTGATGGGATCTCGTGAAGTCTAAAATCTCCTGCACATATAGGTCCATTAAACTTTCAAGAGATTTTTTTACCTTGATGGATAGGAAGTGAGCCGGTCCATTATTACCCAAATGGCATCATGCCCCTTCTTTTTAGAGAGCACTTTTGTTTTGGACAGCTGATCAAACAAATCATCGATGCCAGGTAGTGAGTACTTATTATTTATTGTGACTTTGTTCAACATTCTGTAGTCGATATAAAGTCTCAACGATCCGTCCTTCTTTTAAACAAAGAGGACTGGTGCACCCCATGGTGAGACACTAGGCCTGATGAAGCCTTTGTCCAACAGCTCTTGAATCTGATTCTTTAATTCTTTCATCTCTGCTAGAGCCATGCGATATGGGACTTTAGAGATCGGTGCTGTACCGGGTGCCACTTCAATATGAAAGTCTATCTCCCTTCTGGGCGATAGACTGCTAACATCATCAGGGAATACGTTAGGAGATTCTCTCACAACTTCTAAGTCTTGAGGGGTTTTGACCGGCTCCATTATCTTGGTAACACTCGTTAGATAACCCCTACACCCCTTTTGGAGTAATTTATGTGTCTTCATGGCAGACACTATGATCTTTAGTTCTTTTTGTGCAATGCTTCTGACAATAACTTTATCTGTACTCTACGTACCTATAATCATTTTCTTTTGTTTGCACAAGATAGAAGTATCATGGGACGTTAGCCAATCCATGTCCAAAATTATATCATAATCTCTTATAAGGATAATGATAAGATTTGCAGGAAAGTTCATTTTCTCTATCTCTATGAGTACATTAGGAAGATACTTTGTGGTAATCAGGATTCCTTGTGGGGTCAAGATATTCATCTTATGCTCTAAGTTCATTGCAATTAACCCTAATGTATTGACACATTCTTCAGATATAAAGGAATGGGAGACACCGAAATCGAACAATACTATAGTAGGTAATTCAGCTATGAAGAGCGTACCTCGAATGACCTCAGCATCATTCTATGGAGCATCCTCTTCTAAATTGAATAGTCTTCCTTACACTAACTATTGTTGTCCACGTCTGAGATAGTTTAATGTAATGTGGCCCATTCCTCCGCAATAGTAGCATGCTCCGAACTTCATGCGGCATTCCCCAGCGTGAGTCCTGCCACAGATATTGCATAAGACCCGCCCACCTTGTGCGGGTGGTGCTTGATGGGCTCTGGGAGGCTGTTGTCTCTGTTGCTGGGCTGGGCGTCTGCTGAGGAGGCCTTGGGTTCTGTTACTGCTGCTGTGGTTGCTGTTGCTGTGGTGGAGGAGCTTGTTGTGGAGGGCGATAGGGCTGTTGTTGTGGACGGTTGTATTGTTGAGGCGCTGGGTAAATGCATGGCCGATTATCCCGTCGTTGGTGCTGACGGTTGTTCTCTCTTGTTGCTGGTGCCGGAAACCTTGCCCTATATTCTATTGGACCCTCTGGGCTTTCTGAAGGTCTTGGTGGTCCTTCTCGGCCATTGTAGCCAGACTGATCGCCTCCTCCAGGATTTTGCAGTTTCCTGATCTCGTTTGGGACCTCAAGGCGGGATTCAGTCCGTCCACAAAGCACTTTACTATATCTAACTCGTCCATAATCAGCCTAGAGTATTTTCTCAGTCGAACAAACTTCGTCATATATTGGGCCACTGTCATGATCCCTTTTTCTAAGTCCAGAAACTTTTTCTATTTTAAATCTCTTTGGAACTTAGGGAAGTAACGCGTCTCAAATGCCTTGCGGAAATCCTCCCATGCAACAATTCTAACTTCCGAAAAACTGGTGTCATTCTTGGCTTTCCACCATTCATTTGCATCCTTCTGGAGGGTGTCTCCAGCAAATAGTACTTTCTTATTTTCAGGGACATCGAGAATATCGAACTTGTCCTCTATGCCTCTTTCTCCATTGAACATCGGAGGTTTTGACCTCTAGAACTCCTGTAGTGTGCAGGGGAGAGGGACTTGACATCCTTGCTGTACTAGTGGTTCAGGTGGAGGGGGAGAAGGTGGAAGTGAAGGAAAGGAATCTCTCCTTCGTTATGGATCTCATTCTCACTGGTAGAGGCATGTTCCCTTCTTTGAGGAGACATCTATAAAAAGACCATGGCAATATTTGAGAAAAAGCATATAATGAAAGATATTTAACCAAAATAAAAATCTTAGATAAAAATTGAGACCTTACTGCTCAATATCAGCTTAAATCATGTTAATATTAGTCAAAGTAAAATATAAGCATTTGTCTAAGACACACTAAGGCCTTCAACATCAAAGAACTATTCAATACTAATCGCTACGTCAAGAAGGTTCTCCAGGTTCACCCCCAGGGTTCTTCTCATGCTTAGGAGGATTCGGGCATTCTTCTTCGAAATGTCCATCTTGATTACATAGACTACAATATGATTTTGGATCTGTCTGACTTATAGGACTGTCTTCCCGGCTTTGCAATTCTCTATTTAACTCTGGATCTTCTTCCTCTTCATCAGAAGACAGACAAATCGGGTTGCTGATATGTCCTCCTATCATCTGTAAGTGTCTCTTTCGTTTCCTTTCTTCAGACGTCTCAGTTGACGGGGAGGCATCACTGGGTTATTATTTCCCACACTTTCCAAATCAAAATGCTCATATTCTTCTGGAGCAAGATGCGGTGGAATCGCACGGCCACGTCCGCGACTACATTCGTGACCCTGTGCTGGTACTTGCACCTGCTCCTGTTCTTGAGTCGGAGCGGTGAGTGGGTGCATAACTGCTTCAGCTCTCCAAAACACTCGGCTTCCGCCACGTACCACTCTGTACGTTATGCGGCGCGGAGGCCTCTATAGGAACAAGTTAGCTCAATAACATAAGTATCTTTACATGAAAATGTACTTAGCACTTACTTGAGGAGTGAAGCTGCAGATGCTTGAGAAGCTTGCACATGATTTTACTTTGAGCTATGAAACAATATGAACAATAAAATATCATGCATGAACATCTACTCTATTATGATCAATGAGGGAGTCAAGAACTTAGACTCTGATACCAAATTGTAACGCCCCCAAAATTGCCCCTCCTGACACGTAGACAGTCAGGTTAACTCCGGAAGCGCTACACTGCATACTAAACTATTGACCATGACCATTCAACAAAATGACATACGTGGCATCAATATAATACAAAAATATAAACAAATATTTTAATGTGAAAGTTCAAACAGTGAAATGTCAAGAGACATTGATAATTAATATAGTCTATAACAAGATAAGGAAAGATAGTAACTTTAAGAAGTTCGATAAACGGAAGATCATGATGTTTTTAAACAAACTACAATAACTTGAAAGAAATGTAGCAGTGAAAGCTTGAAGCAAAATATCAGTCATGTGCAGCATTCTTCAAGCTCTGTGCCCTCCAACGCCTCGTCAGTTAGCATTCTCACCTGCAAAATCTCATTGTATGGAAATAGAATACCCGTGAGCAAAAAGTCCAGTACAATAGCAAAATAGACGGTGAAATAGGAATCAATGATAATCATATAACCAATATGTCAATGATGAACAATATTGTACTCTGATTTCTATGCATTGACTATAATTGATCAATACATCATTCTTTGACAATATCAATATCTATACTTTGCTCTTTACTATGACTATACTTTGTCTTTACTTTGCATTATCCTTACCATATTATGTTCCATGCTTTACTATACTATATTATATACTATACTTTACTTTATCATACTCTATGCTTTACTTTATAGTACTCTGCTTTACATTGCTTTATTGTGAGTTGCATTACGTCTTTTACATTACTATAATGTCATTAAAGTTAGTTGTCATATGCGAGCTCGACTTTATTAATTGGGATGTCAGAGATGCCTCTTTGAATCTTTGAAGCCAATAAGCCCATAAAAAGAAAGGGGTGTGTGTTAATGCATCACCCAATTCGGATGTAGGTGAGAGAGAATCTACATCTCAGGAACAGTGGTCATTTAAGAACCTGTAGGTTCATTGCCTCATTAGTTAGCTACCTGTCATTCTGGCTCAATACTCTATATTCTTTGGAGGAAGGAGCGTGACCAATGCATCACCCTTCATTCTAGATGCAAGTGAGAGAATACATGAAATCTCAGGAACAGTGGTCATTGAAGACTAGTAGTTTCGTTGTTTCCTCAGCTAACTACTTGCCCCTCTCTGTACTATACTCTGATCTTTGTTACATGCTTTAGGGCGGCACATAGCAATCTCATGTCTTCATCTTTACCTTCTTTATCTTTGCTTATTATGAAATCTATAATTTAGGACCAACTGAGCGTCAATCTCTGTATAATAGGACTCAGCCAGCATAGGTGAATTAGTTAGAGTCTCCGGTTATGATTTGAGTGGGTCAATCGAGTTAGTTCAGACCGATGGATTTGACTACCGGACCGATCGACCGTTCCTGATGGATCGGTCGACCGTTCTCTAGCATCGATCGACCGATCCTCTTAGATCGATCGGCCGTGTTCTTGGTTGGATGTCTGTGGATCGGTCGACCGTTCACATAGGGCCGATCGACCTATTACTCTAGGATCGATCGACCGTTCTGGGGTCGGTCGACCGGTCGTAAGGTCATGAAGATGCACACTGCGCGTCGGATCGGTCGACCGGTCGGATGCCCGGTCGGTCGATCATAAAGACAGATATGTTCGTTGACAGATAGATCGGTCGACTAATCAATAGAAACTCGTGTGAGTTCTCTGCACAGATCGGTCGAACGTTTGTGAAAATCGGTCGACTGGTTCTTGCGGCAAAATAGGGCCGCCGAACTTCCTCCTTATTTCTGGCGATCTTCCGGCCATCAAATCACAACGAACATAGTACGAAAAGTGAAGCTTACAATCCTAAGATTATGATGGACTAATCTTGCATATTAAACGATCACTATTTCTTCGTCTAGGAATTTAAGACGCTAAAGTACCCCTGTTCGTCGGTTTTCGGTTTGCCTGTACTGTTTCACATGTTCGATCAACCGTTAGTCGTTCCTGACCGACAAGAAGGTTCGCCTGGCTCCTGCGCACATCGGGGAAGGGTCGTCACGCGTCGAAGGTCGTTGATCGTTGCGATCATCGTCAGGCTCTATTTCGCACGTCTGTCGGAGTCGCGAAAGAAGAAGAAACGAAGGAGGAATAATGGTGGCCGGCAGAAGGGAATCCAAAGGGGGCGAAGGCATTCCCTCTCGCCCCTTTTATAGCATCGGCCGGCCAGCCGATCAGGGGAGGGATTTCCTCTCCTGGTCGGCCGTTTCCTTTCTCATTCGTTTCCTTTTTTTCATTTGAATTCGTTTGAAATTCTGATTAAATTTTGAATTGATTTCCATTAATTGCATTGATTCCTATTGATTTTTTCCATTGATTGCCTTATGAATATTGCAGATGTTACATATCAAGTGATGCTACCATTCATCCACAAATTGAGTCCCTTTTTGGAAAAGAATATGTTTTCAAATTTAAATTGAATGATTACAATTTAAAATAGGGATTTGAGAAATTTACAATTGTCAAGGTTTTTGAGGTCAATGAAAATATGGAGACAAAACTTGTATTGAAAACAAAAGAAAAGGTTATTACTTATTCATGGGTTATTTAATTATGTTACTAATTATTTTTCTCCATTAATTTTTGTTATATCAAATTTTGTTTTTGCAAGAAAAATTTGTGAATAATGATCAACTTAATATTATTCATGACAACAATGAGAGGACACAAAAGGTAAAATTATTTGGATTTTGTTCTTTCTTACTACGTATTTCTCTCATATTATTCAATTCAGGAGGATGATGATGGACATAACAATTTATTTCTTAATGAGTCTTATAACATATTTAAAAATAAGTGTAAATATTTTTATTATGAAATTATTTAATCACACAAAAAGTTTTTTACCAAATTATTATTTCATTAATTTCACATTAATTAATAATTAATATATATACTAATAACTAAACATTAATTTTTAATAAAATTGCCTATTATATACTTATAATTCTTTTATATAATTATGTACATGTACCCAAATGAATAATTTTGTTGTAATTGCTTTTTTCAAAGTCTCTTAATTTATTCTTGGGTATTACATATGTTTAATTTTAAATCAATTGGGAATGATGTAGAATTATCTAATTATAATTGTATAAATTTGTATGCAAGAAAATGATTATATAAAAGAATTATTAGTATGCATATAAATTTTCTCTTCTTCTTAAGCTTTTGTTTATTTTGTCTTGCATATGCTAAAATGAACCTATTGATATGAAAGTTAGAAAAAGAGAATATAAACAAATTAAAAAAATTATTTGGTTGAATTTCATCTTTATTACCAGAAAGTAAGTCATTGCAAGATAGATGAAATAGAAAGTCAAAATTAAAAAGTACATGTCGTTGATGAAGTCAAAAATATGATAAATTTGAAGAATTAAATGTACACATTAAAAAGTTCTCTCCTCCCAAAATTAAAAATTGTGTAGTCACCTAAAAAGACACCAACATATAATGCAATCCATACGAAAAAAGGGGATGACAACAATATCCAACATATCCAAGCAATTGACTACATGTTAAATTTCAAAGGAAAGACCACATTATCCATATGATGCAGAGATGAATCATTCAACTAATGTAATTAAAAATAACTAGACACTATAGAGTTCAATAAGTCATGTGCAGTAATCTTCAAGCTTTGCATTCTCCATCACTCCTCTCTAGACAGGGTTCTCACCTGCAAAATTTCAAATGCAAGAGTATAGAATACCCGTGATGGAAAATGCCCAGTACAATAGAATCATAATCTATAAAATGATAATCAGATCATGCTTGAATTAACAATGGATAAGCAATAAGATAACATACTTTATTATGAACAATTTGATCTCTTCTTTTCTTGTCACAACCAGTACTTTAGTTGCACAAAGTCAATGAATTATTCTTCATCATAACTATACTATGTTCTTCACTATGACAATACTTTGTTTTTACTATGTCATGCTTTAAACATTACAATGTCATACTTTACTTTACCATGAGTTGTACTTTATCTTTTACATTATTATATAGTTGTCCTATGCGAGCTCGACTTTATTAGATTGTGAAGCTAGATGTGCCTCTATAACATCTTGTGAATCTAGAGATACCCACTTTTGAGAAGGTGTAATGTCAATGCATACCCTTTTCGAAATATAGGTGGGAGGGGACCTATACCCCAGGAACAGTGATCATTAAAGATTTGTAGGTTCACTGTATACTGAGTTAGCTACATGTCCCTCTAGCATTATAAACATGTAATAAATATAATGTTCTCTTTGGGGAAGAAGAGATGTCAATGCATAACCTTTTTCAGAATACAGGTAGGAGAGGATCTGTACCCAGAAGTAGTGATCGTTAAAGACCTATAGGTTCACTGTCTCCTCAACTCAGTTGCATGCCCCTCCTCTTTACTATAACCATGATTTTTAATCTTTACTTTGGGCGACACATGACAATCTCATGGTCTCATCTTTTCTTTGCTTAGCTTATTTATTATTTGTGGAGTTTAGAAATCATAGATCAGAGAAAGGTTAGAATCAGATCCCTTTTATCTAAGGTAATAAAATTATGGCATATTGCTTTGTTCTTTATGCCAAATTGTAACCCGTCCTTCAGGATGGGAAGAGCCTATTAGCTTTTTTGCAATGTTGGACTGACCTCTAGTGGGCTTGTCAAGAGCGGGCACCAAATAGAAAAGTTCGGACCTAAACAAAATGGATAGTTATGTCGCTTGTAATAGAACTCGAGCCGGGTTAAGGTGAACCCGAGCCGGGTCTTCTGTTGAGGGTCCATGCGTATGACTCGGGCCGAGTCAGAATTTGACTCGGGCCAGATCAATGCTTGCGCATTGACATCGGTCCGAAACTTTGCTGTCATGGCCGTGCCACCTTCTGGCATGTTCGTGCCAGCATCGTTCGACCACTGGCACGTCCGTGCCATCGTCATGGTCATGCCACTTTTTGGCATGCCCGTGCCGTCGTTATGGATGTCTCTCTCTCTGGCACATCTGTGCCATCGTCACGACCGTGCCACTCTTTAGGCACGCCCGTACCATGACATCCCAACCGATCGACCATCTCATAACAGGGCACGTTCGTACCATTCATCCGGCACACCCATGCCATGACTCGGCCATGTCAAATAATCGGGCATGCCCGTGCAGCTCACCTGGCACGGCCGTGCCGTCGCGGGCAAAATATGGGTGAATCTACGCCCATCTTCTTCCTTCTTTCCGGCCATCCTTCGACCATCGGATCACGACAATCACAATACAAAAAATGTAGTTCATGATCTCTAGATCAATATGGAATCATCATACGCATCATATGATCAACGATTCATAGCGTACGGAGATTTAACATCTAGAGTGCCTTTCGATCGTTTTGAGTTTGTCGATGACTCATGCATCGTGTGCTCGGACTCCAGTCATTCCTGGATGGCGGGGGACGCGGCCTGCCTTCAAAACACGTCGAGAAAGGCTGCTGTGCGCCGACGTTCGTCGGATCGTCACGTCATCCTTGTGTGTGGTTCGTCGAAGAGGAAGAAGAAGAACAGAGGAGATGGTGGCAGCGGCCTATCGGAGGAGAGCCATGGGGGGTGTGAGGGCTTCTCATCGTGCCCTCTTATAGCCTCACGTCGGTCAAATCCGAGGAGGAGATCGGGGACGAATGGGGGGAGGAAATCGCTCCCCTGATTTCCACGTTCTTCGTTTCCTTTTCCTTTTTTTTTAAATTCGAATTCCTTTCCATGTTTTAATCTTTCTTAATCTATGTTTTGATCTTTCCTTATTTTTGGTCTTTTGAATTTGCCAGTTGTTACAGCATCTCCATTTATATCGGCCGCGGAAGTTTATATGGAAGTGCAATAAGAGTTTTCCAGGCTTGCAATGCTAAAGCGAGACAGGGCACGAAGCAACCTAGTTATGCCGTGTTCTTTCTCATCTATTTGGTGTGTAATAGTTAAGATGTTGTGGCAGGTCACAAGAAAAATTCGATGCTATGCTTGATGCCAAGATGCCTGATTCCTCCCTTTGATGTCAACTCTAGTTCTGAATGGTCTACACTACTGGTATGTTTAGCTTTAATCTTTGACAATTGCACTGTTTTTTAAGTGATGTTTGTATCATGATTCAAATATCTTCTCGCACCTTCTCAAGCTCATGATTTCTGCCATCCTCAAACCTTTCCATCATCTCCAGAATGCAAATGGTGGCAACAAGCCCTTGCTGCCACAACTCGCCCATCACTCTCTTGCACTTGCAGAGATCCTCAAGAACTTCACACATGTCCACAACCTAAAGATTGAGCTACCTGCTAGAGATGTCGAATTGAGGATGGAGTCCCTTTGAAACGGAAGGCAGAGTTTGGCAGCACTTGCATTATACTTGGTGACACTAGGATCGACCACAAGCTCCATTTGCCTCTTTTGGTGACACTCCAGAAACAAGCCATGAGAGTTCGATTCTCTTTACATTATTCCTTTCATTCTTGCTTCACCGGCTCATTGCCTGCGGATTTGTAGGAGACAACGAACGCTAACGGACCGCACAATATGGAGATGCTACGAGCAGTGACGCCGGAGCGGGGGGGTACCGCCTGCCGGCGACCTTGCTGGCGGGCTCAACAAAGTGGCTTCGGAGAGGGACGAAGGGCTAGGCATGGTGATGTAAATGAGGGCGGGCTACGGGCGAGTTGTTGGTTCGTGTGACTTGGTGTTATACCACCTATTGGCCACCGAACTTTGCATCCCTCTTATTGCTTTGATCAGCCCATGCTAACTAATTTTCCTATGTGCCATGGTGTTTTTTCTGTTCTTTTCTTTTCGTTTGTGAATTATTTCTTCCCATTATTTTAAGGAATATTTGTACAAGATTCTTTGCATGCAAGGAGAGCCCTCCCTTCTTTACATATTAGTTTTATATATGTATTACACAACGCTGCATTGAACAAAGTTAATATGAATTTGCGGACTATGCAACAAGTGAAGAGGCCAATCAAAATCGTCAAGCTTCTTGTTGAGCAGTCGATTTCATGACCGTTCACAATTCTTCATATTTTTTACAAGTATTATCACAATATCATATTTAATTTATTATATCATTTAATTTTTTTACCAACACTTTACATCATCATCATCATCATCATCATCATCATCATCATCATCATCATCATCATCATTATTATTATTATTATTATTATTATTATTATTATATTAATGTATTACATCGTTCAATTAAATATCATATTCTCATTATTAATTTGTCAATTAAAATTTTAACAACATGATTAAATGTTCACAAATTACATTTAACTCTTTATATTACTTTTTAATTTATAATACTTAGTAGTTGCATATAAATGAATGCTTAATTAATATTTATTAAATTTCACATTATATATATATTTTCATGCATCAACCGCCTCTATCCTTCCCCCATTCTTCATTTTCTTTTTTTCTTCTTTTTTGGATTATTTTAACATGTCTCTTTAACTTCATCCAATATGATAACTTAAGTCTACTAATGACTTTAATTAATAATGCCAAATCATAATTATTTATTAATTTAAAAAATCACATATCTTATGTCCACTTAAGTCCATAAATTACTTTTAACTAATACGAAGAGTCATAATTATTTTTAATTTGAAAAATCACATACGTTAACAATATGATCTTTAATTATTATTTAAAGTAGGATATTAAAATTTGTGTTTCATTTTTTATTTTATTTTTTTCTCCTTTTTTTTAATTATTTTAATATTTCTTTTTAACCTCATGCATAAACTTATTAAAGGAGAAATAATGATAACTTAAATATATGAATTACTTTTGGTTAACGATGATGTCATGTACCGAAGATTATCAATTATATTTATCTAACATATTTCCCGTCCTCCCCGCTCCTCACATGTCCCCTTTTATTTATACTACCCCATCATCTATCCTAGTTTTGAATATGCTACATTGCTCCTCCTCCTCCCACTTTTTACATATTTATCTTTTTTTTTCTAGAATTTTAACTTTTTCATCAATTTTTAAAATTTTATTTTTTTATCACTCACCATCTTCGTATTAAATGATATAAACTCCTCTAACTCATAAATTGCCATTATCATTAAGAAATATTTCAGTTTCTAAAAGTATTCAAAATTGGGACTAACGGATCATTGACATTTCGGAGCTTGGGCATCGTCTACAGGGGCACATCGCCTAGTATGTATACAAGTGCACATTCATGGTAGAGAATTCACAGACCAATGATGAGATCTACGTGTCAGTCTCCTTTGTCTTCTGGATGCTCCCCTCTCCTCAAGTACGTCTTCATCGTGCTTAGGGCGGACGGCAACAGAGAGGGGCACGTTCGTGCTCTACTCCCTCCTCTGCCACCACACTCGCGTGGGCTTCCTCCCCAGCGAGCAGGTCGCCGACGAGGAGTTCTCTGCGTACAAGAAGACGGACCATGATTGCAGCGGAAAGCCACCTTCAGACACCACGTCGTTTTTTTATGTTGTGGAACTGAGGTTTCCTATATTTTTACTCCTGTTGCTAATTTATTCCTTATGCTTTACCGTTTTCTCATTGGTCTCAGGGCTTGAGCTCTCAATGTCCAACGAGCAACACAAGTATAAGCAAGATTTAGGCATTTTACCACCATATTTTGTTTTTTTATTCTCGAACACAAATACCAAAATTTGGTATAAGTAGTGCAAGAATAGTAGCCCTGCAACTCACAGATTGTTGCATAAGCTTAGCAATCCACTTTATGTAATCACTATGCATATGGATAGAGTATGAATATAAGTATCAAGTTCTCTACTGTTAATAATGTCTTGAATCTGAACACAGTTGGTCCCCCTACATACTCTACTGTTAATAATGTCTTGAATCTGAACACAGTTGGTCTTCCTACATAGTCAGACGCTTCAGCAGAATTCTCCTACGGGGGTCTCGCTGTTCGGTCAGCGAGCCTGTGGGGAGTCAAGGGGGGATCCAGGAGGATCTCCCCTGCGGGGGTTGCAAGGGGGCGGAGCCCCCTGAGCGAAAATTTTTAGGAGTATTCTGTTTGTGATTCGGATTTGATTTATTTCCTTATCACGAGATAGGTGTCCTATTTTTAGGGAATTTATTTAGAGTCCCAGTCCGTATGTAATTCCTATCATCTGTCAAAGAGAGTGCCTATATAAACTCCCTAGGGATCTAGACCGGGACCTATCCTTGTAATCATCATTATTCCATAACAAAGAGCCGCCGCCGTTTTTCCTCTTCGTGTTCTTCTGTATTTCGTGCGATCATTCTCTCCCTCTTTTCGTAATAAACTGGTATCAGAGCCTTAGGGTTTGTCAACGATTCTCGATCAGCAGGGAGATGACGTCGCACAACGTGAGCGTGGAGAAGTTCAACGGCAGAAACAGTTTCGAGTTGTGGCAGATCAAGGTGCGGGCGCTTTTGAAGCAATAAGGAGTCTGGGCGCCGCTCTCAAACGTGTCGAAGAACAAGTCAAAGGAGAAAGACTCAAAAGGCAAAGAAAAGAAGATCGACCTCGCAACTTTGGCGGCACAGGAGGAGAAGGCGCACTCGATGATCCTGTTGTGTCTGGCAGATAAGGTGATAATCGAGATCGCAGATGAAGAAAAAGCGGCCGGTCTGTGGTTGAGACTCGAGAGTCTATATATGACGAAGTCTCTCACCAACAAGTTGCTGTTGAAGCAACGTCTGTTCTCTCTCCGCATGCAGGAAGGTACCCCTCTGAAGGAACATCTTGATCAGTTAAATTCTTTGTTGATGGAACTTAGAAATATCGATGTTAAGATCGAGGATGAAGATGCTGCCCTAATTCTGTTAGTTTTGCTTCCTCCATCATATGAAAATTTCGTTCAATCTATGATTATCGGGAAGGAAACTATAAGTTTGGAAGAAGTAAGATCGAGTCTCCATACTCGTGAACTTCGGCATAGGGCATTTGGAAATTCTGCAGAGACTCAGGCTGCGGGTTTGATATCGATCGCAGAGAAGGGACAGTCCTCGAATTCAAAGAAATCCAAGTCGAAGAAGAAGAAAATCACTGCGAAAGACATCTGTAATTACTGCAAAGAACCAGGTCATTGGAAGAAAGATTGTCTGAAGAAGAAGAATGCCCCTGTCGCTGCGGTGGCACATGAAACAGGAAATTCCGAAGATGATTTGATTCTGGCTGCTTCTGATCAAGGATGTCTGGCGGATAGTTGGGTTCTGGATTCGGGGTGTTCCTATCATATGACTCCGAATAAAGAGTGGTTCTCAACTTATCAGAAGATTGATGGTGAAAACGTCATCATGGGCAATGATGCAGCCTGTCAGATAGTTGGCATCGGTTCTGTGCAGATCAGGACTCATGACAATCTTGTGAGGACGCTGACAGATGTCCGCCATGTTCCGCAACTGAAAAAGAATTTGATATCACTTGGAGTCCTCGACTCTAAAGGGTGCCAAATCAATGCTGCTGGAGGCATCCTCACGGTCATGAAAGGTGATGCTACGGTTTTGAAGGGAGTCAGACAGAAGTCCTTGTATGTATTACAAGGCAAGACAGTCTCTGGCGTTGCTGCAGTGGCTAGTTCATCCGAATCAGATAGGTCCAGGATGTGGCACATGCGGCTTGGGCATATGAGTCAGAACGAGATGAATATCCTCAGCAAACGAGGTCTTCTAGGGGAGAAGAAGATATCTGAAATCAACTTCTGTAAGCACTGCGTATTCGACAAACAGCGAAGGTCTCAGTTTGGCAAGGCAGTGCACAGGACGAAGGCGACACTTGACTACATCCACGCCGATTGTTGGGGTCCCTCTCGTGTTCCATCATTAGGAGGTGCGAGGTACTTCCTATCTGTGATTGATGACTACTCGAGGATGACTTGGGTATTCATGATGAAACACAAGAGTGAGTCCTTCAAGGCCTTCAAGCAGTGGAAGGTTCTGGTGGAAAATCAGACGTCGAAGAAAGTGAAGCGTCTTCGCACTGACAATGATTTGGAATTCTGTTCTGCTGAATTCGACCAGTTCTGCAAAGATGAAGGCATTGCCAGACATCGCACAGTCAGGGATACTCCACAGCAGAATGGAGTTGCAGAACGAATGAACAGGACACTTCTGGAGAGGGCAAGGTGCATGCTCTCTAACGCTACCCTAAATAGGACATTCTGGGATGAAACTGTTAACACAGCTTGTTACTTGATGAATTGAAGTCCGGCGACTGCGATTGATCTCAAGACTCCAACTGAGGTATGGTCAGGAAATTCTGCTGATTATACTTGTCTGAAAGTTTTTTGTTGTCCCACATACTATCACGTCAGTGAAGGAAAGTTGGAGCCAAGGGCCAAAGAAGGGGTGTTCATGGGATATGGTGCAGGACTGAAGGGCTACAGAATCTGGTCTCCTTCAGAACACAAAGTCATCCACAGTAGAAGCGTGACCTTTGATGAAGCATCAATGCTTCAGTTGAAGGTGGAGGCTGAAGAGAGTGTCAGTAAACAGGTGGAGGTTGAAATCACTCTAACTGAGGATGATGCTGAAGGATCACATCAAGAAGCAGAACAAGAAGGTGAAGAATCTGATGAGCAACCTCAAGAGGAGTCAATTGCTGCTAGACGTCCTCGCAGAGAAGTGGGTCTTCCTAAGCGATATGGTTTCGAGGACATGGTTGCTTATGCACTATAGGTAGCTGAAGAGGTGGAGTCCCTGGAGCCGTCCTCTTATAGGGATGCCATCACATGTGCCGAATTTGAACAGTGAATCCCTGCTATGGGTGAGGAGATGGAATCTCTTTACAAGAATCAGACGTGGAAGCTGGTCAAGTTGCCTAAAGGCAGGAAGACTGTTGGCTATAAATGGATCTTCAAGAAGAAAGCAGGAATTCCGAGAGTTGAAGGCACGAGATATAAAGCACGACTGGTTGCTAAAGATTATAGTCAGAAAGAAGGTGTGGACTACAATGAGATATTCTCACCTGTTGTCAGACATACTTCTATTAGTGTGCTACTTGCTCTTGTAGCACAACAGAATCTCGAGCTCGAGCAACTAGATGTGAAGACTGTTTTCCTCCATGGAGAACTTGAAGAAGATATTCTTATGAGCCAACCAGAGGGATTCTCCATTCCTGGAAAGAAGAATCAAGTTTGTAGTCTGAAGAAATCTCTGTATGGCTTGAAGCAGTCTCCCAGACAATGGTACAAGAGGTTCGACAACTTCATGATCAGTAAGGGATTCAGTCGAAGTCCCTATGATTGCTGTGTATATCACAAGAAGGTGAAGGACGGCTCCACCATCTATCTGCTCTTGTATGTTGATGATATGCTTATTGCTGCCAGAGACATGGCAGACATTCAAAATCTGAAGAAGCTCCTCAGTGCAGAATTCGATATGAAAGATCTTGGTGCAGCACAGAAGATTCTGGGGATGGAAATTCTAAGGGATCGCGCACAGGGTAAACTCTTCTTATCTAAGAAAAGTTATATTGAGAAGATTTTATCCAGGTTTGGAATGTCTGGAGCGAAGCCTTTGAATACTCCATCAGCTGCAAATGTTCATCTTTCTGTTGCCTTCGCACCAAAGTCAGATGCAGAAAATGAGTACATGTCTCGGGTTCCATATGCTAGTGCAGTTGGAAGTCTGATGTATGCCATGGTTTGCACAAGACCAAACATTGCTCATGCAATCAGTGTTGTTAGCAGATTCATGAGCGATTCAGGAAAGGAGCACTGGCAAGCAGTGAAGCGAATTTTTCGGTATCTGAGAGGAACATCTGATATTGGCCTCATCTACAGAAGTGATAAAGAGTGTTTGGTTGCAGGATACTCAGATTCAGATTATGCTGGAGATGTTGATGGAAGACGATCTATGACATGTTATGTTTTCACTTTGGGCAGTTCAGTTATTAGTTGGAAGGCTACACTTCAGCCATCAGTTACATTGTCCACCACAGAGGCTGAATACATGGCACTGACGAAAGCTGTCAAGGAAGACATCTGGTTAAAAGGCTTAGTTGGAGATCTCGGATTACATCAAGAGCAAGCTATAGTGCACTGTGACAGTCTGAGTGCAATATGTTTAGCCAAGGATCAAGTACATCATGAAAGAACCAAACACATTGATGTCAGATATCACTTCATCCGCTCTAAGAAGAGGATCAAGGTGAAGAAGATTGGCACTGCTGATATGTTCACCAAATCTGTTCCTTATGGCAAGTTCCAACATTGTTTGGACTTGCTTAATATAAATACTTGGTAATAGCTTCAAGATGGGACTGGCGGCGGCGTGACGTGCTTTTGTGCTCTGAAGATGATTCAAGTCAAGGTAGAGATTTGTTAATAATGCCTTGAATCTGAACCCAATTGATCCCCCTACATAGTCAGGCGCTTCAGCAGAATTCCCCTACGGGGTCTCGCTGCCCGGTCAGCGAGCCTGTGGGGAGTCAAGGGAGGATCCCCCTACGGGGGTTGCAAGGGGGCGGAGCCCCCTGAGCGAAAATTTTTAGGGGTATTCTGTTTGTAATTCGGATTTGATTTATTTCCTTATCACGAGATAGATGTCCTATTTTCAGGGAATTTATTTAGAGTTCCAGTCCGTATGTAATTCTTATCATCTGTCAAAGGGAGTGCCTATATAAACTCCCTAGGGGTCTAGATCGAGACCTATTCTTGTAATCATCATTATTCCATAACAAAGAGCCGCCGCCGTTTTTCCTCTTCGTATTTTTCTGTATTTCGTGCGATCCCTCTCTCCCTCTTTTCGTAACATCTACTAAATTCTTGGAAATGGAACCACTGGGTTTTCTCAGTATTAGGCATATACAGATCTTGAAGTTCCTATCACATGCTTCTTATTGGTTGGTGATCGTCGTGTAGTAGTTGCGTCAGAGGCAAATGGCGGTGGACCCGCCGCATCAGGTGCTGGCGGCTTCCTCACCATCTCCATTTTCACGGTGCTTGGCAAGATGGTCAAGCATCACCACTTCACACCATCGAGTATCTGCTCTTTGTTCTTTCCCCTTCTTTTCTTTGATTTGATCAATCTGGTGATAGAGCATGAGAGATTGTGTTACTTTTTGTGGGATGCCAGTCAGTTGATTTTTTCAAGGGGCAGGATCTTATCTTGCTTATGCTTAATTATTGGCAAGTTTAAACATTCATGGTAGCTATTGCTGTTGTGGAATAATTGATTGGACCAATGCTAGAATAAATTAATAATACTTTATAGTGATTAGGGAATAGTCATGAGCATGATGGATGTTGATGTTCTAAATTAAAATCTATTGCAATTTGACTGCATGAACAGAGTACAAGTTTTGAAATTCTGAATGTTTTTGTACATATCTCAAGCAAGTTGAAAAGGATGATGTATTATGGCATGAGAAGGCATTAAAGCTCACATTTTATAAGAGCCAATAATGGTATTTAAAAAAAAAACCAAAAGTTTATATAACAATATTCCTTTACTTGAATTTTTATTTAATCCATTTTATATATTTGCACCTTCTTATCATATGATGTAGGAATATATATATTTTGAAATGTTTCCCAGAGCCTTTTTTCATAGTATGTTGATTTTCCAATTACTATGATTAATCCAAGGTCACATACATATATGGTTTTGAATTAGCAATTGTTATTTTAGATATTATTGCATGATTTTGTTCCGGACATTTTATATTGCTAAGGAAAAGGTATATAAAATTATTTTCCGTACAACTATTGTTCATCGCATAACTTTACTAAAAGAATACGTTAATATTTGAAATTATAACCGATGTAAAAAAAATGCATTATCCGTTGTAGTGTGAAAATTTAAAATTTACAAAAAATAGTATGTAGATGAATAACAAAACCTACAAGTTATTTTGAATCAAATTTGTTTTTTATAATAATATATTTATAAATATTTTATGTTATAATTATATTCCTCATTAATGTTTATAAACCATTTAGAATTGAGTGTAAAACACATATTCCTTACATAGCACATATTCATATTTAATGCCAATTGCACTTAAACTAATACATACGTATAGACATGTTAAGATATAGAAATAAGAAAATTGCTTCAATAAAATACTAAAAAAATTCAAAGATACAAGATAATTTAATATTCATATAATAAAATTTATATATATTATTTAATATTAATTATTCATAAAATAATTTAAATTGTGCGAAAGTGTGAGCGCGTTCCCTAGTATAATCATAATATATGTGCAACTGAAATGTGACAAGTGGCATCATGCATTAACACGTATCATCTGATAAAATATTTTACATTATTTAAAAGAAAGGATTTTTTATCTAACTATTAATTAATTTTTCTCAAAACTCAGAGCGTAATATAATCAATTTTAATAATGCCAATATTGTAACATTCGTTTAGTTAAGAAAGCAAAGCAAGGAGAGCCCACGAGCGCCCACAGCCCACTAAACCCAACACCTCATGGTGATCTAAAAGCAACTAATCTCTCCCCATTTGCCATACCAATCGAAAGTTACCCTCCAAACCTCCTATTTTGCTACAGTATCATCACTCTCTCCTTCACTCACTCTTTCTCTCTCGACAGCAGAAGGGCACCCTAGAGCTACAGTAGTCCGATTTATTATAGCAACAGTAAGTTTCCATTCTAACCCACTCACATTGCTACAGTAAACTATCTCACTCTCTCCTTCCTACTCTTCCATTAACAAACGTGGACAGCAGTGAAGAAGGAAAAGAGAGCTTGGATTAAAGCTAAAGGAAAAAGATTAAAAGTTTAGACTTACTATTAAGGTATGTTTGAGAGGATAAAAAATTTTAATCACCCTCTTAATGATGTATGCTTGTGTGGATTAAGAAACATTAAGACCAAACTAAATCTTATTAAAGCATGATTAGAGAATGTGCATTTGATGTCTCATATTTCTTTAAATTTCTATTCTATTACTAACCATGATTAGAATGTCATGTATTTCATACCTTAATGCTTTATTGCTCATTATGCTTAATGTTAGAATGATTATTGTTGTCAAGTTAGTTTGTTATGAAATTGTCTAAAGCTCATGTGCAGTTATGAACTTGATTAGCGTATTAGGTGTCTTTATGTGAAACTCCCATGTGGTTAATGATTAGGTTAAGAATGTTAAGAAATGACTCATATCATGTTTGGAAGTCAAATATGTGTTCAATATATAAAAGTATGTAAGATTGTAAAGAAGATGATGTAGAAATTGTGTATCTGTCGGCCCAGAACTAGCGACCGATAAGATATCGGTTGACCATTCTGGAGACCATGGTAGTGTTGAAACTCTGTCCAATGGTCGACCGGTTCACCAACGGTCGTCCGTTTTGGAAGGGTCGCTACATTATGTGATTAGCGGTCGACCGAACACCTTGTATCGATCGTCTGAAAGCCATGTGACGATAGACCGTTATATGTCCGATTTGAATGGACGTCACATTCTGTGATTAGCGGTCGACCGAACGTCCTGTTTCGATCGTCCGAAAGCCATATAACGATCGACCGATATACTAGCGGTCATCCGATTTGTGTAGTCATCATATTCTGTGATTAGCAAACGAACCAAAGCTCAGTTTCGATCGTCCGAAAGACCTGTAACGGCCGATCGATATCCCAACGGTCGCCCATTGCAGAGAGTCATTACATTATGTGATTAGCGGACGAATCGAATGCCCTATTTTGGACGTCCGAAAGGACCATAACGGTCGACCAATAACCTGACTGGTCGTCCAATATTAGTCCAGCGGTCGATCGTAATCCAAAACGATCGTCCGTTCTGGAAGATGATTGATTATGTTTGAATGTTCACACTTAGTATGATTTGAAGTTTCTATGACCTTAAATAATGTTAAAATATGTAACATGTATTGAATGATTGTATGTATTGATGAACATGATTAAAAGACAGATTGATGAAAGTGTGACATTTTTATGACTTTGGACCAATCGATACTCTACCTAAGACTCTACCGACGGGTGGGGGAAGACTTCATTAACAAATAAGAGTAATGACATCGTTGACGAATAAGGGTAATGACCTCTCCTACGGGAGAGGGTTATGACCTCATCTACGGGTGAGGATTATGACCTCTTCTACGGAAGAGGGTTATGACCTCTCTTATGGGAGAGGGTTATAACTTCATCTACAGGTGAGGGTTATGATTTATGAGTCACCATCCTTCTCAATCGACAAAATAAGAAATTATCTAAGTAAAGATGAAAGACGAAAAGATGAATGATGAATGACATGGGACATAAAGACAAAGATGATAAAGATGAAGAAGACACCTATGAGGATGTATTATGAATGTCCACTTGTCATATCATAATATTATGAACAAAGATGACAAAGTAAAGTAAGACAAGATCATAATGTGCAATAGCATAATGATAATAATGATGATAATATATGATATACATTAGCATAATGTCAAGTATGATGATAAGTTATGATATGCATGACCTAAATATTATGATGTTACATGTTATCTTATTTTATCATGATGATATGCTCACATGTCATATAATATGCATAAGTAGCTCATAACATGCATATGATTTATGTTCTATGATGATGAAATGCATATGCCATGATATGTAGAGATTATGCTATAAGATCATAGCATGCATAGGTCTCAACATACTCTAACGGGAGAAATACTCTGCACCCCATGAATCCGTGCAGATATGGATGAGGCTTAGGTTCGGCGTCGAGAGCCTCATGACGGCTGTTGGAGTTGATGAATACTTCAGGGCCCCTTATTTTTCACACCGGGTTCGCCCACGTGAGTTTAGGGAAATTTAAGTATTACCAAATTACATGTGCTGCTGATGTACGAACAAAAGGAGGGTTGGGGGGGCCCGCCCCCCGACGGCGGTCCCGCTCATTTTCAGCTATTTTGTTCGGATTTTAAATCCGTTTGGGAGAGACTATTTATAGTTTATTTTTAGATGTAATCTGTGTGGCGGCTGTAATCAAAATGGCATAGTGGAACCTCTTTGCAGGACGTAACCCTAATCTCAAGGGTGAACCTGGGTAAATCGTATGTCTCCTCTAATTTTCTTGCAATCTCTCTGCGATCTTCTCTTCCTGTTCTTGAATTTTTCCATCAACGACGACATTGCACATGGGTCTGTCGGGCTGCGGCCAAAGTCTTTTACTTATATTACGTTATCATGATGAACTCTTGTAAGAGTGTTTTATGTATGTCTTATGGGGAGTCGTGTACTTTACTCGAACTTATTTATGTATGATAAATTCTTTATTAGGTATACGTTAGAGCCTATTAGACCTATGAGTCAGTTTATGTATCTTGGAATTCTATATGTTTAGAAGTATTCCGCTGTTTATGAAAAATGATGCTTTATGTTTAGATTTATGAATATGTTTTCACTGCAAAAGTTTTATGAAATTAGGTCAAGGTCACGAGAATGTAACGTCGCCTAGGGTTCGACAAAGTTTAAATTTGAGGCTAAATTTTGGGAGCGTTACAAATATATGTTAACTTTGTGTTCCAAAATAATTAATCATAATCATAATATAACTAGGGTAAAAGAACCTGCGGAGCACGAATATATATAGATGGATTTATTGAAACAAAAGTATAACTATAAAAGTATTTAGTTGAAACAAAAATTATTATACTGTAGGATTGGAACTAGGGTAAAAAAAGTATAATAATAATAATAATAACAACAACAACAACAACAATAATAATAATAATAATAATAATAATAATAATAATAATAATAATAATAATAATAATAATAATAATAATAATAATAATAATAATAATAATAATAATAATAATAATAATAAGTATAATATAAAAGTATTATTATTATAATAATGTAGGTTCGTAAATATAAAAATTCTAATCCTAAACATAGGTCCAATCCTATTTTTTGAATATATATTATTTTTTAAAATAATAATATAATATATTATTATTTTATTTATTTAAAGAAATTTTTAAAAAATCATATTGTAAAGTTTGTTAAATTAGGTCATAACATTTGTAAGACTAAAAGTAAAAACAATATTAAATCTACAACATAAAACTAATTTGATTAGTAGTATGATTTATGTATAGGCAATTGAAACCGTCATATACGTGCAATTGAAAAATAGTTAAAATTTAATATAAAAAGATAGAGTTAATTTGAGTAGTAGTATTTCCACTATGATTACATCATGAAAAGAAATTAAGATATAACTGAAAATTAAACTATAATACATTTAGAATAAATAATAAGTACAAATGATAGTTTTGACATTTTCTTTTCTTTTTTATTTCTTTACTTTCGAATGCATTTAAATTTAAAATATTAATAATAGAAGTTTGATATACAACACAATAATATATGTTCAAATTAAATGGTGTTCCATGTACCAATATATAAAATTAATTTGAGTACAAGCAGGAAATTTATAATTCTTCTGTTTTACTGGATGGAATTTCAAACGCTTTCATAAAAATTCTCGTAGAAGAAGTTAAACTCTCTTACATTTTAATTTTAAATTTGAGATTTTTTAATTCAAGTATTTGAGTATAAATATAAGTTCTTTTAAATTTCCTTTACTCTTTTAATGAATGGATTTATTTAAACAAAAGTATAAATATAAAAGTATTTAGTTGAAAATTGTGTATATATATAACATGGATAATTTTGTATTCGCAGCTTTCTTGATCTGGCAAGTTATTATAGAAGATTTATTAGGGTCTTCTACAAAATTATTGCACCCCTCACAAATCTCACAAAGAAGACGGAAAAGTTTATCTGGACAGACAAGTGTGAGCAAAGTTTTCAAACTATGAAGAACCGTCTGACTTCAGTACCAATTCTCACCATACCGACAGACAGTGGTGATTACATGGTCTACAGTAATGCATATGGGACAAGATTGAGCTGTGTACTGATGCAACACGGCAAGGTAGTGACCTATGCTTCACGGCAGCTGAAGAAGCATGAGGTCAATTATCCCACACATGATTTAGAATTAGCGACAGTGGTCTTTGCCTTGAAGATTTGGAGGCATTATTTGTATGGAGAGACATTCGAGATCTTCACCGACCACAAGAATCTCAAGTATATTTTCGATCGAAGGGATCTTAACATGAGACAACGTCGATGGCTTGAGCACATCAAGGATTATGAATTTGCTATCAATTACCACCTTGGTAAAGTAAATTTAGTCGTCGATGTATTAAGCAAAAAATGAGAATGCTCGCTAGCCTATATGAGACTGCGCAAGTATGAGATGCTGGATGAGATTGAGCAATGATGTTCCAAGCTAGGCACTAATGGAGCTCTATGGATGATGCATCAAATGAAGCCCAGCCTAATTGACAGAATCATAGCAGTTCAGAAAGTGAATCTAGAATATCAGAAGGTCTTGAAGAGATACCAGAGCGAACTAGCAGATTTCCGGATCTCTGTAGATGGAGGAATTAGATATTGGGACAGGTTGTGGGTTCCCATATATGCTGACGTCCGATGAAAGGTACTAGATGAGTGCCACAAGTCAGAGTTTGCTATCCACTCTGGTAGTACCAAGATGCATAAAGATGTACAGCGCAGCTACTGGTGACCTGACATGAAAAGAAAGATAGCAGAATATGTGTTCCGATGTCTAGTGTGTCAGCAAGTAAAGATCGAGCATCAACAACCATATGGCAAGTTGAAACCTTTGAAAATTTCACAATGAAAGTGGGATAAAATCATTATGGATTTTGTGTCCAACTTGCTTAGGACTAAGAGAGGTCATGATGCCATATGGGTAGTCGTAGATCGATTCACGAAGGCAGCACACTTTATTCCCATAAAATGGAAACAATCAGTGGAGTGTCTGTTGGACTTGTATGTGAGAGAAGTAGTCAGACTCCATAGTATCCCAGAGTCCATAGTGCCTGATCGAGACCCCAGATTCACTGTCAGATTCTGGAAGAGCATGCAACTAAGCCTTTGGTACAAGACTTAATTTTAGTATCGCATTTCACTCTCAGACGGATGGGCAATCTGAGAGGACCATCCAAACACTAGAGGACATGTTACGGGCCTATGCACTAGATTGACAGGGTAACTGGGATGAATATATTCATCTGATTGAATTTGCTTATAACAACAACTATAATTCTAGTATTGGTATGACACCCTTTGAGGTCTTGTATGGACGACTTTGCCGTTCACCTATCCATTGGAGTGAAATAAGCGAGGAGAAGATTATGAGTAAGGAAAAAGTGAAGAAAGCAGTGGAGTATGCTGAAAAGATAAAATTGATTAAACAGAGGATGAAGACTGCTCAGAGTAGACAAAAGAATTATGTCGATAAGGGCAGACGAGAACAGATCTTTTAGGCCGATGACCAAGTTCTTCTGAAGGTATCCCCTACGAAAGGGGTTATGAGATTCAGCAAGCGAGGAAAGTTCAGTCCTCGCTATGTAGGCCCCTTCGAGATATTTGAGCTGGTAGGCGAAGTAGCATGCAGATTGGCTCTACCTCCATCTTATGAGAGAGTGCATAACGTGTTTCATGTATCCATGCTCAAGAAGTACAAGCACGATGCTGCAAATGTTCTAAGAGTAGATGAGCCAAATCTAGCTGCAGACTCGACCTTCACTGAGCATCCAACACAAAGATGTGCCCATGGTCAGAGTAGCTTGACGTTATTATCACGGTGATGATGCAACATGGGAACTCGAGTCGGAAATGCGCCAAGAATTTCTTCATCTTTTCGGTAAGCCTATACTTAGTACAAAATTTGAGGACAAATTTTTTTTAAGGGGGTAAAAATATAATAATCGACAAAAAATAAGATAAAAAGGGGAAAACGTGATGGACTTGGACGGCTGAGGAAATAAATTCATATCCCACTCAAAATTAGGCAAGCAAGAGGATTAATTTGATCTCATTAGATCAGATTAGGAGGGGAGACTTATATTAGGTAAAACAGAATTCCATTAAACCTCTTCCTCCCAAACCTCACGAGACTCCTGCTGGATTTCTGGACCGCCATCAGGTTGCTGGGCACCAACGATCGATTCTTTCCCTCTCGTCCTAATTGCAAGTCGTGTTGAGACCTCTTACTTCTCCTATCATCTCTTTATTTTTGTTCTTCTCATGCCCCCTTCGTTGGAATTTTGCAGACGGTGATCGAGAGGGAGAACATGGAGGAAACAGGGGGCGCTAGGGAGCGTTGTTTTCTGACGAACCGAAGAACGGATTAATCGCGAACAGAGGTGGGTGAACTGAAATCACTTTACATGACCTCTGAATTATTTTAGCCCATGCCTTAATCGATTATGAAAAGAAGAAAATAAGAAGCAGGCTTTAAAGTTATCATTTTGGTTGTTTGATTCTTGATTTCTTTGATTGTTTGATTGATGTGCATACTGTTTTAATTCCTGTTGTTATGTTTGTAATTTGATTGACTGTTAGTATGTAGGAACTAAATTAGGATGAGTTGATGTTAAAGATTTTCAGAAAAATTCGAGTTTCGTAACTTTTCAGGATGTCGACCGGTCGATCGGTCCGTATGCATTGCCAGCAACCGGTCGACCAATATAATGATCCACAGTCGATTTTCTTATACATCGACCGGTCGACCGATCCCCCTGCATTGTGACCTGACTGGTCGATCGATCCCTAAGTTTCACCTGTCCATCGGTCGACCGTTCAATTGATTGGATCGACCGATCCGATTTATCTATCGATCTTAACAAATCGATCGATCGACCCGAAGCTAATCAGTCGACCGTTCCCCAGAACCTGTCGACCGATCTCCAATAAATTCTTTTATTAGATTTATTAATTAATCCACTTCTTAATCCGACTACTGCCTGTATAGAACTGATTCTATTTACTGTCATCACAGAAATGATTTTCTTTTAATGATTTATTTCTTATTAATCTTATCATCTCCACTGAATAAAGAACAAAGAGCCACAAACTATTAAAAGTGATTAATAAGTTCAGATGAAAGATTAACAATGAGTTGTCAGTCCAAGCCAAGTGCATCAAAATAAGGGTAGCTCCCTTGGTCATGGTTTGATCATCCATTGACTCGCACAAGGGCATATTGTTTGCTCGGCATACTCCAAGAACTAAATGCACCTTGATCTAATAATAAACCAAGATCAAGAAATATGATTAAGTCAAGTCAAGTTATTGTCACGATTTCCAAGTATGCCATAATTCTAAGATTACCAAGCATCATCTGATTCTCATGATTCATGATATCTTCTTATTCTTATTCTTATTATGATTTATGATGCTGTCATATCATCCTTTTTACATTTAAGTTAAGCATGATTATTTACCTCTGATTATTCTATTTATGTTATGCATTGTATACTATGTGATTCCTCACTAGGCTATAAAGCTCATATGAGGACCTTCTCCTCTGTGTCTGATTTTTACAGGACCAAGTCAGTGACGAGGTAGAGTAGGTGTGTAATGACGAAGCTCTAACGTCAAGACAACACATAAACCACATGACTTATTAGATTGTTTATTAGTTTCTCTTTACCTTGATGTAAAACTTCATTTTATTTCTTAGAAATGATATGGTCACTCTTAGACTTTCGTAATTAAAATTATTCTTTTTCTTTATTTCTTTATTTTTCTTTCTTCCATTCATGTGTCTCGGTTCTTGACTGACATATGGTCAAAGTCACAGCACGTCGTAGCGTCTCCAACTTGATCTTCGCCACATGGCGGGAGTCGATTTGGGAGCGTTACACTTTCACTCATTACAAGTTGTTGGACATACGCACATATGTGCTTCTCCGAACTACAAGCTTTTGTAGTTGCAAAAATTGCATACACATGTAGTGACGAACTGCCATGCAAACTCTATAAATAAAGTTGCATTGCTGCATATGTGATTGCACACATTAGAACTCTCATTGTTCTTTTTGTCAAGGTACTTGGATTGTGATATTACGTCGGCTTTTCGTAATGATCGTCGTCTCGATCCCGTTACAAAAATGACGTAAAAGAATTTGGAATTCTATATTAATTCCACTGTAATAGGTTGATTTTCCTAAATTTAAATCTTTAATTGATATTAGAGCCTTAAAAATTTTTTTCGTTATTTTTTTTAATATGGGATTGTGCAAAAAATTATATTTTTTGCACCTTTGGTTATATGCCCATGACCAAAGAATAAAAATCAAAATTTTTTGTTATCCATATGTACTAATTTCAACAGAAATTTTGATAAAAATTTTTAATATATTTTTCCCATAATTTTTTTTAAAAAGGACTGTTCACACATGAACAGTGCCGCATGGATAGTGCCATGCGACAGTGTTGCACGCACAGCGCTGCGGGCCTCTGTTGGCGATGATGCACGGATTTTTTGGCCCTCTGCGCCGCTGCGCTGTAGGCAAACTGGGCATATCTTCATTAGAGGAATGGACAGACATTTCATAATTATTAGAAAATAATGTAATAAAATTAAGAATGGAACTTAATGGAAGGATAATGAACTAAAATATATAAGTCTATAGACTATGATTAAATGTAAAAAGAAACTATATTAAGATGTTTAGGCGAGGAATTGGGAACAACATAAATTTTCATTGCAAAATCATGTTTCATTTTTTTTTTCTATTTTGCTCAAGATGAAAAGCACACACCAAAAAATTATACATATTGATTAACTAATTACAAGGGTGACATATAAAATGTATGCCCCAGTCATCTTAATTAGTTCAAGAGTTAGAACGAATAAATCAATAACTAGTACATCCATTGATCAAGAGTAAGAATTAACAAGAAATATTGTTAACAAGCACAAATTAATTATAGTAAGTAAACATGAACAGAGGCCGACGCGCCACGATCACTCCTACTGGCACGTCTACTTGTTGTTCCTATGACAAGTAGAGGACAAAGAAGAGTAAGGCCCCTGCACGGCATCGGCGAAGTCGACGGCCGGAGAAACGACGCCTTGTGGCTTGACAGCAGGAGGGCCGCTGCTGTCGTTGCGGCTGGGCTGGAACCACGGATGTTGAAGCGCCGCCTCGACTGTGAGCCTCCTCTTGGGATCGTAACAGAGGAGATCTCTGATGAGGTGATATCCGTGGCGCGACAACGTTGGATGACCAGGGAACGGCGTTGTAGGGAACAGATGCCGGATGCTGCTTTATTGCCTCCCCGAGCGGTTGATAACCTCAGCAGCATTCGGAGCAGTGGAGAGGGCCGGCCACTCCTTGGCGTCCGGCGTCCCAAGAACCTGGAACATATTCTTGATATGTTCGTCTTTGAAGGTCCCCAGGAAGAGAACCTGGTTGTTTAGGAGCTGGGCCATGATGCAACCCAGCGACCACATGTCTGTGGACGCGGACGACACTGCTTCCTTGTTCTTGTGCACACCCAGCAGGAGCTCTGGCGGCATGTAGCACAACGTTTCCAGCGACTTCATCATGCCATCTGGGTCGTCGATCTTGGTCCCCCGCCGGCGGCTCTGCGAGAAGTCGCAGATCTTGAGGTCGCCCACGTGATCGATGAGGATGTGACCGGGCTTGAGGTCTCCGTGCAGCAGGCCGTGGTCATGGATGCACTTGACGCCGTTCAGGAGCTGAAGCATCAAGAAC
Organism: Pontederia crassipes; assembly: GCA_030549335.1. Lineage (NCBI taxonomy): Eukaryota > Viridiplantae > Streptophyta > Magnoliopsida > Commelinales > Pontederiaceae > Pontederia > Pontederia crassipes. Next base: position 43,914,321 of record CM060190.1, read on the forward strand.
TTGATTTCGCCCTCGGTGAAGGGCCGTGAGAGCGTCTCAAGAATCTTGCCCAGGTCAGTGTAGGCATAATCCATGACCAGGAACACCATGCAGCCGGTGGAGTCCACGGCTACGTTGTCTTCGAGGTGGAGCATGACCACGTTGGGGTGACGGCAAGCGGCGAGTCAATCCACCTCCGTGCGCCAGCGGTCGTCGAACACGCGCGTGAGCCGCAGCACGCCTGGGCGATTGGGGTTTCGTGGTTGCACCCGCCAACGGTGATGGACGAGGCGCTTGAGGGCGACGATCTCTCCGTTCTTGATCCGGCGTGCCTTGTAAAGAACGCCATGGCTGCCGCGGGAGATCTCGGTGAGGCGATCGAATTCGTCATCCACCACCACGGTGATGCCACTCCTTCTCATTACTGCTAAAGCGTCTGCTGCTAGTGCTGAAGAAGAAATAGGAATTGTAGGATTCAGTCCAGCTCTCTTGGCAGGCGGAGCAGAGGAAGCCATGGATCTTCTTGGCGGTGCAGAAGAAGAGGTGCGAAGTTGTCGCAGGGTGATAATGATGCAGTGAGAGAGAGAGAAAGGAATGAACGCAATGCAGCAGATGGGATATTAAATAAGCAAGGAAGAAGAATACAACTTATATATAATATCAACATGTCACATATTACCGTTAAACTTTATCAAGAACTCCATCGATCGGCCCAAACCCGAATCCCAATCAAATTCGGTATTACCTAAGTTAACCTTTTTGAATGAAGAACTCCAAAGTCGACATCCTACACTTCGACTTCAACCTTACTTTTTTTATGCGCACGAGGTTCCTCATCGCAAGGTTCTGGTGGCATCACTGAAGACTGAATCCCAGGCATCGCCGGCAAATTAATTGATTGTAAATATATAAATATAATTCTTCTTTGTAAAATGACTAATTCTATAATGTTAAATATTGATACAAATATAATTATATACTTATATATTATAGAATATAGCCGGTGTTTTATAGCCAGTCCCAAGTCCGGATAAAGGAGGAGGATTGTGTTAGGCCCCGACAGCCAGCGTAAAACTCCGTCGAATCTCATGAACATGGATCAACGAAGCGTCGTATGATCCATGTAGCCGACCTCACCTAGTGAGATAAGGCGTTGTTGTTGTTGTATATTATAGAATATAAATTTTAACTATGTCAAAGAGTCGTAGCATATGATTAAAGATTTATAGATTTAATATTATAATTAATTCACGAGTTATTCATTTAATATCAGTAACTCAAATTATGTCATAGTAACATACATCTTGTATATAAAGTAGTAAGTTACTTGGTATTTGGTAACTATAGTAATATACGACTATATGCATAGTAGTATAATACTTTATTGCTATAATAGTATAATACTATGTAAGAAAAACAACGGTTGACACCGAGAGATTTACGTGATATGGTTATGTTAGTCTACATTCACTAGGATTGCATCATTATTATATATAAAAAAAGAAAATAAAAATTTACAAAGAATTACAGACAACAATAAATAAACTAAAAATTATACGTGGAGCTCCATGAACCACCGTTTCTATTGCCAAACATGGGGTGGAATCGTAATGATGTGAAAATAAGGAATTAGTGTCATGAATTAATTTTTTGTGGATTTTAAGTTAAAAAATATTTTATACACATGAATATAATTTTTCAATTAATAAAAATAAAAGTATAAATTCAAAATTTTGTTTAAAAATTCTTTGTTAAAATTACATTATTTAAATATAAAAACCATTTTTTTAAAATAAATTATATGTAATAAAATATTAAAATTTATAATTAAATAATAAGTAAGAAATTATATTATATTAATATGTTATAATAAATAAATAATATTAAATAAATAAATTATTTTATAAGATACATGTGAGAGAGAGAAAATAAAGAAAGAAAAAAGAATAAATAAAATTAAAAAAATTGTCCACACTTCAACTTAAAAAAAATTGATTCATGCTAGAGTGTCTAGTCCAAAAGAAGGGAACTAGCGTGACTCATAATCTCGAAACTAGATTTTGCATTCGATTTCGTCAAACGTCACATTAGCGAAATCACCAACGGAACCGACTAAAACTAAGCGATCGTTCCTCTTAATTCCAATTGCCTAACGTAAATCCATCTTTAATTCAAAAAGTGAGAACTTGCAGAAAGAAATATATTATTTCAATGCGATACATCCCAAGATTTGGACTACATGACCAAACTGGGCATATCTTCATTATAGGATATTTTTTAGTGGCACGTTCCTTACGATCCTAGGCCCGCGACCGCTATCGCACGGCGCGGGCCATGGTGCGCTGCTACTGCGCGCAACACTCGTTTTGGGCTGCAAATGCAGTCCATTTTGAACAATTGCATTTTTTAAAATTATAGTGTATTAGGGGAATTTCAAGAGGATTATATTAAAATTAAAAATGTTTATTTTATGCTCCAGAAATTCTGAAAAATTTTCTGAAATTACATTGACAATCCATGACATATATTATGTATTTTTAGTTAATTTTTGTAATTATCTTGCATGTTAGAAATTTTGTGACATGTTATAATGTGACATATGTTTTTTTATATGAAATGTCTTGCATGTAATTATGTTATGATAATTTGAAAATTTACAGAAATTTTCTTTGAAATCTATCTGACATGATTATGAACATTTCTTGATATGTCATGTGTACAAAATTTAAATATGCCATGTATATATTGTAATATGTTTTGATATTATGTTATGAACATAATTATATTAAATCATGTTATTTTTTATATGTGAAAATAAAATATTTCATGCACAATATTATTTCTTAAAGGTTCATTTTATGACATGGAACCTATAAATAATATTTTTTTACTTTTGTAAGAAATTTTTTTGAAGTGCATATATTTTTTGTTCCCAAAATTAGTTTTGATGTAACAAATGTATTTTCACATGATATTGCATATATTTTTTATTTTGTATTAAAATTATGAAATTAATAATATATGTATGATATGACAAAATTATTTTTTTGTTGTATGAATATTTTCACTACATATATGTAATTAAGGTATGTGTGACAAATAATTTTTAATTTTTTATGAAAATGATATTTTAATTATTTAAATACCTTGTGTTATACATATATGCCTTATAAGCATGTGACTTTATTTTTACATTTTATGTAAGTGTATGAATTAATAATAACCATGCTTATTATCATGCATATATTATGTTTAAAGCATGTGACAAATAATTTTATTATGTGATAAATGAATTGTATATTTATTTCTATTCTTTGTAATTCATAATACATTTTGTGCTATTATTGTGTTATGCATAAATATGCAAATTATGAATGTGACATATTTCATGAACTTAGGAATTTAATAAATTAGACATAAGTTAAATATTTCCATAATAAAACATGTGTAGTCTAAATAGGACTAAGACATTTAAATTATATAATGGTGATCATAGTAATTTTTACTGAGTGCTGCATGGCATGTGCATGTCTAGGCAAGTACTGAAAAAAATTATAAGTAAAAAATTTAGTACTCTCTTTCTCTGAGGACTTATCTAGTGTACAATTAACGCAATCTCTAAAAATTACTATGTTCACATGACATGATAATATTTTTCAATTATTTTGGTTTCGAGGTGAAGGGGTGATGGTTTCCTAATTAACACCTTGCGTTGACAAGGAAGAATTCTCATCACATAACTCTGATTGTCTGGCCGAAATTTTTTGAAAATGATATGTTCATCACATTATATATCTTAAATGATATTGGATGTTCGTTTTTTTCAAAATTGCTAGAATAGTATCTTGGCCCAATTATATTATTTTTTTAATAACTTGATAATGTTTTTTGCAACAGTGGGAGATGAGTGGGAGTTTTGCTACCATCTCGATGTCACTACCATAAAAATATTATTATTTTGAGTTTTGCTACCATCTCGATGTCACTACCCTAAAATATTATTATTTTATTACTTTTTGAAATATATGTGACAGAAAGACTTGTGTATAATGTTCTAACACTCATTTATTTTTTTAATATAATCTAAGATTAAATGACAACCAAGCAAATAATTGCTGAATTGAACAAAGGTGACAAGTTGAATTGTAACAACTATGACATCTGCCCTAGGAAAGTACAATGAGGAAGTTATTGAATGCATATAAAACACCATACCCAAACTAGAATTTGGCATTACACCTAGAAAGAATTTGGAAGCTTACAATGCATGAAAAAAGAAAGACAAAAGAGCTCACATTACGTTATTGAGCAGTATGGACAATTTCTTAATGTGTGAGTATGAGGTGCATGAAACTGTCAAAATCATGTGGAATACCCTTCATGAGAAGTTTGTATCAATCACGAAATGTTACTTAATCTTAAGTTTGATTCATATCATATGCACCCAAATCACACTATGCGACAGTATTTGCGTGAATTGTCAAACATGATTCGCGAGTTGAAAAGTGATGGTGTTCCACTTACTGATGAACAACAAGTGCAAACTGTCATTCATTCCTTTCCAGCATGTTGAGAACAAATAGTTTTGAACTTAGCTCATAACGATAACATCAAAACTTTTATTAATGTTGCACGTCATCCGGAACTAGAAGAAGAGCGCATTGAGATAGCTAAACCTTTCGGTCAAGCATATGTTGTTGAATGCAGTACGAAAGTTGCAAGTAAAAGTTTAAAACATAAAAGGCTGCACAATCAGAAGGGTAAAGATGAGACTGAAAATAAAGGTAAAAACTAGTGCAAACTTGATAAGCGTGGTGGAAAGTTTGATAAAAGCAAAGTTAAGTGTTGCAATTATCACAAGAGTGGACACTTCACTCGTGAGTGCATTGAGCCGAAAAAGAAAATACATGTATACTTTTATGAACAAACTTTCGTTTATGTTTCTAGTTGTGCTTTAGTCATTGAATCTCATCTTTCATGGATTGTAGACTCAGGAGTAACCGACTACATAGCGACGGAACGTGATGCCCTTGTGGATTTTCGTCGATTCAGTGTCGGAACCAAGTGGCTTTATGTTGGCAATAATGCCCGAGTGGAGGTTGTTCATTTGTATCAATTTTTGATAAAAATGTTGAAAAACTTGGCATGCCAGACCTGGGCATATTGGGTAAGATTGTATGAATTGACTAGCTAGAGAAGGCCTTTTAGGCAATCTCGCTAAAGTAATTCTGCCCACGTGTGAAGATTGTCTTGCTGGTAAAGTAACTAGAAAACCATTTGGAGTATGCAAACATGTTGATTCTTTTTTAGAAATAATCCATTCTGATATCTATGGTCCTATGAATGTAGGATTAGGCTAGACATGATTTCTCTTATTTAATCACTTTTATAGATGACTATTCATGATATGGTGTGGTCTATTTAATCATGCATAAATATGAGGCATTAGAGTGTTTCAAAAGATTCTTGCATATGGCTAAGAATCAATTGGATCACAAAATTGAAATCTTGTGTACAGATCGTGGTCGTGAATACTTATCTAATCTCTTTAGAGAAGTATGCGATGAAAAAAGAATTGTTAGACAAGTAACAATTTCTGAAACTCCATAACAAAATGGTGTTGCAGAAAGATGAAACCAAACTTTACTTGATATGGTCTGATCAATGATGACGCAAGTAAATATTCCTATTTCTTTCTGGGGTGATTGTTTGTTGGTTGCAACCTATACATTGAATCGTGTTCCAGGAATATCTGAACAAGCTGAAAGTTTGAACTTAGTTATTTGAGATCCCGAGGGTGCGCAGTTTATGTACTTCATACTTCTCATAAGTATGAAAAGCTAGGTCCTAGAGAAAAAATGTATCTTTAGAAGATATTCTGAGACCTTTAAATGATATGTTTTCATAGACGAAAATGATGATGGAACTGTAACATAGATAGAGAGTCGAGATGCTACATTCTTAGAAGATGATTTTCTTAAGCAAGGCGAAATAGATAAAGATCTTCACCTCGAAGAGGAAGAAGATCATAAGTTGGCTCCTCAAACGAATCAATCTGCTTAGGAGTGTGTCTCCTTACCTCAGAATACTGATTCAAGTGGAAGAGAATCATTGTCAACTCAAGAATGAGATATACCAGGATGTTCAATACGTTGGACTAATCGAAAAAGTATCTCATATCGTCGCTATGAAATTAAGGAGGAATCTTTTATAGTTGCTCTGGAAGATGAATATGAGCTTAAAACAATTGAGGAGACTCTCTCGTGTCCTGTGAAGGAAGAATGGATGAAATCAATGAAAGAAGAAATGAAACCTATAAAAGATAATCAAGTTTGGGATTTGGTTGATCTTCCAACCGATAGAAGACCAATGGGAATAAATGAGTTCTCAAAATCAAATGTGGTGCGGATGGATCCATCGAAAAATATAAAGCTCGCCTTGTTGCACAAGGATATACCCAAAATGGAAGTATAGATTATGATGAAACTTTTGCACCAGTTACAAGATTTTATTCAATTCGCTTAATCCTGGCTATAGCTGTTCATATGGATTTAGAACTACATCAATTGGATGTAAAGACAACTTTTCTAAATGAAAAACTAGATGAAGAAAATTAAATGAAGTAATCTAAAGACTTCATTGTAAAAGGTCAAGAGCGCAAAGTATGTAAATTACGACGGTCCATAAATGGACTAAAATAATCATCTAAACCGTGGTATTTGAAGTTTCATTGATCAATAATTTCCTTCGGATTTTCTGTGATTGATGAAGATTACTGTGTATATATATGTGGCTCCAATGATAAGTTTGCATTTCTAACTCTATATGTCTACGATATCTTGCTAATTGGGAATAATAAGGAGTATATAAATACTATTAAACAATGATTGTCCTCTATCTTTGAGATGAAGGACATGGATGAAGTAGCATATATACTTGGAGTAAAAATTCATCGAGATCTCTTTCGCAAAAAACCTATATAAAAAAGATCCTCGAACATTTTCGACTGAATAATTGCAAATCCATTGATACTCCTATAGCAAAAGATGAAGCTTTAATTCTTAATACATGTCCAAAGACTTCAGAAGAGAAGAGTGATATGGCCCCCATTCCTTATGCCAATGTAATCGTAAGTATGATGTACGTCATGTTATGTACTCGACTTGACATATGTCATGCCATTGGTCTACTCAGTTGATATCAGTCTAATCCAGGACACCAACATTAGAATGCTGTCAAAAGGATTCTTAGATATTTAAAGGGAACAATTGATTACACACTATGCTATCAAGGAAGAAGTCTAAAGTTAGTCGGATATACGAATGCTGATTAGGCTCGCGTTGTTGATGAACATAAGTCCACCTCTAGTTACGTTTTCTTGCTTAGCAACGACGCTGTGAAGTGGAGCAACAAGAAGCAAGATTGCATAGTATTGTCAACAATGGAAGCTGAATTCGTGGCGTATACCGAAGCTGCAAAAGGAGGCCTTTGATTAGAAAAATTCCTTCGCCATATGAGAGTAGATGATGATGCTCAAAGACTAACCTATATGTGATAATCAAGTTGCCATTGCATATGTCAAATATGAGAAATATCATCGTAAAGAAAATCATATCGACACTAAGTACAAATTTGTACGAAATGAATATGTTCATAAAAGGATCATGATACAATATGTCTCTACATATCAGAATGTGACTAAACCATTTACGAAGCCTATTCTAAGGGATGTATTTATTAGACATGTAAAAGCTATAGAATTATGTAATCCTAATTGTATTTAAACACTTGTTTTTAATGAAAGTATTTCATTTCTTTGTTTAAGTTATTATGAGTTGTTATACACAAATAGAGTATGTTAGTCGGCAGGAGATTATTAAATCACACGAATAATTGCATCCGGTGCTTAAAAGCATAACGAGCGGGGATGAAATGATTTGATTCATGATATATTCTAAGACCATCCTGATTTGTTCGGGAGGATTTGAACATGAGTTTACTTCAACTCTGTGTGACCTGACAAGGGGAGTCAGAAATGAGACCTCATTTAAGGCATAAAATTTTAAGCGACCAGTGGGAGGGCTCCTTCAGATGTCAAAGATAGGAGACTAGACTTAACTCTATGCGATGTTATTGAGTAAAGATATACGCTCCTTTAGTGGGAGTATCCATCACAATACTTGAGTGTATCATCAAGTATGCTAAGTCGACCCTAAGACCGAGTCTTTGTCACATGTGTGAGTCTTTTAAAGACTGAACAAGTCCAAAGATTATTTTTAGACTCTTGAATATATTTCAAAGTAATAAGTTAGTGTTGCTACTTTAGCGAGGTACTCAAATGCTAAAATTGTATGCGACCCATCGAACCACGTCTAGGAAAGTAGCTGACTTAGAACTGTGAAATATGAGAGCGAGAGAAATATTCACTGGTGCTGCATAAATTTTATATGTTGTTGGACAACTATAAAGTATACATATAAAATTGAGTAACCGCGGAGTTAGACATGAGTCGTCTAAGTTGTGTAAGCAAGGTGTCTAAGGTAAAGTGAGTAACATAATTGCTTGAGCGACTATATGAGAATATAGTTCTGACTTGATTGAGCAACTATAAATGCCTAACAAATTATAGGCTTGGCTCCCAAGTTGATTAAGTACTATGTATCCTGGTCATGGTATATGCTCTCAAGTGGTTGAGTGATTGTGTATTCCTAATATGTCGCATTTCTCTCGTATTATGTTGTGAATGTACTCGTGAGTCGCACGATCTATTTACTATACACAGAAATTTGCAAATGTGACAAATAGCACATTATGTGCGAGTGGAATATTGTTGGACATACGCACATATGTGCTTGTCCAAACTGCAAGCTTTTGCAGTTGCAAAAACTACATACACATGCAATTGATGAACTGCCATGCAAACTTTATAAATAGAGTTGCATTGTTGCAGATGTGATTGCACACGTTAGAACTCTCCTTGTTCTTTTTGTCCTATTTTTGTCATATTCCGTAGGTACTTGAATTGTGATATTGCGTCGGCTTTCCGTAGTGTTCGTTGTCCAGATCCCCTTACAAGAATGACGTAAAAGAATTCTGTATTAATTCCGCTGTAATAGGTTGGTTTCCTAAATTAAAACCTTCACAAGTAAACAAGGAAGACAATTTTTAATTTATAATGATGTATGTAACAAATGAAGTGAAGAATGTAATTTATAAATAAGTATTTCTTAATTTGATGTAATTCTGTAATGTGGCTCAATTTATTTAATATATATTGATACTAATTTATACTTTTGAAAACTTAATGTATTATCAAAATTTATCATTACAAGATTTGGAGATATGACTATGACAACAAAAAATGTTATAAAAAATTAAAGTCGCAAAAAGGATATTCATCTTGAAAATGACAGTGACTCCATCTAATAACGTGTACCATTCAAATTTTAACGTAGACAATTTTCAATAATGAAACCTTTTTACAATAACCATTAATTAATCATTATTCCATGTGGAACTATTTCTTGAAAAACAATATTATCACATGAACAATATTTGTGGCTCTTTCGTGTATAACAAGTGGACAACCGTTTCAAAATTTTAGTTTATGATGAAGATGATCGCATAACAAATGAAGCAAATAATATAGTTTATAAAGAGGAATTTTAAAATTTGACATAAATGTATAATTAAGTTCAATTTCTTTAATATATATTGATACTAAATGATAATAACAAAAAATAGTGTATTTTCTTTTTAATTACATTAACATAATTTGTATGAGTCGTGCATTGCACGAGTTCTTAGACTAGTAAATTATTTGATAATATAAAATATTTATAATAAATGTCTAATATACTATTATTTTTATTTCTTTAAAAAATTTCATATTTTTATTAAATATAATTTATTAAAAATGGTTTATATTTAAATAATATTTTTTCAACAAAAAAATACCAAATTTTTATTTATAATTTATTTTATTATTTAATAAAATTATAATTTATGTTTATTATACCTATTTTTAATTCAAACACCCACTAAAAATTAATTCATTATACTTACTTTTTTCTATCATATCAATTACTTCATTTATCATAATTAAATTTCACTCTATCCAAATACACCTCGAATTAATAATTAATCTATCAATTCAACTATTCATCGAGAATGAGAAACGATGCTTTCATTTTCAAATGCAACCTTAAAGACATTGATCAACTATTTTACTGTTTTCATATTATTATCATGGTTTTCAATCTGTCACGACTTTTTTTTAGAAATCGGATCTTGGAAAACAGGACGAATGGTTCAATTCGCATGGTGTTATGAAAAAATGAGGCACTTATCATTCCACCTCAATCGTATTGATAATTTGTCATGACTTTGATCCAAGTAGTAAGATAGTATAATTCACTAGTGAGAATTAATCTCGATCTTATCTTAAAGATCTATATAAAATTTAAATCTAGATTTAAGATTAATAATATTAGTACTTTTGATTTTTAGATTTTTTTTAGAAAATACTGGTGATAGGTAACTAAATGTATCAATGAACCTTTAGATGAAGTGGTTACATTTGATATTTCTTTTTAGTTATATTTGATAGGTAACTAAATAGTTATTTTTCCTCCCAAACACGTGCAACTACCTACTGGTCACTTTATTCCTACTCCAAACATTGCAAAAAGGCTAATATGATATTGTTGATATGCAACGTTTTCAAAATTCGCTCTGACACATGATATTTGGATTATTTAGACCGACATTATTCTTCTTGGCTCTCGTTACTCAATAAGACAATAAAGATAATAAGGAACAATAATAAACTACTTTCATAAAAATGTGAAAGTTGACCAATTCATAATAATTAATAATAATCAAAGATTGAAAACTAATAATTATTTCGAAAAGTCATCTAACCATCACATATTATAAAACATATATAGTGTCAAAGTAGCAAATAGCAATTTCTAAGTCAGACTCTCGTGTGACCACGAACTTTGCAGGCGTCTTCATCTATATCCTTGATTCAAATAATGGCACATATATCCTGCACATAGAATAATACAAAAGGTGTAACACAATGGTCCGATAGTAAAAAAAAAAATGGCAGCAATGATGAAAACATAAGGCAGAGACCCTTCCATTTTGTCTCATTTGTTTTGTTCTTCTCTTCCACTCTTCTTCCTTGTCCTCTTCTGCTGCAACCCCACCCTCTCTCCACTCATTCTCTCCCCTGCCACCGAGCCTGCCACTCAGCCCAGGGCGGCCACTTGGCAAGCAAAATCCGGCGATCGGATTTGCTGTGGGAGGAGCACCGGCCGGCACCTCCAGTTCTATAAAATGGACAGCCGATCCTCTCATTTACCCCTCTGCTCCTTAGTTTCTTCACGCCGGATTGCTGTCCTCATTTCTCTTTCTTCTTGTCTCCGGTGCGTGGACAACAGGCGGCGAACGGACGGCGGCGGAGATCGACTCCGGCGCAGGGAACAGCAGCGACCTTAAGTGGTGAGAAAAATGCCCCTGCCTTCTCATCGTTCGTATGATTTTGGACTCCTCATTCTCATTCGGCCATTCTCTCTTTTCTGACGTGCGCGAACAGCGGGCACGGAAGGACGTCGCCGGTCACCGTCGACGATCTAGGAGCAGGGCGCGAACGATACTCGGACGAACCTCAGTTCCGTAGGCCTACAGGTGTGTGGCTCGGGATCTTCATCATAAGTTGGATTCTAAACGAACTTTGCATGCCTGATTGAACCCCAAGAACTGATCCGAAAATGTCCATGTAATATGCTCCATATCATGTTAATCCGATGATTGTACTGCCATGACGAAAGAAGTATATGCAAATGCCATGATGATATGTATGACTGAACTGATCATGCAAGAACATGAATGTACGAAAATGGAACGATTATGTGCATGAACAATCTGATCCGAGACGATATGAATGTATGAACTGTCATAATAGTAGTTTATTGTTAGATGTATGCTTAGGACTGTAGTTTGCTGTGTATTAGACTTTAGATGCTCTACATTTCATGAATGCATGCCAAAGACGTAGTTAACCCCATTGTATTGCGCCGACGATCACCGGAAAAGATGAACTATGAAAATCTATTTTACGACTCAGTCGAACCCGTCCTGAGTTCCTCCGAACTCGGCCCGGGCTCGGTCTGGCCGCATCGGGTTCACCGAGCAAGTGTTAACACATCATGTATATGTCTTAGTGTTCATCATCAATATGTTAGTGCATGGATTTTGGACACAGGTGCCAGCAATCATATGACCTCAAATGTTAAGTGGTTGTCTGATATCAGGAAACTAAAAAAGCAAGTTATGATAACTCTGCCTAATGGAATAGCTTCTTTAGTTACACATGTTGGTTCATATCAAGTGAATAATACAATGAAATTGCAGAATGTTCTTTGCATTCCAGAATTCAAGTTTAATCTGATCTCTATCTCACAGGTTATTAAAGACAACCCAACTTTCTCAGTGATTTTTTCTTCTGATTCTTGTGTCATTCAGGATCACTGCAGTGGGATGAGGAACCAGGTTGGTAAAAAATTTCGTGACCTTTATTACCTTAGTCCTGTTGATGCAAGTGGAGTCAGAATCACTGCAAATTCTGTGACAATAGCTGGAATATCAAAATTAGAGCTGTGGCATCGTAGATTAGGACATCCTCCTTTGCAGAAGTTATCATTACCGCCTTTTCTAAAATCTTGTACTAGTGAACAAAGTTTTCGCTGTAAGACTTGTCCTATGGCAAGACAAACAAAACTATCTTTTGCAGACAATCAACAATAAAAAAATATAGATGTTTTTCAATTGTTACATATGGATGTTTGGGGCCCCTATAAAGAGCCAACTTATTCTGGTCATAAGTTTTTCCTCACTATAGTTGATGATTGTAGTAGATTTACTTGGATATACCTGACGAAGAATAAGTCTGAATGTGGTTCTATCTTGCAGAAACATGTTGCTTTGATTGAAAATCAATTTAACACTTTAGTTAAGACAGTTAGAACAGATAATGGAGGAGAATTTCTTAATAGTTCCTGTAATGACTACTTTGCATCTAAAGGAATAATTCATCAGCACAGCTGTGTTTACACACCTCAACAAAATGGATTAGCAGAAAGAAAACATAGACATATTCTTAAAATTGCTAGAGCTTTGCTTTTTCAATCCAGTTTGCCTTTAAAGTTCTGGGGGGATGCATTCGGATAGCAGTGCACCTTTTAAACAGACTTCCTCTACGAGTTTTAAATCACATCTTAGCATATGAAAGAGTGTTTGGTCATATGCCTGACATGAGTTACTTAAGAGTTTTTGGGTCTCTCTACTATAAAACAGTTAAGCCAATCACAGATAAGTTTCAAGCTAGAGTTGTGCCATGTGTTTTTTTAGGATATTCTTCATCCCAAAAAGGCTACAAAGTCTTTGAATTGGATTCAAAAAGGATTTCAGTAAGTCGAGAGCTAAAGTTCTTCGAAACCATGTTTCCATTTGCTTTTTTACAATCACAAACTCAACAAGTTTTTTTAAGCCCTTCTATTCCTTTCTTATATGAAAATTTCAATTCCACTAACTTACCTGTCACTAATGATACTTGTTCTCCAACTGCACTACCAGATAATGATACTTCTCTTAGTCCTGTTAGATCCTCTTCAGGATCTTCTTCAGATACTTCGTATGGCCCTCAATTGGATGCCTTACCTCCTCATGATAGTTCCACTCCTGATTCAAGTCCACCACCACAATTACCTACTGCTCGGCCCCAGAGAACTCGAAAGGCTCCTGTTTGGCATGAAGACTATCTTCTATCTAATTCAGTTTCTTGTCATGTCTCTTTTCCACTTCAGAATTCAATTTCCTATGATAATATTTCTCCATCCTACAAAACCTTCCTTCTTTCCTTGTCTGTTGTCAAAGAACCTTCTACTTTTGAAGAAGCAGTTACTAATCCACTTTGGGTTGAAGCAATGAAAAGTGAATTACAGGCTTTGCAATCAAATAATACATGAGAGATAGTTTCACTTCCTCCGGGCAAAGTTGCTATCGGGTGTAAATGGATTTACAAGGTGAAACTCATTGACCAAGGGGAAGTTGAACGATACAAGGCTCGTCTTGTGGCTAAGGGATATAGTCAAGTCGAAGGCATAGACTATAAAGATACTTTTTCACCTGTTGCCAAATCTGTCACTATTCGATCTGTTCTGTCTTCTGCAGCTCAACATAATTGGCCTATCTTTCATCTTGATGTCAGCAACGCTTTCTTAAATGGTGACTTGGACGAAAAGGTATACATGGAGATTCCACAGGGCCTTTGCAGTAAGGGGAAGTATTCAGGGATGGCTTGTCGTTTAACTAAATCTTTATATGGATTAAAACAAGCCTCAAGGCAGTGGAATAAAAAATTCACTAAAATCTTACTCAAGTCTGGTTTCCTACAGAGTCACAATGACTACACTTTGTTTACAAAGACTAATGGAGATGACTTCATTATACTATTAGTGTATGTGGATGACATTTTAGTCACAGGAAATTCAGAAAAATTAATTCAGGAGGCAAAAGCATCTCTTCAGTCGATCCTTAAGATCAAAGACCTTGGATCCTTAAAGTTTTTCTTGGGCATGGAGATTGTTAGATCTCATAGAGGCATAGTGTTAAATCAAAGAAAATATGCACTCGAAAGCATCTCTTCAGTCGATCCTTAAGATCAAAGACCTTGGATCCTTAAAGTTTTTCTTGGGCATGGAGATTGTTAGATCTCATAGAGGCATAGTGTTAAATCAAAGAAAATATGCACTCGAATTGTTATCAGACTTTGGTTTCACAGCTTGTAAAGGAGCATATACACCACTTGAACAGAACTTGAGACTCACTTCTTTTGACTATGACAAGCATATAGCAAAAGGTAGTGATCCCCAACTAGAAGACAGATTATTAGATGATCTTGAATCATATCAAAGGTTAATTGGAAGGCTGATATATCTAACACAGACACGTCCTGACATAGCTTTTGCAGTTAAGCACCTAAGTCAATTTATGCATCAACCGAAAGCATCACATCAATGAGCTGCTTTAAGGATTGTGAAATATCTAAAATGTTCACCTGGAAGGGGTATTTTTTTCCCGGCCAAAGTTTCCTCTGAACTAACTACATATTGTGATGCAGATTGGGCAACTTGTCCTATGACTCGTAGATCTATCTCTGCATATATTGTGAAATTAGGAGGTTGTGTGATTTCTTGGAAATCCAAGATTCACGTTCAAGTGCAGAGATTGAGTATAGAAGTCTTGTATTGGCAGTATAAGAAGTTATCTGGTTGCAAAGACTTTTCACATAAATCAGAATTACAATTTCTTTACCTGTAAATGTGTTTTGTGATAGCAAAGCGGCAATACAAATTGCTCAAAATCCGATGTTTCACGAGAGGACGAAGCACGTGGGGGTAGACTGCCATTTTGTTCGAGACAGGCACCTACAGAAGTTCGTGCGATTGCAATATATCAATACTAAAGATCAAGTAGCTGATCTGCTCACTAAGCCTCTGAGTCGACTTCAACATGCATATTTAATAGACAAGTTGGGAATGATAGATATTTATCATCCGCCAACTTGAGGGGGAGTGTTGAAAATTATGGAAATAATTTGTACATATACAGCAAGTATTACTGTACATAGTAGTTACGGTAGTTAATACTGTAGCTAGAATATACGTATACGAAAGCTTCTAGTAGAAACACATATATCATAGTGTAGTACTATAAATAGAGAAGGTAAGATGTAACGGAGGGTTGGAATCATAATGGAATGAAATCCCCTTTGATTTTTTGCCCCCACATTACTCTGTTCTTATTTTTCTGATTCATCGATTGTTTTTAACAATTACGAGGCGCGGATCGTGAAGGATCACGCGACCTTCGGACGCTGTCGATGGGCGTAACAGGCGCGGAACATTGGAGACGAACGATCGTGGGCGAGCGCTATAAATCAAGGTCGAGAACGACCGTCATCGGCACCTGTCGGAAGTCCCCAATCGCCTTTCATTTTTCCTTCGCCCTGCTTCAGCGGAGTTCCCGGAGCCAGTAGGAGCTGAGACGCTCGAACGTCGAGGGGCGGTCACAAGCATAGGTCAGGATAACGGCATCCGCCGCATGGCACTCCGTCACCAACTTCGCCCTGTTCTCAGGCCTGCATTTGGCGTGACGCAGATTACAGAAATTTTGACAAACACTTCTGAGACGATTCGAATACCAGAAAGCAAGAAAAAAAAAAAAACGTATCACTAGACACGTTACAAATGTCAACGCACCTGGGCGGAGGTATCGACGATGGTGAGCGGAACACCTTGGGATAGAGGTCAGGCGGCATTTTCTTGACCGGCAAGACGTGGTTGACGTTTTGCGGGAAGGACCCGGTGGCCAAAGCGAGGATGAGACTCGACTTGCCCGTCCCGGCGTCCCCGATCACCACCACCCGGACGTTCGACTTGCCCGCGAAGCCGCCGCCAGTCGCCCCTGCCATCTTAACGTGCTCAATTCCTGCTGGAGGAGACGGAGGAAGACGAAGCCGATTGGAAAGAGCAAGCGGGCGATAGAAACTTGTAGTAGGAGAGAGGAGGAAGAGGCTTGGAGGAGAAGCAACAACAAAATCAGCAGCGCAAAAGGAGCAAGTGTTGAACACAGGAAGGAATGCAATCATGAGATCTCGCATCCAATCCAATCCTAACCGTCCGTACTAAATTTATTTATTATTCGAGACATATAAGGAGGGTTCTATTTTAAAAGATCCAATATGACATTTAGATTTTTTAAATAAAAAGTCGGTCCAAAATTCTATAAAAAAAATGTGTATGAGGATCAGATTTTGATTTGATATATATATATATATATATATAGGAGGGTTCTATTTTAAAAGATCCAATATGACATTTAGATTTTTTAAATAAAAAGTCGGTCCAAAATTCTATAAAAAAATGTGTATGAGGATCAGATTTTGATTTGATATATATATATATATATATATATCAATCATTTATCTAACACCATCAAGTCTACAAAGCTAAATATTATAAGATTTCTCAATATTATAGCATAAAAAAGAAATTTAATCAAAATAAACAACAATAACTTTATATAATTATAAGCCGCCTCCTTGCTGCATATGGAGTTAAAAAAGATTAACCCGAGCACCTAAATCCAAATCACATTAAGAATTTAGAAAATTTCTTAATCCCATGACTATCATCATCGTAAGCACAGGCAAATATATGTTTATGAAGATCATATTTTGATTTGATATCTCAAACATTTGTCAAAAGTTTATGTTAAGTTATAACATTTGTCATATCTAAGCTTCATTTCTCTCGTCGCTTAAAAACATTGATAAATTATTTTTCTGGTTTTCATATTATTATCCAGGTCGCCACTCTGATCCAAGTGGTAAGATCATATAATTCGTTAAAGATAAAATAATCTCAATCTTACCGTAAAGTTATTAATCATAGGATTAAGATTGGTAATATTTGTACTTTTAATTTATAATTTTTTCCCAAAAAATTATTGGTGAACCTTAATTTGAGTGAATGGTTAGGACCTTAATTCGTATTTTAAGGGTCAATGGTTCACATTTGTCAATTTTATCTAATTTTTTTTTGTACTAGGCGAAATATGGAATTTCGGACTGACTACACGACCGACACGTCGTCGGTCCACCCAAAAGTTGTGCCGACGTCGGGTCGACCATCCGCACTATGCACATGATACGACTTGAGCACAGTGAACACAGACCAACACGACATGACCCATTTTGACACGGGCTATTTTTTTTGTGCGCCGACACTCACTGCGCATTGTGCACAAACATGGCCCGCTTCATTTTGATTTTACAATATGTACATGGTCGGTTTCATGGATGCCCTGTTGAAGGAGGACACCACAGGCCGTGTTAAAAAGAACGTGGATCTTGTCGGATTTTTTATTACTCCCGTCAGCTATAAAATGCAGCTGAACCCCTTTGGCTTCTTCACACTTCCTTCTTCCCTTACCCAAATGGCCACATGACACATCCCTCCCTTTCTCAATCTCCTCTAACGTTCTCTCTCTTAATCTTCTTTTCTCTTATTAAATAATGAAGATAGCATTATCATAATAGTCACTCTTAGAACTCATTTTGAGTGATGTTGTTTTTTCACTTGAAATTCGTCTAAATAGCGATGGTTGTGTACTCGACGTGAGTTTAAAAATCTTAATTATTACAGTTAGCTCAGAGCAGTATGAGAAAGTTTAAATTAAAAATAAAACAAGAAAGAAAGAAAAATGAAACATCCGACCTAGAATGACCTGATTTGATCGGTCCGAACAAGCCAGGCCCATATCGTGTCGAGGTGAAAAATAGACCGTGTGGACATGACCTGCGACACGATAAAGAAAACTCATGTTGATCGTCCAAACACGACAGGATCGGAAATTTCATTTCTATACTAGGCCAGGGGCCTTCCTTCGTAATATATATGGGGGTACTGTATGTACAACGCCTTAAGTATGCTGTAAATTATAGTGAACATCTAGAACCATTGGATCTAATCTGAGCGCAATGATCTCATCTATTTTCCTTCAACTATTTGCATGTCAGTGTCTCTCTCTAACTTTTCTTATGACAATTTTCCTCTTTGTCTTTTCTTATGGATATTTTCTTCTCCGTGAGCACTCAAATGATCACCATTGTAATTTTCACCCATCTTCCTTGCATGTAATCAGGAAATGCTCTTCTCTCTCCCAATCTTCTTCCTCTCTCTCTTATTTTCTTTTGCTCGCCTCCCTGTGTTTCTCCCAATCTCCTTGTCTGGCTCCTCTTTATCCATCTCTCTCTTCCCTCCCTCCCCGTCCCCTCTCTCTCGCTTCCCTCCCTCCCTCTCTCTCTCTCTCTCTCTTTTGTTGCACGTCTCTCTCTCCGTGCATAACTAACCTCATACCATGCACAACAATCTTTTTTTTTCTGTCTGCAAAGAGGAAAACAATCTAGGCAATAATATGTGTTTTTTCCCTCTATTTGCAAAGGAAAACAATTGAAGCAAGCACATAATTTGATTTTTGTTCCTTTTTACTCAAAGTCCGACTACAGGTTTTTCGCTCATTGTTAGTTCAGCTCTGTCAATGGGGACGTGGGTCTCTGGTGAGAGGGGGTGCGGCAGTGGCTGATTGCATCACAAGCACCTAAGCTAACGCTACTCTTGTACTTGGTCAAAATTCCTGCCATCATGCTATGGGCACATCATTGTCATCCTCCGATATCAAGTTCGACTCAAATATTTCACATTGGTGGAGCCGGTGTCCATGATCAAATATGAGGAATTAGAGGACTTTGCCCATCGCCTCGAGCTGTGGCTTGATCAATGAGATCGTGAAAGAGAGAGAGGACTTGAGGAGGAGGCAACTTGCAGGAACCAAGGAGGGAGAGAGAAAAGGGAAGGATGAAGCACAATGGGATTCTTGAGTTAAAAAGGAAAGGAGTAAATTACACCAAATACCCTCCAACTTTCACTTTTACTCAGTCTTATCCTCCAACTTCATTTTCTAACAGCGATACCCTCCATATTTTAATTCATTTCATCTGATGCCCTCTTTACATGAGATAGACGGTTTTTCGATCGTCGAGCTGACGTGGCACACACGTGGCGCTGACAGAATATTTTTTTCTTCTCTACGCGCTGACGTGACAATATTAAAAAGATAAAAAAAATAAAAAATAAAAAAATTGCCACGCGTGAGTTTCCATCCCTCCAACCTCACCGGCGTCTCGCGCGAGACGTCGGCGAGGAGGCAGCGACGGGAGAAGGGGGGCCTCGGCGGGCGAGAAGAAGGGGGGCCTCGACCCCCCTCTGCGACCTCGTCGGCACCGGCGATGAGGCCCCCCTTCTCCCGCGCGCTGGCGGGCGAGAGAAGGGGGGGCCTCGACCCCCCTCTACGACCTCAATGATCGTCGGCGCGCGAGAAGAAGGGGGCCTCGACCCCCTTCTGCCGTCGCTGCCTCCTCGCCGACGTCTCGTGCGATACGCCGGCGAGGTTGGAGGGGTGGGAACCCACGCGTGGTAATTTTTTTATTTTTTAATTATTTTTTTATTTTTTAATATTGCCACGTCAGCGAGTAGAGAAGAAAAAATATTCTGTCAGCGCCACGTGTGTGCCACGTCAGCTCGACGACCGGGAAATCGCCTATTTCAAGTAAAGAGGGCATCGGGTGAAATGAATTAAAAGATGGAGGGCATCGCTGTTACAAAGTGAAGTTGGAGGGCAAGACTGAGCAAAAGTAAAAGTTGGAGGGTATTCGATTCAAACACATAAAAATAATAAGAAAAGGATGACCATCAGATTTGATCCGATGGATAAAAGCTATTAGCTGTAATTTACAACAAATTTGTGTGTTGTATATTTCTTTTTTCCTATATATATATATTAATATATATATATATATATATATATATATATATATATATATATAGTTGCATTTTTTCTCAAGTACATTTTTTTCCAAGTACTTGAGGACAACTACCTACTCGTCATTTTATTCCTATTCCAAACATTGCAAAAAGAGCAATATGATATTGTTGATAATTCCATTTTTCACAACAAAAGTAATCTAGATAGAATATTAGCCATATTAGTGAAACATAACACTTAGGTTCATTTTTTCTACCTAGTTACATCTATTCAATCATTTTATTTTGTTCCTTGAGAATTTACACTCATTCAAAGAGGTGGAAACAAATACTGTGTAGAAACGCACATGCTACAAACTATTCCAATTATCATTAATATTATTACTAGGAAAGAAGTTGGAATCGTTACTATTGGTCTATAAATTAGTAAAAAAAACAAACTTGAAGCACTAAAATATATTAGTTCATATAAATGCTAAACTCCAAACAAATGAAAAAGATAGAATTAATATTTATATTCCATAGACATAATATGAAAAATACTCCAAACTTTTTGTAAGCGAAAGAAAATTAAAGTTTGCCAACAAGTAATGTTGCCCCTAATATCCAAAAATGTCACAAATCTAGCTCACAAAATCCAACATCTTGTCTTTTTTCGCTAAAATAAAGGCCTAAGTCTGAGATACACGAACAAAATAAAACACAAGACTAAAAACGGGATATAGAGACCCCAATAATGTCCCCAAATAATAAGCTGCCCATTGCAGCTGGCAAGGTAGGCCGGATCAAGAGGCCAGTGCATGGGGCGAGTGCATGTCTTGCGAGCAGCAATATTCGCTTCACGATAAGCATGAAGGATGATAACATCCCAATTTCTTCTGAGATTCCTTTGTATTTCCTCAACAAGTTCAGAAATGTGCAGCCCTAGTTTGGTGTGTCCATTGATCAAAAGAGTTGCTTCTTGTGAATTTGACTCAAGAATGAGCCGTGAGTAACCTTTCTCTCATGCTTGCTCTAGACCAATCAATGCACTGACAGCTCTGCTATCATGGGAGTAGCTGCACCAATGAATTTGGTAAAACCATGCAGCCATTGCCCACATGAGTCACGAAATAAACCTCGTATCCTAGCTGCGAGACATCCTTTAGTTGATGCACATTACATTTGATCCACCCAGAGGGTGGTTTCTCCCATTTTATGTGGATGCCTTGAGAGTGTTGGGAGTTAGAGGCCTTGTACCATGCATAAGCTAAATATCGCTGCTCTCTTTATTGTGCTTATAGGATTGTAGGTTTAGATTATGTCATTATAAAAAATGGCTCCATGCATTCCTCCATACCAGCAAGCAGCTCCAAAAATAATTGACCAACTTAGTCCCTTGGCATCATATAAATTAGATGGAAGGTTTTATATCATCCAGTCCTATAGGGAACAACTGAAGAACTTTGCTTAGAGTGGCATGGGGACAATTCGCCTCCAAAGATTATGCGTCCAGCTGCAGTCTCTCAATTCGTTAGCCACCGTCGGGCCCTTTGCTCGTTGGTAAGGATTCTACCATGTCCGATGAGCTAGAGAAAAGCCCAAATTTTCTGAGGTCCCCTTCCATCTCCATATTTGCTTCCAAAAGTGGTGTCGCGGATTGAAGTTAGGAGTGGCTAAGAGATCGTAACTTGACCGTGAGGTATATCTTCCAGATGCCTCATTTGGCCAAACAAGGGCATCACATGGTCCATCGTTGGAAGGGATTGGTAAACTACTCAGTCGTTGAAGAGCACATATAGGAAGGAGGTTAAGTAATGACTGTAGGTTCCAATGGTTATTTCTGGCAACCATATCACTAACTTTGGCTGAGCAAAGGTCAGGAGGAATCGTGTTAGTTGCATGGAGGAGTAGCAGAGCACAATCAAGTAACCATCCATTCCCCAAAGGTTTAGAGAGGTTTCATTACCAATCTTTCTCTTGCTGCATATGACAATTGGTTCCAAAAGGAGCATATTGCCTTGCATAACCATCAGTCATCGGGTGACTGTGAGAGTTTGTCATTGGCAGCGATTCTATTGTGATATTTCCCTATAAATACTGCAGTCCATGAGAGCACTTGGTTTGAAGCTAAACTCCATCCGAGTTTGCAAAGCAGTGCAATGTTAAGAAGGTCCAAGCGTCTGATGCCGAGACCACCATTATTCTTTGGCTATGCAATGGTGTTCCAACTTACAAGATGAATGCTTCGTTATTATGAATTTCCTACTTATTCGATGAATTTCATTGTAAACAGCCTTAGGTATTTTTAATGTATGCATGGCTTAAGTGAGCATTGGCCGAATTACATATTGGGCCATGGTAGTGACAGTGTGCTTGCTGCCCAACTATCGATGTGTTGGGTAATATAGCTTGACCTTACATGCCCATGGATGATTGGCACTCCCAAGTATTTGCCTATGAATGTCACACCATTAAAATAGCTTGACCTTACACTCCCATGGATTTCTTTTCCTTGTAGATGTTATTTTAATTTTTTTTCTCAAAATAAAATTATCTATATCATAAACCTCCACGTGTGAGAAATGGAGGATGTTTGAAGGGGGAACATCCTCCCAAAAAATGATATCTCGTGATCAAAATTAGTTAACTGATCTGCTACAAAGTTTGCTTCACGATAAGCATGTGTACATTTGAAATGAGCAAAAAAATTCGTGATAAAAAATATTTTGCATTGATGTCCATAGCTTCCAGGGACAGTTCATCCGCTTGTTGATAAACTTGATAATATTCTTGAATCCAATTCCAGCCTAAAGTTTAATTCACTGCAATGCCAAAGACCAGGAAGTGGCCTCAAGCCTCAATGATGAGTGCTGAGCAGTAGTCCCGCCTTACCTCACCTATAACCAAAAAGCCTCCATTAGAATTACGAATAACAAACCCTACGACGCCTCAAGTAAGTGGTATCACAAATATTCCATTGAGCCAGCCAAATCTCTAGACCAAACAACATGAACAGTTGCCTAGAATTGAAGTAGGCTTCATTTTTGTATATCCAAAGACTTCAGAGGCAAAATGCAAAAAGCGAATGAAAACTAGAAGCAGAACTGGGAGCCAAGTCATCCCCTTAAAAAATCCAATCCCGTGCGCCCATGAGGAACTAAACTTGAATGTATAATGAAGGTGGTTCATGAAGAGATTCCATATTCCATAGGCCATTGGATAGTCAAAAAATACATGGGCATTGGTTTCAAGAGGTAAGCCATAGATGGGACAATTAGGATTAATATTTGAGTCAAAACGGGTTAACATATCTAAGGTGGGAAGTTAGTTATGCATAAGATTCCAAAAAGAGATTTGATTTTAGTGGGTACACATAAAGCCCATAGCATGTTCTAGGAGATCAGATCTGGTGGTCCTGAGAGCGACGATTGAGGGAGAAGTGGACTGATCTAGCCTTAATATCATCATGAGAATTCTCAATCCAAACCTACTTATCATCTTTGGCAATAGGAAACGAAGGTGTAATCAAACTATTTTGAATCTCAGCAATTAGAATATTACCAAAAACAATACTGCAAAAGGGGCGTATCCCAGATGCAAGACAACATTAATTGACTAACACACATGGTATCTAAAGGAACATGTTAAGTAACACCCTTGCACTTGCATAGAAATTTGTCCGCTTTGCTCGGCCCATACGATTTTATCAAAACGCATCCTACTACCCATCATATCTCTTGTGACTTGTGCATGTGTATATATGAGAATATGACCTTGTCTAGGTGTGACACGTTTTGAAAAAACTGTGCGGATCAAGGCTTAGAGCGGACAATATCACATGCTGATAAGAAATGATATATATAATATCAGAGTCATTTCGCGTGAGCCTCTATGCTTGGTGGAGTATGATCACTCAACGAGGACGTTGAGTCCCTTAAGAGGGAAATGATGCATAAGGTAAGTCTTGAATTAGTCCCGCATGCACAAGTCATGAGAGATATACTTTATATATATGAGAACACGTCCTTCACCAAATGTGACGCATTAGAAAATTGTGAACAAAGATGGAAGAGCGGACAGTATCACGCTGAGTGTAGAGGTGAGCCAATGTTAGAAATTAAAGGATAAATTAGGAAAATAATTCAACACATAATCGAGTAATTAAAGAACAATTATTGGAGAAAAGAAAATATCATTTTATGATATTCTACTATATTAAAACTCAAAATAAGATGACCTACAAATAATTACATTACCCCGTAACTATAACTACCACATCATCATAACTATCCACTAACTTCATAATTAATTTTTTTCCAAAATACAAAATGATATGGATAATATTGTTTGAATCACATTTCAACAGTCGCTACACTATATTAGGTGACATATTTTGATAAAACTATGTGGGCCAAGGTCTAGAGCGGACAATATCATATGTTGGTTGGGAATGTTACATATGATATTAAGCCACTTCGCGGGAGCCTCTATGTATAATGGGTTGTAATCACTCAACCAAGACGTTGAGTCCCCTAAGAGGGAAGGATACATGAGACATGTCTTGAATTAGTTTCACATGCACAAGTCACAGAAAAGATGCTGGGTATATATTAGTTTAGCTTGGTATGACGCATGTTTAATAAAATCGAATGGGGGGTCGAGGTGCAAAGCGGACAATATCTTATGCAAATGCAAGTATATTACATATTAACATTCACATGTGTAGGAAGAAAAGCTAAGGAGGCTTTAAAAATCCAAGGATCATACATGACATTAGTGTGCATTTCACTACCAATATATTTTCTAAGTCCAAAACAAATCTCTTGCATGACAATGATAAACATCCTCCAACATCATGAAGCGTTCTTATAATTGTTAGGGAGCTAGGGGTTTGGGGGGCCATATTTATGTATAATGAGCAATGATTTAAAACCCGGCCCGGCCCAGCCGGTCGGACAGATCGGACCGGTGTCCGGCCATCAAAAGGGGACTCGGGACGGCCTGGACCCGGATCACCCTTTGGCCCATGTTGAACTGATCAAAACTCGGGTTTGACCGGTAGACCCACTAGTTTTGTATGACCCGGCCGGTCCACATTTTTAAAAAATTTTCTGCAAGCATGTTAGGGCTGACTTCTTTCTTATCTTCATTTCGTCACTTTCATTAGTCATTCGCACACTGCGTTCGACGACCGGCAACCAGTGACCGCGATCGGCGTTCGATATTCGGCTTCGGTTCGGCGAGCGCAGGTTCAATCTAGCAATCGGCGAGGCGGCGACCATTATATTCGATCCGGCGACGTGCACACGATCCGATGACTGCTACCTTCGATCCGATGAGTTTCTCTCTATCTCGATTCTTAGTTCGTCGAGTTAGTTCCCCGATTCTGTCCTGGCTAGTGGCCGCGCTTGCCCTGGCCAACCAAGGCACCACCAGGGCGCACCCTAGCCAGCCAAGGCGCCACCAGGGCGCGCCCTAGCTGGCCAATGCGGCCAGAGCATGCCCTAGCCGCGGTTGGCCGGCCAGGGCACGCCTTGGCCCCCTGACGGCACCTTGGCCGGCCAGGGCATGCCCTAGCCGCGCTTGGTCACCTGGCGGTGCCTTGGCCGGCCAGGGCATGCCCTGGTCGCGCCCTGGCCGCGCCTTGGCCGGCCAGGGTTAAATTTTATGGATTAATTTTTAGTGTTGTTATGTTATTTTATGGATTAGTGTTAGATTTAAATTATTGATTGTGATGTGTTGTTATGCTGAATTTATAATATTAATTTATTATAATTCGATCCGACCATTCAGTCTGATCGGTCCGACCTAACCCTTTGAGCAATCCGGGTCGAAGGCCGGGTCAGATCTTACAACATTGATAATTAGTTGAGACCATATATCATTATAATTATTCAAATGGCTTAGCTAATAATATGCATAGCATATAAATTTTGATTTTTAATGCCTAAACCTCCACAGTTACATATTTAATTACGGCAATTTTTTCTGCAAAATTAAGGAGGTTGCCTTTCCATCTGCCAACCTATTTATTTTAATTATTTAAAATGAATTATTTTTTATTCTACATTTATTAGAAAGAAAAATATTATTTATTTTAATCATACTAAAAAAATCTGCTTGCATAAATATGCTTATAAATTTAATCCTATTTCATTTTTGTTACCTTATATAATAAAGTTATAAGATCAATTTTATTTTCTTTTAATCACACTTAAATTACTAAAGAGTAAATATTAATCTTATTTTGATTCAAAATATATTATTTATTTTAAATTATTTTTAATTCCGAAAATGATAAATTATGTTTTTAATATGATTTATTATTTACTCGCACATTTTATTTTAATTATTAAAATTAAGGAAAGATTGATCTTAATTTGAATCAAATTGAATTAATTATGTTAAATTATTTTTAATTATAAAAATAACAAATTATCTTTCGAAAAGGAATTATTTTTATTGTAACCATACTTAAATTGATAAAAATGAAAGATTAATCTTTATTTGACTCAAATTGAATAATTTATTTTAAATTATTTTTTAATCCATAAAATAACTACTTATCTTTTAAATAGGAATTATTAATTACTTGCATGTTATCTTTTGGAAATAAAATATTATTTATTTTAATCATACTCAAATTGATAAAAAGGAAATGTTAATCTTAATTTGACTTAAATTGAATTATCTTTTTGAAATTATTTTTTATTCTGAAAATAACAAACTATTTTTTAGATAGAAATTATTGTTTACTCGCACATTATTTTTTAGAGAAAAATATCATTTATTTTCAGCATACTCTGATTCATAAAAAAAAGAAAGATTAATTTCAATTTGACTCAAATTGGATTATTTTATTTTAAGTTATTTTTTAATTCCGAAAATTTTAATTATTATAAGATAATTGACTTTGTTTCTAATCAGAATATGTTTATAAATTTTTTCTTCTTTTATTTTTGTTATCTTATATAACTAACTATTATAAGATAAATTTTATTTTGTGAAAATAAATTAGATTTGTATATATTACCTTACATAAAAAATTGACACATCATCATTCTATAATGCCACTTGTCGCAACGTCGTACTTTGTATTTTAATGTGAATTACCTTGCATACATATTTGGATTAGGATTTGAAATAAATTAGAATTGTAACAAACTTTTATTATATATTTTCTAATTTCGAATAAAATAATTATTATTACATATTAGGATTAAGATTTGAAATAAATTAGGATTATAACAAACTGTTCTTATACGTACATTATTTTTTAAATTACAAATAAAATAGTTATTATAAGTATTAAATATTGGAATATGTCTTCGTGACAATGTATATATAAAAATCTTTGTCTGCTCCAACGATATTTCTAATCAACTTAG
Source organism: Pontederia crassipes (assembly GCA_030549335.1). Lineage (NCBI taxonomy): Eukaryota > Viridiplantae > Streptophyta > Magnoliopsida > Commelinales > Pontederiaceae > Pontederia > Pontederia crassipes. The sequence continues at coordinate 43,942,126 of CM060190.1, forward strand.
ATTTATCTAATGAAATTTAAAAGAAATTAAAATTATATAAGGATCATTAATTTGATTAGCATGTATTTGAATTCTTTCAATGTTATTAGAATTATAGATATATACCTATAATTTGAATTAAATTGAGATTGTTATCTAAATATTAATACTTTATTATTAAATGATGTGTCATCTTGTTGTGAGGCCACTTGTCATGCTCTCGAATTCCGTACTTTTATCTTTGATTATATATATATATATATATATATATATTTATGTACACTTGTTAAAATCCGATTAATCATCGATTTCAACTAATTTAACGTGCGTCATAGGTTGCACTATGAATTCTTTAGTATTTTTTTTACATACATAAAAAGTCAAATCTAAAACGTGAATGCTTATTAGCTATTAGCTATTGTGCACATATTAGGAGTGGCCACCTAGTCCACTCCACTCGATGTACCTCATAACCTATTCGATCCGACCTAATGGACCAGGTCGGATATGAGTTGTGATGTTTTATTCCAGTCGCTCCGACCTGATTCAAAGTCTCAATTTTTATTTAATTTTAAACTTATATCTTATATAGAAATTTTTAAAAAATATTAAAATAAATTATTTTAGATGTATAAAATAATATTTAAAAGTTTAATAAATTCTTTTATGCTTTAAAATAAAATGTTAACTATTTTTTTATTTTAAATAATAAAAATTAGGAAAAATAACGAAAAGAAGATATTGGGTCATATAACCGGCCATCCCATTCTTAACATATCAGATTGAATCGAGTCCAAACACTCAAAAAGTATAGGTCGAACCCGACTGGTGGACATTTCAAGCCCACATGGACAAAAATCAAATCCGAAACTATCATTTAATACTCCATCCCGTTCATATGATATCATTCTATTTCATATCACATGGAAATTTTTTTTTGCCACCCCAGTATTTAAGAAGCGGCGTCGATCATCTAATTCAGTTGACGCTAAAAGTTACGCGCACTGATCACGAGTTGAAATTTCGGTCCATCATCGAGCTCGACTGGTGTTGCTCCGAGCAACATACCTGATTATGACAAGTGAAACTTTCAATGAGATTTTTTTCTCATTTTCAAAAGTTTAAACTCGAGATCCTATCCACTCCACCTCATACCATAGGAGCTTGTCAATGAATTGAGCCATTCAATGCATAAGATTTTGATTGGCGAAGGCAACCCTATCATTTTGCATCACGCTCAACTTGGGGAAAAAAAATCAACTTACAAACAGGACGTCAGAAGATCTCCACTCCTGCTTTTATGTGTTCTATCATCATACATGCCGTCACCTCCTTTGGCTTCAATCTATAATGATAGTAATAATATGAAGCACATTTTATTTTATTTTCTATGTTTCACAATATAAAATCACTAAACAAAAAAAAATCAACAAAGCCCATGAACTTCCTCTTCAAGGAGACATGAATGATGGCAAATATGATCCCCCCCTTTCTCTCTCCACCATGTCCAGTGGCTGTCAATTAAGAACAATTTGTGATTTTATTCCAATATTGTCCATCATTGTTAGTGTACCTTCTCCATGATCACATAAAAAAAAAACAAACGCAAGATCATGTGCATGGTTATTGCAAGATATTGCTTTGTTTTCTTCTTACTCGCAAGCAAAAAAAATAAATACTTTCCGGGATCATATTTGATCCCCTTGTCCTGTTACTGAAAATGTCCGATGCATTATGGTGTATCTACCTAATTATGTGCATGATTCGTACAATACAAAAAAGCATATATTATTAGTCATGGTATATACAGAAATTGGAGACATTTCAACTGCCTGACAGTATCACATTTATGATGATTCCAATTTCCATCTGTTAAAGTGTTGTGCAAAAAATATGATCCCACATCATTATCAGAAAGATAATGAGCAATCACAAAATCAATCTCATCTTGAATGAAATATATTATTTTTAGCTCACAATTGTGGCATCAAAATTTACAGGATGCCATTCGTTTAGGGAATCTATATTAGTTTATGATCCAGTAAGTAAATGCCATTGGCAGCATAATCCTTCCCCGGTTCTTGTTTTTACTTATTGCAATAATATTAATTTTTCACAATAATATTAATTGTAGTAGTAATAATGCCATCATTCGTGATTTTTATTACTCTATTTTTTTTTGTATAAACTATATAAAAAACGTCCGAACTTTCATATTTGTCTAACTTAGATTTCTTGCGGATTTAACCATTTGTTAATTTTTTATTGAGAAGAAATTTAAGTATCAATTCAATGTTAATATGTCCACGACAATTTTTTTTAAAAAAATGAGTGTTTATCATTTAATTCTTTGCGTGTTGATATTGTACAAAATTAACAAAAGTTTAGGAAAATATTAAAAAATTATATCAAGTCACTAGTCTATTTTAAAAGTTGATAATTGGTAATAGGGGTTAGAATTGTCACTAATTTAAAAGTTGATAATTTTTTAGACGGAGAAAAAAGTTCAAGATAAATATATAACTAATATAGAATTTGTCCCTTTTATTTATGTTCAAAATCCAAGAATACGAGTAATCGAACGCTGAAGTATAATTTCTTTTGTTTTTTTCTTCAAAAAATAGTTATTGTGATATCTTCTGACCGAAGCTGCATATAATATACAACAATAAATTTCGCTCCAATTCTTTCAAAGAAAATAGCAAAAAAATGTGATAATAACTTGGAATATATACAGAAATATTTTATAGAGAATTCACTTTCCAGTTTAATTTCATAAAACAAAAAATAAATAATTATATAACAATATTAAAATTGTTATTTCAAATATTAATATTGAAAAGATTTTATTTTTTATAATATATCGATAATTGTTAGAAATATTACAAAATATCTTTCTCAATATAATTTACTAAATAATTCTTATTTATCCATTGATTACCTATTGGATTGTGCAATTTCTAGATTGGGAAGGTCTCTTTAATAAATAAGATCTCTTTATTTCATCTTGATCATTAACACGATAGTTTCATTTTTTTTTTTTGCCATGATATGCTTCAATTCATCTCCGTTTTGAATATTCTGGTTTGCCATTTGAAGTATTTTCATAATTTTCTTTCCTTCCACTTTCTTCGTCGTATGATAAATTTTGAGATGGACTTAATATTTTTTTTTTAAATAATATATTTCCTTCCACTCTTTTCACCGTGTAATAAATTTTGAGTTGGATTTAATCTTATTTTTTAAAATATTTTTATGACACCATGATGAGTTGTAAAAGGACTTTATTCATTTTCAATATATATGAATAAAAATATGCCTATGATGAAATAAAAAGATGTTAAAATTCAATTATGAATTATAAAAAACATATATTAATAGTTATGAATTAAAAATTATACCAAAACTATCTTGAGTTTTGAATGTAAGTGTAATATATTAATATTATTAATGAAAACATAAATTTAATTTTAAAATATTTACATAAAAATGGATGAAAAGAAATATAATGCAAAATACCTTGAATTAGAGGACAGATGATAAGGCAAAAGTGATCTTGAGGGAAAAAAATATTTCAGAGACTACTTTGAGAAGAAAAAAGAGTTTAAATTAAATAGAGAAAAAATATGTTAAATAGGAGTGGATGACTTTGACAAATAAATGAAATTAAGTTTTAATAAAAAATAAAATTATTTTATTGCACAAGAATAAACATGAAAATAACCTATACTGAGATTCGAACCGTCAATATCTTCTACTCAATTTGTTCTCACTCACAATACCTACTAAAAACTATTTATTTTTTGAGTGGGTTCACTTGCAATCAGACACCCATGTTAAATACTATATAATGTGCAATAAAATAAGCTTGCTATGCATATCCTAGTGATGATTTTTAACTTACCATTATGCTACAAATAAAATGTACTTTTGTACATGAATAATATATCTATATATAAATAATATATATTTAATATACATACTTTTAATGATCTAAAATTAATAACTAGAATTATCCTTGGCACTGTCAATGAAATGTCTATGTTAGGCTCATTTGTTTCCATTTGTTTACTCTACTGTTGTAATTCAAATGGCATTTGTTGCACAAGTTACACATTTCTTTTAAAGCAGATGGTCCCATGACTTTAATAGTTTGTTCAATGTTCAGAATATGTAAGATTCTAAAAACATAAGATTAACATTTTGATTTGGGCTTGTGAGGCCACACCACAACAGACCACATATTTTGAGACAGTACAAAAGAGCAAGAACCAGATGGAAGGAAAAGAAAAATCAAAGAAAAGAAAAAAATATTATAGTTAAAAAAAGACAAAATCAAAGGTCAAAACAAATCTAGTAAAAAAATCTACTTAGGAAAGTGACACAACGAATGGATGGGTCAGGCAGGTTCAAAAGATAATCAAAGAAAATAATAAGATTTTTTTTGTCATTTGTTAACACATATAAAAACAATTGTGCTCAAAATATAAACCCTAAAAAATGTAAAAGGGAAATACTTACATATATATAAATATATATAGAGTGGTCCCTGTGCTGTCTGCTTGCCATTTTTTGTATGTATGGGTCATTGGGTCACTGTCTTACAGAAAATAGTGAATTCCTGTGAAGATATGGAGAAAATCTCGTCAGATCTTGCTTTCCATGAGGGAAGATTTGGGTGGGCTGTTTCTTTCTTATTTCTTTCTCTTTCCTGCACCCTTCTTTTTCTTTATCAATCATCCAAGGCATCCATTGTAAAGACCACCTGCACTAGCAATCCCGTCTCCTTCTCATTGTTCTTGTTCTTTATCGCGAGGAGAGGAAATTATTCAGCATGGCAATCGATGCAGAGGCTCAGTTCCATGTCTTGGCAGTGGATGATAGCCTTCTTGACAGAAAGCTGATAGAGAGGCTCCTCAGGACCTCTTCTTACCAAGGTGAGGATCCTAATGAAATACAACAACAACAAAGTCTTATCCCACTAGGTGGGGTCGGCTACATGGATCATACGACGTCATTCGTTGATTCGTATTTATGAGATTCGACAGGGTTTTACGCTGGCTGTCGGGGCTTAACACAACTCTCCTCCTTTATCCAGGCTTGAGATCGGCTATAAAATATAGGCGGAGTTGAGGATCCTAATGAAATAAGAAAAAAAAAGACCAGTGTTTGTTTCTTTTGATTTGATAATCTGAATCTTTTGAATTCCAAATTCTGTTGCTTCAGTTACTACAGTTGATTCTGGGAGCAAGGCCCTGGAATTTCTTGGACTGCAGGATGACCAGACAGACCAGCCTTCTACTTCTCCTGACCATCATGTATGATCTGTGCAGAAATCTCACATCTTTATGGATTTTTTTTTTGTTTTATTTTACGGAGCCAATAGATTGGAAAGCATTGGTGATCGGGTTTACTGTTCCTATTTTGCAGGATATTGAAGTGAATTTGATAATTTCAGACTACTGCATGCCTGGGATGACTGGCTATGATCTGCTCAAGAAGATCAAGGTGTCTATTATAATTCTCTGCATATGAACAACCCTGATTTTATCTGTCCGAGTTGTTTTTATTTTTAAATCTTTAACAATTTCTGCAAATTTCTTATGGGGTATTTGATTCCATTTCTGAAATCAGGAATCTTCATCTTTGAAAGATATCCCAGTGGTGATAATGTCTTCTGAGAATGTCCCTTCCAGGATTAACAGGTTAGAAACCAGGACAATATGCCTATGTGATTATCATGTGCAATTAGATTGTGAATCGTCTCAGAAAATTAAATGATGAAACTGAGATCTCTCTTCTAGCATTGATAATTTTCTACGGATTAAATGAATTGTTCTTGTTTCAGGTGCCTGGAACAAGGAGCAGAGGAGTTCTTCCTTAAGCCAGTTCAACAATCAGATGTGAATAGGCTTAGACCCCATATGCTGAAAGGGAGATCTAAAGAGCAGGATCAGGAGCTCATGATGCAAGAAAACCTGGAGGTAGACAGCGATAATAGCCGCAACAAAAGAAAGACATCAGATGATGAAACCTCACCCGAGAGGACTAGGAGTAAATTCACTGAAAGTTTGTCAACTGTCTGATGTTCAAAATAAACTTCACTCTTTTCTTTGTTTCTATTTTCCTGACATTTTCTCCTGGCTACCTTTGAATATAGATCTCAATTTTGTTGTGTCAAGAGAACAGAGATGTAAATAACAGATGATAACCAATCGATTTTCTTCAATATATATCTATGCTTTAATGGTTTCAGAGGTGTTTGTGTAGTTGTGTTATTCTTCATTGTGTATGTGTTTGTGTATGGTTTCAGAGGTGTTTGTGTATGTGCTTTAATGGTTTGATCGTCATGTTGCTTGCAAAATGAATTACATGATCATGGCACAAGGAGGATTTATCAGCTAGTAGAAATTGTTCGAGTAAATTTTATAACAACAACAACAACAAAGCCTTATCCCACTAGGTGGGGTCGGCTACATGGATCATACGACGTCATTCCACTCTATTAGTAACCAAATCTTTCGGTATATTATTCACCAATAGATCTTGCTCTATTAGTTCGCCAAGTGTCCGTCTTGGTCTCCTTCTTCCTCTTTTAATCGGACTTCAGATTATTTGATCTACTCTTCTTATTGGCGCATCTAATGGTCTTCTCTAAACATGATCAAACCATCTCAAACGATTCTCTACCATTTTCTCACTAATAGGAGCTACTCCGACTCGTTCACGTATATGGTCATTCCTAATCTTATTTAATCTTGTATGACCACACATCCATTTCAACATCCTCATTTCGGCTACCCCCACTTTACGTTCATGTTGTCCATTCATAATCCAACATTCACTACCATATAACACTGTCGGTCTTATAGCAGTACGATAGAATTTTTCTTTAACTTTATTGGGTATTTTTTTATCACAAAGAACTCCAGTAACTTTCCTTCACTTACACCAATCAGCTTGAATTCTATGATTAACATCGTCATCAATCTCACCATCTTGTCTTACAATTGATCCTAAATATTTAAACTTTGTCACTTTAGGAATTATATCCTCCCCTAACCTAACTTCCAAATCGTCTCTAAATTGTTTATTTGTGAAATTGCTATGCATATATTCTGTTTTATTCCTACTTAAACGAAAATCCTTTGACTCCAATGTATTTCTCCATATTTCCAATTTTGTATTAATCTCTTCTTTTGAATCCGCGAAAAGTACTATATCATCCGCAAATAGCATGCACTTAGGTACCTCCTCTGTGATACTCTCGATTATAGCATCGATAACTAAGTTAAATAGATACGAGTTTAAAGCTGATCCTTGATGTAGGTCAATTCCTATAGAAAATTCATTTATCTCACCTCCGGGTGTCCTAACCCTAGTCAATGACCCATCGTACATATATTGTATTACCTTAATGTAGGCAACACTCACTCTCTTCTTTTACAAAATTTTCCAAAGTACATTTCTTGGTACCCGATCATACGCCTTCTCTACATCAATGAAAGTCATATGTAAGTCTCTTCTCCTACTTCGATACTTCTCCATCACCCCCTTAGTAAATAAATCGCCTCTGTAGTGGATCTTCCTAGCATGAACCTAAATTGTCTCTCAGAAATACTAGTCTCCATTCTCAATCTATGCTCAATCACTTTTTCCCATAATTTTATTGTGTGACTCATAAGTTTAATCCCTTTATAATTTGCATAATTCTGAATATTTCATTTATTTTTGTAAATAGGAACTAATGTACTTAATCTTCAATCATTAGGCATCTTTTTCGACCGTAAAATCTCATTAAATAGTTTACATAACCACAACACACATTTTTCTCCTAAATATTTCCAAACTTCAATCGGTATACTATCCGGTCTAACGGCTTTACCATTCTCCATTTTCTTAAGAGCTTCGCTAACTTTTGAGACTTTAATTCTACGATAAAATGACCTATTAAGCTCACATTCGCTAACTGTCAAGTCCTCCAAATCACAACGGAAACCTTCACATCCATCTGTAAATAGCTTATAGAAATATTCTTCCCATCTGTTCTTAATATCTCCTTCAGTAACTAAAATCTTGCCAATTTTATTTTTTATGCATCTTACTTGATCCAAATCTCTCGACTTCTTCTCTTTATTCCTTGCAATCTTGTAAATCCTTTATTCACCAGTCTTTGTCCCTAATTCCTTATAAAACCCCTCATATGCTTTAGCACGAGCATCACTAACTGCCTTCTTAGCCTCCCTTTTCGTCAAACGATATTTTTCCCAATTGTCAGAACTATTGTTCAAGTGTATCGCCTTGAAACAATTCTTCTTATTACGCACCTTTTCTTGGATCTCCTCATTCCACCACCAAGTCTCCTTATCTCGTGGTCCAAAACCTTTTGATTCTCCTAAAATGACTTTAGCAATCATTTCAACATTTTTTGCCACATTCTCCCATATGATACTAGCATCTCCTTCTAATTTCCACACACTTTCCTCTAATAACTTACTTCTAAAAGTCTCTCGCTTCTCCCCCTTTAACTGTCACCACTTAATCTTTCGATCAAAAACTGTTCGAAATTTTGATTTTATACATTTCATTTGCATATCAAAAACTAACAATCTATGTTGTGTAGTCACTCCATGCCCAGAAATTACTTTGTAATTAGTACAATGTCTTTTATCAGTATTTCTTGTCAAGAAAAAATCGATTTGAGACTTATGAGTTCCACTTTTGTATGTGATTAAATGTTTATCTCTCTTCCTAAAATAAGTGTTGATAATCTTAAAGTCGTATGTTAAAGAAAAATCAATAATAGTTTGTCATTCTCATTCAACTCCCCAAAATCAAAACCACCATAAACCCTTGCATGTGGTCCTGTCTCTTTACCAACATGTCCATTAAGATCTCCCCCAATATAAACTTTCTCGGTTGTTGATATACTTTCAATCAAACCCTCCATATCTGCCCAAAATTTCTCCTTGAGATGTGATTCTGCTCCTACTTGGGGTGCATATGCACTAATAATATTCATAGTCTCCTTTCCAATAATTATTTTCACTGATATGATTCGATTATCAATCCTTTTAACTTTCACAATATTCTTCCTCCATTCTGCATCCGCGATAATACCAACAACATTCCTTCCCTTTACCTTACCTGTGTACCAAAGTTTGGAACCATTTAACTTAATCTCTTTACTTCCCTCTCCTACCCATCTAGTTTCTTGCAAGCATAAGATACTAATCTTACGCTGGTTCATTACTTGTGCCACCTCGAGGCGCAACGTCCCAATGTTCCAAGAACCTAATCTGACCTTAGTCTCATGAACTAGCTTCTTTAACCGCCTCCGTTCATTAGAGTGCGGTAGCCCTTGCTCATTTAATACTGCATTCAGACGATGATGCAGCGGCTCTTGCTCTCTTATCACCGTACCCGAGCTGTATAGCGTGTTACTTACGGGTAACGACCTAGAATTAACACAATATATTCGTTGATTCATGTTCATAAGATTCAACAGGGTTTTACGCTGACTGTCGGGGTCTAGCACAACCCTCCTTCTTTATCCGGGCTTGGGACCGACTATAAAACATAGACGGAGTTCTAATTATATAAATATGTTAATTTATTTTAAATCTTCTAATTGGTGTGGAATGGGATTTATCTTGCTTTTCTTCTAATGACGTTGGAACAATTATGTTAATTGTGATTCCTTTATGAATATAAAATATAAGACATGACAATAATTGGGTCAACACATGCCAAGACATCAACATGGAATTAATATGAAATATAAAATTATATATAAAATATTAGAATTTTTATTATATAAGCATAAATATAATCAGGTCACGACATACTCGATTATACACCAAGCTAGGAGAAAATCTCAAAAATCTAGGTTAGATTAGGATGGATGATCCCTGTCTTTAAATTGCTCACACTTTCTCATAATTATAATGAGATACCTGTATTGTTTAAATGACAAAAAAGAATGATAAAAATTTGTTTATCATTTTTAATATGCTTAATTATTACACTTTAAAATGAAATTCTAATGAATTTCCACTTTATACTTATTAAAGCTACATTGTTATTTTTTTTATATACTAATGATGAGCAACAATTGTTAACCAAATCATACTAATTACTCTTCACCAATACCGTTCCATATTAGGTATTATAGAAAAAATAGGAAAAAGAAAAATATGATCATTTTGGAAAATACTACTCCTAATACATCAAATCCTAAAGCGTATTCTAAAATAGATTAGTTAAATGATAAGTATGCCTTTAATACATGAGATGACCTTAATATTTTCAATATAAACCCTGATATCCACTACATCATGCAACTTCTTTATGTAACTCATATTTTACCCATCCAATGAAATGTATAGATAACTAATACATTTTATTCTCATATGATATCTAATGAGAAAGACATTCGTCTTTGAAATAAGATTTATTTATTTTATGAATCCAATTAATTTATCTTATAAATAAAAGGTTTATAATCGCGCAAAGCGTGAAAAGTTCCCTAGTTATTTCCATAATTCTCTTACTCTGTGATGTCTTAGTGTGTAAGCGAACAGCTCAGGTGCAGTCAACATCATTTATCTATCCTATTTACTTCATTTTTTGGAATAATACTTATTTTAGTATTATATTGTAATTTTTTATTTGCAATGTTGCTTGATATTTTCTTTCTAGTAAGGCCTCATTTGGGTTCTTTAACCAAATGGTAATAAATATCAGAACATGATTGTTGATTCTGTACATTTTTAATCAGGATATTCCAGAAGACAGTTGGTTTTGCCATAATTGTGTTTGCAAGCTTTGTGGAAAGGCAACAAATTCGAGCGATGCTTCAAGTTCTTTGGGGGTATTTGAATGTTCTCAATGTCAACATAAATGTAATGTCATTTAACTCTCCTCGCATTTAGTGGTTTGTTTTGCTATTGCAACCAAAGTTATCATTGCTTGTTGAAGTTGTATTGTTCTGTGCTGTCATTGTATACTTCCAGTTCATGTTGCATGGACATTTTTCACCTACACAGATTTATTTGCATATGTTCTGTTTTGTTATCAGATCATAAAATTTGCATCAAGGAAAAAGAACTGGGCCATGTTGAAGTAGGATCTGGTACATGGTTTTGTGGCAAAAGCTGCAAAGAGGTATACATGATTTTTTTTTTTTCGATACTGGGTATATGTGAATTCTTTGAGAATTTGTCTTGTCATTATCTATGTTGTTTCGTTTTGATCCAATGTTGTTAATTGCTAAACTTTTTGGTCCTCAACAACAAATGCTAGTTTGAGCCAACTCAGTTAAGTCTTCTTGTGGCAATAAAATCATTCCAACTTGCCGAGAAAATGACTGGAAATTATTTATTTTGGTTTACCCTCTGGAAAATGCATGAATACCTAGCTACCTAGTGGATGATACCTTCATTCAACTTGTAGCACTAGAGGTTCAGGTCTCAGTCCACATGCACTGTAGTATATTAAGTATTATGATCTCTCTGATCTCCATTTTCACTGTATTAGTGGTTTGAGTGTTACATCTTAAGCCACTGAATTCATAGTATAAGGTGTAACCATAAAAGTATTAAGTATATTAAGTATTTAAACATTGTGCATTACTCGCCATCTGGTGAGAGTACCCATACCGAGTTATGTACCCGTAGCCTACCCGATATAGGTACACATTAGATATGTTGAGATACGTACCTGATACGTACCAATTATTTATATATATTTTTAAAGTTTGGGTACATGTTGGGCACCAGAGGCTACATGTTTTGGGTATGCTCACTTGTTTACTGTTTTCCCTCCCTCTCCTGTGGTGGCGCCGCTTCTCAGATTTTAACTCCTCTATCTCATATGTTGAGTGGAGGTCTTCAGCAAGAATTCAGATCAAGATATCTTAAAAATGAGTTAAAAAAACTGCAAAGTGAAAATGATGGAAAATATTGAAGACAAAATTTAAGGGCAGACAATTTTTCCCTAAATGAAGGCAAACAAAAACCAAAGCTTGTAACATAAACAAAAGCAAAGCAGCTTGTGATAAAAAAAAATTTCTTATTGAAGAAAGAACAAAGTAGAAAAACAGAAAAAGGAAGCAAAGTGGCAGACTAAACCAAATCAGTGAACCTCCTGTGTCTTCTGTGTGGAACGTGTTTGGCCTGAGAAGTTGGTGCAAAGAAGATGACCTCAAACATCCTGCATACCACCAGGAAACAACCAGTGTGGATGTGGGAAAAAAATAAAATGCAGCACTATACCACATTCTTTGTAGTCATTCTTTATAGTCAAATTTTTCTCCAAGTTCTGCCCTAATTTGCTGATCACTCCTGAGTTCCTCCGCACCAAATGTCTGCTGCAGTGCCCGGCCTTTGCTTGTATGCCTCTCCATTACCCCATTGCTGTCCGCACGACACTGCCGCTACTGCCCGTTGCCATGCCATCGCCACTCACCTCTGCCCACCCCATATAACCTCTGCTGCCTTATTATTGCTGCTTGGATTTCTGAAACTGATTTTTGACCCCCTAAAGAAAAACTGATTTTTTACATTTGGATGTTATCCTTCATCACCAATAGCATCTTGCAACTCGTCGGAGTTGAGTTTTTCTCAAACAAAGACAATTGAAGTAGCACAAGATTAAGATCATGGGCATAGTTGCCCTAATTATTAGTCCTTAGTTATGGCCTTCTGCCTATACTTCAATTAAGAGTCTGTTGGGGGTTATCTTTATATTTACTTTGACAAGGTAAAGGATGTGATATCTTATAACCTCACGGTCGTCACCCACTCAATCACCATGTTTCTAGTTCTCCCTTGAAAATGCAATTACTGCATTGACGCCAGATTGCCCATAAAAACACTATTGTTCTGCTTTGTTGTCTTCTTGATGCATACAAGGGTATATTGTTGCCATGCTTGCTATGTCTAAATGACCGTCATAATGCTACCGAAGAGCTCACATCCAGCATCCCGTCATGTCCTTCTTGCTACTAGGTAGCTAAAGATGATCTATATCCTTTTTGGTGTCGCCTCAAATAGGGTTGTCAAGATTGGAGGGGTTCGTAAGATTCTACCTATTAATAAAATGATATATTTAAAAAATAGAAATATTTTTTTGATAAATTTACCGAACTTAAATCTTAAATTACACCTCACTGAGTCATTTTTTTAAGCCAAAATACATAAAAACATATTAAGAATGAAAAAAATATATTAAACTTCATGTAAATTCATTTTTATTATCGTAAATATATTTTTTAACTAATATTTGAGTGATTATATAATCATATCAAATTGTATAAGTTCGAATAATATCGTAAAATTGTGTGATCAAAATTAAGATCGTACTAAGATCTTACACATAAGATCCCTTGATATGCTTATGTTTTTGGTTTAGGCCATTGGCCATTGGTGTTGAAGCGATAAATTTTGATCAAATTGGTGATTCCAAATTATCCGAGGATTTTGTCAATCCTAGGAACCAAATTTGATTATGATATGCTTATGTTTGTTTCCTTTGTAGTCATTCCCTTAACATAATCTACAAGCACACTTCTATAGATGGCTTATAGCAGGAGCTAAGACAGAGTGCTGCCAAAAAATAACTCAGTTAATGTTCTGTACTGCAAGAGAATTATGCCATATACACGTAATATAAATTGTATAATGAAACAATTATTTGGAGGATCTTTGTTATCTGAAATGTAGCAAAACAGGGAAAAAGGAAAATCCCACTATATGGCAGAAACGTATATATCACAGGGATGAATGATTCCTAGTTGACAGATTGAAGCAAGTTCAAAATTAGACAGGCGCCGAAATCTAAAGAAGTTTGGACTTGAACAATTAGTTCAGGTGACACTGCATTTGACAATCAACATAAAGTTGTACATTTCTGAGTAAACTCAAAGGAGTGAGTTCATTACAAAATATAATGATATATCTTGTATGGTAATTTACAAAGCTCATTTTAGCTTGTGTATTCCTAGAGGTAATCTTTTTCAATTAGAATAAATAGCTTATAAATACTTGTCGACTGACGATTATTGTGAATCAGGCTGATTTGCGAGGAGAAATGAGGTTCCTGGACTTTCTACGATTCATCTACAACTGAAAAACTGATGATGAAATATCAGCCCTTAAGTCCTGAATCAGATCTATATACAGTGATAGCTGTGAGGCTACGCAAACGCCTTTGGCCGGAATATTTTCCCTTAGAGGCACTTGTAAACCAAAAGGAAAATAGTTAGACATCTTCTGTGAAACATTTGAATATGAAGTCGCGGAAGCGTTTGGAATACAGCCTCGGATCTACTGCTGATATGGAGGTAGGATCATATTGAATGGACTTGTAGGCATGCTCAAGTTTTTTGCTAATGTCATAGTCCTGCAGAATGTCTATGATGCCAAAATACAAGATAACATCATAGAACTCCCCTGTTGGTTCTCCGATGAATGCCGTTTCGACATCGGCTTTTCGCTCTATCAATTCGACTCTGGCCGGCATGTTGGAACCTAAACTTATTGAAGCCCACCTGCATCAATGCAAAAACAATGTTAGTATGAATGAGGGTTATTCTTATTTGGGGTGTGTTCTTAATTTTTGAACATTTCTTATGTGCTTTCTTATCTAGTGAGTAACTAGGCTTATAGCAGTTGTACATATTATTTCTTTGTACCGTTTTGGGTCACCGAGGAATTGATCCCTATTCGCTCTTGAAAGCCGAGGAGGTGTTTTTTCGTTTGTGTTGACAGCATCATCTGTTATTTTCTCCTGCGAAGCTGCTGCTGCACCAAAATGAACACCAACTAAAAGGCTGTAGTCCATTATCCTCTCCTGCTCCAGAAAATCGCAGTCTTTGTCGACTTGTCTGTTAAAGATATTAAATCTGTTTGTAAACATTAACTTGGTTTTGGAATCCCAAACTTACAAATACAAGACATGGATGGAGAAGTGGAGAAAGAAGCGATTACCTGCGGAACTCCTGAAACCATGATTTCTGCAGTCTAAATATGAAATTGAGATCAAGGTCCTTCAACGTGGTGGTCTCATCAATTTCGTTCTCAGGTTTATCTGTGACACGACCAAGGGAAGACCCTTTCAGGTCAAAACGCCTATGGATTATATACTCTGAGCAGAACAGATTGCCCATTATTACAAAACGGACCTGAATAGTTGAGACAGATTAAAGTTCAGATCTTACGGGATACTTATAGCTAACATTGCACATCAAATTAATGTGATTCATACCTTTCTCTGTGCATTCCCAGTTAATTTTACGCAGTGGAGACCAAAAAACTTGGTAACTAAACAATTTTCGAAAGCTCGTACGTGGTTGTAATATGCAGCTAGCATCCTTATAAGTACCTACAACATCCACAGAACAGAATCATCATAGTTCCCATAGTTTTTATTGAATAGAAGGAAAAAGGGAGAGCATGGACTCACTTTCACTTCAGACTTCTTCATTGTTTTTATCATGTATTTGTTGTCATTTGTTAGATAAAAGAAGCTTCCACTTTTGCCGGGAGATGACAGCTCCCGGAGGGCACCATTCCCACAAAGAGATATCATGTAATCTGCTGGATCAACCCTGAATAGCTTGCGAAGAGTCCTAAAAGTAAGAAGTTACAGCAACAAAGACCTTTTATCTTTTGCTTTCAAAGTTTGAGCTACATAGCTAATGATTAAGAACGCAAGGAGCAGTTTACTTGCTGATCACCTGAATACTAATGGACAGTAGTCCTTCCATTTGAACTCGCAACACTGATGTGGCGGTGTTTGTTTTGATCCTTCAGGAGGAAACTTTGTCCATATCTTTTCTTTGGGGTCAAATGCTGATGCTTTCAGATCAAATGTAGAGGGTTCAGGTTGCCTTCCAACTGCATGCCTATTAAGGTCACAAAAATAGAACGAAGACTTAAAAGAATTTGACCAGAAACAAGGGCAGGTGAAAAAAGAAAAAAACCGCATCTGCACGTATTGATCGAGTAAACACCAAGGAAATGGACTTGCAATGAAAATAAAACACAAAGAATGATGATAACACAAAATAATTGACTATGAAGTATGAATTAAGGAGACAGTTAAGAATCTGTTGATTGATGACTATTAGAATGCATAGAAATCACAAAAACACATAAACAGTTTGAGTACATTTGTTACCTTATCCCAAGCTGGAGATCAAGCATTAGCTCGTAGTTCTTGTGGCCCTTGGATATGGTCTCACCTTGTTTTTTCACCTCCTTGGGCAGGCACTTCAGCATCTGATGAAACCTCCCGGGCCCCCTCTGCTCGGCCTGCCCCGGCCCCCGGATTCCCTCGGCGGACTCGCCGGTAGTCTCATCCGCCGGGGTGATGCTGGCGTGCACCGTGAACCCCCTCTCTGCGTCGAACGCCATCTCCCCGTCCGAATCCCAGAAGGAGCCTCCTCCGGTGTTACTCCTGGTGCCGATGACCGTGTTGGCGTGGATGTTGAACCTAGTGGGTGTGTTACTGGTGGAGGCCGGCGAAATGTCCATGGAGGCCCGCCTCCTCGGCAGGGCCTCCCACGACTTGGACGATCTCCATGCTGCTTGCTTGAGGAACCCGGCCTGGACGCCGTGCTTGAGGCTCTTCTGGGATGGGAGGGCAGAGACATTATCGGGGCACACAGCGCAGTTACTAAGGTCCGCCGCGAAGGCCTCATCGGGGTTTCGCGCCGTGGGGGACGACGCGGCCGGTGGGGGGTAGTAGACGCCCTTCTGCTGGAGCAAGCCCCCCGGATCCTTGCTCCACTGCCCGACGTAGAGGCCGCCGTCGGCCCAGCGGAAGCTTCCGTTTCCATTTGGCTGGCCGTCCTCCCACCCACCTTCGTACCTGTTGCCGTTGGCCCAAATGAGAGTACCATCGCCGCTGATGGCCCCGGACCGCCACTCCCCAATGTACTCGCTGCCATTTCTCCAGCTGTAGCGGCCGTGGCCTTCCTGTAAACCGGAGCGCCACTCACCGTCGTAGTAGTCTCCGTTGGCGTAGGACTTCTTGCCGTGCCCGTGCTTCAGGTTCATGGCCCAGGCGCCGCGGTAGGTGTCCCCCTGGGCGCCGATGTAGGTGCCGAATCCCTCCATGAACCCGGACTTGAACTCGCCCTCGTAGGTCGCGCCAGACGGCCACGAGAACTTGCCCTTGCCCATGGTCTTGCCATTGCGCCACTCTCCCTCGTACATGCATCCGTCGGTCCAGAGATACTTTCCGGTACCATGGGGAGAGATGCCGCGCCACTGCCCGGTGTAGAAATCGCCGTTCGGCAGGAGACGCTCAGCGTGCTGGACGCTCGACCCGTCCGTATCGTCGCCGCCGCCGCTGCCGCCGACGGCCGAAGTGGAAGGGAAGATACTAAGTTCGTCGGAGGAAGATTTACGGGGCGGACGCGGGGGCGTCATGGTGACGGCCGAGGGGGAGGATGAGGGGTCGTCGTCGTCCGAGGGGCCCCCAGAGTTGAAGGAGAGGACGCGGCTGCCGCGGCGGCGGTTGAGCTGCTGCCGTGCCTTTCGCACGGGGGACTCCCACGGCTTGGCGCCCTGGATCATGTCTTTGGACATTCCTATCCGAATAAATCAATCACCTTCCAACGTGGTGTTCTGGTACGTGAGCATGCAGTGCATGGGATCACATGCACGAGGACGGGCATGCATTGTGGTGCAATTACATTGTTGTTGGCATTATTGTTTCGTTCATGATCTGTGGAAACCAGAAGACGGGGAGGGGGCAGCAAGGCATGGATGGTGGTGCATGGGGGGAGAGGATTCGAGGAGGTTTGCGGAGTTTGAGGAGGAACGTGCAGGTGGCACGGGAGGACTGCTGGGAGACGCAACAGGTGGGAGGGAACGGGAGGCACATATGATTAGTCGAGTACTAGTTTGAGGACAATATTAATTAACTGTGAGAAGAGGGAGATGTAGAGAGAGAGAGAGGAGAGAGAGGAGACTTATTTTTAGGAGGGACTAAGCGAGGGGAGGAAGAGGAGGAGATCCAACAGTATATAGTCCATGGATATAATGGGTGTACCCATTCTGAAATGGAGGACACTTCCTCCATTTATCGGCGTTCGTCCGATCCCAATCGGAGCTGATGAAATAATATAAAAAAATTATTTTATCGTAAATCGGGCGGTCCACAGCGTGGTTCATCATGAAAAATAATCGACGGTCTGATCCATTCGTACAAAAGGCGCCTGGTGAAAAAAATATCCAACTATTTTCCCCCTTGTGTGGCGAACTCTCTCACCTCACCTCTCTCTCGCATGCGGCGATCGGTAGTCTGACCAACCATTTTCCCCCTTGTGCGGCGAACTCGGCCCGCCGCCGACGAGATCTGCGCTGGGGCGACCGCGTCTGACCAGATCTGCGCACTTCCGATGAGGCCGACCTCTTCAACGCTCCTCTCCCCGCCGCCGACCCCCTATCACTCTTCTTCTCTCTCTTCTCTCCATTTCGCTCTCTCTCTCCGCTCCTCTCCTCTCGCGAAGGCGCCCCGCTGCACACCGCCGCACGACCGGTGACCTCCGCGATGGCCAGATCTGCACATCAGGGGGGCACATCCAATCGTCGCTGACTGGATCTGCACGTCGCCGACGCCTACCCCTTCGCCGACCTCGTCCGCCCCGCCGCTGTTGAGCTCGTCCGCCGCCGCCACCAAGCTCGCCTGCCCTGCCGCCGCTTTCGCCCGCCCCGTCGCCGCTGAGCTCGTCCGCCGCCGTTGAGCTCGTCCGCCGTCGCTGCCGCCGATCTCGCTTGTTAATTCTTCATGTTGTAATTTTTTGTGTTAATCCATGCTTGGATTAGTGACACCTTTATTAATCCATACTGCAAAATTCTTTTTCTTGCTTGTATGTGATTGACAACAGTGGTGTAAAGCGTGTAAAGACTCTTATCTTGGTGTAAAGCGTGTTAAGACTCTTTTCTCGTCGATATTTGTACAATGCCTTGGAACGGTATCTTTCGAACATACTAAACACATATCATCTTTATCTCGATCTCCGTCAAGCTCCGCTAACATGATCGAACTGGATGTTGCTGAGGAAAGTATTGTAATCCTCTCATGTTAACAAATCAAATCTGTTATATAATTAAAGCCATTGTGTTACACAATTTGAGTTCAACAAATTTAATTTGAACATGTTGAAAATAAGCTATCGAACAACTCATCCTTCTCGACAAAAATTTTACATAAGTGTAACCAATCACACTATCACCAAGGATTAACGGATAATATGGATTAACAACGAGCTTGGCGACGGGGGAAAATGCGAGCTCGACGGCGGCGGGGTGGGCGAACTCGATGACGGGCGGGCGGCGGGGTCGGCGGTGGGGCGATTGAACTCGGCGGTGATAGGGTAGCGCTCGGCGTGGGTCGTGCGGCGGCGCTCGGTGTGCTTGCGGCGTGCGGGAGCGGCAGGGCGAGCGGGCGGCGTGCGAGAGCGGCAGGGCAAGCGGGCGACGGCGTGCGAGAGCGGCAGGGCGGGCGGGTGGCGGCGTGCGGGAGCGGCTGGGCGGGCTGGCACTAGCGTGCGAGAGCGGCAGGGCTTACGGGAGCGGCAGGGCGGGCGGGCAGCGGCGTTCGAGAGCAGTAGGCCGTGCGGGCGGGCGGGCGGGCAGTGGCGTGCGAGAGCGGTAGGGCAGGCGGGGGGCGGTGTGCAAGAGCGGTAGGCCGTGCGGGCTGGTAGTGGCGTGCGAGAGCGGCAAGGTAGGCGGGCGGCGGCGTACGGGAGCAGTAGGGCAGGCAGGCGGTGGTGGGTGGCGGCCTCCGACGGCTTCCTGGAGGCGAAGAGATCCTGGAGATGGGGAATCTGGAGGCGAGGACAAAAGGTCGGACCGAGTACAAAAGTGGAAAATGTGAAAGAAGAGGGCGAAAACACCTGATTTCGTCGGCGGCAAAGGCAGATGTGGACGGATGTGGTCGCAGATGTCGGTGGCGGTGATCGTCGAGGTTTTAGATCTCGTCGGCTCCATGCAAAACTGGGCGGACGAGGTGGGCATCCGTCAGATCTAGTCGAACGAGGCCGCCGAGGACCAGATCTGGTCGAAGTCCGTCAGATCCCACCGTTCGTCCATCAGATCCCGCCATTCGTCTGTCAGATCTGGTCGGACGTGGTCGGGGATGCGGAGATCTCGCCGATGATCGCACTCTCGCGCAAATCAGGGATGGTCGGTTGCGGTCGTCGATGTCGAGAGCGAGAGAGCGATCGTCGATCTCGCCGGTCGTTGAACGCAGAGAGCGAGAGAGGTGAGAGAGTTGAGAGAGAGAACGAGGGCGAGCAAAAGGGGGAAAACTTTTTTACCCCGACTTTTCTACTCGCCAGCCCCGTCCGAACCGAGAAGAATTTGGGCCTGGTTTGTTTCGTCATGATGGGATCGGACGGGCGCCGATAAATAGGGGGAGTGTTTCCCATTTCACATGGGGGGCACCCATTATATCCATAGTCCATCGGTATGTAATAATTGATTAGTTATATTTTAACTTGTTCCATGGACACTTTTGAGTGCAAAGGCTTGTCATTTGCACGTCTGTGGATGTTTGAAATTGACAAGGGTACAATTGTAAAGGGTTGTCACCCCTGCATGCACGGATCTCTATGAATGTGTTAGTAAATATTATGAAATCAATCTTTGTTTATTCATATGTAACTAATTATCGCAACTAGAGTAACTGAGTAAGAGAGGCTTAGTGAGGAATTAAGAAAACTGGTCTCATTATATCATTTCCCGTAATACTTCCCCCATTTGTAGGAAACTAAGATGTTTGGATTGGTACGTGTATGGTGTAGTGTTAACTACTCAACTTCAATTAAGTTCTGAGAAATCAACTAGATTGAATGTGTGTGGGGTAAATTACGATCCCCCAACTTTGAGTCGATTTTCAATTGGTCCCCTAACTTCAATTTATAATCAGAACGTCTCATTATCTTTTATTTTCTTGCACGATTAGTCCTCTTGACCGGTGATAGTGGATTTTCTAGTTGCCTTGCATACGTGGCCGACACATCAGTTGTTTCTCTCTCATCAACGTCATTTAAGTTATCTACGTCATTTAACACTTCAAACTAGGTAAATTACACGGATCGTCCCTCAACTTCGAATCGATTTCTAAATAGTCCCCCAACTTTGATATTATTGCACGATTCATCCATTTACCGATAAGAAATAGTCTCTCGATTATCTTGCGACGTGACATAATAAAATATAATAAAAAATTTTAACTAACTGACATCACATAATAAAAAATATTATAAAAATTTTAGGGCGCAGACGAGATAGCAGAGGAAGGGTGTCGGACCCCCTCTCCAAGCTCGCCCTTTGGCAAGCTGGCATAGGGAGCGCTGGCCCCAGTGTTGTCAAACCCGGCCCGGCCCAGCCGGTCGGATCGGTGTCCGGGCACTGAAACGGTCCGTGGGTCGTCCAAAACCCGGCCACGGAGTTGACCCGCTTTGACCCGGTCAATCCGGTCAAAACTCGGGTTCAACCGATCGACCCGGTGGGTTTGGTCGACCCGGCCGGATCAAATTGAAAAATATAAAAAAAAATTAAAATGTATAAAAATTATTAAAAATTTTTAGAATACCATATATATATACATACATATATATATATATATATGTGTGTGTGTGTATATATATATATTTGAAAGTTATATTTCAATATTCTTCTTTATCACATAAATAAAATTTCATTAATATCTTTATTTTTTTTATAATTACTCACAAGATTTTTTATTTAGAAAATATTCAATTGACGATTTAATTTATGCTTATATTCTATTATTGATCTGAATTATTTTATTATATTACATGATATTTTTGCTAAATAATATCTTACATATTAATAATTTTCTAATAGTCACTTGAACTTATTTTATTTTTTATTAATTTATATTATCTGGTCCGACCCGGTCCAATCGGTCCAACCTGACCCGTTAGACAATCCGGGTCGATGGCCGGGTCAGGTCTTACAATATTGGCTGGCCCCCTCTCCAAGCTCGCCCACTAGCGAGCTTCGTACAAGGGGCGCTAACGCTCCCTCGCGAGCTCATCGACATCCCTAAACGATTCAAAGTTGAGAGATTATAAAAAATAAAAATGATAGGAGCGCCGACAAACTCGCGATGAGGTGTTAGCGCCCCATTGTGCGAAGCTCGCCAGTGGACGAGCTTGGAGAGGGGGCCGGCGCCCCCTATGCCAGCTCGCCGAAGGGTGAGCTTGGAGAGGGGGGCCGACACCCCTCCTCTACCAGCTCGTCCGCGTCCTGAATTTTTTATAATATTTTTTATTATGTGATGTCAGTTAGTTAAAATTTTTTATTATGCCACGTCGTAAGATAATCGAGAGACTATTTCTTATCGGTCAAGTGGATGAATCGTGCAATAATATCAAAGTTGGGGGACTATTTAGAAATCGATTCAAAATTGGGGGACGATTCATGTAATTTAGCTGGTTTGAAGTGTTAAATGACGTGGATAACTGAAATGACGTGGATGAGAGAGAAACGACTGATGTGTCGGCCACGTATGCAAGGTAACCGAAAATCCGCTATCATCGGTCAAGAGGACTAATCGTGCAAGATAATAAAAGATGAGGGACGTTCTGATTATAAATTGAAGTTGGGGGACCGAATTCAAAGTTGGGGAACCATTCGTGTAATTTATCTAATGTGTGTGTATCCAATGCACAAGTTAAGAACCCAAATTTAACAACTACAAACGTGAATACGTGATCAACAACTAACGAATGTAAATCATTATAAAAATCTTACTCTAGTTACAAGTTTCTCTTCGAGAAAAGTTAATTGACTAGAACTATAATCGACAAATGTTGGGTCTTTTGTTTACTAGGTATTCTCTATGATTAGTCAAGTTGCACTACTGAAATTTCTATTAAATCAAAGCAATAGGGCGTAATCTTAGGATGCTATCAAGTAACTCATATTGTGAAATTTCTATTAAGTATTGAGTTATTTTCCTACGAAAGGAAAAGTTAATTTTATGCTTTAAATTAATTAATTATTTTTAAATTATATATATATATATATATCTCACTCAAATAGGCATAGTTAAAATGCAATATACCTCTAACATTTTGCTTATCTCACTCCGGAGTTTCCCCCATCATAATTAAGCATGTGGCCAATAATAATATAGATTAGTCGAGGGATAATATGCATGTTGCAGTGACAACTAAAAAAATCATAAAAATATAATTTAATTAAAGAATTGTCTTTGTCCTTTCCTAAATTAAAATCAAATAAGCTTTTACAAATAGTAGCGGCATCGGCTCGGTGACTCAGGGAAATGTCAATGCGGGGACTTAGGAAAATTTCATTTCGGCTCGGCTCGGGGACTTAGGAAAATTTTGGCAAAGCGGTGTGGCGAGTCTCCGGGGGCGAAAGAAGATGGGTGGGAGGGACGAATCCGTGCGACGTGAGACTGGATCTCAGTAGATCGTGGCAGCAAGGCCACTCTGCCACTTACAATGCCCTATCGCGTATTTAAGTCATCTACAAAGGATTCAGCCCCCCCGTCAGGGCGGAACTGCAATTCAAGGCGGCCCCTCGCGGCGGCTCGGCTAGGGGGCACGTCCTGCGACACGGGCCCGTTCTGGACCCCCTACTGTGGATCGGGGGGGGGGGGGGGGGGCACTGCTAGCCGGGATTCTGACTTAGAGGCATTCAATCGTAATCCGACACACGGTACCTTCGCTGATGTAAGATATATGGTTAGGATTTACTTAAAGTTTAGATTAGTTATAATCTATCTTGTTTCATGTATTATCTAGTTTATACTTTTAACTTGAATAAAATAGTTCGCCGTAAAAACTTGTAAATATGCATAAACTCTTTCATTATTATTCAGTACAATTAATATTCAATTATTTTAGAAATATGTATATTTTTTTGGCGAATTACGAATTCATGCCCCATGATGTATTAAATTATCCTCGGTGATATCTTGGATCATCGACCTTTTATGAGATTTGTCAAAGATTAATAAAGTCCACTTTGCGATCCTCCAATGCATCAAATGATATCAATCCAGAAGATTTGGTTCTTCTTTTTCTTTTTCATATAATTTTTTCAACTCTGAGTTCAAATTGAGAAAAAAATACTTGCTTAGATTGATTATGTAACAACCGGCCTTAAACCCTTCAACAAGAATTCGAATTTTGAATTCTTATTCAAATTTGGATTCAAATTCGAACGAAGAAAAAAAAGAAGAAACAAACCGAGAATGGGGGGGGGGGGAAGTGAAGAGCTATGAGAGGGCATGAGGAGTAGCCCTCGTGCCCCCTTAGACTCTCCGAATGGCCGCCGCCACCATCTCCTATGTTCCTCTTCTTCCCCTCCGACGAACGACGAGCGAACAGGGCAGGGATGATCCGACAATCTGACGATCCAATGATCCTTTAGTGCACGAATAGTGGACCCTTTGACGCACATGTGAGGCCGGCCGCACCACATCATCAGCTGGGAACAATCGAGACTGGAGCAAACAAAGGAAGAACCGCTAGCGAACCCCCGACGACCGAAAAAGGTATCATAGACGTAGAAATCCCCTAGACGATAAAATATCGATCATTTGATTCGTAATATGATTCCATATTAATCTTGAATCTCCTAGCGTCGTGTTTCGTATTGTAACCGTCGAAATTCGACGGTCGGAAGTCAGCCAGAGACAAAAGAGATGATCAGCGACTCTGTTCTACCACGAAATCGATCAACCGGTTTTGTAAGAACGATCGACCGATCCAAGTTTTGAATTGGCGGCCTTATGATCATTCGACCGATTCGACATGATCGGTCGATCGATTCGGCGAGAGCCCCCGTCGAAGTTATACGCATACGATCAGTTGACCGATTCCAGCAGAGCGGTCGACCGCGTGCCATAGCGATCGATCGACTGATTCAAAGTGAATGGTCGATTGGCTCAGTGCAACAGAGCGGTCGACTGGTCCAACTAGAGCGATCGACCGGTCCAGCAGGAATGGTTGACCGGTCCAAGGACAGAGAGAAATTTCAGACCAATTTCAAAGTACGAACGCTGGTCCGCCCGAGTCAAACCTCGACTCAGCCCGAGCTAAGCGCATGGCACAAACAAAAGGCCCGACCCGAGTTTTTCGATCTAGTCCAGGCTATATTACAAAAGATGAAAGTACCAACATATGATAATAAGATAAAGAAAAGATGAAACTATGGGATAATCATGTGTCGTCCAAGGTACAGAATAGAGATCAAGATATAGTACAGAGAGGGGCGGGTATCTGAATTGAGGAGACAGTGAACCTACTGATCTTAACGACCACTGCTCTTGGAATACAAATCCTCTCCCACTTATATTTCGAAAAAGGGTGATGTATTGACACACTCCTTTTCCAATGGGACAACATATAAATTACAAAGTATAGCGTCAGAGGAACAAGTATCTTAGTTGAGGAGACAACGAACTTACGAATCTTTAATGATCACTGTTCCTGGGGTACAGGTCCTCTCTCACCTGTATTCCGAAAAAGGTATGTTTTAGCATACACCTTCCCTATCATGGACATTCTAGCTTCAGAGATGCATAGAGGCACCTCTGACTTCCTAACTTAATCAAGTTGTGCTCACATAGGACAACAAACTTTAAGGATCTCATAGTAATGTAAAAGATGTAGTATCACACAGAATAAAGCAAAGCATAGTAATGTATAGCAGAGTAAAGTACAGAACAATGTATTGTTATAGTAAGGAACAAAGCATAGATATAAACAAGTATTGCTCATAGCCTATTGTGATCAAGGTATTGAGATCAGTGATTAAAGCATTGAGACCATTGTTCAAAAGCATGTGTTCTATTGATTCCCCGTTATTATTGTTAATCATAATCTGTTTATCATTTTATTATCTATGTTTCTATGATGCTGAACATTTCGCTCGCGGATATTCTATGTTTCTGCATTGGGATTTTGTAAGTGAGACCCATGCCTAAGGAAGTGATGGAGGGCGCAAAGCCAAGGACAACTGCATATGACTTGTCAAACCCCATAGCATTCAAATCTTTTATTTTCTCAATCGAATAATTGGTTCTCTTAATCGAAAGATATTGTGTTTCTTTTTTGTTGAGTCGGACATGTGATCCATTGCTGACATTTATTGGAATTTGTAATCTTTCTTCCTCTTGCTTTATTTCATTAAATATTGATGTCTTTTGATTTTCATTTCTCTTTCGCAATCATTTCGTTCACTTGTTTTGTTATTGTTTCCATTGCCACATGTTTCATTTGTTGACTAGTCAAAGCCAAGGAAGTAATAGACAGTGTAACACCCTCAAGGTTAACTTGATTGTCTACGTGGCAGGAGGGCCGATTTTGGGAGCGTTACATATTATTTCAATCACTACTTTATATATTTTTTATTTTTCCTCTATATTTACTCCCAACTTTCGCCTATCACATTTAATTTGTTCGATTTTTTTTCCTCTCTCTAACCATAGTTTCCCCTCAGTCTTTCTTAATTGATCAATTTCTCTTCCGTTGCTGAAGTCATAAGTTTTTTTTTTTAACTCAATCTTATCCATTTTTCTTTCCCTTTTCTATGTTTGCTTCCTTTCTATCTTTTTTTTTAATTTAAGATGAGAAGAAAGCGACCTTCATTCAATGATTAATGATCTTTTACATTGGATATCTAAGCACGAACAATAGTTTGATTATTAGGATATTTCAAAACATCACCAAGTCAAATAATTGTTAACATATTTAGAGGTCGAGCTATGCCATGATTGTTGGGTGATTCCCTCCGTATGAGAATTCCATTAGTTTGGTTTGATATTTTGTGTTTGAGCTTGTTTAGCTGAAAAAAAGAAATGTAAAAAGTGTGGCTGTTCCGTCCATGAGAACCAATGTACGTGTGCTCAGAGTTGTGAGCTATTTGTTTTTCCCATTTTCAGAAAACTAATGCTACTCTCCAGTGTTCTTCATCTTCTTTTGTGAGATGATGCTGGTTGAAGAAGGAAGAAAGAGAGTGGTGCCACCCATTGTGTATTCTTGGTGAGAAGAATGAGGAGAATGGAAGGCTTGTTGGTTACTTCAAGTTCTCAATATTTGATACAAAAAATATTAGTTGGGCACTCCATTTTGATTATATTCTTCCATATAATTTCTAGTTTCATCCTGATGAAAGATTTCTTTTGTATAAAGCCTTATTGTGAAAGAACCTTTATATAGTGGAGTTTTGAATTGATTTCGACCCGTAGTTTTTTATCCTCTAAATTTTGAAAAAAAAATTCATGTTAAAATCTTGGTTCCATTTGTGTTTATTATTGTATTGTGTTGTACTATTGATTCTGTCCATTTTCTAATTTTCATATGTAGAGAACAAGTTTTATGTCTAAACTGATGCAACTAACTCCTAGTATTTCAAATTTACTCTTTATCTAGTTTCTTTCCTTATTACATTTCCTTTCTATTTTAGTTTGTTATGAATTTTATTAGGAATTAGTTGGAAACTGTCTATCTTACATAACTTTATAAAAGGGAGTTCTCAGATGAATTCACAAAGGAGCCTTTGTTCTATGTTAAATAATACTATCTTTTATTATTTCGACTTTGTGGGAATTCATCCTTGGAACTCCTTACAATGTGTTGGAGTCTAGAGTTCGAATTAGTCAATTCCACCATCATCCACTCTTCTCAAGTGTTCTTGCTCATGCATGCTAGAGATCGAGCCACGTCTTAGTGGGCCAAATAAGTTGCAAATTCAATTCCCTTAGTAGGTTGATCTTTTTGTGCATATTCTTTTGCATCATAAACCTTGTTCAATGTATGCCAAAGAGAAGTCCAAATTAATTATCTTCTATTTGCAACTGATAAAAAAGATCTACGCTTAAACTTTAGTCAGTTTCAAACAATGCAAGATGTACACTTACATTTATAGTCGCTTTGTAGCAAAGAAAAATACACATTTTTCGCATTTACGCTCAACAATGATGGAAAAAATAGTAGACTTATATTTTATTTCCGAAAGCACTATTTTGTTACCAAATACTCTGACGCTCTTAAAATTAGGTCTGCTTGAGTCGAATATTTTTTACTTTATCTTGACATTCGATAAAATTCTAATAGCCTTGCAGCGGAAATATTATATGTAAGAGCCAATTAAAGTGAACAATCATATAAAAAAAGACTTACTTAAAAATACTGTCCCATAATTCTAACATCATAATTCAATAATTTGTTCAACATAACACCTAAGTGGAGCGGGAGTCGGCAAGTCACGGATGAATTGTTCACTATTGTAGTTATACTTAAATTGCCCTCTCTACATTTTTTTTAATACCTATGATTCACTCTTTCCAGGTGCTCTCTCTCAACCTACATCATCATACAATTAATAAAATAAAATGATTTTAAAAAATACATGGACCCAAAATGAATTCACATACGTCGACACATCATTGATTCATTAATTAATATTTTTTAAATTGAGTTTCTCATAAATTTATTACTATCGTTAATTTATAAATTGATAGTTCATATGTATGGACATGTTTTGGATCCACACGATTTTTAATTTCATAAAAAATGACCCTTCATTCTTTGCACATTATTCTATCTTCCGTTCCTAGATTTGCACAAATTTTTCTTATTTTTTTACATTAATGTTTTTTTGGATAAGAGAAGTAACGACTACTCGACTTTTTGAACCGCAGAAAAAAATAATTTTCTCACCCGCTGTTAATAAAAAAAATATGAGTCCTGTAAATGAGGCGCTGGTTCCGACCTTGAAGGCAGTTGGCATCACAAACCACCGTGAACTCATTCTTCCTTCGGTACGTCGCAATGGCGAGGAAGGGTAAGCTGTCGACCACCTTCCGATCTACCAAGACCCGCCCGCCGCCTCCATCTCCGGCGAGGAAAGAGGCGCCGGCCGCCTCAATGAGGACCGCGGCGAGAGACGATCGGGAAAAGAGCAGGAGAAGAAAACTCTCTCCTCGCGTTGCCACCTCCAGATCGAAGTGGTCGGTTTACCTCATCGTCTCCTCGACGCTGCCCAGGACGTATGTGGGCGTCACCACCTGCTTCACCCGCAGGTATTTCGTCAAAATTATGATCCGATGTGCTGGAAGTTCCATTAATTGGATTAAATTTATTATCCATTGTCTGTTAAGAATTGGTTTGGATTGGAGGAAGTGATTGGATGCGAACTTAATGTAGGCCAAAAAATTATGTTTTAATTTTGGGTTGAGATAAGATTTGGGTTGAAAGAGAAATTTTTTTTTAAGGGAAATATAATGCAAAATTTTCATCCCTTCCTTTGAAACCCTTTTAAAAATAAGACGAGCAGAGGGCCATTCTTTTCTATCCCTCAATCCAAACAAGACCTAGTTATGATTTGATCTTTCATTTTTGGGATTTGGTCTTTCGTTTTTTTTCCATGAGAGAGAGAGAGAGAGAACTTGTTCGTGATTTGATCTTGTGGTCTATTTTTCAATATAACCTTGTAATTTCGGCCAACCCACTTGGTGTCGTCAAAACAAAAAAGAAAAAAAATGTATTCATTTACATGAATTAGGAGAGACTTAACAATTTTTGAACATCACATGTTGGATGAACTTGAGATGCTTCCCATTGAGTTAAACACTTGATGTATATATTTGGTTTTCTGTAGATTGAAGCAACATAATGGGGCATTGAAAGGAGGAGCAAAAGCATCTTCAGCTGGAAGGCCATGGTTTCTTGCTTGCATTATCCGTGGATTTAAGGACCGAAGTGATGGTATTTACTTTTCCTCCTACTATCATTCACATTCCACTGGATAAATGAAATTCTTGCCTCACAAGACCATAAGCATGAAACTTTGTAAATCTCCTCCCTTTGTCGTTTATGAAATCAAATAATATGATTGTTCGACGCGAGTGAACTTACCTGTTTGGTTGGAGGGTGAAAGAGGAGGGAATCGATGGGAAGAGAAAAGAGGGGAATCAATTCCCCCTTGAATTTAAGTTGGAGGGGAAAGAGGAGAAACATTCCCCTCAAACACGTCATTTTTTCTTTCAACCCCAAAACGGGGTGAAAATAAGAGGAAAGATATATTTAATACATACGTTCATCTTTAGCCATATAAATTAAACATATAAAGGGTAAATCATTTAAATAAAATTATCATTTAATATTAATTTCCTTCTTTTCCCTTTAATTATGTCAATCAAACAAGAATAATTATTCACCTTCATTCTCCTCCATTTCCTTCACATCCTTTCCCTTCCCAATCTTTATCGTCCCTTTCTCTGAATTGTGAACTAAACAGACCCTTAAGGTCTCTCAGTTCTCTTCATATACAACAGATCGACCACTATACCATCCCAAACATTTTTCTATTGAGTAGAATGAAATTGGAAACTAATTGGTGGCACTTTACCAAGCATTTTGAATGTTTTTTTAATGAAACTTAGATACAGGGTAATTGTGTTGCAGAAATGTGTGCGGCACCAGAAAGATGATAATCAGGATTGTAAATGTTCTAAAATCTTCTATGCATATGTATATTTGTGAACTAAAGAAGAATCAGAAATCTAAAGGAAACAGAATCAAATCATGATTGTAAATGTCTCCTTTTATGTAACATGAAACTTTCTAGAGTTTCCCCTGATAACATGATACATTAAAATCTTCTCAGATACATGTTAAATTGAAAGAAAATGTTGTCATTTCATGAATATTCGTACTGTTGTTATTTTGATGTTATCTCTTGCTTCAATACAGCTAGCACATTTGAATCAAAATGGAAGAGTATCTCAAGGAGAACTCCAAGGAAAGAGAAGAAAGGTGATGCTGTCAATCCGTTACTTGAGCATCGAGAAGCTGCTTTAAACAAAGTTAAACAATTGCTTGATTGTTCTCATTCTTTCCCCCTTCAAAAAAAAAATTGCTTGATTGTAGCTATTTAAGTATACAGTGGCAGTCGAATACAATCTGATTTTTTTGTGACAATAAATCTATGTGCATGTAATTTTTTTGTAAATACCTTTGAATATCTCATAGTAGATATGCAGGTAATTCCTGATTCTTGAATTTTTCTCAAAAAAAAAAAAGAGAAGAAGAAATGGATTTTGATTCTTGCATAGTTTTTTGTAGTATTTTATCAAAGTGAGAAGCATTTTTTTTCCATTTGCTATCTTCAAAAAAATATAAGCTACTACAGGAAAAAATAAAGGTGCAGAATGTTGGAGAATGCTTCTTTTATTGTATGCAGTATATGAATCTGAGTGGAACTATAGGGGAATATGGTGAACAATATTCCTAGACAAACAACAATGATATTTTCTGTTTATTGCTCAAATGTTCTTGGTATCTTTCTTGATATGAAGCCATCTTATTTGTATCTTAGGCTTATATCAGTTTCTCTTGCTTTTAGCAATTAGGTCTCTTCATTGACTGCAGTAACTTCAACAAATAACAACACCAAAGCCTTATCCCACTAGGTGGAATCGGCTACATGGATCATACGACGTCATTCCGTATTTGTTGATCCATGTTCATACGATTCGACAAAATTTTACGCTGACTGTCGGGGCCTAACACAACCCTCCTCTTTTATCCGGGCTTGGGACCGGCTATAAAACATAGACTGCATCAACTTAATCATAATATTTATCGTCTCAAAAAGACCTTGCTTAAGATAATTAAAAGTAACCACATTACTTTACCATGTCAAATCATATAAATATGGCTTCATATATATCCAGCTTTAGAGGTTCAACAAGACAACACTTGCATTACTGTTAAAATATTAACCAGCGCACGCATGTAATCAATTTATTTACTAAGAGATAGTAGAATGATAAGATCAACATGATTTATTTTGTTTTTGAGAATGGAAGATCAACATGCTATCCTCTTAATACTGCTGTATTAGCTTGCATATTCTCCTTTTCTTATATAATTACCATTTGCCTATATTTTCATATAAAAAGATGAAAAATGAATTTCTATACAACACTTCGCCGAAGGCACTCCATGAATCTTTTATCGTCTCTAAGTCTTGTTAGCATAGAGCAGTGAATCTGTCGGACTCTTTCCCTAGAAAGCTTCATCAGTTTGCCTATCTCCTCAAATGACAGAGCAGTTTCGCCACTTAAACCATAATGCATTTTCATGATATACTGCTCTCTTTCACTTGATTCCATCAAGACCTTCTCCATCATCTGGGACATTAATTGTTTACTAACCAGAGCTTCTGGTGTGATTTCGTCAGGGCCCCGGATGATGTCCTGCACACAATGCAGTAGACTAGTGTCAAGGTTTTGTTTCACGAATGCAGAGCAATATATATTGTTTACATTGTATACCTTCAGTGTTAGTCCTTCCTTGTTTACAGGTTGGTCAACGGAGATCAAAGGTCTACTCTTTTCAAGTAAAATTCGCACGCTAGAAACACCCATATCGGCAAAGTCAGCGATTTCCTCGTAAGTAGGCCATCTACCTAATCGCCCTCGTAACGATGATTTTGCTTCGACAACCTTGTTCATTGCTTCGCAGAGGTTTCCCTACACAAATGCTAAACATGCTTCTATCAACTATTTTCTTTGTCATCTAGTCTGTGTTATTGGACTTAGATGTCGTACTGCTTTGAAACATTAGGTACTACATGTTAAGACAATTATCTTCTCATACCGGCAGTCTCACAATCCTCGATTTCTTAGCTATTGCTCTGACTATCCCTTGTTTGATCCACCAGTAAACATACGTTGAGAGTTTATAACCTTTTCTGTGGTCAAATCTTTCTGCCCCTTTGAGAAGTCCAATGCATCCTTCCTGAAAATGCTCTCAAATGTCAAAGTGATGTGAGAAATTACAAAGTTTTTTTTTTTTTTTGAGGAGGAAGTTACAAAGTTTTTGCAGAGATAGGAAAATGAATTATTTCACATTTTGTTCACATTTAATCCATATATGTTTCCTGGAGATCTCCTGTTGTCATGAGTATATTTTCTCTTTAGTTTATCAAAATATATATACTAATACAGAGATCAATTATACTGAAATAATTTCTTTCTGATGGCAAGGTTTTGCCAAGGCCCTTTTAGTTGTTATCATTTATACCGGCAATGATTTGTTAGGTGTCTTGCATGTCTGCTGATGTGATATCATCATATCAGACAATGTGCTCAAACATAGTCAGAAAGAAAGATCATAGTTCTGTAGTGAAGCTTCACTGTGAAAATGATATAACTCTCTTGTAGGAAATAAAAGAAGAGATGCAAGTTATGACCTGAACAAGGTCTTGAAGGCTAAGACCTCTTCCTTGATATGTACTTGCAATTGAGACCACAAGCCGCTTATAGCTAAGAGTGATTCTGTCTTTACATTCTCTCGCCCTCAGCAAAGCTTTGTCAGTTCTTCCTGAAGATGCATAAATTGTGGAATATGATCCCAATGAAGTGCATTCCCTGTTCTGTTTGTTCTCGGTTTCAAGCTTGGCTTCTTCCTGTTGAGAGTTTTATATAACAGATTTATCAATATCAGATGACATTTAATATCTTAAGACACCAGTTTGCTAAATAATTCAGTAAGATCTTCTTCTTGGGCCCAAACATAGGTTCTGAGTAAGCAATTTATTATTTAACAGGAATCTTCTGGAACATGCAAATTTAGACCAGTTTCTTGGGGAAAGATTGTCCTAGCAGTATTAATTTCTGATTTAAGAAATAAATGTTGCGACTGATCTTTCTTGACTCTTGATCTAGTTACTGAAACAAAGATTTGATGCTAAGTTCTAGCCAGATATGAAGAGAACATGGTACCAGTAGAAGACCCAAGGAAACAGTAATTTTTACGAGGGCGTTCTGATGGCATCAGTGTGGAATTGGGCAAAACCTCATAAACTAATGCCTAGCTACCCTATAGCTAATGCAGCCATGTCGGGTACTTGGCAAATTGAATTGAACATAAACCCACCTTTTTGTATTTCGTTCGATGATCAAATATTGCTCAGATACACATTTTTTCGGCAATATTGTTTCTGCAGGTGAAAGATGGTACTTACTTGGAGATAACGAGAGAACTCTGCTTCTTGTCTAGGAGTGAGGTATCTGGATCTCTCCAATCTTGAAGTGCATCTTGGCTCCAAGAATAGACTGCTGGTACATTCATTCGTCTCAGTATCGGAATCACAACCCTTTCGTCTTCGTCTTCTTCTCCTCCTCCTTTCTTCCATTTGGGACCCCATCACTCTTGCATCATGCACTCTGATGTCCTGTTGAAGGA
Organism: Pontederia crassipes; assembly: GCA_030549335.1. Taxonomy (NCBI): domain Eukaryota; kingdom Viridiplantae; phylum Streptophyta; class Magnoliopsida; order Commelinales; family Pontederiaceae; genus Pontederia; species Pontederia crassipes. Next base: position 43,976,387 of record CM060190.1, read on the forward strand.
GTTCATGTCCAGCATGCATTGCAGTGATCCTGTCAAGCTCCTGAGCAGAAGACATGGCGTCCCTGGCGGCTCGCTGCGCCTCGTTGGCGAGCTTGATTGCTTCCTTTACGGCAGAGATTGTACTGAGGGGCTCCTCGCAGGCTGCCTGAGAGGTTCTCGTCAAGGAGGGATAAGGTGAAAGTGGGGGCTGAGGAAACTGAGCCGAGGGCCTCGAATGCATGACATGGTACAGGGGGAGGGACACAGTGGTCGGAGCGCAGGGGTTCAAGGAGCATGTACGCATGACCATTGAAGGTGCTGGAGCGAGGGAGGATGAGAGAGGGAGAGGAGCTTGCAGGAGTGGTTCTTCTTCAATGGCGTGTACAGGATTGATTACTAGTCAGCCTCCTCCATCCATGTCCGAGAGTTGAGTGAGTCTTTTTGTTAGATATGGTGGTGCACTTTTTGTGCGTCGTAAATGCAAGAGTTGGAGATAAGGCAACTTGAAGCCCAGGTTTATTCTCGTCACTGTCCCCCACTTTTCTTGTCCTTTTGCCATGCAAAACAGACCACCCTTCGGTTTCTGGATAATGTTTTGGGGGTCTTGGCCTTGATCGTTATTATATCTACATTCGATCTCAGACTTACTCTATGCCTGAAAGGGTTATTTCCTTTTAACATCCCCTAACTATAAATTTAGAAATTTTAGTTCCAAACTTATCCAAATTTAATACTTAAATTCTTCTATTAAATTTAATTGTGAAATATACTTTTTACTCTTACGTTCATATTATAATAAAAATATTTTAAAAATAAAAATTTATTACAAGTAAAAGTACTAATTAATAATAATATTTTTATGTAATATTATATTTATGACATGACAATATTCCGATGCATCGACCTTTCAACATTTTAGCTTGCCTCCTAAGTCGAAAGCCGATTGAATATGGTTGGCCATATATTGTAACTTCTTTGATTGCATTATGAGTAATGTGATTAAAAGTACATTATCATTAGTAATATAAAAATATATGTATGCTAATTTTATCCATATATCACATTCCGATTCGATCATTCGGTCCAGGTCGATGCCCGAGTTGGATTTTACGGCATCGAAAATTATAGTTCACGAGGTATTAAAGGAAATAACCCATGTCTAAATACATAAGTGAAAAATTACGCGGTGGTAGAACATTATGCCATTTAATTTCTCTCTTAGGACAAGGTTAATCCTTAGGTAATTCTATATGTGTATACACTAGAGTACAATAATATAATTAGGGATGTTGACGGAGTTAGTCGGATTGACCCAACGTATGTATTCTGACTGTAAATAGTTCCACCCGATCAAAACCCGACTACTATCAGGGGGCGAATACTTCATATCTATGAAAACGATTTAAAGTGTTGAAAGACTTATATTCTTAATTTTAGTAGAATATAATCAATATTAAATATTCTAAGAGAAAAGAAAAAAAAAAGAAGAAGAAAAATAATAATTGGATAACCATCAACCCGATCAGAGAGGATTTGGGATGGATCGTATTTGACGACGAATTCGACTCGGACCAAAATTTGACGAATTGGTCGAATTTGATTTCGGCTCAAATCTGACTCATGAACAGTTTCTATTATAGGGCCTTAATATAAGGTTGAATCTTATAGGGGAACTGAACAGCTTCTATTATTAATTACCGATAAAAAAAATAAATTCATGGGAATTGAATGATAGGGGATCCAATTGATGGATGGGTGCAATTAAATCCATCAATTTGAAAGGATTATAGCAACAACATCATCGTCAAAACAAACAAACTACGCATTCAGCAGATAATTCATCTGAGAAATCTCGATGCTGTTCGCAATGTTTCAATATGCTAATACTTGTAGTAAGCCATGGCCATGCACGCATCAGAATTAACAAGTAAGAGCTTTATGTAAAAAAAAAAGAAGACATCCAGCTAAACGATCGGTTTAAGTTGATTAGTATTAATAGCCAATCAGAGCAAGAAGAAATCTCTTGTAGTGCCCGGACGCCTCCTTGCTGACGACGTCCTCCAGGGCCGCATCGGTTCTCCTTTTGAACAGCTCCTTGATCTCCATCAAGTCCTTCTCAGCGTGCATTACGACCACACGAGTCAGCGCGTCTTCGTCCGTGCCTGACTTGCAGATTGCATTCCTCAGGACCTATACATATATATATATATAATTTCATCATCAGATTCAGATCCCCCAGAAGAAAATGTTAATTGAGTTATAAATCACAAGGTATTACATTTGATATGTGAAAGAAGGATCGATCAATCACCTTGACGAAGTACTTGTGGGGGTCGATGATGCAGCGAATGGCTGCGCGGATGGACCATGCAAGCTCAGATGGGGATCCATCGGCCACATCCTAGTCAATAAATTGCAGTGCAACAAAAAAAGTCTCTATATATCAAGTGTTCTTAATTATTAGCGTTAATACTTCTGCAAATTAAATCAGAACAGGCAGGATTACAGTCCATAATATATGTAAATAGGTACCTTGGTGATGGAAACGCCGAACTCGTCCTTGTAGCGGTTGAATGTGGCGTTGAGCTGCGCCTTGCTTCTGGTGCTTAGGATCCTAATGATCTCCTCATGATCCAAGGGATGCTGCTTTATGGTCTCTCGAAGGATAAAGGCCTCGCGGTGAGCCATGCTCGTGTCGATCTCCTCGCCGTCGTACCGGTACGTGCTCACCAATCCCACTAAAATCTGCAGATATATATCATAATTAATTAGTATCACTATTCACTAGCTATCTGTTTGATCAGAAGTACTTCTCATGATGCAGATTGGCAAAAATATATGAAAACAATTTATTTATAAGTAATTGGCCAATTGAGATCGAATCGAATTCATGCCTTCCTGAAACCCCCGACGGTGTGGGTTGCGACATCTTCCTCCAGGGAGCGACGGTAGAGAGCATGGTAGGCCTGCTTCACAGCCAGAAACTCACTGCTGCTGTTCGCGCATGCGATCTCTACGATCACTTCATAGGGGCCATACTTCTCCAAGGCCACATGCGCCATGATCGCCGCGCGCTCCACCGGATCGAACATCCAGCGGTAAACAGCTCTCTAAAGTGCCAAAAAAAAATGAAAAATGCATGCCGATCAATCATTCAATCCACTATATATATACAGTGCCGAAGAAGAAGAAGAAGTTATATATAAATACCTCGAAGTGTCCAGAGAGCTCTGATTCAAGTCTCTTGATGAGGTTTTCCTCGTATAGCCCTTCGTAGGCGGCCCGTATCTGCGCCCTCTGGCCGGCGTCCCTGTGCGCCAGTATTTTGATTACGGCCTTCTCGTCGGTTCCCCATCCTGCATGCACGCACGCCATGCATCAACCAACACTTTTTACGTGAATACGTACGGCTACAATATAATCTAGCAGGCCAAATAATTGAACACAAACTGCATGCAAAAGTGGCGAAGGATCAAAACTGATCGATCTCACCTTTGAATGCCTGATGGAGGTCCTCGGCGTCCTCGACAGCGGAAGGAGCGGGATAAGGAACAGACAAGGTAGCCATGAGACGTACCGGGTTGTTGTGATGGCTTGCTTCCTCTTCCTCTTCCTCCTGATGAGCTCTGTAAGATATTATGTAATGGTGAAAGGCAAAAGATCGACTGGTGACCCTTCTATTTATAGGTGGCTTGGCCTCATGAGTTCTTTGTGCTTTGCCAAATGAAAACCGTATGATAACTTCGAGTGTAACGTCTCTAGGTGAGAAATTAATGTGAGCCAGCTGCATGCCAATTCATGTTACCAACTGTGACCAATAGCATGACACCAACTCTGGCCAAATCAAAGAATTTTTTTCTTTTCATTTTTGGGTAGATGAATTAAATGTTTGGGCGTCTCTAATCATATTACTATTGCACAACCATTCCACACTTTCTTTTTACCATTTTATCCTTATGTTTTGTTTACCCTCCTCTCTTTCTAATTTTGATCTTTTAAACTTTTTCGGCCAAATTATCTCATTTTTAACTGATCTGACTATACATGAAAGGTTAACTAAGTAATATAGGCAAATGTCAAAAAAAAAATATTGCATTCACTTGTTAGAAAAATAGTTTAAATAAAGTATTTTGCATCATTTTCATTACGCGTGCCATTTATCATACTTTTAATGATAAATTAATAGATTCTACGTCAATTCAAAATTCCAAGTCAGTTTAATATTTAATTAATTTGTTCCAAAGTGTCATTTAACAATAGAAAATACAAAATGGAAACTCACAATATTTTAGATGGAGGAGATTGAAATTAAAGTAGGTTAAATAAAAGATAAGAACAAAATAACTTGGCTTTAGTATTTTTTGGACTGGTTATAAGGACTCCGGAGTCTTTAATGTGTATTTTTGGGTAGATGTGTATTTTTGTGAAGTCATTAATAGGGCTATTTTTGTTAAGTCATTAATGGGGGTTTGGTAACGAGTTTATCTCTTACGTATGCAAATTGCACTCTGCCCATACATCTTTATCCCACTGGCCAATTTACATAGGGCGTTTATCATTACAAGTTTTTTGCTATTTACCGATCGAAAAATTCACGGGATACGTCAGAAACTATGATTTTCGACGAATTTTTCGATGAAAAATTCACGAGATCCATCGGAAATTATCGTTGCAAAATTTCTTGTTAGGAATGGTTACCGATAGATTGAAGTTATCGTTGATTTACCCTTTGAAACTTCCGACGGGAACTCCCCCATCATACGTTCCGGCGGGTTTTACGGACGTTTCATCGGGAGTCATGCCTTCGAAGTTTTTGATGGGTCAATCCGTCAGAAACCTTTTGGAAAATATAAAAAAAATCAGATGCCAGCAGTCGAATTCGACGGACGAATCCAACGGCTGGCGGCCAATGTTGTTGATAGAGGGGGAGAGGGATGTTGGCGGTGGCAGCACAGATTCGCCGGAGTCGTTGGTCGCCGAAGCCAAGAGAATGCACGGGAGCCGGCATCACCGCAATCGTGGGAAGATGTCGGAGCCGCAAGAGAGAGGGGGGAGGAGGGCGGTTGGATCCGGGCCGTGGGCAGCCGATCTGACCGCCTAGCAGCCAAAGTAGAGAAAGGGAGGAGAGAGGGGGAGGGCAGCCAGAGCTGGGATCATCAGTGTCATGGGAGGTCACCGGAGTTGAAAGAGAGAGTGAGAGAGGGAGAGAGAGAGGGGGGAGATAAAGGGGGAGAGGGGGTGCAGCCCCGACAATCGGCCGTCATGCGACAGATCTGGCCGCCCAGCGGCTGGAGCTGAGAGTGAGGGAGGAGAGAGGGGGAGGGCGGCCAGAGCTGGGATCGTCGTTGTTGTGGGGGTCGTCGAAGCCAAAAGAGAGAGGGGGCTGTCGTGGCAGCCGGATTTTGCCGCCATGCGACCGATCTAGCCACGATAGCCGGATCCGGAGCCGAGATCGCCGGTGTCGTGGGAGGTCGTCAGAGCCAAGAGAGAGATGGAAAGAGAGAGACGGGAGAGGGAGAGATATCAGGAGTGAGAGAGGAGAGAGGGAAAAGTAGGCGGGGAAATTTTGAGTTTTCAACGGGTCTCGCCTTTAAAATTATCGACGGATGAAAGTCCGTCAATAATACCGAAGGTTGTATCCGTCGAAAATATTAATGTTAAAATATGATTCATATGCTTATATTATATTACATATATTTTATTGTTAATTTAATTTCTGAAGGGTCTGGCCTTTGAAACTATAGTAATTCTGAAGGCGAGACATGTAAAAAATGTTAAAAATACTCTTTAAAATGTGCACTAAAATTTTAACATAATGATTAATTTTATTATAAATCATAATATGACTCTTTAAAAAATATACCAGGTCATATTATAAAAAACATAACATATTTTTTGTAAATAATTCTATCCATATTTGTTTTTTTATTTGTAATAAATATTTCTTGTAAGAGGATAGTAAAGATTAAATTGACATTTCATAATTAATAAACAGTAACTTAATAGAATTTTGAATAAAATTAATTGAAATAAAATTAGGTTTATAAATTTATAATTAGATAGGAAAATTTATAACTAATTTTGTAATGTTAATGTATACTAGTATAATGCCCATACGATGCATTAAGAACGTGTGAAAAAAATCTTATTATTGTTTTATTCTATGAACTACTCATATTGATAACATAAAATTTGAACATGTACAAAAAATAATTAGAATAAAATGATACATTGTTAACTTTAGTAAAAAATATTATTAGTATGTTTATTATTTATTTTAGGATTTAATATTTGTGCTATCCCTTTTAAGGGGTGGCACCATTATACTCATATGAATCACCATCTGATTCATGATGAATGATGGCTTGATTAATTAAATAATTTGTTGGCACAATAATTTTTTCCTTTATTTTAATAAATTACATAATATATTATCTATCAAAATAAGACCATAAAATTATTCAGATATTATGATTAAATATTTATCTAACAATAACTATGCCAACAACTCTACAATTAGTTAAATCTTAGCAAAAAATTAATATAGTTAAGACATAATTTTAATACTTAACTAATTTGTCCTAAAACTTCTTTCCTTTTAATATATATATATATATATATATATATATATATATATGTATGTATGTATGTATGTATGTATGTATGTATGTGTATATAGGGTTATATTAGGGTGGCACCACATCTTGTGGGAGCACCATGCGGCCCATACATCAGCGTCCTCTATTTTCATCAAGTCGCACGGACGGACCAAAATTGCTTGGGAAAAACCGCTTGGTTTATAGTGGGTTCCACAAGGAGTGGCTTAGGGAAAGCGGCTTAGGGGAGCGGTTCAAGGTATGCTGGCGAAATCCGACCTTGGCATTCCTTTGGGGCGAGATCGACCTTCATCTTCCTGTAGGGCGAGATTGCGAGATTGACTCCAAATCCTTCCTTGGCATTGATTTGTCTTCCTTCGGTACAACGACATTGAGATCCCTGTAACTCGAGATTGACCTTTGTCTTCCTTCGGGGAAAACTCGCGAGATCGAGTCAAAGTTTGAGATACGATTTTCCTTTCGCCCTTCTTTTCGCAGTGCGTCATCGAGCTCCGTGTTGTCAAGTGATCGCAGCGAGCCGACGATCTCCGCCCTTCCTTCTGCAGAGAACTAGTATTATTATAAGAAGCAAGTTTGAAGCTTTGATTTATACAAATCATTACTCTTCCCATTGAAAATTAAATTCCTTTTTGTGGAGTTCCCCTTCTGGTGTTGTTGTAACGTTGAAGTAAATGTCATGACTATCATCTTAATTTTTGTTTTTTAATTATACTTTGTTAAATGGAAATTTGAAAATGAGACTATACATAATCTTTGATTTTATCAGTGTGTAAATCAAATCTCTTAAGTTGTGCTTTCTCTTTATCCTTTGTATTTGAACTACTATGATAGAAATTACTACTGACAATACACCAAAGTTTAATAAATTTTGATATATAGGAAGTCGAGAACTATGATGGGACCAGATGAATCATTTACTATCGACAATCATGATGACATCATTTCGACGGCGACTTCGGATCGTGCATCTTCATTCAACACTAGATGAATCATTTGCTACGGACAATCATTATGACATCATTTTGACAGCGGCTTCAAATTGTGCATCTTCATTCAACATGAGCAGTCCTCGACTAACAAGGTGATTTGATATTTTGATAAAGTTTTGATATTTGGGTAACAATGTCATGCGTTATGCATTTCACTCAAGATTGTTGAAATGTAGTTACATTTTTATGTGTATAGTGAGCATGATATTGAAAACATAGAAAATATAGATGAGAGTAATGAACAACCTCGCGATTCTAATGGAAAGCCTGTTGTTGGAATGATTTTTTATTCAGATGAACAAGTGTATCATTATTACAACTTATATGCTAGACCAACAGATTTTTCTATACTAAAGTCTGGTTACCATAAGCCAGATGAACTAAGAAGAAAATATGGTAGCAAGATGTTTGTATGTTCTAAAGAAGGCTACAAAGACTTCAAACGAAGTGATGCAAATGACGTGAAACCAAAAAGAGAACAAAGGATTGGATGTGAAGCTCATGTCTTTATCGGCGAAAAGGACAAAAGGTGGATTGTGAAACGATTTCGAGAAGAACATAATCACTTGTTGGCAACCCCTACAAAAGTTGTAACATTGTGATCACATAGTATCTTATGTGGTACTTTTAGAGATCTCATAACACAATTTCTAATGGGCCATTCTAACATTGCCAAGGTTCTTAATTTCTCAAATGTTCCATCAGTTACAACGCAAACTTGCATAAACTATTTGATTTCAAGTAGACAAAACAATGTCGGCAAAGAATGCATGGGAGTTATTTCCTATTTCAAGCAAAAAAAAAGTGATGTTGGATTTTATTTTGAAATGGTCATGAACAAAAGTAATACTACAAGGAATATTTTTTGGGTAGGTAATAGATCGAGAGATAGTTATGCAACTTTTGGTGACGTTGTAGTTTTTTATACAACTTATAGAACTAACAAATTTTGTATACATTTGCACCCTTCACAGGGGTGAATCACTATATGCAATTTATTATGTTTGGATGTGCTTTGCTTGCTGATGAACTAGAAGAAACCTTTATTTGATTATTCCAAACATGATGGGATTGCATGAGAGAAAGAGCCTATATGCATTATTACTGATCAAGATATCGTTATGAGAAATGCTAATGGTAAGGTCTTTTCGAACACAAAACATCTTTTTTGCATTTGGCGCATGTTGAAGAATGCAGTCATTAATACTCGTAAATTGGACAATATGAATGGTAACTTTACGAAGGATTTTAAGAAGTGGATATACGGGTCAACCAGCATTAACTAATGCAAAGAAAATTGGTTTTCTCTAAAGAATAGCTATGACATTCCAGATGGGCATTGGACAGAAGTTATGTTTATGAAACGTCACTTTTGGATACCCATTTACTTTAGTGAAGTATTTTGTGCGGGCTTGTCCTCACTCAAATATCTGAGAGCATTAATTATTTTTTTTTTATGGTTTTGTTAACCCTTAGTCATCTTTAACAGAGTTTGTTGTGCAGTATGATAGAGCACTTCAGACTCGTCGAGAAGTAAAAGAATGGGAGGATTTTAAAAACTTGAATTCAGCACCTGCCTTAAGTTCTAAAAATTTGTTAGAAGTGCATGCAGGAAAGGTATACACTCAAAAGATTTTTTCTTTATTTCAAAAGGAGTTCAAGGTTATTAATGATTTTTTAGCTAAAAAATTTCGAAAGATCAATCAAGTGGTATACTCTGTGCTGGTGGGGAATGATGATCACAATTACATTTTTGAGTTAAGCATGATGAAATTTCAATAAGATGTTCGTGTAAGAAATTTGAACAAGTGGGGATACTTTGCGTCCATATTTTAAACGTTATCAACAAGAAAGGTACAACAAGGTTGCCGAAAAAGTATATTTTTCTTGGACCATTGATGCTCGATACTTCAGGGCACGCTTAGTTCATGAACAAACTTGTGGGTACTTCAAGGCACGCTTAGTTCATGAACAAACTTGTGGGTCACAATATGTTAGTATTCTAAAAAAATGGGCTTGGAGAAGGAATATTTGAAAGGTTAATAATTTTGGTTTGCGTTCAGATGATCATCTTGACTTTGGATTGCTGGTTGTCAACGATGTGATTAAAAAATTTGAAGCATTCAAAATAGGAGATTCACATGAAATTACAACGGAAGAGACAACTTTGAAGGAAAGTCACTAGGAATCATAAATTATGATTGTTAACCCAACTTATGCCAAATCTAAAGGAAGACAAAAAAAATTCAAAGAATAAAATTGGGTATCGAAATTTCCATATCACAACACGAGGTTAAGAGGAGGATATGTGGCGAGTGCGGCACTTGTGGTCATTATATGAGTACTTGTCCCGTGGCTAAGGTACGATACTTATATTATCTTATTTTACTTCAAAGGTCAATCATGTTATTCTTTAACAGTTAACAAAAATCCTAATGTTACTTTTAGGCAAAAGAAGAAGAGGACAAAAGGAAGAGAAAGGGAAAAATGGTTGATGAGCTTGATGATGATGAATTATATGACGAATAACGGTATCCTTGTGAATTATCTATAATAACTTCACCATATGGTTCTTGATCAAGGTTTGTTTATTATTTTAAGTTCCATTGTGGTCATGTTTTCTAATTTTGTAGCTTTCTTCAGTTGTGTTTAGGCATTCTCATTCTCATTCTCTAAGATGTTATTGGTATTATTATGTCTCCTCTTATCCAAATTATGCTAGTTGAAAATTGTATAGAAATAGGATAGTGGACGGTAGTTGGCCATCCTACATACTGTTAAAGTGCTGATTGGCACATTCCCTTCAATCCCCATTCTTCTCATCTAATTCAACCTCCTTGTTGTTACATATACATGCAATATGGTGAAGTTCTCGAAGATGATGTTTATGAAGTCAAGATCCATAGGAACAAGTGTGGCATGTAGCATAGTGAAGGTTGTAGAATGGGATGCAGCCTTGTCCAAGAATCTTGATCCATCTGGTCGTGTCGCATTTGGAATTCATTTTGTGGAGCCTATTCTATTGGATGTTTTTGTTGTAGTAGAACTCAATGGTTGTGTCTGTTGGAGAATGTCGAATCTTTGTTTATATAAAACTCCTTGTATCTGTTGGAGAATGTCGAAATTTTATTGTCTTTCATACTTACTATCGTATTGTCATGCAAACTATTGTGGGCGGTTGCTATTTAAATGAGTTATATAATTTTTTATAGTAGCAAGCAGTCTTCTAAAGAGTTGTCCTGACTCTTTTTCTCATTTTTTTTCCTTTCTATTTTGTTGTCTAGTTCGTTAACATCCAGAGGAGAAAAAGAGAGGGAATAATAAGTTTAGTTCTTTTCACTCCATGGTAGCATTTTGGTTCAGAGAACTAAAATAGTATATATAAGTTGGGAACTACCCACAAACATCAAATATGAATGAACATCTTACAACTTTCATAAACACAAACAAAAGCTTCATAAGGTATTCTTTAACAAAAGACATAAACCTGAAAAAGAAGCTTCATAATGTATTCTTTAACAAAAGGCATAAACATAAACAGAAGTTTCATAATGTAATATTACACAAAAGACAAACATTTGGATAAAGAACTCCTTGATACTCTTACAACCTTATACTTTTACAAAATTCATTTCAAAATATAAAATATTATAATTAACAAGCATATCGTCAGATTTGTATATAAGCTACATTTTTCTTTTCATCTTTGATAGCAACTTCAAATCTTCTCCTTTCATCTTCGATAATACCTTGCAACTGTCTCTTTTCTTCTTCGCCGTCACAGTCTACTTGCTTCAGTCTCTTGAGTAACCCATTAAGAAGACCTTGATATCGGGGATCAACTTCTGGATCAAGCCATTGAAAATATCGACAACCTCCATTTTGCTATGACACATGATAAAATGAAATAAATGTTACTGTTACGCAAACTGGAAATAACATATTTAAATTTATAAACTTACTTTATAATATTTGCATCCATAAAATTTGCATCCAAGATTTGCTTCTGCCCATGATGTTTTTATAATAGCTTCTTCATGACAATTGCATAGTGGTGTAATTGACAAACTAAGTTTCGACATTATCCCAAAGCTACAGTAATCATCTAATAAAACTACAGTAATCATCTAATAACTTAGATATTATTCATCAATCTTAAACATAACTCAAAGAGATAAGCATAATCCAAAATAACACAACCAGAGTCCCCACAAGACCAAAAAAAATATCACAAGCAAAGTCCCCACAAAACCAAATATCACAAGCAGAGTCCACATATATTTACTTTGATTCATTGAAGTTCTATCTATATGTTTTGCTATGTAAAAAGTGGCTAATCAATCAAATACATAGATCATTATTCTACTAACAACCCCATAATTGCATAAGGCACATACTTTCCAACAAGGGTCCATAGTCCATACTTTTAAAGTAGGTGCTGAGATGCGATTCGATAGACCACATTCCATTTATATAGTCTAAATTTAATTTAACCAAAAGAAGATACGATGCAAATCCTATAACATTAGGGCACCTTAAACCTGTGCCCTAGCGAGTATGAGATAATGAGAACAAAGGATAGCCAAACATGTTGCGCCCTAGCCGTGGACCACGCTTCCCAAACCTATCGGGGTGTCGATGCCCTAACCGCTTACCATCCACCTGTGCCATAGCGAGGAGGAGAGAGGATGCGAGAAGGAAAATGAAGGATGAGAGATCGACTACTGTTCGCCTACGAGGAGGAAGAGAAGATGCGACGTCGCCCTTTCCGCCTGTTGTCTTCGCCACATGACTGCTCGGAGGGGGTAGAGAAGATCGAGATCAATCTCGCACAATGACTTAAACCAAAGGGAAAAAGGGGATCGGATTTCGCCAAGCAAGGAAAGGCGATCTCGCCCGCGATCTTGCCCCAAAGGAAGACAAAGGTCGATCTCGGGTTGCAGGGATCTCAATGTCGTCGTACCGGAGGAAGACGGATCAATGCCAAGGAAGGGTTTGGAGTCAATCTCGCCCTACAAGAAGACGAAGGTCGATCTCGCCCCAAAGGAATGCCAAAGTCGGATTTCGCCAGCATACCCTGAATCGCTCCCCTAAGCCGCTCTCCCTAAGCCGCTCATTGTGGAACCCACTATAAATCGAGCGGTTTTTTCCCAAGCAATTTTGTTCCATCCGTGCGCGCTTGATGAAAACAGAGGGCGCTGATGTATGAGCCGCATGGTGCTCCCACAAGATGTGGTGCCACCCTAATATAACCCATATATATATATATATATATATATTACATAATATATTATCTATCAAAATAAGACCATAAAATTATTCAGATATTATGATTAAATATTTATCTAACAATAACTATGCCAACAACTCTAGAATTAGTTAAATCTTATTGAAAATTTAATATAGTTAAGACATAATTTTAATACTTAGCTAATTTGTCCTAAAACTTCCTTCCTTTTAATATATATATATATATATATATATATATATATATATACTAATCTTAATCAATATGTGTATATGCTAACAATATTATATATCTTAATATTATCCTAAGACATATATCTTAATATTAATCTTGATCAAGACTTATCCTAATCTTTTTCTTTAAGATGTTCAAATTGTGTTGAAGACTTATCCTAATCTTATGTCATTAAGTGATATAGAATTTGAAGGGTGATATAGTTGCAGCTTTGTGTTCTTACTTTCCATAATGAATTATAGTTAAATTATTATTACGGTGTATAAGTATTCTTTTGTTATAGATATAGATATTATATTGTTAAACAAACTTTCATGTCATGAATTAGTTAGATGTTTACTCAAATTAGATTTGAGGAAAATAATATTTGTGATTCATGTCTTAAAGATAAACAAATCAAAAGCTCTTTCAAATTAAAAAATGTTATTAGTACATATAGGTCTTTAGAACTTTTACAACTTGACTTATTTGGACTTATTGATGTAGTAAGTTTAGGGAAAAGAAATATGTATTTGTGATTGTTGATGACTTCTCTCATTATAATTAGATTATAAAAAAATAAATGGAAAAGTTTTAACTCCTTATAAAAGTGTGCACGTACGCTTCTATGTTAACTTCTTATTCATGATGTAACTAAATTTAATATTATAACGATAAAAAATTTGTAAATGTACTCTTTACAAAAATTATATTTTGTTAATCCAAGATGTAATCCATAATTTATACTTATGATTAAAATTAGTTATATCTTAGATAGGAAGTTAACATATTTATTTTTTATTAAAATTTATCTATTTTATATTCTAAATTTATTTATAATTTATATTATATATCTATAAATATATTAAAAGGAAAATGAGTAAAAAGATAAAATATTAAAAAAAATTATGACAAAATGAAAAATAATGATAACTTATTTAATAGATTTTTTATTAATGCATCAAGAAAAGAATATAAGTAAATGAAGAAAGAGAAATATATGTTATATTATATTATAAACATTAATAATAATATATCAAATTTAATTATTGATGAGCCTATTCTTCGAAATTATTAACGGATTACATTTTTTGATATTTCGAAGGCTACACCCATCGATAAATTTAATAATAAAATATTAAACATATATTTTTATCATATTACATATATACTATTATCAATATAATTTTGACTTTGTTCAATGCTCAGTAATTATGAGATTGACAAGTCATACATAAACTTTATTGTTAGTTCGATTAATATTGTAATGCTACCAAAAATAATATAAAACAGTTATACACTTACGGAGAGATGTTATCTACATGTTGATTGCTTTGTCTTTGACTTCGCCCACGTTAACAGTTGTAAATAAAAGTATTAAACCTCCAATAAGTGCAGAAATATATTATATCATTCTTTAAATAACTAATTCCATAACTCTTACAACTCTTGTACAAAAGGAAAATAAAACATCAGCCACCGTGCACACCACCATCATGGTCAATGTTTTTGGAATCGGACGAGTGATCAGATGGAAATTAAACTGAATTTTATTAAAATAATATTATTTGTAATAATTATAAGAATATAATATAAGTTATATGATATAGTATATGAATATTGTATTAATAATATTAAAAATTAATATAACATATTTTTGTTTATTAAAAGTCTTAATAATGATAAATAATAATGATTAACATATAAATATAAATAGATTATTATTATTTTAATATCTATTATTTAATGATGATAGATGTTATATTAATAAGTTTTATTTTAAATTATTCTTATTCCTTTTTTCTTTAACACTTTCTTTTTTATTTTCTTTATTTATGTCCTTTGATAATTTTTTTATTTTAATATTATTCAATTTTAAATATTTACCTTTTTATTTTAATTCCTATTTAATTTTATACTTATCATATTCCATCCTATATATTCTTTTCTTTTTTCCCTTTTTAACTTTCCTATTTTTGTCATTTTATTTTTTTTCAACATTTAAATTGAAACGAGTTGAACCGATTTAACTAATTTTTTCAAATTCAATCTCAAAATGATTTTGACATATAACAGGACCGGATCACAAGTCGATTCGCGATTAAACCGACCGCCGGTCCGGTTTTGATAGTATTGGGTCTGGTTACCTGTAAGATCGATGAGGGAAAAGCAATTTCCCCGTGAACTTTGCAATCCAATATAAAAATAATAACCCAGTGGAATAATATTCATAGGAGGTGATTTGCGACATTAGAAATAGTAAAAGAAAAGATATTATTCATAACAATGATATGATGGAATATAATAGAGATTATAATCATTTTCACGAGTAATTGCTACGATATGATGTGATGTAAGAAGGTCGGCGATAAATATACTATAAACAGCGTGATGTTATCTCTACTTTGATAACTTTGCAATGTTTTGTCTTTACGTTTTATTTCAATATGATGTATCAATACATTGTTCAATATGATAGCAATCAAAGTTATATTTAACTTCATAATCTTTTATATTACAATGGGATAGAAATTTTATTAATGCTTTTGTTACACTGATTTTGAGAATCATCTAGGACGAAGAAAATCAGAACTAGATTCTCAAAATCACACACCGGATAATCCTTTGCTCTTTAGTTGCCGATGTTTTCGAAGTTGCTCGCATTTTTGCGCAAGAAATCTCTAATATTTAAGTAAATAACTTGATTAGGACTAGGTGAATTTAATACATTCCCACGACACCAACTTTTCAAGAAAGTATTGTTCTGAGACTCTAATAATGTACACAATCAAAAGGTTCATTAGAAATGCTTCACCGAGGACTCTACCATGTCAACTTAGAGATCTTGTAGTCAAATACGTTTGTGGAACAAGGATGACATGCTGAAATCCCAATGGCTTGCTCTGGAAAGGGAAAAAAAACCCATTAACAGAAACTTGTCTCCCAGTGGACCAAAATGTGGAGAGAAGAAATGCTCAAGCTACAAGGAAATTCTGCTGCAAATGCTATAAGCATACCTTACTTTAAACCGACAGTCCAACTGCCATGTCTCCAATGTTCTCTTGATCATCCGCGACCATATTGTGATCAGAATTTATGGATGGATTCGAAGCTGAATCGCAAGAGAACAAGATAAGTAGTTAATGATTCTCTTGGAAATATCATTTCCTAAAGATCAAGAGATTCAAGATCATGGAATAATCAGGAACTAAACTTCCTAAAAAAAAGGACCTTACCAGGGTTCAGCATCTCTCTTCCCTCTTTGACATGTCTTGCAAGTGATTCTGAAGGCTTATGGAAGAGCAGGTGTGCCACTGTCCGGTCAATGGGATTTGTGCCTGTTTCTGCATCGTGCGATTTTGCAACTCTGCAGGACAAGGAACCATATAACATGTGCTGTTAGTAAAAATAAATAAAATAAATTTAAAGAAAGCATTCAAGGAATATGCCAAAAATCACTAGATCAAAATCATGAACTGATTAGAATGAATAGACTCAGTCATTTTTAATGAAAACTCAAACTCGTAAGGCAAAAATCCAAGGTAAGAAAGAGCTTGATGTGGTTGCTTTGTAAGTAACTTCAGTTGATTAAAGTCATTCCAGCTAATTAATTATCGAGGAGGGGCCTAAAACGTTCATTAATGAGACACCATATATAAAAGATTTGTTTTCCTTGAAGAAGCACAGAATACAAAAGTCAAACTGAAGGAGTAGATGTACCCAAAGACTATTTCACCTACTTGGGCTTCTTTGTGGAATTAATTAAAAAATGAGGATCGTCAACAGTACATAATATATATGATTTCCATAGATTAGTATACAGTTCAAGGGAAAAGCTAACTACACGAGATAGATTAAACAATAATGCACAGTTCAAGGGAAAAAAACTGCCCTTTGAGAAAGATAATCAAGTTCACTGCTCAATTCTCATATTCTAATCTCTTGCAAAAAAAGACAATCTGTAAGATTTCTGCCTACGTCATAGTTTAGTTATAGGTTTCAAAGTACATATCTATTGCTCGAAAAAAAAGATTGACCGATGAAATATATCACTTGAATGCTAAGACTATTGACAAGATTTCATAATCAAATACCTATAATATCTATTATTCATGAAAACCAAGACCATATTTTTGGAACTAACCTTCTTGGCTTCTCTGTCTCATCACAAATTTCAGTACCATCATCCTCATCTCGATTACTTTTGTTGGAACTACTTCTGTCACTAGAACTTTGTCTTTCCTTTGCACTTCGGGCTAGACGAAATAAGCTATCTCGAATAGAAAGTCGAATTTTAATGTCCAACTGCACATGATGTCTCAAACTCAAAAGAAAATACAAGCGCAAAGAGAGCACGCACGTTATGCACATCCACGCATGCACATGGGCACACTTGTTACAAGATTATCACCTTTCCAAGAGCTTCTTGTAGCTGATAATATGTAGACTCCACCAAAGTATGATCATCAGACACGGCAGTGATAATTGGAGTTTCATCTTGGACTACCAACATATTGAGTTCTAAAGATGAATGCTTGGGATTTTCAACTGCATCATTAGTAATGGCTTCCTCTGATTTCTTTCTAGGTGAAATTTTTTGGGGAATGGATATATCATTAGCAGCTATGTGATGTTGGAATTGCTGTTGCTGTTGTTGAACAGCAAGTAATGCCTGCATTTGTCGTCGGCGCCTCAATTTTTCTATCTTTTCTTGGGGCGTCATTGTTGGTCTTGAGGGCACAACAGATGGTTTGTCTACAGAATTTGAGTGGTTTACCAAATCTGAACTAGCTTCATAACAAAACGAAGCCCGTTTTGCTTCACTACGACCATGTTGCAACACTGGGACAGCAGGAAGAGGATACAAGGTGTAACCGTAATCAGAGAACATAAAAGAACTTGAGGAGCCTAACTGTCCAACACCATTACAAGCATCAATTTGCATTTGCTGACTGGGTTCAGGAATCTGGCATGTTTGAAAAGGAGTTCTTGCGAAAGCATGCAGTGATGGACTTGGAAGTTGCTGCAACTCATGTACACTATTGGAATAGGTGCCATCAAAGTTCTGAGATGCACTCGCCCCTTCATCTGGCTTTTTGCATGACTTAGACTGAATCTTCTTATTATCAGGCTGCAAAAATGTATGGTAAAACAATTGTGTTGAAGTTACATGTTACAAGCACTAGTGACAAAATTTTACATCTGTTGCTTTCCATGAGAAATGGAGAGCAGAGAAGGATTCAGCACTTGTAACATTAATATTGACTTTGTTCATAACGTGCAATGAATACATTGATGTAAATATAACCTCATAGACAATTTAAGAAAGCAAGAATAAACTTTTAATTGGTGGCGGTGGGTGGGGTCGTCGTATTTTCTCAACCTAAAAGAGTAAATGATGTTGGAGGATTGAATAAAATTTTCATCATTCTTCTCAATTAGGTTTAATGGTTAATGGTTGAATAAAGTACAATGGGCTTTCTCAATTAGGTTTAGCCGACCCCACCTAGTGGGATAAGGTTTTGTTGTTGTTGTTGGGCTTTCTCCAATTGCCCTGTGAAGTATTGTACAGAACATTAATATATTACATTACTATAATATCTTTTTGTGAGGGAAAAGGACAACTACAAGCTATAGTAATTGTCCACAGTATTATTACTCTTTGATGTCATAAGATCTGGATGAAGACCATATCTATCTTTCCACTGTTATTTTTTTCTTTCAAGGAAAAAAACAATGTCAACCCAAAGTTGTAGACCTCCTACTTAATTAAGAAGAATATATGTCTACCCAAGGATGCATACAGCATACCAGATGTTGTAGAATCCGTTGGGTCCGTCTCTTATTTGATTTAATGTCTTTATGGAAATTTTGATGAAGATACTTCCAGTTCATTTCTTGTTTACCCTATGCTTGGTGGGACTTTACTAGTGGAAACTGAAATGACATGAACTAAGATGGATTAAGATTGTTGGGCAAGATGACTGTTCCAGCCAGTCAACACTTGCAGAACTAGGTGACGACAGGGTGAACCTCTAGCTGACCTCCACACCATTTTGATCGAGTAAAATGATGATCCTGTCTCAGGAAGAATGCAAACTATATGCTTATCATATGAAAGTCTAACGTTGTTTTCCGAGGATCTGGGCAAAAGGAAAAGAGGCTCCTAGCTAAAGTTGTCATACCCTACTTTAGGGACCAGCTCATACCTATACTTCAAGTCATTTTTTATACTTAAGACCATATACTTATATGGTATTTTTTTCGTGATTGTTAGTTCATACCTACCTGGTGTCACCTGGAAATCAAAGTTATAGATACTTTCTTTGGAAGTTAAAATGAGGGCCACTCAAGATTAGTAGCCAACCAGAAGTAGTTGTAAAAAGCTTTGGAAGATCCAATGGTGTTTCTAGAAAGGTTCCCGCTAAAAGTTTTCTCCCTTGTCTTGTATACATTAATGCATGACCAATTATGCCAGTAATTCTCTATAACCAAAACACGTATTAAATCCATCAACTAGTTTTTGAACTCACATCACTATTTTGTAAATATTGAATGAGATTAGGATTCAGGGTGAATAAAGTCATCTCCCTGTTTCAGAATTGCTCCAAAAACAAGGAAAATTATAATGAAATACAAACATGATTAAAAGAAAGAAAGAAGCTTGCAAAAGAAACCCCAGAGTACATGTTGATGTTTGGGACATCTCAGTACCTTTTCAAAAGACTCAGTTTGGTCTCCTTGGTGCCCCATGGAATCATGAGTTATGCATCCACTTCGTCCACCGGTAACAATAGGCTTCTCTGTAGTCTGTTGAAGCACAATATGTATTGAATAGGAATAATGAAAATGCTTGAGATGCGTACACATAAATAAGCATTTTACCTTCTTCACCACCTGTTTTTTACTTGCAAAAGGTTCATAAAATAAGAAAGAACCATGGCGACAAGTTTGCTCCCTGCTTGATGGCATGGGTTACATAAGCACTATAATAATACAATGTGTTCGTAACTTTTTTCCATATCTAATTATTTTCCTAGAAAATTGGTCATAAATGTTTTAATTATTTTTCAAAAGTAACAAAATATTAATTAGTAAATTAACTAGTTACCCACTATAAATTTTCACTTTCGTCTGAAAGCTAAAGCATTATCGCTTAGTTCAGACCACTCCGAAAAAAATAAATTGCCTTAGACATAAGCCATGTCCTAAAAGATATTCAAAATAACACTTTGATTCCAAAATACACTCTACAGAGCAATTTAGTTTAATCTAATAGTTAGAAAGAATAAAAAGAAAGTTAAGACAAAAAAAATTTTTGAGTAACTTACTGGAATTGATGATGCAGTATTAGTAATCACATCTGAATTATACAAGAAATCTCCTACAGTGTCAATACTTTCATGCCCAAATATTGACTCATTATTACTGCAAAATAAAAAGTATCAATATGATCATTCAAGTTACTTTAAATCACATTTTTAAAACACAGAGTCGAGATTTTTTATAATACACTGCACATAACCTGAAAATTCTGTCGAAGTCACCGAAGTCACCAATATTAGCCCACTCGCAATCAAGAAAACAATCACTTTCTTTATCCTCGTGATCATTAACAGAGGCTTCAGGTTCAGTATCTAGCTGAACTATACCACAGTAAGAAATTGGAGATTGATTAAATGACGAAGTTATTTCAGGTGAAAGAAACATTTCTGGATAGGACAACAGATCTTACCTCTCATATTGTTCATATTTGGTGATCTACTGAAATCATCAATCAGATCTGTGGTCATGGTATCCTGATCATTAGCATCACTACACCTTCCACCAAGTGCAACATTTAAGGATGGCAAATCAGGCCATGAACCCATATCAAGTTTTGCAGCAGAAAGTCCTGTTGCATTGAAAGTAGACTTATTGTCTTGAATGCTTCCAGAGATGTCATTTTTATGTTCTGAAGTGTCCTTAGAGGTTCTAATGGCAGTGCTTTCTTCTTCATTTTTCTGCTTCTTGCTGTAATCTCTAAAACCAAGTAATAAATTATCTTCAGTTCCCCTGGGGTATGGCACAATATGATCTTCGGCCTCAGTAAATTGACTCCATATTGGTTCCCCCTCCTGAAAGTATATAACAAACAACATAATAAGTAGCTGACCATTGTCAAATAGCGCATACATTCTGAGTTGACGAACGTAAACATAAAGCAGAAAGCCAAAAAAAATATTTTTTTTGGGTGGGGATGGGGGGGATACTACAGCATATTTAATGTTCGAAGTTCATGAAAGCTCAATCATCTAAAATCGCATATTCCATGTATCAATTTCAATGTTAATTCATATATAGTCCATAACCAATATACAAAAATGTCAAGAAAAAGAAACAACAAAACAAATAGCAAAAAGATGTAACACCTACACACGGTTAAAAGAAAAAAACAATGGAAAGAAGAAACAAGAGAGACTCAAGTAATCTAAAATAAAGTTTGGATAGACAAATGTACTACCTGAGCCATTGCTGTATGAAACTGATTTACTGGTCTAGTTCGCAAGTTCGAACAACTTTATTTCCACTTACGAGCATAATCAATTTAACCAGTTTCAGGTTGCGAAACTAAACTTGTAACTAGTACAAAATAATGAGTTGCCTCAATAATGTAACAATGGTGTGTTTGGATCATCATCACTTATGAGGATAAGGCTTGACAATCAATTGATTTGACTTAGCCAGATCCCAAAATTCGAGTATCTGCTTGTGTGTTGGGAAGATGATTCTTGATGAATTCATATACGGATTTACAAGACCAGACAGATGTTGATGGAGAGCTTTGGCAGAGACACATCACACTATGTTCTGAGTTCTCTGTTGTTTGGAATGTATGGTCGACAATTAAATACAATTGACTCAATAAGACATCATCAATATCCCTTCTGAGTACTTCAAGGGCATAATTGAATTAAAAACATAAGTGAAGGGAAAAGAGTTAAACTGGAGAGAAGGAAATTAAGGGAAATCTTTTACGACCTTAAGTCTGCCACCGGCCACCTTCCACTCGAAATCAAATTGAGATTGAAAGGTTTTTGGTCATTTGGAGGAGCATATTTTCCATTACCCTTCATACCTCTCCATTAAAATTGGTATCAAACAAGGTGAATTTTTCTCCTCCTATCCATTCTCCTCACTTCAAACAAGGTCTTAGTGCTCGGAAGACTGGTTACATGCGTGTCTTTGAACTATATGTTTTAAATCAAAAAAGAAACATTTTAAACGGAAATAGTAGTTATTAATAAAACATTGTCAATCATGTGCAAGCATATATTAGAGTGGGAGCGTATTATATGAGTGTGAATCTAAATATATATGACCCTTTGCTAGCCATTTCATAAAAAAAATAATATTGGGTATCTATAATCTGTAGTGCTCGGCCTTCCCCTTCATAAGAAACAGAAACAAAATCTACATGGGTACAAATATCTTCAACATGAAACTGGAGAAATCTACAGGCTGGGAAATAGAAATGAAATTAAATAGAAAATTGGTGGCATAATGAACAGAAGTTTAAGTAGTAGTAGCCCGGAAGATGGTAGATGAAGTGTCACAAGCAAACCACTTTCGAATGAGCCAAAAAAACTTATTTGCTCAGCTAAATGATTATTCCAATGTGGAAGACATTTATCACAAGTTGTTGACAAAGAACTTAAAATCAACATATGTTATAAAGATCAAGAATGAGCAAACTAAGAAAATTGACATAAAAGAAGGGATGCCATAGCTAAGTTATGTTTCTTGATGAAGAAACAAAGTACTCAAAGTAGCAATACGTCATAATTGAGAAACTTGAATAAGTCTGCTTTGTTTTAATGTAAAATGAGAATATATAATACACATATTGTGGATTCATGTTCTAAATCTAAGCAACAACAATAGTAACAACATTCCTCAATGTACTCACGGTCATTCAAGAAAAAGGTTGCACTAGCTCCTACTTTTGGCGTATACCCACTTCCTTCCCTTTCACCATTATAATAAAATTTAAGGCTTATAATATTTTTACATCATTCTTTCAAAATTGAAGGCTTATAACCATGTATATTTCATTTTATCATAAACAACTGTAAAATCTATAAATTAAGTGAGCAGGTCAAAAATGAATTTTAGTTATTTACCCAATAAGAATACATAGAGTATTCTTAGATACCAAAATTGAACCCTCAACAGTTCACACTCGCATAATCTTCCATAAAAATGATCTTTTATGAGGAATGCAAGGAGCCTTAATCAACATGAGAAGGATTGAGGAAAGGATACTTCCATACTTACCTCGATATCTAATGTTTCCTCTGCACTACCATTAACAGCCACAAAATAGTGCAACCTTTGATGCACCAAAAATTTGACACCAAAATTTCTGGATGCTTTTGACAAGCATGGCTCTGTGAAAAGATTGAAGCAATGCCAACACTAAAAAATCCTCCAATTTCATTTAGACACATTCGAAATAGGATCCTTTGAAATATTGAATTGAAATGCAACCCCATTAGACTTGAGAAAAAACATCCTTGTAACATATCACGTCAGCTAATTGCACCCTTAATGTCTGTTGCAAGAAATCACTCCTTCATTCGAGTACTCATGATTCCTGAGATTGAATAATGATCTTCTATTAGTACGCCAGTAAACTCTCTCCAAAGAATCCTATTGAGTTATGCCCCCTCATACTTGAGAGTTGATACAAGATCATGAATGAGTAGGGCGTGAGTGTGTGAGAGCCAGAAAGAGGCAAAAGATCAACAGCATCAATGCAAATACAGTAGTCTCCATACTTCAGCATCCTTATGTAGGAACATTTTGCAGAAGCCATGGATTCACTATGGAAGATGACTCAATCCAGTAGAACCCACCCAGCACCACTTTATTGCCTTCTCATGTTGATATGGCATTTTATGACCAGAAACATGCATCATAACACCAAGAACACCACTAAATTCTGAACTGCTGAAACATAACACCATCACTAAACTCAGAAACGGTTTACCACAACACAATCTAAACTCATCCAAAAAATATAGTTGTCAGAATGAGCAACTGTATCAATCGTTCAAATCCAACTCGGATAGACAAACGCATATCAAATCTCAGGATCCGAACTCTCGCAGCACACTAACTTAAAATCTCGCACTTCGTCGGCAATCGGAACAATAAAGCATATTTCGGTCCAACCAAGAGAGGAGGAGGAGGAAAAAGAAAAGGACGGAAGAAAGATGAACCTGATCCTGGTCGTTCCAATCAAACATGTTGGCGGATCCCCGCCGGCGCTGGCGCGAATCCAAATCCCTCACGCCGCTCGAATTCCGGTGCTAGCATCGCCGCGGCCACTTCGACGTCTCCGTGCGCATTTCGTCCCCCTCCCTCTTCTTCTCCGGACCGGGGAGCGGAGCAGAGAAGGAGGGTGGGGGAGGGGGGAGCGGTAACCGCCTGGCGCCGGTTAGCGGAAGGTGGCGGCAGCGAAGGCCGCCACGTGTCGGGTCCACAACTTGGCTTGTGGCTAGGAGCGGAGGGGTTCAATCAAATGCTGCGCTCCCATTGGGTCTCCGGGAGTGGACGGAAGCGTAATATTTACGAAATTGAGGGGTATTTGTTTCGGGTGTACTATAACGTCCCTTTCACGATCTTATCCGTCTCTACTTATTTCTTTTCTTCAATTCTTTAATAACCGAAAAATCACTTATGTCAGATTGGGTAAAGAAGGGGAAGAAAATAACTAATGATAAAAATCAACAAGTAATAGTTGATTTACTCGTCTATTATAAGGTAAATATATAAAAACGATATTTTTATGAAACTATTTATTTCTTAAGTTATTTTCTTTATTCATGAAAGAATGGCAGTAAAGATGTTCTTTTTTTGTGTGGGAAATAAATCCGTTGAATTGTTATTGTTTAGGTGACTATGAAAACCACAGTTATTAGTAAGCTTTATTTTACTTTTTTATCCGTGTTTTTTTATTTTATTTATTTATTTGTGTTGAGGGAATTTATATAGACGCTACAGATCTGGATAAGGATCAAAAGGGGATAAGGGAGGAGCAATTGGTGGGGCGTAGTGGGGGAAAGCATAACGTGGTCCTGCTGGAATACTTTATGAAACTTTTGCATGTTCTCCCGTTGGAAAAGATGGAGGTGGAAACGGCCCGGCCCAAAGCCCAAGATGCCTCCTGCCCCCTAACAATTAATGTATTATTTATTTACTTATTTTATTTTATTTGTTTATATTAATAATATTGATTATTATGCAATTAAACATGCACGCTTACCAATAGTAAATTCGAACTCATCGTTCAATACTCAGTAATCGCTGCTCACAACTGAACTGATACAAAATCTCATCAATGCAAATTGTAAATTCTTTTATCTATGGAGAATTTGAAATGTCTCAATTCCATAAATGTAGCAATCGTCATCTCCTTATATCCATCTTAAACTAATTAACAAGTATTTTATCATCATTCCATAAAACAAAATCATCCAACATTGATTACCACTAAGATATTTTTTTTTCTTTATCTAGAAGAGCTTCATAATTTAACTTTTGATCGTTTGACACATTATCAATTTAATTAATCAATAATTTAAATCATCATTTAAATATATTATCACAATTTTGATTGTGATCATAACATCACATTGTACGGTTTGATAAGCACTAATAATATAAATAATAATTAAAATAGTTAGAGCGCAAATTATCTAAATATTCTTAAAATTTATTTTAAATTTTGATCACATATTAGTATAAATACAAAAATAGAAAAGTGAATATGATAAAAGAAAATAAGCAAAATTAAGAGTAATTTGTAAAAAAAATTTAATAATAAAGAAAATAAATTAGAATCATATTTTATTTATTAATAAAATATTTAAAATTGAAAAATAATTAAATGAATATTTTCCTTGAAATGCGTTCCAATCAGGAGGGGACCCATATATATGGTGGAGGCCCCTGGATCTCCCACCACCACCCGTGAGAATTTTAAAAATTAATTAGTTATATATATTGATATATACATTTTATGGTTAAAAATTAAATTTGGGATCCCTTACATATATTTAGTATGGCATGGGGACATGCTTCTTTATAGTGGTTCCTTATCACCCAACCAAATGTTTTTAAAATTGGACTGGTGGTTGAATCCGTCGGTCAACTAATCATAGTTCATCCATTGAATTGGACTTTTATTAAAATATTATTATTATTACTACTTAAAAAGTTATATTACCAATAAAGTATTAAAGATAAAAATAATGAAATAAAATCATATTAATCATCTTTTAAAATTAATCAACTATTAATAAATTATTTTTCTTATTATTGTCTTCTCACATTTTATTTTCCAAATTCAAAATTCCTTTCTATATTATTTGTTTTCTTTTGTAATTATAAAGTCTATAATATAGTTCTACTATTATATTTTTAATATGTATTATTTATAACGATTTAAGTTTTATCAATTTGTTATTTAACGTCATTATATTTTCTTTGTTTCAAATTGTATTTTTAATAAATTTTCCCTTTTATTTTCAAATTCAAATTTACTTTCCTTATTATTAATATCCTTTTTACTTCAGGCAATAAAAACTAATCACTCTTTTTTCTCTCTTTCTATTCTTTCACTTTCCCTACTAATATACATTCCATATATTCCTTTTTTCTATATATGCTAAGTTCAACCCGATTTTGGCCGAATTGAATTGGTTCAATCCGATTTTTCGTGAAAATAATTTTTTACACTAAATTGGACCGAGAATCGATTCGTGGTTGAACCGAACGAACTAGTCCAACACTTAAGAAATTAGTATTCAATCAATTACTAGTCCCCTTGGCCTCTCTTTAAATTTTGCTCTAGGTCCGTCCTCATTCCATTCAAGTGGTAATTTCGAAAGAAACCTTTGTGAGATGGTAATTAAAATTATCAATATAATGCCCAAGGTTGAAAAAGATAAAAAGTAATAGTCCCACGCAAATAAAACATAAAGGTGATCATTGATTTATTAACAGCATCCTCCTTTATATTTTAATGTGTGTTTTAAATTCATACGAGACGAAAACTCAAAGCGAATTAAAATTATCAGTATAAGACTCCAAAGTTGAAAAAGATCAAGAGTAATATTCCCACATGAATAAAACATAGAGATGATCATGAATTTATTAATAGCATTCTCCTTTACATTTTAGCATGCATTTTAAATTCATATGGACCGAAGACTCAAAGTGAATAATATTTTAATGAGCTAATAGGGTGTTACAAAATATATTAAAATTTTTTTTGCATGCTCATTTGAACCATATGAAAATCTAACTCACAAATCACTCAATGAAAACTTTGAGTCCCTAAGGGAGAGGGGAGTTTGTTAGGCTCTTGAAGGTGATGATGAATTTATTGGTATTGGCCTTTATATCTCAAGACGCAATTTAAATTCATGCAAGTCGAAGACCAAAAAATAATATTATTTCTCCTAAAAAAGTAAAAGAATTATTGACTTCTTTAGCAGCAACCCTTAGAGTCTCATATTAACTATTTGGATATAATGTTTTGTCCTCCCTGCTTCAGCACGAAGGATCGTCCTCCCTTCAATTTGTACCGTCCATTTATCATTCAACGGATGAAGTAAAAAGACGGTTCAGTATGATATAATGAAAACAAAATCTCATGGTTCAATCAAACACCTGCAAGTCGTTGGTCCTACTGCTGTCGTTGCTTCCTCTTCGTTGTGGCTCTCCTTGCCGTCTTCATCCTTGCAATCGTCGGCGCCCTCTCCTACCTCTACTTCCAGCCCAAACTCCTCTCGTTCCACCTCGAGGCACTCAATGCCACGACCTTCATAGTCCAGCCCGCTGGTGGGGCGCTCGATGCGATGGTGGCTGCTCGGATCTTAAGGAAACGAAAAGGGGACCAACCATAATACAGCAACACAATCGAAGAGTAAGAAGAAAGAAATTGAAAAGAAAAAAAAAAATCTTTTCTAAACCGCCATCAAACTATCTCTTCTTTGGCGGCTCCATTCCCTTTCCACATCTACATACGAAGAGGATGAAGTTGTCACTGGAGAAAACGACACCAACCTCCAATGCCACGACTCCTTGACAACTAGCGGCAAACCAGATAGCGGAGCCCTCCCTGCCACCTCATCCCTCCTTTTTCTGATCGGGGAATGGGAAGCTGCAGCACGAGCTTTAGATTCCGCCTCTTCCTCCCTTGGTCCTCGTCTCCCCCGTTGTTGCCCTCCTTCAACTCCTCGTTATCGACTAGGTAATCATCAAAGTTGGTGAAGTCACTGAGGAGCGGTCGGTGCTGCCAAACTGGACGAGTTTTTGTCATTATATTTGAACGAACCGTGCCTTTTTGCTGCATTCGTCGAATGATAAATGAATAGTGCATATGAAGGGAGGACAATCCTCCCTGCTAAGGAGAACAAACATTAAATCCTAATTGTTTACCTTCGCGAACTTTCAAAATATTTTAATTAACTACTTATCTTGTATTTGATTTGAACCATTGCCCAGTGAAATAAGCCTCGGATCATATGACTTGTAAACTACAAAAAAAAATTAATTGGGCATTAAGGTGCTATTATCTATGCTAACCTTAAATCTGTCGTGACGTGATGTTTCTTATTAATTTATTACTATTCAGTCTAATCATTCGACTCAACGATTAGGCCTTACAACATTAATTTCAACTATGCTACAGAAAGTATAATTTTCAGACCCTCAACTTTGTTTCAGTCCTTCAACTTTGATTCGTTCTAATTTTAATTTCTCAACTTACTCAATTTTGAGCGTATCAAGTACTAATAAAATTGCTGCGTATCAAGTACTAATAAAATTGCTCAATTTTGTCAAAAAAATATGTATCCCAAATCATTCATTTTTCAACGTGATCATGCCATGCATGACTGATTTTTCGTATGAACCCTTCTTGCTATCCTTCCCCTCCCTTCGTGAGAGGACAATTTTGTAAAGGAACTATTTTTTTAATATTTTTCAGACATTTTTTAATGGTTAGGATGCATACATGACTTTATTGATTATTATAACTTTCACTTGTCAATTAAAATTTGAAACCAAAAATAAATAATAATATGAAAGGGTCCTTCCGTGAAAATTGTGTAAAATTTGAGGATCGAAAGGATCAAAATGAGAACCGATGGGATTATATGTGAAAATTATACTTTAAATTTAAACTCGTGTTATTATTTTATATATTACCAATCAAAGCAGCGTCAATAAGAATCCAAAAATCTTCCGATCAAAGGTAAAGAAGACCTCCCATGAAAATCGTGCAACGTTTATATACCTTCCGATTACAAATTTAAATTGGGGCACCCAAATGGAGAATTGATCATCTAAACAAACAAACAAAAGACAAACTCATACATAATACAGCTAAAAAGACAAATATTGATTGATATAAAATCTCTATAAGAATATTACAGTTCTGTTTTCGAATAAAACTGATATTTAAAGTGCCTTTAGAATAACATAAAATTCATGTAAAGTGGCAAATAGTACGATACATGATATGGCAAGCAACAAGTGCAAGGCTAAATAACGGATGCGACGACAAGGCCATCAAATGTACGGGAAGAATAGACAGAGAAAACGGAGTGGGGATACCCACAAGTATCGAGTTAAAGAAGGCAAGGACAGGAAAATAAATAGCACAATGATGCATAAATATACGTTGAAGAATCCACGCTATTAAACACTTCTTTTTCCTTATGACATGACCAGTTCAGTATATAATGTATATATACACAAATCAAACGATATTTCCATCCATGGCAGCCTATGTCTCAAATGCACATATCAATACAATCGAAATGACGCAGCTGCATTCGAAGATGGAATGAAGAGAAAGAAAGGATAAGAAAGATGAAAGTGAAATTAGAAGTTGGGGATATCAAGAGCGAATTAGCAGACTAATCTCCTAGCAATCAATAGATGATCGATCACACCCCTCCCTCCATGACTGCACACAATAAAAAATCACACCGTAACACCACTTGTTTCCACCAAAATGCATATCCCACAACCCATAATATCACTATCTTAAGAACCTCCCATCGGTTGTATATGATTCTTAAACATTACCTGCAGTCTTTCCGCTGGTAGCACCACCACTACCATTTCCAAGTCTATTTGATTCCCCTGTTCCAGTTCCAAGTGCTAAAACTTCAGGCGACATTTCCCAGCTCCCGCTTCGCCGTCCCCAACTCGAGCGTCTTGGGTGTAATGCTGCACGTCCTCCCTCCATAGCATCTATTGGAAGGGTTACCCTGCTTAAATCCGGAGAAACCCCATCTAAACCGTCCTTCTCATCCAACATATTTGTGTTGCCAAGGCCTTCTTCAAGATCACTTCCGTGTCCTACTGCCCTTGCATCATCCCATGTAACCGGTTTCCTACCCATCTCAATGTCGCCTACTCCTTTGCCCATGTTTGGACTCATGAATCCCCCACCTGATGATCGTGGCTGTAATCCTTGTTCTCTTGGTACTCTTGCCCTGAATTTGTTTTTTGATCGAGGGATTTTTGTGAAAAATATTTCTTTAAAATTGTCCAGCAGTCCTTGGTTGTATGGATTAGCTCGCCGATCATATCGATATCTGAAGTTTTCATATGTTGTCTGCGAGCAATTAAGTCAAGCAGCACTTACAAGATTAATTACTAACAATCAAAATTCTTTAAACGAAGAAAGATGTACGCCATACCTGATTGGTACTCATTAAATATAAATGGAACACGGAAAGGCCACCGACAAACCAGACACAGATAAATGTGTATATTATCAAAACAAGAGAAGCTGGAGTCTTGGTCATTGCCTTCCAGATTGTTATTTGTTCTGTGTTCTTAATTCGTATAATATACACCCAGCAGAAACCAAAGACATAGAGGCAGAGGAGCGTTGTTGAGAAGACAAACATATAGAAGAATCGATAATTCCTCTACACAAGAAAAAGACGAGGATTAGTATCCAGTAAATAAAGAACATCAAGAAATATAAGACAACTTCCTGGATGCAAAGAAGTGCAATAAGATATGTAGATGGAGAAGCACAAAAACCTGTTAAAAAGAAAAATCTACATGAGCTGAAGTTAATTATGCCAATTTTAGAATATCCTCTCTCTCAAAAAATAGAGAACATCCTTCATCGACTTTTTTTTCTTATCCCTAATCCCTTGACATTCAGTTGTCAGAGAAGAAGATAAAATCGGCATTGAGATTGAAAGTGCAGTTGCCTAGTTAGATCAACTTACAAGTCCTATGCATTGTCCAACCCATGGGCAATGATGGTCAAAGCGCTCAACACAGTTGTTGCAGATTGAACAATGTGAACAACGAGGAGGCCGATAGAGCATGCAAGTATCACAATACTTAATCTTCACAGTAATTCCATTGACAACAACATCTTTCATTCGTGGTAGACGGACTGATGGAGTCTGACCATTCCCAGCTTCATTATTTCCATCAATGCTTTCAGGTTCAGGAGGATGTGCATTACGAGGTATTATTCCAGGGTCTCTACCAGAAGTAAGAAGCAGAAGAGACAAATCCTGCAACACAACGTCCATAAAAAGTTGTAAAGAAACTGTCATTAAATATCAATTATGTAGTCATGGTCATAATCATTGTTATAGCAAGAATCAGGACGTACAAATGAAGGCACAATCAAGAGAAACAGCCTACATTGACGACAAAAAAAGAAAGAAAAGATGTCTGTGCATTTCACGAAAAATTTAACTATAAGCTGGGCCTGGCATAACTCCATAGGAAGTGACAGATATATCATGAAGTCTGAATAGCAGAAAGCTAAATGACTCTTAATGCTATTTCTTTCTTTCTTGAGAAGGGACTCTTTTCTTTTGAAGGAAAGAAGGGACGTTTATTATTGATGAATATCATATTTCTAACCATCAAAAGAAAAAAGAATATCATATTTCTACTAGTTTCTCCAATGTCCCTAAAATTACTGGCAACTGCATATACATATTTAAAATAAAGGACAAAATGTTATCATTCCATGTGGCACTGGGGAATATTGTTATTTTTTAGGAAATATTGCTAATATTTCTAATATCCTTCCCCCGAACATTACATAAACATGCAGATATTTCCTCTTTTTGATAAATGTGTATGACACCACATGTATTTTCTGATTACCATAACAAACAACTAGACGACACACGAGAGAAAATACAAGTTCCTAGGCTAGCATATTGAGTGATGTCATTGGTTGGGATGATTGAAGATGATGTATCTAGAAATTTAAAATAATTCTGGCTTCTTTTCTCCAAATCACAACAAGCAATAATGTGGGATACCCACCTGCTTAATTTGAAACAGAGAAAGGAGAGAAGAAAAAATATTTGGATGACCGAAGAATGTTAAAAGAAATGAACAATACCATCTTTTTGTGGAACAATAAATATATATAACCCAAATTTTCAGCCATCTACATATCAATTTCCCATGTCGATAGCGAAAAACAAATATTCTTATGGACATATCATATTGAATTTATAAACATATGTTACATATCTAATTATTTTGAATGTATTAGATATCAATGGCATTGTTAATGTTACCAACCATTTGATAATTAGGAAGATGCATTAAGTTGCTGCACAAACCAAAGGAATTTCAATATTGCAACAAGTCCATATATGCAAGAATCTAGATAGCCCAACATGAAGCCTAGTTACCAGATCCTATTTGGATTAGATATTTATATCTCAAACATCAGATCAGTGTTCGACTTCACTACTAGTTTGAGTTCTAGTTATTAAGGAGCACATAGAAAAGATTAAAAACAAGAGGATTAACTCTTCCACGGAGGACAGACAAGGGTAAAGGATTTATTTCTGAAAGCACTTGAAGAATTATATTCTTGCACCAATGACCTTAAACTCTTTCTAGGCCCAAGGATCTACTTCAAGTCCTTGGAAAGTACTAGGCCCATAAGAGAGACAATAAGAGTAAGAACTTGGTTTACTAGTTCTTTCTTTCCTTTTTCATAAATGTGTAACTTTTAAAGCCTCTTATCAACCTCAAATTTCTGAAAACAATTGTTAAGGGAGTTAAAAGTTTAGCAATCCCACATTTAAGAAATCTACTTCCGTTAGCTTTCCACCAAGTCACTAGCACATTTCAGCGGTGTAGCAGTAGTCTCCATGGCATTGCAGCATTGTATCACTATTCCCGTTTGAAATCTATTTCATGAAACGTTGGGTTCTACTTTCATAACAACATTCAATATCAAAAGTTTCCAAATTGCGACCACCGTGCTTGTGAACATGTAAACTAGGATTGTTTTACTCATAGTCCCCAAACTTCTACTGCAACCCTTTTCAGTCCCCAACTTTAGTTTGAAACAAATCACTCCTCAAACTTATAGCTCGTAACAAAATAGTCCTCTTAGCCTGGAATAACAGGTTAGCAAATTGTTCAACTGAGTTGGATGCCATCTGGTGTTCAAATAGCATCCAAAAGTATGAGAAAAATATGTTTAATGAATTTATTAATGATATACATTAAGAAACATAAATAATCTGGAGTCTGATTAAAAGAAGGAGAGGGAGGCCAAGGCGGACACTTGGCGAACTAATAGAGCAAGATCTATTGGTGAATAATATACCGAAAGGTTTGATTACTAATAGAGCGGAATGGCGTCGTATGATCCATGTAGCCGACCCCACCTAGTGGGATAAGGCTTTGTTGTTGTTGTTGTTGTATACATTAAGAAACATAGATTATATAATCTAAGAAAATAAAATGAGGGTTGCCGCTCCCTCTCTTGTGCCCCAACAAGAAAGGTGCTGTTCCCGCTCCCACTTCTCTCCTCCAACTATATTGGAGATGTGGGAACAAGGACATTATTTTTTTCTTCCCATGGGGCCACCAATCCCGACCTCTCTCACTGGAGAAAGGGAGAGAGGGGGTGACAAGACACGTGATGAGGATTTGCTGATGAATTGCCATCTCATTACGCAAACTAAGAGCCCTCTAAAGGTTAAAATCCTTGAATGGCTGCATCCTAACAAAGGCCTACAGGATGGATTACACTTGAAGCCTCTGCGACTGTGGAGGACGCTTCCCACCTCTTTTTTCGAATGTGCAATGGCTAAGCAGGTTTAGAACACAATTAAGCTGCATTGGCTGCCACCTCGAGTGAATCCAATTTCTGGAGGTCCTTCAGAAATGGTGGAACATGCCCCATGATGCGAAGACACAAAACAAGACAGACAGTCTATCCCTCTTGCATATATTTGGTGTCTTTGGCTGCAGCGGATTGCCATTCCATCTTGCACCATGGAAGATTCCTGCTAATGGCATGTCAAGCCCATATGCATCAGGCTTCCTGCCTCTACCACCTCCCTTTTGTATTTTTTTTCTCCTTTTTGCTTGCGATGTCCTCATACCCGCACATTTCCTCTATTGTATTTGGGGCCTCATCAGTTAAACTTTAATAAACCGAACTGGATGACCACCTTCTTGCCGGTCGTCCTTTCCATTCTCCAAAAAACGAGACTTCTCTCACAATTTTTTATATTATGTGTTTAATATATATTCTATTTAGGGTTATTTCCATTTAACTCCATTGAACTATAGCCTATTTTCACTTCAACCCTTAAACTAAGTAATTAGACGTTTACCTCCATGAACTATTAAAAGTTTTCCACTTTATCCTGTCTTAATTTTTTCCTATTAAATTTTCTTTTTATAGCTATCCAATTACATTTGTACCATTTGTTATCATTTCAAAATCAAAGAAATATAAATGAAATATATTTTAAAAATAAAGTAATATATATCCTTTTCCATTTATGTTTTACTATATTTTTCGATTTTTTCCAAATGATTGCAGAGGGTAAAACTGCAATTTGATAAAAAAAAAGATGGACAGAAATCTGACAGTGGACAAATTAGAAATACTTCTATAGTTTAGAAGAGATAAATGAATAATTACTTAGTTTAATGGTTTTTTTAGGGAAAAAAGGATGACAATCAGGATTCAAGATTGTCATCCATGTATATATATAGATATATTTGAGAAAGGAACGTCATGTACAAAATGTGCTCTCCAGTGGAGAGTGGCTAAAGAAGGGAGATGTACAACAATTAACCAAAAACCCCCTCCCTAAGAAGAAACGAAGTGTGGTGTACAATACTCTCTACCTGCCATGGCTTCCCACAAAAAATGACTCGGTTGTGCTGAAGTCAGATGGCCCAGAAACCGGCCAAAAGGGTCGCCACCAAAACATGCCACCGTTGTCGTCGTCTGTCAAGGGCGCGGAGCAGCTGCCAGAAGGCCTCCAAGGCTGCTGGGAAGGTATCCATGATACTCATGTGCCTCCAAACTGCTCGTGACACAGGGCACTTGAAGAACAGGTGGGTGATGTCCTCCTCTATCTCACCACATAGGACGCATGGGGTATCACTGTGAGCCGCCCATCTCGCCCTATATACCCTGGTGAGAAGTCGGCCTCGCTGCATAAGCCAAGCAAAAATCTTGACTTCCAACAGCACTCGAGGTCGCCAAATGAGTCCGTAGTCTATCCTGAGCTCCTCCGGTACAGTGGTGGGCGGAAGAAAACTGAGGTAGAGGTTGCGAGCTGAGAAAGGATCTGAAAGCCAGATCCACCCGTCCAACCTAGTGGGTCCGGGCGGAAGGGGAAGATCCTCTGATGAAGTGTCAAGAGCTCTGAGATGTGCTGGTCCGATAGTGGAGAGGAGAACGAAGGAGTCCAGGAACCAGAGCGAGCTCCAACCTCGGACCATGTCTCCGCCACCGTTGCGTCAGGGTGCACCGCCAAAGCCCGGGGCCGAGGGAATGCAGTCTCTAGTGTGCCCCCAGGAAGCCACTCATGCTGCCAAAATGAGAAACCATCCCCCGAGCTGAGAGAGGGAACCGTCGGGCCAAGGCTGCTACTCCCCGCCAAAAAGATGAGGCCCCATGAGATAAGATAGCCCGAGCCTCCCAAGATAGGTCATGTCCGTAGCACGTCACAAACACCGCGTGCCATAAACTATCCTCGGTCCCATTATCCCCCCCGGGGCGAGGAGACTTAGTGTAATGGTTGAAGTGAAAATAAGGCTATAAATTTTTTTGAGGAATAAGGCTATAATTCAGGGGGAACTAAACGAAAATAACCCTGTGTTTTTTTAAAGGGAGCATTTTGTTGATGTAAGTTAATAAACTGGTCAAAAGGATATTTTTTTTGTCTAATCCGGATCTCAATTGAGAGCCACATGGCATCAAAGTCGGTGAATCAATCAAGATTGTTTTGTTGAGCCTTGTATGGTTCAAGAGTACAACCAGATTAAAATCTTATTTGCACCATTTTAACCTAACACTCATATTTCTTCTTAGGTGGGCACTGGGTCAACCCATTTTCAGGTGAAACAGGAACATGCCGATGATTATAAGGGCATGGCACAGGAACACGAAATGAGATGTCAATAGTTATACTATATCTTATTCTTACATCAATATATATGTCAACCAAGGCCCGTAATATGGAATTAAAGCAACTTTATTACGGTAGCATCCAAACCAGCTTTGGGAATAATAAAAAAGGTTATCAAAATCTACAAAACAATTATTTCTATCCTTTGAACAAAAAATTTCAATCAAACGGTGCCTACAAGTTCAGGGACTAGTTTGTTACATATTAAAGTTTGGGTGTTGAATGAAGAAGGACAGAATAGTGAGACTACAAGTGAAAATAACTCTGGATGGTGACTCAAATCATTCTTGTTGAACACAGAATCAGTCAGCAAAGGTTCCTACTTTATCTAGACCAGAATGATTATTTCATATGACTGAAGCTTCAGAAAACGTAAGCCTTACAAAACTATTAGTGGTTTCTAAGTGACGATTAGCCTCTCTATAAAGGGAGTCCACACTAAAAGAACTTATCCTACTCGTAAAATTTAAGCCCTACAAAACTATTAGTGGTTTCTAAGTGACAATTAGCCTCTCTATAAAGGGGGTTCACACTATAAGAACTTATACCACTCGTCTTTCTTTAAATTCTAACAAAAAGTGACCTGGGTGTTTTTTTCTCATCCTTGAATTTGAGAAACCATGGTTCCTAAATTTTCCTTTTTTAGGGAAACTCACTTATGCAAGAGGGAAAAAGGATGGTTAATCTTCCAACCTTCTTTGTATTGAACATTTCAAGTACCAACCACATTCTGATCAACGTCAAAATTAGAAGTTAAAGAAACCTATTAGAGGAGCTAAATCCCATCTAGAGATGTCAAAATACACTCTGGAAACAAAACAAAACAAAAGAAGCTTTTAGTATCAGACAAATTTTCCTTTAGGATATTGGAAAGTAGTACTCACATATAAAGTGAAGACAACAGCCACAACCATAATGGATATTCCCAAATTATGAGAAAAATCATCCATTAGCTTCCTTGCAACAAATACACAAAAGATCGACACCGGTGCAGCAATGAGGAATATCGTGAGAAATAATGATCTCACATCGGGACCAAATATAAACCTCCCTTGAAGAAAAAAGATCTGCAAAGAAAATGACAAGTCATGTTGATAACAGACCAAACACTCAAATATTATTTTGGAGATATATAGCATGGTCGAATCATGTCAAAAACCAATAGGGAAATAAGACACTTCGCCAGCCACATTGCTTGTGTAGAATGCGAAAAGAAGACCATGGAAATAGCAAGAACTAGTACAAAAGTCTCATCAGGAAAAAAGGATACAGGCAAACATCTCATCTTATCAATCTCAGATTCCCTTGCCAGGTTTCATATAAATTGAAAATAAATAAATTAAAAGAACAAGTAGATATGAATGAATCTTTCGAAAAGAATGTTGATGTGCATCAATGTTTTCAAAATCAGAAATTCAGCTCAAATTGGAGAGAGAAGAAGAAACTGTGACCTTATATCGTAACATGCAGTAAAGAATTCTACTAGATTTTATTATCAAATATATCTACATATTAATTTTCCTTGGAGAAAAAGGCATAGAAATTTGAAATAAGCAGAATACAAGCTCCAAACTAAATATTAAAAATTACAACTAAAACAAATGACTTTAATCAAACTATCTTCATAACACATCACATCATATCGGAAAGGAAGAGGGTTCTTATTTATACAAGATGTCAATGGCAATTATCCGAATGATTCAAATGGAGATAGGATGACCCTGTGTTTTGTGAGCTGGCGGGAGGCTGGATGTCACCCTTAATAGTAGGCCCGCTCACTAGTAGGGGGCATGCATGAAGGACCAGGCTTCCTACCTCAATCCTACTCGCAAGGAAGGGGAAGGAGGAGGGAAAGCGCATATGGGTTGAAAGTGTTCAACAGAAACAACCCACAGTAGTGAAAGTAATGGTGGGAAACACAATGGCAACAAGCAAGGGAGGTGCATGAGGGGCCAAGCCTCCCACCTCAATCCCACTCATGTGGGGAGGGAGGGGTAAACAGAAGGAGCGCGAGAACCTGTGGATTGACATGTTGGAAAAAGATGACCCAAAGAGGGCAAGAAGATGTTAATAGATAGACAATACTAAGAACAGTGGCTGGCTGTGATGAGGAAATGACAGTGAGATTCGCAATGAGGAGGCAAGGTGTCAACAGCAGGGAGAGAACCCCTCGTGCTCACGACTGGAACAAAGCAAAACTTGGGAGTGGGGTAAGAGGGGAAGGAGCTGCCATACAAGATGGAAAATAAAGAGGAATCTAGTATGGAATGGCAGAAGAGGATAACAAGAAAAAACAAGAGAAACTTATATACTTGTTTTATGATATAGACAAGGATAGTTCGATACTTGCAAGAAATATAATGATCAGTAAACAAAAGCGAAGTCTAGATGTTACAACTAATATGCAAACACGGGCTTCGTCGGCATCTCCCCAATAAATCGAATGGTCTAACAGATAAGACTAGAAATTTCAGGCCATGTTAACCTCCTAGAGTAAAAATTGCTGTCAGGTGGTGTTTAAACATTGAACTT
The DNA here is from genome assembly GCA_030549335.1 of Pontederia crassipes. NCBI lineage: Eukaryota > Viridiplantae > Streptophyta > Magnoliopsida > Commelinales > Pontederiaceae > Pontederia > Pontederia crassipes. The sequence continues at coordinate 44,015,490 of CM060190.1, forward strand.
GTGCCATGTATGTCGGAACATAGGCTTTATGTTGTATTCAATTGTATTTTGATGATGCAAGTTTTGAACATTTGGGATTACTATTTCCGAGTGTCGAAAAGAATTTAGTAAAAATGATAATCTTATGTGTTTTTTGAGAGGTGATAATCTTATGTGCAAAAATTTATATTACTTTTCACTATCTTACATTATGTTTCAGATTAAAATATTAATAACAAATCAAAGAATTTTATGATATCTTTTCATAAAAAATAAGTTTTAACTCAATCCAATTTGCATATAAAAAAACATATGCACCTTTTAGCAGGGGACGAGTGTATGAAAGTCTAAAGATCAATTATATGCATTATATTTCAACTTAATATTTGATAATGTTTTCATTTAATTTTAGTTTAAAAGTAAATAGATGAATTATACATAATTATGCTACATTTTTTAGAGAATCAAGAATTGTCTCATTCCTCTGTCTATCCAAAAAGATATGCAAAAGAGTGAAAATCTAACAACATTTTAAAGTCAAATAGCTACAATGAACTTTATATTAACATTTGAATATAATCCTTATTGGAATAAGTAATGAATACAAACGTTGTAGATTATGATGCACGGGTACTCCGATTTCCTCCACGTACCCGTACCGGTTACGTACCCATACCCGGTACTCCATGGGTACTCTACCCATACGTACCCAATAAATAATTAATTTTAAAAAAATGGGTACTCCAATGGGTACTCGTACCCATGATTTGGGTACACCATGTCTAAAAATTATCAGATAAAACTCAAAAAATGATAATAACTAATCAATGATAATGAATACATTCACACTAAATAACATGATGAATATATATAATAAAATATATTATAAATTTAATATATTGCCGTACCCGTACTCTAATTTTTTAAAATTTGACATATCTCGTACCCGTACCCTTGCAACATAGGTTGTAGATAATTCTCTTAATTTTTCAGAGAACAATCATCTCCTTTGGATAACTACGCAAAAAGATATGTCTAAAAGAGTGCAAATATATCAAGTTGACAAAATTATAATGATTAATTTTTAGCAGAATAAACTTCACCAAGATATTTAAAGACTTTTCCATCAAATCTGGGTCGTGATGTGAATTTGAAATGTAAATATTTTTTTAAAACTTTCCAAAGAACCAATAATAAGCTCATTGGGACGTTTTTGTAAAAACTAATGGCTAAAATACTTCAAGAGTATCAAAATGCAAAAAAAATTATAACAGCTAATTGTTTTGTACAAACAGATAGCAATACTGAAGTTTGAAAGCTATGGAAGAACTTTCAAAGAGTTAGAATGAAATGAGGCTTCAAGGAAAATATCAAAATCAAATATCAACGGAGAGTAATTTTTGAAGTATTTAGAGTCAATTTGTTGAATTTCTTTCTTTTCTCTCTTCTTTTGAATGCGAACTTAAACATTAGAGAAAAATTAAAAGTTATATTTGTTGTGAGATTTTGAGTTCCTCTTGGCACCTTACATCTTGGGCTAGAGAAATGAGTGTGGATTATAAGTTTCTTCTGTAATAGAGGTTTGCCTATCTCTTGAAGCTGAGAAATACAGATTTGATGGGTAGTGGAACAACAATAGCAATCCAAAAGGATCCTTAAGTGATTTGATCAACAATAACAGTCCAAAATGGTCACTAAGGGGAAGGGAAGAAAATGTGATTTGATCAACAATAACACTGTTTGGCTGAAGCCTCATTAAGGGGAAGGGAAGAAAATGTGAGGGAAGGAAAAAGGAGGAAAGGGAAGGGAAATTTTACACCCCAATTTGGGGTTGAAACAAAATAGCACAAATGGAGGGGAAGGGAGGGGAAAAAATGGAGATTCCCCTCCATTCCCCTCCTTTAAAATTCTATCCAAACAAGGAGAAAAAAATTCTCTTCCCCTCCCCCTCTTTACCCTCCTTTCACCTCAATCCAAACACATAAGTGCTATCTAATTAGAACTTAAAAGAAAGTTTTTACCCTTTGTTAAAAATAATTGGAGTGCATGCCATAAATTGTTAGTTATCCTTTAAGACACTAGACTAGATTAACAAAAAAATTGCTAGCCAAAAAGACCCATTGACTTTTTGGCATACTTCTCCAACACCAGATGATCATATAGTAGAGAAATTAACAAGCACTAAAAACATCATCAGAAAAATAGGATAATGTTTCCATGATGGTATTGAAGAACCAATGCTCAAGCACAAATCACATTTCAGAAACATGAGTAGTACAAGTAGCACGGAGTATTAAACCCATAACTATGCATCACATATTCATAAACCACCAATAACCATAATACCAGTAAAAGCATACTCCATGTTCATATAAACCACTTAACACGACTAGAATGCAAAGACAACATAAAAAGCACTAGAAAAACGGAAAGAAATTGCGCAAAGCTAAAGCCTACACTAAAAAAAATTAAAATTACAAAATTTACGGATAACCACACCATCGGAATCAATAGATGTCAAAGATCTCGCTGCCAATGATCATTCTCAACAATCATTAGTCCGTAAGAAAGAAACCCTAAGTTTGGATATCACCAATTCGACTAATAAGCAGCTTATTTCCGAACACATACGCTAAAAATGACCAATAGAAATCCTGACAAACCGAACGAGCAGAGAGATCGGGACTCACGTTGCTTCCTTTCCAGACTTGGTAGACCCTCGGCGTATTCCCATCGGCCTCGGCGCCGGCGGACAGATCCGGACCGCCTGGAGGCGGAGCGACGTACATTTCCACACTCCCTGCTACCCGAACCTTCAGATCCCCAACAGAAAGAAGGCACTTTTGACCCTTCCAGCACCCACCCCTTTCAACTCCTCCTGCCCCTCCCGGACCACTTACGCCATCAGATCCCGGCGATCACGATCGCCACCGCGACCGAAGACGCCCTCGCCTCCCCCTCCTCGTCCTCCGCCCTCCTCGCGCCGTGCTCCGTCTCGGCCGCGGCTCGCGTATAAGCTCCGGCGAAGGGGCTCACAGTGAAGATGGGATTTTTGGTAGCTGGTTTGGTTTATCTTTTGGCAGGCGTCGTCTTGGACTTTTCGGCTGGCAAGAGCGCGTGAGCAGCACGTGGGCAATGGCTGAGTGGACTGGGGGAAGGGAACAGGTATCATTTATATTTCTTTATTTGGCGGTTCCCAAATTTATGTAGCGAATTTTAATAATATTATATATATTATGGAAAAAGTTTCAAAGGCCTATTAAAAAAGATAAAAATAAATTTTAAAATAAATCACAGAAATTGAATACCAGACATTTTGATCTAGAAGTTCAGGCTATTTTTTTTAATCAGTTCTTAATTTCTGGTAATTAAAATCGAGAATGCAATATGATTATGCATATTATCTAAGATTAAAGATTAGCATTTCATCTAATTCAACTAATATAATAAGATCGTTCCACCTTATACGTGCTCAACAATAATTTTCTATATACATACTACTTAAGCAAGAGAAGTCCCACTCACTTATCTCACATTTTGTTCTGGACTATTTTTACTATATCAGTAAATTGTGTTTATAATAGAGAAAAATAGGTTTAGAAAAATTTTCTTATTTTAACTTTTTGTCAAAAAAAAAGAAAAAGAAAAACAGCAATCGAAGGCTTGAATAATGCTTTGGAATAAAAGGAAAAAAATAGAGTTTTCGGAAACAACGTGTTACATGTTATAGGTTGAATGTATTAATTAATCTATATTTCAAAATAGGAAAGTTGACATTTTTGACAAAATATTTGGTTAAAAACTAATATTATAATTTTTTTTATGTGAAGCGAACCGTTTTCCCTATTTGCAAGCGGATTAAAGTGAACCAATTGGCACATGCATTATTTGCAAGCGGATTTTGTAGACTCCAAAATTAAGTCAAAAGGCTTATTTTTCTACTCGTAACAAAACTTACTTTCCAACCTTCTTCCGAAATTCAAAGAAAGAAAATTTAAGAATTTTTTTTTTTACCTTCTGTATAGTACAAATGAATATAACACATCGTAAATAAAAAAAGCATTAAGATATTTTTAAATAACCAAGTTTTTCCAAAAAAAAAAAAGAAAGATCCCAAATGCATCTGGAAATCAAAATGTACACAATTACTTCCCATGGTCATATTTGTCCTGCTGAGTTGAAAAAAAAAAAACTTGTTCTTGGGCTTGACTTGAGATCTGTTCATATCTCATTGACGTGTGGTGTGCGTTGAACTAAATCGAGCATACCAAGTCGGAATCGTTCACGAATCTCAGAACTCAGATTCCAATCCCAACGCTTCATCAGATGGGGATGCATGATGATGATGTCGGCAGCAGTTAAAATGCGAGTTCAATATAGCAAAAACCTGAAAGCAAAACTTTCAAAAATATCTGTGTGACTTGAATTTTAAGAGCACGAGTTGATTTGGTGCTGTGTTCAAACTTTTTTGGTTGAAAACATATAGCGACTCGTCAATAAACAAACTTTGGCTGAGAAATGATTTTGAGAATCCTCACTTAATCTCTAATTAATTTTCTTTTTCATATTCGCTTGTCCAAACAACTAATACCTTGATCCCAACTAACAAAAGTAAAATAATAGATTCTGACTAAATTGATGACTACTAATTTTTTTAGGTCAGTAGTTAGTGACCACACGGGTGTCCAGAATTGAAGTGTTCATACGGGAGCAAAAATAATATACCCTAATTAATGTGAGGGCTCTAGAGTTTGAATTTGATCATAGGGCACGATTCTGCTAACCAATTGTGTTAAATCATTGGTTAACGCTATTAATTTATGTTGAATTTATTATATGATACCAGTAATTAATTAATTATGTCAATCAAATTTAGTTTTCAAAAAAAATTACCAAAAAGAGATCTACATTCATCTATTAATATAGGCACCCGAATTATTTGAGTACAAAAATCTAAGGAGATCAAAAGTCCCAAAAAACATCAAAAGGTGAGTTCTGCTCAGGTTAGCTAAGTGGTCAGCAGTATAATTTGTCTCTCTGCAACAGTATATACATTTGAAAAAAGCAAAACAAGATATTAATTGCAGCATCTCGCCCATGACATTCCATAGCTGCCAAGGGGCATCCTGCCTTGCGATTAATCATGAGCATCAAATTTGTGGAGTTCGATTTCAGCATGAGTGTATCCCTTCTGCTTCGCCTTTCGCAATCCCACGAACGCCTCCATATCTCACTGTAAAGCATATTTGGAGCTGATAATTTGAACGCATCAGCAAAAAAAATCACAATTAGAAGAATAAATAATAAATCCCGCATCAAAAATCTCATCGAGCCGAGTAAATGACTCCTCTAAGTTCACTTTGACCCAGAGAGGGGACGGGGGCTCCCACCGGACCCAATGGTCCATTGGAAAAAAAATTCTTGAAATAAGTAGTTCAAGCCTTGGTGCCATCTCTTAATTTTGTGTGCACTTAACTTGCATAGAAAATTAAGAAACATTACATATGTTCTCTAGTTTTACCATTGGTCCATTATATTCGTGTAGTCATATATCTTTTTTTTTTCATATTCCACTCTTCAACTTTATTTGGCTTGAAAAAGAAATACTTCACACGGATAGCAATTAGCAAGTGTGTATTGTGTAAAATATTATTTGCATGGATGACTTGATCAAAGGTTGCCTAAGAATGGACGGTAAAATGACATTTTTGGAATCTCCCTGTCAATTAGTTAAAAAATATAAGTTATTCGCCATGGAAATTTTGACTGCAAAATCTTTGAAATCCATGCAAGTACAAATCTTGGGATGGACATCCGGTAGAAATTTTGATGTCTTAAATAATAGCGTTGTCAATTATTTTATGGAAAAATAAGATTCGACTTATTTACCCGAAAAAAAACAAAGATTCCACTTGCATTGCTAAGAATTTTATTGCAAAATAAATTCCACTTCAAATCCAAATTGAGTCAGAAACAATGTTCGAGGAAACAAGTAGTACACCTCAATTGGAGGTGGATGATATTTAAGAAATTGGCAACACTATAAAATAATTGTCACCCAAAAAATTTTAGTCACAAGTTTTTTATATTTTAAAGAAATATTATAATTAAATAACTTTGATATTAAAATATAAATGATGCATAATACATTGAATATTAAAATTATATGATATTCACTGCAAATCTTCATTAACTAATCATCATCGCTGTCTTCCTTTTGCCCTCACTTCTTCATAAACTTTAAATCGTCACTTTTGTTTATTTTTTGTAATCGCACAATTGATATTGTCACTCACTTTTGACGTAGATAGAATTATATCCGATCTAAATTATAATAATTGACAAATAATTTGAGATTATAGAGATATTTTTTTTCAACTATATGATCCTTCCAATATTATTGGACACTAATCGATGTGATTTCGTCCGTGTGTTGAATCACTCGTGAATATGAATTTGTGTATTAAAAACTCTTCAGGACGTGTGGCGCGCTTCTTTCAAATTTTAGGTAAATAATAGATTAATTCGGAATATCTTTGAATAACGATGTTAAGAAAAATTAGATGTCATATATATTTTTAGTGATTATTTGAATAAAAATTAAAAATTAAAAATATAAAATATAATTTTGTTACAAAATATAAATTAAATTTTTTAAACATATATTATTTAAATATACAAATCATTTTTTAATTTATTATAACTTTTTATATATACTAAATAAATTATTTTATATAAGAAAGGTAAATAAGAGAAATGGAAAATGAAAAGAAATTGTAAAATAAAAAAAGGTCGCGTAAAAAAACAAAAAAAAAGAGGTGGAATAAGGCCTTTTCCATGAAATCAAGGAGGTGGAACTAGAATCACATAACTATGATTCCACCTCATTTAATGCAGTTTGATTTCACTTCAAAAATCAAGTCATTAGGAAACGTTTGGAGAATTAAGTGAAATTAGGGGTCTGATATTCACTTACTTCAAACGCCCTTCAAAATACAAACTTATAATTCAAACGATAAAATGTGAAAATAATAAAAATGTAAGGCAAATATGCATGATAGACATAGAACTAGGAAACACAATCAACAATCCAAATAAGCATAGCATTGGGAGGAGGAAGAGATAAAAGAAAATACAAAGAAAATAAGGTGGTTTGTGAGAAATGTTCCACCAAATCTTCAACTATTTTTCCTTCACTTTTTGACTCGAAGATGGTAAAAAATATTATATTAAATTTCCCTTTCTTTTGACTATGAGAACACTAATTACATCATATTATTTTCTTCACTCAAAATATAAAGTGGCAATATCTCCAACAATGAACTAATTCACACAATTTTCTTTGCCCTAAAAAAATTAGATGGCAATCTCTTTATAGTAGATTTTGATCTCACAAATATGAACTATTCAATTCACTCACCTAGTACACACACACACACATTCTTCATTTTTGAGTGAAAAGGAAATTCACAAATCTTTATTATTAAGTGAAAAAGAGATTTACCAATCAATTTTTTGAAAACTTCAAAATTAATATCCATATCTAGCTTGGTGTTTTAGTAGAAGCATCACTATATTCTAATATTTTGGAAGTATTTTTTTGGGTTTTTAGTTCATATGCCTTACTCACCTAATATAGGTGTGCAATATTCATTCTAGAAGAGAGAGAGTGTGCAATATTCATTCTAGAGAGAGAGAGAGAGAGAGAGAGAGAGAGAGAGAGATTTGCAAATCAAACCTTTAAAAAGTTCAAATTGGAACTAGTTCAAATTGGAACTTAGATGTAGCTTAGTGTTCAATAGAAGCTTCACTTAATTTTGGCCCTTTTATAAGTTACAAGGAGTTCTCTCGGCTTTGCTTGAGTTATGGGTGGCACAAATTTTTTAGGTGCAAGGATCACCACGGGGAATTCTTGATTGAGCCTGTTTGTGAAAATTATTTTGAAGATCGGGACGGGAATACATGCCTCATTTCACAAGACCACAATACCTAAAAAATATTAAATTATTACTTTTAATATTAATTTAATATTTTTTTTACTTTTTTAATATATGTATATGATTCTTACTATCGTACAAGGAAATATTGTGTTGTATTATTTTTAGTTAATTATATTTGATAATTTAGTACATATATTTATTATTTCCTATAAAAGGGATGAGAAATTGGAACCCTAGAGACTTAGAGACCTATGGAGATCGAAGGTGGTTTTAGAATTAGTCCTATCATGAGGATCGAGGTTGGCGATGAGAGTGGGGCAGCAAGGAAAGAAGAGGTATAGAGCCCCCGACCCAAAATGAGGGCAGGTGTCATCCCTGGCCTTAATCAAACATGATATCTAATCCATTGAACATAGATTTTATACAACAATTGATTGTATATTGCTGACACAAATTTTAAGTGTTTAAGTTTATCAACTTCACATAATGAAAATGTTTGGTTTGCAATGAATAATTTTTATGCACTTAATTTTTCACCAATATTTCATTATATTGTTGTTAAATTTTGATTGAGAGATGAATGTGAAAGTTTTAGATTATTATCTTACATTGTTAAAGAATAAAAATGATCACATCTGAATAAGCATGTATGTGCATTGAGATGAAAAATTATAATGATTAATAGAATTCAATGAGATACTCGGAAAATTTGCCATCGGTTGTAGTTCAACTATAATAGTTGAAATGTAGAAAGATATATCTTTCTATAACCTAAAAATTATCTCATTTAGATATATGTGCAAAAAGTAATGGATAAAATATTACTTGGTATCAAGATGAAAAAAAAAGTTATAATGGTTAATTTTTTGTCCAAAAGTTATAATATTTTAATGATTTTATTGAAGTTTGAATATCAGAAAAAAATCAAAAAAGCCAAAGTGCAATTACACTTCTATTAAAATGTTAAGGTATATAGGATATCCAATTTTGAATCTTATTATACTCAACATTTGCAAATTTTATCTTCTTCATCGTGCTTGAGTGGAATATTATAAAAGATAGTTCAAAATAAATTCTTTTAGCCCTTGTGATATTAAGAGCACCTTGTAAATAGGTTATCTCCTTACTTCTTAAGGAAAAAAAAAGAAGTGAGTTAGATGATTGTACGAGATGTTGTCACGTTATGTCTTGAGTAAAGAAAAGAGTTTAATTATTCGATGGAGTTGCCTTCAAAGGAAGAATTTGACTAGTGAGACTCCAATAATCTCGATGTGAAGAAGTTGAAACGATGACGTAGATCAAGAAATCGGATCGAACATTATTAACAAATTTTGAGTTCCTATTCCTTTCACTTTTGCTATATTACTTGCATGACAGTAGTCTTTTATGTTTTACGAATCAATTTTATACTTTCACACTTAATTTGAGAAATCATTTAAAAAAGTTAAAAAAACAATTTACCTATCATCATTCTATTCTTAGTGTTTTGTGATTCAACAATTTGTATCATAACATATTTTTTTAGGATTTAACCATCTTTTAATGCATGTATGTGTTTTTGTAGGATGGTCAATCGCTTTTTTAATCATCGACTTTCAATTCTTCAAATTTCTCTTATTGAAAATTGTGTACGATAACTTATTTTCTTATATGACCTTCATATTAAGGATATTATTAAAAACAAGTTTCATTTTTTAAAAAAAATATTTTAGTGATTTTTTAATTTATTTTACTTAAACTTAGTCTAAAGCACAAAATCTCATTTTTAAATGTTTTGTTATCATAAGGTTTTTCCAAATTATATACATATACATACATGCATATATGAAGAAGAAAAAATGAAGCATATATATATATATATATATATATATATATATATATAATCATTTTACATCTGACAATGATTCAGACTTGTGCTTCATGGCAAACATTGAGGATGATGGTTTCTCAAACTCATCTTTTTTTTTTGTAGTTCTAGTAGATGTGACAATATTTGTACATGAATTTTTTCTTTAATTAAAAATATCTCTCTGTTAAAAATGAAAATAAAATCCTGATGAATGATTTTACTATTATGAAATATTGAAGAAGGAAAAAGTTATATGTTTGCATGAAAATATATTATTGAAAAAGATATTAATTCACTTAAGATCATTTGTACATTATGTGTTTATTTGAAAAATGAAAACCCTATTTATTTATTTAGTAGGAGATTTGGAAAAGAAATATATATACATTATTAAAAATGAGAATTTGGAAAAGATGATAGATCGTTTTAGGGGGGCAAGAGGGTGCAATGCATTATTGCACTATACGTTGTGCAACTGTTTTTAATACGTTGGATGAAATGTGACAGACGTTATCAGTTCAGAGATTTTATTTCTCTACTGTCTTTGTGAAGGATGTGAAGTGCATCGAAAGCCTTTGTACCAGAGTTGTCTTGATATTTGACCTCAATGAATGAACGACAAACTTTGAAACTCCTTACTAGGAGATGCATGTATTGGAATAAGAAGGCGACGAGGATAATCTTTAGGTCAGTATTTTTTACCCATAAGAATCTTCAACTCCTTGAAGCTAAACTAAATGCCAATGAGCCATACCTTTCACCTCAACTTCGATGCTACATATGCCAACAAAGCGATCGTGTAGCCGAAGGTTGCTCACTCAATTTTGTTTATCCTCACATAGTAGGAAGATGAAAGTAACATGGATTTTGGAAAGATATGGCTTTTGTTTCATCCTTGCATTCATCGCTGCTTGTTTCATAGTGGCACAAGCAAGGGGCGAGGTCCTTGTTTGCATGCTGGAGTGTTGAGGACATCTCGGGTTTAGGGGACATCTTGATTGCTAGGAGTGTTCTTGGGATGACCCGATGTATCCGAAATTCAATCCGACCCGACCAGAGTTTTTTTCTTAAATTTAATTATAAATATAAATAGATTAGTATTAATTTAATAGATATTAATAAATTTTGTCTTTGATGGTGGAGGAGAGAGGGGGAGGGGGCGCCGCCCCTCTCGTCTCTAGTTGTGCGCACATAGAGGAGAGGCGATGGCGGCCCCTCCCCTTTGTGTGTTCCTCTCCGACACTAGAGAAGAGAAGAAGGGGGACATCACTTCTTCCCTCTCTGCATGACGATTGAGTGCACTCATCGGGGGAGGGGATGCACGTCGAAGATGAGAGGAGAAGGAGGCAGTTGCCCCCGTCCCTTTGGTTTCCTGAGCGTCATTGTCGGCTCACGACCAGAGGGAGAAGGGCTACACCCTCCTTTTTTTACTTTTTATAAAAAATATTATTATATTAATATTATATTATATTTATTATTCTAAATAATTTTCCATGTCAATAAAATGATTAAAAAATTAGTTATACTCGATTGTAAAAAAATATTTGATGAAATAAGTTAATAGTTGGAGGATAATTTAGTTAAAAAGTAAAGTTGGTATAACAATTAAAAAAGAGTACAAAGTTTGAAAGCATTTATAGGAATTTGATGCGTCATCACATAAACACGACAATTGTTAAGCTTAGAATCACCGGTGGGGGACATTATAAGTTCGAGGATCAATTAATACAAAATAAAATTGAAAAAATTAAAATGAGAGCACGTTGAAATTAACACAAAATATCATCATGGTCATCATCATTTTAAAGGAAAAGGCTAAAGTTTATCTATTAGCAAAATATGGTGAAAAGTCCAAATACAAGAAAGGAATAAATAAATAAAGCAATGATGTAACCCGACCCGATCCGAATTAGTCACCAAGCCCGATCGGGTCGAACTAGATAAATCGAATGATTGAATCGAATAAGAATAAATTAATATAAGATAATAAAAATAATAAATAGTGATATTTTTATGCTTTCAATGTTCATAATAATATATTGATAGTAGAATTTAACATTGAATTGAAAAATTAAAATGAATAATATAATGAGAAGATATAATTCAATTACTTCTATCTCTCAAACATATTTTAAATTGGATGCACACGGATTTAGAAAAAAATATGGAAAAATAATGCAGAAACAAATTATATCATGAAATAATTTAGGTAAGAAAATTGAAAATTAAAATTTGATTGAGAATGATTAATTTTTTTATACCATCATCATCCGATCGGATCACTCAAATTCATCGAATTAATCGATTAAACTCGAATTTTGATCGAATTTGACCGACTCAAATCATATAATTTCATCCGATTTACAAATTATTTTAAATCTCGAACGCCGATCTAATAAGTCCGATTGAACCGCGGTTGGATCGGGTCTGATAATAAAGTCCGCCCTAAAAAGTGATCAAGGCTATAAGTTGCGGCAAAATAATTATACCAATATATACGTAAAAGGTATGGAATGACTTGGCCTATATGTTAAATAGACAATAAGAGTGGTTATCAATGTTTGTTTAAGCAAGATAATTAAAAAAAAAGCATACTACGTATGGAATCCGCATCAGATCATAGTAGCAGAAACAAAGGCCCAGTGTGACTTTAGAAGCGGAAAAGAGGGATAAAATGTTTTCTAATGTTCCTTTTGTTCTTCTTTTAACTGCTTAGCTGGTTTTGTTGTCTCTTGAAGTTAGAGGGAAAAAAAAAGAAGTATCGTTAACTGCTTTTCGGTTATAAAAGAAATTTCATATTTTTTTTACAGTAAACAAATGAATATGCAAATTATGTTGACGACAAAATTATTATCACGCATAATTGTCCTATTATTAAAATCATGACATGGAATACAAATATTTCGAATTAACTTATACATTTTATGAGCATGCGAAACCCAATCAATATCGAATTATAATTATGGTTTTAAATCAGTATTATTATTTTTTTATAAGGAAAAAAAAATGTTTAACAATCGTGTGGATTTAAGTAAACCCCATGAATCTGTACATGATGCGACAGTGACGTGTACCGGCATTATTGTTGTCTCAGACAAAAATCTACCAACTGCCACCACATAACGCGTCTCGGATCGGTCGGAGCACATTTTTATGCCTCGAAAGCACCGCGGCACATTCCATATGACGTGGCATCGCGTCAAATGGCTAATTATGCATTCCACCTCAGCCGCCAGTCGCCAACCGCCAACGCATTGAAGTCAATGGCTGCTTCTAATTCGAGACGGACAACACAAATTACAAACTAAATAATGCGCGCATAACACATAAATATACCAAAGATTATGAACCTTTAATCTTAATTAATTTAATTAATCACCTCCTAATTAGACAATTCCTTTAAATTGCGTCGTATTAGCTCTTCTTTCTCCGTATACCTTTGGCTCGCTGTTGGAATTCTCGGGCCTACTCCTCGTTAATTAGCTCGAGAAGGTCTCGTCGGCCAGGCCATCGATGGCTCTGAAGACCGTGCCCGCCGCCGACGTCCCGACGCTCGACCATGTCCACGAGAGTCCCATCGTCGCCGCCGCCCCTTTGACGTCGACGACGACGATGGGTTCGCCCCCTCCCTCCCTCTCTCTCTCGTCGTTCTCGTCGACTGTTTAGTACTGCAGAGCTGTGTGATATATGTGATGACATAAATGGTGCGCCGCAGTTGCAGCAACGGCGCCGGCGACGATGTTGACGGAGTTCGTGGTGATTGGGCACCGGGGGAGCGGCATGAACGTCGTGGCTCCGGCGGACAGGAGGCTCAGGGCCGTGAAGGAGAACTCGCTGCTCTCCTTCAACCGCGCCGGAGGCTTTCCCATCCGTTTCGTCGAGTTTGACGTACAGGTACTCTCGTGATTTATATCACTTCTTCTTCTGATATTTTCCTTTCGTTCTTCTTCATTATTAACAGCAAAATAATTCCTGCATCTTCTTTCCATACAAATTAATTCTTGTTTTGATATTAGTTAATTAGTACTAATAAGAGGCACGGTTTCTCAATTTTTTTTGCTTCCGGAGGTGTGTATATATATATATTTATATATGTGCGGAAGACAAAGTTAACGATATGAATCCTGGAATAAAATGACATGATTCCGGGATCTTAGTTCGATAGTCACGGAGTAATTTCCAATTTTTTTTTCATTTCAATAAAAAAAACATACTATTTTAATGTGCAGGTCACCAAGGATGGCTGCCCAATCATCTTCCATGATGATCTGATCCTCACCGAAGAAGCTGTAATTAAGATTTCTTTTTTTCCTTTCAGTGTCCTCTTTCCCTTATTAATTTTCCATTGTTCATACTGTATACATTTTTACACATATACAGGGTGGAGGCATATCTGAGAAGCATATCAAGGAACTTACCTTAGAGGAATTCCTCTCCTACGGTCCCCAAAAGGAATCTGAGAAGGTACTCCCTTTTCTTCCGTATATATATTATTGGCTTAAAAGATATTTTTACATTGGAAAATGAAAAGAAATGTATCGTATATATATTATATATTAATAATTGCAACCTATATGTATATAATATGTAGGTGGGGAAGACAATGCTCAGGAGAAGTAAAGACGGGAAAGCGCTCAAGTGGAGCGTAGAGGAGGATGACTCCCTCTGCACATTGCAGGAAGCATTTCAGAAGGTGGCTGCCCACTTGGGTTTCAACATCGAGCTCAAATTTGACGACTTCGCTGTCTACAGAGATGAAGAGCTCATCCATTCTTTACAAGCTGTTCTCAAGGTAGTATATATTATTACTTACTATATAATAATAATATATATAATTTCGACATAAGGAGAATGATTATATGTTAATGTGATTTTAATTAGGTTGTCACTGAGCATGTCAACGGCAGACCAGTATTCTTCTCAACCTTCCAACCAGATGCAGCTCGGCTGGCGAGAAGACTTCAGAGTGATTACGCTGTAAGAATACCTTTATCAGTTGATTAGTTATAATATCAAGCTCAATCATTTTCCTGTAATCAATGATTTCATACGTTCTGATTTGTCAACAGGTCTTCTTCCTCACCGAAGGAGGCACTGAGACTTACGACGACATCAGACGGAACTCGCTGGATGAGGCCATAAAGCTGTGCCTGGAGTGTGGACTGCAAGGCATAGTCTCGGACGTACGTGGAGTTTTCAGGAATCCAGCAGCAGTTCCCAGGATCAAGGAATCAAATCTCTGTCTCCTCACATACGGGCAGCTCAAGTATACATGCTAATTTTAATCCTTCATGTTTAAATTTCGGTTGACTTGATATCGGGCTTAATTAGTTATTTCTCCGATTGCAGCAATGTCCCTGAAGCAGTGTACATGCAGCATCTGATGGGCATTAATGGCGTGATCGTGGATCTGGTCGAGGAGATCACTGAGGCCGTCTCAGATCTCATCAAACCTGCCGCAGAAGCTGCTGCCATGGATGTAGGATCCGGAGATGGAACGACAAGTAAATGCGGCATGGAGGTGGTGGATGATGACAGGCAATGCACAAGATGGATCAGCACGAAGCCCAACTTCTCCCAAAGGGAACTGTCTTTCTTGCTCAGGCTCATACCTGAATTGGTGCAGGGCTAATTCCATTAGTCAAGTTAATTATTTTTATGTGCTTGTTCAAGAATTGTTTCCTAATTACTTGATGATGATGACCAATTAGGCATATGATTACCCTCACGACATCCTCTTTCAACGCATAAATTAATTATTTTATTTTGTTTCATTATTACGATCTCCGAAGCCACATAATTTTCTTACAGAATTTTAGAATTATCTTTATGGGAGTGTTTGGATAGTAGAACTCCATGATAGGAACACGTGACATTTTGAAGTTTTTGCTGGAACTTTTTTTTTTTTTGCATTTTTTTTCTTTCTTTTCAAATTGAGATTTTAATTATTTTTAATATTTATATATTATTAATTTATTAATGCATTATTATTTAATTTATTATATTAAATTACAAAGTATAAATTATATAGTTCTAATAATTAAAAATATTTTATTAAATTAAAATATTTTTCTTAGTATTGTAGTATAATAAAATTATAAAAAACATATTAATTAGCCGAATTGATGTAACATTATATTAATTATATTAATAATTTTATAATATTAATTAAATAAAATTAATGTAAAATCTTATTTATAATATTATATTTATTATAATAAAATTTTATTTAATTAATATGCTCAATTGTTTTTTTTAAATTAAATTAAATTTTAAATAAATAAATACATATAATATTTTTATTTACTATAATTTTGTATCTTATAAAATAATAAATTATATTATTAATTCTTACTTTTTATTCAAACACCTACTAAAATTTATCTATCAAATTAATTTTTTAAATTTTTATTATTATATTTTTTATCTAAACACCTTCTAAATTTTTTTATCAAATTAATTACTTCTCGACAACTTACGGAAATTCAAAATCCCCAATTCAAACACAAGAGAAGGTGTTGATTATGAATAATGAAATTACTTCAAAAAGCCCATAACTGCAAAACTGAGTAGAAAGCCCGCAAAGGAGCCCAGTAACAGGAACACTGGGCCCTCTAAGCTGGCCAGCTGAAGTAGGTTTAAGAATTTATGATGCCCTATGCGGATGCATAATAAATCAAGAGAATTTATTATTCAGGTGTTGATTATTTTTCATAAGAAATAACAATCCATATCTACCTTAGATAAGGATCATCATAAATATATGTTTAAGAAAATAATGAGGAGATTGTAACCATGCATTCATCATAGCTTTGAAAATTTTCAAGCCTAAAGCGAGATTATATATATTTTTACTTCAATAAAAAATAATAACATATTTGAGGTCTTTTTAACTTTATGAAAATATATAATTTTATCATTTAAAGCAATTAGTTTATGAAGATTAAGGATTTGTTTGGCAAATAATTAATAATGGGGTGATGTGGTGAGTGATGAGGTGAGGTGGGGTGGTGTACCATTAGAAAGTCCATGTTTGAATAATAAATTATATAAGATGTGGGGTGGGGTAACGAATATTTTATTTGTATAAAAGTTATTTTTATCCTTTATTATATATTTAAAATATTTATAATTATTAATTAGAGGTGAACATGAACTGGGATGACCTGGTTGCCCTCGTCCGCACCGGTTATGATTTTTCAAATTTTTTTCCGAACGACGTTTCATTTTTTACACCCGTCCGGGTCGAGTCGGGATCGAATCCAGATTTTACGTCCCAATCCGGTTAAATATATTATATTAATATTAAATTGTTTTTAAATAGTATATTTATGTTTATTTTGAATAAAATTTTATATTTACTAAAAAGTTTTATTTAATAAAAAATTATAGATAAATATGTATTCATATTAGAAAGAGAGATGGGAGGGGGATGTGGTTTAAGTTGGTAAGAAGAGAAATAATTTAATTTGATAATAAAAAAGGAAAGATGTTAATTTGGTCAAAAATAATCTATCCCTCTTCGTTCCATTAATTTGGTGGAATGAAAAATTTAGTGTTTAAAGTGCTTAATTATTCCACCATACCCTTCTTAACTTAAATAAAAAATGTAGCCAAACATGTAACTAATTTCATTCCTCCATATTCTACTCTACCTCTTCATAGCCCTCAATTCAAACAGACCCTAAGAGGCCTCAAGCAATTCACCTCCCCCTCGAGTCAGCCTGCTAATAAAATAATAATATATATGCATCCTCAATACAGTAAACATTGGGAAAAAAGAGAAATTAGATTTTCTTTACATATTTTTTAAGATTATTCCATAATCTTCCCATAAACTATCATGATTTTTTACATCTAACTTCAAATTAGGAACTTATTTTTTTGGACCCCTAAACTATCACGATTTTTTTACTTTAGTCCTTTGTCCACTTCTGTTATATTTTCCGTTACTTTTATTTTTGTTCATTTATGAAAAGACTAATTTACTCGTCTCTACAAAAAAAATCATGAAATAACAAATATAAAAATAAAAAAAATGTTGGAAGGATCAAAGTGGTAAACAAAAAGAATGACATTTATAAAAAAAGATTAAATTATCCTCTTCCGATTTTTTTATTTTTCCTTTTCATATTTATTATTTCATATGTTATGTAGGAAGGAGTAATTTAGTCATTTCATAAATAAAAAAAATTAAAAGTAACGAAAATGTAATAGACATAGACGGAATGTCTAAAGTAAAAAAATCATGATACTTTAGTGATACAAAAAAATAAATTCATAGTTTAAAGTTAAATACGAAATATCATGAAAATTTAAAAAATATTTATGAAAATAACCCTATTTTTTTAATATAATCTCATCCTCCTTTTTTTTCATTGTCTTTCTCCTTCTTCTCGTCTAAGCCCTAGATTAAATATATGCCCTAAAGCTTCAGGTAGGCATAAAGATGAAGACGAAGGAGAAAAGAAATAGCATGGGATTGAACTTTTATGTTAGGGTTAATATTAGGTTTTGATCGAAAGTTGATAGTACCTACAATAATATTTGTGTGAATATTACATCAATTTTGGAATACACTATTATGATTTATGATTAAAATTATCTATTTTAAGACTTAAAACCATTCATAGTTCTAATTATTAATCATAACCACATAGTTAAAATTTAATACCGAAACATAAGAGTTTAAGTTGGATGTAACCAATTTGTTTGGTTGCAAGTTACAACCAAACGATCTCATCCCTTGGATATGACATTGACGAGATGGAAGGCCGAGATTCGTGCGCGTTGAACCCTTGTTTTTTTTACATTGGCCGCTTTTTTTTCCTCTTTGCCGGTTTGGTTTTTCCCCCCTTTTCCCCATGAAACCTTTTCCCCAAATCATTTCTGCCTCACCCCTCCGTCGTGTTCGCCATTTTCGCCACATCTCCATCGTTGTCGCCTCTGCCGCATTCCGTCGCCGTGGTCTGATCTTGTCGCCGCCGTCGCCATTTTTGCGTTCTCCCCGTCGCGTTCCCCCACTGTGATGAGATCCGTCGTCGCCGCGTTCCTGCTGTGGCCGCCGCATTGAACCCTCATCGTGGTCTGACCTTGCCGCCGCCACTGCCATTTTCGTGTTCTCCCCGTCGCGTTCCCCCGCCATGATGAGATCTGTCGCTGCCCATCGCGCTGTCGCCTACCGGCTGCTGCACTAACATGGTCCATCCTGTCGCCTCCATCGCATTCCATCGTCGTCGCCGCATCTGCTTCACCGCCGCCGCGGCTTCACCCCTGCTGTTTCACTGTCGCCTCCATTGCTATTTCACCGCCGCTGTGTTCTATTGCTACCGCCGCATCCATTCCATTGCTATTGTCGGCACTGCTTCACCGCCGCACGCATTCCGTTGCTGTCGTCGACTTTGCTTCATCGCCGTCGTAGCGACTGCTATTGTCTACTACTGTTTCACGGCCACGTGCATTCTTCTTTAGGTATTGCCACAGTGTATTCTTCTTTAGGTGTTTGATGTTCAAAAAAAATGTTGAACTAATTAATATTGTATACATTGTCTTACTCAGATTGTCATTTACATTGTGCAGACGATTAATGTCATCTAACACGAGCAACACCATGAGCATGCGTGAGACATTGTGTGAAGATGAGAGTACATTTTACTTAGACAACATACAACAAAGGTATAAATCAAAATCCTTTTACTACAACTTGTAAAGCCATGTGTTAACTCATAATACATTTTTAATAGCAATGTGCAAGATGTTGGAAATGATGATCAAGAGATGGAAGTCATAGGTCAGGCTTCAGTCAGGCTTCAGAATAATTTACTGATAAAGTCAAACCATATATTGGTATGACATTTGATTTTGAAAAAGCAAGATATGATTTTTATAATTGTTATGCTACATCGATTGGATTTTTCGTACGAACACATGTTTCTTATAAGGCAGGAGTAGGTAGAAAATTCTCGAGTATGGTGCTCGTTTGTTCAAAACAAGGGCGTAAAGGCATTAAATAAAATGATGGCAAAGAATCATTTCGAAGAAGAGAAACACGAAGTGAATGCGGTGCACATTTATTCATCGGCAAAAGAGTTGATGGAAAATGGGTTGCAAAAAGATTTGAAGAACAACATAACCATTCTTTGGCAACGCCTTCTAAAGTACTGAAAATGCATTCACATTTTATTCTAAGTGAAACTTCGAAGGGGGTCATTAACAACTTACACAATGCTGGCATAGGACCATCAAGTATTGCCAGGGTTCTTAAGTATTATGGAGAGCCAACAATTACAAGTAAAAAATGTATGAACCACTTGAAGGCAGTAAGAAAGAACAATGTTGGCAATGAATGCATGTGTGTCATTTCTTACTTCAAAAAGAAAAAAAGAATGATTACGAGTTCTTTTTTAGGGTGCAAAAGGATGAAACAAACACCGTAAGAAATATTTTTTGAGCTGACAGTAGATCGATGGATAATTATCTAACGTTTGGAGATGTTGTCATTTTTTTATACTACTTATAGAACTAACAAGTTTTGCATGTCATTTGCACCATTCACAGTGGTCAATCATCATAGACAATCTATATTATTTAGTTGTGCCTTGCTCGCAGATGAGACTAAAGAATCATTCACTTGGTTGTTCGAAACATAGTTGGAGTGCATGAATGAAAAGCATCTGATATCTATCATCGCTGATCAGGACATTGCCATGGGTAATGTGATTCGCAAAAGTATTTCTAAGTACAAGACATCGATTTTGCATCTGGCATATAAAAAAGAATGCAGTGATTAACACAAAGAATTTGTGTGGACGAGGCAACTTCATGAAGGAATTTAAAGATTGGATACACATATCAAAGATTGAAGAATTTGAAAAGAGATGGATTGAGATGAAACAAACCTATGAGATAAGTGGACGAGACAACTTATGGCCATTGGGTTAAAAATATGTACAATAAGAGTCACTATTGGGTCCCATGCTATTTAAGTGATATCTTTTTTGCAGGAATGTCTTCCTCACAAAGATCAGAAAGTATGAATGCCTTCTTCTATGGTTATGTCAATTCTAATACCTCACCAACAAATTTTGTGTTTCAGTACGATGAAGCTCTTTGTTCACGTCATGAAGCTGAAGAACGTGAAGATTTTAAAAACTTGAACTCAACGACTTCTTTAATTTCACGACACCTTCTGGAAATGCATTCGGACAAGGTATATATACAAAGTATGTTTGCTATTTTCCAAAAAAAGTTCAAACAACTTAATGATTTTCATACCGAAAATATTAAAAAATGATAATCAAATAGTATACTCTATGTATTTGTTGGGGAAGGAAGATCAAAGACGAAATCTTGTGGAATATAGCAATCAAGATAAGATTTCAGTAAGATGCTCATGTAAAAAATTTGAGCAAGAAGATATATTTTGTGTCCATATTTTGAATGTCCTTAATAAAAAGAGGATTACAAGTTTACCCAACGAATACATACTTCATCGTTGGACAATGGATGCTCGGTACTCAAAAGCACGTGCAATTCATGACAATGCCAATATGTCTACATATGATTCTCATGTTATAACCCCACTTCAGAAATTTATATAGCGAATAAATATGTGTAAAGTTAATGATTTCGTCATGCGTTCGCCTGACTTCTTAGAAATTGGAGTTTCTGTTATGAAAGAACTTATTGAACGGTTCGAAGCATTGAATGTCACAAATCAGATGCCTTCAAATAACGCTCATACTATGTTTAGCCAAACTTCAAAAGAATTGGACAAAATTTTTCATGATCCAACTTTTGTAAAGGCCAAAGTAGACCCAAAAGAATACAAAGGCTTAAGTCTGGTGTTGAAGTTTCAACTTCTCATTGCGAGCGTAAGAAGCGTATATGTGGTAAGTGTGACGGGGAAGGCCATTATAGATTTATTTGTCTTCAAAAGGTATAAAGAAAATTTCATGCTTAATGCTCTTACTGTGATTTTTGAACTAACAACTTGATGTCTTATTTTGTTTCTTTGCATAGAATGAAAATTTGAAGAAAAAGAAAAGAATTGAAGACAGTGCAGAAGAAGAGGGTGTCATTTAATGGTATACAAGTAATAAATTTCTTACTGAATATATAGTTGTATACATGCTATTTTAATTAGCCATGATTTCATCAAATATATAGTTGTTTACTTACTAAATTTTACGTTTTGAACTGTAGGTAATAAAGGCTTTGTTATCTTCATCTATTGCTGGTTTGTTGTGCTGTTGACAAGAGAAATGTGTAAATGTAGTTGTTGTGTAGTTGGTCCTTCTTGCTAAGAGTACTGCTGGCTGCTACTCTCCTGTATTTGATATATCATGTTGCCAAATTTTTAATAGTTGGCTGCTACTCTCTTATATTTGAGAAATCATGTTGATATATCTTTATGTTGTGTATTTGACATATCATGGCTGCTACTCTTTATGTATGCCAATTCTTTGTTTTGTATTTATGGCTTCACAGGATGTGCTCTTGGGGATTATTGTTGATGTGTGATTATTGTTTCCGTATCTAATCCCTTTTATTACAATTTATCAACTTTCAGTGATCCATATGTAGTTGATGTTTGTTAGATCAAACTTATCATGGACCTCAAATTCATCATCGTAATATTAGGACCAATGTGTCGTTGAACATGTCCAGAACAGTAAAAAAATGCTGAGCTTTCTTTCTAAGACCCCCAATGATGCAGCGTGCGTCGCGTGAGGGTGGTCTGATATGCATGTGTGCCTTTTTCCCCATTCCAGAAGCTATTCAGATCATTTGATAGGTTCTGAAGACCTTGAGATTGGTTTTTGAAGGTTCCAGTAAGATTACCAAAGGGGATTTTGAAATATCAAACATAGAAGATGCTGAACCATTTGATCCTGCTGAACCATTTCAAAACAAAAGGCTCCTTTAGCCAGACTGTTACATTCATTTAAAAAATGATAGAGAAATACTACAATTTACATATGGCAATCTCACATAGCATTCTGATAATGGCCTCATCACAGAAATCAAATAATGCATTACATTCATTTAAACAACGATAGAGAAATACTACAAGTTACATATGGCCTTATATATCGCATCTCATTTGAGAAGATATAATAGCATTAAAAACAAACATGCTATTATCACCTTATACAATTTACATTTTCTTTTTTCGACTTCAACGAGAGCTTCAAACTTCTCACGATCATCTTGAGCAGCACGATCATTTAGTTTCACTCTTTTCAACAAATCATTGATGAGACTTTTGTATCGCGATTCAGCAGGTAGATCCTACCATCGAAAGTAATCACAAGCTCCACTTAGTTGAAGTGAAAATTAAAATAAAATATTAGATATGATATCAAATTAATATTAAATAACTAAAGCAAACAGTCAAGTTTGCCCAAATGCTACATATTAGATATGTGCTCACTTGATAATTCCTACATCCATAAAATCTTCACCCTAGATTATTCATAGTCCAAGATGTCTTAATGACGACTTATTCTTGGCAATCACATTGTAGTGTAGTAACATTAGTTGTAACCATTACTGAAAGTATCAAATCAATAGATTAATTGTTGAACCAACTAATTCAAATGTCAAAAGATTTTGATAAATCATACACATACCATAGAATAATTGCATCACAGAAAAGAACAATTTGTAGAATAAATTTGTCTTAGCCACATTACCAGAGGGGTTCGTCAGTGCTGTAGCAGCAGAGAGTTTTGTGGGCAGCGATAGATTGCGTCGGCAAGCGGAGTAGCAGCAGTTGTGGAGACAGCGGCGAGGCAGAAGCACACAACAGCGGTGGAGACAACGGCGGTAGCAGCGACGAAGCAGAATCATGAAACAACGGTGAGCGGTGGCGGCAAAAAGTATCAGAAAAATATCACGACCTAGAATTATGACGAATTTCAGTGATCAAACTAAACTTTCGTTGCAGAAAATAAAAACGGGAAAGGAAGGACAACCACCAAGAACCCTAAACCCTAAAACAAAAGAAAACGAACGGATGGAAAATGTAAATCTCGAAATAATTGAAAAAAGGAAAAAAATCATACCAAGTATAACAGTTGTGATTCAGAACAACAGCAACAGTGGCGACGGCGACAGATCAGAGCAGATCACAATGACGACGGGTTAGCAATAGCAGCGACGACGACAGATCGGAGCAGATCACAACGTCAGTGGGTAGCAACAACAGCAAAAGCGGCGGCGACGACAGCAGATCACAACGATGACGAGTTAGCAATAGCAGCGACGACGGGTTAGCAATAGCAGTGACGACGACAGATCGGAGCAAATCACGACGTCAGTGATTAGCAACAACATCGGCGGCGACGGATCACGACGTCAGTGAGAAGCAACAGCAGCGGCAGATCACGGGGTCAGTGAGAAGCAGCAGCGGCGGCGGCAGATCGGAGTACATCACGGTGGCGGACGGCGGCAGATCTCAGCAGATCATGGCGGGGGAACGCGACGGAGGGGGTGAGGCGCAAATGATTTGGGGAAAAGTTTTTATCAGGAAAAGGGGGAAGAAAACCAAATCGGCAAAGAGGAAAAAAAAAGCAACCAATGTAAAAAAAATCAAGGGTTCAACGCTTTGCAACCAAATAAATTGGTTGCATCCAACTTAAACTCGAAACATAATATCAATTAATGATCATGCACAAACATTGAACTAAAAAAAATTAGTTAACTTTTATATATTGTTAAAAATGTGTGGTCGCCGGAATGGCATCATGATCAATAACCTAATGGCCACTTTCAATGACATCAATAAATTATTAAGCTTAAATTGAGCACAACAAACAGTGTGAATTTTGAGGATCCCATCAAAATCAGTCGAAAACGAAACATCACATCTTTTTTTTTAAAATGGTTTCAGTCCTATCAAAGAGAAACTACACGATTTAACCTCGAAAGAGACCTTTTTTTTTTAAAAAAAGAAAGACTATTTTCATAATTCTCTTTTAAACTATCATAATTTTTTTAATCTAATCTTAAACTATAATTTTTTTATTCCTAAACTATCGTGACTTTTTTATTTTAATCATTTTGTCCACTTATGTTACATTTATTTTTTCTCCATTTATGAAAAAATTAAATTACCCTTTTTCGCGTAATACATAAATATAAAAAATAAAAAAATATTCGACTATCGACGAAGAAGAATAATTTTTTTTAATTTTTTAATTTATTATTTAATGTATTATGTGATAAGTGATAATTTAATCTTTTCATAAATAAAAAAATAAATGTAATAAAAATATAACAGAAGTAAACAAAAGGATAAAAATGGAGAAGTCGCGATAGTTTAGAGATAAAAAATCGTGATAGTTTAAAAGAAGTTTACTAAAATAATTCAAAAAAGTAAGTGACTATGTATTGTTAATTTGTTATTATGTCATATAATTTCTATTTCACAATTCATGCAAAAATGACTTGAAAGGCGGCCGACTGAACCAAGTCAAAGTCTGGAGGGGTTAAACCAAGTCGGCAATTAAACCGTGTTACTGAAACACGAGGTTGACCCAAACTCACGGGAAAACCACCTTTGAAAAGTTCACTGTTCTGGACTTTCATTCAAATTTTTTTCTCTCTTATGAATTAATGTCATAAAAATAAACGAGTCCAACATGTATTTAACTACGAACTTTTTTTTAAAAGGTTGGACAACTGTATTCACAATTTTTTTTCTGATGTTTCCAGAAGTGATTAATCTAATATGAACAGAAAAAAACTCATAATGAGTTTTGATGTTTAGATATTTTATTTCGAAGTTTAACTCAGTTAAAGACGGAGCCAAGTGCAATAAGTAGAACTTGATGTAGTGATTAGAGTGCACTATTTCTTTTCAAGTGACCAGAGCTTGCGTCAGAGTGACACCACTCATTACAGAGTCAGATTTTGACATACAAAATTTGAGGAAAAAAATCATAAAAATTTTCCTTTTATATGTTTTCAATTTTCAAGTTCTCTACTCTTTACATTTTTAACTTATTTTTTTAATACGATCATTTACTTGAGATCCCCGTGAATTTAAAAAAATTTACTGCCTCGGTGTGGAACTTGTCCTAGTGTTGTATATTTCTTTTTTATTTTTAAATTGAGGTGCAAAATTATAATTTTATAATTAAGAAAATTTAAAAATTGGTTGGAACTTGTCCTAGTGTTATAGATTTCTGATAAATTTTATAAATTGATATTGAAATTAAGATTTTGTTATAGTTGAAATTCAATGAAATAACCATTTTTACATGTTCATGAAAGTGGACATTGAGCATATACACAAGTCTTCTTTGTCATACAAGTAAGAAAACTTCGACACCTATTGGTTCAATTGAGAATTGATTTGAAATTCCATAATATGGAAAGGTAATCAATTTTTGGCAAAACATGCAAGAAACTAAATTAAATATCATTAAACCATATAAACCAAAGTCAATAAAATTAAATCCTGAGATAGAAGAAAGACTAAATCAAGGTGACCAAGACAAGAAAAAAGAAACAATGTGTGTATAATACCCACCTAGACACAACTCAATGGAGGTTTAATTAACTAATTAATATGTGGGAAATTATTAAGGAATGAGTATTAATTTGTTTTTCTCAATTATAAGGGAATATCATTGACCTAATATAAAAAAATTTTAAAAAATGACAAGTCTTAACCACTTCAAACAGGTGATTGGTGAAGTATTCAGTTTAATTTCTATAGTAATTTCCTGTTGACAGGACTGCTATCCTAATGAAGAGGAAGAGGCACATGGTGCCTACTACTTTCCAAATTATCTTAGTAATTTTTACATGCATTTCCTGGGAAGAGAACTTGGGTGCCAAAAGCAGCAGCATTGCAGTGAAGTTTCCTGAAACAAAGTTGAAAGATAGAAGAATATCATTAGTTGTATGGCACAACTTTTTTTTTTCTTACACATCTCTTTGACAAAAGAGAACAAAAGAGCAGAATGTGCATGTCATTGATTTCCTAATTATGTAGGTTACCCAGAATTTTCCCTCTGCAGGAAGCAGTGAAATTCAATTCTGATAATTTTCACTGGTCAGTTTTATGTAGTCTTTTCTAATTCCTGTTAGTTTGAACACCCACAAGAATCCCACAATAAACAAAGATTACATCATCCCATGCCAAGAAGCAACTAAATAGAGCAAGACAACTGAAAGCACATATATAAATGTAAAGTAAGAAAAAAGATAGAAGTTTTCCCTTCCTGAAAACAAGGAAACTTTTGTTCTTCTCTTCTCAGGTTTCTTATCTGGATGATTAAGCTGCCAGAAGGAAACGATGCCCTCGTAAAGGCTGGCTAATTATTATTTTATTGCCGGATTCTTTTTATTTATTTCTTATTTTCGGAATGCATAGATGTAGATATATTATTCTTCTTATTTATTTCTGAAGATGCAAAAAAAAAAGAAGGAAAAAAATAGGAAAATGGGAAAAAGAAGAAGAAGAAAAGTAGTCCCCCGAACGCCACAAAGAGAACTGGTTTTAAAGACTTGTCAAAGAAAAGGTTGCAGGAGTTTGAGTCTTGTTCACGCCATTTGGGTCGTCTCCTGCCTCCCACAAACTTTGCTATAAAGAAGCATCCCTTTCCTCCCTCCCTCATGAAACGCGCACCTCTCTCTCTCTCTCTCTACTACACACCTCTCTTTAACTTCCTTTTTTAGTTTTTAACCTTTCTTCTCTTCGTCTACTTCCTTCCTGTGAATTTATTGAGCATGGAAATGGGTCACAAGTTTCCTTAGTTTTCGCAGCTGATAGCGCTGAGCTGTTGCTGCGCAGTCGGTTGCGTGCATGGAGTGGCCAAGTTTCGTCGGACAGCACGGAGTACTGAGACTGCCGCCGGGGTTCCGGTTCCACCCGACCGACGAGGAGCTCGTGGTAGAGTACCTGAGGAGAAAGGCCCTCCGCTGCCCGCTACCTGCGGCCGTCATTCCTGAGATCAACCTCGGGAAGCACGTCGACCCCTGGGACTTGCCAGGTCTGCGCGCACGATCGCGTCCTGTCTTCGAAAGCCGTCGTCTTTTTTCTTTTTAATTCGTTGCACGCGCCGTGGCGGCGCTGATCGATTTTAGTGCTCGAGAGCTGCCTTTTCTTTGTATTCAAATATGCTTTTTCTGGTGATTCAGGTGGAAGCCACGGAGAACGATATTTCTTCAGTCCTGGGGAGACGAAGCGTCCGGTTAACGGCGGCCGCAGCAGAGCGACGTATTCTGGGTACTGGAAGCCTGCGGGGAAGGACATGCCCGTAATGGCCTCCTCGCAGCGCAACACGGTGGTGGGCATGAAGAAGGTCCTCGTTTTCCATCGAGGGAAGCACCCGCGCGGTTCTCCGACCGATTGGATCATGCATGAGTACCGCCTCGTCGCCCCCGCCGCCGCCGCCGCCGCCGCCGAAGCCACGGCTCCTGGTTTCGCCCCAAGGAAGAAGTCGCTGCATGGAGTATGTGCACAGACAATTTTTCTTTTCAGAAATATAAACAAAATTTTTGCTCAAGAACAGTAATCTTTTGGATGGAGATGGATTGAGGGAGATCTAACTAATCAAATTTTCCTGACCGCGTCCTCCTGTTGTTTCGTGTGCCAGGGTGAAATGCAAATGCCAAAGACGCTGAGCTGCACGGGCCAAACCGAGGACTGGGTAGTTTGCCGCATATTCAGGAAGAAATCGAAGGAGACGGTATCAAATCGCGGTCGGCTCCACAACGATGCAGGAGGAGCTGTTCGCGTCGACCGTGAAGGTACGGCGGCAGCGGCGCGGCCGTCGTCTTCTTCTGGTTCAAGCTGCATTACAGATGACGATGCATCAGAGGAAGGAGACGGTTGTAGCAGCGATGACGCCGCTTCATCTCCGTTTGTGGAGAAAACGTCTTAAAAATGTGATCTTTTCCTTCCCTCTTTCATAATGTGCTAGAGATCTTCCCACTGTTACTTTGGATCAGCTCAACCAACGATTGGGGGCTGCGCAGCTTCAAAGATCATGTAGCTTCTGCATCTCACTGTAATCCTTTCCTCCAGTCGATTAATGCAAAAAAGTTATCTTCGCGGAATTGGATATTAATAACTAGCGGAAACAGAGTAAGCTGATACTTCTATTCTTCTAAATCAAAACAAAAAAACAGTGCTTCGAGATTGAGACAGTGGAGAAAGAAGAGAGCTCAAAGGTTATTGGCCTTCTAGCAGCAGCATAAAAAGAATTTCCACTTAAGAGGAAAAGGAAAAAAAAAAACAGAAAAGAACACAGGATAAGGGGGCATATATCCATGTGGTGAGTAAAAGAGATGCCTTTGTTGAGTATAATTTTGGCTCAATCATAAAATGATTGCCTTGCCTTCTCATATACTTGATTGTTAACAAAGAAGTCATTTTTTTTCTCATTCCTAATCGATCACTAACCATGACTATTATTAACTCCAACACAATGAAACTTTGGAGGTTAAAAAGAGATGCTTTTGGGATACAGCTGAAAGAATATCAACTTTGTGAGCATAGGGTCCATGGGTAAATAGACATGTTAGCCCAGCATATCTTCACTAAATTTGCTTTGACCAGGGGATGCGCTGTGAGGAAGACACCACGAACCAAAAGGACTTGGGCATCAGATGTCATCTTCATCATCCGTCGTCCATGGGCAACTGAGCACTTTTGTTTGGACACCATGTCGAGGGGAAAAAAGAAAAATGGATCTAACTACTACTGCATGAATAATCACAGATGGATACTACTCTAATTGACAGCAACCAATTAGTGATCTAAATTAGCTGAACCTCCTCATGGGAGTGGGGTCATAGTTATTGCAAAAATTTGCAACGAATGGAGGTCCCTTACACAAAGTCCCCCTCCCAGTCGTTGTCTGAGAAAACACTCATATCAAGGTGTTCATGAGTCTGAAGCAACATCTTATGAAGGGATTTTGAGCGCCCAACAAGTCGATGATAAAGACAGAGGAGAACAGTGATTGGATATTTAGACTAATGTGCTCATCAGTGCTTAAGTTCTGGTTATGGAACAAAAACACCTCTATCAGAATTTGCTGCAGTCCGAAAAGCTTGGTTGCTTATATATTTACACTGCAATCAAATGTTCTTCCGGATGAAGACAAGACATGCAGCGGCTCAACCCAACTTACTAGGAATAACAAGTCAAAAGTTCGTAATCATATGTTATGTGTCTGGGCAAGATATTCGCACGCACAAGTAAATCTACTGCATCCTGCAATCTCCAATTTGGAATCTCCTCCTCCTGTAGCTCTCTCATGACTGTTCGTTAGGATCAAATAAATGATTCAGAAATGGCTTCGAAACTAGTTAATTAACACCTTAGTAATCAGTACAATAGTGTCGGTGATTGATTGGAATGATTACTTGAGTGATTGATGGTAAAGACAGTAGGGGAGGGGGCAAATGATGACCGGCTAACAACTGGGGTTATATCTTTAAGAACAGTTGGATCATGGGTACCGAGTTAAGTCACCTGAAACACTAATAATAGTGCAGAAATAATGGAACAGCTCCACTGGAATCAATGAGTCATTTAACATAATGCACTTGGGATTCATCATCAGTACGCGGGGGACTGTGATGGGATTTTAAAAAACTTCTCCAATTCGCATTGCAGCAAGCAGAAGCATCTCCGAAATGAAATGATAAGACATGCTTTCAGAAAAAGGTAATTATGCAAGACAAGAAAAAAGGAAGAAGAAAAGAGGAGAGAGAGAGCATATGATGTTAGAGAATATATCTCATGTGCCGTGATCAGCAATTGGAAGCCAAATCCTAACCACAAAAAACTGATGTCCCTCTTTTATGCTCTACATATCTAGCATTTTCAGCAGATTCTGGCATTCTGCCACAAGCTTCCCCGGACACTGTTTAAAAATGATAATTTGCTTTATATTGTTTTTAATCCTTGATCAATGGATCCCACAGCAAATGATTGTTTCTGTGTTCCAAGCTTTCGCTTTCGCTTACGTTAATGTTTTATATTCTGGTCATACAGCCAAGAAGCAGAATCATGAGCTGTAAGTAGTACTCTCTCATCCTTAATGATTCAGACATGCACGCAGTGTGTATTTGATCACCGGATTGCTTACAAGAGAAAAAAATGAAATATGGATCATTAGGCAAGAAAGAGATTGTCATGAGATACGAGTACATGAATCAATCTCTTGATTTTGATTCTTGTTATCTTGTACAACCAAGAAGGAGCATTTTGTTCTTTTTTTCATCCTTATATTAAGCACATGGACCGGAAAGAAAAAAAAAAACACGTATGCTTTCCTTATTCGATATATATGCTTAGTTGATTGAGAAGTGTGTAGTAGTGGAATCAGAAAATTATATTGTTTGGTAAATTTAAAGGTTGAAATATGTGAGTGATAAATGTAGGCTGAAATAAATAAATAAATCACACAGTAATTTATCTGGATGAACGATTTGATTCGTAAAATGTTTTTTTATTATAGTATTGTTTTGGGTATTAATTTTGATATATAATTAGAGAGCTCACAATACACTTATACACACACTCATTAATCTAGTTTATCGCGTGATAAACAACTCTAATTACGGTTTGGTAGTGTCAATTCCGGATATATTAGCTATTAATTGAACATTATTTTTTTATTATAATATTTAAATCTTATTTTATAATTATATGTTTGATATTTGGCATTGACATAATTATGGAGACAAATAATATGCGTACTCCATTATCATGCTTAATCTTGTTCTCTTTTCCTCGTAGTATAAGTTATAAATATAATATAATTATGTCGCATTAGAAAAAAAAGTAAGTTAAGAATGAAAATATTGACATGTTCTGAAATGTTAAAAATATTTCATATTTCAAAATAGATACTTAGTTGAAACATTGCTTATTGACATGTTCTGGAATGCAAATTGAGTCACACCCCAGGCAAAATAATATTATTTTCTAATAATTTTGAATATAAATAAAATAAGTAATATAATATAGTATATAATAAATTAATACGAAAATATTATTTATTATGTTTATAATAAAAAATATATTATTATTTATATAAATTTAGTGATGCAATGTTACTTTATTTTACTATAATTCAATCTTAAACTTTCTTTTAATTGACTTTTAATTTTCCTCCCATAATATCTTTTACATTAATTTCTTATTTTTATTTTAAATTTAGAGTTACTGATTTTATTTTTGGATTTATTGCTTCAAAAAAATAATGTTGGCTCAAAATAGACTAATATATTATTATTTTATTTTTAATTTAAATTTAGAGCAAAATTAATTCTTGCTCAATTTCAAAATGACTAGAAGATTATTGTTTTTATTTTAGATTTAGAGTTAACTGGTTGTATTTTTGAATAATGCTTCAACGCTTTAGTAGACCCTAATGAGACATATAATTTTCGGTGGAAATATAATAAAATAAATATAAAGATGAAAACTCAAGGGAATACTTCGATTGAGAATGCATATGTAATGTCTCAAAAATTTTCCCAATTATAAGGGTCGAAAGCCAAATTTTAGGTGATAATATGATTAATATAATTATTTAAATATTAAGTAACAAATATATTTATGATAATAAAAATTAATTTAGATGAAGTTTAATATATTTTCTTTTTTAATGTGTTTTGATATAATTTTACTTAAGAATCGATAAAAATGATTTACTGAGGTGTAATTAATATTTACATGTGATAAATTTATAAAAAAAATATTTATTATTTTAAAAAAAATTATTAATAAGTAGGATCCTCGATCCGATCTTACGATTTTTTATCTTCCCTTTCGATCTTATGTAAGATTCTGATCTTGACTATCTTAAATTTGATAATAAATTTAGGTTAACAATATCTCGTCCATGGGCTATATAAGCTCTAACATCATAAGACCCAATAAAGTTTTAGCATAATACATCTCAATATAAGAGTTTAACGATGAGATGAAACATAAGATAACTTGGGCACATTGGCCAACCATAACACATGCAATGGACATCCGGAGCTCACCATCGTCGATCTCCCTTCTCACTTGCACAGATCTATGAGTACAAATAATTTGTTCAGTTAGAGTATACTATGATCCTAAATCATGATTTTATATGGCATGATAATGCATATTAATATCATAAGAATAATTAACATGCTACATCATATACATCCATTCTACATGGCATGCATGTTATACAATCATCATGGCAAGAAAAGATGTATATCATAAGAAGGCATTTATGATTTAAGGCATCTTATGTGCTTATATTGCTTATATTTGAATTCTTAGGTACACAAATATTAATGACAATGGACATATAATTATTGTATTCTTAATTATTCATAACAATTCATAATATAATTATGTCCATGTCATTGCATCTTATTTCTATCCTATGACTTTTTTGCATTCATAATCTTTCTCAAGATAATATATTATCTTATTTGATTGTCAAATCAGGTAACATCATTGGATGAGTAGCTAGGCCATAAGGGTCATTATTTTACCCTCCTTGAAAACTCGACAACAAAGGTGAGGACATAATTATATATTTTAGGGAGACTTGATACAACTAGTGATTAGGACATAGCTTTCATGAGACATGACACACTACTAATGAGGACTTAGCCTTCTTTAGACTCCATACTGATAATAATGGGAACTTTGCCTCCTTTGATGAAACACAAGAGAAATGGAAGATGATCCATCTTTTAAATTAACATTCATCACTACATTTAAATATGTGACATTTTATCTAATTTATGATTGTCCATATAATTCATGCCTAAGTGAGAATAGTACATCATCACATCATAATAATATGACCCTAGTTATTATTATAATTGAGTAATAATCACTTAACAATAAATTTGGTATATAATTAAAAATATTTAACATGGATACTGTTCATAGATCCAACCAAAAGCCCACTATAGTCGTCAATTGTGCACTAAGGTATGATCAATTGCGCCATAGTCCACCCATCGAAGGGAAAGCCAAGGCTGCATCTCAAATTCCATTGCTACGATTCTAAACTATGCTCTATAGTTTGACTTGATTAGTGCCATTTTTGAATGGTTCTTTTCAGAATGCCATCACTTTGTGTGTTACGTCGTAGTACCTAATTTTAGCGATGCTTGGATATCGCTACAGTCAAGCATTGATTGCTACATTCCCATGGATTGTGCTATGATCCAAATTGGCTTTGATATGATCCCAATTGATTGTGTGTTATGGTCGTAGTGCATATCATATTGATTATAGAGATCTCGCCACAATAATAATTGTGCATTTCATAACATTAATCGATTACACTATTGGGACTTTTAACTTTGATAACTTGATACAGTTCCATATGCATATATTCAACAATAAATGGGCATCTGTAACATAATCTTTCATATAGAACTCAATCAATATGGAGGTAATAGTCCATCATGTGTAGAATGATAATCAAATAGCAAGAAGAATAAGGAAATTCATTAGGTATTCAGCTCATGCAAAGAAATAAAAAAAGAATCAAATCATGTATTCTTAAGATCCCTAATTTTATCGATTAAGAAACAAAGAGGATTAATGTCTCAAGTATCCCTCAATCCAAGTATACAAGCATCATTAAGGATAATATTAGTACTTGAATCCCCTAAACATACCTTGATTAGGGTTAACATCTAATCCTAATTGCCTCTTTCTCTTTCCTCCCTTCTTCCACCTGTTGTCCTTCTTGATGTTATAGTTTCTACTTCTTATTCCCTTTTCTCCGATGGGTCCTCTTCTTCCCCTTGATTCCTTTTGTTGTTTGAGTGGAGAGTTGGTTTTAGGGCATAACTTATGGGGATTTAAGTTGTGTGAGTCTTTGTGGGTTTCATGTTGAGCTTTAATGGTTGAAGGTTCTTTTAAATGGGTATTACAATATTAGCCTTCTTGTGTCGAGTATAGACCACATGTCGAGTCATTCCCTTGCTTGACTACCTCCACACAATGTCCTGCTTTACAAAACTTCTCTTATGATCAAATGATGGCTTGTTTCCTTTTTTTAATGTCAAACCTAGATTGCATGCATTCCTAATCGGGAATAAGAATTGTGTAGGATAAAAAGTGATCCATATATATGGGCCTCGATTGGATCGTGATCTGATGATTAACAAATAAACATCATCAAGATGTTTATAAATAAGTGTCTATTTATGAACTGTCAGATCACGATCCAATGGTGGCCTATATATATGGGTCACTTTTTTCCCCACACAATCTTTATTCCCTTCGTAATTCTTGTTCAAGGCATGGCTACTGTTTCATATCTGATGATGTTTTAGAAAAAAAAATTATAGAAGCATTTTTTTTAATATTGGGGGATCCCTACCACGATGTAGGCATATGATTTTATTGAAATGACAATTTAAAAATCATAGACAATAGAACTTATATATCAACAGAGAACTAACATCAAGCATCAAATGTGCATCAATCATCCGACCACAATTTTGACATGCTCAAAGAACGGGATGTATATTATCCATATAGTAACATTCATCCCTAAAGAGACATTATAGAAGCATATTACCAAGCCCACTCATCGAGAAAAACAAAATCACATAAAAGCTAGTCAATTTAGTCGCTTTGCAAGTAAATCATAAAATTAAGCCAGATAATTATGGATATAATATAATTGGTGCTAGATGGAAAAGACATATGCAAATTCTATCCAATTGATTGATAACAATGAAGGATTTGATGCAATTATAACTGATCAAATTCCTAAACTTGAATTCTTACTTCTCCTCAAGCAAAAGTTAGGGATGTAAGAATATAAAGCAAAATTGTTTATAAGTTCATCACACAAGAGAACAAAGCTAATTAGTAGTGCCCGTATACTAAAAAGTAGGAAGTGGAATAGCTGAAGCACTTGTCCAATGATTTGTCCATAAATGCTCTTGATACCAAGCTAAGTTCGCTTCCTATGATAAAAAAATGCTATTTTTTTTAGAAAACCCAAAAACTTGGTCATTCCAAGAACATAACAAGAGAAAATAATTTTTAGATAAAAAAATCTTTTGGCTCATAATTATATGTATGGACGGCTAAGTATTTATGTGTCCAATTCTTTCTCATTGTTTAGAAAAGGTAAAGAGATTTTATTTGCATCTTATGATTATTAATATGGCCATGCAACCTTTCAAAGAAAATGTCCAAATGAGCTTGCATGCATCACTTTAAAGATGAAAAAATGGACCGTGTCGTGTCGTGTCCATCTGGGTTGACTCATGTTTGATCGTGCCGCGAATAGTGTCATGTCAGAAAGAAAAAAATTCCACCTCAGCATGGTTCATGGCCGACTGATCGTGCCAAGTCGGACTGCCCATTTTTTGCCCTTTAAAGTTCAAACTTTCTCATTTTTAATTTACTTTTTTTATATAATATAATTAGTATTATTATATAATATATAATATATGGCTAGTGACTACTTGAATTATTATTATATTATTACATAGTAATTATATAGTTAAATTTTCAAATAAATTAAGTCATTAATTCATAATTATTAAGTAAATAAATTAGTAAAATGAATAATTGAGTAATAACCAATAAGTTATAAGAATATAAGTTATAAGTTACAACCTTATACATAAAATTAATTGGTAAGTATTTAATAAATATATATTATATATAATTTATTGTATAATTTATAATAGTAAAATATCATATGAGTATAAGACTATAATATTAATAGTATATATAGTTAAGTACTAATTTGTTATATACTAAGTTATAAGATGAATTCATGACCTTGTGTTTGAGTGTACGCATCAAACAAGTTATAAGATTCTATAATGACTGCAAGAATTTAGAATTTTCAAACACCCACATGTTCATCGAAAACTTTTAA
Organism: Pontederia crassipes; assembly: GCA_030549335.1. NCBI lineage: Eukaryota > Viridiplantae > Streptophyta > Magnoliopsida > Commelinales > Pontederiaceae > Pontederia > Pontederia crassipes. The sequence continues at coordinate 44,052,158 of CM060190.1, forward strand.
TTCTTATATTTCATGATAATATTCTCACAACAACCATTGTTAGACTCATTTGGTTACTTCTTTGGTATTTCTCTATGAAGATCCATTTAAAATGTCAAAGATGCAACTTTTTTCACACGAACAATGATTGTTGTGAGGGGGGGGGGGGGGGGGGGGTGGGGTGGGAGGTGATGGGGTGCTTGAATGAAGAAAAAAGGGGTTGGGGTTCTACGGGCTTTTATAGGCGAAGAAGTGAAATAAAAATACTTTGACACGGCCCACGTTCACTTAAACATGGCTCGTGTTGTTCTTTTTCATCACGTCTGTGAACTCGCACCCGTGTTCATGATGTGAAATCGCGAATTTCGTTTAAGTAAGCAACGCATGTCGTGTGATTTCCGCATGGACCATGTTGGTGCGCAAAAAAAACACTCATGCTAAAATGGATCATGTCTGTGTTCACCGCGCCCATAGTGCAATTGGACGGCTCGGCACAGAATAGCACGAAAATGACCTATTTTTCATGCCCCAACTATATCCATGCCCAGCCGGACTGGCATGACTTTCGAACGGGCTGTCGGCTTGCTGGGCCGTGCGGCCCAATCCGAAAGTCCATCTATACATCACTCTTTCTCGTTGTCCAAACATATGAGTGCTGATATTTTTCTTATTTTGGATAGGATATCTTAAACCTGAAGCTTTGCACGCTCTCTCTTGTGATATTTTTATTGCTATACATGAGAAGTGTCAATCTGTTAGCTTTTGATTGGATTTTGTTTTTAGAGTTTCTTTAGTATCTTTTTGGTACATGGCATCTAGGTGATTTATGTACTTAATGGTCGATGTCTTGGCACGTCACACATGTCAATCAATAGAAAATGCATTTGGATTTGATTTCATATGTTTTCAAAGATTAAATTTCATCATTCATGCATGGTTCACACCATTTTGTTTTCTTCCATAGATTTTCCCTATTTTATGCAAAAATACTTTGAGATTCAGTAATTGAAATGAATAAAGAACATATGTTCTACGTAAATCACACCCCAACATTCTGTATGCCACACTTGAGCAACGCCTAAGAGAAACAATTGAATAACCATAAGTGGCAGCTAATTCATCATATTACATCTAAGAGATCCTTTAAGTTACGAAAATGTATAAGTATTCAATCCTTCATAGGAGCATAAAAGCAAGGATGCCTTAAGGAGAAAGGGGAGTCTAAGGAACCATCACAAAATGGAGTAAGGGGAAGATTTAATGAGGAAACCAAGAGATGACAGCTGCCCATCCCTCGGACCTCAATTTTTGTTACTATCAAAAGGAGGAAAGAGAAGGTTTGAGAGAAGGAACCAAGAGACAACTATTCGATCTCAATCCTTGGTGTTCTTGATTTATTGATGCGTACGGTAATCTCATATAATCTTACTTAATTGAATAAGTAATTACATTAGAATATTAATCCAATTATCTAATATTAATAGAAAATTATTAACTAATGATGAAGAAATATTCAATAGTGATTTGAAATAATTGTAATTGATAAACAAGAATTGACCTCTATTCATTTGTTAGACTTAAATTTGAAGTTATGATTTTACTTTCCCCACTACAATTTGAAAGGACAATGCATTTATTACATGTAATTTTTTTCATACAATTTGAAAGAAGATAATTGTAGGATTAGTCAATATATTATTTACAGTCATTTTAATTATTTCTAATTTAATAAATTATGTATGTTTACAGTAATAAAATTTTAGAAGTATATACTATTAGATCCTAGGTCCTATTTGTCCTTGATTATTACCTAAGATATAAATCACAATCTATGTAAATTATTTTCCAAAGGCTTTGCCATCATATAAAAAAAATAGTAAAGGTTTTGCCTTCTCTTTCTTTACTTAGCATTTGATAAATGCAAACTAATGTAATTTAATTACATCAATCTTTTGTCCCAAAGCTAAATAATTGACAAAAAAGAGAGTGATTTGACATAGCATACATATGATATTGTATATTAAAAAAACAAAACAAAAAAACAAAAAACAAAAAACAAAAAAAATTATTGTATATTCATTTTTTTACATCTTCATGGGTAAATTTTCTATCATTAGTGGCATAATTAGACTGTTATGCTTTGGAGGAGGAATTTGTACTTCTAAATTTTTCCTTGAAGTATGCCTTTTCCGCATTTGCCACTAGGCTTTTAAATATTTCCCATTCTTTCTCGCAACGCACGTACACCTAGGAAAGCACAATATTAAGAAAAAAAAATCATGATAAAATGATTAAGGCAATTGAGAGTATGTTTGTTGCCATTATCTTTGAAATATTTGTCATTATCTTTTATGAGCGCGAAGAAAAATAATAGAAAGCAAAAGAGGTCTCTTAATTAGCACATATATAATATAATTACCTCTTTTCTTCTGTCACCTCCATTCCTTGTTTTTCCCTGCAATGGTGTCAAAAAATAATTGGCATTTCCCCTAATTTAAATAATATATATTCTTTCATTTCTAACCTGTTCTCGAAGTGAAGGAATAGCTTGATGAATAATCCATTGTGAATCTACAACTCCAATCTTCTCATGAGCCGGCTGTAAACAGAAGTAATATCAGCAATCCAATACAAAAGAGTTGCAACTATATTTTGTTTAAGTTAGAAGATGAGTTCATTAAGAAAATAAGAAAAATGATGGACACAAGTTGTACTTGTGAGCATACTTATAGATAGACAATTTTTGTAATTCGTGGAGTTTGAGGAATACTTATTATGATAGGAGAAAAAGTTAGGTCAAGCAAAGAAAATAAAGAAAAAAAAGGAAATGTTCACATATATTCTCTCGAAGCTCATGTGTCGTTTTACCATATACCTCATCCATACATCTCCAAAGAGCAAAGTCAAGACCCCATCCATGAACTAAGTCATTCTACGACAAATAAGAAGAGTAACTCTTTAGGTTATGTTAAGCAAAAAGTTAGGAGATTAGGTTTCTCAATTAGGAAGGATATTACATGTAATTTTAGCACAAAAGTTAATGTACCCACCTGTATCATATGCCACACACAACGCCATGCATTTCGGGAGAACACAGGTGCCATTATCTCAACAAACCTACCAATTTAAAAAGAATAAATCTTGGTCAATGCATGTACTGATATAAATGTTTAATACTAAATTAGAATAAACAATATAAATGAAATAGAAACACGTACGCAGCACACGGCGGAAGATGAGGGTCAGAACACACATGCCTGTTATCTTCTATTGTTCTGTTAGAAAAAAAAAACACCATATGATTTATTTTATTTTTTTAAGAGAAATCATATAATTATTATTTAATGCTTTGAAGAATTGTTGATAGATGGAATACAAACTCACTTGTGAACTTCACATTCGTTTCTCCTTTTTGTTATCGGCCACTGTAATTGTTTGGTTGATTCTACACTTGGTTGTGAAATTTCCAAGCCATATTTTTTTGCCACCTCAACATATCTGCAAATATATTGAATTGAATAATAGGATTCGTTTTAGTTTAAAATGTCTTCATAATACTAAATAGTTGTATGTAATTTTAGATGAACGTCGAATACACTTACCCTTCTGCATTAAAATGTTCTACCCCAAGGTCTTCATCCCAAATAAATATGTATTCATATTGAGCAACAATGTCTGGATGCAAAAATCGTTTTGCAAACCACCTTAAGTGACACAATGAGTATGAGAGCTATGATGCTTGGCCATTCAGGCTTAAGAAAAAATGTAACAAGTTTAGTTAAAAAAATATCTAATCCTCACCATTTAGTTTGTTTGTTTGCGCTTATATGAATAGCCTGCTTTGACCACTCAAATTCATCCCATTCTGTGGCTCGTCCGTCATAGTGAAATAATACTATTGTAAAATTACTAGAGAACTGCAAAAATTTCATTAATATAAATAAAAATATTTGAATACGCATGGCTTGAAATTCTATTCATAGCTAGCCAACAGTTCTGCATAATGCCCAACTGTCAATTAATTCTTTTGATATGTGGAACATATTTGCTCTTGTCAAAATAATCACTACTATCTTTGGCATTGTTACTCCTAAAAAATAAATTCTTAAACATTCTAACAATAGTGAAATTTCTTATGTATTTGTCTATTTATGTACCTTTCTTACAACTGCATCAATATTTTGTTTTTGTTCATATCCAACTGTGAGTGCCACTAGATATTTTTGGCGAATGTGCAAATCCTGCATTAATGTAAGGATTAAGAACTTGCAAATAATATAATCTTCCTATCTAATGTATGTCAACTTTAAATGGCCATTAGGTACTTTTGGCAAATGTGCAAATTCTACTCATACTCTAGTATCTCTTTTACATGTGCTTTAAGCTAAAAAAAAATACATACTTATTGTGTGTTCTAGATTTTTTTTTCAAATTAGCTTACATAGAAACTGATATCATAAAAAGGCTTGCCAATCATAAGAAGCTAAGAATTGTCCATTAAGATATAGAAATGACAATAATTAGGAAAAAAAGGAAAATGAAAAATTCTAAAGAAAGAAAAATGTGTGTAATTGTTGAGCATTGATTCTTTTAGACAGAAGTTTCTGTGACAACACTCAGGAAGTCATATAACGAAATCCATTTAATTAGTGTCCTTGTGTGACGTGAGTCGACCAATATATAGCAGTAGAAGGAGACTTGGTTTTAGGGTGCTCGGGGAATGAATGACGCACTTCATGTCCAACACCAAACCCATTTTTTCTCACTTATGGTAGGTTCTATAAAGATATAAGGTTTTGACATGACAAATGGACATTGGTTCGCCCTCTGAATACAAGCTTTACGAGGTCAATTTCATTAGTAGTATATAAGAATGCAACTCTAGCTAGCTCATAGTCTGATATACCTCCAATGGGGGTGTGGCCACCTATTTTTGTTTTTGAACTTTCAGATCAAAATGTGGATGATCTCTCCTATTTAAGAGACTGTCAAATTTTTCTTTAGATAGCTCAAGTCGATATTCATGGTGATAGACAATAGTTCTCTTTAAAGTTTGCGAGGTCTACAACTTATTAAGTGCTAATAATGACGTGTTGATGATGCTTTAAAGAGGGATAGCAATCTAATTTAGCAAACTCAAGCTCCATTAAGGATTTGATTTATCATGGCTTTCAAGGATATAATGACCACAATTGAAATTATCAAGTGCAGTGGACTCTAAATTCAGACATCTTGTGTGCTATGTGGTGGTTCTATGGATTATATAAAGCATCTATTTTTTAGCCTGATGTATCTCAACAAGTTCATTAGACCCTTGATGCAGAATCCTCGTCTTTATGCTGACCATGTAAGTAATATTATTTCTCAATATATCCTTGTAAAAATATCATTTTATCTTACAAATATACCTTATTATTTCAAAGTATGTTATTAACTCCGCCTATGTTTTATAACCGGTCCCAAGCCCGGATAAAGGAGGAGGGTTGTGTTAGGCCCCGATAGCCAGCGTAAAACCTTGTCGAATCTTATGAACATGGATCAACGAATATAGCGGAATTGCGTCGTATGATCCATGTAGCCAACCTCACCTAGTGGGATAAGGCTTTGTTGTTGTTGTATCTCAACAAGTTTGGACAACTAAGATATTCAGATGGACAGAATCAGAGTTGACCTTTAGGAGATTTAAATGTACATACTTATTCGTCAAGAAATAGAGAAATGACAACTCTTGGTGTTGTTGGACTATCTAGTCACATATGAATGAGTGTATATATCAGGAAGAAAGTGCTGTGGAAAATATCATTGCAGGGACTTTATTTATTTGTGAACAATGGAGAACAACATTAGATACAACACATGCTTTTTTTTCTGTACATTGCAGAAAGGTATTCATATTATATAAACATATATGGATAAGATGATGGATGAATGATCATCCTATCTTTTTCTCAAAACTTAGACATTTGAAGTTCAAAGTTAATACAAAACCATTTTTGTTATGTCCATTTTTATTGTTTCTTTTATTTTAACTTTCACAATAACTATGAACTAATGTTTAAATAAATGCATAAAAATAATTTTCTGGACAAGAAAACATTGTCCTATGTGAAATAAAAAAAATGCTTTGCATAAAATCTCCTCTTTTCACCGTTTTGACAATGCGGAGAAAAAGATAGAAACAACTCAAAAAAACAAAATAAACATAGCTAAACAGTGCAAGAGTGATTCAACGATAAACATGAAGGAAAATCATGGGCGATGACACATAATAGCATAGATGAAGATGAAATACTATCAATACCTCACTTGACTTCCCACACAACGTTTGTAAATAAAAATCCGACGTAGGTACCACAATACCTGGTGGTAGTTTTTCGGCACCTCGACGACTTTGTGGAGCTGAGAACTAAAATATTAAAACAAGTTTTAGCATAGATTCCAAATTAATATAGTAATTTACCATAAAACTTGTCAAAATTCACAGGAGGTTATACATATCAAATTGTTAATGGCATTACTATACTTTGAACAATTCGTTGATAATTTCTTTTAATGTCCTAACAAGAAATTTTCCGCTGAGTTTGATAATCCCTATTGACACATCTAATAGAAATTATGATATTTATCATAAAGCAGTTATATTTTTGTTTTACTAACTTCTAATTGTCTTCTTCTCCAAGTTGATAATAAATTATATGAATACAAGAATAAATATATAGATCTGGTCAATTCTTTGGTTCTTGTTTCCCAAATTTTATATGATGTTTGGGTTACTAGACAAAAATAATTTTACTCATGATATCTTCTTGGTTTTAAGTTGTCCTATGTTTTCTATAACTACATGAAACGTTAAGCTGTGATTGTTTGGAGGAAAATGAAGTCAGTGGAAATGGAGAAAAGTTTTATGTCTTGTGTTTAGTTTTGCACCATATATCAATTACTTTAAACTATAATTCAATAGCATCACATTGATCCGGCTAACAATTATGTATCTACAAAAAAAAAAAGGTTTATAGCAACCTTAAAAAGATATCACCTATGTACATGCGTCAAACTGATGGAACAGTTTGTGGATGGAAGTAAATACATATACTAAGCATTTGTATGGCCAAAATTTTGGTTCGCGGAATGCGGACAGAATCAACCACCTATGTGAGATGACGTCAAGTGACATGTTCATGAAGTTCTTATTCAGAAGCTAGTTATTGCTAGAGATCATAGACATGCATGAGAGATCATAAATTGGTATATATGGAGATGGTAGTATGTCAGTACTCTTAAAGCGCCATCTGAATCAAATTCAGAATTGTTTCGACTGTTTGCAGAAGTCCAAGTGTGATTCTGATATGTGGGACTAGAGCAGCTTGTGACATTGCTAGTATACGATCCAAGCTGCAAAGTTAAGACGGGTTAAACAGATATTACAGTTTATGTATATTTATGATAAGAAGAATTATGAATGAGGGCGTGTATGCATTAGATTTCTATACCTTTTCTGTAATAACTCCTTGAAATGAAAGTCCTAGAAGAAAGCCCATAATGAATCCTATGATCGTTTTAAATACCATTCTCAAAATATCATTGGGACTAAAAAATGCAGGAGTCAGAGAAGATTAACGAAAACAAGAAAGGAAAAAGGTCATGCATGAACTCGGTTAGAAGTTTGCATACCTTTTCCCAGCATTTCCAGATATCGCCATGGCTTTCGAACTGTTAAAATATGAAAGAAAGATCCGTGTGGCCCTTCTGCTGCTTTGGAGATGCATCACATTGCGTCAAGATGTGCTCAACGCCCGAGTCCTTGTAAAGCAAGTGACTGGAAGCATAACAACAAACTTTTCTCACAAGAAGAAATCAAATAAAGTTCATAATTACGTAGCATGATTTGTTCACTATCAAAGTTAAAACGACTCGAAAGACAAAAACATGAGAGGTCCTAAAAGGAGACGCCTTTTCGATATGGGCCTTTCGTCCAGACCTGGCCATGCGATGTGAAGAAGCCCAATAGTGCTTAATAATTAATAACCCATAGATTTTTACACCAAAAAAAGATAATAAAAATATGATAAAACTTTGTGTGTGTTTTTTTCTCCTTTTACTTCCTGTAGGGGCCTTAATAAGAAATCAAACGCCAATATTTCCTTTTCTGATTCCCCTAAACGATTTTTCGGAAATTCAAGTATTAAAATGAATATGTGGTGGATATATGCAGAAAGTACTGTCTCCCTTTGCAGACCACCAATACCATATCCGGAAAAAGATTATAAAAACATTATCCTGAATCGTAAATTGATGGCCAAATTCCAAAAAGCGGAGATGACGACAGAGCGCAATAAAGGCACCGAGTGCAAAGATGACGTTCATATGCATATCTACCCATTTGCACAAAAGCAGAGATTCATATAACCTTAATATTATTTATCAGAGAAACTGAAAGCAAAAGAACGAATTTGTTTGTTTAACAACATGTACATTATCTTACTCCTCCAATGTTTTGTGCCTTTATAATTATTACGATGATAACTCGTATCCAAATAATTGATGGAGAAAGAGAGGATGCAGTTCTTGTAGGCGTGGCCGTATTAATTGCTTTGGACAGGTGTACTACGTCTGAGTTGCCAAAAAAGCGATAACAAAATGCATGAAACGAAAAAAATGCATCAGTTTCAGGGCCGAACAAATCTCACACCTGAATCGTCGAACACGTCGCCGGCACCGGAGAAACTAGAGACGACGCCGGGCGGCTGGTCCCCCCTCCTGCACGCCTCCTCCTGGTTCCGCTGCTGCTTCCCTCTCTCGCCGCGGGCGCCGGAGAAAAGAGACGACGGCCGAGGGGTAAGTTCCGGGGCGCTCCTCCCGATGTCGCTGTTATATTCGCTCTGTCGTCCGCCCTCGCCCTCCTGAACGTTTCATGTGCATATATCGTGATGCAGGATCCGGAATGACGCGCGCGCGCGCGAGAGAGAGATAGTTGGTACTCGTGATTATAGGACGGGAGGCGGCGCGGGCGCGAAGAGAATGAGATGAGAGACGGCGCGGGCGATGGAAGTGGGCGACGGCGGCGGCGGCGGCGGCGGCAAAGACCTCGTGTCTTGACGTTATTCGAAAAGTACAAACAGTCGAAATGAGACCGGAAGGAAGGAAAAGGAAACAAAAATGGAGCACGAGGAGGCGTCTTCCAATGGGAGACGTTTCTCTTCTGCGATAGATATTTTTACCCACTCGGATTATTTTATCATTATTTTGTTACGTCTGCTATTCCTTTTTATTTTAAGTAAATTTGAGGTGCACAGTTTTTTAATAATAATTATTATTATTACTATTATATCAATCTTTATTTCAGCCGTGTGCGCTTTTAATTGGAATTAATAGAAATGGGAAAAAAAATCTAATTAAAGCCGTCCCATTTTTTTCCTGTTTGTTGCTGTCAGAAATAAATAGTGTCGTAACTGATTATGGACAAAAGTGATCGGGGTTGTTTTATATCATTTTCTTTTTTTTCAATTGCCGCCCAATGTTCAAAAAAGTACGTCGATCATCCAATTCAATTGACGTTAAGAATTAAAATCTCATCTCTTCGTTGAGTTTGATTCATTCGCTCTCGGCAGATTAGTGGTAAAATAAAAAGGAAAAAAGAATGCCTTCGAAGCACCGAAGAGGCATGGGTGGTAGTGCATTTACCATCTCAGCTGTCGTCAGTAAGCGGAAACTTAAAAATTATGAAGTCTCATGATGATAGACATTGGTGGGTTCGAATTAGGGTCGACCTCTCAAGTTGGACTTGGACGCAAGTTTCGGGACTCCAATGATAAACTCGTCAGTTTGGATGGAAGTCTCACTGATAGTAGTCATGAACGCCCATAGATTTGAACTTAAAAAAAAAAATCAACTTAATAAAAAAACATATTTAATCAAACTTATTATTTTCCTTTTTATCAGGTCGGATATTTTATCACGGGAAGTTTTCTTTCTCCTTTTTTAGTTTCCTTTTTTTTATCATGATTACATTGTAACATACAATATACGGAAATGTGATAAATAAATCTGACAATATAGTTGAAACCTCATTACTCTCCCAAATACAAAAAAAAGTAATATTTTTAAAATTGGATAAAAAATCATATCATAAAGTTTCGAATCGGGGAGCCTTTAAGTTTCAGATAAGTAGGATTAGGTCTACTTGCCTTAACCGAAAGAGTCCAACACTTCATGATGCATTTTCCTCGATTCCTACTTAACCAGCTTGGCAGGCTAAGATGACTAGTGTCCGAACTATGAGTGACTATGACAAAATCTTCTTTTCCCTAATGGATTGACACCATTCCATCAAATGAGAGAGATTGTTGAAATTCTATGGAAAGTACCATAATGTGCTTTCGAGATGGAGCAAAAGATGAATTATCGATTTGGGCATTCAAATAAGATTTTGGAGAGAGAAAACCCACATGAGGGTGATGAAGTCTTTGGTTGATTCGATCGGATTCAACATAATTGAACTAATTTTTTATTGAATATATTTTAAAATTATTACAAAAATTAAAAGTGTATAATTTGTAAAAATATAATGATAACTTAGTAATGATAATATAATAACATAGAGATATTAGTTGAAATTTAATATTCATAAAAAATTATTATTAATATTTACAGAATTAATATTAATTTTATTTATTATTTTAATTTTGATCCCTTTATCTTTAGCACTTTTCTATTTTTCTGTTTTCATTAACTAATATTCTATTAATTATCTATTATCTATATTCATTTTAATACTATTTTTCATTTTAAATTTGGGTTATTCTTCATTGAATCATTTTCCCTCTTGTACTTTACTTAATAAAATATTAAATTCTTTTACCATAAATTACTCCTATTTTCTTTATTTTTTAACGCTTTCCCTTTCCTATTTTCATTAATTTCTCTTTCCCCATAAATTCTACCTTATCTATTTCCTTTTTTTAACTACTCTTTTAATTTCAATTCCTATTGTTCTTCATAAAAAAACAATTTCCATTATTTTACTTTCCTTTTTCACTTTATTTTTTGGCTGTATTTTTTTTTTTTTTGGGGGGGGGGGGTGTTATTTTTAAAAATGAACTCATTTTTTGACCGGTTCAAAGCCACTATTGATTTGGATGTTGAACCAAACTGGACTATCAATCAATTCACGATTGAACCGATCATATATTGCATAAAAGTATGCAAATTTGAGCATATTCTTAAAAATTAAAGTAATCAAACGAGATGACTAACATACAAGGCATAAAATTTATAGGCATGAATATTAAAGATTTTTTTTATTATAATTTGTCCTCAACTCGTTATGTCACCAAATTAATAATATTGCTATTAATATAAATGAAATAATAATGAATTATCTAGTATGCTTACCAAAGAAACAAAGAATTCATTCAATCAATCTACTAAGCCATGAAACTAAGACTTTGAGGTAAAAGGCAATAGCTTCAGGGAAAAAAATAAAATGCTTGCTAAGGCAATATAGGTTGAATGAAATTAGAGACTAGTTATTTTTTGTCAAAAGGAAGGACAATATCAGTTGCTTGAAACAAAAGTCTTAGTTCAGGAATAAAAGTAAGCATTTTTTTAAAATTTTTGGTCTATCGATATATTGATCTCCTAGCATAATAAATCAACCTATCTTAATTTAGATTATATTGAGATCACCCATACGAGGATAGTAATCCAATTGCATATGATGTTAACATGCATTAAAACATACCCAAGTCATGATAATGATCAATCGCATAATGCTCGCAAAATTCACTCTTTTTGGACAGTGTTATCTACAAATGTTTCTTCTAAAGTTTTGGTCGGTCATCTTTGCCACATCAAATAATGAGATATAGCTTATCAAATGTAATCCAAAAATCAAATAACTATATCAAATATATTTTCCAAAGTCAACAATTGCTATTATCCAAATATTTGAGACATTAAGACAATAATAAAGACTCCTAATAACTTGGTCTCATGTGCAACTCAACATCAATATGAATATTGCCGTGACACATGCCTCCTCCCAAATTTTGAAGGATCAATTATTTGTATGTTTCAAATACAAAGAAATAAACTTTTCATAACCAATTATGCTTATAAGATAGTTCCTTAATACAAAAAAAATCAAAGTTCATCAAATAACAAGTGTCATGTGGTCAAATTGCAATACCCCAGATTTTTATCAAGGGGCAAATGTGTCTTTTGGCCAAAAGACCTAACTTTCCTATATAAAGATCTAATATTCCTTTGTTCATCTCTTTAGGGCTTGGGGAAGGAGATCCTGAAGAACAAAGAGAAGGAGGAAGAAGAGGAAGAGGAAGGAAAAAGAGGAAAATCAACTGTAGAGATCAAGGTATGTAAAGGGGATCCAACCCCTCTCTCCTCTCTCAATGTTTCTTCTGTAATGGATTGAGAGCAAGAGAACAACATGTTCTCTTATTGAATTGTGATTGAGGGATTTCGTTCATGTATAGGTTTTACAGAGTCGAATCTATGGCATACATAAATTTGATGAAAAGATTCAATGGTTAGGGTTTATATGATCTTATTGCTCTTGATTTAGGGATGAACTCTAGATCTGATAATTTGAAGTTTTTGCATGATTTTTCATGTGCTTTTGATGCCTATTGATGTATAGATTAGATCTAGACCCTTTAGAATATTTTACATTGCATTTTTTTAAAGTTTCATAGAAAAATGTGCACGACGCGAGGGTAATACAGGCCAGAGGCTTTTAATACGGGCAACATGACAAAAATACAGGCAACATGATAAAAATACGGGCAAACTGTATTTTTTGCTCCGAGCCTAATACGACCTGCAAGCCATCAATACGACCTAGAGTCCAAAAATACAGGCTGACCGTATTTTTAGGTGCGGGACTAATACGTCCCACAAAAAGTTAATACGACTTGGAGGCTAAAAATACGATCCGATCGTATTTTCACGTGCGAGTCTAATACGATCTGGATGACCCTAATACGGTCTGGAAGATGAAAATACGACCTGACCGTATTGTCCTCATAGATTGAACATACTTACGATATTTTAAACTTATTTTCAAGGTATTTATACTATGTATTGATGTTTGATGAATGTATATGCACTTAGATACACGAAATGCATGGACAACCGTAACTAGGATAAAATCTGAAGACTGAGCGACGTAAACTATTTTGTTGATTGTGAAAATAATGAACCCAATTGAAGAATACTATCACTTGTCGTCCCTCAAACTGATGATAGAAAATATTGAGCCCTGCTCCATTGTGTTAGAATTTCCTCGGGAAATTACTGTGCCCTGCACTTTGGAGTAAGCATTTCCTAGGGGAATAACTGTATCTTACTGATAACGGTATGTATATTCTCATTCACCCTCGGGTGATGGAGCCTCGGCTCCAAGGCCTAGCTAGCCTATTGGAGGGCAACGACTTGATTCTTCAATTACCGATAAGATCAAAGGTTACTGAATTGACTGACCGAACTGACTGATTGAGACTGATGGCCACGAAAGTGGGATCCAACGGGTTATGAAGCAACCCTAAGGATATTACTGAAGCAAGGTAATGACAAGTGTTAGCCACTTGGTATGTTTACTGATACTGACTGATTGTTATATGTTCGACTGTCATAGTACTCTTATGGATGACCTTATGATATGAATTGATGACATGTATAATTGATGAAAATGACATGTCATGCATGTTTCTTTTATTTATGAAACTGTCACATATATGTCATGTAGTATCCTGCTTAGGATGCATTTTTACTGCAATGGCCTTTACATACTCTAACTGGGCAATCCTACACCCTGGATCCGTGTAAGTAACTAATATACTTGGATGGATGGCTGATTCAAGTAATGACGACAAAGTTGCACATGGCATAAGAATAGATGAAGTCATGAGACACTAGAGTGTTCTAGATATAAAATTGAATAATGGCTTATTTATGTTCTGTGACATTAGTTGCATTGATGTTTTAAATGGAAGTCTTCCGCTAAACGAAGAATGATGTTATCTTGTTTTAAATGAATATTAGTTTCCACTGCAATTATAGGAATTATTTTATTTTCATGATGTCATGGCGAACGGGCTAGCATTGTCGAAATGACCTGATTGCCCATGGCATTTGGGGTTAAAATATTCGGGGTGTTACACAAATAATCAAATATTGCAAGTAATAAGTGTCTTTATCAAATACAAGTGAACTTTATCAAAGGCAAATAAACTTTTTTTCTTCATACACTACAACAAAAATGATGGTTTCCGACGGATTCGTCCTCCGAAAAATCGAACGAAGCCATCAGAAATGAGGGGTACGGAACTGATACGTCAAAAAAATTATCGTCGCAAAATGATTCGGTTGCAACCATCCCAAAAGTCCGGAGGTCGCAACCGTCAAAAAGTCCGGCGGACGTAATCGTCGAAACTTTTGGCGGTCGTCGCAACTATCGAAATTTTCGATGGTCGTCACAACCATCGAAACTTTCGACGATTGCAACTGTCGAAAAGATCCGGCAGTTGCAACCGTCGAAACATTCTGATGATCGCAATCATCGTAAAGAATTTTTAAAATATAAAAAATAGCCCGCCGCTAGGCAACTGACCCAGTCGCCTGGCGGCAGATCACATCACAATCGGCTAGATCCGGTCGACATGTGGCCGGATCGCAGATCCAGCCGACCCGCAACCATATTCGGTCATAGGCGCCTGATCCGACCGTTGACGGCTAGATCCGATCGTAGGCTCTAGATCCGACAGCCAGTCAGTCGATCGGCCGACCGTAGCCAGATCCAATCGCCAAGCGGCCGATTAGAGAGGGAGATGAAGATAGAGGGAGAGAGGGCAGGAGGCGGAGCCAGAGGAAGATGAAGCTCGAAAGGGTCGCCGATGGATCGTCGTCCGGGTGGAAGTCATCGCGCCGGTCGCGGCAGGTGAGGGAGAGAGAGAGGAGAGAGCAAAATAGGTTATGAGAGGAGAGAGGACATAGAGAGGTCGTAAGCAATATATAGCGGGAAAAGGGAAGAAAATGGCGGGAGAGGGGAAAAGAAACAAAAAATGGCGAGGGAAAAAATGGAGAGGTCGTAAGTAAGTTCTAATATTTAATTATTTTTTTCAATTCTCGATGGTCCATACCGTCGGAAACTTTTGAACTGTCGGTAATTATAATAATAAAATACCACTTATATTATATATTATGATATATAAGATTATAATATTTAATTATTTTTAGGATTACCGATGGTCCGAATCGTCTGAACTTGCGACGGTCCGAATTGTCGATAATTATAATAATAAAATACTGACTATATCATATATTATGATATATAATATTATAATATTTAATTACTTTTACGATTACCGACGGTCCGAACCATCTGAACTTGCGACGGTCCAAACTATCTGTAATTATAATAATAAAATATATTATAATATTTAATTATTTTTATGATTATCGACGGTCCGGACCGTCTGAACTTGCGACGGAAAGAGAGCCGTCAAAAATTTTGACGTTCCAAACCGTCAAAAAATAAAATAATAATATAAGAAATTCCATAATTTATTTATTTTATTTCCATCGGTCTTGACCGTCAGAAGTTTCGACGAATTGCGATGGATTTCTGTCCGTCGAAAAATCTCATTTTTCTTGTAGTGATAATATTAATTGAACTTTTATTTTTATAAATGCAAATGAACTTTTCTTTTTTATGAAGTACAAATTTATTTTCTTTCTTGGTTTGCTGCACCACATCTTTTACACTAATCATAATTGCAAATGCAACAACTATGTGTATTGTATAAGCGGCCTCGTCATCTTTTATTAAGAATTGTCATGATATTCATGTATCTATAACCCGTAAAAAATGTGTCAATCTTGAAATGGAGTTTTCTATAATCCAACAAGTAAAAAGTAAGGTTGATACATTAATCTAAACGGGGATATTAACCTAATAAGTAACAGATTACAATCAGTAGACATGATGAACTATACATTTTATAACTTTTATCTGATGATCTATTTATTTATATTTGTATGATTTTAGCATTAAATATTATCAAGTACATTGACAAAAAGGTCAGTTAGACATTAATCAAATAATATAATAAAGATTCACTTGAAAATAAGTAGAGCTCGACTTGACACAGTCAACCCGGGTTAGGTGGTTTCAAAACTCAAGCTTGATACAATAAGACTTTGGTCTGGATTCTAACTTCACTTATTGCCAACTTTTCTCAAACAAAGGATGCTGATTTTCTTAAAACTCTAGTCAAGTACTCACCAGAACAGATGCCTAATCTCAAAGACTCTGTCAGGTTCCTATAAAAAAACATTTGTTAGGTAATAACCTTGGCAACACAAGCCAAATTTTTTAGGGTGCCCGATCGAGTATGTCAGAACAACTATTGTATTCTTCCTTATCATTGGAACTAACATTAGATATAATATCACACAGGCCAAGTAGTCGCGGCAGAAAGCCAAATGCTTGCAGTCTTTTTTTTCCTATAATTCAACTTAGGCTGAATCATCTGGGAACATGGATCAGATGGGATGGTAACTCGACCCTCGACAACTTACATTAGCCAAGACCCAAGCCAAGCAATTTGCAACTCGATTTGGATTATATGAGTGTCGAACATCCCATGGCATCTAAACTCAATTCTTCCCATAAGAACCTCTAGTGTCAATCACTTACTTTTGATTGCAACTAAATTACCTAGAATATCGTGCAACTAGCATGAGAACCATTAGGGATCATAGGGCATCATTTGCAATTAAAAAATCTTTAACATATCTTTAACATATTAAGAAATTGCATCCGAAAGTAAAATTGAAATTTTACATATCTTTGTCTTTACTCACTTTACATTGTAATTCCACTTCTCTAACCTTCAAAATATAACCATGATTGGTTGGATGGGATGGAACTCATGCATGCACATGGAGAAGGAAGAATAAGACACCAAGACAAGGAGAAAAGAGAAAAAGTCAAATGTGGATGATATAACAGGAGATGAGAGGATAGAGGTCTTTGGTATTCCATTTATAGAGATGAACCCTTAGAGTTTAAATCAAATTAAAATTTTTAATCAACTTACGAGTCCTACAATACATTTTACTTTAATAATTATACATAATCCTTTTATATTTATCTCTTTATTCCATCTCTCTTCATTATTCCTCTATTTGGCTTGAAATTTTGTATTTAAAGACTTATTCCTCTTAATTTTTGTACTAAAATAATATATTTTATAATTTTATAATTCTTATTGGGGGTCCTTTACATCACCGCCTTATGATTAAATTCAAGTTCAATTTTGAATTTCTAATCATAATCTAATCTCAATTACTATTTCAACTAATATTTTTTTTTATCAAACTATGCTTTTATTCTCCTTTCAAATTTTAATTGCCCCTTTAAATCCTTAATTTTTGGATTTATTAAATTAAACAAAAAATAATTTTCTAACATTTTGGATATTCCAAATAAATTGGACAGCTAGTGTTAGATCACAAGGCACCAAGAGGGAGGGGGTGATTTGATGTTTTATCGAAAAGACCAATTTTACAAAATATGTCACGAAAGCTTAAAATTAATTTGTTAAACTTCAAATTAACACAATAACAATAAAATCACATGCAAGGTAGAAAGGAGAGGGATGGATGAAGACAAACACAAGGTGTACGATGGTTTATTGATGAGGTTCATTCTCATCTTGACCTACGTCTCTGTTCGGACTTATCGACCTTGACATCATCGGAGATTCCACTAAACACCTTCATTAGTTTCAAATGGGGGCAAGGAAGTAATCATTTATAACACATCATCTTTTTTCCACTTTGAAAGGTAAGACGCACATCTCCTCCTACGAAGCTTTTACCTTCGATTATCCTCTAAAAAAAGTAGGCACACCTTTTTTGAAAAGGAGCACTCTTGATTTTTTCTCTAGTCCGAGAAGTAAGATAAAACCTCTTCAATGCAGGAGCTCACACTAAAATTTCTAAGCAAATATTTCTCTTTATTACAATATCAAATCCACAGGAAAATAAATGAGAAAGAGGAGAAGATTCAACAATATTACTCAATAACTTAAAAAAATGATTTTCCTTTGATGTTTGATGTTCCCCTTTAATACTTGATTGATTATGCATCCCTTGG
Organism: Pontederia crassipes; assembly: GCA_030549335.1. Taxonomy (NCBI): domain Eukaryota; kingdom Viridiplantae; phylum Streptophyta; class Magnoliopsida; order Commelinales; family Pontederiaceae; genus Pontederia; species Pontederia crassipes. Next base: position 44,070,315 of record CM060190.1, read on the forward strand.
ACCTCTTTTATAGTCCTCTTTGAATAATATCACCACCGTTTGACAAAAAAACTAATTGATATCATCATAGAATAAAAATAGGAATAATAATTGTGTCCAACAAATCTATTTTGGTTAGATTCATTAAAGGAGTCATTTTGCGTGTGGTCCGGTCGACCACTCTGCCCATCCGATCAACCGATCTATGTTTTAACTTCATCTGGGTCACCACTGTTGTAATTGGTTGACAATGCATCAGTCGATCGATCAGTTTTCAAATATCATGCAATTTGCGACTTCTCTATTTGGATCAGCCGACCGGTTCACATGGTTGGTCGACCGATTCACCAAACTGGCTGGTCGACCACTCTACACTATTTTGCACCGATATCAGAATGATGTGATTTTTATGTTGGAAATAAAACAAGATTATCTACAACTTTTATATTCACTTGTTAATCCAAATATGAATGAAACACATTCAAATATTAACTTCAAGTTCATTACATAAAATAATTCATCCAAATTGAACTTTTCTCGCACATTAAATATATGACTATGATTATTCGAGGTTTGTATCATTAACATATAATTAGATAGAACACAAAAACTTTATTCCAATAATCTCCCTCTTTTTTATGAAGACAATCCAAGAAATATGAAAAGTATATAAGTTGAGAAGAAAATGATATCAAAGTTGAAATTTCACTCATCCTAAAACTAAGATTTCCTTACAATGATATATATGCACATAAGTCTTAATTGTAAGGTACTTTTCATATAGAATTATATTTATATGAGATCCACATAATTAATTAGATATTATATAAGTTGGGGTGTATAAATTTCTTTTATATTTTTATCATATTTCTCATATATTTATCCCCCTTTTATCCCATTAAAAAGTAGTTTACATATTTAGCAAAAGTTAGAGACAAAAGTTTACTCCCCCTTAGTCATATATCATTTTCACACTCCTCTACTTTTATTCTTCCCCTATTGTCATATAAAATACAAGATATAAAATAGAAAAATGAAAAATGAAAATTTTCAATCTTTTGTCCATATCATGAAAAGTGAAAGTATAGTAAATGTGAGAAACAAAGATAACTTCTCCTAAATTCATGATCAGTTCATAAATATGAAATCATGAGTTACATAAGACTCAAACATTTATATAATTAATCAAAATTATTAAAACATTATAGATACACAAAATTAAAATTAAAATTAAATCATCCAAGTTACAAAATATAGAAAGATACAAATATTCATGTGAAATTAATCTAAGGCATGTCTCATTGTAACATTTTTGTATTTGTGTAGGATATTGCCTGCTTTACACCTTAACCTGTCGATTTCACCAAAATGCATCACATCTAATCAAGGTCATATTCCTATATATTCATAGCATTTCTCCTGTGACTTATGCATATGAAAATAATCTAAAGCATGTCTCATGCACTCTTTCCCGTTTAGAGGACTCAACATCCACGTTAAGTGATCATACCCTATCATGCACAGACGCTCATGCAGAGTTGGTTCGATACCATATGTAACATTTTTTTACCAAGGGGAATGGTGCATGAGGTATGTCGTGGATTAATCTCATGTGCATAAGTCATGAAAGAGATGCTACGTATATATAGAAATATGAGCTTAATTAGGTCTAATGCGTTTTGATAAAATCATGCAGGACGTTTAAACGAGAACGTTAATCCCCCCGAGGAATTGATAATGGTACGTTTAAACCCCATAACAAACCATATCACTTGTTGCTAGTAAATAGAAAATTAAGAATTATGAAGTCATTGTGGATTCGCATTAGGCTCAGATAGAATTTTTTATTTTTTCTATTTATGAAGAGACTAAACTAGACTTGGAGGAACTATTTTCTTTTTTAATGTTTAAAAATAATAAAATAATAATAAATAAGAAAAAGGTTCCCCTATATTTTTTAATCATTTTTTATTTATTTATATTTTATATTATTTTATTATTTTTAAAACATTAAGAAAGAAGAAACCTTGTGGAAGGGCAGTTTAATTTTTCATAAATAAAAAAGTTAACAGAATCATATGGATGTACTAAATAGAAAATTGTGATTTAATTTAAGGAAGTCTTACGATAAGTTCATATATTAAGGTTAGACATGAAAAATTACTATAGTTCATAAGGTTTAAGAAATTAATCCTAATGAATTTACTAGTATGCTAACCAAAGAAAGAAAGAGTACATTGAGTCAATCTACTAATCCATGAAGCTAACAAAGACTTTAGGGACTGTAACATATTATAGGTAATTTTAATTGCTATGATAATCTTTATCATCTCATTGATAATCCAGATAGTATGTAGGAAAGGTGATTTTTCATATTAGTTGCTCAACATGTATTTTGACAAAAATATACATTCCATATTTTTCTAAAAATTTTAAATATTGTATTAGTAAACAAATATCATTTAACTGGATTTTCTTTATTATTTGAAATCTTTTACAAATAATTCTTAATTTTGCCTCATCTTATTAACATATGCCCGTTGGATGGAGCGAGCGTATGAACTTTCATGGTTTTTATCGAAATGGCACGAACTCCAATTACTTTCTTCCTAAACTCAAATGTTATGATTGAACACTTGGGAAGTTACCTAAAGAGGTGACTTTGGGATGAATAGTCATCATTTCCACCATTCAAACTTTATAAAATTTCACCTAGTCCTTTTCTCCTCACTTTTGACAATTTTCTCATTTCCTCTCTCTTGCTCTTGGTGAACTTGTGTTCCTTGTTGTGGATGTCCTCATAGAGTGAAGGAGAAGCTTTTGAACATGGACAAAATGAAGGGGGAGGAGGAAGAAGGAACTAGGAAGAACGTAGAAGAACCAAAACAAAGAACATTTTCGACAAACATGTGAATTATTTGGATCTTTGCAATGAGACTTATCTCTGACATGTTTTAATGAGTCACTTTAGAGTTTTATATTGATGATATATAATTGAGAATGACATTTTAGTGCCTAGAGAACATGCATATACTACGTTGTTTTTACTTATTCTTATGACTTAGTCTTCGTGCTTAATGATGGCCCTTGTTGTGATCACTAGGGTTCATATTTAGAATATCATTATAATGTTTTTAGTGATGGGTTATCGACTGAGATGGATGATGAATGAAATTTTACTAGGACAATTAGGGGTAAACAAACCCTGGGCTTGGGCTTGTGTCCTGACTATTCTGATTTTGACTTGATTTTCTTTGGGTTTTAGAAATAATTTGGGTTTCATGTTCCCGTTGAGACGGGACGGGTTCAAGACTGGGGCATCCCAATTAAATCGGTATAAATACTAGAAAATTCTCAATTATTCCAGTTTGATTATAAAAAATAAATATAAGAATAAAGAAATTTAATATTGTTATATAAATATGATAATGAGTAATTAAATTATATTACTAATATAATATAATGTATATTTAATATATAAAATAAAATATAAAACTTTAATTAAAATAAACATAAATTTAATATTTTAAAATATTTTAATATTAATATAATATATTTTATATGGTCAGTCACGGTTTGAGTTTTTATAACGCGAACATGGTCCCGACCCGATCTTAAGGAATGAGACCACAAACTCGGTTATCCACCATGTTGAAAAAATCGAAAAATTCTTGGTGTTTTGACCCATGCTCACCCCTAAGTGCAATCTAGGATGAATAACTTGTTTAAGCATGTGATTCTTGCCTTGAATTGCCTAGATTGATTAGTATGTGTTGCCCATGATTTACATCTATTTTGGTATGATTAAAATGCTTGGTGAATTATGAATGAATTCTCATGTTGGTTTCATGATAATTATAAGGATGAATTTTTAAATATGGATTCACACATGGAATAAATGATTTGAAGACTAGAATGATTCTTCAATGTACCATGACCATAGTATATGTGGACATATGCTTTCTAGAAATTTAGGAGTGATATGGGTGTAAAAGGTTTGATTGGAAACCTAAAGTCAAAGCGTCTTCATCCAATGGAGAAGAAAGGACTACAATCACATGTGCCTTTGTCGACAGATGATCGAAAGATGTTTCAGACATTCGAAAGTCTCGATCCATAGTAAAGAACCTCCAAATCGAACATCTAATACTTTGAGGGGACATCCGCTCGGTGATGAATTGGTCGATCACTCGATGAAATGCAACCACGATATCGAATGTTTGAGTTCATTTTCAAAAATGGCGCTCACTACTTAGATCGGTCGACTATCATGATATCATAATTTTATTATTGTTAAGCCTTTTTCAAACCAAATGACTAGTCACATAGTCACATAATCGAATGTTTCCTCGCACTGTTAAATAACGAATGCCCACTCTTCGGACTGAACATCTAGAAGTATAGATTACCAAGAGTACTTGAATACGAATCAGATGTCCACTATGTGGATCGGACGTCTGAAACTCATACAAAACCCAAGACTGATTTCTTTTCTTGACGCGATTGGAACCAAGCACTATACCAATCTCATATATTCTTATATGATCTTTAGTGATAACTTGGAGCCACTTTACTACTTTATGAGTTGATTAAATGCTAATGAAAATAGAAGATGCAAGATGTGGAACTGAACCCAACACAACAAAGCTACGTGGCTCGATGAAGGCAAAATGTCGTGTGTCGCTATTTTTGTTTGTGTGGGACAATTTCTCCATAAACAACAAAGAAGATTCTGATGTATGAATGATGCATCCTCCCCTTATAATAGCACATTTGTCATTCACATGACCTAACATATATTTCAAGTGGAGAATTTTTCAAATAAATAAGAAGAAGATGACTATATTACGATGACTATAAAGTTATGATTAGGATGTACAATTAATCCTTTGGGAAAACTTTATTTTTTCGAATGGTACTTGTTTGTAAAAAAATCTATTGGTAATGCCTATTTGGGTTTAGTATGATTTGTGTCGCCAATTGTTTTTTGTAATGCTCAACAAACTCGCTTGCCTGACACAAGCTTGTGTTAGAGACAAGTTATGCTTGATTGGTGTGAACTAGTGTAATATCCAAAAAATTGAAATGGACAAAAATGCCCTTACATTGAGGGATAAATTAGCTCTTTTGGACAAAAGAGAAAATAGTATAAAAGGTCAGAAATTCTGACTAATAAATAGACCAAAATGCTCTTAAAAGTAATCTTGTGGGCATTGTTGTCTTTTGGAGAAAAGTAAATTTGTGGACCAAAATACCCTTTAAAGTAGAAGTGGTTAGAGGGCAATCTAGTAATTCAAAATGAGACAAAATAAATCCCTAAACCCCTCCTCCCTCTCACTCAACCGCTCTCATCTCCTCCCCCGATATCACCAGCCGAGCACCCCCAAGAGCAGCCCCTCCCCTCTCTTTTCTCCCTCACTCATCATCACTCTCATTCCCCTCCCTCAATCTCTCGCCGATAGTAGGAAAGAGACTCCACTCCAAGCAACTTCCATGGAGTGAGCACATGCCCTTTAGCTTGCAGACAAAAATAGCACTAGAGGAAGAAAAGATCATTCGGCTAGAAGAGAGGAAGAAGAAGCTTTGGATTCAAAAGGTTTTTGGACATGAACCCTAGGTATGTAAGGGTGAACCCCTCCTAACCCATCTAACCCATGGATTAGGAGTTGTGACATATGGTTTTGATTAAAATTGCATGAAGAGATGGTTTATTGGATTTCATGAACATTTCTTCCCTAAATGTTTTGAATATGTGATTTCTTAGTATTAAGATGATGTATGATTTGTGTTCTAAGAGTTAGAAGCATGTTCACCCATATTCTGTTCAGATTTGATGTATCATGTTCCATTATATTTTTTAATAGGTTATTGATATCCAAAAATCATGTATAATATATTTCTAGAAAGATCTCGGAGTCTAGTTTTAGCGATTTTGGTTTCATCTCATTTGGATCTGTGTAAAAGAGTTATGATCGTAAGAGTGGCCCACTATCAAACCGCCTCGAGTAACAATGCAACATATTTTAGAAATTCACTAAAAATCATATCTACATAATCTAAGAGCAAAATTTATGGAGTATGATTAGATCAACCTTTCTATAGAATTGGATTCACCTAAAAAGGGAATGTCTATAGGGAGATATTAATCATTTAGTGCTCAACTATCAAACTGGTTAATGTGGTAACCACTTAGTCATTGTGAGAATTTATGAGGGTAAACGGTTAAAGAATAAAATATGAGAAAATTATAAGTTGTTGTCCTAGGGGTCTAATGTGAAAATAAATCAGAATAAATCAATTAAGTGACTTATGGGGTGAGTTACGGACATTGAACCGACAAGGTGTCGAATCTATCCACCTTGGAAAACCGTAGTTCGTTCTCTCAATTTTATTGTTTTTTATGGATGTTTAACATATGAAACATGTTAACTAGAGCCTAGAGTGCATGTATATGAAATTGTGTTTGTCAATGATGGATTTAAGTGGTCGACTTCATGATTTGCGATGAGGATCGGTCGAGTGGTCGAGTCGAACGGTCGACCGGTCTGTAGGTTTTTATGCATAGAATCGCCATTGTCCAAATTGGACGCGGTGTCGGATCGATCGAATGGTCGACCAACTGAGAGGTCAAAATGCTTCTATTTAAATCAGTTAACCGATCCAATGAGTGGTTGACTAGTCCATGAGTTTTTCATATGTGTGAATACTACTGTCCAAATCGGACGTGACATCGGTCAATCGAATGGGCGACTGACCTACGGGGTCAGAGGCCACTATTCAAATTGGTCGACCAGTTATGTGGAGTGATCGACCACTCTAATGGAGGAGACAATGATCGATCACCACTATTTTGATCGATCGTGCGTCCAGTTGACCGATAGGTCGATCGACCGATCGAAATATATAATTTTGAAAATTGAACTTAACGATTTTCCTATCAATTCACTAGTTGATATCATGCTACGTTTTCATGCTTTTATTGATATAAATGCCGTGTTATTGATTGACTCAGTTAGAATCCAAAATGCATGCTAAGACGTAGGATTAAAATGAATCATTGTATTGACATGACACATTGATAATTTACTTGACCCTTGCTGGATGATGAGCACTGTGTGAACCCGCATGAAAAGAATAATGGAATTGACACGACTTCTAGGTGTCATGCACAAGGATCACCAAGTACTTGGCTCACAATGCATTGAGTGGACGAAGATGACTAATTGGCCCTTGCTCGATGGAGATGTACAGCCTATGCACAAGACTACCAAGTACCTCAATGTTTAAATAAAGGCTCACTAAAAATTGTTTAATAACTAATCATGATAATTGATTAAGTGGTAAGAACATATGTATAATGTCATAAATTGAGCATTTCAAAGAGTAAATACGATAGAATGTTCTCAGCCAGTATGAATATGGGTAATTGGAATTAAATAATATTAATACAATGGGTGTATGAAATTGAAATATGAAATGGATAATTGACTTATGATCTATTTTGAGATTCTTATTGTTCATTGATTATCGTTTTTAATCGAGATGTTCTATAGTTTATTGAAATGTTTATTTGAATGGCCCTTATATATAACTAATGGGAGGTGGGTCTTCCCTGCATTCAGATTCGTGCAGATATGGAAGAGTAGTTTGAACTCGATGGCGAGCTCATGACGGCGGTTGGCACATGGCATCGGTCTTATGTTGGGCCATAGTATGTTATGATATTTACGCGTTATGTATGAGGCGGCCTACGAGTCTTTATTATGGATTATAATGTAGTTGGACTTATTTGTGGACTTCGCATTTTTTATGTATGTGGGCTATCTGTCATAATATACTTAATGTTATTGGACTTCATGTTATATGGTCTATTATGTTTTATCGCTTCTGCTATGTGTTCAAGAAGAATAGCTTTTAAATGTTATCATTTTTCGCTGCTTATTCTTATCTGTTTCGTTGACTTTGGGTCAATCATCGTATTGTTCACCGTGTAACGTATTTCGAGCACCGTATAACGCGCTTTGAGACTCGCTCGTGACACGTGTCATGGGGCTGATTTCGAAAACTTGCTTGGTCGATGTGAGTTTGTACCCTCACCGCATGAACTCGCACACAGGTGGTACCTTGGTAAGGTCACATGCAACCTTAGCTCATTTGCGCGAGTTCTCACACAATATCAAGTTGACAAAGCATTCCATGCCCTAGGTTTTGTTGCAAAAGAAACATGACTTTTTGTGCTAGATCGAGCTTCTAGTGGCAAGAGGAGAACTTTTTGCTTGGGGGAGAGGGAAGACGGACCTAGCAACAAAATGAAAAGAAGTCATGCGTCTCATCTTTCACATGATGCATGGAAAGGACAAAAAAGCTTCCAATTTAATTGGATGGTTCGATGCATAAAAAAACCTCAGCTTTTATATGGCCTATACTTTAATTTATGGGATAAAATATCTTTAATTTATGGTTCGATGCAATACTTTAATTGTATTGCAACTTTGTTAGATAAGTGCAAATTTCCCCCCAAAAAATTAAAGAATTCATATTGATAAACGAATATTGTAGGTAACTATTGTTCTATAAAAAGAATAAATATATAATTTTGTGCAATTTTTTAAAATGAAAATTCTTGATTGTTTGTTGATAAATTTATACAACCAATCCCTCTTTTACATTATTTTTTATTAAATATATATTTTTCATATATAATACACTTGAGAATAATAGCCTCATAAATGTGGTGTTTTGTAGGTACAAATAAAATAGGCTATACACATAACATTCATTAAAAACATAAATAGAGCATACAATGAGGTCAAATACTAAAAAAAAGTCAGTATTTTTTTCAATAAAATTTGATTAGAATTAATGAAATTTTGAAAGCTCGATCCAACTTAATATTTTTTTAAAAAAAATCTTACTACGATAAATATGAGGAAAAAATGATCATTTTAGTTAAATAAAAAGGTTTATAGTAAATTTACCATAATTTGAATTTGAATGATTTTTTTATTCAACGCACCAAAGTTTAGGCCATGTTTGGAACATATTCAAACGTTGAAACCTGCACAATTTTTTTTTATTGTTTATGAACATGAGCTGTATTGCTTTTATATCATGTGGCAAGATTTGTTTTCGATGCACCCCGGTATCCGAATTATTACACATAAGTAATAATTCGGAATCCAAATAAAATAATAGAATAATACTATCTTATATAAAGTGATGATTTCATTAAAATTTTAAAAAATAGAACTCGAGATTATTAATACTTGTAATTTTCTTTGATTTTACTGGAAAGCCTCTAAAAAAATTGAGGTAAAATGATAAAGAGAGGTTTCCATTTCGAACATATCATAACCATAATAAATTAAATTTTTATCCGATCATTCTATACTTGTGATGACAAGAAGTCCTTGGACCTTATTTATGGTATCTTTTAAAGCAATCAAACAGTTAATAATAATAATAATAATAATAATAATAATAATAATAATAATAATAATAATAATAATAATAATAATAATAATAATAATAATAATAATAATAATAATAATAATAATAATAATAATAATAATAATAATAATAATTGGTCGATCCCATCCCACCAACTGTCGCCCATATTCTTGGTCAACGGTGGGTCAAAGCCGCAACTGATCCGCTTCCGGCGCCGAGTTGTTGCTCTTTGACTTTGACCAGCTGATAGTACCATTTTTCTTAACTCGAATTCATTTAGATTGGTGAGGGACACGTGTTTGCTGTTTGACGCAATTTGTTCCCATTTGTAGACCGCTCCGGTCCACTTCATAATTTCCCGTCGACCAAGTTAATTTTCTTCCTTATCGAAAAAAAAAGTTAATTTTCTTTGAACAAAATTTTGTCGACGTAATGTCTGAAGTGAAGATGAGCGAGAGTTGAAATTTAAATTTAATTTTTGGAGTTTACTAATTTCATCAAAATTTATCATTCCACTTTTGTCGAACATTAATTGGTCAAATACTAATATAAACCGACTAAAAGTCTTTTTATTGACAGAAATTTTATATTTTATATTTTTTGAACCAAATATTTATTGTCTATTATTATAACATTGAACATAATTTTTTTTTTCCAACAGTCCTTGTTTTTTTAAAAATAACGTGGATCATTCAATTCGTGCTATGCTAATAAATATGCATATTATATATAAGTTAGAGTCCGATTCATTCGAGCTCAACTTCTTCGACAAATTCACATCCGTATCTCAAGGTGATAGATGCAACTTCTAATACAAATTTTCGAACATTCACTCATACTCGAATTCCGATACCTTAATTAAGATAATAAGAATTATTTATCATTTCATCTCAATTTCAGGAGGTAATTTTGAACTCTAGTCTATCTTCTCATAGCATATAATATTGCATATCCAATTGAAAAATAGAATGATTTTTTTAAAAAGTGATTGTTTAAATTAGGTCCAGTAATAAAAAAATCGAAGAAGCACAACTCAAGCAAATTTAAAAATTATATATTATAATTTAAATATTACTACGATTTTTTAAAAAATATTTCATACTTTTCTCTTTGACACTTTAGATTGGGCATTATTTTTAACGTAAATTATTCTTTTAGTTGAATATGAAAATTATTGAGTTATTATGACTAATACGTTTTGCTTATTTTTGGTGCAGTTGAATATGAAATGAGCTTGTACATTGAATTAGAACGTGAATTTATGTTTTTTATGAAATCAAATCGAAAAACTAAAATTTAAAATTAAAATTTAAACTCTTTGGAATATGTAACATGATTCATTTATATTTACATTTTCTAAGAATAATATTATCTTAAATTAGACACCGACGCACAAAAAAAAATCAGAATAAGCTAGTGCATAGAATTGGAGTGTGATTACATGTTATTCCGATGTTGTTAGATTCAAAATCTACATTTTATAATATGATTTAAAGCTTTTTGTAACATTATTTATCTGCTATATTTGCAATATTATCTTTTTCTTAAAAAGACGCTTGGGTAAATTTTTTTGCTTAGAAAATCATAAAAAAATAATTTTTTATGCGAAGAAAATTATTTGATCCATTTTTATTGGTGTGTCTAGAGCCTTTTTGGTTTAAAAGTCATTAAGAAAAAAGGAAAGAAAAAATATGAGAGGGAAAATAGAAATAAAAAAAATTAACCCTGTTTTGATGACATAGGTAATGAAAATGTAAGACAATAAAGATTTAATAATAAATTTATTTAATTTTTTTATTTTTTATATGCATATTTATATATTAAATTTATAAAATTAAATATGAAAATTTATTTTAATTAAATATTTTTTCTTTTATCCACTTCAATTTGAAGGGGAAAGGAAAAATAAAATATTGAGAAATTTTCCTACCATTATTCTCTAATTTAAACTCAATCGTAGGAATATGTTATCTTCTCAGTTAATTTTTTTTTCTCATTTTAATTTTTTATGGTACTAAGGGAGGTTGATCAAACCGTTTGGCTCGTAAGTGCAAGGGTCAAAGAGCCGATATGGACCGAACTGGTTGAACCCAAAAAATGAAAAAACCGGTTTGTTTTGGTTTTTTTACTAATTTCGTAGTCCATATTTTTTTTTTATTTTTATGAGCATTAAAGTAAACTTTTTTGTTTGACTGGGAAAACCAACAAATTGCCAAAAAAAGCTGCGCGGAGGAGTGTAGCGGGGGGCTCCGAAATCCATCTCCCCATTTCTACTTCTCCATCTCCGCCCCCTTCTCTCTTCCTCAATTCTTCCATTGGAGGATTTCCTCTATTCCAAACGCCCTTAGATCTCTTCGTTCGGTTCCTCTCCGTCTTCTTCTGCTTCGATCGATAACCACATCGCTGTCGGGGAGGCGCACGGTCGTGGCCGGATCCGGGTGCGAAATCTAAGATTTTGCTGCCCAAGGTGTAGAAGGATGAAGTCCTCGTTCCGGAGGTTGCGGGGGTTCGCACTCCAAAAGCACGATCACATGGACCGGCGCCGGGAGCACCGCGGTCAGTCCGCCCACCAGGACGATTTCGTCCAGGCTGCCCAGGTATATTATCTTCGTTCTGCTTACCTACAGATTCCTATTTGTCCTGCGTCGTCATTTTCTAGATGAATACCAACGAACGGAATGAGTGAGCTTGTGTTAAACCACAATTACGGTTCTTTTTGCTTATTGAATGAGCAAGTACGAAACGTTACTTTAGGTTTTTTTCTACTTTCCTTGTTAATTTGGTCGTATCGTCACAATATTGCATTCTTGTTCAAGAGTGAAAAAGAGACGTTGTGCGTTGTCTTAACCGGAGTTTGGCGTGCACAATTGTCTATTTCTTGTCGTTTTCTTACTTAACGTTCGGAAGAATATGGCAGTAAGGTTTTGCATTATGCTAATGGTTTTCTTTTTGGTTCACTGATAATTCAAAATTGTTTCTTCTAACTGAACTAAGGATGCCCCTCTCGAAAAAACTGAACTAAGTCTGTGAGCATGGGATTTTTTATTTGAACCAGATGCTGATTCAGGGTTCTGTGTTGCAACTCTCAATCTCTAACCACACTAAAGTTAGCAGCTAATGGATGCTTCCACAAGTTATTTTTGAGTTTAGTTTCTACTGGAAAGCAAATGAGTACTCACGTTATTTATAAATACACCCTAAAGTTATTTCTTTTTTAGGTGAAAAAAGATGGCGACCCAGTTATTGTTCCATCCATTGTTTTATATTCTCAAAGGTTACTACTGTACAAGTGTGTATTCAGTAAAGAAAATACCGAAAAGAAGATGCACAATCTAAAGAACAGATAGGGGGATGCCCTTGTCTGCCACTCCACATAAAGGGCACGAGGTATGGGTGCTAGGTGCCCATCTCACACGGTAGAATCTGGTAAGGATTCACTCACGCCACTCAAGCCAAGTGAAGATATGTACTTTGAGTGGCACACAAGATCTCCATATAAGCCTGCAATCTGCCTGGAAAGTGGTCAGGGTCGTGCTCTCAAGGAGAAAGCGAAGGTAAAGCTAGCAGAAAATCTCTCAGAGATCCAAACAGCTGTCTCTCCTAAAGGTGTTTGACCTGAAGCTCATGAAGGGCCAGTAGCTTTGAGATGTGCTGGTTGGAGAGTGGGGACCTAAAGAGAGAGGTCCAAGATCCACAACCCGGCTCACCAGACTTTGACCATGTCACAGCAACTGATGTGTCTGGGTCCGCCGACAGTGCTTGTAACCTAGGAAAAGTTGCTGCCAAGGAGCCACTAGGTAACTGCTCGTGTCGCCAGAAAGAGAATGCCTCGCTAGAGCCAAGGAAGGGGATCATGAATGGGTGCGCTAGAGGGAGTAGTGTTGAAACACCGCACCAGAAAGATGATGCCACCCGTGGACAAGCCGAGTAAAACTCCCACGAAAAGTCTTTTCCATAGCAAGCAAAAAAGACTGAGCTCCGAAGATTGACATCAAGACCCATGATCTGCCAGCCCACCATTCCAAGAGTGCTCGATTGGCGGAGGTCGCAAACACCCAAGCCGCCATGCGATGTGGACTGATAAATATCTTGCCAGGCAACTAAATGTATCCCTTGCCTCTCCGGGCCCCACCTTGCCAAAAGAAACTGCTCCTCAAGGAGTCCAGCCACCTCTCCACCGATGCAGGAAGATGGAGGACTATCATGTAGTAAGTCGGGAGGGATGAGAGAACAAAGTGAAGCAAAACTAGGCGACCCCCTCAGGACAACAACCTCGTGCAGTATGGGCTTTGTGCACTCAATGGCTGGAGTCCAACCTCGAGATCCAATGTGGCAGTTAGATAGAGGAAGGCTGAGATAAGTGATCGGCTATGGAGTGCTGCTGCACAGCGTGCAACCTATTGGAAGCTTCATTGTTGAGGTTCCACAGCGCTTGGGTGATCTTACCATCTAAAGCGGGCGAGATTATGTTGATAACATTCTAATAGCAGCTAGAAACTTGGCGAGTGAGTGGGCGAGATTATAAGTTATGTTGTAATAGATACAAATTTTTATAATGAATAAAAAATGGATGTGAGCACCTGGCTCACATCCTTTATCTTCTAAAAAAAAAAGAGTCCTGCGATAAAAGAGATATCTGATCATCGGTATGATGTCATGGTTGCCCCAATGCGTTGCTGATCGGAGATCAACTGTCCCTGTATCACAGTTAGTCAATCCTGTTTGCCCACCGACAAAAGCTCGCCTAGAGGTGAAAAATTTTTGTGTGGGCATCCCCCTCTCAAAGCCAGGTTTGATGAGATTGTTGCCTTAGATCTCCACCTTCCTATCCTCATGTCTCCTCTTTGCTACTTCCGCCTCAGTGGGGTCGCAAGAAACCTCCATCAGATCCAATCAGGATATGATAGCAAGGGACTCAGATTTCCACTGCTCTCGATCCTCATGGATTGGCCTCTTATGGCCAACGAGGACGAATCAGAATCTACCTAGCCGTAGAGACAATGTCCTAGTGACTGAGTCAGAAGCTGGAATGTTGTGCCCATGTTCTGATACTCGCTGTTTGAAACCTTCCTCTAGGAGCCAAGATCGCTCAAAGCAGAAATGAGATTGCCACATTTGATCGTTATTGTATCTCCATAAGAAGCGGGTGGGGGTGGGGTAGGGTGATCCAAGAATGGTCACTCCAAGGCTTGAACATCCGTTGCCTCTGCTAGCTCTAGGGATCCAAGGAATCTGTCTAACCTTGATCTGGCTGATGGAGCCACTGCCATGTGAATTTGTAGTTTGTTGCTGGATAGCCATGCATGAGTACCAAATCGACTGATGGAGCGATCCTCCATGTTAGTCTCCTCTAATCAACCATTGAACACAACGGAGTTTCCCTCCCAAAACGGAGTTGTGACATAAGCTTTAGCGAAATCAACCTTTTAGATGAATCCTAAGTGGCCAGCCCTTCTACAGTATGCGGTCTTTGTTTTTTTTCGAGGAGTACGGTAGGCGATCTTTGATGCGATGGTATAACTGTATGAAAGCCAAATGTGTTGGGTGGATCGTCATCCATCACAACTCATGCATGTGGCTGGCCAATACCCTTGTCACTATGAAATAAATGGGACCGGATAAGATGATCGTCTGGAGGTCTTCTATTGGCTTTGCTGGCATGCCTTCGGTAACATGAAGAGTAGGAAGTTGAGGCGCTCGAAGATTTGATTCCTGCTCTCAAACTCATGGATGACTGCCTGGGGCTAAAACACCATGTAGGAAAAAAATTGTGAAACCATCGACCCTAGGCAAACCTCCAAATTGAGGTCATTGAATGCCTGAAAGACCTCATCTTTTGAGATGACCTAAAAATAGAAACCTGCAGATAAGCGTGTATCTTCCAATCATACCATCGCCAGGTGGTTGGCCGCCAGCCCCTTGATGCCTCCCAGTAGAATGAGGCAATAATGTTGCCAGTGTGACCTGTGACTTGTGACAGTCTGCCCCTATACCACAATCTTTTCAATCCTGTTGGACCTCTTGCTGCAGCTTGTGCATGTGCTTTAAAACCCAGTGTTGGCATCAGCCCTCCTTCAGCCATATGTCTCGAGAATGCTGCCATCATTAGATCTCCATTTTCCCATTCTCTGCTTGTCACCTCCTATTGTTGCCTCCTTTTCTGCACCTCCTGGGGTGAAGGCCCCATGAGTCCTATGCTTGCTATAATCGTGAAAATGGCCTCAAGGACCTCAGTACGATGTTTGTCCATACCTATCTCTTTTATCTTGCCAGGAAGGTGTGGAGGAGACCCAAAACCCCATTGTGAACGTTCTTGTAGCTGAACTGTTCGCTGGGATGTCATGCCATTGCTTGGTGATGAGCTCTCTGAAGCCCTCATCTATTAGCCATGCATGCTTAAAGCGAAAATAGGAGCCCCTAGTTTTTTCTTCATTGGATTGCCACATAAATGTGGTTTGGTCTGAGAAAGGCCTCTCCAGTGCTTGTACATTTACCATCTGGTAAACCTCTGCATCCATCCAGTTTGGTTCGTGTCGATGGTGAGGTCGTGCTCCTCCATGTGAGGCAATAGTAGTTTTATTAGTTTTTATATTATTTTATTGTTATTATAATGTTATTTTATTCTTTTCTATTCTTTTTATCTTTTAGTAATGCGCCACGTTGGCAACAATATCGTTTACCGGCGATACCTGGTCAAAAGTCCTTTATTGGAATAAGTTAAAAGTTGCTGGTTCCTTCTTCGGGAGTGGGGATTTGGATAGTGGTTGTGCTTTTCTCCTTTTTTGCAGCTCTCTTCTTGAGGCTTACATACATTTCCCCTTCATAGTGATATATATACATGGATGAAACCCAATTTGGTGATCATCTTTTCTCTTTTAAAAAAAAAACTTAAAAGTTGGAGGACAGTCTGGTTGCAAAGTAACGTTTGAGGACAAAGTTGGAAAAGAGGGTAAAGTTCAAGAGCAGTTATAAAAATTTACCCGTGACTTTAATGAGAAGCTTATTAATGTTTGAAACCTAAACTAAACCATTATTCATCTTGTTGTTATGAAACAGAATGTTGAATGCTATTTTAGTCATGCAAGATTTTTATCTGAACTCGATGAAAATATTTCTCTGGCGTGAATTAAAATTGTCAAAGGTGTCACAAGTGTTTAGTTTCCTGAATCAGATAATTCATATATGAAGAGTATACTGCATTATGTTCCTAAGTTATGTTTATCAAATAATGGGGTTTTATCTTTTTCAGGACATGCAGGATATGAGGAATTGTTATGATGGCTTACTTTCTGCTGCTGCTGCTACTGCAAATAGTGCATTTGGTATTAACTATGCCGTGAACCTTTAGTAAATTTAATGTGAGGAAATTATTTATCTAAAAAAATTGAGGAAATTCTTGAATATAAGCCCTTATGTTGTGCTATTTAAAAGAAAACTTGCTGTCCTTACATATTTATAAGCCAAAGTTCATTATTGTAATATTTCATGGTGCTAAGGTTAAACACAATGCAAGTTATTGGCATGCTTGTCTTTTCTTCTTCTTTCTTTCTGGTTGATTGCTATATGTATATATTATATTGGTAGTAGCTAGAAGCCTAGAACAATTTAATTTGATATCAGTATTTACGAAGGAAGACCATATTACTGATTTGCATATTGGATGAAGTAGGCTAAACTTTCTGGTGCATACTGCATACCATTGGCTCAGTTGATGTTTCAATCTTTATTTAGAGGTTCAAAAGGGAATTGGGTAAACTGAGCAGTTCAATTATTTTAATCTAACTCAAGCAGGTTCAGCCTTTATTTTCTGAAATTTAACATACCAGGTATTTCAGAACAAATGTATTATTACTGAGTTTTTGGACCCCAATAGAAAAAAGTTCTGTTCAGATGACCTGAACACGGTCAGCAATGGATGGTTTCATCAAGTTTGAAACTGAATTGGACAGATGATGGTCTAGTTCACTCTGAATCAACATGATTTACAGCATTCACATATAAACATAACTTTTTTATACAACAGAGTTGGTTCCCTTAGGTGTCTTCTTGTTTGTTGTATCTGATAAAGTGTTTCTGTGTTCCCAGAATTCTCAGAATCGCTTCAGGAACTGGGTACTTGTCTTCTTGTAAAAACTGCACTGAATAATGATGAAGAAACTGGTAAGTGTTCCATTATTTCTTTCTTGTCTTTCTTTAGCATAATCTCGTACAACTGATATGATTTAATTTTATGTGTACTAATTATTTCTTTCCAATCCCTTGTAAAATTTTTTTTCATCAGTTAATTCACTCTTGGAACTCCGCCTATATTTTATAGCCGGTAACTCCGCCTATATTTTATAGCCGGTCCCAAGCCCGGATAAAGGAGGAGGGTTGTGTTAGGCCCCGACAGCCAACATAAAATCATGTCGAATCTTATGAACATGGATCAACGAATATACCGAAAGGTTTGGTTACTAATAGAGCGGAATGGCGTCGTATGATCCATGTAGCCGACCCCACCTAGTGGGATAAGGCTTTGTTGTTGTTGTTGTTGTTGTAATTCACTCTTGGAAAACACTAATATATTTTTTGTCTATTTTCCAAGATGATTAAGTCCAGTTAAAATGAAGGTTGTCTGTTAAGACTTTTAGCCATATTTGTTAAGTCAGTGTCAAATCTTTTTTTTAATCAACCTTGTTAGTTATTTTGGCTTACTCTCCATAATTATTATTTTTCTTGACATGTGCAGATAGAGTGCTGTTGATGCTTGGAAGAGCACAGTTTGAACTCCAGAAACTTGTTAACAGCTATGTAAGTCCTAATTGCTTTCCTGTCGGTGTGTGTGTTATGTTCCTTTGCATAACCTTTGGATGCAATAATAAAAAAATGTCCTTCCTATGTCAGCGTATCCACATTATTCAGACTATCACAACCCCATCAGAGTCTCTTCTCAAGGAACTCCAAACTGTCGAGGTTTGTGGTCTTTTGATCTCAATATTGTGAAGAGATTTTCCTAACTAGATAATATACTGATATACACCTAATGTGAAAAATGCTACTTTATAAAGGATGTGAAACTGATACATAGAGCGAGAGTGCTAGAACAAAACAGCCCATTGATGTGAAAAATTTAAGATAAATGCTAACAAGGCAATTGGTTAGTGATGGATAACTATACAAGAGGCACATTTACAACTATTTCAGAGTATGTTGGTGATGCATGGGAGAACGCTTTTTCCCACTGACCCTTGGTGGCAGCGGGGAGCTCTCCCTCCGTCATTTGCTGCATGATCTCCCACCCCGCATCCTTCTTTATTCGTCCACTCCCTCTCCTTCCCCATGCTCTATCATTCGTCTCTCCTCTTGCAATTCTTGGCTCCCTACTGCTAATTTGTTTTTCTGCAATCTTGTCCTATTCGTTGGTTTTCATAGTGGCTTGGCATGGGAGATGATCCTATTTCCACTCCCTTTTCCACATTTCTGTTGTGCTGAGGGACTGACTGCCAACATTGTCCAATAGGAGTTCTTTTCTCTGTAGTGATGCTATACTTTTGCTTCATTCTAGACATGGATGGCTGGTCTGAGACATAGTCTGAAATCGATTGATCCAACTCACAAGTTGCAGGGTGTTTGTGGGCCATGATTGAAAGCTTTGACTTGTGACACAGTCTGCTACCATTAGCAGGGCTGTGGCCACTCCAATTTGCGTGCCGGGAGCCCATGCGATACTTCTTATGGCTTGGGACATTGCTGTGTGACATGCCCGACCTGCCTCCAGCCCCTGGTTGGGAAGGAGATGAGCTGTCAGACCTGTATGATGAAGTTAAGGTTGTGACCCCCAATGTGGTGGTCCCTTGGGATCTGGACGCTGCTGCCACTAAGGAATTCCTCTCCCAATGCTTGATTGGGGAAGTGATGATGAACGTCATTTTGCCTGAACAAATACGGATCTGCAATGACAAAACAACTCTCTCTGGTCTGCTTTACCACACTCTGTCCAGAATTGGGTATGATGCAACAATAACAATTGGTTGTTTAGCCAGACGAGGGCTACCATTCGTTGGTCTCCCTTGATGATTGACCATGGTCTATAAGGCGAGATTACTCTATGAACATTCTTTCTTGGAATGTTTGGGGGTTTGGGGATGTGGAACCCCGTCGCTTCATGGGCCTCTACACAAGGAAAATGGGGTGTCAATATTGCTATTATACGAGAATCAAAATTACCCTCCTGCGGTCCAGGCACATGGGAGCAGATCAGAGGTACCCACTAATCCTCTGCCTAAGCCTCAACTGTGCTAGTCGATCTGCTTGTTGCCGAATTTTCTGGCTCAATGATGGCTTTGAATTATTGTATTTGATGACGAGACAACACTCAACCTCTTCCCTCATCTCTTATAGATCCGATGGTCTCTACTTTCTGTTATCTTGCATCAGTCGGCCCCAAATGTAGATGAAGGAAGCTGATATGTGGGTGGAATTGAGGAAGAGTAGATTGATGAACCTGGATTTCTCGTCTGGATCCTTGTCGGAGATTTTAAAGCTACCCTTAGCAGAGAAGTCAGACCAGAGATCAAAGGGAGCAGTGATGTCAGTTGGATAGGCTGATTCATTGAATGGCAATGGCACAACCTTGTGGACTACTCAACAACAAACTGCAGACATACATGGCACAGCTAGTCTAACTTTGGGGCGAAGCCCAGTCTCGGCAAAATTTGGACATCTAGACATGGTGATTTGCAAATGTGGATTTCAATGGAGGAACACCATGATGGCACATACTTCATGTTTGAGAATGCTTGGCTGCCCAAACCCTGTTTCAAGCAACTTATCTGAAAGACCAATGCTTTGCCTCCAACACTTTGGCTAATTGCCTTGAGCTGTGGCGAGCTCTCCTATGAACACAAAAAGGTTGATGCTAAATAAGCGGGCACATTGGCATTCCGACGCCCTTCTAAAAATTGGCGATCGACCGGGCAGAGGATTTTCATGAGATCGCCTATGATGAAAGAGCAACAAGAAGAATGCAGCAGACCATTGTCTAGGATGGAGAGAACATCGGAGGCAGAAATCCAGACAGATGTGGCTGAAGGTGACACATATGCTCACTTCTTCCATATGTTTGTGAGTGATAGACGATGATTGAACAAAACCAATAGCCTCAAGGTCTCGTGTATAATCTTATCTAGGCACAGTCAAGTCAGGGATGCAGTCTTACAATGACTTCACTGAACGTTGGCAGATAGGGACGCTTGAATGGACTGGCTTAGAGGTTCCCGGCCTTGACCAGTCTTATAGCTTGTCCCTGATTACTGATGTCATTGAAATAGAGGTCTTTGCCGTCAATGTTGTCAAACACGTAAAACGGACTCGACACGGAGGGCCGAAAAACTCGTAAATCGTGAACACGTAACACGACACGGCCGATTTTACCAGATTATTTTTTAATATTAAATGTATATATTAATATATAATAATATATATAAATTCATGATATTAGTAGTGAAATGCAAATTCTCTTTGGACTTATAAGTACAAAATGCAATAATACATGTCCAAATTTATAATTTTAACATCACACTTCATGATATTAATACCTATTTAATTATATATATATTAATTCACAACCTTAACAAATTGTAATAATAACAGAATAACAACAGACACATCAATATAATTAATTCATGGAAAATTAACACATCAATAAATAACTTTCATTATTAATATATAAAAAATTAACACAATAATAAATTCAGAATATTAAAAGCAATTGATGATTTCCACTTTATTAAGCAAATATTAACCATAGTTGAAATATAAAAATGTTTTAATTTTATAACATAATAGAAAGTAAAAAGGTCGCCATGGCCCTTGTTCACCAATGGGGAGAACTATTGGGTTCGTGGAAAAAAAAAAGAAACCTGTTTCGATTTGTAGAGAGAAAGGGAGAGAGAGAGAAAGAGAAAAGGAGAAAAAAAACATATTCTCGTGTGGGAAGAGAAAGGGAGAGGAAAAGGGAGGAAAAGAGAAAGGGCGAGAGAGGAAGAGGGGAGAAAGAGAAAGGGGGAGGGTACGGGAAGAGAAAGGGAGAGGGTGAGGGAGAGAAAGAGAAAGCGAGAGAGGGAGAGGGGAGGAAAAGAGAAAGGGCGAGAGAAGACGAGGGGAGAAAGAGAAAGGGAGAGAGTGCGGGAAGAGAAAGGGAGAGGGAGAGAAAGAGAACACGAGAGAGGGACGGGGGAGGAACCTGTTAGATCAGTGGCAGCAGCATCAGGACAGCAGCGCGGCGGCGGAAGCAGCGCGAGCAGCAGATGAGCAACAGTGGCGACAGCAGCAGTGAGCGGCGGAAGCAGCGCGAGCAGCAGACGAGCAACAGTGGCGACAGCAGCAGTGAGCGGTGGCAGCAGGACAGCAGTGGTGGCAGCGACAGGGCACAGCGGCAGACAGCAAACAAAAAGGAAGAGATGAGTGCCTATCACGCTTATAAAACATTAAAAAAAAATATTGTGGGATCGGTGGAGTCGTGCGTCTCCACCGATTCTACGGGCCAGCACGCGATTCTACCGCGTGCTGGCCAAAAACGTTTCCAAGTGAGATCGAGCACGAAATGCAAAGGTGAAGACGTAAAATCATACGCTTTTACGAGTTAACACGCGTTTTTGACAACCATGTTTGCCGTCCTTCGTGACTTGAGCTCTAAGACTCCACCCGACTTTGATGGCTTCTCAATCCTTTTGTAATGTGAATTCTGGTCAATGGTGTAAATGGATGTTCTTGCAACGATGCGCGAATTCATGGAAGGGAATCTTGGCTTTGACCGACTCAACCATGTGTTCTCTTTCTTATACCCAAGAAGCCCGGTGGCTCTCATTGTGTCAAGTAGTTCAAACCAATCGTGCTCTCCAACAGTGTCTACCTTGATTTAACATCGTATTTATGAAGAAATCTGGTTGAGTACCACCTTGCTAATCATCCCTTTTTTTTCAAGAAAAATGCTAGGGATGAATCATGAAATAGAAGATGCAGAAGAATAATTAGATGAGAATATGTTCAAGAAAGGTAATGGAAAGGATTTTAAGAGATAGAGGAAGACAAATAAGAAAAGCTAAGTAATCTTATGTCATTTCAAAACAGAGCAATGCCTTCATTAATCAAATGAAATAACATCATTTTTTTGTGTCGAAATAGACAATATCCGTATTCATCATTTATTACTGTCTTCCCTGTTATCTTGTTTCTTTGAGAATTTCATTCTTTTGACAAGGGAAAAGATATATTAAATTTCTCATTTTCCCAGCTGGTCTAAGTTTTTTTCTCTATAACTATGGACTTTCTGCAATCTTGTTATGTACAATATATAACCTTTGTTCACTTATTTATTTTATTATTTTTTAGGAAATATTTTACTAGTTTATTGATACAAAATATTAGTTATAGATGTAATGAGGGGTCTTGTCACTTTTGTAGGAGATGAAGCGTCGTTCTGATGAGAAAAGGTGTGTTTCTTAGCAGATTATCCATAAATGTTTTTCTGCCATTAGAAGATTCTCTCCTTTCTTATAAAGTTTTTGGATATTTTCGTAGGGACTTGTACAAGTCTATGATAGCAGCCCAAAGACAAAAAGATCGGACAAAAAGTGTTAAAGGTGAAAATTTCTCGTTACAGAAATTGCAGGCAGCTCATGAAGATTACGAAGAAGAGGCGTCTCTTTTTTTATTCAGGCTAAAGTCACTAAAACAAGGACAATCACGAAGTCTTATGACACAGGCAGCACGACATTATGCAGCACAGGTAATTTTGTTAACTCTCAGTTACTATATCCATCTTTTGCACATGAAAATATTCATGTAACACTTTTATGCTATTGCAAATCAGTTGAACTTCTTTAGGAAAGGAGTACAATCTCTGGAGGTCATTGAGCCCCATGTCAAATTAGTAGCACAACAGAGACATATTGACTATCAGTTTAGTGGACTTGAGGATGACGATACAGAAGAGAACGATAATGATGAATATGAAGACAATTATGATAGTAATGATGGAGAGTTGAGTTTTGACTATGGTCACATTAACCAGGGTCAAGATGTTGATTCTGCATCTGAAAACTCAATGGAGGTATTTTACATTATATGTGATCATAAGTTATATCACTTCAGCGATATTAATTGCATCTTGTTGTTGGATGCTCTCGCTATTATCCTTTTTAATGTTGATTTCAAATGCACTTATCTTGCTCTTTTCTATTTTATTGATAATGTATGATTGAAATTCCCAAACATTATGGATGGGATTTGGTGTTTAGAAGATCTTTTATGTTAATAGACTTTCCTGGGTAAAACAACATTGTTGGACTTTATTGAGAAGAAAAGTTGACTCAGTTTTTCAAGTAACTGGACTCTGCGAGTACTTACTGAATCAAATATTTTTGTTCATAAATGGAGTTCCAAGAAGCTTTTGACTAGATAAATATATCATGTTGCACATTTGGCATGACAAATTGCTACAGGAAACAAAAAATGTAAAATGAACATAAAGAAAAATAATGGACCTGATATTGACATCACCTTTGGCCTTCTTGTTGTTTGCTTGAAGTCATGCCATTGTCTTTCCTTTGAGGATAGCAGAAAAGGATCACTTAAGTCCAACTGATCAAAATATATATTTTTTTGTACCAAACTGGTTGGGCCACTCATCCCGTCACTTTATTTGTTTTGAGAAATAAACTACTGCATTTGTTATAGTCAAAGTAAAGCTCAGGTATAATCGTTTTTGAGGCCTTTGATGATTTCAGCTTTGATGCTTTCTTAAGAAAACTTCGAATGAGAATAGAATGTGAGGGTATAATGCTTTTCTTATTATCTGATTACTATTTTTCTTGAAGGTATTTGGAGAACTTCTAATTTTTTTGTTGTATCTCAAGAAGCTTCTGAAGCACGGTTATTTTGAATTGGACTGGATATCAGGATTATATACATAGTAAACTATCAAGTATATATACATAGATATCAATATTAGATACCATTAAGATCCAGCCCATAGATCCGCCCAACTCTACATAATCAGAAGCTATGAGACCTCGAGAATATTTCTATGTATATATACATAGATGGCTACTAGTTATAGAATCATCTTCTTACCCCTAAAAAACAATATCATAAATAGTTAGAGCTAACGAGTAGTGAAGAATAACTTATGATGAATTTTGGCATGTGATCCTTAATGAACATGCTATTTAACATCAAGCACTAAGATGATATTTTAATTCCTAGTTAAATGAGTACTGCTCTTCATGATGTAGCTCCATTGATGTTTGTATGTACTCTTGATTTTTTTTTTTTGGAGTGAAGAAAAGATGCTACCTAACTATGCTAGACATCCCAAAATATATATTTTTGGGTTTAAAAAATATGTACATTTATTCTTAAATCTTGTCATCTTCAATTTGTGTTGCTTAATCTAACTCAACTGTGTCTTTTATTTCAGCTAGATCAAGCAGACCAAACAAGTGCCCAAGTATCAATGGCCGAAATTGCCAAGGTAAGGCGTTCCCAATTTTCTACTAAGTATCAAAAGTTCATCTCGTTCAAGAACAAAATAATTTAAACAATAAGAGATGGTAACAGATTAAGCATTTAAATTGTGCAGAGTAGTTCTTATCTATTTAGATTCAATTTGTTTCAGGGAAAAAAACATTCCGTTTCTGCTCTACATGTTTTACAAATCCAGCTTGCTGCCCTACTAATTTCTTTATTTTTCTTTCATGGCATTATTGGGAATTACGTGGTTCTTTCATTCGTTCTTATTTTATAATATGCGTTGGTGAACATGCACCCTCAATTTTAGAATCAGCATATTTTGTACTTATGAAGTATCGGTCTGTAGCACTTGCCAGTGAACATAGAGTAAACTTTGAGAAGTGTAATCACGCTTATGTCCCTTCCGAATATAACAGGATTGTATACATCAGTCTGAATTATAGACTAGTAACCATCATAATGATGACCATCATAGTTCTTGAGTTCCTACAAAACTCTATGGAGGACACCAATAAGACATCAAATGAAACTGTTCAATTGTCTTTATATTGCTTTTTCTAACTCTTTTAGTTTCTAACTAATGAGTGTAATACTTGACTATATATAGTCTGCACTTGTATTACTTCAGTGGTATTTGCATCATCATATTAACTCTTAAGGTGATGATCCAACTTTTTTTACAGGAAAATATAGAAAGAAATGAGACAGATTTTGCGTTTTCCAAACGGGATCCTAAACCTCTTAGTTTATCAGCACCACTTTTGGTTAATAAGAAGAACGAACTATCAGAAAAGATAAACCAATTGCGACAATCGTCTACAAGGAAGTTTCACAGTTATGTCCTGCCCACACCAGTTGATGACAAGGGTTCATCAGATGATTCAAGATCTGTACCTCTGTCAAACACTCCATCCTCTTTGTGGCATTCATCCCCATTGCAGACAAATATGCATGTGAAATATTTTAAAGATGTTGATCTGGCTAACTCTGCTAGAACACCTAATGCACATTCCGTATTTAAAGAGAGCAACAAAAGTAGTAGCCCCATTAGAACTTCACCTTCTTTTGGTCAAACTTTTTCATCACAGTTAGCTACTTCACATGCCTCTGATGCTAAAAAGATAAAGTTACAAGCTTTTTCTGGTCCATTGATTGGTAGTAAAGGAGTTCCAAGCAGGCCATCTTTTTCTACTGCCAGTTCCATGTCATCGGTGGAATATCCACGTGTAGTTTCTGTGAAGCCAACACACATTCCTGAACCTCAACCATTGATGTCACAGAAATCTCCAAGCACCTCACCACCTCCTCTCTCATCACCAAGGATCAATGAACTTCATCGTCTCCCAAGGCCTCCAATTGGTATACAAGATACTAAAAGACCTACTAGTTTAGTTGCTCATTCAGCTCCTTTAATTCCTAAAGGTCAAGATCCCTATATGGTAGGCAAACGACCATCAATATCATTATGCACAGCCTCACCGCTACCTACACCCCCTGACATTATGGCTCGCAGTTTTTCTATCCCTTCCAGTGGACAAAGAATGACAAATTTAACAGACTCTAAGCTGTTGAAGGCACCTCAAAGTCAAATATCTGCTGGCATCTCCTTGCCTCCCTTAGTACCAATATCATTGATGAACTGTCAAAGAGCATCATCAGTTACAGATGCAACAAACCACTCTACAAAATTTTGAGGTAATTTGGGTAATCTTATAAGTTATCACAAACTTTATAAATTTCTAAGGTTGATTAACTTGTTTCTGTAATGGCGTCCTATATTCTAAATTGCCGAATTGCTTTTTGCTTCTCTTTGTATGAGTCACATTATGTTGTTATATACCTTCTTGTGAGTGAACATGATAGTCTTGTGGTATATAATTGAACATACATGAATTCTTTAAAGAAATTCACGATATGATTTCAATTTCAGTAGGATAGCTAAAAACTATTCATGTAGTGCAAGTGAAAAGTCAGTTAAATTCACTATTATATGTACATATCCTGTTGCTCTTGTTCATCAATTCCTCATTGGCATAACTAGGTTTCTAATTTCGTTAAGATCTGGAATTATGGGTTACTACAATGTACACTTTTGACTTAAGAGATCAAGGCCATCACCTAGGGTAGGTTGAAAATATCTGAACTGACCTTATATGGCCTTAGTTTCCTGATTTTCCCTTGTTGAATGGAATAATTCTAAATGGTTGATATTTTGTTGAAGAGATATCGGCAATATTGTAATGACACAATGGCAATCTTCTTTGTATTGTTTTAAAATTATTTAGTGGAATTCCAAAAAAAGGCCAGTATCATTTAAAAGATACCATCTGCGTTTGTTTCCTGAATGCTGACCACTTATCAGTTCAATTACTTTTTTATGCATAAAGTTACAGATCTTCTTTCAATTAATCAAAGGAGAAGACATTGCATTTCATTTTTTTGAGAGGAGATATTGCATTTCATTAATTTAGAATTCAAGCATTCTTCTGCTCTAAAAATCTTAGGGGCCATTTGATGCGTTACTGATTTAATTAACCAATAATTTAAATCACCACAAAAATACATTACTTTTTATTTAAATTATCGGTGATATCACATTATAGTATTTGGTAAATACTGATAATGTAAATAGTAGTTAAAGTAGTTGGAGAGTAAATTACCAAATCCTTGTAAAAACTATTTTAAATTTTGATCACATGTTATCACAAATAAATGAAGCAAAAAATAAAACATTAATATAGATAAAAGAAGATGAGAGTTATTTATAAAAGATTTCGAACAATAAAGAAGATGGAGTTGAATGATATTTATTTAATAATAAAATATTTAAAAATTAAAAATTTTGATTGAATGGATATTTTCGTCAAAATGCATTCCAATCAATCTATCTAGATTACCAGTGAGGTGCTAAACAAGATTATCAGAATTAAAATTACCAATAATTAGTTATAGTCAAACGGTGATGGTCTTGTGAGAACTTTAAATAAAATAATAAGGTAATCTATCTGGATTGTCTTATACCAAACAGCCCCTAAGGATTAAGCCTAACGGTGGTTGGTAAATTTCAAGCAATTCTTTTACTTTTAAGCTAGGCATAATTATCTTCAGCAACAAAGTTTGCTTGTGGTATATTTTCTTTCTCTTTGTGAGATTTTCTTTCCCTTCGCTGAGATACATGCTCTCATATACGTGCTCTCAGCCACCAATGGGGTTTTCATTGATTTGTTCGGTATTTTGTCTGTCTTGAAAATTTTCAAAACTGATAATATAGTCTGTGCTGGTGTTTGGCTACTGGCCCTCTTCTTTTTTTGCTCAGGGGCATATGACTTAATGATCTAGGACAAGTCATTAGCTATTTAATTCTCTCTTTCTTTCAACGATCAGCTTGCTTGTTCTTGTTTTTGAGTGGGTAAAGGATGAGAACCAGATGCCATGATTCATTTTCATTTATGATTGTTAAATTTATATTAGGGTGTTACAAATGTAGCAATTATTTTATTCAATCAATCTCTAACCATAAATCTAACTATTTAGACAATATTTCTAATATAGCATCGATCTTCTCTAAAAATACAGCCATTGTGTTGCAGCTAAATAGATTACAGAAAAGTGCAAGGTCTAACTTGGTGTCCTCTTGATATGTAAGTTTGAAAAGGCTGATCCTGACCCTTTTTTTATTTTTGAGGAGGCTGATCTACAAAGGAATCTTAAGTTGCCATATGAGCCAACAATCTGTCCTTTGCATTAGTCAGTTGGTTCTCATTATCCAATAACCTATACCCGCACTGAGAATTGCCCATAAGGCAATTGTATGGATGGCTTCCCATAAGGCTCTCTAGCTGTATGAACTGCTGCTCCATGCACTGAGAATTACCCTTAGGCGCTCCAACAGTAGATTCTTTTAAAAATGAATTGTTAAAATTATTATATTTTCATCGAAAAGATTGTTAATTCTTTAATGATTGAAAGAAGTACTATTAAGTTGAGTATTTTTTATGATTAATCTTCAATGTTAATGTGTAATATCAACAACAACAACAACAACAAAGCCTTATCCCACTAGATGGGGTCGGCTACATGGATCATACGATGTCATTTCGCTCTATTAGTAAATATATTCGTTGATCCATGTTCATGAGATTCGACAGGGTTTTACGCTGGCTGTCGGGGCCTAACATAACCCTCCTTCTTTATCCGGGCTTGGGATCGGCTATAAAACATAGGCGGAGTTGTTAATGTGTAATATCACTTTGCTAATTTTTTTATTAACATACAATATTTTTTTATTGATTTTTTATTGTCCGGTTGACAACTCGGTTTAACCATTTCGACTAGTCCGACCTTTCCTTGCGACCTCTGCGGGTCAATTCCTGGTCTGGATCTAGCAACGTTGGTCCAAACTCCATCAGGAAGGCAGAGCAGCATGTAAGGACAACTGATTTGCTATGGTGCATAATATCTGGAATGCAATGGAAAATGGCTCCCCCAGAGAAGAATCTGAAAAACTCTACCAGACGTCAACATTGGCTCAAATGAATCTTTCAATCGTGGCATGATAGATATTTTGCATGACATAAGCTTTAGTTAGAAATAAGAGGAAAAGTTAGATGTTTCACTATAATCCTCCCATGTTTCAAGCCAAGAGTTGACAATAAATATATTGGACATTACATTTCGGAAATGATATGTAGTTATGTGATTCTGTTACTTAATAGAGTGAAACTTACATATGGTTGGATGCTTTCCTGTTGCCCAATAAATTGACGTCTGGTTACCAGGTCACTTGAATCGTTTTGCTGCCTGATAATCTGATAATCCAATTTATATCCCTTTTTTTTGGGTCAAAACATTTAGCTAATATGCAACCTACTTAACAAGATGTGTTAGCATTTTATTTTGGAAAAATTAGCTGATACTCAAACCTAGTTCTTTCTTTTTTCTTGGTTGAACAATTCATTCCTTTTGGTTGCAGGGACTCCAATCAGTTTAGCTTAGGTGAAGAGAGATGGCGAGCTGTCTTCTTAACACATTCCTTGTACATAATTTTTTCACATTTTTTTGTTGTTTTGAATTCCTTTTTAATGCTTTTCGTGGTGATTCCGTATTTGGTATGCCAGAATCATCATGAGAAAAACATTAAGGAATTGAAACAATAAAGGCACGATTGCACGAAAAATTATATACTTTGTACTTTGTACATAACTTTTCATGTTTTTTGGTGGTTTTGAATTCCTTTCTAATGTGTCGTAGTGATTCGGGTACATCAAATATCCACGTTTGATGTGCATCATTTATTAACGAAGAATTTTGCTTCATCCCAGACCATGTTATATACGTTGCAGTTGGATAACATCTCTCTTTCTCCTGCGTTTTCTTTCTTTCTTTTTTTTTTTCCTATTTCATTGATGGCAATTCCCACTTGTCCACTGATCATCACATATCAGCACAATTTGTTCCGTGCGCAAATCGGTGTTCATTGGCTAAATTGGATACTTTTTTTGTTCGTGAGAGTTTGTCAATAATCTGACAAGACAATGAATTGCATCTTCACTCCAACATTTGTTGAATAAGATAATGAAATAAGATATGTGTTCATTGGCTAAATTGGATACTTTTTTTGTTCGTGAGAGTTTGTCAATAATCTGACAAGACAATGAATTGCATCTTCACTCCAACATTTGTTGAATCTGATAATGAAATAAGATATCATCAAGGAAAATTTTAGCAACATATGTTAAATAAATTATTCTTTGCTTGCAAGTGTTAAGTCCAATGTTTTAACTCGTTGTGCTTTATTGCACCACCCAGTGAAGGAAATTGGGGTGTGCTCCGAAAAAGTATGAATCTTTAGAAAATTTGGGGAACCAAACACAAAGAATATAGTCAATCGGAATATTTTATTGGTTTTAAACCTTTAGACACCACGTTTTATCATGGAGTACTATGATGAAAATATTAGCCTAAAGGCTTAAGATGTCAAATTGCAAAAAGGAGCCTGCATCCATCTTTAAAATTAACCCCCACCTCCTGAATCCATATTTTATATGGATTAGTGCAAAAGGACGAGAAATGGAACTAGTGAAACTTAGATTGCGATAGTTAAGTTTTGATTTGATTATTCAAATAGTTAAAACACCTCATGAATGATGTTGTGTGTTAAACGTGTTGTTCCTTATGTTTTGGATGTTTGGATTTTGAAACATAGGATGTCACTATGATTTTGGTTCTATTGAAAAGCTTGAATGATCAAAATTGGAGTTCAAGCATCCGAACTTATCAGCTAAGAGAGCGTAGCAGTTTTGGGCGTCGAAACATTTCATATTGCAAGTTTGAGCGTACTGAAACTCTCGTGAACCTTAAAAGATTGGATGACCGATCAATCAATCTAGACATTTGAAAGGTCCCAAAGATCAAGACCTAAAATCTTTATCGCTAATGATCAGACATTTGAAACCGCCAAGTGTCCAAAATGACCAACATGTTTGGACATTCGAACCACTATCAATTCATAACATTCACACAGTCTCTTGAAAGATCTTTTCGAGCATCTGCTACTAGACTTTTGTATGTATGAAAATATTCTAGAGAACATTCATTTTTTGGCATTCTATCCTAAATCCGCTAGAATTTTCTTGATCCTAACCTCACTTTAATGATTTATACTATTGATTCGATTTTTTTTCTTATATCTGACTTGACTGGGTCATATGACCAAAAGATAATAATAGGCTATGAAAATAGAAGCCGAAAAATCTTGAGGGCTATTATTATTTATACTTATGCAAAAAAGAATTAAATAATGATGTCTGAATAAGGGGCAAGTGGTATAATGAATGACAAAACAACAGAATTATATTGTTTAGTAAAAACAAATATTGAGAACTGATCTTCTTGTGCAGGCTCTTCAGTCTAGACAATTAAAAGTATTTCACTTAAGAGAGTAATGCATCCTCTCTTAAAAGAAGGTATATCTCCTGGCACTGATACCCTAATGATCTTATGATATATGTTTGTATCGTTTCACTTAATGTACTATAAAAAGTGGTGTGTTTCCTAATGAAAATAAAAGATAAAAGAAGAAGATGAAAGATGATAAAAGAATAATGTTTGATGTTGAAAAAGAATGAATAAAGTGAAAATGACATCTACATTATATGACTGTGATTAAATCAAGATGTGACATTTATCATGGTTAAATATTGACTCTAACCACATCATCCCTCCTTTATTTATGTTTATGTTGTTCTATGTTCAATTATTATTATTATTATTATTATTATTATTATTATTATTATTATTATTATTATTATTATTATTATTATTATTAT
Source organism: Pontederia crassipes (assembly GCA_030549335.1). Lineage (NCBI taxonomy): Eukaryota > Viridiplantae > Streptophyta > Magnoliopsida > Commelinales > Pontederiaceae > Pontederia > Pontederia crassipes. Next base: position 44,102,588 of record CM060190.1, read on the forward strand.
TATTATTATTATTATTATTATTATTATTATTATTATTATTAAGTCATGATTTAAGATCCAATTGTTCCTTATTGTATTATGATAATGATTCATATCAATGTTATGTAAATGTTTTTGTAAAAAAAAACATATTTCATGACTTATGTATACTACTTTATTGCTTATGTGAAAACTATCTTGCATGTATTGATTCTTACAAGTATATGATTTTTTGCTCTATTTGGTTGCATTGTGTGCAAGATGTGACTCTAATTGTTGTATAAGTAGAGTCTTTATGTTACTATGATGTGGCTATGGTGGAACATTGGGTTGTATTAAAGCTTTAAACTCGGGATGCTGCTATACCATTATATAGCAAAGATTATTATGATGTCATTTATTTTGTTTATCAAGCTTCTACACTTATGTTATTATTTATTTCAGTTTTAGCATTCAATTTAGATTATCATATTTTGTATTGTATGAAGTCTTCTATTAATGTGTCACCTTCATTGACATATGAAGTGATGCTCAATATTGTCTAAGATAGGAGTTTTCCCTTATTTCCATCTACACTTTTCCATTTTACAAAAATAAAATGTGAAATGATACAAAGATCTGTATAATGATAACAACAATAAAAAAAGAAAATTATTATTATCATTATCATCATCATCGTTGTAATTAATAATATTAATTTATTATTAAATATTAATTATTTTTGAATAGTAGTATTCAAATTAATATAATATTATTATATTATCTACAATAGTTATTTTGAATATTACATATATTAATAAAATAGTTTCATTATTTACATTTAAAATTTGTTAAATGTTTTTGGTTTTATGAATTTATGTTTCGAATTTTCAATTGAATTATATAAACTTTTTAACTTGATATTATGATAAAAAAATTAGCAAAAGACAAATTATTTAATAAATATAAATTATCCAAACTTCGTCATATTACTTATACATAGTAAATAATGTAACGTGCATTACTCATAATTCAATAAATGATAATATTTTTAGTACATAATGTAAACTAGTAGATACTCCATTTACCTCCTCATTTGCAATAAAACACATTCTCTTTCCTTCATAACTAAATATAGATGTTAATAGTAGGCTTTCTTCTTCATCTTTTCAAGTGGTCTCATCATTGAATGCAGATGTTGGAGTGTTTTCTCATTCAAAATGATGATTTTAATTGAACTCCACAATTGTCGTATGTTTCTAATAGTTTGATCAATTTTATTAGAAATAATGCATTTGAAAACGAGATGAGGTTCATTTAAACCAAAGAATTCATGACCATAGACTCAAATTTATTCAAAGAAATTTAAAAATGATCATATTTACAAAAACATCAATAGATAGAAATATCATTTATAACTTCCTATTAAACTAATTTTACACTATCTCCTATATATCAAAATTAGTGGAACACAAATATGCTTGCATTCATAATTTTCGTTAAGAAAAGATAGATGCATTAAAAATATAGTGGATCAAAATCGTATCGAATTTCACCCAAACAAAAAATCATTAATGTCATAAAGCTAAAAAATGAATAAATCTTAAATTAATGAAATTAATATTTAATCAAGCAATGTCACCAATTGTATGATTATAAGACATAAAAAAGGGAGAGGGTTGAGTTGGCATTTAACTCAAATAAAAAATGGAAGTGATAAAAGTGCAATAATAAAGTCAAAATTAAATTCACACCAAGGCAATGCGAACTACAACAACAACAACAAAGCCTTATCCCAATAGGTGGGATCGGCTACATGGATCATACGACGTCATTCCGCTCTATTAGTAACCAAACCTTTCGGTATATTATTCACCAATAGATCTTGCTCTATTAGTTCGCCAAGTGTCCGCCTTGGCCTCCCTTTCCTTCTTTTAATCGGACTCCAGATTATTTGATCTACTCTTCTTACTGGCGCATCTAATGGTCTTCTCTGAACATGACCAAACCATCTCAAACGATTCTCTACCATTTTCTCACTAATAGGAGCCACTCCGACTTATTCACGTATATGGTCATTCCTAATCTTATCTAATCTTGTATGACCACACATCCATCTCAACATCCTCATTTCGGCTACCCCCACTTTACGTTCATGTTGTCCCTTCATAGTCTAACATTCACTACCATATAACACTGCTGATCTTATAGCAGTACGATAGAATTTTCCTTTAACTTTATTGGGTACTTTTCTATCACAAAGAACTCTAGTGACTTTTAAAATGTTTGAAGAGTTCATATTTGGTCCGTTTCATCAATTTGTGAGATGGATAAGTGGAAGAGAACCCGCTCTTCCAAGACAACTACTCACCGCTCAAGGCAATGCGAACTAGTAAAGAAAAAAATTAAGAAAGAAAACTACTTTTACTAAGCTTTTGTACATTTGCCGACATCATATTCTGACTCCCCAATATCGTGACTGCTAGGATGGGGATCCACTTATCCAAACCTTTCTTCACTTGGATGAGAGAACACCTTACATTATTGGATATATTTCATGTCATTCTTTAGTAAACTTCTTCCACTAACCCAAACCTTTCTTCGTCCAAGAGCTGAAGACAACCACTTTAACAAGATATTTTTTAATTACAAAGAATCATTGAAATTTAGACATCTCCAAGTCACTCTCTATACATATCTAACTTTCAATCACAAGATAGAGAGATTTATAGATCAAAACTCAAGAATGTGTTCCAAACTTAAAATAGTGCTATAAAATAATTTGACTATCGAAGGAGAGTTATTTGAAATCAATTAAAACTCGAATGGGTGTTGGAGAACATTTGGTGTCAAAACAATCTATTAGGGTGTTGTCAATCTAATGTCCAATCGACCCCAATCTTCAATTGACCAATCAATGTATCATTTTAAGAAATTTGGCCATAGATGCTTAAATCGATCAAACCACCTCAATCGTCGTCTCAACATATGATTCAATCAATGTGACCATAGTCTCTCTAAAATTTCATTGCTCCGTTATTCGATAGGGCCTCAAGTAACTATTCTACCAACCTATCAACCGAATTTACTATTGTGCATGATGTCATCACCTAGGTTGGTTGACCACCCAAGGATTTAATTTGAGATTTTTTATTTCTATGCCATTAAAAACCTTGTTCATGACATTGAACTCAAAGATAAGATTATATAATCATAATATAAGATAGTTGAATAATATTTTCAATATATATGACTATGTTTATCGCATTTATGATATTTTGGCTTCAACATTCATATAATTTTTATGCTTGATGTACCTTCTTGTGATGATATTATTTTAATAGCATGGTAATATCCTTGGAATAGTGAAAGATGAGTAGGAGCCTTGTGATCGTTTTGGTATTACTATAGTAAAATGTTGTTATTTTTATATATTTTAATGGTGTAAAATGCCAATATTTCTTTTGTTGAACATTGTCTTACACCATTGTCCACCAAACAATTCATATCTAAACTTAACAAAAATGAAAAACTAAATGGTGACAATTGTGACATAGAAAATTACTATACATTTTTTTAAGAAGAAGAAATTATTAAATGCATTAAACATGTTATCCTTAACTTTGAGTTTGATTTTTGAACTTAATACAAGAGGAATTTGAATGCATGTAATGAATAAAAAATGGAAGATAGAAAGTTCTCATTACTTTGCTAAATTGCATGAAAAAATTACTTATATATGGAGTATGAGGTATACAGAACTATCTCTGAAATGTAGGATGCTTGTCATAGAAAAAAATTCTAATATAACTATAATAAATTAAGAATGTTCAACCCCAAGTTTGATTCATATCACATGAGAGAAAATTTACTATGTAACAACATGTAAATGAATTATCAAACATAATTCGCAAGTTAAAATTGTTTGACTTACACTATTTATTAACATTCTAGAACATGATGATCATATGCTTTTAACTCGAATTCATAATGAAAACATCAAAGAAATAATGATATGACATGTCCTCAAATAGAAAGAAAATCACATTTAGTTAGCTAAACATTTTGAACAAGCATATATGTTATTAAATCCAACAAAAAAGCACGTGTTAGAATTTCAAACACAAAATACCATATAATAAAAAGAGAAAATATGATTTTTAATTAATAAATAAAAAATAAGAATTACAAATGCAAATAAAATATTACATGTTAACTATTAAAAGTCAAGAGATTTAAATTAGCAGACATCAAGTCTTTGCTTGGTGGCTTGACCACCGCAATTGTCTTTTCTTCTAAATAGACTCATAATCAGACGACAACTGGGTCGTGGTTGAATTGGTTTGATCGGATTCAATCGGGTTCAACTGGATTTTATTAAATTAATATTATTTAAAATAATTATATATAATAAATAAAATATTAATATTTGTAAAAAGAGTTTGAATTTTTATTATTAATATAGTATATTAATTCTTTTATTTTATTCTTCAATACTATTTTAGGGTGATATTATATTAATTAATTTTGACATATATCACTCTCATGTTTATTTTTTTTTCTTTACTTTCATTCTAATATTTTTATTTTTCTATTTCCATTATTTCCTCTCTCCCCATTAATTCCCATATTTATTTACTTTTTTAGAATAAAAATATATTAAAATTTTTAATATTCATAAAAAGCTTTTAAGTTATTATTATTGATATACTATATTAATTCTTTTATACTATTTGGTGATGATAATAAATTAATATAATTTTTCATACATCACACTTACTTCCTTTTATTTTCTTCTTTATTTTCATTTTAATACTTTCCTCTTTTACCTCCATTAATTCCTCTCCCATATTGATTTCCCACATTTATTTCCTTTTAAATTTTTACCAATTCTTAATTCAAGTACTTTCTCATTTTTTTACCTTCCTTCCTAAATTTTTTATTTCCTATTTTTACTTTTATTTCTAATTATTTTTCACTTTAAATATTGAACCGAGTTTTTTTGGTTTAATGATTGAACCAATTTTTACCGATTGAACCAGTTTTTGGCCGGTTCAATTTCATTTCTGCTTTTTAAATTAATTCGGACTGGACCAGCAATCAGTTCGTGATTGAACCAGCCGATCCGGTCCGATTTTAATAATTATGCTCATAATAATCATATAAAAAAACTTGTACCGCCGCTATGATAAGCACGATGGAAAGTATTAAGAACAAAGTTAAGCATTACAGCTATAACAAATGAACAAAAGAAAATTATGAGTAAAGTTTCATTTAAACAAAAGTTTCATTTACAGTTTTTTTTAGTTGTCCATTAGCTCCAGATTTTTATCCACCATGAGTAGAAAATTCAGAAGAAACCAATCATATAACAAATGCATGTGATGTTCTTAAAGAATTTTAATCATTTTTGTGTTAGAACAAAGTTGGTGATCTTGGCAAGAATGCACAAGGGGAGATCAAGGGCTACATACAGATTAAAATTTGTGGAGGATTTCTTCTGTCTTCGTGATATTTTTTATGCTAAGAGTTCTAAAAAGTTTATATTTACCAATTTATTTAAACAAAGTTATATGCAATAACATTTGATTTTTGTGATGTTGTAATGTTGAACAACATTTTTATTCGTATTTCTTACAATTATAATGATTTCTAAGTTGTTGAAGTCTCAACGTATGTTTAGAATTTTAACTTTTTATTAACATCTTTTGTTGACAAAAATATGGGCATGCTATGTTAAGGCATCGTGGGCAAGATTGGATGAATATACTAACTCGAGAAGGTTTATTTGACAATCTCATCAAGGTTTCACATTGAAAGTTTTATAGCTAGTAAATCAATTAGAAAATAATTTGGCATAAGTAACATCTTAATCTAGTTTAGAAGTAGCACATTTCAATAGTTGTGAAACGTGTTTCTCTTAATTCATTACATTCATAAACAATTTTTCATAATATGGTCTATTTGATCTCGCACAAATATGAGGTATTATAGTGCTATTAATTTACTAGATCATGAAGATTAGACTTCATGCATAAGTCATGGCCGTAAATACTTGTTTGATCGTTTTAAAAAGTTATGTGTTGAATAAGGCATAATTGACAATTTATTTGACTTTACAATAAAATAGTGTTGCAAATAAGAGAAATTGAATCCCACTTGATATAGTTTGATTAATTATAGCACAAATAAATATTCTTGTATCTTGTTGAGATGATTCACTATTTAGTGCAATCTATATCTTGTATCATTTTTCATCAAAGTTCAACTTCGGATATGTATTTCTACCTATGAATCTATGCTTAAAAAAATTGTCAAAAATTTTTAAAAAAATAAATCTTGGGCAAAAAATTAACTCCATAAGATGTCACAAAGACTCGGTATGACTATCAATTGACTATTCACAATTAAGTTTTAATGAATAGCAATTGACAACAAGTGACTAAAGTGAAGTGGTTAAATGATTGAAACAATGAAAAATGTTTGTCAAATATAGAATTTGAATTATTTGATAAATATAAAATTCCCAAAAGGCATAAAGAGTATCTACATACTTGAATATTTAATCTATTATAAAATCATTCTTGTTTAATATTTAGTTACTTTTATTACAATTATTGTAATAAAGTATACCTTTGATTTCTTATTTTATTTTGTTAGTTAAAATATTTTATAAAACAAAACAATTATAAATAATAATAATAATAATAATAATAATAATAATAAAGTGTGTCAAATAATTATATTGTACAAATATTATTGAATAATGAAAAATTAGTAAGGATGTACTTGAAAATAAATATTTAGACGGAAATCACTATTTTAAATATTGGACATCAAATGTTTATAACAATGACGGATGAAGTCAAGTGATAAGTATCTTGTGCTTGTTTAAAGATATCTCAAGTTCGAAAGTATCCTCGTTGAGAGCTTCATTTGTCATATTTAGACATGCGAACTAGGGTGATATAAATTAGATGAACAATAGTTAATTTGAATTTTTATCCGATCACTCATAATAGATGATGGTCGAAAAAAAATATTTATCACTATTATTATTTATATATATCAGACAAATAAGTAATGATTTAACTTGATAAAAATATTGCACGCCGTTGCCACCCCACAGTCACAAATTTATTTTTAAGGCAAAAAAAAATGTGCATAAGTTTTCCAAAGAATATATCTTCATAATACCCCAATGGAGTCCCCAAATAGGTGGTTACATTTCTTCTATTTTTTTTTTAAAATGATTATATTATTTGTGCATGTTTGTCATGTTCCATTTACTAATGGGCATTCATTAAGAAAAAAAAAAGAAAAGAAAAGAAGAAATGGATGACAACAAGATGGTTAGACTTGGAATGCCCATCATGGGAACCCATACTTTACATAAAGTAAAAGAAGGTGGAAAGAAAGGCTGTGCTTAAAAAAAATAAAAATAAAAAAAATAAAAAAAAGCTGTGCTGGATTTCTGCTAAAACAAGATTAAGTGGTTACTTCTGATATGTCATCACAGTTCCCACGCTATGCGAAAAAAGGACTCACGTTTTTTCGCTGCAGGGGTTGTTTATAGTATACAATGGACACAGGAAGATACAGGTTCAAATCAGGTGTGTTGAGTGTGAGGGTTTTAATTGAGTATGAAATAGAAACTATGAAAAAAGGAATAAATTTCTCGTGTCTGGAACTAAGCTTCATTGGTCACAGTAAAGTTACTAATCCCAAGTTTGATTTCTATAACCACTAGGAAAACACCTTTCTCTTTACTCCAACTTTAGATTAATCAAACATTAGTAACCTTAAATACCGAGGCATCGAATGAATATCCAAATAAAAATATTTCTCGTCTCTGGTCGTAGGCGTGTAAGAAAAATTTGACCAATAAAAAAATTTACTCGACTAAAAAAAATAGAAGTTCGAATATGATTTAAGATTATTTTTAATAAATTAAAATTCAGCCGTCAAAATTAGGGTTCCATTCGAAAATATCGTAAAGGCCGGTGGAGCTCATTTTTATTTATATAATTAATTAATAAGTTATCCATTTTTTATTATAGATACAATAATTCTTGTACAAAATTTCATTCATTTCTATCACATTATTAAAGTTTAATTTGGTAATTTTAAAATTTTAATGATATATTTTATATTTAATACAAAATTGAATATTTTTATACTAATTTTAATTTGTTATATATTTTAAAATATATTTGTATTAAAGTATGTCTTAAAAAAATTGATTTATTAGAGGATGGTTTTTATATTTTAAAATAATTTCAGTGTAATTATTTTAATTTAAAAAGAAAACGATCCGAAAACTGAACTTCTTTCACTCGTAATTGGCCGTGTGACTGTGTGCATTCCAATCTTTTGACCCGGCTATATTTTTTACCTTTTTTTGCCCGGCTACGTTACCTTCACCAAAATCGTGTGGCAGAGTGAACACATTCGTCGGCGTAAAGAAAGATTCTCCACAGAAAATATCATATAGGCACCGAAACGACGAACCCCGCAATATCTATTTGTCAACATTTGTGCCAATTCATTAAAGTTATAATGATCAAGATTTATCCCCTCGACCCTTCGTTTAAAAAATAAAATTGAATTAATTAATATAACTTTCGAGTGCAAACATTGATATACAAAAGGATTGAAATAAAGTGCTGAGAGAAAAAGAAAAATCAAAATCACACCTCAAAATAGACAACAATTAAACAACGATACACTAAATCCCATCCCCGTCCAAAAAGAACTGAGATCTATCATTCAAACTATAATACACACGACAATTTTTATAAACTCGAGAGGTTTTATCTTATGCAATGCAACTTGGTTATGGAAAATTAGTTTTCTTTTTTTTGTATGATACTTTTTTCTGGTACATTTATTAATTTGGGTAGCAAGAATGTGGTACAGAACACTGTACACTAATAACACCTTTAACATGACCGTATCACCCCCAATGAGTATAAAAAAAACGAGATGACCCAAATAGTGTTGAAAAGAATCTTGTAAAGCAGAAAAGGAGAAAAGAAAGAAAAGAAAACAACATAGCTGCCTGCAGAAGCACAAGAACAAGCTCACTTGACTGCGCCCACCGCTACTTCTCTTCTACTGGACTTGGCGTGGACGGCAGCTCTGTGCTTCCTTCTGACGCCCGTCAAATGCCCCCCTATCAAGTAGGCCGGTCGGAACGCGCCGATGGACATGAACTCGTTCATCCTTCTGGACGCCCTGCCGCCGTGGTAGTAGTCCGCAGAACCCAACCATGCTCTGCCGCCGGGTGACGCTTTCGTAGCTGTTGCCGCCGCCGCCGTTGCTGGTGGGCGACCGGTGGACGATGACGAACTAGTGAAACGACGTCCATCTTCCGTGGCCGAGTGTTCTGTGGCGTCGTGAGACGATGACATTGCTCTCGTTGTTGAAATGCTTAGCGACGACGACGACGCAGAGCGTTCGTCTGTCGTCGCCAAGGACTTCGTGCTGTCGACGTGGAATGCGTCGAACGAGCGCCCCATTGCCGCGTCCAGATGCGGCGGTGGGAACTTCTCATTCCCGCTCCTGGCGCTTGCACTGACCATCAACCTTCGCCTCTGAAAATAAGGAACAGTAACGTGAGCAGGAAACGATTGATCAACGTGACGAACTGAAATTTAAGGGCCTTGTCTGTACTCACGTCATGTTGTGTTTGCAGCTTTGCGTTCCCTTCTAAAGATCGCAGTTCTCGACAGCTTGAATTCCGCAATCTAGGACTCTTGTTGACTCCAACTTGTTGCCCAGCAGTATCCCTTCTTTTCCTGTATAAATAGATATATACCATGGACATTAACATTTCAGCACTCAACCACAATGGATGGAGAAGAGAATCAATGGAAGCATACCTTCCAGCTGTTTTGTAATCTCTGATTTTGGCATCCATCTCTTTGCTTGGAGGATACTTGGGCAAGCTAGAAGGCTCACACGCATAAGGCTCAGTGTTAAAGAACTGCAGCCAAAGGAATTAATCACAACCTTTCAAATTGAATTCCTAAATCTCTTGGAATGCAACTGAAAGTGACTTTTTAAGTTTCTTCTTGAATTTCTTTTGATGACATGTGTGAAACTGATCAGAGCTTATACTCTTATAACGAATGTAAATTGTGAGCTACTGGTGACGGGTTCAGTTAGTACTCACATCACTATTGAGGGCATCAGTGGTTGTCCCCCGTTCATCTGGCTCGAGTGAGAGAAGCTTCTTGACTAGAGCTACTGAAGGAGGAGGATAATCCGCAAAAATCTCCGATATGGATGATTTGTATGTCTTGAATCTAGCTCTCTGAGCCAGCTGCAATTTCTTCCTGTAATCTTCTGGTGGGGATCCACATAGTTTGAAGATTCTGTGCAATTGCTCCACCTAAATTAACAATTGACTTCCACGTTAATTAATGAACATAAATAGATGGGATTGAAAATGCCACTAAACTTTGGGAAAAGAAAACACAACATATGACACAGGCATTATATACAGAGATGCCTAAGAGATAGACAAATGAGTCCTTTTTAAAGTGTTGATCAACTTTACTACTTCATCTTCGTTAGCGATTGAAGTTGTAAAATGAAATGCTTGCAAGATTGTTTTCTGATGCCAATGAAATACAGTCACAACGGAGCATCATGTATCTTCCCGAATTGAACAAGTTAATATACCTCTGTCCTTCCTGGGAGTATTGGCTTTCCGGTGAGCAGCTCGGCTAAGATGCAGCCAACGCTCCACAGGTCTACGCCAATGCTGTAATGGGTAGCACCTAACAGGAGTTCCGGCGGCCGATACCAGAGAGTAACGACTCGGCTGGTCATTGGTCGTGCGTTGTTAGGATCATAGGAAGTTGCCAATCCAAAATCAGCAATCTTCAGAATTCCTTCTTTTGTAAGAAGCAGATTCGCACATTTTATGTCACGGTGCAGAACCCCTTGGTTGTGACAGTGCTCAAGCCCAGACAGGAGTTGCTTCATGTAGCACTTGATCTGCCAAAATACCAGTATGACATATAACAAATAAAGATCAAACTAGAGAAAAAGGAACAATTTTGTGCCCAAAATGCATTTTCTAGGTGTTCATATACGTAACACAGATTATAGAGTCTAGAGATAGACATTTTGCCTTAACACAATTACTGGTTCAAATTTTATCTGTAGCTGGATGCTAACTAGCAAGCCTAGTTAAGAACATTTATTAGCTGAGTCAGCAGTTGGTATGGTGGTCAAATACGGCTGAAAAAAAAATGCTCTTGCCTACACCCATAATTAAAGAGGCATCGAATGGGCATCAACTATACAAGGTCGATTGGCCATCTTTCAACTACCATGGAAATGCCTACGCACAGACCACCGAACCCTCGTAACTAGTTTACATGCTTTAGGAATGTCCTATTTTGACAGCCTTAGACTTTTCAACATCCACGGTTTAAATGGGAAACAATTATCCAGGACGTTGATTCTATTGTTACTGTTTTATCATTATTTTTCCCGTACTAGGCTTAAATTTTGTTTCTGGCTCAGAAGAAAACAACCAAGGAACGAACAAAATGCATCCTGTCAAAGAGAATGAATTAGTCAGATTTCATGGGTGCTGCAGGTGGAAACAAAATCAATCAATAGTCCGTAGCAGCATTCTGTGGACTGATTGCAGCAGCGGACAGATGGCCAAAACGGCTGACCTTCTAGTCATTATGTACTAACTGAAAAACAAAGGGAAAAAAAGGACCCAGCAAAGAAAAAAAAGAAAAAAAAAACAGTCCACAATAACACTATTCGCACTGGTGACCACTTCCACTTGGATTGGGACAGCGATATTAGACACCAAAGTTTTACAGACTTTTGCCAGTCCATTGCAGTAACGTCGGAGCAGCAGCAGCTCACGAAAATGGGCACCTGTTGCTTGGAGACAATTAAGTCTTACCAAACCAAGTACTACTGCTGCTAATACTACAAGGGTGAGCGGTCTGAGTCCAACTGACATTTCCTTCTGCTTCAAACAGCTCTCTCTATCTCTCTCACTCTCCCCGGCTGACCTTCAACTCGTAAATTGTTGCCCTTAATTGCTTCTCAAATATTGAAAATTGACTAAAAAATTAATGCCCTCTCTCTCATACACACATTCTCATTACAAAAAATTTAATCCTGTCATTCTGTGGGTTGAATTTTGATTAACAATTTCAGTTTCTTTGGGATAAAAAAAAGGAAGAAAGCGCATTTAAATTTTGGAGACACTTTATTCTAAGAAAAAAACTCATTTAATAACTTCTCCTCTTTGTAGATTTTACCTTTTTAATCACTCACACGTCTAGATAGAGAAATAAATATATAAAGAACGTGATTCATGAATCAAAAATAGATATATTAAATTTTGGAGCCAATTAATAATAATTATTATAGCATTAATTAATAATGCTTTTAATGGATAATTGTTATTAAATTAGTAATATTAATAACATTAATGAGGAGGAGGAACAAGAAGAAACTAAGGAGATATGGCTGACCGACCTGGGGCTCTGTGAAGACGACGCCGGGCGGATTGGTGGCGAGCAGGCCGGCGAGGTCGTGGTCCATGTACTCGAAGACGAGGTAGACGGAGGTCGACCATGGCACTCGCGACGCCGCGACCCCTTCCAGCCGTACAACATTCGGGTGGTCGAGCCGCCGGAGAAGCGCGATCTCCCGCGCCATGAACCGCGCTCCGTCCTCCCCTCCTCCTCCTCCGCCGCCGCCGCCGGCGTACTCCTCCACCCGCACCTTCTTCAGCGCTACCAGCCTACCCGTCGCCATATCCCTCGCCTTGTACACGTTGCTGTACGTCCCCGATCCAACCTTCATCAACAAAATAACACCGCCGGTCTCACCACATATATTGGAGGTCGAATCGAATTGAACAGCGTTTAAAAGTATACCTTCTCCAGCATCTGGAAGGAGTCGGCACGGCGGGGCGTGAGGCCGGCGAGGGCGTCGCCTGCCGCGGCGGATAGCCAGGCCGGCCACTCCGCGCAAGACGAATTCCGGCGCACTAGCGACGGTATCCGGATGACGCCCCCGCCCCCGCCGCCGTCCCTGCCGGCGACGAGGTCCGCCGGCCTCGGCGGGGCGGGCGCACGGAGGGGTTGCTCGCGTCCAGCGACGAGGGAAGGGGCGGCGTCGGCGGCGTCGTAGAATATGCCGGCGTCGGCGGTGAGTTTACCGAGCAGGCATCCCATTTAACTCGCTTGGACCATGCGGAGGCGGCGGGAGGTGAGGGGATCGCGGACGCCGTTGGTGAAGAGTGGTACTGATCGGGGTCCGGTCACCGTCGGTTATTGGAAGACATATTTTTCTTTCTGGAGGGTGGACCGCAGCAAGAGAGACGACGAGAGAAGGAAGAAGAGGTTGGAAAGCGGGAAAGAGGGGAGAATGGTATGTTTGTTATTATAAGCATATATCGTATACCATGATACCTGATACGCCTTGTTTTTTATGGGTATTTACGACGCCCCGGCTATTGTGAAGTGACATGATTTCGTGAAAAGATTTGAGGGGCAAAGTGGGCAATTCGTCGAGCCGTCCAGTTGGAATTTTGTTACGCCCCTGGTCCCGTTGGGCTCTCTCTCTCTCTGTGTGTGAAGACGGAGGTCTTAAACAAAAAATTATGTCAATTACCAAAATAATGATGCTTACTGTGACGATCTCATCAGTTACCAGGACGTTTCTATTGATATTTTCTCAAGTATTTGACCATGTTGTTTCTTTTTTCGATAATTTTGACCATGTTGTTTGTTGACGTAGAAAAATGGATTTTTTTAGACGACAACAACAATAAAGCCTTATCTCATTAGGTGAGGTCGACTACATGAATCATACCAGGACATGATTTTTCCTAAGACATAGCAATAAAATAATATTATCAATCATAATAATAAGATATAAAAATAGTATTATTTTTTCCACAAAAAAAATATTTGACCTTTTTTTATCAATCATAAAAGTCCTTTTAAATTTTTTTGGTAAATTTTTTCTCTGGCAGCTAAGCTAATGATAATATTTTAAGTGCTGATAAAATATTAAAATTTTAAGATAAATATATCAAAGAGTTCGATAAGGTAATAGAAGGATATTAAATTACAAAAAAAACTATATTAATAATAAAAAAATTATTTATGTTCTAAAATAAACTAAAATGATATATAAATATTAAAATGAAACCTCGGTATTTTCCCATTAGAAAAATCTTCATGGATTTTCTAATTTTCTTTTGTTGCATTAATTAAAGTCGAATAGGTCTTTCTGTGTTGGTTCATGATACGAAAATGATATGAAATAGATGGTAAAGATGAAACTGGAATTAGGGATTAACAAACTCGAATTGGACATTGGACTGCCCTTGTCCTAGTCATGATCCAGTTTTTATTGGTTCCTAAAATTTAAATTCCATACCGAAATTGAATTAGAAGGACCTGATTGTCTCAATGAAATTTAATTTTGATACACAAATGCTTCAAATGAATTTTAAAAATAAATATATTAATCATAATTAATTAAAATCATCATTTTTATCAATAAAATTATTTTATACATCATATATTTAAAGAAGAAGTCATAATCTAATACATAAATAAAACGTACTTAATATATCATAACAATTATACATTATATTATAGTTATAAATTATAATTTTAAAATAGCCAATCAAGAATGAATCCAAAATTTTCAAATCAGAATCAAATTTCGACCTGAAATAAGTCGGGTTTTTAACAATGAAATATGATCCAATCCTAAATGTATTTCAAGCTAAGAATATTTTTCAAAAATCAGAACCAGACCATCCCGGACCATGCTTACCCTTCATTATAACCACTTGTTCTAGCATTATGTGTGTAATAACTAATAAGTGTATAATTCATTATTCATTATCTATTACATGATTTCCATATAATACAATGAGTACGTAGTTAAATTTTATTTTTTTGTAGAATTTTTTAACCTATTGTAACATGAATTTATACATTTTATGTTCTTTTCATAATATATTTTGACTTAAGTTTTAGTTCTTTGGCCTGTCTTTATTAATGAGAAAGATATCATTGACTTGTTTTTGCATTATTATTTTCTTTCTTTTGTAGTCAATTCTTTGATCTCTCACTCTCAAGCAAGTACTATTTTAATTTTCATATTGGAGAATATAGAAAAATAATCTGTGAAATTATTTCATTAATTAATTGACATAATTAGATGATTTTAATATTCTATGTGTTTATATCAAACTTATTTGTTTTGATAACGTTTATTATTTTCCTTTAAATAATAACATTATACCAACGGCTTAAAATTTTGTTAGTTATACTTTGAAAGAATGACTCAAAGAGTGAGTTTTGACCATCTCACATATCAGTTGTTTTTTTTTTTTTTTGTCTAAGGGTGTCAACCTACAACTTATGAAAAGTGCCCTTTTTAGCATTGAGTGAATTAAACCGTTGACATCACTCAGCAAAAAAAATATTATTATTTATAAGGCCGTTTATTCATTCTTGAACATCATGGATGTTGTATATTTAACCTAATATTTGCTAATTAAAGGGCTTGATTTGTTACATTATAAGTTGACTACATTTGGGGAGAATTTTTTTTTTTTTTTTGCAAGAACATTTCTTGAAGTATATGAATCCTTCAAAATTAATTGAACCCCTAGTGATCCAATTAGATTGTGGCCATTTCTTTTTCATTCAAAACTCGAAGACTATTTACAACTTGGGAATCGATGTCAATGTGATCCCACTCTTTATGTGCCAAAATATGAAACACAAATTTGAAGCCTACCATCCAGATCCAAGATGACATTGATGAAGAATTCAACACATTCATGATCCCTAGAAAGGCCTTTCCTGCTTTTGCTACAGTTGATCAGTCGTGGACATATATAAAAGAATGCAAAGAATGGTCAAATGAGAAGATTAAATACAACCACTTGATGGAGGTCATCCAATATCGTAGTGTATGATGATGATGTTGTAACATGATCTCGGTCAAGATGCAATTGAAGAAGAAGTGTTAGTTGTGATCCAAATTTGCGATCCCTTGCAACGATGCTTGAGATTACAAATCATCAAGAGTAAATTTCAATAATGAAAATTTATAGCAATGCCCTAATCAACATGAAACTTCACTTTGTAATAGAATGGTCAAATCATCTTAATTGGTGATCCATAATTTTTCAACTAAAATAGGCACCAAATTTCACTCATTCACGTCATAACAATAACAACAATAACTTTTAAACTTTTCTTTCAATTATAATTTTAAATCAAATTTTAACATGTAAGAAGTGCATTGTCCACATATTAAAAGTCGGTTCATTATTGAGTGCAACTAATCTGATTAGATCATCCTACGTTATGTAAGTGGTCGATGAGATTCTTAGAAAAAAAAATTATATATTCATGATCACTCCTGTTTAAAACATTGCTTAAGCGAGAAGAACCACTCAAATAAGAAGATGTCCTATCAATCTTTTACCTCAATTCACTCGTAAAAATGAAGGATTTGCTAACGGAGAAGGAGGTGAAAGATTGCTAAAATAATGTTTGATGTTCAAATATAATTATTATTTATATATTTGAAGGACGGTTGACAAAATATACTATTTTAAGATTTTATCATATACGATGATATTGACGTATGCGTTGTACGTTAATATCTTAACCCAAATAAAACACGAATGATAACATAAAAAATACCAAAATAAAATTCGATGATGAAATTGAAATTGAAGTAAATTGGAATCTATTTTTTTTTCCTGACGCACCTTTCGCTTGGACGAGTTTAGTAATTAGTGGCGTCGTACGTGGATTTGCTCCTGACGGGTCAAAGAAGCAAACGCAATTTGTCAAGTCAACCTTCTCCCGTAGACCAAAAAAAGAAAAAAGAAAAGAAGAGAATATGTTTGATAAAAAAAACACTTTTAAAAAAAAATTGCATAGCTAAATTTTTAGAAAAAATACATTTAAAGACTTTAACCCTATTTTTTTTTAACTTGGCTAATCACAATCTATCAGACTTAATTCACAAAATAAAAGAAAGAAAGAATCAAATGTGGGAATGGAGCTGGCTAGCTTCTTGTGCAATGTCTCTGGCGTTGATGGTGATGGATTGGTGGACGGTAGGCACAAAAGTTGTTCTAGAAGGAAGAAAACATTCATGTCCCAATCAATCTCGGAACAATATCCACACCATATTATTATAGATTTATAATTTAACACACATATATGTGTAGTGGGTCACTAATCAAGGAACGTTTTATAAGATAGAGTATAGTGTACACATATAATATACATATAAAACAAACACGAGGCAATCATTCTAATTCGGCCATTAGGATGCAATCATTCTCTTTGGCGATGCATTAACTAAATAAATAAGTTTCGTCAATGGAGTTTTTGGATTTTTTTCTGTATTTGTATTTTTGAGAAATGGAGATAAGTTATAGGGGAAAATGTCAAACATAGGAGAATTCACAAACTAAAGTACAATTATAAGATGGACAAGATGATTTTTTCCAAACAAATCATATTCCGACAAGAACGAGGCTGACGGCCTAGTAGTTAAAAAAATTAAAAAGGATAGAAGTTGC
Source organism: Pontederia crassipes (assembly GCA_030549335.1). Taxonomy (NCBI): domain Eukaryota; kingdom Viridiplantae; phylum Streptophyta; class Magnoliopsida; order Commelinales; family Pontederiaceae; genus Pontederia; species Pontederia crassipes. Next base: position 44,120,178 of record CM060190.1, read on the forward strand.
ATTATTATTATTATTATTATTATTATTATTATTATTATTATTATTATTATTATTATTATTATTATTATTATTATTAGATTTATGATTATGTTTTTTAAATAAGGAATAGCATTTTATTTACTTTTTATTTATATGATTCAGATTTAAAAAATAAAAATGAATCAAGTAATGTTAGTAAATTTAAAATTTATAGAAAGAGAGAAGAAATAACCATTTTTTCTTATATATATATATATATATATATATATATATATATATATATATATAATATGGTTAAAATGATTGTGTGAAGCGGGTAATGCTCAACACCATGTGAAGTGAGTTTTTGATCATCCGATCTGATCTCAAGGGGCGCCTTTTGCCATTGCATCTAAACATTCAAATGCTGCATCCACAGTCTATGGTCATCTCGCGAGAAACCCAATTTGCACATCCCTTTTCCCTTGCCTTTTTTCTCTCATTCCCTCATCCTATATCCAATCTGCATACTCTTTTTAGGGTTCGCTCTCCGACCTCCCTCCATCCGAGTGCAAGGGCGTCGGCGGCTCCATCTCTTTCTCCCTCCGTCGAGTGCATGTGCATTTACCCTCTTTCCCTTCTTGATCTCTCGCGCGTGGCTTTCACCAACGAGCATAGGAAACGCTAAGGGTGTTCAGCGGGTCGGATCGACCTGCGAATCTGATGATCCAACCCGACCCAAACCAGTTTGGGTGGGGTTGGATATGGTTGGATTTTTCCAACCCTAGTTGACCCGATCCGACCTGATGACCCAATTATTTTTTTATTTAAACTTAAGTCTATATTTAATTCAAAAAATTTTAAAATTGAAATAAAATACTTTAAATGCATAAATAATATTCAAATAGTTATAAAACTTATTTTATGTCTTAAAATAAATATTAAATAAATATTTTTTATTTTAAAAAATAAAATATTAAGAAAAATATTTTTTAAAAAAAAGAAAATTGAATGATCGGGTAACCCGACCCAAGCCGAACCGGGTCGGGTTGGGTCAGGTTTGGCCCTCAAAAAGACCTTGACCCGATCCGACCTAACTAGACCTGGTCGGGTTTGTTCACGGGTAGGGTCCAACCCGACCCGTGAACATCCCTAGGAAACGCTTCACCTTTCTCCTTCGATTGTAGGGTTCGCTCTCCCTCAAAATCAACGATAGTAGGGTCCTAGATTTCCCCCCATCCTAGTGCAAAGGTGGCTGGCGGCTCCTGCTCTTTCACCCTCTAGCGAGTGCTGGTGCAAGAACATTTACCCTCTTTCCCTTCTTCTTGATCTCTCTCTCGCGGCTCTCATCGGCGAGCATAGGAAATGCTTCACTTTTATCCTTCGATTGTAGGATTCACTCTTCCTCAAAATCAGCGATAATAGGGTTCCAAATTTCCCCCCATCCTAGTGTAGAGGCGGCCGGCGACTCCAGCTCTTTCTCTCTCTTTCCCTTCTTCTTCGGTCCCGATCTCTCTCTCTCTCTCTCTCTCTCTCAACTCTCACCGGAAATTGTAGGGTCGCCGATTGAAGAGAGTGCTTCACCTTTATCTTTGCCCCGATCTCTCTATCTCGGACTTCCTCCAGTGACGACGGTGAGTGAAGGAATCTCCCTCCCTCCGGTAATCGAGCTTCTGACCTCTCTTCCTCTCTCTTCGACTGTTCCATGTGCCTCACATATAAGGTGAGGATGTTCAAATTGTCATATTTCAATTACTGAATTGAAAATGCATGCACTATGTAAGATGCTTTTACTTGGTAATCATAATGCAACACGAGATTTTCTGTGGAGGCCTATTTGGGTGCATCCGATGAGTGCAGCGGATGAGATTTTGTTTGTGACACTATTTTTAATGTGCATTCACTAAATCATTGTGTTCTCGAAACCTTGGTGCATCGTTGGTACTAAATCATTGCATCCTTGGTGCAAATTTGTATATTTTGTTACTCCTGGGTTTCATTGTTGTAGATTATCACTTAATTGTGCTATAAATTGATTTAAAGCATCAACACAATTCTGTTTTGTATGATTGACACTTGAATTGATAAAGTTGTTCTTGTTGTAACGAATGTTTAAGTTCAATATGATTGAAACTTATTTTTTATGTAATCTTTGTAAGTATAACCATTTTGTTGGTAATCTATTCTTTATATGATTATGTTTTGTTGGTTGTGTTCTTACTATGCCTCACTATCCTCCGTAGATGACTATCAAAATGGTGCTTCAATGTCATTGTTAAGAAGAAGCGGATGTTAAAACATCTTAGACGGAGGTCAATCCTGATCGAAGGTTCTATGGCGCAAGAATCACGAAGTAAGCCTTAATTTAGTTGATTACTAAGATTAAATCAAAATTTAAAATTTTCAGCTAATTAAATCATGCAAATTTTTCTGTTGGCTGGATGGATCTCTCGACAAGAATGTCATTAATGAATTATTACGCAAGATAAATAGGTTGGAGAGCGAAGTTGAAATCCTACACCTAAAGTAGGAAGTTGATATGATGAGAAATTCAAGGCATGGAACTCCATCATGGTTTTGGAAAATTTCAACTTTTTTACTTATGGTAGTAGTAATAATGGCTATTAATTAGTCATACTAGTATTCTATGAGAAATATGTTAGTTGTAGTAATGGTTATTATTGTACTATGATGTACTCCGAATGTTCATATTCAAGCTCTTCAATTTCTTGGACTCCTCATTGATCCATAAACTAATGGAATATCTATCATAAATGGTTAAGACAAAGATTTATTCACAATCATATAATAACATCAGCAAAATGGTAAAGAAAATAGGGAATTCCATGCTCAAGGAACATAGGGAGAAAACCCAATTTATGGTGATAGCTACTAGAAAAAAAAAGAATGATGTCAAAGCTGATCATAAGAAAAAAAAGCCAATTTTATGCACATCTAGATTCAGCAGCTAAACAGAGATGCTCTATGTCTCCCTTGGACCACAAGCACTATGTCAAGTTGATCGGAAGAAAACAAGGAGTTAGACATATATATATATATATATATATATATATATATATATAAGTGGACATTAAGCAAAGAGACAAATTAGCTAGTGGACATTACTAAGATCATATTTAAGTTAAGAGGACATAACTTGCAGCTTGGACATGCTGTTTTTTACATGAGCTTTCTACATGAGCACATAACTTGAAGAGAAAACAGATAGCTAGACATGTTGTTAAGGTAACAAATAAACTTGCACATAGTTGGACATGCTGTTTTCGATTGGGGTAAGAATTTTGATATCTCAAAATTTGCAAATAAACAATATATTGCTCGTTGGAAATAGATGTGTCGCACCTGCGCACGCTAGAGACAAAGATCAGACACGACTGAGCCAAGTGGTCTTGGACTTGTCGGAGAGAGTGCAAGAGACAGTTCACTTGATAGGTCCAACAAAGGTGAAACAAGAGAAATATGAAAGAAGTGGAAGAGGGATGGAGAGAGTGAACGAGATAGGGAGCAGGAGCAACTCTCACATGCACTCGCCGGTGGACCCTACAGTCGCAAGAGAGAGAGCTAGAAATGTGAAGCAGGCGACTTCTCTCACTTGCAGGAGGACCCCTGCATTTGCTGCCCCTTCAATCCCCAAAGGACCCCTACAATCGTCGGAGAGATATGAAGCAAGTTTCACGGCCTCTTGCGCTCGACGGAGGACCCCTACAATCGCCGAAGAGAGGGAGATCGAGATGTCAAGTAGGTCATCGGCCTCTTGCGCTCGCCTGAGGGAGGGGCTGTACCGGCATTTGCTTGATAGCTCCTACGGCCAGAGAGATATGAAGCAGGTTGCGGGCCTCTTGCGTTCCACAGAGGACCCCTACAAATGTTGAAGAGAGGGATGTCAAGCAGGTCAACCTCTTGTGCTGCGTAAGGGAGGTTGCTCTTACGGCCAGAGACAACCATTGTGTATGCATATCGGAGAAAGGGCGAGGGAATTAGAGAGAAAGGGCGAGGGAAAAGGGATCATGCAAATTGCGTTTCTCACAATGTGACCATAGACCGTGGATGCAATGTTTGAAGGTTTATATGCGATTGGCAAAAGGAGCCCCTTGAGATCACACTATAATAATATTACGATTTTGCGACGGATTAATCCATCGCAAAACCTTCGAAATTCGTCGCAAATATGTCTTTGCGACAAATTTTTCGACGGATAGGGATTAGTTGGAAATTTTATCGTTGCAAAATATTTTTGACAGTCCTCAAACATCCCTTCAAAAATTTTGACGAATGTTTGTGACGAAAAAATGGCTTTCAAAATTTTTGAAGGCCAAAATCCATCGAAAGTTCCCAGGGGAGGATAGCCTTCGAACTTTCGACGGATTTGGCTGTTGAAAGCGCCTAATCCGGCTGTTGAAGCTGGCTGGCGCCGAAGGAAGGAGTGTTGGCCCCTTCGCAACTTTCCATGGATTTGGACGGGGGAGTACTCCCGTCGAAGCTTTCGATGGGGCATATTCCCGTCGAAGCCTTCGACGGGACGTGCCCCATCGTAGGCACCGACGAAATGCGACGGATATGTCCGTCTAAATTTTTTAAAAAATATAAAAAATTAGGCTTGGGTGGGAAAATATTAAAATTAGTGACGGGTATATCTTTCTGAATTACCGAAGGACATGAAATCTGTCGGTAATTCTAAAGGTTCTTACTCGTCGATAATTAAAATAATATTATTCGATAATTACCGATGGGTAATGTCCTTCGAAATTACTAACGGATGCTAAATCCTTCAGTAATTTCGAAGGCATCATCCTTCGGTAAATAAAATAATAATATATTATTAATATTTATAATATAACACATATCTCTCTTCCATTTTTATAAAATATTTATAATATACATAATATTACTAATGATTGTAATTATATATATTAATACATATAATTAATATCAATACATATTCTATTATTAATGTTTACTAATAATATTATATATATATAAAAATATTGATAATAAATTACATTATTTTAATTACCGAAGGATAATGTCTTCGAAATTATCGATGGATGTAAATCCTTCGCTAATTTCGAAGGCCGTGTCCTTCAATAATTACCGATGGGTAATGTCCTTCACAATTACTGACGGGTAATATCCTTCACAATTACCGACGGATAATATCCTTCATAATTACCGACGGGTAATGTCGTTCGAAATTATCGACGGATACTAAATCCTTCGGTAATTTCGAAGGCACCATTCTTCGGTAAATAAAATAGCATATTATTAATGTTTATAATATAACACATCTCTTTATTCCATTTTTATAAAATATTTAACACATAATATTAATAATTATTGTAATTATATAGAAGGATATATATAATTAATATCAATACATATACTATAATTAATGTTTAATAATATTATTATATATATTTCCGAAGGATAATGCCTTCGAAATTATCGATGGATGCGAATCCTTCGATAATTTCGAAGGTATTTTCCTTCATAATTACCGACGGGTAATGTCCTTCGAAATTATCGACGGATGCTAAATCCTTCGATAATTTTGAAGGCACCATCCTTCGGTAAATAAAATAATAATATATTATTAATATTTATAATATAACACATATCTCTCTTCCATTTTTTATAAAATATTTATAATATACAGAATATTACTAATGATTGTAATTATATATATTAATACATATAATTAATATCAATACATATTATGTTATTAATGTTTAATAATAATATTATTATTATATATAAATATTAATAACAACTTATACTATTTTAATTACCAAAGGATAATGCTTTCGAAATTACCGATGGATGTAAATTCTTTGATAATTTCGAAGGCATTTTCCTACGATAATTATCGACGGGTGATGTCCTTCGAAATTACCGACACTATCTTTCGATAATTTCAAAGACATTATCCTTCAATAAATAAAATAATATTATATTACAAAGGCTATATCCTTCGGTAATTTAGCGATAGGCATTTTCGGTAATAACGAAGGTCATTTTGGCTTTCAGTAATTCGAAAGGAGTTTCATATCCATCACAATTGCCGTTAATAAATGAAAAGGATTCATTTCCTTTGAAGAATGTCCATCGCAAATTCGCCATTTTCTTGTAGTGTCAGATCAGATGTTCAGAAACCTGCTTCACACAATCACTTAACCCTATATATATATATATATATATATATATATATATATATATATGATGGCTTGTATTTTTATACCTATTTTAACATGGAAAAGCATCATATTTGCTCTCATGGTGAATTTAAAACAATTTGCATTACATGCATTTACTCCATTTTCCAACATTCCAAGCCAATCGATCACTTTTCGACCTATGTTTATATATTATCCTTATATCGGCTTTTAATTTCCTTATTTGTCACACAAACACAGGCGGTCCCCATCTGATGATTAGCAAGTCAAGTAGACGCGGCAAAAAGGGAGAGCGCACAGCCTAATTAGATGAGTCTGAACCACAAGACAAGTGTCACTACCAGCATATACCATCTGACGAGATCGCAAGGAATCAAAAGGACAAATCATCACTTGGACACCTGTCGAAGATCAAACGATTAAAAAGGTTAATAAAGACAAGTGGCAGAAATTGGAAGGAGGGGAACCAAAAGAAAGAGGATATAAAAGAGCAAAAGCTAGAACAATGAAAGGGGAGCTGAACAGGAAGAGACCAGGGAGGAGAGTGAGGGAAAGGGTTCGGAAGCAATGAGGAGGAGATCATCTTTGATCACTCCTATGAGTATGATGAACATTCGTTTTAATTTACGCCTTCGTTTCCACACGTTGTCTTATTGCATTAACTTTTCTATTACCTTGAAGTTTAAGTTCAGTATGTCTAACTAATCAGTATCTGAGGCTGAAGGATCATTTGATGGATTTTGACTCAGTTTGATGTTCTTACTCGATTTCGGATGATGTGCTTTCATAGTGTTTGATCTTATTGTTATTCTTGTGAACAATGTGGTAGCAAGTTCTTCTTCACGCGATGGTTTCCCTGAGAAGGGAACATGTGTCGATCAACAACATGCTATGAGCCGATAGGTTAGTATGGCTATAGAAAAGAAGAGCTGTAATAATAGTTTTTACTTCTTTATGTAGAACGAATCGAAAGAGGGTTCCTACGAATTTCTAATCTAATATCACCTAGTGGTGAAGTAGCTCAGTTCGAATCGAGAGTAGGAGAACCAAAAGTTATCTTTCATAAAAATGAAAAATACCCACTAAGTATCATCATTCGAATGCAATATTAAAGGAAACAATATCTATTCACCGAGTTCCCCCATGGGAATGATCCATCGTGCCTCTGTTTTTATATACTAATTAAGCGATGATACTTATTCTAGATTTATTTACTTGAGTTTTCTTTATAGACACGAAACCAACGAATAAATTATAAAATCTGAAACACAAAATATACTCTTATTTATTGGTCATTTACTTTTTCTAGTCATTCATTTTCAGTGCACGATATTTTCTTGATAGTATTTGTGAAATATATTCTAAACTCTCTCCCTCTGGATCGATCCCAATATGTACGACGACGATGGTTGTATACTTGCAACCTGATAAGTGTAGTTAGGATTATAAATTCAAAACTTGTTTACATTTCTGCAAAAAGAATTCGATCTTTACATAGATGCATTTAGCGTGTGAATACTTCTTTCCATACTTACATAATTTTTTCACAATAATATAATTTACAAAACGGGTCAATCAGTGAGCCACAAATATATATATATATATATATATATATATAGTTTTAATTTAAGAGACGGGTCATTCGTGTGTGATCTACAAAAAACTTATGAAGATATGTAGTCCCACCATGGGATTAAACTATAAGACCTGATCAATTATTCCTAATCCAAAGTGTTTAACGAAGACGAAATTACGACAGTGCAAATTTCGATCCACGAAGAGTCGACATGGAAAAATCGAGATCCGACTGAATCATAAACTACGTATAACTTATTGCTTCCTAATTTTCCGGGACTATCTTCTACATTTTCCTGCAGTGTAGACATTGATAAGGATTCTATCCATCGGTGAAGAAAAGAAAACAACTTTTTTATGCATTCAATTCAAACAAATAACAAGACACTAATTGTAACATATCCTAATACGTCTGAAAATAAACACAACGAGGTCGAACCTTCTGAAGAAAAAAAACAACAGGTGGACACTTTTGTCAACCAATCACAGACCCCACCGGGGGGGTCATATGTAGCAGGAGGAAACAGCTCCAATTATCACTCATTCTGATCATGCAACTTAATTTCATGACCACGACAGCCAACCTACCACTCTACATGATTGAAAAATCTTTTGATCTCAAGTGATCTCAATTACAGGTAGAATCAGAAGAAGACTGAGAAAGTTGATCTTTCTTTCCCTTTCCTTTTCAATACCTTCTTCCTTTTTTGTCGAGTTCTCTTATTTCGGTCTAGTGATCAAGGTCTTTATCGTATCCTTCTTTGATGAAACGTTTCCAATAGAATGGTGTTCAACTTCTTGTTAGAGAGTACAAAATGTGTTTTCTTCTTTCTTTCTTTCCTTTTTTTTTTGTTCCTCTCCTTCGAATTATAGAACTATTTCCAACAGCGAAAATTGATCATACATTCGGTGTAAAAGATTTTTTTTTTCCTCATGGATTTGATTCGATATCATCCAAAACAATCGAGCTCATGTAGATTGGTACTAAATTAAGTCGTCGGAGTCAACGGATAAGAAATTTGTCCTCTCGTTAATTAAGTCTCCAATTTACTTTTATAGTTTCATTCACGACAGCAAGAATAAAAAAGATAAGAATTGAAAAATTATGAGAATAAAATTAATTTGTCAGTTCACTCTTGTTCCAATATTAAATTAGTCAGATAACTAATCTTAAAAATCGATAGCTTTATATCAAAAATAAAAATTAGATAAATCATCACAACAATCATATTATTACGCGGTTATGACCCAAGATAAAATAAAATAAAAAAAAACTGGTGTGCTGGTCATATAATAGGAGTCAGTATTGGTGCATCATGCAGTCAAAGCAAAGCCCCCGTCAATTCCAAGTTGTGGATCGTTTTCTCGTTTGCTTTTATTAAAGCGCCGAAGAATGTGGCAGTCAAAATTGGGAACTAATTATGTGATATGTCGTTTAATTGCAGATTTGCATGGCACTTGTCCCCACTCACCATCATTTTTGTCAAAAGCCTAGCACTACGATTATATATATATGTGGGGGCCTAATTATTATTATTATTATTATTATTATTATTATTATTATTATTATTATTATTATTATTATTATTATTATTATTATTATTATTATTATTATTATTATTATTATTATTATTATTATGATGAATCCAATCAATCATGACAAAGCACGTAGTTCTCTGCACGCATCTTCGTAGCATAGTTGAGATATGCCATTGATTAAGATTTAAATTTTTTAATATTTAAAAATATTTTTTCGATCCAAAGTTGTCAAATGAACAAGATTATTAACACTTAACTAATTTGACGTTGAAATGAACGTGATACAAATAAATTCTGATCAAAATGATTATTTTAAAAATCGAATTTGTGAGTAGTAATATCCAAATAACACAAACATCCTACCATCCTTGGTTGGATATTTAAAAATATTTATTTTAGTAGGAGTTTAGGATCCCAGTTTCTATAGTACTTAATATATAGTATTTGGAAACTTTATTATAATACTGTGAGTATTATTATTTCTTTAGTAACTTGCTTAACACATTCGTCTGAAAGGTTCGATTTTTTTTCCTTTTTTTTCAATTATTCTTACTGTTCTTGTTCTAGATTACGAGGGTACTAGAGCTTGGCCGAAGTAAATAAATTAATTATCTCCCCCCTCTCCTTTTTTTAGTTATTTTTGTTAACATTGCTTCAATTGTAATATTTTGTTATATGACCCTAAAATTATAAATTGACATATTATAGTCCCTGAATTTATCGAGATTTTACAATTAAATCTCCTCCTTAAATTTCATTCAAAATTTTATTAAGTTATTCTTTATTATTTATGAAATGTCAATCTTAATATAGGAATAAATTATAAAATAAATAAGAAAAAAATATTTCCATAAGTATAATATTGCATAAAATATAATTATTAAATAATACTTTTATCCATACCGATTATTTTTTTTATTTTTAAAATTTCTTTATTTAATTAACAGGGAGATAAGGGCAATATGATATCTCATAATCATCAAAAAAAGAAATTAACAAAATTTTGAATGAAAGTTAGCAAAACAATTTAAGTGTCGAATTTGAACAAGTTCAAAATTTTGAAATTAAAATTTATATTTTAAGATTAGATGTGAAAAAAATATAATTCTTGAAGGAAATAACTATTTATTTTTTTCATTCTTAGGAACCGTTTGGACGAAGGTTATCTAGTTGAATAATTACTTATTTAGTTGAATATTGTCAAACATCAATGAAATAAGAATAAGTTAGTCAAACATCATTTTTGCCAAAATCATCTTGAAATTTTAAATACCACCATTATAACTCACATAAACACAACATTTGTATTCCATCAAAATGATGGAATAGGCTTATTCTCTCATTTTTCATCCTTTTAATTATTTTTTATTTTTTATAATTTAACCATATATCATTATATTATTACATTTATCATTATTATAATAATAAATTTTAAGTATTTATAATAAAATGTTTTAATATAAAATATTATATATTTAAAATATATACTTCTTAAACCAAACGACCGAAAGAATAAGAATACAAGAAGAATATTTATATTCTTATAAATAAAATTTATTATTCTTCAAAAGATATTCTCCATCCAAATGATCATTATAGTTTAATTTGGTATAAAAGCATTTCTTGTGCATGTCATAGCTTAATTAGGAGCGATAGTAGTAGCACTCTTTGTTATAGTTGAAGTCATGGATGACTTGGCACGACTCGATTAACGGCTTGTTGAAACACCCCTCTCCTCTGGTTTCGGCGCCCCCCACCGGAGACACCATCTCTCTCTCTCTCTCTCTCCCCTCTACGGTCATTAATGGCGGAACCCCCTAATCTTTCCTCAACCCCCCTCTCCTCCTCTCAACTCACCCGAAAATAGACAAACGTACAAGGATGTGGTTGTGGCTATGGCTTAGATGGAAACTCACAGCTCGCGATGGGATCCGGAACGATGGAATCCCATGGAACTCATCTCCCCCCACCAGTTGAGGCGCTTGCAGGCAGAAATCACGGAAAAAATCACTATTCCGGTAACCAAGGTGGCAGATCATTCTGAGGAGCTAAGATGGTGTTGCTGGACGTCTGGCCCTTGAACTGCTGCGTGCGGAGCTTCCACACCTTTGGGGTCTACAGTAGTCGGTGAATACTAGGGAAATGGTTAACAACTTTTTCCTCTTATCCTTTGATTGTCTGCAGGAGCGCATGAGGGTGTTAACCGGTGGTCCTTGGAGCATTCGCGGGCAGCTGCTATTCATTTCGCAACTGCAGCCTTTCTTCCGGGCTACCGGCGAGAGGCTTCAAAAGTTTCTGATCTGGTTACGTTTGTTTGTATGATTTGCCTTCTGAGCTTCTAAACCGCGAGTCTATGATCAGAATAGCTTGTTGTTTCGGTGCCACGTTGCTCCTTGATGATACCTCCATTACTGGTGATTTGTGCTGCGGTGCCCGCGTCTGCATTGATCTAGATCTGTCGAAGCCGATCAAGCAAGGGGTATAGGTCAACAATCCGGACAGTAGCAAGTATTTCCAACATATTACATATGAAAATCTATCTGTCTTTTGCTTTCGTTGCAGTCTGGTGCGTCATAGGTTCGAAGGATGTAACTCGACGTCGGCGAATGGAGGTGAAGGTAGGAAAGTCTTATTCTTTAGCCCCTGGCTCCGTTCCTTTGCCGGCAAATGTAGGTCTGGGCCGTCTGATGCCAGGGGTGCTCAGGGTGATGGCCTGTAGGGCTCTCGCAGTGCCAGTATCGGTGCTCGAGCTCGCGCAGGCTCCGTCCCTGGAAGCATCGACGGGCAGAGGTCGCCGAGTAGGGCGGTTGCTGGCATTGAATCGGGTGATGAGGCAAACCGGTTCAGTATCCTTGATCTCAACCATTCGCCTGAATCGGACGATCAGGATGGGGCGACGATGGCGCATCATCATGACAGCCCTAACGGCGTGATAACGAAAATGGAAGGTTCAAAGGATGGCCCAGATCATTTAGCACAATCAGAGATGCACCAGATCATGCCACGTGGAGCGCACCGAGTTCGTGTCAACGACGGAGATCATTAAGACCAACGCGATCATCCTACACATGGCACAAATGAAGCTCATATTAGGGAAGAATTTCCTCCTCTCTCGTCCTCTCCTCCTTCATCGTTCAGATCTATGGTTAGGGTGTCTTCTGGGTCTTTCTTCCTCATTTGTAGGCTAGTCCGACGATTGGGAGTCTGGAGCAGCAGTGCACCTTGGTTGATGATCATGCCACCGTCATGGAGAAGATCAAGGCATGTTTCATTTGCAACACTTAAGAACAAGCAGGTGAAGAAGCTGAGGAAGGTCAAATCCACAGAGAGGAAGGGGAGGAAGATGAAGAGGAGCCGGACCAGGACTTGGTCCCACCTCTGAGGAAGGACCAAAGGGGTAGGGTCAAGAAGAGGGTCCCATCGTCGCTGCTACCACCACTGCAACAGATAATATGAAATTAAAAATCCAAAAAAGGTAAACAAAAAGGATCAGATGGTACGACTCCCTTACCCTATGCAGGGTCAGCGGGCCATCCAGCTGTGTTAACATGAAGGTCATGTCCTAGAATTGTCGCGGGCCGTGCCGGAGCAAGGTCCGGGATCTCCTCAAAGAAATCATTCATAGGTATCAACCGGATCTTATTTTGATAGTTGAATCGCATGCTAATAAGCAGTAAGGCTGCTCCGAAGACTGGGCAACCATTGGTGTGGCTGCTATCAGGAGAGTGATGGTGCATCGGGTGGCATCATCCTTGTCTAGAGGAGCCCAGACATTTAGGTTACAGTTGTTAGTATAGAATCGTAAGTTATTCATGCTGTAGCTTAGGTACCTTCTCATCACTCTTCTCCTGTGTGTATGCTAGCACAATTCCGTTAACAAGATCCTTATTATTTAAGCAGTTAATGAATCTAAACGTACAAGATATCCCATGGATTATTATTGGGGACTTCAATTGTATAATTAGGCCTAAGGACAAAAGAGGTGGAAAACAATTTAGCTTAACAAACTCAATTAAAATAATTAGGGACCTCATCGATAATCAGGGCTTGGTTGACGTGGATCTTATTGGCACCCAGCACACCTGGTGTAACAATCGTTAGGGGACTGCAAGAATTTTATGTAGATTAGATAGAGTTTTAGTGAACAATGCCTGAGTCATGATTTTCCCTGGTCTGACACTTAAGCTTCCAGCCAAGTGCCCTTCAGATCATGCCCCACTGTTGCTAGAATCGCATCAAGGCCAAAGAAAGTCTAGGTTATTTAGGTATGAGCACTTTTGGTTTAGTTATGATTAACCTAGGGAGATAGTCCACAAGGAGTGGACTATGGATAGGTCTTTGAGCCAAGCTTTGAGAGTTATCAGGGCTAGATGAATGGAATAAAAAAGAGTTAGGTAGGTTAGAACACAAAGTGGAGCAAGTCATCGAAGATATAAGGAATCTAGAACTCAAGGATAGCACCGCTGGCCTATCATTAGAGGATTGTGGTAAGCTGAGGGCTGCGTACCACCTTCATGCGACACTTAGAAGACAAATTACTATTAAATTGTGGTAAGTCTAGAGTCAATTGGATTAAGGATGGAGACAGAAACTCTAGATTTTTTCACCTAAGTACCTTGATCAGATAGAGAAGAAGTAAAATCTTCATGTTAACCAATAATGAGGGGGACATCATTGAGAATGGGGACCAAATTAGGGCTATGTTTGTGGACCATTATAGTAAGCTCTAGAACTCAAAGAACACGCATATGCTTCCTATTGATTGCTGGCCAGAGCTACCTCAACTGCAATCTGATCATCATCCCCAGCTAATCACTCCTATAACTTGTGAGGAAATTAAAGAGGTATTCTGGAATATGCCACCTAGAAAGGTCCTTGGGCCAGATGGATACACAACTGAATTCTATAAAAATTACTGGGATATAATTGGTTCTAAAATTTGTAATGAGATTCAATCTTTTTTTCATACAACACACATTCCCCCTGCTTGGTCAGGGACTACCATAATTTTCATTCCTAAGAAGTAAGCACCAAGAACCATAACTGATTATCGTCCAATATCATTATGTAATGTCATCTAGGGTCGTTGCCAAGATTCTAGCTAATAGATTGAAGCCAATGTTGCAAAATCTCATAGACCCACCCAGTCAGCCTTTGTTGCAAATTGCCTGATTCAAGATAACATTCTTGTGGCCCAGGAGCTAGTCCATTCTATGGGAAAGGATAGAAGAAAATACATGTTAATTAAAGCTGACATGGAGAAGGCATTTGATATGGTATCATGGCATAGTATTAGTACTGTTCTAAAGCTTATGAATTTTCCACCTGTCTTTATCAATTGGATCCTTGCTTGTGTTACCTCTCCAAACTTTAGATGTTGCATTAATGAAATGCTCTCCCACAGCTTCACTTATTATCAAGACATTAGGCAGGGTGACACCCTGTCGTCATACCTCTTCATTTTGACATCTCAGGTTCTCTCTTCTCTAATCAATACTGAGGTCAGGGTAGGCAATATCAAGCCTTGTAATTGTGGTAACTTTAGCCTTAGCCACCTTGCTTATGTTGATTATTTACTTATTTGCATTGCTGCCACTAGAAAAAATTGTGTGAACCTTAACAAAGTATTTAAGCTATATGGCATGTTAACTAATCAAAAGTTAAATCCACAGAAGGATGAACTATATCTCCCCCCTAAAATGCAACATAGCAGGGTGAATCTCATTAAGAGTTTGCTTGGCATTCAAATGGAAAATTTTCCTTTTGTCTATCTTGGGGTACTTATTTTTTATAAGTTGATACCAACTAGTAAACAAAAAACTATTTTTGATAAGATCTCAGCTAAATTGGCTGGATGGAAGAGATGTACTCTCAATCAAGCTAATAGGTTAACCTTAATTAATTCTATCATGAAGGAGTGACAAAATGTCCATGTTGGTATCTTGGGGTCTCTTGAGAACCACTCTAGGAGCTTTCTTTGGGATGCTAATGGTGGGAGGAGAGGTTTGAACCTCATTAACTGGAGCACTGTACAGCTGCCTAAAGGGTCTGGTACGCTGGGAGTTAGGAATCTTTCCAAGATCTGTATTGCCTTACTTGCTAAACGAATTCATGCTATTCTCATAGGTGAGTCTAACATGTGGATTAAGCTGGTGCATGCAAAATGTGGCAACTTTCATCCTTGGGCTAATACCATATGCTATTCTCCTGGGTCTGGGCCCTCTAGTACTCACAAATCTCGTGTTTGGTCTTGGAAAATTATTCTTGACACAACTTGTACAATTAGATATGGGTTTACTAAACGTGTCGGTAATGGCTTTCAAACTGATATTATGAATGATCCTTGGATATCTAATATTCTCCTTGCTCTTAAGCCTACATTCATTAATGTTGATATATTATCTGTGCTGCATAAGGTCTCTGATCTCATTGCTAATAACACTTGGGATATCAATTTGATTTTCTCTTGTTTTGGTCCTCATCTGGTCTCTAAGACCTCTTCCATATTTTGTCCTGCTTCTAATGTCAATGATGATTCATGAGTATGGGCTTCGGATGTACATGGATGTGCAAACACTAAAAGTGTTCATAATTTCCTTCGCAGTGACAATGGCTCGGCCACAACATCTAGACAGCTTTCTTGGAACTCCATTTGGGTCCCTCATAAGATTTCAATTTTTTTTTAAGCTTATGCATAATCGTTTGCCAACCAAGGATTATTTTATGCATTTTGATCAATCGATTAGCACTGACTGTCCTTTTTGTGGCTTAAGTGTTGAGTCAAATGTCCATTTATTCTTTCATTGTCCTATGTCGCTTCAGCTTTGGTCGATTTTCAACAAAAAACAAACTTTACTTTTGCTTATATGGATTCATGGCATATTAGTGATTGGATCAAGGAGGGTTGGTTGCTCGACCGGAGATCAAAGCAACTTTTTTTTCTCTTTTTGCTTATGAGGACTTTGGACAGATCGTAACGATCGTCATTTCAGTTCCAAGCAAGCAACCATGTTATGCATCTAAGAGCGGGCTGTCGCCGCGCATGGAGAATATGCTACCACCATGTTCCTGAGACAATTAACCCCCAAGACCTTAATCGGGTCCGGTGGGAGCCCTCGGTTGGCCCTTAGGTCAAACTTAACATCGATGGATCCTTTGTGGATCCATCGGTCCCAAAGGGAGTAGGATATATCATCCGGGCTCCTAACAACATCTTCGTGTCTGTAGGTTGTAGTAGACAAATTGCAATGGACGTCATGGAGTTGGAGACTGCTGGACTGCTGCTTAGGCTTCAGGAATGCAAATGCAGGGAGGTGTCAAATGTCCTAGTAGAAATTGATTCGAAAATATTGATGAATATTATCAATCGCAAGTCACAATGCCTCTGGCGAATCAGCAATTTGGTGCATACTATCTGGGATATCATTGAAGTTTTTAATGCTTGCTCCGTAATACACTGTAATAAATGATGTAATAAGGCTGCTTACTTGCTTGCAAACATTGGTCGGACGCAAGGCGACATAATTTTTTGTGAAGAAACTCTTCCTTGTGAGCTCCTCAATATCTTGTATCAAGATGTATTTTTGCATGATGATTAATGCTTAGCTTTCCTTTTTTAAAAAAAATAGCTTAATTAGACCCTGACAGTCTATGTCAAAAAGGTTTCCTTTGTGAAGAGAAATCTCAGTGGGTGCCCAAAAGAAAAAGAGGAGTTTGGCAGATCACTTTTTTGAGTTGTTTGTTGGAGTGGCAGATTATGAATGTGATCTGTGACTAATATTAAGTCATCATCCCAAAGATCAAGATCACACACATAAAGAGACTCAGCTACCTTCTTCACATGCAGTAAGTTGGACCCGTGCGTCTTCCATATTCATACGAGAGAGAGAGAGTTTCACACAAAATATAACATAAAATTAATAGGTGAAAAATAAAACCGAAGGAAACAAAATTATGGAAGAAAAAAATGTAGAAAACGGAAAAAATATTTGAATAAATAGGAAAGAAAAAAAATCTAATGTGTCGTGTGATCGTTTCTATTCCCTCTTGACATCATTTGTCACTTGATTCATCCGGTTGTCACATGTTCCGGAAGTAATTTTCATTCTCCGACTTCACTTCATCTCATTTTAAAATTTCTTATACAAATTTATAACAAAAAGATCCCTTCATTTGCAATAACAGATTTTCAAATTAATATGTTGATTAGGATATTGATGTGACACTGAACTCAATTAAAATATTATATATTTATTATAAATAATATATAATTATTTATTTTAAAATAGTTAAAAAAAGTAAGAAAAGAGAGGGGGCAAAAGAATGTTGAAATTATTTATAACTCGAATTGAAATAAAATTACTCCTTGCTCCGGTACCTATTAATACATATCACAAAGACGCACAATTCTCCTATCTATTCTTGCACGTCCTTAGGATATGAAGTCATATTGAATCGGAGAAAATAATAACATCTCCCCAATTTAAGATATTAGAATATACCTTACATTCTTACTGGTTGAAATTTAATTTGATAAATATTTTAAATACTTCCATTAATTAAGACATTTATCTGTACTTTTTTTGATGCCCCTTGGTATCCTTACCATCGTGTCTTTTCTCTTCCTTTATTTTGCATTTCATTAACATTTTTTAAAAGCATACAACAACAACAACAAAAACAAAGGCTTATCTCACTAGGTGGGGTCGGCTACATGAATCATACGACGTCATTCCGTTCTATTAATAATCAAATCTTTCGATATATTATTCACCAATTGAGCCTTTATTTTACACTTATTTTCCTTTATTTAATCCTTACCTCGAGTAGCATAGTTACGCCTCAAAATATCATATCAGATAGTTTTTTTTTCATTGAATTGTAGATCTCTTATTTATTTTTAATCACTAAGTTTTGCATCCATTATCTTCGAAAGAGAAAATTCTCAGTAGAAAACTTTAAGGACATCTATTAGGTTGCTACCCTGATTTTTTTTGGAACACTAGAGAGCAACTTAAACTTATATGACTTTTGAAACAAGCCCAATGTACAGTAGAGTCATATACAAACACATAATTCATATCGAATTATTGTCTTTAGTAGGTTTCAAGTGGAAGCAAAGATTTTAACATTAATAATAATAGAAAGAACCAAGTCGTTTTAAGCTATTTGAGTAAATCTATAAGCTAAAATTTTTTATATATACAAAAAGTTGAACCCAAGATCTTAGTTAAGGAACTGACTACTACCCAAACATGTACAATTTTGACCTTGTGACAGAGGCTGGTCTCACAAGGCATCATTTCACAGGGCATCATTTGCCCAGATGATGTGATAAATGATTCATATGAATCAATCATTTTGGTGCGAGAGATTGCTCAGATCATTTCAAACCAAACAGTCATGTAATGACTGAGAATCTAACTTAGTTCAAGTTAAACTTGCACATATGGTAGCAAACCTTTCAAAATCCAGAATTCTGTGTCAAGTTCAAGTTGAACCAAACCAAAATTTTGCGCACAAACGGTGAAGTCTAGCAATGTATAGACGAATGCCAACAAGATTGAATTCAAAGTCATAAGCCCAAACAGTAAACTGGCCAGAAAGTAGCTTTTTCAAAGGACAAGTATAAGAATAAGTCATTCGGTTTATATAAGATGCTATTTCTCCAACTAACAGGAAGGAGAAAGCTATCAATTAAGAATCCCCTTCCTAGACATAGCTGATGTAAACTCTTTCCTTTCTTGTTGTTGGAACTCAGAACTGCGGTATAGATGGATAGA
Organism: Pontederia crassipes; assembly: GCA_030549335.1. Lineage (NCBI taxonomy): Eukaryota > Viridiplantae > Streptophyta > Magnoliopsida > Commelinales > Pontederiaceae > Pontederia > Pontederia crassipes. Next base: position 44,139,223 of record CM060190.1, read on the forward strand.
AGAAGAAAATGTCCGACTTCTTTGAATTATATGAGATGGTAGTTCATGAGACTATCCAGACAAGAGCCTTTCCAAAGCCAGATCCTCATCACCATTGACACTTTTCAATGTGCTCCTCACCAGATCTTCAGGGAAGCCCATTTCTGCCAGTTTCTTGACCTATACAAAGACAAGGACACATCACAATTTGCTCTTGCATGTTTTCTCACCTTTCACATATTACTGCTGAATGTACCTTTTCATCAAGTCCAACAGATGTTCTTTTAGCAAACGCCTCAGTCCAGTATTTAGCTGTGGCTACAAATGTTCCATAATCTTTTATATACTGCAAATGTCAAAATCTGAATGGTCAACGGCTCAATTGGGATAAAATGACAGAGCAAAATTAGTTCATTCTATAATTAATTTCATATGTTAAAATGAACATTGTGCGCCTAGACCTGTTGGGCAACAATGGCATCTTGCGGATCATCAGGCTCTGGTGAAGAGAGCAGAGCTTGCAGAGAGAGTAGTGCTGTCTTCAAAGTGAGGGCCGGGCTCCACTGATCTTTCAGAATGTCCAAGCAAATAGCTCCATTTTGACTGCTGATGTTGGGATGCCTTCAAGAGAGATGCAAATAAAACATGTAGGTATTATAATAACTAGTGTGTAAAGCCATTTGGTTGTCAAAAGTTTGCTGCAAATGTAAGATTTTCATTAAGAACGCCATTTTTTTTTCCAGAGTCAACACGCAATAAATATAAAACACAATTTTAGAATAAAAACAAGTGCACGATATGAACTTGATTTTTTACCTCACGTATATAAAATATCGCAGTGAGATCCAAAACAGGCTCATTTTGTCAAGCACAATAGTAGTTCCCAGAAATGTATTTTATTAAGAATACAAGTTGACCTTCTACATTACGCATTACGGTAAGATTTAATATATAAAAGAAAATAGTGAAAAGAGGTAGTGGCATTAAAAGGCTTATATAACCCTTTTTTAAGAAAAAGGCTGCTTCACATATTCCCTCTGTCGCGTGCCAAATTTTGCCATAAAATGTAATAGACCTTATAAACAAGGGTCATCAAAATATATATTACCAACAAAGTCCCAGGAAGAAAGTAAAGAAATGAGTGTGAAAAAACAACCCTCCTGCCCAGATGATGAAAGCCATTTGCATGAATCACATATTTTTCAATTGCTGTTTACATTAAATTAACTAAATGCTACATGAGCATCTTAAGATTTTCTTTTTACTTTTAGAGTAAGCTGTAAAACACATGCAAGCAGTCTGGTTTTAATAACATAATAATTGACTGATAACTAAGGGACTGTTTGATATGATAAATTTTGTTAAATATTACCCGAAATGTTTGATATAGATATGCAGCATCCAATTTTCAGTGGCAAATGGTAAGAATTCAATAAGATAATAAAAGTTTTTTCTTTACTTTCTTTTAAGAAGATATTAAAATAGAGGTGTATCTTTTAAGAAACTCCTTGCATGTCTTTGTTATCCCATACATGCACCCTAGCTGGTTCCAATACTTTGTCTTTTTGAGGAGAAAAAGGATGACCACCAGAAGTGTGGGTGTCATCCAAATATATATAACTGTGGAATGGAAGTAATCAGTACAAGTGTAGGATCTCAAAGGGCGAGCAGCAACAAAAGGAAAATATCTCATCAAGTCAGGGCCCCGATCCCAAAAAAAATGAGTACAAAAGCAATCAACCAAGCATCTCTCCCCATCCAAAAGTAAATCCGCATCTCTCCCCACCCAAAAGTAAGTCGGCTGCACCGGCCAAAAAGTCGCCAATGGTGTCCTCCACCTTGATCTCTGTTGCGCTTAACCTTGGAGTGATTGTCGTACACCTCCGTGCCAACCATGAAACAGTCTTCCCATGATGAGAGATCATTGGACCCCCAAACAGTCATCGGGTGCTCGGGTTCAAAGGGGGAGCATATCCACTGTCCATTCATCCGTCGCCTTCCATGTGATTGCCATCTCCTTCTGCCCCTGGCCGCCTACGTGTGTGGCGGAGGCCGGCAGCCTCCGCAACTAGGCGAACCTCCTCATCTGACCACCCGGCGAGGAGATGCACCCCATCATCCCTGTCCTCGCTATCCAGCAAGTCCGGCGCGGTCAGCAGAGCACCCCCCGTCTCGGGCTGCTGGTGCGGTGGCAGCAATGACTGTGTGGACAGCTGATGTTTCGCTGGCAGCAATAGCGACAACTGCATGGGCGGCTGCTGTCCCTCCAATGGTCGCGGGATCATGCGCTGTAGGGGAAGGTGTAAAGCCACACCTCTTGCAAGTGCCCGCCGCCGGCGGGTATGACAGAGGCCGGTAGATTCCGCAGCAAGGCCAGATTCTTCATTGGCTCCATGATCCCCATCGGCGCCGACGTCGGCGTCCGGCGAAGCTGGCCTGTTCTGCTGGGGTGGCAGAGATGGTGACTGCTGTCCTGCTGGCGGTGGTGGCGTAACATGCTGAGCAAGCCGACGGCGCTGGTAGCAAAGAGGAGCTGTGAGAGCATCGCTGGTGGGTGTGGCCGACAGCAGGATGACCACCGGGACGCCAGTGAGCACAGGCGGTGAGAAACATACACGCGGCGAGGGTGTCTAGCCAAGGTCGGGGGAATGGGGCGAAATTTGCTGAGAGGGGAATGGGAGGGTCTGATGCAGCTCCGAAGGTGTCCAGTCGTCTACGTGGCCGGAAGGTGCATGGTTGGTGTGGTGCAGCTGCTGTGGCGGTGGGGGAGTTGTAGGCGAGGTGGAGGTGGCTGGTCGCTGGAGGATTGCCAACAGTTTTCCGTGGTGGAGGGGACTATGTGTTGGAACAGTGGTGATGGGTGTCTAGCCAAGGTCGGGGGAATGGGGCGAAATTTGCTGAGAGGGGAATGGGAGGGTCTGATGCAGCTCCGAAGGTGTCCAGTCGTCTACGTGGCCGGAAGGTGCATGGTTGGTGTGGTGCAGCTGCTGTGGCGGTGGGGGAGTTGTAGGCGAGGTGGAGGTGGCTGGTCGCTGGACGATTGCCAACAGTTTTCCGTGGTGGAGGGGACTATGTGTTGGAACAGTGGTGATGGGAAGCAGTTGAGGATTCAAAGCAAGGTCGGTGATTTGAAATGGAGTACGGCTCTCACGTGCCGTCCGCACATGCTGTGACAGGCCAGACTGTCCAGCGACCGACCGGATGGCAGACGACTGAGGCGACCATGGCGGACGACCGGCGAGCACTCCGCCCATGACGCAGACCCCTCGGAGTACATTACCTGGATGAGGAAGCTATCGACGCCAACACTGAGGACCAGTGACGACGGGATGCTGGTTCCAGGGTGCAGGTCAACCTCGACGGAGGTGACGGACAGATCCGGCGAGCCAAGCGCCGGAAGGGCGATGGAGATGGGGTTCCCCAGTTGTTGCGCCACCGCCTGAGGTGATCTCAGGCTGCTGGAGATGGAAAGGCAACCCTTGGATGTCCACTGACCAGCGGATCTGGCGGATCCCTTGTGGCGCCCTTTCCAGTGACGCCACCGGACCATGGTGCCCGGCGACACAGCAGTTTGAGTTGCCAACAGATGGTCGCGCTGCTGCACAGACCCGGGGATGGGCAGCAATAAGGACGAGGAGATTCGGTTCAGGTGAAAAGGAGGCGAAGCGCCAACTTCGGCGATAACGGCCGAACGAAGAGCCGCCGACTCCAGGGGGACGCCGCTGATCTTGCCAACAACGCAGTCGCCGAGGATGTCTACGCCTCTTTGGATTTCCGGCGACCATGGTAACATTATGGTGGGGGTCGCTGCAGCATCAATCACAGGGGGGAGGAGTGTGCAGGTCTGGGGCTGTTCGCCTCAGCGGAGTTTGGGAGCAGAGCGACTGCTGGTAGCCCTCACCCCTACACCGGAGGCATCAAAGAGGGCCAGGGCAGTCTCTCGCGAAGTGACCGCCAGGCACCTGAAGCAGTGAGAAGACGGTCGGCGGTGGGGGCGGATTTCACGGGCTCGAGTAAAGGTGGTCCAACCATCGAACAAGTGCAGGGGCGATGCCACATTGTGGTCTTGCTGGCGGTGGTGATGATGGCGCCACCGGCGGGGTCGTCGGAGGCGGAAAGTGGCGCCGGCAGCAGGGTTTGTCGGAGGCGGGGTGTGGAGCGGGTCGCTAGGGATCGAGATACCTTGGTCCTGCTGGCGGTGGTGACAGATGGCGCCGGCGGCGGGGGTCGCCAGAGGTGGAAGTGGCGCTGCCGGCAGGGTTTGCCATAGTCGGGGTGTGGAGCGGGTCACTAGGGCATCGGGCTATGAGTCACATATATCTTACGCCAGTATGGGTATGGAATGAAGAGCAACCATTCTCCTAGCCTGATAATTCCATTGGCTCCCCATTCACTCACATGGGCCTCATTAGCACCTTTTGGTCTGTTGATCTGATCATGAACCTCCTACAGTTGCTTGGGTTTCTGATGCAAACTTCCAGCATCTTGATGTTGTCTTTTGGCACTTATACCATCTTGCAACCTATTGAAGTAGTTTCTTCTCAGCAGGGAGAATTGATGTTGGACAATTATTTTGTGGGCTTTCTTCCTTTTAGCATGAGCCCTTTCGTTATGCTTTCTTGATTAATTATTTTCATTTTAATTGATTTTCCTATTTTGCGGTTTCCTTGCTATTTGGTAAGCCCTGTATAAACCCATGTCTAGTTGTGTTAGAAGACAGAATTGATAAATGAGAATTATTGGTTTACCTTAGTTCATAAGCAAATAACTTAATCTAAGGTTAGGACTAGACTAACACAGATCTCCATCACAAACATACATGGAGTTTCATAAAAAAATTCAAACAAGCAAATATCAGATTATCAGATATTGAATTCCTCGACAAAGAGATGGGAAGTACAAGGACTAGTAACTATTAAGCCTTGCATAGCCACCATGACTTTCAAGGGGAACATAGGCTCGTTTATTATATCAAACACCCAACAGTTAATGAAACACTTAGACTGATCTTTCAAATACAAATGCCTCTGATAGTTTATCCATGATGAAAGATGTAAAAAGTACTGAACTGTCATTAAGCTTGTCATTCTACTTCTTGGCAAATTTTTCAGAAACTTTTTTATTATATCTTAAATTGTTTTTTTAAATAAATTAATATTAAAAAAAGATTAATATTTCAAACTTTTTCCAACATTAAAATAATAGATTGTTTAGAATCAAATAAGAGAAAATTAGCTCTGAAAAAACTAACTTCAGCTTTTTCACACCACAATTTGTTGCAATTTGCTGATTGTTAGACTATTACCTTCTACAACTGTGCAAGCTAGAGGGTAACGTTTTTTCTTCCTAGCTCACATCCAATTTTTATTCATTATGAAAGCTTGTATCTATTACAAAATATCTTATAACCTCGCCCACTCACTCGCCAAATTTCTAGCTGCTAAAATAATGTCATCAAAATAACACCTTTCACCCTTGAAAATGCAATCATTGCATTGACGACTTGACGCCATATTGCCCATAAAGCCGCAACAGTTTGATTCGTTGTCTTTTTTATACAATATACAAATTATTACAAGAATAAATATAAACTCTATTTTGGGTTGACAGAACATTCAGCCTTTGACACCTTTTGGAGATAACTATCCTCATTTTGCAAACCATTAGCAAAAAGCAAAACGCAAAGCAAGAATTATACAGAAAGAGCAACGAAAAGTAAGAATTTTACAGAAAGAGCATAATAAATTCATCCTAGAATAAGGGTGACGAAGGAAAAATCGAAATAATAAATACTCCAAAAAGAAAAATACAAGCATAAATCTCAACCCAAAATTGGTTGAAATTAGTCCAGAACAATCATTCATAAATCTCCTCAGAATTTTGGAGGAGAATATTTTGCCAGAAGGTTTAAGAGAAACACTATTTCCTTTATGAATCCTAATCAACCCCTCCCTATACTTAAAACCTACCGCACCCTTCCCTCCAATCAACAGTCAACTGATGGACCATGAGAAACAATATGGTGGATAGAATCAGGGAAAAAGATCAGGATTATAGAACCAAAAGATCTGACAAGACAAAAGGGCATTCTTAGTTGATGAACTTCCGTAGCTTCACATAGGTAAGTGGAAGAAAGCCATGATACCCTGTAGAGCCATCCACCTTGCTGTTTTACAAAAAGGTCTGTATCTCAAAGACTCAAACCCTCCATCATCTGATCAAATGGAATGCTGGTTATAGCAGTGATAATTGGTATGGCTGTTTTCTCAGTTTGACCACAAAAGGATCGACAGCATGAGAGCAAAATTGTGGCCTCTATGCATGAATTAAGGCTCTAAAGTATCATTAAAAGTATTTCTTAGAACGAAGTTGATGAAGCTAAGATAAACAAAAGATGCACCAAGCCCAAAAATACTCGTACCAAACTTTTGTTATAAACTGCATTTTAGGAGGCTCAAAGGGATAACCACCTGCAGAATAAAATAAAGAACTAATCACAATCAGTATAAAGCATTAGTCGAAGAGGAAAACTAGCATGTTTTTCAAACAAAAGTAAAATTGCATCTGGCTACCACTAGGTGATCACGTCAATTTCGTTGCATCTATCATCAGCTCAGTAATAAAATTGAATGATCGGACAAAGTAATAATATTTACCTTCTCAAACAAAAATCATGTATACATGGCTTATTCTAGGCATAGAATGCAATGATCAATACCATTTAAACCATGAAAATTCTCATAAATATCAGTCATAAAAAGGAGTGCATGACAAAACTTTTTGGAAGGCATAAACTAGTAAATAAATTCCACATTTTGGCAAATCCCATTTGCACACACCTCCTCAAAATTTCTGTTTTGCACACAAGAATTACAATGCTCATAGACGCATAGGTGTGCGGACAGAAATATTTCTTTTAACCTAGGTACTAATAAGCAGAGATAAATTTAACATATTTTAGAACAAAATTCCATGCGCATAACATAAAGGAAAACACGACGAACATCTAAAAATTCTGCAGACAAAAGAAATGCTAAGAGACGGCCAAAAATTGGGAACAAAAAAATAAAAGAAAAGAAAAGTAGAAGGCGCACCGGTTAGGCGGATGTCGATGTGGAAGGTGCCGCCCTCGTAGGGCGTGGCGACAGGGCCGGAGATGGCTCCGTGGAGGTGGGAGAGGTCGCTTCCGCCGTCGTGCAGTGTGATGTTCACGCCGGAGATGGCGGAGTCGCGGTTGCAGTCCGCCAGTTCCTTCTGAACCCTCGACAAGTCCAGCATCCTCCTCTCCCTCGCAATCGGATCGAAGAAACAAGAACCCCAGCGGCAAAAGGGGAGGAGGAGGAGAAGGAAGGGGAAAGAGGTGAAAAAGGAATCGATTGCTTACTTTGCTTGCTCGATTCCTTCTCCCTCTGCGTCGTGGGGTGGCAAGGAATTGGGGAAAGCGAGGCGACGGAATGCAGAACAACGAAAACAGTGGCGAGCGCGGAACGAGTAAATAAATAAGGGGGAAAAGGTATAAAAGAGCGATTTAAGTTGGTGTGTGACCACTGTGATGGCTACGAGTGCATCAACTTTTTTTTTAATATTTTTCTTACAAGCGTGTAAATTTAGTGGCAATTGAGATCAAGATATTTTGATGGCATATAACTATTGCTTAGTAACGTTGAAGCTTAGCACAATTGTTTGATTAAGAAATAGCATGTATGAATAAAGTTATTTATTGGCATATATATATGAAACTTAATCATAATCATTAAATTTAAATTTGTGATTATGATCAAAACTAAATATGGGGTGAATAAATAATTTGTACACCTATAGAACATATCCTCAATGAATTTACTAAAAACATTTCATAAGTGCAGTGATTTAGTTAAGAACAGAATTGAGGTATTTCTTTTTTTTAAAAAAAGGGACATCTTCGTTAAATTATTAGTTAATTGATAATTACAAGATGGGAGAAGAAGATAATATAAGCATTTGTTTTATTGTAGAGCAATCCACATGCTTTCAATTTATTTTTTAAAAAAAAATATTATGAAAAGGAAGATTAATCATTTTAAAATGAATATAAAAGTAATTATGTGGGTAGAAAAAATAAAGAAGTCAAATATGGAACATGAACATGATATTTAAATATTAAGTATTTTTTAGATGAAAGAAAAGAAGGATTTATTAGGAGTAAATATCGCTCTAAATCAATGTCTTTAAAATCTCATCGGATATGATCGGTTTAATCAGTTCAACTAAGAATTGGTCTCATTCAGTCTCATTCAATGTCAAAATCATTTTTGGTATTGAATCGAGAAAAAATGATCATACCTATAAAACTTGTGAACCAATGGATTCAATACAATTTAGATTCAAATTTGAAAAAAAAATCATAAAATAGGAAATATAAAAAAGGAAAAAGAAAGTGTTAAGAGGAAAAGTTGAATGAGAGGTAAAAAATAAAATAAAAAATGAAATTAAATGTTAAGTATTAAAATCTAAAATAAGATTTGCATCACGCCGAAAGGGAGCAAACAAAAGATGTGCATGTGTATGCACATTTACCTTGCTTCACAAAGCATTCTAGACTTTATTTTGATCTCTCTTTTGAGCATAAACTATTTTTTTTATTCGTACATTTTGTGATATCTCTTATTGAATGCATGCAACATCTGAATTAATAATTTATTATATTTTGTGAGCCAAAAATGTTGAATTATCTTTATTTCTCTTTCAAAATTATAAATGGAGGATACCAAGTAATAAAAAAATAAAAAAATCACATCCCCACAATAAGACTATCACAACACTACTTAACTTGCATCAGAAAAAGATACAAGCATGAAAAGTTATTGCAAGGACATCAACATATTAGGCTTTCATCACATAAAATCTTTTAGTTGAAAAAGGATGGACATATGAATGCTAATGGTAAGAGACTGCAAAAAGGGGACATCAGGTGAAAGAAATCACTTGGAGAAGGAGCTACTGTTAGAGGCTGCTCCTGAAGGCACAAGGAAAATCCTAGTTATATTATGCTATCTTCTTATATTTATCCTTTTTATCTGTAATTTTATGATAGTGATGGAACACTATATGTGTGTCGTAACATGATGAGCTAATTGTTCTTAATCTTGGAGCTAGTGTAGCTCAATCTCATTGCTTAGATTTAGACCTTTGATGCTTGATTTTAATGATAGCGCTTATTATTTATTTGACTCTTATATTTTTATATAATGTTCTAGAGTTATTTTATTAATAATTTCTTGAGAGGCCTTGAGATTCTTATTGCATACCTCTAGTCTGTGTTGTCAACGACTCATCGCCTCGACAGAGGATTAATCCATAAAATTTAGGTTGAGAAATTATTTTCTTCGATAACATCTATATATTGAATTTTATAACCAATACTTAAAGTACCACTTGAGAGGTGTTGATATATCCATTATCAAATTTTAAGCAAGAGCCTAATGAGAAGGTTCTTAAGAAGGATTACCACCTACAATGTTAACCTAAACTGTGAGAGTAGTTAGGTTAATCCCTTAATGATGTTGTTGCAACGAGAGTGCGATGGTGTGAGAACTCAATGTAATCTTGTGATGAATGATCAAATCCAATTTATCTAAATGTAGCAAAATTAATTCGAAGATAATTTCACTACAAGAAAATCGACGCTTAGCGACGCAAAGTAGCGTCGTCTAGAGCCGTGACGCTACATAGACGCTACTAGCGCCTTTATGGCGTGTACTTTGCATCACAATATTAAGACGCTACTTGCCTCTCGATAGCATCTCATTAGCGTTTTCTTAGCTATTCAGAAGATAGACACTAATGCTGGCGCACTCGAGACGTTACGTAAATGCTATTATTTCGCGCCACGAAGCGAAAATGCACGGCAGCATCTAGCGCCGTTCTCGCATCGACGATGTTTGACGCGAAACTAGTATCGTAGGTTCTGAGGCTCTAAAGAGACGCTATATGGCGCTTCAGTCGTAGGCGACGCTATTTGGACGCTACCGTGTTACTCATACCTTATCAATGTTTATCTTGCTATTTGTTTTATATTTAAACCCTATATATTATATGTATCCTATATGCTAATCAATAAATTAATTAAATTAGTATTAATTATATGATTATCAACATATTATCAATAGCGTATTATCAACATATATATGTATTAATTACACGATTATATATATATATATATATATATATATATTTTACATGATAGGAGTGTTCATAAATATAATTTGTTACCTATATTATTTATGTTTTCTATACATATAATATATATAATATATTAATTATGCATATATTATTATTATATACTTAATCATGAAATTACGGTGGTTGAATTAAGAGAGTGATTTGCTACCATTTTCGCGTCACCGTGAAGACTCAATAGCGTCCACGTAGCGTCTAACTAGAGCCTCCGTTACTATCGACGCTATTGTGACACTATTGGCGTCTCTGTAGCATCGCACAATTGAGACGCGAAAAAGTATTAGTCGCTAGTTCTGCGCTACGGTGTCGCTAAATGTAACTAGCGACTCAATAGCGTCGGTATTGCGCCTCATAAGCCGACTTTTTACCCCCTCGCTTAATCGGGCACATATAAACATATAAATATGCGTATATGCTTATACTTATATATAATAAATGCATATATACATATTATTATAACTTATCTCACACATATACACATATATTCACTTCGAATACGTATACATATATGCGTTATCTATATATATATGACTCGCACATGTATGGACATATACATACACATATATATTTATAATACATATAGATAAACACATTGTTGTAACTTAATCTCCCACACGTCGACATATATATACATACGCATATATTACATATGTATATATACACACACACAATTTTGTATAGACATATACATATAGATTTATAATTTTATATACATACATGATAGATTGTCGGAAGGAAATAAAACAATTGGAATGTGGCACAATACGATGAGACGCTACATTGATAAATAAAATTTCATACATACTAAAAAATTTGAAAAAGACTTTTAATGAGCGTCTCAATGGCGTCGCATTCTTGGGACACTAAATCGTTGGAGATGCCCCTAAGACGCTATAGTGTCACTACGTTATCTTAGCGACACATTAGCTTCTTCATAGCGCCGCACCAGACGAATTTTGACATAGTCGGCGCCTACATTGCATCTATGTAGCGTCTCATTCTTCGGAGACGCTAAAAAATTTACTTAAATCCCTAACCCCTCTTCTACGTTTTCACTTTTACTGTTTACCCGCACGATCATTCGACCTCCGACGTCCGACCTTCAACCTCCGATGCCCGACGCCCGCCACCTCCATTGCGCCCCTCGACCGCCCTCCACCACTGCTTCCACCTCCTCGACCGCCCTCCGCCCACGCGCCAACGTCCGCCTCCGATGCTGCCTCCTCCTTCCTCCGCCTCGTCCGACCTCTGCCTCCACCAACGCCTCCTCTTCCTCCCTCCGCCCACGCGCCGACGTCCGCCTCCACCAACTCCCTTCGCCTCGTCCGTCCTCCACTACCGCCGACGTCCGCCTCCGCTGACTCTCCGTCTCCACAGCCGCCCTCCGCCTCCGCCTACATCGGCGCCTCCTCCTCCCTCTGCCTCTTTCGCCCTCCACCGTTGCCGCCACCCTTCGCCTCCACTGCCGCCCTCCACCTCCACCGGCGCCTCCTCCTCCTCCTCCTCCTCCCGCCTCATCCGCCCTCCACCACCGCCGACGTCCACCTCCGCCGCCCTCCACCTCGACCGCCGCCTTTCGCCTCCACCGTCGCCTCGTCTGCCCTCCGCCTCGTCCGCCCTCCATCGTCACCAACGTCCGCCTCCGCCGCCCTCCGCCTCCACCGCCGCCTCGTCCGCCCTCCGCCCTTTGTCGCCTTCCTCACTGGTTAAGAAGGTACATGCCCATCACCATAATTATGAACTAATGCATGTTAAGCATTACTTAATTATTTGATTGTTTTGCTGCATGTTAAGTTATGAACTTATGCATGTTAAGTTAAGTATTAATTAATTACTTAATTACTTGATTGTTAAGTATTACTTAATTACTTGATTGCTAAATACTATTTTTTTCATAATTCTAGAACCTCTTTTTGATCATGTTCTCATAAATTTTACTAAGGATGTATTTTCACATTCTTGATGATAAAATGATATTATGATTCGACGATAAAGTACTTGAAACATATGATTTTGGACTTCGTAAGTTCAAAATCACATGTTTTAAGTACATGAATTTATTGACATATGGCTTAATGTTGTCCGTTACAGAAATGCTAAAGCCAGATCATGGTTGGATTCGTCGTTGGAAGGATAAACATGGAGTCATAACTAAAGAATATTATGATGGTGTTGATGAATTCATTAATGTGGCATATCAAAATGAAGGTGTTGCTTCTTTATATGGCGAAATCTTATGTCCATGCCGGAAGTGCAAATGTTATCAGTGGAAAGTAAGATATGATGTACAGAAGGATTTATATTACAATGGTTTTTTACCGACATACACCAATTGGTTCTTTCATGGCGAAGAAAGATTGGCTAAAGAAACAAGTAATGTAAATACTATTGTGGGCGACTCGAGCAATCCGTACAGGGACTGATACGAGATGCAATGTTAGGAGAAAATGTTGGCGAAACATTGATTGAAGAATACCCGAATCCTTCAGCTTCTAAGTTTTATAATATTCTCAAAGAAGCAGATGAACCTTTATGGGATGGATGCATGAAGCAAACTACACTTTCTGTAGTGGCACAACTCACCACAAGAAAATGGGCAATTAGCGACAAATTTTTGCGACGAATTTTTTGTCACTACATGCGTCACTAATAGCGATAAATTTACTAAGAATTAGCGACAAATTAATTGCGACAACATCAGCGACAAATTTTTCAAGCAACATTTCTTGACGACTTTTTGTGATAATTCAGCGACAAAATGTTTTGCCGCTGTACTTGATTTTTAAATTTTCATAAAATATATATTGGTGACAAAAAGACAACAAAAATAGCAACAAGTTCTCCCAAAACCATTAAACCTTTTGAAAAAATTAACATCAACCCCAAACCCATAAGGAAAAAATCTTGTGCCCTAGTTCCCTTGGCTTGCCTACCGTCGTTTGTTGTTGCCTGTCGCCGCTACCGCTTGCCCTATCACCGCTGCCACCTGCCCTGTCGCCGCTGCCGCCTACCCTGTCGTCGTGCGTTGCTGCAGCCTGGAGACGTGCGTTGTTGTAGTCTGGAGTCGTGCGCTGCCGCTTGTTGCCGTGCATTGTTGTCGTCTGCCGCCGTGTGTTGATGCTGCCTGTCGATGTGCATCGCTCATCGTGAGTTGCAGGTACCCCCTTCCTCCCTCCCTTCCTCTCTCATTCAATGGTGTATCCGTTTGATTGATCAAAACCTTCATATTTCCCTGATGTTTGATTCGTTTCATTGTTCAAAGGTACCATAGTTTTTTTCCTCTTTTTGATATGCAAAAACTAAGAAAATCATAACCTCAATAAATAACTTTGAATTTTCCTTCGAGCCTGGAGGCGCCACCAATCTGAAAATGAGAAGTAGCAGCTAAATCAGTTTGTCCTTGTATCCACAAGTAAATAAAAAAACACTATCTTTTGCCCTGATTGTATCCAGAACCTATATTCTTGCAGACAAATAGACATCGATATCAACAAAGTAAAAAAACAAATGCATGCCACTAAATGCACAAATATTTACATGCTTGAGCATATGATCTGCTAGCCCAGCTGACGTCTGAACTATTACTTACCTGTATCATAGTTCTTTCTGGGACTTCTCTTTGCTGGATAGTTGTATGTTCCATATTCTGTTGTGTTATACCCAACATCTTTGATTAGGGAACTGAAATAAGTATTTGCATCCATATCAGTTTCTTGATTAGAAGTTGTTATCATTCATATCTTTAATCCAAATGAACTGAGGAATTAATTTTTATTCGATGTCCAATGTAGTTACATAAAATTTACAAGACAAATACCAGCGCATAAGCAAGCAACAACTTTCCTTACCCAGATTCCTATTTATATTTCTCTATAAGTCCAAAATGTTCATATTTAATGTTGGTTTGTTAATCTGGCTTGTGGATTTGAATATCGATCAAGGAAGTTAGTAGCCCTTTGGACTCACCACCGTTGGGAGATGAATGACCATAAACATTCCATGTTTTCAGGCTTGTGTAAACAATTTGCTATTAGTTTCCCTATCTTATTATTTTATGTGAACTATTAGTTTTTTTATTTGCAAATTCAGATTCACATGGAAGGTACACTTTTCTATATCTTTGTACTAGTACCTATCCTAGTTTTTGAACTTGCTAATCTAACAACTATGTCACGATCGATGATACGGGTTATTGAAAAATATCTTGAGGAGACGTTCAATATTTATTTTCCAGGATATTAGCATCCTCAAAGCTTTCTGTGTTTTGGTCCTCGAACTTATTACGTCATAATTTAGACGTTATGCATGTTGAAAAAAATGTTTTTGATAACATCTTTAACACTGTGATGGACATTAAAGGCAAAACAAAAGACAATGTCAACTCAAGGGAGGACTTAAAACTTATATGTAAATGTCCAGAGTTAGAGTTAGTACATTACAATGGAAAGTGCATCAATCCAAAAGTCACCTATGTATTGTCAAATAATCGACGAAAGCTTGTTTTTAAATGGATAAAACAATTAAAATTTCCCGATGGATATGTATCTAACATTTCTTGTTGCATAAATGTCGATGAAGGTAAGATTTCAGGGATGAAGACCCATGACTGCCACATATTTATGCAGAGATTAATTCCAATTGCTTTTCGAGAATTTTTGCCTAAATCCATTTGGGGTACCATCACAGAATTTAGTATATTTTTTAAAGAATTATGCTCTCGTAATATTCATAGAGATGATATGATGCATCTTGAATCTTCCATCATAATGACTTTATGCAAAGCTGAAAAAATCTTTTCATCATCATTTTTTTATGTTATGGAACATTTGGTGATGCACCTTCCATATGAAGCAAAAATTGCTGGTCCCGTATAATTTAGGTGGATGTACCCATTTGAGAGATGCATGTTATATCTTAAACGAAAGGCAAAAAATAAGACAAGGATTGAAGGGTCAATATGTGAAGCATATTTTTTAGAAGAAGTTTCAAATTTCACATCATTATATTTTGAACCGGAAATTCAAACGAGGCGAACTCAAGTTCCAAGGAACGATGATGGTGGTGAAGAAATTGTTAAAAATTGCTTGTCAATTTTTAAGTTTGCAACTCGACCGATTGGAAAAGCGCAAAAGTTTATTTTAAGCGACAATGATTTGAATATTGTGGAGAATTATATTCTTGCCAATTGCCCCGAAGTGGAACCATATTTAGTGTAAGAATATGACATTAAGTCATTTCATCAATAAAATTTTATATAGAAGTCTAAATAATATCTAATATTTATTTGTTTTGATAATTAATTAGGAAATTTGAAGAATATCAAAGACAGTTAAATCCTTATATTACCGATGAACAGATTTTGCAAATTCGAGATGAACAATTTTCTTCTTGGTTTAAGACACAGGCGAGTAAGAAATTTTCAACTTATAATGAATTATGTATTAATTGAATTTATATTAATTCAACTATTATGAATTATGTCTTAATTGCTTAGGTACAAAATGGCATGATATGATAATTGCATATTCAAAATCTTAGTTATGCACCTTCAAAAAGAGTAACAACTTACAACGGCATCATTGTAAATGGTTATAAGTTTTATACAGAAGAATATGGAAAAAATAAATTACGGGCGCAATATTAAAAGAAGATCAATTGCGGGCGCCAATTGAGGGCACAATATCATAAGAAGATCATTGCGGGCTAATTGCAGGGCAATATCAGTTCAACCACATGATAAACAAATCTCCTAATTATAGGATCACGAATAGAGAACAATTCAAATCAGTTTTACGCCATATCACGTAGAGAAGGCATAATTAAAGTATAAAAACAATCAGCACTTATAAGAATTAATTGAGTGCCAAAGAAGGAGAGAGAAATTGGATATCATAAACAAACAAATCCAATGCATAATAAGGAAAATAATCAGGATGATATATGGTAAGAAGATTTGCAGACAAAAAATGAAGACACCAAACATGGATAAAAAAATCACGAAATTAAAGAATTACGAAGAGAGAGAAAATCAAACCAGCATATCAAGTAGAAACATCAGACGGAAGACATTGGATTTGGGGCGCAATATCAGAAGAGAATCCGACAAATCAGGCTTTATGCGCGCAATATCTGGAAGGAAAAGTTTAGTGTAATAAACTAAATTGGGCGCAAAACAAACTCTTCCATATCTTGGCCGAAACAAAATTGGGCGATAAATAGAAAGTTAAAATATCACGGCAGAAAAGATTTCGGCCGCTAAAGAACTAAGAGACCAGAGAGATTAAAATAAAAATCTTGATTGAAGTAGGGCGCAAGACAAAGAATTCTGAGAAATGATGTTGTCAAATGAATAGAATAGTCAAAGTTTGAATAATCAAATTGCGTTAAGATACGTGCACAAAAGAAAGATGATTATTTTGACAAACAAAGGCACAAAACATGGCGATATTTCTGATAAAGCCGACAAAAATTAATCATGGTCGTAAAAATTATGTTGACATGGGTAAAAAGTTCTTTATTCAATTAATCAGAAAAATACACTCGGCAAAAAAAATATATAATAGGATATTGGCCGAAAGTCAACAAACTTTAGTCCAAAAATAATTAAAATCCCGTGACCTTTATCTGCAAAAGGAAAATGCTATATTATTCACACAAATAAAAATAATTAAAACAATACATATATATTTACATAAAAGAAGAATTTACATCAAATTTATTTACAAAAAAATAAAAATTTATTTACAATTTTATTTACATTTCCTAATAATTCATAAAAATAAGAAATAAATTAATAAATATTCCCCGGCAATGATGCGAAAAACTTGATGCGTAAAATGATGTAGCAAAATAAAATCACTAGCAAGTGCACTAAGTAATATAGTAAAATGAGTAAAAAGTGTAGAACTCATGAGGAATGTTATTAATTTAATATCTAATTTTATAAATTAATAAGAGAGAAAAAACATAGAATTTTGAAAATAGGTTTTGTAATTATAAAATAAAATAAAGAATATAAGATAATGGTGTTGAACGTGGTCTTAGATGATAATAAATTAAAGATAAATATGTGAATGATAAAAGATAAATTAAAATTCTTAAGATGAATTAGGAATTTTCTCAATTATTAATTTATAAGATTAAAATCATAGAGTCCACAAATTAGTAATTCTGCTATTTAATTTGGCAAATCAAATTACCTTAAATTTAATCAAAACTAAAGTCCTACAAATTGGTATTCATGCAGCTGAGATTAAATTTAAGATGCGTTAATATAAAAATCTTAGATTATTAATCACTCCATAAACTGATATAGATTAACAGACCACACAAATCTAATTCTCCACACACTAGTTATTAAATTTATGTCAATTTTTAATTTCTTAATAAATCATTTAATTTAATTAAATAAAATCTGAAATCAAGTAGTCCACAAACTGGTAATTACTTAACTTTGAATAATTAAATCAAAAACAATTAATGATTGATCAAAAGAAATTTAATAATAAAAATAAGGGTTCACAAAAATTTTCTTCAAAAATAATCTCCTAAAATAAAATAATTAAAATATGAAGTTCATCGTAGAATTGCAGAGAGATAATAACAAAATAACAATAATAATTGAAAGAATTACACCAAGAATAAATCAGGATCCTCGGATGTTGTCGGAGCGTCTGGATCAGCCGTCTGATCAAATCTCTCTCTTGGTCGAAGCCTGTAGAGCTCACGACACATCATAGAAGAAAACCATACTTCAAAGTACGAATTGAGACGATAGGCTTCCTTCTCTATTTATAGGTGCGGATGGACTTCAAGTTGATCACGGTCGTGAATATCGTACAACCAACTTTAAATTCGGGTAAAGATAAAACTTGGTTAATGATAAAAAGTTATCCATTTTGCACCCGATGATAAACTTTTCTTGATGATTCTCGGTCATCAAACTTTGTTAATATTATCTTTTGCGCCCAATGATTGGAGTTCTCGGCCGCAAAGCTTAATTGTTGGTTAAGGATAAAAGTTCTCTATCGCTTTATCACCTAATGATACATGTTCATCTCTATTACGGTTGGATTTTACGGCCGATAGTCTTGATTGGTGATGGTGTTTTGCCCCCAAGATTACTTGGAGTTCACGGCCGATAATCACCATGGCCTTGGTTAATGATAAGCTTTTGTGGCCAATGTTACTGTTAAGCTTTTGCGCCCAATGATCTTGGTTAATGATAAGCTTTTGCGCCCAATGATCTTGTCCAGTAATGTGTTAAGGATAAAACTTTTGGATTTTACGGCCGACAAACTTGATAGATGATATCACTTTTATCACCTAATGACGGATAGGATTTATATTGATGATTTCTCTTGCGCCCAATCATCTCTTATTAATGATTTGATGTTAATAGCATTTGTTAAATGATGATGAAGACTTATCGGCGACAAAAGAATAACTCTCGCATAGATCCTTCATCTCGACTTGTCCGACTCGTCCTGCAAAATAATTATAAAAATTAACTTGATTTATTAAAAAAATTAAAATATTTAGAAAATCAAATACTCAGACTCCGTAAATCCAGAATTATCATTAAAAGTGACCTAAAATGATGCATGCCATAATTAAATTACAGAAAAATTAACTAAAATAATAATATAAAATATGTTATATTTTGCATGCATCACAGAGTCGATGGAGGCCTGCGGCGATGCGATGGGTGTTGAACTCAACCTCGACGTAGGTGAGGGTCGCTCCTGTAGCAGAGTCGATGTCGGGGCGTGCGATCTCGCACCAGACGACGGCATCGGCCTCCTGCCCCCTCCACCCTCGTGTGTGTGGTCGACAAGATTGTGGGGGACGACGCCCCCCGTGATCTCATTGCCGGCGAGATCACAAGAGGCAACCCCCTCCCTCCCTTTCGCTCCGACGATGCAGAGCCCCCCTGGCTTTTTCTTTTTAATTGTTTTTATATTTATTATTATATATTATTTTAAAGGTTAAAGGGTGATTTTAACTTTTCATAATGAAAAAAATGAAATTAACGGAAAATATGACAAAAATCGACAGAAAGATTAAATTAGAAAAGTTGTGGTAGTTCAGGGATCCAAAAAAAAATTATAGTTTGGGATTAAATATGAAAAATCACGATAGTTTAGGGGTAGTTTATGGAAATAGCACAATAAGTTAATAATAATCGGAGGGTTTCATTATAAACTAAAGCTTGATGTGCCTTGTCAGTGATAGTCCATCAAAATGAGGATAGGTGAAATAAGTTAATAGTTAGAGGACAATTTCACTATAAAATAAAGTTTGAGGTCCGAGTTGAAAAAAGAAAGTAAAGTTCATTACTTGATTAAATTTATCAAAAAGATTTAACAAAGCTCATATTTATAGGGGTGTTTACTAGGTCGAGTCGATTCAGTGACCTCGATGACCAGACTCAACCTGACGCACGCTAGTTTGGGTCGAGTCAAGTCAAATCGTATTCACATTATTTTGAATTGAGCAATTAGATTAAAGTTTTTCAATCCGAGATGACTCACGCCGATTCAAAAACTTGATTATTTTACTTTTATTTTATTTTTTAGCTTTAAATTTATAATTCATTTAAAATTATATATGTCCCGTTCCTTTAGTTAGTTTAGCTCTTAATACATGATTATTCAAGTCAGGCTATAAATATTAAGATAAAATATTTTAAACATAGAAAATAATATTCAAATATTTGACCTATTATATTATGCTTTAAAATAAATATTAATAATATTTTTTCAAGTAAGATAAATTTTAAAAAATGATGATTTGGCAATCCTACCACTTGACTCGAACTAGGAAGAATTGAATCTAGCCTTCAAAAAGTGCCTTGCACATTTTGTTGGACTACAATTATATTTGACATTTTTAGCGATTTAATAAGTAATAACAATTTGGTAGCAAATAACTATTCAATTAGCACATAGTAGTATGATACTTAGTAGTTAGAGATATCAACAAATGTTTGGTAAATTTAATAGTAGAAGTAGCTAATGACATAATTGGACATATTACAAATTATTAAATTCAATCACTATACAAATATTATTATAATAAAATAATAAGTTACAATTAAAAAAAATAAATCTTATAATTTTTTTATTAAAATTTACATTGACAATAAATTTTATATTGTGCATATATGATATGAAAGTATTAATTAGTAAATTAAATGTTTATTCACTGTTAACAAATAAATAATTTAAATTGATTAAGCATGAATATTAAAATAAGTATAATTAAATGGTGATAAGATAAAAATAAAAAATAATAAGATAAATCGAGAAAAAAATAATGCATTTAAATAAGGATAAAATTAAAATATATATATAAACCTCTTACCACGAAATGTTAAGTGATAGTAGAAGTAGGTTTCAATATTTCCATCCAATACTCTAAATGGTATTTGAACCTACATCCTCCTCGGATGACCCCTAACCTAACTTGTAGAAAGTTTATTTATGCACTTATTTTATCAATGATAAAAATAATCTCTGAAATAGATGAGAATTTTCTTGACAACTAAAGTATGACTACTGTGACTTTTGTCAAAGATACAAAAAGAATGAAATTAAATTTATTAAACTTCATCTTGGTTAGACTTAATACTCCATTAAACACTTGGGTTTAGAAGATGACAATTGTAATGTCCCAAAATCAACCCTCCAACACGTAGGTAGTCAAGTTGACCCCGGGAATGTTACACTGCGTGCTATTCTCTTGATCATACTACGATATTGATCATTCAACACATGCAATATGTAGTAACGAATATAATAATAAAATAACCAAGAACTTTATTGTAAATGTGGAATCGTCAGAATATCAAAAGACACCAATATCAAATGAAGATCATATGGGAAAGAAATGACAATAATATCCAACAGCTCTAAACAAATGACTATATATTCTATTTCAGCGGAAAAGGCCATAATATCCCTCTGATGCAGAGATGAATTATTCAAATAATGCAATTAAAAAGGACTGGATGCTATAGAGTTCAATAAGTCATGTGCAGATCCTCAAGCTCTGTGTCCTCCATCACTTCTCTCTAGGCAAGATTCTTATTTGCAAAATTTCAAATGTAGGGGCATCGAATACTCATGAACGAAAATGTCCAGTACAATAGAATCATAAGTTATAAATTGATAATCACAACGTGCTTGAATTAATAACGGATAAGCAAATAAAATAACATGCTTTACTATGAATAGGTGATCTCTTCTTTTCTTATTATAATCAATACTTCGATTGCACAAAGGCAATGAATAATTCTTCATCATGTCAATACTTTATTCTTTACCATGTCCATGCTCTGTTCTTTTCTATAACAATACATTGTCTTTACTATACCATGCTTTGTACTTTATCATGACATGCTTTACTATTCTTTACTTTGTCATACTTTATTGTACTTTATTTTACCATGCTTTATTATACTTTACCATACTTTACTATACTTTGCTTTATTATGTTGTACTATACTTTACTTTATCATGTTCTATTCTTTTCTATAGCAATACTTTATCTCTATTATATACTTTGCTTTATCATTTTCATTGTACTTTATTTTATCATACTTTACTGTACTTTAATATGCCATATTTTACTATGCTTTACTTTATCATGAGTTGTACTACATCTTTCACATTGCTTTGTAGTCCTTGAAGTTCATTGTCCTATGTGAGCTTGACTTTATTAGGTTGGGATGTTAGTGGTGCCTCTATATATCTATGAAGCCAGGATGCCCACTTTGGGGAAGGTATAATGGCAATGCATACCCTTTTCGGAATACAGATGGAAGAGGATCTATACCCCAAGAACAGTGATCATTTAAGATCCGTAGATTCACTGTCTTCTCAACTAAGCTATTTGTTCCTCTGGCGCTATAATCATATAATCAATATAACGTCATCTCTAGGGAAGGAGAGATGCCAATGCATAACTTTTTCGAAGTATAGGTGGGAGAGAACCTATACACCAAGAGTAGTGATCTTTATGGACCTGAAGGTTCACTGTCTCTTCAGCTCAGCTATTTGCCTCCTTCTCTGACCCTTTGAGACTATCATAGTGGGGCTATTAATACCCACCTCATCACGTTATCGTAGTGGGGCTATTAATACCCACTCGGTGGCCTTCTTTAAATCTGTAATAGTGGGGCTATCAATACTCACCTCATGACGTTACTGTGGTGATGCTATTAATACCCACCTGTTGGCATTCTTTAATCTTTACTTTTGGCGGCACATAGCAATCCCGTAGTTTTATTTTTTTTTCTTTACTTAACTTGTTCAATACTTATGGAATGTAAGAATCATAAATCAGAGAAGTGTTACGGTCAGATCCCATTTCTCTGAGGTGATTGAATCATGCTCTATTTTCTTTATTCTTTATGTCAAATTCCGACCCGTCTTTTTGGGTGGAGAGGTCCCATTACTCTTTATAATGTTGGACAGGACCTCAAATGGGCCTGTCGAAGTTGGGCTCAACTATGAAGTTTGGGCCCAAAAAGGATATTTACGTCTTTTGCAATAATGCCTAAATAGGGAAGGGAAATTCGAGTCGGTCTTTTGATTTACGGTCCACATATGTGACTCGGGTCGGATCAGCATTCATACATTAGAATGCGGTCTGAAAACTTTCCTGTCCTTGGACCGATAGACCACTCCCATTGGATCGGTCGACCGCTCCCCTTGGATTGGTTGATCGTTCTCTTGACAATGCACGCTATCGGATCGGTCGACCGTTCTTATTGAACCGGTCATTGATCATATCGGCAAGCATGTGCCTTACCGGATCGGTCGACCACTCTTGTTGAACTGGTCGACCGATCATGATGGCACACCTAACCGTTCCTACGACCAAAAATAGGGTCGTTCGTCATATTCTCCTTTTTCGACCGACTTTCAGCCGTCGGATCGCGACGATCACAATACAAAAAGTAGAGCTTATGGTCTCTAGATTACTATGGAATCATCACACACATTATATAATCAATAATTTATCGCCTACGTGGATTAAACATCTAAGATACCTTTTTCGATCGTATTCCGTTCGTCAGAGCCGCTGTCATCGCCCTCTCTGATTTCAGTCATTCCTGGCCAGCGAGAGGTGCAGCTAGCCTTCACGAGCGCGTCGAGGAAGGACTATGGTGCGTCGACGTCCGGCAGATCATCCCTGTGTGTGCGTGCGATCGCCGGAGCTGAGGACAAAGAAGAACTAGGGGAAAAGGAAAAAAGTGGTGATGGCGGCCGATCGGGGGAGCTCGAAGGGGCGCGAGGGATTCTTCTCGTGCTCCTTTTATAACTTCATGCCGATCTAATTCGGGAAGCAATCGGAGGAGGCAAATCAGGGGATGAAATCTCTCCCTCGATTTCTTATTCATCATTTCCTTTTTTTATTCTGATCTGAATTCCTTTCCATGTTTGATTTTGATTTCGATTTCGAATTCGAATTTCTTTCTTCTTTAACTTTCCATGTTGGTTGATTCTTGCTAGGCGTTACATTACTACCCCCTTAAGAGAAAATTTGTCATCGAATTTTGACTAGAGTTAAGACTTACCGAACAGTCTGGAAACTTTTTGCGCATCTCTGACTCCACCTCCCATGTTACTTCTTTTTCATGATGATGTTTCCATGCCTCCTTGACTAATGATATCTTTTTCTTACCTTTCTGGTACTCTTGGTACTCCAAGATTTCTGTGGGCTGCTTTTCATATGTTAGATTCTCCTTAGGTCTGGTTCCTCGATTTGGATCACATTGACGTAATCATGCTTATATTTTTAGAGCAACAAGACATGAAAGATATTGTGCACTCTGGCATATACCGGAGATAGAGTCAACCTGCACGCTGAGTCTTCCATTATATCTACAACTTCGAAATGACCCACATTCCTTGAGCTCAACTTTCCTTTCTTACTAAACTGAATCACTCCTTTAGTCAGTGAGACTTTGAGTAGTATTTGATCATCAGTCTTGAAAGTGTGCTCTCGTCGCCTCTTATCTGCATAAGCCTTCTGTCAATCCTAGGCCGACTTCATTCTTTTTCCTTACCAGGGGGAATATTCTATGCAATGCCTTAACGAATCATCCTTCTTCTTGATGACGAGGATCGAATCATCCCAAGGTGAGACGTTAGGTCTAATGAAGTCCTTGTCCAACAACTCCTAAATTTGAGTCTTCAACTCTTTCATCTCTACAGGGGTCATGCGGTATAGAATCTTAAAAATCAGGATTGTACCGGGTACCAATTCAATATGAAAATCTACCTCCCTCTTGGTTGGTAGCCCACTAATGTCTTCTGGGAATACATCAGAGAATTCTTTCACTAGTTCTATATCTTGTAGAGTCTTGGTAGATACCTCGGTCTTGATTACATTTGCTAGATATCCCCAGCATCCTTGCTGAAGAAGTCGGTGCGCTTTGATAATGAACACCATGATCTTTGATTCTTTTCGAGTTATGCCTCTGACTATGACTTTGTCTTTACCATAGGTTCCTATGACGATCTTCTTTTACTTGCACAATATAGAAGCATCATGGATGGTTAACCAACTCATGCCCAATATTACATCATAATCCCTTCTATGTATTATAATTAAATTTGAGGAGAATTCTCTTTTCCCTATCTCTATTGGGACATCATGTGAGTACCTAGTAGTGTGTAGAGTTCCTATGGTGTGAGTATAGTCATGTTGTGGTCTAAGTTCGTGACAATTAGTCCTAAGGTAATAACACATTCTACAGATATAATGAGTGAGTGTCTTGAGAATCAAATAAAACTATAGTGGCAGCTCAACTACAAGGGACGTACCTCGAATGACTTCAACGTCATTTTATGGAGCGTCCTCTTCTAAGTTGAAGAGTCTTCCTTAAATCAGTTGTCCATGCCGTGGGCAATTTACTGCTACGTGGTCAATTTCTCCACGCTGAAAAAATGCACCTGTCTTCAGGCGACGTTCTCCTGCATGAGTTCTACCACAAAAGTTCACTTAGTGCAGGTGGTGGCTGAGGGGCCCTAGGCAATTGTTGCCCCTATTGATGTACTGGCCGCCTTGGCGGCTGTTGAGGGGGACGCTGGTCTTGGTGCTATCGATGCTGTTGTGGTGATGGTAGTTGTTGGGGTAGTTGCTCATAGCGGGGATGGTCACGATGTTGGGGTGCTTGATATGGACGGGGCCGATTTTCCCATCATTGGTCCCATCGTTGTTATTGACGATCATTCCTACGGAAGGGTTGTTGCGGTGAGCCTTGCCCCACTTCCTGTTCCCCTCTCTTGTCCCTTTGCTACTCTTGATTGTCTCTTTCCATCATAGTGGCCAAGCAAATTATCTGGTTTAAAGTTTGGCAATTGTTAGACCGTGTTTTGGTTCTAAGGCCTGGATTCAACCCCTCTATGAAGCGGTTGGTCTTGGCCAGTTCATCCATGTTCAGCTTAGAATATTTTCTCAGACGGATAAATTTTGTCAAGTATTGGAACACTGTCATAGTCCTCTGCTTCAGACTCAGAAACTCCCGCTGATTCAGATCCCTTTGATAAGTAGGAAAGTAACGTTCCACAAATAGTTTGCGAAAATCTGCCCATGCGATGACCCGACATTTGGAAATTCAATTGCCGTCATTGCCTTCCACCAATCCTTGGCATTTTTTGTGAGAGTGTCAGTAGAGAACAACACCGTTTTGCCCTCAGTACAGTCGAAGAGCTCAAATATTTCTTCGATGGTCTCTATCCATTGCTCAGCTGTGTCAATATCCTTTTCGCTGTTATAGGTCGATGGCTTCAACTTTCATAATTCTTGTATCGTGCACAGGGGAGGAGGTTGTCGTTCTTCTTGTTCTTGTCATGGAGGGGTGTTGTGAATATCCTCGTCATTACGACCATCAGAATACTTATCGGATACATGCATTCTCCTACGGGGAGGCATCTATGAAAAATTTCGTAATTATATAAGGAGTTGCGAAGAGTAATATCCTGAATCCAAATGAAATCAAAACCCCTTGAGCAATAATATTCGCCAAAACCATACTAAAATCCATCACTATAATAAGGTTCTTATTGCAGGACGTAAACATTCAACTATGACCAAGACTAGGCAACTTTAACGTCTTTGTTTCTAATGCGTCATGTGCTACTTATTTCTGCTGAAAAGTTTTTCCTATGTCCTTCTTTGAGGTGCCTCTACGTTCATTAGAATCTGGGCACTGCTAGAAGAAATGTCCGATCTGTCTACAATGAGTGCAATAACCAGGCTCTTCTATGACCAAACAGTGGCGGCGATGTTTGCGAGGCGGTGAACTCTCTAGTTCTAGGTCTCGCAGTTTCGCATATTCTTGAATGATATCTTCATAATGCTCTATTGGCAGTTGAGACATCCATTGTTGGTTACTATCAACACTTTCCTAGTCAGAGTGTTCAAGTTCTTCTTGTACCGCGGGAGTGGTACATTATGTTCGTGACCTCGACCACGGCCATGTCCGTGCCCTTGCCTTTGTTCTAGCTCCTGGGGAGTTGGGGTCGGATCGCTCGTTTGCATCACTTAGAAGATTCTCTTCTTCCTCGTATGACTTGCACATTTATATCTCGAGGAGGCATCTATAGAAATAATGTGACTAAATAAAGAAAAGTCTATATAAGAAATTCATTTAGTACTTACTTGAGGAGATGAGTCACAGATGCTCGCTTACACACGACTTTACTGTGATCATGGGACACTATGAATAATAAATGATAATGCATTGATCTATACCCTACTATGATCAATGGGGAGCCAAGAACTTAAGCTCTAATACCAAATTATAACGCCCCCAAAATTGACACTCTGCCACGTAGGTAATCAGGTTGACCCCGAGGACGTTACACTGTGTGCTATGCTCTTGACCATACTATGACTTTGACCATTCAACATATGCAACACATGATAATAAATATAATAATAAAATAACCAAGAACTTTATTGCAAATGCGGAAGCGTCAGAATATCAAAAGACACCAACATCTAATAAAGATCATATGGGAGAAGGAAATGACAATAATATCCAACAACTCTGAACAAATAACCACATATTCAATTTCAGCAGAAAAGATCATAATATTCTTCTAGTGCGGAGATGAATTATTCAAATAATGTAATTAAAAGGGACTGGACGCTATAGAGTCCAATAAGTCATGTGCAGCTATCCTCAAGCTCTGCGTTCTACATCACTTCTCTCTAGACAATAT
This sequence comes from Pontederia crassipes, assembly GCA_030549335.1. Taxonomy (NCBI): domain Eukaryota; kingdom Viridiplantae; phylum Streptophyta; class Magnoliopsida; order Commelinales; family Pontederiaceae; genus Pontederia; species Pontederia crassipes. The sequence continues at coordinate 44,166,663 of CM060190.1, forward strand.
TTTCATCTACAAAATCTCAAATACAAGGGCATCGAATACTTATGAGAGAAAATGCCCAGTACAATAAAATCATAGACTATAAATTGATAATCATAATGTGCTTGAACTGATAACGGATAAGCAAATAAGATAACATGCTTTACTATGAACATGTGGTCTCTTCTTTTCTTATCATAATTAATACTTCGATTGTACAAAGACAATGAACCATTCTTCATCATGTCAATACTTCATTCTTTACCATGTTTATGCTCTGTTCTTTTTTATAATAATACCTTGAATTTTCTATACCATACTCTGTACTTTACCATGCCATGCTTTACTATATTTTATTTTGTCATGCTTTACTTTACCATGCTTTACTATATTTTACTATACTATACTATAATTTGTTGTACTATACTTTACTTTATCATGCTCTATTCTTTTCTATAATAATACTTTGTCTCTATTATATACTTTTCTTTACCATGTTTCACTGTACTTTACTTTACCATATTTTACTATATTTTATCATACCATACTTTACTATGCTTTACTTTACCATGAGTTGCACTACATCTTTTACATTACTATGCAGTCCTTGAAGTTCGTTATCCTATGTGAGCTCGACTTTATTAGGTTGGGATGCCAATGGTACCTCTATACATCTGTGAAGCCAGGATGCCCACTTGGGAGAAGGTGTAATGCCAATGCATACTCTTTTCGGAATACAGATAGAAAAGGACCTGTACCCCAAGAACAATAGTCATTTAAGATCCGTATGTTCATTATCTCCTCAGTTAAGCTACCTGTCCCTCTGGCGCTATAATCATATAATCAATATAACGCGCTCTTTTGGAAAGGAGAGATGTCAATGCATAACTCTTTCCGGAGTATAGGTGGGAGAGGACTTATACCCCAGAAGCAATGATCTTTAAGGACATATAGGTTCACTATCTCTTCAGCTCATCTATCTACCCCTTCTCCGACTCTTTGAGGCCGTCACAGTGGGGCTATCAATACCCACTTCATGACGTTGTCGTGGTGGGCTATTAATATCCACTTGCTGGTCTTCTTTAAAATCGTCACAGTGGGGCTATCAATACCCACTTCATGTTGTTGCCGTGGTGGGACTATTAATACTCACTTGTTGGCATTCTTTAATCTTTATTTTTGGCAGCACATAGCAATCCTGTAGTTTCATCTTTTGTTTGCTTAACTTATTCAATACTTATGGAATATAAGAATCATAAATCAGAGAAAGGTTACGATCGGATCCTATTTCTCTGAGGTGATTGAATCATGCTCTATTTTCTTTATTCTTTATGCCAAATCTCATCCGTTCTTTTGGGTGGGGAGGGCCTATTACACTCTTTATAATTTTGGACAGGGCCTCAAGTGGGCCTGTCGAAGTTGGAGCTCAACTATGAAGTTTGGGCCCAAAAAAGGTTTTTACATCTTTTACAACAATGCCTAGACCGGAAAAGGGAAACCCGAGTCGGGTCTTTCGATTTAGGGTCTACATACATGACTCGGGCCAGATCTATTTTTGTACATTGGAATGTGGTCCAAAAATTTTCCTGTCCTTGGACCGGTCGACCGTTCCTACTGGATCGATTGACCATTCTCTTGACAAGGCACGCTACTAAATCAGTCGATTGTTCTTATTGAACCAATCGACCGATCATATTGGCACGCCTGTGCCTTACCGGATCGGTCGACCATTCTTGTTGAACCGGCCGACCGATCATGATGGCACACTTGCGCTTTTCCGAACCGGTCGACCGATCTTGCGACCAAAAATAGGGCCGCCCGTCATCTTCTCCTTTTCTGGCCGACTTTCTATCATTGGATCGCGACGATCACAATACAAAAAGTGAAGCTTATGGTCTCTAGATCACTATGGAATCATCACACACATACGATTAATAATTTATCGCTTATAGGGATTAAACGTCTAAGTTATCTTTTCTGATCGTATTTCGTTCGTCGGAACCGCTGTCGTCGCCCTCTTCGATTCCGATCGTTCCTGACCGACGAGGGGTGTAGCTAGCCCTCACGAGCGCGTCGAGGAAGGGCTGTGGTGCGCCGACGTTCGGCGGTTCGTCCCTGCGTGCGCGCGCAATCGCCGGAGCCGAGGACGAAGAAGAACCAGGGGAAGAGGAGAAAAGTGGTGATGGCGGCCGATCGGGAGAGGTCGGAGGGGCGCGAGGGATTCTCCTCGTGCTCCTTTATAGCTTCATGCCGGCCTGATTCGGAAATCAATCAGAGGAGGCGAATCGGGGGAGGAAATATCTTCCCCGATTTCTTGTTCATCATTTCCTTTTTTTTCTAATTTGAATTTGAATCCTTTTCCATGTTTGATTTTGATTTCGAATTTGAATTTGTTTCCTCTTTAACCTCTCCATGTTTGCTGATTCTTGCCGGGCGTTACAACAATAGTTCCAAAATTTCTGATCACTGAAATGTTCTTTGGCTAGTACATGCTTTGTCATTTGGTGTTGACCGCTACTCTACACTTACTCAATTCACTTCAGTTTTGCTCGGTATTTCCACCTATAGACACATTGATCATGCTCCATACTTTGATCCATCCACCATCTCTTGGTCGATCGAACTCTTCATATGACTAATTCAAGCACTCCTTGCACCATCTTGTTATGATCGGTTGCAAAAATTTGACCTGTGGCATCGATCAGTTGGCAACTTTGGTTACTTGTGCAAGTACACATTCTCCTAAGACAAGATCATTTCTTTTTACATATAAATTAGATTAAGCTAAAATTTACTTATGTACAAAAAAAATATAAATATATAGTGTGATTGCATTATGTAATTTCATAATTCTAAACATTTGAATTAGTATCAGATTCAAAATACAAGTAATCTGAATTAAAATTATGCCAATTCAAAAGCCTAGAATTTGAAGTTTACATTATCAAAATATAATTAGATTTGTAACAAAAATAAAAGGTAAAACATAAATTTATTACTAAATATAACACCGTATGACACTATAACTTAAAACGTGATTAGGTTGCTCCGTTGGCTGCGTGGGCGAAGTACACCTCCCTTCACCAACAAGCTTAGAATCATGTCACATGCAAATCTTAATTTTTGACTCTTAAGAGACATATCTCCATTCCTTAGACAATAAACATGTACTAACTTATGTTTCTTGTACAATTAATTTACTGATGTATTATGTGAATTTATAAAACTTTATGCATCATTTATGTGCTTAAAATTTTTACTTGATCGCTTTTTTTTAATTATTTGGTGATGTGCTCGATATTTTTCTGTTTTTACATTATTTATTTATTATTATTTTTTAATTCAATATATCTCTTTTCAATCAAGTATGAAGTAAATATTTTTTAATTTGTTTATTTTAATTATTTAGATGTTTCAAGTCGTATAACTGTTTTATATTGCTTTTATTCATGATATATTTTAAGTTATTATTACCATTTTAAATATTCATAGTTCTATAGAAGATGCATTTAAACTAATCACGTTACTATTAGAATGTTTCAAATAAAATCTAAATTCATTTTTCTTTGATATTTAATAGAATTTCGTTTTCCCTATTCCCCATATATATAATAAAAAAATATGTGAATCTATATTGTTTATATAATTTTCATGCATTAAGAAGTTCAGCAGTACTGACTTCTTCTTGAACTTTAAATTTATTTTATAAAAAATACTCTTAATCTCATAACCACTTTACTCTATGTTTCGTGATGGGTGAACGATTATTGAAATATGTTATATAAGTCCAATATTAAATAGTGGTTTGATATATAAGGTATTTACGTATAATCAATTAATATGTCAACATTTTCGTTATTGCTCAGGAATTTAAACTTCAGATCTTAGTTGAGAAAAATCACCAGCTAAATTAGCCAATACCATATATGCAGTCATTTCATTATGTAACAACTTAATTAATCCCTTTTATACATTTCGTTTAAGAAAATTATTTTATTTTATAGTCACTTAAAATAAATTCTCGCATTGGATTTCTCGATAAGGAACCTTTCTTGCCATAATCAAACATCTGACTTTGAAACCATCAACGCTCTCGAATATTATAAACGATGTATATATATATATATATATATATATATATATAACATACATTATTCAAACAACTCTTGTTAACTTAAAAAATCACATGCATATATCTTTTTATTATTTTAAAATTAAATAAATTTACCCTGGTAAGAAAGTTTTGAAATTTCAATCTCGGAAGAAACTGCTATAAAATTCCTCCAAGGCCCACGCGGCCCATCCAGAACTGGACGTGTTACCGCCGCGCCACTTCGACACGTGTTCCGGCTCACGCCTTAAGTGGACACGTGCGCCGTTCGTCGATTGGCACACCGACTCCACATCTGACGGCTGGGACGGCGACACGTGTCCATTCTTAAAACTTTCTCGTGACCCCTTTTTTTTATTTACGTAAATAAATGGTAAAAATTATAAAGCACTTTATCCGGTACAAAAATGGTGTGCAATAACTCCCTTCCACAAGTTTTTAGTTAAAGAAAATTTGAAATTATGACCACACAAAGAAGAAGACATGGCCAAAATGTTTTTTTTTCTTTTTTTTTTTTTGTGTATGTATGTGTGCCTATAGTTTTTTTTACGATGTTATATGTTGTGGATATATACTTTGAGAAAAAGAAGGAATGGATGCATGCTTCAGATTAGATCTGTCAGGAGCGTCTGATGTTTCCTCTCTTAGCTGGTTCCAGCGGACAAACAGCTTCAAGGCTCCAACACCATGAATAAGCTTTTTATTATTATTATTATTATTGATGAAAGAAAACTTAAGATTTTTTTCCGATGTGAACCATAAATCTAGTGGATTTGTGTTCATCTCAGTCAATTAGATCTTTTATTCGTTTTTCTAAGTACAACTACTTATTGATAATTAATTAGTGATTTCTTTCATTTTTTTTAAAAAAAGTCAAACATCTTATTGATTATTAATTAGTCATTTTTTATTTTTCTGCATCGCCGTTGGACTTAACCATGCACTATAAAGTTAAAATATTAATTTATTATTAAATGTACGATTTAGGATGAGCAACAAATTAAAATGACTGGATTAGATATTCACGTCATATTAAAGTTCTATTGTCATAAAAGGCTAGGTGGATCGTTTCGTGAAAGACATTACTTAGAACGTGCGCTCCGCCCTTAATATGTTTGCTACTGAAAGAAGTAGGGCTCCTATTGAAACGCTTTCCCTCCGCGCTCAGCTTTCAAGACGATCCAAAAAAGTATCTCGTCCACTCCAGGGGGTGCGGACACACCTGCGCGGATTACAGGTGATGGTTACAAGAATGGCGGAGAAGTGAAGAGTATCGCCCCTCTGCTTATAAGCTTGACAAGCTATCGAAACGATTAGTTTCTACTAAAAGCAAAGCCTAGTAAAAATTTCTAAAGGCACGAAGGGGTGAACTGATTTTTTAATCTGTTCATATTAATTACTATTTTTCGTCGTTGAAAAATTGAACTAAGAGATTTGAATTATATATTAATTAAATAAAAAAATTAGTTCACTTATTATATGAATAAAGCTTTATTAGTACTTTAATGTCAATTTTTATGGAATAATGTGAGAAAAAAAAAAGAAAGAAAGAAAACTGAATGGTCGTGATCCATGCGAGAAGATATCATGCGTCCCTCTCTTGGGGTCGTACGGTGTTGGTGGTGTGTGTGCTTTGTGTGGGGACAAGGCAAATTAGATGGGTGGTGGGGGGTGGGGAGTGGGGAGTGGGGTGTGTGTGAACTGTGAATGTGTTATGTCGTGTGTGTTATTGTGGCCAATTGGTTTCTCGTGGTGCTTGTCCTGATCCATTGCTGTGTGCTCCCTTAATTAAGTGGAATCAAAGTTTCAATAACCCCAAATTCCCATCACGTTGAGGTGAGAGACACACTTTGTCAAACTCAATTGGGATTAGGATGCCTTGTTAATTAATCACAACATATTATTGAAACATAGCATGGATGCGTGCACCTAAAACAATGAGCAATAAATCAAAACGTTGGACGCGTCTGTCCCAATCTTAAACCAGGAACCAAGATTTTCTGATTTCGCACTAATAATAATTATGCAATATATCTCAATTATATTATGATAAAGGTTGTCAAAATCAGGATCGAAGATCATATTAAGAACCATAAGATTTTACTTATTAATATTTTTAAAAAAAATAATTTTTTTTTATTTTTTCTTATTTAAATATTAAATTATATCTCATTAATTAATTTTCTATTGATTCTTAAGTCAAATTATATTAAAACATATTAAAAATAAAAAAATATGATAAACTTCATTTAAACTAAATTTTTATTATCATAAATATACTTTTAATAGATATTTAAAAGATTAAACTCGGATAAGATCTTAATATTGTGTGATTAAAATTAAGATCTTACAAAAAAATTCTTAAGATAAATCCAAATCGATAAGGACTAATAAAATCGTAAGATTTTGAGATGTAAATTGAAATATTGACGATCCTAGTTGTGATTATGTAAAAGTTCCGGCCTATTTTATTTTTTTCTCCAATAGACATTTGGACCAAGTTGGATGACAAAGAACAATTCATGAAGGGGGGTCAAAGTTTACTGCTTAAGATAACGGCATCCAAAAGAGATTTGTAGACCACAATTGCAAGCATATTGATATCTACACCTACCTTTTATTTTGCTTTTTTTTTTTTAATTATTTCTTGTATATATCAAGAACCTCATACTTATTGGATTTCGGCTTCATAGGGCCCTACTTAATGTACGTCCCGCAACTCCAAAATATCTCGCTTAATTAAATGCATTACAGAGCATCAAGATTCCAAAAAAGAAAAAATTAAAATGGGTTACTTATTTTTTACTTTCTTTGATCAACAAACTTCTACATTTTTGCTTTGCACCCTTTTCGTTCCCTTGCTTTGCCCTTCTATACATTTTTATTTAAGCAATTAAGTTTTTTTACCTATTTTTTAGTATTATACACACATATATATTAAAAGGTTAATTACATATTTTCTTCACCTAAATTATAACATATTTACTTCGATTTTATTATTACTCCCTATCATCCCCTCTACTTTCAAAATGCTTTCCATTGATCATGACTCATTTCTTTAATTGTACATTTACCTCTTCATCCTTATTTAATATATATGTATTATTTTAAAGAATTCAATGGGGTCGTATGACTCTCATACGCCGTCCGTCCATCGTCCGATCTAATCGGATCGTGGGCGATAGAGCGTTGCGGCCGCGAACTGAAATCGCTCCGACCACAATGCTCGATGCTTGGTCAAAACCACCCCGACGCCCCCTCCGCCCTTGCCCCGCCCGGCGCTTTGAAAAAACAATGGAACTATGATGATGATCCTTGATTGATTCTTATATCTAAAGTTTAAAAATAATATCCAAATAAAATGTAAATTTTTAAACCTAACCTATCTCTATTAAAATCATCCATCCAAATAAAGGCTGAGATTATTTAGTTATTAAAAAACATTATTTTCTTCAAAGCAACTACTTAAAATATAACTCTATTGTATGTAAAAAAAATGAGCAAAAATCATCATTCTCTAAGGCCACATGTAATAACCTGATGTCTAAAAATTAAGATGGTTTGATTGAGTAATCTCATATGGACATAACTCAGAGGTGGACATGGGCTTATATATAACTATCATTTTTACCTTTCAAAACTCGTTTTTATTTCATACAAGTCGAAAACCCAAAGCCCAGGGGTGTTACGTATCAGGGCCGACTTCACGTACTCACTTGAGCCATGTGAGAAACACGGACCATGAGCCAATATGAATCACTCAACGAGGACGTTGAGCCAAATTGTAATAACTTGGGGTTTAAGAATCAAAATAATTTGATTGAGTAGTCTTACACGGACAAACATACGAAAATGATCATGAGCTTATATGTAGCTACTCATTTTATCTTTCAAGACGCGTTTTAAATTCGTGCGAGCTAAAAGTCCAAAGCGAGATCCGAGGTGTTACACCACAAGCATTGGCCGTCGCTCACTAGAGAAGCTATGCAGGATGCTACATTTATGCCCAGTGTCAGAGATGGGGAAGGAGGGGGAGGACGTCGTCAACGCTACCCTCCCCCCTCTTTGGCCAATATCACATTAGAGTGGGGCGCCACTCTCATTCGTCATCCGTGAGGGACGATAGCCCCTTATAGAACTACAATACTTTTGTGATTCTTAATATTTTATTAGTTAATAGTTAAAAAATAATTTCATTATAAACTAAAATTCGAGGTCCATGTTGTACAAGAGACTAAAGTTCAAGAGTATTTGCTAAAATTTACCCTGAAGATTTAACGAGATTCATATTTATAGAGATATTCATGAGGTCGAGTTGTCCTAGTAATCTCGATGACCAGACTCAGTGGACCCAATCTAGTTTTCACTTTAGTAGTTGGATCAAATCATATCAATCTCAACTTGACTAGTCGGGTTGAATTTTTCATTCCCAACTTAACTTGAGCCGACTCGAGAATTCAAATTTTTTTATTTTTACTATTTTATTTAGATTTAAACTTATATTTTTTAACTTTTAGAAATATTAAGATAAAATATTTTAAATGTATAGAATAATGTTTAAATATTCAACATATTATTCTATAATTTAAAATAAATATTGAATAATATTTATATCAAGTAATATAAATTAAAAGGAAAAAGAATCGATGATATGATAATTCCAACATCCAATTCGAATCAGATGGAGTCGAATCTAGTCAGGCCTTCCAAAAGGGTGCCACACTTCTAGTGAATACGAGCATTTTGATTGGAGTGCATCCTCCTCTCATGACACATAATTTAACTTGTAGAAAAGTTTATTTACGCACTTGTTTACGAATGATAAAAAAGTTGGAAGATAATAGGACTTTGCAATAGTCCCCAAAGAATTAATACATTTATGACAAATCTATAAAATTAATCAATTCCAAAATAAAAAGTAGAATATACTTAATTCTTTGAGGGTGTTAAATGCCAAAAAATATATAAATTTTGAGCTGAGTTAAAATTTTATTAATGATTAGTCCATAAACTATGCATTATGGTTGTAGCGTACTTAGGAAAATCACCTCATTTTTAAATTAAATTTCTATACTTTTCCTTTTATGCTCTCCCATAGAAAACGTTGATCAAGAGAATCTCTCTCACATACGTTTCGAATTGAATGAAGATTAGATATGGACGATTCCCAAATCAGTATCATTAAAATATTTATAAATAGTCGGTGACCTATATATATATGTCACTTTTTATTTCACATAATCATTTTCCCTATTAGATATATTTATGAATATTTAGTTTATACATTAGGGTTGTATTAAAAAAGCTATATAATATGTGTTTAAGAAAAGTCACCTTAATTATAAATTAAATTCTATATTTTTATATGTTTCTACACATAAATCAAGATCTCCGTACGTTTTTTAAAATACTATTTTTTTGTTCTACGAATTTGCCACGGCCACTTGGAAAATATCGACCGGGGAATTTCTCCGCCGGTTCGTTGAATGTGGTCCACACTGGCTCGATTAGATAGAGGATTGGATTATGATAACGGAGGTACGAGTTCCGACGGAGCATCATCAAACTTACCGCACCTTAAATTATTATTATTTTCTAACATTCTAAATTACAGTTTTTTTGAAATTATATGCAAAGCCGTTTAATTCGAACAGCCCGAACTGAGAAGTATAAAATAATTTAAATATATGTAAGAAAAGCAAGGGGACATGGAATTTATATAAAATATTAATTTTCTAACATTCTAAATTACAGTTTTTCTAAAATTATATCATATGCAAAGCAGTTTAATTCGAACAGTCCGAACTGATAAATATAAAATAATCTAAATAAATGTAAGAGAAGCAAGGGGAGAGTGAGGATATGAAATTTATATAACATATTAATGTCACTGTAATAATTGAAATAAATAAAAATAGGAAGATTGGGCGTATAAATAGCTGCTCCTGCTAGAAGGAGATGGGATAGGAGGAGAAGGGAAAAAAATTGTTCTTGGTTGCATCGCTTGATTTAGTTGGAATTATAGCGCTGGTCGGAGCCCCCCTCCGATTGCCGGCTTCGGCTTCCGCCGGAGGTCGCTGGCCGGTGGGTTCCAAATCACGATCGCCCGTTTTTGCGATTGCGTGAACGATATGTGGATTTTTTTCCTTTTTTGTTTGTTGCTGTTGTTGATTTGTTCTACGATGGATATGGAAGGTTTGGACGAAGGCACTTGTGTGGCGTGAAAGCAACACTCAAGTTGAATTGTTCATCCGATGGTTGTTTATGTTTTCTTTCCCCTTGATTTCTATTCCCGGTCAGAAATCTCGAACGGAAACTTGTTGATTTGGTTAGTTGCTTTTCGTATGTATTGTTCCAATTTTTTTTCTTGTTTTTTCATTTTTCAAGGACTCAAATTGGTCCTGTCCTTTTGGGTTTTTTTCATGACTTTTTTTTCTCAAAAGTCTGTTCTTTTTTTTTATTTTTTTTGTTACATTTGGGTTGAGGGATGATGGAAGAGGAGGAAGGGGGATGAGATTGAAGGCCGATCATCCATTTCAGGTTTTGAGCTTTCCAGGCTATGAATCTAACGCAGAAGTTGCTGCCTTTTCTTTGTTTTCATTGTAGTTGTCTGATGGTCTCCAGTTCGTGTTTTCAACTTTCCAGAATTTGCTTCGTCGCATCTATGCGCATATCCATCACTAAGAAAATTTATGTGGCATTTTTTATTTTATTTTGTACATTCAGCCTTTGACATTGTCATGTAAGATCGCATATTTCATATGATTTCGTTCTGAAAACGTTTGAAAGTTATATGTAATACATATATTGTGTTTTTTCCGGCAATTATAATTGAATGAACAGGGGCCGTTATCTTATATTCTATTTGGTTATTCTCCTTCAGGATCTTCATTGGCCACTTGAGGTAGATATTTAGTCGGCAACACCTCGTTGTGTCTTGTTTGCCCAGGGAGTTTGGGGATCTCATAGGCTCTTGTTTAGGTGTTGCTGACAATCGTCAATGGAATTGTTAATTATCAGTGAAATGGGGGCTGTATGCGTTGGATGCGTTTATTTGCAGATACTTAAGCATCAGTCTTCCAGTAACTCACGCATACCTGATTAGCATTGCAGAAGGGTGTGTCATGTTTGTGTAGCATTGTTAGTTCATTTGTACATTATTCAGGTAGTTCCTTGGGGGTCATAAAGGATCAAATCTTTTAGTTGCTAAAGATGACTTAACAACAGATGGGAGGACCATTTTGATTCATGGGGAGCTTGGAATCTTCAAAAATAGAAAAGTAAATGACATTAGCGTAGGTATTTGGTGGGTAATAATTCCTTCTGTACTCAAAGCAATGGGCTTGCCTCAAGTGTCTTCAGAAGTAACTGATGAACCAACAGGGGGTTTGAGCACATTTGTATCAAACCCATCCAGACTTGGCAGTGCTAATAACTATGAATTCGATGGGCCTGATGATGAGAGTAGTGACTGTGGTATGGCATGTGATTTTGCACATTCATCTATATGTGAATTCCAAAGGACGATAACACCAGAAGTTCCAAAAGAGATGGTTGGTCTGACTAAATATATAAATGTTTACAGTGAAGCTACCAACTTTCAAGAGTTGAAAATTGATTCTGGTGGAACAAGTAGATGGTTATTCCCTAACTCTGATCATAGTGTTCAGAAGCCGGCAATTAGGGTTGTTGGTTTTCAATCAAGTCAGATTATATCTTCCACAAATGGTTTTGGGAGTCTTGTTGCAGATGAAGTTCATTCTTCTACTGCCTTTGAGAAGTCTGAGAATTCAACAGATTCTCATGGTATGCAGATGAGGAAACGTTTGTTATCTCCTTTAAATAGCACAGATAGGAAGCAGTTCCATGGTGATCTTCTAGACATTTCTCCTGGTGATGCTCCCGAAATATCTGGTTCTATATGCAAAAAATATAGTCTATTGTCATCTCAAGAAAATAAGAAAGCCAATATTAGAAGCACTGATAAAGGTATATTGTGGCCCATCAGTAGGTATTCCAATTTAAGCAAATCTTTGGATACTAATAGGTTGACTGATGAGTTTTTCACGGATGGCCCTGTTCTTGATAAAACAATACCATCCTCTTTTACTCATCAATTACCTGGTTGGGAGGTTGGTTCAAATGATGAAAGGATTAGGGTAACACCGTTTTCTGGTGAAAAAGTGATATCTCCAAAGAAGCCACCCTCAACTCCACTCTCCTTGTCTCCTCTAGGCCCTAAGTGGTCTGAAAGGATGACATCTTCAGGACCTCGGAGAGACTTGACAAAAGATATTGAAAATGGGTTCTTGGTATTACAAGATACTAGAGGACCTAATACTCAAAGTGGCACTGAAGTTTTATTCTCATCTGAAGGAGTTGATGTCAAAGTAATTGATACATTTGAAGAAGCTAGCATGTTGCATCGTGGTACAGAACCATTTAATCATGGAATAAGCACCAATTTAGACAGAAATTGGGCCCAAGACTCCACCCCAATTCCTCAAGTCATAAACCATGTCAAAAGCTCAAGTCTGCTTCCTGTCAGGAGATCGTTAGTTGGATCCTTTGAGGAGTCTCTTTTGTCCGGCCGGTTCTCCTCAGGAAAAGTTGGTCAGGTATCTTGATATGTATCTATGTTTGATCATGATTCTTCATAAAACAAAACTTTGACATTTTGTAATCACGAAGGTGATGTTTTTTTCATGTCTTTGAAACATTTCAGAACTTTGATGGTTTCCTGGCTGTGTTAAATGTCACTGGTGGTAGCTTTTCACCACCATCTCAGAAACTTCCATTTGCAGTGACTAGTGTAGATGCTGATAGCTCACTTCTATACTATGCATCTATTGACCTTGCTGGAAATTTGGCTTCTATCAAATCTGGTGGCCCAAAATTGAGGAGGTGCCTCAGCAACAATGATTCTCGATCAGCGAAAAGTCGTTTGCGCATTCCTATGAAAGGACGCATCCAACTGGTACTAGGTTTTTAGCCTTGAAAATTGATTTGTGATCCCTGTCAAAAAAAAAAGATTGGTGATCAAATTAGGCCTATTTATATGTTAAAAAGTTAGATAATACATCCTCTCCATACGCAATATGAATTCAAGGTGTTTCAGTCTAGTGTAATTTTATTTTCAGAAACTAGAAAGTGGGTAGTGGATAAATCTATAATGTTACAGCCAATGCAATTTGACTTCACTGTGAATCAGGATTCACTAAGATGGATGCCGTAACTGTTCCTCTTTTCCTGATGCTAAGACTGGAATGTATTCAACATATTTGAATATCACCGATCTACTTTAGAAGAGAAATTGTGCACTAAATTGGTGCTTCTCGACTTGTGTCAGAATTATGGTTTTCTGTTTGTTCATCTTCCTTAATTAATGTTTCCCTATTCCTCTTGCACATTTGGAAAATTGTCTTGATATACATATAAGTATATAACGAGTTTCACCATACTTGATGTCAATAGGTACTCAGTAACCCTGAAAAGACTCCTCTTCACACATTCTTCTGCAACTATGATTTGAGTGACATGCCTGCTGGAACAAAGGTAAAGATATCTATAGTGCAATGGCGCTTGCTTTTAATTCAGTATGTTGTATAGTTTAAGAACCAGAAAATCCATTTTTTATGTCATCTTTAGGTGATGTTTCTTTTGGTTGTGTGCCTCACTGCACAGGTCATCATTTGTCTGCAAATGAGAAAAAATAAACCTGTGGAATTTATGAACTTCCAACCCTATTTTTAATTTCCCAGTAAATCTCCTTAAAGTGGGTTCAATAGCCGACACCTAGAAAGGCCATTGCTGAATGTAGACTGGGTTTGCTTGAAAATCTAGTCAAATGTATCGTCATGCACGACTTTTGAACCAAGATGTTTGGGACGAATTTAAGCAGTTGGTTGAATTGAGTGAATTCAATTGATTGCATGACATCTCCCAAGTCCCTTTTCTTAGGAAGTGCAGTTTTGTTGCCTAAATTTTGTAATGTGGTTCAAGAAACAAGAGAAACCATCAGCTATTAAAGCTACAGCACGCTCCTTCTAAAAAGGAAAAAAATAGTAAAGATGTGCCATATATTATTTCAGATAATTCAAAGATCAGATGAGAGTAACTGCATTAAGATGCTTATGAAGATTCTTAACCTTTTACCTAATAAGCTGGACTATCTATCATTAGTTATTCAGCATTCTTGTTCTTTGTTCTGTCTGTAGCCAAATACCAAGTTGATGAATTGTTTCTAGTTTAAAGCTATCATTACTTTGGTGGATGCTCAGAAACAATTGTTGGGTCAGTAAAGTTTATTTGATGAATTATGCTGCTGCTCTGTGCAGAAGCTATAAGTTATATTTGGTAATGATATGCTGTAGGGCTTCTCTAGCTGCAGTGATGACAGGTCATTTGTTGATCACTGTGAATTTAAAGTAATCTTTACTGCAAAAAACTTAAGCCAAAAGAACAGAAAATGGATGTCGAAATGATGACATGTAAGATGTCATTTGCATTATTCATTGACATGTAAGATGTTTATTTTACCTTCTATAAATTACTCTGTAATAGCATATGGATGCCTCAATGCTGGTTCACTCGTCACCTGGGCCTATGTTTCTCAATTGCAGAGTCACTATGGTATCTTGATATCAAATGTTTGTCATCAATGTCCTTATTTTGTACTTCAAGGCTTCAAGCTATCATCGCTGGGAAATTGTAACTTGGGGACCATATGATCTTTTGCTTGTTCAACGACACTAATTTAATGGGTGGAAATTTCTATTGTGATGTTGGATATCCTAGAGCACATGTTACATACAACCATATTTGATGCTCCTCCACATTTGTGAATATATATTTTTTGAAACGGTTTTCTTTGAAGATATATGTAAAAATGACATAGGTAACTAGGATTTTTTCCTTCAGGACTGGAGAGATTAAACAAATAAAAATCTGCTAGTACTTATTTCACCATTCAAAAATTCATAAAAAGGGGAATGAATGACCCTCGACAAAATGATGGAATATTTTTTTTGTTATATCTGTTGTTTCTTTAAAAGATCGTACAAGTTTCCAATGCATTTCCCTCTTTAGATAGCTTAGTTGTAGAGAAATTATTGCATGGTTTAAGGCTCTTAGTAAGGAAGCAACTTCTGTATAGATGCACAATTTTTCTTTGAATTTTTTGCTTTAATAAGAGTTCTCTGAGGCATGTTTGATCACTTCTCTGCTTAAGTTTGTGATTAAGACACCAAGACATGCCTTGTAGCCCTTTTGAAGATTCAATTATAAAAGTGATGAGGTTCTCATTGCTTGACTTTTTCTCGGGATGCTTAAATGGGAAATATTGACGCCAACCACTTTTCTCACTAATGATGTTAGTGATGTTTTAAAGTGGATTTTAAATGCAATATTTTCCTACCTTTCATGCATTTAAACTGCAAGATTGTGACTTTCATTGTATTTAGAAACTATTTATGGTATTAAGGTTCCCTCATCAAGCCTTTGATATTTTCTTCTCGAAAAATTGTTGAAAGATGTTTGTGCTATAAATCTGCTTGTCTTCTATATTTCTTGCATAATGTTTCACTCTAAAACAAGCAAGCAAATTTTCCTTTTCGTTCTGTTACAAAATGTTTGTTCCTTTTACTGAGCAATTGGTGATGTTTTCTTGTCGAATAAGCAGACATTTATGCGCCAGAAAAGCACCCTGGCGTCGACTTCTCGAAATTCATTGAAAGAGGAAATTCAGCCACATGACATGGAACTTGACAACAGAAAGGCAATGACTACCCAAAGTGGAGAGTGTTACGGCAAGTATCCTTTGGAATTAACTCTGTCCGATATGTTCAGGTAGAACAACTGATAATGATATTGTTTTTCTTTCAAAGTTTCAGGTTGCATAGATATTGGTGAAACCAAAAGTAGTGATAGGCTGACAAGTAAACTGAAGTTCAAAGGAGAAACACTTCCATCTTTTATGTCTGATGACATACGTGGGTTTGATCCTGAATTCAACAATAATCAATCTAGAAATTTTGACAAAGATACATTTGTGGTGGATCAATGCCCTTTGGCAAGCAAAAAGTCATCCCAGAAGCTCAATGATAACACACCTGGTATTGGTGCTCTTCGTTATGCATTGCATCTGCGTTTCCTTTGCCCATATGTTCGGAAATCATGGAAATCAATGCAAAGATGCAAATCTGACCCATCGTCTGTTCCGGAGAAGAATGATATAGATGCTGAGGGAGGACGCAGATTCTATCTTTATAATGATCTTAGGGTTGTGTTCCCACAGAGGCACTCTGACGCTGATGAGGGCAAGGTATGAAATTGAGGTTATTAATTCATATTTAATATATTTTGCTGGTATGCTAATCATGCCCCTTTGGTCATTGATTATTTTTTGTTAAAAAACGTCTCTGTTTTCATCAAGTCAAGAAAAATAAATTAAATTTGATTTTGTAGAATTGTATATTTTGGGTTTGTGAACATAATATGTTTATATACATATCTCTGTGTTGCATCTCACGGATGCCTCATCTGTATGTGAGGCAGAAATCTCATGGAGTTGTTAGGTTCCATATAAGATTGATAGCTACAATAACAACAAAACCTTATCCCACTAGGTGGGGTCGGCTACATGGATCATACGACGTCATTCTGCTCGTTGATCCATGTTCATGCGATTCGACAGGGTTTTACACTGACTGTCGGGGTCTAACACAACCCTCCTCCTTTATCCGGACTTGGGACCGGCTATAAAACATAGGCGAAGTTTAGAAATGTGGTAGAAAGCATACCAAAATTTGACATTTAAGATCAGCTTCTGAGTTCGAACCCACTTGTTCTAGAAATTACACATAACACATTAATCTGGATGCCTGCTGCCTGCTCATAACTAAAGAATTTGACTGCTGAATTTGGGACTATACGTGCACAATTAGTACCATTGCCTTTGAAAAGTCCATGAAATTCTTCAATATTTCATATATATAATATATATAAATATTTAAGGCCTTGCATTGTTCCATTATACTTGATATTAAGGCCTTGCAAAGACATAAGATTGATAGCTACATGCTGAGTAAATTATTTAGAACTAATATTCTGTGGCCAACATGTCCACTGTGAACACATATCTAGTTATTCATTCTTTATGTATTAGTGTTTCGACGCCCTAAACCCTAAATGATACTCACAGGCCTGCCAGCCACGAACCTTCTCCCGTGTAGTGTTCTACATTTATGTTCATGCCGAACCATTTCTATTAGTGCTTATCTTCTTGGAATTGTGATTTCGAATTATTTTTGTGTGTCAACTGTTTCATGCGTCATGGATAGCTCTATCATTTCCAAATTATATCAGCTGTAACTTTACTCATGAAAAAAAAATGATGCATTTTGTTGGAGTTCAGGACTACTGGCAGCAAAATCTAAATGCATAATATTTGTGTGCCATATGCCAGCCATTTTTCTTTCAGAAGCAGCCATATTGACCAATGATGTAATTGGATTTAAGTGTGCAATTTGCAGTGGGCTTTAGCTTATATTGATGGCTATAGTTGCTTCAGTAGGTAGCTAATTCAGCATCTGACACCCTTCGGCCTCTTGCAGTTGCAGATGGAACACCACTTCCCAGCTGATCCCAAGTACTTTGACATAAGCAATTGACGATGTTAATTTGAACTCTTGGCTGGTTGGCATTGCCAACAAATTGTACATATGGACAGCCATCTTGTTGTAGCATCCTTCAATCATCTTGTACATAATGATTCTTCGTTTCTAAATTTAGCTGTATTTAGTTCAATGCTGAATTCTCTACTCTCATTCGAGGTCTTACGACAAATGATGATGGGTCATAGGTAAGTGTAATAAATGTTTTCTAATTAAATGCCTAACATCGGATTGAGGGGAGGGGGAAATAAAGAAAAATGACTTGCAATCATTTAGAAGAAAAATTAACTTGCAATTCATTTCGATGAAGGCAAAACAAGTTTCTTCCCCAAATAGTGAACAAAAAGTTATTTTAAATTAGGTTTAAACGAAGATGAAACTATTTTAAATTACTTTATTAGAGTTAATTACTTTTACCATTTCTTTTCTCTTTACCATGATCTAAAAGTGCTCCACCGTATTTGGGTATTCTTTTTAAAAAAATTAAATGATACATAATTTAAAATGAAAATGATCAAATTGTTAATTATTCAGATGTTAAAAAAGAATTATATGCATTTTACCTTACTTCCTCTCAATCAAATAAAAATTAAATAAATTTTATTTAAGAATAATAAAAACATTCACCTAATTCAGTCTTTTCTTACTCTTATCACTTTAACGGATGGGATAAAAATATTTTTCAGAATAAAAGAAATCATGATATCGCACAAGTCATATACATTTTACTAGTCAAAGCCCATAAGTCGATAGTTTATACAAAATTTGGACTGATGAAGTAATGCTGAAGCATGAGAACGAGAAACACTAACATGAGTTAATGGGGACAGATAACTGATTACGATGCAAAACATTCTTCTTTTCCTACACGTGCTTTTCATGATAATACTGTGATTAGAAATTGAGGGGTTATCATAATTAGAAAAAGAAATAAAATGACACAAACGGAAATGGAACTTTAAGCTCCCTATTATAGGTACACAATAAAAAGAAAAGGAAGCTAAATTGTTTTATAACTTCTAATTATAATAAAACTCTTTCTAAATAATGAACGGTATCCAAAGCAGCCGTTTTCGTGGAAGAGCATACATGCATATGGATGATGTATGGCATGTTCTGAATTTTTATAAGACATAATATATATATATATATATATATATATGAGTTTAATGTATATGTTGTACGTTATTTGCTTCATGCCGTGTGAAGCACGATCAAGACTATCCGATCTCGTTTAATGTATATGCTGAACGTTATTTGCTTCACACCGTGTGAAGCACGATCAAGACTCAGATCGGATGACTCATATTATAGTATACGAAATTTTAATCATTTCGCGAAAATCTCATGATTTTGACAGCCGATTCTTTCTCACCCTCTCTCTCACACACTCTCCGCAAATCCTTTTGTTTGATTTCTGTTCGTCCTTTTTTCTCGCCAAGATTGACAGCGAGGGCGGAGAAGGAGGCCACAACGCCGATGATTGATGGCAAGAGCGGCAAACTTGGAGGCCGCGGCGTCGGCGATTGACGGTGAGGGCGGCAAACTTAAAAGTCGCGGCGCCGCTGATCGAATGCGAGGGTTGAAGATCCAGAAGCGGCGACACTGATGGTCGAGTGCGAGGGATGCAGATCTGGAAGCCGCGGTGCCGGTGGTCGAATGCGAGGGTTGTAGATCTGGAAGTGGCGACACTGGTGATCGAGCATGAGGGCTATAGATCTGGAAGCGGTGGCGCCGGCGCCGACGATTGAGCCCAAGGGCTGCAGATCTCGAAGCTGGACGCCGGCGATCGAGCATGAAGGCGGCAGGCGGCCATCCAAATCGCAAGGTTGAGGTCACTGATGATCTCTCTCTCGGCCATGACGACGATCTCTCTCTCGGCCATGACGGTGATCTCTCTTTCTCTCTCGGACTCCGGCGAGCAACGACGTATCTGTCGATCTCCGACATCACGATCTGAGGTCATCCTCCGACCAGGCGAGGGCGAGGAGGGAGCTCGGTTGGAAGTCAGTGACGGCGGCGAGGATATAGTTGGGGCGAGCCAGCCGAGTGGCGTCGCGAATCGGGCGGCGACCTGAGAAATGCAACCGATGAGAGTCATGGATCAGTGAGAGAAGGGATCGATGTGGAGAGAGAGCGGGGGGAGTGTATCGTGAGATGAATGGGAGTCGTTGGATTAAACATTAGATGACACCTGATCTGATCTGGACGGCTCAGCATATATATTAAACCCACAAATGACACAAGGATTGTCCTTGGTGCATGATGTACCAATGTATGACTGTTACGAACATAGGGAAAAAAGACAAAAAAAAATTATCTGCATAAATATTAGGATTATTTTTTTAAACACCTACTAAATTATCATAATTTTCTTAAATTCTTACTAAATTATAAAGATTTATTTGCATCTAACTGAAGTTAAATTATGATATTTCTAAACATTGTCACACTTTTCACTTTAGTCATTTCCTTTGATTATGTTAACCATTTAGGAAAAGATTGAATTGTCCACCCACATAATAATTAAAATATCTATGTTATCTTTAGTATTTTAAAAAATAATATAAAAATTTGAAAATAATCCTCTTCATCATTGGCGGACTTTTTATATTATTTATTATTATAATTTATATTATTCTATTTTTCAGCACTAAAAAATAGAATATATATTTTAGTTATTACATGAAGAGGGTACTTTAGTCTTTTCACAAATAAAAAAAAATTAAAATAACATAAAAATTAAAATGTAGTAAAGTTTAGGGATATCGTAAGATAATGAAATACCTACTTTAGATGTGAAAAATAGTAACGCTTTAGAATAAGTTTAGGAAAATAATCCAAAATATTATACATATAGATAAAAAAGACCGGATAAGTTTTAAAATTAATAAGAAAATTAATCAAGTAGTCTATATTGATACTATATTTATAGGGCACAAGTAGAACTGATTAAGAAAACATTTCTGAAAAGTGACTGACTCAACTGAAACAGTACTCTTCATGATCAACTTGCCAGCGGTGTGCTTCTGATCGTTGCAACTCTTATGAACTCTACCATAACAATAATTTATTTACTATTTCACCCAATGGATGGTTTAGATCAAGCTGTCATGCCATCAAACGTGAATTGTACTGCTGCCGATGAACCCCAAATTGTTAATGAGGCCTCATGAATAAAATTTTAAATAGAGTGACAAATATTAGATAATTACTCATATCTTAATAAGTTTAAGATAACGAAAAAAATGGAATAAGGAACAAGAGGGAGGAAGAAAACAACAACAATCATAAAGAAAATTATTTAGAAAAGATAAAGAGAAAGTAATTTCCATTTCCGTTAATTAGTGCATTTATATATATATATCAAGATCGATTAAAGAAAAATAAGGGAAAAAAGAAATAATACGATATTTCATCTAAAGCTTCATTGATTGGCAAATAGTTTCTCTCTTCCTTCTTACTTGATCGGTAAAAGATGAGAAAAAAATGAACAAAGAAGAAAAGAAAAAGAGATCAAGAACCCTAATTAATTAACTCAAAACTATAACATGCTTGCATTATCAATTATCGATCGACGAGCTAACTAAAGATGGAGGTCGAGGTCGAGCTCGGGATCGTCATGGGAGGGGACGATCATCACGGGCGAAGGCGCCGGAGCGGACGGGACAGCCGGAGCACAAGGGGGCGGAGGCGTCGGAGACGGGAAGCCGTAGACGTACACGAAGCCACCGCTCGGCGGCGCTGCAGCTGCAGCCTGCTGCACAGCCTCGAGCCACGTCGTCGGCGATAAGCGGGGCGAGACAGGGAGTATGTGCGGATAATGGGTGCAGCATGCCGCCGCCGCTGCGGCTGTGGGGTCCTCGACGACGAAAACTGGAGAGGTGACGTCCCCAAAATTGGCGCCGGTTGAGGAGGTTGGCGGCGGCGGCGGCAGCCTGCGGGTGGCAGCGGCCCGCTCCTTCTTGTGGGCGTTCTGGTGTCCGCCGAGGGCCTGGGATGTGTAGAACGAACGGGAGCAGTAGGCGCAAGGGAACATCCTCCGGGGCTCTGCCGCGGGCAATGAAGACGACGACGACGACGGACCGGAGCTGGACGCGCGGAGGGGAGCCAGAACGCCAGACCTTGGGACGACGTAGTAGCCGCCGGCATTGTTGGGGTCGACAGCCATTGGAGAAACGGGAAGTGGCGAACGGAGATGGAGATGCAGATGGAGATGGAGATGGAGAGTTTTATGGAGGGTTTACACTTTTATAGTTCTATGGAGGCAACACTGCTTCCCTTGTTGTTAACTTTTTACGTGGGCTTTGTGTACAAAGACTGATACGCCCCGTCTCTCTTTCTCTCTCCTCCCCTTTTGTCTTTTCTTCTTAATTTCCTTTTCCTTTTTCTTTTTATTTTTCAGTTTTCTTGAACAAAACATGGATGTTGCAAAGGGATAGACGTCCACATTTAAAGCGTTTAAACAATAATATAAGACGTCTTTATTGGTATAAAATTTCTAGCTTTCAGAAACGTATTATTATTATTATTATTATTATTATTATTATTATTATTATTATTATTATTATTATTATTATTATTATTATTATTATTATTATTATTATTATTATTATTATTATGATGATGATGATGATGATGATGATGATGATTGGTTGCTTAATTTGCATATCATTTAACAATTTATTTTTGTTGCTTAATATATATCATGTCATAATTATATGCAATTGTACAAAAAATTATAATGCTATTAGCACCATCAATTATCATTGCACAGTGGATTCATCACCGTTAACTGCACATCGATCGACGGTTGGCGGTCTTTATGATGCTACTCCCCCAAAGGATAAAAGATTTATTTTTTCTTTATTTATTGATACCTATATTATTTATAAACGAATGATTTATACATGGATCATACAACTTTTTATACCATAATAAATCAAAATTATATATAGATATATATATTTATATATATATATATAGTCGGCCGCTCTACATGCCCATTTTTTCCTATATATAGAATTAGATCTAACAAGTAATTCACAAATTTCATTGTATGATAGTAGCATTGATGGATGTTTTTTTATTACATAAATGCACCTTCTATTTATATATCTTCTATAAGAACACGAATTAACTATGTTACCGTAAATCGGATAATGTTATATTGTGTGTGTGTGTGTGTGAGTGTGAGAGAGAGAGAGAGAGAGAGAGAGAGAGAGAGAGAGAGAGAGAGAGAGAGAGAGAGAGAGAGAGAGAGAGAGAGAGAGAGAGAGAGAGAGAGAGAGAGAGAGAGAGAGAGAGAGAGAGAGAGAGAGAGAGGAATCTGGTACGGTAAAGGTTAGAGAGGACGAACGTCAGGCGCCTCCCTTGGGGGCGTCAGAAGCAGCTCGAAACGGGACCTCAAATGACCATTCTGCCCTCCGCTTGCCCTTTATGATATGATGAGGGCGGGAGGAACCAATCGAACGGCTGGGCTTTGTTCGTCCGTGACCACCGATCGACGTCGTCCCTCCCCCTCCTCAGCCATCATCATCCATCTGTTCACGCAAAGGCAAGGCAAATGGAGATATGTCGATTGTAGAGAGAGAAAGACCAGATGCCAAAAACGGGCAGGCAGAGGAAATTACGTATGATTCATGTTCGAGATGTCGAGAGAGAGAGAGAGATGATCTTAGGGTTTCGGCTTTCGGCTTTCGGCTTGGCAGGTTGTCACTTGTCGATCCAATGGGATGTGCGATAATGTGACTGGAATGTTAAAAAGGTTGCATGCTTCCTTGTTGAAGCCCTACCGTTTTGACTCACCTCTTTTTGGCAATGTTTAATTTGTTTAAAGCTGGTTTGTTTCAATTAGTTATTTTCTTTGCTTTACTTAATTAAGACAAACATATGTAAAGTAAACAACAATAACAACAAAGTCTTATCCCACTAAGTGGGGTCGACATATGTAAAATAAAAAGGTTATCAATTATTTTTCTTCTAATTTTCACCGCAAATATATACAGTTAAAACAACATACAACTATTAATTCGGATGCAACGCATTTTGAATTAATTATATGGTTAATAACTCGTTCTTGTTTCCAACAATTTGACAAAATGATGTTTGGGTGCAATTTCTTATGACATGTTACAAAATGATGACATACATATCGGTGAAGAAGAGTGGGGCCATTTTATCTGGTAGGATAGGTCCTCCTAAAAATATAATTTTATAACATATTGTATTGACTAATATGGTATTTGATAATATTATAATACATCTTGTTATATTACAAACAATTTATTTCAGAACATAATATTATAACATTTTACATTGTTATCATACAACTGTGAGAGATACTACACTTTAATATATGATTCTTTAAGGCATTTGAAAATGTCCAGAAGGTGTATCCATGTAACAGCCCATTCAAACGCCCAAATACAAAATTTGCCTTTTAAAAAATAAATACATAAAAGTAAAATTAGGGGTGTAAGTAAAAATCTGAAAAACAAAAAATTGATCCAAAATAATTTAAAGTATGAACTCTGACTAAAAATTAAGTCAAATTTTTGGAATAAATAAAATCATCCATTTAAATTAGGGCTCCTTACCAAAAAAATCAAAGGGCCCGACCCTATATTATTGACTTATTATCATGCAATTGAACTTGAATATTATTAGATTACTAATATATTTTAATAAAGTTTGTACAAATTTAACTATAATATTTTCAATTATAATATAATAATACATTATTTTGGTTTCTTTACGTTAAATAGTTAAACTTTGAATTTAATTTCATTAAAAACAACTATGTGATATATTTAATATTGATAATTTTTTAAAAATATTTTAAATTAGGTCATCGATCCGAAAAAATTGAGACCACCTAGGTCATTAGTCTAGTTTTTTATGCGTTAACAAAATCACCCAAAATTTAAAGATCGATTTTTTTCTATAAAAAACCCACCTGATCCAAACCACTTTTACCCCAAGTAAAAATATGGCTAGAAAATCCAACCATTTATTTATTTAAGTCAAGTATTTTATATCATTTAAAATTTAAAAATATATACCAAATTTAAGTATTTTAAATATAGAAAATATTTAATTACTATTCTAGTATTCAAATAAAATATTAAATTATATTTTATATTAAAATTTTAAATTTAAAAAGAATGAAAAAGGTGGTCATATTAAGAGTGTTCACGGATCGAGTTGGGGTTGACTCGTGAATAAATTCAATCCGACCAAATTTGATTGGATCAGGTGAAAAAAATCGGGACGGGACTCAAAAATATCGGATCACCCGATCACTTTTTTTTCTTTTTTTTTTAAATTTTTTTCTTACTTCGTATGTTATATAAAATATGTATTTTGAATATTTGACTATTATTCTTATAATTTAATGTTTTTTCTACTTTTAAATTTTAAAATCAAGTATATAACTTCAATTAAAGAAAAAAATTTAAAAAATAAAAAATAAAAAAATTTAGGCCATCGAGTCGAGTCGGGTCGAATCGGGTTGGATGTCCCAATCCGCACCCGACTCGATCATCAATCCGACCCAACATGAACTAAGTCAGGTTGGGTCGGGTCGTTGGGTTCACTAGGTCGACCAGGTGAACACTCCTAGGTCGGATAATCTGGCTACTTGACTTGATCCACCCGAAGTGGATTAGAACGAGTCGGGCCTTACTTTTAAAAAAATTGAACCCGATCCAATTCGACCTAATTCAACTTGATTAGATTGGAGTCGAGTTTGTTCTCGGATTGAATCACTTGTGAACACCTGGATGACAACTAATCTCATAACTTAGTTTACTTCTGTCAAATAGAGCGCATCAAATTCTAGTGGGGCCCGTAAGAACTAAAGTTCTAGTCAATCCGTGAAATTCTTGTGAAAATGTTCTCACTCGCAATGAGAACTTGGAAGTTCTACCTCTGTTGCATTAAGTCACCTCGTAACTCGTCTTGAAAGTTCTCCATTATAAGAATTTTCATCCAAACGTTCATATCAAATCTAATAAATCCGACCATTCCCGAGAAATAAATATAATTTTAGTTCAACCATCCAAACACTGCCCTAATAACATTGTATATCAATAGGAAGGAACATGTGGATTATGTGAATATAATATTTTTTTTTGGTCTTGTAGCTTATATATCAGAAACTGTTGCTCAAGGAATTGTTGATTGAATTATTTTATGTGAATAAATATTTTCAGATTGCGCCCCTAATTTAAAACAATATTCAAAATATTAATTACAAATATAAAATCAATCATATTAAATGCGTAAAAGAGTTTAAAACTAAATTATATCAAATCTAAAAAAATTAACTTTTAAAAAACGTAGTGGAAAGGGATGGGGATATTGTTTTAAACCACCTTGCAATTAATAATCATTATTATGAATAAATCTGTTGTGTTATAATGAAGAAGTGGATCTACATGCTTAGCTAATCGATAGGAACGAGTCTACTTTCAATATCATCATTAGTCTTTAATGTCAATCAGTAGTGTCATTTTGTTTCATGATTTTAGGCTAGAAAAAAATGCACTTTCTTTTATTAAAAAAAAGTAAAACTCAATGAAGCTATATAATGCCATCTCCAATATTTAATTGTACCAGAAAGTAGTAATTTTTATACATATATAAATATTGGGAAAAAACAATAGGAAGCTAAACTTTAAACCGAGAACAAAATACCTGAGATATTGGCCTCGATAAAGCAAAAAATAAACCACTGAGAAAATATTTTTTACAGGAATAAATATATTGTCGGTGCCTGTTGTCTTTTACTATTATTGATATTACTATTTTAATCAGGATTTATGGAATATAATCATATTTAAGATACCGGTGGGTCTAATACCATGCATTTTTTTTAAAAAAAACTTTGTCTTCTTTCTTACGTTAAAGGAATGACCTAACTTGCCCATTAGATTCTTCAGCACATTGAAAACAACAAAAACATGAAAGCAAACTTAGAATGAAAGTTTGATGAAAATAATAAATTAGGGTTGAACTGAAATGATAAGCCACTCTTTCTCTAATTAATATCTCGAGTTGGAGTTAAAATTTTTGTTAAAAAATTCATTTGTCTACTACAAGAAAATTTAACTTTTTCGACGGCCGTGATTAGAGAAATTTGTTGGAAATTGAAGTTTTCGACGGGGTGAAACGATTGATGTGATATATTTTCTCAATTTATAATGAATTATAAAAGGACATATAGGATTTAATGCATATGTTTTTTATGTGAAGCGTGGGTAAAATCGTCAATTTGATACGCACGCTAATTTCATATATATATATATATATAATTTTAAAAAAAAGTTGAGAGTGAGGTAAAAATATAAAATGGATATAACAAGTTAAAATATACGCACGTTAAAATGTTGATGCACTTATTTTTAAGAACTATCTTATCCGGATCCTTAACTTATTGCACTGTCTTTCTTTGTTTAGCCTTAGAAAAGATATAACAAGGAATTGAGGATTATGTGGATCATGGATCTCCATTGATTAATAAATTGATGATGAATTTAAATTTATTTTAAATTTACTTAAAAAAATATGTATCAAGAATCATTATTGATTTATTAATTAAGGATGAGTCCATATATGTGGACCTATTTTGAATTTACATATTTCTTTTTTTCCTATAACAAGTCCCTATCAAAACATTTTCGTTAAGAGTTTCTACAGTTAGAAGTGAAAAAGATCTCGTTTAGACAACTGATTTTTTTTTTAAAAAAGGGAAAAAGATCTCGTTGAACGATGAATTGAATTTAGGATGAGCTTAAGTCAATTTCTGAATTGAAAAAGATCTCGAGGTTAAAATATTGCTAAAGTTTCTGTAAACATGTTTTCCACGCTTGGGAAAAGGGAAAAGGGGATCCAGAGGAGCACGGCACTAATAGCATAACACATCACGCATGTTATCATCTTATCTGAAATTTTGTTAATTTTATAATATCACATCGTGCATGTTATTATATTAGTCCAATAAAAAATATGTTATTATTATTATTATTTTTTTTTTCTGCTACGCATCTGCTTCCTCCCGTGTATATAAAGCAATATCAAATAGCTTCAAGCCTTCACGGTAGTATCAGCAATTCTGCAGGCAGTGCACTGTGCAGTGCAGCCAGCAACCATGGCTTTCTCCCACTCAATCCTCCTCTGCTGCACCCTTCCCTTCATCGTGGTCGTGTTCTTGCCAACCGCAGGCGCCGCCGCTGCTCGCCGCGATGACCTGGTGGCGGCGGCTGCTCCTCCTCCTCGCTGCGGACCGGAGACGTTCACCCACCTTAACTTCTTCTTCCACGAGACGAGGGTGGGCGACAACAGGACGATCTACACCGTCGCCAGCCTCAACGACCCCAACACCTCCTTCGGCAACATCAACGTGTTCGACAACGTCCTGCGCGTGGGCGCCGACCCGTCGTCCAAGGTCATCGGCCGGGCGCAGGGCGTCGGCTCGCGGGCGTCGCTGGACCAGACCAGGGGCTGGACCTCCATCAACTTCGTCTTCACCGAGGGCAGCGGGCGCCCGTACGCGGGGAGCACGCTCACGCTGCTCGGCCTGTTCATGGCCTCCGGCGTCTCCGACAGGAACATCGTCGGCGGCACGGGGTACTTCCGGCTGGCCCGCGGGGTGGCGCTGAACACCATCACGCGCACCGACTGGGGCATCCTGGCCGAGTTCGACGTGTTCGTCTGGCACTGCCCGGACCACGACGCCACGATCATGGAGTTCCTCCGCGGGAAAGGGGAGGGCTACTTCGGGGCCGGACGGCGAGAGCTGTTGATGTCCCATTTCGGTGCAGCATAATGAACAAATTGGATTGATTAATAAGAGCTCTATCTTCCTTTCTATTTACGTAGTAGTTAACTAGCAAGAGCTTTGTAAGTGAAATCCACGCCTGGGTGATAGTTCCAATTATTGGGGGCTGCGGTGGAGGCGATCAGTTGCTTGCAGCACTTTTGTTGTGGCGTTTTCCGGTCAAAAGTATGCCAAACGACAATAAAAACTGATTTGTCGGAAAAATGTTCGTCGCAAAATATTTTTGATGGGCGCGAAAAATTCGTCAAAAATTTTGACAGCCGCACCATTGTCGGTACTTCTAGCTTTACCCATTGGAACTTCCGACGACTGCGGCCGTCAGAAGCTCTAACTGCTCTACCCACAACGAGTGCATGAGGCATGTCTTAGATTAGTCCTACATGCATAAGTTACGGAAGAGATGTTGAGTATACATGAAAATATGTCCTACACCAATTGTGACGCGTTTTGAGATAACCGTGCGAGCTGAGATCCAAAGCGGATAATATCACATGCTAGTGAGGAAAGTTCTGATGATTGTACCTGTCGGAAGATTCTGACGTGGTGGCCATTAAAAGTTATGACGGTTGTACCCGTTTGAAGATTCAGATGGATTTTTCAATGGCCTAATCCATCGGAAGAAAGGTATAAAGTATTAAAAAAATTGGCCACGAGGCGGCCGTTCGTGGCCGCGCGCGATCGGATCAATAAAATATTAGTAAAAAATATGTTTTATTATTAAAAATTTTGATGGTTCGAAATGTCAAAAATATTAATAATAAAATATCAATAATAAAATATATTTTTTAGTTACCAATGGTTTGGCCCGTCAGAACTTCTGACAAATTTTCATCCGTCGAAACTTTCGATGGTCCGAACCTCAGAAAGATTAATAATAAAATAGTAATAATATATATAACATCCGTCGAAAGTTTCAATAGCCCGAACCGTTAAAAAGATTAATAATAAAATATTAATATATGTATATACATATATATATAGTTACTAATATATATCAGGCCGTCGGAACTTTCGACGGATTTTCGTCTGTCGAAAGGATTAATAACAAAATAATAATGATATATATATTTTTAGTTATCGACGATTTCGGCCGTCAGAACTTCTGATGGATTTTGGTCCATCGAAAGTTTCAACGATCCGAATTGTAAAAAAGATTCATAATAAAATATTAATAAAAAAATATTTTTTAATTACCGAAGTTCGGGCCATCGAAACTTATGACGGACCAAAATCTGTCGCAAATTGCCAATATTGTCATCCGTTGCAAAATCATCATTTCTTGTAGTGATCACTGTTAGATACGCGACAGACTCGATGATAAATCAACATTTTAACTTGTGTTCAATACGCTTAGACAGTCCGACTTCATTTCATATTTCTAACTAAAAAAACGTTTGATCAAAATTGAGACAATTTAGCAGAAAATCCACTCCCATATATTAATCTTTCGCGTATCTCGAGAGCTAATTAACTAAGACTGATATTTCCTAATTAATTAACTTCCCATAAAGCTTGAAGATACAATAGACTTTCTGTCATAATTAATTTAAACCCTCGTCCATTGCGTTCTTCCTTTATGTTATAATTAATTCAAATGCATGCTACCTAGAAACTGCCAAGAAATACAGTAATCTTGATTATATTATTTGATACAGTAACCTTGCTTCAATCATTCTCAGAAATACTCGTTCCGGCCACATTGTAAAGTGATATATAACAATTGTTGCTTACAAATTTGACTTTACAAAAATACCACACAACTATGTTAGGGTGGAGTGGTAAATGCTCCGGAAGGAAATGGTGACTTTATTTCGTCCAATTCCATTAAATACTATCTCGAAACTAAGTTCCGAGACGAGAACAAGATTGATGGAACCGAGATCACGTAATCTTGGTTCCACACTCCCAGTTCCATCAGTTCCACCATTTTTGGTAGAACGGGAAGCCACACATTTTTTTTTGCCTTTTGACTTTGATGTGACGTTTTCTCTTTTTTTTTTCAAAATTCATTTTCTTCTTTCCTTTTTCTTTTCTCTCACACAATATTTTTTCTAAAATAAATTATTTAATAAATATAAAATAATTTTAATAAGCAATTAATTTAATATTATTTATTACCTATTTTTTCATTAAGAAATTTTAATATTTCATTAAATATAATTAATTTAAAATATAAATTTTATATTTAAATAATATAATTTTTAACAAATTTTTCCCATAAATTTTTTTATTTTATAATTTTATTTTAATTAATAATAAAAAAATATTTCATAATTATAATAAATATTTTTAATTCAAAATTCATCCAAAATTTAATCATCATATTTATTTATTTTTTATCACATCAACTACCTTATTCTTCATCATTAAATTTCATTTCAACTAAATATATTCTAAACTAATTTATCAATTTAATTATGCACTGAAAATTTAGGAAGAATTGGGCTTCCATTTTCAAACAACACTACATTTTTTACGGGCAGGATGAATTAAATGGTGGTCGTCACTCTTGAGACTAACTATAAAAAAATTACCACAAAATTATTCATGACTAAAACGAGAGATGTGGCTTCCAACTGTATATTGCACATTTGTTTGCTTTTTAAATCCATTAAACGTAACTCGTATTATTTTATTTTTTGTTTTTATCATTTTAAATTAATTAGTGTATTATTTTATTTAAAATTCTTAATGCCCATCTTGTTACGTTTGGTTGTGTCTCATTATCAATAATTTTAATTACTCTATTAATCTTAATTATTATTTCACTGATAATTTAAATAATATGTGATTAAAATCTTAAATAATTTTAAAGGTATTTTGATAATTTATTCTCTAATTATTTGACTATTATTTATGTTATTAGTACTTATCAAATACTATAGTTTGATATTATTGATAATTTAAGTTGTGTTAAACTATTTAAATGATAATTTAAATTATCGATTAAATAGGTAATGCACCAAATGCTCCTAAGATTACTAATAATTTCTTTTCATTTAAATCAATCGATGTCTAAAATTATCAGTAGGATCTCAAAAATCGAACTTCGTGCTACTGACTTTCACAAACTTTGGAATGTAGTTCCCTTGACCAACAAAATCTAATTATTATTTTATATTTTAGAAAAGTCCTTTAATGTATTCTTAATGAACTACTCGATCAATTTGGGTGAAACCCATATGGTATATCTTCTCAATTTATAATGATGTATAAAAAGAATAAAAACTATTACATAAACTCTAAGCGAACATATATATATATATATATATATATATATATATATATATATATATATATGATTTGATATGTGTATGAAGAGTTTATTTTATGAAGCGCGTATTAATTAATTTTACACATTTTTTACATATCGTCAAATTTTCGCGATATGAAATTATATTCTCTTCTTCGTTGTACTGAGAATTCATTGATATAATTTTCATATAGTTTGGATATCGTATGCTATGATTATGGTGATCGAAAAGTCGCATTGGAATGCGTTTATCCGTCGACGACAGAACTCCACTCGAATTATGTTCTGCTTGGCCCGGATTTCATGGAATCTTGATTGAGTTGAAATCGGAATCAGAACCGAGTTGTATAACCCGGTCCGGTTCCTATTGGCCCAGACCGGGTTATGACTTTGACACGACTCGAGTGCGGTGCGATTGAATTGGAGGTGAATTGCCCAACCTGTCGATGAGTTTGATTATGTCAATGAGTTTTTGGCTATTTTCGAACATGACCCTGGGTCTACATGACGCGGGCTAGGTTCTGATGACAACAAACTTATTTTTGAATATTTTTATATAGATAATTGAATACTTATTATGGTTAGTAGTTCATGATTAATAGATCTAACCTCATCATATCTCTTGATATTGTTGATATTATTATACCATATGATCATGTGATTCATTATAGTTTGATTCATTAGTTTTTTCTTAATTGGATCTTTGTTTAACCTAAATTAAATTGTTTAAGATATGTCTATTAGGTAAAAAAGATAAAAGATGAAAATTATTGGATTTCCATGTTCTCCGATTGTCTCTAAGCCCTTTGGGTTATATTGTTATCGTATTGTATGTGACAGATAATGTACTTAGAGGTTTGAGACATCACCCTTTAAGAAAGCAATGATTGTCATGTGATTGGCCATGGTCCTTCGCCATCACGAATTATAGTTTAATGCTATTATTGGATGGCGACTTATCATGACTTGATCTCGTATTGGGCTACATGAAAGATTAGACATGGAGTTTCTTTTAATTGACCGAGCACTCGATATGGTATTGGATAATTCCAAATATTGAATTGAATTGAATTGAGTTATATCGAATATAATTGAAATGTAATTGAATTGAATCATAATCATTCGAATATTGGCGTTGACTAGCATTGTCTCCGAATAAAAATTGTTATTGTTCAGTGACCATTAATATTGATATTGAATTAAAATTATTAAATTAGATAGTGACATAGTGATATTATTGTTAATTGGTCTTTCTGACCCTCTTTCCTAATCCTCTCTATTGACCAATGACTTTATTGATTTATTGAGCACTTACTCTATTGATTCATCTAGTGCTCTATTTCTTATCGTATCGTATTGTTATTTATTCTATTTAGCACTATTGGTTATTGATTATTATTAGATTATATATATTGAGTATTTTTATACTCATGAATTTTTTCTGCATATGAATTTATGCAGGTAATATGATAATAGAGAATAGTGATGCAGGTGGTCAGGTTCAGCGATAGAGATGTTGGACATGACATATGATCGTGCGCTACTAGATTTATTTATTGGTCATTAATTTTTCACACTTTTAACATTATGAAGTTATGGATGTTCCAGTTTCTTTCACATTATAAATTTTTAGATATTCTTTAAAATTGTATAGCGTTTATAAGACGACTCTGAGTATGTGAAAGTCACATAAGTCTCGGGGTGTTACATATCTAGATCGTCATTAAAGTTCTCCTCTTCATTTCTAATCATATAAGTATCATTGTAGTCATACTTTCATATATATATATATATATATATATATATATATATATATATATACATGTTCTCTTGTGTGAAATGAATTACGTTAGAACTTAAGAGTTGCATAATATTATGAAAAGCCTTAGCATATATGATTAAAACTTAGATTTCTTAAAGTGATATATAACGATTGTTGCTTAAAGAAAATTGACTTTTCAAACAAACCACACAATTATTCATGATGAAAACGAGACATGTGTACTTCCATTTGCTTGGCTCATGCGGCGGGGACCGACTCCTTATTAGGACGTACTGGGCGAAATGGGCACACCACATAGATAGATCGTGTGTTCTATGTGGTGAAGCACAAGAGGACATTGACCACCTACACGGTATCTGGCAGCGGACGTCTTTTGAGGGTCTTTTTTTCCTCGACCACAGGGTTGTATGACAATTTCTACGAGTTTTGTCTTGTCAAAGACAAGAGACAACGATGGCGAGCGCTACTAGCGATATTTTTGCCCGGTTCTTGAGCCATCTGACTTCAACGGAATTGAGTGATTTTTTGTGGGGGGCGATGTCAAACAGAGCATATTGTACACCATATTTTCTTTTTGCTTTGAGAGTGGTGTTTTAATTAGAGGAGGCACTTTTCAGTTTTGTTTTGTTGTTCTCTCTTCTAGAATACATACTTGTACATGATACTCACTTTGCATTATATACAACCACACAACCTTGTTATCTTTTTTCCTCTAAAAACTGTATATTGTACATTTGTTTGCTTTTAAATCCATTAAACTGCACTCATATAATTTTATGTTTTTGTTTTTTCATTTTAAGTTAATTAATATTTCATTTAATTAAATATTCTCAAGGCCAATCACATTATCTCTCACTACTAATAATTTTAATTGCTCTATTAATCTTTATTATGAGATAGGACTTTTAGATTATTAGTCCGTTAAAACATTTTGATGAAAAATATTCATTCAATCAAAATTTTAATTTAAATATTTTTAATAAATAAATATCATTCAACTTATTTTTTTATTATTTATAATTTTTTACAATAATTTGCCTAATTTTTATCTTTATTTACTTTTCTATATTTCTGGTCCTTTTCAAACATCTAATTAGTAGGATGTTAGTAGCTTCGGACAATGATGTATCAACTTATCATGATCTAAAAATATATAATATTATAAGAAGACTCTTTTTATTCCGATAAACTATATATCTTTAATAATTTTATATTTTAAAAAGATGATAGTCACGAAGTACACGATGTTGCCTGACAAAATGCACATTGAAAAATATTTTGGGACACAGGTAAAATAGTATAACATGCGAAAAATAGCATCCATAAATTGACCAGCATCACATGGTAATGTGAAAGTCATGAGAATATTAATTATCAGACGAGTCATGATCGAATCAATTATTAAAATGCATCAAACAAATAAAAGGGACCCAAATATTCATGTGATGCCATATATCTGTTGTCCCTTTTTGCTTGATTTGTTTTGTTAGCAATCTTTCATGATTGACAAATGAGCATAAATTATATGTTCATCGTCCTTAAATGAGTTAGAACAGTAACTTTTATAAGAACATGCACTTAAAAAGCAATAGTAACATTATATAGGAAGAATCAAACATAAGTCATAAGTTGAAAGATGGCTTTTGTCAACGATCATTAGTGATAAACATATTTTTTACATTTTTCGAAGTGTCACTCTAATATTCGTAAAGCGGTACTAATTATTCAACTCATAATGACACTAGAAGTTATACACAGTTGTCATATATAGAAATCTCTACCCATCATTAAATTTGATTAATTAGATATATTTCAAATCGTGAAGTATGGGTATTTTTTACCATGGGAAAGTTACTTTCAACACCATGAAACATATTATAACTCACGAGGGAAGGAGTACCTCAACTTTCAATCTGACCATCATCAACATATAATAAAAGAGCCCTTTATTTATATCTTTTATATTTTGTCTTATTTAACTTTCACGGGAGTCTTTAGTACATAAAGATATCACATCACATCATAAGTTAGTACATGATCATGTAGAGCGAAATAATCATTAATCTCACACTAAAGTAATCTTGGACCTATTAGTGGTACATAGACATAGCTTTTGTGGGTATAAGAATGATTATAATTAATTCAAAAGGGGATTAAAATATGGACAATATATTCTCGACACCACAAAAAAAAATCTAGGCCGAGTTTGGCATTCTCAAATCAACCGAGTTCGATTACGGAATTGGAGTTGAGCCATTAGTAGATTGAGTTGGTGATTTTGGTCGAATGATTCCACTAACTTACATGGGTTGAATTGTAAGAGCCAGTTTAATCAAGATATTGTTCGCTTTATACTTTTAATACACACAAATTTAAAATGTCACAATATTTTATATGAGAAATACATGTGAGAGAAAATGCTAAAAAATGGTTTGTAAAACAAAAAAATGTCACTTAAAAAAAGTTGAAAATAAAAAAAACAACGAACAATGGCCTAAAAGGTGGGACGTCTTTTCATTTGATGGAACCAAGTAGAACTAACCTTGGTTCCACCTAGTTTCAGTTGTCAAACATGACATATGAGAATAAAAGAGAATTTAACTTGACAAAAATGCAAAAGTTAAAGTTAGTAGCTACATATAAGTACATTATCATTTTTGTAGTTTGTCTATGTGAAACTATTCAATTAAATCATCTTGCTCCTTAGCCTGGGGTCGTTAATGAATCTCATGTAACAAAGGTCGGTTTAGATTGATGACATCTCAGGATTTGATTTATAGGAGCAAGATTCTTTTATTCCAATTTCAAAATGATTATTCAAAAATAAAAATCTAGGGCGATTCAAATCAATTTGGGTTTGATTCTAGTGATCAAAGTTTTAAAGAAACAAGATGGGGTATAGATTAATTTATCTAGTGATCCCATGAGAAATAGATCTAGAACAACGCAAGAGAATACAAATAATGAAAACTTACAAGCTCATAAATTCAATATTACTTTTAGTAACATGTCAGGGGTTGATTTGTTTTGTTAATGGGAAGAATCAATGGTGAGAAAAATGATTTAAATATTGTGTTTAGCAACTCAAAATATTCATCAATAAAATCTACAACAAAACATAAATATCACAAGGCTACGTTTGGATAGTGGAACCTTGATTCTTTCGAGTTCCACGTGAATAGTTGAATTGATAGATTAGTTGATGGTGCGTTTGGATAGAATGAAATATAATGATAAGGAACTAAAATGTTGATGTGATGTAAAAAAAATAGATGTGATAAATTAACTTTAGTGAGTGTTTAAATAAAATATTGGTATTGGAAATATAAAATATAATTTTATAAATTAATAAAAATAATAGTAAAAAATAAAAGTTCTAATTAAAAATAGTATTTAAATTAATTATATTTAATGAAATATTAAATTTTGAGTGAAATGACAAGTAATAAATAATATTAAATTAATATTTTTATAATAAATATATTTTATTAACAAATATAATATTTTATATGAGAAATACATGTGAGAGAAAATTGAAAAAATGGTTTGTAAAAGAAAAAAAATGTCACTTAAAAAAGAGTTGAAAATAAAAAAAAGGCAACCAACAGTGGCCTAAAGGGTGGAACTAGAAAACTGAAATCAAGTCGAATTCTATCTAGAAAATTGATTGTTGTATTTTCGTTTGGTGGAGCTATCTTCTGGTTCCACGTAGTTCAGGTGCCAAATGGAACATATGAGAACAAAAGAGAATTCAACTTGAGAAAAAATACAATCACAAATGATTTATTGTAGAACTTCATAATCATAATACAAAAATATAGTGGACTAAAATAATTTAATATAACATTAATTGATAATATACAAAAATTACCTATGGAATATCCCAAAACTAATTTACATATAATCATATATATTAATATTATATTATATGATTGATAAGTAATCTGATATATGTGTAAGGCATAAGTTTTAACTCAAAGTGTTACATCACAGTAATTGACAAAAAATCACTTAAGACATCAAAATATGATTTCCAAAAAAGCGAGATTAAAAAAGTGAAGTTCCGGTAATTATTCCTACATGTAAAAGCATGCCAAAAAGTGATTTTTAATAAATATTAGGTGGTGTTTTATCTAGGTGAAATGAAGTCGCAAAATCGAAAAATATGTAAAATCATGATTTTTTTCTTTGGATAAAAAATAGATTTTGATTCCTCGATTATTTATTTTTCTAAGTATTTTATTTGAATCCAAATGAGGATAATTTATTATTTACATATAATGTATTAAATAATGAATAAATAAATAATAGGGAAAAAAATCCATTTATTACATGTAAATATTGCCAACTCCAAGTGTAATTTGGTACCCACCATCCGAACTCCAAAGGAAATAAGAAGATTTTTTAGAACTTGTAAAGAATGGGAGAAATTATTAAGGGATTAGAGTTTTGACTCGTGGTAAATTTATATTTTTTATTGATTTTAATTACATAATCCCCTAATTAGAATTCCTTTAAACCTTTCTATCTTTGCCCCTTCTCCGATTTTAGTGAAGTACGGGGTTAAACTCAAGTTTTTCGT
This sequence comes from Pontederia crassipes, assembly GCA_030549335.1. Lineage (NCBI taxonomy): Eukaryota > Viridiplantae > Streptophyta > Magnoliopsida > Commelinales > Pontederiaceae > Pontederia > Pontederia crassipes. The sequence goes on from CM060190.1 coordinate 44,204,884, forward strand.
GAAGAACTAGTATATATCCCGCGCGATGCGCAGCTAGAACGATACAAAAATGAATTATGTATTGTAAAATAAAAAATAATTAAATTTTGCATTTGTACTTTAAAAAGTTGTTAAAAAAATAAAAATAACTTGGCCCCCTTGATTAAAAAAAAATACAGAGTAATATGTCATTAATTTTTATTCAACAAAGGAACACAAAATTAGTTAACTTTGTTAAAAGACCCACCCTATATAGTCAAACAACTCTACCACACAAGTATAATTACTTGTTCTTTTCAAATGACATTCAATAAATGATAGTTATATTTTTTCATTTATGTATTAAATGATCAATTTTTTTCAAACAAACATAAAATATGAATAAGCTATTTATATGCAAGATTATCAAGATCTCGATCTCGATCCTATTATCCCTTAACGATCTTGATCTTATTTTTAGGATCTTATATGTAAGATCTTAATATAATCTTAATTTTGATCACATAATCTTATGCAATCCTATACAATCTCATGTAATTATTATAATCATTTAAATATTATTAAAAAAATATTAATGATAATAAGAATTAATTTATATGATGTTTAATATATTTTATTTAATTTTAACATGTTTTAATGTAATTTGGTTCAAGTTTCAATAAAAAATGATTGGGTGTGGTGTAATTTAATATTTAAGTGTGATAAATTTATCAAAAAATATTTATTATTTTAACAATATATTTTTTTATTAATAGATAGAATTTTACGATCTTCAATCCCATCGTATGATCACCCTCCGATCTTTATAAGATCCCGATTTTGACAACCTTATTTATATGCATATGCTGACAAATTTCCATAATAATTCTTATTTTTAATATAATTCCTCAACCAAATAACATCTTAGGCCAATCTTCATTAAATGTATATTGGATAGCATGATATCTGTAAAAGAAATTATTTTTTTATAATACAAAATGACAACATATAACATATATTTTTGAAAATTGATGTTAATTGTTAACGATATCTTGTGAAATTATATATTCATTATAATGATATCTTTTAATTATCTCTCACAGTTTGTGATAAATTTATTTTTAACTGTCAAGTTTTTAATGTCGTGTCATCATCAACTCACATGATAAAAACCAATAATATTATAATGTCCTTCAATACTATTTTATTTTTAATGTTGTATGTATTTAACTGTTGTTGTTTGCTCTCTTTAAAGGGATTTAGAAAATTGATAGAATGACTTTAAATAAATAGAGCAAAGAAAAAAAAATGAACGCCACGTGAATTGATGGTTGGCATCACTTATCGGACAATGGCGACATAAAAAGAAAAGAAATAAAAATTATGAATAATATAAAGGTAAACAATTTTATACATATTTTTTCTATAATGAAATTCTACATGCCACTAAATGTAATATTTTATAACTAATATATTTCAATGTTCAAATAGACAATTATAGAATTTTTCTAATTATTTTTACCTTTCTCTGCATAGAATTATAAGTTAGAAATTATACTAAAGATGATATATATCACAATTATAACTATTTTTTAGATTAATATTTCTTATGGATAAGTTAATATATTTTTCTCCTTTTGGATAAGGAGACATGACGTCTTTTTTAATATTCTTTTTTATATATTATGTAAGCTAAAATTACTAAAAAATATTGTATTGGTAACCTATAATTTGGTCTTCTATTTCTTCATTATGCTTACTTACAAAATCTGCTACAAATTAATGTGATTATAAGTACATTTAAACTGAAATTTTAAAATATACATAATTATATATAATATGTATTACATTTTCCATGCATCTTATACTACATATATTTGATTCTGAATATTTTAATATCTTGTTGCTTGAGTTGTTGTCCTCAGTCTAAATTGTATTGATATGTTTATATAAAAATACTTATTAAAATGAATAAAAGAACACGGGCAAATATGCATCCATTATATGGCTCCTGCATGCATTTTTTTTATTTTCTAAGTTATTATGCATTACGGACAAAAAAAAATCAAATTATAGCTAAGTTATGAAAGAACATTTTGAGGTATAAAAAATCTAAGAAAAGACAATGATAACGAAACCGCTTAAGAAAAATGTCATCAAGAATAATTAACCAAAGATCTAAATAGTAAGAAAATAAAAATTACACAAATATCATAAAACTTGTTGCTATGCTATGCTATAATATTTTATATATACACACAGTAACAAATACAGCAAACAAATGAATATCAAATGAAATACATTAAGTAGACTTAAAATAATAAACCGTGAGAGATAAAAATATATTTTATTAATATTATTAAAAAAATATTATTATTTGAATGGGATTAAATTTTAAGAAACAAAAATCATGTTATATATATATATATATCAAATGACTGATAGAATCTTATCAATATTTATTTATCTAATTAGTTTAAATTACATATTGTTACGAAAGTTTAACTAAAGAAAAAGATATCGAAAGTAGTAACTGAATGCATAATAACCATCATTATAATTGAATTAGTTTTAATATGCATATTAGTTAATCTATTCATCCACCAATTATAACCAATGATAATTTGTTCAATAAAAAAGAAATTAATTAGAGAAAGAGTATGAGAATATCATAACTAATATATTAAAATACATAGAAATTACTGGGAGCAACAAAATTTATAGGCAAGCACAAATCCACACATTTTTTTAAAAAAATCCATACATATTCATCTCATTAGTTTTCGGTTGCAGACGTATTTTTCTCTTCCTATAATTTGTTTGTTGCTATATGTTACACATCTAGATAAATGCAATATTTATTAGGGAGTGGACGGGAAAGGATGATAAAATAAGGATAAATAACATAGACATATTAATCTGCTATTGATTAATTGTATGGAAAAGGGAAAAAAAAAACAAACCCACAACTATATATATATCAAAATAAGCCACCTCTAGCAACATCAATAATAAAAGAACTATCAAAAGACATAATCTCATGAAAATAAAAGTCAACACACGGAGGACATTTCATTTTTTCCTTGGTATTTATAATGTGAGAAATTAAGCGGTTACTAAGTTTAGATTATTAACTAATCATCAATTCAAATGTTTATGATAAATTTTTTAATTAATTATATATTGTTAGAGGACAACGGTTAGTAATTAACCACTCAAATTGGTAACTAATAATCAATTAAAATTTTATGATAAAGTAATTATAAAATTACAGGATTTATTAATCATTAAGTATCATTTTTCTATTAGACGGTTATAGATAATTGTATCCACTAAACTAATAAAATTATATAGTTATTATATCTTGTAACTCAATAACTAACTCTAATAATTAATCATTTAAGAAAAACTAACTACAAATTAATATTGTATGGATATGTTGATAAATATTTGAATTAAAAATATGGCATGTTAATTACAGGACATGTGGCGCTCTATAAATGTGTCAAATGTCATATTCTTGTTAAAAGTACTCTCCTTTTAATATAGTATAGATAATAAATCTATATATAGCTAAATTATTTCCAAAACTTTATTTGATGATTTGCACACTTTTTGGTTATCCAAAAATTTATTGAGATGGATCCCCTTTGGGTCTACTTTCATTGAAATGTGGAATAAAGTTAATTGGAGGTCTATAAAAAAAGTTATGTTATCATCTCTAAGATGCTATTGTTCTCTCCGTAGAAGCTGTTATCCGTTTTTGTAAATTTTATGTTAAATCAAATATGTTGTAGAATTATTTATAATTTAGAGTAATAAGGACTCGAAGTCGGTATTCATTTACAATTGGAATAATTCGAAAAGGTTATGTTTACTAAAATTATAAATGGAGTATCAAACCTTACTAAGTCTGTCAAAAACCAAATGTGAAAAAGACCATGTGATCACCTCTTTTTGTACTTATAATCCCTACAATTAAATCCACAATTTTACATAAAAGTCGGATGTATTTAAATGTTTTGATCAATTTTTAGTGAAAGAGTTGAACGAGTAAAAGAAGGGACTAACCACTTTTCGAAATTTGAATTTTGAACAGGGATAAAATAAAAAGGAAGAGGAGAGACCGGAATAGGGAGGATGGAGAACAAGAGAAAAAGAAGAAGAAGACGAAGGCAAGAAAGAAGAATGAAGAACTAAAGAAGAATTTTAGGATTCTCTCGTGAAACAAACTTTGTTGATGCTGATTTTTATTCCGACCTTTTGATGTTTTGAAGTTGACTTCTCATTTCATTTACATGATGCATGGCTATTTAGAATTTACATTTGATTTCAATTAGATCGAGAGATCAATTGTCTTTTATAATTTTGTAATGATTACTGAGGTATAAATAGAGTAATTAATTAATCTAAATTAATGAGGTTATGACACTCAGGGTTTCTACTCGACCTGTGCACTTGCAGTCACGTGAACTCTTGAGTAAAATTAAAAGGTGGCTAGAATTTCTCTTTTTTTTCATGTGAAAATCCGCAACTTCACAACCACGATAAGTTCACGTCAAGTTTTTGGCGCCGTTGCCGGGGATTTCGATTAATTAATTCCTCTCTTTTTATCTTCGTTTAGTTTAATTAAGTGTTATTCACGGCTGAATCTTTATATTTGATTTCAGGGATTAGTATATGCCCAGAAACGTTCGCAGTCAACTACTTGAATTAGACCCTGAAATTGATCAAACTTTTAAGAGAAGGTTGCGAGAATACAAGCACTCAATCTATAGAGTTCGAAAATAATTCTGGTCCTGAAATCGAAATGATGGCTGAACAAGAAGAGCCAATTCAACCGCGACCACCGGTTCCATCATTAGAAGAACTTTATACTCCTACCACAAATGGACTGGAATATGCAATTCTGAAGCCTGCCATTCAAGCCAATTTCGAGTTAAAATCATCTCTAATCTCTATGATCCAACAAAACCAATTTGGAGGAACTCTAGATGAAGACGCTAATCAGCACCTTAAAGATTTTCTGGAAATATGCGAGACAACTAAGCTAAATGGGGTATCGCCAGAAGCATTGAGACTAAGGGTCTTCTCTTTCTCGCTAAGGGGTAAAGTCAAACAATGGTTACAATCATTGGAACCCCGGAAATTAACTACCTGGGAGCAACTAGTAAAAGCATTTCTGTCGGAGTATTTCCCTCCTAGCAAAACTATAAGAATCAGAAATCAAGTCATTGGTTTCGTGCAAAAAGACCAAGAGACATTGTATGAAGCCTGGCAAAGGTTTAAGACATTGCTAAGGTCGTGCCCTCATCATGGTTTAAGCAAATGGATTTTGGTCCAATCATTCCACAATGGACTCAATTACACATAAAAAATGGCGCTTGGCAACGCTGCATATGGTGTGTTTATAAAGAAAAATGTAGATGAAGCTTACGAACTTATAGAAGAAATAGCTAGGAATTAATATTTCCTGGCTCATTCAAGGTCTAATGAGTTCGCAGCATTAACTCAAACTCGACTTGATGGTGAGGATTTTTCTTCCAAGGTGGAGTATATAGTTCAAAAAGCAATTAGTCGACCGGGACTCAATGAAACTACTCCAACTGTCAATATGATAGCAAGATGTTGTGAAATATGTGGTTCACCTGATCACATTTCTGTGCACTGTGAGCTATTAAAACAGCAAGGGCCCCAACAACAAGCTAATGCTATAGGCCCTTATCCATCGAATAATGACTCATACTCTAATACTTTCAATCAAGGATGGAGAAACAATCTAAAGTTTTCCTACAGAGATAATCCTCAACAAAATCAGGCTCTCATTTGGCAAAACAGATTCAATCAGAGAGCACAACATCAAAGTTTCTCGACAGAACAAGGGTCATCTTCAACCAACAAGCTAGAAGTAATGATGGAGAAATATATGTCAAAATAGGACATTCTGATGCAAAAAATGTTTGAAAAAATTGAAAGCCTCTACATTCATAACAAAATGTTGGAAACTCAGATAGCTCAACAAGTTGCGTCATCTTCAAGACAACCAGAGATCTTACCTGGACAGTCAGAGAAGAATCCAAAAGAGCAAGTCCAAGCTGTAACTTTAAGAAGTGGAAAAAAAACTGATAATACTAAAGAACAAGAGCAGAGGTCTCGACAGAGGCAACAGAGAAAGTTGGTGACCAAAATCAGACGGTTCAACCAGAGGACACAATGAATAGATCCAAACAACAGCTTGCTGAAGGACAGCCTAGCTATTCTTCGCGGATACCATTTCCTAAAGCCCTCGAGAAATCTCGATAGGACTAACAATTCGGCAAGTCTGTAGAGGTCCTAAAGAAACTATATATCAATGTACCTTTTGTGGAAGCTGTTCAAGAGATGCCAGCATATGTCAAATTCTTGAAGGACATTTTATCGAAGAAGAGGAGGATACAAGAAAATGAAACTGTCGCGCTAATTGCTGAGGCAAGTGCGGTAATCCAAAATAAATTACCTCCGAAGCTAAAAGATCCGGGGAGCTTTTCCATACCCTGTGAAATTGAAAATCGAAAGATACGAAGAGCCTTATGTGATCTTGGTGCTTCAGTAAGTGTTATACCTCTGTCGTTGTGTAAGAAACTTGAAATGGATGATATTAAGTCCACGAATATGTTCCTCTAATTGGCAGACATATCTATAAAGATCCTGCAAGGAATTCTGGAGGACATACTCATCAAAGTAGGCAATTTCTACATTCCAACCGATTTTGTGGTTCTGGACATGGATGAAGATAATCAAACTTCCATTTTGTTGGGGAGACCCTTTTTAGCTACTGTCGGAGCAGTGATAGACGTTAAACAAAGTCATCTTACCTTTCAAATAGATGATGACATGGTTGAATTTCGACTAAATCACCTTATTAATTGTCCAGATATGGAAGACCACCATTTTCAACCTAAGCAACTGGATTCCCTTGTACAGAAGGTGGCATGAGTTATTCACATATCAGACTCTCTGGAAATATCTCTTGAAGCCCAAGAATCATCTTTGTGGACAGAAGAAGAAACATACATTCTTACGAGCCACATTCTCTCAACTGAAACACAACACCCTAACGCTCCACTGGAAGACCAATATGCAGAATTTATGCAACAACCTAGCTCAAAGAAGCCAACAAGGCTAGAATTAAAGAAGCTTTCTCAAAATCTCAAGTATGAATTTCTAGGAGAAGACTCCACTTATCCAGTAATTGTGAGTGCAGATTTAAATACAACTCAACTTCAGCAGCTATTGGATAAGCTAAAAGCTTACAAGCATGTCATCGGCTACACATTGGATGATCTCAAGGGAATTAATTTTGCTATATGCATGCACCGTATCCATATGAAAAAAGACCATAAACCCTCCATAGAGGGACAAAGAAGGCTCAATCCCGCAATGAAGGAGGTAGTGAAAAAAGAAGTGATTAAACTATTGGATGCATGAATTATCTACCCCATATCAGACAGCCAATGGGTAAGTCCCATGCAGGTCGTGCCGAAAAAAGGTGGAATGACCGTGGTAAAGACTGAGTCGGACAAATTCATTTCCACGCGAACGGTCATCGATTGGAGGATGTGTATCGACGTCAGGAAACTTAATAAAACCACAAGGAAGGATCATTTTCCATTACCTTTCATTGACCAGATGTTAGAAAGGCTGACGAACCATTCCTATTTTTGTTACTTGGATAGATTTTCTGGATTTCATCAAATTTCCATTCATCCAGAAGATCAAGAAAAGACTACTTTTACTTGTCCCTATGGAACCTTTGCATACAGAAGGATGCCCTTCGAATTATGTAATGCTTCAGCCAGCTTTCAAAGATGCATGATGTCAATCTTCTCTGATTACATTGAAAAAATAATGGAGGTATTCATGAACGACTTTTCAGTGTATGGCACTTTCTTTGAAGTTTGCCTTCAGAATTTAGGAAAGGTGTTACAAAGATGCGCCGAATCTAATCTGGTGTTGAACTGGGAGAAATGACACTTTATGGTACAAGAAGGTGTAATCCTTGGGCATATTGTTTCAGATCGAGGTATTGAAGTTGACAAGGCTAAAACAGAAGTAATTGAAAAATTACTTCCGCCTACGAATATCAAAGGAATTAGAAGTTTTCTTGGACATGCTGGGTTCTATCGCCGTCTCATCATGAACTTTTCCCTAATTGCAAGACATTTGACAAAACTCCTATCTAAGGAGGCAGAGTTTATATTCGATGAACATTGTTTAAAGGCTTTTGAAACTTTGAAAACAGCTCTTACAACAGCTCCAATCATCCAACCACCCGATTGGTTCTTGCCATTCGAAATTATGTGTGATGCTAGTGATCAAGCTGTGGGAGTAGTATTGGAACAAAGGAAAGATAAAAAGCAACATGCAATCTACTACGCCAGCAAAACTTTGGATGACTCACAATTCAATTATGCCACAACTGAAAAAGAGTTTCTAGCAGTAGTTTTTGTAATAGATAAATTCAGATCCTACCTAGTTGGCTCCAAAGTCATTGTGTATATACTGATCATCAAGCTGTGCGATACCTGATTGTTAAAAAAGATGCCAAACCTAGATTGATAAGATGGATCCTTCTATTACAGGAATTTGATTTAGAAATCAAAGATCGAAGGGGGATAGAAAACTTGGTAGCTGATCATCTCTTCTGACTTCAATTATCAAAAGGAGACGTTAACTCTGAAGGCTGTAGTGAAATCAACGACTCTTTTCCAGATGAACAATTATTTTTAATTCAGAAAATACAACTTCCTTGGTTTGCTGATTATGCCAACTACTTAGCTTCCGGAGTCTTACGACCGGATATCTCTTATCAACAAAAGAAGAAATTTTCTCCGATATCAAATACTACTTTTGGAATGAGCCATTTCTGTTCAAAAAATGTGCAGATGGGATATTTCGTAGATGTGTACCAGATGAAGAATAATCTGCTATATTATAAGAATGTCATGCATCTCCTTATGGTGGTCACAGAGGATATTAGAAAATAGCTGCTAAAGTTCTTCAAACAGGTTTTTATTGGCCAACTCTATTCAAAGATGCAATCAATATTGTTAAATCTTGCGATGCCTGCCAAAGAACTGAAAATATAGATAGAAGAAATGAGACACCTCAGCAACCTATACTCAAAGTAGAAATATTTGATGTGTGGGGAGTGGACTACATGTGACCTTTCCTCCTTCATGCGGGTACAAATTCGTACTTCTAGCTGTTGATTATGTCTCAAAATGGGTTGAAGCTATTCCCACAATCTCAGCAGACTCGAAGTCAGTTGTCAAACTCTTTAAAGACATAATATTTCCAAGGTCTAGTATGCCAAGAATGATAATTAGTGATGGGGGATCACACTTTATCGAACAGAGTTTTGAAAAATTGCTGCTTAAATACGGGGTCAAGCATAGAATATCTACCGCCTATCACCCTCAGACCAATGAACAAGTAGAAGTCTCGAATAGAGAAATCAAACTAATTCTCGAGAAAACTGTTTCAATAATCAGAAAGGATTGGAGTTTGAAACTTAATGAAGCATTGTGGGCATATCGGACTGCGTACAAGACATCAATTGGAACAACACCATTCAGGCTGATCTATGGCAAACACTGTCACCTACCGGTTGAATTAGAATATAAGGATTTTTGGGCAATCAAAACACTGAATTATGATTTGCAAGCAGCTTCTGGAAAATGTCTATTGCAACTCAATGAGCTAGATGAATTGAGATTAGATGCCTATAACAACTCCCGCATCTATAAAGAAAGAACGAAGAAATGGCATGATATGCACATATTGAGAAAGAATTTTAAAGAGGGCGACCAGGTTCTGTTATTTAACTCACGACTATGACTTTTTCCAAAGAAGTTAAGAACGCGATGGTCTGGATCACTCACCATCGAAAAAATATACCCTCATGGTGCAGTGGATTTCAAAAATAGTAATTCAGAAACCTTCAAGGTCAATGGGCAAAGATTGAAACGTTACAATCCAGGCGCAGTAAGGTTCGAAGAAGTGCTCTATCTGCAATTAGATTATTAGAAGAAATAATGTCGAGAAAATGACGTAAAAAAAGGCGCTACATGGAGGCAACCCAACCAAATAAATTTCTCGGCCAGCTTCTGAAATCCCTAAACGCACTTCATCGCCCTCCGAGAAACCCTCGGCCATCCTCCACCCCTTCCGATCAATCGGCAACATGAAAAAAAACCCGCACATCATCCGAGTCCCAGACTATCAGCTCGTCGGAGTCTATTAGGCGACGGCTCCGTCCGGACGGCCTCCTGCAACCTACAACCAACCTACGCCCGCCCACAGACAACAATGAAGCTCAGCGTCTTTTGAATACAAGGTTCGGAAACTTTTCTTCTATCCGATTCCTAGATTTTTCTGCTCTTGAATCTCTCGGGTTATTTGAGGATGTCAGGACCATACTCCATCGCTCCCGCCTCCTTCCTTTCTTTATGAAATGTTGGGACCTCTACAAAGAGGTATCAGCAGAGTTCTTAGGAACTCTGTATCCCACCAGCTTTGACGAAGATGGAGTCCCTGATCACATCGAGTTTCAACTGTGTAATCACGAACTCGCCATGGGACTAGACACCTTAGCCCATTTTCTAAATCTTCCCAATGTTGGCCATAGAACTCCCCCACCCTCTTTTCCTACATTTGAAGTTTGGTATCAACTTACCGGCCGATGAACCAATAATATGTTACATGAACTGAAGAACCCTGTTCTTCGATATCTCCATATCCTTCTTACCAACACGATTTTAATCCGTCCCAATGACTATGAGCGGGACCTTGTCTCTACCGATGAACTCTTTATTCTCTGGTGTCTGCTGTCAAACACAGAGATTAACCTTGTATCGTTCTTTCTTCAAAGTTTGATCAAGGAGTCGACTCGTGAAATCAATCCAATTCTTTGTAGCAACATTACACCTTTGGCAGAACACTATGTGTTCTTAGCAGACACCATCCCTACACATGCAACACTAATAGATTTAGACTTTTTGATCAAGGAAGGAGTCTTTCTCATAGTGAACGGTCAACAATTTTGGCGCCAATCCAATCCATCTGCTCTCTTCCAACTACCTGACCCTCGACATACTTCAATTCTAGAAGGCCAAAACTGGTGGATGAATGATTTTATTCAGGTCGCAAGGCCTATTCTCGCATTACCCCCACTATTTTTGGACTACAAAGAAACTTCACAACTTCCCTCTTCCCGCAGAACCCCTCCAAGGTGCATTGTCTCTTCCTCCTCCTCGTCAGTTCCAGATGTGACCCCGTCTCTACCACTCACCACAACCAACAAAGTAGACTTCATTCTGGAACAAGTGACAAAACTCGCGGAAACAATAACTCGTAATCACCAGGACATACAAGCGCTGAAAGATCATCTCCATCGATTGGAGAAACAGAACCTGGTGCACCAACAGAGAATCCAAGGAGTAGAGGAGGTTCAGAATTCTATCCTAACGACCCTCAGTGACATCCAATAGGTCACTGATCGCATCCTTGAACTCCAATCAACTCCGGGTCCCTCTTCCTAGCATAATTGACACTGAGGACATAGTCGATTTTAAGATTAGGGGAGAGGGCAACATGGTACATTTCTACTCTTTATTATTCTTTATTTAACTTTAATTTTTTATAAAAATTTTACATTCAAACTCTTACGTTGTAGATTGGCATTGCACCATGTTAACCTCGCACAGTACAATAAGAAATTCAAATTCCATCCAGTAGCTATAGCCATTGTTGCAACCTGCTGAAATTTTTTTCAAGGACATCTTGCTAGCCCCTAACATTTTAATATATGTTGCAACCAAATTCAATGTCAAAGTGATAGGGCAAAGGTAGTGGAAAGTGATTATTTTGATATATTAAAGAGCTTTACGACTAATCTTACTTAAGCTTGCCTCTGAATTCAACAATAGTTAATAAGGTTGTTAATATTAACATTTTCCAGTGCAGCATGAAACCAAAAGAAAGAAAAAATAAAGAGAAAAACAAAAGTTGAAAGCAAAAGAAAAGAGGGCCAAGAGAGCCCCAAAAGGTACAAAAAGGTGCATTCCTAAGCCGGGCTAAATTTGAGCAAGTAGATCCGTAGGGGTTCATGCCTGGTACCCTAAGAGCAACTGCCCTGGGCTGTGCCGATCGAAAACCTGCTACATAAATTCCCCTGAGCATTATGGATAATCACATGAGTACTGGACAAATGAAAAGAAATAAGAATTCAAAAAAAAGCTTACTACTGTATTAGAAGAGTTGTTATTAACCTTTTTATTATCTGACTTGAATTCTCTGGCTTGAGCTAAAAAGAGGAAGTTGAAAATGTCTTGCTCTTAGTATTTTCATCAAGGTCATGGAATGAAGGAACAAAGAAGAAGGCACTTGAGCAAAGAATTCAGGTTGGTATCTTAAAATGTTGGCGGGAGAGCAAGGTGAAAATCACCCTACCTTGAACATTGCTTGATGACAAGCAAAAAGCTAAGCTTGGGGGAATTTGATCACCTCTTTTTGTACTTATAATCCCTACAATTAAATCCACAATTTTACATAAAAGTCGAACGTATTTAAATGTTTTGATAAATTTTTAATGAAAGAGTTGAACGAGTAAAAGAAGGAACTAACCACTTTTCGAAATTTGAATTTTGATCAGGGATGAAACAAAAGGGAAGAGGAGAGACTGGAAGAGGGAGGACGGAGAACAAGAGAAAAAGAAGAAGAAGAAGAAGGCAAGAAAGAAGAATGAAGAACTAAAGAAGAATTTTAGGATTATCTCGTGAAACAAACTTTGTTGATGCTGATTTTTATTCCGACCTTTTTATGTTTTGAAGTTGACTTCTCATTTCATTTACATGATGCATAACTATTTAGAATTTACATTTGATTTCAATTAGATCGAGAGATCAATTGTCTTTTTTTTCTGCTCTGGTTGAATTTTATCCGAGAGGAAAAATCAGCCATCTTGCTTGCTATGCTTCTAGTAATTGTTGATCTATATTTTATTAGAAAGATCGAGAGATCTACGAAAGTGGTTGTTATGAGATGAGAATCCTGATAGTCGAGTGAGGAGTCAATCCGCGTTCTGATCATTCGTGTAAGATTAATAGGATGGGTTGTAAGAATCGAGAGATCGAACCCTTCTACTGATTAGAGATGAGAGTTTCCTTAATCGATGATCTTAAATTAGTGATCAGTAGTAATTCCCTTTCTTGATGTACGGATACGGCGATTGCAATAGCATCAACAAGTTAATCACGAGAGAATTCTTCTCTTCACTCCTTAATCTTTTCTTACCTTATTTCCTTATTTCTTTTTATCTCAATTCATTTACGCATCTAGTTTATTCTTTTATAATTTTGTAACGATTTTTGAGGTATAAATAGAGTAATTAATTAATCTAAATCAACGGAATTACGACACTCAGGGTTTCTACTCGACCTGTGCACTTGCAATCACGTGAACTCTTGAGTAAAATTAAAACGTGGCTAGAATTTTTCTTTTTTTTCATGTGAAAATCCGCAACTTCACAACCACGATAAGTTCACGTCACCATGCTACTACTTGTCAAAATTATTGTGCCTAGTCTAAAATGAGGCAAACCTTAGGAAGCATAATTTTAGGAGAAAATTAAAGTACTAGAATATGAATTATTTACTAATTTACCTAAATAATAAAAGCAACTTCGGTCCATGAATTTAGTTAGGTGAAATGAAGACGCAAAATAGAAAATATGTAAATTCACATTTTTTATTCTTTGGACAAAAAACTAGATTTTGATTCTTTGATTATTTATTTTTATAAATATTTTATTTGAATCCAAATGGGGTAATTTATTAATTACATATAATGTCTTAAGTAAATAAATAAATAATGGGAAAATCCATTTATTATATGTAAATATTGCCAACTCCAAGGGTAATTTGGTACTCACAAGTTGGAGGCTTTTAACACTCCTCATCATCCTTTTATCTGCTCCATCCGAACTCTAAAAGAAATACGAAGATCTTCTAGCACCTGGAAAGAATTGGAGAAATGATTAAAAGATTAGAGTTTTGACTCGTGGTAGGATTATATTTTTTTATTTTTTATTGATTTTAATTGTATAATTCCCTAACTAGAATTCCTTTGAACTTTTCTATCACGCACCTTCTTTGATTTTAGTTAACTATGAGGTTGAACTCAAGTTTTTCATGAAGAAGAATAAATCCTAGATATAGCTAAATTGTCCTCGAAACTTTATTTGATGATTTGCACACTTTTGAGTTATCCAATAGATGGATCCCCTTTGAGTTTACTTTCATTGAAATGTGAAATAAAGTTAATCGGAGGTATATACAAAAAGTTATGTTATCATATTTGAGATGCTATCATTTTGTCTGTCGAAGCTATTATATGATTAGGTTAAATCAAATATGTTATAAAATTATTTGATAATTTAGGTTCATAAGGACACCGAAGCTAATACTCATTTACAATTCGAATCATTTGAAAATCTTGTGTTTAGTGAAAGTTATAAATGGAGGACCGAACCTTACTCAGTCTGTCAGAACCAAATGTGGGAAGGGACGATGAAGACCAACTCTTATGATAAATAATTACTTAGTTTATAAGAGTAAATGCACAAATGTCATGTAACCTTTGTAATTATTTATATTTCATGTATGCTATGTTATCATTCATAACATAGTAGTAATATGATTATTATTATTATGGTTATAGGATTAGAGGATTAAAGTAAAAAAAGAAAGGAGAACCGCTCGTGTCACTATTAAAGAGAGAGAGAGAGAGAGAGAGAGAGAGAGAGAGAGAGAGAGAGAGAAGGGGAGAGGGACGCCGACGGGAGAGGGTCGCCGACGATCGACGTCCGGCAGGGAGAGGGAGAGGGAGAGAGATAGAGAGAGAGGAGAGGGGAAAAAAAATAAAGGGTGGGATTGGATATATATATATATATATATTATATATATAGGTGGAAATATGAGAAAGCAGAAAAACTGAAAAAAGAAGCATGATAATGAAATTTTAATTATCGATGGCTC
This sequence comes from Pontederia crassipes, assembly GCA_030549335.1. NCBI lineage: Eukaryota > Viridiplantae > Streptophyta > Magnoliopsida > Commelinales > Pontederiaceae > Pontederia > Pontederia crassipes. Next base: position 44,219,919 of record CM060190.1, read on the forward strand.
TGATCGTCGAAAAAATAAATATTAATTATTTTTAAAGTTACCGACGGTTGTGACCATAAAAAAATATTTAATTATAAAAATAAAATACTATATTTAGTTATATATAATATTTATTTTTTATTTTATCGATGATTTGAACTATCACTAATTATTACCGACGGTCGGAATCGTAAAAAATTATGACGATTTGGACTGTCGCTAATTATATTAATAAAATACTCATCATATTATTTACTATACATTTACTAATGGTTACGACCGTCAGAAATTGCAATGGATAGATATCCGTCGAAAATATCGACGTTCCTAATCGTCGAAAAATAAAATAATAATATAATAAATTATATAATTTATTATTTTCATTTCTGACGATTGTAACCATCAAAAATTCCGTCTAAAATTGCGACGGATGGATGTCCATCGAAAATATCGACGTTCCTAATTGTCGAAAATATCGACGTTCCTAATCGTCAAAAAATAAAATAATAATATAATAAATTACATAATTTATTATTTTCATTTTCGATGATTGTAACCGTCAGAAATTGCGATGGATCGATATCCGTCAGAAATATCGACGTTCCTAATCGTCGAAAAGTAAAATAATAATATAACAAATTACATAATCTATTATTTTCATTTCCGACAGTTGTAACCGTTGGAAATTCCGTCGGAAATATTCCTGTAGCAAAATCTGTCACAAATTGCGATGGATTTCTATCCGTTGAAAATTGCCCATCGAAAAATGGCAATTTTCTTGTAGTGTACTTTAGCAAAGGTTGAATAATAAAATAAAGGTCGGATGAAAATAAAAGGATAAAAATAATAATAAAAAAGAGTGTGAATTACAATGGTATGAGCAACACAGATTTATCATCATATAAAAAAGCAAGCATTACTATTTTTAAAAAAGTTCAAAAGTTATTTGATTACATAAATTCAGAAATATGTTGCAATATTTAACCAACAATTTTTTTTCTTATTTTTTTAACCAAATATTTATATAGTCCTTGTAACTGTCAGTGCACCCTTTCATTGGCTTCATCTTTGGCCACAGAAATTTCCATTGCATGATTTTCATGATGTTTAAGAAATTATATTATAAAGATTTATCGTGGTGTTATATTTTTGAAATATGGTTTTATATTTGTAGCAAAGCTAATAATAATAGTAATATAGGACAGTTATTTTTTTCGACTTAGTTTCATGTGTTTGGATTTATATTTGTCTCTATTATACTTATGGATGGATCCAATAAAATTTTAATTTGTAAATGAGACAAAAGAAAATTAAACAGATCATTAAATTATTTATTTTTAATTTATAATTATCATATTTGTTAAGTAATATTAAAATATATCAAACTAATATTTACTTATTTTATAAACATACAATTCATGTAACATTATATCATCCACCCATCGTGCGGCCATCACACTAGTTTTTGTTTAATATAAGTAACTTTGGAATAGGAAAGTAGAAATATGGTTATAACAAAAATCACGATATCAGTTACCCGTTGCCAAAGAGAAAATCTTTATTTGATAATTTAAGTTAAGAGGGATGGATTATGGTAATGTATAGTAAGTGTTGGTAAGGTAGAGTGCGGTGAATATTTATATAAATTACATTTGAATATAAATTAATGGGATGATTTGGATTAGTTTAATTCACTTTTGTTTGAATACAAAATATAATATATGATTTAGAGAATGTTAATTTTGATAAATATTTTTATTAACCTTAAGAAATTTTTTTGATTGAAAAGAAACAAAGGTAGAATGGGAACAATTATTTTTAACCTCTCTAAAACTATTAATTCAAGGGTTTAATTTTAACTCTACTTAGGAACACCTACATATCCTTAATTAAATTAATAAAAAAATTATCCAAATAAGATGTATAATTTTTAAACTCATCCCATACTAATTAAACCTAACCCGTTTCTTCTAAATCCTCCATCCAAATACACCAAATTCTTTCACTCTTGTATCAGAACTTGAGATTTTAATAAAGTAGAATTTAAGAATCTGTAATCCCATCTCTCGAGGGACTATAAATACATATTCCCGTTAAACATAAATCGCAAATCGCATCAATAACTACTTCTCAGTCGGTACTATGATCATTCTCATCAACAGGCTAACCTCTTGGATAATTACCTGACTTATCATAATGTTTGCCCCTCTTAATGGAACTATTATAGGAGGAAAGGAAGTGATCATGGAAGAGAAAACAAAAGCTAAAAAAATGGCCAATCAAAGAGTAAGATATCTACCACTGAAATCAAGCTAACATGAGTATAAAATGATTTAAAAGGATGCATTAACCAATAATATTTAATGATCCAAAATGATGGAAAAGAATAGAACAATTATAACCTTCTAGCCTCACCTTCAGCTCTTTCAGATGAACCAATTTATATTTAATAAATATTTAGGAGAGGAAGTTTACAAGGGGAACATGAATGGAATCCAAAAAAAAATAATTCGAAGCGCCATGTACCCACCCTTATTTGCTGTCAGCGGCGGATCCGAAAAAAAAAAAGGAAAAAAACGAGGGAGGGGCCTATGAGGCTTTCAAGCATTGATGTGCCGCCAAATCAAAGTAAAGTTTTAGTCACTATGGAATAATTGCATTTAATAATATACATTTTATTCTAAAATATGTATTTTAATATCTATAATTAATAAAAATTAGGGGGCAGGCCTCTCATCCTCTATGTGCGTTCGCCCCAGTATAGTAATATACACATTGATTTTATTTGCTTATTTCATATAGTTTTACTTTTATCTCCTGTTTATTATTAATATTCTTATTATCATATTATTATTTATAAACCCGGTTCTACCAGTTAACCTAAGAATCGCTTGGTGTTAGACTTTTCGGCCAAGTCGTCAAAATTTCGATCTTTTATTATTATTATTATTATTATTATTATTATTTTTATTTTACAATCTTATTACAGTTAATCTATGTTTGATCTTTGTGGAATCCTTCACATTTGATTGGATCCGACAATTCTCCTACGGCTGGATCTGTGATTAGGTTGGTTGAGGACGCATGATCCAGCTATCTCCGCGTGACAAAGGCATAGAATCTAAGGCTGTTATATCTTCCAGAGAAGCATTGCATCGTGGCCGGGGCGGACCATAACCGGGGGCTGTCGAGGCATCCAAGGCACACATCTGCCGCGCACGGAGCAGGCCAGCAGAAGACCGGAGGACACAATGAGTTACCAGCCTGTTCCTCCTCAGGAAGCTTACCCTTCGGCGCCTCCGCTGCCGCCAGGCATGCACTAAATCTCTCTCCCTCTCTCTCTCTTTCTCATCCCTCATCAGTTTGAATCTTTGATCTGCCCTTTCTCGATTCCGAATGATCAGAGCAGCAAGACAGAACAGGGAACAAGATTGAATTTTGACATGCATGGTTGGCTTTTGGCGCAGGGTATTCAAGGCCTTACCCGCCTCCGCCGCCACCATATGGACCTCCGCCGCCGCCTTATCCTTACCCTCCCCCGCCTCCGCCGCATCATGGCGGCTACCCGCCGCCACCACCCATTCCACCACCTCCTCCACACGGATACCAAGGATACTTCTATCAAGGCCCTCCGCACCTGCCGCCGCCACCACCACACCGATACGCGGATGATGACTTCTGCCTCTCGTTCATGAAGGGCTGGTATGCCACTTCCGCACTGTTGAATAGTGATCGAATGTTGAGAAATTATGTTCATGCTCTCGAACTGTTTGTTCAATTGTCTGGGTAGTTGATTGAATTTAGACCCTTGGTTGGTTCTGTCGTCAGGACTGATTGGTAGAGGATATGGCTTGTTTTATTTCTCGTTGCACATGAACCCTTGTTGTATATACCGAGACTAGAATCAGAGTTAGTCTTAATCATGATATGGTGGGGGTTTTTTCTGCGAGAATGCAACCTCCTCAGTAGGTTAATATATAGTAATAACCCCTTGAGTTTTCATCCTGGTCAAGTAAGTGCCATGACATGACACTACTCTTCAACGATATCCCAAAATTTTGTACATGGGAGATGTAGGATTGTGATACTACTTTTTGGTGTACCAGCAAATTGTATCATTATGGTAGTTTGAATTTATATTTTTAAATTTCCATTAGGAATTATTTTAGGTAGGGGAATTACACTTATATCTGGTTCAACATCAGGATGCAGGCTACGAACTTGTTGAAAGCCACGGGGACAATTAGTTTGCCATTTATGTTTTAGTATTATCTATCATCAATGGATAAAGAAATATGATCTGAAGATTTAGGGGTAGCAGAATATAGGTGCAACAAATAAATGTTTCTTTAGGGTCCAGAAAATCCTTCTATGGAATTCATTATTATCTTGATGTTTAGCATGAGATGCTTCCTTTAATGAATAAAAATCATATGGAAGAAGCAGCAGCAACAACAACAACAACAAAGTCTTATCCCACTAGGTGGGGTCGGCTACATGGATCATACGACGCCGTTCCGCTCTATTAGCGCCTATATTTTATAGCCGGTCCCAAGCCCGGATAAAGGAGGAGGGTTGTGTTAGGCCCCGACAGCCAGCGTAAAATCCTGTCGAATCTTATGATATGGAAGAAGAGCTATGAAAATTTAAAATACCACATCAAAATGATCCACCCTCAACAAAACCTATGAACAAGGCAGAAAGTAGCTTCTCACTCACTGTAATGAAACATCGAGCTGCAATAAGCAGTTCCCTTATAAATCCTAGTTCACTTTGTGAACTATGGATCATTTATGCCATTCCTCTTATAATCATCAGCGTGGGATATTGTTTGCTCTAGGCCTTTTTTACCAAAACGCGTCACAATTGATGGACATGTCCCATGTATACTCAACATTTGTCTCATGACTTATGCATGAGTGACTAATTCAAGGCATGCCCCGTGCACCCTTCCCCCCTAGGGGACTTAATGTCCTCATCGAGTGATTGCATTCCACCATGCACAGAGGTTCACATGGGGTGACTATGATATATAACATTCGCGTGTGATATAGTCTGCTTTGGGCCTTTGCCTACACAATTTTATGCCTGCAGCATGTTCTCGTATATACCCAACATCACGGCAGGTAGCATTGGGATACTATTTTTTGATTATAAATTGACACTCTAAATAGCAAATTCACATAAGAGATGGTTAAGCACAACCACACTCCTCAACAAGCATCATTTTCCTTCTCACAAGAAAAAAGATCTAGCATAATCAATAAAGGTTCATTAGAAGTAGAAGATGTCAAGAATGTAAAAGACACAATTTCTTTGTCTCGGACAGACAAGAAAATAACCTAGTGAGCATAAAATATTTGAGGAGTTAGATGAATATTTAGTTGCAGAGACAAACAAATAAAACAACTGAATGATACTGGAAATGTGTTATCATTGTATTTTATTTGAATTATTTCAGCATAAACTGGTTACCTGAATCACCATAATATTGACAATGATTTTGTTGGTGAAGATATAATCTCATTTAAACTAGGATGTGCACTATGCCATTTACCTTTAGAATATTTTCTTTACAATGGAGTTAAGGATGATTGCTCAGTGATGAGAACATTGCACTTTGAGAAACCATTAAATTCATCTAGGAAAACCATTAAATTATTATGCTATTATATTGAAGCCATATACATATGTACATAAGGAAATGGAATATAGTGTCCAACTCCCCTCTCACTCTTTTGACGTTGATTGAGGAAGATACCATTAGAATATTTTCAGTTTATGAAAGTCGTGCTGAGAGTAGGTGCACTCATTTGTTTGTTTAGTATTAGGCAACACATGAAAGACTAACTTATCATATGTTTTGACGACTACAATAGGGCTGGGGTTATCAATAACCAAGCATATTGTGGTTCCAATGGATTCCAATGCTTTACCTAAATGTGTATGATGGAGGATGACAACAACAAATTTTGGTCGTCATCTTTTTTCCCCTAAAAAAACGTGTATGATGAAAACAACTTGGAAAATTTACCAACGAGAGATGCTATAGTTATAAGCAAGGAGCTAAAGGTTAAAATGAGGAAGCTAATATCAAGTTCAAAACCCAAAGACACTATTGGGAAATATGTTAACCTTTAATGTTCGACACCCTTGTCTAGATTATTCAAAACACACACACACACACATACAAGAAAAAAAAATTTAACACTTAAACTTATCTATCATCCTGTGCATATACCACAGAGTACATTGTTTTGATGATATCAGGGACACACACAAGAAAAAAAAAACAAATTTAACATTCAAACTTATCTCTCATCCTGGCATATACCACGTAGCATGTTGTTTTGATGATATTAGGGACACACACACAAGAAAAAAAGAAGCAAATTTAACACTTAAACTTATCTCTCATCCTGGGCATATACCACAGAGCACGTTGTTTTGATGATATTAGGGACACACAAGAAAAAAGAAGCAAATTTAACACTTAAACTTATGATATTAGGAACATGTAACTATGATAGATGGGTATTGGTGTATATGGATAGTAACATGTAACATGTATTAGACAACTATGTCATGATATTGTTATTTTAAAAGGGATATTCTTTTTTAAAGAATAACTATTTTCATGTTCATGTCATTCTTATTTATCGTCACTTGAATTTCAGTTGTATTAGAACTCCAATTATTAGCAGCTTAATTTCATCTCGCCTTTAGGTTTCATTTCAAAGAATTCTCAAAGATTTTATCCAATAGGCTTATTTTAAGCCAGAAACTGATACTGCACCAGTTATTTTGAGCCAGCTCGGATAAACTTGGTTTTGATATGATATCAAAACTGGGGGGATCCTAATTATTTGCTTTTTTTAGATTTATTCCCTGTTATCTTGTTCTGGAGTATGTATTATCTAAGTTCTATGTCTGAGCTATTATTACATTTTTGTTTACTGATTGATCCTCTACTGGGAGTTTTAGGGCATTATCCTCCATTTAGTTGTTAAGCTCTCTCTAAAAGAGAAACTGGTCGTCCATGCTCAGTTTAAAGGTTCAAATGTGGCAAAGTATTAGAAGAGGCAAAGTGGAATCAACCATTTTATTTATGAGTAGAAGTAGCTTACTTCAAATTTATCATTTTTTGTTGATAAATGAAAGGTAAAAAAAGAATACGAGGACTTTTGATTTGTTCCACACATGTGAATAAACAATTGGATCAAAATTCAATGGCAGCTGGTGTTCTAACTTCTAAAGAAGTAATACATCTTTATCTTCTGAGTTCCAATAGTGAGTTGATGTGAACCACGCCATATATGGTTTGCACATTCCTTTATCACTTGTATTTTTCCACTGATCCTATGAAGCAATAGTTCTGTATCTTTTTTGACACTTCGACTTTTACAGTTAACTTATAGTTGATTGTTTCTTGAATATGGTAAATGAACACTTGTTTCTTTCTTCTGCAGTATTGCTGCTCTTTGCTGCTGTTGCGTGCTGGAAGAATGCTGCTACTGGTAATCCTTATACAATCTTCGCCCCCACCATTGTTGCGAGAGTGTTATTGTTGTCGCGTGCTGTTGATGTGTTATGTATATCTCACAAATACATTGAATGAGGCAACTCCGGCTATTCTGGTTCTGGAGAAATGAAGTTGTCAACCCATATAGTATGCTGCTCCATAATGTGTCATTATTGGCTATATATATTTAGATTATTTCAAAGACAGATGGATTGTCAAATTGGATGAATTTTAATATATGTCTGTAGCAACATATATATGTAATGTGTATATGCAAATAAAATTGTTTTATAAACACTCGTAGGCCGATAAAATTGGAAATGGGAAAAAAGGTCACGTTAATTTATTAAATATTTTAAAGAAAATAACTTTATTTGTGACATTGTGTACGATAAACAAGCTACAAAAACTCTCTCTATATATATTGTAAAGCGTTCCAACAAAAAAAAAGAACATTTAAACGTCCAAACTTGTTTATAAACTTCACGACGAGTAAAAAGCATAATTTTTGGTAACAAAAATGTTCTAATTTTGAAAATTTATATAGTTTTCTTATTGAAAAGAAATACAAGTATTAATCTAATATAATAAAATTTATTGTCACAATGTTGAAATGTTTTCTGCTCATAAACTTTAATCTGCAGCCCTTTGATCTTACCAGACTAACAAAAAATATTATTTGGCATCAAAATCAACCGTTCGATGCCCTAACGACGTTGGAGTTAAAAAAAAAAAAGATTCACCCAACCCAGCAAATTTTCCCTCCACCACCTTCTTTTCACATCCATCTATCTTCCTCTGCCTACCGGCGAAGCAACTGCCGCACTTCGCTGCTGCCGAGACCCGATGTCGGAGCTTTCGTCTGCATGTCTCTTCGCTGAATGCCGCCACCACAATATCCGGTTCCACCGACGGACCGACTCCACCCGCTGCCGCCGCCGCCGCCGCCGCCGCTGCCGTCATCATCTGACCTCCTCTGCCGCCGCCGCCGCTGCCGTCATCATCTGACCTCCTCTGCCGCCGCCTTCAAGTCCCTGCCCACCCGAACCAACGCGAGCAGCAACTTCTCATCTTAAGTAGGTGATCAATTTGTTTTCATTATTGCATGGTTGCTTCACAGAAAAAAAAAATCACCACGAGTTTTTTCTATCTGCTACTGTCATCCATCACCTCTCCTGTTCTGCCTTCGAATGTGTATTATTTCAATATTAATGTGTCTATTGCATAATTGTGAAAATTACAAGACAAGACACAAGCTTGGAATAGCATAATGCAACTCTGTTGGAGATACGACACAGGACCATGGGAAATCTGTTTCCTTGAGCTATCTACACAGTTCGGACTGCTGAACATACATTGAGTTGGACATGATTGGACAAACCACTGCAACACTAGAACTGTTTAGAAAAATTGCCCAATGGAATCGGAGAGCGACAATCAGGGGGAAGCTTCATTGAACGCTATTATGTGAAAGAATGACAACTGGTGAGAATGGTTCCCACTACAGTGGCAAATTTAGGGCTCACGATCTAACGGGTCCAGGTATAAGAAAATGAAACTGATTAAAAATATGATATGCTGGAACATCCTACAATGGTCCGTCCTAATATAAGAAATATTAGGACAATCAACTCATTATCAATGTCAAATTCACCTATAGTGTAAGAAAATAAGCAATCACTCATCAAAGAATCTCGATCCGTCCCACAATAAATTTCAGAATGTTCATAGTTGAAAAACTCTCTCCATAACTGTAATCGTGACAAGTAAAATATATATATTTTAGTGGTTAGTAATTTTTTTGAGAGGATGGGAGCTAGTAAAATATTGCTAATTATTCAATTAATTTAATTTTCAGTCATGTAGGATTGTATTTCGTTTTGTAATTATGTAACCTTCTAATAAAAAGGTTAAACAGAGCATCGAAGTGATATTTTTAAATTAATGATTTAGTTAAATTATTAAAACTCCGCCTATGTTTTATAGCCGGTCCCAAGCCCGGATAAAGGAGGAGGGTTGTGTTAGGCCCCGACAGTCAGCGTAAAATCCTGTCGAATTTCATGAATATGGATCAACGAATATATGGCGTCGTATGATCCATGTAGCCGACCCCACCTAGTGGGATAAGACTTTGTTGTTGTTTTGTATTAATCAATTAAGCAAGACTAAATGAGAGTTCACAAATTGTAACTCGTAAAAATTATTAATTGTAATTATGTTTTAGATGCAGATGGATGGTAAACAAAATTGTAAGATGAAGAGTTGTGAGAGACTAATGGAAAATGACAAAGATAACCATGGTTAAAAGAATTTTTTCCTGAGAGAAGGTTAAAAGTTGTTGATACTTAAGAAAATGAGATAATACTAAGTTTGTTCTTCTTTTCCCTGTGAGTAAACTTTTTAGTTGTTATTCAAGAAAGAAATAAATGAAACATATTCTAGAAAGAATGAGAGAGGAAACAAGGATGGTTACTGATATAAAACTTGAAGCATATGAAAGAAAGCAATTAAACATTTTCATGAGATGGACAAATAGGGTGAGAAAGGAAAAATGAATTATTTTTGAATCTTTTGATGAGAGATAGTAGCAAAGCAACAAACAACAACAACAAAGCCTTATCCCACTAGGTGGGGTCGGCTACATGGATCATACGACGCCATTCCGCTCTATTAGTAACCAAACCTTTCGGTATATTATTCACCAATAGATCTTGCTCTATTAGTTCGCCAAGTGTCCGCCTTGGCCTCCCTCTCCCTCTTTTAATCGGACTCCAGATTATTTGATCTACTCTTCTTACTGGCGCATCTAATGGTCTTCTCTGAACATGACCAAACCATCTCAAACGATTATCTACCATTTTCTCACTAATAGGAGCCACTCCGACTCGTTCACGTATATGGTCATTCCTAATCTTATCTAATCTTGTATGACCACACATCCATCTCAACATCCTCATTTCGGCTACCCCCACTTTACGTTCATGTTGTCCCTTCATAGCCCAACATTCACTACCATATAACACTGCTGGCCTTATAGCAGCACGATAGAAGTTTTCTTTAATTTTATTGGGTACTTTTCTATCACAAAGAACTCCACTTGAATTCTATGATTAACATCGTCATCAATCTCACCATCTTGTCTTACAATTGATCCTAAATATTTAAACTTTGTCACTTGAGGAATTATATCCTCCCCTAGCCTAACTTTCAAATTGTCTCTAAGTTGTTTATTTGTGAAATTGCTATGCATATATTCTGTTTTATTCCTACTTAAACGAAAACCCTTTGACGTATTTCTTCATATTTCCAATTTTGTATTAATCTCTTCTCTTGAATCCGCTAAAAGTACTATATCATCCGCAAATAGCATGCACTTAGGTACCTCCTCTGTGATACTCTCGGTTATAGCATCGATAACTAAGTTAAATAGATACGGGCTTAAAGCTGATCCTTGATGTAGGTCAATTCTTATAGGAAATTCATTTGTCTCACCTCCGGATGTCCTAACCCTAGTCAATACCCCATCGTACATATCTTGTATCACCTTAATGTAGGCAACACTCACTCTCTTCTTTTGCAAGGCTTTCCAAAGTACATCCCTTGGTACCCGATCATACGCCTTCTCTAAGTCAATGAGATAGTAGCAAAGCATTAATGAAAAAAAATTATGAGATTTTAGATTTCAAAATCTAGTTGCAACCAATCCAGTAAAACTTTTAATAAATATTTTTATAGGTAATATTTTTAATAAATATTAGTAGTTAATATCTTGCAACTTTGTTGGTTTTGAATGGGATGGAACTTATAAATGTTTCACACACTTCTTGTTTTTTTTTTCTTGAAAGGGTTCACACACTCTTGTTGTCTTGCCAGGAGCAAGCCCTAGCAGATATGGGATAATGAAGGTTTGAGGTTTGATTCAATTGTTGCAAATCTTCGCTATACGATTATATATTTATTTTAAGACATAATATGATTTGGTTATGATTGAGGCCCACATTGTATCTACTGTTGGAATGTTGAATTCATTTTACTGTTTGGTGTCAGCAGGTGAAGAATGTAGTTAGTTACTGTGAATGCTTATCCAATATTCTATGTTGAGATCTAGTTTGTGGGGTTTAAAGCTTTGTTGGAATGTGCATGCCTTTTCTTTGGTGACACAATGTCATTATGCCGATAGGGCTAAGTAGCACCAACAGTTGCATGATGGACTGGGAAACAAGATCATGGAACATAAACTAAAACACCTGACAACTTTTCAGCAGACCTAAACTCTCGCAGTGGATTTAAGTTAAACCCTTGAAAAACACACATAGGAAGATAAACTCACAACCAGTAATTTAACCATGGTTTTTAATTTGCTGAATGCACAAGTGCTTTGTCTAGGATGGCTTCACAATGGTTAATTTCATTTTTGAACTCCACACATTAATCTCTTTCGTCTGTTCTCCAGTGTATAATAAAAGTAATTTATTATTAATATTGGACCTACATGTGCATACAATTTGGAGCAATTGTTGAGCTCTAAGATGTTCAGAGAATGGTCATGTTTAGAGAAGACCATTAGATGCGCCAGTAAGAAGAGTAGATCAAATAATCTGGAGTCCGATTAAAAGAGGGAGAGGGAGGCCAAGGCGGACATTTGGCGAACTAATAGAGCAAGATCTATTGGTGAATAATATACCGAAAGGTTTGGTTACTAATAGAGTGGAATGGCATCGTATGAACCATGTAGCCGACCCCACCTAGTGGGATAAGGCTTTGTTGTTGTTGTTGTTGTTGAGCTCTAAGATGTTATTGGTTGGAACATAATCAAACTGTTTCCGAGGGGAGCAATGTTATGGGGACAACATTGTTTATCATGTTCTGAAGCTATACAGGAAATGGTGATAAAATGCATTGGTTGTTTTATTGGCTCCCTTTCCTCCTTTATGTAATATGTACCATTGATTTGGGTGACTTTGTTAGGATTCTTGAGAAATGGTTAGATGTAAAGGTAAAGAAATTAAACATATTAATAGAAATCAAGAATATTTTTTTTGAGAAGAGAAATCAAGAATATTAAACACAATACATTAACACACCCGTTCCTGTTAAGTGGACTGACTCCTCATATGAATATTGAGATGAACAAACATGTTGATAAGACACCAATATGTATTAGTTAGTGGCTGATTAATTAAGTAGTGGGTAGTTAGAAGTTGTATGAGTTAGTGGCTTTCTTTAAGTAAGTAGTGGGTAGTTAGTTATATTTGTATTTGCATGTTATAAATACATGCATGGGTTTTAAATTTAGGGGGGCCTTTGAAAATGTGTTTACCAATTACATAATTGGAGTTTGGTCCACTCCATACGGACTCATGGAGATTTGTCATATCGAATTGACAAGTTATTAGTAGTAATTGTGTTTAAGATTCTTGCACTTTTACTACTAATAATGGTTATCCTATTTTTATTTTCAGTCATATATGTTGTTGTATTTCAACTTGTATCACATGTTTCCAAAGCAAATAATACCTAACTATTTTATACACAACCAATAAACCAGGCACAAGATAGAATGAGAAGTGGTTCAATTCTGATTGGCTTCATGCTGGAGAGATACTTGACACTACAAGAAAATAATTGTCATGCAATTTGTAACTTCCTCTTACTGACTATTGAATCTCCCCTTAAACATGTCTTCAGATGTGTTATCATGGATTTGTATCAATACCTCCGCCCTTAAAAAACCTACTTGCCTCAAGTTGAAAAGACAAAATTGTCCCAAAAAATGAATTCCTCCCATCTCGATTCCATAATCTCGTCGCAACATCTCCTCAAAAAAACTCTCGTCGCAACAGTTGAATAGCTCTACTAGTGGTAGGAGCACCTGCAGGAACTTTTCGACAAAGCTTGGGAGGCAGATTTTCTTGGCTTATGCTTTTGGAATACAAGTTATATTGATATGGAATATTAGGATCCCAATTGGCTTGAACAGTATTTGAGGGAGGTTAGCCATTTGATATCCAACAAAAAATCAACTCATTAAATTGAAAAGGAAAATAGTCCAAATTTTTAGATTGGAGATCTGCACTTCGACTTGTTGGCAAACACACTTGCATCTAATGAAGTTGTAATTTGGATGCCAAATGAGGATACTTTTTGCAAGGCAGCTTGAGTTCATCAACAACTAAATTTGTCAGAAATAAACTATTTCCCTTTCACTTGTGGGATGACTGGAATTGTACTCTTCATAATGCATCTTGCAGGGGGCATAGTGTTAGCAAATGATCGAAAGCATTTAAGATATTTTGGGCTGTAAACAATGACTATGGTACAAGTACAAATTGTTCTCTGACTACATGTAACTAGTATTCATGTGTAAGATTCAAAGTAAACGTCTTTTCCTTTGCACTTCATCACTTTTATTATTCATATCAAAAGGTCTATTTTTCTTCATTTGCATGTTAGTAAAAGCTCTTATGGTTTCTACCCATCTGAGAGCACCTGCAAATTGATATTGTTTCCCTTTGTTTTATGGAAAAAATTGTTTCCTACACGTGTTCAATTGTTACTGATTGCTAAGATCTCTGTTTTTTGTAGTGTGTATTTGTTTGTAGTTTGTACAATATTTTGATACTTATTTGTTTCTGAAGGTTGTCTTTATTTCTCTTTTGGAATGTCTGCAAAGTTCTCTATAAATAGAATCTAATGAGATTGGTGTAATGCTCAAGTTTTGGTGAAATCTATAAAGAATGCTGAGGTTGGAGCTGCTTTAACTCTCCCAAGAGAATTCAAATATTCTGATAGATATGCTTTGTTTGAACTAATTCTTGTTCGAAACTTTGCTCACCAGTACACAACATACTATTTCAATTTTGTAAAAAAAATACGGTTGTAATTTTTAATTTTTCTGGTGTATTCACATAAAACATTCTTGTACAAGTATTCTATGTTGGTCTCTTAATTGATGTAAATAATTCACAAGTCATTTGAATATTTGATTTAACCACATATTTAGTTGTAGTTTGTACTAAACTTGACACATGCTGTACCATTTGAGTGAAAATCACAAATAAGATATATATTTTGTTGGCTTGTAGATAATTCCATATTGAAAATATGATGTGCAATTTATATTATTTAGTACCTTGCTTGGCGAGTCATCTTTAATGACACTTTTCAGCATGGTTCGACACAACATGGTACAATTCTATGCGCAGTTGGCTTAGTTTCTTCTCTGCTTGTTGAATAGGTCTAAATTATAAGTACCATACTTTAGAGATGATATTGGATAGAGACGTCTATTTCATGATACTTATAGTACTTGTCATAACTTTCTTTAATGCTTTCAATTGAGTGTATTTAAATATCTTCTACATCGCTCTTAGTCCTACTTTAAGTGCATATTATTTATTGTTTCCTAACTTTGGAGTTCTCCAAATGACATTATATGAAGAACAATTGAAAGACATTTGTGAACCTTGAAAACTCTACACGTGATTCACCATTGAATCAAAATTTAATATTATATTTGTCTGAGAAAGCAACCAAAACATTTTGATGATATCATTATGATACTATGGATGAAAACCTAGGATTTGAAGATTTTGATCCAATGAAGGATCCATATACGTGGACCCTTTAGAGGTCCACAAAATACTTGAACCCTACAAATCCTGACCTTTAGCTGATGAGGCAAGGCAACCAAACACACACAGTCATCACAAATCCTGACCCCACAAATACTGACCTGTAGCTGATGAGGCAAGGCAACCGAACACACACACAGACTCATCACATGTCCTGACCTGTAGCTGATGAGGCAAAGCAACCAAACAACACAAGCACGGATGTGCGCATACACGTACTCACCCATGCATGCATGGACACATGCACCCCACCCATACATGCATGGACACACACACACTCCCACACTACAAATCCTGTCCTGTAGCTGATGAGGCAAGGCAACTAAACACATACACACACCCCACAAATCCTGACCTGTAGCTGATGAGGCAAGGCAAACAAACACACACAGTCTCAACACAAATCCTGACCTGTAGCTGATGAGGCAAGGCAACCAAACATGTGGGAGGTACTTTAATAATTAAGGGGACTTTATGGATGTGTCATAACTACTTGGAGGCAACTACAGTATGATGTGCCTTATGTGATAATGGGGTCAAATCAATCATCTTTTCTTTGAATGGATGGTGGCCAAGGAGGTATTGAATACAATGTGTTTATAATGGATGGATGTTTCCTCTGTTGGGAATTTTCGGAGATAATTTCACGCTTGGGTATGTAACAAAATATTATTGTGTATGATTTTCGAACCGAAGGTTTGTCCCCTTTGGCTGTCCCAGCGAAATGCATGCATCTTCAATGGGGATCACTTTTTACGTGGAAACATTGATGCGACACTGCTGTATTGATGTACATGTCACATCAAGCTGTCCCAGTGAAGTGTGTTCATCTTCAATGGAGATAGTGTTTATGTATTGGTGTAAATATCACATCAAGCTATCCCAGCGACGTCTTCAATGAGGATCATATTTATGTGGAAACATCAATATGGCACTGCTGTATTTGATCACATCAACAAATGAGGATGTCTACAAAGGTTGGTAGACATCCCTTTTCCAGTTTTAAACCAGAGGTAATCATGCAACTTCATTGTTACCGTCGACCAAGAGGATTGACTGATTCCAACCGAGCAGCAACATTTTCTGATATCATTGTAAAACATTATGCAATTGATTATTTGGTTCCAAATTGTAGGTCCACTTGGCCTTGGTAAGCTCCAGACTTGATCAATTATTCAGTTCAATTGAGTTGGCTAAATCTTATTATCTAGTTAGGGTGGAAGCAATGGATCATCCTTTTTTAGATCACACACCCCTTTCGTGTTAGTTCACCGAATGCCAACAAAGTAGATCATATTTCAACCTTTTTTTTGAGATGGTATTTCAAATCTAAAGAAGCTTGGCTTAGGGAACTTGGTTGTCAGTACATTTGTCTAAAATATGATGATCCCTAGAGGAATCAGTGCTCCTCAGGAACTTTCCTTCCACAGCGCAAGAAACAAATAAGGAAGATAACATTTTGTGGGGAGCAGAACACAGTTGAGACTATTGTATTCCATGCTTCCTTTCTTCTTTGGGAGTGGGATTTTGGATAGTGATTGCGCACCCTCCCTTTTTTACTGCTCTCTTCTTGAGAGCTTACACTTGTACCTGACATTTATCTTCACAGCTATAGACATACATGGATGACAACTACAACTTTAGGTTGTCATCCTTCTTTTTCTCTCAATAAAATAAAATAAGGAAGATAACGAAGACACTCAGAGGTGCTCATCTCCATTTCTAACTTGGATAGGCTGGAGGTACCTCGAGGGTGAAGGACTAAGGAGGGACTGAACATAAGCTAACCTACAAGATAGTGATAAAGGAGGATAGAACCACAGATGTTGTTTGGCATCAAAGATTGAATTAGCCTTGGTTGCGTGAGGATTATAACAACACACTATATTTCATATGTACGCTAGAAGATGGTGCAAAATAAATTTTATTGAGATGCCGCCTATGTTTTATAGCCAGTCCCAAGCCCGGATAAAGGAGGGTTGTGTTAGGCCCCGACAGCTAGCGTAAAACCCTGTCGAATCTCATGAACATGGATCAACAAAGCGTCGTATTATCCATGTAGCCGACCCCACCTAGTGGGATAAGGCTTTGTTGTTGTTGCTGAATGTGGAAGACCTGGAGTTCACGGGTGAAACCTGCTGGCAGAATACTTTTGTGTCTTCTGTAAGAGCAGACCTCCAGGAGAGTGGCTTTGGTAAGGTTGGGCAAAAATAAGCCATAATTTTCTAGCATTCTTATTGGGAGCACCTTCGAGGAGGCATCATATGCGTTGCGAGGCCTAAGAGTGAAGGTTTTCTTGGTCTAGATGGTTTTTCCACTATTTTTATAAGGAGTCCTAATAGGTTCAGCCTGAATGTTATGGATGTGGTCCAGGAGTTTGCCTTTGAGAATCAAGGATTTGACTATCTAACTAGGTTCTTTTTGTTCTTGATATTTAAGTGACTTACTGCTAAAAGTGTGGAGTACTATCGCTCAACAATTGCATTGTCTAATGCAATTTATTTAACTGTTGCTTGAACTTTGGCAAATAGACTATGTGAGGTTTGGTGATATAGTGCATGTCCAATCATCTTTCATTTCTAGACGTTCTATCATGGACAGCTATGTCATGGCCGTAAAAATTTTAAATCACTAGATGCATTATGCAGTATTTTATGTAAGGTGAACTTCTCTGATGCACATGATTCAGGTTCGTCGTTCTCGTGGATTTTGGATAACCTAGATCGAACAGTGTGAACAGTGTGTTTCAACTGTTTCGTTCTGTGGTTTGGCTAGAGGTTTTGTTCATCCCCGACCCATTAGCCCCTATACTATTTGTTCTAGCATGAGGTATTCTCGCCGATGCTTTTTCTCATCATGTAGATCTATAGTTGTGTCTACTTTTACCTACTGTCGAGAACAAGATAGTCTCCTTCTACAATATGTTCTTGATAAATTATTTTTTGTCAAAGGTTCTAGAAAGGCAGCTAGGTGATAGCAATGCTGGCCCAGGTCTTAGGGAATTTTCAGGACTAAGGGTGAACCACTTGGAGTCATCATTTTTTCCTTTAGGGATGCCGGAAAACAAGTCAACGGCATGGGCGATGGGACTAAGGGCAACCATTTTGACACTTCTCTTATCATACTTGCGATTGCCTTTATTAGATACACATGTATGTTCATGTGATTGGACTTCTGTGGTTGAAAGGGTGGAGCACAGAGTGCAAGGGTGGAGTTCACATCCCTCGTCGAGGGGTGAAAACTAATGTTGCATAACCAGGTTTTGACTGTAATTATGTGTCTCTGCTTTGTATATCAGAATTGATAACCTTGGAAGGCTTTTCTTATGGCTACATTTCAAATGGGGTCATGAGAAAGCATTTATTTTTTAAAAAAGATGAGTTGGCATTTGGAGGTGGTTTGCGTTCCCTCATGTTTCGGAGGCTAATGACGTAATTTTTGCGACGTGGTCAATCGTGGAACCTACCATGGGTTTGTGGCCATTAGTTGTCTATGCTTTCTATGGATGTACATTGTCATGGGATTTCAGGGTAAAAAATTGTCAACTTGGATCTTCTTTGAAGGGCGTTGCTATGATCCTTCCTTGAGTTTGATCTTTCTTTATTAGCCCTCTTGCTTTTGTTTCGGAGTTCTCATTTTGGTTTAATGAGTGGTCACGGGACTGTGCACTCTCCATCAAATACCCACGTCTATTTCGGTTTGGCAAAAAATCAGAATTTCTCTATGCCTCGGTCTGGAGTGATGATGTTTGGTTGTTGACACTTCAATCTCCTTTATCTAATAGGTATGCAGATGAGTCCGTCCTACTACTGGACATGTATATAAACACTCACATATGTAGATTTGTTAAGGCACTATGTAGTGTTGTTCTTTCCACTTTTTTCTTTTTTTGAGAAGATTGTTCTTTCCACTTGACAATGATTTTTTCATTCACATTTTTCTTCTTTTGCTTTTCACATGTTTGTAATATTTTGAAATCAAAATCTGATTCAGTTTTGGGCTGAATAAATCAAATGTTTGAATGGGATCTGCAAATATATAAATGAGACAGGAATTAATTCAAAACTATAAGGCACTTGGAATATAGAGAAAAAGCTTTTTTAATGACTTAGATGATATGATGTATGTCCAAACTTGAACTGCTTAAGGGCTACCAATTCTTATCCAACATTTCCTGAATCAATTACTTCCTTGATTTACTGTGGAAACCCCCTTTTGCGAAACCGTATTGGTTGATGTCAATGAACAATGGACTGAATCTAAATGCATCAATATGTATGCTCGAAGGCAATAACACCCTGAAGAGTCTTTGTTGTGCATTACTGCTTGGAGTATACTATTCTTGCTGCGTATATTTTAAGAACAAATAAAAATTCTCAAGATATTTAACCTGACTAATAATTAATTATTTTATTTTCCTTCAGAGTTACATGACTGACAAGTGATCATATGTGTCGGTACTAACTTTCTGCATACTATATTACTGAATGAGATTGTGTTGCTTGCATATAATTGATTTAAATATATTGCCTTTAATTGTCATAATAATATTTGGACTTCTTGATTGAATTCTTAGGTGGCTTTTAATGTTGTTAATTGTTATAACTCTAGTGTAACCTGCGTAGCTAACTGATTTGTTTTACATTTCAGATTTACATTGTATTTGTTCTTAGTTGGATTGGATTTTGTCTTATTTGTTCATAGCTCAATTATGTTCTGTAACATTTCGGGCATGTTTTTATTTCTGTCCAGCATTGATTAATTCCATTAAATCAAACTTTAAATTGATTGACTATTAGACATCAGATTAACTGATGACGATGAACGTCTGATAAATTAACTGGAGATATATAAATGATTGACTGCTGAAGTATATCTGTGATTATTTTTTTCCACCCTCTAATTCCATGCCAGGTTGAAAGGCACCAAACACAAAGAACTTATAGCTCTATCAATTGATTAATTATGAATACAACAACAACAAAGCCTTATCCCACTAGGTGGGATAGGCTACATGGATCATACGATGTCATTCCGCTCTATTAGTAACCAAATCTTTCGGTATATTATTCACCAATAGATTTTGCTCTATTAGTTCGTCAAATTTCCGCTTTGGTCTCTCTCTCTCTTTTAATTGGACTTCAGATTATTTGATCTACTCTTCTTACTGGCGCATCTAATGGTCTTCTCTGAACATGACCAAATCATCTCAAACGATTCTCTATCATTTTTTCACTAATAAGAGCCACTCCGACTCGTTCACGTATATGATTAATTATGAATAGTTGTATAAATTTGATTTGCTAATAAAACCAAATAGCTAGTGGTTGCAATGCTGTCCACAATTATGGTTATTGAGTGTGACTAAAATTAAACATTATAAATATTGTTGCTAAAGGAGAATAATCATTTATCCATATTTAAAATGTTGAAAAATATAATGAACTATTGGAACCATTTATCAACATTCTTCTGGTTCATAATCTGGACTGAATTTCTATACTTGCAACAACGAGATTCTTATACTCCAGTAGCAAAATGTATTTTGCATTGTTGTTTCTGCTGAATATTTAGCGTGAGTATGGTCCTTGCATTATTGCTGGTTCTGTTCCTCTGCTGTACAATTTTCAGCATCTTATTGTCTCTTCCAAATATTCTCCTCTCGTGCATATTGTTGCACAAAATATCAGAAACGTACCAGCACACTTTGACAGGTCAAATGCACATGCTAACTTAGAATACTTAGTTTGGATCCTATGGATTGGTTGCTTCAGTGAAAGAACAAAAGATGCAGATTTGTGAAATATGTTTATAATTGATACGAGATATTTTGTTTAATTCTATCTCTCAGTTTCAATTTCCATTTTCTATCAACATCAGCTGATAATGCCCTTTCAAAAAAAAATTTCAGCTGATAATATAATTCATTTTGATCTTTATTTCTAAGGTACCTTCTGCACACACACATATATATATATATAGAGAGAGAGAGAGTGAGAGAGAGAGAAAGAGAGAGACAGAGAGAGCTACAGTATCTTGAACCATTATAGTTTTAACTGTGCAGCACAACCTTCTTATGCAGGTAATATGTTGTTCAATCAAATCTCCCCAACTAGGATTAGGTACATTAAACACTTGTTAGTCAAGACTACTGTTTTTACATTTTATTGTATTGGCCAAAACATGTATTTGCCTGACCTTCCCCTGTAAACTATCATACGAATTAAGAACACTTGATCTGTCCATGAGCTGTTTTGCCAGAGGCAGCAATCCTTTTGAATTCACTTAAAAGAATGAACAATTGATTTTATTTGTTCGGTCATGTAAAACGTATTATTGTTCGGTCATGTATGCTCAAATCTTATTATTGTGGGAACAAAATAAATGCATATATGACGGAACCAAGACATAAATGTAATTAGTGGTCAATACCTGTAACGATTGCTTTGCGTGCCTTTTGGCGGAGCAAATTGAGCAACTTCTTTAGGTACATTACCCAAAACTTCACACTGTTTGTTGTTTCAGAGGCTACAAATTGCACGTGAACGAAATTTTGTGTTCATTATTTTCTTGTTCTTGTAATATTTTCAATAGGTTTTTCCTTAACAAAGTTCGTGTAATAAAAAACAATTGAGTGAACTTCGTATCAGGTACAGTTATTATTATTATTTTGATGCGAGTGAAAATTTATTTCAAATGCAAGGAATCCTTCGTACATAATTATTAACGCATTTGACCTTATATTCTTCTTCCTTTTTTCCCCATATCAAAGTGTTGTAAGCATAGTTGGAGACAGCTCCTATGCTGCACTGCATGGAACAAAAAAATGCATGATGCCCAAGTTGGTGGAGACTGGACCAAAAGGCCACAAAGACTGCTGTCTTTTGCTGTTGGATTGACAGCCCTAAAAAAAAAAAACAAAGCTCTTCAAAGCACCAGGGCCGGTCAAACAAGTTTCTACAGTATTTTGTAGATGGTACCAGCTGCTGCGAGCAGATGAATCAGGCTTTTTTCTCTTTGGCTCATGCATGAAGTGGTTCTCTTTTATAAAGAGATGGGGGAGAAGAATCTCATGCAAATGCATCAGAAGTGCATGGATGTCGTACTTTTGCTTGAAAGTATCCATCCACAGATCCCTTGGGGGCATGCACACAATGGAAAAAAAAAAGAGAAAAAAAAGAAGAAGAAAAGATAGTGCACTTTCAGCTCCCCACTCACGCACGCACATCCGACCAAATCAATTTATCGGAGGGATGTGGAGGAGGACTATTGCACCTAAATTCGTGTGTTTAGATTCTCCAATATCAGACTTAACACTTTGCTCGCTTCGTGCTTGAGATCTCCAGACAGGCAGACAGACAGGCATGTGGTGCATACTTATAATAAATCCAACGAGGGCTTCACCTTCAAGGTTGATAAGATGCAAAGATAGATGACAAAATAATCTCTTGGAAGTAAGCAAGGTCACCATGTGGTTTGCTCATGTTTTTGCTTGTTGGAAATCAAGCTTTTTCATATAATATGGTTATTATATATCATGGTCACCTGATTCCTTCTTATTTTGGTCGAATAGAAAAGAATGATGGGCGTCAAGTGCATCCATGTGTTTGATCCCTAAAGTAGCATTGTTCAATGATGTATGCATGCATGGATCTTTAAGTTTATGTAAATCTTAAAGTAGCTTTTGCGTTCTATAATTTAGCTCAAGTATGAAAATAATTACAACAACAACAACAACAAAGCCTTATCCCACTAGGTGGATAATTTAGCTCAAGTATGAAAATAATTATGGACCGAAAATTCAGAGATTAAAAGAAGAACTTGTAATCAAAATTTCAAAAGTTTAGTGGTCATTTGCATTATTAATGTCCTGTAGTATGTAAACATCATGTAAAGCATGAATCATCAGTCCACTTTGTCTTATTCTGAATTAATTGCTTGAAGCAAATTGTTAAGGACCACCTTCATTTTGAAACTTCATCTTTCTTACAAGAATGGTGAACATTCATTGAATTTATCATTTATAGGCCAGAAATTAGCTATGCATGGGAGACACATTAGAGAGCAGTCCTATTGGACAGTAGATTCCTTTTGCTCTCTCTCTCTCTCTCTCTCTCTCTCTCTCTCTCTCTCTCTCTCTCTCTCTCTCTCTCTCTCTCTCTCTCTCTCTCGTGTGCCAAAGAAACCATTGATTAAACCGGAAGACAGTGAAGGTAGAATATCCTTCTCTCTCCCTCCCTCCCTCCCTCTCCCTCTCATGTTTGGATGGTAGCCTCGCCAATTACTAAGAGCATGTGACAATGCTCAGATGTACTTACAGATGAATTTTATCATCCAATTGTTTATCGCAGCAAAATTTATGCCCTTATGGATGCAGCAAAGCAACAAAGAATCTAACCAACTTTTATATGCTGTTCCCTTGGCCCGGATTCGTGAGTGCATGGATATCTTTTGGCCTGTTGCTTCAAAGTTATCACAATTTCTTGTCAGTCGCCAGGTGACAACTAGAAACAAAGAAGGAACAGAACACCACGAAATAGAATGGAACCCCCAGAATCCTATTCAAAAATTAAACTTGAAGAACAGTTTGTTTGTTGTTTTCAGGTAAGTAACGTAGTAGTGATTGATATATTTTAACTGTTATTAAAAAAAACTATCATACATACATGGGAGAATGTGCATATATGTTCATTTCACCATTGTATATGTATACCTTTGAAAGAAGGGAATGCACATCTTATCATGGCAGTTCTTTTCTTGTTCCTTTGGTTTGGTGCTCAGTAAATACGTGTAGGTGAGTTATCATGTGGAGGAATATTGCATGGAGACATGCATGCATATATATATGTATATTATATTTATATGCATCATTTGGGATGCAAAAGAGAGGGACGTGAAGCTGTTGTCGTCGGCAAGCAGTATAAGCATTGGAACATGGGCAATAGAACGACATGAACATGTGATCAACTTTTATCTACGTTTCTTCAGCATAGTGCACACATCTACACGTTGCGGTTAAAAGTATACGAATTTTGTGATGACGAATCACGAGTATTCTCCACAATATTCATGGCGGACATAATTACTATTACCAAAAATGACTACCTGCACATACAAACGAACTGGATATGCATTGTTTATCGATCTGACGTCTGAGACTCTGAAACATAACATTCATGTTTTATATATGATTTTCCGATTCTGTTTTTTTTCCTTTTTCATTTCAAGCTATCATCTTAAGTTTTTATCTTTTCGCATTTACTTTCTGCTAACAATCAGTATTATAAACTTAGATCGAATTCATTAAATCACGTCAGTCTAATCATGCATGCAAAATATTTATTACATTTTGGCCATATAATAATTGAAGATTATTATATATGAATCGTCCACCTTGCTTCTGTTACATGCGAGATATCTGTAGGGAATCATCCATGATAGGGCTTCTATGTATGATGCTACGAAGCACTTGTAGATAGGAATCGAATCTGTTGGACTGATAGCAATCAAACAGTTCTTTAGTTAAAGTGTACTCTAGCTAGTTAGATATCATTGATAATCGAAAAATAATTCAAATTTGATAAAGTACAACATTTATATATGTAGATAAAATATAATTTAGAATCATGGAGATGTTGAAGTATATGACGATACATGCCAAGGGTCCTTCCTGTGCACTCACTGAGATTCTGGCAGCTGCTGCAAGTTGGGCTACTACTTTGGCAGCACCCCATGCACGCAATCATGCAACATGTAGAGTAGAGTCTCAATAGTGTCATGGTACGTGGGCAGCAGTGAGAAGCCATTCTAATGGTAGCCGGTAAGACCAGCGTGATGTTTTTTTCTTTCTTTGTTGCTTGGTTGCCCTCGAAATAGTTTTACTTTTATGGGATGGGACAGAGTGAACGTATCTTTTGGCAATGATGAGTCATGGACTCGTGATGGTGATAGAGCGAGCTCTGGGCTTATTCCCACCCCAAAGAAAAAAAAAAAAGTGCATGACGGAATCCAAAAATGACGGTTGTAAAGGCTGTGCGAGCGAGGTGAAAGAGAACGATCGCCTAAACATGCAAGAGGCGGAATATATAGCTGAGGTCAAGTCCCATCATGCCCATCTCTCTCTCCTCTCTCCTACTCTGTGTTCGTTGGTTGGCCCGGGTTCGATTGATGCACCCTCTGCCAAAAGGGGTGGTGCATCCGAAAAACCCAGAACTTAGATATCCATAAATTTTGATGTACACACATATAGATATTATAATATGGTGAAGGACATTTCGTTACAAGATATGCTCTTCTAATTGGAGTTAATTGAACATAAAAAGATTACTGACATAAGTTTATGAGTTGTGATGTGAGAATTGACCTCCATTTCTCTTCATAATTAAGTTTATGAGTTGTCCTAACCGAAAAAAATGTTAGTAGAGTTGTCACATGCACCACTATCTGATAGGAGAAAACTTACTTTGAATTTACTTTATTATTTTAATAATTCTGAACTATGGTGACTTGCACTTTTTATATTATATCTTGTTACTTTAACATATTTATCTTAGTATGATTTTTATCTTATAGATGAGGGTTTAGAATAATCAATTAAATATTAATTCATAATCATTTATGATCAATGGGTACATAAATATAAATAAAAAATTATATATAGATCAAATTAAGAATGACATGAATAATGAAGCAATCATGTATTAGTTAATAATATGAACAATAATAATGATATATAACAATTACATCTTAAAAAAATTGTATAAATCATAATCAAAACTCGAAGTGAATTTGATGGAACTTGGGACATCACTACAAGAAAAATGGTTTATAACGAAGGGAAAAATTGTTGTTATAAGTTAAATTCCAAACATTATTGATCATTAACGACAATAAAATCTAGTCGTTAGTTGGCGTTATAGGCTTCGCCATTAAAATTCAATAACGACGGAAGAAAAATCCCGTCATTAAAAGAATCAGCGGCAAGAAAAATAATGGCCGCTAAATACTATTAATGACCATATCCCCTTGTCCTTAATTATAAATAGTGGCCACCGTAATATTTTTCGCTAACTGATTATAACGACCAGATGGTCTTCATTACTAGTTGTTAATGACCACATTACTTGTCGTTAATAATCATTTTTAACAATCGTTCACTCATCATTAACGTCTATAATTTTGGCCGTTAAAATGATTTGACAACAAGAAAATTAATTTTAATCAAATGTATTTAGTGACCACTTACTTGGCTCATAAAACATAATAGAGAAATAGATATATAAATTACATATTTTATTGGCATTGAAATAAATACATTTACATAACAAAAATAAAATCCACATATATAGCTCAAAACTAAGAAGGATGACAACATAACAATAACAAAATAGAGAGAATGATATTCCATCGGATAATAACAATGTTCAAATTTTTCATGTTTGTGTCTCAAGTTCCACACCATCCTCCAATATTAAGCCATATCACAAAATCCCATGAGTATTTTCTAACAAAATTATAAGAAAAAACAATTATCATTGTCTTCAAAAGGATGTAGATATTGGACTTCTGAACTTCACTCTCCATCTTCAAAGTTTGTGAAATTAAGATGGAAATGATTAGAATGATATATGCAATTAAAAATGAATAGCTATAACATGAAATTCACCTACATATATAAGATGATATCTACTGGAACAAGCCTACAATAAGAAATTACTAAGATGTAAGTTTGATCATATAATCACTAAATGAATAAACATGTGATTGGTAAAAGTAAATATCTTAGAAAACAGGAAATGAATAAACATGTGTTTGATCATATAAAAACAAATGAATAAATACCATACAATAAATATGATTGGTAAAAGCAGCAAGTCTAAGACGAATATTACGAGGCTCAATAGCAAAAGATTGATGTAGCTCATCAAATGACTTCCATGCTAATGAGTCAGAAGGGTGTCTCATTGTTCCATCCTCGATTCTTTTGCTATGATGCAATCTCATTAGAGAAGAAGTTTTTGTGGACATATACAACCTTTGAAGTCTTGGCTTTAATGGAAAATAACGCAAAGACTTTAATGGTAATTTTTTTTCCATTTTGACACTTGTTTCCCCACTATTTTTATCCTTCCTCCATCTAGATGCACCACAAATCTTGCAAGAATCAAGAGACTTAGCATCTTTCCAAAATAGCATGCAATCATTTACACAAGTATCAATTTTAGTATATAAAAGTCCAAGGTCCTTAGTCATCTTCTTTGCTTCATAATATGAGTTTGGCAAGCTTGATTCATTGGGTAACAACTCATTCTTCAAAAATTTCAATAACATTGTAAATGACTCGTTGCTCCAACAGCCAAGACTCTTGATATGAAGCAATTTAACTATTGTTGAAAGCTTAGAACATTTTGAATTTTCATACAATGGTTCTTCAAAATCTTCTAAGAGTCTGTAAAACTTTTTTGCTTCAGGATTTGGCTCCTCATGAGGTAAATCATCACTCTCAACATGCATAGTGTTATTATTAAAATCAGGATACACGTCACGAATAATCTCATGCATATCATCTTCACTTGTATCATGTTCTGATTCGTTAGAATCTTCATCTTCTGAGTCAAATTGTGATTCGCCAAAAGTTTCACCATGATGATACCAAAAAGTATAGTTTTGAATAATTCCATATACTTTCAAATGTGTATCAACCACCTCACGTGTTCTTGAATATGTGTTGCAGCATTTAACACATGGGCATCGTATTTCTTGTTTCTCTCCTTTTTTAGTAAATGCATAATCTAAAAATTTTTGTACTCCCAATATATAAGCTTCACTAAGTCTATCATTAACAAGTTGCATCCATTGCTTATTAGGTACCATAACCTTATATTATATAGAAAAAAATATATCAATACTAGATCTAAAATGTTAACAAAAGAATTTTTCATAAAAAGACACGAGAACAAACTTTAAATATCATTGGATTAAAAGTTGATCTCAAATGGAAAATGTGCTATGGTTAATGACATCACAACATACTCAAATAGAAAAAAGACTTTCCTGGTATTAATCTTCTCATAATGGTATATTTTGAGGCTTGAGTTTGTGGTTACTAGCTTTTCGTTGGTCATGAGCATGCCACGGGCATGCTGAGATGTAGTTAATGAATGGAGTAATGGAAGAAATGTAGTAATTAATGTAGTTAATGAATGGAGATAATGAATTGAGTTTGCATGCATTCTATACTTTTTTTTCAGAATTTCAACCAGAGATGTATCTCACAACTCGCTACTAAAACTTTTCATTGTGAAAAGTAAACTTCAACTATTAGCTTTTTTAATTCCTTCCTTTTGCATAGAGGGGGATGATGAAGGGGAAGCTAAAAAGAAAAACAATAATGGAGCAAAGCTCCCCTAGTTAGGCTTAAATGTGTTATAATAGTTTTTTTTTCTTTTTTGTCAATTCTTATTTTAAAGATGATCAAATTGCTTGTTGCTTGGATACCATAATTTAAACCTTACAAAAAATTATTTATGATAAATTCTGTGATCTTTGATTACATGTATGACAATCAAAACTAAGAACCTCATCAATATGCCCAACCTCTAATTAAATGAGACAATCCAACTATTACATCACATTATTTTCTTTTTTGAAGAATTTACATAACATTCTTCTTTGTTTTTTAAAATTACAAAAAAGCCTATTCATACAAGGAACAATTTTTTTAAGAACATAAGTAACAAATTAGAGGAAGGGAGAGTTCAGGTTCCTACAGAAGAAAACAAATATGTGATTTAAGGTTAAAACAATTAGGGGAGAGAGAGAGAGAGAGGGAGGGAGGGCAGAGAGTGTGCACAAATATTAGCTACCTATAGTTCAAGTTTCTACAGAAGAAAAAAAATATGATTTAAGCTTAAAAATTAGAGGGGGGAGAGAGAGAGGGAGGGCAGAGAGTGTGCACTTGTAATTGCAGTAACAAGGGTATCAATGGAAGCTATAATTTAGATTCCTACAACAGACAAAAAAAGTGATTTAAGTTTCAAAAAATTTAGTGCAGATAGAGAGAGAGAGGGGAGGAGGTAGGGAGTAAAATACACCTGAGATTGCAGCAAGGGGGCCCATGGCAGTGCACTAGAGATGACTTGGAGTTGCTGGAGGAGCAAATGAGAAGGTAAGAACACAATATTCGTGGAGAGGAGGTGTGTGGGAAAGAGCATAGGAAAAGGGTTTAGAGAGAGAGAGAGAGAGAGGGGGGGGGGGGGGGGGGGGAGGGAGGAGGGAGGGAGGGAGGGAAGAGAGAGCTGGGGAGCATACCTGGAGATGGACAGCAGCACCAGTCTTTCCTTCTTCTTTCCCCCTTCACACAAAAGGGACTGGGCACACTATGGTTTTTAAATGAATCACATTGTTGGCTTTTTTTTAACGAGATAAATGTATTTATATTATTTTGATAAATTTATGAAAGGGAAGCCAGTGGACCACCCGCCAAGTGAAGTGGCCACTTTCATAAGTGGCCATTATTTCAACTTTTAATGACCAGATTTATCTTTTTATTGATGATAATTTTTGCTTATCGTTGTTAATCCTTTCATTGACGAAGATATCTTTTTTCGATCATTATTAATCATTATCAACAGCCATTTTTTTCCTTGCCGTCAAAGAGTGGTCGTTAAAAATCACTTTTCTTGTAGTGCATGTTTTTGTTAACATTTCAATCCAAAATTTGTGGCAAAACGTAGGTCGAGTCAAAAGAAATTTGGACAGAGTCACTCATTACAAAATAATCAAGGATTTTTGGAACCCAGATCGTGCCAACCTTAATCTCGATTGAGTTCTACAAAACTCGAACTAGGTTATCCTATGCCTAGGCGAGTCAATTGTGTACCCAAGGTGGGTACCATGCATGGTGTCCCTCGAGACAAGTTTTCTTTCATATTTTGTTCCAGC
The DNA here is from genome assembly GCA_030549335.1 of Pontederia crassipes. Classification (NCBI taxonomy): domain Eukaryota; kingdom Viridiplantae; phylum Streptophyta; class Magnoliopsida; order Commelinales; family Pontederiaceae; genus Pontederia; species Pontederia crassipes. The sequence continues at coordinate 44,249,997 of CM060190.1, forward strand.
CTTTTAGGGTATTAACTATGGAAATTCTATCTATTACTTTCCATGCATTATGTAAGATATCTATATCGTTACCTTAAGGTTGACAAAAAGTATGGAGTTATCCTTCTTCTGCACACCCTACAATTTTTCTCCTATTGTTAGCACATCCTACTATCTCGAGAAGCTCACATATTAAGGGTACATTATATTGCATTCATGTTTATCATCATTAATGGTGTGCATAACAAGCATAACTTTGGACTTCATGGAGTAGAATCCAACCTCAAGGATTCTTAAAATCATTGCACCGAGTGGGTGAATCCCATGCGGGTATTTGAAATGCCGCATGAACTTTGATACGAATAATTTCACTATTTTGCCAATTAAACTACATAACTCTTTCAATCAAATAACAATTCCATAACATAAAACTTATAGAAACTATGTAGTTATGGCAAAAATTTTTATCTTATTTAATTTAATAGAATTTTTGTCTTGTTCATTATGGTTCATCTTGTCATATCAATCATGAACCAGAACAATCAATTAAACATTAATCCATTAGCATTCATGATAATACAATAGGTGCATAAGACATTAATAAAAAGTTATGTATAGATCATATCATGACTAACTTTAGTGATGACAATAAGCAATCATTGAATAATTAACAATAAAATAAAAATAAGAATAAACACTTGACTCGAATCATGATGTGAAGTGTGTGAACACCGTTAGTAACACTGTGGCTTGTGTAGGAAAATGGATCTCATGGGAGCAAATATCCCTAGACGTCTGAATATCCTCACACAGACAAATACCACTATCTCACAGAAAAATCCGAATAAGCTTTAAATTTATAAAGCCTCAATATAAACATGATGAAACTACAAGTATACAATGATTCATGTAGTGCAAGGTTCGTCCCAAGGGAAGATGTTGTGTTCCCTTTGTGAAGATCTCTTTGCCAAAAAGCGTGGGAAAAGTAATTTAAGTAAAGAAGTCAGGATATAAAAAGTAGCACGCTAAAATATACAAGCTTAAAAGTAATTTGCTATACTAATTTTTATAGGTTTTGATTTCGGTGAAAAGGTTTGAAAACAGGAAGTGTAATAGCAAAGTTTGGATATCTATATGATTCAATGCTAAGGACTTATAGGGGAAATGTTGATTTGGGAAAGGTTGATTTGGGATTATCGTTCTTTAGATGTTAAAGTATGAAGCAGACATTCCTACATTCATGAGTTCTCCTACGCAATTAACAATTAGGTTTACTCATGTTGAAATGTCCATTTACTCCATTCTGAAGACAATCTCGTGAATACAAAATCAAAATAATGTGCCAATTTATCTAAGTGTAGGGTTGAGCAGGCAACCTTCGCACCATTCAACTCAAAAGGTCTCAGAATGAAGACATGAGTCCAACCAACCTCTCATTTTATATTGAATTCCTACTTATGATGATCAACACCTCTAGGGTTGAGATTCTCAATATTAAAAAATGGCGAGTCTAATCCACAAAAACTTAAGGAGTCTGACCTTAATTATAAGCACCAACCCTCAATGACATTTCGAGTCGCAACTCAATTTCTAGGCAACCTCTCGGTTCACTCATGGAAGCATGAGGATTGAAGATCTCTTTTGGGTTGAGATGTCATTGACATTAAGGCCAAGGTAGATTAGAAAACAAAAAATAACAAGCTTGGGAGTAACCCGAGTTTGCCTCTCAGAGTACTCAAAATGCACAGATCGTGATCCTTAAAATGTCCCTAAGTCATCGTCCCACCTCTATGTGTGCATACGAGACTCAAGTTGTTGAATACCCTCTTAGGTGAGGATTATCAACACAATAGAAAGCCTGAATGAACCATCTATTCACCTATAATATCAGAAACTCGAGCAGAGGTGAACAAAAACCTAATCTATCACAATATAAGAACTTTGCTCTAGTTCGTCACTTACCAACAAAAAGAGCAAGGAAGAGAATTAGAGTTCCCTCTCGAAATGCGATAGAATGGATTTCTTAGCTCAATCACAAACACATTTCAACACAACAAATCAAAGCATGGAAAACAAGCAATGCGATAGATAATGGAGAACATGAATTCGGCATGTTGTCTATCACAAAATCGGATATCAATGTGAAGAACGAAAACATTCCAAATTCAAACTCCTCCAGCTTTAGCTGACTGATTAATTATACATTGTTAGAAGGAGTAACATAGTATCCAACATGATACATTTTTCCATTAGATCCCCAAAAGTTCACCAAGAAACAACCCCCAAAATTTTCTTTTCTCCTCTTGATGCCCGATGCCTTCAAAGTTTCTCTTGTGCTCTCCTTTATAACCTTCCCCCTCCGGCTGTCTACTAACTTTTCTCTTCCTTTTATCTTCTAGTGCCCTCCAATATGTCCTTAGGAAGCTTCCTTCTTGCCACTGGTGAAAGAGTTGTTGGGTTGTCTCCTAGTTGCAACCTCTTACTTGCTGGTCGGACCGGTGCTTTATGATGAATCGATTAACTTCTTGCATTAAGACCACCCGAGAGACCAAGTGGGGGTAGACACCATCTAGATACCCCCAGCTGCTGCCAAATTCTGCGGCTCGCTTGAAATTCTTATTGTGAAAATTGGGCTCCAGAAAGAGTGTAGATTTCACCTTTTACAAGAAATATTCAGCAGATCATGTGGAGAAATTACAAAGTTCGTGAATTCAGGGGTGAAACATGCATTTGGTGCCGAAAACATAACACACATAGGATGAATACATGTCAAATATAATTAGAATTTCATCATTTTCTCCCTGTCAACTTGTATAAATCATAATAGAAACTTGTCCCTTGTTCGATAGAGCCTATACATTGTGTTGTCCCTAACATTTCAATTTGAACCTTTGGCAAAACCTAGGTCGAGTCCTCCAATTCGAAATAATCATCATGGGTTCTCAAAAGTTAGCTTGTGCCATCCTAAACCTCATTCAGTTCTATATAATATAGACTACAATATTCTAAACGCGGGCCAAGTTCCTTGAAACTTGAGCTGAGTTACTGCAAATCTAATTGGGTTCCACAATTTCCCTTGTGATGAGTTTTCCTTTGTGATTTTCTGAAGTTATTAACTACTAAAAATCTATATATGACTTGTCCATTATAGAATATGTAGGACTAAGGCCATGGATCTATATAGACAAATTAGTTAATATACGAATCTCACTATGTACTTTAAGGTTGAAGAAAAGTTTGGAGTTATTATTCTTTTGTATGAACTATGACTTTTGTCATGTCATTGATGCATCTTACTGCCTCGGGTGCGACAATGTTAATTGGTGTGTGCTCCGATGTTGTAGATACACAAAGAAACCTATTAATGTGGTCCTTCGATCTTGATGTCTGTTGAGCACGAGAGAGAGAGAGAGAGAGAGAGAGAGAGAGAGAGAGAGAGAGAGAGTATCATTTGTGTGAGGACCAAGTGATATTTTATAAGGTATTTTTTAAATTAAATTTAAATATTTTAAAATATTATAACTAAAACCAAATTAGGAATATAATATATTTTTTAATTATCTTATATTTATCCTCTAACTATTATTCTATCTCTATTCGTATTTTATTTGTTTTATCCTTCTCCTAGCCATAATCTTATTTCTTCTCAAACTCTTTTAGTGTCTCCCCACGTGAGAGCAAGCACAAGGTTATTTTTGAAATTGTTAACTTTCCAAGGTAGCTTGAAAATATCTAGATTTTAGTAGTCAAGCTAGAAATGATCATATTTAATTGTTCTAGGATTCTTAGGACAAGACACTACAAGAAAATCGACGCTTAGCGACGCGAAGTAGCGTCTCCAAGAGCAGTGACGCTACATAGATGCTACTAGCGCCTTTATGGCGTGTACTTTGTGTCACAATTTTGAGATGCTACTTGCCTCTCGATAGCGTCTCATTAGCGTCTTCTTAGCTATTCAGGAGATAGACGCTAATACTGGCGTGATCGAGACGCTACGTAGACGCTAATATTTCGCGCCATGAAGCGGAAATGCGCAGTAGCATCTAGCGCCGTTCTCGCGTCGACGACATTTGACGCGAACCTAGCGTCACAAGTTCTGCGGCTCTAAAGAGACGCTATATGGCGCCTCAGTCATAGGCGACGCTATTTGGACGCTACCGTGTTACTCATACCTTATCTACGTTTATCTCGCTATTTGTTTTATATTTAAATCCTATATATTATATGTATACTATATGTTAATCAATAAATTAATTAAATATTATATTAGTATTAATTACACGATTATATATATATGTATTTTTACATAATAAGAGTGTTCATAAACATATAATTTGTTACCTATATTATTTATGTTATCTATACATATAATATATATAATATCTTAATTATGCATATATTATTATATACTTAATCATGAGATTACGATGGTTGATTAATTAAGTGAGTGATATTGTAGTGTCACAGTAGACACTCAATAGCGTCTACCTAGCGTTTAACGAGAGCCACTGCTTGTGTCGACGCTATGGTGACACTATGGGCGTGTTTCTAGCGTCGCATATTCGAGATGCCATATGGTTTTAGATGCTAGTTCGGCGCTACGGTGTCGCTAAATGAATCTAGCGACTCAATGATGTCTGTATTGTGCCTCCTAAGTTGACTTTTTACCCCTCGCTCAATCGGGCACATATAGACATATAAATACGTGTATATGTTGATACTTATATATAATAAGTGCATATATACATATTATTATAACCTAATTTGACACATATAAACAAATACACATATATATATTCACTTCGAATACATATACATATACACGTTATCTATATATATATGACTCGCACATGTATAGACATATACATACACATATATATTTATAATACATATAGATAAACACATTGTTGTAACTTAATCTCCCACATGTATACATATATATACATACACATATATTACATATGTATATATATACACACAATTGTGTTATATACACATATACATACATATTTATAATTTTGTATATACATGATAGATTATCGGAAGAAAATAAAATAATTGGAATGGGGCACAATGCGATGAGACGTTACATTGATAAATAAAATTTCATACAAACAAAAAAATTTGAAAAAAACTTTCAATGAGCGTCTCAATGGCGTCGCGATCATGAGACGCTACACCATTGAGACGCCCCGACGACGCTATGGTGTCGCTACGTTGTCTTAGCGACACATTAGCTTCTCTATAGTGCCGCTCTAGTTGAATTTTGACAGTGTTGGCGCCTATATGGCGTCTACGTAGCATCGCGTTGTATTGCGACGCTAAAAGATTACTTAAATCCCTAACCCCTCTTCTTCGTTTTCACTTTTACTGTTACCTTCGTTTCATCCCACCCGCCCGACGCGCCCCGACGCTCGACGCCCAACGCCCGACCTCTGACGCCCGACCTCCGATGCCCTCCACTGCCGCCTCCGCCCTTCGCCTGACGTCCGACGCTCGACGACCGCCCTCCACCGCCGCCGCCGCCCTTCGCCTCCGCCGCCCTCCACATTCGACCTCCATCCTCGGCATTCGACCGCCGCCGCCCTTCGCCTTCGCATTCGCCCTCCGCCCTTCGCCTTCGCATTCGACCGCCGCCGCCCTTCGCGTCCACCGCCGCCTCGTCCGCCCTCCGCCGCGTCCGCCTCCACCGCCGCCCTTCGCGTCCATCGCCGCCTCGTCCGCCCTCCGCCGCGTCCTCCCTCCACCGCCGCCGACGTCCGCCTCCGCCACCACTACCCTCCGCCTCCACCGCCATCTCGGAATTAAGAAGGCACTAGCCCGCCACCATGTAAATTAAGTTAATTATTAATGCATGAAGTTAAATTAAGTTAATTATTCATGTTAAGTTAAGTATTACTTAAGTATCATCTCTTTGGATCATCACTTAATATTAGGTATCATCTCTTAATATTAAGTTAAGTATTACTTAATATTAAGTATCATCTCTTAGGAATTAAGTTAAGTATTACTTAAGTTAAGTATTACTTATTCATATAGCAATGATGAAGTTAACTTATGTTAATTGTTAAGTTAACTTATGAACTAATTCATGTACTTCCACATTCTTGGTGATAAAATGAGATTATGATTCGACGATGAAGTATTTGAAACATGTGATTTTTGACTTAATGCATGTTCCATACAGAAGAATATAGCTGATGCGTTAAATTTATAACAATAAAATTTGCTAGCAAGTGCATTAGTCGCTCAAGTAATATAGTAATAGGAGTAAGAGTGTCGAACCCACGAGAAATATTATCAATAAAATATCTGAATTTATAAATTAATAAGAGAGAAAAAAATGGAATTTTGGAAAAGGGTTTTGTGAAATAAAATATAGAAAATAAGATAAAGATAAGATAATGGTGTTGAAGTTAGGCCTTATGATGAAAATATATCAGGATAAATATTTGAACCGTAAAAGATAAATTTAATCTTTAAAGATGGATTATGAATTTTCCCAAGTTATTAATTTACAAGATTAACATAACAGAGTCCACAAACTGGTAATTCTGCTATTTAATCCGGCAAATCAAACTATCCTAAATTTAATCAAACCTAAAGTCCCACAAACTGGTATTCGTCAGATAAGATTAAAATTAAGATGCATTGATATGAAAATCCTAGACTGTTAATCACTCCACAAACTGGTATAGATTAACAGACCACATAAACTTGATTCTCCACACACTAGTTATCAAATTTATGTCAATTATTAATTTCACATAAAATCAATTAATTTAATTAATGAATTCTGAAATAAAATAGTCCACAAACTGATAATTACTCAACTCAAAAATCCAAATAATTAAATCAAAAGCATTAAGCACAATTAACTAATTGATCAGAAAAGATTAAAACAAATAATATAGGGTCCAAATAGATTCCCTTCAATAATAATCTCCTAAAATGAAATAAATAGAAATATGGACTTCATCCTAGAAATTCTGGAGAGATAATAATAAAAATAATTGGAAGAATTACACCCAAAATAAAAGTAGAGCTCTCGAATTGGGCAGACAATCGGGCAGCCTCTCGGACTTGATCAGGGTCGCAATCAACTTTCAGCCGTCGCACCTCTCTCCTTTTGGTCGAAGCCTGCAGACTCTCGACTCGCTGTGGAAGAAACCTGAACTACCAAGCACCAGTTGGGATGACGGCTTCTTCGCGTATTTATAGGTGTGGACGACCTTCAATTTGATCACGGTCGTAAAATATCATACAGATGAATTTAAATTTACGAGATAAACTCGACCAAAGATAAATTCTTTTAATCGTTACGCCCAAAGATAAATCATTGTATCTTTACCCCTTTTGAATCTCGGCCAAAACAAAATTCTTTAATCTTTACTCCCTTCGAATATCGGCCGTAACGAAATTCTTTTATCTTTACGCCCAAAGAGATAAACTCTTTTACTCCCTCCAAATCTCGATCGTAAGGAAAGACTTTAATCTTGTTACGTCCAAAAGATAAAATCGTTTATCTTTACCCTTCATATCTCGGCCAAAAACACAAATTTTCTCTCTAATCTCGACCAAAAATGATGATTCCATTTGAGTTATCGCCGTAACACCTCTTTTGAATCGGTGTTGGAGTTCTCGGGCGATAAACGCATTTGAATCGGAGATCTCGGCCGTAAGGATAAATTCTTCGGAATTTCGGCCGATACGTCCAATCGGATTGATCAAATATAATTCTCGGATAATCATATGTTCGATTTCTCCTGCAAAATAATTATCAAAATTTAATTAATCCATCCACAATTAAAATATTCAGAGAATTAATACTAAAAATTGATAAATCCGAAATTACGACTAAAAGTTGTCTAAAATAATGCATGCCATGATCAAATTACAGAAAAATTAACTAAAATAATAATCTAAAATATGTTATATTTTGCATGCATCAATAGCCGACAATGTTCAACTATTAATAGCGGCATATATGTTCTAGGAAGCATGTACGGGGACGACGACTTTGATTACTACGGTGTTATAGAAGACATCCTAGAATTATCTTATTTGGGAAAATCTAATAAAGTCGTTGTGCTAAAATGCCGTTGGTTTAATCTAGAGAAAGGAGTTCAGATCGATCATAAGTTTAAATTGGTGGATATTAACCCTCGATCGAGACTTCAGTCATACGAACTATTCGTATTGGCGGAACGAGCACAACAAGTGTACTACACTAAGTATCCATCGAAAAGAACCAAGGATGAATGGTGGGCGTCATGCAAGGTAAGGAGTAGACTATTCTTAATAGAAACAATGATAGATGACAATGAAACATCATCCGTACACAACGATGTGCTCATTGACGATTACTGTCAAGAAGATAGAGTGAATGAGACAATTGATGTGGCCGATGGAGTTGAGAATTTTCAATTGTTCGATGACGCTGAGCCAATGGAAGAGTTCAATTCAAATGACCTCTTGGATGTGAACGTCGATAATTTCATTGATGATGACTCGAACCAAGATTATAGCGACGATGATGAAGATGATGAAAATGAATCAGAATACGAAACAAGCGAATGAATCCCAGTTATTCTAATGACATAAGTTTTTTACTTTTTTTAAGTTATATATGGTTACCGATAATAAGAGAAGTTTCTTTCTTTTTTTCAGTCATGGTTACTAGGGGTCGAGCATCTGGGTCATCTCGCTCTTTCAAGCGTTCACTCCAGATGAGTCATCCATCACAACCACCAAGTAATATATTTATTGTGAGCTGCTTATTTATAGTTGATTATAATACTTAAATTCCTTTTTTTAATAATATCAGTTCCTCTGCCGCTGACGGGGCACGTAACCGGATCGTCACATAGTAGGCGATCCATTGGTGGGTCTGCTCAGCGTATCACTCCAGGTACGTGACACATTGTAGGCAATAGACAATAGGAGATAGAGTTTTTTTAAAATATTTTACTTTTGTGACAGTTGCTCCACCGTCGACGGGGAACATAGTCGGTACGTCTCGATCGCACGACGATGATCGTCATGACACACTAGGTTATTTTTTGTATATTACTTAATTTTATATAGGAGCCAAATTTTATGTATTTTCTTATGATGACAGTTGCTACCCCACCGCCACCGCCGAGAATATCAGACGCTTCACCATAATCTAGCGTTGGCGAGCGACATCTTACGCTAGGTGATATATTTATTGTTATTGACATTTCTTAATTAATTATATTGATTATTTTTTAATAATGTCAGTTGCTACGTCGCCGATAGAACAAGCACCTGACTCAATTCATTCAGACGAGCGGACTGCTACTGATCATGCGGTACACATCAATCGAGCTGAGAACATTACTGTACATCTATCAACTATCACAATTTTAATTTGGTCTGACACTAATAATTTATTATGTATTAGGGCCCGTAGCTGATGTCGAACCTTCACAGCCTACCCCAACTGTACCAGATGATGATTCCTCTTCGAGTGATGAAGAGGGGTTACACGATAATGTGGTGGTCACTGTGAATAATATTGCTCGATCGTAAGTTAAATAATTTGTATAGATTACTTGTTATAATTTTGGTTATCATTGAAAATTAATTCTTCTTTATAATTGCAAGACCACTTTCATACCCGCTAGTACCGTGCGGGACGTCAGTGCTCTCGTTCTTTCCCACTTGCCGGAAGGGGCAGGATCCTGGAAAGATGTCCCAATTCAAGTGCGAGATGACATGTTTCGAGCTTTACGATACGATCTTCTATTTGGATTACATAATTTGATTTATATTTATTTTAAAATTACTAAGTTTTAACGTTCTATTTGTAGGAGGCAAATCAGTTTCATCTGGATCTTAGTTTAGGGATGATCCGTTGAGCTTTTGAGGAGGTCGCTGCGAAAAGCCTCCGACATCGATTATACAAGTTTCGCAAGGTCGTCACGTCCGTCGGCCTCACTTTGGAGCAAGGCATACAAAGATGTCCAAGACATATTAGGCGCTCGATTTGGGAGTCCCTCTGTAGGAAGTGGTAAGTTTGTATACTTTTACATTATTTTTATGAAAATTATAGTTTTTTGAAAGTGTAAGTATTTGATGTTCACAAAAGGACAGATGAACGATGGCAAAGGAAGTCGGAAAAGGCAAGAGTTAACCGTCTTTCGAAGCCCAAGGCCCACATCCACACAGGGGAATCGATGCGATTTGACGAGCATCGACGATGCATGGTGATTTACATATAAATTTAATTTATCAAACTTTTGACTTATACTTATGTTATCAAATTTGAAACTATATTGTAGGAGGAGAAAGAAGGCGGTCCCGTAGACTTTCGTGTGGTCTATGAGGTCACACATAAGAGCCGGAAGACAAACGACTTAGTCACACCCACTGCTCGTAGGCTTCTGGTAAGTATCATGATATGATCATTTGGTTGTTGCACTATTTTTGAAATACATAATGTTTAAATTTTATAGGATGAGTATAATGCGAAAATGACTGAAGAGTATGGAGATCATCCGAGTACTCAGCCACCAGGTAATGTTTCTTCGTTGGTTTAATCATGTTTTTAATTTATTTGTTTCTTGATATATAATTTATATATTATATGATTGTATAATTTTTCTATTTCGTAGAGGACCCTTTTGTTTGGAAAGAGGTGGCTGGCACGACACGAAGGGGGATACTTGCGTGGCCTCGGCACAGTCGCTCAGATACCTAGGAGGATCGGAGGATATGCAGGAGGTGCATCTGCTCCGAGCTCATCCGCTGCACCTGATATGACACAGCTATCACAGGAGCTATCGCAGTAGTTATCGGCGCAGATATCGCAGCAGTTGTCGCAGCAGTTGGCTCCTCTATTGCAGGCGATTCAGGGATTGATCCCGACGTAGAATCTATCCCCGCGAGGTCATGGACCGAGCACGTCTGGGTCAAACGTCCGAAATGATAACCATAACTCCCAAACCTAGGATAGAAAACAAACTATGCATTTGTTACTTATAGACTTACACATACACATAGTTTGTTACTTCGGTTTAGTAGTTTTCGTATTCTTATATATTATGTCTTTGATGGTTTTATATTGCTTGTGATGGTTTTATATTGCCTGTGATATTTTTATATTGCCTGTGATGAATATCAATGCATTTTGAGATGCATTATAAATTGTATGGGTGTAGGAAGGGAAAACATGAGGCTGGGACGGGTAAAAAAATGTGCATGCAGCGACTCCATAGCATCTCATTGGCGTTGCAAAACATGTCGACGCGGCTTTAAATATATCACACTTTGCGCCCTCTGAGCGTCTCATTGGCGACGCGTGCACGCATATTTGCGTCAATTTGGCGCCCTCCTAGCGCCTAACTTAGCGACACGTGGGCGCCAGAATAGCGCCTCAAGCCTAGCGCCTCTTGCGCGTCGACTTAACGACGCGCTCCTGTTTCTCACAGTCGCAAACGTAGCGTCTTAATAACGTCGATATAGCGTCAACAAGGGGCGCTAGTTGCATCTCATTATCTTTGACTCTAGTGCGACGCCAGTAGCCACTGATTTCTAGCGTCTCAATATTGCGGCGCTAGTTAGACGCGAAAGAGACGCTCTTCGCAACGGAGACATAATACCGCCTCCCTAGCGTCTCCTATGTTGAGTCGCTAATCGCCAATTTTCTTGTAGTGAGAGTTAGGATCGAACAATAGAAGTGCGCAATCACACCAACCAAGAAGGGAACAAGGGCATGTTTGGAAATTTTGTTACCTGATGATGGTTAATTAAGAGTTTATTTAGTTAACAAGGATATGTGTTATGCTACTAAGGTTGTTAGACTAGTTTATTAGTGTCGCATATGGAGAATGTTGATAAGTGATGCCGTCAAAATGATAGCAAATGCTAACCAGTGTGCTAATGCGTAAGTATTATAATAAATATGTAGATTTATCATTTTCAAGAGAATAATTTATAACTAAGATTTATTTTACCCATACTAGTTTAAAAATTAATAAAAATGACATATTTTAAGTGAAAATAAAACAAAATAAATGAAAAAATTAATTGCCTAATGAAAAATGATTTGATGATTATGTCACCTAATTTACACCACTACAATACAACAAATAAGAATTACTTGAATCAATAATATAGTTCAATTCTTAAATTTGAGTTAACCAATGTTTCAAATTTAATATTTGATTTAACCAATATTTCAAATTTAAGTACTATCTTAAAAATAATTATAATAAATTAACTCTTAATTTTTAATTTATCTAACTAATCAAAAGATACATTCAATAGAAATTTTGATTAAAATTTCCTCAAATCACCTTAATTATGATTAAGTACTTTTTCTCATACAACAATTTACTCATAGATCATTATCCCATAGGAAAGCATCAAACATGAATATGTAGGCTATTAATGATTCAAAACAAACTATTATTAAGAAAAACTCCAATACATAAAATATGGTTCAACTAGGCTGTCCTCATTAAAAACACAATCTTATAAAAATAGCATCAAACTTAATACGCATATTTAGGAAAAGAAGAAAATGAAGACTATTACAATGTCTAAGCATGTTCTCTCTAGAATCTCCGACAGAGCTTTGTTATAAAGATTTCTAAAATTTTTCCTCTTCACTTTCAAAACAATGTTTCATAAGTTCCTTTTTGTATTTGCAAATAATGCACAAGGAATGATCCTCCAGGATGATTTTGGTCTTTCTTTTTTAACTTTTTCAGGTGCAAAAAAACAGGAGTCAACTTTTAACAAAAAAATGGATTAAATTCATTTTTAAACAAACTCTAGCATCATCATGGCCGCAAAGATGGAGAATCATAGACAAAACTTTTAGAATTTATTATGCTCACGATCGTGATTTTATCTTTCACGATTGCAATAGTATCTTTCACGATCGAGACAAAATTTTCACACCCATGAATTGCCTATCCATCTTTTCTCATTTCATTCATGTCCATGATCTTTTTTACAATATGTGAACTTTGTTTTTAGTTGAACTTTGTCAACTTAGTTTTTAGTTGAATTTTGATTTCTTTTGGGTCAAAATCTCTATCTCATGTTCTTGCATCAAATTAAAAGAAATTTGAGGAGAAATTAATTTTAAAACATAAACTATAAAATGTAATCAAATAAGTTCATATTGAAACCAAATTAATCCATAGATTACTATTAAATAACAATGAAATACAACAACAACAACAACAACAACAACAACAAAGTCTTATCCCACTAGGTGGGGTCGGCTACATGGATCATATGACGCCATTCCGCTCTATTAGTAACCAAATAACAATGAAATAATGCATAATTTTTCATTCATAAAATTTTCCAAGCTTACTACTTTTCTTATTCTCAAGCAAAATTTAGATAAGTCAAATGTTCCATCACAAAATCAATATCTTTTTTTCTATTACTCTTTTACACAACCATAATCAAAGTATCTTTTTTCAATTCAATACCTAGCTTACATAACTCTTAACCATTCTTTAGTGAATAGCCTCTTGAAAATATAAGTTTGTCAACAACAATAATGAAAATATAAGTATTTCTATGAGTTTTTATACATTATTTTCCTTTTTTCTTATTTTTACAATTTAATAGTGATCAAAGTGTTAGTGTGTTCTTCATTTTCCACAAATTTCAACTAGTTTTCAATAAGAGAATTGCAAACTAGTTGTTTTTAGATAGTTAAATAAGAATCCTTTATGACTCTACTTATCATAGCACAAATTTCAACTAGTTTTAACTACTTTATTTAATCTTTTTTTTTTTCATTTTTTACAATAATCACAAGCTCACCTAATTTACCAAAAGATTCATTTTCTTTCTGCTTGAAGCAAGTGATTTTATTCCTCAACTTGATGAACTTGTTAGGAGGAAAGAATCTCTTCATGACTGCGTGGAATAGCTTATCCCATGTATTAAAGGCTCCAAGTGGTTGAGAGTCTAGCTAATTCTGAGCTTTATCTCTGAGCGAAAATGGGAAGAGCTTCATCTCGATGACATCTTCTTCAACGCCATTCATTTTGATAGTGGCACACATTAATTTGCGAAAAATGACTGATGTGAGATAAAGGGTCTTCATTGCGTCCCCCTCTAAACTGATTCAATTGCACCATTTGAATGAGTCCAGACTTCTATTCAAAATTATTTGTAGCAATCACAGGGCCCACTATACTCGGGGTGGTGCCTCTGTAAGACCTTCTGGCTAGGTCCCTCATTGGAGGTTCAACTTCCCCCATCTATTATTGTTGTTGGCATTCTTCTATGTTCGGTATTCTATTTTGGTTGTTGGTCATTTGTTATTCTCTTCTTACTCTTCGATTTGCTCGGCATTGTCTTTCAATTTTAGGAATATATGGTTCAAGTACCATGTTTCTGCGTAGCATACACAAAAAGAAAAAGAAATTTTTGTCTAGATTAAAAAATAAAATTAAAATTCTAATATTGACGCTCTTCCCTCGCAACGGCATAAAAAACTTGACAAATTTCTCGCAAGTATACGTGTAGGGGTGTTCACGAGTCGGGTTTGACCCGATCCGTGAACAAACCCGACCAAACTCGGCCGAGTTTGGTCGGGTCGGGTTGGGTTGGGTTGGGTCGGGTTTCAATTTTTTTTAGGCTGGACCCGACCCAACCTGACCCGGCCCGGGTTGGGTTAGGTCGGGTCGGGTGGTCGGATTACCCGACCACCTTTTTTCTTTTTTTTATTTTTCTTTTTAATTTTTAATATAAAAAACATTTACTAGTTTCTTTTAAATATAAAATAAAGTATTTTTAAGCATACAAAATATTCTTTTAAACATCCACAAAATACATTATTTTATATATTTTTAAAATTTTAGATGGTATAAAATGCTTAAAATAAATAAAAAATCATTTAAAATTCAAAAAATAAAAGGTCAGGTTGACGGGTCTGGTTGGGTCAAATTGGGTTGGAAAAATCCAACACGAACCTAGGTCCGGTCGGGGTCGGGTCCGACCCGACCCCCAACCCGCGGGTCGGGTTGAATACTCGGGTTCACCGGGTCGATCCGACCCGGTGAACACCCCTATATACGTGGTCAATATCGTAGTATATAAAATATCGTCCACAAAGAAGAAGTCAAGTATTAGAATTATATGATTCTAAATGATATCTAAATGGTCAGAAAAAAGTAAATAATAATAAAAGATAAATAAAAATGAAAAGACAGAATGGTCGCGTAAAAATCAAGAACGACGAAAGGATAACGATAAGTTGTTGAAGAATTACTACAAGAAGAAAATTTCTAGGGCTTTGAATCCACTTAGGGTATTGATAATAGGGATTTTAAAGATATTGAAATCATGAGTGCTCTACTCAATTTTCAAAAGTCATGTATCTCCTTTTCAGGGAAACACAATTCTAATTAAAATAATAAACGTTTACTTTCTTGGTCATTTAATTTATTTTAATTACATCATAAAATAAGATTCATGAGTAAAATAATTATCCTTATTTCTAAGAAATAATGCATTTCATGTCATTCATTTGAAATAATCTTGATAAAATATTTCGTAATCAACAAGACCTTAAGTTGTTTCATTAGATGGCCAATCCAATAAAAAGATATAATGAAAATATGAATGACAGAAAGCCTCTCAGATTATATAAAAATCATCCAAATAATCAAATCCTAGATTTCATCTAACATTAAAAAATAGAGTTTAGCCAAGCATATAGGAAGAAATCATCATCACAATGCAAGAATCATGAAAAGAGAATGAAATTAAGTCTAAAAAAAGTACAAAAATGTAGAGAAAAATAAGAGTTTGTCCCAACTATCTTGATCTCCTAAATAATAAGGTCTGGACTTTCTTTTTCATCCCCAAAATTTCTTTTTATACTCACCTCAAATTAAGGTTACAAAAATGCCCAAAATACCCCCCAAATTAGCCCAATACGACCAAAATAAGTCCAATACGACATAGGATGAGGCGTTACGGTCAGTTTGATCAAATTGTATTAATTTTAGAGTGTGATACGATCTAAAGGATTTTAACACGGGCAAAGTGGTTTAAATACGGTCCGCTTGTATTTTCTAGTGCGAGATCAATATGACCTGATTAGCTTTAATACGGGCAAAATGGCATAAATACAGCCCGTTCGTAGTTTTTGGTGCGAGCTGACTTGAAAGACTTTAATATTGGTTGTCCTTATTGAGTCTCTATAGATGTGTTTTTGCGAAACTTTTATCAGATTTTTATAGTTTCTAAAATAAACCAAACAATAATGTAGATTTCTAAATTTTTGATGATTAAAGATGAAGTAATATAAAACAAATCAATCTTGATGATAATTATATTAAAATAATTGAATAACTACACGATTATCAGTCACCCACACTCTCGAGTCCTCAACTATGTTCTGCATGAGCATCAGTCCTCTCGTTCCTGCTTCCTCCCCTTGCTTGTCTTGCAAACTAGGAAAAACAACTCGACATCAACTGTCTACTACACCTTCCATTAGCACTGCTCCTCTACAATTCATTCATAGTGATGCATGGGGCCCTTCTCTAATTGTGTCTTCTAGTGGTTATTGTCATTTTCATTGATGATTATTCCAAATTCACTTGGTTGTTTCCTCTTAAAGATAAGTCTGATGTACTTGCTTGTTTCCTTCAATTTCAAGTATTTGTTGAACATTTCTTTAATAAGAAAATTTTTTCCTTTCAATCGGATGGTGGTAGCGAATTTGATGCCTTAAAATTCATTTCAGCAAAATACGCATACTTCATCATTTGTCCTATTCACATACATTGGAACAAAATGGTGCAGCTAAGTGCAAACTTCGTCATATCTATGAGATAGCCTTACATTACTTGCTGAGTCTGCGGTACCTTGGTCCTATGCTTTTGAATCTATTGCATATTTAATTAATCGAATGCCCACACCAACCATATCAATGTTGTCGCCATTTGAATTATTATTCCATCTTTCCCTGATTATTCGAGTTTTTGGCTGTACAACTTTCCCCTACCTTCGTCCCTACAACCGCCACAAGCTAGAGCCTCATTATGTAATTTGTGTCTTCCTTGGATACCCATCACAATATCACGGTTATCGTTGTTTAGATCTCACAATTGGTAAAATCTACTATTCTAGACATGTCACTTTCGATGAGTCCTCTTTCTTCTTTAAACTTCCACTATGCTCTAAGTCCTCTTCTCCTGGACCTCCTCCTTCCACTCCTTGTCTCAGCATTCCAATCACGTGGTCCCCCCCCCCCCCCCCCTCCGTAGCCTATCCATGCTCTCCACCATCTTCCTCTTAGCTTCCTATTTCATCTTCGCGACTATCATCTCCCACACCTCTTAACATCACCAGTACCTCTGCCTCTTCTCCTAGACAACCTCGTTCGTGTACCAAGATTAATTATCGTGAACTTGCCGGCCTTCAAACTTCCACTGCTCTTCTCACACAAGCCTCCAACTCTATATCCACATGCTTCTTCTCTGCCAACAAGATTCTTCATTGATGTACTGCTATGTCTGCTAAAATCTTTGCTTTATTGGCGAATGGGATGTGGACACTTATGCCTCGAACTTCTTCTATTCTGTAATTGACTGCAAATGGATATTTAAAACTAAATATAACCCAGATGGTTCTATTGAGGGTCACAAAGCTCACCTTGTGGCCAAAGGTTTTCATCAACAAAAAGGTATTAATTTTTTTGAAACTTTCAATCTGGTGATCAAGCCCACTACTATAAAGGTTGTTCTTTCCTTAGCTATGTCTCAGTAGTGGCTATTGCATCAATTGGACATCAACAATGCCTTTCTTCATGGCGTTCTACAAGAGGTTGTTTACATGGAACAACCATTAGGTTTCATTGATGAGGCACGACATGATTATGTTTGTCTCCTCTACAAGTCCATCTATGGTCTGAAGCAAGCACCTCGGCTTAGTTTTCCAAACTACATGATGCACTATTCTCTTTTGGTTTCACTACCGCTATAGCAGATATCATCATGGTTCTGACCGGATATATTTACTTGAATATGTCGATGATTTGGTCACTACTAGCCTTGCCTCATTGATGCAGTGGTGCAATTTCTTAGGTTCATATTTCTTGTTCGTGATCTTAGTGCCCTATCATTTTTCTTGGCATTGAAGTTCTGCAATCTTCTAGGGGGTGGGCTCTTCTTTCCCAACAAAAATATATTACTGATCTTTTATCTCGCACAAAGATGCTTTAGTCTAAACCTGTGCGTTCTCCCATTCAATTACGATCTTTATCTACAACTACTTTATCTCAAGAGTCTCTTGATCTATTTTTATATAGACATGTTGTCACGATGCTGCAATACATGACCATCACTTGTCCGGACCTCGCTTTTGCTATCAACCATGTTTGCCAGCATATGCAAAATCCACAAGACGAACATTGGCAACAAGTGAAACACATCCTCCACTACTTGAATGGCACAAAACACCTTGGTCTTCAACTATCCCCCTCTACTTTAGCCAATTACATGCATTTTCATACGCGGATTGGGCAGATTGTTCCAGGGATCACAAATCCATCAGCTGTTATCTTATCTATCTTGGGATGAATCTCATTTCATTGTCAGCTCGAAAAGCCATGTACAGTCTCCAAGTCATCTACAGAGTCTGAGTACAAGTCATTGGTTGATGCTATAGTTGAACTTATCTAGTTTCGTTCATTGCTCCAAGATCTCGTTATACTATTCTAATACTATGGTGCGACAACTTGGGGTCGACTTATTTGACTGCAAATCCTATTTTTCATGTTCATACTAAACATATTGAGGTGGATTATAACTTTATTCATGATGAGGTCATCGTCGTCTGCAAGTGCGATTCATTTCCTCCAAGGATAATGTTGTGGATCTCCTGACTAAACCACTTAGCTCGACATGCTTTCAATTTCTCCGAGACAAGCTACGTCTTCACTCTTGTCCAACCTAGCTTGTGGGGACATGTTAACACAATATCTCTGCAACCAACACTAATAGACTTATTTGATATTTATTTATCTGTTCAGATTATATTGTTACACCATTTCAGTTGTAACTTTTTCCATTTCAAATTATACTTAATCATCTGCTCAAATTATGAAAGTCGAGTCGTTCTTCCTAAATTGCAAAGAATAACTTTCGCCAAAAATTGCGAGGACATTTTTTTCTTTTGCAGTCGACATATTTGCTAGAAATTGCGAAGGACACGTTGTTCTCAATAATTTTTGACCAATTTTTTTCCAAAAATTGTGAAGATCGAGTTCTCAATTTTTGATGATTTTTTTTTGGTAAAATAATTGTGACTAAGGAATTTCAAAATGCTCGTTCCACTCTCTTCCATGAGGAATTTCATTATGTTATGCAATTATATTAGAAAAAGGAGTAATGATACATTGAGCATTTATTAATAGAATGAAAAAAAATGAATGATCCAGATGAAGGCCCACTGGCCTTATATGCATGTTATTAACGTGGTACCGATGCACGGGAGAGCAGCTCATCCAATTCATTGAAAATTAAATATATTTTAAAGTTTCTACGCAATTAAAATTTTGTTTTGATGAAGTGAAAATTGGACGCTTACATCATGCGACTGGAAAATTTTTCTGAATCCTAAGGGAAAAACTTGATATGATGATGCATAAACATTATTTTTACATCGCATGCCATCTCTGAAAAAAAACAATATATAAGATGATGACAAATAAAAAAAAAACAAATACTTATTATTAGGATGCATATTACATATAGGTTTCATCATTTTTATTAGTTTACGGCAATTGTGATTTAATCAGCTAAAAGATTAAGAATTCGATTGTTGCTTCAGCAGTTAGATGGAGCTGTAGATCGCTTCCAGACGGAGAGAGAACGTCGGAGAGAGGGAGAAAACAATCGAACCGACGACTCGTTCCTTCTTTGGTGATGAACCGGAAGTGGTCCGGAGAGGTGTTAATTAATCACAGAGAGAGAGAGAGAGAGTCCAAATAAAGTAATCGATCATACAAACAACTGTTTCACGGTTTAGGAGCACTTAATGTTATTTAAGGTGAACTGTCACATTCTCTTAATTGGTTGTTGCGGAGTCGTGTTCCGTAAGAAAGTGGCTCAACGCAAACATGATTCCATGCAATTTATCATCCCAATAATTAACACCTCTAATCTGTTTAATTAGTTCAAAGTCGTGCGTGCTAATCATATACTGCCATGCATGACCCTGTTTAATTAGTTCCAAGTCAATTTTACTTTTATTGCGTTTTCTGCAATAATAAAAAATTTCAAGTCCACTTCCAGACTTTTGCCAAATATTTTTATTTTCAGCTGCCGTATATAAATTATCCTCCACGAAAGTATGAAGGAATGAATAATAGGTCTAAATCACATTAACGCCTTTTTTTTATTTGAAATTTTCAAGAATGCATGTAGAGAAGATGGGGATTTTCACATAAGTCAAAGCTTCTCGAAAGTGTGATTACGAGTTTCACTTAGTAATTAATATCTCATTCAATCAATATATATGTAACTTGTTGAAATTCCCATAACAAAAATAATATCATTACATGTGTAGAAAACAAAATAATATAAATTGGCCGGTACTTTTGAAATGTTATTCTCTTGGTTTCTTTTAATCTAAACTATGCTTATTTTTCCAACTTAATTCTTGAGCTTTAATCTTAATCACTTATGTATTAATTACTTTTGAGATATTTCCAATTAACCTCAAAGTGTAAACTTTGTATTGTATAATATTTCTTAAATTATTTTTTTACTCATAAACAAAAAAAATAAAAAAATTAGAAAATTCTAGGACCACGCTTCAAGGAAGGATTTCGAAAGCCTCTCTCTTTGAACAAGGGCCTCGTAAATTTGTTAGATTCATAAACCAAATTTCACTATTCCTGATTAGCAAAAATAATGTAAGGTTGCTAGTAGCTGAATTCGAATTTGACTTCTAAAATCACAGAATATGGTTCCCTTATTATTTTCGAATCCTAATTAATCATTTATTAATAGTGTTAGATATATGCTGAGTTACTACGACACATAGAAATTAATTAGATAATATTAGAATTGAGGAATGGAGAGGAGATCATAAGTGGAAAAAGGAGCTCTCCTTTGAAGGTATGTTCCAAAATCAATCGGAGCAAACTTTGGGCGGAATGAATTAATTAATTGTTTGTGGAAAAGGGCCACGAGTCAATGACTCGATGTTGCGTGGGTGGGGAATCGTCTGCTCCCCCTCTGCCATTGAGGGCCAGGAGCAGTGCATGCACTGCGGTGGGGCAAATGCATGCTGATCACGGCCGGCTCACAAGTTGCTAAGTTGTAAGGACCTCTCTTTCTCTCTCTCTCTCTCTCGGGATGGGGATGGACTCGGAGAAAACACAGTTCAAATGGACATTCTCCAAGTGCACGATGGATAAAGGAATGAACTCACAAAACTCGTTCCTGACCGGACTGACTGACACAAACATATCTATCTAACTTTGTTTCCTCATGCAATTGTTCCAAATTAATATTCTTTCGCTCGTCATTCCATTTCCCCACTATTAATCTCGCCCTCGTATCATTATTCCATCCGTTCATATATAATAAATCTTAAAATTAACAGCTGTCATCATTCCCTCCACGTATTATTTATTTCTCTCTCTCTCACTCACACACACACAACACTCTTGGGGTTATATTTTATTTCATTTATCCAAATAAGTCTACTATTCTCGTACGTTGATCAAAGGAAGCCATCGGTTTAATTCGTTCCTTTATATTATTTATGATAGCTAGGACCGAGTTCATGTAAGATAAAGTACATAATCATGGAACATTGGACAGTCGTTGTATGGTAACCAAAGCTTAAAAGCAACAACATGCAAAAACAATAAAAAAAAAACACAAAAAGCGAATGTATACAAGTTAATAAATAACCAATGGCACCTAACAAGAGAGTCCGTTCTCGACAGGTGTCCATTTGGGCCATGTCAAGAATTCCGTGAACAGTAAACAATTTATGATGACACATTATACACACAAAAAAACAATTTGTATTTTGGCAGCCTTATAATAACAATAATCATAATATGACATATACAAGGTCCATCCCAATTTAATGATTAATAATGAAGAATGACGATGCATACATGTTTCTCTCAACAACCCCCGCTCTAGGACTTTGTTTACTCCATTGAAAGTTAAACTAATCCCCACTTATATTCATGTACCCATAAATTTCAAAAAAAAAAAAAAAAAAAAGGCAAAGGTTTTTTTGGTGTGTTCTCTGCAAGGCTCAAATGGATACCCTGATCTACGTTAGCATCAATCGCCGCCAAGTATGTATCCATACATGCTCGTCTCTTTCTCTCTCTTTCTGGGAATAGATGGGCATGCCGTACGTTAAGGTCTCTCTCTCTCCCCTCCGGCCTCACCCTCCTCCCTATCTCTGTAGATATTACAAACTAATTAAGAGTAGGTTAAATTCTCTCTCTCCCTCTCTCTCTTTGTATTTGTTTATCCATCCACATAAACAGTTAAGCTCAATCTAATTTCCCCTTCTATATGTAGCCCCCTCCTCTTCGTGGCTCCTCCTTATTGTTGTACTCTTCAACCGAAGGCTTAAGAACACTTACCATGTCGTTCTATGCTCACAGTCAGAACCATCATCTTCTGTTATTTATATCTATATCGTGTGCATAGCCATGATAAGGAGGAAGCTCGAGCTGATGAGCCAAGGGGAGATCAGTTCAACATGACAAGATGGCCCCCGCAAGGAACCTCCTCCGGCGACACTGCGACAGTTATGGTGGGAGCTGCTTCATCGTCGGCGCTCAACCGGAACTCCACCATCTATCGATTGTGATGGCCGATAAAGCCCTTAGTGATGACAAGGGTAAGGGAAAGGACGAGGATGCGGAAGCAGCTGGTAGGAGTGCATCAAAGGAAGGTGAAGAGAGCTACGAAGGTTGGCTCCAGCTAGGCACGGCCGGCAGCGGAGGCGTCGCCGGTGCTGGACTAGGCATGGAGGCCTCTTTGGATCCGGAGATCAGATTCACGATAGGGCGGCAGCATCACCCGCCCAGCGCCATGGAGCTCGACTTGTTCCCCGACAGACCGTTGCAGGCGTTCCGGCGGTCAACGGATCGGCGCCCGGTGCCTCTGTCCCTCCATGCGATGGACCCGGTGGCAGGAGGATACGGATACCGGTGGGGACTGGTGATCCCGGGTTCAGCAACAACAACCGGGGGACTGGTGATCCCGAGTTCAGCGGCTACATCGTCGCCGGCAGTGGTGCAAACGCCGTCAGCCCACAGCTGGAGCCAACTGGCGAGCCCATCGTCGAGCTTGAGCCCCTTGTCAGAGCAGCTTGAAGGTACGGCGACGTCGAGGACGGTGATTAGTCCGCCATTGAGGCCACAGGCCGGCGTTTGGTTGATGCTTCAGGAGGTGCCTCACCAGTAAGTTCAGTTACTCGCTATGATGCACGGGTACTCCAATTTTTTCGACGTATCCGTACCGGGTACGTACCCGGTATCGGTACTTCATGAGTACTCGTGAGTACTCGTATCCATACGTACCTAATAATAAAATAATTTTTAAAAAATGAGTACTTCAATGGGTACTCGTACATATGCTATTGGGTACTCCATATCAAAATTTTGTCAGATAAAATTTTAAAAAAGATAATAAATTATTGATGATCATGTAAGCACTAATACTAGAGAATATGATACACATATATTTTACTATATTTTTTATCAAATGTGAACAATAAAATCTATAGATGTTAAAAATAAGAAGTCATGAGGAGAAAGAAAATTATTAATAACTCCTCATTTAGACATAATCAGTAAAGTGAATAACTAATTACTTATTTTGAAAACTTAAACAATATAAAGATACTAGAAATCTTATGAAAATTTATTTTATATATATTATATATTTAATATATTGCCGTACCTGTACCCTAATTTTTTAGAATTTGACGTATCTCGTACCCGTACTCGTACCCGGTATCGGTACTGTACCCGTACCCTTGCAACATAGGTTACTCGTCATTCTTTCTATGCATGAATAATTAACATGAAAGAATACTCACATTGTGGAATTGTCATATATATATTTGGATCATCACAAAATCAAATTTATCTACAATACAACATCAATCTATTTCGTTTCTGTTCTTACAGTTCCTTTTTTACACCATATGTATAGTGAAACTGATAAAGTGTGTCTTGCACTTTTCTACTTTTGTTACAGAGCAAAGGAGCCCTTTCTGCCTCAGATACACAGGAGCTACTTGAGAATCAAGTATTCATCATCATCGTCTCTCTCTCTCTCTCTCACCCCTCAACTTTTCTTAGTTGTCATATATGCTGCCATTGTTACATGTTAGCAAATGTCGAGACATGGAATATTTTTGTAGGGATGGAAGGATGACAGTGGGATTGTTGACGAAGTACTTAGCGAATAAGCTTGGGATGGGGGATGACTCGGACCAGGTACCAAACTTGAACTCATGTCTTTGGCATGCATTTACAATCCCATCTATAGTTTCCAGGCTCGTCGACCCCTTTTTTTAATTAATTAACCTGGGTGTACACCTTGATGAGCCACTGGCGGCATGAAATAATAAGTAATTTACTCATAGATGTCTTGGTATATATATTTTTGGAGTCCATATCATGTGAAAGGAACATGAGAACCAGAATGCACCTTGGCAAAGTGCTGGTAGAGGGTATATATCTCAGTGGCACATCATTACCGACGCCTGTGTTGTGTTGTTTGTGTCTGATTGACGCAATTATATATGTATGCCATTACACGATTAGGGAACGGTGAATGGTGAGAAGCAAATAAAGAGGATTAATGGATTGTAGATTTGTAACTAATTGGGTTAATAGTATTTAGTCAAAACAAAAACTAAAGTAGTACTTTTTTTTAATACAAATTGACAATTTCATGAAACGGACTCGAGATTGCCAACTCTTGCCGATCAATTTTTGGAATATAATCTTTCTAACCAATTAGGCCAATTGAACTTATTCTTTGATATTGTACAACTATATAATTGATCTATTTCTTTCTTTTAAATTGCTAGGAGTACTATGATATATATATATATATATATATATATATATATATATATATATATATATATGAAGTCTACGGAGTACTTGGCCTATCTGGCTCATCATTAGATTCCTTTGGCGGAATAAATAAGTTGCATGATTGGCTTAGATCAATGTTTTGTTAAAGCATCGATGATAAAAAGGACTTACAGTTCTAGGAGAAAATAGTAGTACATACGCAAACCTTTAGCCCATATATGGTTGATGACTGCTTTCGTATTAAGACATAATTATAATTATTATGCAACTTTATCCACTGTCTTAACGTGTGAGCACATATATAAATTATTGTTAGAGAATACAATTACATATGTAAGCATCCTTGTACCATTAACAAGTCCCAGGGCGGTCTGTTTGATCCCCACCATTATATGCTCCATTCATAGAAAAAAAGTGTCATATAGTTGGTGGAGAGGAGGAAGGGGGGCCAATATCTACAGTTTGTAAAAAAAATGATAGAGCAAACTAGAAGATAAATTACTTGCCTCCAAATCAAAATATGAGTAATTTTGAAATTGGGACCCAACTTTAATATTTTTAATTAATTTGTAATAAATTAGTGTTTAAGAAAATTATCTTGTTACGTATTCTTATCATGTCGTAATTATTTTCTTCAGTGACAGTCTTTTTAAGATAAATGAGGTTATCCCATAAAAAAGATGACACTAGAACTGGTGAGGTGAAAATAATGAAGTTGTTAATTTTATTTCTATTAATTATTCACCTCTTTTAATGTCGATAACTTTTTTTTAAGTTGGAAGATGAGATCATCATATCAGCAAACAATTGATGAAATAATATGCAAAATTTGGCATTGACGTTAACAGAAAAGAAAATATTAGAATATGTCACTTGTAACATGTTGAAAGACATGAATGTTAAGTTATTATATACAAAGAGTAGTTGTTAGCTGAAGACACTAGAAAAAACATTTGAGATTTATGGGGATTTTCCACTCTAAATCCCATAAAATTCATCGATGGAGTTCTCGAGGAGCAATGAACGTTCATCGCAAGTAAATAATTAGTTCAAATATTTATAATGTGGTTTCCCTATTTTCATCCTTTAATTAGAAAAGGTGATCACAGGAAGTGGTTTAAAAGGAGGTATTAGCTGGAACCAATGTCTTAGGATTAATTTTTGGAATCATTTTAAATCTTTCCATCTTCCACACCTTGAACTAAACCGGTCCAAGAAAATTATCATCCTTATTTAATTGAACAAACATTTTCCTATAGTATCTTCTAATTATCTTAATTATTCGATTTTTTTCTTTCTTTTTTCACTCTTTAATATTTCATCTTTTTTCCTCCTATTCTCATTTATTTATACGACAATAACATATTTTGAGGAAAGATGAAATAAGGAGTGGTAGTAGATAAATGAATGAGAAAGTATAAGAAGGAGAGAGAAAAAGCCAGATGGGAAAAGACAGATGAGTCTGAAAGATGTGGGAGGAAAAAAATTAAGAAGGGAGGGAAATGAAGGGAATAAATATAATTTACTATATCTATATATCAGACGATAAAGAGTCATACTTTTTGGTAAATTGTATAATGATTTGTTTATCTAAACATGAATTTTCTGTTCACCAATTAGACCCCCACGGCCTCCGATGCTTTGTCAATAAACTACAAGGAACTTAAAGGGCTTTATAAGGAAATCTTAAGATGTAATCTTGATCGGATCGCAGAGTTGCATCATCATTGAGTTTATAGGAAAAGCTGATTGTTCGATTCATCGATTGAAACTAAATTTTCTTGCTTATGTTCGTCCTAATCATGGTACAAAAAACATTATAGATCCTGACTAATCTGGTTAGAAGTGGGAGTTTTTAGATTTTGTCTATTTCCAGCAAATGTACTTTTGAAATCTCAGTCGCCAAGTCATAGCTAGACTTCATTAGGGAGTAGGGACCAAAAAGATTCAGTCATATTTAGCATATTGGCATTAGGGACCATAACCTACCTAACGTTTTCTCTTTTTCAAGGACTTTGAGAATGTTTTACTTTTTGCCCCCAATGCCGTCAATGTTGGGTCTCAACTATGTATTTATTTTTTTTCTATATTAATTGTCAATACTAGACCTCATGCATTTAGCACGTTAATTAATAATTAGGTGTGTATTTAATATGAAACTTTATGCTGCTGGCGTACGTCACTCATTCTGCTTTTCCACGGTCGACGTGCGTCTAGCCATGCATGTCTTCGGGGTCAATACTTGGCTAACGGCATACATGTCACCGTTGATATTCTACTCGCTAAATTATTTTATGACAGCTCTACTGCATGCATGATTGAAAAGTCAGAACTCAGAACCAATTTTTTTTTTCCTTAAGGCATATTAATTAGTACTCTTTCTATTCATATGTATGCTAGAAACATACTTGCTTCGTGCACGAGTATGCTAATTGCTCAGTGCCATAAGTACTATGTGCATATATATGATGCAAAAATTAATTCCGATTGTATTTCATAAATACAATCATAGGGTATAAAGAAGGTCATCTTTTAATGACATCATGATGGATTCGATGATAGAAGTTTCCAATTAAGTGGAGGAGCCAGCCTAAACATTAAACAGTTTAGTGCACTATTTCCGCTTAGTGTCCACAAATTGATTAAGATTTAAAGATAAATCTTATCTGCAGACAGCATGAAACGAACCAATCTTGCAACCAAACGGATCGATTCCAAGTATATATAATACGTGATGTCACTGTGCCGAAAGGACATGATAAGATGAGCACAGCAGCTAGAAAAGGCCAGGCCAATATCATTAAAGTCATGATCTGTTTCCGAGAGGAAAAAAATATAGATATTAATTAAAGATTCATGCACGCACGAACTTTACTGATGGACCACACTTGACACGATCACAATGATGGCTGAGTTGCCTCAGTCATGCTTTCGCAGAGCTTACGGCAAAGCCTTGAGGATTCTTGGTGCAATGTCCTTGCCTTAGGATCGTGTGGTTACGTGATGCCCACCAATGCATGTTAATGCCCCAGTTGATGAAACTTGAGGGAAGATTGGTGAGCGATCTCCTTGTGCATGCACACGCATGGAGGGCTATTCTTAGTAGGTGAAGAGGAGGGCATCATTCATATATATGCATATATAAGACGATGCCAAAGGCAAAGCTTTAAAGGGACCACCTCGAACACCTCCAAAGATCAAACATTCATAAAGATCTGGTGAGAAAATGCCATGCGAAAGGTGCTTGCTCGAAGGCGATCGCATGCAACGTCTAGTAGAAGAATCAAAGCGAAGCCTTGGAGGTGACTGGACACAGAAGGCGTTGAGGTGTCCACCTTTCATGTTGTTGTTAGCAAGTTAATTACATATGGTAGAATAGGAGGTTGTGGCGTACGTTGAGGTGGGAACGTTGACATGTTTTGGCTTCTACGAGTGGTAAAGGCAACTTGATGAGGACGTGCATGAGGTGAGTTGTTTTGTCACGTTTGGAATATATACCTGAAAAAGATAATTTATACCATGTATAAATAAAATTCTATTATTAATCTGTTGTAATTAAAAGGAAAAAGGCAGACTTTCTGTTGGACCTATTCTGATTCTTGCGAAGATTCTTTGATATCTTTGCACACCTAGACATCAAAAGTGTATTAACTTTTTGCAAAGTATTTTTAGGTTGTACATTACCTTTTATGTACTAGTAATTTTAAGATGCATATATATGCCCGTGACAAATTGAATACTTGCATCCTTGTTAGCTAGCATTTAAAATTAAAGTTACGATTATTTTTAATTTGCAACTTAAGTTCTCATAAGTAGCTAGAGAGATATTATTGACATGGAATGGGCATAGAATTATATATAGATAGCTACTTTGGTGCTTGGTAGCAAAGCAAGGGAATTGGCCAAGAATTTGGGTTGGATGCACAATGATTATGAGACCAAGTGGTTGATAAAATGTTCTCTTGTGAAAGTGGCCCAAAAAGCTGTCGAGTGAAGGAAAACTAGTGGGTTGAGTATAATGATGACAACTAGCTAGTGCTTAAGTAAGTCATCCCTGATCGATTGCACAACAATATATATATATATATATATATATATATATATATATATATATATATATATATATATAACAAGAGTGGTGATCTAGTCCTTTCCTATTTTTATGTCTTCTTTATCGACTCACTTAGATACATGAAGATAATAATCCCTTTACTATATATTAAAGAACAGAAAAAAATAGTGACTCTTTCTCTCTCATTTTTTTTTGCTTTTATTTCCTATCCTTAGTTTTCTTTGAGACGTGATCGTAAGTGATGAATCCCCTACGACATTCAGTACTAAAGCCTTAGTAATTACATATATATGCAACCATGACAACAGTTTCATGTCCAAATTAACTTTCAAAATGAATAACACTATTAAGCTAGTAATTACATACTTCCTGCATGAACCACATACTCTCCCAAGCTAGTGTTTTCTGCATAATACCTAAATCATGGGGTTTGATCAATATTTATCTGCTGTAATTTGTTCACACTAATTTGTCTTTATTTGTAAAATTCCCATCAGGTAGAGATCACGTGTAGAGGCCAGCAGCTTCCTCCGTACATGTCACTACAACATGTTCGTGATAACATATGGTGCCCAGGAGAGGTAGTAGAGCTGCACCCAGGCTTATCAGGTAACAACCACATCATGATCATAAACTACAGCAGAAAGTAAAAGTGAGAAGTTTTTGCGGTTTCTGCAACATCAACGAGGCCTAACAGATCATGCCCATGAAAGTTTTTTGTTCCTCAAAAGGTTCTTAGTGGGAAATTATGACCCGAAGAAGTAAGCTGATCCTTTAACCAACTGGTCACGGCATGTTAACACCACAAGTGTATAGTGAAATTAGAGCCTTCCTGATCAGATTGATATTCTTTAACCTCTAGTTCACTAATTCAAGCATTTCATTCTTGTTGTCCACTTGTTTCATGCCTTGCTCAACATTTGGTCATGCTCATGGATCATTAATTCTTTTTTACCTTCCGGCTGGGGTAAGCAAGTTTATAAGGCCAAAGGTTACTTTGGAGGATAAGCCTTTCAAGCATCAATATAACTCAATCTTCTGATGATGATAACTGATCAACCTCGTCACAGTATTATGCAACAGCAAATATGTAACATCCGGAAAACGTATTCTCTCTTCACGTGTGTCCGAATGCAACTCCCAAAGGATAGAAAAAACTTTGACCTCACTTCGACCGATGGACTAACTAGTCAACGAAAGGAATGCATAATGATGTAAGAAAATTGATTTAAAACATATATGTCTTATGCTAAATAAATTACGAACATTGAAATAAAATTCAATAAGTACGACTCGATGGATGCAATTCACAAATGATGATAAATATTTCTTATTACAAGGAAGACACTGAAACATGAATCAGGATTTTCCCAAGTGCAAATGGTCACACCACGAGCAACACTTCATAACGCATTATGGTATATGTATTCTTGCATACATGGTATGATCTAGTACATGAGAGAATTTCTTCCAATGAAATGTTGAAATAAAACAAACAGATATATGCTTTATAATTCATAGACATATAATCATGTAACATAATATCATTTTCATCAAAAGATAAATTCGTCTTCATAAAACATAACTACATTAGATATCCATTCACTTTCCCTTTCAGTCAATCTTTGCTTTCTTAACTTGTACTTTATGAGTAATCTTTCTTAATTTCTTCGTTTAATCTTGAAGAGCTATTCATCTTCAAGAATACATCATGTCACTTCACATATTATATCGTCAATTACTTTAATACTTTACACATCACAATAGTATCTCCTAGTGGAGCACAAATCTCACTCAAATATTTTGATTTGTTCACAAGTGAAAAGTATTGTACAATAGGATTGGTAGTCACTAATATGTTGCACTCATCGATATACAATTTCATTCTATTACTTTCAACTACACTACCAATCACTACCATTTATTTTTCAATTAGAAACCATCGAATCGTTCTCCTTTATCAATACATGAACATAATGATTGGCTTTTTATAACTTATCTTGATTAAACCAGCAAGGTCTATCTTCTCATTCAGCACCTAACTTTGCCTCATATGATAATACGGGTATGATTAATCAAAAGGGCTAAAGCATATCACTACAAAAGAAGTTTCATATGGCAACAGAAAATAATATAAGTTGGCATTAGAGATGGCAATATTCCCCGTCCGATCGGGGGAATCCCCAATCGAGGCCTCGAACTCGGGAAATTTTTTTCCCGCAGAGTCGGGGATGGGGAAAAATTATCCCCGAACCCTCTTTCGGGGATCGGGGCGGGGGGAGTTGTCCCCGCTCCGCGGGGCCTCAAATCCTCACACCCCAAAGAAAAAGTGAGTGTACAACAATAGTCCCACATTAATAGTAGTAGGAAAGTGAGGGTAAATAGACAAGTATAAATGAATGGAAAGACTAATGGGTCAATATTGAATATTTACGGAGAAAGTCCACCTTAGATATTTTCTAAATTTATAATAATATTTTTATCAAATTATCTCTTAATAAAAAAATTAATAAAAAATTTTGACTGAACCAAAAAATACGGTTTAACTTAATTTTTTCTGATTTTTTATCTGTTCGATTCGGTTTAATCCGGTTCAAACTAGGATCGGACCGCGGGGTTTGGGGAATCCCCGCGGGGATCGGGGCGGGGGATAAAATTTCCCTCGGACCGGGGATTCGGGGCGGGGTTGGGGAGAACAAGGTCGGGTGCCATCCCTAGTTGGCATAAACCTTTTTATTATCATTAATGGACAAAAAAATTTCGTTGCCTATACTCATAGTTGTAAAATTTAATTTTGCCAATAGATATATTGTCCGCTAATATAGAATAACATTTTATTAACAATTCTTATGACCTATATCATGTTCATCATAAACAATAAAAAAAGAAACATCTATGTGAATGGTGACTAGTTTCTCCAACACAATCGTGTGGCTGCAACACTTTGTGCAATGCTGGAAGGCCCAAGATGTGATTCAATGCTTGCACATGGTGTGATTCTATGATCGCACAATAACCCACTTAAACAAAAACTCATCCATGAATTCAAGAAAAAAAGTAGTCTTATATGATCTTATCGAATAAGCTTGAAAAATCATTGCACATTTCTTATTCGAGTTGCCATGAAGGTTCATCTCACTAATGCTACCAAGATATTATAAAAGTAGTTCATCTAATTTATATACCTACATCTATATATATGATCCAATAAATTATATATACAACATATATCATATCTTAATAATCCACAAATATTTTGTTATCTCCTCAATCATACAAGTATAATCATGGAATTAAGCGATGTTATTTTTCTCAATAGTTTAATTAGAAAAATTTAAATATAGTTGTATATTTTAAAATTAATATTGGTATTTAACACTACCGTAAAGACAACATAGGCAAGAACAAAATGCCTATGATTGACTTCACGCTAGAATTATGATAGTGACACAAGCTTTGTCGGTGGTAATTAATTAGAGATCCCATTTCTACAACATATTGTTCAGCGCCACCATTGCGTCGAATTAGTGTCACATGTATTGGAGATGTCAAAGTTTTTATCTTAATTCCCTAACCTCTCTTTTAGTTTTAATATTTTACCGTGCCTAACTATTATGCATTCCTGACTCCATCACTATGTTGCCATCTATCACCGCACCATCTTCGTATGATGTTACTATCGAGTTAGTTGTCTCTGTTATTATTGTTGGGTTCGTCGATGTCGATGCATGAAACTGTCGTTGGGTTCGCCAATGCACGATGTTGTCGCCGAGTCTGCCGACATAGACACGTTGCTCCACCACCATTCGCCATCACGTCGTTCATCGACCTCCACACTATTCGCCGTCCTTCATCGTTATTGCTATACCGCCGCCATGTTTGTCGTTTCCATGTTGTTCCTCCTTCGTCCATCCTATCTGCCAACGTCAACACCATTGTTTGTAAGGCGCTAAAATTTGACTTCATCATGTGACAAGATCTTCTATTAGAGTGATACGATTTTTCAGTACATCTTCATCTTTTTGTTGACCAATTGGTCAATAAAGATGACTACCAGCAAAAGATTTATAAAAAGAAATTAAACACAATAAGTGGATATGAATACGGAAGCTAAAACGATAGATAAAAACAAAAAGTACATCATATAGTCCATCTCTAATACATGTAGGCAAACAAAAGTCCATGTCATGAATACAAGCTAATACATAGGTTCTATACAACTCCATAAAATGTAAAACAACTATGATTCTTACATAACCATGTGCAAACGCCAACCGAGCAAAAGTCATTGCACATCAATCGAGCCTTACAAGATAATCAAGTACCTGTGAGGATCAATACATGGGTAGTTGGAAGAGCTCTCCACTTTTTAAGTTATGCGATGCAAACACGTAAGTGTATAGTTGTCTATATCATACATGGTACAATGAAGACCAACGCCATGGCGGTGCCCCATAAAGAGTGAGAACGACCTCACACAAGGCTGATAATATTCTCAAGAGAGGGAATGCCTCACATAAGGATGTTAACCTCCATCAAAGGAGAGTGCCTCACACAAAACTAACAAATATGAGGGAGTGTTTCACAAAAGTCTAATAATATCTCATCTAAGTAAATAGTGACAGCCCTCCATTTTATCTTTTTTAATCTATTAACCTATCTTTTAATCACAAGGAATCAATTAAGGGTTTAGGGTGCAAAGGTCGGCTCCAGATTATCATAAAAATCATATGAAGTATAGGGACAATCACATGAATAGATTAATTGAAACGTATTCACTAATTTGGATCATAATTAGTTCTCCAACCTTCGGCGCCCATCGGGTCAAATCATCTAGTCTATAAGAGATCATCGATCATCTGCTAGGTTGAGTGGATGTTTAGTCTGATGAGGTTCATCAATCATCCACTGGATTGAGCGGATGCCTAGTCTGATAGGGTTCACATATCGATCACCCATTGGATTATATCGGATGCCTAATTTGTTATTATTTTTCAGTTGTTCAAATGTCAGTGCGATCTGAATGCCTATTAGGTTGGACGGATGCCTGATCTTCATAGGATAGAATTTTTAAACTCTCGGACAAAAGTTTCGTACATCCAAACTCTGATAGGTCATCTAGTCTATCCAAGTTATAAGATTCAAGGTTTGGTTCATAATCTTTCGGTCGACCAATGCAAGTTCATGTCAATCGTTATATTTCAGTCTTGACATTCCAAATCGAACGCCTGATGTAAGAATTAACGGTCCGTTCTGAAAGCCACTAATTGTGTCGAGGCAAAATCAGGCACCGATTAAGGAGTTCATCGCTTGTTTCACTCGGTAGAGGCGCATATCATTGCAACATCATTAAGTTTTCATTCACGTTTTCACATAGCAAACATCCCTAAGCATAATCAAACTTATTCCTTCATCTATCATTATATAACATCATTTCCTACATGTATCAATAACATACATATCATAAGATATATAACTTTATACATGTGTCCTTGCACTACAAGGAGAATAGCAACGACAATTAGTGTTGCAAAACCAAGAGACGCAATGTCGACGCCAATAGCGTCACCATAGCGATGACATTGGGTCGACAAAATGAGATGCTAACTGCCTCTTCATAGCTTCAATTTAGTGTCGCATTGGTGTTACCGGGTGTCGACGCTAAATGCGGTGCCACCGAGATGCTACTTCGCTGCTATTATCATGTGTGAAAATGAGAAAATGTGTGGTAGATGGTAGCATTGTATTGACGTTGACATGTTGCAACACAAGATTAACGTCACCAAGTAGGCGACACTAAAGATAGAATCAATATGGGTGCCGGCCTCTTACACGATATTGGTGTCGACGTCTTGCAAATGCTAATTAGCGTCACCGATAATGCGACGCTAAATAGACACTACATTACACCTTGCACACTTTGGGCATTGACATTGCGCGATGCTAACTAGGTAATGTTAATTTGTATAATTATATATATTACCTATACTATAGTTTAATAAATCAATAGTTTAAATATTCTTAATTAAATATATATGTTATGTACATATGCATTCATATACTGTATGTTATATACATATGTATTCCTATACTATATGTTACCTATATTATTGGCGTTACCTACATATATATATTTGTATATTATATGTTATCTACATTATGTGTATTACCTACATATGTATTCATATACTACATATATTATATGTGTTACCTACATATGTATTCCTAACTATATATTTTACTTGCATATGTATTCCTAAATATAGATGTATTGATGTATGTAAACACGAATACACACACACATATATATATATATATAGAACACAGTACACAAAAATTATATGAAACAGGAAATGCTTACAATTGCAAACGACGATAAAAGCATCTTCTAGCAAAGTTGGATGATCAAGATAATGTTGTGATCTCAAACATAAGGCAATTGAAAATAATAAAAAATATATGTGATTTACAATTGATCAAATTACAAGATCAATTGCATCAAATTCAAATTCCAACGAGTTACAAATTGGAGTTGCATGAAGATTCAACAAAATTCGGGCCAAATAAATAATGGTTTAACTTTATTTATTTGGAATTAATAATATATGAAAATTATGCTAAGATTTGCAAGAGGAATTGATTTGCTTATTTGGTCTTTTCTTCCGGCCCAAATTCTATTTGTAGGGCCTATAAATACTGGTGTTTATTGTTATTTCAGATATTTTTGAATCTATTGAATTATGGCTTAATTGCTTTGTTGTGAGGAAACTCCTGTAACCCGTTCTTTGGGAACTTTCGCCATTAATTAAAAGGTTGGCTATCTTGTGATTAAGTCCATCTATTTATAGTATCGATTGCTTGGTTCATTGTAATATTGAGGTTGATATTTCGCTGCCTTGAAAATTCGTTTGATCTCGTTTCTCTTGATTATCGTATATTGCTCCGGTCACTCAAGGCATTATTCTTGAGTATCGTATCAGTTGGTATCGTGTATGCACACGTCAATATATGATATATACAAAATATATATGCTATCTTAATTATAGATAAATTATTTTTATATTCTTAATCATATAATTATGAGGATTGAATTAAATGACATGATTTTTTGCGCCATCGTAGAGACACGATGGCATCGATGTAGCGTCAACATTGTGTCACGTTAGATGTCGGTGCTAAAGCGACACCAATTGGCGTCGCTTTAGTGTCAAACAACTTGTTGATGCTAATGTAGAGCCTCAACCATGTCGATTTAGCGTCACAATTCGCTGACGCTACGTCGGCGTCGCATTTCTTTGACGCGGTACATATGCTAAGTTGACACTATTGTTCATAGCGACTCTTTTACGTCGCACTAGCTAGCGATGCCATGTTGCATCACTATTTGTTTTAGCTCACTTCCTTTGTTTATACATATAAACTTATAGTTTATATACATACACATACATATTTATCTATATATATAAACTACATATGAATATAGAGTTATAGTTTATATAGACTTAACATACATAAATACATTTTATAAATATATATACATACAATATATACATGTAATATAAACTTATAATATAAAGTAAACATATTTTAATATAAACTTATAATATATGCATATATATGTTGATAGCATCACTATGACGTTAATTTAGAGTCACTTCAGCACCAACTTAGCATCGCGTCGAATCTGATTTCTTTTAATTTATTATTCGGTCGTGTTAGCGTGCAATTATCATCACGCCGTCACAATATTCTATGACGCTAAAACTTACCTTAAATCCCCAAGTGTTGGGTCAAAGTTTTAATGCCATATAAAATTATATTTTAATGATACAAATCTCGAAAAATTAAAGTTAAATGCTGAAAAAGGTTCAAGTAAAAATGGATAATTTTATGCACTATAATTTGATTAAATAATTGACACTGGTCTTATTAGATTCTAGATTAATCATGAATATCAAATTGTAGAGAATCTTGTTAGTTATCCATAGAATCCAATATTATCTAATTTGGATAATTATGCAGAAAGTTATGATAAAAATAGTGCAGGGCGATCAATCTGCAGGTCGACACAATGAAAGTCGGTTGAAGACAGTCCGG
The DNA here is from genome assembly GCA_030549335.1 of Pontederia crassipes. NCBI lineage: Eukaryota > Viridiplantae > Streptophyta > Magnoliopsida > Commelinales > Pontederiaceae > Pontederia > Pontederia crassipes. The sequence goes on from CM060190.1 coordinate 44,287,265, forward strand.
TCGACCGATCGACAATATCGGTCGACCGATCAAATACATGAGCTGCCCAAATCCACGTCGAGACTATACTAGTCGATAGTCCGATCGAGGCACCGATCGACCAATCAGCTCAACGACTACAAAGTAAAATATCGAGATGATGTCGGTCGACATATCGGTCGACGAACCGGTCGACGAACCAGTTGCGGTAATTGGAGAAATCAGTGTAACGATCATATAAACTGGTCGATCAGTCCATTGCTATAATGAATAATAATGGCTATATTTCAAGGAAAAAATGTAAGATAAATTCTGGAAGAATTTATCACATACCAGGGCTTATAAAAGAAGTGCCAAAGCTAGAAGCAAAGGCACTCATCTAAGCATCGAAGCAAAACTTCAAGAAAATAAAAGAAGATCATTTCTTTTGAAATTCTCATTTAGAGCTTTCTTTCTCTCTTCTCTTCTTGTGAGTGTTCTATTGTAAAAGAGAGAAATTATTCTTCAGAAAGTTTGTAAGAGCTCCTGTATAAAAGAGGTTCCAAATCTTACATCTTGAGCGAGAGAAAATATTAGTTTCTTTTGCCTCTCGAAGCGGAAAAAAGGTTATTGGTGTAAAGGACTTTCTTCCTTGCCCCATTGGAACAAGGGAAGTGCTTAGTAGAATCTCCGACGGTCTTGAAGTCAAGAAGTCGGAGTGGGGACGTAGGCCAAGGTGTGACCGAACCTCGTCAACAATCCACCGTATGTTTATGTTTGATTTTCTTTCTCTCACTCCCTCTCATATTATGTTTATTATCTGAATTACTTTGATTTAAAAGAATTAACGAATCGATTTTATGCTTCAGTGACGATTTTTGTGAAATCGATATTTTCGGATAGAACACCAATTCACCATCCCCCTCTTGATGCTCTTTGGGATCCTACTATTGGTACCGGAGCGGATTATTCTTATTTTAATATCAAATTATTTTTAAAGATTTATCATTTTTAAGATTTGATCGTATTGTTTTAAGATTTAACAATCTTTAAAGCCATGGCATTAAGTGGAGTTGTTTTTGCCGAAGGACAATCAATTAGTCATCCTCCCCTTTTAAATGCATCAAATTTTGCATATTGAAAAATTATGATTCAAGCCTACATATGTTATATTAATATAAACATGTGGGATATTATTGAAAAGAACTATTATTTATATGAAAAATTACCTTCTGAACATGATGAGAGACAAAAAAAAATTTTGAAATTAGATTGGAACGCAAAGAATATTTTTTATTGTGCTTTGGATTCAACGGATTTTAAATTGTGAAACTGCAATCGAAATTTGAAAAAAAAAACTTACTACTACCTATGAAGGGACGGATAAAGTCAAAGAATCTGAATTAAATATTTTGAATAATCAATATGATTATTTCAAAATGCTTGAACATGAACCCATAAGTGATATGATTGCACAATTTAATGATATTGTGAATGGCTTAGCCTCTTTGGGCGAGTCGAGAACTAACTTCTAAAAAGTTAAAAAGATTCTTAGGTCTCTCTCCTCCCAATGGCATACAAAAAGGACGATGACCGAAGAAAAAGATTTGAATAAATTGGATTTTGATGATCTTATTGGTTCACTTCTAACCTATGAAATCGATATTCAAGAAGAAGAAGAATTCAATGTCCCAAAAAGAAGACATTGGCTTTGAAAGCAAACGAAAATAAATATGACTCAAGTGAAAAAGAAGTAGGTGAAAAGAGACTGACCTTCTATATAAGAAAGTTTGACAAATATATCAAGTTTGTGAAATCTAAAAACAAGTGAAAAGCCGAAAAGAGGATTATATAAACATCACTCAAATCTCATAAAAGAAGACAAAAAGGGAGACATCTCATAAAGGGAAGAAGAAAAAACATAAAGAAACAAGTGAAGATAAATCAAATGACTCATCAAGCTCTTCTAGTGATGATGCATACTTGTGCCTAATGGTACAAAACGATGAGGTAATTTCTAACCCTTCAATTTCAAATAATGACTCATCGAGATTTTTCAAAGAAAATATTTTTTTAGATGTGAATAAAGAACTTTCCTCTCTCATAAAAAGATATTTTTTAACTAAAGAGGAAAATGAAAAATTACTACTTGAGTTTGAAAAACCGAAAAATGAAATTGATTCTTTGAAAATTACACATGCTTATGAAATAGTAAAACTAGTATGTTCTTTAGAAAAGATAAAACAAGAAAATATTTTTTTGAAAAGTACACAAAATAATGAAAAGATTATTTCTCATATAACGAAAAATAATCTTAGGAATCATTTTGTACATGAAAATTCTTATTGGAAATACAATCATTCATATGGTTGAAAATCACATCTGAAATGTTTTATATGCGGATTTCATGGTCATTATGCATATCAATGCAAAATAAGAAAATCATCACAATATGACATAATTTGAATTTCAAAAGGAACAACATCTAACAAAATAGGAGTACCAAATATTACATAATCATTTTTGCAGATGTGCCTCACATACAAAGGACAAGTAGAATTGAAAATGCAAATGCACAAAGGTTATGATAAAAGTGTCATTGGTTGTATTCTTATATTTTATAGTTCTTAAGTGATTAAACCTATTCTTTTAATTTTACTCAATAATTTCAAAATGACTAGTTCTTTAAAAGAAAAGAAAGGAACAAATTGCTTTTAATGATAGAGGGAGCATGCTAAAACTTTAAAACTTTATTTTGACATATCATGAATATCATAGCTAAAAGTTTTATGCAATATTTTGATCTTTAATATATTTTATTTTGGCTTTTATCAAATTGCTTTCATTTTGCCATCATAAAATAGTCATAAACTTAGGGGGAGCTATTTCTTACATACTAACTATTTATGATGCAATATCTTACATGTCTATTATATGACAAAAGGAGGAAAAATAATTTTTTTTCAAAAATGATTAAGGGGGACTTAGATATGGTTTCTTATATGTTTCATATATAAATCATTCTTTTTTATGAAATAAAAGGAGAAGAAATATAAGAGAAATATGATCTGAATATCACTTAATATGAAGAGTCTCTTACAATTAATATTTATGTGACTATTCATCATTATAAGGAAAGCTATGTGTTAGGGGGAGTAAAATTGATTGAATTTTACAACTTTTCGTAACTTATATACTTTTCATATTTCTCGATTTGTCTTCATAAAAAAAAGGGGAGATTGTTGGGTCAAAATTTTAATGACATATAAAATTATATTTGGATGATGCAAATGTCAAAAGATTAAAATTAAATATTGAAAAAGGTTCAAGTAAAAATGGATAACTTTATGCACTACAATTTGATTAAATAATCAACACTGGTCTTATTAGATTCTGGATGAATCATGAATATCAAAGTTGTAGAGAATCTTGTTAGTTATCCATAGAATTCAAGATTATCTAATTTGGATAATTGTGCAGAAAATTATGATCAAAATAATGCAGGACGGTCAACTTATCGGTCGACACAATGAAAGCCGATTGAAGACAGTCCGATTGACCGATCGACAATACTGGTCGACTGATCAAATACATGAGCTACCCAAATCCACGTCGAGACTATACCGGTATCGAGGCACCGATCAATCGATCAGCTTAATAATTACAAAGCAAAATGTCGAGACGATGTCGATCGACATTCGACCGACCAGCTGCGATAACTGGAGAAATCAGCATAACGATCATATAAACTGGTCGATCGGTCCATAAATATGGTCGACCAATTCATTGTTGTAATGAAACTTAACGGCTACATTTCAAGAATAAAAATGTGGAATAAATTTTGAACGAATTTACCACATACCAGGGCCTATAAAAGGAGTGCCAAAACCAGAAGGAAAGACACTCATCCAAGCATTGAAGTAAAATTTTAAGAAATCAAAAGATCATTTCTTTTGAAATTATCATTTAGGGCTTTCTTTCTTTCTCTCTTCTCTTCTTGTGAGTGTTCTATTATAAAAGAGAGAAACTATTCTTTGAAAAGATTGTTAGAGCTCATGTGTAAAAGAGGTTTCAAATCTTACCTCTTGAGCGAGAGAAAAGATTAGCTTCCTATGATGAGAGATTATCTTGCTTCTCGAAACGGAGAAAATATGGTTAGTGTAAACGACTTTCTTCTTTGCCCCATTTGGAACAAAGAAAGTGCTTAGTGGAATCTCCGGCGGCGAATCACGTCAACAGCTACCATGTGTTTGTGTTTGATTTTCTCTCTCTCACTCCCTCTCATATTATGTTTATTATCTGAATTGCTTTGATTTAAAAGAATTAATGAATCAGTTTTATGCTTCAGCGATGATTTTTATAAAATCGATATTTTTGAATAGAACACCAATTCATTCCCCCTCTTTTGGTGCCCTTTGGGATCCTACACCAAGTTCTTCTCTCTTTATTATTCACAATATTCTGTGACGCTACCCTACTCCGGCCTTGCAGCCCACCTCTGACCCAGCCGCCCTTCTCCGTCGGATGCCACTCGAGACATTAGGCATCCAGTTTGGGAGTCATTATATACATTTGAATTATTTGTTATTAAATTTATAATTTTACAAAGTCTAAGTATTTGTATTTGATGTTTATTAAATTTATAATTGATATAGGATGTATGAAGAATGGCAAAGAAAGTCTGCAAAAACAAAAGTTAACAGACTTTCAAAGTCCGAGACCCACATCCACACAGGCAGCACGATTCAATTTGACGAGCATCGAAGACGCATGATAATATAGATACAAAATGGAATACTCAAACTTTTATCTTATACTTATTTTATGAAAATTGAAACTTTATTGCAGGAGAAAAAATAAGCTGGTATTGTAAACTTTCGTGCGGTCTACGAGGCGACACATAAGAGTAGAAAGACCAATGAATTGGTCACCCCACTGCTCGTGGAGTTTTACTAAGTATCATCACATGTTAGCTTGGTTGTTTACATTAGCGTAAATCATTTCTTAAATGTACAATGTTTAAATTTTTTAGGATGTGTATAATCAAAAGACGGTCATGAAGCATGGAGATGATCATTTGTATTAGCCGCTAGATAATGTGTCTCAAAAATGATTTATGTTTTTAATATTATAACATTTTGTATGTTTATATGTTTTTTGATGTTATATAATTTATATGATTTATAATGTTATATATAATTTCTTTATTTTGTAGAGGACGCTAATGTTTGGGAGGATGTGGCCAGCACGACACGAGGATGATACCTACGTGTCATAAGCATAGTTGCTCATGTTCCTAGAAGGAGAGGAGGATATGCATGCGGCTCATTTGCTCTGAGTTCATCCACTACACCTGAGCTCATGTTGGACAGCATTAGGGGACTCATCTCGGAGCTGCTAGCTCAACAGCTTCCTCAGTATTTGGCTCCCATCTTGTTGGCGATGTAGACCGTGCTCCAATCGCATACTCAGTCCCTATGAGGCCAATGACCGAGTACATCAACGTCAAATATGAGGAATGATAACGTCGACGATAATAATTTAGGATAGAAACTTTTATATCATATATCTTTGATATGATTTTGTTATGATGTGTGATATCATTTTGTTATCTTATTAATATTTTTGTGATTGTTATTAATACTTTTCTTTATTATTGTTGTCATCAATGTGAAGAATGCATTATATATGCATTGTATAATTTGTATGGTGTGGGAAGGAAATAATACAACCGAAATGGGGCAAAATTATTAGGAATTGTGTCGCATTAGCGATGCCAACTATTTAAAATATATCATAATTGGCGTTAGATTAGCATCATCTTAGCGTCGCATTTTTTGACGACGTTAGCATCGCAATAGAAATGCAATACGACATCACTTTAGCGTCTCCTTCGCATCCAAGTAGCATCACATAAAGCATAACTTTAGCGATGTAATAGCATCACATGGTTCAGCGCCAACTTAGTGTCGGGTTAGCGATGTACATAAACTGCTCACAAGGACACTTTTCACATCATAATAACGTTGCAATAACATCAACATGTGGCTTTAGTAGCGTCGCCTTTGTCCTTGACGTCATTGTGACGTTAATAGCTACTGAACGCCGACATCTCCGATGTGTGACACCATGTAGATGCTAATGCGTGGCTATTTAGCCCCGCATTAGCGTCGAGTTAGCGATGACTTTTGTGCATCGTAAATCGACATATTTCTTGCAGTGTTTATATCCCTTAAGATTCAAATTTCAGGATCATCTAAACATAATCATAACAATAACAAGAATTAAATAAGATATCATACCATGCTTTAATTTCATAAATAAATCATTATCTAAAGATCAAAATTGAGACATTTCTAGACTAACAATTACAACATATGAATCATTCTTTTCATAATCTATTTAGACATGCATAAAACATGTATTTCATAATAACAATCATAAGTCATGATCTATTATAATCTAGCATGATTCTAAGTTCATAATAAGCATTAGATAACATGCAAAGCTGCTAAAACTACCCTCATGATCTGGATCCCAAAATCACACCTTTTTACGTGTTTTTTTGTTTATTTATTCGCTAGTTCAAGTTCTAATCTCTTCCCTTCCTTCTTCCTTGGTTCTCCACGTGATCATCACCTTCAAGTCCTCTCCCTCTGGCTGAGCCAACCAATGGAGGAACACACATAAAAAAATGGTGGAAAAGGAGAGAGTGAATGAATGAAGAGAAAATATAAAAGAATGAGGGTGTAATGGGTTTTAATTGGGTATAAAAGTGGGGGTTTCATCCTCTAGGTCCCCAGGGTCATGAGTGGGGAGGGGTTACATGAAATCCCCACTTATTATATGCAATAGTGATGAGAAAGATTGAAATTTATATTCTTTTCATTTCTTCTTGTTGCACTTTCGGGCGTTCACTTGTTAACACACATAAAAAAATGGTGAAAAAGGAGAGAGTGAATGGATGAAGAGAAAATAGACAAGAATGAGGGTGTAATGGATCTTAATTGGGTATAACAGTTGGGGGTTTCATCCTCTCGGTCCCCAGGGTCATGAGTGGGGAGGATTTACATGAAATCCCCACTTATTATCTGTAATAATGGAGAGAAAGATTGAAATTGATCTTCTTTTCATTTTTTTCTCGTTGCACTTTCGAGCGTTCTCTTGTTAACACAGATAAAAAATGGTGAAAAAGGAGAGAGTGAATGGATGAAGAGAAAATAGAAAAAAAATGAGGGTGTAATGGGTCTTACTTGGGTATAAAAGGTGGGGGTTTCATCCTCTAGGTTCCCAAGGTCATGAGTTGGGAGGGGTTACATGAAATCCCCACTTATTATCTGCAATAATGGTGAGAAAGATTGAAATTGATCTTCTTTTCGTTTCTTCTCGTTGCACTTTCAGGCATTCGCTTGATGGCTTGTGTCCTTTTCAGTTGACTTTCTGCGATTCTGAGTGTCTGCTCCACAAAACAAACATTGGGTGGGTCGATGTCAACAAACATAAAAGTTTAATTTTTTTATGAAAATGTGAGATGTTAAATTGTCGTCTTCCTCGTTCATCACCCTGTTTCGTTTCCATCACCATCCTCCTCTAGTTGGAAAGTATAGTAACTCCCTAATTTTTTTATTATTTTTAATCATATTAACTATAATTTTTTATTTTTCAATTTGGTAGGGTTAATAAATTGTAAATTGCAATATTAATTAATAATTGTTAATCAAATTTTTAATATAAATTAATTTTGGTTAATTATTGAATTGTCATTGGTTAATTGTAATTAATATTGATATTTTCAATCATCATTATTAATCATTAAAAATTTGGTTAATTCTGTAGATTAATTTGATATGATTTTTAATTATTAATTGTTGATTAATTATTAGGTTAAATATTGAATTATCATTAGTTAATTATTAATCATATTTGTACTTGTAAGTTTTTTAATTGTTAATTAATTTTGGTTAATTATTAGGTTAAAGATTGAATTATCATTAGTTGACTATAAATTAGATTTTTTTAATTATGTTAATTTAGAGTTTGGAGATTCGATAACTTGGAGTTTAGTAGTTAATATTTTTTATTGTGTTTTTTAGTTATGTCACACATATTTTCACCTTGTACTAATTATATAACAGAAATGACAAATTCTAATCGTAGTTGAATTCATAAAGTTGATGTTATGACAGAAGAATATAAGAATGATGTTGGTGAAATTATTATGATAGCACATAAAAATTAATATGTCACTTATATATATGGTGAAATCTTATGCTCATCGATCGTCCACTGAATTGAGCGGATGCCCGGTCTAATAGGGTTCATCGGTCGCTCGCTAGATTAAATCGGACGCCTAGTTTTTTATTACTTTTCAATTGTTCAAATGCCAGAGGCAATCTGAATGCCTGGTAGGTCGGATGGATGCCCGATCTTCATAGGACAAAATCTATGAACTATCGGACGAAAGTTTCATATGTCTGAAACTCTGATAGGTCATCCGATATATCCATATTATAAGATTAAAGGTTTGGTTCATAATCTTTCGATCGACCGATGCAAGTTCATGGTCAATCATTCAATCATATTTCAGCCGACATTCCAAATTGGATGCCCGATATAAAAAATTAGTCATCCGTTCTGAAAGCCACTAACTGTGTCGTGGCAAAATCGAGCACCGATCTGTTTCCCTCGACAAAGCCGCATGTCATTGCAGTATCATTAATTTTTCATTCAGGTTTTCACATAGAAAACATCCCTAAGGATAATCAAACTTATTCCTTCAACTATCATAATATAACATCATTTGCTTCATGTATCATCAACATACATATCATAAGACATATAACTTTATACATGTGTCCTTCATATCCCTTAAGATTCAAATTTCAGGATCATCTAAACATAATCATAACAATAATAAGAACTTAAATTAGATATCATACCATGCTTTAATTTCATAAATAAATCATGATCTAAAGATCAAAATCGAAACATTTCTTGACTAGCAATTTCAACATATGAATCATTCTTTTCATAATCTATTTAGACATACATAAAACATGGATTTCATAATAACAATCATAAGTCATGATCTATTATGATCTGCATGATTCTAAGTTCATAATAATCATTAGATAACATGCAAAGCTACTGAAAACTACCCTCATGATCTAGATCCCGAAATCACACATTTTCAACGTTTTTCGATTATTTCTTCGTTGGTTTAAGTTCTAATATATTCCCTTCCTTCTTCCTTGGTTCTCCACGTGATCATCACCGTCAAGTCCTCTCCCTCTGGAAGATCCAACCAATGGAGAAACACACATAAAAAATGGTGAAAAAATGAGGGTGTAATGGGTCTTAATTTGGTATAAAAGGTGGGGGTTTCGTCCTCTAGGTCCCAAAGGTCATGTGTGGGGAGGGGTTACCAGAAATCCCCACTTGTTATCTGCAATAATGATGAGAAAGATTGAAATTGATCTTCTTTTCATTTCTTCTTGTTGCACTTTCAAGCGTTCGCTTTATGGAGGATCGATGACTTGTGTCCTTTTCAGTTGACTTCTACGATTCCGAGTGTCCACTCCATAATCATTAATGAATATTATCATTAAAGTATGAAATGCATGTTTTTGACTTGAATTTCGATGACATATAATTTTTAATCTTTTCTTGTATATACAAATTATAGCATTTAATATTTTTTATTAGATGAAGAGAAATTATATATAGAGAGTATGTTTTATCACCCACAGACTTATATTTATGGATCCGCACATATTCTTATTTATGGATCCGCACATATTCTTTGTCATCAAAGAAAATATCGAGTATGAAAATGTAAAATAAAAGCCTCTTATAATATTTAATATTTTTATCAGACGGAGAAAAATTATATAAATATTTTTTTATCATGCACAAATCTAAATTTATAGATCCGCATGTATTCTTTGTCTTCAAAGAAAATGTGGAGTATGCAAATAAAATTGAAAGTCCTCTGTTTATAGTTAAAAATATATAATTTAAAAGTATAAATAAATAAAATCATATATTTTCTAATAACTAATTCTTGAGTATCCATGATTATATAATTATAATATTATCACTTTATATATTCAATTTATGAGTTGTTAGACATATACATTAAAACAAAAAAACATATTATATAATATCTCCATTTGGTAGGTAATTATTTCCATGAGATCATCTGCATCCCCAACTATGAATGTAAGAACACAAACTCTAAAATAGAACATCCTTATAAAAATTCTTGTATACAAATTAATTTTCTATCATTTGGAAATTCATGCAAGTAATATTAGAAGTATATAAATTAATACTCTTTAATTATTTGTGATTCAACTAATTACTTTACAAATCTTTAAACAAAGTAATCACAACAATATAATCATTTTATGCATAACCATTTCATCACCATTTGATTTAATTTGTGAATTGTGTGAAAACAACATGTATTATATTGACTAATTATTTCAAAATAGTGTTTATAGAAACATACACCAAAACCATAATGTCATAAGCTTTACCTAATTAAATAATTTAATCATGAATTATGTTTTTGCTTATTTTCTTCGCAATATAAGTAACTTTATAAACCATTTAATAGTGTAAAACATTTTAGTTAACATCAATCTAGATTTATTTTCCTAATATACTTTAATTATACTTCATAGCATCTCTCTGTACAATTTTTTCTTGTTTTCTAATTTCATCTTGAATTTCACGTGTTATATTTTGTTTACATCTATTCCCACATTCAATATATATATTTCATTGAAAAAGTTTAACATAATGCAGGCATTGACAATATATATTTGAATTAATTAAAAATGAATGTTTACTTTTATGATGAACATGTGACACTCCATGCATATGTCAAGTGCCATTCTCTGAAAGTACTCTCTCTTTAATAATATAGATATCCATTATTTATAAGGTGACATTATACTTAGTAATGATATTGCTAAATAAAATAACCGTCATATTCAATAACATTGTAATTGCTAAACGTCCATATTTTTTTATGATATATTAATATTTAATTAGTTCTCATGTTAAATAGTTTTATTTCAAACTATTCAAAAGCATGACACAGTTCAAATAAAGTATTACATTCAAAATAATTGAGGAGTCAAGTAACGACGTACGGTAATATTTTATATAATTATATAATTCATTCTATAAATAGTTTTACATTATATGAAATTATAAAAAATATTATATTCATTATGAAGGTTAATAATATTTAGAAACTCATAAACTTAAAAAATATAAATAAAATTATTATTAATGGTATGAATATTTTTTGTTATCCTTTAAATTATGTGTAAAGAACCAAAAAAATGAAAAAAAAATGCATAAGTTCCCATGACACTCATATGATATGAAAAGTGTGACACACTCAATTTTTTTCATATATCCTTAGGAAAACACTCGTGCAAACAAATTAATTATAAAGGGAATATTTTATAGAGCAAAAAAAATACTAATATTGAATATGGACATAAACAAATATTTGGTCACAAATATAAGAAAATTGAATATAATAATTTTTTTTTATTTCCAATAGGTCAGTATCCATGGTCACACAAAAAAAAGGAATATGGTTCAAAATGACTTTAAAAAAGATACATGATAAATGATAAATTGAATATGACTCTAAAGAAATGATAAATGACAAAGACATTTTTTTAAGAAAAAATAAAATCTAATAGGATTAAAATGATGATTTCAAAGGAGATCATATTGTAAGGATTTTCTTAACATGATGTTTGTTAGTTATCACAATAGCACTTTGCTGCATCATGAAATTAATTGGGTCATTAACAATATTGTTTTTTCATCTTTGAAGAAATAAGGCCAAAAGAAAAAATGACAAATGAATTATTTAAAGAATATCATGAGAAAATATGTTATTCCATTCTTACGACACTTAAGTATCATCTATCATATACAAATTAAATAACAAATAAATAGAACCACGATCCAATAATCTACCTTTGATCATTGAATGACGAGAGCAGAGATTAACACATGGGTGCACAACAGGAATGTCAACAAGTTTTGATCATATTAGACATTTTTTTTGTGTGGTGTGACATATTTCTCACCGGAATCACAAAACTAGAAGGGAGGAGGCCAACAGAAATGATGGACAAACAATCAGGATAGGAAAAAAAAATTTCGCTTAAGCGAGGAGTCGCTATCACTCCACCCCAATCCTCGTTGGTGATGATAGAAAATTTTATAGTGGAATTAAGAGGCGGTTGCTCAATTTTCTTAACCATTTTTCTTACAGCCTTTTACTTTTCTTTTTCCATTATTATTTTTTTTTCAAAAAAAAAACCTTATGTTTAATTCTGTTCAGAATGTAGAGTGGCATCAACTTAAGTTAAACTAATGAAGTACAATAATGCATGATGAATAAAAAAATATAATTTATTTTTCATTAAAAATTATATCTTATATTTTGCATGCATAATAAAATAAAATGTTAAATAATATATAAGAAAAGTAATAAAGAACGATTATCAGATTAATTTATTATTCTATTTTAAACTATTTTATTTTTAATAATTGTTATGTTATTATATATTGTGATTACCATATAAGTGTGTATATAGTCCTCTCATAGTTATAACAGTACAAATAGCAAACATGTTTAATTATTTAACCATATGGATAATAAAATTACATAATTATCATATTTAGTAATCATAACTGATAATTATTATTAAAAATTTTAGGGACACTTGTTAACACATGGTTATGCCAAGTGTGAACTCCTCCTTGCAAACTTCCTTGCTTTTAATATAGTATAGATTATAAACCCGATCGGTGACTGCGACCCATGAGCTGCGACTCATTAACCCGTGTGATATTAAAAAATGAACGAAATGAATCCCTAATCCTACTGCTGCCGCTGATGTGTTGCAGACTTCATATTAGGGCAGAGTTCAGCGCCGACATTTTGTCGTCGCCACCGTCGGCATGCTGCCACCATCACAAGTTCTCTCTCCCTCACCTTTTCTCTTTGTCATCTTCTCCCTCTTTTCCTGGTTCCCTCTCTCTGCGGCGTCTACACAATGTCGCGAGCAATCGAACACTGAGTAGGCCGCAGGGTTCTTTACTTTTGTTTTCTCATGAGTCTCCCTCTTCCTCTTCCTCATCTCTGTGTTGTAGTTGTTGGCGATGCTCTGTAGTGTTGTCGTCACTGTCGTCGCCGTTGTGTTGTCATTGTCGTGATCGCCATTGGGTTGCCATCGCCACCATTGCCCTTGGGTTCTCTCTCACTCTCATTTTCTCTTTCTCCTTCTCATCTTCTCCCTCTCTGCGCAAGGTCATGAGCACTAAGTGTAGAGTGCTTTACTTCAGATTTCTCATTACTCTCCCTCTTCCTCTTCCTCTTCCTCTTCCTCAATGGTTCAGTCCATTGTGTTGTGGTCGTCGTTGCTACCCCTCTTCAACAGACAATGGTCGTTGACGTTCTGAGGTATGCTCTCTATCGGACTACCGTCGGATCTCCCCTCTGGCCTCTCTAGTCTCTACCGTGTGTATACTCCATGTATGTTAGGTTCTAGTTTTCATTCGTGAATCAATATGCTATTGTGCTGAATCTTGTTGATTGGCTTGTTGTCCTACATGCTAAAAGCATACATGCAAGCCAAAGATAAATATATAGATTGTTGTATGTTTCAATATTATTGCTAATGTGCTGACTTCTGAATCATTGTATTATATGTGTCTCACAATACATTTTATTGATGAAGATTATGTTCTACACAAAAGAGTTCTTAATCTTTGTCCAATTAAAGGTCTTAAGGGCGAGGACATTGCTAAAGCTATTGAAAAATGTTTATTAGCATGGAAAATTGAAAAGATATTCACCATCACTGTTGATAATGCTTCGGCAAGCTATTGGTCATTTGAAAAAGAGATTAAATAGTTGAAAATATTTGATTTGTAATGGTGATTTTATTCACATAAGATGTTGTGCACATGCATTAAATTTTGTGGTCAAAGATGATTTGCATGATATGAAATTGGCAAATGTATCAATTCGTGAGGTTGTTCGCTATGTGAGATCATTTTGGCGCAATTTGAAAAAATTCAAAAGATTTATACAAGAGGAGAAAATTAGCAACCAATATAGTGTCATTATGGATGTGCCAACTCGATGGAATTCAACCTATTTAATGTTGGAACGAGTTGAAAATTTTTTAAAAGTATTTGAGAGGTTGAAATAGAAGAAGATAAGGGATACCAATTATATTTCAAAGAAAATGATTGTGTGTCACCAACAGTGGAAGATTGGGAAAATGCTCAAAATTTTGTGATATTTTTCAAACAAAATTTATGATGCAACATGCAACTCATTTGGCTCATCATTTGTGACATCTTGTGCTTGCTTTTATGAGATTGTATATGTTCAATCTCAAATTGCAAAATGGAGTGACGGACATGATGTGTAGTTGCAAAAGATGACTTGCGACATGAGATCTAAATACGATAACTATTGGAGAAAACTTGAAAATATTAATCCATTGATACTTATTGTAGATCCTAGATATAAACTTGACTATGTTGAATGGAACTATACAGATCTTTATGGTTCAACCATAGTTACTGTGTTGTTACAAAGATTCAAGATAGCGTGTTGCATATGTATGACTATTATCCACATGAGGTCGGTAATGACTCAACTTCTCAAGTGGAGAATACAAGTTCTATAATTGGGGCTGAAAATGTAAATGTTGATAAAAAACAACAAGAATTTATTAATGGAGTAGACTGCAAAAGGAAAAAAAGGAGCACCGATAACAAATTTGAAATTGAAAGATATTTTATGGAACATTGTGAGGGCGAAGAGAATTTTGATATTCTAAATTGGTGGAAGGTCAATTCCACAAAGTATGGAGTGCTTTCTCTAATGACACGTGATGTTTTGACGATTTCAGTCTCTACAATTTCTTCAGAGTCTGTCTTTAGCACTGGATGACACATTTTTTATTTCTTTAGGAGTTCTTTATCGTCAAAAATGGAAAAAGATCCCGTGTGCACACAGAGTTGTCTATCATCACCGTATTTTAAAGTTGAAGAAGATTTTGATCAAATTCGATCTCACAAACAATTTAATTATATGCTAAAGTTATATTATTCTATTTCCATATTTTGTAACTCTTTAATTTATTTATATGTTAATCATGTTATTAATTATGAATTTTTGTTGGACACTTATGTAGAAGCTACCGAGAGCACCCAAGTTGAGCCCTCAAGTTCATCGTTGGATTAAATGATAACAAACAATTAGATCTCTCAAATATCAATTGTGAGTATGTGGATCTTTTTTTTTCTATCTCACGCCTTCATTTGATAACACAAAATTTATGCTGATAAAACAGCCACATAAATAGAGTTTGCATTGGAGACAAATATTTATTGTCAACTCACAATGTTGCAGGTTTTCAGCTTAAGGTTGGGTCGCCTTAAGATTTTTCCAGCTCAGGTGGCAAGTGCTATTAAAGTAAGTGCTCAATTAGTTATATTAGTAAAATCAACTCTTGTTAAGATTCATTTTTCCAGCTCAGGTGGCAAGTGCTATTAAAGTAAGTGCTCAACTTATGAAAAGCGAGGTAGATATCGTGTAGATCCATTTTTCTTCTAGTAGATACTAGATAGCAATCTCTCTTACCATTGATAAAAGTTTTAGGAAAAATGAACTATTTCTAATGTGGAGATTTTATGTTTCATTAATTTTGCATTAAGCATGCTCACATTGTTGAAGTATAAAAGTTGGCATTTTTTTTACGATTGAAAAGCCGACAAATAGAGAGTTGATAATTCTATTCTTTCTGTCGATTTGATATCTCCAACATTTGTATGTGCTTCTGGCTCGATTCTGAATTGCTCGACCTTATTCTTTAGTTACTAGGAATTTCAAGTTAAATTATCAGCACCTCTCTTTTGTACTTCCACCACTAAACAATAGAAGAAACATGAATATTAATCAATATAGCAAATGAAGGAAAACATCAACAAAGACATTTTAGAATTCTATTAAGCAACCTCATTGACCCAGTAGGAGTTCAAAACCTTCAGACCACCCAACACGCGGCCAACCCTCTCCTTAGTAACTGATCATTTGTTCCTTTGGAACTTCAGTTGTGTGATACCTTGATGCTTAGCTAGGCTTTCCGTAGGCAATACCCTTAGGCACAGGCCCCTTTCTGCCATTATGGTCTTACACGAACACGATAAATGACATATCCCTGCATGTTAAAGAACATAAGTTAAATTTATTATTAAGGTTTTTATTGCAAATAGTATCAGTAATTGTTCTTGCCATTTATGTTAACAATGGACAACCCGGTAGCACATTAATCTTAAACTTAAATTATAGATTACTTACTTTTATACTTTTTAGAATGCCTATTTTTTAAAATCATTGAAGTGCAGTCATTGTTAATGCCCTTTAAATGCCAAATTTCTAAACGGTAAAACCTTCCCTACATTGTCTAAATTCTAATATTATTCTTCTATCTTATCTCCGTGGCGACAGGTGATGTGGAGTGGGGGAGCTTGTGCCTTGTGGTCAATGCCAAAATAAAGAAGAAGCTCTCTGTTCTCTTTCCAGGAACCACTTCTTTTTTTTTCCTAATTAGTTCTCTTTAGAAGCTTTGCTATGTGGAAATGTAAATAATTTTACCTAGAAAGACATGCATGGACGTAGGATGCTGAATTGTGTGTTTTGTTTATTTCTTGATGATTTTGATTAATTTAGGATATTGTTTTTATGTTTTAGTAGCTACTTATTTATTTCTTAAAAATATGATTCTGACGACATCGAAATACTCATTCCCGCATTTAAACCCGATCTCGTTTCCGATTTTCTAGGTCAAACCCGATCCGAGTACCAGCCGGACTGGACCGGTACCAGGTCATATTTTTTCCATCTCCGATAAAATCTGGGTCGGACCGGGTCCATTCGAATCCGGTCCCGTATTTGTTCAGCGATAGCACCTGCTTACCCTGCTTACCGTATTTGCTCTTCGAGATCTAATGGCCGATCAGCCGGTCGGGTACTTTTAAAAATATGGGTTGGCTTATGCCTTTGTTTCTTCATGTATATGTATAGTAATAATAATTACAATATCCAAATGAAGGAAAGGAAATCGAGTGTTTGTTGGGCAGGTCAGCTTCTGCTTAATAATTAGGTTAGAATATTGGCTGCTTCATAGTTTTATATAGGAACCGTGCCCCTTTCATTCATGACTTGTATTTACGGGACGGTTCAATCGATTGGCTCTTTAAAATCTTAGACAAGAGAGATTCTTAAGATACTCGATAAAGCGGGAGAGAGGGGGAGAGAGAGGGGGAGAGAGAGAGGGAGAGAGATGGCAAAGGTCCATGATCTGGTGATCTATGGGGTTGCTGTATGGTTTCTGTTGTCCTGCTTCAGCAATACTCGAGCAGGTACGTCTGCGACAAAACCTGCACAATAAGTTTGCCTACCGTTCTGCTTCTCATGTGTGTCCTCATCATGTTCTTATTAGTGTTTTCTTTCGTTTGCTCTCGCTGTCTTCGTTTGTTTACTCATCCAACTGAGAAATATCTTTGAACTGGCGGGCCTCGTTCCATGAGAGAGCTCTTGAGATCGAAATTGATGAATCTTACAATTCCTGCATCAAACTAATGGAAAATTTTTGTGATGTTTGGGTTATCATGCGTGATGAACATAACCATTCACCAAATCACTTTAATTATCCCTGTCCACATAAGGCACCAGTAGCCCAACTATAATCGCCATTACTTGAATACGCGGTCAATGACGACATTTGAGGTGGCTGCTGCATGCGTGTTGTCCTTTTAAACTTCATATTTATTTATTTATTTATTGTTCTTTGTTATATTTTTCTTAATTTAATTTGTTTATTTTTTTGTCGTTGCGTTAGGTCAATGTTTTCTCTCATTGTTAATTTAATCATTATTTCTATAAAGAAAGGCTTAATAGACGCGTACGAAATATTTCTGGGAGAAAATATATAAATGAACTGTTATCCAACAAATAGTTATTCTCTTTTCTACTAATTGTTAAATAAATGAACGTAGTATCCCTCATGAATATATAAAAGTGTTCACTAGTAATTGTTGTTTGGTTGTTGCAGACATTGGTGTGAACTACGGATTACTGGGAGACAACCTTCCAAGCCCAAGCGCGGTCATTGCTCTCTGCACTGCCAGAGGCATCAAAAGGCTCCGCCTCTTCAGTCCCAACGCCCCCGTGCTCAATGCCCTCCATGGCTCCGGCATCCAAATCATCCTTGGCACCTTTAACGAGGACCTCCAAAGGCTCAGCGCCGACCCTTCCTTCGCCAGCAGCTGGGTCCAAACCAACGTGCTCCCCCACGCGGCCTCAGTCGCCTTCCGCTACATCTGCGTCGGCAACGAGGTCATCCCCGGCGGCCTCTCCGCCTACGTGCTCCCAGCTATGCAGAACCTCCACACCGCGCTACAGGCTGCCAACATCTCAGTCCCAGTCACGACGGCCATAGCCACCGTCGCCCTTGGGGTCTCGTATCCGCCGTCCCACGGCGCATTCTCGGATGACGCGGCCACCGTCATGGCGCCCATCATATCGTTCCTGCAGGCCAAGAAGGCGCCTCTCCTCGTGAACGTGTACCCCTACTTCGCCCACGCCGGAAGTCCGAAGGAGGTCGGGTTGGACTACGCCCTCTTCGCGGCCCCAGGCGTCGTGGTGCATGACGGAGCGCTGGGTTACTCCAACCTGTTCGACGCCATGGTCGACTCCGTGCACTCAGCGGTGGAGAAGGCTGGGGGATCCGGCGTCGACGTCGTTGTCTCCGAGACGGGCTGGCCGTCCGGCGGCGGCGGTGTTGGGGCCACGAAGGAGAACGCCATGATGTACAACAACAAACTGCTGGCTCATGTGCGCTCGAGAACGGGGACGCCGAAGTGGCCCGGGAAGGTGGTAGAGACGTACTTGTTCGCCATGTTCAACGAGAACTTGAAGCCTGCGGGGATCGAGCAGAACTTTGGGTTGTTCCAACCGGACATGAGCGAGGTCTACCATGTCAACTTTGCTTATTGAGCCCCTGCTTAATTCTGTGATACACGAGTAAAGAGAGAATTTATTTTTAGAGAGAATTTATTTGCTTAATTCTTGAACCGCTTATTGCCATACTAGAGTAATTAATTTAATTATCTTATTACTGTAACAGTAAGATGTCCTAATCCATCATTTTCTATACATCTTTCTATATGAAGTCTATAGGGTTTGATTAGTTCAATTGGAGCACAGAGAATGAATAAGAATTTTTACGATCCACTTTGCGATGCCTAATGTCTATTATTTTATGTCTTTATTTTTCTATTTTATTTTATGTCTATTACTTTGCTTATGTGGAAGCATGATTAAACAACTCATCTTCTGACTTAGACATTTTACCTATCTTTGCTCCTCCATATTATTATTTGTTAGTATGATGAAAATGTCAACAAAATATGGGGATAACGAATTGTATCGTAAAAAAAACAAACGTGAAATTTTAAGTACGTAATGTCTGGAATAGGTCTACAGTTGAATCAAGAATCAAGTATGAATATAAATAATTTAATCATATCATAATGACAACAAGGATTCTTTAATATTAATCATTTAGCGATTATTTCATATATGTAAATTCTTAGGAGATCCCTGTACCACTTATATTCATATGGGATATCTTAACGAGGCATCCTAAACCAACTTACCAACTCCATTACAGAATTTTATTTTGCAACTTAATGTTCTTGCACATATAGGTATTTATTATCAAATTTTAAATTAATACAATTAAGAAAAATCAACGTCACTCTGAGAATGGAGAAAGTTTAAAACCGATAGCATCATCATAACATAATTATTTTTTAAGGAAAAGATACAATAAACAAATAAGTTAATTTAGTTTCACATTCCAACATTTTTTCAAATTTAAATCTAAGTTTAATAATTAACATAAATTTAAAATTTCCTATGTATTATAAAAAGTTAAGGTTTGAAAGAAAATAAAATTATAGTTAGAAGAGGGATAGAGAAGAGGTGAAGATAAGAAGGAAGTTTGGAAGTCAACAAAAGTATAATTATATAAGAGATAGAAAAATAAGAAAAAAATCCACAATTAAATTAGGAGTTGAAATTATAATAAGATAAGAAATTTAATTGTGAATTTGAATCTAACCAAAAGTTTAGAATATGATAAACTTCCGATGAATGATAAAATGAAAGTTTATGTTAAGAAATATCTAGAAGATAAAATAATATTTTATTTCAAAAATTACAAGATAATAATTATAATTAATTAATTTTAAAAATCCAAAAATAGGTATTTAATGATAAATAGAATAAAGAAAATACAGTTAGAAGATGATTAGGGGGGAAATCTTATGTAGGATTGAATTGGGACTTCTAAGGAAATTGAAATAAGAGTTTTTAAGTTAAAAATATTCAAAAAATAAATATCAATTAATTAGTATTTTAATTTCAAAAATCAGTTTAAGAATTATTATTTAATTTCAAAAAATTTTAGAAATTATAAGATAAGTGGTAGTAGGGGTGAAAGAAAAAACCCAACTGACCCAAAAAAATTACTCAATTCGAAAAAAAATAAATAAAAAATAAAGAATTAAGAGACCAAATATGATTTAGGACGATTTTTAATAAGGTGAAATTGGCTCGCTCAAATTAGGATCCCATCCTAAAAAAATGGTAGGAGCCTGTGGAACTCATTCCCTATTTACTTTTTATTTATATAATTAATTCATAAGTGATTTTTTTTATTAAAAATTGATTTGATTTGGACCACTTTCACCCTTAATAAGTGGATAATATGATGATATAGAGAAAGAAATAATAAAGGGATTGAATTAATTAAGAGAAAAAATCATAATTAAATTAAATAAATAAATTATTAATTATCCCATTTCATTTTAAAAAAAAATGGTAATTGAAGTTGAGACAGGATAGAAAGAAGTGAAGAAATGACAAGAGTTTGAATTGAAAGGTTAAGGATATAATTCAAAATTTGATTAGAGGTGGATTATAACTTAATTTTATATTATAATTAAACTAATCTCAAAATTAGTTTTCCCCTACAAATACTCTTTTCCCCAATCAACCCTCTAACATCCAGGAAATTATTTTTCTCTCCATCTTTGAACCTTTTTTTTCTCCCTCATTCCTCATTGGCCATCTCTTCATGGTTATTCTCTCTGTCAAGGAATCTTAGACTTATCATTGGAAGCCTTGTTATTTATCTCCTAAAAAATTGTGCATAAAAATTGAGGTTCGGGTAGGTTTGTCTAAACAAGATACATGTATATTAGGATTAACTTTTTAATGCAATTTCTTGATAGAAGAATTAAGTTAACATAAGATTAAAGTATAGAAGATATTCTTTGATGATCCAAGGATAAATTTCTGATGATTCATGACAAAAGAATGCATAGATCGATAGAAAAGTTAGGATAATTTTAAAAAATCAACACCAAATTTCTCTATACATGAATATGGTATGATGTGATAGAAACTGGCCCCAATTCTTTAGCAAATAGGATACCCAGTGTGGCATAGTCGAAATTCGACTTGAAATCAAACTAAATCAGTCTGAAGTCTAAAGGACTCGATCTGGGTTCCTCCTCAACGAATGGGGCACTCGATTTTAACGAACTGACCTGACACGAGGCTTGGTCACACCCGACTTGAGTTCTGGAGGTAAAAAAGAATGAGTTAGATTTTTTGACATCCAGTTTAAGCCACTTCAAAACTCGACCCAAGTTTCGATAAGAAAATGTTATAGTGAATATGCAGAGGACTCGGCCCAGTCATTCATTACTCTACTGATCCTTGAATAAATCCGATCTAAGTTTGATTTTATCCAACCCAATTTCTACCCTAATTGCAGAACTAATTTTATATCGAATTGCTAAGGTGTCAAATGGAATTTTAAACCTCTTATTGATCTTTGATGAATTGAAAATTAAAAATATAAATAATTAAATAAAAGATAAAAGCTGAAAAAGGATCCGTAAATTTCTAACAACGTGTGTATTAATAGTCTCACCATGACAACGTCACAATATGAGTATTAATAATTCTACCACAACAGTTAAAAGTGTAGTTAAAGAATGAGGGTCATTGCGGCCCTACTTGGGTATCTATTTGATCCCAAATCTTATTTTGTGAGTAAATAAACACTTATCCGGTGTTGATTTGATTGAATTCATCACAAAAATAATCCATCCGAGTCGTCACCCGTGCCATAATGTGATCTATAATAAGGAAGTCAAGCTCGCTTAGGACGATACATATAGAAGTTTTTAAAAATTGTTAAAGTAAAAGATATGGTGAATGCACTTAAGACAAATAGTTCTTTTTTTTTTTGCGACAATGGCATATGACCATTAGAAAAATTCCAAAGTATATTTCAAATGTTGTTCTTTTACTGCATCAATGTTATGCAACATTTTTTAGAGAGGAATATGCCATTTATTTTATATTATTATTCATTTCATTTTTAAATTTTTTTCTTGGAAGTCGATTTTTTTTCCTTGTATTGACATTTCATTTATGTTGATATTTTTTATAACTTTATTAGACACCTTGTTAGTTGCAAAAAAATGGAGGGCCATATGAATAGTTCCCTCTTCCATGCTTATAACATTCATGATTTTTTTTCTTTTATACAAAATATTTTTTCTTAGTAATTGAGGTTTAGAAAAATAGTCATTAATGCTTAAATTTTTTGTTAAGTCATTCAACAAGCTTAAATGGATCACAAAAACATTGCTAAAATATTTGCACTAGGGGAATAAAACCATGTTGTGTATCCGTCACTTGTATTAGAGTGTATTTGATAAAGTAAGATGATGCATGAGCTACGACAAATAAGTCAATTATTATATAATATATTCTACATAATTGGCATTGACCTTTATGTGGTTTCCCACCATATCCATGAGATTTGTCTGCATGAAATCACTTGCATGGTCACAAGGAGAGCATAGATGGCTAATAATTGCAAAGAACTTAGAACTTTTTTATTTAAATGTGAACTTTCTTTTTAATAAACTTGGATATTTTAGTTAATTAATTTAGATGGCTAGAGTAGAGTTTAAACATGGAGATCAATATAATATCAAGATCTTGACGATAACATTATTGGAGGTACCACGTCTTAGTTAAAAGTTTTTACCGTCTGCATCCAATTGAATTAAGCATAGGAACAACCTTTTCTTTCTAGAGTAGAAGCACTAAAGATGAATAGTAAATTAAAAGAGAAAGAACGAAAAAAAACACTAAATGGTTGAAAACCCCTATTTTTTTCAAGATTCTAGAATGAATATTGTCTTTATGAGTATATTTTATATAATAATAAAAAATTAGACATCTGATTATCATAATCGGGTGATAAAAATCTAGTTAATAGAAAAGAAGGAGAAAATGAAAAATATACCTTTCTTCCTCCAAAAGTCATCAACACTTACGAAGATGTGTGATGTTTCAATACATGACCCTTGGCGATTTTAACTAATATATTTCTAAATTTTAATCATGTTTATTCCCTGCAACACATTTTCTTACGATATATCCATGACTTATAATGAGATATAAGTCATGGATATATTATCTTACGAACAGTTTAGGGGTCTCACTTGATTGCTAAAATGAGAACATTAATGAATTTAGGTGTTCATGATTATTGCTAAGCATAGTACATTATTTTGGCTTGTAGGATTACAAATAAGAATGTGTTTTATGCATGAATGTGTGTCTAGAGATATATGGAATTATCCTATATGCTCCTAGATATATTTTCTATGAATTTGACACCTAACTAGTCCTATCTTTGTTGTTGTAGCTTTAGCTTAAATGATGATAGCATTGTATCAAATAAAGTGTGGATAAATGTAGTGATGGATCTATACTTATTCATGTCAATATATTTAATTAATATATAAAATTGTACCTATGATGATATCTTTTCTATTGAAATTTGAGTTAAGAAGATGTATATGATGTTAGATGCAAATAGAATTGGATGAAAATTAAAATAAGTTCAAACCATTATAAGTATGTCATTTATAATTTGATTTGATATTTGAAATATTAGAAATGATTTTTGAACTATGCTATATATTTGTCCTCCTATATTATGCAAAGTTGTTTGAAAATATAAAATTATACAATGACTTATGACTTTACAAAAATGTTTGAACGATCAGAACCAAGATTTGGATGTATGAACTTGTTAACTAAGAATCATTCGCAAAATCATATGTCAAACTTTTTATATTGGATGTGAATAACATGAACCTTCGTACTCTAAAATTTTAGATGATTGGCTGCCTAGTTTGAACGTTTAAAAAGTTCGAAAAGTCATAACCTAAATTTCATATCATCATGATCAAATATCTAACCAACATGTCCAAACATTCGAATTGCCATTAGCTTGAAATGTTTAGATGATCATGATTATAAATGACTTCCCAAAAGATTGGACATCCGCTTTTGAACTTTCATATGTCCGAAAATGTTCTAGAAGATATTTCATTTGGTTCGACAATTCTATTAAAATCAATCAAAATTTTATTAATTAATCTTGAACTTTTTTCTAACGATCTATAAGAATACTTCTTGCACATACTTGTTGATCGATGGTTTATATAACTATAAAGAATGAATTTCATGTATCACATCAAATCAATTAAGTTTCATATTGATTTATTATCTTCTTATGATAATATACTACTTATTGAAGTACCCTTTTATTTTCCCTTGTTTGATTATCGAACAAAATGATTAAATATATTAAGTAGGCTAAAAGGATTAATTAAGATGATAGTTGTTATTGTCTATACCTATGAACTAAATGATGATAATAAATAGAAGGATATCTACGCTAATTGAAGATAAAACAACAAATTTATGAGTTGTTGAAAGCAAAACACATGTGAAACAAAACACATGTGACTATTGCTCATGTTGTTTATGGCACTCCACCCTAAATCATTGGGAAAAAAATTTCACTAAAGAGAGTGATGCATATATACTTTCATCGAATAGGACATTTGTTATGTCGTTGATCCCTCGCACATCATATTGACATGTCAAACACTAAAAAATGGAGAATTCTTCCAAATCAAAACAATGTGAAAGAAATCAAAATGATAAAAAGGAATAAATGAATATAAAGCAAAAAGAACTAAAGTTGAAGTAACAACTTTCATGACTATCGTTATCGAAAAATGAACACTAATGATGGCTACTTTTATCAAATAAAGAACAATAATTTAATAATCATTATTATCAAAGAAAAAATATAAATCTATTTATCATTGCTATACAAGCAAGAAAAAATTGATCATGATTATTTCACTTAAATGATATCAAAATGAATTAAGCATTTATTCATAATTATTAAATAATAAATTATAATTCACTGCGACCCATCATTTTTATGGTGCCTTTATTGACTTATACAACTAAGACTCATGTATATTAGTTATTGAATTGATCCTTATATTACTACCATATTAAAGATCAACGTACATTGATATTACTATCATGATTATTGTTACTACAAGAAAGTTTAAAAAAAATGAAAATAAAGTATTAAAAGATAAGTTATTAAAGAGGGGAAAATGAGAGGTAGAAAATTAAATAGAAATATAAAAAGGTAAGTGTTGAAAATTAAATAATATTAAAAAGGAAATTGGTAAAGGGCAGAAAATCGAAACAAAAAAAGAAAGTGTTAAAGAAAAATAAAAATAAAAGAAATAAGAGTAATTTAAAATAAATTATATTAAGATAACACCTATCCTCATTAAATTTTAAATAAAATTAATAATAACCTATTTAATATTTATAGGAAAATTTATTATTTAGCATTATTGAAATTTGTAATAAATAAAATTAGTGTAATATTCATATATTTAAGACAATTTCTTAATATTTTGTTTATTAATAGATTATTAGTGCAAAATTCATATACTGCATCCTATAATTAATACTACATCTTGTAATTATTATAAGTACGGGTAATCGAATTACTTGATCATTATTTTTTTTATTTGATTTTTAATATATAAAATACATTTATTATTTTATTTTAAATATAAAAGTATTGTTTCAAATCTCTAGATATTTTTTACATTTAAAATATTTTATTTTATATTTTTTACATTTTAAATGATATAAAATATTTAGACTAAATAAAAATATTAAAAATTTAAAAAAATAAAAAATTTGAGTCATCTGATCGGATCAAATCAGATCGAATTGAAAATTTTTAACACAAATTTAATCCGATTCTAAATCAAATTAATTCAAATTAAATTTAATTTGATTAATCGGATCAAACTGAATAGAATCGGATTCTCCGAGGTAAACACACTGCATCCTCCTTTTTTCTCCTAGTTCTCTGGTCAAATATCTCTCCCCCAGGTCCTCTCCCTTTTTTCTCTCACAAGTGGAGGAGGAATTATCAACGATGTCATGTCCTCATTGTTTTAGCAAACCTTTTAGTTTTTTTTAATGCTTAATTCATCAATAGAATCCATAAATAGATAAACTTGATAAAATAAGTTAAAAATTACATGAAAATTTCAATGATAAAATTAAAAAATAATAAAATATATCCCTTTTAAAAATATTTTTAAAAAAATTATAAAATTGAAATAATACTTAAGAACGGGATATTACAATAGGGTCACCATAATATTGTTTTCCTTAATAATTAAATTCATGTACCACATAATAAATATATTAACTCGTTAGTTTGATATATTTGCTAGGAAATTAAATCACTCTTCCTATACAGTGTCTTAAAGTAACCTCAGCGTGAGTCAATTAACCCCAAAAATACTCCGACCATTTAAAATTATCTTAGGATGATTATGTACCATGAAACTATATAATCTTTCAAAAGATGAAATTGTAATTAGTGACGGTATTTTTTTCCACTTTTCATACAAATTTCAGAAGCATAAAACTATAATTATAATGATTATATTCACGAAAAATTTGCTTGGATGAAAATAAATTATTTATTATCATAATATATATATATATTAAGAGAAAAACGATAAAGAAAAGGTTTATATATATATATATATATATATATTAAGAGAAAAACGATAAAGAAAAGATAAGAGGGAATCCATGGGTTTTGATCAGCCTTATCGTCCACGTCTTGACTGGGTCCCAGGGCGCAATAACCGCCATCTGTTTGTTTCGCCAGACCCGAAATCCGCGGCTGTATCGTCCTTATCCGATTCGCAAAGCCAATCAATCGGAGCCATCGATCACCTCCGAACGATCTCCATCGTCCAGTTCCGCCCGCCTCTGCTATAAATAGGCCAGACCCCCGGGCCCTCGGTGCGTCTCTTTTTACTTTTCGGGTTCATCGTTTTGGTTGTTGCTTGTGCTCCTCCGATGGATGGCGGCAATTGCGTCTCCGGTATGGCTGTTTATTTTGCTTGCTTGGTGTGTTCTGTTCGTCGATCGTGATCCGGGATTCCTATGCAGAATTTGGTTTTCGAGTTAGGTTTGTCAAATCTTTAAACGAGAAGAAATTTGATGCTGTTCCATCATAAGGTCGATAAGTTTCTAGCAGTGGACCAATATAATAACTCTTCAGGATCGTGATCTTTGAGAGGGATTGATCTAAGATCGCTGTTTAGGGCACCGGACCTGCTACCTTCGAATTCTCATCGAAATTATTTATCCGTTTGTTTTCTTATATCTAACGGCTGGAAATATGAGGATTATGGAGCACCTGAAGGATTTAGGCTTCTTTAAGAATTTGATTATTCTTCCGACAAGATTTCTGGTTTCTTTGCATATGGATTCAAGGTAGTTTTATTCCTCAATGCCATATATTTTGAAAGAAATATAACGAATTAGGTGAATCAATTAGCATGGAGATATTTCAAGACGATTGCAGGTGAAATAAATTCTTTCTTTTACCATTTTTTCTTAACTAATAATTAACTTGTTTTTAACCATGTGTTTGCATTTATAACTTATTCAGGATCTTTTGTTGTGTTTTGTGCTCTCTTACGCCCGCTTATTGTATGTTTGATGTCGGATAGAAGCCATAGAAGATGATCTCTTATTCATATTGCGTGTTTTTTTATTGGTTAAGTCCCTTTTGGGAGCATCCAAGGAATTTAAATACACTGTTGAATCCGTTGCTCATGATTGGCCGCATTCTGTATGCATGTAAGTAAATAAGATCATTCCCTGCTATCTTCTTGTTTATATTAGCGCAGCTGAAATTGAGATCACGCTTGCTCTTTGCTTGTCTGTCTTCTATTTGCTGAAATTTTTTAATATTGCGATGGATATATATTCACTGTAATAAAAATCCATGCTAGGTTTTTGTTCCATCACAATGTTATTTATTGGTTTCTTGTCAGCTGTGAAAATTTGTTCTATTTTTTTTTTCTGGTATCTTCAATTTTCTTTTCTTTTTTTTCCATTTATTTTTGCATTTTAATTTCTTCTGAATTTTTTATTCTACGTTTCTATTATGTTGGAATATGCTTTATTTAGGCTCAACAGTATATTTGTTTCTTGTCAATTCTTCTAATAAAACACTTTCAAACATGGATACTTGTGTTAATATTTACAAGTTGGTTTAGAAGGTTCCAAACATTTCTTAGTCTTCTTTTATAAATTGACATTAGTACGTACCTGTTCCATTAGGCTATGTCTAAGTTTGATAATGTCAAGATGTTTTTTTCCTGAGAGGGTAAGGGGATGCTAACCAGAACATTTCTGCTTGCTATTTTGTTATATTGTAAGTTTTAATTTATTGGTGCATGATGCCGGTATGTTTGATTTAATTGTAGATATATGTTGGGAAGCATCACTTTCATGTTTTGCCATTACAAAACAGTTTTGAGTTTTATGTAAAAGGATAATCGTAGCTTTTAATGGTTACCAACTTTGTTTGACTGTAAATTTAAAGTTACATCAGGCGATAAATAATTTATCCTCTATTCTTACTTTTTGTTAGATCTTATTTGTTTGTCAGCAGGGAATGAAGTTATGATTCTTTATAACTTCATCAGTCATGCCTAATGTTTATTATAGCTTTTTGTCAAGAATTTATTGTTTTCTTGTATTTTCTCGTTTAAATTGATGTTGGCACATTAGGCTTTTGCTTATCTGTCCACTTGTTGGTGAATATAGTCATGCCTTAGTGTAATAGATATATGTATACTTGCTTATCTTTTCTTCTATTTTTTTGTGGGGGAGAGAGATACTGTTAATCTTTTATTTGGTGTTTTTAATTGTGTTATGTTTTTCTGGAAGGATGTGGTGTGGAGAGGTAGACTGTTGTTTGATATGTAGTATGATTGCTAAAGGTTATTGTTTACTTAATTTCTACTATAAACATCCTTAGGTGTTGGATGTCAACCTGCACGATTTTTTACATCCAATCATCTAATCCAACATTGGAAATGACAGTTCTAGGCTGTGATTGCTTATGTCAATTGCTAGTTTTAAGTCCTCTCAAATAATAAAAGACTAGTTTTGAACAAGGATATGCTAGCTATTTGGACATGAAACTAGTGTTTTTTTAGTACTTGTATCTCCATCATTCAGCATATTTCTATACTTTAGACATCTTGATTGGATCTATTATATGGATAGGTATTTGCTGCTTGCAATAGCACCTTCTTCTCTAAGTTTGCATGCTAGTCAAGTAGTTATCACAAATTTTATTTCTCTTGCTGATCCTCTAGTTATCTGCAAAATGCTACTGAGTGTCAGACTAGTTTCATAAAACTTTACTGTATTATTTCTCAGGGGGAAAAAAGTGATAAGCCTTCAATGTTTCATAGTGATTACTTCATACTTATTTTTCACAACTCTTCTGCAAAAATACCGATCAACACTTCACTAATCGCGTGTTTGACATTTACCTCTTGTTGGTTTTAGTTAAAGGAATTGTAAATTTTACATCTGATTTTCATATTTCTTTATTTGCAGTGTTACTGTAGAACTTGTGTGTGTAAGAAGGTTATGTCTAATGTGAAACTTGCCATGGACTAATCAATTGAGTGACTTGGGTTTCTAGCATAATGAATGTGTCTAAAGATAGAGGCGGTTTTGATTGAATGAACAAGTTGAGCACCTGATACTGTTGTACTTGGATGAGCAAGAATGCCCTTGTCTTGACCCCTTTTTGCTAGCTGTCAGAGTTTATGCTTAGCTGTTTGTGGTGATCCACTTTTTGGAAATGTTGTTAGGTGTGCTGTGGTCTCCAGATTTTGTTCAGTTTCAGTTCTTTTGTTGTGCGACTATCATTTTCCCTTGCGGGTTTTGGATGTGTTATTGTCCTTGTTCCCTTTGAAGTGGTACTTGCAAATGGATGGTAAATTCAAGTATTTGGTAGGCTACCATTTGACAGTGTTTCAATGGATGGTGAATTCAAGTATTTGCTAGGCTACCATTTAACAGTTTTTCAATGGGTGGTGAATTCAAGTATTTGCTAGCCTATCATTTGCCAGTTCTTTTTAGATTCCTTATTTCAACGTGGTTTGGTTGCTGGGCAACTGTTCTCAAGCAGAGTACAATACAGTCCGTTGGGTGATTTGCTTCATCTTTCTGCATTTTGTTAATTGTTGGACAAATGCCATTCTGCTAGTTCTTTATCATTGGCTGTTCATTTTGAAGGTTAAGAAAGAATATTGTAGTCTCTTTGTGAATGGTCAGACAGCGCCTTTCGGACTCTTGTTAATGGTTAGGCAATAAAGGTGATTTATCATGACAGATCATTCTAACAGTGGATTTGGTAGCGATGTTATTACCATATTGCTTATTTTGTCAATTGGCGATGTATTTTTTCGAGGAGGCTTGAGTGTTGGATTTCAGCAGTTCATCGAGAGAGCATGTTTCACTGGCTTCTTGAGTTCTTTATCAAACAATCAGTTGCTCATTTTTTGGGTTGACCTTTTATCTTAATTGTACTGAGATTCATCACTATTAGTGAATTTTAGTTTTCTTGGTTCGTTGCTGATATTGGACATGTTTGAAGTAACAACTTTGTTTGCAAAGCGAAATTAACAAAAAGGCTTGGTTGTTTTTCTTCTTTTTTTTATGAGAAAGAAGGCATGGTTGTAAATTAAAAAATTTGAGCTTCTGTATTTCTAGTTAATTGTTCGCTGTTGATTATAGATTTGATATTTGAGGAAGCCAAGTCGATTAAATTTGGTTTGAAGTTTGTCATTATGATGGAGTGTTCCTGCATCCAAGTCTTTATTTTTCTTCATTTCAGCAAGTCTAATTTTTCTTGGCCGATGTAATGTCCACTTCTAGCTATCATTAAATTTGATGCTTTCTGCCCATCACATGTTGAAACGATTAATAATAATTGAGGTTTGGTCCAAATGGCAAATCAATAATACGGAGTGTAATATGGATGGCATATTTTTTATGCAAATAATCATCTTTATTTTGTAATTTTCTTAAAGAATTCAATACTTAAGCCCATTTTTACGTAATTGGATTGTATATGCTAATAATTCGAAAAATTGTGCTTGTTCTAAACTCAGGTCATTTTTTAATTCTTCTGAGGAAGCTTGTTGATTTAGGTTCTTAAGTATGAATTCGTACTAATATGATTTTATTCAGGAAAAGTGTTTTTGACATGAAAAGTTTGTTTTGAACTTATTCTAGTAACATATTGGTCCCCATCCTTTAGGCAGATACCAGAGGAAGTTGTCGAATTTTATCTTGATGACAACGACTTTGGTGGTCATACTTTTTCTCATTAAAAAAAAACGAGTAATAAATATGAATTTATTTTTCTTTTTGAGGAAAATTATGATAAATTCGCTTCTATAATTTATTATTTTCTATTACTTGAAAGGATTTGCATCATTTTCCCCTGATGTCAGTGAACATATACACTATTGACATGTGAATTTCTAGTTTCAACGTTTCTTTTCCTTTTTTTTTAACCACTCTTTTCCATTTTAGAATCATATCACAATCCATTGTATAAAAAAATTGGAGTTCCAGGATACTTATTAGTGTGCCTATCGCTATCTAAATTGAATCAAAGATGGAGTCGAGTGAAAGGCATGGGTCTACGAACTTTTCTGATGTTTGTATAATTTGATATATTTGCTGAGTTTTCTACAGTGTGTTGCCTTATGCTGTTGATGCACTTTATTGGTGTGCTTTGAAACTTTTTATGTAAATTTCAAAGTGAATGTGAATGTAGTAGTTTGTGGACCTTTAACACAACTGGTTATTTTAATTCCTTGCTCTTTGATCATTCTCTGATAGTAAATGAATTGTTCCATGACAGTTTTCATGCACTTTAGTAGACTTTAGGTCACGTTTCTGGATGTGACATGACTTAACAGTGAAGTATTTTTGGTTTCTGCTAAAACTGTTATACTTGGATGCCCTGTAATCTGTATTGTATGTTGTTGTGTGGTACGTGGTGAAGCAGGAGTGACGGTTCTAGATAGGCAAGTTAAATTGGAAGTAAGTTTAGCATGAACCATAAATCAGAGGTTCAATTAAATCATGAATATTAATTTATCACATCATGTTAACATTTCACGAAAATAGCAACATGATGTGCATTTAGGAGGTCCTGACCTTGCATATCAGTTTTAGGTAATATTCAATGCATATTTTTGGATAAAAAATCATCTTAGCCTAGTTGTGTTCTATTATTACGGCGTAGTTTGATTTTAATTTTTTGATGTTTTAACTTGGATGACAAGAATTTCTTCATCTTAGTCCTATATGTTTCATGGGAAGTGTTGATTTGTCCTAGCGTATCTAACAAACTAATAAGTTACGTTCAATCAGTCTTAATCATGGCAACATAGGCAAAAGGAAATTAGTTATTTTTTCATATAAACTCATCTCGGTTCTTTTACTGGGATTTGTGATATTCTCTTTTTCTGATGTTAATTAATTTAAGGGTATTGTTGACTTTTTTTTTCAAGACTTCCAATAAGTGTTGATTCATAGATATTGGTTGGAATATTTTTTGAAATGATTAATAATTGTTGAGATCTGGTAGATCTTGGTCCAAATTGTAAAACAATACTATTGAATATGGATGGCAGATTTTTTGCAAATAATTATCTTTATTTGGTAAGTTTGTACATATTGGATTCAATACTTAAGCCCTTTTTACATAATTGGATTGTAAAACACATGGTAATAAGTTACAAAAATTGAGTTCATGCTGAACTCAGGCCATTTTTTAATTCTTCTGAGGAAGCTTGTTGATTTAGGTTCTCAAGTATGAATTCATACAAATATTCGAAAAAAAAGTTGACATGAAAAGTTTGTTTTGAATTTATGAGAATTCATATTTAGTTTTGATGCCTATTTGTTTTGATGGAGCCCTTAAAAATTACACGGAAATTCAGTGTGTGATAAATTGATCATTTCATGCGTAGACACCTTGTTTAAGTAGTTTTTTTAAAGGATTTTGTAGTAGTTATGAGGAAGTTGTCGAATTAAGAGTAATAATATGGATTTATTTTGCTTCTTGAGGAGAATTATGATAAATTCGCTTTTATAATTCATTCACTTCTATTACTTGCATTTTGACCTCATGTCAGTGAACATTTGGACTCTTGACATGCGAATTTCTAGTTTCATCTTTTCTTTTTCCCTTTTTTAATCCACTCTTTTCCATTTTAGAATCATATCACAATAAATTGAATAAAAGAGTTGGAGTTCCAGGATACTTTTAGTGCCTATCGCTATCTAAATTCAATCAAGAATAGCGTCAAGGATGAGTGCGCAAGTGCGATTTATAGCTTGAATTTTATGTACTACTTCCTGTGAGCTGGAGAGACAAAAATCTTAGTTCTGTTTGCTTTGCAAAACAAATTGTTTCTTCTAACTTGTAAAATAAGTGGTCTTTTGTCTCCATATTTTCCTTCTCTTTTGTTGAGCATTATGACTATGTGCTTATAATCTTCCAATGCCAGAAGACTGTGTGACTGCTTTGTTGTTTGTCATATTTGTTGAGCTTTCTACAATGTGTTGGTTTCTGCGTTTGATGCACTCTATTGATGTGATGAGTGTAGTAGTTTGAAACATTTTTATGCAAAATTTCAAAGTGATGAGTGTAGTAGTTTGGACTTTTAACACAACTGGTTATTTTTAATTCCCTGCACTTTTGATCATACTATGATAGTTCATGAATTTGTCCCATGATATCATGTTGCATGCACTTTAGTAAGGCTTTAGTGGTAACATGTATGTCAAGGTTCAATTAAAACATGTCAAGGTTGCAACATGTTGTGAACTTTAGGAGGTCCGGACCTTGCATATCAGTTTTAGGTAATATTCAATGCATATTTTGGGATAAAAAATCATGTTGGTCTAATTTTTCTATTATTATGGTGTAATAGTTTGATTTTAAATTTTTTTATGTTTTAATCAACGCATGTGGTTGGATGACAAGAAATTCTTCATCTTAGTTTTTACATGTTTCATGTGATTTGTCCTAGCGTATCTAACAAAGTAATAAGTTACGTTCAATCAGTCTTAATCATGGAAACATACAACAACAACAAAGCCTTATCCCACTAGGTGGGGTCGGCTACATGGATTATACGACGCCATTTCGCTCTATTAGACAATATATTCGTTGATCCACGTTCATGAGATTCGACAGGGTTTTACGCTGGCTGTCGGGGCCTAACACAACCCTCCTCCTTTATTCGGATTTGGGACCGACTATAAAACATAGGCGGAGTTTTTTCATGGAAACATAATCAAAATAAAATTAGTTGTTTTTTCATATAAACTGGTTAACTGTGTGGGCTATCCTAAGGGATTTGTGTTATTCTCTTTATATATATATGTATATCTGTGTGTGTGTCTGTGATATGCAAGTTTTACTAATTTACATTCATTGTATAATGGATTATACTAGGTAAACCTGGTTCCCAAATCTTTCAAACCGAATGTTTAGATGCAAAATTTGCTGTTGATGCCTGCTAAAGGTGGATAGTAATCTTTTGATTCCTTTTTGCTTTGATTTACACTTTTTTAGGTATGTTTTATTTATTATTCTTGCTCCACGAAAGTTCTATGATTTCATTGAAAGAGAGCTTGAATTTTATGTTGGTAATGCACTTTTGGATACTTCTACTTACACAGACTCAAAAGTGAAGTTAGCTTTGGTCTAGAATAGCCTGTAAGCACAGATAATTATACAGATAATATATCATTGCTGTGTGGTTAATGAAGCATGACCGTATAGGCAGGTGAGTTGAATGAGTTGTCGGATCTTTTTGTTTGCAGCTGCTGGCTTTTGAATGCTCCTTTCAGATTTTTTTTTAATAGTAATGAGGAAGTTGTCAATTAAGAGTAATAAATATGAATTTATTTTGCTTTTTGAGGAAAATTATGATAAATTCGCTTCTATAAAAAAAAAGATTTGCATCATTTTTCCCTTATATCAGTGAACATATGCACCCTTGACATGCGAATTTCTGGTTTCAACTTTTCTTTTTCCTTCTTTTAAACACTTTTCCATTTTAGAACCATATCACAAGCCATTGTATAAAAGAATTGGAAGTTCCAGGATACTTATTAGTGCCTATCGTTATCTAAATTGAATCAAAGATGGAGTCAAGTGAAAGGCATAAGACTACGAACTTTTTTTATGTTTGTATAATTTGATATATTTGTTGAGTTTTCTACAATGTTGTTGGCTTATGCTGTTGATGCACTTTATTGGTGTGCTTTGAAACTTTTTATGTAAAATTTCAAAGTGAATGTAGTAGTTTGGACTTTTAACGCAACTGGTTATTTTAATTCCTTGCTCTTTGATCATACTCTGATAGTTAATGAATTTGTTCCATGACAGTTGCATGCACTTTAATAGGCTTTAGTAGGTCACGTTTCTGGACGTGACATGACTCAACAATGAAGTATTTTTGGTTTCTGGTAAAACTGGTATACTCTGATGTCATGTGCTCTGTATTGTATGTGGTTGTGTCTTACGTGGTCAAGCAGGAGTGACGGATCTAGATAGGCAAGTTAAATTGGAAGTAAGTTCAGCATGAACCATAAATCAGAGGTTCAATTAAAGCATGAATATTAATTTATCACATCATGTTAGCATTTCATGAAAATAGCAACATGATGTGCATTTAGGAGGTTCTGACCTTGCATATCAGTTTTAGGTAATATTCAATGCATATTTTTGTATAAAAAATCATCTTAGTCTAATTTGTTCTATTATTACTGCGTAGTTTGATTTTAATTTTTTGGTGTTTTAATCAACACGTACTTGGACGACAAGAATTTCTTCATCTTAGTTCTATACGTTTCATGGGAAATGTTGATTTGTCCTAGCGTATCTAACAAAGTAATAAGTTGCGTTCAATCAGTTCTTAATCATGGCAACATAATCAAAAGAGAATTAGTTATTTTTTCTTATAAACTCGTTTAACTGTCTCGGTTCTTTTACTGGGTGTGGGATATGGGTTTTATGCTGTTCTCTTTTTTCTGATGTTAATTAATTTAAGGGTATTGTTGAGTTTTTTTTTTTCAAGTTTTCCAATAAGTGTTGATTCATAGATATATTGGTTGGAATATTTTTTTTTTGAAATGATTAATAATTGTTGAGATCTGGTAGATCTTGGTCCAAATGGTATTGAATATGGATGGCAGTTTTTTTTGCCAATAATTATCTTTATTTGGTAAATTTGTACATGTTGGATTCAATACTTAAGCCCTTTTTACATAATTGGATTGTAAAACACATGGTAATAAGTTCCAAAATTTGATTTCATGCTGAACTCAGGCCATTTTTTAATTCTTCTTAGGAAAGCTTGTTGATTTAGGTTCTCAAGTATGAATTCATACAAACTGCTGATATTCGAAAAAAAATATTGACATAAAAATATTTTTTGAATATATGAGAATTCATATTTGTTTCGATGCCTATTTGTTTTGATGGAGCCCTTAAAAATTACACGTAAATTCAATGTGTGACAAATTGATCTTTTCATTCGTGGGCACACCTTTTTTTAGTAGTTTCTTTAAAGGCTTTTTTAGTAGTAAGGAGGAAGTTGTCGAATTAAGATTAATAAATATGGATTTATTTTGCTTCTTGAGGAGAATTATGATAAATTCGCTTCTATAATTTATTCATTTCTATTACTTGAAAGGAATTGCACAATCATTTTAACATCATGTCTGTGAACATATGCACTCTTGACATGCGAATTTCTAGTTTCATCTTTTCTTTTCCCCTTTCTTAATCCACTCTTTTCCATTTTAGAATCATATGACGATAAATTGTATAAAAGAATTGGAGTTCCAGGATACTATTAGTGCCTATCTCTATCTAAATTCAATCAAGAATAGCAGTCATGTTTTATTTATTATTCCTGCTCCAAGAAAGTTCTATGATTTCATTGAATGAGAGATAGAATTTTATGCTGGTAATGCACTTTTGGATACTTCTATTTACACAGACTGGAAAGTGAAGTTAGCTTTGAATAGCCTGTAAGCACAGATAATATATCATTGCTGTGTGGTCAATGAAGCCTGTCCGTATAGGCAGGCGAGTTGAATGAGTTGTTGGATCCTTTTGTTTCCAGCTTCTGGCTTTTGAATGCTCCTTTCAGATCTTTTTTAATGTTTTTCATGTTTCATTTTTGGTCTCAGATTTGTTTGATTTTAGTTATCTGTCTTTGGATGCTCCTTCCAGTTCGGTTTTCTATCACATTGTTACTGCTTTGAGGACTGCTGTATTTCTCAAATGCAGAATATTTGTCGTTATGTAGTTAGATGACTGATTGCATGATAGTTTTTTTTTAGAAGAATTGCATGATAGTTTTTTAGCTGCTGCTTTGTGATAGATGTTCTTCAGGGGATTCATTTAATTAAATTTGTCAATGTTGCTCTAGTTAAGGGGAGGATGTGTGGTTGATGAAAGCATTCTGTAGTAAATAAGTGAATTTCTATCATTATGCGGTTTTTCTGGCCTTTAGTTGATGCTGTCGTTCTTGAGTTTTGGTTAATTCAGCTATTGCCTTGTGACTATTTGTTGGAAGCTTATAATGGAAAAACTATCATTGTAGAGTAGATGTTTTATGGCCACTTGATTGCACCTTATATGCTGTCTTAATAACATGGGCCTATAGGAGTTCATTTAGCATGTTTAGCTGACAAAAATGATATGGTTGTCTCTGAGGTTGTTGATGATATCTTTTTGTCCTAACTGGTTGTCTGGGTAAATCAGTTTGTGTAGCTGAATTTACTGTTTGAAGATATTTGATAATGTGTAAGGTTGCATATCTTCTTTCCTTGAGTTTTTGAGCATTGTTATTTAAGTAAATCTGCTGGATACCACCTTACAAAATATTTTGTTCGGAAGAATGTTCTGCTGGCTGCTTCTGGTAGAAGGTGTCTTCAATATTACTCATTTCCTTGAGATGTAGTTGTAACTTTCTGCCAGACGTGTGACCGTGGATGTGATCTGTAGCCTATATGTTAAGCTGTCTTCACTTTAACTGACTGAACGTCTGTAGATCCAAGAGCTGGGCCTAAACATTATTTTCTATTGGTTGATTGTTATTTGGGCTTGTTATTTCCAAATCTGGTTTGTGAGGAAAATGTGCTCACTTGCATCTCAAAAGTCAATTTTCTAGCATAGAATAACTTTTACAGAGAGGATCTTCCTCTCGGAGGTTGCCTAGTGTTCGATCTGGTGCATGTTGATCTTTGGGAGGGTTTGTTCTATGATTGTTCTTAGGGAATTGATTGGTTCCTTCGGAATTCTAGTTCATTAATTATTGTTGTAAATATGATAACAGAACAGTCATGATTTAAGGTTTCTCAATAATTCATGCTTCCGCCAAATTTTCTGGTTTCTTCTTTGCCTCAAGTTGACAGTTCTGTTTGTCATTGGTATTCTAATTGTTGCAAATGATTTATTTTGAAAGCAATAGGTGAAACAAGTCTAATTATTTCAAGATGTTTAGCGGGTAAAATAAAATTTCTCTCTGCAGATTCTTTTTACCGTGTGTTTGTGTACCGTGTGTTTCGTAGGTGGGCTAACCGTGACTTTATATACAGTATCCTATTCTACCTTGTGAGCTTGACTACCATAGTGTGTGTTTCGTAGGTGTGACTCACGACAGATCTTAGTGTGTCGAGCTTATTGTCAATTCTTTTAGGATAATGTTATCTTTTGGCTTTGACCATCAACCCTATATGAATATTATTCGAAATAGCGGTAAAATGGTTGAAAATAAGTGAATGAATATTTCAAGAATGACATTAAGGTAATATCAACTTAGTGTGGTGTTCTTTCATCATCGTTTTTTTCTTGTGTTTGTTATCTTCATTGTTTTCTTTTTCCCTTTTGTCGCAAGTTTGTTACTTATCAAGTCTTCTCATTTCAGTTTTTTTGTTATGTTATGATGTATTTCAATTTAACAAACTACAGAAGATTTGAGCCTTTTGAAAGTTTCTTATTTCAGTTTTTTTATTATGCTGTGATACATTTCAATTTGAGGCCTCATAGTAGTAGTATGTTTTCTTTCGTAAGTTTCCTCGTGGTTTCTTGTATTATGCAATTGATTGACTCACCAATCCGATATTTTATAACTATTGTAAATTAGTAGAATTTTATTAATTAATAGTATAGTGGGTCTCGTCATTGTTTTTGTTACAGTAGATATTGTCCATTTTATTCTTTCATAGTTTAAGTTTAAAGGGAGATCGGGTTAGTTAAGGTAGGCTTTTATAGGTACTATTTTACCACTTGTTTTTTCCATGAAATGATGTCTCACGAGGCCCCTAGATCAGCAGGTCGGATAATCTCAAGAGTCGAAAAGTTCTCGATGGGCTTATTAGTGCAAGTAATAAAATTGAGGAGAATTTGATCGGACACTTTTGTGTTTTTTTGCTGTAAGGCTGTGTTTTTTTGACAGCGGATGGGCAAGCTGCTATTATTTAGAAATTGATATCTCAGGGCATTCCGATCCCTCTTAACAAATTGGGCAAATATAATTTCCATTTCATTGCTTATTCGTTAATGGCTGGCAATTTTTGTGTATATTCTTTTATATTGGTCATTGGTGGTGGCGAAACTTTGGTTATTTTTATCGCGTGCTTGCTTTTAATTGTTGGCTTGTTTTTTTTCTCTTCTCCCTTGTTTGGTTTTGTTATGTAGGTAGGTAGATTTTGTAGTTTTAACACTGCCGATGCCGGTCCCAAGCCCGGATGAGAAAAGGTGGAGGGAGCTACAATTATGATGCCATCAAAATCCGCCTAAAGATCTTCTACGCGTCCCTATTTGTTGGGCTGAGTTGATTTGGCACCATTTTTTGGAAGCCTCTTTCATGTTTCAATAGAGGTAGAAACTTCTACGATAAGAGCCTTAAATTGATTTTAAAAAAAAAAGAATGTCGAAGATTTGGAGGAATTTTATACTAAATATTATAGTATATTTTGTGATGTTATTAAAACATGTAATCGGTAAATTTTAAATGAAGCTATTTCATCATTTAATCAAAGTGATTATCAGCACTACTGTTTATTAGATATCTATTAAAAGCTAAGCCAAACAACCTTCATGATTCCCTTTTTTTTTTGTTCTAGGAGGGAAGGATTATTTTTCAAGTGGGGAAGGGGGCAAATTATAAATAAATATTAATTTAAAACACTGAATGTTCATTAATAATTTAAATGATGTATATGGACAAGCTAAAAGTGATCTTAAAAGTAAATATATATGAGATACAAAAGCCTTCGTTTATATCTTTCATCTCAAATTTAGTTTAAACTTTTATTTTTATATAAAAAGGTCACAAACCTTTAAATTAATTTAAATTTTAGACTATGTTTAATTAAATAAAATAAGTCGATTCAACAATTTTAATGCTATAATTGAATATTAAGTCATCAACTTGTATTTTTTATTATATATAAATATAATATTACTTTAAATTTATATAGGCTAACTTTTGATTGAATTTTTATAATGACAAAATTGTATAACTTTTTAACATTTTCTTATTCTTTTTTAAGTATAAAAGTTTGTGATACTATGCGAGAATTGTTAAATTAATATTTAATATTTTTAATAGAAATACAGTAATAAATTATACTCATAATTAGTTCATGATTTTTTCATAAAAATGAAAGTTAGATGAGATCGAAACTTTTCTATGCATTTTACTGGGGTCAGGACGATGCTCGATTTGATCCGATTTTTCAATAATATTCTTTTTCCAAAATATATTCGAGTTGAAATTGGCTCTGGTTATCAAAGTTCGACCTATTCCGAACTGGTTTCAGACTAGTCTCAGCATTCGAAACTTGGTTATTTAATATTATATATCATAATATATATAATATATTTTTGTATATTATATTATAAAGGTTAGATAGTATGTAATAAAAAAATTATACAATCAATATACAACTAACAAATCAGGACTATTACATTTCATTTCAATCATTTAATCGTCATCCAACGATTCAAATTCATTGAATACATATTAGTCATACAATTTTTGATTGCATATTACTTAAACTCTATATTATAACTTTTAAAACTATATAGTGTATAAAATGATCTTATTGATAATAAATAATAAATTATAATTTTAAATTAATTAAAACTAATATTCACAAATTTTTAGTTTACTTAAATATCGTTATATAAAAATTAAAATAAAAGTGGGACAATCATGATCCGGTCCAATGTTTTATTCGTTACTCATCGCGTTAATCTTTCTTAATGTTACAAATCATATTGTTAATTTGTTAGGTACGTTTGGTTGGAGAATATATTTTTATGAAATATCGTATTTTTAATGTTTTTTTAAATGTAATATTCTTATCTAAGTTCAAAGAGAATATAATATTTTATTATTAATAATATAATAATGCATAAAATAAATATTAAAAAATAAGCTATGATTGAAAAAAAAAGGTGGGGAATATGTCTATTCCTCTATTTTGAAGGAATATATGCTCGGATTAAAAACGGTGGTTTCACGGACTTATTCTTAATCCATTAATTAATGAGTTGATTGTGGTGGTAAAGAACAAACAATGGCAGCTAAAGATCGTAATTAAAATTAAATCACATATCATGGTTGATGAGGATGATGGCGGCGTCATTTCTTAGGAAAAAGAGGAAATCAAAATTGGCCATAATAAATAAAT
This sequence comes from Pontederia crassipes, assembly GCA_030549335.1. Lineage (NCBI taxonomy): Eukaryota > Viridiplantae > Streptophyta > Magnoliopsida > Commelinales > Pontederiaceae > Pontederia > Pontederia crassipes. The sequence goes on from CM060190.1 coordinate 44,329,500, forward strand.
ACAGTGCCAAAGTTTTCGACCTTTCGTCCAATAAAAAACTCCTACGGGCATTCCGGAGCGGGAAAAAAAAAACTGGAGAAGCATTCAAAGGATCCGTGGTGAACGCCGGCGGGATTTGCGTCGCTGATTCAGCTCGCTCTAAGTCATCATGCGCACGAACTCCTCGAAACAAACGTAGCCGTCGCCGTCGGTGTCGACGCCGCCGATCATGCGCCTGCAGTCCTCGAGGGTGCACCACCCTTCCTGCCCCAGCAGCGCATGCAGCTCCTCCGCCGAGATCCTCCCGTCCCCGTCGGCGTCGAACACGGCGAACGTCTCCTTGAGCTCATCCGCCGGCGGCGGAGGCTCCAGGGCGGCCTCCCCGTGGAAGGAGCCCCCGCCGCAGAGGGCGAGGATTTCCTCCATCCGGAAACTATTGTCGCGGCCGATGCGGTCCGCCGCCTCGGCCAGCATGGCGATCACCTCGTCCTCAGTCGGAGGCTGCGGGCCCAGCCGGCGCAGCACCAGCTCCAGCTCTTTGCAGGTGATCCTCTCGGCGGAGCAGCGGAGGACGGACTGGGGGGTCGACTGGGCTCGGCGTGCGGAGAGATCGGAGTCGGAGCAGGAGGAGGAACCGGTGCCGGAGGAAGTGAAGGATGCGAACTCTGCGGTAGAAACCGAGCGGGCGGTGCTTTTCATCTTCCGCTTGTCTTTCTTTTTAGAAGAAGACTTGGAAGAGGAGGAGGAGAAGAAGGAAGGACGCAAGCTCGTTATGAGCTTCATATCTAGTTGCATGCAGTAAACTGAGTTTTATTGGTGTGAGGTCTTGAAACTTGAAACATGGGACGTGGGGGGGGGGGGGGGGGGGGGGGTGGTGAGAGAGAGGGAGAGAGAATGGAGTGATATTTATAACATTCCTCCAGGATGAGCGAGAAGAAGGCGGGAGAGGAGGAGAGAGGAAGTTGGGGAACGAAGGAAGGGATCTAGGAAAGAGAGATGAAGCTTCCCGGAAGGTTCAAGGGGGGGGAGGGAGATATATAGCATGCAGTAGCTAACTCGTGTTTGTCTTTTTCGGTTGGAGACGTGGTTAGGTTCTCATTTATTCGATTGTGTTAGTAGTCAGACGATGGCATGGCATGGTAAGGTAAAGGTAAAGGTACGTAGTAGTACTGAAACTAAGTACGTAGAGGACTGGACTGGATGGTGGCGATTGGATGCGACGTATCATGTTGCTTTGTTTTTTTGTCTTTGGTAGTAAGTTAGAGGCTATGGATGGGCGGATGCATGCATGTTTTCCGAATGTAACGCGAATCTGTTTTGAAGATTTCCGTGTTAGTTGTGGGGGTTTGTCGAGGTCCTTCCCTCCTCATCTATATGTGATATGTCTAAGGAAAATTAAAATGAGAAAAATTATATACGTATTAGAATACGTGGAGAGGACTAATTTTATTTATTAGATTAATAAAATAATTATATATTAATTTAAAGTATATATTAAATAGTAAAAATGATTAAAATTGAGATTATCTAATTATTGGATGATCATGATCAAATCATGTTAATAAATATGACTATTCAATAATTATAATTTATTTAGCCTTAGATGATATATTTTTATTATCAAATTATCTAACTAATTATATATATTATTTCACTTAAGAAGCATATAATTAATTTAATTATGATTTATAATCATTAAATTAATTAAATAATAAAAAATAAATACTTACACGGAGGTGTACATACTCATTAACCCCAATTGAAATTGCGGTAGCTAAATCAATTTGTGAGTTCTCTTATTTATTTTCAGGTTTTACTTCTCTTTTCTTTTCTTTTCTTTTTTGTACTAGGCCCACGAACGTCTCTGTGTAGTTGAAAAAAATAGCTTAAGTAACGACTAAGAGATATTAGTATAGCCGTATAGGGTTTGTCGAAGCTTAATTTCCTATGCGACAAATAGTTAAGCAATTAATTCTATGTCGATTAAAAATTAATACACTCTATGAATCCCTACTTCAAGTTTTTTTTTCTCTCCTTAAATTTGGTATGGTAATTTAAGGGGTGGATTAGAACGGTGGAGTAACTTATATTAGGTGTGGTGAGTGTTTATAAAAATTATATTTGGATATGGATAAATGGGATGTGTTAGGTTAATTTAGTTCACTATTTGTTTGGACATAAATTATAATAAATGGATTGTGAAATATTAAGTTAGGTAAATATCTTTATTATCATTAAACAAATTTATTTATCTTTATTTGGTTGAAAAAGAAATAAAAGGTAAAATATGCATAATTATTTTTAGCCCTCTAGAAACTACTAATTTGATGGATTTAATTTTAACTTCTATATATGATGGGCTTATGAACACTAAGATAATCACACTTATTTTTTTTAAAAAAAAATAACATTTGTATGGACTTTTAAGCACACTCTATCCTAATTAAACTTAATCCATCTCAATACAATATATCATACTTTCATCCAAACAAAGCCGATACCATATACAATACAAGGAAAGCGATTTCAAAATTTAAAAAAAAACGATACAAAGTAAAAATGGATCAAGTTTAATTGGATTGAATGTGGGACTCAAAATAATTTTACTTAAGGGAGCAAAGGGACCAATTTGCTTTCTAATTAAGTTTTCTGTAAAGAAAAATAAGAAGATGTGGATTGACATTTTAGGGAGACAATATAATTATATTTAAGAAAAAATATGTTTAGCTATCTCGCACTGACTCAATCAACCTGACCACAAGTTGGTTGAGGTCAGGCCCTGACGGTGTTGCCATCAACAAAGTTTGTGTTTCCTCCTAATTACATCTACGATTTAATGGGGCCTCTAACTACTTAAATGAGTAGGAGTTTCCTAGCTATCTGATTGCTCATCAGATTCGCGATCGACGGCCGATCAACTCAAGCGTGGGTTAAGTGAATTTTTTAGAAAAAAATTGATGGTTCATTCATTTGCAAACCTCACGAGCGGCGACCTTGCGAAGTTGTTAGTGACATCGCAATCGCCGAGCAAGTTATCCATTCATCGCCAAGGGTTTTCTCCATTCATGAGTCGAACTCATCAAACATCACCATGGTTGACTTCCCGACCTCTTTCTACGCATTGCTAAGTCGTCGACATCCTTGTGGTTGACTACTCGACCTCCTCGTGCATGTCTTCTGCTAAGGAGTAAGGATTGTTGTTGATTTCTGCATCCGCCATTGTTGAAGAATAGAAAAATCGTCGGTAATTGCGTTACCGACGGTTTTCGGGCTGATTACCGACGGTTCGGACCGTCGGTAATTCGCGTTTTTCTTGTAGTGAAAGGATCGAGCAGAACACAAAATATAGAGAAGAGAAAACAAAGCAGGAGAAATTGGGAGGGAAGCTGAATTGTATTAAAAAAACTTTCGAAGATTACATCTACAACTCCACTCTTCTGTTGTTTTATACTACAGAATCTAACCGATATAAACATAAAACCCGATACAAAGAAACTAACTGCCGCTACCATGACTTCCAACTACCATTACAACATCAATGTTTACAAACTTGAACACGATGATCTGCTAACACTTCAAGCTTGAATACGATCATCTGCTAACACTCCCCCTCAAGTTGGCGCTTGAATAAATCAAACAATCCCAACTTGTCTACCAGATGATCGTGTTGCTGCCTACATAAAGCTTTTGTAAGTAAATCAGCCAACTGTTCCTTGGTCGAGATATGTTGCAGATGAACTAAAGACTTCAATTTCTTATCTCGTACAAAATGACAATCGACGTCTATATGCTTCGTTCGTTCATGGAACACCAGATTATTCACCATTTGAATTGCAACTTGACTGTCAGTGAAGAGGGTGAAAGGTTGTTGCAAGGGAAGTTTAATTTCTGCAAATAGACGATCAAGCCACGCTAATTCTGAAACTGCAAGTGCCAAACTTCTATACTCTGCCTCTGCTATGGAAACAACTGATTGTTTCTTTGGCTTCCAAGATATTAGAGAGTTTCCAAGTTTAGTACAATAAGAAAAAACTAATTTACGTGTCAAGATGCAAGAGGCTCAATCTGCATCGCTATAAGTTGTAACAGTCGTATTCTTTTCTGAAGAGAATAAAATGCCACGACCGGGGGAAGATTTAATGTACTTGACAATTCTTAGAGCAGACTGATAATGAGAGACTTTTGGGGCATGCATGAACTGACTGAGATGCCTTACTGCAAATGCAATGTCAGGTCTAGTATGTACCAAATATAAAAGCCTTCCAACTAACTGTTGAAATTCTGTAGGAGAGTCGAGAGTTCTATCCTTCGAATTGACACCAAATATAGTATCATACTCGATAGAAGTAAGTTTCAAATTTTGTTCAAGAGGTGTGTGGGCTGGCTTGGCTGCTGTAAGACCAAGATCAGCAAGTAAACTGATTATACTTTCTTTGATTCATGATAATGCCTGCAGTGGATTTCAAGATTTCCATTCCTAGGAAATATTTGAGTTCACCTAAATTCTTCATCTTTATATGTGCCTGTAAAAATAGTTTGGTATCTTCTATTAAGGCCAAACTATTTCCTGCAACCAATATATAATCCACATAAACAAGCAACACAATGAACTCATTATGTCTAGACTTGGTGAATAAAGTATAAACATTGTGACTGTGTGAAAAACTAGCATCAATCAGAATATCAATGAGCTTGATGTTCCACTATCGAGAGGCTTGCTTAAGGTCATACAAAGAATGATTCAGCCTGCAAACTTTCTTAGAAAACTCCCCCTCAAGCTGAAGTCCCTCAGGCAGAGACATATAGACCTCCTCAAAGAGACCACCATTCAAGAAGGCATTATTAACATCCCAATGAAAAAGGTGCCAATTAAGTTGGGCAGTAGCTGAAAGAAAAGCCCTGATTGTAATTGACTTGGCAACAGGGGAAAAGTTTCTTTGAAATCCACCCCTTCTTTTTTTATTATATCCTTTAGCAACAAGACGAGCCTTGAATCTTTCAATCTCCCCTATGGAAGTCAATTTTATCTTGTACACCCACTTACAACCAACAGCCTTCTTGCCAGGTGGAAGATCAACTAAAGTCCAAGTATTATTATTTTGTAAGGCATCCAACTCCTCTTGCATAGCTACAATCCATCTCTGATCCCTGATAGCCTGATTGTAAGAAACAAGTTCCTCAACCTGTGATAAAGAGCTAAGAAAACTATAGTAAGCAGAAAAGCAAGACTTGTAAGAAAGTGATTGTTGTAGAGGATGCAAAACAGAGACAGCTGTGACAGAATTAACCACAAAATCTTTGAACCAGCATGGTTGTTTTAATTGTCTCCTTGGTCTGACTGAAGGAATCAAAGCAGAATCAGAATCAGGCAAAATATCTGAATTCCTATCTGGAGAAACTGGTTGACTGTCAAAAATAGCAATGGAATTATCAGCATTATGAGAGATTAGCTGATTGTCAGAAATAGCAACTGGGTCATCAGACATATTGTGTGATAGATCAGAGGTAGTGCCAGATGGAAGCAAATCAAAGAAATCATAGAGCAAATGATGATCTGAACCAGAAAGATGATGATCAGAAGAAGAAAAATCTTTCATGACATTAGGGGATTTGAAAGAAAATATGTCTTCAACAAACTTAACATCTCTCGAAATTGAGACCTTTTCAGATTGAATATCCAAAATTTTATAACCTTTCTGATGTAAAGAATAACCCAAAAAAATACAAGCTTTAGCCCTCTTGTCAAATTTATGAGAAATTAGTTTATTGGTGGCATAGCATAGGCAACCTATGACTCTTAGATGATCTAGGTTAGGTGCCTTCTTAAAGAACAATTCATAAGGAGAAACATTATGCAGAACTCTCAAAGGTAATCTGTTCATCACATGAACAGCAGCCTGGATCATATCACCCCAAAATTTTATAGGTAAATTGGACTGAAAAAACATGGCTCGAGCAATGTCCAAAATGTGTCTATGCTTTCTCTCCACAACTCCATTCTATTGGGGAGTGTAGACACAGCTAGATTGATGAAGGATACCATAATAAAAAAACAATTCCTTACATCTCTGATTATGGTATTCAGAATCATTATCTGATCTAATGATCTTGACCCTTGCAGCATATTGATTTTCCACCATCTTAAGAAAGTTTTTCAAAATGGCATAGCAGTCAGATTTAGTTTTAATAAGATAAACCCATGTAAGCCTTGTGAAATAATCAACTAATGTCACAAAATAGTTGTTTCCATTATAAGTTGGAGACTTGAAAGGTCCACAGGTATCAACATGTAGAACAACCAAAGGTTTTGTGGATCTTTCTGCAGCAGAAAAAAAAGGCAACTGAGTCTGCTTGGCTAAAGGGCAAACTGAACAATGAGAAAGTGTGATATCATTATTACAATTTTTATGTCTAAAATCAGTAACATTCTATTTAAAGGAAAATGTCCAAGTCTCTGGTGCCAAATATAAAAAAATTGCAACTGCTGTGAATTCTTTTCTGCAGCTTCAGCCTTGTGAACATCAGCTAACAGATAGTATAAACCCTCCTTCTGTTCACCAATCTGGTTCTCCTTTCCATTATGATGGCCTTAAACAAAAACAAAATGTTGTGTGAAAGATATATGAGACTTCAGATCCTTGGTTAACTGTGAGACTGATATCAAATTAAATCTGAAATCTGGCACTAGCAGAACATTATGTAACTGAATATGAGAATTCAAGTATATGGATCCTGAATGTGTAGCTACAGAAGTTGAACCATTTGGCAAAGAAACTGAGTTTTAGCTTGCAAGGAAATAACATTTGTAAGCCATTCCCTGTGTGAAGTCATGTGGCTAGAGGCACCAATATCTATAATCCAATCAGTAATGAAAAACTTGGAGGGAATACCTGCCATACTAGCAGTATGCATCACAATAGGTTCTTCATGTGTACCATGCACCAATTGAAGAATGTATTTCTTATGTTCTTTAGTAAAAAGAGGATTGAGCTTATTTTCAGAACCCTCAGCCTTCACTAATTCAGTTTCTGTCGACTGAGACACAGCCAGATTAGAAGAATTTTGTTTCTAATTCTGATTCCTGGGTTTGAACTTATAATTGGCTGGATAACCAACTAGTTTATAGCACTGTGTCTTCTTATGACCAGGTTTCCTGCAATACTCACAGATCAAGAAAGGATCTCTCTTTGGTTTAACACTATTATTTGGATATTTTGCACCTACCATAGCCAGCCTGAGTTCTTTTGCCTTTGTTCTTCTTCAACTAATAAGGAATGAGCCTGACTTATGGAAGGTAAATGAATTATAATTAGAATATGTGTTCGAACATGATTGAAGGAATCATTCACAACCAAGAGAAATCTATATAATTTCCTTTGTTCCAAGAATTCATTATATTCTCTCATGTTATCTGAATTTGGCAAAACATGAGACATAAGATTTAATTCCTCTCATAGATTCTTCAATTTTGAAAAATAATCTGAAATCGTGAGTTGGCCTTGTCGAAAGCTATAAAGCTCATTCTCTACTGAGTAAACTTGCATTGCATTCATTTTTTGAAATCGTTCTTTCAATTCTGTCCAAACTATGTGAGCAGGTTGTGAGTAAGAAATTCTATTAAGTAAACCCTTTTTGCAGGAAAGCAATAGCCAAGAAATTACTAGGGCATTACATCTTTTCTAGTGAAATTTCATATCTGAACTCACTTTATCAATGGTAAAAGAACCATCCACGAATTCATGTTTATTTTTAGCTAACAAGGCATTTAGCATGGCATCACACCAATCAGCATAATTTTCTATTCCTATTAATAGATCTGGTACCAAAAGTAGTCTAGGCATATCAGAAGGGCTTAAGAACAATGGATTCATCACATCAAACACTAAAGGATTGGAACTCGAAGAACCAGAACCAGATGAAGAAGATCCGGACATTATAATCACAGAAAATAAATCTGGATGCAAAACAGTCCTCTCAAGGATCAGATCTGATAAAACCAGAACGATAACCTCAAATCACAAGAAAGAAGAAAACCAGAAGAAGAAGAACTCGGCTTATCTTGATCACAATGAAGCAAGGGGTTTTAGATCTGAATCTACTTGAGCTGGCTCTAATACCATGTTGATTTCTGCATCCGCCATTGCTAAAGAACAGAAAAGGATCGAGCGGAACACAGAATATAGAGAAGAGAAAACAAAGCAGGAGAAATTGGGAGGGAAGCTGAATTGTATTAAAAAACTTTCGAAGATTACATCTGCAACTCCACTCTTCTGTTGTTTTATACTACAGAATCTAACCGATATAAATATAAAACCCGATACAAAGAAACTAACTGCCGCTACCATGACTTTCAACTACCGTTACAAACATCAATGTTTACAAACTTGAACACGGCGATCTGCTAACACTTCAAGCTTGAATACGATCATCTGCTAACAATTGTATTTGTTGAACGCGAAATTAGATGTCAAGTAGGCGAATATCGACATTGACGTCGAGGTCATTCGAGTCGCAAGATGTGAGACATGTAGTTGCCATGCAGGAGGTCACCTAGGGCACGATTCGGGAGGTGGGCAGCTAGGTCAACGTCATGTGTTGGGTGAACGTCAACGATGATGGAACTCCTCCTTCAGGTCTTCGTACAGGAGATCGATCGTCTCCTCGTGGGAAGTCATGTAGGCCATAATTTGACAGGTGGCCAGTTAGGATGCAAATTTTGTTGGGTGAGATAGTGGCATGGTGAACATAGACGATCAAGGAGGCGAGGCGACCTGAACAGATGAAGTCAAGGCGAACGTCTGCAATTGACAAGGGAGAGGTGAACATTGTCGTCAATGATGCCGAAGCACAATTCGGAAGGCCATGAGACAATTACACTCGAGCACACTCGTTTGAAACCAATTGAATAGCCAATCCAAAGACATGAACCATTGGGCTTTTCTCTTGAATCCGTTTGAACCGTGCAAGTTTCTATGAGTCGTAGATCACGAATTTGATAGCTAAACCGATAGGTAGGCGCATCATATCCATTTATGTTGCTAGGAGACCCATTAAATCTTAATAATTTGTTTAAATTTTGTTTTGTCAATAGTAACGCCATTCTTGTTAATTGGATATATATATTATATAAGGTGCCAAACATTTTATTTTCATAGTTTGACGTTCTAGTCATAAAAAATGACAATTATTGCAAAATGATCAAATCACGTCTAGAATAAATGATCATTTTTTTAATTTTAACTAGTTGATATTCTTTTAATAATTTTTTAGAGTTAATTTCATAAATATTTCCTAAACTATAGTAACTTTTCATGTTTAATCCTGAAGTATAAACTTACTGTATGACATTCCTAAATTTTATCATGATTTATACTTAGATCCTTTTGTTAGATACAATTAAATTTTCTATTTTATTATATTTTTTATTTATGAAAAGACTAAAATATCCTCCCATGATTTTAAGTTTTCATCAGTCCGAATGAAGCACAAAAAAGATATTTATTTCAAATCATGAGAGAGAATTTTAGTCTTTTCATAGAAAAAAAAAATAAAAGAATTAACAAAATTTTACGAAATGATCTAGATGGAAATCATGATAAAATTTAGGGATATGATAAGACCATACTTCAGGATTAAACATGAAAATTATTATAGTTCAAAGAAGATTTATGGAATTAACCCTTCTTTTAATATCCTTACGGGCCTTAACAATCGGGATAAAAGAGCATAACGATATTTCTCCTATCAAATGATGGATTCAAGAATTGAATCTATAGCTATTAGTTCTCATCAACTTATTGGGTACAACCCTACTAACCAATTATACTAACCAAACTCAGATTTCTTGAACTAATTTTGCAAATCCGTATATTTAGATTGATTTCAATATAATATTTTATAGCATATTAAGTTAACCAAAACAAGATTTTTTCAACCTATCAAGAGAAACAATGAATAAAAAAAGAACATTCAATTTGTTAATTAATGAGATTTAATTATGTTAATTAATAAGATTTAAAGAGTAACTGCATAATTTACTTGTATATCTTCACATAAGAAAGATGGATTAAATGAGCGATTAAATGCTTATATAAATTATAAAAATTAAATTAAGAAGCTATCTTGGACAAAAGCTAATGCACACTTTTATAGAATTAAATTGGAAGAATAAAAAAAAGATTAGAACTAAGACATTTTGTCATTGGAACAGGTGGCCAATTGATTACAAAAGGAAAATAACAAGTAAGGCTAAAGCGTCAATAATCACATGAAGAAAGAGAGCTAAATAAAGAAAAAAAAACAGCTGTTTAGAAAACAAAACACTTTGGTTCATTATAGATGGACCCGGCGCCACTTTTTGAGGATTAGGTGTCTATTTATTTTTATTTTAGCTTTGCTTGTCTCTAAATTTAGAATCATTAAAAAATACGATTGGTAAAGGACAAAATCATAATTAGATAGATATAAGAAAACGAAAAAGTGACGATTGAACATAATGGAAAAAAAAAGTTAAAATAGTTAATTATATTTTTGAGGGAGTGACTTGACAATAACTTAGAGGAAGCGGGAATAATCTGTTTTCTCACTGTAGCATATATTCCCTCCCTCCTGGTCTGCTCATTTATTTGGGCATTTCCCTTTGTTTTTATCATCAGTACAATTTACTGTTCCCGGATGAATTTTGTTATGCTTTAGTGACATAGTTGGAGTTGACTGCTAGAATTATTTTATTTGATTTTGTTGCAAATTGTAGGATGCAAACTGCAAAGGCTAATTAAAGGCATTAATTTTTTTTAAAAAAAGTAAAGTTCACTAGCTAGAAAGAACTGTAAATGGGAATTTGAGGGGTCCGGCAGCAAAAAAAAAGAAAGAAAAGAAAATACGAGAAAGAAACGAATTGAAGAGAGCATAATTAAAAAGGGACTTCGAATGAGAAGAAACAAATGAACAAATTATGTAGATGAGAAGGCATTGATCATTCCAAATTTCTATGCACCTGAAACCGCAAAAGAAACGTACAAAATCTCTGCGATTTCTGCTTTTGGATGCATGCAACTTGAGACGTACGTGATCATGAAAAGGCGAGGAAGTCGCACTTGGTGCAATTTCGCCACCGCATGGAAATTTCACACCGCTTGTACGGTGTGTCCATCCAATTTTCTTACTGTTTAAATTGTTTCTTAACATTTTATCAGCGATGTTCAACTTTTAATTAAATTTTTGAGTTATTTTCGAAAACTTCTAATAAATTATCATAATTTTTCGCATCTAACTCTAAATTATGAATTTATTTTTTATCTCTAAATTATCACGATTTTTCACTTTAATCCATCCGTCTATTTCTGTTACGTTTTTCGTTACTTTTATTTTTTTCATTTATAAAAAAATAAATTATCCCTCCATTCATAACATAGCAAATAATAAATAAAAAAATAAAAAAAATCGGAGGAGGATAATTTAATTTTTTTCATAAATAACAATATTTTGTTTACAATTTTAATCATTCCAATGATTTTTTATTTTTTATATTTATTATTTTATATTTTTTTAAATGGAGAAATAATTTAGTTTTTTCATAAATGATGTTAGACGTGAAAAATTATAATATTTTAAGGGAGGTTTATGAAAATAAACTTAATTTTATTGATTGTATTTTTAAAAATAAATTGTAAATTAAAATAAAGTAATGAAAAAAAAAGTTAAAGTTTTGAATCCGCATCCAGATATGCGTTTTAAGCTTATCATGCTACATTCATACACATTCAAATACGAACAAAAATGTAGACACACATGCACACCAGTTCGAGAGGTCTTTAAGTTTGAATCTCTCACGTGGAATACGTGTGTGCCTTTTTTATTTGTGGACTTTATTTATTTATTTTTTACATCACATTTATGGACATCCCTAAGTAATCGAAAAAGTAAACATTAGATATAATATAAAAATTAATTACAATTTCTTAAATGATACTTCGTCATCTTTTAAAATCATTCCAAACTTTTATGAAGTAAAATTATCCATCCACAAAGAAAATTTGACACTCAATTATTTTTTTTCAATCAGAGTCTCATCGGTGTTTAGAGTTATTAGCATCTGATTAATTCAGTATCAAGGCTTGAGCAGTGAAAGTAATACTCATGACTAATGCGATGACTCCATAAATCGATTCTGTAACGGATGCATTTTGAACACAAAGAAATCAATAGCAAATCACAGCAATGAAAGAAAATCAATTGCCATTAATTGCTAGAATTCAAAACGAATTCAAAATCGAATTCAATTTCAATATTGACAAGGAATTCGAATAAAAAAAAGAAAACATTGGAGAAGGAAACGGCAGATCAGGGGAGGAAATTCCTCTCCTGATCACGCTCGGAGTCGGCCGGGTGGCCGGCCGAGGCTATAAAAGGGCCCCTCAGGGGCGCCTTTGCGACCCCTTGGGAACCCTGCAGGCGCCGCCTCTCCATCTCCGTTCTTCCTGCGAACCGACGACCAGCGATCGACGCAGAGCAGAGCCCTGCCTCACCAACGAACGATCGATGACCTCCTGACATACGGTGACCTTCCTCGGTGTGCTCAAGGTTTAGGCGCTCCTTTCGATCGACCCTGAGACGATCGACGAGGACCGGACAGTGCACAGTAATGCCGGCGAACCGAAAACCGACGAACAGAGGTACTCTCATGTTTAAAATCCCTAGACGAAGAAATATGGATTATTTGATCATGTCGATCGGTCGATCGGCCTCGCAGAGCGGTCGACCGACCGATATGTCGTCAAACTGATCTAGTCTAGAAATTGGTCGGCCGATTCTTTGATCGGACGACCGGTCCTTCACGCAATGCGCATCTTGTTGATCCTACGACCGGTCGATCGATCTCGTAGAGAAATCAGTCGACCGGCTCATAGGCATGGCCGACCGATCCACAAACACCAAAAGGTCTACCGATCCAAGAGGATCGGTCAACCAATATTTCAAAACAGTCGACCGGCCCCACATTGGACAGTCGATCGGTTCAAGTCCGTCAGTTCGGCTCGGCCGAACACAGAGGAACGGTCGACCAGTCCAGAAACGGTCGCCCGATTCTGACAGTGAATCCAATCCCAATTTTTAAACTCAATCCACCTATATTGGTTGAGTCCTATTGTACAGAGATTAATCTCACGATTGAGTCCTAAATTAGATATGTCATGATAATCAAATATAAATATTGTAAAGATAAAAATATGAGATTGCTATGTGCCGCCCCCATTGTTAAAGTAAAGATTAAAGTTAAAGTAGAGGAGGGATAGGTAGTTAGCTGAGAGGACAGCGAAGCTACTCTCTTCAATGACCACTATTCCTGAGATTTCAAGTCTTCTCCTACATGTATCTCAAATGAAGGGTGATGCAAAGGTCACAATCCTTCCCTTAAAGATTATTGTATTGTGCCAGAGGGACAGATAGGTAGCTGAGAAGACAGTGAACCTACAGGTTTCTTAATTGACCACTGTTCCTGAATTGTAGGAATTATTTCCCCTACCTTTCGAACTAGGTGAGGTCTTAACACCCACCCATTTTCCCTTTATGGGCTTACTGGCTTCAGAGCAAAGAGGCACCCCTGGCATTCCAACCTAATAAAGTCGAGTTTGCATAGGACAACTAACTTTAAGGTTATTATAGTAATGTAAAAGACGTAGTGCAACTCACAGTAAAGCAATGTAAAGCAGGGTATTGTAAAGTAAGTGATGCAAAGCATAACACTGCAACGTCAAGAAATGTAAAGCAGGGCACAGCAAAGCAATAGAGTACAATAAAGTTTGGATCATTTTATAGTAAAGAATAACGCATTGACATTGTTATAGTTAGAGACTGATTCATTGATCCCATATTTATCATTGATCTTTATTTCTCCGTCTATCTGCTATTGTACTTGACTTTTTTCTCACGGGTATTCGATTCCTCTGCATTGGGATTTTGCAGGTGAGAATGTCAACTAAAGAGGATGGAGGGCACAGAGTTTGGAGAATGCTGAACATGACTGCTACAATACTTAGAATTTTCCTTGCTCTATTTATCTCAAGTTGTAATTTGGTCTAGAGACACTAAGTTATTCCGCTCATCGAACTTCTCATTTGCTTGTTAAACTGATGCATTCCTGTTTTTCATCTTAAACTATGTTACCCACTTTCCGCTTGATGTTGACGTTTGAACTTTCGCATGTTGGACTATTTATGTTATCAAATGTTCCTTAACTTTCCACTGTTTAATCTTCCGCATTAAAGTCTTTGATTATATTTTTATTATTTTATTAGTGCCACGTAAGCCTTATTGTTGAACAATCATGATCAATAGTGTAGTAGATAGTGTAGCGCTCCTGGGGTCAACCTGACTGTCTACGTGGCAGGAGGGGCGATTTTGGGGGTGTTATAGTTTGGTATCAGAGCTTAAGTTCTTGGCTCCTTCATTGATCATAGTAGAGTAGATGTTCTTGCATAGTATTGTATTGCTCATGTTATTTCATAGTCTAAGTAAAGTCATGTGCAAGCTTCTCAAGCGTCTGCGGCTCCACTCCTCATGTAAGTAATGAGTATATTCTTATGTGAATTATACTTAAGCCAACTCCAGAGGAGCAGGCGTATCCATATATGGAGAAAGTAGAAACTAATGATTATTATTCTGAGTCTGAGTCATTTTCTCCATGCCACTTGTACCCTACGGGGATACGTGAAGGGATAATTCAAAGGTGGCACTTTTATACGAGAGGGGGACGTATAGACAATCCTATTACTATATCTTCTGATGATGAAGAAGAAATTCTCGCACCACCAAGAGAATTAGAATTCAGATATCCAAGCCCCATCAGCCAAACAGATTCAGAGGAATGCTGTGGGATCTGCTATCAAGTGGGACACATCGATGATGAGTGTCCCAACCTTCCGAAGGATAAGAAGAACCCCGGGAATGAGCCCGGAGGACTTTCTAAACGTAGCGATTAGCATTTAATGTTTCTTAATGCGAAGGCCTTAGTGTGTCTTAGATAGATATTTATTATTTTCTTTGACTAACCTTACAATGATTATCTTTTGCTTTAAGCGGATATTGAGCCGTAAGGTCTCAATGGTTATCTAAGATTTTTATTTCAAGTAAAGATCTTAATTATATGTGCTTTTCTCAATTATTGTCATGGTATTTTTATAGATGTCTCATCAAGGAAGGGAATATGCTTCTACTAGTGGGAATGAATATGAGATACCCAATGAAGGGGAAACCTCTTACATTTCCCCACCGCCACCTTACCCACCTCCACCGCCACCTTCTCCTCCTCCACCAGAACCAACGGTCCAGCAGGGACGTCAAGTCCATTCTATCTACACATTGCAAGATTTCTGGAGGTCAAAACCCTCAATGTTTAATGGAGAAGGAGGCATCATAGTGGCCGAACAATGGATGGCAGCAATAGAAAACAAATTTAATATGCTTGATGTTCCAGAGAATAAGAAGGTGCTATTCGCTGGAGACACTCTTCAAAAAGATGCTAAGGAGTGGTGGAAGGCAAGGAAGGCCACCAATTTTCCTAATGTAAGGGTTGTTACTTGGGATGACTTTCGTAAGGCATTCGAGATAGGTACTTCCCTAAATTTCAAAGGGATTTAAAACAGAAGGAGTTCCTAGACCTAGTGCAAGGAACTATGTCAGTGGATCAATACATGACGAAGTTTGTCAGACTGAGAAAGTACTCCAGATTGGTGATGGATGAACTGAATGTAACCACATGCTTTGTGGACGGATTGAACCCCACTCTAAGGTCCCATACCAGATCGGGGAATTGCAGAACTTTAGAGGACGTCATAACTTTGGCTACTCAGACTGAGAAGGATCACCAAGATCTGCAAAAAGTTCAGAAGAACCAACAGACGATAGGGCAGAGTTTTCAACAACAACATCAACAATTTAGGGGGAACAACCGTCAGAAGCATCGACGGGATAATCGGCCCCGTCCATATCCAACACCACAACAATACAACCGTCCTCCACAGCAACAGCCCTACCGTCCTCCGCAACAAGCTCCTCCACCTCAGCAACAGCAACAACAACCACAGAACCAAAGGCCCCTACAGCAGGCGCAGAGGCGCCCAGCTCAACAACAGAGGCAACAGCCTCCCAGAGCTCCTCAGGCAGCACCCGCACAAGGTGAGCGAGTTTTATGCAACACCTGTGGCAGGACCCATGCAGGAGAATGCCGCATGAAGTCTGAAGCCTGCTACTACTATGGTGAAATGAGCCACTATGCAACAAACTGCTCGAGACGTGGGCAACAATAGTTGGTACAAGGGAGACTCTTCAATCTGGAAGAAGACGCCCCACAGAATGACGCTGATGTCATTCGAGATACGCTATTCGTAGCCAAGCTACCCACTACAGTATTGTTTGATTCTGGTGCCTCACATTCATTTATGTCTGAAGCATGTGCCAAGACATTAGGGCTAACTGTAATGAACCTAGAGCCTAAGATGAACATCTTGACCCCACAAGGAACTCTAGTTACTACAAAATATCTCCCTAATGTACCCATAGAGATAGGGACAAAGAACTTTCCTGCGAATCTTAACATTATTCCTATGCGAGATTATGATATTATTTTAGGCATGAATTGACTAACCTCCCATGATGCTTCTATCTTATGCAAGCAAAAGAAAGTTATTATAGGTACACAGAGTACAGATAAAGTAATTGTCAGATGCATTGTACAGAAAGAACTAAAGATTTTAGTGTCTGCCATGAAGACACATAAACTACTCCAGAAAGGGTATAGAAGTTATCTTGCAAGTATTACCAAGATAACAGAACCAACCAAGACTCCTCAAGACATAGAAGTTGTGAGAAAATTTCTTGATGTATTCACTGACGATATTAGTGGTCTACCGCCCAGAAGGGAGATAGACTTTCATATTGAAGTGGCACCCGGCACAGCACCAATCTCCAAAGCTCCATATCGTATGGCTCTAGCAGAGATGAAAGAACTGAATGATCAGATTCAAGAACTATTGGACAAAGGTTTCATCAGGCCTAGCGTCTCGCCATGGGGCACACCAGTCCGTTTTGTCAAGAAGAAGGACGGATCATTGAGATTTTGTATCGACTACAGAATGTTGAACAAGGTCACAATCAAGAACAAGTATCCGCTACCTCGCATCGATGATTTGTTCGATCAGCTGTCCAAAGCAAAAGTGTTCTCCAAGATCGATCTGAGAAGTGGATATCACCAGTTAAGGGTAGCAGAAGAGGACATTCCAAAGACGACATTTCGATCAAGATATGGGCACTACGAGTTCCTTGTAATGTCGTTTGGGTTAACAAATGCCCCAGCAGCATTCATGGACCTCATGAATCGAACTTTCCACGAACACCTGGATAAGTTCGTAATTGTCTTCGTAGATCATATCCTCATCTACTCACCAAGCATAGAGCAGCATAAGGAACATTTGAGGATTGTATTGGAGATCTTGCGAGCAAAAAAGTTGTATGCAAAGTTCTCTAAATGTGAATTTTGGCTAGAACAAATGATGTTTCTAGGTCATATTGTCTCCAGGGATGGGATTTCGGTGGATCCAGCAAAGGTGGAAGTAGTGTCCAACTGGACACAACCAAAGAATATCTCTGAGATTAGGAGCTTTCTTGGTTTAGCAGGCTACTACAAGTGATTCATCTAAGGACTTCTCAAAAAATTGCATTGCCAATGACCAAACTCACAAGGAAAGGAGAAAAGTTTATCTGGTCACCCAAGTGCGAAGAAAGTTTTCAAGAGTTAAAGAAG
The DNA here is from genome assembly GCA_030549335.1 of Pontederia crassipes. Classification (NCBI taxonomy): domain Eukaryota; kingdom Viridiplantae; phylum Streptophyta; class Magnoliopsida; order Commelinales; family Pontederiaceae; genus Pontederia; species Pontederia crassipes. The sequence continues at coordinate 44,347,276 of CM060190.1, forward strand.
CGGTTAACTTCAGCACCAATCTTGATGTTACCATCGGGCAACGGTGGGTACGTGGTTTATAGTGACGCTAGTGGTACCCAATTGGGATGTGTACTAATGCAACATAGGAAGGTAGTGTCATATGCATCCAGACAGTTGAAGAAACATGAGGTCAATTACCCAACTCATGACCTTGAATTAGCAGCAGTGGTATTTGCCCTCAAGCTTTGGCGCCATTATCTGTATGGAGAAGAATTTGTGGTCTACACTAACCACAAGAGTTTAAAATACGTCTTTACACAGAAAGAGTTGAATATGCGCCAAAGACGATGGATGGAGTTCTTAAAGGACTATGAGTTCACTATCAACTACCATCCTGGAAAAGCAAACTCAGTGGCTGACGCACTTAGCCAAAAGTGGAAAGGATCCGTAGCCTTCATGTGCCTTCGGCAATTTGAGATGATGGAAGAACTTTTTAAGTGGACACCAAGAGTAAGACATGATGGTTCACTAATGATGATGCAGCGTATAATGCCTGACATGATTGGAAGAATCATTGATGCACAGGTAAAAGATGCCAAGTATCAGATGATGATGATAAAGACTAGTCTGAAGACTACCAACTTCAAGGTCTCAGCAGATGGTGGCATCAGGTACCGTGATCGCTTATGGGTACAGAACAACCCTGAACTCCAAAGGAAAGTACTAGATGAATGCCACAAGTCGGAATTCGCAATTCATCCAGGAAGTACAAAGATGTATAAAGATGTCCAGCGAAGTTTCTGGTGGCCAGATATGAAGAAGGAGGTTGCAGAATATGTCTCCAAATGTATTGTGTGCCAACAAGTCAAGATAGAACACCAGAAACCCCAAGTAACCATGAAGAGTCTGGACATCCCACAGTGGAAGTGGGAAGAGATATCAATGGACTTCATCACCGATTTACCTAGGACTCAGAAAGGGCATGATGCCATTTGGGTAATAGTGGACCAACTCACTAAATCGGCTCACTTCCTATCCATCAAGTTAAAACAATCTCTTGAAAGTTTAATGGATCTATATGTACAGGAGATTGTTAGGCTTCATGGGATCCCATCAGCCATTGTGTCTGATAGAGATCCTAGGTTCACATCAAGATTCTGGAAGAGCCTCCATAATGCTTTTGGCACTACGCTTCGCTACAGTACAGCATTCCATCCCCAGACCGACGGTCAATCAGAGATGACGATCCAAACATTGGAAGATATGCTTAGAGCATGCGCTTTGGACTGACATGGGAACTGGGACAAATATCTTCCTCTCATAGAGTTCTCCTACAACAACAGCTTCCATGCTAGCATAGAGATGTCTCCTTTTGAAGCACTGTATGGACGGCCATGCCGCTCCCCGGCATGTTGGGGCGAAGTAGGCAAAAGAAAGATCTTGAGTACAGAATTACAGAAGCAGACCCAAGAGTACATAGACAGAGTGGAATTAATAAAGAAGAGAATGAAGTCTGTACAAGATCGTCAGAAGGCCTACGCGGACAAGAAGCGTCGAGAACATGCGTTCAAAGCAGGAGACCAAGTCCTAATCAAGGTCTCCCCCACCAAAGGAGTGATGCGTTTTAGTAAGCGTGGAAAATTGAGTCCAAGGTATGTAGGTCCTTTTGAGATATTAGATATGGTTGAAGACTCAGCATGCAGGTTGGCCCTACCCCCAGCATATGCTAGAGTATACAATGTCTTCCATGTCTCTCTACTTCGGGTGTACAAATATGACTACGCCAACGTGATCCAAATTGAGGAACCAAACCTCAAGGAGGATCTGACATATGAAGAACAACCAGTAGAGATATTGGAGTATCAAGGACACCAACAAGGAAAGAAGAAAGTATCACTAGTCAAAGTAGCATGGAAGCATCATCAAGGCAATGAGGCCACATGGGAAGTAGAATCAGAGATGCGGAAAAAGTTTCCACAACTATTCAGTAGTCCTAACTCTTATCAAAATTCGAAGACGAATTTTCTTTTAAGGGGGTAATAATGTAACGGATGCATTTTGAACACAAAAAAATCAATAGCAAATCACAACAATGAAAGGAAATCAATTGACATTAATTGCTAGAATTCAAAACGAATTCAAAATCGAATTCAAGTTCAATATTGGCAAGGAATTCGAATAATAAAAAAGGAAACATTGGAGAAGGAAACGACCGACCAGGGGAGGAAATTCCTCCCCTGATCACGCTCGGAGTCAGCCGGCCAGGGTGGCCGGCCGAGGCTATAAAATGGTCCCTCAGGGGCGCCTTTGCGACCCCTTGGGAACACTGTCGGCACCGCCTCTCCATCTCCGTTCTTCCTGCGAACCGACGACCAGCGACCGACGCAGAGCAGAGCCCTGCCTCGCCAACGAATGATCGATGACCTCCTGACGTACGGTGACCTTCCTCGGTGTGCTCAAGGTTTAGGCGCTCCTTTCCATCGACCCCGAGACGACCGACGAGGACCGGACAGTGCACAGTAACGTCGGCAAACTGAAAACCGATGAACAGAGGTACTCTCGCGTTTAAAATCCCTAGACGAAGAAATATGGATTATTTGATGCAAATAGTTATATCATTATGATCCTTAGGGTATTACCTACAATTTTTGTATTCACGTCATGTTGATTTATCGACCAGAGGACCGCCGGAATCAATGGAGAAGTTCGGCGGCCCTATTTTATCGCAGGGACCGGTCGACCGATTTTATAAATGGTCGACCGATCCATATATTGAACTCGTCGGAGTTCATATCGATCGGTCGACCGGCCTCGCAGAGCGGTCGACCGACCGATCTGTCGTCAGATAGATCTAGTCTAGAAATCGGTCAGCTGATTCTTTGATCGGACGACCGGTCCTTCGCGCAATGCGCATCATGTTGATCCTACGACCGGTCGACCGATCCCATAGAGAAATCAGTCGACCGGCTCATAGGCACGGCCGACCGATCCACAGACACCAAAAGGTCGACCGATCCAAGAGGACCGATCGACCGATATTCCAAAATGGTCGATCGGCCCCACAGTGGACGTCGACCGGTCCAGAAACGGTCGATCGATTCTGACAGTGAATCCAATCCCAATTTTTAATCAGAATCTGAGACTCTAATCAATCCACCTATATTGGTTGAGTCCTATTGTATAGATATTAATCTCACGGTTGAGTCCTAAATTAGAGATGTCATGATAATCAAGATAAATATTATAAAGATAAAAATATGGGATTGTTATGTGCCGCCCCATTGTTAAAGTAAAGATTAAAGTTAAAGCAGAGGAGGGATAGGTAATTAGCTGAGGGGACAGCGAAGTTACTCTCTTCAATGACCACTATTCCTGAAATTTCAGGTATTCCCCTACCTGTATCTCAAATGAAGGGTGATGCAAAGGTCACAATTCTTCCCTTAATGATTATTGTATTGTGCCAGAGGGATAGGTAGCTAGCTGAGAAGACAGTGAACCTATATGTTTCTTAATTGACCACCGTTCCTGAATTGTAGGAATTCTTTCCCCTACCTTCCGAACTAGGTGAGGTCTTAACACCCACCCCTTTTCCCTTTATGGTCTTACTGGCTTCAGAGCAAAGAGGTACCCCTGGCATTTCAACCTAATAAAGTCGAGCTCGCATATGACAACTAACTTTAAGGTTATTATAGTAATATAAAAAATGTAGTGCAACTCACAGTAAAGCAATGTAATGTAAAGCAATGTAAAGCAGGGTATTTAAAGTAAGTGATGCAAAGCATAGCACTGTAACGTAAAGAAATGTAAAGCAGGGTACATCAAAGCAATAGAGTACAGTAAAGTTTGGATCATTTTATAGTAAAGAATAACGCATTGACATTGTTATAGTCAGAGACTGATTCATTGATCCCATATTTATCATTGATCTTTATTTCTCCGTCTATCTACTATTGTACTGAACTTTTTGCTCACGGGTATTCGATTCCCCTGCAATAGAATTTTACAGGTGAGAATGTCAACTAAAGATATGGAGGGCACAGAGTTTGGAGAATGCTGCACATGACTGCTACAATACTTAGAATTTTCCTTGCTCTATTTATCTCAAGTTGTAATTTGGTCTAGAGATACTAAGTTATTCCGCTCATCGAACTTCTCATTTGCTTGTTAAACTGATGCATTCCTATTTTTTGTCTTAAACTATGTCACACACTTTTCGCTTGATGTTGACGTTTGAACTTCCGCATGTTGGACTATTTGTGTTATCAAATGTTCCTTAACTTTCCACCGTTTAATCTTCCGCATTAAAATCTTTGATTATATTTTTATTATTTTATTAGTGTCACGTAAGCCTTGTTGTTGAACGATCATGGTCAATAGTGTAGTAGATAGTGTAGCGCTCCTGAGGTCAACCTGACTGCCTACGTGACAAGAGGGGCAATTTTGGGGGTGTTACTAATTCCGTACGACTTGCCCGTCGACCAAAGTCCGCTACCGCCAACCTTTCGTTCATCCCTAATATTAGATATCACCGCACGAATGTAGAATTGATAACATGTCAATGTAAGGTTTGAAGGAAAAATCTATGACAGAATATTTGTCCTTGAGAGAAATATTAATAATGGGATGATAAGTTTAAGAGTAAAATACGCCCTGAAATAGTTAAAAAATGAACTGAAAGATAAAATATATTAAAAAATTTAGCAGTCTTCAATTGATTATATAATAATTATTTTAGTTTTACAATATTTGGATTGAGCATCATAGTTGGATATCGAATTATAGTAAATGAAACTTGACACACGTCGGTGTTGTCTAGCATCGAAATATATAATAGAGGAATATAGAATGATAATCCAAGAGCAATATTCTATTTTGAATGTTATTTTATTGTTTGGTTGGTGGATCTAGGGATTAGAGAGATTTTTTGTTTTTATATATTTGGATTAATTTGGAATATTTATAATCTAGCAAGATTTTTGTTTTATATTTTTCAACTTTACTTTCCATATCTCAACTTCAATAAATTTCATTAATTTGTATCTTGATCATATCTCAATTCTATTACTAAAACTTTAAAACTGCCTCCATTGATTTTTTCTATTATTTATCATTATTATATAAAAAAATAAGCATACCACCATCACATATTATAAGTATTTTTCTTTTTAAGATTAATGTCTTAACCAGAATTATAAGATTGCAAAGATCGAAGATCAAACAAGGATCGCATAGATTTTTTGAAAGATCTTACAAGAATCACAAAGATCCAATGAAATAGATTGTAGGATCGAAAGAGTCTTGGTTATACTGAAATAATAAGATCGTAAAAGATCTAGATGATTATAGATTTACTAAAACTCTCTAAATGAACAACATAATAATGGTTATCTTTGTCAAACTCAACCTTGAGAGCTGAGGATTTATAGGACTCCGTTTGGACGCAAGAACTTAAATTCTAATTAGTTAATCGATTAGAAGGAAAAATCTTAATTTGATGTTTTAATGAAAAATTTAATGATGAGGAGTTAAGAAGTTGATTAGACGGATAAATTTTAATGTGTTTGAATAAAAGGTAAGAACTAATGAGAAACTATTTCTTATAAACTATATATTTATATTAAAAAAATATATGATTGATTATTATTAAAAAAATTTGGAAAAATACATTAATATTAATTAGTAAATCATAATATAATCTTAATTAGATTATATTTTTTCTAACAAAAATATTTTTTAATCAGTAAAATTATATTGTAATATAATAAATAAATTATTATGCATAAGATTTACATTAGCAAATTTGACTTTAAGTAATTAGGTTTTTTAAATTTATTACTATAATATTAAGTAAACTATAATAAATAATTAATAAGAAATTTATTATAAGATTAAAATAAATTTATAATATGCAATTTTTTTGTAACAATATTTTAATATATAGTTATATGTACAAATGTTATATATTATTAAATTATTTGATAAGTAGGTGTAAAAGTAGAGCCACCTACTTTAAATCTACTATTAAGGAAGAAAAAATTGTAGGTTCCTGTTAGAAGCAAGAATCAACTGAGTGCTAATCAAATAAGTTAAATCTTGATCATGTGAGGCTTTGACCAGGATTTAAGTTTTGAACAAAAGCTTTTTTATTTATGTTTGGGTGAACCAATTAGAACTTGAGTTGGTTCTAGCCGAAGTTCCAGCACAACGTAGGAGAATCCATGGTCGAGATGTCTATGAACAATTTTCTCTCGATCATGTGAGGCTTTGACCAGGATTTAAGTTCTGAACAAAAGCTTTTTTATTTATGTTTGGGTGAACCGATTAGAACTTGAGTTGGTTCTAGTCGAAGTTCCAGCACAACGTAGGAGAATCCATGGTCGAGATGTCTATGAACAATTTTCTCTCGACACGTGGGAGCAAGGGTACAAGGAAAAAAAGGTCCCCAAGATCCATTCAAGATTGGGTCAAGGATTAATCCCTCACTCTCATGGATCCTCGATCCTCAAATTTTATTCAATATATTTAGTATGTAATTATTTTAGATTTTAACCATTAGATTACTCCAAGCCATTTGTAACTGTTAGACCGTTATTTTTAATTTTAGACATTATATTATTCCAAACCATTTTTAACAACTAATTCAAAATTCATGTCCACCATAACTACAATTTAAACCCTCATGCTTCCATGGCTCCATGTGACCAATTCAGTGACTAATATCTATCAATAATCCATTTATTAATTTGTGATTAATTTATTGGGCCTTTGGATTCAAAATGCATTAATCTAGATAGTAATCCAATGACAAACGATCCAAAGTTTATTTTGTTTATATTTTTCAACTATATTTTTTCAAATCTTTACTTCGATAAAATTGAAAATTTGTATTTTGATCACATCTCAATTTGATTACTAAATATTTACAATTGTCTCCATTGAATTTTTTATTATTTAGAGAAGGTTTTATTAGTCTAGTGAATATTGCTTACAAATTTATTGAAGTCTTATATTGTAGAAGATTGAGATGTTTACAAAATATTTATTATAAATCTCAAAATGAACAACATAATAATGTTTTTATTTTACTAGTTAAAGCTTGAGAGATGGGGATCTTAGGGGAATCTCACGTCGGGACGTTGTTCAAGAAGATTTTTTTTGGTCCCATGAATTAGAGATTTGTTTGTTGTTGTTGTTGTTGTTGTTGCTGCTGCGTGTATGTGGTGGGGGTGTCAATGGTTCTACAATTGTACATAACCTTGTACATATATACTTGTTTAAACTAAATAATTATAAGTAAAAGAAAAAGTTTTGGTAATATTAGTGTATTCAAATTTGTAGTATTAGCTATCAGTATATGATGATTTAATTAAATGATTTGGTGAAATACTAATGTTAGTGTATTCAATACATAATTATTTTTAATTCTAACCACTAAATTATTTCAAATCATTTCTAATAGTCAGAACATAATATCTAATGATGCATGCGAAATACAATATATCTTTAGCCAAGCATTTAATCTCATTTCGAATCATTTTTTAATAGCATGCATTATTTTATGAGCTTATTTACATTAATTTTATAAAAATAAAAAAAAATCTACTGAAATGTTGTATTTTATTGTTTAGGAAAAAGAAAATTAAATTACAAAGCTAACGGAGAAAATCACACTTAAATCAGAGTTAAAACGGAATAAAAAAAGTCAAAAATAGTGAAGATGCATGAGGCTGAAACTGTGTTGTCACGAGCCGTGAAAGCCTTTTCACGGGTCACGAAGAAGTCGAAATCGCCATCTCAGAAAGTTACCCGAGACACGATCGTGAATAGCCTTTCACGGACCGTGAAATCCACTGATTTACTTCAAATCGAACACTATAAGAGTTGTGAAAACTCTGTCACAGGTCGTGAAAACTCATTTTTAGTCCTATTCGAACACTATTCAAGTCGTTAAAACATATACCAGGATGTGATGAAGCACAATTTCAAGATTTTGATGAATTTTGGAAGAATTTATAGGGATGAAAATATTCTCCGCCCCCTGCGGCCCCCACGAGGAATCTTCGATCGAAACCTCGAACTCGAGGAATTTTTCCTTCGTGGGATCAGGAATGGGGGAAAATTGTCCCCAAACTCTCTTTTCGAGATCGAGACGAGGGGAGTTGTCCCCATCCCACGAGGTCTCGAATTCTCGCACCTTAAAGAACAAGTTAATGTACAAAAATAGTTTCACATGGATAGTAGTAGCAAAGTGAGAGTAAATAAATATAAATGAAGGAGAAGACTAATGGGTCAATATGAATGTTTATGAAGAAAGTCCATCTTTGGATATTTTTCAAATTTATAATAATATTTTTTATCAAATTATCTCTTAGTAAAAATAATAATAAAATATTTTAGCTGAATTAAAAAATAAGGTTCAACCCGATTTTGGTCGATTTTAATCGATTTTGACCGGTTTGATTCGATTTAATTCAGTCCAAACTGGGGTCTTACTTTTGGGCTTAGGACGACGATAGCGACCCTTGTTTGAGAAGGGCAACGGTGATTCTTACTAGAAGAGGGCCGCGGGGTTCGAGGAATCAGGGTTCCCCCGAAGCCCCAAACTCCCATGGAGATCGGAGTGGGGGATAAAATTCCCCCCGGACCAGGGATCCGGGTCGAGGTCAGGGTCGGGATAGGGGGCCAATCGACGGGGTTGGGGAGGGCAGTATTTCCTGCCTCGAACAGGGTCAGACACCATTCCTACATAAAAACTCCTGCTCCTACTATATATGCACACTATTATTAATACTTTTTCAGAGATTAATTGTCTTTTACAGTTAACTATCATTCTTGTAGGAGTAGTTACTTTTGATTGCATGATTTTTATGGAATTGATTCTTGACTTTTAAGTCCAAGTATTGCATGTCACAACTCGTATGATCCTTGACGAAATATTAGTTGCGCGGTCTATTAATCATTATCATGATATGAGTGATAATAATTTAGAGACTACATTTTAATGCATCTTAATTTTATGTTTGATTATATTATGATTCATGATGGAGTAGTCTTGATCTAATTTAAATTAAGATTGGTTGCTTTATTGAATAGACTCTAATTCATCGTTAGAAACTAACTTGTAATATTTGGTCAATTCAATTTGTCTATAATTTTTTTTATCATCCAAAGCCCTATGCATATGTAGATTAGATTAATTTAGTTTTAGTCATTACTTTTCTATAATTTTATTTTCTGCAACTTATTTTTATCCAGATATATGTTGTCTCCTATCAGCCTCTGAAATTAATTTATTTAAGTTAATTCCTCGTGAGTTCGACACTCTACTCATACACTTTATTACTTGAGCGACTAGTGCACTTGCTAGCATTTAATTGTTATCAATTCTCGCATCAAGTTTTTGACACCGTTGTCGGGGAATTATTCTTTATTTACTACTATTATTTTAGGCTACTTTTTACTTTTATGTTACTTTCACTTGTTCTTTTTGTTGCGTAAAGTTTTTAGGTTATATTTTTTGTGCACAATTTGATTATCACGTGCATATCATCACATCCTCAATGGCAAAGAAGAAAATGACTATCGATCAACACATTGAAAAAATCAAGTTATTGTTCAACATGATAAAATTCACACCAGAGCTTCATCAAGTAACAACAACATGAAGATGCCTCAACAAATAAATTATGAAGACTTTTTTCTAAACCCAGATGCCATCATCACAAGCAAGTTAAATCCTCTATTGAAACAACTGTCCAAGTAGTCATATCAAATAAAAAAATATGGAGAGTCAACTTTTAAATTTATGACATCTATGTAAGGAAACATAAGTGGATGTCACATCACTTCTCAATTCGAAACCTTCAATTGAGTCATAAGTAGATCTCGAAGGAATGATAGGTCAACTTATTATAACAATTGAAAGAAAATTGCAAGAACAAGACATACATATTCAAAACTTGGCAGCTCAATTGACTCAAATTCAGAAACAAATTGAAGTGGATGATTCGATTCAGTTATTCGACACGGAGCTCAAGTTCGATGAGCTGGAAGCAAAGTTGCATGCATTAGAAAGTTAAATTGCACAATTGACTTCTCTAAGTGTTGAATATATGAAGCATCTCGACAAGAGTCCAACCATCATTAGTGCATGCCATTATCAAACAAGGTAGAGGAGGTGGCCTTGAGAGGTGTTAAACTATCATATGGTTCTGCATGATTCTGCTTGCTGCTATACCAGTTTCTGTTATATCAGTTCTTATATCAGTGCTCTATTATATGTTTCGTTATACCAAGTTTATCTCACCGTTACATAGCTTACGTTTAACTCACTTGTATAAATAGACCTTTCTTGTTGATTCTTTCTTGTCTTCATTTTCCCTCCATAATACAAAAAAGGCTCTCTCTGGTGATTTGGTCATTTCCCTATTACTTTGTTCTTTGAATTTCAACATGGTATCAGAGCCATCTTTGATCCTGATCTAATGAGAGATTGATTGAAGCTGGCACGAGGAAGAAGATGGAGAACTTCGATTGATGGAGTGGATGGAAGCTGATCTGGAGAAGATAGCCCGAGATCTGGAGAAGATAAATTGTAGAGGCTACTGATCCGAGAGAAGAAACTGGTTAGATATATTCTTACCTCCTTGATAGTTCTTTGAGATTGATAGATCTGAGAAGATAGCTGATAGATTTGATATAGATCTGTATTGTTTTTTGTTTTCTGATATCTAGATTCCATGGCTTCTACTTCAAATTCTTCTGTTAGCATTGATATTAATAGCCCATTGTTTCTAAATCCATCTTATTCACCGGGTTTGGTTTTAATTCGTTGTACACTGATTGATTCAACAAACTATATGGACTGGAGCAATGGTTTTTTCAATGCTATGCTTACAAAAAATAAACATGTATTCCTTAATGGATCTTTTCTGATTGAGTCAATAGATCGAGCATTACACTTTCAATGGAAAAGGTGTAATGCATTGATCATTTCTTAGATGATTGGTTCAGTCTCAAAAGGATTAATAAGTAATGCAGCCTATGGACAAAATGCACGAAATTTATGGATATATCTAAAAGAAAAATTTTAAAGGAAAGATGGAACAAAGATATATTTGATTCAGAATGAAATCTATAATATCCTACAAGGCTCCATGTCTGTTGAAGAGTATTACAACAGATTGAAATTCTTATGAGAGGAATTATCATTGATCTCTCCAGGACTTCCTATTATAGAGGTGAATAAAGACTATTCTGAATTCATAATGCAGCAAAGAGTGTATAAGTTTTTTATGGGATTGAATGAAGCATATGCTCAGTCGAGATCTCAAATATAATTGATGTCCCCTGTGCCTTCTATTAACCAAGTTTATTCAATGATTGTTAAAGAGGAGCAGAGAAACAAGAGCAATTCAATACATGTACATAATCAAACTATTGCCTTCTATGGAAATTTTAATTCTAATCCCAATGTACAATTTCAAAAGGGGAAGAAAGATTATTCTATAATATGTGAACACTGTCATAAGCCAGGACATAAGAAGACTCAGTGTTTTAAGATCGTGAGTTATCCTTCAAGCTAGAAATTCAATAACAACAGAAACAAAAATCATAATACAACAATTGCAGCTTGTGTGCAATCAAAATCAGAGTCCAATAAGTCAAAAGTTGAGGCAGTAACTAGTGCCGATAAAGGAACACAGATTTCAGAGGAGCAATATCAATTTATACTGAAGAAGATTGAGAAAGATTTGAAAGTTAATCAAGATAATAGTGTGCATATGGCAGGTATGGCTAGTACTCATCTTTTTTCAAGTCATAATCCTTGGATATTAGATACTGGAACATCACATCATATATCTTCTAGTCTACATGTCCTTGATCATGTTGTGAAATTATCTGATGAGAAATCAGTTGTTCTCCCTAATGGTAATAAGGTACTTGTTACTCATAAAGGAGCTCTTGATATAGGATTAAATAAAGTGTTGTCAGATGTGTTTTATATACTTGACTTCAGATACAACTTGATATCAGTTTCACAACTTACTAAAGACTTGAAATGCTCCATTGTCTTCTTTCCAAACTATTGTATGATACAGGCGCAGCACAATGGGAGATTGCACCTGATTGATAAGGAATTCAATAGCCTATACTATATTTCAAAAGTAGCTGACAATGCTGGCAGTGATCACATGGTACATCAAGTGTTAAATGCTAGAAAGGAAGATGAAGGAATGTACATGCACACTTGGCACAGAAGACTTGGACATCTACCACTGGAAAAGATAAAACTGATAACTGACTGTGAAGTTCCTCAGAATAATAATAAATTTCATTGTGATGTGTGTCCCTTAGCAAAACATATTAGGTTCCCTTACAGCAATACAAAAAGAAAATAATGTATTCCTAGGCTTGATACATTGCATATTGACATTTGGGGTCCTTATAAAATTATTTCTCATAATGGAAATAGATACCTTCTTACTATAGTTGATGATTCTAGTCGAATGACCTGGATTTTTTTTCTCAAAGCAAAATCTAATTCTTTTTCTTGTCTAAAACAGTCTGTTATCCAAATGGAAAACCAATACAAGGAAAAAATCAAAAGGATTAGATCATATAATGGTGCTGAATTTTTCAGCAAGGATTGCACAGATTTTCTAAACAACAGAGGGATAATCCATGAAAGTTCATATCCATATAGTCCACAATAAAATGGATTAGTTGAAACAAAGCATAGACATATATTGGAGATTTCTAGTGCATTATTATTCCAATCCTCTTTATCAATAAAATTCTGGGATGAATGTGTTAGGACAGTTGTTCATATTATGAATAGAATTCCTTTGCAAGTATTGGGCAATGTCTCAACATACCAAAAATTCTTTTGTGAAAAGCCTGAAATTAATCATCTCAAAGTATTTGGTTGCCTTTGCTATGTCTCAAATTTAAATATCACTGATAAATTTGGACATTGAGCAACCAGAGGTTTTTCATTAGATATACCAGCACACAAAAGGGATACAAATATATTTACATTCAAACAAATAAAATTTTTATCAGCAGAAATGTTAAATCTCAGGAAGATGTCTTTCCTTTTTTCAACAAACAAGCAATTGCAGTTACTGGTGACATAAGTCATATGAATACAAGAGATATTCTTCCTTATTATTTCCAGGTTCCATGGTTATATGAAGCTGAGACTCCACAAGATCAAAATGACTCTACTATGCCTGCTGTTGATATTGCAGTTCCTTCATCATCTTCACCCTTGTTATCAGAAAGCAGTTCCAATGGCTCGATAGCCAATGATCTCCAAACTCGAAGGCCTAAGAGGTCTGTTAAAAGGCCTGAGTGGATGAAAGATTATATTGTTAATGTACCATATCCCATGTCAAACTATGTTAACTTTGGGAATTTAAAGTCAGAATATATATCTTTCTTAGCTGCCACAGATGATTTAATTGAGCCTCGTTCCTATTCAGAGGTTGTTTAGAATCCTAAATGAGCTGAAGCAATGAAATTAGAATTGGATGCACTTGAGGCAAATCATACTTGGGACCTAGTTAACTTGCCTAGAGACAAAAAAACTCATAGGATGTAAATGGGTATTCAAAATCAAATTCAAAGCCGATGGTCAGGTGGAGAGGTTTAAAGCTAGACTTGTGGCAAAGGAATTCAATCAACAAGAAGGCATAGATTACAAGGATACCTTCTCACCTGTAGCAAAATTGTTACTATTATATCCTTCTTGATTGTAGCTGTGCAAAAAAAAATTCCAATATATCATTTAGATGTTAACAATGCTTTCTTAAATGGAGATTTGTTTGAGGATGTTTATATGGTAGCTCCCCCTGGATTGTCAGTTTCCAATAAAGTGTGCAAACTTCAAAAATCTCTCTATGAGCTAAAACATGCATCAAGGCAATGGTATATCAAATTCTCTGAAATCCTCTTACCTGACAATTTTATTTAGAGCGGGAATAATTATATTTTGTATACCAAGTGTACTCAGGAAAATTTTGTGGCAATACTAGTTTATGTTGATGATATCCTCTTAACTAGAAGTTGTCCTACTATGATTCAACAGGTCAAGGACACTCTTAGCCATAGTTTGAAGCTCAAAGATTTAGGGCATCTGAAATATTTCTTTGGGATGGAAGTGTTAAGGTCCAGTAAAGGGCTTATTTTAACTCAAAGAAAATATGTCCAGTCTCTTATTGTTGATAATGGGCTGAGTGCTGCTAAGTATGTGTTTACACCTATGGAAGAGAATGTCAAGTTTACTTCATATGACTAAGATATCCACTTGAAGAAGGACAACTATTCAGGAGAAGATGATCCTCTTTTATTTAATCCGGGTTCTTTTCAAAAACTCATTGAAAGGTTAATACATATCACTCAAACTAGGCTCGATATCACTTTTTCTGTAAGACATTTAAGTCAATTCATGCATAGTCCTAAAGAGTCTCATATGGCCGCTGGAATTCGCATTGTCAGATATCTGAAAGGAGCACCAGGGAGAGGTTTATTTTTTTCAACTGACCAGAGCTCCATTTTGTCAGCCTTTTCAAATTTTGATTAGGCAGCTTGTCCTATTACTCGAAGATCTGTCTCAGCCTTTATAATCATGATTGGATCTTCTTTGATCTCATGGAAATAGAAAAAGCAGGATGACATTGCTCGTTCTTCAGCTGAGGCAGAATACCGTAGTGTTGCACTCACAGTTGTTGAGATCATCTGGCTTTAGAGGTTTTTTTCTGAACTTCATCTGTCACTTCTTCTTCCTATTCATCTATACACTGATAGTAAATCTGCCATTCAGATTGTTGAAAATCCGATTTTTCACAAGAAAACCAAGCACATTGATGTTGATTGTCTCTTTGTCAGGGAACGTGCAGTTCAACAATTGGTCAAGTTGAGTCATATTCCCACATCAGAACAGCCTACTGATATTCTCTGTCCAGAAGGCAACATGAGTATCTATTGTCCAAATTGGCGCTCCTCGACGTTTTTCGATCACCAACTTGAGGAGGGTGTTAAATTATCGTATGATTCTGCATGGTTCTGCTTGCTGATATCAGTTCTTATATATATGTTTCGTTTATCTTTACATAGCTTAGGTATTTAACTCACTTGTATAAATAGACCTTTCTAGTTGATTTTTCTTGAATTTTTCATTTTCCCTCCATAATAAAAAAAAGGCTTTTACTTTGTTCTCGGAATTCCAACAAGAGGTTCCAACTACTCAAAACTCAAATTTCAAAGGTTCCCATACTCAAATTTCGTCTCTAACACCGACCTATCATCAACGACACCAGCCACATCTTCACAAATTCGCAGGTGCCATCATGCGACGAGCTCAAACTCTTCAGCTTCCCTGCCACCGTCATCTCCGCCGCTCCCGCGTTCCATGCGGCTCCTATTCCCATGCCGATGTCATGATTTTGTTCAACTCCCTCCTCTACGCCTACGTCAAGGCCGACCTCACCGACGACGCCTTCCACATGTTCGACGCGATGCCCCAGGCAGATGCCGTCTCCTGGAACACCCTCCTCTCTGGCCTCGCCCGCGCCCGACGCTTCCTGGATTCTCACTTTCTCCGCATGACTCGTTGCGAAGTGAAGCCGGACAACTTCACCTATTCGTCAGTTGTAACCTTGCTGCGGAGACCTCGCCGTCGGCTGCCAAGTCCATGCTCGGATAGTGAAGGCTGCTTCTCATTCGTCCGATCCTGTTATTGGTACGAATCTTATCAAGATGTATGTTGAGTACGGGAAAACGGTTTGCTCAAGGAGGATATTGGACGAAATGAACAAGAGGGATTCCGTCTCTTGGAATGTTATGCTGGATTGTTGTTCAAAGTTTGGTACTAGTGAATTATGCCTGAACACTTTCTTACATATGGTTGGTTATGGGATTCGAGCTGATGAATTTACTATGGCAATCGTCTTGAATGAACTTGCTCTCAGGTCCTGCGTTTGGGTAGCCATGCAAATGCACTCGTTAATTTTAAAGAGTGGGTTCCTTTGGACAATTTCACTTGCAATGCTTTCTTGAATGTGTATCCGAAAGGAAATTGTCTGGATTCGGCGATGAAATTTTTCAATGAGATGCTGAAGCCGGACGTTGTTTTGTGGACTGCATTGATCACTGGGCTTGCTTCCAATGGATGTGAGTGGGAGGCCTTGCAAAAAGCCGCAGTGGCATCTAACTCTTTTACCTTTGGTAGTCTGATTGGGTCCAGCATAAGCTGCAATGTTTTTGAGCTTGGGAAGCAATATCACAACCTTGCACTAAAGCATGGTCTGGAGCTCCATGTTGTTGTTAGCAGCGTCATTATGAGCATGTATTCAAGCTGTGGCGAGATGGTTGATGCTCTGAAGATCTTTGGGAGCTTGCCTGAGAGGGACATTGTTTCATGGAATGTGATTATTTGTGGGCTAGCTCAGAATGGGGAACCAACTAAAGCTTTAGAACTTTTCAATGAGATGATTGGATCTCGTGGTACAAGTACAATACCGGATAATGTTACTTTTGTTGGTGTCTTAAGTGCATGCAGTCATGGAGGACTAATTAAGAAGGGTTGTAGTTACTTCACTGATATGGCTAACTTATACAACATTTGCCCCAAAACTGAGCAATATGCTTGCATGGTTGTCCTTTTGGCCCGAGGGCGTTTATTAGAGGAGGCAGAAGCTATGGTTCTAGCCTTGCCTTTTGAACCTGATGCCATAATATTGGGCTCATTACTTGCAGGTTGCAGAAGGCATGGAAACTCAACCATGGCTAAGCATATTATGTGGAGACTCCATTCAAACGAGCTTATGAAATCATCGAGCTATGTGCTTTTGTCTAACTTGTGCACTCTTAACAAAGACTGGGATGGTTCACTTGAAGTCAGGAATATGATGTCTATGAATGGAGTTCAGAATGTCGCTGGAAGCTGCTGGGTTGAAATCAGGGGTCACATTCATTATTTCACTGCAGGTTATATGCACCATGCTCAGATTAACTTATTATGGGAAATGTTAGGGCTAATCCACTTGACTGTACTTGATGGTGGTGAACTTTTAAGTTTATGTGATACAGGCTGATAAATGGTCCTTGAAGAAGTCATTACAATGTTCTACTTCGGTCAGAAAAGTTATACATCAGGCATACCTGATAATTTAGGTGTTGGAAAACCTGTGCTCTCCAGAATACTTCAACATTACATTACATTACAATATTACATCAGTTGAAGAAAAAATGAAAGAGCATACAGCAGTTACCAACAAGACCTACTCTTCTGTTGATTGATTTTCAGCATGGAGAGAGATTGTGTGAAACGAGGGTGGCCACAGGTTGAAGTTTTTCGTCTTCAGTTATATTATTCACAGAAGCACCAACAAATGAAAGTATTATTCATCACATGAGACAACTTATCCAATCTTTCTGCACAAAGGAGCAACAGAAGTGGTAGGACGAGACATCAGACAGCCTTCTTCTAGCCCGTATGTTAGGATTTCTGCACGAGAGAAATTATGCACCGCGAGAAAAACCCGAGAAATTTAAGGCGATATAGAATTGTATTAGATGGAAGAAACAGAAGAGAATTACAAGATCAGATTGATCCAGGATGATCTTACAAGTCTTTTTATAGGACCTTGGAGAAACAACTCCTACTCTAACTTAAGGACCTAATCCTACTAGGCATGCAAGTCCCTTCTCTAGAAAAACCTCCTTGGAGTAGGAGTAGAAATTTGACTTCCTGAAGTCCCTGAAGAATCCAGTCCCCTTCAAAGTCCATCTTGAAGTTCAATTCGGCTAGGCCTCCTGCCTGGCAACCTGCCAAGCCCGGACGCGCCCGTGGGACTAGGACAAGTCATGGATGGCCCTTTCACATCTTCAGTCCTTCTAGAAGTAGATCTTCGACTCCAAGTGCCCCTCGGTCCAAGAAGAAAGCTCGGCCCTCCAAGAATCCGCCATGTCCTTCTCGATATCGGAAACCGGCCGACTCTTATTCCTACTAGGAGTAGGAATCCTTCCGACCCTGTACTTCTCGTCCAATCATCTCTCGAAGTCTCCCTATTACTTCTTTGGATCCAAACAGATTACCAGTTAAAGTAGGATTCAAGGCATTATTTAACAAATCTCCACCTTGAATTGAATCCTACAATTAGATATCTAACACTCTATGCCGCCGTCAATCCCTGTTCTGATTTTGCACATGCGATAGCATCCTTGTAGCTTGATCTGACGATTCCATCTCTTCAACTACTTGGAATGCATATGCAACCATGTCCTCAAAGCCATAACGCTTCGGAGGACATACTTGCCTGCGAGCACGTCTTGCAGCTAGATTTGTCGTTGCTTCTTCTACTTGCTCCTCAGACTCTGGTTGTTCAACCTGATGAGATTCTTCTGGCTCATTCTAAATTGGAGTTAATCCAAACTCCACCTGTTTGTTGACATCCTCTTCTGCTGAGTTAACAACATCTGATTTTTGCTTGAGCATAGACATCTCATCAAAAAAATACGTTTCTGCTGTGAATAACCTTGTGCTATGAGGGAGACCAAATTCTGAAGCCTTTTACACCTGCACCATATCCTACAAAAACTTCTTCTTTGGCCCTTAGTTTCAGCTTTCCTTCACTGACGTGATAATATGCTGAATAGCCAAACACTTTCAGATTAGTATAATCGGTGGGATTTCCTGACCATACCTCAATGGGAGTCTTTAAATCGATCGCAGTTGCAGGACTCTGATTGACAAGGTAGCATATTGTGCTAATAGCCTCAGCCCATAATGACTTGTTCAGTCCAGAATTAGAGAGCATGCACCGTGCCCTCTTCAGAAGAGTTCTGTTCATGCGATCTGCTACACCATTCTGCTGTGGTGTATCTCTGACAGTGTGATGTCTGGCAACGCCTTCACCCTTGCAGAATCGATCAAATTCAGATTAACAGAACTCCAAACCGTTATCGGTACGAAGACGTTTCACTTTTCTCGATGTTTGATTCTCCACCAGAGTCTTCCATTGTTTGAAAGCTTTAAATGCCTCGCTCTTGTGCTTCATCATGAATATTCATGTCATCCTTGAGTAATCATCTATCACAAATATGAAGTATCTAGAACCTCCTAGGGATGGAACATGAGAGGGACCCCAACAGTCAGCGTGGATGTAATCGAGTGTTGCCTTCGTCCTGTGCGCTACTTTGCCAAACTGATGTTTTTACTTGCCAAAAATACAATGCTTACAGAATCCGATTTCAGATATCTTCTGACCATTCAGAAGATTGCACTTGCTGAGGATGTCCAGACCTTTCTGACTCATATGTTCAAGTCGCATGTGCCACGACTTGGATACTTCTGATTCTGATTTGGACGAACTACCTACTGCAGCCACGCTAGAAATTACTGTGTCTTGTAGTATGTACAATGACTTTTGCATGACTCCTCTCATGACTTCAACATCACCCTTGGTGACTGTGAGAACATCTTCTGCGGCATCCATCCGACATCCTTTGGAGTCCAAAACTCCCAACGATATCAGATTTTTCTTCAGCTGCGGAACATGACGGACCTCTGTCAATGTCCTCACCCGATTGTCATGACTTCTGATCTGAATTGAGCCGATTTCAACTATTCTACAGGCTGCATCATTGCCCATAATGACGTTTCCGCCATCAATGTTTTGATAAGTTGATAACCACTCTCTGTGCGGAGTCATATGATAAGAACATCCTGAGTCGAGAATCCAATTCTCTTTTGAACATCTCTGATTAGATACCGTAAAAGTCAAATCATCATCAGATTCGCTATTCTGGTGAGCTACTGCAGCAACCGTGTCTTTCTTCTTCTTCTTGGGGCAATCCTTCTTTCAGTGACCCGATTCTTTGCAGTAGTTGCATATGTCCTTCGGATTGATGTTCTTCTTCGACTTACCCTTTTTAGGGTTTGTCTTTTCTGTCGTTGTTACCAACCCTGCGGCCTGAGTCAACACAGTCTTGTCAGACGCCCTATGACGAAGTTCACGAGTATGTAGATTCGATCTTACTTCTTCCAGAGTAATTGTGTCTCTTTCGATGATCACGGATTGTACGAAATTTTCGAACGACAAAGGAAGAGACACCAACAGAAGTAGGGCTGCATCTTCATCCTCAATCTTCACATCTATGTTTCGTAATTCCATCAATAGAGTATTCATCTGATCAAGATGATTTTTCAGAGGGGTACTTTCTTGCATGCGGAGGGCGAACAGACGTTGCTTCAACAGCAACTTGTTGATCAAAGACTTGATCATGTAGAGACTCAAGTTTCGACCACAGATCGGCCGCCATCTCTTGATCGGCGACTTCGATAATCACCTCATCCGCCAGACACAACAAGATCATAGAGTGCGTCTTCTCCTCTTGTGCCGCCAAACTTGCGAGGTCAGACTCATTTTCTTTGCCTTTCGAGTCTCCCTCCTTTGATTTGTTCTTCGGCATGTTCGCGAGCGGCGCCCAGACTTCTTGTTGTTTCATAAGTGCCCTCATCTTGATCTGTCATATACTGAAACTATTTCGTCCCGTGAATTTTTCGATGTTCACGTTGTGCGATGCCATTTCTACGTCTGACGGAGGATCGATGATGAAGCCTCGCTCTGATATCAGTTTGTTAGGATTTCTGCACGAATAAAATTATGCACCGCGAGAAAAATCCAAGAAATTTAAGGCGACGTAGAATTGTATTAGATGGAAGAAATAAAAGAGAATTACAAAATCAGATTGATTCAGGATTGTCCAGGATGGTCTTACAAGCCTTGATTACAAGTCCTTTTATAGGGCCTTGGAGAAATAACTCCTACTCTAACTTAAGGACATAATCCTACTAGGCATGCAAGCCCCTTCTCTAGAAAAACCTACTTGGAGTAGGAGTAGAAATCTGACTTCCTGAAGTTCCTGAAGAATCCAGCCCCCTTCAAAGTCCATCTTGAAGTTTAATTCGGCTAGGTCTTTTGCCTGGCAACCTGCCAAGCCCCGGACGCGCTCAAGGCGTGCCCGCCAGGGCAGTTCTAGTCCCACTCGGATTAGGACAAGTCCTGGATGGCTCCTTCACATCTTTAGCCCTTCTAGAAGTATATTTTCGACTTCAAGTGCCCCTCGGTCCAAGAAGAAAGTTTGGCCCTCCAAGAATTCGTCATGTCCTTCTCGACATCGGAAATCGGCCGACTCCTATTCCTACTAGGAGTAGAAATTCTTCCGACCCTGCACTTCTTGTCCAAGCATCTCTCGAAGTCTCCTTATTACTTCTTTGAATTCAAACAGATTTTCAATTAAAGTAAGATTTAAGACATTATTTAACACCGTAGTTGGTTAGGAGGCTGGTCCCCATGTTGTCCGAATCAGCAATTGACACCAGAAATTGTTGAGCCATATTAACTGCAGGGTTGTGAGTCGCTTTGAATCACATCGCTGGACCTAGGATGCACACAGACCTCTTTGTTTCCGTGGTAAAAAGATGTGCAGCATCTAGTTTTGGTGGACAAGAAAGTCTCCATCAGAAGCATCATCTTAGATATTTGGGAAATCGGAATAAGGTGGTGGAACTATTTTCTCTTCACTGGTGGGATTCCACAGCACGAGCTTATGCCTCCAGTTGTGTATGCACAAGAGGCTGTGGCAAGACGGCCTATCCAAAGACCATTCGTTTTCGAATGTGCCTCTGTTGAGCTGCATATCCGCCCATGGAGAATAAAGGCAGTTAGTTGATGGGTGTTGTACGCTTTGAAGTTGATGGATGTGCCTGATTTTGGGATAGTCAATGGTGGACAACCAACGCTTGCACACTGCACAAAGCCGCTATTGAGATTTGCAGGCGCTTGTTCTGAGCGGTATCTATTTGACAATATCATCTTTAATCTTCATGTCATGCCGGTCACTTTTCTTTTGTTGAAAGCATCTTTGCATGTATGACTCTTGAAGACTTGCTGGATCTTGTAGGGGTATTCTTGTCATAGTATACATTAAACGCCCGATTAGGCGATCATAAAGTAATTGATTGGTTTTCTTTATTATACATTCATGGACTAATATTCAATTGTGGATTTTTTGGGTACCCACGTAGATTTCAGTTTCGAACTACATCGGATAAGTCAAACTTTTCGGTCGAGTTTGGCTCACATGAAGCAACAGTACAAATGAGATGACATATATTTAAAAGTTATAATAACCGGCATACAAACAAGTGTGAGAATTGAGAAATTCCTCCTATATATTTGGATTTTTTTTTCCTAATTTTGTAAAATGGAAATTTTCGGTTTTTTTAAGTATCGATCCTCAAAATATTTGTAAGTGTCTATTTCCTACGTTTAGAATTTTCTCGAAAGTTAACTTTTGAATCAAACATGTTCAAAGACTAGTTTTTTTTTTTAATTTGCCAATACAAATGAAGACGGCATGCCAATTACCGACATACATACCTGGTATACTTCTAAAAGAGGTTACTTAAACCCCTAAAACTTCCAAATTTAATTTCACGATATGGAATTGCATTGGTGTATTTATCATTTTATCCATACGTCGTTCAAATTGGCATGCAGTAAGACCAGTAATGTCAATGCTCAGCTCAGTCGCACATCAATTCTCGTACACGATTTATGCTTGACATTATCAAATTGCCTAAAACAAATTATTATGATTCAGCATAGTTTCTCCAGTTATCTGAACCTTATTTAATATCAACTATGAAAACGGAGATCACTGAAATCAATGAAACAAAAGAAAAATAATTAGCATCAACTTATTAAACAAAAATAGAAATCGCAAGGCAAACGGGGACATCGAAGAAGAAATGTAGTTGTATTAGCACATGCCATAAGTTAGCTGATAAACATTTTAGAATAAATGCCATAAATAAATCTTCACTCAAAATGCTGCCAATAGAAAACGCGTGATTACTTGGAGATGTGATATCTGCTTTACTGCAACTTCTTCGCAGGACTTATTTCTGATTGACGGTCTCATTCCTCGTCAGCATGTGAAGCTGTGTGTGTCGGATATCTCCACATTATATCAGCCCAGGTACTTTGCCCATCTGTAACCTCCTTCACAACTGAAGCAACCTCGTCAATGGCCACCCGAATTTGCTCCTTGCTATCCCTCTCGCGAATGGTAACACTGGTGGTTGAATCCACAGTAATGGCAAATGGTACACCAAGTTCATCTGTTCTTGCATATCGCTTTCCTATCGATGTGCCTGAAAAATAAAAGAAAATGGTCATTGAATCCACCTTATTGTCATTGTTGCAAAGAGACAATTGAATCCACATTTTATAAAATTAGGATGAAACACCAAACAAATTTGGACATGAGAAGTCAAATTGACCAACTTACCGCTACCCTAGCAGTAATGTGTTTCTTCAGTAAATACAACTACTTCAGTAAGTCCAAGTAGGTGTAAGCATAGAATATAAGCATACCTGTGATGTCAATTATATGGGAAATTCCAGCCGATGTCAGTGATTTGGCAATTATTTTCGCCACATCATCAAACTTCTGTGACTTAATCAGTGGGAAAACAGTGCACTTTATAGGAGCCACAAGAGGAGGAAATTGGAAAACGTTCAGTTGTTCATCCTCTTGTTTGCTTGGTCTTGTATAGAAAGAATGCTCAAAAAGACAGTAGATGATTCTTCCAATTCCAAACGACGGTTCAATAACAGAAGGCGTAAAGACCCTTTGATGTTCCTTCTTCTTTTCCATACTAATTGACACCATGTTCTTTGTAATGACGACATCTTTGTCAAGAGTGCAAACACGGAAATTCACCTCCCCTTTAGTTTCCAAAGCAGATTTCATCTCCAGTGCCTCCTTTTCACTCATAGCCTATGACAATAAGTCAGGAGCAAGTGGGATTAACAAACATGTTAAGAACCAGATGACAGAAAAGCGTTGCAGAAGTAAGCTTACATCCAATGCTTCAATCACCATCTTCTGGTTGGCCTTAAATGCAAGTCCAAGATCCTTCTTCGATGGCACAATAACTAATTTCTGAGAAGAGCGCACCACAAAGAAATCATGTTCAATTTCAAAGTAATTGAACACAATCAATTAAATTATAATAAAATCACCTGAATAAAAGATTTTCGGGGGAAATGAATAAAGCTACAGAAAAAAGTATTACCTCGACCTCTCTAGGTTCGGAGAACTTTTCATGTGCGACGAGAGCAACACCACTTTTCTCCTGATGAAGTAGAAGTCAAGTACGTATAAACAAAATTTCTTCAAAAACTGATTAGTTGATGCAAAAAAGGGCCTGGGTATGTCCAATCAAAGCCCTAATAAAATAACATAATATAAACTAATAGAATATGTATTAGATCAAAATACATGCCAATACCTATTTTTCAAATACTTGTCACAATCACATGTCTAGATGTTTTTTAGTCGCAACTCAGGTAATGCTCAATAATCGTAATGAAACGAATACTCGAGTATGATTGATCGTTGCCAACAATTTTACAAAATAACAATAAGTTACTACCACTAGCATACTAACAGTCTAGCAAATTATAATGATTCAATTAGCCATCTGTCGTCCAAAGTTATTAACAGCTAACAGAACATAATACTACTAAAAAACAGCTAACATTATAAGTTACAAAAAGTCTAAGTAGCATTGTCTAACATAATGATAATTTGCTACCATCATTCAACTATCATCAAAACGTGCAAATCTTCTAAAACAACTAATGAATCCATAAAAAAAAACAGTAGACACCATCCATGGAGCAGCACGCTCCGCTGAGGCAGCCACTGCATGTGTGATCACATTGGGCGCAACCTAATGCGACGCTGTGGATGCGGGCTGTGTTCGTTACGAGAGGCACAGCCTGGGTTCGCCTAGCATGATGACTGTAAGAGGTCCAATAGGGAATAAAAAGAGCAGTGAACACCAAAGGCGGAGAATTGGAGTCACCTTTGGGGATTGAAAATCAGGGCACAAGTGGTATTTTAGAGCACAATTGTGATCCTGTTTTTGTGATAAGTTTTGTTTTCCCTTTTGAGGAGATTCTCTTCTGATAGTTGAATATCATGTATGATTTTGTTTTTTTTTAAGGTTATTTCCTTTAACACCCACTGAACTATAACCTCTTTCCACAAATAGTCTAAACTATAAATTTACAGATCTTAGACCCCAAACTTATCCAAATTTGGCACTTACATTCTTTCGTTAAATTTAATCCAAATTTTGTTAAGTTCTTTTCTTAATAACCATGAAATATCATTTTTGCCCCTTATTTTTTATGAAAAAATAATAAAAAGATAAATATTAATACTTAACGAAAAAATAGAAAAAATATTATATTTTTTTAGGAGAATGCACTTATATAGTTGAGCAATAACTCAGCACCCAATTTACCATCATATTTCTTTCTGGATTGATTACATTTACAATGTATCTTTAAAAACGTTTTGCCCACTTCAACTGAAGTAAATTCATTTCATTTTTATTTTTTTCAGGGACATTCATTTTAAATTAGAAGCTACACTTAAGGAAGAAAACCAATCTCAACTATATCAGCTTTCTTCGTCATGTTAATAAGAATAAAAGGAACATTTTTTAAAGGAAAACCAGAACAAATTATCTATGATAAAAAGGGGATCAAGAAAGAAATCAGCAATCGGAGACGTATCACGCAATACATGGAGAATGAAATGACAAAGCGCCACCAACTTTTTAAATATACTCAACATGGAGATTCAAGTAGCAGTTGTAGACTACTTACTATAATGACATCACTCTCCAATTAAAAATAGTATGCAATTCAAACATAAACTACTTGAAGTAGATAAGCCAAAAGCAGACTACATCCAACTAAGACATATACCATAATCTATCACTCAAAGCAAAAGACATTGAAAACAGAAATTGGAACCAGAAGAGAAATTTGAGTTCATCTTATTTGAAACTTCAGATTTGATTGATCCTAAAAAAAGAGAACAGGAATAGGTAGCAATGACTAAGTGCTTGCATTACCAATGAGGTTTCAGTAATTTATCAAAAGATGCACTCTAGGAGATGATAAAGAAAGACTAACGATGTTCACACTACATATCAACAATGTAAGTGATCCAGAACAATCAAGAGCCTTCAGCCCTGTAATATTTTAGTTATGGAACAACCAAGAGCCTTCAACCCTGATTTTGGACAACCAACTATTGTCTAGATTTTTTTATTTAACATTCTTGTTATTTGGAATACAGCGTGTTTACGTCTCTATCTAAACCCAATGATAGTTGGTTTGGAACGAGAATTGGACGAATGTCAATTTTTTGCCTTAGTTTATTTAGCATTAAGCTGATAACTTAAATAGGTTTAGATTACTTCTTAGTTAGGGTTCATTTATGTAGGTTTCCATCAGTATATATCTCTCTACAATATCAAGGAATCAACCAAGTTTTTTTTTTGGTGCAACTAAGTTCTCAATGACTTACTGAGTGAGCCTTTAAATCATAAGCCGATCTATCAGCAATTCCAACACATTCGATCCAGCCATACGAACACTCTATCTCTGCATCCCAACAGTCAGCAGCATAATGGGCCATCTCATTTGGGAGATGCTGCCTGAAGCGCAGTCGTTCTTTGTCAATGCCAAGGCGTGTCAGAAAAAGGTATACCCTCCCTATGAAATAGCCAAGAGTTTCGTTGTTGACAGTCCCCTATGGCCAGAAGTTATATTAGAAAAAAAAAACTTAAAATATTGAAACCAAGATGTAAATCTAACAGTCCGTAGGATAAGAGAAAATGGGGGAAATAGAGCACCAACCTTCGAGACTGCCTCGCCAAGAATAATAGGCTTGGCTGATTCTCCTGCTAACTGTTCGGCCCTTGGAAACATCAGGAATTCCAAGTCGGCAACATCAGCAAACTTAGGATGTGATTTGTCTTCGGGATCCACAAAGTGCTCAATTTCAGCTAGTGTAAACTCACGTACTCTAAGAAGTCCTTGACGTGGAGAGATCTTCCATTCAGACAAATAAACACAATTTAGAAATGTTGATACTTCAAAAACAATGTTGATACTTAATACAATAAGTAACCTTTAAACAGCTTGAAGAAGAAAAGAAAAAAAATAAACATACATTATAAATTTCTTATAAGGAATTATATCGGGGTGGACTCATAAAAGAGTACTAAGAATCCAAGGGATAATCTGTTTTCTTTTAATTATTCAATAATTAGTCTCATGATAGAAATCCTTAAAGTAATCACACTCATATAGTAAACAACTTAAGATGATTCATCGAACAAAATGAATTAACACACGAAAAGAACAATATATTTGAAATGAAAAAAAAAGCATGTGTAGATAACTAATGGATATAAACAAAGAAAGAACCTCATTTCTAAATGCCTGGCCAATTTGGGCCGCTGCAAATGGTAGCTTGTTTCCATTGTAATAGTACAAATCCTTAAAGTTCACAAATATTCCTTGTGCCGTTTCTGGCCTCATGTACCTATAAGAACAGCGTTTCTGTAAATTATTTTCAGATAAATAATGTGACTACATGGCTCGTAGTATTTTGCAGTGATAGCAGAGTATCTCACCCTGGGAGGAGACCTGATGGACCAATGGATGTCTGGAACATGAGATTGAAAGGATATGGATCAGAGAGAGGATTCTTTGTATCAGGAGCTGTGATTCCATATTCCTTCAGTTTCGCCCCCAACTCCTCAGCAGAAAGGTCATCCAGCACCGCCAAAACATGCTTAAGCTCAGCAGCCTTCTCTGGCGACAAGGTAAGGTCCTTCTCCAATTTCTCTTTGCAGTGATCCTTAAGTAGGTGATCAGCTCGGTAGCATGTCCCAGTCTTCTCATCCTTGACCATCAGGTCTGTGAATTTATCCACGTGTCCAGATGCCTTTAGCACAACCTCCGGTGTGACACAGGGACAATCAACCTCCAACATATTCTCTTCCAGAACAAAATGCTACAGTAAGGTAAAGCAAGTTCAAGTGTCAGCATCTATCTACTAAGGTCAACTGCACTAGACAATGCACATAAAAGAAGAGAGATACAGGTGCAAACATGAGCAATCGAGATTAGCATCTAAAAGCTATTCTGCCATTGACGATTGCAAACGAAACGACTAGTGAAATTGAATTATGGACATCCTCAGCAGAAGAATAAACAATGTATAAAAATCAAATTTTAATTGTCAAATTTAATGATAAAATGATAACCATGAATAGTAGTAAGCTACATGAACACGATCCACGCAGATCATCTCTCAAATTTCTAGAAAGGCAGCGGGACTCACCTGGCGCCAGAAGGCGAGCACGTTGGACTTGACGGCACACCCAGGCGGGCCGTAGTCATAGAGCCCCGCGACGCCGCGGTAGATCTTGAAGGCTGGGATGTAGAAGAGGCGCCTCTCGAGGGTGTTGACGACGGCCTGGCGAAACTTCTCGCGGCTGGCGATGGAGTCGCCGTTGCTGTTGGCCGCGGCCTGGAGGCGGCGGGCGACGGCGCCGTGCTCGATCTTGACTGCCTTGAGGCGCTCGACGGCGGCTTCGATCTCGGCGGAGGCGGCGCCGGCAGCCTTGAGATCGCGGACGGCGTTGGCCTGGGCGTCGACCTCGGCCTGCTTATCGGCGAGGGCCCGCCGGAGGGTATCCTCGGAGGCAGCAGCAGCTGTCGCCATTGGGGCGGAGATGCCGACGGAGGCCGGCGAGCACGGGTGGCGGCGGAGGGCGAGGGAGAGGGGTTTGGATGGGGTTAGGGATTTGCGAATAGTGGCGGAGAGGGAAATGGGAACGAGGAAACGCATACGAGAAAAAAAAAATAGAACAAATATCTCACGATGTGTTGTTGTTGTTGGTCATTCGGGGTGTCGACTTGGGTCATGCGTGTGAGGTCCCAATGAATTTGGCATATTACAACCAACCCTTCCTTTGCCACTCCCACAAAAGTTTCAGTTGGTTGGTCCATTTTGTCCTTTGAACTCTTTTTTCATATTAGAATACTTTAAAAAGTTAGGTCAAATTCAGTAAGATCATTTTCTCTCATTTGTGGAAAAAAATTGTACTCTAGTCTAAACTTCCATTCATACGAGTACCAAAAAGAAATTAAGCAAAAAAAGCTTGATAATTAAGAACAATTAGTCTCATAAACAATTTCCTATTTCAGTAATATTTATATTTTTAAAAATAAAAAAATAACTTGAATACATTTTATTCTAGCTAGCAATATTAACTTGACAAAATAAATAGATGGATTCATGTTAGTAATGTTTATCAATTTAGAAAGTTAGTGGGATACTGTCTCATTCAGAGGAAGTTCAATACACAGTTTTGACCACATTTTATTTCTTGTGATATTATCAACAGAAAAATCATAGTGGTGCGCTGTATCACTTTACGTGTCACGAATTTTATATTTGTAGTGTTTTTTTTTAAATATATTATAAGATTGAGGGAAGAAAATGATATAAGTATGCATATAATAATAAAAAATTTATTGGGAAAGAAAAATTGTAGAAGATAAAGTTAAGAAGAAAGTTGATAGTTCATAAATTAAGGAGGTTAATGAGTATACTCTATATTTTCGTGTGTTTATTTTTTATCATTTAATTAATTTAATAATTATAATTCATCATCAAATTAATTATATAATTTGTATATATTTGGATAATTTGATAATGAAAATATATCATTTAAGATTAAATAAATCATAAATATTGAATTAATTATATTTGTTAATATGGCTTGATCATGATCATCAAATAATTCGATGATCTTAATTTTCATCATCTTTACTATTTGACATATATTTTAAATTAATATATAATTATTTTAAGCTCTACATATACATTTTTCTCTAAATTAAAAGATTTTATCTATGGGTTTTCATAATAACACCAACAGAGTAAATAATTTATTTGTATAAATTCAAGTAATAAAAGGTTGCCGTACTTCAGTGTTTTCCATAATGAAGAATTTGTTTAGTATATTGAGGTTTTGAATTATAGGTGAAAGGGAAAAGATATTTAAATGTTTATCTATCATAATTTTGATACATTTTGAAGAAACTTAACAATAAGAAAATATATATAAATTCTATAAACGAATCACTTATTCTTTTAGGTTGGCATCAATATTCTTTGAAAACTAAATATTTAACAATTAGTAATGACGATGTGACTTTAAAATATAATCAACTAGCAATTTTAGTAGTTGTGTGGATGAGTGCATTTATCTGCCTTATGGGTATGAGTGATTTAGACATGACAACTAACAGCTATTCTTATTGTGCAAAATGATTTGTGCATAGAAGTAATAGAATGACGTATAAGGAACTGAAAAGTGGGGGATGAAGAACTTACAATAAACTTTAACTAAAATCCACTCATATTCTTGCAAATATATATATAAAATAATGTTACTGTGCTACCACACTCTTAGAGTTGCTACCTTGCGTCCACATTTTCAGAATCATTCGATTTGAGATTGATGGACAAGATCTCTGCACGTCGATTCAGGGTGGAGGTGGTTCGATGTGCGGTTCGACAAGCGAGAGGGTAGATCGAAGCGGTAGGCCAAACTGCATGATGACCACACAATCTGCATTCTTGCACAACGATGACCATGTGATCTGCGTTCCTGAGCGATGACGATTTGTGTTCGTGACCACACGAATGCACTGTCGAAGCGATCTACATAAGTTCTTGCGATGATGAGGGACCTGCGCGACAATGGAGCATAGAAAGAAAAGGGGACCTGCACGATGACGGAGCTCCGGCGACTGCGTGATGATGAAGCTCTATGTGACGTTCCTACCAATGTTATAAGACTCGACCCGGGCATTGACCCAGATTGCTTAACGGGTCAGGTCGGACCGGTCGGACCGGGTCGAACCGAATGGGCGGATCGGATAATATAAATTAATAAAATAATAAAATAAATTAAGGTGATCATTGTAATATTATTAATATATAATATCTTATTTAATAATAAATACAAAAAATAATATAATAAAACATTTAGATAAAATAATATAATAAAGTGAGCATTAATTGAATCATCAATCGGATATTTTCTAAAAAATCTCGTGAGGTAATTATAAAAAATAAAAATATTGATGAAATATTATATATATAATAAAGAAGAATGTTAAACATAAATTTCAAATAAAGATATATATAAATAATATTTTTTAAAAGTTTTAATAATTTTTATATGTTTTATTTTTTTATGTATTTTACAACTTTGACCCATCTGGGCCGGTCAAACCCGCCGGGTCGGATGGTTGAACCCGGGTTTTGACCGGGTCAAAGCGGGTCAATCGCTTGGCCGGGTTTTGACTGACCCGCGGGCCGTTCTAGTGCCCGGACACCGGTCCGACCAGTCCGATCGACCGGGCCGGGCCGGGTCTTAGAACACTGGTTCCTACTCCATCATCGTCGTCGTTCCTCCTCTCTCGTGATCATTCTCCTCCACCGATCGAATGCGCAGAGAGAAAAAGGGGGTGTCACCCCCACCGCAAGCTTGCCGGTGAGCTCGCGGAGGGGGGCCGATGCCCCCTTTCTTACGGTCATCGGAGTGGGGGAGAAAAAGATGGGGGTCAACCTAGTGACGGAGCTACGTGAACTTTTCAGGGGGGCTAAGATAAAAAATTTACTACACCTTTTTATGTTTTGTTTAAATTTTATATGAATTTACATAGAAAAATAAAAAAATTGGGAGGGACCAAGGCTCCTCCCAAAGAGGCCTCGCTTCATCCTTGGGTCAACCCCACTTTGCAAGCTTGCCGGCGAGCTCGCGGAGCGGGGCTGAACCCCCCTCCCTTTTTCGCACCATTATTGTAGCAAAAAAAAGGGTGTGGGACACTCGACGCCCTCCCCCCCAAACGACAGAACAAAGAAAAATGATTGGGTCAACCTCACTTTGCACTCGATGGTGTGGCAGATGCAACAACGAGGATCTCCTACATCGGCTAGGGCACAAACAATGTTGGCGAGGGAAGGAGATGAGCGAAAGAGACACGCGATTGTGCGATACCTTAGCAAACCCCAGTGCACTGGAGTCAAACCCTAAATTGTGTGCCTGAATCGTCCAGAACTATACGCCTTTCATCTCGTTCCTCCAATGTGAGGGCGATCCATGGGCGCACATTAAGATATATATATATATATATATATATATATATATATAGAAAGAGAGAGAGAGAGACATATAGTATTATACTTTGAATTTTTGAATTATTATTACTTTGATATGATGATTTAAAATACAAGCAAACTATATTATCGGATTATAATGATGACAATCTAAAATAAATTTGATATCTTCTTGGAAGTCACATTTAAGTATTATGATTATTTTCTTAAATCAATTACAAATTATTATGCATGATTTTAGTTTCTCCAATAATCAATTTTCATCCATCTTACTCTACCATATATAAAATATTAAGAAAAACAATAAGAAGCATAGCCAACTCCCACCTCGAAGGAAAAGGAGGTAGAGGCCTCCCCCTTACCTATCTTGCATCGAAGAAAGGTTTGTGGTGAAAGAAAAATTGATATATCAAACTGAACTCAAAGCTCATGATGAAAGAAAAAAATTTAAAGGGGAGGGATTAATTATAAAGATACATTTTCTCTTGGTGCTAAAATTGCCTCCATAAGAGCATTCTTAATTCCAACGACTTACAACAACTCCCCTTTGACTAAAGCAGACCTCTAAAGAAAATTATGCTACATAAAGTTTTCAAAAAATACTATTATGCCTTGTTATGTAAGGATGACATTAAGCAATTTGTAAACTTGTTGGTTTTATACCAATGATATACTATTATCTAGCAATTGTTTGCAGCTATACAAGAAACTAAAGAAGTTTTACAAAGGCATTTGAAGATCAAAGATCTAGGAGAACTAAATTTTTTTTCTTGGAATGGAGTTTCTCAACCCATGTGGAACAAATAATTGAACTTGACCACATGAATATGATCACCACCTACTCAAGTTGCATGAAAAAGAAATAAAGCTATTAATTTGAATCCATTAATTTATGGCCCAAAATCCTTTCAAAAGTTTATACAAGGGTTGATATTTTTAACACTAATTAGGTATATTGTTACTATTGTCGTTAGACAAGTAAGTCAATTTATACACAACAAGAAATTTCGCACTAAAAATTAGTTTGAGTAATAAGATACTTAAAAATTCTCTAAAGAAGTGTTTTTTTGTTGGAAAAAATAATTCAATGGTAGCTTATTACAATATGGATTGGACTTGTTGTCTTGTCATGAGGAGTTTGGTTTAAGTGTTATGCATAAAAAATAAAAAAACTCTTTGATATCATGGAAGTCCAAAAAGCAATAGATAGTTTTGAGATCATTAGCTCTAATATATAAGTATAGTCTTAGTTGATCTTGAAGTAATTTTGCATTTAGAAGTTCACA
This sequence comes from Pontederia crassipes, assembly GCA_030549335.1. Taxonomy (NCBI): domain Eukaryota; kingdom Viridiplantae; phylum Streptophyta; class Magnoliopsida; order Commelinales; family Pontederiaceae; genus Pontederia; species Pontederia crassipes. The sequence goes on from CM060190.1 coordinate 44,380,677, forward strand.
AACTTATCAAAGTTTACTATGACAATCGATCTATCATATAAATAAGAGAAAAATAAAATAAGAGAACAAAGCATATCAAAGTGAATTATTCCTTTGTCCATGGTAGGAAATTACATCATGCATATTTATCACAATAGTTAGCTCAGATCTAGGTAAGCTACAATATGAGCATCTAACAAATAGTAATACCTATAAATTACTGTCAATGGGTGCACATTAGTGATTGATTCGACTGATGGGACATTAACATGCCGGTTAAAGGCGACTGACCAACTGCAAACTGCTAACCTTTGAGAGACAAAGCATGACTTTTGTCCGATTAGTAACCAAGGATGCAAATTTCGGTGCAACTAATTGCAACATATTGTTCAACAAATTCATTAATCATGATAAAAAAAAAGGTACATAAGGGACATATAATTATTACGTCGCGACTATTTTGTAATCAGTCGAATTCCGATAGTAATATTAGTATTAGCCACAACTTTTTATGCATGAGTGAAAAGTGGTGGCCGCTACTTTTTGAGTTCCAGCCAAGTGACCTTCATAAAGAGAGGAAGAAGATAAAAGAAAAGATTCGCAAATTGTACCATATGTCTCTGCGAGGGAAGAAAAACACAAAATCTGTGTGTTAAATTCAGGAGTTGGGGAGTACAACTCAAGCTGTGTTCGCAGAGCAAATCTTGGCGATCATGAAAACACAATCAACACATACCATGTTAATATAACAAAAAGCTATGTTTTCACATACTAAAATATTATTGGCTATTATGGTATGAAATTGCATTATTCCGATGATATTTACTATTCTCATGATTGATTTATTGATATATTGGTTGTTTTGAAATTGTAATCATGTTATTATTATTTTATTATTAACTTATTATACTTTTGGATTGGGTCTTGTAGAAATGATGAAAATAACCTCCTAGGTAAATAATATAAAAATTGAAATATGTGGATCTCTTGTTTATTAATTGTTGATTGTTATTGAATTGGATGAGGCAGATAGCATAAGTAAAAGATTGGCACGTCAGCCTCTAGCAAAACCTTTGACTATCTTGTATTTGACCATTATTGACTAAACATATATGAACCTATTATTGATTGGCTTATGATGGTACTAATTCTCATTTATATGCTTGAAAGTAGCATGTTGTTCTCTTAATTGACTAAACACTCCCACGAAATTAGATAAGATCGAACATTGATTGAATTGATTGTAATTATTGGATAAAATTAATATCATATTGCCAATTGCTATTGAATCGAATTGGATTGATATTGGTTAGTGGTTATATAATTGATAATTGTTTATTAAACAAGGCATTGACAATTAAGAATTATTAATTGTCCATCAATATATATTGGTCTATTGATCCATTACTTAAATTAGTAAATTGATTATTGCATTGATTACTCAATTGTCCTCTCATTGATTGTATCTTATTTCGACTTACTATATTCATTGTTTATTAAATCCTACATATTGACTATTTTTACTCATAATTTTTTTCTTGTACCTAGATTCGTACATAGAGGATAACTCGACAGGTGGTGGTGGTGTAGCTCAGTGAAAAATAGATTGCACATGGCCTAAATTGAATCTTGATAAAAATTGTTTAGGTTTATTATTTCATATTTTGGACATTTTAGTCTATTTCCAATAATATGATTAGTAGTTATTATTATTAGAGTTATTTCCTTAAACCTTCCCTAAACTATAATATTTTTTTGCGTCTAACTATGAATTGAACTTATAGTATAATGTCCCTAAATTGTATCATAATTTTCAATTAAGTTCTTTCGTTTGATTCTGTTATTTTTTTCTATTATTATTTTTTATTTATATGAAATGAATAAAATACCCTTCTACGAATTGTCCTCTATTTTAATGTTCAGAAAATATAAAATTAAAAATATTTTAAAAAGGGTCTTTGACATTGTCAATTTGTCAAAATATTTAATTTTATTTTACTTAAAATATTAAAAGAGAGAATAGTTCAGACATTTTAATCTTTTCATAAATAAAAAAATAAAAATAACTGAATCAGACGAAAGAACTTAGGTGAAAATTATGATAACATTTAGGTATGTCATATATTAAATTCATAAATTAGGAATAGACATGAAAAGTTGTTATAGTTCACATGAGGTGTAAGAAAATAATCTTATTATTATTAAAAAAACATTTCACATTTATTTTTTATACAACTATTTTATGTAAATTGGTTGTGTATTTTTTAATTGTCTCCAATAAATAGAATAAAGAACATGTGCAACTGTCACAAATAACCAATGCGACATCGAGTAAAGTCACGCAAGTAAATGGTGATATTAATTATTGGACTCATATTTATTGAATTATATTTTTTATTACTGTGAGAACATAGATGCCTCCCAAGCATATCACATTACTCGTGACCCAATGAATCGCAATAGGTCAATCACCAGAACTAAGGTCCATGAGAGAATAATCAATAGGCTCAAAGCCCACGAGTAAATAACGTACATACCAATGGACATCAAGAGGAACAAGAGAGACATGGGGCACCATCGTATGGATCTCAATCAGTACACATAGAGTACACTAACACCATAAACCATGGTGTATCTCATACCTATGATCACAATGACACCTCATAGGTTTCTCAAATTGTAGCCTCTAGTTCAATGAAAAGGACGACTTTGTGAAAGGTGAGAGGTGGTTGTAGGATATTGAATAAATCTTTTAGGAAATGGATTAGAGGGGGGCCATAAGATTATATATGTGACTAGACGATTGATTAGCAATGATAAATATTGATACAAAACCCTATAAGGTTACTATTTTCTCCGAACAAGATGTGATTACCTAGAGAGAATTTAAGAAGACATTTGACGACACATCTGTACCTACATATGACAGGGAAAAGAAACATAATGGGTACTTGAATCTCCAACATGGTACTATAGAAATCAAGTAATACTTACTAGGTTTTTTAACCTAAAGAAGTATTATACTCTACAACATATGGAGTGAGTTGGAGTGTTCATCGGGTCGAGTCGACCCAGTGAACACGACGACCTGACTAGGTCGGGTTGGTGGTATGGTCGAACCCAACCAACCCGAACCCAAACGGGGTTGAACTCGACCCGTCCCGAACCCAACCCGACGGGGGTTCGGGTCGGGTATGGGTTGGAAAATCCCAACCCAAGTCGACTCAACTCGACTTTTTATTATTTTTTAAATTTTGTACTTTTTACTTAATTTTAGTCCTATAGTTGATTTAAAATTAAAAATATTAAAATAAAACATTTTAGTCATAAAAATAATGCTCAAATATTCAACAAACCTATTTTATATTTATAATGAATATAGAAAGTAAGATAAAAATAGAAAAAGAAAAAAAGGTGGTCGAGTTGGATTAAATTTTTTGCCCCCAAGGGCCTTGACCTAATTTGACCCAACCCGACCCAACCAAATTTGGTCGAGTCATTCGGATTCGTTCACGGGTCGACTCGTGAACACCCCAAGGAGTGAGACTGAGTTAAACGTTGAGTCAATGGCATCAAGTCGACTATTAGAGAAATAATAAAGGGGGATATGTCATATCGTCCAATTTGCTAAAGAGATCGCTATCACTATCGTATTGAAAGAGCTTCCATGTGTCTTTAAAAGGACATCTCAAGATTGCCTTGCATTGAGAAGTGAACTTTCATATTGATTTGGTGTTAAGGACTGCACCAATATTGAAGACTTTATATAGAATAGCACCAGTAGAGATGCTGACATTGAGCATTTTATTCGTGATGTGCAGTGGTGTTATTTGTAAAAAAATGGATAAGGTTGTGCATAGACTATTTAAACAAGGCATTAAATCCTCAAGAATCAATGTCGACCAACTATCTTTAGCAAGGGTATTCTCTAAGATTGATCTAAGAAGCGACTATCATCAACTACAAATAGTTGAACACAATGTGCCAAAGATGACGTTCAAAACTAAATACAAGAACTATGAATTTATGGTGATGCCCTTCAGGTTAATCAATGGATCAACAGCTTTCATAAATTCAATGAGCATAATATTCATATCATATTTGTATAGGTTTATTATAGTATTTATTGATGACATATTGGTCATCAAGTCTAGAGGAATGCGAGTACAAATTATATGTAAAATTCTTGAATTACGAGTTGGTTGGATAAGATAATGTAAAAATGGGATACCATTGAAGCAATATCGAACTGGATGCAACCAATGAATGTATAACTCAAGATAACATGATACCACCCGATTTTCATTCAGGATTTCTATAAGATTGTGTTGCCATTGATAAATTTCACAAAGAAGGACACCAAATTTGAATGGACAAGAAAATATGAAGATAATTTTCAGTAATTGAAGAAACGATTGGCAAGGATGTCAATTCTGACAAATGCTTTCAGACTAAGAAGGTTATGTCATACATAGTGACGTATGTGGCACCGACTTAAGGTGCATTTTGATGCAATATGAAAATATAATTGCATATGCATTAAAGTAACTGAAGAAGCACGAGAAGAATTATTCGATGCATGATTTGAAGTTAGTAGATATGATATTCGCCCTTGAGATATTCACAAACTACATAAACTTCAAGTACATTTTTTTTCCAAAGAGACTTGTCACAGAAGATGGATTGAATTCTTGAATGACTATGAGTTTATGATTAGTTACCATTTAGGAAAAGCAAATTCAATTTGTGATGCACTTAGCAGATAATGAGAAATATCGCTTGCATGCTTAAGAGTACATCGGTGGAACATGATTAATAGTATTATCCAATGTAGTTCTATAATAAGTAATGATGGTGCAATGCTATTGGCACAACTTGGCATGCGATCAGAATTGTTATTGAAGACTCGTAAAGCACAATCAAATAATAATAAGTATAATCATCTACTAAAGTAACGTAAAAATGCATGCGCTAACTTCTTTTGTCTCATAAGGTGTAATTAGATATAGGGGGACACTTATGGGTCACAAATGATGAATCATTAGGAAGGCAAGTTCTAGGTGAATAATGTAAGTCTAAATTTTTCATTCACTTTAGAAGCACGAAGATCTACAAGGATTTGCAATGAACATTCTGATGGAACAATATGAAAAGAATGTTGTAGAATGTGATGCAAGATGCAAAGTATGCACCAAACATTAATGACTTTATGGTTCACTTCAAGAGCTTAGAATCCCTCGAGGAAAGTGAGAAGAGATCATGACGACATTTGTCACCAAGTTTTAAGAACTCAACATGGATATGATGTAATATCAATACTTGTGAATCATTATGGCAAAGAAGCACACTTCATACCCCATTAACTAGAATCAGTCCATCAAAAGTTTGATGTGTATTTATATTAAAGAAGTTATCCAACTACATGAGAGACCAATATTCATAGTTTTGGATAGATATTCATGTTTTATGGTCCGATTTTGATGGGGAGCATACGAAGAGCATTGGGAGCATGATTAAATTTTAACACCACCTTTCATACAAAGACAGACAAGCAATTTGAATGTGTGATACATACATTAGAAGATATGCTTCAAATGTTTGCATTGGATTGGAGTAATAGTAAGGTAAATTATCTTTCACTTGTTGAGTTTGCATATAATAATAGCTATCACTATAGTATAAGCGTGAAACCCTTTGCATTTATAGAAGATCATGTCACTCACCCATTTATTGGAGTGAAGTAAGCAGACGACAGTTCATGAGCAAAAAATAAATGAAAAAAACCAAAGAATATGATGAAAAGGTTTGTCTTATTAGAGAAAGATTGAAAGTAACTTATTCAATTACAAATGTCTTATGCAAATAAAAGTAGAAGAGAGCATATCTTCAAAATTGATGATAAAATAATGTTAAATATTTCTCTTATGAAAGGAGTGATGAGATCCAATAAGAAACTAATTGAGATTAAGAATGTAAAAATATTATAAATAGAGCCGAAAGGGTCGGTCGTTCCATGAAAGTCTCTTATTCTTGTTTTCTCTTATGTGTTCATATTCCTCTTTTGGCGATGATCATCAAGGTGGCTCGACCGACTAACAAATCATAAGGTGTGATTGATTCAGTTGATAGGACGCTAATCCGTGGATTAGAGACGATCGACTAATTACAAAATACTAGCATCCGACGGCTTGGTGATCGAGGATGCAAGTTCCAATGCAATTGACTATAATGAATTGTTTGGCAAATTATTATATCGTGACTTTTTTTGTAATCGGTCGAATTTCGACTGGTAATATTAATACTAGCCATGAATTTTATGCGCGATAAGAAATAGTGGACACTACTTTTTAAGTTTTGGCCAAGTGGCACGGAGAAAGACAGGAAGAAAAAAAGAAAAGAGTCAAGACTTGTATCGACTCATGGGTGCAATTGCATGACTTACATATGATTGTCAGGGAAGAAAAATACAAAATTATGAGTTAAATTCAGGACATAGAAGAGTACAACATGAATCATGTTGTCTATAACACGGACCATGATCACATAGGAAAATTCTAAGCTTGTGAAAATATGGTCAAAGTGGACCATGTTAGATCAACAACGCATATCAAATTCATATAAGAAAAAAGAATTTTGCATAATAAATTTATTGTTGATTATTATGGTGTGAAAAGTGCATTATTGATGTTAAGGCAAGACTCTGGTTCTTAATTTTAATGCAAGAGTCATTAATGACCTAAGAGATGTGGGGTTGGGTGAGGGAAGCCGAGGGGTAAGATATTAAATTTTGATCTTAATAATAAAATTTTAGATATGATATAAATTCTAACGAAAAAACTTATTATATTTTTTGCATCTATTAGGCTGCCTTTGGCAATCAGAATTGAATCGGGTTCTTTCGAGTTTCACGTGAATAGTTAAATTGACAAATTAGTTATAATGTGTTTAAACGGGATGGAACGTCATAACTAGATAGTTGATTTGATAGAAAAAAAATAGATGTGATAGATTAATTTAAGTAGGATGTTTAAATTAAAAATAAGTACTATAAATATGAAATATAATTTTGTTTAAAATAAAAATAAAAGTATAAATTAAAATTTTGTCTTAAAAATGTAGTTAAAAATATATTATTTGAATATAAAAATTATTTTAAATAAAATATATTTAAACCATTTTTAAAATAAAATAATAAGTAATAAATAATATTATATTAATTCTTTATAATAAATATTTTATGGTTAATAAAATTATTTTGTGAGAGAAATGATAAAAAAGAAAATAAACAAAACTAAAAAGGTGTCACGTCAAATTTTTTTTTTGAAAGAAATTGTTTCAGCTCCGGTAACTAGGAGTGATCTCTTATTTCAACTTTTGATTCTAAGTTCAGTTTAGGTTCTGTTTGACATTATTAATGATTTGATAATCGGATAACGATTTAATTAGCGAATAGTGTATTAACTAACAGATAACGAGTAACGGATAGAGGTGGTAACAAATAAGTATTTAATAAACTTAGCAGTAGAATTAGTCGATGAATATAAAATGACATAATTAGACATATGACAAATTATTTAATTTAAGTACTATACAAATTTTATTATAATATAATAAATTAAATATTTATATCTTAATTAAATGAAATAAAATTTCACAACTAATCTTTTTGTTAAAATATATAGAAATTTATATTGACAATAAAGTTTATATAGTGAATTCATGATATAAAAATATTAATTGTGAAATTATTTTTATTCATTGTTAACATATAATTTATAATTAATTAAGCACGAATATAAAAAATATAGTTAAATGATTATAAAATAAAAATGAGAAAATAATAAGATAAGTTCGAAAAAAATAATATATTTGAATAAGGGTAAAATTGAAAAAAATTATAAAACGCTAACATATAATCGCTAAACGCTAGTAGAAGTAATTTTTCAATATTGTTATATGAAACGCTAAACACTACTTTTTTTATCATTTATCAAATAAAAAATTAACGTTTGAATCGCTAAATGTTATTTGAAACATTAAATTTGATGCTGTGAAACGAAGCTTGACGTTTGACGAAATGAGACAAAACTAGATGATGCTTCCGTCTAATTCTATCGAACATAGAAACGTAAAAAAAAATGTTTTCATGAAGTTTAAAATTACTAATAAAAGAATTAAAATAAAGGCACATTTGATAATTTGGAGTCAAAATGATTCCTTTGATCTCGATTTTTGTCCTTTGTTCTTTAAAAAAAAAAACTAACTTTTTTATAAATAAAAAAGTGTGCGAAATAGATCGGACACGAAAGTCCTGTGTTGGTGTCAATCCATGCTGTGCCAGCTTTTGGTCGACTTTGATGAGGCCTGCCAGAAGTTCTAGGAAGATCAAACACGCTTCGGCGAGGGCGCAACCAAAATCCTACAGTCCTTGTGCGAATGGTGGTGGGGAGATGAAATGAGTGGCCGAATAATGCAAAGAATTGGTTCCTTCTCCACCAAACTGATCACCCCACGTCACTACAAGAGAGAGACACAGAGAGAGAGAGAATCAATCCACTACACTTCATCAAAGAGCAGCAGCAGCTGCTGGATCTGATTACTGATGAGTAATGCATAATGCACATTCCGATTCCGTTCCAGACGGTTTCCAATTCTTCTCCTTGCTCCCGTCTCGCGAGGGAGTAAAATGGCTACTTGCAGCACTAAGAACCAACCCCTTCTAAGTATTTAGCAGCTCAGAAGAGCTCGAACTCAACCCTTACCACGCCTTCATCGGTTAATTGGTCCTTCTTCCAAAGTCTCTTGCAGATTTTGGAGTGGCCTCGTCCTCTTCTTCTGACAGCGGGGTAGCAGCATTTTGATCCATGAGGAAGGTGAGATCGGAGTCATGGTTGAGCCGCATGGGCTTGGGCGGTGGCGGCAGGAAGAAGCATGCGGATCGAGCGACGGCAGCTGCAGCGGATAAGGTCGCCGTCGGCGTGCTGGCCTTCGAGGTCGCCAGCCTCATGACCAAGGCCGTCCAGCTCTGGCGCTCCCTCGCCGACGATCAGATCGCCAGGCTCCGCAGCGACGTCTTTCGCCTCGAGGGCGTGCGGAAGCTCGTCTCCGACGACGAGGACTTCCTGCTGGCCCTCGCCGTGGCAGAGATGATGGATTCGCTGAGCTCCATCGCCCGCTCCGTCGCCAGGTTGGGGAAGCGGTGCTCGGATCCCTGGCTCCGGCGTTTCGACGCTGCCTTCGCCGATCTGCTCAAGAGCCACCAGGATCCCTGCGGCTTCCAGTACGCAGGCAGGAAGATGGACCGCAAGGCCAAGAAGATGGAGAAGCTCGTCGCCGCCACATCCAACCTGTACCAAGAGCTCGAGGTGCTGGCAGAGCTCGAGCAAGGGCTGAGGAGGATGACCGCCAGCCAGGGGCTTCACGCCCAACAACAGGGCGGTCACAGCGCGACCGATTTCAAGCACAAGGTGCTCTGGCAGCGCCAGGAGGTCAAGTATCTGAGAGAAGCATCTCTCTGGAACAGGACCTACGACTACGTCGTCCGCCTGCTTGCCCGATCCTTGTTCTCGATCGCCGGACGGATCGAGCACGTCTTTGGATTCCAACACATGGCTGATGCTTCCGAACCGCTGTGGATTCTGCCCAATCCGACGAAGCGCCCGTCCGCTGCACGTCTCTCCCGTAGCCACTCGGTCGTTGGGCCGCTTATGCAGTCGTCCGTCCACCCGTCCAATGACGGCAACGCCGTTCGCTTGTACGCGTCCGGCCCGCTCGTGGGCAACGGCACGAGATCTGGGCCTCTGGCTGTGAGCCATGGAGGCGGCGATTCGACGCAGTGTATGCCTCTCCCTGTGCCTCGCAGCTTCGGCTTGCCTCCGACCGGGAAGCGCCAGAGCTCGAAAACCAAGTGGTCGGTCGCAGGTGGTCCTTTCGGCGGTTGCATAGTCGCCGGAAACGCGCCCCCGGTCATGAAGAGTTGCGTCCCTTTGGACGTCGCCGGTGGCTCACGACGATCGAACGCAATGTCAAGGGTCCTCGACGGAGCCGAGCCGACAGACAAAGAATCTGATTGCATCAATTCTATTACGAGCATCTCGTTGTCGATGTTCGAATCCAGGTACAAGTTACTGAGCGCCCCGACCTCGACCCTCGGCGCGGCAGCTTTAGCTCTGCATTATTCCAATATCATCATTACGATCGAAAAGCTCGTCGCATCCCCCCATCTGATCGGCCCGGACGCAAGAGACGATCTGTACAGCATGCTAACGACGAGCATTAGAGCGTCCCTGAGGGCAAGGCTGAAATCGTACGCCAAGAACTTGGCCTCGTCTGTCTATGATCCCGTCCTCGCTGCAGAGTGGAGCGAGGCCCTGACGAGGATACTGGAATGGCTGGCACCGCTGGCTCACAGCATGGTAAGGTGGCAGTCGGAGCGGAACTTTGAGCAGCAGCATCTCGTTTCGAGCGACAACGTCCTCCTGCTCCAGACTCTGTATTTTGCAGATCAAACGAAGACAGAGGCTGCCATAACCGAGCTGCTTGTGGGATTAAACTACTTGTGGAGATTCGGAAGAGAAGTTACTGCAAAAGCTATGCAGGAATGCACGAGCAGCAGAAGCTTTGACGACATCCTCGATTGAGTGGGTAGACTAATCAGGCACAGCGCCGATTGAAGCCAATTTGGAAAGGAAGGGGGAAAAGGAAGCAGTGACCTCTGTCTAGTCGATGCTGGCTGAAAAGTTCACGAACAAAACCAAACTGAAACAGTAGTTGGACCCTTTTCTGAATTCCTGCATTGAGGAACAAACAAACAAAAAAAGTGCTTTATCAGCGGAATGCACTGCCGCAAATTCAGTGTTATCCTGCCAAATTCTTGCAAACCAGGGCATGTAAGTTCTCTGATTTCTTATGCTTATGGACATATTTTTCAGCACACGACCTCTGTATCACACCCTCAGTTAGGCATCTGCATAAAGCTGGTTGGCTCCCTTGACAGTACATTCCAATATGTCTTCTGAGGTTGGCAATCATGCGTTATTGTTTTTTTCTTTTCTTCTGGTATAATATGTAAGTTGAGATCATTACTGCGTATGAGTGGTAATGATGCGAGATCAATTCGTTTAAGTTAATGTCCTGTAGGGGCATAAGAACCAAAAATTTGCATGTAAATTTACTAAAAGTTGCCTTCGGCGCATCTTAACACTGTTGGATCGGATGTCAATTATGTGTTGTGGGGCTTCCTTTAGCATGGGCCGGCTGCGATGTCAAATTTTCAATACTTTATCCCAGCCCGATACATAATCGGGTCCGTATTGGGATTAGTTAATTTTGTGTTGTCAAAATTGTCGTCCTCACTCGATCATATTTACCATACTAATATATTATTATATTACATTAAGTACATTATATTTATGTTTATGCCAAATAAAATTCTTATATATTTATTATATATAATCTAATATACTTATATCATATTATATTGAGATATTCTATTTATTATTGAATTGCGATAATTTTCATTTTTGTCCATGCCTAATGTTTGTCCGGTATCTAGGGTTTGTCCATGCCTAGATGTTTTTTTTTGGATGAGAATGATAGGTACTAATTCTAGACCCGTCTGATGGATCGAATTTAACTCAATGTGATTCCGTCATTTTTGGATTGGATCGAATTGTCATCTCCTTTTCTTTAGCATGGTAACCTCGATCAACCAGTTCTGTTTTAAAGAATATTTGTTGATTGGAGGATAAACTTAAATGGAATAAAATAATATAATATTATTTTTTTTAAAAAAAGTAAATATTTTTTTATTCTATTTTATGCTTAGTTTCAAAAGAATACAAATAAAATTATAATAGTTTATAATTAAATATTTTATGATAAATATTTGATATAATAATATGTGATTAAAACTGAGAAAATAAAGTACACTCGGAAGAAGTTAGAATACATATTATTGTCGTTTAGAAGTAGAGATGGAAAAACGGACGTGTCTGTGCCGATCAACCCGTGTTTGATCATGCCGCGGGTCGTGTCGTGCAAAATGAACCGTTTTCGACCCCGACACGGTCTAGGTTCGGCCTGATCGGGCCGGCCAGGTCGGGCGGCCCGCGGCCCATTTTTTTAATTTCAACTTTTAAATAATAAAATAAATTTAATTATTAAATTATTATAGAATAGAGTAGACTCTGTAGAGTATAATGAGTATTATTATTTATTCTATAATATACAATTGATAATAACTATATAGTTAAAATTTCAAATACATTAAGTCCTTAATTTATAATCATTAAGTAAATAAATTTGTAAAATGATTAATTGAGTTTTGAGTAATAACTAATAAGTTATAAATTTATATATAAAAGTAATTGGTAAGTATTTAATAAATATATATTAGTAATTAATTGTATTCTAATATTCTACCCAAAGTGAGAGTGAGAGTTTGAGAGAGAGAATATAATATATAGTACATTAGTACTATTGTACTACATTATATATAATTTATTGTATAATGCATAAGTAGTATAGATAATTAGGTACTTAGGTAGTATACTACTATACTATAGATAATTAAGTACTAATTTATTATATAGTAAAAATAGTAATGGACACCGAGATTAACGTGGTTCGGCTATTTTAGCCTATGTCCACGAAAGTTTTAATGTTTTATTATTATTGATTATTATGAAATAATCAATAAATGTAAAATTACAAAAAATTAAAAATTACATCTTGTACAAACAATTATTTTATGAAGAATTATAAGCGGAGGAGACATCCGTTTCATCATCATCTTCTATGTATGTTAATATGGATTCCTGACCTTGTGTTCGAATATCTGCATCAAACCAATCTTTTAATAATATATAAACCTCCATCATCGTAAAGTTCATTCTATTTCTTCTCTCGTCCAAAATTTTGGAACCTGCAAAAAAACATTGTTCTAATGCCACTGTAGACATCGGAACAGCTAAAAGATCTCGAGCTAAGGCGGAGAGAATTGGATACGTATGACAGTTTAATCTCCACCAGGTCAAGACATCGATTTCACTATCACATTCATTTGGACGTGATAAGTAATCTTGCAGTTCATTATACAAAGAGGCAGCTGAATTGGATGAACCTTCATCCGAGCCTCTTGATGTGCCCCCCTAATAGAGGACATGAATCTAGAAAATGATCTATTATTGGAAGGTCTGGATGCTACTGGTGGACGTGATGAAGATGCTTTCTCTCTACGTACACTAAATTTTGCTTCATAAATATTATATAAGTTATTTATTATATTTTCCTAATAATGATCTGGATTAATAAAACCGTCAGTTTGCAATTCTGGATGACTTCTTATATATTATTCGGGAAAATAATTCTTAATCTCTCTGTTGTACCATTTAGGACCGGATCCTTTAAATTTAGGATCCATCATCATTGCTAAAATTATTATGAGAGGCAAATTATTCCAATATTCTAAAAACTTTGATTCCATCAAATAAATTATTTCAGAAAAATCATTTGATAATTCACATTTTTCATTAAATGAACTTGTCATTTCATGAAGTTAATTAATTATTAAATGTGAAGTAGGAGAATAAATGGCAGATAACTCTAAATTAGCATTATAAAAAACTTGTAACAATTCCATAACTGCACTAGCAACATCCCATTCTGCATCAGTAATTCGAGCTGTTGGACATTGCATCACAGTTAAAATATAATTATCGAGTGCATGTCTAAATGGAATACATAATTTAAGCATATCGTAAGTACTATTCCATCTCGTAGACACATCAGTGTTTAATTTTCTATAAGGAATATTATAACGATGACAAATTTCTTTAAATGTTTGTCTTCTAGGTCCAGAGTGACGTAGATTTACAATAACTGCTCTAAGAGTTTCAAGTACTCTAACAACTACCTTTAATTCTTTTTTATCACACAAATTAATAATATGACATGCACATCTTTGATGAAAAAGAATTTCATTTAAAGGAGGATTTAATCTTTGAATTAAAAATTGTGCAGTGGAATTATTAGCACTTGCATTGTCAAGAGTAAGACATAAAATTTTCTCTTTAAGACCATATTCGTTAATTACTTTTCTATCACATTGGCAATTTGCAAACCATTATGAGGATGCTCAATTTCTTTAAACGCAATAATTCTTTTTTGTACTACCCAATTTGTATCAATCCAATGAATTGTAACACATAAAAAATCATCACCATTTAAAGAAGTTCATATGTCACTAGACAAACTATACATGAATTTAGAATCTAAAAAATAATTAATTAGTTCATTTTTCTTCTTACGATATAATTTAATCGAATCTTCTTTAACAGTTTTTCTACTAACATTTCGAAAGGCACCTTGTACATAATTTTGTTGATAATATAAAAATTTTTCATCTTCAGCAAATGTGTAAAACATTTCTGCATGTATAACATATCTAGTTAAACCTTCATGCATATTTTCTTGATTATAAACAAATAAAGAGCTCCCGGCAGTACCACGACCGGGTGCAACTAGTTGAGTCAGTTGCGGTAATTGACTCGCTAAAAATTATTCCCTAGTAGTTATAGGATGCGATTCTAAATGTCGTTTTAAATTACCAGTGCCCGAAAAAGATGCGACAGCATAACTAGCCTTGCAAATTTTACAAATAGCTTTATCTTTTTTTTTGGATCATTTTCATTTATAATTTTTTCAAAATAATTCCAAACTTCACTAGTTAACTTTGATGTTCTTCTTTTTTTACCTATTATCTCACCTTGCGCGGGAGCATCTGAGCTCGACGGACCTGGATGTGTCGCTGTCGCAGTTGCACAATCTCCTTCGGAACCTGCAGAACTTGAAGCAATATTAAGATTAGGAATGACAGGAAGATTAACATATGTAGTTGGAGTAATTGAGCAGTTAGTTGATGGCGTCGTAGTTTCCATATCACCCGACGAATCACCACTTAATTGTGCTGATAAAGAATTAGAATCACCACTACTATTAGTATTATATGGTGTACCATATTGATATGTAGGTAGTGGTCCATAAGGTGAATAAGCAGCAAAATCATCATATAGACGAAAGAGATCTCGCGGGTCCATTATGCATATATAAGAAATTAAGAGCGAATAATAATATAAAAATACTACTAAATAAATATTATAATATAAATATAAATTAAAAGTGAGAGAGTTTGAGAGCAGAGCACGAATGGAGAGAAGAAAAATGCAGAACGAATGAGTCACTCAGTGTGAGAGAGGTAGAGAGAGTCACAAAAAGCACTATGAAAGATTGGAAAATTTTGAAGAATGGAAGTAGAGGAATTTTCGAGTGGAGGTGTGGGCAAGGAATGAAATCGGACGTGCATTTTATAGGCGGATGAATGGAATAAAAATACTCTAACACGGCCCGTGTTGAAACTGACACAGTCCGTGTTGAACTTTTTGACCACACAGTTGCGCACCCATGTTTGTGTTGTCAAATCACGAATCTCGTTTAAAAATGAAAAAAACGGGTTGTGTTTGATCGGCCGTTGTCATCTTCTTAACATGCACCGTGTTATGGCACATACGGTCCGTGTTGAAGTACAAATACGACATCTGACGCGTCCCATCATCGAAGTACACGGACCATGCTTGTATTACACGGTCCGTGTTTGAACGTTGAAAAAATAACTCGTGCCAAAACGGGCCGTGTCGTGCTGGGTCCGTGTTCACCGTGCCTGGGCCGTGTCGTGCCAACAGTGCGGATGGACGATCCGGCACGGTATGACACGACACGGCCCATTTTTTCATGCGCGGGCCGTGTTCGTGCCGGGCCGAGCCAGCACGGATTTGAGGCGGGCCGCCGACGTACCGGGCCGTGCGGCCCGTCCGAAATTTCATCTTTATTTAGAAGAATACATATATTTTACTTGACAACATAAAGATGGCGATTCCATCCGTGGTTTCACATTTTCCAATGTTTCATCAAAATAATTTTATTCTACACCGTGTTTATTTGTATTCTCGAAATATGATAATATTTTGTCATTTATTTTTCGAAATAAACGACGAGTGGATGGGCAAGAAATATGGCCTTTTGCGCAATTAATATTCTAAAACTTGGACCAACCGGTAGGATTAGTGTTTGAATATTAAAATGACCTGCAGACCAAGTCTAATCCGATTGGTCTAAATGACTCGACCCCGGTCAAGTTAGAAAGTAAGAAAATACAGAAACCAGAAACCTTTTTAATACATTATTTATATATATTTTTTGTAATTAAATTTTATACGCCAACATATTTTTTTTCCTTTATCAATATAATTATTTCATAGAATTTTTTCGAATATAATTTGTGCTTACTTTATTATATTATTCTATTTGAGTTATTTTTATTTTACTTTATTGTATTATATTTTACCAATCTCTTTACTTTAATATATATTTTTTTATTAATTTACATTATTCGATCTAATCAATCATTTTACGGACTCCTTCCGATCCGTTGGTCGGTGGGGTTTTTAGAACAGTGGTTGCAATTTGTCCACTTTTTCACTTCAAATTCGTTTCTCCCTTCGCTGCCCTTTTGCTTATCCAAAATAGAATTGGTTCCCCCAAGTCCGTGAAAAGTGGAAATGGCAACCTTGCGAGTCGCTATGAACCCAGACACTGGTCCCTAATATGAATATTTTTTCCTTGGATTGAATTGTACCATACGAAATAAATACTAGCAATTGTGACTAGCACTTTGATCTACTGTCGCATAGTTCAGAGGTATATTATACTTTTAGGGACCATGCATCAACTTTGGCCCCTATTATAGGGATACTATATTCAAATACGAATAACTTTTAAATGCGAATAACTTCAAATGGTGTATTATAGGGATGCTATATTCCGGTCCAAAAAGTGCATTATTAGCATTTATAAATACTCATGAGTTCCTAATGGTGTAATATTATTAATAAAAAGTGATTGTCACAATCGAATAGCGAAATTGTATTATAAGATCATTGGATATTAGTAGTCTCAAGGTTCGATTATTCATATCATTCTCATCAGAACATCATATTAGTCAAGTGTTAATAATCTTGGACACCGATAAATTTTAATCGCATTTGAAGCATAGTCAGTAGGAGTCCCTGGGTGTTTGGACTATCTAGCTCGTGAATAAGTTTTTAAACTTTTTTCTTACTAGTACTTTCCATCGATCGTGCATGAAATTATAAAACAAACAAGTGAACTTAGTTATATACACAGATATTATGGTGACAAATTAGCATAGTCAATAGGGATCGTCAACTCATGGTTTTAGAAATTGGAGAATAATTAACTTGATCAAGCATATGGTTTTGGAAAGTGGAGAGTAATTAAGTTTGTATATGATATATGTTAAAACATAAACAGCTTATGTCGCAACACTTTCTTTCATTTCTTTTATCTTGTATTTATGTCAAGCACAAATAGACAAAGGATGGTATTATCAATGGTTTAATGAGTGAATAACGATTTTATAGCAAATAACGACTTAATTAGTGTATAGCGAATAACGGATGATGATTATCAGTTATAGATTCTAACAAATAAGTGTTTAATAAATTTAATAATAAAATTAATTGATGAATATAAAATGATATAATTGAACATATGATAAATTATTCAATTCAAACACTATACAAATTCTATTACAATGCGCTAAATAAATTATTTATATCTCAATTAAATAAAATAAAATCTCACAATTATTTTTTGTTAAAATATATAGAAATATATATTGACAATAATTTGTATATAGTGCCCCCATGATATAAAAATATTATTAGTTAAATTAATTTTTTATTCATTATTAATATATAAATAATTTGTAATTAATTAAGCATGAATATAAAAAATAAATATAGTTAAATGGTGATAAAATAAAAATCATAAATAATAAGATAAGTTGAGAAACAAATAACTCATTTGAATAAGGATAAAATTGAAACAAATTATGAACCACTAATCTCTAGTCGCTAAACACTAGTAAAAGTAACTTTTCAATATTTTCATATGAAACGTTAAACATCACTTATTTTTTTCATTCAGCAAATAAAAAAATTAGCGGTTAAATCTTTTTTTAGGGAAAGCGGTTAGATCGTTAAACGCTAGTTGAAATGTTAATTTTGATGTTGCCAAATACAACCAAAATTTGAATGTCATGAAGTGTGTTATAAGAACAAAGACATAACGGATCATGTAAAAGTTTCTTTTTAGTGTTTGTTTTTGTCAAATCACAAAAGAATTTGACAAGAGACCTATGACACACACAATGCTTGCTTCTGTATACAAACAAACTGATATGTAATATATGTCAATATATTATGGGGCTGTTTGGATGAAATTTTTTTATTCTCACGATGACCCAACTGTTGCTCGTTCCTTGATCCCGCAAGAACACGTAGGTTCTTGATGATGGCAAGAACAAATAACTTTCCATTTTTCCTTGTTCCTATGATGATTACACATGGGTCCCACGTTATCACTTAAGTGTTGTTTCGATACAAACTTGAGAACAAGTCACTAATTCTCATTTTATCCCAATACCAAATACGCCCTATGCATTTCACAACTGAACTTGATATAATAACCATGCATGACTCTTTTTTTCGATGAATCTATTTGCAAGAAAGGTTGAGAGTCTTGAGTGTGCCACCTACAAAAGCGAACCGGTGCATGTGGATAGTTTTATGCATGATCTTGACACATATTATTTGCTCTTTTTTTCAGTCTAGTGATATCTTTTCTTTTTCAATAATGACTTGGTTGTTCTTTGTGAGAATATTTTGTTCAATCGAAAGTTCAGTGAATCAAGATTAAGATGCCAAAAGTTCGAAATTAATAACCTATGAAAGGAACAAGTATGTAAATGTTCGAAAGTCAGATCAGAATTTTGGATATTCGAACTTTGTGAATCAAACAAGTACAGAATGATTGCAAACAATTTTGACTTGTCTGAGTTATCATTGAAGATTCAGACATTTGGTTCAAATATTCAGACATTAAAAAATGAAAGATAGAGGTAATTTGTAGAAAAATATAGTTTGAGTATCCGATTGCATAAGTTCAAAGGCATTGCTGAAAGTTCGAGAGATAATTCCTAGAAAATGAAGATTGAAGCTTCAATTCAAACTTTCCAACATCCCAACCTACAATGACACGCATGACGACTTTCAAGGGCTAGTCAGTTTGGACGTCTAAAAGAATTTGGACATCTACAAGTTTGATGATTCATATATAACACTTGTTTTTAAATGCAACAGACATTTCAAAGTTTGAGAGTAATAGAGTAAATTACATCAAATGACCTTCGACTTTGACATTTCCTCAATGATACCCTCAAACTTTAATTTGTAATACGAATGTCATTCATCTTTCAACTCGTTGCATCGAATGCTCTTTTCACCGTTGATCGTTTGTTCCCCAATCACTCTGCTGACGTGGTAACACTCTCTCTCCATCACGTAGGTAAACATCCGACGTGGCACTGTCACACAAACTATTCTCCACGTAAGTAAATTATTCAAAAAAATGTAAAATAATAAAAATATAATAAAAAAAGGGGCGCTCCCTCCTCTCTCTCCGACGTCCTCGCCGGCAAAAAGTGAGGTCGCCTGATGGGTGGTTGGAGGGAGAAGATGAGGGAGCGGCCACCCCCACCCCCAATCCTCACCTTTTTAGAATGCGCACGAGGAGGGGGCGCAAAGGGGTGTGACACTCCCTCCCCTACGCTACCTCGTTGGCACCGGATGGGGGGAGGGGTGGGAACTCCCCCTCCCCTACGTCGTCAACGTCGAAAACGTAAAGAGGAGGGGGGGGGTGGGGGGTTGATGCTCCCTCCCTTGCACTGCCTCATCGACGTCGGACGTGCGGAGAGAGGGGGGTGACGCCCCCTCCCGTGCGTTGCCTCATTGGCGTCAGACACGCAAAGGGGAGCGCAGGAGAGGCCCCCCCCCCTCTATGTCTCCAGTGCTGGCGCGACAACGCAAGGGAGGGCGTCCGGAGGTTGAAGGGAGGGGGCGTGCGTGAGGACGTTTCAATTTTTAACGTCGAAAACGTAAAGAGGAGGGGGTTGGGGTTGATGCTCCCTCCCTTGCGCTGCCTCATCGACGTCGGACGTGCAAAGAGAGGGGGGTGACGCCCCCTCCCGTGAGTTGCCTCATTGGCGTCAGACACGCAAAGGGGAGCGCAGGAGAGGGCCCCCCCTCTATGTCTCCAGTGCTGGTGAGGCGGCGCATGGGAGGGCGTCCGGAGGTCGAGGGGAGGGGGCGTGCGTGAGGATGTTTCAATTTTTATTTTTTCAATAACATCACGTCAGACTATTACTTTTGTGGAGGAGAGAAAATTATGATGTTACAAACGATCGAAAAATCGTCGATAATAGTTGAAAAGGGTAATTGATAAAATAAGTTAAAAGATGGAGAGTAGTCTTGTTACAAAGTAAAGTTTGAGAATACATTGAGAAAGTGCCCAAAGTTAAATAGTACTTGGTCTAATTTATTCGAGAGTAATAACAAAGGTTCAATACAAATCAAATGAGTGGCTTCAAAGGAACCAAAAGTACATCTGTGTATTCAAAACATCAAGCTAAAACTTGTGAGTCCCTCTTTTGTGTGTGTGTGTGTGATGCTTATAAAAAGAAAAATTATGATGTGAATGTACTAATTTTGTAATAGATGGTTGATTTTTTTTTTGGTAATAGAGATTCTATCTTATTTTACATGTTAAAGAAAAGTTGGGGCATGCCTTAACTCTTGAGTGCAGAAAAAAAAATGGGTGCAATCTTCGTGGTGTAAAAGGTTGTGCAATGGTTTGGTAAGAAGATTATTTCGTTATCCAATTTGAAATGAAGAATATATTAAGATGTGATAGAATCTTATAATAAATCATCTTATGCTTTGTTCTAGCATTTTCTCTTTTCTTCTTTCTTTATTTATTGAGAACAATTTTAAATTTTTAATAAAAAATTCACTATTTCTTTTTATGTTCCATGTATTTTTTTTTTCTATAGAACACTAGCGTTTATTTTGTGTGTGCTCTTTATACAGTTTCTTTAGTATGCTCCATAATTTTTTTCCATCCAACACTAGATTGCCCATACAGTTTAGAAATATTTGTAAATAAGAAAAAAATGAATCTAATAAAATAAATAAGTAATAAAAATTTCATTAAATATTCTCCAACTTTAATATTTTGTTAGAGCTATCTTCCATCTTCACTTTATAATTAGAGTGTCTTTATCTTTTAACTTCTTTCATCAATTACTCTTTTTGATCTACAATAGCCCATTTTTCATTTAAAATGTCGACATGACGTCTACATGTTGACTTTCTCACTCCTCCACTCAAACGATTACTCCATGTGGCATTATTAAAAAATAATATAATATTTAAAAATAAAAAACATTATAACAGGTCGTCCCGACCCTAGTGCCGACGTGCTCAGAGGTGGGCGAGTGACCTCCGACAATATCTTTTTTAAATATTTATTTATTTTTTAATGATGCTATGTGGAATGAACACTTGCGTAGAGAAAAGAAAAAGACACCATATAGGTGGCACATAGAAATTTTAACCGGAAAATGAATTATCACATGTTAAAAATATAGTTGATAAGCAAGTTAAAAAATAAAGGATATCTGAATACAAAGTAAAGTTAGAGAAGAAAAAAATCAACTTACACCATTTCATGAAATTTATCCCAAATTTTTTATTACATACACTTTCAGACTTGCATTTTATATTAGATTATAATTTACTGTAACTTTCCATTGTTTTGCCATGTCCGTAGTCCGTATAAAGTACACCTACCATTGTCGCTCATTTCAATTTTTTGTGGACAATGTTAGCCCTTCGTTTCTTTTAGCAACTTTCCTTTTTCTTACTTTTTTCTTTTAAATTTTCTTTACTTTATATACTCTCTTTTTAGTCTTTTCAATGTTTCTAATTATTTTAGAATTTTTATGCCTCTCTATTTATATTTTTTCTCTTCGTAATTTTAGTTTCTTGACATTTTCTCCACATATTTTCTAAGTTCTACATTTAAATTATATTTTATTACACTATTTATTTAATAAAATCTTAGATAGCTTATTATCAAATTATAAGCATGAAGGTAAATAGGTAATAAGGTTCATAAACATAAGATTTTATAACGCTAATGAAAATTTTTAATTTCCATCTAATTAAGAAGCTCTTAAATGTTAAAAAAAGTTCTAATAAGAAAAAAATAATATATCATAGTAAATAAGCTTTTTAATCGGACTCCGGTATCTAAAAAGCGGTGTCAAGTGCCGACGATTCAACTCATGCGACATTAAAAAATACACTATTAAATTAATTTAATTAAGTCGTTCCGTATCGCGTACTTAACAATAATAAATGAGACTCTCAATAAAATTTTTCTTGCATTTAAAAAAATCAAACTCAATATCTACTTAAACAAAAGAAATTTCTTTATCACTCCGAAATCATAATAAAAAAGTTAAATGCAAGATTTCTCTAATTGCATCTATTTCGAGCCGATTTAAGAGTAAAGAAAAAGTTAAAGATAATTAACATAAAATAATATATATTTATATATTAATTAGAGTGATAATAAATAAGTAATGGAGAGACCTCTCCTTTAAGGACACGTCATATCATACTATGAGTCTGAGTCCGGCACTGAGCAACTTTAACGAGAGACGCGGGGGGGGGGGGGGGGGGGGGCAGTACCAGGCGTGCAGCTTTGCTTTCCCTAGAAATGCATCATTTCATTGGTTTGGCCCTCTCTTTCTCTCTCTTCTGTTCTGTTTCTGTACCTATGTAGGGCTTTTGAATTATGTCGGCCATGTTGTAAAAATTATTAATATCATTTTATTTTATTAAATAATGATTAAAAATATTTAATATTTATATGAAAAAAATTGCAACAATATTTTTAATGAGTGTTATATAGAAACTTGTAATTTTTTACTAGTTCAAAATTTTCTAAACAAAATCTTATTAAGCAGAAAAAAACTAATATAACAGTTTCTTGATATCTTCATTTCTCTCTTAAAAAAATATCAAACTAAAACCAGTTTTAATGTTTTTAAGGATCGATTGTGTCAAAACGAAACATTGGAAAACAGGATGTGGTTGATAGATGTATATTTCGATGAATATTAAGCTACTTTTTTTAAAAATCACCTTACGAACTATGAAATCACAATTTTTTTTCAATTGTTACAATGGGATATCTATTCTTTATTGTTTTCCAAAAATTCTACTTAACTATGGGATATCTATTCTTGCTGACATTGTTCCGCTCTTTACTTACCTTTTGAATAATATTTCATATGCTATTCAATTTAATTCAATATAACAACTAAAGAACACTTGGATCAAGTAGAATAAGACGGAATAATCAAATATGGCATAAAAAAATAAGCATTTCATAAAATCTCATTCTTTTTTAAAATAGAAATCCACTCTTTTTACCTCCACAAAAAGAATATAAATAGTTTGTTTTGAAACATCAGAATATTTCTATTATCATTTTTATTTTATTTTTTTCAATCATATTCTTTTTTGTTTTTAACCGCAAGTGCTTTTAGGCCAAATGTTAGTATGATTGTATGAGCTGAAACACAAAATATTTGGAGGTTTGCGCAAATTTTGCAAGGAAGCATATTACGCATGCATTGCTACAAGAATCAGACTCAATGAGATCATAGCTCCCAATTTTAAAGTATCATGGGAGAAATATGGCATTCAAACTTTTATATGTAAACATTATTTAGCGACATAAATTCTGCAATCGACTTTTCTGAGAAAATTTTGGACGATTTGGACAGCGGACGTTGTTTTGGGAGGATACCCCTGCTCAGATTCCTCCACTCTTAGGTTAAACAAACAAATATTATAAATTACATATTCTTTAAAAAGAAAGAAAGTGGTGTATCCTGTCAGAAAAAGGAAACCGGCCAAACTAGAGGAACCAAGATGTCAAAGTAAAAGACTCAAAGAGATGCGAGTGGCCTCGAAAAATCCTCAACAAAAAAAGAGAAAAGAGGCGCTACTTATCACCCTTGCTAAGCAGCCTAATGAGCGGATTGATCTTCATCGTCCATCTTCATTCAACTGTCTAAATATTTTCTTCCTTTTTTGTGCGAAGGGAGAAACAGATGAGGAGGCGGCGGCACAATGACCTCGGCGATGATGACGTTGGAGGCATCGCGGAGGGCGAGGGGAAAGCGGGGGAGCAGGCGGTGACGACATTGGAGGCATCGAGGAGGACGAAGGTGAAGCAGAGGAGTAGGCGACAGCATATCGACCTCGATGGCGACGACGTTGAAAGCGTCGAGGAGGGCGAGGGCAAAGCGGAGGAGGTGGCGGCGGCATAGTAGAGACGGCGACAACGTTGTAGGCATCGAGGAGGCTGCGGCACAACAAAAACGATGATAACATTGGAGGCATTGAGGTGGCGGCGGCACAAATGGTCGACTTCGACGTTGGAGGTCTCGAGGAGGGCGACGCTGGAGTCAAGGTGTGTGGCGAGGGTCGCCTGGGTCAAAGTTGGAGATGGTGAGGGCGATAATGTTACGGCCGACGACCGACAAGGAGGAGGGACGGGCCAAGAGGAGCGCGAGCAGATAGACATGAAAAGAAAAATCTTTTTTTTTTCACAAATCAACCTTCTCGAGTGGAATGTAGAAACTTTTTTTATTGAAAGTCTTATTTGTTAGCGACGCGGAACAATTATAAGTGTCCCGGCACCGTCTGCGACTTCATTAGAAATGGGATTTTGTACTGACATTAATTTATCTGGTTCATTGATAAAAGATTCATGGTTTAATAATTTGGGAAACGGAACAAATAAATTTGTGCCCTCTTTCTTTTTACCCCCGGGGCGGACTCCGCTGATCAAAGGGGAGGGCCGCACAATTTAATCATCAAATTTTAATCAAGTACTTCTTATATTAATTAGCAAATGCACGTTTCTAAAGTCAACATAAAAAATGATGGCGATCCCACAATTTAAGAAGGCGAACTTTATGATGTGCATCATGCATGGCATGCAGAGGAGCTTGGGGGGTGATGAGATTAATTACCGGAGCTAACGCGAGTTACGTGGTGGGAAAGACTAGGTAGTATTATTGACTATTGAGAGGCGTAACTTTACAGTTAACACACACACAAATTGCACATCATACTATGCACTAAAATTAACATTATATTATGTATAGTTTGTTCCGCGCTTACCATTTTACATTGATATTACAATTTATAATGACATAATATAAAATAAACCTACCTGTTCATTAATCTGATTTATTATTTATTAGGAGGACTCAAAATTTATGTTGGAGGGCAAAAATGCATTTTACTACTAATAATTTGCTTTGTTAAACATTAACCAAAATAATCCAAGATAATAATTATCATTATTGTGTATATAATTTTCCTTAGCTCATACATTATTAATCATATTTGGATATACATGTAATTGTCAAAAGAAAAAAAGAAAAGTTGTGGAGACAAAGGTAATAATTTTTCTTCCCATCCGCCTGTGATGACATGTTGGTGACCACTTGACACTGATAACACCGCCACCTTTTATTTCTTTGTCTCGAGTCTCTGGAACTTGTCCGTGTTCAAATCTTTAAAATCAGCCGCCGTTCCCGCCGAATACAAAAAGACGGGAGACCAACAAAACGTCCCTAGGAAGCAAAGAAGTGAAACAAAGAAAGAAAGAAGAAGAAGAGAAAGAAGAAAAAGAAAGCGTAACAAATGATTCCACCATTTGTATTGCTACCAAGTACTGCTACTTGTGTTCGTAGTGTCCAAACCAAAAGTTTCAGCAAAAAAGAAAAAAACTTGAGGAAAAAATCGTATTAATTTGCAGGTACCAGGAAGCACCAACAGAGCTAGCGAGAGAGCAATCGACCACAACGCAGAGAGAGAGAGAGAGAGAGAGAGAGGTCTTGTCTTCCTTCCAATGGAGGCTTCCTTCCTACTGCTGCTCCTCCTGGTCTTGGTGCCGCCTGTCATTACGACTTCCGAAGCCGAGGTCTTCTTCCGGCGGACGACCGCTCCGCAGCCGGATCCGCTGAGCGACACCGACGCCCTGGCCCGGTTCCAGCGCGTGGCGGACGCCCACGGTGTTCTCAGGGCCAACTGGAGCACCTCCGACGCCTGCTCCGGCGCGTGGCGGGGCGTTCGCTGCTCCGGCGGCCGGGTGATCTCCCTCCTCCTCCCATCCCTCGACCTCCGGGGACCGCTCGATCCCCTCGCCGGCCTTCATCAGCTCCGACACCTCGACCTCCACGACAACCGCCTCAACGGCACCCTCCTCCCCCTCCTCTCCCTTCCGAACCTCAGGCTCCTCTACCTCTCCCGCAACGACATCGCCGGGGACATCCCTTCCTCCGCTTTCGGCCGCCTAACTCGCCTCGCTCGAGTGGACCTCTCGGACAACAACCTCCAAGGCCCCTTCCCCCAGCTCGACGCGCTCAGGAACCTGTCCCGCATCCTCACGCTGCGCCTTCAGAACAACCTTCTCAGCGGGAGGCTGCCGGACCTGTCCGAGGCGCTGCCGAGCCTCGTCGAGTTCAATGTCTCCAACAATGCGCTCTCAGGGGAGGTGCCGGCGGGTATGCTGGCCAAGTTCGGCCCGGCGTCCTTTATCGGGAACGCAGGACTCTGCGGACACAACACCTCGTTGGCGCTCTGCTCCTCTGTCACGACGCCGCAGAACCCCTCATCCCGAACTTCTACTCCCTCTCAGAGCGTGGTGCCCTCGAGTCCCGATTCGCTGGGTTCTCCGGCGAACGGAGGAGGGCCAAGTGCTGACGGCGTGAGAGTGATCAAGACGGGTGGACTGACCGCTGGCGCCGTTGCGGGAATAGCCACGGCCAATTCATTGTTCCTTCTGATCCTTCTCTCCTTGTTGGTGGCCTACTGCTGCAGCGCGACGAAGGATCGCATGGCAGAAAGGGGCGATAGGATGAGCAAAGTTGGTGATGCGCTGGAATCCGACGGGGAGCAGGTGGAAAGCAAAACAGGGCGCATCCAGAGTGATGGCGGCGAGGCCAGCGACGAAGGTCACTGCAACAAGCTCGTCTTTTTTGAGGACGACGAGGAGTACGACGACGACGAGGCCAGCGACAGCAGTAGAGGAGGAAAATACGGAGGGACCGGGACAGCGAGGAGGCAGAGGAGAGAGGGAATCGGCAGGCGGAGGAGGAGGTCGGGGGTGATTAGCAAGAGGTTCGAACTGGAGGAGCTACTGCGAGCGTCGGCAGAAATGCTCGGTAAGGGCACGTTCGGGACGGTGTACAGAGCAGTGCTGGAGGGCGGAATCATGGTGGCGGTCAAGCGACTCAGGGACGGCAATCCTTGCCCGTCCAGGAACTTCCACCGCTACATGGAGCTCACCGGAAAGTTGCGCCACCCCAACCTCGTCCGCCTCAGGGCCTACTACTACGCCCCGCAGGAGAAGCTCCTCATCTACGACTACCTTCCCAACGCCAGCCTCTACTTCGTCCTCCATGGTAAGGCACTATGCAGCTCTTGCTCCCGGCCGTCCATGGAGGCAATATGTATATGTGTTTTCATCCATAGGGGTATAACCAAGACTGTTGTTGTTACCTTCGTGCCGCAGGAAACAGGGGTCCGGGAAGGATGCCACTGGACTGGACGACTCGAGTCACCCTCGTGCTGGGAGCTGCACGGGGTCTCGCGCGAATACATGAGGGGTACAGTTCGTGTAGGATCCCCCACGGTAACGTCAAGTCCTCCAACGTCCTGATCGACAAGAACGGAGCCGCCTGCCTCTCCGACTTCGGCTTGGCCCTGCTCATGGATCCGGCGCATGCAGTCGCGCGCATGGGCGGGTACAGGGCGCCGGAGCAGGTCCACACCAAGCGGCTTTCCCAGGAGGCCGACGTCTACAGCTTCGGAGTGCTGATCCTGGAGGTCCTCACCGGGAAGGTCCCGAGCACCCAGGGCTCTCATCCGGCGCATCCTACTGTCGCCGGAGGGGGTCTGAGCCTTCCGCAGTGGGTGCGATCGGTGGTGAGGGAGAAGTTGAAAGCGGAAGTGTTCGACGCGGAGCTGCTACGGTACAAGAACGTGGAGGAGGAGATGATCGCAATGCTGCACCTGGGGCTGCTCTGCGTGGCAGAGCAGCCGGAGCAGAGACCGAGCATGACGGAGGTGGTGAAGATGATTGAGGATATCAGGGTGGAACAGTCTCCGATTCCAGAGGAGGACGACGAAGGGGAGGAAGAGGAGGAGGAGGAGGACGCGGCGGCGCGATTCTCCCTCACGTCTTCCGCCGCCGCCACTGAAGGGGCGCGCATCAGCTACTGAGAGTGCACGCGGCGCACGCCCGCTGTGGCTGCTGGAATGCTGGATACCTCGTCCTGTCTGTCGTGTACTCGCTGTCTCCCTTTGCGTGCTAGTACCAGTTTTTTTTCAGAGTCAGATTAATTTAACTTCCAGCTTTTGCATGCCAACTTCTTCGTCTTCGCAATCTGAACGTGTACATATCTAATGGCGGATTGATATTTTTGTTTTTTTTACTGTGTTGGATTACAAGGTCGTGTTAGTGCGAGAACACCAGAGCCGGAGCTTGTTCATCGCCATTATTCAAAGACTCAAATCTTCTGCACTGACGAGAAAGCCTAAAAAAAAAAAACAAAAGAGCATCATCTTATTGGAGAGAAGAGAGAATTTATACATTGATCTACCAGAAAGAACCAACCAAAGATTGGGTTTACATAGATTTCTGATCAGTTCTATCATTTGGAATAGTAAAATAAATTGCATCAAGAACATATCTTCCTTATTATGGTGGGGATCAGAGCGATCACAGCAGTGACCAAGCAACAATGATTGCACGCTTCCAGCTTTTTCTCAGCGTCAACCCAATCATAATAGCATGCATGCCACAAAGCACATCAGACACAATACTCGGCAAACAGGGACTTATCCATTATTTCAATTCATGATCGTCTTCGGCTCTTATGATTTCACAACTAAATGCTTCAGTGAGGGTTGCCATCTAGGTCTCCGCATGGTGAGTTGGTAACATTACCAGGTACAGGTACAGATTGAACAGAAGAGAACCACTGCGACATTGCATATGAAGAACAGAAGAAACAAAGTTGTCTATTAGATGGGTGGTTCCAAATTTGAAGAACTCATGCGTAAACTCACTCAGACAGTGGGTTCAAATAATCCTCAAAGGTTGTTCTCCTCACAAAGGCTTGATGCATTATAAATATAATGATAGTTGCCATTATCTATTAGCATATCTAATGTAACATGGTGGACGCTAGGATTAATTTGTTTACCCTTTGTTGTCCAGATAGTGCGTTGCATTAAATCATAATCGTCAGCAATGAAGTGTAAGATTTACAAATATAATAACACTACTCTTCCTATCATCTTAATCATTTAAGAAAATTGTTTAGCACTATAATAATACTACTCTTCCAATCAATTTAACAAGGCCATCATATTCACTGCCGTCAAGCCTGTGGAGAAGGCCATTTCCCCAACAACAACAACAATAACAATAATAATAATAATAATAACAATAATAATAATAATAATAATAATAATAATAATAATAATAATAATAATAATAATAATAATAATAACTCACATTGCTATCATGGATTGTACTGATATTGCGTCACATAACTCATGGGGGAACATATTCCACTGTAGTACTATTTTGGAGTACCCCTTACTCCCACGTGATTCGTTAATGGTCTAAATGAAACAAAGATATCTTTTAGGTCAACAAGATAGAAAAAAAAACAAAAATTATGAGACACTATGTATGTTAAGTCGAATTCATAATTGTTCTTCATAAATAAGGATTCCACCTAAAGTGAGTGGTACATTCTTCCTCCCTTTTAAGAGGGTATTTGTCCTAATATGATCAACCATTAACAATTGGTGTGAAATCGTATTACATGTACACACGACGCACACTGTAATTAAGTGGAGAGACCTTCCAATCAAATAAAAAAAATTGAAAAACAAGTTCCATTGATCAAAGTCCTAAATATTGATTGATTGTTTCCATTGACATCGAGTATTTGCATCGACACTAGAAAGCATAATTTATCTTGATCATATAAGAATGTTTCCGTAGATCCTTTCACTTCCTTACACTAATGTTCCACTGAATTAGTGATTGGTTGTTGTTGGTTATGCTTTCTTTAATATAAATTGTAAGTTCCATTATTATTATTATTATTATTATTATTATTATTATTATTATTATTATTATTATTATTATTATTATTATTATTATTATTATTATTATTATTATTATTATTATTATTATTATTATTATTATTATTATTATTATTATTATTATTATTATTATTATTATTATTATTATTATTATTTCACCCACATTTGAAAACGAAGCCTGTAATAACTTGGATAATCCTTTGAGAACTTAATAATACTTACAGATTCATCCTTTTCCTTATTTAATGAATGCATGGATTGCATATTAATCCTTATGGATGATATTTTCATGTCTTTAAAATAACAGTATTTCTAAGTTTCTTATTGAGTCACGCTTTCATTTAGACCCTCTCGTTTGCAACCTCCAAGTCATCAATAAATTCATGACGGATGATCCAAGAGAATTTTTCACTCCTTTATTTGAACCTTAAGATCTTTCCAGATCATGCATTGAAATCTCAGATGATAACTTGTGAACTAACCTCCTAAACTTACTATATTTAACAAAAACTTGGACAGCATTGTTCTTAAAGCATAGATAGCTTAGAATTTTTGCAATAACAAGATCAACAACTATATAGAGATGTCCAAGTTTTGTTTTCAACGTTAAACAAGATTAAAAAGTTACTTTACAACTTATCCATTTGATATTTTGTATGCATGAATTATGATCATCACAAGTTTCAAACAAAGGAGTGCAGAAGCTTATATTTCTTTTAAAATTAGAAATATGCCCATGGTCTTTATGCAAGTCCAAATATCCACTTTTCTTGTGATGTATTTCAAGTAAACTTTCACGACTTCCAATTCTGTCTATATTGTAAACTTGATGTCTTGATCGGGCCCAACCTAGATACTCAAGTTTTTTTCTTTTCTTTTACTTGATTTAAGTATTTTATATTATTTAAAATTTAAAAATATGCAAAATAAGGTATTTTAAACGTAGAAAATATCGAGATATTTAAAATAATATATTTATTTTAAAATAAAATATTAAATAAATTTTTATATTAAAAATAGAGAAAAATTAAAATAAAAAATAAAATGATGGTCGGGTCATGCTTAAAAATTGAAATTTAAATCAAGTCGGCCCGGCCAAATTTAATAAAGTTAGATCGAATAGGTGAAGAGCACTGAAACAAGGGCGAAACTATTCCCAATTTCTTCTGCCAAACTACTTTAGAATTGATTTGTGGGGCTCACTTGTACTTATTGAAGGAATTAAAAAAAATCCGGGTCTTCTCTACTCTGTCATGAGTCATGACCAGAACTTAGATTGCTCCAGCTGGATTAACAAAGTGGAGCAAATATGGGGTTATAAAAAATTTATTCCAAAAAAAGTTTTTTTTTCATCCAAGGGATTAGAATTTCTTTGTGCATTCTTTTTTTATTTGTCTTATGTGCATAATACTGAGTAATAAATGAAAAAAAGTAAATGGTCAAGTAATAGATAGTTAAGAAAAGGAGAATTCATCCGTGAAATTTCTTCTTCTCTCATGTCCAAAGTTGTAAGGTCAAATAATAAGTGAAAATTTTTTTTCTAAGAGATGGATACTTGTTGGAGTAAATTTTATTATAAATTCTCTTTCTCTTTCTTTTTAAAATACTAAGGATTAAGTAATGAATGATAAAATAAAAAAAGTTCAATATATTTGTCGTTTGAAGAGTTTGGATTCTCGCTTGTTCATTCGTCTTCCGCTTCACCATTCTTTATTTTTTTTCCCCGAGGTGTTACACTATTTAGATCTTTGATCATATCGTCAAACCTTGTGTAAATGTAAGCACTAGAGTTAATCCGTATTCAATACTTTTCAAATTGTATCTTATATCATTTAATGCTTAATCTTATAAGTTAGTTCATCTTATTAGGTTTAAATTCATTCCATTTACAATGAAAGAGGTTTAGATACATCACAGGATAATGGCGACTAGCGGCACCACCACGAAACCTCTCCCAACGCTGGCACCACTCTCCCTCCCCCTTCCCTTTCCCTGACCACCAATGCACCCAACAATAGATCTCCCAAGTTCCACCTCCCATAACAACCTTGGTCCTTCGCCCCTTTTCACTCATGAACTGGTAGTAGCCACAACACCTCTGAGCCTTCTTCTTTGCAAGACTCCAATAAAGGAGAACCCAAAAGCAAATCGTGGGCAAACATTGTCTGAAAGGGACGAAGACCACCGCCACTGACGACAATATTGGCAAATCAGCTCCGTAGCATCCAGCAAGCGATTATAGAGGAAGTCATCATACCTCAGGAAGAAATCTCGAGCCAATTTGAGGAGCTCCGACGATGCCTTGTTGGTAGGGTATGGGGGGATAAAACAACCATTTTGATGCTCAAGCGTGAACTTTCGCTTTTGTGGAAATTGAATCACCCTATGCAGATCATAGAAATAAGTAATTGCTACCTCCTATTTAAATTTGATAGCGCTGAAGAAATGATGAGTGTTTTGACAGGTGGATCGTGGGCGATCGGTGGGCATCTCCTGAGTGTCTCCCTGTCGTAGACTTTCTTTCGACTAGAAGAGGAACATCTCACCACCGCACTAGTCTGGATGCACTTTTCAGGCCTGCCATATGAACTGGGAGGCACATCTACACTCATAAGACTGGCCAAACACTTTGGAATGCCATTGCGCACTAATGATGGTACTAATGAGGGTACCATTGCCAGTGACCTAGCTAGAGTTTTTGTGGACGTCGACATGCCAAAACCGATCAAGCAAGGAATATGGGTTCGTACGCCGGACGGTGGGCGCTGTTTTCAATGGGTAATATATGAAAATCTACCCCTATACTATTTTAGGTGCGGTACGTTGGGACATCATTTAGAACTCTGTCCACTCCGACATAAGGCTGTTGGCAAGAACAATGAGGATGCAGGCAGTGAAAATTCGACTAAGGTACTTCTTTTTGGTCCTTGGTTAAAAATTAACCCAGGTATGCAAGGACATCATCAAAATAATGGCAGACCTCCGGCATCTTCTCGGCTTCTGGCGGATCTCCAGGTGGCAGGGACAGCCCCACTCACAAGTGCCGGATCTCAACAAGTCGAATCTTATCCTTCGGAGGTGCACAGATGAACACGATTCAAGAGATGTTACACAAAGCTACCGTCTATAGAATCGTACATCTTTGATGGTACCAACGATCGTGATTTTCCACCCCCTAAGTGGCACAGATGCCCCCACCTTCACTGCTAGGATCCAACGGTCAAGACTCTAGCCCCATGGCTCCACACGTAGATCCGACGACACTTGGCAAGGACGAAAATGTTTTTCTTTTCGATTTAGAGGCTGGAAAGCGGCGTCACCTTTCTCCTCTTTCTTTCTCTACCCCACCTAGGAAAAAATACCTCACCTCACCATCCCTCATTCTGGTGCCGCTCCGGATCCATTCTCCCCCATCAGATTCGACTGCTTGCGATGGCGCACATCAAGAGATAGTCAACCAAGTACTTAGTAGTTTCATGATGGCATAACATCCTCAAGAGGGAGTGGTGGAATTGGCTTCATATGAAGAATCCCAAGACGAAGAACTTGTGCCTCACCTATGTCTGGAGAAGAAGCCATCTCAGAAGAAGATGATGCCTCCAACTAAGCGTCCTCTGCTACCACTAAGGGCCAAAACGGGACCAACGCAGATAAAGCAATCTACAAAAGGTAAAAAAATCCACACTATCTAATCCTAACTTACAAGCGCCTTCTGATGTGCAGGGGATCGGGCCTGCCAGAAGAATCACAAATGAAGATGATAGTATGGCGAGGGGCGAGCAAGAGTCATGTTAGGGATTGCCTCTCTGACATCATCAAATCAACGAAATCTGACATTATCGTTCTAACTGAGTCGCATACGAATCGCTACAACACAAAAGAGTCATCAAGAGACTTGGGAAAACCTAGAAGGGATACTATTAAGAGGGATCGGGTGCCTCAGGAGGGATAATTACCGCATGGACTTCTACTATTGACCAGGTGACCCCAATCCTTTTATCCTCTCAAATCACTCATATGGTTATCTCTATTAATGGATTCTCTTTCCTACTTTCTAGTGCCTATGCTAGCACTACTGCCACTATACGTATGACTTTGTGGTTCGATTTATGTAAGCTAAATCTAGGGGATCATTCCTTGGGCAATTGTAGGAGACTTTAATTCTGTTAGTGGCCAGGAAGATAAACGGGGGGGGGGGGGGGGGCGCAAGTAAAAATCACAAGATCTGTTGTGGCTTTTAAACGTTTGTTGCAGGACCTAAGTGTCACAGACGTGCTCCATAAATATTATTTTAACATAATTTTATTTTTAATTAGCATTTTAAGTAAGTTTAAATACTTATATAGTCATAGTTGTGTGTAGCTACTAACCTTTGGATTAAAGCATAATCATAATTAAATTATCGATAAGCGTTACAAAGAAATTATATAAGATTATTAAGAATAAATTATAATATTTTTAAATATTATAATAAATATGTTTAATTATGATTAAATATGATTAATTAGGAGTTTAATATTAATTTTTAACAAAATAATATGATTGGACCTTTATTTCAACCAATAGGGTTTCAAGCAGCTCAAGCAGGTAGCTCACCAGCTGCTAAGTAATGAATTTTTTCAAACCATCATATGAGGTGTTAAAATTCTGAAAAAAATATATAAATCATTTATTCGTATTATCTGCAAGCCGAAGAATTTTTAAGATCAGATCTATTGCTGAACAGCCTGAGGAAATTCGACAAGTTTGATGGGTTAGAGTGAATCTACGGATCCGAAATCGGCCTTCAACTTCATATGATCATATCTTCATAAGTAGTTCTTCATAAATCTTGAAAATTTTCATTTTTTTTCTCGATGTTAACTTTCCATGACCACAAGAATCATATAAAAAGGACTTCCGTAGAGAAAGTTATGAACCAAGCACCATAGGTCACTCACTCTATCCCGAGTTAGAGACATGTCCGCCTTGTAGATTCGGGTATGATTAGGATAAATAGAATTATAGTTTGAAATTTATACATGTTAAATTATACTTTACAAGGGTTCGGTGAGAAGTGGAATCATCCAATTTGGATATGTATAGGCGGAGAAATGAATTTTTCATTTCATATTGAGTTTTCTATCAGGTTCCAGGAAATTAACAGAACACGACTCGAATTAACTATTTTTGTCATAGAGTTATACAAGGAGTTAAATTCTCTATTTTTTTATGACAAAATACTAAGGAAGTCTAGTTTTCATAAAAATATGATCTAGTTAAATGGACAAGTATGAATAAACATACAAATCAATCTTTCTGTGACACACAGTTTGTCAGGGCACAAACCCTATGTAAGATTGTCTTAGATGTTATGACTTACTCGCTTGGACTTAATTAATAATATTTGGATATTTAGTAAGTCTAGTTTCTAATTTATCCAGAATCATGAGATTTGTCTTTGTGGTTAAGAAGTTATGAATTATTCATTGACAAGTACTCAGTCTGAAATTTTAAGAAAATACCTAATTAAATTTTGGAAAATTGAATAGTTGGGAGTGTGAAGTAGCATATTAACATAAACATATGAAATTACACATTAATATTAGAAGGTATTATATGCATTTTAAGGTGAATAAGTGTTCATGCATGGGCATGCATTGCATATTGTTATTATTAGTAATTGGAAAGTGAAATAGCATCATTGTTTGTAAAAAACCAACAAGCTACAAGTGAAATAAAGAAAATCTAGTAAATTTCATTGAAGGGATAAAACACAATGTGAGTGGATAAATTTACAACATAACAAAATGTTATATGCTATTTCTTTTATTTATGGTATTACCTCAAGCAAAGATTATTATTGTTATTATTGAAACACATTTTGAGCTATGAAAAGTATTTATGATATGTTTCACGGATTTCATATGAGATGGAGTAATATCTTATACAAAAATATTTTCAGGGAACAATGCTTGTGAATGAGAATAAGTTTTACTTGATAATGATAAGACATTATGACGTGTATTTTGATATTTTTAAACTCTATGTGTTCATTAGTCATGCTGTTTGAAAAAGGTCTTTGGGACCGCATTCGATATACATGAAGTCTTTGGGGCATATATCGGGTGTCTTTGTCCTTTAGGGACTGCTCTGCGTGCATGTATTGACCCATGATATGCTCTGCGTATTTGATAATCATGATGGGGTGACACACAATCATGATTGGGATACGTATTGACCCATGATTGCTCTGTGTATCTGAGAATCATGATTGGGGTGACACACAATCATGATTGGGATATGTATTGACCCATGATTTGTTCTGCGTATCTGAGACTCTTGATTGTGAAGCTCTGCTTAACTGTATGACACACGATCATAGAGGGATACATATTGACCCATGACTTGCTCTGCGTATCTAATACTCTTGATTATAAAGTTTTGCTTAACTGTATGAACATGATCATAGAAGGATACATATTGACCCATGATGAGTATGTACAATGACACGTGTGTGGAGTTTAACTATGAATATGATGATATCTTGAATAATTTGTATTTATGTAAAAGTTCATATGATTTGAAAAGTTATGTGATAGTAGTTATGCTTTAAATGTTTTCTCGTATGAAAGAAATATGATTATTTAAATGTTATATGCACTCGTATTGTTCCCCTATGTTGTACATTTATTCCACTCACCGAGCAAATGATTGTTGCTCACATTATCCTTGTTGATTTTTTTTTCAGATGATTATAAGTTCTCGAGTTGAGTTGACTCGAAGCTTGGTTTGATGCATATAGAAGAGGTCGAACCGTCGGAACATTGCTATTTTTCTTTTACTTTTATTTTTTCCTTCACTTTTATTTTTGAAGCATGCATGTAATAGATAATCCTAGATGTTGTAATTAAGTTTGTGAGAGATTTTTTGTAAGATTGTATAAAACTTGATCCTGTGGGGTGTTATATGTGAAGTGGTTAGTGAAAAAAAAATGATAATGGTAATATGTGAATGATATATCTTATATCTATTTATTTGACCTTGATGAATATATATACATCTTTTGTATGTATTGGCAAATGACATAAGATAAATAAGGAAGGATGTTTTGCTAATTTTATTCTTAGAATTACTAAACATAATTAAGAAAGGTAATAGCTGAGATTAGAACTTAGCCACAGAGTGAGGTGTGACAGTAGGACTTATTGACTTACTTCCTTCTGGGTCATTTTATACGTGGTGTAATAATAGTCAAGGGGATGCAAGAATTTAGTGTCGTCTGGATAGAGTCCTACTTAGTCATCATTGGTTTTTAAAATTTCCTGAACTTAAACTTACATTATTTCTTAGAACAGCTTTTGATCACTCACCTATGCTATTTTACACTGAGAACAAGTCTCACACCACTCATTTAAATATGAACATTTTTTTGTTTGAACATAGTGAGCCAAAAGAGATCATTAGAAGGATTTGGGCAAACATTGGACAGGGACAAAATATTAATTAAACCCTAAATAAAATTAGGAAAGAAGCTAAAATGGAATAAAAATATTTTAGAAAATTTGGAAAATAAGGCACAAGAAGCCCAGGAAAATATTGAGCTTCTGGAACTCAAGGATGAGCAATCTGATCTCTCTGCACAAGAATTAAGTTCACTCAGGGCAGCATATAACTGTCATCTTGCTCTCCTAAGACAAATTAACTTAAAAGGGTGATAAAAATTCAAATTTTTTTCACTTATCAACTGCTATAAGACATAAAAAAATCAAATTGGATCTATTACTGATGTGAATGGAAATACTATAATCGATGAGAATCAAATCATAAACTCCTTTGTACAATTCTATCTTTGGTCGCTTGAGGACCGGGATAATTCTAGCATTTCCCTTTGGCCAATCTTACCTTCACTCGATCCATCATGGGGTCAAAAGTTAGTAGGATCTGTATCCCAACCGGAGATAAAAGAATGCCTATGGAGTATGGGTCTAGTTAAATCTCTTGAACCTAATGGTTTTAATGTTGAATTCTATAAGAACTACTGGGATATCGTTGGGGACTCTCTTCCTAAACATATTATTGATTTTTTTGTAACTGGTATCATGCCTAGGGTATGGGCTAAGACATCATTTGTATTTATCCTTAAAACCAATCAACCAAAAATGGTTAAGGATTAGAGGCCTATATCATTATGCAATGTAATATATAGACTAATATCCAAAATTTTGGCCCAAAGGCTCAGACCTCTGCTATAAAGAAATGGCACACTCATTGAGTATAGGTAGAAAGAAGCACATCGTGATTAAGAATAACTTAGAGAAAACTTTTGACAGGGTCTCTTGGTCTGCTATAAAGAATGTCATTCTTGCTATGAATTTTCCTCCTCTCTTTATTACTTGGATCCTTTCTTGTGTCCAATCTCCAATCTTTACTTGTAACATAAATGGCATTGCATCTCAACCTTTTAGAAATTACAGGGTATTAGATAGGGAGACCCTATTTCCCTTACTTGTTCATCTTAATCTCACAGGTTTTCTCCTCAATGATTAACCAAAAAGTACAATCTGGTGACATCATCCCTTTCTCTTTAGGATCATTCTCCATTAGTCACTTGATGTATGCTGATAACCTTTTGATATGTACTTCTGCTACTAAAGCTGCTTGGCTTGTCCTCCAAGAATTATTTAGACAATATGAAAACTTAACAAACTAGAAGGTTAACCCCACCAAGTTTGAAGTCTACTTCTCACCCAAATTATCAAATACTAGCATAAACTTGATTAAGAATATTCTAAAATTTAAAGTGGGCTCATTTCCTTTTCCTTACTTGGGTGTACTTATCTCAAATAGATACATTCCAATTAGCATGCAAAACTCCCTAGCCAACAAGGTCTTGAGTAAGACCACTGGGTGGAAGCATAAAACTACTTAACCAGACAGGCGAAGCTACATTAATAAATTAGGTGATAAACTCAATTCCAACTTATGCTTTGGGTGCTACTTATTTATCTAATGGTGTTCTTGACAACATTGAAAGACAAGCAAGGCAATTCTTTTGGGAACCGGGGGGTACTCGCAAGGGGTAGCTCTAATCAATTGAGAAACATTACAACTATCCAGAAATTATGAATGAGTAGATTTGAAAAACTTAAGGAAGATCAGGCCTACTTTACTAGCTAAACGAATTGTGGCTCTGCTAAACAAATCAGATACTCCATGGATACAATTAGTGACTAACAAATATGGCTTCAGTCATCCTTGGACAGTGTCTACTAGTTCTAATAATTCTGCTTGGTGTTGGAAATCTATTATTCTTACAATGCAGGAAATCCGCATGGATCTCTACAAACTGGTTGGTGATGGTAAGAATACTAATGTACTTCTTGACTCTTGGATTTTCCCTATTCCATTGGCTTGGATGCCCACATATATTAATATGAACACTCAGTTGGATTCTCTGATGGTTTGTAGTTTCATCTTTGGTTATAGTTGGAATCTTAACATGTTGAATGTTTACTTTGGTCATGAGCTTGTATCGCATATATTATCTATTTATTTACCATTGCATGCTTGTGATGACTCGTGGATATGGGTGATGGATACCCATGGCGTCTCGAGAGCAAAATCATTCTATAGATTCCTAACTTGTCGTACCTTTCCTCCTCCGACGCTTGGACGACCCTTATGGAATAAACTTTGGCACTTGCATGCTCCTCGTAAAATCCATGTATTCCTTTGGAAGTTGATGCACCATCACTTACCTACATTAAACATTATCGCTCATTTTAATCCATCCATAGACACCTCCGGTCCTCTGTGTGGTAACCAATTGGAATCTTTTGCACATCTATTCTTCTTTTGCTCATTCGCTAATCAGCTCTGGCAATTGCTTCAATCTCAGGCTAATTTTTATTTTGAACTACTGCAGTCTTGGCACGAGGGCTCTTGACTCTTAGAGGGCCATTCTTTAAATTTCACTTCAAAATCAAAACTACTTTCACAAGTTGCCTTTTGTCTCTGAATTCTATGGAGGACTCATAATGATGCACATTTTAATTCTAAAAGGAAAACTGTGTTGGCAGTGTGGGAAAAGGCCTCGGCCTATTTTTTGGAATATGATGGACTAATTACACCCGAGGCAATTTCCCCTAATGACCACAGGCTGATTGGATCCTCCTCCTCTTGGCTGGATTAAAGTTAATTCAGATGGCTCATTCATAGGAGCCCAGGAGAATGGAGGTGCAAGATTTGTATTACGCTCTTACGATTGCTCTTTTGTGGCCGTAGGCGCATTGATGAAGAGCACGCAATCCATTTTGGAACTAGAAGCTTGGGGCCTACTATAGGGAATCATGTATTGCCAAAATCTTGGTTTCAACCAGGTGCAGCTCGAATTTGACTCTGAGACGCTTGTTAACATAATTTTGAAGAGGTTGATTTGTCCTTGACGCATAAGGCACTTAATCTCTGAAGTCCTTGTATCTCTTTCTGGCTTCTCCCAGTGGTCTCTTAAGCATTGCTATAGGAAAACTAATCAAGTAGCGAATTACTTAGCTAATTTTGGTCGCTCGTCTTATTACAATATTTTTTGGGCGAATATCCCGCCTCAGGGAATTCAGCAATTAATGTATTTTGACTCATCAGGTTCTTATATTAATAGATAGACTTTTCCTTTAAAAAAAAAGATTCATTCTATGTTTGTATTAATTAACCCCAAGCTGTTATAGATAAATGTCTCACAGTTGATTTTCTGAAATATATGATAAATATTTTTGTGCCAAAAAGCCGCTTCAGTTTTGGATTGTTGTATTTTAAAATATTTGGCGCATTAATGAACTTAAATTATTTTAATGTTTAGAAATTTTGTTGACACACATTATAATTATTCAAAATGTCTTAAAGAATAGCAAAAAATATAATTAAAATTTAAAACAAAGAAGCGTTGATAGCTATAAATTAAAATGCTTTAAATCCATATATAATGTTTAGATGTTGGTGTATTTGATGACTCCTATTTAAATTTGAATTAAAGATAACAAACAGCAGAGTTGAAAGAACAAACACAGGAGTTTAATGGTCCAAAATATGACTTTAAGTATTAAATTAACTTTTAGTCAAACATCTTTTAATAAAAAAATCGTCATTAATAAATATCAAAAACAATTATTTCCCAGAAAATTTTTAATTTGCACGCTACTAGGGGCGTAAGGAAAAAAAACGATCATCTGAAAAACCTACTCCACATGAAAAAATTAAATCGGAAATTAAGTTACGATTTAGGATAATTTTTAATAGGCGAAATCGACCCACCTATATTAAGACCCAGCCAATCTTTTATTTATTAATTTTTTTGTTTATATAATTAATTTATAACTAGTCAACTTTTTATTATTGATATAATTGTTTCTTTTTATTATTGATATAATACTTTCTTATATCGTTTAATATGTTCCTATCAAATTTTAATTTAATAATTCTAATACTATATCCTATACAAAATTATAAAATTAAACATGTTAATATTAATTTTAATTTATTATATATTTTTTGAATATTTTTTTATTAAAATAAAGATTAAAATCACTCAAAAAACCCAACTGCTATAGAATGCTTTTTTCCTTTTTCTAAATAATTTTAGGACGATTTTTATGATTTAAAAAAATGATTCAAAAAATAACAAATGATTTTTTAAAAGAAAAAATCGAAACCACTTTCGCCTCTACCTAGAACTCTCCTATATAATATTGTACTTGTTATGACCGATTTTTTAAAAGACTGTTTACAACAATTAAAAGGTAGCACATTCGATTAGGCGTGCAATACAAATCAATGTTATAAGACTCAGCCTAGACATCGATTCAAATTGATCAACGAGTCAAGTCGAATAGGTTGAATCGAATCGAATTGGTTGATCAAATCGAATAATATAAATTAATAAAAAAATAAATTAAAAAATTCGTTAAAATCTTGTTAATATAATATCTTACTTAACAAAAATATAAAATATAATATGATAAAGTAAAATAAAATAATTCAGATTAAATAATATAATAAAATAACATAAATTAAGTCATCAACGTAAATAAAAAATTCTTATGATATAATTATAAATAAAAATAGTAAAAAAAATTGTATATGTGACAAGAGGATATTAAAATATAAATTTCAATATATATAATATGTTTAAATATTTTAATAATTTTTTTACTTTTCAATTTTTTTTATTGACACAACCGAGTCGGCCGATTGAAACCGAAATAGGCCGGGCCGGACGGGTCTGACAACATTGATACAAATAGAAAAAAACACAATCATATGCAGCTAAAACAGAGCAGCAGAGATTCCCGAGACATCAAGATTTTACTAACTTGTCCGAATACTCGCAAAAAAATAAAAAAAGGTACGTCGTTCAACTCCTTTATTAGGGTTGTCCCAAAGGGGGCAAATCTGGTTTTGCTCATGAATATTAATTGTCACAAATATAACAACTAGCGTTGCAATACATCTTCATATGTGAAATAAATACTCTACAAGTACAAACCCAGGCTGTAAACAGCAGCTATACAATATATAATTGGCAATAGGACGGGCCGAAAGAGGAGACCCAAATGGCAAACTACACAAGGGAAGCTAACATTATACCCCTCATATCCTCCACGCTTCTTCAAATGCCTAATTGCTTTTTCTAAAAACCTTACAAAAAAATTCAAATTTCGGAAAAAGCATCACCTCATATCCAGAACCACTACTTTCACAAGGAGTTAGAAGAGCAAAAATGCCACCAAGAAGTTTACTGATTTCCTAGGAATCAGGATCAGTCAATCCCCTGAGACATAAGTTTTGCTTTCATAGTACTTCTTTTCACTTGCTTCCTTCTTGTCGTTCCGCTTCTGCAGAAAAAAGGAGTTATCAAGCCCAATTCGGATTCTAAGGTTA
Organism: Pontederia crassipes; assembly: GCA_030549335.1. NCBI lineage: Eukaryota > Viridiplantae > Streptophyta > Magnoliopsida > Commelinales > Pontederiaceae > Pontederia > Pontederia crassipes. The sequence goes on from CM060190.1 coordinate 44,423,828, forward strand.
TTCCCAACGCCATGCGAGTGCAAATTATAATGGTCCATTCTTCTTGTTTTGCAAGAATTACAGTACATCATTAAGATTATTTGTTTAATAATTGGCAGAGTAAAACATGATGACCATGATCTCAACATTACTTAAGTGGAATAGGCAAACAACAGGAATGGAGATAAAATCAAAGAACTAGTTTCAAACAGAGATTATGGCCTAGACTACGGGACTACCGACCAACTTAATGGCTTTATGAGATTTCAGAGCTAGAAAAGAATAAAAATATTGCACTGATGATGATGATAGAAAGCGTAAAATAAAAAAGGTCATACTTCCAACTCTAGCTAACGAGAATGGACTGGGTTCGTAAGCGGACTGCATTAAAAGTTAAGACGAAAGAACTAGTAGTCCTAAGTTTGAATCCAAAATATCCTTGGAATGAAGGTTAGCCTTCAACACTTTCCATCCTTGAATGCATTACTAATAGTCCCGGAGGACATCACAAAAGCGCTATATGCATAATGATCAAACTTTTGTTTGTTGGACAAATTGACATTTCGCACATTGACCATCAAATAGTAAATTCAATAATATTTCCACTGAAACATTGGCTATTGTGCTTTGCAGAAAGTTCACAAAATCTTTGAGTGCACAGAATTGATGAGAAAAGCCTCATCTAGCTTTAAGATCCATATATCAAGTTTTTATTTGCTAAAACAAATGACACCCATTTACCACACACAACTATGAAATAATTAAAAAGAAAGGGAAATAGCTAAGACATGTCTTTAGACATAAACAACTATGGAGGAAAGGAGGAACTGCTTCTACTGCATGCAAGCATAACACTTTATTTTGAGAAAGCATAACATAAGATTATTTTGATCATTGGTACCTTGTCATTAAGCTAGACTATCCAAACAGTTCTCACAGTTTAAATAACAATATATATATTTTTAAAAATCAAAACTGAGACCAAATTGTATTTTACTAGTCTCAATGACATAATAAGATGCTTGCGCTTTTGAGTATCAACAATTACCTGATATGCTTCATGATTTGAAACAATTCTCTTGATGATTGTGCTAGTTGTGATATCTAGAGGGCTTTCCAATTTTTTATATCTACCCATAGCTATTGGAACAGCATATGGATTTGATTCACCCTGTAAAGTGCCACATTCACACATGAATTATTCAGATTTGATTGCTCACTCCCCTAGAAAAAAAATGATTATTCACGCTCTCATAGTCCGAGAATAACAATATTTCAGAAGCTTACCTTCAAAAAGTCCATATTTTCAGCTATTGTTCCATGAACAACTAAAGAAATATTGAAGGTTGTAATCTGTAGACAAGAATGAGAAATTACATCAGTCTAAAAAGTTGAGCATACACTAAGTCTTCACTGATTTTAGGTTTCAACCATAAATCTTATGGAAAACAATCATGTCAAATCAATAAAAGAATAGCAATATTCTGTGAATATTATATTGAGAAAGAGATGTCTGAATAAGATGGCGAAGACAAGTTGATAGATGCCGAAAACTATGAGGGACTACTATGAAAATGAAAATAAGATATACATTATTACCATTAAAAGAGTGAAAATCTTATACACAATTATTATTAATGTTCAAAATGACAACAACAACAACAACAAAGTCTTATCCCACTAGGTGGGGTCGGCAAAAATTGACAAAAAAATTGACAAAAAAAAAATTGACAAAAAAAAATTGACACAAAAATAATAAAATAATCCTTCTAAATGTGACCAAATCCAATTAAAAAATTGATAAACAAACTTTTAGAAGATTATCATAAATATAAACACATCAATGTTAGTTATCATGAGCATAACAAATTAATGGAACATTGTGAATTATAGCCCCTCAACTCCGCCTATGTTTTATAGCCGGTCCCAAGCTCGGATAAAGGAGGAAGGTTGTGTTAGGCCCCGACGGCCAGCGTAAAACCCTGTCGAATCTCATGAACATGGATCAACGAATATGAGCGGAATGGCGTCGTATGATCCATGTAGCCGACTCCACCTAGTGGGATAAGGCTTTGTTGTTGTTGTTGTTGTGAATTATAGCCCCTCACTGTTTCCTTAACATTCTTCAAGGAAAAAAAAAGGATAGCAGACATCTTGTCAGAATGATCATATATCCTTAGCCCACACACTATCTTCTCAAGTAAGACAAATGAGTATCATATCACAAGGAGGTCAAAAAAGATAACCAATTATATAGATCAACAAGATTGCAACTCCGCCTATGTTTTATAGCCGGTCCCAAGCCCGGATAAAGGAGGAGGGTTGTGTTAGGCCCCGACAGCCAGCGTAAAACCCTGTCGAATCTCATGAACATGGATCAACGAATATGGCGTCGTATGATCCATGTAGCCGACCCCACCTAGTGGGATAAGGCTTTGTTGTTATTTTATTTTTATTTTTATAGATCAACAAGATTGCCCACTCGTTTGATTTAAGTGGTTCTTTTTTCATAAGGAGAAAGGATTAACACGCTCATTCTGGTAGTCATGCATTTTGTTAATAAAGAACAACTATAGAAGGTGCAACTGCAAGACCACCCATCTCCTGAGACAAAAGTATCCAACTTAGTCTGTTCCTCCCCTTTTTATTTCCTTTAACTGCTCTCTACTGGAGAGCCTCTACTTGTACATGATGCTTATTTTTGGTGATATATATATATATATATATATCCGGATGACAACCTAAGGGCGGTCATCCTTTCCCTTCTCAAAAAAAAAAAAAGTAGATACGTGAAATGTTCTCGACAAAACATTTAACCCCTTAAAAATGGTGTTGTGCAGGAACCAAGTGGCCCAAAAGACTGCCATGGGGTTGCTCAGTGACCATTCAAAGCGAGGACCATTGTTCATGCTAGCGTGATACAAATCCCAAAATGCTTTGAGAGACTGTATACAGCTTGACAAACCAATCAGCCTCCAGAACTGTGTAATGTTACACATGAAAAATAGGTGGGTGATATCATGCTCCTCTAGCCCACAATACACATGTGTTAGATGTCGAGCGGCAACCTCATGTAGTAGACAACGATGAGAACTCGACCACACCATATAAGCCAGGTAAGGATTCTAACTTCCAGAGGTGTGTGGGTCCTTCAAATCAGCCTGCAGTATGCCTTTAAGGTGTGCCTCCTCTGTACCCCTTATGCCAAGAATTGACTAGTGGTCATATCCATCCATCACTTCTAGAGTTATTTGGGTAGGAGCAAGATATCCTGTCAAGGAGGGCAAGTAGCTTCGCTACTCGCTCATTTGAGAGTGTGAGTTGAGGACCGTGGTAACATCTTCTAGACACGTCCTATGACCCAAATCAATATGATGCCATAGTGGCCCCTCAGGATGTGGCTAGGCTGCAAGTTTAAGGGAGATCTCTGCCAATGTGGTGTTAAGGAATCCAAGCGTGGTTCCAGAAATAATACTATAGCCGAGAGCCAAGGCAACAGTGGTACCTGACTATGGGCATCGCCTCTGCTACCACCCATAGGAAAACCTAGAGTGTAGAATGAAGCCAAGTTCTTATATGAGGAAAACATTATGCCTGGAAAACTCCATTCCTTTGTATCTTTCAGAAGTTAAAAGGTAAAGTCCTAGTATTAATGCTTTTAGCATCGTCCAACACTACAACACTACAGTATACCCTGTTGACTTCTACTAAGAAAATTGATACAGTTTATTTACTCTGTTGTCTTCTAATAACCTGATCAACACAACTAAATCTTATGCAATAGCTATGTAATGAAGCCTACATTATTAGATTTATTTTATTGTCATAGACCAGAGGTTTCCAATGATCTTCTTGGAGAAACCTTCAATACCTTTTTATTTCTACTATACTTCACTCTAGCTAGGCTCATGGCCCTTGTAACACGAAAAAGTAACATGCAACATTCTAGTAGATAAACTCATGCATGACTTACAACAGTAAGGAATGTTTGAATGGCCACACTGAAGTTGCATGTAAAGTGTGATCACTTTTCATATTTTTTATCAGAATATTATGATTAGAAATCATCCATATGCATTATATGGAAATGGGAATATACATGTATACATATATCACCTATGCAATATAAAAATTCATCACATTTATGATCACCAAGTGTCCATTCCAAAAATTCACTAAAAAGGATGCCTGGTGTATAATATTTTTTTTATAAAGCATCTTTCCCATCCAAAATACAGCATTCCTTTATATCAAAATGGACCAAATGCATGATTCACGAAATCATGCATTACCCACCAATGATACGCCCTCATATGGTTCCTTCTCTCAGCTCCGGCAAGGCTTTCTCCTTTTGGCATCACGAGTGGCTCCCATGGGGATCATTAGCGGCATCATTTCCCCATCTACTGGCCCTCGCAGCATAGCCTGACTCCTTGATTGTGGAGGTGTGGTCTGAAGCTGGTGCCTGGGCTCATGGGCCCCCACTTTCAAATAAGCTCTTTCAGAGCTCATGGACCTTCATTAGTGGATTGCTTCATTTGGGCCGGACCCGATCCGGGCCGATGGGTGAGTTTGGCTTTTTAAGACCTTCTCTGCCCGTAGTCTCTACATCCGCTTCCACCCGGCCAGCTCGATTCCTGACGCCCGCAGGTCATATTTCAAATATATTTGGCGCGTCAGGGTGACGCTTAAAGTCAAGATTTTTGCTTGGCTTATGCATCACGACAGGCCCCTCACCAGACAATACAAGGCGAGATGGGCTCCTTTCGATGACACTTCGTGTGTACTATGTGGAGAGGCAGACGAGAACATCACATATCTATTCTTCGAATACATTGTATCCCAAGAGGTCTGGTCGAGGTTGAGTTTGACCAGTGGTTCTTTTCCTACACCTGAGGCATTTTCTCAGGCCCTCAGAGCCCTTGGCAGTCAGAGATAGTATTGGAGGACTACATTAGCGAATTTCCTAGCCAGTGCATGGTCCATCATCTGGCTCCAACGCAACCGGATTATTTTTTATGAGGAGAAATTGAAGGTTGATACCATTGTATGCCATAGCTCTTTTCTTATTCGGGAGTGGGGTTTCGATTAGTGATTGTACACTCCTTTTTCTGCGCTATGAGAGCTTACACTTGTACATTTTCCATATCATAGTGATATATATTCACGGACGACACTCTAATTTGGTGCTCATCTTTTTTCCCCTCAAAAAAAAAACAAGGGTCGTCTTTTAGAGTTTTTATTTATGTTGCTTTGAATAAGTGAATTTCCATTTTTTAGGGGCAAGGGGACTGTTAGGTGGTATGATCATTAAGTAATCTTAATCAACAAAAAATATCTACAAGATTTTGAATATTTTCCATATGACTAAATGTAACAATATTCAAACTCTGAACCCCAATTGCCATGTCCAAATAACAGGATTTGCATGATGAAGTAAGTTTTCTACAAGCCACTCTTTCCTATATACAAATGAAATTTTAGTTATTATGCTTGCATTTTTTAGGAGGGTTGTGTTAGGCCCTATAACTCCGCCTATATTTTATAGCCGGTCCCAAGCCCAGATAAAGGAAGAGGGTTGTGTTAGGCCCCGACAGCCAGCATAAAATCCTGTCGAATCTTATGAACATGGATCAACGAATATATTGTGTGTTACTAATAGAGCGGAATGGCGTCGTATGATCCATGTAGCCGACCCCACCTAGTGGGATAAGACTTTGTTGTTGTTGTTGTTGTTGTATGCTTGCATTTTTGAGGGGATATGCTTACATAATTGTAAGTGAGATGAAACTTGAGTTCCATTATTTAGCAAGTAACATAAGGAGAACATATTGATATGAAAATATTTAGCAAGTAATGGATAGCAATATATCAAAATTCTCTAAGGAGAAAATTTTCGTAACTTGAATTTCATATTTAGCAAGTAACATAAGGAGAAAAGTGTTCTACAAAATTCTCTTATTTTTTAATATGAAAACAAAAAGAACATAGGAATGCACTAAGCCAACTTGTATTAGCGAAACTGAAATCTTGAAATATACGAGAGAGTAAACAAACAAATGCATAGGGTATGGATACCCACAAAAAAATATTATTAATCCCCCACACAGTAACCACCAAATAGATATGGGAAACACACTTGTACTACTCGGTCTTTAATACAAACTGAATGACTACCCAACAACTTGTCTCTTCTCAAAATATATATATGTGTGCCATGTTTTTTATCTATAACATATATTTCTTTTAAGAGTTATTTATAATGCATATTATAATATTATTTACCAAATCATTTTTTACTGCTATCAACCTTTTGGCTTTTGTTTCTTTACTTTCTCTCTTCTTAGTTGTCCTACAGGTTGTCTTACAACCTATGTAACTGCATGTGCATGACCCTACTTTGAAGTCATCATTCGAACAAAGGAAAATTCTTGTCATAGAAGTGAACCTGTTTTAATATCTACTTGCCATGAAATATACACATCCTACTTGCCGTGGAAAATTCTTGTCCTGTTGAATCAATTTCTGTATCAACGTGATAGTTGTGTATAGCTAAGGCCAGAGGAATTTTTTCCTATAATTATGTGGGAATGTCGCATCATTTTCACATATCATGACACATTTAACCAGAAAAGTTATTAACTGAATCGGCACAATAGTTTACCTCAAAGAAAATGAAATTCAGGAAATTTCAAGACACTTTAAAGTTGTCAATTAATTAAAAGACAGAAGCATTTGGAATTGACATACTAATTAAGATAGACTCAACTTGATGCGAAGCTTAAAAAATGACTGAAAACATGCAGAAGGAATTGGTTCGCATTGAACTAGGTAATGAAGTTTCCAGCTGCAAATCCATTTGGAATCTACCTCACAAAAGGTAGACCACACCTTTGCAGTGAAAGGGGAACATAACACATCAATTTTGTTTCGTGTCCTTCAATATCATTCAAAACAACAACGGGGAAATTGTCTAGCTTGATTTGATTATCATGTTTTGAATAAAAAGATAGCTCAAATATTCCTATTTGATATGTCGAAATGCAGCATTTACGTAACCTACATTGGATGAGGTTACCTACCATATCTTTTGAAACTACCCATGGAGCACCAATGATAACTTCATCTACATAACGACAAGCCAAAACACTCAAGCTTCTCTCGTGAAGATTCATAATTGGGCGATGGGGTCCACGTGTGTCACTGTTCATGACACAAGAAATGAAATTTGTGACTTATCTAGAGAATTTATGTAAACAAAGGATAAAGACATCAATTTAATGTGAAACTTCATAATTATTTGCAGTAAAATAAATACAAAAGTTGACAAACAAACGTAATGAACAGAAAATAACCTGATTGTTTGGTCCGTGTATATTCCAACAAGCAAGAAGTCTCCAAGTTCACGAGCAAGACGTAGGATCTGCATACATGTGTAAAATATATAAAAAAACAGAAGAATTGTACACATGAGAAATAATTAACATGAAAAAAGGGAGTTCGTGAACATGCAAATTCATAAACATTGTTTCACCAATAACAAGAGAGCTATTCAAACTTCAAGATGCTCATAATCAACACTGCAGATTTTTTTAAAGAGGAACATTGCAGACTTCAAATCATATTAGTAATACTAACATTCTTTTGAAAGCAGTAATTCCGCCCAAGTTGAAAAAAAATTGTCATCCACAATGTGGATATATAGATTGAACAGGTTTATAAAAAAATCATTTTCTCCAGTTTATAACCCCCTAACTACCCATCTGTACCTTTTATGCTAACCCTAATAATGATTGCATTTATCTTTGAAAGAAGATTGTGTATATTTGAGATTTCTATATCTCATATAAGTAGGAAGGCATGAATTCCACATTTCATAGCATGGTTTCATGTCACCATTTTATTGTCGAGTCTGAATCATCCTGCCCACGCCTTTGTTTGATAAGTCAACGTGGCATGTAAAATCTAAATAAAAGCATGTGCAGAAACATATTGTTGAGATCCTTTGAGTAATAAGCATATAATGAATTGAAATTCATAAAGAACATATATCCATTTAATTGAACCACAGTTATAGATCTGATAAATAGTAAGCATAAACATTAGACAAAGCTAGCCCAACTTTAATTAAAACTTCCTCTAAGAAAAAAGGGAAAATAGAAACAACAATGGACTTTCTTCATGGACATCCTATGCAACTTACTAGGTTAAAAGACAATAAACAACAAAGAATACCTCAACATGCCCTGCATGGAACAAATCAAATGCACCATCTATGTAAACAATCCGCGCATCAGGACCAGGACTCTGCACAAGAATTTCTTTTAACATAAACTATAGAATAGACATCCATCATGAATGACAGATTTTGCATGGAGATAGTGAACAGTTAGATAGATGTATAATCGCACATTGCAAGTATGCAATACATATTAAGAGTTTATATACCTGAACTTAATGAGGTTAAATTTTAAAACTAAGATATTTTTACCAGTTGTACCAGGACCCTAGTAAAATAATAAATATTGGATAAATGCAGTGGTATTATCTTTCCTTTTATCTGAAGGATATAAGCATTTTTTCTGAATTGTAGTATATTACAAAGCTTCTTGCACGCCAAATACAGATAAAGAATTCTAAGTAAACAAGACAACTTAACAAAAAGAAATATGAAGCAAACAAACTGTTTTCTTGTCTTTGCAAACTGAAACCTGGAATGCTGGTCTCTAAATAAACATTAAAATACCCTCTCTTCTCAAGTGCCGGAGAAGAGAGGGGGCTGATACCAACCCCCCTCCTCTCCCTCCTCTGTGTGAGTGTCACGGACTCATTTTCCATGTAAAAACCATTCTCATGTCATGTGGCTTTTGTTTTCACTGGTGGTTATTTGAACCAGCATTGAACCACAGGTTACTGGTACTGGGTGCGTACCCGGTATCGGTACGTGGAGGAAATCGGAGTACCCGTGCATCATCTTGAGCGCTTGACATCCAAATGATCACGGGATACTGAAAAGGATCAAACGGTGTGGATTGCCACCCCACAATCAAGGCCAATGCACTTGAGTTGGGAAGTTTGCTTGCATAACTAGAAATACTAAATTACATATGGATTTGGGGAGGAATTGGCTCACCTCAATATATCGTAGGTACGAGAATTGGACTGGAGACATATGACCTGGAGGACCAACTCAGGAGGTGTAGTTTTACTATCACCCTTACTACAAGAATGTCATTGTCCAACTCTATACTAAAGCTAAGTACAAAAGTGGGAAAACAAAAGCTAAGATGACCTTGCAAAATTGTGCTGGGCGGATAACTTGGTCGCAAGATAATGCCATGCAGGGTGGCTGTGGGTAGCTGTTGGATGCCTCTGAGTGATTGCAAACTTAAAGTTGAATGGCATTGGCGCCGTAAAGCTTTGTGTGTCATGTCACAAGAGAAATGCCTGTGACACGTGTGCATGCAATTCTGCATGATGGAGGACAAGGGGACGCACTCTCCTCTCTCCTCTATCATGCACAGAGGAGAGGGAGAGAGGAGATCCCCCTTGCTCAGAGAAGAGAGTGTGTGTAGGATGAGGGCAGCCTCCCTCCCTTTCTCCCTTGGAGATGATAAAGGGGACCGTCGCCGGAAATGGCTGGTTGCCCCTTCTTTTTAATTTTTTTAGTTTTATGTTTTTTACTTTTTTATTAATTTTCAATTTGTTGAGGAGAGAAAATATGATGTGGGTGCCACATCAGAATTTCGCTAGTTAGGATAACTACAACTACAAGATTATTAAAGTTGAATGGTCGTTCAGTTACAAAATAAAATTGGTGACCGAATTGGGAACAAGGCTTTAGTTGGATGATTTATGAAATTTACTCCCGACAGTTCAAATTTCTCATCTACATTGAAACTGCTCAATGACATTTCTCTTTGGAACAGATCTTGTGATTAAGCTACACATGGTCATTGTCATACATTCAAATAATGTGCCAAATACTGTTTATTTTTCAAATTGGGGTTGTATCTCCATGTTCATCAAGGAATAATGTGAGATAAATATATTTGTGTGTGTGTGTAATTGCTTATTGTTCATTGATGCATGCACATTCATTTATATATCTACAACAACAACAAAGCCTTATCCCACTAGGTGGGGTCGGTCATTCATTTATATATCTATTTACTCATTTTCCTACTTTTGTTCAATGTGACGATACACGAACCCAAACTGACATAGTAGCTAGATAGGCTAGATTGATTGCAGATTGACATAAATGCACCTGTGATACATTTTCTTTGTTACCCATGTAACACAATTTTCATCTAAAATGCTATAGCCACTTGAAATGTAATTAACAGTACTACTTCCATAAAATTACTAACAGAGCATCAGAATGATATGATACAATGCAACTGCATTCACGCATTTTATCAGACGTCACATTAAACATAACTGTAAATAGTGCAACATCAGAAAGATAGAAGCAAAGGAAGCATGGTAAAGAAGATCCCTAAAGAAAACCTAATATCAGCTTTCTTTATTTCTTTACAAATTCTCATGTTTGTTTTATTTCTTATTCTGTTTTTTGAGAGGGCATTGCTTGTTATGATAAAGAAATTGCTCAACTATTTTTGTTCTCACAAATTTGTTGTGGTTGTTTCTTTGGTTCTTGATGAGGCTGATCTCCTTCTATCATATGGTTATGAAGATGACATAAAATCTTTAATTCCACATGTCCCAAGGCGATGCCAATGCCTTCTCATGTCCGCAACTTCAAGGTATCCCACTTAGTATTTTAACTCTCATATTTTTCATCCCACTTGATGTAATTTAAACTTGTATAAAGATAAAAGTAGACCCCCCACCCCCCAAAAAAAACAAAATAAGAAAAAAAAGAAAAAAGAACCTTGCTCTCATCCTTTGCCTTCTCATAATAAAAAATCTCATATGTTTCTGGTGCATTACAATTTCTATCATGGTAAGAATGCCTATAAATGTAATTTGGCAATTCCAGTAGTCAAGTTTAATTAGTGCTGTCGATTTCTTTTGTTGTTCCACAGCTTTTTCTTCCTTATAATTTGAGGTGATCTTACAAATATCTCCGCCTATGTTTTATAGCCGGTCCCAAGCCCGGATAAAGGAGGAGGGTTGTGTTAGGCTCCGACAGCCAGCGCAAAACCCTGTCGAATCTCATGAACATGGATCAACGAATTGGCGTCGTATGATCCATGTAGCCGACTAAGGCTTTGTTGTTGTTGTTGTTGTTTTTTCTTTATATTGGGCTATTTGCCAAATTAGCTGCCATAAATATGTTTAGTAGTAAGTACATATACTACGGAAATATTTGATTGAGTCAATTTTCAGTATCAAACTATAGAAGAACAAGTAGGTTTAGAAAGAGGGATATACTAGGAGGGCAGCTGGTTGTGTGTGTGTGAACCACTTGTTGGCTAAAGGTATTCTGTGAAGACTTAGAGGGGTGACACAAGACTTAGAGACCACAGCTAGCTCTCCCATCACTAGTAGGGCCACACCACTTGCCATTTTTGAGGGACATGGACACAAAGAAAAAATAATTTTTTGAGGTGATGGATGCTATTGTTGAACACACACAACTTGGTATGAAGAGAGCATTTTGGCTCCTAGTTTGTGTAATACAACTTTTTAACTGGGTTTTTGGGCAGAATTCTTTTGGTTCCATGGTACACTCACACTGCTTTCATTGACACATACACATACCTTTTTTAACACAATACACATGGATGGTCACCACAATTAGCAGTCATCATTTCCCTCTTCAAGAAATCTCACATGTATACATATAAACAAAATAATAACATGACTGAATTATTCAAATAGCACGAATAAGTATACATTTTTAAGTGAGAGTTTAGAATTTGAGAGAAAATCAATATACCTTGCCATTAGAAAATTGCACTATTCGTCGAGAAGTAGGCAAGAAATGGGAGATGCGAGTTTCTGTAATGGAACTAGCATCAACTTTCTGACTGCGACCATGGCTGAACTGCCTTTGTAGAGAAGAATGGTTTTGGGTACCACCAATTGAACGTTCCCTCATGCAAAGAAGCATGCGACCTGTAAAATAAAAGTTTAACTCAACAAAGAATGTAAATAACAGAAACAAATAAGCCACCACATATTAGTAAAAGATGGTCAATATTTCAGACATGGAAAATCTAATGTACTAAATACAAGAGATTGAACCCTTGGAAAGAAAAAAGAAGGATGCAGCTCAGATCAACTAAGCATGGCTGTTCATTTTCCTAAAATCACTGTTGCGAGCTCACTGAGGCCAGTGACACAAGCTCTCCCCCATCTCCATCACCCTTGCCAGCACTGCAAATAAGCTCGCACTAGCCTCGCCAGCGCCAGCATGGGGCAATCCATTGTTTGTCGTAGGATGATATCCAACAACTCAACCATGGGATACACAGGAAGCAGTTCAAGTACGCACTGATTCTTCCTAGTTCCTTTTTTGAAAAAGTCCCATAATATGCAAAAATGTAAACTACATTTTTCACAACCATTAAAGGATAGAAAGTAATGAAATTCAAAGCAGTTCAAGTACGCATTGATTTTTCACAAATATCCAGGTATTGAAGTGATAACTTACCCGGATATACAGACATAATGAACATATCCTTCATAAATAACTAAGTCTTCAAGTGATAACTTACCCGGATACACAGACATGGTGAACAAGTTAAGAGATCTTCACATGGACTTATTGATTACCATAAGTGTTTGGATACTAAAATAAGCTATTACCGTTCGATAGCAACATAACAAGCTTGATTGAAGAGTTTTATTGAAAATATATGTAATTCATAATGTCCATTTAGAATGATTATTTAACTTGTTTTTAATGTTACAAGGGAAACATACCCCTAGTTCGTAGGGACGAACTTAGACAAAATATTAAGAGAGGATAAGATTTATGTAATTATAAAATTTTTGTATTATATCACAAAGATGGATATTAATAAATAAAATATTATAAAGGTATATTCATATCACATAACACATCTAAAAAGGAATTCATTGAAATCACATGATTTTTTTTGGAAGTGCAAAATCACATTAATTAATTATAAGTGGATCTGCAGTAAAATATGTTACAATTAGGGCTGAGAACGACCGTCGCCCCGGCCCGCACCAACTCGGATTTTCTGAGTTTTTCTCCGACCAGGTGTGTAACCGGGTCGGGACCGGGTCTCATTTCCTCGAGACCCGGCTGGAACTGGGTCCGGATTATTATAACCCGGACCTGGTCCCAACCCGGTTAAATATATTATATTAGTATTAAATTATTTTCAAATATTATATTTATGTTTATTTAATAAAAATGTATATTTTATTTGATATATATCTGAAATATACATTATATTATATTATCATATATATAATTTAATTGATAGTTATCATATATATATAATAATTTTTTTTTACTACTTTATTTGTTATTTTATTTTTTTATGATCAAATCGGGGCAACCGGGAATTCCCAGTTTTGTCCCAATTTGACCAGGACGTCCCGGTCCCGGACCCGACTAGGACCGGGTTTCCTTTCGCAAACCGGGTCGGGACTGGGTCGGCTTTGGTTTTGCTCTCCCCTAGTTACAATTTCTTCTTAGCTGTAAACTAGCAAATTAATCATTTCTAAAGAATTCATTTCCAATATTGCCACATATTTTATTTAAATCATACTAAATGTTGAAGAGTACAACCTTTCAGTAACCATAAAGTGGACAATAAGAATCAAAATTTTAGCTAGTATGAAATCTTTTGAGCTCGCTTAACTAGTATGGTATAACAAAAGTAAAAGAAGTAATGAAGAAAGAAGAAAAATGGTAAGTATATCCCCTTAAAAGACTCTTCAATAAAAAGACATTGTTAACTTGTAATTTATCTGATTTTAAAGATTATTCTTAGTCTAACAATTAATAAAACATTTTAATTAATTTTGAGTCTTCTTAAACCAATTTTGGTTTTTATAAAGAATTTACATACTTGCATATCTGGATCTAGGTTATGCTAATTTGAAAAGTAATATAATTGATTAAAGTAGTATTTACATATTTGGATTATGCCATAATAAACTTAAGGGTTAATTCCATTCTCCTTCCATAAACTAACTATATTTTCATTTTACCGCCTAAAATTTAATATTATGGACTTACCTCCCATCAACTTTTCAAACACTTCCACTTAACCCAAAATGCCTAAATATATTTATTCGTAATATACATTTATCTATTTACCTTTACTAAGGTTATTCTATTTAATTTTAGAATAGATGAAATTAAAAAGATTAATTTTAATGGACCATGAAGAAGATGAGGTGAGAGTGGATCCCATTTTATTTTTATTTTTAAAATTTAGAGAAAACTTGATATAGGTAAAAAGGTAAATGCATATTTAAAAATGAATTATTTTAGTCATATGGGATGAAATGAAAGTGTTTGAAAAGTTGAGGGGATGTGAATCCATAATGTTAAAGTTTAGGGCGTAAAATGAAAATATGATTACCTTAAGGAATGGAATAAACCCTATGCAATATGCATGTATATGAACACTAAGGCCCCGTTTGGATTGAGGTTAAGAGTGGGAGCAAGCATCTATTCTCGTCACTTTTGCCAAACACCAATTTTTTTAAGATGGTGGACCCCACACTAATTAATGCAATATCAAAAAAACTGTGAGAGCAAGGAGTTCTTGCTCCTCCCACGAATATCTATCCCCATAAGATTAAGTGCTCTCAGGATCAGCTGCTCCCAATCCAAGATTAAGAAAAAGTTTGCCAAACGGGGCCTAAATGCCCTAAACCATATATACTACATATATATAAACATATACATCTTAGAAATGTATCATTAAAGATAGAAAAGTTGGTTTCTACTTAGTTCCCTGCTACTGCATAGAAACTAAGCTGAAAGTAGCTAAGGTACCTGAATATAACAATTTCTTATTGGTAATTATTACGTAACTTTCCAACTCCAAACTGGTAGTCATCTTTTTCCTTCTCAAAAAAAAAAAAAAAACAAAAACGTAACTTTCCAACTTGTAATATTGGTGAGATTCAAAAGATGTGCATGAAAATAATTGGCATGCTTTACTCCACTTATCAGTACTAGCAAAAGTATTTTTACACGGAACAATCTCTTAGATGAAACACAAGCAGTTGAAAAAGTACTCGGACTATCACGAATTGTTTTACTAACATTTTGGCAAGCCATGACTAGATATCTTTCTAGGCCAAAAGAAACACAATAAATCCTTCAGTGATCATGAATACTATAGACAATGGAACCCCCTTCAGTAAACCTTACAAACATTGCAAATAAAACTAAAGTATCTCCATATTAAAACAAAACTAATATGATTACCTCTCCTAAAAAACTAATATGATTACCCAGGAGCATAAGAACTTTATATTGAGAAAGAAGGGAGAGTGAAACAGCTGGATCAGTACCAACAATGTCAGTGCTTGATACTCCTTCCGTCCTTTTGATCTGCTTGTACCGGCCAGCTTTTTTTGCAAGGGCATAAGCATCAGTACCATCTGGCAGAAGACAAGGATCATCGCCATGGATAATGTAATCTATATCATACTCCGTGAAAAGTTTATTCATGAACTCTTCAGTGATAGCATATGGAGCATTAGGAATGACTTGGTCAACCCATTTCACAGCACCCACCATTATCAACCTAAAGACAAATTCAGTCTATTAAAAACAATATTTTGTCCAACTAATAAGCAGTGTGATTATAAATCTGGAGTTATGTATCTAATAAGATAATAGAAAAAACCTAGAAGATTGGTGTGCAATTTGAGAAAAGCGAAAGGTCACTTCCAGATGCAGATCTAATAAAGCAGTGTGATGACAGAGACAGCAGATGAGCATACAAATGCATATTTTTATACTCCTAAGCCAAGCCGTATAGCACATAACTTAAAGAAGAGTTTGACAAACAGCACAAGTGTTTCTTACCTATCATTCCAAGATAAGTTTTTCTAATTGAATGGCTTTATATTTCGTTCTTATACTTGTTGCAGTCTGTAGAAAGATTTTCTACTTGAATGGTTGGCACACACATTATTATAGTAATTCTAGATCTTCGGCAACATAATTACCAAAATAAACCAACAGCATTCTCCCAAAAGAAAATGAAAATTACGTGCATGTCCATTTCTAAGAATGTTAAGGTCATCCGTACTGTACAAGGTATAAAACAAAACCATAGCGCAGAATGGAGTAGCAAAGAATAGATCATATTGCACAGAGCAACTGGCAAGCTAGATTCAGATTGCTTTACAAGGCATCAATCTGAACACTTTCTACGCCTCCTGGAGTATAAGTTACTTACGATCCGTTAAATCTAAAGCACCAAGTACTCATTACTATACGAGAAGGCGTCGGAGACGAATAGAGAAACACTAGGATGGAAAAACAAGAATAATACTGCAGTATAAACAGTTTCAAGATTGATTAGCGAAAAATAATGTCCATGCGAGGAATTGTCCAAAACGGAGTATCGATCGGGACCTCTCGTGCAGGGGGGTGACCGGGGGCCCCTTGTTCGCCGTGATCTCGTCGTCGCTGACGACCCCGACGACGAGCTCGTCGCCGAGGGTCCGCGCCTGCCGGAGGGCGTTGCAATGACCGTAGTGCATCATGTCGAAGCAGCCGTCCATGTAGACCCTCACTGGCTTCTTCTTCCGCCTGCGGCCGATCCGGATTTCCGGCATCTGGAGCCCTCCCACGCCCTCGAGATGGAGCGCGAGGAGGGACACGGCGAAGGCCACAAGGCCGCCGAGCAGCCACACCACGGACATCTGGGAGCCAACGGGACCGCTCTCAGGGCCCGGGCCACCTTCCATATCGAGAGCTCGGAGTAGGGGGAGGGGAGAGGAGAGGGGGAGAAGGAAGGGGATGTGAACGTAGAGACCCGAAGAGAGATCGAGATCTATGGGGGAGTTTCCGGCTCTCTACGGGTCGAAGGGGTCGTCGCGAGCTCGTCGGCCACCCGCCATTGGTGGACCTCAGAGGACCTCCGACCGTCGGTATTTATGGAAGGGGAAAGGGTGGCGTGAGGAGGAGAGAGGAGGTGGTGGTGGTGGACAGCTCGAGTAAATCTCAACTGTCCGATTCAGATCGAAAGGTCGGTGCTCTTTGAATAGCTTGAGAGGAGCTCGAGGGGGACCCTTGGAAAACGCCATCTGATTGGTCCTCTTCGGTGGGGCCACGAAGGCTGTTTGTTGTGTTATTTTTGTCCTTGTCCGCAGCAGCGGCGTGAGACGAGGGAAGTACGCGTTTGCCGTCGGACGGTCGGAGGGCGGACAGGTGAATCTGGGACCCCGATGCGGATGGCAGTTAATGAATGGTGCAATTTCTCGTCCCCGAACTTTTTTAGACTCTAACTTTATATATTTATTTTATTTATTATATTATTATTATTTAATAAACTGATTAATAACTTGTATCCACGAATCAATCGAATAAAAATTACTTGAACTCCAGAGTGAGTCAATCTTCAATATGTAAATAATGTACACAATTGTATGTCCTAGTGATATTGTCGTAATGTACATAATTGTTAGTGTCGTATGAATTGATCAGCGTGTGATATTGTTCGTTCTGAATTTTGACCCATACGATTTTGCCAAAACGATCACACTTTAAAAAGTATATTCCCATATAATACCCATTGAACCGTGACTTGGACTTGGCGTCATCTTTCATTCTTCAAGGGTCCTAGGTTTTAGTACAAAATGTAGTAGTTCGGAGTTTTTAGAATTGCCCCTACGTAGCTTCAAATTTGTGCAAACCAATAGTGGAAACTCTCTTTGGAGGTTATGCCCGTGATTTACGAATATGGGACTAATTCAATATATGTCTTGTGCACTCTTTTCTCTTTAGGGGACTCAAGATCCTCATTGAGTAGTCACATCCCACCATATACAAAGATTCACGCGAAGTGACTCTAATATCATATGTAACATTTCTAACCAGCGTACGATATTCTCCACTCTAAGCCTTAGTTTGTATGATTTTGTCAAAACGTGTCAATGCACACTAATGAAGGACATATTCTCATATATACTTAGAATTTCTCATTATGTATATGTGACTAATCCTAGGATTAGGCAATGCACTAAAAAAGTCGTAACAATATTTTTCACGCGTAAGTGGCTCTAATACCATATGTAACATTTCTTATCAACGTGTGATATTGTTCGTTATGAGCCTTGATCTGCACGATTTTATCAAAATATGTCACACCTAATGAAAGACATATTCTCGTATATATGTAACATCTCTCTGCATGAGACTAATTCTAGGATTAGGCAATGGTCGACTACATTTTTATAATCACATATAACATGTGATCCCTTTTTCGCACAAAAATATATACACGAATAGCATGATAATGAGAATAAATTATGTCAAATATCCTCCAACTTTGACGTTTGCTCAGTGGTACTCTCCAACTTCACTTTATAATATGAATGTCCTCTATCTTTTAACTCGTTTCACTCATTGCCCTCTTTACCTGGGATCGGCCTTCTCCTGGTCACGAAGCTGATGTGGTGTGATGTGGCGTTGACTTCTCTCCCCTAAACATGAACATGGCAATAATGTGATAATATTAAAAATATAAAAATAATAATTAAAAAATAAAGCGACCACAAACGATCATGGGGCGACCCTCTTCTCTGTCGTGCCGACAAAGACGCATGCCGAGGGGCGGCCCTTCTCGTCAGAGCTCGCCCGAGAGGGGGCGACACCTGCATGAGTCGTTGGGGCATGAACGTAAACAAAAGGGGTGGAGGGTCATCCCCTACGAGCTCCGGTGAGAGTTCATGGGATGGGGGGACCCCACTCTGCCACGCAAGCAAAAGGGGGGGGGGGGGGGGGGGGGGGCTGCGAACTCTCACCGACGACGCAAGCAAAAGGGAGGGGGAGGGTCACCCCCTACGGCTCTCGCCGCACGTAGACAAAAGGGTGGGGTCCCCCAACTCCAACAAAAACTCGCAAGGGAGCGACCCCCACCCCCTCCCCCGCCTGTGTGCATTGCGCACGCACATAGGGATAGAGGGGAGTCACCCCCTAGCTCCGACGAGGAGGGTCGCCCCCCCTTTGGGGACCGCCGATGGTCGTAGAAGTAGGGGCGATTACATGATATTTTTAAATTATTTTTTTTAATATTATCACATCATTATAATATTTATGTAGAGATGAGAGAAGACGTCGTGTCAGCGTGAGGTCAGCTCCACGATCGGGAGATGATTGATAGCAAGTAATGAGTGCACCGGGTGAAACGAATTAAAAGATGAAGAACATCCATGTTATAAAATGAAGTAATAGGATATCACTAGAAAGCGGTCAAAGTTGGAAGACATTTGACGTAATTACCCTGATAATAATGGATAAGATAAAAGTATTGTCACAAAAATGCGTCAAGAATGGAGTCAGCTATCATGGCTTAAAATATTTCATGCAAACACATGTGCATATGATCACAAAATTCAAATCTATCGATCTTTCATAAAAAAAATTAATAATACGAGCATAATGCAAACAACTTATATCACAATTTTTCTTACATCTACAATGACAAAAAAACTAATTTATATAGAAAATATAAAGCCAAAATTTCAACAAAACAAATCACACAATAAATCTGATGCGGAAGATTATCTCGTTAGGATAAATAAGGTTTGGATATATAATTTTCCGTCAGTCAAATATTCGGAATTCATACCCTAATTAAAATGATTTGACCCAATTAAAATAGTAAATCAAATTTTATTATGACCAAAGTAGTCGACGTAATTTGAAAGTCTTAGAAATATTTGAACACATTGGCCATCAGTGGAATGATAGAACCTAACGGTGAAGCCTGAAGGTGGTTGAAGGAGAACTTTTTGTCAAATTAAACGCTCGATTTTTTTTTCCTTGTTTCTTTTAGCAAAAAAACTTGAAACTTTTTATCTTACAATATCTTCTCCATAATTCTTTTTTAAGTTTATTGATCCTATTAAGACCTTCGCGAAGAATAGGGCAAGCATTGCACATTTCATCGAGGGAACCAACATGTTCACGGCAACTCATGTTGCTACCTTCGACTAAGATGGATCTATGTATTATTTCCTCCATTGTGATCCATAGGGGTTTGGCAACCAGATGAAATTAGCATTTGGTTCAATCAATTTCGTTAAATAATATGACGTTTGATTAACCAGGCAAAGAATTCAAGATGAGAATCATGTATCACGTGACACTTTTTTGTTGTCATTTTTTTACTTTTTTTTTAGTTGACGTTTTCTTTTTTTTCAAACTTTTTTCTTTAATCATTTTCTTTTATAATCTTACTTATATAAGTTAATTTATTTATTATATATTATATAAATAATAAAATATTAATATATTAATATTTATTATATATTTTTAATATTTTATTAAATATAAATTATTAAAAAATTATTTTTTATAGTTAAATAATATTTTTTAACAAATTCTTTTAATAAATATTATGTATTTTAAATTTTAACAATTTTATAATATATATTTATTATACATATTCTTAATTTAATCACCACTAAAATTAAGTCATCACATCTACTTTTTCTACAATATCAATTATCTTATTCATCATCATCAAATTCCACTCCATCCAAACACACCCCGAATTAATCTGTCAACTCAAACTATTCACGAGAACTCGGTGAAATTCTAGTTCCCATAACCAAACGACCGAAACCCAAATAAAAATTAGGTGAACGGGGGCAATCAGATAGATTTTTCCATCTAGAAAAAGTATTCGTCACTTATCGAATTAATTTTTAAAATTATAAAATTTATTTTTTAAGAAGAAAAGAAAAAAGCCATCCTCTAGTATGCTGATTTTGTTGAATAATTTTTTCAGACCCTTATTTTAATAAAATTATAAATTTTTAAAAATATAATAAATCAATATTTATAACTAAATATAGGATATATTGTTAGAACTATTAAATTAGAGTTTCATACTGTGATAGGAACATATTAAACTATATAAAAATCTAATAATAAAAAATAATTACTTATGAATTAACTATATAAATAAAAATTGACGCTACGATTTTTTCACTTGGGATCCTAATTTAAGTGAGTCGATTTTGCTCTATTAAAAAACCACACTAAATAATCAAGGTTATTTGGCACAATTGACTAGCGGGATTGTATTCCAAATAATATTGTCAGCCTCGGCCTAGTTCGATCGGTCGAACCAATCGGATTGGTGTCCAGGACTTACAATAGCCCATGGGTCGGTTGAAATTCGGAGAAGAGTTTGATCCACTTTGATCCAGTCAAAACTCGAATTCAACCGATCGACCCAACGAGTTTGACTGACCCGACCAGATTAATTTCTAAATTGAAAAAATTAAGCATAAAAAAATCTTATAACATTTAGGCATATATATATATGTATGTACTCTTGTCACATATATAAATATTTTCAATATTTGTTTATTTATAACTACCTCACAAGATTTCTTATTTATGTTGATTATTTAATTTATGTTGCTTTATTATATCATTTAATCTGAATTATTTTATTTTTACGTTAGTATATTGTATTTTTATATTTTGTTAAATAAGATATTATATATTAACAATATTATAATATCTCTTTAGCTTATTCTATTATTTTATTTTATTTATATTATCTGATTTGACTTGGTCCAATCATATCTGATCGTCAAATCGATCTAAGTCAATGGTCCGATTGGATCTTATAACATTGGTTCCAAACAATTCGTTGTGTGCTAGTAGCCCCAATTCGATATTTGGAGCTACCATATTGATTAAGGAAATGCATATTTACCACTTTTTAACATTAATTTTGAATTAGTCAGGTGCTAGTAGCTCTAAACCCCGGAGGTCTCTTGTAGTTTGTAGACAAAAAAAAACATCCTAAATCGCATTTAGTCCCTTAATTTTTATTTTTTGTTAAATTTTTTTGAATGGGATAAATTTCAAATCGGTCGAATTTTTCTTGCACCCAGACAACGTGTATGGTATCTTATTTTTATTAGTTTTCTCCAAATTTCTATACTATTCTTTCTAGTAAATTAAATTATTATGGTTTGCTCTGATCATATTCATGACTTTATAGGCCGTTTGAACGAAGCTTATCTCGCAGAATAACTACTTATTCAATTGAATCTCTCCAAACATCAGCAGAATAAGAATAAATCAGTCAAACATCATTTTGTCACAATCACTTTGAAAATCGAAATACCATCATTATAACCCACCAAATCACAACTTTTGTATTCCATTAAAATGAAGAAATAGACTTATTCTTACCTTTTTCACTTTTTAATTATTTTTTTATTTTTTTATAATTTTACTATATTATTATTATATAAATAAATGTCAAGTAATTATAACAAAATATTTTAATTAAAAAGAATATTATATATTTAAAATTTATTTTTTAAAAAAATCAACCGGATGGAAGAATAAAAATACTTAAAAGATATTCTTCATCCAAATCGCACAATATGTAATGTCCAGTTGGCTACACCATAAATTTCGTATAATTATATTATCTACTCATGTGATATATATATGACTACAATTATGTAAGGTGTATCCAAGTCCAATTGGATGTGACCATAACATGAGGGGGCATGTGGTCTGCATGTGAGTTCATGAACAGCACATCTATTTCTACCATATATAGAAAGAAGTTACACCAACAGAATTATATTATTGGATGCTGGGCATTACTTTGTCCCATAGGTTTTTTGAAGAAAGCCAACTTGCTTTAAATTTTCAACTAATAATGGAATGTTTGGTAAAAAGATTTTATGGAACATTTACTCACAGATTGAGTGAATCATGATTGAATCTTTTTTGCTTCAAACTTTTTAAAAGAAAAATTTTTAAACCCCGTATATATAATGAACCAGTAAGGGTTTTGCACAAGACTAATCCAAGCAATAAGAATGTGAGCGTTGAGCATAGTGATAGATATGCCACGATCTACATGATTAGACCAATTTTTATTTACATTTTACTTTATCTCTATACAAAAAGTCGTTTTAACAATTTTAAATTATCTCCATTTGAGTTAATTAGAAATCGACGATTCTAAAAGCTGGACCAAGTGTTGTGGGGCTCGTATAGTGAGTGAATGCATGGTAAAAAAAAAACTACACGGTAGGCCTCAGGTTCAAAAACAACTTAAACATAGTTTTGCCCTAGATAATAGGATTGAAAGTCTTTTTGAAAGGAAATTCTAACCTAAAATGATGAATTGAGATCAAATTGGTTCGGGTGAATGATCGGAGCACTCGATCATTATTTTTTATTTTAAAGTATAAAATAGATTTCAAATATTTTAATATTATTTTCATACTTAACAATGTTTTTATCTTAATGTGTTTAGAATTTTAAAACAAATGTAGGATTGATTAAAATAAAAAAAGTAAAAAAAAATAATCGGATCAATCGATTTGATCGACCTATTTCAGACTACTACCATGTGTTGCAAAAATAATATAAAGAAACGCGTTAAAAAATTCATGCGCGATGTTAAGTTCTAGTATTATTTAAGTTATTATGGGATACATAAATGCATTATCATTTAATTAATCAGATGATCATAAAAAATGTAGAGCAATAAATTTGAGGATATCATCAAAATAATAAAAAAAAGTATTTCAAGCAGAAACTTTGTCATATATAGATCAATAACAAGAGCCCAGGAAGAAATGCATTCACAGTAG
The DNA here is from genome assembly GCA_030549335.1 of Pontederia crassipes. NCBI lineage: Eukaryota > Viridiplantae > Streptophyta > Magnoliopsida > Commelinales > Pontederiaceae > Pontederia > Pontederia crassipes. The sequence goes on from CM060190.1 coordinate 44,447,603, forward strand.
GCAGAGATCTATGAAGCACGGACGTTAAGATCCAACAATGCTCAAGCTTAGAAAATACTCAAGTTGTTCACAAAAGTAGTTTTATAATTATTGACGGCATGCAACGTGAGATGGGTGAACTGGTATTGGATTTCAGTCTAGTGAACATATAAAAAATTTGGATCGACACCTCACCTTTCAATGTCGATCCACTTAGTCAAGCTCGACGATAAATCAATTAACTTATATTTTTTTTAGCGATGATCGGCGCAACTTTTCAAAATTGAGATTGACAACAAAATTAAAACTAGTTGAAAGCATGCATGATCTCATATCAGATCACAACATTTGTATGATCCAAAAGCATGCCAGAATAATCCCAACTGATAATTAATTATTAAAATGTGCGAACAAGGGACCTAAGGCTTTTTGTTTATCTTATGAGGTCATTCGCAGTTAAGTAATCTACTTGCTTTTGACATTTGAGAAGCGTGATAAACAATTATTAATCAGTTGAAACTAGAAAGAACATAATGGTAGATCCTGGTCATTTGTCTTTATTTCATTTGTGGGTTAATATATTCAAATATATGCAACAAGGTCATGGTCATGGTCATGTGCTCGGCAATGAGCCAGTCTAATACGTTAAAGCACGTTATTGTTGTCTGCCATGCACACGCATATAGCACCATCAGGACATTTTGAAGGACATTGCTGCCATTCTCATCATGTTCCACGTCAAATCACAACAACTCCTCGTTATTAAAATTTAGTTAGGACCAATGTTGTAAGACTTATTAAAATATAAACTATGATACTTATTATTATATATTTATTAATAATTAATATATTTTTATATCAAAAGCATAATAATATGATTAAAAAAATTGAATTAAAGTTAAGAAATTAAATGTGACATATTTAACATTAATATGAGTTTTATGTAATATTAATATATTCAATTATAATTTATAAATTCTTATTTCTCATATTTAACTATTAATATTAACTTAAATTAGAAAGATCATTATAGTATCCATTTTTTAAAATTTGCATAGGTAATTAATTTCTCATATTTAAGTTTTGACATTTAAAAAATATAAAAAAAATAATTTGATAAAGGATTATTTCCACTAACCATTCCTGAACTATCGTGAATTATCACATCTAACTTCAGACTACGAACTTTATTTTTTGAGTACCTAAACTATCGCGTTTTTTCAGTTTGATACTTTCGTCTAATTTCTGAATTTTTCATTTAACTTCAATTTTTTTATTTATAAAAAGACCATCTTACCCTTTTCTTAAGTGTTAATTTATTTTTATATAAAATAATATACAATAATAAATATAAAAATAATTAAGGGGGGACTCCCCTGTCGCCGGAGCGAAAAGGGGGGCACCGGCCCCTGTCGCCGGAGCAAAAGGGGGGCGCTGGCCCCCCTAATCTCCCTCGCCACGCGCGTGGGAGAAGGGGGGGCGTCGGGGGGCCAGCGCCCCCCGAGCGAGCGAGCCCGTGCGGGCGAGCTCGCTCTAAAAAAAACTGTGGGGGGGCACCGGCCCCTCTTTTCTTCCTCGCGCACGGCGAGGGAGAAAGGGGGCCGACGCCCCCCTGAGCTTGCTCGCTCACGCCGGCGAGCTCGCCCAAGGGATCGGCGAGCTCCCTGAGCTCGCTCGCTCGGGGGGCGTCGGCCCCCCTTTCTCCCTCGTGCGCGGCGAGGGAGATTAAGGGGGTCGGCGCCCCCCTGAGTTGAGCTCGCTCGAAGGGGGGGGGGGGGGGCAACGAGCTCCCTCGGGAGGGGGGGGGGCGCTAGCCCCCCTTTAGCGAGGGAGATTAGGGGGGCCGGCGCCCCTCCAGCGAGCTCGCCGCTCCGACAAGCTCGTTCGGGGTCGGGGGGGGGGGGGGGGGGGGGGGGGCGGCCCCCCCTTTATCCCTCGCGCGGGGGGTCGGCGCCCCCCTTTCGCTCTGGCAACAGGTGGGCCGGCGCCCCCCTTTTCACTCCGACGACAAGGGGGGCCACGCTCCCCGTCTTTTTTATTTTATTTTTTTAATTATTTTTATATTTATTATTAAATATTATTTATATAAAACTAGATTAACATTTAAGGAAGGAGTACGATGGTCTTTTCACAAATAAAAAAAATTTGAAGTTAACTGAAAAGTTCACGAAATTGGACGGGAGGACTAAATCGAAAAAATCGTGATAGTTTAGGTACCAAAAAAATGAAGTTCGTAGACTGGAGTTAGATGTGGTAATTCGCGATAGTTCAAGGGTGGTTAGAAGAAATAACCTTTTGATAAATGAGTGTAGCACAATGGTTTCGACAAATTAATTGATTTAAATGATAAAAAATTCCCGACTTGTGTTCACGCAATTTCTTCTTTATTTTTTAATTGAAGATAAAACATCTATCGATTTGTTCAGTCGACTTGGGTCAGTCGGTCCAACTTGAATATTAATCGAGTCAAATTGATCTAATAGGGTGGCTGAATTTGACATGGCCCATCAATTGGGTGTTCGAATCATGATTGGAACAATCCGACCGACTGATCTTACCTGGATTTCACAGGTGTGGTTTGAATCATGACTATGATGGTTTAAAAGTTACAAATGAGATTTGGAGTTCAAATCATATTTTTATGAACATAAACTCTCACACAACAAATTTTGTTTATTAGAATGAGAATTATATGTAAATATCTAAAAATAAAGTTTTGGCTTCTTCAAAATAAAAAGTTAAAATGGCTACATTACATAACTATTATTAATAATTTTAGTTATATGTATATATTTGAGTTTTGAATAAGGGATTTGATGGGAAAATTTGAGATCGGGAAGAGAAGATCGCAAAAAGATTATAGAAAAATATAGAAGACATACGATTTACCCAAGTTCACCCTTGAGATTAGGGTTACGTCCTGCAAAGAAGTTCTACTATATCATTTTGATTACAGCTGCCACACATATTACATCTAAAAATAAGCTATAATTAAGCCTCTCCAAAATGGGTTCAAAATCCAAACAAAATAGAGAAAAAACCTAATCCGAATCATACGGGCCGGCTAAATAAAAGTCCAAATCCGTCTAGATTTCGAGACCGCCGTCGGGGGGCACCGCCCACCAAACCCCCCCCCCCCCCTCTTTTGTTCGCACGCCAGCAGCACAGGAAATTAGGTTATACTCAGATTTTCCTAAGCTCACGTGGGTGAACCCTCGTGTGAGAAACAAAGGGCCCTGAAGTATTCACCAACTCTAACAGAATTGACCTTATTAGATTTAGATAGAATTAGTAAACTAGATATACTTCATCTTAACACAAAAATCGTCTTAGGGGTGAGCAAAACTAGGGACCAGTCTCGACCCGATTTGCTCCGGGTTTTCAAAAAAGGAAACACGGTCCCGTCAAATCGGGATAAAAATTGAAAATTTCAAGTTGTCTCAGTTTGATCATAAAAAAGTAAAATAATAAATAAAATAGTAAAAATTTTAATATTATTATATAAATATGATAAGTATCAATTAAATAATATATATGATAATATAATATAATGTATATTTAAGATATATGCCAAATAAAATATACATTTTTATTTAAAATAAGTATAAATATAATGTTTAAAAATAAATTAATATTAATATAATATATTTAACTAGATTAGGACCGGGTCCGGATTATAATAACTCGGATCCGGTTACCAATCGATCGATTGGAAAAAAACTCAAAAAATCTGAGTCAGTGTGGTTGGGGCGATCGGGTCGTCCTAGCCCGTGCTCAGCCCTAAATTGTTTTACGGATTATCTATAAAAGCCTATTTGTTTAGATACACTTGAATCCATTGTAAAAGATCTTTTTCCTTTGGTCATGCTCATGCCACTGAAAAATTGACAAAATTAGTATTTGGGTAAAAAGAATATATTTATTAACCATAGAAAAGTGGCTAAATCCAATGGAAAAAACTTAGTTCCAACCTCCATTTTTTATTTTTTGCACTAGCATTTAAATATCTACTGTCTACACAACATCATGACTTCCCTCTTGCTTTCCCCGCCACACATTTTTCTCTTCCTCTCATCTCTAATGCTCTCTCTCTCTCAAGGCTAATAATCGTTGATGAAATAAATGAGAACAAGGTGTATGTTCTAGTATTATCATGATACCAAACGACTCTAAGAGTCTTATATAATGTCTTGCAAGTTAATTTGGCCCATGGGCCAATATTGTCCAAGTGCTCACGTGGTGCATGTTTCCTTAGTGTAATGTCCTCAAAATTTTCTCCACAAAATGACATCATGTAAGACAATTTGATTTTAAAGCAATTGAAACATATTCAAAATACTATGAGAGACTGTTAACATCAAACGACAATGAAAAGTACTTTCAAAACATTAACTAAAGTCCATCAATATAAATGAATGGCGGAAGAATAATAACTAACCATTAATAGCAATTTATCATCACAAACAATTATCATTTAGGACAACATACAATTCAATTAATATAAGAATAATTGAATAATTAAACATCATATTCAATTACTTCATGATTCATAATCATGTCAATTTAGAACAATAGCATTGTTTTATTTTAATGTCCAAATCAATTTTATTAGTGACTTCAGCATCGATTAAGTGGCAACCTTGTGCCTAATTGAACTTTGTGTTCATATGTTCAAGCATCTAATCCAATTGAAATTAATCTTTTAATTCATTTAACAAATATTTTATTATGAGTCTTTTCATTCGTTAAGCTTCTTGACTCGCTTCGACGTCGATTAGGACTAGTCAAGTGGGGTCACACTCACACCCAAATACTCAAGTCTAGGTTCATTACATATGAATTGACAATACAATAAGAGCAAAAAATATTAATATATTCGTTCAATACAATATTATTTTTAACCCTACGTCTTAGCATGTAATTCGACATCTATGTGTGTTAATCATCTGTATCATTAACAAACATATCATTGTATCAATAAGAAAATTCATATAAATTAAGCACATTCACAAGTGGGTAGCATTGTTCAATTGATCATAAAAAGATGTTTAAAACAATTCTAGAATAGACATAGGGGAATAACAATTAATAACCAATTAATTTGGGGAAAAAATTTCACGGCCCATAAATTAAAAATCATGGTCCAGACCCCCACTTTCATGAGTCATGAATTTTGTGTCACGAACATTACGATGTGTTTGACTCTTAATATCATGACCCCTTATTTCTTGGTCATGGACATATCAATGACCAATTCATCTTCACTAGTAAATGTCACAACTTGTGACTCGAGTGTCATGGACGTTACAATGGGTGTGAATTTTTATTCTTCGCCATCATGGCTTATGACCTTGATGTCATGACCCTTATAGTGGTTTGTCACGCAATGTTCCACACTTACAACTCGTTACATACGAACAACAAGTCTCATAATTGGATTTCAAAGACAATTTCAATTGTCATGGCTCGTGGCTCAAAGATCATGGACTGTGGAATTGGCTCGTGACACAAAGTCATGAGCCCTCAAATTTTTCATGCCCTCGATGCATTTCATTGCTTGTGATGTTGCGATCACGACCCGTGAAATGTTCTCCTAACTCAAGGGACATGACTGATCAATCCATGCACAATCGTGACATTTTTGTCATGACTCGTGAAATCAAATTTTAGTAAAAAACTGACAGGGTTGTCCTACTTTTTATAGACTAATTTACACATACTTTCAACACACTTTTTTTGCCTAAGTTTTCAACAATTTTGAACTATTAAACATGAGTTCCATTCCATGTTTAGCATTCATTCAATCCAAAAGCAACAACAAAAGAATTAAAACTCATCCATCATGAACTCAATATGTGTTAAGAATATAAAAGTAGTGATATTGCTCTTTTTAAGAATTTAATCTTTAGAAAAATTGATTAGCACATCAAATTTTGACATGATATCAGAGTCAGAAGTCAATATTTCAAATCTCGTTAAACTCTTACTAAAAAATATTGACAAAAATTGTCAACAATCTGCACGTGAGAGTGAGTGTTACAAATATAAAATTATTAATGTTACTCTTCATAAAGCCTTAAGCTTTTAAGAAGAATGATTAGCACATGAAATTTTAACAAGATGAATTCACTCTATTTACATACCTTAATCTCTAACATTTTATAGAGTATCCTCTTTTTCTCTACTCCACTCCCCTTCTTTTTCTTCTTTGCCAAAGATGATGTTAGCTCCCTTAGACTTGTAAATGGTTAACAACGTATTATTGTTTGGTTATGCAGTTTTGCTTTCAAACATAGAGATATAATTACATGTTTGTGAGTCATTTGGTGCACCCCGATATTGGGTTCAATTTTAATATGTTAGTTTTATTCATTTAACCTTCAGTGTCTTTGCTTTCCCATTATTTTTTGAATATTTACCATTATTTTTTTAATATTAAAAATTAAGAGCGAATTATTGTTTGGTTATACAATTTTGCTTTCAACTATTGAGATCTAATATCATGTTTGTGAGACAGTTTTTCATATTGGGTTCATTTTTAATATGTTAGTTTTATTCATTTAATCTTTCTTGTGCTTGCTTTCTCGTTATTTTTACTATTTGCAATTAATTTTTAATATTGAAAATTATGAACAAATTATTGTTTGGTTATATAGTTTTGCTTTTAACCATTGAGATCTAATATTATGTTTGTGAATTAGTTGATGCACCCCAATATTGGGTTCGATTTTAATGTTAGCTTTATTCATTAACCTTTTGTGTGTTTGCTTTCTCACTATTTTTTTTATTATTTTCCATTAATTTTTTAATATTGAAAATTAATTGTTTGTTTACTATTTTTTTTTTATCGACAAGATGTAATATGAAAAGTAATGATAAATTTCTTAAATTTTCTTTTGCCAAAGACAATGTCGTCATATTGCTTTAACTCCAGGAAGATTCAAGCTTAGGTAGCATTTCATAATGGAAAGATTGTTCCTTCCTGCTTCCTATTAAATAATTGATTTGTTAGTTTAGTTTGAATTATGCTTGGGTGAAATTAAATGTGATGACAAAAAATTTAAAAGTTTATTCGATGGATTAGTTCACTGAATAAAATAAGAGAAACAGACAAGTAAAATATATTTTTTTAAATAAGAGAAAGGTTAAGTTTAATAAAACTTTACAATAACTGATTTTTAAAATAAGATAATTAATAATAGAAAAATGTAAATATTATTTATAATAATATTCAATATTCTTTACTGAAAAATTTAATGTACAACTTGATTAATTAGTGATTAACTAATGGCTTAAAGAATACTTTTTTTTATGAGTTCAATATTTTAATTTACTCATCCGAATAGTTAGTGTTTAGATTAATAAATACGGAGTTGGTTGAACTTTATAATTATATGGTTGAATTAATTAAGAAATGAATAAAATTTTAAAGTTAAAATAAATCATTAACCCCAAGAGGAAAAGACAAGATAGTCATAGTCGTGACATCCTCTTTTATTTTTCAAAATGTATTTTAAATTTATGCATGTGTGAAAAAAAAGAAAAAAATGTTTTAAAGAGTGAAAAAATTATTGCGTTAGGAAATGAAGAAGTCAAATGAAAAAAAGGTGTAGGCAGAATAAAAAAGTAACATACTTCTAGTATTTAAGATTGTCAAAATCGGATCTTACATAAGATTAGATGAGGAGTCATAAGATCAAAGATCGTAAGATCGGATCGAGGATCGTAAAATCTTATCTATTAATAAAATAATATATATTTAAAATAATAAATATATTTTTAACAATTTTTTTGTATTGAAATATTAAATTATACTTCACTAAGATATTTTTTTATTGATTCTTAAGTCAAATTATATCAAAACATATTAAAAATGAACAAAAATCTATTTAACTTCATATAAATTAATTCTTATTATCATAAATATATTTTTAATTAATATTTAAATAATTATATTAATCAGATCGGATAAGATTGTGTGATCAAAATTAAGATCGTATTAAGATCTTACGTATAAGATTGAAATCGGAAAGGATTGATAGTATCTTACGATCCAAACAACCTTACTAGTATTAATGCCATAGTAATTGAAATAAATAAACTTGAAATATGAATCTTATTCTTAAATAATTTTCTTTCATAATACTTGAAATACAGCGAAAGCTTTTCCCTCAATATAAAGGGACATGATATATTTTAGGATTATGAGAATTGAAATCTGTTGACAATCATTACTAGTTATCATGTATTAGTAAAGAAGAAATTCCTGTTTAACACAATACATACTCATTCATAAAAATGCTATTTTATACATTCATTTTTAAAAATTATTTTAGTGATTCACACTCGAAATTTCCTCTATTTACAACAATGGAGTAGAATCAATTTCTTACGAGTAGAAAAATGAGTTCATTCTTAACGTGTGACATTCGAAAACTGCATTACAAAGTCAATGAATGAACTGAAAGAATTATCTGAAGTTTAACAAAGTTTCGGCTATCGATATTTTTGCATCAAACTTATTCATTTCTTTACAAGATTCACCAAAAGGATTGATGCTCAATGGCGAAAGCAGATTTGCCTTGACCGTCGGTCATCAACTCAGGTACAATTTCTATGTTCTCATACAGGCTTTGGCTGAATCTGTTCGAAATCAAACAGCTCAAACATCAAGCGCCTGACATCTGGTTTGCCGTAGACAGCGTATGAAAGCCCGTGAATGGATTGGTTCACGGCTGTTGTAGCCGGATTCCTGAGCCGCCGATTGTGCTCATACTTGTCTTGCACTGATTCGCCGTATATGATGAATTGATGAAGGTGCTTCTCCCTGAGGAAACGCCCACAAAATTTGTTCATTAATGTCCGTCTGTGCTTTTCCTGTAGCCATCTTCCTGGGGCATCCAGATGCTTCATGAGCAATCTCTCTGCCATCACAAGATCCTGAAATGAAAAATCATAAGAATCTAATTTACTTCAGGCTATTAAGATGTAAAAGTGGAGATGGAAGAGAAGCTGGCGAAAATGGAGATACAATGTTAGCCAAACAACAAAGAAAAACATTACAGAGCCAGCTAACCAAGGGTGATAATGAAGAAGGCCTCAAAGTTCTTAATGGAACAAACACCATTAATCCTGTGAGAGTAAGGCAAAAACTATTTTTTGTCTCTGCTGTTGCATCATGATAAAGGAGGCAAAAACTCCGCCTATGTTTTATAGCCGGTCCCAAGCCCGGATAAAGGAGGAGGGTTGTGTTAGGTCCCGACAGCTAGCGTAAAATTCTGTCGAATTTCATGAACATGAATCAACGAATGGCGTCGTATGATCCATGTAGCCGACCCCACCTAGTGAGATAAGGCTTTGTTGTTGTTGTATTAAGATGTAAAAGTACTACTCAAATACAAAACATTAGAGTTTTAAATTTGATCGCTACAGTGGAGCACTATGCAGCTCAGAAGCTGCAGAAAATTTCAGACAACACACCTGAATCTTTTGACCGAGATACTCCAACCGTTCCCAACAAAATCGAGGATGCTCAAACTTGTATTTAGAAGGATGCATAAAAGCCAACTGCCATGTAAAACAAGATCAGCAATTTACACTAACCACAGCTAAATGAACATTAGTATTCTTCTTGCAGAAAGCCCAAGCCTTCAGGTAAAGTGGTAGATAATCTAAAGGTTTCACAGAAAAAATCAAGTGATTTGCTTGTAGAACAAACATACTTCCACACACAAATATAATAACCAAGGGACTTAGCATCAATGAGTGATGCCAGAGTTACCCTGCAATCTTCGATCTTTTAGATAGTTTTTTTTTAAGAAATCTTTTAGATAGCTTTTACCCTAAAATCTTCAATCTTTAGATAGCTTAATTGCTCCTATTGCATTCTTTCTGATTGAATTAGTACTTATCTCGATTTAGAAACATGAGATCTCTTTCTACTCCATGAATCGTCCCCTACTGTTTTGCTAATTATTCTGGCATTTTAAGGGAGACCTCTTGAACAAATGCATGTCATGAAACAAATAGCTGGAGATCCCTTTGAAAATGACACCTTCATGTCGTGATCATATTTAATATTTCCATGAAAATGCAGAAATCACCTCAAAACCCCCATAGGTCTCAGCAACTCTGCTAGATACAAAGGATGAAAAAAAAGTATAGACGTGTGGCTGGCTGGCTGCATGTATGAGAACACAAATGTAGTAACTGGTCTGATTATATAGATCAAATGCAACCCCTCCCAATTGGTTACAAAATATAGCAGCATTAGAGCATCAACCAAGCATAAAAGGATTTTGTTCTGATTTTGACTTTTTTGAGAAGCATAAATGTGCATAAGAGTTATCTTCCATGTTGATAAAAGATTAACTTAGTACAAGAATCCTAAAAATCTGTTCCGCATTTCATATATTTGCATCAGCATACTTTCAAAATGTTAAAATGATCTTCTACTGGCTGATGTCTTTTGATCTTAATTTCTTTACTAATTATTTTTTTGATGGAGGTATCCTTTACTAAGGCAAAAGAACATGCATTAATGGAAGGCTGTCTTCTTAACAATATGATTAATGTTTCCTTTCGCAAAAGAAGACTGTTCTGGATAAGACAACCATACTTATGTGACATACTAAAATTATAATCAGGAGATTATGGACACATTTTAACATTGCAAGTTGGGGGATGTAAGAATTTTTTGTTTCAAGTTCCAACTAATACAAGAAAAATTTATCTTGAGGTTACCTGAAGTCCAAGTCCAAGTTCAATATTCCTCGCCTCTGTAATTTCAGGAATTCTATCAACCATTTGCAAGGGGTATCCTAGTGCTTGCATAACTTGTGGCCTGCTGTCAAAGTCCCATATATTCCCACGAAAACGATGCATGCCTGGTGGTACACAGGCTCTAAAAAGTCTGGGATGTGCAAAAAGTGCATCTTGGGGAGGCTGTGTAAGCAAAACCAAGGAATTATAGGAAGAGAAACAAAAGAACCAACAAATTAACACAAGATGGGACTGGAAAAAGGAATTATTTCCATACCTTATAAGCAGCAACATCTTGCCAGCTTAACTGCTTGCCTTCAAATTCCACTGAAACATAGTCAACATCTTCCAGTTGTCGTCTCAACTTTGGCTGACAGCTCTCATCTTCTGGGTCCATTCCAAATGCCTCGAAGAGGACTCTATAAACTTCAGGCATACCAAAGCACAAATATATGGCTCCGAATAATGCCCAGAATACTGACCTAACAAACAAACGCAAGAAGTAGGAAAATGAATCTCCTGTCATTATTTCATTGAGAAAGAAAAAGAAAATGTATTCCATAAAGTGTACAATTCAATTTAAAATAAGTAGTACCCACAAAAGCAATTATAAGAAGTTTGGTTGCAGCAATTATAAGAAGATGGAAGTCCATCTAAGAACCCACAAAAGCCACCCGAATATTTACATATGAGCTTTCCACTCCCTCAATAAGGCCTTTGCATGATGAATAATGTTCTCATTATACGCACGCTCGCCTCAGAAATTTTCACCATTGCATTGTAACCAGAGAACCCAAAAGAAAGAGAGAGGCAGGGCCCATTATTTTCTTGCCTTGGGTTGTCTATTGCCCGATCTGAAGGAATATACTGAGAACTCTTGATAGCACAATACCAGTGAGAGAATGAATAAGTGTTGTAATAGGAAAACAATTATCCAAAAATATGTAGCCTAACCAATAGAAATTATGGATTACGTATGAAAATTTCAATCTGGAAAGAATTTCCCTTTCTGACAATGAGAAGAATGAGTGACCAAGTTTAGAAATCATCCATCTACAATAGAAGCCATATCCAATGATTGTGCAATGCAGTGTTTGCAAAGGAAAAATAAAGCAAAAAACTTCTCCCCCATTTCCTAAATAAAAAGCATGATGTATATTTTTTCATATAACACCGAGCATCAGCAAAGTAATATAACTACAATGCTTCATTATAGATTAAGAAGACCTAGCAGCCTGCTAGGGCCTAATTCTGCATCAACTATCCTGAAACTCCTGCATATCCTGCAATGACCTTGATCAATCTAATTGCATTCTGAAGCATTCCACACACCTCTCCATGGAAAAAAAGAAGAGGCAGGAGACATCCTTGTTAAGAGTCACACAAAAAGGCCACAACTCTCCTAGTGCCCATCTATCCAATATCTGCTTCTAAGAACCCGCCGCATCCAAAGTAACCACACAAATACCCTGATCATCATGTCATCATGGGTGCATGGGTACGCCTGATTGATCTATAATTATTCACCAAATCTCCATCCTCCTCACAGAACCTAGTTCCCAATAAAAGTATTTCTAACTAGAAGACAATGTGAATCCTGATTATTTGCTTGGATCCTGAGAAGACAATACCTTCACTAGAGCATATCAGGGAAGACGGGCCCCAGAAAATGACACCATCCATGCAATGTGAGAGGCAAAAATGGAACACACGATTCATCTGTTTTTTCAAATGAAATAACACCAGAGGAATGTGAACTGCCATACTTAATGATGACCCGATTTGAAGATCAGAAGTAAAGTTCCAGGAAGCCTTTAGAGGAGTTGGAGAAGATGCGTTGACTCATGTGTATGTATCAATTAGTGCACTACGGGTCCTATGAAGAAAGGATGAAAGGAATGTATATATCTTTCGAAATGAGAGGGTTTATTCAGAAAATATAGTGGTGATGGCGGGTGGTTTGATTAAGGAATGGGAAAATAATTGGTGATCTGCCTTGTAGTGATATAAACATGTACATTCCTGCTATGTAAAGTTCTTATCAATGAAATGAATGACTAACAAAATGTCTGATATCCTCATTACCTTAAACAAACTCTAGGAGACAAGGAATAGTTTTATCCAATTCTATCGGCCATCTGGTTCCAATACGATGGATGTATGCCACGTGGAGAGTATTGTTTATGTTGCTCACTATGTATGTTGAGAAGTGGAAGGATTAACTGGCTGATAAGGCACATATATAAATCTTTTGTCATGAATAAAACAGAAGATTGCATACCTTGACAATCATCCCAATCTCTCCCAAGGAAATAAAGAGTATATCTTGTGTACTTACCCCAAAACCAGTTGCAATTATAACCACTAGATTCACTAGAAAAATGTCTAAGAGAACATATTGCAAACTTTGGACTACACAAAATCAGGTCCAATGATAACCACTAGATTCACCAGAAGAAAATGTCTAAGGCTCGATTTGGCATTATTAGCGGTTTGATAAGCGGATAGCAGTTTAACTAGCGGATAGCGGATAATAGATGATGATTAGTGGTTAGACGTTGTAACAAATAAGTGTTTGATAAGCTTAGCGGTAAAATTAGCTCATGAATATAAAATGACATAATTAGACATTCGACAAATTATTTAATTTAAGCACTATACAAATTCTATTATAATACAATAAATTAAATATTTATATCCTAAATAAATAAAATAAAATTTCACAACTAATTTTTTTGTTAAAATATATAGAAATTTATATTGACAATAAATTTTATATAGTGACCCATGATATAAAAATATTAATTATGAAATTATTTTTTATTCATTTTTAACATATAAATAATTTGTAATTAATTATGCATGAATATAAAAAGAAATATAGCTAAATGATTATAAAATAAAAATGAGAAAATAATAAGATAAGTTAGAAAGAAATAATACATTTGAATAAGGGTAAAATTGAAAAAAATTATATAACACTAACCTCTAATCGCTAAACTCTAGTAGAAGTAGCTTTTCAATATTTTCATATGAAATGCTAAACGCTACTTATTTTTATCATGTACCAAACAAAAGAATTAACGTTTAAACCGCTAAACGCAACTTGAAATGCTAATTTTGATGTTGCCAAACAAAGCCTAAGAGTATCAAGGAGGAGGAAGAGGTGTCAGCATGTTTTTGAGTCGACAGAAGAGAAATACCACATCCATCATCCACAAGAAGCATCCTCTCAGCCCAATCAACTAAGAGAAACAATGTACTCCTGTCCATGTTCAACAGGAAAGCCTGCAGAAGGGCGCTCATGTGAAAATATTCGTGCTCCAAAATGAAGTTGTGCCAAAGCCTAAAGTCGCCAAAGATAGGGTCTAACAATAAGGAATATCATCACCACTCCCACTGGCAAAAGGTAAAACCTTTGCATATTGTTGATTGAGAATCCTAAGAGAGGTCGTGGATGTAAGATGAAAAATAAAATACAACAACGAAGATGCCCCTCAGAAAAGAAATGAGGTTTACAAAGATTAAGGACTCCCTAATCATAGTCCAACTGTACAATCCTCTAAACCCCAAATTATAAACCTTAAAGGCAAAGGTGTCATGTAACTGAAACAATAGTAGAGAATTATAATTAGAAATATATGATACTTGAATATATGAATGAAAAGTTGTTCACTTATATTTAATTGAATCATATTTTTCTTAACAAAAGTTAATTGTTTAAGACATACTTGAATATTTACAAAAATAATATGGACTATAACCAATCTTTGCATATTCTATAAAATAATGATGATAATAGGATTAACTTTCTCAATGTCTAAGGTCGAATTGCTATGTGAAGGGTTTTTACGTCTCGTTTATATTTGTTCATTGAAAAACATGTGAACATACCTGAAATATTTTGACAAAAATGTAAACAACATGACACAACCCATTGTCTATTATCCTTCAATTTTTAAATATAAAAAATGTTTAGGGATTTTCATTTTTATTCTTTCAAAACCAGATATTGTTAGGTCAGCATATATGAGGGTCTTGCTTTGACTCTCAAACAACATATTTCATATTTGGGTTTCTGTTAATGCCCCTAAAGGAGAGCATCATGGAATCATCCACCACGCTCTGTAGGAGTTTCGCCATGCAGTCATCATCGCCTTTAAAGTATTAGCTTTCTGCAATAGAGCAATTGGCAAACTCAAGTACTTGACCACTAAATAAGCAAAATTACATACATAAGAAACAAAATTGATTAAGATTCAATTTTTCCTTTACACCAAAGTACATTAGAACACTAGGGCGGTGTTTGCTAGATGAATAAACTGGTGAATAACTAATTATTCTAAGAATAATGTCAAGCATAATTTAGAATTAGAGTAAGCTAGTCTTCCTTAAAACCACCTAAAAATCAACAAAACCACTCTTTTTGTAACCATTGATGGAATATCGATTGTTTTTTATAGCAAGAATCAAGCTATTCCTCATTTATTTACTTTTTCAACAATATTTCATATTCTATTCATTTTATTCCAAACAAAATATAACAAAAAGAATAACTTACTTTGTAGAATAAATAAGAATATATATATATATGTATATATATTCTACCTTATTATTCCTATAAAGTTTATTCACAAACCAAACACCCCTGAATTTTTATCCAACTGCATAACATTATCCAATCCACATGCCAAATGCAACAAAAAATTGGATAGAGACCAAGAATTCAACATAGTTAACTTTAGTATGGATGCAGGCGCGGGAAATGATAAAGTCCTGTTCGTATGTGATAGTAACAAGCAAGCAGTAGTCAAGCACAAAAATGAATCATCGTATAGAGAAATAAATGTTCATTGCATTCTAACAAATTTGCTCTATTTTCAAGTTGATCAAACCTATATGAACAACAACAAATCCAAACTAGCAGATTTGTCAAATAACAGAAAATAAGCTTGAAAAGGAGGAGCAAGGAACAATGACGAACAAACAGGCTTACTTCACGGGTGGCTCCCTGTCCTTTCGAATCATTCTATCCATATCATCATAAGGAAACACCAAATTCTGCAAGCTCGCAGCTTTGATCCATTTTGGCAAGAACCTCTTGCCGATCAGCCCGTAGACCCTCTCCCGCATCGGCGCAGGCGACTCCCGCGGGTACCGCTGCAGGAAATATTCCGCAAACGCCAACTCGAGCACGTACTGGCCGAGGAACCAAAGCCGCGAGTGACCATTCCTCACGTGCCGCGCCTTGGTCCGCTCGCTGGACTCCTGGAGGTGTTGGAACGCGAGGTACAGCAAAGTATCGAACTGCTTCGCAGGGTTGTCGTCGCCAAGCCTGTCTGATGGCTCGAGCGGGTAACCCAGCGCCTGCTTGGCCTCGAGGAGGTACTCGTCGATCCAGGTGCGGTCGGCGGCATTGAGGCGGGCGGACGGCAGGCAGGAGCTCAGAAGGGGGAAGGATTTGAGGGACAACTGGGGGCTTTTGAGGAAACGTTCGACGAGCCTGGCGTCGTCCAACGGGGGCTTGAGGATGAAGCGGCGCGGGGGCAGCTTCTTCTTGGGAAAGGCGACCTTTTTCCGCTCGGCGAGCTCGCGCAGAAGGCGATGAGGGCTGTTGGCCGGGACGGATGGAGCGGGGAAGGAGTCCCGGGAGGCTGCATCGTCCGAGGAGGTGGGGGAAGAGGTGGCGACGGCGAGGGTGCATGGGTTAGGGTTCCGGCGATGAGTACTGGGGTAGATGTGGCGGTGATGGAAAGGGGAGAGGGAGGAGGAGAAGGAGAGCTCCATTAATGGCCGAGATGGGAGCTCGTCAGTGGAAGGAGGAAGGGAACCTAATAAGCGAGGGGTTTTGCAGGAGGGGATAAGGGAGAGTGGAGGGGATTCCGTGTTGTGAAGTAACCGCGCTGGAAATCTTACTATGCGTTTTCTGACCGTTGGATTCTAATCGTCGACGGTAGATATGAAAGAAGCGGAAAAAAGGAAAGGGAAATTACTTCTTGGGCCTGGGTTTTACTTAAGTAGGCCGTTAAGACAAATGTGTCTACTCTTGAACTGGGCTAAAACTTGTCGTCCATTAAACTTTGTTCCTTTTTTTTTCTCCCTTCAATCGGATTTATGCACCATGAATCAATTTGATCAACAAAATTTCATTCCACTTTTTTCATCATTTTGATCATTAAACTAATTCGATATTAATAATCTTCAACAAACATAAAATTGAAATTACAGGATTATGTCAATGAGATACAAATTTCAGGACGGTCTTACAAGGGAAATATAACAGAAAAAAATGGATTGGTGTTGTCAGAGAAGTATCTTTGAGAAAACTTTTATTACTTCATAAGATATTATAATTTTGTATTTCACATTTACAAAATTATTTATTCTTTGGGTATTTTTTTTGTAAATTCTCAACATTTACATTTTATGGATCTTATTCAATTGAATTCAAATGTATATTTTTTGCTTATTTACGATGTTAAGATAAGTTTTTTTTTAAAAAAAAAGGACGCAGAAACGCCACTCACGCCATTTTGATATTGAGCTTTAAAATTTCATTTTTTTTTATGGAAATCTAACAACAATTTTAAGTTTGTGGATCGATAAATCAGATTCACTTTATTATTATCTTTTTGCACCATATATATACATTGGAAAATTTTGTTCAAAAATTATTTGGCACCAAAACGCAAGTAAATGTTCTTATGTTTGTAGTGGGGTAAGGAATATTTGATCTTTTAGAACAAAAAATCGGTTGTCTCAGTCTCTTAATCAAGCATTAGTTAGTTAATTTAATCAAAACATTGAGTGATTCTCCAACCTGGCCATTAAGGGACAAAGCCACCACAAAGTTATATATTCTCCCCTACACCACCACCTCATTCCAACGGGAATCTGAATCTGTCCGATGAATATATCAGATTAAACGATTCAATATTATTTTGCCATATAAAACCATCCGTTCCTAATCGTACAATCTTCTTCTAATATGATGTTCAATGTCAAATTTGAGCAATCTGGGTTGGCTCATAACCTGTGTTTGCATGTGAGATTGTCTCTAATTTTATTACGTGATACCGTCGGTTCAACTAAGTAATTATATAATTTTAAAATTCATTTTGATAGATGAAAAAAATAATTATACATAAATTTATGATCACCTCGGGTCGTTACAATCTTCCTCTCATACATAATCTTCAATGTCATATTTGAGCGATCTATATTGACTCGTGACCTGTGTTTATACGTGAAATAATTATATAAATTTAAATTGTAATTTGATAGGTGAAGAAGCAATCCTACATAAATTTGTTATCACTTTCTTATTTTGCTCAATTATTTATTGATACTTTTAATCGTAGATTTTGTATCGTAGACAAATAATCTTATGAGGCTGTTTGATAGAGGAACAAAATAAAAATTAACTCCTTATTCCTTCTTTTTTTTCATCCAAACACCATTTTAAACATTGTGTGACACGCATTTTTAATGATTGCAAGAACAACATAAAATAGAGATAAAAATATTCTTGTCTTTTCCTAGAACTTACTTACTCTTATTTTATTCTTATTACGAGAATATCTTGAGATCAAATTTATTTATTCTACCATTATTTCTACCATAGCCAAACAGCTCCCATGTGTTTGATTTTGAACATATGGATGCATGCACCAGTGGAAGGAAGAATTTTTTGTGTGTGCCGAGGCAAAAGCAATAGGTTCCTGCATATGGCGTCTTCATGAATCTTTCATTTTGTTCCTTTCTATCATGAACAACTATTATTAGCGACGGAATATAATATGGAAAACAACAACTCGGAAACACTATCGTTCCTTGGCACAAAATGTTGACCTCGGACAAAACACACATGGCATTGCAACCCAATGAGACATATTTGATAGATTTTGAATATTGTGCTTGATTGTCACAGCATCTTATAATAATATAATTAATACACAATAACAACAACTTTTAAAAATGAAAAAGCATCTTTATTAAAAACTATAATTCGTTCATAACGTAATAATTTAAACAACAAGATCATTCCGCTCTATTAATAATTAAATCTTTCGATAATAATTTAAAGTTACAAATAAATTACTTTTATTTAACTTTGACATTTTATTACATAAAAAGACTCATTATTCCATCATTACCGAGACACTTATATTATAGCTTTAAAATGCCCAATTTTTTTTATCATGAGATTGAGTCGTCCATCTCGTATTCCTAGTCATTTGTAAAGGATTTAAAATGCAAACTTTCCGCTTGATACTACTAATACATATTATAAATTATATCATAATCGTTACATGACATAATATCATTATACTTTCATAATAAGAAAAACATAAACGTTCATAACATATAACCCAAGGACATTTCTAATTATGTGACATCATTATTTTTTCATTAACACAAATTTTTTTCATTCAAACTCATTGTCTCAACCAACCTTGATTAACACAAATTTTGCTTTGTAGGATGCTAATCCAACTCACTTATCATTAGGTCAAATCAGGGAGCATGATGTAGTAATCACTCACGCATTGAGTTGTCCATGAGCGAATCAAGGATGAAAGTACAATCACCTGATGATTTGTAAGTGCATTAACCTTATGTACATATAAGTTTACAAGACAGGCCTTTTTTTTCCTTACAAGTTAACACATAAATGTGGTTATTAATGATCTCAAATATACAGTGGAACTTATTTTATCTTTGCACTTTTTTCTAAATGATGATAAACTTTGTATTAATGTATAAAATATTAATTCAATCTTCATGTATAATTTTTCTTTCTCAAATATTAGTTCATATTCAATCTACATGTATAAAGTAGAGTTGGAAATGTTTCACCAAGCTACCCGACAAAAAGCTGCCCATTAAATTAATTACATTTTGCATATATTTTTTTAAAATTTTAATTACTTATTAACTTTGATACTGAAAAAAGTAATTAGTTGCATTTAAGCATAAGAGTGTGTGTTACGGCCCTGTTTTTTTTTAAGGAAAACGATAACTTTGGGGGCACAACTTTTGATTGTAAAAGGAGCTTAGGCCTGCGGCCATGAACAGCTATGGGACAACTTAAATATTGAGCTCAATATTCCCACTTTGAGAGTTGCAAGATAAATCTCAATTTAACCTTCTTTTTATATACAAAAAAAAAAAAGAGAGTTGCAGGCACTTTCAACCTTCCGGCATCATTTACACAATATAGTAAAAAAAAAATTATATGACGTGTTTATGAATTTGAGTTAGAGAAAGATACATGTTGATTTGTAGTACACACTTAACTAGGCTCTAGCATTCTACGTAAGAATAAAATTAAAAGCGAATTTAATTTCTGAGTTCAGAGTTGTTTACAATTTTGGTTTAGTGCAATTCATCACATAAAAAATTAGAGGAAAATATTTTTTCATAAGAATTTAAAGAAATTTACAAATACTTTTTAATGTACTAATCATTTTATAAAAAAAGTTTAAATCCTTATTTTATATTTTTTTATAGTCAACCTTCCAATCCTGTGGACACTAATGATTAGGAGAGGTCCATCATTGAATTAAATTATTTTAATAAAATCATTCTACGTCGCATGCCTCTTAGTGATAAATGAGGCTATCAATAAAAAAAATTTACATTAAAAATAGGATTCTTTTCTCAAATCTTCCCTCAATTATGATGAGTTTTTACGTCTACTTCTGACTTTAGAACTTGTTCTTCTAAAATATATCGTAATTTTTATTTTGGTCCATATGTTAAGTTCGGTTAATTTTTTTGTTATTTTTTATTTATGAAATAATTAAATCGTCCTTTTCAGTTCTCTCATATGTTCTAATAATTTAAAATATAAAATAATTATATAATAATACATTAAAAGAAAATGTAATAAAAGGGGACAAGATGATTAAAATAGAGAAATTAAAAATTTAGGGGTGATTTATGAAAATAATCATATATTTTCTTTTACTCAAAATTGTTTTTCCTTTAGCCAACACAGTTTATTTTACCCGTTTGTTTTGCTACAACCCAAAAGTATTTTTTTATTTATATAAAAAGACAAAATTTTCTTTTATTATGGAACAATTTTTTTTGCTTTACCTAAAACAAAATAATTTTAAATTTATTCAAGAGACAAATCTGTTTTTCTTTAGTAAAAAAATAGCTTTGTTATTTTTACCCACAAAAAATATTTTGCTTTATCCAAAATATCTTTTGTCTACCAAATAACCTTTGTTAGTTACCAAGAAATAAAACTGTTCACTTCAACCCAAAAATCATGTTTCTTTGCCTATTTTTTTTTCTTTAGCCGAAGTAAACTTGTTTACTTACAAAAGACATAAAAATATTCTTTTTCGTCAATTGGTCACAAGAATATGGAGAATCCCAATTCTCATTGTGAAATATTGCAAAATGAAAAAAAAAAAAGGAAAATCGACGACAAAATCGCACACGAGCTCGCACGTTGCCCAAGAAGTTGTCACCTTCGTTCCCCGTCTCTGTATTGTTTCTTGGAATCAGATAATTAAAATTTATTCTCTCTCATCCTTTCCTCGCCTCTTTGCCTTCCTTTGTCTCTCTATCTACTTTCTCTATTCCTTTATACCCCTTTCTTTCTTTTCTTTTGTTTTCTTCTCCAATCCAGCATTTTCCTTTTTTTCTCTTGTAAAAAGTTTTTTTTTAATTTAAGTTTGAAGCATGGAATGTAGAGTTGCAGAGAGAAACTTAATATTTATTTATTTATTGCAGGATAAACTCCAAGATATGCCACCAAATGATGCTGTTGTATACTTTGCATCTCGTCCTCCACTGTAACACCAAGTTTTCAAAACATTCTTTGTTTGATACTCCTCACTTGCATCCAAACACTTCTACAGAGCTGTATCAGAACCACGTTTGTACATTGCTCTTCCTTTGCCACTGTCAATCAAAACCATAACATTTGTTTTTCCCTTTTGTTCTCCTAGCAGCAATCAATCCTGGATGCTCTCTGGTCGTTCTCAGACTAAACCTGGGAGCTCTCTCCTGAGCTTGGCCGTGTCCCCTTCCTCGCCCTCTTTCCATCCCATCCTGTGAGCATCAATCTGCAACCACAAGACCACATTATTAGCGTTGCGAGGGACATGAGGCATCTCTCTCCTCAATCCTGTTCTGATTCCTTTGTTACTTTCCCTTTTGTTGTTGTTGTTGTTTGTGTTGATGAGTGAGCATCATGTTAACCTTTTGAAGCTGTCTTTGTGATAATGCAGCATATATACTTGAAGCTTTTTTTTTTCATCTTGAAAACCCTGTTTGGGCATCTGAAAGGCAGCACTGACAAGCAGCAAGCAGCTGCTTGCTTGGCTTTCTCCTGTGCTGAGTGAGAAGGAACAGATACCTGTTCTCCTTCTTCCGTCCATGGAGAGCAACGAGCAGAACTGTGCCAAAGGCCTTCTCCTCCTCTTCCTGCTCCTCTTCGTCGGCCCGACTCCTTCCCGAGCCCTCCACTCGGAGCCAATCTTCTCCAACTCCCCGACTTCCTCTCCCACGCCAGACGCCGCTGCCGCCAAGGCGGCGACCGCCCACGCTGTCCGCAGCGTCCTCCTCGGCGCCATGCTCGGCTCTCTCACCGGCATCGCCGCGGCCGCCTTCGTCTTGTACCTCATCCGCCTCTTCCTGCTGTTCGCCCACCGCGCGCCCATTCTCAAGGGGCCCGTCATCTTCTTCCCTTCCATCTCCCCCAGGACCCTGCAGCTCGCCCTCTCCAGTGACGCGCAACCCCCGCCGCAGCTCCTCGGTTCCAGCCCCCGCGGCAAGTACTACAAAGTGGTCCTCGACGACGAGCTCGCCCTGGCCGCGAAGCAGCTCGAGCCGCTCCATGGCGACGGCGACGGCAGCTCCACGGCCGCCCAGAGCTCCAACTCCCATAAAAGGAGGGTGCAGAGGGAGCTGGAGATGCTGGCCAGGGTCAAGCACCGGAACGTCATGAGCCTGCGGGCATACGTCCGCGGCCATTGTCGTTTCACGCTGGTGTACGACTACGTGCCAGGGGGCAGCCTTGAGGACGCTATGGGACGGGTGCGGTCGCAGCAGATCACGCTGGGCTGGGAAGCCAGGCACCGGATTGCCGTCGGGATCGCCAAAGGGCTGAGGTACCTGCACTTCGAGTGCCTCCCCAAGATTCTTCATTACAGGCTGCGGCCGTCCAACGTGATGCTGGACGAAGGTTTGGAGCCAAGGTTGGGGGACGCCGGACTGGCCACGCTGATCCCACCATGTCTAGACGCTCCTGGTGCTGCCGACTATGTCGCCCCCGAGTGTTTCCAGAGTTGCAGGTATTAGGAGATGCCTTTCATGTCACTATGAATTAAAATCAGACTTCATACTCGTCAACTTTAAATTTGTGAGCGAGGAGCGGTGAATTAATCTTCAATTCAAACCTGCAATACTTAATTCGTTTCATCTTCTGAATTTATATATCAATCTGTCTATCTGTGTTCCTAAATATTGTCTTCAATCATCAATTATGTTTGTAAAAGTTCATTGGATTGATTCCTCTGTCACTTAAGAATGATTGACAGTGGTGTTCTTGAATGCTTCCTCGGCAATTAAGAATGATGTTTCATTTAGTTTCATAATGTATGATGAGGCACAATCTCTCATGTAATTCCTACACAAAATGTCGGAAATAAATGAACAGGAACCTAAGATTTAAACTTAGATCCCCATCTCGTGACCCACATGCTGAAAGATGGCTCTAGAAATAATTCTAATCCTACATTATTGAGTTGGATTCCCGGAGCCCGCTCACGTAACAATTGCTGTCTAGATGTTGCTGCAAACAGGAGATTTGAAGTTTAGCATCAAGGAGTTGTATCATTTGCAGGATTGGATCCTTGTTTTAGTTGTTTAACCATTTTCTGAAAGAAATGGCTGATGATGGCTTATTTCATTTCGCAGGTATACAGATAAGAGCGATGTCTACAGTTTCGGAGTGATCCTCGCTGTGTTATTGACGGGAAAAGACCAACTGGATCCATTTTTCGCAGGAGAGACAGGGCGAGGCAGCCTGGGCCGGTGGCTTAGACACCTGCAGCAAGCCGGAGAAGCTCGAGAAGCATTGGACAAGGGCATCCTAGGGGAGGAATTGGAGGAGGAGGAGATGTTGATGGCAATCAGAATAGCACTGGTGTGCCAGTCCGACTTGCCGGCTGACCGGCCGTCGAGCGATGAGCTCGTCGCAATGCTTACCCAGCTCCATAGCTTTTGATTGATACACACTGACGGACGGGTTGCTCGCCGTTGTTCTAAGTTGCCATCTTTGTATTATACAAACCCAATACAACTGTGCTATTCAGGTGATTGATTGTAAGCTTCTGTCAATGTTGGCATCTATAAAATGGGCGAGCATGAAAAACTGTCGTTCTTTCTCCCGCATCACATGTCTGCAATCTTAATTGCTGCTGCGGAATGCAACTCTCGGCGGACTTCAGTTTGCTGAACCTTCGCAATTGTGAATGTTTGGCATTGAGTGCAACTCGGAATTATTCAAGACAAGTAAATGCTTTCCTAGATGGGGTGCTGAACTAGGAAATGTGTTAGAATTGCAGATGACTTTGTAGTGGACGGGAACCAGCTGCTTTAATTGTGCATGGGTGCTTTCTCTCATTTGCCCCAAGGGACCATTTCTCGAGCCGGAGACGCCAACTTTCCTCTGCGAAAAGACATGGAGTAGCAGTTCCAATGTAGTTTTACTGTCATTGTGTTTTTAACACTTTTACCACATAAGACTCTCTCTCTCTCTCTCTCTCTCTCACACACACACACACTGGGAGCATGAAAAGGTTGTGAGGAGAGCATGCAGGGCCGCAGGCGTTGCAGGCATGGAGCCAGCTGGAGTCATGGGATTTTGTCCGTTGAGGAGATTAGCTTCAATACAAACAAGAAAAAGACAGCTACAACTTATGACTGATGTCCCAAAATGTTAGGAAGTGAAACAATGAATTTGAGAAGATATGGATGCTTAGCCAGCTGATTTTAGGATAAAATCAGTCTTCTAACAAATAAAAAGTTCAAAAATACAAAGCTATGTTTTATTTCTCCCCACAAAAAGATGTCGGATGGGAAAACATTTTCGTCATAAAAGGAAAATAATTCCTCCAAAAATACGTATAACTTTTTGTTTGACCAAAAAGAAATTGTTTAAACGAAAACTAACTTTTTTTTTAAAAAAACTTAACTTGAAAATGATCAAGGCCTCTTTCTTTAGGCCACCGATTCTTGTGGTTTAGGAGAATGGGCTTAGTATCAGAAGGGCCCACTGGGCAACCCATGCTTCGTGGTTTACAATTACCGCAAAGAGTAATCATTTTCCAATTTTTGTTTGGCAATGATATTTCATCTTTTATCAACATCATAAGACGGGCCTAAGATTGAAGGTCTTAATATCAGTTCCGAGATAGTAAGGTCCTAGTTATTTTAAAAGATAAAAAAGTAATAAATTTTGCAAACTCAACTCATATATTACACTTCAATAAGTCATCGTTCCATTAATTTATAAGTCAAAAAAGATTATATCATAATAAGAATGAAAAACAAAATATATTAAATTTCAACCAACTTAATAATATTATTTAAATAAAATTATTAATCATACGAGAATGCATAAAATAGGATAAGATCTTACAACCTAGATTAAGATTCTATTAAATACACATAAGACCCTCAAATATAATTATACAATTGTTTTGCCTACTTATCACAACCACTCATTAAAAAAAACTTTTGGGACCAATAAAGAATTTGATATATTCATAAATTCTCATTAGAGCCAAGAGTCTCTTTGGCAATATTAACTAACGAAGGGGTGGGATGGAGTGGTGTATGAAGAGATGGAATGGTTGATGTGTCATTAGAAAGTTCATATTTGAATAATGAGTTGTAAAAAAAATTTAATGATTCTTAATAATATTTTTTTATCACGAAAATTTGAAAATAAGTCACTGCTATATGTGACGAATCTATGATAAAATTTGTTAGTCGCTATTGTTTAAAATCATAAAAAACTAAATCAAATGGTCCATAAGTATAAGACATTATGCATTTCAATAGAACTATCGTTTGATCATATAATATTATTTTTTAATTTAACTACAATTGTCCATGCATAAACGTACATCTGGATTCATCGATCATCAATAAGGGTTTGATACCATCATTATAACATGTGTACAAGGCATGATAACAAGAATCTAATATCATGAAATTCAAATAGAATTTAACATATCATAAATTGATAAATTTCAAATAACATGTACCTAGATTAATTTTCTTAGAATTAAAGTAGGAGGAAGATGAGAGTGCATATGCAACATAGAGCATGCATTCCTTGTAGATAATTAATCTAATGATAATTAACTTAGCATAGTCAAATTTAATTGATCAAATTATACATAATTAAGGATAGAAAATCTAAACCATCAAGTTAATAATTGAACTTGATATTAGTTTATATTATCGCATTAAAACATATTGAATAACAAGATCACCACAATAATTGATTTAAATTAGAAAAAAATGGAGTTCAATTTTTATGATTGCTTGTTCTTTTTATTTTTAAATTTATTTTTTTCTCATATTGAGAACTTGACTTCCTTTATAACAAAAAAAAACTCAATACTAGTTATCATGTAGAATTAAAAAAGAACTCAGCAACAATATATCATATAATTTTATATCAAGAATCACGTGATGCACTCCGCCTAATCCTTTTTAGTAGTTAAATTTATGTCGTCAAAGGGCAACTCATTTTTTTGTTTATACAATAGGTCGTCCCGAAGCTATTAACACTCTATACGATTTTAAGGCAAGAGCAAAAGAGTATTCTCGTAATCAATGATTGACCGTACTAATTAGTTGCCCCAAACATCATTAGTTAGGGTATGCTTGGTCCAAAATTCATCAAGAAGAAGAAAAGTAAAGAATGACGAAGAAAGAACGAGAAGAGAATGCATGATAATGAAGATGAAGAGTTACCTTTTTTGTTGATATCATGTAAGGAAAGAAAAGAGAATTGAATGAATGTTAAGTGATAATTTTATTTAAATAAATTTATCTTATATATATACTTATATGCATAATTTATATAGTCAAAGATGAAAACACATAATAAATATATCTTTCCACTCCATTTTGGGGTGAAAGAAAAATGTGATATTAAAGAAGGATGAAAAGAAAAGTCTTCTTTTTTTTTGTCTCCAATTTAAATTCAAATGAACAAGTAGAATAATTTTTCTCTTTTCTCTTTTCATTGATTTCTCTTTTTTCATTCTCAACCAAAGTGACCCTTAAGAGCAACTCATATTGATTTTGATGTAGCATCGGTAATCAAATTAATAAGTATTATCAAAATTATATTAATTGTTTTCCTAAAGCATATATAAATAAGAATGAAAAAAATAACATAATAGGATAAAGTTGTATGCCAATATGATAAATTTATCATAGTCAACCACATACACGCAACATAATTTTTTGAAAAAAAAATAAAATAGATCAACTTAATAATAAAAAAACATAAGATAAATGTTTATTACTTTTAGGTATTGACAATTCCTGAAGCCAAAATTTATTTTGTATTTCACTTCATAAACCTCACTTTCAAAATTTTATTTATATTTATAGGATAGCTCCACTTTGGATAAATGATAAACAACTTACACATTTATATTTGAACATGTCAAACACATGCTATCTTATCAGAAAAAAAAAATACTTGGCCTCGGTCATTGTCATCAATTGTCATACTTGCCAGCTTCAAGATATGAAACTTTCATTGTTTTCATCAATTATCTTCTCTTCAAACGAGACGATCATGCTTATCTAAATAACTAACGCATATTCCCTTTCTCCCTGCTTCAAAGAATAACAAGCATATTTTGCTGAAAAATTATTTGACAGAAATAATTTTGTACTCGTTGTGTTTAAAACCTAAACAAATATCAATAGATTTGTTTTATTGAAGTTGATCAAAAGTTTGTATAGGTTTCTTTCAGAAAAAAAAATATTTTTTTAACCACATAAGGAATACAAAATTTTGATTTCCATAAAACCAAATTTATTATATGTTAAACTTAAAATTGATTTCCTAGTGAACAAATTGTACGCTCAATCAATCAACGCTTTTACTTTCTCTATCTCTCAGATCATGATTGATCCGAGTAGCTCCTGCCGACTACTAACCCAACACACCAAAACCCATCCGCTAAACTAAAAAAAAAAAGAACAGAGAAAAAAAAAAATTGTCCCCCGGGCTCCACACAGACCTCCTCGACTACCAACACCGTCGCCACACCTCGTGGTCCAAGTCAAAACAGCATACGGCCGGACGTTTACACCGTCCGGCCCGAGTCAAACGAATTAAACTGCCCGGTCCGAGTCGAACGAGATTAAAGCCATCCGTCAGGTAAACTGGGGAATCCAATCGAATCGTCCCCGCTTCCTGAAACGCTTTTCGTCCGACCCGCCCGTGACCATACGGTCTGACTCGAATCAAGTCACCTATTGGTGAGCTCACCCCCGCCCTCCCCGGGAGCATGCTGCTGTCCCACAAAAAGGAAACCTTCCTCTCTCCTCCTCCTTTGTGTGCTGTCGAGACGAGTGGGGGGTGAGGAGAGAGAGAGAAAGAGAGAGAGAGAGGTAGGAGGCGAAGAAGAGGTGGTCCGGAGCAGTCCCTTCGATTTCTAGGGTTCAAGCGGAGCTCCCGGAGCTCGATCCCTTCCGATCGGACAGAGGATTCCCCGGCATCGATCGCGCACGGTTCGTCTCCCCCTTTCCGCGCGATCCCCGCGGGGGCAGAAGCAATCGCCCGACAGGGACGGTGAATGATGGCCACGCCTGCGGCGGAGGAGATGGAAGTCAACAGCTCCGGCGGCGTCGTCGTAGGTGCGGGGACGATCTGCCTCGCCCGATTGCCGCGGCGAGCGGATCGGCTTTTTGTTTTGTTAGGTGTTTTCGAATCGAATTAGGGCTTCTTCTCACCTGGAACGGCTTTCTTTTTTGGCGATGGTCGCAGATGCGGAGGAGGCTTTGTACACGGAGCTGTGGCACGCATGCGCCGGGCCGCTGGTGACGGTCCCCCGAAAGGGGGAGAGGGTTTTCTACTTTCCACAGGGGCATTTGGAACAGGTTTTTGGGCCTCCTGACTTGTTCCCGTTTCTCTTCTGATGCCGTCCGATTCATCAAGATTCTTTTGGGGGATTCCACTTTATTCGTTGAATTGCTTCTTTGGTCTGATTAGGTGGAGGCTTCCACAAATCAGGTGGCCGACAAGCAGATGCGAGTATATGATCTACCCTCGAAGATACTGTGTCGCGTTATCAATGTCGAGCTGAAGGTATAATGTGAAATATTTCATTTTTTTTAATTTCAAGGGGATTGAGTTTGTTGCTGTCCATATTTAGTGGTTGATAATTGCGAACTCAATTCTTTTCTTTTTCTAGGCGGAGCCAGAGACGGATGAGGTATTTGCCCAATTGACGCTGCTTCCTGAGGCAAATGTAAGAGCTTAAGTGATGTATGGTTGTAGCTTATGTGTTGTCCATATCTAGTTAGATTTATTTTTCGTGTTTCTGCTCCCTATTCTACCATAGCAAGATGAGAATGCTGTTGAAAAAGAAGCTGTCCCTCCTCCGCCACAAAGGCCCCATGTTCACTCCTTCTGCAAGACATTGACAGCATCGGACACTAGTACCCATGGTGGGTTCTCCGTTCTGAGGAGACATGCTGATGAGTGCCTTCCTCCACTTGTAAGGCCTTGAAAATTTTGCTTGAGTTGATGCATGTTTTTCTTGTACATTTTTTCTGTTATTATACATCTGGACTTAATGTATTTATGCTATTTCTTTGACATAAGGACATGCGTCAGCAACCTCCTAACCAGGAATTAGTGGCAAAGGATTTGCATGGGGTGGAATGGCGCTTCCGGCACATCTTCCGGGGTAATGATGTTGTCAATGTGTAGCCATCTGCTCACTTAATAGCTATATTGAACCATTATGAAGTGATTTCTTTTTGACTAATATCTAATTGATGACGTTAGATGACTAAAACCATCTGTTGTGCTAATATTTTCTGTTAAATCCTAGTTTTACTTTTGCTGGCTCTTCCTTGTGAACCTATTTGCAATATCTAAAGGTGTCTTTGAATTGACAAGTTTCATTGTGAATCATTATTTCTAATGAGATGTAGTCCTAATGGATTTGCATTCACCCTGTTGTATGTTCATCTGTGATGCTGAATACATATGTAAACCATTTAAAAGCATTCAATCCTGTCGAAAATTTAGAATTTCAAGTTGAAATTCGAAAGAGTTATCTAACTACTAAAACCTCATTGATTGTTGCATTCTCTGTTCCTGTGGTGTTTAAATATTGTCACTGTTTGTTATTTACTTAACCCCGTTGTCTAAATTACTGAAAGTTTAGGCCAACCAAGGAGACATCTGCTCCAAAGTGGCTGGAGTATTTTTGTCAGCTCCAAGAGGCTTGTTGCTGGAGATGCGTTTATTTTTCTGAGGTATTTTCTCCTTATGGTTTTTATTTTTACTTGAGTTATCCTGTTCGCCATGACTTATGTTTTGAAATGTATTGGCACCTAGAGGACAAAGTGGACAGCTGCGTGTCGGTGTAAGACGAGCTATGAGACAACAAACAAATGTACCATCTTCGGTCATATCAAGCCATAGTATGCACCTTGGCGTCCTTGCAACAGCTTGGCATGCTGTCACTACAAAAACATTTTTCACAGTCTATTACAAACCAAGGTATACAACTGAACTTTTATTGGTGATGTTCTCATGAGATCTTATTACTTAGTTTTTCAATATGATGACTCAAATGGAGGATGATTGATTCCTTGTTTGGTTTTATTGTGTTGCCTGGTTTTAGAATAATTAGTTCGGATGGATTCTACTATTTCCATTTGGTTTGACTTGAGAATTAATGAATAGGACAAGTCCATCTGAGTTCATTGTACCATATGATGAGTACATGGAATCACTCAAGAGAAGCTATTCCATTGGAATGAGATTCAAAATGAGATTTGAAGGTGACGAGGCCCCAGAACAGAGGTATCAATATCTTTTCTTATTTTGTTGTTGACACAGCTGAGCCTTTGATCTTTTCTAACATGTAAATGATGCAAGTGAAATATTTATAGTTCATTCTCAATATGACAGGTTTACAGGCACTGTAATTGACATAGGAGATGTGGACTCCAGCTTGTGGCCTGAATCAAAGTGGAGGTGCCTAAAGGTAATGTGTCCACTGATAGTATCCAACATGCTGTTTGTTTTCGTTTTAAAAGAAAACTAACCATTTATTTTAACATTGTTGAAATCTTCATCCTTTCTTCCATTTTTATCTTGTTATCAGGTACGATGGGATGAGATCTCATCTATTGCTCGACCAGAGAGAGTTTGTCCGTGGAAAATAGAACCTGTTTTCACTCATCCAGTTAGCCCACTTCCCATGCCCAGAACCAAAAAGTCACGACAAACTGTTGTGGGTTCATCTCCTGATTCATGTATTCCTGCAATAGAAGGTACTTTGTTATTTCATTGACAGGCATGGAAAATATTGAAAGCTATTGCAAAGTAATTTTGCTATTGTTTTGTGTTTGTGCAATTCATACTTGATAATATTTTTCTGAAGGAACAGCAAAAGCAATGGTAGACTCTTCCCACCTTCATGGAATTCCCAGGGCCTTGCAAGATCAAGAAATCATGGCATCAAAAGGCAACAACGAGAGTAGTGAGTTAGATGCCAATAATTCTACATTATGGGGCCCACCACCAAACCAAGAGAAAAGTGACAATGTGTGTTCTCATGGAAAGTTGGATGAGAGCATTCGAATGGGTAGGCATGAACCTTCTTTTAGAGACATGCTGTCAGGATTTAAATCCTTTAGCAATGTTCAGGGTGCCTGCTCTACCATTGCTGAGCAGAATTTGGGTGATATAAATCCTTTGAGGAATTATTTTCAGAAGCAGGATGGGCGTGCTACCTGGCTCCCAACTGGCTATTCATTAACTCCAGCAAATACTTCCTTCAACATGGAGCCAAGTCTGAAAATGCAAATGCATGCTAGTGAATTGTCTTCTTGTTGGGGAGCCCAGAATATGAAGTATGGTGTATTGGGAGAGCACTCAGGAGTCCAAACTTTAGAACCTCCTAATTGGCATGGAAAGATGCGAAAGGTTTCATCAAGTGACAGCTTGTTACAACCAAGAGTGATAAGACCTCAGCCACTGTTGGCAGGTGCAAATGATATTACAAGACCGCAGGAAAGTACTAACTACAAGCTGTTTGGTTTTCATCTTGATACTATCCCTTCTGCATCTGACCAAGTAACATCACGAGCAAATAATTCTGCCAATAGATTGTTAAACCTACAAAACACAGCTCTGGAAGGAGAAGAAGCACTGGAAATTGATCATCATTCTGAGCTTTCCAAAGAAACAAAATCAATTAGCACTTCGGCAGCAGGAAGTGAACATGATGAATATATTCAAAGTTGCCCACCACATACTTATAAAGATAGTCAGTGCAAGCCTCAGGGAAGTTCTTCCAGGAGTTGCACCAAGGTTCTTTTCTTCCTTTTCAAACATTGCCTTAATCGAGGAATACCTTTGAACTGTTTGTCATCTGACATGAATGTTATATTGGGTTTAATCCTACATATTTCCTTTCATTGTGTTCAAAAGTGTTAGCACTTTATAAGTTAGCTCTTGTTTTCTCCCTCTAACCTTGTAACTGGGATATATCTGCCAAATGCTGATGCAATTATGGCTGACGTTCTGATGAATTCTTCATGTGCTTCAGGTCCATAAACAGGGCATTGCACTTGGTAGATCTGTGGATCTGTCGAAATTCAATGGTTATGATCAACTAATTGCTGAGTTGGATCGAATGTTTGACTTTGAGGGTGAATTAAAGGTTCCAATTAAGAACTGGATGGTTGTCTTCACTGATAATGAGGGTGATATGATGCTGGTTGGAGATGACCCTTGGCCGTAAGCATTCATCTTAATGCATTTTTTTTTGTTACACATTCTTAAATCACGTTTGCCCCACAATGTTTGACTGATATGTTGGTTGTTACTTGTGTTGATGAGTAGTGAATTTTGTGCTATGGTGCGCAAGATTTTTATATATACAAAAGAGGAGGTCCAAAAGATGAATGCTGCTAGTTCAAACCAGAAACTTGAAGATAATGAGGTAAATGGTCAGGAATCATTGGTAAAAGGAAAAGGGGGCTCTTTGTCTACATCAACATCTAATATGGGAAGTTTGTAGGCTTCATTCTAACCAGGCACTGTGAGTTGATTTCTTTCCTAATCAATTATTTTCTCATCCCTAGATATGAATGAAGTTGGTTGAGGCCTTATTGATCACCTATCTAACTGTAAATATGTTACCTAAGGAATAGCTTTTGTTATGGAAAATTTTTATCTGAACAAAATTTTCAGCATTTGGGTTAGTATTGCATGATTTAGGCATATGTGTAGAAAAACTGAATTTCTATCTTGTATAAAATATCTGAAAGCATTATTAATAAACTGGATGACTGCACAATGTCAGCCATCTTTCTATAAAAATATATAAATAATTTAGGCACATTTGGTTATAAGAGAACATGTACTGGGATTGACTGATGGGTATTTCCTGGTATACATTCTGTTTATAGTATGGTCCCTAGTACAAAATGATAGCAAATGTCAACTATTTCTTAATGTCCTCAATTATGCATTACAATTTAAATATTTCTTAATGTTTTCCTCAATTATGCATTGCAGTTAGATGAAAATGCTAAGAGCATTTTGTATTTCTGATGAAGTTACACAGAAAGAATATCGAAATTTATTGCATTCTTTGGTCTTTTGCAGTATCCTGAAGCCGATTAAGGGGGAATAGCTGACGTTTTATTGCGACTACTTAATGAGATGTTAGACTTCCCGATGAGTTTTAGTAAAGTTTTGAATATTGTGATTCCTGTTCCTGCTCAAAAGGCCTTCTACCTTCCTGGCTCTTGGTTATCTTATGTTATACAGGAGCTAGAGAATAGAACTCTTATCCTTATTATACTCCCATGTAAATAGCTCGTCAGTTTCATTGGTAGGAATGACGTCCCTAATCTCGGGAGATAGATAGGACCCATCTTGTTGCTTCCTCCTCCTATATTTCCAACTATTGACTCATGGTGATGGTTAAGAGTTCTATTTATCTGCATATAGAAAATATGCCTGTCATTTCTCTTTTTTTTTCCCGTGGTCTCTTTTGTAGAATATATTGTTACGTTGAAATGTTTCGTTTACTACTTTTTTCATGAATCCGTTGAAGGGTCATAACTTGTTCATACCAGTGGATTTTCTTTAAAACACTGGAGATGTTCAATTTTGGTGTAACAAGAAATGGAGATGGGAAAATAGTGGAATGGCTGATGTCTGCCACTAGTAGTACCGAGATGGGGCTTTATTGTACTACTGCCGACAGGAATCCTTGTGAGGGAGGCCCTCATGATCTGTCAATGGTAAGAGGTTGTTTGGCTTTACATCGCTCGGTTGTCGAGGTAAGAGCTTGACCTTATTTTGAGGTTTCTGAGGCAGAAAAAAAGGAGGGGTGGGGGGGGGGGGGGGGGGGGGGGGGGGGGGGTAAAAAAAGAAAGAAAGAAAAGCCTTATTTTGTTGATGTTTCATCGGTCGAGTGCCTGTGTTGTGCTTTCAAATCCTGGACCACTAATCGTCACCGTAAAGATCGTGTTTCTACTGGGACATCTGTATGCTGTTCTCACTTTTTTCTTATTTTTTCACTATTGAGGGCAGTGGTCCAACTTAGGCGTTAAAATCAATTCAGGCAACGAGTGCAACAATTCAATATCCGATCGTTTCCTGCAGACTCGGTCATCATGACCCGTCCAGAGAGGAAGAAAGAAGTCAAAGAACATGTCATTGGATCTGAAAATGGCAATTGTGAGTGCTACTTGTATTTTTTTTTTCTCCTTTGCACACTTTTATTCAATCCTGGATGGTCTCTCGTGGCTATTCAAAAACTGGTATCTTGCGCATAGTAATGGGGTTCGCATCCGCTCCCCGTTCCATACACGTTCAACACATTCTTGCATTGAACCGATGCGCCATAATTTAAATGCTTCTTGTTATGTGTCACTTGACATCCAACACAAGGCTTCTCTTTGGAGCTTGTGCCCCTTCAGACAACAATGCCATTTTAGCGGCCGTTGCGACAGCGGCATGGCAACCGACGTCGACCCACTCTGCATCCCGCCGTTGTCTGCACCTACCTCTCCAGATGACATATCACGTGTTGCTTTATCAAAGGGTTTATCCATACTCCTCGCTAAAACACCCAATGGTGAGTCCTTCAAGGGCTTTTACCATATTGTTGCTTGATATTCTCTAAGGCTGCGTTTGGTACGGGAATATTAGTATAATATTTATTTTCGAAAATTAATTGATGTGATAGAAAAGTTTGGGTTGGTGTTTGGATGAAAAAGTGTAATGATGGAGATTTAAAAAGTTAATGTGATGGATAAATTTTAGTGGGTGTTTGGATAAAAAGTAAGAACTAAGAATATAATTTATTATTTTATGAGGTATAAAATTATAGTAAATAAGAATATATTATTAATGTTATAATTTACGTAAATTGTTATATTGTTAATATTATTTTTATTTATTTTGATTAAACATTTTAAATATTATTAATATTATAATTTATGTACATTTTAAAATTCAAATATAATTTATTTTTACAAAAAAAAAATTGAATAGTTTAATTAATAAAATATTTATTAATTATTAGAACTAATTATTTTATAGTTTTTAATTAATAACATTTAATAAATTATTTTATAATATCCTTAATAATGTATTAATATAGTATAAATTATATATACATATAAACCAAAATAATTAAAAGAATAGATGAAATTTAAAAAAAAAATTTGCGGCTCGACAAAAAAAAAAGGACAAATGTTCTCGCCGAACATTGGACGAGAACATTTCGAAAAATGTTCTCGTCCAACATCACGTGTTGTTTCCGTCACGGGGTGTGTTTGGGAATATTTCACGAAGTTCTCGCGAAATGTTCCCATCCAAACACACCCTAAGTGTTCACATTCCCCTAACAAAAAAAATCACCTATTAAATTATTAATATTGCGAATTATCTTATCCGTTACGCAAAAGAAATTTATGTAGTAATTTATATTTATCTATAAAAAAGAGCACTAAATAATGTTCTTTTTACTAAAATACTGTTTTTATAACAGTTTCAACTTTATGTGATTTGGCTAAAATTTATAAATACGAATATGAAATTTATAAATTCAATTTATTACATGAATATTTTTATCAGCAATAATTTTATAGAATAAATAAGATAATAAAAAATATGATATATGTAACAAAATATGAATATTGTGTGATCAATTATATATTTTTTTATCATGTAAGTAAATATGAAAGATATATAAATAAAAAATGCTACTTGGCATTTCCTGTCGAAGCACTGTGGATTAACATTTCTTAAACAATATACATGGTTGGGCAATCTACATTGGCTACAAATTGAAATAAACAAAAAAATAATGCAGTGACCTCATATGATTTTAAGATTAGATTTCAATAATGTGAAAAGTTTATCCTCATAGTGGAGCAATAAACAATTTCTCACCACTTAAACCAATTTCAAGTTAGATTTCGCCGTAAGCAAAAATTTCTCTCCCAGATATTCACTCGTATCAATTAGACATGCGACTGAGGTGAACATCAAATTGATTGAGCTTAGTGATGGGTCAATCTTCTAACATGTGAACTTTGTGTTCTCCAATACTGTGCAGGTTGAACAACCGACACGACTTCGCCTATATTAGGGTTGAGAAATAATTCATGTTAGAGTAAACTTTTCATATACTTCTTAATTATAAATGATTATTGCACGGCTTTATTTATATCCTTCAAATTTAACTCCCTTATGTCAAGCTTGAATTTTTTATTTGCTACATTAATGTTTGGATAATTTTCAACAAGGGAAAATGAGAAAGAGGGGAAAGGAGAAAATGAGGAAGGGGAAAAAGGCTTCCTCCATTTGAGAAAGGAGGGGAAAGAATTAGTAAAAAAATTGAATGGACAATTATACCCTTTCGATATCCTATTTAAAAGGGCAAATCACTATTTTCACATATTAATAATGTTTCGACTCCTTCCCCTCTCTTTTGGGGTTGAAAAAAATGGACAAATTTCTCTCCATTTTTCTTCATTTCCTTCCATTTTTCCATGATCTATCCAAAGAAGAGGAAATAATTATTTTCCCTTCTCTTACCCCCTCTCCCGTCAATCGAAACGTGGGCTAAGGTGAGGGAAGCGGCACTCGAAGGTCAAAAGCATTACATGGGCATATTTCATTGACTTTAGTCACTATACACTTAATTTTAATTCAATTTTCAAATTTTACTTTAGATCTTGCTATTTTGATTTATCTTTCAAATATGGTCTATCTTAACTGCTATCCAGCAGTTTCCCCATTAAAATGTTGATATATCATACATGTAAATATTTTCTCTTTCATTCACGTGGTCAGAATGATAACATAAAAGATCTTACAATAATTCTAACTCGATCATCAAATTTTACAATATTCAAAACTTTCAATATTTTGTTTCCTTTTTGTGATGATCCTCTTTAGGGCGATTAATAATCTATTAGTTAAACATGTTGACAAAGTTATACATCGATATTAAAATTGACATACAAATAATGTACAATAAAAAAATAATACAAAAAAATAGTGGGGCATGTTAAAATTTAGTATTATTTTATACCTGATGGAAGAGAAAATGTTAGGCATGTTAAAAAGAAAAAAAAAAACTATCGCCAACAACCAGGTCACGCCTAAAAGATGATAAAAAGTTGGAGAATGGTACCATCCTGACGGCCAAGTTAAGATTAAAATTTAAAACTATAATTAGAGAATCATCTGTAGCATGGTCACTTGCCTATTTATCATAATTTAAGTAACAATATAATAAATATATGCTGATCGTTTGGGCAAACCTGTTCAGCTACAAATTTAAGAATGGACGATTAAGATATATAGAGCTAAAGCTGAAAAACTACAGATAAAGCTTAACCCCTTTTTTCTATAATTAGGAAATTCACCTATTGAAAGCATTAACAGGATAGATCAAATGACGTCTGTTTTGAAGAGGATGACGAATGAGTTTAGTAGTCGTGTGTTGGTTCGCATTAGAATTTTGAAAACAAGGGAGATGCGCATGTATGTTACTAAATAAAATTTTGAAAACAAGGGAGATGCGCATGTATGTTACTAAATAAATAGGGAAAAGTAAAGAGACAGTGGACTCGTAGGTTTCACAAAAAATAAATAGGATTATTTCTTCTAACCACCCTTGAACTATCGCGAATTATCACATCTAACCTCAGACTACGAACTTTGTCTTTTGAGTACTTAAACTATCACGATTTTCCGATTTAATCCTTCCGTCCAATTCGGTGAACTTTTCAGTTAACTTCGATTTTTTTAATTTATGAAAAGATTACTCCTTCCTTAAATGTTAATCTATTTTTACATAAAATAATATATAATAAAAAATATAAAAAACAATTACAAAAAAGACGAGGGCGTGGCCCCCCTTGTCGCCGGAGCGAAAGGGGGGCGTCGACCCCCCTTGTCGCCGGGATAAAGGGGGGTCGCCCCCCCCCCCCCCCCCGAATGAGCTCGCTGCTCCCCCTGAACGAGCTCGCCGCGCGCGAGAGAGAAGGGGGGGGGGGGGGGGGGGGGGGGCTCGCCGGACCCTCGGGCGAGCTCGCTCAAGGGGCGTCAACCCCCCTTTCTCCCTCGCCGTGCGCGAGGAAGAAAAGGGGAGCCGACGCTCTCCCCCCCTCCAGTTTTTTTAAAGCGAGCTCGACCACGCCGACGAGGCGCCCCCCTTTCGCTCCGGCCATAAAGGGGGCCACTCCCCCCATCCCACCCCCACCCTCCCAAAATTCTTTTTTTATATTTTTATATTTTTTATTATATATTATTTTATGTAAGAATAAATTAGCACTTAAGGAAGGGGTTCGATGGTCTTTTTACAAATAAAAAAAATCGAAATTAATTAAAAAATTCACAAAATTGAACGGAAGGATCAAATTAAAAAAATCACAATAATTTAAGTACTTAAAAAATGAAATTTGTAATATGAAGTTAGATGTAATAATTCGTGATAGTTCATTAGTGATTAAAAGAAATAATCCAAAAAAATATGCTACCGAACTCCCCACTTACCGAATCAAGAGATGCAGTATAATCCTTTTCTGGATTATCTAGATAACAACACATTATGTTCCGAACTGATACAGCCTGCACATGTTTTCATTTCACAGCATAGTTTTTCTTTTTCTCTATTCAAGAACTCAACATTATTCAGCCTCTTAGCTAATAAGCCTGTTTGTAACAAGAAAAATTTCTATCCAGTAAAGATTCATTGGCTGAACTGATGATGTTCAAAAGAAATATATTAGAAACAACCTACATATAAACTATATCCGCCAGTTAGCCCCCGCGGCGAAGAATTGACCAATCAACCACCCTGTTGATCCAATGCAATCAATTCGCGTTGGCGGAGAGAGACGCGGCGCCATTTTGAAGGGTCTCATCTGCTTCAACTTCTGACTGGAAGCCGTTCTCAAAGAATGCCGAATGTAAAGCTCTAACACACTGCTTTGCCTCACTATCATGAACGACCAAGGAAATGTTCACCTGCTATGTGAAATGTAAGCTTGTAAATAGAAAGTGATAAATTTGGAAAGCTGCACCCATGGCAGTTTCTTAAATCTGCTATTCATGTAGCAAAAAAAAAACCACAAGAAACCTTTGATGCTCCTTGCGAAATCATCTGGACGTTCACTCCATTCTTCCGAAGCACATTGAATGCCTGACATCCCAGTAACAGTTATTTGTGTAGAAACGTATTTGTTACTATTGCAGAAATCATATCAACTATCTGAAGTCTTTAATGATCTATAACCTTCTTGGAAACTGAAGTAGCAACACAGAAGAAAACATAAGAACACAAAAAAAACAAATCTGCTCAGCAAAATAAGGTGGTTAACCTTTTCTAGAATCAGAGAAGATCGCTCTACATTTCCAATGAGAGAAATTATTGATCTGTGCTGAAGGAGATGAACAACTGCAATCTTCTCGAGTTCCTCAACAACATGATCAAGCTCCTACATTTCATAATGGATAGTAATCAGTAATGATAAATTGACTTAGGTGCTTATACATCCTATTATAACATCTGACAAATGCAAACACTACTTTGATAGTTCAGGAATTTTCATTTGGGATGTTCTGCACGTTATGAAAAAATATCATTGCAACAAAGGAAGTAACCATAAAAAAATCATGCAACAATGCAGAAAACAAGGAAGCAGCCAAAGAAGATCAAGTGTCATGTTGCAGCTTATCTAACACAAAACTAACATCTCAAAAAGAAGGAAAATTTTCAAAACCGAGTTGCTAAAACTGTTGTTTTAAAATTAACCATGATATAGGACATTTAGTAAACTAGTAATAATAAAGTTTTACCTGGATAGTCACATATGATTTAGCAAACTGGCAGATTCAGCTTTAAGAACAGAACAGGAAACAATGTAAAACAATACTCAATTAGGTGTATGTGCTTACTTGCTGAATTAACTCTCGGCTCCAGAGTTTTGATGGATCCAGTGTCAAAGAGATGCTAACTTCACTTGTAGCCACAGAGTCAACAGAGATACCCAATTCCTCAAATATAGAGAAAACCTGTAATTGCAAAAATATAAATTAGCAAGTATAACACAAATAGTGACAATAAAATACAAAGCTGTCATCAAAATTTACCTTTGCTAGAAAGCCGTATTGACCAAGCATTCGAGTGCTCACAATATCCAACATTGTAATATTTGATTTCAACACAATGCTGGTTAATATAGCCTGACACACAAGAGAAAACCTTGACTATTAAAATCATTAATCCTTCAACAAGGAGAATAAAATTTAGGGATGTTCTCACCAACCTTGCTCAAATCTCTTGCTTTAGTGATGACGGTACCAGGAGCTTGAGGATTATAGGAATTCTTGACTCTAACAGGTATATCACTTTCTCTTGCAGGTCTCATTGACTGGGGATGCAAAACCTAAACAAAATAACAACATATCTTAAATGATCAGAAAACAATAAGTTGCAGCAACAGTTGATGTTTGAAGTGAAAATGTTCAAAATAGGATGTTAGTACAAGATGAACAAGACCATCTCCATCATAATCTCAAATAATCATCTTTTTAAATATGAAATATTGTGCATTGGTTATTTTTTTATTTTCTTAACATTTCCCTTTATGTTTTCTAAAGCATAAGGTTAAAATTGTCATTTCGTAATTATTAAAAAACATAAATATAACATAATTTTGGATTAAATTTAATGGAATGACCTAAATGTTCGAGATAAGTTCAAGATTTTAAATACAACAACAACAACAAAGCCTTATCCCACTAGGTGGGGTCGGCTATTCAAGATTTTAAATATTTAAGTTTATAATTGGAGTGTTAAAGAGGAAATATCTCTGATCTCAACTTGTCCAGAGCAGCATCAAGTAGTAATTTCTTGATATAGCATTTGAGAATGTCTTGATTTCCATAGCATCTTTTTGTACGGAGGCCCAAAACACAAAGCCTTATTTTTTCAATCTGGTTCTTCCTTTCACTTGTAAAGTTTATAATTTTCAAGTTTTAATTGCCTAAACAATTGCAGCATCGTCACAAATCCAAAAAAATAAGAACGTCTTAATTTTTTTCAAAAATATAAATATTTACTTTTAAAAAATAACAAAATATTTTGAGTCATTCATGCAGTTGTGGGAAAAATTTGCTGTCATAGAAAGACAGCAAAGAACTAACCTGAGCCCCAAAGTATGCAAGTTCAGCTGCTTCATCAAAAGTCAAATGCGGCACAGGAATTGCATTGGGATATATGTTAGGATCACATGTCAAAACACCATCAACATCTTTCCAGACCTGTGTAAAAGGTAAAACTCATGAAAATTGACACTGCTCTAATTTCAAATAAATTGAGGGTGGAAACCCTATGAGAAACATGCTCTTTATTCTAGGCAAAAATATAGTTACATAATAAATATCTTTTAACTCATTTCTGAAGACTGACCTGAATTTCTTGCAACCCCAAAGCTTTTCCAATAGTTGTTGCAGTCAAGTCACTTCCACCCCTGCCTAAGGTAGTGACAGCACTAGATTTCCAGCCCTACAATAACAAAAAGCTCATAGTTCGATTATGATAGGATATTTGATCAGTCAAAATTTTGATTGAAAAAGTAGCTCAAATACTAAAACCTTTCCAAGAAATCCTGTGACAATTGGGATCGCAGGATCTGCCATCCAATCACCATGTAACCTCTTAGCTATTGCAGGGTAAGTCGCCTCCAAGATGTCAGCATTGGTGAAATCATCTGTGGTTATAAAACCAATATCAAATGCATCATACTGCAATAGATTGGGAAAAACCAAAATCAGTTCTTAGTAAAGATAAGACCAGAGTAGAAACAAAACATATATCAAGAGTGCAGATTTTACCACGAATGATGAACAAAACAACAAACACAATGTAGCTACCATACTTTAAGAACATAATATTACATCATGATGATGTTACAAAAAGAAAGAAGGATTGGCACATCATATGTACTGACACTGTAAAAAAAATATACTGGTTCTTCTAAAAAAATATATCGGTGGAGTCTTAATTATTTCTTTTTCTACATGTCCTATTTACTTTATTCCTCAGAAACATCACAGGATATTATACACAAAGGAAAATGAAACAAAGTAATTTCCTTAAATGATGCCTCAGAAAATGATATTTTTGGCATAAGATAAGCAATTGAACAAACAATTAAGACAAAAACCAGGATGCTTATTGGATATTATATTTTAAGCAATGTCTCAAATGAAACAGTGGAATTTTTCTATTTTTTTAATAATATGATGGACGCCAGTTAAAGAATTGGGAAGCCGATAACTGTAAAATATTTAGAGGATAGTAGTAGTAAAGCGCACATAATGTAATCTTCTGGTACATGTATTGTTTTGAGAGAAATCAATAGGCATTGATGCAAACGCTTCACAAGGTATTCATGTTTTCTTCAGTTAAATGAAGTTTAACCTCCATTGAGTAAACTAAAAAACTATGTATAAGACCAATAAGAAACCAGGAAAGCAACAAGATAACTTAACCAAGATTGGGCATGCATATGGCCTGATCTATTTAGGAAAATCATAGGATATTAAGAAAAGACACTGAATAGTTACTTGGGCAACTCGAGCTTTGATGAGTAGAAGACAGAAATTAAGTTAATCTGTATGGACTCATGTTGATGTAGTAGTTGCGGATAACTCAACATACACATTAAGAAAATTTCTATAATGATAGAACATATAAATAAGAATTATATAGACAACAATATTACACTTTTCAGGTATGTGTGCATGCCATCAGTATAAGTAAACATCGCTTAGAAGAAGCAACAAAGAAAGGAGAACACAAGTCCCTGCATGGATCATCATTTACTAATAGGTACAACAACAACAACAACAACAAAGCCTTATCCCACTAGGTAGGGTCGGCTACATGGATCATACGACGCTTCGTTGATCCATGTTCACGAGATTCGACAGGGTTTTACGCTGGCTGTCGGGGCCTAACACAACCCTCCTCCTTTATCCGGGCTTGGGACCCCCATAAGCTTATGCAACACCTACAAATTTATAACCAAAATCCTAGCCCTCAGGCTAAAGTTTCTCATGTTGCAGAAACAATCTGCTAAAAACATCAGTGAGCTCATCATGTCATGCATCACAGCAGTGTCAACTCATCATGAATGGTTTGTTGGCTTGGCTTTTATTGAACCATTGGTCCCTTCTAAATTTCCTTTGGTTGCTGTGTTTGCATTAGATTTGGTTGAATCCACACAAACAGGTGGCTGATCAGCAGCAGCGGAGGGTAGATATATCACTCTTAGAGCTATTTACTAATAGGTAATGGAAAAAAAATGTTAATTATGATGCTTGTCAGTGTTAATGTCAACAATAAGGATTGTATGCCTCAAAAGAAAAACAATAAGGATTGTGGGAAAGATTATTCTTTGGGAAATGCAAAATATAAATTACACAACAACAAAATAAATGAGAATTGTCATGGTGTCAGCAATAAAAATTATGTTTTGCAGAAGACATTATATTACACCACAGAGAATATATTCCAAAGAAATTCACTCCACCAAGTCTCCTTAAGTAGGTGTAAGTTTAAAGCAATATGCATGGCAAGGTAAAAGAAGTGCCATGTGTGTGAACACATTTCATTTAAATGACACCAAAATGAAAATTCATCCACGTCAACCAATTTCCTACGATGGCATGAGTTAAAACTCATGCATGGTTCTGGTTTGCTGCAATATGTACTGATTAAAGGATCTCAATGATACCTGACGAGCTTTAGCACCAATTTTGTTTAGATATGCTGCAAAAATTCGGGTAGACATGCACTCTCCAAATGAAACTAGGAAGTCTCGTGTACGAAGTGTCAACTCTTTCATCATGGCAATGCCTTTCAAAAGTTGTTCCAGTTCCTCCAATAAACCTATGAAATAGAAGAATAAAACCATAAATAGAGTTCCAGCAGAGACAAACAGCATGAAAACATTGAAGATGATTTTCTTATCAGAGCGAAGTTTTCATATAGACAAATAGTGGATATATTTTTTGAGGG
This sequence comes from Pontederia crassipes, assembly GCA_030549335.1. NCBI lineage: Eukaryota > Viridiplantae > Streptophyta > Magnoliopsida > Commelinales > Pontederiaceae > Pontederia > Pontederia crassipes. Next base: position 44,492,227 of record CM060190.1, read on the forward strand.
AAAAATATTGCATATATAATCCTACCAATTTTCTCTAATCAAGAAAAAACAATTAGCAAGATGCCGTACTTATTATTCTAGTATCAGCTGATGTGATCTATGTATCCACCATAACTCTGACAATGAATGCAACCAAACTCTTTTTCTATTTTCCTCTCTTGTATTCTAAACAAAAGTAATCTCTGTAGATACTTATAAATACCATATTTCACACACATTTTCATGCATCTTCCAACAGTAACTAAAATAAGAATGCTATGTAGGAATTCACAACTTCAAAATTTCCATTAAATTATATGACATGAATGGCCGTCCATTGAAACATTATTCTTCTATTAAAAGAAAATATGAGGGGATTTATCAAACCTGACTTGTTTGGATGAAATGATAACTCTTTGCGATATGCCATCCATGAAACTATTTACTTTTTGTTATAAACATATAAAAATAGAAAACATAAGAAAGTTTCTTTTAAGAAAAAATTGATTGACACGTCATGTTACATATTGTTAGTTGTTTAGTTCTTTTACAAATCTGGTGTATAACATCAACAATAGAGATTAACTATGCAGTTCAATTGCATATCCGGCATATACTCCACAAGCTGATGTATTTATTCACAATCAGCATTGAAAGAATACTTGCTGCTTTTTTCTGGAAGAAATACTTCAGTATACCCACTACTGCAGAGTTTTTTGGCTGTGCAAGCCACCAATTTTCCCAACTTTACCATATTATTATTATTTTTTGAGGGGAAACTTTACCATATTATTGCATGCCTTAGAAGATTCAACATGTTGGAGCAAAGGCTACGTAATAAACAAAAAATAAAATGGATATTAAAATATTCACAAAAAGGCACATAAGGACCGCATGAACAGTATCTGCAGGCGCTCAGACAACAAAATGCAGCTATACGTGTATATAGTACTGACTACATGAACCTGCATGTGCATACGAAGGTAACTACATTTCGAAATATTGGTGTCTTCTATTGGTAATCAAGCATCCAATAAGGCAAATAGGAGTAATATATCTTTATGACAGACATGAAATAAATAAACATCCCATGTTCCAAATGTATTATGCATATTGCATATTAACTTCAATACAGAAGAATGCACTAATTTCAGAAGGGCAGGAAATTTAGCCCATCTCTTTAGTGGAACGAGCATGAATGTACTACAAGCTCACCAGAGACGACAGACCTATCAAGGCCAAGCTCATCAACTGTCCTGAGAATGGGAAAAAAACATTTTGTCACCAAAGCAACAATTAAGACAGTAAGGTAATGAGATGGAAAAGAAAGATGATGACATACTTAAAGTGCAAATCCTTAATAAAGCTTAACTCCTTGATTTCTGAAACATTAGATATGCCACAACTGACTGCTTTTTCTCCAACCTTAAAGAGAAACAAAAATATTCGTATCCAACAAAAGAAAATGGTTGAAAGGAAAGTCAAGAATATAAACTGAAAGTGAATTCTTTGGGATAAGAAATGCAGATATACCAGCAGAAGATTGTTTGTTGTCTTTCCCATGGCAGAAAGCACGATCACCGGCCTCTCATTTGGAAAGCTCAGAATAAGGTCAGAGATCTCTTTCATCCTCGCTGCAGAGGCCACTGAAGAGCCACCGAACTTCATTACTATGCTGAGCTGCGCAGCATTCCCCTCACCACCCTTCCCAGAAGCCCCATCCTTCACTAAGACGCCGGAATTAACTTTCTGGCACTTTACCTTCAAACCTCTGCTCCTCTTCGACGCCCTTTCCCTCTTCAGGCAGATCAAGCTCACGGACGACTTCAACCCAAGCTTATTATCCAAAAAAGCAGAGAAAGAAAGATATGTCGACGAATCTTTGAAAACTCCGGCGCATTGGCAGCGACCAGCATACTGGAGAGACATCGCCATTATCAAATCTGTTCTTTGTTTCTTCTCTCTTCTTCCTGTGATCATAAACCAAACTAAATAAAAAATCATGTGGTACATGTAAAAAAGAACGAAGCCTCCCCTTGCAACTCTTTCTTACAGTTTAAAATTCAAAATTTCTTAACCACGAGCGAAGGCAAAGGAAAAGCATCGATAGCAAATAGGAGAAATCATAAAAAAAGTCCATTAAAGTTAACAAAAAACTGTTCTTTTTCAGAAAGAAAGGACCTTTCTCACTGGAAATAAAAAAAAGAAATATTGTCATAAACCATAATCAAAATCGAAGGAAATTGTAGAGTGAAATGAATCCCAAATAATTTCAGAAAGCACACAACCGAAAAAAAAATTAGAGCAAACTATCACCGGAAAAACAACGGAGATGTCATAAGATCGAAACGTGACAATAGATCGGCACCTGTAGATCTTTTTTCTCTATTCCCTTCTCTTACTGCACTTTCTCTCTCCCCTCGCTCGCTCGCTCGCTCGCTCCTCTTCCCGCTTCTCGCCTCCTCTCGAAATCCAGCGGCGCGTGAGGGAGAGGAAGAGAGCGCGAGAGCAGCGAGCGAATGCGGCGGCGCGGAGAGGGAAGAAAGAGAGAGAGGCGCAAATATAATAGAAGCTAACAATATTAATATTATTGTATAGCGCCGTGGTATGTCTACGACAAAAGTCACACAACAAAAATAAAAAAACTGTTATATATATTTTATTAGAATAATAATTATTGTAATTATAGTTTGCGCTTATTTATTATTTCGTAAAAAAAAAAGTCATTTGAAAACAATTTCTCGGAAAAATATTGTGTACTATAATTTATTTTAACTAAATAAATGGAGTCAAAGTTAACCAGGAACAAAAAGAAAACGCAGTTGCGCAGTGCAATAGACTTGTAAATCAAAATTTCCAAATTCATTTTTTTCCTTAAAATACCCTTTTTTGCCTATTTATTTTTGCTTTATCGAATCAGTTGGCTCTTTCTAATTAAAAAATATATTATAATATTATGTAAACATAAAAATAGAAATGAGATACCTTAATTAGAAGCCAGCTGTTGAAAATTGTTCAAATCAGTTGGCTATACAAAGTTACATGTAAAGTTCAATTGTTCCCAAGGACCAATGTATAAGGTAGTATCTTTTATTTCTTTAAGTAACACACCCATTTTAGAAAAAAAGACATTGGAAATTGTCCCCTTCCTAAGTAGTAAATAATAATGAGCACATAGAATATATATGTGTTCATATTGCTATGTTCGCCTATTAAGTTTATTTAATTTAATTATATGGATGCTCTCGTTGTCATTTCTAAAGCTCCTCTTTATCATAATGTATCTATTATAATATATAAAAAATTAAGAAGATGAATGTTTTCTTCTGTTAAAATAAATAACATATTATGAAACCTTTCTTCTCCATCATACTTTATTTTTCTAGTTAATATTTTTATCCTATGTACCTACTTCTTAATTCTTATTTAGTAAAGAAATATTTTATACTTTACTTGAGGTAGGAAAATATGATAGGAACACTCTTATTTGATATCTTTAGCACATATAGGCTTAAAATATAGGATTATTTTCATAAACCTCTCATAAATTATCATAATTTTTTATATTTAAATTATGAACTTATTTTTTATCTCTAAACTTTGACGATTTTTCCACTTTAGCCATTTCGTCTATTTTTATTATATTTTCTATTAATTTTGATTTTTTTATTTATAAAAATACTAAATTACTTCTCTCTTCATAACATATCAAATAATAAATATTAAAAAGAAAAAAAGAAAAAAATAGAAAAAGGATAATTTAGTCTTTTTATAAAAGAAAAAAATAATGAAAAATGTAACAAAATTAGACGAAAGAATTAAAGTGAAAAATGATGATAGTTTAGAAATAAAAAAATAAATCCGCACTTCGGAATTAGATTCAAAAAATTTTAATAGTTTAAAAGAGATTTATGAAAATAACCCTAAAATATAAACATACGTGACTTATCTTTTTACGGCACAAATAATTATTGCTTATCTCAAAAATTTATTTGTTCAATATGAATTAGTTCATTCCCGTATTTAGACAAGTAAATATTTGAAAATTAAACTACCATTAGCCATCACTATGAATTCACAATGCTTATTATATATATTGATTTAACCACGTTAGAAATCATATATATATATATATATATATATATATATATATATAACAGATTAATAGATAAGCTATAATGAATCAAATTAATATTATTAATAATATGCAACTCTTCTTTATAAAAAAATAAGTTACAACTAATTAGTAAATAAAGAGGGTATCGCGAAAGTTGTAAATTTTTTTGGGAAGCGTTTCTATTGGTATAAAAAAAATTAACAGTAAAATATTTGTTGACTTATTATTTGTTCACTTGATAATTGCAATTGATAAGTGGTGTATTAATAAGTATGGCTAATTTTTATGATGAAATATTATACAATTCTATTATCTTACGTATTAGGCCTTGTAATTCATGGAATAATTTTATTTTATTTTATTTTTGCAGCGATTAATATCCATGGCAATGTTTTTCTAGTCATCCAAATGTGCTATATAATTGAATAATGTTATTACTTTAATTGTCAAGTTCCAGAAATTCATTAGAGCAATTGTTATTTGGTTTTTGCACCTTAATATAATAAAAAAATTCATTCGTTCAAACTTCATCTTTTAGACTTGATCAGTCAAACATTCAATTTGAAAAGAAGTGTCTTTTTTTTAGTAGCATCACGTGTCCAGGATAAATTTTGCATGGACGGACCTACATGGTCAAGTATGGGGTCAATTGACCCCATAATTTTTATGTTATGTATATAATTCTAATATTAGTTAGCTATAATTTAAAATATAATCCAATTAGATTTATTTAAATTTGTATATATTTGCATGATCAATTTTAATATTTTCTAGCATAATCATGAATACAAAAAAAACTTCTTCTTTATGTTATTTCATTCACTTTTAAAATAAATCACTATAATCAAATTTTAAATTACCTTACATATTTAGTTAGCCATTTTATTGAAATAATAATTTATAAATACATGGAACTAAATGGCTATATTTAATTTTAGATGAGATAATTAGCTAAATACAAGGATAATAATTAGTTATTTTAATTTTTTTAAAAAAACTTTAATTGACTTGTAACCATTTATTTACTCACTCTTAATTAATTAGATTTAATTTTATTATATTATTAGAATAATTATAATTTGCACCCATAATACTCCGGGTTCTAAGTCCGCCCTTGATTTTGCAACATTATGTTTGTCAAAACAAAAATCTCGAGTCTCATCCGTCATAGTCAGTGCACATGGCTCTTAACGTAATCACGTGAATTTTTGAATATTGAGATGACAATTAAAAAAAAAAAGAAAAATTTAGAGCATTCCAGTTTAGCTGATTCTCAAACTCATTTTCGTTTGTTTCTATATGGCTTGCAACTTGTCTTTGGAGTTCTGTTGCAAGTTAATATTAATGTTGGCTTCCAGTACCTTGACTCGACAGTAAGTCAGTGCTACTTGACGTTGCATGTCCATCTACCTTCAACGAGCTCTCTAGATTTTCTTCTTATTGTTGTTGACCATGCATGCAGTACTGCAAGTTGCACAGGTCCCAGCCAATTTTGAATAACATGTTAAATAGACTTTCTTCTGGTGGTTCTCAAGTCAAGGGTTCTCTTTTACATCGAACCTATAACACCTCTAAAAGGTGAATATTAATATTTTTTTTTTCATAATTAATTATAGGTAATAAGAAATATACAGCACACTAAACTTGTCGCAATTTACAACACGCCTTTTCAATCTTTAGGTTCGTATCCGACGTCCCAAAGCAATCCTCTCTTTCACTTTTCCATTCTTGGCTTTCACATTTCCTTTCCTTCTCTCGACCGTGTCTGTTACTTTCTGCAAACCTACCTTTCTCCCTCTCTCCTGCCTCCTCTTCCTCTCTCCTCTCTATTTTCTCTTCCCTCCTTACTAATTCTATTAATTTCTATGTTTTTTTTTCTCTCCTCTTCCATTTACTCCCCCCTCCCTCCCCCTTTTTTTCTCTATCTTTTCTTCCTCCCTACCCTCTTCCTTCTCTTTTCTTTCCTCTTTCTCTGTCATTTCTCCCTCCCCATCTCTCTCCTTCCTACTTCTTGCTCAAGCGGACCGTTGAATTTAATTTCAATAGTTGAATTTGATTTTGAAGTAATTTACAGCAAGAACGTTGGGCTGTACATTCCTTAACCCCTTAATTAAATTCGAAAACATATAGTTTATTAGATTTAATTAAAGTTTGAAAGGAAAAAAAGAAAAAAATTCTAATAGAATTAAGAGTTGTGATTGGATCAAAATTAGGTATTTAAGTTTGAATCTCAACCTAATCATGAGTTTAAGGTATAAAGAACTTCTAATAGGGGCGAAACTAAAGGTTTTATGTTTAAAAATATTCAAAATTTTAAATAATATATTTTTATTCTATAATTATAAAAATTATATAATTTTGAAATTTTAAAAAATAAAGGATAAAGTATGATTAAAATTTCTAGTTAAATTATAACTTGTAGTTATCTTTCTTGTAAATAGGACCACAAGAGTATCTCTTTGTCCATTTTTTCCCTTTCTATCCTTGAGTTTTTCTTCATGTTTGTTCTCTGTTCTCTGAAAATTCAGATGTGGGACAAATAGCAGAAAGCCAAGTTTAATCGCAGAAAAGTGCAATGAAAGTCATGTGATTAATATAGTTTTACAACAAATGTACATAAAATTTAGAATCCATTTTGTATATGATTTCTTAACATAATTAATTAAGACAAAGAAAGTTTAATGATCTAATACTTTTCAATGATTCATGAAGAAGTTCATTAGTTGTTTGTGTAGAGAATACATCATTTTAGGATCTAAATTTTGGTCAAAGTCCAAGAAAAGTTGGAGTTTCACTAGGATGAAAATTGGTTGAGTTAATCTAAACATGGTATGAGTTTGTGATATTCTCTAACTCATCCCCATTAAAGTCAAATTCGATTCAGACTTAGAGTCAATTGCTTGGATCATGTACAACCCAATTCAGGTTCTTAAAGTAAGAATACAAGATTGTAGACACCAGTTCATGTTGGCCGCACACACGACACTAGTTTTGTAAAAGATGAATATTAAATAATTTTGATTAGCACTTGACCTGGGTTTATCTAGATCCGACCAAAGTTCTTAACTACCAAGCTCGAGTTTGATGCAACCCGGGTCATGTTTTAATGAATAGTTCGTGGATTTTATTCTATTGACTGTTTTATGAATAAATGATAATGTGAATGTTAACAAGATTGTTAAAGAACTTAATCAGGTAAAAGGTAATGCACATTACTATGCTTATTGATTTTGTTCACTTATCGGGTCGAGAAACAAAAAAATGATTATATTAAGAAAAATGATCTAGTTAAATAAAACTCCTTAGTTAAAGAAAATTAATATATGGAAAAGTACATGATAAAGAAAAAAAGATTAATTGTGTTTGACAAAATTCACTTGCACTTAATAAAGAAGTAAACTTCAAATTATGCATGTGATGAAAAAGAAAATAAGAAAGAAAACATAAGAACTAAAGGAAATGTCATTATTTAATTCTTTGATTATTTGGCCATATTAGAGCCATGTTTGTCACAGGTCCTTGCAGCATTGTTACTATGACTCAAATAGAGTCCCAATCACATTAAAAATGAGTTTTCACAATCCGGAACAATAATTTCACATCCCTTGCAATGTCCGATTCGACGTAGGAAAATGAATTTCATGGGTCATGACATGTTTGTCATGATATGTAACTCGGACACTTTTTGTAGGCAAAACTGAGCATTTTCATAGCCCGTTATCATGTTTTACCTCTATCATGGATCCCCCATGACAGGCGGTCCTTGTCAGCTTCCCTATTTTTTTTATTTTCGGACTTTGTTTTAACTTCAATTTCAGTGCAGTATAAATTTTTTTTATCTTACTTTCTATATAAGGAACCACAATATTTGGATAAATTTTTTTTATAAAATCAAAGCAAATAAACTCATAAATGATACATGCTATAAGAAAATGAATCTAAATAAGATTAAATGTAATAATATTATATGTTGTAAAATGCATGCATCAAGCAATCTTAAATAGAATTTTTCAGCCTAAGAAGCAATTTTTTCAAGATCCATTAATGTGCTATAACTTATAAAGCATTCTTATCATAAGAACAATTAAAGCCATTAGACTATCCAATGCTAGCTTGATCTAAGTCTAGCATAGTCCTTAGAAAACATGCAAAGTCCTCTGACAATAACTCCTATGACTTAGATCCTATTAACACACATTTTTAGTGCTTTTTCGATTGTTTTCTTCAAGACTCCCAGCTTTAGCCATTTGTTCTTATTCTTCATGCATTCCTCACATCCTCAACACCTCCCAAGCCTCCTCCGGAGCCCAAGCAATGGAGAAGCCACAACAATGGTAGAAGATGAAGTGAATGATAAGATGAAAGAAAGAAAAGAAGAATGAAGTGGTAAATGAGATTAATGGATTATAAAGGAAAATAGATGAACACGTGCCCTCAAATCCCAAAGAATCATGGAGTGGGAAGATTTTCAAAATCTCCATGACTTAGTGTTGAAAAAGAGGAAGAAAAATCAAAATTTTCTTCTGGCGCTCGTGATTTTCGGGCGTCAACTCCTTGAAGGGTCGTTAAAATTGTGGAATATTACTTAATGACACAAGCATGTATGTTGTTTATTATTGCCTTTGGGGATGTCATCCCAACTCCTCCCTTGCTGACTTAAAGGAAGACATCCCATTGCACCGCATCAATGTTGAGGTAGTGGAGCTAGTGATGTTCACATCCATCAACAAGCTAGTTTTTTTTAAAGGAAATTGCTTATCTATTTATTAATTGGCCAAAAGAGTCGGCGTAGAAAATATTCCGAATGTTGTGAGGCAGTACTGCCCAAAAGATCTCCTCGCCGGCCAATCTATCTTCATTCGCCAAGTAGCTTGTCGAATGATTAGATTATCGATATATGTGCTTAATTACAAAAGAGTGTAACTGAGCTAATAAAGTAAAGTAATCAACAATGATGTTGTGAATGTTTCTATGATTAGTGACACTGCAGATGAGATTTGCTAAGTCACATTTGATAATGAGGTTGATAATGTTCATGTCTTTATAGGATTTTAATCCGTTGATACCCAGGCCTCCCCCTCTAAGACCATATACACAGCATAAGGCACCTACTAGATAAAAGAACTTGAGTAAGATTAGACAATGAAGCCTGCCCTCTTGCGCTCTGATGGTTCATAGAAGGACCCATAGATGTTTAGTTTGAACCATCCTGGATGCGGGGACTCTCATCTCACCCAAGTGGTGTCATATATTGGTGGTGTACCCTCGAAAAGAAGGTATCTAACATATTCGCTGTACATGGCCAAGGTTTTCTCAAGGATAGTGGTGATTGTGGTTGATTTGGAACTAAAATGTAAGTCATTGCGCATTGACCATAACCCCCAAAGGCACTAAGGTATTGATCTATTTGAAGTTGGAACAATGGCTTGTCCACATTAATTAGGAGGCCGATGGGGGAACATTTTTTGACGAAAGTAGTCACAAGGGTGGTCAGCGCAAGGACCAAGAGGATGATGCTAGTTGAAGTTGTAATGATCAAGTGGCTCTAACATCTTTGTATGGGAGGGAGGAGAGCAAATATTATGTCTTATCCATCACCTCCCTTAAGCAGGTCATTGACACCAAATTTAAAAAGGGGGTTTGTTGTCTTATTTTACTTGATTTGCTTTTTTTCCTTGAAAGAAAGGGAAAGAAAAGAGTGTATTAAACAATCGAATATGTTCGAAATATGTAACTTTTTCTTAGAAGTTAACTAATGGAGAAGGATAAAAGGGTAACATCATGACTTACTCTATTAATGGATCAAACGTTCTCATGTCCAATTTCCATTAGGGGCCAATTTATTTTTAATTTGTTTTTTTCTAAATGGGTGAGACATCAGGAGTAAGGTATATTGATTTGGTGTGCCTTAAAATATATGAGTTTCATCAAGTAAAAAAAAATTTACCTATTAAATACAAATAAAAATAACGATGTGTTAACACCCAGATTCGAAAATGAATTTTAAAAATCAATACAACTACTAAATATTTATTAGTTTTATAAAGAAACCAAAATAAATAAATCTCATAAGAGAGATAATTAGTATTTTCGTCAATATAAGAATTTGAAATGCATATAAAATGAAAATTTAAGAATTTAATAAATTAAGTGAATGAGTTATTTAAAATAGATTTAATGGGTGTCCACCCAGTCTCCTTCCCATCGCCTGGATGCTAGATGGATGGGCTAGATGGTTGTTGCATAGTTCAGTCGTCGGTTTAGTCTAAACGAGTGTCGTCTAAATTTTAACAAGGCTAGTTTATATATGAATCAAAATAAGGCAGGTATACCTTTTGACCAAAAAGAAAGTTTCGTCTTGCCTGCCCTTGTGCCCGCCTCGATAGATTCGTGCCTTAGACGTCAATGGGAGTTGCCGCCGATGTCAACCCTGTCCGCTCGCAACATCCTCCCTCTACACCGTGGAGATCCTCCTTGTATGTCGCCTACCTCCTCGCTCTATGTTGCGGCCATCATTGTTTTTTGCCATAGTCGCCGCTGTCGTGAACCGTGTATGTCGCCAACCTCATATCTCTTCCTAACTGACCTCGTCCCTCTTTGTCATTGACTTCCACGCTTTACGCCGCTGCCGACCTACTCACTTGGTGCCTCACTCTATCTCGTTCATTGATTTCGACCAACTGCGTCGCTGACCACCGGTTAGGAGTTGGGATGTCGCCGCCGGTTTGAGGTCAATGACAAGCTGCAAGGTTGAGGGAAACAATGAGCGGATGAGTTCGAGGTCGACGGCGAGCGGCGAGGTTGATGATGACAAAGAAGGAGGCGAGCAGGAGATATTTTGAGGGTGACGGAGATGAGGTTCAGCGGGAAGCATCTCCCTTTAGGGTACGCAATCATTTTCCCCAAACTCGAGTGAGCATGTGAGGATGAATCATCGCCCACTGAATTGGGCACTGAACTACGTCTAAACGCGAGGCATCCATCCCACATTTGACGATCTAGGCGATAGGAAGGAGCAAAGGGGTGGACATCCACTAAATCCTCTTAAAATGGCTTAAAGAACTAATAGAATTCTATAAAACAAATAAAACATGACAATATTCGAAAGCCGCTCTTTTGTTAAGTATTATGCATTAATTGTTCAAGTTTGATATGGATTAAAATAAAAAGAAGAATTTCCAATGCATTTCTTCATGGTTTGAATTGTTTACAACCTACATAACACCAAATTAAGCCAAACACGTACCGAGAAGCCAATATGGTAGCGGAGTGATTCGCCAAGAAAGGGCGTAGCTACATCTACAACAATTCTCTCCTCTCCTGCCTCCTGCAAATTTGGGACTTATTCTATTATGTGACTATGTTGGCTCATAACACCTCCTTTTGGTTATTTTTCATTAATTAACTAATAAATCCTTGGATCCGAGGCCCTTATTTCCATAAAAAAATAAACAGTGGCTCATGAAGCAAAATTTACATGGTAGACCTCGCCCATGTCTAATTGGAAGAACCAAAGTTCTAGTCGATCCTGCGGGCTTCAAGTTCTCGTTGAACATGGAAAATGAGTATGTCTCTATCTCGTTGCCGGCCTCCTAGGTGTCCCGGTTCTCACTTGAGCCAAAAAGGTTGTTGTTGTATGTCATCATATTCTCCATGGATGCCCCTAACGCCACTTTCGTCGGACGACCAGCCGATCTCAGAGACTACGATGTTGACATCGAATCCTCCAGCCTTCTCCATCGTGAGTGCACAGAGTCGACCATATATTTAATTTATTTCATTAACAAATGAAGGCGACAAGAAAAAAAGGAATAAAGACATGATAAGGAAACCATGAGAAACAAAAACACTAGATTATTTTTTTTGTTGCCACCATAGTATTGGGAAAGGGATGCCGTTAGTTCAACCCATACAGTCTTGGCCCACCATCGAATTTGACTAATCTGGTGTTGCCTTGGATAGCATACTTGATTATGATGGATGATACTTACAGTAAAAAAATTGCATTCATAACTCGAGACCTTTGCTTAAGCGTGAAGTACTCTATCCCAACTCTCCTTAGTCAAATAGTAGACTAATTTGTTGTGCCAAAGTTGTTGCACACATACCTGCAAGAGTAGTGCTGGAGCATGATGACAGAAGCCATAAAGGAACTCCATAGACCATGAACCAGGAGCATCTCTATCTATCTATCTATCTATCTATCTATCTATCTATCTATCTATCTATGTATCTCTTGCCAACCATTTTAAAGAGCATCGATTGAAATTGCCCCTTAAATACATGTCGCAGTTGCAAAAGGACACTAAATCTCGTACATAAATATGGAGCGATCAACATTTTTGCCTACCTGATTAAGCACAAGCTGATTTGCCCAAAAAACCCTTGATCTCTTTCTTTAATTTGATCATTGTTATATATACATATAATACATGCATAATCAAGAGGAAAAACCTCTCTTCTGAGTCACAATTAAGCTCTGGGTTACCATTATGTTTCTTATTTTAGAGAGACTATTTGTCAGTCACCACTTGAAGGTGAGATGGAAACAAAACAAAATGTCCAAAGTGATTCATAAACTATACAATCAATAGGGGCAAAGTTTAACATTATTAACTATTTGATAAGCAAATATTAGTTTAATTAGTGATGTAAGGTCCCAAATCGATTACCGTCACGTGGAAATGATCGACCTAGAGATGCTACGAAGTACGAACATTATAACTTTGACTAAACATTTGACTAAGACCGATCAATAAATGAGACACTTCGGCAAATAAAAAATGATGAATTAATAGAAACCAAAATAGAAGAGTTATAAGGTGTGGAAGTCTACGGGCTATTACAAAGTGTCATAAAATATTCTAACATTATTACATTAAGATCCATACCAGCATAGAAGATAAGATAAGTATGTCACTAAGTTCATGTGTTTTGTTGTCGCATCATCGCGACATACCACTTATCCACCACAAACACTAGGGAGATAATTTTACCGTGAGCTTTACAACTTAAGTGAGGAACAATAACAATCTACAATGAATAATATTCAATTATAACAAATTAGTAAATTCAGTTGAGAGACGAGCAACAAAGTTATAATAATATAATTTTGTTTTTGGCGTTTAATTCGATCTATGTCAATAAACATGTAATCAATGAGTAATATCATATTGAGCGATATCATAGTGACAATATCAATGATATGAAAATCAATAGTAAACAATGATTGATGGCATATTCGTTGACATTGATTCAGTAGTAATATTCAATAGTAGTATTCGATATTCATAATTGGTAATAATGATTCGGTATTGTTAACAATAGTTCGATACTTTATTCATTAACCATGGTTCGGTGACTTTGTTAAACAACTATGGTGTTTAACATGCTTTATTCATTAACCATGGTTCAATGACTTTGTTCAATAATACGATGTTTAACAAAACATGTCATTTTGACCATGACCGACTTGACGGTGACTTTAAAATTTCTCATTCTTTAATTATTATAGGATGAGTTCTTTAATTAATTATGTGGTTCCCTGAATAACACTACAAGAAAATCACCTATTTGCGATGGATAATTTCCAACAGAAAGAAATCCTTCGCATTTTCCGACGGCATTTGCGTCGGATTGTAAAAACCTTCCAAAATATCGAAGGCTAACCCTGTCAGTAATTTATTTTATAATAATAACAATTTATATAATATTAATATATGTTTAATATTTTATTATTTTACTTACTGAGGATCCTAACCTTCGAAATCACCGACGGATTCATATCCTTCGATAATTTTGAAGGCGAAGCCTGTCGATAAATAATTTTATAATAATATACATGTATGTTTAATATTTTATTATTAAAATTACCAATGGATCTAGACTTCACAATTATAGACGGATTTAAAATTCGTCGGTAATTTCGAAGGCTAGACCGTCAGTAATTAGAATAATAATAATTATTAATATTTCTAATATAATGCATATTTCTCTTTCTACATTTACTTTTATTATTTTCTTGATGCATTAATAAAATAATATATTAATTAAATTTTTATTATTTTTCATGTTCACATAATTGTCTTTAATATTTTATCTTTTTATCTTTTAATATATTTACATATAGAATATAAAATATATAAATTTTAATAAAGTTAAAATATGTTAACTTCCTATCCAAGATATAACTAATTTTAATCATAAGTATAAATTTATGGATTACCTCTTATTCATAAAAAAATATTTAGAAAAGTTACATTTAAAAATTTTGAATGATAAGTATTCTAAGTTCTAACAATTCACTTCCTCTTTATCTAATTATATCTAATGATATTATTAAGATAATATGGATAGTATGTACACATATTGATTAACATTAGTACTATATACATTAACATTATGAAATTAAGATATATAATATTAAGATACATGTGTCTTTTATAATATGTCATTTTGTATACTTTTAAAAGGTCATTTGTGATTTATAAAAAAGTTAGTCATTATTTATAAATTAGTTATAAATTTAATCTATTAAGTTACTTCTTTATTAATTGTGAAATGTCAATATAATATTTATTATCTTATAACAATAAATATTTATTAAAAAGAAAAAATATGGATAAATATTTTTATAAAAAACATATCATGTCTTCTATAATGTGTGCTTTTATATATTTTTAAGAGACATATTGTGATTTATATTAAAAATAATCAATATGCTAAAATTTTAGTACATATTAAAATTTATCAATTTTGTATTCTAAATTTATTTATAATCTATATTCTAAATCACTATGATAAAAATTTTATGTTTTATGAGAAAATAAGAAATAATGATAACTAATTTAATCATAATATTTATAATTGCATTAAGAAAATAATATATAAACATGTAGAAAGATAGATATCTATTATAAAAATTGATAATAAAAAATATTATTTTAATTATCGATCGGTGTTTTCTTCAAAATTATCGACGGATTTTGTCGATAATTTCGAAGAAAATAGTCATCAGTAATTAAAATAATAATTTATTATTACTATTTATAATATAATACATATGTATATTTGTTTTATTTATAATATAATATAATATTATTAATTTTTATAATTATATATATTAATAAATATAATATTCTTATTTATTAATAATAATATTATATATATTGTTAATAAATTATTATTTTAATTATTGATGGATATCAGATTTGTCGGCAATTTATAAGGAACTATCCATTGATAATTAAAATAATTTATCATTAATATTTATAATATAATACATATATGTCTTTGGTATATTTATAATATAATATAATATAATTAATGTTTATAATAATATATATTAATATGTATAGTATTATTAATAGTTAATAATATATATAAATTGATAGTAAATTATTATTTTAATTACCAACGGTTAGTTCCTTTGAACTTACCAACGGATGTCGGATCCATTGATCATTTCGAAGGAATTAGCCATTGATTAAAATAATAATTTATTATTAATGTTTAATAATAAATTGATAATAAATTATTATTTTAATTATCAATGGGTAGTTCCTTCGAAAGTACCGACAGATCTATGTCCGTCAGTAATTTCAAAGGAATTAACTATTAGTAATTAAAATAATAAGTTATTATTATTTATAATATCATACATATTTATTTTTGGTTTATTTAAAATATAATATTATATTAATAAATTTATATTTATAATATATATATGATATAATATAAGTACATATTTAATATTTTATTATTAAATTTATCGATGGGTAGAGCTTTCGAAATTACTGAGAGATTTAAATTACTCGGTACTTCCGAAGGTATATCCAACGGTAAATAATATTTTAATATTATAAATAATATAATATAAAATATATGATTAATATGGATCCGTTGCTAAGTTGCTAACTCTAATTTTTTTCTCTGCCCATCTTCCCTCCCTCTCCTTACTCGTTCCCCCGCCCTCTCTCCCTATATCTCTCTCTCCTTCCCCGGTTCCCCCTCTCTCACCTGCTATCTCTCTCTTCTCCTCTCCCTCTCTCTCCCATGGCTCCGGCGGGCGACCTCCCACAACTCCGACGATCCCGGCTGCGGTCGCCCTCTCCATCTCCCTTTTCCTCTCTCTCGACTCTGGCCTCCCTCCCCCTCTCCCTCTCCCTCTCCCTCTCTCTTGACTATGGCTGTCAGATCAATCGTCGGGTGGCTGGATCGGGCACACAAGCTACCGGATCTGCTGCATGATTGGTAACTCCGGCGCTTGTGGTCGGATCCTGTGCACAGGCGATCGGATCCCGTGTTGACAGACGTTCCCTTGCAAACTTCGACGGGGAAGACTCCTTCCGGACCTTCCGGCGGGCCCTGCCCATCGAAACTTTTGAGGGGGTTCCTCAGTCGAATGTTTCGATGATAGAGCCTCGACAAAACTTCCGAAGGGAGCTGCCCGTCGAGCTTTCTGATGGACTTTTGCTGTCGGAAGTTTCGTCGGCAGCTCTGCTGTCCGTAAGTTATATGGGCTCCCCCTTCTAAACTTGGGAGGGATTACACCTTCTCAATTCCCAACGGGATATCCATTGGTATCCTAAATTTTAGAAGGATCGTCACTCCCGTTGGAAAACCATTACCAAGGAACGATTTTTCGACCACCCTATCTTTGTCAAAAAATTCGTCGGAAATTCGATTTTCCGATGGATTTTAGCACATTTCTGACGGATATATCCGTCGAAAAATTGAAAAATTCTTGTAGTGTAAATAATACAACTGCATCTCGATGGTCAATGAGTGATCAAGTAATGACAAACATCCTTTAAAGAGGAAAAGGAATGATGCTTAACTATGAGCAATAATGATAATGCACTTATGTTAAATTGGCGATCCAATATTTATCTTTCATCTTGTTAAGATTTTTATCATCTTTATGTGATGGTAATCCAATAAGGGAGTGACATTTTCAATTCATAATTGATCAATGAGCAAACAAATCCAATGGTATCGATACAACGACTTTTGAGTAAAATAGACTAATCAATCCAAAGACAAATATCATAACTTGGGCCAGTTTGGAAGAAAATTCTGGATCAAAATTTGGGCTTTAAAAAGTGAGGGTGAAGTTTCGATTGGATAAAACTCGGGCCGAGTATGAAGCAACATCGGGTGAGTTACGCTTGAAAAATTATCGCAAATGATTGAGTTCGACATGCGATAAACTTGGGCCGGGTCCAATGAAAATTGGGTAGAGTAATAAAATGCCGAGAGGAGGTGTAGTCCTGGAACATGCTAACTTGTCTTGAGTTCCACAAGCCGAGAAGTCGTCCATCGATTCACTTCCCAAACTCGGAGCAGGCAGCAAATGGCCTAATATTGTGATGAACTCGAGCCAGGTTCATGAAATTCGAGTTAAATTCATCAGGTGCACAATTTCAGAATCAGTTTCAAGCATTTTACCTATAGTTATTCTAATCTATCAAACGATCTCAAAATGGAGGCCAGGACACGTAATCATATAATGAGAATCATCACCACAATAATTTAATCTAGCATGAAGATCCTAACAACATGTTTCCAATTAAAATAGAGTAATCAAAACACAACCATCGCATGAATGATCATCATTAATCAATACATGACCGAGTAGTACATCTCTTACTTATTTCATTATCATAGCACACAGTACAAGAAAATTGCCATTTTCTGACTGGCAATTTCCAACGGTTTGAAATCTGTCGCAATTTGCGACGGATTTTGCGACGGTTTCATTTTCGTCGGATTTTTTGTCGGTCCCAAACTCGGATAAAGGAGGAGGGTTGCGTTAGGCCCCGACAGCCAGCGTAAAATCCTGTCGAATCTCATGAACATGAATCAACGAATATATTTCTGACGATTACAACTGTCGAAAAATGAAAATAATAGATTATGTAATTGATTATATTATTATTTTATTTTTCGACATTTAGGAACGTCGATATTTCCGATGGATATCCATCCGTCGTAATTTTCGACGAATTTTCCGACAGTTATGACCGTCGGAAATGAAAATACTAAATTATATAATTTATTATATTATTATTTTATTTTTCGACGACTGAGAACGTTGATAATTCCGAAGGATATCCGTCGCAATAGCAGCAGATGATCCTAGACAACAATGATAGCATCTATGACTTGTTGCAAAGCAGAAAGGGACATACAAATCTATTAAACACGATCAAATTTTACTTGGATTTATTTTAAAAGAAGGGGTGATTCCTATTTCAACGATTTATTCCTCATTGATCCGTCTAAATCAGACGCCGTTGTGTACCCCTCGCTGTCCCTACCCTTCTCCTTAGTTGCTCTCCACCTGCAGTCCGGCAAAGAACACAATGAAAGCATGAGAAGGCGCAGCCAAGGAGTGCGTGAGAAGGGAGAGAGACTTTTTCTGAACTTTACGTGAGGGATGCAACAAGGAGGTACAAAAGTTTCTTCTGGAGATATAATATGTTATAATTGGACATAGTAATAAGTCAATAAGTAATTCATTTTCACTTATTGATATATATGAAATCAAGTAAAATAAAATTTCGAAATAAATACTTTTACAAATATGTAAAGATTTATACTTAAATATAATAAGTTTTAGGTAGTGATAACTTGGTTATTAAGTTGACTTTTTTTTTATCCATTGTATCCTAAATAAATAATTTAAAATTTAATTAGGTATCCGTATTATAAAGTTTAAAAATGTAGTTGAATGATAATATGACG
The DNA here is from genome assembly GCA_030549335.1 of Pontederia crassipes. Taxonomy (NCBI): domain Eukaryota; kingdom Viridiplantae; phylum Streptophyta; class Magnoliopsida; order Commelinales; family Pontederiaceae; genus Pontederia; species Pontederia crassipes. The sequence continues at coordinate 44,511,071 of CM060190.1, forward strand.
ATAGTGAAGACATAATAAAATAAATTCAGAAAGAACTCATAAACTTGTATAAAGAAAAGATTGAAAAAGATATTTAAACCTTTAACATCTCTTGACTTTTAACCCCTGAACGATAATACCTAACGATTTTTAATATTTTCACCACAAACTCTAAGCTCTATTATTTTGTGATATGTATCAAACAATAAAATTAGTCTTTTACTCACCAAAGCCAAACGATAAAAGGCACAGTGGAGTTCTTCTTTTTCCATGTGCAATATATAAATCACAACCGTTCAATTTGGTAATTTTATAACTTTTTTCTAACCTTTTATTTTTCAAAATTCGTGTCTTATATAACTTCTCAAAGTGACGAAATTATTCATAATTTCACACAAAAAAACCTGAGCATGATTAAAAAAGGCATGCATGTAAAGGACGCATACAATTTTTTTAAGACAAATTACATAAAAAACTCAAATTGTAATTTTATTCTTAAATCTAGTCGGAACTTTTATTTTTAGTAAATAATAATAAACTTTATGTTTGTTTTTCAAATCTAACCTACTTTTGCGTAAAAAAATTATGAAGTTTAATTCAATTAATCAAATTTAGTCTACGCCTTCATTTAAAAATTTTAAATTGGTTGTAAATATAGCATGTTATGATATTTTTATTTAAAAATATTCCAAGCTGTAAAAATAAAATATATTTTACAAGTTTGATAGTAAATTAATTTAAATTTAGCCTATTTTTAAATAAAATAAGATCGTAGCAATGTAAAAATATAATAACTTAAACAAATTTACAATCAAAGTTGTAAAACATATTTTAAATTTCATCCTTTTATTTTTTACAACTTGAATTATTATTTTTTAAAATAATAATAATATAATAATATGCTATATTTATAACTGATTTAAAATTTTTAAAATAAAAATTTAGATTAGATTTGAGAATTAAATTAACGTTCATGATTTTTTATGTAAAAATAAATATTTAGACTAGATTTGAAAATAAACTTTACTTTTTACGAAAAAAACTTTTCACTAAATTTGAAAATAAAATAAAGTTTAGATTTTTTAATGTAATTTACCCTCTATTTTTTTTGCTTGGCGGAAGAAAAAGGAAGCCCTCGGCGTTGAATAGATATCATCTTTGATATTTTTCCCTGACGATAAAACAATAAAAATCGTAACGTAAGAGACGTGACAAACAATTAACCACGCGGCATTACGTTCGCCACGTTTGCCGCCCGCTGTCGTCTCTCTCGCTCTCTCTCTCTGCCGCACTCTTCTATATTCATTCTTCGTCGCCCCTCTCTCTCTCTCTCTCTCTCTCTCTCTTTCTATATCTCTCGCTCGTTGCTACGCTCTTCTTTCCCATTCTTCGTCGTCCCCCACCACCGGCACCATACCCGTCCTCTTTATCTAATCCCCGACGACAAGGTAACATTTCTGGCGAAACCGCAGCTCGGGCCTCGGGCAAGTTTCCCTGGTGCGTTCGCGATCTCATCATTCGGCCTTGGTTTCTGTACCAGAAAGTTGCCTTTCTTTGGCTTTGGTCACCTTCCTGTCCCCTGTTGTTCTCAAAGATCCTTCTTTAAGCATGCTATTCGATTTGTTGTAGAGCGTTTGTTTATTTTGCGCACTACGGGAAAAGAAAGGATCAGTAGAATAATCAATAATTACGCTCAACTTTGTGTATTACCAAAATACTGTCTTGTTGGCTGAATTTTTTTAAAAAAATTTAATTTGGAGAACATTGTAGAGAACAGATCTGTAGATTTATTCATGTGCGAAATTGGTTTGATTATAATAAGATCAGGGAGTTATTGATTGCATTTCTTATTTTACTTACTGAGAGATTGGGATTTTTGGACAGTTTTTGTATGTAAATATTCTTTTACCAGTTAATATTTTGTTCTTACTAGCAATAAGCAATAAACTTCGTCCTAAGCGATGATATATGAAGGAGAAGGGGGTCTGGGGATATAGGGTTCCTAAAAATAGAATTTCTTGAATTTAAGAAATTATAAATATTCAAGGGATTTCTTAGTTAACTTTTAAGGAATCTCTAGTTACCTTTCTCGAATTTAATTGATAGCTGCATCTTTTTCCTCCAAAAAAAAGATCGTTGCCCAGTTGCTTTGGGTTGGGTGAAGTTTTTGCTGGAGCCTAGAAGGGTGTTAATTAGCAGAGTTGTATTAGTTCTGTTGCAGAAATAAACTGGTACACCACTATTTACATGTCCAAGTAGTAAACACCCGTTTTTCTAGTTTTAGGATACTACTTTTTTTCCACATTAAACTTACTCCTGAAAGTATATATTCCTCAAAACGTTTCCAATTTGTGCTCACCTCTAGTGGTGGAAAAGTTCCAGATTTGCATTAAAAGAAGTTTATATCTATCAATAATGTTGTGCTTTGAAAAGTTTGATACATTGTTTTGAATTATTTGAAATTCAATGTCTGGTAAGATCTACTGAATCCTTTTAGGTATGCGTTTCATTTGATAAGAGGTTGATTAATGCTTTATTCTTGTTGTTTTCTTCACCATCTTCTATTAATACATAGCAGGAATCGCTTGGCAATCATGATTGTAATCGTTGCTGATGCATTATCTTTATTTAGGTTCCATTTGATTTTACCATCCTACATCTAGCTATGCACGACTTCATAGTAAACCTTTTCTGTTCTGCAGAGGGTTATTCATCAGAGAAGATATGGCTGGTGGTGCTTTAGTCCACTCTACCATCCTTTGTTGTGATGTTGTGACTGGAACTCATAGACAGCTTCGGCAATCTAGGAAGTGTAGAAAGGCCGTTAAAATGATGTACAATGAGACATCTGGTCCACTAAGATTTCAAACTTTCACAGGCTTAAAGGGATCAAATGCATTGGATGTGCTATCCAGACCTGGCCCAAGTTTTTCATCTGTTATAGGCACCTACATCTCTGCTGCACCAAAGAGAAAGAAGGGCAGCCATGGATATGCTGTAGCCATGTTTGAACGCTTCACTGAGAAGGCTATTAAAGTTATTATGCTTGCCCAAGAAGAAGCAAGGCGTCTTGGACACAATTTTGTTGGAACAGAGCAGATCTTGTTGGGGCTTATTGGTGAAGGGACAGGTATTGCTGCAAAAGTTCTGAAATCCATGGGTATAAACCTGAAAGATGCACGTGTAGAAGTTGAAAAAGTTATTGGAAGGGGCAGTGGTTTTGTTGCTGTCGAGATACCCTTTACCCCTCGTGCAAAACGTGTTCTAGAACTCTCATTGGAGGAAGCTCGTCAGTTAGGTATGCGAAGTTCATTTCCCACTTAAACATTTTGCATGATGCAGCTGATTATCTTTATAGTATTCTGGATTTTGTGTTCATCTTGGATGAATATTAACTTCCAGTCAGTGTTAATTCTATTTCAGAAGTCTCCTGAATTTCAGTGGATCGAGCATAATTTGTCTTTGTCCTTATGGATAGTTAGTTGCATTGGTGCACAGAATAGGTACACAATTCTTATATATCCACATTTCAGATGATATAGCAGTAATGACAATACCAAATTGGCGGCTGTGAAGAAAGTTGTATGACACATTTTCATTATTGTCAGAAGTGTATAGAATTTTGGTTCAGGCTATTCGCATATTTGCAAATTTTCAAACATTACCATGGTGTATCTTATTTTTGCTTTGCTTTGTAGTCGGTGTCTCTAACTTGCTAAAATACCATTCACGTTCAGGTCATAATTACATAGGATCTGAGCACTTGCTTCTTGGATTGCTTCGTGAGGGTGAAGGTGTGGCTGCTCGTGTTCTTGAGAGCCTTGGAGCTGATCCGAGTGCCATTCGTACACAAGTATCTAACTTGTATATATTTTGACAAAATCAACCTAGTTGTTGTCTGAATACTACTTTTATCTTTTAGGTGATTCGAATGGTTGGTGAAAGCACAGAAGCTGTTGGTGCTGGAGTTGGAGGAGGAAGCAGTGGCGCTAAAATGCCAACTCTTGAGGAATATGGAACTAACCTGACAAAGATGGCAGAGGAGGTATTGTTGTTATCTTTTAAAATATGTGAAAATTCCAATGTGATGAGTCACCAAGTATTATACCATTTGCAGGGAAAGCTCGACCCTGTCGTTGGCAGGCAGCGTGAGATAGAACGTGTCACTCAGATTTTGGGAAGGAGAACAAAGAATAATCCCTGCTTAATTGGAGAACCTGGTGTTGGGAAGACAGCAATTGCAGAAGGGCTTGCTCAACAAATAATTAATGGGGATGTCCCAGAAACCATTGAAGGAAAGAAAGTATGCTTACACTCTTTCATGTACTAAAGTCTAGCTTTGGTTCTCTTCTACTACTATGTTTTCTTTTTCCTTTTACCCAGGTTCTTTTACTCAAGCTACTTATATTAGCATGCCTCTCTGCCATATTACTGTGTCAAGTTTTCAAACTTGTAAAGTTTCTTTCTCCATAGGATTTTCCATTGTCCCTCACTCGTAAGGATTGTACTAAAACCAAATTTAATTGCTCGAGCTTATAAAATCCAGGTAATTACACTTGATATGGGGCTTCTGGTTGCTGGTACCAAGTATCGTGGAGAGTTTGAAGAAAGATTAAAAAAGTTGATGGAGGAAATAAAACAAAGTGATGAGATCATTCTCTTCATCGATGAGGTCCACACATTAATTGGAGCAGGTGCAGCGGAAGGTGCAATTGATGCAGCCAATATCCTAAAGCCTGCTCTTGCAAGAGGTGAATTACAGGTATATATCTTCAATTTGTGTGAGTAATTTGGTCTGTTCCATGTTTTCCCACAAATTATCCAGTAATTGACCCTTATGATATTTGCTTTTTCTGTTTTACCTCGTATTGTAGAAATATAACTTTCTATTGGTACCACATTTATCTTTTTGTTGTAATCTTGGCTTGTGGCCTTGCCCTATTTTTGTTTAGTGCATTGGGGCGACAACATTGGATGAGTACAGGAAGCACATTGAGAAAGACCCTGCTCTCGAAAGACGATTTCAGCCTGTGAAAGTGCCAGAGCCATCGGTCGATGAGACAATACAGATTCTAAAAGGTCTTCGGGAAAGATATGAGATTCATCACAAGCTCCACTACACAGATGAAGCATTAGTTGCTGCTGCAAAGTTGTCCTATCAATACATAAGGTTTGATGCATATGCTAATGATTTAACATATCATTGTTTCCCTCTCACATTGTTTACTTTCATCAAGGTGGACACATAACACTCATAAGCAAGAAAAATTAAACCATGGATCCTAGCTATCCCTAAAGACTTTGAGAAGGTAAATGGTGGTGAATTACAGTAAACAACAAACACAATAGATGGAAAAAAACATCCCTCTATCTATTATATGCTTCTCATAATATTTTAACCTAATAGGTGCATATTAATTGTAAAACTATGTAAAGCAACTGAATGGTTCATGGCTTGCAAATTACTTGGGATTATTGAAATCCTGTAAGTTCTTTATTTTTTTTTTTCAGGGGCAAATCCTTTAAGTTCATACCAATATCTATCTGCTAAGTACTAATTTTTGGCTTATCATGGTTGACTTGCCTTCTTAATGGTGAATTTCTGTTATCTTTTATCTATACTGTTCATCTGGCGAAAATCCCAGTTTTGGAAACTTGTCTAATTTTTGGCTTGCTCCCTCATTCTCAGCAAGGCAACGTACATTTTATTAATGCATACAATTTTGTTGTATTTAAAGTTCATGCTTTTAGGGTCCATATTTCTTAAAATATTTTATGTTTCTATGATTTCAGTGACCGCTTTCTCCCTGATAAAGCAATTGACTTGATTGATGAAGCTGGTTCTCGTGTTAGACTTCGTCATGCACAGGTTTATTCCATTCTTCATATAAATTGAATCAGTGTTAGATTTCAGCCGCTGCTTTTTCTTTTCATGGGAGGCTTTTTTTCTATCTAATGTTATTAGTCTTTATGAATACTTCTTAATTGGATGGATACAACCAGCTACCTGAGGAGGCCAAGGAACTTGATAGAGAACTCAGGCAGATAACAAAGGAGAAAAATGAGGCAGTCCGAAATCAAGATTTTGAGAAGGTGACTTTGTCAATCATCTATTTTGTCAGCAAGATATGAAAATTGCTTTTTCCTTTTTAATCACATATATAGAATGGTTTTAATATAAACCAGGATTAATAATTATTGTAAGCCAGGATTAGTAGATTATCATAAAGTACAATCTAACCTTTGGGACTTGGACACTTTTGCTCAATAGACTTTGGATGGTGAAAGTAAATATAGCAATAAAACTGCTTAACTTGCAGCACCTACAAGGATGTAGCTGATAATTTCTTTTTTCAATTAGTTCTGTAAGTTATCAACATGTTCAACAAATTAACAGGCTGGTGATTTAAGAGATAGAGAAATGGAGCTGAGGACACAGATCTCATCCCTTATTGACAAGGGAAAAGAGAGGAGCAAAGCAGAGAATGAGGCTGGAGGTGAAGAAGGCCCAGTTGTTACAGAGGCAGACATTCAACATATTGTTTCTTCTTGGACTGGGATACCAGTAGAAAAAGTTTCGAGTGATGAGTCCGACCGTCTCCTCAAAATGGAAGAGACCCTCCACCAGCGTGTCATTGGCCAGGATGAGGCTGTGAAAGCTATAAGCCGTGCCATCCGGCGTGCCCGCGTTGGTCTGAAGAATCCTAATCGTCCCATTGCAAGTTTCATTTTTTCAGGTCCTACCGGTGTTGGTAAATCGGAGCTTGCAAAGGCTCTCGCAGCTTACTACTTTGGCTCAGAGGAAGCCATGATTCGGCTTGATATGAGTGAATTCATGGAGAGACACACTGTGTCGAAGCTCATCGGCTCACCTCCTGGATATGTTGGCTATACTGAAGGTGGACAACTTACTGAAGCTGTCCGACGAAGGCCCTACACAGTCGTTCTCTTTGATGAGATAGAGAAGGCTCACCCAGATGTGTTCAACATGATGCTCCAAATCCTGGAAGATGGCAGGCTGACTGACAGCAAAGGCCGGACAGTCGATTTCAAGAACACCCTCCTGATCATGACCTCCAATGTCGGGAGCAGTGTAATTGAGAAGGGAGGGAGGAGGATCGGGTTTGATCTTGACTATGACGAGAAGGACGGGAGCTACAACAGAATCAAGAGCTTGGTTACCGAGGAGCTAAAGCAATATTTCAGGCCAGAGTTTCTTAATAGGCTTGATGAAATGATAGTCTTCCGTCAGCTTACCAAGTTGGAGGTGAAGGAGATTGCAGACATCATGTTGAAGGAGGTCTTCGAAAGGCTCAAATCCAAGGACATTGAGCTGCAGGTCACCGAGAGGTTCCGGGACAGGGTTGTGGATGAAGGATACAGCCCCAGTTATGGCGCTAGGCCACTGCGTAGAGCTATCATGAGACTCTTGGAGGACAGCCTCGCAGAGAAGATGCTCGCAGGAGAGGTTAGGGAGGGAGATTCAGTAATAGTGGACGTGGACTCTGAAGGCAATGTCGCCGTCCTAAACAGTGGCTCTGGCACGCCGGAGCCCTTGCCCGTATGAAGAAATGAGAAGCAGGTCTGCTCCTACAGATAGATGAAGTAGTTGGAAGGTAACCTGTCACCACTGTACGTAATTCGCTCGAGAGTGCTTTTAAATTCTGAAATCATGTGTACAATATGTTCTCTGAGGATGCTTATACTAATTATACATGTATAGCAAAAGGCTTAGATGGAAGAAGCAATACATGCGATTGCCATTAACACATGAAGAAAATATTATTATTATTAGCTCAATCACGAGATCATCCAAGGTTCTAATTGTTGTTACTGCATGTATCCTGTTTGTGCCTTTTTAATTTATTCTGTTGCATGCCGCTCATTACGTGCGGTGTAACAAGTTGTGTTAATGGGTTATCCTCATGTTCCTGGATGCTTGTCATCCAAAACTTGTCTTTTCAGATCTTTGATTGATGCAATGATTGAAATCTGCATCATCGTCAACATTTGTGATCCAACTTCCATACTTAGGGGCAGATGGTTCCGGGCATAGATTACATATAAATCTTCCACCTAGGGTATAGATGTAACGCTTTCAAAATTCAATCTCAATTTAAAATTTTGCCGAATCCTAGGCGACTTTATATTGACATAACATTGACCTAATTTTATAAAATTTTTGCAGTGGAAATATAATCATATATAAATATAAAACATCAATATCATAATAGCGAAAGACTTCGTAAGTAATTAAAATTTCAAGATACAAAAATTAGCTCATGGGCTTAATAGGCTCTAACGTATATCCAATTGATGGTTCGTCATACATAAATAAGTTCAAGTGGAGTACATGACTCAATAAGGACCCATAAGTCATACATCACCCCTATAAGGGTTCATCATCATGACATAAAAAAGTAAACAACTTGGGCCGTAGCCCGAGAGACCCATGTGCAATGTCGTCGTCACGGGGCTCTCGCCGCCGAACCTAAGCCTCTTCCATACCTGCACGGATCCATGGGATGCAGGAGATTTCTCCCATTAGAGTATGTTGAGGCCCATGCATGCAATGATCTTATAACATAATCTCTACATGTCATGATATATGCATTTCATCACCATGAAACATAAATCATATGCATACTATGAGCTACTTATGCATATTATATGGCATGTGAGCATATCATCATGGCAAGATAAGATAACATGTAACTTCATAATCTTTAGGTCATGCATATTATTTTTTATCATCATACTTATCATTATGTTATTGCATATCATGATCTTGTTTTACTTTACTTTGTCATATTTGTTCATGACATCATATGATGTGACATGCGGACATTCATAATGTATCCACATAGGTGCCTTCTTCATCTTTATCATCCTTATTTTTATGTCCCAAGTCATTCATCATTGCATCTTTTCGTCTTTCATCTTTATTTAGATAATTTCTTATTTTGTTGATTGAGAAGGGTAGTGGCTCATAAAACATAATCCTCCCTAAAGACCTCATCCTTAGACGAGATCATTATCCTCTCTCGAAGGCGAGGTCTTTATCCTCACCCTTAGATGAGATCTTTATCCTCTCCCGAAGACGAGGTCTTTATCCTCCCCGAAGGTGAGGTCATTGTCCTTTCCCGAAGGTAAGGTCTTTATCCTCATTCGTCAATGAGGTCTTTCCCCATCCGTCGATGGGGTCTTAGGTTTGGTACCGATTGATCCCGAGTCATAAAAATGTCAAACCTTCATCAATTCATCTTTTAATCTTGTTCATCAATACATATAATCATTCGATACATGTTGTATATTTTAACCCTATTTAAAGTCATAGAAACTTCAAATCATGCTAAGTGTGGACATTCAATCACAACCAATCATCTTCCAGAACGGACGACCGTTTTGGATGACGGTCGATCGCTGGACTAGTATTGGGCGACCGGTAGGATTATCGATCGACCGTTATGGTCCTTTCGGACGATCGAAACTGAACTTCAGTTCGACCGCTAATCACAAAATATGATGAGTATTCAAATCGGACGACCGCTGAAGATATCGATCGATCGTTTTGTGGCTTTCAGACGATCGATACAGGGTGTTCGATCATCCACTAATCACAGAATGTAACTACAGCCCAAATCGGACGACCGTTGGTATATCGGTCGACCGTTACATGGCTTTCGGGCGATTGAAATAGGGCATTCGATCGTCCGCTAATCACAGAATGTAACGATCCTTCCAAAATGGATGACCGTTAAGGTATCGATAGACCATTGAGTCGATCGACAATGAATCAGTCGCTCGTTCTGGAACGACAAATACACGATTTTTATATCATTTCTTTCCTAATCTTGCATACATCGGCATATTGAACACATATTGTCTTTCAAACATCATATAAGACATTTTTTAACATTCTTAGCATTCTAATCATGAACCACATGGGATTTTCACATAAAGACATCTAATATGCTAATCAAGTTCATAAATGCACATGAGCTTTAGACAATTTCATTTTGAGCTAACATAAATGATAATGAACATTATAATCTTAAACATGATTAGCAATAGCACAATGATCTTAACAAAATAATGAACATACTAGTACTAACATGAACTTTTCTTAATCATTCATTTAAAGAACACATGTTAGGTTCTTTATGTCCTAATCCAAACATGTAAGCATCATTAGAAAGTGATTAACAATCCGAGACCTACTTTCTTCCTCTCCTTTCTTTCCTTCCTTTGGCTGTCCAAAGACTCTAATGGAGTTGCCATAGTGATTTAGAGAGGAAAAGATGAGCTAACCTCTCACATTAAGTCAAAGGGAGAGAGAAAAATGTGCTTACTATAGTTGCTAATGGGGCTTTCCAACTGCTGGCCGTGAGGAGCTTAGGAGAGGAAGAGAGAATGTTGAGTTACTGTAGCATCACAGTAACTGTAGCTTAGAGAGGAGCTTGGAAGTGGGGATTTTGCTTGGCTTTGTGGGTGCTGCCGACATGGGGGTTGAAGGATAAGATGTTTTTAGGTTTTAGGTTTTAACATCCCTTAAGCAGTGTTTGTTTTCGGAACTTGGGCCAGAACTTGGGCCAAGTTTCGAAACATTTTATCAAACGAGTCACTTGATCCGAACTTGTAAAGTTCGGGTCACGTGACTCATGTTCTCCAAAACGGAGAACATAAAAATCTCGTCTCCAACGAGAATTTTGTCGAGCTCTCGCCTCCAGCGAGAACATGGCCCTTTTTTTTTTGCTTTTTTTTTTCAATTATTTATTATTTTAATTAATAAGATATTAATAATTACTATTTAATAGTAATATTATTCATTAAAATATTATTATATTAACTTAAATAATAGTCCATTATAATATTTTATTTATTAATATAATATTAGTTAGCTTATAAAATAAATTCTTTAACTTAATATGAATATTTTTTTATAATATTAATAACATAGGAAAAATAATAAACTATACTAATATTATTTTTCATAAATTATAATATTAATGTAAGTATTTTTATAAACTATAAAATATAATATTAAAATAAATAATTATTTTAACTAAATAAATAAATAATATTTTAATTTACTATAATTTTAAACTTTATAAAATAATAAATTATATTATTAGTTCTTATTTTTTTATCAAAATATCTACTAAAATTTATCTATCAAATTAACCTTTTAAATTTCCATCATTACACTTTTTCATCCAAACACCACATTTAAACTTATCTATCAAATCAAATAGTTATCGAGAACTAACTAGAATTTAAAATTCTCGTGCCAAACACAACTTTGGAGTTGGGCTTGGCGGGCTAAGTTGGTAGTAAGCTCCCCTTTCATTAAAAAAAAAAGAGGTTGGTAGTAAGCTCCCTGATATATGTAACAGAATACGGGTTGGTTTGTCAATGGGGTGGTTGACGGGCTAATACTGGATACTGATGAGTTGCAACTGAAAAAAAATGGCTCACATCCAAATTCATCCTCGAAATAAACAACTTTTCAGATGGTTGTTTAATGCGCTGTGACTTAGGAAATGAAAGCAGCATAAAAGTGAAGCGTGTCAAATTCAGATGTCTTGTGTTCTTCTTCTTTTTTTTTTTAAATTAGTGAAAATAGGTTTTATAACTTTGATAGTTGCTATTCTTTTAAGAGAGAAATATTCGTGTTTTGTTTCTAAAATAACAGATAAATAAAGTGGGTTTTATAACTTTTATAACGAGTTAGAGGATCATTTTGTGACAAAATAAAGACGAAGGATAAAAGTGCGATAGATGCATTGTTAGGAGACGATTTTCTTATAATGTAAAAATGGGAAAATTGAAAGATCAAAAGTGAAAATTGCTCCACATTTATCATTAGATGGTAAATAGTTTTACTGTTTTACCATTTATTTTTTTTCTTATTTTCTTATTTTTGTCATTTTCCCTTTTGAACCTAAACCGTTGCATAAATACAAGATAATTAGTAAAACAAACTCAATGTTAATTGTCCTCAGGTTAACCTTTGTGTCAGTCTGTATGAAGATGCCGATAATAACAAGAATTACTTATAGCCTTTCTATACCTGTAAAGTTAAAATATACAATAATCCTTAAATAATTTAATATTATACGTAAGATTCATTTCACACCCTCTCAATATAATTATAAGGTTTAATTTTTGTACATATCGTTCATCTTCCTTGTAACCACCCTCATAATGCATCCATTACATCTTATGTGATAATAATACATTTAACATAACTAAATGCCTTTGGCTCTAACAGCTAAGGAAGTCATCACATTTTTTTATCATCCTTATCACCCTCACAATTCTGACATTTATCAATTTAATTTATTTTTTATCATTGTCCTCCCTTGGTCTAATTCAAATTAATATACTTTAATATTGTTGTTACACTTTTCGATATGAAGATTTTCATCTGTATAATTGTATTAACTAAGAAATAAAATATAATTTTATCTAAAAGAAGAACTATTTTTAATATCAAAGGTTATAATAACATACTCAAATTTGAAGATAATAAAGTAAAACGTAACAAATTCAAGAATATGAGCAAAAAGCAAAGATCCATTAAGTTTTCGGAGGAAAAAGTTTCACCGCTAAGAACTTAAATTCTATTATCCAAACACACCCTTTAAGAATATGTTATTAACTCAGGATAAGATAAGTCTTTGCAAACTTGATAGAATGAGATAAATAAAGATGACTTAATAATAGATTCAGGATACTCATTATTAACTCATTAGTAAGATAAGTCTTTGCAAACTTGATAGAATGAGATAAATAAAGATAGTGTGATTTCAACCCTTTTAAGCGATCATGACAGGAAGCACCAAACAGCATAGACTATGAGAGTAATTGCATCCCATCTATCGTATAAGAGAGATAGTGTAATTACACCCTATCTAACACCAATGAAAAGAGGAGACAGTTCTCCTGCAAAGAGCCTTCCATTAATTTTAGAATTAACCAAAAGCAGGAAGATATGTGTTGGACTTGAAGATCACTATGTCAAGTTTTTGTGAACTTATGGTCATAAATAGAAAACGCAATTTCACTGGAAATTGATGGGACGATGGTAGAACTCCAGAGTGCTCAGTTCTGTACTTAAAACAAAGAGAAGAAGGTTCATGCTTGCTTTCTTGTTCCAACATCTAGAAGGCAGAAAAAAGAAGATAGACAAAGTTTTCATTTTCTAATAAGACATTCGTAAATGTTCCAAGAAACATCAATGTGGACTAAGCTAGCAACATATATTTTGCGCATGATCCAAACGAACAAAGACAATTCCAAATGATAATCTAATCACAATATCTGTCACTGAATATAAATTAACAGAGGGTGGAAGAAAATTCTCTTTTCAATTTGTAAAGCATGCATCCCACTACGAAACAGATACATAAAAAAAAAAGATACACAGTAGAATCGAAACCCAACAAGATAAAGTCTCATTCAACAATTCTTGTTCTGTGAAGACATGCAATTGATGCACATACGAATCACTCTAACAGCTGCAGTAAAAATTAGGATGATATATATATATATATATATAGCAGTAGGAAACATAATAATTAGCATGACAAACAACCTAACCATGGAGGCATCAAGTAAATATATAGATTAATCAATGTATACGATAATTTGAATGATTTGAGGTCTCAATACATATTGGTCTTATATTGATCACTGAAGGAGTGAATGCAAGATCCCAATCTTCTGACACCGAAATTAAAGCAATATCCCTTGTTCCAAACAATTATTTTAAAACATAAAATATTGTTGTAGAAGAACATAAGATCTTGCTCTAATTCCAACATCAAAGGACCAAAATATCACAACTAAATATCACAATTCCTTTGTGGATTGTATCTGCGCGTGCGAAATGTTGCAATGTTGCAGAAGGAAACCTAATCATGCATTTATAAAGCGAGTTACAGTTACTATATGTGCAGTTTTAAAACAGTTTTTGTAACAGCAAGATGATATTATCTTTATTATTTTTATACAAAGTAATCCTTCCAAAAAGACTATTAAGGGAGTTAAGTTATTAAATCTGCAGTTTTAGACAGTTCTTGTACGCCTCCATTTTGCCAAGATGATATTAGTTTACTATTTTTTATAAGTCATCTTTCCGTAGATTAATTAGAAAGATCTATGTGAATACATTTTATCGATATGATTATATAAATTGAAATTAAAACAAGCACTAAGTAGTGACCAGTTAAGTCTTACTTTTGATACGTCTCGTAAAGCATTTCGAGATTTATCCTGTCACTTGTGCAAAGTAATTAAATTGTCCTTTTATTTGGAAAATAGTCTTGATTAGTTTGATGTATACAAGTTTGGGTAAATTATACGGATCATCTTCTAACTTTAGATCAATATCTCAACGTTTAATTTGTAATTAGATTGTCCCCGAACCTCATTTTTCTTGCACGCATTGTCCTCCTCATTGATAATAGCCGATTATATTATTGACGTGATACAATAAAAAAATAATATAAAAATATCATAAAAAAATATATGGAAATTAATAAAAAAATAACAAGGGACGACGCCCTTTGTGTTGAGTTTGCCGACACACGATGGTGCCGGGATGCTGACGCTCCCTTTCTTCCTCGCACACAAGGAGGAAGAAAGGGGTGCACCGTGCCCCCTTTTTCTTCCTCAGCGTGCGTGAGGAAGAAAGAGGGGCACCGACACCCATGCGAGCCTAACGCCATTGTGCGCCGACGAAATCGACACATGGGGCGTCAACTCTCCTTTTTTTCTTTCTTGCCGCGCACGAGAAAGAAAAGGGGACGTCAGCACCGCTTGTGAGCTCACTGACTCGGGGGCGCCAGCCCCTACCATTTTTATAATATTTTTTTATTTTTTATTGTGCTACGTCGATAATATAATCAAAAAACTGTTTATTACCAGTCAGAAGTAGGGGTGTTCACGGGTCGGGTCCAACCCGACCCATGAACAAATTCGACCCCGGGTCAGGTCGGGTCGGGTTAGAGGGGTTTGGGGGGGGCTGGATCTAACCCAACCCAACCACCTAATTTTCTTTTTTTATTTTTTCTTATTGTTTTATATTTTATTTAATATAAAAATATTATTTTAAAAGCATAAAATATGTTTTTAACTATTTAATATTATTTCTATGGTTAAAATATTTTATTTTAGTTTTTTAAAAATTTTTAATTAAATATAAGCCTTAAGTTTAAATAAAAAAGAAAAAAAAATTTAAAAAAATAAAAAGTCGGGTCGGGTCGGATCCGACCCGACCACCGATCCGACCCGACCCGAATTCGGATTGGGTCGGATTATCAGGTTCACGGGTCGACCCGACCCGATGAACACCCCTAGTCAGGAGGATGAATCATGCAAAAAAATCAAAAGATGGAAGACATTCCAATTACAAATTGAGGAGGAGGATCGAGTTGTTACCACACATAAAGTTGGGGGCCGATACATGTAATTTATCTGTACAAGTTGCTCTAAACTATTTCTAAAATGTGAAGATGGTGTTGCCTATATATATCATGCTAATACTATTTATTGAATTATAATCTATAATTAGATGTAATATATGAGTAATTTTAATATAAAATCAAAATTATGAATCTAAAATATGATAATTATGCAAACATATATATATATTATGATTTACGAAAAATAAACAGATTTATGCCTTTTATTTTGTCATGTCAAAACTAAAATCATCATTATTGTTTGGCGACGAGAGATCAAAATAATACGTATTTTACAAAGCAATAATAACCTAACTTGATCTGAAATTAATCTGTCCGGATTGATGGTGTTACAAGGGTGAAGATGGCCTGTTGCTCACTCCTGGTGAGCAGCTACCTGAGTTCGCTTGTGATAGCGAATGGTGACCATATGCATTCATTATGGATTCATAAATTCTCTGAGAAGAATCTATGTGAACTGTTCGTTACGAGCATTTCATATTTCTCAGGTGAAAGAAGAGAGGAAAGAAAATGGGGTTTTTTTCAAGGTAGAGTTAGTTGCACATTCAAACATTCGTTCGCATATGAAAGCAACTTCATCTTATTGATGTTTGTTTGGTGTTCGCATATGAAGACAAATTCAAACATGCGACGGATTCTATCTAAATTATGTTGTCTATGCAATTCGCATTTAAGTGAAAATAGTACATCAAATAATCATTAAAATAATGCTAATTATTATCGTACTTGAATAATAATCACTTAACAATTAAATGAGTTTATAATAAAAATCATTAGATTGGCCACTGTTCATGGACCCAGTCGCTACAATTGACATTTTGAGCGTTGCGATGATATGATCAATCACGCCAAGTCCACCGGTAAAGAGAAATAAAAGGCTGACTGTTATGATCCGACTCAGCTCGTTATAGTCTGATCAAGATTGGGATGGAGTGATGAGTAGTTTCTTCTTAAAGAAGATATCAAATTCGATTTTTTATGAGCATAGAAAATTTTTATTGGAATTTTTTTGTCACTGTCAGATACTTAATACGAAACGATTTTATCGGATCAATTGAATTCGATAATGAATTAACCTTCAACTTGTGAATAATGCAACTAATTAGCATAATGTGAATTATTACCTTATCTACATGTACTTCTACAACATCGAGCACAAGCCTGAACAACCTCTACGTGAGCCAATGTTGTAAAGCATGGACAAGACATGCTAGTTAAGCTGTTCGACCATGATCCAAATCCTAAAAAGGCTTATGGGTCAAACTTGAACTGACAACAGTGGTTGGCCCGGATTGGATCGGTCAACCCTTATTGGTTAAATCATTGAGCAGGACAATTTTATTTAATCAGTTTTTTAAATTTCCTATTCTAAAATTTCCTTATGACATGCTCACTGGGGCTGTGGTAGCGACACACACGCGAGGCAGCCTCTGTCAACTCCTTTGTTGAGGTAGCCTCTGGGTAGCTGGACCGATTGATCAAATATTTTTTCGGAGGCTTGGAGCTATTGTAATTTTATTTTGACAAATTTTAATGCAAGTTTATTTTATAAATGAAGTTTGATAATTTCATATATTATATTAGTTTATAATTATTTTATTAATAATCGATTTGATCGATTGATCCGATCGGTTTAATTTGAAATGAAGATTTTTTTATTCGTTATTCGATCCAATTGTGTCTTGATAACATTAGGCCAAACAAATTCAACCTTATTTTTTTTTAGGACCGTTTGGCAACAGAAATCAGCCGTTCCATCAAGTTTCTATAGTTCTAATTGTGTTTGGATGAAATGGAATTTGATGATGAGAAAGAAAATAGTTGATGTAATAGGAAAAAATATATATGATGGATTAATTTTTGATGAGTTTTAAAATAAAAATTGATATTATAAATATAAAATAAAATATTATTAATAAATAAAAACAAAAGTAAAAATAAAAAAATTGTTCAAAAAATTTTCGTAAAAAAATATATTACTTAAATATCAAGAAATCAGATTTTTAATAAATTATATATAGTAAAATAATAATTTTTTTAATTAAATAACAAGTAAAAAATAATATTATATTAATATGTTATAATAAATAATTTATATTTAATAAATAAATTATTTTATAAGTTACATGTGAAGAAAAAAAAAGAAAAAGCAAAAAATGAATAAATGAAATTGAAAAAAAAAACAACAGGTCAACTTAAAAAAAAGTCAAAACTTACTACAGGAAAGAAAAAAAAGGGTCACGTGACCCTTTTTTTCTATTTTAAATTTCGCTAAACGTCTTGTCGTTTCACGAAATCGATTGGAATCCGACAAAATCAGTAATTTTCAAACCGCCCCTTTCTATTTTCTAATTTTCATGTTTTATGCGTTTTATCATTCATCAATAATAATTGTAAGCGTTATTGTACCAGTTTATTGAAGTATATTAAGAAAATATCACGCACACCTTTAAAAAAAAGAAATCACTAAATTTGATTCACCCGTCGAGGATGGGCACCAATCCCAAGACAAAATATTATTGTTGGACATATAACGACAAATAATGTTTGGTGGTGGACGGGGCGACCAAATCGAATTCCACCAACCCATTTCTGACTCTCCCTCTCTCCTCTCTCTCTCTCTCTCTCTCTCTCTCTCTCTCTCTCTCTCTCTCTCTCTCTCTCTCTCTCTCTCTCTCTCTCTCTCTCTCTCTCTCTCTCTCTCCGCCCCCGGTAACGAGGACAGAAATAGTACTTCTGATTCAAAAGGCTGGAATCAAACATAAATGAGATGCTGGAAAGGCCTATCTAGTTTGTTAAGTGGGTGTTTGTCTGATTTAACATAAAGAATATCTAGAACATATATTTTGTGAAAAGGACAAATAAAAATTAAAAAAAACTAAAAGCCTTCTTTTCTCAATTCCATATTATTAGTACTCAAAGATGCATTACTACGTCCACTTGCTTTTTCCACGACAGAAACGTTTCGAGTTTAATTTTTCATTGTAATAAGGGTTGCAATGTTGCATTATCTCATGTGTCAGTAGAATCTTGATTCGGTATCAAGTATATAAATACATATATATATATATATATTATTCTAATGTCTTAATTTTTGTCATTTAAATTACTATTTTCCTATGTATACAAAATAATACAGTCAAATTAACTCGCCGAATTAATATTTGCTACAAAAAAAGACAGTTAGGAAAAAAAAACTAGACAATTGAATGGTTGTAGTATTTTTTATTTATTCGCTTGTTTTATCTCTATTTGTATTGAGAAAACAATATGGAGGATCATGTCATGTGGCCGGGTCAAGTGAAAATTTTCACTCATAATGAATATAAAGATTAATCCAAAGAAAAAGGTATAGAATTATATGACGGTCTTTGTTTAATATATTATTCTCATTATGGCACAATGAAACGAAATGGGTCCCCGAGGTCAACATTGGGAAGGTGACGGAAGACGCAACCTTAGGAACCGTTGTTATTTATACGAGCACGGGGAATGAAGACGCCACAGCCAGCATTGCATTGCATGCATCCTCCGCCATTAACACATCCCACCGAGCACTGAAACCCCCCCCCACGCCACGCAGAAGCAACTTCTCATTCTCGAGGTCCTTTCAAGGGCAGCCGTACCTCCATGGCGGGCATCGAGGCGTTCCGCGAAGCGAACGAGTGCGCCCAAACACTTGCTGCGATCATGGCCATCGGCACCGCCAACCCCCACAACATCGTCGAGCAGAGCGCGTTCCCCGACTTCTACTTCCGCATCACCATGTCTGAGCACAAGCAGCAGCTTGAGGAGGAACTCCGGCGCATCTGTTAGTCACCATCACTTCTCTCGAATCGTTCGTTTCCTTATTCGTTTCGCAAGGCCAGGATTCCTCACTTGTTGCTTGGGCGCGGCGCAGGCCAGGATTCATCCATCAGGAAGCGTCATTTGCTCGTCTCAGAAGAGATGGTGAAGGAGAACCCGAGCATCTGCAGCTTCTCCGAGCCTTCCTTGGACGCTCGCCAGGCCGTCGTCATCGAAGAGATACCAAAGCTGGCAAAGGAAGCCGCCGCCAAGGCCATCAAGGAATGGGGACGTCCGAAGTCCGACATCACCCACCTGGTCTTCTCCAGCGCCAGCGCTGTCGACATTCCGGGCGCCGACTACCATCTGTCGCAGCTGCTGGGCCTCCCCACATCCGTGAAAAGGCTCATGCTCTACAACGTTGGCAGCCACGCCGGCGGCACAGTGCTCCGCGTCGCTAAGGACATCGCCGAGAACGACAAACGCGCCCGGGTGCTGGTGGTGTGCGCGGAGCTCAGCCTCCTTTTCTTCCGTGGCCCGCATCCGGAACACCTCGGAGATCTCGCCGTTCAGGCGGTCCTCGGCGATGGGGCTTCGGCATTGGTAGTCGGAGCCGACCCCGTGCAGGGCGTCGAGAAGCCCATCTTCTACGTCGCCGCTGCGTCGCAGGTGACGCTCCCGGACGCGGGAGACGTGATCCAGGGGCACCTGCGGGAGGTCGGCCTCGAGTTCCACCAGAAGAGTCAGCAGCTTCCGGCCCTCCTCTGCAGCAACATCGAGAAGCCGCTAGCCAAGTTGCTCGCGTCTCTGGGCATCTCCGACGACTGGAACTCGCTGTTCTGGGTCGTGCACCCGGACGGCAGGGCGGTCCTGGACCAGCTGGAGGCAGAGCTGGGCCTGGAACAGGGCAAGCTTGCGGCATCGCGGCGCGTGCTCAGCGAGTACGGGAACATGATGTGTAGCTCCGTCTTCTTCGTCCTGGACGAGATGAGGAAGTCGGCGGTGGCGGAGACGCACTCGACGACCGGCGAGGGGCTCCAATGGGGATTTCTAGTAGGCTTCGGGCCGGGGCTTTCCATTGAAACCTTGGTGCTTCAGAGCGTTCCTGTGTAGGGTTCCCAGCTCCAGATCTCCGGGTGCTCCTGGGCACTAAATAACAGCAAACTTTTTGCTGAAATAAATAAATAATAATAATAGCTAAGAGGGTGATTAAGGCCGTGTTGGCATGCGGCATACAATTAATTGATTTGGGGGTGGTGAGTTCGAACAAAAAAATAGTGATATTTATCCAAATTAAGAGATTTAGTCCATGAAAACTATTTCCAGTCAGTAATCTTATTCGATATTTAATAAATATTTTAAATAGTTTTTCGCTCCATAAAAAAATATAGGATTTCTTCTCTTCAGACATGGGAGCTGTGGCGAGTCTCCTGTTTTATTTTTTATTTTTACCTTTTTTTTTTGTAGTTTTCTTTGCAGACGAATGGGTCCAATCCAAGGATTTTTGTTCTCTCTCTTAATATTTGATCCTATAATTGTTTGCACATAAAACACTAAAAAGTTTAACATCTGCAACATATCTTTCCGCCGTAAATCTCTTAAAATCCTTCACAAGTAATAATTTTGGCATGGATTTAGGACGAATCACGAGATTTATGCCCATAAAGAAAATAAGTTTGTAATTGCAATGGGTAATTAGATCGGTTACATCTTAAGACGAATTAGTTCGTCAAAACTTGTGAAGGAGGCGTACCTATTCGGATGTTGTGAAGGACGTCATAAAAAAAATATTGCAGACATGTCGTTTTTCCCAATTTATGAAGAATTGATTCGTAAAAGATTGGGAAGGACTTTCTTTCAAATTTCGACGAATAACTTTGTAAGTTAAGAAGAGCAACCTGTAGTTCAAAAATTTTTGACGATTTTTTTCATTGAAATTTTTTAATCCGTCACAATTTTTTAAATTTTTTAAATTTATTTTTAAGTTAATGAAAAACATAGAACATAATATCTTCACGTTATTTGAATTTTATGATCTTGTTTATAGGTCATAAAAATTGTTGGCATAAATTTTATTAATAATTATGATGAGGCTTTGCAAAAAATTATGAATTTATTTTTTAAAAATAAAAATCAAATATTTTAGATTTTATAAGTTCAACGAATTAGAAAATTATTTGAAGTGTCTTTGCACGGATCATGGTAGTGAATATACATCTCAACGATTCAAAGATTATTATGTAGAGTATGACATCAAACATTAAAAGAAAGAATGAATAAAACTATTTTACATAGAGTTAGATGTATATTGAGAATGACTAATTTGTCAAAGACTCTTTGAAGTCAAGTTGTGAATTAGACTAACAAATTTCCATTAAGTTCCTTCGATTTTGGATACTCTTGAAAAAGTGTGGATCATTAAAAATATTTTGTAACACTTCAAAAAATTTGTAAAAAATTTAAAACTTCATTTAAATGCCGATGTCGGCCCATCGGTCGACCGATTTAGTTTCCAATGTTTGATGTGCAACCGATAACACAAAAAAAATGAAAAGTCAAATTCAACTTTGATTTCTCTTTTCTCACTAAAAGTCATTGCAATTCATTGTGCCTCTTAATGAGGGGACATAAAGACTCATTTTTTACTTCTTTTATAAACCCAACACCTTCTCATTTGCCTCTTTTCTCTTCATCTTCTAGTGTATTCTTTTCCCGCCACCATTTGTTTTTTGTGCTCCATTGCGTGGGCTAGGCCAGAAAGGATCCCATAGGTGCTTTTCGTGGAGGAGATGGAGGGGGAAGGAGCGACTAGAGATTTATCCATTGGAAGAAACAACTTAAAAAGTGACAAAAAGTGTATTATTGGGATCTGAGTTATAATGATTTTTCATAGGGTTTAGCATGTTATTCTAAGGATGATTTAGGCTTAGGACTATGTGAGTGAATGGGTAGATCGATGTCATGAAATGTTATCTTGTTTTGCATGCCTATTTGTTACTTAAATGATATATGACATGAATGATTAAGATGTCGAAATTGTTATCCATGGATGCTTGGATTATGAGCTTTACATGATGTTATAAACATGTGATTTATGCATGCTTAAGGCCCCAAGCTCATGTTATAGTTTTTCGATTAAGAAGATTCTTAGAAGATCATGATGTTACTCTTACTGGTATGTTTTTGCTAAGTACGATGGAGTTGGGTATGGATGGATTTTTATTCTTTTGTTCATGAAATTACATTATCTCAGAAATGCTTAACATGGTTGCTAGAAATGTTACTTGAAAGATCACATGAATAGACTTGTGGGATGTATATAAATAGGAATGGTTATGAATGCTATTAAGACTTTTATTTTGCTCATATGGAATATGGACTTAAGGAGCATGCACATATGCTCTCTAGACTTTAGTTAATATTAGATTAAGTTTGTATGTTTATAAAATGTTATGTTATGAAAATTTGCTTGAAAACATAATGATGTCCGCAATGATATACAACTCTATTGATTGAAACTTTCGATCGATTATAAATCTGGCGCCCGTTATCATCTCGACAGAAGATAACAGATTAGATCGAACGTCGATCTTTAATCAAGCGTCCGCTCTGATATTTCGATATGAAAATGGTCGACTGACTAACCCCTTATGTTGATCGATGTGCTATTGACGAGATTATGCGACTTGGGCAAAACGGGCGATTGACCGATGGACTTTCGGGTGATTGAAACATTAGACTGAGAACTCACATTTTCTCTCGAAGGAAGATTGGACATTTCTAACCCGTCGGATGTCCAAATCGTACTCGGCCTTCGAACGACCAAATGACACTACATAATTGGGCGATCGCTCGACTTTCAGGCACCTGATAACCTGGACTGGATGAGCACTCAGCTTTCGGGTGTCCGAAAGTTGGGTAGAGACCATAATATGATTTTGATTATTAATGGTGATTTGAACATGAACATGAACATGAACTAAGATGAAAAAAAATGAAACAATGATAAACCTTATGACTTTCCAAGGGAAAAGATGTATGCTCTTATGAGTCATGTGATTGACTATTGATGATGACTAAAGAGTGGAAAAGAGTTGAAATACTTGCCAACTGCAATTTAGAATGATCTGATCAGATGTGTTAGATCATCCGGTGGCAATGAGGACTACTCTGCATGGCATGGTTTATCTCCGGTTTATGATGAAACTAAAGATGAAAATACAATATAATAAAGAATTTGGTGATGCTCTTTATGATGACCTCGGCAACTTAAACCTCAGAGTTGATGCTGTTCAGATAATTGACCATAAAGCTGAAGATAAAAGTAGCATTAAGGGATTAAAATACTCTGACCCTTGTTGGATTGCACATGAAACGGAGAAGAGAAGGGAAGAATACAATTTCATGACTGCTGATATGAGCACAGGCTTTCTCTACCTTAGGAAGATGAGACTCATGATGATAAAGAAGAGAATGATAAATCTATTTTGGGAACAGAGTTTCACAAGTGTCATTTTTTCCTTTTGGTGATTCACAATTGTTTCATTGATCCCTATTAGAAAGATTAGGAAGGAAAAAAAATGCTTTGAAGTATTGCAATCCACTCAAAGGAACTAAAACGTATGAAGAATATAAACCTCAATGGTAGTGTTCATAAGGTCTTTGCATAACACAACACTGATGAAAAGATTTCAATAATGAAACCAAACTTTTCTCAACGTCCACTGTGAGCTAATTAATCTTCATACATGCAATTTCGTTGGAACTATGGGGAGAGAAAACAAAACTCGCAGTGACAATGATATTGGAGATGATAATACTGAAAATAACGTTTCGACAGGAGCTTTCTGAATCTCTCCGTGATGCACAAAAATAAGACAAGAACAAACCAATTTCTGTTAACAGTTACAATTGTTCACAACTGATACCAGATCAGACAGCATAAAGTTCATTTTTTTTCTCTAAAAGTACGGATGAAAATTTGGCATTTGCTATCATGATTATGGGAATGCAGGCAACCTGCACCTACACATGAAAACATGGATCTATGTAATCTAGTGAGAACAATAAAATATAAAAAACTAGGAGTTCTTGTAGTAGGCATATTTTATACATCAAGTTAAAGGTATTAAGTCTTCTAGATAGAAGTGATGCCATAAACATATTACTGGTGCTCAGCATAATATTGTGAGGATTGTAAGGGTGAAGATGAGAAAGTAATGTTGGAAATCCGTTTTCTGAGTCTTATTGTAGCTCGTATCAGACAGAACTGGGGGCAGCCATGCCAACTAACAATAAAGGATGCAACAATGAAGATTTACGGTGTTCTTTAGTTGGCCTCTTTGATGATATTGATGATGCATATGATATCCACTCATAAAGCAATTCTAAGCAGATCAAAGAGTTAGAATAAGACATGCAAGAGAGTGACAGAGGTCTTGATATATATGAGGAAATAGTTTGAGCTGATATTGGAATCACAAGGAATTACTTACCACAATCAAGCAGGAGAAAAATTCTGATGGATGATCCCATAAATCCCCAAGCTGACATCCAGAGACCATCTATTTCGGGAGGAAGAGGGAGTATTTAAGCATTATCTAAGCATTTCTACTCTGCTTTAGAAGCTTAAGCATGGGCTTGAGAGGAGGCTTGCTGCAATGCTTGGAGCTTGGTTGCAATAATATCTGGATTGATGCAGATTCATCCTCCTTGATTAAAATTTTGCCAAAAGTCAGATGTTGGTGGAGGCTGAGGGACATTATGGGCCATGGCTAACTGCTGGAACTTTTTATCTCTCATTTTGCACGGTTTGAAGCAACTCATGATTACCGCGAGGTTATTTCCAGGCTGATTAAACAAGGTAGATCATCAAGTTTTGTGTATTAAGACAACGTTGATGGCCCCAACTGTTCAACAGATAACATAAAATAGACAAGTTTCCAATAACCAACCCAGAAACATAAATAAAAATATAAAAAACATCTGTACGTAATTATTTCTCAGACTGCAACCCAACTAGGACGACTCTAATAATTGCATGACGAATCGAAGACTAAATAAGATTTTATGAAATTTGATGAAGGATTGATTGTAGCTTTGCGATGCTTCCCTTCAAGGTCTCCATCAGCGAACGGATTTGAAGAGGTCCTTCAAGGAAACTAGTGTTTCCGAATGCAGCGAGATTAGAAATGTGCGCGGCTGATTGTAGTAAACTTTCGCCTGTCTCTCTTCCGCCACAAAATCACGGTACAAACGAAGGCCTTCATCGTTGCATATTAGAGTTGCTTCTGTCCTGCTGACGAGAATTACAGCCACAGCAACAGCAGTTGCACCACGACCAAGCCGTATGACCTTTGTCAAAGGAGGTCTGATCCCATCTAATACCAGTTGCTCGTGATGATGCGATTCTCCAGACAGGAGGACCTCAATCTCGGGATGGTCCTGAGCGAGAACGTCGGACTCTGCTGAATGCACGCGGAACACCTCGCTTCCGAGGTCAAATGTCAGCAGCGGTCGTTTCGTTTGCTGCGAAAAATGATCACGTAAGTACCAGTAGAGGACTCCGTCGTAGCAGAAAGCCCTTTCTGCCGGGTAATTAAGCCCCGTTCCGAGCTCGAAAGTCCTCCACGTGGGGTCGGTGCCCAGGGTGAGGACGTGGCCGCAGCGTGTAGGATCCAAGTGGACGACCTTGTACTTGTTTGTCGGAGGATGAAATCCCAAAGCCAGCGGCCAAAGACACGTGGTTAATCCTTTACTAGGAAGGTCCGGTAGGAGCAGCAGCTCCCTGGTGGTCGGATTGCACACGACGACGCGCTCGTTGCGGATGAAGCACACGAGGCCGTGGCAAGACGGCGTGGACAGATAACAAAATTCAAGAGAGAGTTCCGAGGGAAACCATACGCTGCGAACGCGGCGGCCTTCTTGGCCTATTGGCCACGTGCAGAATCCGTCGGACGAGGAGAAGGACAAGGGAGCCGGGCGCCGTGCGCTCCGGAGTGCGTGGCGGTACCTGAACCGTGGGGCGTCTATAGTGGACAGCCAACGCCTGCAGACGCAGCGAAGTCTCAGCAGAGAGACGCAGCAGGGAACCCGGAGCAAGATCTCTTCAACGAGTTCGTCGTGTAGGATATCGAATCGTCCGCCGCCGATTCGGCCTCCATTGTTGGTGTCCTCCATCTCTGGTTTTTTCCCTTCTCTTCTTCTCTTTTGCGTGCAAGGGCTCTACACTTTTAGGTTTATAAATTATTAGGGTTAGTATTTGAACGCAAGAACTTAAATTCTTAATTTGGGAACTAATTGATTAAAGAAAAAAAATCTAATTTAATGTTTGGATGAAATTTATAATGACCAAGAACTAAAAATTGGTGGAATAGATAAGTTTCAATATATGATTATTTTAATGAGTTAGAAGTATGAAACTAATTTAAAAGTTTATTTAACATAATCCCATAAAAATATCTTAACTGATAACAATTAATTTAAATTTTATTAACTTTTGTTACAAAAAAATTATTAATTATTATGAAATTTTAGTAATGCTTTATTTTTAATTAACTAATTATTAAAATATTAAAATCTACTTAAAAATAATTTAGATTGATTAGTAACTTAATTAAGTGCCAAAATGCTATTATAGATATTAATTAATAAGTTAATAAGACACAAATATAATTTAAATTACATTATACGTACGTAATAGGTTTTATTTAGAATATATAATTAATATTGTAATTTATACCTTAGCTTTACTTGTGACAAAATATTATTTAACATAATTATTATGTGTATTTTATAATTATTCATAACTATATTATTTTAATTTTATTCTGCTATGATACCAATTAAGTTTTAATAAATAATTAGGAAAATAATTATTTATTATTAGATCTAAATAAATTTATATTATAGGTTGTATGGTAATGTGTTAATAAATAATCATTTATATTAATAAATTAATTGCAAGCCATAAAAAGCAAAAAGAAAGTTCTGGTCCTTGCTTCTAGCATTTAAACAGAACTCCTCTGATGATGATTACTTTTTTTTACTGGTGTTTACTGTTTAGGTTAACTAATTGAAGTAAGGAAAGTTCTTGTTCTAACACTCAAATAGTGCAAAATAGGGCTTTAAAAAATATTATTAAGTTTATAATCTTGAGCCATCGCTTAACCAGTCCTCATTCATTGATGAAGAGTTGCTCTGATTTATTTATTTATTTTAATTAATCATCAAATAATACTTTTATATAATGCATCCTTGAATATATTTGATATTACTTTATGCATTGTTAATATGGATACTCACTAGGGAGCACTTGAGTAATCTAGAGTGATAAAGACAGTTACAAAAAAGATTTGTGAAATTCTTGAAATTTGTCATATTTGCCACAAATTTTTTATGATAATGTTTGTTCAAAAGATACTAGTTGAGAATAAATTTACAAAGATATCAATGGATTTCATATCCTTCGTAATTTTGGACGGAATAATTTGTTTTTCATAATTTTTGACGAAAAATTATATGGAATCCGTAAGAAGTTATTAATAAACAACAAAAGATAAATTGTAAAAAAATGGAGGAAGAAATAAATGCTATGGAATATGAGGAAAAAAAGAAAATAAAGGAAATCGAGAATAAATGGAAGATCGAAAAATAAGGAAAACAGTAAATAGGAAAGGGGTAAAAAACAAATGACAAAGCATCTCTCGGTTAGGATAAAATTGATGATTTAATAGCATTCATAGGTACAAAAAAAAAACAAGGAAACAAAGAGCAAATAAAAAATTATGCTGATAACAGTACAAAGACCAAAAACGTTATATATTATATGGAAGGAACTTCATGATCATGACTCATGAGTAACGATAACTTCTTGGTTCTTCTAAGGAATCTAAGCGAACGGGCAGATTTGTCAAAATTCGAATATGTTTGTGACGCACTTTTATACATATTTATTTCGTATGGTTCATTTTATTTTTCATAATTTTATTCAACCATATACCAATTTTTCCTTATTTTATTAGATTTTTGCAAAAAATTAATTGCTACATAATTTTCTATTTTTTTATTTCAATAACTTTCAACACGGTCCGCATTATATCAACACGATCGACATTACCCTTCAACACGGACTGCATTGGCCACCAAACCCCGAAAGTTGGCCGAAATCATTCTAAATAATATACAAAACGGCCCATATTATTATTAATAACATGATTCGTTTTATCAATTGCACCAGATATCCTCACCCGAATAATCATATTTAATTTAGGGGTGAGCACGGTCCGGATCGACCCGATTGACCGATCCGCACCGACCCGAATTTTCGGGAAATATTCCCGACCTGGTTATAAGTTGGGTCGGGTCCGGGTCTAAAAATAAAAAAATTCAGTGGATTCCGGGTCAGGACCGGGTTCAACATATAAAAACTTGACCCGAGACCCGGCCCGATTATAATAATAAAAACCTATTAATAATATTTATATAGTTCTAATTATTTGATAATTTAATCATTATTTATTCATTTTGAAGTGTTAAAAAAATTCTATTGTATTATTATGTGATACATTGACATAATATTTTAATAAGTTGATGTTTAGTTGATTAAATTATGATTTAAATTTGCTAAATATCACAAGTTTTCTATATCTCTTTATATTTTTTAAATATTTTTTTATCCGGTCTTATTCCCGATTTCATTTCCGATTTTCCCAGACCGACCCAGACCCGGTACCGGTCGAAACTGGGTCCAAATTTTTTGGACCCGGCAAGGACCGGGTCAAGCCAAATCTGAACCCGGGTTTGCTCTCCCCTAATTTAATTAACACAACCTATGTCATTAATGATATGATCTATGTTG
This sequence comes from Pontederia crassipes, assembly GCA_030549335.1. NCBI lineage: Eukaryota > Viridiplantae > Streptophyta > Magnoliopsida > Commelinales > Pontederiaceae > Pontederia > Pontederia crassipes. Next base: position 44,540,186 of record CM060190.1, read on the forward strand.
AGAGGACACACATATTTTTTACTATAAAAATGGATCGATACCACACTATTTGAAGCATCCAAGTCTAGAATTTAAAATCCATTGCAAAGATAGAAAAAGAGAACCTCTGGTCATCTACTCGGTGAATATTCTTCCAAAGAGTTTAAATATTTTTTAAGAGATTTTTTCTCCTTTTTTATCTTTTAGTCTCTTGCTTTATCTTTCTACTACAATTCAAATAATTTTTCTTTGGAATATAGTTCTAATTAGGATCAACATAAAATTTATGTTGGACATTGTTATACCCTTGAATAAGATTTACTATTCTGAATTTTCTGAATATGTATGTTGAATTTAATGTTTTCTTTTGAACACTCGATTTTAACCGATTGATATTATCGATATTTATTCTTTTGATATCTCTCAATTGATTGATCTTTCAATAAGCATTTCATATCTCATCTCTATTTACTCGGTTGAGATTTAGAGATTTGTGGATCATTCGGTTGAGATGTCTTTGAAATAGGATTTCATCGCTAAAGTTTATATTAAACATTAGTTAGAGATTGATTCAGTTGAACTTTCTCTCTTTAATATTGAGATAAGATAGTTAGGTCATCTAGTTTGAATCATTTACTTTTTGACATCCTTTCCACCATATAATTTAGATTTGTTTTAGATCTTACATTTAAAAATATTGTTACTCTTATATTATTTGAACATTTTTAACATATAAATGTTGAGATTTTAGACGGGGTCAATTTTAATATTCTTTATTTTATTTCTTTACAACCAAATATTGTTTGTTATTTCTCATCTAACTAAATTAAGATAAAAGATCAAGATAGATTAGTCTTCATGGGTTTGATATTTTTCTAACTCTTTATTTTTTGATTTGACCTAGTGCTCTTACCAGTGTTTGCATTATAAAAATTTTTTGCATCAGTTTGGCAAAAATAAGTTATTTTCCTATCTCCTAAGTAATTGCACTTATCTTTTAAGTCGCATGACTATTTGACCAAAAAATCTAAATATAGAACTAGAAAATGTTTTGGTAAAACAAACAAGAAACAATTATGAATTAATATGCATATTGTATTTTCATATTGGCCGCTATTGTTTTATTAAATGAAGATGAGGTTATGGCAACATTGGCACAAGCCAAAAAAAGAGAGAGAGAGAGAGGAAAAGACAAAGTCCTAACATGTCAATATGCATATCGTACCTGTTGAAGCAAAGTTTTAATGTTATGTAAAATTATATTTTGATAATACAAACCTTGAAAGATTCAATGCTGAAAAAGTTTAAAGAAAAAAAGAATAACTTTATGCACTACACTTTGATTAAATAATTAGCTATGATCCTATTAGATTTTAGATGAATTATAAATATCAAAGTTGTAGAGAATCCTATTATCTGTTCATAGAATTCAAGATTATCTAATTTGCATAACTGTACAAAAAGTTATGCTTAAAATAGTGCAGTCAATCAACTTGTTGGTCGAAGCAAAGAAGGCCGGTTGAAATAATACCGGTAGACCGAATAGGAGATGCCGGTCGACCGATGAATACTGAGCCTGCCCCGGTTGACGTCGAAATAATACCGATCGATAGATCGATCGATCTATCAAGCACAGAAGTTGAAGAAATCACGCAATGATCATATAGACCGATCGATCAATCCATATGTGCGGTCGACCGACCTCCAAATCAAATGAACAGTAACTGACAAATTTGATGGAGAAATTTATGAAATAAATTCTGGACGAATTTTTCACATATTAGAGCCTATAAAAGGAGTGTCAATTAGAAGCAAAGGCATCCATTCATTCACCGAAGAAAAACTTCAAGTTATCAAAAAAAGATATATTCTTTGAAGTTTTCATTTAAAATTTTTTCTTGTTTCTTTCTTCTCCTCTTGTGAGCTTAGCATTGTAAAAGAGAAACATTTTTATTTAAAAAATTCTGAGAGAGCTTCTGTGTAAAAGAAATTTCAAATCTTACATCTTGAATGAGAGAAAAGATTAGCTTCATTAAAGGAGAAGTGAACCTTATCTCTCGAAGCGGAGAAAATGTGAAAGTATAAATGACTTTTCTTCCTTGTCTCATTTGGAACAAAGAAAAAAATTCTACAATTAGTATGAGAGCGGATTGCTCTTGTTTTAAGATTTAATCATTGTTAGATATGATCGTTTCAAGATCTAGATCATTTTATTTTAAGATTTAACAATCTTTAAGAGCCATGACATCAAGTGCATTTGAATTTGCCGAAGGACAATCAATTAATCATCCTCCCCTTTTAAATGCATCGAATTTTACATATTGAAAAATTAGAATTCAAGCATACATTTGTTCTATTGATATTGACATATGGAAATTGTTGAAAAATGTTATTATCTTTATGAAAATTACCTACAACTTCTAATGAAAGAGAAAAGATTTTTGCAAAGCTTGATTGAAAAGGTAAAAATATTTTTTATTGTGCTTTAGATTCAACGAAGTTTAATCGAATTAGAAGTTGTGAAAATGCAACCGAGATTTGGGAAAAACTCATCACTACTTGTGAAGGAATCGACAAAGTTAAAGAATCTAGATTAAATATTTTAAATCATCAATATGATTCTTTCAAATTGCATGATAATGAATATACAAATGATATGATTGCTCGGTTTAATGATTTTTTGAATGTCTTAGCTTCCTTGGACGAGCCAAGTTCTAACTCTCAAAAAGTTAAAAAATTTCTCAAGTCTCTCTCCTTCAAATGGCATACGAAGAGGACCGTGATCGAAGAAAAAGATCTAAACAAATTAGATTTTGATGATCTAATTGGTTCATTTCTAACTTATGAAATCTCAATCCAAGAAGATCAAGAAGAAAAATACAAAAGAAGCCTCCAAGAAGAAAACATTACATTGAAAGCAAATACAAAAAAAGAAGACTCAGGCGAAGAAAGTGGACGAAAAAAAACTCGCACTATACACAAAAAAAACTAAATAAGTATCTCAAGTTGGCAAAAAAAAAAAAGACAAGAATGAGAAGCTAACAAGAAGATCATACAAACACCACAAAGAAAAAAAATCTCAGAAAAGTAAAAGGAAAAAAATATAAAGAGTCCAATGAAACAAGTGATTCATCAAGTTCTTCTAGTGACGAGGCATATGTAATGCCCCCAAAATTAACCCTCCTGCCATGCTGACAGTCAGACTAACTAAGGGAACGCTACATTGCCTACTACTACTTTGACTTTGACTTTGACCGGTCAACAAATGATCTACGTGACGATAGAAATGATAGAGAAATTATAATGATATGAGAATGCAAAAGAGATATCATTGGCATGATATGAGTTAATTCAAGAGAAATAAGAAAACAAAGATAGTTCGAATAGTTCTGAAAATATCAACATAAGCAAGGCTAAAAAGGGGAAATTCAAGTATTTCATATATACAACATCAGTGGCGGAAAGTTATGGTTATGTTGCAAGTCATGTGCCGCCAGCCTGGAGCTTTGCATTATCCACTTCCTCCTTAAGCAGGGTTCTCACCTGTAAAATTCCAAAGCATGGGCATAAAATGCTCGTGAGCTAACGCCCAGTACACATAGAGTCATAAACGATGAAATGATAATCAATAATCAATTACTTTACTCTTTGCTTTAACAATACCTTATACAATACCATACTCTGTGATCCATTATTATACTCTGTTATCCATTACCATATTTTATTATCCATTATCATGCTTTGTTATCCATTACCATATTCTGTTATGCTCTATGTGGGACTACATCTTTTACATTACTACAAGGTCCTTGATGTTCGTTATCCTATACGAGCTCGACTTTAATTAGCTGGGAAGCTAGAGGTGTCTCTACACTATATGTTGTCAGTGTACCCATCAAAGGGAAGGTGTATGCTCAGGCATAACCTTTTCAGAATACAAGTGGGAGAGGACCTGCATCCCAGGAACAGTGGTCGTTACGGATCTGTAGGTTCACTGTCTCCTCAGCTAAGCTACCTGTCCCTCTGGCATAAAGCAATATAATTCATGTATGCCCCCGTGGGGGAAGAGTGCGTTCGATGCGTCACCCTTATTCGGAGCACAGGTGGAAGAGGGCCTGTGATCTAAGAGTAATACTAGTAGATACATTGTCTTCTCAGTGCAGCTACCTGCCCCTCCACTGTACAATACTTTGACCTTTACCAACAACACATAGCTATCCCATTCATTTCTCTTTACTTTACTTATCTTTTTTTTACAAGCGTGGGGTTTGAAATTATGATTCAGAGAAGGGGTAAGGTCTGATCCCCTTTCTGCGGACGAAGAGTCTGTTACTTGTTTCACTTTATTGGACATGGCCTACAGTGGCCAGTCGAAGTTTTAGTATTGATTACAGGTGCTCTGGCCCCTCAAGGGCATTTTGGTCATTTCACTTTGAAGTTCATGATTTTTTCTCTCTAGACCGGTCGATTGTTCTAATGGACCGGTCGACCGATATGGCCGTCGGTCGACCGTCCGAGGGGGGCCGATCGACCGATACTGCTCTCGGCTGAATGATTCCTCTTGATGAACCGGTCGGCCGTTCGATGTGAATCGATCGGCCGGTCGTCCTCGCAGGATCGATCGACCATGTTGGAATCGGTCGACCGACCTTATGCAACTGGACTTGGCGGCTTCCGTCAGATCGGTCGATCGATCATGTGAGATCGGTCGACCGGCATTCTGGTCGACATGGTTTTCGGCGAATCGGTCGACTGATCTGACTGAATCGGTCGACCGATTCTGCAGATGAAATAGAGCCGTCGATCGACTTTTGTAATTTCGGCCGACTTTCGATCGTCGAATCTCGATAATTTCAATATGAAAAACATTGCTAAACATCTCTAGGTCATAATGGAATTGAAATTTATGACATTTGATCTACATTTCTTCGTCTAGGGGATTTTACGTCTACGGTACTTTTTTCGTTCATTTTCTAGTCATTCATTTTTTCGGTAAACTTCGCCTATATTTTATAGCCGGTCCCAAGCCCGGATAAAGGAGGAGGGTTGTGTTAGGCCCCGACAGCCAGCATAAAATCATGTCGAATCTTATGAACATAGCCGACCCCACCTAGTGAGATAAGGCTTTGTTGTTGTTGTTTCTGGTCGTTGGCAGTATCGTTCGCTGATTTCTCTATCGTCGGTCGTCCTGGTCCGGCGTGGAGAGAGTGGCAGTCCTACGTACGTCGAGAGGGACGCTGTGAAGAAGCTCATTCGTCGGATCGTCCTTTGCTCGGTGTGGTTCACTCGTGCACTCATTCGTCCATCCACTGGTTTGTGGTTCGTCGAAAGGAGCAGACGAAGAAGAAGGAGCGAGGGGGTGCGGCTATGGAGAAAGGGGGAGGGAGTCCACCTTACTCCCTCCCTTATACCCCCTGACAGCACTCTCTCATGAGAGAGAGAGTCATGGGGGGAGTGGGGTGAGAGGGAGGGAGAATCGGTCGACCGATTCTCTTGTCCTTTTTTTTAATTTCGACTTTTGAATTTTAATTACAGAGGAGAGAGAGTAATGAGGGTCATTACAGCATACCTATGTTTAATGACACACGACAATGAGGTAATATCTAACTCTTCAAATTCAAATTATGACTCATCATACTCTTCCAAAGAAAAGCACTCTTTAGATGTAAATAAAGAACTCTCATTTCTTATAAAAAGATATTTTTCAATTAAAGAGGAAAATAAAAAATTAATACATGAGATTAAAAAATTAAAAGATGAAAAGAACACATGTTTTATGAAAAATGAAAAACAAAAAAATGAAATTGATACTTTGAAAATTACACATGCTTGTGAAATAGTAAAACTAACATGTTCTTTAGAAAATGTAAAGCAAGAAAATAATTTTTTTGAAAAATACGCATAAGACTATCTCATATAACTGAAAATAATTTTAGGAATCATTTTGGGCATAAAAACTCATTGAAAATCTAATTATTCCTATGATAGAAAATCATATTTTAAATGTTTTACATGTGAATTTTATGGTCATTATTCATATCAATGCAAAGTTAAAAAATAATATCAACATGGAATAATATGGGTTTCAAAAGGAATACTATTTAACAAAATATGACATAAAGAACTATGAGTATCAAAAGTCACTTAATTATTTTTCAGGTATGCCTCACATGGAAAACAAAGGACGAATGAAAATGTGAAGGCACAAAAGTTGTGGTAAAAGTATCACATATTTTTTTTATTTTTCTCAAAAGTTCAAACTCATCATTTCTTTAAAAGAAAATTGATAATAGTGATAGGGGGAGCATGTTAAAATCTTCTAACCGTATTTTGACATATCAATTGATATAATTGTTGTATCAAAGTTTAATGCGATATTTTGATTCTTAACACAAGTTTTTTTTAACTTATGGCTTTCATGACCTTTAATCAATTTAATTTCATTTTTAAAACAACCATAGATTTAGGGGGAGCTATTTTTTCTAACTCTTTATGATGTAATATTTTTATGACAAAAGAAAAAATATTTTTTTAAAAGACAAAGGGGGAATTTCATGTGGTTTCTTATGTCCTTTATATACATACTAACTTTTTTATGAAACAAAGCTTGACGAAATATAGGAGAAATATGATATGGATATAACTTTATATGAAGAGTACCTTACAAACAATTAATATTTATGTGTTGTAAGGAAAACTAAGATTTAGGTGGAGTAAACTTTTTCGCAACTTATATATTTTTCATATTTCTCAGTTTATCTTCATAAAAAAGGGGAAGATTGTTGGAGTAAAGTTTTAATACCATATAAAATTATATTTTGATGATACAAACATCGAAAGATTCAATGCTGAAAAGTTTAAAGGAAAAATGATAACTTTATGCACTACACTTTGATTAAATAATTAACTATGATCTTATTATATTTTGGATGAATCATAAATATGAAAGTTGTAGAGAATCTTGTTAGCCATCATAAAATTCAAGATTATCTAATTTGGATAACTGTTCAAAAAGTTATGTTCAAAATAGTGCAAATGACCAGTAACGGTCAAATTTGAAGGAGAAATTTGTGAAATAAATTCTGGACGAATTTTTCACATATTAGAGCCTATAAAAGGAGTGTCAAAGTTAGAAGCAAGACATCCATTCACTCACTGAAAAAAAACTTCAAGTTATCAAAAAAAGATATTTTCCTTGAAGTTTTCATTTTAAGTTTTTTCTTCTTTCTCTCTTCTCCTCTTGCGAGGTTAGCATTGTAAAAGAGAGAAATATTTTTGTTTAAAAAAAATCTGAGAGACTCCTGTGTAAAAGAGTTTTTAAATCTTATCTCTTGAGCGAGAGAAAAGATTAGCGAAGAAGAAGTGAACCTTACCTCTCGAAGCGGAGAAAAGGCGGTGGTGTAAAGGGTTTTTCTTCCTTACCCCATTTGAAACAAAGGAAGAGATTCTAGTGGAATCTCCGACGGTCTCGAGTTCGAGAAGTCGAAGCAGGGACGTAGGCCAAGGTGTGGCTGAGCCTCGTAAAAAACCACCATGTTCATTTGTGTTTGAATTCTCTCTCTTATATTGTGTTTGATATGATCTAAATTGCTTTGATTTAAAAGGTTTTAAGAATCGATTTTAAATTTTTGCAAAGATTTTGGTGAAATCAATACTTTTGATTTTAACACCAATTCACCCCTCCCCCTTCTTAGTGCTCTTTTGGATCCTACAATACCTGAGTAGAAAAAAATATTATAGCGGAACTCCTGACCTTAATTAGGGAAAGAAATTTTGAATCTTAACATCAAACTTATTAATGAAACATCTTCAATTTTTCTCACCTGGGAGAAGAAGTGGGAATGATAAACTCTCAGGTGTAGACAATGGATGAGCAGTCTCTGTGATATACAAACAACATGCAACACTATAAGAGAATAAGAAAATAGGCATTTTTTGATGGACCATTTCCGATGATCGTTAATCCTTCTTAATTTCAGAATATTTTTGCGATAAAAAATAAATCCTTCTCAATTAAAGATTAAAATAATCCCTTTCGAACTTGTGATGAAAAATGATCCGCCAAAACTTTTCACAATGATATCAATGTTATAAGATCCAACCCGACGTCGACCCGGATTGATCAATGGGTCAGGTCGGACCGGTTGGACCGGGTCGAATCGAATGGTTGGATCGTATAATATAAATTAATAAAAGAATAAAATAAGTTAAAGAGATTATTATAATCTTATTAATATATAATATCTTATTTAACAAAAAATATAAAATAGAGTATAATAAAGTAAAATAAAATAATTTAGATTAAATAATATAATAAAGTAACATAAATTAAGTCATCAACATAAATAAAAAATTTTTGTGAGGTAATTATAAATTTAAAAATAGTGAAAAAATTATATATGTGACAAGAGAACATTAAAATATAAATTTCAAGATATATATATGTCTAAATATTTTAATAATTTTATTTATGTTTCAATTTTTTTTTATTTTAACAATGGACCCGGCCGAGTCGATTAAACCCGCTGGATCGGCCAGTTGAACCCGAGTTTGATCGGGTCAAAGCGGGTCAAATCCTTCTCCGAGTTTCAACTGACTCGCGGGCCGTTTTAGGCTCCGGACATCGGTCCGACCGGTCCAACCGGCCGGGCCGGGCCGGGTCTGACAAGCTTGAGTGATAGCTGTTGAAACTTTTGATGGATGCATCCGTCGAAAGTTCCAATGATGAAGACCGTTGAAATTGAAAATTAATATATTATGTTATTTTTTGTGAATTTTATAATTGTCAATTTTGAATTATTATGATATTAATCTTGCATCTTTCTTTGAAGGTTGACATGTGGTGGGACACTGAGAATACAGAACAAATGTGAAAAGCATTTAATTTCAAGTGTTCAAAATGATTGTTTTCGATGTTGTCGGATGCACGGATTGCAAGATAACACCCCAATTGGATTAGTGAAACTTTATGGACAAAATCATTAGCAAAGTGGATCATTGAGGAGTACAAATCAAAGTGCGAAAAACTAAGACAACTCGGGATCTAGCGTCCACAATTGCAAAAAGAATGGTAAAGAATTGATATAATATCTTTGTAATTTTATTTAATTAATTCAAAAAACAACGGTAGCCAATGAAAGTTAAGATGAAATTTTGGTTTTAATTATAGGAAAAAAAGACGAGTAAAACACTCACTCAAGTTGAAATTTTTCTTAAAACCCATCAGAAGAATAAATAATTAGTTTTGTCATTTGCTCACGAGACATACGTAATATTGTATATTCAAAATTGTTAAGAAGATCATAATTTTTTTTATTAACAAATGTCACTTCATAAATTTGAGGAGAGTTTCAAAACAAAGAATATGAGCATATTACATAGGCCACGTAGGAGGAAGCGACACCGTTGACGTCTTGACAACTTTGGATGGATTATTTTGGCGTGCACATCTACGATATCAAATCATCCGTTAATCATGCATATATTGAATATGATCATAAATTAATATCTGATTATTTAGGACAAGATATGCAATGACTTTTGGAACAAAGAGATAACATGTGGAAACAACTATTGGCAGAAGTAAGACAAGAAGTCTGGCAAAAAATATGACAAGAAGTTCGAGATGAAGTATGATAAGAGTTTGAGCAACAACAACTATAGATGCTAAAAGCTCAACGAAAACAAATGAAGATCATGATGCGTGGCCAACAAAGCAAGGATGACGATGATGACAACAAATAAAAAATTTTAATTTAGGAAATTATGTAACAAAATATTTCAAAATTAAGTTTTTTTAATTTATCACTTTCATTCATTTTTAATTTATGTACTACTATTCCAAAATGTTAATTTATTCTATTTTTTTTGTCATTTTCACTTTTTTATTCTTTTTTAATTTTTTATTTCAACTTAGTGATGGATATGTGGATCATTTGCAAGTTTCGACGGTCTTAGCCCCGTTGGAAGTTCAGACGGAACCGGCTATTAAGACTTCCAACGGATACCACCCTTCGAAAGTTCCTAATGGATACTTTCGACGAATGTTTGTCCGTTGGAACTTTTGAAGGTGCGTCTAGCAACAGATAAAGGCGTCACAACTTCTGACAGATTTTGTGTTGCCCGTCAAAAAAGACTTTGCGACGAACAATATTTTTCGACGACCTAGTACATTGGACATTTGAATTTTTCTTGAGAAAAATATATTCACCAAAGCAATATGCACAGCAAAGAAGGCAATGTCAAGAATAAAAAAAGATGGAGGGAAAGGAGAATTTCTCTTCGGAAAACCGAAAAAAAAAACTAACTCGTCACAGTTCAAGAAACAATGCATTCAAAAAAGCGGGCCTCTGTCCATGGCAGGAGCCAGCAGGGTGCAAGGCAACGTCTCCAAGACAAGAATCAGAAATGTATGGAAAACGCCTCCTATACTTCTTATAGTACATATGAAAATGCACGAGATGAATCGAACATAGAAATATTATTATTTTTCATGTCCCCCAATTGGATTAATCAAAGTCTATCGACTAATCGCGCGACTGCATATAAAGAAAGATGCATGTTGCTGTTATTGTAAAAGAAGTAATGAATTACTTTGAAAATGGCTAGAAAAGTAATGGACTTGTAAAGATTATGAAAATCCACTCTTTACTTAACTGTGTGTTGACTCTTCAAGATCGATGTGTACGGAACATATAAAGAACTTTGCAATGCGTGTATCCGGTGTTCGCATTGTTTACAACTTATGTATCTGCAAAGTAAGCAGCGGCTCACGAAGCAAAGTTGACATGGTAGACCTCGCTCATGTCCGGTTGGAACAGCCCAAAGTTCTGCTCGATCCCTGCAGGCTTCAAGTTCTCGTTGAACATGGCGAACAAGTACGTCTCTATCTCCTTCCCGGGCCTCCTGGGCGTCCCCGTTCCCGCGCTCACATGAGCCAACAGGTTGTTGTTGTACGTCATCGCGTTCTCCGTCGTCGCCCCAACACCGCCTCCGCCGGATGGCCAGCCGGTCTCAGAGACTACGACGTCGACGCCGGATCCTCCAGCCTTCTCCACCGCCGAGTACACGGAGTCGACCATGGCGTCGAACAGGTTGGAGTAGCCCAGCGTTCCATCATGCACAACGACGCCTGGGGCCGTGAAGAGGGCGTAGTCCAACCCGACCTCCTCCGGCCTTCCGGCGTAGGCGAAGTAGGGGTACACGTTCACGAGGAGAGGCGCCTCTTTGGTCTGCAGGAACGATACGATGGGCGCCATGACCGTGGCCGCGTTATCCGAGAACGCGCCCTGGGACGGCGGATATGAGACCCCCAGGGCGACGGTGGCTATGGCCGTCGTGACTGGGACTGAGATGTTGGCAGCCTGTAGCGCACTGTAGAGGTTCTGCATGGCCGGGAGCACGTAGGCGGAGAGGTCGCCGGGGATGAGCTCGTTGCCGACGCAGATGTAGCGGAAGGCGACTGAGGCGGCGTGGGGGAGCACGTTGGTTTGGACCCAGCTGCTGGCGAAGGAGGGGTCGGCGCTGAGACTTTGGAGGTCCTCGTTAAGGGTGCCGAGGATGATTTGGATGCCGGAGCCATGGAGGGAGTTGAGGACGGCGGCGTTGGGGCTGAAGAGGCGGAGCCTTTTGATGCCTCTGGCGGTGCAGAGAGCAACGACGGAGTCCGGGCTTGGAAGGTTGTTTCCCAATAAGCCGTAGTTCACACCAATGTCTGCAACAGCAATCCAACAGGTGCCGAGAAATTAAGGGCGTTTGGTCAGAGAATTTCTTACCAGGAATAAAAAAGTTTATTCTAAAAAATATCATATTCTAATTATATTTTTACTCTGCATAAAAAAATTAATATTTTTATAATTAAAATACTTTATTATAAATAATTTACATTTATTATTACTATAATAATATAAATTATAATATAATATTTTGTAGTTAAATAATGAAAAATAAAAAATGATGGAAAAAATAAAAAAGAAAGAGAATATATATATTTCATTGTTTTAAAAGAATAAAGATATTCTTCATTTGTGAAAAAAATGATGATTTCATATTCTCCAAATCAAAGTTTGACCGTGTTAATTTTATTTCACGTCTCCTTTGGTCATATTATCGGGAATATCGAGATATTCTACTATTTATTCTTGAACAATAAGAGTGCTTTATATATATATATATATATATATATATATATATATATATATATATATGCTTTCCTACCATTTTTTCCCGTACGTGTTCTCTATTACAATAATTGATCTATGACATGTATACAGATTGAATTAAAATGCAGGATAACATTGCTCTTACGCAACAATTAAGTTAAGAAACTTTGAAAAACTAAAGAAAAATAAATAAATAAATAAATAAAATGTAAACTTGAAGGGCATCATGCAATGCATCAAACTTAAAGTTGTTGCAATTATTGTTAAACTTGATCACTGGAAAGACCAAAATACACCTACAACATGTATAACTTTTTTCGATAAAACACGCACTTGTCATAATATCAAACATCATAAAAGTTAATTTGCTATGTTTTTTTTTTCTAAGAGTTTAATTTTCACAAAATCTGATTTTCATAGAGAAGCTCAAGCTAAATATATAGAATATTTGGCAGACTTGTCATTTGCTCTCAAACTGTTAATTGATAATCTATTACTGTTAATTGCCAGACTTGTCGTTTGGTTCTTATGAATTTAAAAAAAATAAAAAAAAGTTAACTAAAAAAATAACTATGAATCTGTTTGTGCCTTAATAACTAGGAATTTGCACAAAATATAGTATTCAATCTTTTTCTGCATGTTTTGGACAAAATCGTCATGAACCACACTTTCATTTTGGTTCGATTCCAATTTGCACATTAAATTTCTCAAGATCAAACTAACAAGAAATTTGGCGACGAAAAAAAAAGCATAAAAAACATGATGAGACATGAGGATCAGAAACAGTAGGCAAAATGAACTTGTTGTGCAGAAATTGTTGCAGACTTACCTGCACGAGTATTGCTGAAGCAGCAGGACGACGACAGAAGCCATAGAGCAACACCATAGATCACCAGCCCATGAACCTTCGCCATCTCTCTCTCTCTCTCTCTCTCTCTCTCTCTTCCCCCTCTCTCCCTCTCTCGTTTAAGTTGTATGAGAATCTCTCTTGTCTAAGATCTTAAAGAGCATCGATGGAAACCGTCCCTTAAATACAGGCCCTGATTGCAAGTGCTCTGGTTCCTGTGCATAATTATGGAACATTAATCAATTTCTAAACTACTAATTAAGCAAAGTTGATCTCTTTTCTTAACCTAATCGTTACTATACCATGTATATACATGCAGTATCAAGAGTACAAACCTATATATAATCATATATTTCATCATAGATATATCCACCGGGTTCACACAGATTAACAGCAATGGCATGCATTTGAAGCCAAGTAGGTCCAAGGTTAGGTTTAACAGTTTGGCCACTTTTCCATGCAGTTCCGTTTAAATTGAGGAAACAACACAGCCACAATTAAGCTGCAGCCTTTTTTTTCGTCTCACTATACTTTAATTACGTGAACAATTATTTCTAAATTAGGGAAAAAGATTCCACATAATTTCATGCACCTTGCTAAGCAAGCCAACATTATTTGAAAAAAAAATACTAAAATACGTACAACTGTAAAAAAATATGTTATTAAAAATACTGTCTTTGTGTGTGTGTATATAAATATAGTACTAAAATATCATGCATATGATAACATAAACTAAAACAAAATTTGAACTAAAAAATGTGCACTAAGATTAGCACTAAGAAGAAAACGACTGATGGTTGTAACTTGCCACATGATACGCATTTACTCCATCTCTCTCTCTCTCTCGCCAAGACATTATAATTAAGTAACTTCCCGTCCACTACTAGTTTGGAAGTTGCTTGAACGCTATAACATCCACTTCTGGACCCATCACGTACACTAATATGGTGGTTATCTTCTGTTTGTAAGAATAGTTTTCCATGCAATATTTTTATAATCGAACTGGAGTCCACTAGTCAAGATTCTAGCGGTTTAATCGGATTGGGGACAGGATAGGATTGAACCAAATTTTTAATAAAATAATATTAGTTTTATTAAAATATTGCTTCTTAAAATATAAGACAAATAAAACTGGAAAAGATAAAAAATAGAATTAAATCATATTAATTATTACTTTAAATTAATCAAATAAGAATAAAATATTTTTATTATTCAATATCATTATTTATAATAATATTCTCTTTTGTTTAATTTTTGTTGCCATGTTTTCACATTTTATTTTTGAAATTTAAAATTACTTTCCTAGAGTTTATTTTATTAATTGTCTCTCTATTTAATATTCTCACACATCCTTATCAAAATCAACTTTCCCTTTTTCCCATTTTTTCTATTTATTTCTGATTTTTTAATATTTTTGATAAAAATTTAAATTGAATCGATTTTCTGGTTTAATCCGGCTTTGAAAATAATGTTTCATGAGGTTTGGACTATTGATTTCTTTTGTTTGGAGAAAAAAGTCCACAAGAGATTTATATAAAGATGCTCATTGAGTATTTTTCGAAATATTAGATCATAAGGAACTTACATAATTGGACATTGTTATATCTTAGCCAATATAATTACAAAAAAGTATTCCTTCAACTAATTTCGTGTATAACATTTCTGCCGCTATATATTGGAAACTAATTATCAAATAGTAACATGATGTCAATATCTGCTAATCATTTTATTTATTTCTAAACCAAATGTAAAAGATTTCTATAACTCATATGCATACACACATGCATAATTAATGACTCTTGAGAATCATTCTTAGCTGATTTTTTTTTCTATTATCTCAAATATTGAATCCAATGGTCTTTATAAGTCATTGAAATATACCAATCTCATTACCATTATATTGATGGGTCATTTTCCATTGTCTCATATTGAGTTAAAGATATTTACCAGTACTCACAACATCGCTTAATAATTCTAGGGTCATTAATTAACGTATTTTTATAAGTATTCCTGAGAAAGAAATTACAGAGTTAAAGATGTCTTTCATCTCCATTCTTCAATTTTTTAATAGTTCCATATTGTTACTATAATACAAATATATGTATGTCATTAGGCCCTTTGATTGAAAGAACACAGATTAATGCCTTATTATTTTTCTGCTATAAAGGAACACAAGATTAGTTAACTTTGTTAAAGACTTCATATAGTTAGATAATTTCACTATATATAATTAAATCCGTAATTTTGTAAATTTATGGTTATGTTAGTTCTTACATTTCTGAAATAAACCATTAATTTTGCCAACTAAATTTCTTGACACAAATATTGACCGTTGAATGGAAACCACTTGACTTAAGTTTGGTGACGATCGATCAACCACTAACAAAGAGGGAAGGAACTACTGGTGTGATTTGACGAAGCTATTGGGGTTGAAGGTCATGAGTGATCAGCAAGAAAGATGGCGAAAGAACCACCGACTCCTATGAAGTTGAGGTTGAATAACTAGTTGCCAAAGGTGAAAGATTCATAGGACTCTAAGTTTGCAAATCATCAATGATGAATCTTGTTTGGCGTCTTTGGAAATCAAGGTTGCCAAAATTTAGTGTCTAAGTCCATTTGCCAAAGTCATTGTCGACTTGTGACATGGAGATACAGGATCGTAGTTAAATTACTATCATAGCTAGTGAATGGTGACACTGAGGTAGCTAGGTCAATGGTTCGATGCTAGGGCGAGCTTGCCTCACCGATAATGAATTGGGTGATCATCATTCCAAATGTCGAAGAAGAGAATGCCATCCAAGAGTATATAGCCGATGAATTGGGATTGCCATTGAAGATTCTTGGTAACTGTTCATCCCTGGAGTCATAGGAGAAGATTGATTGACATTAGAACCGGTCGGTGTCGTGGTGAAAACCATATCACAAGTTTTGACTTAAGAATAATGACCAATGAGATAAATTATTGGTAGCCTCGTGACATGATGATCAAGGCTTGTGAAAGGTGAACATAAAAAATGAAGCCCACTGATAAATTCATGACTAATGTGTAAAGAAACTATGGTGTAAAGATTAGGGGTCATGATTATAGGATTATGGCTTGTGAAATAAGTAATTGGTAAAAATCTAAATAATGAAACTATGAAACTTAAATAATGGCCCATGGTATTCACAATATCGATCCATGACATCAACAAAATGACCCATGAAAAATAATAATAATTTCTTTAGGTAAATTATTGAGAAATTGGACCTGCAATATAAAATGATTAGTCAAAATTAAAAGATAACAAAAAATAAAATAAATTAACCAAGACAATAAATTAAGAATAGGAAAACTAACTAAGAAAATGAAAAGTAAAATCCCAAACAAAAGTTAAGGGTTCAAGAAGAACAAATAGTCCTAATTTAAATCAAGTCATTAACTTAATTTTAACAAGACATATGGTGAGGTTAATATGTGATAATCAATTTAGAATGATATAATCAAATAAATATATAAGCAATTAAGAAACAATCTTGTCACCTTGCCAAGATTATTGAATTTGATCGTAAACGCTCGTCATGGTGAAGTTTAGCAAATGTAGTGGTATATGACACCCAAAGTTCTCAACCTTGTGCCTTCGCGCGTGGTGGTGGTTCTTCAAATACAATAACTTTATTAAATTGAATTTGGAGTTATGCCATTGATTGTAATAGATAAAATTTTCTTAAGTCGCCATTGCATTGATGTGGTTGGTATTTTTGGCGTTGGTGGATAATGTGCTTCTCTGCTTTCCTTTGATTTTTCCACTGCTTTGTAGCAATCAGAGAGGCCTTAATTTATGTTAGTGGTACACTTCCTCTATATCAACCAGCTACTAGTTTGACATCACAAGGGGGTGAAACTATAAAATCAATCATTTAAATTCAAATTTAAATATTCAACGAAAAACCATTACAACAACTTTGGAACTTTCAAATTCAAGCTCTGGAACTTTTCAAAAATTTCGATATGACATACGCGTAAATTCGTCTATACGTCATATACAACATTATATATATCACCACAAACAATTAACTTAAAATTTTAATCATTACAGGTAGTTATAAGAATAGTATCAATAATTTAATAAAGAACTAAAAGAGTAGAGCACATGCCCAAAATAGTGAGTCATAAGCTCACTCTTTAATCAAAATCCTGAACTAGATGCTCCTAAAGCGTCCATCACTCCACACTATAATTTAATATCTCCAAAATTATACAAAACATTCTTTGAGTAATAAATCCGTATAGGAAAAAACTAATGAATCACAAAGAAAGTAAAAAGCTATGTCTAGCAACCTTTACATTTTTTATTTCATGCTATGGAAGCAAGACATGCTTTCAGTCATTACCTGTAAAAAAAATTAAACAAGAGGGGTGAACATTAAAAAGCTAACTGACTCGAACAACTATCTCAAGTACTAAAACAGCGAAGGAAACTAACATCTTTATTACCAAAAATTATTTCAATTTTTTTCATTTCTTCAAGGAAGCTCGTTTTAATAATGATCATACAAAAATGAATGCTATGAGTGCACATGCATGGTAATAATATAACATCATAAGATTGAGAAAACATTATCAAACACAGATATCCATACCACTTATCAATCAAGTGCTTCTTCATCCACCTCTTTTGTCACTATATCGTCACAAGATGATGTGATTATTCTAATTCCATCTCCCGTGTCACTATATCGACACAGAGCTTATTTTTTTCTCTCCACTCCATTTCTCGTGTCACTGTATCATTATGGGATTATTGTTCTAATTTCACTCTTCGTGTCACTATATCGACATAGGGTGTTGAACCTGTTCCTCGTGTCATTATATCGACAAAGAGAAAATCAGATCCCAATCGGTCTACTCAAAATTGGCCAATCCTCCGAGGTGAATACATTCCCCTTATGCGAGTTTTTACATGTAATGTACATGATACATGAATGCAAATTCGAAGTGGAGGTTTAGGATTAGAAACCATTATATAGACATTTTCTTTTCAAAAATCCAAATATTTACTTCAATTTCACAAGGAAAAACTTCGATGAATTTCCAAAATTCATAATAAAATATCACAGGTCATATGATGACACACATATGAAGCATACAAATAAGTATGAATATGCACGAAGGAAACTATCACGAAAATCTATTTCACATCGGGTGGAACAATGTTATCACTCTGAAGTGTTAAGCAATTCATGTCATTTGAGATAAGTTATCTCACCTTGAATTTATCCGACTTGTCATCTCCTTCCTCGTCTCACTTTGAGTATTAAACATGCGTACAAAGCCACCTAGTCAACATCATTGAGATTCCTTTAACATTCAACAGTTACAAGTGTCATAGCCACAACTTATATTAACCTTTCTAGTTTTAATACATTCTTCTCATATTTATATAATTCATCCATATTATTTCTAAAAATATTTATAAAATTTCCCTCATATATGTCATTCCATTTATTCATTGTCATCATATATCACATATCAACATTATAAATCTTATTTTCATATTTAGTTAATAATGAAAATGATTAAGTGTTACACCTATCTAAAAATCATGTTTGTCATAGTGTTGTTGTATCACATAGATGTACATTTAAACATATGTTGGTATGACATTCAATTAACATGAGTGAGTGACCATACATCCTTTGACTTATTAATTTGTGTTATTACATATATAAGTACATATATACACTTGAATATTATAATACTACAGTGATTCTAGCAATTGCTACAATTCCTATTACGAATTGCATACACATCAATTCTATACTACAAACGAAAACCCTGTAATTGCAACTATTGTATTTGCCCAACTATTTATATGTACTTATTTTCCTCTCTTAATCAAACTTTACCATTCCCAAAAATAGGTTTAACTTACTCATTGTAATGTTTATGTTTCCCTTCTATGTTAGGTTTCCACGCACAATAATATCAATTAATATAATTAGAATTAACTCTATTAAATGCATTAACGCCCATAACTACTCAACTACCAAATGATTCCTTATAATCAATCAAAAATTTCAACAAACATCTTACCTCGATATTAGACTAATGTGATGTTATTCCCTCTAGTGTTTGTTCCTTTCACTATGAACCAACATTGATCACCTCCAACATAATGTAGGGACCAACAAATATTCTCTAGCAAGTTTTACATGAAGTTTGATGGCACTCCGTTTGTGTTTCGACGATGTCCGAAATGAAACAAGATTAGTCAACAATAAAGTAAAACCCAATGGAGAATGAGGCCATCCCTCATCAAAATCAATTATAAAACCCTTGGAGCTCATTTCGGCCGTACAACTTCGGATAACGATTTCTCTTGGCACATGCCACGAAATCTGCAAAACTAATGCCAATAGATTCGTCTCATCGACAGCTACGCGATGATATAATTTGTGGATCTTCGGAGGCTCCTGTGATCACAAAACTAGGAGGGGGAGAAAAAAAAGGATTGGAGGAGGTTGCTAGCTGGTGGATGACTTAGTGTGGCTTCCATTTGGTCAAGATGAGAGGAACGGGAAGAGAGAGAGTAGCTGCTAGTTGCCACTTGCTGTTGTAGCCGGCAGCTTCTTGGAGGGTGAGAGTGTGAGTGAGGTGAGTGGGAGCTTAGGTGGAAGTAAAAGGATTGGGAGTTTAGCTTTTTAGTTAAAGCAGGGTTTTTATACTTTCGATTTAAGAGTAGAGTGGGCTTTGTCAAGTTGGGTTATACTAGATTTTTTTATTTTTTTTCTTGTAGGGTGTTACATCCTTTCCATGCTAATTTATGAATTTGCATATATATGGCTGCAACGTTGGTGATGGTGGTCATGTTTAAAACATTACGCCATTGAGTGATTGATGTCTTTGTTGAAAACTTTGTTCTTGAATGTCATTTTCTTTCATGTGAATGTTGATAATAGTATGGGCATTTGATGAAAGTCAATTACACAACTTAATTTTCCAATGTTAACAACTTTGTTTTCAGTACATCAAACTTGAGCTCGTTATTAAAAAGTTTAATCGAACCATTAACTTTGATTTGTTTTTCAATTTGAGTCAATTGAGTTGTCAAGTTTTGGAGATGTTGATATTGTATTTATAATTTTTTTAATGGTTGTAGTGAATTGATCATCTTCTCTTTAAGGTCAACTTTTGTCTCAGTTGAATGTCTTGACTTGAGTAATATTGTGACGACATTGTTCATTTCTTCACTTCGATGCCACAAATTTCATAATTATTTATCCAAATTTTTTATTTGATATGTTTGTTTGGGGGAGTTAATATTCCAACAAAGGATTCAACTTGTTTGTAATGATGGACTCTATGTCCATAAATAGATCTTCACAATTAATTTGCTAAGAAATTTTCATTTTGTTTTGACTTAATGTAGCCTCATCATACAATCTATCATGCTGGATAGCACCGTTGTTTTTCCTCAATGTCTTGATAGATGGTCATTTTCTTTTTGATGATGTAGTGATATAAGCATGATAATCAAGTCGTGTACAAAAGATTCAACCTAAAAATTTACACAACCAAAAGAAAGAGTATAAGCAATAGAAAGATAAAGTCTTAAAGTAGCATGAAATTTCAATGATATGTAAAGATTAATTCCATGGAAACGACGTAAAAAACATGATGAAAAACTCTTAGGGCCTGTTTGACAATTGGATCCAGGCTCTTGGTTCCGCCTGATTCGAACCGGTTTTGCCAAACGATGTGACGTTTGGCAGAACTGGAGACAGAACCCGATTCCAAAAAAAGAGGTCACGTGACCCCTGTTTCCTTTCCCTGGTTCCACCATTTCCAAGTACTGTAGCTTTTTTTTACTTCACGTCTTGCCTTTTTTTTCAATTTCCTTTATTATTTTTTTCTTTCTTTTATTTTCTCTCTCACACATATATCTTATAAAATAATTTATTTATTAAATATAAATTATTTATTATAACATATTAATATAATAATATTTCTTACTTATTATTTCACTAATTGTTTTAATATTTTACTACATATAATTATTAAAAATGAGATTTTTTTAATTTAAATAAATTATTTTTAACGAATTTTTTTAAAACATAATTTTAAATTTTATTTATGTTTACTAACAAGATTATATTTTATATTTATAATAACAATTATTATTTCAAAACTCACAAAAAATTAACCTATCACATCTACTTTTTCCTTTCACATCAACTACCTTATTTCTCATCATCAAATTTCACTTCATTCAAACACAATTAAAACTACGAGAACATGATAAAACTCTAATTTTCGTTATAAAAAACCCCTTAATAATTAAATTGTTAGTAAATGTGTTAGTCACTTAAGCAAATAAGTGTAAATACTACAAATTACTGATCACACAAGAAATTAACTTACCTAACTATGTAATCTTAGAGGCTAATAGGTGACAACATGATTTTGTCTAAAATAGTTGAAAAAAATAAATAATAAAAAAGTAAAGCATGAAACTAAACTAATCTAATCTAGCGATGTGTAGGATCTTAAGATGATAAACTAGATTCTAGACAAATTGTTTCACCAAAATATAAAATTTAGTTTCTATTGACAGATCAGAGTCTTCTCAATGTATTGATTTTCATTCAATACCAATCAACTTATCTTAATTCAAATGATATTGAGATCGCTCCATCTAAGAACATAATATAATCAAATTTAAAATTAAGATGTATTAAAATTTATCCCTAAACTATTATTACTCATACCATTAGAATTTAACAAATCATGCAAATAATATTTCATTTAGGATCATACAAGTTGCGATATGCAATACTTCGATTTAAAAGTTAAGGATCAATTTCACAAAAATTATACAATTAAATGTAAATACTATTATCATGATAGCAACTAAGTAAAGAAGACCAAAGTGATTAAGATAAGGATCTTACATAAGATCGGAGGGGGGTTAAGGTCGGATCGAGAATCATAAGATCCTATCTATTGATAAAAAAATATTTTAAACATAATAAAAATATTTTTTTGTAAATTTTTTGCATTTAAATATTAAATTACACCTTTGTAAATCATTTTTATTGATTCTTAAACAAAATTATATTAAAACATATTTAAAATGAAGAAAATATATTAAAATTCATCTAAATTAATTTTTATTATCATAAATATATTTTTAATTAATAAATTATATTAATCCTATGAGATCGTATAAGATCATAAGATCGCATGACCAAATTAAGATCGTATTAATATATTACACAAAAGATCGTAAAGATAATATTGAGATCGGTAAGAGGTAATAATATCGTTAAATCATAAGATCTTAATATCTAGATCGAGATCTTGATTATCTTGAAGAAAATAATTAAATTCTAGAAAGATATTCATAATAGCATGCATATTCGAAAAAATACTTTAAATGATAATAAAAAAGGTTCTAATAGTTTGTCGTATCAATTAAAACTATTACAAATATATAAAAAATGAATAAAATGAAATCAATGGGGTATGAGATCATCTCAACAAGAAATAGAATAGAGAATACTTTTATGAATCATCTGCTCGATTTTCATCCATTGCAATCATGCAAAAATCTTCTCAATAAAGATTTTGAATTCTCTCACATTCTTGTACTTAAATCACATGTTACAGAACTTATCATCCTTTCTCAAGATTGTAGAAAACATCTATTAATACATGTTTTTAATTTTCATATGATAAAAGAAGAAATCAAAATCCCTTTCTATGCGAAATAAGATAAAATCAGAGTATGACTAATTTTAATATTTTTGCCTAGTCAAATTTCAACAATTGGGTCAACATTTATTTTGAATTTATTCTTGGAAAATATGGTATGTGTAGTAGCCCTCGTGCACTTGAAATTCCTTTAAAAATATTTTTGAAACTCAAAATAGTTGTCTATCATGGGTCATTACTGAGATTTTATGGTCAAATAGAATCCAAATTGAACTAAAAAATGTGATATCAAAATTCCTGATAGTATTTTCATAACTCTTATAATGTCCAAATTGAAGTGTAAAAGTGATTTTAATGGCATGTGACTTCCAAATTAAGACACTT
Organism: Pontederia crassipes; assembly: GCA_030549335.1. Classification (NCBI taxonomy): domain Eukaryota; kingdom Viridiplantae; phylum Streptophyta; class Magnoliopsida; order Commelinales; family Pontederiaceae; genus Pontederia; species Pontederia crassipes. Next base: position 44,563,254 of record CM060190.1, read on the forward strand.
TTTTTGGGAGATTTTCATTCTTAAAATTGTGCACTTTGATGTGTCATTACGGTCAAGTCGTTATCATCTTGTCATGACCTATATTGCATAAGGGATGCAAGCCTCCTTCAGATGCATACCGCCAGCCTTTTTTTATTATTTTTTATTATTTTTTATTAATTTAATAATATTTTTCCTAATTTAATAATATTTTATTATTTTTATTGTGCCACATGAGCAATATAACCAGAGAATTGATTATTATCGGTCAGGGGGACGACGCGTGCAAGACAAATAAAATTCAGGAATAATATAGTTACAAATTAAAGTTGAAGAATCGTTGAGATATTGATCTAAAGTTGGGGGACGATCCGTATAATTTACCCTTAGGTACTAATGGTGAGTTGAGCCTTATAAATTATACACTTAAGAGACTAATTTCACAATTGTCCCTATAGATTAATTTGTTCACACCAATTTTCAAGTGGTGTCTAAAGCTTCACGAATTTTGAACCAATTTCAACATTGGTCGCTAATAAGTAATAAGTCATATTAAAAACTAAAACATGATTAGTTCCTAAATAGCGGTGTCTAAATCTATTTTTTTTGTTGTAGTAGGGCCTATCCTCGTAAAATATATTACAACATGATTGCCTCGCATAAGAGGTTAAAAAATGAGCAGTAGTATTTGTTAGTCTATTTATATGCCGATTCTACATATCTCCTCAATAATAGCTTTGATTCTCTAATGTGCTTTCTGTTGCTGATTAACTAAAGAGACCAAAATAGTTGACTTTGATTCAGCTTGAATTTTCTGCAATCCCTTGTTCATACATCTACACAATCATCATGCAAACTCTTGACTCCACCCCCACATTGTCGTTCTCATAAAGGAGTCGTCTGAGTTCATCTTGAACCGATGGCAAGGCAGAGGCTCCCATCGAACCAAAGAATGATCCGAATGGGGAATCCCCTCGTAATAATGGAGACAGTGTAATTTATGGTAGCTAGCCAAAGTCCTTTCCCATATAACAATTACGGTTGCCTGGGAGGATATAAAATGAGCATCATTCCTAGCGCTCCAAATTCTCTAAAAACACAAGGCAAAGAGTGTTAATAGCTAGACCGCATGAGGGAATCAAGAGAGTCCCCTTCAAGTATCCAATCGCCATTTGATCAAGAATGAGAGTAACAGAAAGTAAAGTTTTATTTCGCTTGAAAGATGATCTACACCTGGGCAGAGAAAGGACATGAAAAGAAAATGTGTTGATTACTAAAATAAATTATAATTGCACATTAAGTGTTTTATAAATATCGATACTACAAATAATTAGAGAACAAATTATCAAAATTCTCCTAAAACTAATTTAAATTTTGATGACTTATTATTATAAATAAACAAAGAAAAAAAGAAGTTAATGAATATATATATATATATATATATATGAAAGAAGATGAGATAAAATTAAGTGTTATTTTTAAAAGATTTGAATAATAAAGAGGATAAAATTAAATGATATTTATTTGTTAATAAATATTATAATTATAAAATTTGGTTGATTTTTTTTCAAAATGCATCATCATGATTATAAAAGCAACTAAAATTATTAGTAATCAAATAATTGATTAAGCCTTACAAGTATAAAATAAATTAATCAATAATCTATCTGAATTATTTTGAACCTTAGTGATGTTCAAAGAAGAAAAAAGTATTTGAACGGACGATTCTCAAAGGGTTCAATAGAGGCCAATCTCATCTAATCATTCTTCAAATTTCCAATGTTCGATCAAATCATATTTCATCCTTGTTAACAAGTTTGCTACAAAAGTTTGATTGGAATGATAAATTAAAAAAAAAAGTATATTTTCTATGTAATTTAATTTCGTAATACAATTGCGCTCTTATTGCAGAAAATAAAAAAAACATTATTTATTAGATTTCTGAGGCACACTTCCTACATTCATGCATAATATATATGTAGCCAAGCAATAAAGATTGGGATTCAAATCGAATGGTTCTTTGTATTATGTTTAAAGAGAAAAAATAACAATTTTTTTGACCCTGCAAGTCTGCAACAAACCTAAAACATCGTTCTGTATTGAACTAAAAGTACGTACAAATTTAGAAGTCGTAACCCTCCAAGAAATATCAAACTAGATCAAACGCTTGTCGAGCTTGATGTCCCCCCCGGAGACGGAGACATGAAACACCATGGCGCAGGTGGGCGCCGGGACGTCGACCATGTGCTCCATCGTCTCAGTGGACGGCTCGTAGTAGCTCTCGCCCTCCAGCGGCGTCACGCTAGCTCATGATCTTCTTCTTCGTCGGTGCTGCTACCGGAGACTTCTTCGAACCGTGGACGCCCAACTTCGGCAGCAGAGACTCCTCATCCTCCTCCTGAGTTATTTCCACCGTGGCGACTCGTCCGTCCTTTCGTCGGTGCTGATACTGGAGATTTCTTCGAACCGTGGACGCCCAACTCCGGCAGCAGAGGCTGCTCCTCCTCCTGAGTTATTTCCACCGTGGCGTGGGGGTGCGTGCATGAGAATGATCGATGTCGGGGTGAGACGCAAAGCGACTCGGAGGAGGAATTAATGCTAATTCATGACTACTCATAGTCGGATTAGGATTAGAAGTAGATCGCTGTTAGGAATTTGACGAAGCATCGATGGGATCCCTGCAGTGAAAAAAAACTTTTATAATAAAAATGAGGGCCAGATTACTAATTTTACATTGGAGACCGCTGCCCGAAGCAGCACTCACAGAGACGAGGAAACAAAAAGCATAAAAGAAAGAAAGGAAAAAGTTGCATGGAGTTTTATTTTGAAAGGAAAAAGTTGCATCGAGTTTTATTTTTATTTTATAAAGAATACTGTATTAAAAAAACATTTCCTTAATAATATATAGTCACAAATAAAAGATTTGTTATTAAAATTCCTAACAGTGATCTGGTTCTAATCCTAGTCCAACTATGAGTAGCCATGTCTGCAGATGAATTAGCATCCATTCCTACTCGGAGTCGAATTCCGAATCGCCAAACTTCTGAAGACTTCAGCTCCTATATAAATCCATGACTGATGACCCCGACATCATTCTCTTGCACGGTTGCACCCACTGTCGTAATCCTCTTCCTGCGTCTTCGTCGATCAGCTGCTCCAATCCAATCCTCATCGACCGTCACAGCGCTACGATTAGATAATGTCTCTCAGCTTCTCCTGCGTCGAGGTCGACGGCATCCTCCTGACGGTGATTCCGGATGAACGAGTCGCCATGGTGGAAATAACTGAGGAGGAGGAGGAGCAGCAGCCTCTGCTGCCGCCGGAGTTGGGCCTCCACGGCGCCAAGAAGTCTCCGGTAGCAGCACCGATGAAGAAGAAGGTCGTGAGCGTGACGCCGCTGGAGGGCGAGTGCTACTACGAGGCGTCCACCGAGACCGTGGAGCACATGGTCGACGTCTGGACGCCCACCTGCGCCATGGTGTTTCATGTCTCCGTCTCCGGGATGGACATCAAGTTCGCCAAACGTCTGAACTAAATTTCCTGGAGGGTTAGGACTTTCATTTGTAGTTTTAGTTTAATACAAAAAAAAATGTTTTAGGTTTTTTGTTGCAGGATTGCGAACATATTACGTGGTCAAAAAATTGTTGTTTGTTCTCTTTACACAATACAATACAATACAAAGAATCATTGAATTTGAAACTTGAATCCTAAATCTTGATTGATTGGAGATGGGGAGAGACAGCGAGCGCCATGGATGCATGAATTATAGATGTTTCAAAAATCTAATAAATAATGTCTCTATTTTCTTCAAGGATACTGCAATTGTATCACAAAAATTACAGACATTTGGAAATACGCTTTTTTTTACCAATAATTTAACATTCGAGTCAAAATTTAATAGCAAAATATAACCTATATATATATATATATATATATATATATACCCTCCATTTTCCTCTCTCTTTTTTCGAGCCTGTCGGGAACGGACACCGACCTCCACGCTGTCGTGAAAAAATATTATCGATTTTCCAGTGTATTGTTACTATTATTTTTCGGTATTATTACGTGATTTATGGTGAATTCGTTAATTTTTTTGTTCATAAAAGCACGTGTTCTATTTAAGAGTTAATTAATTTTAAATTTAAAAATAATATTTTTTTTCGTGGGGCTCTTTGTTTTGTCTATATTATACTTTCAATACTGAATAATCTTTCCTTTTTGCATCTTAAATTAATTTTATATAAAAATAATGTTGAGTTGACAAATAAATGCACTGTTAGAACTATTTTTTTTCTAAGAATGATTCTGTATTTAATGTCGTAAAATAACAAACTAAGTAATAATTATTTTACATATTTTCCACAATAATAAGATTAATTTATGTACAGAATCCGTTGATCACACAAATGAAAAGAAATATGGTAGGACAAACGATAAATAAAATAAAAAAATGTTTGTCCACAGAAAGAAAATATAGAACAAAAAAGGAATTGCAAGTTTGTAATGGGGCATAGACTATATATAGGTTGAGAAAAATATATGAAACAGAAGCAAACGTAAATGAAGATTTTAGGTTGAGAAACTATATATAGTTTTTTTTTTCCAATGGGGCATAGACTTTCTTGATCGTTTTAACTAATTGGTAATTCAGATCACTACTAAAATAAATTATAATATCGCATATAGTGTTCTATAAGCACCGATAATATAAATAAATAATTAGAGAGAAAATTATCAAAATGCTTCTAAAAAACTTTTTAAAATTTTGATCGCATATTATTATAAATACAAAATAAGAAATAAAAAATGAATACGCACGAAAGAAGATGAGCTAAAATTAAGAGTTCTTTGTAAAAAAAATTGAATAATAAAGAAGATAAAATTGAATTATATTTATTTGTTAATAAAATATTTAAAATTATAAAAATGGTTGAATTTATATTTTTTCGAAATGCATTCAAGTCAATTAATAATTTGAAAAAAAAACACGTCTCTCTTGTGTACTATCTAGATGAGCAACTAAAATTATTATTAATCAGTTGCATAGTAAATTGATCAATAATCTATCTTAATTTTTTCAACCATTAGTGATGTTCAAAAATGAAAATTTATTTCGACGGACGATTCTCAAACGGTTTGTCAAAAGTGTGATCTCCGGTAGATCGTCGATGGCAGATTGGAGAAATGGAGGGAAACGTAGAAGAAGAGAAGAAAGGGAAAGCATTGGATGAAAGTATGGAACTTTCAATTCAAAATGTAAAACATGATTATAATGACTCGGGCATCTACAGTAGACTCAAAGCACTTATTTATAGTACTAAGAAACTGACACAAGAGATTAAGAAAATGACCAGACTTAAAAAATGAGGGAGCCAACATAAAGGGAAAGAAAAAAAAATGTCAAAGAGAAATTGAACTCAAGACCTCTAAATAGATGATAAAGTGAAACATCCAATGGAACTACATTTCTATTCTTTATATCTAATATATTTAAGGGGCGCCAAATTTTATTTATAATTCTAAAATTTAGATATTAACATATATACTTAATAAAATTATAAAAACTTAGTGGGCAGGCCCCTCGCGATGTATGTGGGTCCGCCCCTGTGCAACACTGTTACAACACATGAAACAAGCTGAACGTGTGTGGCACTGTACATTGAGCTGAATCCATGAGTTACACGACGACGATGAGAAAAGATTGAAAAACAGAGAAGAACTAAGATTGAAAAACACGAAGGACTAAGATTGAAAAACAGAGAAGAAAAAACAATTGAAATAGATGTAACCATAGATGATGACAACCATTGTAAAAAAAAAAACAGAGTGAGAACAAACGAAGGACGGGGAGAAGAACAAAGAAAACAAGAAAGAAAAGCATATCCAAAAGATGATGACGAGAAATTGGACGAGAAACATATGGTGAAGAAAAACACGAAGACGACGATATCGCCAGAGACACTAGAGGCCAATCTCATCTAATCACTCTTCCAATTTCCATTGTTCGCTCAAATAATATTTCATCCATGTTTCTGATTAATTCAGCTAGAACCTACTAGTCCAATTCGATTTTAATAACACTACTTTTTTATTCAATTAATCCATACCTTTAAAGTGGACATACCAAGCTTGCACAATTTATGTTAAGTGACAATCACATTTTATTGATGATTGAATGGTCACCATGCTTACACATTATGTAAAGTGAATTATCTGTATACCCATGTTTCCGTATATCCAATCTTTGTCATTTTAAAAAGTTGAGAATATGACTGACATTAGTTTTTTCTCCTTATATGATTCTAATACTTCTAGAGATTTTAAAAATTCTAGGATTTTAATGGAATCCGATAATGAACTACGGACTTTATAGTTCAATTATAAGTTTAATCTTAAGTTTTTCTAACTATATTCATTATTTTTTTATTGTTCTAAAAGATACCGCTTTTATTATAGGCATAATAGTAATAATAATTTTCTTCTTAATTTCAAATTACCAATTTATAGAGTTTTGTAACTAGGACTTCAATCAAATAAAAATCCAACCATAATAAGAATTTTTTTTTGAATTTTAATAATAGTTTAAGAAGTTGTTTTTGTTTTTACCTATATTTAATATCAAAATTAAATATTGGTTTTACAATGTTAGGATTTTAACTTGGTCCCTAATATTAATTGTCTGATTTTGCACTTAATAATAAATATAAGTTTAAATTTATTTTTCGTTTTGAAATTTCTAGTGGTTTGAGAATTTTGGGGTTTTAAATTAATCTAAAGAAGTATATAATTTCTTATTCAATTATAAATTAAAATTCCATTTTTATTATATTTGATTTTATTTTAACTTTAGATATGACTGTAATCTTACTCAACAACTTTTATTACAAAGTACAAGAGAGTTCTTTCTACGATAAAATCCTGTAATACTTAAAAATAAGTTTACTTCTTACCTCAGAATCCTTTTATTTTTAGATAATACATATGCTGTATAAAAAAAACTAAATTTAATAGGCTTAACCTCTTTCATATAACATTTATTATTACTATCACAAAATATATTCCAAAAAATAAAACATAATTTACTTACTTAAAATTAAAATTATTGTACTTGTGACAATATATATATTATTAAAGAAACAAAAAAAATTAAAATACAATATTTTTTGGAAACAAAAACCTTCAGGCAACTTTTTCCTTGTTCTTTTCTTCGTTTTGTGCCTCGTCGTCTCCTCGGGCGCTGCTTCGGCAACGGCCTTCGATGTAAAATTCGTAATTTGGCTCTCATATTTTTTTTGTCAGTTTTTTTTTTTTCTGCAGTGATCCCATCGTCGTCTTCGTCAAATTCCTAATAGTGTTCTAGTTCTAATCCTAATCCGACTATGAGTAGTAGCCATGACCTGCAGATGAAATAGCATCCATTCCTGCTCGGAGTCGAACTCCGAATCGCCACACTACTGAAGACTTCAGCTCCTATATAAATCCATGACTCATGACCCCGACATCGATCATTCTCTTGCACCCACTGTCATAATCCTCTTCCGGCTTCTTCGTCGATCAGCTCCTGCAATCCAATCCTCGTCGACCGCCACAGCGCGCTACGTTTGGATATAATGTCTCTCAGCTTCTCCTGCGTCGAGGTCGACGGCATCCTCCTGACGGTGATTCCGGATGAACGAGTCGCCATGGTGGAAATAACTGAGGAGGAGGAGCAGCAGCAGCCTCTGCTGCCGCCGGAGTTGGGCCTCCACGGCGCGAAGAAGTCTCCGGTAGCAGCACCGATGAAGAAGAAGGTCGTGAGCGTGACGCCGCTGGAGGGCGAGTGCTACTACGAGGCGTCCACTGAGACCGTGGAGCACATGGTCGACGTCTGGACGCCAACCTGCGCCATGGTGCTTCATGTCTCCGTCTCCGGGATGGACATCAAGTTCGCCAAACGTCTGAACTAATTTGTAGTCTCAGTTTAATACCAAAAGATGTTTTAGGTTTGTTGCAAACTTGCAGGATTAAGAACATATATATTACAATGAAAGTTGAATCTTATTTTTTTATTGATTCGTGGAGGTACTGAGATTACATATTAGGCATGAATGTAGGAATTATGTTTCAAAAATCTAATAAATAATGTTCTCATTTCTGCAATGATTGTGCAATTATATTGAAAAATTAAATTACATTAAAAATATACTAATTTATCTATAATTTATCATTCGAATAAAAGATTAATAGCAAACTAATTAACCTATCTTATGAGTGTTCACATATAAACCCTCCATTGTTCTCTCTTGTTTTAGTATTCGATCACATATTAAGAGCTATTATACCCGATTTAACTTTTTTTTAAAATGAAGGCTCGCCTTTTTTTTTAAAAAAAAAGTAACAATTCAATTTGTAATATGCTTCTTGGCATCGTTTATAAACATAATAAAGATGACAACCAATGGAGGGGGATATCAAGCTAATTCAATCTTATATTAAACAACAAATAACTTTTATTGCTACTTTTTTTTTCCGGTAACGAGTGCTGATCTAAGGACGAAAGTTGACACAAAAGTTGGGAGGATCTGAGCATTAGGACGAATTTAAAGTCTGGATTTATGATGAACTAGTTAGAATTTTCTTTAACTGTATGATCGATTTGCCAGCGTAGTACTATTAATATCACACGTGTTATACTTATTTTTAATTTAGAAGAATATTTTTGGGGTTTCTTTACTTTACTGTTATATTTTTCATACTGAATAGATTTTACTTTGTATATCTTTAAAACTATTTCTATAAGAAGAAAAAAAAACATTGAATTGACAAATAAATGTACTACTAGAACCATTTTTTCTATCCTTAAGAATTAATAAAATAAATAAGAATTATTTCATATTTATTAGACTGGAATAAGAAACTAATTAATAATTCTTGCGGATTCATCACAATTTACAAAGCCACAAAACCGTATTCCTTTTCACCAAAGTCCAACGTCGACAATGGTGCGAATGCTGATGCAAGAAATAGATAAATAAAAGAAAATTTTAAAAAACATTTTTTTGCTCTTAGTATTATCTATTATATCTTCATACTAAATATTTTTCCTTTTTATATCTTTAAAACTAATTGGATTTATATAAAAAAACATTGGATTGATAAATAAATGCACTATTAGAAGTATTTTTTTCTATTCCTAAGAATTAAAAAATAAACAACAATTATTTAACATTTATTATTCTACAACAGCAAACTAATTAATAATTGCTTTATATAACTGTCCACAATAATCATAGTGATTAGTATTATAACAATATACTTAGCCAAATAACGAAGGCCTCGCACCAGTTCGGAATTCATTTGGTCATATAAATGAAAAGAAATATGAGAGAACCGAAAGTAAAGAACAAAAATACAGGGAATTGTAAATTTAGGTTTGCCTGGTGCTGTTGTTGCTTTCCATAGAATGTTATTTTTCCATTCACCTTAGTTTGCAAGGGTCTATGGGTTCGGCGCAATTTGTAAAGCAACAAAATATAATTTTTTTCCACCAAAAAAAAAGTAGATAATGGTGCAATGATTACGCAAGCAACTAATGTATTGTTTGATTAAATTTGTGAAACATTTATACCTTTTCTATCGAGTTTAGGATCAGGTCTGATTTTCGATTAAAAACATCGTCCGCTATTTTTCGGATCGATTTTTTAAATTAAAAAGATCACCTTAAAATTATTTAAAAAAATAAAAACTATCCTTTAACGGGTCAATTTTTTTCGATAAGTTTTTTGGACCCCCACTTTTATATAACTATATTTTAAAATATATATTAAATTAAAGTTAAGATAAAGAGTATTTAATTTTATATTATATATACAATATACTACTAATATTTAAAAGTTGCCAAATTAAAGTTTGCTAATGTGATAGAAAAGTATGAGATTTTATAAAAAAAATATTATATCTATAATACAAATATGGTAAATTATGAATTAATTATATAAATAATAATGGGTTCCACTGGTCCCTACGATTTTTTTGGGTGGGATCCTAATTTTAATGAATGGTTTTTTATTTATAAAAGATCATCCTAAATCATATTTAGGTCCTTAATTTTTAATTTTTTAATCAATTTTTTTGGATCGGATAAAAAATATATATAACATTAAAATTAATAAAATAAAAAATATATATCATTAAAATTAATAAAAAAATATAAAAAAAGAGGAGACGCACACACTCTATCCCCCTCCATCCAACTCGGTTGATTGACATAGGAGAGGAGAGGGAGCGATTGCCACCTTCCCCTCCCCTCTTTGACGCCAGAGAAGAGGGGGTGTAGAGAGAAGGGAAGTGGGCAGGCCCCCCTCCCCTCTATGCGCAAATCGCGTGGGCGCAAAGGGGGGAGGGTGTCCTCCCCCTCTTTTCTCCGTGTCCGCTTCTCTGCTCCGAGAGGCGTGATGCTTCTCACCCTCTATTTTTTGGCGCTGAATAAAAGAGGAGGGGGACGCCTCCCCCTCTGTGCGCACGACACAAAAGGGGAGGGACGCCTCCCCCCTCACCTTTCTTCTCTATGCCGAAGTGGAGATGGGGAGGGGGTGGTGCCCCTCCCCCTCCTCTTCGGCATTTGGAGAGGAGAGGCGGCCGAAGGGAGAGGGGTCATGCACCCCTCTTTTTTAAAAATTTTTATTAATTTTTACATTATTTTAATATTTAATATATTTTTTATTTTAAAATAATATGTCACATCAATGAAAATAATTGGAAAATAAAATATTCTCGATTGAAAGAATATTTGATGAAATAAATCATTAGTTGGAGGATGGTCTCATTACAAAGTAATGTTGGAGGATAGTGTTAGAAAAGTAGTAAAGTTGAAGAGTATTTAGTGAAATTTATCCAGATTTTAGATTTAGAAACTATCTTTTCTAAAAATTCCTTGCACCATAATAAAATGTCCAAGAAAGGGATTGCTATTGAATGGTGTTTAGGAAAAAATGTTGGTTCGAGAATTTTCGATGATTCGGGTCAATTTGATCCAATTATTTTTACAATTTCCAACATTGGCATGACCAAGTTTTATTATGATTCATGGATAAGAAGTCAGGCCAGCTGGTTCATTCCGAAGTTAATAGTATCACCCATTTATTCTATTTAAAGTTGACAGTCCGGATCAAGCTTACAAATTCATATGTTTAAGTGGTAAATTACACCAAATACCTTTCAACTTTGATATTTTCCCAACGTTACCCTCCAACTTCATTTTGTAACACGACTATCCTCCATCTTTTAACTTATTTCACCAAATGCCCTTTTCACCGGCTATAGGTCATTTTCAAATCACATTGCTGCCATGGCATGTTCTCTTTCCTCCACATAATCAATTTTTCGATAACAATATTAATAAAATAAAATAATAATTAAAAAATGAGGACTCGATGAACGAGGTTCTGATGGACTGTTGGAAGGGGGGCTCGCGCTCGACGAGGTCACAGAAGGGAGGGGGGAGTGAGGCCCCTCAACCCCCTCCCCCCTTGCGACCTCATCGGTGACCCTCGCCAACATACGAGAGGGGGACTTCCCCTCCCCCCTTCTCTTTGCCAACGCACGGGAAGGGGAGGGCTCACCCCCACCTGCGGCCTCGCCGGTGAGCCAACAAGGTCGCAGAGGGGGTCGAGGTCCCCCTTCTCCTTGCCGACGCACGGGAGGAGGGGGGGCTTTGACCACTCTTCAAGTGTATCATCAAGTGCATTGAAAAAGTTGGAAGGCTGAAAGGACGAGGGCGACCCCCTCATCCCCCTTTTCTCTTGCTGACGTACCGATGAAAAGAGGGGGTGACCCCCCCACCCCACCCCACCCCCCACCCCCCACACACCCACACACACCCGCCGACATGCAAAACAGAGGGGCGCCGCTCTGGCAAGGGAGGACACCCCTTTTTTAATATTATTTTATTTTTCTAATGTTACCACATCGACAAATTACTTGGGAGGAGAAAGAAGATTGTCACGTAGGCATTACGTCAACAGGGTGATCGAGAGAGGGGCGATAGTAGGTGAAAAGAGCATTTAAGTTAAAAGATGGAGGGCAGTCCGATTACAAAAGGGTATTTGAAGTAATTTAATCGATATTTAAGTGATTATCAAACTCTTGATTGAGGATTGGATAGTCACAATGCCTCTCCACACTTTGACCTAGAGCCCACTTTTCGCTATATAAGACTTTGTCATCTTAAAAGTTGGCATTGGTCTCACTACAAGAAAATTATTATTTTCCGATGGATAAAAATCCGTTGCAATTTGTGACGAATTTTGCGACGGAAATATTTTTGTTGGAATTTTTGACGGTTACAACCGTCGGAAATGAAAATAATAAATTATATAATTTGTTATATTATTATTTTATTTTTTGACGATTAGAAACGTTAATATTTTCGACGGATATCTATCCATCATAATTTTCGACGGTCGTGACCATCGATAAATGTAAAATAATATAATATAATGAATATTTTATTAATATAATTAGTGAAACTATCACAATTTTCAACGGTTCCGATCGTCGATAAATGAAAAATAATATAATATAAGGAGTATTTTATTAATATAACTAGCGATAGTCCAAATCGTCGCAATTTTTAACGATTCTAACCGTGGGTAATAATTAGCGACAGTTCAAACCGTCGGTAAAATAAAAAAAAATAAATATTATATATAACTAAATATAGTATTTTATTTTTATAATTAAATAATTTTCGACGATCACAACCGTCGGTAACTTTAAAAATAATTAATATTTACTTTTCCGACGGTCAGAGCCGTCGATAATTAAAATTTTATTATCCAGCTTTTTTTTCGTTTTTCCACTTTCTCATCTTTCCACCTATATATATATATATATATATATATATATATATATATATATATGTATATATATACCCAATCCCACCCTTTATTTCTTTCCCCTTCTCTTCTCTCTCTCTCTCCCTCTCCCTCTCCCTCTCCCTCTCCCTGCCGGCGACCCTCTCCAGCCGACGTCCCTCTCCCCTTCTCTCTCTCTCCTCGGCCCGGACCGCCAGGCGGCCGGATCCAGCTGCGGGCGGCCAGATCTAGCCTCTGGCAGCCGGATCTAGCTGCGGGCAGCCAAATCCAGCCGCAGTCAGCCGGTCAGCCGCTGGCGGCCGGATCCGGCCGCTCGACCGGCTGGCGGCCGGATCCGACCTCGGCCGACTGGCGATTGGATCCAGCCGCTCGACCGCTGGCCGTTCTGGTCGCTGGCCGACTAATTTTTTTATATTATAAAAATTCTTTGCGACGATTTCGATCGTTGAAAGTTTCAGCGATCGCGCGACGATAGTCAAAAAATTTTTACGGTTGCTACCGCCGATATTTGCAGCGGTCGTCGCGGCAGTCAAAAGTTCTGGCTGTCGCGACCGTCGCAAATACCGCCGACTGCCAAAGTTTCGACGATTTCGTCGACCTCCGTCAAAATTTCTGGCGGTTTTTTTCCAACCGTCGAAAATTGATTTACGATGATCATTTTTCGGACAAATTGATTCCGTCGAAAAAATCATCGAAAATCATCATTTCCGACGGTTTTCAGAAAATTACAGCCGGTCTGTAATTCTCATATTTCTTGTAGCGTCTACTCTCCTTGTATAATTCTATTAACTTTTGGAGATATTAGAATTCTAGGAATCTAATGAAATCCAAAAATAAACTATGAAATTTCAAGCTCAATTATAAATTAATCATTAAGTTTCTCTTTAGAACTATGCTCATCATTTTTTTATTATTCTAAAAGATATTAGTCTTATTATAAACATAATAGTAATAACTATTTTCCTCTTAATTTCAAAATTCAAATTCCAATTTCAAGAGGTTTAACTAGGATTTCATTTGAACAAGATTGATCAAATTGTAATAAAAAATTATTTTTATTTATTTTATTTTGAAATTTAGTTTTATAATTATTTTGGAATGTTAGGGATATTAACTGAGTTAAAAATATATCGGATTTCTATTTAATAAAAAACATCAGTTTATTTTGTCTTTTCTTCTATTTAATTTAATACAAAAGAATCTTGGTTTTAGAAATTTAGTATTTAACTATGTCCCAAAATTAATTAACTAATTTTATATTTAATAATAAATTTAAGCTTATTTTTATTTTTAAAAGTTCTAGTGGTTTTAGAATGTTAGGGTTTCAAACGAATCTAAAAAGTATCTGATTTCTTATTTAATTAAAAATTAAGCGTGATATTATTGCCACTTGCAAAAATATTATTGGACATTTTTATCATAACAATATAGTGTTTTTCAAGTGAAGAATAACCTCACCTTAAATTAAAATTCAATTTCCTTTTAATTTGAATTTAATCTTTTTTTTAACTTTAGTTATGATTGTAATCTTATTCAATAATTTTTATTAAAAGTTCCTTTGTATATGATTACGTAAAAAATTGTAATAATTAAAAAAGTTTAAATTTTTACCTTAGAATTCCTTTATTTAAATACATATTTTATCTAAAAAACCTAAATTTAATATACTTAATTCATTTTTGCGCACATGCCTCCGGCGGCCTTCTCTCCATCCGACGATCCCTCAGATGACGCTCCGGCCAAGATTCCTATGGTACGGCCACCGCTTCCATTGTCTTTCACTCGATTTCTCTTCTCCCCTGTCATCGAGCCAGGTCGAATTTTGCACCGGTCGTGACGGCCCCAACGTCGGACGCTGCGAGGCCGATCGGGCTTGCTGCGGTCGACGTCGGCCTCTACGAGCCCGATCGGCCGATTCGCGCCCTGCATCGCCCGATGGAGCCGTCAGAGGCCCCGATGGCCATGAGCGTTGAGATCGGCCGCTCACGGCCGTCTGTCCGCGCGCGAATGGCCGTGCGTGAATGGCCACGCATGGAGGGCCCGAATCACGCTCGGAAGCGGCCGTTCACGATTAGATCATGGCCGTCACGGCCGCATCCTGGCCATTCATAGCCGAAACCGGCCGTGCATGGCCTGATCCGGCCGTGCACTGCCTGATCCGGCCGTGCTTGGCCGGGTTTGGCGATGGGCTAGATTCGGTCATCCAAATCTGGGCCGTTCCCACCCGGATCTGGACGTGAATGGTCAAATTCTGACCGTTGACGCCTGGTTCTAGGCCGTTTGAACTAACATGCCCGAATCCGACCATTGACATCTCGAATTCGACCGGGCGAACCGGCGGGCCATCTTAGAATCGTCCAAGATAATATTGTTGTTCATATGTTGTTGCTCATAATGATGTTTTCATCTGAATTTAATTGATCATTTTTAGTCATCTTAATTTAACACTTTTTATTTCACATAGAACTAATACAAAATGCCTCCTCCAGAACATCGTCGATGAATGCACAATAAAACATATCTTGGCCGTATAGATGGTGTTGAATACTACACCACAATAGCTTGTCAAACTAAGTTTCAACGAGAAGGAACTATAAGATGTCTTTGTTTAAAATGTCAAAGCACAAAACTGCAAATTTTGGAGACTGTCAAAGTTCATTTATATAGAAAAGGTTTCAAACTCCATTATTGGTTTTGGACTGATCTTGGTGAGATAGATCCATCATGGAACTCAAATATTGCACAAGAGGTTTCCACTAATATCGAGGATGATTTTATTTCTAGATATCAAAATTTGATTTATGTATGCTGCCACAACCAATTATGGCGACATAAAATTTTAACAAGATTACGAGAGCGAGTCACCACATTCCGAAGTCGCTGATTTTTTTCAACTTACTAGCAGCCTCGAGTGAACCCTTGTGACCTGGTTGTGAAAATCATTCCAAATTATCATTAGCGGTTAAAATGCTAAATTTGAAAGCTGATCATAATATTTCACATGCTTGCTTTGATGCATTTATGGAGATATCAAAAGAGGTCACACCATCCGGGGCTCGAATACCTGACAATTATTATAGAACCAGAAGATTAGTTTCAAAACTTGGTCTTGGTTCCACCAAGATAGCTTGTTGTAGAAATAGATGTAAGCTATTTTATGGTGATGATATAACTCTGAGGGAGTGCAAATTTTGTGGTGCTGAGTGATATAAATCAAACACGAAGAACGAGGTTCCAGTCATGGAAAATTTCATTTTCATTTCCCGGTCGAATTTCCCGCTTTGCGGATGGATGTGTGGCATTCCATTATAAACTACGTCGTTCCATCTTCGATATCCATCCACAGCGTTCCGACTTCGATGCTTCCTACTCCGACGGCGGCGCCTTCTCCGGCGGCTCCCTCTCCCACTCGTCCTCTCTCTCTCATCGTCGGCAGTGCATCAGCCGGCACGACCAGCTCGTCTGCCGGCGCGTCCAGTCCGGCGGCGAGATCTGGCCTCCCGCAGCCGGATCTTGCGGCCCTGCGGAGAAGGACGATGAAGGCTCTGTAATATGTCTGCATTCAGTGTTCATTCTTCATTCTCTTCGTCCAGAGGAAGAGGACATGGGCATTTTACAAGATAGCACTCACCTGAAGGAAGCTTCATCCACAGCATTATTATTGCTTCGTCTAGAGGAGGACAGGTCATTCAACATCTTCTGTTCTCGTGCATTGTTCTCTTATGCTTGCTAGAAAAATTTCGGTGCTGTCTCTCTCACCCCCTTCCTGACTTAGCTCAGAGCTCCCATCACCTTGTCACGAATTCATGATGCATCCCTCAAACGCCAGCAGATGTTCAGACCTTAGTTCAGTTCTGGATAACAATGGTTCAGTGTTGACACACAAAAAAAGGGTTGTTGATGCCTACCCTCGAGAAAAAGGAGGTCAAGTTCAGATGATAATGTTTCTAAAAGTTCTTCATATGTACGTGTATTTATAGATAAGCATGTAATATTTATGACAGGCATAGAAAAAAAATAAAAGAGAGATCAAGAGGTGCATTACTTCATTTATGGTTCCATGCCAAATGGAACTATGCATGTACATTTGTTGTATGCCATGTCATGTAATACATCATTGATGGTCACCTCATAAGTTGCGGAAAAAAGAGTTATGTGATGAATGGAGAGGAACATCTGAGGAAATGGTGGTCAGGTTGATGAGTTACTATCCTCTTGTCACGTTATTGCATTTGATGAATTACTCTTCTCTGAAGGTAAAATTGCAAGTTTCTATAACTAATGTTGTTACTGCAATGGGGCGTGTCGTCTTGCGTCTTCTTCCTCTAAGCAGACATCCTTCATCATCGGGATCAGGTGATGAAGACACGAGTGCGGGCAGCCTTCATCGAGCACCTCCGTTGTCAGGATCTAATTCATCGTCTTTGCAGGGATTGCAGAGACTAAGATTCTCATCTAAGGATTTTAAGATGCCACCGCTGCTATGCAATCTTGATCATCATGCTTTGGTCCAACGTTCTAGCTCACGTAGTCATGGATCACCGACCGAACGATGGGAAATTGCTCTACATCTCTGCGTGAGATCGTTGTGATTTAGGGGCATTTTATCCTATATATATAATATATGTAGTAAGGCCCCCTAAAGCCATAAAAAGATAGCTACATATATTTTTATTTAACATGATAAACACACACAAAATTATACATGATGAATAACAAAAAAAATTAACTAAAATAAAATAAATTTATAATTATAAGTTATCTTCTAAAATAACACTTTTTTTAATTTGGTCACAAATTTTGATTAATTATATGTATTATGCATATGTACATTTTTTTTCTTTTGACACTCTAACTTTGCTACCGGATGGACGTCTATCACGGGGTCATTTTTTGCTCGACTGACCTGTGCGGTGTCTAGACGTGCCCAACGACTAAGCAAGCTATTTTGAGCGCTTTGCGGAAGCTTGCTTATGCCACTTTTCGAATGTCATAGCTTTTTGGATGCTCGGTCCATAGCGGACGCTTCTTCTGTGGAGGCGTTTGTGAACAAACGAGCACATCGACGAAACGCTCGATTGCTTTGGACACTCTTGTGGGTTGCCACCCCACGCTCGAGACACAATGCTAGATTTTGGGAAGCTTGAATTTTTTGTTGATTAAATAGGAATGATTACAATGCTTCGGGGGAGCACTAACGGGTCTCCCCTACTATATCACTGATTCAGATGGTAGATATGCGACATGTGATGTGGAGGACAAGCTAGAAGGTGCACTTTTCTGAAGTGCAAAATTACAAAATGGTCACTATCACACTTGAAAAATAAACTAAGTACAAAAGTGGGTTGAAAAAGAGAAAATACATGAAGTAAGATGACTCGACGTGCCCCGGAAAAAGCCCCGAGGACATTCTCTCCCACTCAAGTCAGCGACATCTCTGGAGCTGCAGCTTGGAATTCTTCAATCTTCTGCTTGAACTGCCACAGGTCTTCGGTTGTCTCCCAACTTGTGTCGGCATCCGGTCTTCCGCTCCATCGAACATGATACTCCTTCTTTTGATTCTTCGTACGGACGATGAGTACTTCTTCAACTTGATCAGTAATCTGCTGACGGATGGCCGATGGGGCGCGGTCTAAAATTCCACACCCGGGATTTCAAGGTCTTCAATGAAAGGCTTGAGCAGGCTGAAATGGAAGACGAGGTGTTATTGCATCTGCGACGGGAGCTCCAACTTGTAGGCCACCTTTCCTACCTTCTCCCGGATCTTGAACGGGCACTCGTAACGTCTAACGAGGCCCTTGTGCAGATTCTTCTCTCTTAGCCGAAGATGTTGGACCAAATTCACAAGGACCAAGTCTCCGACTTCAAAGTCGACGTCCCGTCGAACGGTGTCCGCCCACTTCTTCATGCGCTTCGATGCCTTGTGTAAACATGCTCTAGTCATGTCATTCCCTCGCCATGCGGTGAGTGGCGGGAACTTTGCCACCATAAGAAGTGGCGACGGTTTGGGGCATGAGAGGTTACTGCCCTGTTACTATCTCGAATGGACTCCAATTGGTCGACTCGCTTCGTTGCAGGTTGTAGGAGAATTGTGCGATGTCGAGTAGCTTCGTTCGATTGGTACTCACGTAGTGCCGCAAGTAGATCTCCAATATATAATTCACCCTCTCAATTTGATCGTCCGTTTAAGGATGAAGTGATGTCGAGAAATGCAGGTTGGAGCCAATCATCTTGAACAATTCCTTCCAGAAGTTGCCAACGAATCGCCCATCCCGATCGCTGACGGTAGGCCCTAATACTTCACTACATGCTTCATGAATAACTCCGCGGCTTTGGTGGCAGGACAACTTGCGGAGCCAGTGACAAAGATGGCATACTTGGAGAACCGATCGACAACCACCATGATGGTACCCGCCCCTTCAGATTTGGGCAGGCCTGTGATGATAGGCAAGGGTTCCAGAAGTCTGTCGGGCGCTTAATTGAGGTTCTTGTCTTGCTGGCAAACAAGGCATGCCTTCAAAAAAACTTCAACATCGTCCTCCATCCTTGGCTAGAAGTAATTATCTTCGACGAGTGTCAAAGTGCGGCGGATGTCCGGATATCTCGCCCACTTGGAGTAATGGCACTCTTGCATGATAGCGCACCGCAAGTTGTCCAACAGTAGATGTGACTTTCCTTGGTGAAGATCAGCGCATCTTCCACCCAAAAACGGTGTGTCTTTCCTCCTTCGCTTGTTCGAATAAGTTCTTTGACATGGGATCGGACTCCAATCCCTTCTTGATCCTCTCGATTAGGTCGACTTGAGAGGAGCTCATGACCGCAAATTTTGCGAGTCAGTTGAAGGCGTCGGCAATGACATTCGTCTTGCCAGACTTATACTCCAAGACGTAGTCGAACTCCGCTATAAAATCTTGCCACCTTGCTTGCTTCGACGAGAGCTTCTTCTGCGTCTCGAAGTAACTTGTCGCGACATTGTCCATCTTGATGTGAAATTACGACCCGAGAAGTAGTGCCGCCATGTTTTAAGGCAATGGATCACCACGGTCATCTCCTTCTCTGAATGGCGTAGCACCGCTCCTTGTCATTGAGTTTGCGACTCTCGAACGCCACGGGATATCCCTCCTGCATAAGAACTCCTCCGATAGCATAGTCAGAAGCATCTGTCTATACTTTGTATGGCTTAGTGTGGTCTAGCAGGACGATCACTGGTTCCTCCGTCATGGCCCTCTTGAAGGTGTCGAACACTTTCTGGCATGTTGGCATTCACTCCCACTTCACATTCTTCCGAAGGAGATTCGTCAAAGGGGTCATCACATGTGAATACCCCTTGACGAACCGCCTATAATAGTTCATCAGGCCAAGGAACGAACGCATGTCAGGAATCTTCTTGGGCGGCTCCCACTTCATGATGGTCCGAATTTTCGCGCCATCTATCTTCAGCTTGACACTTCCGTCGACATGTACCAAGAAGTGCACTTCCGATTTGAACGAAGGCACACTTCTCCCGCTTGACGTAGAGCTCATTCTGTCGTAACACCTCGAACACTTGTCTAAAGTGCTCGATATGCTCCTTCAAGGTGCGACTGTAGATCATAATGTCATCGAGGTAGCCAACCACGAACTTGTCAAGGAATGATTGCAATACTTTATTCATGAGGGTGCAGAAGGTCGCCGGGACGTTAGTGAGGCCGAAAGGCATCATGAGAAATTAGTAGGAGCCGTATCTTGTGATGCATACCATCTTCTGCACAACATCTTCAGCCCGAACGAAGATCCAACTTGATAAACCATCTTGCACCGTCAAGTTGGTCGAACAAATCTGCCATCAGGGGAATGGGGCACTTATTCTTCACCGTAAACTTGTTGAGCGCCCGGTAGTCGATGCACATCCGGAGGGAACCATGCTTCTTCTGAAAGAATACCGAGGCACCATATGGAAACTTCGAGGGCCGAACGTATCATGCATCCAATAGTTCGGTGAGTTACTTACGGAGTTCTGCGAGTTCCGAAAGGGCTAGCCGATAGGGGATTCCATGCGGGGCTTTTGATCCTTGGACTAAGTTGATGACATGGTCCACTTCACGCTTCGGAGGTAATCGCTTTGGGAGTTCCGGGGGCATGACTCCACAAAGTCCTTAAGGATTTCAAGGACTTTGGGAAGTGTTGGAGTGGGGAGTCATGGATCTTTCAAGATGGCGATCGCCAAGAAGGTGTGCTTTTATTTGCGCAACCCTTCGCTACTTGCATGGTGGAGATGGTCTTCTGCTTCAAATCTTCGCCTGACCTCACGGGAACGTTGTAAGGTCCCTTGGGGTCGAAGATGACCATCGAGTTGGTGAGCGAGATGACACATGCAGCAATGTGTCGTAGAAAAGAGATGTTCACCACAACTTCGTAGTCATCCACTGGTGTGACCTCACGTCGAAGCTTTCCGATCACTTGCCGATGCGAACCTTCACTCCAGGAGAAATTCTTGTGCTCGAGATAGACTTCGTGTTCACCGTCTTTAATGTGGTGTTAGTTTTCTGTAGTGGCAGCTTCAGCTTCTTGGAGTTCACTTCTAATACGAACAACTCCGATGCTCCCGTGTCAATGAGGGCGTTGAAGACTTGCCCGTTGAACTCGATGTCCGCATAAAGTCGAGCAGCCGATGATGAACCTTCGAGGTGTTGATGGCGCTGAGGATATCATCGGGGCAATATATGTCGTTGACTATCGCCTTTTGCGGACAATCGCTTATCTAATGTGGACCCTTGCAAATGTAACATGGCTTTGATGGCTTTCCGTTCCTCTTGAATCGATCATTATGAGGCCTCCTGTCCTGGTGTCCCTTTCCTTTGTCTCGATAATGCGACCTTCCTCCTTGCGACTTTTGCTTCTCTCCTCCACCATTGCCCTTGCCTGAGGGCTTTGGTGGTGGAGCGCTAGTCTTGGCACACTCCACGAGCGACTAGCGAGCAGAGGTTGGAGCAATCTCGTCGCTCCAACTCCGTCCTAGCTCATGGCTTCAAACCCTTCACAAAGACCGCCAACAACGTGTCTTCGTCCACTTGGGAGTTCTATAGGCGGAGCTCGATGAACTCTTTCATGTACTCCTTCAACGCGCCCTTTTGGCAAATGTTGAACAACGCAATCTTGATCTCCAATCCCGACTTGACGGAGCAGAAGTAGTTTGTCAACTGCCTCTTGAATTCGTCTCGCTTCTCAATGGGATCGACGTTGTCACGTTCCACTTTGTCGCAATGACACCGCCACCATAGACTCGCCGCATCTTGCAAGTAGAAGGATGCGATCTTCACCATCCTCGCTTCAGACGTCACGTCCAATGCCTCCATGTACCTTCGGACGTTTCACAGGAAGTCATTGATCTCCTTTTGCCGACCGCTCATCTTTGTAGGGCCTCGAATTTGGCACATCGATTCTTGCCTCATGCGGGACGGACGTCTCGGGACATCGCCTATCTTCATAACGTAGCTTGAGCTCTTCCCGAATGGTCTTGAACTCTTACTCCATCTCGAATCGCATGTTTGAGAGACCATTGTCCAAGGTCTCCCGCATGTCTATTATCGTCGCCTCCATGGACTTGAGCCGCGTATACAACGGCGTCATATGATCCCGCACCATTGCGAGATCCACTGTCTTCTCCGACTCCTGCTCGTGCGTTGCGAGTTGATCTTGCATCTCGCCCACGTTCAGTTGAAACTGGTCGAAACGTTGCTCGAAGGCGGTTATGACGTCCTTCGAGCAGGTGCACCCTCGCTCTTGGCGGCCCTTCTCCGATGTGACGGGTTCATTCGTCATCTTCGAATTTAACGTCATTTCTCCTTGATCGTCGAACGTTAACTTGAGCGATCCTAGAAAAATTGCTCTGACACCAACTTGTCACGGGATCTTTTTTCGCTCGACCGACCCGTGCGGCGCCTAGACGTGCTCAACGTCTAGGCAAGCTATTTTGAACGTTTTGCGAAAATTTGCTTATGTTACTTTTTGAATGCCACAATTTTTGGGACGCTCGGTCCCAAACGGACGTTTCTTGGACGGAAGCGTTTGTGAACAAACGGACATCTCGACAGAACGCTCGATTGCTTGAGACACTTTGGGACGCTCTCGTGGGTTGCCATCTCACGCTCGAGACACAATGTTAAATTTTGGGAAGTTTAAAATCTTTGTTGAGTAAATAAAAATGATTACAACGCTTCGGAAGAGCACTAACGAGTCTTCCCTACTATATCGCATATTCGGGTGATAGAAATGCGACGTGTGATATGAAGGACAAGGTAGGAGGGTGCACTTTTTTGAAGTGCAGAGTTACACACTATGTACAAAAGTGAATTAAAAAAAAATACATGAAATAAAATAACTCGACGTACTTCGAAAAAAGTCCCACTTCCACCGTGTGAAATAAATTTCTGGTAGCAGCACCAACGAAGAAGAGGGTCATGAGCTTGACCATGACGTCCGGATGCCCACCTGCGCCATGGTGTTTCATGTCTCCGTCTCCGGGATGGACATCAAGTTGGCCAAACGTCTGAAATTATATTCTTCTTTGATATTCTTGGAGGGTAACAAAAAAAAATGTTTTAGGTTTTTGTTGCAGGATTGCGAACATATTACAGTGAAAATTGAATCCTAAATTTTGATTGATTGGATGGGGACTGAGATTACATATTAGGGCATGAATGTAGGAAGTATGTTTCAAAAATCTGATAAATAATGTCTCTATTTTTCTTAAATGATAGTGCAATTGTATTACAAACATTGGAAATATATATATGATTTAACATTCGAATCAAAATTTAGTAGCAAAGTAAACCCATTATCTGAACTCTCCATTTTCCTCTTTTTTTTTTCCATCCCGTAGTGACTGATTCCTGTCGCCCCTGGATCCGCCCCTTGGTCAAAAAAGAGAAATTAAGTAGCCTCCATTAATCAAATATTAAGGTAGCTCGCTTGGAAAGTGAAAAAGGCCCTAACGTGCTCCAACTTCGAGCCTTCTCTTGCTTGCTATCCCCCCCCTCGAAGGCTTTGTTTGGATAGACCTTTTTCTTCTTCCAATATTTTATCTTATTTTTCTATACAAACGTATGCTACTATGCTTTACAACCTTTCCCCTTCCTTTTCGCACCTTTCTACCCTTCTCCTCCCCATCCATTACCCAAAAAAAGACTTAATTTTATATGCTGAGCTGGAACTTGGAACCTCCACTTCCTTTTTGAGAACCTATTAATAGGGAACAACCTTCTGTTTGGTGCAGAAGAAGACATGTGCCCTGTCGCCAGGGACAGATTTATTTCATTTGGATTATAATTTTCTTTATCGTGCATAGCCATTGCCCCGTCCCCGAGGAGTTCATCCAACTTTTCGCTATTAGAAGCTCATCCAACTTTTCAAATGATGTAAACAAAAACTACTGAAAATCACGAATGGTTGCAAAACTGAAACTGACGAAGAACATAATCGGAATATCGAAATCCAGAGCTAGCAGTGATTCGCAACATGATTAGTTCTGTGCCGTAGAAACAATTAAAGCAAATAAATGAAAGTCCCAGACATTTGAGGTTTGCTTGCATTTCCTAGCCTTCACTTCACAACATAAACCATCCCATCATAGTCGTGAAAGAGAAGCCCAATCACGGGTGAAAACTTCCACAACATATGATCATACCAATTATCGGCCAAAATAGACGGGCGTGAACAAGTAGTAGTTATTATCTACGCTACGCTCTCTAATAGTTCCCTCCACTTTTCACATCCGGGCTTGGGACCGGCAATGGCAGTGTTAAACTACAAAACCTACCCAAGAAAAAAGAAAAGAAAAAAAAACTACAAAAACAAAAGAAAAAGGAAAATCAAGGTTAACACAACATTTACACTAGACACATCTTACATACTCCAGAAGGACATGCTCCTCGATGAGGCCAGCTTACACCAGAAACAAATTGCACGATCACAAACAGCCGAGACCTAGGACACCCTAACCATGCCCATGAAATGACATCCGATAAATCACTCAAAGTTCAATAAAAAAAATCCGAAAGTGAATTTCTTAAGCCAAGTAACAAAGAAAAGTTAATATCTAGACCCTCTGAAGTTCCCCTCCAGTTTTTACATCAAGGTTGGGAATATTCAAAATATCAAACCCACTAGACGTATCTTAAACATTCCAAAATGAACATAATAAGGTCCCGCTTACAAGCCACTTGAACAACATTAACAAATTGCAGCCGAGAACTATAAATCACAGGATCTAAACTTTAAAAAACAAGATGGTTTATTTAGGGAGCGTGCAAAGTAAAACTTCAAAAACATAGAAATTAAAGAAGTCGCATCTCTCACAATAATTTATCATTTCAAAATGAAAACAAAAATAAATTAATAAGACTAAATAGATGAATCAAAATTACGTAATAAACAAGAAGTGGGCATAAAAAATTGGAAAGAAGTAAAGAAAACTTGATAACATAAAATACATGAATAGCAAATAAAAAATAATGGAAAGATGGACAAAATGTAAAGTCCTAAAAAATGTAAAGATATTGTAATTCTTCCAAGAGAATATAATCTCAACATAAATGGAACAACAACAACAAAGCCTTATCCCACTATGAAAACGAGTAAAAAATATATCCACCCAGACGTGAGGATCCCAATGAAAATCAGTCAAACATGATACCTTTTAACATGGATTTAGAAGCGGCTGATAACCTACCCAGATAACCAGTGCCAAGGTTAGCCATGCCATAAGAGATTCCATGGACCCAACCAAGAGACCCAAGCCAGAAAGGAACATGTGCAATCAAGTGGCGTGGAGAAATCAGCGCTGCCTGGTTCTAAGCTAGAATAAAAGAGAGGCCGCAAAGACGCCTAACCCGGATAACCAGTGCTATCCATGTCAAAGAAGCTCCATTAACTGAAAAACCAAGAGGCCCATGCCAGAAAGAAACTACAAAGGTGCAATCAAGCGGTGTGACTTGCTGAAAAAACTCAACCAGAAGAAACAAGCAGAGCGCGGTAGTACATGCAATAAAGTCTATGAAGCCACGTAATTCTGTTCGTGAGTACTAGATGTCTATGAAGTCATGTACAACTTTGGAAAGCGGCACAAAGGTCATATCCATTCATAATCGACAGTTATTCTGTACCCAGGAAACAGCCGAGTTAGCACCCAAACCTCATGGAATAAGACCCACAATGCCAAATCCTCGTACTTGAAATGATTTGATCAACCCAACAAACAACAATATCATCTACTCGATTGACAGATCACTTCAAAATTTCAACCGTCCCCAGAAAAATTAGGAAAAAAGCAGCAGCAGAGGAACTACAATGCAATCAAAAGTCATGGTCCACCTCAAGAACCCCACGATGAAAAAAGATGTCCAGTAGCCAACAAGCAACCATATAATTTCCTCAATGGAGGCAAAATTGATAGATTTCAATTCACTGAATCCCCAGAAAAGTATCACGAGAGATCAGCAAAGGGACTACACTACAATCTTCAACTGAACTGAAACTCCCAAAAGAATATCACAGCAGCAGCCAGGAAGAAGAGTGCAATCAATTCCCACATGGCACAACCAGCCATCTAACTACAAGATGTCAGAATGTTCTGTGCGCAAGATATATCTCCACTGATTACAAAGTGTAATGAAGTAAAAGCGCCAAAAAGATAACAAGAATACTAAAAGCCCAGCAGCTGTAAAGTGTAAACAAAAGAGTTCAAGGGCAGCGAAGTAGAACCATATAAAAAAACAACTGAAATCTCAATAGAGCTGCCAGCAAATGCAACCAAAAAAAAAATTAGATTGACCCATTCCATTCGCCTGCCAAATGTATCACCCTCAACAACCACAAGAACCAATAGTAGCATATAATTTGTCGCATAAGTTGTACTAGATACGTTTCAGTCTGA
This sequence comes from Pontederia crassipes, assembly GCA_030549335.1. Taxonomy (NCBI): domain Eukaryota; kingdom Viridiplantae; phylum Streptophyta; class Magnoliopsida; order Commelinales; family Pontederiaceae; genus Pontederia; species Pontederia crassipes. The sequence continues at coordinate 44,589,999 of CM060190.1, forward strand.
CTATGAAATACAGCATCGAAAAGTGAAATTATCAACAGAGTTACTGGTGTAAAAACTCCAAGCTGCTGATAAAAACTACTGCCCAGCCTTTTACCCAAAATGTCTGTTCTCCAAGCTGCCAATAAAAGCTAATGGCCAGCTTTAAAAAATAAAATAACCACAAATGTTTTATAGGAGATAGTTTGGAGACGATTAAAATTAGAAGTAGCACAAATCCTTGATACTCGAGATATAATAAATTAAAATCAAACAGTTACCAAAAATCTAATTTATCATGCCTTGTAAGTAATTAGTCATAGTAACACCAGGATTATATCTTTTCACCGGATAAGATACATAGAAGGTTTAATAATTGTAAAGTCACATGTTAAACCCCTTAGAAGGGCACTTAATTTGAACACCTAGTTAACCATCAATTTATCACAAGAATCATCACTTTATCCCCGTAATGTTGAACCACTTCACCCCTACTAAACATAATCATGACTATAAAAATCATGTTATTAACTCATGTCAAAAATTAAAACAACTCAACAGCAAATATGCTATAAAATCTATTTAACTATGAATTCATACGTTAGACCTGCTAGAAAAACCGGTTGAATACTTCGAAGAATCTATCTAATAGCCAAGTTGAAGACTTTGAAAAATCTATCTAATTATGGATTCATAAGTTAGGCCTGCTAGAAAGCCAAGCTGAAGACTTCGAATACCTCAAATGCCACAGTACGTAACGCCCATCAATGGCAGAGCAAACAGACTCGAAGTCAGTAGTGACTACTATGAAAGATAGCATACAGCTCCAGTTATTAGGAAGTTGGTTATCCCGTACGAAGTAGCACATGCCCCAAAGAAAGACACTCTCATCTATGTAGTCAAATACCTTGATAACCAACATGGCCTTGGGAAGGGCTTCCTAAGAGGAGCACGGTCCACAAACAAAAAGCTACGGGTCAACAAACCCAAAGTGCAACGGGCATCTGACAAACAAGCAGCTACATATCAACAAAACCTGAAGTGCAATGGGCACTCTGAAAAACTGCACTGTAAACAAATTTCGGGAGAAGAACAATGGGATTGCTTGGCAAATACCTCCAGGAGACTAGAAGTAACCTGCAGCACTAGAAGTGTCCACAACTGCATAACTAAAGGGTCAGTCGAGCCATGCTTCCAGACACTACCACTTTTATCACAAACAAAAAGACCTCCAAATTTTGCTTGTCCAGAAATTGCCCATATAAACAACATGACCTCCTGGCATAAGTTAATGATCCAAAACCTAAGGAAGAGAAATTACCAGTTGCGCTAAAAAGCGGTATCTGCCTACTTGTACAAGTTCCAGCCAGTTAATATGAACCAACAGCTGAAGCAAACAGTTGAAAAACGCAGCAGGATAACACAGACTACTAGGCTGTTTCAGTCAATCTCTATGGAAAACAATCAGAATGTCTTTGCATCATTCCTGGCTCCTGCCATCTACTCTGCCAACTTTTGTTTAAAACTAGATACGTGTAGGAAAGAATCAGCCATCCTATAAACCCGTTATCAATGGTTTGCCACAGCATGTGAGAACCCAGACCTACATAATTGTAGATTACAGTTAAAGTGCAACCTGGGAACACAATTTACCGTATCTTTTTGATAATTTGATCATCTTTGCCAAAATGACCTCTCCAAAGATAATTTCCTCATTAGAGTAAGAGGGTTTTAACATGGCTGAAGTCCACCAGACTCTACTGAATTTTTTTTACCATATGTTTTACTAATATTATGGAATAAAGGAAGGAATGCTTCATCTATCATCAGTGAAAAATCCAGCGAACTAAATTCATTACTAGATCCATAGTGGTTCTCATACCTCCCAAATGATAAGATTTTTCTTTTCTTTTTTGAACATCGCAAATAAGATATTATGGCATTCAAGAGCCAAAGCAGTTAGAGTAACCAATTTCTTGAACTCTAACCAGAACATTTAAGAAAAAAGCGAACCCAAAAAACGACCCCACAAACTAAAAAAAAAAGTCACCGAGCCTCCTCGAAAATTGCTACATCGCATCTGACAACTTTTCAAAAATTTATCGGATTTGACAAAATGGACACCAATACTGTTACCAATTTCATTGCTAAAAGATCAGAAGTCATGAAGTTTTCATATCTGCCAAAAAATGGTGCACTTCTCTAACCAGCTATGCAACATGAAAAGCACCAGCAACCTAAAATGATTCTTTGAACCTTCAAAATAAACAGCCCATGAAAAGCACCAGCAATACCATTTGTCCGACAATCAACCAAAACCCTGAAAGACTTCCAACCAAAACCCTGAAATCACCAAAGATTTTTCCATACTTTGCCATCTACTTAGCAAGTACCTCGGGAACTAGGACAGTGCATATCCAAAATAAATATGGGAAAATGAGAAACCTGCACATACTAAAAGAATTGAAGATGAACAAATTGTAAAGCTGACAGCAAACCAAAATTAATTCAATCACAACAGCCTTAATATTTACACACAACAAGGCAAGAATTCCATTCATTCTCCTAGAATCCCAAGCCATTCAACTGATTAGTTTGGCAGTTTTCAAGTTCACAATCTTATCTTCTGTGAGCCAAAACGTTATGCTGTGAAATTGAAATTGACCATTAGAAAACTTCACCTGCTTCTAAGTGAACATGTTCAAAGAATATAATCACTCAACAAATTAAGTACAAATAGAACAACACTGTCAAATACACAATCTGCAAAAAAAATGTAAAAGTTAAAATATGCTTAACAGCACAATTAACAAAGACACATCAGCAACTGAACTTACACTACACACTAGCCTACACTAGACACTAACGATATGGGAATCACCACGGTTAGTATGCTGAGTTTATGTAACTGATTTAACTCTCATTGAACAATTTCCAGACAACTAATTTCCAGATAACTAGATGATCAGTCTAAGAGAAACCGAACTTGATCTGAAATACTTGACTGGCATGTATGCTGAACAGGAGGTTGGAGTTTATACTCTATACTGGAAACATCAAATGCAAGCACCAAAAACCTAATTATGAAACCAGTCAAGAAGTGTTAAACCATAAAAAGACCACTAATGGAAACAAATAATTCAAGAACACTGTAATCACCTCGCATTAACAAATATCCGTGCTTCAAACAGTTGCATATCCTTGCTTCAAGAACTATAATCAGACACGTCACACAAGTACTTAATAGTATTGGACAACTCAAAATTCATGTTTCAATTATGTCATGACTGCAAATTTGGCAACAAATATCCGACACCCTGAGTACATGGTTATCAATTACAATGGAAACATCAAAAACACATCATGATTGTGATTATTACAACACGTTAAGTTAACTAATAGCCAAAATGACAAGTTAAATCCAGATCCAACACCCCGAATATCTTACATGGTTATAAATTATAAACATGATTGCAGTTATTTAAGACGTTATGTTAATTAATGGACAAAAATTGGCAAGCAACCTCATTAACATGTTAACTAATGGAAATGGTAAGTTAAATCCATGCATATGGACATTAATTCTTTTAACGACGATAGTTCATATCAAATAGTTAGCATCATACGGGGTAAGGCTACATTAATAACCAATTAGACGATCACAACAAAGTACAGCCTCGCATGCAACACTATAGACAAAAAAAGAACACAATTCTATTTAGTTATAAACTTGAGAAATATATAGCCGAAATAAGGGTAAGCTAATTCAAAACATATCCTCTACACGGAAGCTTAACCACTCATCAACATGATTGTACATATTCCAAGAAAGTACATATTCTTCCAACTTCAATTTAATACATATTCTTCCAACTTAAATTTAAGACAGGAGAAGATATGTGACAACAGTTAATATAGAAACATAACTTAATGGCCTATTGACAAATAAATATGATCTTGTAACTTGTCAGTAAGAGGACAATTGATTTTTCAGTTCCCCTAGTTTGCTTTTACAACCATAAAATGGTTAACCACTACACAAATCCCCTAGTTATACACGAAACAATGTTTGATATTTTATTTTTATTTTTATACACATAGAGGCTGCAATGGGACTGATTCAGTGATATTTACCATGGACAGCTCTTCTATATTCCAAGTATCAACCTGTGTACATAAAATATCAAACAAACTAGCTACATACATCTGACACCTAAATTATTACATTACATATCAAGATTAGAAGATTTACACGATATAGAACCCTACTGGGTACCAGGTTTCAATTCTTTGTAGAATCTTCAATAACCAAAGCCTATCAATGATCTTTTTCTTTTTTAGAAACACCAACATGATATATAACACGACATGCCTCTAATTATAATTTTGCAGAATCTTCAATAACCAAAACCTACCAACATTCGTTGTATTTTTTTAGAAACACCAACACGCAACCAAATTAAATAGCATTTAGGGCAATAATAGTAGAAAATGCATGCATCTGTAAATAATCCTCTATTAACTTCTCTCGAGTAGACCAAGTAAACAAGGATGGCAAATCCTTTTGAAAATAATCAGCGAAGGAAATAACCTATACTCCTTGTGAGGAGGTGATATTATTTCTATACGGACATGCGGTTCACAGGGTAGCAAGGGAATAAATGACAACATGCAGTAAAATGGATCTTCCTTATTACTCATGTTTGAGAATGTAAACTAAGTGTTGGACATCTTTTCAAAAAGAAAAACTAAATGTTAGAAGGATAGGCATATTTAAGTAAGAAAAAACCTAGATATCACCAGTAAGATTACAGTGTGAGTACTACGAAAAGCAGGGCAATAAATAGAGGATTTCTGTGTAATTGGTATAGTACTAAAAAATGGAGACGAGGACAAAAAGAAAACCACTCAAAACTCACCAAAGAAACATGATGTAAAAAACATGAAAGAAAAAAGAAATCAAAAGAAATGAACGTGGAAATAAGAAGATGGAAAAAAATGAAGAATGAAGACCAAAATCATGGAAAACAAAACAAAAACGACATGGGCACAGCCGAAAAGAAACCAATTATGAGCATTAAATCAGGGTAAAGTCCTAATGTAAAAAAATTGACGGTACGTACGTATATTCAGCATAATATTAAAAATCATTACAGCAAACAAGGAAACAAATAAGTAAATAGCACATTTAATTCAATTCGGCCATGCTCGTTACAAACGAGAAAACAGCAGGAAATATCTGTTTACTTACAAGAATAAATAGTGGGGCCGGACATAAGAAAACACGATTCAACCCTATTTTGAATTCCTTTGATGCTCCCTAAATTGCAACGACCAACAACTTGTTGATATCGATACGCAACCATCTTCCTATCCAACATCAAATATGGCAGAACAGAAGGTACGAGAGCATGAAACGCTATAAGAGATCCTGAACGTAAGCTACAGTTAACCTAATCACGAAACATAAGCATACAATCAAAGAAGTTAATAGCAATAAAACAGCTTATTCTACCTGCAAACATCGTGGAAATACTCCATTCTACTTGATTCAACTGTCCCGTAAATTTTTACTTCAAAATATACGTCCAGCAACTTTTAAAATAACATTGAGGAACACAACTATCTACTTGAATCCACAGACCAGAAATTTGGCGGAAGAAGCATTGAATATTCAAGAGCCCTAAACCTGGCTGCTCCATAATCGCATTCGTGGCAAATAGGTATCAGAGAACAAACTAAACATCCAGCCCCAAAAAGAGTGACCGATCCGATCGGATGTCATAAGAATCAACAACCCACGGCGATCGGATCCTCTAAAGGATCAAGAAGCATCAAATCGAAAAGCAATATCCCCGCGATTCCCAGAAGAAATAACCCTATCCGTCTTATCTTTCGTTTGGACTCCATAGTACTACTGGAGATGCAAAAAATTGTACACGTTACGACGAAACAAAAAGAACCTTCACATCCGACGTTTAATTCCGGCGATCGACGACGACTAATTTTGGCGATCGAGCAAACGAAATAACCATACCAGAAACGGGACGAAACAGTTACCCAATCGCGCGAGACAACCCCAAGCAACTACCGCGGGAGACCAGACAAAACCGAAGGGGAGAGGGCCTCTCTCTTTTATAGGCGAGGCGGGGGAGAGTGGACGGTGGATATCGCGAGGAGCATCGAAGGTCACGGACGGCTTGGATTGGTTCGGGCTGCGAGTCGGTTAAGGAAGAAAGAGGCGGAAGCTTCGGGAGCGCGCCAATGGGCAGCCGCGGATTCGGGGCCGGTGTAACAAAGGGCGGTTGGTGCGGCGTGGGACCACGTCAAAGACGTGGACGATAAGGTTCAAAATTTTTCTAATCTTTTTTAATGTTTTTTCCTATTCGTACTAGCAATTCTTTCCTTCATGATATATATAAACAATAAAAGTACGAATAAATATATATATGATAGTACGAATAGAAAAAACTATATTTTTATTTATATTATATTCATACAATATAATTACGAATTATTAGTCTAATAAATTATTTGTAACTTTACTAAAATAGTCTATTTGCGATAAGAAAGATAATTTGGTTAGTCTATTCTTGTTTGTAATATTTATTATCTGAAAAATGAAAAGGTTTCAAGCAAATAAAAAATAGTGCGACGCCGGCGATCAAGCATGAGGGCTGCTGATCTGGAAGTCGCGACGCCGACGATGGAGCGAGAGGGCTTGCCGACTGGAAGCCACGATGTCGACAATCAAGCGTGACGGCGGCCATCGGGATCGCAAGTTTAAGGTCACCGAACGACTCTCTCTTTCTCTACCATGTCAGTGATCCCTCTTTCTCTCTCGAACTTCGATGACGTAGTTAGGGCGAGTCAGGCGAGCGACATTGCATATCGGGCGACAGCCGTCGTTGAATCAATGAGAGAGTGAAGGATCGACGGGGAGAGAGAGAAAAGATAGGGGGAGCGTATATCATGAGATGAACGAGAGTCGTTGGATCAAACACTTTGATGACATTCAGATTTGATTTGGACGGTTCATATCGTGCTTCACACAGTGTGAAGCAAAGGGCACTAATATATATATATATATATATATATATATATAGATATGGATTAGGATTTGATTACAGTTATTAATTTAAATATCATTTTTTATTGAATGAGTCAAGACCGGATAGGATTTGAATAATCATAAGCAAATTAGGAACATTTCTTTATTTGATTAATTTAATGTAATCTGAGCATATATTTTTTATATTAGGATCAGTATTAAGATTAATGTTATAATTTGAAATAGATAGAAATTATTAATGTAATTTTCTACTTGGATTAAAGAATAAGAACTAAATTATGATTATGGTTAGTATAAGGATTAAATAGGTTGGGATTATTAGTGTTATTAAAGTGCTACTTTTACTCGGATTAGATAATCTAAACCTCAAAGAATAAAAATTAACTGCTACATCTCAAATTACATTTTAATCGTATATTTAATTGAATTTTAAATATTAGTATCAAATATAAGGATAAAAATCAACGTGTAAACTAAGTTTTGTTTGACCTAATAAATTTTATATTAGGATTATTCATGTCTTCTTGCAAAAAAAATCTTGGTTTAAAATTCTCTACTCGGAAAAGAATTCAAAACTAAAAGAATAGAATTTAACTGCTACATCTTAAATTACATTTTAATCATATATTTAATTGAATTTTAGATATTAGTATCAAATATATGGATAAAAATCAACGTGTGAACTAAGTTTTGTTTGTCCTAATAATTTATATATAAATATTATATTAGGATTATTCATGTCATCATGAAAACAACTTGGTAGAAGTCCACGTGGAGATATTAATAAAATTATTATTACGATAAATTTTGGTAATATTAGGATATATGCGTCTTAGGATAATATTAGGATAAATAATAACAATAGTATATACATAAAATAAAGAGATTGAGATTAGTATTCTACATGGTTGTCAAGTTCGAACTTGGGTAAATTTATCTATATTATGATTAGAATTAGTGTTTAGGATAAGAAGTTACATATAACTATTTTATTAAAATTTATTTATATTATGTTCCAATCTTAAAATTAAATAAACTGAGTTTGGAATAAAATATAACGATGAAAAGTAAATTATTAAACAGTAAAGGAGCCGGCGTAAGGTATTAAACCATTGGAACAAAATATCAACAAAAGTTTGGATGAACTGATAAACATCGGCTCATCGTCATTTAAATAATATCTCGAGTTCGAATTTTTGCGAACACATCTCCCACTATTAGGTATATGACCCAAGAGCCTCATCTCTCACTGTGTACATGATCCAAGGATGGTGAGCCGATCTTTAATTTATGGATAGTTAAAAATTAATAACATATTTTTATTTTAATAAAAGTTTTAATAATGATAAATAATAATGATTAACATATAAATATAAATAAACTATTATTAATTTAATATCTATTATTTAATGATGATAGATATTATATTAATAAATTTTATCTTAAATTATTTTATTCTTTTTCTTTAACATTTTTCTTTTTATTTCCTTTATTTATGTCATTTGATAATTTTTCATTTTAATACTATTCACTTTTAAATACTTAATTTTTTCATTTCAATTCCTATTTAACTTTATACCTATCATAATCCATCGTCTTTAACATTCCTTCTATTCCTTTTTCTTTTCCTTTTTTAACTTCCCTATTTCTATCATTTTTTTATTTTTTTCAAAATTTGAATTGAACTAGATTGAACCGGGTCAATTAGTTTTTCTCAATTCAATGTCAAAACCAATTTTGACATCCAACTAAACCAGATTATCGGCAGATTCGGTGAACCGATCGGTCCGGTTTGATTTTAATAACATTGCTTTATTTGTGAGAACTTATAGGAAATTCCAATTGCCATATGCTTTTCAGGTCAAAGTTTATTACTATTCTATGGAATTATTATCTCTGATTAGGATTCTCATACAAATTGATTATTTTGCCCAAAATACAATTTAGAGAATGTATTTTAGATTGATTGCACATTCCTATTAGTTCTCCCTACCACAATGTAATTCTTTAGGATTTGTTTATTTATTTTCCTTCAATATTATTCACATATAATTTAGTAAAAAAGGTCATCTATTTTTGTTTTTCAAAGTTGGCTGTACTGCCATTTTTGCAACTATTTAAATTTTTCATAATCAAATATTCATGTTTTTCTTAATTAGGAGTAGCACGACTACCATATTTAAAATTATTATTGAGGCCATAAGTGAAACATGTTATTGCGAAATATTTGACACATTATTTTCTATTTTATTTACCCATGTCATTTTTATTTATCATATAATTAAATTACCCTATTATTTTTTTCTCATCATATTTTAGTTAATGCTACACTGTTTTTACCATGTTTTCAAGTAGATATTATACTTGCTTTAATGTTACATATTATTAAATGTTATTTTTCTACAATAGAAGTGTAATACTTTGCTTCAATGTTTTTGGCACACATTAATCGTCCCACACCTTAATTACCTAAACAATCGATCGCAATGTATATGATCAATAATCATCAATTGGACAATGCTAATTGTATAAGGACAATCAAAACCTGGGAAATAATTATTTGATGTTATTATGATCAAGAATATTAATAAGATGTTCACTATTATGATTGTTGATTGGCAATGTATATATATATATATATATTAATATAATATAGGGCTTTGGTCAATTAGTTTTAAATTTGACAAGTATGATCGACGAAAAAGATTAGGATAATTATTCATGGTCCTACAATATGTATAAAATTGCAACTAAATCTTTCTTTTAAGAGTTAATTTACAACGAAGTTCATATCAAAAAATAGATCAAGCATCTCTGAACAAATTTGTCCAATATAATTTTATTTTTGGGCATTATACATCATTGATTTCAATGTTACTTAAAAGTAGACGCTAATAGGCCTTGCATATAAAATTATCATAATATGTTGATATTTCATAAATAATTTTTTATTTATCTTTCCTATTGTGATGATTCTTAATTTTCTATAAGTTATGCTTCAAAGTTGTGTTTGGATGCAAGAACTTGAGTTCTTATTAGTTTTTTAGAACTTATGGATGAAATAGAAAAATTTTGAATTTATATTTGGATGAAAAAATGTAATGATGAGGAATTAAAATATTGATTAGATGGACAAATTCTAGTCGGTGTTTAGATAAAAAATAAGAACTAAAAAAATAATTTATTATTTTATATATAATTACATAAATAATATATTAATTATATAATAATGTGTTATTTAATTAATTATATATTAATTTCATAATTTAACTTCTTTAATCTTGTTGTACTATAATATTAAGCAAATTATAATAAATATTTAATAAAATACTTATTTATTATTAAATCTAAATAAGTAATTATATATGCATATATATAATCACGTTATCTATTATTTAATATATATGTATAAAAGTTAAAAGCAAAAAAAGTTGGATGTTCTTGCTTGAAGTAAGAATTGCCTTAATTATTATCAAGCAAGAACTCAAGTTCTGATACATGAGTCACATGATCCTTCGATTTACTTGAATTTTTTAGCTCTTATTTTTTAGTTGCTTGGCAAAATTTGAATCAATTCTAATCCAAGTTCTGTTATCAAACATAGTCCAAAAGAAATTTTCTAAATTTTTGTAACTATAACATATGGATATATTTTCTATCCTTCTATCCAAATTTTATAGCGAACATTCTTAAAAGAATATTTTCCAAGGACGTGACATCAAACCTCGAAGTGTGAGCATGGATATTTCAATCTTTCATGGTATGTTATGTCTTCACTTTCACTTATTGCATCTATATGTTAGCTTTTGTGCATTTCTTTTCAATGTAGCACTAGAAACGAAACTTTGAAATGTGTTATATTCCATTTTAGTAGCACTTTTTTTTTCAAATGAAGAAGGCTTGAACTAATATATTCAGGGGCAATATATAAAAATTAGTATATTTTTATGTTTTGTTTACATTTTATATGAATTATATAGAAAATAAAAAAATGGGACCCAACTCCGTCCCTCAATATGTTCATATTCATTGAACATTCAGTTGCCTCTTGCTCATCAGAACATTGATTGTCTTTGGAAATTAATTTGGAAACTCCATTACTTTCAATGCATTCAAACGTTACCTTGGTAGAGCGACAACAACAGACTACATACAACTAGGATCAAGGTTGGAGTAAATTATACGAATGGTCCCTTAACTTTGAGTCGATTTTTAATTGGTCCTCCAACTTCAATTTATAATAAGAACGCTTAGTCCTCCATCTTTCATTTTCTTGCACGCTTAGTCCTCCTGACTAGTGATCACATGTTCCCTGATTGCCTTGCTTACGTGGTCGACTTTCTCTCTCATCCACGTCAACTTAAGTCGGCCATGTCAGCTTAAAAATTTTAAAAAATAAAAAAATATGAAATTGTCCACATCATTAAAAAAATAAAAAAAATGAGTTGGGAAGAGAGAGGGAGGGGGGCGCCCCCCCCCCCCCCCCCACCCCCCTCTCTCTCGTCGTGCGGATCGAGCTCGCGCTCCGACGAGCTCGATCGGAAGGGGGCGGTCGCCCCCTCCCTCTCTCTCGCCGTGTGCGGAAGAGAGGAGGGGGTCGACCGCCCCCCTCCAATCGAGCTCGCCGAGCTCAATCGGAGGGGGTCCCTCTCTCTCGTCGTGCTGAAGAAAGAAGGAGAGGGGCGATCCCCCCTCTCACCGTGCGGGAGAGAGGAAGGGGGCGACCGCCCCCTTCTGGTCGAGCTCGCCGCCCCCTTCTAGTCGAGCTCGTTGGAGCTCGACGAGCTCGACCGGAGGGGGGCGGTTGCCCCCTCCCTCTCGCACGCGCGGAAGAGAGGATCGCCCCCCTCCCTCTCTCTCGCCATGCTGGAGAGAGGGAGGGGCCGGTCACTCCGATCCAGCTCGCCGGCTGGTCGCTCTCTCTTTCCAACTCATTTTTTTATTTTTTTAATGGCGTGGACAACTTTATATTTTTTATTATTTTTTAAAATTTTTAAGCTGACGTGGTCGACTTAAGTTGACATGGATGAGAAAGAAAGTCGGCCACATAAGTAAGACAATCGAGAAATCTGTGATCACCGGTCAGGAGGACTAAGCGTGCAAGAAAATGAAAGATGGAGGACGTTCTGGTTATAAATTGAAGTTGGGGGACCAATTAAAAATCGACTCAAAGTTAAGAGATCATTCGTGTAATTTACCCATCAAGATTGGGAAGCCTAAATTTAATATGTAGTAGATGCAACCAAAATAATGAAATTGTAATTCATGCACTTCTCGATTGTTAGGAATCCAAGAGCATTTGGAGAACTCGTCTTTCGCAAACACCACAAAGTTGTTTTTTCAACGACATTCTCCATATTTGAATGCAAAAAATTTTGACTACAAGAATTCCTTATGCTGCTAGTTTGCCCTGGAACCAACTCTTTGTCCTAGGGTGCTGACTCATATGGAAATGGAGATGTTGTACCTTGTTCGAAGATGGATTCATCTGGCCAATTAAATTGGTATAAAAAAATTTGTAACACAACATACACCTCTTTTATGTCGAACAAAAAACAACCTACACCATATGAGGCGACACAGGACCTAGGAGCATCCCAATGGAATAAGCTAAGAGAAGGTTGGATAAAACTCAACATGAATGGGGCAGTAAAAGGCACCCTAGCCTTGTCGGAGCAGGAGAACTCCTACGCAATGGTAGAGGATATTGGCTAGTAGGATTCACTCAAAACATCAACATTGTCACACCCCCCTATTATGAGTTGAAGACATCAAACACCTCCTGAAACACAATGATGAGTTAACCTATATTTTTTGAAACATTTCCCATTAACGTGTGATAGAGTTGAGCCCTTGCGCTACATTGATATCAAATGACGTGTTAGAAAATTATGAGCCTAAGGTGAGAGCAGAGCGGATAGTATCGCAGGATAATGGGAATGTTACATGTTTGGCATGAAGGAAACACTTGTCTCGATTGGTTGGCGAACTCGGCATTGCTCGACGGTTAGGGATTGACCAAGCTGGCACTTTATCCATTGGAGCTCACTCCCCTCGTAGCTGCGGATTCAAACGCATTATGTGTCACCCACCGGCTGCATAACAATTACTAGAATTTTCACATGGGCCTAGTGTTCATGTACCCCCAAAAAAAAAATTTGTATTGTTCATCACAAATTTGTTTACTTGTTACCATGTTGCACCTGCACGGATCATGCCATATCTTGTATATATGTACATATATGGAAATTTCGTCCTGAAGAAACTGAGTATAACAATATATAATCTTGATTTCTTTTATTGACTGAGATTGAGAAATGATGAATAATCCTCCACTAAATATTACCTTTACTACAAAAAAGATGACAATTACTTGATGCCAGCACAAAAGGCAAGGAAAAGCAGACTAAGCAAAGCAAAAAATAAAAATAAAAGTCTGTTGCTTGCCAGGAAAACGACCTTGTCTAGCAAGGCATTTCCACATAAATATGCTAAGAAGATGATAATTACATCTTAACATTCTAGGAACTATCCTTTCGAAAAAAGATGAGAAGAAAAAAAAAACAATTCCAATATGGAACATAAGATCAAACTAATAAAAGATATCTGTCAAGGCATTTCCACAAACACCAAGAAGACAATGTGCCTAACGCCATATCTAGAAAATACAAGTAGGGAGAAAGAACAAAAGATGGAACAAAAGTTTAGACATAACCATGTTGTTCATGTTTATTCTCATATCATGATTCAGAGATTATATATAGAAAAAAAGAACATTGGAAACATCAATAGGATCGCTGCAACTGCATATAAACATTATCACTGAATTAGTAGCATGCAGAAACAAAATATCGTCTTCTTTAAGTTGCTGCTCTCACAATCTACACAAGTACAAAGAAAATGTAAATAAAATTATCCTGTCAAATATTGCAGAAAACGAGTAAATAATCGTACAAGCAGAATTGGATGAGGAAAAAGAAGTGCTGCGCGCTAGATATGGTTGGCACAATCGGATAATGGGTTATGTCCTAAATCGTTGGGTGCTAGTAGTTTAAGATTTGATTCCTAAATTCATCACCTTGATTAGAATTTATCCCTACGCTTCCGTCCGAACATCGAATTAATTAGGTGCTAATAGCTCCGGACAGCGATGAATCTCGACAAAAAAAATCTCCTAATTTAGAAACAAAATTAGATGAGGAAAAAGAAGTGCTTCCCGCTGGATCTGATATTTCTGCATGGCCAAGTGCTGCATGCAGTGGTTTCAACAGAGGTTTGGGCAAACTACAACTATCAAAATATGATTTCAGTAGTAATCGATTAGGCATTATATTTAAAACATCAGTAGCACTCATGCAATTGACATGTCAAGGAGATAAGGAACGGAGATCTTACTCCAATTCATCAACATTCACATGAGACAACGAGGTAAAGAAAATGAGAATTTCTAGGACGAGAGGGCTCCACATCTCAAGAGCAAATGTGCCACTAAATTTGATTTCTTTGGGATCAAATTTTATTATAATCCCCTTTTTTTTATCGAAGCTAAAATCATTAATAGACTTAATAGCTTGAGATGATGATACGAAATATAGTTTGACTTCAAGTGATGAAACGAGTAATTAGAAATTGTGACTTTAGTAAACTCTTTGACCTGTGTATAAAAAATATGGATAACGTGACATGAATATGAGATCAATTATATGTCCAATCCAATAGCACATGCGCGTGGATTAGATTACATCTGGTTTTTGTTTCAGTCCACGTCAATGGCACGAACTGTTCAAGGGACATAACCGAGGGCATATTAATTACTTCTTTTTTTATAGCAAAAATATAGGACAGCACATTGTTTTTTATGTTCAACTATAAATACCGCGTCATGGATCAACACTAGGGTTCAATTCAATCTATGACTTCAAAAATTTGCACTATATAATTTAATGGCACAAATCAAGAGTTGAGATTGGAAAGGAAAGTCTACGAGTCAGGTCTAATAAAAAGAAGAATAATAATTAATCATATCACATGCCTCTTAATTCATGAGAATGCTTGATATTTTCACAATGCCAGCGCACATCAACACGTTTTGCTTTCTAAAAGAGCTT
Organism: Pontederia crassipes; assembly: GCA_030549335.1. NCBI lineage: Eukaryota > Viridiplantae > Streptophyta > Magnoliopsida > Commelinales > Pontederiaceae > Pontederia > Pontederia crassipes. The sequence continues at coordinate 44,605,155 of CM060190.1, forward strand.
AATTAAGTTTAATACATTATAGAATAAAGCTAGAAAAAAAAAAGTGTTGTTAATTACAATTCTTACCTGCATGTCATAATGATAATGGTGTATATTGATTGATAGCTTATTTCTTGCATTTTCCATAATGATCCAGTCTCAGTGGATTGACACTTTTTCTTAATTATCTTAACTGTGGATATTTTTAAGAGAAACAATTGATATCACTAGTCAATAAAAAGAAGCTGTAGTTACGAATTAGTCTTCGTCCACAAGTTTACATTGAGTCGAATTCAATATTATCTGATCGAATTAAAATATAGTGGCTTTTATACGGTCTTGTTTTTCTATCTATGCAAAACTAACATGATCGTACTAATTTGAAAGGAAATAAGAACTGTGTAGAAAAAAAAAAAGTGACTCATATATATGAATCATCGTAGTATCATAATTTGATAATTTATAAATAGATACTTATTTGAATACATCTTAATGATAATTATTTATGAATCGTAAGATTCAATAGTGACTCATATATACGAGTAACTATGTCCCACGTAATTCTCTACTTATTGATATTTTATTTCTTTCCAATGTTGCTTATGTTGCTCATTAACTCCTTATAGAAATGTTATCTAAGTCACTTTTTTCTCTTATAAAATTTTCTAAGCGCTTGATTTCTCCAACATCTAAATTAACAAAAAAACTCTTGGTTTATGTTTCGGTGATGAAATCAATAAATGCTAGAAAAGATGAATTAGACAATCAAAAGAAACGGCCTTCATTATGTTTTGTTTTTTAGTTGTTAAATGCATTTATTTCAAATCATCCTTTGGAAATCCATTGATTTTTTTTTGTTACAAAAAAAATTGAGAATAAATTATTTTTCCACCTTTGAAATATAAAATATCTATCTTTCTTTTAAGTTTTAAGGGTGATAAATTGGAGCTTGAAGTATCATTACGTACCTCCATCATTTAATAATCTATTCCCAGGTTTACTTTTCATTGATCAGTTCGATTCAAAACAACAACTCATCCGACAATATTTTTTTTCTTCTGTTACAAAATAAAATCACAAGTCAAACACATGCAATTAAATTTAAAATATCCTACTGGCAAGAAAACTAAAGACAAAAAAGGAGGATGTTCAGCTACAAAAATCGAACTATAATATTTTCTTCCTATTTACGAGGTAAATTAGCATATTATCTTTACCTCGAAAATAAGGTCTTGTTTGAATAATCAATTTGAAAAAATCTTAGCGTTTGATAATATAATAATATGAGTGATAAAAAAATATTAAATTTATTTATAAGTTAAAAAATACGTAGAAGAAAGGTACTTGTTTTTTTAAAAAAATTAAGTCAATTAATTGTTATTATTAATATAACTAATTTTATCTAAATATATAACTACTTATTTTTAAAAATAAATATTAATCAATAAAATATTTATCAGTAATTATCTATTATTTTATATTAACTAAATCAAGCGGACCATAAATATCTAATCATATCCTCTAAAATTATTTGGAAAAAAAGAAGAGTTCAAAAGTAAATATCTTTTTTTTCGGTAGTAAAAGTAAATATCTTTTAGTGAGATGAAATCTCTGATCAAAATCAGACAACGTGGTGGCCGCCTTCCGCCACGTGAGCTGTCCACCTCCCTTCTCCCTCCCCACGACGCCGCTTTGCTCGGCCGCGTCGTGTCTTCCTTCACGCTCTCTCTCTCTCTCTCTCTCTCTCTCTCTCTCTCTCTCTCTCTCTCTCTCTCTCTCTCTCTCCCCCCTTCCTTTTGCATTACAAGCAAATTAATGAACGAGTTGACATCGTAGACGCGGTCACAGCAGCTCCCCTCCTCTTTCCTCCGCTTGCGTAGTTTCTTTATATATGTTTCTTTTAGAACAAAGTAAAAATCATATGGTTATAAATTATACCTGAGAGCGTGATCGCCGAGTCCCAGTCGAGTCCTCTCTCTCTCTCTTTCTCTGCTCCATTTCTCCTACTATCACTTTCGATCGCGTTCGACCTATGGCAGGTTACCCGCCGGGATCCGGTTACCCTCCCTACGGCGCCCCGCCGGCGCCCTACGGCGCTCCGCCACCGCAGCCCTACGGCGCTCCGCCGCAGCAGCCCTACGGCGCTCCGCCGCAGCAGCCCTACGGCGCCCCGCCGCAGCAGCCCTACGGGGCCGCCCCGCCCTACGGGGCCGCCCCCTACGCTCCGGGGGGCGAGAAGCCGCCCAAGGAAGGCAAGGCCCACGGCGCCGCGGCCGCCCCCTCGGCCCCGCCCGCCTACGGATACGGCGCCGCGGCGCCCTACGGCTCGAAGCCCCCCAAGGAGGGCAAGACCCACGACGCCGGCGGCTACGGGTCCGCCGCCGGGGCGGGGTACGGTTATCCGTCGGCTCCGCCGGCGTACGGGAGCCCGTTCGCGGCGTTGGTGCCCTCTGTGTTCCCGCCGGGGACGGACCCCAACGTGGTGGCGTGCTTCCAGGCGGCCGATCGGGACGGGAGCGGGTTCATCGACGACAAGGAGCTGCAGCAAGCGCTGTCGTCGTACAACCAGAGCTTCAGCATGCGGACGGTGCACCTGCTCATGTACCTCTTCACCTCCTCCACCATCCGCAAGATTGGTTTGCTCCTCTCCTCGGATCATCTCTTCTACTGCCTTTGCATTTACTTTGGCTCATTTAGATCTGTAGTCGAACTCGCTTTAACCTCCTCCCAGATCAATTGATGGGAAGCCGCAAGAAATTGGGATAAAAATAGGAACATTGACGCACAATTCGATATGGCTGATTACTCTTTAGCAACACAAATCTGATCCATCTTTCTTCACTTCACTACCTTTTTCAGGACCGAAAGAATTCAGCTCCGTCTTTTTCAGCCTTCAAAACTGGAGGGTAAACAAATTTAACCTTCATGCATTCTAACTTGATGCTCTAAGACATTTGCAGTCTGGTTATGGTTAATGGTTATGGTAATTGACAGGCAATCTTCGAGAGGTTCGATCGGGACCGCAGCGGAAGGATTGACACCACAGAGCTCCGCGATGCTCTTCTGAGTCTTGGATTCGCCGTCTCCCCGGTGGTCTTAGATTTGCTCGTCTCCAAGTTTGACAAATCCGGAGGCAAGGCCAAAGCCATCGAATATGATAACTTCATCGAGTAAGATCTACTGATTGTTCATGATTTTAATTCTGGAGCATTACGACGGCTTACTAATACCACGATTTCTCCTGTTTTCTTTATGTTCTTTTGGAATGCGATTCAGGTGCTGCCTTACTGTGAAGGTAAGAATTTCTTATTAGATTATTCTTCTTCGACGATGATGAGTTCATAAAAAAAGTCCCCTTTTTTTGTTTTGTTTACCTTTGGAATCTGATAAGCGAATGCATTAATTTGTTTGGGATGAATGATAACAGGGCCTGACAGAGAAGTTCAAGGAGAAGGACTTAGCATACTCTGGTTCGGCGACTTTCACCTACGAGTCCTTCATGCTAACTGTGCTGCCATTCCTGATTGCTTAAAAGGGCCGTCTTTTTCACTGGAGTTTCTCTCTCTATCTATTTATCTATGATTCTAAATCATGTTATCGTAAACTTGTAATGGTTTCACCAACGAATGTTATCCTAGCTTATGGGATTTCATTGGATTACTTAGGTTGAATTTTATATATTTGCTTCTGTATTGCAATATGATGATTAATGAATAATAATTAGTCAAAACCTCTTATTCGTGCTTGAGCATTGGGAAAGAGCATGGATGCATTTTTTCTTTCTTCAGGTTTGCAATCTTAGAATCTTTTATGCTAATTATCAAAATTTGATCTGGATCAACCATGCTTTCTAAAAGGAGGATAGGATTTGTGATGCCACCAGGGGAAAAAAAAAGAAAGAAAACAAAACGAACTAATTTCGATGAACTAAGGAAATAACAAAGTTTGTCAGTAATAAGTTGTTGAGTTGGGGTGAAAGGAAATTTAAAAAAGAAGGAAAAAGAATGTGACAAGTAGTTGAGTTGGGGTGAAAGGAAATTTAAAAAAGAAGGAAAAAGAATGTGACAAGTAGTTGAGTTGGGGTGAAAGGAAATTAGAAAGAGAAGGAAAAAGAATGCAATAAGTTTTATCCCGTAGTTTGGTTGAATTTATAAAGAAGGAAGAATAAAGTTCTCTCTATTTATCTTCAATATCTTCCTTTTTTGTCGACTTCATGAAACTCTAGAGAAAGATTTAACTACTACTACAACAACAACAAAGCTTTATCCCACTAGGTGAGATCGGCTACATGAATCATACGACGTCATATATTCGTTGATCCATATTCATAAGATTCGACAGAATTTTATGCTGACTGTCGGGGTCTAACACAACCCTCATTCTTTATTCGGACTTGGGATCGGCTATAAAATATAGGCGGAGTTTAGAGAAAGATTTAACTAATATAAATTTTTATTTTTATAAATTAAATACATAAATACACATGTAAAAAATATCTCAAAAAATTATCATTCAATTCCCATCCCCCTTCCTTCTATTTAATCATATTATTCGAATAAGCTTAATTACTTACCTCCATTATTTTTTCCCCTTTTTTTCCTTTTTTTTTTATCATGTACTCAACTTGATAATTTAGGGATCATTTGGTATGAGATAATTTAAATAAAATACTGATTATTTTTATTTAAAAAATTTAAGACTTATCATAATATTTTATTTAATCATTATCAATAATTTTAACTGTTCTACTAATATTAATTATCACCTCACTCATAATTCAAATAGCGACATTACCAAAAATATATGTTCAATCATTTTTTTTACTTTTGAATATTTTATTAATAAATAAATATTATTCAACTCTATATTTTTTATTATTTTATTTTTTTACAAGTCATCCTTAATTTTATATCGTCTCCTTTTATCTATCTTCTTTTACGAAAATAATCGTGCCCTGTATTTTAAAATAAATTTTGCACTTTCCCTCCGTTAATCAGTGGCATCTTTTCTCATCTCAATCAGCGCACAAAGTAAGAAAGAAGAAAACCAGACATTTAAAGTGAGAGTTAGATACTTTTTTTGGGATGCGGTGTTCACAAGTTAGAGCAAAAAAGGTACTCTCAATTGTCGAATTTCAACTATCAAAATATTTTTACTCGAATTGTCAATGAAATAGAAATGACATACTATAAAAACAAATATGGCGCTGGCAAAGTCCGCAGAGGGTGCACAGCACATGATAGGCTGCTAACAAATGCTTTAAGATTCCATAGGCATATCTCCGCTTCCTCGAATTGTCACCGCTGCCTTAGCAGTACAGAAACTACACTCCATGCCATTAGGGACTGCCCTTGGGTCAAAGGAATCTGAATGGAGCTAATCCCTGCAAACCTCCAGCAAGATTTTTTCGGAGCTCCGCTGTCCTATTGGATATCTAAGAATTTGCAAGCGAGGCAAAAACAAAGTGCAACGCTCCAGTGGTCGACCATTTTTGGAACCACCTATTGGCTTGCTTGGAAATGGAGAAACTCGTAGATATTCAACCATGACTTTCACCTGCCGGCTAACCCCGTTGGAGAAATCTTACGCTATGTTGAGGAGTTCAACCTTGCACTACGCGCTTCTCACCCCATACCCAACGCTGACCATTCTAATGATATCATTTGGAAGTCACCCCCGCAAGGCTGATAAAATGTAACTTTGATGCTGCATACAAGGACGGAGGGGTGCAGGGTGCTAGTGATTCTACAGCGGGAGGCCTACTTCGTGATGCAGAGGGCAATTGGATCAAAGGCTTCACATGCAAATTAGAAGCTCACTTAGCAGTAGAGGCGGAATTATTAGTAACTCTAATCAGTTTGGACTTTGCTTGGGCTAATAGGTACAGGAAGATCATCCTTGAATCAGACTGTGAAGCCGTCGTTGACATCCTCACTAAACGTGTTGAAGCTGGACCGCACCTTAGCTGCTTAGCACATGTAATCCTGAAGCGCTTTGATCGGCCTTGGGAGATACAGGTTACTCACACGCGACGCGAAGGCAACACCCCTGCTGATTGGCTAGCACATCACCACTCCGGTCCTGGCCGTGGAGTTCATGAATTGCACTTTCCTCCATTGAATATTGGACACCTTTTGTTTTGTGACATCTTCCTGCTCCTCATCTTGCTACTCATTAAGGCTTATTAAGCCTCCTTATGTCACCGAAAAAAAAATTACTCCAAGCTTCAAATATGTGATATTATATTAGAACAGTCTTTTTAAAAGAACTTTAAAAACTTCTTTTAGTAGAATATGTTATATTTACATCTTTTTTTTTTCATTTCAACTGTTTGAGATCTTATTTAAGATCCCTAGCTTTCTATGTTTTTTTCCCTTTTTTTTTGTTTTGCAAACGTTTAAGTTGCCTTGTATGACCTTATCATAAGAAACGTTTGATTATGAACAACATTGCAGAAAACAAAAGCAAAACAAACCAATCCCACGCTGACCTATACCTTTTAGTCAAATATTCTATAACCATAACACATTTTTTATGACCACAGGTGGACTTGGTGCACCATTTGCTTAGCTGTAAAAAATAATCCAATGTTAATAAATATTTTAAGAGCTAAAATTTATTTATTAAAAAATTAAGTAATCTATACACAAAAAAAAATTACTCTTTCCGTTTCTCATTAACAATAGCGTCAATAAATTTTCAATATCTATAAAGATAGAAATATAAATGAAATTATCTTATCCGATAAAAAAAGAGAAAGGACTAAGAATTTATGATAATGACATTTTGAAAGAAAACAAGGGTAAATGCGTCGGTTGGTTAATCAAAGAAAATAAATAATCTGCAAAACTAAACTATTTTGCATGCATAGAATCATGACAGAGTCAGTTCTCTGTGACCAAGATGTCAAATCGATATTTCCATTTGTACATATGAGGGGCCAATAAAGCCACCCTGTTATACATATGAATACTTGTGACTAATGCCTAACATTTGCAATTTGAAGAGCCATCCCTTACATACTTGAAAACCTTTAGGCCTGAAGATGTGCTGACGTGAGAGAAGATAAATCTTTTTTTTTTTTTTTACGAGAAGATAAATTTTTCCATGCCTATGTTTTGTCCACCTCTACTTCGTTTCATCTCCCATTTTCCTGGCTACATTACCATTGATGTATCAGGAAATACTCTATCCAAAAGTGTATATATGCCCCCTCCGAGCAGAAGTGCTCCACTGCAAAAGCGAATTTCACAAAGGTTATCAAGCCACAAATGAAAGTTTATTCCATAACAAGTTTGTGACTACTGTTACACGGATTGGAAGAAACAACACCTCTTTTCTTTCCTGATAAACATGGAGGCCGATTTATGCATAGACATTATCTTTTTCTTCTTTTTTTTCATTGGCTTGATAAGAGAGTATGGAAAGCATACATACAACTGAACCTACCAGCGCAAAAACTAGGAAATAAATTATTAAACCTGCCTATGAGTTACAATTAATTTCATAAGTCCAAATTATCGACAATGGAGCCTAATCCAAATGTACTGGACATGGAGAGGACTTCCCATGAAACATAAATGAAATGGCAACACTGCAACTCACAGGAATTGAAATCTGTCTGGTGGATAGAATAATAAAATAGATGTTGCATTTGGATGAAATGCTAAGAACATTAACCATGTGACAAGAATCAGTCTTTGTTGTAATATCATTAACATCAGTGGGAAAATGATTTATTTCCGATCAAAGAACATATAAATAGCAAAATAATGCGTACCTCACGGGATTTATCCAAGCTGAAAACCTTCGGAAGGAGAGTAAGTTCTGTACAAAAATCATCTTCAAATATTCAACAAATGTAAAACAAATATAGGATATGAAACACTTTATGCACTTGTAAAATCTCTAAAGTAAGTTTCTGCAGGGGATGAAGCTTTACATCATAACAAGAAAATATTTCAACTAAAGTGAGGAATGCCTAGTAAATTTAAAGTATTAAATACAGTTTAGAGTTTAGACAATTGTTTATAGGGAAATAAGATATTAGCCTTTTTGTCATCTTATGCGACTAGATAGATCCTAGGAAACAAATACCAGAATCGAAATTGATCTATGAAACAAAGAAAAGAAAGATCTTGCTATATGAATTTCAAAATAAATTTAGCATTGACTTGATAGAAGACACTAGTACACCATCACAATTTTTTCCTTTTTAGGTTTCAAAGGAAAAAAGACCTCTTTTCCACAAAAATCTCTTTTTCTTTTACAGAAAATAAAAATAATACTAATCAACATTTGAGTTTTAGAATGAACCTGCAAGGCACCAGCAAAAGAAGCTGCAATTAAAAGAGGAGTTACATATCCTGTAGTGTATGTCAACAGTAAGCTCCCTCCAATTACAGGATCCTGGAAAAAGAGACGGAATAAAAACCAAAATACGCAAACATGTGTTGAAACTAATCCATTTTTTAATAAGAATACACTATGATCGAAAATAAGAATAGGTAAAAGAAGACATATACAGGAATGGCCAGGGCTCAGTGGATCTTTTGCATACTATGGTTTACACCAAGAAAAGGACAACAAAAAAAGAAGCAATGTCACGATTGTCTTAAACAAAGAATATGATAAAAATTAACATGACAAAACATTTATCAATGCTGTACTGAAAGTATTCTCTCATGACAAAGAAAGGTAAAACAAGGAAAATGATGATCAGTGAAGGGGGGCAAAGAAAATCAATCCTCATCCTGGATCTTTCTGATTCTTTAAATCGAAGAACAAGTTGAGCTAGCTCAAGTCTGTTTAAATTTGATTCTAAGCACTGCCATATTATTTCTTCCTCCATTCAGTCAGTCACTAGCATATAGAAACTTTGGGATCAAAACCGAAGATGAACAGGATACATGCTGTCTATTCCCTGATAAATATGAATGCACTTCAAATAGTGAATTCACCTAAACGAATTATACAAAGTAAAATGTAAAACAACCGAAGATAACATCCTTATGATGCATCAGTTTCATCGTCACTGTATTCGCAGCAGTAAACAATTTCTTGAGAAAGTAAAGGATCGTTACCAAGCTTGGCAACAATTCAACTTTATTAATCTCTATACCAGTTTACATGTATGAAAAGAGCAATATATAAACAAAACTGATAGCCTCAATATCCCCTAACCACAATCGAATCAAAGAACAAGGTACCCCAACTATGTTTTTATATAACATCTTTCTCCCCAAAAAATGCATGAATTGCACTGAAATCAAATGGCCAACAGAGATACCATTGGATGAGCAGAATGAAGGCCAGAAACATAAATGTTATTGTACCTATTAATGGTATTATTGGAGGAAAATATTAAATGGAAGAAGTTGATCAAGTACTTCTGATTCTAGGACAATCTGGTGTTTCGAATCTTTTATATCAACTGGCTATGATATCCTTGAAAGTTCAAAGCATGGCAAATAAACTCTGTAGTTGGATAATATGAATCTATCATTCTGAAACTCTAAACAGTTTTTGTTGCAAATTAAATTTGTGGCCCATGGCATATTATCAAAAAATATTGTAGCTCATGGCTCAACACAAAATTTAATTGAATTCACCTTGAAACAAACTTAGATAGCTTTTCAAAATGACTTGTGAAACACAAGCTTCATCAGTACTAGTATGTTAGAATTTGGTCAAGAGAGGGGAAGAGTCAATATTTGAAATGAATGACTACATTTGTCTAGTAACTTGGATATGCAATGTTTCATTGCATACATATTTATATATTAGTGTATATATATGTATATATGTATACATATATATACATATGCATATATATCAAAAGATGCATGCATAAGAATGCAAATCCTCTGCCCTAGATTCAGACACATTCTACAAACTGAGCTGATAACTTATACACATGACTGCAGTGACAGGAATTTTTATAAACTGCTAAATATGTTCTTAACATATTTATGTGTTCCTCAAAAGAGAAAAAAAAGTAGTCTAGTTAAAGTACTGTAGTGACATGAAATGTTTTTTGAGATCTACTAAATCTGCAATCTAAATGCTTGCAAAACAGGACACTGGAGGTCAAGTTTTATCACAAGAATCTTTTAGCTTTTAAAGAAAATAGAGCCAAAACATATGCTAGACGAATTTTGATACCCTGGATGTTGCTACATATCCCAGAATAGAAGCAAGAACAGGTGTACTGCAAGGTGATGCCGCCAAAGCAAATGTAAGACCAGCTAAATATGTTTGTACCCCTGATTCAAGTTCACATAAAAGTATGTCAAGGAAAAAACTTGAAGGGAATAGGATGAAAAAGAAACAGTTACATCTTTAACATTATAACATCATGAAATTGAGTTTCAATTACCAGAGGGCAAATTAGCTGCAGCAGCACGAGGGTCAAAATTATTGAAGAAAGAGGGAAGCTGTAATTCAATTATCTGCATAATGTACAAGTCAAATGAAAAGAAATGTATGAAAACAACATCTCTAATCACTATAATATCTCATAGCCATGTTGTGACTATTGCTTAGCTTTTGAAGGGCAAAAGGATGGCTAGAGAGCGAAAAACATCCATATTATTATATATGTGAAAATGTACAAGTGTAGAGAAAAGCAAAAATTGTAGTAGAGGTGGATGACAAGAATCTGTCTATTGTTCAATACCATATCACGCTAGTGCTGATGAGCATTATGATATGTCAAGATCATATAAATATTCTTACATGAGTAATAACACTGAGCTGGATATTTTTTGCTAATAGATCATCAGACAAGAGTTACCTCTAACAGATTTAATCCCATGAGTATTGCTAAGCCTGAAGCAGCCAGTGGAAGACCTTGGCCAACCTGCCCATATGCCTTTCCAGCAAATGCAGCAGCAATGCCTAGGATAGCCAAGGTTGTCGCCAATCCTAATGCAAAAGCAACTGAATTCCCTATAACCTACGTGGGTAAAAAGAAAAATAAAGTTAAGTATTAGGACACATTTTAATTCGCTAGATGACACTCAGTTTTCTTTTCATTTTCGAGTTGCAAAATCAGTTTAAATTGGAGATATCCTTCTTAAAACCCAACAATTCAAGACTCTAGTATGGAATTTAAAAAAATAACAATGATATCATTTTGCATAACTATTGACTTTTTACTTTAAAAAAGTGCCAATGATTTTTTACATAATCGTCTTACTGTAGAACCTCATGTTCTTTTTTTTATCAAATAGGTAGGTGCAACTAATTGCACAATGCTTAAGCCTCGTCATTTTTTCTTCTTACGAAATTAGGATCAAGAAGATGTCCAGTGTTTATTAAAGCATAATTAGCCAAATGAACATGAGTTTTTTTAGGGGGATTGAACATGAGCTTTGTTCTTCTTCCTCTTTTTTTTTGGGGGGGGTGGGGTTATAATAGTGCACAAAGCATCTAATATCCTGAATTAAGTGTACACCTTGAACGAGATGGAAAAGAAAATTTTAATGGGATATGACAAATAATTGTTAACTGTGCTCGTTATCTGAGTGCTCAAAGTATTGAATCATAGCAAACCCAGTCTTGATACACGTCACTTGTAGGTTTCATCAGTCCACACTCCACACAACTTACAATGTCACATCCTTGTGCATTTTTGGATATTGGGTTCTCAAGTCTGAATATCAGTTGCTTCCTCATTCTTTGTGATTAATTCTAACCAAGGTTTCCACCTGTGGACAATAGTTTATTCTATCATTTATATAGTTCCTGTGTTGTTTTATTATTTGTCTTCAAAATCCAAAAATCAAATATGCCAGAAAGAAGGACATCCAGTCCTCTGAACTTCTTCAAAATAAAAAGTACAAAGTACAAAGTAAAAAAGAAATCATCCTCTGGAGTAACCTTTCCTTATTAAGAAGCATTATACCTCAGCTCGACCTTTTCCAGAACCAAAAGCTCCTGAAGATAGAACAGACAGGAAAGATTAGAGAATAACCATTTCCACAGATGACAACAGTAGCATTTGTAAATTCCTAAAGGCTGTAGAATCATACCAATGTAGCCTAGTGTCAGTGGTAAAACACTAAGGGTACATGGAGATAGACTGGTAACAAGTCCTGCACCGAAAATTACTGCTAAACTGCAAAACAATGACATGAAAAAATATGAACAAAACTTATGAGATCGATTCTGATTCTTTATTGAAAGAAAATAGAGCAGGAACAGAATTCAACCTAGTAAAACTAAGAGCTGACAACTGATCCTGAACAGCGTCATTAGCCTGCTGCCCAGCTGAGTATAATAAACCACCAAGCCAATCTCCAAGGCTCAAGTCAGCCACAAAAGGAGTAATTGTAACTTCCTGGGTAATTGAAAAGAGAATGGATTTTCCAAATTAAGCATGGAAAACAGAGGACATTCCAGAAGATAACTATGACCTAATAAACTTCATTTACATTAAACATAGGTGGAATGTAATGCAAATCAAACTACTGCTTAGAAATATTAAATATACAACGGAAAACTGTTGTATATCATTGTATGAAATAATTGAAGATTGTGAACAATACCCATATCTATCATTCCATAGAGAAAAAAGTCATAATGCAAAACGTATCTGTACCAATATGAGAAATGGATAATCTGGATAGTTAAGTAGATCAACCAGTTGAAGATAAGATCAACAAATTCAAACTTAGATTGGTTAAAACGACATAGATAATATGTAAGGAGATAAATATACAGTATCAGCAGATTTAGTGCGATATACATTTGTTCAGCCCAACATGTGGATGAGAACCAATATTCCTCTCTATCCTTTCTCCTTCTTCTGCACGGTTTTAAAGAAGAGATACAATAGCCTTTCCAGAAGAAATTAAAAACTCCAGTTCTTCACTCCTTTACTCAATAGAATAAGGGATGACTTATTAAGACAAACTTCCCTAAAAATAACATGAAAGACAAATATATACATAAATAACTATTTGGATTTTCACTCCAAGTAGGGTGATCCTAATATCTATGAGTTTCTACAATCCGCATTATATACAAAGGTGGTAATGAAGAGCTTGCCTACCCTAATCCGACATCTGTGATTTTGCAGGTCCATCAGGATGTTGTCACGGGAATCAATCAGCTACTTAGATTTTGCAACAGATTCCACATAGAGTTAAAGGAAATATGCAGATTTCTTAGATTATGATGATATGTACATGGGCATGGTTTCTCCTCCAATACCAATTTGCTAACTTAGAAAAATAAAGTTTACTTCAGATATAAGAGCACAGTTTAACCAAAACCTTAGGCTCCGAATTCTAGGGGCAAACTCCATGAGCGAGACGCAACCATCCTCCTGCTTTCATGGAAGTAGATGTTGTTGGTAATTAGGTTTGGGGATCAAGATCATAAATAATATAACACTTCAAGGCATGACTATGTTGCTTTGTTTAGAGAGATAATCATCTCCTCATTTTGTTGCTATAGGGTAACACTGATACTCTGCCAGAAAATTCTGTAAACATTCCATAGTTTAGAAATTACTTGTGAAAACTCCTTTGTTCTAGTTCCACTCATTAGAACATTAAGTCAGTGTATATAATGCTTGGAGAGGAAGCTTGAAAAGTTATTTCACAAAGGGTGCATTTAAACATTTTTCATCCTAAGAACACGCTCTTATTAAAATGTACCTCTAGCAACATGAACATAAATGTGATTACCGATATAAACATATAATGTAAACATAAATATGAATAAATATCTATAATATGATTATGTATGAATTCATATTAGAAATGTTATCACCATTTTCAGGATGAAAACAGTGACAAGCAATTTCATGTTCCAAAGGAACAACATAACCATTATGCCAAAGCTCCTCCTACGCTCCAAAACTACAACTAACTGTTACTGCGCACAAAAACTTTCAACAAATTTCCCTTGGGCATGTAGTGAATGTATACTCTTTAATCTCCTATTGACTTTTGAGCATGACAATATTTCATTGTCAGATCTCTGAGAAAATACAACCTTCGGTCTGCCGCAGAAATGAGTCAAGGTACGATCTTTTGCATTGCAAAGAGCATAATCATGTTTGACAAGCATATGAAAAACAATAATTCTACATATACTACAACCATATCTCTATGCCTTCGGATGATGCTAGATATATTGTTTGCTGGAAAAGACAATACTAGCACCAAACGGAAACAAAAAAAATTAAGGCATCTACCTGCAGAGAGATAAGATTACAGTAAAAGGGTCAACGTTAAAGTCCTCTTACCAAAGCATTATTCATCGATAGAGCGTTAGCAGCATCGACAGCAATTAAACTTCCAGCTGCAAACAAATAAACCCCAAAAGCTTCCCGATCAATACATCACTTTCTCTCTTTTTCTTTTCAAGTCAGAGAATTCACAACTTCTTTTTTGGGGCCATATTAATAGTCGAAGAAAGTAAACAGAATTATAACCTGCAACAGCTGCTGCTGTCAAGATTGGAGCTGGCGACAATTTTGGCACCTTAGTAGCCAATTTGCGCTCCGTTTCTCTGCCTACAAAGAAAGCTGTAAACTGTAATATTAACTGCAGCATATGCCTCTACAAAGCACAGTGCCCAGTCCAGAAAATGAAAATGGAGAAGCGATCGGCAAAAGATAATTATTAAGGAGAAATAGATGAGTACATGGAAAGAAAAGCAAACCAAAAAAAAAAGAATTACCTGAGAGCTGGAATTGGCACCTGAAGGCTGAGAATTTAGTTGGGGCAGAGAGCAGCAATTGGCAGGTGGTGTTCATGGTGGCAGCCATCCTTTTTCTCCTGTCACGTCTCCTCCCGCTCGCGCCTTACTTCTCCTCAATCTGATTCCCAATTGAGAAGGGAATCGAGAAGATATTTGGCAAAAATAAGGGTCAAATTGGATGCTGCCCATTTCTTGGCTGTACCGTCCGGCATTCGCAATCCAGCCGTCGGATCGCGCGGGGTTGATCCTGGCCGCATTTAATAATATTTTAGTTGCTAACCTCTTTTTTTCAAAAAAAAATTCACCGGTCGTTACATCTCCCCCTCTTCCACCGCTGCCTCAACTCTCCGGCGGATTCCGGCAGCATCTCAGGCCTCTCTCAAAAGAAGGTCACTTCACATTTTGTCACTGGTTGTCTGAGAATTCGGCAAAAATATAAAGAGGATGTTACTGATCATTTAGACGAATATGGATAAATTTGGATTATAGATTCCTTTTAATCTTATTATATATTACTTAGTGAACCACTGGCTCCGTCATTGATGTCCCCTCGTTGTCTTGTTTTTTTTTATTCCTTACATTATTCAAATGCATGTTATTTGACTTGCAGAACTATGTTATCCAGACAAATCTTAATTTTGTACGCTTTGTCGGGAATCAGATCGAATATGATTTTCATTTAGGTTTTAAGTTCTATTTTGAGTAGTCTCTAGCGTCTGCATATGGGATGAACGAAGATTTTGAGTGATTGACGTGCAATTCAAAAAATCTACCAAGTTATCAATAAAAAAATGTAAAAAGGTTATCCTCCTTATTGCCAAAGTAATCTCTTTTATGAAAAAAAAAATGTCATCAACATATTAGAATGATTGTACTTGTGTTGGGTTTAGACTTTTTTATTCCAACATCACATGTTAAAAAGGTACATCTAGCAAGGTAAAAAGATACATATTAAAAAAGTCATTCGTTACAGAATAAACGAGGGTTGTACAAATCGGCACAAATTGATATAGACACGTCGTTTTATTCATATATCCGATAAATAAGAATCCATGTGTTGAAGGGAGCTCCATAAATAATACTAGTCCAAGGAATCGTATATTTAGACAAATCAACTTTTCATAAAAAAATTATGCCAACCTTGTAACGGGATGACCTTCGTGGTCATCATAGGAGCGAAAGATTCGCTCCTATCAAAGCGGCTTGGCATGGTTGCATTAGACGACGATTACGGCACGGTGAGGGGTGGAGTTTGTAGATGTATTGTGCTATAAATATAGCTCCATGTTGAGCAGAAGAATCCACTCGATCGGAGCCCCGAAATCCTAATCAAAACACTACAAACCTAAGTGTCTCTTGCGCGTGTCTCTTGCGATTGATTTGTCATGACTCTCATCACTAGCAAATAAGTAGCAGTGGATAAAGTGATAGGTCGAAAGTCTTGTACCCCGTGTTGATTCATTTGGTTTATCAATTCATTTTTCTTATATAAAGGAATATTTCAATATTGAGACCGACTATCGCTAAATAAAATGAATAAAGCACAACATATTAGGCGGTTAGAGATTTGAATAGCACTTATTCTCTCCATTTAGTAATTGAGTTCTTTCACTTTTGGTCGAGTGGTAAAGTTCCATTCATTCCCTCCCTAAACTCATATGCACCCAGCCAAAAAATGACATAGAAGGGAGCTTTAACCCACTATCCATCTTGGATCCTCCATACATGCTTCACCCAAGAGCGCATTGCATCCATCCAAATCTCTTCCATAAACTACATTTGTAATATCCCTAAGTTAATCATGTATGAATTAGATGTATGAATATGTACTATATTATCTTATTGATAAACTTTATGAATGTGATGTTAAAACTTACACTTCAATGACAACTATTGAAGTGTGAAAACGATGAAAATTTACTTAAGACATGGAAATGTAATTTTCAGAAAAGTGAAAATTTGGAAAATTAAAGTCTCATAATTGTTTCTATATATGAAAGAATTTTAAAAGTGATTTTTAAGAATTTTTAGAAGGTGTGTGGGTTAGGTAAAACGTAAACACAAAATCAAAAAATCTGTGAAATCACGATTTTTGTTCTTCGGGAAAAAATTATATTTTAATTCCTTGATTATTTATTTTTATAAATATTTTATTTGAATTCAAATGGGGGTAGTTTCTTATTTAAATGGCATTACACGTGAATAAGTCATACTTCAAGGACATTTTGAGAAGAACTACTTACACTAGCTGAAGTCGGTATCGCCCTCCCTTTTAATACTTATCATTTTACATTTTACTACCTTCCTCTGCCCTATTCACCATCCTTGGCCGAATTGTAAAGGTAGAAGAAATAATACTACATGGTTGAAGAAAATTAGAGAAAGAGAAGGGGCAACTAGGGTTTTAAATTTTGGTAATTTCTTATTTCATTTTCTTTGAATTTTAACTACATAATTCTTAATTAGGGTGACTATGAACATTTCTCATATATTCATTTTCGGATTTTACTTGAACATAGGGCAAAACTCATGTTGTTCATGTGTAAGATTAACCCTAGCCATGTTCAATTGATTCACAAATTTTTAGCTACATGATTCTGTACCTTCGAGTGATCCAAAAATTATGAAATTTATTCTGATTGATCCCCTATGAGTCTACTTTCATTGAGCTTTGGAATCAAGTTAATATGATTTCTGTAGATAAAGTTATGACCTTATTTTTAAGGTATTATCACTCTGTTCGCCGAAATTGTTACCCGAATTTGTAAATTATATAGTAAATTCAATATGTCGTGGAATTATTTGATAATTTAGGGTGTCATAGACATTGATGTTAGGTTTCATTGACAATTAGAATCAATAGAAAATAATATATGTAGAGAAAGTTATAAATATTTTACCGAGCCTTACTCAGTCTGTCAGAATGGAGCCTAGGGCAGATTATGCCAGTATTAGTTAAATTTATTGTGCTCAGTACAAATAGATATAAATTCAAGTAATTTCATGAGTTGCACCCTATGATGTTTAATATTTGAGAAAAATTAAAAGTATTAGAACATGAAATGTTTATTATTTTACATAAATCATAAAAGTAAGGTTACTTAGTCTGTCAGGACATAGAAATAACATAAAAGTTAGGCTAAATGTTGATTTTTATGAGATCAAATCATAATGGAATAGGAAATAAAACTTTTACAAATTAATGTCTCTGAAATATGAAACTAAAGAAAATTGGATGTCATTTAATTATGTATATCAGAAAATATGGATTTTTCTTTACTACATGTGCAATCTGTCATAATATTAGGTCAATCCTTATGTTTAATAGTTACTTAAGTCATAAGAGTAAATACTTAAGGTTCATATACCTATGCAATTAATTATATTTGATGTGTGATAGGATTGTGTTCAGATCATAGTAATAATGTGTTTCTTACTATTATTGTTATAGGAGTAGAAGAATAAAGTAGTGAACAAGGAAAGGAAAATATTTTGCTCCCTTATAGGTAAGTCGATTTCTCGTACTCTATGTTTTCACCTCTTTTGAATTCGGTGTGACATCGATTATTATATGTATTGAATATGTTTTGGAATTCTATGAATTAATTTCGAAAATTACAATTATGGAAAGTATATGTGATATGATCTGAATGGATTGCGATGAGTGCAATATTATTCATTTTGAAATGGTATTGGATATGATTCATCTTCTGATATTCAGGAGATATTTGTTATATGATGAATCATGCATCGACATTCATTTGCATTTGCATATATGATGGTTGGAGCTAAGTGCTACATCGCTGATCATGATGGGAGCCACCTCTAGAGTACAATCCATTATTTTGTTCTCCAATAATGGGATGAGATAGGCTGGAGCTAAGTGACATGCAGAACTAAGTACCACATCGTGAGTAGTCACGATGGGGGCCATCTCTAGAATCCGTAGGGGTCACCTCTAGAGTCCACCTATCGTCATATGATTTGTTTCCCAAAAGGGATGAGGTAGAATGGAGTTAAGTGCTACATCGCTGATCACGATGGGAGCCACCTCTAGAGTCCACCTATCGACTACTGGCCAGTTGGTGATCCGTGCATACATATGACAGTGTTGCATTACATATACATGTTTGATATGTTTAAGTGTCAATGATTGTAAATTGGGTGCAATGATTTTAATTGGAATGTTATATATGTATTTACTAAATGTATGAACATATTGACTTTGATATTATGATTATTGCATGTATGCTTATGTCTTCTCGAATTTTTTAGATGGTAACACATAGCTTATGATTTATCAGCTTACTGAGCTATTATTTGCTCACAGCGTTGTTGTACACTTTTTCAAATCAGTAGAACTTTTGGCAGTGCGAGAGACAGCATTAACAGGGTGTGGATCCTTTTTGCTGCTAAGGTATTGAAAAGTCATGTGCCGCACCGCGCGTGTTAGATAAAAGATTTGTAGCTCTCATGTTCCTCTATTGGGATATGGAGAAAGTTTGATATGTCCTGTGTATGAAAAGTAATTTTGTATCTTGTAAAATGTAAATCTTTTATGATTACGTGGTGGTGTAAACTCTAGGGTTGTTACATGTTCTGAATGATCAATATAAATTGCGTGGTTTTGCTTATATGTGTTATCATTTTCTTGCATTATCTAGAGGAGTTATGCATAACGTTTCTCTAAAAAAATTATTTGATCGTCTGTAATTAGTCGCGAACTCGAATTTAAATCACCGTTTAAATCGGGGTCGTAACAGTTATGATAACAGAGCAATAAGTTCTACCCTTTTGTTAAGAGTTGCATGATCTTGTCTAGAATAACATGATTATGCTTTAAGTTTGTTTAAGGTTTAGGATGTTGTCTTACGTTTGTTTAGGTCTAAGGAATAACCTTTCTATTATTAATTTGAAGTATTCATGTGCTTTAATTAGAGTCATGACAACAAGAGGGGAGAGCTCATCCCAAAATAAAAAATGCGGAACAATATCCTCGGTTGGAGGGTGACTTGCAAGAAATGAGTAATATCATGAGGATGCAAAATGAACATAATACAAGAAACAATGAACTTAGGGCTGAACGAATTGAAGGTGGTCGTAAATGTACAGTGGAGCAGTTTAAGAAACTTGGTCCTCCTGCTTTCAAAGGTATTGGTGACCCAGCGGAGGCCGATAGTTGGATAAACAAATTGGAAAAGATATTCGCTGCCTTAGATTGTGAGGATCCGAAAAAAATAGTATTTGCCGAGTTTATACTTGAAGGTAACGCCGAGCACTAGTGGAAGGCAATTAAGCCTAGAATTTTGGCTGACAACTCGAACTTAACGTGGAAGAAATTTGTTGAAGATTTTCTTGCAAAATACTTTTCAGATTGTGCTCGGGACAAAAAAATGATTGAATTTTTCCAGTTGGAGTAGGGAAATATGACAGTGGATCAATATGAGGCCAAATTTACTGAACTATCAAGATTTGTTTCACATCTAGTGGCTGACAAAATGGAAAAGGCAAAGAAGTTCGAGAGAGGGCTCAAGCCAGCTATTAAGAGTAATCTTGCCGCACTCAAGTTGCGAGTATATGAAGATGTGTATGAAAGGGTTCAATTGGTGGAGAAGGATTTATAAACATCTCAAGCAAATCAAGAGGAAAACAAGAAAGAGAGGTCCAAATTTTTAACACTTCATGCCAAGAAATTTTGACTTTAAGAAGAGAAGAAACAATATGTCTTTCCGCAGACCTTAACAACCACAACCACAATGTTCCCAACAATGCAGATTGTGTGAAAATTTCCATGGCAATGCTCCATGTTATAGGATGACAGGAGGTTGTTTTAAGTGTGGAAAAATGGGCCACTACATCAAATATTGCAACAACAAAAGTATCCACTACAATAGCAACCACAACCACCAAATGGAGCAATAGGAAAAAGGAAACAACCAATGGCACAAGGACAAGTTTATGGCTTGACTCAAAGAGATGTAGATGCTTCAAATGTTGTGATCACAGGTAAACTTCCTATCTGTGACACCATGGCACATACTTTGATAGATTTTGGTGCTACACATTCCTTTGTAAGTCCAAAGTTTGCATGTCATCTGAAGACAAAAATGGAACCATTAGAATACTATTTGGCAATTAGAACTCTCGATGGTAATACTCTATCTTCAGATTTAGTATACAAATCATGTGATGTTAGAGTTCAAGATAAGTTTTTGACTACTGATCTGATTGTTTTATATATGCATGACTTTGATGTGATTTTGGGTATGAACTGATTGTCCTCCTATCATGCTTGTCTTGATTATCGAAAGAAAATAGTTACATTTTCGCGCCCTAATGAACAATCATTCAATTTTGTTAGAGAGAGAGCATCGAGTGGATGTTCTCTAATATCTTATACACGTGCCTATAAGTTACTCAAGAAGGGTTGTGAGAGATTCTTAACCTTCTTAGTCGAGAACAAAAAAGAAGGAACAAGTTTGAAAGATGTGCCTATTGTTAAGGAGTTTTCAGATGTGTTCCCAGAGGAGTTGTCAGGCTTGCCTCCTAATAGAGAGATAGAGTTCTCTATCGATCTTCTCTTTGAAATGACTCTCATTTCTAAAGCTCCCTATCGTATGGCTCCTGTAGAACTAAAAGTATTGAAAGGACAACTTCAAGAACTTTTAGATAAGGGATTTATTCGGCCAAGTGTATCACCATGGGGAGCTCCAGTGTTATTTGTTAAGAAGAAAGATGGGTCTCTCAGGTTGTGTATTGATTATAGACAGTTGAATCAGGTGACGGTGAAAAATAAATATCTTCTACCAAGAATAGATGATTTGTTTGATCAACTACAAGGTGCCTCGGTATTCTCCAAGATCGATCTCAGATTTGGATACCATCAACTTAAAATTAAGGAAGCTGATATTTCAAAAACTGCATTCAGAACGCGATATTGTCATTATGAGTTCTTGGTCATGCTATTTGGATTGACTAATGCACTAACTGCTTTCATGGATATGATGAATAGAGTATTCAAGCCATTTTTGGATCAGTTTGTGATCATTTTTATTGATGATATTTTGATATATTTCAAGAGTCAAGAAGAATATGAAGAACACTTGAAGACCATTCTACAAACGCTTAGAGAATAAAAGTTATATGCCAAGTTTAGCAAGTGTGAATTTTGGCTTGATAGGATGGTGTTCTTAGGTCATGTTGTATCCAAAGAAGGCATATCAGTTGACCCATCGAAAATTGAAGTTGTAATTAATTGGGAGAGGCCAACTACTATTACTGAAATTAGAAGTTTCTTAAGGTTAGTGGGATATTATAGAAGATTTGTTCAAGAATTTTCTTCTATTGTCACTCCTCTCACAAAGTTGACACGTAAGAGTACCAAATTTATATGGTCCGATGAATGTGAGAGAAGTTTTCAGGAACTCAAGAAGAGACTTACAAGCGCTCTTGTCTTAACAATTCCATCTGGCACCGATGAATTTGTTATATATAGTGATGCCTCTCGGAAGGGCTTTGGTTGTGTTTTAATGCAAAATGCTCGGGTGGTCGCGTATGCATCCAGATAGCTAAAAGATTATGAGCAAAATTATCCTACACATGATTTGAAGCTTGCAGCCATAATTTTTGCATTGAAAATCTGGAGGCATTATTTGTATGGAGCAACGTTTGAAATATTTACCGACCACAAATGTTTGAAATACTTATTTTCACAGGAGGAATTAAATATGAGACAGAGAAGATAGATGGATTTGGTAAAAGACTATGACTGCTCTATTCAATATCATTCGGGCAAGACGAATACGGTAGCAGATGCATTGAGTAGAAAGTCAGCCTTTTTAGCTAACATGATGATTAGCGAATGGAAACTTTTGGAACAACTAAGGGATTCAAATTTCAAATTTATAAAGAAGACTCTAATGGAATTATGGAATTTTAGCTACGATGAAGGTGGAACCCACATTGATACAAAGAATTAAAGAAGCTCAGCAAAAGGATCCTAAATTGTTAGCATTGCAAACTACAAGAAAAGGAGAACAAAGTCCAGACTTTCAGATGCATGAAGATGGGATACTAAGGTATGGGAACAGGATTTGGGTTCCTAAGGATATTGAGTTGCGAAGAGTGATTTTACAAGAGGCACATCGAACACCTTATAGTGTGCATCTAGAAAATACTAAAATGTATCAGAACCTAAAGAAGTATTATTGGTAGAGTGACATGAAGAAGGATATTGCTGAATTTGTATCGAAATGTTTGACATGTCAACAAATTAAAGCAGATCATAAGAAACCTGGAGACACATTACAACCACTTCCTATTTCTCAGTGGAAATGGGAAGACGTAAACATGAATTTTATTCAAGGACTACCAAGAACTAGTAAAGGGCACAACGTAATATGGGTGATAGTGGATCGATTAATAAAATCGGCTCACTTTATACCTATTCGGATGGACTATTCCTTGAACAAGTTGGCACAAATTTATATTTAGGAGATTGTTCGACTACATAGAGTTCCAACTAGTATTATCTCTGATCGAGATCCTCGTTTCACATAACGTTTTTGGACGGTATTACAAGTAGTGAGCACAAAGCTGCAGTTTAGTTCTGCTTTTCATCATCATACGGATGGACAACCAGAAAGGACTATTCAGATCTTAGAAAATATGCTTCGTGCATGTGTTTTGAACTTTGGTGGGAATTGGGATGATCATATAGCTATTGCAGAATTCACTTATAACAATAGCTATCATAGTAGTATCGAAATGGCGCCATATGAGGCATTATATGGAAGAAGTTACAGATCTCTTATTTGCTGGGAAGAAATTGGTGAAAAATAACTAATAGGTCCAGTATTAGTTCAAACCACTTTCGAGAAGATCAAAGTTGTTCAAGAAAAACTTAAAGTGGCACAGAATAGATAGAAAAATCATGCTGATAATCGTCGAAGACCTCTTGAGTTTCAGCAAGGGGATCATGTTTTTTTTAAAGGTATCACCATCAAAAGGTGTCACAAGGTTCGGAAAGAAAGGAAAACTAAGTCTGCGATACATATGACCATTCGAAATACTCGAGCGAATTGGATCCGTTGCTTATCGATTGGCCCTACCTCCTCATGTGGAAAATGTGCATGATGTATTTCATGTATCTATGCTTCGAAAATATGACCCAAATCCATCATATGTAATCGAATATGAGCCCATTGATTAGAAGGAAGACATGTCGTATATCGAACAATCGATTCGTATTTTGGATCGAAAGGAACTAGTGCTCCGGTCCAAAAGGATTCCTTTGATGAAGGTCTTGTGGCAGCATCACAATGTAGAGAAAGCCACATGGGAGACTGAACAAGATATGCGTGAGCGATATCCATATTTGTTTGGTTATTAAGGTACGTTAAATTTCGAGGACGAATTTTTTTTAAGGGAAGTAGAATGTAATATCCCTAAGTTAAACATGCATGAATTAAATGTATGAATGTGATGCTATATTATCTTATTGATAAGTTTTATGAATATGATGTTAAGACTTACACTTCAATGACAACTATTGGAGTGCAAAAGCGATGAAAATTTACTTTAAGGCATGAAAATGTGATCTTCGGAGAAGTGAAAATTTGAAAAATTAAAGTCCGGTAATTGTTCCTATATATGAAAGAATTCTAAAAGTGATTTTTAAGAATTTTTAGGAGGTGTGTGAGTTAGGTAAAATGTAGACACAAAATCGAAAAATCTGTGAAATCATGATTTTTGTTCTTTGGACAAAAATTTAGATTTCGATTCCTTAATTATTTATTTTTATAAATATTTTATTTGAATTCAAATGGAGGTAGTTTCTTATTTAAATGGCATTACATGTGAATAAGTCATACTTCAAGGACATTTTGGAAAGAACTACTTACACTAGCTGAAGTCGGTATCTCCCTCCCTTTTAATACTTATCATTTTACATTTTACTACCTTCATCTACCCTATTCACCACCCTTGGCCGAATTGTAAAGGTAGAAGAAATCATACTACATGGTTGAAGAAAATTAGAGAAAGAGAAGGGTAAAACTACATAATTTTGGTAAGTTAAACTACATAATTTAAAACTAGGGTTTTAAATTTTGGTAAGTTCCTATTTCATTTTCTTTGGATTTTAACTACATAATTCTTAATTAGGGTGACTATTAACCTTTCTCATATATTCATTTTCGAATTTTACTTGAACATGGGGCAAAACTCATGTTGTTCATGTGTAAGATTAACCCTAGTCATGTTCAATTGATTCACGAATTTTTAGCTACATAATTTCATACCTTCGAGTGATCAAAAAATTATGAAATTTATTCTGATTGATCCCCTATGAGTCTACTTTCATTGAGCTTTGGAATCAAGTTAATATGATTTCTGTAGATAAAGTTATGACCTTATTTTTAAGGTACTATCACTCTGTTCGCCGAAATTGCTACCCGAATTTGTAAATTATATAGTAAATTCAATATGTCGTGGAATTATTTGATAATTTAGGGTGTCATAGACATTAATGTTAGGTTTCATTGACAATTAGAATAAATAGAAAATAATATATGTAGCGAAAGTTATAAATATTTTACCGAGCCTTACTCAGTCTGTCAGAATGAAGCCTATGACAGATTATGCTAGTATTAGTTAAATTTATTGTGCTCAGTACAAATAGATATAAATTCAAGTAATTTCATGAGTTGCACCCTATGATGTTTAATATTTGGGAAAATTAAAAGTATTAGAACATGAAATATTTATTATTTTACATAAATCATAAAAGTAAGGTTACTTAGTCTGTCAGGACATAGAAACAACATAAAAGTTAGGCTAAATATTGATTTTTATGAGATCAAATCATAATGGAATAGGAAATAAAACTTTTACAAATTAATGTCTCTGAAATATGAAACTAAAGAAAATTGGATGTCATTTGATTATGTATATCAGAAGATATAGATTTTTCTTTACTACATGTGCAATCTGTCATGATATTAGGTCAATCCTTATGTTTAATAGTTACTTAAGTCATAAGAGTAAATATTTAAGGTTCATATACTTATGCAATTAATTATATTTGATGTGTGATAGGATTGTGTTCAGATCATAGTAATAATGTGTTTCTTACTATTATTGTTATAGGAGTAGAAGAATAAAGTAGTGAACAAGGAAAGGAAAATATTTTGCTCCCTTATAGGTAAGTTGATTTCTCCTACTCTATGTTTTCAACTTTTTTGAATTCGGTGTAACATCGATTATTATATGTATTGAATATGTTTTGGAATTCTATGAATTAGTTTCGAAAATTGCAATTATGAAAAGTATATGTGATATGATCTGAATGGATTGCGATGAGTGCAATATTATTCATTTTGAAATGGTATTGGATATGATTCATCTTCTGATATTCATGAGATGTTTGTTATATGATGAATCATGCATCGACATTCATTTGCATTTGCATATATGATGGTTGGAGCTAAGTGCTACATCGCTGATCATGATGGGAGCCACCTCTAGAGTACAATCCATTATTCTGTTCTCCAATAATGGGATGAGATAGGCTGGAGCTAAATGTCATGCAGAACTAAGTGTCACATCGTGAGTAGTCGCGATGGGGGCCATCTCTAGAATCCGTAGGGGCCACCTCTAGAGTCCACCTATCGTCATATGATTTATTTCCCAAAAGGGATGAGGTAGAATGGAGCTAAGTGCTACATCGCTGATCACGATGGGAGCCACCTCTAGAGTCCACCTATCGACCACTGGCCAGTTGATGATCCGTGCATACATATGATAATGTTGCATTACATACACATGTTTGATATGTTTAAGTGTCAATAATTGTAAATTGAGTGCAATGATTTTGATTGTGATGCTATATATGTATTTACTAAATGTATGAACATATTGACTTTGATATTATGATTAATGCATGTATGCTTATGTCTTCTCGAGTTATATATGTATTTACTAAATGTATGAGCAGGATGTGGATCATTTTTACTGCTAAGGTATTGAGAAGTCATGTACCCCATCGCGCGTGTTAGATAAAAGATTTGTAGCTCTCATGTTCCTCTGTTGGGATATGGAGAGAGTTTGATATGTGCTATGTATGAAAAGTAATTTTGTATCTTGTAAAATGTAAATCTTTTATGATTACATGGTGGTGTAAACCCTAGGGTTGTTACATGTTCTGAATGATCAATATAAACTGCGTGGTTTGCTTATATGTGTTATCATTTTCTTGTATTATCTAGAGGAGTTATGCACAATTTTTCTCTAAAGAAAAATTATTTGATCGTCTGTAATTAATCACGAGCTCGAATTTAAATCATCGTTTAAATCGGGGTCGTGATAATATCACTATGTTTTAATAGTAAAAGACTTGATGTAACGTCCCAAAATTTTACCCTCATGCCACGTGATATTTGGACTTATTTTGAGTTGCGTTACCAACAATTATTTTTTCTTGGGCCTTTCTTTACGTGGGATGTGAAAATGAAATAATATTAAACTATTATCTAATAAAATGTGAAAGCAAACAATAATTTCTAATTATCATTTCCTAATAGTCCTCCAAAGATCAATTAACTTTGAAATAATTTTACATTTAAAGAGTCTAATTACTTGATCTCATATGCACTTTACATCATCATGAACTTCGTCGCTACACACACCTCCATCCTTACTTGTTAGTTCAATTATCCATGGGGTTCAAACACAATAAAATTTTCATGAGTAATTATATTCAGTACGTGAGATAATATAAAAATATATAAGATCATGATAGACATGAATCAAACTTAATCACGAAACAATCATAATGTCATTGGTTAATAATCATGCACTTTAACAAACATTCTCTTTACTTTTTATTCATATTCATATTCATGCTTCATGTTCATTCTCATGGTCATACTCATGTTCTTGTTCATATTCTTATCTATATCCATGGCCCTTGCACTAGTTCATGCTCATATTCTTTATTCATGTTTCTTTTCATATTCTTTTAATTTTCATGCTCTATCTTCTTAACAGTAGTCATGATATTTTCATGCGATTCTTAGGTTAGGATTTAATTCTAAAGGTGGCCTCTATATATTCTAGATGTGGCTTCCACCGTTTTCATCATACGATGGGGCACTTAATTTTGCATGGCAGTTAGTTTGAATCCCATATGGTTAAGAGTATTTTATTTGACCCTTTGAGTCAAAATTTTATACCGCAATTCGAAAGCGTCCATGTGCAATCAATAAACGTAAGTCCCAACATTTTTTTAGTTTTTATCTTTTTACTTGATTACTATCTTTTTAGTTCAATCCATCAGGCATAAATACGTGGGTAAAACAATCATTTTACATCACAACAAATCAATAAGAATTCACATCTAAAAAATAAACATAATCCGGGTCGGGCTAATACAAACTCGAGCCGAGTTTAACCTAAACTCGAGTCAGATCGTATCAAACATAATCCGTAACCTTTTTTATGGGAACTCGATTCAAGTCTGAGGTAACTCGGGCCAGGTACAATTGAATCATCTTCTATACAACTTTGTCAGTGGAATCCGAGTCGAGTATGACATTAACTCAGGCCGAATTGTTCAATTGAACAACAAACATTTGTGTTTCGTGGAGGAGAAGCTCGGGTCGAGTCCAGTGGAGCCCAGGTCGAATTCGGACTAAATTCGAGTCATACTCGAGTTCTGTCACACCGGATTTACTTATACATAAAAAAACTCGAGTCGGATCCTTCAAGCTCGGGCCAAGTTCCTATACAAAGGAATCTCGATGACGAATTATAAAAACTTTGCCTTGACTTTTCTATCAATCCACGCATGCTTTCGATATGAAATCGAAGAAAAACTATTCTTGGATCATCAGAGAATATGTGGTTATTGATTCCTATTCTTAACTTTTGATCAGATCTATTAAAAAATTATATCCAAAAGTAAACGCAACATCAATACATACCTGGCAAGGCATAACCACTTGGAATCTGAAACTTTAGGCAAGTTTTCGGATAACCACACTTACTTTTTAACAATAACTTCGGTGTCCTTTAACAGAGGGATGCACTACAAAGAGATGGCCGAAAATTTTAACCACAGAAAATGTAATTCAAAGATGGAGGAAAAACTCAAATGAAAGAGGGAAGAAAGATGCATTGGAGAAGACCGAAGACCTTCAAGTCCTATTTATAGGAAAAGGTCTCCAAGTTCTAATATAATTAGAACTTTTATTCATACTTCCTATTCGTAATTTGTCTTTTATTTTTCACGATTATTTGAATTTAAATAATAAATTAATATCACTATTTCTTTATTTTTGAATTTAAAATAATAATTTATTATTAGTTTATTTTCTGAATATTTTTATATTTAAAACTCCTAATTTCAACCTACTTAAGAGTCCTAATTCAATCCTTCCACAAACTTTATGTCTATCCTCTTTTATCTATCTTTTTCTTTATTGTATCTCTCCTAAATATAATTATTCCTGAATTTCAAAATTAAATAAATAATTATTATTCTCATCTTTTAATTTTCATGATAAAAAATATTATTATTTTATCTTTTATATATTTTTGAACATAGAACTCTTATCTTAACTATGAGAAATATTTTATACTCTAAACTTATAAATAGACTCAAATTAAATTTTAAATTTTATTCTTGCCCCGAACCACATAGATGTTCGAAGCTTCACGGGGAACCCAATTCTCTTAAATTTAAATTGAAAATATTTTTCCAAAAAAATAAAATATTATAAAATATTTCATATTTAATATAATATTCATAATATATATAAATATTGCAAAATATTAATATTTTTTTAAATTTATTATTCATATGGTAGATCTTGAGCTATTATAATTTAAAATTATTTAATTAACTATTCACAAATTAAATAATCTATGGCTTGAATTGGCTGGTGAAACTAAACACTAGTTTGTTCTATCAAACGATAAAACGTGATTTGATTTTCGACGTGGAACCAAGCTATGGAATCATTGGTCGCGTGACGCTGGTTCCAATGATTTTGGTGAAACCATATCGTTATTCACGTTTTTTTATTTTTAATTTTTTAAGTGACTTTTCTTTTTCCTTCAAACTTATTTTTTTCTTTTCAAATTTTTTCTCTCTTGCCTTTCTTGTATAAAATATTATATTTATTATAAAAATATTTATTGAATATTACTTATTATTATGTCATTTTGGAATTTTTTAAAGATTTTGTTGAATATAATTTATTGTATTTTAATAATATATTTTTTAACATTTTTAAGAAAAATGAACTTATACTCAATATTTATCAATTAATAAAATTATATTTTATACATACAATTTATATATTTCATTTAAGCATAGATTAAAATTAATTTATAACGTTAACTTTTTAGTTGAGATCCTCCATCTAAACCCATTTCAAATTTATAAAATTACTTTGAAATATAAGTGGGTTTATTACGGAGTTAAGATGCCAAGGTACTCTGCCCTCAAATCAATCAATGCCTATGCGGGGAGCAAGATGCCTCGTGAACCCCCGAAATACGGATAATATTATCATACACCTGCCTCCCACGTGTGAGCCATCTCCACGTACGTGTCATATAGCAGCCCTACCTCCTTTCCTTGCTCTTCTTTCTTTTTTCTTTTTTGTTTTGTGTTTTTTTGGGTTTCTTTCTCTATTTTCCTTTGAGCAGATCACGCTATCCTTCGTATAATTCTCCGCCAGCTGGTTTTTCGTCGTCACTAAAATAGTGGCATTACGATTTCATTTCTGGGTGGCAGCAGCATGGTAAGTGATTGTGATCTTATCCTTTTCTGTCTTTGTTTCTTTCGCTACTTTCCCTTTGAGCAGATCCTGCAGATAGATGCTGATGAAGGATGCGTTAATAGTGGGATTACGTTTTCATTTCTGTTTGGCAGCGTGGATAGTGGGATCATGGTCGCATCATTTCCGCGAGGTCGTTTTATTTGTCGCCGGGACACGTAATCCTCTCTTCTCCGGCGCCGGCCCTGCCTCGCCGGACACCACCTCTCTCCAGGATTGCTCTCTGACCAGTTTTACTTGGGTTCTTGTTGTTCAAAAAATATTTTATCCGAAGGGCTCAAAAGCACCAAGAGAGATCATGGATTACTCTCCACCATCAGGCCATGTAGGTAAGGAGGCATCCAATAAACAATGAAGTTTTTTCCCATATAATTGTATTATGATTTATTTCCTACCGGTCATCCTTAATTTCTTGAAGATTTCTGCATGCATATTCATGAACTGTCTTTGGTAGGATTAACTAGTGGAGTACAGTGCAAGAATCACTTCTTACATTGTTTAAGTAGCAAGAAGAAGGATTATTTCAGCAATGACAGCTTCTAGTCAGTATTAAGAGATGAACTCCTGTGCTATTTGGTTCCTTTGTGAGCTTCTGTTTTTGGTTTCTAAAACCCTTTAGCTAGGCTACCAAAAGAACTACATCTGGTTATATTCTGTGTTTCTTGGGAGACGAATGTGAAAGAGCTCTTTCTCTAATATATAAATTCTCAAAAAGCTAGTAGTGTTCTCTAGTTGGAATCTTTTGATGGAAATATGTTTTAATGATGAAAACAACATAAGGAAACTTCCACAAAGAGGAGCCTGGAAAAACATCTTGATCACTTGCATGTATCGAAAAAAAATTGACATATGCAATTAGTTTCTTTTTTACCTAGTCAGTAACTAATGGCCACTCTTGGTGTGAACCAATTGCTCAACTGTGAATCTTATTCATGGATATATTTGAAATAAAAGATACTTTTACACGGGCGTCTTCATTTCTTTTAGTGAAACTAACTCTGTAAGGAGACAATGTTGTTGAAGGCATAACCCAAATAAATTTTCTTCTCATTTTTTTTCCTTTCCATCTTTCTTATTAATTAAGTTCAGGTCTTTTGGAACTCTGAAATATTTATATGACTTTTATTTGCTGCTGATATTAATTTCATGCAGATTAATATCTTTCGTGATTATCAACAGATTAAGTTGATTATTAACTTCGAATAGTCTTTCTTGAGAGGAAAATTTAGGGCTTGTCTATAAAGAAAAGAAACAACAAGAACTGTCCTGGTATAAGATTTGAAGGAGCTATATAAGCAGATCTTTAAACTCTGGGGCTGATTTTTTTGGCGAAGCAAAGTCGTATCTTGGCTTCTAACTTTTTGTGGGTTGGAGATCCTCCTCCTGATCTTGCCCATTTGATGTTTCAGACTGTTATATCTTAATATTATTCACTTTTGTTAAAAAAAAAAGATTTGAAGGAGACCTAGAGGGGGTTCCTCCTCCCACAATTATCATGATCTGAATTGCCACCTTTCGTGAATTTTCTTTTTCATCATGATAATGTACAACTTGATACACGTTGGCTACTCTTCAATGAGGAATGTCCAAAAACATGGATCCGACCTTAGATATAGTTAAACTTGTCATTGTTGAATCATGATCTATAACAGATGCGATATTTATGAAATCATATCTGTGTTATGGAAGCAGCCCTGAAGTTGAAAGTAATCTTTGGTCAGGTAAGGAGGAGGAATGCAACCTGAAAGATGCAACAGGGGAAGGAAAGATAAATGAAGTGAAGACAGAAGGTACTTTGAATCCCAGCGAGCGAAATCAAGCTGTTGTCACGGTTCCGCACATTGACAGTAGCAATTCAAAGGTCATGGACCAAAATGTCAGCAAAGAAACAGGGCAGAACACCGGAGTAACTTACATGGATGTTCCTATTTCAGCTGATGATGTTATGCGAGCAGGTGGACTTGGGGCCAGAGATGATATAAGCAGCTTCCTTCCGGTAGCGATCGACTCGACTGATTTCGAAGCTTCACTCCGTGATGCCCGTGATTTTGAAGAACCACAAGGGGAGATCTCCAGGCCAGGCCTTGGCTGGTGTGAACCTGCTCATGATCAGTAGTTTATTTTTTCTCTTCACACTTTCAGCGTCTTGTTGTATTCCCAGGATTCAAAGTTGTTGTGGTGCATTAAATTTTTGTAAGATGTCTTTTTACTTTGTAGATGCTAACCCTGACATTTGTTTTAAACACTTTCTGGAATGTAACGTTTTTCTCTAGCAGTTTAATGTTCTTGAAAATGATTATTATGCTGGTACCTGACAGATGCAAGTGCTATTTTTTATCAGCTTCTATGATATTTTTATTTATTTTATGTATGAATATCTTTCTGATGCACCATCGCCGCTGAGAAGAGAACTTTCTACTGGCATTGAAAAAATGACTGGCCACGTAAAACTTGACGGTGGCAAAGGAAAACTAGAAATTGGATACTTGAAATTTCACTTTCTTGGACCATTGTGCATGGACATGCGAGAGGATGGAGAGGTGCATCGTTGATTTTGGTTTCAATTATTGTAGTCATAGTAATTTGAAGTATCCTCTCATAGTCTCATGGAATTTTGTTTTGTTTGATCGATGTGGATCATGTGATTTTTTAAAAGGTTATTTTCTGTGACCTCTTCTTAATTATTAAACAAACTTCATTTTTTAAAATTTTAAATTATCACGATTTTTTTAATTTAATATTTCCATCCAATTTCATCATCTTCTCAGTTAATTTTGATTTTTCGAATTTGTAAAAGGACCATGGTACTCTTGTCTTGCACGTTCGAATTCACTGAAATAAATAAAGGAAGATTTCGACTTTAAGACGTGTAAGACAGGGGTACAATGATCTTTTTATAAATTAAAAAAATCAAAGTTAACTGAGAAGTTGACGAAATTGAATGAAAGGATCAAACTGAAAAAATCGCGATAGTTTAGGAATCAAAAAATAAAGTTCGTAGTTTGAAGTTAAATTTAAAAAATCACGATAATTTAGAGGTGGTTAAAAGAAATAATCCCTTTTTAAATGTAATTAAATGTAAGATATTGTTTTGAGTTGTCTTATTAAATTACAGAAGTTTTCATCATTATAAGATATCCTTTTTGCATAGATTAAAAGCATACACCGAGTTATTGAGAAGCAAGATCCAAACTTTTTTAACGGGACTTCAAAAAGTTCTATTTTTCAAGCCGATTTAATAGCTGAAGTTAATTTTAAAAATAAGAAATTATATTTTTAATAATAAAAAAATTATAACAAAGAAAAAATGTGAAAAAAATTATATATATTTTAAGAACAAAAATAGTACATTCATTATTAACTTTTATTACACAAAATAAGTTAGGATACCTATTTTTTACTTAGATAATAAAATAGGGTTTAATGTTTTTGCTATTTTTTTATGAGGATAACATCATCATACTCTATTAATCTCATTCGATTCATGATGGATGATGACTTAATTAATTGAACAATTTTTTTGTCTATCATTTATCATAAAATGAATGATTAATAGGAATATGATTATCCTTAAAAAGATAGCGCAATCATTTTTTTGTAATAAAATGAGTATTTATCAATTTTTTAACTATCAAATAAAAAGAAAATTATAAAAATATTATAAACTATTTTGACTGAATTATAAGTTTGGTCGAACACTTCCTTAGGCACACAAGTAATTTCATTTCCTTTTTTTTATTCTCCTCTACGATCTCGTTATTCTTTTTTTAAGTCCGACCTAAAAGTAATGGGTGAAATTTAATTTACTTCGAATAAAGCGAAAAGATGAAGTTTTAATTTTACTTTTCTTTTATTTTTTTCCTATCGAAAAAACAGAAAAAGGATAAAATAATATATATTTATCCCTTGGTAAAATGTCACTTAAGCCCCGTTCTGCGCTTTCTGATCTCCTGCTCCAGTTTTGCGGTTTTTGCTTCGGTCGTTTGAACTCCCAAGAACAAACCGGGAGCTAAGAAAAAAAAAGTTTCCATCTTTGAGTTCGAGAAATCTAAACAAGAAAGAGGTCGAAGGATGTCTGGCTGGAGAGCATGGCCCTCGCCGAGAAGCACCGGCGGCAGCGGCCGTGACGGCGGAGATAACCGACGCAATTCCTGGAAGCCGCCGCCTCACCCTCAATCCGCTGGTAAAACCTAACCTTCTTCTACATGTGCACATGTCCTTGTTTCTTGCTCCTATTTCTTTATCTCTTTCCTCAATTCTTTTTTAGAAATTTCGGTTGAGGAATTCTGTTTAACTGTATCATGTGACCGAAGGACGTAATTAGCATCTCGAAATTAGTTAGTCCCTGTTCAATCTTTAATTCGAGTTTGCTTTTGTTTTTTACTTCCTCGATTGTTGCTGTGCATAAACTTACAAACATCCCTGTAGATGAAGACGGTTGCTTTAATCTACAGAAAAAAAAATGTATACTTGTCTACTCATTTTATTTAAAACGGTCATTGAAGGAAAAAATTATGACAGTCGAAATTTTCCTTAGATTCCTTTTTTTTTTCTTTTTCATCTGGATTGTATTGAGGATTTATATTTTTAATTCCTCTAGTTGAATGTGCTAATTGCCCGTTGAGTATATTCAATACCGGTCAATTTGTCTTGAATGTGTACTATCTCTGATTCATTAATGTTGATCAATATGCTGAACAAAATTTCTGGATGTTCATGGAGGGTCTGGAGCAATGTGCAAGATATTTGGAATTTTATACCTTTTTTTAAGCTTTTGAAATTATGCATGTATTCTGCAAAGCTAATGTGGAACTTTTGGCTCGTTTCGGAAGAATGACTAGCTTTAACATTTTTTTGGGGTGACTCCGTGACTGTCTACTTTGGAATCTATTACATCCTATGTACGGGCCCTCTTGACACTACTTAATTGAAACTTCCCTTTCTTCAAAAAATGTGTTGTATTGTGTTTTGCAGGGCTTGTTCATTTTTCAATACCTCTGTGGGAAAAGAAATTCTGTAGTGATGTGTGCATGATTCCATGGAAAACGCTTTCCGAGAAGCAGAAATTCATAGGTGTCTACAAGAATGTGCTTGAGTGGGATGATTCTGCAGCATTAGAGGCTTTTCAAAATGCAAAGGCACGCTTTTGGGCACAATATCATGGATTTTCCTGTGACATCCCCTTGCCTGACCCAGAAATGTATATTGATGAGGTTGATTCATGTGGCTCTGTGGATCCAGACTTAGTCGCTGATTTAGAGGGACGAATTTCACTGCCTAGATATGAGAATGTGGTTTCAAGTAACAGGTGTCTCGTGATGACTGATACTGTGGCCGCGACTGGCTGGGAAGATGCAGAGAACACTATTACAGATAACACATGTGGTGACCGCCCGCTTGTAAACTGGAATGTTTATGCCGAACAGCAAACCCGTACACCCACTTGGGGAGACAGAATTGTTCCTAACTCATGCTGGGATGTAAAAAATGGCTCCACTGATGCATGGAATACTGAAACAAGTAAATCGGATACGAGAGTAAGGCAGGATGCTTCTTGGGGTAGCAGGAGAAATTGTTACGGAAACGATAATGCTGGTGGCAATGGTAATTTGATTCTGGGGCCCATACAGGATGATTCTTGGAATGGCAGGAGGAATAGATATACAAGTAACTATACTGGTCGCTGGGGTCCTGGAGCCACAGAGAATAATTCATGGCGTAAGGGGAGGAATAACTCTGAGAACCATGGTATGCATAATGGCCATGGTTGCGATGAGGCAGCTACACGAGATAACTTATACGGCACTCAGAGAATTAATCATGTTTATAATGGTAGCGGTGTGAGCGAAACATGGGAGAACAGTAACTGTGAATCAGGAAGAACTTATTATGGCCGGAAAAGATATGCAGAAGGTTGGGCTGGATCAAGAGCCCACAAAATGAGGTACCAGAATCGGGTTCATTAGGAAATCAAAAGATGGAAAAACTGTTTGGACAGAGTAGCCTTATGAGTGGGAAAATTGTGTTTCGGTTTCTTCAAGATTGATAGCTTTCATAAATGTTATCTTTCTGGGAGATAATTTTGATGAATACAAGCTGTGAACAAAATGCTAGAGCAAAACACTGGAACACCTGTTTAGTTTTATGTATTCCGACACTTTTTCACATATAAATTGAAAGTTTCTGTGATGGTTTAAAATTTGAATAAAGATTTGTAAAAAAGAAAAATCCACCGGTTTAGAAGAAACATGTTTATAAGTTGCCTTGGATGTGGGTGTTGTAAATATCATGTACCAATTTTCGTGTGGATTGTAATGAAAATTTCTGGTTAACCTTTCCCTGATATATTCTGCAGTTTTTTTTAGCTTACAACACTTTCAATATTGAAGCAAGAGGAACATATGTTACAATCTTAGGTGTGGAGCACCATTCTTATGCCACCAAATTGTTTGGAGCATTTTGACACAACATGAGATCATATAGCCATACTTGCATTAGCTCTTCTTCTGTCATTAGAACCATCAAGCTTTTACCTTTTAAGTAAATTACTGTTATGACCAGTGATTATCCAAGTCATAAAAATACATGAATACATCTTTTCTCATGCTATATCCACTTTTAATGTTGATGTGAATGTGCATTTTTTATGTTGATTTTACATCATAGGCATTCATCTTAATACTTTATCATGCAAATGAATCCAGCTTCTATTGAGAAGGCCATTGAGGACCCTCCAAAGTTGCGGTAGCTTTTACATGCGCCTTTGGATCGTGGGCGAAGATTATTGGACGATCAGTGAGGCAGAGGACACCATGTCCATACGTAAAATGAATGATATCAGAGGACCCTACTACTGGAATTTATACAGAGCGAGAACGCCGCCTGCTTGAGGATTGCAGGGGGACTTTGAATATATCATATTATCCAAATGCGAGATTGAGCTCGCTCCCTTGAGATGTGACGAGTTGCAATCGTACCCTCCTGCGGATTCCAGCACATAATAGATATATCCTAAGTTAGTCCTAGTTTTCAAGATTGTCATCATGGCTG
The DNA here is from genome assembly GCA_030549335.1 of Pontederia crassipes. NCBI lineage: Eukaryota > Viridiplantae > Streptophyta > Magnoliopsida > Commelinales > Pontederiaceae > Pontederia > Pontederia crassipes. Next base: position 44,642,747 of record CM060190.1, read on the forward strand.
GAAGCCTGGAAAGACACTTTTCTTTGAACCCGTGATTTGCATGGAACATATACTCAGCACATCCCAGTTGTACGAAGTATGAGCACAAGGGTGGATAGTGGCATTGTGTTTTAAATAGGAATGACAATATTCCTGACCAATAAACCTCGCGGGAAATTTCAGAACTGATCCCGAATTCATAAAATTTTATCCCGGCGGAGTCGGGAATAGAGGACATATTGCCCTCGCCCCCTCTTTTGAGAATCGGAGCATCTTTCAGGAATCGGGGCGGGGTATGTTATCCTCGCCCGCTCGTTATCCTATCTCAGAATTCTCACCCTTATTTTTTTATTATTTAATTTATTATATAAATAACATACAAATTCTAATCTCCTCATTTTTTCTCCTCTTTCTCTTTCCTCTATTCTCCTTCCTCCTCTTGCGGCTATCTCCTTCCTCTTCCTCCTCCATGAGGCTGCTTCTCTCCTCCGTGCGGTTCCCTTCCTCTTCCTTTTCTTCCTCCGTGTGGTTGCCTCTCCGTGCGGCTGCCTCCTTCCTCCTCTGCCAGTCTGCCTTGACGACCAGTGTCATGGCCGCCCCTCCGCGCGGTTGCCCCTTGACCTCACTTTAATAAAGATTAGGGTGGAGTGGTAAATGGTTCCTCCTCGTTTAAGCAAAATTTTGAGTTCGAGTCTTGTGAATGTAGAAAATTCTTATTGGGAGCTTCACCTGCTACTGTCAGGTATGCGATCCGGGGTGACCTTACCGGATTAGTTGGGCTCGATGGTGAATCGACTTTCAACCTGTGGACAGTGTGCTCTTTAGCGCCACGCGATTTGAATCGTCGGCACCGCTTCCTAAATATCGGAGGTTGGCTACTAAAAAAAGTGATCGAATGTTAGTAGTCACATGTTCGATTTTTTAAATCATTATGGTCAGAATTTATTCGTATCGCCCCTATCTGAACACCAAATTAAACGAATACTAGTGACCCTGACTCTCGACCCGACTAAAAAAAAAGTAAATGTCATCTAAATGTATGTCATGAACAAAACATAATCATAACATGTACTCGTACTTTCTGTAACTTGTGTGGCACTTTTTTTGTAATCTCATTGCATATATGCATGATACATTTCAGCAATTATTTTCAAATTTTATATTCTCTTTTAACTCATAATTTGTGATGAGTGTAATCTGACCGTCGATTCTAGTGCATTTGGGAGTGCCCTAGGAAGGCTATTTTATACAAAGCACAACTTGCTTTCTGATAATTTGTGGTCAATTTTTTTTTTATTTTCTCAAAAATTTTCACCACATCAACGAAACTTGTTTTTTTCTTCACAGGCGACTTTGTACAAAAATAACTTCGTTGTACGAATGTAAGCTTCAACCCTGACTAGACGCACCATAGCAAGATCAATTTGGGCCTCAGAACCTCAACGGTGGCTACTTAGTGAGGTCGTTTTACTCCATGCCACTATTCATGGCCAGGACTTCAAATGCATTCCTGTGCTAATCCAGCCATGAAGATTTGATCACATCCAACTTACTACATTCTCGGGGACTCCAAATATAGTGGGCACTGCCCCCCGTATGCCACTGAAGGAGAGAGAGAAGTTGTGTAAGTTAGGAATTTTACATTGGAGGAGGATCATAACATCAAAATTCGTAACATCGAATCGTAAAATTTTATTTATTAATAAGAATTTTTTTTAAAATAATAATAATAATAATAATAAACATTTTTAATTAATTCATTGCACTTAAATGTTAAATTACACCTCACTTAACTTTTTTATTAATATTAAGCCAAATTACATCAAAACATGTTATCTGCAGGGTGATTCCTATCTAATGCCAATGGAACCATCCAATGGACGACGCCACCGGAACTCGCAAGTCGAATTATCTGCAGCAGGGCGGACTCCTCCCCTACAGTGTTTGGTTCGTTTTGAGAGCCAAGCACTACCAATTGCTTGGGTGCCACATGACTTCATTTAGGATGATTCGTGGTTCACATGACGAATAATAATTTAGTAATGAATACGACTTACTCATTCGATGACATGCTTTCTTGGTTGGTTATTGAAATTATAAAAAAAGATGTCGGAAATTATTCAACCGACGGGCACAAATTTGGAAACAAGCACTTTGAGAACAAATTACTCAATTTCTAAGATTATATGCATTTCAAATATCTTGTCATGGATAAAATAAACGTGTTCCTCTTCTAAAAGATGAACACCACGTCTTAATCGTCGAATTAAGAATGTACGGATGGTGTTTCGTATGTTTTCATTATTAATTCACATTTTTTATGTGAGAATAAAAGGATAAGAGACATAATGTTCCTCATTTAAAAAAAAACAACATTAATTCTTTTTTTCTATTATATTGTAAAAAATTGTTAATTTACTTTTTCCTACCCTGAAGATTAGATGCGCATAAAGTAAAAATTATAGACTTTACATTCTGTTATTGTTCACACTCTCTCAATAAATTGAAAGAAATAACATACGTTCATTTTTTTTATAATAAAAATGGTTTATCACAACAGTTTGATCTGACTTATCAAACATTTTATTTTAAAAAATAACAGCTTGACAACAAACAACTAAACAATAATCCAAAGACCAAAGACGGCCCATGTCTGAGTTGACAATTCTCATCATCAAAATGTTTGAAAGAGAAGATATTGCTATGATAAAAATATTTTGCGTTTGCGATCTAAAAGGGGAATTCATGTTAACTGAAAATGGGCATTCATCGTAATGCACGTCTGTCACTTGTATTGTCTATACACAATGAGCTACGCATGTACTAAAACGAAATTATGGCATCTATAACATATTGCATGTACTAAAAATGAAATCCAACGCCAACACATGAGATTCTTGCAAGCATGTTTTAGGAATAGCATATAATTTAAGAAGGAAGTATTGTTCTTCCGAAGCAAAATCCACATTAGGTTTACTGCCCTTCACCCTTGTTTTGCACTAGACTCAATTTTCGAACAGATTCCAGAATTTCCATAACATAACAAAACTATGACAAAATTCAGCGTCGGCCGAGTCCAAAAGCAGTGATTGAAACTGGATCAAAAGTTGGCAATATGTACTTAAAAGTGAATAGATTGTCAGGTAAAACAAGGGCGCAAAACATGAAGATGAATCATTTACCTGGGCTTCGCGAGTGTGGCTCACGAATTTGCTAAGAGAACCCTGCCTCCCAGCTTCCCCAAAAGAGAACATTCAGTCTTGCCCCAGGAATTTCGAAGAGTGCTAGTTGATATTTAGTTCAAGTGTCAAAGTACCATAGCTCAGCAACTTTTTTGAATAAACTAGACCCTTAAGATCAAGCCAATTGGACAGTGGTCACTACCAGGGACATGCGGAAGAATGTAGGAGTCATAAGCTTTATCAGCTATGGACTCCGACACAAGGAAGTAATCCAAACGCCAACCTGAAAAATAAAAGATGAAATGAACCCCAGATAATTTAACTCTCAAATTAGAGCCTTTAAATTGATAACCGTAAAAATACAATAGAATGAATGCTCTATCTAGTCGGTTCATAAACAGAAACATTCAAATAAATATAACATCAATATTTTAATTAACCAAGAATCTTTTTTTTTTTTTTTGAGAAAGTAAATAACCAAGAATCTATGTGCCATCCAACAAGAACAATCCACGGTTCAACAAAAAATATATTTGCTATTTTGCTGAACTTGGAAGATAAAGATCAATTTTCAGCTGCAAATATTATCAACCAAACCAAATTATGTACTTATAGTTTTTAAATAAGACATGTTGTATATGTACAAGAAAATAATATATGAAGCAATATTTTTTTTGGAGGGATTATATGAAACAACTTTTCAGTTTAACTCGTGTGGTATATATATGAACATCATAAACATTGTACTTTACCTATGATGCATGTATCCAGAATTTGACATTTGGACAGACTTAGGAAACTTTCAGTCATTAATGTTGGCATGGAACTCGTATTCTAAGATGCCAGCCACTAGTAACGACATGCCATGTTCTAGAGCAAGAAATATAAATCCTGATTAACTGTTTCCTAGTGATCCAAAGTGGAAATATAACAAAAAATGAGGATAAGTGTCAGTCCTCACTGACAAAGTGTGTCGTATGATTCCCAGCAGTTAAAGATTTCTAGTAAATTCTAAACTATAAAATCTTGTTGCATAATATATATATATATATATATATATATATAGAGAGAGAGAGAGAGAGAGAGAGAGAGTTGCTACCAAGTTTGCTGTTGCAATATATTTCATGAATACACAACCGACCAATCAAACGATTCTCACTATTGGATAACTGGTCATCAGACCGACCATACCGAAAGATCTTTTTGTTACAAACTTTTTTCTCTCATTTCAACATTCTATGCATCTTGCGACAGCCAAGTACCAACATGTTTGGACATCCAAAAGTGTATGATTACCCATAAAGATTGTGGGGATGGCAGAATAAATTTGAGAAGTAAAGGCTACAAATTTACAGTGAAACCAAATTGTGGATGATGACAGATATTAGCACCTTTTCAAATTTTTTATTAGTTGTGAGATGTTAGTTATTGCACAGTTCAAGCTAGGAAGTCTAAGAAAGAATCTTCCCAGGGTTCGTCCTGCTGAAAAAAAAATAACTTCATGTACCTTTGTTGGTTTTGCGACCACCATGTCTGTAACCCCAGTATGTGTAGGTCACGACATCAGGATGTTGTTTTCTAAATGTATCAACAAATCCTTTTGACAAGAAGTTTTCCTTGAATGATTCCCTTTCCTCCCAAGTAAAACCTGCGCTTCTGCGGTTTCCCTGTGATAAAGGTGAGAGCATTGGCATTATGAAAAATTGCCGCAATTACATTACATGGAATACAGAACCAAATAAAGAAATTTACCAGCTGTAAGCCTGTAACTATATCAAGTATAGCAACTCTAAAACAATAATGCTATTGTCATGCACTTAACGCAATTTGATTACTTCGTTATACGAGGCAACTTGTTACATATGCATTTTATTGCATTCACAAATGAATAGGAAAAACAAAAAAGAAATGAGAAGCTTGGATGTTTACTAAACATTCATTTTGACCTTACATATTTGGCATATATGCAAAACAGGTGGACATTTGAAATTAAAGATATAAACCACATATTCTTTCAGTACAGTTCCAGATTTGGCCTCATGAGAAGTGTTTGGCCTTCTTTGTCCACATTTTTTTATATTACAGATGGTTTATGAATAAATAATATAATGGAGGGTTGACTTTCATTGCCAGCCTTTTCTTTTCTCTTTCAAATAAAAAAAAACACATTTGATTTGTTCTCCTTCTGTCTGTTATGATGACATATTTTCATGGGAATATAGTTATCAAATTCAAAAAAATATGTGAAAATCATAGTGGAATTCTATAAATCTCTTGTCATGGCTTCCTCATTATTCTTACATCTTGTGCAAATCCTGTCTCTTCATTTTTTTATTAATTTTGTAACATCTCAATTCATCTTTCTTCAAATCCGCAAGGCATTTAACAAACATGAAAAATCTCAAATATGAGTATCTTAAAAACAGTTAAGGATGTTGTAACAGCACAAGATAGGCAGTATGGAAAAGCAGCATATAAGTTACCAGAGCAATACAAAATGTAGCAGCCCACACTAAAAGAATAGACGTCAATCCTAAGTGCTTATACACTAATATAAATCACTATTGCTACATATTGAATAATTAATATCCGGTGAAAACATAACATTTAATAAATTCTTACAGCTGGATTGAATATGTCAATCTCTTCATGAGCACAGTTCAGATCACCGGTTAAAATTACAGGTTTCGATCGTTCAAGTTCCTGCAAAGAGACTGAATTTAACACATGTTTCGAACCACAAAGAAAGATCCTTGGATGCTGTCACATCCAAGTGCCTGAAACCAGAAATGTATGATGAAAAAGAATTTCACAGAATCCAAAAGATTTGTTTTAGAATGACTACATGAAATTTTTTTCCTGTACCAATCAAACATTAGTTTTTCCTGTATAAATGAGTAATTTTTTTGTTACTTAAAATTATGTCAAATCTGCAACTTTATCTTTCCTTTTGTCATCCTTTATGTTTTTGTTTTTTTTTTTTGAGAGGACATTGTCATCCTTTATCTTTGTTTTGCTTGTCATAATCCCATAATCCTCTTGTAATTTTAGCTTCCTCGTCCACGTACTAGCCATCCATTTGCATTGAATATATACTGAGTAAGATATACAAGCATGAGGATAAATCAAAATGGAAATTAATAGGAACCCTTCATCAGGTCTGCCGAGCAGTACGGGATCTCAAATGGGAAGGCGCACTTGGACTAGACAGTTTTCCTGTCTTCTTCTTTCTTGAGTTTTGCAATGTGGTTGGCAAGGACATCATGAAAACCATACAAAAGTCTACAATTTCAAATCAAGGTTTTGAGAGACTGAATAAATTCTTCAATATTCCTTGCCCCCAAAGAGATCCTTAGTACAGCCAATGGAGGATTACAAGCCTATTGCTCTCTCTAATGCTATCTACCTAATGTTTTTTAGCATGAACCTTAGCTAACCGCTTGCTTGCAGTGCTATATTCTCTTGTTCACCCTCTTCAATTGGCTTTAATCTCGGGCTGTTGTATTTCATATAGCTTCACAATCGCCTCTAAAACCACATCTTTCTTGAGATATGGTTGTTGGGGTTTTCAACGACCTACAACTCCTTCGATTGGGCTTCCTTATGGAGATCCCTTCATCATCGTGGTTTTCGTCTAACATGAACTTCCTAGATGAAATTGTGTGTTTCTCTAGTCCCATAAATTGTGGTCCAAGAGTGTCCTACCTCAGTGTGGAGTTGAGACAAAGTTGTCTGTTGACTCCCATGCTGTTCATCTTAGTTGTTTGATGCTTTGGTTAGATGCACCTTCTTAGCCTATGATGATGCTTTGGTTAGATGCACCTTCTTAGCCTATGCATCATATGGGGATTTTCTTTGGGGCATCCGAGGTGCCATTGTTCCCCTACTACAATATGATGATGATATTTTTTAGAGAGCGTTGTGGAGCGGGTTGAATGCAGACTCAAAGGATGGTGCCCACCAATTCTTATGGAGAGGTGGGAAACTGTCTTTGGTTAAATAAGTTTTATCTGTTATTTGTGTCTATTATTTTCCGGTCTTCCGAATGCCTGATGGGGTGATTCAGTGGATCAATGCTCTTAGACAAATATTTTTGTGGTGGCACCTGTGTGCTACCAGTCGATGTTTGCAGGGTTATTTCAGAGGGTGGGTTGGGGTTCGATAACCATACAAAAGTTTTGCAATGTGGTTGGCAAGGACATCATGAATCTATGCTTGTGAAGTGGGCACCGGCATCATTTGGTACTCAATGATATCTAGATGCTACTGCAGCACCCTATCGTGGGAAAAGAGGATGACAAATCCACATAAGGCCTCATCATTTTGGAGGAGAGTTCTCTAAGTAATGGTGAGTCTATGGCTTTGCTTTGAAGCATCACTGGGTTCTGGTTCATGTTTTAGGTTTTGGGAGGACCCTTGGACCTCCAACAAACCTCTCTCCCAATTGTACCCAAGACTCTTTGCCATAGAACAGGATAAACATTCTACTCTTACTACCTTAAAAAAAATTGATCAGGACATTTGTCTTCTGGTGGTGTCTGGATCTCTCAATTTTCATCATCATTGTCGGACACGACTTCATCCTTCTCATGGGTAGACTTGAGGGCAAGGCTCCTGACAGCTCTAGACAGGATGCATGGATATGGGCCAGGAATCAATTTTCTGCCCTGAAATGTGTACAAATTGTTGGATAATGACAACAGGCATGGTGATGCAGAATTGTGTATTGTCATAGCTATGGAAACTGTGGATTCCTCGTCAGGGAAGATTCTTCAAATGGTTGCTAAGAATATGGAGACTGTCCACCAGGTGTTATATGTTGAGATGGGCTCTGGAGGCAGGGACAACATGTGCTTTTTGTGAAGCTCCAGTGGAGGATGTGAATCATTTGTTCTTCGGTTGTCCAGTTGCAAACGAATCTTGGCAGGGAGCAGGTTGCCTATGGATCAATAATCGGACAGCCACAGATTTTTGGAATTTCAGACATGGTGGTGACAATCAGAATATCTACGCATATGTTTCATGAAGGAACCGTGCAATTGATAACTATCAAAAGTGTTTAGGGGAGGAAAATCAAATTAACCCACCCTAAAAGAAATGTTGACTATCAAGAAGTGAATAATGTCTATTGGTGGCATCTTAAACATGGAAGTTTGCTCAAATGGATTTTCTTTTCAGAGGAAAGAACAAAAGAAAGATGTGCCGCCATTCTAAAGAACCATAAAGTATATTTATAACAAATCATTTAATTGCACCAAGGGACATGTAGAAATATGAGAATTTGATGTATACTTACTTTCATGTATGAGCTAAGAGATGGATCCCATTGCTTAACCCTGTAATCCTAAAACCAAAAGAGGTTAACAAGTGTCATATTATTCTGTCAAAAAATAAATAAGTGTTACATAATTGACATAAGTAACAAAAAAGGAAGTTGATTGAAAGATGTAAACGGAGTATCCTTACCAGTCTTTTGAGACCATCACCTGAATTAGGCACATACGCACATATTAAATAAAACGAGTCAAACTCCACTGTAACTAGACGCCCTTCACTATCATGGTCTGCTATGCCAAGCCCATACTTTACTGTGATTGGTTTCATCTGTAAGGCAAATCGAATGACATCTGATTCAAAGATTACCAACATTTACGCATACACAGACATTTATATAGGAGTATGTTATTAGTGTCTCTGTATATTTAAATATTTGTAATCAAATAACTGATACAGTTCATTAATAGTCAATATATATGTCTCCTACCTTTAAATGTACGATGGTAGAAATGAAAAGCTATAGCTGTTGTGGGAACATGACCACTGATGAAAACAGTGATAAAATTACAGAAATTAGTATCATGCCAGTATTTTTTTTTAATAAAAATCTATATAGGTAACCTTATTTAACTCCGCCTATGTTTTATAGCCGGTCCCAAGCCGGATAAAGGAGGAAGGTTGTGTTAGGCCCCGACAGCCAGCGTAAAACCCTGTCGAATCTCATGAACATGAATCAACGAAGCGTCGTATGATCCATATAGCCGACCCCACCTAGTGGGATAAGGCTTTGTTGTTGTTGTTGTATAGGTAACCTTATTTATCTTCTGTTGAGGTTCCAAACCTCTAGTGTTTATGTAAAGAAACAAAATGTTATAAAGCAGTATAAGATAAGAAGATCTATCAGTGTCTTCATCTCTTAATATAGGTTTCAAAGGATATAACAAGATAACTCTGGCCATGGAAAGAAATCAAGAAAAGCATCAACAAACGTTAAGAGGGAATTAAAGAATGAAATAAATGAATATCTTGAAGTTGGCAGGACATCAAGAATCAAAAAGGAAGCTTTGGGAGTAAGACGGAAAGAAAGAATGATAATAGTGCCATCTCAAAGACACAAAGGAAGAATGAGAATAATTGCAAGACACTGGAGGAAGGGATAAATATTTCTATTGATGGAGGCTTCAGATGAACAATTGTTTACTAAGTACCTCTGCGACGATTGGGCACAGTTTTATGCGTGCATTTAGAAGTTTTCAAGATGGTTCTAAGTGCCAACTTTCAAAAAATCTGGGATCTTTATGTGGGGATAAGGTGCAAAATAATAACCATAATAATATAAAAACGGTCAACTAGTGGTGCACCAGTCTCCCATGCACTCAAACATCAAGATAAAAATTCTAGCAACAAATAACATTTATTGATACAAAGCATAACCAGAAACAAAATAAGCATACTCGTGATATGATTGCAGTGCCAGAGTATCCAAGCTTTGCAACACTACAAGTCCAAAAGCTGTTTCCATAGCCTTCAATTAGACAATCTTTGATGTCTTTGACGTCATTCTCCTGTTAAGAATTTATGATGATTACAAATTAATGTTGGCAGTAGAGTAAGTTCATATATTCAAACGCACAAAGGTTTTTTTTCTATTTTTCAGAAACATGAAAGATAAAAAAATGCAAATATTTGTATTCAACGAAGGGGGCAAAGAGAGGATGCAGACAACCAGAATTCTCAGCTTTGTTGGAATATCTGTTATACCAGGAAGATTATTTTCTGGCTTCCAAAAATGGATATGTTATATGAAGAGCACGTTTAACAGAAAAAGAAATTAAAGCAACAAAAACCTTCAGTTTGGTCTCTTGCAAGCATAACACATCAAAATCTTCCTTTTCTGCAAGTTGAAGGACAGAAGCAGTCTCCAACTTCAGCAAAGCCCTCAAACCGTTGACATTCCAGGACATAAGTTTAACATATTGTTCATCCCTAGTAAGTGGTGTAGGTCTCATTGTCCTTGGGTTATAAGGAATCCACCCTGCTTGTGGCTTCTTGTGAGCAAGCTGTGTCCAAGGTTCACCATATTCCATAAAAGGAGCCGCTTGATCTACAATACATCATAGTAAGAGTCATCAGCCACTTGCGCTTACAATGTGAAAATATAACAGTCACATACCATCCAAAATGAACATACCTAACTGTTCCAATATCTCAACTGGCTCCTTCTGTTTTGTAACAGTTGTAGAGTGACTTTCAATAGCATTACTCCAATAAGACTGACTCTTTCTTCTGTTTCCCTGTTGTTTGGTCTCGTCAGCTTCAGAAGCATTGTATTGATCACTTTCAGCGAGTGAGTCATCAACTTTTCTCTTGGACGACAAATATTTAGGTTTCACTCCCTTAGCTTTGGAGGGCATGTCATCGCCTTCTGAATTATGAATCGATCATTCACTAGCTTGAAGATGTATGTATTCGATAATGCCAAAAATCACTGGAGCAAATGCTTTTAAACGAAATGAAAGAAGCAAAAAGAAATTAACACGTACCATCTTGACCTCTAGAAGAATAAGTCATCAGAGCGGACACCAGATCCTTCTTACTACCCTTTGAGGGTATCCCTACACTCCTTCAATGACCAACAAACATGTAAATAAATTACACTACAGCAACTAAAATCAGATTGAACTATCTGTCTGTCTGTCTGTCTGCCCTACTCTCATAAAAACTAAATGCAGGAATAACTCAATACCTTGTGAGTTCCCTGAGTTCCTTCACAGTCATACTACTAAGCCTATTAGGATCCCTACTGATTTCATCAATTCCAGCATCGCTCTCGACCACATCCTCCTGCAAGCACCGCACAAAAGTGTTAACAAGCGAGCACAAATCAGCTGGAAACCCATTCAAATGTACAAATATGGATTTGAACCTCGAGATTACTAGCGACGCCCTTAAGTTTACTCCCCCTGTCGCTTCTCCTGGATACGGCGGAGACCGATGCCACCTTGGAGCGGCGCATTTTGATCAGAATCGACGCCCCGGAGCTTAGATTTCTGGGAATCAACGCGCTGGCAAATACAAAATTCCGAAGGGATTGAGCCATGAATCGAGAACAGCTAGGCAAAAAATTCTTGAATCCCACAAATCGACCACGTTTCCCAGTGCATTTTAGCGGCAAAGAAATTTGCACGGGACAATCTCGACTTGCGAACACAACAAATGAAATAATCTAAATCAGGAATATCAATCGTAAGAAGAACAAAAAAAGAATTGACGTCGGCTCGTAAAACCCTGAGGGGAGAAAGTGAGAGCGGCAATACACGCACCGTTTAATCCTCTCTCTCTTCTCCTGGACACGGCGGATACCACCAGTAAAAATTTTATAACCTCCGCAGTCATTAAAGACCCCTACGAGTAAATTTTTTTAGTAATACCAAGTTAAATTATTTGCACTCACCGTATTATTTTCTTTGTTTTATTTTAATTGTAGACAGAATTATTCATGTGAAGTTAATTTTATCTCTCTTTCATTTTTTTAATCTTAGACAAATAAATTATAAATTTATAAAAAAAATTATATAACAACAAAAAAGATATTACCATTATTATCATAACTAATTGTATTAATTTATTTAATTATTATTTTATAATTATTATTCACATGAATTGCATATTCTTATTAATAAATATTTTGAATATTACATATATTTATTACTAATTTTTTCATTGAAATTATTTATTAGTTTATTACCATTAATATATTTTATTTAATTTATTAATTTTATACAAAATTTAAATTTTTAGCCATGTTAAATAAACTTCTAACTTTACATTAGTGATAAAGGATATTTTAGTAAAATTCTGCATTTCTTGGTAATATTTTATTATAAGTAAGTGATGTCATTTAGATTGTTAAAGAGATTATTTGTTCATAACAAAAAAAGTAATACACATTAATAATTATTTAATAAATGATAATTTTTGTATCAAGTGATTTAGATTACTAGATAATGTGAAAAGGCAATAAACATCCCTAAATTTATTTTCATATTCGAGAAATTATTTTAAATTTCACCGTTTACTTTTATTTGTTGAAACATCTGCTATCGTCGGATCTAAATCAGGCGCAAGATCCTAATTTGCCAGTCGGGTGAAAGCCCCTTGCACCTTTTTTATTATGTTTGGATTATGATAAAAGGATTTAATATTTGTGTTACTCTTTTTATGATGTAGCAACATCGTACTCCAGGTGATCAACATCTGATTCATGATTGATAGTAACTTGATTAATTTGATAATTTTTTTATCCATCGTTCATGATGAAACGGACGATGATTAATAAAAATATAATGGCACAATAATTTTTTTCATAATAAAAACAGCATATAAGATGTATTTGGCTAAGTTAAATAGTTATTTAATGTGTTTGGGAAATACAACAATTATAACGAAATATTTTAAATCGTTTTAAAATGTTTGAAGGATCAACATTCCAAAATACATCATTAGAAATATTTCATTATTCATACTATTTGCTTTGATATAAATTATTATTATTATTATTATTATTATTATTATTATTATTATTATTATTATTATTATTATTATTATTATTATTATTATTATTATTATTATTATTTGCCTTTTGACCATCCTCCTAGTCAATTAATATCATTTAAATATATTATTTATTTGAATTGTATAAATTAAACTTTTATTTTTATTATTATTACTAATATTATTAATTATTATTATTGATAATCTATAATTATTTAGTATTACAAATATTTCGAAAATATTAATACAATAAAATAAATTAATAGTTTATATAATATATATGTTGGCCCTGAAGCCGTAAAATGTTTAATAAAATGAATTTACTTTGATGTAGACTTAATGAAATAATTTAAATTATTTAAAATAACATTTCTTTTAATTATTTCATGTTTATCAAATAATTTAATCACTATATTTGTCATCCTTTTGTGTATTACAATTATTTAATCATTTGTCATTGATCGTAATTGGTTAAGAAGTAAGCCTCATCTAAATTTGATTCTGAAAAATCTATATATATATAAAAGGTAAACAGTGGCATGCCACATGGCATGTCCACAATTTTTTGAAAAAAAAAGAATAATGGTATTGGAACATAATATAGATATATTTAACAAAATTAATATATGTTAAATTATTATCCTAAACGTAACCAATTTTAATCATAATAATCCAATCTTATCACATTGATATATATGTACTTATGTAAACAATATTGCTTGTCCTAATATATTATCCTAAGACACGTATAACCTAATATTACCAAGACTTATTCTAATAATAATTTTGTAATATCTAATATCCTATACGGCTATACTATTTTTAATGTATATATTAGATTAAAAATAATAATACTAATAATAATAATTTAATTTATTACTTTAATATTAGCATTTAAAATTGACGTCTAACAAATTTACTAATCCAAGAATATAGAATATTAGATTACAAAATAGGAAATAGCATAGGATATTATATAAATAATCTGATAGTATATATTTACTAATTTAATGAAATGGATTAGTATTATGATTTAAATAGATATTAATATCGTCAGTACATTTCTATGGAATCAAATATTATAATATTAGTATTCTGTACTAATAAATTTTCATGTGAATACATTATGGTTACTATTATGTATATACAGATAGATATATACTTAAATATTATTACGTAGTAGGATATTCTAATGCAATATAAAATATTATTTCTTATATATTATTTATATATGTATTACTATTGGGGATAGGATTAGGATTATAATTAATATTAGAATTTGAAGTAGAATGGGATTATTAACATTAATATACATAATTATCAATGTTATTAAGTCCTACTTATACTCAGATTAAATAATCTAAAATTAAAAGAACAAAAATTAAATTAGGCTTATGGTTAATATTAGAATTTTAATTAGGTTGGGATTATCCGTGTTATTGGTGTCATATTTCTATTCATATTATAATGATATTATTATTTTCGAATCTATTTACAGAAGATAAAAATATCTTATAATAAAATTTGTTAAATTAGACAATAACATTTCTTAAAATAGAAAAAGGGATTACCTTTAAAAGATAAATTTAATTTGATTAGGAGTAAATTTAAAATAAATATATATCCAAATTGAATGGAATTTCATATGAAACTTAATAAAATTAAACTGAGTACAAGTAGGTCACTTGGTAGGTTCGAATGAGAAAAAGGAAATAGTTCAGAATAAAATATAAAAAAATTAAAAAAATAACATTAAAGAAAATATAATGGTAAATATAATAGAAAAATATTTGTTATAATTTTCATATCCTATTCGGCCACGATAATTAAGATGTGTGTTTCAATCGCAATATTTATATTCGGAGATTAAAATAATCCTAATTTATTTCAAATTATAATCATAATATATTATTTTATTAGTATACAATCAGATAAAATTACGTATTATGAAATAATAAATTAAAAATCCTACTATAATTGTGTTATATACACAATAATATATGTCAAAATGAATGGAATTTCATATGAAATTTAATAAAATTAAATTGAGTACAAGTAGGACACTTGGTAGGTTCAAATGAGAAAAAGGAAATAGTTCAGAATAAAATATAATAAATTAAAAAATATAACATAATAGAAAAATATAATGGTAAATATAATAGAAAAAATATTTGTTATAATCTCCATATCCTATTCGGCCATGATAATTAAGATGTGGGTTTGAACCGCAATATTTATCTTCGGAGATTAAAATAATCCTTTTCAATATTTATCTTGATGTACGAAACGTATGACATTGTTTAATTTAATGATTGATGTATTTAGACACAGGCATATCAAGCAAATCACTATGTGTCTATTTGGATTGAGGATTACAAAGGGATGGAGTGGAATATGAGGGAATGAAATTAATTAAATCATGTTCGGCTACATTTTTTATTTAAGTTAAGAGGTGTGAGGTGGAATAGCTAAACCCTCTAAACACCACATTTTTCATTCCACCAAATTGATGGAATGAGAATGGATAAATTAATTTAGATTAAATTAACCTCTTTTTCTTTTTTATTATCAAATTAAATTATTTCTCTTCTTATCAAATTAAATCACTTCTCTCTCTTACACACACATTGATATATATCATCATATATTATCTTTTTTCTAATACATCATCATATATTATACACATAAAATTTTATTCAAAATAAATATAAATATACTATTTAAAAATAATTTAATATTAATATAATATATTCAATCGGGTCGAGACGTAAAACCTGAATTCGTTCTCGACCCGACCCGGCCGGATGTCAAGAAAATGAGACTCGATCTTGACTCCGTTATCCACCGGGATTATTGATATCTAAAATAAGAATAAGAATAAGAATATGTTCTTATTGATATTTAGAATCAAACTGAGCTTACGAGATTATTTGATATGGAGTTTATGAATCTACGAAATAAGAACATTATTGTATAAGAATAAACTTGTTCTTCAAGTGTAACACTCCCGATTTAATTAAGATATTATTCGCTTTGAGTTATTGGTCCGCGCAAATTTAAAATGCGTATTTTCTACATAATTTAATGAGCACATGAGGTCAGCTCTAATATCATTATGTAACACTTCCTAGCCTAACAAAGATATTGTTCACTTTTAATTAGCCCACACGAATTTAAAACGCGTCTTGAAAAATGAAAGGGGTAGACATATAAGTATGACCAACATCATGTTTTACTTATGTGAGACTATTCGATAAGATCATCTTGATCCTTAAATCTTAGGGTGTTACGTACTTGCTATGGACTAAAACATTTTTTTCCAAATTTCAAAACTTCGGTAACGATTAAAATGGAAATGATTGCATTCTTGTTCTAATGCTGTTTGAATGTATGATTAAAATAAGAGGTTAGTTTTTATATTATTATGATACCAAAGAATTTTAGATAGGAGAACTATAACTCCCATAATTCATGCTATAAAGTAATTAACCATTTTCTAAAAAGAACAATGGCTTAATTACCATTCCATAAAAATAATTTAATGCAATATTATATTATTTAAGGAAAAAATTTATATGCTTCATAGCTCGCCTTGTTTCTTATCGTCTCCATTATTAGATCCCTATCCAACTGTGATAAATTATTTGAGAAATTTAATCATAAACTATTAGATGAAGATCTGATGATGTAAAAAATAGGGAACAATGTGAAATACGGAACAAAAAAATTGAATACATTATTTAGGCTGTGTTTGGATTGGAGATTTTAAGCTCTCGTAAATTCTCGAGAATTAATCGATTTGATAGAAAAGTTTGGAATGATGTTTGGATGAAAATGTGATGATGGAGATTTAAAAAGTTGATTTGATAGATAAGTTTTAATAGGTGTTTGGATAAAACATATGAACTAAGAATATAATTTATTATTTTATGAGATATAAATTATAGTACATAAAAATATGTTATTAATATTATAATGTACATAAATTATTATTATTTTATTTATTTATTTGATTAGCTGACCCCATCTAGTGGGATAAGACTTTGTTGTTATTATTATATTTATTTATTTGATTAAATATTATTAATATTATAATTTATGTACATCTTAAGATTCAAATATAATATATTTTTTTAAAAGACTAATTGAATAGTTTAATTAATAAAATATTTATAATTAGCAAATTAGATAGAAGAAAAAAAATTTAAGATAAACTAATTAATAACTAAAACATGAAATATGAAAGATAATTTAACATCATATTTATATAAAATAATTATATATTTATAACTTATTTTGAATACCATAATTAATAATTATACTAATATCATACTAGTTAATTTTTATTATGATATATTATAAGTAAAATAAATAAAAATATACGATAAATTATACCTAAATAAATTATAAATTTACGATAATGTATAAATAATAAATAAATATAATATATAAGAATATAATATATACATATAATAATATTATTAAAATAATATGTTATAAGTTTAAAAGTAGTTTCACCTATTTTTGGAGTTACTTTTAGACTTATGAAAAAAAATAAAAAAATAAAGTTGTTCTTGCAATTAGCAAGAACTTTTTAAATTCTTGCTAATTGCAAGAAGTTATGTCGGAACTTTTGGTCAAAAGTTTTTGCCGTACCACACGTGACGGGAATTTTGCAAGTTCCCGACATATGAGGTGTTTGGCAGAACAAAGGATTGTTCTATCATTTGTTCTGTTTCAAAACACAGCTTTAATGAATATATATATATTAAGTGAAACTATGAATTAATTTATAATGGACCCAAATTACAAAGTAAAAAAAAGGCAAGAATCTTGGGGATGCAAAAAACCCACGCACCTGATGGTTCGAAACTTGATTCTAATAGGTTTAATTTCTTATTAGTTCTCCATAACTAATCAATTATATAAAAAAAATTAAATTTAATATTTAAATGAAAAATATAATTATGATGATTTTAAAAACTGATTTGATAGATAAATTTTAATAAATATTTGAATAAAAAATAAGAATTAAAGAATTAATTTTTTATAATATAGTAAATATTATATTAAAATAATATAATAATTTAATATTATTTAAGATAATGTAAAAATAGCTTAAAAAATAATATTAAAAATAACAATAATTAATAATAGTTAATATAAACAATTATTTAAATAATATCTTAATATAATATAAATTCATATAATTAATTATCTAAAAAATATCTTAATATACTACAAATTAGATTATATATTTTTCTAAAATAAAATTTTTAATTAGTAAATTATATTGTAATATGATAAATATAATTATAATGTTTACATTAATTTCATTTAATTATTAATGGGGTTTTAACAATTATATGTCTATTAAGTGTAGTTAAATTTATTTTATATACTGTATAATTTATTTATTACAATTTACTTAATATTATGGTTCAATACTTATTTTAAAATAATTTACTTTACTTTATATTATAAATCTTTATTTATTTTATTTAATAGTAGAAAACTTAATAATTAAATTTTATTTTAATTAATTAATATTACCTCTTCATAAAAGTAAGTAATATTATTTTAAATATTGTTTAAAAACTTTTTCTGTTTCTATGATGTGAGACCGATCGTGAAAGTAAAAAAAAAAAAGAAAAAAGAAAGACAGTTCACGGACAGTGAGAACTTTTTGGAACTTTAATTGTTGATCCAAATTCTCACGGACAATGAGAATTTTTTAGTGAGAAGTTCTTGATCAAAATTAAAATTTTACTCACGAGAACTTGGGCATAGGCATGTATTTGACAGAATTTGGACAAACTTTTGATTCAAGTTTTCACGTCAAGCACGGTCATAATGATTATATTTTAGTTCTAAAAGCGTTAGCAAGATTTCATCGAATCCTTTTTAGTTAGATTGCAAAACCTATGTAAAAGTTATTTTTAGAAAACTAAATCGATTAGGCCCATCAATTTTATTTGATATTTGGTTGGGAAATATAATAAAATAAAAAATAAAGGTTAATTACATGTTTATGTGAAAATTGAAAAATCGAAAAAATATCAGTGAGAGGAAAATGATAGACTAATTAAAAAACATATTATTAACGAATAATGTTTAAAATATATGTATTATAAATACAGTAAAGATACATTACAAATATAAATAATAATATCAAATTAATCTTATCTATATAGTTTTTTAAAAACCTTATTATATATTAAATAAAAAATCAATATGTATAATAAATATACGTGCAACAAATATTACACAAGTAATAATAATAGTTTTCATCCAAGGTTATAATTTATAGAATTTATCATAATATTATTAACTAATCAACGACTTTTATAAATGTCACACGAAAAAAGAAAACAAAAATAAATAAATAAAATCCAACCAAAATAATAGGAACTAAAAAGTGATAATAATATCACTTTCCAACCCAAAATGGTGTTACAGTGGAAAGGGCGAACTGAAACGCTTTTCCAAAACAATAATTTACTTTTTCTTAGAAGAGAGTATGTAAGTATTTTTTTAACATTAAAACATATATTTTTTATATATGATAAATTATTTATAATTTTTATCTAAAGTATTTTAAATTAAATGAAACTAGCATAATTAAAAAAAATAAAATAACCTTTTGAAACATCTGGTCGAGTCGAATTAATCATATTTGTAAAATTACAACTCTTATGTGGCCTGTTAAGTTCGAATTTGATCTATTTAAATTTGGATCTGTTCAAATAAATATCATCGGATGAACCCAACCTAATAAACACCGCAATAAATATTACTTTGAGCTAAAAAAATTATCTTGAAGGCGAGTGAGCATTATGAAAGCCGAGTATATTATTTATTTTACATTTTAAATACATAATTATGATTAATTATTAAAAAATATTCATATCAACAAGAAATTTCTACACACACGTCAACATATAAAATGTTTTAATAATGAATTTCAAAAACATATTTAAAATGTGATTATTAATATTATACTTCGCATATGTTAATAAATAATTTTGAACATTTCACACAAACATTGTACCCATTACCAAATTTGGGGTGGAGTGGATAACAACTTCTCGTCACTT
Organism: Pontederia crassipes; assembly: GCA_030549335.1. Taxonomy (NCBI): domain Eukaryota; kingdom Viridiplantae; phylum Streptophyta; class Magnoliopsida; order Commelinales; family Pontederiaceae; genus Pontederia; species Pontederia crassipes. Next base: position 44,662,836 of record CM060190.1, read on the forward strand.
AAGCAAATGTTTCAAATTCGAATCTTTGTGGATGGATGAAAAAAAATTCTGCTGAAAGTCTCATCTGTCATAATCAGACATGCTGCTCGGGACGACACTAAAATAGTCAGACTCAATGAACTCCACTCATGACTAGTACATATAATTCTTAGCGTCAGCTAGATTGGACGATTGATGTCGCTTCTCGGACACTGGGTGCAACCGAAAAAAGAAAAAAGTAATACTTGTAATGTTAATCAACCATGGATTAAAAATATGATTCAATCCAAATTTTTTTCTTGCGCATAACTTCTTCGTGTTTGTGGATTTAATGCTTCAGCAGTTCTGGAATGAAAGTAATTAATTAAACATCATGGCGTCTAAAAGTAGAACACATAATTGTTAATCTTTTTTTCCAAAAAAAAAAATCCACATTGTATGTTTATGCTTGCAATGATGTCGTGACAAATATTAATTAATACATAACTTTGACTTATCCTAAAGTTTATTATCACCACACAAAAGTCGTCATAATTTATTTATGCACCCTATCCATAAAAGACATTATCCAAAACATTAAAATGAATATAAATCAATATTACATTTTCTTTTTTTCCAAATCTCTTTTGAGAAATACATTGTCCAAGGAATTTAAAAAAGTACTTTTAATAAATTGACTAAGCCAACAAGCAACGCCCAGTATTTGATTCCATTGAACTAATATTTCAGCTGATTTTGATATTTGTCTGAGGTAACTAATATTTATCATTTATTTCAATTTGTTGAGTAATTAATTGGGTACCTAGTAAATGAATTATATTCGCACCATGAAATTAACTTAGAGTATAATTAACTGATCATAAATAAATTAATAATTTCAAGCTAATAAACCTTAGAGAATGACATGACGCAAACATGTGTACATGTGACAAAAATATATCCTCAGAGTTGGTTCCTAACTTTAAAATTTAATTCTCTTCTGATTAACAAATGGCTAAAAAATAAAATAAAATGCTGAATTAAATCCGATACTATTTTTACCCTGATCTTTTTTATGTTTTCGGATTAAAAATACTGTCTACGTGATAAATTAAAACGAAAAAGAATTATAAGGAAAACAGTAGTTGGCCACGACGACTATGTATAATTAATAGATTGCGTGTGGGAATATTTAAATAATCAAGATCCTTATATAGACATTTATTGTATTTTGGGTGTTGAAATCTGTCCTACATATATATATTTTATCATCATAATAATATTAATAATACAAATGATTTCAGTTGTAAAAGGAGAATACATGAGAGAGGGACATATATCGTGATCACGACATGGTCTTCTATTGTACTTGCTCGTATGCAATTGGCTTCCTCTCTCTCTCTCTCTCTCTCTCTCTCTCTCTCTCTCTATATATATATATATATATATATATATATATACTCTCTCTCTCTCTCTCTATATATATATATATATATCAGCTAGCTAGCTAGCAATGATGAATTTATTAATCTCCTGTCATGAGCGCAGCAATGGTTTAGACTTGTTCTTGAGGTCGTTGTTTACATGCAAAGCTCTCGTGAATGCATATAATTTATGGATAGATGTATATATGATGAATCAATGAAGGCCTTCCTGATTAATTCTCATGCATCTTCCTCTTCCTCCTCATGCATCTTCCTCTTCCTCCTCTGTTGGTCTACGTTGGTGCATCTTGATATATTCTTGCAAGAGCTCGGTTCAGGCAAAGTAAATTAAATCAAAGCGATCCGGACCGGATTATTATGGACCGGGGCGGTCATTGTGCACATTGCGCCTGCGGCGGCGACGGCGGCGACACGTCACCGTCGTCGAAGATGTACTTCTTCATCCGAATCGGAACGGTGCTGCTGACGGTCATCTCCGTGTTCATGATGGGATTCGCCATGGAACACCTCCATTGCACCGGCGCCTTTATGTATGTATATATCCTCTCTCTCGCACACTCCAATTTGTCTATTACGTGTCAATCTTAGCAAGAGTGAGAATCTCTAGTTATTGATATTATTATGTAAAACTTAATTCTGAAATTGATTGCAGAACTTAATTCATGTATGTTTAGGATTATATTTTCTTGTTTGATTAGATATAACTCTTTGCTGATTAGTGTAACACTCCCAAATTGACCAACGCCACGTGACGAGGATATATTCGAAGGTGCTACGAAAACACTTTGACATTGATTAAAACTTGACCAAATCTCAATAAAAGCGATAACATGCCAATAATAGAAATAAAGAAGGAAAGAAATATCATAAAAACGGAAGTATCAAAATATTACAAAGTTCATGATAGTCATAATATCCTAATTACATCAAGCTCATAATGCGGAAAATAAAGATAAAGATAACTAGGCCCTCTGTTGGTTCATATGCTAATAATATTTGAATTACATCAAGCTCATAATGCGGAAAATAAAGATAAAGATAATTAGGCCCTCTGTTGGTTCATGTGCTTTAGCATCGTTGGTCGCGGCACACGATCTGGACATCATCACTGACCTGGCCCTGTGGAAATCAACACAGAGGAGAAGGTTCTCCCGTAAGCTATACAACCTAGTGGGATCCATAAGTACACAATGCATAATAATAAATAGCAATAGACAGAATTAGTAATCACTTGTAATAAGATCAGATTTGAGAGCATAAGATCATTCAATTCAGATTCCAAATACCCCAAGCGTCGCCCTGAAGTAATGATTAAATATCATTAAATGACGTAGAAAGTTGAAAAAAGATAACGTAGAAAGTGTAAATTATTCCACATATTGGCAATTTGTTCTTCCCCTCCCCCTCTGCCATATGATCCAAGAGCACTTGGAGGAAGAATTAATATGTAATCTCATACCTCCTTATATAAGTTTCTCCTATTAGTGAATGTAGTGTGCATTACTAATATATTTTCTGTTAAGATTTTTGTACGAGAAAAATTATGCATAAGAATAAAATATAAAAAATTTAAGACAAAGCAAAATTTTATTATATGAAAACAGAAGAGAATTATAAGATATATTACTTTCTATTTGGATCCTAAGGAATTTATATAGGACTCCATTTTACGTATGAAAAAGGATTTATTGGGACTATGAATTAATTTTTAAAAAATTGAACACCTATTTCGTGATAAGAAAATAAATCAATTGTGAATCACATACAAAATACCCCATAAAGTCTTACTTCAATAGCGTCTTTTAGTTCGGATTTTTAATTGGGATAGAATTCAATGCATTAATTAGGAACATTTTATCACTTAAAATTTGATATTAAAGTATTTTGATAAAAAAATACAACCCCGTTTCATCGTTCTACTAATATGATAAGGTAATGTAGAAGAGTTGAGAAAGCAAAGAAAAAACACATATTCTTTTTCTTTGTAAATTTCTGTAAGCTATTATTTTTTTCATGTTTTTTTTTATATGTTGGCATCCTATATTTTGGTTATAAGAGTATCCAAAGGCCTAAAAATTGAAAAGAAAAAAGAAGAAGAAGAAGAAGCACATGGTTATTCTCTCATCATGAAGTATGAAACTCTGAAATTTCAAGATTGACGAGTCGACAGATTGCACCATCTTTGACACATCACTACACATTCCTGTAATATTAGACGACGAAGATATAGGAAAAAAATAGTACTTTCTTTAACAAGGCCAGTTAAATAAAATGATAACAATTAATAAATCAATATGCATCATTGTAATACAATTAGATCAATTGATTATATGACACGAGAGTTGATTCGTATCATTAAAACGGGACACATCTTTTAATGTTATTGATAAGTACTTTGAATAATATGGTTAATTAATTTGCTTTTACTGTTGGCGTGCAGATATTTCATAATATCCAATGCGGTGGTCTTCCTCTACTCGGTGGCTGCACTTGCGGCCGGAGCAAACCCTTCTTACGACGACGACTCCGGCACTTGGTTGTTGCCCATGGTGGACATGGTCGTCGCGGCGGTGCTGCTCACCAGCTTCGGCGCGGCGTGCGCCGTCATATTCGCCATCAGCAGCTTCGCGTTGCTCGTCAGCATCGCCATCGCCATGACCCTGCTCTCCTCCATCGCTTACGTCCTGCTCTTCGCCCATGGCATTGTTGCAATCCACACACCACAGGACGCAGCTGCCTGAACTGTACGTACATTGCATTTGCATATATGCGTGCATGCAATGTTCTCTCGTTCTGACTCCATGTTGGTTGCTGTAAAAATTGGCTTCTTCTTTTTTCTTCTTCATTTTGTGCTCCAATTAATTAATGTCGTCACAAACAATATTCAGTGCATTTGCATTCTATCATCTTTTTTTTTCTTCTGAAGAATAACGTCAAGTTAATTAGCAATCTAATCAAATTGGCTAAATGGGCTTGTTTGAAAATTTGTGACTAGCTGCCAAGTTAATTATTTTTTATATATTTTATTCTTAGAAAATAAGAAAAGTAAGTTTTATATATAACTTAATATGCATAATACAAAATTTTAAGATAAAAGTGAAGAGGACAAAAGTGAAGAGAATGAGAGAATTTTTTTTTCTGTTTGGTGCTGCGTGAATAATTTTAAGTTGCTTTTTCTTAGAAAAATATATATCATATAAGTATTTTTTTAAAAAAAAAAGCTAAGAGGAGATCCTGCAAATGAAAGCTCATACCTGCTGCACAAATATTTTCCAAAAATCACACAAAATATGGATCCAATTTCTTGGAATGTTGATTTGGAAGGGAGAACGTTGTCGGGCAAGCTAACATAAGACATTTTGTTTCTTTTTACTGATAGGGTTGAGATGAAATAGGAAGTGATTTCTTTTGGTTTAAGTAAAATCTCAAATTTAATTTGTGTAATGTAAAAAAAATTGTTGAAAATTTCATTGGTGACATGAGACAACAGTATTAGATTAATTAAACTTAATAATAGATCGACTTTCAATTTATGAATAATGTACATAATTATTAACGTGGCACGAGTTGAATTCTCGACCTAGCTTCGCAGACACACAAGAGAGGGAGAGAGATTTTTATGCTTGTTATCCTTTTGTTTCTTCGGCTTTATTTTAACTTGACCCAACCCCAAACTCAAATTATATCCAAATTTTGATGGATTGTTTTAAGGGAATTTTGATCGGATTAAGATGGATAAGTTGAGAATAAACGGAATAAATTTCAGCCATGGCATTCAACTTAGGGGGTGTTTCAATTAATGTCATCCAACTTTATTTTGTAATACCACGATTATATAACTTTAGAAACGTTTCAGCCGCGGTCATCAAGATCGCTTATGGCCAGTAAACTCGTTAATTGCAGATGTGGATGCTTACGTAACAATCATATCAATATTTTCTCTCCTTCATGTCAAATTAAAAAAATAAAAATACCACGTTAGTATTTTTCTCTTTGCTCTGTCCAAACTTTATTGTGGTCATCAAAATTTTCAAAACTTTTAGAAAATTTCATTCAACTTTCCAATTTTTTAATCATGATCATCATTAAAAGCTTAAAATAAAAAATAAATACAAATAATATATAATTTATAAATAAATAAAAAAAAATTGAAGGCACTTAAAATCACCCGGTACATTTTTTTGGCACGGCCACTCGAATCAAGCAATGTGAATTAAATATATAATATTATGATAATTAATAATTTTTAATTAAGTAAGTAAAAATTAAAATAATAACATACCAATTATATTTTTTGCCCTAAAATTTTAAATATTAAAAAATATTATAATTAGAAAAATAAAATTATTTTTCGCGCAAAATTTCATTAAGGCCGAACAAGTGGTATTGGGTCAACCAACGGGGTGCTGGGCACGACTCAACACCTAGTGGGTTGCTGAGCCAAATACGAGTTTTTTATATAATATTATGATAATTAATAATTTTAATTTTAATATTATGATAATTAATAATTGGGCTCAACAACCCATTGGATGTCGGGTCATGGTCAACACTCCACTAGACGACCATGTATGATTTGATTCGGTCCCAATAAAATTTCACACGAAAAAATATTTTTATTTTTCTAATTATAATATTTTAAAATATTTCAAATTGTAGGGCAAAAAGTATGATCGGTACATTATTATTTTAATTTTTATTCCCTTAATTAAAAATTAAAAATTATCATGATATTATATATTTAATACACATGGCTCGATTCAAGTGGGTCGTGCCAAAAAATGTACCGAGTGAGTTTAAATGCCTTCATTTTTTTATTTATATATTATATATTATATATTATTTATTTTAAGCTTTTAACGATGATTGCGATTGAAATTTTGGAAAGTTATGACCTTATTTGAAATATTTGAAAAGTTGGATGACACATACAAAATTAAGTTTGGACAGAGAAGAAAAAAATATTGACGTTGCATTTTTATTTTTTAATCTAATGTGAAAGAAAGAGAAAATATTGACGTGGTACCACGTAAACATCCATGTCAGCGCAACATTAGCGACTAAGAGGTTTACTAACTATAACCAGTCGTGATAGCCGTGGTTGAAATGTTTCTAAATTTTGATGATAGTGATATTATAAAATAAAGTTGCATGACCTTACTAGGAACACCTCCTAACTTGGATGGCCATAGTTGAAATTTACTCGACAAGCAAACCTTTTTAAATTGAGTCGGATCATGAAATTACTTAATTATTAAAATAAAAAATATAAGATTTTCAGCATATAAAATAATGTTAATGAATATAATAATTTTACTTTATTTTAACATAATCTAAAGTTTTAAATTGTATGGAATCGATTAACTTTAAAAAAAACGCATATACACTAGAAACATGTGAAGTGTGATGGTTTTGATCGTGTTCGAAAAATTAAAATTCGTACATGGTCAAATCGGTTGGGTCCAACCCGACTAAGGACATGAACTAATCTAATCTCAAAGATGGTCGAATCATGTGGTCAACTCAATTGGGTGACACCCCCCTGCCTTTTATTATTAAAAATTGCAAATGGAATGGTGCAGTTGAAATATTCAGCGATAGAATGAAAAAAAGACAAATAAAAATTGACACAAAAGTTGTATCCGTTGTTTACCACCGGAAATAAACATAATGCATAATTGGAGGAAAATAATTTTTTATATATTACGGGGTGTTTTTTTTTCCTTTTTTGGTCACGCAACAACAAATCCGTTAATTAAAGAGCGAGAATACCAGAAGGAGAATTATGGAGACACCATGTTAATTAGTTTAGCAATGAAATGCATTATTAAATAATATAAATTCAAAGAATGGTGACGGTGATTAATTAGAGTATTAAGTCGTCATCTCCTTTTTTTCTCTTTTTATTTACATCATTCAAAATTTTGGTGAGAAATACCGATGCACGTGTTAATAGTATTAAGATCACATAAAGCAGGGATTTTAAGCTCATTAACTATATAGTTGCACAGGAGAGACTACTCAGTTGAGTAAGTTAGCACCATTTGCTCAGCACCTTACAAAGCGGATTGATGATCGTCCAAATCAGATTTCAGATCATATTAAATCAAACATCATCCAGATTTGATCCGATGACCCTCTTGAGATATCTCATGAGATATCTCCCTCCCTCCCTCCTCCTCCCCTCATGCCGACCGCCAACCCTCTTCGTCGTCGGTCGCCCTTCATCGTCGGTCATCCTCCTTCATCGTCGGCCACTCCCTCCCTCTCTCTTTCATGCACGCGATCGAATTGTAGCGACCACCATCATCGATCCAAAATTACGCCAATCGCCTTGTCATAGATATGGATCGTCGCAGATCCATCGCCAGTCGCCACTGTTGTCACCTCGTTGCAGATCCATCGTCGGCCCCCTCCCTCCCTCCCTCTCTCTCGCGTGCGCGATCGAATGGCGGCGGCCACTGTCGCCGATCTCGATCGATCCAGAATCACGCTGATCACCTTGTCGGATCATCGTAGATCCATCGTTGTCGCCCGATGTCGCATCGCTGTGCCCGATGTCATCTCGCCGCCGCTCGATGTCGCCTCGCTGTTGCTCTCGTCGTCGTCTCACCGCCGTTGTCGCCCGATGTTGCCTCATCACCGCCGTCGCCCGATGTTGCCTCATTGTGGCCTAATGTCGCCTTGCTGCCGCAGCCAAAGATTGCCGATGTAATGCCCCGAGACCTACGTGACTTTTACGTGCTCAAAGACACTACACAATCTTGTATAAAATATTTTTGCAGAATAAAATTTATTAAGCGCGGAATATAAATAATAAATGCGAAATATTTTTCAATAATAATAGCTAATAATCCATAATATTTAAAATAACTAAAAAATCAATAACTTCACAATTCTAATAAATTAAGAAATAATAAAAACTAGACAACTCAATTTAGAACATGTGCAACATCTATTTGTCGTTAAGCATAACCACCTGCAGGATCATCCTCTATCAAAACACTCTGATGTGTACGGATCCAGGTACATGAAAATATCCATGACTATAAAAATACTCAGTATATGGGGTCTACTAAATAATCAATATGCTCAATAAAAAATAAGATATGATAATGACAAGTCAATTGAGCAATCAATATAATAATCAATTAATAATAATGATTTATTAATATAAGCAATTATATCATGTTATTGTCAAAAGATCAATCGATAGCGATAACAATTAAGAATTGTATGATCAATATGGCATTGTTCAATTAATAGTAGAGCATTGGATCGACGATTCAATTTAACAATAGGAGAATAAAGCCATAGATCAATAGGAAGGATTATGTTAGATGACCGATCAATATTGATTTAACAATTAAAAATATCAATGATGTCTGATCACCATGGAACTATTCAATTTAACAATTTTCAATTCAATATCAATGGTCATTGGTCAATAACAATTTCATTCGATTCAATGCTCAATGTCAATTAACACCAATATCCAAATGATTATGATCTATTCAATTAAATTTGATTTCAATCAAACTCAATTCAATTTTAATTCAATTCAATTCAATTTACAATGTCTGAAGTTATCCAATTCAACGAGGAGTGCTCGGTCAATTAAGAGAAACTCTATGTCTTTTTCATATAGGCCAGTGAGAGATCAGTGCCAAGACAAGCTATCCAATAATATAGCGCTAACAATGATTCGTGAATTATGAGAGACCATGACCAAATACATGACATCTATAACTTCTCTAAAGGATGATGACGCCTCAAACTTTTAGGTATATTATCTGTCTCATTCAATTCAATTCAATAACAATGTCACAGGAGTTTAGAGACAATCAAAGAATATAGAGACCCAACAGCTTTCAACTTTTATTTTGTTCACCTAAAATGTCTATTTTTTAGTAATTTAATTTAGGTGAAATAAGACCAAATAAAAAATACTACTGGATCAATATCATAATCAATTATAAAATTAAATATGATAATAAAATATGATCAAATATGATGGTGATAAGATCTAATATGATGACTAAATATGACAATAGTATAATCAGAATGATAGCATTAGATCCGCATAATAATAATACAATCAACATATCATATTCTAATAATAATAATAAAATAATTATTATAAAAATGATAATTTATATAAATAATTAATAAAAATAACTCACAAGTATTTTTTTCTATTTCTTTTTTTGTTGATAAAAAATTTAATAAATGATTTTCCTCGTCGAAAAAATAAAAAAAATGAAGAAAATAGTTATCCTTTCTCTCGCATCTAATGTCCTCCTTAATTTGGCTTTGTTGGAAATGCGTGCCTTTTTTTCACCTTTCTCTCTCCAAACATGTTATGGCCAATTAATTTATATCTTAATTCTCTCTCTTCCTTCCCACGTCATCGACAGAAAGCCCATTGCTTTTTCTTTTTTTTTTCTTTTAATCTCCTCCCTCCATGACTCGGCAAGACATACTTTTTTTTCTTTTACATTACCGCACGCTATGATTCTTTCTCTTTCTCCTTCGGCGTAAAATACTGCAACTCCTGAGATGTCAAATATTACATCTCTCTCTCTACCAATTTGGCGACCCATCAATTTTGATTGAAATCACTTTCCTATTGTCTGACGCAAGCCGAAACGTCGTCATAATTTTAGCGTCTAGAAAGAATTCCCAATAATTCTACAGTCTGAAGTAAACGCGAAAGTGAAGTTTTACGAAATTTCTAAGGCAGAGTTTGAATTCGGAACATTTCGCGAAATATTGCGAAATATTTTTAAACAATTTATATAACACCCGATTTAAAAAATAATAATAAAATAAAATAAATAGATAATTAAGTGGATAAGATCAAGAGTAGACAACTAAGCCTATGTATAAGATTATGGATAAGATCAAGAATGGACACATATACAAATGAATGGATAATGTTATGGATAAGATCAAGAATGGACACCTATGTTTATGAATGGATAAGATTGTGGATAAGATAAAAAAGGGCAATGTGGACATTTTCTCTCATTCAAAATTCTTATATAAAGATGACCTCTTTTGGACATCCTTTTTTTCTCTCCCTCACTTCTCTCTCTTCCTCCTTGAGGCATTTCATCCAGCAAGAATGGGGCATTCCAGTAAGGACTTCATCTAGGTTAATTTACATTTCTGCATCATTTAATCACTAGGGCCATTACTCACTCCCTCTCCCCCATTTGGATTGCTTTCTAGGTGGAGAACAATAAGGAGAAGGGTTCTTGGTGTTTGAAAAGGCTCAAGCTAGGAGCAATCAAGAATTAAGGTGGGTGATACCGAAATCCTCTGTATAACATGATTAGAAATTGATTGAAAATTAAGGTTCTTGTGTTCTTGATGGAAGAGAAGTATGAAATGGAATGATTGATTGCTTTTCATGTGTTTGATGCATGTTCTATGATTCTTATGATTGTAGATATATTTTGTATTAGTCCTTCATGCTTAGATGGTTGATTGAATGCCTTGATTGCAATTTTAGATTGAAATTCGTCGTTATTTCTATTCTGTCCGGTTTCTATTTTCATACAGACCGGTCGATCGATCTTGTATATCGGTCGACCGGTGATGAGATTATCGGTCGACCGATCCTTGGAGACTGGTCGACCGATCAATCTCCCGAGCCTCGTATCGTTCGGCCGATCGACCGATCGAAACTCCTTTTTAGTCTGTGTTATCGGTCGATCGATCCAGAGATATCGATCGACCGGTATATAGAATTTGTTCACTATGTTTTGTAAGGACCAACCGGTCGACCGATCCAGAGATATCGATCGACCGGTGTCCGAAAAATGGTCGACCGACCAGTGAGGACCGGTCGACCGATATCTGTCCAGATTGCATATTGATTTCTGTTTTGAGTATTGGTTTGATATATAGTCTTTCAATGCTTGTATTGTGCTACTCCTTACTGTTTGGCATGTTATGTGATTGAATCATTGATCTTGTTTGACCTGTCCTATGATTCAATCCTATTATGACATGCAAGTTTGGCAAAGTGATAAAGTGATTAAGTGAGAAAGTTATGAACATGTTTATAGGAGTGGTGGTCAGAGCTTAAGCTGAGTGCTCATTCGGACGGGTCGCTCCCTGAGCCATGGCTTGATCTCCCATTGACCGCACGAAGCTGTATTTGGTCGCTCTGACATAAATCCCTCAAGTTAAAGGCACCACAAGGTACCTAATGTTAAGTGAAAGTAAGAGCACAAAGAATATAGACAAGTGACATGAACATGATGAACAAAGCATGATTATTGATCTAGTATGATCTCTGAAATTTTTATGATTATAAGATTGACTCATGATCTCTAACTCTTTTATCCATCGATATCTCAAGTGAATGATCTTATGCTTAAATCTGATCTTATTGCAAACGATTACTAATTCAGTCAATTGCTATTTATTATTATGCATTGTGCACTTATGGATCCCCACTATGTTGTATAGCTTACGTGAGGATCTCCTCTCCTGTGTTGATTTTCACAGGGTCAGGTCAGTGATAGTGTCGATATCGTGTGCCGCGACCAGCTATGCTAAAGCACATGAACCAAGAGAGAGCCTAGTTATCTTTATCTTTATTTTCGCATTTTGAACTTGATGTAATTCAGACATTATGACTATCATGGACTTTGTAATATTTTGGGACTTTCACTTTTATGATATTTCTATCTTTTCTTCCTTATTCTTATTATTGGCATGCCATTGTTTTATTTGAGATTTGGTCAAGTTTAAGTCATTGTCATAGGATTTTCGTAGCGTCTTCGAATAGATCCTCGCCACGTGACGTTGATCGATTTGGAGGCGTTACAGCTTAGGTGATGGAAATAAAAAATGTTTTCGTCGCGTGAACTCGACGTGACAAATGTTCTCGTCCAATGTTCTTGCCTTCGGCAAGAATATTGAATGTTCTTGCCGAAGGTAAGAACATTTGCTTTTTTTTTTCAACGTTTGACTTTTTTTTATTTCATCTATTTTTTTAATTAGTTTATAACGTATGTATATATAATTTATAATATATTAATACATTATTAAGGATATTATAAAATAATTTATTAAATGTTATTAATTAAAAACTATAAAATAATTATTCCTAATAATTAATAAATAATTTATTAATTAAACTATTCAATTATTTTTTAAAACAATATATTATATTTGGATCTTAAAATGTATGTAAATTATAATATTAATAATATTTAAAATATTTAATCAAAATAAATAAAAATAATATTAATAATATAAAAATTTATGCAAATTATAATATTAATAATATATTTTTATTTATTATAATTTTATACCTCATAAAATAATAAATTATATTCGTAGTTCTTACTTTTTATCCAAACATCTACTAAAATTTATCCATCACATCAACTTTTTAAATCCTCATCATTACACTTTTTCATCCAAACATCAACCTAAACTTTTCTATCACATCAATTAGTTCTCGAGAACAAAAGTTCTCTCAATATTCCCATACCAAATGCAGTCTAAGGAAAAAGAATCCCCATGACGTGTTCTTTTTTTTATTTCGACTTCAAACGCGGCATTCGATTCTCTCTCCAGCACACTTGCGACCTCAATCTTTCCACCATCAGATGTATCATTATTATTTTTTTCTCTCAATCGTCGATAGAATTAAAGGCACAATGTGAAGTCAATACCAAACACAATATACTTAAATAAATAATCATATTACGGTGCAATAAACTTATGGGTCCCCCCACGTATTTCTTTTCACGCACAGTCATTCGACGTCAAATCACGTCTTGCCGTCGGACCATCGTCGGACATCAAGAATTAAAGAGAAGGAAATTCTTTTGACTGCCACGCTAAGAATTTATTTATAAGGCTCTAGATACTCGGTTTTCAATTCATTTATAACTTCTAATTCTAATCAAATTTAATCTTTTAATTAATATTTTTTAACAAATTATAATTTATTTTAATAATTAAATAATTCTGAATTTAATTAAATATCCCATAATACATTTTTATCCTTAATTAAACTCCTCAAATTTTCTTTTATTTCAGAATTATTAAATATAATAATATTAATGGCCATAATTTTCAAAATTAAAAATAAAATACTCATTATTAAATATTAAAAAAATTGGGGTTGTTAGTCCGGACGTCCTAGGGAGAGAGATAGAGAGATAGGGATAGTGGGATACAAAAAGAAGAAGATATGAGAGAGGGGAGATGCCATCCAATATCTCGTGAGATATATTAAAATCTCACACGCAATCATCTAGCCATTCGATCTAATCTGAACGGTGTCAATCGGCTGCACAAGGTGCTGAGCAAATGATGCTCAGCACATTCATTTTACCATATATATATATATATATATATATATGTGTGTGTGTTTAGGTGTACCTCAAAAGTTTACTTATTCTTTTAAATTCTGTAGTAAAATCATGTGTATATATGTATATTCATGTATCAACAAACCTTTCATAAATACTTCCCACATGGTAATACATGTTTTGAGATTGTTCCTCTAGATATAGAGCTATCTATTTTTTCCCCCTTTTCTCGATTACATGTAAAACTACTTCTTGACGTAAATCCCCTTCCCATGCATGGATCTGCTAACTTCCTGTATGTGACTTATTCAAATAAGCTGAGGGATACATTATTCTTTTTCTCGCTAATCAAATAATCTTGTTCCTACATAATGTCCAGGATTCCTCCACTTCACAAGATCCAGCAATGCAAAAACTGAACCTGCATGGAACATAGGGATACACGTCATAATTAGAAACTAATTCATATATTTTACAGAATATATATTTTGCTAAAATTCCATGGTCTCTGAATACGTATATATACCTTTCATAAACCTAGTAAAACATAGTAGATAATGGTTACGGGAACAGATATAAATATCCCTGCAATTATCCTGCATTCATTCAACGTAAGGCAGAGTTTATTAATATATATAATTGATCAATTGATTATAACTATATATATATATATGCTTTAAATAATAAAAAAATCATACGTACGATGTGCTCATGATTTCCGGATGCACACGGTACTCTTCTGCGTAAACAAAAGAACTTATTGCAATCGGAAGAGCAGCCTGCAAACATGTATACATAGAAATGAAGACGTCACACACTAATTAAATATTCGTAAAATTCGCTACAGGTCATAATTTATATCATGGTTTTAATTAGTAAAGCATGCTTTGTTAACAATCACGATTCTTTAAATTAAACATAATGCTTTTATGTGTCAAGAACGGCATCAATTAGTAAACATATTTTTAGATATAAAAAACAGAAAGAGTATATATACAGATTAAGTATCATCACAAAGCGAATATTTTCAATTGTCCCATTACATTTTTTTTGCTTGTTTGATGGACTAAATTAATTGATAATTAATAGACCTGCACGATGCCCGTTCGTAAGATATCGGCATGCAGTCCAACGGACACTGACGCCGCCGCCATCGTTGCAGGGCCGACTACGAACTTCATGACCATGGCCAGGATTGCAAGGGAATATCCACATGAAATAAATCGTTTTTGCCGAGCCATAAAAGTGCCTGCATGCATGCAGTTGCAATTGTTATATAATAATAACTATATATTAAATTAAGAGATCGAGTTGCATGGCGAATAATAATCAATTTTAATTATTCATTTAATATTTACAATTAAAGTTATTAACTTAATTACTAGCTTGTTCAGTAGAATACAAGCCAATTAATAGTGTATATATATGTGTGTGTGTGTGTGTGTGTGTGTAATCATACTTAATTAACTTACCAATGCTAAACATGGCCAAGCCAATGGCTGATTGGGAGATGACTAACAGTGAGTTATCAATGATGTCAGGCAACTTGATATCCAACCTGCATATATATTATATAAATGCATTAATATCAGCATGTTTTATAACCATGATGCATGCCAGAATTGGTAGTGACAGGAATCAAATTAAAATGTCAAGGAAATATGATTCCTATACCCCGACTTAATTATCTCATCGGAGCTTTAAAGCCCTTGCAAAATAGATGTGACATGTTTATGGTGTCTGATCGCTGATGCACATATGAATACCATCTGATCTGATGTGCAACAATATATATAGTATACCTGAAGGCGATGAAAGACCACACGAGGCCAAGAATACTCGCATGCGTGCTGGGGTTCTTTAGGATCTTCTTCACCGCCATCACCAGGATCACCCTCACTAAAATCTTTGGCGCTGCCGCCGCCGGCATCTCTGTGATGCACTCGTCAGCGATGTCAACCACCGTGTGATCTCCGTCGCCCTCGGCCACCGGAACGACCGCCGAGCTTGCACCAGTACTGGCATGCAGCTCGAACAGTTTGTTCTTTGCCGCCATGTACTCGAACAGGAAGAGCACGAACACGTACCAGAACCCGAACTGGAGGACGACGATCTGCACCATCAGGCTCTCGGACATGGGGCCGTACATACCGCCCAGGATGGGCACGCCCATGACGATGGTGTTCGGCAGCGCGGCGAGGGAGAATAGCGTGACGACCCACGCCAGCGAGCCCCTGGCGCTGAGCCGCGCCCACGCGACGAGGGCCATGAGGACGACCACCTTGTGGACGGCGTCCGCGGCGACGAAGCGGAGGTTCATGGCGTAAGGGTCGTTGGCGGCGATCATGCGGAAGATGAGCAATGGCACGGCGAACAGGGCGACGAAGTGGTTGATCCCTGCGCATTGCTCCAGGCTGAACACGCCGCGCCGGAAGGACGCGTAGCCGAGGCCCATGGCCGCGTAGAGCGGGGCCATCGCCTTGACGACATGGTAGAGGGTTGCAGCAGAGATCATACTCGAGGATCACTTCTTTCTCCTGCTCAATATCGATCGATGTAATCAATCAGAACTCCTCCACAGCTTCTTGGGTGCATGCATGCACGCAGCTGGGTTTTTGGTCATGTACAATGTTGACACAATGACATATTTATAGTGGCAACAGGGAATGTGCTCGCATGGCCGACACATGCAAGGCTTGGTATTGCTTCCTTAGTGGTTCATAAGTACAGGAACCATGCACCTCTACTAAATCTAATTAAGTACCGTACTTTGACTCTCGCAGCTGTCGTGTTTCTGACCTCGCAAACATTTGATAATAATTTTTATTTTCCACTGGTCGCAACATCTAAATATTTAATTTGTTTAGTTTATTTCTTGTAGACTACGATTTTTTTTTATATTTTTGGTTTTTTCCATATATATATATATATATATATATATATATATATATATAGAACTTATAAGGAGAATATACCGTATATTTTAGTTCTTGGAAGAATGATGGAAGGCATGGTTGGAATCGGCGTATCGATGTATAAAATTATATTGAGCGGGCGACACGGCCCTGCTCTTGCGATTATTATTAACTAATAAATCAAATGGCGTAAATTACATATAATGTTGTCTCTCATTGAACGAATTGAAGAATTAGGGTTAGAGTTACATTTTGTCGTCACTGCTGACGAGTGGAGTTTTATGTCAGGGCTTGCATGGGCATGTCGTATGCATCTGTTACGCGATGCTCGATTGCCTGACTGTAATATATGTATTCTTTACGCATGATTTAATTCACATAACAATTGCTTGGTACAAAATGCATGTATGGGGTATAATTAATATTTTGACATACATAGGCATTTGACAACTCTCTCTAGAAGATAGAGTGATGGATAATGCCTTGTCTGGGGCATGATCCAGTGATACATGTGTCGATCGACTAATGAAGTAATAATTGACTCAAATAATAATGGGTTTCTCGCCTTTTTCTTTGACTTATGACACAAGATACAAGATAAGTGTTAAAAAATATTGTCTTCCAACCTTTGGCCTTCAAAGTTAATATTTTCTTGTTGAATTCGGACGTTAAAAAAGAATATTGACGTTAGGAGGGCCAGGAACTTAATTTTTGTTTTTCAACGATTGATAGTTGATCTAGAAATTTTATAATGAGATCTTCACAATTCGAAATTCAATTTACTAAACAATCCAGAAGAAAAGTTAACCCTGACTATGAATTTAAGTTGGCACGAATTGACAATTTAATATTTATTATGGATATAAAATGGCTAAATTATGAAATAATGAATATGACATATAAATTTAGTATATATAATTTATTAAACTCCGTGGATTGATCTCGATATGTCATTAGACAAAGTTCATGATTGATGTGTGTATTCGAAGGCTTACAAGGCAGATCGACAAACAGACTCGGTTCAATTTTTTAAAAACAAATTCTCACATTCTTGTTCTCGGAATATTATAAAAGCATTTACATCCATGTGATCCATTGACGTCGGGCATCTTTTATATATGCACATTTAAGAAAATACATATTGATATTTTCATACATATAATTCTTGGGTACTGCATTGTGATTCAACAATGTAAATTGTCTCTCGAAAATATTATCACTTATTAAATTATAAGTAATGTATATTTTCTTATTTAATATGTATAAGTAATCAATCTCACAATTCATATAAGTATTTATAAGAAAATAAAAAGTTATGAATTAATATATATTTTTTATTAATATATACCTAATCAAGATAATTGTATATATATATTATTTTAACATCGTAAACTTAAATCGCAAATGCATATTCCCAAACACAAATTTTAGGTTTATTAAATAATTAATGTATTTTTTAAAATATGATAATAATATATTCATAATAATTAACTAAAATTTATTTAATTAATTTTGTAATTTATTTAATGAATTTTATAATTGATTTAAATAAAACTGTAAAAGATAAATACGAAAAGTGAAATTAAAAATATTGAAATTTAGATGATAAATCTGAATTGTCTCCCCTCTCCTAGATAATTTACATTTCACTTCATAGACAATGTGAATTATTTGAATAATTTAAATTACTCATTGTTCATCACAAGTGAATATGACAATTTGATGGGCCTAAATAATTTATCACAACATTACTTGGTAATGTATAATGATTAAATGTAGAGAAATACTCCCTTAGTGATGTTTGTGGTTCAACATTAGGTACATGAGTTAGATGAGGTTAAAATAATTGACCGTAATTTTATTTCCAACTCTAACTTTACATGAGCGACAACAAGTTTCTGTTTCACTATAATAAAAAAGGATGGTTTAATGGACCATAAATCATTTTGAATTCAAACTTAGTTTCTAGGAACCTAATTACATATTCAATAAGTTTTGCTACTTATACAAATAAAGTTCAAAATGAATTATCTTTCCGAGCTTCCGATGCTCATGTGGTTGTTACAACCTCTTTAACCCATTGCATTCATATTATTCCTAATAAATCACTATCAGTCATATTTCAATAGTGTCCTTTCTTGAGATTTGACATTATGTCACAAATAAGGTAGAAAATTTCCAACAATAAGATGTATGGCTGACCTCTGAATTCTTGAAGGGACATCTTATTTGCTCGCCTATGAGCTATAAAGGTTATTTAAATTAGTCTTAATATGCCTGAAGTCCATTATTTTCAATAATGATTCTATATTTACAAATTTACAAATGACATAATGTTTTCTTAAAAGGCCAATAACTTTTTGTGAGGAATAGTTAATTGTCAGTGTATTTTTATTTCTTTTGTTATTGTTGACTATGATTGAATTTATATTATATGCATGTATCAATTCATAAAAAAAATCCAAAATTTGCAAGATACCAATCCCTATGCATCCATTATTCTATGGATATCCCCAAAATAGCTATCATCATTTGAAATAATCAACAATCTAAAATCATTATATAGTTTTTGAATCAATGTA
The DNA here is from genome assembly GCA_030549335.1 of Pontederia crassipes. NCBI lineage: Eukaryota > Viridiplantae > Streptophyta > Magnoliopsida > Commelinales > Pontederiaceae > Pontederia > Pontederia crassipes. The sequence continues at coordinate 44,682,080 of CM060190.1, forward strand.
TGATACAAAATTATAAAAAATCTCATGGAATACAATTATTATTTCAAATTTGTAGAGTATAAGAAGGTAAGATGGATGGTGCAATTTGGTAATCGAGCATTATTTTCATCTCAACTCTACATCAAACAACTTGTTTTACCACTATCATACATTAACCTTATTTTTTAAAATGATGAGGATAACGTACAAGGTTATTCATATAAAATAGTTTGGATATGTATTTTACGTCACACATCCTTCAATGAAAAATCTTTAAAATTTTAAGGTGTTTGATGTATTTTCAATTAATTTTAAGGTGTATTAATTCTAAAAAAAAGACTATTCACATTTCATGCCCTCTTATGTTTCGTAGATTTGTGCAGTTAGACTAGTTAAGACATTTTTTTTCATTTTATTCCCTATCTTTCATGAAACATGCCACGTTCTTACACACAAAACATAAATAACATAAAATATCATATCAACGCTCATATGGAAGAAATCATAGATACAAAATAAATTATACTAATTAATTATATCAAAGTTATTTTAATTTTCATTTCCCACCCATATCCAACTTTTAATTTCAAATTTTAATTATACTAACAAATTGATAACACTATCAAAGGTGATTTTGTCCTTCCTTACTTTTTTGATTGCTAGTCGTATTTGGAAAGCGGATTCAACTGTTCACCAATCCGCATGATAATTGTGCAATTATTCAATTATTTTATATAATTATCGTCAAAATTGATGTGTTTTATATTATTTCATCTTTAATCATCAAATATTTTGGAATCTACATTATTGTTTGATTTGTTTCAGAAACCGTGAAAATCTGGTAAAAGTTTGACAAAAATACATGTATAGAAACCCAATACAGGCAGTCAGTATTAAAGTCTTCCAGCCAGTATTAAAGTCCTTTAGGTCATATTGAGCTCATAGTGAAAAATACGGGTTGGCCGTATTTTTGCCATCTTACCCGTATTAAAGTCAGTCAGGTCATATTGTTCGCGCACTAATAACATCGAATATGAACTTGAAGTATCAAGTAGGACAAATAGCTAGCACCATGAATTTTAGAGAAAAGGGTAGCTTTCTGAGCAAGACTCAGGTGAACCCTCGTGAACATTGCAATGCAGTGGAATTGAGGAGTGGCAAAGCATTGGAGCCACTTTTGAAGAAAATTATAGACAAAGGAAAGCAAGTTGTGGAGGACAACACTATAGAGCCACTAGAGCATCCTTACAAACCTCCACCACCATATGTGCCACCAATTCCATTCCCTCAAAGGCTCCAAAAGTCCAAGATGGAGCAACAATTTGAAAAGTTTATAAAATTATTTAAATCACTGCATATAAATATTCCTTTTGCAAATGCCATTGCTCAGATTCCTACATATGCAAAGTTTTTTAGGGAGATTATGTCAAAGAAGAGGGCTCTTGAGAAATATGAAACCATTTCTTTGACAGAGGAGTATAGTGCAGTGATATAAAGAAAGTTGCCACCAAAGCTTAGGGACCCGGGTAGCTTCTCAATCTCTTGTATTATTGGTCATCTGAACATCGATAAAGCTTTGTGTGATTTAGGTGCAACTGTATCTCTGATGTCCCTTTCTATTTACAAGCACTACAAGAAAATTGGCGATTAGCGATGCCATGTAGTGCCCCAAAATTGTGTGACGCTATAAAGACGCCACTAGCGCCTCCATTGCGCTTCTTTAGCGTCACCTGAATCAGACACCACTTGCCTCTCAATAGCGTCTCATTAGCGTCTTCCTAGCTGCTCAGAGAGTTGACGTTAAAAGTAACGCAATCGAGACGCTACGTAGACGTTATTATTTCCCGCCAGGAATCGCAAATGCGCGGCAGTATCTAGCGCTGTTATGACGTCGACATTGTTAGACGCGAAACTAACGTTGCATGTATGAAGACTCTAAAGCGACGCTACATGGCATCTCAATCGAAAGAGACGCTACAATATTTATTCAAACACTATATTATATATACTATATGTCAATCAATAAATTCATTAAATATTATATTAGTATTAATTACATGATTATCAACATATTATCAATAGCATAATATCAACATATAGATGTATTAATTACACGATTATATATATATGTATTTTTACATGATAAGAGTGTTCCTAAATATATAAATTTTTTCTTATATTATCTATGTTATCTATACATATAATATATATAATATCTTTATTATGCATATATCTTAATTATACGTCTTCTTAGCTATTCAGCGGGTTGACATTAACTCTCTAGCGTTGCAATCGAGACGCTATACGTACGTAGACGCTATTATTTCACGCCATTATTCTTAATGCGTGGCAACACCTAGCGCCGTTTTGTCGTCGACCACTTTAGACGCGACACTAGCGTCTCATGTCTGAAGACTGTGAAGCGACGCTATATGGCGTCTCAAACAAAGGAGAAGCTAATGAGACGCTAATGTATATATTTAAACACTATATTATATATATTGTATGTCAATCAATAAATTCATTAAATATTATATTAGCATTAAGTACACGATTATAAACATATTATCAATAGCATAATATCAACATATATATATATATGTATATATGTATTTTTACATTATAAGAGTGTTCCTAAATATATAATTTTTTACCTATATTATTTATGTTATGTATACATATAATATCTTAATTATGCATATATTATTATTATATACTTAATCATGAGATTACGATGATTGATTAAGTGAGTGATATGTTAGCGTTACAGTAGACACACAATAGCGTTCACATAGCGTTTAACGAGCGTCGAAGCTATTGTTGACGCTATGATGACACTATGGGCGTCTCTCTAGCGTCACACGTTCGAGACGCCATACTGCTTTAGACGCTAGTTCGGCGCTACGGCGTCGCTAAATGAACCTGGCGACTCAATGGCGTCTGTATTGCGCCTCCTAAGCCGACTTTTTACCCGTCGCTCAATCGGGCACATATAGACATATAAATACGCGTATATGCTGAAACCTATATATAATAAGTGCATATATACATATTATTATAACCTAATCTGACGTATATAAATAAATACACATATATATATTCACTTCGAATACGTATACATATACATGTTATCTATATATATATGACTCGCACATGTATAGGCACATACACATTTATATTTATAATACATATAGATGAAACACATTATTGTAACTTAATCTCTCACACGTAGACATATATATACGTACACATATATGACATATGTATATATATACACACACAATTGTGTTATATACACATATACATACATATTTATAATTTTGTATACATACATGATAGATTATCGGAAGAAAATAAAACAGTTGGAACGAAGCATAAAGCGATGAGACGTTACATTGATAAATAAAATTACATACATACTAAAAAAATTTGAAAAAAACTTTTATTGAGCGTCTCAATGGCATCGCGATATTGAGATGCCACACAATTGCGACGCCTCGACGACGCGATGGTGTCGCTACGTTGTCTTAGAGACACATTAGCTTCTCTATAGCGCCGTGCTAGCCGAATTGTGACAGTTTCGGCGCCTACATGGCGTCTAAAAATTACTTAAATCCCTAACCCCTCTTCTTCATTTTCACTTTTACTGTTTAACATTTACCATCGCCCGACGCCCGACGCGCCCCGACGCCCGACCTCCGACGCGCCCCGACGCCCGACCTCCGGCGCCCATCGCCCGACGCCCGACCTCTGACGCCCTCCACTGCCGCCTCCGGCCTTCGCCCGATGTCCGACGCCCGATGACCGCCCTCCGCCACCGTCGCCCTTCGCCTCCGCCGCCCTTCGCCTCCGCCGCCCTCTGCATTCGACCGCCCTCCGCCGCCGTCGTCGCACTTCGCCTCCGCCGCCCTCTGCATTCGACCGCCGCCGCCGCCCTTCGCCTCCGCCGCCCTCTGCATTCGACCGTCGCCCTCTGCATTCGCGGCCTCCTCCTCCTCCTCTGCCCTCCCCGACGGTTCGCCTCCGCCGCAGTCCGCCCTCCCCGACGGTTCGCTTCCTCCTCCTCCACCGCCGTCCGTTGCGTCCTCCGCCGCCTCGTCCGCCCTCTGCTCTTCGCCTCCGCCCGTAGCGTCCACCGCCGCCTCGTCCGCCCTCCACCGCCGCCGACGTCCTCCTCCTCCGCCCTCCCCGACGGTTCGCCGCCTCCTCCTCCACCGCTGTCCGTCGCGTCCTCCGCCGCCTCGTCCGCCCTCCGCCTCCACCGCCACCCGTCGCATCCACCGCCGCCTCGTCCGCCCTCCGCCGCGTCCTTCCTCCACCGCCGCCGACGTCCTCCACTGCCGCCTCGTCCGCCCTCCTCCGCGTCCTCCCTCCACCGCCGCTGAAGTCCTCCGCCGCCGCCACTGCCCACCGCCTCCACTGCCATCTCGGCCGCCCTCCACCCTTCGCCGAAGGTACTAGCCCGCCACCATGTAAATTAAGTTAATTATTAATGCATGAAGTTAATTTAAGTTAATTATTCATGTTAAGTTAAGTATTACTTATTCATGTTATTATCATGTTAAATTAAGTAGTACTTAAGTGAATTATCATCTCTTTGGATCAAGTTAGTATTACTTATTAAGTATAATATTAAGTATCATCTCTTAGGAATTAAGTTAACTTATGTTAATTGTTAAGTTAACTTATGAAGTAATTCATGTACTTAAGTTAAGTATTACTTATTCATGTTATTATCATGTTAAATTAAGTAGTACTTAAGTGAATTATCATTTCTTTGGATCAAGTTAGTATTACTTATTAAGTATAATATTAAGTAACATCTCTTAGGAATTAAGTTAAGTATTACTTAAGTTAAGTTAACTTATGTTAATTGTTAAGTTAACTTATGAAGTAATTCATGTACTTAAGTTAAGTATTACTTATTCATGTTATGAATTAAGTTTAGTAGTACTATCAAGAAGATAGAGTGAATGAGACGATTGATATGGCCGATGGAGTTGAGAATTTTCAACTGGTCGATGACGCTGAGCCAATGGAAGAGTTCAATTCAAATGACCTCTTGGATGTGAACTTCGATAATTTCATTGATGATGACTCGAACCAAGATTATAGCGACGATGATGAAGATGATGAAAATGAATCAGAATACGAAACAAGCGAATGAATCCCGTAGTTATTCTAATGAAATAAGCATTTTACTTTTTTTAAAAGTTATATATGATTACCGATAATAAGAGAAGTTTCTTTCTTTTTTTTCAATCATGGTTACTAGGGGTCGAGCATCTGGGTCATCTCGCTCTTCCAGGCGTTCACTCCAGATAAGTCAGCCATCACAACCATCAGGTAATATATTTATTGTGAGCTGCTTATTTATAGTTGATTATAATAGTTAAATTTCTTTTTTAATAATATCAGTTCATCCGCCGCCGATGGGGCACGTAACCGGATCGTCACATAGTAGGCGATCCATTGGTGGGTCTGCTGAGCGTATCACTCTAGGTACGTGACACATTGTAGGCAATAGACAGTAGGAGATAGAGTTTTTTAAATATTTTACTTTTGTGACAGTTGCTCCACCATCGACGGGGAACATAGTCGGTACGTCTCGATCGCACGACCATGATCGTCATGTCACACCAGGTTATTTTTTTGTATATTACTTAACTTTATGTAGGAGCCAAATTTTATGTATTTTCTTGTGATGGCAGTTACTACTCCACCACCACCGTCGAAAATACCAGACGCTTCACCACAATCTAGCATTGACAAGCGACGTCTTGCGTCAAGTGATATATTTATTATTATTGACATTTCTCAATTAATTATATTAATTATTTTTTAATAATGTCAGTTGCTACGCTACCGATAGCACAAGCATCTAACTCAATTCATTCAGACGAGCGGACTGCTATTGATCATGCGGTACACATCAATCGAGGTGAGAACATTAATGTACATCTATCAATTATCACAATTTTAATTTGGTATGACACTAATGATTTATTATGTATTAGGGCCCGTAGCTGATGTCGGACCTTCACAGCCTACCCCAGTTGTACCGGATGATGATTCCTCTTCGAGTGATGAAGAGGAGTTACACGATAATGGGGTGATCACTGTGAATAATATTGCTCGACCGTAAGTTAAATAAGTTGTACAAATTTTGTTATAATTTTGGTTATCATTGAAAATTAATTCTTCTTTGTAATTGGCAGGACCACTTTTTTACCCGCTAGTACCGTGCGGATGTCAGTGCTCTCATTCTTTCCCACTTGTCCGAAGGGGTAGGATCCTGGAAAGATGTCACAATTCAAGTGCGAGATAACATCTTTCGAGCCTTTACGGTATGATCTTCTATTTGGGTTACAAAATTCGATTTATATTCATTTTAAAATTACTAAGTTTTAACGTTATATTTGTAGGAGGCAAATCAGTTTCATCCGGATCTTAGTTTAAGGATGATCCGGAGAGCTTTTAAGGAGGTCGCTGCGAAACGCCTCCGAAATCGATTATACAAAGATGCCCAAGACATATTAGGCGCTCGGTTTGGGAGTCCCTCTGTAGGAAGTGGTAAGTATGTATACTTTTACATTATTTTTATGAAAATTATAGTTTTTTTAAAGTGTAAGTATTTGATATTCATAAAGGACGGATGAACGATGGCAAAGGAAGTCGGAAAAGGCAAGAGTTAACTATCTTTCGAAGCCCGAGGCCCACATCCACATAGGGGGATCGATGCGATTTGACGAGCATCGACGGCGCATGGTAATTTACATATAAATTCCATTAATTAAACTTTTGACTTATACTTATGTTATCAAATTTGAAACTTTATTGTAGGAGGAGAAAGAAGGCGGTCCCGTAGACTTTCTGTGGTCTATGAGGCCACGCATAAGAGCCGGAAGACAAATGACTTAGTCACGCCCACTGCTCGTAGACTTCTGGTAAGTCTCATGATATTGTTATTTGGTTGTTGTCGTTAGTGCAATATTTTTGAAATACACAATGTTTAAATTGTTTAGGATGAGTATAATGCAAAAATGGCTGAAAAGTATGGAGATGATCCGAGTACTCAGCCACCAGGTAATGTTTCTTCGTTGGTTTAATCATGTTTTTAATTTACGTGATTCTTGATATATCATTTATATATTATATGATTTTATAAATTTTTTATTTCGTAGAGGACCCTACTGTTTGGGAAGAGGTGGCCGGCACGACACGAGGGAATACTTGCGTGTCCTCGGCACAGTCGCTAAGATACCTAGGAGGATTGGAGGATATGCAGGAGGTGAATCTGCTCCGAGCTCATCCTCTGCATTTGATCTGGCACAGCTATCACAGCAGCTATCGCAGCAATTATCGGAGCAGATATCGCAGCAGGTGTCGCAACAGTTGTCGCAGCAAGTGTCGCAGCAGTTGGGTCCTCTATTGCAGGCGATTCAGGGATTGATCCCGACGCAGAATCCATTCTCGCGAGGCCATGGACCGAGCACGTCTGGATCGAACATCCGGAATGATAACAATAACTCTCAAACCTAGGATAGAAAACAAACTATGCATTTGTTACTTATAGACTTAAACATACATATAGTTTGTTTGTTTGGTTTAGTAGTTTTCGTATTCTTATGTTATATATTATGCCTGTGATGGTTTTATATTCCCTGTGAAAGTTTTATATTGCCTGTGATGATTTTATATTGTCTGTGATGCTTTTATATTGCCTATGATGCTTTTATATTTCCTGTGATGAATATCAATGCATTTCGAGATGCATTATAAATTGTATGGCGTGGGAAGAGAAAAAATGAGATAGGGACGGGTAAAAAAAATGTGCATGTAGCGACACCATAGTGTCTCATTGGCGTCTAAACGCATGTCGACGCTAATTTAGATATATCACACTTAGCGCCATCTTAGCGTCGCATTGGCGACAAATGCATGATCATATTTGCGTCAATCTAGCGTCTAAGTTAGCCACACGTGGGCGCCGGAAGAGCGTCTCACGTTTACCGCCCCTTGCGCGTCGACTTAGTGACGCGGTCCTGCTTCGCGAGCCCCAAACATCGCTTCTTAATACCGTCGATATAGCGTCAATATGTGGCGCTAGTTGCGTTCCAACATCTTTGACTCTAGTGCGACGCCACTAGCCACCGAATTCCAGCGTCTCAATTTTGTGGTGCTAGTTAGACGCGAAGGAGATGCTCTTGACAACAGAGACGTAATAGCGCCTCTCTAGCGTCTCCGACCGTGAGTCACTAATTGCCAATTTTCTTGTAGTGAAGAGATTAGAATTAAACGAATTGAAGCCTACTACTATCTCACTATAATTGGCTGATCGTTCAATCACCTATCCAATGGGAGTTGTAGAAAATGTACTGCTAAAGGTGGAGAAGTTCTTTATACCAGTAGACTTCATTGTCTTGGACATAGAGGAGGATGGAGAAATACCTATAATTTTGGGAAGACCATTTTTTGCCACTGCTGGTGTCCTTATTGATGTCAAGAATGGAAAGTTGACATTCACAATTGGGGACGAAAAAGTGGAGTTTGACCTTTCACAATCTTCCAAATTTTGAACTCCTGCTAATCAAGTTTTCTTTGTAGACTACGTTAATGAGAAGGAGAAAAAAGTGTTACGAGACTTGTCACAAAAGAACACTTTCGAACGCCCGTTGCTGAACTCAATTGAAGTCGGATGTAAAGAATTGCATGAATTGATTGCCACATTAGGAGTTCAACCTAATCACACTATGAGATTATTAAAGACAGATAAAAAACTGAAGTCGCACTTGTTGGTTGATGAATTTGAAAGGAGGAAACCACTAGAACTTCCTGATCCATCACCTGGATGATCCTTCAATGCATCGGGCCAACGATGTTAAATAGAGGCGCTTCTTGGGAGGAAACCCAAGATTTTTCTCTTATCCTTTTGTTCTTTGAATTGTGCTTTTGGAATAAATAGCCGCTCATCAACGCATGTATGCTCATTGTAGGATATCGACAAGCTATGAGGCGATTGGACCATGGTTTACAAGATTAATGACTAACACATTGAGCACAGTGATTGGTCGGCGTTCCCACCTCCACCACATGACATGTGAGCTTTCTTTATCTCAATCCTAATTATATGTTTTGACATGTTAGAAACATTGAGGACAATGTTTATTTCAAGTTTGGGAGAAAATGAGCTTAGCTAATGTTAGCATAAGTCGATGTGTTATTATGAGTGTCTACTGGTTGGTAGTGAGTTTAGTTGTGTCGTTAATTATTTGCTTTTGCATGCGTCGAGTTAAACCAGCTGTCATGTACAAGCCCCTTATCTTTTAATCCATGTTGTTGGCATGTTTTGAATATGCATGAGTTAATGTATCTTATCATATATATATTTATTTGCATTCTCTCATATCGCCAAAGAATAGTGCATGTCATCAAGTATGAATTAGAAAACATTATACATGACAATGTTGATCCTCTAATTCGCATGATTGATTTATTCTGAACATTCCTGAAGAAGAACATAAAAACATAAAATGACTTTAACTTGGAACCAAAGTGAGTGACATGTAGTCTAACCTTGCACATAATTTCATCTGGGATCTTACATTTGCACCCACTTATATGATGCTCAATTTTGATCTGCTACATGGTAGAAATAATAAGTTATGTAGTTAATACATGCTTCATAATTGTAGTTCTCTTCTCGAGTAAGTTGGGGAATGTTTTTTATTCTTTATTTACTAAAGGTCCCAAGTGCTTCACCCAAGTATATATAAAAAAATAATAAAAAAATAGGGTGAGGAAAATCGTGGGCAACTTCTCTTCTCTATAAATAACTACTCCTCTGCCTCCTCACTCGAGGAAAATATGAGTATGCCACTTATGGCACCGCTAGCATTCATGCCAAGTATTCTTGGAAGAAAAGCGAGGCTCGTGCCCAGTGGAAATCTTCTTTTTAATTTCAATTCCCCAAACTACAAAAGAAAAGAAGTGACAAATATGGAATAAATGAAAAGAGGATTAGTTGAACCCAAGGACAGGTAATTGTCCTCTACATGTGTGGATCAACTTTGAGTGTTAATGTAGGTTGGGGGTTAGTGCAAGGTCTTAAGAGGTAGTTATGTGAAAGGTCAGTCTGTAGGACGATATTATTTGACGTCCATAGAGCACATGCTTCAGTGGTTCAAAGTCAAGAGTTTAACAAGTCTTTAATGTGTAAATAATGTTCAGGTAGAGAAGTCTGAGGGCTAGAGAGATATAATATTATCTATAATGTGGTCAGGAAAATCTGAAGATTTTTTGTTGTTGACCCTAAGTTCCGAATTGTTGCTTGAGGACAAGCAAAGAAATAAGCTTGGGGGAGTTGATAATTGTGCAGGTATTCAATTATTTTAATATAATTATCGTCAAGATTAATGTGTATTATATTATTTCATCTTTAATCATCAAAGATTTCGAAATCTACATTATTGTTTGATTTGTTTTAGGAACCGTGAAAATCTGGCAAAAGTTTGACAAAAACACATGTATAGAGACTCAATACGAACAACCAGTATTAAAGTCTTCCAGCCAGTATTAAAGCCCTTTAGGTCATATTGAGTTTGCAGTGAAAAATACGGGCTGACCATATTTTTGCCATCTTGCCCGTATTAAAGCGTCATATTGTTCACGCACCAAAAATATAAGCAGGTCGAATTTAAGCTAGTTTGCCCGTATTAAAACCCTTTAGACCGTATCGTACTCCAGAATCACTACGACTTGATCCAATAGACCGTAACGCCTTATCATATGCCGTATTGGACCTATTTTGGCTGTATTGTGCTAATATTTGAGATATTTTGGGCATTCTTGTAACCCTAATTTGGGGGGACTATAAAAGGAATTTGTGGAGACGAAAATAGGGGTCCAGACCTTATTTTTGAGGAGATCAAGACGGCTGGGATGAACGTTTATTTTTCTCTGTATTTCTTTATCTTTCTTAGACTTAATCTCATTCTCTTTTTATGAACTCTTACATTTCGATGATGACTTCTTTCTCTATGCGTGGCTAAACTTATTTTTTCTCGGGTTTGATGAAACCTAAGGTAGATCTTTAGGGAATATTTTTATTAGATCTGATGTGTTCTTTGTCTTTCATGTGCTTGACGAAATGCTTATATTAGATTGACCACCTAGTTAAGCGACCGAAGATCTTCTTGATTACGAAAGTATTTCATCAAGATTAGTTCAAATGAATGACATGAAATATATTGTTTCTTAGAAATAAGGATAATAATTTTACTTATGAATCTTGGCTTATAATGCAATTAAAATAATTTAAATGACCACGTAAGTAGGCGTTTATTATTTTAATTAGAATTATGTTTGCTTGAAAAAGGAGATGCATGCCTTTTGAAGATTGAGTAGAACACTAATGATTTTATTATCTCTAAATTCCCTACGATCAATACCCTAGGTTGATTTAAATCCCGAGAACTTTTATTCTCATTTATTTCTCATAATCAATTCTCCTTCTTTCTCGTCATTTTCTGCACTCATTTTGGCATTTGATTTTTATTTAGATTTTATTATTATTTCACATCTTTTTGACCGTTTAAATATCAATTAGAATCGTATAATTCTAATACTTGAACTCTTCCCTATGGGATGATATTTTATATACTACGGCATTGACTCCGTATATTTGCGGGAGATTTGTCACCGCATAATGTTAAAAATGTACTGTCCATAGGTTAGAAGGTCAATCTATCATTGAGCCTAACTAATTTTATAAGTTGTCGTGTGTTAGGACTTGAACTTGAGGCCTTTTCTCAGTGGGGAGGAGTCGTTCAACACTCCACCACAAATCCTATTAGTATTTTATCCTTGTTATATATAGAAATGTACATTCAAGAAAGGAACTCACACTTATCAGTGTAGAACTCGTCATGCAATATAAGTATAACTCATACTCATTTACTGAGGTTCCATTGTCCTTAATTTCTGTCAAAGTTAGTATTGGAAAAAATGTGCCAAGTGTAGCCAATGATTAAATTCTAGATAGTGATCGACTTGGCCCTCTTGAAATATAGGTAGCCCTCTCCTATTATGTGAGTCCAAAAGAAGTATTAACACCTTTCTAAAATCAAACATGTCATGCATTAGAAAATTTATAAGCAACATTAAATTATTTTAGCATGAGATCAAACTCTTTGTTATAAAGTTGAATGTAATCAAAGATTGGTAGCGGTCCGTTGCTTTCAAGTGGACAACGCCAAATGATCTCAAAGTAATATCTTCATAGGTGGGCCACCATTGCCATGTAAAGTTCTTCATCCTTGTGTTGCTAAAATTTGATGAAAATGAATGTCATCATACATCATTGATCTATTGTTGCTTCATACGATGCACACGTATGATAAAAGTGGATTCTGACATCGATGCTCAAAATTGTACCAAATGAGTTAGTTAGGTTTCCAAAGGAGGGTGTCACCGCTTGGTTTAGCCATGTCTTTTAGTTTTTTTTATTGGGGGAGGCAGTCTGCTGCGTAGGTTGACAACTTTCTAGGATGAAGTAAAAATTAAAGTTTCAATTAAAAGATCACATTATTTATCTTTTATTTTGAAACTTAAAAAATCCATATTCTTCTATGGATTTAGTGTTACAAATGAAATGACGTGCTGAGTATAATACTAAAGGTGTTGTGCGCCACCCATTTAATAGACAAAAATATTTTGAACAAATTCATCTTGATTCGTATATGATACTAGAAATATAAAATTTTTATTGTGCACAAACATTTTTACTCCATGTTCCCCAATGTCAACTCCTTATTCTTGTTGGCCAATGACAATGACTAATTTATGGTTCGAAAAATGCATTAATGAGACAAATCTAGTATGTAATTTATCTTGAGAAAATGAAGACAAAGTATGATGGTGGGAGATAACAAAAAAAAAGTAATTTTGAAGTTGAAACTGCTTTAGAAGATGTGTTTTAAAATGATTCGAACTTTCGCCAAACCCATTGTAAATACTAACTTAATTGAATATTTGTGTGAGAATGAATAATTATTTAATGATTTCAAATACGCCGATTTCAATTAACAAGATGAAGTTGAATTCGAAAATGCAAGTAAAATGATTATTAAACTAAATTCTCTTTAGCAAAAAATATGAGTCATGTAACAACTTAGACAATAATGATTAATTCACCATTTAGTTTGTACTACACTATCTTCGAATCACATATATGCCAATTTGATTCTTTGGTTTATTATTTTTAAAAATGTTAAAATAATTTAGTTTATGATGCATACCATGAAAATCAATGATCTTTTTGGATCTCTTATCAGCCGACAGGGCATGAAAATGATCACTTCAATTTTATCATTGTGTGCAAGCATGTATTTTATTTACAATCATTAATAAATTTTCACATGATTATGAAGTAATTTTGTATTTGATCTTTTTACCTTCAAGTGAGTGTCTCTTCATTGGTAATAGTTCTTATTCTTGATCAACAAAATTTTATAATAATATTTTATTATATATTAAATCAAATATTTTTAATTATTGACACAAAACCTTTTAGTAAATTATGTCAAATGCGCTTCAACTTTGACGTTTGCTTAGAGATACTCTCAAACTTTAATTTGTAACATGAATATATTCCATCTTTTAACTCATTGCACCGAATGTTCTTTTCACCGTTGATCGCCCGCTTCTCCGGTCGCTCCGCTGTTATGGCATTTGACACGCAGGCAAGCATTCCGACTTGGCATCGCCACACAGACTATTCTCAACGTAAAAAAAATATTATAAAAATAAAATAAATACAAAATAATAAAATAAGAATATAATAATAAATAATAAAAAAGAGGGGCACTCCCTCCTCTCTCTCCGATGTCCTTGCCGGCAAGAGGTGAAGTCGCCTGAGCGTTGGCGGCCGGAGGGAGAAGAGGAGGGGGGCAGCCGCCCCCACCCCTCTCCTCACCAGCGACGGAGAAGAGAGGGAGGAAGGGGGCGGTGCCCCTCCCTGCGCACGATCGCACGTGCAAAGGGGGAGGCTGCTCTCCCCCTCTGCGCATGCACGTGGATCATGCAGAGAGAGGGGTGGACGGCGAGAAGAGAGGGGGAGGCGACCTTTTCCCGCTGTGCAATCGTCCACGCAGAGCATGCTTATCGCACGGAGGTGGAGGGGCGCCACCCCTCCCCTCTCCTCTCCGGGATTGGAGAGGAAAGGGGGAGGTGGGCGGTGGCCGCCGGCGGCCGGAGGGTGATGGAGGGGGAGCGCCCCTCTTTTAATTTTTTTAATATTTTATTTATTTTTAGAAACATTAAATGATGTTTACAAAGTGAAGTTGAAGGATAGCGCGGGAAAAATGGCTAAAGTTGAGAGGTATTTGGCATTATTTACTCCAAAAACCTCCAAACATTAAAATTAGTTATCTAGTTGAGTTTCATTTGTCTCAATCTTTACATGAAGATGCTGACATAAAACCTAGCTAGACCAATTTCAAGTGGATAATGCTTTAAAGAATTATATTTTTAAAACATATTTTAACTAGTATGTCGACTTAAGAAAATATGAAAATTGAATTATTTTAAAGTATTATTTATTGACACATGTTTTCTTTCATAAAATAAAAACAACTCCTTAGAAAGTAAAATGGAATTGGAAGGACTTTATTCGAAATATTGATACATCAAATTAGTAATATATTTGCAATCAAAAAGTTACTCTTAGTAATTACTTAAAATTTTTTTTATTATTTTTCAACAAATGTATTTCCATTATCCTTATTAATTTGTATATTTGATCCATTTAGATTGATTGTGATTGCTTTTACTAAGATAATTCGATAGAGATATAAGAAGGTATGTCTTACACGGTAAAACAATTTCCCATGCCAAAGACGAGTTGAAGAAATTTAGCTTTATTTTTCTTTTATATATAATTAACGAGGGAACACAAGTGCGCTTCATGTGATTGAAATTATAGTAACAATATAATTATTAGTGGTATTTACATGTGTAAAGCATAGTAATGAAAAATGATCTTATCATCTTAAATATGATAATGCATATATAAAATGTTTGAAATATTTAAATCTTTTTATTATGTAGTCCCATTTAAATTTGTAAGAAAAATAAATTTAATATATTTAACATAAAAAGTTATTAATTTAGTTCATATCTCCACATCATACTTTTGCACAACCATCCCGAGTGATGCTTTTCTCATTGAAGCATGTATTAAAATATATAAAACTTTTAAAAATAAAAAAATTAACTAAAAAACTAAATAATATATCTTTCCACATATGAAAATGATATACAAACTAATAAGCTTAGGGCTGAGTAACGAACGAGATGACCTCGTCACCCTGACCTAACTGATTCGAAAATCTCAATATCTTTTTTGACCCGATAGGTAATCGTATGAGGATCGGATCTCATTCCTTGAGACCTGCAGGGACCACGTTAAGGTTGTGAAATTTGGAACTGCATCCCAACCCAATAATATATATTATATAAATATTTAATTATTTTAAAATATTATACTTATGTTTATTTTAATTAAATGTCTATTTTATTATATGTATATCTTAAATATATATTATATTATTATGTATGTAATTTAATTGATTATCATATTTGTATAATGATATTAAATATTTTAATATTATATTTATTTTCTTAATTTTTTACAATTAAACTCGGGCAATAAAAAAATTTTCAATTTTTATCCTGGCTAAGTTGGGATGTCCTGCCCCCGAATCCAAATTTGTTCACCCTTAAATAAGCTCTTTAGTTTTTTTTTTAATTAAAGGCCTTGGTATTTTTTACATATCCTAATCCTAAAGATCCAATAATCATTTTTGATACATCCTAATCCTAATATCTTTTAATGTTTATTGTATTTAATTGGTGAATGGTCTATAAAACTAAGTACTAAAATGCATTAATATACAAATATTGGTGAATCATGCATTGTTTTATCTTATATATATACTTTAATTTGAGTGGTTTAAAATTGCAACCAATTGATATTATATATAAATTTAATTTGACATTAAATAGCTTAAATTTTATTAATATACATATATATAGACATTTTAATTACTGTAGTTTAAAGTGGAAATAACTTCTAATGAAAATATTAGATAATTTAAAATGTCCTAATAAATTTAAGTTGTACCTTAAATTGAATTAAATAATAAATTAGATAGAATACAATTTTATTATCTTCATGATGCTATTAAAATAAAATAAAATGAGAATTACACCACAAAAATTGAATTAAATGAATGAATTTTAAAAAAAATTAGAATAAAATAAAAAATAGAAAGAATGATAGGATGAGAGAGCTTCAAATATGCATGGTTTTATATTATATATAAAATATAGATATATATGATACGAATATAAAATTCTTACTTTTGAAAACTAACATATTTTAGTTAGAATTTTTTTATTGAATGAAAAAAAAAATTCTTTTGCAATATATAAAAATGTTATTGAGTGCGAAAAATCAAAGGTTATGAATAACATATATAAAAATAGCATACAAATTTAATGTACATTAATAAGTGTTTGCTTTTATTATGACTATTACTAACTACTAATACTAATTTGTTAATATTTTATTATAAAAAAATAAAAAAAATTATAGAAAAAAAGGAGGAATAGTGAAAGGGGAGAACTCTTCTTCATAATTACAAATTTGTCATGAGCCATGTACATTTGTCAAAAATATGAATAATAATTTTTGTTGAGTGTTTTGTTTGAATGGTGATGTCTGGGTGGATGTTGAAAACGTAACAAATGTGAACAACATTTAACGCATGGTGTTCAAAGAAATTGGCATCGCACATACTTCAAAGCAAAAGCATAATTTTGTCAATAAGTCCATATGAATCGACTTAGTAGTGAAGTGGTATGTTGCGGCATAAATCAAAATGCAAGAAACCAAATGCAAATTAATTGAGCATTTGGTCAGGGGGCACTTCAATATGTGTGTATGGTTATGTATCTACGATTAATGTTACAAGAATGTTGATATATTTTATTTTCTTATATTAATATCTTGCAATTATTTTTTATTAGTATTATTGAAAATTAATTTCAGTAAAAAAAAATTTGGGCTACGAACTCATCGTGAAAAAAAATGCTTATATTATTTTGAATTTATTTATTATTTCATTTTTATAATATCATATTTCATGAAGGTTTTAAAACTAAAGAAAAATAGTATATTGCTTAAGCTACACTTGGACAGATCATATTGACATAAAAAAAGATCCTACGTATTTATATACTCAAATCATGTTATCAATTATATTGATATAGAACCTGCATGTAATTACTAAGTCAAGAAAAATATGAACTTTGTGAACTACATCATCTTGCTTCAATAATGAAGAATCACAGTAGCAACCAGCAGAAATGCAAAGTGAGACGGATTTTTGTAATCAATATTTTTTTTATTCTACAATAGGCATACATACATATTATATTATGTGCGGTATATCCTATGCCTTTTTTTTAATATGATATCAATTATTACTTGGATTTGAATATGTCAGGTTATTTCACATTAACTCAGGCATATAAAAAAAATCATATACATGATATTGCCATAAAAATAATTTTTGAAGCTCTCTCGTTTTATCTTTTCTCTATGACGTTGTTTAGTGGACAATTTAATAGAGGAGACCGTGATCATTGAATTTGCAATTACAAACGGTCATTAACTCATGATAACAATTAATTACTCATCGTATTGATGCACATCTGTGGAATTAAAGTTGATATATACTACATCAAGTGTAATGGGAACTGACTACATATGCATACTGCTGTATACCCTTTTTTTAACTATACATGATATAATATATGTTTGACCTAAAAGAATAAGATTGAAAGACAACAAAATCGATGAATTGGCTCTTGTATGCGGAAGAACTATTCGCGGTCCCTTTTTTGTTTTTTTGTTTTTTGTTTTTTGTTTTTTTTTTTTTTTTGACCTCTTGCATGTCCATGAACCTTGAATGAGTCAATTCTGTATTTTGTACTTGTGCTAGGCGATGATGTGCACCTTATGATTCATGGCCCTCCTTCTAAATTACCTGCAACGTGCATGGAGAAACTTCGATATCAGAGTTTTGCGAGTGTAAAATATTTAA
This sequence comes from Pontederia crassipes, assembly GCA_030549335.1. Lineage (NCBI taxonomy): Eukaryota > Viridiplantae > Streptophyta > Magnoliopsida > Commelinales > Pontederiaceae > Pontederia > Pontederia crassipes. Next base: position 44,700,229 of record CM060190.1, read on the forward strand.
AAGTGTGTATTTTATCATATCTTTTCCTTTCTCCCCTAGCTGTGAAAATTTCATTCTTTACACTTTGAAAAAAAGGTGACACTATTTTAAATTGCTCCGTCCACTAGAATGTTCAATTAATTATGCTTAACAGTCCTTGAGTATTTTATTTTAAACATATATAAATAAATTCTGAAAATAAAATTATTTTGCAATCGAAGGTAGCATAGGCTATTTCGCCTCCGGGCCATATTAATTATACCTTCACTATCCAAGTATGATGTAGTAGATGAGTGTGATCGGGACAGATATAAAAATTCCAACGATCACCCTGCAGAAATTATCATTTAATTAATTAATACAAGGTATAAATCATGTGTGTATATACATACATACATATATATATGTATGACAAAAATATCGTATTATGTACTTACGCAGTGCTCATGATTTCAGGGTGCACATTGTATTCCTCGGCATAAATAAATGAAATTACTGCGAGTGGGAGAGCTGCCTGTATTTTCCAATGAAATTAGTGTTAAATAATAGAGCAAATTCGTTTTGTAGCATTTTCCTAATGGAAAATTAAAAAAAAAAACACAGATGAGAAGTGATCGATCATATATATACATGTATATGTATATGTAAGATAATGGATAGGATTAGAAAATTTTGGTCTTGATTAATTTGTACCTGCACGATGCCAACATGCAGAAGTTGGCCACGTAATCCAATGGCAAGTGACGTTGCAGCCATCACTGCCGGTCCAACAAGGAACCTGATGGCCATGGCCAACGTTGCAACCGAATAACCGCATGCAATAAATCTCTTCTGCCTTGCCATAAAAGTACCTGAGACCAAATTGATTAATTAAACTTGTTATTAGTATATATATATCATCATCATCATACCATTCTGCATTCATTCTTTTTAACATGCAGTTAATTAGTGTTCGTATAATTTGTTTCATTGAGAAGAGAAATGAAATCAATCTTCATTAATTACATATATAATAATAATTGCACCTACCAACACTGAACATGGCCAAGCCAATTGCTGTCTCAGAGATGATCAGCACTGAGTTGTCAACAATTTTAGGCAGTTTGATGTCCAACCTGAGAACAAATAATTAGCATAAGATTAATAGCGAAATAATTAATTTCCCATAACATGCATTAATTAACTTATCATTGATTTGTTCTAATATATGATCGGAGCTAATACGGCCATCGATTATTCTAATATTTAATGCATACCTGTAGGCAATCAACGACCAAACAAGGCCCAGAACAGCGCCATAAGTGCTGGGAATCTTAAGGATCCTCTTCACGGCCATGAGGAAGATGCACCGTAACGACGGTTGTACTGCCGGCGTCGAGCTCGCTGCCACCTCTTGGGCGTTCGGCTGCTCGACATCGACAGTGACCGGGTGATCGCCGTTTGAGACTGGCACGACCATGGAGTTAGAGCGGCTGAGCTGCTCCCTGACGAAAGAATTCTGCGCCGCCATGAACTCGAAGAGGAACACGACGATCATGTACCAGATGACGAACTGGAACACGACGACCTGCACCATGAGGCTCTCGGTCGTGGGCCCGTACATGCCCCGGAGGATGGGCACGCCCATGATGATGGTGTTGGGGAGGGTGGCGAGGGAGAAGAGCGTGATGACCCACGCGATGGAACCCCGGGCGCTGAGGCGCGCCCAAACCGCGAGCGCCGCGAGGACGACCACCTTCTGCAAGGCGTCCGCCAGAACGAACCGGAGCTCCATGGCGTAGGGGTCGTTGGAGGAGATCATGCGGAAGATGAGCAGCGGCACCGCGAAGAGCGCCGTGTAGTGGTTGATGCCGGCGCACTGCTCCGTCGTGAAGGTGCGCGTGCGCACCGACGTGTAGCCGAGGGCCATGGCCACGTACAGCGGCACCATCGCCTCCACGACATGGTAGATACTTGTGCCGGAGACCATGGTGTGGCACGTTCTATTTCTATACTCTCTCTCTCTCTCTCTCTCTCTCTCTCTCTCTCTCTCCCCCTCTCCCTCTCCCTCTCTCTCTCTCTATCTCTCTCTGGTGTTTGTGGGTTCTTGAACACGATCCAATGCGTGCATGCATGGTTCCATCAATGTGTTGGCCTATATATATATATATATATATATATATATATATATATATATATATATATATATATATATATATATATATAAAATTGGGATGGTGGCGTCATTAGGTATTTTCAATTTTGGTGTATAGCCATAAAAGTAAGAGTAGTGCTATGTCTTCCAGGAAATGACACACTAAAGCGAGTAGTAATTAATTAGTAGTATCTACTATCTAGTAGTGATGAAACAGGCAAAAGGGTTTCGACCGGAACACAGAGAGTTAAAGTATTCGTCATGCAAATCCAATTATGTCATTAAATCACTTTCTAGAAACCCTTAATAACTTAATACATAGTTGTAATAGGACTATATGTATATATATATATATATATATGATATATATATATATGATATATATATATATATATATATATATATATATATATATATATATATATATATGAGAGTTATGTATATACATTGAACCATTAATGATTGTTGATGTCATATATATTATCAAGCCCAATATATAATTATATACATAATGTTGTCACCTGACATGGAATTAATATAAAAAAGTTCAATTAGATGTAATAATTTAGTTAATCAATATATTGATTAACAATTAGTTGGGTCGTAAAAGTTGGAGCCCCCAGAGACAGTGAACACGGTTTTTGATAGGGAACGAAACCAGTAGAGAAGGGGGGCCCTCTCTCTTTAGGAGCAGGCGGAACAAGACGACGACAGTGGAATTCAAAGTAGTGGGTAAATGGGATTCTTGCTCTACTACATTTGCTTGAAGAAAATCATATATAATCAAATTAATTCAATAGTAAGGTGAAGGATAACTAAATTCTGGTTGTGAGCTAATTAATACTTAATTAATCAAACTTTTTTTTATTTAATTCAACATTATGTACATATGGTGAGGGGCAAAAGGGCTTGTAATTAATTCTAAGCCAGCACCAATTAACAACATGCCTAACTAACGGATAACATGGAGTTTAGTGTATGAGTGGGATAAGGAGTTTGGGACGAGAGAGATCAGTTAATTAATAACATTAAGTTTGAAGCTCACTTTGATCCCTAAAGCAAAGTGACTTAGTACTGTTTTAGCGTGCAAAGCTCACTTCGATCCTTCATGCAAAGCGTGTTTTAGCGAGTAAACATATTTCAAATGCTTGATTTAGTGTAGACTCTTAATTTTCCTAAACTCGGTGCATCTACTGCCAGCTCGTTAGGCCCCGACGACCTTGAGATGTAACAAGGACCTAAGTACATGTCATAACCTTTAGCGTTGTTTTCCATGCTAATCATGTTTTCTTTTTTTTTTCTATGTACCTTATACAATTAAATAAATGCATAACATTTTTTTCTCTCTTAAAACGTGTGTGTATATATATATATGCAAATATATGTTTTGTTTTTTTTTCCAAAGAAAATGACAACGAAATTAATTTTGGACAAAGCCGAAGTAATCGAGTGTGTAAACCTAATGTACGATATTTGAAGGGGGGAATTGTTGACCATGGTTCCCACGAAGGCCATCTTGATGTCCATCGAGTTGCATGACATGAGCTCGTGCGAATAACGTGGAATAAATGCACATTCGGAATGTTAGGAGAGAGAGAGAGAGAGAGGACCAAAATCCATTAATCGGGTGCGTGGTACGTGTGCATATGCGAGAATTGGCTCCTTCCCTTTGGGGCGTGTAACGTCAGCAAATTATGAAGGTGGAAGAAGAATGACGCATGATTCATGGTCCAATTGTTTATGACGCTTTGTTGCCCCTTTTTCCGTTCAAAAGGTGAAAAACAAATAAAATAAAAATACTGTTTATGACGGTGGTAATAACTTTGGACGTTGACCACAACTTCGGCATATTCCCTGTATACACATAAGGATACCCCACATATTTTTTTTATAGATGTACGAATATGTATATTTATTAGAGATACATATTAAGCACATACTTTTTAAGGAGCAACAAGAAGATTCTTGACAAATTCGCAATAATTACAAAATCACACACATTTTATTTTAAATTTAACGGGTGGAAATTGAATAATATTTCTAAGGAATATTATATGTGTGTGAGGGTGTGTGTATATTTTGTTGGTTCAAGTGATTTGCTTCTTTTCTTTTAAGGGCTTTCTTGTACTTTCTGCAATCCCTGGATGGCCAAGTTTCAATGCGACAATCAATGTAATTGGTATAAATTTGTTATAAATTTTTTATCCTTGAGCTCTACACTAATTAATACGAAGATAATTTAATTTTGACCCTCATATAATATAATTGGAGAGCTTGAATCCTATTTGATGTTTGTATATCTATGTATCCGGTAGTTGATTCAGAAATAATACTCGATCGACCGGCCATGATTTTATAAATTTTATTCAAGTATCAATTATAATCCATAAATCCATGTACAACTTTGATCGAGAGTCAAATTGTGCATTTTCACATTTTAATCATGATTGGATTTATCGTTTTCTCTCACCCAAGCACCAAACACTACAAGAAAAGTGAGTTTTTGCGATGGAAATTTCCGACGGCTGGTTATCCCTCGTAAGTTCCGGTGTATTTTTTGACGGTTTCTACTATCCCTCGAAGGTTAAGACGGATCATTTCCCGCGATTGAAACCCTCACAAGTACTGACGGTATTGTCACCTTCCCAAGTTTTCTACGTCTTAAGACATTGGAAATCTAATTTAAAATTTATCTCGTTCAATTGAAATAATTTTTTTCCTATATTTAACAATAAAAATATATATTAATGTTCCTACGGCTTCAGCCGTAGGAACTTCCAATAGCTACAGCCGTGGGAAATGTTTCCTACAGTTGAAGCCGTCGAAAGACGTAAAAAATAATAAAATATGGCAAAGAAAGTGCCGTTGGGAAATATATTTTAGAAGTTACCGACAGTCATAACTGTCAGAACATCCGTCGAAGCTCTCTTATAAATAATATGATCCCCTCTACTTCCGGCCGTTTCTTCCCCTCTTCCCCTTGATCACTCGACTCCACTAGTGACGCTCCGCCCTCATCGCTCACGCTTCGGCCAGCTGTTGCCGCTCACGTCGCTTCCGGTGCCGCTGCAAACAACGTCTGACAATCTCCCTTCAAATGACATTCGATCTAGTGATCTTGACTCAGACGAATCCCCTCTGACACTCCGACGAGTCGCTCGAAGGTATGCCCATGACTTGTCATTTTCTGCTTCCATCTTTCCCCCTCTGAACCCTGGCTCGGATGTCCGACGGATCCATCGGCCGTCGGCGAATCCGCTGGCACTTGTCATCGATGTTGTCGGATGCACGGACTATAGGAGAGCAGTCCAATTGGATTGGCGAGTCAATTTGGACCGAGCTACTAGCGAAGTGGTCCATGATGCATATAAATTTAAGTCTAAAAAAGAGAAGACGAATCACGAGTCTGACCAAGGAGCATGCCTGCACGTGGATGGTTATATTTCAACGTCGACTATTGCCAGACGATTGGTACTTAATTTTCTATGCCTTAGTTCAAAATTAAAATGAGTATGTGCTAACATTGATTTCAAATGTAGGAAAAGGAGATGGATAAAACACCCACCGAAGATGAGAATTTTTTTTAAAACTCATCAGAAAAAGAACTCAGATGGTTTCATCGCGTGCTCGGGACATATATGTAAGTTTGTCACTTTCGTAATGTAACTTTCGCTAATTGTGAGTCTCATAGTGTCAATTTGTCAATTATAGGAGTCCTTCAAAGCAAAAGAACCGAGCATCGTTCATGTGTCACGCATGGAGGCGACACCATTGAGTTGTCGACAATTATGGACGGATCATGTTAGAGCCAATAGGGGCCAAATCTACAGTTCCGGGTCGTCCGTTAGTAGTACGGATATTGGTTATGGGCGAAAATTAATATCTGGTGTTCCCGATGAAGATGCACGATGACTATTTAATGACATGTGGAAGCAACGATTAACAGAAGTCCAACAAAAGGTCCATGGCAGAAGGTCCACGAAGAGGTCCATCAAGAGGTTCGCCAAGAATTTGAAACGCAACAACAAGTTTTTAAAGCACGATAACGAAAAGAAATGAGGAGAATGTTTTGTGAGGTGATGCGTGGCCAGCAGCAAGACAATGACGACTAAGATAAAGAAGAAAATTAGTTGTTGAGCTTAATTTCATTGGTATGATTGTTATCGTACTTGGATGGATTTGTATCTTTTTTATACGTATTGAAAATTGATGCACACTTTGATGGATATTGTCTTTTTCATTTTTGAATTCTTTTTTATGAAAAATAGCATTTCCCACGGCTCGAGCGGTAAGAACGTTTCCCATGGCTCACGCTGGAAAGTTCCCACAACTAAAGCCGCAAGAAGCATTCCCACAGCTTCAGCCTTGGAAAGTTCCTACAGTTGGAGCCGAAGGAAACATTTCCACGGCTCCGGTCATGGGAAATTTTATTTTCATTTTTCGCATGAGCTTCCCACCCGGCGACGCGTAGGCCTCGATCGTTTTTGTTTTCTTTATAGTCGGCCCTCTCCCTCTCGCTCTCTCCATTCGGCCCTCTCCCTCGCATTGGCTCCGGCTCTGGCACTGACTTCCTCTCCGACGGTGACACTTTCTTCCTTCGACAGTGCATCCTTCCTCTCCAGCGGCGCATTCTTCCTCTCTAGTGGTGCATTATCCCTCTCCATCTCATCGTTGGTAGCTCGTCCGTCGGAACTGCCAGCCCGACGGTTGGATCTAGCCTCCCGTAGTTGGATCTGACGGCCCGATGGTTGATCTATCTGCGGATGACCTAATCTGGCTACGAGCAATCGGATCTGGCCACCTGACGTCCTCATCTGGCCTCCCATGGTCGGATCTAATCTTCCGCGATCAGGTCTGGCCGCCTGTCGGGCTTCTTCAGTCAGGCCTTCTCCGGTCGGATTTGGTCCCCGGTGGTAGATCGAGCTGTGGCCCTGTTGATTCGGCACCGGAGAAGGCTCGCGGGCAGCGTGATCGGGCATTCGATAGCTGCGTCATCGAAATAGTCGTGAGCGAGATTTTTTTGAAAAAATTAAAATAATCATTTCGACGGCTAAAGTCGTGGAAAGGAAAATGCTTTCCGCGGCCTAAGCCGTTGGAACCTTCCCACAGCTGGAGCCGTAGGAACATTTTCTTACGACTAGAACCGTAGGAAGCAGTTCCCCACAGCTGCATCTCATGGCTCCAGCCGTGGGAATGCTTTTCTCGCGGCCTAGTGGTGGAAATCTTTCCACGACTGCAGTCGTGAAAACCGTTTCCTATGTCTCTAACTGTGGGAAGGATTTTTCTGCGGCCCAAGCCATGGGACATCCCACGATTTCGACTGCGGGAACTTCTGACCGCTGACAAAACCATCGGAAAATTTTTGCGACGAACAATTTTTCGACAATTGCCTCTCGTCGAAATAACCGTCGGAACGACTGTAATCGTGGGAAAGAGCGATTTTTCTTGTAAGGAAACTTGTGGATTTAAATTGCAAAAAAAAAAAGAAAGAAACTTATTTTAGTGATACAATCATTTATGACACTGAAAGAGAATAATAAAAAAGATTCAATACTTTTAGCTGTTTGAAGCTGATCGTTTTGATTAGAGCAAGAGTGAAATAAATAACAAAACAAGAAACTTTTTAATGTATTATAAAAATCTTCTGTGTCATGTTCAGGTGCTGTAGTGGAAGAATCCTTAATTAGAACACCAATGGGCACAGGCTGTGAGCTGTCCTGCAGGGAAAAAAAAGAAGAAAAAAAATAAAATAATTTGATCTCTAGAATAATATTGTTTTCTCAATGATAAACAAATCCTGAAGAAAATTAGCATAATGATATAATTAAGAACAAAAGAGTATTCCAATAGTCATGCAACAAATAGTTTGTTCTTAAGCATACGTTTTAATGATTAGGGTGACAACTACTAGTAAGCAGTAATAAGTAAAAGAACAATGACAAATGCAGGGATTAAAATATTGCCATTTGAAACTTTTGTCGGCCTAAAATAAGCCGTTCGTCAATACTGATCAAAGAGTGTTTATGCAAAGTAGTTTTGGAGTATTTGACGAAAAAAAATCGTGGATTTTTCCTTCGCGACGAAAATTTTGACAATTGGGTGACAAATATTATTTTTTATTCAGTAAAAGAAAAAAGGAATAGGTGGTTTCACTACCTAATGTTTCCGAATAAACAGAGAAATGGCTGTAGTTTGAAACAAATTAAATGCTCCTTGAATGAACTAGTGATGGTTATTATTTTAAAAATATGTTGAATATTATATACTATTTAATATCATGTACGTCTTTTTTATTTCTTACTTACAAATGATGTTTATATTTTTTTCCTCTATACTTTACTTTTTTCTCTTTAGATCTTTCTCCCAATATTGTCTACTTGGAAAGTTCAAATAAACTCGTTTCTATTCAGCAAACTCGTATAATCGATTCGTAAATTCATAAATTTTACGTACGGAATAAGTTTAGTTATTTAAGTAATTTTTATGCACTTACAAACACATATTTATGATTCATAAATTATAAATGACTAATATACTTTGTTCATACGAAGTAAATATGAAAGTAATCAAAATAAGTATTATCATTTACAACTAATAAATATTAACTAACTATCAATGATTATGTTTATTAAGATAAAAAAAACTTATAAAACTAAAAATAAGTAAATTAATTGCACAAAAATTTCTAATCATGATACTAATTTTATCCTCATTCACAAATACATCTAAGATTTTATAAACTTTTTTAATCGTATAAAGTTGTGTAGAATCGTATAAACCCTATAAGAATTTATTAAGATTCTACGTTATTTTTAATATTAAATTGTATGTAAAATCTAAGTCTAAATTAATTAAAAGTTTATGTTGATTTGATTCATTTTACCTACCTAAACTCTTAAACTCGTAAGAGTTTAAAAGTTTGACTCGAGATTTTAACAACATTACTTTATCTTCCTTTATTAATATATATATATATATAATTTTAATTTTTAATACTGCAGTAACTTCCAATATATTTGCATCCAAACGCTAAGATATTTTTTCCTTGGTTTTTTTTTTGTTGCAAGGTAAGACATGATTTAGTTGTTGCCTTTTATTCTCCCTCTGTCCATGTCATAAGGAAGATAAAAATTGTTGACCTAGTGTGTTCATAAAAAGTAAGTATTCATTCTTTATTATAGGCCATCCATTTTTCCTTATTTTTTCCATCTCATGGTGAAGCTAAATTTAGATAATTTGGCTTTTACAACCTTTTTAATTTTTTTTAAAATTTTCCAATGTGTATATTAATTAATTATTTATAAAAATTTTATTTGAATTTTAAATTTTTTTGTGATGCTTCCATATTTCAAAATATATCTAAACTTGCATTTAATCTTATTAAAGTTAATTTTATCATATCATATATCATTTTATTAGCTCATTTGATTTATTTTTATTAAAATAGAAATCTACCAGTGTTTTATATTTTATTGTCTATAAATCAAGAAAAACAAAATGGAACTACTAAAAAATTGCATGCAAATCGAAGTAGAAAAAGAGTCAAAATGAAAAATAAGGTTGTTAGAAGATTATGAAAGCAAAGTTACGGGCCGTGACAGAGCCATGACGACCCGTTCATTGATCATGGTAGAGTAATAATGATCTATGGTTGAGATTATAATAAAATATCACTTTTGATTCTTACTATGGATAACACGGTATTTGAGCTTTTATGAATACCTCATGGGCGATGAAGCTTGATTTTGAAATCTTGGCAACTTTTTTGAAAAGTTTCAATTGCTCACTGATTTCAAACATTACTATAAGTTCCAATAGTTATCTGAAAATATATTTACTTAGAGTTTGAGATATTTTGGATAGTTATAAAGCTCAAAAGGAGTTCTGTCTAATTTATTTTATTTTTGACATGAAAAAAACTTTGAATCATCTGATACTTAATTTACAGAAACCCTGGCGATACTTAGGGTATTTAAATAGAGGATTTTATTATATAGAACATGATATTTGAAACATGTGAATCATGCAACATTGCAAAGAATAATTGTTAGTGTTTTTTGGTGATGGTTAAAACAAAGACTATGGGTTACTTCGATTTTTGTGCTTCGCAACAATCTAGAGAGGTGATGAATTAATTATATCTTCTACTTATCGTTTGTATGCTCTTTACTTATATTTTTCATGTCTAATTTATTCTGCAATAGAGATTCTTGTTAGTTTAGAAAATTTTCTTAAACTTGTTGATTAGTTTTGAGTTAGTATATATTGTTTGATTTATTTTAAATATGAATGTTATGTTTGATGTTTTATTTGAGCTTATTATATTCTAAAATTATATTACTATCAGATAAGGATAATTAGTTATAAGGTTTTATTATTGTTCAGTTAATTGATTTTTAACTTACAAATAAAAGCATTCATAATGTGATTTCAATAATTCGATGTTTGCACTGAATTTCGTGTAGTCTATTAGTTTTTATCGAGCGTTAAATGACTGATAGTTTAGAGCAACATATTAACGCATCTTAGAATTTTATTAAATTGATGATCAACTCAAATTTTGTAATCTTAAGTTTAGCAAAAATCAAAATAGTTCAGTTTACTCGGCTAAGAGGTCATTATTTTAAGTGCTCTTAATTCATCTTATGAGTCAAAGTTGTTCTTTGTTAAGCGCATGCAAGTTAATCTTAATATTTAATCATTCATAATCCTAAGGTCCCATAATCGATTATTTTCTTAATATACTTTAGGATTAATCGAGCTACTTCAATATCAGGTTTCTTTGGTTCTTACGTGAATCTCCTGACAACTCAACAACGTATATAATGTTAGGTTTGGTAGTGTGAGATATATCACACTTTCCAATTTTCACCTAGTTGCTCATACATTGTTGCCAGGGGCGGACCGAGACCTAAACATTGAGGGGGGCCAATGTAAAAGATGAAAAAAAAGTGGTGTTAGTGTGGATAGAATCCATGACCTAATGAAAATGCTAGAAGACACCTTAACCACCTGACCAACGTTACATATAATGTGCAAATGCTGTACAAAATCTATTTAAGGGGGGCCAATTACCCTAAAACTCATATACTAATATATAATCTCAATAAAATTTTAAAAAATTAGGGGGGGCCAGGGCCCCCCCTAAGCTCTTCGTGGGTTTCATTTGGTAACACATAGTTTTGCATTTTTTTCCCATCAATGTTGAAATAGATTTGCAATTAAGAATTTCAAATTTCTCAAGCAAGTATTGAGTATACTTTTGTTGATATAAAAAATATTTCCTTTTCTAATTCCACTTAAATACCCAAAAAATGTTTTAAGTCATAAGACCCTCATTTGGAAGGTTGACTCAAACTTGATAGATATTTTTTTCATCATCTCTTCTAATCAAGTTGTCAACATAAACTAACATTACTGCTAACTTTCTTTTTTAAACCTTTGCAAATATGCTACAATTGGCTAGCGCCATAAGTAGCCATATTGTTTTAAAAATCTACAACTTTTTTTTTAAACCATGCCTTCGGTGCTTGCCTTGAGATCATATAATATCTTTTCCAAACTATATAAATAACTTGGATAATTAATGATTCAGATTTTTGTGTCTACTCCATATACGTGTCATGATCTAATTTCCAAAAAAATGCATTCTCAATATCCATTTATCTTAGCTTCCATGATTTGTTTGCTTCTAAAGTCAACGTGTCGTGGTGATCCTGGTCACTTGATTGAATGTCTCTTCAAAATCTAAATTATACTTCTTGGAGAATCCTCAAGCTACTAGATGAACCTTATACTTTTCAACTAATCCATTAAGCTTTTTCTTTAACTTGTAAATCCATTTGCAAGATATAGACTCCACATTACTTAACTTTAGAATGAGATGTCACATTTCATTCTAAAGTAGTAACTTGTCTTTTTTTCTTCCATCGTTGATCTACATTCATGATGCTTGGATGCTTCCTCGAATGAGTCAAACTTCTTTTCTCCAATATCTTCAATTAATGTTACATTTGCATAATTTAGATTAGGCCTTCATTGTTTGCTTGATCTTCAATTCAATGAAACTGATATCGTCTTTAGCTTGCAAGTAAATGAATTTGACATATGTGCCACAAAAATACAAAGGTCTTGTTTAATCAGAACGAGATTAAATTCTTATTCCCTAATTTTCAGCCAAATATTTTTTTTACCTCAATGAATCTCACTGCATTTAATGTTGGGAGAAGAAAAATGTTGGAGTAATAAGTTCCCGAGAGAGTTGGGAATTCGTTAATCCCATTGGATTAACAAATTGAGAGTAATACATGAATCAACAAATCATATATTAGAACAAAATGAAGGTAACGAAATAGGTTAAAGAATGTCCAAGGACATCTACAAATGAAAGAAATATTGAAAAAGAAAAGTAAGATCAAATGGAGAAACAAATGAAGGAATAAAATGTTGAGAAAGTTGAAAATCGACTAATTATGTCAAGTCATTCTAAGAAATTGAAAAATGCATTTTCATGTTCAATTCAAATTATTTATAATCTATATACTAGAATGAAAGTTCCAAATTTTATAAATTTTTTGTTCTTTTTCATTTTTTTCTTGCTAAAGTTGAAGCATGTAATATATATGGTGCCTTGTGATCCAAATTGAATAAATATTGTGCAAGAAAAAATTAATAGCTTTGATAGCAATAAAATTTAAAAATATGTGGAAAGGTTCAAGAATTGTCCATCATTTGAATCAAATGTGCCCTTCAAAATAAATTAGACAAAATTAGTGTCATTGTGATACCCATAGTTAATGTATTCATTGTACTTACATCGAACACATGTTTGTTCATTTGATTTATCCGACATGCTTATTATGATATGGACCCATTTAGTTGAAGGATATTTTTCAATGAAATAGTAATATCATATTCTTGAAAAAACAAGTATACTATTATTCTCGTTCGTATTTAGTTTGAAGAGAATATAATTAAAAATATAATATTTTATATTTTAATATAGATAGTTGATATTTATTATATTAATATTAAATAATAATGTAATAATGTATGGATAAATAATAAAAAATAATAATATTGAAAAAATGTTAAAAGATGAGAATATGATTTGAAAGATTATATGTATTTTGATTCTTGGGTTATGAAATAGTGTTTTTACATTTTTAAAGTGTTTTTTAAAAAAATCAAAATTTAATCGATTTATGCATAATCTACATGATGTTTTCCTAATCCAAGCATTTATTCCCAAAACAAACATCCAATATTCCTCTATCACATTTAAAGTGAACATGTATTGACCTTGTAAACAATTACTTAATATACTAAAATTCATGTATACAATGAATCTATGTTTGTTTTAAACTATTAACTTGAGTCAATTTGGAGAATAATAAATTATTGACATATGAGGATTTATTATCGGCTAAATTTTTATGATTATTTTTAGAAAATAATTAGGGTTAATATTTGAAAATTGGTCACACTTATTCACCACTTTCATTGTTAATGTCACTTCTCATTCTACATATTATTTTTTAAAACATCTTTAAAAATGACTAAACACACTATCTAAGAACACTTTTTTATTACAGTATTTATTAGGGTAATTTTTTCTTTCCTTTTTTCTCATATCAAAACTCTACTTTAAAATATTTGATAAGTTTTTTTTATTTCAAGTGGCGTACAGTGATTAAAAGACAAGGCTGGCTGTGCTAGCAAATATGTTTTTGTTTACAAACATGCCCCTTTTCATTTTCTTTAGCCAATTATTTATTTCATTTTTTCTATTATAACTAGGGGTGAAAGTAGTTCAGATTATGTGATTTTTACGTAAAAAATAACTGAGCTTGAAATTTTGGATATTTTTTAAGACGTAAAATATCATCCTAAATTTTTTCGGAGAAAAAAAATCAACCTAGACAGTCTCAATTTTTTGGGTTTAAAATAATAGTTTTTAAAAACAATTATAAACATTAAATATATCGCATTATATGTTTTAAAAAACAAATTTAATTCTAAGTTAAACTTTTCTATGCAAAAACCAAACTAACATATTATCATATTATAATTCAAAATATTTTAGTCAATTTTATAAAATTTTATTAAAATAGATTAACAACTTGACAAGATTCCAGTTTAACTACATCATAATAAGTCAATATTACCTAATCTAGTAAATATGGGTAAAAGAAAATGTAAAATTACGAGATGTTATTTGAACGTTGAAGTAGTATTTTAATTATAATATTTTTAAAAATATACTTAGTTCAGGTTGGACCTTCCATTTCTTTTGTTAGATTCCACGGATGATTTTAATTATTTTAAAATCAACCTAATTTTTAATCAAAATATGAATTTTTATATTTTTGAGATTTTTTGTGGGTAGATTTTTAATTATACCCTTAATTATAACACATCACTTATTTATTTATTTATTTATTTATTTATTTATATTATTTGATATATCTGCATGTTTTTTTTATCAAATTCAATTAAATATACAATTTCATTTTACTAGTTAACGGAGAATTTAGTGTCTTTGAAAAGTAAATGAATGTATTTTAGAAAAAAATAAAATTTCCATTCTCTGTGTTATAAAAATATCTCTGATACACTTTTAAGAAATCATTGACGCTTTTTATTAAACTTATTAATTAAACCATTATCTGTTATTTGCTCAAGGCTACTCGTTAAGACGCCATTGTTCCCTAAATATCCGTTTATGCGTACCAAGGAAATAAATATTTTCAACTGAAGAAAATGATAAGAACTTTGAAATTTCTCTTTATAAGTTGGGCTGTATCCGTCGGACCATACAGGCACACAAGCCCAATAGGATAGTGTACTGTGAGATGGGCCTTAGGCATGCCGACCAGCCCAACGTGACACACAATAACCCAGACGAACTCCATAATCATTTCAATATTAATTTATTTATTATCTGCAATATCCTCCTACTAGAATTCCTTCTCACAATACCACCGAAGGTAATTTTATCAATATTTTAGGATATTTTATTTATGTGAGTGTTAGAAAAAATTAGGATAAAGTTTTGGAAGGATTGTGAATTTTCCTTCGAATACCATCGAGTCGTTCTCTGCATTCCAACTCCCCGGGCCTTGAGAAGGGAACTCCTCCAGTGGGCTAAAGAGGTTAAGACATGGGCCGTATCCTCTACAGATGTCCAGCCTGTTACATCCAGCACGAAGCCTGCATGGCCCAATGGCGTCTCTCTTACTTTTTTTTTTCTTTCTATTAAAGGAAGTGAAAAGGAAAAGCCAAACACATGATCCTACAATTGAATCTTTCGAAATAATTTCGTTCTCAAATAATAATAAAAGGAATATTTTCTTAAACTAAAACGGCCCCTAAGTTTGCCTGTTGATATCCAAATGCCATGGAGATTATCTTGGGAAGAGGACGCACATGTATTATTGATTTCCTGTTGACACCAAATAATCAATCCATATATCATAGTATGCACATGCACTGCTGTTTTCACGCCGGCTAGTTTGATCTGGACCGTCAATTTTCATAATTCCATGGCTCAGATGAAAACCATTTATTTATCCATAATAATAACACATTAACTGAAAACAACTTTATGCACAAGCACATGCAACCATTATTGAAGTAAGGGAATTAAAGCACAGATGGGAGAGGCAGCATAAAAGTAAGTTAAACAAAACGCTAGGCTACATTGAGCTCAGTAAACCATGCTTGAAAACAAAGCTATGTAGTAGCAGATGTGAAACAGAAGTATGAGAGGATTACTAAACTACTCTTTCTAGTAGCACAGAGATAGAGATACATGCATCAGCCATCGACTAATAAATAACACATATTGGTGTGCTGAAGGTTGTTCTGTGTGCTTGAACCACGCACTGATATTATGTGCTGGTTGAAAATAAACCCAGAAAAGGGTAAAATGATTGTTCTTTCTTCCCATATTTATCTATAAGAAAAAGCAACCCAAGAAAACAGGCGCAAAAGGAGAAATGGATTTCATCTGAAATAGTTGGCTTGAAAACCTTCCCTTTTTTTTAAAAAAAAAAAATCTGACTTGGACGTTATAACCCAAAGCCCAAAATGCAATCTTGAATATGGCCATACAATTCCCTCAAATTCAAGTAAACAAGACCTTTTCCATTATTTGCATAAGGATCGATCACCAACAGCTCAGCCCTTGAAAGAATCCTGCTATGATATGTATTTCCAATCTGATCAGAAACTTTGCAACTCCAGAGCAAGATGCATGCTCACTATAAGAAAGAAGATGAAAAGTTTTGCATTGCTTATGGTAGATATTTTGCTCATCCTCAATCATGATCTCACAGAGGCATTCTTCTAACTGGATGGACAAGTTAGCTGGACAGGGAACCGCCACTTCACCAAATTTAGTACAGACATAAACAGGCAATGCATGTATAGCAAACTTATATGTCCTATGTGGTACATTCAATGACTCCAATACAAGTTAAATGCCAACTTACTACACATACATTAGCTGCTTAATAAAAATTTCAGCTAAACGACTGTTTCTGGTGAAGTGACATTTTCATTCATTGAAACTCTTGAGCTACATTGCATCATGAAGATTGGAGCTAATGAAACAACTCAGGCAACATTGAAGAGTGCATTTGATGTAAGATAACATCAAGAGTTAGTCGATAGACAACTTATTAGTTTGCATCTGCATTCCAGTTTACAACCATTGACTGTTCAAAGTCCGTCCAACTAATAAAATTAGTTTACAACCTAAATGGACAGTCTTTCAAATTAGCACAGCATTGTCCCCAAAAACGGACTATGAACATTATAATGGAATCTTTATAAAATAAAATGCAAACTATTAATCTCCAGGAATACGGTACCAGAATTAGCACACAATTTCTCCCCGTGAAAGAGCTTCAAACACCACAACCATGGTATACAAATTAGGTAACATCAATTGTAACGTCTTCTGTGTAGCCATCATTTAGACGTGCAATATTTTTAGATTTTAACATTCAAATTTCCAACCCATGGCTGCTGCAATTTGGTAGCCATCCTTTCTCCCCTCCAAAAAAAAAAACATCCAACCCACAAAACATTTCAAGAATTCATATCCTACTTGCTTATGTTGTACTTCCAGTCAAACTATATGCATTGTGAAAACAAACAATAAATACTGGCCATTATCAAATTATCCCAGTTGCATTCTTCTTCATATTCCGCTGTGCTAAGAAAACACTCCATCTAACCATATATTTGCAAGTTTATTCTTCAAAATATATAGGTGGTTCTCTGAGCTCCAGTTACATGTTATAACCAATACTTGATTTTTTTTTTCTTTTTGCTACCTGAATTCTCCCTCAAGTATCAATTTCCTATTCTAGAAAGTTGGGTTTCTTGAATTGTAACCCATCAATACTCTGTTTATGAATAACTTTGCCCTATTTCAGTTTATGCGACAGAATTGTAGTGCTGGTTTCCATATGGAAAACTCCAGCATACGAGTCTAAGATAATGCCACATAATCATTGCTACAAGAACACAACCAACCCAATTTATACATTACATATGACCAAGAATAGAATTTCAATTAAAACACTGAAAGGCATCATGATTTTTCTCGAAAAAATTGTAACATTCAATAGATCATAATTTCAAAAAACAAATGCCTGAGCCCTCAGCAATGTAAAAACAAAATGCAGCTTGATTTGCAGAACATCAAACAACAACAACAACAAAGCCTTATCCCACTAGGTGGGGTCGGCTACATGGATCATACGACGCTATTCGTTGATCCATGTTCATGCGATTCGACAGGGTTTTACGCTGGCTGTCGGGGCCTAACACAACCCTCCTCCTTTATCCGGGCTTGGGACCGACTATAAAACATAGGCGGAGTTTCATGAATAAACGTTGCAGAACATCAAAATTAAAACAATTTGGTGTGATTGCAGCATGAATCATGATAATAATGGGAACTAGATAAACAAAAGTTTCATGGAAGAAAATGTCACAACAATTGACGTTCCACACTTCCACATGTAGCCCATCATTTTTAAAAGAGAAAAGATAAGCAAGTAAATGTAAACTGAAATTCAAACATGACCTCTTTTTTGTTTTAAGAATCCTCTTAAATGAAAATGAAGTTCCTACATTGATGAAACAAATAGATAAGAACAATAAATAATAGACAGCAGAGACTGGAAAGTAACAAATGTGCGTAAGTACGATCCTTTGACAACTCTACATCATGAGGAACAAGAACATTAACAAAAGACAACCAATGTCTTTGTTGAAGATCTTCCTCAAATTCTTCTTCGTGGATCCAGTCTAACAGCCAATTTGCCTTCATAAATCAAACAAAAAAGATAACTGTCTTGCAACTTTCTTTCTATTTTTCATATCCAATCTAGAATTCTCTCCTCGAATCTTACCACAACTAACATCATAAAAATATATATCCTATAAAAGATGAAGCAATTGCAATGCAGCAATGCGGAAGCATTCAGATCCATGGAAAGAGGGATAGATAGATGTGTGGACAACCATTCGATAGGTGGGTTTGAGATCAGGCCTGAGAATCACCCTTGGATCGCTCGCGGTCGCCACCTTCGATGTTCTCAAGGAGCTTTCCAGCCTCCTCATCCTGGGCAGCGGCTTTCTTCTGGGCCTCCTTGGCCTTGAGGGCCTGCAGCTTGACGTGATTGTAGTAGGCGACGCCGAGGAAGGCGATGCCGTAGCCGAAGAGGTTGATGGAGGTAACAGTATCCCTGATGACGGACCAGGAGAAGGCAATGAGGAGCCAGTCCTTGACGACACCGGCGACGTTCATGGTGAGGGCAGAGGTCTTGCCGACGAGGAGGAAGACTGCGAGGTTGAGGGCGAAGGCGCAGAAGGAGTTGGTGCCGAAGATGAGGAGGTCCGGTTGGAAGCTCCCCACACGGGCTCGGAGTATAGGGAGCTCAACGAGGGACCAGGGCACGACGAGGAAGGCGAGACAGCACGGGGCGACGTAATAGAGGGAGGTGATGGGATTCAGGGAGATCCCCCGGGAAGTGAGCAGGATCTGAATGAGAACAAGGCGAGTGGCCTCGAAGGCGACGGCGCCGAGTTGGAGGCTGACACCCCAGCCGTTGAAGCGGGCCTCGCCGTACGCCGCCACGGCCACTCCGAATGAGATGGAGAGCATGTTGAGCATGGAGGACGAACGAAAGGTCTCCTTTTTCAAGGCGACGCCGATGGAATAGACGGCGACGGGCATCAGCGCCTTGAGCATCTGGATGAATGAAACGGAGAGGTAAATGTAGGCGGAGTTGGAGAACCAGAGGGAGAGGGCGTAGAGGGCGCCGATGGGGAGGACGGATGCGACGTAGAGGTCCCTTGTCATCGCCGGGGACGACGGGAGATCGACCAGGCGGAAGCCCCGGACGAGGAGGAACGCCAGCGACGAGCAGAAGCCCATGTGGATCATGGTCAAGCTGATCGGAAACGGCCAGTTGTACATCTTCGGGTCGAGGATGTACTTGTTGTAGACGATTACCGTGAAGCTCAGGAAGATCCAAACGGCGACGTACATGTAGGAGAGCAGCACCTTCCTCACCACGCTCTCCGTCACCGCCGAGGACGACCCGCCGCCGCCCGCGCTCGCTCCGCCGCTGCCCATCTCCGGATCCGCTCCGCCGGAGTCCCTTTCCGGTCGTTCGGCGGCGCGAGGACGAGGCGCTCGTCGGGAGGGCGGAGAGATCTGGGGATCTGAAGAACGCGCGAGAGAGAGAGAGAGACAGAGAGGGCGGGCGGGGGGACTTGTTGGAGGAGGCAGATGGAGACTACAAGTAATGAAGGGGGGAGAGTTGAGAGGAACGGGATGCGGTGTTGGGTCCAATGCAGGAAACGTCTTAGTGACACCGTCAGGGATCCGATGCCACGTGGCTACCTCGAACGGCCCTCCGTACGTACACAACTGCACATGTTGAGGGTTGAAATATATATAAAAAAACGCATGACTGAGAGACCTTTTGCTTGCACTGGTCCCACTTCAGTTGCGGAGGAAAACCTACGTCATAATTCCTAAACAAAAAAAAAAATTAGTTACGAGTCCATTTCAAGGATTGACCAAACAAAAGGAAGAGGCAAGATTTTTGATAAAAAAAGTTGTTATTATTCTTTAATATGGATAACCTATATGTATAATAATTATTTAAATATAGCATTAATGTTTTATACAGACGTCAAACATCTGGTAAATCGTAATAATTTAATTTAGTTAAGAAATGCAATATATTTAGGTTTTTACTTTCCTGCCAGGTAAAAAAGTACTTAGTAATAGATTATTAGGTTAGGATAAATTTATTTTACAAATAATAAGTAGGAGCAATTGGAGTAATTATTATTAGGAATAAGATAATTTTATCTTTAAAAAGAAATAAGTAAAAGACCATAACGCTCTTACCGTTATTAGTGGTAAATCCAACATAATTATTACCGAGTTAATATTAGTAACTTTTAAGCACCTAATATACATTAAATTCGTATTTATGATAACATTAATAAATATTTTCTTTATATGGGCGTATTTTACCGGTTGAACGTTTTAATGTTATGTTTTTTAGCTTGTGCATTTTTTGTTCATATACATAATTTTTAGCTTGTATATTTTTTGTTCATATATATAAGTGTCCAAGATATAACAATCATACGTATTTTTGTATAACCTCAATTAATTAGATCTTCACTGGACATAATTATTTAATTCGAAAGACGTATTTTTGGATTTGATTATAATCATATAGATATGGGTTCAAACTTCAAACCAGGCTACAATTTTTTTTATTTCTACTATCATGTTTTTTTTCGTTTCTTTTGCTTGTAGCCTCTTTTTATTATTTCTTTTTTCACTATTATTAATTTATAATCATAACACTTTAACAAGTTTTTTTTTTAGAATGCTGAATTATAACAATTCAATATACGATAGCAATAAATGGCCGTAATGATATAATATTATTGTAAGCAGTGATTTTAATAATAGATTGCAAATAATTTACTTTCATAACTATTTCATTATCATATATATAGTCACCAAATGTACTAAAATAATTCAATATTCGATATGATACATAATGTTATGGCAATAAATGAAAACAATAATGGTACTTAAAAAAGAGAAAAGGAGTATTATTTTAGCCTTTTTAGACAGTTTTGCTGTATTTGATACGATTTTTTATTTTATTATATTAAATGTATATCATACATAAATTTTACATTTTCACCAATACGGGTTTAACCTTCTAAAATGAGTTTGGCGTATAAAGTATAATTTGACAATCTTTAAGCATGTCCTCGAGTATGGGTTATGTTGTAAGGCCTTTTGATTATTACACAGACATCACAAGTGCTATGTATGAGACATTAAGTGAAGTGACATTTGGATAAATTATACAGACTCTGAGTTAATATCTCAAAGATTTTTCAATTTCAATATCTTTTGTACAAAAGGCGACACCCCTCTTTTCTCCCTGATGTCGTGCACGAGGGAGAAAAAAAGAGGTGTCGACCTTCTACGTGAGCCCGACAAGTTCACACGAGGACCGTCGCCCCTTTCTCTTTTCTCTTCAATGTCGAAAGGAAGAGGGGGAGGAGGCGTTGTCGCCCCTTACTCTGCTCTCGTGAGGGGTGACAATCTCATGACTATTATTTTTATTACACCACGTCACAATCGGAGAAATTTATCGCGCTCAAAATGAGAGGACGATTCGTGCAATTTATTATATGATATTTTGATTAATTTAGACCACTCTGAATTATATTTATAATAACAATGAGTAAAAATTTATTTTAAAAAATAATTTACTATACAAAAATGTCGAAGTAAACCGACACTAATTTCATGAGCTGAAGATTTCAACACCCACAAAAAAAAAATAAAAAATATTAGGTTGGAATAGAAATTGTAGCGGTGACCGCATAGCAACAAATTTAAGGGATGGTGCCAAGTTCAAATCATGGAGCTCTTTTTGAATAATGGAGCAGGAAATTAAATGTGATGCTGAATTGATCAAGATCTAATATATTATTGTGAGATTAAATGCATTTACTTATTTCTTTTTTATGGCACGTGCTCTACAAAATTAATTAAACTTTTTTTTCTATACCTATTTTAATCTCCCAACTCCACTTCATAATTATTTGATCCCCGAACTTATCACTTATTACAAAACTTCATAATTATTTCTTGACGTGAATGTTACGCGGCATTCACACGAATTGAGACCCAAATTTTCGAAACAGATATATATATATATATATATATATATATATATATATATATGTATATATATATGTTAAGATAATAAATGGAATTTATCGTCACTTTTAATTTGTTTCTATATTATTATTATTATTATTATTATTATTATTATTATTATTATTATTATTATTATTATTTATCGTCTTAATATAAAACTATCATAAAAACAACAAAACATCCTGTGGACATGAAATTCCCCGTTTATAGGACCATTTTTATTATAAAGTATAAATAAATTGGGAGTTTAAAAGAATGGAAATATGGATCAAGATCAGATATGAAAATTATTCATCTTAATCAGTGCAATTATTTTGCCCGAAAAGTATTACTTAGGTATGTGTCTCTATTAACAAAGTGTAGTTATTTTTTATTATCCGGTGACAACTTATAATGTCCGGGACTACTAAAATTCTACTAATTTGGTTAAGGACCTAAAAATTCCTCGTCGTTGTTTGAAGCGGGAATAGTCACTTTAATATTTGATTCACTTTCACTTACTAATAATACCAAACTTTAATTCTAAACACCATACAAGGATATCCATTATAATCTTAGGGGCCTATGGTGCATTATCAATTTAATTAACTAATAATTTAGAAATGTAAATTATCACTACTTAAATTATTGATAATATCATATTATAACATTTGATAAGTATTGATAATATAAATAATAACTAAAATAGTTATATAACAAATTATCAACAAAAATATTTTAAAATTTGATCACATATTATTATAAATACACAAAGCATAAAAGAAAATAAAAAAATGGATAAAATAAGATAAAGCAAAATTAGGAGTTACTTATAAAAAACTTAAATAATAAAAAAAATATGAAGTTAAATGGCATTATTTATTAATAAATATTTAAAATTTAAAAAGTTAATTGAATAAATATTTTCGTCAAGCAACTGATGATATGAAAATATATTTTTTGTTAGATATTTAAATTATCAGTAAGGTGATAATAAAATTATCGGAACAATTAGAATTGTCGATAATAAATTGCAGGATGCATTCTAAAAAATTAAATAAAATAATCAATAATTTATCTAAATTATGTTGTACCAAATTAACAAACCTTTAATTTCCATCTTTACAAATACTCCTTAAATATAATTATTTAAATAATAACAGTTTTTATTCATATTCTTTTTAGACACGTAGCATTTGATCTACGCGTATTATCTTTACTTTCATCCATTCGATACTAAGATATGGATCAATATCCATTATTAATTAAAATGATTTCTATTGTAACTTTGCAATGTTTTATTTTTAGAATCAAGATATTGACAATATTGAAATAAACAAATTTTTTTATTGAAAAAATGGAAAAGTGACAAGTGGAAACCCTCGCAACAATGATCTATAGGAAGAAGACTTTTTAAAAATTTATATTTATCACATGATCACGACAGTTTAATTATGCCGCCTTGCTACTTGATTTTAACAAGTTAATCTCAGTTTTTAGCTTCGCATCACATATTAATTGAATGAATAAAAATATATGCATGCATATGAATACAGTGACAATTATCAAGATATTACTTAACTATATTATGAATTTACTTTTCTCTAATTAATTTTGTTATTTAGTTGATAACGTAATTATCATATTACTTTTAATTATAAAACCTTCTCATTTATTAAGGCACGTGCGGCCACTATTGATGATTTCGCACATTATCATTTATTTTTCTTTCCTCATTTTTCTAATAGACCATCACTTTTTTTCTTGATTATTGTCCTTTTTTAGCACAAAAGTTAAATATCAAAATATAATAAATTCATTGATTTCAAAGAAAATGAGTCATAGGTGAAAATATAATATATGTATACATATACACACACATAACATAAGAAAACTACATATATTAGCAACCAATAATACAATAAAGAGAAAAAAAACATTGAGTCAATCTTTTGTTGTCAAAAGACATGATTTTTCTTAGATTATTCACACAAGAAAAAGTAAACATTAAAAATAAAACAAAAATTTTATTGATGAATTTTAAACCTCGGAATAAATGAGTGCACCACATCCTCGTTTCCATCAAAAGACATAACTTTGATTATGCACTTGGATAAAATTAAGCTAAATAAAATGAGGATTAATAATATTATTAAAAAAGAGAAAAAAATGTATATGTAGAGCGATAAAAGACGGACATAGAGCACTAATTTTACTCATCAAACTATTAAAATAATTATATATTAATTTAAAGTATATATTAAATAGTAAATATAATTAAAATCAAAATTATCAAGTTATCTGAGAGTCGCGATCGAAGTCATATTAACAAATATGACTAATTCGACGATTATAATTTATTTAGTCTTAGATAATATATTTTTATTATCAAATTATTCAATTAAATATATATTATTTCATGTAAAAAGTATATGATTAATTTAATAATACAATATAATAATTAATATAATTTAATGGTAAAAATTAAATGTTCTACATTAACATGTAGAGCGGAGCGGTCTACGTACTCGTTATCTCAGTTAAAAAAAAAACTAACACACTAACGTACGCCATAAGTAAGGAATCAATCCATTAACATTACATTGTGGCGTGAGATCCAACACTCTCCACTTTTCTCCACTCCATAAACATCAAAGTCACTATTATAAGATCCTACCCTTAAACCGGTCAGGTCGGGATCCATTCAAATCGGGCGATCACTATGTAAAATAAGTTGAACTGTTGAAGGATTCTTGTAATATCGTAAGGTTTAATGATGTATATAACAAATATATTAATACAATAAACTATATATAATAAAATATTAAAATTAAATGAGAAAATTAAAAAAATATATAAATGATATAATCAATTAAATATTTGCGAAACAAAAAAGAATAGTTTGAAGTAGTTATAAATAAAGTATATCTCGACTAACTCATATATACGCGTCGAAAAATGGAAGAAAAAAATGTTGGAGCATAAATTTTAAATAAAAACACACACATATATATATATATATATATTATGTGTAAGTTCTAATATTTGTTTAATTTTTTTAACTTAATTCGTCGAGTCTAATGTCTCACATCGATCCAACTAATCGGGTCAAGTTAAGTTTTAAATCACTAATTTACATGAAATTTTATTAAAAAATATATATCTATAATAAAAGAATTGATTGTATTAATTATATAAATAAAAAATTATAAATAAAAAATAATTCCGCAAACCTCTATAATTTTTTTTCATATGGAGCTTAAATTTAACAGGTGAATTTTAATTTACTAAAAATCATACTAAATCATATTAGAACTCCTAATTTTTTTATTTTTTGAATTGGATAGATTTTTTGAATTGGTCCAGTTTTTCTTACATTCCTAATTTATGGTTAATAAGTTATTATTATTATTATTATTATCTTCTGACGCGGACTTTATGGGTAGTGGCCGCTTTCCATCCAAGATTTGGCAGGGTTGGGACTTGGTCTCGTGGTCGATTGGGAACCTCGTGGGCGGTGGCGGCCAAAAGTCCGAGCCGTGTGGAACAAACAAGAGAAAGAGATGGAGCTCTCAATTACTATTTGCCAATTCAAGGGGGCCATAAATATTTTGCCATGTACACATCTCCGAAATAATAAAAAAAATAAAAAGATTGGGTTGATCGAGTAGAAGCGGAAGCATGTGGAATCAATCAATTAAATCGAGAAAGAGTTTGGTAAAAAGAAATTAAAGAGTTCGGTAGGAAGGGAATTGGTCAACTCTGGAACATACATATGATGATGGTAATTAAATGCAAAGGGTTCATACCCCATTCATTTTTTTTAAAAAAAAATATGGTAAGTGCGAAAAAAAAAAATATTTGGCACCATAATTATATAGAATTAAAATTCAAAGCTTAAATTCGCTAACTGCTAAAAGAACTGTGGAGTATAAGTCATAGAACATACAATTGAGCTATATTAATCCATTCTCTTGGGGTTGTAAGTTTCAGTCCTAAGAGCAGTAACGGAGGGAGAGACCAAGGTTATATATTTTTATATAATATTAAAATTTTTGTTGGCATTTTTAATAATTTATATAGTATCCTAAGAAGGCAGTGCATTTTAAAATCTTTGTACTTATATATATGATTATCCATGTTACTCATTAATGAAGCACAAATTTAATGCACTAATGGGAATATTGTTCTAGCTAGTAGGATCAAGTAATGGGCAGCTATATAGTTGTATGTTGTATCTAACTACTAAAACAATGGCTAGTTAGCTACATCTTTACACAAGTTGGGTCCAAGTTGCCGTCCTGCCAAACAATGCATTATATATACGCGTGGACTTTGATTAATAAACTCGTCAACTATATATATATTATATTTATATATCAATAATGAACAAAGAAAAATATACGTAAAGGTATATTGAATACGTGCAAAATTGACTAAGTAAAGAAAAAAAGAGATCCTTAATTGGTCAACAACCGAACCCGATCCAAATGTCAATTTTAGGAATTGACAATAAATATCTGATTTCCCATTTGCTCATAATATTGTTTACAAATAATTTTGATGTTAATGTTAATCTTAATTACATTAGTGATGTTTACATGATGCTACAGAAAAGAACAATGAATAACTTGTGCTACTCCAACGTTTCTCACTGCAACAATTGGGCTACACAGCCTGCACGCATTAGTATTTAATATTAATGCGCTACAATATTTTATATATTTTTCCTTTTTATTCTCAATTTTATGGCATTTCAATTTATAGTAGATTAACGTTTTTTCATATGAAATCCTTATATTAAAAATTAACAGATATTAATATGAATTTCTTAGCTATTAACTTAATTTGTATTAATTTTAAATGTTTAATTTATAATATAATTTTATATTATTAATGCTATATACGATTAGATTGAATACATCTTCTAAAATTATAATATTTTATTATTATCATATTCGATTGAATAGTCCAATCGGTTCAACCTAAAATGAAAATTTATCCGTGATGTCCAATCCGATTCTCATAACAAATATTGCTTCACACAGACCCTCTAGAGTACTAGAAAAACGCTAATTACCGATCAACTCAAAAACTGTCGGTAACGCAATTACCGACAGTTTTTCAGTCGGAATCGATCCGTCAGAAAAATGCTCATCGCAAATTAATTTGTGACGTCAAAAAAAATTCGTCGGAAATATCGATGGTCAGAACCGTCGAAAAAGTCCCAGCGGTTCGAACCGTCAAAAATTTCCGACGGTTGCAACCGCCGGAAAAAGCCGGCTGTTCGAACCGTCGAAAGTTTCCGACGGTCGCAACTATCAAAACTTTCGACGGCCATAGCAACCGTTGATCTTTTGACGGTCGCAACCGTCACAAAGAATTTTTTAAATATAAAAAAATTAGCGGCCGGCTCGGGCCGCGGCCAATCCGGCCGCAAGCTGATCGATCCGGCCGCTAGGGGCCGGATCCGTCGCCTGGCGCCAGATCCGGCTGCCGGCGTCCGATCCGGCCGCCCGGCGGCCGAGGCCGGATCCGACCGTCCGGCGGCCGAGGCCGAATCCGGCCGCCGGCGGCGAGATCCAGCCGACAGCGGCCTCTGGCCGGAGAAAGAAAGAGAGAGACGCTGGCGCGGGAGAGGAAGAAGGAGACGCCGACGCAATCTCCTTCTTGGCCGGCGCGGGAGAGGGTCGCCTGTGCGGGAGAGGATCGCCGGCGTCCGGTGCGGAAGAGGTACGACCGGTGCTTGCAAGCCGGGAGAGGGAGAGGGGGAGAGAGAGGGAGGAGAGAAGGGAGAGAGAGGAGAGGATGAGTTATATAGAAGGGAAAAAGATGAGAGAAAGCGGGAAAAGAAAAAAAATGCGGGATAACGAAATTTTAATTACTGACGGCTCCGGTCGTCAAAAATATAAATATTAACTATTTTTAAAATTACCGACGGT
This sequence comes from Pontederia crassipes, assembly GCA_030549335.1. NCBI lineage: Eukaryota > Viridiplantae > Streptophyta > Magnoliopsida > Commelinales > Pontederiaceae > Pontederia > Pontederia crassipes. The sequence continues at coordinate 44,728,562 of CM060190.1, forward strand.
TGTGACCGTCGAAAATATATTTAGTTATATATAATGTTTATTTTTTTATTTTATCGACGGTTTGAACCGTCGGTAATCATTACCGACGATCAAAACCGTCGGTAATTGTGACGGTTTGGGCCGTCGCTAGTTATATTAATAAAATACTCTTCATATGATATTATTATATATTTACCGACAATTACGACCGTCAGAAATTGCGGCGAATTTTGCGACGGATGGATATCCGTCGGAAATATCGACGTTCCTAATCGTCGAAAAATAAAATAATAATATAAAAAATACATAATTTAATTTTTTCATTTCCGACGATCATAACCGTCAGAAAAATTAAATAATAATATAACGAATTACATAATTTATTTTTTCATTTCCGACGGTCGAAAAATCTGTCGAAAATTGCTACGGATTGATATCCGTCGAAAATTACGACGGATTGATATCCGTCGAAAATATCGACGTTCCTAATCGTCAAAAAATTAAATAATAATATAAATTATTTCCGACGGTCATAACCGTCGAAAAATTCGTCGGAAACGAAACCGTCGAAAAATCCGTCGTAAATTGCGATGGATTTCGAACCGTCGGAAATTGTCCGTCGAAAAATCGCGATTTTCTTGTAGTGTCTTCCCTCCTTTATACTAATTTGATGATATTCTTAATTTTTTTAGAGGAGGTCTCTCAAAGGTCTTAATCCGACTTGTTCTAACTTGATTTTCAACCTAGTATACGAGCAGACGATCTTCAAATGTTTTATCAAAAACATGTCAAGATAGGACAATTTTTTCGAAAATTCAGTCATCTTTATTCTGATCCGATTTCTAATATACATTTATATATTATTTACTAAATAATTTAAATATGTTGATTTTTATTTAATAACTATTATATCGTTAAGTACATATGATTAACTCCATATATTTTTTCTAATAATTTTTTAGTTATACATAATTATATATTTTGACTATTAAAATATTTAAAAATTAATTTTAACATGATTTAATTGGTACTTTTTTCTAAATTAATATTAAATTATAATGTAAAATATCAATTTATTTTTTAAAAGAATTGAACATTTTTTTCTGAAGAATATGCAATTCTTGAAATTAATTTATCCAATTGATGTGTCCAGCCAAAAAAAGACCAATTTGAATGAAGATATGAGTTGATTGAATAAGAATAGCTACCCGATGGGTTTATTATTCGTAAGATTTATTCATTTTTCTTATTTTCTGGAGAGTGTTTAATGAATGAAATTTATATGAAAAAAGCCAAAAAAAATAGTTTAAAATTCATAAATTAAATAAGTGGAAACATTTGTTAAAGAAAATTGCACAAATATTGAGTCACACATTAATAATATTTTACAAGTAAAGACAAAATTTAGTTATTAAATAAGTATAAATGGATAGTTCCCCCACATTAGAGATACCAAAAAGGTAAAAACATGGTATTTAACTATTTACTATAAAATGAACTTCAAAAGTAGACCAAATAAAATTTAATTTATCAAATTATATTTACCATCGGCCAGTTTACTTTAATTCGATTTTAACTGTTCTTATATGATTTTGACTCATTCTCATCGATTTTAAATGGCTCTTAATAAACTTATAACGATTCAAAGTGATAAAAATTTCATTCTATCTTTTGGAATGATTCAAAATTGTGCTATGGTTCGACTGATTGGATCTATCTCTTAACATATGATTCCATATGATCTGATTGACTTCCATATTATATAGATATGATTGTTAGAATTTGTTTTGATTGTTGCAGCAGTTTTAGTTAGTGACGATAAGAGCTAATTCTTTTGCTACTCCAACAAGCTTCAACAACAAAAATAGTTAGTTTTGTTGATAACAGAGGAACATATGTTGTATAAAATACATGATTTATGTGAAAATGGTTATGGCTTCCATTTCCAAAGAAATCTTCTTTATTTTTTTCCCTTTTTCACATGGTATAAGAGCCTAAACACCAAGCCTAGAGTTCAAGTGTGATCACTTGGTTGCGGGAGGTGACGATGCCATTTCTGCTCCCTCTCCATCTTGTGCTTATATCAGGATATTGATCTAGGATTTATTTGGTGTATTCATTTGTTGAACTTTGAACATGGAGGAATCATTTCAGTCATTGTCCACCAAAATATCAAGTATTTACTCTCGCAACACTTCTGACAATCCAGGAAATGTTGAATGACGCTAATTATTTGCCCTAGTCCCGAGAAATGCGCAATGCTTTGAGAGCAAAAAATAAACTTGGTTTTATTAATGGCTTGGTTCCAAAATCACCACTTGAAGATCCAAATAGAGAGATGTGGGAGGTGTGCAATTCCATGATCATTACATGGAATTTAATTCTCTAAAAAAAGATCTTCAAGCAAGTGTGGCATATGTGGAAGATATGCAGCTAATTGGGATGATTTGAAGGATCGTTTCTGTCACGACCCCGATTTAACCCGCGAGTTAAAATAGAGTTCGCGATTCATTACGGACGATCAAATAAAATTATGAAAAAATACGAAAACGTGATGTAATTTACTCTACCTTTTACAACATAAGAGTAAAAATATATATCATTAAATAAATTACACAATATGTGATCATTTCAGAGCAAATTGATACTCCTTAAGTCGTACATTTTATAAAATGAATTTATTTTTATTACAACTTAATTTGACAAAAATAATAAACTCGACCAACTCTCTCGATATCCTAACAAAATGATACGATAATAACAACTCCCATCAATACCTTTACATCGAAAGAATTATCCCTGCTAAGATTATGAGCTCGCTCAATCCAAGAAGTTATACTGATCTGGAAAATATTAGAAACAACATTATGAGAAAAAATAGCTCAGTAAATTGATAACTCATAAGCTATGTGTTACCATCTAATAAATTTGGAGGGGCATGCAAAGATATGAAATAATTATAATATCACAAATAGTGTTTTCATATATTTGAAAATAATATATACAATTTTCTAATAAAAATCATCACACTCCAATTGCAATCAATATCATTCAAATCATATCAAATAGATGTATGCAAATGCAACACTCTCATATGAATGCACGAATCACCAACTGGCCAGTGGTCGGTAGATGAATTCTAGAGGTGGCTTCCATCGTGATCGGCGATGTAGCACTTAGCTCCATTCTATCTCATTCCTTTCGGGGAACAATCATATAGCGATAAGTGGATTCTAGAGGTGGCTCCTACGGATTCTAGAGGTGGCCCTCATCGCAACTACTCACAATGTGGCACTTAGCTCCGCATGGCACTTAACTCCAGTCTATCTCATCCCATTTATGAAGAATAAAATGATGCATTGGATTCTAGAGGTGCTCCCATCGTGATCAGTGATGTAGCACTTAGCTCCAACCATCATATATGCAAATGCAAATAGATGTCGATGCATGATTCATCATATAACAAACGTCTCCTGAATATCAAAAGATGAATCATATCTAATACCATTTGAACATGAACAAGGTTGCACTCATCGCAATCCATTCAGATCATATCACATAAACTTTCCATAATTGCACTTCTCGAAACCAATTCATAAAATTCCAAAATATATTCAATATATATAATAATCGATGTCACACCGAATCCAAAAGAGGTGAAAACATAGAGTAGGAGAAATCAACTTACCTATAAGAGCTACCAAAATGTTTTTCCTTTCCTTTTTCACTACTTTACTCTTCTACTCCTATATAATAATAATAAGAAACACATCACTTCTGTGCTATGAACAAAAGCCTATCACACATGAAAGACAATTAATTGAAATGGTATATGAACCTTAAACATTTACTCTCTTAATTATTAAACATAAGGATTGACCTAATATTATGATAGATTGTACACATAGTAAAGAAAAATCCATATCTTCTGGTATATATAATCAAATGACATCATTCTAATTTTCTTTACTTTTATATTATATAGACATTAATCTGTAAAAGTTTCATATCCTATTTCATTACGGTTTGCCCTCATGAAAATCAACATTCAGCTTAACTTTTATGTTATTTCTATATTCTGACAGACTGAGTAACCTTACTTTTATGATTTATATAAAATAATAAATATTCTCTATTCTGGTACTTTTAATTTTCCCAAATAGTAGACATCCTAAGGAACAACTCGTAAAATTACTTGAATTTATATCTATTTATACTGAGCATAATAAATTTATCCAATACTAGCATAACCTACCATAAGCTCCATCCTGATAGACTAAGGCTCAGTTAAATATTTATAACTTTCACTACACATATCATTTTCTAATAATTCTAATTGTGTATGAGACCTAACATCAATATATATAACACCCTAAATTATCAAATAATTCCACGATATATTGGATTTAATACATAATTTACAAATTCGGGTAATAATTTAGGCTGACAGAGTGATAGTACCTTAATCCTGATGGCATAACTTTCGTTTCATAACTCCTATTAACATGATTCCAAATCTCATGTAAACTAGACTCAGATATTATTCTACATGTTAAATTTCATAATTTTTAAGGACGAATTGATATGAAAGAAAATCTTAGAAAGAACACCATCAGTCTAGGGTTAGAATCTTCACCTTTAATGATCTTCCTTCTCTAAATTCCTTCAACGTCCATGAAAGGATTCATGGTCGGATTTTTTTTTGCGTTGTCTAGAGAGAAGGATAAGACCATACGAATTTTTTCAGATTTTTATCACTTAAATAGGTAGGTTGGAAAAATAGTCTAAGTATGAGGTGGCAAGCTGTTAGCTTGCTGGCAGCTTGCATGTCAAGAGTTGAAATTCTTATCCAATTAAAATTTAACATTTAAAAATCATTAATTTCATCCCTAATTAATATTAGTATAATATAATCCATATAATTTATTCACATATTTATATATTAATTTTTGTTACACATATTTTTCATATGCCACTTGGCGACATTTGATTGGTCCACTAGACTTAAATCCAATATTAACAAATCACATACATAGTTAACCATAAGAGAATATATTTTATCACAATATGATTATTAATCATACTTTAGTACTTTAGTTAAATTTTATAAAATCTTATTATATCATTACGTGGCATGACAACATATACTACACCACATATATTCAATTGATTATAGCTATATAATATAGAATCCAATATGGATTAGATCATGAATATTACAGTTTCTCACAGGTCAATGAAACTCGCATTCACCAATTAAAATCAAACATATGTTTACTCAAACAGGAAGGTCGATCCGTATCTGAATACTACACCAAGCTCAAATGTCTTTGGGATGAACTTGAGAATTTTGCAGATATGCCAGCGTGTTCATGTGGAGGATGCACTTGCAGTCTCACTTCCAAGTTCGTTGCACATAGAGAGAAAGAGAAGTTTCATTAGTTATTGATGGGATTAAATTCAAAAATATATGGCATGATAAGATCTAATATTCTAAGCACTGATCCATTGCCCACACTCAATAAGATCTATTCCATAATCATTCATGAAGAACAACGCAAGAAATCTATTATTAGTGATCATATTCCTACTGCTGCTGCATTCCTTGTGAAGAATAATAATAAGTTATCTAATGGTAAATACCTAATGTGTGAACATTGTGGGAAGGAGGGCCACATAAATTTTTTTTGTTTCAAAATATATGGTTATCCATCAAATTGGAAAAAATTTCAAATGAATAAGAACAAGAAAATTAATTATCAAGTGCAATGCAACAACAAATCAGTAACCAATGCTGTTATTAATGTTGTTGTGCAATCATCAAATGTTGAGAAATTTGAAAATACAGGTGCAAATGCTGCTATCTCTGGTTTATCTGATGCACAAATTCAACGCCTTCTTCATTTAATTGGACCTGATGACAAGACCGCAGAACAACTATTTGGTAACAGCTTAAAATCCATTTCTTCTAAGCATCAATCATTGATACAAGAGCATAATTTCATATGACTGGCAACTCATATTTTCTTGTTGAGGATCATATAACGCCAGCAACAATCAATGCCACCATTCCTAATGGAACATCTATATGTGCCACAAAATCTAGCATGATAACTCTTAGTGGAAGATTTACGCTAATAGATGTTTTGTTTCTGCCTTTATTCCATTGCAATTTAATTTCTGTATCAAAGGTAGCATCTGACTTGGACTGTTATGTCACTTTCTTCTCTGATTTTTGTCTTATTCAGGATCATGTCAAGAAGATGTTGATTGGGTTGGTTGAACATCGAGGAGGCGTGTACTACTTGACAATGGCTTTATATGACATTCTTCGCCATCGATCAACCTACTCATCATCTGCAAAAGTCTCCACAATTTTTAATAATCCTATTGTTTCTCTTGCAAACAATAAGCTTTGGCATTTTAGATTAGGTCATCCATTTTATTCTTTTGTTATGAAAGATAATGTTTTGACACATACTACTAATAAAGCTTGCGATGTTTGTTGTCGTGCAAAACAGTCCAGAAATAAATTTTCCATTAGTGTCAATAAAACTTCTCAAATTTTTTATCTAATTCACTGCGATATTTGGGGACCATATAATACACCATCTACCTCTGGTGCTCACTATTTTTTAACAATAGTTGATGATTATAGTCAAGGGACATGGGTGTATTTGATGCGTGCCAAATGTGATACTCATCGTCTTCTGAGTAACTTCTTTACAATGGTTCAAACTCAATTTGACAAAAAAATTAAAGCACTTCGTTCAGATAATGGGGCTGAGTTTTCATCCCATGCCTTTCAAAATTTTCTTTAGGTCTATGGTACACACCACCAAACCACCTGCCCTTACACACCTCAAAAAAATGGCAGGGCTAAATGCAAACATCGACATCTTCTTGATGTTGCTCGAGCTCTACGTTTCTAGACGTCGTTACCACTTAAGTTTTGGGGTGAGTGTGTCCTTATTGCTGCTTATCTTATTAATCATACACCCACTCCTTTGCTTTATGGACAAATACCTTACTATTTACTCTTTGGTCGAGCACTAAATTATAGACATTTTCATACTTTTGGATGTCTTTGTTATGAAAAATCAAATGCCCCAACTTCCAAAGGAAAGTTTGTCGAACGTGCACGTCGTTGCTTGTTCCTTGGTTACCCCTTTGGTAAAAAAAGATGGCAATTATATGATTTATCATCTAGCACATTCTTTGTCTCAAGAGATGTTAATTTTTTTGAAGATATTTTCCCTTTTTCCTCATCTCCAAAAGTTGTTCTTGACACATCGGCTCCATTATTTGTTGACACAATTGGGTTTTCTGAAATAACTTTAGAACATACTTCTCATTATGATGCTTTTGAAACAAGGCGATCCACCTTCCACTGTGGCTCATCCTTCTATTCCTTTTAATTCATATGTCAATGAGTAGCCCATGACACATTATCATCTGATACTCCAATAGCCCTAGACCAAACTGCACCACAACTCCAACACATACCCAGAAGTCAACGTTCCAAATGACCACTTGGTTACCTTAATGATTATATATGTCATACAACAATTAGTACTGCTACTTCTTGTTCTCACATGCCGACAACATCGTTTGTGGTAAAACACCCTATTCATGGCATGGTTTCTTATGACACATTATCAGCTAATAGACAAGCTTATCTTGCATCGCTGGATTCTAATTATGAACCAAGATCTTTTTTCGAAGTTGTGCAAATCCACGATGGAGAGATGCTATGGCAGCAGAACTGGATGCTCTAACTGCTAATGGTACATGGACATTAGAACATCTTCCTTCGGGCAAACGCTCAATAGGCTGCAAATGAGTTTATAAAATTAAACGTCACGCTGATGGAAGTATTGGACATTTTAAAGCTAACTTAGTAGCTAGAGGATTCACTCAAATAGAAGGGCTTGATTTTCATGAAACATTTGCACCAGTTGCCAAGTTGGCCACAGTTTGGTGTCTCATTACTATTGCTATAGCTCGACAATGGTTTATTTATCAAAAGGATGTTCACAATGCATTTCTACATGACGATTTAGACGCAGAAGTTTATATGAAAATTTCATCTCATTTTTTGACAACTAACTCGCATATGATTTGCTGACTCCGAAAGTCTTTATATGGTCTACGTTAGGCATCACGCAATTGGTTTGCTAAACTTTCGAGTTCTCTCTTAAAATATGGTTTTGAACAATGACCATTCCTTATTTACATATGGACGAGACAACCTCTTTATTGTTGTTTTCATATATATTGATGATTTACTGATTGTTGGCAATGATACTAATTTTTGTTCAATGTTCAAGAGGTACCCCCGTCTTGTTTTCATCTTAAAGATTTAGGAACATTGAAATACTTATTGGGCATCGAAGTTACACGTGTTCCCTCCAACCTCTTTCTCTCTCAACGAAAGTATGCTCTTGATATTCTTGTAGAATGTGGACTCACTGCTGCACACCCAACATTATTTCCCATATGACAGTACCATAATCTTGCAATCAACATTGGAGAACCATTTTCACAACCCGAGCGCTATCGTCGACTTGTTGTCTTCTTAATTTATGTTACGATAACTCGACCAGAATTATGTTACTCAGTACATGTTTTTTCACAATTCATGCATAAACCTAAGTCTCAACATTGGGATGCTGCATTGCGTGTTCTTCGCTATTTGAAGTCTTCACCAGGAGCTGGTCTTATTTTACCACCTTCGTCAACTTTACAGTTGATTGGATATAGCAACTCTGATTGGGCAAGCTGCCCCGTAACTAGAAGATCACTCACTGAATATTTTGTGACTCTAGGTGGTTGTCCTATTTCCTAGAAAATTGAAAAACAATCGACTGTTTCTAGATCTTCTGTTGAAGCTGAATATCGAGCACTTGCCTTGACTACTTGGGAGTTATTATGGCTAAAAGCTCTACTTTCTTCTCTTCGGGTGATAATTAATGTGCCAATAATTTTGTATTGTGACAATAAATCAACACTTCAGATTGCAGCTAATCCAATTTTTCATGAGCGCACCAAACATATTAAAATTGATTGTCACTTCATCATGGATAATATCCGAAAAAGACCATTCAACCTTGTTATCTGCCTATACAGAATCAGTTAGCTGATATTTTTACTAAAGCCTTGGGCACGGACTGATTCTAATTTCTATTCCGCAAGTTGGACGTTCGAAATCTTTATGCTCCAACTTGAGGGGGTGTCTTAACATATGATTCCATAACATACATGTGATTGCCTTCCATAATATGATTGCCAGAACTTGTTTTGATTCTTTCAGCAATTTTAGTTAGCGATAATAAGAGCCAATTCTTTCATTATTCCAGCAAATTTCAATAACAAAATTAGTTAGTTTTATTAGTTCTGTTGATAAGAGAGGAACATATGTTGTATAAAATACATAATTATGGCTTCCATTTCCAAAGAAATCTTCTTTATTTGTTTTCCTTTTTCACACGATCGATCTGGTCTGGACAAGTAAGGCGCACATTTTTTTATTTTATGACGTATTAATTACACCCACATATTTTTGAACGTGTAAGTTAACTTGACTCTTAAACTTTATATTTGTAAGTGTATGATCCCTCAAATTTGAATTGTTTCCTTTTTGAATTGTCAATTTCTTTTGTTAATTCGAGAACACTCACCCCTCGACGCTACTTTCTTTTCCCTTTTGTGCACCTGAGGTGTGAGCTGGGCGTCCTCCCTTCTCCCGTTGCCGGGCTGCCTCTGAGAAAGGACTACAAAAAGAGAGTAAAAAATGGAGTTCACTGACCAATAGGGGTGTTCACGGGTCGGGTTGGACCCGACTCGTGAACAAACCCGACCCGATCCGATCAAAATTTGGTCGGATCAGGTCGGGTCAAGAGGGCTGAGGGGGACAAATCCGACCCAACCCAATCCGATTCGGTTTGGGTCGAATCGGGTCGGGTGGTCGGATTACCCGACCACCCAATTTTCTTTTTTTAAATTTTTCCTTACTGTTTTTATTTTTTTATTTGATATAAACAATTATTTAATATTATTTTAAAGCATAAAATAACTTTTCTAACTATTTAATATTATTTTGGCACTTAAAATATTGTATTTCAATTTTAAAAAAAATTTAAATCAAATATAAACTTAAGTTTGAATTAAAAAAGAAAAAAAACTCGGGTTGATCGGGTCGGGTTGGGTCGGGTCGACTCGGGTTGGAAAAATTCAACCCGTACCCGACCCGACCCATGGTCGGGTCGACTCGGGTTGGAAAAATTCAACCCGTACCCGACTCGACCCATGGTCGGGTCGAGTTCGGGTCGGGTCGGGTCCGACTGACCACGACCCGACCCAACCCAAATCGGTTCGGGTCAGATCGGGTCATTGGGTTCACGGGACGACCCGACCCCATCCGATGAACACTCCTACTGACCAAACTAATAATTCTTAATTATAATTATCCAATTGCTTGTATTAATTAATCATTATAATTATTCAATTGCCAACGAGAGATTAAAACCAAATTATTTGGTGGCAAACTGTAATGTTGTATTTATTACAAATACCATGGAGGATTTGAAAAGCCCTCGGAATGTCACAAAATAAAAAAAAAATATAGTATTGGGAAAAATTAAATATGACTCTAACTAATTCTGCTAAGAATTTTATAAATTAATACACAGTCGTATTAAAAAGGTAAATTAAATTCAAAAACAGAAGTTACAAAACAATATTGAAACGAGGGGGAAATATTATTTTAATAATTTAAGTAAAATTAACATTATTGATTTACAAATTTTAATATTTCATCGAATTTGGGTTGAGTGTCAAGTTATTTGCTTATATTTCAGGATTTAATAATGCCGATCAAGTTTGACCCGTACTCGATTGTCAAAAAAGAATGAGGTGAGACCAGTGCTCACTCGACTCATCCAATATACGTCTAGAATTGTTATTCCGAAAATTATTAAAATTAGGTGTGCTTTACAATATAAACTTTTTCTACATCTATGTATTTTCATTCAATCTTATATTCGTCTAATTTTTTTTAGAAGAAAAAATGATTGTAAACGCTATTCCAATTCTTCACCCGAAATATTAAGATGTTAAATGACAACTTAATACAAAGCTCTTTTTTTGGTGTACACGGATGGGCCAAATGGCTTCAAAACTTTAGGCCCATTTGGCTATAGCTCATTTCCTATTATTATTCTTGAGAAAAAAAATGGAAATCCTTTTGATTTGAATTTTAATTCCGAAAAAAGATTTAAAATAAGGAAAAAAAGTTTTAAGACGAAAAAGTAACACCTTCAAAATTATTAAATTTAATTTGATAATTAATTTCTCTAAAAGTTTATGCTGTATGCACTGATCAATTTTCTTAAAATGTAAGTTATAATTGAAGACATTATAAAAAAAATGTTTTCTTAGCATTTAAAACACTAAAAAAAACTTGTTCATTTGTTACTTCGGGCTTTGTTAAGTGTTGGTTGGGCAGTGGGCAGATGCAAGTACTACAAGTGGTACGGTACGTAGTTATCTTAAGTTCTTTTTCTTCACTGAAAAACAAAGATATGGAAGGACATCAAAGCTAAATGTTCTTGTTTTCAAAGAATAAAAATTACGAAAATGTATGTATATGATAAGACACATTTTATAGACTAAAACGACTAGGATAGAGCAAATTCGGGACTGGGTCCGGGTTTGAGCGGACCCGGTCCCGACCCGGATTATGCCAGGTCAAAAAAAATTCGATCCGGTACCGGACCCGGAACCGGCCGGATCGGATTCCGGGTCGGTCCCGGCCATACGGGAACGCGACCGGATTTGCGGCCGAGAATCGATCGTGCGCGATTGACGGCCACGATTCGGCGCGGCCACCCGGCGAGCCGATCCGCGGCCTGGCGAGCGGATCGGTCACCTGGCGGCCGATCCGGCTGCCAGGCGCCGGATCGACCTACCAGTGGCCGATCCGGCTACCAGACGGCCGGATCGGCCTGGCGGCCAAATAGGCCTGTCAGTGGTCGATCCGCCGCCTAGCGGCCGGATCGGCTCACCTGGTGGCCGATCCGGCACCAGGCGACCGAAGTAGAGAAGAGTTAGTAGAAGGTGAGTCGTCGGTGCCGCCGCCATCGCCGTGAGAGAGAGGGAGAGAAAGAGAGAGAGAGGCGGGAGAGAGAAAGAGAGAGATTGAAATGAGATGAGAGGATAGAGAGTGAGTTTATATAGTGGGTTTATATCGGGTCGGGTCCGGGTCAGGTATCTGCATTGCAGACTCGATCCTGACCTGATACCCGACGGGTTTTCCAATTAAGAGATCCGGTCCCAGCCCGGATCTAATCCGAGCCGGGTTATTTTCTCAATTTTTCGGGTCGGGCAGGGCTGGGTCGACCCGGCCCGTGATCAGCCCTAAAAACGACTATAGACTTCTAGTTTCACATTATTATTTAGAAGAGGAGTTTCACCAAAAATATTCTTTTTACCCGATATTTCGTACCATTTCTTATACCACATAACAAAGGAAAAGATAAATTACTAATTAGAATATAATCACATTAATTACTCCTATTGATATATAATAGTGCGTTGGATGCATGATAGGAGGAAATGATGCCTCAAAAATTTACATCAAGCCGAGCAAAACACGAATTTGATTTTGAAAATACACCGATCTTACTACAAAGCAATTAGTGTACTTGAAATATACCTTGATTGTGATCATCATAACAATTAAATTTCAATACGTGCACAAGTGTATTACATCATATATCCTTCTAGTTAATAACTATTATAATTTACTATAAAATTAAAGCACATTCTATAACCTTAAACTCATAGTGCAATCCAATGTCATCACAAGCATCGATATGCCACCGCGCACTATAGATAATCAATGTGATCACACATTACGACAGATAATCCATTCCACTGTGCGGGTGCATATGCTCGTCCATTGGATTTAGACCTTATTTGGTAACACTAAAATTAAGGTTTCAACTAGGGTATAATGGTTCAAGAGCTAATTCTTTTATTTGATAAATGATAAAAATAAGTAGCATTTAGTGTTTCATATGAAAATATTGAAAAACTGCTTCTATTAGCGTTTAGTTATTAGAAGTTAACGGTTCATAATTTGTCCCTTATTCAAATGTATTATTTCTTTCTCAGCTTATCTTCTTATTTTCTCATTTTTATTTTATCAAAATTTAACTATATTTCTTTTTATATTCATACTTAATTAATTACAAATTATTTATATATTAATAATGAATAAAAAACTAATTTGAAAAATAATATTTTTATATTATGGGTGCATTGTATATAATTTATTGGCAATATAAATTTCTATATATTTTAACAAAAAAATAACAAAAAGATGCAATTTGGTGGTAACTAGAAAAAATTATGCAAGTTCGAGATGGAAAAAATAAAAATGGTGTGAAATACGATGCAAGTTCGGGCCACGTCATGAGAAATCGAAAGTTCTTTAATCTGACAATAATTTTTTGATCGGAACATTTCGGAATGGGGCTCATCAGAAAGCCTTCACTTATTTGGATGAATAACGTTGAGTTCTGGCCGATGTTCACCAACCAAACACTGCTTGTATGTAATAACGACTACAACCCCGAAGTAGTCTTGATGGCGTTGGTGGCAATCAAAGTCTACTACATCTTACTGACATGGAATACAGCTACCTGGAATGTACGAATTTAACAACTTGAAAAGAGCAAGTGCTTATGATCTCATCTCAAGCATTAAGATTGCAACCATACATGTGAATAGCAATATTGATACCTGTCACTCCCAATTTTCCAATGTCTCCCTGTCTTGCCACAAGATTGTCTACATATTCAAAGAAAATAAATATATATAGAGAGGAATATTAGGGTGAGATAAATTGATCTCACCTTGAAATCAAAAGATCTCAATCGTCATAATGTTCAAATTTTGCCTCAACGCTTCATATTTGTCTGATCCCCTCCTCTGTCATTTGGAAAAAAAATCAAAATATTCCCAAAAAAACTCAGCCCGCTCCCATCTGCCCTAGCTCCCCTCTCGTGTGAACCATCGGACTGCCATTGTAATGCCCTCAAATTGATCCTCGTCACGTGGCGAAGACCAACTTAAGGACGTTACAAACGCTATGACTTTGACAATACATTTGACTAAGACTCGGTCAATAAACATGACACATCAACAAAGAGGAAAAATAGAAATGAAAGGATGAAAGCGGAAGACATTAATGAATTATAGAAGTCGAAAGGTCTTTACATAATTTCAAGACAAAAATGTCATAATGACTACATTGGAGTTCATAATGCGGAAGTAAATATGACTAAATAACTGGGTCTTCTTATTCATGTGCTATCTTGTCGTTTGAGCATCGTCGTAGCACACCATCACTAACTTGACCTTGTGAAAATCAAACACGGGGAAGGCAATTCTCTCGTAAGCTTTACCGCATAGTGGAGAGCCAATAACAATATACAATGCATAATTCAATTAGAATAATCGAAAAATGATTATATCATACATTTGTTAGTAAGATAATCATAAGAGTCATCATAAATATGTCATGAGCAAAGAAGAGTCAATAAATATAATGGAGCCATATAATCTCATGAAACATGAAGAATCTAAAATTAATAACTTGTTTGATAATGATGACATTTCGATATGGGTAACTTGCTTGATTATCATGATAATATGTGATATCGGTAACTTGATTCGATATTCATACTTCTTTGCTAACAATGATTAATTAACTTATAACTTTTTTAGCAATCAGGTGAGTTTGATGTGCCTTTAAATTTCTCATCCTTTACTTATCATAGAATGGATCCTTATTCACTTATGGGGTGCGTCGAACGAAATGATACAGTTATGTGTGAGTCAATGATAGATCAAGCCATAACCAATGGAGCGACCCTTATTATAGAGGCACTTGGCATAGGCTGACATCCAATGCTTATCTTTCATGTTATCTTATTGGTCACTTTAACATCTTTTGTTTCGTTGTTCTTCATAATGAGGGAGTAGATCAATAATAGGAAATAAATCAAACATGGAAGTTCTTGTCTTAGATCAAGATGAAATCGTATATCAATAATCTGGTAAAGATTATTGAATAATCGAATATCAATAATCGAATCGGCCTGCCAGTGGCCGATCCGCCGCCTGGCGGCCGGATCGGCTCACCTGGTGGCCGATCCGGCACCAGGTGACCGAAGTAGAGAGGGAGTTTGGAGAAGGGAAGGGCCGCTGGAGTCGTCAGTGCCGCCGCCGCCGTCGTGAGAGAGAGGGAGAGGGCGAGAGAGAGAGAGGTGGGAGAGAAAAAGAGAGAGATTGAAATGAGAGGAGAGGATAGAGAGTGGGTTTATAGAGTGGGTTTATATCGGGTCGGGTCCGGGTTGGGTATTTGCATTACAGACCCGGTCCTGACCCGATACCCGGCGGATTTTCCAGTTAAGAGACCCGGTCGCAGCCCGGATCTAATCCGGGCCGGGTTATTTTTCCAATTTTTTGGGTCGGGCAGGGCCGGATCGACCCGGCATGTGCTCAGTCTTAAAAACGACTATAGACTTCTAGTTTCACATTATTATTTAGAAGAGGAGTTTCACAAAAAATATTCTTTTTACCTGATATTTCATACCATTTTTTATACCACATAACAAAGGAAAAGATAAATTACTAATTAGAATATAATCACATTAATTACTCCTATTGATATATAATAGTGCGTTGGACGCATGATAGGAGGAAATAATGCCTCAAAAATTTACATCAAGCCGAGCAAAACACGAATTTGATTTTGAAAATACACCGATCTTGCTACAAAGAAATTAGGTGTACTTGAAATATACCTTGATTGTGATCATCATAACAATTAAATTTCAATACGTGTACAAGTGTATTACATCATATATCCTTCTAGTTTAATAACTATTATAATTTACTATAAAATTAAAGCACATTCTATAACCTTAAACTCATAGTGCAATCCAATGTCATCACAAGCATCGATCTGCCACCGCGCACTATAGATAATCAATGTAATCAAACATTACGACAGATAATCCATTCCACTGTGCGGGTGCATATGCTCGTCCATTGGATTTAGACCTTATTTGGTAACACTAAAATTAAGGTTTCAACTAGGGTATAGTGGTTCAAGAGCTAATTCTTTTATTTGATAAATGATAAAAATAAGTAGCATTTAGTGTTTCATATGAAAATATTGAAAAACTACTTATATTAGCGTTTAGTTATTAGAAGTTAGCAGTTCATAATTTGACCCTTATTCAAATGCATTATTTCTTTCTCAGCTTATCTTCTTATTTTCTCATTTTTATTTTATCAAAATTTAACTATATTTCTTTTTATATTCATACTTAATTAATTACAAATTATTTATATATTAATAATGAATAAAAAACTAATTTGAAAAATAATATTTTTATATTATGGGTGCATTGTATATAATTTATTGGCAATATAAATTTCTATATATTTTAACAAAAAATAATTGTGAGATTTTATTTTATTTAGTTGAGATTTAAATAATTTATTTCTTGTATTGTAATAAAATTTGTATAGTGCTTGAATTGAATAATTTATGATGTGTCCAATTATGTAATTTTATATTCATCAACTAATTCTATCACAAACACTTATTTGTTAGAACCTCTAACCGCTAATCATCATTCGCTATCCGTTAGTTAAAATTGTTATCTGTTTATCAAACCGCTAATAATGCCAAATATAATCTTAATGTCATAATGTGATTAACTGTTCATCATTAGATTACATTGACCCTTGGATCCTATATATGTATTGATAACTATTAATTGACTATTCATTGGATTCAATGCTCATCGGATCCAATGTCATCATGTGATCAATTAGTCAATGTTCAATCAATTATCAATAGACAATAGGCCAATAAAACATTAATATCAGGTGATGAACTATTCATTTGATCCAATGTCATCAAGGTGATGAACTATTCATTTGATCCAATGTCATCGTGTGATGAATTAGTCAATAATCAAGGTCAATGAAACATCAATATAGATAATCATGGTCAATAGTTAATAATCAATGAAACATCACTATAGATAATCAATAAAAATCATATGGTCAATAATCAATATAATGCTATCGGTTCAATCATCAATATGATTCTTTAACAATCCAATGATTCTTTTCAATATAATAGAGTTCAAAGGGTTATACTACGTATTTTTATTCAATAATCAATTAGGAGTAATTGATGATCAATGTTTATTGTCTTAAATCGAGCTCTTTATTCAAATAGGACATATATGTCAACGTACTTTCATGTTTAATCATCAATGGTGAATCAAATTATTGACCAATGCCTTATTTTATGAAAGCATTGATGGGATTCTTTTCATTGCCTAGAGAAGAGAGGGTCTGTACAATAAGAATAGTGGCTCGAAGATATGTAGTTTTGCTGTCTCCATGCTACATGCCCTTTCCAATAATAATACAATATATTCTCAGAGTCACCACTTTGATCAAAGTTTATGCATACCGCTCCCGTACAAATACCAAACTAGTAGGGTGCAAATAGACTTGGACATCGTTGTGTCTCCACCGAAAAAATAATACAATACGATATAATCAATAATAATTAGCACACTTGACAAATCTCCAATTTCAACTTTTATCTTATTAATTTGTTTAGCTATGTTTGAACATCAATTTCATATGAAAAAATAATAGAATAACTAATAGTGTCAATCATTATCAAACGGGATCCAAACAAGGTAAAAGTAAATCCCGACCGCACTAATGCATGCCTTAATAAAGTGTAATCAATTGAGGAGTTAAGTCATCAAATACATATAGAAAATCAAAGTTCAAGCCAAGTTGAGAGGATATAAGCCGAGTCAAAGGTTACAAATGATATATGATTCTTTAACTTTGTCTTTATCTTTGTCTTTACAGAAGAGATTTGATACCATTATAATTTTGTCTACATATATCATTTTTCATTCATTCCAGTTGGGTTTGAACTCTAATAGACTCCTCTATGTTGTCCTAAAAGATTAGATGTTTTATCATAAGAATGCCATTTTTTTTATAGAGTTTAGAATCATGTCTCACTCCGTGATATCTTGATAGCATGACGATATTTCATCAATAACTTCCTATCTATATCTATGATTGATATGATACTTGATTATGAGAAAACTATATTTCAAGGGCTATCAAAATATTTTAAGATTAATCATTAAGAATTTTGAACAAAAATAAGAAGGTTATTTCCTACAAATAATCTCATACCTCCTTATATAGGTCTATATTCAATAATTCAATAACTTTAATTAACATACTTTAATTTAATTAAAAAAGCTCATATTTAAAAGTATCTAATGAACTTTCATACTTTGATTTGTGTCGATTTACACTACAAGAATATTGTGATTTTGCGAAGGATTTATCTGTCGCAAAACCTTCGAAATTCGTCGCAAATATGTCTTTGCGACGGATTTTTTGATGGATAGGGATTAGTTGAAAATTTTATCGTCGAAAAAAATTATCGACAGTCCTCAAACATCCCTTTGGAGATTTTGACGGATGTCTGCGATAGAAAAATGCCCTTCGAAATTTTTGAAGGCTAAAATCCGTCAAAAGTTCCAAAGGAAAGGTCATCCTTCGGAACTTCTAACGGATCCAACCGTCGGAAGCTCTTAATCCGACTATCGATGTCGGCCGAGGCCGGAGGAATGAGTGTTAGCCCCTTTGCAAGTTTTCACGGACTTCGATGGGAGAATACCCGTCGAAATGGTTTCAATGGGTGAAAGCCGTTGAAGGCTTCGGCTGCCATTCTCCTGTTGAAGGATTCAGCGTGCATTCTTCTGCCGCAGGCACAGATGGAGTGCGACGGATATGACTGTCGATAAGTTTTAAAAAAATAAAAAATAAGCCGCCTACTGCCGAATTGGCGTTGGCAACCGATCCAGAGTAGGCGGCCAAAATCGAGGTAGAGAGAGAGAGGAGGGGAATGGGAGGAGGTCACGGACGCGATCGACCATCCGCTCATTGGATCTGGCAGCCCGCGTGCCGGATCTGCACCAAAGCATTGGATCCGCCCGCCCGCGATCAGATCCGGCCGCCCGTGATGAGATCGGGCCGCCCGCAGCTAGATCGGCAGCCCGCGACCGGATTGGCAGCCCGTGTGCCGGATCCGGCCTCCCGCGACCGGATCGGTAGCCCGCATGCCGGATCCGGCCGCCCGTGACCGGATCAGCAGCCCGCGTGCCGGATCCGGCCGCCCTCGATCGAATCCATCTAGATCGGCAGCCCGCGCGTCGAATCTGGCGGGATCGGCAGCCCGCACACCGAATCTGGCTGCTGCCGGATCCCCCCGCACCGAATTCGGTCGCCTATGAGCTGGATCCAGCAGCTTGTGCGTCGGATGCGGCCGCACTGGCTGCCCGAGTCGAGAGAGAGGGACAGGGAGAGGGAATGGGGGAGAGTGGCCGGAATTGTCGCGGGAGACGCCACTCGTCGCCGTCGTGGGAGAGAGAGAGAGAGGAGGAGAAAAAGAGAGGGAGGAGAATGAGAAGGTGGAAAATATAGGGAGAGAGGGGATGGAAAATATAGGAAGAGAAGGGACGTGGGAAGGAGAAGGTGGAGGAGGAAAAAATGGGCGAGAAAATATTTGAGTTAGCGACATGTATATCTTTCGAAATTAGCGAAGGATCTGACATCCGTCGGTAATTCTGAAGGTAGTACCTATTGGTAAATAAAGTAATATTATTTTTATCATTATTTATATAAGAAATTTTTATTAAATATTATAATAATATATATTAACATATATGACTAAAAACATTAGTAATCATAAAATTTATAGAAGTAATAGAATTTTGAATAAAATTAATTCAAATACTTAAAATATATAAATTTATAATTACGGTGGAAATTTAGTTGAATTTGATAATGTTAACTTACATATAATACTAATGTTAAGCAATATGTGTATAAAATATGTTGAAGACTTATGTTTAAAGTTAGTTATAATTAATTTTTATTTTCTTATAATTGTTTTTAATTTTTTATCTTTTTATCTTTAATTTTCTCATATGTGTTATATTATAAATAATAATAATAATAAAATATTAAAATAGGTGACCATCATAAAACATATGCAAAAGAACAATGTCAATGAATGAAAATAGATGGCCTCTCATCAATTGACCAATGTAAATGGATGATTGTATTATTTTTAAAATAAAATTAGATGACCTTATAGTTAAAAGAGTAAAGTTAACTTAGAGTTTTGAAACTAGATGACTGTCTCAGTTTTGAATCTTAGAGTTACGACAACCTACGTTTGACAATCGCAAGTTTTATAAGCTTAAGTTGGATGACCTTATTATTATAATAATTTAAGTTTGATGACCGCAATATTTCGAAATTGAAGTTGGACGACTATTATTATCTTTATAAAAAAAGTTGATGTTCACGTTAACAATGTTATATGTATTAATATCCATGATTAGAAACATTAATAATATGTTTACATTAATAATACATATAAAATCTTTTTATTAACATTAATAATATTATATGTATTAATATATATGATTAGAAACATTAACAATATCATATTATATATAAAATGTTATTATTAACATTAATAATATTATATGTATTAATATATATGATTGTAAACATTAAAACTATCATATTATATTATGAATATTATATATAAAATATTGATAATAAATGATACTATTTTAATTACCGATGAGTATTTCCTTGACATTATCCTTTGGTAATTACCAACGAGTAAAGTCCTTCAAAATTATCGACGGATGCTAAATCCTTAATTAATTTCGAAGGCACTGTCCTTCGATAAATAAAATAATAATATATTAGTAATGGCTATAATATAATACATATCTCTCTTTCATTTACTTAAATTATTTATAATATAAGATTATATTACTAATGTTTATAATCATATATATTAATACATATAATTAATATAAATATAACAATTATATATATATTGATAATAAATGATACTATTTTAATTACCGATGGATATTTTTTTCGAAATTACCCACGGATGTTGATCCTTCGGTAATCGATAACTTCGAAGGCATTATCCTTTCGTAGTTATCAACGGGTAATGCCCTTCGAAATTATCAACGGATGCTAAATCTCTCGATACTTTCGAAGGCATTATCCTTCGGTAAATAAAATAATAATATATTATTAATGTCTATAATATAATACATATCTCTCTTCCATTTGCTTAAATTATTTATAATATAAGATTATATTACTAATGTTTATAATCATGTATATTAATACATATAATTAATATCAATACATATAGTCTTATTAATGTTTAATAATTATATATATATATATATATATATATATATATAATAAATGATACTATTTTAATTACCGACGGGTATCACTACAAGAAAATTGTCATTTTTCGATGGGCAATTTCCGACGTATCCGTCGCAATTTGCGACGGATTTTATGATGGAAATGTTTCCGACGAAATTTTTGACGGTTACAACCGTCGAAAATAAAAATAATAAATTATATAATTTGTTTTATTATTATTTTATTTTTTGACGATTAGGAAAGTCGATATTTTTTGACGATATCCATCCGTCGCAATTTTCGATGGTTACAACCGTAAAAGATGAAAATAATAAATTATGTAATTTATTATATTATTATTTTATTTTTCGACGATTAGGGACGTCGATATTTCCGACAGATATCCATCCACCATAATTTTTGACAGAATTTTCAATGGTTACAATCATCAAAAATGAAAATAATAAATTATATAATTTATTATATTATTATTTTATTTTTTGACGATTAGGAACGACGATATTTTTTACGGTCGTAATCGTCGGTAAATGTATGATAATATAATATGAGGAGTATTTTATTAATATAATTAGTGACAGTCCAAACAGACGTAATTTCCGACGGTTTCGACCGTTGGTAATAATTAGCGATAGTTCAAATCGTCGATAAAATAAAAAAATAAATATTATATATAACTAAATAAGTATTTATTTTTATAATTAAATAATTTTCTATAGTCACAACTGTTGGTAACTTTAAAAATAATTAATATTTACTTTTTCGATGGTCAAAGCCATCGGTAATTAAAATTTTATTATCCCGATATACCCAATCCCTTTATTTCTTTCCCCCTCTCCTCTCTCTCTCTCCCCCCTCCCTCTCCCTCTCCCTCTCCCTCTCCCCCTCCTCCTTCGTGCCGGCGAGCCTCCCGACCGAATGTCAAATGTCGGCCGCTGATGACCCTCTCCCGCTGGCATATCTCTCTCTCCGGCCGGATCTCGATGCAGCCGCCAAGCCGAAATTTGCGGTGGTCGTCGTGATTGTCGAAAGTTTTGGCGGTCGCGACCGCCGAAGTTTCATCGATCGCCGGAAATATCAATTCCGTCGATCGCCGAAAATATCGGTGGTCACGACCGCCGGACTTCCGTCGAAATTTCCGACATTTTTTCCCAACCGTCAAAAATTAATTTGCGACGACCATTTTTCGGACGAATCGATTCCGACGATTTTCGAGGAAATTACAGACGATTTTGATGGATGTTAATCCTTTTGTAACTTCAAAAGCATTATCCTTCCGTAGTTACCGACGAGTACTATCCTTCGAAATTAGCGACAGATGCTAAATCCCTTGATACTTTCGAAGGCACTATCCTTCGGTAAATAAAATAATAATATTTTATTAATGTCTATAACATAATACTTATCTCTCTTCCATTTACTTAAAATATTTATAATATAATATTATATTACTAATGTTTATAATCATATATATTAATACATATAATTAACATCAATACATATACTATTATTATATATATAAATATGGAGAATAAATTATACCATTTTAATTACTGATGAGTATTTTCTTTGAAATTACCGATGGATATTAATCCTTAGGTAACTTCGAAGGCATTATCCTTCGGTAGTTATCGAAGGGTAATGTCCTTCAAAATTGTCGACGAATGCTAAATCTCTCGGTACTTTCGAAGGCATTATCATTCGGTAAATAAAATAATAATATTTTATTAATGTCTATAATGTAATACATATCTCTCTTCCATTTACTTAAAATATTTATAATATAATGTCTATATTATTAATGTTTATAATCATATATATACAATACATATGCTATTATTAATTATTAATAATATTATATATATAAATATGGGGAATAATTGATATTATTTTAATTACCGACAAGTATTTTCTTCGAAATTATCGATGGATATTAATCCTTCGGTGACTTTGAAAGCATTATCCTTTTATTCTTCGGTAAATAAAATAATAATATTTTATTAATGTCTATAATGTAATATTATATCTCTCTACCATTTACTTAAAATATTTATAATATAATATTAATATTGTTTATAATCATATATATTGATACATATAATTAATATCAATACATATACTATTATTAATGTTTAATAATATTATTATATATATAAAAACATTTATAATAAATGATATTATTTTAATTACTGACGGGTAAAGTTCGTCGAAATTTTCGACGGATGTTAAATCATTCAGTATTTTTTAAGGCACTATCATTCGGTAATAAAATAATAATTTAATAAAATACTGAATATTATATTACATATGTGTTATTATAAATATAGTTACTAAAGGGTCTAGTATTCGGAATTATCGACGGATTTGAATTCTTCGGTAATTCCGTAGACTATACTCGTTGGTAATGTATCGACGGAATTTTTCGTCCGTCGTAATGAAGAACTTTTTTACCTTCGGTAATTCGAAAGGATTTTTCTATCCGTCACAATTATCATAAAAAATGCGAATGATTTATGTCCTTAAAAAAATATCCATCGTAAATTAGTCATTTTCTTATAGTGTTAGTTTCTCCTTGCCATGATCGCTTATTGGCATGGGAACAAGAAGAGAGAAAGACAAAGAGAAGAGGATAAAGGTTGATGAAAAGGAAAATCTTATGGGTCTTATTTATAGAGATTGAGATCGGTAATGATAAAGTTTTGATTTAATTAGAACGCTGTAATTCAAATTTAACTTTATCAATTATTTCTAATCCTCGTCTATTTATCTTTCTATTTTATCTTCTATTTTTTCCACAATTTTCGGATTTAATATAATAAAATATCATTATTTTATTTTATGAATATTTTAAACTCTAAAAGTCTTAATTTGACTCTATTTGGGAGTCATTTATAAGATAAACTTTTGATTGGATTAAAAATTCAAAATTTAGATCCCTAAACTTATTTTAATTCCAATTTCTTTTCCTAACTTATATCTTTATCTCTTTCGAAACTTCAATGATCTCATTAATTCTTTAACTTATATTTATTTAATAAAATAAATATTTTTGTTATTTTAAATAAATCTGGGGCGTTACAGTTGGGCATTTACTTAGTAGATGGGTTGGTGTTAAACTTTGGTGCCAATTGCATGCTTTCATGTGGGGAATTAATTGATGTCTTGGACTAACTTTAAGCATCTAATCACGTGTTCAGTGGCAGCAGTAGACACAACAAGGTTGATTGCTTGACATGCTATGGATTCTTCATAAATTACATATATAATAATTGTGTGTTGTTCTGCAGAGAAGACTCTCGTCCTTTCACAAAAACAAACCATTATTATTTTATATCCTTTAATGATATTGGTACGATTAAAAACATGTATAGGAATCTTGGATTTGTGCATAGTAAAAATCTTATAATGCATGCTATCATGACTTCTGCTAATATTATGTTGATTTTATACTATTTTTATTATATTAGATATTTTATTATTATACTATCCGATCGTTGGAATTCAATCGGTCTGATCTAATCCGATCATAAAAAACATTGGTCTTTTCATTAAAATTTTCAATTAGAAATAAGGCTAAAATTCATATTTTAAAATTGTCATAAAAGACTCTAATAAGATATTTATTTCTTATGATCTAGTTTTAAATTTATATACATGACTGAAATTCCAATTAGGCCACGTGGCAGTGAAGGCGAGGTGTACTATTTGCTGAACGGAGTTAAAGCCGAGTGATGAGTTGATCATCCCAAGACCGGCTCATTCTGTGAGCAAGGGAGCATTGGAATTTAGAGAGGCAGAAAAGAACTGTTTGTGATTTATACTGACTGGACTAAGATTCAGTCAGAAAGTAGTTGAACTTGGTTATGTTAACCATCTTTTCTTTTCCAATTGATATATATATATATATATATATATGCCAAGAATAGTAAAAAAGAAAGCATGTCATACCTTTGGATCTTTTTTGTTGTTGTTGACTTGTACTAAAAAATCAAATTACATGTGTGAGAACCATTAAGCAATAGGCTTTCGAAGAGTTATAGTCGCTCGGGTAGATCAGAAGCTTAGGATTAGCCTTGCAATGGAACTGAAATACTGAGGGGGAGAGAGAGAAGGTCGGATGAAAGAGATTGGGTTCGATTTTTTTATTATAAATTAAAATTTCGATGATTGTAGTAATTGGAATCGACTGATGTCAGTAGTTTCGATGGGTTCCGAACGTCGAAAATTTTAATATTAAAATATCAATCTTTATGCTATTATTTTATTATATAATATTCAAATTCTGTCGGTACTATCAAAAAATAATAACGGAACATACCATCGATATTAACGACATACGTTTTGCCCGTCGAAAGAAATACTTTTTGCTATTGCGCAAAGAAAAATGTGAAAAAATGAAAAATTGATCATCGAAAATTCGCAATTTTTTGTTATCGCAAATTCCATGGAGTAATTATTGTGAGTTTGTTATCCCATGATTCTAAATTCTATACTTATAGTTAAATGTTGCCCGATTTGATTTTAAGAGCAAGAATTAATCTAAACAAAATAAGTGGTTGGTACGTAAATCATGATTGAAAAACACGCACGTAATGCAAATAGATGATGCAACAATGAGCCAGAAAAAAAGATAACATAAAGTTTGAAACACTAGTGAAACTAGTTAGAGCTATGAAATTGTCATTATTGTACGAAAATTAAAATGCATGCAGACATCCAAATTATTTGGAAAAAATATATTGAGATGGTAAATAATAGAGATAATTTATTGATAAGAAAAAAAGACAAACCCTAAAACACATATATATTACATATCTTGCCATACAAAGCATTATTTATAATAATATAATTAATATTATTCTTAACTTAATAATAATAATAATAATAATAATAATAATAATAATAATAATAATAATAATAATAATAATAATAATAATAATAATAATAATAATAATAATAATAATAATAATAATAATAATAATAATAATAATAATAATAATAATAATAATAATAATAATACACTTGGGGACATGAAGATGTACGTAATATTCTAGTTAATACTGTGCGATATCTCCATCATCCTTGCTGCATGTTCCTCTAGCATTGTCACGAACACGTCCACCCCGCCTTTCCCGTCGACCGCCGGGATGAAGATGACGAGCCCCTCCACCGGTACCCACGTTGGCAGGAAGGCGCACAGCTTTCCGCCGGCGCCGAAGTCCACATCCTGGAACAGGAACCCCATCCAACTGTCGACCTCTATGTTTGGCGACGACAAGTTCCCCTCGTTGTCGTAGACAGGATCGAGATCCAGCGCCTCGTGTATCACCCCGAAGTCTATGAACGATTGCAAGTACTTCTTGTCGATCACGGCGATGGCGTCGTGGACGGCCTTCGCGGCGTCCTCGAGATCTCCATCCAGTAGTCGGCCGGCGGTCATTTTCGGGTAGGCGTTCACGACGAGGTTCCCGAAGTATTCGTTCGGAACCGGCGGCCTCAGCCTCGGCCTTCCGTTCACCGAAATCCTAATCATGGAGAACTCCGCGTCTTGCAGCCGGCGGGCCGCCGTCATCTTCCTCCAAATATGAGCCAGCAGGATCTCAAACCTGGCAACAAAAAAATTAAGGCAAAGGCGTGAGACCTATGCAGACATTATACCTCGTGACTTCGTCGTAGGAGGTGCTCGAATCAGGTTGCAGCCCTCATTCGTATTCGTTTTCAAAAGGTACGTGATATTAAACCTGGTAAACTTCTTCTTGGTCTCGGCCTTGAGATCATTTATGAACTCGGGAGAGTAGTGCAGCAGTAAGTTTGTGATTGTGCTGGGGTCGACGTTCTCCTCCAGCGGAGTGAAGTGCTCCAGCTCCTCCGGCGTGAGGGGCAAGAAGTCAAGCCCCCAGTGCTTGAACTCGCACCTGGGCGGGCTCCGGGGCTTCAGCCACGACTTGTCGTAGATGGGGAGCGGGTCGATGGGCACGCCGCGCAGCGCCTGCCCCCATGCCGCGAAGAAGTTGCTCATGGACCGGCCGTCCGCCAGCTTGTGGTAGGCGGACGCGCCGATCACCAGCCCGCCGCAGTTGAAGCGGTTGATCTGCACCTGGAACAGGTGGGCAGGGCTCTCAGTGGAAGGGTGCAGCAGCAAGAGGGCTGGCGACGGCTCGATCGGCATGTGCTCGGCAAGGTCCGAGTCCACCGTGGCCTCCACCACGAGCGCGCCGCCGCCGTCCCCGCCGACGACAAGGTGCGGGCGGCCGCGGTTGTCGTGAGCAAGCCGGGAGGTGAGCAGGGGGAAATGCACCAAGACCTTTACCAGTCCTCGGATTATGTCGTGGTTGGAAGGGGTGGGAGGGGTGAAGGCGTAGATGGTGGCGATGTGTATGTTGGTGGCAAATCGATCAAAAATGTTGAAGTGGACTTCGTGGGGCTCGGCGTTGGCAATGCCATGACCTACAATGGAGGTTCTTTGCACTTGGACCTCCATTTTGTGACTCTGGATGGTTATCGAGTGCAGTACGTGCTTTCTTAGAGAAGTGAATGAACCATTTTATAGAGAGAAGTCGAAGTGTGCATGTATCTTATTTTATTTTGTTTTTGTCGATTCAAGTGTATGTAGCTGGAGGTTGATGCCATTATTTGAAATGTGGCTTAATGATGCCAAACTCTCATAGGAAGCATATTTGTAGTGCAAGAAACCATTTAGTTCTATCTCCAGTTGTGTCTCCTCTCCAACCAAGGTAATTATATTAACATACAACAAATTAGTAGTTCATGTGGCTATTAAGTGATAGAGCCCTGAAAAATATATAGTTAATGAGATCATTACTCATACATTAATCTTATCATCTGCCATCTATTTAAAAAATAATATAGACGATTAATGTATACATGCAGGACTACTTGAACACCAGTTGATCTGATAGCACAAAAGAAGGCATTAATGCATAAATGTCCAGTATGCTCCAAAATTTTAATAATCTACCTTCTGTTGACTTGTATATATTTTGCATGCATGATTGACCAATACATAACTAATATTATCATTAAATTAATATCGTATATAATGTAGCAGATTAACTTTCTGTTAAAGATAATATTAGTATGTGACAAAGAAATGTTATGAATTAGTGGAGAAAATGGTATTAACAAATGACTACATAGGGCGTCCCAATTAACATTGTTTATTTATTTTGTCTTCCACGAATAAGGTTAAAAATATTTGTCTCTTTTTTTTTTGCAAGAGATTAAGTACTCAATTAGTTGAATACAGCTGGAAAAGAAAAATAAATAAGCACGCAAATATGAGCTAAATCAAGTAGATCCAACTCACGTTTACAAAGTAAACTTCTCTTTCATACACATAATTTGATCATACTTAAGATACATGTGTGTAATTTGTCCATCTTACAAAATAATGTAGATTTTAAAATTGTTTTTTTATTTTAATTCGGTTAATGAAAATTTTACTGGCGATGTTTAATGTGGGACCAATGTACGTGAAAAACAGCGGTGTGCATTATATATATACGTACGTATGTATGCAAGCATATCCATATCTGGTTGAGGTTTTTATACATATCATGCATAAACAATTTGGCATTACAAATATTCGCACATCCTAGGTTTGGTAGGAAGTTGTTCCTACTGATTTGATCTTTCCATTAGCTATTTGGTTATGTTGGTAGGTACAGTTCTCAATATATAATTATATAAGTTGGCAACGGATACTGGGACTTCATTTTGTAGCATGCCATCAGCTATTTGTCATTGTGAAGATAATAGCTAACCTGACCCTGATTAGGTGAAAGTGCAGAAGCCACGTAAAACAATTTTGTTCTGGTTTGAGCATGAAGAATAATGCAGCAATTCAAGAGATATAATATTCGCAGGAGAGAAATTAGGAGACCTAATTGAGATTCTTTTATTCTAACTCAATATAATGGCTACTTCTTGTTTTTGTTTTAACGCGGAAACATGGCATACAGCGTTTTGTTAGATTGTCCGACGGATCACTGACCGACACACTTGGATTTTGCTATTCCATTTAAAAATGTTGAGTGCTGATGACATTGAATCGATCTATAGTTTATGCAGATGAAATAAGGCAAAGTGTACTGGTTCTCTCATGTCGATTGTGATTAGATATGAATTTTGTAATTAATTGCATTGCACAACTTCGGTCTGTTCTAAGTGACACGTCCGACCTAGCTAACTACTTAATCTCTCAGCAACTATTAGCTGCTGAGGTATGAATATATCATCAGATATCCTGTTTGGAGCCAATCGACCTAAGTGGGTGGAACCCTGAGAGAATTAGGAACTTAAACCCAGGCAATATTGTGAAATATAATATAATCAGCCTCAACCTCACCAAATGAATGCCAATTAAGAGTACTTTTATAACATATTCTTCCACGTTGCAAACTTAAAATTAACAAGATTTGTTGATTAAGTCATAAATTACAATATATAGAGTTTACATGATAATATAATATAATATAATATAATGTAACGATCCTCAAAATCATTTTAAATTAAACGTGCTATTAATGATGATGGCTTGTTGAGTTTTGCTTATGAAACTATCGAGGGCACCATGATCCTTCTATCTGGAACAATCGAGGGCACTGACTGACTGCATCAATCATCGCTCAGTGAGCAGCTATTAATTGCCGTCAATAGCGCTTCGCTTGCATGCAAGGCGGCAAAAAAGGCTTCGTTGCGAGGAAACCTGACCCATGATCAAAGGGGACTGCATATAGAAGCCTGGAATAAAACGGGTTCTCGTCCGGCCATCAATCACTTAGACTTTCATCTTGAATAACGTGCCTTGGAGCACCTTGACCCGCTGGGAAGGTGCCTCTAACCCGGGCTTTCGTCCCTTCGCCTATAGGCGGCGGCTTGGCTTCGCTATCGCTCATGACTTGGTATAGAAATAGAAATCTCTCCGTGTAGTGGTCGGCCTTCCCACCTCCATGGCTTTCGAGCCTCCGCTTGTTCATTCCCTAGCGCGCTCCGGCTTTCGAGCACTCGGAGAATAGCCCTAGGAGATCCTTCTATTTGAACTCCCGGGACTTCGGTAATGCGAGCAACGAGCGGCCAAAATGAAGCAATGAGTTTCTTCTCTGAGCAAAGTAGTTTAGCCGTAACAACTACAGTAAAAAAAATTCAAGTAACCAAGGGGGCTAGAAAGAATCTAAGGTTTTGAGCTAACTTCCATTCTATCGGGAAGGAATCGTTTTAGTCTCACGCGGCGAAGATAACTCACTAAGAAACAGGAATCTCAGTAGACGCGAAAGTGAGCATCATTGCGAGTGTGAAAATCGATAGCAAAACGGCCCTTAGATTTGTCATTTGAAGATTCAACAGGCAACTCAGGTTGCGAGACTTCTCTAAGATCCGATTCGATAGTATATCCTCTTCTATTGTTTTTAGACGGATCTCTCACTCTTGATGAACTTGATCAGCTTACTACTTTATATTATTAGTTGAAGACTGGTTCTTGCTACTGCTTTGACTTTACTAAATTATCTAAATGACACCGTATTAATAGATCAATAAGAGAGGTGAAAAATGGCTTTGTTTGATTTTATTTTGAAATCAAGAATGCATGTTATTTGATTGATTTCTTTGATCAAGATGATAATTTATGATGAAAATTAGTAGTATCACTCACACATAGAATTACAACGATATATTCAAGTGCAATAGAGATATGAGTGTATTTTATATACTCACACATGAAGAGTATTTTATATGTACACTGATACTAATTAATATGAGTCCAAGTCTGTGGATATAATAAAACAAATAGATTATCATTGCAAAAAGTTGACTAAAACTTTACATGTAGCAAAATATGATAAAAGCTTTCTTCTTCTTCTTCTTCTTCTTCTTCTTCTTCTTCTTCTTCTTCTTCTTCTTCTTCTTCTTCTTCTTCTTCTTCTTCTTCTTCTTCTTCTTCTTCTTCTCATACGTACGTTAACATTGTTGAAATTCATACCCAAAAAGGCACTTGTCCTGGCCCTTGACCATGCGAATTCTTCTGAGTTCAGTCTCCTCTCACATTGATTAGTAAGAACGACTTGAACCATAACATTTGGAATATATTTGTTTATGTTCCTGCGAACAAATTAAGCAACCAAAACACTAGTTTTAAAGGACACAACGATCATCATACATGTAATGGTTTATATATATATATATATATATATATATATATATATATATATATAATTTGATGCAATATTTACAAAGGTTTACCGGCACAAGAATAATGAAGTTACAACAATTAATTAATTAATCAACTGAGCTCTGCATGAGATATCGCGGCCATTCTGGCGGCGTGCTCTTTGAGCAAGGTCACGAACACGTCGACGCCCCAGTCGTCGTCCAGCGACGGCAGGAAGATCACGAGCCCTTCCACGGGCACCCAAGTCGGAGAGAGGCTGCACAGTCTCCCGCCGCCGCCGAGGTCGATCTCCTTGAACTGAAACATCCAGCTGTCCACCTCCGCGGACGGAGACAGCACGTTCCCCTCGTTGTCGTGGACGGGAACGAGCTCCGCCCCCTCGTGTTGCGCTCCGAAGTCTATGAACGACCGGAAATAGCGTTCGTCGACGGCCGCGACCGCCTCGCGGACGATCGCAGCGGCGTCCTCCAAAGTCCCTTCGAGCAACAGTTTGGCGTTTGATCTTGCGCTCGCGTGCAGTACTAAGTTGCCGAAGAATTCCTCCGGGACGGGAGGGCAATGTAATCTCGTCCTTCCGTTCACCGAGATCCTCAGAGTCGTGATCTCCGATTCCCCGAGTTCGCGAGCCACGGTCATCTTCCTCCAAACGTCAGCTAATACGATCTGAAACTTGGTGAACTTTCTTTGGGTCCGAGACATGAGTTTCGTGGCAATGAATTCAGAAGTGTAGCGCAACAGCATGCTCGAGATCCTGCTCGGTTCGATGCTCTTCAAATTCGGCGTGACGTTTTCCGGCAGCTCTTGTGGCGTGATCGGTAAGAAATCGGTTCCCCAGTGGTTGAACTCGGTCTTGAGGGGGTTCCGTGGTTTCAACCATGATTGATCAAAGACAGGCATCGGGTCGACCAGTGCGCCGCGCACCGCCTGGCCCAATGCAACGAAGAAGGCGCTCATGGACCGGCCGTCGGCCACCCAGTGGTGGGAGGACGCGCCGATCGCGAGGCCTCCGCAGTTGAAGCGGTTGAGCTGTATCTGGAGAAGGTGTGCGGAGGCGCCATCCCTCACAGGTAGGTGTAGGCGCAGGAAGTCCGGAGACGGCTCGAGCGGCAGGTGATCAGATAAATTCGAGTTCACGATCGCTTCGACCACCAATACCCCTTGGTTGTGACCGTCCCCGCCGAGGAGGACTCGCGGGCGGCCGCGGTGGTCGCGAACGATCTCTCCGGCGAGCGTGGGGAAGTAGGACAGCACCTTGCGCAGGGCCTGGATGATGTCAGGGTTCGGGGGCGTGGGAGGCGTGAAGAAGAGGATGATGGGGACGCGCATGTCCGGGGCGAAACGATCAAATATGTTGAAGGAGACATGGTAAGGTTTGGAATCGGAGTTGCATTCAGGCAAAACGCGTACGGTGCAACACTTTTGCACTTGGATCTCCATAGGGTTACGCATGGCTGGATGCATGCTGTTCTTGCTGTTCCAAAACATGACTAATTTAATTATAAGAATGCATGCAAAGTTACGTACGTGAACAGTTCTTTAGGTAGAGCCATCAATGCCTGCATGCATAGTGATCAAGTTGATATGAATTCCCAAAACAAGTTGGTAGGATGATTTCTTTCTTGATGGTCAGTAGATTTTTTTTTGGGTTAACGTTTCGTCTTTATTTTTCAAAGTCACACACATATATAACGTATATATATATATATATGATTGTTTAATAATATTTTATGTGGTAGGTGCATCATGCATGTTGTGCGCCTCTTGTCCGCAGTATCATCATTTATATATGCATATATTTGCACAAAAGACATGTAATTGGATTTACATAATGTCCTCTCATTTGTTTAACGTCTTACATATAACACGTATCTCCATTCACTGTAGGTGTTAGGTCAGAGATAAATCTGATCAAGCTCTAAAAACTAAGGAGACGAGAGGAGAATGTCATTAAAATATCATGATCACGGATGAACATAATTTACAAATATATTTTGGGAGTCAATGATATTAGAATATTTACAACAAATTTACTTTTTCACCTTAATCATTTTCTCTCACATTCGTTAAAGTATAATGTTTTTTTACATTTAGCTAACTGCATGTAAACTATGATCTTATAATTTAGTGTTCTATAATTTAAGGATTAGATATGACTCTCAAACTATATTTTAAAACAATATTTTTTCGGTTGTTCTTACTCATTTGAGTTAAATTCTCTCTCTCGCGTACATACATACATATATACATACATACATATATACGTACGTACGTACGTATACATATATGAATATGAGATTAATGAAAGTGTAACACGATCTGAGCCGTTCATTCTACATCTACGATTTAGATTATTTTAACATTTTATCTCTCTTCTCTCCCTTCATTCTAGATCTACAATTTAGATTATTTTAACATTTTCTTTCTCTTCTCTCATGCAATCTCTCCTCTTCCTGTGTTGTCTTGCCACTGTCGGTTGCCCTCCTCTTCCGAGAGTAGCGGCACCGACCTCTCTGATTGCCGTCCTGCGAGAGCGCCCCCAAGTCCCTTGCGACCTTCCCTTCACTTGCGACCTCCCCCTCTCCCCTGCGACCACCTCTTTGCCTCTTCCTCGACGGATGATAGCCCTAATCGGATCCCGCGCATCGAGCACCGGCCGGCAGCGCCCGACTTTGGCCGCCTCCATTCCTCCCCGGCACCCCTCTCACTTGTGACCATTGCCCTCCTCTCCCGTTCCCTCTCCCCTGCGACCCCCCCCCCCCCCCCCCCCCCCCCCATCGACCTCCCCTCGTCTTTCCTCCACCAGCTGGCAACCCCCATCTTCCCCGTCCTCCCTCCCTCTCTTCCTCATCTTCCCCCCTGCCGTTCGTCTCCTCATCTCCAATCACCGATCACATTTACATCACCACCAGCAGGATCAGCGGCATGGCAAAGGCAATCGCCAATCGCAGAGGGCAAGGGTAGAGGGGTGAAAGGTGATCATTGTATTAAGATTAGAAGGTTTCATCTTGGATGAAGTGTTAGACGATAATTGTATTAAGACACCTCTATTAATTTCTCTCTCTGTTTATGTAGATATGTGTGTGTTTATACGATTTCTAGACTGAAATGTGCAAGTTTTGCCAAACTGTATTATGTACACATTATAAAGGAAGTTATCGTAGATTGTGCTAGGTGGAAGAGTATATAAAATTAATTCGAACTCAAAAAAAGGAAATCTATGTCTCTAACAAGATATGAACAAGAAGGAATTCGACACAGAGAAGTGGCAACTTGAGCACAAAAAACAAGTGAAGGTTCGACACCATTTGGGTTAGAGTAGTGACGCATGTCTTATATATTTTTTTTATTAGTGACAAGACGTCCATGTGCATGTCTAAATTTAATTTGTTTCCATATACGTTTGACATAGAAAGGTGTTGATTTCTGTATCATTTTTAATGGGCAAAGTGATGCGAGGATTAGTTCTTCAATGATGACGATGAGGAGGAGCAGGAGAGAAAAATGTAATTAATAAAATAAGCTTAGAGTTAGAGGCAAATAGATGCGCAAGAATTAAGTCAGTGTCCAATGGAAATATTCAGACATTGTACAACGAGCGTCCACCTAACTATAACCCAAGAAATTGCAATTTCTTTTGGAGTTATTGTTAGGTTTACTTTTGGATCCTTGCAGGGGAGGTGAGTTATCATAAACACACATATATACACAATTATCCTTGACTACACAACCAAATAGTCATGTAAATTAAAGATATCATTGGTCTTATATACTTAATTAACAGTTATTGTAAATTAAAGATAATTATCTTCATTTCGTAATTAATTTCTTATTATTAACAGTTATTGTATTTGCTCCCAACTATTGAGATCTCATTACCAAACTTCATTGGACGTATGTGTACCAATGTGCATCAAAGGTTTTTAAATTTAATAAGATGATCATAAGTTTTACGTTGTAACATCGTTAGCTAGTCTAAAGGTAGCAGTTAATCAAATATCTGATTGGCCATGAGTGCATGTCTGATATGTTACCTAGTCAAATTAATTAGCTCCTCTAGCTAGACGAGGGTACTTCACGATCTTTTGCAATCACTTGGTCATGAAATATTCTACGTACGTTTCGTTTCATGGTGAGTCCGTATATCAAATTAAACCGATCATTAATTCATGGCAGGTGAGATGTTTGTTTGTGGCGAATAATAATTATTCTTCATGCCAGGGTGTGTGTGTGGTAGTGTGATAATGACATTGCTACGTTTTGTTTAATTAATCAATTTTGATCTGATTGGTAGGTGATGGATGATTTGAGATATACATCTGGTACTGCTGAGATATGTTTGGTGTGGCCGTCGCGTCTCATCTTTTGTAGGAGGAAAGAGATAATGCAGAAAACAAAAATGCAAACGTATGATCGAAAATTACAATTTTCTTTCTAAATTTCTTTCAGTCATTTACAAATTGCATAAACTTTAATTAGTTACATAATCTCCAATGTTTTAGATTTGTCTTGGCACGTAGTCGTACGTCTTTCTAATTAACTAATAATAATATGGTGATCGCATCTATCAAACCTTTCAGCATGGTGCCACCTTTGTGCCCTACACATGATGTGCGTACACAATACATTATTTATCATCATTCCACTATTTGCACCATTGAGTCTTCTATCATTGAAACTAATGCACGAATTGCTATACGTATAATATATAGTTCACTTAAAAGGAATTTGACAATGCAAAACATTACATATGACTTTGACCAACAATTAATGGTTAAGAAGAAAAAAAATATTCTGTCTCGCGATTTTTTCAACAAGTCATGATTATAGTAACACATATATATATATATATATATATATATTTCAATTAAGGTGGAGGGTACACTGTTACAGATGAAGTGGAAGAGATTAATTCATAAGATAAGGAAGGACAAAGAAATTGTCATATTTGAAGAATTTTATCACAAGTTAAAAAAATATATTTGAAGAAGCAAGAAATAGCTGAAACAACAAAAGAATAGTAGAGACAATATATAATATAAAGCAATATTTAGGAAATTCAGGATTAATAATATAATGTAGCATGAGGTGTAATGTGGTTTGAATAATTGACTCATTTGAGGCAAATAATTGGCTCATATGAGATGAATAATTG
Source organism: Pontederia crassipes (assembly GCA_030549335.1). Taxonomy (NCBI): domain Eukaryota; kingdom Viridiplantae; phylum Streptophyta; class Magnoliopsida; order Commelinales; family Pontederiaceae; genus Pontederia; species Pontederia crassipes. The sequence goes on from CM060190.1 coordinate 44,765,296, forward strand.
AATGCACGTGAAAATATATATAAATATAAGAAAGGAAGGAATAGCGGGGATCTTTTTGCTCTCCGAACCAATCTTTTACATATTCACTATATTGAATTATAGGAGCTTTTGACTGTATTTGGTATCATAACAAAGGTAGAACAACTCTTTATTCTACCAAATAGCCTATTTGATCGGAACTTTTAAAATTTTTGTCACATGATCTTTGGTCAAAACTTTTAGTGTTCTAGCCTTCGGCAAGAACTTCAAAAGTTCACAAGAACATTTATTTTATTTTTTTGCTTCTACTTAATGTCTTTTCAGCCGTATCTTTTAACTTTTTTCATCTATTTTTTAATTATTTTGTAATATAAGTATATATTATTTAGTTATTTATTAATACATTATTAGTCATATTATAAAAATAATTTATTAAATTTTATTAATTAAAAATTATAAAATATTTAGTTTTAATAATCAATAAATATTTTATTAATTAAACTATTCAATTATTTTTTATAAAATTATATTATATTGGATCATAAAGATGTACGTAAATTATAATATTAATAATATTTAAAAGATTTAATCAAAATAAATAAAAATAATATTAATAATATAATGATTTACGTAAATTATAATATTAATAACATATTTTTATTTACTATAATTTTATACCTCATAAAATAATAAATTATTTTCTTAGTTCTTATTTTTTTTATCTCAACACCCATTAAAACTTATCTATTAAATCAATTTTTTAAATCATCATCATTATACTTTTTTCATCCAAACACCAACTCAAATTTTTCTATCAAATCGATTAGTTCTTGAAACTAACTTTTTCTCAAAATTCTCATACCAAACATAGCCTTTGGGTTGCTCGAATGTTTCACAAAAATTAGAACTCGATTCTCAAAATTTGACGATCTAACACAATAGTTCCAGCACGACGTTTGGAAAAAAAATGATGCCAAATTCTCGGGACGAAGAACTCGCTTTCGTGACATGATATGGGATATGTTGGGTCAAAGTTTCAATGACATATGAAATTATATTTTGAAGAAACAAACCTCGAAAGATTAAAATGTTGAAAAAGTCCAAGAAAAAGAGATAACTTTATGCACAACTTTGATTACATAATTGACTGAAATAATTAGATTTTGAATGAATATTCACTAGAAAATTTGTAGAGAATTCTGTTAGCTTTCCATAGACTCCAAGATCATCTAATTTGAATAAGTGTGCAAAAAGTTATGATCAAAAGAGTGCAAGTCGGTCAACCTGTCGATCGACGCAAAGAAGGCCGGTCGATAGTCCGATCGACCAAATGAAGATGCCGGCCGACCGATCCAGAATCGGTTGATGTCGAAACTACACCGGTCGATAGTCCGATCGAAGCACCGGTCGACCGATCAGCTCAACGACTATAAATCAAAACTGTAAGATTGTACCGAACGAGACACCGATCGATAGTCCGGTCGACCGACTAGCTGCGGTAACTGGAGAAATGGCGCAACGGTCACATAGACCGATCGACCGGTCCAGAACTTCGGTCGACCGGCTTCCGAGTCAAATGAACAGTAACGGTCAAATTTGAAGGAGGAATTTGTGAAATGATTTCTGGACGAATTTTTCACACATTGAAGACTATAAAAGGAATGTCAAAGTCAGAAGCAAAGACACTCATTCACTCATTGAAGAAAAACTTCAAGTTGTCAAAGAGAGATCATTTCTTGAAGTTTTCATTTTATAATTTCTCATTCTTTCTCTCTTCTTCTCTTGTGAGCCTAGCTTTGTAAAAGAGAGAAACACTTTTGTTTAGAAAAATTAGAGAGAGCTCCTGTGTAAAAGAGGTTTTAAATCTTATCTCTTGAGCGAGAGAAATAGATTAGCTTTCTATGAGGAAAGGTTGTCTTGCCTCTCGAAGCGGAGAAAATATGGTTGGTGTAAAGGGCTTTCTTCCTTGCCCGTGAAATCTCCGACGGTCTCGAGGTCGAGAAGTCGAAGCGGAGACATAGGCCAAGGTGTGGCCGAACTTCGTCAACAACCACCGAGTCTCTGCGTTTGATTTTCTCTCTCTCCCTATTCATATTGAATTTATGATATGAATTATAAATGATTTAAGAATTGACTTGTGCTTTCGCGATGATTTTTGTAAAATTGATATTTTCAATTGAACACTAATTCACCCAACCCCCCCTCTTGATGCCCTTTGGAATCTTACAACTCATTCATATGAAGTTCTTACATGTCACAAGAACTTTTTCCATGAAACAAATGGGAACTTTGTCCGTTAATTGGAACGAAACTTATCGTGTGACTCACGTGAATTTTTGAACCTGTTTAGGTGAATTTGCGTGAGTTCCGAGGGTAAATCCTCATCCAAAGCCATAGAAAAAAAAAAGAGAGTACTGCGAGTTTTTACTTGTAGACCGACAAGGAAAAAAAAAAGAAAGAAGTGAAACACGAAACAAAAGTACCAGCAAAGCTACAAAAATAGGGAAAGTTACGCAAGCTAATGTCAGCAAGTTTACAACAACAGGAAGAAGAATCAAGAAGGAAATCGTACCAGGCAACTTTTGAAGTGTTAATAGTGGAGGAGTCTCCCAACAGCTATGGATTCAGTGGAAACGTATCTGCAAAGTTGGGAAAAAGAAATCAAACATTTGAAAAACTAAGCCCTAACATTTTGTTATTACCTTTTCGGTTGCCAGTCTAGAAAGGACCTATCGTTTTATATTGTTAAAGAACAAATACTATTGTGAACTTAGGCTTGGAACGACTGGGCTCGAAGGTAGTGGACTGGGCTGTAAGAGATATATCATACACCGGTTTGTAGATTATGAGTTGGCATCTCACTAGTTTGGTAATGGACGAAACGATGAACTCCGACCATGAGAACTTGACGAGGAATGAGAAAAAAAAAATAAAAAAAGATCCAAATCGTAAACAGGAAAAGCTTAAAGATCAGAAAATTGCAAAATCTCACAATTGATATCTCCTCCTATAAACAAAGCCCAGTAAACTCTTCATAGGCCCATGGGCCCATATACCAGTAAACATTATTTAGATGTTTAAGGAAAAAAAACATAATATTATGGAGTCATTATTAACATGAAATCTCCTAAGAAGCCGACAGGTTAATTTGTAATTTCGGTAGGAATAAAATTGGCGAAGAAAGTCTCCCCCACATAAAATTAATTTTTCATTTATATACTAAACGTTGGGAATAAACTAAAAATAGTCAGAAAAAAACTTCAAAATTGATGTTGCAAACATTCCCATCTTTCTTCGTGAGTTGAGTACCTTCATAAATAACCCTTCACTTTAATGGCCTTTAATTAGCATAGTGTTCTTTTACTATATCAATCATTCTTCTTTTTTATTTTATTTTAATTTATATTATTATCAGGAACTTAGATTAACATCCCAAGATTTCACAGCGGAAAATGAAGTAAATTGACTCAAGTTTTAATGGACAAAAGAGATAAAAAGATAATTTGAGAATAAAAAGAATATAATTTGAAAAGGAATACGGAGAAAGAAATACTATTGAAAAAAGAATTCAAGAGTAGAAATAAAAATTGTTAGAAAGGATAAAAGAGAAGAAAGAAAGAAAAAATATTATTAGGAGCATGAATTATGATTAGATTAGAATTAGGAATTCTAATTTCATTTGAAATTTAAAGACATGCCTAATGGATAAAGGACTCTCAAACAGAGTAGGATAAAGTTTCATGACTTAAAAATCTTGCAATAATTTTAGCTTGAAAATTAAATAATAAAATATTATTATACTAAATAATTCCAAAATTTGAAGAAATAAAAGGGCAAAATAAAAGTATACTTTGATTGAGATAAGTTATTGCCGAAAGATAAAGAAGAAATTTAAGTGTCATTGGATTAAGATAGAATTAATTGAAATTGAGATTAAGAGTATTAAGAGGTGGACTAAAGATTAAATTTAGAATTAATTAAAAAAATTATTATGAGAGGTTAATGAAAGTAGAGAGATAAAGATTAACTTAGAATTAATTTGGAGATCCAATTGAAATCGAACTTCACCCAAAAAATTATAAATAAAATCCAAAAGGTGTTGAGTTTGCCCCATGCACCAAGGCGAAGTTTCTGCCAAAAGGCATCTCCTTCTCTCCTCTTATGCACACAAATCGAGGCACTATAGTAGACAAAAAAATCATGTTGAAAATGTGACTACGCGAAGGAAAACAAAAGAACTTGACTCAAGTTATATGGTACCCGGTCTAGGTTTGGTAGAATTCGCGCAGTACCCGGTCTAGGTTTGGTAGAATTCGCGCAGGTTCGAAATTGATCGGATCAAATTTGTAAAACTTGACCCGAGTTACAAGGTATGAGGCCCAAGTTGTACAACTTGAACACGACACGATATGATTGTTAAGAATATGGACCGAGTTTCGATTAGCTCGGTCTAGTTGCGTCGACGTTGATGGATGAATTGGAATTGAATTAGATTTGAACCAAGTTTCGAGTTGTCTTGACCCATATTCTATTTACAACTAGTGAAATATGACTGAATCAAATTAACTCAGACTGAATTACATCAAACCCGACCCAAATTCTAATGACGTGAAAGGATTGGAGGCCAATACGGCTCAAGTTTCATCACACACTACCCGGATTCAAATAGAACTAGGATAGAATTGAATTGTGAAAACATGACCCATATTTTCCTTGCCGTGGATCGGGTTCTAAAGATACAAAAAAATATTTTAATTTATTAAAGTAAAGTTAATTGGGATTATTATCCTATTGGTTATATCTAATCACAATATTGACTTCATTATGATGATAGTGATAACTATGATATATTGATTGATGTCTTGTGCATCAAAGATTATAAATAAAGTTTAAATAAAAAAATGATGAATGTCATAGGTTAAATAAGATAAATATTGTAATACACTTAAAATTGAAAAAACTCTCAAAACGGTCTATATGATTGAAGTAGTTTTTGAGATTGGATGATAACTCCAAAAATAAGAATAAATATTAAGCAGTTTTTGTGATCGAAGCAACATGTATGGTTGAAGTTAATTAAATGATAGATGTTAAAAAATAAGTAAAAGTATTCCTTGTGATTGAAGTAGTCTTTATGGTTAAAGTTAATCGAAAGATTAAAAGCTATAATCGAATTGTAGTCTTTAAAGTTGAAGTACAAAAAAGATAATTGATTGAAGTCTTTATGGTTAATGTTAAAGCTAAATGAATGGCTAATGATAACTTTTATGGTAAATGATTTACGTTAAAAGATGTTAAAGTTAAGAAAATATTTTTTCCTTATTATGTTTTGATATAATTTAATTTAAAAATTCATATAAGTGTGAATCACTTGAGTGAGAACAATATATATACATATTATTTTAAAATATATATGTCAATTATAAGTAGAATCTTAGTATATTCGTTGAGCTCTTATAATTGTTTATGTCATGATTTTCTTACAATTTGACAATTTTGTTAATCATATGTTTTTTAAAAAGTTATGTAATATTAATATGAAACTAAGAAACACTATCCCAAATATTTTATGACATTATTAAAGTTTTGATTCTGACCTGCTAAAATTTTAGAACATAAAATCAAGTGGATTCGATTCTTAAATAGTGTACTCAGACGAAATTTGATAAACTCATTTGGTTTCACATGTGAAATAATTATATCATTATTATATATGACTAGAGTTTGAGGATATAATCAGAATAACAATGACTTTTAGAGGCAAAATGATGACTAGAAAATGACCAGTCATCCGCCACCTCTCTAATAAGAAAATGAGTATGACGTTACAATGCTTTGAACTTAACATCTTTCTTTCTTGAATTCAAATTCAGATGACCCCCAAAAAGACGGTGGATCTAGATTTGTCATCCCTATTTGCTTCCAAATTTCTTGTGCAAAGGAGCAATAAAAAATGTGAGTGGTATTTGGTAAGAATGGATTGTTAGGCATTTGGTTAAGTGCTGGATACGGTTGCAAAAATAAGTCAAAAATATTTTTGCGATGAGAATTTATTCAACGAGAGAAGTTTGTGTTAGGTGATATTTCTATTCACATCCATAAAAAATTTATATAGACATTCTATTTATATAGTAAGACTATGAATTAATCCCCCTAGCCTAGAGCGAGGCCCGGTAATATAATAGTCTTTTACTTCAAAACATCTTAAAGTCCAAACAAATTTTTAATAGGATAAGATTCAAAATATTATTAATATTTCTATATTAAAATTATATAACAAATCGCATCCTATTTAATATTTATAAACATTTAGTCGGCAAAGTCCGATTCTTTGATTGATCAAGACGTCTAAATCGGATCTCATGACAAACACAAGCACACAGAAAGAGAAATGTAATTAAATTAATAAAGTGGCAGAGGAAGGGGGCGGTGCATCGCATTCATCGTGACTTACTTGACCAAGCCAAGTAATTGATAAGAAAAAAATCCCATTGATCATTCTGGTATAATAATAATAATAATAATAATAATAATAATAATAATAATAATAATAATAATAATAATAATAATAATAATAATAATAATAATAATAATAATAATAATAATAATAATAATAATAATAATAATAATAATAATAATAATAATAATAATAGTTTCTAGATTTATTTTTATTTTTTAAGAATAAATCATATTTGTTTAGGCTTCAATTTTAATATTCTCTCGTGAAAAAAAACGAATGATTTTATGTTGGGCCGTGGATTTTACCAACTTAGTGCGCGAGACGCTCTAGACGACCGGTCCGATTATGCGCGTGTCCAAAACAGCCCACATAGCCCAGCTAAGAAGGGTAGAAGATGACAAATTTGTTTTATGTTGCAACTAGTGAACTAAATTACCTTCAATTATAAATTATTTTTTAAAATTTATCACGGTCTTTTCATGTCTTGTAATTGAAATAAAAAAAAATACGGTGTCCGTTTATCTTATAATAAACTTTCATAAGTTCATGTAGGATATTTTCTGGATTGTTATTCTGAAAAATCTAAAACGAAAGTGTTTCTCATTTTGTTTTATGAGAAAACTATAAAAATAATAAAAAAACAAATTTATACAGCCCAAATATCTTTTTATTTTCCGACAAGAAAAAAAAAGTTACCCTGATAGTAAATTGGGGACATTTGACACTCGGAGTTCGAAGGGGGTGTGAATTGAGCAATATTTTAAACGCACAAAATATTTCAAATATTTTTCAGTGGTTTTCTGATATATTTATTTTTTTATTATTTTATTTTAGGTCAATATCGATTATTCCATGAATCGACAATATGCATAGAATAAATAGTTTTGTGTCTTGGTTTCTGATGTCTATTTGTAAAGAATTTTGGAGTATCCGAGATCCATGGAGAACCGATTATTGCGTTTGGTAGTATAATTTCCTATAAATTTTACAATCAAACAAAGTTTTATTACCATCCGAAAACATAGTTCAATTAATAAACATCGTAAATCCCACATTTTTTTCTGATCGATGCTCTCATAACATCCTAATAGACAACAGGAACAACTATTTATATTGCCAAATAACATTAATACATATTTATCTGATTCTACTTAGATTGCAATATATGGTTCTAAATACCATTATCTAAGCTTTTTTTCTACTTGAAAACCTTGATTTCCCTTTTATGGTAGGGGGAATAATTTTTTTTTCGATTTTGAGGACATTTGACGCCCATGAATCAATTGGCCCCACATTAGTTGATAATTGAAGTTTGGCATGAGATATTTTAATTGTTTATTTCTTCATAGGCTTGGCATATTTATTTTATCAAATAAAAGAGCCAGCCACATGTTTTACGGAATATATTAATCAATCCAATTAGTAGCCCATTATACAAACTTGTTTAATTTCTATTTTATCCTTATTTGCGTTCATCAATAAATTTTTTAAAACTTGAAATATATTTGATACATATTAATTTATTCTGGGTAAATAAACTTTTTCAGGGGAAACTTACATATGAAGAGAAGGCACATCCTTTGGAACGTGATTAGTGGATCGTCAACATCATGATAAGATTCCAAAAAGTCTAAATTCCCCTCATAGCGAGGCAGAGACATTATTTGGAGGGAGGGGGAGAGCGAGAGAGAGAGAGAGAGAGAGAGATGTCTGCGTTACCAGGAGGCGTCTTCCAGGCCCAGGGCGCTCCGGAGAACGACGTCGAGATCGTCGAGCTCGCACGATTCGCCGTCGATGAGCACAACAAGAAGGCGGTGAGAATCCACCCTTCCATTTAATTGATATTTCTCTTTCTCCGGACGGATCAATCCATATTCGATCTCCCATTTGGTTTGTTTCGAAAGAGGACTCTTGATATTGTTTTCTGCATCTTTTCCATTTTTATTTGCGTGTTTGTTTTTGGGATCCAAGTCATTTAAGCTTCATACATATACATATTTATCGTACTAAATTGTTCGGAAGTTTTTTCCCTTTTCGGATTTGTATCAGGGTCAATTTTGATCATGAGCGAAAGGAATCCAAAAAAAAGTTGGTTGTTTCTTTTTTTTTTCTTGTTTGTTCTAATCTCAAATGTGTGTATATGAATTTTAGGGGTGTAAGAGGATCCCTTTCGAATATAATTTAAAATATTTTTTAATACCAAGTAAAATTAGGATTCCACATGAAAAATTGTAAGGACTGTGGATTTGTGGAACTTGTTTTTTATTTATATAATTAATTCATATGTTACAGATATAATATTTTTTGTATAAAATTTTATACTTTTTTTTATTGAACTCTAATAATTGTAAAAATTTAGCAGTATATTTTGTATTTAATATAAAATTAAAATTTTTATACTAGTTTTAATTTATTATATATATTTACAATATAATTATATAAAATAAGGTCTAAAAAATCATAAAAAAATCGACTAGCTAGTAGATGATTTTGTTTTTTTTTAAAATAACTTTAGGGTGATTTTTAATTTTGAAAATTGATTCGAAAAATAATGATTGATTTTTTTTAATCGAAAACTCGATCCAACTCTAAGTTACTTTCACCCTAATGAATTTGCATTGCAGAATGGTGCTGTGGAGTTTAGTCGGGTGGTAGATGTGAAGAAGCAGGTGGTGGCGGGCACCATGTACTACATCACCCTTGAAGCAAACGCAGGAGGAGGTAACAACAAGAAGAAGACGGTCCACGAGGCCAGGGTTTGGGTGAAACCATGGATGAACTTTAAGCAGCTTGAGGAATTTAAGACCCTCTCCTAAATGCATGCTTATATGACATGTACTCTCTTATATATATATTATATAATGCCCTCAAATAATCTCTGCCCCTGAATAACATGTTCGTATGTTGAGAAATGTGGCTTCGATGTAATGGAGCAGAGACATAAACATAATTATATAAATGTATTATTGTTAAGGTTACAGTTGCAGTGTTGCTAGTGTTCTCTGAGTTAGGGACAGTAATATTTCCGTCATATAAATAGTAGATAAAACCATACTAATAAAACGCGAACTAGTTCAATTTTGTCGCCTAGCAAACAAACATGACAATTTATACAGGAATGAACAACTAAATCTAACACAAGTGAACTTTGCTTGATACAGAGAAGCAGTAAAAAAGAACGTCTGCATTGCAATCTTAATATGTCAACCAAGACTTAAAATAACATTGCAGATTAAACATTTTCAACATATAGGATGCCTACATGCCAGCATAAAATACGAATCCTGTAGAATTCTAATCAAGAAATGCGGAAGTCTTAAAAGAAAAAAAAAAAGAGTAACAAAGGTATGATAAAGTCCAGGAAAATGTTCAAAACAAACCATTTACATTTCAACGGGAAACCTCTGGTACAAACCATGGGAAGGCAGCCTTGGTGTGGCAACGGCTTGCAGCGGAGTATGCATGAATGTGACGATGCCCGGGTGCTCCGATATGTCGACATCCTCCGGCTTGATGCCCTCAGGCAGCGTCCATTTGAAGTGGTGCAAGAGGTGCCCCAGCATTGATGTAACCAAATTGATACCAAGCTGTGCACCAGGGCAGATACGCCGACCAGCTCCGAATGGTAGTACTCTGAAGTCGTTACCTTTAATGTCGATATCTTCTTCAAGGAATCGCTCTGGCCTGAACTCCAGAGGGTTCTTCCACAGCTTCGGGTCGCGAGCGATAGCCCAAACGTTGACGACAACGTTTGAGCCTTTAGGAATGTCGTAGCCGCCAATTTTGACATCAGTGCTGGCCTTGTGTGGAAGCATGAGAGGCGTTGGAGGATGCAAGCGGAGTGATTCCTTCACTACACATTGCAGGTAACGGAGATTTGGGAAGTCAGTTTCCAACATGATGCGATCACGACCAATGACACGATCCAGCTCTTCCTGGATCTTCTCTTGCACACTCTGGTGCCTTACAATCTCAGCCATGGCCCATTCAACTGATATTACAGTTGTGTCCATTCCTGCTGTAATCATATCCTGTTTGACATAATAATAACAGAAAACAACCATATTAAGCAAAGTGCAATAACAACAACAATGATCAACATAGATTTATTACATTGAAATAGCAGGATAGGAAAATTCCAAGATTCCCCCAGATCAATCAGCCTTCCAATGATATACAATTTAAAGTACATGTGCAAATCAAACAAAGAACGTTGTTAAATTTGTAAGGGAAAATATCTAGCAATCTCAAGTTTCCAAAATCAAAGATATTTTTATAGATTAGAATGGGGGTTTAATTAAAATAGATTTTGATGATAATAACCTGTCAGCTATTTGCAATTATACCACAACCTTTTCTTTCAGTTAGGAGGGAAAGACAAATGAAGTCTCATATTAAGAATCGAATTTGTGACATATTAGTCTTTGAGTGTGGTTGTGTCACTACACCACGATCAATTTTACTTTGATAAGAATTATAATATTAGTAGTGGCGCAATGTTGTTTTCTCTGTCTCTATTACTTAGAGTAATTGAAGATAAAAACATTGGCACTGATAAAATAGAACAGCAATGAGCATAAACAGAATTGGAAGGATAACTTACCCAAAGAAGTCCAATGATGGTGTCCTCACTCAGATCATATTTGTCCTTAAGAGTCAGAAGAGCATCAACAAAATGTTGCTTGGCTCCATTTTCGTTGCGTGCTTTGGTGTGTTCCTCCATGATTTTTTTTGTCAAGCGATCCCTACGGTTGTTGTGTTTGGTAAAGGTGTCTTCATCAAGAGGGAACATCCATCGTAACCATGGAACAAACTCTGCTAGGGAGAGCGAGGAGCCAAGTTTGATGCCATTGGACACTATAGATTTGAATTCAAGCCCTTCCTCAGTAATGACTCCCTCTGAGTTCATGAATCGCTTCCCAAATGCAATCCTTGTTATGTTATTGAAGGCAACACTTGCAAGATGATCCTTGACAACCAAACTCTTCCCCATCTTGTCTGAAAAACAACCATTATTACTTATATAATCCTAGAAGAGAGATGACATATTAGCTACATTCTGGTCTCTTAATAGATCTGTAGAACTTAGGCCAAGCAAGGTACGATTAACTGGCATATTTACTTCATAGGCACATCCTATTCTAAACAGTAATCGCCAACCTCTTTAAAGGACCAAATTAAATTCATAGTTGCATATCTTAATTGCTAATCACAAATAGAAAGGAGGAATGAAAACCAAATCACATTTGAGGAGGTGGCAGTGATTGCAGGGCACTAGTTCAGCACATAAAGCAAAGACATGTTTCAGATTCACAGCATAAATGTATTTCCTAGGAGCTTATGAGGTTTTTACTATTTTTCTTTGTCATCATCTCAGCCACCAAATATGCAAAACAAATTTACCTGTTTGACACAAAACTTATATCAAAGTTTGGATTCTGAATGCCACAGGGTCAACTCATGATATAAACACAGCAGACTTATTTCTATTTGTTTCATGTGATACAAAGAAGAGTCCATGCGGGGGCTCCCAGTAAAGGGCCTAATGACATCATTCATAAGCCTAGTGTCATGCAGCTTTCAGGAAAATTTTCTAGGTGTATTATTGGTGAGAGCAGCTATTAATATTATACGGCATTGTCTGCAAATATTTGCGGAAATATTTAGTATCAGTTCATCAGATAACTCAAATCTTCAATATCTGAAGTTTCCGTCTTTCTGACGGAGATGTCACCTCTCTTTGTTGGAAATAATTATCTAGTCTTACATCGTGTGGGGTTCCTATATAAGTATACATATGCATGTTATATACACGAGGGTCCTCCATTTCTATTACTGTTTCAACATGCTTGCCTTCTCGATTCCATTTCCTTTCTCTTCCTCCTTTTTTACAGATTGAACACAGTTTTTTTTTTCGTTACATGGGAGATTTTTTTTTGAGAGGTACGTGGGAGAAGTTAAAACGGTTGCAAGGGACAGACATGTCGCAGTAAAACATGGATCTTTTGTGCTGTCTGGAATGGAATTATTAACAAAATTTTTAACACACCAAAAAGGCAAAAAATCTGGACAATTAGTTTCTTGGATTCCAAGCATGATTAGACTCTTTCCAAAAAGTCAGTAGCCCGTATCACCAAAGAGACCAAGTTCCAACCAAAACACATCCACCCCCAAACTAAAACAAGCAAAACTATTATACCTAAAGTAAACTTCACATTGCATCCATCAATTGTTCATGCCACTAGTCACCCACCCACACCTATCAGTAGCCCCAAAGTAATCTCAATCGAATTAACTTCATGCCACAATCGGCCCCGTCACCTAAAATATCCAAGGATCTGTGTCCACATCCCATACCTAACACATTGAGTGGGCCTACCTACATGATAATTTATCATCACCAAAAAGGCTGGCCATTCAGACAACTATTCATACAAAAAAGGAATATTTTTTTCTATGTTTCGAACAATATAGAAGTCGAATAGCTCACAAATTCAGTTCTAAGGTATAACCCCCTACAAGCAGAAAGGTTTTATGATCTCTTTTTACAGAAATAAAAAAAGCCTTTTTTACTGTCGAGCAGTTGTGGAAGAAAATATATTTTCATCCAAAGTTTTTTTGCTTCAAAGATCACATTTTTATCCAAATTGAATGAATAATGCTTACAGGACATATATGCCCATGTGAATTCTATTGATTTTACCAAATTATAAGGAAGTTCGAAGGGAATAGCGAGCTTACCCGGCTGTGTGCAGACCTTGAAGATGGATTCGACCATGGCGGTGACCTCGTCCTCCCTCAGCGGCCGCAGGGCCTCCAGCCGCTTGGGGGAGAAGAGCTCCAGGTTGCAGACCTTGCGGACCTTGACGTAGTGCGGTCCATAGTCGGCCCAGATGAGGTCCATGCCGTTGCGGCTGAACCGGACGGCGGAGCGGCTCCTCGGCCGGTCGGCGAGGCTCTGGTCTTTGTCCTTGAGCACCTCCTTCGCCAGCTCCGAGCTCGACACCACCACGTTCAGCGTCGTCCCGAACCACACCGACATGATCGGCCCATAGGTCTGCGCCCACTCCTGGAAGCACCGGCACCGGATCGGCGTGATGTCGTAGAGGTTGCCCACCACCGGCCACGCTCGCGGCCCCGGCGGCAGCCTCCGCCGGAAGCAGAAGAGGACCAGGGTCGTGACCAGGACGGCCAAGGCCGCGAGGAGTATCTCCGGCTGGTCCATGAGGAGCTTAAGATCCACCATTTGAAAGAAGAAAAAGTCAAGGAGGGGGGTGACAGTGTGACACCGATGGGGAGAGATGCGAGGACAGACAGAGGCGCACGAATACGAGACTGGGGTGGTCTCGTGTGCGTCGTGCCCGCAAAAATATACAGAGGAAGGCAGCAGCGGAGCAGTAGTAGGTGAGATACTGCGAGAGGCCTTGGAAGTATAAAAAAGCAGAACTATTTGTCGGCCACATGAAATCTGTCACCAGTAAATGTTCTTGGGGTTAGATCTGATGATCACATAATTGGCAAAGTTTACTGGTAGTGAGGGATGGGACTAAAAAAGGTGAGAGGGGCGATAATAATAATAATAATAATAATAATAATAATAATAATAATAATAATAATAATAATAATAATAATAATAATAATAATAATAATAATAATAATAATAATAATAATAATAATAATAATAATCTTATCTTGAGAAAATGAATAGATATTTCACCATTTCAAATTTCTTAACAATACATGCAATTAATATGCTTGAAATTAAGATTATCATAACAATAAGTACTATATTTTATTTTAAATGAATATGGACATTTTAAATAACTACGATGACAATCCATCATGTCGTTAATTTTTAATCATTGCATTAACATTTATTAATTATATTTTATTTATTTTCATTTAAAATTTTTAATTTCGTGCCTATATTTTTATCTGATAAATAAAAAATAAAAGACAAATTATAGGAACACTATCATGAAGTTCTTTAAATAATTATGATAATTACCGCATGGTAAGGAAGCACATTACATAGATGCAAAAACGATTGCTATGTAATTAAGGAATATAATAATTGTGACAATTACTGGTCGAATACGATAAAACTCATTCTTAGTTAAATTAAACATGTTTAAACAATAAACCATATGTTAAGGGTAAAGTGATGATTATCATTTATTCCCTTTTGTGGAAAGCTCGTCATTAATATTTTGTAACCAAACATTAAATCAAAATTCCAAAGTCTAACACTATAATTTAAATGTGGGAAAAATAATATATTTAATATGTACTCAGTGACTATTTTGAACTCCGGGTTAAGTTTTATACCATTTCACCCCTTGTACCTATTTCCTTCTAGTTATTCCTTATCTCTAACTTAACAATTTGAAGACAAAGTAACTAAAATAATTTATCATTGACATCCAAATTATTTATTTTACAATTTTTCTTTATTAAGAATCTTGAACATTTTAGGTAAATTTTATTTTGAGAAAAATATTGTTATGGTTTCCTAAAAAAAATGGGAAATTACATTTGTCTTAAAATATATAAGTGAAACATAAATAAAGTATAACAAAGAAACATATTGGTCGCATGGCTTAAAACTAATATTTTAAATTGTTATGTGACTCCTTCTAACCAAATAAACTATTGGATTAAACACATATTTTATACAATACAAGAAATTTGACCAAAAATGTCTTAAAATTTAAAATATTTCAGTGCATCATTATCAAGAAATTTAAATTCAAATCCAAAAGCTAGTGAGAGACGTTAGTAACAGTTAACTTTGGCCAAGGTAAAATTATCTAAAATAATAGGATATGTGATAATAATATTTTTGGTTGTTTATTGGCACTTTAATAATAATAATAATAATAATAATAATAATAATAATAATAATAATAATAATAATAATAATAATAATAATAATAATAATAATAATAATAATAATAATAATAATAATAATAATAATAATAATAATAATAATAATAATAATAATAATTTTACCTATCAAACTTATCCTCGGACTATCTAACTCTTATTTTATGTAACTCTTTTCTCTTGCTAACTTTTTTTTACCCTCACTTTTATCACATTATAAATTTCTCTCAATTTTTTATTCTAACACGATTATATATTTTTAGTTTGTTTATTAATTTTCTATTTCGAAATATTAATAAACTAATATATGGTAATAAAAAATAAAATAAAGATACAAATAATAAAAGATAGTTAAGGATATGGTAATAAAATAAAATAGAGTTAAGGATACGCTAATAAAAAAATAAAATAATTACTAAGAGGAAAATTGAGAATGTATATTTTTTTTCAAAATAATAGAATAGACATCTAATATATATTTTGAGCATTTTTCCCCTCACCATCGTACTCCACTTGTTGAATAATTATCTCCACGATGAACATGCTTCTTTTTTAGGTCTTTAAAAAGTATGATAAGAAGAGTGAGGTGGTGGGAGGTTGGTGAGGGTGGTGACAAGAGAGACACACAGCTTTCCTTTTGGACACACACTACCAAGCTTTGATGGAAGTGTCTTAATGTGGTCAATAAGAAAATGGGAAGACCTCGCAAGAAAAAAAAAACCTGCTTGGCGTTTCATATTACCTCACAAATATCTTGTTTTATCCAGCTAAGTTTTAATTCGCTTCCTGCGCTGTGGGATTTGAAACAGGCTCATGAAAACTTGTGTACGACCCACAAGTTTGTAGAGCTTACGGGGGAATCATTTTTATTTTTATTTTATTTTTGTGTGTATTTGTCGGAACTTTACTCTACCAACCTTGATGGAGGAGGTCAAGTTGGTGCAAATGGTTTCGTGGGTTCCTGTGGGTCATTCCTTTTCATCATGGCCATGCATGATTTCTGTGGGAGTTTTTGTGATTGACTTCAAATAATTTAAACCGCAAATACTTCTGGAGTGCTTGACTTAGTCCTGTTTAACCAAGGGATCATATTTGATTTTATTAGCCTCGGATACATCCATGCAGGAATTGTTATCACTCATATTCACATCATAAAATATTATAATTAAATATTATAAAACATAATTAAACATGATAAACAAATATTGTTTCATAAGTAATAAAAAATATTATCTAAACAAAAATATTAATATAAGTAATATTTAGCTAATCATGGAAAAGTTAGCTAATCTGTGTTTTAGAGTTAGGGACTTGGTGTATAAGTCCATTTGTATGAAACTATTACATTTAAGCGTGTGACGATAAAAATAAAAATGAAAATGATACTGTTTAACTAAAATATTAAAATTGGGAATTAATTAGGTTACATAAAATAAAGAAAAAATATTTTTTTAATGATAGTATAAAAAAACAAATGATATTAAAGTTTTATAATTAAATATAAATATTATAACAAATAATTTAATATGATAAATAAATATTGTTTCATAAGTAATAAAAATGATTAGCTAAGGAACAATTAATAAGTGATAAAAATATATAAATGTGACATCGAAAAATTAAAGATATTAGAATTAGGAACTTGGTGTATGGATATATTTAGATGCAACTATTATATTTAAACGCTTGTAATTGAATTAACCAAAAACCTAAGAAAGCACTGACGCGCCCATCAACCATTGATCATGACTATTCAAAGATATTTCAGAATTTTCACAAGTTGGTTTCAAAGAATTTGGCAATTAACAGAAAAAAGGTCATACAAAAAAAATAGTTCCCCATCCGTAACCAATAATTATTCCTTACTTAATCAGCGTCAATGGATCGAGTTTGAGTTTAGCAAGAGTTTCTAGCTCCATGCGTATTTTTTGAAGTTTATCTAGGTCCATGAATTCGGGATGAGGGAACCATATTTACTTATAACCAAAGACGTTCAAAGGCATTCCTTTTAAGTTTTAACATTAATATAACTCTTTTGCCATGTAGGTGCAGGAAGAAGAGAAGAAATATTAGTCCACGGGACTCACTATTTCATGTTTCTTCAATCCGATTGAATCATGTTATGTAGGCGTTCACATCAAATACGTTCGGTCCCACTTTCGCCAATTGTGCTCGCGAATCATAGACATGATTCGTTGCCATGATTGATGTGGCATGATTCTGGTCACTAATGCATAAAATTGCGAATTTGCGACGGACATTTTTCGAAAGAAACGAATCATTCTTATTTACTGATGACAATTGCGACGGATATGAAATTTCTTCCGAATTACTAAAAGCCAAAACATCCTTCGTTATTGCGAACGAAAAACCTCCGCCAATAGGTCTAGCCTTCGAAATTACCGACGGATGTAATTCGTCGATAATTTCGAAGAAAATACTCGTCGGCAATTGTATTTATAATAATATATATAATATAATATAATTATATATTCAGTATTTTTTATTAAATTATTATTTTATTTACTGAAGGATATTGCCTTCGAAACTATCGAACGATTTAAAATCCGTCGGTAATTTTGAAGGACATTATTCGTCGGTAATTATCGAAGGAAAATACCTTCGAATTACCGAAGGACTTGCATCCATCAGTAATTTCAAAAGCATTATCCTTCGGTAATATATATAATAATATTATTATTAAACATTAATAATAGTATATATATTGATATTAATTATATATATCCTTCTAAATATTATGTTATATTATAAATATTTTATAAAAATAGAATAAAGAGATGTGTTATATTATAAACATTAATAATATACTATTTTATTTACCAAACGATTGTGCCTTCGTAATTACTGTAGAAAAATGCCTTCGAAAGTACTAAATTATTTGCATCCATCGGTAATTTCGAAGTCATTATCCTTCGGTAATATATATAAAAATATTATTATTAAACATTAATAATAATATATATTGATACTAATTATATATATTAATATATATAATTACAATAATTAGTAATATTATGTTATATTATAAATATTTTATAAAAATGGAATAAAGAGATGTGTTATATTATAAATATTAATAATATACTATTTCATTTACCGAAAGATACTACCTTCGAAATTACTGAAGGATTTGGTATTCATCAATAATTTCGAATGACATTACCCGTCAATAATTATGAAGGATATTATCCGTCAGTAATTATGAAGAATATTACCCGTCGGTAATCATTGATGGATTTGCATCCATCGGTAATTTCGAAGGAAATATCCGTCGATAATTAAAATAATATCATTTATTATCAATATATATATATAATATTATTATTAAAAATTCGTAATAGTATACATATTGATATTAATTATATGTATTAATATATATGGTTATGATCATTATTAATATTATGTTATATTATAAATATTTATAAAAATGGAAGAGAGATATAAGTATATGTTTAATATTTTATTATTTAAATTACTGACGAGCATAGCCTTCGAAATTATCGAGGGATATTTATCCGTCGGTAATTTCGAAGAATATATCCGTCTATAGTAGCGAAGGATATTTTGGACCATCGATAATTTTGAAGGCTAAGCGGGGCGGTACTAAAATAATAATGTATTAGTAATATTTATAATATACAAAATACATATGTCTTACATTTACTAATACATACATATAATATAATATAATACATACACATCTTTCATTTATTTATAATACTTATATTATATTATTAATGTTTATAATCATATATATTAATACATATAATATTATTAATACTGAATAATAATATTATGAGAAATATTAGTGTGAGATTAGAGATTTTGATCTCACTCTCAAATCAGTGAATCTCAACCGTTATAATCATACATCAATGGTCCAGATCGATACCTTAGCTGAGAAAATAAATCAGGTTCAGCCTTTTGTTTAGTCTCATGAGATCTGGACCATTGATACATAATTATAACGGCTGAGATTCACTGATTTGAGGGTGAGATTAAAATATCTAATTTCACACTAATTTTTTTTAATATTATATGTATAAATATTGATAATAAATTATAATACTTTAATTACCGAAGGACAATTCCTTCGAAATTATCGACGGATTTCGAATCCTTTGATAATTGCAAAGGAAATATTCTTCAGTAAATAATATTTTAATAATATATATATAATCTAATATAAAATATATGATTAATATGTTAATATTATATTTACCGACGAATTCATCCTTCACTATTATCGATGGATATATTTTCGTCAATATTACTAAAGGATCTATCCGTCGCTAAGTCTAATTTTTTTCATGCTCAATATTTTGCCCGCCCAAAATTAATCTTCCCTCCCTCTCCCTATTCGTTCTCGCCCAACCTCTCTCCCCCTTTATCTCTCTCCCCCTATATCCCTCTCCCTATTACTCTCACGCATTCCCCCCTCTCTCACCGCTCTCTCTCTCCCCCATTGACAGCGGCGACTCCACGGCTCTGGCGACCGTTCACAACTCTGGCGTTCCCGACACCAGCCGCCCTCCTCCTCTCCCTCTCTATTGACTATGGCCGCACAAGTGGCCGGATCCATTGCCTGTAGCCGGATTCGACGCACAGACGGCCGGATCGAATCTGCCACCGGATTGGATCCGGCGCTCGCGTGCCAAATTGGCCTGCCCGGCGGATCGGATGCAGCCTCCTGTAGGATGCGCCCGAGGGCGGTCGGATCCGGCCTGCCGTCGGATCCGATCTGGCGCCCGCGCGCCAAATCGGCCGGCCCGCCGGATCGGATGCATCCTCCTGTAGGATGCAGTCGTGGGCAGCCGGATCCGGTCGTGGGCGGTTGGATTATTTTCAATATACTCCTACTATTCATGTGTTCGACTCAATTATTCTTGATTTTTTACGTAATAATGTTTGATGAATACTTCAATAATAGTAGCCGACATATTTTCAATAAGGATATATGTCATGGTCATTTCTTTCTTTTTTATTATATAATGTGTAAGTTGTCTACCTTTGGAATTGTTTGCTCTACGTACGATCTATAAAATTTAATTATAGCTGTACATCGAAAGTGGTCGTAATATCAAGTCAAGCCTTAGTTATATAAGAAAACATTTGAGTCATAGTACGTAGGTGACTAACATACTACAAGCAATGTGCTCAATTTTTTTATGTTTATCTAGTCACATATTCTTATTATTTATTGCCCCAAGAAATAACTACACCATTAAATATAAACAAGTGATCCAAAAATGATTTTTTTGTCATCAATGTGGTCTCTAAGGGGCGTTTCCCTAAAAGTAATTTTTCTAGATTACTGATAATCTAAAGTTAAATTACTTGGATCCACCATATTATCTTGTTTACTTTGTTTTAATTTGTAGGTAATTTATATTGTCCAACAATATAGATTGCCTATGAAGTGATAATTCACATTGACTAGGAGGGGGGTGTCCATCCAGATTGTCACCCAAATAACAATCTATTTTTATTTTCTTTCCATTCATGTCCTTTTCAATCTTAGATAAATAAAACATAAAAATAATATAAAAATTTATATAACAATAATAAATAATATTATTATCATCAAAATTAATAATATTAATTTATTTAAATTTTATTTTATTATTGTTATTAACATGAATTGCGTATTATTATTTTAAATATTATACATTACCATTATTTTCGTTTTAAAAAATATGGAATATTCCAAAATTATATTTATTTAATTTATTAATTTTATTTGAGTTTTTAGTTGGATTATATAATATTTAACTTAATATTAGTGATGAAGAATATTTTAATAAAAGTTGTGTAATATTATTTAAGTTGCTGGAAAAATTATTTGTACATAGTAAATAAGGTAATGCACATTGCTGATAATTTAATTGGTGACAATCTTTCTGATAAACAATGCAGATTGTTAGGTTATGTGTGAAGGTAATACAGTAAACACCCCTATAAAATCCTTGTATGAATAACCTACTAGTTCTAATAGATATGAATGGTATGCCAAATTAAATTGTACCATACGTTTCGTATATATAAGAATCCTTCTAATGATATATATATTTCAAATATGCACTTTCATCATTACTTTAACACCTACTAATCAACATTGTATACACCAAGCCTCCTATGGCTTGTGCATAAGGCTTCTTTGCATTGAAACATTGACGGTCAGTGTCAGTGTGCCATTTTACACTTCAAATCTTCTTAGTATTTTTATTAGTGCACTATTCTTGACCTAAACTCAATATCTTTAAACTTTCATCATGAACATTTTCTACCTAAACTCAATATATGTACTTTTTTATGTGCATTCAAAATAATTTCATATCAATATATGATACTATGCTAAGATTGTCATGTAAACTTAGCCACGTGAGAATATGTTTTCTTCAAGTTTATTTTTATTTGCTAGGTATAATGCTTGGCTACTAATTTTTCTTTGTTCTTATAAAAAGAATTATTAATGAAATACTCTGTTTTTAATTCCCAATTGCATCTTATGATTGTCCATTTGCTGGTAAACCACATAACATCTAGATAAATTTTAACAATGATTCTCAAACTTTATCAACTTAATTAGTCCTCCAATTTTAATTTATAAGTAGATGATCCTCCAACTATTAACTTATTTCATATCATAAGATTACGAGTAAAATTGTACATGTGACACCCTATTAAAATTAATAAAATATTATAAAAATAATTTAGAAAAAGGGGCAACAACTCCTAAGAGGTCATTGTTGGAACAAAATTTTTATGTCATATATAATTATATTTTGATGATACAAATCTTGAAATATTATAGTTATATTTAAAATATAAAAAAAATTTAAATAAAAATGAGTTGCTTAATGCACTAAATTTTCGATTAATATTTGTCTTTGCTCTAATAAGATTTATATTAAGAGGTGAATATAAAAATTATACATAACTTTATTATTTTTCTAGAGAATAAAAAATTATCTTATTTCGATAACCACATAAAAAAGTTATGTTTAAACAAATGAAGCTAAAAAAGTTTAGTTTGAAATTGATATTTTTATGTGGTGAACTTGCATTAATATTTTAATATTTTATCAATATATTTGGAATAAGGGATGAACATAAAAGTTTTAGAAAATGATATTATCTTCCTATAGAATTAAATATCATCTCATTTGAATACTCGTATGAAATGTTATGTATAAAAAAGTAAATGTTTAAAAGATCTAATTTGAAATAGACAACTTTATACACTAAACTTTGACTTAATATTTGACTATGACCCCATAAGATTTTAGATGAATTATAAATATCAAAATTGTAAAAAAATTATTACATTTTCATAGAATTAAATATCATCTCATTTGAATAATTGTGTAAAAAATTATGTATAAAAAGTATAAGTTTATTAGTCTGTCAATGAAGTAGTGGATGCTCACTCCAAGAAATTACGGACATCCGTTGGAGGATAAAATAAACATCCGTAAATGAAACATACATCCATTTTAATGTAGAAAAGTACAAAATGACTGGTTTTGAATACCAATGACTGCGAGAAAGATTGGAGACTATAAAAAAGGTCCAAAACATATGAAAAAGGCTTTAACCAAAAGACATAGGTTAGTAGGAAAGAAAAAACCTCCGGACACGAAGCGCTGCAGCTAGAGTTTTTTAGTTGTTTTCTTGCTGCTGCTTTTCTTGTGTTCGGTGTCCGGGCTCGGCCAGCCGGGCTTGGGGGGAAGGGGGGCTAAGACTTGTAAGGAAAAGTTAGACAAATATGTGTTCATTCAAAAAGTTATATTGAGCTTAAAGTTACAAAATCTTTCATTTCTTTCTTTTTTTTTACTCTTGTGTGAAGTTTCAAATTGTAAAAAAAGAGATTGCGGAGTGTTCTTATAATATTATAATAATTATCTAATTCATGAGTAAAAAGATATTGTGCCTTACCTCTTGAGCGAAGAAAAGCTAGGTGAAAGTTTTTGTGTAAGAGATGTGTGCTTTATCTTTCAAAGTGAAAAAATGAAAGAGTTATAATTTTTTTTCCTTGCCCCATTTACTTTACCTCTTAATTGTGTTAGTAAAATTTTCGATGATCTCGAGTTGGAGAAGTCAAAACGAAAACGTAAATTAAAGTGTGACCGAACCTCATCAATAAATCATTGTACATCTTATGTTTGTCTTCTCTTCCCCTCTCATTTTTACTCTATTATGCATGTGATTTGATTGCTATTGTATTGTTAACAAGACGATTTTAAACTTACATGATGATTTTTGTAAAAATTGATATTTTTAATTTAACATCAATTTACCCTTATTTTTATGTCTTTTGATCCAACAACACTTAGTGCTTCCCCGATAATATAAGGGGATGTGCTCCCCACAAAGAAGTTGTGAGAAGATGCGAGTCTTGTTTGAAATTAAGATGATGTTAGCGAATGTTCTATAGTCTTAAAGTCAAAAAGTTAGAATGAGAATATAAATCAAGAAGTAGCCGAATTTTGTCACCATTATTGCCTTTCTTGTCTCACTTACCATTC
The DNA here is from genome assembly GCA_030549335.1 of Pontederia crassipes. Taxonomy (NCBI): domain Eukaryota; kingdom Viridiplantae; phylum Streptophyta; class Magnoliopsida; order Commelinales; family Pontederiaceae; genus Pontederia; species Pontederia crassipes. The sequence goes on from CM060190.1 coordinate 44,789,170, forward strand.
TCATCAACTCTTCATATTTGAATCTTTCAGTAATTGATTTTGTGCTTTCAAATTATTTGAAGAACCTAGTTTAATTTTAATACTTTGATTCATCCCCATTCTTGTCTGATAACTTCAATATAGTTAGATGAAAAAATTGAATTTTAGAATTGACTTAGACTTTCGTAATCATTTGATCCAATAAATTTAATGTTTACATTTTAATTAAAATATTATTTTAAATTAGATCCCTGAGTTAAAAAATGGGATTATATATATCATTTTTTTCTCTTTTAACAATTTTAGAATGAATTTTTTGTTTGCATTAGAAATTTAGAACACATAAAATTTATAGGTAAGTTATTATGCCAAGAAATCATGTATATCCACACATCCTATTATTTCGTGATATCCACTCTATATTGCACTGTCTTATTAAAAAGGAAGGTACAAGTGTGAACATCAATTTACTTTTTAAAATGACTGGTGAACAAATGAGATTAATCTGTGCATACACAAATTAAACTTAATTATATGACAATAACTAGTGCCAATTAAACCAAATAGAATAAGCTCACCTTTTAACCACTCGCACCAGTTTTTCTGATTGGACACGTAGCATGCACTCTCTCACGCACTTGTGAGCAATAAGAAAAAAAAAGAGTTATATAACATACATGCTGGGTGCTACAACGCCCTCTATCAATACTGGCATTAATTAAAACTCGATATATATAATCAAACCAACGCTTTAATATCGTTCATTGTGTCAATATGGCTTTCTCAGTATACTTAAAAGGCTAAAACCTAGTGGTGACAATAAAAGTGCCGGGTGTGCATGCATATCTCTGTCAGAAAATCTATTATTTTACACGCAGCAATGTCTGGCACTTCTACGAGTTAAAAAGTTAAAGTGAATAGAGGGAAATTATATCAACAAGAAGATGCACTGTTTCAGTGGCATGAAAACTTTATGTTGGCACTTACTCAAGAAAGAAGAGAATTTGAAGGAAGCTGATATCTTGAAGAGAGCACAAATCAAGTACTCTGTTAGCCTTATTTATCAGTCTTAAGACTGCTTGCAACAAAAAACACTCACATCGATCACAATGACAAAAAGGGGGGGAAAAAAAAAGAGAGGAGAAAGGAGCTTGTTAATTCCTATTTCCTCTTGTTCCATGTTATCCATTTCCTTAGGCTGGGAACATCTAGATATACCCACTCAACTCGATCACTCGATTTAACTAAATTAGTTCGTGGTGCTTCTCTCTTCAATCGTGTTCATGATCTCACTCTTCCGGGCATCATTATTGAATTCTCTTGTTAGAATTAAGCGTCAGATAGATGGAACAGCAAGTTAATGCAAGTTATGCAGTAGGGGCCTCTAATTCTGCCACCTTGACCACCCTTCCATTCTCCAGCTTGTAGGACGTCGACGGCAGAGTCATGGCTTCCTTCTCTTTGTTTTCCTTGTTCTCTCTGTACTTGCCCCAAAGAACGGAGTAGAGACCAATCACAATCAAGATAGCTCCAAGAATTCTGCATATGTAGATCCAGATGGCATTAATCACATACCTAGCAATCAGTACACAAATAATCTGAAGGAGAAAAAGAAAAACGTGACATGCATGCATGCATGGACATGCAATGATCCATCTATGCCAACTATGCAGCTTACCCTCCAAGATAGATCTTTTCTGCGAGGATAAAAGAACCCATAATGGCAACTATAATCATCATCAGAGGGCTGAAGGCAGAAGCAAAGACAGGGCCTCTCTCGTTGATGACCAGTCCTTGCACATAATACGCTATGCTCGATGTCACGATTCCCTGAATATATTGATCACGTCAATTACCTTTAACTCAAGATGAGGGATCCTTAATTTGTAATGAGAGAGAAAGAGGGTAATTACAGCGTAGGCAGCAGCGAGGAGGTTCATATCCCAGTCAATGGCCCAAACAGAAGGCTTGTGCTCCATGACGAGAGTGACAACTATAGCTTGGAGTGTGCCCACGAACACTATCATTGTGGTGAGTGATAACTGGGCAGAGTACTGCTTCAGTGTTACTGCCTGCAAGTTTCGAAAGGTACAAGTGACGTGATCATTAGAAAATTTCATGTCTGAAGCCTTCATATTGTTAATGTTTGAAAAATGAGCATGCAGCTCACCTGAAGAACGAAGAGAGCAGCCCAAGCCAAGGTGGCTATGATAAGGAAGATGGAACCGAGAAACCAATCCCTGTTGCTGGGGTCAGCAGAAGCAACCGGCGCTGCCTCTGCACCGGCGGACCCATGAGGATGAGCGTGCTTGGTGCATACCATATCCACAATAGGCCCCTTGTAAAGAGTCATGAGCATGGCCCCGGCAACTGTGACCAGAATGCCTACCACCTTCGCCTGATATATCACCCTCTTGAGATTAACCTTCTCCATCCTACATATATATGAATGCCATTACAAATTAATTAATCAGTTATGTAATACATATATGCATATCCAATTAATTGCTAGCATTATAACAAGTGGCTTAAATACCTGCAAAGCACTGCCATGACGAAGGTCATCGCCGGCAAGATGTTGCTCATTGCACATGAGAACTTAGGGGAGGTAAATTTCAGACCAGCATAGTAGAAGTTTTGGTCTATCACAGGCCTGATGATATAGAAATAACCCTCGACTTGTGAGATTTAATAACAATATATAGATGTATTGTTACATGTATCGATCTTGCACAATTACTTGGAAGATAAATATGCCAGTATATATAAGAATGAAGTATGAACTAACCCGAGAAGAGCCAACACAAATATCTGCAGAAAGACCGATTTGGTCATATGAGGCCTCACTTTCCTGCATGAAATAATGACAAACGCTTAGCATATATATAAATGGGTCAGAAACTGATCTTAATACAATTTATGCCGATTGTGTATATATCATTGGGTACGTATATATGCACGTCCGTACCGCTCGAGAATGAGAGCAAAAGGGGCGATGCAGATGGTGGCGAATGCGTGGCGGTAGACGACCAGGACGTAGTGGCTCATGCCGCGGTTGAGGGACACCTTGGTGATGATGTTCATGCCGGCGTAGCCGAACTGAAGCGAGATCATGGCGACGTAAGGCTTCGCCCTCCTAAAGAAATCAGAGCAGAAGAAGCCTCCTCCTGCCATCTTCCGAGAACTATGACTAACTAGTCTTTAGTTCAAGGAACGGCACTACAGGAGTTGAGGTTGGCACTGGATCAGTTCCCTGTTCACCCCTGAGCTGGTTGCAATGGCTAAGTCCATTGCTTCACTATTTATATAGCCGAGGGGGAGGGAGGGAGTACGATAGTGGGGATCGACTTGAAAGGTAGCACCATGCAAAGCCATCTTTGGGAATTTGGTGGTGCGTGCTGATGCGTATTAGGGTTTATGGCGTGTTCCTTCCTTTTTTGTGATAGCTAGTGGCAAACACAGACGAATACACGCATATTACAGTTCTGTTGGTGCATCACTAGCTATGCATTATTGGATCAATTGTATATATATATACATATATAAGTACATATGGAAGATGCGGCGAAACGAAGGCTTCCGCATGATTTGATCTCGGCCGTCAGATGAGGGCGATCTATGCATACCAACATTCCATGACATGGATATGTGGATAGGACTTACCACATATGCATGGGTCTGTGCTTCTCTTGTGTGCGTTCTGTAACTTACAGGTCTTCCTCTTTTCGCTTAAAGAACTTGCAGGTCTTCTTTTGATATCAGCTAGCCAATGATATCCACGCCAAGTCTTTAGATGCATCTTTTTGCCAACAAATCCAAAGCATGAATCGCTATAAACATACATAAGATGATGAAATAAATAAAATGGAAGTTTGTTTAATTATATTAACTTGTGGCTCTAATTATTGGGGCGTGAAGCATTAGACAAATAAGCTTATATACATACATTCTATATATTTGTCAAGGACCTCATAGTTACTTATAACCACATTTTCATATCCCGATCCGAATGTTAAGTGGATCACGGTTTGACCAGGTTCGGATTTTATTAAAATATTTTTTCCTAATAATTTTATAAATATCATATTATAATCAACTATAAATAAGCAGCTCACAATAAATATATTATCTGGTGGTTGTGATGACTGACTCATTTAGAGTGAATGTTTGAAAGAGCGAGATGACCCAGATGCTCGGCCCCTAGTAATCATGACTGGAAAAAAGAAAGAAATTTCTCTTATTATCGGTAACCGTATATAACTTAAAAAAAATAAAAAGCTTATGTCATTAGAATAACTACGGGATTCATTCGCTTATTTCGTATTCTGATTTATTTTCATCATCTTTATCATCGTCGCTATAATCTTGGTTCGAGTAATCATTAATGAAATTATCACAGTTTACATCAAGAGGTCATTTGAATTGAACTCTTCCATTGGTTCAGCGTCATCGATCAATTGAAAATTCTCAACTCCATCGGCCACATCAATCGTCTCATTCACTCGATCTTCTTGATAGTAATCATACATGGGCACATCGTTATGTACGGATGATGTTTCATTGTCATCTACCATTGTTTCTGCTAAGAATAATCTATTCCTCACATTGCATGACGCCCACCATTCATCATTGGTTCTTTTCGATGGATACTTAGTGTAGTATACTTGTTGTGCTTGTTCCGCCAATACGAATGGATCGTATGACTGAAGTCTCGACCGAGGTTAATATCTACCAATTTAAACTTTTGATCGATCTGAACTCCTTTCTCTGGATAGAACCAATGGTATTTTAACACCATGACTTTGTTAAATTTTCTCAAATAAGACAATTCTAGGATGTCTTCTATAACACCGTAGTAATCAAAATCGTCGTCCCCGTACATGCTTCTTAGAACACATATGCCGCTATTAATAGTTGAACGTTGTCGGCTATATTCTTCTGTATGGAACCGATATCCATTGATTATAACGCCACAGTAGCTAAGAACTTGTTTCTTCGAGCCCATGAACGAGATCTCGTATTTTGTTATCTATGACTGAGCCATTAATAATCTACAAGAAAAATAACTAAAAACTTTATTAAAAATTACGAACTTATAACAATTAAGAATAAGCGAAAAGATTCTCACTTCACATCTCAACCAATCGGCAAAATATTCGTCTCATAGTTTCAATAACTCATCGTTTGAAACTAACGGATTGATTTCTCGTTGTAATTCTTTGAATTTCCTGAATTCATAATTTTCAATTAATACAATCATATAGCAACAATTAACTTTAAATTATATAAAAAAATTAGAACAAATTGTCTTAGTCGAGATATGGCGTCACTTCGAGATAATTTGCAAAAACATAATTCTCAACGGCGGTGAGATCTCTGTCATTCAAAATAACTTTGCGTCCTACACCAAGAAGTCGACATGGGTACTTGAAGATGGATAGAATATTCATGTCAACTTCTCCTTCACCACCATCATCGTTTCTTGGAAGTTGGGTGTGTTGTGATTGTATGTGTGGCTCAAAGTATTTTGAAGTTATGTTTGACACCCCCTCAATGAAATATGCTTCACATATGGAGCCTTCAATTTTTGCCTTATTCTTCGTCTTCCTTTTCAAATATAATATGCACCTTTCGAAAGGATACATTCATCGATACTGAACCGGACCAGCAATTTTTATTTCATATGGAAGATGTACAATCAAATGTTTCATCACATCAAAGAAAGAAGGTGGAAATATCTTCTCAGCCTTGCACACAATAATCATAATAGAAGTCTCTAACCGAGATATGTCTTCTTTCCAAACGATGGATGCACAAAGCTCTTTAAAGAACATAGACAATTCTATTAAAATCTCCTAGATGACCTTTGGAAAAAGTTCTTTAAAGGCAATTGGAAGCAGCATTTGCATAAAAATATGACAATCACGACTCTTCATCCCGTGTATCTTCCCATTTTCCAAGTTAAAACAACGAGATATGTTTGATACATATCCGTCGGAGAATTTTAATTGATTTACCCATTTGAAAACCACTTTTCTTTGATCATTGCTCAAGACATAAGTAGCTTTTGCCTTTTTGCATTTACCATTTTGAAGATGAATGATATTTAACTCTGGTCTTTTGCATATTAATTTCATGTCTTCGCGATCATGTATGCTTTCTTTTATTCTTCCTTTAACATCCATAATAGTGTTGAAGATGTTGTCAAATACGTTCTTCTCCACATGCATGATGTTCAAGTTATGACGTACTAAGTTTGAATACCAATAAGGCAACTCCCAAAAAATACTTCTTTTCTCTCAATTATATTCACTTCCAAACTCAATTTGTTTATAACTACCGGCCTTCAGTCCGAATGAAACTTCACTAAGCTTGTTTACTTGCTCTAGCAATTCTTTTCCCATCAAATGAGTTGGACACTAAGTGTTCTCGGATGTATTCTTTTTAAATGAGTTTCGATCACGGCACATTGAATTCTCCAATGACAAAAACATCCTATGACAATGAAATCAGCAAACTTTGCTACAATTTTTTAAATAAAAGGATTTTGTATTCTTTCCACATATGGTACAAACAAGTTTTCCTTTTGTACTCCAACCACTCAACATTTCATATGCCGAAAAATCACTTATGGTCCACATTAATGCGGCTCTCATAATGAAATTTTGCTTTTTAGATTTGTCATAGGTAATCACGTCATCCTCCCACAATATTTTGAGTTCATCAATCAAAGGTCTTAAGTAAACATCTAAACTTTTATCAGGAGATCGAGAACCCGAGATCATATAGGTAAGCAATATATTCTCTCGTTTCATACACATGCTTCGAGGCAAATTATAAGGTGTCACAAAAACTGACCAACATGAATAAACAGTACTTGATGAGCCAAATGGGTTGAAGCCACCGGTGTAAAGTCCTAATCTAACATTGCATGATTCTGCAGAAAAAGCCGGATGAAGTGCATCAAATTGTCTCCATGCCTCCGCATTCGAAGGATGTGCAATTGAATTTTGATCTTCACGTCCCCCTTCTCCGTGTCACCTCATAAATGATGCAGTTTTTTCAGAAAGAAATAATCGTTGTAATCTTGGAACAATCGAAAAGTATCTAAATATTGTATTTGCCACATTTTTTTGAACTTTGAGAATTCTTTTTCGGCTTTAATTTGGGCTTGCCACAAATAGAACAACTCATAAGTGAGTTATTTTCCTTGTAGTACAACATGCAATGATTGCGACATGCATCAATCTTCTGATATTCCAACCCTAAATCTATCATCAACCGTTTGCACTTGTAAAAATGTCCCTATAATTTTTCTGAAGCTGGAAGCATACTCTTAATAATGGCAAGCATCCGGTCAAAATAACTTTCGCTCATATTAAATTCTGATTTTAAGTTCATTAGTTGTGCCACTGCAGAAAGTGTAGTTTGCTTCACGCATCCATCCCATAAAGGTTCATCTGCTTCTTCGAGAAGATTATAAAACTTAGAAGCCAAATGATTCGGGTCTTCTTCAATCAATGTTTCGCCAACATTTTCTCCTAACATTGTATCTCGTATCATATCCCTGTACGGATTGCTCGAGTCGCCCACAACGGTATCTACATTACTTGTTTCTTTAGACCATCTTTCTTTGTCATGAAAGAACCAATTGGTGTATGTAAGTAAGAAATCATTGTAATATAAATCTTTCTGCACATCATATCTTACTTTTCACTAATAACATTTGCACTTCCGACATTGACGTAAGATTTCGCCATATGAGAAAGCAACACATTCATTTTGATATGCCACATTAATGAATTCATCAACACCATCCTTATATTATTCAGTTATGACGTCATGTTTATCCTTCCAACGACTAATCCAACTACGATTTGACTTTATCATTTATGTAACGGAGAACATTAAGCCAAGTTATCAAATTCATGTACTTGAAACGTGTGATTTTGAACTTACGAAGTCCAAAATCACATATTTCAAGTACTTCATCGTCGAATCATAATCTCATTTTATCACAAGAATGTGGAAGTACATGAATTAGTTCATAAGTTAACTTAACTTAACTTAACTTAAGTAATAAAAAATATTCGAATGCCATTTTTTTGCGTGGCGATTACGTATATAACAATTGGCTTGAGATCGACCTAAGATCTGAGCGATTAAAACTTTTATCGAAATGTATAACTATTAAAACTAGCAAGATGTGATTCGTAATCACTGACGCATTTGAAAACTTTCAAATCGTTGCTATATCATACAACATTAAATTATGCAACTTCAGCAAGAAATAATATCGAGCAATTGCTGCATGCATTATAATTTCTGTTCTTCCACGAAGACTAGCTTGATCTAAAGAGATGATACTTAACTTAAGTAATACTTAACTTAATTCATAACATGAATAAGTAATACTTAAGTTAACATGAATAATTAACTTAATTTAACTTCATGCATTAATAATTAACTTAACATACATGGTGACGGGCTAGTACCTTCTTAATCGGAGGGCGGCGAAGGGCAGCCGAGACGGCGGTGGAGGCGGAGGGCAGTGGCGGCGGAGGCAGACGTCGACGGCAGTGGAGGGCGGACGAGGCGGAGGGTGGACGAGGCGATGATGGAGGCGAAGGGCGGCGGTGGAGGCGGAGGGCGGCGGTGGAGGCGGAGGGCGGACGAGGCGGTGACGGAGGAGAAGGGCGGCGGAGGCGGGCGGCGACGGTGGTGGTGGGCAGTGGAGGCAGAGGGAGGAGGAGGCGCCGGTGGAGGCGGAGGGCGGCAGTGGAGGCAGAGGGCGGACGAGACGGAGGGAGGAGGAGGAGGAGGAGGAGGAGGAGGAGGAGGAGGAGGCGAAGGGCGGCGGTCGAATGTAGAGGGCGGCGGTCAAATGCGGAGGGCGTCGATTGAATGCGGAGGGCGGCTGAGGCGAAGGGCGGAGGCGGCGGCGGAGGGCGGGCGTCGGGCGTCGGAGGGGCGCGGTGGAGGTGGTAGGTGTCGGACGTCGGGCGAAGGGCGGAGGCGGCAGTGGAGGGCGTCGGAGGGGCGCGGTGGAGGTGGCGGGCGTCGGAGGTCGGGCATTGGGAGTCGGAGGTCGGACGTCGGGCGTCGGGCGGACAACGGACGTCGAAGAAGGTAAATAGTAAAAGTGAAAACGAAGAAGAGGGGTTAGGGATTTAAGTAATTTTTTAGCATCACCATAGAACGCGACGCTACATAGACACCATGTAGACGTCGACACTGTCAAAATTCGGCTAGCGCGGCGTTATAGAGAAGCTAATGTGTCGCTAAGATAATGTAGCGATACTATAGCATCGTTGGGGTGTCTCAATGGGTTTAGCGCCTCAAGATTGTGACACCATTGAGACACTCATTAAAAGTTTTTTTCAAAATTTTTTAGTATGTATGAAATTTTATTTATCAATGTACCGTCACATAGCAATGTGCCCCGTTCCAATTATTTTATTTTCTTCCGATAATCTATCATGTATGTATACAAAATTATAAATATGTATGTATATGTGTACATAACAAAATTGTGTGTGTATATATATACATATGCAATATATGCATATGTATATATATATGTCTACGTGTGGGAGATTAAGTCACAACAATGTGTTTATCTATATGTGTTATAAATATATATGTGTATGTATATGTCTATACATGTACGAGTCATATATATATAGATAACGTGTATATGTATACGTATTCGAAGTGAATATATGTGTATATGTTTATATGTGTGATATTAAGTTATAATAATATGCATATATGCACTTATTATATATAAGTATAAGCATATATGCGTATTTATATGTCTATATGTGCCCGATTAAGCGAAGGGTAATAAGTCGGCTTAGGAGGCGCAATACCGATGCTATTGAGTCGCTACTTACATTTAGCGACACCGTAGCGCCGAACTAGCGTCGAATACATTTTCGCGTCTCAATTGTGTGATGCTACAATGACGCCAATAATATCACCATAGCGTTGACTGTAACGGCGACTCTAGTTAGACGCTACATGGACGCTATTGAGTCATCATTGTGACGCTACAATGGTAGCAAATCACTCAATCAACCAACGTAATTTCATGATTAAGTATATAATAATATATGCATAATTAAGATATTATATATATTATATGTATAGATAACATAAATAATATAGGTAACAAATTATATATTTAGGAACACTCTTATCATGTAAAAATACATATATATATATAATCGTGTAATTAATACATATATATATGTTGATAATACGCTATTGATAATATGTTGATAATCATGTAACTAATACTAATATAATATTTAATGAATTTATTGATTGACAAATAGTAAATATAATATATAGGATTTAAATATAAATCAAATAGTGAGATAAATGTAGATAAGTTATGAGTAACACGGTAGCGTCCAAATAGCGTCGTCTATCTCTGAGACGTCATATAGCGTCTCTTTAGAGCCGCCAAACATGCGACGCTAGATTCGCGTCTAACGACATCGACGCGAGAACGATGCTAGGTGCTGCCGCGCATTTTCGCTTCGTGGCACGAAATAATAGCATCTATGTAGTGTCTCGATTGCGCCAGAATTAGCGTCCATTCACTGAATAGTTAAGAAGACGCTAATGAGATGCTATCGAGAGGCAAGTAGCATCGTATTATCGTGACGCGAAGTAGACGCTATAAAGGCGTTAGTGGCGTCTATATAGCGTCACAGCTTTCGCGACGCTATTTTGCATCGCTAAGCGCTCATTTTCTTGTAGTGATTGTTTTTTTAAGAATATATCATATTATATTTCACATGAGATATAAATATATTAATTTGAAAATATGTGGATAAAATATTAATGGTCAATGTTTAATTAGCTCATATATAATCATAATATTTATGAACAAATATATTATTTTTAATTATTATATTTATTTATCTTTTACTCATGTAGTAGAATCTTTATGATCCTCAAAGTCCCTTTCGATCCTACTTAAAAAATCGGCCCTGATAATATTGGTCTCAATAATATTCAACAATATGAACACTGCTTATTATGTGTTTCAATAATATTCAACAATAGAGATATTGTTTATTATGCATCCTAAAAATATCCAACAATATCGACGCCAGTTGTTAGGACTACCAATAATATGTACATCATTTATTAATTTATTATGCATCCTAATAAAAACTTGCGATTAATCTTTATATTTTTAGTTATGTTAAACACTAGTTTTATTATGCTTGATGTTTTAATGGAATTTAATATTATTTTCTTTACCTATATAATTTAAAAGCAAATAATATATATGATTAATTTAAAAATTTTCACAAAAGATTTCAAAAATGATGTTTTAAGTAAAAGATATACATATGTTAATAATTAAGGTATTACTTTTTATCTAGTATAACAATGAGTCAAAAACTCAAAATTAACATATATTTAACTAATTAATAAATATAAAATATTATTTTAAGTAAAAGATACATATATTGTTATTTTATATATTTGCATATTTAAATATATCTTACAACTTATATATATACGTATATATATATATATATATATATGTACATATATATAGTTATCTTCATAACTATCTTCCCATGATTTTTTTAAGATGCTTTCATATATCTAATAGCTACCTTGCCATAATTTTCTAACATCCTTCCATCTATGATCTTTTCATTATTTTCATAACCTTCTTCCATTCGCTCTCATCCATATCTTAATAATGTTTTAGTTAAATACTTTTTCACCTAATCTCATCCGACATCGACACATCTGTCTCCCTCATCAGCATATGGAATTACATAGGTTAGCCATTTCTTCATGTCGAAGATCTTCCTCGATCGCCATAAGTTCTTGCACCCACTCCTCTTCGTCATAGTCATGCTCTTGTCTTTTGTTGGCCACCTCTTGATCGCCTTTGACGTGCTCGACTCACTCTACTCATCTATCATCATCAGCATATGATTCGGGTTATAGTACCCTCTACTTTTCATAATCATTTCAAAGGTGTTCAGCATCAAGTACTTCACCACGATGTACAACATCTGAGGACTTGTGATCCTGGTGGCATTGTAAGTGCTCAACTCAAGGTCGTTGAGTACCTTAGAGGCGCGGTGAATGATTTGTTAATACAACATTATGTTATCCTCATATTCCTCAATATGGATTGATTGGTTTGTTTTCGGAATATTATATTTGTGCTGGGTTATAAAATCATATATATGTGCCATATGCATATTGAATGATATGATAAATTACTTTTTAAAAATAATATAATTTAAAATGTTAATTATGTATCTTTAACTTACAATTAAGGACATTTCTTCCAAAGGTGATTTTTAGAAAAATAGGAAGAATTGAAGACACAAAACACAAAATATGTCATTTTTAATTAGGCAACACTTGATCAATTTTTGCTATTGTATATAGTATGTAGGATTCCTTCCTTAATCTTGGCCTCACAAAAATACAATTGTGCTTGGGTCTCTCCTACAACATAGGATTAGAGACTATTAAATTCTTTTTGCCAAGCAAAAGTTGAGCCGCCTCATGATTTAGTTCAAAAGCTTTAAGGCCTAATTGATTGGGGGTAAAGGACGAGGAATTGATGATGGGAAGAGAAAATATAGGAATAATTTTTCTGTTTATTTGAATTTAAGTATGGAGGAGAAAATATCCTTTCTTTTCTTCTATTTCTTCCAAACATCTTTTTTTTTTCAACCTTAAGTTGGAGTGAAAAAGAAAGAAAAAATATATTTAACATATTTTCGTCTTTAATCATATAACTTAAACATTTAAATATAAATATAAAGAACAAATTTATTTAAATAAAATCATGATTTAACATTGATTCTCTTCTCTCTCCTTTAATTATGATAATCAAATAAGAATAATATTTATTATTTGTTGTTGTTGTTGTATTATTATTTGTAATCATTTTGAAGATATATATAAAAAATAGTAACCTATTAAATTTTAAATATTAAAATAAATATATTAATTCAGTCTATTTAAAAATATTAATTGATTATTATTTAATTTTTATTTATAATTTAATTCTATTAATAATACGTTAAATTTTTTTAAACAAAAACTACTCTTATGTTTTATTTTTATTTTACTTTCTTTTTCCTATGTCTTCCTCTCTCTTCATTAACTTTCTCTATTAAATTTTATTTATCATTTAATGTCATTAAGTTACCGAAAATCACTCTTTTATCAATTTCATTCCTTCTCCTCTCTCTTTATTTATTTTAATTCCTTTTTAGTGTATTCCTATCCTGATTTGATTCTGTTGATTCAAATATTTGCTTTCCTTTTGTTTTTTTTTCTTTCCATCTTTTTCTTTTCTTTTAGTGATATTTGAATTTTTTCACTTTTTTTCAACTGAACAGAATTCTTACCGGTTCGTCGGTTTTTTCTGGTTCAACCGGTTTATTTCCGATCAAACACCATTTTCAATTTTAATTTCAAATCGGATCGGACCAAATGTCAATTCGTGGTTGAACCGATTGGTCCGGTCCGATTTTAATAACATTGAATGAAACAACCTGACGTGAGTGATTTGTTCTTGTGATCCACGTCAATGTTCTCATTGTGCCATTTTTTTATTACCAGGCTCGATGTCTGGAAGCATGATTCAATACGTTATTCATCTAGTTCAGTTAATTCGGTAAAATCAAAACTTCTAATATTTTTTTTTCATTCAAAAAATTCAAATTCAAAACCTCCGAGGAGTTATACCCAATTCATTCCAACCATTGGTGGTACCATTTTTTTTATCATTGTTCTTATTCTGCGGTGATGTAGCCAAAGGAAATGAAAGATATGTAATCTGGAACACGGCAACGATGCTGACGTCCAAAAAGAAACTCTTTAAGTAGGACCGGCATAGTTTTTATATGTGAAATAGGATCCAGTGTACTTTTAATGTGGATGACTTATGCAAACGATGTCCCTGATTTAATTTGTGAAATGTGTAATTCCATTTTTGCATCCCAAAATATCTTATTTTATATTCAGCACAAAGTTATATCATCATCAACTTATCTCCCTCCAACTTAGTTAATCCCAAATCCTAACTTGGATAAAGACTCATTTGATATCAGGCCACATAGGAAAGAGTAGCGCATGTAATTCAAATTCATATCTTTCTGGTTGATATCATGATTGATATATATACAATTGGTATAAGAGCTTATAGTTGCTGTTATGATATATTAGTTACACTTGGAGTTGGTTACAAAAGCTAGTTGTTGTGCGGCTTGAATTGTTTGGATATGATATTATCTAATTGCGTAACTTACAAGAGCTGGTTGTTGTATGATTTGAGTTGTTCGGATATGATATGATCTAACTGCATAACAGCACTCATGAGTTCTCCAAACTTTCGACAGATCATGTTGACGTAAAGAAAAGTTACATTTACAATCTCGAACCATCCGTTAATTATTAGGATATTAGATTTGGCTATAGATTAATATCCGACTATTCAAGTTAAGATATATAATGATTTTTGAATGAAAAAGATAGCATATGAGAAAAAGAATTTATGAACCTACACTAAGAAGTATGACAAGAAGTACGATAGGGGATGCAACAACATGCTAAAAATTTAGAATAAATAAATAAAGATCATGATGCGGATAAAAGCTGTGTGACCGATGACGACGGTCAACTTATGTAAAATATTTTAATTTTCTATGAACTTTATAACTGTAGTAATAAATTTTATTCCATTTTCATAAATTATTAAATAAATTTCAAATTTTATTTTAAAAATAAAATTTTGAATTATTATTAATTTTAATTAATTAATCATTTAATTTTTGATATTGTCAACAAATCCAGAATTTCCCAAATTTAAATTGTAATAATATTAATTTTTGAAAACTAATTAAAATTTTCAATTTTTTTTTAAAAATCATTTAAAAAAACTTACTTACAATTGTCCCACCCTTTGGAAGTTTCTATGAGTGCACTCATAAAAAATTCTAAAGATCACAGTGTCAGAGCCAAGCTAAATTTATTTTTTAATTATAATTTATGAAAGTATTAATTTTAATGATCAAAATCATATCAACTTTAGTTATAAATAGAAAAAAAAATGTATACATATTTTAAGCATAACGCTACAAAATGACAAGTGCATGATCATGAAATATATTCTCTTATGATACAAATAATACATATAAATATTATTTGTAATGGAACTATGCAAATTAAGACCATTAAGAAAAAATATAATTATTTTTTTTGTTATGCAAGATAATAATACTCTATAAAAAATAAAATAATTGAAAGAGATAAATAGTATCACTATAAGAAATCTGTCGATTTGCGACGCAGTCAAGTCAGTGCTACGGTGACGCTAACACGTGACTAAAATGAATAGTCACACATTAGCGTCTAAATGACGTCGCCAAGAGGGCGTTTGGTAGCTATTAGCGTCGCAATGACGCCGACGACAAATGTGACGCTAGTAGCACCACAGTGTGACGCTACTGCTATATTAACATGACACAAAATGTGTATTTGTGAGGAGTTTAAGGGCGTCACTAAGCCGACGCTACATTGGCATTGAGACACGCACACTGATGTGACGTTAAGGTGGTACTAAACTTTTGCTCTGTGTGACACTAATTAGATGCTAACGTGATGGCACGTCGTCTTTGCTGCGATGCTAATGTGACGCTAATTATTGCGATGCTAACCGGGAGCTAAGATGTCGCCACTTACGATATATTTAAAATAGTGTCTGATCGTATTGTACCACTAAGGCGACGCTAAATGTAAAAAAAGTTGCCTTATTACAATCATTTTGTTCCCTTCCCACACCATACAAATTATGGAATGCATATATAATGCATTCTTCATGTTGATAATAATAATGATAAAGCAAAACACTAATAACCATCACAAAAGCATTAATAACCATCACAAAAATATTAATAAGATAACAAATGATATCATACATCATAAACAAAATCATATAAAAGATATATGATATAAAAGTTTCTATCCTAAATTATTATCATCGTCGTTGTCATTCCTAACATTCGACGCTAACGTCCTTGGTGTCATGGGGACTGAGTCTGTGGCTGAAGTGTGGTATGGATAGCCTGCAAAATGAGAGCTAAATGTTGAGGATGTTGCTAAGGTAGCTACTGAGATAGCTGCTACGAGATGATTCCCCTGATTTTGTCCAACGTGAGCTCAGGTGTGATGGATGAACTCGGAGCAAATGAGCCGCTTGCATATCCTCCGCTCCTCCTAGGAACTTGAGCAGTTGTGCCTAGGTGACACAGGTATTCTCTTCGTGTTGTACCGGCCACCTTTTCCCAAACAACAACATCCTCTACAAAATAGACAAATTATATATAACATTATAAATCAAATAAATTATACAACTTCAAAAACCATATAAACATACAAAGTGCTATAACATTAAAAACATGAATAATTTTGAAGATACATTATCTGATGGCTGAGTACTAGGATCATCTCCGTGCTTTTCAATCATCTTTTGATTATATGCATCCTAAAAAATTTAACATTGCATATTTGAAAAATCATTTATGCTAATGTGATGAACCAAGAGAATATATGATGATACTTACCAGAATTCTACGAGCACTGGGCGTGATCAAGTCATTAATCTTTCTGCTCTTATGTGTGGCCTCGAAGACCGTGCAAAATTCTACAGTACCACCATGTTTTTCCTCTTGCAAAAAAATTTCAAATTTTATAAAATAAATATAAGATAAAAGTTTGATTATTCCATTTTATATCAACATTACCATGTGTCTTTGATGCTCGTCAAATCGAATGGAGCTGCGTGTTTGGATGTGTGCCTCGGGTTTCGAAAGTATGTTAACTTTGGTCTTTTGCAGACTTTCTTTGTCATTCTTCATCCATCTTGTAACAACATCAAATACTTAAACTTTGTAAAATTATAAATTTAATAATAACAATTCAAATGTAAACTTACCACTTATTACATAACGACTATCAAATTGGGCACCTAATATGTCTCGGATATCTTTGTATGCCATGTTCCAAAGTGTGACTAGTGGACGTAACGACTTTGCGAAACTTGTAGTCGATTTCTTAGGCGTTTCGCAATCACCTCCTCAAATGCTTTCCGGATCGTCCCTAAATTTAGATCCGAATGAAACTGATTTGCTTCCTAAAAAATATTATAGATGATATTAATTTAAAAAAAATGTAAAATAAAATATCTAATGCAAAAATGATCATACAGTAAATGACAAAAATATGTCATCCCGCACTTGAATTGGGATATCGTTTCATGATCGGTAGAAGCGGGTATGAAACTTGTCCCGCGGTTCACGAAAAATAATTATTTTTTTATAAACAAACCTATAAAATGGGTATGAAATAACTTATTTAACTTACGATTGAGCAATGTTGTTCATGGTGACCACCCCATTATCGTGGAATCCCTCTTCTTCTGCCGAAAAGGAATCATCATCCGCTGCAACTGTAGTAGGCTGAGAAGGTCCGACTTAATCAATGTAGGGGTGAGCACGGGCCGGGACGACCCGATCGCCCCAACCCAGATTTTTTGAGTTTTTTCCCCAACCCAATTATCAACCGAGTCAGGATCCCTGGACCCGATCCCGACTTAGTTAAATATATTATATTAATATTAATTTATTTTTAAATAGTATATTTATGCTTATTTTAATTAAAAATTTATATTTTATTTGGTATGTATATTAAATATACATTATTTTATATTATCATATATATAATTTAATTAATAGTTATCATATTTATATAATAACATTATTTTTACTATTTTTTATTTTATCTTTTTTATGGTCAAATCGGGACAATCAGAAACATCGGGTCCGGGACGGGGTCTCCTTTTTCGAAAACCCGGAGCAAACTAGGTCAGGACCGGGTCGGCCGAGATCCGATGTCGGACCCAGTTTTACTCACCCCTAGATCGATGGACCTTGCTATAGAAGAAATCATTAGTGAAATACAAAATTAAATTAATGATAGTTCATATATCAACATTAAAGTTTGCACCGTACGATATCTAGCGCTGCCTCATTTGTGGCAGTCCGCTTATCAGAATGTGCTGACCCAAGGGTGTGTCCCATCGTCGACGACGTCTCAACTACAATCATTAAATAAAAAAAAGATTAATATAATTACATGTCAACTATAAATAAAATACTAATAAATATATCACCTAGCATAATATGTTAGTTGTCATCGCGTGGTCGTGTGGAATGGATGCTGGAATGTGGAGAAGCGTCCATTGATCTCGACGAAGGCATATCGACTGACACCATAAAAAAATAGTTAAAACATTTGCATGTACTTAAATTTATTAAATACACAAAAAATAACCTAGGGTGACATGTTGATCGGCGTCATGCGATCGTGACGATCCACCAATGGACTGCCTATGCTATGACGGTCCGACCATGTACCCCGTTGACGGTGGAGCAACTGCCACCATTAAAAAATAATTAAAATATTTGTCCGTACTTAAATTTATTAAATACATAAAAATAACATGTGGCATCATGTCGATAGTCGTCATGCAATCTAGACGATCCACCAGACCACCTATTATGTGACGATCCGACTATGTACCCTATAGTCGGTGGAGCAACTTTCACAATAAAAAAATGTGTTTAACTAGTACCAATTATTCGAATACAAATAAACTACACAATAAATATATCACATGGTAGTCGAGGGACATCACTCATAGTGAGTGAGGGCTTGGAAGAGCGGAATTCAGCTCGACCTCGTGTAACCATGCTTGAAAAAAATTTAGATACTTAGTGAAAAAAATTAAATTTATTAAAACAACTACGTGATTCAATCACTTGTCTCGTATTCTGATTTATCATCTTCATCGACGTCGTTATAATCTTGAATTGAGTCATCGCCAATAAAATCGTCAACATTCGCTTTTAAAAACTCATTTGAAGTGAACTCTTTCATTAGCTCAGCATCATCGACTCAACTATATCAATCATCTCGTTCATGCGATCTTCTTGATATAATTGATGCGTAAAATGATGTAGCAAAATAAAATAACTAGCAAGTGCACTAGTCGCTCAAGTAATATAGTAATAGGAGTAAGAGTGTCAAACCCACGAAGAATATTATTAATAAAATACCTGAATTTATAAATTAATAAGAGAGGAAAAAATATGGATTTTGAAAATGGATTTTGTAAAAATAAAATAAGGATAATATGATAATAATAAGATAAGATAATGGTGTTGAAGTTGGTCTTAGGATGATATTGCATTAAGGATAAAAATATGAATCAGAAAAGATAAATTAAGAATCTTAAGATGGATTAGGAATTTTCTCAAGTTATTAATTTACAAAATTAAAATCATAGAGTTCATGAACTGGTAATTCTGTTATTTAATCTGACAAATCAAACTATCTTAAATTCAATCAAACCTGAAGTCCCACAAACTGGTATTCGTCAGATGAGATTAAAATTAAGAAGTATTAATATGAAAATTCTATACTATTAATCACTCCACAAACTGGTATAGATTAACAGACCATACAGATCTAATTCTCCACATACTAGTTATTAGACCTATGTCAATTTTTAATCTCTTAATAAATCATTTAATTTAACTAAATAAAATATGAAATTAAGTAGTTCACAAACTGGTAATTACTTAACTCAGAAATTTAAATAATTAAATCAAAAGCACTAAACAAAATTAAAAATTGATCTAAAGAAATTTAATAATAATAAAACAAGGGTTCACATAATTTTTCCTTCAATAATAATCTCCTAAAATAAAATAATTAAAAACATGGAGTTCATCCTAGAATTGCAGAGAGATAATAATAAAATAACAATAATAATTGGAAGAATTACACTAAGAATAAAATCAGGGCCCTCATATGTCGTCGGAGCGTCTAGAACAGTCGTCCGATCAAATCTCTCTCTGGTCGAAGTTCGCGAAGCTCATGACTTGCTATGGACGAAAACCAAACTTCAAGGTACGAATTGGATCGATAGTTTCGTCTTCTATTTATAAGTGTGAACGAGGGTCTTCATGTTGATTACGGCCGCAAATCCTACGACTGAAATTAAATTCACCGGATAAAAGTTGATCACGGTCTCGGCCAAAATGATAAGTTCTATTACGCCCAAAAAGACAAACTATTTTTATCTTTACTCCCTTCTTCAAATCTCGGTCAAAATATAAATTATCTCTTCTAATCTCGGCCAAAACGATGACTTCGCCCAAGGATAAACTCTTCTTATCTTTACACCCTTCTTTTAATCTCGGCCAAAATAATAGGTCATTTCTTCTAATCTCGGCCAAAACAACGTATATTGACCAATATGTTTTGGCCATGTAAGCATGAATTAAATCATGTTATGCCCAAAACTATCAAGTTGCAAAGCTTTTACCCCCAAGGAAGTCACGTAAAATTTATCTAATGAAGTGATAAACTCAATTTTACGCCTTCATATGATTCTCGGTCGTAAGATCTTTGAGTGTAAAGATCAATTTTCATTCCCATTTCGCCCAATGATTTCAGGCCATAATGATAAATCTTCGACACCTCAAAATCTTCTCGTTTTTACTCCTTAAGATAACATCCAATATATCTCATTCGGCGTTAATTCGACTTACCTGCAGAATATTTAATAAAATGAAGTAAATCTATCCACAATTAAAATATTTAAAGAATTAATAATTAAAATCGATAAATCCAGAATTATGACTAAAATTAGTCTAAAATGATGCATGTCATGATCAAGTTACAAAAAAATTAACTAAAATAATAATCTAAAATATGTTATATTTTGCATGCATCAGTAATCATCAACGGGCACATCATTGTAAATGATATATGTTTCACGATCTTCTACCATTGTTTCTGCTAAGAATAGTCTACTTCTCATTTGCATGACGCCCACCATTCATCCTGTTTCTTTTTTATGGATACTTAGTGTAGTGGATTTCTTGCGCTTGCTCAGCTAATACGAATGGATCATATGATTGTAGACTTGATCGAGGCTTAATATCCACCAATTTAAACTTTGGATCGACTCTCACTCCCTTTTCTGGATAGAACTAATGACATTTTAGTACTACGATTTTGTTAAATTTACCCAAATATGACAATTATATTATTTCTTCTATAATGTCATAGTAATCTAACTCGTTGTCCACGTACACTCAGAACACATATGCCACTAGTAATAGTAGAACATTGTCGACTATATTCTTCTGTATAAAATCTATATCCATTAACTATCACACCATAATAACTACAAACTTGTTTCTACGGTCCGTAACTAACTTCTCGAATTCTCAAATCAGTCATTGAGCTATTGATAACATGTGTTTGAAAGGAAAGAATAATTAGAAATTACAGAAATTATAATTCATCGTTTGAAAGTAAAAGGAAAAAAGTTCTCACTTCACTTCTCAACCAAGAGAAAAAATGTTCATCTCTTAGTTTCAAGAAATCATCATTGGAAACTAGAGGATTGATTTCTCTTTGCAATTCTTCAAATTTCCTGTATTTGAAGATTGTCAGTTGGTGAAATGACATAGTAATAATGAAATCCAAATTTCATGACATATGAAATAAAAATTCTTACTCAAGATACGGTGTCATCTCAGTACAACTTGCAAGGATATAATTCACAATTGAACTGAGATCTCTGTCGCTCAACATAACTTTGCATCCTTTACAAAGAAGATAGCATGGATATTTAAAGATCGATAAAATATTTCTGTTGACTTTTTCGTCACCACCATCATCGTTTCTTGAAACTTGCATATGTCGTGATTGTATGTATGGCTCAAAGTACATTGAAGTGAAGTTGGATATTTTCTCAATGAAATATGCTTCACATGTGGAGCCTTTGATTTTCGTCTTTCTTTTCAAATGACATGCATCTTTCGTAAGGATATATCCACCGATATGGAACTGAGCCAACAACTTTTGTTTCATATGAAAGATGTACAATCAAGTGCTTCATTACATCAAAGAAAGAAGATGAAAATATCTTCTCAATTTTGCACACGATAATTAAAAGACTCTAACCGAGATATGTCTTCTTCACGAATGGTGAATGTACAAATCTCTTTAAAGAATATAGATAACTATGTTAATGTTTCCCAAATGACCTTTGGCAAAAGTTTTTTAAAGGAATTTGGAAGCAATCTTTGCATGAAAATATGATAATGATGACTCTTCATACCATGTATCTTCTCATTTTCCATGTTGAAACAACGAGATATGTTTGATGCATATCCATATGGAAAATTCAATTCTTTGACCCATTCGAAAATCACTTTTGTTGGTCATTGTCTAAGACGTAAGTAACTTTTGGCTTCTTGTATTTTCTATTTTGAAAATCAATAATATCTAGTTCTGGTCTTCTACATATATCTTTCATGTCTTCGCGACTTTGTATGTTATCTTTTATTCTTCCTTTAACGTCCATAACAGTGTTGAAGATGTTGTCAAATACGTTCTTATCGACATGCATGATGTTCAAGTTATGTCATACTAAGTTTGAAGACTAATAAAGCAATTCCAGAAAATACTTATTTTCTCCCAATTATATTCACTTCCAAATCCAATTTCCTTGTAAGAACCAGCCTTCGAAACAATGAGACTTTATTAAGTTTGTTGACCTGTTCTAGCATTTTCTTGTCCTGTGAAGCGAGTAGGAGGCAATGTGTACTCAGTTGCATTCTTTTTAAATGAGTTTCGATCGCCACACATCAAATTCTTCATTGGCAAAAATACCATATGACAATCAAACCAACATACTTTTCTACTATTTTTCAAGTAAAATAATTTTGTATTATTTATGCATATGAGACAAACAAGTTTACCTTTTGTGCTTCAACTACTTAACATTTCATATGCTGAAAATTCACTTATGGTTCACATTAATGCAGCTCTCATAATGAAATTGTGTTTCTTACATTTGTCATAAGTAAGCACACCATCCTCTCACAACATATTGAGTTTAATAAAAAATCTTAAGTAAAAATCTAAACTTTTGCTTGGGGACCGAGGACCTGGGATCCTATAGATAAGAAATATATTTTCTCATCTCATACACATGCTTGGAGACAAATTATAAGATGTGACAAAAATTGTCCAACATGAATAAGCAGTGCCTGATAAACCAAATGAGTTGAACCCATTATTACAAAGTCCCAATATAACATTGCGTGATTCAACTATAAAAGTTGGATGAAGTGCATCAAATAGTTTCCATGCCCCAACGTATGAAGGATGTGTAATGGAATTCGGATCATCACATACCCCCTCTTATATATATATATATATATATATATATATATATATATATATATATATATATATATATGTATGTATGTATATGTGTATATATATATGTATGTATATATATATATATATATATATGAATGTATATTTATATGTATATGTATATGTGTATGGAGATGAACTATAAGTCTATATGAATATATGTATATGTATATATGCCTGATAAAGTGGAAAAAATCAAAGGAAGTCGACCAACTAAACTAGCAACGACATGTTGCAATTTCGACGCTACGGTGTGGCTAAGAATTGTAGCAACTAATTCGTGTCGCAACGGCGTATCTATATTGAGATGCCAACGTCATGTCAATGGGCATCAACGCTAAATCGACGCAGCGGTGGCTCTAAAGTAGGAAGACAGTCGTTGCGTCGCTAATGTGATGCTACTGTGCATATTGGAACATTATACTAGTGCCATTGCGTCGCTAATGTGACGCTACTGTGCATACCGAAGGGTTGGAGGGAAATGATGATGCGACTGAGCAGGCATCGGTGATCGGGTTAGGGCATCGCGATGTGAAGAAAGCATGCACGTTTGGGTTAGGACATCAACGAACCAGTTCAATCCTAGTCAGTTCGCATTCAGTCTAAAGGAATTTTAGTTGTGAATCACGCCTAAAAATCTCAGCCATCCGACGGATGACTGAGAAAGTGGACAGGAGGCTCCTACTTACTTGAGTCGGTAGAGCTCCATTAAATCTTATTAAGTATATCAAACCATATGATATATTTTTCTTGCTCAAAGAAAATAAAATATGTTTATTAGTCAATTAAAATGTTATTAAAAATATAATTAAGGGACTCCATTAAATCTTATTAAGTATATCAAACCATATGATATATTTTTCTTGCTCAAAGAAAATAAAATATGTTTATTAGTCAATTAAAATGTTATTAAAAAATATAATTAAGGGAGTTTGGTATTGATAAAATGAGTAACATATTATTTTACAAGTACTTAAAAAAGATATTTCGTCTTCTCATATTTTATATTATTAAAAATTAAAAGGTTTAGTGGATAATCCACTTCTAATAACTTGAGCAAGATAGTCAAGATGGAGATGACTTTGTGTCGTAATATCATACGTACATATTAAAAATTAATTTAACACATAAAATTATATTAGTTTTTGATAATTTTATATTATTTTAGTTTATAGATAATATTAACTTTATTATTATCCTATTAAAGTTTGTTATTACTTATGCAATAATAGTTTAATATGAATTGACAAGAAAATGATATTAATATGAAGTAAGATTATATAAAATAGTTTTAATATATATATATATATGTTACATTTATTTTGTTAAAAATAACTTTAAAATATATTATTTTATTTTGTTTAAAGAAACTTTAAATTTTTAGTTATAATAAATCATCAACTTCTTCTTAATTTTATTTCTCAAAAAATCACGTTGCACTTAATTTTTAGAAATGAAACAATATAGGATCATGGATTCTAAGATTTAGATCTTACAATCCCATCAATTGTACAAAAATGATTTCAAATGTGAGCGATCAAAATTTGGTAACCACGAGTGTGTCTATTTGGATCGGTTGCCAAAAAAGGATTTTTGAAAATAATATTATTTTCATATTTTAAGTGTAGAAGTAGCTAATACTTATTTTAAAAAATTATATTGTTATACTAACTTATTAATAAGCATTTAGTAACGAAGGTTACTATAGTTCATGAAAAATTAGTATTGAAAAGAATTATTATATCAAAATAGAAACTATTTTGTTTAAATAATATTTTTATTTCATTTTTCCTTTACACTAGATCTCCTATTGTTTCTTTTTTCTATTTTCGTATTTCTTTCTCATTTATTAATTAAATATTGTACTTTCCATTTTACTTCTTTCTCTTTTATTACATAATGACTATGCCTTATCCTTTCATCAAATTTTGACCGAGTTACAACATTCTAAATCAATTTCTACTTTCATTAACTCAACGAAAACTCAAAGGGATTAGAACCTCAGTCTAGAGTCTCTAGACCACATGTTGGGTGGTCCCTCTCTCGAGATGCATTCACCGTAAGAAATCATCTAAAATACACAACTCAATAGAATGATTTAAAACCCCCTCAATTAATATAAACCAATTTAGACAATCAAAACTAATAAGCACAACACACTATAATATGGAACAATAAAGAAAAAACACTTTAGATGTACTTATTATTCAGAAACCAAAATAAACTCTAACCAGTTAATTCAACTTTCAAAGTCTAAAATAATTTAAATAGAGAAGATAGACACTGAAATACAACACAATCATCAAAGTTAATACATATTCCATCATCGAATTACAATCCAAATGAAAAGCTAAAAAAGAAAGGATGAAAAACAACCTTGAAAAGTATGATGCTTTTTTCTAAGTTATGGGATAAATTCCATTAAATGCCATTTAACTTTAAAGTTTGTTATGTGTTATCCTCCAATTTCACTTTCTAATTAGATTATTCTTCATCTTTTAACTTATTTCACTCACTATCCTTTCGACCTTTGATCGTCAATTTTTTAGTTGAACTATCGACGAGACATTTTTCTCTCTCCATCATTCAAACAATCATTCGATGTGACATCAATAAAAAATATAATAATATTAATAATAATAATAAATAAAATGAAGGTCGAAATTGACCTGGGGAAAGAGACTTTGCGTGACCTCCGACAACCTTGCCCGTCGGGCATAGGGAAGGGAAGGGGGAGGGGGGGAGGGCCCTCCCTCCACCCCCTCTGCAACGCCTCCGAAATCGCACCTCCCGCCACGTAGGCGATCAGCTTGACTCCAGAGGCGCTACACTGCCTATTGCTCTACTGACATTGACCATTCAACAAAACTATTTACGTGGCACTAATAAAATAATAATAAACATAATAAAGGATTTTAGATGCGGAAGAGTAGTCGAAATGCCATGATGAACAACTAAAATGCGGAAATTCATACCATCTTGTATTATAGGAACATAAGCGGAAGTCTAAAATGATTCACATTATAGAAGATATGCAGAAGTTCATAGTGTCTTACAATATAGGAAATTATGCGGAGATGTAATAAAACATGTCGGAAGTTCTATGTGCGAAAGAAAACATGATGTCTCTGAACATAATAAGATTAAAACATAAATGCGATAGAAAAGCTCGGAGTAAACAGATCAGTCATGTGCAGCATTCTCCAAGCTCTGCGCCCTCCATCATCCTCTTAGTTGACATTCTCACCTGCAAAATCCCAATGCAGGGGAATAGAATACCTATGAGCAAAAATGCCCAGTACACTAGCAATAAACGATGAAATAAGGATCGATGAAATCAATGTGTGAGTCTCGAGTCTTTATTTGTGTTAGTACTCAGTTCTTTGTTATAACAATACTTTATCTTTGCTTTACTTTGACTTTGCTTTACAATGTCTCTGCTATGTTGTGCTATACTTTACTTTTACATTATCTCTGCTTTGCTTTACAATACTTTACTTTGCTTTGCATTACTTTACTGTGAGTTGCACTACGTCTTTTACATTACTAGAATATCCTTAGGGTTGGTTGTCCTATGGAGCTCGACTTTATTAGGTTGGGAAGCCAAAGGTGCCTCTATGATTTTCTGATGCCAGTAAGCCCATAAGGGAAGAGGTGGGTGTTACTACCTCACCTGGTTCGGAAGGTAAGGGAAAGAATTCCTACAATTTCGGAACAGTGGTCGGTTACAAGACCTGTAGGTTCACTGTCTCCTCAGCTAGCTACCTGTCCCTCTTGCATAATACTTTAATCTTTAAGGGAAGGGGGATGTCCTTTAGCATCACCCTTCATTTGAGATACAGGTGGGAGAAAATCTAAAATCTCAGGAATAGTGGTCATTTAAGACAGTAGTGTCGTTGTCCCCTCAGCTAACTACTTATCTCTTCTCTGCTTTAATCTCTGATCTTTGCTTTAACTTTAGGGGGGCGGCACATAGCAATCACATGTCTTTGTCCTTGCTTTGTTTAACTTTAATCATTGTGAATCTATGATTCAGGGTTCAATGGAACTTTAATTTTCGTACTATAGGACTCAGCCAATATAGGTGAACTGGTCAGAGTCTTAGTCACTATTTGGCAATAGTTTATTCCGATCAGATCTGAACAATGGGTCTGTCTGAGGAACGGTCGACCGTCTCTTGGCATCGGTCAACCGATCCTCTAGGATCGGTCGGCCGAGTTCTTTAATTTGTCTATGTATCGATCGATCGTTCATTAGGTTTTGAAGATGCGCACTGCGCATCAGATCAATCGATCGTTCTCTGGAACCGGTCGATCGATCGCAGGATTTAAATATGCCTTGTCAATATGTATAGATCGGTCGACCGCCATGGTGAGGCTGGTCGACCGATAAGGAAAGGTTCGCGTGGGTTCTGTACGTAGATTGATCGACCATTCTCTGGAATCGGTCGACCGGTCACTGCAATAAAATAGGGCCGCCGGACATTTTCATCGATTTTGGCGGCCTTCCGGCCGTCAATTGATGTCGACATCAATACGAAACATATAGAAAATTACTTCAGGATTATGATGGACATATTCTATGAAATTAACAATCGCTATTTCATCGTCTAGGGATTTAAACGCTTCGGGTACCTTGTTTTCCGTTCGATTGGGGTTTTTCGATCACTGCTTGTCGTCCGTCGATCGTCGGACGTTCGCTGTCGCCTGGAAGGGTTCGCCCGGCCCTTGCACACGCTGAGAGATGGTTGTCGTACGTTGAGGGTCGTCGGTCATCGTCGTTCAATTCGCCTCTGCTCGCATCGCGCACGCCGGTCGCCGGACGAGAGGGAGAAGAAGACGAGAGAGAGGAGGAGGATGGGAGTTCCAAGAGGGCGCAAGTGCGTCCCTCCCCCCCCCCCCCCCCCCCCCCTTCTTATATGCCCCGGCCGACCCTTGGTCGGCCGAAGACGAAAGGGCGGAAGGCCAGGGGAGGCGACGCCTCCCCTGCCGACCCTTCATTTCAAATTTCCCTTTTTTATATAAAAGCTGATATATTACATTATTACCCTCTAAAAAGAAAATTCGTCCTCGAATTTGGATAAGGGTTAAGGCTTACCGAAAAGTTCATGAAATTTCTCTCGCATTTCTGATTCGACTTCCCAAGTCGCTTCTTTTCCTTGGTGATGCTTCCATGCGACTTTAAACAGCGCCACACGTTTCTTCCCTTGTTGATGTTCTTGATATTCCAAAATCTCTGTGGGTTGTTCCTCGTACATCAGATCCTCATTGAGGTTTGGTTCCTCAATTTGGATCACATTGGCGTAGTCGTGCTTGTACATCCATAGTACGGAGACATGAAAGACGTTGTGTACCCTTGAATACGCCGAAGGCAAGGCCAACATGCATGCTGAGTCTCCAACCATCTCGAGTATCTCGAATGGGCCTACGTACCTTGGGCTCAATTTTCCCTGTTTGCTGAAATGCATTACTCCTTTAGTGGGGGAGACCTTGAGCAGAACTTGATCGCCCGCCTTGAATTTATGTTCTCTGCGCTTCTTATCCGCGTAGGCCTTCTGACAATTTTGAGCAGACTTCATTCTTTTCTTTATTAGTTCCACCCTATCTGTATACTTTTGCGTCTGCTTCTGTAATTCAACACTTAGGATTTTCCTTTCTCCAACCTCGTTCCAACATGCCAAAGAATGACATGGGCGACCATACAGTGCTTCAAAGGGAGACATATCTATACTAGCATGGAAACTGTTATTGTAGGAAAACTCTATGAGAGTAAAGTGTTTATCCCAGTTACCATGCCAGTCCAAAGCGCATGCTCTCAGCATATCCTCCACTATCTGGATTGTCCTCTCTGTCTGTCCATCAGTCTGTGGATGAAAAACAGTGCTATACCGGAGCCTTGTCCCAAAAGCATTCTAGAGACTTTTCCAGAATCTGGAGGTGAACCTAGAGTCTCTGTCGGATACAATAGCTGTCGGGATCCCGTGAAGCCTAATAATCTCCTGCACATATAGATCCACGAGACTTTCAAGAGATTATTTTACCTTAATAGGTAGGAAGTGGACCGATTTAGTGAGTCGGTCCACTATAACCCAAATGGTGTCATGCCCCTTCTGCGTCCGAGGTAAACCTGTGATAAAATCCATCGATATTTCTTCCCACTTCCACTGTGGGATGCCCAAACTCTTCAGGGTTCCTTGTGGCTTATGATGTTCGATCTTGACCTATTGGCATACAATGCATTTGGAGACATACTCCGCTATCTCCTTCTTCATGTCTGGCCACCAGAAGCTTCTCTGTACGTTTTTGTACATCTTTGTACTCCCTGGATGGATTGCAAATTCGGATTTGTGGCATTCGTCTAGCACTTCCCTTCAGAGTTCCGAATTATTCGGTACCCATAGCCGGTCGCGGTACCTGATGCCACCATCCGATGAGACCTTGAGATTCGCTGTTTTCATACTTATCTTTATCATCATATCTTGATACTCTGCGTCTTTCACTTGTGCTTCTATGATCCTTCCTATCACATCTTTGCACTATGCGTTGCATCATCATTAGCGATCCATCGTGCCTCACTCTTGGTGTCCATTTGAACAGTTCTTCCATGAGTTCGAACCGTCGTAGATGCATATAGGCCAAGGATCCTTTCCATTTTTGACTGAGAGTGTCGGCTACTGAGTTTGCCTTACCGGGTTGGTAGTTGATGGCAAACTCGTAATCCCTTAAAAATTCCATCCAACGCCTTTGACGCATGTTCAGCTCCTTCTGTGTAAAAACATATTTTAAGCTTTTGTGGTATGTATAGACCACGAATTCTTCTCCATATAAGTAGCGATGCCAAAGCTTGAGGGCGAACACTACTACTGCCAACTCGAGGTCATGCGTTGGATAATTAACCTCATGCTTCTTCAGTTGCCTGGATGCATATGCCACAACCTTCCCATGTTGCATTAATACGCATCCCAATCCTGTACCGTTAGCATCGCTGTAAACCATGTAACCACCGTTGCCTGATGGTAACGTCAGGATTGATGCTGAAGTTAGTCGCCCCTTTAACTCTTGGAAACTTTCTTCGCATTTGGGCGACCAGATGAACTTTTCTTCTTTCCTTGTGAGCTTGGTCAGCGGCAACGCTATTCTGGAGAAGTCCTTGATAAAACATCTGTAGTAGCCGGCCAACCCGAGAAAACTCCTAATCTCGGAGACATTCTTCGGTTGGGTCCAGTTGGACACCGCTTCAACCTTCGCGGGATCCACTACAACTCCATCTTTAGATAACATAATCTGCTCTAACCAGAATTCGCACTTTGAAAACTTTGCATATAGTTTCTTTGCTCGCAGTGTTTTCAATACTATCCTCAGTTGCTCTCTATGTTGTTCCACGCTCGACGAATAAACGAGGATATCGTCAACGAAGACGATCACGAACTTATCCAGATGTTCGTGAAAAGTCCGATTCATGAGGTCCATGAATGCTACAGGGGTGTTTGTCAACCCAAACGGCATTACCATAAACTCATAATGTCCATATCTTGATCGGAAAGTCGTCTTTGGGATGTCTTCTTCTGCCACCCTTAACTGATAGTATCCATTCCTCAGATTGATCTTTGAGAACACCCTTGCCTTGGACAGCTAATCAAATAGGTCGTCGATACGAGCTAATCAAACAGATCAGTCATGTGCAGCATTCTCCAAGCTCTGCGCCCTCCATCATCCTCTTAGTTGGCATTCTCACCTGCAAAATCCCAATGCAGGAGAATAGAATACTCATGAGCAAAGATATCCAGTACACTAGCAATAAATGATGAAATAAGGATCGATGAAATCAATGTGTGAGTCATGAGTCTTTATTCGTGTCAGTACTCAGTTCTTTGCTATAACAATACTTTATCTTTGCTTTACTTTGACTTTGCTTTACAATGTCTCTGCTATGTTGTGCTATACTTTACTTTTACATTATCTCTGCTTTGCTTTACAATACTTTGATTTGCTTTGCATTACTTTACTGTGAGTTGCACTACGTCTTTTACATTACTAGAATATCCTTAGGGTTGGTTGTCCTATGCGAGCTCGACTTTATTAGGTTGGAAAGCCATAGGTGCCTCTCTGATTCTCTGATGCCAGTAAGCCCATAAGGAAAGAGGTGGGTGTTAATACCTCACCTGGTTCGGAAGGTAGGGGGAAGAATTCCTACAATCTAGGAATAGTGGTCGGTTACAAGACCTGTAGGTTCACTGTCTCTTCAGCTAGCTACCTGTCCCTCTGGCATAATACTTTAATCTTTAAGGGAAGGGGGATGTGTTGTCCCCTCAGCTAACTACATATCCCTTTTTGCTTTAATCTTTGATCTTTACTTTAACTTTAGGAGGGGCGGCACATAGCAATCCCATGTCTTTGTCCTTGCTTTGTTTATCTTTAATAATTGTGAATCTATAATTCAGGGTTCAATGGAACTTTGATCTTCGTACTATAGGACTCAGCCAGTATAGGTGAACTGGTCAGAGTTTTAGTCACTATTTGGCAATAGTTTAATCCGATCAGATCTGACCAATGGGTCTGCCTGTCGGACCGGTCGACCGTTCTCTTGGCACCGGTCGACCGATCCTCTAAGATCGGTCGGCTGAGTTCTTTGATTTGTCTATGTATCGGTCGACCGATCTGGGCGTCGGTCGATCATTCATTAGGTTTTGAAGATGCGCACTGCGCATCAGATCGGTCGACCGTTCTCTGGAACCGGTCGACCGATCGTAGGATTTAAATATGCCTTTTCAATATGTATAGATCGGTCAACTGCCATGGTGAGGCCGATCGACCGATAAGGAAAGGTTTGCATGGGTTCTATACGTAGACCGGTCGACCGTTCTCTGGAATCGGTCGACCGGTCACTACAATAAAATAGGGCCGCCGGAACTTTTCATCGATTTTGATGGCTTCCGGCCGTCAATTGACGCCGACATCAATACGAAACATATAGGAAATTACTTCAGGATCATGATGGACATATTCTATGAAATTAACAATCGTTATTTCATCGTCTAGGGATTTAAACGCTTCGGGTACCTTATTTTCCATTCGATTGGGGTTTTTCGATCACTGCTTATCGTCCGTCGATCGTCGGACGTTCGCTGTCGCCTGGAAGGGTTCGCTCGGCCCTTGCGCACGTTGAGAGATGGTTGTCGTGCGTTGAGGGTCGTCGATCGTCGTCGTTCAATTCGCCTCTGCTCGCGTCGCGCACGCCGGTCGCCGAACGAGAGGGAGAAAAAAACGAGAGAGAGGAGGAGAATGGGAGTTCCAAGAGGGCGCAAGTGCGTCCCTCCCCCCCCCCCCCCCCCCCCCCCCCCCTTATATGCCCCGGTCGACCCTTGGTCGGCCGGAGACGAAAGGGCGGAAGGCCAGGGGAGGCGTCGCCTCCCCTGCCAACCCTTCATTTCAAACATCACACTAGTGTGACGCCCGTGCAATGCACGAAGAATATAAAAAAGTAATCATATCTAAAAAATTTATTAACTTATTTTCTAACGGAAAAGTATAATATATGTTTATATTTTCTAAATTTTAAAGAATAATAAAAAGTATCAACAAATAGTGTACTGTAAACAATAATTTAATATTAACTTATAAATAACAGAAATGATTTTGTATCATTGTACCATTAATTTACTCGCACTTCCCTCCTCTCTGGAAAATGGAATTCATTTGAAATATTTATACTCGATTTGTTTTTATTCTGCAAAATATAAATAATAAAGAAAAAATAAGAGAAGAAATACTATTCTCTTTGAGTCAATTATTTATAGAAACTTTGTTACACATTTTTGTCTACTCATTTAAAACAAAGAAATAATACGGTACAACGGATTTGAACTGTAAAACTATTTATATTTCAAAATTGTTATATATAATAAAGCACACATTTCTTCCTATTTTGTCTTACTATTGTATATAGAACTGAGATATTAAAGTTTCTTTCATTGCTTAAATCATCTTAGTGTTATCATGGATTAGGAAAAAAATCCATGACGCACTAATGTATGGCTTAACATTTAAAACAAAAAAGAATACTTTAATTCAGAAAAAAAATATAATGCTTATTATGAACAAATTAAGTAAAATAACTCAATATGGCTCCTCTTTTTTTCTCAAATTGCTCGCCAATAAACATGGCACGAGCATATAATTACGCTAGATGTCTTTTTAGTTCATTGTTTTTTTTAATAACTAACCAATAATCATTATCTCCTTAGATTCTTAAATAAATTCAAATTTAAAGTATTTTTTACTATTTTCGTGGTAATAGTTATTATAATTAAAAATAAAATAAATTTCTAAAATACGAAAAATGAGGAATTTACTATAAATATTTTTTGAGATATCATGATAATGATATCTTATAACTATTCCTCAAAATCAATCATTTAATATTTTTGTTACTAACAAACTATACAAACAATTCATAGATTATTATCTAAATTAATTTTAACATGTTGGAGAACATGTAACAGTTAATCCATGTACCAGTCATTCTCTTTTTAATATAGAATAATATATATTTTTAATTGCTAATGCATTATCCAATCAGTGTAGTATTCATCCAACTAATGATTCTTAATCAATTATCTTAATATGGGCAATATGTGTTCTGAGCGATATGCGATGAGAAATTTAATTTTCTATAAAAAAGAATTATTTAAAATTAATATTCATGTAAATGTTTAGGTAAAATTTAATATTTTTATTTTATAATTAATATTTTAATTAATAGCTTTATTCCTCTATTGCATAACGTTCAAGATGAACTTATGACATCGTCATCTTAAAATATATTTTTTTAAAAAAATAAAAGTGATTCATCATAATCAAATAAAAATTGTGAAAAAAACAAAATGGTATAATTTCTTAAAAAACACAAGTGACAAAAATCTTGACTCAAAATTAGCATAAGAAAGAAAATATATGAACTACACTAAATTTAACCAAAAAAATGATGTAATCTTTGGTCATAACTTTTATATAATATTTAAAATTTTGATGATGAAATTATTTCACCAGCAAAATATGATATCTTTAATATATTTTGGGGAGTGAGAACACAACACAATGTAGCATAGAGCGTCCTCACTACGACGACCAAGAAAGAGAGGCGGCATCTTTTCCAAGTGTAAGATTTTGATAGAAATCAAAATCACATGAGTAACAAGTGTTAGTCAGGAGTATTATTTTTAGCAATTGTTATGAATGTAGTAAATAAAAATTATAAAAAAATAGAAGATAATCATACAAATAGATTTGTTAAAACCTCATGTATAGTTTAAATTTCTTATTTGAGGTTGAGGTAACATCTGATCACAATGATGTACTAGTTAGTTATAAAATATAAAAGAAACTCCAAAATAACTTGATTTAAGTAATGATTTGTCTACATGCGAGAAATCATTACATTTATTATAAAAAAAATAAAAATAAACTAACAACTCATAAGAAATAAAAATACAATTCTATGCATAAAAAATAATAATCTTAATAAAAATAATGTCGTGTGAAATATACCTTCAAATTTCATCCCGGAGACCATTTGGACAGAGGCCATGTTGTTTCAATTTTCACGTGCTAAAATTTATCGCAATACGATGACATCACATCTTAAATTGATTGTAAGCCACTAATCAAAAGCTTTTTCCCATACGGCTGCCTAAATATTACTTTGGCCATTTTGGAACAGTAGTGGCTTGGATGTGTTATATATTGGAGCCATTTTGTAGTTTCTAGAATTGCTCACGGAGGAGTTTACCAAACTACATAATGTAGTTATATTCGTGCAAATATGCATGGTCAGCCAACAAGGCTAGAAAAATTCGTATGTGTAATAAAATAATTTTAGAGAAAATCATAACATAATAATCAATTATTATCTATGTACACTTAGGCTTCTATCACAGTAATATATTCTAAAAAGAAAGATAAATCTCAACGTTATTAAAAGTATCATATCAATGGACTATTCTATGGATCATTATTTTATATGTACCTTCAACTTTAGTTTCATATGACTATTAAGGGGTAATCGGAAGCACCCAGTACAATTATTGCTTTCAAAATGTTTTAAGTATGACTTTAATTTATTTTCATACTATTTTCATGATATCACATATGGTATTGATTTAAATTATAGTGCTCTAGCTATTAAGAGACTGTAAATGATAGATTACATATACATATGACATATTAAGAATAACATTATTCTAGCGGTTACCACATATAAATAATCTAAACTACATATTAATATATTAGAACAAAAGTAAATTTTAATTACCAAATACATATTGCTCCTACCATATGTTGCATGTAAATAATTTATACTACATATTAATATATTAGAAAAAATTAGTTGCAAAAAATATGAACACATGAAAGCTTTTGCTTTTGCCAAATGACGTCTTCTCCTTATAAACTTCTTTGCTTTTAATTTAGTATAGATCATTATTTTAATATTATTTTTATTATTTTGTATTTATTTTAATATTTTAATAATTTGCTGACATGGAGGACAGTTTTCCTGGTGGTGCTACATCGAACGGTTGCTTACGTGGCGGAGAGAGAGAGTCGTCACGTCAGTTAGACAATCGAGGAATGGGTGATCCATGGTGAAAAGGGCATTTCGTCAAACGAGTTAAAAGATGGAGGGCAATCAAGTTAAAAAATAAAGTTTGAGAATAGCGCTACAAAATTGTCAAAATTGAAGGGTATTTCACATAATTTACCGTAGTTATGTAGTCATTTCTAATGCCTCCTCCTTGTGGGCTTAAACTTTAGTTATTATTGACATACATGATTCCTTTATTATGTCATAAAAATATTTTCAATCTGCCTATGTAAGTTTTGGGGGAAAAATGAAAATAAACTTTGGAACTTTTGTTAGTTTCTGGAAAGACCACTTTACTCGGACTATGAATTTATCTTTATAGTATAACAAGCAAAGAGTTATGACAAAGAGCATAATGATAAAATATCTTTTTTATTCCAAGGTGAATGCATGCGACATGTTTACATAATAAATGACAAAACATCAATGTTTCCACTGATACATGAGTTCATATTGCTCAGTTTCTTCGTTAAAAAAGTAGGCTCCATCAGTTTGGATGTTCCACCAACACATTCCATCACATCTGTAGAGATCCCTCTCCTCGTCGTAAACATCGAAAGATCCGGAGACATCTTTCCATTCCATGGAGCACCAAAATAAAGTTGGATATTGAATAAAAAAGTTGGGTTTAAACGTCCAGCTAAATGACGTTTGGAAGTCTAAGTCATGTTGACCAAGATCATCATCTTTGGATTGACAATGGATGTGCAAGGGAATTCCATCACCCAAAAAGTTTGTGATGTTCATGTGGACTCTTTTAAAGCCTATGGGATGACGGCCATAAGAGACCATGAAAAGAGAAGAAAACACTATGAGTGCGAAAAGGCAAAGCTTAGTTGAGGTATGAAATGCCATTATTATTTTTCTCAACACAAAGAAAGAGCTTTTCTAAATTTTCTTTATGCCCCCTCAAAAATAATCACCTATATATATATATATATATATATATATATATATATATATATATATTCATGAAGCTAGCAAAAAATGACTAAGGATATTTTGATGGCCATTATGACTATTTAATGACCAATATTTTTTCCTATGCTACAATTAATAACATGCCCAATGATTCATTAATGCCCAATGATACATTAATGCTCATTAATACAATTTAGTGCACAAAATTTCTTCCAACTACATTATTCACAAAATTAATAGCATGCTTGATTCATTTAACAGAATAAACAATCACATTTGTTATTTATTTTTTAATTATCCTTTACCTTTTATGATGCATGCATGACGTAACACAATTTTAATATTTTGTTTTAATTATTTTTATAAACTTTTGGCACTACATACATTAATTTTAGGTATTTGTTTCATTTATTCGATTTAGTGAAATACACAAAAATCATATTGAAAGAAGAAATTTAGAGTTAATTGGGGAAAAATCAAGGTGATGACTTGGGGGACTTATGATGGCATCATAAAAAAATGCCATATTTAAGTCTCCAACAAGGGTGACGTCATGCATTATGACATCAATGCAACATATAGTAACTTGCATTAGTTTAATACTTATCTACTATTAATTATTAAAGATGAAAATTTCTATGACTTCAAATAAAGTTGTCAGGAAGTAGTAGTGATCAATGTTTTAATAACTACACTGGCCTTCGAATCGATCAATTGTGGTCGATTTGATCGAACTCAATCAAAGTCTTTTAAAACCCATTAGTAGAGATGCATTCAAAATTCAATGGAATGGTTTAAAACCCATCGGTTAATATAAACCAATCCAGACAATCAAAACCAATAAGTACAACACAATATAGTATGGAACAATAAAGAAAAAACACTTTAGATGTACTTAACTTTCATGAACCAAAATAAACTCCAAAAGTTAATTTAACTTTCAAAGTCTAAACTAATTTAGATAGGGAACATCTCCACTGAAGTACAACGCAATCATCAAGCCTAAAACATATTCCATCATCAAATTATAACCCGAATGAAAAGCTAGAAAAGAAAGGACGAAAAACAATCTTGAAAAGTATGATGTTTTTTTCTTCTTTCTCAATTATGTAGTCATTTCTACTGGCTCCACTACAAGAAAATCGCGATTTTCTAACGGGCAATTTCCGACGGTTCGAAATCCGTCGCAATTTGCGATGAAAATATTTCCGACGGATTTTTCGACGGTTGCAACCGTCGGAAATGACAATAATAAATTATGTAATTTGTTAGATTATTATTTTATTTTTCGACGATTAGGAACATCGATATTTCTTACGGATATCCATCCGTCGCAATTTCCGACGAATTTTTCGACGGTTTCAATCGTCAGAAATAAAAATAATAAATTATGTAATTTATTATATTATTATTTTATTTTTTGACGATTAGGAACGTCGATATTTCCGATGGATTTCCATCCGTCGTAAAATCCGTCGCAATTTCTGACGGTCGTAACCGTCGGTAAATGTATAATAATATAATATGAGGAGTATTTTATTAATATAATTTGTGACAGTCCAAACCGTCGCAATTTCTGACGGTTCTGACCGTCGGTAATAATTAGCGATGATTCAAACCATCGGTATAATAAAAAATAAATATTATATATAACTAAATATAATATTTTATTTTTACGATTAAATAATTTGCGATGATCACAACCGTCGATAACTTTAAAAATAATTAAAATATGCTTTTCCGACGGCCAAAGCCGTCGGTAATTAAAATTTCGTCGTCCCACTTTTTTTCATTTTCCCACTTTCTCATCGTTCGATATATATATATATATATATATATAACTCACTCCTCTCCTCTCTCCCTCCTCCTGGCCACTCTCCCTCCTCTCCTCTCTCCCTCTCCCTCTCCCTCTCTCGGCCGGCGAGCCTACTGGACGTCGACTCTCCCGCCGGCGAGCCTACCGGACGTCATCGACTCTCCCGCCGACGGGCTCTCTCTGCTCGGCCCAGACAGCCAGGCGGCCGCTGCGGGTCGGATCGATCGACCCCAGAGGCCGGATCCGGCCGCGGGCATACCGGATCCGTCGGCCGCTGGGGGTCGGATCCGGCCACCCGCGGCCGGATCCGGACGGGGGATCGTTCGGCGGCCAGATCCAAACGCGGGATCGTTCGGATCCGGCCGCCGGCCGGCTAATTTTTTTATATTATAAAAATTCTTTGCGTCGATTTTGACTATCAAAACTTCGACGGTCGTGCGACGACCACAGAAAGTTTCGGCGGTGGTAACCGCGATATTTGTGGCGATCGGCGAAACCGTCAAAAACTTCGGCGGTCACGACCGTCGAAGTTTTCGACCTTTTCGTCGACCGTCGCAAATATCGACGGTCAAATATCGGCGGCCGTGACTGTCAATATTTGCAGCGTTTCTTTTCCAACCATCGGAAATGATTTGCGACGAGCGATTTTCGAACGTTTGCGCCTCCGTCGAAAAAATCGTCGGAAGACGGTTACAATCATCTGTAATCCCCATATTTCTTTTAGTGCTCCTCCATGTGGGCTAAACTTTGGTTACTATTTTTTTCTTCTTTCTCAATTTTGTAGTCATTTCTACTATAAACTTTAGTTACTATTGAGATATAGAATTCCTTAATTATGTCATGAAAATATTTTTAATCTGCCTATGTAAGTTTTGAGGGAAAAATGAAGATAAACTTCGGAACTTCTGTTAGTTTCTGGAAAGATCACTTTAGTGGTCATTTGTCTTCAATCATTAAAATACAAGATTGGACTACGAATTTATCTTTATAATATAACAAGCAAAGAGTTATAACAAAGAACACAATGATAAAATATCTTTTTTATTCCAAGGTGAATGCATGCTACATGTTTACATAACAAATGACAAAACATCAATGCTTCCACTGATACATGAGTTCATATTGCTCAGTTTCTTCGTTAAAAAAGTAGGCTCCATCAGTTTGGATGTTCCACCAACACATTCCATCACATCTGTAGAGATCCCTCTCCTCGTCGTAAACGTCGAAAGATCCGGAGACATCTTTCCATTCCATGGAGCACCAAAATAAAGTTGGATATTGAATAAAAAAGTTGGGTTTAAAAGTCCAGCTAAATGACGTTTGGAAGTCTAAGTCATGTTGACCAAGATCATCATCTTTGGATTGACAATGGATGTGCAAGGGAATTCCATCACCCAAAAAGTTTGTGATGTTCATGTGAACTCTTTTAAAGCCTATGGGATGACGGCCATAAGAGACCATGAAAAGAGAAGAAAACACTATGAGTGCGAAAAGGCAAAGCTTAGTTGTGATATGAAATGCCATTATTATTTTCGCAATACAAAGAAGGAGCTTTTCTAAATTTTGTTTATACCCCCTCAAAAAATCATCACCTATATATATATTAATGAAGCTAACAAAAAATGACTAAGGATATTTTAATGGCCATTATGACTATTTAATGACCAATATTTTTTCCTATGCTACAATTAATAACATGCCCAATGATTCATTAATGAGCATTAATACAATTTAGTGCACAAAATTTCTTTCCAACTACATTATTCACAAAATTAATAGAATGTTTGATTCATTTAACAGAATAAACAATGACATTGTTTTATTTTTTTAATTAGCCTTGACCTTTTATGATGCATGCATGATGTAACATAATTTTAATGTTTTGTTCTAATTATTTTTATAAACTTTTGGCACTATATACATTAATTTAAGGCTTTATTTGTTTCATTTATTTGATTTAGTGAAATACACAAAAATCATATTGTAAGAAGAAATTTAAAGTGATGACTTGGGGGACTTATGATGGCATCATAAAAAAAATGCCATATTTAAGTCTCAAACAAGGGTGACATCATGCATTATGACATATAGTAACTTGCATTAGTTTAATACTTCTCTACTATTAGGTATTAAAGATGAAAATTTCTTTGACTTCAAATAAACTTGTCACGAAGTAGTAGTAGTCAATGTTTTAATAACTACACCGGCCTTCGAATCGATCAATTGTGATTGGACCGATTTGATCGAATTCAATCAAAGTTTTTTAAAACCCATTAGTAGAGATGCATTCAAAATTTAATGGAATGGTTTAAAACCCATCGGTTAATGTAAACCAATCTAGACAATCAAAACCAATAAGCACAACACAATATAGTATGGAACAATAAAGAAAAAACACTTTAGATGTACTTAACATTCAGAAACCAAAATAAACTCCAACAAGTTAATTCAACTTTTCAAAGTCTAAACTAATTTAGATAGGGAAGATAGCCACTGAAGTACAATGCAATCATCAAACCTAATACATATTCCATCATGAAATTATAACCCGAATGAAAAGCTAGAAAAGAAAGGACGAAAAACAATCTTGAAAAGTATGATGTTTTTTTTCTTCTTTCTCAATTATGTAGTCATTTCTATTGGCTCCTCCCTGTGGGCTAAATTTTGGTTACTATTTTTTTCTTCTTTCTCAATTATGTAGTCATTTCTACTGTAAACTTTAGTTATTATTGAGATACAAAATTTCTTAATTATGTCATGAAAATATTTTTAATCTGCCTATGTAAGTTTTGGGGGAAAATGAAGATAAACTTCGGAACTTCTGTTAGTTTCTGGAAAGATCACTTTAGTGTTCATTTGTCTTCAATCATTAAAATACAAGATTGGACTACGAATTTATCTTTATAATATAACAAGCAAAGAGTTATAACAAAGAACACAATGATAAAATATCTTTTTTATTCCAAGGTGAATGCATGCTACATGTTTACATAACAAATGACAAAACATCAATGCTTCCACTGATACATGAGTTCATATTGCTCAGTTTCTTCGTTAAAAAAGTAGGCTCCATCAGTTTGGATGTTCCACCAACACATTCCATCACATCTGTAGAGATCCCTCTCCTCGTCGTAAACGTCGAAAGATCCGGAGACATCTTTCCATTCCATGGAGCACCAAAATAAAGTTGGATATTGAATAAAAAAGTTGGGTTTAAACGTCCAGCTAAATGACGTTTGGAAGTCTAAGTCATGTTGACCAAGATCATCATCTTTGGATTGACAATGGATGTGCAAGGGAATTCCATCACCCAAAAAGTTTGTGATGTTCATGTGAACTCTTTTAAAGCCTATGGGATGACGGCCATAAGAGACCATGAAAAGAGAAGAAAACACTATGAGTGCGAAAAGGCAAAGCTTAGTTGAGATATGAAATGCCATTATTATTTTTCGCAATACAAAGAAGGAGCTTTTCTAAATTTTGTTTATACCCCCTCAAAAAATCATCACCTATATATATATATTCATGAAGCTAACAAAAAATGACTAAGGATAATTTGATGGCCATTATGACTATTTAATGACCAATATTTTTTTCCTATGCTACAATTAATAACATGTCCAATGATTCATTAATGCCCAATGATTCATTAAAGGGCATTAATACAATTTAGTGCACAAAATTTCTTTCCAACTACATTATTCACAAAATTAATAGAATGCTTGATTCATTTAACAGAATAAACAATGACATTGTTTTATTTTTTTTAATTAGCCTTGACCTTTTATGATGCATGCATGATGTAACATAATTTTAATGTTTTGTTCTAATTATTTTTATAAACTTTTGGCACTATATACATTAATTTAAGGCTTTATTTGTTTCATTTATTTGATTTAGTGAAATACACAAAAATCATATTGTAAGAAGAAATTTAAAGTGATGACTTGGGGGACTTATGATGGCATCATAAAAAAAATGCCATATTTAAGTCTCCAACAAGGGTGACATCATGCATTATGACATATAGTAACTTGCATTAGTTTAATACTTCTCTACTATTAGGTATTAAAGATGAAAATTTCTTTGACTTCAAATAAACTTGTTACGAAGTAGTAGTAATCAATGTTTTAATAACTACACCGGCCTTCGAATCGATCAATTGTGATTGGACCGATTTGATCGAATTCAATCAAAGTTTTTTAAAACCCATTAGTAGAGATGCATTCAAAATTTAATGGAATGGTTTAAAACCCATCGGTTAATGTAAACCAATCTAGACAATCAAAGCCAA
Source organism: Pontederia crassipes (assembly GCA_030549335.1). Lineage (NCBI taxonomy): Eukaryota > Viridiplantae > Streptophyta > Magnoliopsida > Commelinales > Pontederiaceae > Pontederia > Pontederia crassipes. The sequence continues at coordinate 44,832,192 of CM060190.1, forward strand.
TAAGCACAACACAATATAGTATGGAACAATAAAGAAAAAACACTTTAGATGTACTTAACATTCAGAAACCAAAATAAACTCCAACAAGTTAATTCAACTTTTCAAAGTCTAAACTAATTTAGATAGGGAAGATAGCCACTGAAGTACAATGCAATCATCAAACCTAATACATATTCCATCATGAAATTATAACCCGAATGAAAAGCTAGAAAAGAAAGGACGAAAAACAATCTTGAAAAGTATGATGTTTTTTTTCTTCTTTCTCAATTATGTAGTCATTTCTATTGGCTCCTCCCTGTGGGCTAAACTTTGGTTACTATTTTTTTCTTCTTTCTCAATTATGTAGTCATTTCTACTGTAAACTTTAGTTACTATTGAGATACAAAATTTCTTAATTATGTCATGAAAATATTTTTAATCTGCCTATGTAAGTTTTGGGGGAAAATGAAGATAAACTTCGGAACTTCTGTTAGTTTCTGGAAAGATCACTTTAGTGTTCATTTGTCTTCAATCATTAAAATACAAGATTGGACTACGAATTTATCTTTATAATATAACAAGCAAAGAGTTATAACAAAGAACACAATGATAAAATATCTTTTTTATTCCAAGGTGAATGCATGCTACATGTTTACATAACAAATGACAAAACATCAATGCTTCCACTGATACATGAGTTCATATTGCTCAGTTTCTTCGTTAAAAAAGTAGGCTCCATCAGTTTGGATGTTCCACCAACACATTCCATCACATCTGTAGAGATCCCTCTCCTCGTCGTAAACGTCGAAAGATCCGGAGACATCTTTCCATTCCATGGAGCACCAAAATAAAGTTGGATATTGAATAAAAAAGTTGGGTTTAAACGTCCAGCTAAATGACGTTTGGAAGTCTAAGTCATGTTGACCAAGATCATCATCTTTGGATTGACAATGGATGTGCAAGGGAATTCCATCACCCAAAAAGTTTGTGATGTTCATGTGAACTCTTTTAAAGCCTATGGGATGACGGCCATAAGAGACCATGAAAAGAGAAGAAAACACTATGAGTGCGAAAAGGCAAAGCTTAGTTGAGATATGAAATGCCATTATTATTTTTCGCAATACAAAGAAGGAGCTTTTCTAAATTTTGTTTATACCCCCTCAAAAAATCATCACCTATATATATATTCATGAAGCTAACAAAAAATGACTAAGGATAATTTGATGGCCATTATGACTATTTAATGACCAATATTTTTTCCTATGCTACAATTAATAACATGTCCAATGATTCATTAATGCCCAATGATTCATTAAAGGGCATTAATACAATTTAGTGCACAAAATTTCTTTCCAACTACATTATTCACAAAATTAATAGAATGCTTGATTCATTTAACAGAATAAACAATGACATTGTTTTATTTTTTTTAATTAGCCTTGACCTTTTATGATGCATGCATGATGTAACATAATTTTAATGTTTTGTTCTAATTATTTTTATAAACTTTTGGCACTATATACATTAATTTAAGGCTTTATTTGTTTCATTTATTTGATTTAGTGAAATACACAAAAATCATATTGAAAGAAGGAATTTAGAGTTATGACTTGGGGGACTTATGATGGCATCATAAAAAAATGCCATATTAAGTCTCCAACAAGGGTGACATCATGCATTATGACATCAATGTGACATATAGTTACTTGCATTAGTTTAATACTTATCTACTATTAAGTATTAAAGATGAAAATTTCTATGACTTCAAATAAACTTGTCACGAAGTAGTAATGATCAATGTTTTAATAACTACATCGGCCTTCGATTCGATCAAATTGTGATTGGACCGATTTGATCAAATTCAATCAAAGTTTTTTAAAACCCATTAGTAGAGATGTATTCAAAATTTAATGGAATGGTTTAAAACCCATCGGTTAATATAAACCAATCCAGACAATCAAAACCAATAAGCACAGCACAATATAGTATGGAACAATAAAGAAAAAACACTTTAGATGTACTTAACATTCAGAAACCAAAATAAACTCCAACAAGTTAATTCAACTTTCAAAGTCTAAACTAATTTAGATAGGGAAGATAGCCACTGAAGTACAACACAAACATCAAACCTAATACATATTCCATCATCAAATTATAACCCGAATGAAAAGCTAGAAAAGAAAGGACGAAAAACAATCTTGAAAAGTATGATGTTTTTTTCTTCTTTCTTGATTATGTAGTCATTTCTACTGACTCCTCCCCGTGGGCTAAACTTTAGTTACTATTTTTTTTCTTCTTTCTCAATTATGCAGTCAATTTTAATGTAAACTTTAGTTACTATTGAGATACAGAATTCCTTTATTATGTCATGAAAATATTTTCAATCTGTCTGCAATTATTTGGGAAAAAATGAAGATAAACTTTTGGAATTTTTTTTTTGTTTTTGCAAAGATATCTTTATTGGTCATTTTTCTTCAATTATTAATATACAAGATCGGATTATGAATTTATCTTTATAGTATAATAAGCAAAGAGTTATAACAAAGAGCACAATGATAAAATATCTTTTTTATTCCAAGGTGAATGCATGCGACATGTTTACATAATAAATGACAAAACATCAATGTTTCCACTGATACATGAGTTCATATTGCTCAGTTTCTTCATTAAAAAAATACGCTCCATCAGTTTGGATGTTCCACCAACACATTCCATCATATATGTAGAGATCCCTCTCCTCGTCGTAAACGTCGAAAGATCCGGAGACATTTTTCCATTCCATGGAGCACCAAAATAAAGTTGGATATTGAATAAAAAAGTTGGGTTTAAACGTCCAGCTAAATGACGTTTGGAAGTCTAAGTCATGTTGACCAAGATCATCATCTTTGGATTGACAATGGATGTGCAAGGGAATTCCATCACCCAAAAAGTTTGTGATGTTCATGTGGACTCTTTTAAAGCCTATGAGATGACGGCCATACGAGACCATGAAAAGAGAAGAAAACACTATGAGTGCGAAAAGGCAAAGCTTAGTTGAGGTATGAAATGCGGGAATGTCACCGGGTTTGCGACCGGGAATCGTCAAAAAACATGGAAGGCGGACGCCCTGGCCGGATCTGGCCACTGGCGGCCAATCCGACCACCAGGCGCCCGGATCGACTGCCAGTGGCCGAATTCGACGCCAGACGGCCGGATCCGACGCCCAGGCGGCTGATCCGGTGCCAGATTGTGGCGCCTGGCAGCCGGATCTGGCCGCCAGGCGCCGGAGGCGGCCGGATCCGGCCCTCAGGCATCGGAGGCGGTCTGATCGGGCCGCCAGGCGCCAAATAGTGGTGCCTGACGGCCGGATCACCAGGCGCCATGATCTAGCGCTTAGCGGCCCGATCCGGCCGCTAGGCGCCGGATCACCAGGCGCCATGATCTGGAGCTTAGCGGCCCGATCCGGCCGCTAGGCGCCGGATCTGGCGCCTGACGGCCAGATCACCAGGCGCCACGATCTGGCGCCTGGCGGCCCGATCCGGCCTCTAGGCGCCACGATTTGGCGCCTGGCGGCCCGATCGGGCCGCTAGGCACCACGATCCGGAGTTGTTGTCGCTGCTGCCATCGCCATGAGAGAGAGAGGGAGAGGGCGAGAGACGGAGAGATATGGGAGGAAGAGGACGAGAGATGGGAGGGAGAGGGCGAGAGACAGAGAGAGATATGGGAGAGAGAAAGTTGGAGGGTGAAATGAGAAAAACATGTGGAATGGGGCTTATATACGGCACAAGTAATCGGGTTGGGTCCGGGTCGGGTATTGGTATGGTAAACCCGGTCCTGACCCAAAACCCATCGGGTTTTTTATCATTTGGACCCGGACTTGATCCGGGCCGGGTTATTTCCTCTCTTTTTCGGGTCGGTGCGGTCTGAGTCGACCGGGTCGACTCGTACCGTGCTCAGCCCTATGTTCTTCTACTTTGGTCTTCCTCTACTATTATTTTCCTTTTTTTGTCTTCTCTGTTCTCCTCTACTACTCTCTCCTCTTTTATTTTTTTCTTTTATTTCTATATGTTTCTGTTTTCCGCGCCTCTTCCTTTCGTCGTCGGCAGTTGTGTCCCTGCGCGAGAGGCGGTCGCCACTGCTCGAGAGGCAGCCACCGCGAGTCCTCTATGTACAAGAGTCGTCGCTGCAGTCGCCTCTCAGTCAAGGGCGACCACCGGAGGTCTCCACAGCGCGACAGGCAGCTCAGAAGCCACCCTTTGCGCAGGGCAGCCGCTGCGGGTGGTCTCCGTCGTGATGCGGCTCGGCGGCCGCCCCTGTGCAAGAGGCTGTCGTCCCTGCTCTAGAGGTGGCTGCCGTGGGTTGCCTATGCGCAAGAGTCGCCTCGGGCGTCGCCTCTAGCGCATGGGCACAACCGTGGGTCTCTGTCGTGCGACAGGCGCCTTAGCATCCGCCTATGGAGCATGGGCGCAGGTCTCCGTCATGCGACAACGGCTTAGCGGTCGGCGCGGGTCTCCGGCATGCGATAGTGGACGTCGACAGCACCTCAGCGGCCGCCCCGGGTCTCTGCCGTGCGCCAAAAGATGGCGACAACGGCTCAGCGGCCGTCGTGGGTCTCCGCCGTGCGATACCAGACGTCGACAGCAGCCGTCACGGGTCTCTGCCATGCAATAGTGGATGGCGACAGAGGCTCAGCAGCTGCCGTGGGTCTCCGTCGTGTGACAACAGACGTCGGCAGCGGCTCAGCGGCCACCGCGGGCCTCCGCCATGTGATAGCAGACGTCCACAGTGGCTCTGCGGCCGTTCGGGTCTCCGTCGTACGACAATGGCTTAGCGGACGCCTCTGGAGCAGGGGAGAAATTTTCATGTGGATTTCATCATAGATTCAGTGTAATTTGATAGAGGGAGAGCTATAAAATCATTCATTCTTCTTGGACTGCGATTTCTAGTTCAGTTGGCATTGACATTGGGAGTAGAACAATTACATTTGCATAGAACTGCACTCTTTTTTATTTAGGCTGTGTTTGGCAACGGATTTTTGTCCTGAACTAAATAAAGTTCTGCCAAACGTCATGTATAATGAGAACTTAAAAATTCTCGTCACGTGACATCTCGTCGATTTTTTTTTTCAAAGTTCTTGAAATAAAGTTCTCACCGAAAGTGAGAACTTTCTAAAGCGTCAGAACTTTTCTTTTTTTTTTACTCACTCCTTTTCTCTTTCCCTCTTCTCTCTCCATCAAATCGGCCAAGTTCCCGTTTGAACGTGAAACTTCTTCCAAACACATGGATTGAACTTTCGTGTCACATCGTCAAGTTCCGAGAACATCCGAAAACATTAGTTCTTCAATCCAAACGAAGCCTTAATGTTTTCCCTTTGCATTTTTTTTGGTTTAGTGCCTTGGTTTGTATACAAGTTGTATTCAACTAGGAGCATAATATTTCCTTGTCATTGCAGCTTGACATTGAGAATAAATCTACACAAAGGATCTCTCAAGAAGTTGAAGTTTTCTTTGGTACGTCTAAAGTGGACACCTTAAGTTTATTTCCATTTGGCATAATCTTTTTTATTTGAAAATGTTATTTCTGATTTTCTTATTACCACCTATGTTGATCACATTGTCTAACTTTCTATGCTTATCCTTAGATGTCATCAATAATTTATTGAATGAGATGATATTTCTTTTAAAATCTATAAAATAGCATTTTATTTTTTTTAATATAACTAAAAAAATTGTTGCATGGTGATTGCACTTAATTTTTCAGTTAAATATGAGGCTTCCAAAATTATTTATCTTTCTTTTGTATTATTATGTTTACTTTTTTGTAGAAAGAGAAGATGGGTAGAAACCCAAATAAATATGAGGTATTTGAATATGTTCACAAGCATCGACGAAAGGATGGCAATAATGAGTATGTCGAAAAAAATTTTAAGAGTTTGTATAAGTTAAGATGAATTTTAAATTAAAAAATAGTGCAGTTGTCAAGATTATTTTTAAGTTTTTTATTAATTATTGTACAATGAATTATTTGATTTAGGTGGATTATTTCTCTTCTCTTGATAACAAGTATGGATCATCTTGATTCATGGATTGATGCATCTGGAGTTCTGACAAAATGAAGAGTTTATGGATTTGGAATAGGGAAATATGCTATGTCTATTAGGAAAAATTCAAGTTCAACTATTTCACAATATCCAAATGATTCTGCAACAAATATAACATCTCAAAATGATTTACAACGCTTATGAGAAGAAGTATGTGAAGAACTCCATCAAGAAGTACAACAAAAAAAGAGAAGAAACACAACAAGAAATGCAATAAGAGATGGATGAACGGATAGGAATCATGAGATCAGAAATGCAAGAGCAAGTTCGTGTCATGATGTTGCACTTTACACGACATGAAAAATGCACTTTAGACGACATGAAAATAATTTACGCCATTCAAAAACTTCATCTCTATCTAAGTAAAGTAATGTAACAAATATTATACATATAAGGCATAAAATATTAATTAAAGTCTTTTAAGTTGATTGAAAAATACAAAGTTCAATTATGTCAATACCATATATTAAATTATGATTTTTTGTTCTATTTTTTTTATTTCTTAATTGCTTCCTTTATTACTAGAAAGTATTTTTATTGTTCATAGGACTAGTTTACTCTTTTATATGAAAAAATTTTATTGTGTGAATATTCAATGCAATCTCTTTTAGAATTTGTTATATGAATGTTACTTATTAGTATAAATTTCATATTTATGTTATTTTTATTTTAAAATTATGTTAGGTTACATTTATTATTTGATCTATTTTGTAGGTTATCTTGGAGGCAATTAGCATGGAGTAATTGAGAAGAACCAAGCTCTTTTGATTTTTTTTTTCAAAAAACTGTTGTTGGAAAGTTAGTGTTTTTTTTTTAATTTGCTCTCAAATAATGTTGTGATAATACACTATCATTTTAGTATTTTTTTGGACAAATTATAGAATTGCTTTAGTGAATACTTTGTGTTTGTCAATTTTTTTGGAAAGTTTTATTGTTGAACTTAATGTGCTTCCAAATTATATTGAGCTTAGAAAAAGTCAATCATTCACTAATTATACAAAATTATATTAATTTAAAATTTTAAAAAGTTTTCTCATAAAGTCATCACATTCATATAATGACATATAATGTCTCAATTTTTTTCTCACAACATTAGTCACGAAGATTTCATCACAAATCTGTCATTAATAAGTAGGTTCGACATCGACAAATGTTGTCACTAATATGTCACAAATAGTTTCATCATAATTCTGATATAATTATCACAATTCTATCACAATTATTGTCACATTTTAATTCCGTCACAAATATTTCTATCATTATTCAATCATAAATCTCTCACAACTTGTGACGGAAATTCCTTTATAAATTGGTTTTTTATTTTAATTGTGATGAATTTTTTTTCCTTTTATGACAAGCAATCCATCACATAAGGTTTGTGATGAAATTTTTTCCATCACAATACTATTTGTGACTAGTTCAAATGCGACGAAAATATGTTGGCATAAGTCTGTCATAAATAGTTATATATGACGAACTTCACTCCTTTTATTTTCTTGTAGTGATCCATCGATACATGAGTTCATATTGCTCAGTTTCTTCGTTAAAAAAAGTAGGCTCCATCAGTTTGGATCTTCCACCAACACATTCTATCACATTTATAGAGATCCCTCTCCTCGTTGTAAACGTAGAAAGATCCGGAGACATCTATCCATTTCATGGAACACCAAAATAAAGTTGGATATTGAATAAAAAAATTGGGTTTAAACGTGCAGCTATATATATATATATATTCATGAAGCTAACAAAAAATGACTAAGGATATTTTAATGACCGTTATGACTATTTAATGACCAATATTTTTTCCTATGGTACAATTAATAGCATGCCCAATTATTCATTAATGTCCATTAATACAATTTAGTGCACAATATTTCTTTCCAACTACATTATTCACAAAATTAATAGCATGCTTGATTCATTTAACAGAAAAAACAATGGCATTGTTTTATTTTTTTAATTAGCCTTGACCTTTTATGATGCATGCATGATGTAAACTAATCTTAATGTTTTGTTTCAATTATTTTTATAAACTTTTGACACTATATACATTAATTTTAGTCTTTATTTGTTTCATTTATTTGATTTAGTGAAATACCCAAAAATCATATTGAAAGAAGAAATTTACAATTAATTATTGAACGAAGAAATACCCAAAAACCGATGTGATGAATGATAGTTCTTGTCTGTCTTTGCAGTCTAATAATTCTTTTATGCTTTCTTTGGCTCCTCTTTATTTCTGCCGTTCATATCAATTAATTATTTAGTTCTCATGATCTTGGTTGATAATTTTAGCCAATCGCCTTTAACAATTTGTTGGATAGGAAATAAACTTTGTCAGACAGTCTAGAAGCAATCAAATACCTCCGAGGCCTGTCACCATGGATAAGTACGTTGGTTAGAGATATCAAGGATCCAATTCTCTCCACTGGCATGGCATCTGTGTGTCATTCAACTTCAAGATTGTGCAGTGTAACACATAAAAGTGAAGCTCTCAACTGATAGCAAATCCTTGCAATGGCTGCTGATAACTTTAGTTAAGGTTCGAGGCAGACATTAATTTGGCAGTTTGTTGTCTTTAGATATAAGAAGCGCTCGCTTTGCATGCGAGAGGCACGGGGTTCGATCCCCCGCATCTCCATATTAGTTTTAAACTTTTTCCTAAAAGCGTTCATTACATTAATGAATAATATCTTTTGTTTACCCTTTTTTCTTTCTTTTAAAACGTTTCTTATATTTTTTTCCAATGTTTCTCACATTTTACTATTTTTGTTTTCACTTTTTTTTCTTCTTTGACAATGTTCCTCACATAATAACTTGTCTTTTCTTATAATAAAAAAAAGAAATAATTTCGTTAACAATGAGGTTTAACATATAACTTATCTTTATTTATTTATTATTATTATTATAGAGGCACTATTTTTTTCGAAAGTCAACCATGCAAGAGAAATACATTGATCACAGATTGAAGTCTCAGCTCATCATCGAGCTCGATTAATTTAGTCTGACTATAACGTTCTATGTTCACACAAATTCAAACTCTAGACATTTAGTTAGAAGAGTTACTATTCACTCTATCCAACTCCAGATACTACCTTGAAACATATTTATTTATTTATTTATTTATGTATTTATTTATTTTTGTAGATGCCACTGATATCTTCATCATGTTTATTAACGGAATCAAGTTCACGGAAACATTAGGTTACAAATTTAGTATTCTTATTATTGTCGCGGTTGTTAAATAAATCTCCAAGATGGAGCACGAAGAACAAGACATGTCGAGAGCAAAATTATATTGTCTTGTAAATGTTTCGATTAAGTTAGCGGTCTCGCATTGCTAGCACTACTATATTAATCTTTTCAGAAATATAATTAATGATCAGACACACACACATCAAAATTCAAAAAGAACAAAACAAAATCTTTATGTGATTTCTAGTAGCCAAAATAATAATAAAAAAAGGTACACCAAATAAGTCGTATAATAATGAATAAAAAAATTGAAAACAAAAAATAGAAGCAGCCTCCTCCGCCTTCGCTTCACCTCACTCCCCCGCCCATGTCATCTGGCGTGCGCCGCCAGCGGTATCAGCTCCGACAGCGGCGTGGCCATGGGCGTGACGGCCGGCGTAGCGGACGCCGACGGCACCGGCGAGCTCCTGCAGAGGGGGCACGTCGCGCTCACACGCAGCCACTCGCCCACGCACCCGGCGTGGAAGCAGTGCCCGCAGTCCGGCGCCCGCCGCAGCGTCTCCCCGTCCTCGTACTCGCCGAGGCATATCGGGCAAGGCCCCGCCGGGGCGTCGGCGCCGCCCCCGTAGGAGAACTTGGGGTAGAACGCCTCGATGGCGGGCGCCTCGAGGCCGAGCATCACCGCCGCGTGAGGGAGGGCGGGAGAATCGGCGGCGGCTGCGCCGGGGATCGGGTCCCTGGAGACCGGCAGCGAAGGGGAGGGCATAGGACGGCGGGGGTGGCCGCCCTTGACGCGGACGCAGACATAGGAGGCGAGCATGATGGTGGAGACGAGGACGAGGATGCCGACGGCGATGGCTATGCCGTAGCCGAGACCGACGCCGGCGGGGGGAGAGGGGGAGGGTTCCGGTAAGGCTGCTTGGTAGGAGGAGGAGGAGGAGGACATGGAAAGGTGTAGAGATTGACAGAGGAGAGTGGCAGGGGGAAGCAGCTGGAAGGGAAGAAAATTTATGGCGATGTGGTTGGAGATCATTAAATATATGCAGGTGGAGGTGGAGGTGGAGGTGGAGGTGGTGAGCAAATGCATGTAGTTTCTTTTTTTGTCTCTGGTGTTTGCTGATTAATTGCATGTGGTGCAAATTTGTGATTATGTTTTTTTCTTCCAATCAGAAGTGAGGACCAGGGAATATAGAAAAACTCTTATGATGAAAATTTAAGTTATATTTTTTCTTTTATTAACTCAGACGAATGAAATTTTCAACAAAAATATATGTATCATAAATTTTTTTCTTAAATGAGAATAATCGACTTAACCTAATCTTTTTTTGTTAAAGTTATTAACATATGACTAATATAAGAGATTTGTGTGTGTTTAGATAAAATAACCTGTGTTACTTTAATAAGCATTTCTTCATTTCAAGCAAGTTTGTGAACTATCATCATAGTGATTGTATCAATTTTATATGATTAATTTATATAACCTTATTGTGCCTTTAATTATGGCGAATGAGATTCCTAATGGATGCTAATGTATATACATGATTTCGAATTTAAGATTTGCTTTCATTGACACAAGTACTTGACCCAATCTTCGTGGATCAAAGGTATTAATATGTGACAAATAACATAACTTCCATCAGGGTTCTATCTTAATAATCGTTTCTTGTAATCAAATCGAAGTCTCTTTGATAGATAAATGGAGAGAAGATGCATATAGTAACCGTACTTAGAAGTTGGGCAGGTTCTTCGTTTTATCAAACAAGCTTGAACTATTAGCACATATAGTTATCTTATTAAGTATAACATGAGGTTGGGTTACGCCTTATTTGAATATTTTGAACGTAGAATTATGGGTTTTTCGAGATTAGAGCTTGTAACATTCTATTATTGAACGTCGGTGTGCTACAAGTTACCAACCAGCTACTTAGTAGCATAGGGTTATTATAACTAAATGGTCACTCTATTACCACTCCAAAAGGTCACTCTTTTTTATTAATTTTGAATATTCTTATCTTTATTTAATAAAATAAAGTGGTAATAATATTTTTTTAAAAGTGACAATAATGACACAAAAAATTATCAAGATCGGGATCTTATATAAAATCGAAGAGATTGTAAAAACAAATGGAGAATTATAAGATTCAACATATTAATATAAAAAATATATGTTTTAAAAATAATTAAAAATTTGTGATCAACTTGTCACACTTAGATCTTAAATTATATCTCATTAAGCCATTTTTCATTGAATCTTAAGCTAAATTACAATAAAATATATTAAAAATAAAGAAAATATATTAAATTTATTTAAAATTAAGATCATATTAAAATTTTACACATAAGATTCTGAAGATAAAATTGATATTAGTAAGGGATAATAGAATCGTAAAATCTTCAAATCTAAATCCAAATGTTGACAACTATTGTGGCACCCTAACTAAATTAAATAAACGCTGATGATGTGAATACTAATAAAAATACTTAAAGCAGTAGCATTGGAAGCCAATCAGATGCATTAAAATATCTCTCTATAAGGGCTCGTGAAAAAAAAAACATAACTACTCTGTTTTTGTTATATGCACATAGGGTGATTAGTTGACTTGGAATATCATTTGTGATGTACTTATAAAGAAGAGCAACGAATCATCAACATAGAATGTAAAGTCATGATTCATGAATTTTTTTTTAAAATGGTGAGTTCTCCATTTTTCATTATCCTCTCCATATTTTTTTCCTTATTATTTTTTCTAAAACTATAAAAAAATGACATAATCACAAGTAAATGTGGCCATTGATTGATATTCATATGAAATTTAAAGCAGGATCTTCATAACGTTTTCGTAATTAGGTGAGGTGTCATCTCCTTTAAATTCTCTCTGTATATTTTCTCACCATTTGTTTTAATATTGCCATGGCAGCATTCACATGATCAGTGTGAAGTGTTTACTTATTTCGGTGCTTGGAATTGGCAACATTTGTGTGTAAGTGTGTGTGTTTCGTATATGTATGACATAATCCAAGTGGAGGTATTTAATGTTCCTGGGACGTCCGGCAACTAGGGTAGATAATGAGTGGGATTATGACCTCTAACTATTTAATGGTTTCTCCAATCTTTATTTTCTCAGTTTAGATTTATCTTTAGAGAATATATCGAAAATATTTTATAGTTTCGAGGTGGAAAATAAAATTAACCCTTAAGTCCTTTTTTTTTACAAAAACGACTCTGGAGCATATTAATGAAGCCACCTTTAAAAGTGAAGCAGCAAGAACTACGCCACAATTTAAGGACAAAGGAAACCCATCACATGGACCTGATCAGTACTATGAATTCTGTAGATCGAATTAGTTCTATTATTTATTGTGAATTAGCCATGTTGTACTACATAATTTATTCTCATGACTTTAATCATTTTAGTGAGATTATGATCTTGCTTGCAATCTTGATAAATCAGCTTTGTCATTGGAAGAATGTCTAATTGACTGTTTAATACAAAAACAAAAAGCTTCACATAGTTAACTTCTGATAACTTAATTTTTTTTAGTCAGGCTCGATGTTTGGCGGTTCAATCCGCACGAAGTTAACAGTCATGTGCATTATTCACATGTTAAAAGTCAATCCATCGTATAGCTTAAGTAATTTGATAAGATCACCCCACCTTGTGTGTCTAATAATAATAAGCCTTCTAGCAAAAAAAATTTTATATTTAGATAAATTCGGACTCGAGAGTCCGCTTAAGTAAAGAGGAGTCAACTCACTCCACCCTTTTGATTCTAATAGCTCTTTTTCGTGGCCAACCCCCGATATTTGGAAAATAAAATCAAGGCTTCAATTCACGCAACACTAAAATGCAACGTACCATTCACAAGTTGAAAGTCGACTCATCATCGAGCTCAACTAATTTGGTTGGTCGTCCCGCATTAGTTACCTAACATTAACAGGTGAGATTCCCATAAAAAATTTTGTGCATATGCATGAATTCCAACTTGAGACCTGCTTAAGAGGAGAGGAGCCGCTTACCACTCGTTACAAACCCTTGTCGGTTGTTAATAGCTTAATTTGACAACAAAAGAAAACTAAAATAATCGTACGAGGACAATTTGATGGTCTAACATTGTGTCAAGTGACAGCACAATAAATAATTGTACTATGCAGGACTAGAGAAAACTTTCACTGCACACCTCGCTGCATCCATGAAAGCTAAACAACAAAAACAGTCCATTGCACACGATGACTTTGTAGCCCTTGGAGGAGGGTAAATATTAAAAAACTAAGCACAGGCATCAATAATGCAAGAAAAAGGGGGCATGTAAACACCGTTCCTTAGCTCAAGAATCTTTTGAGTAATTTTCACATCAGCCTGCAAAGACAGCTCACTGGATCATGGCTTCAGATATTTTTAATTACTAATGGCAAGATACGAATCATGTGCACATGCCAATTGCTTAATTGACCTATACTTCACTCAATTACTAGGAAGAATGAATAGGACTTGCATAATGCACATAATCTATAAGTGCTTTGAGAAAGTATCAGATGAATTATTCTTCATAATTGGCAGGCAGCTGGTGCACAAGTGCTTTGTGAATGTCAAATTGTCATCTGTGAAGATCAGAGTATTGTCACCAGCAAATGGCACAAATGGTCACTGTGTGTTCTATCACTCAATGACATAATAAAAATAACCTGCATATTTGTAATCTAAAAAAAAAAAGTTAACCTGAATATTCATATAGTTTGATTTCACCCGGGTCAGACACAATGTTCTTCATAAACCACTTAATTGTGGGTTTGGTGAAAGAACAACCGTCTGAAGCTTTGGAAGGAGAAAACAACAGATCATCGAGAGAAAAAAAAAATCTGATGAAACCTCATAACACTATGCCACACCAGCTAATAAATCTAGTAATCTCTAATTTTTTTTCTATAAAACCTCTGCATTTTGTATAAAGTCACAATTCATCTTACCGTGGAAGGATCAATATCTGTGGCCCGTGGCGTATAACGGAATCGAAAAGAAAGAACTAACTGCTATCTTCCTTGTGTGTGCGTGTGCGCGCGGGTGGAGGGTTGGGGTTTCATAAACAATCGTTTCCTCAAAAATTTCAATTAGCTTCTGGAGGCACGAAGACAATCAACAAGCACATATTTACTGACCATATTCAAGCAGAACATAAAACAGAAATTGCTTATGAATAATTTTTCTGGTGGAAAAGAAGATTCACACAAAATCATGTTACAAGATCTAAAACATGGATAAATGACCTCTCAGTAATCAAAACTCTGATGGACTGTTATGGTCATTTCATCTTTAGGAAATGTTATGCTCTTTTTCCGCTGCTTGGATTTGACTTGGTGCAAAGAACTTTTCTTCCCTTCGCACGTCTTCGCTTCAAAACTGCTCTCCCAGTTGTTGTTCTCATTCTTCTACGGAATCCATGCGTTCGAGCAAGAGATTTTCGAGATCTTGACCTCTTAGTCATGCAAAGTGCAGCCTTCCCTGCCCTCACTTGAACACCACGATATCTCTCTTTCACCACTCCATTATATCCCAAATCAATGCCCAGGGACAAACCTTGAAAATAAGTTTTAATATTAATGCCATCATATTGAAAAAAGTAGCTTAGCAATGACAATACAGTTTGAAGATGGAATCCTATTTCTAACTAAACATGTATTTCCACAATGTTTATATATATTTTAGCAAGAAACTGCATGAAGGACATCTTATATAACTATTAGTAAAAAAATGACTCACAGGAGAGTCTCCTGAATAAATTAGGAGCAACTACTATTAAGACATAGTATATATAATAGACTTTAAAAAAGGTGTAGATAAACTTATAGGTCAATCAAAGCATCCAATCATTTCAATGAGATCTCACGTTTTCTGTCCAAAATTAAAATTTCTACCTACGTTAAATTTGATTTTGACAGTTGCATGACTCATGTAAACCAAAAAGTGATTTACATATTCATTCAACATTTCAACTCCATATTGTACACACACAGAGACAAGAAAATGTGTAGTATATGTAACCACCAACAGATTGAGTTCAGCAGCTGTCAACAATTTATCAAGACAACTGAAGAAGTAATTAGATAGGTAAAATTTGCCACCTATCCTTATTTGAATGCCACAAAGAAGAAGAATCTTTCAAATAAACAAGATCTAGCAAATGAGATTGTAGAAAACAATGCAGAAAACTAAAAAAACAACAGAAGTGATGAGGAGGATGTGCTAGATAACTCCCAGAAGCTTGATGGTGAACTTGATAACAGATGAATGAATATCCGAAACAGTTAAATGATCAATTCAATTAAGTGAAAATTAGTCAAAATAATGTCCAAGAGGCATTTATCTCTTTTTTTTCTTGGGTCGTGGGTATACAGGAATTGTGTTTATCTCGTTAAAGAACTAGTAAAGAGGAGAAAACTTTGATGGTGGCAAGCTATCACATCTGACCTAGTATTCTGTTCAAATATCTTATCAGAGGAAGAAATGATGGCCAACTCATTAATTCTTATTATAATGCACATTTGAACATTCTAACATTCATCTTAACTCTGATGCATTACTCGGAAACAAAGAGGCCAATCCTGTAGTATTTTAAAATTAGTGTAGTAGCTAAAGCTCCTTACAACAAACACGAGTATAATATTTTCAGGGGTAGCACCATCATACCTCTATTAATCACCGTCTGATTCATGATGTATAGTGGATCAAAAAATTATTCAATTAATCAATCCACCATCCATTATGTATCGTATGGTGATTAATAGGGGTAGCACAAACATTAAACATAGAAAAAATGAAGCTTCACAATATGTAGAGTCAAGACCGCTAAAGATGGGAGATCAATTGAGAAACAAAAGTAAGAAGAATATAAAGATGATTAAAAGGGTTAAACTTCTCTCCTCCATCATCAACCCACTAATAGTTAGTTCTGCACAGCCTTATCAGGCAATGCCACAAGGTGTCCAAAATTTCTTTAATTTCATATTCCATGTGGCAAATAGATTACAACTTAAGCTCAAAAGGCATTTTCTAGCAGTCTAATAAAGGATCCAACTCCTACACGATCCGTCTCAATCTCAGAATTAGACTATGGCGAGAATTGTTGTGGCATTAACATCTGTATATTAACTTAGCATATCATGGTGAAAAAAAAATAGTTAAAAAGTGATATCAAGTGACAGATATGATCTTCCATAGATATAAGAGAGTGATGGTGCGTTAGACAAAAGATGGTCTCCACGTACACTAAAACAAATTGAGGCCAATAAAACTGGTGTATCTAAGAGATAACTATCCTAGATCAATAACAGCCTCTCATATAAGTTTTAGCCTTTAGATGAAAGAAAAAGGATTGGCCTCGTGATCCCATATAAGTAAAGCCCATATGTTATTCATAACATAACCTACGAGGACACTTCCTAGTCAATTAAAGTTTGTCTGAGTATCATAACATGATATTTGACATTAGTTCAGCATACTTCGGCATGCACTGTTGCTGCTTAATAGTTTTCATTAACTTCCAGACCATCACATGCCCTCGGCTTTGAGAAATTGTATGTTGCACAAGCATGAATCCTATAATGCAAGATATTCTAAATGAGAGATACACACAATAAACAGGAAAAAAAAATGGAGAACACAGTAGTATTAACATCTTCAATGTACTTCTTTGCAATATTCCAGCACCTAAAATTGAGTAGTTTAGACCTTCCAAAGTGAATATTTCTTATCACTTTCTAAACTCGTGCACCCCAACAATTCCTAAAAAAGCATTCTGAAATTTCCATCTGAATTTGTTGACAAAAGTACATATATTTTCTTAATTAGCACTTCAGGCGACCAAGTGAGCAAGAAAAAAAAATTTCCATTAGCTCAACCAAAAAAAAAAGAGAGTTTCTTTTCTTTTTCCGACACGAATTCTTTCAGCAATGTGACTATGCAAACAAATGGAGCAAATTACAATGACATTCCTCAAATAATTGAAAGAGGAGAAGAGAGTGTTCGGATCACCAGAGAAGGAACAAGGGAAGGAGACAGACGACAAAGGGGAGGAGAGGAAAGAGCTGTGGAGGAGCGAGCTCGCGTGCGCCGCCGGAGAAGTGGGACGGAGTGAGAGGGAGTTCCGGCCGAGGGCACCGGAGCTCCGGCCGGTGTGCAGGGAGAGCGAGGCAACGGGAGCCATTGCCGAGGCGGACGCCATCGATATCGCAGCCATGCTTTTTTCCTCCCTCCACTGCGTTATCTCGCTACCTTATCGTATTGGTTTCTCTTATCCGCCTTCCTAGAGACTGGAACAGTTAAATATGGGCCTCGGCCCATTAGTAAGAAGGCTATCAAGATTTCAACTATAATAATAATTTTATTTATTTCCTTTCTAATGTTTTTTCGACGTCTCTTTCCGAAAAAAAAATATAACGAGCTTTGAGATAATTCTTGATGGACTTAATGGATATAATACGCCCTTGAAAGCATAGCACCATCATACACTCTTTCGGAAGCATCTGATAGCGCATTAATGGTGGATTTCGAAAAGCGCTTAACTTGTCTTTGCGCTCTGCCACACCATGCTGGGAGATGGAAGAGGATGAGAAGGGGATCTAATCGATCCATCAGTTTGTGATGAAATTTGTGAGGAAATTTGTGAGGAAATTCATCTTTATGAGTTTCGAAGTACCATGTGGACTCTTTTGAAGTCAACATTCGGAAGGTCGAGCGACAAGGAGTTGACGACGGCATGGAGTCCTGGAGCAACCCCAAGCGGAGGGGTGGCTCATGAAGCAAGGGAAGTACATCAAGATGTGACGCCGAAGGTGGTTCATGCTCATGCTAAAGCATGGCAAACTCTTTTGCTTCAAAGATCCCCACATCACTCGCGCCTTCGTCTCCTGGACATCATCCCCGTCTCTTCCTACTTCACCGTCAAGGCGCTAAGGATGCCATCAGCAGTCCCAAAGCCTTCGAGCTCTCCAACAGTGCCGACTTCGTGTAATTCGTCACAGACACCGAGAAAAAAAAAGGACCGGATCATAGTGTCTCAGCATCTCATAACATTTATACTCGAGAAAATAAGTTTTTAATATCATGTCGTGTTATTTCTTTCAATCACAACTGCGAGCCAAAGTTCATGTTCGTGAACTATCTCATCATGGTCATGTTCACGATAGTGAGCAAGTGTTCTTTAACATTTAGGTTGCATTTGGAAATGATATCGTGATTCCTCCTAAGTTGAATTGATATTTAGGTTGAATAGTTGAATTAACATATTAATTAGAGGCGTGTGTTTGGATAAAGTGAAATGTAATAATGAAGAATTAAGGAGTCGATATGATAGATAAATTTTTAATTAAATATAATTATTATAATTATAAAGTATAATTTTATTATTAATTAAGATGAAATCATAAAATAACAAAATTTATGGAAATATTTTTAAATATATATTATTTAAATATAAAAAATCATTTTAAAATTAATTATAATTAATAAAATATTAAATTTTTTAATGAAATAATAAGTAATAAATAACATTATATTAATTCTTTATTAAATTTATTTTATATTTATCAAATAATTTATTTTATAAGAGAACCAAAAACTAAAAAAAAAATTCACGTCGAGCGAAAAAAGTTGGTGACCAACTACATACCTCGATTCCACCTTTTAGATGGAACTGAGGTCACTTAAACCAAATCACGGGTTCTAATTTTCAATTTCAACATTAGAAGAGATTGTCATGCGAAACAAAGACATGGTTTGGTCTGATTGTATTGATAAACGCAACCTCATGATCATGATACAAATCATCTGATTATGAACGAAATACATGACAGAGCAAGCCGAGCATTTTCTTCAGCTTTTATACTTTTTTTAATTAAAGAGATTTACTATTGATTACTTTGCAAAATCGCATATTGATACAAGACACTGAGGAGGTCACAAGGAAGATTCTCCTCACAAAAAATTTTAAAATCATAAGATCTGCCCATATAAGCTAAAAGGTCTGCAGCTCTATTACATAATATATGACAATGTTGAAAATGGATGGCTTCAAAGAAAGTTATGAGAGCACAAATAGATTGCATAATATTGTGGATCCTCCCAGGGCAGGCATGTGTCTTTTTTATGAAGTTTACGAGCTGCTCCGAGTCAACTTCAGCTATTGTGTATTTGAATTCCCTCCTTCTACACTCCTCCAGACCTTGAAGTAAGCCCCAAGCTTTCAGCTCAATGATTTCATCAACTTCCTGTCTGCAGCAACTTGTAGCCACAAAAGAGTTATTAGGAGCCCAAATAATGTAACCCTCTCCCTCGGCACTGATGGATCAACAAATGATCCATCCGTGTTCAGTTTGACTCAGGGGTCAACCGAGGGCTTCCACTCGACTCGTGCAGAGTCATGGGGGTTCGCTGCCTCAAGAACATGGGTGATCGCCTTGTGTGCTACAATAGCTCGCTCCCATACACTAAGCATGGTTGCTTGCTTGGAACTGAAGTGGTTGTCATTCCTTGCTGACCAAAGACCCCAAAGACAAAAAGCAAAGAGCGAGAGAAGAGTATATTTGGATCTCTGGTCGAGACCACGACCTTCCTCGATCCAATCCCCAATGTGTTAGGAATCCGTATACTTGAAAATCTAGTTTACATTTTGCAGAAAAATTGACCATAAATCACGTGAAAATAGATATTGAAAAAACATATGCACATTTGTTTCCACACTTAAGCCGCACAGAGAGCAGTTAGCATTTGACGAAAGATCAAAACGCCAGAAAAAATCTTTTGTAGGCATACGGTTATACATTAATTTCCATAAGAAAATAGAGATTTTGCGGGGAACTTTAATCTTCCTCAATGAGTTCCAAGCAAGCCATCCAGGTGAAAAAGTCAAGCAAGAATCACCGTAAAGAAATCGATAAAGTGATTTTGCATTAGCCGAGCCACTGAGGTCATAAGTCCACACCCGAGTCATCATTGGCATTGAAAGCGGGTAAATGAATTAACAAAATTCTTGAGAGTAGATGAGGACCAAAGCAGGATGAAATCAGATTAACAATCCAAGTATTATCAGTCGTAAGTCCAGCAACCTTTTGATCTAAAGATAGCATGTCTATGGTAATGAAAGTAGGTTTGAATGTAAGTGGGATGTCAGTAATCCAGGGGTCCTGCATTATACTCGTGTTTAGCCCATTACCTATAATTCTCATAAAGCCATCTCTCAGCTTAACTATCGCCTCACTTATGATTTTCCACGACCAAGCAGGGGTAGGTTGATGATTTGCCAGTATACCACGAGTAAGGGGGCATGCAGTGCCTGCCCAAGGATGGATTTGCCCATATTTCTCCAATACAAGATTTGTCCATATATTATTATTACCTTTTAGTAATGCATGTATCCTTTTAGCAAGCAGGGCTAAGTGGATGTGAGCTAGCCTCCTAATTCCTAAACCACTAGCTTCTTTAGGCAACTGGACAATTCAGGAGTTGTAGACCCCTTCTATCCCCATTTGAGTTCCATAGAAAACTGTGAGAGATCTTTTCTAGACTTTCCAACATACCAGCTGATATGTGGGTCACCCCTAATGAGTACATAGGTATAGAATTAATAACATAGTTAATTAAGATTAGTCTACCCTCTGATTAAGAGTGCATCTCTTCCATCGTGTCATTTTCTTAGAGATCTTTTTAATTATAACTCATTGTTTACTAATCGGAATCTTATATGATATTGCATGCCCAGGCTCTGCTTTATAATATTTGTCCTATGCAGTGATAGTTTGAGAATAACTCAGACTTTTGTGTATTTAACTTTTGATTTGTTAGCATGCCATAGAGTTTTATTGCTTTTTTTAGATTCACACAGTTCCACTTTGTAGCAGCAATGCAGGTGAGGAGGTCATCTGCAAAAGCAAGGTGGCTCAAACTAAAATTATCAATTTTGAAAGGCTTGATATTTCTAATAAGTACTTCCTGGTGTAATATGGATGATGGCACCTATGATGTTAATATAAAAAGATATGGAGACAGCGGATCTCCCTGTCTAATACCCTGGTGACTTTGGAAATTCTGTGATAAGACCCATTAACATAGCAACGATGGTTTGGGGATACTATACAAGCTTGGATCCATTGAATGAATGCTGGAGAAAAATTCACAGCATGAGGAACAATTTCAATTCCATACCATGATACCATATCAAAAGCTTTCTCTAGGTCAAATTGAGCAGGGTCAATTAAGGAAGGCAACATAGACTTTAATCTATTGACCAGAAACTTGGCAATGATCCTATATATAACATTGCAAGATAGGTCTTAGTCGTTTACCAATTTTAGTGCCTGCTTTTTTGGGATAACGATAAGGGTAGTCTAGGTCCAAGCACCAATCAACCCAATGAGAAAAAAGGATTGAATCTCTTTAGAATTTTTTGGTCCAATAATGTCCCAGTATGCTTTATAGAACTCAACTGTGAAATCATCCGACCCAGGGTTCTTCCCCGAGGGCATATTCCATAAGGTTTCTTTGATTTCATGAGAAGTGGTGGGAGCCAACAATTGAGGATATGAGCTTGTATGAATCTTTGATAGAGTAAGCCAATTGTCCATAGGAATCCTGGGAGTGCACTCTTGCTTCCATAGGCTGCTATAATATTTTACAAATAATGTTCTAAGACTCTTCATCCCCCACTATTTCTCCTTCATCATTTATAAGCATATGAATTTTATTTATTCTTTGTCTGATTATTGTACCTAAATGGAAGAATTTTGTATTCCTATCTTCATCTTTAACCCATTTAACTCTAGATTTTGACCACCATGTGATACAAATTTGCCTCCTGAGTGCAGCATGAATGTGATAAGCAGCCCGTAGCTTACCACATTCCTCCTCAAATAACACAGTCCTACTGTCCTTAAGTTCAAAATGTTAGATTTTCCCTAATGTCTGCTCAACCCTATGTTCCAGCCTATCCAATGTAGTTTTGTTCCAGTGTAAGGTCTTCTCCCTAATGGCCTTTAAAGCTTGACTAGTGGTTCTTTGCTAGGTCCATTCCCTTTGTACAATCTTCCTTGGCTCACTCTAACTAAACCAAAAATGTTCATATCTGAAATGCTTAGATCTTTTTTTTTTATTTGCATTGGATTAAAACAGTAATGGTGCATGGTCAGAAGGACATCTAGCTAACGTTCTTAATAACATATTTGGATGGAAAATTACCCAAGCACTGCTTACTAAAATTCTATCAAGGCGACATAGGATTCTAGTCGCCCCTTGGCGGTTATTACACCATGTATGTTGAGGGCCAATGAAGTTTACATCTACAAGCCCCTGACTAGTAATGAGGTCATGGAAAATTTTGCTCGATCTTGTTGACCAGAAAGGCTTCCCTCCTCGCTTATCGGCAGGATGTAGGATACAATTGAAGTCAACTAGAAAGATCCATGGTATATCATCTATGTTTATATTTCGTGGTTTTTCAAAAAGTAAGGATCGATGTAAGGGAATAGTACGGGCATATACACATGAGAGCAAGGATGTGAAATTACCGTCACTAATGACATCGTGGATTACCTGATTTTCCATACTAATAACAGTAACCTGAATTTCCTACTGCCTCTAGACTAGGAGAATGCCACCTGACGCTTCATCGCCCTC
This sequence comes from Pontederia crassipes, assembly GCA_030549335.1. Taxonomy (NCBI): domain Eukaryota; kingdom Viridiplantae; phylum Streptophyta; class Magnoliopsida; order Commelinales; family Pontederiaceae; genus Pontederia; species Pontederia crassipes. Next base: position 44,855,106 of record CM060190.1, read on the forward strand.
CTAGTAGCAGCCAGTCCATTGGTTGCCCAACCGTCGAAGAATTTTGTCCCCCTGCACTTTAGTTGCATGTGTTTCTACAAGTATGATAACATTTGAATAATGCATGTTTATGATCTCTCGGAGCCAATCCCTAACCTTGCTCCGGTACGCCCCTTTATAATTCCATGAAACGATCTTCATGTTGCGACTCCCGATTGCCCGGCCGTCACTTGGACGGAGATAGAAGAAGGGGGTGAGCATGATGAATGTCACGCCCTTGAAGCCACGTCATCATGGCCATGAAGAACGATTTGACAAGCACGAGCATAGATGATTTTTTTCCTCGATTCTTGCAGCAGTTCGCTCATGATCATGATCACATGGCTACATCCATGAGGGCACATTACTGGAAGCCCTCAGCTATCTATCTCTCACAGTCGTGATTCTGAAGTTCACACTCATAACATGAAGGCATCATGGCATAATGACATAAAAACAAGGACAGCATAACTCATACAATAGTTTAAGGATTTCCCCCAAATTAATTTTAAAAACACTAGATCCAAGGCATAATCAAAATTAAAGATGAGAAGATGTTATCTTCATGCCTCTCAATTCAAACAATACATCATTAAAAATTCTCTTTACATTTTTTTTAGTTTAAAATTTAAATCCATTTTCCTTAATAATCTCGTCTCTTTCTCCTTGGTTTGAAAATCTATCTTTGTCCTACAAAAGTTACAAAACTTTGGTGTCATTCCTTCACGTTCAAGGTAATCATCGTGTAAAAACAATGAACATCTACATAAGAATATTTTTGGTGTTGGAGTTTTTATAATTGGATCAGAGAAGAATTTTTAGATAAATTAGCAAATTACCCTTTAAGAAAAAAAGTTACGTTATATTCAAATAAGCCAATATTTTTTTGCCAATTAACTAGAAATAAATAACCAAATTTTGCTTGAATTAAAAACTCTAATTGTCAAATTTAACCAGACCGAGTCTGCCAACGTCGCGGATAAGAACGCGCGCCACCAGGACCTCAAAACCTCTTCCGACTTCTCACCTCATCTCTCATCATGGCCGCCGCCACTCGACCGGCGCCGTTCCCCCCTTCTCCTCTCGCCGCCGCCACATCCCGGACGCCGTCCACCCCCGCCCCCGACGCTCTTCACATCGCCAATGCCTCCAGGAGCAGCTCTTCCTCGGGTCGCTGCATCACTGCGCCTCCGGTCGCTCGTCTGGGGAGGAGAGACTTGGTCGCCGCCGGAATCGCCTTGGCTCCGCTGCTTTGCTACTCGTGGAAGGAGCCGCCCGCCGTGGAGGCCCGCGAGGTGGAGGTCGGGGCGTACCTCCCGCCGTCGCCCTCCGATCCCTCCTTCGTCCTCTTCAAGGCCACTCCCAAAGACACGCCCGCGCTACGTGCAGGTAATGAGTTCAAAGTTTGAGCTTTTCTCGATTAAGAAATTGGGCATGCGTTTAGTGTCACAGACGCTGCATTCTTCGGTTGTTTTCAGACGATCTTTTGGTGGTAAAATTGTGTTCTAATATTGTGGATAATCTAACTCGAGATTTTTAGTACCGTTTTCCTTTAGACCTTCAGATGCATTTATAAGTACGTCTCTAATACTTAGAGATAAATGCCCACATTTATTTAATTTAATAGAAATAAGACTTCAAACCCCTATGGCTGTTCCCTATGTTTAAGTAGGCATTGTGATCTTGTTATATAAACCTGGTAACACAAATGGGAAACATATTTCAGTTTATCTTAATCAACTAATCTAACATTTCCGTGCTAAAAGAACAGTAATAATACTTAACTGTAAGTGATAGATAGTCCATTTAGCTTTGGAAATGTAGAACAAACATCAATGTGACAGTGAAATGCAGTGATGGAAGTTATAAATCAGCTAGCTCTCTTAGATTTGGCCAAGCTAGACCCTTGTAACGCCTATGAAATATATTATTGTTTTCATATACTTCACACTGTCATAGAAATCTGAATTTCCTTTCAGATTGATCATTCTTTGATCTCAGCAATCTTGGAGGATGATGTTTAATAGATCCCTGTGGTAGAGCTCCACTGTTTGGAATGTGAGCAACAACAAAGATAGCAGTCTTTCTAAACACCCAGAAACGATAACCAAAGAATGCATTCCAGCAAATAGCAACTTATTGTGAAATGCAAAATGGGTAATATAAACAACGCTGGGCTTTTTGAAGAATGGAGTTTTTCATCTTGGATTTTACATTTCCATGGAAAAGAAAAGATTAAAAACTCTTGATTTGGCTTATATGCTTAAGTTTCACATTTCAACCTAAAAAATAGTTCAGAATATATTTGACGCGTTGATAGAAAAAAAGTTGATGATTGTTTTATAAATTTGATATCATTTTCCAGAAGTACGGAGAGCTTTTCCGGGATATTACACATTATCATACTGCTATTTAAGAAACCCCTTTTACGTAAGGAAATGAAAGCACATTTGATGGTCAAAAGATCGTTGGCAAGAAGCCAAGTTATAAAGGATACCACCATTACAATGAATCTTATCACAAAATACTTCAAGGAAATATTTTGATGGCGTACTTCTTATGTTAACCCGAAAATATGTTTCTTTTGTCTGAGTTATGTATCAGTCAAGACCATTTTCATTCGTTATATTTGATGGACTAACCTTTGTGCAACATTTCCTTTTATATTAAATCATATCCCTGTTACCTTTTTGCTGAAATATTACCTTTTTGGTTTCTTGTGTTTGTCATGGTACATTTGTGACTTTAGTATGTTTATGTAGGCAATGTGCAACCATATGAGTTTATACTCCCACCAACGTGGAAGCAAACAAGGGTTGCCAACATTCTTTCAGGGAACTATTGCCAGCCAAAATGTGCTGAACCATGGGTTGAGGTAAAATTTGAAGATGAAAGGCAAGGCAAAGTTCAAGTGGTCGCGTCTCCGTTGATACGTCTTACCAACAAACCAAACGCCACAATTGAAGACATTGGGAGCCCGGAGAAGGTGATTGCTTCTCTTGGACCTTTTGTCACAGGGAACACATTCGATTCTGATGAGCTTCTTGAGACATCTGTCGAGAAACGTGGAGATCAAACGGTAAAGTTCCAAAATGATATCTTTTCTGTTTCTTTTTCTCTCTGTCTTTCAATGCTGAAGCAAGTTTGTGATATCTTTTCTGTTTCCTGGCAAGCAAGTTTTTCTTTTATATTACTGCTGTTGTTATAGTTCCCCATGGCGTATATCATTTGACATAAACTTTGTTGGTTCATTCTATCTCCTAAATTTATCGAATTTTCAATAAATCAATTATCTTGAGTCTCTCATGGTACTTAAATTCTTATTGGGAAGTGCAGTACTACACATATGTGCTTGAGACACCTTTTGCCTTGACGGGCAGCCACAATCTAGCGAAGGCAACTGCTAAGGGGAACACAGTCATCTTGTTTGTAGCAAGTGCAAATGACAAACAATGGCCCTCATCCGAGAAGACTCTCAAAGCAATGTTGGATTCGTTTCTTGTGTAACCAAAAGTTGAGAAAGAAGGCATTCCTACTAGAACTATAGTGTATTTATTATTGCCACTGTTCTTTTACCATTTTGTGTGGGAAATCATAACTAAAGAAGTGGTGCAGTAATATTTACTTCTGTAATTACCTTTCTATAGAGAATGTACACACAATTCTCCATGTATAGAGCTGGCATCTGCGCAGTTATCGGATCATGATATATATTCATACATTCAATCAACCAAACTCAAAGCCTAATTATTGAAGGGCTAAGTTGAAAGTTAGTAGAGCTCCTTTGTTAAGTGTTAATTAATCCTTTTTTTTTAACAAAGATCCCTTGGCATCTATATTCACTGCCATCATGCAAGAATATTGTCAAACCTTAGAACTAAGCCTGCCCCCTGCAAACCACTGAGGAGTTTTGGTATTCTTAGGTAACTGTTTGGTTGACGAATCGAATATCTCAATGTTTCGAGAATCCAATCAAATATTGTCAGGAATAAAATTAAATCGATCAAAGGTCGATTTTATCAAAACTACCTTGAAAAGCATAGAAGAACCACTATCTTAACCTTCAAAATCAGAATACAAGTATTCCTTCAAAACAACAAACAACAACAACAAAGCCTTATCCCACTAGGTGGGGTCGGCTATATGGATCAAACGACGTCATTCTTCATTGATCCATGTTCATAAGATTCGACAGGATTTTACGCTGGCTATCGGGGCTTAACACAATCCTCCTCCTTTATCCGGGCTTGGAACCGGCTATAAAATATAGGCGGAGTTTGATCATAGGTTGACCAAAATCACTATATTGGGAGTGCAGACACTACAATCTATCCCAATTGCTTGAAACCTGCAACATTTCAGTTTATGGTACAAAATTAGCATGATTAGCATGATTTCACTTGAACATGACTTTCCACCTTTCTCTCCTCCGATTGTCTTTCCGGCAGGAAAGGATTTTTTTCTTCAAAAAAAATTTTTATTTTAATATTCCCATTTTTTTTCTTCAAAACACACAAAAAAAAAATTAATATTCCCATTTTTTTCTATTTTCTTCAGCATTTTTATTTTAAATTTTTACTATATATTATTAGTTTTATTAATTTATAATAGCAAACATTAACTATTCATAATACAATATCTTATTGACAAAATATTATATTTTTACATTTTATTCTCTTCGAATCAAATATCATTTTTTCAAGAATAATATTATGTTATTTTGTTCTAATCAAATATATCCTCTAACCAAATGGCCCATTATGTTTTGAATTTTGCACAATTTTGACGTGGTTCTAATTCTGGTCGCAAGTGATATTAGCTTGTTTGGCATATTATCATATCCTATGAATGGAATATGAGATATGGCCATCTTTAAGTTCAAAGGGCAGTGAAGTAAGTTTACTATAGATGCACATTGATCCACATCTCATCGCTATAGGAATCTGAGATAAATGGAACGCCAATCATTTTATTAAATTTATTCCTCTTTTTTTTCTTTCAAACCAAACACTACCGATAATAATTTTCATCACTACTAAAATAATGTTTTAACAACCAAAAGAAATAAGATTAACTAAAAAGAATATCATATTATTTAGAATACGCCACTTATTTATTTCATCAATATTCTCAAACCAAAAAAAGTCTCAAGAGTATGCTACACCAAATATCGTGGGTCGGTGGTTTGGTTACGGAATAAAATAAATTTAAATGAATAAATTTAAGAGGAATGAAATGATAGAATATTGTTTTAAAAAAATTTGAATATATTCTTATTTTATCTTGTGTTTGGTTTCAAAAGAATAAAATGTAAAATCGTAGTATTTTATAATTAAAATATTTTATTTTAAATAGTCAAAATATAAAAATATTAATATAATAATATATGGTTAAAAATGAAAAAAAAATAAAATAAGAGAGAAAAAATTGAAACACAAATATTTTAACTAGTTAGAATACATATATTCTCGTTAGTAGCATAGAAACGACAGTTTTATCATTTTTGAGGTGGTTTTATGTTTTCCGACATTTGACCACAACAATCCAATTCTAGTTGACGTCTTACTATATTTTAGAAATATCGAAATTTTCTAGTACTTATTCATGAAACAAAATGAAAAATTGAATGGTGTGCATAAGAAATAGGAGTCTTCATGAGTGACTCGACCTATGAGGTTGGGTGATTCAACCAGCCCAACTCGACTCTGCCATTTTTTTTCCTTTTATTTGCATTATTTTATGTAGAATATTTAATAATCATTTTAAAGTATAAAACAAGTTTTTAAAAAATTTCAATGTCACTTTTGCAACTAAAACATTTATTTTAATATGTTTTAAATTCGAAATCAAATATAAACAACAACAACAACAAAGCCTTATCCCACTAGGTGGGGTCGGCTACATGGATCATACGACGTCATTCCGCTCTATTAGTAATCAAACCTTTCGGTATATTATTCACCAATAGATCTTGCTCTATTAGTTCGTCAAGTGTCCGCCTTGGCCTCCCTCTCCCTCTTTTAATCGGACTCCAGATTATTTGATCTACTCTTCTTACTGACGCATCTAATGGTCTTCTCTGAACATGACCAAACCATCTCAAACGATTCTCTACCATTTTCTCACTAATAGGAGTCACTCCGACTCGTTCACGTATATGGTCATTCCTAATCTTATCTAATCTTGTATGACCACACATCCATCTCAACATCCTCATTTCGGCTACCCCAACTTTACGTTCATGTTGTCCCTTCATAGCCCAACATTCACTACCATATAACACTGTTGGCCTTATAGAAGTACGATAGAATTTTCCTTTAACTTTATTGGGTACTTTTCTATCACAAAAAACTCCAGTGGCTTTCCTCCACTTACACCAACCAGCTTGAATTCTATGATTAACATCGTCATCAATCTCACCATCTTGTCTTACAATTGATCCTAAATATTTAAACTTTGTCACTTGAGGAATTATATTCTCCCCTAGCCTAACTTTCAAATCGTCTCTAAGTTATTTATTTGTGAAATTACTATGCATATATTCTGTTTTATTCCTACTTAAACGAAAACCCTTTGACTCCAACGTATTTCTCCATATTTCTAATTTTGTATTAATCTCTTCTCTTGAATCCGCTAAAAGTACTATATCATCCGCAAATAGCATGCACTTAGGTACCTCCTCTGTGATACTCTCGGTTATAGCATCGATAACTAAGTTAAATAAATACGGACTTAAAGCTGATCCTTGATGTAGGCCAATTTCTATAGGAAATTCATTTGTCTCACCTCCGGATGTCCTAACCCTAGTCAATGCCACATCGTACATATCTTGTATTACCTTAATGCAGGCAACACTCACCCTCTTCTTTTGCAAGGCTTTCCAAAGTACATCCTTTGGTACCCGATCATACGCCTTCTCTAAGTCAATGAAAGTCATATGTAAGTCTCTTCTCCTACTTCGATACTTCTCCATCATCCCCCTTAGTAAATAAATCGCATCTGTAGTGAATCTTCCTGGCATGAACCCAAATTGTCTCTCAGAAATACTAGTCGTCATTCTCAATCTATGCTCAATCACTTTTTCCCATAATTTCATTGTGTGACTCATAAGTTTAATCCCTCTATAATTTGCACAATTCTGAATATCCCATTTATTTTTGTAAATAGGAACTAATGTACTTAATCTCCAATCATCAGGCATCTTTTTCGATCGTAAAATCTCATTAAATAGTTTACATAACCACAACACACATTTTTCTCCTAAACATTTCCAAACTTCAATCGGTATACCATCCGGTCCAACGGCTTTACCACTCCATTTTCTTAAGAGCTTCGCTAACCTCCGAGACTCTAATTCTACGATAAAATGACATATTAAGCTCACATTCGCTAACTGTCAAGTCCTCCAAATCACAATGGGAACCTTCACATCCATCATTAAATAGCTTATAGAAATACTCTTCCCATCTGTTCTTAATATCTCCTTCAGTAACTAAAATCTTACCAACTTCATTTTTTATGCATCTTACTTGATCCAAATCTCTCGACTCCTTCTCTTTATTCTTGCAATCTTGTAAATCCTTTGTTCACCAGTCTTTGTCCCTAACTCCTTATAAAACCCCTCATATGCTTTAGCACGAGCATCACTAACTGCCTTCTTAGCCTCCCTTTTCGCCAAACGATACTTTTCCCAATTGTCAGAACTATTGTCCAAGTGTATCGCCTTGAAACAATTCTTCTTATTACGCACCTTTTCTTGGACATCCTCATTCCACCACCAAGTCTCCTTATCTCGTAGTCCAAAACCTTTTGATTCTCTTAAAATGGCTTTAGCAACCATTTCAACCTTTTTTGCCACATTTTTCCACATGATATTAGCATCTCCTTCTAACTCCCACACACTTTCCTCTAATAACTTACTTCTAAAAGTCTCTCGCTTCTCCCCCTTTAACTGCCACCACTTGATCTTTCGATCAAAAATTGTTCGGGATTTTGGTAATTCATGTACTCCCTTAGGAGATAAAGGATTTGAGTAATTCATGTACTCCCTTAGGAGATAAAGGTAGAGGTGCTAAATACTCAAATTTGATTCATATTGCCACCTACTCAAACATTGTGCCAAAACTCACTAGTAATCATCAATGAACAGAAAGCAAATACACACAATAAGACGACGACGACAACAACAACACAATAAGACATCATTAAATAATGCCCCACAACAACGACGCCTGCGACACCATTATGGAATTTTTCCTCAGCAAAAGCTCCATGGAAGAAAAATAAAATATCAAGTTCATCTAATTACCTAGGTTTTCTCGCAAGCTAAACATGTCATCATTGCTACAGAAGCCAACAAACAATTAAAGGCATCAAAAGGAGAAGAAGCCTACACTGCATCTGAAGTAGCTATAGTAAATAGTTTAATGCAAAAATCATTATGCACGATACTTTAGAAAAAATAATAATATTTTTTCTTCGACACATTATGGCAGATCATGCATGTCAAAGATTGCTGGTATTAGTTACTTCAATTATGAATCTTAAAGTCCTGAATTAATTAACTTGAGTATGTGTGCTGCATATGTTATCTAATCACAAACTTAAAATATGAAGACCTAATAAGTCTAACCATGATTTAATAAGTAATGCTTCCACTTACAAGTCATATTAGCTACAATGAACTGAGATCTGGAGGTTCTTGTCCTAACATAAGCTGCTGAATAAGCCAGTCAATCTTCTTGTCCTGACACCTTATTTGGGTCATGGCATTGTCTAATTTTTCTTCTGTTGCAGCTAGTTTTTGCTTTGTCATGTCCAGACTTTTCTTCATTGTGTCTAGTTCTTTCTTTGTAGCGTCTAGCTCATCCTGCAAAGTAGCATATCCACCCTGTGATGTATCATTACTTTGTCGAGGAAGTTCAGGGTCAGAAATGCATTGAGGGTTATATCCAAATCTTGTGCCTAGTACTTCTCTACATAGTTGATAATCAGTTGGCGTAATGTTTTTGTCAACAGTTGGCTTAGATTGTAGGGCTAACATTTGCTCCTACAAATACAAGGGCAAAGTTGATGTCATCAACTTAATATGCACATAACAAGTAATGTTGAATATTATGTGAAAATATATTTTGTCTCACATATCTCATTTTTGCCTCTTCATGGACCCATCCATTGTTTCCGCAATAAGTGTGTTTGTAAAGTTCAACTTGGTCACATCCCTAAAGTTTAAGAACAAATATGATTATACCAAGAGTACATTTTTTATTATGTGAAATAATCAAAAGATTTTTTGTTTGTTGAGGGGTAAAAGGAAATAGTCAAAAGAAATTACCAATTTCTCTTGTGCTGCAACAAATGTTTGGCTGCCTCTCCTATGAACAAATTTTTGCTTGCTTCTATTTTTTGCACCCGCCTTCATTCGAATCTGTGTTTAAACAACAACACTGACTAAAACTAGAGTTCCAAGTTTGTGCGTGTTTACGTGAAGGATTTAGCAAGATATTTTCAATCCCAATGCATCTCTTTTATTTGAAGGATCATCCGAAGTGTCTTTAGCTATACATAGGTATGAAATATACTTGGAAATTTTCACTCAAAAAATAATCACACAACCAATTCCACTCTTCAGTTCGGCCAATGAGGTCTTTGGGTGGGGTTCTTCGTGCTGCCTCTCCGCCTCCAGCATCTTTAAATGCTTTATGCAGTCGACATCGAAATTTCTTATAACAATCTTGGGCAATTTCATCAACACATTTTATAACATGTGGCAAGTCCCATTGTAAATCAATTTTTTCCTGAGAAAAAAAAGAACATGTTCTACAATGAAAATTACTCACATATAAAGGAACAATTTCATAAGTAATATATATATATAAATACCTTCACTCGATCCTTAATAGCAGCTTTAATCTCATCACTGATTTTTGTCCAACCAGTCACCATAAGGGGTGCAAATTGTCTTACAACCCTACCAATTTCCCTCGACAACTTCTCACAATGTGGACCCACTGGCCTATTTTTCCCCTCAGGTATATAGATTTTCAACTTTCCATTTCTACGGTAATATTTGTTTAGACCAAGTCCTTGATTTTTTCCACGAACATTCTTAAAACTTGACAAATCTGGTAGGAGTGTAATAACTAGCATGATTCACAAATAACTTTAGAAAATCTTGTAAATGTGAAATTAATACTTACCAGAACCCTCGGTAGAATTTTTTTTTGAGAGAAAAGAACCTTCGGTAGGGCTACTAGAGCTAGTAGGCACAAACTCTGATACCGATGGTGATACATTATTGGGTTCAACTATGGCTAAAGAAGGTTTTGACGTGCCAGGTCTTCTAGGAGCCATGTAGATGCAAAATCAAGGTGCTGTATAATACAAATAATATCATCAATAAAAAATAATAATATATATATAAGAAAAGATATACAAGTAAATCCATAGTGCTTACTCTTTATCTATATAGTATTAGATTATATAATCCACTTTACATATTATTTACATCATTTAATAACGCCATATCACAAAATATTCATGGTTAAATGAATCAGTGTCTAATCGCTTGGAGAATGGGAAAAAAACAGCATTCAACAGCCATCAGAGCTGATTTCTTGACGTCTTATTATTCAAATACATATAAATCGTCTGCTCCTCGCTGTGAGGAATGTGAATATGTACTAGGGGAGCAGCATACGAGGTGCCTAGGTGGACATTATTTAGTTTTTCTTTATGTGATTCCCAATGAACAATATTTAGTTATTTAATATTTGAACAGGATTTTGTGTCCCTATTCTTGAACAATACATGAGAGAAATACATCTTATCATCCTTTAAGCATTTTACATACACCAGTTTTTGAATGAAGGAAAGAACTTTTTTCCAGCTTTCATGGTACGTTTCAAAGTGTCTTTAGCCTTTTATCGCATTTTCCATCATGTTTCTGTCAGAATTTTTCTCAAAGAAAAAAATTGTTTTTGTTAGACATAGGTGACTGTATTTTAAAAAGCATAACAACTGGTCTTTCCAAAATTTGTTATACTTGACAAAAGAAAATCTTGCTTTTTCATAAATAAGTTAGGAATACTATTGTAGACAAATTTGTCAGTTAAAATTCAGGCCTTTAGTTTGAGTAGAACTCTTGTAATCTCTATACAAGAGTTCTAGACTTTGATTGTTTTCTCCTGAATTGACCTTCATATGCTTTCATCATGCGGAGTCAAGATAACATTGATGGATTTCAGAAACCTCAGATAAATGCCAGAGCAAATATTTTCTTTACAAATTGAAGCAGTTAGTTGCAAGTCAACATTGTTGATGAATTTTCGAAGTTCTCGATGACTTTTATCGATGAATTTCGGAATTCTTTGTTCGCCATTTGCTCTGCCACATTGTCATATTCTCCCTGCTTATGCAATGTCTTCTGTAACAAATGTGATTTCTTTTACCATTTTTCATCAAAAAATTTTTCTTTCTTGACCTCTTTGGTTGTCTCTCCTGATATCTACATTATTTCCTGTGCCTAGTCTTGAAAACTAGGGAAGCTTTATTTTTGTGTTATTTAAATTTCCAGAATGTATTTTCACTTTTTCCCTCAAGTATCACTTTTTGTGTTTTCTGCAACAAGATTAGATACATCAACTCAGAGGGTCAGCAGCCAGAAATGTAACCGGAAACGACAGTCAGAATAAATCTAAATCTCTTTACGCAAGTCTTTTTGAAGGACATAATTTTCAGAAACTCGTGTTCTTTTTGTCTTGTGCCAGTTTAAGTGGTTCTCAATTTTCCGAAAGCAATGCGCGACGGAGAAATGTGAAACAAATGTTGCCACAATTGAATTCTTTATATGTAGACATAATATTCCTGCATTATGCAATTTGTAATCAACCACCTGACGGACTTAGCTGGTAGCAACAATTGGCGAAAAGAAATCAAGTACAATAAATAAAATAAATGAACAATGGGAACGGCAGAACAATCTGTACACTGAAGCAACAGGAAAAAAGAATAAAAAATGCAATCTCCGCCATCATCGCAAGCATGTAATCAAAATTGGAGGAATAATTGAAAAGAAAAACAGGAAGAAAACAGGATAATGGGACTACCTGCAACTGAAGATACAGATCCGCACTCCAAGCTTCTGCTGGCTACCGTGGCCTCCAGCTGAATCGCCTGCTGGTCACCGACGCCGCCCTGGTGAAGATATTAGGGGCCTCCGTCTGCTGGCCTGCGCCGCCGAGGCGGATGAATCAAAGGCTTCACAGCGGCGAGGAGGAGGATGCGACGTTAAGCGGAGATCAGGAATCGCGAGGGCGGTGTTAAGGCTCGGTCAGAAAAGAAAAGGAAAAAAGACGAATATTTTTCTGTTCCTAAAAAAATACTTTTTCTACCATTTTTTTAAAAAAAAAAAACTGGTTATAATTTTTTTTCATAGGAAGATGACACTTTTTGGTATGTCAATAACATTAATAATTAAATCAATAACAAAAAGATAGAGAGAACTCATGGAATTATGAATTTAAGATAGAAAATGGGGGTTCGGTCTCCTTTGTGGAAAACTATTTTTTCGGACCAAGCAAATTTCAATCAAATTTCTTGAGGTTAGCAAGAGAGACCAACCTCCTCAATCTCTTAAGAATCTCTTATATAAGATTTTAAGATCTTAATTTTCATGATCTTACAATTTTATTGGATCATATAAGAACATATAATTATTTTAAAAATAAAAATATTCATAATACATAAATTAATATATTTTTTGTCATTCTTATTATGTTTTGATATAATTTAATTTAAAAACTAATATAAGTATAACTTACAAAAAATATTATTATGTTCTTCACTTACAACGTGTATCTCCTCTCCCCCTTTCTCTCCGATTAATGGCGACAACAACGAGAGAAGCTGCAATGACGACGAGGGTGGCCAACCTGGAATATAGGCCGCGGCGTCGGCTATTGACGACGAGGGCGACCGATTGCAAGGGATCTAGCGAGGCGTGGGTCGCAACGGCAATAGGCGAGGATCGTGACGACGATCGACGAGGCGAGGGGCCGCGACAGCCAATGAGGCAATCTCTCCCCCTCTCTCGATCTCCGGCAAGACTAATGCAATGACTGGCACAGGTCCAATCAAGCGATAGAGAGAGAGAAGATAGAGAGGAGGAGGGAGGAGATCATCCCATGGCGTGAGATGATCCTCAACCAAGACTTAATATAAGTCATCGAATTTGATTTGATTCAAATATCGCTTCACACAGTGTTGAATGAAAGGTGCTTAGCACATTTATTTTACCATATATATATATATATATAAGCAAAAAATATATTTTACCATATATAAGCAGAAATTCTTAATCTGATTTTACGATATTCGATTTGATGACCCCATCTCACGTATGATCTCAATGTTGATCAGTTTGCAATCTCGCATAAGAAAATTTATGTTATAAAATAAAATATAGTTTTTAACTGAAGGGTGATGAGCATGCTTAATATAACTTACAGATCAGATAAATTAAAAAAAATGAAGAAGCACATTATTCTTCTGATTAAAATTGAATCAAATCTTTCATAATTTCTTAATTGAATACTCGATATTGATGCAATCACAATTAACTGAAGATTGAAGGTGTTGGATTAAAACAAGAAAATACGTAATGCTGGTAAATATAATTTAATATTTATAAGTTTTAGCATAATACAATACTCATGACCTAAAAATGACTAAAAATAATTATGTAACATGTATTTTTATTAAATAAATATAATTTTTAGTTAATGATAATTTGTATTTTAATTAGAATTTTGACTCGATAAAAAATCTCTTCACTATTTCAAACCTTCCATTTTTAATGTATCAAACTATTACTAAGATTGTTTTATAAATAATTAATCATAGTGTTAGCTACTTTTTAAACACATTTTAATTTTATGGAGTCTCATTTGGCACTTACGATTCTATTATATGCATTTAATATATAAAACATTAGTTTTATTGCATTAATCCTATGTTCTTGTTAGGGTAGTTATGTTTTTAAAACAATATATTGACTATTCGTAATACATATTTTTTATCTATTATAAAAAATATATTTATGCTCAACATAAATAAAAATGTTTTATGGAAAATAAAGTTTATTTACATAATATTTTTATTTTTAAGATTAAATTTACTAGTCAATCAATATAAAATATAAGACAATATTATTGTCACATCAAAAATATTATTGTCACTATATTTAAAAAAAAATATCTACAGCTCACATGAAGAAGTGGCTTTTAGAGTGACAATAATGTTACCCAAAATATAAACGCATGCTTAATGCATTATTGTGATTGTGCTGACAAACTCGCTCCTTTCACATTTTAATATATAAAAAAATGAAATTAAATTTATTTACATCAAAATTATATTTCTAAAATCAACCATTTATATGTTTCTTTAAGGCATTATCATGACTTTATATTTCATGACATTTTAAATTCAATAAATTATTTAATAAAAAAACTAAAAGTGAATTCTGTTGAACACTTAGTACTAAGAGAAGACGAATTTTTCTATTAAAAAATTAAGCATTGATCAAAGTAATTAAGTGAAAATAAGGGAGTAAATGAGAAACAAAGACAAACTCAAAAGTTAACTCAGTTTTAACTCAACCCGTTGGCCTATATGTCGAGATGATTAAGGTGGCATTTGGTTAGAAGTTAATCGATGGAATACGTAGATATTTTGCAGATTATAGCCAAATGGATCTTTTATTTTACAAAAAATACGAAGGACAAAGTTATCGTTTTTAGAAAAGTTAACCTTGTAAATAATAAAAATATGAAGTTAACATATTCTTTTCAATAGGTGGAATATAGGTAATCCAGTGCAAACTTCACAAATTGACTAATCGAATGGATTATATGTCTTAACCCGATGCAGAGCTAACCCCTCAACCAAATGAGGTGGAGAATGAGGGGTGAATTCTCTAAAATCTTGTTTGGTAAAATTTATTTTAAAAGTTATGATGGGTTTGGTGGCATAAGTTATACCTTCACATCTTAATTTGTTCATCCCACCACATAAGTTAGGAGGGTTAATAATTTTTTAGACAAAATTATCCTTAATTATGATTATTTTATTTACCCCAGCGGCTTCGTTACTTTTCTTTTCCCTCGTCTCTTAATTTATCTTTCTCTCTTCGTGCGAGACACTTGTGATTTTTCATCATCTTTGGTCTCCTTTGCAGACAATAAAATTTTTGAGGTTTGCTTTCTCTCTGTCCTTGGTCTCTTGATCTTGTAGGTAATAATTCTCTCTCTACTCTCTCACACACACCATCTCTCTCATGTAGTTCTTGATTTCTTGATTTTATAGGCAACAATTTAAAAATCTCAATGGCATACAATTTTGGAAGTTTTCTCTCTTCTCTCTCTCCTCTCTTCTCCTCTCTCTCTCTCCTCTTTCTTTCTCTCTTAGGTCTTGATATCTTGATTGTGCTGGAAAATAATTTCTCTCTCTCTCCTCTCTCTCTTCTCTCTCAATTCTTGATTTATTAGTTTTGCAGACAATAATTTACAAACTCTCGGTGGTAAATAATTTTCGATGTTTGCTCTCTCTCCTATTGATTTCTTAGTTTTTTAAGGAACAATTTAAAACTCTCGATATCAAACAATTTTCGAGGTTTTCTCTCTCTCTGAAGTTTGCAATTGCTTATTATTTTATTATTTATTTTTTAAATTTATAAACTCTTATGTACTATTTTGATATTTTTATTTTCAATTCTTTTTTTGAAAATATAATAAACACGTATTTTTTATTAATACACATACATTATAAAAATCCAATTATAAATTAATAAATATGTGTCATGTATTACAATACAATCGATATTTTAAACAATAAAATAAATATATTAAAAATTTATTTCGACCGCATAATCTTTTTATTATCCATTAAAGATCATAATATATAATAAATCTTTCAAGTTTAGTTAGCTAAAAAAAATTTCAAGTTTAAGCTACTCTTGTACTAAAAACTCATCCTTGTCCTCTTCTAAATAGGCTACAAAACTTTAGCTGATCTTTTAAGTAATGCTTTTCATATTCAAGCCCTAAAGATTCATGTTCACATCCATTCTTAAAAGATAAATTATATCATGTGGTGAGATTAGTTAAACATAATGGCATGCATAAAACAAATTTTTTTTCTTTAAATTTTTTTACACACACACAACTTCAATCGTTTTGAAATTTGTGTCATAATACATATTTATATTAGACATAAAGCCTGTGCTCTAAGGAATTAATAGATGTCATTTTTTAACATTTAAACGATAATGCATTTTAACCATATTTATTTCCTTTTTCTCATAAAATCTTCATATTTTTACCATTTTTATATTTTTTATGAAAAAGAAATTTAGTGTATTGAATGGATGCATCAATATAAAAGTAGCATTTATTATTCTCTAACTTTCGGCAATTCGCCTATTACGCACCTTAAATCTTCATTAGAGTTTATCAAGGGCAAAACCAATATATTGATATATAATTTTAAAATTAATCGGATTGTCTTAAATATTTTCTTAAACTTTGGAAGACATCATGCGTTCAAATTTTCTTGCATAAATATGATTTCACCTTGTTGGAGTTGGTGAATACTTCAAGGCCTCTTGTTTTTCACACTGAATTTGTTCACGTGAGCTTAAAGAAATTTGAGTATTACTCATTACCTGTGCTGCGAGCATACGAACAAAAGGAGGGGTTCGGGAGGCCCCGCCCCCCGACGACGGTCCCGCTCTGTTTTGTTTAGCCGGCTCGTGTGGTTCGGATTAAGTTTTTTTTTCTATTTTATTCGAATTTTTGAACCCATTTGAGAGAGACTATTTTATAGCTTATTGTCATATGTAATTTGTGTGGTGACTGTAATCAAAACGATGCCTTAATATCAAAGATGAACCTGGATAAATCGTATGTTTCTTCTATTTTTTTATAATCTCTTTGCGATCTTCTCGAATTTTTTTATCACACCTAACATTTCACCTCTGGATTCCTGTGACCCAACTTTTATCTACTGAGTAGAACTTTCATATTGTTCAATTAATTTTAACTTTGTCCCAAGACAAGAAACTGTATAATCAATGTGAAAAAATACTGCACATAAGAAACTGACAAGAATAAATTTGAACATAAAATCTTCATCAATATAATCAGTCAAATGGCACTGAAGCTGTACGAAGTATATAATAAGTCTAGAGAATGTGAGATCTCCATCAATTCACGACAACTAAAAATTCACGCGTTATATTCACACACGATGAAGTCAGAGCTAATACTAAAATACTCCTTGGAAAAAATCAGAAAAAAAAAAAACAACGAGTGTTACTGTTGCGGACAGTTAGTGATCATATATCAACTTTCTCGACTCCTTCACGTCCTTCAGGACTTGAGTTGCCGGTGGATGCAGCGCCACAAATCCAAATTGCATGCTGGAATACTTCTTGTGCACGACCCTTAACTTACTCTCTGGAGCAGCAGAGTGAGAATTGACAAGGATTTCTGCACAGTCGCTGCATGCAATAACATCCAGTAAGATAAAAGAGGTTAGCACAACATAGAATCTCCCAAGAACGAATCAATACAAGAAGAAAGACACATACAGCAGTTGCTCCTCAGAGAACCCGGTGTGGCATTTCAGTGTTTCCGTCCAGAGAGGGCTCTTCTTCAGAGTGCAGCGGGCAGCATAGACAGAAGATGCAGCAATCATTGAAGGACAGTACATTATCAGGGAGTATTGCATCAGGCCCAACTCGGCAAAGAAGAAAACCATGTGTTCCATCTGCATTTGGACCAACCGGAAATTGTCGACCATGGTGGAGATAAGGTATAAAAAAATGACTTGTGGATGTGACGACCAGGATAACTGAATTGTCCTAGTGTGCTCACCTCTTTGTCACTTATAGCAGCCTTCAGAAATCTCACAAGAAACACGTAGGGTGTCGGAACAGTCAAGTACCACTCGAGCTTGTTAAGGATGCCCTTTTCCATGCCCAATATCTGCTCTCTGGAATAGGCACTGTCTGATATGCATATGAAGTCATTGACCTGCACCACATTCCAATTCACTTATACATGCATACATTGCCAATCCTAGAACATGTAGTAAAAGACTGGCTGATACGTACCTCTGGAGCCCAAATTTCCTCGTACTTGCTAGCTATGAGCATGGCGGCAACTCCCACCAGCTGCAGTTCTCTCCTCAAGACCGTCTCCATTGAAAGGTAACGGTCGACTATGTAAAACGTTAGGTAGAGGGTCTCAGGCATCAGCTCAAATTTATGGTGCACTTCAATCAACCAGTCAGCCAGTATGGCTCTCATCTTGGGGTTTATCTCTATTTGGGCGTCCATGTAGTCATGAGGCCTGCTAGAGTGCTGCATCACCAGATCGAATGAGTTTCAAGCAAAGATTCTGGAAAGAAGCAAATTTTGCACATTGAGTTGACAGTTTAGTAGTTTACCTCAGCAAGTTTGTAGAACTTGTAAATGTCTTCAATGTAATCCACGACGGCCAGTTCATCCTGCGCATCTGCTGAGTCAATGTCATGAGTTAGATCCTTGGGTTTGTCAGCGATTCCACAAGCAACCTGAAACGAAAGGAAACGGAAGAAATTGTTAACAGCCATTACATACGGAGTGTAAATACCACGATCGATTACTGATCTTATCACAGCTTCTTATCACCTTGCTTCGAGCTGTGAGTACAGAAGTAAGCGTGTGAACTTTCTTCTTCAAAGATTTGCTGCTGGAGAGAGTCTTTGCAGAGTCGTCCTTTGAAGAATCTTCATCAGCGTCATGGTTTACTTCAACAACTTTTTCAGTTGAGACCTTTTTCTCCTCCTTAATGGCGTCTCTCGCATCGGCCTTTACAGGAATGTTCGCAGGTTTCTGTAGTTAAACCAAAGTTCGTTTAGCCAAAAACAAAAACAAAAAAAAAAAAACAAGTGCAGCTGTGCGCTATATAAAACCATAAAAGAAGTAAACTGCATGCGAACATGCTGTACCTTGTTCGCGATAGGTGCTGCTGCTGTTGCTTGTGAATTAGCAAGGAGCTGAGCGCAAAAACTTCTTGTGATTGGACGATTGATCTGTGCCTTCCCGTCCAGTCGGATGTCCACTAGATTGCCAATGTCCCCAAGCGCGCGCCTATTTTTCCCTTGTGCTCCAGCACCAACCACCTTTTGCTTGCCCGCAGGCCCACCATCAGCTGCAGTTTAAATGGAACCTAACGTGTTAACAATTTATCAGCTATAAGAATGAGCGTCGGTTCGAGGCGACAGAAACCATCTGAAGAATCACGACATGGCAGTGGGAAAAGAACATAGTTCTGTGACTATATAACGAATTCGTCATGTCGGGAAAAACATAGGTGTTCCTTGTGAAATCAACATCAAGCAGGAACTGAATCTTAAAATAGAGAACTTCCCTGGAAGAGCATCTCCTAAGAAACAAAACAAAACGTTCAAAAGAATAAACGGAGCCCAAACAATGGCCCAGATTCGATATATATAGTATAGAAAGTGGCATCTGAATCTGAAATAAAGATTAACAAAAATATTGGGCATTAAAAAAACACATGAAAAAACATTCGAGATGGCAGAACAAAACAATCACAAACACAGCAAAAGATTGGGCATGAAGCATCAAAATTCACCCAGAGCCCGTGCCAAAAGAGCGATCTTTATACCTCGTTGTTGTTGTTGCTGCTGCTGCTGTTGGGAAACGACAGCAGCTACGGGATTTCTTGACGCCATGTCTACGATTCCTTCTTCTCGCTGCTGACGCTGGCCCTCCCCCTCGGCTTCTTCTTCTGCGCTCTGCCAGAAGAGAGTAGAGAACACCGAGGAGAGGAACGCGTGCAAACGAGCTCCTCTCGACTCCCCCCTCTCTCCCCTTCCGCCGATAGCCGCCACCGTCTCCGGGTCAAAACGTCTCCTCGCGTCCTGCTACTTCACTCCGTCTGCCTCTTTTACTCTTGCTCTCCAGGTCAAAACGCGCGGCACAGAGGAGGTGAAGTAATGAAGGAGATTGGGGTTAAAACGGAGAGGCGGCTCCGAGCGCGGAGCGCCTGGTGGCTCCAACGGTCGAGTAATTTCGAAATCGCAACGGTCGGTCCCGGGTGGATCCGACGGCTCGCGGTGGGGAAATGGGGGAGCGTGGTCCGAAAGAGTAGCCGTTATGGAGCGCGTACCGCATATTAACATTTAACATTAATGAAAGATAACATGGGCGCACGTGCAGGTCCATTGATTTACTAACTAAAACAATTAGAAAAATGGAAAATGGGATTATTGGAAATATTTGCTTCGGGGATGAAAACTTAATGCACCGACAGGTCAATATAAATGCGGTAGTCTTTCTTTAATTAAAACAAATCTGTTATTTTTCGGGTGGTGGAAATTTTGTTCTCGATACTTTATTATAAACATTTTTTTGTTATATTAATATTAAATAATATTTTCCTACATAAGTTGAAAGGAACTCTTAGTATAGTCATTTGTATACATAATGTGTATATAATTAAGCAATTATATATTTATATGTGCCAAAATGCAAAAATATATTTGTTTGAAGCCCTAACTATTTTTAATTAGTTTGAGCTTCATCGAATTCATCGGATGCCACGTAGATTTATTACAATTTAATTAATTTCGGATGCCACTCTATATCGGCCGGCCAGCATCGATTTTAAGCTCGGTTATTTTTCTTACACACCTGTCATTTTTTTCTTCATATATAAAGTATCTTGTTAATTTGAAGAAACCTGGTTTTTGACGTAACATACTTTCAATTATTGTGGCTAATTAAAATCATGATATAAAATGGAAAATGCGTCTAAGATAAGTAGTTTGTCATGTCTTAATTTCATAAATATATATATATATATATATCAGGTGTACCCATAATTCAGTAGCACAATATTATGAAATTTAATATTAGAGTAGTGGCGGAGCCCGACTAAATTTATAGTGGGTCATACATAACTCTAAAAAATTTTAAATTATTATTAACATATATGATAAAATTTTCATATATTTTTTAATTATATTGTGTAAAAATATTATTTTTTATTATCAAAATTATATCGACTTTATATTTAAATAATATATATATAAAATCAAAATTAAGTGCATAATTGTAAAATTATTAATGATATATTGATATAAATGATACAAGTAAATTATATTTATCATGCAATTATATAACTTAAGTTAATTGTGAATATATATAATTATTAAAGATATTATTCTATTTTTTATGAAATATAATAAGATTATAACAAAAAAATAATAAGAAGAAATGTATAATTTAAAAGTGAATATATTTTTCATGATAAGTGGTATAACCTGCTCCATCTATTTACGATGATAATAAAAATAAATTATATTTATTATCAAATGAAAAGTAAGAAAAATGATGTTTTAGCATATTCAATTAATAAGATCATGAAATATAATCTCCTAATGATATATTAATGAAACTTCTTATGTATGAAATTACATAATTTAAGCTAATTGAGATAAAAAAAATTATTTTAAGAAATATATTATTTTATTTAATTATGCAATACTACAATACTCTATAAAAAAAGTATAATAAATAGAGATATATAATTTAAGAGAGAAATAATATTTCTAATAGTAATTAATATAATATGCTTCATATGATAATAAGATAATTTGTATACATAATGCAAGAAAAAAGATTGCTTGGTTCGGCCGAACCTGCAACCCTCGGGCTGATGAGTACTGCACCAAGCATATGGGGTGGTACTAATAATCTATTTATCCAGTGGGTGCACGGGCACCCACTGGCAATCATGTGACTCCATCACTGTATTAGAGCATACATATATCGTTATGATTAATCAATTAGTTACTTTAATATATTTCCCCTCATTTTTTATATAAAGAAGTATGTTGTGTTGCAGGAATATTATATTTGTTTGGTAGTGATTTATCTACAATGTTTTACTAGGTTTATGAATGTATACCAACAAGAAGATTTAAGCAATAACATTTATTCAAAGAGATTACCAAAGCATATTTTGTAAAGCATATATAGTTTAGGGTAAAATGAATATGTGAAGCGGCATTTCTTTTACACTGTGTGAAGCATAATTTCAATCGTTCATATGTAAGATTTTTTCCTAAATCTCATGAGATTTTACACTCTCACAGCCTCCTCTCTCTCCCTCGATCGATCTCTTTCACTGACCTGGAGGCTGCAGCTGCGGAGAGAGAGGGAGGGTGAAAAGATAGAGGGAAAGATCAAAAGAGAGAGGGGTCACTCTCACCCTCGCTCACCCACCGCCTCCCCTGCCACAGTCACATGTCTCCCAGCCTTCGCATCCACCTCTTCCACTATCATCCACTCTTCGTCGGCGTCGCCATAGTCGTCCGTTAAGGCGCCACCTCCTAGATCTTTGCACCCCTCTCCCTCATTGCCCCGACCTCCGCCACGCCTCCATCTTCCCGACCTTGCCACCGACCACACCATTTCGGGGGTACCTCCAGCTCTGCATCCCGGGATCGGAGAAGTCGTGTTCCTCACCATCGCAGGGAGAGAGAGGGGGAAGGCAAAATCTTGCGGTCATCTGATTTCATCTGGATCATTCAGATCATGCGTCTTCTTCGAACTATTGGATCGCATCTGGACGATTGAGATTTTGTTTCACACGATGTGAAGTAAATGCCGCTTCACAAATTTATTTTACCATATAGTTTATAGGTTTTTAAATTTGGTGAATCCTTTTGTTGCAAGTGCACTTATGGGAGTGTTTGGATCCTGCCAAGTGCAATACTATAGAAAGAGGAACTATATGTATATATACACTACTCAATTTGAATGGAACAATATATAATTATTTGATTCTCATATTTCATATGTTTATATAAAGTATAACAATTTTTTTCACTGATTTTAAATTTTGCTAATGCTTGTTGCAAATAAAATTAAACGTGTCATATAAGATTGGTCTTTCCCAAGTAGCTGACCTTTGTTTGAATGGAAGATTTAGGAGGAATGTGTTAAGTTTAATTGGGGTGGATTGTGTTTTTAAAAATTAAACTTTATTTGATTACTATTTTCATTATATGACTCAAAATTAAACTCATCAAATTGATAACCTTTTTAGGATTAAAAATAATTCTTCTCACTCTACTCTTTATCTCTTCTCATTCAAAGTAGAAACAATATAATCATTTTAAATATAGCAAAAATATTTCCATGACTTAATCTTCCCTAACACATGCATTAAAATTTATATCCATACAAATAATTGATCAAATTAACTCAACCCATCATATATATTTATATCCAAACATGACTTATACACTCACCACACTCAATCTCACCAACCTTACCACACCATCCTAACTCATCCCTCCATTATTAAATTATCTGTTGCGAATAGAACACCGAGGATCGATGAATAATCAAAACAATGAAAAAAAGAGAAGATGAACACAGAGATTTAACGTGGTAAAACTCTCTTGATCAATGTGAACAAGAGAGAAACATCAACGGGCAAAGGAGGCCGCCGCAAAAAATTTTTACTATGAGCCAAAAGAGTGTACATCATATAAAACCCTAACCCTCATATATAAAGGTCCATACCGCGGTGACCCAAGCCCTCCGCTTCCCCCACGAGAATCAGTGGCGGGCTACGGGCTTGGGCCTAACGGCCCAAGCCCTCCGCTTTCGCCACAGATTCTCATTTTTTCTCCTTTTTCATTTTTTTTCTTTCATAATTTTGAGTACAGGGTACATAATTCAATGCACATCAACAAATCTTCACCTTGACTTTAATTTCACAAAACTCTCAAAAATAAAATTCTCAACATGCTCTCCTTTACCGAATGGCCCACGAGGGCCTAACTTGATCTTTGCGTAACGTCCGCCAAGTCTAAACAATAGTCGAACTTGGCAATAGGTAAGCTCTTTGTCATCATATCTGCTGGATTGTCATGTGTGCTAATCTTCTGAACTTGAACATCTTACTTTTCCGCAATATCTCGAACAAAATGATATCCCACATCTATATGTTTTATTTTATCGTAATGCATTTGATCTTTTGTAAGATGTATTGCACTCTGACTATCACAATATATGACAGCAGCTTCCTCTTTCATAATGAGCTCTTCAACTAATCCTCTCAATCAGATAGCTTCTTTCACAGCTTCAGTGATGGCCATGTATTCAGCTTCAGTAGTGAATAATGCTACTGTATCCTGCAAAATAGCTTTCCAACTCACAGCACAATCAGTAATAGTAAAGATATAACCAGTTAGGGACATTCTTCTACAACATAGCCAACCAGTCCAGCTGAATTTCTACCAAATTCCAAACATACATCAGAAGTACCTCTTAAATATCTCAGTATCCACTTAACAACTTCATAGTGCTTCTTTCCTTCATTAGACATATATCTACTAACAACACTGACAGCATGAGATATATCTGGACGAGTGCAAACCATTGCATACATAATGCTACCAACTGCACTACAGTAAGAAACTTTTGACATATACATTTTGTCTTCATCAGATTGAGGTGAACATGAAGCTGAAAGTTTAAAGTGTGATGCAATCGGTGTACTGACAGTTTTAGTATTCTGCATTCCAAAACGCTTCAAAACTTTTTTAATATATTTTTGCTGAGACAGAAATAGTCTTCCTGAACTTTTATCTCTAAAAATTTACATTCTCAAAATCTTCTTTCCTGCTCCAAGATCCTTCATCTCAAATTCAGAACTTAATTTATTTTTCAAAATATTAATTTCAGATATATCTTTCGCTGCAATTAACATATCATCAACATAGAGCAACAAAAAGATGAATGAACCATCTGCAAGTTGATTTAAATAAACACAACTATTATATTTGCTTCTATCAAAACCAATACTCAACATGAATGAATCAAACCTTTTATACCACTGCCGAGGGGATTGTTTAAGTCCATACAAGGACTTCTTCAGATGGCAAACTTGATCTTCTCTACCTTCAACATGAAAACCCTCTGGCTGCTTCATATATATATATCTTCTTCTAGATCGTCATGTAAGAATGCAGTCTTAACATCTAGTTGCTCAAGTTCAAGATTCTGCAAAACAACAATAGCAAGCAAAGTACGAATAGAAGTATGTTTCACAACTGGAGAGAACACATCATGAAAATCAACACTCTCCACCTGATTGTACCCTTTTGCCACCAATCTTGCTTTGTACTTTGTCTCTTCATTATTGATTCTTTCTTCTTGAACACCCATTTGCAGCCAACAATTTTCTTATTCACGGATTATTTTACAAGATCCCAAGTGCTATTAACCACTTATTACAATCAGGACTTCGAATAGCTTCAAAATAGGAGGAAGGATTAGGTAACTCAATATCTTCAACAACACTTAATGCATAAACGACCAGTTCTTCAAATTCGAGCCTTTGAGGTGCTTTTATTTCTCTCCTCAGTCTATCATGAGCTAACATGTATTATTGCTGAACTTGAGGTGATGTATGAACTTCAGGATCATCAGGAGTATCATTCTTTTCATCAGAAGAATTTGACAGTTCTAACTCCACCTTCTCCAAAGTTTTCTGCTTTTATGTATCACCAATAATAGACAAATCCTTTTTCGAGTGAAGCATCACAGATTCGTCAAAAGTAACATCTCTACTGATAATAATTTTTTTGATTTCAGGACACCATAATCTATAACCTTTAACACCAGATTTATAACCAAGAAATATGCACTTCCTAGCTTTAGGTTCAAGCTTTCCATCATTAATATGTGCATATGTAGGACAACCGAAAATTCTTAAATGTGAGTAATTAGGAGAATTACCTGACCACACTTTTTCAGAAATTTTTAAGTCTAAGGATCGGTGAAGAGACCGATTCACTAAGTGACATGCCAAGTTAATAGCCTCTGCCCAAAACTCCTTGCCAAGTTCCGCATTTGACAGCATACATCGTGCTCTTTCTAGTAGAGTTCTATTTATTCTTTCTGCGACTCCATTATGCTGTGGAGTTCTCACAACTGTGTGATGCCTTGCAATACCTTCTTTGTCACAGAATTCATTGAACTTAGAATTACAGAATTCTAGTCTATTATCAGTCATCAGCATTTTCACAACTTTTCCAGATTGCTTCTCTAGCAAAGTTTTCCATGACTTGAATGTTTCAAATACATCATCTTTATACTTTAGAAAATAGACCCAAACTTTTCTAGAGAAATCATCAATAAATGTCAGCAAATACTTATTTCCTCCTTTCGAAGAAACCTGAGAAGGACCCCATAAATCTGAATGGATGTAATCAAGGGTTCCCTTTGTCTTAAGAATGGCTGAGCCGAAACTAACTCTCTTCTACTTTCCGAAGATACAATGCTCACACTGCTCTAACTTTCCAACTTTTGCACCAGGAACTGCTACACCGACATCTGCAACTTCAGCCTTCTGATTTTCCTTCTCGTTGCCATCGTTAATCCTTTTATTCTTATTATGTAATTTGTAACACTCTGCTTTGATATGACCATTCTTCTTGCAATAATTGCAGACTTTATCTCTGTTCTTCGACTTGGATCTGGATCTATCTTGATTTTGATTTCTCGTCTGATGTCTGCCTCTTGCGATCAGACTTGAGGCTTGATCCCAATTCATTATCCAACTTTTCTTTGCTCAGCAGTCTGCCCTTAACATCTTCAAACGTGAGTTTGTCCCTACCGTAGATCATCGTCTCCTTAAAGGTTTTATATGAAGATGGCAGAGAACAAAGAAGTAATAGGGCCTGATCTTCATCATCAACCTTTGCATCTACATTCTTTAAATCATTGATTAGGGTAATGAACTCACTGATATGTGATTTGATCGACGTACCTTCGACCATACGAAAGGTGTACAGCCGCTGCTTCAACACAAGTCGATTCGCTAGGGTTTTCGTCAGATATAGAGTTTCCAACTTCGTCCAAAGACCGGCCGTCATCTTTTCTGCGAGAACTTCCTGAAGAACATCGTTCGTCAGGCACAACTGAATCGCAAACATGGCCTTCTCGTCGAGATCCTCTCAGGCGAACGCCTCCATGGCATCAGGCTTTTGACCCGACAGCGCCTTCTTCAACCCATTCTGAACCAGGATGGCATGCATCCGAACCTGCCACAAACTGAAATTTGTGTTCCCGTCGAACTTCGTTGTAGTCATCTTCGCGGAAAGAAACTCGACTCTGATACCAATTTGTTGCGAATAGAACACCGAGGATCGATGAATAATCAAAACAAAGAAAGAAAGAGAAGATGAATATAGAGATTTAACGTGATAAAACTCTCTTGATCAATGTGAACAAGAGAGAAACATCCACGGGTAAAGGAGGTCGCCGTCAGAAATTTTTACTATGAGCCAAAAGAGAATGTACATCATATAAAACCCTAACCCTCATATATAAAAGTCCATACCGCGGCGGCCCAAGCCCTCCGCTTCCGCCACAGATTCTCATTTTTCCTTCTTTTTCATTTTTTTCTTTCATAATTTTGAGTATAGGGTACATAATTCAAGGCACATCAACATTATCAAACAAACTCTAAAGGATCCATTTAAAACAATATCCTAATAGTTCAAGTGATTGCAAATTTAATAAAAAAAAGAGAAGAAAAATATGTTTATAGAAGTGGACATGAAAAATGTTTTTGATAAAATTTCTTGTCCAGTTGTTTTGAATTAAAAGTTATGAACCACCCCCTTCTGCCACCCACAATTCACTTCATTCTATTTTTGTGTTGTATTAATGGCTCACACAACCCTTTAAGGGTAACAAACAAATTAAGGCGATCCACTCTCAAATTATTTTGTTATCATAACATCTCAAGTGTTTTACATCTTTTGTAAATAAAAAGGTATCCCTTTGACAACTTAATTATACCCTTCGAAATATTTTTTTTATATTAAGTCTTATTATTTGATGATGACCAACTTATATCAATGGCAATCCTAGATTATGAAATGCATTTCTTTATCTTACTTTTCATAGAATATCAATTATTCCCTCCAAAAACTCAATGCCAAAAAGAGAAATCACAATTGAGGAACCTTTAAAGTGACAATAAGCTCATACCCATTCATGTTAATCTCTTTTAACTTTTTTTAAAAAATATCATTTGGACTATTTGTCTTAAAAAAGAAATTTCTTAATCAAGATGATTGAATTACATTAGTTAGATCTATCCTGAAAGCTCCATCTAATGGAATTATAGAACCTTTTAAAAAATATAGTCTAGAAAATTTTTATAATCATGCAAGGGGCAAAAGGAGTGTCCATCTTATTAATTTTGAAACAACACAATTGTCTGAAAGTATGGGAGCACTTGACATAAAAAATACCTACCTAATTAGATCATCTTTGTTGGTAAAGAGAGTGCTACAACATCCATCGTTTTAATCTTGAACAAATACCAATGCAAACATCCATGGGAGAAAACATGGATCTAAACAATATTCCCTTAACTAGAAAATGATCATATAAACTATGATAGATATAATATTAAGAATAAAAAATATATTGATAATAGTGTCGACAACCATCCTAGTAGGTCAATGGATTTCTTGCCTATTTTTATAAATGTCTATGCTCCTCTACATTTCTT
This sequence comes from Pontederia crassipes, assembly GCA_030549335.1. Taxonomy (NCBI): domain Eukaryota; kingdom Viridiplantae; phylum Streptophyta; class Magnoliopsida; order Commelinales; family Pontederiaceae; genus Pontederia; species Pontederia crassipes. The sequence goes on from CM060190.1 coordinate 44,883,806, forward strand.
TATCTATGAATAGACAAAATTGAAATGCTCATCCACTCAACATGTACTTTAGTAGTATTATTGACAAAATTATATTTATTTATGTACTTGAAGAACCCAATCATGACTAGTGGATAGAGGTGAAGAAATGTGATGCACAGCCCGACATGCTGTCAACACAGCCCTCAGATGTGCCAACCTGACTCGGCTTGGGCCAACGGTCATGCCCAAGCCAAATCATGTCAGGCACAACCCGAACCAAGCACAATAAACTTGAATCCTTGCTCGTCCCAACATGATTTAGCATGTTTCTTTTGTTTTTTTAATTGTTTGTGTCACGGACAAGAGACACATCCTTGAGTGAGCCTCGTGATTTTGACAATTCACGCCTTCGAGATGACACTTAAAAAAAGGGAGATTTGCGAGAGAGGGTGAGTCATGAAACATCGAGTAACTAAGACAATATATATATATATATATATATATTATATATGTATTGTGTATATCTAGTCGTGCACTAGTGCCGGAGCTAGAAACATTTTCCAGTGGGTTCACCATTTATCATCAACTTATTAGTTATTAGAGACAAAAAAAAAATAATATTATTCTTTAACATTGAATCAATTTTAATTTTTATTGCATTTCTAATAAAAATATTAGATAAAAGACCTTTAAGTAAATATATTCTTTTCAACCTAACATGCAAAACGTGATATTTTTTTGAATTTTGTAAATATTAATATAGCTAGCTAAATATATATATATATATATATATATATATATATTATAGACAATTCAATTGATTTATTATAAGAAGATTAACAACATAAAAGTCTTAGCTATAATGTACAATACCAAATATAAATATTTGGTTATAATAATATAAAAATAGTTAGTTAAAACTAACCCACCATTTCTTCAGGAAAAAAATATAATTCAAATCATACATGTAGATGAGTTTCGAACCTACGTCCTCTAAGAAGAACAAAGTCTACTTTACCACTAGACCACTATCAAAGAAGTGTTAAAATATTCACTACATATATAATATCAGATTCAGTGCCTGCACTTGTAGGCATGGGCACTCACCTGGCTCCGCCCTTATCATGCATTTATGGTCGTACGCCTCCTCACTAGTCACTCATCAGTGAGTGTTGAGTGAAATTGACTAGACGAGTGACGATACTACATATATATATATAATATAATATATACATAGTTCACTTGATAGGTTTATGACTTGACAGTCTAAAAATTTGTGGCTTCGTGCTTGACAATTGATAGTTGACAATACCGTGTAAAAAAGAAGTACCCATCCAGAGCAAAAAAAGTCAAAAAGGTAAAAAAGGCAAAAAATCTTGGATAGGCCTAGCCTGGCTCTAGCCCGGCTCGGCCTAACCTCTATGATTGGCCTAGGCGGGTCGGGCCTAAAAGGGGAAAAAAATGGATGCTCAGCCCGACATGATTAGGCCGCGCTGAGCTGGCCAAACGTGGGGTTGGCACGACATGATACGATTTTACGTCGGAGCGTACTGGTTCGATCAAATCCGATTTGACCAACCCAATCCTCGGCACAACCCGACATGAATGTCCATCTCTACTAGTGGATATGGGTAAAGGATATCCATGACCATGCCACTATAAGTTTGTGTCTCAATTTCTAAATGAGTCAACTCGTACTCTACATCTCATAGCAATGGTTGGACCAACCGGAGCCCTACTTGGAATATTCTCATTCCTCATGGATTGTCAAACTTTATGTAGAAACTCACTCACAGTATATGCCTATTAAAGACTAGAATAATAACATTGACCCATCCATAAACCCTCTACATACCCTTTTTGTGGATGACATATTGAAACAAATTGTCACTTTTTTCTATTATTGCCAAACAAATCTTCAACTTTGAACTTTATTCTAAAACAAGTGGTCTTATAATTGTTGGAATTGGTGAATACTTCAGGGCCCCTTGTTTTTCACACCGGGTTCGCCCATGTGAGCTTAGGAGAATCTGAGTATTATCCAATTAACAGTGTTGCTGGCGTATGAACGAAAGGGGGGGTTCGGGGGGCCTCACCGTCGGTGAGCGGGCGGGGGTTTGGGGGCAACACTCCCGAAACCTAGACGGGTTTTGGACTTTTGTTTAACCACCCCGTGTGGTTCGAATTAGGTTTTTTCTCTATTTTATTCGGATTTTGAACCCGTTTGAGAGAGACTATTTATAACCTATTTTCAAATGTAATCTGTGTGGCGGCTGTAAACCTAAATAATATAGTGGAACCTCTTTGCAGAACTTAACCCTAATCTCAAGGGTGAACTTAGGTAAATTCGTGTGTCTTCTCTATTTTTCTGCAATCTCTTCGCGATTTTCTCTCCATGTTCTCGAATTTTCCCATCAATAATTTCATCCATTTTGCATCTTGATTAGTGGATAATTGATACTAATGGGTGAGGATCTCACTATCCATTTGAAGAAATTTATGTTGTCTCAAATCATATTATGTCTTTGGGTTTATGAAAAATTCAAATGAATTCATTTTATATCTAGGCAGTCCACCATTTCCATTAGCGTATAATAAACCCTTGTGAATCAATTGCAGACGATGGGAGTTCATTTCTCTAAGTTGGGTTATGTTCCACATTGATGGCTCCTTTACGGACTTGAGAGGAAGTGGATGTGGGCTACCTTCTAGAATCATCTAATGGTGAGTTTATATGTGTAAGGGCAATCCCTAAATATGCTTTCCAACTATTCTAGTTACTAAAGCATGGGTGTTATATTGTCAACTCCTCAAGTGTCACCAATTGATATTAAGAAAATTTTGGGTTGATAGCGACCCCCCGAAACTTGATTTTCATCATCAAGAAGAAGTTAATCGTCTGAGGAATCTCATACTTGTTAGCTGAAATGTAATAGAACAACTAGATCATTTTGTTGCTAAGTACGACTTTCATGAAGATGCCACAATTTTTTACAAACCTAGGTAGTTCTTATTTGCACCTTTTTTGTGGAGAGGTCTACTTAAGGCCTTCAAGAATTTTTATATCAATACCTTTCTGAATTCTTTGTTAATAAATTAATTAGCTTCTTAAAATAAGAAGAAGTTTATATTTACATCATAAATATTGTTGCTACATTTCTTGCCACAAGCCATTATTAAGAAGTCATTAGTGAGTTTCATTTTTCATTGTGAAAAATACTGTAGTACTTCTTCACTATCAAATTTCTCTACATAAGAAGATTGGATGCATATTAGAAAGTATGATTCACATCTTTATGTGCCAATAGAGATCTAAGTGACTTTGCAAAACAACATCACTCATGTCAATAACATGAGAAATAGAATAATATTTCATTTTGGAAATGGCAAAATCATCGAGCATATATATAATGCAAACCATTCTCTATTTGGATGTCCTAAGTAAAACTATTGTGATCGAATTAGGAAATTTCAATATATGTTTCTGATATGCATATATACATGCATAGAATTTTATGCTCCATAAAGCATTTATGTCCTATTTTAGTATATCTTTAAAGTTAAATTCTTCTACATAGGCAAACGTGATATCTTTTATTGAATATCTTGTAGCATCTGAATTTATTACTTTTCATATCTTTTAAAACCAAATTATGTTTGTCTATATGCATTTTCTTTCGGAACCATAATGTTTTATCATTTTATCCCCTGATTTTATTTTGTTGTCTATAATTTTCCAACAATAATAGAATTCATTTCAGCTCGAAGTTGCTTTATATCTCAAATGAGCTAAATCTATATTTTAGAGCTATTGTAGCTCGTCATTTGTGTGGTTTGAGCATTTTGATTATTAATCTTTTATGCTAGCACTTTGATTTCTTTATATTTAATGCAACATTCCGAGTTTATTTGCGTTGTTTGATTTGAGAGATTGATAAATCGTCTCCTTATGTATCTTATCTATATTACTTAGTATCATTTGGTGATTGTGTTTCTCGAAATTGCATTACATTTGCACTAACTCGAAAGAAGTTTGTGATATTTGATTGTTGTGTTTAATGTGAGATTCTTGGGAGGAGAGGACTGAGAGGAGCTTTTATCCTTATATAGAGTCATTTCAAGCTACGATAGTAGTCAAAATAATGTCCTTTGTCATATTGTTATAGTGAGAGCTGAATAACAAAGTAGATGTGTGAATGTTGTAATCTTAGCATGATATTTTTACCCACAAATTCACACACATGGATGCCACCATCAAAATTAGCACCAAAATCGATTTTCTATTTGTATTTATGTTTCTATTAGTTTTTTTTTTCAAGATCTTGTACTCAACATATAATAAACACAATAACTTAAATTACACTTTAAATTAATTTTATTAGTATATGATTTTTAAAACTCTGAAGTGTATTGTCCTGACTATAATTGATTTTAGATTTCGCATCATTGCACACGAATTTTCACATGTTGATTTTCAATTATTTACTTTTCTTAGCATGATAAGTATCATTAGCCATATTACATAATACATCATCTCAATAATAAGTTCTTGTTGAATACTAGTAATATTACAATCTTTGTTACTTTTATTTTGTAATATAATTTGTTTAGTATTTATTATGTTTTGATTGTTTTGTCAATTTTATTGCTACATTTATAAATATTTAATTTTAAATATTATGCAATTAATCTAAATGATTTGTTCTAAGGTTTTTATACAATGACTAATATTTTATTATGTATATAGTTCACGTATATTTACCTATTGCATTATCTACTTAATGTATGTGCCTGCAAGTCAACTTAAATTAGGGGTGTTCACTGAGTCGAATTGATCCATGAACCTGATGACCGGATCCGATCCGAACCAATTTGGATCGAATCGATGATTGAGTCGAATTTGTTCACCGAACGAGTTAGATCTGACCCGTGAACACCCCTAACTTCAATACCAAGTCACATTAAGTTACCATGTCACATTGACACCGCCAAAGCCACTAGTTGATGAGCCACTATTGAGGGCTGATGAACCATCTAAGGAAGATGTAAATATTAATAGGGAAAGGAGTTGGCGTATGGCTGGGGAAAAAATAAGTAAAAAAAAATATGGGAAGAAAGAAAAATAGAAAACATGGGAGTGATTGTGGATAAAGATTGAATTGTGACAATAATAATATAATTTTTTTATAAAGTTATAAATATAATTTTAATGCCGATATTTTACTACTATTATGTTGTTATATATTAAAGCTTTCTTATTCGCTGATAAATGTTATATGCATTTTAATTCTGAAATTACTATAAATAACACTGTAGCAAAATAATTTATAATTTAGTAGAACTATAAATGGAACAATTTCTTCTACTCTTATTTTTGTAATCATAAAAGAGGTTTGTTGAGTATTGACAATGCATTATAGAAAAGTCAATTAAATAAGCATGAACAACCCAACATTAAAAAAAGTGATTAATATATAAAGATATATACTCACTGCACCAATCAGGTCTGTATTCTCAGTCTCAAATTGTTATAGTTTATTATTATTATTATAATGTTAAAAAATATATGACACTTCAAGCAAATCCACGTGGACTCCAACGTCACTTGATCATCCCTTGATCCATCACCATCTTGTTGTCGTGGGCACCATCGATATCAATATGTTGCACCACCACCAACGGCTGCATCTTTCTTGTTATATAATTAGTCGTTGCAAAGTCATGTAGTAGTTTATTCCCAAGTTCCCTTTGAAGGATCCATGTCCCTGTGGACCAAGTCTTACACAAGAATACAAGAATGAGAGACCTCAAACTATGATCGGCTCCAAACTCAGCAATCTCTTTCTCCCTCTCTCTCCCATAATATCTTTTCACAACTAATAAGATGTCATTGCCAGGTGTTGCACCTACTTTATAAAAGTGATTCTCTCTCTATACACACACATATATACATATATGTATATATGTATATAGTTTTATTGGTATTTATGGCTTGTGGAGGCCACGGTTGGTTGATCATCCAAACCTGCCTAAGGCCCCCTCCAGCTGTGGATGATGCACTGCTACTGTATATTTCTTTTTTATATACATATGTAATGTTGATGAACGATACATGATCTGCTTGATATAAATTAGGTCTGCTAAATGAGTCATGAACAGCAGGAGATTATCATCATATCTGAATATATCTGCAAGTAATGAATGATAGACAAATCTCATAGCATGCAAATTAGAGATAAACAAAGGATAGTGTACATACATGCTTCATCTATGTGCTTTGCATGTTGAACACTTGGACCAGTGGACCTTTGATTCCACACAGCAGCTGCTATCAAACTTACCTAGTTGGTTTACTTGCTTGCACACCTAACAACTGGATTTGAGGGATCCCTGCTTCCAGCTTGCATTGCTGCTTGCCACATCGACCTGCTGTGGTGGCAAACCACAACAATGATAGTTTATCATGATATGTGTGCTGGATGGATGAGGACATACATACATGCAACATAAACTTTTTCTTTTGTTTTTTTTAATCTCATTTTTTTAGACTTAGACCCCTAGATAGATTTCTCTTCACCATTAAGCATTCAATGATGGCTAATGAACATATGGCTTTCCATGCATTCCAGGATCACTGGAATTCTTAGGTTTCATTATTGGGCACCAAGCTATGAGAGTAGTCTGTAATTAGATTAATAGATTCATCATTGCATAAGGTAAATGAAATTAATTATAACTTAGATATATTTTTTAAAGTTGTTAATAATTCGTTATTAATAGTTATGCGCATGATTAATATATTGAAAGTTGACTTATTATCAAATTCAATTAATTTGGTAAGTAAAATCATCTACATCACATATTTAAAAGGGGAGGCTCCAACAAAAATATTTATTATTCACAAAATTTAAATTTAAATTTTTATTTAATAATGAACCGCTTGTTACTCTACCATGAATCACAATAATAGTATAATAGTCAAATTGAAATAAACAGATAGAGGCATCACGTCACCTCCTTTAAATTGATTTGGATTGGTGGGTGAAAGAAAGAGGAAGAAATCATTTATATCTGAATAATTCATTTTATAAGCACAATAGCATGCTTGCAAAATATTAATGGTCAGTTGTCATCCTTCATATTTCTTTCCTAAAGAATGGAGAAGAAATCATTTCTACGAAAATGGTTGAAAAAAATTTAAAAAAAAAAATATTCACGAAGATATGACAAGGTCCTAGTTGTCTTTCTTAATTAGACGAGAAAGAAAGAGATCTTGATTTATTCCCAAATATCACCAACCAAATTCATGGCAGTATATTTTGGTTTTATCAATTTATATTATGGAGGGTCCTGTGCAAAAAGGGTTATTATTATTATTATTATTATTATTATTATTATTCAAATTAATACTTAATTTCAGCAAATAAATATAATTTATTTTGTAACTCTTTAACTACCTAATAAATGAAAAATATAAGGGTCAACAGACGGACAAAATTGTACATTCTAGTACCAAAACGTAACTATTTATTCCATCCAGAAAATGGAATACTTAAAATTATTTTAGTACTTTCCTCAGTTTTCTTGTGTTCTTGGCATCCAATATGAACCAAAATAATATGTTAAAAAAGCTGCGGAAATATAATTAATAATTTTTTCCTAATTGAATAAAAAAAGAAACAGCAGAAACGGAAGAAAAAAAAGAAATACAGCTAATACTTTTTTCCTAATGAAGTTTTTGCTTTACAGAAAAATATCTATTTGATTGAGGAATAAGAAAGAGAGGATAAAAGGGATCCTTAATGCCAAAGGCATCCTAGATTCAAGGACTCCCCACCCCCTTTGTAGGATTCTTATGATCACATTTGAAATCTTCTCCATTTTTTACTTTCTTCCCCTCCCCCAATTTCAACCCAACACCCTCCATCTCAGTTTCAATTTTGATGATAAAGAGGAGAGAAAGAGAAAAGAGAGAGAGAGAACGGTAAAGGTTGTCTCTGTCTGTCTGTCACTTGACCCTGCTCGTCTCCTCCCTTTACTACCCCCCTGTTCATTGGGCAAAAACTCATCCCAGTGTTCCCTGTCATCAATCACCCAAAGGAGCCAACTTTTCCTTTTCTTTCTCTCTCCAATTCGAAAAGAATAAACTATTCTTCCTCCTTTCCCTTGTTCACATTTGCTTTTGGAACTCTTCTTCTCCTCTTCGCCTTCTTCCTTCTCCTCTGCCGTTTCTCCACTTTTCGGCGACAGCGAGAGTAAAAACAAGCGGAAGCAAAAGGACGCTGAAGTGGAAGAAGTTCTGATCTTCGTTACCCTTAGTCCTCTGCAGCCCTTGATTTTGTAAGTTGGAAACTTCGATCGAGCGAGTTGCTCTCTCCGTTTCCGCGTTTGTTTTTCTTCTGGTAACTTGAATTTGAGTTGTTTTCGAAGTTTTCGCGGCGAAAGTAAGCAACTTTTTTTTTCTAGTTCTACTTGAACATAATCTGTGACCAGGCGGTGGCACTTCTTTACCATGGTTTCATGTTTTATTTTTTTGGTTGACCTAGTGGAATTTGATTGATCTTAAAGCTTCTGTCTCTGCAACTTCTTTTTTTTTATGACAAAAGGAAATGACTTTTATGCATTTTTTTTTGTTAATTTTATTATAGCTTCCGTAGGTTCCACATTTTTTTTCTTTACTTTTTGTTCATATTCAGTATCACTTATTGTTTTGGGTGTGTTGCATAAGTCCTCTTGTATTCAGTGAATTTACTGATTCTGAAGGAATGAAGAAGCCAACTTTTTGGTTATATTGCTGACATCTTCTGGTCTATGACATATCCATCCAGGTTTGACAGCGAATTATACTATCACCCGAGGAGAAAGAACATCTTCAAACTTGTTCGTCAAGTATCTTGATATATCTATAGAGCATGAGAAGTTTGCAATCATGACAAGGGCAGTGTGCGATTTTGATGACTCAATGCAAAAAGAGAGCTCTGCTTTGGTGTCGTCTGATGTTAACTTTGGTTCCAAACGGTTTCCACAATATCACATAGGTTCCAACAATATAATAATCGAGGTGAAGGAGAAACCTGATGAAGCTCCTCTTAAAGAAATTGTTGCAAGAGAGACTTTGCAGCTGATAGAGCAGCAGAGGCGTCTCTCTGTTCGTGACCTTGCAAAGAAATTCGAAGAGGGTTTGTGTGCTGCTACCAAATTTTCAGATGAGGTGTTATTCTATTACATAATCTTCTCAATGCATGCTTATTTTTAATGATGCACATCCGCTTTCTTTCAAATTCCTCTCATTTCTATACTTGAATACATGTACTATGTCATTTACAAACTCGACTTCTCAGGCAAAATGGAGAGAAGTGGCTTCACTTGATAGGCATGTTCTCTTGAAGAAACTCAGAGATGTTCTGGATTCGCTTAGAGGCCGTGTAGCTGGCCGTAACAAGGATGATGCTGATGAAGCCATATCCATGGTCAGCATTTTAGTGACATTTTCTTTTGTAATAATACTGTCATCTTTCTCAAGAAAAAAAAATGGCATCGTCCTATTGTGGGCCTTTGAATAAACATACTTTATGAACATTTAATTTGGTAAAACATTTAATTTTAGCTATCTGATCAGTTTGACATTTTTACTGGTTAACTATGGGAAGAATTTATGTCATCGCCTCAAAACAAATTGCTTTACCTGATGAAATTTTGTAATTCCTAAGGCGAAGCCAACATGAGTTGTTGAGGGCTCAAAGTACTTTCTGTTGCATCTATTGCTTTTTCCATCATGATATTGGAAGCTAAAGAAAAAAGTGAAGAAGGCTTCGGTTCACTACTCAGCTGAAGAGAGAAACATAATAGCTAAGGTTATGACTTATGAAAACACTGAAAAGCTATAGCTTGGTGATGCATAAGTGAGTGTCTGAATTGAAATCACTGGAATATGTTCCAGATATATTAAGCTTAGGATCATAAGGTGTACCTATTCTAAGATGTTTACAATATTCAGTTTAGACTTGAGAAAGTTAGTCTTCTGTAATAGTATTCGTAGAAGAACCTGTTATGACTATAATAATGGTTATGTGGAGCTTACATTTTGTGTCATGATAACTTTGTGTATGTTTAACATTACAGTTTCAAGTATTGCTTTCTTAATAAACCAAGTATAACATATAAGTTGACATCTTATTTGGGTGCTAGGAACCTTAGAAAAATGCTAATTTGAAAAAAAAAATTGATAGCATGTGTAAGGGCATTTTGATAGTATGACTTGCAAGTTTAAATTCCTTTAGCTTCCTGCTTTTATCTTCATCTTTATTGTATCCTGCACATTTTTGGATGTAATATTTTCATTTTATGCAAGTTAATATTGTTTTACATTCATATCTTGATTGTAGGTGCTAGTTTTCTGTAATAATGATAATCATGCCCTGAAAATGAAAGGGAAGTTACCAACATTTGTGAAGTATTACTGAGGACCCAGCCATCAACTAACATACCTTCTTTTTTTTTTTGCCAGCCATTTGAAATTTTGAATGAATTATTTCCTTTAATTGCTGAAAAGGTTTTTTTTTAGAGGAATTGCCGAAAAAGTATGCCTTTGAAATGGAGAAAAAGTACTAGCTTTATGATATGCTTCAACTGATCATGAAGCTTTTCAAGTTAAACAAATATGTTGTCACATGATTAAGTAGGTATATGTAAGGACTAGGCAAATCATGGAATCAGATATGTGAAATTGATGCAAGTTATGACAATGATGTAAGGACTAGGCAAATCATGGCATAAAACTGCTGGATAAAATTTATCTAGACTGTAAGTACGTGCATGCAATCTGGTGTTCTTTTGGAAGCTAATTTAGCAAATGTTGTATTCTTAAACATTTTTTTATGTTTCACAAGTAGTGTCAGGTTCATGTGATGCCAGGAAATTTACTTATTTCATGCTATTTCCCATATTTGACCACTATGTAAAATATTCCTAAAGAAATGTTAACATGTAAAATATGTGAGTCATCTGTCCTATTAACCATTGTTTACCCTTTCTATACAATACTAATCTGGTGCGCCCAGGATAATGTTTTTTATTTGACTGGCCTACATATATGCTTCTTGCAGGTTGAAGCGTTAGCAGTCCAATTAACTCAAAGAGAAGGGGAGCTACTTCATGAGAAAGCTGAAGTGAAAAAACTATCAAGCTTCCTCAAGCGGGTAGTGAATCTGTTTGTACCAGAAACTTATGGTTACTTCAGTTTTAATTTCTGTTATTTGAAATTTCCATATATTAAGATGTTTATATTTTCTCGTAGCTTTTGTGTAAATTCTGAATGTTTACTCCTAGGTTAGTGGAGTCGTTGGATGGACTCGTGCAATCATTTCTTCATGGTGTCATGTCAAACTATATTGTTGGTGAATGTCCTGAGATGTTAGAGATTTTGTTCATTGTACATGATTTTTAAAAAAAAAATTCTTGTGTTATCTTCTATTTTAACTGAATCTTACATTGTTGTTTAGGTAAAACGAAATTGTAGATTTATTGTACGAATATTTCTCACTCTGAAGATTTCTTTCAAGGTTGTTGTGGTTTATTTTGTTTACTTATTGCATCTCCAATCCAAGTTCTCCTAAACGTTCCTCTGGGCCTGTCATAGCTCAGGGCTTGTAACTTATTTTATGACTGAGATACATGCCAATTCTTCTTTCTTTTTTCAAAATAATTTTTGCTTGGTGAACTGTAAATAAATAGATGTGTGTTTACTAATCAAATCTGTCAGTATAGACTGAATAAATTATTAGGATGCATAATTGTTTTTGAATAAGTTGAAGCCACCAGGTTTACGGTCACCAAGTTGTAGATCAAGCTGGTCAATATCTTCAGTGCTCCTTCCTTAAGATTAAATCCGTAGTTTTATGAACCTGATTAGGTTGTTTGGTTGATTGATTCTAGGCTATTGAGGATGCTAAAAAGGCAGTTCAAGAAGAAAGGGCTCTTGCTCGAGCAGAAATTGAGAGTGCCAAAGCATCAGTAGAGAGAGTTGAAAAAGTTCTTCAGGAACAAGAACTGATCTCCAGGACAACAGAGAAGCAGGTGACTTCAATTTCTTCCAAAACTTCTAGTTACCTCTGATGTTTAAGGAATCATTTTTGGTTAGCTACAATATGACTACTTATTCACATGATTTCATTATGTCTGCTACTCATAATCAAATTCTATGGCCATAATACCCATCCTGCATATTCTAGATGAAATTAAATTCTGAAGCAAAGTTGTTGGGGGAAGGTTTAGGCATATGAAAATGGAAAGACAACTTATTAGTGATATATAAAAAGACAAGTTCTTAGTGGTATGAAATTTTCATTCAACTTGGGGGAAGTACGCAATTCATACATTCCTTTTTTAATGCAACTTAAGGTAAGATAAGAGTATTATTGGGATCCCCTACTGGAAGACATGTCTTTTTTTTTTCTTATCTTCATTATATTTAGGAGACAGAATCTTCGGACAAGAGAAATGGAAAGAAGAATAACTGGACAAAAGGTTAAGTGATGCACAATTTCTTGATGCCTCAGCTACATGCACAAAGCATCATTTCTATTTCAAAACTATATAATAACACATGAGGAAAGTGTCTGAAAGTCCTTCATATTCAAATATCATAAGATATGTTTGGACAAACTATCCTCCCAATTTCTGGGTCCACTATCTATTTGGAGAAATTGGTAAGAGAAAGGTTATGCTACAATATTTTGTTGTAATTACATAATGCTTTAGTTTTTAAATGTTCCATTATAATTTTCGAAATTTATGCGCTATTGGATTTACTTGACCTTAACACCTTTCACCATCTTTAAAACATCATTGAGAAGTTCAAGGAGAATGTATGCATTCAGACAACTGCTGAATTTTCTAGTAATCACTGTTACATTTCTTCAGTTTGATATGCTTGTTCATGTTATCGAATTGCATATGCTTGTCCCTTATGAACTGTTTACTTCTGGTTTCCTTTGTTTAACTTTTGCCATTTTTATAAGCAAAGGAGCTGGAAGAGTTGAAGAAGGAAGTCCAGGAGGCAAGAAGAATCAAAATGCTACATCAACCAAGCAGAGTAAGTTTACAAAAAGTTTTAATTCGTGTGATCTGAATTGGAAGTTTAGCATAGTCTTTAATTGTATCATCATCAAGAAAGTTTTTGTTGCTTATTCTTTTTGTATTTGTTTCTTTCCATAGTTTATATTTATTCTTTTTTTTTGTTCCCACCACAGCATCAGGAGTGGTCGGATAAAGATCCAAATCTACTATCACCCGACTAATCTATGTTGCCCGGATCGCATGATTGGCTATGGCAAGTAAGACTCCCAGCAGGAATATATGCAGAATATTCCCGCTGGGAGCCTTCCCTGCCATAACGAGGCAGGCAACCCAAGCGACACAGATTAGTCGGGTGATAATGGATTTGGATCTTTATCCGAACACTGCAGATACTGTGGTGGCAACAGGAAAAAAAGCTTTGTTGGTAACAGAGATGATTTGTTTTTGAGAGAGAGAAAGAGAAATGTATTTTCACAATCTTTCTATGCATTTAAGGATTAAGGCATAATTTTATCTGTTTTTTATTTTTCGCCACTAGTGAAAATAACGAAGATCCTTTATAGGTGATGGACATGGAACATGAGCTTCAAGCCTTGAGGATTCAGCTTTCGGAAAAGTCTTTGCAGTGTATTCAGCTTAGAAAAGAGGTCTTTTTAAGACTTCCATCCATGCTGCCATAACAGCAAATAACCATTCTAATTTGATAGAAATTTTGACACATTAAGAAAGAGATTCTATTCAGGAGTTCCATCCATGTTATTATTACATGAATCATATCTTCGTAGGAGTAAAGAAAGTCTGTGCCACCTTAAGTATCAATAGAATATGTAGATGTACAATCACCGCATTTTTGTTTATTCAAGTTTTAGTTATTTTCATTTATATTTCTGTAATTAAAGAAATTGCTAGACTAGGCATTCAAATATTCCTCTTTGTTTATTTAGAGCATATGAGGGGTTTTATAAGGAGTTAGGGACAAAGGCTGGTGAACAAAGGATTTACAAAATTGCAAGGAATAAAGAGGAGTCGAGAGATTTGGATCAAGTAAGATGCATAAAAAATGAAGTGGGCAAGGTTTTAGTTACTGAGGGAGATATTAAGAACAGATGGGAAGAGTATTTCTATAAGCTATTTAATGATGGATATGAAGGTTCCTGTTGTGATTTGGAGGACTTGACAGTTAGTGAATGTGAGCTTAATAAGTCATTTTATCGTAGAATTAGAGTCTCGGAGGTTAGCGAAGCTCTTAAGAAAATGGAGAATGGTAAAGCCGTTGGACCGGATGGTAGGATCAATTGTAAGACAAGATGGGGAGATTGATGACGATGTTAATCATAGAATTCAAGTTGGTTGGTGTAAGTGGAGGAAAGTCACTGGAGTTCTTTGTGATAGAAAAGTACCCAATAAAGTTAAAGGAAAATTCTATCGTACTGCTATAAGACCGGCAGTGTTATATGGTAGTGAATGTTGGGTTATGAAGGGACAACATGAACGTAAAGTGGGGGTAACTGAAATGAGGATGTTGAGATGGATGTGTGGTCATACAAGATTAGATAAGATTATGAATGATCATATACGTGAACGAGTCGGAGTGACTCCTATTAGTGAGAAAATGGTAGAGAATCGTTTGAGATGGTTTGGTCATGTTCAGAGAAGACCATTAGATGCGCCGAAGAGTAGATCAAATAATCTGGAGTTCGATTAAAAGAGGGAGAGGGAGGCCAAGGCGGACACTTGGCGAACTAATAGAGCAAGATCTATTGGTGAATAATATACCGAAAGGTTTGGTTACTAGCGGAATGGCGTCGTATGATCCATGTAGCTGACCCCACCTAGTGGGATAAGGCTTTGTTGTTTATTTAGACATTTAAGATTGCACGTACTACAGCTAAATGTCTAATTAAGAATGAGTTTTTTTTTGGAATGAAATCCTCCGATGTCAAGTGCAGATGTTTATGCATTTGTAATTTATTTTATGCTCCTTAGAGTGAGCCTTGGACGATGGTTAAGTCGTTTCTTTGAGAACTGTGGTCACAGGTCTGAGCTATGCAAATGCCCTCCTCGCTCTACAACCAAGATTTAATGTTTGTGGTGTGACCTTGAACTTGTTTGGGTAACTATTAGTCTAGGTTCATGTAAACAGAATATTCCTGAAATGGCCTAAATTCTTCTTTGACCATGCTCACTTCCCTTTATAGGTTGCTATAATAAAATATTTAGGAAGTAAAATTAATACATTTGATAGACATTGAAAGATCTTCCTTGCCAGAAAAAGAAAACTTAACTATGCTCAAGTGTAAGTTGCATTATGATATTCCTTGGTTGTAGAACATCTAACTAATAGATCCATTAATTATGTATTAGTCAAGAAGGAAGTTACTTTTGATATGTGAATGTTGGTTATTGTTATCCGAGTTTGCAAGATGACCTTGACGTTGACCATGTTCTCACCAGCTGTTCATTTCGTGTCTGGTGACTTGATTATGCTGAAATTATTGATGTCAACAAATTATGTTGAAATGACGAGAAACTGATATAATACAACTTTGTCTTTCCAGCTGGCCCTGATCAGAAGGCATGAAGACAGGGTTTTCGATTTGTTTGAGCTTCAGGGTTCTGAAAGTTTGGGCTCATGTTTGCAGATTGTTCCTCGCATAAATTCTGCTCTGGATATTTCCGGTTGTTCCATTAAATGGTATCGCATAGTGCCAGAAGGAAATAAGAAAGAATTGATCTCAGGTATGTTCATTTTGCGTTCTGTTATTCTTGCATTCTACTTCAATGGAGTATTCTATAACATGCTCACATTGCGGAGTTATGGACCACAAATCATTTTAATTTGTTTCTTACTTATTGATGACGAAGCATCATGTTCTATCAATGTTGTCAACTCGTAAAACAGACACAACAAGGAAGGACTGAGAAAACATGTATGTTTGATTCCACTAGATTTTTTAACATTATATTTATATATTAATGTATAAGAAAATATATGAACCCATAATATTGGTGCTTACAAGTACAAAATGAACTATCACATGTACACAATTCTATTTTATCATTTCCTATTTTAAATTATCTTAAAAGATTAATTCATGAAAAATTAACACATCAGTAAATTTATAATAATAACATCAATTAGTAATTGTGTTTTCTTCAAAAAACCATTAACAATAGCAGAACTAAAAAAGATGTTTTAGTTTATAACAACAACAACAACAAATTATCCCACTAGGTGGGGTCGGCTACATGGATCATACGACGCCATGTTCATGAGATTCGACAGGATTTTACGTTGGCTGTCGGGGCCTAACACAACCCTCCTCCTTTATCCGGGCTTGGGACCGGCTATAAAATATAGGCGGAGTTGTTTTAGTTTATAACATAAAAAATAAAAAGGGAGCCCTAATGCCCTCTTTTGCCCTAATGCCCTCTTTTGGGGTGGATCGTGAAAGAAAAATATCTTGCTCAAGAGCCCTTATGGCTCTCCTGCTCGCCCACAGATACAGAGAGGGGGAGGGAGAGGGAGAAAGAGAGATGAGAGGCAGTGGCGGCAGCTGGATGATGGTGGCAGAGATGAGCAGCAGCAGGACAGTGGTGGCAAGAGATCAGCGGCAGCGGCAGCAGGAGATGAGCAGCACAGGAGCAGCAGGACAGCAACATGAGATGAGCAGCAGAGGTGGCAGGAGGATAGCAAACAAAAGGGAGAGGAGATGAGTGGTTTGACTTATAAGAAGGTAAAAAAAAATGGTGCGCGTGGAGACGTGCCTCTCCACCGATCTTAAGGGCCAGCATGTGGTAGGATGATTCAAGGTAGAATGGAGCACAAAAGCCAGAGGTGAACATGTAAAATAATCAGCTGTTATGTCTCAGGACACAATTTTGAAACTTTCATATTTGAAGATATCATGTGCTTGGTATCTATAACCAAGATAATTGTGAGTTGGTCATTAATGATGCAAAAAGCTATCCTTACTTCGGGAGATAACAAAAGTTAGTAATTCACAAATCATTCCCCTTGGCAAATTGTGTAATTATGATTAGGCCACCATGTTTCTACTATAATTTTACCGTTTGTGTGGTTAGTTCACTATCTATTATCATGCAACCACAAATTATAGTTTTAATCTATTGAAAGGGCAAATGATGCCAATTAAAAAATATTAGACAAAAGGAATAACTGAAACGGCATGCTAATATATCCAATTAAAAGTTAAATTAGCACGCAACCACAAATTATAGTTGCACCGTGCAATTAGATCAGCATCATTTTGATTTGATGGCCCAAAACACCGTTAGTTCAAAATGATGCTAATCCAAAAGTCCATAATATGTGATTGCACAGTGCAACCACAGTTTGTTGTTGCACGCTAATATGCCTCTCTCTCTCTCTATCTATATATATATATATATATATATATATATATATATTCATGTGTGCCTTTTTATAAAACAATTCAAGAGATACACTCTCAAAAAAAGTCAAAAGATAATGGCTTTTAACCTGATGGATATGTATTGAATCTGTAACGCGAATTGTTATCCCTGCAATATAAATTTACAATCTTTTCCCTTAACATTCAGGGGCAACAAAAGCATCATATGCACCAGAACCTTTTGATGTTGGACGAGTTTTGCAAGCAGAAGTTCTTTCAGATGATCTTAAAGTTTTAGTGACAACAAGTGGTCCTATAGATCCTGGTTTGGCTCTTTTTCTCTGTTAGTTCAGTATGATGCATCATGAAAAGGAATGATTTTCATAGTGTATATCTTGTGAAATAGGGTTAAATGAAGAAATCTAACAATCTGAGGTTAACGTATCTTGATGATGTCTTTTATTACTGATTCTGCTTCCAAGGTTATGTGATTCTTTGAGAATGGATAATCACCTTCTTGATTTCCATTCAGGTCTGGTAGATTGAAGTTACTTTTCATGTTTGCTGTAGCTTTTTATGGTTTTAATGATGTAATAATATTCAACTCCGCCTATATTTTATAGCCGGTCCTAAGCCCGGATAAAGGAGGAGGGTTGTGTTAGGCCCCGACAGCCAGCATAAAATCCTGTCGAATCTTATGAACATGGATTAACGAATGGCGTCGTATGATCCATGTAGCCGACCCCACCTAGTGGGATAAGGCTTTGTTGTTGTTGTTGTAATGATGTAATAATATTCCTTCTATTTTTTATTGGAATGTCTAGATGTATTGGGCGTTGGTTGGATACTTGGATGCATTAGTTCACTATGAAACTTCTTCAATACATTGTTCAATATCAACTGCTATCAAACAGTTTTTCCTTTTGTCTAATATCTTTTAATTGGATACCCATGTGAACTTCAATTATCAAGATAGAGTTGTTCATCATTCTTCTGTTCAATTCCAATGAGAGTTCTCTCTCTCTCTCTCTCTCTCTCTCTCTCTCTCTCTCTCTCTCTCTCTCTCTCTCTCTCTCTCTCTCTCTCTCTGTGTGTGTATATATAGCAGTTTCTTGAAATCTTCATTTCATAAAGTTGATCGAATATTAATGTGATAAATCTGAACAGCTGCGGGTTTGGGTAGCTATGTGGAGGCACTTTCAAGAAAGCCTGAATCTGAATTCAATGTATGACTCCTGTGCATCCAAACTCAAATTTTATGATCCATGCAATATTTTTTTATTCTCCAACGTGAGTGGCTGTTTGTTCTGTTAACTGACAATAATAGACACTAGTTTATTTTCTGTTAAAGATTTGTTTACAATGTTTCCTATTCTATCATTTTTTCTGTCACAGTTAGGTTTGCTAAAATGCAACCCTCCAAATAAAAATGAATGCTAAAGTGCTGTCCTATACAAATCATCTCTCACTGAAATGCGTTATTTATTGATCTGTGGACAATTTGCTGTCCTGCACTATTACAACTTTTCCTCAAATGCTTGATGATGATAGTTCATATACAATGGCCAGTAGAATCTTATGTTTCTCACTTTCATCAATTAAGATGAAAGGTCATATACAGATTTTAATTTTTAAACGAGACTAACTGGTTTATTCCATATGTAGGTAGTTGTCATCCAAATGGATGGACAAGATTATCAATCGACGTCTATCCATACATTTCATGTCGGGAGGGTGGCAATAAAATTATGTAAAGGCAAGAGTACAAAAGCAAAGGAATCATATGCCTCCTCAATGCAGGTTTTTTTTTCTCGATTTTACCGTGAAGTTGAGTTATGAAAGCCAAATACATACAGAAGCGTTAAAACCTATGTTTAATGGCTATTGGAAACCTGATAACTCAGAGTCATGCACTGATAACACGAGTTGTGTGTTTTGTTCAAAAGACACGTTTTTGTTGAACTACTTTTCATTATCAGTCAGATATCTTCATAAGTTCCATATAATTTGACGTCTGTCGATACCCTGTCCATAATCCAGCTATGTGGTGTTAGAGGTGGAGGCAATGCCGCAGCTCAAACACTCTTTTGGCAAGCAAGAAGAGGCCTTTCATTTGCTTTAGCGTTTGAATCTGAGAGACAAAGAAATGCAGCAATAATGCTTGCTCGAAGATTCGCATTTGACTGTAATGTAAGTTGTATGCTCTACCAATTTATGTTCTTTAGTATTTCGGCATGACACACCCATGAACTTTTTTTTAACATAATTTGGATTAAGAGTGGTCTCTTCTTTATTTTCCAATCATATTTCTCACATGTTCATTCTTTATGCCAGATCATACTTGCTGGACCGGATGATAGATCTCAAGGTGAAACCTAATGGTTTCAGTATAAACCAAAACTAGTGAGTGTATTCAGGTCCTTTTTTTTCCTTTTTTTTTCGGTGTAAGAATTATATTGAGGATTCTGTTTTAGAAAAAGGAAAAAAAAATAAAAGATAGTCTGACGACGTGGAATGTATATCCAATCTCTGTTGAACATTACAGGAAGTTCCGAGTTCTGAGGTTTTTATCTGATGTCAATACGAGGCAAACCTTTTTATTTGCCTCTACGTCAGACTGTAACTATTTTTGTTACATTACTGATCTTTTAATGGCTTTGTTCTGCTTCTTTGATAAATTGATCTGCTATGTTATTTTGATCTGTTCTAACTGTTACATTCGGAGAGGACTTCACAATTCATTCATTCATCCATCCCTTCCATATGGTGAGATGAGTATGGCATCCAGTGTTGAGAAAAGCCCAAGTGAACTAACTGCCTTTTAACATTCATATAAAAAAATTAGAGCAAATCCCAAAGAGAAATTAATTTAAGTCAAATATTTTTCGGACAACGAATAATTTCCGTTTTTCATTGTTTGCTTACTAAAGAACAATTCTAAAAATAACTTGAGGTCTTGTGTTTGAGGTTACTAGCGTCCAATTTGTTCGTCTTTTTTGAAGATGAAAAGATAGAGCGGTAAAGATTCATATTTTTAACCAATATCAAATATTCATTTGAAGGATTGAATCCGGAGTTATTAGCATCGATCATTGATCACTTGGGATTAAATTTTGCTATCAGTTTAGCGCGAATTGTTGGTTCCTTGGGAAAGATCTCCAATATTATGAATGTAATGATGAGAAATTAAAATTTGAATAAGTTAAAAATTAAGGAGATAATTTATTATTTTATTTGGTAAAAAATATATTAAAAAATATTATGTTGAATAAATATTATATTTAATTACTATTTGAAAATATATTTAACATAATTTGATAAAAAATAGTTTGATATATAATATCAAATGATAATGTATTAATAATATATAAAATTTAACAATTTAACATAATATAATATAATATGATATGATTAAATAATTTACGTAAATACAATATTTATGTTAAGCAGAATTATAAAGTTTACGTTAATTTACTTAATTTATAATATCATTATTTTAATTATATTTATATTAAAATAGTAATTAAAGTATAATAAATAAAAAAACTAATTATTGTTAAATTTAAATAAATCTATTTTGTAAGTTAAGGTGATAATGTGTTAATAATATACATTAATAAATTAGGTTAAAGTAGAAAAAAAAAACAAAAGCAAACAAAAAATAAGTCTAGCTTCCCGCAAGATCAGAACTAGCTTAAGTCTAAGTTTCAATCTTTGGCATGATTACTTTTTTTTTCTATCCGGAGCTTGATCAAGTTGGCAAACACTGCCTATATAAACATGTCAAAGCAAATGACCCACAAATATTTAAAATTTAAAAATGAAATCTCGAAATTTGTACCATTAACCCATAGTTATCCAATTGATTAATGGTTTCTCCTTGTATTCTTTATGAAGATTTTATTTTATTTTTCTCCTTGTATTCTTTATTAAGATTGTCTTTTCTTTTCATTATCAATTTATCCTGAAGTGCATTGCTCCCATTCCATAAAAGAAACATTTCACTTCCCACATTCGATCTTAAAATGTTCTTTCGTTAAAAACTAAAAATAATGCGATTAAAAAGTGTGTAAAGTATAATTATATTCCTCATAAAATAACATATATATGAATGATAAACCTTTTTAAATGAAATATTCAAATAATTTAATGACTGAGATTTTTATCCATATATAAATAAAGAAACAAGGAAATCTCACTCTTCTACTTGAACTCTTGTGGAGTAATTATTTTCCAAAGTTTTACTTGTAGTAACTTTGAAGGCGACAAAAAAGAAATTAAATAGACCTCTCACAGCCGCCATCGCCTTCGTTTCGGGGCCACATCGAACTCGTCTCCTCCAATCAGATGACTTTATTTATTCCCTCCCTCCACTTAGATGTCGGTTTCCGACAACGATCTAGCAGCAGTTGCAGTTGCAGCTGCAGCCTGCAGGCAGAGATCGCCGCCGTTTCGGCAGTCGACGTGGAAAGAAGGGGTGCCAGAGGGTTATGGCGATGCAGCCGACGACCGACGAGGCGATCGGGCGGCTCTACCGGATCCGGCGGACGGTGATGCAGATGCTGAAGGACAGGGGGTACTTGGTCGTTGACTACGAGATCAACATGACCAGGCGCGACTTCCTCCACAAGTTCGGCGAGAACGTCAAGCGCGAGGACCTCCTCATTAACAAGTCCAAGAAGAACGCCCCCGCGGATCAGGTCTCGTTTCTCCTGTCCTTTGCTTTCTGCTGTTTCTTAATTTGTACTCCGTCTATTTCTTCTTTACGAGAGAAAGATGAGTTAAGCAGTCATCAGCTTGTAGTTTCAATTCAGATGGTTTCGTCTGTTCGTTGAATATGTTTGAGCTAAAATTTGGATATTTGAGTTAGATTTCGTCGCATTCTCCTCTGGTTTACCGAAATTTGCGATGAAGCTTGGATATTTCGGCGCTGTCGATGGAGATTTGTTCCGTTTCATTGTTTTTTCCCATTCTGGTTGGTTTTGAAGTCGCTATCAGTTTGGCACCTTTATCTATGACATATGAGCTCAAGGCGTTAAAAGTTGAGTTTTTTTAGTAATCTTTTTAATGAATGTCCTCTGGACTTCGTCTGTGGGTCTTTACTGGTAGATCTGTGAAGCTCTTTTCTGCTTTTCTGAGTTTCCTATTTGCTTCTTCAAGCTATTTGTTGTAAGGGGCAGACGATGCAAAGTTCGGTTTTTTACTCGAAAAAAGAAATCTTCGAAAGTTTCCTTCTCAAGGACACATACATGACCAAACAAAACAGCTTGGATTTTTATCCTAAGTTTCGTCCTTTTTTTGGGTTCAATTGGCCTATAGGTGTCATTGATTAATCCCTCCTTCTGGAAAGTCTATCCTTTTTTTTTTGTTCTGCAGACTGCAGTATAGATAAGTCCTAACACTATTCCTAGATTTTTTTCTTGCTGGTTGTTTTTACAATTTTTTTTTGGTTGAAATTGGCGTTTTATGCATGGGAATTGCATGTTCAGACAATTTTATAGAAGAGTTTTATGTCCACGAATGAGTAATTAAGTTAAATGCATGCCTATGTAAAGGAAAAATATATGAAGTTTGACACTAATTTATGCACTTTGGAACTCATCTAGTTCCTTGGTTCTTCTCTTTATACATGCTGCAGATATACGTCTTCTTTCCCAATGACGATAAGGTTGGCATGAAGCACATCAAAAAGTATGTTGAGTTGATGAAAGCAGAGAGCGTTCCAACAGCAATCTTAGTTCTTCAGCAAAATCTGACTCCATTTGCGAAAACATACCTTCAAGAACTTTCTCCAAAATATCATTTGGAGGTTTTCCAAGTAAGATTCAGAAATCGCATTCTCTCTCAAAAAAAAAAATCAGAAATCGGAAAACTGTGTCAGGATTTGGGAAGTTCTTGAAGTTGCATTATTTCCTATCTTATTCTTCCCATTGCTGGAACGTTCTTAATATCAAACGTTGTAGATCGATGACTTCATTGATATCTACCTGCTAACTGCAGGAGGCAGAGTTGCTGATCAACATCAAAGAGCATGTCCTTGTTCCGGAGCATCAGTTGCTCACGAATGAGGAAAAGAAGACATTGTTAGAACGCTATACCCTAAAAGAGACTCAGGTGATTTTTCTGATACAACTAAAATGGGTATCATACCAGATTATCTGATATACGGAAGAACTCCTTTTTCTACTGTAGTTTATCTTAGACCTCAAGTTCTCATCTCACCTTGGTTTTCCAAATTTTAGTTTCAAATATTTATGTCGCAATTAGGAACTTTTATCTGATACGAGTTCTAATTCGTGCATTTTTCAGCTTCCACGAATTCAAGTGACTGATCCCATTGCGAGATACTATGGCCTCAAACGTGGGCATGTTGTGAAGATCATACGACCTAGTGAAACTGCTGGGAGATACGTTACCTATCGATACGTCGTCTAAGATGTCGATGGAGATTGCTAATGCGGAACCTTCCTCATTACTTAAGAATAATTTCTGCCTGAAATTACTCATGAATGTGATGCAAGAAGCTGCATGCATGCTTGTGAAATTTTATCAAATAAAGCAAAGCACATTCTTGTGTCAAAATATCATGTCACTTGTACCTTGTTGGATAAAGAAATCATTGTATCAAAAACCTCGTGCGTTATTAATTAATAAATTGTGTGCAAAGAATAGTAATTTTGTCAAGTTCCGGACTCTTTCGCAAGTTGTAACAGTTGTGTTTGAAGTTGGAAAGCTAGAGAAAAAAACTGCACCATAGTTTCTCTTTTATCAGCAGAACTCAAGAGTAGGATCTTCAAGCTACATATGTACAGTTATGGAGCTTTCTACAGTAAAAGATCAGCAGCATAATTATGCTAATCACGGTATATATGAATGTGGACGACACAAGCTTACCATGTTACATATTATATACAAATTGCATCTGAGCGGTGCATGGCGAGAAATCATTGGTTGTTACCACGTCTCCAAGCTCATTAGTCCGAGCTAATAGTGTTTTTAGATTTAGCAACAAAGTAATCTCAGTGGATTGTATCAGATGAATGATGGTTTCCTGATGTTTTTTTTCCTTCTTTCTGCTCATCTTTGAGCTCAGTCTCTCTGCGTATGACGAGTCTTTTGTAACTTGTCACTACATCAAATGGCAGTACAAATTGAACTCATGATGGGACATCGATGGACCAACTTCTATCATCTCCATCATTTCCAAGAGATGAAAAGTTATGTATGATTCCTATTGCACCAGGTGGCATGGAAATTAACCAAATGTCAAATTAATACTCATAGTGAAGTATCACATGATCACGTATGATAGCTACAACAATACTCACCGGAAGAAGTATCAATCCTATCTGCATCCATATATGACAATCATATCTCTTGACTCATTTTGAAAACTTGGTCTCGACAAAATGTTGGCATCTTGATTTTGAACAGTGGAGCACACCGGTCTCTCTTGATAGGTAATAGTTCACCTGAAAAAAGGCTGTGCACAATCCAGCTGGCTGGCTGTTGTGCAAATTTATATTTAAGAAAAGAAATAATCATAATAAGTACCATGCATCCGAATTAACAATGAAGTCCCGTGGGCACATTATAATATATGTTCTCGACAAAAGAAGAAAGCACCCTAGAACATTTCACCACGGAACAGAGTATTTCAGATAGCATGTGGAATGGTCGCTACAGCCTAGTAATTGCCGTATTCTGGCTTGAATGGAATATCGGGATCAACAAAAAAATTTAAAAGATTGCAACTTCAGACAAATTGATAGAGAAACTAGACCTATCATATACAAGTGTTATATTCTCAAACTGAAGACTTCAATAAAGTTTACGAATTATATACATTACACGTATAATCACAAGATTTCATATCTATCAGGAACATATGCTAGATGTACTATTTTTTTTAAGTCGTCTCATTGCATGCTTGGCTTGATAAACATGCTACATAAGTTGCATATTTAGAGAGAACAGAACTAACCATCACTTGTACGTTGTGCTCTAAGGCACAATGCTTGAGGTGCCGTGAAACAATAGCCTCATTCTCAACAACAATTGCACCGATCATATTTTCTTTGTCATTCAAGCTTTGTACCAGTTTTTGCAAAGATTTGAACACTTGACCACCTCCATGCTACAACACGAGATATATCAAAATCAGAACAGAGTACCAAATAGCAGAAGACACAAAGATTAATAAAGGTTGAAGTTAAGAAATATTTCAGCAATATACTTAAATACAAATGTCAAAAATATAAGATGCTCTACTTATTTATGTGTTTCTTTATGGAACACAAATTGCAAGAGTGAAGTTCTAAACTGCTATCTTGTGGAGGTCTTCTTGTCCTATTGGGAGCAGTCATTTCATCACTTTCATATACGTGATGCATAGACACTCTGCGGAACAAGTTTTTTGAGCAAAGATGTGGGGAAGAAGGGTAGCATGACAGGACATTTGCCACCCTACTTCAGATGGAGGACTAGGTGTTCGAGATCTCAATCAAACTAATCAAACCCTCGCGAAATGAGTGTAGGGTCTTTTTTGCATTTGCAAGCGGAACTTATTTTGGGCTCCTCTACACACCAAATCTGCAGAGTATCATCATTCGAAAATTTGATGTAGGACACATGAGTAAGAATTATGTTAGTTTTAATTTAGTTAGAATATTGTTTCCCTTGTATATATTGTAAACTTTTAGCTTGAGCCTAATAGTTGATTGTATAAGCCTATACACTTCCATTAGTAGGGAGTTCATTTATACTTCATTATCCAGAAACCTGCATGATTTTCTTCCTCATTGGATTCCGAGTCCATGCCCGATGGTGGTATAAACCACTAAATCCAACTAGTGGTGGTTCTTTAAACCATTGACCTCCTTTGGGACTCCCCTAAAATTGGTAATCTCCTCCATCTCCCATTGCCTCAAGTGTTAATTGATGTAGGATAGATGAGTTAGAATTTCATTAATTTTATATTAGTTAGAATATTATCGCATTTCTTTTATTATCCATTTGACTTTAAGTTTGAGTCAAATAGTTAATTATAAAAGTCTATAAATAAGTCTACACTTTCACCGTTTAGGAGTTCATTAGCACGTAATTTATCCAAAACCCTGTGTGATTTTCTTCTTTGGTGGATTTCAAGTCCATGCCCGATGCTATAAACCATCAAATTAAGCTATTAGTGATGTTTTGAACCATAAACCTCCTTGGGACTCGCTTGAAGGTTGTAATCTCCTCCACTTGCGATCTCTAGTCAAGTTTTCATCATCCTCCCTCTAGCTACGCCCATGTTCATCCCATCCACAGTTTAGGTGTAGAGTTCTTATTATGGTAGCAAGTGGACATCAGGAACATTGGCTAACTCATTCCTCATACAAGCGGTTCTTGTGATTGACCTGACGGACATTAGTCTCTGGTAGGCAATGACAGGCAGTGAGGAGTTTGGCTCTTGCACACCCATGCTTCGCCAAGTCCTTTCAAACCGGGTGTTTCACAGAACTTCTAGCCTTGTTGGATTGAAAATTGATATCACCCGAACAGCACCAAAATAGATGGTTGAGTGATGAGTATGCCTCCTGCTTCCTGGGGCATTGAAGCAGAGACAATCAAAGCATACAGTCAATGCATTTGGAGATTGTTGCTTCCTGAGGCGTTGCCGCAAAGACGATCAAAGCATACTGCTAACGTATTAGGAGATTGTGTTTACTTCTCAAGGTCAAAATTTTTCTTTGGCTTATGAGGCATGACAAGACTCTTACTAGAGTTTATAAGGTGAGAGGAGCCCGGTTCACATCTCCTGCGCACTATGTGAGGGGGAAGCCCAGTTCATATCTCCTGCAGACTATGTGGAGTGCCAGTCGACATGATATTTGAGTGCCCCATTGCTACAGTGGCATAGAGCCGTGTGCAGTGCACAACGTTGGACCCATCGAGTGGATGCTTGTTTAGAGGACACATGTTATTATGCTTGTTTGTAACAAATGAGAAGCAATGCATCTAATAGTAACAATCATTCTAGTAAAATTTCAGTCAATTAATAAGAGATAAGGACTCACCTTTATTATTTTGGAAAATTTATTGCAGAAGCAAACATTTCCATAAAGCATCAGCCTTGCTTTGTCAAATATTGAAAAATAATTCATCGAGGAAAGTGGCTCTTCAACTTTTAAATTCCTTGGCTGGAGTCGAATTGGTCGTGTCATGTACCTTAGTGAAGGGAAAATATCAGAAACGTAATGATGAGAAACTTTGCAGACAATTGCAACCTGCATATGCATGAATTGTTTCCTGCAAGTTAACAAAATGTAGGAACACTTACCTCCAAGGTGGAGGTAATGAACCAGCTTGAATTGCATCAGTGACCCAGCCGCCTTTCAATGTCCAAGTGTTAATTGCACAACCAAAAAGAAATTTAGTTGTGTGTACCTGTAAGAGTAGTACAAAAGAAAGTAAATTTCCGAAATTCGTAGTTCTCAAATATACTTCGTTAGTGACATATCAAGTGTAAACAATTACTCAAGTAACTCAACATTAGAAACTATGAAGATAGCGTTTCTGAATGCTTATATCAACAATAGCTTGTATCAAAAGTGTTATGGTATGAGCTTATTTGCCATCACATAACTATTTTACATTTCAAGAAGTCATCTCACAGCTAAAACTTTCTCATATATAGGTGTGAGCTTGCACATATATAAATGCTTGTTACCCTGGTAACGTAATAGTTTTCAAAGCTGTGTGACGCTGGCGACCTTTTCGGCCGATTCCTAGGCCATTTGGCTCAAGCGTAACCGGTCAATTTTTGTGGGGAGTGATGTCAAGTTGAGAGCACTGTACACCATATCTCTTTTCTTCTTCGGGTGTGGGGTTTTAGCTAGGAATTATACATCTCTCCTTTTTGCTGCTCTCTTCTTGAGAGCTCTTTTTTATACATGACATCCATTTCACAGAGATATATATACACGACATGGATGACAACCACAACTTTGGTGATCATCCTTTTTCTTCTCAAAAAATAAAGTTACCACATACATTCTATCAAATTGTTAAAAATAGATGAAATGAAGATAACAAAGTAAACAAGATGCAAGCAAGAAGAAACTTGCACATAAAAAAGTAGCATTGTTCATGTTCATGAGAAGATGTATCCAAATTATCAAGATATGTGGTAATTGGACCATTGGTGCATTAAAGCAGGTATAGGACAAAAGCATTTAGAATTAGGTTGTTATATTCATCAAGTCTGAAAAATAAATTGATTTTCATTTCAAGTCATTCTAGTCCTCTAGTTCCGAAGAGCTATGTTTTGGAACATCACATTATTTCTTGACACTATATACAAACCTTTTTTGGAGACAGCACAATTGGTGGGTTCCTGCTTGACGATTCCACTCCACAGCTTCCTTTTAATGATGGTGCATATGATGGTATTCTAGTTAGAAGACAACCACCATGGTGCCGGATTAACTCCTCAAGTTCCTTTTTCTTTTTACTAGAAAAGCCAGTAAGCAGAAATTCTAAACCATAAAATAGCATTTCTTTTCTCTCTGTTATGCATCTTTTTCCAGCATTATGGATTTCCTTTGGGGTATTAGGTTTGCATGAAGTGCCATCATTCTTTTCTGCGACATAGGTCTTATGATGTATGTCTACAAGAAAAGATTTTAGTTAAATGAAATATCACTAAAATCTATGGCATAAATTATGCAAAGACGAGGAAACTGAAACTCTTGCT
Organism: Pontederia crassipes; assembly: GCA_030549335.1. NCBI lineage: Eukaryota > Viridiplantae > Streptophyta > Magnoliopsida > Commelinales > Pontederiaceae > Pontederia > Pontederia crassipes. Next base: position 44,912,960 of record CM060190.1, read on the forward strand.
TGATACTTACCACAGGCCGAAGATTCTAATTGAAGCTTCTCACCACTCTCAATCTGATCAAAAACATGTGTAGGTTCCTCAAAACGAACCCTCTTATTTCCACGGACATATTTATTTATAAGATTACGATGCAATGCAGATTGCATAGGTATGTCAGATTTAATAGATTTGTTAGTTCCATGTAATGCCTGTTTTGAGGGAAAATTTGCTTTATGTTTACTTGTCATCAATGCAAAAGTTCTTTTGGAACTTCCGTTCCGACTCTTACTACATGGCTGATAACATTGCTTCACATTATCCAGAGGAGGTATTAACTTGTTGTCACGCTCATGCTTCGAAAGTATAAATTCTTCCACCTCAAAAATGGGGATATGACTAGTATTTTGTTCAGACAAACTTCTCAAAGTTTGATTACTGTTTGATCGACCAGAAGTCATTGTATGTACTTCCCCATCATCACTATTGGGAACAAGGATACCAGTATGGCAATTGGTCAAATAGGAGTCTGTACCACTTTTGGTAATGCCAAGTGCAGGGACCAAGTCATTGCTGAATATCATATGCTTTGATGCGCTCAAGGTGGGCATCATCATGCTATAAGGCTTCAGTGAATTCAGATGCTTCCTTCTAGGTATGCCAGTACTTGTAATGTTGTACCTCGAAGAATCAGAAAATTCTCCTTGATCTAAATCTTTGAGTGATGCTAAATCCTTATGGAGCTTTGGCACTTCAAGAATTTCATCACATAATAAGCCGCCGAAAGCTACAGGAGAAATTACTATTTTTTCAGCATCAGGTTCAGCTTCCATGGTGCTGCATTTCACAGTATTAGGGACATCCTCTGAGCCAATGCTACATGGTACAATGGAACAAAGGTGATCTGGTTGGGATAAGTTGGATGATCTTATCATATTTTGAGAGCATACTCTCCCTTGATCAGAGCTGCTTTCCTTAGAAGTATACAAATGTGGTCCAATAGGTGTACCACATGATGCAATTACCTCATTGCCTGCTTGTGGATTCTGTTCCAATTGATACTCATCCATAAGGTTCATTGATTCTGAAATAAAGCTAGTCTCCCCACAAAACATTCCTTTTACATGTTTCCAAGCAGATGGTTTGCCTTTCTTGTTGATCTTGCAGTCCTTCAGCATAAGAAAGAGAAATTACTTACTTTTTGGTTATGATATCATTATAATAACTTATACATACAGCAAATTTCGTCCAGTGATACATGCTAAAAAAGTCTTGGTATATGTAGAGAGATTCTATTTCAATGCTTTTATTATTTACTTAGCCAATCCATTGAGAATGACTTGCTTAGTCTTTAGAAGGTCACAGATAAAAGTCATAAAACTAAGGTGTAATAATAAGGTGGTTTCTTTTGATATCCCAAAAATTTGTCATGTCAACACCATAATTCTCCACTGCCATGTCCTGATAATATAAATATGACATTCAAAAAGAATTTACCGATTGTCCATGGGTAAAGAGCATGGTTGAAAAGCAAAATGGACTTTCATACCTTAATATGATCTTCTACAGGATATGTCTTGAATTCAATCATGATTTGTGGATTCTTCACTTTCTCTGCTTGAACTGCAGATATATTTAATGAATTCGAACAGTCAGGGTATGGACATAGGTTCATAGAAGGCTTGCTTTGTCCAATAGAGATAGGTTCAGATGGTGAAGTTTTTGAATCCTCTGCAAATGCATCATCGGTCTTCTTGTCATCAGTATCTTGATGTTGATCTTTTTTGTCCTGATCTCTCTCATAATCAATGTATGTTCCCAAAATCTTTGACCCAGGGCTACATGAAGAATTTGACTGTGCAATTTGATGTTTTTCTATATTGATACTGCAATTAACTTTAGAAGATCCATTTTCTTCATCTGAATTAATAGACGATCCAACAACTTGGGTCATGCATAGACCAACATCATCAAACACATCTGCCATAACTTTGTCATCCAAATCAGTAAGTTCATCATCCTCGTCAAGATCATTATTTGAAGTAGAAATGCCTGCCATGTCCAGGTAGCATATATTTCGTGCTTGTTTAACACGAAGAGCAATTTTCAAAATAGAAGCAATGGTCACCTTTTCAGATTCAAAGCCAGAGGCTACCTCTGAAATGATCAATGCCTCTGATGCAGCAATGCAGAGCTCGACTGCATCATTTAAGTCAGTTCGCCTGAGATCCTCAGCATCAAGGATTTCCTGTAATTCCAGTTGATTGATTTGATCAACTTCCTCAAAGGATTTCCCACATTGTTCTTGGCACTTGTTTAGTTTGTTTTCTAATGGTAATATAACATGTTCACATTTTCGAATATCCATTTTCTGCTGACCATCAGTAACTGGAGTTTCCGTAATGATGTCAAGTAATCTACCTTCATGCCCCACATTCTTTCCTAGACTACTTTGGAAGGGTCCTGAATCTCCGGAGGAAAGATGTAGATGAAAATTAAGTGCCTGTAAAACCAAGGAAAATGTCAACAATGCACAGAGATTATTAATTGCAAAACATTTAGACAAAACTAAGCCTCAGCTACAGATGAAAATATAGATCAAAATGAAGACATTTAAATCTCTGAAAGTAACTACCATCATGTGATGACAAGTTCATCCTACAGTATGCGGATACAGCACTTTTATAATTATATTAGTCGATGGAACTAGAAATGCCTTCAAAAGTACAACAAAATCCAACATGTCTATGAAAATGGACAACTTTCACTTCAAGAATGGAAGAGATGAATTAATTCAAGAAAATTGTTTACAATCAGGAATATAAATACTCGGGATTTGAATCTCAAAAACTCAACTCTCTTAAATTATGTATGAGTTCATGTAAAAGAATAAGTAAATAGATAAGACATTTTTTTATGTAAACCCTATTATTCAGAATGCTACTAACCCCTGACAAATCCAATTCGAATCGATGAACATAAAGGTTTGAACCTCTCCAATTACTGTTGGTTCTGGGATTTATACAAATGTTTTTTTTTTGTAGTAAGTAATATTGGTTTAATTCATATAGTCTTTTTATGCGAAAGTGGGGGAAGAAGGATAGTTTCTCTTTGTGGGGATCCCTTCCCACATCTTTCTTTTTCCTTTTATTTTTACTGGGCTTTTTACAGAGACTTGTAAAGTTCCCACTTTTATATTTTTAATATAAAGTAGATGATTAATTAAGCTTGGTAGTCATCCTTTCACTTTTTCAAAAGCTATTTGGTGATTAACCGATACATGGCTGGCTTGAACATTGTTAACCCACGTCCAACATCTGAAATTTGAACAAATGAACAAAAGGGAGAAAATATTAAATCCAGTGACCAACTATAAGACTCGTCTATAAGATTTAAACTTATAAATGAGGCAGACTTTCTTATATATTGACTATAGCCATTTCCAAACATATCATTGTTGTGTTCATAATGAAATTCAAGAAAAAAACCATAATTGATCGGAAATTAGGAAAGCTACACAAAATCATCAGATTATGCTTGTAAGTCCATGATTAATATCAGAAATGAATCTTTGTTCATTTGGGACATATCAAGAAATTTCGACAGTCATGGTAATTCAACTACTTCTCAGTTGAATTAGACACAAACTTTGGGAACTTGCAACTTTGATTTTATCAGTTACTTTATAAGATTCTGAAAGATGTCAACTTGATCAAGGTTCACCAGACAAAATTTTGTCAGTTTTTTTTATTTCTTTAGAGGGATAAGAATGACAACCGAGTTGTTGAAGTCAATCTGCAGATGCCTTAATTGTTACTACACAATTTTCATTCACCCTGCAAATTATGCACTACAAATTTTACAGTTAACATAGATACATACTAAGGCAGGAACCTGTCAAAGTGCCCAGACATGCTAACAGGGTTATTCCTGCATGAGTAAAGCTCCAAATTCCAGGAAGCCTTGATGTAGTAGAGCAGTATAACTGGTATATGGAGTTGCCAGCTGAATTCTGGAGCCTTCTATTAGCAGTCATGTTTATGTTGTTTTCATATTGTTTTTAATTATCGATGCATTATGCAAAACAATAGATGGAAAGCAGCTGAAAAAATCATAATGTTGAATGGCAAAAAACATACATTATGAGACGATGTTATGCTTCCAGCAGGGGTCTCTTCGTCTCCAGATAAGTGCAACTGGAACCTTCTACAATTTTCATTTTCATGTGGAAACTGAACAAATACTTCATCCTGACCATTTTGAGTGCACAATCATACTCCATGAGTCCATGTTAAAACAGCTAATCAAATGAATTTGATAAAAAATTTCACACATAAACAGAAATGACACGACTGTTTTTCCAGTAATTAGAACTGAGATAATTTTATTGTTACTTATCAGGTTACACATATACCATAGCGTGAAATTAGTTACTGCTGGTATCTGGTGCAGAAAAGCAGAACTGATTGGCACTTCAACCAGACATAATCAAAACATTACTCAAGACCGGAAAGAACCAACCTAAAAGAATTTCAGTCAGCCGCCAGTATCACATGCTTTTGCTATTATAATGAATTATTTTCCTAGAGATGTACAACAGAATACAAAGATACTAAAAGAAAATTAAGAATGCTTGTAGAATTTTATATCTTTGGAGCCGTAATATCATACTGTCAGATTTAAAATTTGGTTACCTGATAAAGAGCCTAGGAGAATTGAGGTATATAACAAACTGGTAGACGTTTTACCATGAGAAATTATAAAAACGAAAATACCAAGAAAAAGTGTTTTGGTAGAAAACATAGCCTCCTTCATCGTAGTAAGATTTCAACCATATTATTTTGTATCAAACATAAGCATGGGGATGTTGCAACTTTGACGGCATATGAATATTCAATGTTCAAATCCATAACATAATCTTCAAAAATAACTATGAATATAAATACCAAAAGAAAAATACTCCATCTGTTGTGATTGCTTAAAGAGGGATGTATAAGATAGTCACTTTATAAACGTCTAACAGTTAGAACAGAGAAATGCCCAGCATTCAGAAACAACTGATGACAGCATCAATGGGACTTCTTCATTTTACTTCAAAGATTAATGTTATTTTTATCATTGTTCTATCAGTCTACTAGAAACTTACTGATGATCTTCGAAGTTAAAGGCCTCAAACCAGTAAATTGCAAATACACACCTCACATCCCATCATTGAAAAGCTCCCTCTCCCATCATCCCTGGCGCAACTAGCAGATGCAGGCGGTCCATGAGGCTGAAGCCATGGTGGCAGCCAAGCGACATCCTGAAAGGTTATAAAACACTCTTCGAATGAAAATAATGCTATAAATTTCAAGAACCCTTTCAAGACAAACAAACACCATCATCACATTCAATCATACAACCGGAAGCTTGGAACCATAAATGCAAAATCAATTAGCGCCGCAAAAGAATAAAACTGGGAACAAGGTCATTGATACCCAACTGACTACAGTAATCCCAAGTACCATCAACAGACTAGTTAAAAAAAGAGATCATGGACACCAGTAGAAATGTAGAATCAACTGCGAAAAAAAAAAGGCTCCACTAAAGTAGATCGTCTGATCGCTCGAAGCAATACTGAAAGACCCCACTGACCTCTGAGAACTGAGGGGAGTGATAGCCGAAACTGGCCATGGCGGCCAAGCGGTGGAGCGCCTGGACGAGGTATTGTTATAGTGGTAATTTCTTTTTTGCCGGGAACTGAGGAGGATTGGCGCGAAGAGGGTTTCGTTCCTTTTAATGGGGAGGAAAGAGTTAGGCGGGTTCAGGAACATCCGAACCGGATTACTTCGCCTTGGATTGGGCCGGTTTTATAATAGTTTGTTGTTTTATATATTTTTATTTGATTTTTAACCTTTTGTAAGCATTCGCTGGTTGTTGTTTTTTCAGATATATTTTAATGAAAAAACTTTTGTGTGAGTATAGTGAAATTTAATTGAAAATGCAGTAACCGTAATTCAGAAATAAATAAAAGATATTTTAATTAGTTATTTGGATCTGAAAATTGTTATTTGATATTTTGAAATTATATAACTAAAAATTAATGAAAATTAGAGGAGAAGTTGGAAAGATAAGATAGAGTGTGAGAATGAATGAATTTGTTATGAAAATATTTATGAGATTATTAAATTAATTCGAATTTAATTAAATTTAAATAATTATAGGGTGATTAAATAGTGATGGATGATCAAGATTTATTTTAAAATGCTATGTTTACCAAGTTCTTGCCAAAGGCAAGAATTTATTTTTTCTTTCTGTCTTTTCGTAATTTCACTTTTTTTTCCTTTTTTCAGCTCCTTAATTTCATCTTTTTTTTAATTATTTTGTAATATAAGTATATATTGTTACTTATTTATTAATACATTATTAGTCATCTTATAAAATAATTTATTAAATGTTATTAATTAAAAGTTATAAAATAGTTAGTTGTAATAAATAATGAATATTTTATTAATTAAACTATTCAAATATTTTTATAAAAAATTATATTATATTTGGATTTTAATATTTACATCAATGATAATATTAATAACATTTCAAAGATTTAATCAAAATAAATAAAAATAATATTAATAATATAATTATTTACATAAATTATAATATTAATTACATATTTTATTTACTATAATTTTATACCTTATAAAATAATAAATTATACTCTTAGTTCTTAATTTTTATTCAAACACCTACTAAAACTTATCTATCAAATTAATTTTTTAAATCCTCGTCATTATATTTTTCATCCAAACATCAACTCAAACTTTTCTATCAAATCGATTAGTTCTCGAAAACTAACTTTCTCTCAAAATCTCTATACCAAACACACTCAAAGAGTCCAAGGCCTAATAGAAGTGAAAACGCAAACCTACATCTATAAAGAGACATTAAAGGACGATTGGAAATTTCTTTTCAACCAAACAAAAATTCTACATCACAAGCCTCACTTTGTTCTTTATTTTCACGCAAATCGAGACATTTCAAAGGGTATCCGATGACTAATTTGGAAGTCCCGACATAGGAGAAGAGACTCGAGATGATGGACATGAATTTCAAGGTCACATCGCGGAGATATAGTCGGTCAAAGTTCAGCGTCTCGACAACTCGTGCATAGAGAAATTTCGGTTGATTTTCAGCTAACTTCAGGTATGTATAGAGAATCCCATGGTGTCGATTTTTTATGATATGGAATCATATTTCCTTCTCCTTTGTACCGAGAACTTATTCATATAAATTATGCATCATTTGGATATCGCATTGCATGATTATTGTCATCGAAAAGTCACATCGGAACGCATTTCTCCGTCGGCGGTAGAACCCGGCTCGGGTTCTATGCAACCTGGCCCGGATTCCATAGAATCTGGACCGAGTTGGAATCGAAATCAATTTGGGATGTAAAAACCGGTCCAAGTTTCTATTGGCCTGGCCCGGGTTCTAGCTTCAGCTCGACTCGGGTGCGATGCGATCGTATTGGAGGTGAACCGACCAATCCGGCCCGGATTCACCATAGACTCGGCCCGTTCTTGATCCTCTCGAGGAGTTTTTTACTGTTCCGAACATAGTCTGGTTCTACCCGACATGGGTCTGGTTCTACCCGACATGGGTCGGGTTCCGGGGGTAAAAAATATATTTTTGAATATATAGTTATGGACAATTTAATAGTTACTATGGTTCATCATTTCTAGTCATCCATGATCTTATTGCTAATAAATATGGCCTCATCGTACTTTTTAGATCTGAAGTTGAGATTATTGATATTATCGTTCCATTTGATCATGTGATTCACCATAGTATTTATCAAGTAGTTTTCCCCTAATTGAGTCCTTATTTGACCTAAATTAAATTGTTAAAAATACGTCTAATAAATAAGATAAAAGACGAAAATGGCTGAATATCTATGTTCTCCGTTTGTCTCTGAGTCCCTTGGGTCATATTATTGTCGTGTTATACGAGGCAGATAGTGTACCTAGAAGTTTGAAACATCATTTTTTATGGAAGCTATGAATGTCCTTTAATGATCATGGTCCTCTGTCATCACGTGTTTAGCGCTATTATTAAAGAGAGACTTGCCATGATTTGATCCCCTAATAGGCTACATGAAAGAGACATGAAGTTTTCCGTAATTAACCGAGCACTCCCTATTGTATTAAATAAATTTAAAGATTGAATTGAATGGAATATAATGAAAATTGAATTAAATTGAATTGAATCATGGTCATTCGGATATTGTCATTGACTAGTATTGCCTCCACTCATTGAATTGAATGGAAATTGTTATTAGTCAAGATATTGAATCGAAAATTGTTAAATTGGATAGTGTTAACCAAGTATAAATGATTATTGTTAATTGTTAATTGATATCGATTAGTCTTTTGACCTCTTTGTTAATCCTCTTCATTGATTTAGGGCTATATTGATTAATTGATAAATCGATTACCGAGCTTCTATCATTTTGATCCATCCAATGCTCTATTGATTATTGTATCGTATGGTTATTCCTATTATTAAGCATTGTTGGTTTATTGATTATTGTTATGGGTAGACCCTACATACTGAGTATTTTTATACTCATGAGTTATCTCATGCATTTGGATTCATGTATGTGAGTTCATGATTGAAGATGATAATGCAGATGGTCAGGTTCAGTGACAAGATGGTGTACATAATGTACGATTGTGTCCTACTAGATTCATAGATTAGTTATTACTTTTCCACAATTTTAGTATTATGGAGTTATTGACATTCCAACTCACATTATGGATATTTAGATATGGATAAAATGGGGGTTCCCCCATTTAAAATGGGGGAACATATCCCCCATTTTACGGCGCCCGTCCGATCGAGTATCCTCCATTTTACGGCGCCCGTCCACGCGACGACGACGACGTCTGGCGACCACCGCCGAAGCGACACGATCCGCTCAACCACGCGCCACCACCATGCCGGCGACCACCGCCGTCGACCAGATCTGCGCCACCACGACTAGATCCGCGCCACCACCATTGCCGTCGACTAGATCCGCGCCACCACCACGCCGCCGACCAGATCCACGCCACCACCACTGCCGCCGACTAGATCCGCAACCACGACGACCAGATCCGCTCTTCTTCGACCAGATCTTCGATCGTCGGTCGACCAAATCCGCGGCGATGACAACCACGAGGTATTCTCCGATAGATCCGCTCTTCTTTGGTGTATGTTCCTTTGCTAGTTTTAATCTCGAGCCAACCTGTCTTTGCCGACAGATCCGTCGCCAGCCGCCCTCCCCGCTCGCACGAAAACGCTCGCATGCCGCCGCCCTTCGCACGCCGCCGCCCTTCGTCGCACACCCCGCCGCCGCCCTTCATCGCACGCCCCGCTGCCGCCCTTCGTCGCACGCCCTGCCGCCGCCCTTCGTCGCACGCATGTCGCCGCCCTTCGTCGCACGCCCCGCCGCCGCCCTTCGTCGCACGCACGGCCCTGCCGCCGCCCTACGATGCACGCACGGCCCCGCCGCCGCCCTTCGTCACACGCACGCACCCGCCGCCGCCCACGCACATTTGTAATTTTTTGGTTAATCCAAACATTGCAGATCGAACATCGAAATGTCTTTTGTAATTTTTTTGTTAATTCATCTTGTGAATTAATTGAAAACATACATTGTGTTTGGTCAATTGTTCCCCATGTAACATTGTGATACGCTGACGAAGTGAGGGATTAAGTGATTAAAACGTAACCAAAAGAGGAGTTTGGATCAATTGTTCCATGTAACATTGCGATACGCGGACGAAGTGAGGGATTAAGTGATTAAAACATAACCAAAAGAGGAGTTTGGATCAATTGTTCCATGTAACATTGCGATACGCGGACGAAGTGTGGGATAAAGTGATTAAAACGTAACCAAAAGGGGAGTTTGGATCAATTGTTCCATGTAACATTGCGATATGCGGACGAAGTGCGACAATGATTTACAAGAGATCCATTAAGAAACATACATTACATTTCAAATTAACGAGAATTCAACAAGCAAAATCTATAGTATACTATTTTCAATCGCCGGCACCAATGTTCATGAGCTATCACAACTTCATCACAATTTTACATTATCACAACTTCCTCACAGTTTTACATCTATCAAGGAAGAACGTAGAAACTGCTAAAACGGAACTAGTAGATTTACATGCTCAATCCTAACCAATACAACAAATTATCACTAATTACACAATGATAACACATGAAGGAATAGAACGTTCAAACTGCTAAAATGGAACTTGTAGATTTACATGCTTAGTCCTAACCAATACAACTAATTACACAATGATAACACCTAATTACCATGTCGATTAACAACTAATTACAACGTTTGGGTCGGCGGCATCGCGGCGGCGTGGTCGCGGCAGCGTGGTCGTGGCGGGTGTGGGTGATGGTGCGGAGTCGTGGCGGGGGGTCACGGTGGTGGTCGGCGTGGCGGGGGGTCGCGGCGGGGGTCGACGAGCGGTGGTGCGGGCTTGCGGCGGGGGTCGACGAGCGGTGGTGCGGGGTCGCGGCAAGGGTCGGCGAGCGGCGGTGGTGCGAGGTTAGCAGGGGTCGCGGCAGGGGTCGGCGAGCGGCGGTGGTGCGAGGTTAGCAGGGGTCGGCGAGCGGCGGTGGTGCGGGGTTAGAATGGTCGGAAGCGGCGCGGGGTCTTCGCGAGGTCGGCGGTGCTCGGCGTGCTCGAGGTCCGCGAGGGGAGTCGCCGCTGCGCGAGGTCGGCGATGCTCGGCGTGCTCGAGGTCCATGAGGGGGTCGCCGCTGCCCTCAGATTTGGTCGAAGGTCGACGCTGCGTGCAGATATGGCCGGGGTGAGGCGAATCTGGGCGCGGGGAGGTCGGCGGCGAGTCTGGTCAGCAGGGGACGTGGTCGGGCTCGATGGCGTGGGAAGATCCGGTCGCCGATGTCGAGATCTCGCCGGTGGTCGCAATCGCGCAGATCTGGAAGCGGAGATCTCTTACGGCGGTCGTGGATGCACCGATCTAGCCGACGGCGACAGATCTGGACGGACACAGCGGATCTCGATCGGATCTCATCGGCGACTGGCCGAGTTCGCCGCACGGAGGGGTGAGAGAGGTGTGTGAGAGAGAGAGACAGAGGTGAGAGCGAGAGAGATAACACGAGTAAAAAGGGTAAATCGGGATCCGCCGTCTTTTGTACTCGCCCTGCTGAACCGGATCGACGAACCGGCCAATTTTTTCGCCGTGAACCGAGTTTGATCCCCGGTTCATCTTAAAAAAATTCATTTTTATCTGCGCCCATCCGATCGAGATCGGACGGGCACCGTAAAATGGGGGAAATGTTCCCCCATTTTAGATGGGGGAACCCCCATTTTTTCCTATATATATTTCTATTATTATTTTCGCATTTTATAGTTTATATTTTTGCGAAATTATTTTATAGAAAGTTGAGTAACGTTTGTAGGAAAATTCTGAGCATGTGAAAGTCAAGTGGATCTCGAGGCTTTACAGAATGTATCAAAGCCTAAGGAGAGACACTTCTTAACTGTCTCTAATAAATAAAATTGAGTTCACGTACAATTGTCACAAGCAACCACTGTAGCCATCAAGTAGAATCAAGTAAATATGGTATTGTGATATGGATTATGGAGCTCAAACTAATAAAATTGTAATGTTATTATTGTGTGGGAACGACTACTATATAAGATGTCATTCCAAACCATATCCCATGGACTCTCAGGAGCGGATTGCAGGAACCCTTCAACAAGCTCAAGGCTCGCAGGCTAACGAGCAACCGACCTAGAGCCCAATGAGAAATCGACATATGAGACATGGGTTTTTACTTCATGGATCTCACTCGACTCATACTAAGTACTCCCACATCATGAGTCTCGCATGGCAGCCTAGCTAGGATCGTAAAGACACTATAGAGAGGTTACTGAAGTTGCAGCCCTCTCAGTTCGACGGAAAGAATGACTTCAGAGATGTTAAATGATGGTTCGAGGAGGCTAAATAGATATTCCTCGAGACGAATTACAGCGAGGACTGCAAACTGATATATGTTAATCGTAAGCTAAATGGTGAAGCCAGAGATTGGTGGAAGGCCGCTAAGCTTACAGTATTCTCAGGCCACATCACGTCACTTGAAAAGAATTCAAAAAGGCCTTTTGAGACAAGTACATCCCCGCCTATGAGAGGAGCAAGAAGCAAAATGAGTATCTTACACTACAACAGTGCAGCATTACTACAAAGCAGTACTTGACCAAGTTTTGAGCATGGAAAAGTACTCGATCCTGTAATAGACAGAATTAGATCATGTCAAACGTTTGGTTGATGACTTAAATCCTTGCCTTAGAGAAAGAGTTAAATGAGGGAATTTCCAGACCCTTCAGTTTGCTGAAGTTCTCCGTATATGTGGAAGATGATGACCACACAAGAACCTTACAAATCAGCAACGACACCATAATTACTATAGGATCGCAAGCATGGCGACAGACGTGACAATCATCATCGTAATGATCGAAATAGAGGCAGCCCTTATCCGATCGAAGTGGAAGGCAAGGACTTTTCGGTAGATCGACCAGGGATTATGATTTAGTGTTGGATATGGACTGGTTGTCCTACTACGACGCCTACCTACATTGTCAAGCGAAGAAGATATTGATCAGAACACCAAGAAGACCTCAAATTATCATCAGAGGCACACCACTAGCGTAGGACAAGGTCCTAGTGTCAGTTATCAAAGGCCAAAAGCTATTGAAAAAATGATATCAGGGATTTTTGGCAAGTGTGATCAAGACATACTAGGTTCAAAATAGATTAAGATAGCATTGTAGTAGTAAAGGAGTTTTCGGATGTCTTCTTAGACGATGTTTCGAGATTGCCACCACGACCGGATATTGACTTTTGCATTGACTTGGTGCTGGGCACCACACCTATATCGAAGGCAATATAAAATTACTCAAGCGAAGATGTTGGAATTGAAGACCAAAATCCAAGAGTTGTTGGATAAGGGGTCCATCCGACTTAATATCTTCCAACAGACTTAAGATAGGTAATATATGTTTCATGTTATTTTAGTATTTTTATATTAGATACAAATATTATTGATTTAAAATTAATTTAACTATTTAATACAAAGAAGTAAAACAATATAAGGATAAATTACGACGAATGTCCTCCAATTTTGACTTTTGATCAGCGATACCCTCCAACTTCACTTTGTAACACGATTGCTCTTCATCTTTGAACTCGTTTCACCCGATGACCTCTTTACCTGCGATTGACCGTTTCCTAGTTGCATTGTCGATGTGACATCCACGCTGTCACACCCAACTCCGTGACTAAATTCTAATCCCAATTATCATACTTTTAACTATGTTTAGCAATTCAAGAAATAAAATCGGCAAAACCTCCTCCCTTACTTATCTTATGTTATTTGTCAATACATACAAAAGACACATATATAATCATAAAAGTTTAATAAAAAGCTATAAGATAGGACATTCACATGTTGTCATTATATTTTTTTCCACAAATCATCTCACATATAACCCCACAGAATCAAGTCTTATACAATCTTAAAAAAAGTTTCTCACAAACTTAATTATAACATCTAAAACTATCAATTACATATGCATGCTTCAAAAAAACAAAAGTGAAGGGGGATTAAAGTGCTCCAGCGGCTCGACCTCTTCTCTATATATAACAAAAATAAACTCCAAGTCGACTCAACTCGAGAACTTACGAGTATCTGAAAAAAACATTTAAAATGGGTTTTATGAGCAATAACCATTTGCACAATGAGTGAAATAAAAGTACAACATAAAGGAACAATACGAGTGCATATATCATTTAAATAATCACATTTCTTTCATATGATAAAACATTTAAAACATATCACATATAACATAACTCGTCAAATCATATGAACTTTCGTAGAAGTAAAAGTAACTCAAGATATCATAATTTTTATATTTAAACTCCACACATGTGTCATTGCACATACTCATTGTAGATCAATACGTATCCCTCTATGATCACGTGTTATACAATTAAGCAGAGCTTCATAATCAAGAGTCACGAATACGCAGAGCAAATTATGGGTCAATATGTATCCCTCTATGATCATGTGTCATACAGTTAAGTAGAGCTTCACGATCAAAAGTCTCAGATACGCAGAGCAAATCATGAGTCAATATATATCACAATCATGATTGTGCCAATACGTATCCCAATCATGATTGTGTGCCACTCAATCATGATTATCAAATACGCAGAGCATATCATAGGTTAATACATATCCCAATCATGATTGTGTGCCACCCAATCATGATTCCCAAATACGTAAAATATATCATGGGTCAATACGCGCACGCAGAGCAGCCCCAAAGGGCAAAGACACCCGATATATGCCCCAAAGGCTTCATGTATATCGAATGTGGTCCCAAAGACTTTTTTCAAATAGCATGGCTAATGAACACATGGAGTTTAACAATATCAAAATACACATGTCATAATCTCATATCGTTATCAAATAAAACTTATTTTCACTTCACAAGCATTATTCCCTAAAAATATTTTTGTATAAGATATTACTCCATCTCATATGAAATACTTGAAACATATCATAAATACTTTTCATAGCGCAAGATATGTTTCAATAATAACAATAATAATCTTTGCTTGAGGTAATACCATAAATAAAATAAATTAACATATAATATTTTGTTGTTATAAATTTATCCAGCACCTTGTACTTTATCACTTCAAGGAGGTTTATTAGATTTCCTCCATTTCACTTGCAACTTGAGGTTTTTCTACAAACAATAATGTCTTTTTACTTCCCAATCACTAGTAAGGTAATATGCAATGCATGCTCATGATGTATGAATGATTATGCACCATAAAATACATATAACCTACTCTAATACTAATATCTAACTTCAGACATTTATATTCATAAGTTGTTTCACACTTGGAACTTTTCAATTCTCCAAAGCTTAATTAGGTGTTGTTTCAGGATTTTAGACTGAGTGTCTGCCAATAAATAATTCATAACTTCTTAATTACATGGGCAAATCTTATGATTCTAGATTAATTAGAAACTAGACATGCTAAAGTTTCCAACCCCCAAGTATCATTATCAAATTCCTAGTAAGTAAGTCAGGACATCACAAACAATCTGGTATAGAATTTGTGCCCTAGTAAATTGTGTGTCGCTGAAATATTGATTTATATGTTTCTTCATACTTTTCTATTTAACTAGGGCATAATTTTCTTGAAAACTAGAATTCATTACTATTTTTTCATAAAAAATAGATAATTTAACTCGCTATATAAACTTATAACAAAAATAGTTAATTCGGGTCATAATATGTCAATGTCCTAGAATTTGACAGAAGCATCACTATGAAATGAAATTTTCATTTCTTCCAAAATACAAGTTCAAATAGGATGATTTCACCTTTCACTGAACCCTTAGAATGTTAAGCATATCCAAATTTCAAACCCTAATTCATTCTATTTCAATCGTTTTCTAATTTACAAATGGAACTTGTATCAGGCTCGGGATAAGATGAGTGACATGCGATGTTAAGTTCATAACTTCCTCTATAAAACTCCATTTTAGGTGATTTCAATGACCATGGAAAGCTAACTTCGAATGGATTAACCATACCAAATTTCATAATTTATGGTTTGTTTATCACGAAGTAATGATTCTCTCAATCAGAAGAATAATTTTCGGATCAAAACTCACCTGGAACAGCCGATGTTCCTGATTTTCCTCAGGTCGTTTCGCTCGACTTCCGCCTCTGGTAATTTTTCTATGGTGAAAAATAAATAGCTTATATTTTTTTTCAAAATTTTCTGAGGTCTTATGGTGGTTTGAAAAAATATCCCTTTGAGTAGCTCTCGCATGTCTGCTTCAGCTAGATCAATCATATTTTTTGTCATAACTAAGTGTTTTAATCATAATTAAGCTCACTTTATCATATTTAAACATATATATTATAATATTTAGAAATTTTATGATTTATTCCTAATAACCCTATATAATTACTTTGTAAAGTTCATCGATAATTAAGTAGTCATTATGCTCCAATCGAAATATTAATTACTATATACAAATATCACTAAATGAACATCCAAACTAACTTAGTATGTTAATTAAATGCATGATTATGCACAAATGATATTTCTTGAGTACGTTCGTGACACACGCGACCATTTTCTCTCTCTTCCACGTAAGTAGCCCTTCGATGTGACACCTTCTATCTCTCCTCTCTCACGCCGACAATCGGGAGGGGGCGGTCGGAGGTTAGGCGGACGAGGCCACCCCCTCCTCCCGTCGGTGAAAAGGAATGGGGAGGGGGTTGCACCCCGCTCTATGACCTTGTCAGAGGTCGAAGAGCGGAGGGGGGCCATTATTTGCACGATTTTTTAGCTCTGTTTCAATGTGATAAATAATTCAATTATATTTACAATTAATGCATACAATAGTCAAGGGTTTTGAGGGGTTATACTGATAAAAATCATCGATATAGGGATCTCCACGTACCTTAAGTTAGTTGAAAAATCAGCTAGGATTCTTGTAATTTTTTTATTTCATGAATGTCGATATTTTGGTCGACGATTTTTTCATAATGAGACCCTGAAACTCGTGCCTACCACTTTAATCTTGTTCTCCTATATCGGGCTTCGAAATGATATGCTGACCGCCCTCTCATGTGTCTCGATTTGTGAGAAAATAAAGAAGAAAGGGATGACTCTTGTGCAGAAATTTTATAAAGGCTAATGAGAGTTTCTAGCCATTTTTAAGCTTTATTTATAATTTTTAGGGTTTTGACTCCATTGAACTTTGGACTATTTCTCTATCAATCATGGACTTTTGACTATTTCTCTATCATGATTAATTATGTTATATTAAATAAATTTTACTAATTATTTCATAACCATACTTATAAAAAGTCCATATCTACTCAAATTATTTTTTTATCTCTTTTATAACTCATCTCAATCAAACTCTACTTTTATTTCATATGTATATTTCTTTCTTTTCTCTATTTTTCAGATTATTTAATATGATAATATTTTATCATCTAATTTCCAAAATTATTTAATACCATAACATTTTATCACTTAATTTTTGGATTAAAATAATAATGAATATTATTTTAATGACTATAATATCTGTAAGCTATATCAATCCTATCCTATTTCGAAGTCGTACATCTATTAAACATTAATTTGGATATCAAATCAAATTAAAATTCATAATCTCAACCTAATTATAATTTCCACTCCCAATAGGATTATTTTTTTCTTTCTAACCATACTTTTAATCCTATTCTAATTCTAATTCCTTCTCCAAGTAGAATTAACTTTTGTTTCTACTCATATTCATTTTCCAATTATATTCTTGTTCCTTCTCAAATTATCCTTCAATCATCTTTAACCCACTAAAACTTAGATTTAATTTTGTAAATTACTTTATTGCCCTTCATGAAATTCTCGGATGTTACATATTTTCTTATTAAAGATAAAAAATATGTGAACAAGTTATAAATCAATATACTGAAAAATCCTATATATGTGGTCACATTGAGTGAGAAGAAAAAATATTAAGACATGAAAAGAGTTAAATTTGTTTAAGAACACATCATTTGTATGCATATCTACTTCAAATTTACACTTTAACATTATTTTTTTCCGTACCTATTGGGTCTACATGGTCGAGTTTAAGATAAAGGCGTTCGACTTGTATTGGGATGGTAATTTTGTTTCATTAATAAAACTTAAGTTTTTAATCAACAAGATAATGATTTAATTGAATTGATTACTCGGTAGTTAACTCATAAACAATGATTATTCAAAAAATTATCAAGGGCATTTGCTTGGATAAAGATTACAATATTCTGATATTTTCGTCAATATAGTTAAATACGATGCAAAATGAGATTAACTTCGTGAACTTTGTTTTCTTAAAATCACTTAGAAAAACATGAAATCATCATTTTTAACTCTAAATGAAGAATATTTGTCACACCCCACTCTGTGATTAAGTTCTAATCTCAACTATTACCTTCCTTAATTATGTTTAACAATTCTATAAATAAAATCAGCAAAACCTCATCCCTTACTTATTTTGTGTTATTTGCCAATACATACAACGGATGCATATATATATTCATCAAAATTTAAATAAACAGTTATAAATTATATCATTCACATATAACACCTTCACAAAAGTTTTTTTTCCACTAACCTCTTCACATATAACACCCCACATGATCAAGTTTTATACAACATTACAAAAAGTTTTCTCACCAACTTAATTATAATATTTAGGATTATCTATTACATGCATGTCTCAAAAACAAAAGTGAAGAGAAAATAAAAGTGAAAGAAAAATAGCAATGCTCCGGCGGTTCGACCTTTTCTATATGCATCAAACCAAGCTTCGAGTCAACTCAACTCGAGAACTTAAAATCATTTGAAAAATTTAACAAGGGTAATGTGGACAATAATTATTTGCTCAGTGAGTGAAATAAATGTACAACATAGGGAAACAATACAAATGCATATAACATTTAAATAATCACATTTATTTCATATGAGAAAACACTTAAAGCATAACTCATATCGCTTAAGTTTTCAAATCATATGAACTTTTACATAAATAAAAAATATTCAATATATCATCATATTCAAAGTTAAACTCCACACATGTATCATTGCACATACTCATCATGGTCAATACGTATCCCTCTATGATCATGTGTCATACAATTAAGCAGAGCTTCATAATCAAGACTATCAAATACGTAGAGCAAATAATGAGTCAATACGTATTTCTCGATAATTGTGTGTCATACAATTAAGCAGAGCTTCACAATCAAAGAGTCTCAAATACGCAGAGCAAATTATGAGTCAATACGTATCACAATCATGATTATGTGTCACCCAATCATGATTCTCAAATACGCAGAGTATATCATGGGTCAATACATATCCCAATCATGATTGTGTGTCACCCAATAATGATTTTCAGATACACAAAAGCATATCATGGATCAATACGTGCACGTAGAGCAACCCCCAAAAGGTAAAGACATCCGATATACGCTTCAAAGGCTTCATGTATATTGAATGTAGTCCCAAAGAAAATTTTCAAATAATATGAATAATGAACACATGGAATTTAACAATACCAAAATACTCGTGTCATAATTCTCATATCATTATCAAATAAAACTTATTTTAACTTCACAAGCATTGTTCCTTGAAAATATTTTTGTGTAAAACATTACTCCATCTCATATGATATTTTTGAAACACATCATAAATATCTTTCATAACTCAATATATGTTTTAATAATAATAATAATAATCTTTGCTTGAGATAATATCATAAATCAAAGAACTAACATATAACATTTTGTTATGTTGTAAATTTACTCATTCACCTTGTAATTTATCCCTTCAAGGAGGTTTATTAGATTTTATCATTTTCACTTGCAACTTAATGTTTTCCTACAAGTAATAGTGCCTTTTTACTTCTCAATCAGTAATAAGGTAATATGCAATGCATACTCTTGATGCATGAATGTTTATGCATTCTAAAATGCCTATAATCTCCTATAATACCAATTCCTAATTTCACGTATTTTTGTTCATAAGTTATTTCACAATTGGAACTTCTCAATTCTTCATAGTTTAACTAAGTGTTGTCTCAGGATTTCAAACTGAGTACTTGTCAATGAATAATTCATAACTTCTTAATCTTATATGCAAATTTTATGATTCTAGATAAATTAAAAAATAAACTTACTAAAATTTCCAACTCTCAAATATCATTAACTAATTTCAAGTGAGTAAACCATAAAATTAAATGCAATACGACTTAGGATTTATGCTCTAGAAGGATCACTGAATTATTAATTTATATCATTAACAATAGTTATCCATTTGATGAGATCCTATTTTTCTTAGAATCTAAACTTCAGTAGTGTTTAGTCATAAAAATTGTAGAATTTAACTCCTTGTGTGACCTTATAACAAAAATAGTTAATTAGGGTCGTGATCTGTTCATATCCTGAAATTTGACAGAAACATCAGTGTGAAATAAAAATTTTATTTCTCCCACAATACAAGTCCAAATAGGATGATTCCATTTCTCACCGAACTCTTAGAATGTCTAATTAATCATATCCAAATTCCAAATCCTAACTTATTATATTCGAACTGTGCCCTAATTCACAAGTTGAACCTATATCAGACTCGAGACATGATGAGTGACCAGCAAAGTTGAGTACATAATTTCCTATATAAAATTTCTTTTTGGGTGATTCTAGAGGCCATGGAAAGCTAACTTCGAATGAATTAATCATACAAAATTTCATAATTTATGGTTTGTTAATAATGAAGGAAAGATCCTCTTAATCAGAAGAATAATTTTCGAATTGAAACCTCACATTGAATAGCTTATGTTATCAATTTTTCCCAGGTCGTTTCGCTCGAATTCTTCCTCTGAAAAAATTTCAACCATCAAAGGATAGAATTAAGTTGTTATATATTTGTTTGAAAATTTTCTGACGTCATATGTCAATTTAGAAAAAGTATCCATCTAAGCAGTTGTTTACCTATTTGCTTCAGTTGCTTAAAACTTAAATGATGGCCAATAAGAGTTTTTTTTGTCATAACTAAGTATTTTAAACTTAGTTAAGCTTACTTAATCATATTTAAATATATATATTATAATATTTATAAATTTTACAATTTATTCCTAATAAACTTGTGTAATTACTTTTGTAAATTTTATCGACAGTCAAGTAGTCATTATGCACTAATCAAAATATTAATTACTATATACAAATATCACTAAATAGTATGATTATGTAGAAATGATGTTCGTAGAGCACGTCCGTGACAATATTTGTATTCTTATAAAATAGCATAATACAAATATTTTGTTTTTTTTTCATTTTCACTATTTTTTATTTTTCTTATTTAACTATAGATTATTATATTATATTTTTTAGAGTTATTTCCTCTAGCCATCCCTAAACTATCACGATTTTCTACATCTAATTCCAAACTACGAACTTTATTTTTTGGGTACCTAAACTATTGTGATTTTTTTAAATTTGATCATTTCGTCTAATTCCATTGACTTATCCGTTATTTTTTATTTTTTTATATTTGTGAAAAGTCTATTATACTGTTGCTCTGAATTGAATTCCATTTTTTTACGTAAATTAATATATAAAATGGATATGAAATTAATTTTTTTTTTTAAAAAAACATGCCACGTGAAGAAGGGGTCGCTGTAGATGGGGGCGGCGACCCCCCTTTCTCTTTCCCTGTGCTAGGAAAAAGAGGGTTGAGGGGGAGGGGGGGGGGGGGGGGGCGACGACCTCCCCTTTCTCTTTTTTTGCGTCGGGAAAGAGGAGGGGGTCAATGATGTCAATGAAGAGGGGGGGGGGGGGTGGCGACCCCCCCTCTCTCTCTTTCCTGGTGCAGGGAAAGAGAAGGTGGGGGGGGGAGGGGGTTGCCGCCCCCATGCATCGACATCGTCGACGCGCCCCCCTCGTCGATGACGACGTTGCCACCCCCTGCGACGACGACGCGAGGGGCGGCGACCCTCCCTCCACGTGGTGTGTTTTATATTTTTTAAAATTACTTTTTATATTCATTATTATATATTATTTTATGTCAAAATGGAGTAGGGGTATAATGGACTTTTCATAAATATGAAAAATAAAATATAATGGAGAAGTCAACGAAATTGGACGGAAAGATCAAATTAGAAAAATCACGATAGTTTAGATATAAAAAAAATGAAGTTCGTAGTTTGGAGTTAGATGTGAAAATCGCGATAGTTTAAGAGTGGTTAGAGGAAATAATTCTATTTTTTATAATAATAGTAAAGCTAAACTATTTATAATAAATTATTTTCATTATAAAATCTTAATTTTATTATATTTTAACTGAACGAAAGGTAAAAATAAGAGTATAATTATTTCTTTTATGAATAGTATATTATTCATAATATTATTCCAATATATTCTTCAAAATGGCCATTTGTCTTCAAGTCTAAAATTTAGAGGGACCGTTTGATAACGGAAACTGGAGTTCCACCAAGTTCCCGATGAATAGTTAAATTGATAGATTAGTTTGAGATATATTTGGATGGAGTGAAATTTGATAATGATGAATAAGACAGTTAATGTTTTAGGAAAAAATATATATGATTGGTTAATTTTAGTGAATATTTGAATTAAAAATATATATTAAAAATATAATTTAAAATTTATTAAAAATAATTGTTATATTAGAAAATTTATACAAAAAATTTGTTAGAAATTATATTGTTTAAAAATATTTTTTTAAAAATTATAGTTAATGAAAATTTAATTTTTTTTAATAAAATACTAAGTAATAAATAATACTATAATAATCCTTTATTATTTATATCTTATATATAATAAACATATTAATTTATATAAGAGACGTTAAAAAAATGAAATGATTAAAGGAAAAATAAGTTTGAAAAAAGAAGAAAAATGTCAACTAAAAAAATTGAAAAAAAACAAGTTCCACCAAACCAGCTTCTTGGAAACAAGGTCACGTGAGCCTGATTTGCTATTGAATGCGGTCTAGTTCCGCCTCAAAAATTAGTGACCTCGTTCCAAAACTATTAAATGCAGCTTCATTCCGCCTCGAAAAACTAGTGATCTTGGCTCCAAAGTTATTAAACGCGGTTTGATTCCGCCTCGAAAAACTAGTGATCTTGGCTCCAAAGTTATTAAACGCGGCTTGATTCCATCTCGAAAATCAGGCCGCGAAGAATGTGTAATACCCCAGATTTTCTAATTTGGGCTTAATAGTTAATTTAGGTCCAATACTTTTAAGTCCCCCTATATAAAAAACTTAAATCCCTTGTTAACCTTTTTTTCTCCACCAAAAGGTCTCTTGACGGCTAGAATTTGAAGAGCAAGAACCTGATGAACAAAAAGGAGGAAGAAGAGGAAGAAATATGAGGAGGGAATCCAAACCTCTCTCTCCCTCTCAATAATGTTTTGTTTGAATTGAAAGACTCAAGAGTACTTTGTTCTTCAAAGGTATTTGGAATAAGGGTTGCATAAATAAAGATTGCATGAATAAATGTTTCATGATTTATATTGTATAATCTGTTAAATTCATGACTGTATTGTGTTAATTATTTAGATAGGTTTTACATATCCAAAAAATATATATAATATATAAAAGGAAAGCCCTAGAAGTCTAGTTTCCACAAAAAAAAGAGTTTCATATGATTTGTAGATGAATACAAATTGTTATGATCCAAATATCAAACTAATATCATGCTGTCTCGGGTAACAACGAGATCGGATTGTAAAATGTATAGTAAATTAGAAATTCTGAATTAGAATTTAAAATTTATTCACAAGTTAAAAGTTCGTGTTATGTGAAAATTAGAATCATATGAAAATAAGAAGTATAAATTAAGTTATTAATAATTTAGTGACTGCTGCCAGAATATTGTGCAGAGAAGAGATTATGTTGTATGAATTTATAGGAAAAAACCTTAAATCTTGTTAATGAATGAAAACTGCATGTTTTAATGTGTTATATGATGCATAAATGCTAGGAGATCATAATTGAAATGTTTATGATATTTTAAATTTTTTAATCTAAAAAATCGAGAATTTCGAATGAAAAATCGAACTTCGAGGACGTTGGCATGGCCGACCAAGTCCTAGAACGCCCATGACAGAAGGACGAAAAAATGATGAAATTCATCGTTCTGTCATGCCCTTAACAATCATTGTCACGTTCATGACAGGGTAGCACGAACCGTGATAGGGGCGTAGGGAAGTTCGATTTCTGTCACTGCTATGAAGAAGCCATCATGGCCGTGATAGATTAAAAAGTGAATTATATTATATTTATGTTATTTTTAAGGTATTTACTATTATGTATTACTGATTGATGATTGTATATGAACCTAGATACATGAATTGCATGGACAGCTGTAATTAGGTTAAAATCTAAATATTGAGCGACGTAAATGTTAGTTGTTTGAAAAACATAACGAGCCCAATTACGAATGATGTTACATGTCAATCCTCTAATACTCTATGGCTCTTTATTGGATATTGTCCGAAATGATCGTTACATACATCGATAACGATGTGTCATTCCGATGTCGCCCTCGGACAAGAGTCAAGAATGATCGTTACATACATGGGCAACACTGTATATATTCTAATGTCACATTCGGGTGTTACGGGAGAGCATTGTCTCTATGGCTTAGTTAGTCTATTGAAAAGGTAACAACATAAATTCCAACTATAGGAAGATATAACCCAATGGAAAGGTCCAATGATAGATGGAATGGAATAATACCCCACGACATTGGAAATGCAAAGAGTTATAAAGCAATCATGGGGAAAGTTATGGAAACAATGTTTATAGTAAATGTACTACACTTATATGCCTATGAATTGAATGTACGATTATATGAATGTCTATACTATAGGTACGATGAGTTGACTATATGTTTCCATGCTTTTATTTATCACACGACGATAGAAATGAATGAATGAATGACACGTAGTTCATATGTTAATTTTTATATAAATGCATGTATGAATGAATGACTATACATGCATATTATTTATTTTTTTATATCAAAATGATGATGCATATTAGTATTCTGCATAAGATCATATGATCGCATGCATGATCTTTATACACTCTAATAGGGAATCATCTGTATATTGGATCCATAGAGGTGCATAATAATTTGGATGAATGACGACTCAGCTCATGACGAGATATTGCACGCTGATCTAGGGGATTTAGAGTCCTTATGTTTTAGAGTACTTTGATTATATTTTTAAAAGAGATATTTTGATTATGACTTAAAAATATTTTAATTATTAGTAGAGACGATGTTTAGAGATGCTTTCAATTTTATAATATTATTTTTGATGTTTCACGAAGTTTTTCACATTAATGAAAGAATTTTTTTATTTTATTTAATAGTTTTATGCTTCCGTTAATTTAAATGAAAATTATATTTTTATTATAATTATATGATGGTATAACCGAATGATCTAATTATGTTAATAATTTGAAAGTGAAATTCGGGTTCTACATAATGTTTGGAAATTGAGCAAAACTTGAACCAAATGAAACAAAGATGGCTGAATGATTCGAATATGTGTTACTGGTTGTAAAATGTTGCATCGAAGTTTGACACGATGACCTCGATTGCGAGCCCTATGGAGGCACGTGCTTTTACTTGTGCATCAAGTCGGTCGCTAACTCGAGCCTCGAAATAAAAAGTCGGTCTGCATCTTTTTTCCCTTCGCTCGACGTCCTTCTTTTCTACCGGAGTGAAAAATGGCGGACTCCTCGAGTGCTTCTTCCTCGTCTCAGTCACCGTCGCCCGCGCCGCCGGCGGAGACATCCGACGTGGAGCGGGAGGAGATGCTCGACCGAATGCTCACCCGTCTCGCTCTCGCCGACGACGACAAGCTCGAGCCGTTGCTCTCCCGGGTCCTCCCTTACTCCATTTCCTCCCTCGCCTCCTCATCGCCTTCCGTCCGCAAGCTGGTGAAGCACCTCTCCCTCTTTCTCATCTTTCTGATCTCACTCTTCGTCCGAACACCGTTTTTTTTTTGTTTCGGCCTTACGTAACGTCGTATCTGTGATCCTTTTGATTGTGTGCCGTTGTCAAACTTCTCCGCTCAAGTTCGGGAAGCAGTAGATATTTGTTCTTGTTTTAGCTTTCGTTTGCTGTGTTCTCGAAAAGAAAAGAGAGAAGAATATCTCATCAGAATTTGGTCGCCTGGTTACACGTTTACCTTTACAATTGGAAGCTAGGGTTTTAAAATTTTCAGTAGAGAGTCATTAGCTAAACCTGGAGCTTATTGCGTTAATTGGAAAGTGAGGCCCAGGGAATTGCTTATGTCAATTCCCTCTGTTGGTTACACTGGTTGCCAAGATTATTCCTGCACGAGTCCCTGTTATTTTCTTTGATGTCATGGAAATAGGTTATGGAGATTCTTTCCCATGCGAACAAGCGAGTGAAGCATCAGCCGGACATTGGTTTGCCAACTCTGGAACTGTGGAAGATTTATAAGGAACCAAATGCTGTGCTGATGGTCAGAAGCTTTTGTATTGTATATCTGGAGATGTCGTTTGAGCGTTTGACTAAAGAGGTTGTTGCTTTCATTCATGCGTTGATATATATACATATATATTTTTCATTTCTGAGCTAAATGGAATCCACAATCAATGCAGGATAAGGCAGCTTTGGCACCTGATCTTTTAGTTGGCATCGGGAAATTTCCTCCTCAGCATCAAGGAATTATCTTGAGGATTGTTGCCAAGGTCAGATAGAGATGTATAATTGCTAAATGTATCCTATTGATGTTATCTTAGTGCATGCAAACTTGAGAATTTTTTTGAGAAGAGAAAGGACGACTAGCAAGGAGGTAGTCATCCAAAGTTTTATTAATGAGATATCAGATTACAAGCCAAAACATAAAAGCATAGCAAAGATTCCACCAATACATCACTCTCCTACATTACATGTACTTCCTCCAGTCCCCATATATTGCCTTTGCATGTTGTCCCACATTCTCCGCATAGGCACGACTACCCTGAAAGATAGTTGCGTTCCTTTGTAGCCAAATGGCCCAGATGAAAGCCAACGGCCGCGCCCGCTGTCTCTTGCAAACATAGACCGTTACAGAAAGAGCGCCAAAACGCAGTTTCTGAAGTGTTGTCAATCCATCCAATGCCTGCCTCGGCCCAGACACGCATAGCCATAGAGCAACCAAAAAACAAATGGGCAGTGTCCTCATCCTCCTCCCCACAGAAGGCGCATAACATATCAGAATTTCCAGCCCACCGAGATCTATATACCTTTGTCAAAACTCTCCTTCGGCGCAATAACCAGGAAAACATTTTGATTTTAAGAGGGGCCCTAGTCTTCCATATTAATCTACAGGCTAAAAGCATCTCCTCATCTTGTTCTTCACCAGCCCTGCCAAGCAGAGAGTACACCTCACGTACCGAGAAGGAGTCAGTTTTCCATTTCCAGCAATCCACCTCAGCAGTGGCAGGAGACAAATGAGCAATTTGTCCCAGCATTAGCAGCAGCTCCTCGAACCTCTGGTCAGAAAGGTGCATGGAAAAATTTGGCACCCAGATGCCTCTGTCATTATTGTTCGTGGCACACCAACAATCTTCTACTCTTGCATCCTTGTTTGTTGCCAGCTGAAACAGGCGAGGAAACTCAGTTGACAAAGAATTCATACCAGACAAGCAATCCTTCCAGAAATAGAAGACGGATCCACTCCCAAGGCTGGGACAAAATAAGTGGCGAATCTGTGGCATAATTCCAGCAATACCGCGCCAGAAGGAGGAAGCCCCACCAACCACCTCAATTCTAGAATCCCAATTAAGAATATGGCCATAGCAGGCACGAAAGACAGTGGACCAAAGTTCATTGTTCTGTCCCATAATTCGAACAACCCATTTAGTGAGTAAAGCTGTGTTCATTCGTCGAAGATTAAGAATGCCTTGAGAATTTGAGCCTTAAATTTGTATAGTGTAAAGATTACAAATCAGAATGCGTTTAATCAAGAGTGGACAATAAGCATCTTTATTATGCTTGTTTCTTTCGTCTATGCACATGAAAGATCAAACCAATACCATGCTTATTGTCACATGGGGGGCCTTAGTTCTAGAAATGGGCCCATTACAAAATCTACAAATAGAAGGCACATCTATTACATGTGCGGCCAAATTACAGATGAATGCCATGATAATTCACATTAAAGAATTTGTATGTGAAATTTTACGTCATTGTAACATGAAGATATTTGTATGGAAGATCTTTTACTACACTTAGACATTATCTTTCAATATAATATAGTTGGATCCTTCTAAGAAAAAAGTTGGATCTCTACTTAAACAACATAGTCATCCTCACCATTCCTAGACAAAGGTGGAGATAAAGCCCTCCTTGTTAAATGTTCTTTTACTATAAAAATGACATGATCCCATATTCCTACATGGTTGGATAAAGATTAACCTGTCCCTACCTGCAAGGCAGCTTGAATATCCTTTTGATGCCCTTTCTTTCTTTAAACGAGAAAGGATGACGAGCAAGGAGGGAGGTAGTCGTCCAGAGTTTCATTAATTTTGGGAAATATTACAAAGTACTAAAAGGAGCCTTTTGATGCCCTTTCTTATATGTTTCTTTCATTCCTTGTAAGCACTGGTTGCCCTACCGTCAACAAGGGAACTCAATAGAGCACTTAGCAGTGAACACCTTTAGTTGTGCCAGCCACCCAAACAAGATTAACTTGATTGCAGAATTTGCTTCCATTTTGGGTACTACAATAGCTATCGATATCTTGGATATGTTTTGTTTGTTTGATATCCAATTGCTCTCTCTAAAGCTTTTAAGTTCGTAGTGGAAACTTCTGTCTTCACTGGTATTTTTGAAACTATATTCTGAATTTGTGATATCACAGGTCTTCAGTCTTGGGAGGACTTGGAAACAATCATATCTGATTCACTTAAAGTTATTGCTGTTTCTCGTAGGTAATCGGCGAATGCCACTCAAGCCAAGTTGCTGAAAGTATTGGCATGAAATACCAATCTCTTGGCGATGGAAAAGATTCTGAAATATTTATTGAATTTTGTTTCCATACCATGTTGTATCAGCCACCACCACCTGGGTATGGCATTGGGCTTCGTATACTTGAAAGTTTCTAGGTTTTATAATTTCTTTTTATAAGTAATGTTCTTATATACTGTTGCTAGCATTGGATGCCCGGCAGGGCTCTCAGTTTCCCAATCAGACCGTGTTAGTGGAAAGGTTCCCTTACAAGGTGACAATCTTATGTCAAGAAAGGTGAGTATACAACTAACAGAAATATACATAAGTTTATAGGTGCTGGATATTGCTTCTGGCACTAAAAAATACAACAACAACAACAAAGCCTTATCCCACTAGGTGGGGTCGGCTACATGGATCATACGACGCCATCGTTGATCCATGTTCATAAGAATCGACATGATTTTATGCTGGCTGTCGGGGCCTAACACAACCCTCCTCCTTTATCCGGGCTTGGGACCGACTATAAAATATAGGCGGAGTTTGGCACTAAAAAATAATAATAATAATTTCTCCACAGCTTGGAATTCTGAATGTTGTAGAAGCTATGGAGTTAGCACCTGAGCTTGTATATCCTGTTTACTTAACTGCTTCTTCAGACAGGTACAATTATATCTCATAAATCTTCAGTGCTTTTGCTATCTTTTGTAACATTATTGGAGTTTCCTGACATGTTCTTGGAATTTTCTAGTCGAGAGCCTGTTGTCAAGCGAGGGGAGGACCTATTAAAACGCAGGGCTGCAGGAGTAGATTTAGAAAACTCTGAAATGATAAAGAGATTATTTATACTATTCAATGGTATGCAGCTTAGGCGTCACCTCAATAATTATGGCTGATCATAACTTTTGGTAGAGTAACTTTATCTTGTGTAAATATAACTATGGTAGCTTAGAATACCATAACGGGTAAATCATTTAAAATCATTGCAACTTTGAAGCATTGTGGAAAATAGAATTAGAATCTTTTAAAGAACAATGCATTTATGATTTTTTTTATGTTCTCTAGCATATAACCTGAAACATAGACAAGTGATGTAGAAAAAATATTGAATACTATGAAATTAATTTGCAATGTGCCATGCAAGAAATCAAGATGGAGTTCATTTTTCCTTTTTGTTGTTACGTTCAATTATCATTTAAACCACATTTGCTATTGTCATTGATAGGAAAGGATGACTACTAAGCTTGGATAGTCATCCTGTTTTGTATTTAAGCTTTAAACCATGGAGATATACAAGTGTTTACTGAAGGCAAATACAAGAAAGAACATAAATAAACCTCAGTAGGTGTGATGCCACAAAACACGACTATCCCACGTCCAACTCCCCAATAAAAAAAAGAATGTGGTGTAAAGTATTCTCTACATAGCATCTATATTATCCCCTATTGTCATTTATACTTGAGTTTGGTTTTGAAAGCTTTATGCAATTTCCTGTTGGAAGAGATCCAGGAATGGTTTTTTATTATCACACTTCACTTAATTAGGCAGTACCGGATCTGAAAGTACAGCTGTGGAATCCAGGGTCACTCCAGCAAGTATTGCATTGCGCATAAGGCTCATGACTGTTTTCTGTCGATCAATCACTGCGGCAAACACTTTTCCTTCAACATTGCAGTGCATCTTTGGCTGCATTTTTGGTATATAACTGTACACATCTGATCAATATGTTTTGGTTTTCCAGTCTTATAGAAAGTACTATAATTTCTCTTTTTTTTTTGAAACGATATAATTTCTATTTTGAGTCAGATTTCTCTTCCTATTCAATCTCAGATGTTACAAGTTCATAACTGATTTTGTATTACATTATTGAATTTCTTTTGGTTAAGTGCTGGAATGATGTATTCAATGGATTCATCCTTTCGTTACGAATGTGGTATTACATTACAAATTCATACTTTTGTACATTGTGAGTCCATTAATCTGCCGTTTGTCTTTGTTACGAATGTCAAGCGAAGAAGGATTATCACAGCAAGTGAGGAAACACAAGGTTTATGAGGTTTACCCCTAATTGGACTACAGGCAAACTACCCATGAGCCCTCTTCTATGGAGGGTCATCATGGATCCTATCAAGATCCTCCCCGAGCTCTTGGATAGATGGACTTGCCGAAGCCACTCCATTTCAGATGAGGATATCCTTGAGTTTACATCTGCCTCTTATTATAGTCTCGTGAATCTTGAATTCTTAGTTCAATTAGGAAACAACAAATCCTAGCGATAAATAAAATTCACTTATTCTTCGGATGTTGAGTGTCCCGGGAAGTTTGGCCCCGGACGTGCATTTTGGGCTTTGTTCCTCCTACGGGTGAAAGTAGTCCTAGTCGAGTTTTTGGTCCAAAAAAATCACACACTATTTTTCGGGTAAGTTTTTAAAATTTTAAAAATCACTCTAAAATCAATTTTAAAAAATAATAACATAACCACCCTCTAGCGGGTCGATTTTTTCGTGGCCCTACTTTTATATAAAATTATATATAATAAATTAAAATTAACCTATAAATATTTAATTTTATATTAAATATAAGATATACTACTAAAATTTTGAACTTACCAAATTAGAGTTCGATAATGTGATAGAAAGTTATGAAATTATATAAAAAAATTATTATATCTATAATAAAAGTTGATAACTTATGAATTCATTATATAAATAAAAAAATCATAAATAAAAAAATGGGTTCCACGTGTCACCCCCGATCGTAGGGGACACGCCCCGAGCGGGTGTGGCTACGCGCATGAGTAGGCAGGAGAACTCCTACTCCTAGTAGGAATAGGAGTTGGACGACACTTCGAAGATCCGACGAGGAGGGAGGAGCTTTTGGAGATGAAGGCTTGGACTCCTATTGTGAGTAGGAGGACGAATGCGTGGAGAAGTGCAGGGTCGGAAGTACTCCTACTCCTAGTAGGAATAGGAGTCGGACATTTCCTAGGTCGAGGAGGACTTGGGGCATGGCCGGATCTTCCTTCTGGACCGAAAGCCACTTGGAGGTGAAGATCTACTCCTAGGAGGGTTGAAGGATTGCTGGGGCTGCAGAGGAGCAGTCCGAGTCCAAGTAGATACTGGAGCCACGCACAACTTCATGGATTCAAGGGAAGGGACACCACTTGGCATAGCGTATGTCAAGGAGCCAGGCTTGATTAAGACTGTGAACGCGGCCTCTCAACCGATCCTTGGTACGGCCAAGGACGTCCACGCGAAGGTGGGAGATTGGGAAGGAGCGATCACCATGACAATTGGTTCATTCTGGGCATGGAGTTATTGGATGCGTTATGTGAGGTGAAACTTCCCCAGGAGGGGTTACGTTTTCAGTCTCAGGAAGCATCGCATGAAGTTGCCCTGACGAGAGCCAAGATGCTTTTGGCGATGCAATTTGATAAGGGCATGCGTCGGAACGAGGTCACCTACTTGGCTGCCTTGAAGTTGAACGAAGTCGGCATCAAGGTTGAGGGCGTCCTGGAAGAAGCGGAAAGGCTTCTGGAGCAATACAAGGATGTAATGCCACACCGAGCAGACTTCCTCCTTGCCGAGATATCGATCACGCCATCGACCTAGTACCTGGTGCTAAGCCTCCGGCTATGGGGCTGTACCGCATGTCACCTCTGGAGCTGGAGGAGCTTCAGAAATAACTGAGTGAGTTGCTGAAAGCTGGGTTCATCAGGCCCTCGAAGGCGCCGGTCCTATTTCAGAGGGAGCATGACGGGTCGATGCGGATGTGCATCGATTACAGGGCTCTCAATAAGATTACCGTGTGGAATAAGTACCCGATCTCGTTGATCGGAGACCTCTTCGACCGACTCGAAAACGCAAGGTTCTTCTCCAAGTTGGACTTGAGGTCCGGCTACTGGGAGGTGAGGATTGCGGAAGGGGATGAAGACAAGACTACGTGTGTGATGAGGTATGGATCATACGAGTTCTTGGTAATGCCCTTCGGCCTCACAAACGCACCGACAACTTTTTGTATAATGATGAACAAGATCTTTCACCCACTGTTGGACAAGTGCGTGGTGGTGTACTTGGATGACATTGTGGTGTACTCAGAGACCCTCGCAGAACATGTGCAGCATCTCGGGGAGGTGTTCAGGTTGCTGCTAGAGAATGAGCTATTTGTCAAGTTGAAGAAATGCTCGTTCGTCCAACCGGAAGTTATGTTCCTTGGGCACCACATCAAAGCCGGGAAGATCAGCATGGACAAGGCGAAGGTCCAAGCTATTCTCGACTGGGAGCCACCAACAAACGTTCCAGAGATGCGGTCGTTTCTGGGGCTTGCCAACTACTACAGACGGTTCACCGAGGGATACTCGTGGCAGACTGCGCCCCTCACCTTCTGAAGAACGCGAAGTGGGTATGGTTAGAAAAATGCGCGGAGGCATTTGAGAACCTAAAGAACGCAGTGGCAGAGGAGCCGTGCTTGCGTCTACCCAACTACGGACAACCGTTTGAGGTGCAAATGGACGCGTTCGACTTTGCATTGGGTGGTGTCCTCATGCAGGAGGGACATCTAGTGGCCTTCGAGAGAGCCGGAAGCTCAACGAGGTTGAACAACGATATTCGGTTCACGATAAGGAGATGACTGTGGTGGTGCACTGCTTGCGCACCTAGAGACATTATCTTCTTGGGAGTGCGTTCATTGTAAAGACGGACAACGTGGCGACATCTTATTTTCATAATCAAAAGAAGCTCAGCCCGAAGTGGGCACGATGGCAGGACTTCTTCGCGGAGTTCGATTACGTCTTGGAATACAAGATGGGGAGGACCAATGTAGTGGCCGACGCCCTAAGTCACAAGGCGCAACTTGCGACGATAAGCGCCATCCGCATGGACTTCAAGGATCATATCCGGGAGGGATTGAAGCAGGATCCTAAGGCTGGAATTGCTTCGACTTATTGAGGAGGGTAAGTCACGAAGATTCTGGATGGAAGATGGGATGTTGTTCACTGTGGGACGTCGGCTATACGTTCCACGATGGGAGAGTCTTCGACGGTCGATCTTGAATGACTGTCACGACTCGAAGTGGACGGGCCACCCGGGAGCGGCTCGTACCTTGGCGTTGGTTGAGGGCTCCTACTTCTGGCCTTAGATGACAGAGGATGTCGAGGCATATTTGGCACATGTCTCAAGTGTCTGCAGGGCAAACTTGAGCAGAAGAAGCCGGCCAAAATTTGGGGGAGCGGAGGACTCCCTTGCCCGTACCGGAGCGTCCATGGCAGATGGTGACTATGGACTTCATCTCAGCCTTGCCAAAATCTGGGGGAGCGAGATCGATCATGGTGATGATCGACAAGTTTTCAAAGTATGGAACCTTCGTCCCGGCTCCAAAACATTACTCGGCGGAAGAGGTCGCCCGCTTGTTTGTCAAGCATGTAGTGAAGTACTGGGCGTATATGAGATTATCGTCAGCGACCGTGATCCGAGGTTCACGGGACACTTCTGGAGGGAGCTCTTCCGGCTCCTGGGGATAGAGCTGTGCTTCTCGACAGCGTTCCATCCCCAGACGGATGGCCAAACGGAGCGGGCCAACCATCTTCTGGAAATCTACCTGAGGCACTTCTGGAAATCAGGAGGATTGGGCCAAGCTCTTGGACATTACACAATTTTCGTACAACATGCGGAAGAGCGAGGCGACGCAACAAAGCGCGTTTGAGATCGTCACCGGGAGGCAGCCAGTGACACCTGCAGGACTTGCGACCAGGTACGCGGGGAAGTGTCCGGCGGCGTATCATGTGGCGCGTGGTTGGCAGGACAACCTCGAGGCGTCGAGGGCCATCTTGGACAAGTCAGTGCGCAAGATGAAGAAGTCTCCCGCGGGTGCGCCCTCTTATGTCCTCTGCACTTGGCTCTGGTGAGGCTTTTTTCTTTTGGCAGCATGACTAGCTTCCCGGGGGAGCTTTGGCTGAGTCCTTCCCTCGCTTATGGGCCTTGGCGGCACATCCAGAGGCTGAGACCTGGTCTGAGGCAGGCGGCCTGGGCATAGGCTCTTGGACCCCTCTCTTTAGATCTCCACTCTCTGATCAGCATTTTTCTGAGCTTCTTGATCTTCACTAGTGGATTGCCCCTTTTCGCCTGGATCCGTCGAGGACGGATGGCTGGGCCTGGATGTCAGATTCCTTTTCTGCGCGCAGTATTTACCTTCGACTCCTTTCGGCCACTCCTGACACGGACAGTTTCAGAGGACTGTAGACTCATTTGGCATTCCCAGGCACCGCACAAAGTCAAGATCTTTGCTTGGCTTATGCGGCGCGAGAGGATCCTCACCAGGGTATACAGGGCGAGATGGGCACCCCATACAGACACCTCTTGCGTATTTTGTGGGGAGGCAGAGGAGGATATCACGCATCTATTCTTCACCTGTGAGGTGACTCGAGAGGTTTGGTCGCGGACGAGCATATTGGGCCTCTTTCCCCTAGCATCGGAGGATTTTTGGCGGACTCTACAGGGCCTTCATACTCAGAGACAGGGCTGGAGAGCTCCACTGTTGACATTCTTGGCCGGTGCCTAGGCCATCTGGCTTCAGCGCAACCGGATTATTTTTGGTGGGGAGAGATGTCAGGTGGATAACATTGTACACCTCATTTTTTGCCTTCTTCGAGAGTGGGGTTTTGGTTAGGGCCTGTACTTTTCCTTTTTGCTACTGCTCTCCTCTAGATAGTACTTGTACATGGCGATCCTTTTACGATGATATGTATATATGTGGATGACACCCATAACCTTCGGTGATCATCCTTTTCCCTCTCAAAAAAAAAAGTTCGCTGATGGATTTGTCATACTTTCATCTTCAAGTCATACTATTTATTTCAAATAACGGTATTGTTCTAAATTAAAATGTGATGGCAAAAAGTGATTAGGAGAATATAACTTCTTGTCAGTGGTATATCTATACGAGATGTCAACAAATTTTCTTTGTTACTTCATTCTTTGGACTATAGTACTTAAATCAAAATTAAATAATATGACGAACAAACATTCTATAATCTGATATAGTGGTTGTGGTGATGATGACAACAAAATACTAATATTTAACAGATTAAAAGATATCTTATAAATGAATACTAATTATTTTATACCTATATCTATTTTGTACATAAATTGATTGAGTTTACTATATGAATATAGGGGCCGTCAATTAAATCTACATATACATTTGGAACTTGACAACTTCAAAATGAATTGCAATTGAACTTGAGTTTGTGATTTGTGAGTTTTGATATACTCTCCGATCAGCGGTATTCCGACTTACTGGCACTCCACCAGAGGATCGCCCCTTTCTGTCCACATTCGTCCCGGGCGGATGGCTGGGTATGGGTATCGGAATCTTTCTCGGCGCGCAGTCTCTATCTTCACGTTCTCCCGGCCACCACGGACTCGGCAGACTTCAAAGCGGACTGCAGACTCATTTGGCGCTCTCATTTGCCACTGAAAGTCAAGATTTTTGCTTGGCTCCTACGGCGTGAGCAGATCCTTTCTAGAGTCTATAGGGCGCGGTGGGCGCCGCATGCGGATACCTCCTGTGTTATGTGTGGGGAGGCGGCGGAGGAACTCACGCATCTTTTCTGCAGCTGCCGGGTGTCCCGCGAGATATGGTCTCGGACAAGCATTACAGGTGGCATTCCCCCAGTGGCGACAGACTTTTGGCAGGGCATGAGGAGGCTTGGCAGACAGGGATCCGATTGGAGACTTCCTGTGGCGACTTTTCTGGCCGGTGCCTAGGCCATCCAGCTCCAGCGCAACCGTGTCATTTTTTGTGGGGAGAGATGTCAGGCAGACAATATTGTACATCACATGTGTCATCTTCTACGGGAGTGGGGTTTTGGTTAGCATATTTTTGCCGCTCTCCACTGGAGAGCGTTTCACTTGTATATGATGTTTCTTTTTGATGATATATAATATACATGGATGACACCTAACTAGTGGTCATCCTTTCTCTTCTCAAAAAAAAAAAAATATTCATGTGATTTTTGTCTTTATAAATATTTGCAAATATATTTGATGTGCTTTTAAAAGCTTTAAACTGATACTATATTTAAATTTTATGTATTTACGTATCGAATTTATGATATGAATCTACCCTCTAAATCAAGTTCAAGTAGAAGCTTGAACCTGATGACCTTGCTGAAGAGGTTTTGAAATATTATTAGAAGTCTTCGAGAGTGGGGTTTTGGTTAGCTATTGTACATCTACTTTTTTGACGCTCTCTCTTTGAGAGTCCACACTTGTACATGACTTTCATTCCATGGTGATATATATACATAGACGACAACCACAACTTTCGTAGTCATCCTTTTTCTCCTAAAAAAAAGGCATGCCATAGCACGTTGATGGATGAAACTAGACTCAGCAATTCTCCAAGAGTATAATGATTTAGTTTTTGAGGTAAAAGGATGACTACGAGATCTGGGTGGTCATCCGTCTTGTATTAGTAGTGAAAACGTGAGATGTAGAAGGTACCATAAGCCGGGAACATAATGAATGCATTTTTTCTTCACATTTTAAAGAAGTCATGGTACCAATGGCCTTTGTGGCATACAAATAAACTTTAATGTAACACCCAAAAAATTGCAATTAGATGAAATTCATGTGAGTTCACATAAGTCCCCCATCCGCTTATATTCATAACATGTTTTGTGGTGTCAGTGGGACGTTTTTGCAACAAAAGCGAACGGGTTTATCAGAGAGTTGCCCAGCAACCTTCTGGCTCAAATGTATCCTTCTTCCCCCTCAAAGTATCCTTGTCCCCCCTTATTCAAAAACAAAGTTAGCATCTATTTTAGCAATTTTCCTTTAGTTTCATCATTAGAAGAGAGCATTCAAAGGGATGCTCTGCAAAAATTTTCTTCAAAATTTAGGTTTGAATATCTTGAAGTGCTTTTACTCTTTAAAGTGCTTTGTGAGAGAATTGGAGTATTTGTTAAGCATGATCAAATTGCAAAGTTAACATCTATGTTAGCAATTGGAAATCTGGCTTCCTTTAGTTTCATGAATAGGATAGAGTAAAAGGATGCTCTATAAAAATTTTCTTCAAAATTTACGTTTGGATAACATAAAGTGCTTTTACTCCCTGAAATGCTTTGTGAGAATGTTTGGTAAACATGATCTCACAATTAGGGCTGAGCAAACCTGGGACCGGCTCCGGGTCTAAGCGGACCCGGTCCCGACCCGAATTATGCTGGGTCAAAAATTTCTCGACCCGGTACCGGACCTGAACCCGGCCGGATCCGGTTCCGGGTCAGACCCGACAATCCGGGAATGCCACCGGGTTTGCGGCCGAGAATCGTTGAGAAAGGAAGGAGGAATGGCGTCCGGATCGGGGGCCAGATTCGTCGCTTGGCGGCCGGATCTGGCCACTGGTGGTCAAATCCGGCCGCCAGGCACTAGATCCGGCCGCCTGGCGGCTGAGTAAAGAGAGAGAGAGGGAGTCGGGAAAGGGAGGTCGGCTGGAGTCGTCGTCGCTGCCGCTGTAGCTGTCGCCGTGAGAGAGAGAGGGAGAGGGCGAGAGACGGAGAGAGAGATGGGAGGGAGAGGGCGAGAGACGGAGAGAGAGATGGGTGAGAGAAAGTGAGAGGGTGAAATGAACGAAAGCGCATGGATGGGTTTATATACTGAACAAGTAACCCGGGTCGGGTATTGGGATGGCAAACCCGGTCCTGACCCGAAACCCGCCGGGTTTTCTATTATTTGGACCCGGTTCCGGCCCGTATTAGATCCGGGTCGGGTTATTTTCCCTATTTTTCGGGTCGGTGCGGTCCGGGTCAATCCGGACCGCGCTCAACCCTACTCACAATGTTTCTGGTTGATGTGTGTGCCCGACCCGGACCGCGCTCAACCCTACTCACAATGTTTCTGGTTGATGTGTGTGCCTGTAAAGCTGTTTTTTTACTTGAATTGAGTGTTCCCCATAGATTCCAGTGTTTTTTTCTTTGAGGAGAAACATGATGACTACCAAGATTGTGGTTGCAATAGATTCCAGTGTTGTTTTGTTGATCTTCCTATCCATTTGGGATAATATCATTCTGAAGTTCACTTTGTATTCATTGCAAATGTAAGTGTTGATCCCTTTATCAATTGATTATGCTCCTATTCCCTTCTTGAATGCTTAGATATGAATCCTTTTCTTCCTTCTTTTTCCTCTCATTTTCCATCTTTTAGGAACTCTTACGTGTTTCCCATAATGGATTTGTGGGCAATGAACAATGCAGTCATATAAATTTCCATTTCCATCCTATTGTACAACAATAACTTGCTGGAGTCTTTTTTTTTTTGAAACGGGAAAGGACAACCAGCAAGGTGGTGGTCGTCCAGAGTTTCATTAATTTTAGGAAAAATTACAAAAGACTAAAACGAATGGGTCTGGAGAAACCCAGCATCCGGATTACAAACAAAAAGGAGAAAAACAGGGATGGCAGCCCAAAAAATCAGCAAATTTTCCAATCTCCAAATATGGCCATCACATGATTCCTGATGTTGTCAACGTAGGCACGCCCACCACGAAAAAGAGTGTCATTTCGCTGCATCCAAATAGCCCAAATGTATGCCATTGGGAGAGCCCTCTGTCTCCTAGACCTGTAAACGCAACCCTGAATCCTTATGCCCCCATTACGGAAGGTCCGCCAGAAAGTGCCTTCCGAGGAGGTATCAATCCAGTCAATGTCAGCAGCCGTCCAGACTTGGCGAGCCATGTAACACCCAAAAAAGAGGTGGGCAGAATCTTCATCAGCCTCTCCGCAAAGGGCACAGACGGTATCAGCATCATTACACCACCAAGACCTGTACATTTTTGTGAGGAGGCGACGATGCAACTGCAGCCAGGAGAAAATTTTGATCTTAAGAGGAGTCTTAGCACGTCTTAAGAGGAGTCTTAGCACGCCACAGCAACCTACAAGCCATCAAAACCTCCTCACAGGCATTAGTATCCTCGGCGCCAAGCAAAGTGTATGCCTCTCGAACAGAGAAATTCCCATTCTGCCATTGCCAAGCATCATCCTTATTTATTATTAGGGAGAGGTGGGAAATCCCCCCTAGCAGCAGCAGCAGTTCATCAAAGCGTTGATCCGTGAGATGAAGAGAGAAGGTTGGCAACCACATTCCCTGCCCGCTGTTTGCCACGGATGCCCAACACTCGGTCACCCTTGCCTTCTTGTTTGCAGCCAGCTGGAAAAGGCGAGGAAAGTGCAGCTGGGCAGGGCCCAGGCCCGACCAGTTGTCCTTCCAAAAATAGAAAAGGGAGCCAGATCCAAGAGAGGGGGAAAACAGATGCTGACCAACGGAATAATTTCAGTAATGCCTCGCCAGAATGAGGACGTGCCTCTAATCGAAGTGGCTCTCGAATCCCAATTTAAGTTGCGGCCATAAGACATGTTGAGAATGTCTGACCAGATTTTCTTGATAGGGGCCCATAATCCGAATGACCCACTTGCTGGAGTCTTGCAAGAGGATCTAATTATTATACGCTGGAAGCATGTAATTTACTTAAGTAGCTCTTTACCATGGTTTTTGGACAATCTACACATCATATAAATTTTGTACTTCTGCTGTTTAACTTTTATTTTATTTTGCTCAAATATTATTTGGTTTAAATGATAGGAAATGGAACTACTTTGCGGCTGAAGCAGATGGGTATGGAATTCACTGTTTGGGTATTCAAACATGTACGAATTTTTTTGTGTTCTCACTGTGTGATTAATATAAGCCCAGCACAATCCTTATATACGTATTGACAATCCCTCAACAAAAAATGTGTTACGGTGATGTTTGAATATTATTTATCCAGATTATTTTATTTACATGTCATAGTTTCGAAGTAGCTGAATGATCACTAAATGCCTAGCAGATGATAATGCTTCCAAGGTGTTGAAGTTTGAGGGTGAACTTGCTTTTAGGTGTCTGACCAAACTTTGCTGAGATTAGATTGTACTTCGGTACTATATATTGGATTTGAGCATTAATAGTGTTACCCTTAGGTCATGTACTTGAGTTGTCAAGTTCAGTAATGAATCCTGATATTAGTCTATACAATGTTTTCCATGTGTACCCTAGAGATTCAATGATCAATATATTTTTTTAAAAATAATCTAGAATGCTTAAAATATGGTTATATGAGACAGTGCGTCAAGGTTATTGAATATATATGTTGTGGAAGCCACCTTCTGGATATCCTTGATTTGGACCACACCATTCCTTATAAAGGCTAAAATTCCTTACTCTTCGTGCCAAAGATACTACAAAAATAGTCTTGACATGGTGCTCCAAGTATATGTTCCAGATGGGGCATGGAATTTGTAAAGTTTATTGAATATTTAATTAGTGTATGGATATGTTCTATCCATCCATAAGACCTCAAGGATCATTCCCTTTTAGATGTGTACCAGATGTTTCTAGCTCGTGTTTTAAGGCATAGTGTCACACCATTTTGTAGACTAGTAAAACTGCTATTCTGATTTGGAACCCAAGACCTTTTGCTAGTTTTGACTAATGATTGCTAGGGACTAGGTTTTGCTTGATATTATTTTCCTGTTTGTTATCTAGGCAAGAACAGATCAGTTGAAGCTTATGGGACCTGTCATTTTAAGTGGAATTTTACGATCCCTTGATGGCTCCAACACAGAATCAGGTGAATGCAATTCCTTCTCTGTGTTTCTAATTTGTTGGAAGCCACCTTAATGTCACTGTTTCACTATTCCATGACCTATATTTTTATTGTTTGATTGATATTAATTTCCAGAGGCT
Source organism: Pontederia crassipes (assembly GCA_030549335.1). NCBI lineage: Eukaryota > Viridiplantae > Streptophyta > Magnoliopsida > Commelinales > Pontederiaceae > Pontederia > Pontederia crassipes. The sequence continues at coordinate 44,954,368 of CM060190.1, forward strand.
ATTACTAAGGATGTCAAAATGTTTGCCTACCAAGCAATCGGTTTACTTGCATCAAGAATGCCACATCTTTTCAGGTGAGGTCATGCATTGTGATTTGTTCATTTGTGCATGTAGGGAAGTTCCTTATGCATAATGATCAACGCTAACATTTCTTTGTGCCAGGGAAAAAGTTGATATGGTTGTCCGACTCTTTAGTGCTTTAAAGTTTGAAGATCAATTTTTACGTCTCACAATTCAGGATTCAATCACTTCTCTTGCTGGGGCCTATAAGGTATTGTAATTCAGAATTCACGTGTATTTCACTATGTTCTACTTGACCAGTCCAAACCCTCTTGTGGTCCATCATATCATCCTTCTTGGATACTGTACACCTTCTTTGCCAACAATTCACCTCCACCACCAGCCCACAACCAACAGATCACTTCCTTCACTGTTGATTCTGACCCCTTTGTCTTCTTCTTTCTTCCCACCTCCCTATTCCTTCTTGGCTTTCTTTTACCTTCTTGTTTTGCTAATGAAATAGTGGTCTCTTAAAGCAATAGATGCTATATGTCTTGGGACTTGGGGCTCGGGATTTGGGAGAAGGGAAAAACTAGGAGGAGACTGTCCTTGTTGGGAGTTGTGATTAGAGGAGGATGGAGGGGGAATACAAAGAATTTTGGACCAAATTGGTGAATACTGAGTTGGGGGGGGGGGCATGTGGTGAAAAGATTTAACTGAAATATATTATATAAGATATTCTACTTTAATATATAACTCCGCCTATATTTTATAGCCGGTCCCAAGCCCGGATAAAGGAGGAGGGTTGTGTTAGGCCCCGACAGCCAACATAAAATCATGTCGAATCTTATGAACATGGATCAACTAGCCGACCCCACCTAGTGGGATAAGGCTTTGTTGTTGTTTGATTCTACTTTAATATATACTTTATATGCCCACAACAAATGCTACAGAAACTTATTTAAGCTAAACAAACAGGAGTCTAAGTAATCAACAAATAACTAAAATATAATGGAATATTAAGTGGTTTCTGAATGCAGTTGCTAGAAAGTGTCAAGGTGGGTGGTTGCAATAGGCAGAATTAATAACCCATTTTCTGAATCTAATAATTGTTTTGAGTGTGACATGCTGCCACATTTTTTAGATTCTTGTAATGGATAATTAGAACTCTATCGACTGCTAGGGTTTCATAATTGTCAATATTTGAGAAATTATAAAGATGCCTATATGCTATAATTACATGTATTTATTTTATAGAAATTATCAAAAGGGCACTAATGAAGGTCTTTGGCGTAGTACATAGAATAAGTAAGAAATCAATGGGAAAAAAGTTATATGGTAAGGACTCGAACCTCAGATCATTTTGTCCACATGTGATGGTGTTAGCTCTCCACAAATAAGTCCCCACATAAAAGCCATTTTGATTAAACAAGTTATATTCAGCATAAAAAATGAACTATTCTCTCATTACAAAGTATTGTCACTTTATGTTTATCCCTCCATTTTTATCATATCAGTTATTTGATTCTAGCGTCCTCTGAATTTCTAATGAACTGGTGAAATATTTAAAACAGGGAGCTACAGAGGCTGTTTTGACTGATATCGAGGCTCTTCTACTCGAAAATGCTCAAGTTGTGAGTTTCACCTCCTTATTCTCTTAATATTTTTATAAACTATTATAATACACATAATTGTTCTTTTTTCTATTTTTTCAAAGTTTTCTTTTTTAATCATAAGCAACACTTTCTTTCATAGGAATTATATACAACAACAACAAAGCCTTATCCCACTAGGTGGGGTCGGCTACATGGATCATACGACGCCATTCCGCATTCGTTGATCCATGTTCATGAGATTCGACAGGGTTTTACGCTGGCTGTCGGGACCTAACACAACCCTCCTCCTTTATCCGGGCTTGGGACCGGCTATAAAACATAGGCGGAGTTTTTCATAGGAATTATATGATTAATATAATTTCATTCAAGTTTTTCTAAATTTTGCTACTCAGATTCTTTATGCATAATATTTGTATATAACAAGGGTTGATAATGATAGCAGAGATTTGCCTCTTATGTTATGAATAATCTTATATGCATGTTGCCTACCAAGTTTTAGCTGCACCTTTCATTTTCTCTTTCGGCTTTGCCTTGACTTTCTATACACACTTGTAAATCTATACATTTGTAGTTTTAATACAAATCGGATGACTACTAAAACTTTTTGATTATATTCACTGCTTTTTTTTTTGAGAAGGCAAAGGATGACAACCAGAATTTTTTGTTGTCATCCAAGTATATTTTTATATATATATATATATCAAAATGAGTGATTAGCATGTACAAGTAAGGTACTCTCCAAAAGAGAGTGGCCAGAATGAAGGAGAAAATGCTACCCAAAACCCCACTCCTGGGTAAGAAAAGAAGCGTGGCGTACAATACTATAAAAGCGGATGAACACTTACAATATCAAAAAGATGTACAAAAGAGAGCAGAATGCCAACATACCATATAAGAGAGGTGGGACTAAGGATACTTACCTAGAGAACATTGTTTTTTAAGGGGTAAAATGATAACTGTATGAAGACTTGTCATCCATTCATCCATACATTTACATATAAAACCTTACGAGATCTACACGTGATGTAAGGGTGAAAAATTGTGTGGGCTGACAATGTCTTTTCCAACTCCCTAGTCAAAAGGCGGATGTGATGTACAATATTAATGTAATTATCTCTCTGTAAAAAATGTGCTGCTATGCTACAAGGTTGTCAAGATCTCGACTCAGATCGCAAAATCGTAACCCCTTATCAATCTCGATCTTATCTCGAGGATTTTATGTGTAAGATCTTATACGATTTTGATTTTGGTCACACGATCTTATCCAATCCTATATGATCTCATATGATTAATATATTTATTAAATATTAATTAACAATATATTTATTATAATAAAAATTAATTTAGATGAAGTTTAATAGATTTTCTTCATTTTTATATATTTTGACAATTTTGCTGAAGAATCAATAAAAAATAATTTAGGGAAGTGCAATTTAATATTTAAATGAGGCAAGTTTATAAAAAACATATTTATTATTATTAAAATCTTTTTTTATTAATAGGTAGGATCTTATGATTCTCGATTCGATGACCCCTCCGATCTTATGTAAGATCCCGATCTTAACTACCTTGCTATGCTGCAACTACATCTCTGAGAGAGATGTTAGATGGATAATATTGTACATCACATTTTTTGTCTTCTTCGGGAGTGGGGGTTCTGATTAGTCTATTTCTCTCCTTTTTTCTCAGCTCTCTACTGGAGAGCCTTCTACTTGTATATGATGCTTATTTTTGGTGATATATATACATCTGGATGACGACCTAAGGGTAGTCATCCTTTCCCTTCTCAAAAAAAAAAAAAAACTACATCTCTGAAAACACCACAAAAGGTAGGCATGGGGGGGGGGGGGTTGTGTGTGTGAAAGGCCCCGCATCCCGATGGCTCTGTAGGTATCCCAAAAAGAGGCTGATGAGTAGGGGTCCAAGTCTACCTATCAGCCTAACCTCTTTACATCTTGATCTCCATATCTTCTAAGTAAATTGTCATTTTATTGCTAGTTGTACTAGTTGTCTTTTTCAAACATCAGTGCTGCTCTTAATGTTATCTCGCTTATGTTTTCTAGGAACATAGTGAAGTACGGTTTTGTGCTGTAAGATGGGCTACTTCTTTGTTCAAGCTGAATCATTGCCCTAGCCGTTACATTTGCATGCTGGGTGCTGCAGATCCGAAGCTTGACATCAGGTGGAGTCACCAGTTTGTAGTCATTTGCTTTGTTTTTTTTGTTTACTTTCTCCCATTCTTGTTCTGGTTTTGACCAGTATTTTGTTTAGTCGACTCAGACATAATCTGTTTCTACCATGATATGTATGGCTGTGCCAAGGTCTAACATGTTGATTTGCAAAGTAAAACTGTACTACGCTAAATTTAAACATTATATGAAGATTGACCAAATAGAGCCCAACCGTCATCGGCACTTCCTGCCGGCGACGCCACCACCGTTGCCAGCATCCCCTGCTGGCGGCGCCAGGGCACCACCACTGGTGACAACAACTGTTCCCTGCCCTCAAAGACACTTTTCCCTTGTCTCCCTCCTCCCCTGCTCTGCTTGCAGCGTCCTTTCTTGCCACCATGCCATGGCCATGGACATCTCCAGCGAGACTGCAGGAAGCCGATGTGTTGTCCTCAGTGCGGGGGCTTCGGGCATAGGTGTGCCTCCTGTTCTCTGCTATGGCACCATCCAGTTTGGAGGCATGACCAGGTGTTTTCACACCTACTGCAACCAATACGGAGGCGCTGCAACCCCATGTGGTGACGGCTCCTTGGGGTCCTGATGCTGCGGCCACCGCAGATTTCCTTTCCCAATGCTTGATCGGGACGCTGCCTTCATAAAAAATTCAACTGAACAAGCTTCAGTGTGCCATCTAACAGCACATTCGGGGCCCTCTCCGCCTTTCGCCATCTCGGTTTGCTCTGTGCAGCATCCTTCTGTGACTCGGTTCCAAGGAGCAACGGAGCGACTGTTGACATGCCCTGTGTTGCTGGATGAAGCAATTGTGATCCGCTGGTCGCCCTGGTCGGCCGAATTCGGGGGCAGGAGATCTGAATCGCGCCAGATTCTCTCGATCTCCCTACGTGGGGTCCATCTTCACCTTCGACATGCTGAGGTTCTCTCAGCCATCTGTCATCCATTTGTGACCCTGCGAGATGCTATCGCGATGGCTGTTGGCTCTGTGTATATCTCCTGCATCCATGCTCATGTAGAATTGCATCAGCAGTCACGGATCCCTGCCTCCATCAAGTTAACTGTGGATGACCGGATGTTCGCTATTTCAGTGGACATGATGACGGTGGACTCCCGGCAATGCTCATGGGCTGACGTTGTTGCGGGGGGTGGCCCTCGGCCGCTGACGGTGACACGCTGGGAATGGCGCCTGCGCCTGACCAGCCGTCCACGTGTTGCCCTGCCTGGGTCTGAATTGCATGCGACACCAGCTACCGCTGATCATGCCTGGGATGCCACGCATGCTGCTACTCGAGGCGCGTGTGTGGAGGTTGATGCGGTGACACAGAAATGAAGCACCATTATCATACATAATCTTACTGTGAGCTGTGTACAGGAATTGTGCTGCCTGCCCTCGAGCAGCGTAAAACTGGTGAGACACAATCTGCCGTGGTTGCCTCGATCGAATCACGCTTTTGCCATCTGATCCCCTCGATCGAATCACGCTTTTGCCATCTGATCCCTTGATGCTAATGGTACAGTGTCCCATGGAAGCTCTGACCTGGCCACTCCACCTCCTAGGGATGTTGATGTGGATCACAATGCTTTCCCGTCTGGGTCTATTTCACACCTGGAAGATGAACAGTCAGAGGAGATTATTAGTGGAAATGTGACTAATCAGGACCCACGTGGTACAGACATGCAGGCAACCCATCCACACGTGTTGAGTCTGGTATTATTCTGCACAAAACTGGGATGTTGCCACACTGGTAGCTCATGCATGCGGGGCCAGAAGGAAGCCAAACAGGAACCCAACAACGATGCGTCCACAGAATCCTGTCTTCAAAAAAAAAAAAAAACTGCAGTGGGGAACCAAACCTTTAATCCATGAACATCCTATCCTGGAATGTCCGTGGCCTGGAGGACTCAATCACCTGGGCTCAGATTGGTGGTTCTTACATGTCTGGTGTCCTGGTCCTGAATTCTAACGGCCATTCTGGCGGCTGCCTTCTGGTCTGGAAAGAAGACCTTCTGGAGCTTTTGGGTAGTCATCTGGGACAACATTCTCTGTCTGCTCTGCTGAGGAGGAAGTGCGACAACATGGTACTGCTTGTTTCATGTGTCTATGGCCCACAAACTGCTGAGGGTCGTTTGGCATTATGGGAGGAATTGGGGCATGCGAGGACTACTTTGGTTGCAGATGCGTGGATTTTTGGTGGCCATTTTAATGCCACTCTCAGCATTGAAGATTGCTCTGGGGATTCTACTGGCCACGGTACCAGCTCGGCTGATTTTCGTGATTTTCTCGATCGCTATGGCCTTGTCAATTACCCAGCTCTTAACTGTAGATTCACTTGTCGGATCGCCGCTGGGGTTATGTCACGGCTTGATAGATTTCTGGCCTCCATCGAAGCTGCTGAAAAATTTCACCTCGCGGAGGTTCTGGCACTCGACCACCTTTTCTTTGACCACACACTGATACTCTGGAAATCCATGGAGGACAAGCCTGGTGAAACGTACTTCAAGTTTGAGTGAGCCTGGCTGCTGGAACCGTGTTTTTGTCAGGAGGTGATTTCGCAGTGGCAATCTTAAGCTCTTGACTTTGCCACAACGACTCTTGCTGGTCGGCTGGATATGCTGCGGGCTCTTTTACGGGATTTCAGAAGGAAAACAAGTGAAAGCCGTGAGCGGCGGCGATCTGCAGCACACAAGATTGTCCATGAGCTTGACAGAAATGAGGAGAGCAGGAGTCTCTCTCCTGCTGAAGTGAATCGGAGGAAAGAACAGCTGCAAATTGTGCAAGAGGAAGACAAAAAGAATGAAATCGCCTGGCGGCAATGTTCTCGCCAGACTTGGCTGAAAGATGGAGATAATAACATGCGTTTCTTTCACATGTGGGCCAGGGGTTGAGTTCACTGGCCATGAGCAGATAGGTGCAGGAGTGTCTGGACATTTCAAGGTGTTCACTCACCGCTGACTTGGCGGGCTTTGGGAATGGACTGACAGAGATGTTCTGATGCTGAAGGCAGAACAATGTGACTCCCTGACTGCCCCCTTCACTGAAGGCGAGATCTGGCAGGGCCTTAGGGACCTAAACGCTGAAGGCACACTTGGCCCGGACTGCTTCCCCATTCTTTTCTATCGGGCTTTTTGGCAGGACGTCGTTGCTGCTGCTCAGGACTTCGCCTTTGGAAATGTAGGTTTTGAACGACTCAACCACTTTTTCATCTTCCTCATCCCAAAAGTTTCTGGAGCTGCCTGCATTGAGGAATTCCGGCCCATTGCCCTGTCCAATGACACCTACCTGATCATCGCCAGGGTGCCTGCCAACAGACTACGGTCTGTGCTTCCTAATGTCATTCATTATGTTCAATCTGCTTTTGTGGCAGGCAGGTCCATTTCAGCAGGGTATGTTGCAGCTTAGGAAATCCTCTCCTGGCCTCGCTCAAAGACGACTGGTTTCTTATGGAAGGTTGATTTCGCAAAGGCATATGATTCCATATCCTGGCAGTTCATAGTGCTCCCTCAGGCGGCGCGGTTTTCTGAGGCGTGGATCTCGTGGATGCAAAGATGCATTATGACACACAGATCTGGCATCTTCTTGGGTTTCAGCACCCTGGGCAGCTCTGACACGCAGTTCCTCAACTTCAATTTGTAACTAGATTGTTACTGAACTTTATTTTTTTTACATGCATCATCCTCCTCATCGTCTATAGCCAGTTTCCCAGTTACACTAGTGACGCAGCGCAAGAAAAAATAAAGTAATATAAAAATAAAATAAAATAATGTTAAAAAATTATAAAAATTAAAAAGGTGTAAAAATAAAAAATGAGGCAGCAGCCGTGAGGCTGCCGCCCCTCGCCGCCATCAGCGAGCTTGTAGACGAGGGTGGACCCTTCTGCATGCTCACTGGCGCACGGCGAGCTCGCACATAGGGGGGCCGACGACCCACTTCTCTCTCGTGTGAGCTCGTTGGCACGCGCGAGAGGACCCCCTCTGTGGCGAGCTTGCACGGGGGCCGACACCCCTTTCCCTTTCGTGCAAGCTCGCCTGCACGCGTGAGATAGAAGTTGGGTGTCAGCCCACCTCTATCGGGCCGGCGAAGGGGGGCATCGGCTCCCCTCTGCGCGGCGAGCTCGTACAGGAGACCGACGCCCCTTTCTCTCTGGCACGAGCTCGCCGGCGTGTGTGAGAGAGGAGGGTGGCGTCGACCCCCCTCTCGCGCATAGTTGACCCCCTCTCTCGTACGCCGGTGAAGGGCGGCAGATGCCCCCTTCTCTCTCACATGAGCTCGCCGTTGCGCGCGTGAGAGAAGGGGACGTCGGTCTCCCTCCATCACGTTGGCGAAAGGGGGCATTGGCCCTCCTTTGTGCGAGCTCGCTTGCGCTGTGAGCTCGCACACGGGGGCCGACGACCCCTGCAAGGTCGCTGGCCGGTGCCCCTTTACTTTGGCAAGGACTTTTTTTATTAAATTTTTTAATTAAATTATTATATATTTTATTATGTTTTCTTGCACCTTGTGAACACTGTGACTGGAAACTAGCTATTGCTAGTCAGGAGGACGATGCGTGCAATAAAACTAAAGGTTGAGGAAATTTTGGTTACAAATTGAAGTTGGGGGACCGAGTAGTTACCGCATCCAAAGTTGGGGAAGGATCGATGTAATTTACCCCAGATATTGACAAGTTACAGGTTCCTATATGTAAACATGAAGTCAAAGCAGTATGAATCTGTTTTGCCTGTTAAGTCGAGGAACTTAATTTGTGTGTGTTCTCTTTTTTGCATATCTAATTCATTTGTACCTTTTCATATATGGACTGATGTGCAGCCATGCCTATCTTGTCAAATTTGTAAAAGAGTGGTCGTATTTCGTATATGCTTCTAGTGACTCAAAAGTCACCTAACTCTAAAAGGAATGTCAAGTAACTCTTAGTGTGTACCATGTATTTATTCTATTACTACTAAACGTTTCTTTGTGGTTGAGCAACATGCTGCCTCACTAGCCTACTTATAAATTGGGGATATGTGCCCCAAAATTAAGCAGATTGATTGCAAAAGATACTCTTTTTTTCCAGAGCTCTTGGTAGCTTATAGTTCTTTTTTCTAATGTAGATAACTGATTTATTCATTTACTTTTCATCCATTATGTATTACGTGAATTTTGATGTCACATTACACTTAATAGGGAAATGGCACTTGAAGGTTTAAAACTGATAAAAGAACAAGATGAGATGTCTGAAGTAAATGCTGACTTCACGTATCCTGATTTGACAGTGATGCTGCATTACATCACTAACCAGCAACCGAAGTTACTAGATTCTACTGAGCTAGTGGAAGGAAAGCTCCTTTTTCCTTCAAAAACATATGTTGTCATGATCAAGTTTTTAATGAAATGTTTTGAGGCAGATTTTAGATCATCTAAGCCCAGTTTTGTTGAAACTGAGACTTCATGGACTTCAGTTGTTACATTATCTTCCCTTTTGGAGCATGCTATGGCATTTGAAGGAACTGTTGAACTCCATGCTACTGCCTCTAAGGCATTGGTGGATATTGGTGCTCGTCTGCCCCAGGTTGACTCTCTTTCCCTAACACTTCTCAGTTTCTGTAGATCAATTTTCTTCTTTGAAAGGAAATCCTTTTTATCTAACATGTTCAATCTTGTTGACTTAATCCTTTCTCTCATCTAGACTTGATTTAACACTTATTCCATTACAGTTGGTAGCCACACGTTATGCGGATCGTCTCTCTTGGTTAAAGCCTTTGTTAAGTCATATTGATCCTGACACTCGGGTATCTGCATCACGCTTGTTTGGAGTGGCATGTTCTGCCTTACCAAGCTCAGCAATTTGTGCTCTCATATCTGAGATTTCTTCCTCTATTAGCAACATGAATACGTTGAGGTAGTAAACTTTAAACAATTTGTTGTTCTGACATTTTGCTCCATTTGAATTTGCTGAGTAATTGAAACCCTTCTTAAATTTACACATTGTTGGCCTCTTTCAGATTTGAAAATCATCATGGTTCAATATGTGCGATAGGATACATAGTTGCAGAGTATGCTAACAAGCCCTCTAATGTGAGTCTTCATTTGTCTACTTGTACATCATATTGACCTTGTTTCTCTTATTTCATCTATTGCACAGTTTGTACCTTGTGAATAGTGTTCTTCTTGTTCTCTTCTTTTTTTTCAAGAAATACCTTTGAGTTGGTTACTATTCCATTTGAATTGTTTATTATTTTCATTGAGAAGTATTGGACGGTGATCAAAATGGCATTTAGGTTTGAAATTTTGATCACTTTTCCTTGTCAGTGATTAATGTAATTGTGTTCATGTTGACATTGTTGTATTTTCTGGTCTCAAGGTGGTAATGTTGCAACAAACTTTCATTGTTTTGTGCAATAACCTGATGATGTTTTTTTCTAATTCCAGAATGAAGTTCCTGGTGCATATCATGTTTAATGAGGTTTTATTATCAAACATATATCTTATACACACAAACATTTCGGTCATAACAACTTTCAAGGCATTCCTTTAGATCCGTGGGGTATTAGTTATCCATGTTTAGCTGATGTTGCCAATGCAGTTAAGTTCGAGAGTCCATATAAACTCTGTGGATTGTCCATGAATTCAAAAGGTAAGATCGATTTGTAAATATATTATGGCAATTGAGCGATGTATTTACTCACATAGATGGAGGGATTTTGGAAGCTCAATTTATGACCAACTTCGGAATTTCTTGTGGTCCTTGTGAATTATTGGATTTCAAAGCACAAAATTGAACACACTGACACACAAATCGGCTAGTCACAAATATCACCAAACACATGAAATAATCACAGATTCACAAAGAAACATAAATTTAGATATAGGGGAAAAAATGACTAAAGAATGTCACGGCATAAGTGCATAATACCTTTCACGAGAAACTTGCTAGTAGAGACATGGCCAATAGGAGAAGTAAACTATTTACAAAATGAACTGGAGAAGACCTCTTTTATTTTTTGAGGAGAAAAAGGATAACCACCAGAGTTGTGGTTGTCATCCACATATATATATATATATATATATAACTGTGGAACGGAGAAATTGTACACGTGTAGGCTCCCAATGGAGAGCAACAACAAGATGAAAACTCTCTTCTAGTCAAAACCCCGCTCCCAAAAAAAGAAAATGTGATGGCACTCAAACAAACAAACATCTCTTCTACCAAGAGTGGCCAGAAAACGCTGGATCACAATAGCACTACCACTGGTCAAAAGGGATCTTCGACACTCAGTGTCTGACGGGCCAAACTCTTCCGAATCAAAAGGGGTCAAAACACAGTGCTCGTCTGCTGCCAGGTGCCTTGAGATGTGGAAACACTGGACCACAATCACTTTCCACCCATTTGCCGCTCCCAAGGTTGGCCCATTCAATCCATATGGTTAGCTTCACTCACTCGTCGAGGTTGTTCCCCGTGTTAGTGGCTGCCGGCGTGTGTGGCGGAAGCCAGCAGCTCTCCTCATCTGTCCACCCAACGAGAAGGTGCCCCCCTCAGCATCTTCAACGGAGGTCGGCATAACTGGCACGGTCTGCGGAGCACCCCCTACCACTGGCTGCTGGGGCAGCGACAGTGAAGGCTGCAAGGTTGACTACTGTCTTGCCGGCGGTGACGACTGTTGTGCGGGAAGCTGCTGTCCTGCTGGCGGTGGCGGTGCTGGACGTCTCTTGTGGCTGCCCCTAGAATGGGAGAGCAGCCGCTGTAATGGTCGGTGCAAGGCCACTCCCCTTTTCAGTGGTCGCCGACGAGTGTGGCGGAGGCCGACAGCATCTCCACCTGGACGAATCTCCTCATCCGCCCTCCCAGCGAAGAGATGAACCTCATCTGCCCTGTCATCGATGGCCAGCGGGGGTCCCGCATGGTCCGCGGCACACCTCCCACCTCAGGCTGCTGGGGAGGTGGTGATGACCTCGAAAAATCGCAGAATGAAATAAAACATTGAAGATCAAAGAGGAAGTAATAGAGAAGGAGATGACTATATTTTGGAAAATTCTTTTCATTAGAGCCTCGAAGGTGGTCGTAGGTTGCAGATCATCTCAGCTGCTTCTCTTCTTCACAACCTAGAAGAGTTCGACTCATCAATTGGGAAAAACATTAGTGCATCAGGAGACAAAGGCTTTTGTAGTAAGAGATAAAATGAGTATTTTTTTAAGTCAAACATGAATATGTCAAATCCAAGAGTTTTAACACACGAGTGCATCGACTCCATGCGTTTAATGATTCCATGCGCGAATCCACCAAGACCAGGCCAATTTGCATTTCAGCTGTGGATTGATGTGCTTTTAGGCACAAACTCGTAACTCAGACGAGTTTAGGAGTCATTTCGTGAGTCTAACAACCGTGGATATTGCAAGTTGCTAGTGCGCCTTTCTTTACACATCCATGTATGACAATATACTATTCTATGAGAAAATGCTATTTAAAGAGGCGGATATGTTATGTTGTTAATGTTCTACCTTTGGAAAATACTTGCATGAGAATGATTGGAGGAGCTGTTGGAACCATTTTTTTTTCTGAGAAAAAGGATGACTGCCAGGTTGTGTTGTCATCCATGTATGTATCACTGTGGAATGGAAAGTGTGGGTTCTTGGCGAGAGCCTGGAGGAGCTGTTGGAACCAAATTCGATCTGTATATCATGTAGTCTAGGGAGTACGGGAATTCTTGATAAGTTTTCCTTGTTTCTGATTATATCTAACTTGTGCTAATGATGAATGTTTATACAGATCTCTGACGGAATCCTTGATAGCACCGTGAATCTTCTCGTACATGTGATTGAGTCTGAGAGCTCTGCATTGGCCTCTATAGGAATGGAAGCTCTTGGTCATATAGGTGTACGCCGTCCACTGCCATTGCTTAATCGGAATTCTGTTCCAGGTAGTGTCTGGATAAACTGTGAAGGTGTTTCTCTAGGAATTTGAAGTGTTTCCTTATAATATAGTCTGTATGTTTGTGTAACTTGTTACAGGTGGTGTTCTGGTACTGCTACAAGAAAGGTTGAGCAAGCTACTTTCTGGAGAAGATAGTAAAGCTACTCAAAAGATTTTAATTTCTTTGGGGCATATTTCTGTGAAGGAAACTTCACTTCAACATCTAAGCATTGCTCTTGACTTGATTTTTGGTCTTTGCCGCTCAAAGGTGCATAATGTTGCTGTGTTTTTTGCTTCACCAGTTCTTATCGAATTTCCTGAATTTTGTGTTACACCTTGTTTGGTCTTCAGGTGGAGGAAGTACTTTTTGCTGCTGGGGAGGCTCTAACTTTTATATGGGGAGGCCTTCCTGTGCCTGCAGACGTAATACTCAAATCCAACTATATCTCACTTTCCCAGAGTTCCAAGTATCTTAGTGGAGAAATGTCATCATCAGTAATTAGAACTTATTTATCTGAAAATAATGCTGAGAATGAAGCACGTGTGGCTGCTCAGGAAGTCATTAGAAAAAAACTCTTCGATAATCTTCTATTCAGTAGCAGAAAGGAGGAACGCTGTGCTGGTACAGTCTGGTTGGTGTCACTAATTATGTATTGTGGATATCATCCAAAAATTCAGCAGCTTCTCCCAGAAATTCAGGTTTATTTCTGCTTTTTCATCCTCATGTCTAATTGAGGTTTACTTTCACTTGGCTCAGCCAATTCTCTTCCATGAATACCAAATAGGCTCAACCTATTGACTGAAGAAGTTTTGACTTGAGGTTATAAACGTAGTCTTACTAATTTTTTTTTGAGGAGAAAAAGAATGACCACCAAGATTGTGGTTGTCATCCAAATATATATATCTATAAAATGAGGAACATGTACAATGTAAGCTCTCTAGGAGAGTGACGCAGCGTTAAGGATGAATTCGGTATAGAAATTTAAATACAGCCAAGAGCAAACCCTAGGCCCGATGAAGGGTGTTCTATTGCACCGTGCAAGTATACCTCTGATATGCTTGAAAGATCTGCAAAATACAAACGTCGATGTCGCCGGTTCAAGCGGACGATAATCGACAAATAAACTAGCAGGAATTCACCAGCACCTTAGAAGAAATCTAAGGTCAAGATCGTGCGCACACGAACTAAAAAATTCAGAAACCTCTGAACTGGAACTTTAATTAAAGAGATAAAGATGTTTTTAACTCTTACAAGTCAGACCAATATATAGGAACTCACAACTTGCAATACTATTATTACTAGGACTCCTATAGCAAAAGGAAAACGCAATCCCATCAGCATTAAGACTCTTATAACCTAATAGAAATAAACTAATACGAAATAACAATCCTAATAGCATTAGGACTCCTAAGAAAAATAAACTAAAAAGGAAATAACAATCCTATCAGCATTAGGACTCCTAACAGATTCTTCAAATCTGAATCAAACTAAGTTGATGACCACTAGAATTCTGTACAGCAGCAGAATTCTCTCTTTGAGATCTACATCAGGCTCCCCTGCTTGAAAAGAGCTCGACCCCGAGCTTGGTAATAGCAAACTTGGCGGATGGTACATAAAGAGATCTAAAACATTGAAGGTAGATGAAATTCCCAAGTCTGCTGGTAGGTCGATGATATAAACTTTGCAAGCATTAGATTCTTCCAACTTCTTCTTGGTTTCTTCATGGGTATGTTGGATACGCTCAGCCATATTGTCAACAGCAATACTTTTGCGCAAAGTTTCAGGTAAATTGATGAGGTCTACGACCTGGCGAGGCATTCTACCATAAATAATTTCAAACTTGGAAATCTATACTTGATTGTGATCTTGTTTATAGCTCTACGATCAACACATTCTCCATGTGCCATCCTTTTTTGGTACAAGGAGTGTTGGTACTGCGCATGGACTCATGCTTTCTCGAACAAATCCTTTCTTTATTAATTCATCCACTTGATCTTATAAAATCTGATTTTCTTTTGGACTTAATCGGTAGTGGGGAAGGTTTGGAAGACTTGAACCTGGTATTAGATCAATATGATGTCGAATGTCTCGCATGGGAGGTAATCCATCAGATAATTCTTCAAGAGTGATGTCTTTGAATTCTGAAATTAAATTTTGGATTGCCTCTGTAGTGTGTTCTTGATCTGGAGGAACCTTCCCTATGCACAAAAGTGCATAAGCCTTTCCACGATCTTTTACCTCAGAAATGAACTCCTCTGCCCATTCAATCAAGTAGCCATTCTTCATGCTATTTTCTTTAATTACTGAATCATGCTGCAATGGTAATAAAGAGATGCATTTTCCGTCTTTAGAAAACTTGTAGATGTTGTCTCGTCCTAAATGGGTTGCATTAACATCAAATTGCCAAGGACGACCCAAGATGACGTGGCTTGCATCCATATCCAATACATCACATGTGACCACATCCTTGTAACTCTTGCCAATTGATAAAGATACCTTACACAATTGTGTAACTTCTTTGTTAGTGCCTTTACTAATCCAACTAACTCTATATGGTGAAGGATGAGGTTCTGTTTTCAATTCGAATATGTTCACCATTTTTTTTGAAACTATGTTTTCAGAGTTCCTACTATCAATAATTACTTTACAAAGTTTACCTTTCACTGTGCAACGGGTTCGGAATATTTTATGTCGCCGAGGGTCCTCTTCTTTCTTAGGCATTAATAATAGGCGTTGCACGACACTCGAGAGATGTTCTCCATCTTCATCAGCACAGATTTCTTCTTCAATATCATATTCATCATTAGCCTCTTGATCATCAGTTTCTTCTTCATCCTCTATTATTCGTGTTGAATGGAGTGCTGAACGTTGTGGGCACTCATTGAATCGGTGACCTAATTGTCTACAACGATAGCAAACAATAGAATTGGACTTCCCATATGAGTTAGAAATCCTCGTAGCATTATCAGCATCTGTAGGTTTTGATTTAGAGCTGGCTGGTAAGCTTTTGTCAGCACTTTCAACCTCTTCAATTGCAGGAAGTTTAGATGAATTGCGTGCACTTGTCATCTTACTAGTCTCAGCAGAACAAAATTGTGCCTTGGCTCCTCGTTCTAGTTGACGTTCAGTAGTTTCTGCCAAGATAATTGCAGTGGCCATGGTGCTAGGAGTCTGGATCTCTACTTTGTCTCTAATGTTAGACCTCAAACCATTTAAGTATCGAGCCACCTATTGTGGTTCTAGTTCAACCAAGTTGTTGCGAGATGTTTCCGCTGTATAGTCCCGCACTAGCCTTTCGCCCAGTCTGCAATTCTTTAACTGTTGGTATAGAATTTGTTAGATAGTTTGTTGGAAGATATCGATCCCACAACACTTGCTTCATTTTCCTCCAACTCCGTATTGGTTGTTTATTTTTTTGCACTCGCAAAGATTGAATTTGCTCTCACCATGCATATGCTCCTCCTTTTAAACGATATGCCACCAATTTTGCTTGCTTATGTTCTGGGATTTCCATGCACTCAAAGAATCGTTCGACCTCCGAAATTCAATCCAAAAAGTCTTCAATGGGTAGATGACCATTGAAGTGAGGTAATTCCATCGTCATCCTAAAATCAGGTTGTCCGTGTGCAAAATTTTTTCTTGGTTCAACAATTAACTCCTCCTCACTATCGCTGTCCACCGAAGAAGTGGCTGTTCGTTGTCGTCGATTTTCTTTGGTTGCTTCTGGTTGGACACGTGTGTGGATAGGACCTTGATTCGTAAGCAATTTTTCGATGGCAGCAGTAAGGAGATCTACCTTTGCTTCTAATCCTTCAAACTCTTTTCTAGTTAGAATATCAGCCATGATCTCTTCCTCGCTCTGATACCACTTGACGCAGCGTTAAGGATGAATTCGGTATAGAAATTTAAATACAGCCAAGAGCAAACCCTAGGCCCGATGAAGGGTGTTCTATTGCTCCGTGCAAGTATGCCTCTGATATGCTTGAAAGATCTGCAGAAAATAAACGTCGATGTCGCCGGTTCAAGCGGACGATAATCGACAAATAAACTAGCAGGAATCCACCAGCACCTTAGAAGAAATCTAATGTCAAGATCGTGCGCACACGAACTCAAAAATTCAGAAACCTCTGAACTGGAACTTTAATTAAAGAGATAAAGATGTTTTTAACTCTTACAAGTCAGACCAATATATAGGGACTCACAACGTGCAATACTTGTTAAATAATGCCTTGAATCCTACTTTAACTGGAAATCTGTTTGGATCCAAAGAAGTAAGAGAGACTTCGAGAGATGCTTGGACGAGAAGTGCAAGGTCGGAAGGATTCCTACTTCTAGTAGGAATAGGAGTCGGCCGGTTTCCGATGTCGAGAAGGATATGGCGGATTCTTGGAGGGCCGAGCTCCCTTCTGGACCGAAGAGCACTTGGATATGGAGTCTGGACGTGGAGGAAGACTTGAAGACAGCAGGGGCGCCTGGAGGAGTCTCAGTCCGAGTGGGACTCGGACTGGACAGCCAGGGCGCGCCCGGGCATGGCGGGCTCCAGGTGGGCGCCTGGCCCAATTTGATTCCAAGGAGGAATTCAAGTTGGTCGAGATCTTCAAGGGTCTTCGGGAAGTCAAATTTCTACTCCTAGTCCAAGGAGGTTTTTTCTAGAGAAGGGACTTACATGCCTAGTAGGATTAGGTCCTTAAGTTAGAGTAGGAGTTGTTTCTCCAAGGCCCTATAAAAGGACTTGTAATCAAGGCTTGTAAGACCATCCTGGATAATCCTGGATCAATCTGATCTTGTAATCCTCTTATGTTTCTTCCATCTAATATAATTCTGTGTCGCCTTAAATTTCTCGGGTTTTTTCGTGATGCGTAATTTTTCTCGTGCAAAAATCGTAACAATACTATTAGTACTATGACTCCTATAGCAAAAGGAAAACGCAATCCCATCAGCATTAAGTCTCTTATAACCTAATAGAAATAAACTAATAGGAAATAAACTAATAGGAAATAATAATCCTAATAGCATTAGGACTCCTAAGAAAAATAAACTAAAAAGGAAATAACAATCCTATCAGCATTAGGACTCCTAACAGATTCTTCAAATCTGAATCAAACTAAGTTGATGACCACTAGAATTCTGTACAGCAGCAGAATTCTCTCTTTTCTTCTCAACAGGATCTACATCAGAGAGTTACAAAAAAAGAGAGATGTGCAATATCTATCCAAATCCCCACTCCCGAAGAAGAAAAGAAATGTGGTGTACAATGCTCTCAACCTGACATTGCTCCCTACAAAAAATGATTCGGTTGCGTTAAAGTCAAATGACCTAGGAATTGGCCAGAAAGGTCACGAATGTCCCTTGCCGAGTGAGGAGTGGCTGCCAAAAGGACTCCGGTGCTGTTGGAAAAGAGATGAGTGATGTCGCCAAACCTCGCGTGATGCGGGTCACTTGAAAAAGAGATGAGTGATGTCCTCCGCATCGCCGCACATGGCGCATAATGTATTAGTGTGAGGTGCCCATCTCGCCCTATATACTCTGGTGAGAAGTCTGGCTCGTCACATAAGCCAAGCAAAAATCTTGACTTTCAGTTGCACTCGAGAATGCTAGATGAGTCTGCAATCCAACCTGAGCTCCTCCGGGGTTGTGAAGGTCGAAAGAAAATGGAGATAAAGGCTGCAAGCAGAAAAGGACTCCGGCAATCGAATCCAACCATCCGATCGTGCTCGGAGATCTCCATGTTCTTGAAGAATCTCTCAACATCACCCAGCTAGTCGAGGAAGACTTCGATGTGAAGTTGGCCATTGGGGGATGTAAGATCCATCCTCATTTTGAAATTTGGTTGCCGTGCTACACAATGCTGAACTGGCAGGTCCCTAGCATCGCCATCACTATCAGCAAGGCTATGAAGGGCTTGGGACCGACGAGGGGGTCTTCTCTTTTCACGATTGCGCAAGAATAACTCAAGAGATTCATGGAGGCACTGCAGAGTCTCCTTCATCTCATTGAACTCAGCACGAGTAGGTTTGTCTTTCATGATTTTCAATGCTCTGATACTAGTTGGCACAGCACCAGGATCCAATGAGAATAAAAAAGACTATACGAGGATAGACTGAAGTACTATCCAAGATGGCAGCAGACAGGATTCTTGTCCTTGAAAACTAGCGAATCCACGATAAAAGTGTTTATTTTTGAAGTAAAGATGAGATGTCCTTTTCTCTATTCACCGGCTTCTTTTATTGATGCATTACAACATTCTCTAATTTAGGAAATAAAAAAGGAATTAAGAAATATTGAAAATAACTAATGAGCCACCAAATCAGCAAGCTAATTAGTGTAATTATTATGATATGATTTCCTGATAATCAGCAATAACTAAAGTTGTGCCAAGATATTCAAAAGAGTTCGACCTCGAACCTTGGCAGTTAAATCCGGAGGATCATGTTTCAGATCTTTCAATGGTCTTGTCTTCTTTCTCAACTTCACAGATGAATCAATGAAACCAAGCAGATTGTAGAGTACTACCAAATAATAGGAGATTGTTCTTAAAACTTGATTTGAAAATGCAATCCGTAGAAAAAATAGAACTTTTGGTGTCGACGAAAACTTTCACGTATTTCACATCAACTTGGAGTATAATTCTCTTTTGTTAGTTGACGAAGTTAACCTCAAATTTTCATCCACCTCTTTAATAAATTTATCTTCTTTTTGCTTAGAAAGAAAGCCCATAGTTGCTACTTCTTCAATGTTTGGATTGAACATAATATCTTCAGTTGCAGCCACAACTTCATTTTCACAAGATGGCACAGATTCTGATATCACAGTCTTCACATGGTCAGGGTGTTTAACAACTATTTCTTCGTCACAATCTTCTACATCAACATCAATTTAAGAAGAGATTTGATCAGCCTCATTATTTTGACTAAGATAAATTGGGGCTTGCTGTACATTCATTGGAACAATGAGCTGCTTGGCAGCAATGACATCAAATCACTTGATGAAGTTTAGAATATTCAGAAGTTCTTGTGATTGTTGCTCCACTTGGTTTGTTGATGGTGGTCAAAGAAGTGTTTAAACTTTGATGAGGAGTTGTATTCTCTTGTGTAGGTTGTAGAATAGGTTTGGAATCAGCAGGATTGGTAGATTCAAAACCTTGATAGTTGGATCTGGAGCCCTTTCAAGTCGTCGTTCCACCTTCTCAGCAAGGGTGATAGTGTTAGATAGGGTTTAAGTGGTTTGCATATCGACGTGATCACAGATTATAAGGTGTAATCCGCCAATGAAACGCACAATCTGCTGCGGTTCAGATTTGAGCAGATTATTTTTGGGGAGAAGCGTGCAATATTCAGTGGTTTAGGTGCTCACCAAGTGACTACCTTGCTTGCATTACTGCAATTGATGGAATAAAATTTGGTCATAGTCAGGAGGAAGGTATTGGGCTCTCACAGCAACTTTTTCATTTTTGGCCAAGACTGCACACATGCGTGTGAGTTGAACTTGTTCCCACCATGCTGAAGCACCTCCCTTCAAGCGATAGCAACAAGTTTTTCTTGTTTATGCTCAGGGATCTCCATGTACTCGAAGAATCTCTCAACTTCAGCGAACCAGTCGAGTAAGTATTCGATGTGAAGTTGGTCATTTAAAGATGGAATATCCATCTCATTTTGAAACTTGGTTGGCGTGCTGCACCGCTGAGCTGGTGGGTCCTCGGCATCATCATCATTTCATCATTGTTAGCTAGGCGACGAAGGGCTTGGGCCCGACGAGGGGGTCTTCGCTCTTCACGGTTGAACAAGAGTAACTCAAAGAGATTCATGGAGTCATTGTAGAGTCTCCTTCTTCTTGTTGAACTCAGAATGATTAGCGTTGTCTTCCATGATTCCCAACGCTCTAATACCAATTGGCGCAACACTAGGATCCAATGAGAATAAAAAAGATAAAATATACGAGGATATATCGAAGTATTATCCAAGACGACGTCGGATAGAATTTTGGTGCTTGAAAACTAGTGAATCCACGCAATAAAAGTGTTTATTTATGAAGCAAAGATGAGATGTCCTTTTCTTTATTCGTTGGCTCCTTTTGTCGGCGTAGTACAACTGTCTCTAATTTAGGAAATAAAAAAAGGAAACAAAAATTAAGGAAATAGGAAATATTGAAAATAACTAATAAGCCATCAAATCAGCCAACTAAATAGCTCCAACTAACTAGTGTCACGATATGATTTCTTAATAATTAGTAACTGCCAAGATCTGTGGATCATCCTATATCAGTCCACATCCAGGATCCGATGTGGCGATTAGAGAGAGGAAGACCCAGATACGTGGTTAGCAGTGTGATGATCGGAGTGTGAAGCCTAGTCGCACATCGAGTTGCATCCTCTGTGGATGATTTAGCATGGTTAATCTGGTGACTGGATGTTGCATAAAAAAGCTCCATGAGGATGGCTGCCCTTGTATCATCAGCATACTGAAGAAGGGGAAATTGCGAAGTCACTGAAAAGACCGGGCGCATGTCGCCTTCGTGCATTTGGCTATGCGGTCAACCGCCAACATGAAAAGCATAGGGGCCAATGGGCAGCCTTGTCGAACCCCCCTCTACGTCTGCACCCAGCTGTCCGACCTTGCCCCATTGACGAGGACCGAGAAATAAGCGATAGTGATACAACGCTTCATCCAAGCGATCCATGTCTCAAGGAAGCTTCTGACCTGCAATGAATGGCAAAGAAAGGACCATGAGAGTGTGTGCTTTGGAGAAGTTCACCTTTCATAGGAAGTTTTGGCAGCTCGTTATCCGCCATCGAGCAATGATTTCCGAGCTATGGTGTAGCTATCGCGGTCCTGAATGAAAGCCGACTGTCGGATCGGTGAGCTGCGACAACACCTCCCATAACTGGTTAGTCAGTATCCGGGTCACCAAAAGATAGATGGCATTAAATAATGCTATCATCCTGAAGTTCTCCACGCACTCTGCCGGGAGCGCTTTAGTAGCATGAAAAGTAAGAACCGGCTCAGACGTTCAAAGTCTCGGTTCCCTCTAGTGAACTATATGACTGTCATGTCATCCTCTCGCACTTTGTTCAGAACTCCTTAGAAAAGAAGACTGAAAGCTGTCCGGGCCGGGGGAGGCCTCGGTGTTGAGGTCCCGAAGTGACTGGGAGACCTCATCCTTGGTGATGCCCTTGTATCAACAAAGAAGACTAAAAGTCAATGAGTCAATTAGCGTTGCAGTTGCCTCCAAACTTGATTAGCTCCATTTTTGGGCCAAAAGAAATTTTTAAACCAATATGAACTTTCAACTTTTCCTTCTTATAAACCAATTTTCCTTTGTGTTTTGTAAAGCTGATTTCTTCTTGATGAATGTTGCTTTTTTGAGGTTCTGATAGCAATTGATACAAACTGAAAATACACTACAAATAAAATTGAAAATAATAATATGATAACTATTATTAGTAGTAAAAGTGCAAGAATCTTAAATACAGCCACTACTAATAACTTGTCAATTCTAGATGACAAATTGTCCGTATGGAGTGGACCATGTTCCAATTACATAACTGATAAACACATTTCAAAGGTAGTTACAATACGTATAACTAAACTACAAATAAAATCATCCACTACTTTTGTAACTAACCCACTAACTAAAACAAAGTGGTATCTTATTAGTACACCCTCCTAAAATTTTGCGCTGTCCTCAAGGCGGAGAAAAGAAAATTAGTAATAATATTTTGCACGTGTAGTTGAAGTCTCCAAACTTGATTAACTCCATCTTTGGGCCAAGAGAGAAATTTTTTAACCAATGTGAACTTTTAGTTTTTCCTTCTTATAAAATGAATCTTCCTTTGTGATTTGTAAAGCTGATTTCTTTCGAATGAATACTGCTTCTATGAGGCTCTAATACCAATTGATACAAACTGAAAATGCAACTACAAATATGACCGAAAATAAAAATAGGATAACTATTAGTAGTAGTAAAAGTGCAAGAATCTTAAACATAATCACTACTAATAACTTGTCAATTGGAGATGACAAACCCTAAACCCTAAACACATTTCAAAAGGCTACCTTAAATCTAAAACTTATACATGTATTTATAACATGCAAAGGTATTTACTATAATACTAAAATGAGTTTGTTATTTTCTATTTTTTAATTTAAGAAAAGACTAAAATGCCTTTCCACGACCTCTATTTTAATGTTTAAAAAGTATAAAATAATAAATAAATAAAAACTAAAAATACGAAAAAAGGGTCTTTGACATTGTCGACTTGTCAAAATATTTTATTCTATTTTATTTTTAAACATTAAAAGAGAGGACCGTTCTTGGAAGGGCATTGTAGTCTTTCATAAATAGAAAAAAATGAAAATAGCAGAAAAGTTAACAGAATCAAACGGAAGGACTTAAATGAAAATCATAGTAAAATTTAGGAATGTCATATGATAAGTTTTTAGTTCAAAGTTAGACGCGAAAAATCGTTGTACTTAAAGGGAGGTTTTGATAATGAATGTTTCATGATGAGAGTGATTTGCTAACTGATTTATTGAACTCCAAGCACATAATGCAAAAGACTAAGGAGAACTGGAAATGGACTAAGGTTTAGGCATAGATTATGAACAAATAAAAACTAAACAAGGTCTAGGCGCAGACTATGCACTTCTCACTTCACTAAATTGCAAGTGCACAGAGCAGAGTAGTAGACTCGAATGTCGTATCCATAGTGATTTGAAACTTAAGATTCACTAACTAATCGAAATTAATCCTAAACTAAGTGAACTCTTTTTGGTGTTTTAAAGTGATTGATATAAAATGATAACTAACAACTAATAAAAGGTTCTCTTAGGAATGTGGTTCATCTAATATTTTTCTATGGATGGATTAGAATAATTTAACTATATAAATCATGCTAGATTCAATCTATAAAAACTGCTCTCAATAGAACTAAGTATCATATGAAAATTCGTATGAATATTAGTTAGGTTGATTTAGGAAGTGTTTAACTGTTATTAGATTATCATAAAACATAGACATCTACTAGTGTGCTAACCTTCCTTTCAGATGTAAGCATAAGAACTAAAGTCAGAATCAAACGTAGCAGATGAAATCAAATCCAGAAACTAATTGTTAATGCTCTTGGTTCATTCCTGAACAACGAGGGAATCTAAAATCAGCCTCTCGATTTCAATATGAGATTCACATTAACAAGAAGTTGAAGGATGCATTCACATCTGAGCAATGTTCTTGACTCATTTCTGAGTAAGAAAAGAATCAAACTTCAACTTCTCAGTTGCATTTTCTTTTTAAAAACTGATTCAAAAACATTTTAAAACTACACTAATATCGGTAAATAGAAATTAGACTACTATTCTATCTCTTAAGAGAGCTAAGATTTAACTCTCCTAAATGTTGAAATCAATACAAAACAAATGAGGAACATAATAAAAAACATCTTAAAACATAAAGATAAAAGAATCAGCCCTCAGGAGCTGCCTCGGGCAAGAAAACACTAGCCTCCAGCCAAATGGTGGAAGAGGAAGAGAGCCCTCATTGCTCCTCAATCTCCATTTTTTATATCACATTATCATCACTATTTGATCCTCATTAGAAGCTTCTATTCCTTATAATTTTGCCACTTGTCCTTTGGTCTCCTCTTCTTTCAAAAAGATTCCTCTCTACATGCTTTTTAGCAGCTGCAAAGAGTGGTCCCCTCTTTTTCCAACAGGAATATTTGTCTTTTGTGCTTGATTTTGATCTTGAATAACAAGCATCAATTCTTTAAAGGAAAATTAGACAAATAAGAACTAAATTAGTATATTGAAATAAAGTTATGCCGAGAAGATAAATGCATGTAGATTAAGCATAATTACTGAAATATGAAGATTTGCTTATTTGCACATGAATTAAGGAAAAATTTTAGTATGATCAGCTAGTGATCATGTTTAAGGAAATAACTCATTTTTTTAGAAGGGTAATATTTTCTTTGACATTTTATGACAGAAGTTCTGACGTTTTAAAATAGTAGCTTTACTCTTTTTGTACACAACACATATTAGCCATGAGTTTATGATCCTACATATTGCTTATCTTACTTTTCATCTTGCATCTTACTGAACTCTATAATGTAACTATATCTCGCGGCATTGCAGATGCAGTTACATAGCATCCCTTTCAAAGAAAGGAGTATCCTTGGTATTACTTCAGAAGCAGTGGGACTGCTAAAACATTCTTTTTCTATGGTGGCAGGAAACCTTTTCTCATCTTCTTGGTGAAAGTAATGATCTAACACAGGAGTTGGCTTCCCAAGGAATGAGTATAGTGTATGAACTAGGTGATTCCTCTACGAAGGACAGCCTTGTAACTGCCCTTGTAAGCACGTTGACTGGTTCAGCAAAGAGAAAAAGAGCTATCAAGGTACTGGTGTCTGTTTTCTGCTTAATAATTCATTAAAAAAGTTACATGTTGTTTTAGAAGCTTATTTCACAATAATTCCTTTCCACCAGTTGATGGATGATTCTGAAGTTTTTCAAGAAGGTAGTATTGGTGAAAGTGCTTCTGGAGGAAAGCTAAGCACTTATAAGGAATTATGTAACTTGGCTAATGAAATGGGAAAGCCTGACTTGATATATAAGTTCATGGATCTAGCCAACTACCAAGCAGCACTGAATTCGAAGAGAGGTGCTGCATTCGGATTTTCAAAGATAGCAAAACAAGCTGGGGATGCACTTCAGCCACATTTGCGTACATTAATTCCAAGGCTTATAAGATACCAGTATGACCCTGACAAGAATGTCCAGGTAATTCTCCTAAAAAAAAAAGAATGTCCAGGTAATGAACATTGACATCAAAACTTGATATGACTTCCAAGTTCCTAATTAGGCTTTATCTACTCTTTTTGACCTTTCTTGTCTAGTATGGTACTAGTTTTCATGCTGAATAAAATATGGACACCTTCTGATATTCTATACAAGACGCTTGTTTCGTGATATGAAGTTCTCCCTTACAATTCATGCAGATACCTCAATTGTGGTAATTGTCATTTTTAATGTGCTGTGTTTCTTCTAGTAGAAATGTTCGCCTTCATATATTGTGAAAGACTCAATTCTGATTAGCAATATGGAGGTTTGATCCATGAAACCTTTGGTGTTCACCTTCATATATTGTGAAAGACTCAATTCTGATTAGCAAGATGCTACGTGCTGACCAAGACCCTGAAAGCCATATCCAGCCGTCACGTCTGGAGTGGTCAGGGCGGTAAGAGGCAATCCGCTGGTGAAGAGCCAAGAGGTCGGTAAAACGCTGCTCCGAAAGGGCTGATCTGAAGAGAGGCGTCCAAGAACCAAGGCCCCCGTCCTCAGACCAGGACTTTGCCACTGTCGCATTAGGCTGTGCCGCCAAGGCATAAAGGCGGGGGAAAGCCACGGCGAGTGAGTCTCCGGGGAGCCAACCATGACGCTAGAAGGAGAAATCCAACGCCTAAAGTGGAGGTCATGAGAGGCTGGATCCTCGGAACCAGGGCCGCCACTCCCTGCCAAAAAGATGAGGCCCCGTGAGGCAAAATAGTGCTCGACTCCCATGATAAGTCACGTCCGTAGCACGTCAAGAAAACCGCCTGCCATAGACCATCCTCTGGCCCCATGATCCGCCTCACCCACCGGGCTAGGAGAGCCCAGTTGGTATAGCAAAGATCGCGAACCCCAGTCCTCCCTGGTAGGTGGGACGGCAAACGCTACTCCATGCGACAAGGTGAACACCTCGGCGATCAGAACCACCACCCTACCAAAAGAATCTGCTCCTCAAAGAATCCATGCGGCGAAGAATCTGAGCAGGAACCGTCATGTAATATGTCGGAAGCGCCGAGAGGAGTGAGCGGAGGAGGATGAGCCTGCCTCCCTTGGACAAAACGCGAGCTCCAACCCTGGAGTCTCTGCTCCATGCGGTCGATGACTGGGGTCCAACCCCGGGAACCGATATGCCGGTTAGAAAGTGGAAGGCCCAAATAAGTAATCAGTAGGGAACTAGTCGGCGTGTGAAGCTCAGTCGCACATCGAGCAGCCTCCTCGGGAACCATGCCAAAAGGAATGAAAGAGGACTTGGCATGGTTGATCTGAAGTCCAGTCGTCCCAAAAAGCTCCACAAGGATGGCCACGCGTCGAGCCTCCTGCTCAGAGCCCTCGATGAAAAATAATGTGTCATCGGCGTACTTAGTGGTTTTTTTTTTGAAGGGTGGAAAGGATGAGCACCAAGTTAGGGTGTCATCCGTATATATATATCACTGTGGAAGCAAAATGTACAAAATGTAGGCTCCTAAGAAGGGAGCAGCAAAACATGGAGAAAAAACATGTCGTCACTATCCAAAGCCCCACTCCCGGAGAAGAAAAAAGCTATGGAGTACAATACTATCCACCTGAGTCCTGTACCCACAAAAAATAACCCGGTTGCGCTGAAGCCAGATGGCCCAGGCACGGCTAAAAAGGTCGTCAGCAATGTCCTCCAATGACGTCGTCTGCAGCTATGAACTCTAAGTGACTGCCAAAATGTGTCTGGTGAGAGGAGCAATCCAGCTGTCATCCCCAGCCGTACCCAAACCTCCCGGGATACACTGCAGCCAAAAAATAGATGTGCGAGGTCCTCCTCTGCCTCGCAACATAGGACACATGATGTGTCAGCGAGAGGTGTCCACCTTGCCCTGTACTGTCGGGTGAGAATCCTATGATGCCGCATAAGCCAAGCAAAGATCTTGACTTTAAGTGGCACCCTGATGCGCCAAATGAGTCTGAAGTCGGCCTGGAGAGAATCCGAGATCGAAGTGGCCGGGAGGAGACGAAGATACAAGCTGCGAGCAGTAAAAGTCCCAAAAATCCACGACCAGCCATCAGGCCGGGAAGTGTCCGGCTGAAACGGAGCAGTCCGTTGATGAAGTGCCAAAAGCTCAGTGATGCGCCTGTCAGAGAGGGCCGACCTAAAAGTAGGGCCCACGACCCAGTGCCCGGACCACCAGGTTCTGACCATGCCTCAGCAACTGTAGAATCAGGATGAGCAGAAAAAGCCAATAAACGCGGGAAAGAGACTGCCAATGAATCTCCCGGGAGCCAATCATGATGCCAAAAAGAGAAACTCCCCCCCTGCCAAGGGATGGGACCATAAATGGCCGGATCATGGGAAGGCGGGGGGCGACGCCTCGCCAGAACGCAGAGGCCCCACGAGGAAGAACGGCTCTAGAGGCCCAAGATAGGTCCTGACCATAGCAAGAGAAGAATACTGATCGCCAAAGGCTATCATGAGGACCCATAATCCGCCCAACCCAACGAGCCAGGAGGGCCAGTTGGTGAAATGGAGATCGCGAACGCCTAGACCGCCCTTAGAGGTGGGGCGACAGATGGTCCGCCATGAAACAAGATGAATGGCCCACTGGGCAGTGGCACTCCGCTGCCAAAAGAATCTGCTCTGAACTGACTCAAGTTGTCTCTGAACCAGATCTGGCATCTGGAGAACGGACATGAAATAAATCGGCAATGCAGACAAAACGGAGCGGAGCAGAACGAGTTGGCCACCGCGAGAGAGAAGTCTCGAACTCCACCCCTGCAACCCGTGCTCCATCCTCTTAATGACAGGTGTCCAACCATTCGAACCGATATGACGATCAGATAAAGGGAGACCCAAATAAGTAATCGGCAAGGTGCCAATCGGGGTGCGAAGCTCAGTCGCACAGGCATGTGCTTCCTCCTGAGCCATACCAAAAGGGATGAAAGACGACTTAGCATGATTAATCTGCAGGCCAGAAACTGCCCCGAAAAGATCCAACATGATGGCTAACCATCTAGCCTCCTGAGCAGTGCCCTCAATAAAGAATAAAGTGTTGTCTGCATACTGAAGAAGCGGGACTAAACTACCCGCAAAACCCCTGAATAGACTGGCCCTGCAGGACGACTGAGTGCACCTGGCCAGCGCGTCAACCGCCAAGTCAAAGAGCATGGGAGCGAGTGGGCAGCCCTGTCGAACCCCTCTCTGAGGCTGGACCCAACCGCCGGCTGATGACCCATTAACGAGGACTGAGAAGGAAGCGGTGGTGATACATCGCTTCATCCAAACAATCCACCTCATGGGGAAGCCTCTGACCTGTAAGGAGTGCCACAGAAAAGACCACGAGACAGTATCATATGCTTTGGAGAAACCAACCTTCCACAGAAAAGCCCGACAACTAGTCCTCCGCCACTGAGCAATGATCTCCGCAGCCATGCCATAGCTATCCGTGATGGAGCGGTCCTGAATAAAAGCCGATTGTCCTGGGTGAATGGTATCTGGCAACACCTCCCGAAGACGATTGGCCAAAACCCTAGCCACCAAGAGATAGATGGCATTGGATATGGCAATCGGTCTGAAGTCCTCTATGCGATCTGCCGAGGCGCGCTTCGGAAGCATAAAGAGATGGAACCGGTTGAGACGCTTAAAACCTCGGTTCCCACTAAAAAACTCCTGGATGACTGCCATAACATCCTCCCGTACTACATCCCAGAACTCCCTGTAGAAAAACACTGGGAAGCCATTAGGGCATGGGGACGCATCATTATTAAGATCACGCAAAGCCTGTGTGACCTCGTCCTCCGATAGAGCCTGCACCAGAAGAGAAATATGGTCGTCAGTAAGGCTGGGGATTCCCCCAGGTGACCACCGCCAGGGGGCTGGAGGTAGTCGCCTAGAGGTCTCTCGAAAATATGCAGAAATAGCATCCTGAATGTGCCTCTGGCCAACGATCTGCTGCCCCTGAATCAGTCGGTCAATCTGATTATGTCGGCGGCAGGAGCTCGCATACAAGTGGAAGAATCGTGTGTTAGCATCACCCTCCCGAAGCCAAGTCTGGCGAGAGCGCTGCCTCCAGTGGATCTCCACCTTCAGGTCCTCATAACTGATGGTCGCCTGAGCCTGCCTACGATCAGCGAGCTCCCCCTCTGTGAGATGGCGAGAGTCCTCAATTCGGTCCAGCCTAGAAATCGTCTCAAGCGCCTCCCTCCTCCACCTCTGTCGATCCTCCCGTATGTGCCTCCAGTGATCCTGAAGAAAAGAACATAACCCAGCTAAGCGGGTGGCGAGAGTCCTGGCCGCAGAGCTAGAAGGTGGAATGCTGGGCCACTGATCTGCTACAAGCTGCCGAAAACCATCCTCAAGAAGCCAAGAACGCTCAAAACAGAAACACGACCTCCTAGAGGAGGCCTCCCCGGACCGCCACAAAAGGGGTGTGTGATCTGAGAAAGGTCTATCCAAAGCCTGAACATCCGCCAACTGGTGTGCCTCAGCCAGCTCCACAGAACCCAGAAAGCGATCAATCCTTGATCGAGCCGATGGGGCTGCTGTGCTCCTCCAGGTGAATCTGCAATTCGTTGGTGGAAAGTCCAGCAACGAGTGAGCCTCAATGAAATCCCTGAAATCCTCAGCTCCAGCATCCCTCCCACGACGTGCCATGGGGCGATCGTCCATGTCCAAGGTGACATTAAAATCACCCCCGATAAGCCACTGGGCCTTTGGGAGGATCAATCGAACTGCTTAGAGCTCCTCCCAAAGCGTGGTCCGAAAGGAGGCAGAACACGAGCCATAAACGCAAGAAAAAAAATAGGAATTGCCATCAGCTCGAGATGTTAGGTGCACAGATAATGAGAACTTGTCCACCCAAGAATCCACCATATCATACAAGTCCCCATGCCACCCAATGATGCAGCCCCCAGAGCGACCAATAGAGTTCAAAGCAACATGCTCGGAGAGGCGTGAGCCCCCAATCTCACCCCACACAATAGAGCTACATTCCTGAAGCTTGGTTTCTTGAAATAGGACCACATCAGCACCCCACAACTGTAGATAACGGCCAAGAGTACGGCGTCTACTGGGTTTGTCAAGGCCCTGCACGTTCCATGTCAGTACCTTCATAAGGAAACAGTCCCTTCCTCTGACCCAGCCACTAGTTTGACGATTACCTCCTGTGATCTGGTATGGCCTGAGTGCCCAGATCCCTTCCGCTTAGGACAGATCCGTGAGATGGTAAGCAGATGATGAAGTGGTCGTCGCACGGATAATCTCATGGCCGAGTCCATGTGCGGTTTGAAACGACGGCGGATGGCACGGAAACCAGCCCTGTCCGCCACCTCCTGAACCTCCTCCTCTGTTCTCCCTACTGGCGGACTCGTGACCTCCTGATTCAGTCCCATATCTCCAGTTTCCGGCAGCCCCCCAGGAGCCGCATGAGTCTGAACGGTGCCAGATGATGACACTGGGTTGGGGTGTCGACGTTGGCGGTGGCGGTAGACTCGGGTGGAGCTGATGTCGCGGCCTTCCTCTGTTCCGGGCAAGGGGGAGTCCAGGTGTTGGTTGTGGTGGTCCGCTGATGGTGGTGGGTGATAGGTCTGGTTGGGGGTGTGGATGGGTGGCGGCAAGGGTGTTGGTATGGGCGGCTGGGCAGGGCGTGAAATGGCCTTGAATGGAATCATAGCTTGTTTCGATTGATGAGGTGGCACAGATGAGAGAGGAGGTGTGGCGGAGGTGGAGGTGATAGGGCGAGCGTTACGTCGTCGGAGGAGCAGCAGTGGGCCGCCGGAGCTGGTAGGGGTGGCGGCACGGGAGATAGGAGGTGGAAGAGTCTGGTCCGCAGGCTTTCGCGCACAGATCGGACGCGTGCCACGGGCAGGCTCAGACAGGGCTCGGGAGCAGGCTGAGTCTGATTGGAGATGGAGGTTTGGATCAAGTGATTGGTGGGGTTCAACACTCGGGTTCGGCTGAGCAGGGTAGGTCGGGCAAGAATGTGGGTCACGTGACAAAGGGGGCTGGTCAGGGGTTTGAAATTGGGTACGGCTGTCATGTGTGCGGCTCACGTGTTGCGACAGGCCGTCAGGCTGTCCAGTGGTCATCCGTCCAGCAGAGTGCTGTGGCGCCGTGGTCCGGCCGGCGACGACCTCCGCCCAAGAGGCGGCGCCCGCAGAGGGTTGCAGGGTGAGGGCGAAGGTGCTTGTGCCCACACATAGGTTCAGCGAGGACGGGAGGCAGCAGCCGGGGCGGAGCTCGACCTCGACGGAAGTAATGGAGAGGTCAGGCGAGCCCACCGTCGGAATGGCGATGGCGATGGGGTTCCCGACATGCCGCGCGACTACCATAGCAATCTCAGCCCTTTGAAGATGAAGTGGCAGGCCCAAGATGTCAATGGATCGGTGGATCCCCGGCGGTGCCAATACCACACCATCATCGAGCTTCCAACGCCGCCAGATGATCTTGGTGAGCGGCGGCAGTGCCATCGGTGTCGCCAGCAGCGCATCCCGTTGCTGATTGGAGCCTGGAACAACAAGCCACATCGTCGCTGACACACGACTTATGTGAAATGGCGGTGAGGTTCCAACAGCGGCTAAGATTGCAGAGCGCAGGATCGTCATCTCCGGCGGAGTACCACTGGTCTCCCCAATAAGGCAGTCGCTAAGAAAGTCGACCCCTCGTTGGATCTCCGGTGACCAAGGCAGGATGAGGGTGGAGGTCGTCGGAGCCGCCAAGGCGGCGGAACTGTTCGTAGTTGCAGTGGGTGGCCGTTGCAGAACCAGAGGGCAGGCTGATTTCCGGTGACCTGCCGCCTTGCATCGCAGACAACGGAGCGGACCGGAGCATTCGCGTGCTAGGTGGCCGACATCTAGGTATCTGAAGCATTGGATTGTCGGCCTGTTCTGGGCGCGGTTGCCGCCGGGTCGCGAGATGGTGGTCCATCCGTCGGCCGAGTGAAACAGAGGACCGTGGCGCATCTCGCAAGGGGCGAGAGATGAAGCGGCGTCAGGGTTGGTGGCGCCACCGGCGGGGGCCGCCGGAGACGGGGGTGGCGCCGCCGGCAGGGGGTTGCCGGTGACGTTAACGCCTACTGCACAGTTCTTCTCTTAGTGGTTTACCTTGCTTGCTTTGATAGATCTTATAAAAAAATATTTTCTTTTGTTACGAACTCTCATATTTTGGATTCCTTGTTTCTTATTCCTCATCTTTTATAGGATGCTATGGGACACATTTGGAAATCAATTGTTGCTGATCCCAAAGCCACAGTTGATGAGTATTTTGATTCCATTGTTGATGATTTGTTGTTGCAATCTGGATCAAGACTCTGGAGATCACGTGAAGCTTCTTGTCTTGCCCTTGCTGATATTATCCAAGGCCGTAAGTTTAGTCAGGTATATCTTTATTCCTACATGATCATAGTGATGCCACATATCAACCACTGGTACCTTGATTTCCTTACATATATCTCTTCTGGATGTGCATCAGACTGCAGTATCCCTTGGATACATTTAGGTACACCTTAATTGCATAACAAATACTGTTAAGGAAAAATCTTGATAGCCCGATCCATTCATGTCCAAATTGTATAAATAGCATCAATTAGTTTTACTCATATTTGGAATGATCAGATTGAGCACTGTGAGATGTATATATTTTGTCATCTTGATCAAATTGTCAAGATTATGATAAAACAATTGTTTTTTATTATTTATAGGATCTCTAATTTTTCAACAGTTATCTATGTAAAATATATTTTTGATAATATTGGTTTGGTACATGGGATGGCTAGCCTTCTTCCCTTATAAATAGAGGATAATTAAGGTGGAGCCAAACTCTACCTGTGCAGATAGACTAAAAAGGGAATAGGAAGTGAGTCCTATGATCATGCGATACCTTTGTTTTCTGTTTGCACAGTGTAGCCAAAAGCTCGGCTCCACTTCACATGGATGATTAGGCTTTTCTTATGCCCGTATATATGGAGGATAATTAAAGTGGAGTCAAAGGCTACCCGTGCAGACAATCACAAAAGGGGGACATAGGACTCACTTCCCATGTGAGAGAAACAATATTTTAAGTAAACAAAAGACTTTGGGTCATTGGATGATCAAGCAACGACACAAGTATTATATTTGCACAGTCTAACCAAAAGTTTTGGCTCCACTTGTTTTCATATATGTGCATATATATATATGTTGACATATTTGTATTCTAGATATGAAATATGTACCTATCTGATAGTCATATGAGTACAAAGTGTTATGCCAATGATCCTAGTACTCTACTTAATAACATCTACACAAAAATATCACATTATACTATGTGAACCCAAGATTTGAACTTCTGTTGCTTTTATTTTAATGATCTGGCATTACATTTGAACATTGATTTTGGTGAGCTTATCCTTCAAGTAAACCATCCAGGTATCTAAATATTTAAGCAGAATATGGACAGCAGCATTTCGTGCAATGGATGACATAAAGGAAACTGTAAGGAATTCGGGTGATAGTTTGTGCCGTGCTGTCAGCTCATTAACAGTTAGGCTATGTGACACTTCCTTAACTTCAGCCTCGGATGCTAGTCAAACAATGAATATTGTTTTGCCATTCTTGCTTGTTGAAGGCATTGTGAGTAAAGTTTCTAGTGTACAAAAGGCTTCTACAACCATTGTTATGAAACTTGCAAAGGTAAGCCATATCAGGCATGGATTGCATTTTAGTTTATAATAAAGTTTTAGTGTATAGAAAGCTATCATGGCAATAGTTATGAAACTTGCAAAAGGTGTATCATGACAAACATGTACAACAGTTCTTTTACACTCTGAAATTTTTACTTGTATCAGGCTATCAATAATTAACTTACAAATCATTGTTAGAACTCTTAAATTGAGTTGACATTCAAGATATTACTGATGTAGGAAAAAGTCTTATTAGTCGAATCTTAGTTGTTAGAATTATTATTTATTTATTTCCCCCTCTTATCTTTATTACATTTGTGTGAAATTATATTAGGGTAATTAGGTTTCCAGTAATGACAGATGGAGGTCTTGGTTGCTGGTGGCAGTGTGACTGCATCACTGCTGGTGAGAAAGGAGGCTTTGGCATGTGCCTTCAAATGTGATTGTTTATTGATGATGTATGTCATGCAATAGATATGATTGATGAGGCGATAACTCAAATCTCACCAACGATCTGCCATAAGTTGTGGAAGATGGAGTTCATTGATGTGCAAACCGATGATAGTGATGGCATGTGTTGCTGGTGGCTACGAGCTGCAGTGAAAACAAAAGATGCCAGAAATGTAACAATGGAAAAAGGCACAATTGCATGGAGATTGGTGGTGATGATGCATGGAGAGTTGCAGTAATAGGGGTTGTGAATTAGGGTCAATGGATTTGGTGGATGTTGACAAAGACAATGCTATTGACCCTTGGGATAACTGAAGCACCGACCATAGTTGTTGACGATGGATGTGGGAGGTTGAAATTAATAAGAGAACATATTTTTCAACTTGGTATCAGAGTGGGTTGATTAGAGATTCGTGTGAGCTCCTCTCACCGAGTGATTCGTTGGCTTCCATGGCTCCTGTAAGTTCAGGAAGTACGAAGTTCTTTATCTTCGTATTTATGGCTCGATGATCCACATTTCTGCTTTCCCCTTTTCTCTGTTTCTGGTTCACGTTCTTCCTTTTACGTCTTTGTGTGTCTCTGTGTTTTCTTCTATATTTCTCTCTTCCACTATTTCCGCATCTTCTTCTGCTGCAAGATCAATCTTAGTAGTGCACAGGAGCTCGGAAACTATTGCAGAACGAAATTCATTTTTGCCTCTTCCATGTTTCCTTTGCTTCCATTTGTTTGACGGTGTTATCGTTGGACTTGCCTTTGGGCCTCTATTGATCAAAGTAGCGATCCTACATCGAGGTTTTGTACCTTTGTGGTTTCTCTTCTTTGTTCTCTTCTCCACCTTTTGCTTTCCAGCGACTCTCTGACCCATAGGGCATCTCTGCAGCTTTGCTGTCACATTTATTTGATAGCCTAAGTCCTTGAGGGCTTCCTATGCCTTTGAGGCGTCCTGCACTCCATAAAAAGTGTCCTATTGAACCTCTATTGATCGGAGCTTAACCTCAGAAATTATACCGGCGTCATTGTGGACGACCGGACTTGGCCAACGTTGTTATTGACTATCGGAACCTTACTTCCTTTTTGGCGATGGATCACGGTTGACGTTCCTCAAATCGTCACTTTGGAGTTTCCTCTCTATTTGCCATTATCGGCGTTCTACCGGCGTTTTTGCCGGATTTGGGAACTGTGTTTCTAGCTCCTTCGGTTCTCTACTTCCATTGAAGAATCTCTACTTGCCTGATTGGATGTTCTGCCACTGCCGCTCAAGCTCGCTTCAAGTTGGGTCATGTCGGCAAAATAATTGTTGGCGTCTTCCTCTCCGATGTTCTTTCAGCAGCAGTTGTCCTCTAGGTGTCTATCGAATTGTCTCTACTGTTTGAAGCTTGGTCTTGGTCATCGTTTTCAGCAAAGGTCGCCCAGCAGGTGTTCGACGAGTGGTTACACTACCGCTGTTGTGTGATTTCGCTGCCATGTGTCCTTCAAACTGCCGCCGTTCAGTCTCTTTCCCACGTCGACTTGCGAAGGCGTGTTGGAATATGGAATTGTTGGCGTCATCAACTTTCTGGCTACCAAGTTAAGCATTGATATGCGACAGCTTGAGGGGGAGTGTTGAGATGTGATTTGCATATCTTTCCATATCTTTGCATATCTTTGTAATATTTTTCAAGAGTAGTATCTCATATTTTCTGGGATAATATTCCAGATATTTTGGGATAATATCCCTGATATTCTGGAATAATATTCTAGTATATTATCCTTTCTTATATTGCCTATCTTTACTAGGGTTTGAACCTCGTTAAGTTCTTATTAAAAAAATATTTTCCTCACTTTGTTGTCCACGTGGTGGGCAGGGTTAGATCAAAAGTTGTCAACAACCCACACGTGAGGGGGAGTGTTAAGAATATAAAATCAAGTTGCTCTTCCTAACGGCTTAAGCTTTTAGAAAAATTGGTTAGCACATCAAATTTAACATAGTAACAGAGTCAGAGGTCCTGAGTTCAAACCTCGTTAAGTTCTTATTAAAAAGTAATTTCCTCCCTTAGTTGTCCACGTGTTGGGCTTGGGCTAGACCGAAAAGTTGTCAGCCCCCCACGTGTGAGGGGGAGTATTAAGAATATAAAATCAATGATATTGCTCTTCTTAATGGCTTAAGCTTTTAGGAAAATTGATCGGCACATCAAATTTAACAGAAATGACCAAGGTGAGGCTATCATCTCTGGTGTTGATGAGGACGATTGCTATAACTATGTCATCGGAAGTCATGGTGCGGAGTGGGTGGGTGGGTGGTGGCTTGTAACAACTTGGCAGCATGAAGTATTTGCAGACAGCTGCAGCAGATTGGATTTTTGCGATTTGTAGTGGCAAAGTAGTTTTCTTTCTTTCTCTTTCTTTTTTTTTTGTGGTTGTGGGGGCCAAGGAATTCATCAAGGCATGATCAAGTTGAAGGGGTTATGCTTTGCTACATGAATGGCTAGGAAGTCGACAAGAATGCATGCATCTGAAATTCCTAGTAGTCCACTGAACTTGAATCTCTTTCCCTTCTAGTCACGGGACAGTACTCCATTCCTGAGACAGTCTCTCCCAATTAGAGCTTTAATGTCTTGCATTCAATGTTAAGTGGGCACTTTGAGGATCCTTTTCTCTTTTATCTACATTGTGATATATATATTCTTTTGACTATAAAATGCATTTGATGAACTGATGTTAAAATATGGGTTCACACTCAACATTAGTTGTGTTTTGTTTAATTGGGCAGACATGAAACTGACCTTTCACAATAAAGATAACCAGCCTACATCTTTAGTCTCTACTTTTAGTATTCATTTATTTTCATGTACCTGCATTATAATGTAATGTATTTTTGTTATAACATTGGATCACACAAAACGAGATGGTTTATGTTTCATCAGTACTCGTTGTTCCCTTATTTCCTTGTCAAGGAATTAAATATGATTAAAAACTACATTTTTATTTCCAGAATGCTGGGATTGCACTACGACCTCATTTACCTGATCTTGTCTCCTGCATGCTGGAGTGTTTGTCAAGTTTGGAAGATCAAAGGCTTAATTATGTGGAGGTTTGGCAGCACAGTTCTTGCACATTTTCTTTTGATGGAGAAAACTCTGTTTCTTTTGAGCTTAAGATGTATAGAATGAGTATGCCTCTTCACAGAATATTTTTTCTTCATTCTCTACTAATTATCTTCCTTCTTTATGAATGTGTAGATGCATGCAATTAATGTGGGTATCCAAGCTGAGAAACTTGACAATTTGCGAATTGCTGTTGCCAAAGACTCTCCTATGTGGGAAACTCTTGATCTCTGTTTGAATGTTGTCGATGCACATTCCTTGGACTCATTAGTACCTCGCCTAGCCCAGCTGGTTAGATCTGGTGTTGGACTCAATACGAGGTATGTTTGTGTCACTAAGGTTGAATGATATGTTAAGTTTGATATCATGGTTTCTTCATTAGATAAAGAACTACCTACATCCTCTCTCCACTAAGGAAATTATGTATACGTTGAGTTGTTATTTATGGTAGTGTATTAAGTCCTTATTTAGTAAGAATTTTTATCTATTGAATTCTTATAAACTAGTTGTTTAGAATCTAATTTGTATTGAATGTGGCCTCGTCACCGATTGTTTGAGTCAAGT
Organism: Pontederia crassipes; assembly: GCA_030549335.1. NCBI lineage: Eukaryota > Viridiplantae > Streptophyta > Magnoliopsida > Commelinales > Pontederiaceae > Pontederia > Pontederia crassipes. Next base: position 44,992,598 of record CM060190.1, read on the forward strand.
CTCGAAGTTTGTTCACATGCAATTTGTCAATTTCTGGTCGTCATTCTTTTATACTCTTCCATGTTGACATGAAGCTATTATGAGTTTGTAAGAACTTTTTTTTTCTCAAACCATTCCAAACTCTTCAATATAATTTTCAATTCTCTCTTCACTGTGTGGTGAATCTCTTAAGAACGGGGTTTGATAAAGGATTTCTCTTCATGTGGAACCCATGATGCGTGAATTATCTATCTTCCCTACAATTTCTGTCCTGTGAATGAAAAATATTAAAGCAGGTTTTATGAGTTATCAATTTGGTAAATGTAGGCCCTAAGTGATGAGGAAACAGCAGTGGAATTAATTCCTGTGGGTCACCATCAAAACTGGCACGCAAAGAAAACAAACGTGAGACAAAGGTGTCAAGAAAACATAGCCCGAGACGAATGTGCACTGCAACTTGGAAAACACCAAGAGAAAGAAACAATTGATTTTTGGAAAATCTGAATAATAAATCACCGAATAGCTCAGTTGTCCCCTTTTATAGGATTCAATAATACAAGTTTTACCTTAATTAGGACTCTCATTAGACTAGATAAGGAAATATTGACTAAACAAAAATAAAAACCAACGACAACTAAATACCAGAAACTAAATACTAACAACTAAATATCTAAAATAACTCACACTCAACTCCTAAAATAACTCAAACTTGAACTCCAAGTAATCTCATGTCTTGTAATCTCCAACTCCATTTTCTACGTCAGAACCACCATCTTGAAAAGAGCTCGACCTCGAGCGAGTAATCTTGGCATCCTTTCGAACATACTCGAATAAATTTGAAACGTTGAATGAAGAAGAAATTCCAAAACTATCTGGCAAGTCCACAACATCGGCATTGTCATTGCTTTTGTGAATAATTTTGCAAGGACCATACTTCTTGTTTTTCAGTTTGTTGTAAGTGCCAATTGGGAACCGCTCTCGTCGAGGAAAAAACATGACCAAATCTCCAACCTTGAAACACTTAGACCGTTGGGCATTAGAATTTGCAATATTAGTTTTACTTTGGGCATGAATCTGCAACATGTTGGAGATTAGATCCTCCACTGAGGCAGCGCTATCATCTCTGATAATGTCAATATCCAAATCAAGAGCTTGACGAGGTAAACGGGCATAAATGATTTCAAAAGGGGCCTTGCCTGTAGTTCGACTCTACTTACTATTGAAAGCAAATTCAGATTATGCAAGGGCAAGATCCCACTGTGTAGGACGGTCACCAGAGATTGCACGTAACAAATTACCCAAGGATCTATTTACGACTTCTGTTTGACCGTCTAAGGGTGACAGATGGTGCTGTAATTAAGAGCAGTGTCAAATCTCTGTCACAACGTTTTCTAAAAGTGTAAAAGAAACTTGGTATCACGATGAGAAGTAATTGACTTTGGAATTCTATGGAGACGAGCTATTTGACGAAAGAACAAGTTGGCCATGTTGACGGCATCTGTGGTGCGTTTACAAGGGGATGAAATGAGCCATTTTGGAGAAGAAATCTATGACAATGAATATAGAATCTGCACCTCGTGTAGGTAATGGGAGATATAGAGCTGTGTTTTGAAAAGATCCTTTCGCCACCTGACAAACTTGGCATCGCCTAACGAAGTTAGCAGCATCCTTCTTCAATTGAATCCAATAGAATCTTTCTTTGATTGCAACAATGATTTTATCTCGCCTAAAGTGACTTGCCAGACCTACCGCATGCAAGTCGCCTATGATTTTCTCCTGTAAAGATGAGCGTGGAATACAAAGCTGGTTTCCTCAAAATAAAAACTCATTCTGGATATGCATCCAATCCGTTGGTTGGTTCAATTTGACAATTCTATCAAACATGGCTGAAGTCATCATCCATCACATAGAGATCTTTCAAACTATCAAACCCAACAATTTCACTTTGTAATGTGGCTGGTAGCAGCGTATGTTGACTAAGAGCATTTGCAACTCTATTTGTGACTCCAGATTTATGTCGAATCACATAGGTAAACCATTGCAGAAAACTAACCCATCTGCCGTGCATACGATTAACACTTGATTGAGAGGCAATGTGTTTTAAAGCTTCATGATCAGTTAACAAAACAAATTCTCGCTGTATGAAATAATGTTCCCAGTGTTTTACAACTCGAACTACTGCATAATATTCTTGCTCATATGTGCTCCATCTGCCTCGTGTTTCATTGAACTTCTCGCTATGGAAAGCAATAGGATGTTGGGTCTGGGATAGGACTGCGCCAATTCCAATCTTGGAAGCATCACATTCTACCTGAAATACCTTTTTGAAGTTTGGCAATGCAAGCATTGGCGCAGAGGCCAACTTGGTTTTGATAACTTCAAAGCTTTGTGCTGTCTCTGCTCCCCGTGGAAAATTATTTTTCTTGAGGCAAGAAGTGATAGGAGCCATGGTTGTGCTGAAGTCATTGAATAAAGCGCTGATAGCAAGATGCTAGACCATGGAAACTTCACACTTTTGCAACATTCTTTGGTGTCGGCCACTTTGAGATAGCTTGCACTTTGGTTGGGTTGACTTTTATGCCATCAGCTCCAACCAAGAACCCCAAGAACAGCAGTTGTGATTGTGTGTAGCAACATTTACAAGAATTAAGATATAATTTGTGAACGTGAAGTATTTGGAGTCCTTTCGGAGATGTTGAAAATGCTTGGTTATTGATCAACTATAGATGAGAATATCATCAAAATATGCCACTAGGTTTGAGATACCTAGGAGAATAACAAGCCACTCATAGAGAAAATAGTATGATGGTACCCACTCCTTTCGTCTTAAAGGTTGTCTTCCATTCATCTCCTTGAATTTTAATATGATGGTACCCACTCCTTAAATCAAGCTTAGAGAAAATAGTAGCTCCACACAACATATCAAGCATATCCTCCAATCGCGGAATTGGGAATCTGTATTTAATAGTGATTTTGTTGATTTCTCTACTATCCATACACATCCGCCAACTTCCATCCTTCTTAGGTACTAACAATGTAGGTACAGTTCACGGGCTAATGCTCTTTTGTACATAACCTCTTGCAATTATCTCCTGCAGGGCAGCATGCTCTTTAGGGCTCATTCGATGGTGAGCAAGGTTCGGAATGTCTCTTAATGGGGGTAAACCAGGTGACAGTTCTTCTGGCACGACATCTTTAAATTCGTCTAATAGATGCTGCAGTCGTCGGAAGAGCTAAAGTTGTCAAAAGAGTTAGAACTCTTTGGCTTCACCATAACAACTAACAACTTCTGAGCAGATCGAACTTCTACACAATTCTTTAGGTTCAACTATCATACATGTGCAGCTTTTGGGTTTAGGTTTCGGCTGAATTCCTTCGGTAAGAGGAGCTAATGTGATATGGTGTCCATCCTTTTGGAAAGAATAGGAATTAGTACGACCGTTGTGAGTAACACTACAGACAAATTGCCAAGGTTGCCCAAGAATCAATTGACACATGTCCATAGCCACTACATCACAGACAAGTTCATTTGTATCTTTTACCAATAGAAAATGCTACTTACCACGTAGCGGAAATTTTAATTTCAGTACTCTTCCGAATCCACCCAATCTTATAAGGGGAGAGGTGAGGTTCTGTCTCCAACTTCAAATGGTCAACCATCAATTGTGATACTATATTGTCCAAGCTTCTGTTGTCAATAATTATATCACAGAGTTTTTCATTGATAGTACCTCGTGTACGAAAAATATGTCTTTGTATGTCATCCTCTTTCTTTGGTGTGAGCATGAGGCGTCGGATTACAAATGCCACATGTTCACCTTCCTCGTCTGCATACTCAACATCATCAACATTCTCCCTTTTCAAAATAAAAAAATCATCAGCATTCTCATCTTCATCTTCTTCACCATTTGTTGTTGCTTCTCCTTGTGTTTGATTCACATCAAGATATTGGGGACATTCATTAGACCGATATCTAGGACGAGGACACATCTATAACATGTGATGGTATTTTGCTGAGTATAAGGATTGCTCGTTCTTCTTGCCATTGGAGTGTTGGCTGCCATGTTACTAGCAGGTTACAGAAGTTGCACCTTTCAATGCAGTCTTAGCCGGTGTAATATCAACTTTTGTAGAATTTCGTTGCAGCGAAGTCTGCTGGATAAGGATGCAGCATACATTCATCATTCGATTTGGCGTTCCATTCTTTCAGCAAGAGAGATGGTATCAGATAATGTATAGGTGAGTATAGGTGATCTGCCCTTCGATACGGTCACGAACATTGGAACACATCCCATTGACAAATCAAGCAATTTGTTACTGGTCACTTCCCATCAGGTCATTACGAGCAATTAGGTGAAAGAACTCAGTTGTATAATCAGCCATAGTTCGAGATTCTTGGCGGCAATTGCAGAGTTGTTGGTATAAAATCTGCTGATAATCAGGTGGAAGAAATCGTTCTCTAATCAACTTCTACATCTTGTCCCAAGATTGAATAGGTTGCTTTTGTTTTCAAAGACGCATTATCTGCATTTGATCCCACCATGCTGAGGCTCCAGCTTTTAGTTTGAAGGCTACCATCTTGGCTTGTTTATGTTCTCGAACGTAAACATTGTAAAAGAATCTGTCAACTTCCGAGAGCCGGTCCAAAAAAAACCCTCACCTTTCTCATTTAAAAATACACTCATTCTGTTGAAGGCAAATGGACCATAGAAAAGCAAACGAAACAGCTTGATGTCATCTTGATTAATATAATTGACTATTGGGATCTTGTCGACCATATCTGAAGGATCTCCAGAGGTCTTCCATTGATCTCACATCAGCCCATCAGCAACCTGAACCCTGCCAAGCCTCTCTTCGACACCAAGCAATAGAAAGTACAGTGGAAAGGAAACAAACAAGAAAGAAAAAACAAAGATATTGGAGATAAATCAACCTTTCCATCTTTTTGGTGAATACATGCAATTTTATTTCATTTTAAGAATGTGGGTTGTCTTCATACTCTCATGTCACTTTGATATGGACCGATACATGACCATCTATTGATACAGGGCTGCTGCATTTTCACTTATTTTCAATATTACGGTACACTCGCATAACTCCATTTTTCTTACCAGGAACAGTAAATACATCCATAGACCACAGCCAATTGTTGCACTTTATATTCCACCAGGAATGCTCAGCTGAGCTTCCTGTAATAGTGTGCAGTAAAACGTTCACATAAAATAAGTTGATATAACTACACTTCTTGGATAATGTGTCTTGTGCTGTAGTAGATCTCATGTTTACAATACCGTAGCATCTTACATAAATTATTTGTGAATATTATCGTACAATTCAACTCATTTTGGTAGCTTCAGATGCTGCTATGCACTTAATTTTGGTTGTTTTACAGGGTAGGCGTTGCCAACTTCATTACATTGTTGGTTCAGAAGGTATCAACTGACATTAAACCATTTACTGGCATGTTGTTAAGGCTAGCCTATCATGCTGCCCTTCAAGAAAAGAGTGGGCATGCAAAACGAGCCTTTGCGGCTGCCTGTGCTGTTATTCTGAAGCATGCAAGCACATCTCAGGCTCAAAAGTTAATTGAAGATACTTCCGCATTACAAACAGGTGATAGAAATGCTCAGATGTCCTGTGCAGTACTCATTAAAGCATATTCCAATCTTGCACCAGACGTTATTCATGGATACCATGCCATAATCATTCCGGTCAATTTTATCTCAAGGTTTGTGTTGATATCCCTAAAATGTGAATATTAGTTAGATGACTTTTATTCTGTTATTGTTGCTATTCCTCCAAAACAAAATGTTAACTTTTTTTTAATGAGAAAGGGATATTACTGATTTACGGTAGGCATCCAAAGTAATATTGTGTGTTGTGGTTTCAAAAATATGTACACGTATGAGAAGAAATAAAAAAAACCCTCGTAGTTAGGGCCATGAAGTAACTACCCCAAACCCCACTCATGGATCAAAAAAGGGACATGGTGTACAATTTTTTCAATGTGGCTTCTCTCACCCAAAAGAAAGTGCAGTTGTGCTGAAGTTAGATGGCCCATGTGACTGCTAAAAATTTGGCCAGTGATACTCTCCATCACTGGCTGCCCCAGTTACCCAATGTCCGTAATGACCTCCAAAAAGTATCCGGCAATGAGTGGTCCACCTTGGGGATGTCATTCGACCTCCAAACCTCAAGGGTAACAAGACATGAAAAAATTAAGTGGGTGATTTCCTCCTCACCCGTGCTGCACGAAATACACGTGTCCATGGTGGGGGTGCCCAATGTGCACGGTATGCCCTAGTGAGAATCCTCCCCCGTCGTGGGAGCCAAGCGAAAATCTGGATTTTAAGGGGTGTGCGAGACCTCCATATGAGCGTGCAATCTATACTGAGGTGGTGAGGGATTGTGCTGTCTGGAAGAAACTTGAGGTTGATGCTACGAGCCGAGAAGTGAATGGAGATTCATACCCATCCATCCTTACCGGTAGGATTAGGATGGATAGAGACTATCCACCCATGTAATGTTAGCAGCTCTACAATCCGATGGTTAGATAGGGAGGTTCTAAAGAGTGGTGGACTCAACCCGTGAACAAACCCCGGTCGGGTCAAGTCCGGTCAAGGGGGCTTGGGGGGCCAAATCCGACCCAACCCGACCCGGTTCGGATCTGGTCGGGTAACTCGACCACCCATTTTTCTTTTTTTTTTTCTTACTATTTTTATATTTTATTTAATATAAAAATTATTTAATATTTATTTTAAAGCATAAAATAAGTTTTCTAACTATTTAACATTATTTTTGCACTTAAAATATTTTATTTCAAATTTTAAAATTTTTTAAATCAAATATAAGCTTAAGTTTAAATAAAAAAGAAAAACTAAAAAAAATTGGGTTGATCAGATCGGGTCGGGTCGACTCGTAGGTCGAGTTCGGGTCAGGTCGACTCGTAGGTTGAGTTCGGGTCAAGTCGGGTTGGGTAATCAGGTTCACGGGTTGACCCGATCCGGTGAACACTCCTAAATGTATCACCTGAAAGTCACTCATGATGCCAAAAGGAGAAGGCCGCCCCAGAGCCATGTGAGACATAAGTGGGCGCACCAAAGGAACTGACGGCATAACCCTTCGCCAAAAGGAGGCCTTTTGGGGAACCCTCAGTCACGAATCCCAAGAGAGGTCCTTGCCATAGCACGCGAAGAATATTGAGCTCCAAAGATAATCACTTATCCCCATGATCTGGCCCACCCTCCGTGCAATGAGAGCACAATTGGTGCACTGGAGGTTGTGAACTCCTAGGTCGCCTAGGGATGTGTTGACAAATAGTCCGCCATTCCACCAAATGTACCCCTCTCCTCTTGAAGCTGCAAACCTACTAGAAAAATATGCCCCTCTCGAGCGCGGTTTGATATGCCCCCTGTAATTTGTACTCCATCTGCTCAATTGTCCAACCACGCGGGCTGATATGTCAGTCTGAGAGAGGAGGCCGAAGGAGATCGGTAGGGTGTGCCAATCAGTGCCAGAGCTCGATTGCACAACTGCTTGCCTCCTCAATCCCCATTCCAAAAGGTTTAAAAGAGGATTTGATAACCTGTGTCATGGCCGTCTTCAACTCCTGTGTGGCGTCTATGGACACCAATTGTAGTCTTCTTTCACGCCTGACTGGAGACACCTGGGCCTATTCAAGGAAAGCTGTCACGCAGCATCATATGCTACCGGTGCTGAGGGCGTGGGCATTTTCAGTCAGAATGCTGTGTTCCTGTTCGCTGCCTGCTCTACAGCCGTTTGGCACACCGTTGTGCTTCTTGTTTGTTGCGAGGCAGTGATCCGCGCTCCCGGACGTCTTGCCCTGAATCTGTCATGCAGCAGCAGCCCGCTGCCAGGCATAATGCGGTGTACACCCCTTGGGGTCGTGACACATGGGTGTCGCCGGCCGATGAAATGGGTGTCGTTGGTTGTTCTGTGTGTCTTGTTCAGTGTAGGCTAGGTACACGGGCCCAGGTCGTCCCAGGGCAATAAAAAAACAGCCGGGCGCTTGGCCCAGCCCGGCCAAGTCCGGGCCTTGCCAGGCTAGCCTGGTGCCGGGCTGGCATGGCACGGCCCGATCCGCAGAGATGTGGGCTTATGGCCGGGGAGATGTGGGCTTCTAGGAGTAAATTTCTTTAACGGTCACCCAATTGTACTTTCCCAAATTGGTCAACAATTTTTTAAACTCACTGCCCCTATGTGGTAGCAACGCAAATGAGTTCTTTCTCTGCCACATCGACCCTCATTATTAAAATATTTTTTTTCTCTCCACCACGTCATCTTATAAATTAATACCCTCTTAAAGAAACTTATAACTTAATAATTAAATGTTAAAAAGAAGGGCGAACCTTGCGGGGCTGCTGGGGTTAAAAATGAAACTGTTACCAAGGCGCATTGCAGTTATTTCTCATAGTGGAGAGGGGAAGGAAGGGGCTGGCTCTCACTCATATCCCAAGCGCGCTCTCAGGGGGGAAAAGAGGGGAACACAGAGAAACTCAGCTATGTGGCTTCCGCGGTAATTGGAAGACCGGCGATTGCAGGTCATGACCATGCATGCAAGAGCTTAAAAGTTGGATAGCCTTTCGTTTACAAATCAAAGTTTTTTACCAAGTTGTTAAAGTTAGTATAGTTGGGTGACCATCCTGTACTTGGGCTTCTATTGATATTGGGTGAGCGACTTGATGTCAACTTAGTTGGTTGGGGTAGGGCAGGGTGGAGGGGGTTATCTTATGAGGAAAATATGTTGAATCATGCAAAGCACTTGTAATATGAGGGCTTCTTGTGAAGTTATATAACATTAGGCATGATTAGTGATTATTGTCGTCAAACAGTAGTAAATGAGGTTGGATGACTACTGGTCTCAAATATTTCTGAGCTTATAAGAAAAATGTATTCCTCTTGTTATGCAAGGTTGCTCTTATGCTGCAAATATATCACCTTTGCATTCGTTCTCTGTAAATTCTTATTTGCTGAGGATATTATGATGAATCGTGCAATTTCTTTTTCGACTGGAATCGGGAGAGCACTTTTGATCTTACATTACACTATGCATGATTTTGACATCAAACAGTATAATTAAATGAAGTTCTTGGATGATTATTGACTGCAAATAGTCATCCCTTTCTCAGCCCAAAAGAGAAGCAATCCCTTCTGTTATGTGAAGTTGATCTTTATTCTTCAAATATATCACTTCGGTGTTCATCTCTGTGAATTCTTATTTGGTTTCCATCTATATGGTAGTCAACTGAATTTAAACCTGTTCCTGGTTTCTTTTAAGAAGCACCTACTCTCAACTGACTTATTACTGGCTGATCTTCTTTGATTCATTGAATATTCAGATTTGAGGATGATAAGGACATCAGTTCACTATTTGAAGAGCTATGGGAAGAGAACTCGACCAGTGAAAGAATTACGCTTCAGTTGTACTTAGCAGAGATCATTACCCTGATTTGTGACTGCATTGTCTCATCAACTTGGGCAAGTAAAAGAAAGGTACATATTTATGCATTAATTTGTCACCCCAGTTTTATTGTTCAATGCTCAAATTCATATTTCCATTATTACTTCATTATCTGCGTTTCTCTTTTGACATTTTTATCCTTATTATATTGACAGTCTGCCAAGTCAATAAGGAAACTGAGTGAAATTCTTGGTGAAAGTCTTTCTCCACATGTTCAAAATCTGTTGAACATCCTTCTACAGGAGCTGTCAGGTCGGTTATGGGAGGTATGTTAATGTCAAAAATCTTGTGTTCCCTCTCAAAAAAAAAAAAAGGAAGAAGTGACTAAATGGAACTGAAAAACTCTCTCCCCTTTCAACAGGATATGTAACTTTTTGGTTTTGCTTACTTTTGTTTGAGGCAGAAGACATTCTACTTTGGTTATTCTTCTTTTTTTGGCAGCCTACATGGACTTTTAGCACATTAATTCCCTTCCTGATATTGAGCCAAAGCAATATTACGGTGGACATATCATGAAATATGCTTTTTTTTAAGAAGGAAAAGAATGATTACCGGGTTTGGTTGCCGTCCATGCATATATATATATAATCACTGAAAAAAGAACCATGTACATGTGGCACGCTCTCTAGTAGAGAGCGGCAACAGGAAAAATACAAGTACTAATCAAAACTCCACTCTCGAAGAAGACAAAAGATGTGATGTACGATATTATCCACCTGACATCTCTTCCCATAAAAAATGACGCGGTTGCACCATATGACCCAAACGCCGGCCAAAAAGGTTGCCAATGGGACTCTTCTCCCCGCTGCCAGAAGTCCTCGGCTGCCAGAGGAACAAAACCCATAATGCTCGTCCGAGACCAAACCTCTCAGGACACTCGTCATCCGAAGAATAGGTGGATGACATCCTCCATCTCCCCACATAATGCACAAGAAGCATCAGTGTGGGGCGCTCATCCTGCCCTGTGTAATCTGGTGAGGATCCGCTCACGCAGCAGAAGCCAAGTAAAGATACTTTTAGCGATATTATCCACCTGACATCTCTCCCCAGAAAAAATGACACCAGAAATCCTCAGCTGCTAGACGAACAAAACTCATAATGTTCGTCTGAGAGCAAACCTCTCGGGACATCCGACATTCGAAGAATAAGTGGATGACATCCTCCTTCATCTCCTCACATAATGCACAAGAAGCATCAGCGTGGGGCACCCATCTCGCCCTGTATACTTTAGTGAGGATCCTCTCACATCACAAGAATTAAGCAAAAATCTTGACTTTTAGCAATATTATCCACCTGACATCTCTCCCTACAAAAAGTGATGCGGTTGCGCTGAGTCAAGACGGCCAAAAAGGTCGCCAATGGGACTCTCTTGTCTACCAAGTCCCCACAGAGCCTGCTAGAAGTTCTCAGCTGCCGGAGGAACAAAACCCATAATGCAACCAAACCTCTCGAGACATCCGGCATCCGAAGAATAACTGGATGACATCCTCCTGCATCTCCCCACATAATGCACAATAAGTGTCAGCGTGGAGTGCCCTTCTTGCCAGTTTTTAATATGGCTACGCATATTTTCTTCATTTGACAATTTAAGTTCTATTTCATTATCGAACTTGGGGTTTTACATCAAATGTCATCATTTTTTCCTCTGTAGACTATGCAAATATTGTTCATCTAAATATATTTTCTGTGCATATGGTAACATGTTTAATTTATTACAACATTTTACAACTAAATATGTTTGTTCTACATTTATGGAATCATTTTGAGTGTTGTTAGGACTCCGAGCATACATAAGCATGTTTTGGTCAGTTATTAATTACCTTGATTCAGTCTTTTTTGGAATCATTTTGAGTGTTATTAGGACTCCGAGCAAACATAAGCATGCTTTGGTCAGTTATTTATTACCTTGATTCAGTCTTTTTGTTTTCTTTCTTGCAGGGAAAGGATGCTATTCTATATGCAATATCTTCATTATGCTCCTCTTGCCATGATGCCATATCTATGGCAGACCCCTCCCTTCCTCATGCAATTCTAACTGCTATGTCTTCTGCATGCTCAAAGAAAGTAAAATCCTACAGAGAAGCAGCTTTCTCTTGTCTGCAACAAGTAATCTTTCCTCCTGTTATTTAGCACTTTTGTCCATGTTTAAATTATGCATAGTAATGGTTTATTATACTTGTTATGATTATGTGCTTTTTTGCTTGTGATTTGTTTTTATTTCTATATCTGATTTTTTTCTTAATCGAAACTTAGTTGCTATCACATCTTTAATTTCTGTGTTGATTTTGTTCAATCTTCTAATTTGTGGAGTAAGAACTTTGCTAATTTCTTTCCTATTTCAGAAAAGAGAACTTTAATAAGTTGCTAGTGACAAAAACACTAAGAATGAATGAAAGTTTCAATTCTCCAGTTACATGATTGATGTTGAACATTCTAGTACGGTTGTGCCAAACATCCATGCCAGCTGGGATCCCTTCAGCAAACATACATGTCAGAACTCTAATATATATACATACATGTTGAGATATGATTTGCATATCTCTTCATATCTTTCCATATCTTTTTATATCTTCGCATATCTTTGTAATATTAGTTACGATTAGTATCCCAGATTTCTTGGGATAGTATCTCAGATATTTTGGGATAATATCCCTAATTTTCTGAAGTAATATTCTCCCTTCTTGTATTGCCTACCTTGGTTATAAATAGGAGGCACTAGTGTTTAGTGAATAATAAGAGAAAATAGGTTTCTCAACATGGTATCAGAGCAGTAACGATCTGGTCACTGTTCTTCTCCCTTTCCTCATCATCGCACTATGTCCATAGTTCTCAAGATCGGGGCTTGACCTTTTTTTCTCTGTGGGACCTATCATGCTCAACTATGGCGGATCAGAAAGTTGAATCTAGCAACTCTGGTGTTAAATCCACCCTCAGCACTCCACTCGGTATCAATATCAAATTTGATGGTACCAATTATCTCTTCTGGTCCACGACTTTTGAGCGCTATGTAGGGTCCCACAAGAAGAAGTATATCCTCACCAAATCTGAAGAACGTACCGAAGATTGGGATGCTGACAATGATTGGGTCGCCTCTCTGCCATGCTCATGACCGAATATGTTGCCAAACAAGTCATGGCTTATAGGTCAGCCAAGACTACGTGGGAGGTACTTCAAAAATTTCACTCTCATAAAAGCAATATATCTCACCTTTACAAGGTTCTTGAAGAAATCCAATCATGCAAGAAAAATGATCAGCCGTTAGCAAATTATTTTGGGACATTGACTAACCTCTGGAATGAGCAATATATCTATCAGCCTCTTTCTGCAGATATCAAAGTGTTGGCAGAATAACGTGATCAAATTAAATCCGTTCAGTTTCTCTCTAGTCTTGGTCCTGAATATAAATCGATCAAGGATCAGTTGATGACATAGGAAACTATTCTGACCCCTGAAGAAATCTGTGCTCGACTCTTCCGTATTGATGATTTCTCTCCTCATACGGATGCATCTGCACTTGCTACACGTGAAAGAGGAAGAAGATTTTTCCCTGACAAAGGCAAAGGCCGTGAACGTGGACGAGGGAACGATTCTGGAGGACGTGGTGAATTCTTGTGACCACTGTCATCGATCCAATCATCCCTCTAATCGTTAGGAAAAGTTTGGACATCCTACTGATCACCCAAAGGTTCATTTTGCCACTACTAATGAGTCGGATATTCTAATGTCAAAAGAAGAATATGACCATCTTCGTTCTCTATCCATTATTGATTATGCATCTCCGTCAATTGGTGCTGCTGTAATGCATCATTCAGGTACTCTTGCTCTCTCAACTAGTTCTCAATATGATTGGATTGCCGATCCTCACACATAACAGATGATGCCTCTTTCTTCTCATCCTTCAAATCTCTATCGAATCCTCTTAATGTTAAAGTGGCTGATGGTTCTCTCTCTCCAGTCAATGGCTTTGGCATAGTTTTTGTTAATTGTGACCTCTCCCTTGATAATGTTATGTATGCTCCAAAGTTTGCTCTTAGCCTTCTTTCGATCAGTCAACTGACAAAATCCTTAAATTGTCGAGCACTTTTTTATGACTCTTTCTTCGTTCTGCAGGATCTCCAAACGATGAGGCAGATTGGTGGAGGATTTGAACGTGATGGACTCTATTATCTCCAACCATCTACGGATCTACCCAAAATCCCACGGCCTACACTACCAGCATTTCCCTACAACTCCATCGCCGCCTAGGTCATCCTGACTGTTCTTCGTCGACAATTTCCTAACATTTCAAGTACTGAGGTTCTCGAGTGTGAGTCTTGTCAAATAGAAAAGCATCATCGTACTATTTTTCCACCTCGTCTTGACAAACGAGAGAAAAGTCCTTTTTCACTAGTGCATGTTGATTTGTGGGGTCCTTGTCGAGTTTTCAACAATAGGCATTTTAAATATTTCTTGGTTTTAGTAGATGATTTTTCTAGAGTCACTTGGGTTTATATGTTGCAAAATAAGACAAACTCCTCGAATTATTCGAGAATTTTTTAAAGAAATAAAAATCCAATTCTCTACCTCTATTAAAATCTTTCGTAGCGACAATGGACTTGAGTTTGCAAATTCTGATCTTTCATCATTTTTTAAATCTATTGGTGTAATTCATCAAACTTCCTATGTAAAAACATCTCAGCAAAATGGCGTTGCTGAACGAAAACTTCGCCACTTGCTGGATGTTGCTTGCACCCTCCTCCATATGAAAGTACCCAGATGTCGTTCTCACCTCGGGTTATCTCATTAATCGAGTTTCATCATCAGTTCTCAATGGACAAATTCCATTCCATCTCCTTTTCCCAAAAAAGTTTTTGTTTCCTGTCCCTCGTGTTTTCGGATGTCAATGTTTTGTTCATCCCTTTCATACTGATAAGTTAGCTCCTAGAGCAATCAAGTGCATCTTTTTGGGGTACTCGCGAACTAAAATAGGTTAGCTATGATCCTACTTCTCGCAGGTCTAGTGCTGATGTTATCTTTTTCGAAGACAAACCTTACCCATCACAAGATCTACCGCCACAACAGCCACAGTCTCCTCCTCCATCGCCTGTACTGCCCCTGAAAGTTTATAGTCGCCGACATACTCATCAACCTCCACCTGACCTTGATGATGAACCACTCTCCATGATTCCATCACGCAATCCTCCAAACAGTCCTGACTTGTTGGAATGAGTTCCTTCTCAGGTAACTCATGATCTAGATGTTCCTATTGCACATCGCAAGGATACTAGGTTTTGTGTGAAATATCCTCTATCTAATTTTATGACTTTTGATCATTTGTCTCCTGCTGTCAAAGTTTTTTCAGCTTCTCTTGATAGTCATTTTATTCGCCGTAACCATTGTGAGGCATTCCACCATTCGTGCTGGAAAATTGCTATGGATGAGGAGATGTCCGCTCTGCAATCTAGAGAGACTTGGGAACTTGTAGACCTCCTAATTGATGTAACAGTAGTTGGTTGTCGGTGGGTGTTCACCCTAAAGTATCTCCCTGATGGGACGGTTGATCGTTAAAAGGCTCGTTTAGTAGCCAAAGGTTACACCCAAACTTATGGAGTAGATTATTTTGAGACTTTCTCTCCAGCTGCTCGCCTTAATTCTATTCCAAACTTATTTTCTATTGCTGTCAACTCTGGGTGGCAAGTTCACCAACTTGATGTTAAAAATGCTTTCTTATATGGTGATCTTATTGAAGAGGTTTACATGGAACAGTCGCCTGGGTATATTACTCGGGGGAAGTGTTCAAAGGTTTGCAAGTTGAAGAAAGCAATCTATGGACTCAAACAAAGTCCAAGAGCATGGTCTGAAAAATTCAGCAAAGCTATTGAAGAATATGGTTTTAGTCGATCCTCTTCAGATCATTCAGCATTCCCTTTACATATTTCTAAAGGTTCAGACATCCTCATAGTTTATGTAGATGACATTTTAATATCTGGTAGTGACACTGACGGTATTTTGGCAGCAAAGAAGTTTCTGCAATCACAGTTTGTGACCAAAGATTTTGGTCTAATAAAATACTTCTTAGACATTGAAGTAAATCAGTTTGATGATGAATTCATTCTCTCTCAAAGGAAATATGTCTTGGATCTATTAAAGGAAGCTGGTATGATTGAGCTGTAAAATAGCCGCCATTCCTATGGATCCACAACTGCCTCTAGCTGATTTGAGCAGTCCTATTTTAGAAGATGTCACCAGATATAGAGCTATGGTTGGTAAACTTCTGTATCTCACTGTAACTCGTCCTGACATTTCTTATGCCGTTGGTCGTCTAAGTCAATTTATGCAAGAACCACGTGAAATACATTGGGCAGGTGTATGTCAAGTTTTACGATGTCTAAAAGCCTCTCCAAGGAAAGGTCTTCACTTAAAAAATCATGGACATTTAAAAGTGTGGGATTATTCTGATGCAGATTATGCCAAGGCTTATGAAGATAGAAGATCAACCACTGGTTATTGTACTTTATGTTGGTTATTGTACTTTATGTTGGTGGAAATCTTGTAACGTGGCGCAGCAATAAACAAGATATGGTCTCACGCTCTAGCGCTAAGTCAGAATATAGGGCAATGGCTCATGCTACATGTGAACTCTTATGGGTCATCTCTCTTCTACGTGATTTTGAAATTTCTGTTACTTCTCCGGTACGTATGTATTGTGATAACAAAGGCTGCAATATTTATTGCAAACAATCATGTGTTTCATGAGAGGACTAAACACATAGAAGTGAACTGTCATTTCATTCGTGATGCTATTACAACTAAGAAGATATCCACTCCACACTTGGCCACTGAAGATCAACTAGCTGACATCTTTACTAAAGCGCTTCCTAAGAAGAAACTCTTGGCTATATATTCCAAGCTGGGCCTAACCTAAATGATATTTACGTTCCAGCTTGAGGGGGAGTGTTGAGATATGATTTGCCTATCTCTTCATATATTTTCATATCTTCGCATATCTTTGTAATATTAGTTAGGATTGGTATCACAGATTTCTTGGGATAGTATCTCAGATATTTTGAAATAATATTCCTTATTTTCTGGAGTAATATTCTCCCTTCTTGTATTGCCTACCTTGATTATAAATAGGAGGCACTAGTGTTTGGTGAATAATAAAAGAAAACAAGTTTCTCAACAATACACATATTGGAACTCCCTTTCACAAAAAAGTATATTAAAGAGATGTTAAAGAGATGCATTCATGCTCCTGTGCTCTTTCAGTTGCTTGTAGAGTGCCAATCACAGCTTGAATTTGTCTACAGTGATATGATTGCTGTGGTGCAGCTCAAACTAAATTTTCAGAATGAAACTCACAAGAATGGTTCATGATCACCAATGCTGTCGAAATTGCTTGTTGGCCCAGATTTGTGGTTTTACACATTTTATATGGATTTATCATGGTGGATTTGACCAACTAATTGTTGCTGAGAACCAGATTTGTGGTTTTACACATTTTATAGGAGAGCTGTTGAAGTGTGATTGACATATTTATAACCTGGTTCTCAGTAGCAGGAATCAGAAAGCAATATCCATTTGGGGGTTCTGAAACACAAATAGATTTCAACTGAACTGCAACAGCAAATGACAAATATAAATGGTGTATGCTTCAATGATCGAAGTGATTAAGTTATTTTTTTTCTTTAGGGGATTATGTTAAAATTTACCGTGCAATTGTAAAATAAGTTATAAGAAGACATCCTTCTGTTCTGTTTTGAAGAGAATATAAGAAGAAATATTAAATACAAAAGATGTAAAAACTTCAGTTGCTGAGTTTGCAATCACTGTCCTGGAAAACACCTGATAAAAGAATCTAACAGAAAATATACTGTGGAAAAGGAAAAAAAATGTGAAATCAAGATACACTGGATCAGTTTCTAGCAGCCTCCCAAAGAATGGGTGAAGGCCTCAATGAATCGTCTTCTAGGGCACGCAGTTGCCTCCACAAGCTTTAAAATATCCAGTTAGTTACCGAGGAGAAATAAATGTGAATGCACCTTGTAACTTATTTCAGTGAAAAGTTAAAACTGGTTGCAGCTTTTGGGATTTAACCAAGGGAAAAATAAACTTCGCAGTTGTTGACCCATTTTTTGTACTACTATGGTCGCCAAGACAGTATATATTGTCATTATTGCCCATGGAATAATATCACAACTTGTTTGGTTTGCTTTTATCAAGTTAATTTAGTTATATTTGTCGCAAATTAATTGTTTCCCTGTTTTATAAAGCTCTGTGAATTGGTAAGGATCCAAAACTCATTATTTTTGTTTATAACTTCTAATTTCGGGGATAAAAGATGGCTGACATGCATTGTGGCCATCCATTTTTATTGCTGCATCATCATATTGCATGCTGGAGGTATAAATAACCAGTGATTATTTTAACTTCAAATAAGTTGGTGATGTTATGGCTAAAAACTGTGTTTTACTATTTAATGTCACCATATTTGATCATGTAATGGAAAAGACTGATTAGTAAGATCGGAACCACTTATATCAAAATCAATAAGACAATGTTTACTTATTTCTGATGTTTTGATCCAAAAATCTTGAAAAGATTGGAAGCAAATCAAATCTGTGGATTCATGCCATTGTATTCGACGAGTTTTAAATTGCACAAACTTGTATATTCATCTTATTGCATTGAATTACCATGTTTTTCTTGTTTGCTTGCCATCTTGACATCTAAGTTAAAGATTTTTTTTTTTGTAATTTTCCCTTTTTTTTTCATTCTCAGGTTGTCAGAGCATTTAAGAAACCGGAGTTTTTCAATGTTGTCTTCCCTATGCTATATGAGTTTTGTGGACAAGCTGCTGCTACCAAAACCACAAATAATAGCACTAATTCTGCTGTGCAGACAGGTATTTTACAAGATCCATAATAAAAAAAAAATTTCTGATTGTTCAATGGAACTAGGTGAGTGTATGAGGTCCATCTTAAGGAATGTTATGTATGGTGGAAAAAATATTAATTGAAACCCTGTATTATATATATATATATATATATATATATATAGAGAGAGAGAGAGAGAGAGAGAGATGTATCAATAATCCATTTAAGAGTAGGCTAACATTGTAGATCTGTATCAATAATCCATTAACCTTAGTGGTTGATTTCAAATTAATATCAATTTTTCATTTAAAAAATTAATATCAATTTCATTCAATTGCAAAACCATGTGATTTATAGTGGGGTTAAGCAAGGTTCATGTTCTTTTTGTTCTTATTGACCATAAAAAACATAGGTTCCTCAAAAAAAAACTTTTGAGGGGGAAAGGGATGACAACCAAATTTTTCTGTGTATGTATTAGTAAAATATCGCATGTAAGTGTGGGCTCTTAAGGAAAGAGCAAGAGAAGAAAGAGGAGAAATGTAAGCCCCTCTCTGAACCTCCATTATTGGAGGAAGGAGAGATGGGGAGAGATGTCAGGTTCCTCAATTTTTTACCAGTTGAATTCTAGTGGGTTATGAGTCCTTGATCTTTCCATCGATGTTGTATTCGCAAAACGAACAATATATTCATGCCTTCTTGTGTTTCCATCGTCACATGACCAAATGGCAAGGAGAGTCAGGTAATTTTTCAGGATTTTCACAAAGGCAAACACATTTAATCTAGGAACGTTTTTTTTTTACATTTTCTCTAGCACTGGTTATCTTAGTAATAATTATTTTTGACTTTGTGTACGTTTTCATTTACTAGATGCATCCATTATCTTGATAAGTTGGACTCCTATTACACTTGTTTTGGTGCTGTTGTAGTGAACTTTTGTGAACACTATTAAGCTCAACCTAGGTCTAAAAAATAAAACTTCAAGCAGGAATCTTAGGATTTAAAGTGCTACGAGTCTATCAACTTTTGCAAAATCATTGTTAGGTCATTCGATTTTAGTTTTCAATATACCCAAAAAAATTTGTTTTATTTTTCAATATTTAAATCACTTAAGTTTTGCAAAATCAAGATATCAATCACTCAGATTTGGGATTTCAATTTTCAAGTCACTAAAGTTTTGTTCCTTCATTGTTTAGGTCACTCATTTTTTAACTTTTTTATTGCGCCACACGGTGCCATATCTCTGAATTAATTTGTTAGCGCATCAATTTACAAGAAGACTTTTTCATAAGCTATATTTAAAATTATAATTTATTAGATAAAAAATAAAATAATAGATTAAATGGTGTAATATGCCACATATGTTCCACTTGCATTATGTTTTTTTGAAAGGGGTTCCACTTACATTATTAGCTTTATTGATGACTTGAATCTCGACAGAACAAGTGTTGAGTGGCTTATATACTGAAAATCTAATGAAAAGTTGTTCAAATTAAAACAGTTAAGTGAATTAAGATATGATTTTATAAAAGTTGAGTTATTCATATATGATTTTGCAAGTCTTCAGTGACCCCTGACACTTCAAACCCTTGTTTTTGGCTTGGTTCATCTATGCCAAGTTGACAATTGGGTGAATAGAGGACGGGAAAGGATTATAAAACTGATATGTAATTATGGGGAGCAGAAAAAGATTCAGACTTCCGTCTGCCAGTAGGAAGGCTGCAGATAGACCTTTTTCTCCACCATTTTTTATATGATTCAATAGGTGCTGCATGTAGACATTGACTAATATGGTGGAGTCCATGCACAAATGATGCAATACCATGGCTAGCTAGCAAATCAAAGTATCTTGAACTTAGTTTTCAAACCCCAACACATAGTGTAACATGAATAAGTAATGTTCATATCGTGTCCTTGTCCTTTGACTTCTTCTATCTTCTAATTCTTATTTAATCCTTGTAGTTTATAATCTCCCTGTTCTAATTAATCATTGTAGAAATATTTAGTTGGCATGTTGGTCATTTTTTCATCTGAATATATTCTAATGGAGATTTATTTTTGCAGGGGAAGATAATGCTGAAGATATTTCTGTACCTCTGGAGAAAGTTCTAGATTGTGTAGCATCTCTTATACAAGTAGGTCATGTGGAGGATATTTTGAAGAATAGTGACAGCATAATAAACATTTTCAGAAATTCTCTTTCTCCTGGATTAAATTGGACAGGTATTGTTAATCTGTTCTCTCATATGAAGAATATGATCATACATTTAAAGCATGTGATGAGCCCACTTAATAAAGTAAAAACCTGTTTGGCAGTTAAAATGTCGGCTTTCTCATCAATTAAAGAGCTATGTTTAAAGCTCAAGCCTATGTCTGAAGGCAAAACCACTCACCCGCATGATATGAGTACTTACATCTCAGTGGTAATATTAAATGTGGTTTGGTTACTTCAAACTTCTATTTGACCAACAGGCTTACTCTAACCATTTCTACTATGCAGTTATTCCATTCGGTGGCACCTCTTCTAGTTGATAACTTACTTGTGATCAAGATTTCTCAGGTACTTCATTTCTCTTCACACGTTAAAAAGAGGTCATGTGCCCTTATGCCAATCAATACTCTAGTCTCAACTTCCTTGTGTAATAGTTTGAAATTAATTAAAGCTTTTAATTACTGAACCAGTGAGGTTAGAATTTATATATTAGTGAAATGAAGTGAATGTTTCTGGACATAAAATTTTGGTGATTGCAAGAAAGTAAAAGCTACAGTTGATAAATTGCAAGTTCAAGATGACAGCTTTTTTTTTTTTTTTTTGAAAAACATGCTGATTAGTTACTATTAAAAGATAGAGAGTCCTCGTACAAAATATGAAGAATCCCTCGAGGAGGGTGATTCTCCCAAAAAAGGTCCTGAGCTTCAATTCTAGCAAGGTTGGCCAGAAACTCAGCACACCGGTTATTTTCCCGGTAGCAATGTTGCAAAAGTGTAGGGGTTAACATCTGCAAAAGGTGTCTAATGTCTTGAATTATGCCTTTGAGCTTCCAAGGGCATGCTATTTGGTTCGATATGATCTGGACGAGAGATCTGGCATCTGTATTGACCTGAATATGTGTGAGTCCCCGGCGTAAGCATGCCCTAAGTCTTGATAGCAGTGCCCAGGCCTCAAGCTCGATAACAGATTCAGCAATTCTTGTAAATGGAACCTGCAAAAAGAAAATGACCAGAGGGAGTGCGAGTGATGTATCCAGCGCCCCCAGCCTCATTTGGCCGAGCAAACGAACCATCTGAGTGCAAGGTAACCCAGGGGTTTAGGGGCGGCTCCCACCGGACCCGAAGTGGGCCTTGGGGGCGAATGGCCTCAGCTGTGTGGCATAACACATATTCATCATATTCAGCAATAGCTTTTTCCCATACCACCTCAGGGGTTGCACGTTTTGCCCTAAAATGCAGGTTGTTTCTCAAGTTCCAGATTCCCCATAGACAAAAAGAGAAGATAGCAAGAAAGATAGGTTTAGACTGTGGATCCAAGTTTTCCCCTTCGTGCACCCAGCTTCCCGAGCCCCACATATTTGGGGAAACAAAAGAGATGTTTAATTTTTGTTGGAATATGGACCATGTCTGTTGTGCTGTGGGGCAGTTAAAAAATAGGTGGGAATTTGTTTCTATAGCAAGGCCACAGAGTTTGCAAAGAGGATCTGCGGAGGGACTGAAACGGAGGATGTAGTCCATCGAGGGTAGCTTATTATGCAACAATTTCCATAGAAAGATATGGATCTCGGGTGGAACAGAGATACGCCAAACCTGTTTCCAAAACTGCCGTCGTCCCGAAGGTGGTGGCAGAGCCAGCTGACTAATGAATTGATATACCGACTTTGCATTAGCATTCCCATGGGTGTCAGGAGCCCATATCCACACATCATCATTGGCTAAAGAAGACAAGTAAATCCGAGAGATCAACTGAGAGAGGTTAGGCCCAAAGTATTCCATGAGCATTGGCATATTCCAACTATTACTGGACTTAAGGTCACTAACCTTGAGGTTGCCAAATGGGACATTAATATTTAAATAAGTTGGTTTCCACAATAAGGGGATTGAGAAAAACCATGGATCTGAGACCACCGAGGTAGAGAGACCATTTCCTATATGTTTCCTCATGCCAAGTCTAAGAGTTGGCATTGCTCCCATGAGCATTCGCCATACCCACGTAGAACCACTAGTGATGTTGATTGTTTCCCACGGATGTGGGTATGTATACTTGTTAAGAACGAGATTTACCCAATGGCATTGCTTCCTATTTAGGATATCGAGTATACGTTCGGCTAACAAGGAAATACGAAAGTGGTAGGTGTTCTTGATACCCAGCCCCCTTCCTCTTTTGGTAATTGAATTGTTTTCCAATTTATGAGGTGGATCCCCTTGCCTTTCTCCCAGACTGCAGATGAAAGACCGAGAGAACCTCTCCAAGGAGTCCAGCACAGTATTTGGTAAGTATACAGAAGCTAAGGAATGAATTGGCATAGTATTTAATACAGATTTGATCAGTGTTGCTCTTCCAGCTTGTGTGAGGAGCATAGATTTCCATCTAGTTAATCTAGAGTTAACCTTATCATGTAAAAAGGTCAAGTGTCTCGATGTAATGTATTTGTTTGAGATGGGAGTCCCAAGGTAGGTGAAAAGAAAACTTCCCTTTTTAAATCCCAACGTGTTAATGATGATATTCTGCCTCCTAGGGCCTAGTCTGGGGGGAAGAAATATCTCATATTTGTGTAAATTAACATTCTGATTTTTAGGTTCTTATAATGCTCTAGAATCAAGGGCAGGTTTTTACAATTTGTTCTCATGGCGGCGAGACAGACCAATAAGTCATCCGCATACATTAAATGAATAATCGTGCAGGAGCCCTTAACAAAGGGGTTGAGCCTATTATTACTGACTCCCAAGCTGAGCATTGAGGAAAGGACCTGTGCTACCATTATGAATAAATAGGTTGACAATGGATCCCCCTGTCTAAGACCATGATGTCCCCTGAAAGATTGTGATGATGTTCCATTTATAGGACACCTAAATAAAGGGGATTTAACACAAGCTAAAATCCAGTTTCTAAAAGTTTCTGGGTAATGCATTAGGGTAAGAACAGACTCCACAGCTTCCCAAGAAACCTTATCGAACGCTTTTTCCATATCTATTTTTAGTAGCATATGTTTCCTTCTACCATGATCTAAGGAGTTTGCAATCTCTTGTGCAAGGAGGATATTAGTCTGTATGGAGCGGTTGTGGATGAAAGCAGTTTGAGATGAGTCGATGACAGTGGGGAGGGTGGTTCGCAACCTGTTTGCTAGAATTTTTGCGACAGTGCGGTATAAGACATTACATAACGAGATGGGTCGATAGTCCTTAATGGATTTAGGGTGTGAGGTTTTGGGAATGAAAATGATTTCGGTATGACACCATTCACTAGGCAAGGAGGCAGAACTAAAAGAAATTTTTTATCTCTTGTATTATCCTAGGGCCTACGATGTCCCAATTATTTTTGTAGAACTCAGTGGTGAATCCATCTGGCCCTGGCCCCTTGATGGGTGGCATGGACCAGAGGCAATCCTTAACCTCCTCGGAGGTGACTGTCCTGATTAGGGGACCTAATGAGGTATGAGGGAGACTTGGCAGAGGGGGCCAAGTATGGGCGGGAGGTCTGGGGGAAGTACAAGGCTGCCAAAGGGACCTGTAATGATCAACAAAGAGGTCCTGAATGTGTTTGTCATTGGTGGTAATGACACCATCATCTTGTATTATGGAGTCGATGGTGTTCCTATGGTGCCTCGTCAATGTGCTAAGGTGAAAGAAGTGTGTGTTTCGATCCCCCTGTTGTAACCAATTTATTCTAGATTTACTCCACCACTTGATTGTAATGGTAACCTGCTCTAAGTGTCTTTTTCCCACTGATTAAGCCCCAAGGTTTCATCCTTGGATTCTAGACCAGCAATAACATTTGCTACCCCTTGTGCCCTAACCTCAAGCTTGCCTAAGACCTCCCTGTTCCACTTTAAGGTATCGACCTTAATGTCGTGTAGCGCTTGAGTGGTAGTTCGTCCTGTGCCCTGGAAATGCCAGTGCCTTGCTACAATCTCCTTAGGTTCTGAATGTTGAAACCAAAAATGTTCATACCTAAAGTGTCTAGGTCTGTGCTGTGTAATATCGGTTTGAAGAATAAGAGGGTTGTGATCCTACGCACATCTAGGCAGTGTGAAAGCTTTCACACCTGGGAATTTGGAGAACCAATGGTAAGACAACAGTACTCGATCTAGTCGGGCATGAATACTTGCCTCCTAATGGCGATTATTGCACCAGGTGAAACAAGAACCCCCCTAGAGCAACATCGATGAGACCATGAGTTTGAACGGCAGCACGAAGAGCTTTAATAGATTTAGTGAGCCTAAAAGACCTACCCCCTCTTTTATCATCTGGGCAAAGCAAGCAATTGAAATCCCCAACCAGTGCCCATGGAATACTTTGAGAATTAAAATTACATAAAGTCCCCCACAACTCATTTGTCAGAATCAGGGAAGTGCTAGCATAAACACACTAGAGCATAAAAGAGAAACCATCATAAGAGATAACGGTGTGTATCACCTGAGGAGATTTAAGTATAGATGTAACCTTTATATCTTGGCCCTGTCAGGTCAAGATGATGCCTGTGGATGCACCGGTGCTCTCCTGGAAGATGCCTTGCCATTGATTACCTAGCCTTCGAATAACCTGCGATGAACGTTCACTACTAACATGTGTTTCTACTAATATTACAATATCAGGGTTTTGGTGTTTTATGATGTCGGCGAGGCGGTCCCTGATCTTCGCCTGAAGAGCCTCCCAACAGTTCCATGAGACAATCTTCATCTGCCTACCGGCATGTTAGGGCCCACTCTCGCTCCTTCCTGCACAGAGACCATAGAGATGCCGATTTGGGGGGTAACCGTCTTACCTTTCTTCTGGGTCTTCCTCTTGTTGATGACCGGAATCGCCAGCTGCTCCAACCTGAGGGAGAGTGCCCTAGTCTTTTTTCTTCTCTCCACGGATTGGCGGTGGCGGCTGCGGCTTCAAGTCCGCCTCGATTGTCTCCACCTCTTCGTCATCTGAGACCTCAATACCTTTACTGGACTCGCATGCAGTCATCCTTTGTAGAACTAGGGTCGCTAGATCGCCATGGTTACTTTCCTGGTGTGAACTAGGTGGGAGAAGACTCACCTGGTACGTAGTGCCGGTAACACAGCAGGGGGGTGGTAAGCCTGCTGTAAGGAGGGGGCAAGGAAGAGGGTGGCAAATGAGGAGATGGGGAAGACAAAATTAGCGTCGTTGGGGTGTTTTCTGCAATATAAGGGGGCATGATTGAAACATTAGGGCACATATGGACAGTTGTAAGGCCAATTCGCGGCGAGCTTGGGATGGGTTGATCTAAGGCGTTAATCTGGAGGCTGGAAGTGTTCCCGGGCTGGTATTGCATTTCACGTGTTGCGAGATCCCTGTGACAGTGTTGGTCCTGATCTTGATCCTGGCCGTTGATGGGACAGAGACATGGATATAGTGCGGTCCACATGCTGGCGGATCAACGTAAGGATCTGCAGACGTTTGATCCGGATCCTTGGTTTGAACATAGTGGTGAACAGCTGCATGACCATTTCCATCTCCAACGGGCAGGAAACTTGCGCCATTACCAAGAGTTCCAGATGCTGACAAGGAGGTACTGCCACGTGTTGCATTTTCTGAGCCGTCTGGATCTCCTGAACGGTTGAGATCGAGCCCCCTTACCCCGAGCAGCGCCGCCCCTGTGGGTGGCCAATGTTGCCTGGTCCCCAACTCGGGGGCGTGCCAAAGCGCCCGAACAGCCTTGCCCCACTCCTGGCGCATGAAGCCAGGGCCCGAAGAGCAAAACATCCCCCTGCAAGCGATTTCCGTCCTCCGCCTGCCTGCATGGGCAAGCTTCCAGGCGATGTCCCACATGACCACAACGATAACAGAAGAGCAGTAGATTCTTATTCTCATACATGACCCGCTGTAAGTACCTGACTCCAGTTGAGAGTTTTATCCAAGTAGCCTGCTTGATTGGAATAGTGAGGTCCATCTCGACGCAAGCACGGACAATTGGGTGACCTAGGTTGGAGATAGAGCCTTCATCGATCTTCATGGGTGTGCCAAAGATTGTCGCAATTCTTCGGATGGAAGCTGTGTTTCGGAGTTCGTATGCAAGGTCTATGAACTGTATCCAGATCGGCACCGCACGCCTGAGATCATCCTGTGGGCGGAAGAAAGATCTTGCCTGCGAGACGTTGAGCACATGCCCATTTACCTCCCAAGGACCCCCCGTGAGCCTGCAGACGATCGTCAGAATTGGCAAATTTGAACAAGAGGAAATAGTTACCCAAATGTATGATGTCACAAGGGTGAGAGAGCCCCCAGATCTGGTTGATTCCGTTTCGGAGTTCCTTAATCGCGTTATCGTCACCCATGAATCTGCTCATAAGGCATAAGTTGAGCTCCTGACAGCGATCAGCCACCTCGTCCGCTGGAATAGTGACCTCAGCTGTAATAGTTTCCTCCAGATTACGCAGCTGGCGAGGGGAGATCTGGATCCAAGGCCCAGGTTCCTGCTGGCGCCGACCAACGGCCTCTAACAGTTACCCTGGCGGGAGGGACCAGACGCAGGGATTGTTGTGGCCTGGGAGACGGCCGCATTTGGAAGGGGTGGAAAATGGTCTAGAGAAACACTGTCGCCATGACCTGACACGTGGAGCATTATGACTGGGAAACCTGATAGTTTTGTGGGTCGGTGAGTGGTGGTGGTGGTGGAAGGAAGGGAAAAGGAAATGCTGGAGTGGTTTGGTGGAGCGGATGGTTGGTGAGGACTTCACGAGGGGAGGGCAGAGGCTTTGGAAAGTAGAGGGAGGGGAGTGCCGGCGAGAAGTTACATCCTTCTGGCGAGAGGTGAAAAGAAACGTTTTAGCCTGTCACATGTAGTCTCCAGCTGAGTTCTTTTCTTTGACAACGTATTTCATAGTGATGCCTTTGAGAGAGAGAAGGATGACAACTAAGGTGGATGAAATGTGCCAGTAACCCTGCATTACAGTTTGAAAGCCTGAAGCTTTTTTCAATGCAAAGAAGCTTGGAGCTTCTGTGTTCTGAATGTTCTGTTCAAGACTACTTCCAATTAGGTGCAGTTCAATGATTAGCAGCTTTCTGTCCCTTAAAATTTTCAGGACTATGATAGAGCATTTTGCATGCACGTAGATTATGATGCATCATAATACATGTGAGTGAAATATGCATAAAACTATCAGAAAAAAAATGAGATGGTTGTAATGGTGAATGATACAAGAATATTGCAAATATACCTGGATGATTCGTAGTAATGTTGACACCTAGATCCTCTAGGAAGTATGCTAGTGGGTTTGAACTTGTATGATTTTAGCATTCAAAAGCTCAAGTTAATTGTGTAGGCCGGTCTCTTTTTAATTAACTCTTCATCACGTGTGAGTTGGTTCCAAGTGGCCAGAGGCAAGCACACCATAACATGATTAGATAGTAAGGATGGTTCCAAGCGGCTGGAGCTAAACACACCATAAGATGATCAGATAGTGAGGAACCGAAAAGGAAGGCTAGATATCTTGAAACTAAAAAAACTTCACCCTAGTGTCATATTCAAGATTCCCTTGGAAAAAAATGTCATATTAAAGAATTTTAATGTATAGATAGATACTCCTTTCTCATGTCTACTGGTGCGGACTCTTGGATTACTGGCAATCCTTCATTATTTCTCTGCATAACATATTTGTGCTCTTGTTTTCTCCCTGTAAGGTACACATTACTGGTTCAGAATGCCTACTAGAGATGAGCAAGTTGTACAAAGATGCTCCTTCCACACGTGGAAAAGTTATCATGTTCAAGGATGGGCTTATTCAGTTATTTGAAACTGAAAAGACTGAGCAAGCCAAAACAGCGCTTGGAAAATGCATCGATATCCTCCATGATCTTGAGAATCAATCTTCTGATATGGCATAACGTTGTGCTTTAATAATCTCTGAATATTCCATGCTCACCAATTGCATGAGAACATATAGCTTGCAGTGTATTTACCACTTCCATCTTCAGAATTCGTGAGTACACAAAGGTGAGGAAAAGGATGTTATGCTCATCTCTTATCCAGATCAATATATATAGCTCATTAATTTAAACACGCTTGTTCAGGTGGAAGCCGGTTCTTCATTCAGTTCGTGACAGCCAGAGCGGAATAGGAATACATGAAAATTGCAAAAAGCGAATAGTACATTTTCGCCCTGGCTTCAGCATCATTTGGATGCTGGACCCCATGAAGAATCAAAAGAATCTGAATGTGGAAAAACTTGAAATGGGTTTTGGCGTTGTTTATACAAATATTCGACAAATGAACCAATGATTTTCTTAGAATGAGAGGCTTTACATGATGAACAGAAAGAATATATATTCTTGAAGCATTATTCATCTGACTTCAGATGTAGAAAGGTTCTTTAACAGTTGTTTTCTCAAGTTGTTAAGAATATGTGTATATTCCTGAGACATCTTTGGGCAGGAACTGTTAGGCCCCTTTTACATGTTTGCTCCATTTTCTGTCGTAAGATGCAGCTGAGAGGACGTAATGAGCGTTCATGATTGAAATTTCTTCAGTTCCAAGACAGGTAGTACGTATGCTACTGGTTAATACAAAAATATGTACAATAAAACTTTCATAGCACAGGTTACCTGAACTAAATTGTCAAATTAAAATATGCAATAGGACACCGACATGTTATTAATAGAAATTATATTAAATTCAAAGTTGAGTAACGTGAAATTTGAGGTTGGTTGGATGCAGTAGATTCAAGTTCGATTATCATCAAAATCAGGGTTTATTATTTTGATCAGAGTATATTCATATCGTTTTTCTTGCACGGTGGATTTCGACCGAAAAAAAAAGATTTCAGTAACTGAGTATACCGTCTAACTCAGCTGGCATATGATAATTCATTCTAATCTACGAGTGGTGGTGTAGTCTCACGTCTGACGGCGGTTGACGGTTCGGGGATTCATGGGGCAGTTCCTTTGTTTGAAGGCACAATGAAAGTAAAGATTGGTAAACATATTTTCATTTCATTTTAAAGAACATGTCATATATTTCGTATTCAATGAGTAACAGAATATTAATACGCAAATCATATGCTCACTTACATATCATATCATTATTTGGCCAGAGGTGGCGTTTCGAGGATATCAAATCATTCATTCTGAGATATTTTTTGATCTTGTAGAATAGTGGTTGTTAGATTATAGAGATGAGTTATATTATGATTTGACCATTTAGTTCATACGGCAAATCCAACAATCTAAAGCTCTTCTGGAAACCTATCAGAAATATACTAGTCTTGCAAAAGTTTTAAAACTTACAAGGTTAATTAATTGTATGATGAATGAAATCTAAATGCATGATCTTTTGATATTCATATCAAATCATGTAACATACAATTGCATATCATATTATGTAATATATAAATATAATTTAATTATTTTTTAATACACAAGCACATAGTTCTATAATAACAAACACTTTGTTCCAGTTTTGAATATGTCAAATTGAGTAATGTACAATATAAAAATACATAACAAATAGAGTGGGAATCCTATTGATGTGAATTAGATTTTCCATGAAAGAAGGTTTCATCAAGTGTCATTCATATGAAATTCATAATTGGATCCTTAGAAAATAATCTTAAGAAATTATGAAATCAGACTTTCTGCTCCACTTTTGTACATTGATGGATTAATTATGGTTTAGTTTGACATTCATAAATATTAAAAAAGACATATTAATACGGAGAATCAAATTTCTCCTTAAATTACGCTTTTCTACTTTGCAACATACAAACTTAATAATTTTTCTCATCCTGTGTTAGTTTTAAAAAAATTCTGGAAATGTTTTGTTCCACTGTTGAAATCGACAGACTACATGTTATGCAATAGAAGGTTTAGGGCAGAGTAAATCTGGGTTCGGGTCCGAGTCTCTTTGACCCGGCCCAGGTTATACCGGGTAAAAATTTTTTGGACCCAGTCCTGGTCCCGAATTCGCCCTTTGCCGCCGCCCCCACGGAAGCTAACGGCAACACAGCACGGTGCAGGTGAATCTTAAAGCAAATACATTCAATTAATTCCACGACGCACAAAAATTTTGCACTAGTCACCATTCTTCAACATTGGAAGAAACCAAACAAGTAGATGCAGATTCAAAGGAAAAAGTATCAACTGCTTCACGACTGCCGGCAAGAGAGAGGTAGCAAGAGGTATGTCATTCATAATAATCGCATAATCGATCCCTCTGTGCTTACAGGAAACTCGATTAAAAAAGGAGAAAAAAATATTTGACAAATCAGAGAGCATCGGAGATGAAATTACTTGCCAAGTAGCCGCAGAGCTTATTGAGGCCCTGGGGAAAGACATTGTTCCTAAATCCTTGGCAGAGGCACTGGACCAGGCCTGCAATGTAAGCATAGTTGTTCGCCTCGGCCATCTCCATGGCCATTGTCACCCCAGCCATCGGGCGAAGGGGCGCTGCCGTGGAGACGCCTGTGGGAGCACTGGAGGGGAGCGTCAGTGCATACATAGTCGCCATCAGCGGTAGCACTTGGACGAGGGTAGAAATAAATTGGAGTTTAAACGTGGCATTAAAAGCATAAAGAGGAGAGGCGGAGATATTACTCGGGTTGGGTTTTCAAGCTTTGAACCCGGTCCTAGTCTGGAACTTGTCGGGTCTTCTAGTTACGGACCGGACTGGGTCTAGATCCCACCTAAGCCGGATATTTTTCTCAATTATTCGGGTCGGTGCGGTCCGAGTCAACTGGAGGTCCGGGTATTTTTTTCGATTACCCGGGTCGGTGCGGTTCGGGTCGACCTGGTCAAGAAGGTTTATACTATCTATCCTTAAATAAAGAAATAAAACTTATAGATGAACTATCATTTTATCCCAGCTATATGATGGGATAGTATGAGAGACGCCTAACATATTGTATATAACTTTTGATGTAGATATTCAATTAACCTAATTCCAAAAGCAATAAAATTAATTTAAACTTTGAAAGGAACTATTAGATTTTTCATAATTTTTAAAGATCCAGAAGCTATAAGAATATAAATTCAAGTTGAAGTTTCTAATTTTAATCTTAAATAAGGATTGTTCATTTAGAATTCAATCTTCATAAGTACATAAAGTAAAAAGGAGGTGCAACTCTCAAAAATAAGGAAGACTTGTCTTAATCAAATTTTATATTGATAAGTCATAAGAGAAGAGCTATTCACTTACATGGAAAAAAGTTCTAGAGATTTGCTTTCATTTTTTTTTGTTAAATTTTCTTATTTTTCTTTTGTTTCTCTAACTTTTTTTTGCCTCAAGACAACTTTGGACGGACCACGTCGGGGTGAATAAGGGTCGCATTTACGATCTCGGATCTTCTGTCAGTACAGCAGATATTGGATATAGTCGTAAATCTACTTCGGGTTCAGGTTCCTCTAGTCAAGGTATGCAACAAATTATGGATCAGATGAGGCATTCAATTAGGGAAGAGATCAGACAAGAGGTAACGCAAGAGTTCAGAAAGGAGTTCGAAGAACGTGAACGTCGTACCAAGAAATAAATGAAGAAAATGGTGCGTGACATCATGCGTGGCGAATTCGACGACAAGGATGATGAGGTAGATTTAGTTTTATAATTTTTTGTGTGTTTTGTGTTGCGCTCGTTTTAAACTGGGGTCGCGTGATAATATTCGCTATGTGCCTTGGTACACATTCATGATTTCTATGTTCATGATTATGTTTCCTCCGCTCTCCCGATGACCTCCAAAATCTCTTATATATTTTCTTGTTTTGTCTGATTGAGGCATGATTTGTGATATTTGGTCTTCTAGCACTATTGTTGTAGGTTCATCCTAAGAGCAAGCAAAAAGGGTTTTTACTAATCTCAATCCAACATGTTTCAATTTGGTTCATCATATTTTGGTTCCATAGCATGTAGTTGGTTCTTTCTGCAAGCTTTTATTGTTTGACTTTAAACTCCTCTTTTGAAAGTGTAGCAGATGTGGCTTCTATTTCTTCTATCATGCAATATAGTTTTATATTTAGATATTATAATCCCACCTTTCTGCAACCTATGCAGAATTTGGTGTTTCCATTCTTGTCCAAAATGATCTTATTAGCTCTTTTAAAGACATGATACATTGTGTTGTTGGTGATGTCGTTGGAAAGCCATTATGTAATAATTTTTAGAATGTATCTCGCATGTTACAAGAATGATGATATTTAATGTTTTGTAAATCATGTTTCATATGAGATTAATCCTATTGTTATATGTTCATTTAACTTAATGCCAATTATATCATCTTAGCTAGATAATGCAGTGAGCGAGGAGCTAGAAACTTCATTGCTGAATAAGTAGGTCATACTTACTCCCAAACAGATGATTAAAATTAGAAGGTGTCTGAAAGAAGCTGCTGTAGTTGTTGAATTCAAATTCTTCCTCTAGTTTTTGTACACATTCCCCTAGTTTTTTTTAAGAAGGTACTAACTTTCTCCCGACTCTTTGTGTTGTGCAGTGATGTTCGAATTGTCTTGCGAAAAACTCTTGAGATCCGACGGGAAAGGCAAGACATCTCTTATGTCAGTCCATGTGTCCATCTTCATCGTGACCAAGACTTCTCTTTGCTTTGCTTACCATTTTTATGTTTCTAAAACATTAAAATGTTTGTAATGGTGTTGGACAATTATGTGTTGTGTTTGGAATGGTGTTTGGATATTATGTGTTGTGTTTGGATATTATGTTTGGATATTGTGTTGTGTTTGGACAATTATGTGATGGTTACATGTGTTGTGTTGTGTTGTGCTATATGTTCTCTTTGCTTTGTTAATATTATGATCCAAATAGATCCAAATATTGTGTTGTATTATCTGTTCGGACAGCCAATTTCAGCATTTTTTTATTTTTTTGATTTTCGACGGTTAGAACCGTCGGAAATAGCTAAAAATTAATTATCGACAACGGATTTTTTTCGATACTTATCCACGGTTCTAATCGTCCATGCAAGCTTATAGACGTTCTCAACCATCGCTAAGCATCGACGGTTTTAAAGTTAACTATGGTTTGAGCCGTCGAAAATCAGCTATGGAGTCGACGGGTCAAACCGTCGATATGACTTTTCGACGATTTAAACCGTCGATAGTATCGACATTTCAAATCGTCGATACATATCGACGGCTCAAACCGTCTTAAATCTTCAACGTTCGACGGCCGCGCCCGCCAACTGGACTGTCGAAGATATCGACGGTTCAGAAATAATCGTCGCAAATAATTTGCGACGCCTCATTTTCGCACGGACGCTATCCGTCGAAAAAATTATCGGAAAATATCATTTTCGACGATTCTGGCCAGCGGTAATAACCTATTTTTTTGTAGTGTCATGCGCCAGATGACAAAAAGGAAAAGACATGAAATCTTATCAACTATTTTTTCTATCGAGATTGTTCAGAGGTACTAATGAACAAATCCTTATCAAAATGATGATTCTAAAAATGGAACATAAGGTTACGATTATTGTTATTGACTTAAGGTCAGTTGGAAATAATATTATGTTTGTGATTCACATTGTTTACATACAATATCATTGACGTAAATGGGACGATTTTTTTCAATTATTTATTTATTTAATACATTACACATAATAGAACACTACATTCATTTAGATTCAAATAAAATATTTAAAAAAAATTCAAAAGAATCAAATTAAATACGAGTTTCTGATTGACAAGAGATTCGATGGTTTTTTTTTATACTATCATTTAACCTAACCAAACTTTATCTTGAAAATTAAAATCATACTTTAGCATAGGGAAACAGTTACGAGCACTTTATTTTTCGAAATTTCAAACATTTCAGAAATCATATTTTCATACCTCTAATGAAATTTCTCAATATTCGATCTACCCCTCAACAACCAAAGCTGAAATTTAAATCTTAGCACATATACCTTAATGCATATCAATCACCTAATATAGTGTTAACACATGTAATTTTATACGAATGGGTTAAGTTAGGAATATTACATTTTTCTGCAAAAAAAAAAATATTTCAAGTTTGTGTATGCATGGAAAACCGTGGAAAATTGTTTCAAATACTTAATTAAATATATAGAAAAACTGTTACCAGTATTATTATCACTTGAAATGAGAAAAAGGCTCTCCTTCCATGAAGAATTTTTTTCCCCATCGCTTTTATAAAACTCTGGCCAGTCATAAAAAAAGTTGCCCACTTTTCCAATTACTTATGATGTTTTTTAATTGAATGTATCATGGCTTACTCTTTCTTACGTTCTCGTCCAGAACGTGACTTACAGTTAAAACATCCAACAAAGTAACTACGCTTATTGTAATAGAAGAAATATTATATATTTTCTCGTTTATATAACTCCAGTATATATCATATATGCAGCGTTCTTGCGGTTGCATGTCCTTAATCAGAACTTGGCGAACACCACGCCACAATTATGCTACGCATAATAGATAGATACGTAGAGACATACATAGAGATAGAGCTCGCGCGCCTACGTGATCAGCAAGTTGCTTGAACCGCCAGCCTTCTTGCGGCGCCGTCGCCGCCGCAAGTGGTCTGGCCGAGCAGCGCCTCGCCGATCTCGATCGAGCACGACTGCTTCCCCACGCACGCCTTGGCCACGGCGTCGAGGGCCTGGCTCGACTCGCACCCGCCCTTGGCGAACGCCCCGCACTCGCCCGTGGGGTCGCCGAAGCTGGCGAAGTCGATCTTGGAGATGGCGCCGGAGCCGCCGCGGCACGTCAGGGTCACGGTCTTCCCTTCTTCGGCGCTCGCGCACACGGTGCCGGCGACCACCGTCTGGAAGCTGACGTTGGTCGGGTCGCCGCCGGCCTCCTCGAACAAGACCAGCGTGTTCGGCTCGTTCTCCTTGAGGAACGACCGCGGTACGTGGTACCTGTACGTTGATTGCAAAACGTGTTACGTTTATATGTTGTCAGATCATGGTTCTGCATGCATGCATGCATGGATCCAGTGCGTATATATATATATATATATATATATATATATATATATACTGTTGAGGCAAAGATTAGATTAGATAAGATTACCATCTCTGCGAAGGCTCCCCGCAGCCAGTCTCGCACTTGTCGGATTCGTATTTGCCCCTGTAGACGCACTTCTTGCAGCTGTCCTGGGGAGCGACGGCGCTCGGCCAGTAGCGTCCGAGGCTGTTACCGTTCACCCACGCCTCTCCCTTGCCCAGTCCGGCCAAGTCCACCACCACAGGGTCTGAACCACAAGGAGTTTGGAAAGTGGCCTTCACGATGAACATAAAACAACTTGATCAGAGACTTTTTAAGTTAATTAATTAGTGAGATCGATGAAGACGTACTTACGTACCGCATGCATGTAGTGTCGTAATGATCAAAATGATGTCAACTTATATTATATATACCTGGTACCAAGTGAAGGGCTTGTTGATGCGAGGTTTGGTCGTCCGGAACTTAACGGCCGGGCTGCCGAGGCGGACTTTTCTCTGCTCGCCGTCGAGGCCGACCTGTTCAGAAATTAAACATCGTATGTGCCATTTCTTTCGTTAGTTGCAGACCCGCGTTCCCTATTAAACAATTACATGCATCGAACTGAATGAACAAAAAAAAACGAGGGTCCCGTTTTTTTTCTCCCAAACTTTTGTGTACCTTGTAAGACCATAAATTCTTGGAAATATCGAATTTAGCGTTGGATCCGATCAGCTCGACCGGTCCGCCCACGATTCCGGCGGGATCCAGCTCGAAAAAGGCTCCATAGTTCTATTCGTTTGCAGCATGAGATCAATTATTTAATTAGTCATTCTATAGCATATACTTAGGAATACAGCGTATATAAATTTGGTATATGTTAAGAAGACTTCGAGTGCAAACTGCAAACACATTGAGCGAACCTTCAGGCCAACGGTTGCACTGAGCAACGCAATATGATTTGTTCCTTGATTGAGGGTGACATTTCTCTCAAACACAAAGGCGTAGTTTCCATAGGGAGCATAATATGATCCTATACGGGCAAAATTTATTATTTAATGTATCACACTTAATAATAAAAAAGAGTTTACCTTCTGCTGTATATGTAAATTAATTAATTAATTGAGCATAAATCTTAATTTTACCTGTCCGTCGATTATTGACGAAGGCATGGAGGACATGGCCCTTTGAATGGACGCGGAGAGTTGCTTGTTGCTCACTGTCAACATCCAGACTGCATGCATTATGAACACCATGTACACAAAATTAACTTCAATCAATCCAGAATATATCGCATGCATGTCATGCATATTTTTTTAGGTTATGTACACACATACAAACATACCTGGTCATGTACCACAAGTAGTCGCTCTGATCAGCACCGACAACAATTTGATCTTTGAGTTCATTAGAGCTAAAAGAACCCCCCAAGCCTTTCAATGTTTTCTTCATGGTTTCGGGCCTCCATGACCATTGCAATGTCCCGGCAGCAGCCTCTGACGGCTTCTTCACCATGATAGAACTCTGAGCTGTGACCTGAACGTACCCATCAAATATATAATTAACGAAATGGAAAATTAACAGCATTGCAGAAGCTTGATTAATCGAAGGACGTTGATATCAGGTGGAGTTTGTGTACGTACCTTGGCCGTGTTGTAGACTTCCTTTTTGCAGTCTGGGAGAATGCTGACAGACCACGGAGGCAGATGATACTGGGCGCCTTCGAAGGTGATCGTTGCATCAGACGAACTGTTCTCGTTGCTGATGAAGCAACCAGGAGTTACGCCAATACCAAAGTACTTTGTCAACTGCAAGATATATTCGTGTACGAATTAATTAATCAAATTTAGTTGCGATTAAGTTCCAGAGCATATATTAATGCATGCATATTTCTTCTTATCAAAGTTTTAGCTATACACACAGACGTATGGTGAGAATGCATTTAAATTTGAAGAAATTATGGATATATATATGTACCCAGACGCCATTGCCAAAGTTGATGCTGCCGGTTTGTCCCTGTGTGATAGGCTTCTCCATCAGCTTAATGGCGGCATGAAGCTCCTTCAAATGACCCCATTTTGGCTCCCTCAAATTTCCTAATTAATTAATTAAGAGCTTATATATAAATGAAAAGAAAAAAACTAGTGTACATATTGTTATAATTTAAATTTAGATTCTTATATAAGCTGTCATGATCAACCCAGTTTGTGTATATATGTTTGCATACCATATTCATCAAGAGGGGCATCGTAGTCGTAGGATGTAGTCAAGTAAGGACCTCCTGACGTGCGTCCAAAGTTGGTGCCTCCATGATACTATATGTAATTAAGAGATCGAATGCTCAAAGTTAATTATTATATCTTTAATTAATATGCATTGCTGCCTGAACACTAAAGTACATAATTTAAGTATTGACTTGACATTAATAATTATGCATGCCATAAAAATATGTATATATTAGTAGATAGTTATGAAACTTACCATATAATAGTTAACAAATGTGCCGTTCAATTGGATGAAACGAGCAACTGCGTAGGCTACGTCTTCTGCAGGTCTGTATGGTGTTGGTTTGCTCCAGGCCTTGAACCTGTATATATATATATATATATATATATATATATATATATATATATATATGAACCCATATTTCTATATACTCTTTTAAGACTAATTAATGCTGATTATTAAATAGTGCATGCAACAAATTTAGAGAGAGAGAGAGAGAGAAAGACTGACCATCCAGTCCAGTTCTCTGTCCACATCTTTGGACTGCTTGGATTGTTGGGTACGAACTTGGTGCAGTAGAACCCATTGCAGGTGTTAATCTGGGAGAAATTAAGACAAGAAAAACATCAAGCTTAGTTTATTTCATTAATTAATCAGTATCACAACTGAAATGAGCAAATTGATCGATCATATGTGTGTGTGTGTACCATTGGCTGGGGAGCATCATCTTGCTGACACATGATCCATGGCACGCTAACGTTGAAGGATTCCGCCAATTTGGCACTCCACTTCACGTACTCTTTGCCTCCCTCATGATATGGCCCCATGACGTTTCCATACTCGTTCTCAATCTGTAGGAGAAAATGTTTCAAACTACGTATTAACAAAAATATATGACAAATAACTAATGATATGTAAATATTATAATTTATATATTCCAATTCTCACAGTATAATATATACGAATGGTAGTGAGAAGAGGGAGACCTGAGTCACGATGATGGGTCCGCCCTGTGGTGCCAGAAGCCCTTCTTTCTTGACCATGTCCACTATCAAGGTGGTGAAGGTTTGCATTTCGTCCTTGTTAATCGAGAATTATGATTTAAGTCAGAATGCAAATTTATTAATTGCAAGACATAATCATTTCAAAATAATTAATTAAATAATAAGACATGTATAATTTTTATTTATTTATACTTTGAATGGTTGGTTGTTGGTCCTCATTTGCATTCCTGGAATTTGGCGGAGCCAAGCAGGAAGTCCCCTGATCAAAATTCAAAACCATGCACAAATTCAGTAACAGTAATAAAAAAATGTTGATAATAGTAAATGTAAATGTTAATATATTTATTATAAATTAATTACCCGTAGGTCCATTCCGCACAAGCATATGGCCCTAGGCGAAGGATGGCGTATAATCCCGCTTTCTGGACTTCCTTTAGGAATCTAATTATATCGTAGTTCCCTTCGAAATTGTACTGTAATTTCCAAAGTTTGCATCATTAATATATTTTTTCGATGAGGTAATTAATTAAAACCACTTATATAACTTTCATCATCTATACATGTTGCATAACATTAATTTTAACATAATAATAAATATATATATATTAGTTAAAGTTACGACCTCACGGCGTCTGGGCTCGTGGCCGTTCCAGAAGACGTAGGTCTCAATCGCGTCCAGACCTCCATCTTTGGCCTTTTGGATCAAGTCAGGCCACATCTACAAATTAACCAATGGATTAGTTAATCATCGTTAATTCATTCAAGATAAATAAGTGTCTAATTCTATTATTTAACATTGTTAAAAAAATGGATTAATTAAGCACATGTATATATCATAGATATATAACGCATGCATGCATGGATGTAGTAGAAGTAATTAATTAAACACGCCGACATGCATGTATATGCGTACATGTGGGCTTATATATATATATATATATATATATATATATATATATATATATATATATATATATATATATATATATATATATTGATGAGTACCTCGGGAGTGCTACGTGGATAGTGGATGGCGCCGGCGAAGAGAACCCTTCGCCGGCCGTCGATGGTGATCGCGCGGCCGTCATGGGAGACCTCCGTTGAGGTCGCTATACAACATAAACTAGAGACGACTGCTAAAGCTACGAAACAAGTCTTGGAAGTGATCCCCATGGCGTTGTTGCAGCGGTTTGCACCATGCAATTGCAATGTACCTGGTATAAATACGTACCAAGAGGAGGAAGAGGAGAGAGAAAGGGGGGCCCTAAAACTTTGGAGGCAGAGACATGGCCAGATTTATGGCCTGGTCTCAAGCTAAATTTAGTTTCACAGCCACAGCTGTCGGGTTAACAAGTTCGCGTCCGTATTGGCTGGTCAAATTTTATGGATCATTATTCTTAATTAATAAGTTGGATATATATTCAAACTTTATTTTACTGCAAATTACGATAACTTGAATGCCCAGGTATAGGATATTGTTGAAAATGAAATTGTCCCTAATACTTTTAACGGCACTAGTTTCCTTATTCTTTGTAAATATCTCACATCTAATTGAAAGAAAGAAGTAGGACTAAGTAGTTTTAGGACAAAAATAAGACTAAATAGTTTGCGATGCTTCGTTTTCGCACGGATGCTATCCGTCGAAAAAATCGTAGAAAAACATCATTTCCAACGGTTTTGATTAAATTACAGACGGTCATGACCGTCTGTAACAATCTATTTTCTTGTAATGAAATTAATTTACAATAAAAGTGTGTTATATGAAATAACACATATCTGACAATAATCAAAGAATATTAACAAAAAAATAGTAAATTTTACACATATATGGAGGCTGCTTTGTATATCCATTTAGAGAGAGAGAGAGAGAAGGGATTAATTTTAATGGGGTGTAACATCCCTTGGGCGAAATATCGTGTAACATCCCGATTTAGGTCGTTCATTTTACATCAATGATTGAGATTATTTGATATTCTCTTCTCTTCTCTCTCGTGCTCTCTCTCTTCTTTGCTCTCTGTCGCTTCTCTCGTGCGCTCTCCCCCCCCCCCCTCCTATCATCATTGTCGCCTACACTCCGCTCTCTCTCTCTTCTCTCCTTGATAACCGTCTGTCATCGATCCGAGCCCGTCATCGTCAAGTTCGTGCCCCTATGACGACTATCGAAGGGGAGGATGGCGATCGGAGGAAGGGGCCAACGCTCACAAGGGGAGGACGGGGTGGGGATGGAGGAAGGGTTCGGTGCTCAGACATGGTGCCGACAGCAGCGGCGCTCAAAAGGGAGGAGCAGGTCAGGTAAGAGAGTGTGTGTGCTTTGATCTGAACATAGATGTAAAATGGATGATCCATATTAGGACGCTTCATAATGTTTCATCTATGGGATGTTACACCCTCGTTAATCTTATATATATATGGTCTAATAAATGTACAATGCATGATTTAAGTTGTAAAACACAATGGTTGTCTTTCACTGTTAGATCACAATGGACGGTCGCTAAAGTTTTTGTCAATCTTTTGCGTTGGCGAATGGATGGTGTGGCTAATTTTTTATCGATCCTGCATTGGCAAGGTTCTCTCTACTCACGAGTTTCTTTCCTATTTTGGAGTGTCCATCAATCACTTGGCCATGAATGGAGGCTCCAAAGTCCTCTAGAAGATCAACTAAGCTTTGCAACGTTGACAACGAACATCGAGAGGGGGATCAAATTTTAGGCCTCATGGCCCCATGGTGCGGCCAATTCGAGGAGTTTAATGGATTGGGATAGCAACATCTAGATGGCGAGACCAACACTACTGATCATGAGACCGATGCCTTTCCGAGTATGATGTTGAAGGAAATTACAATGAGCCTCCATGTGAGACCAAAAGAATTGGATGGACAAATCACTATGGTGAACGTTAGGGGAGATAGTACAAAAGCAGCAGAGTTGGGCAAGGATTGGCAATGGATCTCGATGATGGATAATAGTTAGCTATAGAGTTAAGGTGGTCGTCAATGGTAGTATTTTCATCTTCTTTACTTCTTGATCTAATAGATGGATGATAGCAATTAGTGGTTTTACTTCATAGCTTCAAAGAAAAAGAGAAAAGGTGAAATGATTGAATGAGAGAGAGAGAGAGAGAGAAATGATGAAATGAGATAAAATGTCACCCAGAATCATGACGTGAGGATGGACTGGTAATCAAGGAGCTACTTCAAACTTTTCCAAGCACTAATGAAGACATGTGTGGTGTCCATGATGACACATGCATTAAGATATCATCTTGAGATAGTAGCAAGAAGGAGAAAGAACAAGAAGAACAAGCAATTTCATTAATTGGATGTCCTTCCTTCTCTCTCATCCTACAATTTTGTTTAAAAAAATCATTTTGTTTTCCCCTTTCTTTGTGACTCACAATATTTTAACTTCTGAGAGCTTTTAGTTCTTGTTAGGTCTAGGAGTCAAAAGAGTTTAAAGTGAAGGAAATGAAGTAGTTCAATTTTTTTACTAGAGAAGCGAAGAGAAACTTTGTTAGTTGCTTTATAATGCTTCCTTACTTTAAAGTTTATGATGCTTCCTTACTTTAAAGTGTATATATATATATATATATATATATG
Source organism: Pontederia crassipes (assembly GCA_030549335.1). Taxonomy (NCBI): domain Eukaryota; kingdom Viridiplantae; phylum Streptophyta; class Magnoliopsida; order Commelinales; family Pontederiaceae; genus Pontederia; species Pontederia crassipes. Next base: position 45,034,841 of record CM060190.1, read on the forward strand.
TATGTATGTATGTATATATATAAGTCCACTACATCACACACTATGCATGGTAAATTATAACAGATATTTTCCACCATTTGATCTTAATCAATAATTGATCTTGGCTTAGGAAATTTAGTTGTCGGTGATTTTCCTCTCATAGTGTCGTTCATCTCTAAAGAGGCAAGGAAAGAAATTCGATGCTAGATCGAAAGATGTCTAGCTTATTCATGAAGCTCTACTCATCTTCAAGTGTTGACTCCTTTATCGAGCTAGTCCTAGCTCGTCAATCTTCCAGCATTGATTCTTTTATCGGGCTAGTTCCATTTTGATATTACATAGCCATCCATTTCTCTCCCCATGTATAATATTTCAATTATTTTTTAGTATTCTAACTATTTTAAGTCTAGGATCATTCAATTTTTTACGAATTTGAAGCTTTTCAATCTTTTCATTGTCGACCTTTCATGATCCCTCCTGCTCTCTAATTTTCAATACACTGATTCCTTTTGAAGTAATGTTCTCCTAAGCAGCAATGCTTCTTTGATCATGAAATCTTCTTAAGATTGGTCAACACATCGAATCACAAAAAGTAAATAGCTGGATGTGTCAAACTACTACTACTAAAACATTTATTCAATGGTCAAACTACGACAATTTTGTTTAAAAAATCATTTTGTTTTCCCCTTTCTTTGTGACCCACAATATTTTAACTTCTGAGAACTTTTAGTTCTTGTTAAGTCTACGAGTCAAAAGAGTTTAAAGTGAAGGAAATGAAGTAGTTCAATTTTTTTTAGTAGGGAAGCGAAGAGAAACTTTGTTAGTTGCTTTATGATGCTTCCTTACTTTAAAATTTATGTACCTTAACTGGAATACGATGGACATAGATATGCAAGCCTCTGGAAAGCATTAGTCTAGCTTCTTCCTCCACGTAGCAATAGTTGTTCCTCTTCAGTTGTGGTTGTCGTCCACAACTTCACATTTGTCATCCAACAACGAGGATGACGAGAAATTATTTATGTTTGTCAAGAAATGTACTATATGTATTCATCAATATTTCAACAATTGGGATGAAGAGCTATAATCAATAAAATAGAGTTGTATATTCCTTTTTACCATATATATATATATATATATATATATATATATGTATATATATATATATTGTGTGTGTATATGTATTATATATAAGTATGCTACATCACACACTATGCATGCTAAATTATAGCAAATATTTTCCACCATTTGATCTTAATCAATAGTTGATCTCGGCTTAGGGATTTTAGTTGTCAGTGATTTTCCTATCGTTCATCTCTAGAGAGGCAAGGAAATAAATCCAATACTAGATCGAAAGATGTCTAGCTTCTTCATGAAGCTCTATTGATCTTCAAGTGTTGATTCCTTTATCGAGATAATCATCGTCAATCTTTCGGCATTGATTCCTTTATCGGGCTAGTTCCATTTTGATCTTCCATAGCCATCCATTTCTCTCCCCATATATAATATTCCAATTATTTTTTCAATATTCTAACTATTTTAAGTCTAGGTTCGTTCAATTTTTTTACGAATTTGAAGCTTCTCAATCTTTTCATTATCGACCTTTCATGATCCCTCCTGTTCTTTAGTTTTTAGTACACATTAATTCCTTTTGAAGTAATGTTCTCCTAAGCAACAATGCTTCTTTGATCATGAAATCTTCTTAAGATTGGTCAACACATCAAACCACAAAAAGCAAATAGTTGAATGTGTCAGACTACTATTACTAAAACATTTATTCAATGGATGCACGTGCACTCATAGGCACCCACCTCCCTCCACCATTAGTCATATTCTTCTTTAATATCAACATATCACTCATTAACAATGACAACATGAACTTTGGGTGACCAACAACATATCCAAACTTTTTTTCAACAACATTTAAAGAGGTGACTAGAGTGATGCTCACAAGAATTTTCCATGACGTTTAGAGTCTTGCCCTCGTTTATGGCCATGACCTTTGCCTTTATCGAAAAAAATTTGTCAACCCATAAGAGCAAAAGCATCCGTATGAGAAGATAATAATCAATAAAGCATATATTTATTTAGGGATTGAAATAGTTTCTTATGTCATTAGTTGATCCTTGATTGATTTATATTTAAGATCAAGATTGAAGAAAATTCAATGAACCTAGTTGGTTCACATAGCTCGTCGACATCCTGGTATATATAAAGAGAATGATAGATATACATATATACTACTCATTCTAAATGTTAGTCGAGGTGCCAAAATAGTCTACTAAGCGTTAAATTTTTTTTACATGACTAGATGTCTTCGAGGGCCTTATAAAGGCGAAATAGATTGCCTTATGATAGCGAAATCTTGGACTACCTCCCACATAATCTTGTTAAACTTATAGTCTATGACTTATTTAGTGACAAATTAATTTAACATGAGAGAGATGATCTAGTCCTTGTCAACATTTCAATTTGTGATCATTTGATTTGGTGAGGATATTTGCATTTAAATGTCGTGAATCAAAGGAGATAGTTGTTATCATTAAGTTTATTATTAATATTGAATGATGTGCTAAGAATAGATTTAGCACTGTTGTTAGATTCAATTTTCTTGTTTGTTTACAAGTAATGTAGAAAGAAAAAAAATCAAACTTCGATCTTGTGATCTAAGGATGAAATTAATTAACTCGAAATTGACTTAATCACGTACTATTCCCAATTTTGATGATAACAAACACAATTGGCTGACGAATGTTACTAATGAGTTTGTCAAATGACCTATATACAAGAACAAGTTTAACGGGAAAAGAATCGACGAAGAAATGATAAAGAAATCAATGACCGATCGAAGGTCGGTCGACCGGATGAACGATCGAACACAACAGAACCAAAAAACTATTGAAGTTATAAGACTGATCGACCGGACGAACGATCGAAAACAACAAAACATGTAAAACTATTAAAGTTATAAGACCGATTGAAGGACCGATCGACCGGATGAACGATTGAAGAAAATAAAAGCATGAAAGATATTGAAATTATGAAACCGGTCGACCGAATGCAAGACCGAAGTAAATAGAACACAAAGACGCTGAACAAATCAATGACCGGTCAAGCGACCCATCGGTTGGATGCACGTCCGAATAGAACATAAGGAGAAAATAAGTCTAAAGTTTTTCAAAGAAGCTGGTCATAGGATCGGCCAACCGAAGACACATCCAAAATCAATAAAGAGATGGAACAAGTGGAAATAAGGAATCGGTCATAGGACTAGTTGACTGGATCATGCCACCGAAATACATAGAGGGGTGAAACATCGTAGAAAAGTTCCAACCGGTCGACCGCCTTGTACAATCGATCGATCGACTCGGCGCGATTTGATGAAGTAAAAGTCATTTTTTGAATCAAATCTTTTGATTACTTTCCAAATATGAAAGATCTCGTCAAGTATGTTCTAAAAGAAGTGCAGCACATATGAGAAGGTATCTGAATCGAGCACAAGCAATCAAGGAAGATCGATCATTTTCACCGTTATCCTCTTGAAAAAGTCCTAGATATCTTTCTTCTCACTACTCTATTGCAATCCTTCTGATGATCATTTGTAAAAAAAGAGAGATTGAGATATTTGCACAAGTTTTATTCCTGAAAGTTCCAGTGTGAAAAGAGTATTGCCTTTCCTCTTAAGCAGAGAAGAAGGTAGTCCATGTGTAAAAGGATTTCCTTCTCCCTTTTAAAAAGGAGGACGATAGTGGATCTCTGACGGTCTCGAGGTCGAGGAGTCATAGTGGGTATGTAAGCCAAGGAGTTGGGTCGAACCTTGTCAACAAATCTTGTGTTTGCTCTCTATCCTATTTTCGTTATATTTTTGCATTAACTGCATTGCATTTAGAACTCTCATGAAAAACTTTTAAAAGAAAAAGTTTAGAATTTCAAATTTTAAAAAGTTTATACACCACCCCCACCCTCTTGGTGCCCTACTATCCTACACACATAACCCATCTAAATCAAAGCCGACTTTCTATTGATGGTGATTGAAAAGAAATAGAACAATAGAGGAGAAGCAAGGTGGATGGAGAGGAGAAGATGAGGAAGATTGGGGAGGAGAGTCATACTCATCTAATACCATGTGATCGAGAACAACCCCATGCGTGTCCCAATGACGCAACACTTTTATTGCATACACTGCACGTGGCGCACGTGGCGCATGCAAACCGACTCTTAAACCTCCTATTCTTTTAAGACCTTGTCGCGTCAAGGCACCATGGCAAAACCCTTCAACCAAACGAAGCATTAAGAGGTTTAAAAATAAACTAAGACAAAACAAACTAACTAACTAAGACAATGTCGTATGCAAAAAATAATTTATCAGAGGTTTTAAAATATGAAGTGACTTACTTGTTGGTTTATTAATCTACCAAAATTATTCTATTATATGAAAACATAGAAAATGTAAATATTGTATAATTTTATGTCCAAAATTCTTTCAAGCAACATGGTTGGTTTGTCGTGTGTTATGAAATTAATTCAAAACTTATACTCCTTTCATATTTTAATAAAATGGTCATAACATAGCATATTTTAAAGTTATGGTAACATAACAAAGAATATGGTTTATAAATATAAGAATATTTTATATTTGATTATCTAAAATTATAAAATAAAAACTATTTGATTATTGCATTCATTAACTCCCATACATTAGGCATCTTAGATACTTGTTACTTAGGGAAGAAAAAGTTAAAGCATCGAGATCTATGTAATAAAAGGCCAGTACATGAAAGAAAGAACAAAAACTTAATGGAGAGGAAAAAAATGTGGATGGAGACTCAACGAATATTGCAAGTAATTTTTTGCGAGGACTTTGCAAATATTGTATCTCCTAACATATATGTTTAATGCACACGATTGTGTATTAATCATCAATTAACATTAGAGAACTTTGCAAATCATTTATGTTGTTCATGGTCCATTGTAAATGATAGGCCACTTGGCACTACCAAGAGTGACAGATTAATAAAAGGAATTACTTAAAATTACTCATCAACTAATTCTACATTGGTATCATTATGACGAGTGTTGATACTTCATAATCTTGTTCGAAATGAGTGTTAGTTTCAACTGTTTTTGTCACGATTTCTTTAGGATTCAAAACCTTTAGTGAATCCTTCCTTGAATTAATTGTTGGAACAATCAAGTAATTTTGGAAAGCAATTCCTATCAAAATAAAAACTAAGGTAAGCTTATCTTACAATACCACTTTATTTTTCAATGTTTTATAATCAAAACTAAGGCAAGCATATCAAATTATTTTCTTTTTTTACTTTCCTTTTTCAATAATTTTGGTTTTTGCTTTTTATTTCATGTTGAACCGATTTTTTCATTTGATTCTCTAATTTATCAGTTTGTATATGTTTGACCATTGTTTTTATCGGCTCAAATGCCCTTCCAATTTTGGCAGTGAACCCAATTAAATTTCGAATTGGCGCGGACCGATTTGATTTTATTAAAATTGTTATATTTCATCCGTTCTAGTTAGTGTATTGTCCTATATGATATTAAATTAGTTGAGCTCAATGATGAATTGAGATTTTAATATGTGATTAGTGCGCATAATTCTTAAGAGCTCTATGGGTAATCTTTGTAGATTAATAGGTAATGTTGTTTTAAATTATTTGAGTACACTACATTATCTTGTTCACTTGTGATAGATAATGGATAATTTGGATTATCCAGGCAATCTATGTTGCTTATTCTATGTTGCTTATAAAGTGACAATGGCTTATGAGAAGGGAGATGAGTTGCAATACTTTTTTTATTTCACTTTTCGCATTTATCCTTTATAATTTTATTTCGATAAATTATATAACACATTAAACTAATTATAAAATTTATCAAATAAATTGTAGTTAATTATTACGAATATATTATTATCATATTTAAAAAATATATTAATTATTTTATAAATTTAAATTTTATCGGTGAGAATATGTAATCATGATTTAAGTTTATGAAATTAACGATAATATATATAAACATAATTATTTTAATTAGGGATATATTGATAAAAGATGAATATAAATAAAATAATATGGATTATTAGAAAGATTATTATATAATATACATTTTTTATAATTTAATAAGTGACAAATTTTTTAAGAGATAATTTATATTGTTCGATAATGTTGGATGAATTTAGTCAACATACTTTTCTAACACTAAGGCTGTGTTTGGTAATATGAACAAAAGTTCTTCTAAGTTCTCTGAACTTTTTGAAATGACGATTTTCTTCTTATCCAGCGTTTGGATATATTCGACAGTGACGAGAACTAATTTGTTTGATTTGATGGTTTAATACAAAAATTGTTCTTCACTTGTTTGGCAAAAGTTTCTGCTGGTGGCATCAAGACAAGCAACGGTCTGGCATCCAAGTTACGAACAACAGGAACAATTCCTAACATAAGTTGCGAACGAAACTGAACAATTCCTAAACATAAGTTGAGAAGAAACTGATGATATCAAAAAGATAGAAATCGCAAATTTCTTGAACCTATTACAAACTGTAATTAGTCGATAGGAAGAACTGCAAATATATAACCTAACTGATGCAGTAATACAAAGCAAGCCAACTTGACACGAAAGTAGTAAAAAGAGTACAAGTACATAAGTTAGAAGTGCCAAAAGATAAGTCCATGAGTTTATCATCGACAGAGCTATCAGAATCCATAAGAAGTTAACACGACATCTAATTAACACGACATTCATCAAAATAACATAACAAAGGGGTACACCGCCACAAAAAAGTTTTTGCAAAAGGCCTACAACATGTTCTTCGAAGTTAACATTTTGAAGCTTCACCACAGCATTTGCAAAGTAGATATTCAAGTGCAAAAGTACAACAGACACACACTAGCAGCACAAGTGAATCCTTCCAAGTAGCCGAAGAAAGTGAAGTTGATGGAAAGGCCTGTTGAGGAGCGACTTCTACAGCTGCATCTAGGAGAAGAGCATGTTGAGCAGGTGGCACGTATTGCATGTTAATATAAGCTGACAAGGAATTGCTGGCTTCTTCAAATGAGTCAAATTTTCTAAACGCACAATAGCGATAACCCACAACTTGAGCTTGACAATCTGCCCACGAATTGTACACCCCGGGCTTCCTCCCTTCGTAAATTGTGTAGAATTTGTGTGGCGCCATTCATTCCTGCAAAGCACAATGGGAAATATGAGATCGAAAAGATTTAGAAATGCAGAGAAAAAAAGACCATCAGCTTAACATAAATATAGTCCAATTAATGAACAAGGTTGATATAGTAGTGTCAAAAAACATAACACACATTAAGCAGAATAAAATAGATATGCGAATGTGCACATATATAAATGAAAAATATTGCTATCATAATGATTTCATTCATTCAAGCAGAGCACAATGAGAAATATGAGGTCGAAAAGATTTAGAAATGTAGAGAAAAAAGACCATCAATTTAACATAAATATAGTCCAATTAATGAACAAGGTTGATATAACAGTGTTAAAAAACATAACACACATTAAGCAGATTAAAATAATATGCAAATGTGCACATATATAAATGAAAAACATTGCTATCATGGCAATTGTTAATTAAACAGAGAGGTCCATTGACAATTGTTAACTAAACAAAGAGGTTCATCGACAACAATGGTACGATTTATTGTAGCACAATTCAAATTCGACACATTTTAATGTGAAGAAGTAATTGACAGAGGGGTAGAGGAATTACAGACAATGAAATAAAAAATTTCTAGAGATTTTTTAGATATCTTACTTAGCTCGGGGAGTTCACAGCAAACAGGAAGTTCTTCGCGACGACTGGCGCTCTTGCAGGAACAATTTGTAATAGTTAATCGTCGAAAAAGAGATGTCAGGAGATATAATAGTAGATCGTCGAAGAAGAAATAATGGGATCGTGCCACTAACACACAAACACGGAAGAAATCCAACCGAAGAGAGGATTCGTAAGACATCCTAAACCCTAAGACAGATCGAGAAGCATTGTCGAAAAAAATTTCGGAAAATATGTTTCGAAAATAAAAACCCTAACAAGAAACCGAAAAGGGGATTTGTTCTTGGAAACAATTTTTGAAAAAAATGTGTACCTGCACTTTTTCGCACGGAATATAGAGTTTCGCAGTTTTCCTCTCTGTGGTGGCTTCCTACGCAACACCGGTGTCGAGATCACGGAAGAAATGCATGATTTACTCAAACTGTCGAACCCTAAAACATGAAAAAAGACACAAAGAAGGGGTCGTACCTGCGCCTAATGCCGGGGCTTCTCTTCGTTCGTCGGCACGGAATAGCTCAGTCGACCGACGTCGTGGAAGACGGAACGAAGGAAAGACAAACGTCACGGACGAGGAGAGAAAAGAAAAGGGGATGTCATCGTCCGTAAGGAAAGAAAGAGAGGTTGGACGTGGGATACGAGGCATGGTTCGGGACGTCGCGCGTGAACTTGCAAGTTCTGACGTATCGCAAGAACAAATTTTTCAGAACATTACGCATTGACTAAAATTTAAATTTGCATGGGCCTCGCATGGGCCCACCTTTGTTCTATCACCTGTTTGGTAGAATCCTACTGTGTTCTGGGCTGTGTTCGTTTCACAAAAAAAAATGTAACATTTCACTCTCTTTTGAAATAATCAATTGGCGTGACGAATCACGTTTTACTTTTCCATCATTTGAGAGAGCACGAAATTAATTATTAGCACCCAAAAGAGAGATAATCTGCTGTATTTGGACAACTCACTTGATTGAGATAAGGGACACATATGCAGAAATAGTTTGGTCATTTGCAACTTGCTTGAACTTTTGTTATGATGGCAGCAACAGCAACAGGCTACTCCTCCTTTTGAAACCCCACATTGTTTTTTAGTTTCATAAATGGTTAATATTTGTTTTGTCCTACTGGTAATGAATTATTTATCTATAACATATATTGTACAGATATTAAACTCATTGAGATCTTTGATCGTGTCACAAAATCCAGATATGAGATCTTTTAACTAGTTGATAATCAAATATTGCAAAACTCGAGTATTCAGCAGCGAGATGTAAATATTTAATTTAGTTCTATTTAATCTTGAACAAATATTACAGACATTAACAGTGCTGATATTATTCGTATTGATCCACATTTTTATACATTAAAACAAAATTGTCTTGTTTATCTATACGCCATCTTTTTCTATACGGCTATTAATCTGTCAAATGTCAATATCTTGCGCATAAATAACAAGCATTCAGACTTGAACTGTTTCTTGTGCACATGGCATGATAACAAAGCCACAAAAGTCTCTAATTTAATGCTCGGAAAGACAAATTTATTACTCCCCCTAGTTCCTTCTTAAGTCTTCCCTAACTTAAGAAAAAGTTGGTGTACTAAAAAAACTATCTTTTGCAAGTAATGATGAATCTTGCGACCACCGTAACTGTAGCTTCTTAAAAGCATTGAGTGATAATAATGGCTTCCACCCTCTTTAATTAACACACATCCTTCTTTGCTTTTGAGAGCGGCGCCGCCTGCAACTAGAAAGCAATAGTAGGAAAACAAACATATGTTTCAAGAGAAGAAAGCTATTAATTGAGAAGGACTATTCTATTATTTTCTCCTCCTCTTTTCTTCTTTTCACTCTCTCATCCATCTTGCTCTCTCTTAAAAGTTTGAGAAATATAATAATTACAAAGGCCAGGGGAAGTCATAGCTCTCATCTCGGGAGTAATGGATTACCAGACCATGGACATGGATTCTTTGGTCTCTCACAGCTAAGACAACTGCCTCGAATGAAGCACAAGCTATCATCATCTCTCTCTCTCTCTGTCGTCTGTGCCGCTAAGCTATGTGTGTTACGTTGGCGAGTTTGACAAGGTATGTCAGGGTACGTACAAAGGGTGTATTGGATTGGAGTTTTGAGGGCAAACTTTTGTCTAAGGTTTTGGGACATGGTGACATCAGCGTTGTAAGCTTTTGTCTGACCTTTTGCTTCTTCTGTGTGTGGTTCCATCAATATATTCTTTTCTTACCTTTCTCTTTTCCTGAGTTACACAAGGAAATAAATTCATTTGAACATTTTTTTTCCAGGTGGCTTGGAAAAGAAATCATCATAAATTTGCTTAAAACACAAATATACTTGTCGGAGTAGTTAACTCGTAAAAGTTGTTTTCGGACTGAATATTTGGTCAAAGTAATATATTTGATCAGTATCAGTCTACTGCATGCATGTAGGACAGAATAAAAGATTACAGAATATGTAACAAAACTGTTAAAAATCAGAGTTTATATCAGACCAGTCAGCCACTTCTTTTAATTTTGGACTGTCCATGGCACTTTTTCTTTCGCCCAAGTGAGAGAAAGTGAAGCACAGTTGCATGCTTAGATTCTCAACATTGGGGACTAATTCTCTCCCAAGTGCAATGGTGTCTGTCATTTGCTGAATGGTGCATGCATTCGGAGAAGACGAAAGCTCTTCTGAACTGATTCTTGTTTGCATAATGTAATGGTTCGATCACTTTTGTGCATTCGACCCTGAAATCTTAGTTTGTTTGTGCACAGGAGCCCTTTTGAACTCTTTTTTTTTGCATAATGTAAAGAAGGATACTTATAATACTTGGCGTTTCTGTGATGTAACAATGATGCAGAGACCAAGGAATCCCCACACTAAACCACGAGCTCCTTTTATGATAACACAGCATTTGGTAATTGTATGATTGCATGTAAATTTTGACTCGCCTTTTTTAAAGTTATGTTTGACGAAAACGTGATGGTATCCTTCCATTAGTTTGGATGGAGAATCTTGAAAAAATGTATTGTAATCAGATCGAAAATCTGATCAGTGTGCAATACTGAATTATAAGTAAATCGGGTTCAATCAAATATTTTAATAAATAATATTATTTTTAAAGTTTTCTTGAAAACTAATATTTTATTAATGTTATAGCATACACTTAAATAAAAAACACATATTGATATAATGCATTACATACGCATTATAAAAAGAACTCTTCAATTATTATCTATTTCTGCTCTACGAATTTTATTCGTTTCCCGTTTCTCCCTTTCTTCGTTTCCGATATATATATATATATACATATTATTTTGCATCCTTTTGAATTTTTTGCACCCTTTTTAATAGCCTTTTCGATTAGCATCCTCAAATTTCATCTCATTTCTCAAATAACATATTCTCTATTTATTTTATTTTTTACTTATTCTACTATATTTACCATTATTACTTTCCACGTTTTCCTCTATTTTCTTTTCAATTTCTCTCTTCTCCTTTTTTTTGGCCTCTCTCTTTCTTTATTATCCATTCTTGATCCTAAAAAATGGTTATATCTCAAATAGGAGTTTAACTGGTTCCGTTATCCACCCATTTTTACGATTAAATAAGGCTCAAGCCGGTCCAACTACTTTCTAATAGTTTCATCCGATTCATATGACCAACTCGATTGGGCAGATTCGATTTAAGAAGTTGGTCCAATATGCAAATCAAATTCGCACTTTCAGTAACTAATGACGGTTGGTGTCCTTAGAGTAGATCGCGTAGATTAAGGTATTAAACATTTCTTTTTCTCGTCTCAATATTAAATTAATCACTAATAATCTTGAATATTGATGAATTATTAAAAAAAATCGCACGTTTCAGTACTTTACATCTTTCCACCAACTCCTCTGTCTCGGGTTTCTTGGGGGCAATTATTATTGCTGCCTGAGAGCAAGCAAAGAAAGAATATATAAAGCAAGTTACTGACGTGCCAGAGAGAGAATGAGAAATCACGACTAAGGTGGGATTATGTGGCTCAAACTGGTCACATTCCTGCCCGATGTGCTCTTGCTAGGGGCGCGCTCTCTCTCTCTCTCATCATCGGTCGTTGGGTGGCATTGATCATCATAGAGAGGAGGGAGAGAGACGGACCTTTCCCAGGGAGAGAGAAAGAGGGCGAATACGGCAGGAACAGCTGCCAAGCGGACTTAGGACTCCTCTTCCAATGTCCAACCCCATCAGGTTCTTTCTTTCTTTCTTGTCTACCATTAATCCTCCAACCATAAATACCTACGTACGTACGCACCTAATAACAACCACCTCAATATAAAAATCTCTCTCTCTCTCGGCCTTCTTCTACTGGCAATGGCTTGATTTGATTTCTTCTGCTGCGTTCGTCAATAGATTCACTGTTTGCCATCATTCCTTCACAACAAACCCACACAGTAAAGAAGATAAAAAAAAGTTTCAGAGATCTTTCAATCTCAGACCCCTGAACTCCTCCCTGCCGCAACAGCAAAACAGAGCTATTCTGTCCTCTCCTCTCCTCTCTTCTCCCTTAAGAACTACCACACACAGACCGGTCTTGGCCTTCATTCAACTCTCCTCCTCCTCATCATCTCTCGCTGTCTAAGTTCCAACAACGAAGTTTCACTTTGCGTTAGTACTCTGGACCAGTTCTTATTACAGGCCTGATACAAAAGCTTCTCCTAACGCAAGGGAGGGGCCATCGCTGTCTGGGAGCTTAGCAGGGGGAAGATGATCACGGCATTGGACCTGTACCACGTTTTGACGGCGGTTGTGCCGCTGTACGTGGCCATGATACTGGCCTACGGGTCTGTGAAGTGGTGGCGCATCTTTAGCCCAGACCAATGCTCCGGCATCAATCGCTTCGTGGCGCTGTTCGCCGTCCCGCTGCTGTCGTTCCACTTCATCTCCACCAATGATCCCTACGCCATGAATTACCGCTTCATCGCCGCGGACACCCTACAGAAGGTGGCCGTCCTGGCCGCGCTTGCCGTCTGGACCAAGGTCAGCGCGCACGGCTGCCTCGAGTGGGCCATCACCCTGTTCTCCCTGTCCACGCTGCCCAACACCCTCGTCATGGGCATTCCACTGCTCAAGGGCATGTACGGTCCGGCATCCGGCACCCTCATGGTCCAGATAGTGGTACTACAGTGCATCATATGGTACACGCTCATGCTGTTCCTGTTTGAGTACCGCGGCGCGCGGCTGCTCATCATGGAGCAGTTCCCAGACACGGCCGCCTCTATCGTCTCCTTCCGCGTGGACTCCGACGTGCTCTCACTCGACGGCGGACGGGAGCCTCTGCAGACCGAGGCCGAGGTTGGCGCAGACGGCAGGCTCCGCGTGACCGTGCGCAAGTCGACGAGCTCCCGCTCTGAGGTCTGCTCTCGACGCTCGCACGGCCTCAACTCCGGCGTCTCCGCCACGCCGCGGCCGTCCAACCTGTCCAACGCCGAGATATACTCGCTGCAGTCGTCGCGGAACCCGACGCCAAGGGGCTCCAGCTTCAACCACACCGACTTCTACTCGCTGGTTAACGGCGCCGGGAAGGTCAATGCCGCCAGCCCACGGAACTCGAACTTCGGCAACGCCGTCTTGGACGAGGAGGCAGGCCTTGGCGCCGGCAAGTGCCCAACGCCAGCAACGACTGGAATGTTCTCTCCAGTCGGCGGGGTAAAAAAGAAGTCGAATGGAGTCGTCGAGGGGGGAAAGGACCTGCACATGTTCGTTTGGAGCTCAAGCGCGTCGCCGGTGTCTGAGGGAGGCATCCATGTCTTCGGCAACGAGCTCGCAACCATTGCGCATCCTACCGATGGCGGCAACCTCCACAATCACAAAGGTTTTTTTTCTTCCGAAACTGTGAGCTTTCTGGCGTTCGTAAAAGGTTCCAAAGTTCGTGTTACTTTTCTTCGCTTTGTCATGATCTCCATGCATGCATGCATGCATGCCCACTGTTACTGTATTAGCTTCACTGTTGGGCATGAAGCAACAAGCTTTGGATGCCCTTAAAATCTTTTAGCAATGCATGTCTGTCTTGTCCACTTTTATGGTGTCATTACATCTCTATCCGTTAGTCTAATCTCAGAAAACGGCTAGTGATCCTTCTATTTGTACTCGATATACCATTTGCGCACCTCTTGCTTTCGCTCACTGTCTGGTTCGTCTCCAATGTGTTTCTCATGGTTCTGTTCAGTATTATTGATCCTCACATTAGCTGGTGTACTGCAAAGAAGATTTCTTTCAGAGGTTTACGTCTGAGCTTTTGTTTCTATGATTCCAGAAGCACATCCTGATGTATATGGCCAATACGGCCGGGGTGACTTCAGTTTCCAGAACAGAGCCGTTGCGCAAGGCATGGACTCCAAGGATGAACCGACCCTTTCCAAGCTAGGATCTAACTCTACAGCTGAGCTCCACCCTAAGTCGGGGGCTGATGCCATGGCGAAGCCAGCGACAATGCCGGCAGCCAGCGTCATGACCCGGCTTATTTTGATCATGGTCTGGAGGAAGCTGATTAGGAACCCGAACACTTACTCCAGCCTCCTCGGTCTCATTTGGTCCCTCGTCTCTTTCAGGTGTTGTTGAAGCCAATTTACTACTTCGATCACAGAAACCTGTGGATGTGGTTCATGTTTTTGTCTCACATTTATAGTGCTTTCTCTCAGGTGGGAGATTGAAATGCCTGCCATCATCGCTCGATCCATATCAATACTGTCTGATGCAGGGCTTGGGATGGCAATGTTCAGTCTTGGTGAGTAATATGATTGCTTGTTCTGCTCAAATGCTGCCATTTGAATATAGTTCTTGCGAAATTACTAGGGGACGCACTTTAAAGTCCTATGCTGATGAAAGCTAATTGACTTTGGGATGCAGGTTTGTTCATGGCACTGCAGCCTAGAATTATAGCTTGTGGAAATTCTGTTGCTGCATTTTCGATGGCTGTCAGATTTGTCACCGGTCCTGCAGTCATGGCAGCGGCCTCTATTGCTGTCGGACTGCGAGGAGTGCTCCTACATATTGCTATTGTGCAGGTCCAGTAGAATGACCTTGACCAGTTCTTCGATAAATCCTAATAAAGAAGTAGATTCTATGCTAAGTGCTAACTGACCAATTTACCTGCAAATAAGATGAAACATGATGGATTGCCTCCTTTCAGATGTCACATACTAACATGTAGAATATTAGGAAATGCCAGAAGAAATTACATTAACTATTTGTGTTCTGGTTTTGTGGTACTTTGTTTATTTGTTTCTCATAATGCCCTTCTCCCGCTCCCTACTGCAGGCAGCTCTCCCACAAGGAATAGTTCCATTTGTATTTGCAAAGGAGTACAATGTGCATCCTAATATCTTAAGCACAGGGTATGATCTTTTCTATGGTACTTTGATTTCCTCATTGATTGTGTTGTTTATTTTCTGCATTGATTGTGTTGTCTTGAGAGCAGGCTTTGTTGTTTATATCTACACATGCATGACTGATTGAACAAACTCGGCATACTTGTCGAATACTTCAGAGTTCAGAAATTTGATTTCTGAGAATATGATTGATCAAATTCTTTCTCATGTGCTGAATTCTTCAAAGCATTATGGTTTATATTATTCCAATATATATCACTCATTTCAGAAAATTGTAGTTGTATATATCACTGGCTATCTTAATTTTTGCAGGGTTATCTTCGGAATGTTAATTGCTCTTCCAATCACTCTTGTCTACTACATACTGCTTGGACTCTAAAAGCTCCAACAATTTGGTGCAGACACAGGAAAAGCCAGATTGTATTATCTGAGTTGTGTCTTGATGTTAACCATGGTATACTGCTAGCAGCTTTAACCTTTTAGTCTGACTGAAAATAGAAGTGGTGTTTTGGTAGTTATATGGTAGTGATCTGAGCAAAGAACTGAAGTAGGAAGTTGTATTGGTACATATGATCAGGCCGCAAATCCTTCTGATTTCTTTCTTCTGTATTATTTGGATTCATGCCTTATTTTATCTGAAGAAAGTTTTTTTCCCTCAGCTGTTCTTCATTCAAGATTCTCTGCTATTGGATTTTTTTCTTCATGAGAATTTATGTTTAAATTGAAAAGTAAATTTCGAAGTTATAACAAAATAAGCTTAACAAAAATCTATTAATCATTTTGCCGATTGGAGACATCTATAAATGAATAAGTTCAGGTAAAATTTGTAGTGTATGCACTTGTGTGCAATTGATTAAATTATGTTATCACAGGTTATGCATCTTGGACACGATTGAGAAAATTATTCTCCTTGTGTCAAAATTATTGCCTTCCAACACACCAAAACATACGTTGTAAGCATCTAATTCCATTCAAAATTATGGTTAAAGTAATAATTTCAACCACAAAGTGAATTCCGCATGGACCGACTGTTTTTTTTTTTAAATTCAACCAGCTTTGTTTTTATTAATCAAAGACTATTTGCGTAATGCACTTATGTCAGATAGTTACATCATCAAGCTTCCTTCTTTATTATTTATAAAAGTTGATTGAACCAATGGGTCTGTTTTTGAATTTATAGTAAAAAATTTGGAAAAGAAAAGAACAATTATATATGCAATTGAAGGAATAAAACAATTTTTCTTCTATAATTAGTGTCCCAAAAAGGGTGCCAACAATCGGATTAGATATTTAATTTTCATAAACATTACTGATTTGAATTTATACCATTCGGGATGACATCTAAAGTTCAAATTTTATCATTTCATAATGTAATAATTGAAAACGTTGCACCTCCATAAACTCTCCATGATATTATAAGTTTAATATTTTATTTTCTGTACAGTATTAATTAATTTTGAGTAAAATCAACCGCCAAATTTTGAATGCAAAAATGAATATATTTTTTTAAGAAAACAATTAAGAACTTAAAAAATAATAAATATTATAATCTATAAGAAATTTGATCAGAATAATAAAGAAAATACGATGCGAAAGCAATTCTCAATTTCTAAAGTTTGGATGAGATTGAACCAAAATCTCATGGCATCACAAGTAAAAATAGAGTATCTATGTTCTCTGAATTATCTTTTATATATATATATATATATATATATATATATATATATATTTACACATGGCAAAAAATGTAGTATTAGCAAATACTGTAATTAAAAATGATAATGTTCTTACTGGTTTAAGAATTATTTTCGTAAACCTCTTTTAAACTATCATGATTTTTTATATCTAATTTCAAACTACGAATTTAATTTTTTGAATCCTTAAACTATCGTAATTTTTTTACTTTTAGTATTCCCGTCATTTCTGTTATGTCTTTCGTTAGTTTTTCTTTTTTTTCATTTATAAAAAAGCTAAATTATCCATTCTTGTATAAAAATATGAAATAATAAATATAAAAAATAAAAAAATGTTGAAAGGATTAAAGTGGTAAAAAAAATTTGTCACTTATGAAAAAGACTAAATTACCTACTTCTTGATTTTTTTTCTTTTTTATATTTATTATTTGATGTGTTATGAAGGGAGTAGTAATTTATTTTTTTCATAAATAAAAAAAATCAAAATAACAGAAAATAAAAAGTAAACAGAAGGATTAAAATAAAAAAATCATGATAATTTAGAGATAAAAATAAATAAATTCGTAGTTTGAAGTTAAATATGAAAAATTGAACCTGACATTTTAACCCTTTTCTTTTGTCATTTTAGAAAAAGATGACTCGATTATATTATATTTTTCGGTGAATAATTATGTTATTTTTCAAAACACTAATTTCTCCTGCTTCTACACAATTTTTAAAGTAAAGATTTTTTATTAAGAAAAAACTATTGATAATAATTTTCTCGAAGCACAATGCTATATTTTATTCGGTCCAAGAAATCGTTTCGTCTACCTTTATACGTGTCACTCGGCGATTCGCTGAACCTAAGATTCATTCCCGAAGCCGCCGCAGCTCATCCTCTCTCTCTCTCCTCTCTCCTCTCAAAATCTTTGTCGTGCGATAAACACGGCGGAGTGGAAATCCATCCAGGACATGCACCATATATTCGGTCTCCACTTCCCTCTGAACACAAAAACGAGTCTCTCGGATCCGCCACACCAAACGCAATCCATCGCAGCAGCTTGATATCGGGAAGACAAGCTGCGCCGGCAACCGTAATCTAACCCCCGAATCTTTCGCGAAGAAGAAAAAATACAACATGTTTCCGAGGTTCTCGGCAATCGACCACCACGACGACAGCAAGCAGCCGGCGCCCGGGAACAGTATGCTCCAGGGACTGCCGGGGTATCTCATGGCCTCCTTCTACCCCCACATGGAGGCCGAGGCAGCGGCCTGCGGCGCCGGCGCCGCTGCGGCCGATACCAACCCGATCGATCGGGCGCTCATGGCGTCGAAGAACCACAGGGAGGCAGAGCGCCGGCGCAGGGAGAGGATCAAGTCCCATCTCGACCGCCTGCGCACAATCCTCGCCTGCGACCCCAAGGTACACATAACTTTTTGTATGCAATATGCAATTTGAGATAAGTTCTTGATTAATCTTGTGGACGTTATCTTATTATTTCGCTTCGCATTAGATCTCACCGACCGGATTCCGATTCTGTAATTTGCTTACCGTTATGCATATAGTAATCGATGCTTGTTCTGGCCTTCTCGACTTGTATTTACAAATGGTTGGAATATATGTGTGCTCAGTCACTTGGATATTGGTAAGATCTATATCACAGTCACATAAAATGATTATCATGCAACAGTCCATCTATAAAATTAAGTTAATGTGTGAGATGAAGACCTTTAGCTGAAGTTAAGTGTCTGTTGCTGTAAGGTGATAATAATAAAAGAAGCATCTCTTTAGTCATCTAATGCAATAGTAGATTTGAACAGTAGATCCACAGTGGACATGATGTTATGTAATTAGGTTTTCTGATAAGTTGGCACTAGAATTATTCATGAATGACACAAATAGATTAGTACAGAACAAAAAGTTGAACAACACAAGGAGGACGTCTACATTTGTTAGGGTTCAAGATTTTCTTCAGGTTACATAAAAGATACTTTCATCATGACAATATCTAAGATTGAGCTGATGACAAAACATTTATATTTAGTTCAGTCTTTAATTGTGGAAACATTGCAGTTTCTAGGTGTCGCGCTGAGTGATGTATATTACATTGAGCCAATTAAAGTCCTGCTACAACTTTAATACTACATAATGAAAAAGCTGTGTGCTTCTATTTGTTAGGGTTTGAGAAGATAAAATGATGTGCTTTCATGACAAATTATGAAAGCAGCTTTACTTTTTAGTTTCCTTTTCTTTTATCCTTTGCATTTCGAGCTTTGAGTCTATACATATACTGGAGTCTATAGCTTCTCTTTTGTAGCATGTTTCCTTTTTGTTCATCTTTTTGCACCCAAATTTAAGCTTCTGTCATCATTCTACAGACGGACAAAGCATCTTTACTGGCCAAGACCGTGGAGCGGGTGAGGAACCTGAAGCAACAGACCGCAGAGATCTCCCAGCAGATGCAACTGTTCCCGAGCGAGACGGACGAGATCATCGTGCTCCCGTCCAGCGGCGGAGGCAGCGGCCAGAGGTTGCTGTTCCAGGCCTCCTTGTGCTGCGAAGACCGGTCGGACCTCCTGCCCGACCTCATCGAGACCCTGCGGTCCCTCCGCCTGACGACGCTGCGTGCCGAGATCTCCACGCTCGGCGGGAGGGTGCGCAACGTCCTCATCCTCGCCCGGGAGCAGGATCACGAGTGCGATCAGGAGGAGCTCCGCGGCGGCGGATTCCTGAGAGACGCGCTCAAGGCTCTAGTCGACCGGCCGGTTTCCGGAGAGCATTACTGCAAACGGCGGCGACTAGTCGACCGGAGCTTGACCTGATCATCGGAGAGTAATCAATTTGTGGTCGTGGAATACATATATGTTGTTCTGGCCATTGCGTTCAAAGACTGCAGTGTCTCCATTATTGATTGCTGGAGTGTTGCTGTAGTTAGTAAGGGAGCAGAGATAATTAAGAGAGAATGTAGAGGTAGATATCTTATATGATGATTGTAATAAGATTATGTAGATGAACGTGCATGCGTGCGTTAATTCCGGTTTGGATGTGTATAATGTGGATGAACTATTGACTTCAAATGGGGGCAGTCCTATAAATAACATTTTATCTACAAAGCACATGCAGGAAAGCAAATTAAGTGCATGTGATACGATTAATTAATAGTTATGTTTTAAACGTTATAGCATTAAGTGTCTAATTATATGTCTATTCTCTTAGGGCATCAAAAACGTATGATCAGTTATGTTTTGTCCATTGTTCATTTTTTTTTCCGATCATCCTTGGTGACCTACTGGTGTTCGGGTGACTAATTCAATGTTCGGGCTCAAAAAGCAAATAAGGTATATCCTCATCAATATGACTATGAGAATCGAATCAGAAGTTATTGATACTCTACGTTCCAAGACACAATTCTGCTGAGCTGCGAACCATTGGTTGTCCATTGTTCATTTGTTCATGCAATTTGAGCATGTTAGTGGTAGAACAGACGAAAGATGATTATTCACTTCTGACCGGTCATCACGCAACTTGGATCATTTGAGAGGCCGTGAGGTTTTCTCTTTCCTTTCTGTGTACGTTACTGGAACTATAGGGACAAAATAAAAAGAGCATATAAATACATGTATGATTTCAGAAGTCTTGTGATCATTAACAAGAGACAAACAGAAAAGGGCAGTACAAGTAACTATCAAATGGGATCTGATGGATCTTTGTTTGATGCTTAATTTAGCCGTTATTTTATGTTTCTTTTGTGCCACTAAGCCACATGCATGGAATTTTTCTCGTTGACCCCAAGCTATGAGAACTTTGATCTCTTTCCTGTGGCATGATCAAATAAACATGTGGAATTTGAAAAAACACTTTATATACTTTCAAGAATTAGGGAAATCGCTGATCGAGAAAAAGGAAAAATCTCATCATATACGAGATCAATATAAATAATTCCAAACTAAAGGAATTAAAACAGGAAATCAGATAGTCAGAATTACCCTTTTTTCATATATAGTACCCTGACAATATGTGATGTTACAACTCCACAAAGGGTGCTTCTGCTGGATTGCGTGCAGTCTGAGAGGTTTCAGGCAGCATGAGTCTTATCAGACATTTACATGGTAGTTTTATTCCAGGAGCAGAAAATGCATGCATGCACAGATGCACTTTTCTCCACTTTCCAGGCTTTCTTGACCATAAGGTGATGAAGATGATATCATATGCGAGTTGGAGACAGCTTTAACAATATCTTCCCACGAGTTAATTAATTAGTATGTAATAGACTGTCTCATGCTAGTTCTTAGCTTCGTGGTTCTGGTCATGATCTTCGAAGCACTAAAGATATAAATAATTATTCTGCACATAATGATGGTAGGACCAAGCACGCATGCGTGTAATTAATTAGCACAATCGATCACTCGAAAATTAAATACATATATGTACTTGTTGATCCACGCTCAACGGAGAAAAAGTTATCCTTCAACCACAGCAGCAATTTTAGACTTAAACGGCATGTACTTAGTTTACCAAGAGCGCACCAGCGCCGACCGCCACCACCGCCATGAACGAGCCATGGTCACTGTAGCATCCACCACCATGAGAGAGATGCGCTGACCACCTCAACACATTATAGACTGAACGCAGCAAACTGCAAGTTGGACCACCCATGAGAGAGAGAGAGAGAGGCATGGAGGCGCAGGGGACGGGCGAGGCGTGCAGGGAGGTCCCCCCGCGCGTGCCGGACGGGTGTCAGAGAGGCCGGCAGATTAATCATTCAGAGCTGACACGTTCTCCTCCTTCCTCCCTCCCCCATGGCCACCACGTGTGTGTGCGCCATGGAGTTGTCAAGAGTGGGCACACATGCTATATCATATGGACGGCCCCCTCCTCCTCCCTCCTCCCCTTTCTTTTCGTTGTTTTGTTCCTTCTTTTTGTTCCCCTCTTGTGCTTCAAAACAGATACAGAGAGAGAGAGAGAGAGAGAGAGAGAGAGAGAGATGGTTGCGGGGGGCTGGAGTGGTGATGGATGGAAAGAGCCGGGGCTTTTGGCGTGCATGCGCGCTCGAGGGCCAATTGAGTGTGTAGAGGGAGGAGCAACATGCGCTGTAATACGTGATGATGATGATGTTTACTGTTCTTCGATGTATGTGGTAATGTGTATGTTTTGAATAAGAAACCAAAAACAAAAAAAAAAAGTTGGCGGAAAAAGCTGGTTAAAAAGAAGAGATGGAGGAGACACGGTCATTGGTAAAAAAATGTTATGTTGTCTCCGCGCATGGAGAGGGCCCTGCATGCCACTGTATTTTTTTTCCCATCCGTGTTATAGGATTAATTAAATTCTAAGTTGATAAAGGTTTCCTTTAATGATATATTTATTGAAAAATCGAATTTGAGGTTACTATTTCTTTTACATTTGAACTGCAGATGATAAAAAAAATATAGTCGTTTAACCAATTAGCAAGCAGAAAAGCAAACGATGTTTAAGATGTCGAATTTCGGATTGTTCACGTTGAGCTTCATGTTTTAATATATTTTTGTCACAAATTTAAATGTTGGTTATTGATATTCAATAAGACGAATAGATTATAAAGGTCATTTGGTAAAAAAATAATGAGTTCTAGAATCATATACATTTGTTTTCACATTGTAGCAGTATTATTTCATGGTGGGGCAAGAATAAATATTTTTCTATTTTTTTCTTGTTATGTAATTATTATTATGGGATTCATATGCCTGTAAAACTAAATGGGAACAAAACCCTGTTTTATGAGTTTTTTTACACGAAATAAAGCCAAAGAGTGCATAGTTAAGAGTTCGAAAACCAGAAAAAGTGTTCTTTTAAGGAAAATCACTTTCTCATTATTTCTCATTTGACGAAATTTCAAAAGAAAAAGACATTCTGGAGTAGCTAATATATCGAACTTGAACATCTATAATTGTAAAATCTCAAATTTTTATTTAAGGACAATTTGAGTTTTTTGTCCGAATTCTCATAATTTCCCTTATATAAAGTCTCATATTCTTATCAACCCTTATGATCTTCCCTATATAAAGTCTCATATTCTTATTTTTACCTCTTCTCTACACATCTTGGTGGTTAGGTTTTGAGAAAGACGAAAGAGGAGATCAGAGAGAAGAAGGGGAAGAAAAAAAGAAAGAAAGATGATGAAGATTTAAAATCAAGATATATAAAGGGAATCCAACCCCTCTTTATCTTTTCTCAAAATTTTATGAATTGGATTGAGAGTAATATGGCACCTTGTTCTTATTAGAAATTTGTTTAAGAAATTTATGAGTTTTATCATACCTAAGATTATTTTTTATTAATTCATGATTAGATCTAAATGTTAGAATTGCACGATTTAAGTTGCATAATCTGCCTAAATTTATGACTATATTTACAACAATTATTCGAATAGGTTTTTCTTATCCAAAAATTATAAATAATATATGGATGAAAAGCGCTCAAAGTCTAGTTTCAAAGGAAATTGATTTCATATGATTTGAAGATCCGTACAAATAATTATGATCCAAACATCGAACTAATATCGTACTGTCTCAAGAATTCGTGACTGTTTTATAATAATTATTTGGATAAGTTTTTCTTATCCAAATATATGGATGGAAATCCCTCGAAGTCTAGTTTCTACATAAATCAATTTCACATGATTTGGAGTTGTATACTAATAGTTATGATCCAAAAATCAAACTAGTGTCATTCTGTCTCGGGTAACAGCGAGACCAAATTGTAAAACATATAGTAAATTAGAAATACTAAACTAGGTTTTGAAATTTATTCCCAAGTTAAATGTTCGTGTTATGAAAATTAGAATCATCTGTAGAGAATAAGCATAGGTTAAGTTATTAATATTTTAGTGACTGCTGTCAGAATATTGTGCAGAGAATAAATTCTGGTAGTTGTATGAATATTTAGGAAAAAATCTCAACTCTTGTTAATGAATGAAAATTGTATATTTTAATGTATTTTATGATGCATAGATGCTAAGAGATCATATCTGAAATATTTATGATATTTTAAACTATGTATATTAGAATTGAAATCTCAAAAATCGAGATTTTTGGGTGAAAGATCGGAATTCCAAGACATTGGCATGGTTGTGCTAGGTTTCGGAATGATGTGATAGACCGAAAAATTGATTTATATTATATTTATGTTATTTTTAAGGTATTTACTATTATGTATTATTAATTGATGATTGTATATGAACCTAGATACACGAATTGCATGGACAGTCGTAACTAGGTTAAAATATGAAGATCGAGTGATGTAAATGATTATTGTTTGAAAAGCATAATGAACTAGTTGTGGATGATGTTACATGTCGCCCCTCTATGGCCCGTTATCGAATAATTGTCCGGAATGATCATTACACACATAAACGGTGTGTGCATTCTGATGTCACCCTCGATCAAGAGTAAAAATGATCGTTACATGCATCGACAATGGTGTGTGCATTCTAATGTCACCTTCGGATGAGAGGGGAGCATTATCTCCTAAGCCTAGCTAGTCTATTAAGAGGGCAATGACATAAGTCCCAACTATCAAAAGATGTAACTTTATAGGAAAGGGCCAATGATCGATCGAATGGAATGAAGTCCTACGAAAGTGAAAGTCCAAAAGATTATAAAGCAATCCTAAGGAAAGTTGTGGAATAATGTCCCACGAAAGTGAAAGTCCAACGGGTTATAAAGTAACCCTGAGGAGAGTTATGAAGGTAATGATTATGGTAAATGCATCACACTTATATGTCTATGGATTGAATGAATGATTAATATTTTTTTAGTCAAAAGGTTATGTATTCATTAAGTGATAGCTCCAATGGAGTCTTCGTACAGAATATGGGACAGTACCGGAGGGGGACTGTCAAGCAAAAAAGTGTCGATGTGATTAGTACGACCAAAAGAAGCAAGAAAGTCAGCTGCTTTGTTACTGCTCCTAGGATAGTGCTTGACAGTAGCAGGGTGCACTAGGCAAAGCAGATTCCAAGTATCATGTATGATCCCCTTAATATTCCAAGGATAATCAGCCTTGTGCTTGAGGATGTTGATCAACGTCAGGGAGTCCGAATAAGCCCTTATGTGGGTGAGCGATCTGCGAGCACACTCCTTCAATCCCTCGAGCATACCACGAGTCTCAATCTCAAGTGCAGTGCCAGCCCAAGCACATGAAGCTCCTGCAAAGATGACAGTACCACTATTAGTGCGAAGTATAGAACCATAGCCCCCCCCCCCCCCCCCCCCCCCTCCCTCCCCCAGGAGGGAGGGAGCCGTCTGACTGAAGCATCAGCCAGGGGGAAGAGGGGGCCTCCCACCGGGCTCGGATGGAGCCTTGGGGGTAATGAACTGTTGCCTCAGGGGCGTGAGCGTCAGAGAAGTCGTGAAAGCCAACCAATGCCTTTTCTCATACCATCCTCACGATTGCGTGCTTGGACCTAAAGTGTACCGCGTTTCTTAGATTTCAGAGCTCACAAAGACAATAAGAAAAGAGAGATAGCATGACAGAGAGGGAATGCTTGTTCAAACCGGCACCTTCGTCAACCCACGACCCAAGATGCCAAGACTCAACAAGCTGGAAGGAGTAATTAAGTTTCTATTGGAAGATGTCCCAAAGTTGGTGGGCAAAAGAATAGTGAAAGAATAGATGGGGGCTCGTTTCCACAACAAGGCCGTAGAGGGGACAATAAGTGTTGATTGAGTTATTAAAGCGGGAAACTCTATCAAGAGTTGGTAACTTGTTGTGGAAAGTTTCCATAAAAAGAATTGAATTTTTGAAGCTATAGGAATCTTCCAAATGTTCGTCCAAGCACGCCCTCCACTGGGGATGGTCGGCAAAGCATGGCGACGGACAAAACTATAGACTGACTTTGCATTGGCATGCCCATGGGTATCAGTCACCTAGACCCACGCATCATCATAGGCAGTGGACGAAATGTAAATGCGTTTAATCATGAGGTATAATTCCTCACTAAACATGGTATGGAGCAGCAAATCATTCCAGTGACCATTCTCAATTAAGTCACTAACGAGGAGCCTATTAAGAGGTTGAGAAGTGTTAATGTAGGTGGGCCATTTACTAAAAGGAAGTTGACAGACCCAGGGGTCCGAAAGAACAAACATCTTCGTGCTAGTGCCAATCTGCTTCTGGAAACCCAGGCGCAACTCCGATGCCGACTGGGTAATACGTCGCCATATAGAGGAAGATTTAGGTTGTTGAGATGTGGTATCCCAAAGCTTGAAGTGACCATACTTAGCATTGGCAAAATGGACCCAAAGATTGTAGTTCTGGTTAAGGAGAGCCGAGACACGTTTAGCCATAAGAGATGTTTGTACAGCGTATAGATTTTGTATGCCTAACCCACCATTAGTTTTGGGTAATTGAGTAGTTTACCAATTGATAAGGTATGCAGTTCGATGATTTGATTCGGAGTTCCAAAGAATTGCACGGGAATGTCTTTCCAGAGTTTCGATGATACCATTTGTCAGGCAAGTGGTGCTCAGCCAGTGGGTCGGGATTGCAGACAAAACATACTTTATTAGGGTTGTACGTCCAGCTTGATTGAGGATTTTACGGCTCCATCCGGCTAGCCAGCATGAAGCTTTATTAATGATGGGGCGCTGCTCATGGATAGTAAGCTTGGAAGGCGAGATTGGGGTTCCAAGATAAAGAAAGGGAAACTTCCCAAGCCTAAAGCTAAGGGTGGCCTTAATCATGTTCCTACGTCTGGCGTTAAGCTTGGGTAAGCAAAGTTCAGATTTTTTAGTGTTTACTCTCTGATCAGTAAGATATTCATATATTTGAAAGACCTCTTTAATTCCTTTACAATTTTTCTTAGTTGCTTTAATACAGATTAGAACATCATCAGCGTACAATAAGTGTGATACGGAAAACTGATTGATGCTAAACGGAATGATTTTCTCGATTGACTCGTGAGCTTTCATGAGAGAGGAAAAAACTTGGCTGACAATTATGAAAATGTAGGGAGAGATTGGGTCCCCTTGGCGGATTCCACAATAGGGATAGAAGATTTCAGAGTTTTGTCCATTGACGACACATGTGAATATGGGGGACCTGATGCAGATGTCAACCCAATTGATGAAAAGAGGAGAAAAATTCATAAGAGTGAGGATCTTGTTGACAGAGTTCCAGGAGATACGATCGAACGCTTTTTTCATATCAGCTTTGATGAGCATGTGCTTAGTCCTACCAATGTTAAGGGAATGGGCAAGCTCCTGGGTAATTAAGATATTGTCTTGGATTTGTCGGCCTGACACAAAAGCATATTGGTTCTGGTCAATGAGGTGGTCAAGGATAGGCCTTAGTCTATTAGCCAGAATTTTAGTAAGCAACCTATATAAAACGTTGCATAATGAGATGGGTCTATAATCAGTAACAAGTTTTGGGTTCTTTTTCTTTGGTATGAAAATCAAGGAGGTAGGAGACCATTCTGATGGGAAGGTATTGTAGAGCATAAAAGATTTAATGGATGTAGTGACCTTCGGACCAAGAATATCCCAAAATTCCTTATAAAATTCAACAGTAAAACCATCGGGTCCTGACGACTTCCTGAGGGGCATGCTCCAAAGAGCGCCGCGGATCTCATCATCAGAGGGGGTTTTGGTGAGAGATTCAGAATCTGGAATGCTGATTGAGGGAAGAGAGAGCCAACAAGTATTAGGAATGTCAGGTGAGGGGTCGTGGCTCCACAAGTTTTTGTAGTGCTCAACAAAAGTGGCTCTAATTTTTTTGGGGTCAGTAATGACGGCACTAGCATTGTTTTGAATTTCCAAAATAGTGTTCTGCCTATGTCTAATCATGGTAGATAAATGAAAATAATGAGTATTTCTATCGCCCTTGGTTATCCAATGTGCTTTAGCTCTGCTCCACCATTTAAGGCTGATCTGCCTGAGCAGGGCAGCGTGAAGGTGATAAGCGGACCGAAGTTGGCCCAGCTCGGTATCATTGAGACCCCGGGAGATGTCGAGGGTCTCGAGATCAATAATGCGGCAAAGAGTGGATTCGGCGCGATTTTCAAGGTTACCTAAGGTGTTCTTATTCCATTTTAGCGTATCCGATTTAAGTTTTTTAAGGACAGACTCTAAGGATCCTGCATTTGAGGCACTGCGCTGAACGATGTTGCGCACCTCCTGGTGAAGGAGCCAGAAGTGCTCATACTTGAATGAGCGGGAGCGAGAGATAAGGTTGTCTGTTTGGAAAAGGATCAGAGCGTGGTTCGATACACAACGTGGAAGAGAGGTTAGAGATGAGTTCGGGAAAGCTTGGAGCCAATGGTGGCTGAGCAGTAATCTGTCAAGGCGACAGTGGATGCGTGCTAAACCGGAACGGTTGTTGCACCAGGTAAAAGATGGTCCTCTAAGGCTGATATCGAAAAGACCATGTTTGTCGATTAAGTTTCTGAGTAAACGGGTGGATCTGGAAGAGGAGAAAGGGCGCCCTCCAAGCTTATCATCGGGGCCCAGCAGGGTGTTGAAGTCCCCAATGATAGCCCACGGGAATGAAGCAGGTTCCATGCGTGAAATCTCGCATCAAAGGGTGTTACGGGCAAAGGGAACAGTACTAGCGCACATGCATGAAAGAAGAAAAGAAAAGCTATGGAAAGTAACAGCAGCATGCAGAATCTGAGAGGAGGAGTGGAGCGAAGTCACCTGCGTGCCTTGGCCGCACCAGGCCAAGGCAATACCACCTGAAGCACCCGTGGCTTCATGGAAGACGCCGTTCCACAAAGGCCCCAAGCGACGAAACACCTATTTTATTTTTACAGAATCCGAATGGGTTTCTAGAAGAATTACAAAATCAGGCTTAACAGTCCTGATCAAATTTATTAGTCTATCTCTAACTTTCGCACGAAATGCGCCTCTGTAGTTCTAGGAGAGAAGACGCATCAAACCGAGTTGGAGGTGGCACCGTCAGGCATCGCCGGGGATGCCATCACCTGCACAGAATAAACCCGCCGTGAGGGTTTGATCACATAAGATGGAATAGTATTACCTGAGGGTTTCGCTGCCTTCTTCTTAAGTTGGAGATTTGGTGGTGGCAGCCGAGGGCGAGTAGGGCGCGACTTCTTCCGCTCCGTGCGGGTAAGGGGTGCCAGATCAGCATCTATTTCCTCTGCCGCCGAAGAATCATCCTCCGAGATTTCGGCCGAACCTTGGAGCATGGTAGTGGCCAGCGTGACAAGTTTCTCGTGTGGAGGACCGAACATAGTGGCCTCCGAGCAGGTAGCGGAAGGAGCACCAGAGATGTTGGAGTGATGTACTACAAGGGGTGGTGAAGTCGGAGGGGAGGCAGAAGCGGAAGCGGAATCGGCAGAGGGCTGGAGATTAGCGGAGGTTGTGATCAGAGGAGCCGAAGGCAGGGAAAGGGGGAGATCTGGGGTTGAATGAGGCGTGTCAGATGCAAATGGGGGTTTTTGTTGGGTAGATGAGCAGCTGAGGATCGCCTTGGATATCGTCCGATGACCGCCACGTGGGTGGTCTGCACGGGGACATGAACCTCACCCATGTGGATCGATGACCTGGCACCTCCCGAAGAAGCACAACCTGTGTTTTCGCAGAATTCATCTATACCACATAATGGCATCGAACGGTCCGAATGCGAAGCCCCATGGATCGGTGATGTGGCCTGCTCAGAATTAGGTCCGCGTGACTGAGGATCCCGAGGCTGACGAGAGAGCCGTTGCTAATCACGCGCGCTGACACATGCGCCATCCGCACCCGCACTGGCACGTGCTCCGTCGTCCTCATCCGCGCCGGCCGGCTGGTTAAAGTCGATGGGGGATGCAGGAGGCTGGCGCGGTGGGCGGCACGGTCCAGCAGCATGCAACCAAGGTTCGAACAGCATCACCGTCGGGCCGACATCAGATGGAGTAACAGAGGGGCAATGCTCGAACCTGTGACCAACAACACCACATCTAAAACAAAAAAGGGGCAGATTCTCGTATTGTACCTGTTGGAAGAAACGATCGCCGGCGAGTAAGCGAATCCAGGTTCCCTGCTTGATGGGCACCGTGAGGTCGACTTCGACGCACACTCTAGCAGGGCCGCCAAGAGCATCCAGGGAAACTTCCTCGACCCGCAGCAGGGATCCAAAGGTTGTCGCGATTCGCCGCAAGGATGAAGAATTGCACAACTCAAGCGGGAGCCCCGGGAAGCGGAGCCAAAGGGGGGTAGCCATCTGGCAATCACCGTCGGGACGGAAGAACGGCGAGACTTGGGCGACCCGCAAATGGTGACCACGAAATTCCCAGGGACCGCCAATGAGTACCTCCCGCAGAGAATCAAGATGAATGAATTATCGAGTGTTGAGAAGCTCCACGGGGAGGCCGTGGCCCATAGCTTCGGTAGTTCCTCCCGCAGAGAATCAAGGTCTCCGACATAACGTCCGAGAAGGCACAAGCGAAGTGCCATTTCCCGATCCAGCGTCTCTGCCGTCGGAATTGTAACATCATCACTTTCTTTTATCTCCCGAAGCTGACGAGCCGACATCGGAACCGAAACAGCAGGACGTGAGCCGCGGACAGCATCCGCCCACGACCTACCAACAGATGGATTAGCCATGGATGGGGAAAATCTCCAGGGGGAAAAGAGAGAGGGAAGGGCCTTAGGAATGTGGGGAGGGAAGAAAGGTTGAGGGCGTCCCCGGCGGCGTGTCACCGGGGACGGGGTGGTGGTACTTTTGTTAGGGGTGGAGAGAGCTCATGGAGGCGACACTCTTGGGCGGAGCGGAGTTCCGTGAACCTAGATTTAGGGCTTTGGCTTCATCTTAGACTTGGAATAATGGTCAGTGATATTGCCATTTCCATAATGATTAATATGAATGTTCATACTTTATATATGATGATATGATTACATGTCTGCCATGCCATTATTATAGTGCATGATGATTATACATTGATATTGATGGATGACATGTAGATCACATGATAAGTACATGACATGCATATTGTTTCTTTCTTATTTTATAAGAAGATGATGATGCATATCATGTAGTAATCTTGTATAGGATCATATCATCGTATGCATGACCTTTACATATTCTAACCGGAGAAACTCTTGCACCTTGGATCCGTACAGGTGTGTAATGTTTGGATGGATGGCGGCTCAACTCATGACGAATACGATTACACAATGGTTTAGAATGTCGAGTCATCATGTTTTAGATTTTTTTTTACTATGTTGTTAAAGAGATGTTTTAATTGCTATTTGTAATGGTGTTTAAAGATGTTTTCAGTTCTATAATCATACTTTTGATATTTCATAAAGTTTTTCATATTTTTATTAAAAGAGTATTTTATTATATTTAATTGATTTTTATGCTTCCGTTATAATAGATGAAAAATCAATTTTTTCTTATTATTATGTGATGGTGAATGGGCTAACACAGTCGAATAATTCAATTGTCCTCGATAATTTGAAGGTGAAATTCGGGGTGTTACAATAATTCTTTTCACTCACACAGTAAATTCACATATGTTTTTTTCATATAAATTGAATAATTATTTAAAGACCGAGTTCTGTAGAATTTGAAACTTTGCCAGTTTGACTTTTCCAATTGTATGATATACAGATGTTTACCTAAAAAAATGATGATATATAACAAGGTGCATATTACATTTTCAATTAAGTAAATTTTAGAAATTATTTTGAAAAAAAAACTTGCTTAAAATATGGCCTACCATATATAATCACATTATAACGCAAATTATATCTGGTGGATAGAATTTAGTTAATAGAAGATAATATATTACGTTAGTAAAGTGGGAAAAAATGATGGAAGTAACATGTGCATTTAACTATGCAAGTTAGCACTTTTTAGCTTTTGTCAATTGTGACGGTTTTGAAACATCGTGATATTTCCTAGATTTTTTTTGGCAGCATAAAAATTAACATTTTAAGTAGCGTTTAGCGATTCAAATACTAATTTTTTATTTAGTAAATGATAAAAATAAATAACGTTTAGCATTCCATAAAAAAACTATTTTTATTAGTGTTTAGCGGAGGTTAGCATTTTATAAATTTTTCAAATTTTATACTTATTCAAATATATTATTTCTTTCTAAATTATTTTATTATTTTCTCATTTTTATTTATAATTATTTAACTATATTTCTTTTCATATTCATGTTTAATTAATTACAAATTATTTACATATTAAAAATAAATAAAAAATAATTTCATAATTAATATTTTTATAGCATCAGTGCATTATATAAAATTTATTGTCAATATAAATTTCTATATACTTTAACAAAAAAATTAGTTGTGTAATTTTATTTTATTTAATTAAGATATAAATATTTAATTTATTATATTATAATAAAATTTATATAGTGCTTAAATTAAATAATTTGTTATGTGTCTAATTATATCATTTTATATTTATTAGTTAATTCTACTGTTAAATTTATAAAGTACTTATTTGTTTTAATTTTTAACCGTTAATTATTATCTGCTAATTCAATCGTTATCCATTTGTCAAACTATTAGTAATGTCAATCAGAGCCTAATAGCATAATTCATAATTAGTATTCAAGTTGGACTAAAAAAAATATAGACAATTGAATTCTTTAATATTAGTTTGCTTTTTATTGACAATCTCTTAACTAATAACGTGATTAGCACAAATGGGGGCAACATGATACTACGTGCAAGATCTTTTATTTTTTTTATTGCATTGAACATATTTTCCCCTTTAGATTTTATTTTGCTCGTCTCAAATTTCATACATTTTCTTATACATTTACATGGATGGTAAACTTAATTCCTTTGTTCAACATTAAATGGATAAAAATAAAAATTATTATATTACAATCATGTTTCTAATCACACCATAATATCTAAAATTAGGTATGAGTTACTACTTACTACCCGCATAACGATGCATAACCAAAACTCTGGAGGGTCTAGAAACCCTGAAGCCAACTTGGAGCGTATAGAAGCCCCGAACCATTTTTTTTTATTCTTTTCAAATTAATTATTTTGTTTTTTAATTTCTTTCTATTTTAATTATTTTTAAAATCAATAGAATTTTGGTGTCAAATAAAAGAAAGAGGAAAATATTTTCCTAAATATACTTTTCTCTCATACTAAATCTAAAATAAGTTTCTATGTTTTCTAAACTTATATTCTAAAGAAATTTTTCTCTTGTGCTAAATATACAATCCGATATAAATATTTTCCAATAAACTATTTTATCCAAAAAAATCTCTAGAACTTTATTTTAATTAATCAATTAAGTTGTTGTTTTATCAAAAGTATATTTGGAGGTATCAAGTACCTTTTAATAATGCCAATTTTATGTTCACGACAATGATTTGGAAGAGATGAATATGTAATTTCTTATATGTATAAATATAAAAGATATTCGTAGACACATTAAATGATAAAAATATTATTTGGACAATAACAATAGTGTGCATGCACGTCTATGTGCGTGTATTGTGCGGGCGCGTGTGTGTTTGTGGGTGTGGGCATGCGTGTGCATGTGTGTTCAAACTCCATACCAATTAATATGATCAAACAGTGTTATGGATCTTGTGGGATGCTTGTGTTCAAAGCTTATTCCAATGAGTATCTAAATAATGTCATCGATCTTATCTTTTTTTTTAAAAATTATCTAGTTTTCAAACATATGCATCTACTCTATATATTATGATTGATTGGTCCAGTTTTACATCTCAGACCATTCATGATTTTGAGTCATCAAGGATAATCATTTCTTCAAAAGTAATAATACAATTCTCCATATCAACATTGACAAACTAATGCGAAAATATAACACAATTGCTATGTCTCAAATGTGTAGAATTTTTTGATGTTTCATAATACTAATTATATTCATCGAAATGATCAATTCCTCACGTGCCTCTAAACGCTTTTAATTTTTTCCCTTTTGCGATGTAATAATTAGACTTATTTTGAGTTGCTATACTTTTTATCGTTGGACTTTGAGTGATAAATTTAATCACAAATAATTATCTTCTTACATAAATTGCAAAAATAAAATAATTTTCTAACAAAGTGCAAAAGTTAATTAACTTTCAATCATTTCTTCTCCTTCAAATCCTTTAAAGACTAATTAACTTTCAAATAAATTTATGTTAAATAAAAATAAAAAATTTTATTGATTCACTCCTTATATGCATCTTTGCATTATCACGGACATTGTTATCACACATACGGTCATCCTTATTTGACGTTCAATTGTCTGTGAGATCCAAACAGAGAAAAATAACACACTTAGTATCCAATATAATATAGATGTGTATGATTACTTAATAGAGGGGATTTAACTTTGAAGAAAATAATCATGATAAGAATCAATAAAGAACATATTGAAAATATATTTTTTAGTTTTTTCCATTTTACCATTCTTTCTATTCTTAATAATTATTAATTGGTAGGTTGCACTACATTTTTTTACTTTAAGGCCCCATTTGGTTGGGGTGAAAGGAGATGAATCGATGAGAAGAGAAAGAAAGGGAATCGATTCTTCCTGTTTGTTTGAATCAAATTGGAGGAGAATTGAAGGGAAAGTCCCCTCATTTTCCATTCATTCTCCAATTCTTTCACTCCCAAATCGGGGTGAAAAAAAGAGGAAAGACACACTTAACATGTATTTCTATTTTTAATCATATAAATTAAACATATAAGTATATATATATATAATATAATCGTCCAAATAAAATTATCACTTAATATTATTCACTTTCCTTTCCTTTAATGACGTGAACCAAATAAGAGTAACTATTCACTCTCATTCTCCTGCATTTTCTACCCATCTTTTTCCTTCTCATTCTTTACCTTCCCTTCCCTTTAATGAAATTTGAACCAAACAGACCCTAAATTATGTCCTAAGAACATCTGTATATGTTGTTTAAGCTCAACCTTCTTGCTTTTGAATCACATTATGACATTTTTTTGCATCAATAAGGTCATGATAAATCAAGACAAGACTAGAAAGCAATTAAAGGCCCAAATACACACACATATTGGTCTTATATCATAAAATATATCAAAATAGGGTTGCAAGAACTTTCATTTTTTAACTATACTTTATTATAACTACTAGAACCCTCAATTCTTTAACTATACTTTAACAATCAATAGACATGAAATGTCTTGTTTAAAAGATTTTATCTTTTGACTTAACTTTCTAATGTACATTTTTTAGTTCATTATGAATCAATATAATGATAAAAATGTCAATTGATAATATAACAATTGAATTGGCATCCATTTCTCAAAATAAAATAGAATTAAGGTTAGGTATAGACAAAACTCAGGCTGAGTTTGTCACGGACACAAATCATGTGCAAGGTGACGCGGGTAGTGTTCCGCCAACCTTCACTTGAAAAAATTTCATCATAATCTGGGGCAAGGCCGAGGTGGCTCGAGCGAGGTGCAATAGAACTCTTATTTAACTTGTTCAATAACATGGACTAGGTATAACTAAAACTCGAGTCAGGTTGATTCGGCTGATGCTAAAAACTCGCAGCTTCGTCAAGTAGGAACTCGAGACGGGTCCTCCCAAATTTGGGTCGGGTACAAGGCAGCTCAATCCCATTTTTCTTTTATTCTTTTTTCAATTGTAACACTAAAGACAACCCAGGTTGGGTCCATGGTGACACGGACTAGATATGTCAAATTGATGAACATTGTCGGTTCTCGTTAGGAACCCATCCAAGCATGACAACACTCAGGCCGAGACACACATCGAACACTTGTATAATACTATTATTACCGGAATTCAAAACCCATGCTAGATTTTATGGCACGTGTGGTTGGGTCGACCAAACAAAACTAGGGCCGGGTTACATGGATTCCGAGCTACATCAAATTATAATTTTGGACGAATTCGACGTCGATTACGTCAAGTAAAAAAACATCACAGAACTCAGAACAAAATTTGGTAAACTCAGGTCGAGTTATGGCACAACAAAACTTCAATGATTTTTCCTTAATTTTGGTCGAAACTTCAAGTATAAAACAATGTGATTTCTATAAATAAATTTATGGAACTTATTTTTGAATAGGAGAACACAAATAATAACTTTAACTTTCTTTGACTTTATTAATTCTATTAAGAAATCGCATACAAAAGTTAATTCGAATTTGTACGTACTTTGTCTTGTCAAAATTAGTTGAATTCGAGACTTTGGGTGATTATTTAAGTGTCATTAGGAGTCCTAACTCAATCTTACTTCAGCTTCATCCCTAATCCTCTTCTAATTATCTTTTCTTTTAATCTATCTCTCTTAAATACAATTATCCCTATTTTGAAATTAAATAATTAATTACTATTCTCATTTTTAGAATAAAATAATATAGTATTATTTTAACTTTTAGATATTTTTGAACTTAAAACTTTTATTTTAGCTCTCATTGGGAGCCTATCATATTTTAAAGTTAAAGGTAAAGTAAAAATCAAATTTGAATCCTTAATCTTAATCTTAATCCTAATTCCTATTTGAATTAGGTCTTATCTTTTCTCTCTTTCCTATTTCTTATTCAATGATTCTTTTTATTTCTTTTCAAACTTTACTTTAATTATCTTCTTAAATAAGTACTCAATTTTTTAAAATTTAACCATATGAAATCTTTAGAGATTTAGTGTCCCCTTAAATATGCTTTTTTCTATTTCTAAGAAAATGCTATTCAGACTATCTATAAGATCTTTATCTGAATAAAAGAATTTATGTCTGCTGCATCATTGAATTCAATAAACATAAATATTACCAATCCTTAGTCTAGTTGTCCCTAATGCAGTATCAATTAATATGTGTATTTTACGGAAAAAATGTGTATTTTACATCTCTATTTTTAAAGATGGCCCAATTTAAACTTTTTGTCATCCTATAATCAATAGCATCAATATTTATGGACTTAGTGAACATACTTGTATATAATTTGTGGTCATCATTGCCTCAACTAAAAACCCTTTAGGCAACCCCAATGAAATAACATACATGGTGTATTTATTAAAATGTTATTTTTTGTGGCACATATGCAATATTATTATTATCCCTACATAACCCTACATTAATGTAAAAAAAATTTTTGTGAGATGTATTTTTTTATGAATTATTTATCATATCATGACTATATATACTTAATGCTATAATATAGTTTACATTAATTAAAAAATTGTGTGCAGAATATTTGCTTATGGTAGTGTTTGGATGATGATTTTTTAGCAGAAACACCTCATAAAATCTCGGCGGGTCCAACCATAACTTCGGTTCTGATCAACGCAATGAATTCTCAAAAGTTCTAGCTAAAAGTCCTCATCTCGATCGAGAACTTGCAAGTTCCGTGAACATGCGAACTTCACTTTTTTTCATTTCCAACTTTACGGTGGGTTCCACTTATTTCTCTTTCTACTTAATATCACGTATTGTATTTTCAAATATCACTTATCTACTTAATATCAACACCTTTTCATAAAAAAGTGAATTAATTTAAATGTTTTTATTATTATTTTAAAACCTTTTCATGTCAACTTTTATTATTATATTAAGATATTGTGCAACCCCCACTCCCTCCGTCTCTCTGCCTGCGTGCATGCACCGGTGAAGCATGCAGGCAGAAGGAGGGGGGGGGGGGGGTCGCCCCCCTGCGAGCTCTCATCGGAGCTCCCCCCCCCCCCCCCTTTTTGCGTGCATGCATGCGCCGGCGACGCACACAGACAGAGGGGTGGCTTATGAGCTCTCGCCGAAGCTTGCGACCCCCTCCCCCCCACCTCGAGCTCCGGCGGCACATGTAGGTGTTGCCCTCCTGTGCGCGTCTCTGCCGGCTACTGCTTCGCAAAAGGAGACAGGCATTTTTATTTTTTAATTATTTAATATTGCGACATCATTGTCATGTTTACGTGGGTAGAGAAAAGATGTCGCCACGTCAGCTCCGTGATCGGGAGACGGCCAATCGCAGGTAAAGATGGCATGAGTTGAAACAAATTAAAAGATGGAGGACATTCGTATTACAAAATGAAGTTGGAGAGTATCACTGAGCAAGCGTCAAAGTTGGAAGGCATTTGGCATAATTTACCCATCAAATCAACTTTTTAATTTTCCATCATTATATTTTTCATCCAAATACCAAAACTAATTTTTTCTATTCAATCGATTAGTCCTCGAGAATTAGTAAGAACTTAAGTTCATCAATCCAAACACACCCTATATGAAGCAATTAGTAGTTTAGTACTTGTACACACAAATTTAAATACTTTAATTTTAAAAATTTATTCTATAAGTAATTAGATGCAAAAAATGAACGCCATCTTTTTAGAATAAACTAGTGTGATGGCCCGCGCGATGTGTGGATGATGCAAAATTAGATTAATCATATATTTATAAAATAATTAAATATTAGTTTTATATATTTTAATATTACTTAAAATATAATAGTTATAAAATAGAGAAATAATCTATTGCCTATCCGATTCCCTTTGTAATCCATTTATTTTTTTCTTTTTAAAAAATAATGTTCTCATTTAAGTTTTAGATATTGATTTATTAATCTATTTCTTATATATATATATAGATTTCATTATATATAAGCATATATTATACTTGTTTTGATTGCACTCTGATTATCTATAAATATGTTAAATGGACATACATGATGAATATTTGGCAATAGACATGCAAATATTAAATTAACCTTATTTTTTTTATCAATGCTTATATATTGTTTTGTGTTTAACATATCATAGATAGTTTTGCGTTACAAACAAATTATATCTTCTAAAATTATTCATATTGCTTGAATTTTGAAGTCATGCATGCAACTATGTTTTGGTAATACAAAATATTTAACTTGGCATGTATAGAAAAGAATTATCCAATAATATTTTTTAATATTGATGTAGGGATAAACACCAATCATTATTCATGAGAGCACAATCACTACAACAATATGCAAAACATATCAATAATCTAAATTCATAGTTTCTTCATTGCTAAAATAAAAAGGTTTCACTCTTATTTAAAGTTAAAAATAAATACATTTACACAAAATTTCAATAAATAATTTCATCTATGAAATATAGTATCATTAAAAAATATATTAGTAATTAATTTTTAAAATTAAAATGTGTTATGTTTTGATATTATATAACTCAATTATTTAAAAAATCAATCATATCACATGTACCCACATTATCAAAGAACTTACCATGTGATAATTTCATTAATGAAATATATTAGAAATATATGCATTACTTTCATGCTATAAGAGTTTGCATGGAACATGTGTTATATACATGGATAACACCATTTTTTTATTTATAATCATAAAATAGTTCAAAGACTTATAAGAAGATGACATAAATTCAACATTGAAGAAAAAAATAATATAGTACAAAATTTTCCACCCTTCTACATTAATAATATTTTAAGAAGGAATAAAATAATATAATAAATTCCAGAAATA
Organism: Pontederia crassipes; assembly: GCA_030549335.1. Classification (NCBI taxonomy): domain Eukaryota; kingdom Viridiplantae; phylum Streptophyta; class Magnoliopsida; order Commelinales; family Pontederiaceae; genus Pontederia; species Pontederia crassipes. The sequence continues at coordinate 45,074,129 of CM060190.1, forward strand.
AATATCATATTTATCAAATGAAAAAATATTATTCATAATTAACAGAAAAAAACATAGTAATAACAATATCCTAAAACAAAAAAAAGGAATCCAATTATCACCTTATTTCAAATGAATTGTTTTATAAAACATAAAATATTGTTATAAAAATATTTTATAGAATAATTAAAATATTCTAAAATGAATTAAAATGAATTTGACTGTCACATAAACAAAAAGGAACTATTTAATAGTACAAAAAATCATGGTCGCAATCATGATAAAAAGATTAAATTATTTGTATTTATTTGACATTAACTTCTTGAGTAATAAAAATTTAACATTTTTTTTATTTTCAATATATAAGTACATGGTCACAAAAAAAATCATAGATCATTCATAGAACACTCGTATAAAAATTAATCATTTGACAAATATAATTAAAAATAAAAATCTAATAAAATAGCTCATATGAGGCGTATCATTATAGAAATGTTATTAGCAATTAAATTATTAAATAAAAAATTATTATAGAGATAAATGAAATATATATATATTATTAAAACATTTTTTCACATCATATTAGTCACTAATGAAATATTTATTATTAACTAAATATCTATTTTGATTGATTAATATTATTTATGCGTATTACTTTCATTACAGTAGTTATTCCTTTTAGTTAAATTTTCAATTATTTTACAAATATTTTTTTTGTTCCCATAAAAAATTAATAGTTATATATGTCTACAATCCACATATGAATTATTGTCCTGTTAAATAATATTTCTTTTAATTTAGTGATATATAAAGCTATTTTCTATACATGGTTCAAAAGTAATTTTTCACAATATCATGTATTAAAAAATATACTTATTCACTTTATTTTATTTATGTTAATTTGGTCATCTATTAATTTCTTCTCATTCCACATTAGTCTTTTAATTATATATAGATACTTAATTGAATGTGAATATTCTCAACTTATTATTATATATCCGTTGGATATTGAATTAATTAATTTGGTAAATTATAATATTTTATTTTTATAATTATTTGCTTATTGCTTGGACACCTATGATACATACGAAATAAATGTAAGAAAACCTAAGAGTAGATTAAACTAATAATAACATATAGAGAATTTATATTATTTTTTACAGAATTTGATTGTTAATTATTAAAAAATAACAAATTTTTTGTCTATCTAGAATAAATATTTATGCTTATCTAACACTATGCATAATAGTAAAGCTCTGTTAAAATAATTTATTCATCGTCAAATATAATAATTTCTATCAAATGGTTATGCGTAATTGTTATTCAATACTCACCAATTAAAATAATTACATAGTTAATGATATTTTTTAACTCTCATAATTAATCACTTCATAATATTTAATTACAAACTAATGTCCAATCACCATGTTAATCACTAATTTAATTAATTATAAAATGTTAGAGGACATTGACTGATTCATGTATTTGTCAAAAATGTTATTATCCTTTCAAGGTATCATTATTTTAATAGATAATATGTTTGAGGCTAGAAGTTCAACAATTATTATGTGTACAAAATAATTATTATATGAATTAAATTAACAACATGTTAACAAATTGATATTGTACTTTTTACATAAATGATCATTTATCTACATTATGCAGAGAATATATTACGAAATAATTGACAAAAAATTAAATAGTTAGTAGGGTGCTACTGCCCAAGGAAGAAAATAAAATTTTCATATATCATATAAGATTCGTGGATTATTATGTTAACAATTAAATTTCGGGGAGAGGGGAGGGGGCGGATGGGGAATGAGAAAAATACTCTCACCTAGAGAAAATTATGTAGTTTGTTGTAGGTAACTATAAGATGGCATTATATTAAAAAAATGAGACGATTTTGAAATGAGATAACCACCATCGACAAACTAATTTATTAACTGTCCACAAAAAAATATCACATATTAATTCATTTTTTTTCTTATGAAAGTGGAAACAACAATAGAAAAAGCCAAAAGGTATGATTATAACAACTTACGTCATACGTTCATAATTAACTTCTTTCTTTCTAACTTAATATGAATGAGTTTACATAGCAATACATTAATATTCGAATCAGGTAACATATAAAAAAAGAATTGTTTTACCCTTTCCCGATTAGTGCCAATTTGTTTGCAATTATGGCTTATTATCCACGATGTGAATAAAAGGGCAAGATATGCATGGACGTAAGACAAATAAATTTGTATCTAATGACGTGTTGATTAATTTAAAAATTAGTTTAAATAACAAAACGAAATTCACATCTACTTAGGCAAGAAAAATTACATTGTTCCTTTCTACGTTTCCTATTCATTTACTAGGTGTGATTGCTTACTATATATCATACATCTACAACAAAAACTAATATTTAAATTACGAACCCTTGTTGCTCCTAACATGGTTGCGAGTATAGATATTTGGTTAGTTGAAAAAAACAAATACATTATTTATTAAGAAATAATATATATGGAATGTCTGGGGCATAATTTAAATAACCAAGCCAAGTAGCAAGATGACAAATGGAGGTTAAAATATTTAAATTCAATTGAAAAAATAATTAACATGGAAAGGTACATATAATTTAAATTTGTGTGATGTCGTCGTACAAATAACATATATATATATATTATGATACAACTATATAAAAGGTAATAACCTATTTAATTTGGGAAATTATCATATGATCAAATAATTTATATTAATTATGATGACAATGTAATTATTATAGAAATTTCTAAATGCATGATAGAATTTAAATTTTAAGAAAATAAAATAATTTCGCTTGGAACTAAATTATCATCCCCATATTTTTACCTACATTGAATCCCATATCACTTTACGAAACTAAACATGACGGTATATTATTTTTTCCCTAATTTGATATCTATATATACAAATAACTTGGTTTGTAATGTCATTAATAATAATAATAATAATAATATTATTATTATTATTATTATTATTATTATTATTGAAACTGTATATAGAAATTAAGTGACAATTAAAAAAGTAGCTAGCATGCGAATTTTCTAAACTGATGATTAGTTAGTATTAGTTTTTTCTAAAGTAAATAATTTCATAAATATTAAGCTTTGATATCTATTAATTTACAATAAAAAAATAGATTGACAAAAAATATGTATTATAAAATTTTAAACTGTACTACCTTCTCTTTGTGACACAAAGCAACTCTCTTTGGTTACTCATCTGTGATAAAAATAAATAATCTACAAAATAAAAATGTCAATTATGAAATTATTATAGCATATAATATTATCTGAAAATCATGTCAACACTCAAATTTTTTAAAAATAGAAGAGTTACGATAACAATTAAATCCAAATAAGTACATTCTGACCACCATCTCTTATCCTATCATTTTTTTCAAAGAAGCTAACCTTCAATAGTATTTATTTTGCCCAATTCAAGAGGAAAAAGCTAACCCTCATATGATATTAATTTGCAATAAAATCAAATAGCCAAGTGCGAAGAGATAAAAAAGAAGATTCTCATCAAAGAAGAGGATATATTGACAAGGTAACAAATTGAGAGAACAGCGAAAGAAAACAATGATGAAATTTTTATCTTTTTCATGCACATTCAAAGTGTAGCGACTACGCCCAATACGTAACTTGGAGTTGTCTCTTGAGAGTATTTATAGATAATTTGAAAAAAAAGTATAGATTTAGGCAGTTGCTGAAATGTGAGTATTTGTAATTTTTTTATAAATCTATTGATAAGTTAGGAAGTTAAAACAACTGATAGTTTTTTATTTAATTTTTAAAAACATGTTGATAGTTTTTTTTAAAAAAACATTTTCTTATTGTAATTTTCTATTTAATTTTTGGAAATAATAATAGTTGTTGTTATATAGTTTGTCTTAATTTTTTTATCAGACTTTGATTAAGATTCTTATTTCTAAATAATTTATTAAGATTTTAGAATAATTATAATATGCAAATCTCATCATTAATCATTAGAAAATGTAGTTACAAATTAATATTTAAATTAAATTAATTAAATAGCTATTATGGAGGATAATGTAAAGATATTGAGTGATCGTTTCTATTTTATATATTTATTATCATCCTAATAGAAATTGTAATCTTCCTATTTTAAATTATAAAAAATTAAACCTTTAAGTGTTGGGCGCACATTAATTTTTTTAAAAAAAATATATGTTGTCATGTTTCTAAGAACGGTTATGGATAGTATCAAGCACTAATTCAATAACTACTATTTTTTTATTACTTTTAACTTATTAGATGCCTAATGTCTGTTACGCGAGTATGCATTTTATAATGTTTTATTACTTTTAACTTATTAGATGCCTAATGTGTGTTACGTGAGTATGCTTTTTATAATAATAATATGTTCTAGAATATTTATCAGTTATCACTCTATCATAATGAATAATTGATCATCATTTGAAATAATGACGTAAGACTACTTTAAGACATATTTACTCAGAAATAAGTAGTCAACATAGAAAATTTACTATTTTGACTCTTGTCAACCAGTACTTATGCCAAGTGTCAACTTCTCCTTATATACTACCTTCCTTTTAATATAGTATAGATTTAGATATGGCTTGGATCATTTGAATGATCAAATCTAAAATTCCAGGGACTCCATAACATAGACAATATCATATAAAATGTTAAAATATCAAGGTCTTACAGGTTTAAGAGAGATCAATTTTAAAGTTTATAAAATCTCAAATATGGAAAATTTGGTATCAATTTGTGAGGTATATTCTAATCGTTTGGTTATGTGAAACTAGATATTGATTAGTTCGGTCACTCCATGCACAGTCACACATATTCATTTCTGGTCATCCAATTTGGCCTAATTGTTGTCTAATTTCATTACAACGAAGATGTCTTTAATCCTTGGGTGGCCATCTAGACACTAGAGTGATTTTCAGAAATAAAACTTCCAATCAACCAATGATGGTTCCAGTCGAACAACCTAATTGGTCAAAGTTTTAGTTATTTGATCGATTGCTTAATCTCCTTCAAATTAACTCGACCTATTGAAATGATCCTATTAAGTACTTGTCTTATCAATATGTGATGTGATATAGAAATATAATGTTCCATTTACTTTGATTACTTGGTGATATTATTTCTAGGTTGTATTCAAATATGAGATCAATACATTGATTGATGATAGGAAAGTTGTTTTGACTTTATAATCTTTTATGTTATGCTATGATTACTTTATTAACACTAGTGCGATGCCCGCATGATGTGTGGGCAGGGTATGTGTGTTTATTATTTTATATTTATATTTAACAAAAACTTTAGAAAAAATATATTATTTTTAATCATTTGTGACTATTTCATTTAAAAATAACATATTTTTAAAAATATATATTAAAATAAACTCTATATATGACAATGCACAAAGATAAATTAACAGAAATCCAAATTATATAATCTATGAAAGTAATTTCTTTCTAAATAAAGTATTCGTTATTTAACTGGTATTCATTTAGTATTTATTTAATTGGTATTCATTTCTCCAATCGTATGTAGAAATTTTCAATTAGTTTTTTAATTAATCAGCACATTCACCTAATACATTATTTTTTATATTTACATCACAAACATACCTACTATATTTTAGTGTTTAAGAAAGATTTTATATATAATAATTAGCCTATGTGATAAGTTAATTATTTAAACATGCATGCATCCGTCGTAACATGAGAGTCCATAAATCACTTACTACTATTTTTGTTACATCCCACCATAGCCATGTATACTACACTATTTATTTGTACATGCACTTATCTATATATTAAAAGAAAAAAACAGCACTCATATACACAATTTTGATAGGATATTATTTTGCTCAAAATAATTTCTTAATATATATATATATATATATATATCATCGCGAGCACACACACATATAATTTCTTAAATGGCACTTACATATATCATTGATGTAAAAAATTGTAGGTAGAACACCAAAATTAAGAAAAAATTGATGTTCTCTAGAGACATTTTTATTTGAAATAGTTTCAAAAAAGAATTGCAACAAAAATATAAAAGAAACATACCTTTTCTTATGAAAAAAAGATAATATTAGTTTAGGGTTGAGATAGAAAATGGACGATATAGTTTAAATGGAAAATTTATGAGTGCATAACTTGAAATAGAAAATGGAGGATATCTTTGATTTTTTATAATTATATAATAATTTAAAAAATAAGAAAATGACAAGAATCTAACAGTAAATAAATAAAAAAATGTACTACAAAATAGTGCATTGAGAATAAAAACTAAATTTATGAACTAAACAAATTTTATGAATATACCATAGTGATTGAGAAAAATAATTGATATGATCGGAAAGAAAAAAAATAGCATAGACAATTTTACTTAGAGGCATGGAATGTCATATTTGAAAAGTAAAAATATACAATAATTCTCTTATGAGAAATTAAGGGCACAAATATAGGAGTAATTAAAGTAAATTATAAACTATAGAAACAATTTCACTTATACATTAACAATACTTCGAAGAAATAAAAATATATTAAAATGGTATATACACATGAAAATGCTTAAACAAAAAATAAGAAGAATTCCTTATGAGAAATAAATATATAATACTTCGCATTTGAGAAATTAATGACACAAATATAGTAACAAACAAATAATATACTATAAAAACTATTGTGATTGTAAGCTTATCATACTTTAAGAAGAAACATAGATTATATTAAAATGCCATACACATATAATAATGCTTAAAGACAAATAAAATGATTGTAATAATAAAAAAAACTTATTATGACAATGTTCTAAAACATGTTATTAAGAGTTATTTTGTAAGGAATTAATCCACAGAAAAAAATATTCATAGATATGAAAGTGTTGAAAGGCAAATTAAAAGGGTTATCTTAAAAAGTAACTAATAAGAGAATTGTAAGTGTTTACTCGGATCATTGGGCTAGAGCACAAAAAGCACTTCAATTCATGGAGACATGGACCATGACCATGACATGATGTTGAAAACCTTAATCCATGTGGTGGAGACATGTATGAGAGTATTTATAGGTTGTTCACTTAAGTTATATTTTGACATTGGTAGTGGACAGTTATAGATTATCATTATCCACAATTCCAATAATTGATAACATTTTTTATTATTAACTTATTCATAACTTATAAAGTTAATTATTTTACATGCTTGATAATATTTATTTAAAATCATTGCTAACTTTTACGGGGTGTTTATCTAGAGGTAATTTTTATAGATTACCAGATAATGTTATATTAAATTATCTGGGCCCACCACATTACCCTATTCGTTGTCTATGAAGTGGCAATCCAGATTGCCTAGTGGATGGTAGGCAATCCACATTACCACCTGAGTTGTAATTTTTTAAATTTTAACTTTCACGTTTGTCCTTTACGATTTTATTTAAATAAATTTTAAAACACATCAAATAAATTATAATAATAATTAAATAAATTATAAAATTAATCAAATAACTATTATAATTATTATGACTATATTATTAATATATTTTAAATATATATATATATATTAATTATTTTATAAATTGTAAATTTATGGGTGAGAATATATATTTGTGATTTAAGTTTACGAAATTAAAAATAATTTATATATCTAGACATAATTCTTTTAATCAGGGGTGTATTAGTAAAAATGATACATTAACTCATAAATTTGTATTTTCTTATAAATAACTAATATGAATTGTCAGATAGATTACTTATGCATACTAAATAATGTAATGTACATTGCTATCAATTTAACAAGTGATAATTTTTCTGAGAGACAATTTACACTGCTAGGCAATGTTGAATAACAATGCAGAGAACACACCCTTATAGAAAACAAAGATATTTGTTATCTTATTTTTGTTGTTATTCCCATTTCCTTTAATATACATCACAATACTCATGTTTAGTGAGAAAATTAACAATTCATTTAATATGATTTAACTGATGAACATATATGTCCCATGATATATTAATGCCAAGTGTAATTACTCCTTGCTTATTTCTCTTTTTTTAATATAGAAAGCATATAGAATGGATAATATACCTTTTGCACTTGAAGGAATAATAAATTGTAATAAAATTGTGCGAAAAAAGAAGACATGGAACTAATATTTATTTTTTATTAAGTTCTTTTAATGAGTATATAATTTCTACCAAGTCACATAATGAGCAGGTTTTTTGTTTTGATTCAGTTACTATAATTATTTAGTTAGTTAAACATTCAAATTCTTTAAACGTTATGATTCCAAGTGAGCCATTAATAAAACTACTGGTCAAAATTTATTCAATGATTGCATTTTTATTTCAGTTATGTAATGGATATAATTATTTTGATTAAGTTACCATATTTATTTAGTTAATTAATAGTTAAATTAGATTATATGATATTATGTTATCTATAACTAAAATCAAATATTTGTAGAATAAAATGAAACTAACATGTTAACAATTAAATATTATCTACAATTATTATTTAAAATATAACCTTTAATAATATCATAAATTCAATTCTAAATATTTTATTTATCATAATTTATTCAAAACTTGACTTATTCTCCTTGCACATTATATTTTAATAGTAAATAGATGTATTTAAATCAGGTGAGATAATAGGTTTCATTACTTTAAATCATTATGCTGTAAAGCTTATTTATATAATCTTATATAATTATCATAACTATCTAATTTTTTAAAATATGTATTTAACATTATTAGGAATACTTGTCATCACATATTTATGCCAAGTGTCTTCTTTTTGCAAACTTCTTTGTTTTTAATATAGTATAGATAACAGCTATAACTTGAAAGTTCTCTGTTTAATATATGTAAGCATAATTCTAATTCAGTCAACTTGTCAAAAATTGTGTAAATAATGTTTCATGACGGTTTATATGTTTGGATAATAAACTACATAAAAAATAAATTTAAATTTTGTTAGCTTTAAAGTAATTCAAGTTTAATCTTATATATATTCAGATATTAATTTGACAAAAAAACTTTTGAATGATGTCAAAAATTATAATTTTGAGAAATAATATTCTTTTAGAGCCTAAGAATTTTATCATAAAATAAATTTATCATAATAGATAAACAAAAATAAAATTAGCTTGACATAAATAAAGGTTTTATATGCTTGAGTTTTCTTAATTGTGTGTACATGTAAATGTAAGTGTAAGTTGTAATATGCAATAAAAAATTCTACAACCATTATACATTCAATAATGTGGACATGATTACATAGTTTAAACTAAAATTAACAAACTAGCTTTGAATTTGATAGAAGTTGAATTTCAAGCATATAATCATCATTCAATTCTCTAAAATTGTTGGTCGTATATTAGTTGTATAAAATTGATTCTATGTTAGCCTCGTGTAAAAATTGATTGTATGTAATATTTCCCTTTTATTATGCATAAATGGAAGAATGATCGATTGAATTTATGTATGTAGATCTATGGTTTGGATATAATGATAAAATTAAATTTACTGATGAGAGTCCACATAAGTTATAAGGGTAGGATTTAAATCTCAATATATATCTAATCAAACTAATAGCTATAATCTAACATCAATTATGAGGGGAAGATTTAAATCCAAGCTAGGTCAACATAAGAAATTAAATAAATGTATGTACAATTAGGATTAAAAAAAATTATATCGGACAATTGCAATTATCTTGGATAACACAAAAAGGCTATGATCTAATCTTGCAATAGAGTGAGGATTGAGATTTAACACATAAATGGATAGATCTAATAACGGAATAAATAAGCAACCGAGTTTTAATGCATATAAATGGATTATATATGAACATAAAGAACTAGTTGATGTATGATGACCCTAATTTAGTATTTATTTTATGGTTTAGATCAAATCTTTATTAGTAATCATATTTGATATCTTTCAAGTTTCAGCGATGGTTATGATCAAGGGAGCTTGACTTCACATTGAGAAGTTCATGTCTGACGGTCCATGGGAATGGTCCAACGAGCATGCACAAAGCCTCTCGAACCATCAATTTAATTTTTTCCCTCTCAACGCAGTAGCGAGCAAGCATAGGATAAAATAAAAAAAGCTAGAGATTCTTGATGTCTTTAATACCAATGTGTAATTATGAATTGATCGTAACACTCTCAACTCAATTAAGATATTGCTCGATTTGAGCTTATGTTTCATATGGATTTAAAATATGTCTTGATAGATGAAGGGGCTAATTATATATGACCTCTAACTATATTAGTAGTTTGCCCATGTAAAACTATGCAAAGTTGTCAATATCAAGATATTAACTAAACTCATTTTGTGTCCTGTAAACTCGTAACATGAAATTGTATCGTAAAATCGTAGAGTATATGTCACAAATATAATTAGTTATGACGAGCATGTTAAATTTATTTGTTAAAAAACTTATAGCATATGGTATAATTAGAAAAATTGAAACCAAATAAATTTTAACAACTTCAACTATATATTCTATTACAAAATATATGGTATTTGTGAAATAGGTGATAATAATTGTCTTTGGAAAATAGAAGCTATTTGAGCTAAAAAATAAATAAAATTTGTATTGCAAAGGTATAAATTACTAAATAAAAGAATGAATATCTTGAATTGTGATTCTACTTATCTTACAAAAGTTTTTTTTAAATAAGTTGGATTGTAAGACAATTTTGAAGGCAAGACTCTATAAACAGAAAAGAAAAAGAATTATGAATTATGACTCAAAACAACTGAAGTGAAATTTATGAACTCAATGTAAGATAAAAAAAAAAAAGAAAAGGTCCGATAATGAGGTTACCATTAATGTTGATGGCAGTGAGCTAACATTGATCACGTTGAACTAATTGCAGTGAGATAAAGATGAAGAAATTATAAGATTGTAAGAGTTGAGGCAAAATCAATATCTTCAAAGTTTTTTTTTTGTGATTAAAGGAGTGAAGAGATTTAACGACTAAAATAACTATAGTCATCTTTATCAATTAATACTTTTTTCGATTATAAAATAAGGTTCATGAACTCGATTCAAGGAAAATAAAGACTAAAAGTAAAAGGGCATATACATCCTTCTAATAGAAATTGAACTCGTGACTTATAGTGAAGTTATGCACCTCTACACACTTGTTCCCATCAATTAGAACCTTTAAATCCAAGCATATTTCATTGTTTTCTCACTTGTAACACATGTATTAACAAAATTATATTCATTCATGAAAAATATACATATTTATTCTCAATAAATCTCTTATTTGTATTTAATCAAATATCCATTGTCACTACATCAAATACAATTTTAATCGTCAAATTATATGCACGTATGTGTAATTATTGTGAAGATTTAAAGCCCATATATATAGTTATGACACGTTTGGTCCATTTAAAACCTTTAATTTTTTTACAACCCAATTTTATTTTAGTTTCCTTATTAAGGCAGGTTTATTTTATGAAAGAAACTCTTAGGTTTGCAACAGAATATTAGTTTCTCAAAATTATAATTTCTTAAATATTTTCGAAGTTTTACAAATTGATGTCAAATTAATATGTGTGCATATATATTATACTAATATTGAATTACTTCAAAGCTAGCAGATTTCAAATTATTTTTTAATAATTTGTTGTCCCAAAAAGCTATTAAATTTGGAAAAACATGATTTGCGTAAATTTTGACAAGTTAATTGAATTGTAAATATATGCATATATATACATACATTTGTCCCAAAACCATATATTTAAAATTAAGTTTAACACAGTTAATAATAAATTTATTCACGAATAAATTTTATTCTAGTACAATGAGCCTTTAGTTCTCTTCCACTGTTGGGCCAAAATTGGATCACACTAGAAACTCAGATGAGCCCACTCTCTCTGCTTTTCATCTCTTTCCTCTCGTTTGAGCGGGAAAGAAGACAAAGCAAAAGAGATGTCCGGGTTCTCGTTCCCTGAACGCCCGGCGACGGAGATCGCCGCCGTGCTCGCCGAGACCGGCATTGCCGACGTCCGACCAGAGGATCTCTCTAATCCCACCTCCGACCTCGTCGCTGCCATCTACTCTAACTTCCTCTCCTATGTCGACCCACTCGGGTTCGCTCTGCACCAATCAAGTTCCAAAACCCTACTCCTGTGTCTAATTCGTTTTCTCTTCTTCTTATCCTTCGTGTTTGCGCAGGGATGATTCTGATAGCCAGATTGCCTTCAGCGCGCTGGAGGTGTTGGATAATCCGGACTACCATGTATACGCCATCCGGGTCTTCAACCTCTACCGTAAGGTAAAAGGCCTGCTCGAATCCATGCGATACCCGGGATTAAACCTTAGAGACATCCTCCGGCCGGATCCCAGGCGCACCATTCATATCCTCAGCACCGTAGTTAACTTCATCTTCTACAGGTACTGTGATCCATCTGTTCTTTGGGTGATGGAGCTAACGAATTCTAGAGTCGTCGCATAATCCAAGTTTTGTTCTAAGGTTTGGGTGGTTGAATTGGTTTGTTTAGAGTAGCTTTATTACATAATACACGCATGGTTTCATTCAAATTTTGGTTCCTAAGGTTTCCAGTCTTTTTTTTTTTGAAACTTTGAAATGCTTGTTCTTTCACTTCTACTTTGGATTTCATAATTTTTTACTCTATGGTTCTGTTTTGCATTAAAAATCTTATTTATAAAAGTTGTCAACTTTCCTAGCTATAAAAAGTTAATTGGAAACAAAGTATTCCATTGTTTCCTAGCTTAAGCTTCTGGAGAGACTGTAGGTAATGTGTTGATATCTTCGGTATTCCTTTTATGGAGTTAATATCCTTCTTCTTTATTGAATTTTCCATGCAATGAAGTTTATCCCTAAAAAGCAGATGGAGTGTAGCCAGTCATTGTTCCAACCATTACACACGTTGGAGGATGGCATCAACTAATGTGAATAATGAGAATTATCTTGATGTGGACTTGCTAATTTATAGAAATTATAAATACGAGTTGATCTTGGCTAGAGTTACTTGAACTCTGATTTTTGTTTGGAGATTTTAACTAATAGGGAGGAAAAGTTGAAGATGTTGCAACCAATAGTGGAACAGTTCCCAGAGTATGATGAACAAAGGGTTAAATTTGAGCAGAAGATTAATGAGGTGCTTTTTATGTTTTTCCTTAAAATTCTCCTTTTTGTTCTGTATATTTATGTTATTATATGTTGTAAGAGTTGAGACAGAAAAATCGGCAAAAAACTTGCAGATGAACAAGGCTATTTTGGAGCATGAAGTTTCATGTGAGAAGGAAGAGCCTGTAGTCCAGCAGCTGGATCCCGAGGTCAAGGACTTGCGGCAGACCATACAAAACTACAACAAGCAGCAAATGAACTTGAAGACTGTTGCCAAATCACTCAAGGAGAAGATTGATGCGATTCAAGCCAAGGTGACACTTTTTTCCCTTGGTTGATTTTTCTTAAATTGAAAACAACATTGATCCTAGAATGAAGGTTTGTATTTTTTTAACTTAAGCAGACAAAATTTTCAGTGTGCTTTACTGATCTGGAATAGGCGGTTAGACAACATTTTTGGACAAATGCATAGGTGCACATTTTTCTTCGTTAAATAAAGAAAATGAAGTAGACACGCTATTAAGAAAATAATAGGGAAGTAAAACATAAGTTAAAATAGTTGATGGGTACCAATATGAGAATATTTGAATCATACCTGTGTTATTATCAACTTACCCTTAGATATTTAAAAATTCAGCTGCTTAGTTACCAGTCAAGAAGTAGTCTCCACTGTGAAGATTAATTGATGTAATGAAAATTGAAACTAGACTGAAACTCAGGCTTCATGCTTTAATGGATTGGTCATACTGAGTAGTTTAAACTTTAAAGACATAAAAAACAATTGACATTGTCAAACGAGACAAACTGTAACAGGTTTGCATGGGAACTTGCCCTCTCTATAAATTTGTTTTTTTAGGACTCTTTATAAATTTGTTGCTCAGGCGTTGAATTATTCCTTTCTTCTTAACATGCAATATTATTAATTGTTTATGTCATCCACTTTTGCACTCAAATCATATCATTTTCTTGTTAAATTTTTTCCTTCTTTCGTTTCTTCTTGCAGATACCTGAAGCTGATTTTGAGTTATTGAAACATGCCCAAGAGAATTCCACGTTGTTATCTAAAATTGTTCAATCGCCTGACAAGCTGCAGGTGATCTATTCCGAATTCCATTTGAATGAAACTTCCTATACTAAGCCTAATAAAGATACTATTTCTGTACCATTTATATATATTTGAGGGTTCTACATATTTCTTCATAATGAATATAAACTTTGATTTTGGAACATGCATGTGCTTAGAAATGATATTAAAAAATAAGCAATAAAAAGGTTTGAAACGTAAAATCAGCTCCTTTTATGAGGCGGAGGAGGGCTGGCACAAAAGCATGCTGTCCCTTCCTCTTCCGTGCCCTCAGTTATAAGGTGGAGTGGGAACCCCCTCTCTTTTTTTATCTTTTCTTTTTATTGTGTATTTATTTGGTTATTATTTTATGTTGATATTGTGAGAAGGAAAATGTGGATATTGTAATGGAATAACTGGCAATCACCAGTCAAAAGGATTGCATCTGCAAAATTCAAAATGTTGGATGACAATCCCCTTACAAAATGGTTTTTTAGAAGGTAAAGGATGGCTGCCTTTGCAACCATCAAGATTTTATTATTAAATGACTATATTACATAGTGTCAGTACAATAAGGAGATCAAAACCTTGTCCGATCTCACCATATTTTTTGCTAAAGACACAATATTTTCAACGTAACACTTCCACTCTGAAGACACATCCATTTCGTTAAAGCCAAAGAAACCATAAAACTGTGAAGAGAATCACATGCTTTCTACGTGATGTATATGTTTGCATGTTACTTTCATCGTCGTCAAACTTATAGAGACCTCCAAAAATCTATATTTGACTGAATATCAAGCCAAAAGGAACCCTGCTGAGTGACCAGGTTGGGATAAGTGATATAGTTGGAGGACTACTGTGGAAATTTACCTATTTTGTAGATGCTCTGTGTATGTTATAGGGATGGCATCCGCCGCTGTTCGGGGCGGGGGACACCACCCCCGCCCCGACCCCGACGACCCGACCCCGCCCCCGACCCCGCCCCAAATCCCCGGTCCGGGGGAAATTTTATTCCCCGCCCCGAATCCCCGCGGGGAATCCGATTCCCTGAATTTTTTATTACATAATGTGAAAAAATTATAAAATAACCAACTATGCGAGTAATTAAAAAAATTACAAAAAAAATCAAAAAAAAATCTGCACTGTGCGCAGAGGTGACTCTCCTCTGCGCACAGTGCAGAGGAGTCACCTCTGCGCGCAGTGCGCGAGGTGATCACCTCTACGCACAGTGCGCAAAGGTGATCACCTCACGCACCGCGCGCAGAGGCGAAATCGCCTCTGCACGCTGCGATCGCCTCTGCGCGCAGAGGCGACACTGTGCGTCGAGTGCGCAAAGGCGATTTCGCACGGCGGCGGCGGCGAAATCGCCGTCACTCGGCCGATTTCGCAGCGGCGGTGGCGAAATCACCGCCACTCGGCCGATTTCGCCTCTACGCACTGTGCGCAGAGGCGAAATCGGCCGAAAGGGGCGGCGGCGAAATCGCCTCTACGCAGACGATTTCGGCCGCCGCCCCTTTCGGCCGCCCAGACGACCACGATGACGCCGCCGCCCAGACGACCACGATGATGCCGCCGCCCTCGACGATGACCCGCCCTCGACGACGACGACCACACGACGACGACGACCACGGCGTGACGGCATGACGGCGATCCCCTCGACCACGATGATGCCGCCGCCCTTTTCGGCCGCCGCACACGGCGATCCCCTCGACGACCACATTGAAATGAATACCTTGTGTCTTGTGAAGATCCCATAATCGCCGGAGACGGCATTGATGCTGGCGGTCGGTGGTTGGCGGTCGGCGGCTGCGAGTGGTTTCGGCCGGAGCGGCCGATTGGGTCACTGCACTGTAGAGAAAAGGGAGAAAGAAGAAGAGGGTTGTTAGGGTTTAATTTGATATATATATATGTAAAATGGACGGCTCAGATGTAATAAATATAATTATAATTATTATTAATTATAAATAATATATCGGAGATTCGGGGCCCCGACTACCCCCGCCCCGATCCCCGAAAAGGGGGGCGGGGGCAGTTTGGCCCCCATCCCCGCCCCCGCGGGGAAAAAAATCCCCGAATGCGGGGCCCCGAATGGGGAATCCCCACGGGACCCCGCGGGGGTGGGGAATATTGCCACCCCTAGTATGTTATATGGGATGTGATGCATTGTGCTATGTCATGTAGGTCCTCAGTTTAATATCATCAAGGATTAAAAAATGTAGAATTATCGAAACAAGGATTTACTATTTAAACTAAAAGAAAAGGCATCCACAACCAAATCTCTCAAACCACGGAGCACTTGAAGAATAAGTGAGCAACATCTTCCTCCACTTCATCACACCAGGGGCAAGATGTGTTGGTGTTAGGCGCCCATTTGACCCCGTACACTCTAGCGAGAATCTTGTCATGCCACATGAGCTAAGCAAAGATCTTGATTTTAAGCGGCACATGGGAATGTCATCTGAGCCTGCAGTTCGCCTTGAATGTGTTCGGGGATGAGGTGGCGGGAAGAAAGCGGAGGTAGAAACTGCAAGTTGAAAAGGAGTCCAAAAGCCACACCCATCGGAGGGGTCGGTCGGAACTAGGAAATTCATGGATGAAGTGGTAGAAGCTTCGAAATGCGCTGAGTTACAGATTAAAGATTACAAATGAAAGAACATGTTCTAGAAAGAAGAGAAACTGCAGCCTTCTGCTGCATGGGCATCCGTAAGCTCCTTCATCTTCCTCGTTTCTGTTCTCTGTCCCTTGGTGCTCAAGTCTCTTGAAAATGCAGGTCCCCTCATGGCTGCCCCTGCCTTTAAGTAGGCTTCTTCTCTGCCTTTTAATTAGTGTCAAAAGCTTAATTGATTTGGATATGAAACTTATCTACCCGTTCTTCAAAGGATTATTCAGATGCAGCAGCAATATGGCAAAAAGGTAGTACATGCGTTATACCCTCAGTCATCAAGAAAATATCTTTTTTACTGCTCCCAGAAAATCCTGCACAAGAAGCGAAACAACAAAACTAGCATGATTTGAACTTGATATTGCCAGACTTCTTAAACTAAAACTAAGTGCAGAAACTAGGAATTACTTTCAATAAAGGAATTACTTGATTGGGTTTTAATTTCATTTTTAGACAACTATTTAGATCTACTCATGTAACTGACATTCAACTTTGCAAAAAGAGAGCACTTGAGGAGAAAAAAACATATCGAACTGAGCTGAAGACCTCTGAAAGATCGGCAATGCAGAATGTCCAAGAGAAAACATCCACTTTGGAGTTGTACTCAAAGGTACTTAAATTTTATCATTGTGTTCTGCTAATCCTGAATGATATTTGGCCTTTCTTACTGAACTTCCAGACTCTGGTTTCTTTAATTGAAGCTCAGATGGTGAGGTGTAGTTTATTCATTATCAATTTTTCATCTCATCACTTGTTGAGTCTTTTTTTTTCTGAGAAAAGGGACACCACCAGAGTTGTGGTTCGTCCATCTATATATATAACTGTGGAATGAAAGTCATGTACCACTTGTTGAGTTCTTATGGACAGGAGCACAAGCATCAAAGTCCTAAGTATAAAAGCTAGATGTTAACTATCTAAATGAGTTTGGTGTTAACTTGGTCACAATCTGACACATTAGTCCAAAAGAATCCTCCATGAAAATGATTGAGAGGGATATACCATTTATATTCATGCAATGCTGGGCATGTTTTATGTTTTCTATATGCATAGACAAAAATCGGCCATAATTCTTTACTTACAATTCTCAACATTCTTCTTATTAAATATTTTAACATCAGGCAAAACATCGTATTATCATTGAGTTATTTTAGGGAGGTGTCGACGCTGACATATTCAATACAGCTATGGCTATTGCTAAACTTCATTTCCCTATCTTTTAAATTTATTTAAAAAAAACTGTTCCACTAAGTTTGTTCTCCAAGATTTAATTTTTCATTGAGATTTCATGGAGCATATATACTCACATATACACTGAATCTTCTTTCTCTTATTATTTAAGAGGATTATCTCCTCACTTTAGTTCATCATATTTATTATTGTTAAAGAAATTGACTTCCTTTATTCTTTTACAGGTTCATGAAAAATTAGCAAAGCACTTATCTCGAATGCAGTCTTTACAAGAACAAGTATGGTTTACTTGGGTTGATACCTACAATTGATTTACAATTTTCTTTATCTTCTGTCTGCATTTTGTTTCTACAAAAAAATTGTGTATAAAGCTTCCTATAGAGGTTGACCCCTCTGTACTTGCAGCTGGTCTTACATTCACATCCATACTGAACCATAAGTAGAACTCTGTTTATAGATATTATGGTTAGTTTCCTTTGGCATGGGGTCTTAATAAATCAAACAGATGGAAATAAGCAATGGTTTTTTTTTTTTTTGGTAAAAAGCAATGATGCTTTTGCAAGAAGTTTAAAATTAAATGCTTGTACATGTAAACATCCTTCACAAGTAGTGCACTAGAACAAATGAAACAATAGATAAGGAATTAATCAATCTCATCTTCTTGTCTGACAGGTAAATTCAGCTAAAGCACTTGAGAAGGATGTTAAGACACTGAAAACTAAGTTAAGTGATGAAGAAGTTGCTATGGTGGCCATTGAAGCCAAAATAAGAGAAAGGCAAGCAAAAGGCATGGCCCTGTATAAGTTCTTTTCATCTCTATTTGCTGTATATTTTTATGTTTTTCTTTTTCGATTGCCATTTTCTGAATTCTTATCTATGATTGTTGGAAAAGCATGCCTTCCTTTTTTATATACTTTTTCTTTATGTTTAAATTGGAAATCATCTTCAGCTAATCACTTTGAAGAGCTTATCAAGACCGAGGAGAAAGAGAAAAATATCAAGAAAGAGGAAGAAACTCGGAGATTTAATGCCATAAAGGCAGAATGGGAGTTAAAATTGCAAAATCTAGAGATTAGGGAGAAAAAAGTTGAAGCTACAGTTGTAAAGGTGAATATTTCAATTTCTTATGCAAGGAAAGCTTTTTTTTAGACCTCTTGAGAGCCCCTTTTTGTACATGACATCAATTTCATGTGTGTGCGCGTGCGCGCGTGCATGCATGGATGACAATCACAACTTTGATAGTCATCCTTTTTCTCCTAAAAAAAGTTTCTTTTATAGCGGAAAGGACAGCTACAACCTTATAGCAGCCATCCATCTATATTTACCTTCAGGGCACCGGATATAATATATTTTTGGATGTTATTCTAAGGCTCAAATTATTATAACACTAAAAAATTTCAAATTGGAACTAGACTGTCTTACAATTAATATCAAAACGTGCACCATATGTACAAAACCATCCCATTTTCCTTTATTGTTTATTATCTCATTTTATTCAGGCAAACAAAAAATTTTACTGCATGCTAACCAAAAAAATTGTATTGCACAAGGAGTACCTGTCCTCCCATGTTTGCTTATATGCAATGAATATGTAGTTTTGAGTATTTTTTTGTTGTCACAGAGTTGAAGAGTGTCTTTTTACTGGTACTTGGTGTTAAGAATAAAAAATCAATGATGTCGCTCTTTCTAACGGCTTAAACTTTTAGGAAAATTGATTAGCACATCAAATTTAATATGGTACGTAGCTTTTCTATTTCTAATAAATACAATATATTGTCGAAAGGAAAACTTCCTAAAATAAAATAGATCTTGCATGATCCTGCATATGATTTCTCACACTTGGGCCATCGGCTCCAGTGCAACTGAGTGATTTTTGGTGGGCAAACTTGTCAGTTTGAGCATATTGTACACATCTCCCTTTTTCTTCTAAAGTGGGATTATGGGTAGCTGATATTCCTCTCCTTTTTTGTTGCTCTCTCCTCAAGAGCTCACACTTGTACATGACTTTCTTTCCATGGATGACAACCACAAGCTTTGGTGGTCATCCTTTCCCTCATAAAAAATGTACTTGAGTGATGGTGCTTTAAACTTGGGAATGAATCAATTTTAGGTGTCCTAATAACTTTATGTGAAGAGTAAAACACTATACCAGACCCCCGACATCATATTCTTCAATATTCAAGCAAGAAAACATCTTCAGCATCTTGAAGCCATAAACAATTCAGTGGAGTCCGATCATTTGAGTGATGAATTGCCACTTGACAGGTCACAACTCATAAGGTCATTGCTGTGTTAAAGTTGTCAATCATTTGGCTAGTAACTAAAAATTATATTTTCTATCAACATATAGATAGATAAATATAGATATTACATGTTCTTTTCTGTCAGCTGCATAGAAGCAATTTAAGGAGTTTTTGGTCTAATATTAAGACTGCACTTGTATGCCTTACCCCATGATCCTATCCTTTCCCTAAGGCTGAGCAGCTCATGTCAGAAGCCAATCTTATACGGGAAACTGCGAAGGTTGAACAACAAGAACTTCATGCTAAATCGGAGGACGTTGCACAAGAGGTATGCTTTTAAGTATCAGTATGATCATTTGATTCATTTTATGATTCTTATTATATCCGGTGTTCCAGTTCCACAACTATTCCAGCAAAATGAGCTCTGTGTTGGAGAGAATTGAGATGGCGGAGAAGGAAGGTTTCTCCATGATCACCACATTCTGATGTGTGGTATCTCTAATAACACGAAATTAAATATATCTTGGGCGCTGGAAAACTTGCATCTAATACATTTGGGTGAATTTTGCCATGAAACTTTGGTAGCATTTGTATGAGATGCCGTTGAAGTTTTTGTGCATAACATGTGTGGTTGGCTGCCATAATTTGACATTTCAATGGTGTTATTATTTATTTTATGGATGTCGTTCCATCATAATATCCTGGAAGCCAGGCTATGTCTGGCTGTATCCTCCGAAAAAAATAAGCTCATGATTTGGCAGTCCATAGATCTTTTTTACTTCCGATTTTTTCTTGGGTTGATCTAACAATTTGTGTTTTTCTCCGATTTGTTCTCAACTTGACTGAAGTCGAATTGTGATCCGATTGAGCAAGGAGGATCTGCGTTCGATTAGGTTTTTGTAATGATGATTTATGAAATCAGTTGGATCTTTCCAGGGATAGACCCATGTATAGGCATTTTGATAATATAATATAATATAATATAATTATAGGGTAAAATTAAATTTTGTTCTCCCCAAAAATTGGTTAGATGTAACTTAAGAACATGTTATTAATTTATAAACTATAAATATATTTTATAACTGTAAATAACAAATTTAAACAAAAATGTTAGAAGAGAGAAAACAATGGTTGTCGTTCGTGAACATGTGTTCCATGTTCTTGCTAGAAGCAAGAATTACAGAACTAGAATTGACAGAAATCGACCAAAATTATTGTTCCCCTGATCATTATGTTTTTCTCATGATTGTTTGGCAAAACTAATGAAAACTAAGGCCTCCTAATTTCCACAACCAAACATTGTTGAAGTGACTCACCTAAATGAGTGAAAGATATAAGAGCATGAACGCCACTCAAATAATGACTCATTAAATAGGATGATATTAATTTGTAATATTGAATTAAATCGAAGAATACTGAAAGTAGAAATACGTTGGTCACCACCTTTCCCATTGAGAAAGTCCGGAGGTGAGCGAGTAAATTTTTGGGGTAAATTATACGAATGATTTTTCAACTTTGAGTCGATTTTTAATTGGTCCTCCAATTTCAATTTGTAATTAGAATGTCCCTCATCTTTTATTTTCTTGCATGATTAGTCCTCTTGATCGGTGATAATAGATTTTTCAGTTGTCTTGCATACGTGGCCGACACGTGAGTCGTTTCTCTCTCATCCACGTCATTTAAGTCATCAACACTATTTAAGGCTCCAAATCAGGCAAATTGCATGGATTGTCCCCCAACTTTGAGTCGATTTTTAAATAGTCTTCAAACTTTGATATTACTGCACGATTCATCCACTTGACCTGTAAGAAATAGTCTTTCGATTATCTTGCGATATGGCATAATAAAATTTAATAAAAAAATTTAACTAACTAACATCACACAATAAAAAATATTATAAAAATTTCATGACGCGAACGAGCTAGCAGAGGAGGGATGTCGGCCCCCTCTCCCCCTTTGGCGAGCTAGCATAGGGGGCGTTGGCCCCCCTCTCCAAGCTCGCCCACTGGCAAGCTTCGCATAATGGGCGCTAACGCCCCCTCGTGAGTTCGTTGAGGCTCCTATTATGTTTATTTTTTATAGTCTCTCAACTTTGAGTCATTTAGGGTCGTTGACGAGCTCGTAAGGGGGCGTTGACGCCCTTGTGCGAAGCTCGCCAGTGGACGAGCTTGGAGAGGGGGCCGATACTCCCCCTCTGCCAGTTCGTTTGCATTCTTAAAATTTTATAATATTTTTTATTATGTGATGTCAGTTAGTTAAAATTTTTTATTTTATTTTATTATGCCACGTCGCAAGATAATCAGGAGACTATTTCTTATCGGTCAAGTGAATGAATCATGCAATAATATCAAAGTTGGGAGATTATTTAAAAATCGATTCAAAGTTGGGGGATGATCCATGTAATTTACCTAGTTTGGAGCGTTAAATGACGTGGATGAGAAAGAAACGGCTCACGTGTCGGCCACGTATGCAAGGCAATCGGGAAACTCATTTTTCATCGGTCAAGAGGACTAATTGTGCAATAAAATAAAAGATGAGGGACGTTCTGGTTACAAATTAAAGCTGGGGGACCATTGAAAATCGACACAAAGTTGAGGGGCTCATTCGTGTAATTTATTCAAATTTTTGCCAAGGTCATCCGATTTAGGATTATTCTCAACGTAATTCAACTTCATTTTGTAACACCAAAGTCATCGAATTTCAAAAAAGTTTTAGTGGTCATCACGATTGGTTATAATCAGTAAGCCTATAAATCGTTGACGTGGATGCTTACGTGACAATCACGTCATCATTTTCTCTTTTCTTCATGTCAGATTAAAAAAATAAAAATGACACGTTAGTATTTTTCTCTCTGATCTATCCAAACGTAAATTTGATCATTCAACTTTTCAAAACTTTCAGACAAGGTCATTCAATTTTTTAAATTTTTAATTATGGTCATCATTAAAAGCTTAAACTAAATAATAATAATAATAAATGTAAAATAAAAAAATAAAAATTTGAAAGCATTTAGATTGATTCGATATATTTTTTGGCATAATCCGCTCAGATTGAGTCGATCAAATTTTTAATGTGTATTAAATATAAAAAATTATGATAATTAATAATTTTTAAACAAGGAAATAAACAATTAAAATAATATCATACCAACTATATTTGTTGCCCTAAAATTTAAAATCATAAAAATATTATAATTAGAAAAAAAATCTTTTTGTGCAACCCGACATCCAGCAGGTTATTGATCATAGTGTTGGGCACGAGTGCACGACCCAAAAAAAAGTTTTATTTTTTGAATTATAATATTTTTTTTATTTTCAAATTTTAGGGCAAAAAATATAATTGATATGTTATTTTTCTAATTTTTTATTTCCATAATTTAAAAAATTAATTATTATAATATTCTATATTTAATATGCATAAAAAATTTGGGTGGCTCGATCTGAATGGGTCGTGCCAAAAATGTACCGAGTTAATCTAAATAACTTCAATTTTTTATTTTTTATTATTTTTTATTATTTTTTATTTAAAGTTTTTTAATGATGGCCGTGATTAAAAATTTCAAAAGTTGAATGACATTGCCTAACAGTTTTTAAAAGTTGGATGACAATGTAAATACAAAATTAAGTTTGAAAAGAACGGAGAAGAAAATGCTGATGTGACATTTTGTTATTATTTTTTAATCTGATGTAGAAGAGAGAGAAAATGATGATGTGGTATCACGTAAGCATCCATGTCAGTGTCGCGCCAGCGATTTACAAGTTTACTAGCTATAATAGGTCGTGATGACCGCGGCTGAAACGTATTTGAAGTTCGATGACCTTGATGTTATAAAGTGAAGTTGGATGACTTCACGGGAATACCCCCTAAGTTTTGTATTAAAATTTTATTTGGTAAAATTAATGATTCGATTAGCAGACAACGTTTTAATTAAAGGATAGTGATTTAATTAGACTATATCATATATTGATTTATTTATCAATTTGATAAATATAATGGTCGAATTAGTATGCACTTATTGATTTTTTCTTATAAGCATAACAATATAATTTAGATTTATTATTATAAATATTATATTCATAATAATTAATTTGTAAGATTTTAGAAAATCAATATTTTTAAAAACTATTTTAATATAAAAATATTGATTATTTTAAAAATAAAAATCTTGTTTGTATTTTAAGTAAAATTGTGATATATAAAAATAAAAAATAATATATGATGCTTAAAGGTTAAACAAAATTTTATATTAAAAGAATGATGGTATAATAGAAATAAGTTATAAAATCGTTATAGTCAATATTCTATAAGCTAACGAAAATAACTTATAACATTTTATACTAAAATATCTAAATGCTACTTTTAAAAAATATTTACCAAACTCACACTAATCTTTTGATATAGTCAAAGCATTATCCGCTACTTAATACTCTATTTTTTTACATGTCGAGCGGTGTCTAAGTTTTCTTTTTTTTTTTTGGAAAAAGAAAATTTTTCATTAAGTAATCGTAGATTCATACATAAAAGGGGTGAGACCCGGAGGTAGTTGTCCCTCCCAAAAATGGACACAAAAAGTTGTTTTGCCTAGAGATGTGAGATAGTTCGCTTTCCGATTCCTAGAGCGAGGATAGTATGAAACAGATGTAGGCGCAAGGCTAGATAAAATGGCCCATATATCAGTGATTACACCCTTCAGGCGCCAAGGACAATGGTGGCGTTTGCTGATGATGTCAATGAGCTTCACAGAGTCCAAAAGATGTTGATGCCCTGGAAGCCGTGCCCCATGCAGTGACGCAGCCCATTAAGTAATCCCCGAGCTTCTGACTCCAAAGCGGAACTAGAGTAATGCCAAGGGGAACCTGCAAACAAAAAATTGCCAGTGTTAGTGCTGAGAAAGAAACCCGAACCACCAACCTCGGATGCCTCCAAAAAGGAGCCGTCAATACTGAGCCTAGCCCAGTAAGGGGGAGGTGTCTCCCACTCGACCCACTGGGGGTCATAGGGGCGAAGCGTGTGACTCAAAGGTGCTTCAGAGCATGGGACTCAGAGTAGTCATGAAGACCGACCAGAACTCTCTACCAAGCCACATCCATAGTAATATGCCTCTTACGAAAGTAAGTGTTATTACGCAGATTCCAAATCTCCCGAAGGGTGAGGGCAAAAATCGAGAGGAAAAGCTTTTTGGAGTGACTATCAAGGTGGTCACCCTCGTGGACCCAAGTACCCAAGTGCCAAGAGGAAACATGCCGGAAAGTGATGGCCAACCTATGCTGCATAAGCGACCAGAGCTGCGTAGCCATGGGGCATTCGAAGAATAGGTGGGAATTGGTTTCTAGTGCATGCCCACAAAGGGGGCAATTAGGGTTAATGCTGTTATAAAAAATTAAGATGGAGTCAAGTGTGGGTAGCCGAAGGTGTAAAAGTTTCCAAAGAAAAATGTGTATTTTGGGAGGAACCGGAATCTGCCATAACACTTTCCAATGCATCTCACCAGGAGGACGGAGTGGTAAAGAGTGGCGATAGACAAAACTATAAATTGAGCTGGAATTGGCACGTCCATGGGTAACAGTCACCCAAACCCACGCGTCATCATAGACGTTGCACGGAATGTAAATGCGTTTAATTAGATCACAGATTTTGTTAGGAAAAATAGATTGAAGAGTAGTAGTATTCCATCTTCCATTGGATATGAGATGAGAAACATTGAGGTTCTCGAGGGGGTAATGGATGTTATAGAAGGTTGGTTTCCAAATTAGGGGAATGTCAAAGATCCAAGGGTCCAATAGAATTGAGGTGGTAGCACCGGTGCCAATACTACGAGAAAAGCCGAGGCGGAGATCTGAAAGAGAATCCAGAATGACCCACCAAGAATGGGAAATGTGTTCTAGTGATAGGATGAAAGTTCCAAAGATTGAGATTGCCATATTTGCTAGAAATGAGATTAGTCCATTGGGAGTTAATTTTGTTCAGGAGGTTGAGGATACGCTGTGCGACTATGGCAATCCTAGTAGCTCGGAGATTCCTGATATCGAGACCACCAAGGGAAGGGGGAAGTTGAGCCATTTGCCAACTGATCAAGTGGGCGCAAGGACGTCCGGAGCCATTGTCCCAGAGGAAGCTTCGAGAAAGCTTCTCCAAGGAATGTAGAGTGCTTGATGCAAGAGGAATGGCACCAAGTGCATAAATAGGCATGGAGGATATTACTGACTTAATAAGCATGAGATGACCAACCTGATTTAGGGTGCGCTTCTGCCAACCAGCAAGGCGACCAAACACCTTATCGATAATGTACTGCTACTTATGGAGAGGAATACGTTTGGGTGAAATGGGAGCTCCTAAGTATGTAAAAGGATATGTTCCAGTGCTAATCTTGAGAGTGTTTTTAATGAGTTGTTTGTGCCTACCACAGATCTTGTCCGGTAAGAAAGTTTCAGACTTGTGGGGATTTAGCTTTTGCTCAATAAAATAGTTGTATAAGTTCAAGATCTTCTTAAGATTCTGACAGTTGTGTTTGGTGGCACGTAAACAGATTAGGAAATCATCAACAAAGAGGAGATGACTGAGGGAAAATGTACCGATGTGGTAAGGGGGGATGTTCCCAGAGGACACCTCGATGTTCATGAGTGAGGAGAGGACTTGTGAGACTAGTATGAATATGTAAGGGGACAACGGGTCTCCCTGTCGGATGCCCCTAGAGGCATGAAAGGATGGGGAATGGTTACCATTTATGACACAGGAAAATTTTGGGAAACGGATGCAAAACATAATCCAGGAAATGAAGCTCGATGGGAAGTTCATGCGATTCAGGATAATATTAACAGACTCTCATGACACACGATCAAAAGCTTTCTCCATATCCGCCTTGATAAGCATGTATTTCTTCCTACCAGAATTGAGAGTGAATAAGCTCTTGAGCAATCAAGATATTTTCCTAAATACTTCTCGGAACAAAGGCGGCCTGTGATTGATCAATGAGATTGTCGATACATGGCCGTAAGCGGTTAGCGAGGATTTTCGAAAGGGCCCTATACAAAATATTACACAAAGCGATGGGTCTAAAGTTAGTGACCTTACGCGGGCTCTTAGTTTTGGGGATAAAAATCAGAGACGTATCAGCCCAAGAATTGGGGAAGGAGCCATTTTGAAAGAAGGAGCTGATGGTGTGAGTAATCATAGGTCCAACAATATCCCAGAAAATGACGGTAAAAGTTTTGTTTTGAAAAAGGGCTTTCACGAGAATTGCCTTCTTGGAGAAGTATACCCTCGACCTGGGCCGAGAGCCTTGCCCGCCGGCATACTACAAATGACCTACTTGATCTCGGTCGCAGTGATAGGTGATACCAAGGAGGCATCATCAAGCGGGTTAAGGGATGGGAGTGTAGGCCATGTATCCGGATCAATGGTGCGTGTGATTGGAGGTTTCCAAAGGTCTCTGTAGTGGGAAACAAATAGGTTCTGAATGGCCCTACTGTTTGTGATTAGATTATCATGCGAATCGTGAAGCTTGCGAATAATGTTTTGGCATTGTCGAATGATAGTGGAGAGATGAAAAAACTTAGTATTCCGATCACCATAACGGGCCCAATTTGTTCTGGACTTACTCCACCACTTAAAGCTGATCTACCTGAAGATGGCCGCATGGAGACGGTGGACGACCGAAGGGATTGAAGCTCACAAGGGTTGAGGCCCTAGGCAGCATCTAGGGCCTCAAGGTCAGAAATGCGAGAAAGGACTTCTTGAGCACGGATTTCCAGACGTTCGAGAGTGTGTTTGTTCCAATAGAGAGTGTCCTTCCTAATGTTGTTTACATTGATGATAGATTAAGGAGAAGAGTCATTAGGATCCATGATCTAATGCTTGGCCACAATGTCCCGAGCTTCCTGGCAGAGTAGCCAGAAAGTCTCATATTTAAACGATCGAGAGTGAAGAGTATTGAATTCAGTCTGAAACAGTAGGGTTGCATGATCCGATGCACACCGAGGTAAGGTGTGCAACTGGAGGTTCGGGAAGGATTCCAACCAGTGATGATTAACAAGAAGCCGGTCCAATTGGCAATGGATACGAGCCATACCATATCGGTTGTTACACCAAGTGTATCTAATTCCTAGTGGGTCAATATCGATGATATTTCGTTGATCAATTATGTTTCTAAGAGTTTTGATTGAGTTGGATAGATGAAAAGGATTCCCCCAATCTTATCAGTTGAAGAGAGAATGCAATTAAAGTCACCAACCAGTGCCCAGGGAATATTAGATGTATCTATATTACATAGTGAGTTTCATAAGGAGTTACGAAGCAGCGGGGTAGTACTAGCGTAAACGCAAGAAAGGAAAAAGGTAAAATCATCATGGGAAAACCACAACATGCAAAATTTGGTAAGAGTTAAGGAGCGAAGTCACCTGAGTATCCTGACCCCGCCAGGCCAGGATAATGCCACCAGCAGCACCTTGCGCCTCACAAAAAATGCCATCCCAAGCAGCTCCCAAACGTCTGATAATCTGTTTAGCTTTTACAGAGTCGACATGCGATTCTAACAAAATTACAAAATCTAGTTGATAACATTTTACAAGGTTATTAAGCCTATCTCTAATCTTAGCCCTAAAGGCGCCACGACAATTCCAGGCGAGAATACACATTACAAAGTGGTGGTAGGGTCCTCCGCCGTGACGAGGAAGCATATGCGTTATCAACAGTTTGAAGGGAAATTGACTTACCTGGCCGACGAATGCGAGGAGCCCGAGGGTTGAGAGTCGGGGTAGGAGGCTTGGGGCGGAGGATCTGAGCCTTCTTCTTGATACACGACGGGGGAAGGAGATCTAGGTCCGGGCCCTCCCCATCAGAAGATGCAACAAAAGTCGTGTCCGACGAGTCCACGGCAAACTGAGCGTGCTCGAACGTGGGGAAGATGGCGATGAGCAGGGGGTGTGGAGAGCAGAGCAGAATGGCGCGGTCACCTCAGGAAAAGAAATGGTATCATCTAGCTCCCGTGAGATGGCGGGGGGGGTGGGGGTTAGGAGAGAGTGAACGGTCATGACCAGAGACTGAGGGGCTGGAGATGGCTCCACGTGGTGAACCGGAACAGCGGCAACGAGCGGTTGAGATCAGCTGTATTTGTGTTTTCATAGGGGGAGATCTGAGCGTAGGAGGATCGGACGGTGTTAAGTGAAACACATGATGGGGAGCCTCGGATCGATGACGAGCGCGAACCACAGATCGGTGGCATCAGCACCTGGGCGCGAGCAGCCGAATGAGTCATCCGCTGAGGTGTTGCATGGATGTCCACGCTGTCACGCCCGGGGGGATGACCTGGCAGAACCTGCACAGGAGCGTTAGGGAAATAGTAACATTATCAATATTTTCGAACCGTTCGGGGTCCGACCGTTGGCCCGTCGGGGAAGCCACCATGGCCGTCATTGCGGCAGGCGGTCGGCGGTCACCAATTCGCGCCTGGGCGAGAGTACAAGGGCCAAAGAGAAGGGTATCTTGGTTCTCCGACAGCAGATCCGTCGGACGCCGAGAGCATGATTCCAGCCTATGACCCACGATGCCACACCGGAAGCAAATCACGGACAGGCTCTTGTATGCCACCTGCTGGAACTGCCGGGAGCCATCCGGAAGCCGGATCCACACACCCTGTTTAAGAGGTTGAGACAAATCTACCTTAGTAGATACCCGAGCCATAGGATGTAGATCCGCCGACAGCGATTCCTCATCAATACGAAGGAGAGAGCCGAAAGTCTCTGCGATGCGCCGGAGAGCTTGTGGATTCATGAGTTCCAGAGCCAGCCCTGGGAATTGGATCCAAGTTGGGGAGGCCTTCAGGTGCGCACCCACCGGCCGAAAAAAGGGGGAGACCTGTGCTACTGAGAGGATGTGTCCACCGAAATCTCACGGGCCGCTGGTGAGAACCTGCAGACGATCATGCTCATTAGCAAAGGTGAAAAGAAAAAACGCATTACCGATGTCCGAGATCTTGAAGGGGGAGGAGGTGTTCCAGAGGCCTGGGAGCTCCCGACGCAGGGATTCCAGGTCGCCCACAAAACGACTGAGGAGACAGCTCTGGAGAATATCCGCAGATTCAGCAATGTCTTCCGTGGGGATGGCAACTTCATCAGAGATGGAATCCTGTAGAGATCAGAGCTGACGAGAGGAAATGCTCGATGGGGGTCATGGATGGGGCCGCGCCTGCCGCCCGCGGATGGTCTCGGCCCAGGTACGACGAGGGAGAGGCAGCAGACCCGAAAGGGACAACAGAGAGGGGGAGGGATTGGGGACTTGGGAAGGAATTTGGGGGAGGAGAGGGAGATTGCGGTTGGGGGAAGGGGGGGGGAGAGATCTGAGTCTGGCGGAGCCAGGTTGAGGTCCATGGCAGGGTACCTCCAAGGCGCCAGAGGAAAGAGATCGCTGCACGAGATCACAGGGAAACCCTCGCCGGGACCATGCGCGTGAGAGGAGTTATCGCACAAGCAATTTGATTCTTGCTTACCATCGCAGTGTCTAAGTTAGAACATATTTTTCTATAAGCATAGTAAACAGTTTTTTCCCATTTTTTTCTATTTATGAGTTAATAAAAGCCATTACCAAACACCCCAAATCTATGTAACCAATCGGAAATTAATCAAGAAAAAAATGGATACAACGATTATTTTAGCAAATTAAAAGTTATTAATTATGTTATTTAGTGCCAAAGTAATTAAAAAAATGTCAAATTAAACATAGAATTACTATTTTCTACATTCAAATTAGGCCTTCAACATAATTAGGCAATTAATTAATCTGATAAGTTACAAATTACACAGCCCTTCAACTTGTACATTAAATTATAAGCAAACATAATTATTATAATTTTGATGAAAAATATGTGTTTACGAAAAAATGAATAAAATATAAATATGGTGAAAAATATGAAAAAAAGATTATCTCTCAAATAATTTTTTATGAATATAACAATCAAATAGTAGCATGCAAAGGATGAATAGGTAAAAATAGGAGAAAGTTTTTTACTTTTTTCTCTCTATTTTCTAACAAATGCAATCAATGATATGTTTTCTTTGTCATTATCTAAATTCTTTTGTTATATTTAGATGTACCATATATTTCTCCCACGAGGTGTCGTATTCGTCCAAATCATTTTTCTCTGGATCATAATTATCTTAATATTTTTAAAATCGGATTGAACATCCAACCGCAATATGTCATTGTTTGGCCAATTTAACCGGACAATTCAAAATTTTATTTTTAGTGATTTCAAAAATATATTATGAATTATACTTACAAAATAATATAAAAAATATAGTTATTAGTATTGAAACATTAATCTTTTTATTATTTTGCAAATACATTTACAATAAATTTATCCAATATCTACTATATTTTTATATAAGTTTAAAATGTTTGAATGGAAATAGAAAAAAATGTAGACCCATTATATAAAATTATGAAAATATTTATATTATTAAAAACTATGTCAATTTCTTGAGTTCCATATCTTTTATATTCAGAAGAGTTTATTTAATTTTATTTAAATATATTATTATAATGTGCAATTATTAAAACTTTGAATAAATTAGTTAACAAAATATGTATTTAGAAAAAATAATGAGTCAAATTGGACTATATTTTTAATTTAAAATATTTTATTAATCTCTCTTATTTTTTAATTTCATTGTCTCTTAATACCTTTCCTTTTTTCATTTATTTTCTTTTATCTAGAATATAATTCCCTTTCTTTTGTTTTATTTATTATTAATGTCTTTTATTAATCTCTATTATATCTAGAGTTTGTTCCTTTCTCATAAAACAAATTGAACTTTACCTCACAATTAACTATGGTTAAGAAATGGAGAGAATAGAGAAAAATTAGAGGAACTTAGTTGAGAATTGTAATCTCTAAAAAAATCATAGGACTCACCGCAAGTTGAGAATTGCAACTCTTTTTTCTTGACGTTTGATGAGTTTTGGGATGGGCCAGGCAAAGGACCAAAAAGATGTGGTTAAACCCTTGAATGGTAAAAGATAAGGATGAGTAAATTAATTTAGACTTAGTAATTGACTACCACAATGCCCTTGCAATTGAATAATTGATTAAACCCTTGAATGGTAAAAGATAAGGATGAGTAAATTAATTTATACTTGGTAATTGACTACCACACTGCCCTTGCAATTGAGTAAATGATTTTGCATTTACATGAGACATTAACTGTAAAAAAGAAACTACTCACTTCAAATAAAAATATTTAGAAAATAATATTTCAATAAAAAATGAAATCTAGACTTTGTCCGAAGAATAAACATTGCAATTTGTCATTTATGTTATTTTACGCCTTCATTTTACCTAACTAAAACTTCACCTAAATTTTATTAAAAAAATTCCTTTTAACATGATTACATATAGATTGTTTACTTAGATTTTTTTTTCATATTTTTTCACATTTTTAAATAATTTTCATGTCTTAAACAAAAATCTGTCACTTTTCACCCTTCAAAAATTGAAATTGAAACTTATGCATTAACACATGTATATCATAATGCGATATAACATTACCACAACTATTCATATATGGTTGAGTTAGGGTTATTAAGTCACAAAGGTATTCAATATTCGTTTCTTGCCCTTTTGATTACGATTGACATATAGGGAAAGAATAATGGTTTCACTCATAGCCTTTGATCTAAGATCAAGGGCCCAAGAATTAGGCATTGCAGAGTGAAATGTAAGGCGCACTTTTTCCAAAATATATTCTTCACCTATTAAAATATGGTTTAAATTTAATTATGTTAAGAATACAAAGCGATAATATCATAATCAGCAATAACATTGTAAAAGATATAATATCCAGACTACTTAATGAAGTCAATGAAGGATAAGGATCACGCATTAGTTAATCAAACACGGAAATGATCAAGGGCTATGTACGTACTTCCTTCAACTATTAAGGCATTTTAAATTTATACGATATCTTCTTCAACTATCAAAACTTGTAAAGGTCAAAAAGTTCTCCAACTGAATTTTTCATTTAGTATTAAGCTTGACTCTCTTTATGACTTAGATCTTCAATTGATACAAAACTTTGTTTGGATGAGATATGGGCTAGATTTTGTTGGAATAGGATGGACTTAGGAAGCTAGCACCATGTTTGAACATATTTTTTTAAAAAAGTCAAGGTTACTTTGGTTATTCTAGGTACATCATACAACTTAAAACAAATTCAACAAAATGATGACTTTTTAATCAGAAATAATTATGTCCATCCTACCATTGATTTCTTCTCAATTAAATTAAAATAAATAAAAACCACTTAATAGTAGTAAAGATATTTATCTAATTAACTTTTTCTTAACACATACATTATAATTTGTATACAAATGAAAATTAAATTAAATTAACCTAACCCATCGTTTTGTATTCATATATAAATGTATGGTGCATCTAAATATATGGTTAAGATGTTCAATAAATTTATTGTAAATATCTTTACAAAATAAGAAAAAGATTAATGTTCAATACTAAGAACTATATTTTTATATTATTTTGAAACTGTTATTCATAATATATTTTTGAAATCATTAAAAATTATATTTTAATAAAAAGTCAAATTATCCGATCAAATTAGTCAACACAATGACCTAGTTGATGTGTCCTTCCATGTTCGGTTCGATTTTAAAAATATTAAGATAAATAGGATATAGAGAATCGAGGGAGAAAATAGGACCTATCAAAATAAAAAAAAAAGAATCGACACGAATTGGAATGCATTGTACCGGACCACTGAGCTCAACACCTTCAACACAACAGAATTGTTGAGGTAAAAAAGGACTAGAGCTTCCTTAAACCCTAATATTTAATTGTTGAGGTCGTGATGGTTAAGTTATTATAGCAACGTAATATTAGAAAAAAAACTAATGATAAAAAATATGTTACATGTTAAAAGTTATATCAAACTAATGATAAAAAATATGTTACATGTTAAAAGTTATATCTGTTAAGTGGAAATGAAAAATATTGTTTTAAGAACTAGAATCGAATTGAATACTTTATCGTATAACGAATAGATATATTTTATTTTAATCACTACTTACATCCTATTTCAAATTTCAGGTACACATCAAAATTATTGTTAATTTTTCATAAACAATTTCTTAGCAGAAATGGAAACCTTGTATTTATTATCTACTATATTTAAAATAGTTTGAAATTTGTAATAACTCAGATAGAATTAAAAAAATCTTTAAAAAATAAATATCTTAATTCAACTTTATTTTTTTATTTTAAGCAAAAAACAGGAGAAAAAAAAGCTGTTTCGAGTCCAAATCGTTCACAGCGAAAAGCCAGACCCCATCCTTTCGATCGAACTATTGGGGCTTTCAAATTTCCTCTGCGTCCTTTCCGATCGCCGTCGCCCACCGGAGGAGGAGGAATCCAACCGCCGACGGATATGTGGTTGGTCCGAGAGGGTCTCTTTCTGGGGGACATCACCGATGCCGCCAACGCCCTCCGGAGCGGCGGCGGTTCGGAGGGAATCACCCACGTCCTCTCCCTTCTCTCCACCGCTTCCATCTCCTTTTTCTCCGACTGGCGCCCTGGGATCGTCGTCCCCGCTGAGGAGACACGCACCGTCCTCGCCGGGGAACACGAGTGCGCCGCCAGGAGGGCGCTCCCACCCCACCGCGTCCTCTACTCGATCGAGCGAGCGGGGACGGAACTCAAGTTGAAGAGGATGGCCGTCCCGTTGCGTGACATCGAGGATGAGAACCTGCTCGACTATTTGGACGTGTGCTTGGACTTCATTGAAAGGAGCAGGAAGGAGGGAGGCGTCGTCCTCGTGCACTGCTTCGCCGGCGTCTCTAGAAGGTATTACTGCGATTTCTTCTTGGTTGACTAATATGTTCCTTGCCTAGTTTTAGATTTTGGGGTTTGGTAGAAGCACATTTATGAGTGGTTGTTGGATGGGATTGGTTACGTTTTGCTTTCAGCATTAAAAGTCAAACTGAAACTGGTTCCTTGATGTAGCATATTATATGGGTTTTCCAGTAAGTGTAAAAGATACGGAAAAAAAAAAACGAAAACTTGGTTGAGAAGCTCAAGCTATCTTGCTGGGTATCTTAACTTGCTCCCACACACTTATCCTGCAGCTTTGGTATACAAGTTGAAAAACAAATTGCAATAGGGCATGCGTTCATTCAATTAGGAGATCATAATACTTAATATTTTATTTTTAATCTTTCCAGTGGAGAGTCTGTGCGTGAATTCAGAGATGGAGCAGACATAATTATGTAATTGATGTTTAATACAGCAGTATTAGACTGCCACCTTTTAAAATGCGATATCTCCCTACTAGATGGGAAAAAATAATTTGTATTGCTTTATTTCACAGGATCTCGTGAAACCTTGTATTGCTTTTTCAATCCTTGTCAAAGTGAAGATGCCATTGGTCCGGCTATTCATGTTTTGCTCTGTTAAAAGCAAATTACTGTTTTACACTCTGTATGACAAGTATCGAGCCTTTAGGCTAGTGGTGTTTCCAAGCATCTGTTGATGTGGCTTAGTGGTTAACAGTGGTCATGTGTACTTGTATATACTTACTAGTTATTACATTTTCTGTTTCCTACAAATTTCTAACCTTTTGCGCTCTATTGCAGTGCCGCTATCCTGACAGCATACTTAATGAAATCAGAACAGAAGTCTGCAGAAGGTCTGGAAATCTTTCTGAAAGATTATGTGATATTTACGATTGTAATATTGTCAAGATTAATAAGCTTTGGTTTCTTTTGTAACACCTAGCAAAAAAGTACGATCGGATGCACTTGCTTTAATTCTTTCCATTTCTTCATAAATCTTTTATTAATTTTGTTCTTCAGATGCACTTGAATCTTTGAAACAAGCTCGCGATGTTGTCAGCCCAAATGAGGGATTTGTTGATCAGGTTAGATTTCCTTTAGTCAGTTTTGCAATATATTGCAGCATTTTAATAACAAATTTTTGTGGCCTTCTCAAAATTTTTTTTGCGGCCTTTCTCTCTCTTCATATCTGGAATTAATGAATGTGTGAAGTGTTTTCATATGAGCCAGATCTCACATGTCATTTTTTTCCTCTTGTTTGGATACGCTAGTTATAACTTAGGACATTATTAGTGGCACCTGAGAACTGGTATTGCAACGTAGAAAATCAGTGACCACAATTAAATCTGTCATGAGGTGATGTCTGCAAGTTCTCAATACTCAGAATTCTCCCCCAAAACTAAAAAATGATGAACATACCATTGTCAGTCTATGTTGCATGCCATTGCTCGGGCATCTTCAGAAAATTTTGGAGTTATAATTAGTGGAATACAACAGAGAAGAGGAAGAAGACAAGAAACGTGAGGCCTGCTTCACACATTCAATAATATAGATTATAATGTATATTATTGTACAAAATGCGACACCATCTCCTTGGCCTCACCGCGTGCGTACCCCGCAAGATGATCGCCTAGGGCATAGTCGCCGCCCCTCACCGGGGCCCTCTGCGACGGTGCCCTCGCTGGCGACCACCTTCGACGGCGAGACAAACTTCTCCGACTTCTCCCGCTCCGTCTCTCCTTCTCTCCCGCTGCTGGCGGGGTTCTGCCCTCGCTCGACGGTCACCGGACGAACTCTCCGTACGGACCAGTGACTCCTCGATCGCCCTACTATCTCTCCCACCTTCTGCCCTCGCGTGACAGCTTTCCTCCTCTCCCCGCGTGCGTACCTCATCGGGGGGCCTCCCGCCGACGGTGCCCGCGCCGGCGATCCGTTTCCACCGGCGTCTCTCCGGCATGGGGAAATTGCTTCGGCGTCTCACTGGTTTTCAAAGCTGCCGGCATCAGCTCTCTCTGCCCTGACGTCCTTCCAGGCGAGTCTCTGCTTCTTTTCCCCTGCTTCTTCTGCACCATCTTCTCCGGCCCTGTTTCTTCAAAATCTCTTCCAAATCCTCTGCTTCTCTCTCTCTCGCTCATCGGCGTTCCTGCCCTGATCTTTTCATCTCCCCGGTGGCCTTTGCCAAGGTGGGTGCGCTCGCTTGGCAGGTCATCTGGTCGCTCCGCTCAACGGCAGCTCATCCTGTTCTGGTGTGCAGCGGGAGGTGACAAGGATTCCTCCGCTCCCTCTCCCACATCGGAACTCCGCCGCCGGCTGGGGTGTGGTGTGCAGCGGAAGGTGACGGGAATCTCTCCTCTCCCTTTGGGGTGTGGCGGCGGATGGATGTCATACAGCCGTCGCAATGAAGAGCACCACCTCAGACAGCAACGCCGGCGACCGCCGACCCACTGTCACAGGTGCCTGCAGGATGGTCATTATGCCCGTAACTGCTCTGGCCCTCTGCGATGTCTGGGGTGCAGGGGTGAGGGCCACCGGAGGTCGGGATGCCCTCGTGCTGCACAAGGAAGAATGTCGACTACGACTACACCGACGCCGGGCGGTACGCTTGCTACGGCTGTGCAGTCGTCTCCTCCCCATATCACGGTACCATGGTCACCGGAAATTCAGTGAAATGCCGATTTCCTATCAGGATGCGTCATTGGCGAGGTCACAAGTTCTTCACCCGACCTGGCGGTGCTTTGCACGGCAATTGTGACCAGCGTCGGGGAGTCGCTGCCTTTCCACCTCAGCCGTGTCTCACCGGGGTTATGGTTGGTCGTCCCCGGGTCGCCACAGCAGCGAGAAGCTCTCCTGGCTACTCCGACAAACCTTCCTCTCCAATCCTGGGTGAAGTGGTGTCCATGGAAGTTCGACGATGGGGCAACTCTCGCACCGTCAGGGAATCGACAAACCATTGCCATCCACGGCCTGCCGCTCCATCTTCAACGGCCGGAGGTCGTGACATCGATTGCCAAACAGTTCGGCACCCCCATAGCCGTCATACTCCCTTCTCTTGGATCGCCGGATCTGGCAATGACGATAGCTGAGATCGATTTCTGGCCGGGATGCAATCTGCCGGCATCCCTCGTCCTCACGGTCGGTGATTGCAGCTTCATGATACGTCTTCAATTCACCCGGCGTGCTGCTTCTTGGGCTGAGGTCGCTGCTGGCCAGCAATCAATGCAGCCCTTACAGATGGCAGGGGCAGCGAGTGCGGATGGTGCCCGTACTGTAAGTACGGGCCTGCACGGGCGTGAAGGGGTGTCGCCCGGTCGTAAAGGCAGGGGAGGGGGATCACTGCACGGACGAACTGTCAGCAATAGCTCATCGCAAGGGCAAAATGTGGGACACGACCTTGATAGGACAAGGAATGGCCGTGACAGTACCTTGGAAGGCACTCTACTGATCGGCCACGACCGTGACACTACCATTGTGGATACGCGACACGGTCGGGAAGGGATGGAGAACGGCCGTGACACAACTTTGGACTGCGGCCTGATCACCAATGATGCACGGCACGGCCGTGACACCAACACTGGAGAAGCACGGCACGGGCGGGAAACTACCCCAGGGACCCCCCGGCACGGCGGTGAACTCCAAGTAGAGGGGAAGATGCAAGGCCTGGATACCACTCCAGCATCTCTCCACTGTTGGGGCAACCCTCCTCCGGGTTGCCAACTCATCACTATCGCCGCAGGCGCAGAGGTGCCACTGCTACCTCCAGTTCGCCGCCACCTTGCTTACCTCCGAACTCAATCCCGCCTCTAACGTTGAGGCTGGAGACGCCGGGTTCGCCGAACACCGACCACCACTTGGGCTGCCACGAGACCTCCAGGTCTAGCAGTCGAGACCGGCATCATCGCCGGCGCTCTACCTCGTTGCCACCGGTTGGCAACCGAGGTCCATCATCGTCGTCTGCAGCCCTATTGCTAGGCTATGATGATGAGGAGGTTCATCTGGTGGCAGACACAGCTGGGCTTCGCCACACACGTCGCTGGACTCATCTTCGATCCGAGGTGGTTGGAGGACCACTCAGTCAGGGGAGTGACTCAGTGCCTCGATGAAGGTTCTGACATGGAATGTGCGGGGACTAGGCGACCCCGCGAGGCGGCGAACCCTAGGCCGCTACCTTAGAGAGTGGGGGGTGGATGTCGCCCTCCTTCAGGAGACCAAATTGACATATTGCAGTTTGAGGATGTGGGCCCAGATTGGGGGCTCTCGCATATCGGAGCATATCTCGATACATGCAGTTGGGCAGTCTGGAGGCTGCATTATTGGCTGGAGGCCGGATCTTCTATCACTTGTTGACTCTTGGACAGCTAGATTCTCGATGACGGCTCATTTTCGGAGATTGGGTGACGGCACTGACTATCTTATCTCCTGTGTCTATGGCCCTTGCTCAGCATCTTTGCGCAGCACCTTATGGGTGGAGCTTCAGGAGGCACGTGCCCATCTCTCCGAGGCCCAGTGGCTTGATTGGTGGGGACTTTAATGTCACCCTTGACATGGAGGACCGGCCCATCAGGCGTCGAGGGAGGGATATTGGTGCGGAGTTTCGCGACTTCATTGATTCGCAGTTGTTGGTCGATTTTCCGGCCACCAACTATAGATTCACATGGCGTAGCACTGCTGCTCCATCTTCGAAGTCGAGGCTCGACCGTTTTCTTGGTTCACTGGAGCTTGCGGAGGCACATCGGTGGATGTCCAGGCTCTTGATCGACCATTCTCGGACCACACTCTTTTGTGGAGGTCCAACGATGATCAAGCTCAGCGCTCCCTTTTCCGCTTTGAGCGTTCTTGGCTTCTGGAGGAGGGCTTTCGACAGTTAGTTGCGGATCAATGGCGTAGGGTGGCACCTTCTGACTCTGCAGCCAAGACTCTTGCGATCCGCCTATCTAGCCTGCGATCCTTCCTCTGCCAGCATCGACGACAGATTCGTGAGGATCGGGCTCGTCGCAGGACTGACGCCCTTGGGATCATTGCTCGGTTGGATCGCACAGAGGACTCCCGCCATCTCACGGACTCTGAGGTAGTTGAGCGGAGACGTGCACAGGAGACTATTCAGATGGAGGATCGAATAGTGGAAACCCAGTGGAGGCAGTGCTCTCGGCAGACTTGGCTTCTGGAGGGCGATGCCAACACTAGGTTTTTCCACCTTTATGCTAGCTCTCGATGGGGGGCTAATAGGATCGAGCAGTTAGTTATTCAGGGGCAGCGGATCACGGACCATCAGAGCATCAGGGAGTCTATCACTTCTTATTTCCGCGCCACCTCTCGACGGCAGCCACTTGGCCCCTGGCGGTGGGACCCGGGCGATATCCCCATGACACTCAGTCGTCATCGCTTGATCAGTCGATCACGGAGGATGAGATTTTTGAGGCCCTTCAGGACCTCAATAGCGAGGCGGCCCCTGGTCCTGATGGATTCCCAGTCTTTTTCTACAGAGAGTTTTGGTCTTTGGTGCGAGTGGATGTTGTTGCAGTGGTCAGAGAGTTTGCCGACGGTAATCGAGGTTTTGAGCGCCTCAATCGGTTCCTGTTGTTTCTACTTCCGAAGCGCACTCCAACGGAGCGGGTTGAGGACTTTCGTCCGATCGCCTTATCCAATGCCATCTATCTCCTGGTGGCTCGGGTACTAGCGAATCGGCTTCGTGAGGTTCTCCCAGTGCTGATCCTTCCCGCACAGTCAGCTTTCATTCAGGGCAGATCCATCACCGACAGCTACACCATCGCGATCGAGATTGTTGCGCAGTGGAGGACCGCCTCTCAGGCCATCTTATGGAAGGTCGATTTCTCCAAAGCCTATGATACAATATCTTGGTCCTTCTTATGGCATGCCCTGCATATCCGTGGATTTTCTACGACCTGGATCACTTGGATGAAGTGGTGTATTACCTCCGCTTCTTTCTCGATTTTGGTCAATGAAGTACGTGCAGGGGACTGGGTCCAGCCACAGAGAGGGGTTCGACAAGGCTGTCCCTTGGCCCCCATGCTATTCGTACTTGGTGTGGACACACTCGCCAGGTGCACACAGGCCTCCTGCGAGGCGGGACTTTTCAGAGGTTTTGCCGGGAGCCTCGTACCCATCCTTCAGTATGCGGATGACACTGTATTTTTTATTGAGGGCTCGGAGCAGGAGGCTCGTCGAGTCGTGATTCTCATCGATCTTTTCGGCGCGACGATCGGCCTCCAAATCAACCATGCCAAGTCCTCATTCATTCCCTTTGGCATGGTTATTGAGGAGGCCGAGCGATGTGCGGCTCAGCTCCACACCCCGATCAGCTCCCTCCTGATCACCTACTTGGGACTCCCACTCAGCAACCGCCACATCACCTCAAGGGGGTGGACTCCAGTCATTGAGCGCATGGAGCACAGACTTCACGGTTGGAGTTCACGTCTTCTCTCACGCGGGGGACGTCTTATCCTCTTACGATCAGTTCTCTCGGCGCTTCCGACATACTATATGTCAGTTCTCCCTCTGCCGGCTCTAGTGCTCAGACGATTGGACTCGCTCAGGAGCAGTTTTTTCTGGCAGGGCCGTGGACTAAGCATCGCGGTGTTCACCTTGTCGATTGGGCCAGCATTTGCCAACCTACTTCTCAGGACCGTGGACCTAGCTCGGTGGTTCAGACGGATTATGGGGTCCGAGGACTGTTTTTGGCGTACGGTATTCTTTACCTGCTATGGACGAGATCTATCCTGGGAGTCGAGGACCATTCTACCTCGTCGAGCTTCATCCTTTTGGCGGGGAGTTGCAACTACGGCCCCGCAGATTCGCCCTCTCATGGTTCCTTCCCTTGGCTCGGGGGAGAACTTCTCCTTTTGACAGCATACCTGGTCCCTTGGG
Source organism: Pontederia crassipes (assembly GCA_030549335.1). Classification (NCBI taxonomy): domain Eukaryota; kingdom Viridiplantae; phylum Streptophyta; class Magnoliopsida; order Commelinales; family Pontederiaceae; genus Pontederia; species Pontederia crassipes. The sequence goes on from CM060190.1 coordinate 45,116,158, forward strand.
GACTCCCTCACGGAGGCTTTTCCCCGCCTCTGGGCCCTGACGACATCTCCCGAGGCCACAGTAGCGGAGACTTGGACGGAGGGGGGGACGGGTTCTGGCGCTTGGTCTCTTGGTTTCAGATCGCACCTATCTGACCAGCGCTTCACGGAGTTTCTTGCACTCCAGTAGCGTCTGGCAGGCCTACGCCCGGACCGGTCCAGGATGGACGGTTGGGTTTGGCTGTCGGAGTCCCTCTCCACCCGGAGTCTTTACATCCGCTTTCTCCCCACTACCACTCTGCCAGAGGAGTTCACGACTGACTGTAGACTTATTTGGCAGACTCGTATCCCGCTGAAGGTCAAGATTTTTGCTTGGCTTCTGCGGCGCGGTCGCCTCCTCACCAGGAGCTACAGGGCGAGATGGGCACCAAACGGTGACACATCGTGCTTTCTATGCGGCGCGGCAATGGAGGACATACCTCACCTTTTTTTCGATTGTCCGACATCGCGGAGTATCCGGCAGCGGACGAGCATTGCGAGCCTTCTTGCTTCAGGCCTTGTGACCATGTGGCAGACTCTCCGGGGCCTCATCCGTCAGAGGCAGTGTTGGAGAGTGCCACTGGCGACTTTTGTGGCCGGTGCCTGGGCCATTTGGCTGCAGCGCAACCGGATCATTTTTTGTGGGGAGAGTTGCCAGCCTGAGCGTGTTGTACACCACATCTCCTATCTTATAAGGGAGTGGGGTTTTGGTTAGGTTGGGGTCCTCTTTTTATCCCCTTCTTGCTCACTACATTTGTACACCTTTTCACAGTATATATATATAGCTGGATGACAACCACAAATCTGGTGGTCATCCTTTTTCTTCTCAAAAAAAAAAAATTATTGTACAAAAAATTGATTAGATAAATCTTTTTACTTCTGCAGTTAGCATTGTTTGAAGAAATGGGTTTCAAAGTAGATACTGAAAGTACCATCTATAAGCGCTTCCGCTTGAAAATGCTGGGTTGGTATATCTTTTTTATTTAAATATTATTGTCCTCGTGTATTCTTGAGTTGCATTTTTGTGCTAGAAGATCAATTTTCCTGTTGCATATATTTTAGCTTGTGTTTCCTTCACTTATGCATTTTTTAGTTATATTCAGAATTTATCTTTTTAGCTCCTTAATTCTTTGGGCACAGATAGTTCATCGCATTAAATAAAGAACGACCATTTCAAACAAATACAAGAACCACTAATCCCCCTGCAACTTTTAGGAAGGCTAAAGTTTTTTTTGAGAAGAAAAAGGATGACTACCGAGTTTGGTTGTCATCTAGATATATATATCACTGAAAAGACGTCATGTACATGTGGTACGCTCTCCGTAGGAGAGCGGCAAAAGCACGGGAGTACAAATACTATGTAAAACCCCACTCTCGAAGAAAACAAAAAATGTGATGTACAATATTATTCACCTGACACCTCTCCCCACAAAAAATGTAACTTTTAGGAAGGCTAAGTTAGTTACACTATAGTATAGTAATTGATTTCTGTTCCATGTACGTCTCATGTGTCACTATTTTACTGGAATTACCCTTTTGTCTGAAACCTTAACTTTCTTGCTTGCATACTGTCATGGTATCCAATGTTGAAGGACAACAAATTAATGTCCAGACAATATTCATTCACATCAAAGCACAACATGACAAGATTATAAAAATGATAAATAAGTGAACAAGCCTATGTTTTTCATTTATGTCATGTATTTGGAAAATTAACAATCAAAGAAAAGAAACTGACTTTTACCAATGATACTCGGATGAGCACATGTGATCATATTTATTACTTTATATGCATTAATGTTAATACACACTATCTCCTGGTTTATTGTTTATTTGTTCTTCAGGACACTGCATTTATGTTTTTTGTGCTCAAACCACATGGAGGGAGAGAGGGAGGGATCATCGTGCAACATTTATTGTTGCAAAATCACCGTTGTAACAATAGTCTAGGGACATATAGGTTATATGGTATTTGGCGAAGCTGGGAAGTCTTCTTTGTCTTGGAGGGTGTATGCTCTCGCATGTTTCGTTTCCCCTTTTGCCTTAATTTTTTTAGTGGTAGAAGCCAAAAGTCACCGATGGAACAATAGCCTTGGGACATATATTTTATATGGTATTTGGCAAAGTTGGGAAATCTTGTGATGATACGGGGCTATATGATCAAGCATGTTTTATTTTATTTGGAAAAACTGGGAAGTTATCATGGTATGAGACGTACACGATCCAGCATGTTTTACTTTTTCTCCCCACAAAAAATGACTCGGTTGCGCTGGAGCCAAATAGCCCAGGCACCGGCTAGGAAAGTCGCCATCGGAAGTCTCCAGCCCTATTTCTATGTACCCAGCACCCTCATGCTATGCCAGAAATCCGCCGCTGCCGGAGGAACACCACCCATAATGGAAGCCCGGGACCATGCCTCTCGAGATACGCGGCAGCTAAAGAACAAGTGTGTACTATCCTCTGCCTCCTCACCACACATAACGCAGTAGGTGTCAGCATGCGGCGCCCATCTCGCTCTATAAACTCTGGTGAGGATCCGCTCTCGTCGTAGAAGTCAAGCAAAGATCTTGACTTTAAGAGGCAGTCGAGAGCGCCAAATCAATCTGCAATCAGCTCTGAGGTCCTCAGAGTTGGTGGAAGCCGAAAGGAAGCGAAGATAAAGGCTGCGTGCCGAGAAGGCGCCCGATACCCATACCCAACCATCTGACTAGGTCGGATGAGGATGGAAGGGGGCAATCCTCTGGTGAAGAGCCAGTAAGTCAGAAAGCCATTGATCGGAGAGTGGAGACCTAAAAAGCGGCATCCAGGAGCCTGTCCCATGATCACCTCTCTGAGACCAGCACTCCACCACCGAAGCCTCAGGCTGTATCGCAAGAGCCAAGTAGCCGGGGTAAGGAGTCTGCAAGGGGTCCCCTTGGGCACTAGTCATGCCGCCAGAAGGAGAAGACCTCTCCAGAGCCAAGTGATGGAGTCATGAAGGACCGCACCCGTGGGAAAAGAGCTGTCACCCCCCTCCAGAAAGAAGAAGAGCCACGGGTACAGTGGGCCTAGAGTCCCATGAAAGATCCCGGCCATATCCCACTCATCCATCTTATGTTCACTGATATGGGAAGCAATTGAGGACTATTTTAGTTCAAGAAACCATCATACGTTCACCTGGAATCATGATTAGCAAAAACACATTTCTTGAAGTGTTTTTGGTGGCCATACATTGGCCATAATTCTTTATGCCATTACAAGTATATGAAATGTTTTAATATTTTTCATTGCAAATTCCGATGTATGCTTTTGTGAGCTGTGATTTTATGGTCACATACTAACCTTGGTAAAGATTCCCATGGCACTTGTTTTCTATCATGAAATTTTGATGTCGAGTAATTGTGTTTTCTTCCTCTACAAAAGATAGTACAAGCATTTTCTGTTATGCAGTAAATCTGACAATAGAAGTACTGAGCAGAAGACCCCAAAAGAGACAACAATATTGAGCAGCCCAACTTTGTTATCTATAATCATTGCTGTTTAAATCTTGATACCTGACATTTCATAATTTTATGTATGACTTTCCTTTAAAGATTCATTTTAAGTATGACATCCTTTTTTTGTTGATAAGTTTTCTTCTCTTAATGTTCTGAGAAATGTTGGATTATTCCCTGGTTTTGCAACTATCCACATTTTGTTGCTCCACTTCTATATTATATTACATGCGGTGAAAAGTTTGAACGGAGTCACAAAACTCTTCACAGCCCACGTCTTTTACTGATACAAAGACTTAGCTATTGAAATGATATTTTCTATATATATTGATCAATCAGAAAATGCACACATTATGCTGAGATACCAAATGGCTCAATGAAAGAGCAATGGCCGAGCTGGACATCACTAAGAAATGTACACCTTATCTAGCTGGTGCCCTCCAGACCTGAAAGAGATCCAAAAATCTGTAGCATTCATCCACCATTGGTGATCTATCACACACATCAAATGGTAGATTTCTCAACCAGAAAATTGGCCTGCAGACCATACCTTGTAACTCTAATCTAGACTCATCTGACATCATGTTTTCTGCTCTCCCAATAGCATAACTTATCCACTATTTGATCTGATGAGATTTCTGCAAAGAGAGGACTCCACACTGCAAGAGGCATCTCGACTTTATCGGGGCATATCTCTTCTCTCATATTTAGAGATCTCATGTGCTCCTTAAGGTCAGGATCTTCGATTGGAAGTCCTGCATGCTGACAAAAGTACATTTAGCCAGTGCATCAACAACTAGCACACAAGCTAGTCAAAGTTATCTTTACTTTTTCTTTCTGAATTCGAAAAGGAAAGTCAACTAAGATTGTTAATCATCCATCTAAAGTTAATGTTTCTTGTTTGTGCTTTTTTTATCTTTTGAGGATTTTGGGCTATGAGTTTCCCAATTCTTGGAGGTTCTTTTTCAAGAAAAATATTCCTCAAGGCTCAATCATGGTGCATTTGAACTTTTAATAATGTTCTATCCTGCAGCTCAGAGACATGATTGAGAAGGCTACCATTTCCCATATAAGTTTCAATTGATATGACATGCATGCATGTACTTCTATTTTCACAGTTGAATGATGAGTAGATAATGAGTAAATGGATTCTTTTCATCTCACATACATGTATATCCCATTTTAATCAAATTTTAAACGTCATCTCAATTTCTTTTTTATTTCAATTGATCCTAGAAACCAACATTGCCTTCTCTGAAGCATTAAATATCTTTTCTAATGCTTGGGCGTTGTTCTAGGACACTCTTTTAAACTAGGAGAGGCAATAGATTCGTCCATCTTGGGAGATGATCCTGGCTTGGGTTCAGAGTCTAAATTCACTTCTGTCAAAGGAGTAACTCAAGGTAAAACCACTTACAGCTGCAAGAAATGCCGGAGAGTTGTTGCCTTGGAAGAGAATGTTGTCAGCCATCTGCCTGGTGAAAAAGAGGCTGCCTTTAATTGGGGAAAACAAAGTTTTGGTGCCCAATTTAATGAGTTTCAGGACATAGAGTGTACATCTTTATTTATAGAACCTTTAAAATGGATGACTGCAGGTAAAAATGTTCATCCTTTTCAAGTTTGATTATCTTGATGCTTATGTGGGTGATCTTGTTATTCTAAGATATCACATGATACCATTTTTTAATTCAGCTCCCCTTTCTATCCTTACAGTTAAGGATGGAGCCATGGAAGGAAAACTATCGTGCATCAATTGTGATGCACGACTTGGGCACTTCAACTGGACTGGAACACAGTGCAGTTGTGGCAGCTGGATTTCTCCTGCTTTCCAGATTCACAAGAGCAAAGTTGATCTCATGCATAATTCTGGTTGAGGACATCAAAGCAAGGCATAGTCTCTCCCTGTCATGGTTTTTTGAGATGATTAAGATGGTTATTTGTGGTCTTCATAATTAATTCTGTCAAGCTAAAGCTTGAAGTAGGTAGCCAAACTGCAAAATTTTAGTTGCTTGCAGTTGGTGTTCTCAAGTGCTGGGGTTGTGAAGTAATATTTGTGTATAAAGGAGGCAGTGTCCGTTCGAGTACGCCATTTCATAATACGAGCACATAATCATAAAACATTCTAAAGAAGGAAATTGCTTTTTCATTGCGCTTCCTGACTTCTCGTAGAACAAGTTCGAATTGTATCTTTTGTCCTAGCCGATGTACGCTGCACATGCAACGAAGTGTTCTATGAGTTCAAAAGTTTGCTACATGTTCAAATTTCTTCAAATAGCGGGCGCAACACTTGGACCATCATTTATGGAAATTTTTCTATTCAACAAAATAACGGTGGGTCTGGTAGTTGTTGATGTTCTTGAACAGTTGCCAATATGAGATGCAAAGCAAGGAAGGTAAATATCAAAGGACATATAAGAGAACTGACGTAGCCAGGATCCTCATGCGACTTCAGAAGATGAGATGACACTATGGTAGCATAGTCTGATCCGAAGCCAATATCTGCCCTGACAATCCGGGGCACCGTAAGAGGGGGGGGGGGGGGGGGGGAGTCAAAACATGTCGTGTCAGGGAAAACAAAAACGAATGCCTCTTTATTTTGAAAAAAAAAAATAGGAACACATCAAAGAGTTTGCTAACTATCAATGACTAAGGCATCAACTTATAACCAAGTATAAAAAACCTTGACGGCGCCGGTGCCGCGGCCTTCAGATTTGCCGTCCTCGCTGTTGCTGCAGCCTCCCTTGTCGCTGTTGCCGTCGATCGGAGAGAAAGGGGAAGGAAAAAGAGAGATTAGAGAGCCTCCCTCGTCGCTGTTGCCGTCGATCGGAGAGAAAGGGGAAGGAAAAGGAGAGATTAGAGAAAGGGAGACACATGTTCGCAAGTGAGAGAGGAGGGTGATGTTAAAATCTCACAAGATCTCATGAGATCATCTCAACTTATTCGTGATTGAGAGGAGGGTGAAGTCAAAATCTAGACGATTCGAATCGTGCTTCATAGTGTGAAGCAATGAGTGCTTAGCACGTTCATTTACCCAACATAATATTAGAAGAAAAAAACCGAATGCTTCTTTATATCTGAAAAATAGGAATAAATATATTCAAGCAGTTAACTAACGAGCAATGACTAACATATCAACTGATAACTAACTATCAACAACTAACAATTGGCTAACTACCGACTCTACTCAAACCGTCTAACTAGACGCGGAAGATAACTTAACAGATTTCTATCATTATCTTTGCATTATCGGCTTCGCGAACACTTCCAAGATCAGCAACCATATAAAAAATTTCAAAATGTCAATCAAGGAAAAAAAATAAAAATTTGAAAATGTGTAATCAAATAATGTTGTGAAAAAATAATAATTATCAGAGAAAACTGTTCCCATGCTTTCCTTCAACAGCAAAACAATAGCATGATAACAAAGTGCATCAAATTTTCCAAAGTTCTTTTGAGATGAAAGAAAAGTGTGAAGTTTGAAGTCCACCCTATTCATAGTTCTCTCACCTGCGTGTGGAAACCAAAGTCACTGGAACTCGGTACAAAATGTCTGCATTTGACAATTGTAGTGGTTCTGCCGAGTTCCATGTCAATAGTTCAATTGACATATTAATTTGGAGTCTGTTTGAAATGTAATAATGAGGAACCATAAAGATAATGCGATAGGAAAAATAAATATAATAAATTAAAAGTTAAAAATAGATGTATTTTCCCTTTATTTAATTTTTTTCTTCTTTTTGTATTATTTAATGTAAAAAATATTATATTAAATTGAAATATTTATTTAAATTTTTTTAAATTATCATAATTTTTCGTATTTAACATAAAAGTACGAACCTAGCTTATGATATCCCTAAACTTTTATCGTTTGTTTTTTCTCTTGTAAAAAGACTAAAATGTCTTTCCACAAACTTTTATTTTTTTCAATGTTAAAAAATAATATAAAAACTAAAAAAATATAAAAACTTTCGTCCGAGAGAGGGCATTAATGCGTAATAATAAACTGGAAAAAGTTTTTATATTTTATATTTTTATTATTTTTTAACATTAAATAGAGAAGAGTTTGTGGAAGAGTATTTTAGTCTTTTCACAAATGAAAAAAAAGAAATAACAAAAAAATTAACAAAATCAAACTAAAGGACTAAAGTGAAAAATACGATTTAGAGATATCGTAAGCTCATACTTTAAAGTTAAATTAAAAAAATCGCAATAACTTAAGGGAGATTTAAAAAAATAACCTTAAATTATATTTACTTAAAAAATATACAATAATTTGTAAGTATTTAAATATTATTTTACATATTTAAAATATTTTATTTTAATAATTTTTATATAAGATATAAGTTGAAAATTAAATAAAAATTTTAAAAAATATTCGAGTGCTTTGGATCAAGTCGACTCGAGCAAAAAAAAATTCCTACCCATACCTGACCGAATCCAACTCGACCTTTGACCCAATCCAAACTTGTTCGAGTCGAGTCGTTCACCAGTCGAACACCCCACCCACAATAGGATAGTCGTCTACTAACAGGCCTCTCTAACAAAAAGAATAAGTTGAGAAACGAAGTTGCCGGAATTTGACTCACAAATCCAAAGGTTATTGGTTCAATACATCAATCCTCACGCGGAGCCTTTATTTGTAATCGTAATAGAAGGGAAATGAAAACAAAAACAAAGAAACACGAAATTGCTGAATTTCATTAAGGTACTTTGGCTTTTCTGTATCAACGTGCAAGAATTATCATCTTTACTTAACAGGGGTCTCCCGATGGGTTTTAACTATGTCGTCCAACCTGTTCTCCATTTTGTTTTGCTGCTAAATAGAGAGAACACACTTGGAAAGGCCAAGTAACTCCTCGTCTCTAGCAAATGAAGCATGGAGCGCGAATTGAGACAATGAAGGGTTTAACAAACATCATATTTACATCTGATCAAGTTGAACCATCCAATGCTTCGTTATAGAAAGGTTTTATCTTGCTTGCGCTTCTAGGAGATTCGTTGCCGCCACATTTATATCATTTCTAGCTTGCATGAGGGCTTGCCTTGCGGAATCCGCATCAAATCCCATAGATACTAATGTTGCAACTGAAGTGTCTGGTGGCCCAGGGAAAGGATAATGTGCTGGGGGATAATTGCTCTGCACCAAAATAGAAATTATACCATTCAGTTACTAAGTCTCCTTGTCCAATGCGCTATTCAATTCACAAAGGAAGCCTTACACATAAAAGAATGAGTAAAGTAGAGAACCAATTCACTCTTTAATTCAGTAGGAAAAAACTCTACCCAGCCATCAAGGTCCGATAATACATTTTTAGTTCCCTTCTGTTCTTTATGAAGTCTACAAATTACTTGTGCCAATATACTATTCTCTGAGTTCAAGATCTTTCTCTCAATTCCAAAAGGTTCCATAAACTTTTGCACCTATATACTCATTAGTTTCACAATCATCTAGTTTCTGAACATATGCAACATTCAGCACCATAAACTTGGTAATGCAAAGACCTCTGTATTTTTAGCCACTTATAAGTTTCTTCCCCAATCACTAATTCATATGCAGAGTAGGTAAACAAAAGAAGCTTCAGCTGACTGTCAATTGCATTTCTCTTTACTAACACAAATCAAGGAAGGATAGTTATTGCGACCACCGATTTTTTTTTTTTTGGGACCACTGATGACTGAAGTTTTTTTCATATAATTTTAGGCATTGTAGAAATGTTCTTGGCTAAATTTTTTAAATATAAGAAAAACATTGCTAAAGAATAATTTCACCTTGAGGCTAACCGAGATATAGTTTTAAGAGGATTCAGAATCAAAATAGGTAGAATCAGAGCATGAATTCAATAGACATGGATACAAACTAGCACAAAACTTCTAGTATATTTCTAAAGATGAGAAATGAGAAAAAAATTATGATTATTATTATTTTCTTGTATTTCACATTATATTGTCCACTTTTCACCCTCCTCTACCTCCATCCTTTAGGGTGAATTTGGTTTGAAGTAAAAACACTTACACGTAAATCCAAATACTGCAGTTGAAAACTACTGCATTTGGTTGGTTTCAACTGCCGTAAGGTTGACTACTCCTTGCTACAGTATCGAAGAAATTGGAATCCGAGTGTGATGGATGTCTTTCCACGAGAGGAAACCAACCAAACGTTGGGATCCACAAGGAGTTATGTTAAGAGTGAAATTTTAGATGGGACCATCAAATGCAATGGAAGAGAGCGTGAGAGCATATAGGACAACAAATAATTTTTAATACTAATTAAAAATTATAATGTGTATAATATTTGAAATATAATAATATTTTATGAAAAATTAATAGGCTATGTATTCAAACACAAATAAAAATTTTCATATTCTATTATTAGTATTTAAACAAAATAGATGAACTAATATGAAATAATACTTATATATGCAAAGTTAATAAAAATAAATATTTGGCACATTAATGATTAAATAAAAATATATACTTAATATTTATTAAAAAATTAAATTACAATAATTATAAATAAAGCAATTCATAAAATGCTTATTACTATAAAATAAGGGTTCAAGTTGTGCTACCTTTTTTAAGGGGTAGCACCATCTGAAAACTTTTTTGATCAACTATTCATCATGAATCAAATGGTGTTGAGTGAACGTCTGATGGTGCTACCACATAAAAGAGCCAGCACAACCATTTTTCCATCAAGTAATACTTGTTTATCTTTCAAGTAACAATAGAAGTATGTTAAAAGATAATATAAATAAAAAATTACCGTAATATTTAAAATAAATAATAGTAGAATTTTAAAAAAATGATATTATATATAAATTTAAAATTAATTTAAAGTACACTAAAAGTATTTTAAATGTTATTTTTAAATATGCTTAAAAGAAGTAATTAAGAAGAGTAGATCAAATAATCTGGAGTCCGATTAAAAGAGGGAGAGGGAGGCCAAGGCGGACACTTGGCGAACTAATAGAGCAAGATCTATTAGTGAATAATATACCGAAAGGTTTGGTTACTAATAGAGCGGAATGGCGTCGTATGATCCATGTAGCCGACCCCACCTAGTGGGATAAGGCTTTGTTGTTGTTGTTGTTGTTGCTTAAAAGAAGTAATTGTGACATATCAGTTATGAATAATTCATTGATGTTAAAAATGAGAAAAATAATAGTGATAATCAAATAGATTACATATAACGGATGGATAATGTTTAAAATATAAATAAAAAGTTAAGAATATAAAAGGCTTTGAGTATAAAATTGTATAGTTAAATTCCTTTTAAAATAATAACGTATAATACATGAATAATAATAAAATAAAGATTATTTTAAATAAAAAATAATATTGAAGTTTAAAAGAATAAAATATAATGCATAAACCCTGCGACTTGGATAGCCTGGATGAAGCGGTGTATCACCGCCGCTTCTTTCTCGGTCCTGGTTAATGGGTCGATGGCCGGGGGCTGGGTGCAGCCCCAGAGAGGTGTCCGCCAGCGGTGCCCTCTTGCACCCATGCTGTTCACGCTGGTATGGCCTTGCCCGATGTACTAAGGAGGCATGCCTATCCGGCTTTTTCAGTGGCTTTGCCGGCGGGCTGGTGCTTCTGCTCCAGTATGCTGACGACACCGTTTTCTTCATCGAGGGCTTTGTGGCTGAGGCCAGACAAGTGTCTATTTTGGTGGAGCTCTTCGGTTTGGTTTCGGGTCTTGAGATCAACCATACCAAGTCATCTTTCATTCCTTTTGGCATGGTGACGGAGGACGCTATGCGATGCGCGGAGGAGCTGCATACGCCGGTTGGAGCCTTACCTATTACCTACTTGGGGCTTCCCCTGTCTGATTGGCATATTGGCTCTCGGAGGTGGACCCGGTTATTGAGCGGATGGAGCGCCGTCTCCAGGGCTGGAGCTCTCGGCTTTTATCTAGTGGTGGTCGTCTCATTCTGCTCCGATCTGTGCTCTCATCACTTCGGATCTACTTCATGTCGGTACTCCAGATGCCTGCTCAGGTACTCTCACGGATTGACTCTTTGAGGTGCAGATTCTTTTGGCAGGGGTGTAGCCCCGCTCGTCGGGCCCACCTTGTGGATTGGAGCAGTATATGTAGGCCCACCTCGCAAGGTGGTTTGGGTGTTCGGGATCTCCGCTGCACCAACTGGGCGCTCCTTGCTAGGTGGGTGGGCCGGATTATGGGGCCCGATGACAGCCTATGGAGACAAGTTTTCTTCACCTGCTACGGTCGTGATCTCTCGTGGGTCTCTAGGCCCACCGTTCCTCAGGGCTCTTCTTCTTTATGGAGGGGAGTAGCAGCCATTTTCCAGCGTGTGCGGTCATTCATGATTCCATCCCTTGGCTCTGGGGAGGCTTTCTCCTTCTGGCGGCATGACTGGTTGCCAGGCGGGCCTCTTGCGGATTCCTTCCCTCGACTACTGGCTCTTGCATCACACCCGGAGGCATTGGTGGCGGAGTGTTGGTCTCAAAGGGGTGATCCTGGGACCGGGTCCTGGACCCCCCTTTTCAGATCCCCACTTTCTGACCAGCGGCTTTCTGACTTATGTGCTCTTCATCAGATGATTTCCCCTTATCATCCTCATCCGGCTCAGTCTGACGATTGGGTCTAGGCATCGGGTGCTTTTTCAGCGCGCAGCCTCTATCTTCATTTTCTCCCAGCTTCCACCAACTCAGAGGACCTCAGAGCAGATTACAGGCGCATCTGGCGCTCCCGCCTGCCGTTTAAAGTCAAGATCTTTGCTTGGCTTCTGCGACGAGAGCGGATCCTTACCAGAGTTTATAGGGTGAGGTGGGCGACGCACGCGGACACCTCCTGTGTTATGTGTGGGGAGGCAGCAGAGGATGTCACGCACTTGTTCTTTTGTTGCCGCGTGGCTCGAGAGGTTTGGTCTCGGATTTCCATTGTGGGTGGTGTCCCACCGGTGGCGGCGGACTTCTGGCAGAGTATGAGGGCGTTGGATACTCGGAGGACGAGCTGAAGACTTCCTGTGGCGTCTTTTATAACCGGTGCTTGGGCGATTTGGCTCCAGCGCAACCGGGTCATCTTTTGTGGGGAGAGATGTCAGGTTGATAGTATAGTACATCACATGTTTTACCTTCTTCATGAATGGGGTTTTGGGTAGCATTTCTGTGCCTTTTGCCACTCTCCTCTGGAGAGCTTCTCACTTGTATATGATGTTCCTTTTTGATAATATAAATATACATGGATGATATCCTAACTGGAATCATCCTTTTTCCTCTCAAAAAATAATGCATAAAATTAAAATAATAAAATAAATACAAAAGTAAAAAAATCTAATGCAAACATGATAAAAGAAGATATTCAATAAAATATAACAAATAAGAAATATAAATAAAATAATGGAAAATATCAAAAGGTACTAAATTACAAAAATCTAAAACAATAATTAACAAAAAATATTTATTTAAAATTATAATGGCAAAAAGATATGCACTAAAATAACTATAATTAAAATATAATAAAAAAATAAATTTACTGACTTTATAAAAGAAAATGAAAATCAATATTCAACATAAATATTAGAAGTTTCATACACATAATTAATTTTTATCCATATAATTACTTTTAATTAGCAACATTAACGAATTAAAAGAAGGAGATCAAATAATCTGGAGTCCGATTAAAAGAAGGAGAGGGAGGCCAAGGCGGACACTTGGCGAATTAATAGAGCAAGATCTATTGGTGAATAATATACCGAAAGGTTTGGTTACTAATAGAGCGGAATGGCGTCGTATGATCCATGTAGCCGACCCCACCTAGTGGGATAAGGCTTTGTTGTTGTTGTTGTTGTTGTAGCAACATTAACGAATTTCTTGCTTTTATTAAAGCACAAAAGCAATGAAGAATATACAATCAATTAATTGCTTATAACAAAGAAATGATGGTACATATTGTCGAAGTTAATTTTTTTTACAACTAAAAAAGTAATTATATAGTCCAAGAACATTCTCTATCAGCAGTATATAGGCATGTGGATAGGATTACCTCGAGATGGGCAGGAGAATGTCTGTTTCCTAAAGTATTCACAGTAGGCAGTGTTGGTAAGGAATTAGTTGACGAAGGCCAGTGTAATCGTGAGACAAAAGACGTAAGTGCATTTGGAAACTGTACAATGTTCAAAGCAAAATAGTCACTGCAAAACTTTCAAATGAAACACAATATTGGCATAACTGCCGCATATGTCAAATACAATGTCTGTAAATAGAGAAACATGATCCATAAAAGATTTCCAGCACTAAAAACTAGTAAAAAGATAGAATAAAGACTAATTGAAAACTTGAAGATATCTCCAAAAAGAAAAAAAAAACTGGAGAGTCGTTACAAAATCCTTGGTGTGCAATACGCTTAACCAAACATGAAGTTAGATTAGAGGGACAACAATCATGATCTAAGTCAGGACAAGATTTTAGAGCTAAAGATTTTAAATGAACAATATGGCAAAAATTTAAGTTCATATAATTGAAATAAGCATAATTGGCACAACTAGTTAGTAGGATTGTACTAGTTGCCCTGAGTTCGATTCTTGAAATTATCAGTTGGTCAAGTAAATATCATTTTACTCTTTCTCTTCGACTCCGAATTACTCAGGTGATAATAGCCCTAGACACTGGGAGCCACATAGGCGTATCAAAAAAAGTTCATGTAACTAAAATGAGAAATGTTTGTAGTCTTTCAAAAACAATGTTTATAATTACATTCAACATTTTTTCCTTAACAAAAAGTTCATCTTAACCATTTTTTACTAACAAATCTTAACCTATTTTTTCAGATTTAATATACCTTGTAAGTGAGAGTTAATTTCCTTTCATTCTATTTCAATTCATCTTTTACTTTCCAATAACAAGAATTACATCAGTCAGCAGCCATACATAACAGCTATCAAAAACCAAGTGACATAGGATCAAATCCCCCAAAAGCAAGAATAAGTACACAAACTAATAGGAAAAATCCCATATACTTTGGGGATTGAACCTTGGACCTTCCCTCATCACAAATCCACAGCTCTCGAGTTGTGATTTTTTGGGTTTTACACTCTACATCTATCATTCAAGCCCATTGAGAACTAATAGGAAAAATCCCACATGCTTTGGGGATTGAACCTTGGACCTTCCCTCATCACAAATCCACAGCTCTCGCAGTAGAAATTTTCTGGGTTTTACACTCTTGTACATCTACCATTCAAGTTTGAATTAGCCCATAGAGAACATCACAATCCAAAAACTCTGCACCCACCCAACCGTCTCCATCCCCATCCAACCCATCCCACATTCATGTTCTTCACACAGGCAATGACACTTCATGTTAGATGGTAATATTTGCCTCGTTTTTTTGCTCAATTGACTATTTATGTTCAAAATGGCTTAGCATTGGACATTGTTGGCTTAGATACAACTGCAAGGATATTCTTATATTTTATCTTATTGTCCATTTGATTTTTCATTGCACATGACATTGCAACCAAACTAGTCCAGACACACCACCACATTATCATTCAAACGGCTAAGGTCACCAAACTGGTGTGACATTTGACATGTACTACAGTACTCCATATGAGAATATTTACTTCAAAATGTGCAGGTTGTAATGCACTTATAGGGCCTCTCGTAATGAGTTATTGATCCAATGAAATGCTGCAAACTAGACATATATTATATTGGGTGGTTTTCCTTTTTTGATTGAGTCACCTGATTATGCTCACCATTCGCTCTCTTCAAAAACAAACAGCATCCTTCCATCCTGCCCTCTTGCTCACATCCTCATTTCCTCACTGTAAACTTCCAAACCAGTTTCATCATGGATGAACAAAATATTTGGGAATTAACACAATGCTGATAAAATCGACGAACTTTAACTTCGTTAAGTTAGTTCTTTTGGCCACAGGTTAATTATTTTTCCCTTCTTTGCTTCAGCAGTTCTTATTCTTCCTCGAGAACTTGAATCTTATTTATTTACAGACTTAGTACAGATCTATAATCCCTTAGCATGCCATTTTTTGCCTAACTGCATTAACTTTTGAAGTCTTCACAGATAAATGCAAGTTGCTTAGTTTTTTAATTGTTTGTTAAGTTCCATCTATACAAGATGTTGATATCATGGTTACATGTTCATGGCAAAGTTATCTGTTTTGGGCCTATAGGAAGCTGTTATACAATAAAGTTAGTCATTGTATTTTTATAAGAGAAAGATAACTCATAAAAAAACAATTAAAATTTACATCATATTAGTAATGTGAAAAGAAGCAAGAAAATCAATAAGGAAAAACAATATCCAAATTAAAGGGGATGCAAATAAAGTGCAAAAGATTCCTTTAGACAACAATGAGTATCTGGACACATTTAACAAATTATTACTGCAAAGAATAAGTCCCTTAGTTATACTTCATGCTTTTGAACCTGAACCTAAACAAAAGAAAATTGTGAACATATTTATGAAATGCAAGCATCAGAATTTCATGCAGTTAATAACATTGCCAAGCAGTTTTCAGGAGATGAAATATATACCTTTATTTTGCGGATACCAAATGCACTTAGATGGTACAAAAATCCAGCTAGTAAACCACAACAACCAGGGATTATTGATCGCTTCCACGAAGAGAAAAGAAGCTGTCCAAAATGAAATGAGATTGATTAGTACACATAAACCATTTAAATACATCATAATCCGAGTATCGATTTCACCTGAAGACCTGCCAAGTATATGAACGACTTATCACTAAAATTTGTCCCAAATATACGAATCCTCGATGAAACTGGAATATCAAAGTAGAAAGGTACAAAAGCAGCAAAAGTTAGACCATATGGTCCTGAAGCCAGAGTGTACAAAGGATCTGCATAAAGGTTGTAAAGTAGTCTGATCAGTATAAAATGATCATTGATCAGCATTAGAATAATCATACTGGCGAAGTATGCAACTCTTGTCATCACATGGACAACAAACATGATCTACAATCATTTCAAAGTTTCTCAAGATATGAAAAAAAAACTTCAACATTTACAAATAATCTCAGTCAACAACAATGAAACAGAAAATGATAATAAGCATAAATCTTTCTGTAAAAGTCATAAATAGACCTTCTAAAAAAAGAGACATAAATATCACGAAATAAAAAAGGAAAAAAGTACTAAAATGTTCGAAACAAGTTTGCAGTGGGGAAAAAGAAGATACAGATTATTTTTCTTCATTCTAGGTAAAACATCAGTGTCGGTACCTAAATGCCACTTATATAAGGGAAAGTGGTCCAAATTGTTTTTAAAATCCGAAAAGCAAGAACTTGATTATGATTTAGTTTCATTTTTCTGCAATATATTCTCAAGATTTGGCTTCTTCCTAACCCTGAAAATATGCATCATTGTCTTGGTAAATCACTCTAGCTGATTGATTTGTAGATGACACTTTCCCTTCTGACCGGTCCAACTGTCCAAGAATATAACTAAATCGCTTTTCTTGAGATTCTATCACCTTCTTTCTAGTCTTGTTAAATAAAAGTTTATCCAAGGTCTCAATCTAAGTAGTCAAAGTACAAATAATCAACACTCACATTTTTTATTAAGGCTCATATTTGATCACAAAGGCATCAAACAGGATAGGCAATCATCATTCAAAATTAAAATAAAATAAAACATGTTATATTTAGTAAATTTAACATGCAATTAGAAAACTCCGCCTATGTTTTATAGCCGGTCCCAAGCCCGGATAAAGGAGGAGGGTTGTGTTAAGCCCCGACAGCCAGCGTAAAACCATGTCGAATCTTATGAACATGGATCAACGAATATAGCGGAATGGCGTCGTATGATCCATGTAGCCGACCCCACCTAGTGGGATAAGGCTTTGTTGTTGTTGTTGTAACATGCAATTAGAAACAAGTTTGATAAATGAGAGCATTTCCATTCTGAAAAGTTTTCCTTTTGTCCCTACAATCAACTATAATGTTCAATTAAATGATACAGCCATGATGCTAAAAAGTTTGCATACCTAAATCAAGAGACATGTGAAACTTCAGTCATGCAGAAAAGCAAAGACTGAGATGCATCAGGTATTAAGATTTTGGCTGCAATTCAGTATTTTACAATGGAAAACAGCAAAAACTATTTTTTCTGAGAGAGAGCAAAAACTAATTGACAATGATAATAATGCCAAACAAAGAAAACGAATTATAGTCCACACCTTTGAGATATGCCAAAGTGAGGATTTCCAATGAAGATGACATCACAATGGAAAATGCCATGAAAACCTGCATGTTAAGCAAAGCAGTACGCAATGAAAAAAGGAATTATTGACAAAACTGGGAAAATGTGGAAATAAAAACTTAGAACACGCTAGCGCCATTTCCCCAGAAAAAAAAAACTGTGTTAAATGTTCTTACCGAGTATTTATTCGATCCTATTTGTCTCTCAAAAACTCTGAAATAATAGAGTAGATAAAGACCAAATATCAATTCTGGAGTTGACGAGAAGGCAAACACTGAAGCTACGAGGTTCCAGAGGCGCAACTTCTCGAATATGGCCTGTACAATCCAAAATCGAAATCTAATGTGATCCAAACGACAAAGAGACGGCGGCAAAAATATACATTACGCAGTCAACAGTTTATACAAATGATGAGAAAATACGCTGAAATAGTCACTTCAACCAAATTGGAAAATTGATCAATAGCTCAAAGTTAAATTGGTCAGTAGCTCAAAGTTAACAACAAAAGAAAAAACAACTAAATTTCACAGTCACATCCGAAAACTCTAATGAGGCAGACAAATCCGAAAGCTAGAAAGAAAAGAGTCCTTTTTTTTCAAGCATGCACACTAATTGCTGTACGAGAAATAGGTGCCAGAAGATCCAATGCGTGATGCATCAATCGACTAGTGGCGTGAGTGTGAAGGGCAGTGAGAGACCTGATAGGACAATCCGATGGGGAGAGGCGGAGGGGGAGGGTGGCGCATGCCAATGACGACGGTGAGGAGAGCGCTCGCGGCGACGAAGGATTTGGTGACGGGGGCGTTGTCTGGCGCCGCACATTGAACGAGACAACGAGAACGGTGAGATCATCAGTGAAACAAAACCAGAAGAGGGTAAAGGACGATAGGAGGAGGAGGAGGAGGAGGAGGAGGAGGAGGAGGGGGGGGGGGGGGGGGGGGGGGGGGGGGAGGGAGAGGGGGAGAGAGAGAGAGAGAGTGAGGGGAACTGAGATCCGCAGCCTTACGAAATCCGGAAGGTCCTCCGTTCATCATTTTTCTTCTTTTGGAGAGAGCGAGAAAAGAATTTGGAATTGGTGATAGAATAAGGAATTGGGAAAGAGTGAGGGTTCTTAGGTTACGTTTGATTCATATTCAAATTATATGAATAATAATTCATTTAATTTATTATTCCTTTGAATTTTTAAAAAATAAAAAATAATTGTGCTTGAATAAAATTTGAGTAAGTGATGTTTAAGAGAGAAAATAATAAAATTAACTATTCTTCATGATAAAAGAATTGCTAATCTTCGTTTTCTTCAAATTTCAAAATAACCTTTTCAAATTTTAAAATATTGACTAAATAACCAATTTATTTTACTCTTTTTACGTTTGACTTTGTCCATTTATACTATGTTTGGATTGAGGTGAATAAAAGATAAAAAGAATGAGGGGAAGGAAAAAAATAATTGTTTTCTTTGTTTAGATAAAATTTTAAAGGAAGAAAATTGAAGGAAAATTTTATTTTTTTCTCCTTCATGTTTCTCCTTTTGTACTATTTTGTTTCAACTCCAAATTAGTATGTAAAAATTCTCTTCCCTTTCCTCTCATTTTCTTCCCTCTCATTCTCTTTTCTTCCCTTAAAGAGTGTTCATCTAAACATGGTGTTAATGAAAAAAAGGTTGGTTCACCCTTTCGATCAACTTATAAGATAAATATTATTTATGTGTGATAGTAAAGATAAATAAATTCATACCAATTCGTTTCCATACCTACATGCAAGTTGCAACACCACTTGGACTGGTGAAACTTCGTACTCATCTTGGTTGCTAAGAAGTCTGCACTCTAATCTTGCATCTCTACAATCACAGCTATTTAAAAGAATAAAGAGGAATTGTGAGGGGCCAAGTTTGAACTTTGGATCTCTATAATACTCTTCAAAGTGGAGAACCAAACTATATTATATATTTGTTTTCATACTAAATTTACTTAACAAAAAACTTAATTTAATTTTCAATCATATATTAATATATAATATAAATAAGATATTAAAATTTTGAGGGGGGTGTGTCAGGGCCCCCCTCACTCTTAACCTGAGTCCGTTCTGGATAGCAGAGTTGAGTCTCAAGCGCTCGTTGAATACTAATAGCCCTAGGTTCAAGTCTTGAAGTCATCACCTTAATCTTTTATCTTCTCGACTCCGGATTAGTCGAGTGCTGATAGCCTCTAACACTGAAGGCCTTCCGTAGACCTAGGCTGGCATAAAAAAAGAATAAAAGAATAAACCTTTGTTGGCATCTAAAGAGTATTGCAGAATAGGGTTAATCTCTCCCTCAATAAACTCTAAACTAGCCTCCAAGCTAACCGGAAAGAACTCTCCTACACAAGTAATTTTTTTGGTTCCAAAAGTCAAAATTTGAGTGGATAAAATTCGGAGACAATAACACAAAATACTTCCACGCCAAAGCAATAATTAAACGGCGCAAAATATACATTTCTACTCTTTTGATCTTTGATGCAAGATGACATATGGATAGAAGGTGACAATAGACTCATATGTTTAGCTCTCAATCATTTTTATATTAAGCTGAGCCTAATCGGGCATATGAAAATTTATTATGGAATGACTTTTCTAATATGCAACAAGCACTTCAACAGATGGACATACTTGTGCAGTTGGAGGAAATCCACAAGACAAAATTTTCCATGTCACCGTGCAAATATCCTGGTTCGAATGGATTTTAGCCCATCTTTTACCGTAAAAATTGGGAGACAATAGACACCTTTGTGTTCAGCCTGGACAAAGTTCAATCTCGACAATCAATAAAACTTCTGTAGCACTCATTCCAAAAATTGAACACCCAAAATGCATCACTGGCTTTAGACCGATTAGTCGTTGCAACTTATCTTACAAACTAGTAACCAATCTGGTCGCAAGTCGATTATGAGCACACAATGGCTGATCTTATCGGACCCAACGAAGCAAGCTTTGTCCCTAGTAGATCCACACATGACAACATAATTATAGCACAAGAAATGCTAATACTATGAACTGCATGAGTGGTCGCAAGTCTTTCATGTCAGTTAAGGTTGATCTTGAAAAAGCGTTTGACAAATTAAATTGGACTTTCATTCAAGACACTTGTAGAAATCAGACTTCCTCCATCATCAATCCAACATGTTATCATGGATTGCATCTCCTCAACACCCGTGAAAATTCTCTAGAGCCGAGCACCAACAAAAGAAATTTGAATTAAGAAGAGGCATTAGACAAGACTGTCCACTTTCACCAAATATTTTTGTCTATGCATTGAGAGGCTCGATCACTCGATCAACATCAAAGTTGTGCATGGCCACTAAAACCTATGAGAGCAAGTAGCTCTAGACCAATGTTGTTAGGATCGGACCGAATAACGACCAGGACAGACGTCCGTTTTAGGTCAAACCAGTTGAACTGGTCGATCAGATCGGATAGTAATAAAATATTATATTTAATATGGTATACTAAATTAAGTTATTATATTTTGATTATATACCAATGTCAAAATGTAATTATACAAAAAAATAACAATAATAAATTATAAAATTTAAATTTAAGATTTGATGTTAAAATTATTACACACTTAATAAATGAAAATCTTATTGAATTTTATTATTAATATTATATAAATTTTATATTCTTTAATTTTTTTGTATTTAATATCTTTGTTTTTTATGTTAGAAGCAACAAATAAGTATTTTTTCCAAAATATTATGAAAATATTATATATTCTATAAATAAATATATAGTATAATTAGTGGTTTATTAACATTGAACTTATTACATATTAAATTTTTAAAAAATAAATTTGTATATATAGTACTATACTATAGTATGTTATAGTTTTGTTGTATATTATTCATATAACAATGAAGTTTGCACCATTCATTTCTAACTAATTTATCTAATATAATAAATATTATATATAATATAATAAATAATTATATTATATTATAATATACATTTATGATATTAAAAAATAAATAAAATTATAACCCATAAATTAAAGTTCAAAGTTTAATAATTTATAGACTAAATGAAGGACAAAAGAACAAGTAAGATATACAAACTATAAACATAATCCCACATTGCTAATAGTAGCAATATAAGAATAAAGGAACAACTATAAATAAAGGAGAAGGCAAGGGGGCCAATGTGATTTTCTATGGAGAAAGTTCATATTTGGATATTTTCTAAATTTATAATAATAAAGTTTATAAAATTATCTTTTAACAAAAAAAAATTGTTGGCTCAAAATTGCGGTTCAACTTGGGTTGTTTTTTGTTTTTACTAGTTTTGGTTGGTTTTGGCCTATTTTTTATCGGTCTTGACTGGTTCAATTTAGTTCTACTATGGATTTGATTTTGAGCCTAATAATAGGCTGTCTTCATGGCTAGTCAACGGTCAGACCGGTTCGATCGACCGGTTTGATGCGGCCCTAATAACATTGCTCTAGACCCAAAATCTCCCATTTATTCTTTGTTGATGACATATGATATGGAGAAATTATATATACTTTTTCGCATTATTCTCATGTTTTGATATATTCTTACATATATGCTTTATTGTCGAAATGCAACTTCTATTATTTCTCCACATTTATATAATTTGCATTTCTAGGATATTGTTACTTGTTTTAAATATATTTCATGTAGAAATCCTAACTGACAACACGTGGGAGAATGCATGTGTATGACTTGTTGAATTTTCACTTAATGTCGAAGATTAGAGAGAGGATGACTTTCAACAAATATTTTGATCAATTGACATTCACTTCACTTTTTAATAAAATTTGATTCTTGCTCAAAACAAACATGATATTCTAATAAGTCATCGACTTTTGAATTATAAATAGCTCATCTTTTTATCTTGACATTTAAACTCTGGATTCATGTTTTCTACTCATTTTTTTAGATGTGAATGTAAACAATGCAATTCGGGAAAGGAAAATATATAAATGCACATTGATTTAGTGGCCCACATTGGATGCCAGTGGTTGATGATGCCATACAAGGTGGACTATGCAACTAGTAAAAATTAGTGGACAATGTGGATTATAGTGGGCACAACATTTTTTTATAACTAGGTTATTCCAAGATATCATAGTTGTCCAATAAGAATCAAACGATCCTAATATCAATGAGAGGATTCTAGTTCAATTTAAACTATAATTTGATCACTTTGAGTAGAGCAAGCCCTTAATAAGACACTTAGAAGAAATTAGTCCTTCAAGATAATTGTTCATAGTAAGTTACCAAAGAAGAAATTTTTTATATCATAATAATAAAAGCTTTAAAGGGTCCATATATATTTATAGGTAAACACATAACAACCATAATCAAAGTAAAATATTAAACTAAATAAGAAAAAAATAATGAAAGGAAATAATAATCCTAATATATAACAATTCCTAACAATAATTCAGTTATGATGATAACAATCGGTTAACAAATAGTAAGGAAGCATAATTATGTTGCATTGTTTATAAATACTTATGAAGACAATTTTTCGAGAAGAAGATATTAATTTTCATTCATTAAACATATCGAAACCGATTGGTGCATGCACATTGTGTCACCACCAAAGTTGTCAAGATCTCAGTCATATAAATAATTTAACATGTTACTATTTATCTCATATGAACAATACAATTCTTAGTTATTGGGGGATATTTTATAGGCAATCTGACTTTAGATAATCATAGGAACAAAATGGACATGTTATGTCTTGAAACTACTCATTGTTGAGTTGTCAGTTGTAAAAAAATAAAGAAACAAAGAAAACAATTTATAATTTAGTTTAAAAAATTATGTGTCTCCGTCTGGACATAGGATTTCTCTCAACCATACCATGAGATAAATTCTAAGAGTTTTATTTATAACCAATTAAACGTGTACACTTCATTACATCATCATATACATAACCTTTTACCCAATAATTCGTTAACCATGTTTATTTCAAACTGACCAAATCATTATAGCTAAGTTTGTTATAAGTGATAAGGAACCGTTTCACAATAGTAAGTTTAGTGACAACATCTCCAAGCTGAGATGTACTAGATGTATGTTGAATATAAGATTCACCATTTTGAGCTCGATCTCGCACAAATAAAAAAAATTAACAATAGATAAAAGCAATTAATCAAGTTAATTTTGATCTCATTAATTTTGATAAAAGTTAATTTTGATACTTTTCAATTGCATCAGATCAAGCTACCACCAACTAAATGCAGCATAGCCGAACTTGGTCAGGGTTAGGGAAATCTATCTCTGGTTCTATCTTGTTAGAGCCTCTCTAAGATGACTTGGCTCTGGTTTACAAGGGGCAATTAGAGTTAACTATGGAATCCACCCCTAATTGATAAAACATAATTAAAGTTCATCATTAATAAAATTTAAAAAGTTTAGATCAAAATTAGCATGTAATTACTATTAAAAATTAATAAATAGCATATAAATCCATCTAGTTATGATAAAGCATTAAGTAAAGGTTGTACTCAACATCACAAAATTGTAAATTGTAAAATATGGTTCAAATTCACTCTCCCCAAAGTGAAAAAAACTACTATATAAACTAATGATTTGACATCAATACCATGTAGAAAATATAATAAATTATTGGAATAGTAAATAAAACTTTCAAGTAGTTGACGATGTCTCTAGAATGAGTATTGGTTGAGGTAATGTAAAAAATGACTGTCGAGTTCTTTAATTCTAGATTGATTTGCAATGACTTTTAATAGAAATTCTTCTCTCATTTTTTTGTTCGGCAATGTTCTAGGGTTTTGCGTTGATTCTAATGCTTAATTTTAGTGAAATTTGCTTGAAAAATTACAATCATGTAGAAAAGTTTGATAAGATAACTTGATCCGGGTTTGGAGTCACCCCAAATGGTCTACCCTGATGACCGACGCTAGGTAGAAAGCTAATCGGACTCGGGTTCTTGTTAATTTCATATCTATCATGTTTTTATTATATTTTTGTGTTCTTGTGTTCCGGTCACCTTGTACTTCTCAAATAATGATATTAAAAATTAAATAAACTAAAAGTAGATAGCTTTAGACTCAAATGAATTTAAGAAAATAAATTCATGTTGTAACGCCCCGAGACCCACACGACTTTCACGTGCTTAGAGTCGTCCTAGAGACGATACTCAATCTTCTATAGAATATTTTTTGTGAAATAAAATTTATTAAATGCGGAATATAAACAATAAATGTGGAAGACTTTTCAATAATAATAATTAATAATCCATAATATTCAAAATAACTAAAATATCAATAAGTTCACAATTCTAATAAATACAAAAATAATAAAAACTAGACAACTCAATATAGAATATGTGCAACATTTGTCTGTAACTGAATATAGCCACATGCAGGATCATCTTCTATCAAAGCACTCTCACATGCACAGATTCAGGTACAGAAAAATATTCATAAGTATAAAAATACTCAGTACGCAGTCTACTAAATAATTAATATGCTCAATCGAAAATAAGATATGATAATGACGAGACAATTGAGCAATCAATAAAATAAACAATTAACAATACAACTATTTATCAATATTAGAAATTATATCATGTTATGGTCAAGAGACCAATAAATAGAGATAATAATTAATAATTGCTTGGTCCATATGGCATTGTTCAATTAACGGTAGAGGATTGGATCGATGATTTAATTTAACAATAGGACAATAAAGCCATAGATCAATAAGAAGGATCAGGAAAAGGTTAGATGAACAATTAATATTGATTTAGAAACTAAGGTCTGATCACTATGACACTATTCAATTTAACAAATTTTAATTCAATATCAATGGTCATTAAACAATAACAATTCAATTTGATTCAATGAGCGGAGACAATGCCAGTCAACACAAGTATTCATATGATCATGATCTATTCAATTCAATTGGATCTCAATCCAACTCAATTTGATTCGATTTTAATTCAATTCAATTTATAATGTTCGGAATTATCCAATTCAATGGAGAGCGTTCGGTCAATTAAGAAAAACTTCATGTCTTTCATATAGGCCAATGGGGGATCAATGTCACCGCAAGACACCCAACAATATAACGCTAACAATGATTCGTGAATGGTGGGGGACCATGACTAAACACAGGACAACCATAACTTCTCCAAAGGATAATGACGTCTCAAATTTTTAGGTCAACTATCTGCCCCATTCAATTCAATTCAATAACAATATGGCCCGGAGGCTTAGAGACAATAAGAAAACATAGAGACCCAGCAGTTTTTCGCTTTTATCTTATTTACCTAAAATATCTATATTTTAGAAATTTAATTTAGGTGAAACAAGACCTAATAAGAAAGACTACTGACATGATCAGTGATAAGATTGAATAAGATAACAAAATATGATTAAATACGATGATGATATGATCTGATATGATGATTAGATATGATAACAATATAATAAAAAATGATAACATTATGATCAAGAGAATCAATAATAATACAATCAATGTATAATATTCGAATAATAATAATAATAACAAAATCAATATTTTCTAATAAATCAAATGTTAATTCCACTATTGATCCTTTCTCTTTATAAGTTTTATTTTATTTTACCTCTTTTTCTCGCCTTCAAAGAAAATTCAATAAAATGAATTTTTCCTTATCCAAACATAAACTTTCTTCCCATAATTTTATTCTATTTTTTTATTTGCTTTCTCTTCTAACAAATCCAATTCCTCTTCTTATTTTACTTTCCTCTCTCCCATTCACGTAGTGCCTTCACGCCTCCTTTTTTTTCCTTCTCTCCAATTCTCTTACACCCTCACGTATTATATTTTTTTCTTTCTCCCTTCTATTACTCCTGTCTCTTCCTTCTTCTCTCAATTCATTTACGCCCGCAAAATGTCTCCTCAAATTTTTTCAATTGCATTTCTTTTTTTCTCTTCTCTCAATCTCTTTCTCTCTCCTATTTTTGTGCCCCAACTACGTTCGTATTTCTTTCTTTTATTTTTCTCTTACCTGGAACCCCTTTTCCTTTTATTTTTTTCTCCATGGCCTCAAAATGTCCAATCCTTTTCCTCTCCAAATTTTCCTTTTTCCCTCTATTTATTTGGCGGCCGTGAAACTCATTTCATTTTTTTCATTTCCTCTTGCGCCCATAATCTCATTTGTTATTTTTTCTAATAATAAAGAAAGATGTAATACGCGAGAAACCAATAATGGCGCAATGAGCGGTCAATACCGGGCACACTCGATTGAAATAAATAATCCACTAATATAATACATCTATGGATTCCCATACGTACCGTATTTTACGTCTAATCGTTCGACGTCGAATTACGCCTTGCTGTCATGCCTAGTCGTTCGACGTCGAATCCTCGAATCCTGAATGTCACGCCTCTGTCGCTGAACACTGAGAACTAAAGAGAAAGAAACTCCTTTGATGATTGATCCTAAGACTGTGTTTGGCTCTGGAACTTAGGTCAGAACTTGGCCTAAGTTCTAAAACTTTTGCCAAAAACCTATGTGACGAAAACTTATCAAGTTCTCGTCACGTGATGTATGGCTCGAACATTTAATCGTATTAGTTCTTGCTAATAGCAAGAACAACATTTTTTTTTTGTTATAGGTCTAAAAGTAGGTGGAGCTACTTTTAGACCTATAACTTATTATTTTAATGTATATATTATATTATATACATATATATTATATACTTATAATATATACATATATTAAATTATATTATCATAAATTTATAATTTATTTAGGGATAATAATAAAAGAAGTACATTTATTATTTATTACAATTTACTTAGTGTTATAATAAAATATAATTTTCCATTATTATTTATTATAAAAATATATTTTCTTGTTTAAATATTGACGTAAATATTTTTATTTATTTTACTTATCATATATCATAATAAAAATTAATTAGTATGATATTAATATAATATAATGAAATTATTAATTATGGTATTCTAAATAAGTTACAATTATATAATGATTTTATATGAATATGATGTTAAATTTTCTTTTATATTTCATTTTTTAGTTATTAATTAGTTCATCTTAATTTTTTTCTTCTATATAATTTGCTAATTATAAA
The DNA here is from genome assembly GCA_030549335.1 of Pontederia crassipes. Taxonomy (NCBI): domain Eukaryota; kingdom Viridiplantae; phylum Streptophyta; class Magnoliopsida; order Commelinales; family Pontederiaceae; genus Pontederia; species Pontederia crassipes. The sequence continues at coordinate 45,143,976 of CM060190.1, forward strand.
AATATTGTGTAATGAATAATATAAAAATAATCTTATAAAATAATAAAAAAATATGTTTTCTTATTACTTTTTATTCGAATACCTATAAAACTTATTTATCAAATTAACTTTTTAAATTCTCATCATTACATTTTTTCATCCAAACACCAACCTAAACTTTTCTATCTAATCGATTAATTATCGGGAACTAACTTTTTTCAAAATTCTCGTACCAAACACAGTCTAAGGATTTATTTACAGGTTTCTTAAATCCTTGTTTTCCAATCCAACTATAACTTACAATCCCAATCAAATTTAATCTTTTAATTAATCTCTTTTAACAATTCTGATTTATTTTCAATAATTAAATAATTCTGAATTTAATTAAATATCCCATAATACATTTTTATCCTTAATTAAACTTCTCCTCAAATTTTCCTTTATTTTCGGAATTATTATATTAATGACCATAATTTCCAAAATAAAAATAATAAAATACCCATTTATTAAATATTAAAATTGGGTCGTTACACATGTGATGATCAAAAGTACAAAATCATTTAAATGACATGTATAAAGTATGTATAAAAATGTATGCATCATATAACAAAACCCTTTGTATGCATCATATAAACCTTCTTCCCCCTTCCCGTTTTTTTTCTTTTAAAAATTCCTCTCGCAAGTTTGCAGCATCAAATCATAACAAAACAATTTTTTGATAGATTTTGACAAATGACAAGTATCCCATAGAATTAAATAACTCCTAATGTTATCTTGTCATTTGATGCATTACTTATTTAATATATTACTACTTAAATAAGTTACCACTAGTTAAATTATATGTAATATCACACAATGATATTTGGTAAGTACTAGTAATATAAATAATAGTTAGAATAGTTAGAGAATAAATTACTAAAATATCTTTGAAAATTATTTTATATTTTGATCACTTATTATTATAAATAAACAAAGTGAAAATAGAAAAGTGAAATTAGATAAAAGAAGATGAGGTAGAGTTAAGAGTTATTTGTAAAAGATTTTAAATAATAAAAAAAGATGAACTTGAGTGATATTTATTTATTAATAAAATATTTAAAATTAAAAATTTGATTGAATGAATATTTTTGTTAAAATACATTCTAACAAACTGATAATCTGGAAAGACTTCTACTGCTTGCTATTTCAATTATCATTAAGAGATAATCAAGATTATTAGAGAAATTAAAATTATTGATAATCAATCATAGCGAAATGAAATAATGTGATGGGCCCTGTGATTTTTAAATTAAAATTGATACTCTTCCCAAAGACAAATTACTTTCGATAAATCCACGAACTTGGAATCCTATTTTGCACTATTATGGATAGTACAATTTTCTTCATAATGCCAATGTTGATGAAAGTATTCTCTCACATCTAGATAAGAATTATCCGAAGGCATGCAAAAAAAAATAGAGAGGTGTTTATGCTTCATATGATGGATGAAAATGCAGTAATAAAAGCATCTTCATCAATGACGAAAAATTAGAGAAGAAAGAAATCACAATACCATGTAAAAAAAATTAAAGAAAGAACAATTCGATAACCTAATTAAAGAGACTATTTGTCTCTTTACGTCTAGGCCTGAGGTTTCTCTCCCACCCTAAGAGCTTAAATGGGTACAATTTATCACATCATCATATACAGCCATAATAATCAACCCGATAACACATTAACTGTATTTATTTCTAGTATCAATCTAATAGTTCATCACACTAGAGAAATATGAGCATTGTTCCACTTCCTCTTGTCAATGGTTGAGTGCTTAAAACATTAAACTCGATCCATCTTTTGATGGGCATTTTCTCAATGATTATGCTGCCAATGCTTTTGTTCAACTACCACTTATCATGATCCTTATCATTCAATTATATTAGCTTTTCATTAGGTAATCTGAGGCTTTTCTTAGCTAGATAATATGCCAAAATTGACACCTTTGTCCTCACAGTGATTGGCGGCAAAATCTCAGCAACCCTTTGGTTCGTTTGACCAATCATATGTTGGATGTGATGATATTCTTGTCGAAATTTCCTATCCACACTAGTTCACTTGAGAGAAGATTATATCATCATACACCAAAGTAGTTAATCATAAGGTTCATGCATATGATTATGTTTATCATAGTTAAGGTTTTTCTAACACTTATCCATTTACATGGTTTGTTATTATTAAAACACAAAAGTCGTGTTCTTGTAGAAATGCAAGTTAATCTATGATAGACTATCTCAAAAGTAGATAGGAGTGTAGATTAATCAATATCGTCAAACATCTCTTGATCCTCATCAACATCTAAGGAGTTCAAATAAATGGCATTGCCATGTCTAACTTCTCATCTTTTCAAAATGTGAGGAGAAGTTCCGTGAAGCTATCATGAAAATAAACATCGAACTAACTAAAGATGTATGTTGATAGATTATTTTCCGCCATGTGTACAAAGGTGAGATTACTGAGGACTAGTTCTGAGTCAATGGTCATGCATGAATCTTGACTCAAATAGAGACTAGATGCCTATAGGTGTATTGGAGTTCAAACCAACCATATCGTATGCAAGATTAGAAGAGAAGAACTCTAAATGCCTTAGACCCAAATGATTAAACATTTGATTTGTGCTCGACAATAAAATGTCTTTGGAGGAGGTTTGACAATGAAGAGTTGTGAACTAAAGAGGTGAGTAATAGTCAATTTATCAAAAACCAAACATTAGGTAATTGGTCCGAAAGAGACGTACTTTTAAGGTATGAAACTTACTCTTAATGATTTTGTTGGAGGTGTTTTGGTCACATATGATGGTAGAAGATGGTCGAAGACGTGTAAATCAGTCCAATCAAGGTAAAGGTCAACGATGGAAATATATGAAGTAAGAAGATTTTGAACTACAAATAACTCAGACTTTTCACTAGTACAATTCATATTAATTTGAATAATCAATAGGCACAATCGATTGATGGTTTAGTAAATTTCCTCAAAGTATTGATGAGCTAATTAGATCTTGAACCATGAGACTCCAAATCACATTAGAAATATGGGAAATAAGCATTGTCACAAACCTTCACGAGGATTTCATGATCCAAACATACTTCAAAGCACATTACAAATATGTTTGTCATGCATCCATCATGATCTATGAATGTTTAGCCCAAATTTGATTCTACCTTTGTAATGGATCCATACAAATCTATATGACAGTATAGTCATGATCTGTTACAGCTCATTTCACAGCCCATGGATTTGTTATTATGACTTGAGCTTTCATTGGGTGTAATTTTCTCCAATAATTTCATTGATGCTTCCTTGTTTGCCATATATAATAAACATACTAAAGTTAGATATATTTGCATATCAAAGAAATAAAAAAGACAATCTAATATAATGATGCATTATGACAAAATTATTCAAAATAATATTAAATGAAAGACTAAATATATGATGAAATATGCATGCATCGATATACAATTGGTCGACTACTTCATCCTTATGCGGAATAAATATATTACTGCATACAAAATTAATTATCGTGCAACCAAATAAATTGTTTGGACTGTGCAACAACACAATTTTGAAGCATAATGAATAAGTGATATTTGAAAAAAGTGTGTAAGTCATATTCTTGGATAACAAATTATTATAACAATTGTGTGGGTTATAGTTTATGAGCGACTATGCTTCACTAACAAGTCATACTTAGACTATTTTGTTGATTGAATAGTCATGTTTTCCTTAACAAATCTTGTGGTGTTGGGTGATTACATTATGACTCATATGCCAAATTAGGAATTACAAGGAGTATGGATATTGAATCATCTGACGAGTGAGAGATCGTTAGAATGCTCAGAAGAAATGTTTCGAGACTTATAATGTGCATTCATGAATATATTAAAGATTCATGCACATTTTGAATACACATGAATCTGCAAAATTATTGGGCCATTCATATCCGTCAAGTGTGTGGACGTGATATCTCATTTGATCTTGAATTTATTTCGCCTTCTTCTATAAAAAGAGGCCAAGGGATGAGTTCTAAAGCATACACTATGCACCTTAGAGTACTAACTCCATTTCGACCTTTCATGAGGCTTTTTGATTTGTGACGTTGAGTTTCGAGTTCTCAAGAAAGAGTCGACGTCCTTCAAGTGTTCATTGAAGAATCTGTTCCGATCCTAACCTTCCCTTCAACTTGAAAAGGTACTTCATAAACCATTTATTGTGGATTATAGATGTTATAATTCCATTAACTACAATGTAGACTATGCATTTGCAATTCAAAATCATGTACTTGGGTTTTCTTTTGAAATTTGTCACATCTCCCACTTTTGTGTTTTTCCATGTCGATAACACTCAACCCGTTCCCAAATCACACCTTTATGATAATTTATTATCACATTTAGTGATACAATGTCTGCCTTAAAAAGATATTTTCATATATATATATATATATATATATATATATATATATAATCACATATTTACATCATTCCTTATAGATCTCAAATAGAGTTCATTCCAAAAATATTCTTAACGTTTTACGGTTAGGATTATAATTGTAGTAGCATTCCTAATAATTCAAGATGGTCATTTTGTAAATCTAAAATAGACAATCAAATAATCTCACAAGCCATAAAAGGATACATATTCATCCCGAAAGTCAAATTAATAAAATTAATGATGCTTTGATGAGTTGTTAAAACTATTATAGGAAATGATCCAATTAAATGATGTGATACAATGATAATTCTAAATTTGTAGCATATTCTAAAACACCATTTAGATAGACTGGATCTACTATTTTTGTGTGTTTTCTATTACTTTTTATTATATGACATATGCAACAACAAAAATCTCATGACCATAATTTGTTTATTTTTTATTTAATCAAATTAATTAAAATGAATTTGTGATTTTCATGATCCATTTGAACTTATTGTCATATTCAAGATAAATGATTTAAGGTAGGAGTATTCATGAACCTGAACCAGATTGCCCATATGATTCAACCCAACCCAATTTGAATAAAGTTGGATTGAGTCATATGGTTGAGTTATTCGATCACATTTTTATATATTTTTATATTTCTTTTTGTATGATTTAACAATAAAAATATGAATATTCATATTAATATATATATATTTAGTATTAATTATTATTTTCATATTAAAATATTTTTTAATTATTATAAAAAAATTAAGCTTTAATTTAATTAAAAACAATCACTATGACAATTTTAGCATTTAAGTTTAATTCTCATTAATGACTAATATAATTTATTTATGACACTCAGTTCATAAATATTTTTGGTTGAGGAGGAAATTCAGAAAATAAGCAATATAAAATACTTAATGTATAATAATAGTTAATATATGGATAAGGATATGTGCAATTAAATTGGCAGATGTACGATGGTTCATAAACCATCAAAGCATCCTGCTGTGCAATAATTTAAATAGAACATTACTTAATTTCTGAGCAATTAAAGTTTGTTTTATTAATAACCAATCTAATAAATTGGAATGAAGGCTCCGAGCTATTAAAGATTAGTGTGATTAATTGATCGGTTAATAACATGTTCCTTTTGTATTATGAATTCCAAAATTAATTCCACCGTTTGTATAGAACAAAAAAATATCAAAAGCAGGGAATCACGAAAATATTCATACCTCTAATTTATTTAGTTTACCTTTCTTTTGCTTATTTAATTTTATTTTCAATTTATTATTAATTGATGGAACAAAGCATATTTTAAAAATCATTTCTTTAGCTTTTCTTATTATTATCGATTTAAAGCATCAAGCGTATATAAATAAAAAATGATTAAGGTGAATACTTTTAAATGTAATTAAACAGACCTTGAAATATTTTGGCCCAACTAAACTAATTTATAACTTTTATTACATTAATCTTGTTCGAATTTACATCCGGATTTTTTCCAAAATATTTCTTCGTTTTAAGTGGGGAATATAAAATCCTAATTCACTTCCTCCAATTTTTTTATTATAAAATATTAGAAACAAAATTTACTTTCTTTTTACAAAAATTAAAATCCAGCGAAAGCCCGCCGCTCGATTGACCTTCCGGCCATCTGGATCGTCCGATCAGCCACGTCAGCCGAGTTGGCCCCCACGCGACTTGCCCCACATCTATATAAAATAGCTATTATTGTATTAATAAAATAATACACCCCCGTTAAACCCCCTCTTCTTTCTTGGTCGTTTGCCATCTTCACCTCCTCTGTTTCTTCGTCACCTCCTCAAAGGTTCGTGCGTTCTTGACCATCCTTTTTCTTCCCTTTTCCGTCTGTTATACACGAATTTTGGCAGCGTAGATCGAACTGTTCTTCATGTCTTTTTTTTCTTCTCATCCGTTTTCACTCACCTACCTCTGTTCGTCATGCATGGCTTCGAGTTTGTTTTAAAGCCGCGTTCTCTTTTTTTTTTTTTCTTTTCATCTCTGGATTGGGCGTGTTTTGGTAATCTTCATTGACCTAGTAGGTTGGTGATTTTAGGACTACTATCAGATGCTCTAGTTGTACTTAAGTTTTCTTGCTTGCTTGTATCTTTCTCAACATCTTCTGCTCTTTCTTTGGTTTGTTTCCCTGTCATCTTCGATTTATCTTGCTTAAGAAAGAACATGTTTTTTTTCTTACTCTTCTGCCAGTTTGGTCATAGTATCATATTGGTTTTACGACACCAGTAGTTTACTTTTCGACTATAGCAATTTTTTCATGCCTCAAAATCCGAATCTTCCTTTCCGTTCATTTCAGAAAATAAAACCATCGGTAAAGTAGTAAATTTTGAGATCGCTAAAGTAGGGATGCTGTGTTTAATTTTTTTTTTAATTTTGTCTTTCTTTATGTCTGGGGCCTTGGAAGAAATAAAACATAAACAGCAATTCTTAGGGCAAGGAATCGTGTGATTCAACCCAATTGAACCGCATTGCATTGAATTCTGATAAAATTACGATATTTAAGAACACAATATCACTAACCTTTACAAAAAGGTGCTTATGTTTATCAATAGGCAAATATTATTTTAAAGAAATTCTTTATATAATTTAGAGTAAAATAAGATTAAATATATTTTTTTCTAAAAAAATTAGAAACTTTTGAATTCTTTCTTTAACTTGCTTTTTCATCTTTCCATCTCCAATTAGTCCTCCTCTCTTTTATTCCCTCTCTAATTTTCTCATTCCATTCTATTCACTCATTATTTTTGGCTTCACACACGCTCATTTTTCCCTTTGTTATCTTCCCTTTTCTTATTAATCCCATTCTTTTTGGCTGTGGCACTGGTGTCTTGCTTTTTTTGTCTTTTTTTCATTTTGATTTTGAACTAGGTTCTCTTGTTTGAACCACCCCAAGTTGGTTGAACTCTATTTCCAAGTTATTTAACCAAACCGGATTAAAAGGTGATTCATGGTTCACCGGGCTGACCAATGTGTCTGATTTTAATAATGTTGCTTACTACATTTTAAGTGAACATGTTGCAGTCTCTCATGTTAAAAAACTTACTTTCCTTTTTAAGTTTCTGTCATCAATGAAAGCAGGTTTAAGAATGGACTGCTCCATGGTCCATTTTGTTCTGCTTTCCTATTTTCCAGTAACAGCAAGATTGACTTTAGATTTATTGTTCTTCAATTTTTTCTAAACTTAATTGCTGGTGCATTTTCTTTGGAGCACTAGAGCATTGTCTTTGTAGTCCCATCTTTAACTTCGAGTGCCTTATGTTTCAACTACAGCATGACCTCATCCCGTGGTAAAGGTGGTGAAGATTTGGCCCCTCCAGTTCCTCCAAACAATGTACTCCCTAATATAATTCATCCACCAGAACGCTTACCAATTGTGAGGCCTGGCTTTGGCAGAGAAGGGAGACGCATACTGCTGCTTACCAATCACTTCAGAGTTAGATATAGTACCCACAATACTGTGTTCCATCATTACACTGTAAGTGTGAAGTAATCATCTTTATTTTTAAGATTACTATACTGTATGATTCTAATTCCTAACTATTTCAGGTTTCCATAGAAACAGACAATAAGTATGTTGTAACGAATAAGGAGACTGGGAGAAAAGTGATGGAGAAATTACACAAAACTTATTGCTCTGAGCTTGCAGGGAAGACTTTTGCTTATGATGGAGAGAGAAGTTTGTTCACTGTTGGCGAATTACCTCAAAAGAATTTTGAGTTTACTGTAATCATGGAAGAGTCATCTGCAAGGCATGTTGTTTTCTTCACTAGTTCTATCTGTTTTAAATAAAGAACTTTCTGAATCAGTGTTCTCAATTGTAGTCCTTAGTGACTGATATATAGATAGTAATGTAACTGTTGAGAGTTTGATTCACATAACAGTATGATGCAGAATGAAACAAACTAATTTCATGCATTAATGGAATTGTCCTGCAAAACCCATCATCTGCCTAGTTCAAACTGAAAACAATAGATAGCATCTCAATGTATGGTTCTCACCATATGATATTCCTAACTCAACGATATTGAAGTTAGTAAAATAGTTCATGGATCATTCTACTGCATATGTTAAAGTACTTGCATAACTGCTCCTCTGTGTAACTTTATTCATTTCCTTATTTGTTCAGGGTGCATTCTGGAAGTCCAGATGATGTGAGCACTGATAGAAATGATCGGAAGCGTTCCAAGCATTTGCATACGACAAAGACATTTAAAGTAGAGATACACTATACCGCAAAGATTCCTTTCAATTCTATTGCACAAGCACTTGAAGGAGGTGAAGGACACCCTGAGGATGCTTTGAGGGTTTTGGACATCATCTTAAGGCAACAACAAGCAAAAAGGTCATATTCATAACATTCTATTCTAACCAATATGTTTTTGTATCAAAACTTACTTGCATCTGTCTTTTTTAAATGCAGGGGTTGCCTTCTCGTCAGGCAATCTTTCTTCAATGCTGATCACATGAACTTGGTTGATGTGGGGGGAGGTGTTAGTGGATGCCGAGGGTTTCATTCAAGCTTCCGCACTACTCAGGATGGCTTATCATTGAATATGGGTATAGATTTCTTTTCAGAGAACAACTATTTTGTCACTGTTTCAAAATTTGAGATTTTTTATGTCATTGTGATGTAACCTATGTAGATGTTTCCACAACAATGATTCTGACCCCTGGTCCTGTTGTGGACTTTCTTTTGGCCAACCAGAATGTAAGGGATCCCCGTGATATTGATTGGGCAAAGGTATGATTGCTCACAGTTTATTCTCATGCATAAAGTCTAAATCCATTTTCTTTGCTTGCGAGTTTTGATTGCTACAACAGTAACTTTTGGTGGATTCTTGTGTATCCTGTTGGCAACCACAGGCAAAACGGATGCTAAAGAACATGAGGATCAAGGCACAGTACAAGAACCAGGAGTTCAAAATTATTGGATTGAGTGAATTGCCATGCAAACGACAATTGTGTGTCTTCTTGTTCTCTTTTTTTTTTCTGTTTCTTTCATTATTTGTTTGATCGATAGTTCTTGTCTTATTTAAATCCTATAACTTTGTGATCTATCATAAAATTTGTTCCTTTATAACACCTTCGGCCGGAACAAGAAAATATTTGTTCATACCTCGTTATTTATACTGTATTCTTTGCAAGGAAAAATCTTGATTCTTTTCATGTTGACGCAGGTTCCCTATGAAAGTCCGAGATAATGGTGAAGAAGAGCATGTGGTGGATGTTTCTGTTTTTGATTATTTTAAAAGCCGAAAAATAGATATCACTTGGTCTGCATGTTTACCCTGCCTCAATGTTGGTAAACCAAAACGTCCGAATTATCTCCCTCTTGAGGTTTGTCAGGATCATTTATTCCTCCTATCTTTGAGATATTTTATGCAGCTCATCTTTGCGGACGAAATATGCAGTTTTGCCATCTTGTTCCGTTGCAACGATACACGAAAGCTTTGTCATCTAAACAAAGAGCTGCACTCGTAGAGAAGTCAAGACAGAAGCCGCTGGAAAGGATTAGAGTTGTTACTGATGTATGTAAATGTTTGTTAATGCTCCCTTATATCATCATCCTTGATGATGGCAAGATTTATAGCAACTTACATTTATGATGCATGCAGATGGTAAAAAATAATCGATATGATAGAGACCCAATGCTGGCCTCTTGCGGTATCCTTATCGAGGACCAACTAATGCAGTTGGATGGTCGCGTGCTTCCTGCGCCCACGGTGATTTCATATCTAAATCGTGGTTTCCTTTTTTGTCTGGTAACTTGTTGCACCGGATCTTGAAGGCTGACCTTTGTTGTTTCTCTAACTCCAGTTGAAGGTTGGTAACTCAGAGGATTGTTTTCCTCGTAATGGGCGATGGAACTTCAATCAAAAGGTTGTCATCTAAAATTCTACTGCACCATGTAATTTAGTGAATGCAACCGACACTGATTGTCAGCTTCTTTCTGATGCAGAGACTATTGATACCTGCAAAAATAGATGATTGGGCTATTGTGAATTTTTCTTCTCGTTGTGATCTTAGTTATTTGTCACGGGAGCTTATTAATTGTGGAAGGAACAAAGGAATGGTAGGCCATAAACTTTTTCAGATATGGGCATATGCAATTCATAGTTTCTAATACTGTGGTTGTTGTTTGCAGCATATTAATCGCCCATCAGCCTTCTTTGAAGAGGATAGGCAATGGATGAGATCTGGGCCTGTTGCTAGGGTTGAACACATGATGGAGAAGATAAAAGCAAAATTTTCTAGTCCTCCTCAGTTTCTTCTTTGTGTCCTACCAGAGAGAAAAAACTCGGAACTTTATGGTACCATATAAATATTCTTTTTTTTTGCAATTTAGTTTTTATATTTTTATTTGTCTTGGATTCCCTCCTTACCTAGCTGTTACTGAACTTATTCTATATTTAAGGGCCATGGAAGAAGAAAAACCTTCATGAGTTGGGAATACCAACTCAATGTGTTTCACCCGTGAAAATAAATGATCAGTATTTAACCAATGTACTCCTGAAGATCAATACTAAGGTATTGAAATCAAATTCATTTGCTTCTGTTTGCTTTGTGTTATATGACTTCTATTATCAAGTCTTCGAAAATGTTATTTCCCCACTTCTTTCGATTCAGCTCGATGGAATTAATTCATTGCTAGCTCTTGAACATACTCGTTCCATTCCATTCATAAAGGATGAGCCAACTATGATTTTAGGAATGGATGTTTCTCATGGTTCACCTGGTCAATCAGTCCCATCGATAGCAGCAGTAAGAACTAAGAACATCTAGTGTATTTTTTGAGAATTTGTTTGGGTTTAACACTTTTTTCATATTTTTCCTAATTCCATGCTTTTGGAAATAATAGGTCGTTGGTTCTAGGCATTGGCCCCTGGTATCCAGATACAGAGCATCTGTAAGAACACAGGCGCCAAAGGTTGAAATGATTGATGCTCTGTATAAGCCACAAGCTAATGGAGAGGATGATGGGATGATCAGGTAATGCCTCCCAGCTATTATTGCTAGAACATATTTTTCTTTTATGTCTTTATTTTTCCCATAAGCATCAACACCAACAAAAAATGAAAACAATAATATCAATTCAATTATGTATTGTTCTATTTCAAAGTCATGTAGGAAGTGTTGTCAAAACTAAGAGAGGTGTTGGTTAGCAAAAACTTCTGTTGAATTGATGAAAATTGGGCATTTAAGAAACCCATCAATTCATTGTAAACAACAACAACAAAGCCTTATCCCACTAGGTAGGGTCGGCTACATGGATCATACGACGCCATTCCGCTCTATTAGTTATCACTGTACCCGAGCTGTACAGCGCGTTACTTACGGGTAACGACCTAGCATTAACACAATATATTCGTTGATCCATGTTCATGGGATTCGACAGGGTTTTACGTTGGCTGTCGGGGCCTAACACAACCCTCCTCCTTTATCCGGGCTTGGGACCAGTTCATTGTAAAAGATAAAAAAATTAAAAAACTACTAAACGAATTAATGATAACTTTAAATAGATTTCCAATTGATTGTTTGCCTGTAAAAATTAATGAGAGACTTTAATGAGTCTCTCATTTCATTATTTTTTTGCTACACGGTCAACGTGTACTGGACCCTTCAATTAGCATTTTGACTCTTGGTTGAATGAGCCCTATAACTAGCCCTTCATTGAATTCTTTAATTACCCTTGTTGTCATATTTTAACATGTGATACATATCTATGTATCGTATGTATATATGTGTGGGTTTAATATATATATATATATATAATGAGGTATGATATTTTTCCTGTTTCAATTGTTTTTGTTACTCATTACATTAATTTAATGTTATTTTTTATCTTAAGTTATGCTTCATGTTTACTTATTACCTTTCTTGAGTCATGTACAAAATGAAAATAATTTGAAATTTTCAATCATTCAATGAAAAAAATTTGAGTATTTGTACTTATTTTTTCCCTATTATGATGGCTTTCTGAACAATCTTCATTTAATTGCTTTAATGTAGTACTTAATTTTATTTTATTTTGCATGTTTGCTTTCTTATTATTTTTATTTAATCATCATTTTACTTGTACAGAGTGAAAGTGATTCGATGTTTTGAATCATTTGATGAAATAAATTAAATGCTTTCTTTTCTAGGCTGTGATGTTTGTTTTGTTACATGTGACATCAACTTTAAATTTAAATAATTAGTTGTAACACTTAATAAATAAGATTAATTTGAAAAGTGAGCTTAATTTGTTAATCATAATTTATATTGTTGAGACTAGAAAATTTACTATTACTTGTCCTAACATTATTTTGTTGTAAGTTACTAATCATATAATAATATATGTTCTGTAAACATTACTGTGTAAATATGATTGATATTTGACAAATGCATGCTACTGAATAGTTTAGTTTGATCTGTACATTTAATTATTTCTACTATTTTATTATCATCTATTTGTCTTAGCTGATTGGATTTTGCACCGGGTGCCTGTCCTGGTTGAATACCTTTTACGAAAATCTATAATAGACCTTAGTTGTTAGACATGTTTAAAGTGGCTTAGGTTGAGCAATAAGTATCTCAAATTATCTGATGTTGATCGTAATTTCATATGCATAATGTATTTGATTTATTGGAGCACAGGGAACTGCTTCTCGACTTTTACCAGAGTAGTGGAGGCAGGAAACCATTCCGCATGATCATTTTCAGGTATCATAAAAGACCGTTTGTGTTTTTCAAGTTTGTATGACCAGTCAAACTAATTTCTTCTGGTTTAGAGAACTTTTGTGCAGCTGCATTAGTGCTTGATAAAGTTTTGAACAATTTTACACTATATTTTCTGGTTGCTGGTTATTGATTATGGTTTTCTGTTTACCAACCGTTTTCTTAAAATTTCAGGGATGGTGTGAGTGAGTCCCAATTCAACCAAGTGTTGAATGTCGAGCTCAATCAAATCATAAAGGTTCCAATACAAAACATGCATTTTGATTTTATTAGATGAACAAGTTGTTTCTTTTTATTTAACCTATCTTCTCTCAGGCGTTTGAGCATTTAGGTGAGACCAAACTTCCCAAGTTTACCATTATCATTGCACAAAAGATTCACCATACCAAACTGTTTCAAGCTGGTAGTCCTGACAATGTACCTCCTGGTGTGTGGTTTGACAAACCTTTACCTCTTTATTTTTTAGCATTGACCTCAATGGCATGCTTTCTTGAAAATTTATTTTCGAATTTTTGGTTACCAGGAACTGTGGTAGATAGAACTGTTGTTCATCCAAGGAATTATGACTTCTACATGTGTGCTCAGGCCGGGATGATTGTAAGTGTTGCATTTTAACTTTACACTTCTGTCCAGGTCTTTGCATCACTAAATGATACGTGCAATGGAACTTAATTCTTTCATAATGAGCCTTCTTCACAAGCTTTTTTCTGTCAATTCACTTTAGGGAACTTCAAGACCAACCCACTATCAAGTCTTGCTTGATGAGATTGGTTTCTCACCAGATGATCTGCAGAAGTTGGTCCATTCACTTTCCTATGCGTAAGTATATGATGTCTAATCTTCAACTTTGGTGGAAATGTAAGGAATAAGATGGTGGAAATGACATGGATTCCTTGATGCAGGTACCAGAGAAGCACTACTGCGGTATCTGTTGGTAAGCTACTTGCTAATGAGACCTTTCTCATGTACCTCTTCTTTGTTTACCATGAAAAGCATCAACATGTATGGCTAATGGAAGTCTTCTTGTTTGTTTTTGCTTTAGTGGCTCCTGTCTGCTATGCACACTTGGCAGCACTACAAATGTCTCAGTTCATAAAATTTGAAGACCATTCAGAGACTTCCTCTGGACAAACTGCAGTACCAGAAATGCCAAGGCTCGACCCTAAGGTTTGTAGCTCAATGTTCTTCTGCTGAGACCATCCTCCACATATCACCCAGATGCAACGATGTTGTAGTAAGTTCGTTGTATAGATTAAGAAGGTCTCATATTATATAATGTAATTTTCCAAGGAGGTATAAAGATGGCATACATGGTATACAGTTTGAGTTAGTGAGCGTTTTTTTTAAAGGAACAATACAATGCCAAGTCAATGATTTTGGAGGAAAAATAACAGTTGAATACTGAGATGCAATAAAGGCATCAACTTATATCTTATTGGCTTTCATGTTTCCTTTTTCATCTCTGTTTTGCCTGATGCATACTAAACGTTTCATATCTATTGAGCATATAAACTTTTAACATCCACTTTTGTTATATATGTTGGAATTCTGATTTGTGATTATATTAATATTTTGATATAAGTAGAGCCAACACAAATTTATTTAAGTCAAAATATTTTTTTAGAAGCACTTGAAAAGTTTGAGAGTAAAATCATTATAGAAGCAATTTAGAGCAAAATTCATCAATTGTTCTAAACTAAATTGTTATCCGTTTTCTTAAAGTTTTGCATGTGTTATTTTCATATCTCGTACGATTCTTTTGATGAAATGACTTTTTTTGTCTTCAATTTCTTCCTTTTCCACACATAATCTTACTAATAATAAAAATTAAAATCAAGTAAATTTTACTAGTGATTCTTAGTCTTTCAACTTCATTTCATAATTAAATCATCCTCCATATTTAGAAGTTCTGCACGCGATTGTCATGGTGACTGTCAACAGTTATTTTCTAGGTTTTTGTTGTTGTGACTGTCACTTCATTTATTTGTCTCTCCTCCGTATCATCTAATTAATAATAAAATATTTAAATTTTGATAAAATTATAGTTAGCTCTATTTATTATTACTTCATCTTCATATTGGAACTAAATTTCCCTCCATTTTGATAATTTTTGCATGCACTATCCTAGTTTCTTTTTTGGGTCGAGATCTATCGATATTTAGCACATGACTTATTCGGTGTTTAGACGGAAACGATATGAATAAATCTTAACTAAACTTGTGACTCTAAGAATCAAATTTGTGAAGGATTATAGGACACAATCTCACTATTCCCAATCATTTTTTTATTACTATCTTAGTTTTTTTTTATGTTATGCTCGTGATACTGTCACTATCGTCGCAAAGAATTGTTTGACATATTCTTGTTAGGTAACTTTTTTTTATTATTATAAAGACAACGTGGAGGAGAGAGAATAGAACCCAAAACACAATGCAAAATTGAAGATGATAAAAATAACAATGACCTTCCATTGTAATTGAAAAAAAAATAAAAAAATGAAATAATAATTTGATCATATGCTGAAAGAGAATATTTGTCCCGTTCAAGTCCTTATTATCAATTTGAATACTTTGATGTTGCACCCGAAGTTGAAGTAGGAAATTGCATCATAGAGACTGTTAGAAAATGAAGTTGAAATAGAATTGACATCAATGCTTGTCTTTACTGAAAATATACACAAATTTTTCGCTGACGGGGAAATTGGCCTAAATTCTTCAAAGTGGGCGTTGGTTCCCATCAACATCAAAAGTTTATATTCATTTCAATTGAAATTTCAAGCCAAGTACCGAGTGCAAAATTATGCTTGTGCCATTTGCTATGATTCACTTATTGCAGATAGTCTCATAAATTATGGGATATAAGATTTGTTAGGAGATATAAGATTTCGATGGCCGGTCATCAATCTATAGATAATGCTTATAATCGTTAGCGTCGTATGAATTGAAGGCACGGCTTCCCAACAACAAAACAAATTAAAGCCACGATAATTATGAATAATGACAATATTCAGATTACTTTTAATTGATTTGGTTTCCTGCTCTCTCAGTTAGTTCCGGAATTACCAAACCTTTTAATAGTGCTTAAACTTGTCCCAGAAGTTGTAATCGCCTCAATATCGAATTTTTTTTATGCTACTGTATAGTGCATGCTAAAATCATTATTAATTATTTTCCTATTCTCTTTCAAATTATGCACTTTTTTTAAAAAAAATTGTGAATAATATTATGGCGTTCATCTGTAAAAGTGACGGTGATGTTGCATGAAGAATCATGGAGAAAGTTTAGAAAGAACAAATTAAATGGGAGGATGATCTAATTACATGTTAAATTTTATGAATATTAATTTTCAAAATTATTTTTTTTCAAAATTATTTGGAAAATCCGGATCAACTAAAACTATTTTGTGATTGACTAAAAAGATGCATACAAGCAAAAACGATTTCACTTCCTCTTCAGAAGAAAACATCCTCATGCCTGGCATGCTAATTGTTAAATTAAAATTTCCTTGGTCAGTCAAATGAAGCAAATTTTTTTTTTTTTGCAAAAATATTGTTTCTCAAAAGTACTTTTTTTTACTTTTTTTTATTTGGTACAAAAGTTACGAAATTTTGATAAATGCAGATTCAACGTGAATGTAAGTTGTTTCTATTGAGAAAAAAAAACATAAAGAACGTTTTCAACGTGGATAAAACATTTCATCATGCACTTCCAACATCACAAAACAGGACAAGGCTTCCTTCCATAAAACTACAAAAGATATTGATTCAAAGATCGATAGGGTGGGTATTTTCAGAGGCTATCTTCATTAATTCTATTTTTTTATCTGTTGTGATAAAAAAAAACTTCAGAACTCTGCAAAATAAAAAGAAGAAAAGAAAAGAAAAGAAAAGGAATTTGATTCAAGAATAGCATCCTTCTACAGGTACTACTCAGGCATTTCAGCTGGCCACAGTTTCCTCCAGACTGATATCTCATCCTGGCTGCAAATTTTCCTGATTCCTCCATAGAAGCCATCACTCTCATTCCCTTCCTCCTCCCGGCTGCTTGTTCGGCTTATCGACGCCCTCCTCCATCTTGAACCAGGACTGTACTGCTTGAATTCGACTGTTATCCTATCTGCCATTGAAAGGTTGCAAACAGCTCAGTTCCATAAGAGAACATGCTGATGAAAGTTACATCTTAAGAGAAAATGTTGTCTGAAAAGGATCCGAAGTGATACCAAAGTTGAAAAAGGTAGTTCAGCAGTCACGTATGGTCACATAGTTATGCTTGAGGATAATATGCAAGAACTGGATTGGGAATTTGTATGGTCAAGTACAGTATTTCATCAAAGGTAGTAGCCAAAACAAACATGTTAATTGTACGAGTCAAACCGTAGCTATCACTGCGTTGATGAAAGTTGACAGTTACCCCTCAAGTTCATCATAGTCCATTTTCACCACATAAGGTGTTTTTTCGGACCTCTGAAAGACTGAAATATTCAAATTTGGATTCTATTTCTTCTTTAGGTGCACAAGGTGGAATACAAAGTACTAGTTCTGATTATATGGTGTGTTTCTCGTTACACTGCAGAATCACCGCAAAAATTGGGACAGTAACATGAGGATTTTTACCGTTTTTGTGACAGGTGCAATGTTGCTCATGTTTATCACATGACTCCAAGTGACCCACAACTCCATACCACCAACCTGACATAACATGACAAATTGCATTACTCGTTGATCGCATGCTATTTTATCATACATGTAGAAATCAAAACGTGAGCTTTCACCAACAAAAGAATGTCGACATCAGAAATGAAGACCAACTCTGAATCTCTGATCAATTGGATATGTAGTAAATCAAACAGTGCATGGATCAGCAGTAAAAAAATGAAAACAGTACATTGAGCAGTGAACACGCACCATATGGAAGTCCTTTGTCCTTCCTCCATTGAATCTCAACATGATCGCCTGGCTTTAATTCGTTCAAACAATCAGAAAAGTGAAGATCATACGGTGAGGTGTCGACCGGAGGAGCTCTTAGTCTGTTCCATGAGACCCCTTCCTCTATCTTCACAGGTCTTGTTCCATGGGGTGAGTATCTGAGAATCAAGAAAACAGAAAACAGAAATCACGAGGCGAGCACAATTGTGTTCGATCCGTTGAAATGCCTCTGAGCACACTATTTATTGAAAGTAACAAATTTGATGTTTGCATTCCTGTAAACCAAGTTAAAAGAGCCCCTGATCAAAGGGAGACTGTAACTGACATCAAGTATCAATTTCAAAGAGAGCTATACAATTTTATATAGTAAGGCTGTGAAATTGTACCTAGCCAAGAAAGTATCTGTTTTCCGATCATAACTAAGCTCAGCATCGTAGCAAGATAACATGAATCCTACATGCCCATTCTGCACTAAAAAAAGAATTCATTCAGCAGATCAAAAGGGACAAGGTTGGAGAAGATCATATAGATGACTAAAAAAACATGTTCTTCGGATGGTACAATGAATAATCGAATCCAAAGAAAATGCTGCCGTTAAAAAAAGAAGAGTAAAAGAACAGAAAAATTTTATGAAGAAGACAACCACAGAACAGAACATAATGAGCTACTGAGCATTTCTCTGTCCGCTTATACCAAGGAATAGGATGCAATGGCTGCATACCTCTCGATTATAAACCTGAGCAGGGAACCAGAACCTCCCAGTCTCGAGTTCCAGATACAGATTCATAAAGGAATCAACTCGAAGACGACTGTTCCGACGTCTGATGTCATCGCCGAACTTGGGCGTGAGCCAGGAGAGAGGAGGAACAGAAGAAAGAGAAGACATCCGCCAGCCTTTCGGACGCGGGCTTCTGTCTGGTTTGTTCCAATCGGAAGAGTCCTTCATCGAGGCCACAGACGACTCCCACGCTCTGATTGCCGATCTGCCGAACAAGTTGGCCCATTTCTCCTCCACGCGCCTCTGCCAGAGATGGTCGCTCCGGCACATGTCACGCAGGGCGCGGCAGCCGCACGCCATGCTCGACAGCTCAGCCGGCGAGAGCTTATCGAGGATGCAGTCCAATGCCAGCTCAGGCAAATCCAGGATGCTCATGCCCGCACGCTCTCCTGCTCCGTCTTCTGCCACATGGGCACATTTCCTCTTGATGGGCACAGCAGCAACTGTAAACTTGAGGTCCCTCAAGCTGAGCAGCCTCAAACTCTTCAGCCAAAGGATGAGGCAGCAAATGGACTCCTGAAGAAGAAGAGCAAGTAGCAGCGTCAAGTCATGCACCAATGAGGGGCGTTGCTTCCTGGGGAGTAGCTTGGAGATGAAGAGCAGTAAAGGGAGGCAGGAGACAGCAACGATAAACATGGGAAACGAGTTGTTAAGTCCTTTCAGACGCAGATGGCGCTGCAGACATCAACCAGATGCATGAGAAAGAGAGAAACATAAGAAGCGAAGCTCGAGAATGAGAGATGTACAGCTCAGATAGGATTATAGGAATTATGTGAGCTCTTGAACGCCAGAGTTCCTTCTACTTGTTTGTTAAGTTCTCTGACACAAACAAAGATCGGTCAACCAAGACGTTGGATCACATAATGGAGAGATGGGATTTGGGTTGTTGGAAATTAGCCCGAGTTAGATACGACTATTTAGCTAACACCACCTTTTTTTTTTAAGGATGTTTAAATCTCACAAGTTTTCAGGACATAAAAAAATAGGCAGATTGAACAATAAATTGGGTCAGACAAGTCCCAACTCGGTTTAATTCTGAAATATATTTCTAACATCCAACATGGAAATTGATCAATCACAGTGAAGTATACTTGGATGACTATAGGCCCAAAATGGATATCTGAAAAAAAATAGAGAAATAAATAATAGGTATATATATGATATAATACATATATATATATTCTCTCTCCTCAAACCTACTTCTATGGGCATTAATGACTTTTGGCCGGGGCGAAAACGATCCCACATATCTCAAGTAAATAACGCCAACAAAAGAAGTAAATGAAAGAGTTCACGTTCTGGTCACACCAGTAAGTAATAATTGCATGTGCCAACTGCCCACACCTACTTTTTCCTAACTCTTTATACGCCTGCTCATGCAACGCAATAACGCATCGCTTGATTGCTCACCGGGAGGTGCACACAGAACAGGAAACTGGCAACTCTTGCTTACAAAGGTTACCTGTATATTTTAGATGCTATGTCGAATAAGAAATGCAGTGGTTTATCTATCCCTCACATGCAAATTTTCAAGTTACTTGGAAAGATTATGCATTATAGATTTTTGTCTCATCTTAATTATATGAGGTTTATATTTTCTGTATTAAGTTAGAATTTTATTTATTTAGCTTTTCTATTATTAATATCTCTTTGTTTGTAAGAGCCTTCATCTGCCAACCTTTAGTTACTCACGTTGAGGTCCACTTCGTCTTCTAGCTCCTCAGACATTTTGGTCTGTCTATCAACTATCAACCAATTTAACATCGACACGTGTCATCATCGAATTGCAGAGCATTTTCCACCCGAAATATCCAGCCAAATAACTAACTGGCCCTATGCCTATGTGTCAGCATTCATCTATCTATCAAACAAATTAAACTGAGTTCATGTTGATGCCATTTTTTCATTTTCTGTGGTTGAAAATTTCATAGCCAATAATAATAGTTCATTTTTTTTTCTCTTATATTGTATATGTTTGATGCGTGTGAATGAGCACAAATATAATAACAAGTATACTAAATCGTATCAAATAATAAAAAATGAATAAGAGTATCGAACTCACAAAAAATTAATCTAGATTCTTATTTTTCTAACTTATGTTTATTGATCGAGAGAATAACAAAAATTAATTTCAGATAAAAGTGATTCAAATTGATGATAATTGGTGATGCCTTTAATTAATGTGAAAGTTAGAAGTCAAACTATGTAGTCTTATCTGATTCTCTTAATTATCAATAATCAAATATAGACTTCTTGAAAAAAAAATAAACAAATAAAAGATATATGACTCAAAAACTTGAGAACCTAACTACCATAACGAAGAATATAATCAAAGCATGTTGAAAACTCAATGCATTTTAATATATTATAAACTAAGATGCATTAATATGAAAGTTTGCTTAAAATAAAAAAATTTAGAAACTTGAGAATCTAACTATCTTAAATAGAAGTAAAATTAAAGACGTAAAAAATTTGATTAACTCCAACCTACTTTATCTAAGATGCCTTAACGAAGAATATAATCAAAGCATGTTGAAAACTCAATGCATTTTAATATATTCTAAACTAAGATGCATTAATATGAAAGGTTGCTTAAAATAAAAAATTTAGAAACTTGAGAATCTAACTATCTTAAATAGAAGTAAAATTAAAGACGTAAAAAATTCGATTAACTCCAACCTACTTTATCTAAGATGCCTTAAGTTGCAAACCCCTGTTTAATAATATAATTGTTAGCAATTAAAACTAATTTATTAACAAAAATATAAAATGATATAACTCGGCCCGGGTTAGATGGTACTTGGCCTGGGTTTGAACTAAAATTCACTTCAATGCAAAATAATGAAGGAACTCGGTCTGGGTTGTATTTGACACGGCCCGAGTTGTTCACACTGACAAATTCGACCAATTTTCTCTTGCAGAATTCGTCCCGCCCGAGTCTGAAATTAATAAAGACACATCATATTCAGGTTCTCAGAAGTCTAAACAATAAAATATATTAAGAGAAAACCAATGTTTAACTTAGTCTTCTTCTAACAACTAAGTTAATCCATAATCGAAAGAATTGACATCAAATTCAAGGGAGAAAATATAAAATAAAGATTAGAAATTATGAATCAAACTCCCAGGTGGTGATGGACGTCTCTGGAACAAGCCTCGACTGAAACTATGTTCCAAACGATTGCTCGAAATTACGAAATCTTTACTTTTTAGATTGATTTGCAGTGGCGCGTAGTAAAACTTGGTCTCTCATTTTTGGTGCGATTAGGGCTTCAAACTCTGAGATTGCATTCTCCATGATTTCGTGGTACGTCTATATTTATAGAGGTGGCAGCCTTTTAGGGTTCTTGAGTTCGCGATTTAAATCTAAATTAAAGTCGACCGAAAAATCACGCGATCCGTCTGTTTGGCTTATTGTACTAACCCGGGCCGAGTTTGTTCCAATTCGGGACGAGATTTGTACAAATTTCAGTTCCGAGTAGAAATCGACTCGGAATCAAGTTTTAACATCAACCTGGTCCGGGTATGATGCCAGCCCGGTCCGAGTCTCTCTTAAACTCAATTATACATGCTCTTCATGCTTTGTTTTGCGTGTTTTTCCGATCCGATTATTTTGCACCTCCAAAATAATGATCTTAAGAATAAAACAAACCACAAATGGGTAGCTTCTGACTTGAAATAATTTTAGAAAATAAATAAGAAAATATATGCATGCAATGATAAAAACTATGAAAAATAGTCTAAATGATGCATGTAAATACGTATGAAAATGCATGCATTAATGTCAAGTCAATTATTTCTTAAAAGGTAACATATATACATCTATAATGTAGGGTGAAGCAAAAGTGCATTTTATTAAATTTTTTTGGGGATGACATTATTATCATTCCAAAATTGTCATCCACATTGTCTTATTACATAACGATAAAAATATTCGCTATACTAAAAAACTAACAAGAATAATGTGTGTATTGCATTTTATATGTACTTGTATAGGGTCACTCACAAACTTTTTTCCCACCATAATTATCATATTCTAAATTCATTCAACCTGTACAACAAGAGACCTACGTAATGATTAGCTACATACAAAATGTACTGCTTCTTCTTCTTCATTATTATTATTATTATTATTATTATTATTATTATTATTATTATTATTATTATTATTATTATTATTATAGCACTACAAGAAATTTAACATTTAGTGACATAAACAAGTGTTTCTAACATGATGCTAAGTCATCGCTAACAACCTTAGCGACAAGTTAGTGTCGAAGTAGTGCCACAAGCATGCGACGTTAATATCGCAATGATATTAACTTCACACTGATGCCAACAACGAAGACAACACTATTAGTGTTACTTGTTGGCGCTAATGAAACTAGGGGTGTCGACCTGATGAACCCAAATAGAACCCACCGGCCATCGGGTACAAGTTAGGTTTTCCCAACTTGAGTTGACTCAACTTTTTATTTAAACTTAAGCCTATATTTGATTTATAAATTTTTTAAAATGAAATTAAATATTTTAAGTATAAAAATAATATTTAAATAGTTAGAAATTTTTTTATGCTTTAAATGAATATTAAATAATATCTTTTATATTGAATATATGTAAAAATAGTACGAAAAAATGAAACCTAGGGTAACCGACCCGTTCCAAGTTAGGTCGGGTTGGTCAAATTTGACCCTTAAAAGGGTCTTGATTCAACCTGATCATCAAAGTAGGGGCGGATTTGTTCATAGGTCAGGTCCAACTCGATATGTGAACACCCCTAAATGAAACGCTATAGTGACACCGGCTATCACGTGGCAAAAAGGTATTTAGTGTCAGCATTGTAAACGCCAAGGTGATGCTAAACCAAGAGATACAGTTTTGAGGCCATCGTGGAGCTATATTGTGACGCAATGTTGGTGCCATTGTGACTTAAAGTCATTCTTACCTACACCTTGTGTGTTGTCTGTTGTGGCACTACACCGACTCCAAGGTGGCACTAGCTTGCGATGCTATTGTGGCGCCAACTTGTGACATATGGCAACACTATTGCAGTGTTGAACTTATATCGTAGCCCATTATTGATGCGTCACTATTGTAATGCTAAATACAATATCACAAAGCATCATAATATGACGCTAATTACGATATATTTTGCACCCATTACATCTATATTCTTCTCTTTCCTCCTTGTACAATTTACAATTCATTTTACACATTTGTAACAATAAAAACTAAAGAATTTATACTGCATAAAAAAACTAATGGCATCACAAAAAAATAATAATATAAGAAAATATTATCACTACAATATCATCGATATTACAAAACTTTAATCACGTCTAATGTTACAAAAGTTTCTACCATATATCATTATCGTCATCGAAGTCTTTCCTAACATTCGATGACTTCGATGATGACGTACTCGGGTTTGGGGTTTAGGGCATCTGGGTTTGGCGTTGGATGATGGCTTGAATAGTTTGCAAGATTGTCGCCACTACTGAGAAAGTTATTAAGAAAGTTGCTCCACGTCCATTGATGTTGTTTAGCGCCAATGTTGTAAAACTCAAACTCGGCATCGACCTTGAAAAAATTTTGAGTCAGGTCGAACTGAGTCCGATCGATTAACCGATGATTGGATCGAATGATAAATATAAAAATATATTCAACTAAAATACTAATAAATATATATTCATCAATATTTAATATAAATTATACGTATACAATTATAATAATAGTAATATTAACGAATTTTAATGAATAAAGGAACAAGATAATTGTTCATTTTTTTATTTTGGTCTTGAATATATAAGACAATATCTAAATGAATAATTAATTACTTATTACTTATTAATATTTATTAGAGACAAATAAAATTGCTAAAATATAAACAAAAGAGATAGATTATCTAACTTTTTTTTATTATATGATGACCTTTTTATTTCAATATTCAAGTATTGTGAAAAAAATATGACTTTGTTGTTAATATAAATAAAAGAACTTTAGTATCACATGTTATAGAATGGTTGAGTGGACCGTGAACTCTTCGAAGGTGATGAGAACCTAGGTTCAAAGTCCATTGAGGTTGTATTTCTTAATCATTTTAGGATAGGGAATATAAACTTGTTCAACAAAACTATTGATTCGATGGTTCAA
The DNA here is from genome assembly GCA_030549335.1 of Pontederia crassipes. Lineage (NCBI taxonomy): Eukaryota > Viridiplantae > Streptophyta > Magnoliopsida > Commelinales > Pontederiaceae > Pontederia > Pontederia crassipes. The sequence goes on from CM060190.1 coordinate 45,169,028, forward strand.
CTCGGGGTTTGATCGGTTTAATCTAAGTTAACTACACTGGCGGCTCAATCTTGACTCATAAATCATTTTAGGACATGGATCCTGATCTAATTGGTTCGACCGATTAGTTTGGTCTATGTTTTACAACACTGCAAAATAGATGGGTTTTACAAGTATATTATATAATATTATAAATATGAATTATATTCTAGATATATGACTTGGTGGCAAAGTACTAAGACACACACTTTTTAGTCATCTTCTCTTTATATGCATCCTAAAATATTTAAATGTTGGAAACTTGATAAATCATTTAGACTAAATAATCAAATAAATAATTATTAGACTTATGGGTGTGACCAAGTCATTGGTCTTCTTTTTCTTATGCATAGCCTCATAGATAATGCGAAAATCGATAGCATCCCTTTTTTCTCCTCATACAATAAAGTTTTAAAATTTTCAAAATAAACAAATATAAGATAAAAGTTTAAATATTCTTTTTTTATAGATGGTAATGTTCATCAAATCAAATGGACCCTCAGTATGTATATGAACTTTCAGCTTAGAAAATGTCATTTTTGTTATTTCAAATTTTCTTAGCCAATCATCATTTATCTTGCATCAACATCTGATAAATTAAATAAAAATAGTTCAAATGTAAACTTACTATTTTCTGCACAGGGACTTCCAAACTTTACGCCTAATATACTTTGAGCATCTCTGTATGCTCTACTCAATCCTGAGATGAACAAACGTCATGACATTGCGAAACTTATTATAAAATTACAATAGCAATTAATGGTGGTCATAAGCGAAAAATGAAAATGATGGGTGATTTATTTTAAGTGAAGCTATGAGCAGAAAGAAACACATTAATATCAGCATGCACATATATAGCAAGAAACACATATATACAAGCAGATATATTATTTCACTAAAATTATAACTAAAAAAATTGAGACTTTGCTGTAGATGGCCAGAGGAGGGGGAGCGACAATGGTTGCAGGGTCGGCGGATGAAGGATGGTAGCTCGATAGCACAAAGGACGATGAGCGATGGCGATCCGGATAGATATAAGGTTTACTTGTTTGTACATAAGAGTGGGATATAATGTTAAGATAGGTAATGATTCTAGCCATATCTTACAAAGGTCAAAGACCAGCTATTAGTTCAAAAAGATGTTAAAGTTTCATTGTAATAACTAAGTTCATCATGCTATTTTGCCTATCCAGCAGTTGTTGTAATAACAATGAAGCACAAGGAAAATTTCTCGTCCACACGAAAATTGTCTTAGCATACAAAAGCAAGTTGGTGTCAAGTAGTCAAGCATGAATTGAAGGCTTCTCTTGTTGCTTCTGTGCAAGCATGAGTGGGACTAAAAATCTGGGAAAAATATTATTCCTACCACAAAGTTGCATACACCTATCATATGTGTTAGAACACCTACATGAAATAGTGTTTTCTAACTAACAATAACACATATGTTTTCTTCTTGGACTCGTTTGCTAACTATCAGGCCCTTGTTCCTCTGATCTATGCAAGGTTCTTAAATTGGAACTTTTGCACAAGATTTTGTTTCTCTGATAGATCAAACTACGGTGGAGCGGAGTCAACATAGGATCCATATGCCTAATGTGATTAATGGCTCAATTTGATCCGAAAGTATCCTAATTTTGCTCAGGAGCTTGAATTGGTAAAATTATATCTTAGCTTCACACACCAGTTTTAATCCTTGTATACATATTGCTATATCAATTATAGTATGATAAAAAATGTTTTTCTTTGTTAGGAAGGGCATTAATGATTAGATGCATAAATAGATAAAAAAACATTAAATAAAATATATAAGTGTCTACATGGAGGATAAGAAAGTAATGTTCACAGCAAAGGAGTATTAATTATTTTTCCATAATTGAATTTCGTGATAAAAATGTTGATAACTTGTTGGATTTTAGGCATTAAATTAGGTAATGATCTGCAACTAAATTGTTGTTCAGGGAGGATACTGTTTCCTCTAGGATTAAATAATCTAAGATCAAGTACTCATTTACTGAAGTGTTCCACAAGTGGGCACTTACTGAAGAGTTGACCACATTCTTGAGATTTGTATAATTAGTACGCTAGCAATACTTACTTTCGAATTTCATTTGATTCATGATTAGTGACAATAATTTGATCATAACCAGCAGCACATATGACTAAGTCAAAAGCTGTTCAATACTAGTCATTTCAGCATCACAGTTGATGGAACAACAGCAAGTCAAACAAATTCAAGCATAACTCAAATTTAATCAAGCCTAATGTGAAACTATCGATCTCAGGTAGCGTCTATTCGTTGTTTATGATATAAAACACATCACTAATTGAGTTTTGGCACTGAACAACACTATAATGATTTCATTAATCCAGGGGTTCATCCAAGAATCCTCCTACATTATCACGACTTTTTGTTCTTGGCAGGACGAAGGACGGCGACGTCGGGGTTGGCTGGCGGCAGCAGCGTTGAGGTCGTCGGAGAATGATGGCGTCGATGAAGGGCAGTGGCTCATTGATGAATCCAGCGTATGATTTGGCGATGGCGGTGCATCGGTGAACCCGTCAATGCATTGGCGAACAGGGCACACTCGGCAAACATCAGTGAAGCCTGCGTCGGTGAACTTGGCGGTGCATCAGAAAATGGCTAGCGGTGAAATAGAGTCAAGAGATAAAACAACAAAGTCATGAATGAAGTAAATGATTAAAAGGGATTTAAGGTAAAATCCTTAGCTTCTCCAAATGGTATGATACTAATTTGACACTAATATAATGTCTAGTTGTTCATTAAAGAAATTCGATGCAACAAGAAGTGGCGGCATAAACACGCTATGCTAAAACGACACTTATGTGACTCTATGTTAGCGCTGCAATGACTGTAGGTGTGATGGTGGTGCTAAGTTGATGCCAAATAAAGACATTTTATTATTAACTCCTTTCTGTTTATATCAATTTTTAATATATACCTATATTCATTTTTTTTTTAATTTCACAATTGAGAAAAATCATATCCCTTACTAACATGCTCATAATTGTATGCTTAAGAAGATAAAAAAATTATAGATAATTAAGACATGATTATGTTGTATATATAATTTATTGAAATATGTATATGTGTGCGTGTGCATATGTGTATATATATGTCTAACATTATTCATATGACTTTTCATGCATGTTTGCAATTGTTTGTTTTAGGAGATAATAAAATGATTTATAGAACATTAAGACATGTTATACATATATATGTTGTGTATATAATTTATTTAGTATGTATACATATAGTCGATTTAGGTATATTAATTAGATCATAAGTATATGTTATATTATGTATATTGACAAATGTAAATATATGAAATTAACATTAATATAAACATATATACATGTCTTTGTATCCATATACATATATGAATGCAATTATCATTAATTAATTAAAGATTGTATATGTAACATATATATTTATGTTTTGTCACGCTAGCATCTCATTAGAGACACAATAGAGTCGCCCACCATTTCATGCCACTTTGGCATCGCCTTGGCGCTAACAAAACCTAGCGTAGAAACTTTGCCATGACTAGTCGATGCAACATTTGCTCTATATTTGGCAAGCCAATAGTGACACAGTAGCATTGCATTTGCATATCCAAGAGGTGCTATTTCAATCAATTTAGTGCGCTTTGTGGCGACGCCATGGTAGCACGATATTTTAACGTGCCTTCTTGTCCTCCCATGTGTATTATTTGTGACGTCATAGAGCCAAGAGGGTGCCTGATTTGGCATCGACGTTTTGTGATGCTATAGCAGTGCTAAGTTGAGAACATTGTGAGGCTGCTAGAGTCGACATATTGCGATGCTAAGGTGACACTATGTGGATGCATTTGGCATCGACTTAGCATCACATTCTTTGAGATGCTAATATGCATGGCTATTTGATAGTTTTCTTGTGTGTATGTGTATATATGTGTGTGCACGCACAGACATATGCACGTGTTTATGTGTATGTATGCATGTATTTATGTGTTTAATAGGCGTAAAACACAAACACCTAAAAAGTTTAACAATGAGATAATTAACTCCATCTAGGTCTTTAATTTTATACGAACAATGAATATTAAAACTACCTAAGTTTAAGACCAAAGGATTGGTTTTATACTAACAACCTCTCTTTTCTTTTTACTCCTACATAGGTATGGAGAAATTCACTTTCATCTCACATCGCCTAGATCATCTTGGAGCCCTCGAAAAGTGACGTTGTGCATCGTTCAAACGTCGCTTGACATAGTGGTTCATTGTTGAGTGCAATTTCCATAGAAAACCACACCTAGAACATTAGCGATGATGTTTTGGGTGTTCCATGATTTTTTGACTCTTTAATATGATAAATAAATATCATATATTTTTTAAGGATGTTGCTTCTCAAGGATGGAATTTTCATTCTTATTTTATAGAAACTAGTGTGTACCTCTCACGCGATGCGTGTGTCACGGGGCGTTTCCCGTGAAGCGAAGCGTGAAGCCTCGCGGCACCAGTGCCGCTCAACTTATAGCCCTCGGCCGCTCAGCGCCGAAAATATGGAACACATGCAGCCGCCCCGCACTGCGTAATATTGCGGAGTACCAAGTTATCCGCCCTTAGAGCATTTATCTTGTAAGGCCGTCTTTATGAATGGTCAAGTAGGTGACGTTCCCGTAGGGTACGTCTTTTGCATCTTCAATATGTAACAAGACTCATATACCTACGGTACACTGGGAGGAGTTCACTAGTGCCTTCCGAGGCTCAATTGTATGTTATGTTTCATCATATTTAATACAAGTAAGCTTTCCTTTAATACTAGTGTCATGGCCTTGAGCGTGGGGTGGCAACCCACATCGGTGTCCCTTCGTAGCATCCCGTGGTCCCTTCGTCGCCCCTTCGGACTTTAAACGCCCAAGCGCCTACTTTAGTGCCGCAACGCGCTAATGTCACGGTCTCGTGACGAGTAGTCCAACACTCTAGTCATGTCCGTGATTGAACGCCTATAAGAGCGACTCTCGGCATAGTCGTCTCGACCATAAAACTTCCGCTGCAAACTCAAAACAGGCTTGGCTAGGTGCCTATCCGCCTAGTCGCCGCACGTGGTCTAGTGTCCGAGAATGACCCCGTGACAAGTGGTATCAGAGCAGTTCTTCCTGCTCGGATTACCCAGCGACGATGACTCACTTGTGTCGTCGCAACGTGCCCTGGCGTAGGAAATGTGCTTCCGCTCAAATACTCCATCACGCCCAGGCGCACTGGTACCATGGTCTTTGATCGTGGACGCCAATGAGGAATGCATGGCAAGCTTCCTCGCCGCACGCCCAATCGTGCCCCGCAGCATGTTCCTCATACACCTGTGTCGTGTCAAGGAACGTCCGTCATGCATCATGATGATGGATTGATCGCCCCGCCTAACCGGGACGGTCATGCGTCGCTCATTCGAGCAGATCAATCACCCCAGGTATACAGTCGGGAATCCTGATGTGTCGCGCTGCGTCAAAGAGTGGCCATATGCTCCGCATGATGGTCTTGCGCTACTCATACCATGAGATCGCTTACACGAGCGTCGTGTAACTCGGAGGACCCGTGTCACATTCATGGACTGTCGGTCATGCACTATCATGACGACCTGGCGCTGCTCGATATTTCGTGACGTCGCATCGCATGCCCAGTCATGCAACGTGAAGTGCACAACCGCTTCACGGGAGAAGTTGGCTTAAAGACAAATATCAAGGTTCATGGTCCCTTTTCGGCCAGAGAATATCATCTTTTCGGCCAAGGAGCATAATCACAAGCATCTTGTCTTGTCGCAGCCTCGCCTGCTACGCCACGATGACTTTCAGGAATGGAGCAAAGCGTTGATTACTTGCAAACACTCACGGACGAGCTGTCAGCCTTGCCTGCCTCGTCAAGTGTCGCCCCGCAAGCGGCGCAATGTCATCCATCGAGGAGTGGGACGAACCTGATACATGCCAACGCAAATCGACGCATCAATTCAGCGACCAATTTGGCAAATGATCTGAGCGTCGAGCATCGGTGAACCTTGGCATGCTGCTGTCAAGCGTTCTGCCGCCAACCGAAGGAAGGAGTGCCCTTTCCTTTCGGACATCGCCTCGAGTAATCGAAGCGGCCTCCGAGGATCGCAATGCGAAGCTTTCGAAGGACACATTAGCGATGTCGTCCCTTCGAATGGAGATGGAGGTAATGTTGGGAGCTCATGCCACGAGTTCACCAACCGCAGTCCGCTTATCTAGGCGGAGCGTCTTCACAAGCATCCGCACGGATCAGTGAAGGCCCGAAACGGCTACTCTTTCGCAAGGGTCAAGCCGCCCGGTGAACGAGTATGTCAAAGGTTTATGATCTAGGATGACAAGCACAGTGACCTTACTTTGTCCAAGGTGCGGACGGATGAGCATCTAAGGTGCATCCTCTTCGTGAACGAGCACAATGATCTCACCCCGTCCATACCCCAAAGGGATTATTAAAGCTTCAAAGGAGGTCCCAGGATCGGAAGAAGGCATATCCCAAGAACCCTGCAAGATGTGACAAACTCAGGATGGCATTGCCATCGCGACAATGTAGAATGTGGCAAACATGCATCCCAGACATGGGACGGAAGAATTGGCAGTTCATCAATTATGCAAGCCCTGACAAGTTAGGACTGGAGGTCAAGATCGCATTGTTCAACATCGGTCAGATGGGCATGTTGAAGGAGGAAGTGAAAGGAATCACCGAGCTCCGCCTACAGTGTTCCCAGGAGGATGAAGATCCAGTGTTGGTGCTCTTCAAGCAGAGGGGTTAGAAGCTTTGGATTAGGAAGGAGTTGGAACGACCGGATCGTCCAACCTCCGTTCACTAGTCGATGTTGCCAAGTCAATCAGGACAAGTGCCATACCACCAAAGCCCTTGGGCAAGGGCAATAGTGGGGGAGAGAATTTCAAGTCGTAAGGAGGAAGCTACTTATGCCGAAGATAAAGATCGCCCATCGAAGCAGGAGAAGCAAGTCGAACCACAGGCACATGTGGGGAGACCCTCATCGTCGCTCACTATAGCGACTGTGAGTGGACAAGGTGCGGAATATTATACCAAAGAACCTTGCTCCACTTCAAACCGTCGAGATATTTATTGTCCACCAAGGGGAAGGTGGAGATGTTCTCAAGGCTCGGCGGACGAATGACTCAACGTTGCAGCCATCTGCAACTTGGGGACAGTGAGTTGAACCACAAGGAAATGTGGGGAGACTCTCATCGTCCACTATGGCGACTTGGATGGACAAGGCATGGATTGTCATATCAAAGAACCTTGTCCCGCTTCAAGACTGCCGAAACATCAGGTGATCACCAAGGAGGAGGTGGTTCTGTGCTTTTCGTTCGGCAGAGGTATGGAAGACTCTACGTTGCAATCATTTGCAACATAGAGACATTGAGTCAAGACCACAAAGAGACCCGAAGCATCCCAGAGTATCCGTGGGAAGACTCTTATCGCTCATCATAGCGACCCCAAGCACTCGAAGCAGACAAATTACAAGCATCGACATCGGAGAGCTTGTGCTGTTTCAAGCCGTCGAAATTCAAGAAAGATCATCAAGGGTGAGATGGTCCCATACTTCGCATTCGACGGAAGGGAGACCTTATGCTGCGGCCACCCGCAACATGAAGGCATCGAGTCAAGTCATGCAGGTCGAATGGCGAGACTCTTCATCGTGTTCTACACGACCCTGAGACAACTCTTCTCCGTGCTATTCCTGAAGGCATACAAGAGTTGTTTCACCCACAAAGAAGCCAAACCACACAAGTTGACGCTGCGCAAGTCGAAGAGAAGTGAAGCCAACAGAGACTTGATGGACGGATAGTTGCTTGATGAAGTCAGACCGCACATGGCGGACTCCACTGGCGCTGCACAAGTGATTACCCCGGATTGGACGAAGGATCAGCGAGCGAAGCAGGCCTGAGGGAGGAGTCTTCAGCGAGACCCCCAAGGAGCGGGCATTCCTGGCGTTGCGTGATGCTGGTGAAGTTGAAGTCAAGGCAAAGAAGGCAGAATTGATCGAGACAAGCGAAGTCAAGACTCAAGACGAAGGCCCCGAGGAAGCCCGGACAACGGCGTCGCGGGCGTCGCCGACTTTGGTGGGGGAGAATGTCACGGGGCGTTTCCCGTGACACGAAGCGTGAAGTTGAGCGGCACCAGTGCCGCTCAACTTATAGCCCTCGGCCGCTCAGCGTCGAAAACATGGAACACATGCAGCCGTCCCGCACTGCGTAATATTGCGGAGTACCAAGTTATCCGCCCTTAGGGCATTTATCTTGTAAGGCCGTCTTTATGAATGGCTAAGTAGGTGACGTTCCCGTAGGGTACGTCTTTTGCATCTTCAATATGTAACAAGATTCCTATACCTACGGTACACTGGGAGGAGTTCACTAGTGCCTTCCGAGGCCCAATTGTATGTTATGTTTCATCATATTTAATACAAGTAAGCTTTCCTTTAATTCTAGTGTCATGGCCTTGAGCGTGGGGTGGCAACCCACATCGGTGTCCCTTCGTGGCATCCCGTGGTCCCTTCGTCGCCCATTCGGACTTTAAACGCCCAAGCGCCTACTTTAGTGCCGCAACGCGCTAATGCCACGGTCTCGTGACGAGTAGTCCAACACTCTAGTCATGTCCGTGATTGAACGCCTATAAGAGCGACTCTCGGCATAGTCGTCTCGACCATAAAACTTCCGCTGCAAACTCAAAACAGGCTTGGCTAGGTGTCTATCCGCCTAATCGTCGCACGTGGTCTAGTGTCCGAGAATGACCCCGTGACACGTGGATGGTAAAAAAAACTCGTCATATATTTATATTTTATTTTTAACAAAATATATTATTAATTTTTCTTTTTATTTCTTTTATTTTTAACCCTCCTAGGAAATATAAGTAAATATATCAAATTAGAAATGTTTATTTTCATATTTATAACCATTTATATTTGCTTCTAACCAATGAAGTAGATTAACCATTTATAGAAGTTTAATTATAGATAATAGGTACAAATAGATGGATAAGGTAAGTACTTTTAATTATTTATATATGATCATATGAAAATTATTTAATTATTTTTATGCTTGTAGATTACATTTTTTATTTGGATAATAATATATTTATTCTCACACTAAGATTATTTTTATTTTAATGATACATATACTTTTAGTAGTTGTTATAATTATATATAAAAATATCATTTGTTTTGACTCGAGATATTTTTAGTTACATCGATGTTGTACTACACATATTTCCAATAAACTTTAGAAATATTTTTAATTGTGTAGTATTATTTTTAAATAATTTATAGATATTTTTAATGATAGTTTTTTAATTATGTATATATGCAAATAAGTTTTATGAGAAATGATATATATATATATCTTAATAATATCTAATAATTATTGATGTGATATTTTCAATAAATTATAATATAGTTAGATATTGATAATATATAGTAATTTTCTAACAACTACTATTTATGTATTTATTATTTTCAAAGAATCAATAAATATTTCTAGTAGCATTAATACATATATGTATGTATGTATGTATGTATGTATGTATGTATGTATGTATGTATGTATGCATGCATGCATGCATATTATTTTGATAAAAAAAGACATATAAATATGGTTCCAATTTCCAACAAAATAGAAAGACATACATTTATACATATGTAGTTACACAAACTATTTTCCTGGACAATCACTAGTCCAACAAACTATAAAATTATTTGGATAAATATTATGTAGATATATAAACATTATTGTAACAGGGATATATAAATATTGATAATATATAATAGTTTGATAATTTCAATAAATTATAAATATATTTATACATTGATGAAAAAATAGCTATGCAAAATATTTTATGATAGCTTCAATAAATATACTAATCATTTAGGTATTTATATGTCCTCGATTAATTTATTAAAAATTATGTTAAATAAATAGTATAGTAGGTATCGGTAAAAAAATATAAATTAAAGTAAGATATAAATACTATAAACAAATACTATATTTAGAACTAATAGAATAATCAATCAACTTAGAGAAGTTAAATATACGAGGTAGATGGTTATCAATTAGGTAACGTAAAATATAAATTAAAGTACGATATTTGTGGTTATACATATACATATTATAATTGAAATAATAACAATTAGACAAAATCAAACTAAAAGTATGACAATGTACTTGAGCGTATAGATATATAGATTATAATTAAGAAATTGTATATATAATTTAGTTAACAATTACATAAAGCCAAATAAAAATTAAGATAATACATTTTTCTAAAATTATTAAATTTAGTACTTTTTATTTTAATATATATCTACTGATAATATGTATAAGTCATACTAGAACTAATTATTGAAATTATGATAACAAATATTTAAATATAATTTTTAACAAATAATTATAATGTATTATGATAACAATATTTTTTGCAATAGCATATTATTATAGATAATTTAGATTGATCCCATAATTTATAATATTCATAATTTACATATTTATGCATCTTACTTAGTTTATTAAATTCGATGTTAAAATAATATAGTTATATATTAATAAAAAAATATATTTATTTTCATTATATTATAGCAAATTATTCAATAAAATAATGATTATATTTTATTACAATTAAGTATTAATTTTCTTTCTTGTCTTAACATTATTTGTCCTAAGACTTATTTATTTTTAATATATATAAGATATAAACAAATATATATGTATATTTATAGACACACATATAGAATATATAATATTGTCAACTATAGTTAAAATATTGCTACGATATATATATTAATCATTTATATGAATTATTTTACTTATTTTATCTATAATAATTAAGACTCTTTATAATTTTTTATTTAGAAATAATTTTGTCAATACATAGTTTAATGAGAGACTATTACTTGACATTTTCTTTGTTTTTTTATACACATATACATACATACATACATACATACATACATACATATATATATATATATATATATATATATATATAGAGAGAGAGAGAGAGAGAGAAAGAGAGAAATATTAGAGTGCATACAAAAATAAGTGCATACAAGTACATCATTTCATCACAGTCATTAGATTTGATTAAAATGACAGAGATGTAATCATCTCAAAAACAATTTAGTCATTGGAAAGAGTTGTTATATGTGTGTTAACTTCAACAAAAAAAGTTGTTAACATTAAATGATGTGATACTCATTAACATTTTAATTTATTACACTATTATTTTTAGTAATGTTAATTCATAATTATTATTATCATGATATTATTTTTATTAATATTGATTCATTATGAATTATTTTATTTTTTATATATCATAATACATTTTTTTGTAAATTTGAGTTTAAAAAAATAATTTTAATGATAGATAGTTAGTGAGAAAAAAACTACTTTGCATCTTCTACATTTCTTTTTGTGTAGATATATAAATATGAATATAAATAGATTATATATGTGTTATCTTCAACCAAAAAGTTATTAAATTATGTGATACTCATTGACATTATTAAGTTTACTGCAATAATATTTGTATTAATATTAATTCATTATAAATAATAATAATTATTATTAGAATATTGATGATTATATAAGTATTATTATTTTAATCTTTATATAAGTTACAAGATTGAATATTTTTACATGTATGTGTATAATATTTTTTTAGCGCATATAAACCTATACTCAAATATCCACATGTGCTCTTCTATATCCAAAAGGGTGTCAAGTATGCTACTGAATTTGATAGTGCCATCTATTTATAACTAAAAATATTAAATTTAAAAATATAAATAAACAAAATTATTAATTTTCTAAGTAACTAATAGATATCATAATGATATTATAGTAAAGTAATAATTATTTGATAAGAAAATTTTGAAAATATTATAGTATATATTGGATAACTACACTAATAAATTTTTTTATGATATCCAACTTTATCGTAAAAAAACATAGTTAAGACATAGTTTTAATACTTTGAGGGCCCATTTGGATGCAAATTGGATTAAAGATACTTAATCCAATAGATCCTCCAATTACATCTAGTTTCTAATGGCATCAAGAACTCACAAAAAATCTTAATTATTTCATCGTTACTATAAGGTCAATATATGAATTGTTTGATGGAGTTTTGTGGTTGTTTTTATTGAGTAATTTTGTTGTTGTATTTCTTAAACACAATTGGATATTTAGTATTTTTGCAAGTTCCCTTGTGGGTTTTGGAACTCAACTAATGCACTAGACTGTAGGTAGTTCAAAGATTTCAAAGACTGATCCACTGAATAATACCTTCTTCTTTCTTCTTTAACTTCCTCATTTCTAGAGAGGCCCAATTTGGTGCTTCACTTGATTCTAGAACAATATCAAGAACAAGACAATGTCTCACTTTATTATCTAAACACCAATTTTGAAGTTATGGACCATACAACCATTGTGATTAGGGTGAGAAAATTAGACTTGAGGCTGGGTCACCCCCATCCCATTTGTGGCCTAATTTAGTTGGATATTGAAAAGTTGAATTTGGTGCCGAACCAATTCCACTCATCCCGGATTGACCAAGAATTAAAGTGGAACGATTTAATTGTCCCGATTTAATTAAATTATACATATATTTCAAAATAAATTTAAAAGTTGTAATTATTAATTATAAGTATTTTATCCTCTTTTAAATTTTTTTATTATCAATAAGGTCATTTTATACATCATATATTTAGAAATTATAAAATAATATATTAAAATACTTATTTAATATATTATATATTTATACATTATAATATTAGATAATCAAGAGGAATGAATTCAAGTTTTTTGAATCAAGTGTCCCGACCCGAAATATGTTGTGTGTATGACAATTGGATATGACCCTAACATGAATATATTTTGAATTGAGAATATTCTCCCAAAATCGAATCATATAGGATCAAGACGGTCGGGTCATCTCGAATTGTATGTTCACCCTAATTATGATGAGAATAAAATAAAAATGAGAACAATTATGTTCAAGTAAAATCAAGAACATAAATGTTCTGACTTGATTTCCAACTTTAGAATATAGTTGGGTCAACTGGACCTGAATAGAAAAGTTGGAGTCAAACAAGGCCATAGCAAAGTTAGTTCAAGCTCCTAGAACATAGAGGAGACAATGTACAAAAAAATAAAGTCTAGCTTTCAAAGGATGGTAATTTCTAGTCATGGCGAGGGAGTTTGTGTGTGAGTTGATCTATGGCAAGGGCAAGAGGATTTCAATTTCAAGGGTGAGATTTACTTGTTATCATCCAGTGATTAGAGATCTTTTTAAGTATCAAGTGGACAAGGTGATCATTGCAAGGTGGCAGTGCAATGGGGTGGCCCAATTGTGATTTTTGTTCATTTCCCTATGAGAAGGTACTTTCGATAAGATATGGTAAGTATATGGAGGTCAATATAGAAAAACAAAGAAAGTACCCACGTGAAGAGAATCATGATGAATTCAATATTATATAAATGCTAAATTCATGATAAACAAAAGTAAATGCAATAAATAAGAAATGACTAACTTAATTTGAAGGAAAGATAAGCTTGAAAATTTGACCATGTAATAAGGTTGTTCTAGAGGTTTGAGTCCATTTAGAAAGAATCAATTGGTTTAAGAAAAATGATTTTATGCGATAAACTCTCGTTTAAATTGTTTATCATGCAATTTTTTTTCAAGTTGACCAAATTCTAATTGCATACAATGAACAAACACTCTCACATCCTATTTTATTGATTTAATTGCATTAAAATCATGAATTGTGGTCAACAATATAGGCGATCTCTAAGACACACAATTAGGTTTTGCTTAACTAGACAACATATTAATAAAAATGATTTTCACCACTTGATAACTTAGATTAATCTAAATGGTAGCTAGTTATATTTACATTTAACACTCATGAATCATTAAGAAAAAGATATATATTCCATAGAACTTTCTAAATCAAACCAATCAACAATCCATAAATTTCATCTAGCCCTAGAACAAAGAGGAGTTTAACCACATATAATTGCCAACAATATCATAAATATAATGGAAGAAATGTAGAAAGTCATTCGATTAGGATCTAAGATTTCAGGAGTTAGAAACATTCAAAAAAAGCATTAACATTACGTCCATAAGGTACTTGTTATATAAAAGAAGATGAGCCCCAAAAAAAAACCCTTAGATGCCCCTTGTTTCCATATTAAAAGCTCTTTTACATCCCTAGACCATTAAGGCATTTAGAACTCCAAAAACTTATTAAAAGCACCCATAAATAACTTCCAAAAGTTAGTCAAAAGCTTCCCAAAAATATCATTGTGGGTGTGTTGGAGGTGGTATAGTTGGAGCATGCTGTGTTAGGGTGAACCACAAGTCGATATGATTGGTTAGCTTCAATGCGGTTAGAGGCGGGTGTTGGATCATATTCAATATTGGGTTTAATATGAATATAAATTATATAATTAATATATTGTCAAAATAAGTTAAGATCCAAATAAAAGTGATCAATATATATTGAGCATAGTAATTAATATGTTATGATATGAAATATAATGTGAAGAGACCAAAGGGTGCATTGAAATTTTTACGATGGGTAGAAATTCAAATCACATGAAAAAATTCTTTTATAAATAGATGGTCATGATCCTCAAAATATATCTCTTGAAACATTGAATGAAAGGTTGTCTTCTTCTTTTGCTTTCCCCATCTTGGAAGAGAAGAAAAGTTCTTGGTGTTGTTTTGGAAGACCATTCCGTCAAGTTGTTCTTCATCAATCATTAGCGATGGACAATTATAAGTTGATGTATTCAAGCATTTAAGTTTCTTAATGGTTTGACATGATCTAAATAGAATTTTATAATTCTAATTTCTTTCAACTGGTATCAGAGCCAACTTGTTAAATCATTAGGAAAATATAATTTAAGATTAAAGTTTCGGCCTACATGCTTTGTGATTATGTTTTTTCTGAATTTTTTTATGCTTCCGTCACATGGCATGAATTTGGATATTTGAGTTTTTTGGATTAAAGAAAGCTTAATTTTAATTGAATCACATTGTATTGCTTCTCCCTGTTCACTTTGTCTCCTTGATAATTCATGCGGCAAGTAGAAGTTTAAACAACTTGCAATCATTAAAGGATGCATTGTTTTACTGATGGGCTCTCTACTATTTTTTTAATAAGATTTTGTTCATTTATCTTATTTAAAAGAAATGAAGGAATGTATTTTCTCTGATTTTTTTTATTGGCGACACATACATTTTTTTCCCTTGTGATTTCAAAATGTATGGTCCACTTTTTTTTTACTTGTTACTTCTCGGTATTGACTTTGAGGCAAGTACATAGAATAAAATTTTAATTATTATTTGCTTCAAGGTGCATACATCAGTGCACGTAAATTACATATTAATTGTTAAAATATGTATAACTTCAAGTGCGCACAGTATGACATGCAACATGGGACTGTTCTATTTTTGTTATGCATAAAATTATTTCCATACTTTCTAGATGTCTATACAGATTCAATGTTTAGGTTGTTCAATTATTTTATTATAAGGAGTTAAGTCCATTATGTAATTCATTTATTCCTATACTGTTTATCATTATTTTCTAATGATAAATTGGAAAATAAATATGGGTGTGTTATATATTTTGAAATAAATTATTATTGCACAATATGTTACCAAAGTAGCATCTTTTGTGTAGTTTAATTTATTTTAAAATATAAATAATGATCTATGTGTTAATAGTCAAATATTGAGTGGTCCAAAGGAAACATAATATTTGAAAATGTAACATATAGAGTTGTGATAATATTTGTGATAATTATTTGGTGTCACATGTAAGTAATAAATTGATCTAAAGGAAATTTTATTATTTGACATGTTATTTTATTATCATTTTTTTATAATTATCATGATTAAGATATCACTTGCAAGTTAATATTTCCGTCCAAAGACTAAATATTAATATTGTATCGATATCTTGTTATGGGGTTTGCCCATATTTATATTTTGTTATTGTTTAATATGGTACTTATGTTTATTTTATTCTCTATTCAGTTTCTTCATTTGTTACTAATATCAATGCGAGCATCAACTCCATTCCAATGTTAAATGGCACAAATTTTAAGGTATGGCGAGAGAGTATTAATATTACTCTCGGAGTTATGGATTTGAACTATGCTTTGAGGATCACAAAACCTACATAAACTACTGATGTGAGTACCTCTGATGAAAGGAGGGAGATAGAAAAGTGGGAATGATTCAATCGCATAAGCCTAATGATAATTAAGCGTGTCATTCCAGAAGCATTCAGGGGCATTATACTAAAAGATGTGGACACAACCAAAGATTTTCTCGAGGCCCATGAGAAAAGATTTGCTAAGAATGAAAATACAGAAACTAGTACACTCTTAGCAAATTTAATCTCAATGAAGTATTAGGGCAAAGAAAATATTAGGGAGTACATCATGGAGATGTCTGATATTGCTTCAAAATTAAAAGTACTCAAGTTGAATTTATTTAAAAACTTGCTTGTGCATCTGGTTCTTTTATTCCTTAATGTACAATTTGATCAGTTTAAGGTGAGCTATAATTGCCAAAAAGACTCTTGGTCCTTAAATGAGCTCATCTCACACTGTGTTCATGAGGAGAAAAGATTGAAGCTAGAAAAGATAGAAAATGCTCACTTGACTACCACTCCTAAAGAAAAGAAAAAAGGACTCAAAAGGAAAGTTCAGAAAGATGCTGTAGGTGCAGCATCACAAAAGAAGCAACATAAAGAATAAAATAAGAATGGATGCTTCTTCTGTGGTGCAACAGGTCATCAAAAGAAGGAATGTACTAATTATCATGATTGGCATGTAAAGAAATGTACATTTCTTAATCTGGTTTGTTCTGAGGTTAATTTAGCTTCAATACCTAAACACACATGGTGGTTAGATTCCAGTGCAACAAATCATATAAGTGTATCTATGCAGGGTTACCTGAATTACCGAAAGCCAAATGATGGTAAAAGATACATTTATGTCGGTGATGGCAAGAAAATTGAAGTTGAAGCAATTGGAAAGTTTAGATTATTGTTAAAGTCTGGAACATATTTGGATTTACATGAAACTTTTGTTGTGCCGTCTTTTAGATGAAATTTAATTTCTATTTCTGTATTGGACAAATTTGGTTATTCTTGTTCATTTGGAAATGGAAAATTCAGTTTGTTTCATGATTCAAAATTAGTTGGTTTTGATTTCTTATCTTATTATGACAATCTTTACTTACTCGATTCTATTGCTTTATATCATGAAACTCTGCATATTACTCGAGGCATTAAGAGAAAGTTAATTAATGAGGATTCAGCTATGCTATGACACAAGAGATTGAGTCACATCTTCAAAAGGAGAATAGAAAGACTTGTGTCAAATGAAATCCTCAATCCCTTAAAATTTTCAACATTCAACATTTGTGTTGATTGTATCAAAGGAAACAAACCAATAAAAATGGATTAGGAGCCAACAAGACTACAGATCTTTTGGAACTTATACATACAGATATTTATGGACCATTTTCTTCAAATGCATGGAATGGTCAAATATATTTTATAAGTTTCGTAGATGACTATTCTAGATATGACTATCTATATCTCATTCATGAAAAGTCAGTCACTGGATGTATTAAAAAATTTAAAGCTGAAGTTAAGAATCAACTTGGCAAAAGGATTAAAGATGTCAGATCAGATCATGCTAATGAATACTATGATCGATATGATGGTTCAGGAGAACAATGTTCAAGACCTTTTGCTAAATTCCTACAGGAATATGATATCGTCCCACAATATATCATGTCAGGTTCGCCTAGCATGAACAATATAGCTGAAAGACGAAATAGAACATTTAAAGATATGGTGAGGAGCATGATTTATCATTCTATCTTATCAGAATCACTCTAAGGAGAAGCACTTAAGATTGCGGGATATATTCTGAACAGAGTTCTGACAAAAGCAACAATAAAAACTCCATATGAGAACTCCATATGAGATTTGGACTAGTAAAAAGTCTAGTTTAAATTATTTTCATATATGGGGATGTCCAGTTGAGGCTAGGCCTTATAGGCCAAATAAGAGAAAATTGGACTCTAAAATAATCAGTTGCTATTTTGTTGGATATTTCGAAAGGTCCAAGGGGTATAAGTTTTATGATCCCACAAGCAGATTAATTTTTCAGACGGGTAATGCTCAATTCTTTGAAGATGTTGAGTTCGAGGGAGGAGATAATATTAGGAACATTATCTTTGAGGAGGAATCAATTGAGATTCCTATTGACATTACTCAAGAATTTATTTCTGATAATGAGAATGCCACTATTCAAGATAATGTTGCACAATTTCTTATATTGAATGTTATTTCAAAGGAACAAATTCTACAACCTCAAGAACAATTGTCATTAAGAAGATCCACTAGAGAGAGAAGAAATGCAGTGTCACATGATTACATTGTGTATTTCTAAGAACGAGTTTGATATTGGTATAACGGAGGATGATCCATTCAACCTCCATCAAGCTTTGGAAAGTTCTAATTCTCAAAAGTGGATTGATGCATGTGGAAATGAAGTCCATGTATGACAATAAAATTTGGGATCTTGTTCCATTGCCCGAAGGTGTGAAATCCATTGGTTCTAAATGGATATTTAAAACTAAAAGGGATTCAAAGGGCAATGTAGAAAACTATAAGGCGAGACTTGTCGCATAAGGCTTTACACAAAAGGAAGACATCGATTATCAAAATGCCTTCTCTTCGGTTTCATCGAAGGATTCTTTAAGAACTATAATGGCATTAGTGGCTCACTTTGATCTTGAGTTACATCAGATGAATATAAAGACAACGTTTCTTAATGGTGACATTGATGAAACAATTTATATGGTGCAACCATAATATTTTGCATCTAGTAATGCAAAGTCTTTGCAAATTAAAGAAATCCATCTATGGACTTAAGCAGGCATCTCGATAATGGTATCACAAATTTCATAAAGTTATTATCTTATTTGGTTTTGAGATGAACTTAGTAAATAATTGTGTATATCATAAATTTTGTGGGAGTAAGCATATTTTCTTAATTTTATATGTGGATGACATATTACTTGCCATAAATGATACATGATTATTGTATGAAACCAAGAGTTTTTTTATAAGTCATTTTGAGATGAAAACTCTTGGTGATGCATCTTTTGTGTTGGGAATCTAGATATATCGAGATCGTGCTCGAGGTATCCTAGGATCATTCCAAAAATCTTATATCGAGAAAATCCTAAAGAGATATGGTATGCAAGATTGCAAACCAAGTAGTACCCCTATATCTAAAGGAGTCAAGTTTAGTCTTGAACAGTGTTCTAAGAATGATTTTGAAAAATTGAAAATGCAGAAGATTCCTTATGTATCAGCGGTAGGAAGTCTTATGTATGCTCAAATTTGTACGTATCCGGATATTGCATACATTATTGGGGTATTAGGCAGATATCTAAGTAATCTAGGAATGGATCATTGGAAAGCAGTCAAAAGGGTCTTGCGGTATTTATAGAGGACAAAAGACCACATGTTGACATATCGAAGAACAGATCAGTTTGAGATCATTGGATATTCAGATTCTGATTTTGCTGGATGGTAAGATAGCATGAAGTCCACACCGGGCTACATTTACTTACTTGCCGAGTGTGCTATATCATGGAAGAGTGTCAAACAAGACACTATTGCATCTTCCACCGTGAAAGCAAAATTTATCGCATGTTATGAGGCATCTAATCATGGAATTTGGCTGCAAAATTGTGTCCTAGGACTGCGCATAATAGATGATATTGAAAGATCATTGAAATTATTTTGTGACAATAAGTCAACAGTTGCATATTCCAATGACAACAAGAACTCGTCAAAATCACGGCACATTAATATCAAATTTATTATTGTTAAAGAAAGAGTGAGGAAAAATTTATCGTCTATTGAGCATATTGGGACGGATCTGCTTACGAAAGGATTGCCACCCAAAGTGTTTCTCGAGCACATCATTAGTATGTGTGTCATTTTGGTTCAGAATATTTAATTTCAGTGAGAGTTTGTAATTATAAATGCTCATGTTATGGACATTTTGTTTTGTTGCTTTCAGCATATATACAGTTTAGTTTTCTTTTATGTTCATTCTTTTATTTAAGTTTGATCTCAAGTGAAGTGGACCAGTTGAAAGTAGACATGTATGATCACATTGTATGTAACTTTCATGCTTTATATCTATATCATGATATTGTCATTTATCATATTGATATACGTGATCATTGTCGAGTTAAGTTACGGTGATTGCGACAAATACTACTTTGATTCTATATTGATATATCGATGAATGAGATTGATTATTTGGATTATGATTTTGACGTAAAGTTGATCTCACTTTAATACTTATAATGTATAATTATATGGTTTCATATATAACTCAAGTGGGAGATTTTTGGATCATATTCAATATTGGGTTTAATATGAATATAAATTATACAATCAATATATTGTCAAAATAAGTTAAGACTCAAATAAAAGTGATCAATATATATTGGGCATAGTAATTAATATGTTATGATATGGAATATAATGTGAAGAGACCAAATGGTGCATTGGAATTTCTATGATGGGTAGAAATTTAAATCACATGAAAGGATTCTTTTATAAATAAATGGTCATAGTCCCCAAAACACATCTCTTGAAATATTGAATGAAAGGTTGTCTTCTTCTTTTGCTTTTCCCATCTTGAAAAAAAAAAGTTCTTGGTGTTGTTTTAAAAGGTCATTCCATCAAGTTATTCTTCACCGATCATTAGCGATGGACAACTGTAAGTTGATGTATTCAAGTATTTAAGTTTCTTAATGGTTTGATATGATCTAAATAGAATTTTATAATTCTGATTTCTTTCGGCGAGTCAATATGGTTAACTCGCATTGGTACAATACAAAACATATTGATTAATGTGACTCATTCAAAATCCTATTAGAAAAATCCTTGTGATTCTCGTTTTAGCATACCAATTTAAATCATATTAGGGTTTAGAAATTTGCATTTCATCTCTTTTTGTTATTCTTTTAATCCATCAAATAGTTGAACCAAAGAAATAATCAAAATAGTATATTTATCATGAACAAGCATCATAACTTGCCAAACATCTCAAATCATAATAAATTTTAAATCATATCATGATATTTTCTGTTGTGACATGAGTAAAAAATTTGTTTAATTCAAGTGGTGATATCATAATGAAATCCATGTCATGAAATTTCAATACTTTTTGACATACCATAAAGCTAGTTCTCACTTAAAAAAATTTCGGTCACAAATCATATCACCACTATGAAATAAATCGAATTTCATGAGAATTGAAACACGGGTTGCTTCTAGATCAATTTCTTATTATTCATAAGTTGAATAATTATGGATCTTTTCAACTTACAAGAAATAAAATCATACTTAATAAATTTGATCTTTACAAAATGAACTCAAGTAAATAATATTTTCTTAAGAAATATAGTAAACTAATATAGAGTATTCAATTCACGATGAATAATTATTAATAAATCTTTTAATCTCATAAGATAATAAGATAAAAAATAATATTACAACTAATTTTGGAAAGTAAGTTTTGAAAAGAAAGAAAAATAAAATAAAAAAATAAAGATGACATCAATTTTGGGTAGAATGCCATAAAATTAGATAAAATTTATAAACATAGACCACCATGTAATTTGAATTAGTTAAGATTATTTTTTTTAAGATTAATTATATCCTATCGAAAATATGATTTTCTTTACGTGATAAATCTCTTATGTTTATTCTAAACATATTAAAACACTTCTCTACAACTAACTTTGTTTATTAGAGACTAAAACATATTGGATTATAGTTCCTGAGCTAGTGACCATTTGGTCGATCATTAATATACCAAGTATGTATTCCTTTACAGGATAAGGATAAATCATGGCATTTAATACTTGGATTGATTTATCAAATCATGACATTTAATACCGAGTTCAAATTCAATTTCTTTAAAGAAAAGATATTCACCGTTGAATCTATTATCATCATCATCATCATCATCATCATCATCATCATCATCATCATCATCATCATCATCATCATCATTATTATTATTATTATTATTATTATTATTATTATTATTATTATTATTATTATTATTATTATTATTATTATTATTATTATTATCGTTGTTGTCGTCGTCGTCGTCATGGTCGAAGCTTTGGTAGAGTTGTTCAAAATTGATGCATTTGAGTAATCAATCCTTCAGATTGAATTATCAAATCCTCTTATGGTGCATTGATTGTGTTGTCATTCAACATTATTTAACAATATATATTACCTTTTAGAAAAAATGGTCACTTTTTAAATTATTAGTAATGTATATTACTTTGTTTAGTATGCATAAGTAATTTATTTGACAATCTATATTAATTATTTTTAAGAAAATAAATATTCATTAGTTAAAATATAGTTTTTACCAATATACTCATAATCAAAATAATTATGTTTATATATATATATATAATTCCTAACTTCGTAAACTTAAATCACAAATAAATATTCTCGCTCATAAAATTGAAATGTATAAAATAATTAATATATTTTTTAAAATATAATAATATATTCATAATAAGAATTAAGATTTATTTGATTAATTTTATAATTTATTTAATTAGTTTTAGAATTTATTTAATGATTTATAATTTATTCATGTGACAATATGAATTGCCTTCTCTTCCATACACCATCTACATTGTTACTTCATAAATAACGTAAATTGTCTGAGCAATACGAATTATTCATTACTTATCACAAGAACAGAATAATATGATGAGCCAACACAACATTATTTGATAATCTATAAAATTATAAACATCCCTTTAAAAATCTTCTTGCAAGGATTCAAATCTAATAGGTACAAAAAAAACTTATAACAAAACTTTTGCACTTTGTTCAAGTCCTTTCCAAACTCTACTATTTCTCCACTCGTCTCCTCTTTCTAGGAGAAAAAAAGATGGAAGAAATATGGGTGGAATGATTGCATAACAAATCTATTAATAACCCCATCAAGGCCGTCCTACTTTTTCTATGTTCCCATGATGGCAGGAATCTCAAATCTATAATACATCATCCCTAACCTTTGACGCTTCATGCAGCAGGACTACAAATAATTGAAGGAAGACCAGAAGAATCCAATGTACTGCATGAGGTGCAGAATTCTTGTCTCAGATATCATATATCATTCTTGGGTTATGTTTCAGAAGATAAGAAGGATATATAGTTGCCCATGCACCTTTTTGTTCTATTGTTAGCCGTAGCACCCAAAGAGCTTAAAGACTTCATTAAACCTCGTAATCACTCCATAATTTAAATTATGATCTTCTGTTCAAATCAGCCACTTGATCCAACGAATGGTTGATTATATTTTACACACTTTTTAGTTAAGGATAAGAATAATAGTTATAGGAAAGATGCCACTAGAACTTCCCTAATATTTTTCATAAAGGAAAAGAAAGCTAGCTAACAAATGCACATAAGTCCAACCTTTTGAAAGCTGCAAAAGAACATCCAAAACCACCTTATAGTTGAGCATATTCTAACACAACCATAAAGTGAATTCCATGCCCTGTCAGAGGGAGCTCCAATTATAAGTAGTACACTAATCTAAAATAGAGGTCAATTTATACAAGATCTTCTCATCATGATCTAACAAACCCGGCCAGAAGCCTAATTATGTTCCAGTGGCCCTGCATTGGACTCGTGAAGGCATGCGGTTTCAGAGAGCAATCTCTTCTTGTGACCGTGAAGGGAAACACCAAAGAGCTTGACAGTACTGTCTGGCTCCTCAATTAGGGTAACTGAGTTGCTGCGGTTCTTGGGACCTTGCGCTCCTGTAGGCGAAGGAATTGCATCATCTGGGGCCAGTTCCAGCAGCCTGCTGGGTCTTGGAGTAACTGCATTGAGAAGTCTCTGATCAGAGGTCACTGGACTGATGACATGGTGTTGGATGAAGTAGATAATGTCGTTGTAGAGCTTCTTCATGTGGCTTAGTTCCGACAGAAGAAGATAGTTCCTCTTCCTCAGTCTCCGGTTGTCCTCGGAAAGGGCTGACAGGTAACCGGCATCACCAGCACCGCTGCCGGGGGAAACAAGGTGAGGCTCAATGCAAAAACTGTGCGCTTCTTGATCGGGTGGACCAATAAAAGGAGGTGAAGGAAGTGGCTGATGGAAGTCTTGAGTGATGTAATGATAATGCTGAGGGATCTGAGAGGCCTTCCTCCTATGTATCTCCGAGAGGAGATGCTTCTGACCTCTCCTGAAGTACTCATTTGCAAACTCCCATCTGTCTGCGACAATCTTTCTGAATCCCTGCAGAAGATCCAAAGTAGAATATTAAACAAGAGAATGGCTTATTAATATCTCAACATGAAGAAGTGGTATGTTTCAGGAGCTTCAAGTGAGTGGTCTAATGGAAGGTACGTTTGAAAGGAAACAACTACAGAATGGACTACAACATCATTGTGAACTTGCAGCTAACTTTAAGTTCTTTTCTCGGGTCAGAAGGAGTGGTTAAGTTTAGTTTTTTTTTTATTCTTCTTGAAAGGGTCTTTATCTTCCATAAATCTTGCTAAAGAACTTTAACTAAAGAGAAGAAGATGTACATTTAAGGAAACTGGAGTTATTCAAGAAAACATGCAACTTCCAACCAAAACTAAAGCAGCATGCAAAATGTACGCGAACAAGTTTACAAAGATGCTTGCGATCGCTTGATTCTTAGCCACGACATTATACAATATACGTAGTTTTTCAGAGCACAAAGATCGCTTCAAAACCGCAGAGCTCCTGTGCAAAAACCAACTGCAGTGCAGGCAAAACTACTTGTGCATGAGATCAGGCAATGAGTGAACTGAGGGGGAAGAGGATCACAAACATAGGTGTTGAGCTGCCTGACGAAGCTGGAGAAGTTGTTGTGCTTGAAGTAGTTTGGCAGGAGATCTCTCGCGAACTCCGGGGGCCTCCACACCACAAATGTGGTGTCGTCTTCGCCCCAAGATACAATGTGGTCAGTGCAAGGATCATCTACTAGCTGGTAGGTCTTGGTCAGGAAAGGTGCTGGTGTTTGCTTCTGAGATTCCATGGTCGCCTCCAACTCTCCGCACCTATCTATTAAGAATGCCATGGCAATAGTTGTGTAACTCAGAGAACAAAGCCAAAGCCTAATACCTCCACCTCTCTCTCTCTCTCCCCCCTCTCTCTCGGTGATTTTATGTATATGCACATAGGTTTTTGTGTCCACAGTAACATATATTCTTTCCTCGACTAGCTCTGTTACATACATGTGCATTTAACAGCAGCAGAATTGCAAGTGCATTTGCTTTCTTGGCATTGCTTGCGAAATTATTACTTCTACATTTAACTTTTTTCTATCATTGATATTATGTTTTACAATCATTTACTAGCTAGGCGCTGTTACCAGTCTATGGGATTTTGTGGTAGCTCTCAGAAGGGTGGCCCATAATGATTAACTGACCTTATTAAACACTGACATTGCACCATGATTTCTTACTCCCTTGGTCTAAAATTGATCCTATTATATATAGAATATGTGAAGTATTGGAAACTTTATTGGCACCAGAAATTACAATTTCAGATTCGAATGACAAGGCCCGGTTTGCTAGATATCCACAAGAAGCTAAATGTGGATTGAATAAAATGATCAACAATATATTTTTCTTATCTCTCGTCTCTGTTAGTCCCATACGCGATCAGTTGCATTCTCAAAGCATGTCCGTGACTTCAGATGGCATATGAAAAAGTGGATGGAATGATCAAATAATAAGGTTCCAAAAAACAAAACAGACATTCCTCGCTTTTTCACAGGGATGACACTTGGGATTTGAAATGAGGCCTGCTGCAATGACATGTACAAAGTGGAAAATTGTAGAAACCATTTGTGCCGCATCCATAAATTTGTTGGTTGTGATGCATGAGTTAGAAAGCAACACTTTTCTCTGGTGAAATGTAAGACATGTCATCCATACATACATACTATATATCATTCAGTATGGAGACAGAGGGCTTGTCCCTTTCCTAGCATTATCTTCTCCATCTCATGTACACCAGGGCCTTTTGTATTCCTCAGTCAAAGTTATCAAAACAAAGTATGCATCCATATTAGGTCAGTCTTGCAGCAGTCCTGGTGCCCCGTAGCATGCTGTCCACATACCTAAAGATGCAAGTTACACACAGGTCACAGGCACAATTCTGTGCACAGTAACAATGATGTGTGTTTTCACAATTCTTATCACCCTTATTAAGTGTAGCTTCAAAAAGGAGAAAGCTGCTTTTTCTGTGAACAAAAATGCCAGAGCAATTCTTTGTTTGCATGGAAACATGATCATGAGGCAATGGTCACAACACCTTTTTCTGTCAGCATGAGGCTTCTCTTATTAATTGCATCACTGTATCAGCTCTTTTTTATTACATGACTTGTTCTAACATACTTCATACACCTCAACACTTGGGCGTTTATGCAGGAATGGTCCATCCAATTTTGTGCATTATGAGGTTATATATAACATGCATTGATCACTGGTCATTTGAATCAAGATCAACGATAAGCGTATAAGTTGCACATACTGCAAACTGTTGCTAGAATTTGAATTTTGTGGAAGATTCTATTCCACATATGACAACATGTGGCCAAGACATGGATGCGCCTATCACATGACCTTTCTCTATCCACATGTGACCCACTGCTATGAAAACAAAAGGATCTCTTTGACTATCAAAATAAACACATCTTTGAGATGGATCTGTGCCAAAATACAAAAGGGAGAACGAAAAAAAAAAAGGAAGGCCAACGTCTTGAGATATGCACACAAAAGCAAATTTATCCCTGTCTCAATTAGCCCCACTCCAATCTACCTCCACTCTGCACAAATCTAAATGCATTCATGTGATAATGGATAAGACAAAGCATTGTCCATGCAGGCATGTGATGACAGGCTTGGATTTTCTTGATTAGACATTTAGTTTAACCAACTTGCTAATGGACAACATTCTATTTTTTTCACTAAAAGTATATAATATGGAAAATGCAGGCTAACTCCACATTTTCTGTTTCATAGCTCTAATTATTAAAGCACTTATTGCAATGGTAATGCTCCATTAATTTCCTTGATGATTAGTCAAAATGGTATCATGGATTTCCCTTAAAGGTGTTCAAAGATGTGATAAGGGGCTTTGTTTGATGCATTGCAAATCACAGTACACTACTTGTCTTTTGGAATTTTCAGAAGTGCAAAAGTTAGTGGTAGCATATTATGTTGATACTTTGTCAGTTTAGCCTTGAAACTAGAGCTTACAGAAATTGAATAACCACACACAGCCAGGTCTTATTAAGCACTTAGCATGCAGAAAGCCCCATTCTTTTAATTTTCTGCCCCTTCCATGGTCTTTTAAAAACTGTAAAAGGAAAAGGAGAAAAGACCCCTTCAAAGATGGGAGCTTGCTAGACAAAGGAAGCTTTACAGAGAACATTTCCTTCTTTTTCTCCTAGGGATGAACAGCAGGTGGGTCAGTCAGCTCAGAGCATTTAGAGGGGGGCACTGATTAAAGCCTGTGCACATAAAGGCAGATGTAAAGAGGAATTACCCCATCCCTTTCTCCATTGCATGCCCCCTCCCCTTAATGCTCGCCACACTCTCTCTCTCTCTCTCTCTCTCTCTCTCTCTCTCTCTCTCTCTCTCTGTATGTGTGTGTATGTGACATGTAACATGCATGCATGCATGCAGAAAACAAGCACAGATACATGCAAATTGTGAACATGGATGGAGCATGTTCAAAAAGGATACGAAAGGATTGCGATCTGTTAACAAGGTAAGGTCTATGTGCTTAGAGTCTGTTGCGTAGACTAGACTCTGTTGGAATCCACATGAACTGAGATGGTTGCAGGGAGAGCAGTCCAAATGGGTTCACGCACGAATGGTCTTTTTTGGTGTTCAGGATTCAGGTTGATCTACATGTCTGTGCATTAATGTCCACGGATAGATCAAGCGAGTAGAAAAGAAAAATGAGAGAGAGAGAGAGAGAGAGAGATTTAACACCCCTACGCTACGTACGTACTACTGATCGATCATGAAGCCATTGCACTGGAGATTCAGGGCATCACGTCCACTCCTGTGTTAGCAATTTGTTTGTTACTGCACAGTCACATGATGAGTGCGGTATCAGTTTGTTTTTCTCTGTCTTTCTGTGTCGATCCACCTTGGAGTTCGTCTCGCTGCATGACAACTCCCTGCGTTGTGGGAAGAATGAATCAATGCACCTCGGTGTAGTACTAAACTCGTAAATAATTGTAATTAACCATAAACAAGTCTTGATTAAATTAAATCCGTACGAATTAAATTGAGTAGGTGCCTAGCTCGAGGGCTCAGGCTTTCCAAATGACCGCACCAGGAAAATTAAATTTTCGTGACAACTTTTAAAGCAAACTGAGCAATGGTCAGATGCAATTCATTGTTCTTGACTGATCCCAAGTAGGAAGATATGAGAAATGCATTTCAGAGTTGTAGCTACTTTTAGACTACGTTTGGAGTAAAATCGTAGTTTTTTTTAAAAAAAAATTACGTGAATGATTGTATGCACATATTATTACGACTTATTTTTGGATGTTTGGATGAAGTGAAACAAATGATTAGGAACTAAAAAGTTTATATAATAGATTAATTTTAGTGTGTGTTTAAACACAATATAAATATTATAAGCATAAAATATATTTTTAATTAATAAAGATAATAGTATAAATTAATTTTTTGTTAAAATGTTTTAAAATATATTATTTATATATGATATATTATATTTTTAATGGAATATTAATTTTTTTATGAAATAATAAGTAATGAATAATATTAAATTAATCCTTTTATAATAAATATATTATTTTGTGAGAGAAACGTAAGAAGGAGAAATAAGAAAAAAATGAAAATACAATAGAAAAAATGAAGTTGTCATATTAAGAAAAAAAGGAAAGAAAAACCAGTGTTACACACTAGCTTAGTTACACCAAAAAAAGTAGGCATCACATGATTGTTGATTTTTACTTTGGGTTCGATTCTATCAAACGTCACGTCATTTGACGGAATCGATTGGATCGAGTCGTCAATTTTTCACCCGCCAAATAAGCCCTTAGAGTGGTTATAAGTAACTTAATTGGAGTCGCTTAATTAATATTAATTTGTATCACTTAAGAAAGATTGACCAAGGATCAAGTATAACTCTCCGAACAAAATCCACTCATAATTGTGACACATGAGCTAATAAGAACAAAAGTTAAATGATTAGAATATGATTATGTTAATTACAAAAATTCTAAAAGCTTGAATACTAGGGAAATGTTGCATTCTTATTACAACTCACCATTCAACTAAAAATGTTATGGCTATATAGGTCACTATTATTCATGTGCAATACAACCACGTAAGCATCATGCAACTTTTTATTTTTCATTCCTATAGGAATCAAATGTAGAAGAGACAATTTTCTCATATAGTTTGTAATCCAATGTGATAAAATAATAACAATAAACTACAGTTTATATTAGAATTATGAAAATTAGCTTTCCTATAGTACTATTGCCTTAGTAAAATACACTTGAAATTGATTTGATCGTTCATTATCAATTTGTTGTCATTCAATGTTCATTACTCTGAGATCTCTACTTTCATCAATGAAAGTTGCTTTTTCAACTTTTCATTTCATTGTTATTAATGAGGGAACTCTCCTTTTATTATATGGTACACCATATACATAAACAATACAATCTCATGTCAATAATCGTTGTGGATCGGGTAATAACAAATGTCCTCTTTTGGATAATAATAAACAGCCCATTTTGGATAGAAACCCTAATGCATTCGACTTAACATGAAGTTCTTTGATTTTTGATTTTTTTTATCTTATTAACTTAATATTTATCTTTGATGTCATTAAGACTATCGATGAATTGTACATGAGTGGAGGCATTCCAAAGTAATGTGATGTGGTGTTAGTTTGATACAAGCTTTCTCAATAATGCAAGATAATTAGTCAGTATTTATAATTATTTGGCATTTATAATAGTTTTCAATAATTATGTAAGAGAATCAATAAATGGTTACAATTATTTGATGTTCATGCAAAGATGGAGCCAAGTGCATGCAGGCACTGAAAATCTAAATAAGTAAATGTCATAGTTTCTATTGACAAAATTGTTCCATTGGTGAAGTGATTAGAGCAATCATATTCCCTTCAGTCTGCTAGTGTTCAAGTCTTCACGCTCTTATTTTTTTTAATAATTGTGAACTCACTGATTAGTTCTACAATTGTTAGTTAACTTGGGTTATGCCAAGATTTGGGTTTTATAATTTTTGAAATGAGGGAAGTAGCTCTAATAAGACTAAACTTGACCTGTGTCAAGTGGGTATCTAAGTCAGACATCATGCTCTATTGAACTCGGCTTAGTTTGAAAATAATTCGGTACAGGTGCCGAGTGGTAAGAGTCAGCTCAATTTTAGATTCTAGAATTTTGCATAACTCACGATGAATTTTATTGTTAAATTGGGCTAGGGTTTAAGCAATACAAGCTGTGTAGTTTCGAGAATATTGAACTATGTCAAAATTGATGCCATTCTTATCTAGGGACATTCTAGAAGCATAGATTAACATGGAGAGTCTCAAAGCATGCAAATATTTTAGTAATTATTAATTGGCATACTTATGTACATATCTAATGGTTGGAGTACATAAACATAACATTTAAAATGAGGGTATGATTTAGTACTATTCAAATGTTATATTAAAAAATCATAATCATTATGCATAGCACAATACATGGCATAGGTTCATAGGATAAGTATCAGAAATATAACTGCATACTATATATAGCGATCATATGTATAATACAAATGCATAATTAAAAATCATGATTCAAACAAATCAAAGGGCCATAAGACTACTTATATAGATGAACATGATTGCATGAGAAGGGATTTCATGCATTGAATAAAGGATGAATATAAAACAAATAGCCCATTACTGTAAAACAATTATTTAGGAAACATAATTGGTTGGGCCACCCATTGCCGGTACGCCATTTTGGTATACTGGCTTGGTTTGACCCTAATATAATAAATTTTATAGTAATATATAATACATAATATATTTATTACCTATATAATAATAGACATTTCTAAAATACTTTATACTATGTAGTATGTACTTAAATTTTTAATGTCCTATACGATGTATTACTTTAGTTATTTACCTATGTGGATTGAATAATAGCTTTTAATAATTAATTGCATGTTATAAGATTAAAATTATGAAATATGATAAGGACTTGTTACATTGTGGATTCCACTCAAGCAATCACACAATACTCGGCATGGACCATTTTTAATTGTTTTGATTTTTTTTTCAGAATGAAAACTTCTATTTGTCTTTGCATTATAATAATTATTTTCTAAAATTTATAGGGAATAGGAAATAGAAAAATCATCTTCTTTTCTTTTCTGATATTAATAAAAACTGCAATGACAAGACATGTTATTATAAGTTATATTAAATGGTACTTTGAAAAGAATTAATGCAAATCAAGAATTATTTCACCGTCGTTATAAATAAACACAAGTTTAAGATTAATCTGCTGTTGGAATAATTAATTCCATTTCGAGTCTCAAATAAATTTACATTTTTATTTTTTCCTCTTTTTTTTTCAAGTTTACCATTTTGTCTTCTAGACTAGTTTGCCATTTCAAATTTACCATTTTTGTCTTCAAATACACCATTACCGAGTCTACGTATTACCCCTAAAAGTTTTTTAATATATGCAAATATCTACTAAAATAGAAGTATTGATAGATATTTTATATCCTTGTACATCATTGGACAATAGAGGGTATACTTGCATGAATTCCTTATCTTTTTTCATGTAGTTTTTTGTCATTGATATAAGAACACATTCATAAATATGAAAAACAAAATTGTCTATGAAAATAAGAGAGATGTTCATGTTCTTTTTGTGGGATGAAGTGATACGGTGAGTACAGGTGACTTTTGTGTTTGCCCTCTCATTCAATGTTTGATCATTTTAAATTGTGTTTGAATTTGAACTCTTGACTACATGTTTGAATTTTAGTTGTCTAATATTCATACTTGTTTACACTTTAATTACTAATGTTATTGGGTCTCATTGTTTGATTATTATTTATTTTTTTCAGTTCTTTGATTTTTATTTTGACTCCAACATTCAAATATTCTTAACTCTATGTATATAATAATTTTAAACTTAATAATTAATTGCATAATAGGATTAATAATAATTAGTTAATTTCTAAATTATTTGGATTATATTTTCTTTCCATGAAAAATGTCAATGGTTAATCACATTGGATATCATCCAAAGAAAAATATTGGGTAAAGGAGTTTGATTTTGAAAAGTGAATTCCTAACACAATAGGTTTGTTATAAATATGCTATGTCAATTTAGTTTAAAAGATAAAATTTTAAAATTAGGCCTAACTTATTTATGAAATTAAATGATTCCACTTGACCAATACTCAAAATTGGTAATGCGCAGGAATGGCTTAATTATTGTCCATCCATTTGGCCTCCCATCCATTTTTATGAAAAATCTGTATTTTTAAAATACTATCTTAAACGTCTGATCACTTTTTTTTCGAAAACATCTAAACAGATCTTTATCTTATTTCATGTTATAACAACATGTCATTCTAACATATTTGACGGTTTTGTAATTTTTTATTGTAAAATTATTGATAATTATTTTTTAAAACATTCTTCTTAATTATAGAGATTTTCATGTCTAATCTTGAACTATTAATTTTGACATACTTAAATTTTATCATAATTTGCACTTAAATCTTTTCGTTTGAATATGCTAATTTTTATTTTATTTATGAAAAAACTAAAATACATTTGCTTGAACTACCCTATGTTTTAATGTCTAAAAGGAATAAAATAATATAATATTAATAACTGAGATAAAAACTTAAAATATAAGATAAATAAGGCCTTTGACATTATCGACTTATCAAAATATTTAATTTTTAAATATTGAAAGAGTAGGCAGTTCATAGAAAGATATTTTTGTTTTCTATAAAAAATAAAAAATAAAAAGTTAACAGAAATTGTTAAAAAAATTAAGTGTAAAAATTACTATAATTCAGTAAAAGTGTTAAAAAATAACTCTTTAGAATAGGCTCAAAAAAATATTATAATTTATTAAAAGTTTTAAAAAATAACTCAATTATTAATTATGAAAAATGAAGTAACTCATTGTAATAGAATCCAAACCAAATCCCACATTTTGTTTTGTGATATTAGCCATTCGGACCACGGCGTCGCGACTCGCCCTCTCGGTCATTGTGTCATACATCGTCTGGATCTCATCTCCAATCGCCCCGCGCAGCAAGGCGAACCGAAGGCAGTGCAAGTGACGGCGACGGCGATGGCATCCGCGCTGCGTTCGGCGATCGTCCGTCATCTTCGCGTCCCCGTCCTAAGAGCTTACCTCAGTCCGTCGTCGGCACCAATGTCGATCACTGCCCGGTCGATGTCCTCCCACGCCGACGAGCACCTCACCCATGAGGAGGTCGTCGAGAGGGTCCTCGACGTTGTCAGAAGCTTCCCCAAGGTCGATCCCTCCAAGGTAAGGGGGAAAAACAACATGAAAACTTAAACCCTAACGCTAGATCTCTGTGAGCTATCGATTGGGACCTGCATGATTTTCCCGTGATCGTGGCCGTCGCAGGTGAACCCTAACGCCCACTTCGAGAAGGACTTGGCGCTGGACAGCTTGGACCGGGTGGAGATCGTGATGGCGCTGGAGGAAGAGTTCAAGCTTGAGATCCCTGACAAGGAGGCCGACAAGATCGATTCCCTTCCCCTCGCCATCGAGTACATCGCCGCGCACCCGATGGCGGCCTGAGTTCTTCGAGCAGAACGACGCACGCCTTGGTTGGGCGGTCGCATCTCTCCGAGCATTTCTCGGTATTTACTTTCTTTCTTTGGTCGCTTGACTTTAGAAATGGGAAGTTTGCTGTTGGGTTGGAAAAGTAAACTCGAGTCAAAATCTCATTTCGATGAACCATTACTATGAATTAAAAATGACAGGATTGTATCAAAGTTAATAAGATTTTTATTAACAATTAATTGACTTGTTTCATCAAATGGCTCTCGTCCATGTTTAGTTCTTCGTCTATTTGATGACAAGTCAGTTTTGAATTCATTCATATCATGATAAATGAATCTTTTCCACATATAGTTGGTTGTCTATTTAATGTCTGTAGCCAGTTTTGAATTCGTGTTGCCATCGCCTCTGAGGTATGAAATAATGCTCTTACTGATCAACCATCGATCATCAACAATACTTTTCTTTTTTACCTTTTGATGAGATTTTCATTGAGACTAAAATAGAAAAAACAACTTTAGAACATCAAAGAGGCTCCTATGCTGGCATGCTATAGTCACGCCATAATCCCAGATTATGTCAGATCAAATTATCCACATAGCAGCCTTTGGCTCTGAAGATTGTTCTGTTGTTGCAGCCAAATAGTCCAGATGACAGACCGCAGCTTGGGATGATGTTGGTTGGGTCTGTAAGCATGTATCTGCAACAGTGTGTTGCACATCTGAAGGAGCTCCTAGAAATAGCTTTCTTGTCCACATTAACCCATAAGATGGGGACCCTATCCCACAATGCCTGAGCCACAACACACTCTGAAAAATAAGTGTTCACAGTCCTCGATCATATTATCGTTATTGCATAAACTGCATTTCAAGTCGCCCTCTGGTGACCACCCCGCTTTGTATGCCCTTATCATAATACGTCTGCAGTTCAGTTTGAACCTTTCATCCCTGTTTGGGTTGAGGATGGCACAGTGATAGGTATGCCATATGAACAATGAAGGATCCATCCGCCCATTGCCAGCTGTCTCTTCTATTCAGTATAGGGTGGAAATTATAATGTCGCAAGAAGGCTGAGCAATTTTTAGAACCTCTGGTCTGATAGAATGCAGCTTAGCAGTTGTGTCGAAAACCCAAGACTGTTATATTGTTAACCCGACCAGCACACATGAAACAATAACACATGCATTTCTGTTGGTGGCCATTGGAAGAGCCGGGGAAAACATTTTCCCTAAAGTTGTATACAACTTTTTGGTCAATCGTAATATATGTATCCTTGATCATGATTTTCCTTGTTGCCAAACACAGGAAAAAAGAATGCTTCATGAAACATATCTTCATCCAAAGAAAACAAACATTAGCCGAAATACTTCACATAAAATATGGTGCCAACGAAATGGATGCATTTTTAGGAGTGAACGATGTTATGTTGAAAATATCTTATCTATGTCTAGATGCTTGATGAGAGACTCGGCAAGAGTGTAGTAATTATTATTTCAACATCTTGATGTAACATTGTTATATTAATAAAAATGGATGAGTGCACATGCCTATCATCCTCTCCTACTTTCAAAAAAAAATGTAGTAGAACCTCATTTTTTTTTAACTTTTGAAGAGAGAACCACAACATTTCTGCAAAATGGAACATGTGACATCTTGCTTTGCAAATGCCACTGCAAATATTTGCTTAGATGTGTGTGACCTGCTTGGAGGATCTTTTTTAGCCTAATGGACCTTATGTAAGTATCATTCATCAGTAAAAAGAAAGACCTTATTCATTTGTTCTGAAGAATTTCAGTTGCATGTTGTATGTGCAGTTGACATAAATTTAGTCTGCAATTGTGTTCTATTCTGGAATGTCTTCTTTCTGTGTGTTCCAACTTTGCAATTCGATCTTTTAGTAGATTATGGTAAATGTTTAATTCTATTCAAGTAGATTAGTAGCGGCAATGACCTGCCGGTCCCAAGCCCGGATAAAGGAGAAGGGTTGTGTTAGGCCCCGACAGCCAGCGTAAAATCCTGTCGAATCTTATGAACATGGATCAACGAGCGGAATGGCGTCGTATGATCCATGTAGCCGACCCCACCTAGTGGGATAAGGTTTTGTTGTTGTTGTTGTTGTTGTTGTCGTTGTTGTTGTTGTTTAATTCTATTCAAGCTGATTTCTTGATTATAAATTCCATTAAATATTGTAGTATATTTCTCAATCCTGGTAATGTTTCTTAGATGATCTCCTGATTAATTTTTATAGCCTGAGATATAGAGATTGGTAAATATTTTTATTTATTCAGTGGTTTGTCATACAGAGATATGGTAAAATTATTCAGTACCTCCAACATGTCTTGTCCGTTTAAAAGTTCAGACTTGTCTATATTTTCTCATATTGTTTCTATAATGTCTACGAAAGTAAGTAATAATTTTCTATAAGTTTGGTGCATAGGGTTCTGCGAACTCATTCAATAACTTACAGTTGGATGGTTTTGCTA
This sequence comes from Pontederia crassipes, assembly GCA_030549335.1. NCBI lineage: Eukaryota > Viridiplantae > Streptophyta > Magnoliopsida > Commelinales > Pontederiaceae > Pontederia > Pontederia crassipes. Next base: position 45,205,607 of record CM060190.1, read on the forward strand.
TCACTAATCACTAACAAAGATGGTTAAGATTCTAGTTTATGTAGCCTTTTTATCCATGGAAAAGTATCAGTTAAATTGTTATTCTGAAATGCTAGCCTTCTAAACCGACCAACTGAATAAAGGCCATTTAGTTTTTAAATATGATTTCCAGGAAGGACATAGGTTATGAATTCCCTTAAAATTTTCTTTGAAAAAAACAGGGATTATGAGTAGCTAGTTGCCTTCAAAATCTAGAAAGGAGTTTGTGTGCAAGTTCATTCAACTATTATCTCGTTTCCAATTTTGTCATCCAGTTTTATTTTATAATTAAATGATTATGCAATTTTTATTTTATTCTAACGGTTATAAAAGGTTTATCGGAGTCGCCTCCTTTCCCCTCTGAAGTATGAGTGTCATTAGAAAGTTGAGATAGAGTAATGAAAGTTTTTATGTTGCCTTAAAACTAGAAAGGAGTTTGTGTGCAAGTAAAGTTCATTCAACTATTATCTCGTTTCCAATTTTGTTATCCAGTTTTATTTTATAATTAAATGATTATCCAATTTTTATTTTATTTTATTCTAACGGTTAAAAAAGGTTTATCGGAGTCGCCTCCTTTCCCCTCTGAAGTATGAGTGTCATTAGAAAGTTGAGATAGAGTAATGAAAATTTTATTTATTTATGGGGTTCCATTAAAAGTTGAATTTATGTAAAAGTCTTACCCTTTTTGCATATTAAATTATTTATAATATTGAATGACTAACGAATATTTATCATATTGTCTTTATCACATAATTTATTGTTTTCTTCTATTTTTTGTTTGACCTATTTTTTATTTTTTATTATATCATTTATTTTTCTGTAGTAATGTTATTCATCTATTCTAAAAAGTTAAAAATGGGAGAAGTATATATTAAAAATAAATATAATTATAATTATGTTATCATATATTTGTTTACCGAGAGAGAGGTTAATAAGAGAGAGGGAGATAGATAGGAGGATGGAGGGTTAATATAGTTTAAAATTTAAGTCTCTTTCATCCATTAATTTGATGGAATGATGGAATGAAAAATATGATGTTAAGAGAGATTAGTTATTTCACTCCATCCATTCTAACTGATACCAAATAATTACATAAACAACATTCAAACTCCCGTATTCTATCCCATTCTCTCAAAATTCTCCATCCAAATAAACCTTAAAAGGATTGCATCTTTCTTTTTTTATTTTATTTTCTCAAAATTGACATTGAGAAGTAAAAATATTTATGTGGATGTCACGTCAACATTTTTCAATATTTTTTTTTAGATGACCACGGATACAAAATTACTAAAAGTGGATGATCTTTTGAATCTAATTGAAAAATGTTGATATAATTAGATTACCATTTATAAAATTTATTTGTTCATATGCAAGTTTACAAGTTCTAAGTCATCCAAGATGTGCCAAGTCTGTCTATCTGCGTATTGGACTTGAAAAGGGTGTTGATATATTTTAAGTAAAATAGGAAAGAGCATTCAAAGACATCTCATTATTTCCATCTGTGTTTAGATTGAGGATTTTAATTTCAAAGTTTAGGTTATAGTATTTGGATGAAAAGTGTAATGATGAGAATTTAAAAAGTTGATTTAATAGATAAGTTTTAGTAGGTGTTTGGATAAAAAGTAAGAATTAAATATATAATTTATTATTTTATAAAATATAAAATTATGATAAATTAAAATATTTATATATTTATTTAATTAAAATAATAATTTATGAAAATTATTTATATTAATATTTTATAATTTATGAAAATTGTTTATGTTAATATTATAATTTATAGTTTATGAAAAATATTATTATGATAATTTATTATTTCATATGCCATTAATATTATAATTTACAAAAAATATTTATATTAAGTTAAAGTTATTATTTTATAAACTAAATGATAATATATTAATAAATAAAATATTTAATTAATTATTATTTAAGATAATATTAAAATAGTTTAATGAATAATATTAATATTAACTAGTAATTAATAATATTTTACTAATAAAAATATAACGAAGAATGAAAAAAGAAGAAAAAAAAAGTAAAGTTCTCACCCAACGAGAACTTGAAGCAGGTGACGGAAACTTTTGACGTTTGGCTCAAGTTCTAGAGCTAAACATAGGCTTCATTTGTTGGTCAATCATTTTGTTAAAAAAAAAACATGCAAATCTTCAGCGTCATTGTGTATAATGATTTAGTTAGTTTCTTTGGTGGATGGATGATTAAAATGTTCCTTTTTTTCTGTTTGGGGGCCTTAAGACAAACCTTTCCTTGGGAAGTGAAGGGATAGCTATCAAGGTTGTCGTATCCTATTTTATTTTATTGATAAGATAAAACGAAGTTACAATGTACATAGATTATTCTCCAAATTAAAACACTCTCAATGAATCCAGCCCACATCTTAGCCGGCATAAGCATGTCTGTGGCCGTGAATATAACGACATTTATTCGTCTGTATCCCCTGAGGCAAAGGTGAGTTTTGGCAGCACCATGAGGGGGAGATGCTATATCCTCCTAATTAGAAGGATATATCCTCCTAATTCTCTCACTATGGCATTAGTTGTAATTTTATCAACTTTTTGAGGCAAATTAAAAATGTGAGTATTAGAAGGATGTTTAGACTAAACTTTTAAGAGGATTTAGCATTTTTCTTTTTTTTTATTGATAATTGTTCGTAAAGGCAAACCGTCAACAGTCTCCTCTCAAAAGCTACGCCTTGTGTGAACTGAATGGGATGGGACCAATATTGCAAAGTTAAAATTTAACTATTCACGATTTTAAGTGTTTAGATAAGTAAAATAAGTCGACTCAACATGATTTTTTATAGGGACGAGCACGGTGACTCGGATTTTTGAGAAATATTTTCGGCTTTGTTACAAGTCGGGCCGGGTCTGAGTCAAAGAATCAAAAAAATCGGCAAGTTTTAGATCGGGACTGAGTCCAACATATAAAAATTCGATCGGGACCCAACTCGATTATAATAATAAAAAATTGTTAATAATATTGATATAGTTCTAAATATTTAATAATTTGATAATTACTTATTCATTTTGAAGTGTTAAAAAAATTCTATTAGTCTTATTATATGATACATTGACATAATATTTTGATAAATTAATATTTATTTGATTAAATTATGATTTAAATTTTCTATATTTATTTTATTTTTAATATTTTTTTACCTGGTCCGATTTCGATTTCATTCCTGATTTTTTCAAACCGACCCAGACCTGATACCGGTCAGAACCGGATCCGGTGTCGGGTCCAAAAAATTTGGACTCGACAAAATTTGGGTCGGGACCGGGTCAATCCGAACTCGGGTTTGTTCTCTCCTAATTTTTACATTATTGAGAAGTCACGGATGTTGCTGCACCTGCATTGCACACACTTAAGAGTCATTGAATGACATTGGCCGTTGAATTTAAAAGTCGTGCAAGCGTTCATTTTGATCCCTAATTCTTTTTGAATTTAATCGCGTGTACCCATGGTCGTCGTGGCAGGTCGCGTGTACCTAACTAAAAAACCAGTTTGATTGCCTCCGGTGCGTCGCCACAATAGCGAACCAATCGATTTGTGATTGCCGGTTTGATTCCTGGACAGATTGTTTTTTGACAGTTCGACGTGCTCCTACGGATGTTGTCCGATTAGATCGAATGACATCCGATGTAGGTAGAAGGATCCTACCTACTATAGTGGGTAGGAGCCTTATTATATCCCTTTTTTTCTATCATACTTTTTTGCACAGAATGAGATCGATGTCCTAAAGAGTCAAAGATGCCACGAGAAGAACAGCAATAATGAGAAGGTAGCGATCGACTATGGATAGTGGGAAGATGCAACGATCCATGGGAGTTTACGTATACCCCTCTCCTAACCAACCTTCCACGCACTCACCAAATTCAGTTCGACTTCAAATTGTGCCTATAAGATGAGGTGCTCCCAGAGAGTAGCTTCTTTAAATGAAGGGCATCAAGGACAAAATTAGATGAGTGTTTTCTTTTATACTATCATAATTAAAAAAATATTTTTTTTGCTTGATTCTAAGTTTTTTAATTAATTTTTTATTTTAGATTTTATCACGTTCATTTTTTATGACAACATTATATAGTACAATTTCCTTTTCTTTATCATATGTTCAAATACAATAATTTAATTCTAATAAAGTATCAATATTCCTAATTTTAATATCGTTAATTTTTTCATATCACATTTGCATACTTTTATTACGTACACTAATATTATTATTTAGCTAATTATTTCTTTCAAAAACTTTGATGTAATAAAGTTTAATGGTAACATTTAATATGATCATTTTTTTTCATCTTTATGTACCAAATAATAATATATACAGTATAATATTTTCTTTACAACTTGTCTAACCTAGTTATGAAGATATGTTACAATTTTTAAAGGTATATAAAAGAGGGAAATCAATGTAAAATACATAATTACAACAATACTTATCAATTAATATTTTAAAATATATCAATTTTTTATTTTATATAAATAATATTTATTTATTTCAATTATAATATTAGATAATGTGCATAGTAATTTCTGCTTTCTGTCTTTGGAGAGCACAATTAGAGTTACAGTTTTGAAAGGCTATGATCTAAGTGCTCTTTCAAGTTGGAGTTGAGAGGGTTAGGAACAGTTGGCATTTGCAATCTTTCCTTTTCATCTTGGATTTTGTTGCTCGGTAACGAGATAAAATGAGGATGACAGGAGGAGAGAGAGACACGCAAACATTGGAAAAGTCTATCATATTCATAGCTCACGAAGGAATAGCGTGGTGGCACACATAAACATTGAAATGTCACGAGTTTAAAATTTATCAAAGAACATATGTATTTCTTTATTTTTAATTTCTTAATTTTCTTGTATTAGGTCTATGGGCCTCATACCTAAAAAAAAATATTCATAGCCCACAAATGAGCCGGATGCATTTGTCAACTGGAAATCGGCTTTGGCCATTGATTGTCTGTTACTTATTGCTCATCTCGTATTAATATAACTTACAATTTGACTAGAAAATTATCATTTCACTCTTTTTATTTGGAACATGAAATTCGTCACGTGCATAATGGATGATCCATAGTGGGTAAAATATGTGGGGATTTTTGGGGAAAAAAACACTATGTGAAATAGGGGTTCTAAACTCAAAATCTAGCACTGAAAATTTAAGACATTGATCTCATCGGATGTAGCAATTGAAAAAGAATTGTCTTTTTTTTAAAAAAAAATTATTATATCAGGAGGTCAACTGAACGATAATTTTTTTTAAAAAAAATAAGTGTATATTCTCTAAAAAGTCTATTTTTTATATATGCTACTTGTAAATGCATCTGATTTTTCATTTAGTATTGTACATTTCCATAAATTGCTACACAAGAATATTTGATTTTTTTGGTTTCAGTTTATTATTCTTTTTTTCTTCTATTTCATTAAATAAAGCTTAACGTTTCCATATAAGTCAAATAATTTAAGGACAAACTTAAAAACAAATAAGCTATCATTGAAGCAAACTACATATCTCCTTTCAGTGTTATCAACAATTAGTTTAACAATTACAACAGTCAAACAAATTAAATTTACGAGTTAAACTCATTGTCCACTAACATTGATCATTATTCACTTAATCAAATCATTATGTACAAATTAAAGTATTATTATCTGCCAAAAATATTACTAGAATAAAGTTTAAATGTTCTCTCAGAACAGTACGGTCTCAGAAGAAACCGATAAAACAATGTATAGTTTGTAAATGACTGCTCTGCGTCTATATCGCACAATCATACAGATAGAACTTCATGGAGAGATTTGGTGTGCTCCTTGATACAAGAAAACTGGTCCGTAATTATTAATTCTGGTAGTATTCCGTAAATAAGATTGTCATATTTGAGCCAATAGCAATCACTTGTACAGCATAATAGAAGGTTAAGACGTCAGTGGTATTAATTAGATCCTACATTTCGCCGCACTCTGATATTACACAAGCTAGCTTTGGACGATTGTTTGGTCCGGTGGCGACGTTCTCGATCTTCCTAACCACCAAAAGGCCTTCACCAAGCACTCTCTGCAGTGAAATGTGAGGTAAATTTAGGTCAAAACTTGGGCAGGTATGTATCAAACAAGAGCAAAGATTGCTAACATGACTAGTTATTCTGTTCCAATTGTGAACGAGTGGGTTAAAAATGTCACAGGTGGTGGTTGAACATGATGATAAACTTCAACCAATTGAGCCATCTTGAATTTTGTGTTTTATCTATAAATGAAATGCAATTTATGCCGAAATTGAAATGCAAGAACACACAAGGTTTACGCAGCCAAATGAAATTAATTTATGCTTCACTTGACAGGATCACGAGCCAATTTATATTTTGTGTTTTAGATGCATATATCAAATAACTCCGCCTATGTTTTATAGCCGGTCCCAAGCCCGGATAAAGGAGGGTTGTGTTAGGCCCCGACAGCCAGCGTAAAACCCTGTCGAATCTCATGAACATGGATCAACGAATGCGGAATGACGTCGTATGATCCATGTAGCCGACCCCACCTAGTGGGATAAGGCTTTGTTGTTGTTGTAGATGCATATATCAAATATCTAACAAATTTTATGTTCCAAAAACTTCAATATATATGCATGTGCACACTTGTTTACAAAGCCATATGACAACAATTAATGATTTTAGCGCCATGAACTTACCCCAAATACGACATGCTTGTTGTCTAACCAATCGCATTTTGCGCATGTTATAAAGAACTGCATGAATAGAGAAGATAAGAGATGTTAGGAGGCATTTAAAATATACTTCGGTTTTAGCTTTACTTGTGAGATAACAAAGTACTACATAAACCTGCAGAAGAATTATGCAGAAGATTCTCTTTGTAGTGAAAATTTTTTATACACAATGTTCATTTAGTTGTAATGATGGTGCATTACACTAACCAATAAAATGGTGTGCAAACTATAAAGAACTGTAAACATAAAAGGGAAAAAGAAACACTGCCATTGAAAGTAGTCTGCATTTCAGTTCTACATTTGAGATCAGCCATACTTGAAGAGAGCATTGAAATATAATATGATATTAAGTTCTATCCTACAGCTAAATAGTACTGAGTACATTTGATGATTCCTACTTCCTATTTCTTACATGTGGACAGTACTCTAATTATAGTGATTCAGGATTACTAACTACCTGGCATCCATTAGTGTTTACCCCACTGTTTGCCTGCAAAAAAGAGAATAGAAATTGTGAGTAATAAGGGCAAGCGTCAAAATATTATTCATGTTTTCTTTCACTTTTAAGGGAGTTTTTTTCTTTTATCTTCAACAATGTCATTAATGTAGGGAAAAAATTTCTTTATATACAGAGTAACCATATTATGCAATATGCTAACTTATCCTGTGCTAAGTTAAAAATAAAGCAACAGCAATGCATAAGCGAGTAAGGTCATCAAGTTGCTTTTTGGTATTAAAAGACTAGTCACCAATACACAGTTGAATAAATAGAATCAAACTTCAAGATTAAAAAAGAAACTGCCTTTGCTACACGGAAAAAAGAGAACCTACCAACTACACTGAACATGTCAGTATGTACCAGAATTGGCTATCTAATAAGCAAACTGCAAATAAAGACTTAATGCACTATACCATAGAAAGTAAACCAGGTCCTGTATGTTTTGCAACGAAATTTTCATCCTCAAACTTGCTTCCGTAGATGCTTACACATCCACTTCCATCACCCTGTTAAAATGAGGACTTACATGTAAGAGCAGATACAAAGTTCACATAAATGAACATCAGCTCAATGAATGCATGCCCCATGTGCACGAATTCGAGCTTTGATGCCACAAAGATGTAATGAGATTCAGTGGATGACAATACAACAAAGTAACAGAATCTAATTAGTCATCTAAGGAACAAAAGGAATTTTTCAAAAAGATAAATATTAAAAATAAGACAAGTGTTTGGTAAGTCAACAAACCTTCACAAAATCACCTGCTTGAATCATAAAATCCTTAATTACTCGATGAAATTGGCATCCCTTGTAACCAACTGGTACTCCTGCCTTTCTGTACAAATGCAACCAAGTTTTCAATTTAATTTCCATTCAAATGAGATGAAAGAAACCAATCATATAAGAAAACTATGGTTACTAAAGACCAAACTTCATATGAAGAAATCATAGAACATTAAAATGCCATATTGTGATTCCACTCTACCTAAGATTGTCATGAAAGAGAACTTCCAAGAAATAGACTATCCAATCAAAATGGTCTATAAAAACTCTCATGTATATACATCCCTAGTCTAGATAAGAAATTTGATCTAGTGATCTAGTGAATCATGAAATTCTGTGCTAGAAAGGTGGCTGCTGCATCCGGAGATATGAGAAGAGCCCTTAGTGTTTGCAGGAGTGCTATTGAGGTACTTCTAACAGAGCTTAGAGATGAACATAGAGAAACTGGAATGGTAAGTCAGTATGTTGAATCGGACATGAATCTTCGACTATGGTCATAGTTTTATTTCTTGAAATTTTCATTATGTTACTGGGATTTAATTCCGCCTATGTTTTATAGCCGGTCTCAAGCCCGGATAAAGGAGGAGGGTTGTGTTTGGCCCCGACAGCCAGCGTAAAACCCTATCGAATCTTATGAACATGGATCAACGAATAGTCGTATGATCCATGTAACCGACCCCACCTAGTGGGATAAGGTTTTGTTGTTGTTGTTGTTGAATCATGAAACATTCACATATCTATGATTTTCTTTGTTATTCCAACTATGGTTTTATTAGTTATCTTACAACTAGGATCCCTCATTCTTTTTACAATTAGGTTCCGCCATCATCACCAATTCCAGTCAGATTCAGGCTAATCCCCAACCTTACGTCAGCAAGGAGCACATGGGGAGAATGGCATGACTGAACCTAAACCTTTATACACACTTTTCTTTTCCCAGCCTAGCTCACAAACCCTTCATGATAGATGAATGATGTGATAGCTATCATCCTTGGCTGCTTTCGAGGTCGTTTCTATGCTGCAGCCATCAACTTATATTGTTTTCGAGAGGAACAATCAGTGACTAGAGGGATGGAGCTCGTGACTCATTTCACATGGAGGGATGGTTCTTAATGGTCTGTATTGTTGGCTTTGTCAATCTATTTTATATCCATCTGATAGCCATGAAAGGTGAAGGGGCATATCATACTTGCATGTTTATTTTGTGGAAGCACCAGATGTGCAAATGGAGGGTTTTCATCTTGTGTCTTGGGATGACATCTACATGTCTTTTTTTCCCTCAGAAGGTGGTCTAGGCGTGCTAGTACAACGTAGAATGAATGATTCTTTTCTGGTGAAATGGGTTTTCCACATTATGAAATCTTTGATGAACCTTTACTCATTGGCATTTTTTGCATGTTATGGTAGAAAAATTTCTTCGAATCCAAGGACGATGATTGACAAAGGTTGCTCTTCCTTTTGAAGTGGGGTGTCAATGGTTATGCAGAATGTCAAACCCTACTTATCTATGATGTTGGGAGAAGATATTTTGTTTTGGGAGGATAATTGAAACAATGGTGTGCTAGTTATGGATTTCCTTGATTATATGTTTTGGACCAGCATGCTGCCATTCTGGATGTTGGTTGGGACCCAGGAGATATTGAGAGGGTCATGGATACCATTTATCTTGCCTCTCCAAAAAAGACCAGCCGAGAATGAGCTATTGTCTTTACTTGATAAGCTGGTGATTTCTGCATTGATGGCTACCATCAAGATACTTGGTATTGGTCCATGGGAAATTTTCTTTAGGGGGATGGGCTCAGATAACCAAATTATGGATATAATGATTAGGACATCTTTAAAAAATATGGAGAATCCATGCACCATTGAGAATTAGGGTTTTTGCTAGGCTTATGAGATGGCAAAGACTTCCAAGTTTGATATACATATTGTGGTGGCTGGTGGGAGCCAGGAGATGGAGCCAATTGTGCATTTTTCGGTGATGGAACAAAGGACATAGAACATCTATTTAATTTTGGGTGCTCTGTTGCTCGAGAGGTCTGAGCTGAATCCAGATGCATGGATTTGGACACAAGTTCTGAGTTGGACTTCGGAGGACAAAGTCAGGATCTGTTGATGTGCCTTCAATTATGTACTCTGTACCCAAAATTATGAAAGAAAAAAATGAAAAAGAAGAAAAAATGAGAATATGTTGCGGTATGGACCTTTATATATGAGGGTTAGGATTTTATATGATGTACTCTCTCTTTTGGCTCATAGTGAAATTCCTGGCGGCGGCGGCCTCCTTTGCTCGTGGATGTTTCTCTCTTGTTCACATTGATCAAGAGAGTTTTACCACGTTAAATCTCTGTGTTCATCTTCTCTTTCTTTCGTTATTTTGATTATTCATCGATCCTCGATGTTCTATTCCCAACAAATTGGTATCAGAGCCGAGTTTCCTTCCGCGAAGATGACTACAACGAAGTTCGACGGGAACACAAATTTCAATTTGTGGCAAGTTCGGATGCATGCCATCCTGGTTCAGAATGGGTTGAAGAAGGCGCTGTCGGGTCAAAAGCCTGACGCCATGGAGGCGTCCGCCTGGGAGGCTCTCGACGAGAAGGCCATGTCTGCGATTCAATTGTGCCTGACGAACGATGTTCTTCAGGAAGTTCTCGCAGAGAAGACGGCTGGTCTTTGGACGAAGTTGGAAGCTCTGTATCTGACGAAAACCCTAGCGAATCGACTTGTGTTGAAGCAGCGACTGTACACCTTTCGTATGGCCGAATGTACGTCGATCAAATCACATATCAGTGAGTTCATTGCCCTAATCAATGATTTGAAGAACGTAGATGCAAAGGTTGATGATGAAGATCAGGCCCTATTACTTCTTTGTTCTCTGCCATCTTCATATAAAACCTTTAAGGAGACGATGATTTACGGTAAGGACAAACTCACGTTTGAAGATGTTAAGGGCAGACTGCTGAGCAAAAAAAAGTTGGATAATGAATTGGGATCAAGCAGCAAATCTGATGATCAAGCCTCAGGTCTGATCGCAAGAGGCAGACATCAGACGAGATCAAGATAGATCCAGATCCAAGTCGAAGAACAGAGATAAAGTATGCAATTATTGCAAGAAGAAGGGTCATATCAAAGCAGAGTGTTACAAATTACAGAATAAGAATAAAAGAATTAACAATGACAACGAGAAGGGAAATCAGAAGGCTGAAGTTGCAGATGCCGGTGTAGCAGAAAGTGAGAATGAAGATGTTCTATTGGTAACGGCATCAAACAAATCCAGATCATCAAGTGAATGGATTCTCGATTCTGGATGCTCATACCATATGTGTCCCAATCGAGATTGGTTCTCTACGTACAAATCTGTTGAAGGTGGAGTCGTTCTTATAGGCAACAATGCTGCCTGTAAGACTGTTGGTATTGGGTCCATCCAGATTAAGATGCATGATGGGATTATTAGAACATTATCTGAAGTCAGACATGTTCCTGATATGAAGAATCTTATTTCTCTCGGTGTCTTAGACTCAAATGATTGCAAAGTTGTTATTGAGTCTAATGGAATGAAAATTTCCCATGGTGCTCTTGTGTTGATGAAAGGCCTCAAAATCAGTAGTTTGTATGTTCTCCAAGGTTCGACGGTGAGCAATCTCATCTACCTCAGACGAAGATTGCACAAAGTTATGGCACATGCGTTTAGGCCATATAAGTGAGAAGGGCATGCAAGTTCTCAGTAACAGAGGTCTTCTTCCTGATGCAAAAGTTGGAAAGTTAGAGCAGTGTGAGCATTGTATCTTCGGAAAGCAGAAGAGAGTTAGTTTCGGCTCAGCCATTCATAACACGAAGGGAATCCTTGATTACATCCATTCAGATTTATGGGGTCCTTCTCAGGTTCCTTCGAAAGGAGAAAATAGGTATTTGCTGACATTTATTGATAATTTCTCTAGAAAAGTTTGGGTCTATTTTCTAAAGCATAAAGATGATGTATTCGAAACATTCAAGTCATGGAAGACTTTGCTAGAGAAGCAATCTGAAAAAATTGTGAAGAGGCTGAGGACTGATAATGGACTAGAATTCTATAATTCTAAATTCAATGAATTCTGTGACAAAGAAGGTATTGCAAGGCATCACACAGTTGTGAGAACTCCACTGCAGAATGAAGTTGCAGAAAGAATGAACAAAACTCTACTATGTATGTTGTCAAATGCAGGACTTGGCAAGGAGTTTTGGATAGAGGCTGTTAACTTGGCATGTCACTTAGTGAATCGGTCTCCTCACCGATCCTTAGACGTGGTCAGATAATTCTCCTAATTACTTACATTTAAGAGTTTTCGATTGTCCTGCATATGCACATGTTAATGATGGAAAGCTTGAACCTAGAGCTAGGAAGTGCATATTTCTTTGTTATAAATCTGGTGTTAAAGGTTATAGATTATGGTGTCCTGAAACCAAGAAATTTATTATTAGTAGAGATGTTACTTTTGATGAATCTGTGATGCTTCACTCGAGAAAAGATTTGTCTACTATTGGTGATACAGAAAAGCAGAAAACTTTGGAGAAGGTGGAGTTAGAACTGTCAAGTTCTTCTGATGAAAAGAATGATACTCCTGATGCTCCTGAAGTTCATACATCACCTCAAGTTCAGCAGCAATACATGTTAGCTCGTGATAGACCGAGGAGAGAAATAAAAGCACCTCAAAGGCTCGAATTTGCAGAACTGATGGCTTATGCATTAAGTGTTGTTGAAGATATTGAGTTACCTGATCCTTACTCCTATTCTGAAACTATTCGAAGTCCTGATTGTAATAAGTGGTTAATAGCAATGCAGGAGGAGATGAAATCTCTACAGAAGAATGGCACTTGGAATCTTGTAAAACAACCCGTGAATAAGAAGATTGTTAGCTGCAAATGGGTGTTCAAGAAAAAAGAAGGAATCAATAATGAAGAGACAAAGTACAAAGCAAGATTGATGGCAAAATGGAACAGTCAAGTGGAGGGTGTTGATTTTCATGATGTGTTCTCTCCAGTTGTGAAACATACTTCTATTCGTACTTTGCTTGCTATTGTTGTTTTGCAGAATCTTAAACTTGAGCAACTAGATATTAAGACTGCATTCTTACATGGCGATCTAGAAGAAGATATATATATGAAGCAGCCAGAGGGTTTGATTCAACTTGCCGATAGTTGAGTACTGAAAGGTATGATTCATTCAACCGTGTATGGACTTAAACAATCCCCTCGGCAGTGGTATAAAATGTTTGATTCATTCATGTTGAGTACTGACTTTGCTAGAAGCAAATATGATAGTTGTGTTTATTTGAATCAACTTGCCGATAGTTCATTCATCTATTTGTTGCTCTATGTTGATGATATGTTAATTGCAGCGAAAGATATATCTGAAATTAACATTTTGAAAAATAAGTTAAGTTCTGAATTTGAGATGAAGGATCTTAGAGCAGCAAAAAAGATTTTGGGAATGGAAATTTCTAGAGATAGAAGTTCAGAAGACTATTTTTGTCTCAGCAGAAATATATTGAAAAAGTCTTGGAGCGTTTTGGAATGCAAAATGCTAAGGCTGTCAGTACACCGATTGTAGCACACTTTAAACTCTTAGCTTCATGTTCACCACAATCTAATGAAGACAAAAGGTATATGTCAAAAGTTCCTTACTGTAGTGCAGTTGGTAGCATTATGTATGCAATGGTTTGTACTCATCCAGATATATCTCATGCTGTCAGTGTTGTTAGTAGATATATGTCTAATCCAGGAAAGAAGCACTGGGAAGCTGTTAAGTGGATACTGAAATATTTAAGAGGTACTTCTGATGTATGCTTGGAATTTAGTAGAAATTCAGCTGGACTGGTTGACTATGTTGATTCAGATTTTGCAGGAGATCTTGATAGAAGAAGGTCCCTAACTGGTTATGTCTTTACTATTACTGATTGTGCTGTGAGTTGGAAAGCTATTTTGCAGGATACAGTAGCATTATCCACCACTGAAGCTGAATACATGGTCATCACTGAAGCTGTGAAAGAAGCTATCTGGTTGAGAGGATTAGTTGGAGAGCTCACTATGAAAGGGGAAGCTACTGTCATATATTGTGATAGTCAGAATGCAATACATCTTACAAAAGATCAAATGCATCATGAAAGGACAAAGCATATAGATGTGAGATATCATTTTGTTCGAGATATTGTGGAAAAGCAAGATGTTCAAGTTCAGAAGATTCGCACACATGACAATCTAGTAGATATGATGACAAAGAGCTTACATGTTGTCAAGTTCGACTATTGTTCAGACTTGACGGGCGTTACGCAAAGATCAAGCTAGGCCCACGTGGGCCATTCGGCAAAGGAGAGCATGTTGAGCATTTTATTTTTTTGAAAGTTTTGTGAAATTCAAGTCAAGGTGGAGATTTGTTGATGTGCCTTTAATTATGTACCCTGTACCCAAAATTATGAAAGAAAAAAAAATGAAAAAGAAGAAAAAATGAGAATCTGTTGCGGTATGGACCTTTATATATGAGGGTTAGGGTTTTATATGATGTACTCTCTTTTGGCTCATAGTGAAATTCCTGGCGACGGCCTCCTTTGCCCGTGGATGTTTCTCTCTTGTTCACATTGATTAAGAGAGTTTTACCACGTTAAATCACTGTGTTCATCTTCTCTTTCTTTCGTTGTTTTGATTATTCATCGATCCTCGGTGTTCTATTCCCAACAGGATCTTTAGACAAAATGCTCCCAACATATGGTACAGCCCAGTGAAAAATCCAGCCATATTTGGCACTTGGCAGAACTTCTCACAACTAGAGCTGGTTCCTACTCATATCAGGAACTTTGACTTAAGAACTGGTTCGAGCTAACAACGTCGACGACAACTCAGCATCAGGTATGGCCAGTGAAAAATCAAGCCATGTTTGGCAGAACTTGTCACCACTAGAGCTTGCTCCTGCTAAAATCAGGAAATTCGGTTTGAGAACCGGTTCGAACTACCCAAGCTAACCACATTGACCACAACTCAGCTTCTGGTATAGCCCAGTGAAAAATCGACCAATGTTAAGCTGGTTCTAGCCCTGGTTCCAATTGCCAATCACTTTAGGTACTGTGAACAATTGGGGAATCATGTTAATGAAACAGTAGAAAACAAAAAAAAAAAACAAAATGGCCATCTTGATATTCTCCAAATATGGATTAAAAATACTTTCTCTAAACACAAAGTAATGCTGCTCAACAACAAGTACATGCAGCTATCACTTCTGATCATGGACTCGGATCGGAAATTTTATCTTAGCAAGAACAGAACTTCAAGCCACTTCCGAGGATCTTCGCATATTTTCATTAACAGCAGTTCATGGATGACATTTAAAACTCAAATTGATTAACAATATGCGATTTGTATAAAAAAATGAAAGGATCAAAACGAAGGAAACGAATTTGACGCACCTGTATTCGCCAGTGCAGAACTGCCTGTAAAGACGTAGGGGAAAAGAAAACAAATCATAAATCGTCAGTTCGAAACTACGATTCCAAAAGAGTAGTACCAGGGTTTAAGGATTTAGTAAGATTCTTACGCACGTAACCGCAATAGAAGTAGGGAGAGGGAAGAAGGAAGAGGGGAGAGGAGGGTTTTTTATAGACCTGAAGTTCTCGGCTGTCTTTGGGGCGACGTCGGCAAACAGTTCCATCTTGATGCGTCCAGCGGGAATGGTGCCGATAGTGACGTCGAAGAAGACCACGGGGTTCTTGGGGTTCAGCGGCCTCAGGTGCCACTCCACAGCTGCTGCGGGAGGCGCCGCCACCACCGCCACGGATGCGGCGCTCGCGTTGTTGCTGTTGTTGTTCGCGGCGGCGGCGCCAGAGGCCATTGCGATGCTCGCCGGCGAGGAGCGGAAAGGAGCGGAGGATTCGGCGAGTGTGAGCCTGTGAGGAACTGAAGCTTACGCGGGCCGAGATGGAGGCTTCTGGAAGCTTTAAACGCTTTGGACAAAAACCAAGACGCTTAAAGGCCGGCCCATTAAGCCCATCGGATATATCCGAACCGCCTCTTTCGACTATTCGTAGTATCGGGAAGGGTGGAGATAGGTCGATTTGTGTTTCCCCGGGAAATTCCAAAGCCCTAACCCTAGAGAACCAGGAGCTCTCTTCTTTTTCTGACACCGGCGAGGTCGATATGGCGACGATCAGCCTGCGGAAGGCCAACACGCGGTTGCCGCCGGAGGTCAATCGAGTGCTGTACGTGCGCAACCTCCCTTTCAACATCTCGAGCGAGGAGATGTACGATATCTTCGGCAAGTACGGGGCGATACGGCAGATCAGGATCGGGACGAACAAAGACACCCGCGGCACGGCCTTCGTCGTCTACGAGGACATCTACGACGCCAAGACGGCCGTCGACCACCTCTCCGGCTTCAACGTCGCGAACCGCTACCTCATCGTCCTCTACTACCAGCAGGCCAAGATGAGCAAGAAGACCGACCAGAAGAAGAAGGAGGATGAGATCCTTAGGATGCAGGAGAAGTACGGCATCTCCGCCTCCACGCCCAAAGAGAAGTGATTTTTCCTGAATTTGGAGGGGTGTTTCTGATCCGATATTGTCACCTTTCGATGCTTTGAGTAGAGCTAAATGGAGCTTTGTCTGCATGATTACTTACATATATGATGTGGATGCAGTTCTTTCCATCCATCTATTGCTGTGGTTTATTAGTTGGATATTAGTTGGACAACAGTGTGAATCAAATATTTTTATCTACATTTGGACCACAAGAATACTTTGATCCATCTGAATTTTCTCTGTGAAGTCTATTTCATGACTGATCCCATAAGTAGTTGATTGGTTCAAACGTTCAATTTGGATTCCTAGAAGGATCCCTACTAGAATTAGCAAAGCTTAAAACTCAGTGCTCGCAGCTGCATTAGCAGTTAGTCCACTGGAATAAAACTATAGCATGGACAATGAAGGTGAATGAAGATGATTTTTTTTAGAAGAAAAAGGATGACCACCAGAGTTGTGGTTGTGGTTGTCATCCAGCCAGAACTATGAAGAAATGTACTGGTGTAGGGGAGAGCAGCAAAAAGGTGACCAAGGTCACACAAAAGAAAAAGCTAGTCAAAACCCCACTCCTGGAAAATTGCACCAATGAAGATGAATGCTCGCAATAAAACATGTTCAGGTCGTTACTTGATTGTGAAGGAGAAAGGAACTGTATTTATTTTATTTACCATCTGAAGTTTATGCTAGGTTGAGAGCATCATTTTAATCTTTATGCAGGCTAACGGAATTTCAATCTTCCCTTTCCTCTAAAGACACAATTATCTTCCAGAAAATTTGAATGTGCGTGGTTTTGTATTCCAGACAGTGTTTAAATGTCTAATAGTTGATTCACATACAATTCTATATGTTTCATATGCTTTCTTGTTCAATTATTGGAGGCTGGTTTTCAAGAGGAAGCATGCTAAGTATTTTAATTTTATAATAACATGATGCACTAGGATTGGAAAGATTATAGAAATTTCAGTGCAGATGTTCTTGAACTTTGTGGAATTCTTGCACCTAACATGAATGGCACAGGCTTCATATTTTCATGTGGAGTGTGGCGTGATTGGTGTCCTTGGACATGTTGGGATGTTCTCAACATCTAGGTTGTGAGATATTTTTTTTAATTAATGCGAAAGGTCAACTACTTTTGGTTTTCTTTGAATTTCAGTTATCTTCTTTTCCGTTATGAAATGTGTTGAAGTTCATTTCCTAGTGTGTCATGTTATTATGTTTCGGAACATAGAAAGCATATATGCCTTCTTTCTCCCCTCAACTTGCACCATAAATATTTAGATCGTTTTACCATTCTGCTACATATTTGAAATCGTTGCTTTGTTATTATTTCTGAGGGGATCGGTATTTGAGAAAACTCTCGCCATGAACAGCATATGCATGCTATAGAGGCTGGTTAGGAACCATTTCCAGACCACGCAAGGCTCCTCTGAGTTCAGATGTACTATTTGTGGTTATCTGTCATTTGGCATTGTTCAGAACTAAATAGATCCTCTTGACAGGCTCCAGAGAGAGGGAGAGAGCACCATTTTCTATCATGTTTCTAAATGCGATTAGCTATCCGTATTGGTATTAATCTATGATACTTACATATCTTTACCTGCCAGTCGAGCACTAAAATACCCTTTCATCACTGGCATCATGGGGGACAATTCACTAGTCTTCTTACCCTGAAAAAAAAAATCACTAGTCATCTCAATTCTCAGTCTCACCCTCATTCTCACCTAATCAGCCCAGGGTTGTGGATAAGTTTTTTTTTTTTTTTGTGAGGGGGTTGTGGATAATTGGATGTTAATGCAGCTCTTTTTTTTCCTGCGTGATTAAACCCTATTACTTTATTTCAATCTTGAACTTGTTTTCGCAAAAACTTGGAAGGTGTTTGGTTGGTGGATAGTTATTTTGGGGTTTAGAGTATTTATTCTGATAGAATTTTTTAAAAAAAAACTTGGGATGAAGAATAAGTAATTCCAGCTAAAAGTTGGAAGTCCAAAATGTCACAGTTACAAGTTTTTTTTAAAAAAGGTGAAAGTGTAAATCATTTGTTTGGCGGAATAAGTTGAAATAAGATTCAAGTAAATTAGACTCTTATTCAAGTAAATTAGACGAATCTCGTTCTTTAATTTTAATTTGTAATTAGATTATTTTTTAAGTTTTAAAATATTGCACGCGATGTCCTTCTGATAGAAGGTTGTCCTTCTGATAGAAGGTTTCTTAAAAAATAGTCAGAAATGGAGGAGGTGAACCGAAAGGGGATCAAGCGCCATGGTTGAGCACTTGAGCAGGTCTCCTCAAGCTAATTGTCCTCTTCGAATGTCGTAGTGGCCAAAGGCTCCGATTTGGTGATTCGGTATCCAATGATGTTCACAGTTAATTCGGCGTAGACATCGCAGCCAGGTCAAAGCTCTAGGAAGTGGTGAGGTTGATCACACATGAGAGGTCGAAGAATTGCCTGAGGGAGTCGAAGAATTGCAGGAGCGAGAGGTTGTCTATCTAAGGTGGCTTGCGGGGGCGGTGGTGCCATCGTCAGAACGAAAGTCCTTGTGCGAGAGGGCCCTTGCTGGCCCCGTGGACATGGTGGTCGCAAGGGACAGAGGAGGAGGGGGTCCTTGCGGGGGCGGAGGTGTGCGTGGACATGATGGCCGCGCCGCGGAACAAAAGTGCTTGCGCAAGAGGGTGTTGGCCGCGTGGACATGATGTTCGCGAGGGAGGGGGGTCCTTGCCGCCTCTCCTCGGAAGTGGAGAGTTTGTTGGAAAAAAAGTTGCATTGATAGTTGCGGAATTATTTTCTTTTTTTTTAATGCACACAATAATAATAGGATGATGATAATAATATAAAGAATTACATCAGACTAAAGACGCAGAGAATTAATGTGAAAAATCTCTCAACGTGAGAGGAAAAAATTATGAGAGTAAGCAGCAGATCTTTCATTATAAAATAATAGTAGGTTATAAAGTTTCTTCTTTGAACTACACAGAGGAATATAATAATAATTTTAAGAATTAATTTTGGATGTCACAGAATAAAAGTCTCTCGAAACTGAGGATATAAGTCAGAACGATTTCATCGGAATATGAGGAACAGATGAGAACACTGTTTTGAAGTAATGCTTGAAATTTTGTTGAGAATGAATAAGAATTCATTTTCGAATCAAATCCCGAATTTTCTCTCTCCTCTCTCTTTCTCTCTCGCTTCGTTGTGCGGTTGCGCTGTGTGGCTCTTGAGTTTTGTTGACCTCCTTTTATAGCTTCAATAGATGATCAACTTAAACATCCTTGATTCAGACAGAAGAAGAACTCCATGTAGGAATGTCTTGGACTTGGAAAGCTTTCCTTCTCTTCCGCAGATTTGCTTTCACGAACGGGTTCTTTTGCTTTTTTTTCTTTGTTTCCAAGTCGGACTCGCATAGACAAAAATTCAACGAACTTCCATTTGTTTATGCAAAAAAAATTCACCAAACTTGTACAGAACTCGATCTTCTCTCTCAGTAGAGATTTTGTCATCATATCTACGATCAGTATAGATCTTTCGAGGACAGAATTTCATCTTCTTCGTTTTATCACGAATCCAGTGATATCGAACATCAATGTGCTAGGACTTAGAGTGGAAACTAGAATGGTTACTCAGATGTATCGTATTTTGATTATCGTGTCAAACCTAATTCCCTCAAAAACTATCTCATCCATAAAATTTTCTTGCCGGCTTCAATAGTTGCGATATATTCTGCTTCAGTCGTTGATAGTGTAGCACATTTTTGTAACTGAAATTGTCATGAGACTATCAATATCTCCTGTCATGTAGTGTTAGTAATTTTTTTAAATATTCGCTCAGTGTTTTCAAAACATATCTTCGACGTGCCTCGAAGATATATGAGAATTTATTTTACTGCATCCCAATGCTCTCTATCAGGGTTTAATAGGAATCGATTCACCACACCAACTGCATATGATATGTCTGCCCTTGTGTAAACCATTGCATACATCAGATTGATAACAGTATGGGACGTTCTTTTATTTTTACTTTTCGATTTTGTTCTTCGAACACTGCCTAGAATTCACTTGAAGTGACCTGTAAGTGATCATGTAACTATTTTTGCGTTCTTCATGTTGAACCTCTCTAAGACTTTATCAATGTACATTTTTTGGAGATAATCATAGCTTGCGCTGCTCTCGATCACGAGTGATCCTCATGCCAAGGATATTTTTTGCTGCGCCTAGGTCTTTTATAGAAAAGCATTGACTTAGCCAATCTTTCTTTTATCTTGAGCATGTTGTCAACATATAACAATAAGATAATAAAATCATCATGTGAAAAATATTTCACGAAGGCATAATGATTTGATGTTATCTTATTGTATCTTTGCTGTGTCATGAACGGTTCAAACTTTTTGTACTACCGACGAGGTGTCTGTTTGAGTCCATACAAGCTTTTTTACAATTTACACACCAAGTTTTTTTTTCCTTTCTCTTGAAACATTCTGTTCCATGTAAATTTTTTCTTTCAAGTCACCATGATTGACATTTGGCTATTGAATTTTTAGGTCCTTCGTAGCAGCTAATCCAAAAATCATTCGGATTGATGACATTTTGATCACTGGTCAGAATATCTCATCAAAAAAAAATTTCTGACTGAACTCCTTGATAACTAACCTTGTCTTGTATCTTGGGTGTGAATTATTCTTTTCACTCAAGTCTAAACACTCATTTGTTCTTAAGTGCCCTCCTCCCTTTAGGAAGCTCCATCAGTTTATAAGTGTTATTCTCATGCAGAGATTGTATCTCATCCTACATGGCTTTCATCAACTATCCTCTGCTCATGTGACAAGACTTATTAATAACACACTGATTCTTCTCTTTCAGTTAATAATAAACGTACTCAGTCGGGGAGTACCGCTTTGATTCTTATCTTTGTCTATTCGATTTTCTCAACTGAAGCTCTTGTACTGTTGCATTATGCTCGACATGTGATTCATCATCATTGTCTTGATTATCTGAAGGTATATTTGAATTATTTGAGTTGTTATCACTGCTATTGTCATCTTGATCAGGAACAATGTCATCTATATCGGTGCGATAATTGAATTCGATTCAGTTAAATCATCGGTGAAGGTGGTTGGCTCTTTGTCCTTCGACAGATCTTCAATTATTTGGTGTTTCATGAACACAACATTTCTATTTTTGTAACCTTCCTATTAATAGAATTTCAAAGTCTGTAGTTAAATTTTTCACCTCCATATCCGGAAAGATATATTTTTTTCGATTTGCTATCAAATTTCGACTGTTCACCACTGAGAATGTGAACAAAGGCTTTGCAGTCGAACACTCTGAGATGTTTGTATGAAACATCCTTTTCCGATCGAACTTTTAGAGATATGTCATCATCCAAAGGTAATGATGGTGAGTGGTTGATCAGTTCAATTGCAGTCATCATTGCTTCACGATCAGTACCTTTTGCATGTGAAAGCATACATCTGACACGTTCCTTGATTGTTCTGTTCATTCTCTCAGTAACACCGTTTTGCTGAGGAGTCTTGGGATCTGTCTTCTCAAGTTTGATGTCATAGGTGTTGCAGTATTCTTCACACGGTTTCATTTTGCTGAGGAGTCTTGGGAATTGTCTTCTTTGATGCCATGGATGTTGCAGTATTTTTCAAACGGTCATCTGTATTCGTCTTCGTTGTTTGCTCGAATACACTTGAGCTTCTTACTAATTTCTTTTTCGACTTTGGCATGAAACTTCTTATTCTGTCAGCACTTAATTTTTGTGTGCTATAAAAAAAGTTCACTCTTCTAGAATGATCATCAATAAATGTAATAAAATAAAGAACATCACTTCGAGTTTTATCTTTCATATAGCAGATACCAGTATGTTCCAAATTAAGTACGTGCGAACTTTCTAGATGAAGAAGTTCTATTAAATGTAATTCTAGTCTGCTTACCAGTCAAACAATGAATACATACGTCAAGTGAAGTGTTTTTCATACTTGGTAACAAATTTCGTTGAGTTAATATCTGAAGTCATTTCTCACCTATGTGATCAAGCCGCTTGTGTCATAACTCAGGATGGCATCTCTTGAGTCACGTTTATCTTTTCGGTGCAATGTTGTGCTTCAATCTTGTAGAGAGTATCATCTTTGTATCTTTTCGCTAACAGGAGTGAACCTCTCTTGAGTTTTCACACTCCTGCTTTGAAGTTGCTCTCGTAGTCGTCGTCGTCATCGTCTAATTTTTCAACTAAAATTAAGTTAAGACGGATCTCTGGTACATGCCTAATATCTTTGAGCACAATCTTACATATGTATTGGTCTTCAACTGAATGTCTCCGACGTCAATAATTTGGGACTCCGATTTGTTTTTCATTTTTACTAACCCAAATGCTCCCTTTCTATATGTTGAGAATATATCTCTATGATGGGTAATATGGAATGAACTTGATCTAAATTGAATCTTGACTCACAACATTGATATCTTCTTCATTTTCTTGAGTAAGAAAGAATACATCATCTAATGTAGTCATCGCAACGTTGTTTTCATCACTATCCTTATTTTTAGTATCTTTAGACCCTTCATGTGATTGATTATATTTTAATTTTCTGCACTTCTTTTTTAAGTGTTTTGGTTTGTCACAATGATAACAGATGACTTCTTTTTTTCACTTCGACTTTCTTCTTGACTTTGATTTATTGTGGCTGTGAGTATTTCTCTGTTTATTTCTCCCACGATCTTTTGAAGTCTTTAATTTATTGTTGAGATTCTACTCGTCTTCTCGTTTTTTGATAGCTTTTAAAGATAATTGTCCACTTGGAGCAGGGTTGTTCAGAGAGATAACGAGTGTTTCTCAACTATCAGGTAATGAACTCAGTAGTAATAGTGTTTGAATCTCATCTTCAAGCACGATCTTTATTGAGGACAATTTGTTAATCAATTCCTAAAAGCTGTCAAGATGTTTTACAACAGAATGATCATCCTTGTATTTCATGTTAATAAGTTTCTTTATCAATAGTACTTATTCTGCAACGATTTATGCTCATATATTTCTTGCAATTTTTTTCACACTTTGATGGGTTCATCAATATTTGTGATATGATGAAACACTTTGTCATCGACCTATTATCAAATTTGTGCGTCTGTCTTGATCTTAATCCTCCTTCACTTTTTAACATCCATAGCTTTGGGCTTTACAGTATCACCTTCGATTGAATCATAAAGGTTCCTACAATTTAAGTAATTCTTCATCCGAGATTTCTAAATAGAATAATTTATATACGTGAGCACAGGCATCCGATTGAAAGGCATTATTGTCCTTCATTATAATGTGCACTTCCTGATCAGACTCTGATATCACTGTTGGAAAAAAAGATTGAGCTGATAATTGCGAAATTATCTTCTTTTTTCTTTTAATGTTCACAATAATAATGGGATGATGATAATAATATAAAAAAATTAAATCAGACTAAAGACGTAGAGAATTAACGTGAAAAATCTCTCAACGTGAGAGGAAAAAATTATGGGAGCAAGTAACAAATTTTTCACTATGAAATAATAGTAGGTTATAAAGTTTATTCTTTGAACTACGCAGAGGAATACAATAATAATTTTAAGAATGAATCTTGGATGCCACAGAATAAGTCTCTCGAAACTAAGAATATAAGTCAGAACGATCTCATCGGAAGAGAAGGCTGTTGAGAAGTAATGTTTGAAGTTTCGTTGAGAATGGATAAGAACTTATTTTCAAATCGAACCTCGAATTTTCTCTTTCCTCTCTCTTTCTTTCTCTCAGTGGTTGTATGGCTTCGTTGTGCGGCTGTGCACTGTGTGGCTCTTGAGTTCTGTTGACCTCCTTTTATAGCTTCAATAGATGATCAACTTAAATGTCTTTGACTCGGACAGGAGACGAACTCCATGTATTCGACTTGGAAAGATTTTCCTTCCCTTCCGCGGATTTGCTTTCACGGACAAGTTCTTTTCATTTTTTTCGTTCTTTGTTTCCAAGTCGGACTCGCATAGACAAAAATCCAACAGGTTTTTGGCCTCCTTCTGCGCTTTTGCCTCTTGTGGGGCTGCTGACCCTCTCCGAAAATGGAGGCATCCAAGCAGACCAAGTAAGATGTTAGCACTTATTGAATCTTTTCTCAATAACATTGCGAAATCGATGAATCGGCACGTCAGCATCCTTCGACGAATCTGGGAAGGGACCACACTACTAGTTGAATAGTCTCTCGTAGCTGATAGCTGAGGCTGTTGGTTAGAGGTGTTTAGCGGGTCGGGTTGACCTGCGAATTCGATGATCCGACTCGACCCAAACCAGTTTGAGTCGGATCGGGTCGGATACGGGTCGAAATTTTTCGACCCGAGTTTACTCGACTCGACCCAAAGGATCCGAATTTTTTTATTTTTTTTAGTTTTCTTCCTATATTTTATACTAAAAAATTAAAAAAATACTAAAATAAAATATTTTAAATGTGGAAAAGAATATATAAATGTTTAATAAATTATTTTATGCTTTTAAGATAAATATTATATCATATTTTTTATATTAAATAATAGAGAAGATAAGAAAAAAGAAAAAAAATGGTGGTCAGGTTATCCGACCACCCGACCCGATCCAACCCGACTCGAACCAGGTCGGATCGGATTGGATCGGATCCATTCCTCTAAAGAGGACTGACCCGATCCGATCAAAATCGGGCAGGCGAGTTGGATCGGGTCAAACCCAATCCGTGAACACTCATACTGCCGGTAAGCTCGCTGCTCTTACCGGCAGCGCCACCACCACACCCTCGTCTCCTTTTCATTATATATTATTTTATTATTTATTTGTAATTTTTTTTGTTGTGTTACGTTGATAGTGTACTCGGACGATCATGAGGACATCATCACATGTAAAATTTTAAAATTTCAAGGACTTTAAAATTTTGAAAAAAATGAATAATTATTGCATATCCAAAGTTGGAGGCGTGTAATTTATTATTCTTCCTTTTATCCTTGAACCAATCAATAGGACTCGTGCCTGCTTCAAAGGAAGTTGAACTGAACTAAGGACAATTTTTTTCAGAAAACAAAAAAAGTAAAGGATTAGATAAGTTTCACGAACAAAAATACAAAATTGAACCGAGTCATTTAGTTCTCCAGCAGATTGGTGGAAGCGTGCTCCTATTCCATCGACGTTTGCTGTTGAATTTGCATCCGGAAATGTCTTACGCGCCCTATCACGTTGTCGTTCCATGCCCCACTGCACATTGGAATTCGTTATTTTTGGGTAAATTACACGGATAGTCTTCCTATTAAGTCGTTATTTGAACGATCTTTTAATTTTAATTTATAAATAGATTGTCTTTGAACTTTGACTTTTTAATGTATCGTCCTCCTGATTCGTAATGTGCGATTCTTACTTTGCTGACGCGACATAATAAAATCATATAAAAATATAAAAAAATTAATTAAAAATAAAAAGTCTGTCGTAGGAGGGTGACCAAGGGTTTAGGGTTTAGCCCCCATGCCCTCTCCTCTTCGTCGCTAGAGAAGGGGAAGGGGCGTCAGCCCTGTCGCACAGGGGCCGACACCCCCCTTCACCGATAGAGGGGTCCGACGCCACAAGAGAGGTTGCATGCGTGGTAGAGGGGAGGGGGAGCCGATGCCATGAGAGAGGTCGTCGCGTGTGAGGACGAAAAAGGGGCTGGGACCCTTGTGCGAGCTCGCACATGGGGCACCAGTCCCCACGCGAGGAAGAACTCTCGCCAATGCGAGCGAGAGAGGAGGACACCGGCCCCCTCTGTCGCATCGGCAAAGGGGGGTTGACGCCTCCTTCTCTTCACAGCCGGCAAGAGAGAAAAGGGCATCAACCCTCTCTGTCACGCCGACAAAGGAGGTTTGAGATAAGGGGGCTGCTCTTGCGCCGCAAATAAGAGAAGGAGGGTGTCGGTCCTCCTTTGCCAATGTGACATAGGGGGGCCGACACCCCCTTCTCTCTCACCGGCGCGTGTAAAGAGAAGGGGGCATCGACGCTTCCATACAATGTATATAATTTTACTATATTTTATTATGTCACGTTAGCAAAGTAAGCGATGAACCATTTATTATCGATCAGGAGGATGATGCATGCAAGAAAGTCAAAATTTGAAAACAATCTAGTTACAAATTAAAGTTTGGAGACCGTTGAGATATTTGCTTTAAATTAGAGGACTATACGTATAATTTACTCATTATTTTGGTAGGAATTGCTCCTAAAGCTATCACAGGAATGTCGATCACGAGTTTGAATCGCATTGTTTTTTTTCTTTACTTTTCTTGCATTAAGGAGTTGTTATGCTAAGCTTATAAATCACTTATAAGTTAGTTGAAAAAAAATTTGAGCGTTCAATAATTTAAAAATATGACAGCTTTTAAATCTACTTATAAGTAAAAAATCATTTTTTTCTAAAAAAATAAATCAATCAGTTGTATGTATAATAACTAACAACTTTAGTTTTTATCAAAACATGTAACTGTATATTTTTAAACTTAAATTTTAATTAATAAAATATTTATCAGCATTTTAATTTATCACACTTAAGTTAAACAGGTCCTAAGTTTATCAACTTTTTTTCGTAATGGAAAAAAAAACTATCACAGGAATGTCACTTTCTGTGTTGAATTTTGTAGTCAAAAGTGTGTTCGAACTTTGGAATCAAACGTGTGCGCACAGAAAGTAAAAGGGTGTTCATTAAAAAATTATAGACTATATGCCAGAAAAACTGTTTCAACAATGTGAATTATTTATTTAATGTTTTGTATTAGTTATTTATAATAAAATAAAAATTATAAGATGATATATAATTTTAACTTGATAGTCTTAATATATATATATATGATTTGTTTTGAATTTCACAAACTTAAATGACTAATGCATATTATACACCCATATAATTAAAATTTATAAAATAATTAAAACTATAAAACTATAATAATAATAATGTATTCATAATAATTAATTAAGATTTAGTTGATTAATTTCAAATTTTATTTTATTAGTTTTATAATTCATTTAAATAATTTTTTTAAGTAAATTTTGTAAGTTAAAGTGGTAATATTAATTTTCTTGTCAAAGGCAAATATAGGTTTCAATGTAAATTATTTTAAGTAACTTGAATTACTCCCCAAGTGAATAAGATAATGTAGTAAATAATAATCTGCATTTGGGATTGTGGTCTAAACATCGAACCTACGTCTTGGTGCCACTTCGTTTGTATTCTTTTTATACTTTTAGTATACCATCAACATCAAAAGATGAAAGTTCTTTCGTTTTTTATCTTTCCTTTTAAAAATAATACTTATTACACAAGGGTCAAATTTCCTCTTTCATATTGTTAATATTTGACAGGAAATTGTATTTTTTGCGTCTGGTCTAATATTTTTATTACATTTTTAAAAAATATTTAATCTTATATACTATTCGTCTTTTGTGCCATAAATAATTATTATTTATTTCAAAATTTCCTTTGTTACTGTCAAGTACTTAATTTTTGTGTTCAGATGAGTAAATATTCGAAAAATAAATCAAATTTAGTGATGATAATCGTGAATTCATATATTTATATAAATTAATCTATTCCTATGATAAAAAAAATCATCTAAGTTATGCGTACTAAATAAATATATTTTTACTTAAAAAATGTTATGCAAAGATATAAGTAACAGAGTATAACAAAATTATCCATTTACCATCTCAACAACTTTAACTCTGTTTTAGGTGTCAATAGGCAAACTGAAGTGTCATTAAAGTCTTTTTGAATGACATTAAACCACCAATCTTTCGTTTATTAATTCAGAGATTTATTAATTTGTAAATAGTAATTGACAGTAACAAATATTATTAATTTGTAAATAGTATGGATATTATTTTAAGAGGATACAAATTGATAAGTTTGCTAATTATATATTATATTATATTATATTATATTATATTATATTATATTATATTATATTATATTATATTATATTATATTATATTATATTATATTATATGCCATATGCGATCAATCGAATCGAACAAACGGCGAGGAATTGATAAAATTTTAAGGAGGAATTGATCGAATCGAACAAAATGCCATATGCGAAAATTTTATATTTACAGACAACTGATGAGTTTGGAAAATTCTCCGAGTAAAGAGAGAATGGGACCAAAAAAAAAATGAGGAATGCAAAACAGAACAGAGAAACAGCGCAGCTCTCTCTTCTTTCTTCATCAGGCGGCGTTCACTTCCCTGGAAGCCTTGAGGTCTTGGAGGACTTTGGTTGCTGGGGGACGAAGTGCCACGGATCCAAAAAGCTCACTGGAATACTTCTTGAACACAACCTTCAGCTTGCTCTCCGGTGCAGCAGAGTGAGAGTTGACGAGGATTTCAGCACAGTCCCTGCATTGCCATCAAGCAGACGAGAGTTAGGACTCACAAGTACAGTTTACTTTTTTTTCTTTTTCCAGTATAAACGATCAATGCATATTGTGAAGCAGTGACACGTACAGAAGTTGATCCTCAGAGAATCCGGTGTGGCATTTCAGTGTTTCCGTCCAGAGAGGGCTCATCTTCAGAGTGCATCGGGCAGCATAGACCGCGGATGCAGCAACCATTGAAGGACAGTACATTATCAGGGAGTATTGCATCAGGCCCAACTCGGCAAAGAAGAAAACCATGTGTTCCATCTGCATTTGGATCAGCCGGAAATTGTCGAGGAAATTGTAGTAGTGTGGTAAAACAAAATTAAAAATGGAAATGTGAATACGACGATGACCAGGATATCACACTGTGCTCACCTCTTTATCACTTCTAGCGGCCTTCAGAAACCTCACAAGAAACACGTAGGGTGTCGGGACAGTTAGATTCCACTCGAGCTTGTTCAGGATTTTCTTCTCCATCACCAATATCTGCTCTCCGGAATAGGCCCTGTCTGATATGCAGACGAAATCATTGACCTGCGGCAGATGTCAATTCAGATTTAGTATAAAATCCCTGCAGGATATCTATCGGTGTTTCGTTTGAAAAATTGTGGTAGGTAAGTTGTCACCTGTGGAGCCCAAATCTCCTCGTATTTGCTAGCGATGAGCATGGCAGACACTCCCACAAGCTGCAACTCCCTCCTGGCGACCATCTCCATTGAAAGGTAACGGTCGATTATGTGGAGTGCCAGGTAGAGAGTCTCAGGCATCAACTCAAATTTATGGTGCACATCGATCAACCAGTCGGCCAGTATGGCCCTCATCCTCGCATTGATCTCTATCTGGGAGTCCATATAGTCATGAGGCCTGCTAGAATGCTGTAAGACCACCAAACCAGAAAATTTTCAGTTATCCTTTGTCTCTTGAAAAAGAAGACGGAAAGAGATTTGAGCAAGAACCGAATTCGGCACATTTGAGCTGAAAATTTACCTCAGCAAGTTTGTAGAATTTGTAGATATCTTCGATGTAGTCCACAACGGCCAGCTGATCCTCCGCATCTGCTGTGTCAATGTCATGAGCCAGCTCCTTTTGTTTGTCAGTGATTCCACAGGCAGCCTGCGATGCAAAGAAAGGAGAAGAGGAAACTCTCAGCAAAATTGTCATATGCACATTGCATCTTCCCAGTTGCTACTGCTCCCAGACACATCATATTGTACCTTGCTTCGAGCTGTCAGTACAGAGGTAAGCGTGTGAACTTTCTTCCTCGAAGATATGCTGCTGGACGGGATGTTTGCAGACTCTTTCTTTACTTGTTCTTCAGATTCAGTGCTTATCTCAATAGCCTTCTCAACCTTCTTCTTTATTATGACTTTCTTCTCCGCCTTGGCGCATCCTTTTGCCACTGCGCCATTAACAGGAATAGTTGTGACTTTCTTCTCCATTTTCGAGACGCCTTTTGCCACCATGCCATTAACAGGAACAGTTACATGTTTCTGTAATATGGAGGAGACTCATGTCAACAAAAAATCTAGCGCAAACACTAAAGAAAAAGGAAAGTGGAAAGGATTATCATACCTTCTTGGCGTCCGCAGCCGTCGCCTGTGCAAGGAGCTGAGCACCAAACCGTCTAAAGGACAGAGACGGATTCAAGATCAGAACAAGGAATGAAGTACATTGGACTATGATATGTTTTGGAAGGACATCGCAAATACCTCGTGATAGGACGATTGATCTGGGTTTGCACCTTTCTGCTTGTAACCAAGGAGTTTAGAAAGAAAAAAAAAACCACATAGAGGGACAAATCTTAAACCTCAAAAGGCAACGTTCCAAAAACCTTACCCATCAACCAGATTGCCAATATCTCCAAGGGCTTGCCGAGCTTTCCTTTGTGCCCCGGTAGCAATATTCTGCTTTCCTACAGGCACGGCCGCACCTAAAATATGAAATAGAGTTGAACCAATTCAGTATGATAAAGATCACATCATGTTACTGGATCATTGACATAGAAAAGAGAATATAGGGAAAGAAAAGAACAAAGTTTGACAAAGGAAAGAAACGATTCATATGTACATAAGCCAACACAGGAAAGAACATTGACAGGACAAGAAAAAAAAAGATTATACTTTTGTGACGAATCCAAATCAAATCAAACGACTCGTTCCTTCTAAGGAGAGAGAATATGGAATATGACCACGAACTGTTAAACATCTCTCACGCCTCTGGATTCTCAGAAGCAGAAAATAAATCCAAAGGCAAGGAAAAAAACAAGAAGAGAGAAAATGCAATGAGACGAAGAAAGCATGTGTCACAAACGAGTAAGAACCACGCAGGACACCTTCCGAAATAATCTTCTTCCATCACAATAAAAATGGTAACATAAATTACAAGGCAGACAAGTATCTAAGAAAGAGAGTAAATCCCGAAGAAGAAAGAAGCCATTTCGCAGGGTCAGTCAAGAAAACAGAAGATGAACCGATTCGCTTTATTCGTAAATAAAGGTGCGATCTTTTCTACCTCGTTGCTGCTGCGGCTGCACCGGATGAGAGATGTCGATCGTTTGCTTTCTGGTCGCCATATCTGTCCTCTTCTGCCTACCTGGGAAAGGAGCACGTACGAACGAGTCGTCCTATGATCCTTTTTCCTCCTCCTCCTCCGATGACCGCCGCCGGGCACGACGATCTCTTCTATGTTTCTTTCTTTCTTCTGTGTCCTCTTTCTCCTCGATTGGGCTCCCTTTTATCGCCCGGAAAATGGAGGAAAGGGTTCATACGCTGGGCTCCAACGGTCGAATAAATTTCATATCACAGCGGTCCAATGAAAAAGGATCCGACGGCTGGCACGGAATGGAGGCCGTGCTACGAGACGTGGCCTTGGGGTTGGGGTTGGGGTTGGGATAGGGCTTCTGAAAGGAATGTTATATCCAATAATTAATGATTAATAAGGATTACTAAAATGTAAGGTGAGGATTTATGGATTAAGGAAATATAAAGCGAGAAAGGGGTTTTTTTAATCTAGGTTGTCAAAAGTATTTTTTGGATTTTTATTTTATTAATTGTTTTATTATATTTTTTAAAATAGTTATTATTACATTGTGGTTCGATTACAAAATAAGAGAAATCAAACATGATTTTTTCGTAATGATATATTTCTCATAAATTTTTGTATAAGTTCAATATAAAAAAAATAGGAAACAAAGATGTATCAGCTTTCAAGCCAACATTCCAAAACAAATATTATTGCCGCTCCAAATTAAATTATTCACACTAATTTTTTCACCTCCGATCATCTTTTATTTATCTCTAAAGTAACATTTCCAAATGTTGTAAGATTAAATATCATTCGCTTTTACTTTCGGACATATTTCATTTGCTCTTTTCTAAAATGTGTGCATTTTAATTAAACTTTATTAAGTTATAATCGGCTTAAATAATATATATAATATTAATTAATCTCAGTTCACAACAATTTATTCAACAGAAACATTATTAACGAATCCTGTATTTTTTGCTTAGAAATGCAATTTTATAATAATATAACCTATTTTCATTTAATTTTTACTTTTTGAATAATTAATCAAGAATATCATTATGCATAATTAAAATTTTTTATACTTTTTATTTATGCATTATAGAATTTTTCTTTCACTTCATAGGTTTTATATTTTTATACATATTTTATTCGATTTAAATGTAATATAAAATGTTTTTAATTATGATGTTGAAAAAAAAACTTAGAATGAACTAACTTTATTTCATATGTGATGAAAGAAAAGAATGTCTAATAACAACTATGACATAACCGATAGGTTTAAAAAAAATGAAACCTAATTGAAGTCGATTGCTAGAACAATTTATTTCTTCTCGGAATATTGGATACTATTTTTTGCATATTTACTTTTATTTTCTTAACTTCTTTTCACTGAGCCAATGGTAACTCATGTCACACTAAAGAACATATTATCCATAGGTTGAAGATTGAACCATTATCAGTTAAGTCACTATGGTGTACTTAATAATAATAGATAAGCTTCTCAATAAAAAAATTTGATATTCATAAAAGTTTAAATTTAAAATCTCACTTGCCCTCCATTCCAATCACGCTTAACTTTGTTATATAATTTGTTATGATGAGCTATGAATATGCTAAAATCCGCTTCGCGAACGAATGAGATAGCTACGAGAGCAAGGAGGTACTACTCGAAGATGTCATTTAAAGCATCACCTGCACGCCTCTTTCTCTGCTACTCAAAAGGATTAAAATATTCAAAAGTGTTGACAAACATGTGTGTAACCAATTAAGTCTAATAAAAGATTATCTCGTACTCTCGGAATTATAAGTTCTTTTTTTCTTTTTAGTCCTTAACACATTATAGAAATAACAATTAAGAAAATTATTCCAAAATCCTCCTCGAATGGTAGCTTTTGATCAGCCAGTGTTACACCTGGCCCTTTAATGAACCCAGCCTCGTAGTTCACAACTGTATGGGTGATCTTTTAGCCTACACTCCAATAGCACATCATTTGACAGTTGGGTACATAAATGAAACCTTCTACATCATATTATATAAAATTAGTTAACCATAAAGTTAATCATTTTCTACATTTTTTATTGAAATTATATTTTAGAAGAACTAATCTTATGTTATAAAAGGGTCAGGATGAGATAATCCATGTTTAAGCATAGCTGGGTTTAAAAATGCAAAACCATACCCTACCACCTAGAGGTGGTCACGGATCGAGTTTAATCTCATTTAAACTAACTCGATCAATTTGATTCGGTCGGATTGATAGTTTCTTGGACAGAATTCAATCGGGTCGAATGGTCGAGTTACCCAACCTTCGTTTCTTTCCTTTTTAAAAATTTTTATTATCTATTTTAAATATTTTAATATAAAAATATATTTTATATATTTTATTTTAAAATCATAAAAAACATTTTATTTATTTTATATTTTTTCTATCTTAAAGGACTTATTTTTATTTAAAAAAATTAATCATATAAAACATCTAAATTAAATTAAAAACAATTTAATGTAAATAAAAAAATAAAAAGATCAGGTTGTCAAGTTAGATCGACGCGAGTTGAAACTTTTCAACTCGTATCCGACCCAACCCGACTCTTGATCAGGTTGACATTAGATCAAGGTGGATCGAGTTAGGTCATTGAGTTCACGGGCCAATCCGACCTCGTGAATGTCACGACACAATGTGCAAGCCTTATGGTACCGGTGTCGCTAAACTTAAAGCTTTTGATCACTTAATGTCGAACCAAGGAACACACAGAACTGTCCTGCATTGCGTAATATTACACAGTATCAAGTTATCTGCCCTTAGGTATTATCTTGTAAGACCATCCTTATGAATGGCCAAGTTATTCGTAAGGTATGTATTTTACATTTCCATTTGGGTATCGAGACTCCTTTACCTATAGTACATTAGGGAAGAGTTCACTAGTACTTTCCTGCCCCACATGTATGTTATGTTTTATCATATATAATACAAGTAAGCTTTTCTTAATTCTATTGTCTGGTCTTGAGCGTGGGGTAGCAACTCACGTCGGTGGCCCTTTCTCGATGTCCCATGGTTCCTCGGTTGTTCCTTCGAACATTAAGTGTCCAAGTGCCTACATTAGTGTCGCAATGCTCTAATGCCACGAACCCATGATGAGTCGTCCAATACTCTTTTCATGACCGTGATTGAATGTCTATAAGAGCGACTCTCAGCATAGTCGTCACGACCATAAAACTTACACTGCAAATTCAAAATAGGCTTGGTTATGTGCCCCTTCGCCTAGTCATCACACGTGGTCTCGTGTCCGAGAATGACCCGTGACAAGTGGTATCAGAGCAGTTCATCCTGCTCGGATCTATACGACGATGACTCGTTTATACTGTCGGGATGTGCCTTGGCATAGAAAAAGTGTTTCTGCTCAAAAACTCCACTATGCCCAGGTGATGCAATGACCATTGATCATGGATGACAATGATAAATGTTTTATAAGCTCAATCATCGTGCACCCAATCGTGCCCCGCGGTAAGTTCTTCATACACTCGTGTCATGTCAAGGAACGTCTGTCATGCACTATGATGATGGACTGGTCATCTCGCCTAATTAGGATGGTCATGCGTCGCTCATTCGAACAAATCACCACTCCAAATATGTAGTCAGAAATTTTGAAGTCTCGCACTGCATCAAAAAGAGTGTCCTCATACACAGTCATGATGGTCTTGTGTTATCCATACCACGAGATTGCATTACACAACTTGCCATGTAACTCGAAGTACATGTGTCACATTCAGAAATTGTCATCATGCACTATCATAACAAATGACGTCGCATCGCATGTCCAGTTATGCAACGTGAAGCGTTCAACCATTCCACAACAAAAATTGGTCCAATGTTAAGCATCAAGGTTCATTATCCCTTTCGATCATCATTCACACGCATCTTATCATGCCATCAGTCTCGCTTGTCGCATTAAGATGACTTCCACAAGTGGGACAAAGCGTTGATTGCTTGCAAACACTCTCGACGAGCTGTCAGCTTTGCCTGCCTCGTCAAATGTCCTCCCGCAACAGGCGTAATGTAAGTCTAGCTACATGGCAACACAAACTGACGCCTCAACCCCAATGACCAATTTGACAGATAGTCTGAGTGTCGGGCTTTTGACGAACCTCGGCATGTCGTTGTCATGTGTTTCGCCACCAACCGAAGGAAGGTATGCCTTTCCTCTCAGCCGACGCCTTGAGTAATAGAAGCGGCTTCCAAAAATTGAAGTTCAAGAGTTCAAAGGATACATTGGCGATGTCATCCTTTCGAATGGATATGGAGATGAAGTTGGGAGCTCTTACCATGAGTTCTTCAACACCAACCCGCTTGTCCAAGTGGAACGTCTTCATGAGCATCCCCATGGATCTGTGAAAAATCGGAATGTCTACTCTTTTGTTAGAGTCAGTCGTCCGATGGACGAGTGTGCCTAAGGTGCATAATTTTTATCGTCAAGCACCACGTCATCACTTTATCCGAACTACGGATGGACGAGTGTCAAAGGAACATCATCATCGTAAACGAGCACAATGATATCTCCACATCCATATCAAAGGTATTGTCAAAACTTCAAAAGCGATCCCATGATCAGAAGAAGACATATTCCAAGAATCTTGCAAGATGTGGTGAACTATGATGGTGATTTCATTGCGATAAAATGGAATGTGGCAACATTGATTCCATTGAGACATGGGATAGATGCAGACGATAGTTCATCAACTATGTATGCCTTGCCAAGTTGGGACTGTTGGTCAAGGTTACATTGTTCATCCTTAGCCAAAAGGGCATGTTGAAGAAGGACGTGAAAGGGATCACCAAGCTCCGCCTATAATATTCCCAGGTGGATGAAGACACAACATTAGCAATCTTCATCAAAAGGGTTGAAGCCTTTGACTAAGACGGAGTTGAGACTATAGGATTATTCCAACCTCCGCTCGCTAGTCGTCGTTGTCAAATCACTCATTTCAAAACAAGTGCCATACCACCAAATCTCTCGGATAAGGGCAATGGTGGAGGAGAGAAGTTCAAGTCGCAAGGGGTAAAACACATTATCGAGACAAAAACAAAGCCCATCAACATTGATTCCATTGAGACATGGGATAGATGCAGACAATAGTTCATCAACTATGTATGCCTTGCCAAGTTGGGACTGTTGGTCAAGGTTACATTGTTCATCCTTAGCCAAAAGAGCATGTTGAAGAAGGACGTGAAAGGGATCACCAAGCTCCGCCTATAATATTCCCAGGTGGAGGAAGACACAACATTAGCAATCTTCATCAAAAGAGTTGAAGCCTTGGACTAAGACGGAGTTGAGATGATGGGATTACTCAACCTCCGCTCGCTAGTCGTCGTTGTCAAATCACTCATTTCAAAACAAGTGCCATACCACCAAATCTTTCGGATAAGGGCAATGGTGGGGGAGAGAAGTTCAAGTCGCAAGGGGCAAAACACATTATCGAGACAAAAACAAAGCCCATCAAGATAGGATGATTAAGTCAAGTTCACAATGAACGTGGGAAGACTCTCGTCGCTCACTATAGCGACTCGAAACAGACAAGGTATAGAGTGTCATATCAAATAACTTTGTTCTACCTCAAATCGTCAGAATTCTGAAATGATCATCAAGGGTGATGTGGTCATATACTATACGTTTGACGAAAGGGAGAATCCATGTCACAATCATATGCAACATGGAGATATTGAGTCAAGTCATGCATGTCAAATGACATAATTCTCAAGGTGTTCTATCGCAATCACGAAGCAACTCTTTCTCCGAGCTACTCATGAAGTCATTCAAGAGTTGTTTCACCCCCAAGAAGCCAAACCAAACAAGTTGACACTGCACAAGTCTACAAAAGCCAAAACCAATAGAAACTTAATGGATGAATACTTACTTGATGAAGTCAGACCGCACAAATGATGAAATTTGTTGGCATTGCACAAGTAATGACCCCGAATTGAATGAAAAATCAATAAGCTAAGTAGGCAGGAGTCCTCAACGAGTCCCAAAATGGTGCGGACATTCTTAGCGATGCGGATGCTGATGAAGTAAAAGGCAAAAAATGTGGATTCCAAATTAGACATGCAAAGTCAAGACTGAAGACGAAGACCTAAAGAAGTTCGAATAACGGCGTTGAGGGCGTCGCCGACTTTAGTGAGGGAGAATGTCATGAGCCATTTTTTTATGACACGACGTGCAAGTCTCGCGACACTAGTGCCGCTCGACTTAAAGCTTTCGATCGCTCAAGTTGAACTAAGGAATACATGCAGCTTTCTCGCACTACGTAAAAATACATAATACCAAGTTATCCACCCTTAGGGCATTATCTTGGAAGGTCATCCTATGAATAGCCAAATTACTCGTAGGGTATGTCTTTTACATTTCCAATTTTGTATTGAGTGTAACATCCCAAGATTTCATCAAGGGCAATAAAGTGATTTTATAAGTTAATTATAATGCTTGATGAATTGAAGATGATCAAAAGGGGAATTTGAAAAGGAATAGGAATATAATTGGAAAAGAAATATGAATAGAAGGAAAAAATACTCCTACTTGGAGAAGGAATTAGAAGTTAAGTATGATTAAAGTATAATTAGAAAAGAAAAAGAAAGAAAGATTAAATCTTATTAGAAGTAGAAATCATAATTAGATTGTGACTAGGAATTTCAATTTGATTTGAGGTATAAAAGAATGTTTAACGGATATAGAGTCTATTATTGTATAAATGTGGGCCCTAACCCATAGGTTATTGGATGTTGTAAAAATGACTTTCGCATATTGTTTAAATTATTGTAAATTAAGTCTTCCGCTATTGTAAACCAGCATATTGACTGGTCATATAATTGAGTGACGTCATCGAGATAGCCTTCTAGGCAGACAAAAGAAAAAAATCTCGGAGCATTACATTGAGACCCCTCTATCTACGGTACATTAGGGGAGGAGTTCACTAGTGTCTTCCTGTCCTAGATGCATAATATGTTTTATCATATATAATACAAGAAAACTTTTCTTAATTCTAGTGTCTAGCCTTGAGCGTGGGATGGCAACTCACATCGATGACCCTTCTCGGTGCCACGTGATTCCTCGGCTGTCCCTTCAAACATTAAGCGCCCTAGTGCCTCCATTAGTGCCACAACACAATAATGTCACGGTCCCATGATGAGTCGTCCAACACTCTTGTCATGACCGTGATTGAATGTCTTAAAGAGCGACTCTCGACATAGTCGTCTCGATCATAAAACTTTCGTTACAAATTCAAAATTGACTTGACTAAGTGCCCCTTCATCTAGTCGTCGCACGTGATCTCATGTTCGAGAATGACTCGTGACAAACACACCCCTACTCCGACTAGTTTAGTTGGATTTGGATTGTCTAATTTCCTATGACTGCCTAGTTTGACGAACAAGATAATAGAAAGCTTTAAACATTTTGTATAGTTAGAGTGATGGAGAGAATTTCTAATCTAATATTCAGAATGGGTTTGGAACACGAGTCTAATTGACCCCGATCAACTTGATCAACCAACAAGAGCCTAATTATAATCCAATTAGGTCACTAGTTTAAATCCATTTAGTTTCAACCCAGTTCAATATAAATGGCAATGAATGTCCAAACAAATAATCAAGGATTTAATGGGTGTTCCCCCATTTGAAATGGGGGACACCTCCCCCAATTTATCGGCGCCCGTCCGATCCGAATCGGATAGGCGCCGATCAAAAGTTGGTTTTTTCTCGTTGAACCAGCGATCACGATCAGAAATGCCGGTTCGACGAGCGGTTCAACGCGGTTCGCTGGCGGCCGACGGATCGACCGGCTATAAAAGGTTAGAAACCCTTTTCCAGCGTTCATTTTTTCCTCTCCTCTCTCTCCTCTTCGTTTCTCCTCTCCGCGCCGCCGATCTCTCTTCTCTCTCTCCCCTCTCCTCGGCTGTCCGATGCCGACGAGCAAGGCCAGATCTGCGACATTCGGCGACCCTCATGCGACGACCCTCCGGCCAGCGCCGCCAAGCTCGTCGCGGATCTACCCCTATCCGGCCCCGTCACGCCGCAAAACCCCGTTGCCGGCCTCC
Organism: Pontederia crassipes; assembly: GCA_030549335.1. Classification (NCBI taxonomy): domain Eukaryota; kingdom Viridiplantae; phylum Streptophyta; class Magnoliopsida; order Commelinales; family Pontederiaceae; genus Pontederia; species Pontederia crassipes. The sequence continues at coordinate 45,245,211 of CM060190.1, forward strand.
TTCGACTAGATCCGGCCGGATCTGGTCATCGCCGGCCTCATTCGACCAGATCTGGTCATCGCCGGCCGGATCTGGTCATCGCCGGCCTCCTTCGACCAGATCTGGCTGGATCTGGTCGTCGACCTGCTGCGCTCGCATGACAACGCTGGCCGCCCTGCACGACAACGCCCCGCACGCCGCCGGACGCCCTGCTGCGCTCGCACGATCCCACCGTCCGCCTTGCCGCGCTCGCACGGCCCCGTCGGATGCCCTGCCGCGACGGTTGTCGATCCCTCCGCCGCGGATCTGCCCCTAGCCAACCCCCCGCCACCGTTGAACTTGTCAGCCCCGCCGTCCCTGCACGATAGTGCCCCGCACGCCGCCGGACGCTCTGCCGCGCTCGCACGACCCCGTCGGACGCCCTGCCGCGACAGTCGTCGACCCCTTCGCCGCGACGGTCGTCGACCCCTCCGCCGCGGATCTGCCCCTAGCCAACCCCGCCGCCGCCGTTGAGCTCGTCCGCCCCTCGTGACTTCGCCACTGGAGACCGGGCTGCCGCCGAGAAGATCTGCCTCTCTCTCGCGACTTCGCCACCAGAGATCGGACCCCGCCGTCGTGATCCATCCGTCCAGAGTTATCAAAGTGTTGTGTGATAGTATGATTAGTGTGATAGTGTGATTTGTAATTTTTTGTAAATATTTTGTTGATAATTCATGTTGTAAATGAGTGTGATTTATCAAAAATGTTAGTATGATTTATCAAAATGTTGTAAATTTTCTCGGAACGATGAATGTTGTTATCTATAGCTTATCTGCTCGGCTGCTCGGCAGAAAGTGAGAAAAGCCTTGAGATAGGGAATGTTGGGGGATGATAGTCCGAGTCCGAATGTTGTTTTCCCATAATGTTCGAAAATTTCGAAACATTGTACAATTACGAAAGCAAGAAAAAATTTTACAGTGTAACAAATACAAGTTAACTAATTTCCAACATGAATAATTAACATGGATTAACCAAGAGATCGGCGGCATGCAGTGATTTACAATAATTTGCAAGTGATTTGCAAGTGTTTACATTGCCCGATCGGCGGTCGTCTAGCTTCGCCGCCAGCCCGCCTTCCTAATAATTAATCACTTGCAAATTATTAGCTTAACATGTAAAAATTCCGATATGTACTAATTCCAACGTGATTAGGACATTTACACATGGATTAAACATGAATTAGTAATTAATTACAAGATATCATCGATTAACAACATTAACAACATGGCGGGGGCGACGACAGTGCGCAAGCTCGGCGAAGGTGGTGCGTGAGCTTGGCGGCAGCGATGCTCGGGCGAGCTCGACTGAGGGGCTGCATGCAAGCTTGGCGGCGGCGGCGGCGGGGCGAGCGAGCTCGGCGGCAATGGTGGCGCTGCGCGAGATCTGGCCGGGGCAGGGGGTCGCCGCGGGTCGGCGAGGTCGGTGGTGTCGGCAGGGTCGGCGCAGAGGGGGTCGGCGAGGTCGGCGCAGAGGGGGTCGGCGATCTGGCCGGTCAATGTGGTCGCAGATCTAGTCGGGGCTCGGAGGGGGTCGGCAAGGCGTCCGACGGCGTGCGGGGCGTTGTCGTGCAGGGACGACGGCGGCGGGGTTGGCTAGGGGCAGATCCGCGGCGGAGGGGTTGGCGACCGTCACGGTAGGGCGTCCGGCGAGGCCGTGCAAGCGCGGCAAGGCGGACGGCGGGGTCGTGCGAGCGCAGCAGGACGTTCGGCGGCGTGTGGGGCGTTGTCGTGCAGGGCGGCCGGCGTTGTCGTGCGAGCGCAGCAGGTCGCCGGATCTGGTCGAAGGAGGCCGACGATGACCAGATCCGGCCGGATCTGGTCGAAGGAGGCCGGCGACGGGGTTTTGCGGCGTGACGGGGCCGGCTAGGGGCAGATCCGTAGCGAGCTCGGCGGCGCTGGCCGGAGGGTCGTCGCATGAGAGTCGCCGAACGTCGCAGATCTGGCCTTGCTCGTCGGCGTCGGACAGCCGAGGAGAGGGGAGAGAGAGAAGAGAGATCGGCGGCGCGGAGAGGAGAAACGAAGAGAAGAGAGAGGAGAGGAAAAAAATGAATGTTGTAAAAGGTTTCTAACCTTTTATAGCCGGTCGATGCATCGGCCGCCAGTGAACCGCGTTGAACCGTTCGTCGAACCGGCCATTTCTGATTGCGATCGCCGGTTCAACGAGAAAAAACCAACTTTTGATCGGCGCCCGTCAGAATCGGACGGGCGCCGATAAATGGGGGAGGTGTCCCCCATTTCAGATGGGAACACCCATTAAATCCAATAATCAATGCTAACTTCACTGAATAAACTGAACTGACATTAATTTCATTACTTTTATTATTTTAAAACATATAACGTATGCGTATATATGCCTAAGGCAAAAAAAGTCATATCAAATTACTCTTTTTTTAGCCATGGCGTTTGGGATGACTCGTGTACTATTATGCGCACTAAAAAATTCATCGTCGAGCTCAATTAATTCGATAAGATCTTTTCACGTTGCATACATGTGACAGGTGATGTTGTTAACAAAAAATTTATATTCACAAAAAATTAAATTTGAAATTTTATTTAAGTAATGAAGAGTCGTTTAACACTGAACACATGCCACGATCGCCCGGTTGAACCGGAACAAATTTTCATCCAAATCGGGACTGAGTCAAGTTATAAAAGCTCGATGTAGTTCGCGACGTGATCAAATTAATATATAAGATATCTCGATGTTCTAACACAATATCATATGACTTCATTAAACAAAATTTAATTATCTGCATTGAGTACGATACAATTTAATGTACATTTCATAAAAAAATGTATTTTAAAATAATTATAAGAAAGTTCAAATCCAAATACAATAGTAAAAGCCGAATCGGGATGACCTCGGTCTCCATCCAAATTTGATTTTATGATTAAATTTTAGCAATCCGACTATACTAGTTGCTCAAACTTGACTTTGTACAATATAATCTTTTGGTGCTAGTAAAATTTTCAAAGTCAAAATATGGACATATCATTACAATTAGCGTAGTCTTTATTTTTCACACACACTGTTAAAAAATGAAGTTAATGAGTATGTAAAGCACTCCGCTCTACATCTCAATATATAACATTTATTTTTTATTATTTAATTAATTTAATAATTATAATCCATGATTAAATTAATCATATATGTTTTAGATGAAATAATATATATTTATTGAAATAATTTGACAATAAAAAGTATTATCTAAGTTAAATAAATTTCAATCGTTGAATCAATTATATTTGCTAACATAAATAATCTGATGACCTTGATCTTAATCATATTTATATTTAACATATATTTTATATTATTATATATTTATTTTATTAATCTAATAAATAATATGAGTGTTACACCCATTCTACATCAAATGCTCTACATATATATTTTCTCTTACTTATTATATTAATAAAATAAATATATATTAATTTAAAGTATATGTTAAATAGTAATATAATTAAGATCAAGATCATCGGATTATCTTATAGTCATGATCAAGCCATTTTAACAAATATATTTAATTCAACGACTATAATTTTATTTAGCCTTAGATGATATTTTTTATTATCAAATCATCTCAATAAGTATATATTACTTCATCTACTAAGTATATGATTAATATAATCATAAATTATAATTATAAAACTACTTAAATAATAAAAAATAAATGCTCCACATGAAGGTGTAGAACAAAGTGAATGAGTGCTCTACACCCCGTTCTACGTTAAATGCTCTACGTATACATTTTTTCTCAAAAATAAATTGTAGGAATTTGCTTTTTCTAAAGACATTGTGAGAAAGAAATTTTCCGAGAAAAAATGTCTTCCGCATTTCGTATCGTGACACAAGAAAATTATATAGTTTTTTTTGCATATGATAGTTCTAATTTCTTAGTCAAACACAAGAAAATGCCGTGAAGCTTCGGTCAACTTATCTCTTCGGTTACACTGTGTTTGAATTGAGGTAAAAGAACGGTAAAAAGGGAGAGGAAAAGAAAAAAAATTCCCTTATTTGAATAGAATTTTAAAAGAATAGAATGGAGGAAATCTCTATTTTTTTTCCTCCCTTTCCTTCTATTTATGCCATTTTGTTTCAACTTTAAATTGGAATGTAAAAGTTTTTTTCCCCTCCCTCCTTTTTCCTTTCCTCTCGTTACCTTTCCTTGCCAAACACAGTGTTAGGATAAAAAAAGAATTAAATACACAAGGACTTATTCAAATTGATATAATTCTGTTTATAACTAGAGATATTCAACTTGCCAATACCAAAACAAAGAATGACAGGATGATGCTAATAAAAATCATGTGCCTCTTTATATTTCAGTTTGTGTTTTCTTTTATTAAGATCTTACAAAATCATTGTGCCTTAAGATTTAAGCAATGGGCATTCAGTAATCTTTAATTCTTGCAACTTGGCCGGCAGCCCCTTCTCCGGCAAGAATTGGAGTTGAGGACAATTGTTTAGAACAAGAGTTGTCAGGAAGGATGCTTCATGCAGACTCTCATGCAAACCTCGTAGACCTTTGCAGTTGAATATTCCAAGTGATTTGAGTGCCAAGGGAAGTCCTCGGACCGGAAAATACTCGAGCTCCGGGCAGGTGTTGATCTTGAGATTTTCAAGAGCAGACAACTCACTCAGTTGCATCAGCACATTGTTGAAGAGTTTGAAGCAGGATGTTATATGAAGATCCTTGAGAGAGTTGGGAAGGAAAATTTCATCGCGCTCCAAAGGCACAAGCTTGGGGCAATTGTAAACATGAAGGCTCTTGAGTGAAACAAGGTTCCGGAAGCCCCCCGGAGGCAGCAAGATGAGCTCTTCACAGTTTGCAATTGTCAACTGCTCAATCGTGATTAGGCGCCGCCCCAACAAGCCTTCATGCAGTGATCTTAATTGTGGGCATTGATGAATCTGAAGCTGTGAAAACGATGGTGGACATGAACTTGAAACATGCAAATCTGGGAGAACAATGAGACCTGCTTCAGATATCCTGAGCCTTTTCAGGGATGGAGGGAGGCGAGGCAATTTTGTCAAATTTGGACAATCCAGAATTGCGAGCTCCGTGATACGAGAGAATGACAGAGTATCATCCATGCAATCCCATTCTTCCAGCTGCGACATATCCGCAATTACCAGCTCTATCAATGATTGGTACTCTCCTGCATGGCCGGAAAACTCCCTGCTGATTCTTACCAAAGATTGGAATCCTCCAATATCGAGATTCTTAAGCAATGGCAACATTCCAAGAGGAGGAACAACCTTGCATCTTCCGCAATTGGATAAATGAATGGTCTCTAAATAACTGAACAGAGAGCTATTCAACCAACTTGCAAACTTAGTGCCAGTGAATCCCGTGATTGTCAACTCTTTCAGTTCTTGGTGTGGACGAAGGGCTTCGAGAACGTCATCGTCTAGGTTATCTTCTAGAGCACCACTTTCTTTTACATCAGTCCACTCGAGGCTTAACACATTTAGGTGTTCTTTATTGCTCATGTTGGATTCAACTGCCTCCTTTGCCTTCATCACATTTTGGAGATCTTGAATATGCAAAGATCCTCGTAAATCCTTCATGCATTTCAGCTCGATAATCTTGTGACCCGCATCCTTTCGAACAATGAATTTTTCTAATTCTTGGAGGCTGGTTAACTTTCCTACTCTGGGTACTTCAGAGATTAGTTTGGTAGTTGCTTCAAGATGTCTCAGGTTGATAAGATGTGTGATAGAATCAGGTAGTTTAGTTAGCTCATTGCAGTGTTTCAGATTCAAAGTCTGAAGGTTGTATAGCTTACCGATTGATTCAGGCAAAGTTCTAACATAAGTACCTGCAAGGCCTAAGTATCGCAGCTGAATTAGATTTCCGATAGAATTTGGCAACTCGCGGATGTCTCTACGATTTAAGTCTAATACACGGAGGCACCTCAACTTTAAAAAAAGTTCCTCTGGGATGTGTGGTGTTCTGGATCTGTATCCCCGTAGTAGTAGAAGTGTGCGTAATTTCTCAAACATGTAGAATTTCTCAAATGAAGTCGATCTTGAAACGCTACATGAAAACGACAAATGACGAATCTCTTTCAGATCAATGTCTCTCAAAGGATCCTCCAGTCTGTGACATTCTTCAATGGAGATGGATTGTGCTAGATCGTGTATTGCATCATGCATCACATGGCTTCCTTTATAAGGATGAAAGAAAGACCTGCTCACTAGTTCATCAAAGTAGCTGTTTCCAATGTCTTCGATCCGTTTAGCTCCTTGCGGCTGAATGAAACCAAGTGCCATCCAAATCTTGACCAGCTTATCCCTATGAAACATAAAATCTTTGTGAAACACAGAACAGAATACGAAACACTGCTTTAGATGTGGCGGCAAATGCTTGTAGCTCAACCTTAGAGCTGGCAGGATGTTGTTCTTTTCTGGTGGCAGCTCCCATATCTCGCTTTTCAGGATACTCTTCCAGTCGGCTTCATCGAACTTTGAGTACAGTAGGCTGCCAAGTGTTTTAGCTGCAAGTGGTAATCCCTTCAGCTTCTTAACAATCTCTTTACCTATTTCTTCGAGGTTTGTGTGTGTGCTGGGGATTCCATCTGCAAATGCATAGTTCTTGAACAATCTCCAACAGTCATCATCCGAGAGATGTTTCAGTTTGTAGGGAGGCAAACTACTCATTGTCCTTGCAACATTTTCATTCTGACTCGTCACAATTATCATGCTTCCTCTTTCAGCAGAGAGGAAAGGCTTCCGGTACCTGTGCCATTTGGGAGAATTCTCATTCCAGACATCATCTAAGACGAGCAAGAACCGTTGCCCTTTCAGCTTACCGTAGAGGTCTTCCTGAAGCAAGTTCATGTTGGTCGTGGCAGACATGAAGTCTAGAGTTCCGGTGGCGTACCTCCCGCTGTTAGAAGGCCCCGAAACTGAGAGGAGTCCGCTGTTGGCAGACTGCAAAGTCTCCTTCGTTATCTTGATCTCATTAAAATTGTCAGAAACGCACACCCACATCCTCAGACTGAAATGCTCCTTGACCCTCTCATCATTGTAGGCAAGCTGCGCAAGGGTGGTCTTCCCGAGCCCCCCCATCCCAACTATGGGCAGGATGTGAACGTTCAGACCTGCGCCCTTATCCGACAGTAACATCCTCACGATGATCTCTTTATCTTCCTGTCTCCCGTAAACGCTGTTGTCGTCCACGAGCGAGCTGGTCTGTGGTCTCTCCAGGATTTGGGACTCACCTGCGCTGCTAGATATTTGGAGGCCAAGGCTGTCCCTTTCCCTCGCTATTCGATCCAACGTCCGTTGGACGGATCGCATCTTGTGTGCCAACTTATAGTCGGAGGAGATGCTGTGGAAAAAAGTGGTGGAGGAGGAGAAGATGCCTGTCAGTCTCACCTGCACCTTCCAGCCGCCTTTCTGAGCTCTGCTCCCAATCTTCCTGCTCAGGACCTCCGACGCGTGCCGGTCCAGCAGCTCGTCCATGTCGTAGGCCACGGATTTGAGCTTCCGGAGCCAGAAACTCACGGGCTTGTCCCTGAGTTGCTTCTCTTCGGCATCTTCCAGCAGGGCCTGGATCGTTGAGAGCGTGGACGCGAGCTGCTGCAGCTCCCCCCGGACTCCCCTGTACAGTCTGAACTCGTCCACGCCAGCGGCGATCAGCCTCTCGAAGAGCCCCTGCATGAAGGCCGACAAGACCGCCTGCCCTGCCATTCGCGAGCATCTAATGAAGCTCCCGGTGTCTGGAGTGGTGGGAAAGGGTACGTGGAGGACTTTGCTTCTTGTTCTTGGCTTCCTTCCTGTTGCTGTTCAACATTGACCTCCTCTCGCGAGTAGTCAACAGAGGAACGAGAGCACGAAGTCACTGGCGGAGTTGCAAGACTTTTTTGGTTCGTGCGTTATCCACGGTCGATTTCTAGTTAGCCCATCAACTTAAATTTATAATCAGAACGTTCTTCATCTTTTACTTTCTTGCACGTCTAGTCCTCTTGACCGATGATTACAGATTCCTCGGTTGTCTTACTGACGTGACTGGCTTTCTCTCTCATTCACGTCAGCTTAAGTTGGCCACGTCAGCTTAAAAATTTTAAAAATTAATAAAAAAATAGAAAACTATCCATGTCATTAAAAAAATAAAAAAAAAGAGTTAGAGAGAGAGGAAGGAGGACGATCCGCCCCCTCCGGTAGTGCAAGAGAGACGGGGAAGGGGGCGACCGCCCCCTTCCCTCTCTCTCTCGCCGTGCGGGAGAGAGGAAGGAGGGGGGCGGTCGCCCCCCTCCGGTCGAGCTCGCCGCGTCGTGCGGGAGAGAGGAGGGGGGCGGTCACCGGGCGGTCGCCCCCCTCCCTCTCTCTCTAACTTTTTTTTTATTTTTTTAATGACGTGGATAATTTCATATTTTTTATTAATTTTTAAAATTTTTAAACTGAAGAGAGAAAGTCGGTCACGCCAACAAGATAACCGGAGAACCTGTGATTACTGGTCAAGAGGACTAGACGTACGAGAAAGTGAAAGATGGAGGACGTTCTAATTATAAATTGAAGTTGATGGATCAATTAGAAATCGACTCAAAGTTGAAAAATGATTCGTGTAATTTACTCCTGTATGGACGGTTGAAACGGGAGAGATGCGGAGGAATGAATCCAACTTCGATATCATACACTTCTGCAACATTAACAAATTTTTTTGTACAAAATGTGCCAGACATGACAAGAGTGGCCTCATCATTGGACATTATCACATAAGGATTAAACTTACCAAACGGGTGTACAAATTAAATACGAGAAGGTAAAATATGATTAGTTGATTTTTTTTGTAACTTAATTTCTTGATATTGAGATACATAAGCTTCAATTAAGTAGGACATAAATGTCTTTTGGAAGCAATTAACAAATGTTGTATGGTCTTAAGGCCACTCATAATTTTTTTTACGACCATCAGCGTGATCACATAAAGCTTCACAAAAATAAAATGTACAATAGCAACTAAAGAATCTCGGATTGATCTATGAAAAAAAAAATTAACAAAAAAAAACAGTATGTAAATACAAGGAAAGCTCAATCGGCCATATGCAAATCCTCCTTTTCATCATAAAAGTACAAACGATTGGGGGAAGAAAACCGGCGATCGGATGCGGTTGCAGATAGGTTTATTTGTTGACAATATGTCCATGCACAAAGGCTGATCAATTCGAAGAAACTATATTGTTCTAAACATCTTGGATTTTTTTTAGAAGTAAAACATCTTGGATTCTTTTGCTCGTTGACAAGTGCTGCTATATGTTGTTTTTCTTTTTCAGCTGACGAGGTAGCTGCACAACCGAGTCGATTACAGCATTCAAGTGTCTCAACCTAAAGAGGGAAAAATACCATAAATCAACACGATATTACAGAAGAAGCAATTAAGTCCGCATTATAGAAAGTAGTAGCGGAGCAAATCCAACCGTTTTCTTAATAAAATGATGAATTTATGTAAGAATTAAAATGCAAGAAAACTGAAAAATAATGGGCCAAATTTTGCACATCCTAGAACAAATAGTTACTATTGTACTCCAGGTTTGGCATATGCTAACGCGTGTGTGCAGTTCCCAATTACAAGCATTTAGTTCCTTGAGGCACAGACATACCAAGGCATAACAATTATTTCAATATCAAGGGAAAAGCTAATACCATCTAAGTTAGTGATCACAAGTAATCTGAAAAAAAGGAAACAAAAAAACAAGATGTAGAGGAGCAACGCATGCAAGCACTACAGAACAATTCACATATGGTTAATTGTGAGATGTTTGGCACACTAAGATATGTGTCATTCGCTAAAGTCCATTCTGAAGAAAACAAGAGCTGAAATTTCGATGTTAAAACCCCTCAGGTATCTTGTCTTCAACACTGAACATCAATTATAATTATATTTCACCGATAAATAAACCCATAAAACCCCAAATTTGTCATCAACCACAAAATGAAACAAGTGTTTTCTGCATCATTCAGAACGAAATTAGGGGTTCTCAATAATAAGACAAGCTATTGCAATGCAATCTAGTTTAACGGTTTGTTTCTTCAAAAGAAAGAAATAGCATCAGGAAGCAAGATATAACTTGTGGGAATATGGACCCTGCATTCATAGCTTCTTTCAAGAATGATTTAGCAAAAAGTTCAATAATGTTCGCAAATTTTTTTGTTGATTAAAGTTCACAATTTAAAATGATATTGTGGTTTATAACCAGTTTTAGCATACTTAAGATCTTTCTTACAAATCCTTTACCTTCAGGTTTTGCTTTTGTTACTTTATGTTTGAATGTGTAAATTGTAATAGACATCAAATTTTGCAAGCTTGTCCTCTAGAAAAATTAATCTTACATTGTGAGCATAAACTACATTTCCTCAATAAAAAGCATAAACTTAATTGATGACAATTATCTCAAACATTTCCCATTACCAATTTCAACCGGCTATCAAGTAGAAATCATTTTAAATTACATAAACATTCGCCTCACGCTCTCAGAGCAGTGGTTGGAAAACTTCCTTCAGCCCTTGGGTAGTTTAGAGGGTAGCTTCCCAGACCCATCCCAAAGTGATGCAAGGATATGGAACACTGACCAGTTCTTAGTTTGGCAGGCACACAACCTGCAAGCTATGGATAGCCACTCGATTGACATGGACTTCCGCACAGACTATAACCTCATATGGCAAAATCGTATTCCAATAAGGGTCAAGAGATTTGCATGGCTGTTGAGAAGATCGTCTCTCAACCCCTATCTATAATTTTCAATGAGGTAATCATTTCTCATGCTTTTGTGATGCACTGGAAGAAGACGTCGAGCACTCATTTTTTGACTGCTTGGTGGCAAAGGAAGGTCGGCTAGATCTGGTTGCTCGTGCATTGATGCACGATCATCCATCACGTTTTGGAAGACCTTCCAATCAGGTGGTTTTAATTCACATCGTGAGTTTATGTTTCAAGACATCGTCATGGATTCCTTTTGCTTTCTTATGGACCATTTTGGTCCGGCATAATGGGTGTACTTTCATGGGAAAACATTGCTATGTTGTAAACATTGTAGCTCTAGCAAACTGGATGTTCAGGGAGTGGAAGAAGAGTTTATTTTGTTCCGTCATCTAAATGTACTATACGTTTGACAATCAAAAGTATAAGGCAGTCATCCTTTGCCACTTCTCAGAAAGATCTTATTCGAATATTTGTAATATATATATATATATATATATATATATCGTCTAGAACTTTTATCTCCATTCTCATTCAAGGCAAGTGATATGGAATGTTGGATGAAAATTTCAAATTCCTCAAAGAGAAACTCAGATTTCAGTTTGGATTTTGGATATCAAAAGGTACCTTAGAAAAACATCATGTCACAAGGCTTCAGCTGAAAACAAGATACATAAATAACTTTGTCTTTGTGTTTCACTTTTGTGGGGAGTGAGAGCCTCCACACATTTCACCTTGTTGCAATATTAAAACATAGGCTGAAGGATCTACAGTGTTAAGGTATTCTGTAGATTAAGATAGAAATAATAGGAATTCCTTCTTCAGGGACTAACATGACACTTATTCTTTGTAATGTGTTAAATGGCCATAAATAAATTGTTGGCAGAGAGTAGAGAACTGTACAACTAAATCATTGAGCAATAAAGAAAATGGACACAGAACACTCCAAGGATTAAGAAACTGTAACTGCACTAAAGCCCAAGAAAATTTTAAGAAGATTGAACAAGATAGAAACAAGGATGAGGCTTGTAATTAAATGGGGCAACAATTCTTTTGAAATAACTTAAACAGGAAGAAAAAAGAACAATTATAGAACCTCTGGGCCCGATGCTGGACACTACAAAAACTTCTCATATTCTAATTTGGAGTTTGGTACTGGATAGATGGAGGTGATTTTTTACTCAATTCAAGGAATCATGACCTAATGCATCATCATGTTGGGTTTAGAACATATACTTTCCAAAACTATTATGCTGATAGATTATAGTTTAGTCTCATATTCTCCTTAAAAAAAAGGGTTGTCCCGTATTGAATATTTTCTGTGGTCCATTTGATGTTATGAACCACACACATAAATCACCTACTGACCACAACAAGAACTGGAAATCAGGAGATACTGATTAACCACTAAAGAACATCCAAGAGAAAAAGATTGCACACAGAAGGTACAGATTAACCACTAAACGGAAATCAGGAACAAAGCACAAAACAACAATTTCCCGCACCACATGTTTTCAAAGATACAGGATACAGTTGGGACTTGGGAGAAACTCCAATTTCTGATTTATGAACTAAGAATGTAAAAGCAAAAGAAATGGGCAGAACATGCATTTTTTTAGGGGAGCAAACATATGCATAATTATATCAATGACTGTGATGACATACCAGAATTGGCAATTAAACTTGGTCTTGTCAATGGCACATGCAAACTATGCAAAAGTGCATACTAAGATCATAATTACTGAAAACCATGAATAAAAATCAGATTAAAACCATGACAGTCAAGTTTCAAAACATACAATACTAGGAAGAAGTCAAGCACAATACCACTAAAGCCATGTTTAGGTAGTCTGAGAACTTCTTTGCAGAGCTGCCTCGTGCTCCATTCGACGTCGTTCCCTCTTGAACATCACAAGGAACATAAAGAATACGTTGAAATGTCATATTATCTTTGAAAAAAAATAAATGTCATATTATTGCTTCTGCTAGAAGACAATACACATTGCCAGCCCCTTAGGTCATGGAAATTAGCTGAGAACAAGAATAAAGAACATAAAATATTAACAATATACATGATAATGCTTATAGCAAACTATGCAAGAGTCCTTTGAACCTAGCCTCTATCTCCCTTTTGATTTAATGGCTCTTTGAGAAGTGAATGCAAATAAAAGATGAAGCATAAGTTAATCAGTCAAAGATGTTCACTTAACATGTAACTTAAAAGAGTTCAGTATTAACAAGGGTAGTTTGATCAGTTATGGCAGATAAACAGCAGAATCAGAAAAGAGATTAAACTGAGTGCTTACCCTCCTTTCCCAATAAGGATGAAAGCACACAAAATCATAAACCGGGGAGATGGTGTTCATCAATATCAGGTTCACACCAGTGAACACCAAGAGCCCAGTCATGGGTCTCGCTCTGTGAGGCATCCTCTTTTTGTCCTTTTTTTATCCAAGATAGTTCTCGATGTTCCAGAATAACTCTTGTTCAAGTGCTTGATAAGAATCTCTACATGGCACACAAATACCACATACTATTAATGGGAGCAATGTTGTCAAACACGTAAAACACATGAACATGTAACCGATTCAACAAGATTTTTTTATATATTAATTTTTTATATACTTGTGTTTCCAACTCCAGAACCAGATGTCATTTTTCCTTTACCTAAATCTGTAACACATTTGTAACATTCTATACAAGCATACAACATAATCAAAATCTAATTCAAACCTAATTAAGCATGCAAGGACAACAACTATTACTTTTATAATCCTAACTTAAAGTTTTAAACAAGCTTAAACATTTACTTATATAATCCTATATTCTTCTAAAAAATATATAATCCTATATTCCTATTCCTGACTTGAAGTCATAGACTCATACACCTGTCTCCCTCTTCACGGCTTGCGAGCCTTGCACGAGCAGGGAGACCTCGGTGCAGGCCTCCCTGCTCGCGAGCAGGGAACAGAGCAGGCCTCCCTGCTGCACTGCACGAGCAGGGAGACCTTGGTGCCTCTCTGCTCGCGAGCAAGGAGCCCTGTGCTGCTCCCTGTTCGTGAACAGGGAGCAGGAGCAGGGACTGCTCACCTGCGCGCTGAGGTAGCGACCAGGGAGACCGGCGACAGAAAAGAATGGCACCAGAAAAAGGATAGCGCCGTGTGACAGAAAACGAACGGCAACTGCGAGAGAGAGATTGAGGGAGGGAGGAGTAATGGAGTACCGGCAATTCACGGCGAGCGGCAGCAACGCGAGCAGCGCACAGCGGCAGACTCTGCCGGCTGGAGCACACGGCGGCAGGCGGATGCAACAAACGGCGGCAGGCGGCAGCACACGGCGGCAGGCGGCAGCAACGCACGACGGCAGGCGGACGTAACTAGGGCGTCGTGTTTTTCTTCTTCCTTAGTGGCTTTGGACTCACGTGGTCACACCACTTGACCACTAACTCGGCTCAAAACAAAAGTTGGGATCGCCGGCAGGCTGTGTATCTTGTGAGATGTAACAATGGCGTCGGCCCCCCTCAAATACCCCAATTTGGGGTGAATTCACGAGAAGAAGAAAATGGCAGGCTGTGTATCGTATGAAATGTAAATCAAATCAATTTAGCAAATTGATTTAAGTAAGAAGACAACCAAGAAAAGTGTCAGGGTAATAGGATGCTTTCAGCGAGGAATTTAAGTCACAATTTCAAACCAACAGCATGACTTCAATCGAAGGGATTGCTTCACCGATCAGAGGCCATAAATTTTCCAAATTTAATGGACCCGCAATATATCAACGAGCACATTTCATCGAACATTTGTCGAGCAAACAAAAGGATGGCCCACAACGACGCATTGTCCACAAAGAATGGAAAAAACCACGACGCGCAAGCAAAGATGGAGAAGCGAGAACTCACCTAGTCCATGTAGGTCGATCGTAAGGACTCGTGTGCCTCGACGGCGGTGGCAGTGAACGCAAGGGGAGGAAGAACGGAAGCAAGGGGCAAAAGACGGAGCAGCACACCGGCGAGCAGAGCAGACGACGCCACTCCTCCCAAGTCCGCCGTCACTTTCCGTTTCGTGCACAGGATTCCACGAGGAGCCCCAAATTTGTAGGACTCGTCAGTGCTTGGCATAGGAATAAAAAATGTATAACATATTATTCATTCATTTAAAATTAAACAAAAATAATAATTGAAGTAGAATTCAATATGTTATAAAGTTCAATCAATTGTTTTAACCTATTTTAATATTTCATTTGAGAAGATAAATCACTAACCTGTTTTTTTCTCTAATTTTTATTTTTTGTTAACATCAATTTTTTTCTAACCAAATACAGTTTAAAAAAATATTTTTAATAATAATAATAGGGAATAAAGATGCCAAGGCAATTTTTTTTCACACATGTGTGGCTTATCGTTGGATCTCAATCCAATGGCCACAAATAATGTATGATTTAGCAACTCTTTTTGTCTTGAGCCGGTTAGCAGCGCAGTTCAGCGGGTTCATCAGCTGTTGCAGCCGGGTCAGATTGGCTCAAAAATTGCTTCATTCCAGATCTCTCTATCTCCTCATCGCCATGGCAGTCACACGACTCACACCCTCTCCCTGGTCTCACCTTGCCGCCTTCGGCCGCCTGCTTCATCTCCTCATCTCGTGCCATCTCGCCGCCCTCGCAAAGGAGGACCTGTCCTTTTGCCCAAAAGACAGATAACTCTAACCCCCTCCCTTCCGCCATTGTTCCTACGTCAAGCCTTCTTGTTCATTTCAGTCTTCCTGTGTCAACCTTGACGTCAACCCCTTCATCTTCCAACTCAAAGTTTGCATTACTATAAATTTTAAGATTCTAACAACTCAGTGCGCCTATGTAAGTCTTGAAATGCCGTATTCTAAACAAATAGAAAGAAACCTTATTCTAAAAAAAAGGGAAGGAAAAAATAACACTATTATCCAAAAAAACAAACATAAAGAAAGACCTTGTATGCCATTGGATCATAAGGTCTCTAACTCCATCTGTTTTACTTTTGTGCTAAGACTATTTTTCCTAAGATTTCTTTTATGTTAATATAATATAATATAACGATCGTAGTCCATGGATCGTGCTCTAAAGAGACAAGCGGTTGAGATCAACTAGTTTTGGATTTTTCTATATGGATACTTCTTTAGTTTTAAGTAGGGTGTTAACGGATCTGACCCGACCCAACTTAATTTTAATCGGATCGAATCGGATCAAGTTGACTCGGTTCAGGGAGGGTTAGATCGGGTCGATGGTCGGCTTACCCGACCAATATTTTTAAAAAAAAAATTCTTATTTTTTATTATTTAATATAAAAATTATTATATAATATTTATTTAAAAAGCATAAAATAATGTGATAAATATTATGTTACATATTTAAATTTTATTTTAATATATTTTGTATACAAATATAAGTTAAAAACTAAATAATAATAAAATATCGGATCGTCGGGTTGAGGTCGAGGCGGTTCGAGTCCGACCTGACCATTGACCCGATTGTCGGGTCCAACCTGCTGAACATTCCTATTTAAAATAATAATAAATTTAAAATATATTTTAAAATAATTATTATAGTTTAGATTTCCTCCACATTTCTTCTGACTCAATAACAATAATTTTAGTAGGGGTGTTCAGCGGGTCATCCCGCGAACCCGATGATCCGACCTGATCTCAACCCGACCTTGAATCGGGTCGAGTACATGTCAAAATTTTTCAACCCGAGTTGACCCGACCCAACCCGAATACCCAACCTTTTTAATTTTTTAAATTTTTTAATTTTCATACTATATTTTGTACTAAAAATTTTAAAAAGTATCAAAGTAAAATATTTTAAATGTGTAAAATAACATATAAATATTTTAAAAATTATTTTATGCTTTTAAAATAAATATTATATTTTTATACTAAATAATAGAAAAGGTAAGTAAAAAAATTTTAAAAAAAAGAAATAACCCGACCACTCGACCCGATCCCGATCCAACTAGGGCTGAGCAAACCCGGTATCGGGTCCGGGTCTAAGCGGACCCAGTCTCGACTCGGATTATGTCGAGTGAAAAATTTTTCGACTCAGTGCCGGACCCGAACTCGGCCGGATCCGGTTCCGGATAAGACCCGACAATCAGGGAATGTCATCGGGTTTGCGGCCGAGAATTGTAGGACGGACGCCGAAGATCGGCTCCAATGGCCAGATCCTACGCCTGCGGCCGGATCGGCTCACCTGGGGGTTGATCCGACGTCGGATCTGTCCACTGGCGGTCGGATCGGCCGCCAGTGGCCAAATTCGACCGTCGAATCCGACGCCAGGCGAATAGGCGCCACGATCTGGCGCCTCTGGCGCCTGGCGGCCGGATCCGGCTGCCAGGGCGGATCCGATGCTTGGCGGCCAGATCTGGCCGCCAGGCGCCAGATCCGACGCCTGACGGCCGATCCCACCGCCAAGTGCTAGATCTGACGCCTGCCCACCGAATCCAGTCGTCAGACGCCTAACGGCCGATCCGGCCATCAGGGGCCTGATCGCGTAGCTCGTGATGATCGAGTAGAGAGAGAGAGGGGGGAGGTCGGCCGAAGTGGCAGAGTCGTCGTCGTTGGCTCGCTGTCGCTGCCGCCTTGAGAGAGAGAGGGAGAGGGCGAGAGAGATGGGAGGGAGAGGGCGTGAGAGTCTGAGAGTGAGACGGAGAGAGATGGGAGAGAGAAAATGAGAGGGTGAAATGAAAAAATCACGTGGAATGAGGTTTATATACTGAACAGGTAACCGGGTCGGGTTCGGGTCGGGTATTGGGATGGCAAACCTAGTCCTGACCCGAAACCCGCCGAGTTTTCTATCATTTGGATCTGGTTCCAGCGCGAATTTGATCCGGGTCAAATTATTTCTCTATTTTTTCGGGTCGGAACGGTCCGGATCGATCGGACCATGATCCATCCCGATCCGAGCCCGGTCGAGTTGGATTGGATCCATCCCTCCAAAGAGGGCTGAACCATCCTGACCCGAAATCGGGTCGGATCGAGTCAAACCCGACTCGCGAACACCCCTAAATTTTAGTTATGATATTTATGATAAAACATTTAGTGGAAAAAAATTATAGGACATAGAAAATGATTCTCATTTGTCCTAAGACTTTTTCCTTTATAATATACTATAGAGAGAGAAATATAGATATAGATTGGTATTCTTATTAGATTACAAAATAAATGTAATAATCATCATTATTTTTTTAATTATCTTTCTTCTCAACCACCAGAGATATTATTATTTAAGTAATCATTATTGTTGTTATTGTCATTATTATAGTTTTAATTAGATTACATAGTTATTATTTAGATATATTAATTATTATATCATAGTTAAATATGCTAATACAAAAAAACTAATGATTTAAGTATTTCAATATTGATACGATATAGTTATAATTTTGATGGTTAAATAATCTAGTTTTAAGAAATAAGTTATAATGTATTTAGTTTATTGGCTCGGGAAAAGATTACAGTGATTTTATAAATATTTAATTAATAATTTTAGAACTTTAACAAATTATAGTTTTATTAGTTTATATATGTGTGTGTATGAATGTATGCATTTGTGTATGATCTAGATATTGCTAGATATAGATAGTTAAATATGCTACTATAATAAATTAACGGTTTTAGTTTTTAGATACTAATACGATACAGTTATAATTTTTCTGCTTTAATAATATGTTTGGTTATAGTAAATTATAATTTTTAGTGTAGTTATTGCTTTTAATAATCAGTGTATTTTTTTATTTTGAGCAATTGCTCCTGCTGCAATAACTATGACAACCCAAATTTTCGTAAAATTTAAAACTTTTGTTTAATGTTAACGTCGGACTTTCGGGCGACCGAAATCAAAGCGAGTGCCAAATGTCACAATGAAGTCGGCAGCTCAGCCACACACCACCAGATGCACCACTAGACGATCAAAATACTTTCGGACATCCGGAAGTCCAACAAACCGAAGTCGAAAGAGATCGGTCTTATTTTTTCTTTCGTTCTCTCATTACATCCTCATAATGACGGATTATTTGTAACTCTCCCACCATGATCATGGAGACTATAGAGATTCTTCATAAACCCTAAACCCTCACGCAAAACGAAGACCATAAAAGCTCCATTTTCTTTGCCTCTCCTCTCTTCTTTTCCATCTCACACTTCCTCCATTTTTCTTCTTGTGTCTGCTCTGCATTCAGCCTTGGCCAGAAAGACGAGGGGGCAGGTTCTACAAGTGATGAAGGTGCAAGACAACAAGGAGGGAGAAGGGGACATGGCTAGAGCTTGAATTGACAAGAAGAAGAACCACATGATCATGTGTGTTTTCAGAATCTAAGTCATGGGCTATGATGAAATTGCATTATCTAAGGACCTCGTTAAATTTAAGATTTATGCTATTTGGGAGTAGAGACCATATTATATGATTTTATGGAGTTTCATATTCGATTTCAGTGACCTTACATTTCGGACGAATGTTAATACATGATATTATGATTTGTCCACGTGATGAATGATTAAAATATGTTAAAGTACGACTTGGAAAGTTCATTTTATGTCTCTAAGATGATATTTCATGCTGACTCAAAACTAGGTTAGATTGGAAATCATTTTATGCTTGATGACAAGAAAGCTTAACAAGTTACAACCTACGAAAGAAATTATATGCATACTATGTTTAGAATATGATTTATGCTTATACATGCTTCTGAATCATATTGTATGTTAGGGATTATGTAGGATATGCTTAGATCTATGTTTTGATTATAACACTAATTGAAAACTTAAGAATTTCGCAATGACTTACGACCCTATCGAACTAAAGCAGATGACCGAAACCTTTTCGGACGTTCGATTCGGCTAGACAGGAGTATAGCGACAACTATATCAGACGATCGAAACTCGATCGATCGATCGATATAGGCTAGAACTAAAGTACGAAATCCTTTCAGACGATCGAACTGGAAAAATGTCGAGACTTGTTAATTGCAGTGGATCATCTCATCGGAAAGACTTTCGACAATCAATGGAGAAGTCCGATCGACCGAGGAAGAAGATGACACTATTCATAACGGATGATCGGTCTAGTTTCGGCCAATCAAAACTTATGATTGAAAGTCCGAAAGACCTACTCATGTGAAAATGAATGATCCCCCTCGGTCGACAGCACACGATCTTGAAATGAATAAAGAATGAACTCCGAATGGATGACCGCTCACCTTCTGGCGACCAAAGAACACTAATAAATGAGCGTTCACGACTTTTCGAACGATCGCTGAATGGACTTAAAACGGACTATCGCTCGATTTTCGGACGTCCGTTATGTGGACAGGAAGAATACTATTTTAATCGAACTCTCTAATTTGATAAGCTTTCATCTACCTGATTGAAATCGAATGGTATGAACCTAAAGATGAATCAGAGCTATGCTACCTACAACCTTAATCAATCCACGGATTGAAAGGAAAGAGCTCTTCTAAGTTATGAACAATATGAAAGAACATGAATGTCTAAAGATAAATGAAAGGATTTTGTCCTCGTGAACATGAGTATGAACAAGAATTATGAACACGAACTATGGCGTCCTTCAATTTCTTTTGGCGCCACAAGGGGTGAAACCGGAAAATCAATCGTTTAAATTTGAATTCAAAACTACAACGGAAACCAACGTTTCAAAAATAAACTAACTCTGGAAATTTTCAAAAATTTTGGCATGATGTGTGCATAAATTCGCATATACGTCATATACAACAATTCATATAGTTCTCATTTCAACAATTAACTTCAAACTGTAATCATCACAGGCAGTTATAAAATCATTACTGGCAATTTATCATATAGCTAGAATCGTGGGACGCATGCCCAAAATAGTGAGTCTCAAGCTCACCCTCGAATCAAAATCACGAGTCAGATGCTCGTAAATCATATGACGTGAGCGTCCTTTGCCCACACAATTATCCATCATTTTCAAAATCTTTCAAAACATTCATCAAGTAATAAATCCGTATAAGAAAGCTCAATGAAACACAAAATTAGCCATTCAATAATCACGCCTCTCACACATGCTCATTTCTTAGCCCTTTTACATTTCTTATTTCATGCTATACAAGCTTTCATTCATCGCCTGAAAAAAAAATAAACAGGAGGAGTGAGCATAAAGAGGCTCAGTGAGTAAAATGACTATCTCAAATATTAAAATACCAAAGGAAAAATCAATCTTTTCATTTCAGAAGTTATTTCCAACCCTTTTTTCATTTCACTAAGTAAATTCATTTAAATAATGCTCATACCGAAATGAATGCCATGGATGCATACACATGATAGTAAAATAACATCATAAGATTTGGGGAACATCATCAAACACGGATATCCATATCACTCGTCAATCGAGTGCTTCTTCACACACCCCTCGTGAGTGCTTCTTCACACACCCCTCATGTCACTATATCGCCACAGGGTGGTTGTTCTCATTCCGTCCCTCGTGTCACTATATCGTCACAGAACATTGAACCGCTCCTCATGTCACTATATCGACACAGACCATGTTTCTTTTCTTTTTCCATTCCATCCCTCGTATCACTATATCGCCACAGGATGGTTGTTCTAATTCCACCCTTCGTGTCACTATATCGACACAGGGCAAACCGGACCCCAACCCTTGGTGTCACTATATCGACACAGAGCAAACCGGACCCCAACCAGTCTACTCAGAGTTGCCAATTCTATGAGGTGAAAACACTCCGCCTTATGCGGGTTTTTACATGTAATGCACATGATGCATGTATGCAGTTTCTAAATAGAAGTTTAGAATTAGAAACCATCATATAAATTTTCCTTTTCAAAAATTAAATATTCACTTCAATTTCACAAGCATAAACTTCGACGGATTTTTCAAAATTCATAATAAAATATCACAAGTCATATGATGACACACATATGAAGCATATAATTATATGAATATGCATGAAGGAAACTTATCACGAAAATCTATTCCACATCAGATGGAACAATGTCTTCACCCCAAAGGGTTTAGCAATTCATATCAATTGAGATAAGTTCTCTCGCCTTGGATTCGTCGAGTTTTAAATTATCTCCTCGTCCGAATCCAATTAAAAGTAAACACAACCTATCACATTCGTTACTTGATTAATTAATATTATAAAATAAATTTGGTAATTCACTATTCACAACTGCTCGCGCGTGCTTATCATAAATCAAGTCCTATTATTAATTTTCTATAATACTTATCAAAAAGGAAACATAGGCCTCGTCGTCTAGTAATGACCTAATCAATTCAAACAACCCACGAACTATCGCTTTCCGATTAGCAACCTCCTATAAGCGAAATTCAACCAAATTTTAAATAAAATGTAATTAGAACCTTAACTATATTATAATAATTATTTTTAATTGTCCGACATTCATACCACGACCACTGTAATCACTGCTCTCCAAAATCAACACCACACTTGTCAAAATGTTGAAAGGCCGTCGAATGCCTTTTTCATCCAAAAAAAAATAAGTTACTTCAAATTTATTCACATCACAGAAATCTAATCAAATGCACATTCTTATTCGCTTACCAACCACGATATGATAACGAGTCACTGAAAGAGACGTCGGAGAATGATCAGAATCCGAAACAACCTAAAATAAAATATTAGCGAT
Organism: Pontederia crassipes; assembly: GCA_030549335.1. Lineage (NCBI taxonomy): Eukaryota > Viridiplantae > Streptophyta > Magnoliopsida > Commelinales > Pontederiaceae > Pontederia > Pontederia crassipes. Next base: position 45,267,603 of record CM060190.1, read on the forward strand.
CAATTTTATACGGACAGCAACCTAATTCCTTTTTGGAGAATGTGTGCACCTACTAAAACGTCGAGATGAGCTCGACCGAAGTTCACCTTCTGTTCGCCGGAAAGTTCGTCGGAAAAGTTCGTCAAAAAACCCCAATCTCGGCCTCCTATATGATTTGAACAAAAACAAGATCAAAATCCCTCCAAATGATCCTAATTGACCTAAGAATGATGTACAACTCACCAGGAAAAGAATCGGTGCGAGTCGGAATCAGAATCCGCTGGCGGGTTTTTTGACCTCTTCGCATTTTTCTCTCACTACGTCATGCACGATGGACCAATCATCGCATACTATATATCAAAACGTTCGTCTCGTCATCCTCTTTCCATCGATACTTCTTGCACGAAAAATGGTGTCCGGACGGGGGAGAAATCGCGGCCGAAAGTGGTGGCGGTGGCTGGACCTGTGCGGTATTGTAGCAGCTCGGGGTTGAAGACGATGCATTTATTCTTTTTTTTATACTGACCTTCACTGCAAAAATGTCTAAAATGCCCCTGACCTTTAGAAAAATGACACCTTTTTTAAAAAAATTATTACAATACCCATAACAAAAATTTCGTCCTCGAAATTCAAACTAACCTGAAGATAAAAAATGTAACATTCCCCGCCAGTGTGTGATATTGTCTGCTCTGGGCCTTGCCCGCACGGTTTTTTCAAAACACGTCACACTTGGTGAAGGACATGTTCCCATATATACCCAGCATCTCTCCCATGACTTATGCATGTGGGACTAATCCAAGGCATGCCCCATGCATCCTTCCCCCCTTAGGGGACTCAATGCCCTCGTTAAGTGATCGCACCTCACCATGCACAGAGGCTCACGCGGAGTGGCTCTGATACCATATGTAACATTCTCCGACAGCGTGTGATATTATCCGCTCTGGGCCTCGGCCCGCACGATTTTATCAAAACGCGTCACACCTGGTGAATGACATATTTCCATATATACTCAGCATCTCTCTCGTGACTTATGCATGTGGGACTAATCAAAGGCATGCCCCATCATCAAAAGTCCCACATGCATAAGTCACGTTAGAGATGCTGGGTATATATGAGAACATGTTCTTCACCAAGTGTGACACGTTTTGAGAAAACCGTGCGAGTTTAGGTCCAAAACGAACAATATCACATGCTAGTGGGGAATGTTACGAGAAAAGATGAGAATAGCTTTTCAGCATATCCTCCTCCAAATCTCATGTAGCCTCTCTCTCTGTATGATTCTTCCATTGTACTCTAACCATAGGTATCGCACGTCTGCGTAACTGTCGCACCTCACGTGCTAATATCTGAGCGGGCTCCTCCCGATATGTCATATTCTCATTTATCTCCACTGGTTGTACCTCAATCTGCTGATCTCCTCTAAGCAAACACTTTCTAAGTATCGATATGTGAAACACATTATGAATCTTCGCTAATGGTGGTGGCAAGGCAAGACGATAAGCCATGGGTCCTACTCTCTCAAGCACCTCGTAGAGTTCGATAAATCTAGGGCTCAACTTTCCTTTCTTTTCAAATCGAAGGACACCTTTCCAAGGAGAAATCTTCAAGAAAACTTTATCTCTGACTGCATATTATCTCTCACGTCGTGACTTGTCCGCTAGTGCTTTCTGATGTTTCTGAGCTTCCTTTATTTTTTTCGTATAATGCCAATCTTGTCCACTGTCTCTTGAACTAAGTCCACATCGGTTAATTATTTTTCACCCTCTTCATCCCAACAAATGGGGGTACGACATCTCCGGTCATATACTTGATTGGATGCGTGCAGAGTTGATATGTGTGCGGCAACTATAATTCGGTGGCGTGTGCACATGATTATCTTATTATTTAGTTTGAGTCTTCCACTTTTCTTTATATCGAATTGTATTTGGACTATTATGGACTTATTATTATTGTAATAATTTTTTTAAGGTGCACATTGATGTATTTTTTAAGGTACACTATTATGTGCACTATTATGTGCACATTGATGTATTTTTTTAAGGTACACTATTATGTGCACATTGATGTATTTTTTATTCATTTAACTTTCATATTTTTATTGTAATAATTTTTTTAAGGTCTTTCATTTATACGTCACTCTTATTGACTATTTGAATCAATAAGATAAATAACAATGTGAAAGAACGATAATGTTAACTTTAGTATTTCAGTGAATCGACAGGTTAGCAGGCTTGACAATTAACTTAGATCGTACGTGTCGATAGAGGAGATTAGCATATTTCCCAATATTTCTATTATATTTATGTTGAAATTTCAAATCTCGACTCAAGAATGACTTAATGAGAGGAGATTCAAGAGATTTAACTTATAAGAATATTCTTATCTACATTTTAAAAAATTTGTGACGAACTTTTATGATATTAATTGAACAAATGATAGATTTTTTTCCAAAAGTACTTTTCAAGCACAGGTGCTTTTCTTCTATTAGACAATTTTTATTCTTTACGCCAGTCTTTAAAATCAAGAAAATACAAAAAAAAATACATTTGTACCTATTCCTACAATTTATTGTTATGTTTTTTTAGTGAAATATACTGAAAAAATTAGTTACTAATAGATCGAAATGGCGTCGTACGATTCATGTAGCCGACCCCACCTAATGGGATAAGACTTTGTTGTTGTTATTGTTTTTTTAGTGAAAACTAAGTTTAGCCTGTCTTAACTTAACCTAGTGAAAATTAAGTTTAATCTATCTTTTTATAGCTTAATTTGTGAATTTGATCAAAGTACCTCACTGAAAAACTGTGTAATTACAGACGTTGTTATGTATTTATGTTTATGTATTTTAAAATTTGTAACGAAAAATATTTGCTTGTGCAGTTATTGCCTGCTACCTACAGTTGTCTATTAAACTTTTGATCACAATACTTTAATAATTGCCCTTGAGAATTATGGATTCGCTGCTCATATTTCATACAAATTTCTATAATTCATATCAGCAACCACCTTTGGATGGTTGCAGTTGCAGAAAAGGATTTTAAAATACATTTTAATAATAATGCTGTCAAAAGAATCTTTTCACATTGTCAAACAAATCCCGTGGGGCCCGTTCAAATGTCTTGTTTCTTAGGCAGCACCGAGTGGATATTATATATATGCCTCTGATCCCGTCCGGTGACGCCGAGGGGAGTGAGGACTGAGGACCAACCTCCAACTAAGCGGGCCGCCAACTGTTCGTTGGGCGCTCCACAAGATTCCTGGTCAGTGTCAACTGCGAGCTCCTTCCCTCCTCTCTATCCACACCCAACAATGGCGACGGGCATCGAGTCCTTTGCCTCCGTCCTCCTCCTCCTCCTCTTTCTCCTCCTAATCGACGCGCCAATCTCCAGGTCGCATCAGCTTGAAGGAGTACGTACCGTTCGTCTTCCGCTCTTTCCCTTCTTGGTCGATCAAATCTTCTCGGTTTAATTCGGTCTGCGTTTCGTGCGCAAGTTCTGCGCCATCGATGGAGGAGCAGAAGATTGCGGGACGCCTTCTGATTCCGCCGCTGCCAGGATCCTGATCAAGGGCGGGACGGTCGTCAACGCCCATCACAAGGAGGTCGCCGATGTGTACGTCGAGGACGGAATCATCGTCTCCGTGAGACCTGATATTAAGGCAAGAAGTGGTCGATTTCTCCGCTTAATCGCCTTGTTTCGGTTTTGTACTGTTGTTGGGTCCTATTCTTTTTGTGTTGATCGTGTTAATGCAACAGGCACTTGAGAATTTACATGGTTGGATCGATCCATAATATTAAACCATATAATTTAGAGTTTGGAGGCATCGACAAGCTTTTTCTTTTTTTTCATTTAGGTCAGCAGTTTGTATTGTAGTCAGGATTGATAGTTGTTTTGCATCAGACCAACATTGCTGAGTTAATACTCGTCAGGCATGTATGAAATAATCATCCTTTTAATTGATCTGAGTTGGATTAGAGTCTTTTGTAATTGTGAGAATACGTGCATCTTCTTCACTCCCCTCTAATTGGTTCAGGATGAGAAAGGGAATACTATTTTGGCTTGGGCGTTTTGTAGATATCCCGCAATTCTAAAGTCAAGTAACATGTAAATGAGAAGTAGTCTTTGTTAGAGTTGGTGAATACTTCAGGGCCCCTTATTTCTCACACCGGGTTCGCCCACGTGAGCTTAGGGGAATCTGAGTATTACCCAATTAGCAGTATTGCTGGCGTACGAACGAAAGGGGGGGTTCGGGGGGCCCCGCCCCCCGACGGCGGTCCCGCTCGCCGGTGAGCGGGCGGGGGTTCGGGGGCAGCGCCCCCGAAACCTAGACGGGTTTTGGACTTTTGTTTAGCCAGCCCGTGTGGTTCGGATTAGGTTTTTTCTCTGTTTGTTTGGGTTTTAAACCCGGTTTGGAGAGGCTATTAATAGCCTAATTTCTGATGTAATTTGTGGCGGCGGCTGTAAACCTAAACGATATAGTGGAACCTCTTTGCAGGACGTAGCCCTCATCTCAAGGGTGAACCTGGGTAAATTCGTGTGTCTCCTCTATTTTTCTGCAATCTCTCTGCGATCTTCTCTCCTTGTTCTCGGATTTTCCCATCAGTCTTTGATTTCATGCGTGCTCCAATCAAAGAACAATCCGTCTCAATGTGAAAGACTAGGTTGGCCTTGATATGTAGAGTTGCTTGGTTATCATTGTGCAATGTCTTCGGAGTTATTTGTCATATGCTTGATTATCTTTGTGCAATGTCATTTGAGTTCATTGTGATGTGCCCACGGATGATAAGAGTGCTCTCTGACATAATAACTCATTGCTGGCAGCCTCCATGACATGATATTCTGCTTTCGCCAATTGAATATGAGACCACACTCTGTTTCACAGTCTTTAGAAAAATAGGCTCCCTCCTAATGTAGTGAAATGTCCCGTGACCTAGCAGCTGCTTACTTATTCATCCTCTCAAAATCACTAATAGTGGTCAGATAACGGATGTTGCTTACTAAAAAGAAGAAACAAATTGTTGTTCTCTGTATGTAAAATGAGAGGTATGTGGGTGGTGGTGGGGTGATTCAAAACCCAAAGACAATTCATATTCTATCATGAAGGGTAATGGCATTTTGTGGAATGCCAGAGGGTTGGTAACAAATCAACTCTTGAGCATTGAAGCTACTAGCTAGGGAACGTGTACGGTTTTGGACTGTCCCAGAGCCAAGTATCCAATTGCTGCATCCCAATTTTTTTGCCATGGATCCTACATTAATTGACATGAAATATAATCTAAATAACCAAGCTCTGGCCTAATAATGACTAAGTGGATGCCAGAATGGTTGAGATCAACAATTTATTTCCATTTGCACAAGACAATCCCAAAGTTTTAGTCTCACTCATATCCCAGAAAATTTCTGGCACCTGCATGACATATAGGGCCCCACTACTTGCAAAGGAAGAAGGTATAACACTTACTATTTTTGTGAACATTTCAAATTTCTTCATGGATGAAGGACGACACTCTATAGTATGATACCATACAAAGTGTTGACTGTTTCCGTTGTATTCTTAACCTCTGTTTCTCGATAAGATCTCAATCTGATGATAAAGAAATGCAGGTTGGTGATAAAGTGAAGGTAATAGATGCAACTGGGAAGTATGTCATGCCAGGTGAAAGGATGAACTCGAGGCACAAACATATTTTTGCCACTCCATTATTTGAACTGCAATGACTGAACTATTTGATTTCTGGAATTTTTTGACCATTTTGCAACAGGTGGAATCGATCCTCACACCCACCTGGAGATGGAGTTTATGGGAACTGTGACGATAGATGATTTTTTCTCTGGCCAAGCTGCTGCCTTGGCTGGAGGAACAACCATGCATATTGACTTTGTTATTCCAGTTAATGGGAACCTTTCTGCTGGTTTCCTATCTTATGTGGATAAGGCGAGTAAGTCAGTAATGGATTATGGCTTCCACATGGCCATTACCAAGTGGGATGAAGAAGTTTCAAAGGACATGGAGGTGATGGTGAAACAAAATGGTCAGTGAAGTTCCTTGTTGATGCCAAGTGGCAAGATGGATCTCTAATTATGTGTTTATTAACTCTTTTTTCCCATCAACACTAGGGATCAATTCTTTCAAGTTCTTCATGGCATATAAAGGATCCTTGATGATAAATGATGAGCTTTTACTACAAGGTTTTGCAAAGTGCAAATCTCTTGGTGCATTAGCCATGATTCATGCAGAAAATGGAGATGGTGTTGCTGAAGGCCAAAAAAGGATGATAGATCTCGGAATAACAGGTCCTGAGGGCCATGCTCTTTCAAGGCCTCCAGTGGTAACTTTAATATATATATATATATATATATATCTTCACAGCCATATTTTATTCTTCTTTGTTTTGTTTGATGTTTCTATGGGTTGTTAAATCATTCTTAGACTTTCTTAGTTTGGTTTATTTTTCATGTTCTGTTATTTTTGGCAAAACAGAGGGCTTTGCCTGAATTTTATTGCTTTTTATTGCAAAATCTCTCAGTAGTATAGAGCCTGAAATATGTCCATTCAGCAAGAACCTGATGCTAGTGGGAGGAGTATCAAAGTAATGGGACCTAATGGCAAATTTAGCAGAAGTTTGACATCCAGTTTGTGCATGCATTTCGTTCCCTATATGTTTAGTGTGTTTGGGTCTCCTATATGTATGACATTCAGTGCTTACATCATGTTACTTTATTGTACTGCAAATAAGAATTGATCACCTCATTGCTGCTATGATCACATTAACTTTAATCATTACCCCACATCTTCAGTACATCTTTTATGAATTCCTGACTTTGCCACTGGCATGTCATATTGTTACATTTCACAGTTTATTCACTTTTGTGAATGACTATGATTTTATCATAATGGATCTAATCCTACTAGGTTCAATGGCAGCAAAACATATCTTAGAATGTTAGCATCCTCATGTAGAAACAAATGCCAATTAGTGCCAAACTATCGACATTGCAATTATGCAATTAGTAAGCACTCTAGTTTAATTCTTGATGTTTTCATTATTTCCTTTTTCTCCGGGCTACTTGAACTCGATTCTTTTGTATCTGTCAATTTTCTTTTGAAAAATGTATCTGTGAAATACAAATTCAAATTATTGGTTGTGTAGTTAGAAGGAGAAGCCACTGCAAGAGCCATTCGTTTGGCAAGTTTTGTGAACACCCCTTTGTACATTGTTCATGTCATGAGCATTGATGCCTTGGAGGAGATCGCTAAGGCCAAAAAAGCAGGTGACAAGTTTCAAACACTTTCAGTTATCAAACTTAACTTTAGGATTATTTAGGGAACAGATAGTGGTTCCTAATGCATAGATATTTAAATTTGTTGTTTCATGCTGAGATAGTTCTCATTTATAGGCGGATTGTACATACAAAAATTCCTACATTTGTCTACCGTGAAAGTTAAAGTTAAGCATAAATGGGGATGAAGGGAACAAAGCACTAGGCCAAGCTCCCATCGAGGTCTCCAAATCCAACTCATTCATTCATCTAAAAGGGGATTATAAATGCAATTGTACTGAAGCTGAAGATAATATTGAAATGCAGAGAATTGGTAGTAGATAAAAGAGAAGAAAGAGGATAAAATTGTATTCCACAAAAAGTTTCTATATGCTTGTGAACCTTATAATGAAAGTCCCTTATAAATGCAATAGGCTTTGTTATATATAGGAAAATATAGATCATAGAGGACATCCAAGTGAAAGAGAGCAACAAATAGAACAAGAAAAGCATTAAGAAGGGATAGTATAATTTTTTATCGAGAATTTTATATGCTCTAGGTCTGTGGACATTAGAAAAAGAAAAAAAAAAGATGAGCAAAATGATTGTGTCTGCTCTGAAATGTGAAAATGATTCAACTTTTTTTCATTGTTTGCTTGGTATAGAATTAAGATGAACAAAAAAGAAACAGATCAGGAAAATCCGATTCCCACTTATGGACCTGGTACCACATTTATAGTTGTATCTAAGGGTTGAAAAAACTTTATGTTGATTATTTGAGATATCCAAAAAGTATTTGTGGGAAATTAGTTAACAAAATTTTTATTCTAAGGCATTTTAAATGGGCAGGACTGTGAAAATCCCTTACTAAATTAATATATGATGTTATTAATTAGATTCCTTATATATAATATCTAAATTTAATGGGTTCCCTCTCAAAAATAAATTAATGGGGTTCATTGATCCCATAGTAGACTACATCGGTCCTCACCGCTGATGAGTCATTTTTAACTTGTATCTAAATATTTGAGTTATTTCCACACTACAAATTTGTCATGAATCGTGACGTCATTACCTATTGAAAATGTTATCCCCTTTGGGAGAATGAAGTCCCATAATTGTTCAAAATATGTCTCTCGAGGTCAAAACTATGTCCAGAGTATCTTTCTTGTACTTATCTAAATATTTGAGTTATTTCCACACTACAAATTTGTCATGAATTGTGACGTCATTGCCTATTGAAAATGTTATCCCCTTTGGGAGAATGAAGTCCCATAATTGTTCAAAATATGTCTCTAGAGGTCGAAACTATGTCCAGAGTATCTTTCTTGTACTCTTACCATGTGAAATTTAGTTCAGTGCAATTGCATCCCTCAGGCACTCAAAGTCATTATTGAGTTTGTTTGCCCCACATAGTACCATATTGTAACATCCTTGCCTTCAAAAAAATATTGTAACATCCTTGCCCTCATCAAATATATTGTGTGCTTTTGGCCCACATAGCTCTGCACAATCTTTTAAAATATAAATTATGAGATTAAATTCATGCTCATTTATATACCCGACATCTATCTTGTATCTTGACTATGTGGTCTTTGCCTAAGTTCCACAATTGCACCCCTTCAAGATTTCAACATTCTCGTTAAGATTTGATCCACCATGATTTAAAGTACACAAATTGACTTTGTTACAATAATGTAACATTCCCACCCTAGTCAAAGCTACCATCAACTTTGGACACGTATGCCCTGAGCTCTCTTAAGATTGAAGGCATGCCCATCTATATGTCAGCACCTCTCTTGTGTCTTGTCCGTTTGGAACTTGTCTAATTGCACCTTGTCAGAGGCCCATTTAAGGACATAGAATTCTCTAATAGCTTATTGTGACATCCTGGTGACTATTGATATTGTCCTTTAGGGTGCATTATATGTGCCCGCTCTATTTATAAAAGTGCATCTTCAAAGGTCAAAGACATGTGCGAGTGTCACAATAACATCCTTTGAAGAATTCGATATTCTTGTTCAAGTTTGCTCCATCATTGTTGATAAGACATAATGACACTGATACTATATTGTGACACTCTTGTCCCCATCAAAGATATTGTCCATTTTGGGTAAAACGGTCTTTCAAAATGCATCAAGAGATTACAAACATGATCACGTATGTAAAGTGCTACATGAACTTAAGCTATCATGATAACTCATCTTCGCATGCGCACATTGTATTTATAATTTTTTTTTACTAATTGATCATGGTTTCATAAATGCAGGACAAAAGGTTGTTGGTGAACCTGTAGTTTCTGGGTTAACCTTAGATGACTCTTGGCTGTGGCACTCTGACTTTACAACTGCTGCTAAGCAAGAATCTTGCACCTTTGGTTCTTTCACAGCTTATTTGAAATTCTTATTTGTATTAATGGCCTTTATCTTTTTTCTTTTCAGATATGTTATGAGTCCTCCAATAAGGAAGTCAGGACATGATAGGGCCCTTCAGGCTGCCCTGTCCACAGGAGTTTTACAGGTAATGGCTATTTCCTTGTGATATATAAAGCAAGTGGGCTTAGTAGCAAGTGAATATATTCTTGTCATTGTCTTGTGCAGCTTGTAGGGACTGATCACTGCACATTTAACTCCACACAGAAAGCTTTTGGCATTGATGACTTCAGAAAAATTCCAAACGGTGTCAATGGTGTGTTTTAATTTGTGTGTAACGAAAGTTTAAAGTCTGAAGTATTTTTTACTCTTAATCTGAAAAATTACAGGTATAGAAGAAAGGATGCATCTAATTTGGGATACAATGGTGGTAAGCCCCAACTTATTAGTCATTGACTCATTGCAGTAGTTCTGATCTGCATCTACCGTTGAGGAGGTATTTTCAAACATGTATTTGATGTTAACTTTTGGAATTGATGCAGGAGACTGGTCAAATATCTGTTACTGATTATGTTCGAATAACAAGCACTGAGTGGTATGTTATCAAGTTTGTTTGTGTGCATGACCAAGTTATTTACAGTGATAGAAAACTCATATGCTTCAGTAGTAATACTAAATCTCCCAAATCCAAGTATTGCCACTTGTTGGACCAGAAATAAGCTAGATCCTTAACAGTTTGAACATAATCATATGCTCATAGCTTGCGATTATAGTGTTTCTGAAATCTAAGTTTATGTGCAGTGCTAGAATTTTCAATATTTACCCAAGGAAAGGTGCAATAATGGAAGGATCGGATGCTGACATAATTATACTAAATCCTAATGCAAGCTTTACAATAACAGCTGCTTCTCACCATTCAAGATCTGACACAAATGTGTATGAGGGTAGGAGTGGAAAGGTAATTACTATTGACGTTACTCATCAGCTCGGAGCAGATGTCAGATCAACTTATGCGCGCATTACATCCTTGGTTCTATCTAACATCTAACAAGGGCCTTGTTGCTGATGCAGGGAAAAGTGGAAATCACCATTTCAGGAGGAAAGGTGGTATGGGAAGGTGGAGAACTGACAGTTACGCCTGGTTCTGGGAATTATGTAAGAATGCCGCCTTTCGGTCACCTCTTTGATGGTATAGAAAAGGCAGATGCTGCATACCTTTCTTCTCTCAATGCCCCAGTTCGCCGGGCAAGAACTGCATCTTGAATCTTGAGATTTGATTCGATAGAGAATATTGCTGTAATTAGAATCACAGGAAACTAAAGATGATGGAATGGGCAATTCACACTCACAAGCAATGTTATCTTTGTACATAACAATGGTGGACTCTACAGACTTGATCGAGTTAGTTTGCTTCTGTTAACATTTAAAAATTTTGAACGAGGAACTTTTGTGCAAATTTTTAGTTAAATAAATCACTTTCACCAAGATAACACTACTAGGCAATAGGTATCATGTAATTAACGTGATCAGGTTAACTCTTCACAGTTTTGTTTTTGTTTTTTTTTCTTTTTTGTTGCTTAAAAGGCATTTTATTCACTTCATTTAGTCTTATTAATCATGATATATTAATTTCGTTCACTACAACAAAATTACGATTTAGAGATTAATTTTTTAGGAACTAATTATACTTAGTTCTTAGAAATATAAGTGTTAGAGACTAATGTGATAGTAGTTCTAAATTTTTATTCATTTTAAATCACAATTTCATTGGTGGGTATTAATGGAAAAAAAATTGGTCACATATTGTGGTCTCAAAAAGTATTAAAGATTAAAATTAAAATTTTAGACACTAGTATTTGGTTCCTAAAATTTTTTTTGGTGCAGTGGCTTCCTGTGGCTTATGTCAAATCTTGTAAAAAATAATGAAAGATTACTTACCATAAGTAATTAATAACAGAAATCTCTCCATAGCCATCCTTTTATGCCTTCAAGGTAAGAAATTTGCGACGTACTCAATTCTTCCGTCCCTTGTCCATCGCCCAGCATGCATGGGAGAATGCTTGCACGGATTTTTATATGTAACATGTGGGAAAGCCAAATATATAATCTACGTTATACACACACATATTATATTATATTATATTATATTATATTATATATATGTGTATCTCATGTGTTTTGTTGGCATTAGTAGATCCCATTATCATCAATACATAGATACCTTGCAAATCTGAGTCAAACCTTGAATTTCTCGGAAGCTGACTGATAGGAAGAAGAAGAAGATTGTGAATAAATAGGCCAGTTGGTAAATAAAATTAATGTGTTATCATATCAGTAATTTCCAAGTGAGGTTAAGCAGAGCACACCGCTCTACATTTCCAATTAAATTGATTATATATTCTTTAGATGAAATAAAAAAAGTATTATGTAAAGTTAAAAAAATTATAGTCATTGAATTAGTTATATTTTGTTAAAATAATTTAATTACGATCATTGAATAATCTGATAATCTTAATCTTAATCATTTTTATTAATATAATAAGTAAAATTAACGTTATACACCTCTTGTATTATGCATTTTCCTCTTTCCAAGTATATATATTGGAACTTGGAAGCATTCGTGCATGCATTAATTATGAGAAATTTATATATACAAAAGTTGGCTCTTCCGTCAATTTGTCACAACATAACATGTTTTAATTTTTCTTTATGTTTTGGATTTTAAGCATCACAAGAGGCTGCTACAGTGGAACTACTGATGGCAATGGGATGTCATTCGTGGCGACATACTTAGGTCGTTTTGTTTGGTATTTGGTGCTGGAAATCAAATCAAATAGAGAATTTGGTCATTTTTTATTTTCTCTTTTTGGAAGGGGAGGGTGGCACAGCATCGAAGTTTCAAACGAAGAGAGTTCCAAGTCCCACCCACCCCCAAAGTCAAGGGTAATGTGTAGTACTCAAGTTTGAATTGAATAATAATAATAATAATAATAATAATAATAATAATAATAATAATAATAATAATAATAATAATAATAATAATAATAATAATAATAATAATAATAATAATAATAATAGAAAGCTGAGCCTTCACCTACTCATAAAATGCGGACAAATTGATGATGCAAGAAATTAGACTTTGTTTGAACACATATCGAAGCCAACAAACTGCTGCCTATAATATCTCTCTCAATTGGATGAAGACGACCCGTTCCGCGCAAGACAAGTAATTGTTGATTTAGAATCTTGATTTAGTCCCCTTCCGTGACGTTCTAAAATTATAATTATGTGATTTTTTTTCGCAATCTTATTCGACTTTAATCCCGATATATATATATATATATATTATTATTATTATTATTATTATTATTATTATTATTATTATTATTATTATTATTATTATTATTATTATTATTATTATTATTATTATTATTATTATTATTACATGAATTGGAGATAATCGCCAAGGGGTAACGATTTCATTCCCTGATTAAATAGTCCCAAAGCCTTATTTTACGGATTTAATTTAATATTTGATTTTAAAAAAAATCATAATATTTTGTTTAATAGAAACTAGAAACTACTTTATTGTTGACCAGGTGGTATTATTATTATCACTTGCCCTTGCAGCCAGGGCGCCAGCCAACGACGGCTAACCAATTTTAATATATATTATATTTAAGAATTGATATTTAATATTAATTTATTTCTTTTTTTTTCACCATCCATTTCAAGGCATCCACATAAAAAAATAATCTTAAGAGTTGAAGTGATAGATAATTTCTTGTCGCTGAAGTAACATTTCGCTGAAGTAACATTTCACGAACATAAAAAGTTCTTATCGAGTTTCATTTGTTAGTGTTCGTAAGATAATTTTATCAGATTAATTGAATTTAATAATGAATCGATCTTCAATAGGTAGATTATGCACATAATTATTAAATGTCGCGTGAATTGAAGTACGACAGAGCTGACAATTCAAAAGGATAACAAATAAAGATAATTGAAACAATTGGCTAGATGGCTAAAAAATACATCTTATTTAAATAAAATTTTCGAATAAGATTTTACGTGAAAAATTGTTCATTGAAAAGTTACCTGCTTAACCATATTAAGTATTGACATTTTTATTAAAAAAAACTTGATAATCGAACATGCACTGAGAACATTGGAACAACAACCCATGAATATAAAACCTTTTAATAAACAATACATAGACGTCTGATCCCAAGGGGGGCTGAGTCAATTCATGCAAGCTGTACGTAGCAATCTCGATCCATCACACATTAATTATCCCGCATGGAAGGTGACGTTCCCCTCTCAATTCATTACACTCCATTAAGTGACTGATGCTTCGTTAATTTTGACAGATGCCAATGGCATACGATACTGACTTAAGCAATATATATATATATATATATAAACTGTATTTAAAAAATATACAAACTGTTGACTTGATGCACGCTAATGCCAAACAGTGTTACACTCGTGGAACATGAATGAATTGGATGTGTACGTGTCACGGGGCGTTTCCCGTGACACGAGAACGACCCCGTGACATACGTAGGGAGACCGACGTCGAAATTAAGAAAAGTAATGCCTGCATGAAAAAAGGGTATTACACTTTTCATGTACTATATATATATGCACAACTTTTTCTTGTTTACGACTATTATTTAATCCTTTTCTTTTCCATATGGTTGGTGAAACTGCAATAGGGATGCGTTGCATGTATATATATCTTGATATAAAATAAACATAACATGTCAAAATATGTGACTCCCAAGTCGGCGAAAATCTCCACGGCAGTGCCACCACGGCGTCTACATATGACACACAGAGTATTGTAATGGAAAGAAAAATGGAGCACATGCATTGACAAGAAACAAAGGACTTTAACCATATATATAGATTGGTGGAAGATGTGTATATATATTATATAATTAGAATCAATTCGGCGATAAAATAAACAAAGGAAATAAAGGAATTTCAATTGTTTTTTTTTCCTACCAATCGACTCGATCTTGATTAATTACATGATAAGTAGGTGGAAATGAAAGAGAGAAATGCTATTGTTTTTCCTTCCATGAATTCTATCTCGCTCATCAGTTCTCCGTTGGTCCTTTTGTTTTAATTATCTTGGATTTTTTCGGTAGAGGGAGTTGAGTTTGGATTCAAAGTTTAATTACTTGTCATCACCAGTTGGTGTTCCGTCAATGAAATTATGGATGCATAATAAAATTAATAATATAGCAAGACAAGTTGTTATTTTCGTGATCAATAAGGAAACTTCCACAAAAAATAAATCAGAGTATATATAACTATCTGTGTTCTTATATGATAAAGTTTTCGATGTTAAGTCAAATTTATCAGCTGGTCAATTCACTAAAAGGTGATCATTATCAGTTGAATTAATTAATTGTCCAAGGCAGCAAGCATGCAATATGCTATTAGTAAATTAATGTGAAGACGAAGCAGAAATATTGATAAAATCTACATGCTAAAGACAGAAACAAGTAACATAATATATATCAAACCTTTGCATATGAAAAGAAGGGAGTATATATAACATAATATTTTTGTTCGTGATCTTTTAGACGAGGCCGTATAAGCTTGCGTATGTAAGACTATAGTCTATATATATATAGGATAAAATGGGTGTCCCCCCGACTCAAATGGGGGACACATCGGACGGGCGCCGATCTAAGCCCAGTTAAATTTCCAAAATCGTGAGGTCGGAGGCGGTTCGAGATGGCTCGAGGAGAATGAAAAAAAATTGAGGCGGTCCGGTCCGATCCGAGGTACAAAAGCATGGAAAATTTTAACCTCATTTACTCTCTCTCTCTCTTTCTCTCTCTCTCACGCGGCGACTCGACGACGGAGATCATCGTGCCGATGTCTGCCCGTCACCGACGAGATCTGTGTCTCCGAGACCGTTGTTTCTCCTCTCCTCTCCACGCGGCTGTGCGACGTCGACGAGCATCGCCGCGATCCTGAAAACTCCCGACGGCGTCTGCGCGACGCAAACCTGCCCCACCGCCGACCACCTTCGAGGTTGAAATGCTCAGATCATCTTCATCCAGATCTGGTCGTCGCCGGCCTCCTTCGACCAGATCCGGCTAGATCTGGTCCTCGTCGGCCTCCTTCGGCCAGATCTGGTCGTCGCCCTGCTGCGCTCGCACGACAACGCCCGCACGCCGGCCGCCCTGCACGACAACACCCGCACGACAACGCCCCACATGCTGCCAGACGCCCTGCTGCGCTCGCACGACCCTGCCCGCACGCCGCTGGCCGCCCTGCTGCGCTCGCGCGACCCCGCCTGCCCGCCGTCGGCCGCCCTGCAGTGGTCGCACGACCCCGTTCGCATGCCGTCGACCGCCCTAGTGCGCTCGCACGCCGCCGCACACACGCCCCCGTCTACCCTGCCGCGCTCGCACAATCTCGCCGCCCGCCCCCGCACGCCGCCGCCCGCCCCCGCACGCCGCCGCCCGCCCGCACGTCATGCCACGCGAGCGTGGCAGGGCGGACGGTGGGGTCGTGCGAGTGCAGCAGGGCGGCCGGCGGCATGCGAGCGGGGTTGTGCAAGCGCGGCAGGGCTGGCGGGGGCGTGCGTGCATGCGGCAACGGACCGGCGGGGTCATGCGAGCACAGTAGGGCGGCTGACGGCATGCGGGCGGGGTCGTGCGAGCGCAGCAAGGCGTCCGACGGCGTGCGGGGCATTGTCGTGCAGGGCATTGTCATGCAGAGCGGCCGGCATTGTCGTGCGAGCGCAGTAGGGCGACGACCAGATCTGGCCAGATCTGGTTGAAGGAAGCCGATGACGACTAGATCTGGCCGGATCTAGTCGAAGGAGGCCGACGAGGACCAGATCTGGCCGGATCTGGTCGAAGGAGGCCGGCGACGACCAGATCTGGCCGGATCTAGTCAAAGGAGGCCAGCAAGGACCAGATCTGGCCGGATCTGGACGAAGGAGGCCGGCGACGACCAGATCTGGTCGGATCTAGTCGAAGGAGGCTGGCGACGACGAGGCCGCCATCGGAGAGCTAGAGCGAGAGAGTTGAGAGAGAGTGTGAGGTTGGAAAATGAGAGGAAAAGAGTTTACAACAGGTTTTTATTACTCCGTCTGATCCGGATACGGTTTGATTTTGAACCGGCGTTGTGCACTGCGTCCGAAATGCCAGTTCAAAGAAAAAATGCAATTTCCATCTGCGCCCGTCCGATCATGATCGGACGGGCACATGAAAATGGGGGACTGTGCCCCCATTTAAAATGGGAGGATACCAATGTATTGATATATTGTTATAAGTTAGATTTAAAACTCTCGAGGATCAATCAACTACAAGAAAAACGTCATTTCCCGACGGTCACAACCACGGTAATGAGGCCAAATCCGTCAGAAAATGTCATTTCCGATGGGTTTACCGACGACTAAAATTCATGTGAAAATTAGGCATCATAAATTTTTTTCGACGATTACCAATGAACCATCGAAACATTCAACGGCCAACTTGACAGTCTGAGCCGTCGAAATGCTCCGACGACTCAAGCCGCCAATATTTAAGATGATTTGAGCCGTCGAAAACAATCGACGGCTTAAACCGTCGACAACAATCGACGGCTTAAACCGTCGATAACTATTGACGGTCGGAGCCATTGAAATGTTTCGACGGTTCGAGCCGTCGAAACATTTCGATGGCACAGTTGCGACGGTATGAGCCATTTGATTAATTAAAAAATAAAAAAATGTTAATATATTTTAAAAATAATTTTATTTCCATTTATTATGTTAATGAATTATAATTATAATTTATAAATATAGTTTATGTAAATAAATTATAATTTATAAATTAAATTTTTTTAAAAATGAAATTGCAAATCACAAATTCATAAATGAAATTACAAAATTCATAAATGAAATTACATCGTCATTACAAAATTACAACTCTATTTCACTTATTGTTGTCGAGCTCGCCACACATCATTTGACGCATCATCTTTTTTATCTCTTTCCTTTGAGCTCTTGCCATGCGTCGCTCTCGTTCTTCGAACTTTTGTTCGAACTCCTGTCTGAGTTCTTGAGTGACCTCTTATTTAACGTTCCAATGGGAATTATATACGAAAGAACATGTTGTACGTAACAACTGAAGTATGCTACGAGATATATCACAATTGAAGTATACTATATAAATGGATGCATCTAAGATTACCGGCACAATATACTATATATACTATATAACAGTTGAAGTATATACTATTTAGTTGAACTTTTATATATGGTTATATAGTTAACGATGATATTAGAATGTTGACTTAAAGAATAAGTGAACTCATTTATACGAATGAATCTATCGTGTCTAAAGAATATATTAAATAATCATTTTTAAAATTATCATCAAATTATCATAATATTTTTTTCATTGAATGTCGGCTACAATATAAATATATTAATCATCATTTGAAAGTTTTCTTTCATGATAATATAAATATATATTTTTTAATTAAAAAAATCATCCAACATTAATTATGTAATTAATATGTCGTAATATATAAAATGTAAATACATCGTCCAATTACATTATAATCAAATACATTATATTATATTGTACTGACGGTTGTAACCGTTGGAAATATCGATGGCTATAGATCCGTCGGAACTTCAGACGGTCTGAGCCGATGAAAAATATCATTAAAAATCATCCCGTCCATCCACCTTACTTAGACAGCTACGACCGACTGAAGTATCGAAGTATCGATGGATGCTAATCTCTTCGAAGTTTCGATGATTGTAACTATCGACGTTTAGCAGAGCGTCAAAAATTCAGATGATTGTAGCTGTTGAAAATCTCTCCGTCCATACTTATGACGGATATTTCTATCCGTAAAAAATTCCTTTGGCACTTTGAAAGGAATTTCACTCGTCGAAAACTAGTCATCGGAAAATGTCATTTTTCTTGTAGTGAATCATGAATGCATTCAACTGTAAGACTAAGTAAAAGCTTATGCATTAACCACTATGTACTATTCAACTCGATCTGGATCTTAAATTTCTCAGCTTGCGTAGTACATTACTTTATTTGAAACAATTAATTATTCATTGGATTCGATCATGGAAAGTATTTGAAGTGTGCAACACTAAATATAAAACTTCATATACGAATTTAAAGAAAGTTAAGGAGATGGAGATATGGAGTTTGCTTCAAATTAAAGAAATAAAAAATTACTTATCACAAACTAAGATCAAGGGCATATCCTATTACTCAAATTTCTTTATATAAATATAAGGTAAAGTGAAAAATATTAAAAAATTATTCCAAATTCTTCAAAAAGTATATAAAAAAATAGTCTCCACTGAGTTCTCATTTGAGATTAAGGATTGTAAAAAAATATCTATCATGGAGTCCTGAAACTTTTAGGAATAAAAAAGATGAGTAGAAAAAATGCATCAGCAAAATACCAATATCAGCTTTAAAGCATTCATTTGACTATTAAAAAGTTGAGTTTCAAAAGTTTATCTTTATTACATGCGTCTTTAGTACTTTTAAATCTAGCCTTGAGGTGTCAATATCTTACACAGACTTTATGTAAAAGCAAAAGTAACTAACTACAAACAAAAGGGATATTCATAATTAGGATGACATAAATGTGTAAGCATCTTATTGTTGTCGTATAATCTATAGGGTGTAAAAAGATGGTTTTAAGTGCGAAAACAATTCTACTATACTTAGGGCTTGTTTTTAACATTTCCCTATTTTTTTCATACAAAGAGTTTTTAATTTTTTTTCCTTTAGAATACTTAGAACACCACAAGATTAGTTTATAAATCAATGTCTCTAAATTCTTATTGGCTACTAAAATTGAGAAAGTGTCAAAGAATGAGAAACATAAGATGTTCAAGAAAAACTTTCAATGTAATGTACCACATGAATGTGATTATATGTCTTATATAGGTGATAAAGGGTTGTAATTCTAAATCATATATCTCATACTGTTGCACGTCTTTTATTTAATGCACCATTAATATATTACATAATTTAGTTCAAAATAATTCTAAAACATATATATGTTAATTTTATGACGATTGTGATATCCCAAAAGTTTGATAATGTTATTTGATTAATACATCAAGAGGATCTAAAAGGAGAATTTGAAAGGTAATAAAAGATAGTTAGATAAAGAAAATAGAAAAAGAAGGAAAAATAAATATGAGTTGAAATAGGAATACATCAATATTGAGAACTTAATTAAAATTGGGATCCAAATATAAGTTTTAGTAGATAAATTACACTTAATTAGGATTTTATCAAATGTTTTGACTTTAACATTTTCAATGTTTTATTATTTTAATCCAATAATTAAAAATAGGATAAATATTATTTAATTGTGAAAATTGAAGAAAAAATAAAATTATAATATGTTTGGAATAGAAATAAAAAGTATAAATAGAAAATGATTAGGGAAGGATATTAGAGTCCGAATCAAAGTTTTAATTGAAGTAGAAAAGGGATTGGATGCACATTAATCCCTTATATATAGGCATCTAGTGATGAGGTTTTTTCCCATACTTGATAGTTCTTATTTTTATACAGAGTCTTTCTCTTGTCCTCTCTTGTACACACAAATTGAGGTATGAAAAGCGACAACTATTGGACCTATTTGATGTCCCAGCATTGGAGAGGATTTTGGATGTGGTTCACATGCAATTGAAGATGACATTGAGATGGTCACCGTAATAAGTTCACATTTTGTGTAGAAATATAAAACGAGTTCACAATTGATTTCTAAGTAAAATTGAGGTACCCCTACATTGGTGATGATATAGACCCATTGACCCTTCTCTGTGTATGGTGTATCGTATGTTTAAATTATGTATAGAATTACATTTTTAAGTTAAAATAGAACCAAAAGTTGCATCGAATGGTGTGGTCTCGGATGGACTGTAGAACCCAACCGAGTTGAATAGTACTCCTCCTAGATTTTGAGGGATCCGGACAGGGTTAGGATAGTTTTGGACTGAGTTCGAAGAACTTGATCTAGGTGATAGCATTGTATGGTGTGAGTTCATGGTTGACGATGTTGGACGAATAGGACATTGACTGAGTTTAGATTCATCTGGTTTTGAGTCTTGACAACGTGAACTAAGACAAGAGAATCAAAGCCAATCCGACCCAAGTTCTAAGCATACTTGACCAAGGTTCATGTAGTCAAGGATCGTATTTCGATAAATAGGACAAAACTTGGGTACCCAACCAAGCAAGTTTCTATTATAAAAATGTATTTTTATATATTTAATTATAATGATTATTATTGATTGTTGATTTATTTTTATGATGGATCATTTTTTTCTTATTGTTAACTATTATGAGCATGATCATTATCATTGATCGGTAAGATTATTGATTATTATTAATTATGAATTAAAAATGAAAACGATTTATGGATAACATATCTATTTGATTGATTTATTGACACCTAATTGATGTGCCATGGTGATTTATATTCTTATGTTTATACATCAAATTGAAAATGAATAAAGACAAATAAATGATAAAGATAAATGTCATGTGTCAAGAAGATAAAACATGAAAATTGTGAGTCACCATATTTACTTATTGCAACCTTGATGGAGTAGTTCAGGCATTGATTCCTCTTATAAAAGTCAAGTATCCAAGTACCTAGTGGGAGAACATTTTTCTAGTTTCTTTTATTTTGTCAATGACCTTTTGTTAAACAATCATTCCAAGTGTTTTAGCATTCTCGTTAACTACCAATTTAGCTATAAATATGTCAATATTTTCTTTGTGTGCTCTTTTATTTTGTAAACCTAGTGACAATTGATTACTTTTCATCCTCTCAGCAAGATGATCCTAAGTCTTATTTTGTACAATGATTCCATCTTCCCTTTTATAGTGCACCATCATTTTCTTATACAATTTGATTCACGAGCCTCACCAAAATAAGTGGCCTCATAATTCTTAGTGAAAAACAGATATACACATTAACATTGTTAGATTTTGGTACAAAATTATTATAATAATTATACTTCATCAATTGGCGAACACAGTTTAAAATACCATTTTATCCCATGTTTGAATAATTTTTGTTCGAGTCCACATGTGCTTGCAATTTATTCATTCATTCATTCCATTTTAAGTCATTTGCATAATTTTTTATAACTACTTATCATATTTTTTATATTTATTGCAATTCAATTTACATGCAGAGGTATTATGCAAAAGTTAGTGTTTTATTACAGAAAAATACTAGGGCTACAATATTCTCTCTTACCATCATTGAAGTCTTCTATAATAGATGATACATTGTCAAAGAATTGAAAGATAAGAATTATATATGATAAATTATAAAGTTGAAATGACGTTGAAGACTATAAAAGAACGAGAGCAACAAATTTATGAGGATTACTCCCAAATAAGAGCAAGAAGTCACATGACCAATCCATCCCACTTTCTTTCCCATTTTGTTTTTCGTGTTCATATTCATGTGTCCTAAACATTGATGCCAAACTATCGATGGTTTTGACTTGTCACATGTAACAATAGCCTTTGCTATTATAGGCTCACCAATTAATATATAAAGATTGTCCACCAAGTCTCCTTTTGTCACTATCATGATTTTTTCAATCCAATAATGATTTTCTCCAATAAATTTGGATCCTGAAGCTCAAATTTCAATTACAAGAGACTTAATATGGATATATATATCAAACATCTTGATAGTAATTACTTCATCATTAACATATATGTGTCTCTATATTATTCCTTACGTGGAGCCATGTGAAATAAAACATTCAAGATCAAGTATCCATGAAAGTAGCTTGGACTCATCCAAAATAGGTAAAATATTTTTATTCTTTTATGTAGAAGCATATTCCACCATGCTATCTTAGGAATGATTAGTCTCTCTTTCATCACCTTTTAGCTTTTGCATTTGATTTATTTTTTCAAAAGTTTAATATTTTACTTCTTTCTTTCTTTCTTTTTTATTTAGATGTAGAATTGGATTTCTCATCATTATTTCTATTCATGGTCCTACATCATCGCATCACTAGGTGGACTTTGATTAACTTTTTTTCTCAATTTTTCAATAAGGAGGGATAACCACAAAATTAATATCAAGAGCAAAAACATGACTAACACTCATAATCATATTGCCTCACGAGTCTTCTAAATTAAAAGGCTAGCCTTTTCTTCGTTATCAATTGCCACGAATAGTCACAAATTTGATGTTAAAGGAAGTGAAAATATTTAGGTTCTTGTATTGATGTAATGTCTTGTATTATTGAGTTGTACAATTGTTATTGTAAAAAAATATTATTGACATTTTTCTTTATACATAGCAATTTGTCCCACAAATCATTCACAGTAATATATATTTTAATATTGAACAAAACTAAATCTTTCAAAGTAAAGAGAATATTTGCCAATGTTAATTTATCATTCTTAGCAATTTATTTATATGGCATCCCTTCCAACTTATCTTATTGCCCAATAAAGAAACAATATGTTGGGAATATAACACCGATGATCGATGAATACGTAAGAAAATGAAGTAAATAATAGAAATTTAATGTGGTAAAACCCTCTTAATAAGAATGGACAAGAGACAAACATTCATGAACAAAGATAATTGCCACTAGAATAAATTCATTATGAGCCAACAAGAATACATCATGATAAAATTCTAATGTCTCAAGCGTCAACTTTCATCACATATCCTCTTTTTTTTTCTTATTCTTTTTTCTTTCACAATTTTGAGTATAGTGTACATAGTTCAAAACACATCAACACAATACAATTATCTTTAACCAACATCACATTCATTTTTTAACTTTTACAATGCAAAAGCTTTTCTATCAAATCAAGCGATTTTAATCTTGGTTATGTTTTTGTCAATCATCTTATATACTATTAGAAAAAAGATAATAATAGAATAACGGTACCAAATAAAATAATTAATACTAGCTAATACAGAATAATAATGATGAATAAGTGGTAACAAAAAAAATTATGCATATTTTCATATGTCTAAACTTACTTTTGATTTGAGTTATTCCGCAATATTACCTTCATTTTGTCTTATATTCTAAACTCTTCATTTTGAAATCCTTACATCATGTCATTTAAAATTCTATTTTATAGAAAAGTTGTTGTAAAATATTTCTAACTTATCTATTTTTTATGCATCATAATTGAGAAGAAATCTCTCTTCTCAGAAAGTTTTTTTGTTCAAATGGGGACATACAAAGATGAAGTAAGAATACTTGACTTCAAGTAGGGATAGGTGATGTGTAAAAAATGATAGCTTTTCTCCTTAAAAGATTTCATTCACATTTTTTAGAGAAACTTCTAATTTTGGACAAGTGAATGAGTGTAAAAAGCTTAAAAAAGGAAAATAAAATTCTTAGGGTTTACATCGTTTGAATGAGGTAGGTGTCATTTTGGGGGAAGAACACCATCTATTGCTTGTTGAGTTGAGAAATGATGTCCTTGGTACCAATTAATCTATTTCATTTTGTATTTTTTTTTTGTTTTAAGTAGTTTTGAACTTCTACTATGCAAATATGATTCTTGATAGAGGATAAATATTCTGATTTTATTTAAGTTTCCTATACTTATCTGTAACTATTTTAGTTTGTTAGGGCTAAGAAGTACATTTATGAATTAAATTATTACCACCCTTGTTTTTCACTTCTAATTATTAAAAGTTATGCATGTGAATACCTTTTCTATATATTGTTCAAGTGTTTGGTAGTATCTCATTTGAAATTTTATATTCTTTTTGTTTTTTTTGCTAGATATTTCACTTTTTCTCTTACAATACTTAGTCAAAAGATATGATGTTAGTCTCATAATAAACCAAGCGATTAGCTAGTGAAACTTTGGAGAACGACTTATAATGAAACTTTGGAAAATGACTTTGTTCTTATTTTTATTCATTGATGTAAATTATAATGTCATTTCATAACCGTTGACCATGAGTGAATGAGTAAGAGAAGACTTTGGATTTCAAATTGCTTTTAGTTTGAACGTCAATTTCTAATATCTAAGAGTAGAAAGGATTTGAAAGAATACGAGTTATGAGAGTAATAATCACTATATTTGATTCTCTTTTGTTAGAATCCCAAGTCTATAGTCACAAAAGTTAGAATAATATGAAAGAGTTTATCATATAAGAGTAGCTCATTTGATGTTCTGCTTTTCTATTGGCAAGTGTAGTGACAATTCGATTAGGATTTATGCAAGTAGTCATTTTTATATTTAGTTTTCTTTTATTAGAATCTCAAGTCCCAAATCGCGAAAGTGAAAATAATTTGAAAGAGTTTATCATGCTAGAGAGTATATTTTTCCATGTTTTGATTTCTATTAGCCAAGTTCAATGATATCGATTGTTCCTTCATAAAGTAACTTCTCACTACTTGTGATTTTCTCTAATGAATTATCCTTACTTCTTTTCATTTTAGTTATTTCTCTAGTGTAGTTCCTTAAATTAAAAAAAATAGTCAAAACATTTTTATTTGTTTTAGAAAAAATAATTTATTGTTCTTGTTAGTACTTTAATGGCTTTTTCTAAAATCATTTTTTCTCGTTTTAAGCTTATTTGGATTTAACAACTAAAAATCAATATGTGTATTGTTCGACCTTTAATACACTATAAGAAATGTTGTATATATGGGAGTGTTGGTTTCTCTGGGTAAGGGTACTTGAACATTTCTGCATATCTCTCTTGACACTTTTGTATCTAAATTTGAAGTTAGTTTGTATTGACTAAAAGTCTATCTAGGTTATGAGCTTTATTTCTTTGATTGTTTTGAAAAGTTCTTAAGTTTTGACTTTGAATTTTAAAATCTTTTCAATTATCAAACTCTCAAGCTCTACATAAATCACATCACTAAGCATGTAATTGTTATTAAAATAATGGTATATCATGTTAGAGAAGTGGCGTAGAAAAAATAAACAACACATAATAATTCAGCGTGGTGGGACACTTGAACAAGTTTATCTTGGCAGATTTATAATATTGATTCAAAATAGAAGAAATAAATAAATAAAGTATAAAAGTAACAAACTACTCAAAAACTAATTTGAAAAGAAAACTATTTTCATATTCTTTCTAACTTATTCTCTTTTCAACTTCTTTTATTAACTTCAACTTGAGAGAAATTTAAAACTCTCTTACTATGCTCATGTATTTATATCATTAAAGATAGAAAAATTGATATAAGCGTAACAAATTACGCAACAACTAACCCGAAAAGATTTTTTTCCTTCTTTCTAACTTATTCTCTTTTCAAGCTTTTTTTATTAACTTCAAGATGAAAGAAACTTAAAACTCACTGTAAGCTAAAGTATTTATAGCACAAGAGATAAAAAAAATACCATAATTAAAAGTCTAATTTAAGCCATTGAGAGCCTCACTTAAATTAATTATTTTCTTCATAAATAATCCTACTTATATTAGGATAACTTCTTTCACTCTGACATACTAGCACATTACCAATGAGTACGATAAGAGAAAATGACACAAATAGTAAAAAATATAAAAAATGTTAGGTTAAGTGATATCATACTGTCCATAATAGATAATGAAGTGTTAATGATACTCCCTATAATTAATGTTACAATCAAGATACTAACAATACTATTATTTAATTTGTTTGCCAAATGAACAATTGATGTAAAATTGTCAGACCATTGCATTGACAATGAAATAATAAGTTAATGATGACTTATCAAATCTTTCATAAAGTCAATGACAACTTCATGACGGATCACAAACATAAATTGATCTCTAATTATCATATTATACGAAAAGTTACCATTGATATGAAATTGACTTAATTATTGTATAATGAGATCATCAATGACATGGATAGTCATTATTACCAAATGGTCAGTATTGGTTATGGAAATTATGCTTCGATGCATTATTTAGTCATTGAGACATTAAGAGCATGTCATAAATTTCATAGACATATTCATAGCGATGCCTTAGCTACACGGTTGTGTAGAGAATCATCATAATTCTTGTAGTGTAGAATAATTACTCCAACCCTTAAGATTGATATCCCAAGTCTCCTTTGATATCTATTTGAGAGATCTTTCCTCATTTTTTTAGTTTCGAAATCAAAATCCAATACTTTATTTTTTTACTACTAGTACTACATATGGACTCAACATGCACATCTCAACTCTTGAAACAATGAATGATCATCTCAAGAATTTACTTTATAATTAATGAAATTTAAAAAGTAAACATGAATGCAAATAAATCAAAATGTCTTACATATATCTTACAAATTGTAATTCAAAGAAAAATGCAATTCATAGAAAAACTCCAATTACATATACACTTAGGAATTCAAAAGACCAAACACTCGTTGGCTTAAGTAAGATAAACACATTTTAAGAGTTCCCATTACAAACTTCAACTAATAAAGTTATAAATTTGACTGAAAATTAACAAAAGTTCCTATTACATAAATTAAGTTGAATTATAAATTCATATCTTAGCAATCTTCTCTCCTTCTCTTACTATTATGTATATCATGTTTAAATATTCCAAAGGTAATGCAAATTACATATAAAATTTCCTATGAAAAAAGTAAAGATAAAATACTAGTGCCATAAAAGAGTGCTTGATATTAAGTTATTACTGTCCACATAATCGTTTAATATTTAAAGAATTTATTTCAATAACATGTTAATTAATTAATTACATCTTGAATCACTGTACCAATCATTTCAATTTGTGCTTCTTAAGAAGTAGCCCAAGAATACAGTAGCAATTAAACTTGACTCATATATTGACATTCTTAACTTAGAAACAATTTTATTTTAACATTACTAATAAATTTCTTATTGAATGATTATAAATTTTAATTATCATACTTCTTTGTGAAAAGGGCTTATCAATTATGATGTTTTGAATTCAATGCTGATATCTTTTTTAGTTTATCTTTTCTCATAGGCATAACCCAACTCAAATAAATTTACTATTTTTGTTGGGAAATAATATTTTACATATTATATGCATGTATTAATTAAAGTTTGGATGAATTTGCACTTTATTTTAAATATAGTGTTTATTAATAGCAAAATTAACTTTAATTTTCAAAAAAAAATGTTCATGTGACATATATCACATAGGTACATAAGATACCAATTTATCATATGAATGAAGCTTTTATTTTCTTGGAGACTTACGAATTGATGGAACAAAAGTTGGATTGAAGGTCGAGTGACTTAAATTTTAAATTGTCATTTTACTAATTTGACACATACCAAATTAAATTGCATACTATTGTAAAGAAAGTAGAACCTTGAAAACTAGTCTAAAATAACATTTAATATTATGATTAACACTATAACATGCCAATCCACAAAGTGGACATCTATGGTACCTAAAAGTATTATGCTTGTCTCCGTCCTTTATAAATACAAATAAATTTTTTATGATTTAATTTATCATACATTATAAAATAACAAGTTATTTTTTCTTATACTCTCAAAATTATAACTTTTTTCACATCGAATCGTATATTATACTTACAAATTTTGGTTTTAGAACTTTGTCCCAATTCCACATTCAACTTAGTTTTTTAAATAACTATGAAATGTCAATTTTACTCTCACTTCCTTATTACAAAATATATTTTTTTAAAAATATATAATTAACATGTATAAAAATAGTATATAATAGTTATTTTTTTAATGTTCATGAACTATTTTGCTCGTCTTGTTTTTTCTTTTAAAATCATGTTCTTATATTAAAGAAGTAAAAGTAAACACAATTTTGTAATTATTAAAAAATAATGTTTTGGGCAAAATGTAGCAAAAATATTTAAGTAATCAATTAAGATAACTTTAGAATTTAAAATTTGAAGTTAGACGCGAAAAAATTATAACTTAAAAAAGGAAAAAAGTGTTGGATAAAATAGCCTTGAAAACAATTGAAATTCTGAGCAGTGATTAATTAATCCATCAGTTATAAACTTTTTAGATGTAGAGAAGTATGTGATCCTCAAGTATAATTTATTTATGGGCATAAGTAGGCCATAAATGAAAATGAAAATTTAGGTGAGATAGAATTTGAAATGTCAGGATAATGGAGGAACTATATGTTTCGTTTCCGATCATTAAGTGATATTAAGATTTATTTTCAAAGATCTCACTCGAAGTTAAATAAAGAAAAAAAATATAGTTAATATAGAAGGAAAGAATGTTTTATTTTAAAAGGTCGAAATAGTTTCAACACGGAAAAGAATGTTTTAACCTTTTTTTATATATATATGTGGAAAGTATGGAATATTAATTTCAGGATTCAAATATCCAATTAACTAGTACTAATTATTTTAAGCATCAATAGATTTAAAATTTAATAATCCGCATTACACTTGGAAATAAATTTCTTCTCTTTTATGTTTAAAATTGGTTAGTCCTCGTTACACTAAGAAAGATTTCTTCCTCTCTTTTCTTTTATATATATATATATATATATATGAGAGAGAGAGTGAGAGAGAGAGAGAGAGTCAACATATTTAACTTGGTCAACTTTCAAAATGAGTAGCAGATCGATGCAGCACATCCGCAAGTCTCTGATTTCAACTTTCAGTCCATAAGTTGGACATGGGAAGGGTCGTCCTCACTCTCGTCAGCTGGCTGCATCCTGCATGCATGTAAGACGCCACCTAACGCTTGCAAGTTGTTATATTAGCGGTCAACACAACAAGCTGCGTCAAAGAAAGCCCGCAGGCGCCATTCATGCAACCAATCAATCAAACTACGTTGTTGCACCGGAGTGGAACCATGTCCATGCCATGCCATGCAACAGACACTAAAAGGAGATCGTGAAGGACTTGGCCAACCTCACCCACTCTCCCGGGGGGGCTCAATAAATACTGCCCTCCGGCCACTTCCTTCTGCGCAACACATCCCTGCCGCCATTCCTCTTGCTCTGCTGCAAGTTAATTTACTACTGAACGATCGAATCGATCGATCTCCTCTCTCAGGCCCGTCTCAATAGCTAGCTAGCTAGTGAGCTGCCATGGCCATCGATCCTTTCCTTGTTGCCTGCGCCCTCGTCTGCATCGCCCTCCACTTCATCATAGGCCGCAGGCTTCGGTCGAAGCCCACGGCGCCGCTCCCTCCCGGGCCCCCGGGCGTCCCCCTCCTCGGCGCTCTGCCGGTCATCGGTTCCAGTCCGCACCAGTCGCTGGCCAAGCTCGCCAAGCAGTACGGCCCCATCATGTTCCTCAAGATGGGCAGCATGCGCGCCGTGGTGGCCTCGACCCCGGACGCCGCCCGCACCTTCCTCAAGACCATGGACCTCCAGTTCGCGAACCGCCCCGGGATCGTCACGGTGCCCGAGGTCACCTCCCACAACCAGAACTTCACCTTTGCCGACTACGGCAACCGCTTCAAGCTCCTGCGCAAGCTGCTGACCTTCCATATGCTCGGGCCCAAGGCGCTGGCGGACTGGTACGGGGTACGCCGCGACGAGGTCTGCCGCATGATCCAGGCTATGTACCAGTCGAGCCAGCGGGGCGAGGCCGTTAAGCTGCCGGAGTTGATGGTGGGGGCGAACGCCAACATCATGGGGCGGGTCGTGCTGTCACGCCGGGTGTTCGAGACAACGGGCGACTCGCAGACGGGCGAGTTCAAGGAGGCCGTGACGGAGCTGCTGACGGGAGAAGGGTTCTTCAACATTGGGGAGTTCCTGCCATGGATGGCGTGGATGGACGTTGACGGGCTGATTAAGAAGCTGCGCGGGACAGTGAAGAAGGTGGACGCGCTCATGACCAGGATGATCGCAGAGCACGAGGCCACGGCGGACGAGCGCAAGGGGCGGCCGGACTTCCTGGACATGGTGATGGCCAACCGGGTGGATGCCGACGGCCAGGAGCTGACTCCGACCAACATCAAGGCTCTCGTCCAGGACATGTTCACCGCCGGGACCGACACGTCCGCCATCATAACCGAGTGGGCGATCGCGGAGATGATGAACAACCCGACACTCTTCCAGCGCGCCTGGGCCGAGATGGACGAGGTCATCGGCCGGGACCGCATGCTCGAGGAGTCCGACATACCCAAGCTCCCTTTCCTGCGCGCCCTCGTCAAGGAGGCCCTCCGGCTGCACCCTTCGACGCCCCTGAGCCTGCCGCACTTCACCCGCGAGGCCTGCGAGGTGGATGGCTACCACATTCCCGCGAAGACCAGGCTCCTGGTTAACGTATGGGCCATCGCGAGGGACCCGGACGTGTGGGAGAACCCGCTCGAGTTCAACCCGGACAGATTCCTGAGCGGAAAGGCGTCCAAGATCGAGCCCTTCGGGAACGACTTCGAGATGATACCGTTCGGGTCCGGCCGGAGGATCTGCGTGGGGATGCAACTGGGGAACACCATGGTGCAGCTGCTGCTCGGCTCGCTCGTGCACGCCTTCGAGATGCGCCTGGCCGACGGCGAGGTCGTGAACATGGACGAGAAGTTCGGCATCGTCCTGCCCAAGCTCGTGCCCCTCAAGGTGGTGCTCACGCCGCGTCTCTCCCCGGCCGCCTACGCCATCTGATTGCCACCACGTGGCATCGGCCGGCCCGGCATGGCGCTCGTGGCGTGATGCCGTCCAGGGAACCATGCATCTCTCTCTCTCTCTATCTCGTTTTGATTTTTTTTTTATTTTTGAAGTTTTATTGTTCTTATAACTATTTACTTTGTTTTCCTTTGTATACTTTCGTTTTGTATTGGAGCAAGATGAATAAGTTACACAGCCAGCCACAAAGGAGTATGAATCTTTGTAGCATACGCATGCAGAAAAGTTGCACAAATGATACAGAAAAATTCACCCGTTTTTGGAGAAAATAATTGTTCCGTATGCGTGTTAATTTAGTGATCAGTGTGCGTACGTGTAGAAACATGTTGCATTAATATCTGTATCAGGATTTCCAAAAAAAAAAAAATCTGTATCAGGATAACTATCGTCCTAAATATATATAACATTTTGTACTATTGCTCTCAAGTCAGATCTGATTGATGTTGAATGATGCAAGTTGGTGGGTCTTCACACAATTAATTGGAAACAGAGAGAAAGCACGCATAGTTTAATGTATGGGCACATGGGAGCAGCCGGGCGGGACACAGTTTTGAAAGAAATGGAACTAAGAATTTTTTTTAAAAAAAAAAACTCATTTAACCATTCACATAGCCAGAGTTATCGAAATATAGCAGGCGAAGAAACTAAGAATTAATTGCACATATAATTTGCATTAATATACGATGACAAAAAGAAAGATAAGAAGTAGGGGTTGGTGTGACGCGCTAAATGATTTCTTAGCTTATATGAAATGTGGAACGATTTTATTAACTCGATCATGAATTAATTTTTAATTTATAGTTAATATGTATATTCTGTCGGCCACAACAAATTATTCAAAAATTCTCATTAGTAAAATCAAATTCCGTAATATTATTTGCCTTAGTTAATTTGCCTAAACGAATAGATTCGACTATTTTGTTTCCTAAAGTCTTATATACATATACATGTGCCAATTACAAAATACAAATAGATAAATTACGAAGTCAAAGATATATAAGTACTGCTTCCACATTTTCAATTTAATTTAATTTTAAAAGGCCCAAGTATGTGGGCAGTGTGAATATATAGGTAAGGTAGGTGTATCTTATGGCATAAGATTTTATTAAATGTATAAAAGAGTTGGAATAAATAAGGGCAGGCCATGTGCGTGCGACGGCATTGACATTTACCGCGAGAAATGCTCGATCGGACGAATACTCCAATCTTTTTGCAATTGCTGAATTTGATTTGATTTCAGCAAACTTTGGGGACTAATCAACATGGACGTAAAATCACGATGGATATGCAATTCTTCTTTTTGTTATGAGTCCTTAAAGTGGCTGTGTGGAATTTGAAAGTAGACCTTTTTTATCGGTTTCAAGTGAATAATTGAATTAACAAATTAATTTGAGATGTTTGAATGGAGTGAAATTTTATAATGAGAAATAAGATAGTAGATGTAATAAGAAAAAGTAAATATGATAGATTAATTTTAGTGGGTGTTAGAATTTAAAATATGAATTTTATATATATATATATTTCAAATTTGTTAAAAACTTTACGAAAAGTATATTAGAAAATTCATGCCAAAAATTTTGTTAAAAAATATATTATTTAAATAAAAAATGTTTTTACATAATTTATATTGGATTATTTTTAATGAAATGATAAGTAATAAATAATATTATATTGCTCCTTTATAATTAATATTTTATATATAATAAATAAATTATTTTCTATAGAAAGTAAAAAGAAAATGATAAAACGAAAGAAAAAGTTGAAAAGAAAAAAAAAGAAACATTAAAAAAAAGTAAAGTAAAAAAATAATAACAACCCTGTTCCACCCAAAGTGTAGGAACAAGGTTTACGTGATCCTTATTTTAAAAAAAAGAATATCGATTTCACCTCGAGAACCAAGGTCCCCCTTAGGGGTCGTTTGAAAATTGTGATTCCTCCTAAGTTCCCGATGCATAGTTAAATTGACAGATTAGTTTGGATTTTATTTAGTTTGAGTGAAATTTGATGATGATGATGCATGCTCAATTTTGTATATTTTAACACATTAAGAAGTTGAAAATTGAAGGATCATGCATCAATTATCTTATTTTTCTTATAGAATATTATTCTTCTGATTTATTTTTTTGATCTTTACGGTGTTTGCTGTGCAGGAGAGGAAAACAGACCGTGTTAAGTTGACACGGGCCGTTTTTCATTATGTCGTGTTACCATCAACACGGGCGAGGGAATATCTGTCGCACGCTGATCAAAACGGACCGTTTTGAGTTGACACGGACCGCGTTATATAACAAAATCAACACGGCCCATATCATGAGTAACACGATTCATGTTGACACCGACGGCCGACTATAAAATGACCTCCACTTTCACACCAAAAAGGAGGAGCAGAGAAGGAAATCATCCATCAGAGAGTCTTGTGGCTACTTTGTCTAGAGTCACACCTTAGAATTTTATTTCTTACTCATCTTTTGTACTCTGAATTTTGGCTTTATAATGTTTAATTCTTCAGCAATGGAGTAATCTTCCTTTGTTGGTTTTACGTTGTTGAACTCCACTGTTATTTTGATGAAAGATTATTTTTTTGAATATGAATGTTGTGTTTGAATCAAATTTATTTTTAACATCTCATATCTCTCCTCTATGAGATTTAGAGGGGTATGGACTTAGACTTACTTGGTTGAGGAGTCTTTGAGATGAATCAAATCACTTATGTTTTAATCCTTAAATATTTGGAGGACGATTTGGTTAAACTTTCTCCAATATTTAATTGATAAAACAGATAGGACATCTGGTTAGAGTCCTAATTTACATTATATTCCATCACTTGTAATTTTCTTACTCGATTAACAATTGAGGAATGCTTAGTAAAACCAACATTTCTTCCAATTGGTGTTTCTTTTTCTTGGATCTATTTCATGTTCTCTCTGATTAGCTTCATAATTCATTTCTCTTAAGAAATTGTCATATAGTAAGAGTGAGAGATAAAAATCCTCGTGGGATCGATATCTTTTTACTACTTGTGTGATCGGTATACTTGTCGGACTTTTCTACTCTATAAAAAAGTAGCCATCAGATGAATAAAGTGTTTGATGTGATAGAAAAAAATAGATATGATAGATGAATTTTTTTGTGAATTTTGAATTAAATTATAATTATAATTATGAAGTATAATTTTATTATTAATTAAAATAAAATTTTTTATGAGAAAAATTTTGTTAAAAAATATATTATTTAAATATAAAAAATCCTTTTTTAATTAAGTATATTTAATGAAATATTAAAATTTTTAATGAAATAATAAGTTAATAAATAATATTATATTAATCTCTTTATTAAAATTATTTTATATTTATTAAATAATTTATTTTATTAAAGATATGTTGTGGGAGAAAAGAAAAAGAAAAAAAAAATGAGTTTTGAAAAAAAAAGGTCATGCCAAAGTCACAACAACAACAACAAAGCATTATCCCACTAGGTGGGGTTGTTTTTCATGCCAAAGTCAAAAGAAAAAAAAATGACATGGCTCCCGATTTCACCAAAAATTATAAAATTGGGAGGGTGAAACCGGGGTCATTGTGACCCCGGTTCACCACATTTGTTTCCATCCAAGAATTTGGTTCCATGTAGGGATGGCACCTGACCCTGTTCGGGGCGGGGAACACCATCCTCACCCCGACCCTGACGACTCGCCTCCCCCCCGATCCCATCTCGAATCCCCGGTTCGGAAGAAATTTTATCCCCCGCCCCGATCTCCGCGGGGCCCCGAATCTCCGCGGGGACCTCGAACCCCGCGGCCTGATTCTAGTTTGGACCGAATTAAACCGAATCGAATCGATAAAAAATCGATCAAAATCGAAGAAAATCGGGTTGAACAGTATTTTTTGGTTCAGTGAAATTTTTTTATTAATTTTTTTACTATGAAATAATTTGATAAAAAATTATTATTATAAATTTAAAAAATATTCAAAGTGGACTTTCTCCATAAACATTTAATATTGATTCATTAGTCTCCTCATTCATTTATGCATGTCTATTTACCCTCCCTTTTCTACTACTATCAATGTGGGACTATTGTTGTACATTCACTTTTTCTTTGGATGTGAGAATTCGGGGCCCCGCAGGACGGCGGGGCGGGTTCTCCCCGCCCCGATTCCCGAAAAAGGGTTCGGAGACAACTTTTTTCATCCCCGACCCCCGCGGGGGAAAAATTCCCCAAGTTCGGGGCCCCGATCGGGGATTCCCCGTGGAGCTCCGATTGGGGCGGAGAATATTACCATCCCTAATTTCATGACGGTGTTTGATGAAATTGGACAGACAATCGTGATTTCCGCTCGGTTCCACAAACAAACGAACCTTAAGAATTTTGGGGAACTAGTGATAAATTTTATGTCGATTATTTATCTAATTATTTATTCTGAAATTTATTATCAAATAAATATATTAATAAAATATTACTCATAAAATTATAAAAACAATTAATTCACTTAAGAAAATTCAACTTATTAATCTTTTTTTCCAATTGTAATGGTAGATATACAAACACTAGGCAAATCTTTTTAACGATGTTCGCCTTACCTTTGCTTTCTCCAACTTTTATTTATATATTCTTTTTTATGTCCCGAGAGGGATGCTGTCGATGTTTAGGATTAATAGCGAAAAGATAAAGTAAAAATAATTTATTGTGTGCTTTCACAATTTAAATTTGAAACTACTAACAGTATCGAACGCTAGAGCCTAAATCATGCCACTTTATTTATATGCTTTAGGGTCTTTTTGGTTTAAAATTCATTAAGATGAAGAGAATATAAAGAGTGAAAAGTAAAATGATGGAAAGAGAATGAAGGTGAATAGTTACTCTTGTTTGGTTGATATCATTAAAGAGAAGGGAAGAGAATGAACATTAAGTGATTAATTTATTTAGACGATTTTATCTTTTACATGTACAGTTGTATGTTTAATTTATTTAGTTAAAATTGAAAATACATATTTAATATGTCTTTCCCCTCCATTCCACTTCAATTTGAAGGAAAAAGAAAAATAAAACATTGAAGGGAAAGAAAAGAGAAAGGAAAGAACTTTTCTCTCCTTTTTTTTCCAACTTAAATTCAACCAAACAGAACAGATTGATCACCTTTCCCTTTTTACTTTTTACCTTCATTCATATAAGGTCACCTGGACGGTAACTTCATTCATATAACGTCACTTACTTAATCACCTTTCTGTTTTTGAAGCATGTGTGTTTTATAAAAATAACGAGAGGAAATTTAGAGTGAGAATAAAAGAACTGATATTGAAATTTTTTTAATCCTGACTGTTATAACTCTTTGTTTTTACAATGATTAGGATCATTCCATCAACTTGATTAAGTTGCGGCAGGTCTCAATAGTTTTCTCCCTCCTGCTCTCTTGATCCTAACTCCAATCGATAAACGTGAGGCGAAAGATTAGATCCTTTATTCACAAAATAAAAAATATAATAAAATTGACATTATTATAAATAATGATAAAAAACATAAATTTTTTATTAATATTTGATTAATTCAAAATGATAATTGATATGATTTAATTCTATTCTTTTTTACCTTTTGTACTTTTATTTGTAGTATATTTTAATCAGGAAATAGTAAAAATGATGTTATTTTATTAAAAATTATATTTGGTCGAACGATGACCCAAGTTGACTAATGAGTTCGATCACCAATCTAGTTTGGAAAAAGAACATTTACGAGTGAACTCTTTTTTCTCATCATCCTAATTAAGTCCATGTGCCTTAAGTAATAAATTATGTACTATTTTTATCTGAATATTATGTGCCAACTGCCAAGCGAGTCCGCCCAACGTTTGAGCACTGTTTGCGGTTAGTACGTGCTACTAGTAATCAATTAATTAAACCAACTGGATTAGAGGCAAATGCTAAGTAACTTGTCCTCTAGGGCCGAGCAAACCCGGGATCGGGTCCGGGTTTTGGCGGACTCGATCCCGACCAGAATTATGCTGGATAAAAAATTTTTTGACCCGGCACCGGATCCGGCCGGATTCGGTTCCGGGTCAGACCGACAATTCAGACAATCACCGGGTTTGTGACCGGGAATGTACAGTGCGCCTAGGGTTGATCCGACCGTCAGCGGTCAGATCTGACGGTCGGATCGGCCGACAACTATCAGATCCGACGCCTGGCGGTCGGATCTGACCGACATGACTGGATCTGGCCGTGCGATGGCTGAGCGGCCGGATCTAGCCGCGCGAGTGGCCGATTTGATCGCTAGAGCGGCCGGATCGGCCACTGGCGCGATCGGATCTGGCTGTGCTAGCGGCTGAGCGGCCGAATCGGCCACTAGCGTGGCCAGATCCGGTCGCCTAGCGGAGTGGCCGATCCGGCCGTCAGCTGGCCGCGCCAGTGGCCGATCCGGCCGCCCAGAAGGTCGGAGTAGAGAGAGAGTCAGAAGAGGAGGAGGATGACTGAAGTCGAGGGTCGCCGCCGCCGTGAGAGAGAGGGAGGAGGGCGACACGACGGGAGAAGAGAGATGGGAGAGAGAAAGAGAAGTGTGAAATGAGGGAAAAATGTGGGAGTGAGGTTTATACAGTAAAAAATAAATCGGGTTGGGTCCAGATCGGATATTTGCATTGCAGACCTGGTCATGACTCAAAATCCGACGAGTTTTTCACCCTCTGGATCCGGTCCTGGCTCGGATCTTATCCGTGTCGAGTTTTTACTCGATTTTCTGGATCGGTGCGGTCCGGATCGACCCGTGCTCAACCCTATGTCCTCTTAAATAAGTCTCAAGTTTGAAACTTTTCATATATAGGATATCCTGGTCGGAGTGTCACCTATCATAATCAGACGTTCGGATGATAATGAATTTAAACTTTTATCCTATCATTCCAAATATCGTGATGATAATCAGAAAAAGTAATTAATTAATACGTGTATTAAGATTTTCTCATAAACTATTAATTTTAATTTTAAGATTCGCTAGCTTTTGACAAAATCAAACCAATCATGAGGGGTCTAACATTTTTTTTTCCTTGTAAGTATGCTAATTAGCTGAACGGAAAAGAGATACTTATCCAAATATCTCTTTTGTTAAAATAATCGTGACATTTTGAAACCCTTTGATTTTCGTTTTTAAATGGGCATGTTTATTATCACTCTTAAATTATATATTAGTATTAGTATTTTTTTCCTTTCGAATTAAT
Source organism: Pontederia crassipes (assembly GCA_030549335.1). Lineage (NCBI taxonomy): Eukaryota > Viridiplantae > Streptophyta > Magnoliopsida > Commelinales > Pontederiaceae > Pontederia > Pontederia crassipes. The sequence continues at coordinate 45,306,012 of CM060190.1, forward strand.
GAGCATGCAATTTTCTTCTTTTTGATTATAGATTAGTGCGTCAATCTAATAAGTAATAATCTAATATGCAATTCCCTATTCTTTTCTGCAAAGTTTCCTAATAATTTCAATTGTAATAAACGAGTGAAGACATATTCTTCAATAGACATATTATGCATTATGCATAAACAATTTACATCAACTAGTTCATAAACCAATTAATTGATAATATAAATAAATAAATAAACGATGGATTTAACATAAATTGAGAAATAATAAACATCTATTTGGCATCGATCAAAGTGGTCAAATAATTAATATAATTAATGAAACATACATGTAAATGATTATATTAATATTTCTAGTTTTTAAATAATAAAATAGAAGTCGTTATGTGTAACGCCCCCAAATCGCACCCCGCCACGTGGCAGAATACGCTTCGAGAACGCTACGGGTCATCCTTACGTGTACATCATGTTGACCAAAATAAAGACTTTCACTGGTCAACTCATCAACGATAAATGCGGAATAACTAATCATCATTAGAAATAAAATAGAGTAACATCTTAAAATGCGAAAAACTAATAACTGACTTTATAGGAGTACAAAGGAAAGCTAATACATCAAGTGATAAAAAAAAAGAAACATCTATCCATCATCTAAGGACTCGATAACCATGTGCAGCCACCTAGAGTTCGATCTGTCACCGTTGGCCGCCATCATCATTAATACCTTGGCCTGCATTTAAGAACATGCAGGAGAGAAACCTCCCTATGAGTTTTACAACTCAGTATGGAAGTAAGATAAACATCATAGTAAGATCATGATACTGGGCATAAAACATAAAAGATAGCATCATAGGATAACATCATCATCAGATAAGGAAGTGAATCATGATCATAATATGGAATGATAAAAGCCTGTAAAGTGACATATGAATAAAGATCATTAATAACCATCATAAGATAAGGCAAAAGTCAACATCATAAGAAAGTTCTGTATTCATATGTGTTCATTTTCTTCTTCATTTTAATTTTCATCTTTGACTTATTTGGGATATATTTTAACCCACGAGGAGGCTTGCCCCAACCCGTCCATCATCATCATAACTGACAGAGCCAGCCCATAACTGACAGAAGTCAGCCCATAACTGTCCGAGGACAAGCCATAATTGATCGTCACCAGTCCATCATAAAAGAGCTATTCATTTAACGTTTTACGTCTTTTATCTTGCATCTTTTAATTAAACAAAATGTATTTTAATAAGAACTTTAAATCAGGATAAAGGACGTAATCATAGAGAGTAAATCAGGAGTAAAATTCGACATCATCATCATCATACATAGATCAGGATTAATCACATGGAATAAGGATTAAGAAATCATAATAATATGTTTGATTGGGTCGGAACCCGGGCCGAGTAGGTATACGATCGGTCATCATCTTCGGTGAATCAAAGGGAAAGCCCGGGCCGGGTTCGGATTACACCCGGGCCGGGTCAGATCATCTTCGAGTCGGAGAGGCCATCTTGTCCGACTATTTTCCGTACACAGAACTCGATCCGAGTCATCTTCAACCCGAGCGGGGTTCGTCTGGTTGCATAGCTTCAAGAGCGTCAGCAATGGCGATCCGGGCCGAGTTCCTCCGAACTCGATCCGGCGAAGGGCCTACCCGGACCGGGTTTGGGTGAACCTGGGCCGGGTTCTTCTTTCGCAGAAATTGCGCGTCGCGCAATTCACGTTCCGTTCGTCTTCTCCGGCGATGGCCGGCATAAATTAACATCATACTTCATCATTCAATAATCAGGAACAATCTAGAACATGCTTCAAGTCTAAAATCAATATTCTTTTACGAATCTATTCTAGTTCCATACATTGAAGTTTCTGTCCGAGAAATTTTACTGCTGTCTTCTTCTTCTTCCTCTTCCTCTTCTTCCTCTTCCTTTGTCCACTCCTCTCTGTTCGTGTGCGCGTCCGGCGTCGTCCGGTGTGTCCCCTGTAAGGCGGCGACCGTCAGGGACAAGAAGAACCGAAAAGGGCGCACGTAAAGGAGAATTAGGGTCGGCTTTGTGAGAAAACGAAAAAGGGGGTTTTGATTTGATTTTTGGCCTCATATTTATAGGGAGAGGATCAAAGTTTAAATCAGAATTTAACTTCTCCCTGATCAAATCAAATCCAACTTAAATTTTATCCTTTCTTTATTCCCCTTTTTATCTTTTTTTATTATTTTCTTTTCCTCTTTTTCTGTTAAAATCTCGGGCGTTACATTATGTCTTGAGCATGTGCTCTACCACTTGAACTTAATGATAAACCCGAAATCACATACGAACTTACATTACGATTGTAACTGTGAGACCACTACGATAAGGATTTCTCAATATGATCAATATGTCGATAAGAATACGATGGCTTGCATGTCTGCTATACGACCTAGATATGACCACTACTGTTCGACCATGAGCCGTCTCATAATTTCAGCATTTTTTTTCTTGGTTCCACAATGATCTAGGGATCAAATCTCACGACTACTTCGTTAGTGTATAAATCATAAAGTTGCCTTTTGGACAGTGCAACATAGTTCTTCGGAGTTTTACGTAAATAGTTGTATTGAAAAATTAGTTTGTTTCGATGAAGTGATTCGTAATGGTGAGAAGTTCAATATGAAAAAAGTATATATGATAAATTAATTTTGATAGGTGTTCGATTAAAAAATATGTATTATACATATAAAATTTAATTTTATTAATTAATAAAACTAAATGTATAGCTTTATTTTTATAAAAAATATATTTTTAAATATAATTTTTTTAAAATAAATTATATTTAATGAAATATTAATCTTTTAATGAAATGATAAGTAATAAATAGTATCATATTAATTTTTTAGTAATAAATATAGTATAGTTAATGAATAATTTATTTTGTGAGAAAATTGCAATAGAAAGAAAATAAGGAAAAGAAAAAAATTGAAAAAAAAGTGATGTCACGTAAAAAAAAAAAAAAGAAGAAAGAGTGAAACTCGACTACAACTGAAGGGTGAGATCTAAGCTCACCTGATCCAAGTTTTTATCTCTGGCTCTTTGACGCGATTCGGGTCAAACCTTATATTATTTGATGGAACTGACCTAAAACAAACCTCTAAAAAATATAAAGATCTTTATATAGTAATTTAGCAATAAAATTTAATACATTAATTCTAATTTGTGCATCCCCATCAATAAAAAAAGATAAGAAGATACAGTATTTATATCTTTTTTTTTAAAAAAAAAGCATTATCATTATACTCGTAGAGTCATTGTACAAAATATTGTTGAAGCCTTGGGGAGGACCGTCGATCCAAAAATGCTCATCATTTTGCTATAGTATTTGAAATTCTTGAGCAAAATACAGGTAATGATGGAGAATGGCAATCAATAAAGTTTCGAATGTCAATAATAATGTTGCGAATCTACCATGGACAATTGCATGTGAACTAAGCTCTCCGAATTAATATAAATTTTGACGTGGGTGATCCAGAATGATATTTAATAATTTTTATCATTCTTTTTATATATATCTTAATATAAAATTTTATTTAATAATAATTATAAAATATAAAATGTCTTTTCTGAATATTTGTTGCATTATTTTTATAATTAAAATATTTTATTTTAATATTTTTCTATTTTAAATTAAGTATAAGACTAATTTTAAATAAAAAATAAAAAGAAAATTAAAAAAAATAATAAAAATAGTCGGGTCATCGGATCGGGTTGACTCTGGTTGGAACACCCCCTGCGAATAATATCAAAATAAGGTAGCTTATTCTCATTGATTTTGTTAAACACGCCAAGATTATGACCGTGAGGTCCACATGCAATTGTTGCAAAATTTAAAAAATATTCTAAATTTTTTATTCGTAACCTTTGAAGGAATTTCTCACTCCCGACGAATTAAGAAGCTTGGATTAAGAGTTGAATTATAAATTCTAAATTCAAATGGAGTCCAATGCCCCGTTTGATTCGAGATTTGGTGTTTCTGAATTATACTTTAATGCATCTCTTTCTTTCATTCTCATGATCCCATTGAATTATGAAATTCTTGCCACTGCCTAATCCAATTATTTTGCTTCTTTCTTCATTTATTGCTATGGGTCCCACCAAAATAAAAAAAATGATTAAATTAAGAACTTATTCGTGCTGTTATTCTCCTACCAAACACGTCCAAAGGGTTTTGAAAAGTGGGCCTTTAAAATTCCGAAAGGCGGGAAAATGATATTGGGCTCAAAACTCTCAACCGTCTGCACAAGTGGGCTGCATTAAAATAAACTTTATTTTAAGTGGGCTGCCTTCTGTAATAAAAATAAACTTTCATAGAATTGCTTTTTATTTTCAAGCACAAAAGGAAACCTTTTTTTTTTTCTATCTAAATAAATAAAATCACGTCTCCTTGTATAAATAAAGTTTTCGTTAATGAGGTAGATTTTTACGATTACCATAAACTTAGCATATGTCGTAAACTCTGAAGACTAACGTTTTCCACTTCGTATTTAGGTGACAGGAAATTTTTTTTTCTTTCACACGAATCGCCAACATATTTTAAAACAACAAAAGTAATCAGGGGACCATTTTATTTTATTTTATGTATAATAAAATAAAATACGATAGAACATACACAAATAAAGAAATGAATTATTTTTTTAAAAAATTAAGGAAAACATAATATCTATTTTCGTCACCGTTGGATTTACGATCGAGGATAAGATGTGTATGGTAGTTACTAATTTTAAGGTGGTTAGGCCTCACACTGTTGGATCGGAGGGTGGGTGGTAAACCCTAAAAACTTCGCGTCTCCGTCTTCCTGGCCGCGATTTCACTAAACGTGATGAGTAGTTCGCCGGGACGAAGCGAAGGTTGATCGGGACGCCGTCCGCGGCCATTGCTCGCCGCGAGCTCCGCCAAGCCCGTCGACGCCCGACCTCCGCTTAGGGACGGGCCTCTTCGCTCGCGGTCCTCTCCGCCAAGCGCCTGGAGGCCTTCCTCTAGGTCAGACGCCAGGCGCCGCCCTGCCTTGCTGTGCCCCGACGGGTGACGGCTGATGCCATCATCGCCATTGCATTCGATTGGCGGCTCCTCGCGCCGACCTCCCCACAGCCTATCGCGCAACGTCAGACAGTCTGCAAAGCAAGATATACGATCGATTCTCCGCTTTTGCTGCCGAGGTATACAAAGTGGACTTTTTTACTGATCTGTGCTTTAAGACCCTTTTTTAAGAGATGTTTACAATGAACCTTTGCTCGTTCCAAGTTCTCTGATTTCTCTGCTAAATCAATACAGATGGAGGATTGAATGTTCAGTAACAAGATCACACAACATTGATAGAGAGTGTTGTTGTAAACGGACATATACATTATGCTGCGTGCTTTAAAATATTTGTAGGGCTTGTTTAACATTTCATGAAATTTGGTGCCGTTGTTTGCTGAATTGTTGTAATATCTATAGATTTTGTGAATGAATTATTTGCAACTTATTCATTTTTGTTGTAACTTTGAAGTTTGTGTTTGATAGTTGTACTTCAATTTTCTATAAGAATGTTATAAAGTAACGATTTTGATTGATACTGGTTATTAATAGATTATTTTTAAGTAATTTTGTGTATACTTTTCTGTTACATACGACTATTTTAATAATAATTTGATTCAATTCAGTAAAGATGGATCAAACCACAACCTAGTTGGTACATGAGAATGATGTTCTCAATCAGGTTCTGGAATCAATTGTGTAACTGAAGAGGAAAATCGACAACGGATTAGTGAAACAAGAGAAAGCGGTCAAAGAAAACTGCAACATAGCATGAAGTTGCGGTCACAGGCTCATAAGGAGTCAGAAGAAATTCCTGGTAAATTTTATTCAATCCCTTGTTTCTTTGTACATTTTATTCCATTAAAAATGGGAGCAATGCTATTTTGTTGATTTAGTTTAACTTTGAACTTTTGTCTCTCTTAGATGGGAGTGTAGCTTTGATCCCATATTTTTTCACTTCATGATATCATTTGATTTATAGGATTAACAGTTTTTTTCTTGTATAATTTTGATCCCAATGGGTGATCATTGGATCTTTTTATTTCTTTCTGTTGTTTTCTTTATCAATTTTTCTATGTGGTGAGTGAAGTTTCAAGTCAATTTTTTTTGGATACGACATATTTTTGCTCGAATTTGTTGAGAATTTTGAACTATGCAATCTTAAACGTTTCTGTATGCATATCTGAATACAGGAGCATTGAATCATTTCCTGAACTGCTGAGGGTTTCATTATAATGGCTTATTAGTTTTATTTTGTGCATCTTATAAAACACAAATATGAAAGTCCCTCTCCCTGTACTGCACATTCTCCATCTCTTATAAAGTCTCCTCTCGTTTCATGATGTGAGCTCCAAATATGAGACCGAAACAAGTAATATCGCTATTCATTTATTATTTAAAATATCTTATTATGATATTATATTATTGTGATAAACACATCACAACAAATGAATACAACACTTGTCTTCTTCTCATCATGTACTAGATACTTTATATATATAGTTTTATATCTGATTATTTAACAAATATGATACAAGATACCATAATTAGTATTAAATATCTTATATTTTTATAATAGTATTTATATAATATATACATGATAGAATATCGTTTGTCTTCTTATCAGAGTTTTTTTTTTGAGGGGAAAAAGGATGAGCACCAAGTTAGGGTGTCATCCATAAATATATATCACTATGACAAGAAAAATGTACAAGTGTAAGCTCTCAAAGCGAGAGCGGCAAAAAACAGGAAGTTCACTTCCGCCACAAAACCCCACTCCCGAATAATAAAAGAGCTATGGCATACAATGCTGTCAACATGCAATCTCTCCCCACAAAAAATAATCTGGTTGCGTTGTAGCCAGATGGCCCACGCACCGGCTAGGAAAGTCGCCAATGTTGCCCTCCAATGGTGTCTCTGACTGCCAGGGGCTCCGAGGGTCTGCCAAAATGCCTCGGGCGTAGAAAAAGGACCACCGATCAAACTATCAGAGTTTAATTATCATTAAGAACTATGCTATTTCTTTTAATATACATAAATACTTCTTCAAGAAAATATATATAAATACTTGTATTTCACCTGTAATTTGTTAATTATTTTAGGTAGTTTTCATTCATTGTCATCATTTAGTTAAAATGTAGAGTTAACATTAATGAAACTTTATTTAATGATAAAATTATAGAATAATTTAGTTAAAAATGTACAATGAACATTGATGGCACTCTCTTTAATAGTCTATATAAATTATGCATTTCAAGTTTGTTTGATATAGTTATTTGAGTAGAAGGGGCCTCTAACTTGGGCACGAGCCTTATTGTTGATGGATCAAATCCATTTAAATAATTATCCCCAAACATTACATGCCCTCCCTGTCTTAAAGTCCTTTTCCTCTATATCTATGTTGTAAGTTCCAAAAGTGAGACTAAAGCAAGTGTATCAATAAGTAAAATTTTCTATCTTTTTGGAGGGGAAGTTGATTCTTATTGTTATATAACTTTTTAGTATGTAGTACGAATAGACACATGGGGCATGGGAACGTGATTCTTGGTTTTTTTCTCCTTGTAAATTGGATAAATTTTCATGTAGATAGATTATTTTCATTAGTCGTAATTTGTTATAATTAGCTATATCGAATTAGTTAGAGATATTATTATAATATTTTTTTATTTAATTTTGTTAATTATATTATTGTTCTGATTTAGTTAGAGAGGTACACTCACATGACTTATATTTGTCTGAAAACTATGTCCCTGTTTGATAATGTATAGTTTTTTTTTCAAGGAAGACTATCATTTCATAAATGACAATAATTCTCATCAATATTGATAATGTAAGACATATATTTTTCTGTTTTTTTAGCATGGAAACAGGAAAAATCCAGGACATCATTAAGAATAACAAGCAAAAGGTCAAGGCACCCTTACAATTCTGAGGAATGCACTTCTCAGGAAAAAAATTCTGAGACATGTTATCTGGATTTGCTTCGGTGCCAAACCTCTAAGAGGCTTAGAAATGACGGAAGAATCAAATCCCAAAGTGATAAAAAGTTAGACACCAACGTGTTTCAGTCCTATTTGGAGTGAGTTAATCATGCATTATATGTCAGACTTCTTTTTATCTAATTATTCCTTTTGAAAAATATGTTTTTTTTTCTTCCATAGAGGTCTATGGGACAGGTTTCCAGAAGAAAAAAGAAGGTCCAGTGCATATCTTGATTGTCTATGGTTTTCCTTGTATCTAGAGGAAACAACAAAAGCAAAGGTACTCAAGTGGATCAAAAACAAAAAAATATTCTCGAAAAGATATGTATTTGTTCCCATTATTTGCTGGTGGGTGTCTTCCTTTTCATGAATGCTGAATTTGTTGTTCTCATGTTCTGAAGCTTGACACCATCATCTATTATATTTTCTACTAATAGGAGACACTGGAATCTGTTAATCTTGTGTCATTTTGGTCAAAGCCAACAATCAAAGTGTGGAAAACCCTGCATGTTGTTACTTGATTCACTTCAAAGTTTGGATCCTAAGAGACTAGAGACAAATATAAGAAGGTGCCATAGTTTCTTGCTTTCCGTCCTGCAAACTGGGTATCTTTGCCAAAGTTAGGTCCTGAACTGAATGTGTCTTTGTCTTCCAGATTTGTGCTTGACATCTATACCACTGAAGGAAGAAAGCATAACAAAGAGACTTTATCTAAAATTCCACTTCTGATACCAAAGGTTGTATTAATTTATTTATTACTTCTCTTAATAAGTGATTCTTTCTTAATTTCGAATGTGATATTAATAGGTTTTTATAGGTGCCACAACAAACAAATGGTGAGGAATGCGGGACATTTGTCCTATACTTTATGAATCTTTTTATGGAACGTGCTCCAAAACAATTTGTTCAAGATGAATATCCCTATTTCGTAAGTTTCTTTTCTAGAATGGTTTTGTAATTTTGAACACATGAATTTCATTTACAACGGCTCTTATTCGATGTTCAGCTTAACAAAGACTGGTTTAGTTTAGAGGACCTGGAAGGTTTCAGGAAAGAAGTTCATTCTTTTGTCAAGTATGTCCCTTCCTTCATCAGTATCATAGCCTCTTTTTTGTATCATAGCCTCTTTTTTGCAAATGCACAAGTTTTATAACCTCTGCACCTCTGTGATTTTACAACAACAACAACAACAACAAAGCCTTATCCCACTAGGTGGGGTCGGCTAATGGATCATACGACGTCATTCTGCTTTATTAGTAACACAATATATTCGTTGATCCATGTTCATGAGATTCGACAGGGTTTTACGCTGGCTGTCGGGGCCTAACACAACCCTCCTCCTTTATCCGGGCTTGGGACCGGCTATAAAACATAGGCGGAGTTACCTCTGTGATTTTACATAGTAAAAAAAGATAGTTTGACCCCTCCAAGAAAAAAAAAAGAGAATTAGTTTGAAAGAGATAAATTGTATTTGGTGTTCTTTGAAATTTCTATAAGAAATAGTAAGGAATCAAGATTTTCAGTCGTGTGGAGTTAGCTTTTTGTTGTTTCAATTTGTTTGTTGAGGATAATTCTCTGTTATGGGTGGATGGGAGATTTAATTTAATAATTGGTTTGTTTCAAAAAAATTTAACAATTGGTTGATATTTCCCTAGTGTTGCCATCATATTCGAAACATAAATCAAGCAACATCTTAGAAGACTCAATTAATCTTTCCTCTGTGTTTGGCGCAGCAATTATGATACCAAATCGGCAGATGCTAAATCCGGATGCGATCTTAAGGGTGATGACATGGAGCTGGAACAGGAATCCAAACAACAGGATGGGAACTTCGGAAATGATCCTGTTGTCTCTGATGGTCCCATGACTCGCTCTCGTGCGAAGAAGCTAAGAGGAGTTGCATCAGAAACTATCGAGGAGCATGCCTTCCTTCCTGGAGCTCACGGAGTAGGAAGGCCAAGGTGAAATTTTCATTCTCCTCAGTGCTGATATCAATTTGACCTTTTGGAGATCTCGTGGCCAACTTGTTGACATATACAAAGAATTGTGACTTCAACTTCAACACGTCGGACAACATTATTTCATTTTTCTGTTCACCCCCATCATGCTGAGTGTATAGTGTTAACTGGTTCAAAAGTTCTCATATAAAGTTATCCTCGTGATAGTTTCAACTTTCAACCCTCCCCGTAAAAGCTTTGTTCTTAGTGTCAATTATGACCGTGGTGGTTTTGAATTTAAAGTTGGGTAATTTAGGTATAAAATAGGACATAAATACTTCTGAGCTTTTATGCCCAACCAAACACTAAGGCATAACTGATCTTGGTTAACCAATATTTTAGGTTTGGTGAAATAATCCATTTATCCAAGTGAAGAAAAAAAACATACTCTGCAAGTTTTATTTCGTTTATTAATCTAGAATTTTTTTAAAAAGAACGCATAATGAGAAGATAACTTTATCATATCATGAAGTTGGAAAAAAAAAACTTGGTTTGTGAAAGGATAACGAAGCAAAAGATTTCGCAATAAAAAAGTAGAGATGTATTAAAGAAGAAAAAAACATTGTGAAAAAAAGAAATAATAATAGCAGCAATAATGATAATAACTATTTCGATTTTGAGATTATTTGTTTCTTTTTATCAAGTTCTTGGTAATTGTTTTACGGACAAGATTATTTGTTCAATTATGTAATTGTTCATTAACTGGATCAAAATTGAAATGGACAATTCGATTTCAGTTAATAGGATCATTTGGTTTCATTAAAGGATTAATCATGTTCACCCTTGCACCACTCATCACGTGATTCATTATTTCATTACTAACCTAAAATAATTGTTCATGAAGAGTTATATTTCTTCACTTACCAAAGTCACTTTCGAAGAGTGATTTCACATTTCAAAGGGTTGGGCGCAAATCTTGAAAGGTCGTAAATATGTATCCGCATAATTCAAAATAGTGATATTATTAGTGCCCGAATAATTTGGAATCGGAAAAATAAAATAACAATAACTTATTTATTGATCAACGTGATGGATTTAAGATTCAAATTCGATACTACTATCATTCGCCTTGGAACTCAACTCTCACCTCTCGTAGTTTGATAAACATTAAGTTAGAAGAAAGATATATTCGAAAATCTATAACAAAAAATAATGAATCAATAGCGGTTGATTAATTCTTTGATGGGGTACACGATTCCAAGTTTAATTTGTTGAAAAGCACTTTGCCTTTCCAAAATATTATCATTGGAAGGGAAAAAGGTATGATTGTTGGAGAGTCATCTTGTAGATACGTGGCCCTTTTCTTCTTTCGGGAAAAAAAAGTGGAACCTCACTTTTTTATTATTATAATAGTATCCTGTGGGAGTTGTTGGATAGTAATTTAAATTACCATGTTTCGATTAATTCGAGTCCCCCGAATTTTATAGCTGATTAAAACGAGCGAAATCAATCACTTATTTCCTATTCATCCCATTTGACGAGGGAAGAACATAAAAGAATCCAACTTTTCTTCAATAAAGGTTTTCTTTCTTCATCATCAATTCAATCACTATTTAATTAAATATATGTGCTTTTTTTTTTGGAAAAAAGAAGTTCATGAGTTGTCTTCTACCTCCATATCCACAGGCTATGTTTGGATCGGAGAAATCAGAACTTATTGACAGTACCCAAAGGTTATATTTGGATCGGGGAAATCAGAACTTATTCACAAGACATGTAAGTTTTGTCGAGCGTCTGGATCAAAATCCTCGTCAACAAAAATTTGTCTCCCCCTCCGCCATGAAGTCCACCCTCCTCCCCCTAATCTGCCAGCGAACCATCCTCCGCAAATTGCGAATCCTCTTGGACTATCGACGGCACCGAACAAAAGCAGCAAGCCAAGCAACTGAGTCCGCAAGCCAGGGCTCCACGGCACTTCAGCAGCTGACCGTCTTCGACAGAGCAATGACAAGAAAGAATGCGGTGGCGGTGTAGAGAGGTTCCGATGGCGGCGGCGAAGGAGCTGGACAGCGGAGGTGGAGAGCCGGCATCGAGTAGATGAGGGAGGAGGAGAAGCCAAAGACCCTTTCTCTTCCCCGGCCAGCACGCCATCCGTGCTCGCGTACAATGCCTCCACTTCCTCCTCCTCCTCTGGGAGCCGGACACGGTGGAGGGGCACGATTGCAGGAGCCTTAGTTGGGACCTTCGACTCGTTCACCTCGAGGAGGCTCCCGTCGATGTGAGGGAGGTAGACGAGCGTCAAGGTCTCTGAGACCCCTAGCATTAGAGTCTCCGAGTGCGATTGTGGCGTTCGGCATGGTTCGATCAGCAGAACCAGATGGGGGAAGGGTAGGGGAGGAGGCGGAGGCGGCAGATCTGTAAGGGAGGAACTTGACATGGAGAGGGAAAAGGGAGAGAGAGAATGAGAGAGAGAGAAATGTTCATGGGGAAGTTCTCGCGTAACGTGAAGTTCTCGCGTAAGAACTTTTTAGATAGAATTTTTGTCCAAAAAGTTCTGCCCAACGTGTGACGACGAGAACTTGAAAAAGGTGTTTTTTCATAACTTTGGAGAAGAAGTGACTTAGAAAAGGGACTTTAGTTTAAATAAAGTGATAGTAAAGTCATACAAATTCTGTTGTGTAATGTCATGTAAGTATTTAATTTTAATAAAGCATTGTACTGGTCTCTTGTCTATAATATAAATTTAAAAAATTATGTCAAAATTTGAACTATTCCAATTCCATAAATTTTGAATTAGACTAATTAACTTTGCTTTTTGAATTTTTTATGTCTTTTATATTTAAAAAGAGAATGACAAATTCCTCCAAAAAAGATCTTTTCCACTTGACGAGGTGAAGACGTTGGAGGCATATATCATATGCTTTTGACTACGTTTGGTACGAGAATATTGAGAGAACGTTAGTTTTCAAGAACTAATTGATGTGATAGAAAAGTTTGGATTGATGTTTGGATGAAAAAGTGCAATGATGGAGATTTAAAAAGTTGATTTGATAGATAAATTTTAGTATGTGTTTAGATAAAAATTAAGAACTAAGAATATAATTTATTATTTTATTATTATTATATTATTATTTATTTGGATAAGTTTTAGTAGGTGTTCGGATAATTATTATATTATTATTTATTTGATTAAATATTTTAAATATTATTAAGATTATAATTTTAAATATTATAGTAAATCTAAATATTCAAATATAATATAATTTTTTTATTAAAATAATTAAACATTTTAATTATAAAATATTTTTTGAATTATTAGAACTAAATGATAAATATCAGGCCCCTTATCTACTGCATGCGTCAGTCATGAAAAGAATAATTAATATACTAACAATTAAGAAGCCGCAATAAACTCATCTTTTTATTCGGTGATCCACCGATTTCCGAAACTATTAGGACTCGACTAATTCAATGTTCGAGTTTGAGCGAAAAAGCATACTTTGACCAACGGTAATGACTTTGAGGATTGAATATGAGGTTACTCATATGATTCAATTAATAGATCATTAGATATATCATTAATTAATTGGTCATTATCATTAGACAAATCTCCCAGTTATTGGGCAAACTTATGCACATCTCACAAAATAGACATTAAAAAAATGGCGAATGGTCATTCCTCCACTTTATGAAATGGGGGGCAACCACCAAAATTGGGGTGCATATGGCAAGATGCATGTCGTCCTTGGCCACCTTATAAATTCATCACTTGTGGCGCATGCATTTGCGGTACCACGTAGTAGTGGAGGGGGAGTTGTCATGCAGCTGTTTTGGCTCTCCCTCCCTCTCCCCCAGTTCAATCACTTTGTGGAGTGCAGTGCGTCTGCATCTGCTGCCATGGCAAATGGTGCATGCATGGCTTTTGTCTTTCTGGACGTACACCTTCCATTAAATTTGGGACCGTCCTCATCTGGTCCTTACACAAGACCTGTCACACACACTCATCATCATCATCATCATCATCATCATATATATATATATATATATATATAAGGAAAAAGAATCATTAATGCTCAGCACACTTGATACTAGAAGAGATGAAGGCAGTAGGACCAGGAAAGGCCCCAAGGTGAGTCGAAGGGGCTTTTCAGAAATGAATAATGCCTACAAGACGAGTCGACGTGTTGTGTGGGGACTTGGCCATGAGCAGCAGCACTTTTAATTAGTTCATGCATTTAAGTTTCTTGTCTCCGCCAATCTCCAAAATTCCAGCTTGTTCTGAAAACTATATGTATCCAGATGAAGAGGTATATATATATAGCACGATGAAATTAAGCTTAATACAACATGAAGGTAGCACATGGTAATAATATTAATCATGACTAAGTTAATGTATAACAATATTGATCATGTCTAAAGCAAGGCAATATTATGAACCCAAGATTCAGTTTCATTGACTAAATTCACGTGTTTTCTTTTATCAGTAGTGAAATCCAAAGATAGATTTTATGGCGATGGAGATATTGGATATATAGCAAAATTTAATATCCTTGACATGTTTATTCCTCTATTATATATGTGCTCGCATCAAGATCAAAGGGATTATTTGCATACATTGTACTCAAACTTTGGGTCTAATATTAATTTACTTTGTCTTCGAACTCTTTCTTTTTTGCGTAACTAGTTCTTCGACTTTAGTTATTTTACAAGTTTCATCTAATTTTATCGATTAAAATAGATTCCCCCTTCAAATGATTGATTATATATGTTGCTATTTTTACTTATAAAAATCACGTCGGACACAGATCACATCATGAATCGCGAGCAATTCGCGTCAATAATTTTCATAATTTTATTATATTTCATTATTATTTATTTATACAAAAATAATCGAGAGAAATACAATTTGGATGAATATATATATATATATATATATAGCCAATAATTTAAGAAAAGAATTATTGTAATCGTTAAAAATTTGAATTACGTAAAGTAACTAAAGTTGGAGGACTGTGAATAATATTCAAAAATTGGACCTACCGTAGGGGGGGGGGGGGGGGGGGGGGTGGGTGGGGGTGGGGTGGGGGATCATGTGTGTAAATTGCGCATGTTAAAACGATGTTGCACATTAATCAACTAGCTAGACACAAATATTCCATTATGGTCCATTTGTTCGTTATGTTGGACAGATAGGTACGTGTTTCTGTAACAAAAGTAATTTATTTTGAATACTTAAAGAAATATTTTGTGTTTTTATTACTAGGGTTTGACTAAAATTATTATTGGAATTTAGATCATGAAGTGAACGATTTTTTTATTAAATTTATTTCTCAAAATTATGAGTTTTTTTTCTCTCGTTGAGGAATGAGTCCAGAATTTAAAAGGCTATAAATTAAAGGAAAGATGCCTCATCTAAAATTCTCATTTGTACCCTCATCTCGGGTTATTCCGGCTGGCCAATGGCCATTTTTATCCAAAATATGAATAAATTTGTGTTGCGACATGCATTCAGCGTCTGTAACACCTTTGAAGATCTAAAGTGAAATTATATTATATATTTTTTTAAAAAAATAATATTATGTGTTTACGTTCAGCTTTCTGATTAAATTTTTATAATCAATTAGAGTACGTTGCTAAGTACAACTTGCATCATTCAAAGTAAGTCGATCGATTTATTGTAAAGGTAAAATTTTGCTATACTATAAGTCGCTGGAAGTTGATGAACCTATTGTAAAGTGCGTCTCCTATTCTTTAACTTGTATGTCAACTTTCTTTATGCATCATAAGAAAATTAGTCTTAGTATTGTTAATTGTTAAAGGGAAAAGTAAACAGAAACTGAGAACCACCGCAAAATTGAAATTATACCAATATTTTTAATTCAGAACTAATGAAAAATATGAGGATAAATTTAATTTCAAAATAAAATAATAAGTATCTGATAACTTGACGTCATTAGCAATTAACATATCAATTAAAAATTATGTCATACATAACATATGTCTTAATTCTTGGTTAAGTTTGATTCTTATTAGTAAAAAAACACAAATTTTTTTACCTATTTTTCTTTGTCTATATTCTTCTAATAAAATATGTTTCATTCTTATTAACAAATCAATGCATTGACAAAAAAATATGGGACCATAAGTAATGATTGACCTCAAGTACGACATGGCTTGATCAGTTTTACTCTCGAGTCGGTACTTTGTGCAACTATTTTAATTAGTCAAGTTATATCCAACTCATCTTGCAGTAAACTATAATTTCATAAACATGACATACACACATATATAAAAGCATGCAACCAATTTTAATTAATATGCAACCAATAAGTCAGGATCATTAGATTAAAATTAAATGATTGAGATTCAACCTATATTAAATTTAATCTCAATCATATAATCATTATCCAATTATTAATGATTATATGATTGAGATTAAATTTAATAACTTAATAATAAATTTAATAGAAATTAAATCTCAATCATACAATAAAAACAAAATATATAATATGGTGAGGATTGCTAGAGATCATAAATTCATCTAACCAGGGACGACCTAGCGGCAAAAAAAGAAGGGGGGCCAAGTTTACCCCCAACCTCTCTAATGCCCATCACTGTAGCCAACCATCAAGACAAAACAATTCTTATAAAAAATTTCATCCGAAACATTATTTTAGGGGAGCCAAAATCAATTGTAATTCAAATTTTTCTATATTTATATATGTAATTAATAAAATTTTAAAAACTTAGGAGGCTAGAGGAGCTGGCCCCCCTAAAATATACGGAGGTCCGTCCCTGCATCTAACTACATATAGAATGAGGCATTCACCATTAATGACTTAGGTTTAGCAACAGTTATTACTTATATAGTTGCGCACATCAGCTGTAGGGCTAAAATCTAAAAAATGGCACCGAGCCCACACGAATAATTTAGGTCTTTCTAAAGTTAAAATCAAATTACTAGACGATTTTTGATTTTTTTTAAAAAACCACCTGGGATGCTAGGCGGCTAAATTATATAAATTATGCATCATCATTATTATTAAATTATTCAAAGAATATAATATTTATGCGATTGTATGTATATATATAATTGAAATAAGTCATAAATAATAGTATTATGATATATATAACGCACGAGTATTATTAATTAATTTATATAATAAAAAATATTATCAATCCCCTGTTATCGATATAAAATTCATACAAAAAATAGGATTCCAAACAAACCACCCGTAAAAGTTGATAAACTTTTTAATCATAAAAAAACCACATGAACAAATATAAATTTTTTTTAAAAAACTAAAAGAAAAATCCTCCAAACCCGTACGTCTCGTTCCAAGTCAGCTGAGCTGATGCCGCTTTCAATTGGTCAGATGGATGGGGGCCCGCGGTACATCGCCCGTGACCAAATAACTCATATTGTGACATAATGCCGCTTTCACGCACGTTGTGGCAAAACAAAATTCCAATAATAAGAAAATATTATTTCATCATAGGAAAAGCTAAAGGTTTTAGCGGAAAATTGTCCATTTCTATATCTCCTTTTATTTTCAATTATTTTTAATTTTTTAAAAGGAATCATGTCTGTCATTTTCGCCTTTTGTTTTTGGTAAAGAAAAAGAAAAAAAAAAGTTTTCTTTTTGGTTGGTTACAGCGAAGGCTTAATAAAGCCCGGCCCTGTACGACTAGAGGGGCCCAATAGTGCCGCAGTTGGAAGTATATATATATATATATATATATATATATATATATATATATATATATATAAAATATTTTCAGCCAACAACAAAGGAAAAAAAACATAGAACGTATTTTTTATATGTACCGTTTTTTTGCTTTGCAGATAGTTTTGAGATGTTTCTGATTATATTGGACGTCTCATTTATTTTTATTTTTTAATATTTTATTAATGATGTCACATTGATTAGTTATTCGCGTAAAGAAAAAATAAGTCTTATGGATGCCACATCAACAACTCAATCGAAAATGATCGATCATAAATAAAAAAAAATTCATGAAACACGTTAAAAGATGAAGGATAATTTAATTATAAAATAAAATTAGAAGGTAACATTATAAAAAATAATTAAAATTAAAATGTATTTAGTGAAATATACTTAGAGATTAAACTTTTCTTTTCATTCATCAAAAGAAACTAAAAAAAAAAGATCAAATTTACCTTCCCCATCTCAGTTATCTTTTTTCTCCCTTTGTTTCAAAAACTTCCTAAACAAAAAACATACCAACTAATTAATCTTATTAAAGTAGATGTGCAATAATACCAGGTCTATTATCATATTAAATAAGACGTGTTAACTATTCTTTTTCAAAAAGAAAAAAAAAGAAAAAGAAGTCGTAAAACAACAACGTCTTAATATTTATTAATTATCGCAATAAATATAATAATCATTCTACCACCTTCTGAAAAATTATCTTGGCTCCTCCTTTTATGAAAGAAAGTGGCGTTAGCACAAAATTAATCGGCACGTTCCTTTCATGAATTGAAAGGAAAGGTACCTGCTGATTCGTGGCAACTGCATTTTCTTTCTTTTGCCCTAATAATGGAATGAAAAAAGTAAACAAATTAAAAGAACCCTTTTGAGTTTTGAGAGAAGATAAGACCTGAGAGCTGTCCCTGAAAACATCAGAGAACTATTCTTCTTCCTAATATATATATATATATATATATATATATATATATATAACAGATGGATAATTAAGATCATTTGGCACATCCGATTAGTAGAGTTGTGACACGAGTAATTTATTTGATGTAGTAATTTTAGGTTTAAATTTTGGAGTCATATATATATATATATTATATGTATATCATTTTTTATCCTATTTTTAAATTAGTCGGATACTACTAATGAATTGTCAATATCGAAAAGTACCGTCCTGTTAATAATACATAACATGAGATGGAGTTAATTAATTAAGGTTCGAAATTAATTAATTTCGTGCTAAATATATTTTGTGACCCAGAAACAGAGAATATGTTTCTTCTCTGTAGTGCATCCGCCAATAAAGTGGGTCATGCGACGTACCGCAACTTGCGGATTCTTGGCATCTACCATCAGAGAACATCTTCCACGGAATTGACGACAGTGTCCTTTTCTTATTAACATAAAAAAAAAAGAAGTCACAAGAGGTGGAATTAATTATCCGAATTCGAACAGGCCTCACCATACAAAAAGGAACAGTTTCCGTTCTAATTGTTTTAAATAAATTTATTATCGAGTTGAGTTGAGATTTAGGATATTAACGCCAAACTCAGAGGTCTTCAACTCATGTCATGACAAGTATTGCACATTAAGGACGTGTTTAGTACAGGGATAAGTGCGTGACTCACGCCTGCAATGATAGAAAATATTTTAGAGCATATCATTGGAACATATATAGTTTACACAATATATTGAGGTTTAAAGTTTAGGAGGTGTTTATATGTGTCAAAAGATATATATATATATATATTATGAAATGATATATACATAATAATAAAAAATACATCAATATTAAAAGACATATGGAGATTAAAGGTGCATTTAAATGTTTTATGATCGGTGAAATTTCAAACTTGCTTACTATAAATAAAACATGCAACGATTTGAATGAATTAAATTGGTTAAATATTTCTTCTTTTGCATTTCATATCTTTGCTAGGAAGAAAATAGTTTTATTATGTCGTTTTGAAAGTTTATTCCATTAAGTGTGCGTCAATACAAAAAGGTGATAGACAATTTGTTCGTGATAAAAAAAGAGCGATGGATAATTATAAATTTTTGTATTTAGTTTATTAAATTTTCTAATGATTCGTCATAATTTGATATAATTTTATGTTATTGTGATTCTTTCATTTGTGTTTTAGATAAGTAGAGGAGTTCTCGGTGTGAGAATAGGTGGGAGGTAAGAGAAACTATAGTTTTGGAATATTTTTTTTTGCACCCAAATCGTTCCTAAATAACCTAAAGAAAATAAGTTAAAGGACTACGTCGAAAAAAAAAGTTCATGGATAGAAAAAAGGAGGGGCTTGTGATATGTACGAAATCTGTCTCATGAGTTTCCTAGGGTTTAATTAGCTTGTGCTTGATCTCACAGATCATACACTTACTTTTAAAAGTTTAAGGATTGACATAGTTGTATAATCTATTCTTTTATTTTTACCAATCCAATCCAATTTTTTTTTTGTGGGGGTGGGGTCGGGTGTTTGATTAACCTACTACAACTACAACAAGGAGGAAATCTTATTATAGTGAAAAGATGGTAAAGAAAAGAGGAAAGAAGGAGAATATGTTAATTTCGTTTGGTTGAGTTTAAGTTTGAGGGGAATTAAAAAAAAGTTACCCGCTCATTTTTCTTCTATTCCTTTTAATGTTTCATTTTTTTCTCGTTCAAATCGAGGTGGAAATAAAGAAAAAGATATATTTAATACGTGTCTTTATTTTTGATCAAATAAATTAAATATATAATTATATATGCAGAGAATAAAATTATCTAAATAAAATAATTGCTTAATATTTATTCTCTTTCATTTTCTTTAACGATATCAATCAAATAAAGTAACTATTCATCTTTATTCTCTTACATTTTCTTCCCATTATTTCTCTTCTCACTTTTTATCTTTTTTCTTCTTAATGAATTTTGAACCAAACGGATCATAAAATTTAATCTTTCAACAAAAAAAGTTCAATGTGTGGTTTTCTACTCTTAGTTGAGATAACACTCATATTTTAACGTTTAATTAATTTGATAGTCATGCATGCACATAAAATTCATAATAGGTACATTTCATCTGATAATTCAATAAAAGGACAAAAAAATTATGAAAGCCATATTAACAAAACAAATAAAAGAGTTTAATCGTGACTATCGAATATATAATCAACGGTCATAAATTTTTATCAAACTTATTATATAACTAATAAAGTAAATAAATAATGCTAAGGGAAATATTATTAATCTATATTTGTGTAAAAAATTAAGTACAGTTATAATATTTTTATTAGTAACAATGATTATATATATATGAGTGCAATGCATTTTGCTTTTCTAAGCTAATAATGTATAGAGTTAAGTGTAGATTAATTTGTATTAGATAAACCAGGCAAATTAATATTAAAATTTACAGCTTACATTGTTATTATATTAACACTTAAAAATTGTCGAGGGGGCAGTATACCACGGTCCGTAGTGGTATAATTAAGATTTTGGTTTCATCTTATGTTATATTGTTACTTAAACCTAGCTTAATTTCTCTTTAGTGCTTCTTGATTTTAGACTTTGATATTCTTCTAATAGGTAAAACATATTTCAAATATTAGTGGTAAGGTAACTAAATATAGAAATAAATGTAATGTTAACACTTAGATAACCTTAATTAGTTTGTGTAAAGGCAAGGCTAAAAATAGTGACAACATACCATCGTGATGGCAGTGTCTTAGTATTTCTCCACGAAGAAAAATTATGCATCGCAAAAAAAATCAAAAAATTTAAAGCGACACAAAATTTTATTAGATAAAAAATAAAAAAAAAATTATAGTAAGTTTATATAGATACTTTCTTTTACAAACGATAAAAATTATAGGCTCTAAATTAATTCTCAAAAAATATAACATATATCTCATGATAATGAAATAAATAATTCTGAATCACATACATAAAACAAGAGATCATCGTAGTGTGAGAACGTTTTTTATTTCGAAATGTTTTGAAGTCCGGAATAAACATGGTGGTTGGAGACGACAAAACGGCAAGTGGCATTGCCTGTATTTCGATCCAAAATGGTCGATGTTGACGCCTTTGGCACCAAGGTAGCATCGTTGCTATTTGACATCTCTAATATGTCAATTTCTTGTTGTGAATTTTAATTAAAAGAGTAATCCTTGATATAGAGTTTATAGGTAGAAATATTGGCCCGAGTAATAAGCCAAACATTTTCACTCTTTCACATATATGCATAAAGAGTAAAGTTTTAATGTAACGCCCGGCCTAGTTGGAAAAAAAAAAGAAAAAGATAAAATTGGAAATTGAAAAAGAAAAAAAGAAGAGATAGAAAAAGATAAAAATGAATTAAGTTTAAAATAAATCAGATCTGAGGAGGAATTTATTTTTAACCAAATCTCTAAATATTCTCCTATAAATATGAGGTCAAATTAAACCAAGCAGCCCCTTTTTCTCTCTACAAGCTGGCCCTAATGTCTTCTCAAATTTCGTGCATCTCTCTTCCTCTTTCTCGCGCCGGGCTGCTGCTGGCAATAGGAGGGCAGCCGAGAGACGTGAACCCTGAGACAACATGTCTCGACAGAGGAAAGCGTCCGGAGAAAGAGGAAGAAGAAGAGGAAGAAGAAGAAGAAGAACAAGAAAAAGAAGAGGAACGCGGAGTTTCAACGAAAACTTCACAAAGGTATGGAACTAAGGTAAATTTTTCCTAGAATCATGATTTTAGACTTGAAGCATGTTCTAGTTAATCCCTAATTATAGTATGATGTCGTGTGATGATGTTTGATGTCGGCCATCGCTAGAAAAGATGATCAGAATACGCACTGCGTGTCCACACAGATTCTGCATAAGAGGATCCGGTCCGGGTTAACCATAACCTGACCCGAGCAGGTCCAAACTCAGATTGAGTTCTATGAACTCGGCCTGGATCCGCCATTGCCGCACTTTCCGAGCTTTGCAATAGGACGAACCCGGCTCGGATTGATGATGACTCGGCCCGAGTTCCACCCACGATGAAGAAGTCGGGCGCGATGGCTGCCCCGACTCAACGACGACCTGACCCGACTTGGGTGTGACCCGAGCCCGGCCTGAGTTTAACCTTGTTTTATTGAGAGCGATGTCCTATGAACTCGGCCCGGGTTCTGCCTGACTCGGCCCGAGTTTCGATACTAATTATGATGATTTTATAATGTTTAGGCCCCTGATTTATGTACTTAATATTGATCTAAGTCATGATGATGATTATGTTATTTATTCCTTTATTAGTAATGATGTCCAACATGATTCATGACCTTATGATCTTATGATGATGACTTAAAATTAGATCCAATCATATCGATGATGACACCGATTCATATCCATCAAGCTGATCTATTTATGATGATGATTAAGATGTTTATGCACATCTAATTTCTCTCCATGATCCTATCTTGTGGCTCTGATTATATTTTATATAATGATGATGATTAGGACCCTTGATCATTATGACTCATTGATCCTTTCTTATGATGACCAAATTTTGATCATAATCCTTATGTCCTAATAAAGATAAATTAAAAGCTGCAAGATAAAAGATGAAAAATATTAAATGGAGAGCTCTTTTTATGATAGACTGGTGACGACCGGTTATGGGCTGACTTCGGTCAGTTATAAACTAATTACGGTCAATTATGGGCTGGCTCTGCCAGTTATGATGATGATGGATGGGTTGAGGCAGGCCTCCCCGTGAGTTGAAATATACCCCACTATAAGTCGACGCTAATGTGATGTTGAATACATTGCGACGCAAATGTGAAGCTAATGCGGCGCCAACATTAGAATTTTATGAATATACAAGTATTTATATAAGTAATGTTAACTATTATTCGTATTTAGGTAATGTTAATTTGTATAACTATATATGTTAATAATAAATATACATACATATATATATACATATGCACATATACATATCCATACATACATACATATATACATATGTACATATACATATACATTCACATATATGTTGATATACATATACATTCAATCAATTATTTTGGCGCCATCACAGCATCAGAATAGCGACGTACTCATCATAGCGTCACAATCGTGTCGCCTATTTGCGACGCCACTCTTTATAGCGTCATAATAGCATCACCTGTTTGGGACGCTAACTTAGCATCTAAACATTGCGATGCTAATGAGATGCGTCGTTTACTTTAGCATTGTGACATTAGAGGTGCTAAAATGCGGCGCTATGCGATGTACTTTATAAATGATTATCTATAAGAATTGAATTAAAGTGCGTTGCCATAGCGTCACAATAAAGTGCATCATCCTATTGATGCTGCCCGACGCCGCTCGGATGCCTCCTCCTCTTCCTCCTCATGCTGCTACCTCGATGCCGCAGCCGCTGCTTCTTCTTCCTCCTCCTCCTATTGTTGCTGCCCCCCGACACCGACGCCGCCTCCTCCTCCTCCTGTTGCTACTGCCCCAACGCTGCCATCGCCGCCTCCTCCTCTGATTGCTGCTGCCCCGCCGCCGCCGCCTCCTCCTCCTTCGATTGATGCTGCCCTGATGCCTCCTCCTCCTCCTCCTATTGTTGCTGCCTCAATGCCCCCCGGATGCCGCCTCCTCCTTCTCCTCCTGTTGATGCTGTCCTAACGTAATTTGATGTAATGAAAGTTGTAATTGAATGTAAACTTTGTATTTTGACATAATGGAAGTTGTAATTGAATGAATTTGATCTAATATGCCATTTCTTTCGTTGAATGATATCAACAATATGAATGTAAATGAAAGAATTAGTGACAGTTTTTAGCGCAATGCCATTTGATTGAATGAAGATATTGTAATTAGTGTCACTTTCGCGTCGCAATGGCGTCTCAACTCTTAGCACCACATTAACGTCGCAGTGGCGTCTCAGCTCTTAGCGCCACATTAGCGTCGCAATGGCGTTGCAATGTCGTAGTGCTATAGTAGTGACGCAATAGAACTAAGATATAGCGCCATATTAGAGTTGCACTGTAGCGTCGTATTGGCGTCGACAAATTCAGTGTCGCTTCAACGTTAAAATAGTGACGCATATTAGTGTTTCAAACGTCAATTTTTACATCATTACAACGTCATAGTAGCGTCGTGGTTCGACGGTAATAACGTCGAGAAACCCGTGGGCGCGATACTGATGCTATTTAGCATCGTGCGAAGTCGACACTAGTGTGTTGGAGTTAGCGACGCATTAGAGACTATTTTGTTGTGTCTCTAATCGATCTTTTTTCTTGTAGTGAATTGTAATATTTCATTACATATAAATTATTTTAAAATAGATTTTTTATATTTAAATAACATATTTTTTAACAAAATTATTGACATATTTTATTAATATATATTATGTATTTTAATTTTTTTAATATATTTATAATACATATTTTTAATTCAATCAGCCATTAAAATTAACCTACATATCTACTTTTTTTCTATCACATCAATTATCTTATTCCTCATCATCAAATTTCACTCCATCCAAACTAATATCTTAATTCAACTATTCACTGAAACTTGGTGGAACTCTAGTTTTCGTTATCAAACGGCTCCATAGGAAATAGATAAAGAAAGAAACGACAAGAATGTGAGAAAAGAAACAAGTTCACTAAGAAATTTATTTCATCGTAAGAGTAGGAGGAGGATGTTGATAATATTCTATTCTATTATTTAAATAATATAAATTATTGGAAAAAATTTTGTGTATATACGGAGTAAATTAACAAAAGCATTGATAGAGTAAACTATGCCAAATGCTATTTAACTTTGATGTTTACTTAGCGATACCTTCCAACTTCACTTTTAGCACGAATACCTTTCATCTTATAATTTGTTTCACGAAATATCCTTTCAACCGGAAATACCCAGTTACCTGATCATTCGATAGACGTGACATTTAATTCTTTTAAATATAATATATGAAATATTCAAATAATATTAAAAATAGAAAAAAGAGACAACCCTCCCTCTTCCTTCGGCCGTCGGTGGCCAATCATCTCTGACATTGAAGAGGTGCCTAGAGCAGGGGAGGGCCGCCTCCCCCTCCCCCTCTCTTCTTCGTTAAGGAGGGGGGGGGGGGAGGCGACCCTCCCCCGCACGCAGAGAAGGGGGAGGGGGCCTTGCTCCTGTTCTGCAACCTTCGACGTCATGGGAAGATGAAGAGGGGAGGGGGCGAGGCCTCCCTTTCTCTACGTTGGCGCATGCAAAATGCCACGTTGAATGGCTTCTTGCATGGAAGAGAGAGAAAATGGCAATATGGATGTCACGTCGACGGGGCAATTAGGAGATGGCCGAACGTAGGTAGAAAGGATATTGGGTGAAACGAGTTAAAAAATGGAGGACAATTTTGTAATGAAGTGAAGTTTGAGAGTATTGATGAGAAAACAACTAAAGTTGAATGGTATTTGAAATCTCTTCAAATCTAATATATGTATATGTATATCAAGAGGCACATTATAATTTTTAATATATATATATATATATATAATGTGATAATAACTTTAAAGAATCATAATATTGTATTGGAATATAATATTAGTTTAATCGCCCGCAAAAAGGGAATTCAAATTTTAGTAAAAGATATTACCACTAGCTGCTAGAGAAGTTATCTTTAATGATTTCAAAAAGTCTCTCTAGGGCCTAGGCAGATAAAAAAAAGTCTCTGTACGGCTTCACCAGCACGTCGTCAATAAATTAAAAATTCGATGCTCATTAAGATCCTGTTTCATAAATTTTAAAACAAGTTTTATTTATTTTCACTATCTTCTTATGATGAGAACAAAGATGTTCTAGGGTGAGACAAGAACAATTCTCTACTTTTTTTTATTATGCAATGATTAACATGTGGTCCACATGTTTCTAAAATTAGTGTTCGGCAAAAGAAAATGAGAACAATACCTTTTTCTTGAAGATTATTTTTGTGCCATACAGGACCTAAGAGTTCGCAAAGACCGAAAGGCGCGTCGCTTGAAATTCATCGCCATGGTGAGGTTTGTGATGCAGAGACATGCACCACTTCACATATGGGATCAGACATATCAACGCGAGAGGATTCTTCATAGATGAATAGACGAAAACGATTCTGGAGACAGGGGCATCACCGAATTGGATCAATCCGATCCGATTTAAGTCAAGTGGGATCCGATCTAATCATGATTCGAAGAGTGGTCGAATCAGGAATGGATTGAGAAGTTCGATCCCAAAATCCATTTATTTATTTATTTTTTAATATTTTTATTTAATTTTAACACTATATTCAATTAAAATATTAAAGAATATTACAATAAAAATAATTTAAAGTTTCAAATAATATTTAAATATTTGGAAAAACCTATTTTGGTATTCTTTAAGATAAATATTAAATAATAATTTTAATTAAATTATATACAAGTAAAAAAATAAAAAATGACACCCGACTCAATCCGAATCGAGTTTGATCGGATTTCCTTCCTAGAAAAGGTTCAATCCGACTGATTTGACTCATTAGGTCAAGTTGACACATCATAAATGGACCATTAAAGATGTAGAAAATTTTTGCTATAACTAAGCATATAACTCGGAGAGACATCAAATTAGTCAGGTTCGATGATGAATTAAAAAAAATGTACATTATTGTTAAGGTCAATACAAATTAGGAAGCTGACACCCGTTACTAGATATTGGGGTGGCAACCTTAAAAAAAGGAGATGCAATGTGCATCTTTGATGCGTAGGCTGGCTAGCATGCATTGGGAAGTGAATGATGTTGACGACTACGACGATGACGATGGCCTAATTGCCTCAAGTTATCCTAGTAAACTTTTCTTTCATATTTCCTTATCAAAGTCGAAGTTGATTAGAAGTATGTTAATTGTATTCCTCTTTTAACCTTGCCTTACAATTAATCTAAAAGTTAAAAAAAATCATAACTAAATATTGTTAAGAATTGATAATTGATTTGATATTAAACTCGTGATGAGCTATTTCGTGGCAAAGCTAATTATTGACATTCTTAGACCCTCTCATATAATTGATGGGACTTCACATCACATTCTTGTTTCTGCTCCTATATATAATTTTCCAACATTGAATATTTTTATTACTTAGAGTGGAATTTTAAATAATTTCATAAAATTTACCAAGGTATCCGGAGCGGATATGAGCTTCTGATTTAAAATCTCTATTTGCCTGTGCAACTCGAAATGTACTTTTCCACTCTTGTTGGCTAACAAGGTTAGGATTTTTAAACCACCCCACCGGAACTAAATCTAATCTATTTTTACTTAACCTTTCGTCCAAACACACCTTAAGCATTATGTTAGGACATCAAAGTGCTCTTAATTAAATTGACCTTCATATTTATATTATATTTATTTATAGATATGAATTTTTGTATTATAATTGTTTCTACCCACTAAAACAAATTTTTTTAAAAAAAAATCGAAGAACTATTTCTTTCATTTAGTGACACCTTGCCGTGATCTATATATCCACCTTCATGCATCACTAGTCGCCAAAATCAGCATTCCATTTAGGGAATCAAAAGTGACACGTTGGCATCACTTCTCGTGCATAAAAAAATTTGCTACACGTTGGCATCCCCAATGGCGAGGCATTGGCAATTGTTTTTTTTTCTTTTTTTTCTTTCACTAAAAAGAGTCGCTATTTTTTTGAGTGCGTCTTCGAAGGAGGTTTTCAATGTACTCACCTGATTAATTCAAAGTCCAAAAGGATACATTAGAAATAATTTATTTCTTGATTAATTTAATGATTTTAAGATTCATTACTAACACCCAGTGAACTTTGAAATTTAACACTATTATTAGTTGAACCAACGTTGACTTGGCTAAACGGAATCGCTATTTGATAATCATTTTTTTATATACGATCTTGAACTTAAAAAGATAATTAAACCATTGAAATATTAAAGTGTATGCAATTGCAAGCGGTGACCAAGTCAGAAATAATACAGAGTGGGTTCACTAACTAAAATATAACAAATTGTTCCAAAAATAGTTTTACGCCATTAGAAGTTTTATTATTCTAAAATTTTGAATTCTTCTTTTTGTTTTTTTTGCAAGATGAAAAGATTAACGTGAATCTATAATTTAAATTATTTATTAATATAGAGCTTTCTAATAAATTATTATTTTAATAAAAAAACTATAGATGTATTAGGAGTGAGCAATATGATCCAAAGTTATTTTTTGACTCAATAAGTAATCGGATTGAGATCCAGTCTCTTTCTTTGAAAATATTTCGATTCTATTAGTCCTAATCAAATTTGCTTCGAATTTTTTTTAAAAGAAAATAAAAATTATGTGTGGATAAAAATTGATCCATATATATGAACCATTGTTGAATCATGAATTGATAGTTCACAAATAGAAACTTAAATTTATCTTAATTTTTTAAAAGAGAATAAGAATTATGCGTGAAAAAAGAGTCATATATATGAACCACCGTTAAATCGTGAACTGATAGATCATAAAAAGACACTTGTTTATAAACATTTTGATCACTATCTAATGCTGACTTATATATATATATATATATCACTTTTTGTCATCGTTGCTGTGGCATAGAGAAAAATAAGACAATTATATGTAAAAAGACAAATAGATTAGTGAAAAGAATTAACATGTGTCTACATGGACAGCCGTAGCAAGAGAATAAAAATTGTAAAAAGAAAAATATTTCAATGCAAAATAAAAATGGAGCACTAAATTAGAATAAGGAATATGGTTGAAATATTAAAGAATTTACCTCCATATAATTTTGAAATGATATATTACTAATGCTTTTTCCACATGCGATCTTTAAATGCAAAAAACAAAGAGAAGCAAATGCCACTGATGCCCCCCTCCAATGTTTATACAGAAACGTGACGTGAGACAGATGACGACCATGAACAGCTACGTACTCTGACTCGTCCTCTCTTGTCCCGCCACGTGGCACAAATTAAGATGAAACCTTGATTGCCGTGACATGTGTATTTATTATCTACATGAGTAAATATTTTATATATCCCTGCCAGCATGCATACGTACACCAACATCTCTCTCTCCCTGCCAGACAAAATGACAAACAGAGAGGAGAGAGAGAGGAGGGTGAAAGAAATAGGATGGAGAGAGAAACGAAGAGGGAAAGAGAGGAAAAAGATCGAAGACTTTTTTACCTCATGGTCTCCCTCTGATATTTGTCCACTCGAACCCCACACAGGACACCCCCTTTCTCTCTCATTCCCCCCTCCCCTGGCCCTCCCCCTCTCCTCCCCCCACCCCCCACTCTCAACTTCCTCCATGAGCCGTATTTAACTCCCCGTCGGCAGCCAAAAGATAACTCCTGCAGCAGCTTGCAGCAACAATAACTTTATATAGCAGCCACAGATATAAAGGATGCGCACTGTGCGCCGCCGTACCCCCTCCCCTCCCTTTGGCCCTCTCCCTTCAATTATTAGCGCCCCTGGCACTTTGCGATCGATCTGAATTATAGTGGTACCGGTAATTGTATAAGTAGCAACTCATCTCACCATTTTTGGAGGAGGTGAATTGAAGGGCCGGCCTGAGGATATATGGAGAACAAGCTTAGCGTCCACCAGAAGAACTGGAAGCCGCAACCCAACAAGGCCAAGAACAAGAGGCCTGTCAAGGTCGTCTACATCTCCAACCCCATGAAGGTGAAGACCAGCCCCGAGGAGTTCCGCTCCGTCGTCCAGGAGCTCACCGGCCAGGACTCCGACGTTGCCAACCTGTTCTCCTCGGCGCCCGCTGACTTCTCCGATTCGACGTCGCCTGCCGCTTCTAAAGCTGACGAGCCGAGCGGTCGCAGCGGCGACGAAGCGCAGGCGAAAGCCGGCCCCGAGACTGAACCTACCGACATCCTGGCGGGTTCGTTCGAGAGCTTCGCCGAGCCATTTAGCCCGCAAATGCTTGATGTCGTAGGATATAACTCGCCGCCGTCCCCGCTCTACTACGAAGGTAACGGCTTCAGAAACCTTTGACATATGGTGCCGAACAATGCATGAACATGGCCGCCGGTGGTCGAATTAATGGCCGATCGATCTGCCCGTGAGGCGCAGGCCGCTGTTCCGAGTGATGAGTTGGTTAATTTAATATTGATCTGTTGATGTGTTGGTGATTTCTAATTTAGTGTTCAGCGGCAGCGGCAGCGGCCTCGGTCGGTCGTGTATCACTTGGATGGATTGGATAGCTATGTGATTTTATGGTGGAACCTTGAATCAGATTAATCCGTTTATTAACTGTTGTGAGATTTCTATGCTCGCTGATGTTTATGCTGTTGGAACTCTATATATGTTAATGGTGTACTTTTCAGGCCCCGTGATTGAGACGACATGATAAAGTAACTATGGATAGGAGAATGGTCGCCAAGTACATGGTAGTTGTATAGCACATACCTTTGGCTTTTCAACTTCTTCAAAACGTACTCTTCCTCCAATGTCTAATATTGCCATCTATAGGAATCGTAGTATATATCATAAATCTGTGGCAACAAAACCTGTCTAGCCGCAGCTCGCTAGATCTTCTAGCTCAAGCACGTATACGTACGTGCACGTCACATCTCCGGAGATGTGAACCTCTCTCTCTCTCTCACACACACACTCATAGCACAACTAAAACGTGCTTCATCTGGATAATGCTAAGAATAAACTGTTCCACAAAAGTGCTTCATCTGGATAATGCTGACAATTAAAACACTGTTCCAGAAAAGTGCCTTAGCTAGTTGATAATGCAAACCGATAGATAAGAGGGGCACAACTTCCAGATACGAACTTCTTAAGGCAGCTTTACTGTTCTTGTTGCTGAGCTTAAGAGAAAAAAAGGGGAGACCTTTTGTTTGAAGTATTTACATTGCATGTTTTCAACTTTCATTACAGAAGCGGTTGGTCCTCTAACCAGTCATATATGTATACCTTCAGTTTTTGTCTTCATCCTCGAATATATATTATTGTCAACCTAGTGTTTTTTTATATATATTTTACCATTCCAATTTGTGAGATCTGATCAGCATATCCTAACTTGAATACAGTAGTACATTGCCTTATTTTCCCTTCATCCCATGCATTGATTTCTATTTGAAATGCTTATTGTCTCTTCCTTTCGTGTACCAATGATGACTAGAAGATTCATGCAAATATTACTAGGCAAAAAATATAAAAAAGGGGATAACATCGATCATAACATGCAACTGGTATTTAATACTTTACAAGGAAATGGATGCTCAAGGGAAAGAAGATTATCGCATTATATAGGCGACGAGGGTAATTTCAATTTTGTTGGAGTTGAAGTTCTCATCAAGCACGAGTACTATTAACATCCTCGCATGTAGTAGAGCGAACATGAATTTTGGTATTTACGTACAATAGTTAATGATAATTAAATTCATAGATACCCTTGGGATTAATCAAGCTTTCTCTCTATTAGTGCTATAAACATGACCAAAAGCCTTTTGCACATGTTTCACATATATAGATGAAACTAAGTTTAAGGAAGCCTCCAACCACTTTGGTAATTTTCAAACATGAAATTTTTAGGAACCTCAAAGATTTGAATCCTTTTTTCCAACATGGAAGGCAGAGTCCCCCACGAACATCACCCTAGATGTTATTGATCAGTCTATCACAATTTATCTGTGTTCATGTAAATAATATGCCTGATTCATTAATGGTTTCCTGTCATTTATGAGTGATTATCCTTTTGAAGTAATTTAAAGTCTTCTAACAGAAATTTAAAAGCTAAGTTGAATACAGTTCAATTA
Organism: Pontederia crassipes; assembly: GCA_030549335.1. Classification (NCBI taxonomy): domain Eukaryota; kingdom Viridiplantae; phylum Streptophyta; class Magnoliopsida; order Commelinales; family Pontederiaceae; genus Pontederia; species Pontederia crassipes. Next base: position 45,338,467 of record CM060190.1, read on the forward strand.
GTTTTTGTTTCTGCTTAATGCATTTTTTGTATTAATCCCATCATATTCATGTTTTTTATTTCTAGAATAATAATATTTTTTATTAAAGATTCTACTCAATTAACTGAGAGAGTCAAAGTAAATTTCTTGGATGATCCCCCAGGAGGGAATCCACCCCAAAAATAGCCACTACTATGAGCAAGGATATCCGCAGCACGATTAGCGTCAGGATAGAAATTAATGATGCAAAATTATGAGATGTGATTTAAGAGGCAACAAATATCAAAGACCAGCCTGTTGACGTGCCATGGGCATGCTGCACCTCGCTTCTGAGTGTTGATGAGGACCTTAGAGTCCGGTTGAATCTGAATGTTGGAGATGTCCCGAGCAACTCACTCGTGAAGCCCCAAAAGAAGGGCCAAACCTCCAACTCTATTGGGGTTCGGGCACGCAGGCATAAGCACATGCAAAAACGAAAGTGCCATTGTGAGTTCTAAGTAGGAAAGCAACCCCTCATGTCTTGCCTTATGTAACAACAGAGTGATAAGATACCACTTTGTAGTTACTAGCTCGTTAATTAAGTAGTGGGCAGTTAGATGATACCACCTTGTATTAGTTAGCGACTAATTAAGAAAGTAGTGGATAGTTAGTTATATTTGTAGTTTTGTAATAGTTATTGTAACTACATTTGCACGTTATAAATACATGCATATATTTTAGATTTAGGAGAGTATTGGAAAATGTGCTTACCAATTATGTAATTAGAGTTTGGTCCACTCCATACGGACTTATAGAGATTTTTCGTCTTAAATTGACAAATTATTAATAGTTATTGTAACTACATTTGCATGTTATATATACATTTGCATGTTATTAATAGTTTTGTTATAGTTATTGTAACTACATTTGCATGTTATATATACATGCATGAGTTTTAGGTTTAGGAGATCCTTGAAAAAATGTGTTTACGAATTATGTAATTGAAGATTAGTCTACTCCATACGAACTCAGGGAGATTTGTCATATCGAATTGACAAGTTATTAGGTAGTAATTGTGTTTAAGATTCTTGCACTTCTACCACTAATAATAGTTATCATAGTTTTGTTTTAGTTGTATTTAAGGTTTTCAGACTCGAGAGTTTATGTTGACTCATTTTACGTCCCGTAAACTCGAGATGTAAACTCGTAGAATTTATCTACGTGACTTTATTTATATATTTAACATTATTTGTTATAAAATATTTGGGAAAAATATTTTCTATATGTTAGTTTCAAATGTAATGAGTTCATTGGTCATATTTCAACTCGCTCATATTGATTTTCATAGCCATTCATTATTTTTAGTAATTCATTACATTCTACAAGTACAATATATAAGTTGATTCAATACATGTTGAAACGTAAAGAGTTCAAAGTTATATATAAATTACCTAGGTAGTCCATGAGTCATACGAATTAAAACATAAAGTATTTCTAGTTGTTAAATTATGAATGTTTAATGTTATTTTCATTTCAATTTTGATCTCAAATTTTGGTTAAATGCTTAACTTTTGCATCTGACGATTCTACCTATAAACTCTACTCAAGTCTACCTGAGTTTACCACCAAATCCGATTTCACTCCGAGTTGACTCAATTTCATGGCTAAACTCGTAAGAGTTTAAATGTCAAACTCGAGAGTTTGTGAACCATGGTTGTATTTTCAGTTTATATCAAAGAGTCATTAATGTTTAAGGCTATCTAGGGGGTCCCACTTGGCCACAGTTGACAGGGATGCACAAATTGGGGGGAATGAGAAAGAGAAGAGAGGTTCCGCAAGGGATGCGCCTCAGGGTCGTGGACATCAACATAATCACAATACGTTGTCAAAGCACGCAACCAAACTATGCCGACGGTTGCCCCACATGATCGAAAGTTGGTATCATTTCTTAGTCCCAAGATTTGCCATAAACAATGGGCAAAGATTGATAGTAAGGTTATTTTGGATTGTTGATCCAAACTTACACCATCATGTATCAACTGGCTGGTATCCTAGGAAGTGTTGTAAGTGAACTGATAATGCCATTTGGATTGTAGGGTGTTCCAAATTTGATGGGCAAAACCACACTGAAAGAAAAGATGAGAGGTTGTTTCATGATGGATATTACAAAGTTTGCATGTTGAATTCACTGCCTGGTTAAACCTTAATATCATGTCCATATTCGAGAGATGACAACAGAGGAGTTTCCTTAGAAATATGAATTTTTGGTTGAAGGAGAATATTCCATACTTTCGACCACGGGGATCCTCCAGCCGACGAAAGAGGCCATTGCTGGTGACAAAGGAATCTATATATAGTCTAGGCTGAAGCATCTCCATGGGTATTCATAATCCAAACCCACGAGTCATCACAAGCAGAGGAATGTACATATATGCTAGTGATTGCTTGCTTATTTGCCGATCCAGGCAATGATGTTCCAACTATTATGTAGGTGGAGCATGCTTACTGGGAAGTTATCCATGTTAGTGTCAATTGAGAGGAACATTGGTTTCTTGCCTAGTGGAATATAAAAAATCCATGGGTCATTTAGCAAAGAGATTGATCCCTAGAGCGAAGGAGCCTCAACTCGAATTAAGCTTAGGCAAGGACCTAATAATCTGACACCAAGGATGGAAAGCCCCACACACATGGTAGGAGGATTGTCCCAAGGATGTAGGTTGCCATATTTGTTCTTAACTAGTTGAACCCAAGGTTGACTGGAGTTGTTGAGTATATGTCAAGAATTCTTTTAGCCATTAAAGAGGTCTGGATATACATAATGTTTCTAATACCTAAGACACCTTCACTTTTCAGGCACTGAATGGTATCAAAATTTATCAAATAAATGCCTTTCCTAGTGTCATATCTTAGCTTATGGGCTTGCTGAAGATGTTCAGCTGTGCAGATTAAATCCCAAATATTAATGGAGTACCCGTACATATCATAGTTGGTACTCCTTGAAAACTCAAGATATCTACCATGCCTCGTATTGTAGCCTTTTCTTTAACAAACTCACAAACTTTTTCATGAAACAATTATGATATGTATAATAACTCAGCATCAATTTACTCCAAAATGGTTGCTCTAACTGTTATTAGATATGGATTATTATGTTTATGAGACATATTGATCATGTATTACTGATCCACAATTTCTTATACTTCCAATAACAAGATAATGTCAAATTGCAACTTGTTTATGTTTTTATACTTGCATGATATTTTGCTGAATCCTTAGAGAAGCTTGCCAACAGCATCACTATATTGTTTCTGCCTAATAAAAATGTGTCACAATGCAGCATATATGCTTTTATTATATGGCAGTCCTCTATGTTTCAGTTTTGTTTTGTCTTTGCATAGAAGGAAATATTTTCAGGCAGATCTGCATTAATTAGCTAAAAGTAATAACTAAAGAATGTTATAACAGCAGGCCTGCACTTTAGATGTTTGATCTATATTGAAAGGATATTAATGCACAACATATCTTGCCACTGATTCGTCTGCAGAGATTGCCTTCAAATAATCAATTACAAGTCTACATAAATGCTTATGATTGTTTCAAAATAATTTGTTGGATATTCTTGCTAGTAAATATTTATTCATTGGCCACCATTGTACATCTACCAAGAATCAATTATACAGACACATATATGTGTGTGGCAAGGTACATCTATACATGGCTAGTGTCAAACAAATGAAACAAAGGAATAGTGGTATACACACACACGACATTGTTTTCAAGCTAAGGGTCTGACTCCAAAATTTGATACTCATCATTGGCATAGTGTCTTCTTCCCCTTTAGTTGATCAACTATTTTAATTGCTGATCATAAGCTTCTCTTGTACTTAATGTAGAAAAGACAGGGAAAAGAGGAAGTGCATCTTGGTGACAGCAACATGTGTAGCTAGTTTTATCTTAAAGCACTAAAGTTATAGCGATATACAGCAATGATTTATTGGAAGCCTAATTATTGATACTGAATAATTCGTGGTATTATATTTCACAGTTTTCTCCATCCCATTAAGACACCTTTTACTTGATTGTTATCTATGAACAGGATGATGACTGCAAATTCTCTACATTCAGAAAGCCCGAAGAAGCAAATTAATATCTAATTAATCTACAAATTATGTCTTGCATGACTAGGTACATGGATCTGTAGAAATGAAACTGCATCTATATAGTGTGATTGCTGATAGTGATCATAAGGAAAACTAAATGGCCCGCAAACAACAGTAAATCATAATAACATTAAAATAGAATCATGTGCTACCTGCTCCATCTGAAGTAGTTCATGAATCAAGCAATCCAAATATCCAATGCCAGAATATTGCAATGCAGGTCAGGAGGAACATAAAACGTACCTTCCATATTTGAGAATTTGCAATATGGAACAGTTATTATTATTATTTTGGTTGTATGCTACACAAATATGTATGTGCTGCCTGATTCATTATTCTTTTTAGATTTTTGGTTTTTGAAAAGTTTCAAATTAAATTCTCATTTGTGCCCGATCGCGAGTTCAAGTGATGCTTAGGGACTCTTCTGACCACATGGTAATAACTATTATATGCATGTGTTATAAATACATAAAACACGTATATTACAAGTAGAATGTGTAGTTTCTTTATGCATATGCATTAACTGCTCACGTAATGGTCAAAACTCTATATATTAAGCAAGAATGAATAAAGAGGAGAAGTGAAACTCTAAACACACACACACACAATTGAACACGTATCCGTACATATATGTACGTACGTATACATACGCGTATATCTAAGTACGTAGGGGTGTAAATTAAAATGGGTTACACCTAACAGTTACTCTTACAAGTCCACTTCACCTTTTGGTAAGTGGATGCTATGTTCCTACACAAAGTGTCATTCCCATTTTCTATGAAGATCCGAAGGTTGTCTTCCCAAAATGGATCATAGAATCACAGACAAGAACCCTTTCTAAATAGACAAATCATCTGTTTAATCAAACTGATAAAAAAACAAACCAAACATTAATAAACAAAATCCACAAGCATTGTAATTAGGAGAGGTTTATTTTCCGCTTATAAAATTTCAGTGTGTTAAAAGAAAGATGAGATATCAATATTAATCAACAACCATTTAGTTGATATAATAATAAAAGAAACCTAGGTTATAGTTGACAAAATCGTAAAGTTGTGGCTTTTTGGCATCATGACATGGCTAGGATGTTTGGGGAAATGACTGTGGGCACATAGATTGGAAAGGATAAATAGAAGCATTTACATACAACATGCGGGGAAAAAAACACGACTTTTGTATATATCGTATAATTTCAGTTAAAAAATAGTTTAACTAAAATTATTCGGAAACTTAAACATCATCTATATATTTTAAAAGGAAATTAGGTGTATAAGCAAGTTTACACACTGTAGGCTTAGCTTTCCAATCTCTATCTCTGCCCGTAAGAAGGAAAAAGAAGCACGGACGCACCTACGTACTTTATTCCGAGATCAATCACATAATTTCCATTTTATGTATTACTTGTCATTCCTATACTCATATAAATTCGTACTTATAAATGTTAGATTACTGTAAAGGTAAGAAAAATAGCGAAAAAATTAAAATAATCCCATATCAAGATTCACTGATCGATTTAATAATGAGAAAAAAATGTTACAGTGTTTTGTAGTTATATAACCGCAGTACATTAATCTACATTTGCACGACGAGTTCCGCAACTAAATTGAAAATTCGAAACTAATAACTCTATTCTGTTCTGCCTATCTTTAGTTTTTTTTTTCTAAGATCATATTTATGATTCTTCTGGGCATATAAGGGTACCATTATTATCTCATTTATTTTTAAATTCTCATAAATTTCAGTCGTCATAAATATCTTTTTGACTGAGAGAGACGTTCTCATGCTATAATATGAAAAAAGAAGGCTCCTTTAATACACACTGTATTCTTCACATATTTATTAATCACATTGAGTCCATCATTATATATCCGCTTAAGTGGATCTAGCTGCTCTTTGAATTGGCAATTTTTCTTTTAATGGTGTAAATAATTTACATTAAGTAAATAATATATTCGTGGGATGTCACCTTGCTGGAGTAGCTCAGTTGGTTAGAGCGTGTGGCTGTTAACCACAAGGTCGAAGGTTCAAGCCCTTCCTCTAGCGTTTTTTTTTAATTTAATTTTTTTTGAATTGTAAACTTTAGGCTCTTCTAATATCAAGTATGAATAGAGGTAGTTGACACGAGCACACGAGATAAATAATGTTAAAATTTTTGTTGATGAGGGTTTAGTTAGGGAATAAAATCACGGTGTAATACAATATTCTCAAAAATTTAAATCTATTCCATATTCTCTTTGGTTTGATGAGAATATATTTTAAAAATATAATATTTTATAAAAAAATGTTTTATTATATAGAGTTATTGTTTAATATAATTATAATAGTAAAAATATTAATATAATAATATATTATTAAAATTAAAAATATAATATAATTAAAAAAATATGATAATAGAAGAATAACTATATGCTTTGGTTGAGGTTAAAACAATGGTATTATGTTTTTTCAGATGGTTTTGTCGGACCGTTTGGTTGGAGTATATTTTCAATCAGAATAAAATATTTTTGAAAAGGTAAATATATTCTTATTTTAGTAGCATTTGGTTCGAGAATATCATAATTTAATAATATAATATTTTTAAAAATTTAAATTTATTCCATATCCTGTTTGGTTCGATGAGAATATATTTTAAAAATATAATATTTTATAAAAAATGTTTTATTATATAGAGTTGTTGTTTAATATAATTATAATAGTAAAAATATTAATATAATAATATATTATTAAAATTAAAAATATAATATAATTAAAAAATATGAGAATAGAAGAATACCTATATGCTTTGGTTGAGGTTAAAACGACGGTATTATGTTTTTCCAGATGGTTTTGTCGGACCGTTTGGTTGGAGTATATTTTCAATCGGAATAAAATATTTTTGAAAAGGTAAATATATTCCTATTTCAGTAGCATTGGGTTCGAGAATATCATAATTTAAAAATATAATATTTTATTACTAAAATATTTTATTTTAAATACTTTACATTTATTAATAGTTCTAATACAAAATAATAAAATATGATAAAAAATAAAATAAATAATTAAAAAGTAGAAACAATGAGAATATGACTTTTCTTCCATTTTGAAAGAATATAAATATTTTCGTCGTGTGGATAAAAATGGTGGTATTGTATTTTCCAACGTGGTTTCATAAAAAAGAAAGTTTGACCGATATATTCTTATTCCCAACGATGTTTGACAGTATTCTAGGAATAACAAGATATTTCGTGGTTTATTCTATAACCAAATGGAGTTTTCAAAATTTGATCAAAATATTCTAATTCCACCTAGTGTTTGACTATATTAAAAAAAATACGATATTCTAATGTTTTTTCCGCAACCAAACAACACAACGTTTGCTTTTCAATAATTCTTTGAAATATAAATTTTGGTTCAAGTATTTTAGTACTTATTAAAAGTAGTTTTACCTAAATTTAGTACATGACAAATATTATCACGGCCTTATGTAAATGAACTACATATGAAACTCACATGTAGTTTTCTTATTCTTCAAAGCTTTCCATCTTTGCAGCTCTTAGTTATTTATGATGCCCCAAACTCTATATACAATTTAGTACATATTAATGATGGATATTAAATTTTAGTATTTCAATATAAGACTTATTCTGAATTTAGATAAAATACTCTCATCTCAAAAACAAGTATAAATGACTCTGCACTGAAGTCACATAGTATGTTCACATAATTCAAATTATTTAGCCATTGGCGAAACAAACCTTGTTGAACAGAATATGAGATGTAAGTTTAGTAAGGAGCACAAAAAGATACGTTTAGTGGTGAAGTGGCATCGCCGATTGCTTGATACTCGGATTCTATGGAGGGATGAGAAATCTTACATTATTTCTATGCACGCCATGAAATCAAATTTGAGCTATAGTATATAAGATAACCTCCAATAAACTTAGAACAAATAATAGAGAATAGGTGCAAGTGCAATATAGAATTGACGATGGAAAATAACATAAAAAAAGAATCACTCATGGTAGTTAAAAGCTTTGAGCTGGTAAATTATAGATGGAACGTCATGGACATCATGAAGTCCAACATGTTGAAGAATTATTCAGTCACAAAATCACCACAATATTAAGAAATACAATACTAAGATCCATCAAAGCAAAGGGTGAATTAAAAGCATTGAGCATAGTAGAACATGTGATAAGAATGCCCTCCACATAAGCCAATGTGAATAAAGTATACCTAGACTATTGAAATAAATCTAAGCCATTAATTTGGCTACAACAACTTGGAGAACCTTGTGACACTTGTTTCAAACCATAAAGTGATTTCCTCAAACGATAAGGATGAAATTCATTAGAAAAGTTCGTGTTGTTTCACAAAAATATTATCAACCAAATCACCATGAAGAAAACATTGAAGACATTCAAATGTTTGATTTTCCATCGACATGTAATACTTGAGTAAGCACCAAATAAATTGCTTGACTTGGCGACCAGACTAAATGGTATCCATAAAATTTACGCCAGGTTGCTCATGGAATTCTTTAGCTACTAAATGAGCTTTGTAATAATCAAAACTACCATCAACTTTATATTTGGTGGGAACACTCATTTACGACCAATGATATTCATGATATGGATTAATGTGTGTCCTACCAACTACCAAGTGCACTAGTAGGATGGTCCTCCCAATTGTGCACCACCGTTTGATGCAAAATGGACGAAGATCGTGCAATTCCACTTGTGAGTGGTTCGAAGATGAGATTATGCAATGTTAACATGTGGAGCTATCGATGAAGAGGTCCCGAAGGCCGGTGGCGGTCTTGAGGGCGACGGGGAAGGTGAAGTGGCCAGGCGGGATGTCGATGGCGGTCATGCGGACGCAGGTGTCGAGGGTGAGGGCGAAGCTATTGGCGCAGGTGTGGGAGCGGAGAGTCTCGATCCATGATAATGGTGACGATGATGAGGTGGATGCCGGAACAAAGGGGTGAAGGGGAGGCGATAAGGGGGAGTGATAGGACATTGACGACGGTCATTTCGTGAACTATTCACCCGTCCGTCATTCTGCCCTATCTCTATCGTCTCCATTGTAACCATTGTCATCATCGCTGCCACCACCTGAGCTTTATCGCCACTGGAGCTTCGTTGTTATCGGAGCTTCATCTTTTGGAACCAGTTGGCAGAAATGCACGTAAGCGACCCAACGAATTAGTTCAGAAGGAGGATGTGATAATCTCTTGAGTGAACTAGCTCTGCAACGCGTGATTTTTTTCATCGCACATCAATTTTGCATCGAACAATCATCAACGTTTGGGAGGACCATTCTACCAGTGCAACTTGGGAAGACGAACATTAATCCGTTCATGATATTGCCATGCAAACCCAATTCCTAAGTGCCATTGCTGATTAAAGCATAAGTGTCATCATTGATTCTTTCTCTTCAATAAGAATATTTAGCTACATTAGAATAACAAGTATGATTAGTTTTAGGAAAAAACTACATAATGACATGCTCAGTACTTGACTAAAGAACGATAGTCAACTATGGACAAAGAACCATGTATTGAGACAACTGCAAGGTGAAGTGATGTTGAGAAGGCAAAACATCATAGAAGAAGACGAGTTGGAAGGGGTGTACAAAAGACAAGGTGCAAGTGAAGGTGAAGAAGAAGATGAGAAACCAATAGGAACATACATACATGGCGTATGAGGAGGAATAAAACACTGAAGGGAAGCTAGAGCATCACAAAGAAGACTAAAATAAAACAAATCCTCATTAAAGTAACAAAAGTCTATGTAAAGATGACAAGATGTAGGATGATAACAACAATAGTCATGACTACTTGCTGGTTTTCCGAAGAACATACACATGATGGAGGAAAGCGGAAAATTGTGAAGATTATAAGGATGAAGATAAGGATATGTGACATAGCCAAAAGTGCGAAGCAATTTTAAGCTTGGCAAGCAATGAAAGAGGAAACTAAGGAGAGAAAGAATTAAGCAAACATGTGAAAAGGAAATTGACGAGATAGACTTACTAGTTCGAATATAAAGTATCAAAATTGCACTGGAATAGGCGAATGAGAAAGAATGGATAATTCAATCTCAACAATATGATTAATTTTTTGCCCAACAGAACCATTCTATTCATGAATGCAACGATATGTTAACCAATGGCGAATGCCATAGCTTTGGAAGTATTGATAAGCTGTGAAACTCACTACTATGTTTGAATGAAAATAGTGATTTGTGAAGAAAAAATATCATGATATGATTTATTAAATAAGGCGTGTGATCAAGTAAACTTTGAAAGTCATAGTGAATTAAGACAAAATATTGTGTCCATTTAGTGAGAGTATTAGGGGTACTCACATGTTAGCAAATATGAGTTTCAGAGGACTTGTTTGCGATTGGTTGTAGACGGTAGATGTGAACAAGAAGACTTGAGTCATGCATAACAATTGGAAGTAGACCTTAATAAGTGATAGGGATTATTCCGAACCAGAACACAATAAATAGTTGTATGACGTGGGTGACAAAGACATTGATGCTAATGAAGATCCATCACACAAGAGGCTACATGAGTCGATGGGATAGAATTGGCAGCAAGAAGAGGCTACAAGCCATGACTAACAAGTTGACAAGCAGCTTGATCCTTGACAACTCAATGAGTTGGATGAAATTCAAACAAGCATTCGTTATCAGTAATGAATTTATTGACAAAAATAAGAGGCTGAGAATAAATTTCAAAAGAAAAAGTGATATCAGGAGTTGAAAGATATTCTAAGATGAGCAATGGTCAAGCACTTACCATCCCAACTCTCAATAGATCACCACCTTCATGTGGTGTTGCAGACAAGGGAGCATTGATGTCCATCACGACATGATGAAAAGTGCTTGTGTTAAGAAGCCATTTAGAATAATGACGAATAACAACAAGTGTTGCTTGTTGACGAAGGAGAGGAATGGGAACACCTACTAAAGGAGTGGTGGAGCTAGGAGCAATAGTTGGTGGCAGCGAACCTACATGGCACTGCCATAAGGACACATACTGTACACGGTGTGAGATATGAAATGACCATCACCAAAATAAAAATACCAATCTTAACCACAAGATGTAGGAGCAGCATAGTTTGCAAAGAATTGAATATGTGCCAAAAAGAGTTTGTTGTTCATGTGCAAAGCAGATTTCATGACTCGATAAAATGCTCTGGAGTTTTGGGTACGAAATAGGATTTGGAATAGTCAAAAGAGAGGCAACAATGGCAGTAAAACAAAATCCCAAGGTATTGAATATGATGTGGTTGAAGTTCGAAGGAGAGAGGACATGACCTGTAACAGCTAGCTTGTTTGCAATTTATTTAGCATTGCGAAAATAGGAAAGTAGTGGAGTGTCAACTTTGTCGAGATTCTGGAGTTGCACATTCAATTGAAGAATGTGAGTGGTTGATAGAGCTGAATGAGTACTTGAGAGCATGCCAAACATCAAAAGAAGTTCCAAGAGCAACCACCAATCTAAGGATCTCCTCATGGAGAGATGCAATAACAAATTGAGGATGATGTGTTACCCAAAGAGATAGTTGGTAGAAGTGAGTTTCAATCAGCGAAAGTATGGGACTAATCATAGGTAAAGAAGATTGGGAGGTACCATCAATAGATAAAGGAGAGGACAACCATTAAAATTTATAGCTCTCATATCATATAAGATGCTTTTGATAACTTGGTGATGATTCTTTTTTTCTCTCTTTTGCTAATACAGTGACACACCCTACTAGTTTGATTCTGATCATATTTATTTACAATTATTATTTTCTTGTTCTAGACTATAGCCTCTTTAACTCAAAAGAAATAAGTTGAGGTGAACTTTGAAATATCCATAATATAAGAGAGTAAATGCAACTATTAGCTTGTGTCTCTCCAGTGAAATCCGATGCAATGAAATATGGGCATCTTTAACCGGGGAAAAATAATTTAGTGTGAAATTGAAAAGCCCATAGTACAAAAGAGTAAGTGCAGCCATTAACTAATGGGGAGGGGGATGGAAGCTCCTATGCTGTTTTAGCAACAAGGGAAATGTATCTTCACAACTAAGGAGAAAAAGTACTGATACGTTACAGACCACCAGGAGAGAGGGAAACCAAGAAAGAAACCACATTTCCATTCCACTCAGTTTCTTGTTCAGGACAAGCTCAGAGACACTGCAGAATTTGTTGACCTGCACTTGGAACCCAGAACACAAAGGTAGCATTGCGATCTCTTCTGTCATACATGTAACCTAGCTACCGCATGTTGCCTCTCGATAGCTTGCGATGCACAATTATCGTTTGCGTTCTGCATGCCATTTGTATACGGGCCTTGTCGTTGGATAAACAATCTCATTCTCCCGTAGTTTTCTCTTCCGGCCAGGTTTCTGCTTAACAAGAGATATAATACAATATACTGGATTAAAACAAATGAACAAGCCAGAGCAAACATATGCAGGTAAAATAGAGTCAAAGGATCATCAAATGGATGATATTCACGATTCTTCGCCTACCTCAAACAAAATTGAAGTGCAAACAAAATTGCAAATAGATGTACGAGGGAAATTAGGAAAACGCATTCAACTAAAATATGACACGAGCAAAGAAATCATCTAACCTGCAATTCCTTTTGCAAGGTCATATCAGAATACAATTTTTCCAGCTGTTGAACCCTTTTCTTCCTAGCTTCCAATTCTCTGTATGAACTTGCTATTTTCCTGGCCATAGAAGCAAAATGGAAAAGGTCAAAAGAAAGAACAAGGAAAACAAAACAAAAACAAAGACTGGCACACTACAAAAAGGGGAACTACCAAAACAATTAAAATAAAAGAAAAGAAAATGAAAGCAAACGTAATGAACTGCAACCACACGAGTTTTTGTAAAAAGGTTACACAAAGTTCTTTTTAGGGGATTTTCGCATCCTCGCCCGAGCAAAGTTACAAACCAAATTATTTAAATATTAAACTTTCAATCTACAAACCAAATTATTAAATATTAAACTCCCAGGTCAAAAACTCAAACCAAATAGTTTTCATTTTCTTTCCATCAATTCTGTTTGCCTTTCAAAGGATTATCTCAAACAAGCTCATGGCGCAAGGTAATAGCAACTTCAAAGAGTTGCAATCCAACATTTTACAAGCATGTACATTTTTTGACAATGCACATGCATGCATAAAATATTTTAGGCAGATGATAAAGGAAACTGCAACAATGGCTTCATGGAACAACTGTCATAATAGATATACAACTATTAATTAATGTTATATACATCAAATACTATCAACTTTGACATGTAAAGTCATATTCCATAGAAGAGTTCAAAATTTGGTGAACATTAGAGGTACTTACTTTTTTATGCTACCTGGAACGTTCTCAAAAATAGGTAATCTATCATTTTGCAATGATCCTGATTGAATTTCTTTAGCTTCTTCCCTAAAACATGGGATAGAAAGAATGAATATTGATTTTTTTTTTGAGAAGGAAGAATGAATATTGATGCATCATAAGGAAATATAAGACAACAGGCATTTCTTCCCACAAACTGCAAAACGGTGCAAATCCAATGACATGATAATGAGAAATTGTTAACTTCAGTATAAGGCATAATACAAAAAAAAAAGTAGTCGAGTCAGAGGGTCATGCATAGCCCAGCACCTAAGAGAGAATTCACAACTAAGAGAAATTATCTTCAAAACAGAAAAAACTTCAATGTACAAGTAAAATGCCTTGATAATTCCAGAAAAAAAAAATGGAAAAGCATGAGATTATTCTTTCGGACAATGAACTGATATTAACTTAATAAAAGATAAGAAATATTTCAAAAATTATATTAACTGCGAATGAAGAGGACATATTAGATATTAATAAATAATTTAGGAAAGTACCAATGACCTACACCTTTTTCAGGTAGAGTTCAACAAAGATGGAATTATCAAAGTCATATAAAAACAATAGTCATGACATATGTATATATCTTCAGTGAAGATGCACATGAGTTGGATGAACCCTCATACATATCAAAGTAATTTCTTCAACAAAATTAAGGCAGCTACAAATTCAGGGATGAATCACTCTTTTTTTTTTCTGTTCTTTCAGTGCGACTCTTTATTATATAAGACTTTTTTGTGGAATTAAAGGGCAACAAGAAAGGAGGTACTTATCCAACTCCATGAAGAATAAGTAATGATACTAAATATAGTCAGAAACTCTGGTTAACCAGTTGTCTGTTCCCTCTCCATTAAACCTACATTGTACACATGTGGTGTATAAAATTTTCAAAACACAAGTCACACCTAAAGATTGTACAATTATGCAATAGAGAAAAAATTTGTTCTAATATAGAGCTCCTTATCTTGATATAATTTATTATTTTTCATTTCAAACTATAAGAGTTATCATTTATATTATCTTTCCAAACACTGGAAACTACTCCAAGTATAAATTAGAGGTAGGGTAAAAGGATGACAGTTTGAAACCAATTATAACAGCAGTTTATCATTATGCAATTTCCAAGCAGCTTACATATTTTATTTTATAAGGTAAAAGAACAACTACCAAGATCCTGTAGTTATCCACCCAAATTACGGAAAGGAAATGTACTCGTGTGCCCAAACTTGTGCAGTATCCCCAAAAGACTATCACATAGCTTACATAAAGATAATAGTCTTGCCACATATTGGTTCCTCACGGTATTCTTCATTGAGGGCTCGGAGCAGGAAGCTTGACGAGTGGCCATTCTCGTTGTGCTTTTTGGCACCACGACGGATCTCCAGATACACCATGCCAAGTCCTTCTTCATCCCCTTTGGCATGGTTCTCAAGGATGCAGCCCGACGCGCGGCCGAGCTTTGCTCTCCGATCGCCACATCAGTTCCCGCGGGTGGACGTCAGTCATTGAGCGCATGGAGCATAGGCTCCAGGGCTGGAGTTCATGTCTTCTATCCCGAGGTGTTCGGCTCGTCCTCCTCCGCTCCACCTCTGGGCACTCCCGGTTTATTATAAAGCACCAGCTCAGATTCTTAGGTGCACGGACTCTCTGAGGAGATTTTTTGGAAGGGCGGTGGTTCCGATCAATGCGGAGTTCATCTTGTTACATGGAGCAGTGTTTGCCGTCCCACATCCCAGGTGGTCCGGGGGTTCGTCCATTGCACCACCTAGCTCTCCTAGCACGGTGGGTATGGGGCTGAGGTTGGTTTATGGCAGTCAGTTTTCTTCACTTGCTATGGACGGGACCTCTCTTGGGAGTTGAGGATCATGCTACCCCATAGGGCTTTATCATTTTGGCGGGGCGGGGCGGCACTTGCTCTGAGGGTGGATTTCTCTTTTTGACGGCATGGCTGGTCCCTCGGGGACCCACTTGTGGAGGCTTTCCCTCGATTGTATGCCTTGGCGGCACATCTAACACGACTACGGCGGAGACTAGGTCTGAAGCCGGGGCCTCGGGATCAGGCTCCTGGATTCCGCATTTTAGATTGGCTCTCTCAGACTGGCGCTTCAAGGAGCTTCTTGCACTCCACCAGAGGATTGCTCCTTTCCACCCTAACCATTCTAGTCTTGATGGATGGGTTTGGCTATTGGAGGCTTGGTCAGCATGTAGCCTTTACATCCGTTTCCTTTCTGACACGGCGACATCGGAGGACTTCAGGACAAATTGCAGACTCATCTGGCGATCCCGCTAAAAGTCAAAATCTTTGCTTGGTTCATGCGGCGAGCCAACCTCTCACCAGGACGTATAGGGCGAGGTGAACACATCACATAGACACATCATGTCCTATGTGGCAAGGCAGAGGACATTTGCATGTCCGGCAGCACGTGGTATCTAGCAGCGGACGTCCTTTGGGGGCCCTTTTCCTTCCGATCCTAGGATTTTGTAGCAATCTCTCCAAGGTTTGGCCCGCCAGAGACCAAGATGGCGAGTACCACTGGCAATCTTTTTGGCTAGTTCACGGGCCATTTGGCTTCAGCGAACCGGGTGAATTTTTTGTGACGGGCATAGCGTATTGTACACCACATTTCATTTTTGCTTCGGGAGTAGGGTCTTGATTAGTTGATATACTTTTCCATTTTTTTGCCGCTCTCTCTGAGAGCACACACTTGTACATGACACCTATTTCTCATTTATATATATACCTAGATGACAACCACATAACCTGGTAGTCATACTAGATGACAACCACGTAACCTGGTAGTCATACTTTTTCTCCTCAAAAAAAAAAAAAAAAAGCTTCTGTTCAACTAATAGCTAAACCCATATTTGAAGTGTGTTACTATGTTTACAAAAATCCAACTAATATGTAAAGGATGATTTTTCGATTGAAGAGTTTAAGTGTCGCAAAGATTGATTGAGACTCCTAAATTACATCAGGCAACTAAGAAGCACGTTTGTCAACGTGAGAAAAAAAACAATAACTGGAAAACTTAAAGATAAGACCAATGATTGAAAAAAAAACTCTTAACTTCATGATTGATGATTATTAAATAGCAAAAGAAATTGAAACTACCAGCAAACATTTCTTGTTAACTGTGCTACCTATTCACCTAGCTTATTTTAAATTGCAAGAAACCTTTTTTTTCTAGATTATGAAGGAGCAAGACTTCTATCAAGTTGTATACCTTCGCATTCTTGTAAGCCATATATCCAAAAAACAATTTTTTGCAACACAATCAACTGTTAACAAATTGAATACATCTGCTTGCAGAGAAAGAAGCAAAGATAAAATACATTATAATATCGTTTTTACCTCCTAATAAATATCAGCTATATTTGATACTTAATGAAGTCTTCCCACAAAGATTTTGGAAACCTTTAGGATAAAAAAGTCAAAATTAAATGCTTTGGCAAGTTCATTATCACATTTTCTTTTGTACTTAGTACTGAATATAGTCTAGAGTAGACTACATACCTATCTTCAGCAAAGTAGACATGCTTGTTCTGTGGCTGATTCTCCAATCCATGAAGTGTAGAACTTAACCTTTCAAGTTTCTACATTGGAAAAATTATTATAAACAATAAAACAACCATGTATTCAATTTGAGCAAAAAAGAACAACAAAGCTAGTAGCAAATAAACTCCCATACCTTCTTTTCACTTTGAATTTTCTGGAGAACATATTGAATATCTTGTGTCTTCATCACCATGAGTTCCTCTTGGGTGTATTTATTTGCCTCGCTCCTGAATCAGCATTACTATGAGTCTAATTCTCAATAATAAAGTTTCTTCAGAAAAACAACAACAACAACAACAATAAAGCCTTATCCCACTAGGTGGGGTCGGCTACATGGATCATACGACACCATTCCGATTCGTTGATCCATGTTCATAAGATTCGACAGGATTTTATGCTGGCCTAACACAACCCTCCTCCTTTATCCGGGCTTGGGACCGACTATAAAATATAGGCGGAGTTTTTCTTCAGAAAAACAATTCTCAATAAAAAAAATGCTTCCAAGAATTTAAGTATTATTACTCAGGTCTATGGACTCCATCCACAGTGCGTGTATTGACCATCTTGAAGTAGAACTCATCGGGATTCCTATTAGCAGCCTTTTCCCTCAATCTCTGTAGAACACAATTTTGAAGTCAGTACTACAATTTCTGAAACCATTGCTCAACTTCAACATAACCATAGACACCTAGCTGCATATTACCTTGAGCGCTTCCTCTTTCTGATGGAAGGCCTGAGCTCGCACGGCATAATCTTTGTGCTTCTCGAGAAGTCCGAATTTTTTCCTGGCTTGACTGTTAATTCAAACAAACATTAAGAGCTCCTTTTTTTCAAGTACGGTTATACGTCGTAACTAGAAGGCAAAGGAGAAGACTCACGGTTGAGCTCGTTCTTTGTGAGCGCGTCGAGGGATGGCGTTCCTGAAAGACGACATCTTTGGACCGTAAAAAGTTCAAACACCAAGGGATGAGACTGAAGAGAAGCCTGAAACAAAATTCCTATCAAGTGAGATCGACATTTTTCAACTCAATTCGAGCAAAAGAGTTGCAGTACCTAAGGAAGAATTTAAAAAGAAAATGAACTCAGCGCCTGATGTATGCATGCTTGCGGAAATCAGAAACCGCGGATGCAGTGAAAGAAAGAAATTTCAAAAAGAAAAAAACCCGAAGAAACGGAGATTAAAAAAACTGTATTTATGTTTTGTAATTAAGCAAGGCAGGATTTCGCAGAAAGTATCGCCCAAAAGACAAGGGAATCGACCGGAGAGTGAAGGACCGAAATCGCCGCCTGCGGGTGGGTGTGGGCGGAGGGGGGCGGCTAAACTGGAGGTGGGTGGCTTGGCGGCGCCGGAAGACCGATTTGACAGCCGGCGGAGGTCGGCGATGGAGGGCTGCTGTGATCGCAGAAGAGGCGGGAACCGGTGACAACCACGGAGAAGGAGAGCTGGGCGCGGAGGGCGGTGGAAGTTGAATCCAAAGGTGGTCGGGCAGCGGCGGCGTCAGAGCAAGGCGGAGTGTCTTGGCCGACGACGGCCTTTAAAACCCTCAAAAAGTTTCTTAAATAATATTTATATACTATTATGCCCTAAACAGCTCGGTATATTTTCTTTTTCCGCGTAGATAGAAAAAAATTATCACCTGGACTTGGAACATAAAATTGTCTCCAAACTAAAGATTGTAAAACTTGGAACATAAAATTACTAGTTTTGGTGGAACACAAAAAAGTCCCACTGTTTAAATAATTTTAATAATGCGCCCATTAAAAAAGATGATATCTTTATTTAATTAAACAAATTATAATTTTAATATAACTTCGACTCTCCTCAAAATAAAAGACTCCTATACGTAGTTATTATGAGTAAATATTATAATCAAGAGTAATTTAGTTTTTATATGTCTATTGGTTGTTATCTTACATCTATTATCACTATTATTTTAAACCAGGGTTCGACATACAAACAAGTGGATCCGTGGCGCAATGGTAGCGCGTCTGACTCCAGATCAGAAGGTTGCGTGTTCGATTCACGTCGGGTTCAATTCCCGTTTTTGTAAAATTGAGACCTCTCTTTTTGTCATAAATTAATTTCTCACTTTTCACAAAAGATAATTCCTTTTAAATTGCATTTGGATCCAAATAACCAGCCTTTCAAATTTTTTTATGAACCGGAGCACCGTAATAGAATCACATTTTTTTTCTCTTAAGGTCACTTCTTTATTTGGTTTTTTTTATTTTGTTTTTTTATTTTCTCTTTCTCTGACACATTGCCTTATAAAACAATTTATTTATATTATATAAAATATTTATAATAAAAAATAATATAATATTATTTATTACTGATTATTTTATTTTAAAATTTTAATATTTTCTTAATTATAATTAATTTGTAATTTTTTTATATTTGAATACTATACTTTTTAACGAAATATTTTCCATAAAAAAATTTAGTTTATAATTTTAATAATAATAAATTATACCTCATAATTATAATAATTATTTTTAATTTAAAATTCATCAAAAATTCATCCATCGCATTCCTATTCAAACATACTTGTGAACTTAGGAGAACCAGTTTTCTTAAGAAATTTAGACCTTTTCTCGTGTTGCATAAATAATTGTGAGAAATAAATTTGTACACACAGTTAATTCCTTTTAAATTGCATTTGATCGACGTATTGTCAATTTTGTCGATTCAGAAAAAAAAATATAGTTCATTACTGTCCATCATTATTTTAACACTTTTATTAATATAAAATTACGTGAAAATAGTTAATACGTCCATGTTTCTCTAATTAATTCAGCTTAATGTCGTTAATTGAGTTTGCATGATTAAAAGAGTCCAAGTCGTCAAGAACTTTAAACTCAGGTAGAAAATATTCGGTGAAAAAATATGTTAACAAAAAAAAGGAACCAAAAGAAATAGACATAAAAAAAAAATTAATGTTGGATGCTACAAATCTCTGCTTCTTCTTGCTGCCAGTCGGATGCAATGGCGAACCCTAGAAGGCTCACCACCTCCTTCTCCTCTTCCTCCTCCTCCGACCTCCCCATCTCGGTGCCTCCGTCGCCTGCGGTCCCGCCGCCATCCTCCGTCGTCTCCTCCTTTGCCGCCTTCCTTAACCGCCCCTCCGCCTTCCCCTTCCTCCTGTCCGCCTTCGTCCTCCTTACCTGGCTCTTCCTCCGCCTCGAGCACCCTGCATCCGCTGCCACTGGCATCCGGTCCTCCCTTTCCTCCACTTCCGCCGGCACCTCTTCCTCTTTGTCGCAGTCCGACAGCAGGAACGGACGTGATGGTGACGCGGAGGCGAATCTCGTCAGGTTCAGCGCCGTCCAGTTCCCCTCAGGCATTGCGAAGGATCGACGGGGTTGGCTGCTCAACCCCGTCACGGCCGCCCTGGAGGCCGGCATTCGCGGTCAGTGCTTCAAAAATCCCATCTTTTAACTGGAGTATAGTTTGATGCTCGTTGTCGTCTTTTTCGGTTTAAATTGTGTATTCGAAATGAGTTGTGATGGAACTTTCTATGATGACGTTAGCATCCCTTTCAGAGAGACAAATCTGAGCATGATGCAATAACTGTTGTGCACGAATTCTACATTCGTTGTCCACTTAGTTGGCAGTGTTTTTCATTTGCAGCTCACGTTTTGGAGCTCCCCTGGAACTCCATTGTTAATTTTCGTTGTGGAACTGTGAGAATTATGAAGCTTGCAAGAACATAATTGTGAAGATATTAAAAGAAACACATCTTCACTTGATTACTTTAATTGATCAAGTAATCGAGCCATGCAAGTAATGCCATTATCTGCCTCATACTATTTTAGACATTGATATGCATTTATGGTGATTAATGAGAAGCAGCATCGTTCACAACATTCTCTGCAATTGTTGGAAAGCATTAGTATGTAACAAAAAGACATGAGTTAGTAAATATGTTTGCACAAGGGAGCTTTTCTGATTGTGTTTGTTATTTATTGAATTGGCACGTTTCTTCTCTCATGCCTCTATCTCCTCAACTCGTTTGATGATTGTTAATTTCACCACAAAAGAATGGTTCTCTGATATTCTGGAAAAGAATGGAAACTCTTGCTGGATGCCGAGATGGAAGAAAATGTGAACACAAAAATTGTAATATTTCTACATGCTACATATTTTTGCGAAGTGGCATTTGCTTTTGGCTGGTGGTTTTCTATTTTTCACATCCATATCTAATGTTTTTTGCTATATGTAATCAAATTCCAAATTTTATCTCCCAAATCGTCTTTCTATAAAAAAAATCTAAAAAAAATATAATAGGCTGACCAAATAGAATTCTTTTGGTTGATTCTTGTAAGAACTTTACTTTCTTTTTGATAATTCGTTTTTAATCAAAGAATATTCTGACAATATCACATGCAACATGTTTGGTCAACAGCAATCCACATTTACTGCTTTCCAGATTATTAATTTAGATGTGCATTAATTTGGATGACTACCAATTTGCTGGTCATCCTCTTCTTCCGAAAAAATTTAGGTGTGCATTATTGTTACCTAAAAACATAGATCGTCACTATCAGAAATTAGTGTCTGTAAATTGTATCCCATTCTACCTTTTTGGTAAACAAACTGCGGACTTGGGGTTCCTTGTTCACTAATTTAGTCATTGATAAATTCATAATTTTCCACAAGCAAAAGGATACCAGAAATTGTTCCTTAGTTTTTGCTTCTTTCAAGTGATGATGATACTCCACCTAGAAGAATCAGTTTCAGAAACTGAAGTCTTAAATTTCCGTATTAATAAATGTGTGTTGTGTTTTGGCTTTGCTCGACAGCAACATGGATTGATGTATCGATTCTTTTTCATGTAGGTATCCGGTGTGTATATTAATCTACATTTGTTTTGTTTCAGAATCTACATTCTTTTAATTCTAAATTTGTAGTTGGTTCTCCTTTTTTACCACCTCTAAATTCCTTTTGTTAGTGGTCTAAGTTATATGTATCTTTGTAGAATGCTATTGAAGACTGTTGCTAACATTTCAGTGGTCTCCATCTTAAAGAACATTATCTCTTATCATTCACTTGTCCACCACTAGATGTGCTTTATTATTTTGTTGCCGATAAGGTATCTTGAATCATATCCATGGCTAGAAACATGATGACTTCAAAGACATTTCAGTTGGAGATGCTGATATTTTTCCTTTTGTGGCCAAAAGGATGAGAGAAGTATCTCTGGTTATCCTTGAATATACTTCTTGAATGGGTAAAAGTAAAAGGATATACATGCATGGATCAGTAACCAACCCCCCACCCTCTGCCACACACAATCTGTAGTATGGAGATGCTGATATTGCTTGTCATGTCTATTGGTTGTACACAGGAGGAGCTTCGGAGTGTGCTTCAGTTCATGTAGGTGAAATCCAACCTGGTGGTTTGAGGGGAAATCACCGGCATTACACTTGCAACGAGACATTTGTCATATGGGGAGCAGAGACAAAATTTAGGGTTAGTTTGGAACTATCTTTGCTTGCCATTGATTCAATCTCGTAAAGTTGCTGACTTCTCTTTGATGTTCCTTATAGCTGGAAAACACTAACATGAAGGAAAAGGGGTATGCAGAAGTCACCATCAATTGGGATGAAGTTGCTATCGTTGCAAGTCCAAGTGGAACTGCACATGCTCTAATTAATATTGATACTGCAAGATCCACTTTCTTCTTGGGCTGTCAAGACAATGTAATCGATTACAACAGTTCCACAACTGATTACAATGTATGGAAGGATCTATGATAACTTCTAAATCTCAGAATTCTTGAGAGAATGCAGAGGCGATTATTAGGGATGCTGTACTTAAAAAAATGATTCTTTTGTAGTATTTTCTTTTGAGGCCCTTCTGTATATAAGTAAAGAATCACTTTCATCTTCTGGTTTCATCCAGTTGAGTTATTGTGAAGATCGACATGTACAGTCATAGGGCTCATGATTCCCTCTTTTCGGTCAGATTTTGTGTTCTAATTCATCTGTATTCCTGGTGTTCTATTTATTTTCCCTTTTCAGTCATCTCACTTCACATGGCTATGGTTGGTTAGTCGCAGGAGTATGATTTAAGTGCACAGATTTGTTGCTGTCTTATGTTCGAAGAATTTTTTTAGGGGAACGAGATTTACTGGTGTTTAGACTACTAGCATCTCAGAACTTGAGACTATAACATTCAAAGATTCAAAACATAATCTTGATACCGGTCTTTGATTAAAAAGAGTGTACATTTTGTCTTGCTGAATAGTCATGTAAATCTCGTTCATAGTTATTTTTTCTTTAGGAAAATGAAAGTGCACAACTCGGTGTAGAGCGAGTCTGGTATATTATTTTTTACTATCCTTGATTATTTATTAGTTTATTTCATTAGATAAATAGTGAATTTGATGGTAGTTGTTGAATCATCCTGGTGATAACTTCACTTAAGCTATATATTGAGCACTTACGTATTTAATTAAATGATCCATACTAAACCATTTATTAACCTTTTTTTTCTCTACATGGAAATTGTTAAAGATAGCCAGTGGAGATTAAAACCTAGGTTTCTTTTTAATTTTGCAATGAAAATTGTTTTGAAGTGTTATGATGTATAAAAGATATAATGATAGCAAGGAAAAGATTGATTTGATAAGTTAAAAATGTTAGAATTGAAAAGATAAAAGTGTATTTTCAAATGAAGATAAAGACGCTAATTTCGAATTATTTTTTTATTATGATAATTTAGTATTCATTAAAAATATATTAACATTATAATTTGTTATATAGATAACATTATTAAATTTATGCATAATCTATAATCAAGTTTAAGATTAGTGCAATAGAATTATTGATAATCATATATATTAATAAATGATATCACTTGCATACATAAAAATTGGATATCTTTTCTAATTCGCTCCTCAAACTTTAACTTCAACGAGACTGTTTTCCTTTATTCCACCGAAGGTTCTTTTAACTTTCCGATTACATTAATGACGTCGCATCATATTAAGGATTAAAAGGTAACAAAAAAATCAATATAAAATTAATAAATAATAGAATAAATAAATAAATAACGGCAGGGACGTAGCGCCTCGTCAGCGACGTACAGAAAAAAAAGTAATTCTCATTCACATTTGACTCGGGAAAATTGATCAACGATGGCTGCTGATGGGCTGCCTCTATTAGTTATTGAAACAAATGTCAAATTTTGTGTCCGAACACCTCAATATGCTAATTTTGACATGAAATGAAATTAGAGTTAATGAATTTATATGAATATATACACTTGGAATTTTGTACTTATTTTGGAGAATAAGGCAGCCAAAGATGAGGTGCTGCAACGGATGGCGTGGCTTGGATGCATTTGGATCACAATGTGGATGGAACCACGTGCATGAGCATGGCAGCATGGCCATGATGACACGATGTACATGTTAGGGAACATATCCTTCTCGTGACATCTTTCTTCTATCGCTAACTCTAAGGTCACTAATCAATGAGAATATATATATATATATATATATATTATAAAGTGGAATAATTTTCTTGTGGAGTCGTGGAGTTTCTTCTCACGTCAACTCCGGGTAACATAGCTTGATAATGCACATTTAAAGGGTAAACAAATAAAGAAGAAGGAACATGTCACGTAGGAACAAGAGAACGGAAATTTAAATTGGAAAGAAAGTTGAATTACAACTCTTTGATTTTTCTTTTAAACAACTCGTCGAATTACAACACATTCTACACATATAGTGTAACGCCCACAAATCGACCAACGTCAC
This sequence comes from Pontederia crassipes, assembly GCA_030549335.1. Taxonomy (NCBI): domain Eukaryota; kingdom Viridiplantae; phylum Streptophyta; class Magnoliopsida; order Commelinales; family Pontederiaceae; genus Pontederia; species Pontederia crassipes. Next base: position 45,363,292 of record CM060190.1, read on the forward strand.
GTGACGAGATCTCTCTACTGGCGCTACGAAAAATTATAACTTTGATTAAAAATTGACCAAATATCAATTAAGACGATGACATGTCAACAATACAAATAAAGAGGAAACGTAGGATATCAAAATAGCGAAAGTCTTAAAGTATTACGAAGTCTCCATAATAGAAATCACATCTGAATTACATCCAAGTTCATAAATGCGGAAAAATAGAGAAAATAATAACTAGGCTCTTTTTCAGTTCATGTGCTTTATTATTGCACGAGCTAGTCGCGGCACACGATCTCAACACCATCACTGACCTGACCCTATGAAAATCAACACAGAGGAGGAGGTCCTCCCGTAAACTATACAGCCTAGTATGGATTAATATAATACTCAATGCATAACAATAAATAGAATTAGTCAGAATCAGTAATCACTTATGTCAAGACCAAGTAGAAAACATAAGATCATTCGATTTGAGATATCAATGGATAAAAGAGATAAAGATCATATATCAATCTTATAATCATGAAAATAATTCCGTTATCATTCTGAATTAACAATCTTACATTATTCACCATCATACTCATACCATTTATACATTCTCTTTACTCTTGAACCTTTTTTCTTAACCTACGTGACTTTAGGTGCTTTTAACTTTTGAGATTTTATGCCGAGCAAAATAATACAGCCTTGTGCAACCAATGGGTGATCAAGCCATGGCTAAGGAAGCGACTCTTCACTATAAGCACTAGCATGGGCTGGCCACCCTCCCTTTTTACCCTTTTATCTTTCTTACTTTAATCACTTTATCGATTCATCATTCTTTCATTCTATAAGAGGATTGGATCAGTGGACAAATCAATCACAAGATAAATGATTTAGCCATACAATAATTCAATCAGTAGGGCATAACATATCATAATCATGAAAAGAATCTAAATCAATCTGAAATCTGCTTAAGGTTCGATCGATCGGTTCTCACTGATCGGTCGATCGATTTCTTAGCATCGGTCGACTGATATCTCTGGATCGGTCGACCGATGGATCTGATTCCATTCAATGGGTCTCGATTGACCAACTTCTGGGCACCGGTCGACCGATATCTCTGGATCGGTCGACCGATGATGCTGAATCTCTACAATGAGCCTCGGCCGATCGATCGAACTGTGCAACCCTGAAGGAATGGTCAGTCGACCGATCTCTATTGATCGGTCGACCGATTTCCAACTCACTGGTCGACCGATATCTCTAAATCGGCGTAGAACAAAAATCGTGCAAAGGTCGAAAATTTAGAGATTTGCAATCCTAAATGCAATCACAAATTACAAATAATCATCTAAGCATGGAGTAATGATACAAACACATCCTTAATCGTAGAGAACCACAAATCAGGGATCAAACAACGAGAATGCAATCAAACACTTCGTTTCCTTCGATTTTTTCATTTGGCCATATGCATATCATTCTAGCCTAATCCTATTTAGGTTATGCAAAGGGATTTCAGATTCACCCACCTCTTTCCTTAGTTGATTCTTGCACGAAATCCTTTCGATCACCGGTGGTCGTCCTCCTCTTGTCGTTCTCCACCTATGTGACAATCCGATTAGAGAAGAAGATAAGGGATGACGTTTGGAAATTAAAACAAGTGCATAAATGAGGAAACCTTTGTTATTTTGATCCTTGATGGTACAAAGGGGAGCTTCTACAGCAACATTCTTAATGGTAAAGAGACAAATGAAAGGGAAGGTGGATGTTCAAGAAGGAGCCTCTTTTTATAAGGATTTTGATAGGAGAAATTCTCAATTTTATTCTCCTAGAGCCTTATCCACTCAATGATGACATATTTGATCTTATTCATTCCTTTATTCATATATATATATATATATATATATATATATATATATATATTTCTGCGTGTTATATGTAGATCAACTAAACTAATCACTAACATCCAACTGATACCAAAGGATTAATTAAGAGAGGTTGTCGACGACTATGCTGTGCCGCAACAGTTCAAACACCCCACCCTGAAGTTGGTAATTGAGAGAGGTTGATCAACGCCAACTTGGAGATCTCAAGACGTCGGTGATGCATAGGTCTTCCGCTGAACACCAAGGTCACGACAGCTAGAGAAGCCGACGAGAAGAATCGTTCGGAGAAACCACGAACGGAGAAAAAAGCCAGTAACCGAAACGAATTATAAACGCACAAGAAGAAGGAAAAAGAACGAATGATCAGAGATTGGAACATACTCGAGATGAAGAAGACGATCATTGTATATAGGAGACAATTGAGCAAACTAAGGACAATGAAATCAAAGAAATTGAAAAACATAAGAAGACAATGAAAGTGAAGAAAGACGTCCACTGCCGGAAAGAACACGAGCTTCCAAGAATTCCCATATATATGCAACGAGAGGATAAAGAGAATTCAACTTCCGAGAAATTAATGAGCTACGACATGGCGTCAGAAGTGATCGAAGGTCGACAAGCCAGAGAAGAAGGAGCCCACATGTCGGGAAGAAGAAAGCAGATTGCCATTAATTATGAAGCGAAGATAATCAGAGACACAGCGACTTCGAAATGAAGAAGACTCGGACAAGCCAAAGACCACGTCGGTAACAACGTCACCACGATGATCGCCACCGTGAATGACCCGAAGAAATCCTGAGACGTTTTTTTTTTTTTTTTACCTTTTTCATTATCATATGATATTGCTTTCATATTGAACTTATTTTCATTATCATATGATATTTTTAAACTTCACGTTCTTTAACTTTATCATATGACTTAACTTAATTGAAAGTTCAAAGAATGTTCTTAACATTGTAAGTTAAAAATTGATGTCATTTTTAACACTCTCGCAACTAAGTCAAGGCACAAATCCCTCATGGATCGAAAGAAAACACTCTAGTCGTATCTTGAATCATTGATATTTATGACCTTAATCCTCTTACTCGAAATTCTCAACATATAGTGCCCACTTTTTAATTTTTAGCTTGCTATTTAATTTATTTTTCGTGTTGAAATTTATTTATTTTTTGTTAAATTTTGAATATATTCTCCACCAAGTATAAGAAAAATCACTACAAAAAATATTATTCGGAATCATTAATATATTTTACAACAGTAAAACCATAAAGAGTTCAACGTTTGTGTGAAACAAACATTTGTTGACACTATGTGAATCCTAATTCTAATAATCAATCTTAAATTTACAGTTATATTTCATAACAAGAATTATGGTTCAAGATTAGAATTATATATATACGATGTCAATAAATGACATGATTAATTCACGCATACATTTAATCCAACTATAATATTCATCCACCATATCAAATATCTTCCCACCATTTCTCTCCCCCTCAATATTATTATTTTCTTATCCATTTAATTTTTTTATTTTTTTAATGAAATCATATGCAATAGAAGAATACAATTTTATATTTAACTCAAACAAAAAATAGTTTCCATGTGGAGATAAAATAATAATAATTTCAAATGCACTACTGCATAATATAAAAACTGTATGGCGTTCATAATAATATATAAAAATTTGGTAAATGATTTATTATGCGAGTAAAATTGAAAAAAAAAAGCTCTCAGAATCAAGTCATTATTTTGATAAAACATTATTAGCTCCGGGACATGACCGAAAAGAAAAAGCGGCGTATCCGATTCCGAGAGGTGCGATGCAACAAAAGCACCCGCTCGATCGCCTTCTTCTCTTCCCGAATGCAGACGCAGCGCGACGCTATTCTTCGGCGGCCCTCCTCCACTCTTTCCCTTGAAAGGTGCGGCGCCCCATCACCATGGCTGATCAGCTCGCCGACGACCAGATCGACGAGATCAAGGTGGCCTTCACCCTCTTCGACAAGGACGCAGACGGTCAGTTTCTCTTCCAGTTTCCCCCAATATCTCCTCTCTCTTAATCTCTCTCTCTCTCGCTCGCTCTCACACTCCGATCCGCAGGTTACATTACGAGCAAGGAGCTGGGGAGTGTCATGAAAGCTGTGGGGTACAAGCCTACGGAGGCCGAGTTGCAGGGGATGATAAAAAAGGTGGACGCGGACCACAACGGCATGATCGATTGCCCCGAGTTCCTTGAATTGATGGCTCGCAAGCTGTCCGCGGCTGCGGAGGAGGTGAAGGCGGCCTTCCGGGTGCTCGACGAGGACCAGGACGGGTTCATCTCTGCCGAAGAGATTCGTCACGCCGTGAACAATCTCGGGAAGAAGCTCTCCGACGAGGATATCGACGGGCTGATCCGTGACGCCGACGTCGACGGCGATGGACGGATCAACTACGAGGAGTTCGCTAAGATCATGATGGTCATGTGAGGTCTAGTTTATTTTCAGACATGTTCGTCCAAAATAGTAGGAATGAATGAGTTTTTAATTTCTGGAATAGTAAACTCGATTAAAATTTATCATTTTTTTATCTTTTGCTGTTGACCCAAAACAAAACAAAAAAAAATCGTAGAAAGAATGGAGTGTCCTTTATTATAAAATTGTAAGGTGTTAAAATAATCATTTGGCATGCATGCATCCAATTATTACCATATAACATGGGACAGAATTAAAAATTACAGAATTGGTCCCCACTTTTAATTCGTTTTTAAATTGGTCATCCAACTTCAATTTCTAATCAGAACATTCTTCATCTTTTATTTTCTTACACGATTAGTCCTCCTTACCGATAATCATAGGGTTTCCGATTGCCTTGCATATGTGGCCGACTTTCTCTCTCATCTACATTAGTTTAAGTCGTCTACGTCATTATAAAAATAAAAAAAATGGGATCGTCCACATCATTATAAAAAATTTAAAAAAATAAAAAAGGGGCCGGCGCCACCATTCGTAGAGGGGTCGCCCCCCTCCTTCTCCCTCAGCCGACGAGGGAGAACGATGTGGGCGGCGACCCCCCTCATCCTCCTCGCCCACTGACTTTCGACGACCCCGCCGTAGGAGCGCAACGAAGCCGTCACCTCGATCTCCTTCTCTGCCCCACCAAGTCGCGAACACCTCATGAGCTCTTCGGCGATTCCTCATCAGCTGGCGCCCTTGAGGCTTCGACGATTGCCCAGGCCCTCTCCGGGGATGACCGTACCGTCGATCCGCTCCGTCGCAAGTGTCGGATCCTATGCTCCTGTCAAGGTCCGACTTTTACAACTCGTATTGTGGTTTCTTACTTCCCGTGCATGAACGTGATCAACACAAGTGGATTTATTTGTATGTAGTCATTTCGAGCAGAATTGTATGTGAATAGAAATATGAGGGGAGCCGCCGCCTCCCTCCTTTGCTATCGGTGGGCGAGGGCTGAGGGAGAAGGAGGGGGTGGCAGCCCCCCTCATCCTCCTCACCGTCGCAGAGGAGGATGAGGGGGGCCGCCTCCCTCTTCCTTCTCCCTCACCGACAAGCGACGGCCTCCCTCCCTTCTCCCTCACCGAAGGGCGGCGGCCCCCCTCCCTACGACGGTATGGGAGAAGGAGGGGGCGGTGGCCCCTTCATCTTCCTCGTTCTCCCTCGTCGGCTGAGGGAGAAGGAGAGGGGCGGCGCCACCCCCTCTGCGAATGGGGGCGTCGGCCCCTCGAGCCGGCCTTTTTTTATTTTTTTAAATTTTTTATAATGATGTGGATGATTCGACCTTTTTTTAATCTTTTTATTTTTATAATAACGTGGATGACTTAAACTGACGTGGATAAGAGAGAAAGTTGGCCACGCATGCAAGGCAATCGGAAAATCTATAATCACCGGTTAGAAAAACTAATTGTGCAAGAAAATGAAAGATGATGGACGTTCTAGTTATAAATTAAAGTTGGGGGACCAGTTTGAAAGCGACTCAAAATTGAGGGATCATTTGTGTAATTTATCCTTAAACTTGAGTAAACTAATTATCTGATAGGTTTCTATATAGCTAGCAGTTCAAGTTTTTTTTATACTCTTAATTTATGCAGAATAAGGCAGAGAACGCTGGATAGCAGTTGTAGGGGTGGTAGCAGCTCCAAGAACATGAGGTGGCGCTGCGGATGTTGCAGCATCCTCTGATTCTGACCAAATGCATCAACAAAGTACAAGTATGGTGATGATGATGGTACATGTGTTTAGCGTGAGACGATATAAATTTTAGGGGACGTTTCTCTAGAGGTAATCTTTGTAGATTGTCAGGTAATATCGTATTAAATTACCTAGGCCCACCATATTATCTTGTTCATTTGTGACAAGTCATGTACAATCTATATTGTCCAGGCAATCCACATTGCCTATGAAGTGACAATACAAATTGTCTATGGGAGGGTAGGCAATCCACATTACCACATGGGTTGCAACCTTTTAAATTTTATTTTTCGCATTTGTCTTTTACAATTTTATTTAAATAAATTCTAAAACACATTGAATAAATTATAATAATTAAATAAAGTATAAAATTAATCAAATAAATACTATAATTATTATGACTATATTATTATCATATTTTAAAAATATATTAATTATTTTATAAATTTTAATTTTATAGATGAGAATATATATTTGTGATTTAAGTTTACAAAGTTAAAAATAATTTATATAGTTAAACATAATTCTTTTGATTAAGAGTTTATTGGTAAAAAATATATATTAACTCATAAATCTGTATTTTCTTATAAATTATTAATATGGATTGATAGATAGATTACTTATATGAACTAAACAAGGTAATGTACATTACTGATAATTTAACAAGTGACAATATTTTTCAGAGACAATCTATATTGCTACGTAATGTTGAATGGCAATGCAGTGAACGCGCCCATAGTATCCGTGGATATATAGCATGTCAAGAGGTCAATAATTAATGGGAATATATTATAAAGTGGAAGAATTTTATTATTTACACAAAAAAAGAGAGAGATCAAGGTACCACTTTTTACCAAAACCTAACTTATTATATACCTATGTTTGATTTTTTTTTCTTTTCTTTATCGAGTTGTTGGCGAGTGTTAGAACGAGTGAGACAGAATATTTTTAACGGGATTCACCACTTATTTGGCCGCAGCAAAATATGAGAATTTTTTTAAAAAAAAATAGACTTCAAAAACCTCATAATATATTATTATAGTCGAAAAGGAGTTTATATCAGTACTTTCTTTATAAATAATAAGTGAAATTCAACTCTTTTTTTTTTCTATTACAAAAGAAACATGGATATAATGTAAAGAAAAAGACGGAAAATAGATGAACACGTGTGTCATATTGGTGGGATTTAATTTTTTGCATCCTTGTGCTACACCTTGTTCCATGAAATTCAACTTTAATGAATGACTCTAGGATACCCATCTTAAAAGTAGGGCATTTATTATATAACGTAGAATTAAAATATCGGATGACGTCTTTACTTGGGGAATATGTTTGCTGTAATCGAAAGATTGATGCAACTTTTAGTTAGATTGGGATTGGGATCCATGATGAACATGACATAAGAGCTAACTATTATTAATGGAAATAAGAAAGAGAGATATCATACATTCCGCAATTTGACCAAAAAAAAAAAGAACTCACTATTTTCGATGTAAAATCATTAGCATATCGCCGTCCCAAAAATACACACTGAAATGGTTCATTATATATAAACTATTTCTAATCTCTTTCTATTTATTTTTACCTACTTCTTATAATTTTTATTTTCCTCTCATCACTATTTTATTTATCTATTTTAACAATAAAAAAAGAGAGATAAACATAGAATAAAATCAAATAAAAAAATTAGTATATCAGTGTAATGTTAACATGAAAGAGTTTTAAAATATATATATATACATATAATAAATACACAAGAATTATGATATCAATGTAACAGGATCAATTTAACATGAAATTATTCATTACCCATCGTTCTATTAAATTCGTGAAATAAAAAATATGGTATTTAGAAAAATAAATATACTCGTCCACCGTTACTCTATCTTGCTTATCTAAAAATTCTCAATCTAAACGTACCCTCAACAACAACAACAACAACAACACTCCACTAAATATTAAAATCAGCAGACCCTGAAGATTTCACGGTAGAACATGAAAACGAGTGCTGAAAACATTTACAACAAAAGGCATTTGAAGATTGAATCAGATTGTCACAAGACAATCATATTATCACGAGGCTTGGCACATCAACACTAATTGTGAACTTTTGATATTCAAGCTAACGAATTTCGTTGAAAACTTCATGATCATGACAGTGGCAATAAAGGGGATCCTAGTTCATACTTCATGACATAGAAAATGTGAAGATTTCCAATTATTCATTCTAGATTGGGAAGGCCATCTCAATCTATAAGAAGAGGCAAAGGTGAAAATTGAAGAGTTAAGATACTTCAAACAAAAGTTCTCTGACTCGAATAATACAGGTCCATGCTAAGCCATTAAAGTGAATTCTCCAAATAAGGACGGTAGCAGCTATGTACATTAATAGGAGCGAAAAATGGTGGATGACATAATGCAATGAAAGAATAGGAGGAAAACATGACAGCTGACTATGGACTTGGATAGCAATACCTTGTTCTGGAAAGAAAAATGGACAAAGTGGAAGAAGAAAACAAGCGTAGACAAGGAACGAGTCTCCTTCATGGATATCGCTAGGAAGCATGATTTTGCATATCTTCTTCTGATTTCCAAACAACATCCTTGAGGCTGCTGGAGAGATTCTTGTAGAACTGCAAATTGAAAAATGATATAAAATAGTCAGGAATGCTGGCCAATTTTCTGCAGAAGTTACTACATAGTGCATTTTGAACAAGATTTATAGCTTCCATTTGTGTTTCAAAATCATAATTTTTTTTCTATTACCCAAGGTTCATACCTTGAAGACAGATGAAACTGAAACTTATATTAGGATGACATACTTCATCATGACTAGTTACCACGACACCTGGTGTAACGTCTTCACTGCTTATGTTTAGACTAATTAGTTTGGCAAATGATATTAAGTGCACAACTTGTTTCTCTTGGACGATAACAAATTTAAAGGTCAAGTGTAATGGATTCAGGTCTTCTACTTCAAGGTATGAAAGATGTAAATGCCTTAAAATATACTAAAAACTTGAAAACTTGTTCAACCAAATAGGTTGGACAATGTTTTTGAAAGGAATAGGGCACCTTATGAAACTCCAGAGTATCCCCTTTAGCCTTTCGAACTTCAACCATATGGAGCGATGGAGCAACTTGAAATACCTGACGAATATAAAATGAGCATCGGCAAAGAATTTGGTACTCTAAAAAATCTAACCAAACATTTTAATTATACCTCAGTAGCGACGTTGAGATTTCCCTTCCTCCCTGCTTTAACATTTTCAAGTCTCATCTAAAGAATAAAATCATAGGTCTTGTCAAAGTCACAATTTTATATCAAAAAAAAAAAACTTGCATACTTTCAGTGTACTAAGACTGATGGTCAGAACTTGGACACAACTGTATTCTAATGAGATCAGACATGATTTACAAATCAACCAATCCATCTCACCTTGTAGTTCTTCTTTTGGATGTCAAACCCAAGTGGCTTTGCTGCTTCTTCAATCTTACTTATAATTTCACTTGCTGGACACTTTGATGTGAATCTGGTTTCTCTTTTAAACTCCTAACATAAAAAGAAATTCAAGTTAAAACAAAACATGCTTTCAGGAAACAGATGAACTCACTTAATTATCTAAGCCATCATGACATGAAGATCCAATGCTATAAGATACTCTACATTACAGTGACATTAACCCTTTCATGTTGATGTTAGTTTGCATAGTACTTTTTTTTTGAGCGGAAGGATGACCAAAAGTTGCATAGACTATTTACTTGCGTAGAAAGTTAGGAACTAATGTTTGTCCAATTGTTCGGAGTTCATGGAGCTAACTTTTCCAGTTCTTGTTAGGTGCAGCAGCACATAGCTGCATGGTTTAACTTCTTATTTTCAAAGCTTAATTAGGATTTTAATTTACGTTTGTGTAATGTCACATGACTTTACTTGAGAAATTCTAACTTGCAAAATCAAACAACGAAGATGTACATACTGCATGAATACTTCCATTTATTCGAACTTGGAAACATACGAGGATAACATTCAGTGTGTTTCATAGTTATAAGTTTGACATTCAACCCTGTTGTATCTATGATGCGGGCATGCAAGCATGCATGGAAAAAAGGTAAACAAAGTCCAATAACTGTACCTGCTCTGCATCAAACAAATTTCCAAGGTTAAGACCCTTTGACATTGAGATCAATTCAAAAGCATTCATGGTGGTTGGCTGCTCTTCCTTCTTATCTGTTACATGGTGTTCCTGACACCAAATGACACCAAAAATCATAACAATTAACCAATAAATATTTCATTATTTTTTGAGCAAATAAAGAAAAGAACTTTACTACAACAATCAATGAAACTTGTCTTGGACTCACTTCTGAGTCCTTGAAAACAGCATCCACATCATCCACATTTGTGTCATATTTCTCCTCAAAAATTGGGGGCTTATAGCTTTTTGCAAACCATTCATCCTCTAGTATCTCAGGTATAGTAATGCGCTGTCAAAATTGTCAATAAGTATTGACCACAAAATATCCAATTAAAAATGTTTGTCCCTATGTTTCTAAATTATCATACCTTTATATATTGATATATAGTATGCCTATAACATCAAGGAAAATATGGTGTTGTAACTTGTAATACAATAATTTTTACGTGAATGGAATAAATAGGATCATCATGTTCATATAAAATGGAAAGTTGCATCTCTCTCCGCTAGTCTTATGTACAAGCGGCTATTCATCAGTGAGATAGAACAGAATTACTCACAGTCATTGGATTCGGGTCCAGAATTCTTGTTAGCAACCTCATGGCTCCAAATGAAAGCCAAACTGGAAATGTAAAGTCAGCATCCGAGATCTGTGTTTAAAGACAACATCTTATAAACAAAGATGCTGTTGCTACGCAAAGCATGAATTATATACATAAAGCAATGCTCACTTTCTTGTATAACATCATAAGATTAGAATCCTCAAAAGGCAAGTACCCTGCTAGCAATACAAATAGGATAACTCCACACGACCATAAATCTGCAGTTGTTCCATCATAGCCTCTATCGTTGAGAACCTAATATCATTAACAGTTGAAGTTAAAAGTAACTACTGGCAAATGCTACTGCTAAACTTTGTTTCAATGATTGTAATAATAAATTAAATACCTCTGGTGCAACATAGTTTGGAGTTCCACAAGTAGTGTGAAGCAAGCCATCATCCTGGATGACGATCACAGTTTTCAATTGGGCAAAGATATTTTTTGAACAAGCAGGCTTTCTTCAAGACTCGTACAAATACTTGACAGATACAAGACAGAAACACTGTTTTTTTTTTGTACTTGCATTTTTCTTTTTCCCTTTATGTTTTCTAAAGGATAAAAATCCTTCAAAGGTAAGATGTCTTATGGTTTGATATAGTTATATGATCATATCATAGATATAGAAACATGAGAAGTTTGACATAGATGATATTATGAAAAGTACTAAAATGAAAAAAGAGTTCTGTTTGTCCTTATCACAGCAGCTATGCAGGGCAGGTTAGAGTCTTCAGGCCAGAGTCAAATCATCTGGTGTACAAATTACAAGCTGCAGTACCCTCATTATTGGCATCTAAGAATGTTAATGCAGCAAAGGCCAAAAGGATAGTTGTGCACTAAAAGTTGTTCAGGGTTCAGTTCTTACAATGGAACTTCTGATACTTCTAGCAGAGACCGAAAATCAGGAAGAAAACGGACAAACAATCAGCCAAAAAGAGAAAATTATAAGCATGGGTCATCGTGCAAATTTCTCCGAATCTGAAAATGTATAATTACCCTGACTTGTCGAGATAATGCACTTAATCCAAAATCTGAAATTTTGAGATTACCATAGGCATCAAGAAGTAAGTTTTCTGGCTGTAAAAATGCAATGAAAAACATCAGAGTTCAGATTCAAAATATAGCAGCAAAAATTATAACAAAATTTGGATGCCTTATAAATAATAATTGTACCTTGAGATCCCGATGATATACCCCCCTGCTATGGCAATAATCTACAGCATTAATGAGTTGGTGAAAATACCTCCGTGCTTCATCTTCCCTCATTCGTCCATGGTTTACCTTCATATTTGCAAGCACCATGTGAGAACAAGATGAAATTAGGGAAAATGTGATTGTGGATATAATTTGAAATCATGTGTATGCAAAAAGTTAGACTTTAGGTCCCCCTATGTCCTTGTTTCATTCAAAAGAATTCATAGAAGTTAAAGCAAAGGATAAAAGAGCATTGCATTTAGAAGTTGATGCAAGACTGAACAAGCATCTTACAATTTTGTCAAATAACTCTCCCCCAGTAACAAATTCGAGGACAATAAATATCTTTGTTTTGCTCCCCATCACCTGAAAAATCAAAGGAGAAAACAACTATTAATACCTTTAGAAAGACAGATGAAACAATTCTAAGTCTTTTTTTTTTTTACCAAAATCTTTTCCAATGTTTTACTCTGTGGCATACTAGTTATCATCTTTAAAACATTATTATAACAACCGGTTTAGTTTAGTGGAGCCAAACAACAAAGATGAATAAACAAAATATAACACAAGATAGTGAGCACTCTTCAGGGATGAACTAGAATCCCAGGGTTTAGTGTGAAGAGAATGTTGTACCTGAGTTTCAGAGAGTTCAGACTGGACATTATTGCATTATTTCTCAACATTAAATTGACTAACCACTTCAAGTTCAATGAAACTGTCCTATGGCTTCCATGGTTGATGTGAGAATTTTATGATGGAAAAGGTTTGTATAAAATCATACGTAAAGGCTAATATAGTACCCATGGAAAGTTGAAGATAATCTTATATGTGGAATTTATCAATATTATCACAAAACATGAACTGGTATTAAGAAATGTTAGATGATATTTTTCCATGTCAGAACATAAAACAGCAAAGAAGAAACTTTCTGTTTTAGGGGAATTATAAAAGGAACTTCAAAGTTAGAGAAAGTGCTTGAGAACAACCTCATAAATGCGAACAACATTTGGATGCTTTATTAACTTCATAGTGGCAATCTCCCGCTTGATCTGCACATATATTATATTAGCTTGTTGATAGAGTAAAGAAGAGATCCATATCTAAAGCCAAGGAAAAAGGTAGTTCATTGATGACTAGAAAAATAAGACAGAAACCCATGTTTATGAACAGAAAATAAAAGACAAAAATCAAACAGATGTCATTATTACATTGCTTGACATGATTTTAATTGTGTAATGTCACTTTAACTAGCAAAATGTTATTACAACTTGCATCATCTTTAGTGGCACATCCACCTCCTCTGTTAACAATCTAAACATGGAACTGAGGTTGTTAACCTTGTTTAGTTAATCAGTTTTTTTTTTTTACGAATTGCTTAACTAATTATGGTTTTGTGTTGCCACATTTCATTAAAGTTGGAAACTAAAAGTGTTTTTTTCTCAATATGTTTACAGCTCTTGCTTGTACAGGTCAATAAGGACACAAAACCCAGCTGCACTGTCAATATGTTCACTAATATAACTCAGAAATCACAAATGCACTTCATTTAAGCAACCTGACTAAGAGGTTACATGTCCATGAAGTGGTAAATTGTATCAAGAATTTAAGAAGACACCTGTTCAACCATTTTATGCTTGAGAACTTTCTCCTTATCAAGGATCTTTATAGCGACTGGTTCTCCTGTCTCAATGTTCCTAGCAAACTTGACCTTTGCAAATGTTCCTTCTCCAATTGTTCGTCCAAGTTCATATTTACCTACACGCCGCTTCACTTTGGTTGTACTCATCCTTATCTTATTGTTTCCAGTACTTTGTCATAGAATAATCCTGAAATCATCTAAAATTATTGTCTTGGATGGGAACATCTTACATAAGGGCTCTTCCAAGTGATGATAGAAGAAATGTAAATAAAATGTGAGAATAAGCTTATACATTAATGAAAGTTTAAGCAAAATTTTTAAACAAATGTAGGCATCATCATTTAAAAATTACAGAAAAAGGTGCATAAGAATTGATTTAATAACCACATGTAAAAACTGAAACATAAGTACATAATTCCACTAATAGGAAGTTGTACAGCCAGTGAGCTGAAATAGATCTGTCAAAATAAAGAACCCACGTGTCAAGAGTTAAAAGACAAAATCAACACAAGAGAGCTTATGTTTGCTATAAGTTTAAGGAAAATTGACTTTCCCCTTGGAGTACTAAATTCATGAAATCTGAAAGGCATATTTTAATTATTGTAGTTTCAAAAGGTCAGACCACAAGTGCAAAATAAGTGAAAGAAATCTATATTTGCTTTCCCATACAACAATATCCTTATCACATCACTTGTTGAGTTTGAAACTAGCTAGATTGGCAACTCTTTAATAAAAACAGGTTTCAATCGAGACAACAGGCCCTCTATAGAAACCGAGACAGTTGCATATCACCCTAATGTTTTCAAATTACAACAAACAATTTCCACAACATGTTAAACATAAGAAAAATCAGCATAATGAGTCACAGATTGCTTTTCTTGGACCTTTTAGAATCCCAGCAAATGCCTAGCCTAGATAAATCATGCTGAAGCACATTAAATCTTCTGAAATTCTAAACCCATTGTGCAAATTTCTGAAGTTGGCAGATCTTTATAAGCTTATATTAATTCCTTGTTCCAACTTTTCAAGCTTTAAGACTTGTTCATGAGAAAAGTAGCTAAACTCAGGAATTAAACATCAAAGGAAACATTATTTTGAGGAAAAAGGACGACAGGGAAACAAAATAACACTATGGAAATGGAAATATAGATCATGAATGCAAGACCCCCACCAGTGCTAGAAGCTGATTTCATCTACATTTCTTTGACCAAGAAATTAAGATGCTTCATATAAGAAAGCTAAAAGTTTAGATGGACAAAAATGTCAGAAAAGGCAATTCACTGCCACAACAGCAAAAGTACAACATCAAATCAATAGTTAAGATAAATGATAAGGGTGGCAAGAAGGAAAAAAATTACATAACTTACAGCCGCAAAAGGAACAGCAAATTTACTTCGTGGAAGAAGAGCAAAAAAAACAAATCCAACCGATCATAATAGCAAACAAATTAAAAAGATAAAAAGATTACAGGTTGCGGGAGAAAAAGGAAAGTTCAAAAAGAGTCATCAAACTCAGGCATCCGATGGAACTACAATTGTTCAGTTAAAAAAAAGGGAAAAGGAATTGGTACAAAAAATCACCAGCATAATATTTCTGAATAAAAATGCCATCTTTACATACAAACAGAAAACAAAAAGGGAAGAATCCATGCTGCAAAAAATTATCGGGCAAAATAAAATATTTTTTTCCTTGCCACAAGTTTCCAATTAATGCATCGGAATAGAAGCATTTTGTCATCAGATTCTCGCCAGCAGAAAGATACTTTCCGCTACAGGTTATTCACGAGTGCATGACTTGTATTAGCTTCACCTCATATTCAACAATCGCACACCCGTTGTTGCACAGGAGATAGAGGAAGGGAGAGGAGAGAGAAACATACCTGTCTCTCTTTGCAGAGCGGGAGAAGAATCCTCTCTAGAATGTTCAGGAGCTAAAGGGCAAAGGCAGCATATGTATACGGTTGGTAACTCCGCACAAAAATCACAGTTTTCCTGTAACTAAAGGTTTACAATTCAACAGAGGAGGAAGCCGAGATGTACATCTTACAAATGTATACAAGTACAGCTATCAGAATAGGCTTCTAAAAATACATCTGCGACCAAAGAGCTTGCACAGCACAAATAGGCAAAAAAATCTGCAAGTAGTACTAAAACAGAGCTGTGGTAAAAGGCTTCCAGAGCAGAATTGTCTCCCTCCCTCCCTCCCGCTCTCTCTCTCTCTACTATTTTCTTCTACTGACTCACTCGTCCAAAACGAGTAATACTTGATTAAGTTGAGATAAAAAAAAATATAATGATATTTTTAAATCAAATTGAGGATTTTAAAAATTAAATAAAAAATTAGTTAACTTTCATTTAAACATACTTGATTTTTTTTTCTCGAGAGAGAGAGAGAGAGAGAGAGAGAGGTGTTTGGTACAGTGGGGCAACCTAATCCAAATTACCTTCACCAGTTTTCTGCCAACCTTTGGGTGTGACGGTAAAATTTCCATGAGGAGAACTTGTCACAATCACATTTTTCTCAGGGAAAGGAACAAGAGGTTGTGCTTTGATAAAAATTTTCAGTTACAGACTTTGAATGTCATGCAATTTCTCCTTCATAATATTTATCTTATTGTCTTGTAAATTGTTATCCTGATCATAATATCCGCTATATTTATATGTTTTTCTTGCATATGGTGATTATTGTTAATATGCACTACTTTGTAACAAGTAAGAGGTAGTTGTTAATGCATAACTGCATGCAGAGGAATCGAATTAAAAAAAATTTGTTGATTTGTCGAATCATTTTACTATGCATCAATTGCCACGTTTCTTGACATCGGTTTGAGTTCTGTACCAACTCATCGATTTCTTAATTTGATGTTGACTGCTAATTAAAAATATATGTATAATTTAGAGTTTAATCGGATCATTCTTTTTTTTTATCGGTCATACCATTTGAGATCTATCGACGATTAATTCGATGTCGAAATTCGAACAGCAAGGATAATTTTTTTTCAATGAACGCGGCGACTCCAAAAATCAATTACCACTTGAAACTTGAAACACAATCCACTGTCATTACGTTAAACTTTCGTTAATTTAACCGGGTCTTTGAAACAATATCAACGTTACATTTGAAAAAAAATGATGCACAACGTTACATTGAAAAAAATGATTGCGAAATAACATTTTATAAAAGAAAGAGGACGAGATTAATTGTGCCAACGTTACATTTTGAAGGGCGTCACAACCGAGACATCACAGTGAAGAGCTGTTTAGCAATGATGCAAGCTTTGTCGCTCTCCTTGGCAAAAGTGGAAACAAAAATTCTTACATTGGATGAAGAGTAACAAACAATAAAAAAAGGAATATATTTGTTAAATTTATTGATTGATTGGACACATTTCAGAACCGTAGGTTACAAGCTAATTAGATGTAGTACTATTTTGCTTTGCCTGAAACATGTGCAAATCATGTTCTCCTTTTATTATTAGCATAATATATATAATATTAGTATAATATGACGGTTCATGTCACCTTCCATCACGGTCTGTCTTTATTATTATTATTTTTCCATGCACAAGGGCTGGCCGTATATTTTAAATAAAAAATATATATATATGTTCCACGTAGTAAGTTGCAACAAACATATAATATATAAAGCAAGTATTAGTCTTGATCACTTACAGTGACTAAAAAACTTCTCAGTCAGCAATCAGCATGTACCTTGTGCATTATTGGACGTGGAATAAGGGACTGAGTGAGGATGAAATTTTAGGGAGAGCAAAAGTTAGACAATATAAAATGCATATAATATTAATTTTTAAATTAAATTAGAAAATAATAATATTACTTTATAATTAAAATTATTGTTTTATTTAGTTTAAAATTTTTTATTCATCATGCATTTTTCCTTTTTACATTTATCATGTTAAAGGAAGATATATGGAAGTAATTTTTTTATGACAATTAATTAATTTGATATTTTTATAGAAAGGAGTCAAAATTATTGGTACATATATTATATTTTTTATAAATACACATATTTCTCTCATTAATATAATGATATATTATAATTATGTCAAGGTTACAAAATTAGGGGACCTTACATATATTTTCTATATAAATAATATATATATTATTGTATATAATGTTTAAAAAATTTAAGAGGAGTTTAATTGTGTCAAGTTCACAAAATTAGAGGAGGGCCTTATCATATATTTTATATATGTATATAATAGTATATAAGTAATATTGCAAAAAGTTAAGGGGCCACACGCCCCTCCCCCCACTCTAACTATCTCCGTGGAATGGTCATATGATTATCATATGATTTTTAAATATATGTTTATCATCATCTAATAAAACTGACAAAATTTAAATATTTACAATTACATAAATAATTAGATTTAACGTAGTTGTGAAATTATTTTTGTGTGAAGCGTGTGTCAAACGACTTTACATATAATTTTTTTATATCTTTCTTCATTATTCATAATAGATATAATCATGTCTTATAACTTTTACATTATAAAATTATTTTTTTATTATTAATGATCCTCTGAAAAAAGATATCGAAGATAATAGAAGAAAATATGTATAAAGGTATTTGACAGGCGCTTCATATGAAAATTATTTGACACATGTTAAAACCCATATATAATAGTATGTTCATAAATTTAAAGTTCAAATTATACTTCACACCATGCCACACAAGCATCCAATACATCAAATATATGTTGCATTTTTTTATCTGAAATACTCTGCCCAAAAATCTGGTCAGATAGGCTATTCAAATTATGCTTAGATTGTTTCATGATGTCAGAATTTTAAACCGTACTAATGATTAATTTTCGGCTCTTATTCGGGCACAAAAGTACTAAGTTCACTGTCTTCAGATTGACAATTGATACATTTGGATCAGCAAACCATAAGGTGACAACAAAGTTATCCTTTGATTTCAGGACCAACACAAACACTGTAAGAAATATTTAATTATCTAATCAAATTTAATCTGCATCAGCAACCTGATTCAGTGTTTCAAAGTTCAAACAATAACGAAACGAAAAGAGTTCAGAAATGCGTCCATCAGGTGATGGGGATTCATCTGCAATCAGTGCAAGCATGCCAGACATAAACGTTCTGTGGTGTTGGACACTGGTACGTGGTGGTTTTACAGCAGGGTTTCTTGTTCCTACTTCCCAAAAATTATATAGAGAATCCCACAGAGAGTGACATAGTTTAATGCCATTGGATCTTTCCCTTGTCTGTGTTTCGTGCTCTGCTTTATTATCTAGTTTCTGTTCCTCTGTGAAGGTAGTAATTTGATCTGAACCAATTCAGTGAAAAAGAGGGAAAAAAAAAACAGTCATTCGTTTGGCAGACTTGTTTCTGATTTTATATCAGACAATCAATCAAGATAAGGTCATGACTCATGAGGAATTACGGACCAATCAACTTTTGCATTAATTTATTCTGCATGCAGCAACGCCACCCACAAAGAAAATTCCACATATTTCAATTGCCTTGACGAATACAGGAACTACCACAAATTTGATTTGCAAAATGTTGCTTTCGGAGCCCTCCCTGAATGCATTTCTGAATTGGTGCCTGGTCAAAGTTGTAGCCTTCTCATGTTACCAGATATTCGATCATATCATCACAGCATGCTGCAAACATACGAAATTTAATAAAAGAAAAGACAGAGACGGATCTACCATTCTTTAGAAACAGAAAAAAAAAGGAAAGAAAGTGGAATCATACAGTTGGGATCGTCCAATAAATTCCGACAAATTCAATTTGGATATTTGTTCTGAATTGGATCTTGCAAATCTTACATTCTTTACTCATTTGATAATGAAGAGGATGTGTGTTTCGAGTTCCGGAAATGACTTCACCGGAAAAAAACAATAACAGACAATGACTACATGAATGTTGTGTATGTATATATTCTCTCCTTACCCTGCTAGATCAGCTAATATTGCTTGGTTAAAATTCAAACAAAATGGGGGATAAAATTAATAGAAGAAACAAAGAACTGAAGTTTGACAAATAAAATGTTCATAATTAAGTGGGAACAAAAAGGGAAAATGATCCTTTTTTGAGAAGAGGAGAATGATGTATGTACGTCGTTTTGGCATCCATTTTCAGTACTATCATACATCAATAAATTAAGAAAAAAACATGTCCACACTCATAAGTGAATGGAAAATTGTTTAGAAATAAATTAATTTTGCTTTAATTCCGTCATCATACAAAATAATTTGATCAAGAGTCAACGATGATTTTTGTTTTTTAGAAAATACTCACTTATTATATAAAAATAGTTTTCTTATAAATGAAAAGATATATCTATAGTACCAAATTAGCGCGGATTGGTGAAATCACAAAAGCCCAAATTCAGAAGCGGCCCATCAGAGAAATCGTCGTCGTCATCAACAAGGTCTAAACCCCTTCGGCCGCCGGTGGCATCGAGCCTTGGACGCAATCGTTCGCCGGCCGCCGATGGCTTCAGATCTCATGCAGGCTGCAAGTCGCCCCGGGCCATCCAGCGGCGCTCCGGCCGGACAGATTCCTTCAGTCGGATCCACAATTATCATTTCGGAACCTGCCCAAGCGGAGAATATCTCGCCGTGGCAGTCGCCGTCGTCTTCACCGGTGCCGGAGACGGCGGCGGCAATGCAGTTTTACAGATTGCCCTCTTCCCAATTAGGCCCCTGCTCTTCGAGGGTAATTACACATCAGTCAAGGACGAATATGCCCTCGTATTGGGGAAAGAATTACGACCCCGACGGCAACGGATAACTCGAAAGCCGCTTGAGCGCCGTTCGTTTCTCGATCAACGGTAAAGGCGGGGCCTCGTGTTAACGTTGGTGATTCCCTTATCTTCATCAATTTTTGTCCCAGAAAAAAAAAACGAATGGAGAAGAGAAAAAGCGTGACCAGGGACGGAGAACATTGGAAGAAAAAATTCCATGGTGCTTGGAAAATAAGGTGAATTCTTTTGCTCTTCAATTAGTCAGTCATTTTATTTGTTTCTGTGTTATCTTTGAACCATTAATGATGCATTGGAAGAACTTGGTCATGTTCCGCTTCCTTTACGAGGCTTCAAAGTTTAATACTTGATGAACACGGAGATGATGTTTGCTTCATCGCATTCTGTACCTTTGTTAAACGATTACAGTCGGCGTGCCGTGTGTCATATGGTTTCATGCCATGCTTGTCCAAATCCACTTCTAACAAATGTTTTCCTACATTTTAATCTAAGTACCTACGTTGATGGTCATCCTTTTTCCCTCTCAAAGAGACGAGTGTTCCTGCTGTTGAAAAGAGGCACCTCGAATAAGTTCAGTACTTGGATCATTGGACCTTAAGAAAACGGTGACTTTAAACCATTATCCACACAAACAAAACAAGCACCAGTTCGGATCAAATGTTTTGTTGGGAAGGTTTCCATGGCAGTTTTGTTTTTCCTTTTCTCGCTGTTTTTTTTCAAAAGTTAAAAGGTTTCTACTTTCTACCCTGGAGGTTAAAATCCCCTGCCAGCTGCGTGGCAGGGGATTTTTTGGGCAAAGGCTACCGTAATTCATATTGGACTATCACTTCTAGATGAAAATATTGCGACTCTAGTTGCAAATTGGAAATATGTTTCTAGCTGATATTGGTTCTTAAATGGTAGAATCGGACGATTCTATCGTGGGATCAGTGGGTACGCCCTGTGGGCACGTGTGACCACGTGAGTGAACCCAAACCCATCAAGAAGAAAACCCAAAATCCGATGCCCTGTTTCCTCCACCGCGCGTTCTCGCCTAACTTCCGCCTTGCGTTGCCGCCTGCGCCTGGCGCCTGTCGCCGTGCGTTGCAGGCTTTCAGCCGCCTGCCTCTGTGCGCTACTGCCGCCACGTATTGCTGCTGTCGTCGCTCGCCGTGAGTTGCCGCCTACCGTCACCGGTACTCCCTCCCTCAATCTCTTTTTCTGTCGCACGCGCTGCTCTTTTCCTCCCTCCCTCACTTCGCGAGCAGGGTAGGGAGGCCTGCTTAAGGACGTCAGTCTCCCTGCTCGTGAAGATGGAGGGAGCGGACTTTGGAGTTCAACTGGCGAGCCTGAGGGTGTTTAAGACTTCAAGTTAGGAATAGGATCATATAGGTAACTGTTTAAGACTTTAAAGATGGGATTATATAAGTAATAGTTGTTGTCCTTCACTCGTTTTCTACTTTAATTAGGTTTAAGTTAGGTTTTGATTTTGTATACTCGGATATTGGTCCTTTGACATGTTGCTTTTTGAATATTTGATAACTTGATTAAAATTTTACTTTATTCTGAAGTTTAATTATAATATTATATTTAGGTTCGTGCTAATTAATATGTAAATATATTTAGTATAATTTCCCTTGCATCTTTGTATATCATGTTGACTTTTAATCTTCAGATTGAGGCTACCCAAGGAAAGGCTAGATTGTAAGTGCTGACGGCTACTGCCATGTCACTATACATTTCTAATCTTCTTCCTTTGAGAGCTGCGAACAACCTTGTAACAAGGCCAATAGTTCAGCTTCGACCTTCACCTCTGTCATTTATCCATGGAAAACGTCAATGTTACTTCCATCAGTATTCAAAAAGATCGTCGTATAGGTTAACTGTGTTTGCAGCTACTGAAGGTTCCACAAAATCTAGCAAGTCAGATGAGAACATTCCATCTTGGGCTAAACCTGATTCTGATGAACCTCCCCCTTGGGCTCGTAATGATGGCATCAGAAGCAGTTCCCAACCAACAGTTGAAATTCCGTTCTTCGTCTACTTACTTGCATCAGCTATTACTGCTATAGCAGCGGTATTTATCTTTGTTCTTTATAGTCCTCTCTGTTTTCCTGCTTTTCATATTTTCCCTAACAGCATAACCTTCTCTACAGATTGGTTCAATGTTTGAATACGTGAATCAAAAACCTGTTTTTGGAGTTATTAATGCTGACAGCGTGTTCTATGCTCCTTTGCTTGGTTTCTTTGCATTCACTGGAATACCCACCTCTGTAAGTTATTGTAATACTTACAGCACCTCTTGTATTCTCTGGTTGTCTTATATGATATGATATCTTGTTTACTTTCTGGCATTAGGTCTTTTTGTGGATTAAGTCCGTCCAAGCTGCCAATAAGGAATCTGAAGAGCAAGACAGAAGAGATGGATATCGATAGTCTGAGGTTCATGATTGTGCGTTCCAATCGATTACTTCAGTATTTGGTTTGCATACCATCTCAAAAGGAAAAAAAAAGAAGAATTTATTCCTTATGTGATTCTTGTACATTGAGATTATCATTTCGAATGATTAAAGAAATGAAATAACTCTTTATCTCGAATGTTGTACTTCCTTTGGCTACAGTGAGAATCTTACTACTTTTGTTGTATTGTTTATTTTGCACGTCTGACAATATATATTATGCAAATAATGCTGATATTGGATTACCCAGTAGTTGTGATTGAGGCAGGAAGACTTATAAAATTCCTTACACAATGATTATTCAATATCTCATTTGTCTTTTCTATTTATGACTATAATCATGTGTGTTCTTGCTACATTGTCACAACACATTTTCCAGTCCTTATTTGGTGCAATATGCAAGCTCCATGAGCAACTCTTATGTCATGTATTTCTTGCATGTGAACTCCAAAGTAAGATCCAATCCAAACAGAAAGAGAAACTGACAAGGAAAAAAAAGACAATATTGCAATAAAAGTATTATTTAGGTAAGAAACACTTTCATTCTTGATGTACTTTATGTCTTAAACCTATTGGTTCTATGTTATTTGCTTTTTAGAGAAGACTGAATGTGTGCTTCTATGTTAAAGCTTTCCATCATTATGATGCATTATGATTTTTTTTTCTCATGGGTACCAGTGTAAGCAATTTCTTCTAGAACCTTGGAATATTGATGGCTCTGATTGTCATCCATGATTGTGGATTTTGCTCATGATTTCTTATAATGCACATCATTCTTTGTGTATTACTTTCTAAATGCAAAGTCATCACAGCATTTAAAAATTTGCTTGTCACCACTTGTATTGATAGTTGTTCCCAACAATGTCATTTTACTACTGTCCTATGATGTTTGCTATTAATTAGTTCGTTTGCTGAATTTTAACTGAGGCAGTTTGCTTTGTCGACGGTTAACTGCACAACCAGTTTGCGCAACAGATTCTTTTGTTATCAGTCGGTTGTCAAATACTTGTTACTTGTTAGAGACATCTTTGTAAGCTTGGTGTAGTTGATGCTCAATGCTTCTTTTCTGCTTATTGTCGAATTCAGAAAAAAATAATTGTTCAAGGCATGTTGCAGTCTACTGCTTTTGTGAAGATTCTTGGTGTTCAATTGGTGGTTTGCTTTTGAATTTTTTTCGAAAGAAATTAGAAAAAAACATCACTTGGAGGCTCAAATTCTTAGCCTCTACAGAAGAACAAAAAGTCCGGACTATACCACTTTGTTAAAATGATTACTTGAGAGTTAAAATGATTACTTGTTTCTCACTTTGTTGTCCTTGAATTACTTGCTCTAGGCTTCTGAGGAGTTTCTGCGACTTGCAAGTTAAATATATTATGATTATCGTGCTCATTTGAGTTATTCATGAAGCTAGTTAATTATGGAATGTGTTTTGTATATAACATGAAGAAAAAGAAACATATAAATTTATACTTGAGTTTTAAATAAACTTCGAAATTCTTTTGTATTCTAAAATATGGATAAAAATGGACTATACAATTTGTGTCCACATGATATTATGTGTTGAGCTCATTCAGTATATTTTAGGATGCATATAACCGTTCTTTTCATGGATCTTAGGGTTTGTTTGAAACGAGAAATTTGAAGACATATTAATTAAATCATGTTTGATTATATTTTTTATTTGAGTTAAGAGGGATGCTTGAATAATTAAGTTTTTTAATTATCACACTTTTCATTTCATCAAATTGATGAAATGAGAAATAAATAAATAATTTTAGATCAGCCCTTTTGCTATTAAATGAAATCATTTCTTGTTATCAAATTAAACAACTTCTATCGTTGATAAATTATTTTTTTTCTCCTACATATATATATATATCATTTTTTTTAAAATAGATGAATAAAATAGTTCAAAAAATAAAAAAAATAAAAGAGAAAAATAAATTAAGTGGTAAAGTAATAAATATTTATTACTCATAGATATTATAAATATTTTATATATAATAAAAGGTAAAAATAACTTTGTAATAAATAAAATTTTCATTTTTTTGTATTATTATTTTTTACAACTTACTATTTAAATAATACATTCCATCATTCCATATTTCACTACATCACTCTATCTCACATCTCTATAGTTAATTGCCAAATAAATTCTTAATTACAAATATGGTGAGAGAAATTAAATGTTGACGTGACTATTTTTTAAGAAAATGAAGTGAAAATTCACAAACAGTAGGAATCATTACAAAATGTCAAAGATTAAATGACTGTTTGATCACAAAATGAAGTTTAAATAAAGAAGAGAAAATGCTAGTGTGGCATCTTTTTATTATTTAAATTTGATACTAAGAAGGGAGAAAATATTAACATGAGTGATATCGTAATATTTCAATGTCAACCTTTTGTCACATGTTGTATGAATGGCGGAGAGATTATTGTTCAGTGACCATGTTAAAAGTAAGTTATATAGTTGGATGATCGTTTCATAAAATCTATCAGTGTACATAATATTCTTAGCATATTTAACAACAAAGAACATTCATGTCATAACATTATGCATCATGAAATAGTAACATCGTCATAGATAAAAGCATTTAGCTTAAATTATAATCCATTCGTATCACATAACATCCCAAGGAGTTGCTTCCCCATTGACATTACTTATTACGTGACACAATTATTTTTTTCTTTTCATCGTTTAGTATCTCCTATGAATTGCTTCATATTTTGTTGGACTTTCTTTAATTTTTTGGTTATCATATGATTTCTTTGACGTTCGTTTTAACTTCGTATTCTTTAACTTTATCATTCGATATTTTTTTATCTTTTTTAATTTAAAAGTTTTATTATGTTAGCTAATTAGGTCGTGGAATCATTATTTTCCTAAAGAATCTCTCACCTCGTGGTAAATATTTGAAAACATTATTTTTCAAAAATTCTCATTCACCATAAAGTAAAAGATATTACTTTTCATTTTTAACTTTAACGAAATGCCAAGATATTTTTCTTTCAATTGAGTGTTTTATTAAGGCCATCCATACATTAAACATCAATATCACTCAATCTTCATCTTTAACATCTACTTACTGCTTAGTATGACAATTTTATGTGTCACACCCAACTCCGTGACTAAATTCTAATCTCAATATTATACTTTTAGTTATGTTTAGCAATTTCAAAAAATAAAAAATAAAATCGACAAAACCTCCTCCCTTACTTATCTTGTGGTATTTGCCAACACCCATACAAAAAACATATATATATATATATATATATATATATATGCATCAAAGTTTAATAAAAAATTATAAGATAGGACATTCACATATTGTCATTATATTTTTTTCACAAACCATCTCACATATAATCCCATAGGATCAAGTCTTATACAACCTTACAAAAAATTTCTCACAAACTTAATTACAACATCTAAAACTATCTATTACATATGCATGCTTTAAAAAACAAAAGTGAAAGAGGATTAAAGTGCTCCAGCAGCTCGACCTCTTCTATATGCAGCAAAATAAGCTCTGAGTCGACTCAACTCAAGAACTTACGAGTATCTGAAAAAAATTAAAATGAGTATTATAAGCAACAGTCATTTGCTCATTGAGTGAAGTAAAAGTACAACATAGGGAAATAATACGAGTGCATATATCATTTAAATAACCACATTTCTTTCATATGAAAAAACATTTAAAGCATATCACATATAACATAACTTGTCAAATCATGTGAAATTTCATATAAGTAAAATAACTTAAAATATCATTATTTTCATAATTAAACTCCACACATGTGTTATTGCACATACTCATCATAGATCAATACATATCCCTCTATAATCATGTGTCACACAATTAAGTAGAGCTTCATAATTAAGAGTCACGGATACGCAGCGCAAATCATGAGTCAATACGTATCCCTCTATCATTGTGTGTCATACAGCTAAGCAGAGCTTCACAATCAAGAGTCTCAAATATGCAGAGCAAATCATGTATCAATACGTATCACAATCATGATTGTGTGTCACCCAATTATGATTCTCAGATACGCAGAGCGATCATGGATCAATACGTGCACGCAGAGCAGCCCCCAAAGAGCAAAGACACTCGATATACGCCCCAAAGACTTTATGTATATCGAATGCGATCCCAAAGACCTTTTTCAAATAGCATGACTAATGAACACATAGAGTTTAACAATATCAAAATACGCATATCATAATCTCATATCATTATCAAATAAAACTTATTTTCATTTAACAAGCATTATTCCCTGAAAAATATTTTTGTGTAAGATATTACTCATTCTCATATGAAATCCTTGAAACATATCATAAATACTTTTCATAGCGCAAGATGTATTTCAATAATAACAATAATAATATTTGCTTGAAGTAATACCATAAATAAAAAAATTAACAAATAACATTTTGCTATATTATAAATTTACTCACTCACCTTGTACTTTATCACTTCAAGAAGGTTTATTAGATTTCCTCCCTTTCACTTGCAACTTGATGTTTTCCTACAAGCAATAATATCTTTTTACTTATCAAAATGCATGTTATCCTCTCTAATATCATTTTCTAGCTTCAGGTATTCATATTCATAAGCTATTCCATACTTGAAACTTTTCAATTCTCCAAAGTTTAACTAGATGCTATCTCAGGATTTCAGACTGAGTGTCTGTCAATTAATAATTCATAACTTCTTAATCACATGGACAAATCTTATGATTCTAGATTAATTAGAAACTAGACATACTAAAGTTTTCAAACCCCAAATATCATTATCAAATTCTAAGTGAGTAAGTTAGAACATCCCAAGCAATCTGACCTAGGGTTTGTGCTCTGGCATCATTGAAATATTAATTTATATGTTTCTTCATACTTGTCCATTTAACTAGAGCATAATTTTCTTGAAAACTAAACTTCATTATTATTTTGTCATAAAAATTAGAGAATTTAACTCGCTATATAGACTTATAACAAAAATAGTTAATTTGAGTCACAATCTGTCAATGTCCTGAAATCTGACAGAAGCATCACTATGAAATGAAAAATTCATTTCTCCCAAAATACAAGTTCAACTAGGATGATTCCACCTCTCACCGAACCCTTGTAATGTCTATTTAAGCATATCCAAATTTCAAACTCTAATTCACTCTATTCTAACCGTTCTCTAATTTACAAATTGAACTTGTATCAGATTCGGGACAAGAAGAATGACTTGCGAAGGTAAGTTCATAAATTCCTCTATAAAACTCCTTTTTAGGTGATTCAAGAGGCCATGGAAAGCTAACTTCGAATTCATACAAAATTTCATAATTTATATTTCGTTTATCACCAAGTAATGATTCTCTCAATCAGAAGAAAATTTTCCGGATCAAAACTCACCTGAAACAACCGACGTTCCCGATTTGCCCCAGGTCGGTTCGCTCGAGTTCTTCCTCTGGTAATTTTTCTACGATGAAAATATAATGTTAAGTGACTTATATATTTTTTCAAAATTTTCGGAGGTCTTATGGTGGTTTGGAAAAATATTCCTTTGAACAGCTCTCACTTGTCTGCTTCAGCTACTTGGAACTTAAGTGATGGCCAATCACATTTTTTTGTTATAACTAAATATTTTAACCCTAATTAAGCTTACTTAATCCTATTTAAATATATATATTATAATATTTAGAAAATTTATGATTTATTCCTAATAATCCTATATAATTACTTTGTAAAAATTTATCGATAATTAAGTAGTCATTATGCACTAATCAAAATATTAATTACTATATACAAATATCACTAAATGGACATCCAAACTAACTTAGTATGTTACTTAAATGCATGATTATGCACAAATGATGTTTCTAGGGCATGTCCGTGACATTATGTCTAAGTGATATCAATACACCTATCATGATATCATAACAATAATAAGCATAATGCTGACATAATGATCAAATAACATCAAGACATTTGTTTTGCATAATTCAAAAACTAATATAAAATATTTAAAGAGATTGGATTTAATGGTCGTGCGACGTCTTCATTGCGTCTGACGGTGCGATGCCTTCACTTCCACCGTTGGATGGCGCATACTGCAGAGAAGATCGAGTGATCGAGCAAAATCGTCGAGCCCTCCTCCCCCTAACGCAGCGTCCCAATGAATGTGACCAACCCCGACGACCAAACCCCCGACGAAGCGCAAACCAGTCTCCTCTTTCGTTCATCCATTTTTGAAGCACAAACCAAACCCCGACGAAGCGCAAACCAATTTCCTTCCCCGCCCCATGAAGCGGCGATTCCTCTTTTGGTAAGGCCCACTCTTCTTGATGACAATTGGGACGCCGAAGTGGGTCTTGACACACCTGTCGGAGACGATGTCGACGCCGTTGGGGTGGGGCAAAGTGGGTCTTGATGCACCTGCTGAAGACAATGTCGACGCTGTTCTTCGTGTGGTGGAGCTTCTGCACGATGACGATGAGGACCGAGCAGGCTTCGCATTCCTCGTACATGCTGGTGCATTGGTTGTACAAACTCGATCACCTTATTCGTGTCCCTCTTCGCCACCTCATTCAACAACCCCTGGAACCACTTGAACGATCCCTTCTCCCTCATCACCAAGTAGAAGTTCTTCTGTGCGTTGAACGACACCTGCGTAAAGTGTCGCTTTTCTCCGCGAGCGTAGATGCACCATCCAACCGCGAGCGTGAAAGCGTCGCACCGTCGGACCGCGGAAGGCACCGCCATTAAATCCTTAAAGATTAATATATCATTTGCAAGTCATCAAGGTAGTTTTTTTAGTGTTCGACATAAAATATAAGAAAGTTTTAAATGTCATTTTTCCTAAAAAAAATAGAATTGTTATCCTTACTTTTTTTTGGGTTGTTCAACAAAAAAAATTATATACACAATAATTAAACTCAAAATCTATATAACTATCAATTAAATATATGCACCGTCCTCACTTTATTTGTTTATTCTCTATTTTGTTTTTTTTTCCTTCCTTTTCATGGTTGCCTTCTTCGTAGTAAATAAACCATGAATGCGAACTCTCCGTCTGCTGCTTACACTCCTGAGCAGGTCGAGCTCCTGCTCTCGAAATGCTCCTCCATGCAGAGCTTCTTGCAGGCCCACGCCGTCGCCCTCAAGTGCGGCCTCGCCCGTCAGCGCCGCTTCCACGCCGCGCTCCTCACCCTCTCCGCCCTCCGCCCTTGGGGCAGCCTCTCCTACGCCCGCGCCATCTTCGACGCCACGCCCCCAGGCGTCCCGCTCCTTTGCAACCCCATCATCCGCGCCTACTCCTACAGCATCTTTCCGCTCGAGGCCGTTCGCGTCTACAATCTGATGTGCCGCCGCCGCCTCCCCCCTTCCAACCTCACTTTCCCTTTCCTCCTCAAGGCCTGCGGCCGCGCTGCCGCCCAAACCGACACCGACGTGCCGCGTTCCGTCCTGGCGTGGAAAGGCGCCGAGACGCACTGCCGCGTCATCCGTCTGGGCTTCTTGTCTGATCAGTTCGTGCAGAACTCGTTGATGTTCATGTATTCGCAGTGCGGTCGGCTGGTGGACGCGCGGAGATTGTTCGACGAAATGTCTGTTAAGGCTATCGTATCCTGGAATGTCATGTTGGGCGCGTATCAGAGGGTTGGGGACTACGAGGCAGTGGACCGGATTTTTGTTTCTATGCCCGAGAAGAATGTGTCATCCTGGAATAGCATGATCACACGACATGTTAACTGCAACGATATGGATGTTGCAACGAGAATGTTTCAAGAAATGCCCGAGAGGGATGCAATTTCCTGGAATTCCATGATTGCTGGTTATGCCCATGTTAAGGATTACAATCGAGCATTGGAATTGTTCAAGCAGATGCAGACAAATAAGGTCAAGCCAACTGAGCTCACGATTGTTTCTGTTCTTGGAGCGTGTGCAGAGACTGGAACTTTGGAAGTAGGTAGCCAGCTACACAACTATCTGATGGAGAAGGGTTACAAGATTGAAGGGTACGTGGGCAATGCACTTTTGGATATGTATGCCAAGTGCGGACACCTAAAGATGGCAAGACAGTTGTTCGATCAGTTGAGCATGAAGCATGTCACTTGCTGGAACACAATGATCGTGGCTTTGGCAGTTCACGGTCACTATGATGAGACTCTTGAGCTGTTTGCATTGATGGAGAGAGAGGCAAGCCAGGGTGTCACACCAAACCGTGTGACCTTTCTTGGAGTCTTGATTGCTTGTAGCCACAATGGTCTGCTAAGAGAGGCACGGACATTTTTTCACAGAATGATTGTAGAATATAAAATTGAACCTGACATAAAACACTATGGATGCATGGTTGATCTGCTATGCCGATGCGAGCTGTTGGAGGAAGCTTATCGAATGATCAAGGAGATGCCAGTCAAGGCTAATGCTGTGCTGTGGAAAACAGTCTTGAGTGCTTGTAGAGTCAGCAGAAATATAGAATTGGCAGAAGCAGCAATGAAAGAACTTGCTGAGTTGGGACCTTTGAGTGATGAAGATTATGTACTAATGTCAAACATCTATGCTCAAGCTGAAAGATGGGAGGACGTTGGCCAGCTGAGAACTGGGATAATCGGTTCAAGCATTTCCAAGCTTCCTGGTTTTAGTCAGATTGGTCTAACATAGACTCTCATTGTGTTATTGCAGGCACTGGGAGGTTTTCAGAAATGAACATGTCACATGGGTTATCCGTTTCTGGACTTTTGAAGGCTAGCTTGATTAATCATTTCTCCCCTGATTGATTCAGAAGAGCATTTTTACCTTGAATGTTCTCTCTATCACAGTCAACTGGAATCATCGCTTTTTTTGTGCTGTTGCATGTAGCTTATCCAGATGCTGAACCTGAAAATAATATTTGAGGAGGAATTAAGCATCCACGGGAAACCAACATTGACATCATTTGTAAGTAAGAACAATGTACATGTGCAGTTTGAATTGGAACAATGTACATGTGCAGTTTGAATTGCTTTGAGTTTTCACGGTATATGTATGATTTCATTGTACTTGTAACCATGGTTGTCAAAATCCCAATCTTGGTACTAGGATCTAGCAATCCTATGTCCACCCTGATG
The DNA here is from genome assembly GCA_030549335.1 of Pontederia crassipes. NCBI lineage: Eukaryota > Viridiplantae > Streptophyta > Magnoliopsida > Commelinales > Pontederiaceae > Pontederia > Pontederia crassipes. Next base: position 45,395,256 of record CM060190.1, read on the forward strand.
TCATCTAAGAAACATAAAACATAGGATCTCTTTTGTATTCTGATCCTGTTTTTAGGATCACTACTGGTTCTTGCTATGCTAGTAGTTGAAAATCTTTCATTTACACTGTTTATAAACCAAAAAGAATTAGTTGTGCAGATCCCAATCAAATCCCCCTTTCATGATATATAATTGTATGATAGGTGATCAACTATATTTATTGTCGTTTTCATTTTTTTGAAACGCAAGGCCTGGTACGTAAATGTACATGTTGACCATATATATATATATATATATATATATATATATATATATATAGACATACACGCACACACACCTGGATGACAACCATATCTTCTGGTAGTCATCCTTTGCCTTCTAAAAAAAATGGTAATTTTATAGTTAACATTTACATGCACAAAAAGCTATAGTTCAGAGAAGGTTCTCTATATACTTCAATTCATTTAATTATCTCAATAAATTTGATAAAATTAATTTTCAATTTAAATTCTTTATATGCTGTCCTGTTGATTAAACTGGATTTTCTTGTAACAAACTTCTTTTATTTGTCAGGTGTATCCCCTGACCAAGTTTTAGTTGGTTTGTGGCCAGACAGGTTTATGTATCGTATGCGCTCAAGTATGGGGTTCATCACTTGCAACTGTAAGAGTTTTTCATAAGTTTGCTGACGGTGAGCTTTTAACAGCATGTTACTCATGTATTGATAATATATCTATATTTATATGTATAATTGTCTGTGTATTTGTGATGAAGATCATGCCAATATTAGTCATCAGGTTATTGAGATTGGGTCATTGTTAGTATGGACAATCACAAAAATAGTTTCTTTATATGCTACATTTGTTGTTGAAATAATCACCAAACTACTACTAAAAAAAAAAAAAATCACCAAACTGGAATTGTGTTCATTCTTCAAAAGGTTCATTGCATGTGATATCTTTTATTTTTTGAAAAACGCATGTGATTAGTATTTATAGCAACATGCAACAATTTGTTTAGATCATCATGGGAGGTTGCATCTTCTTTCAGGGCAACACAATGTTTTTCTCAAGAGATGGAGTTGTAAGAGTGATTCTTACAGCAGCACAACACAATGTTTTTCTCAAGAGATGGAGTTGTAAAACTTGAAGAAGTCGGCCTTCCAAATAATGCGTTTTTGACTTGTCCATCTACAGAAAGTTTAAATCTATGATGAAAGATTAAAGTGGACTCAGGATGGATAATCAAGTTTTGCCATAATCTTTGTCACCAAAAGAATGGGCAATCCACTGGTGCCTTCATTTTGATCTGTTGATGTCCTCTTAGAGAGAAGGAAGTGTAAGAACCTATATAGCCTCTTAAAACCATGATTCACAGCTGTGAATTTTCAGAATGCTGTCATTTCCTCCCTTGGGACATGCCAATTCTTTGTAGAAGATAAAAATCTTAGGGCAATGTGCTCATGGAAGGTCCATATGCCAAGCCTTTTCGAACTTGAAGTACCACTTGATTGACCTCCGTTCAATCTCCATAAAGATCTCTCTCATGGAACCACTTCAGAAAATTGAAAGATCTTGTCCAGCTTGCGTGCCTGGTGAGGCCCCACCGCCCCAGGAATCTGTCTTGGCTTTGGTCTATGCAATGACGAAAAAGTCGTGCTCCTCTTCTAAGTGAAATGATGACTCAGGGTCGGAAAAAATCAATTGGTCGTGCTTGTAATTGATGTATGACTTCCGCGCTTGTCATCTCTGCTCTCTCAAGCCTACTAGATATTGTCTTGTCCCTCTGCAACTCCTTCCAGGTCACCTTGTCCCCACCGGAGACGCATGAAACCAACCGTTCTGAGTCATCCTCTCTGATTACTAGTGCAACAACGAGAAAAAGGTTTTGCAACAGGAATCAGTCACCTCAAAGCTTCCACGCATCAATATTTTCTTTGCACTTTCATTTCTACCGTTGCTTCTACACCAAAATGTTTATTGAATTATTCTATTCTCTGAGAGATAATATCACAATACCCCTGGCTGCATCTCTACATGCGATTACCTAGGCATTTCTAATGCATATATATGCTATTTGATCGAACTACATCTTTCCTGCATTTGGGATATCTCCCAACCTTGTTTTGTTATATACATTTTTTCTGGATAATAGGTAGTCGTTAGTGTATTTTCCTTTCTTATATACGGTCAGGGAGTCTCCTAAAGATGACAACAATAATTCATGCATTACGCAGGTTATATTTTTTTCTCGGTATCAACCTATCGATATTCTGAATTATTAGTAACACCTGACTAATCCGGTGAGGTGGGAGTGAAAAAGTTTTAATATCCCTGATCAATTCGACGGCTCCAAGGGATCAATTTCGAAATTATTAGTATCCATCGAATTACTTGGAACGCAATCAGCTAGCGTCATTCCAACCGTCGATGATTTTTAAGTTGATTATATTGGAACACTTAAAAGAGAGCCATATGGCTCATACATTATACTAATCATATTGTAGCACTTCCAAAATGTATAAAGAAATCCATCTTAGTAGGACATTTTAATCCATGTTTTTAAAACCGGATCGAATGGGTCAATCAATTAAGCTAATGATTCAATTGGATTGGATGGATTTGAAACAATCTTTAACTAAAATAATATTTATATTTTTTTTAAAAAAATGGTTATAAAGGGAAGTAGGACAATTGAATATCTATATATTAATACTCATTTTAAAATGATATTATCAGCATATATTTATTGTAGTAATCTAATAAAGTATTTTCCATGTTTAAAATATATGTATTTATTATAATAATTCATGTCACGTTTCTGTTTAGAACTTTTGTGAATCTTTATATTTTTTATTTCTCCTTTTCACACTTTCTTTATCCACAAATTTCAAATTTAGTTTCATAATTGTTATACTTTTTATACTTCCACCTTTATTTTCTTGACATGGAAAGTGCATCACACATCCATTTTTCCCTCTCTCTCTATTATATATAGAGGGAATTAATGGAGCACCAACCCGGTCAAATAGGCAGGAACCTCCTCCTCAGAATTCTAGGCGTCCGATTGACTGAGATAGTGAGATGCAGGTTCAAATAAAAAATCGAAAAGTTTGACCGCGAGATCTCTACACCCTGGCGAGTTCTACTTGTCGACGTTCGATTCTTTGTAGCGGTGACTTCTTCATGCGCAATCGGTGATGTCAGGTTGGCGACAACGAGATCGGGCAAGATGATTGCGATGGCGAGATCAGACCAGTCGTCATTCTTCGCAAGGTCGAGGGCGGACGATCTACAATCTGTTCCCCTAGACACTGGAGGACGGCTGATCGATGATCTCGATGCCTTCGACGCCATCGCTCATTGCCGACGAGGACATTCTCAAGGCCATTGCTCTCGATGTTCCTCGCCGGTTTGATAGATGCCCATGCCGATGCCAAGCAGTTGTGCAACGACAACAACAGAGCTGGTGCAACACGCAAGGGGATTCGACGAAGGAGAAGGGAGAGAGGGATCCGACGAAGGAGGAGGACCTCCAGGGCGGAAGGCACGAGCTGCCCTCATCTGCGCCGTCTGCAATTGTCACAGGAGCTTCCACAAGCGCGAGGTCAAGGCCGAGCCCCCCGCCGTCTCCAACTGCGCCTCCAACTCCTCCTCGCGTCCGGTGAACCTCGACGCTCTTTGCTCCCTCCCTCCATTGCGGAGATAAACCGCCTGAGATCTGCAATCAACCAACCTCTCCCGTCGTTGAACCGGCCAAACTATCCGATTGGTTCTTTGAAACGCGCCTCACTACGTCAGCCGTCCGTCGGACAGTTAGGACGCTAGGCATTCATTAAATCCTATATAGAGATATGTTAATTAATAATTATGTCCAAGTTTTTCCTGCTGTCCATCTAAAAGATCCAAATATGCCTACAAGAATTTATTATGCATTGATGAAATCCAAAAAAACACACATGATTCTGAGCCCGTGGCATTTTTATTGACATTAATTGATTGCCTCTTTCGTGGCACTATCTGTTGTTCTCTTTAGCCAGAGTTCATGATCTCGTCATTGCTGTGCAAGAATGGTGGCCCAGATCTTTTATTAACCACCCAAATAGTACCACGAAATTCAATATGTTATCATGATGTGTAATTTATTGACCTGGTAGGCGCAGCTTCATGCCATCCATGCCGCCCCCATGCAAGACCACATAATAGTGAGCCATCAATTTGTTGCCTTTGCTTCATGTTTAAGGCGAGCTCTGAAACTGTAAGTGCCTGCAGTCAGTCACTGCAGAGGAGTTAATTGATTCAGCACTGCTGCCTTTTGATCAGGAAACGCTGCAAGAAGGTACAGAAGAGATATCAAGAAGCGAAGTGATGAAGCAGTGCTTTTATGTCCACTGTAAAAGAAGAGAGAGAGAGAGAGAGAGAGAGAGAGAGAGAGAGAGAGAGAGAGAGAGAGAGAGAGAGATCATGTGATATGTAAATATTTTGGTCAAGTTCATTGATTCCTGCGCATCAGTTTCATTAGTTTTTGGTGTGTCCACTAAACGTGATGGTGAGTGCAAATAAGTTATACTTATTTGTGGATGTTGTTGATGCGATCAGAATTAGAATAACAGGTAGAGGAGCTCCGCTGGCCTCTCGATCTGGCGTACATGATGAGCAGTCCCAATGGAATAATATGATTGAAATGGATAGCGCATGGAGATAGAAATGGATTGTGCACAGAGAGAGAGAGAGAGAGAGAGAGAGAGAGAGAGAGAGAGAGAGAGAGAGAGAGAGAGAGAGCAGTCACAAACCTTTCTAAAATCACGAGGTTAAGAGCTAAAAATTAATTTATTGACCGACCGCTTCATAAAATAATATACCTTGAAAGCACCTTTAAAGTTTTGGAGTATATTAATTTATTCAGCAACGGCTCCGTTGTTCAGGTTTGAAGTATATTAAATCATTCTATTTCTTGTGAGATTTATTTTGTTCAAGATTCATCTATCATTATATTTTGGATCTAAATTATGTTCTAATTCAAGGTCTTAAGAAAAATTTAAGAGAGAGAGATGGCGCCTCGTGCTTGTGAGGATTGATGAAGCATCACATGGCTTAATTTTTTTTTCTTTCTTTTTGAAATATCGACACTTTTTTTTTCTTTTTTTTTTTTATAATGTATGTGTTTGTTGCAAAATCACATCTCACCAGGACGTATGTGTTTGTTGCAAAATCACATCACACCAGGACGCTCTAATTTTGAATCAAATCACATGACTAATGAATATGGGGGTGAGGAACTAGTGTGTCAATATTTCAACGATAAATTTATTTATTTATTTTTCATGCAAATGGCTTGAATGTATGATTTTAATCAAACCCACACATAATTCATATTCACATTTTGCGAAACCCTCTGTTCTTAAATATCATATAGCACGTGTTATTTCTTTTGAGGACATCTATTCTAAGAATATGAAGATCTATTCTAGAGGATTAAATATTTTTGGGGTTTGAACCAAGAATAAACAATTCCTGCTAATCAGAGGATTTGCATGTCTAAAAAATTACAGTTATAAAATAACTTTTTTTAATGACATGGCTATCCTTCATGGTTTTGAACACTAATACATCTTATTTGACATAATAATAATAATAATAATAATAATAATAATAATAATAATATACTTCAAATATTGGTTGTTTAAAATGGTAAATACTTATACCTTAAAAAATAAATATCACTAAAAGAAACGTAAATATTTAATGCCTTAATTGTTTTTATTCGATTAGCTAATTTAGGTTTGAACATTGTGAAAATAAGAGAAAAAATGGCGAAACGGAGACAAAAAAAAAAAAAAAAACGGTAACAAAGTGGCGACATTTTTCTCTGCGTAGACGACGTCGAGAAGACAAAGAACACGCAAAATAAAAAAATAAAAAAAGCGGCCTCCTTTTAATCAAACAACCACGAAAACTATCAGACGCCCGACGTCGTACTCATTCCATCCCCACAACTCGCGGCCACTGGAATTCTCCCAACATCCACAACTCCGGGTCTTCGGCGTACGGCGGCGACGGCGAGGCCCTCGGATGCCTCTGCGGAACGAGCCGTGGTGACCCTTAAAATCTCATCCTCTGCCCTAATGGAAGGTTGGTCCACTCAGTTCTTCTTCATCTTCTCTTGTTTATTCATTTACTTTCTTGTTGTTATTATTGCATTCCAGTGGCTGTTCGATATCTGATCCCACTGGATTTTAGTTGGGAGGGGATTCCATCTGATCTTGTTGTCTCTGCTTTCGGTGGCGGTAGTTGTGAGAAACTTTGAAGCTTCAAGATGTTGCGGCTTTTGAGTTCCGTTTGCCTTTTCTTTTCTGCGAAAGATTGGATTTTTTTCGGCTCTTCTCTTTGCTTCATTGAAACGGGAGTGGTGGGTAGTGTAAAAGGTGATTTTTTTTATTGGAAGAGTGGTGGTAAATTGTGTTGTATTTTTCGGGTTTTTTTTTTCATGAGTAATATGTGGTCCGATTATTGTGAGGTAGGATATGGTCTTTTCTTTTCGTCTTGAGACAAGTACTCATTTTATGAGCCTCTTTTATTGGTGTAGTGGTCGTCATGGAGGAATTGTGCCGACAGGATTGGAAGGGGCTAGGATTTTGATTTCGCATTTGGCAGATTTTGACCCAGTTATTTTATTTGGGAGGGCTTTGACATGATTTAGCTGGATCATATTGAAGGGGAGTTCTGAAGTTTTCTATTCCGATAATAGGAAAGGATAGCATGAACATGGGCATGCAATTATTTGTGTACTTTCTTTAATCAAGAATAAGACGTAGGAGAACAGTTTCCAAATAGTTGGAAATATAAAACTGAGTCAAAATATTGTTGTTGAGATGATATTAGCATTTCAGAGCTGCTTCTTAGTAGTTTCTAAGGAGCTGTGCTTCGTAGTTATATCAATCAATGTCATAAAGGAAATTGCATTTCTTTGTGATTTAATTATAAAGAAATCTTCTGGTTTAGATTTTACTCTAACTAAAATATTTTCTTAAATAGCTAGTCAAATTATGGATGCATGCTTCTTGGCCATGTTCTCGCTATGTAGATTTGCTTACTATATCCTTGTTATTTAGTCATGCAGTGCCAAGAAAAACATGGATTATAAGAATATTTTTGCAACATGACTACCTGAGAAATCAGTAATGTCAATTTTTTTGGTAGTATCTAGTCGGAAATGAGATAATTTCTTAGAGGTGCCTGTTGTGAGGCTCTAAACTGGTGAGTTCTGTTATATCATGATTATGGTGTATGCAAAATCTCCACTTTTTTGCCTTCTCAAAAAAGAATGTGATGTTTGACGGGATCATCTTTGAGGAAGTTAGATTGATTATTATTGGGAATGTATGCTCAGGATTTGAATGCATGTGATATTTTTTATGTACTTTACAACATGGTCACTGATATATTTTCTATTCAGAAAGTAAGAGATTGGGAAGTATATTAGGAGTTGTAAAGCAATCCCACTCGTTTTTCTGGATGGAACAACAACAACAACAACAACAACAACAAAGCCTTATCCCACTAGGTGGGGTCGGCTACATGGATCATACGATGCCATTCCGTTCTATTAGTAACCAAACCTTTCGGTATATTATTCACCAATAGATCTTGCTCTATTAGTTCGCCAAGTGTCCGCCTTGGCCTCCCTCTCCCTCTTTTAATCGGACTTCAGATTATTTGATCTACTCTTCTTACTAGCGCATCTAATGGTCTTCTCTGAACATGACCAAACCATCTCAAACGATTCTCTACCATTTTCTCACTAATAGGAGCCACTCCGACTCGTTCACGTATATGGTCATTCCTAATCTTATCTAATCTTGTATGACCACACATCCATCTCAACATCCTCATTTCGGCTACCCCCACTTTACGTTCATGTTGTCCCTTCATAGCCCAACATTCACTACCATATAACATTGCTGGCCTTATAGCAGTACGATAGAATTTTCCTTTAATTTTATTGGGTACTTTTCTATCACAAAGAATTCCAGTGGCTTTCCTTCACTTACACCAACCAGCTTGAATTCTATGATTAACATCGTCATCAATCTCACCATCTTGTCTTACAATTGATCCTAAATATTTAAACTTTGTCACTTGAGGAATTATATCCTCCCCTAGCCTAACTTTCAAATCGTCTCTAAGTTGTTTATTTGTGAAATTGCTATGCATATATTCCGTTTTATTCCTACTTAAACGAAAACCCTTTGACTCCAACGTATTTCTCCATATTTCCAATTTTGTATTAATCTCTTCTCTTGAATCCGCTAAAAGTACTATATCATCCGCAAATAGCATGCACTTAGGTACCTCCTCTGTGATACTCTCGGTTATAACATCGATAACTAAGTTAAATAGATACGGGCTTAAAGTTGATCCTTGATGTAGGCCAATTCCTATAGGAAATTCATTTGTCTCACCTCCGGGTGTCCTAACCCTAGTCAATGCCCCATCGTACATATCTTGTATTACCTTAATGTAGGCAACACTCACCCTCTTCTTTTGCAAGGCTTTCCAAAGTACATCCTTGGTATCCGATTATACGTCTTCTCTAAGTCAATGAAAGCCATATGTAAGTCTCTGGATGGAACTCGAGACAAAATTTATTAGGAATTGTCTAAGTTGGGTATGATTAGCAGTTGGTCTGAAGAAATTATTTACCTTTTATATCAGTTAGCTGATTTTCTCAAAAAATATTAGTTACTTAACATGCAATTTTATTGTACTGTATGTAGTCATCAAGAAAGTAACAAATAAATTCTGTTAGGTGCTATGAAGTTGTCCAATCAAACTATTCACGGAATGTTGGTTCGAATGTGCTGTTTATGGTCCATAACCTTTTCTGAGCGAGGTTTACAAGTCAGGACTATGTTTAGAATGGTAAATATCGATGTTGAAATACTTTTTCATGGAAATCGTATCGAAGATTGATATGGATCTCATTTAGCAGTGAGTCAGTGACAGATGTGATACGAGAGGTGGAGTGTGTTACATATTTTTTTGAAACGAGCGCGTGTTACATATTTAGAACTCCTTTTCTTATACAAATGTGGTTGTGTCCTGTTATGTGCGAAAAAGGTTATCGGCTTGTTATGTTTATGGACTAGTGAAATTATTGGATTGAAATACCTACCATGATGTCTGAATGAATTCTAAATCATTGCTTTCTTCAGGTCTTACCCTTGATGTCATAACAGAAAATTCTCATTCTTTGACTTGTGTTTTACAGCACAATACCAGTTTATCTTATGTGGATTTTGCTGTTTGCCGAAACTCTCCTTAAATTCATCTATATGAAACCCTAATTCTAGAAAAAAAGGTCTTCTTTTCCTGTATATATATATATGTGTGTGTCCCTAAGCAGGAAGATATGTAATGGAAATCAACTGACATAATTTTAACATGACCTACCTGATTTTAAATCCGTTTTGATTAAATAAAGCTCTATACACTGATCAAGAGTTTCTAATAGAGGAACTATATGTTCACATCCTGTTGACGGTTTAGGCAGGAATAACTTTGTCATCTATGAACATGCTACCATCTTGAAGCCAGTCTTGGCAATGCAGAGAGAGAATGCTGCTCATTTCTTTGGAGGAAAAAAAAGCAGAAAAACTAAGATATTTCTTATGCCATGGTGACAAGTAACACTGGAAAAGTTGATATACACAAATGGAAGGATATCATAATGGAATGTTCTTCCAACACAAAAGAGAGTTTGCGTTTAAGTGCTCTATATCCACAAAAATTCATAAATTTAAAATCCATAGTTTGACTTTCATTTTTGAGTTCTCAGCCCGTTTTTATGGATTATTCATTTCTTAAACCAAGGAAAATTAACTGAATTGAAAACTGTGGTTAGGTTCTATGCCCTGTTCAGTTTAAAAGGTTTAGTAGACATCTGAGAAATTTGGATCCCTCCCTCATCTCACCTTCCCAATCCCCTCTCAGTTTCAAAAAATAATTAAAAAAAAATGCTTGTTGATATTAAACATTTTGCATCTAGAAAAGGCAAAGGGAAAGCCTGTGTACTATTTACTCCCTGACTCAGAGGTTACTGGTGTGCCACCCACCCCCTAACTTACATGTTATGGGTCTCCTCAAAAAAAAAAAAAAAAAAACTTATGTTATGGGGAGAGAAAGTGAAAATGAAAAACTTTCCTTTTTCTTTTGAGAGGCTTTTCCATGGCTCAAGCATTTTGATTCTAGGTAAATACTATATGAACCTGATAAGAAAGATATGAATCCAAATATTTTGGAATCAAGATATGAATCGGATGTTTCTCATTATAATTTCAGTTTATACAAGCATGCACTTCACTGGATCAATAATAAATGGACGATTGCACCATTGGCGACCATCCTTTACCTCTAAAAAAAAACTATGGTGCCCGATTTCTGTTTGTAAGTCATATCAACAAATGTGTCCATCATAATTAAAGATGATTATTGTTAGTTTATATCTATTGGTGAATAATATACCGAAAGGTTTGATTACTAATAGAGCGGAATGGCGTCGTATGATCCATGTAGCCGACCTCACCTAGTGGGATAAGGCTTTGTTGTTGTTGTTATATATTTCCATCAATGGTGTTAAACTTTTTTTAGGTTGTTCAGCTAGAGATAAATGTGACATATATACCTCAATATACATTTATGTTTCAAGGCTTTATCCTTGTGTTATTAATCATTTCAATGGATTTTAAATTCTATTATCAGATAAAAACTGATGTTCTGATGAAATTGCCTATCTAGTGTTTGATTGACTAAACTGATTTTCTTAGCAACCCATTTCTTTGGTTTGTCAGGTGGGTCCCCTGACCATGTTTCAATTGGTTCTGGGCCTAAAAGGTCTAGTGCATCATCACGAGGTCGAATAGGGGGCTCATCATCTTCCAGCTGTAAGGATTTTCTTCGTAAATTTGTTGACAGTGAGATTTTGACAGCAAATCTTGAAGATTGGTTTTCAGGCATATGTGAAGATACAGGATTTAGAAAACCTATCTTTGATAACCCTTTTAATGTTACTGAACTTCAAAATTTTGATTATGCATTAGAGGGTGTTTCTTTTCAGCAGCTTATACGGATGCCAACTGCTCTTTACACTTCAACACCTGATACGATTGAAGCAACTGCACATCTTGCTATTGAAGATTTTCTGCATGCTGGAGTGAAGGGTTTGTGGGAGACCTTCTGGGGTCATGAGGAACCTGTTCCATTCACAGTTGCTTGTATACACAGCACAAGTAGCAAATTTTATCCTGCTGAAAAGGCTATTGCTAGTGGAAAACTTGGCGGGCTCTGTGCAACTGCTGTACTTCTGAAAAGTAGTAGGCATTCTCATGGGAAATGGGATCACATTATTGAATTAGCACTATTGAAACCTGATATCGGAAGCCTTTCAATGCAGAATGATCAACGGCCTTCTCCACCAGTTCTCGGGGAAGCATTTTTCTTTGCACTCCGTGTTCTGCTTGCAAGAAGCCTTAGTAGATCAGCTGCTGTGCTTTGCAATTCAAATTGTGTGTATGTGCTGCTTGTTGATTCACAATATGGTGGCATAGTGAAAGTGGAAGGTGATGTGAGCAAGTTAGACTTTGATCTTAGTAATGTTTATGAATCTGCGGCTGAATGGATCATGGAACATGCTAAAATAACAATATCTCCAATTGATCGGATCTGGAACAAGCTTGGGAACGCCAATTGGAGAGATATTGGAACTTTGCAGGTTCTTCTTGCGACTTTTAATTCAATGGTTCAATTTTCTGGGAAGCCTAAATATACGCTTAATGAATTAGTCACCGAACATGGTTCTCGTCTACAGAGTCGCAGAACTGAAAGACATTTGGTAGATATGCATGCTAATGGAACAGGTTTTTTCCGCTTCCAACAAGGAAGCCACTCACCCGAAATTGTTGAAGTTCAGGAAGAATCTGCAAAACTTAAATATCAAGAGACTCTAAAGTTAGAGAAAGGATCAGTTGTGTGCATGGAAGATTCTAATTGGCAGAAAGGCTTTGAGATTAATGAAGTAATAACTGATGGAGAACTACCGGTTTATAGTGTCACTCCTATTGTAGAAGCAGGAAGATCACTTATGCTATTTGTTGGGTCCGCTCCTTCACATTTGGAACCTGCATGGAAGGATATGAATCTTTGGTATCAGATAAAGAGACAGAATAAAATTTTGACGTTGATGAAGGAGAGAGGTTTGTCCAGCAGGTATCTTCCTCAAGTAGTTGCATCAGGACAAATTATTCACCCTGGTCAATGTGACAAATCAAGCCCTAATGGAAATTGTGGTCATCCGTGGTGTGGTATGCCAATTCTTGTTACTTCCCCTGTGGGTGAGACTATTTACAATTTGACGAGAAATGGTCTGTTTGGTCCTGAAGAAGCTCTTAGGTGCTGTCATGATTGCTTATCTGCTCTTGCAGCTGCTTCATCTGCTGGGATCAGGCATGGTGACATTCAGCCGGAGAATGTAATCCTTGTTAAAAATGGGTCAAGGCAACCACATTTTGTTCTGATTGGATGGGGTCATGCTATCCTAGAAGAAAGTGATCGTCCATCAATGAATCTTTTCTTCTCGTCGACATATGTTCTTCAAGAAGGCAAGCTTTGTTCAGCGTCAGATGCAGAGAGTTTGATCTATCTACTTTATTTCTCATGCGGTGGATTACTTCCAGAATTAGATTCTGTTGAGGGGGCACTTCAATGGAGAGAAATGTCTTGGTCAAGAAGGGTCATACAGCAGAAGCTTGGGGAGATCTCAGTTGTCTTGAAAGCATTTGCTGATTATGTGGATAGCCTCTGTGGAACGCCATATTCAATAGATTATGATATCTGGTTAAGAAGGTTGAGAAGAACTATTAACGAAGACCATGGAAAAGAAATTGATACCTCAAGCTAAATAATTTTGGTGTAAATTTTGTATGTTCCTGGGATAATGGAGTGCCATTGTCATTGTTGTGATTTTGATTTCCCATCAACACCTACATGATTGGGTTTACAAGGTCAGCGTAATAAATGACTGGGATTTTGAAGTTTTGAGAGTTATTATCTATGGGTTGCAAGAGAAAATTATTCAGCATTATCACCAAATTTGTGCTGCTTGCTGCAGAATCTTCAAAACTATACCGAGATTCAAGTTGTTTTGCGCTTGTCATGAAGAACTTTGTAATGAAGGTCTGTTAATCACTGCGCTATTGCATGTGCATATTTCATGTTTCATCCTTCGTGAACGGCTGTACTGGACAATCAAGTGTATATTCTCTCAAACTTTGCTTGGATGAAGAAATCTCAGCACAGAACCTGACTTGCTGTAAGCTTATCTGGCTAATTATTTCAGACAATTGTTAGCATCCTTGAAGATTCTGAAGCAATCTCCTGCATCTTCTCTCTTTCACTTTCTAAAGGAGTCTTTTTTGTGTGTGATTATCTTGTCCTCATTTATATGCGTGCATCTGAAAAGTGTAATGATAGCACTGCTCTCATAGGATTAATTAGCCTTACGGCACAATTCTTTAAGGGTTGAAAGTTGAAACCAGCCCACATTTGTAAATGTTCTGTTCAAATTTCTAGTGGTGGGGAGCACTTATTTGGATAAACATGATCAGTGTGTTCTGTGTTCCTCTGGTTTCCTGTGATGTAATTACGTTATCACATCCTGTTCTTGTACTTGATGGAAAATCATGTCCAGCTCTATTCTTGACCTAGCAGACCCTGTCATCAGTCTAGGAGATCAATTTTCTTTCATCTGTTTTTTTTATTAATTTCTTAGTACATGTGAATAGCTTAATCAGAAAGTAAGGTTATGTTGGTTAACACTGATCATCAATTAAAATAAACTTCAATTGACGTCTGAAATTGTTTGTAAATAATAGTTCCGAATTTAATTTCTAAAATGACGATCTTGATCCGAGGATTAAATATGTGTTACGAGTAAAGCTTTGACTACTTGGATTGATAGTTTTCAAAAGGTGATAGGGAAAATGAGTGGATGGTGTTTGGGTACAATTTTGATTGGATAACCTTTTTTAAATTATTTGTAAGAGAAAAGTAGAAGCGATTAAGCTTCTTAAAATTTAAAATTTTCGTTTCGTTTGATGACTAAATTTTCTTCTCTCGAGGTGTTAAATTAAATAAAGTAAAAAAAAGGAAAACAAGAAGAAGCCGGACTTAGAAAAGGTGGAAGAAATCTAGAAGAGAAAAAAAGTGATAAATAGATTTATAATATAATTATATACTCATTATGTATTATAAGTAATTTATAATAAAGGGCAAAAATATTTTTTACGTACATAAATATTTCATATTCTAAGTTCCAAAGAAATTATCCAAACAAGATGTGGTTTAAATTTTTTTCGATAGAAAACGGGGGGCTACTGTCCTAAAGAAGAAAAAAAAAACTAAAGATAATGGGGTAAGGTGTCTTCACCGTTTGGGTTTGATCCGACGGATTTATTCAATTTTGATCGAGTTGAATTAGGTTACCCTCTTCAAGATTGGATTGAATTGGGTGAGCATCATTGTTTCTTTTATTTAAATTTTTTTTCTTACTTTTCATTATTTAATATAAAAATATTATTTAGAAAGACATAAAAATAAATTTTAAATTATTTAAATATTCTTTTACACATTTAAAATATTTTATTTTAAAATTTTTTTATATAAGATGAAAATTAAATAAAGATTAATTTTTTTAAAAAAGAAAGAGTCTTCGAATCGGATCGAATCGACTTGAATCAAAATTTTTTTTACTTATATCCGATCCGATCAACACTCTAATTGAATAATTCCCTTGGCGAATGAAGCGGACCAACCTGTTTTTGGCTTGGGCCAAACGCTTTTTCTCCCAGGTCGAGCTTATATAGAACCTAACTATAAAGTTTTGTTGGTGGTTTATCAAGCCAATGTAGGCCTAGTTGCAACCTTCGTCAGTCAATCAGCACAAAATTATCCTTTCTATAAATATGTTTAATCTATTCTCTCACTATCCAAATGTCCCCTCCTTCTGTTAATTATAATTATTATACAAAGCCTGGGCGTTTGTTTCAAGTATTAATATTTTGAGAATAAACAACATGAATGTGATAGGATTATTATTCTTAAAGTTATTTATTCTTACTGTGTTTGATTAGCAAAAGAAATGATGATAAAATAAGAATAAAACAAAGAGCAAAATAAGAGGATAATAATTCCTCTTACTACATGGAATAGCAAAATCTGGTTAGCACATTTTTCAAATTGTTGACTGCATTGGATTTTACATACATTTTTTTTGTGTTTGGGTTTAAATGGATGAATAAATTTTTATTATAGTAATTCGTAATTATGACTTATCGTTATCATAAGAGTGACATGTTGACGGTTGCTGGACTTGTCATGACACTAGAGTTATGTATTTCAAACATTTAATCAAATACGTAAGTATATATGTATACTTCCTGAGCACGAGCTTAATTAGTAGGTCGTCTATGTGGCGATACCCAATACTATGACTTATTTTTTAAAAACTTTAACTAATCAACATATATGCTTACATAAGTGAGACTTTCATATTCTATCGTACTAGAAGTGAATTATATAATATTTAATGACTTGTCGGTTATGGTTAACTATATATTATGCCCCTATCAATATTAATATTCATGTACAATTCAATTGTTAGAGTAGTCATCAATTGTCTCGTCATCATCATCTATTTATCCTCCAAAGATTTAAGTACATAAAAAAACCTAAAATTATAAAATACCTAATACATAAGGTCTAAACAACAATTAGATAGATTGAAAAGAAAGCAACAATAGTCAATTGGGAATATAAAAACAATAATTAGCATAACACTTTCAATTATTGATCATGCAATAATAATCAATCAACAACTATCAAGCGATGTCAATTTCAATCTCAATCATTAAGATATCATTAATTCTTCATAATCAATGTCAAGATCATTTAATAGTTATCAATTAATATCATTAAAAAAATATTAATTAAAATTTATCTATGATCAATTTTAATTACATATTAGCTATAATTATTCATTAATTGTTAAAAGGTATTTCTATAAAGGTTGCTTTTTGTTAGAGGTTAATAATTATCAATAAACTACAAAGGTTGCAATTAGTAAATTATTTAATGATGATCAATTAGCAATCAATCCAAAAATATCTATTTATCACAAGGGTCTCCGTTGACTATAATGACATCTATGGAACACAAGGGCATCCATTTACCACGAAGGACTCCATCAATCATGACCATAAGGACCTCAATTATCAATTGCTTATTAATGATTCATCATCCATTATGCATAAAAAAATTTATTTTATGAGTTAGAATGATCATAACGGTCTATGTTGACCACAAGGGCCTCCATTGATTATAAGAGTCTCATCGTAAATGCTTTTGACGGCCACAAGGGTCTCCATAATCAATTAACGATTCAATAATAAACAACTATCAATTGATTATGACAATAATTCATATCATGATTTTGATGATGAACAATCAATCTCAATAATAATTCATTTATTATCCATAATAATCAATCATAATTTATAATTTTTCAATTATCAATATTCATCATCAATTATCGATCAATTTTTAATTTAATAATAAATAATTAATGATTGATCATCATAATAATAATTATTAATTAATGATAAACAATTTATTATCAATAATAATAGTAATGCAATTATTAATTAAATAATAAATTATAATAATAATTAAATAAGTAAGGCTCATGATAAAAGTATCCATAACAATTAATAAAATTTGAATATACAAGAAATATGAGCAAGACCAAATGAACATAGGTCATGTTGCCCTCACTACGACCATGTTGTCTCAAGCCAAAAGTGCTGCTAGAACACAGACCATATTGTTAACACATACCGTGTTGCAAGAACATAAGTTGTGTTATGTGCGTAAACATAGATTGTGTTGCTTGAAAGCATTTTTTATGTCAAATTATGATTACATAAAACTCTGTTTTGAAGTCATGACATCTATCATGTATGGACACAATATATGTTGATCAGCACCAGAGGTGCAGTCTGAACCTATGTCCGATCTTTAAAATGGCTTGTAGGTCACCTCAAACCCCCTTTGAGGTTGACCCATAAAAAATTTAGGACAAAAAATTATATTATTTTAGAACATATTACTTGCACATACATACATATATATATATATATATATATATATATATACGCGCTTAAAATCTATGCTCCAATTTATCATATCATTGCTTTGATTTATAATTATGCAAAATTCTTGTCCTTTATGTTATAATTATTTAATCGATACTTACTTTATTACATTATTTGACTTATTGATATTTTATTGACTTGTTATATTTTAATGTATTAGTTATTCACCTTACAAGGCACCGAGAATACGAGAGAATTTTATTAAACATATTTTTTTATTAATTTATATTGGTTAGTCTGATGATGCGCATGATCCGACCGATTTGATCTAACTCGATCATCAATCCGGATTGTCGGGTCAAATTTTATAGTATTGATCTGATTATGACCCATGTTGGCTAGAGATGAGTTCTATCATCCCAAGTCACGAACAGTTTTGTGCATAGTGGGACCTATAGGATCGAAAGCACCAAGAGGGGGGATGGGGTGAATTGGTGAAATTAAATTTTTCAAAAATTCACCTTCGGAAAAAAAATGATCACAATCAAATAAGGATAATGCGTAGATGAAGAATAAAGAACAAACACAAGAAGCCACGATATGTTGATGAGGTTCGGCCCCAATACTTTGGCCTACGTCTCCGCTCTGACTTCTCGATCTCGAGACCGTCGGAGATTCACTATCTTTCTCTTTTCTTGTAGGGAGAGAATAACCCTCTTTAAACAATCAAGCCTTCTTCTCTGCTCAAGAGGCTAGGCACACCTCTATACAAGGAGCTCTCAATCTCATTAGATTCAGAAAGGAAATGTTCCCTTTAATTCTTTTCTTTTACAAAAGAATTTCTCACACTAAAGACTAAGAAAAGAAAAAGAAAGAAATTTGTAATTCTATGCTAAAAAACTTGAGAGGAGCTATAGGATGTTCTTTCTTCCTTGGATGAATTTTCTTCAGGCTTTGGCACTCATTTTATAGGCTCCTAGGGGTGAGATTTCGTTCAAAAAATCTCTCCCAAATTTCTCCTCAAAATTCTAGCCGTTACTGTTCATTTGACTGAATGACCGATCGACCACTGGATGGCCGGTCGACCGGTCTATGTGACTGTTGTCTCATTTCTGCGCTTTGACGCTATCCAGTCGATCGGTCCTTCGACTGATACAACGACCGATAATGTCTCGACGTCGACCGATCATATTGCTGTCAACCGGTCTATCGACCGGTATAGTCTCGACGTCGATCAGCATCTTCTCATCTTTCCTTCCACCGAATATCAATCGATCGGTGCACATGGTCGGTCGACTGGTCGTGTCTGAAACTTTTTCTTTCAACATTTAATTTGCCGAATTCTTCTGCGAATCTGTTCATATCAATCATACACCTGTATTATCATCATTTGAGAGTAGATTAGTAACTTTTAGGTCCAATTTAATTTGTTATCATCAAAACATAGGATTTAACAATCTTCTCATTTTTTATGATAGCAAATCAATTGGACGATAAGGAGAAGAAAGAAAGGAAATGAAATGTAAGTTTTACATAGAAAGTAATAAACAAGCTCCCCCTACATTTATGCGTATTTTACTTTTTCTCCCCCTAAGTTGATGACATTTATATTTTCATAATTGATATGAGCATATGACGAGAAATAAATATGAAATCAAAGGTGAAATAAAAAAAGTTAACACATAAGAAAAGTCATTATAGTCAATAAAACATCATGCACTAACAAATGTGACTGAAGTCAATACAAAATGGTGCACAATATGCATGATACAAATGTAAGCACATAATCCCCCTTTTGACATCATCAAAGAGGGAGACAACCTAACTACTCCTCATCGGGTCTATCATCCTCACGAGCTACGGGCGGAACAAATCCCTACGATGCATAGTAGGCCTGTAGCGATCCAACAAGGTAGCGGAAGTCACGCTCCGTCCCTCGAACAGTCGATCTATCTGGGTCACACGATGGTCTATGGCAGCCACCTACTGTGAAAGAGCCGTGAAGTCGTAGATGCTATGGAAGTCTGAAGCATTGTGCTGAGAAGGCCCAATATGTTCAGTGGGCGCCGATGGTGGAGGGAAGCTAGGGCCAGCTTTCGGTGCATCCTGAGTGTCCATCGATGCTGACTCATCATCTGTGGCATCATCTCCATCGTCAGAATCTGGCGCTACCTGCTCACTAAACCTAAGACCCATCCGGTGTAAAGTCCCGGAACCAATGACGTCAGTGGGACGATGTCAAATGTACTCCTCGTCAACAGGGATGTCGACACCAAAGTGGAGTAAAATCCTCGTGATCCAAGCACCAAAATATAAGTGGTGCCATCCACGAGTAGCAGAAGAGATCTTCTGAAAGGCGTAGTCTATATGATAGAAAACATAATGACCGAAATGAAGAAATGAGGCATCACGGATACAGAGATAGTGAAGAAAGAAGAGATCAAAGTGAGTGACCTCTGTATAGTGCCCGGCTCGAGAAGTGATCATTCGGCTAAGGAGATGATGGGCCATTTTCATCAGTGGATGAAGATGTCGATAGGCCGTTTCGATAGTATATTGGACATCTTGTCCAGCAAAAATGGTCTGAATGTCATCTGAGATGGGAAGATAGTCCGAAGGCCAACCATGAGTGACAAATGATTAAAGACCAGGTAATGGGCACGCAACCCCAAAGATGCGACAAAGATGATCTGGATCAAATCGAATGGGCATGCCAAGGACATAGGTAATAATGGTCTCTCGAGTGATTGTCATGTTCGCATAAAAATTACGAACAAGACGAGGGTACACACGCTCTGTGGGGGAGAGAAGTGGCAGCCAACCGATGGTTGCGAACATCTCTTGAACATCTGGAATGTTCAGAGCGTCTCAATCAATGGTATAGGCACGTCGGACTTCGCAAGAGGCGTACAAGGTTTCGAACCTGATAGAGACGTTTCTAGTGACAAACAGATGACTATCAAACTCACAGGACTCGGAAGAGGATGGTTGACGAGTACGTCCACGGGATCGTCCTCGTCCACGGCCTCGTCCACATTGGACAAGCTCGGGTTCGGGTTCAGGTTTTGGTGGGAGGATATGAATGGTACCACCGGAACCGGGGAAGCGACGACGACGCTGAAAGACCATCCGAACATGTGAATGCCCATCGTCGTCGGCCATGGATTCAACAATGATAGTCTGAAGTGAACGAAAGGTTGAAACAGAACTGAGGCGAATGTCGGAAGGAGTGTGCCGGTCTGCCGAGAGTGAAGAGGGTCAGAAATTCAGAAAGAGCAGAAGGTCAGCGACGACGAACGATGAGTCGCCGGAATTTGTGTTTTCGACGAACAGTGAGAGAGGGGAGGTGGCCGACGGGACGGTCGGCCGGAAAGTTGGCCGGAGAGAGTGAGCAGTCAGAAATAGAGAGAGAGAGAGGGAGAGAGCGGCCAAAAAGGGAGAGTTGGCTAGAGAGAGAGAAAGGGAGAGAATGACCAGAGAGGGAGAATTGATCGGAGAGAGAGAAAGGGAGAGAGTGACCGGAGAGGGAGAGTTGGCCGAAGAGAGAGAAAATGAGAGAGCGACCGGATAAGGAGAGGCAGAGAGAGCGGCTGGAGATAGGGTTGATGCGGCCGGAGAGAGCGGCGGACGCGGTCGGTCAAAGAGAGTCGATCGAGGAGGAACGGCCGGCGGATGTGGTTGACCTAGGAGGCGGCTGCCGGGTTTTCCGGAGGGCGGCTGGCCGGATCACGGTTGTCGAAGGAGGACAGGTCGCAGGGGCGGCGGTCTTGCGAAGTGAAAGGGTTTTGGTCGACCGGTTCGAGCGGTCGATTGCTTATATCGCGCGATTTTAGCATATACCGATTGACCAGACACTTCTTTTCATATATCGTAGCCGGTCCCAGTAATATACCGGTCGACCGGTTGTATCATGTCGGTCGACCGATCCTTTGTCTGCGTATTTTGAACTTTATAGCTTTCGACCAGCCCTCCCAGTCGGTCGACCGGTCCTGCAAGTTGATCGACCGGTCCTTGTATTTTTCAAACTTTGAACCATTTAAACTCATAAAAAAGCATACAAATCATATTCCAAAAAAGATCATACAAATGTAAGTGTTGTGCAACACTTTTAATGTTCAATTCATGTTAAAAGTGATATTGTATAACCAAGTCACTTTTATTTTGAATTGATATGCAATCAAGAGTTAATGATTCCTAATTCTCTTCTAAGCATGCAAAATCGTTCTTCACTTAAGGGTTTTGTAAATATGTCTGCAAGTTGAACTTCGGTGGAGACATGTTCAATGTCAATGTTCTTAAGGGACACATGTTCTCTAATGAAATGATATCGTAAGTCAATATGTTTACTCCTAAAGTGTTGAATTGGATTTTTTGTCATTTCTATAGCACTTGTGTTATCGCACTTCATGGGTACATTTGAACAATTTATATCATAATTAAGTAATTATTATTTTATCCGTAGTATTTGTGCACAACAACTACCAGCGGCTATATATCCGACCTCGACGGTAGAAAGTGCAATGGATTTTTGTTTCTTGTTAGCCCATGAAATGAGAGAACTACCAAGAAAATAATACATCCCACTATTACTTTTTCTATCAACTTTACACCCGGTAAAATCCGCATCGGTGTAGGCATGCAATTCAAATGGAGAATTTCTATCATACCAAATGCCTAAGTCACTTGTATGCTTTAAATAACGCAATATTCTTTTTATAACAATGAAGTGCGATTCTTTGGGGGTGGATTGAAACCTAACACACAAACACACACTAAACATTATGTCCGGCCTAGATGCCGTCAAGTAGAGCGAACTACCAATCATACCTCTGTACCTTTTTTGATCAATGAACTTGCCTTTTTCATCTTTATCTAATTTTGTAGTAGTGCTCATAGGAGTTGTGCTCGGCTTGCATTCGTTCATCCCGAATCTTTTGAGTAGTTCCCTTATATATTTTTCTTGATTAAGAAAAATATTTTCCTTGGATTGTTTTACTTGTAGGCCTAGAAAGAATGTGAGTTCTCTTACAAGACTCATTTCAAATTCTTGTTGCATAAAAGTTTCAAACTCTTTGCATAGGCATTCATTAGTAGCACCATAAACAATATCATCAACATAAATGTGAACTATTAAAATATCATTTTTAAAATATTTTTAAGAACAATGTTGTGTCAACTTTCTCTTTTTGAAAATTATTTTCAACTAAAAATGAACTCAATCTTTCATACCAAGCTCGAGGGGCTTGTTTCAATCCATAAAGAGCTTTTGAGAGTTTGAAAATATGATGGGGAAAATTTAGATTTTCAAAATCTTGAGGTTGTTCGCCATAAACTTCCTCATTTATAAAATCATTCAAAAAAGCCGATTTAACATACATTTGAAAAAGTTTAAAACTTTTATAGCATGTAAAAGTCAAAAGCATTCAAATTGCCTCAAGTCTAGCAACAAGAGCAAAAGTTTCATCAAAATCAATCCCTTCAATTTGTGAGTAACCCTTAGCCACTAATCTAGCATTGTTCCTCACAATGACATCATTTTCATCTAACTTATTTCGAAAGACCCATTTGGTTCCAACGATAGGATGGTCCTTTGGTCATTCAAAGTTGCATTTATCCATTTTCATCTAACTTGTTTCCACACTTGATTTCTTTCAAAGTTATTTAATTCCTCATGCATTGCATTTATCCAATTTGGATCTTCAAGTGTTTCATCTATACTGTTGGGCTCATAATTTGCAAGGAAAGTCGAAAAAACATATAGATTTTTTTAAAGAATTTCTATTTTTTATGCCTTCATTTAAATTACCCATAACTTGATCAAGTGGGTGTGATGAGGCATTGCTCCAATTTCTTGGGATGATTTGATTCTCTTTTCTTTGAGGTACTTCCATTTCTTCCACCTTTGGGGTGTAAGCTTTTGCTTCCTCTATGTCCACAACTTCGAATTTTCTTTGTATTTCAACTATTTCTTCTTCATCATCATGTGCTTGTTTGCTCAAAAGGTCATTAGTTTCATTGAATTTAACATTAATAGACTCTTCAACAACTAATGTTCTTTTGTTGTATACTCTATAGACTTTACTTGTATTAGAGTAACCAAGAAAAATATCATCATCACATTTATCATCAAATTTGCCTAGTTTATTTTTTATATTCAAAATATAACATTTACATAAAAAAATTTAAAATAGGAGATATTTAGTTTCTTACCAAATATCATTTCAAAACATGTTTTCTTTTCAAGAGGTCTAAGTAGAATTCTATTGAGAACATAGCATGATATGTTTACGGCTTTCACCCAAAAATATTTCGGTAACTTGCTTTTATTTAAAATTGTTCTAGCCATTTCTTGTATAGTTCTATTTTTTCTTTCTACTACTCCATTTTGTTGAGGTGTTCTAAGAGTTGAAAAATTATGAGTAATTCCATTTTCTTCGCAAAATGATTCAAATTTATGATTTTCAAATTCTCCTCCATGATCACTTCTAATTTTTGAAATCTTTTGTTCAAATTCGTTTTGAACTCTTTTTTGCAAATTTGAAAAACATGTTTAGCGTTTCATCTTTACTAGCAAGAAAAATTTTCCAAGTGAAACGAGAGAAATCATCAATAATTACAAATACATATCTTTTTCCTCCTAAACTTGTTACATCAATAGGCCCAAACAAATCAAGATGTAAAAGTTCCAAGGCCCTATGCGTACTAATAACTCCTTTTAATTTAAAAGAACTTTTGATTTATTTACATTTTAGACATGAATCACAAACATTATTTTTCTCAAATTTGATCAGATAAGCCTCTAACCAATTCATGATTTTAGAGTTTATTTAGCAATTTATAATTTGCATGTCCTAATCTCTTATGTCACAAGTTTATGTCATCATGCATGACACTAAGACATTTTTCATTTTTCAAGTTGTTAAAATCAATTTTGTATACATTATTGTACTTAAATCCCATGTGTAAAACTTTGTTATTTTCATTTAGTATCAAACATTGGTCCTTTTCAAATTTTACTAAATATTTTTTATCACAAAGTTACTTATGCTAATTAGATTATGTTTTAGATTTTCAACAAGCCAAACATTTTCTAAAAACGCTTTGTCATTCTTACCAATATTACCTATACCAATTACTCTTTCTTTGCCATTGTCTCCAAAAGTGATTTTACCTTCATTTTTTTTCCAAATTGATGAAATTTGAGGCATCGCCGGTCATATGTCTTGAGCATCTACTATCCAAATACCATTTACCTTCATTGTACATAGAAGCTTCCTACAAGAAAGAAGTTAGGAGTTTCATGTTTTTGGTACCCAAACTTGTTTGGGTTCATCTTGGTTAGTCATGGTCCTTTTCGAAACTCAAATTTTCTTCATTCCTTTACTTATTCTTTTCCTAATTCTGCAATCATAAGAATAATGCCCTTCATATCCACAGTGAAAACAAACAATTTGTGATCTTGTGTAATCATGCGATGTTTTAACAAATAAAATTCTTTTGTCATTCTTCTTTTCAAAAGAGGTGAAACCAAGTCCCTTTTTGTTTGAAGATATTCTAGATCTACTAAGCATGACGTTCAACATTTTACTTCCATTTGAGAATTTTTCAAGTTCAAGTTTCAATTGATTAATTTCTTTGTTCAAACATGCACTTTCTACAATTTGTCTTTTACATATTGATTTTAGTGCACTATTTTCCGTTGTCAATTCTTCAATTGAGAATTCTAAGTTAGAGTTTTCTTTATTCAATATATCACACTTTTCACATGTTTTAACATTCTTTTTTTTTTTGCAAATTTTCAAACTCTATTTTTATCTCATCGTATTTCTTTTTTAGGCATCCATATTTATTATTTAGACCTCTAAACTCCTTATGCACATTGAAAGATTCACTATCACTATAGTTAGAGGAGTTAGATGATACCTCATGACTATTAGCCATTAGACATATGTAGACTTCCTCGTCATCACTGGAAGATGTGTTGGAGTAATTCTCTTCATCTTCGCTTTCATCCCAAGTGGTTTGGAGAGTCTTTTTCTTCCTTCTTGAGCTTTTTCCATCTTTCACCTTTTTGACCAAATTTGGACATTCATTTTTGTAGTGTCCAATCTTTTTGCATTCAAAGCAAGTTATTTGAATTTTGCTTAATGATATTCTCTTGGAATAGCCTTTATTCTTCTTAGCGAACTTGAGATATTTGTCAAGCTTCTTTGCATATAGAGAAAGCTTCTTTTCATCAAGATACTCATCTTATTCACTTGTATCTTTTTCATCTTTATTTGCTTTCAATACAAGTGTTTTTCTTTTTGGAGTGTTTGCTTCTTCATCCTCCTTGATCCCGATCTCATATGTCAAGAGTGAACCTATAAGATCATTAAAGTCCAACTTGTTTAAGTTCTTTTCTTCAATCACCGTCCTCTTTGCCACTTGGAGGAGAGAGACCTGAGAAACTTTTTCACTTTTTGAGGATTAGTCCTTGGCTCGCCCAAAGAGGCTAAGCCATTTATAATATCATTGAAGCGAACAACCATCTCATTAATAGATTCATTTTTAAGCATTTTAAAAGAATCATATTGATGATTTAAAATATTTAATCTAGACTCCTTAACTTTATTCGTTTCTTCATGAGTAATAATGAGTTTTTTTCAAATATCATTAGCACTTTCACAACTAGAAACTCGATTAAAATCCGTTGGATCCAAAGCATAATAAAAAATATTTTTAGCTTTCCAATCTAATTTTACTGAAAGTCTTTCTCTTTCGGTATATTCAAAAGGTTTTTTCTTACTTAAATCAAAATTATTTTGAATAATGTCCCACATATCAATATCAATAGAACAAACATAGGCTTGCATCATAATTTTCCAATATGCAAAATTTGATGCATTAAAAAGCGGAGGACGATTAATAGATTGACCTTTGGAAAAATTGAAACCACTTGATGTCATAGCTCTAAAGATATTTTTAAATCTTAAAGCTAGAGCAACTTGGCTCTGATACCAATTGTAGGATCGAAAGCACCAAGAGGGGAGGGGGGTGAATAGGTGAAATTAAATTTTCCAAAAATTCACCTTTGAAAAAAAAACGATCACAATCAAATAAGAATAATGCGTAGATGAAGAATAAAGAACAAACACAAGAAGTCACGATATGTTGACGAGGTTCGGTCCAATACTTTGGCCTACGTCCCCGCTCCAACTTATCGACCTCGAATTCGTCGGAGTATCTTTCTCTTTTCTTGTAGGAAGAGAATAACCCTCTTTAAACAATCAAGCCTTCTTCTCTGCTCAAGAGGCTAGTCACACCTCTATACAAGGAGCTCTCAATTTCACTAGATTTAGAAAGGAAATGTTCCCTCTAACTCTTTTCTTTTACAAAATTTTTTTCACACTCAAGACTAAGAAAAGAAAAAGGAAGAAATTTACAATTCTATGCTAAAAAACTTGAGAGGAGCTCTAGGATGTTATTTCTTGCTTGGATAATTTTTCTTCAGACTTTGACACTCCTTTTATAGGCTCATAGGGGTGAGATTTCGTTCAAAAAGTCTCTCCCAAATTTCTCCTCAAAATTCTACTATTCATTTGACTGAATGGCCGATCGACCGCTGGGATGGGTCGGTCGACCGGTCTATGTGACCGTTGTCTCATTTCTGCGCTTTGACGCTGTTCGGTCGATCGGTCCTTCGACCGATACAACGACCGATAATGTCTCGACGTCGACCGATCATATTACTGTCGACCGATCTATCGACCGGTATAGTCTCGACGTCGACCGGCATCTTATCGTCTTTCCTTCCATCGAATATCAATCGATCGGTGCGCATGGTCGGTCGACCGATCGTGTCTGAAACTTTTTCTTTCAACATTTAATTTGTCGAATTCTTCTGCGAATATGTTCATATCAATCCTACACCTGTATTATCATCACTTGAGAGTAGATTAATAACTTTTAGATTCAATTTAATTTGTTATCATCAAAACATAGAATTCAACAGGACCCCAATTCACGACAAGACAATTCTTTGTTGCAAACAACCTCAATTCGCAATAATTAAAACAATTCGAATATCTCTCAAAATCTTCTTTTTCTTTTCTCTTTGTGATATATATTCGTGGCTAGCTATTGCCTACATACCTTGATCGGTCATGGCTTGCGTGGAATTGTCGTAACTTGCATTAACATCAGTTTGTTGATGTTGCACCTTCATATCGAATACACCTTGCACGTTAGTTGCATCTTGATTGCGGAAGAGAGAAAATGAGAGAGAGGAGAGAGAGTTCGTAAAATGGTTTGCTACTAGACTCTTGGAGTCTTATTTTATAAGGGGACAACACCCATTTATAACCCTTCTCTAATTTAATGTAATTTTTTAATCAATTGTGATTGGAATTATAATTTAATTCGGACTCATAACCCTTTCTATTTAACTTTTTATTTCAATTCAAAATATCTTTTATTTTATTATTTTATTTATTTTTTTCTTCATATATTATGATTTAGCTCATAATATATATGGATTAAAATATTATTTCATATTTTTATAATATTATAATTATAAAACTTAAAACTCGTAGTCCTTTATAAGATAAACTTATATCAAGATCCAAATTCAAATTCAAATAACCAATCTTGATCTTATTATAATTTTTGTTTCAACTAGTATGTATCTTTCCTTCTTTTTCAATCTCTTATCTAACTACATTTTTTATTCCCTTTCAAGTTCTCCTTTTAACTCCTTTTAAATTTTAATCCTTCAATTTCAGATCAAATAAATTAAATGAGTACTATTTTATTGCCAAAGGTTTGGGGGCATCACACTAAATTATTTTAAAATGAAAAACATCTCAGCTGATTTTCGAGGTCCATAGTTTAATGTAATTAAATAATTAAATGATACTTTTTTGGAGTAGCAACATACACACCAGTATCATAAAAAGATAAAATTGAATATGGTAGTATGTCTATCATCATAAATAAGATGTAAATTCATATGATATTATGTATGTATGTATTGTATTGTATTGTATTATATATATACACCAAATAAATCACAAAAGATGAATAAACAACGAATAGTAAAATTAGTAATTCACAAGTAAGAAATGATCGTACGACTTTTTCTTGGTAGGCTCCAAGGTGGATTGATTTCCTATATTTAAAAAACTAAAAAGAAATTTAATCTGCCTTCTAAACTTAGGTTGCACTTTTTTTTTATTAACTAGGGTAGTTTTCTCGTAAATATATCGGTTTTTTTTCACACCGGCAATGCAACTACCAGATAATATGTATTCTTTACTAAATACGACTCGATCTCGGACTCGCTATATATTCCCCGACTCCGAGTCCGATTCCTTTGTCGCAGCCCGCCAAAGCCTATAAATGGGCATATCACAGAAAACTATTCCTCCTGTTTTCGCGGACACTATTCTCTCTCTCTCTCTCTCTCTCTCTCTCTCTCTCTCTCGAAGGTGAAGCATGCCGTTGGGACGTTGGACAGAGGGAGAGTACTGCCCGGCCTGCCGGCAGGACACCATCATCGAAGACGACTGCATGAGGGGCGAAGTCGTGTGCACCGAGTGCGGCTTGGTGCTGTTGCATGGGATGGAATATACACCCAGCCAGCCGATCACCCGCTGCGCCGTCCTCATCACACCACATGCTCGAGCAGGAGCTCCTGCTGCTTCCTCATCCGGCGCTGCTACGCGGGTGGCCTTCGTTGTCGAGAACATGTGCCATGCGTTGGACCTATTTAATTACGTCAAGGTAATATATGTATAAACTAAAGATTTGTGTTTCTACGTGTGTCTTTCAGGATCGAGTGTTGGAAGTACACAAGAAAGTCGAAGACAGCAAGATATTCGCTCGAAAGGATAATCGAGATAGGATTCTGGCTGCTTGCGTGTTCGTCGCTTGTCGTCTCGAGCACTGCCCACGTACCCTAAAGGGTTAGTAATTGCATGCATGCATGCGCATGATTCAAGATTTAATCATATATATATGTATGGGTGGTTCCAAGTTTTAGTTCGAATTAACTGGGACAACTAAAATCTTATGCAAGCTATATGATTGACTTTGTGATGCAGAGATTATGTTAGTCGCCCCTGGCACGAAAAAGAAACAACTGGGACGAGATTTTAAGTCCATTCAACGACTTCTATCAAAGATGGGCTACACAGAGGACTGGGAAGAAGCAACGAAACCGGCAGAATTCTTGGTACATACATATATGCACATAATTTCATAATATTAAGTGCTTCGTTATATTAAGCAAGCAAAACTACACGTGTATACATGCATATATTTTGCTATTACAAAATTGTTCGACTTGATTAATCCACACTTGATGCATTAATGATCCTCTAAAATTAATGTCTTAATTTGCAGGAGCGGTTCTCTTCCGACCTTCGTTTGAACGAAGAGTTGACTGAAGCGGCCAAGCAGGCATTGGATGAGTTATTAATGCGCATGCACCATGAAATAAGGTAATTAATCATGCATATAATTTTGAGCTTTAGTTCATCACTTTTACCATCGTTCTTTAATTAATATAGCACTGCTAGTTAAACATATTTATAGGTTTCCATGCGGCTGGTGCACGCCAGCATCTTTCACTGCAGGCCTCCTTTATATGATGACACAACTATCAGATCCGAAGCCCTCCCGAGAAGGTACGTACGTTAACATTGCGTGCATTAATTGAATGCAATTTTACAAGCTTATCATCCTTAGTTCATTGATGATATCATGTCAGAT
Source organism: Pontederia crassipes (assembly GCA_030549335.1). Classification (NCBI taxonomy): domain Eukaryota; kingdom Viridiplantae; phylum Streptophyta; class Magnoliopsida; order Commelinales; family Pontederiaceae; genus Pontederia; species Pontederia crassipes. Next base: position 45,425,191 of record CM060190.1, read on the forward strand.
TGATACAAATATTACTTTTGCACATGCAGATATCGCAGTGGCCACTGGAGTGCCGGAAAACGCCATCGTGACAGTTTATGGAAGTTTGTATAGCAGGTTACCTGGTTTCATGCCACGTTCATTTGGCACCAAGGAGGAACTGAAAAAGCTGCTTCCCCAACCTTGGAAGATGGAGTTCAAGTCTTATCCTGCAGAATCGACATCAATGAACCTTAGCCCATGTTTGGATTGAGGTGAAAGGAAGGAAGAGGGTGAGAGGAAGGGAAAAAAAAACCTTCCATTTGTATTAATTTGTACTGAAGGTAGTAGAGAATTGGTTTGCATGTAAACGTACAATCATAATGTTTACATATGTACGTTAACGTGAGCATCTTTCAGCTTGTGGTTGCAAAATAAACTACAAGGAAACTTCAAACTTTTGTTGCCCTTTGAGTAATATTGGCCACATCACTTGTTTACATATATAATGAACATACAAATAATTAAATATCTTATAGTGGTGTTTTTTTATTTGAATAAATACAACTTTTTTAAAGAAATTAATTGAAAAACGCCTAAAAAAGTATACAGACTATAGTCCTTTAACGACAAGTGTGTTTCTTGAAAAATAAATTACTTATTCTGCACTTAAAGAAAAGGCATATTGCGAATCTAACTTGCAAATTATACAGGAAAAAACGACATGATGAGGACAATCGCATGAGATTCTTACGTACAACTCCAGATAGAAGTTTTCTTTTTTGTCCAGATACAAGTTGTGACCTAACTGTTTTAAAATTTAGAAAAAGTAAAAGAGAAAATTCCAGCCAACTTCTATAAACGTTCAACCATTTTAATTAGGAAAAAATCTATTACAAATTAAAATAATTTTTTTAAAAAATACTATTAATAAATTATGGGAGAAGTTAATTAATTACCAAACTCTCATGTAGGAAAAAAGAGAGTAGATACTAGGTACAGCTATATACATGGATGTGTACAACGTCTTTGATTATTTGTTAAATTACTTGGTTGTTTGCGATTAGAATCATATATTGAACAGAGAATGTTGTAAACCTAACTATAGCTCCAGATATTTATTTTCGTCACACACGGTCTCACACATACTGTAATACAAAATGTTTCATATTAAAATAATTTTTGTAATGGAAATAAATACAAAATTTAAGATTTTTTTAAAAAACGTAAATCCTGAAAAGAAATAAAAATATAATTAGAGGAAGATAATAGAAGAGGAAAAAATAAGATAAGAAAAGTTTGAATGAGTAAAAGTGTTAGATAGAAAAAGATAATTTCTAATTAGATTATGAGTTAAAAATATAATAAGATTAAGGATTCAACTATAAGTTTAAGATATAAAGTACTTTCAAGGAGAATTTAAAATAGGAGTTTTAGGTACACAAATATCTAGAAGATAAAATATTATTATTTTATTATTTTATTTTAGAAATTTAATAATAAGAATAATAATTCATGTTTAAAATTGATAAATAAGAATTCTTATTATCTATTACTTGTGAAAATCATTGGATATTAGAAGATAAGAGGATCGATGTTGAAAAGATATAAGAGTTTGATCGAAAGAAGGAAACAAAATAAAATAAAGTTAATTAAGAATAGTTAAGTAGAGATTAAGATAAAAGTTCATAATTTCATAATTATATGTTTAGTTTGGATTAAAGTTAGTTTATTATAATTTTTCTATAAATAGCATCTCAACGTCCCCCCTCTTTTCCCCATCTACAATCCAATTTTCTCTCCTCATTGCACCTCATTTTTTCTCTCTTTGGTGCACACTACAAGAAAATCGGTGCTTAGCGACGCAAAGTAGCGTCTCCAAGAGCAGTGACGCTACATAGACGCTACTAGCGCCTTTATGACGTGTACTTTGCATCACAATTTTGAGTCGCTATTTGCCTCTCGATAGCGTCTCATTAGCGTCTTCTTAGCTATTTTGAAGATAGACGCTAAAATTGGCATAATTGAGACGCTATTATTTCGTGTCACGAAGCAAAAATGCGCGACAACATCGTTCTCACGTCGACGACGATTGACGCGAACCTAGCATCGCAAGTTCTGCGGCTCTAAAGTGACGCTATATGCCGCCTCAGTCGTAGGCGTCACTATTTGGATGCTACCGTGTTACTCATACCTTATCTACGTTTATCTCGTTATTTATTTTATATTTAAACTCTATATATTATATGTATACTATATGTTAATCAATAAATTAATTAAATATTATATTAGTATTAATTACACGATTATCAACATATTATCAATAGCGTATTATCAACATATATATATGTATTAATTATACGATTATATATATATATATATATATATGTATTTTTACATGATAGGAGTGTTCCTACATATATAATTTGTTACCTATATTATTTATGTTATCTATACATATAATATATATAATATCTTAATTATGCATATATTATTATTATATACTTAATCATGAAATTATGGTTGTTGAATTAAGAGAGTGATCTGCTACCATTTTAGCGTCACCGTGGAGACTCAATAGCGTCCACGTAGTGTTTAACTAGAGCCTCCGTTAGTGTCGACGCTATTGTAGCGTCGCACGATTGAGACGTGAAAAAGTATTAGACGCTAGTTCTGTGCTACGGTGTCGCTAAATGTAAATAACGACTCAATAGCGTCGGTGCTGCGCCTCATAAGCCGACTTTTTACCCTCTCGCTTAATCGATCACATATAGACATATAAATACGCGTATATGCTTATACTTATATTATATAATAAGTGCATATATATATTATTATAACTTAATCTCACACATATAAACATATAAACATATATTCACTTCGAATACGTATACATATACATGTTATCTATATATGTATGTGATGCGTGTAAAATTAATAGCAAATGTTAGCAAGTGCACTAGTCGCTCAAGTAATAAAGTGAATGAGTAGAGTTATCATTCCCACGAGGACAGTTAATAACTTAGATTTTATTTTAACCTTGTTAATTGAGAAATTAAGAAAATATATGATTTTTAGATGTGAATAAAAAGAAAATAACAAAAAATAAAAGAAATGATCACCTGGAGAAATAATGATTTGATGATTAAGGCATCTAATTATCACCACTAGAATGTAATGAATTTTCTCAACTTAGAATTAGTTGAATCAATAACAAAGTGAACTCCCAAAATTAGTTAACCAATGTTTCAGGCTTTAACTACTATCTTATGAATGATTAGAATAAATCAATCCTTTTAGTTTTTAATTTACTTAATTAAATCATAAGATGCATTCAATCGAAATCAATATTAAGGGCTTTCTCAAGTCACCTTAATAACTTCACATATTAGGTCTCTTTCGATTTCCCTAATTGTGGCATGCAATAAATAAGATCAATCCTAGAAACTATTATGAAAATAATCACTTCTTCTCATATAGCAATCAAATCATAAATTATGGAATTAAAGGAAAGTATTAAACGTGAAATTGCAATGCTATTAAAGATTCAAATCAAACTAATATCAAGAAGAATCCAATACATAAATAGGGTTCAACTAGAATGACCCTAATAAAGAAATAAATCTGAAAAAATCAACATAAAATCTGGAATAAAAATATAGGGAAAAGAAAACAAAAACTCTAGCATAGGCTAAGCGCGTCCTCTCTCGAGTTTCCGACAGAGCTTTGTTATTGTCCTCGCGCTTCTCCTCTTTCTAGGCTTCAAAAATATGCTTCAGGGATGCTTTTCCAGGACCTCTTCTGCCTCCTTTTATAGGTTTTCTCATCCCAAGAAAAAAATAAAAAATATATTCAAAAAATGGATAAAATGGCTTTAAAATGGCCTAACAGACCGCGGTCACGGTCGTGAAAGACTTCGTCACGGCCGTGAAAGGCTCCGGCACGACCGTGACAGAAAGCTGTCAAGGCTGAAAATTACTTAGCCAAATTTCTGCTGAAAATAGTCTGTCACGGCCATGACAGAAACTGTCACGATCGTGACAGGTACTTAGTCAAATTTCTGAGTGCTGAATCTTTCTGTCATAGCCATGACAGAAACTGTCACGGCCGTGACAGTCTTCTAAGCTATTTTAGGCTTTTTATTGCCTTCATTTCGATGTTTTCTCATATCTTGCCACGAATAGTTTTCAGATTTAGGTAGAAATCAAATCTAAATAAAATTATATGAAAATAAATCAAAACTCTTCTTTTCTAAACATAAAAACATTATAAAGTGTTAATCAAATGACCCAAACTAATACATGATTTTCTGTGCATCAAATACCCCCAAGCTTAATATTTTGCTTGTTCTCAAGCAAATTTCAGATAAAGCACAGGGCTCCATCACAAAACCAATACTTTTCTCCCATTATTCTTTGACACGACTATCACTAGAGTATCTATTCTCAACCAATACCCATCCTTGCAGAATTCTTAGCATTCAAATATATCTTTCCTGCATATGTACAAATAAATATTAGTCAATCTCATAAAAGTATCAATATTGAACCACAAGTTTTTAAGGAGCTTATTTTCATACTATTATCATTTCATATTTTAGCATTAAGATTTTTTTTTCACTTTAGAATTTAGTAATCCTCCATATTGCACAAAGTGATCTATGTAACGGACTTTCGACCGACGGATCCCAGAGCAGATGCCCTTAGGTCGCTAGGAAAGAATCCTCTACGGGTCTAATTACTCGGACACATCAAGGTTCCAGAGAATACTTTATACTTTTCACTTAACTGTTGGGGCTCAACTAGCTCTCTTTTTATTTTCATTTTTGTATTAACTGTTGGGGCTCAACTAGCCCTCTTTTCATTCACTTTAACATTAAAATTATATAGCATAATTATAAGCTCCAATAAAGATGCAATTATAATCAAGACTAATATCACAGTAAATAATAGAGAAATTCATTATTTAAAAGCTAATCTTTCTACTTAGCAATAAACTTCAATCCAAATTCCAATACTCTAATGATACCCGATAAAAACAAATAGTGATTGAATTTCATAGATTAAGCGAAGTTCTAAAAATAAACTTAAAAGACAATAAAATAATAAACAAGAAAAAAATAAGATGGCACAAAATTTTTAAAATTTTCATAATTAGATGCATGCCAAACAAAATAAGCTGATCGACTCAAAATGTTCAAATAAGACATGTCATGCAAATGAAAAAAGACTAAGTCCCTCCCCCAAGCTTGAACCTGACACTGCCTAGTGTTAGGCCCGTGCACATGAAAACTATGAAATAATAATGATAAAATGTAAAAGGAGTAGAGACAACCTGATGATTTCTAGCTCGGCCATGTTGCTTCAAAAGGTGGCTCAAAGATTTCTTTCGGCATGATTTGGACTTCTGCATTTCAGAACTGTCATGGCCTTGGCGCTCAATAAGATAGACTCGACCGTGAGAGATGTAGACACGGCCGTGACCGTGTCCTCCTAGAGCAATCTCAATTTAAACAAATTTTACTGTTAACTAATCTAAATTAAATAATCTAATACTAATACTAAACTAAAAACTAAGAGGACAAAAGTTTAAAAGTATAGTTCTAAGTTATAGTCTTTAGCTTGACTTTTACCTTTTTGTTACCTCAAGTGTCTGGAAGGAATTCGAAGTGACCTTTTTTCATCTGACCTCTGATGTAATGTTCAAAGTATTGTCCCTCCACTTTGAAACAATTACCTGCATCTTCCTGTGGAGTTTGGTCCTTGGGCTTCCAATGCATGGAATTTTGTGATGTCGGAGGTGATGACAGTGTGTTCCCTTCTATTTATGAATGATTTGGAGGTAATGGTGGGATGGTTGTTGGATTTTTTGAAGGCGAATTTCTTCTTCGCACTTATCCATCTTCCATAATATATTCACTTGTCTCTTTGACCCTCCATTGAGTAGTCCATGTCTTCTGATAATAATTCTTCCTTGGTCTTATTCTTCCTGGATTAAAATATTGCAAGCGACATGGGATATAATACATGTAGAGTTGTCCTTAGTATTATCCCCCGAGGCATGAGCAATCTGAGAAGCCAACTCCAATTTCTTCTTTAATTCTTGAAATTTTGCCTGCATTATATCAAACTTAACATTAAAATTTGGAGATTGAGGAGGAGAAGAAATAATAACCGGTTGTTGACCCTTTAATTGTGCCAATTGTGATTGTAGGTTGCTAATGAGTTGATCTTGTAGGATAAATCTTTTCTCTATAACTCCAATCAATTGGCACAACTTTTCTTCGATGTTGGAATTTGACTCTGACTGGGTGGATGTAGGAAAAACATTTTTCACTTGGATCCTAGCCTCCAATTGCTCTACTTGTCCCAACAACTTCATAAAGGCTCTTTCTTGAAGTTGAAATTTTTCTTCAGCCATTGTGATGAACTTTAACATCTTGGCTTCAATTGTAGAATTTCCTTGTACCACATGAATGAGTATGATACTGTTATTTGTAATTTGTGAAATTTGTGCTTTATGATCCTCAAGCATCTTTCTTTGTTCTTCCAAATAATAATCTCCCATAGTCCTTGGTTTTGTTATCATTTGAAGATATTTCCCACAAAATAAAGAGATATGAAAGTATGTGAACTAAAAAGAATCTGAGTGAAATTTAACAAATAAAAATAAAGGCTTTCAAATAACAAGTAAAATAAAAATAATAATTATTAAACACCATCTCCGGTAATGGCGCCAAAAACTTGATGCATGTAAAATTGATAGCAAACGTTAGCAAGTGCACTAGTCGCTCAAGTAATAAAGTGAATGAGTAGAGTTATCGTTCTCATGAGGACGGTTAATAACTTAGATTTTATTTTAATCTTGTTAATTGAGAAATTAAGAAAATATATAATTTTCAGATGTGAATAAAAAGAAAATAACAAAAATAAAAGTAATGATCACATGGAGAAATAATGATTTGATGATTAAGGCATCTAATTATCACCAATAAAATGTAATGAATTTTTTCAACTTAGAATTAGTTGAATCAATAACAAAGCGAACTCCCAAAATTAGTTGACCAATGTTTCAAACTTTAACTACTATCTTATGAATAATTAGAATAAATTAATCATTTCAATTTTTAATTTACTTAATTAAATCACAAGATGCAATCAAATCATAAATTATGGGCTTTCTCAAGTCACCTTAATAACTTCACATATTAGGTCTCTTTCGATTTCCCTAATTGTGGCATGCAATAAATAAGATCAATCCTAGAAACTATTATGAAAATAATCACTTCTTCTCAGATAGCAATCAAATCATAAATTATGGAATCAAAGGAAAGCATTAAACGTGAAATTGCAATGCTATTAAAGATTCAAATCAAACTAATATCAAAAAGAATCCAATACATAAATAAGGTTCAACTAGAATGACCCTAATAAAGGAATAAATCTGAGAAAATGAACATCAAATCTAGAATAAAAATGTAAGAAAAAGAAAACAAAAACTCTAGTATAGGCTAAGCGCGTCCTCTCTCGAGTTTTCGGCAGAGCTTCGTTATTGTCCTCGCGCTTCTCCTCTTTCTAGACTTCAAAAGTATGCTCCAGGGATGTTTTTCCAGGCCCTCTTTTGCCTCCTTTTATAGGTTTTCTCGTCCCAAGGAAAGAAATCGAAAATATATCAAAAAAGTGAATAAAAATGGCTTTAAAGTGGCCTAACAGACCGCGGTCACGACCGTGAAAGGCTCCGGCACGGCCGTGACAGAAAGCTGTCAAGGCTGAAAATTACTTAGCCAAATTTCTATTGAAAATAGTCTGTCACGGCCATAATAGAAACTGTCACGGCCATAATAGGGACTTAGTTAAATTTCTGAGTGCTGAATCTTTCTGTCACGGCCATGACAATCTTTTAAGCTATTTTAAGCTTTTTATTGCCTTCATTTCGACGTTTTCTCATATCCTGCCACGAATAATTTTCAGATTTAGGTAAAAATCAAATCTAAATAAAATTATATGAAAATAAATCAAAACTCTTCTTTTCTAAACATAAAAACATTCTAAAGTGTTAATCAAATGACCCAAATTAATACATGATTTTTCGTGCATCAATATGACTCGCACATGTATAGACATATACATACATATATATATATATATATATATATATTTATAATACATATAGATAAACACATTGTTATAACTTAATCTCCCACACGTCGACATATATATACATATACATACACATATATATTACACATATATTATATAACTTAATCTCCCACACGTCGGAAATAGTGTTTTCGACGATTTTTTTGACGAATATCGGGGCTCCGAAAAATGGTCGTCGCAAATCAATTTCCGATGGTTTGAAAGGAACCGTTGGAAATTTTGACAGATTTTCGACGGTCGTGACCGTCGATATTTGCGGCAGTCGACAAACCGTCAAAACTTCGGAGGGTCACGACCGTCGGAAATACCGACGGTCGACAAAATCGTTGAAAACTCCGACAGTCATGACCGCCGAAGTTTTCGATAGTTTTGTTGATCGCCACAAATATTGGCGGTTGCTACCGCCGAAAATCTCGGCGGTCGTCGGGCGACCGCCGAAATTTCGGCGATCAAAACCGTCGCAAAGAATTTTTATAATTTAAAAAAATAGCCGGCCGACGGCCAGATTCGGCCGATGTCGGATCCGGATCGACCGCCGGGCGGCCGATCCTGCTGTTGAGGGCCGGCCACATGCGGCCGATCAGGCCGCGAGAGGTCGGATCCGGCCGCCAGGCAGCCGATCCGACCACTGGGGGCCGGATCCGAACGCCCACGGCCGGATCCGGCCACCAGCGGTGAGATCCGGCCGCTGGGGGCCAGATTCGGCCGCCAGCGACCTCCGGCCGGAGAGAGAAAGATAGAGAGAGACGCTGGCGCGGGAGAGGATCGCCGGCATCCGGTGCGGGAGAGACCGATGCTTGCGGGCCGGGAGAGGGAGAGGGAGAGAGAGAGACCGGTGCTCGTGGGCCGGGAGAGGGAGAGGGAGAGAGAGAGAGAGGAGAGGAGGGAGAGAGAGGAGATGAGGAGGAATTATATACAAGGGGAAAATATGAGAAAAAGCGAGAAAAAGAAAAAAAATGGGATAATGAAATTTTAATTACCGACGGTCGGAGCCGTCGAAAACGTAAATATTAACTATTTTTAAAATTACCGATAGTTATGACCGTCTAAAATATATTTAGCTATATATAATATTTAGTTTTTATTTTACCGATGGTTTGAACCATCGGTAATTGTTATCGATAGTCCAATTACGACAGTTTGGGCCGTCGCTAGATATATTAATAAAATATTCCTCATATGATATTATTATACATTTACCGATGGTTACGATCGTCGAAAATTACGACGAATTTTGCGACGAATGGATATCTGTCAGAAATATCGACGTTCCTAATTGTTAAAAAATTAAATAATAATATAACAAATTATATAATTTATTATTTTCCTTTCCGACGGTCGTAACCGTCAAAAAATCCTTCGTAAATTACAGCGGATGGGTATCCGTCGGAAATATCGATGTTCCTAACTATCGAAAAATAAAATAATAATATAACAAATTATAAAATTTATTATTTTCCTTTCGGACGGTCGTAACCGTCGGAAAATCCGTCGAAAATGGAACCATCGTAAAATCCATCGTAAATTGCGACGGATTTCAAACCGTCGGAAAATTGCCCGTCGAAAAATGACAATTTTCTTGTAGTGACATATGTATATATATACACACACAATTTTGTTATAGACACATACACATATAGATTTATAATTTTATATACATACATGATACATTGTCGGAAGGAAAAAAATAATTGAAAGGGGCACAATGCGATGAGACGCTACATTGATAAATAAAATTTCATACATACTATAAAATTTTGAAAAAGACTTTTAAAACAGGGCACAATGCGATGGACGCTACATTGATAAATAAAATTTCATACATACTATAAAATTTTGAAAAAGACTTTTAATGAGCGTCTCAATGGCGTCACATTTTTTAGACGCTAAATCCATGGAGACGCCCCTACGACGCTATAGTGTCGCTACGTTATCTTAGCGACACATTAGCTTCTCCATAGCGCCGCACTAGACGAATTTTGACACAGTCGACGCCTACATTGCATCTACATAGCGTCGCGTTCTTGGGAGACGCTAAAAAAGTTACTTAAATCCCTAATCCCTCTTCTTCATTTTCACTTTTACCATTTATCACTTTTACTTTGCAACACACGACCGTTCAACCTCCGACGCCGACGCCCGATCTTCGACCTCCAACACCCGACCTCCGACGCCCGACGGCCGACGACTAACGCCCGACCTCCGACGCCCGACGCCCGACGCCCGCCACCTCCACTGCGCCCCTCCGCTGCCCTCCACGCCGCCTCCGCCTCCTCCACCACCCTCCGCCTACGCGCTTCCTCCACCGACCTCCGCCGACCCTCTGCCTCCACTGCCGCCCTCCGCCTCCTCCTCCCTCCGTCTCTTCCGTCCTCCACCACCGCCGCCGTCCTTCACCTCCGCCGCCCTCCGCCACCACTACCGTCCTCCGCCTCCACCGGTGCCTCCGCCTCCTCCTCCTCCCTCCGCCTCATCCGCCCTCCGCCTCGTTCGCCCTCCACCGCCGTCGACGTTCGCCTCCGCCGCCCTTCGCCTCCACCGCCGCCTCGTCCGCCCTCCACCGCCGCCGACGTCTGCCTCCCCCGCCCTTTGCCTCCACCGCCGCCTCGTCCGCCCTCCACCGCCGCCGACGCCCGCCTCCGCCGCCCTCCGCCTCCACTGCCGCCTCGTCCGTCCTCCGTCCTTCGCCTCCTTCCTCACCGGTTAAGAAGGTACTAGTCCGCCACCATAATTGTGAACTAATGCATGTTAAGTATTACTTAATTACTTGATTGTTTTGCTGCATGTTAAGTTATGAACTTATGCATGTTAAGTTAATTTATAAACTAATGCATGTTAAGTTAAGTATTACTTAAGTTAAGTTATGAACTAATGCATGTTAAGTTAAGTATTACTTAATTACTTAATTACTTGATTGTTAAGTATTACTTAATTACTTGATTGTTAAATACTATTTTCTTTCATAATTCTAGAACTTCTTTTTGATCATGTTCTCATAAATTTTACTAAGTATGTACTTCCACATTCTTGGTGATAAAATAAGACTATGATTTGATAATAAAGTACTTGAAATATGTGATTTTGGACTTCGTAAGTTCAAAATCACACGTTTCAAGTACACAAATTTATTGACATATGTCTTAATGTTGTCCATTACAGAAATGCTAAAGCCAGATCGTAGTTGGATTCGTCATTGGAAGGATAAACATCGAGTCATAACTGAAGAATATAAGGATGGTGTTGATGAATTCATTAATGGTATATCAAAATGAAGGTGTTGCTTCTTCATATGGCGAAATCTTATGTCTATGCCGGAAGTGTAAATGTTATCAGTGGAAAGTAAGATATGATGTGCAGAAGGATTTATATTACAACGATTTCTTACTGACATACACCAATTGGTTCTTTCATGGCGAAGAAAGATGGGCTAAAGAAACAAGTAATGTAGATACCATTGTGGGCGACTCGAACAATCCGTACATGGACATGATACGAGATGCGATGTTAGGAGAAAATGTTGGCGAAACAATGATTGAAGAAGACCCGAATCCTTCAACTTCTAAGTTCTATAATCTTTTCGAAGAAGCAGATGAACCTTTATGGGATGGATGCGTGAAGCAAACTACACTTTTTGCAGTGGCACAACTAATAAACTTAAAATCAGAATTTAATATGAGCAAAAGTTGTTTTGACCGGATGCTTGCCATTATTAATAGTATGCTTCCAGCTTCAGAGAAATTATCGGGACATTTTTACAAGTGCAAACGATTGATGAGAGATTTAGGGTTGGAATATCAGAAGATTGATGCATGCCGCAATCATTGCATGTTATACTACAAGGAAAAACAACTCATTTATGAGTTGTTCTATTTGTGGCGAGTCCAGATTCAAGCCGAAAAATAATTCTCAAAGTTCGAAAAAAATATGGCAAATGTAATATTTAAATATTTTTCAATTGTTCCAAGTTTACAATGACTATTTCTTTCTAAAAAATTGCATCATTTATGAGGTGGCACAGAGAAGGGGCACGTGAAGATCAAAATTCAATTACACATCTTTCGAATGCAGAGGCATGGAGACGATTTGATGCACTTCATCCGACTTTTTCTATAGAATCACGCAATGTTAGATTAGGACTTTGCACCGACAGTTTCAACCTATTTGGTTCATCAAGTACTGTTTATTCATGTTGGCCAATTTTTGTGACACGTTATAATTTGCCTCCAAGCATGTGTATGAGATGAGAGAATATATTGCTTACCTGTATGATCCCGGGTCGTCGATCTCCTAGTAAAAGTTTAGATGTTTACTTAAAACCTTTGATTGATGAACTCAAGATGTTGTGGGAGGATGGTGTGATTACCTATGACAAATCTAAAAAGCAAAATTTCATTATGAGAGCCACATTAATGTGGACCATAAGTGATTTTCCGACATGAAATGTTGAGTGGTTGGAGTACAAAAGGAAAACTTGCTTGTCCCATATGTGAAAAGAATACGAAATCATTTTATTTGAAAACTTGTAGGAAAGTTTTTTGATTTGATTGTTGTAGGATATTTTTTTCATTGGAGAATTCGATGTGTCGTGATCAAAACTCATTTAAAAAGAATACATCCGAGAACACTTTGTCTCCAACGCATTTGACAGAAAAAGAATTGCTAGAGCAAGTAAACAAGCTTAGTGAAGCCTTATTCGGACTGAAGGCCGGTAGTTATAAGCAGATTGGATTTGGAAGTGAACATAATTGGGAGAAAAGAAGTATTTTTTGGGAGTTGTCTTATTGGTCTTCAAACTTGGTACGTCATAACTTGGACGTCATGCATGTGAAGAAGAACATATTTGATAACATCTTCAACACTATTATGGATATTAAAGAAAGAACTAAAGATAGCATACAGGCTCGCGAAGACATGAAATGAATATGCAAAAGACCAGAGTTAGATATCATTCATCTTCAAAATGGTAAATGCAAAAAGCCAAAAGCTACTTATGTCCTGAGCAATGATTAAAGAAAAGTGGTTTTCGAATGGGTAAAGCAATTGAAATTCCCTGACGGATATGTATCAAACATATCTCGTTGTTTTAACTTAGACAATGGGAAGATACACGGAATGAAGAGTCATGACTGTCATATTTTTTATACAAAGGCTGATTCCAATTGCCTTTAAAGAACTTTTGCCAAAGGCCATCCGGAAGGTTTTAACAGAATTGTCTATGTTCTTTAAAGAGCTTTGTGCATTCATTGTTCGAAAAGAAGACATATCTCGGTTGGATTCTTCTATTGTGATTACCGTGTGCAAGGCTGAGAAGATATTTCCACATTCTTTCTTTGATGTAATGGAACATTTGATTGTACATCTACCATATGAAACAAAAATTGCTGATCCGATTTAGTATCGATGGATGTATCCTTTCGAAAGGTGCATGTTATATTTGAAAATAAAGGCGAAGAATAAGGCAAAAATTGAAGGCTCCATATGTGAAGCATATTTCATTGAGGAGGTGTCAAACTTCACTTCAAAATACTTTGAGCCACACATACAATGATGACACACCCAAGTTCCAAGAAACGATGATGGTGATGAAGGAGAAGTTGACATGAATATTCTATCCATCTTCAAGTACCCATGTTGACTTCTTGGTGCATGGCGCAAAGTTATCTTGAATGACAGAGATTTCACCGCCGTTGAGAATTATGTTCTTGCAAATTATCTCGAAGTGACACCATATCTCGAGTAAGGCAATTTGTTCTAATTTATTATATAATTTAAAGTTAATTGTTGCTATATGATTGTATTAATTAAAAACTATGAATTTAGGAAATTCGAAGAATTACAGCGAGAAATCAATCCGTTAGTTTCAAACGATGAGTTATTGAATTTACGAGACGAATATTTTGCCGATTGGTTGAGATGTGAAGTGAGAAATCTTTCCGCTTGTTCTTAATTGTTATAAGTTCGTAACTTTTAATAAAGTTTTTAATTATTTTTCTTATAGGTTATTAATGGCTCAGTCATAGAGAACAAAATACGAGATCTCGGTCATAGCTCAAAGAAACAAGTGCTTAGCTACTGCGTCATCGGTTCCATACAAAAGAATATAGTCGACAACGTTCAACTATTAATAGCGGCATATGTGTTCTAGGAAGCATGTACGGGGACGACGACTTTGATTACTACGGTGTTATAGAAGACATCCTAGAATTGTCTTATTTGGAAAAATCTAACAAAGACATGGTGCTGAAATGTCGTTTGTTTGATCCAGAGAAAGAAGTTCGGATCGATCAAAAGTTTAAATTGGTGGATATTCGGTCGAGACTTCAGTCATACGATCCATTCGTATTGGCGGAACAAGCACAACAAGTGTACTACACCAAGTATCCATAGAAAAGAACCAAGGATGAATGGAGACTACTCTTAGCAGAAATAATGGTAGATGAGAATGAAACATCATCCGTACACAACGATGTGCCCATGGATGATTACTATCAAGAAGATAAAGTGAACGAGACGATTGATGTGGCCGATGGAGTTGAGAATTTTCAATTGGTCATATATTTATTGTGAGCTACTTATTTATAGTTGATTATAATAGTTAAATTCCTTTTTTAATAATATCAGTTCCTCCGTCGCCGACGGGGCACGTAGCCGGATCGTCACATAGTAAACTTTCGTGTGGTCTATGAGGCCACGCATAAGAGCTAGAAGACAAACGACCTAGTCACGCCCACTGCTCATAGGCTTCTGGTAAGTCTCGTGATATGGTCATTTGATTGTTGCCCTTAGTGCACTATTTTTGAAATTTTATAGGATGAGTATAATGCGAAAATGACTGAAAAGTATGGAGATGATCTGAGTACTCAGCCACCAGATAATGTTTCTTCGTTGATTTTGTCATGCTTTTAATTTGTGTTTCTTGATATATAATTTATATATTAAATGATTGTATGATTTTTCTATTTCGTAGAGGACCCTGCTGTTTGGGAGGAGGTGGCCGACACGACACGAGGGGGGTACTTGTGTGGCCTCAGCTCAGCCGCTCAGATACCTAGGAGGATCGAAGGATATGCAGGCGGTCCATCTGCTGCGAGCTCATCCGCTGCACCTGATGTGACACAACTGTCACAACAGCTATCGTAATAGTTATCGGAGCAAATATCACTGCAGGTGTCGGAGCAGTTGAGGCGATTCAGGAATTGATCCCGACGCAGAATCCATCCCCGTGAGGTCATGGACCGAGCACGTCTGGGTCGAATTTCCAGAATGACAATAATAACTCCCAAACCTAGGATAGAAACAATCCATGAATAGAAAAAATGCTTTTGCTACTTATAGATTTAGATATACATATAGTTTGTTAGTTCGGTTTATTACTTTTCGTATTCTTATGTTCAATATTATGCCTGTGATGCTTTTATATTGCCTGTGATGCTCTTATATTGCATGTGATGCTCTTATACTGTCTGTGATGCTTTTATATTGCCTGTGATGAATATCAATGCATTTTTATATGCATTATATAATTGCATGGTCTGGGAAGGGGAAAAATAAGGATTGAATGGGTAAAAAAAAATCTGTAAATAGCGTCTCATTCGCGTCCCATTCACGTTGGAAAGAATGTCGACGCCGAGTTAAACATATCGTCCTTAGCGCCATAGTCGCATCTCATTGGCGACGCGTACACCATCATATTGCGTCACTTCAGCGCCTTCCTAGCGTCTAGAGTAGCGACTCGTGGGCGCCGTAATCGTGTCTCAGAGCTTGCGCCCCTTGCGCGTTGACTTAGCGATGCCTATCTTCTACGCACAGTCGCAAACCGCGCGTCTTAATAACATCGAGATAGCGTCAAGTAGTGGCGCTAGTAGCATCCCATTTTCTTTGACTCCATTGCGATGCTAGTAGCCACCGATATGCAGCGTCATATTTTTGTGACGCTAGATGGACACGAATGAGATGCTCTTCACAACGGAGACGTAATAGCGCCACCTTAGCGTCACATATCTTGGGTCGCTAATCGTCCATTTTCTTGTAGTGGCATGTGCAGAGTGCTCTTGGCATCGGCTACTCGTGGTTGATCCTTGAAGACATAGGCATCAGGGTATTGGCCAGAGGCTGAGGTTTGGTCGCCAAAATGTTCGCCAAAGATAGGTTAATTTGACAACCAAAGTATCTACAAATTTTCAAGTTCAGTTTTGAATGCTATTAGAATAATGGAGTTAAAGAAATATTAATATATGTTTTATGATCACTTATGAGCCATGGATAAGTTTTATGAGATAATTATTCAAGTTCATATAATTTTTGCACCCAAAATCTCGGTCAAAGTTGATGAAAAACTACTTAAGTTCTACTTTGTCAAAATTCGGCCCAAGTTTGACGATACTTTTTTAGAGTAAATTTCAGTGATGGTCATCCAATTTAGAGGACATTCCCAGTAAGGTCATCCAACTTTATTTTGTAACCAACGGTCATTAATCTTTAGAATCATTTCTGTCAAGGTCATCGCGATCGGTTATAGCCAGTAAATCAATAAATCGCTGACGTGGATGCTTATGTGACACTACGTCAACATTTTCTCTCTCTCCTCCACGTCAGATTAAAAAATATATAGAAATTGCCATGTTAACATTTTTCTCTCTGCTCCATCCAAACTTAATTTTGTTACTACATGGTTATCCAACTTTTCAAAACTTTCAGACAAGACCATTCAGCTTTTCAAATTTTCAATCGCGATCATCATTAAAAACTTAAAATAATAAATAACGACCATGAAAAAGTAAGCATCCACGTCAGCGATTTACTAGTTTATTGGCTATAACTGGTTGCGATGACTTTGGCTGAAACGATTCTAAAGTTCGATAACCATCGTGTTACAAAATGAAGTTGAATGACCTTACTAGGAATGTCCTTTAAGTTGGATGATCATCGCTGAAATTTACTCTACTTTTTTTATACCTAACAATGAACTCGAATTTGACCCAGATTCAACGTAACCCCAACCTAGGTTTTGGATTAGGAGATTTCGAGTTGCAACCCGGCCCACGTCGGCTATGGGCCCAGCTCGAGTTCTGATGCAAAATAAGAAAGGAATTGTTCGAGCATTTCGTTCGATGTTCAGCCGTGACGACCCGACCTAGTTTTGGAGAAACCCGACCCGGGTTCCCATGTTAGAAAAGTAGTGAAATAAGTTTCAACGACCTGGGTTCTCATGTTAAAAAAGTAGTGAAACAAGCTTCCTGCCGGATCCAAATTTCAAGGCACTCGGCCCAAGTTCGACCTCATCGGGCTCGAGTTCATATGATTTTCTAGAAATTGCTATTCAATGATTTGATTGGGTGTTAAATGACATTTTCACCCTTGTTATGAACATGTTTAATTGAGGTCTTTAATATTATATAATTAGATAATAAGATAAAATCTATAAAACGTGAGAAGTCATGTGTATCAATTGTTCAAGATTACATGTTTACAAGTATTGGATCTTTAAGTACCCTTTTTTCAAATTGACCTATAATCTTTAGAAGTTTACAAGTATGGGTCATAAATAAACATGACCTCAAGAACTGCATGGATGAAAGTGTCACGGTTACCTTTAATAAAAGTTAAAGATCTTGCGTAGGGAAACACATATAGAAGTCTTTTAGGAATGTGCATATAAAGTTAAAGATGTAGTGCAACACACCAAAGAAGAAATAACAAGAACCTAAATAAGAATATGAACATGAATTTGTAAAGTTCACCAAAATGGTAAAAGGAAAATTTTAAGTTATATATATATATATCAATTGCGAAGCCACTAACTAATCCTCTAGCTAAGGATTCCATATTTGATTTCTCTACTGGTTGTCTTTCTGCTTTTAACTTATTAAAGGAAAAACTAATCTCTGTCCCTGTTGTTATAGCACCAGATTGGAGTCTACCGTTTGAACTCATGTGCGATGCAAGCAATGGCGCTATGGGAGCTGTATCGGGACAACGGAAACAAAAGATGTTTCATGTCATATATTATGCGAGCAGGACCTTAAATGCTGCCCAATTGAATTATGCAACCACTGAAAAAGAATTTCTTGCTATTATTTTTGCATTTGATAAGTTTCATTCCTACTTAATCTATTCAAAAGTGATTGTGTTCACATATCATGCTGCTATCTGGCACCTAATTGTGAAACAAGATGCTAAGCCTTGCCTTCTTCGATGGATCTTGCTACTTCAAGAGTTTGATGTTGAAAATAAAGGATAAAAAGGGAACAGAGAACCTCATGGCAGAATATCTATCTTGTCTAGAGCCCTCCCGTATCGAAGAAACTGAAATCATTGAACATTTTCCTGACGAGAAAATCTTCGCTATTTCAGAAATCTCAAAAGTTTTTAAATTTACTGATTCTACACTGTGGTATGCTGACTTTGCTAATTATCTTGCAGAAAATTTTCTACCAAAAGGTATGATTTATCATGAGAAAAGAAAGTTCTTTTCTGACATAAAGAACTATCATTGGGAAGACTCGTGCCTCTTCTGATTGTGCACTGACCAAATCATTCAAAGATGTGTACGAGATGATGAATTTGACAACATTTTGAGACATTGTCATGACGGACAAGAGGACATTTTAGGCCAAATCGAACAACAACCAAGATATTGGAATGCAGACTTTATTAGCCGACACTATTAAGAGATGCATGAAATTACTGTAAGTCATTTGATCAATGTCAACGGTCAGGTAATTAATATCTAGAGCACAAATGAAATGCCTCTGAATAATATTTTGAATTGTAATCTTTTTGATGTTTAGTGGATTGATTTCATGGGTCCATTTCCAAAATCTATAGGGAAATAATACATTTTAGTAGCAGTAGATTATGTGTCTAAGTGGGTAGAAGCTGAAGCTACGACCACAACTGATGCTAAGACTGTGGTCAAATTTATTAAGAAAAATATTTTCACTAGGTTTGGCACATCTCATACTATAATCAATAATAATGGGACACATTTTTGGAATATCGTATTCTCTAATTTATTGACCAAATTTGGAGTAACCCACAAACTGAGTACACCCTACCATGCCCAAACTTGTGGATAGGTTGAAATATCAAACAGGGAACTCAAACGAATTTTAGAAAAAACTATCAGTTCATCTAGGAAGGACTGAGCCCTTAGTTAGATGATGTACTTTGGGCATATCGGACTGTATTTAAAACCCCAATTGGTATGTCCCCTTATCGACTTGTCTACGGAAAATCATGCCATCTCCTAGTAGAACTTGAACACAAAGCTTATTGGGGAACCAAATTCCTGAACTTTGATTTAGTGGCCTACAGTAAGAATAGATTACTGAAGTTGAATGAGTTAGATGAGTTTAGACTTCAGGCCTACGAAAATAGTAAATTATATAAGGAACACACAAAGAGATTGCATGATAAACATATTAAGGAAAAAAGAATTTCTCCCTGGACAAAAAGTACTTTTATACAACAGCAGACTTCGTCTCTTTCCTGGCAAGCTCAAATCTAGATGGACTGGTTGTTTCATAGTTGTCAACCTACCCATATACGAAACTGATGAAATTTGAACTTTAGATGGCACCAAACACTTTAACGTGAACGGACAAAGATTAAAATATTATTATGGAGGCCAGATAATCCAACTACACACATTGATCATGGTAGAACCTTAGTACATTTAAGGCACAGTCAAGCTAACGATTATAACTTAGTGTCTAAACCTTGATCTCTATTTAGATTAATATTTGTTAACTTAGTTAGATATTAATTTTATATTCTATTTTTAATTCTTGGTTAAGTTTATCTCTAGTTTTAATGAATTTTATCTGAGCATCAAATTTCCAGATGGCACAATCAAATTTTAATCCATTTAACATGTCGTAATAAAGTGTTCACAGGTCTTAAGTTTCATCACATGGGTCGTAAGCATCTACTCACGCCCATCACAGTGAGTGAACCTCTAGTCTTCACTACTTTATAGTTCGTAAGTCACACTTAATGACCCATAAATTGTTCTAACCTCAGTCTTATTCGGCAAATACCCCGATCCACGACCCGTCATCTAAAGTTATGACCCGTTATACAAAATGGAACATATACAAATTTCATAACGGATCGTATATTAACCATCACGTAACCCATAGTTTATCTTAACATGTTGTAAAGAGTTATTCACGAGTTTCATAGTGGCATCTACTATATGATCCGGATCATTACGGGCCATTCTGCCTATTTAATGGGTCAATCAGTAGTACTCACTTATCACACTTATACTTTTAGGGGGCATAAAGTGATCATTACATGTCATAAGTCATAAGCCATGCAAGTCACTTTACATTTGCCCGATTTATGACTCTCCCTCCTTCAATACGCCCCGCTAAAATACTCTTGTGCTAGCTGAGTCATTTAACGGGTCGTTACCCACATATTACGACCTGTTAACATTCATACATCGTGAAGAACTTTCCTAAGGATATAATGGGTCATACAAATTCTTCACGCCTTTCACAGTATTAACTCATCACCTGACATTATTAATTACGGGTCGTTAATCGGCCCTTACGACCCGTTATGAGCAGATGCACACTATGCAGTGACCTGTCACGTAGCTCCGTAACACGTGCACCGCACAACAAAGGCTGCCTCATCAACACCTCGTTACTGCACTTCACACCCGTGATGACATGTGGCATCGCCTCATTTAATGCATATTTATTTCTATCTAACGGCTATTTTTATATTTTGTTTATAACGTCCATGATCATTAGGTAACATCCCCCTCTTATAGATCTATATAAGCACAGATGCGTGACCGTGTTCTTCATGCCACAACTCTCATCCTCTCCGACTCCGGCCGCGTGACCCGACCTGCACAGTGCCACACTCCGACGAGCCCAATCTGACTTCGCAACTCCGGCGACTATTCTGCCAATCTCTCAATCACGATCTGCAAGATCTATTAGATCATTTCATCGCCGAGTTCCGCCTCTGCCAACGCTGATCCTATTTCTACTTCACCGGCAATCTCTTCATCGACGACTGCCTCTCTTTAATCACTAGAGACTTTTTCTTCCTCCAACAACTTGTTCCTCTCCGGCGCCACCTTATTCTACGCCGGCGAAGTCCAGTAAGAGTTGAGAGGATAGCCGCATCTTCCAGAACACCACAGGTGATTTTCAAGGTCGTCGATAGGGTCGTAATCTGCATTACATGGCCCGTTATTAGTACGTGCAACCCGTGAAGCAACGTTCCTTCCTCCTCATTTCGCACTATAAGGGCCGTGAGATTCATATTATGACCCGCAATATTACAAGGATGGCCGTAAAGAGTTGTTCACGACCCGTGAGGCTGATTTCGAAGCCCTTTTTCACAGACATTTTTTTATGGCTCCTCGTACCAAAGCTCCTATTCGTCGCCGCCCATCCACACCAGACACTCTCATCAAGCATGAGCCTGCCCCAGTCTACATAGCACCCCCAGAAGAAAGAGAATGACTTTTAGAAGAAGCCAAGAGGGAGCAAACCTTGGATTTCTTGTCGATCACTTTGACTCAGTTTGCGGATCGAGAATTGATGCTTTCTTAGAATTTGCAGGATTTTATAGTCTAGTTCTTCTCCAATGTTGGCATGGGGCACTTTGTCCAGCAGTGGTGGCCCACCTATTCTGATCTAAGTATCGAATTTTTGTGTTCATTACAGGTCGAGCACCTGGAAGTCACTAGATGTTGGCAAGCTAAAGTATCATTTCAATTGTTTAATAGGGAGTTTGAGATGTCCCTCGAAGAGTTCAACGCTATATACCAATTTCCACATGGGGCCACCTCAAAGTCCCAAAGGAATTTCAGCCGCTTCAGTTATGGAACTGTATTATCGATGAAGGCCACCCGAACTTCCATAGGGCGAGGTCTACTTATATTCAGAATCCTGTTATGAGATATGCGCATAAGATTCTTAACAACACTATCTGTGGACGAGGAGACAACAACGGGTCAGTAAATGAAATAGAACTTTTCCTTCTCTACTACATGACTTCTTCCACTCCAGTAAACGTCGGTGCTTTTCTACTTCATTCCTTTCTGCGGACTGCTAACAAGGTGAAGGGCACAATCGTGGTGGGTGGCTTAGTCACACCCATAGCACTCCACCTTGGGACTTGATTTAGATCAGCTCCACCCTTAGGACGACTCCTCTTCACTGGACAAATGTCCATGGAGTTGGGAGGCGGCTGCACCTATGATGGGTTCTCCTTTCATCTCCGAGATTCTGATATGGCCGTTCCTTGCACAGAATTCGAATGCTTCGACCCTGCCAATGAAGCAAATTGAGTCTATCTACCAGCAGACCAGCCACATATTCTGAGGCTCAACGTCATCGACGTCAGGATCCAGGGCCTTCGAGCTCCGTTCAGGACACTGAGGCCCAGATGAGCATTGATCCACCATAGGCAGATTTGACTGATTTCTTCGCTATGCATCAGCTTTTACTCACCATGCAGGCCAAGCAGCGCCTGATGCATGCGAAGCAGCGGACGATGCACCTCGAGCAGCGAGCCATTCGAGATGAGCAGCTTCATCAGGCCTCTATGCAGACAAATATCCGTGAACTTGCTGAGCGACAGGAGCATACAGATACTATGATCCGTATGATGCATGACTACTACACAACGTAGGTTCACTATGGTCTTTTCCTTCCGCCGCCGCCGTCGCCTATGGATTAGAGGGTTGTGTCTTTTTCACTTTCTTTCTATTTTTCCTTTCTTTCATTTTCAATTTCTTTCATTTCGACTTTCTTTCATTTTTACTTTCTTTCATTTTTCTAGTTTCTTTATCATTCTTGTATCCCTTTTACGAGTCTGATCTTAAACATTGAGGATAGTGTTAGGCTCAGGCTTGGGGGAGTTGCATATTGCATACACAGTCTTTAGGTTCAGCATTGTACCTTTACTTTCTACAATTTCTTTTCATTTCTTTTATGTACCGAAAAAAGTTTCAAATTTTTCCTTTTGCTTGACTCTTTGCTTCTTTGCAATTTATGATCAAGGACACCCGGTTAGAAAATTTAAATTCAAAGCATCAAATGTTTATTAATCTATCGCTTTTGTGTTGCGAAATTTGTAAGAAGAAAGTTGCTGAGTGAAATCATGATTGTATGATGACAAATCCTTTTCATGCTCTTGGTTCTTTTTCGTTAAAATACTTAATATAATTCTCCTTTCAACAATTATATCCCTGTTGACCATTCAAGTGTGACTGAGATGAATAAAGTTAAAGGATTGAACTGATATGCATATATGAAGAGGGCTAGTGGAGCCCCAAAAAGTAAGAAGAGGTACAAAAAGGTGTTATCTAGAACCTTAGTGCATTCGAATAATTAGATCCATAGGGGATTTAAGTGCATATGCTCTATGATTTGTCGGTCAAAAGCCCGCTACATGGACCATCTTGCACAATATGGAGAAGCACATGAGTACGAAATCAGTAAAATCAATTTGGAACTACGGTGTGTTCGGATAATTAGATTCATAGGGGATTTTTGCCTGGCGACCTAAGCGTAACTGCTCTGGGATCCGTCGGTCGAAAGCCCGTTACATGGACCACAGGAATTCCTAAGTAAAATTGCAGTCAATATAAAATTTGCAAAAGCTCTAGGCACACTTGATTATTCAACACTGATATTCTTATCGATAGGTACTACCTTCTCAATAAAATTCAGAGCTGATTATGGAGGAGTTTAAAAATGTTTTACATTTGGAAGTTTTACAAAGCTGGGTTATTTTGAAATGTGGAGAGACACTTCAGCGATAGAGATATAAAACTAGATGCTAAGAAAAATAGTTGATGACCATGGTGGATACAATGACCAGATTAGTTGTTGAGTTTTGTTTTGATCATTGCTTAAGATCAAACAAATATTCTAGCTTGGGGGAGTTTGATACATGTATTTTATAACATGCATCAATTTTGTTTTATTTATTTCAACTAAACTTCCCAACTGCCTAGGTGTGCATTATTTTATAGGAAAATCTCTTATTTCGGTGGAAATTATCAAAGAAAAGTATGTGAGCATAAAAGAAGGAAGAAATCAACCTTGGAGGAGAAAATAGGTTTTTCTCACGGGCCGTAATGGATGTATAATGCCCCTTTGCCTACCTATCACGGCCTGTAAGATGCTACTTACGGTCCTCGCAGAAAGAATACCATATGTGCTCAAATTCTTCACCGGCCATAAACGCATTCTAACGACCCTCCAGATTAAAGACAGACTGTTATGGTCAATTTACGAATTCTACATAGAGATACTCATATCTCACAAAGTCCTTACGGACCGTCATGGATTCTTCATGGTACTCATAGAACCTTCGCATAATGAAGTCAGAATTCATTACAGGCTGTAAGACATGTTTAACGGGTCACATAATGAAGATTTCTGCCGAAGAAGATTTTAATGAGTCGTCATCCGAAATTACAAACCGCATCCAAGTTTGATCCCCCCTTTACCGGCCGTGACATTTATCTAATGGCCCACACCAAATGAGATGAAAATTTGACGGACTTATATTATGGGGTATAACGAAGTCATAACGATGCATACAGAAGGGTGTAAACTCTTGCAAAAAAACATTACGGGTCGTAAGAGGCATCTAACGACCCGTTACATCAGCAAACATATTAACTATCGCGAATTATGCTCGCAAAAGAACAACTCGAAGTCATTACGGGTCGTAAGACATATATCACGGATCTAACTTACGTGTCGTAATGTGATAATCATGGCACATACAAAAGTCAAAAGCAGAATTGCCCGAGTTACGGGCCGTTACATTCTTGTTACGGGCCATAACATCTATACGAAAACTTCGAATTGAAGTTAAAATCGGCCGTGAACATCTCATTACGGGCTGTTAGGAATGCTGATTTTTCCTTATCGTTGATTTACCGAACAGATTTTGATTGAATAAAGATGCCAAGATCGTGCCCAACCTTTTAGAAGATTTATTTGATGATAAGAGCTCTGAATTGGAGATAAATCACGGAATTCTTGGGTCAAAAAGGAGTTTAAACTACAGATTATCCTTTGGATAAGTTTTGGACTCCCAATTTATCGAGATTTATCGGAACCTTGGAATTATAAATAGAATACCTCTGAAGACTTGAAAATTGGTGCTTGAAACCTAGGAAGTCATGCCTCATTGCAGTGAAGGAGATTTGAAGCTAGAAGGTCACTGAAGGAGAAGGATTGCACAACATCTCATCGATTAGTGCTGTGCAAACATCCAGAGGTTCTGAAAGCTGCAAGTCTCTCTTCCTTCATATGTTTGGATGTTCTTTTACCTTATTTTTCATAGTCCATTATTCTGTAATAGAGATTTCATATTTGCTTCAGAAAGATAGATTGTTTGGGCCTCATTCTTATTCAAGTTAATCGATTTCTTTTGATTATATGTGTTAGGTTTAAAGTTATTTTATGAGTAAAGTGATTTTTGAAATTAGATCACAAACATGTACAAGGAGTGATTAATTCTAGAAGTCATTATTCTTATGATAATTGATCTTTTAATTTTAAGTTGAAGCCTATATAACACATATTCGATAATTCTTCGTGAGTGCCGAATATCATGTGGATTGTTATTTTGTTCAGAAGTATGGATGAATAATAGTTTAGGAGCTACACTTTCTTGCATCATGATTATCTGTAAAATCAGTAACTAACTCGTCGTACGCGTGATTATTGATCTTATTTGGAATTATGATAGTTTGATTTACTCATCTAGAGAAGTCAATATTTTAGGTGCTCTTAATCTGTCTCAAGAATTATCCCGAGTGTTTCTATCATGATTTGATTGGTTCAGAGGTTCATACTATCTAACTTTACATTAATCATCCACAATTCTCAAATATCATCACCACTTTATCTTTACATATCAATTATCTATTTTTGTAATTTTTATATTTCTGTCTTATGCGTACAAAACCCTTTCTTCTTTTAGTAGGTTTTTAGGTTAGGATTGATTTAGATAGTTCCTTGTGGGATCGACAACTCTACTCTACATTATATTACTTGATATGACTATTGCTAGCTACTGTGTTTTCTCATCAATAACCTTTGTTTTCGGTGCTCTACCTTTCTCACGTTGACATACTAGGTACTTAGAACATACTTTTATACATTCATATTTTTTGTCATCGCCATTTGTTCATCCTTATACATCTTTGTACTTTTCAGATGGATCACAACCTAGACTTATAAGATTAATCTAACACTTCTCCTTATAAGGCTTATTTCCAAATAGACTGCAATCCAGACTTAACATTCATCTAATACTTTTCTTTTAGTCCTTCATCATTTCGATTTCACATGCTTAGTTTCATCATCATTTCATACTTACGCAGTTTCATGAAGCCTAAAGAATCTTATTGTTTGAGTGCATGTGTAACCGAGTTCGTTTTACCAAAATGGTACTTCGTGGAAAACCCATAATCTTTCAAGAACTTCATATCATCTTCGTCGTCACATATTAGGGTACTACTAAAAGAAAACATACTTAAAGCTCTTGTAATCGATGAACACTTCAATCTTTTTTACATAAAACTAGACATAGTCTGAACATAATGTTCATGATGACCTAAAAGTTTGAGTGCTATTCATCAGTTCAAATGGCATCACAAAAATTCATAATGATCAATTCATAAGGTGAAAGACTCAGCCTAATAAACCCCTTAAAGTTCTCAAATTTTTCTTCTTCAATTCATACATTCACACTAGTGTCATTCTCTAAGGGGTCTTTGAAATTAAGGTCATGTTTAGAAGGAGGTCGATATGACACTCAACCTCTAACTTGATCTTTTACTTCACTTGGGTACCGATAACTATCTTCTTCTTCTTACATAATACTTATATATTATGGGAGGAAAAATCAATTAATATTGAGAATCACATCATAATCCTCCTAATGAATTCCTAGATATGAAGAAAGACCTTATGGTCAATCGCCATTGATACCTCTAGCTAGGGTGTACTTCGTGGTGTGGAGTTATTTCCATAGGGTCATCATCCTTATCGAATAGCCTATGTTGTGTAAGGATCAATCGGCTCACTAAGAGTGTTGTCCATCATCGTAGATAATGACATCATCATGTGATTCGATTTGATCGATAATGGAATCATGACAACCATCATCTTTATAAAATCGATCTATATCAATAATTTTCACTATAACCCGTGTTTGATGTGACCTTTTTCTAAACATCATCATGGAAGGATTCTTCTTTGATAACAATTGTCAAGTCATCATTAAATCATTCTCTAATTAATATATAGGGATAATAGCAGGATAGACAATGAGATCAAGTCAAAAGCATGACATAAAAAACATATGATGAGACCATATGGAAGATAAATGTTGGCAATGTTAATTGTCACATCATGAGATCATTTTACATTCATAGAGCACTTCATCATTAGTCATCATGAATTTGGATCAACAATCCAAAGGATCAATACGATCCATATTAGCATAAAAATATCATGAGTTAAGAGTTATCCTCGTAATCATTTAGTTTATGAGTGAAAGTTATAACTTACTTGGATTTACATTAGATTGGCGCGGTAACTGTTCGTGGTACTTTGCACATGGACCATGCCATCATAGGATTATAAAGACAATATGACATGAGAACGCTCTAACATTAGGCTCTGATACCTTACTATAATGGACCCAAATCGCATCCCGTCATGTGACAGAATATGTTTCAAGGATGCTATGAATGATCTTTACGTGGACATCATATTGATAAAAAAGAAGACTTTGACTTGTCAACTAATAACATCATATACGAAAGAGTGAACATTATGGAAAAGTGATAATATGCGGATAACATCATCATGAAATATGTAAAAGACTAATGAAAGAATAGTCATATGAGTCCTAAGAAAACTCATCTAATACATCATCCTGATAATAAGACAAGAGAACTAAGATATAAATGGAAAAACTCAAGACACCCATGTGCTGACACTACGAGTTCGATCTGTCACCATTGGAAACCTTCATTATTAAGATTTAGTCTTGTACATATGAAAATGACGGGGAGTAACCTCTCTATGAGTTTTGCAACTCAGTATGAAAGTAAAGTAAAGACAATCATAAAATCATGATACTAAATAAGAATCATACAAACACCATCATTATATAGAAAGAAAATAGGTATCATCCTGATATGAGTAAAAGAAATCCAGTAACATGGCATATGAATATGAGATCCACTAAGATCATAGGAAATTCATAAATCAAGTTATTATCTTCTTGAGATCATAAAGATCAAGATAGCTCATAATAAATAATCATAAAATGATGAGCCCGACTATCATAATTTTGAGGTCATCATCATATAAAGAATAATGAGAAATCATTGTACGAACATAGATAATGAAAGGACCGTCATAGAAGTGACAAGAGCCAATAATCACCACAAGGAGATTTCATTGCTAATATACTTCTTCTTCATCACCATCTTATTATTTGTCTTTGACTTATAGTTGAGTATATTTCAACCCGCGGGGAGGTCTACCTTAATCCGTCATCATCATCATAACTGACAAAGATAACTCATAATTGATCGTAGTCGGCCTATAACTGATCGGAGTCAATCCATAACTGACCGAAATTAGCCCATACCTGATCGTCACCAATCCATCATCATAACAACTCTCCACTTAACATTTTTCATCTTCTATCTTGCAGTTTTTAATTTATCTTGATTAAGATTCAAAGGATTATCAGGATTTAAGTCATCTTATAAAAGAATAAAAGGATCATCATAATCAAAGGTACTAATCATTGTCATTATCTAAGACTTAATCAAAGCTACATCATAGGATCATGGAAAGAAATCAGAGGTGTATGAATATCATAATCATCGTCATAAAATATATCAGAATCGATGTATAAATCAGTGTCATCATAGATATTATTGGATCTAAATTAAATCATCATAAAAAAATTCATAAAATCATAGGATCATAATAGATATCATCATTATAATCATAGGGTGTATAATTATTGTAAACATCATCATAGAGTAGATCGAACATAAGGACATGAAACTGTAACCAATAGGCTTTAAAATATCATAAAAGAGTCTGAACCCGGGCCAAGTATAGGCAGAACCCAGACCGAGTTCATAAGCATCGTTTCGTGTCGCCCAATTGCGTCATCGTAGGGAGAACCCATGTCGGATTATAATCAACCTGGGCCAGGTTCATTATTGTCACAAAGCTCGAAGCTCTCGACAATGGCAGACCCGGGCCGAGTTCCGACGAACTCAGTCTGGGCGTGGACCTACCAAGACCGTGTCACAATGAATTCAGGTCAAGTACCTTTACGTAGAAAACTGCGCGAAGGCGCGAGAAGTTTTTTCGGTCGTCTTTCTGGTGATGCCCGACATTATACTTCATCTTATAGTAATGGACTATGTCTAGGGATTAATTAGAACTATCGTCAACATGCTTCAAGTTTAAAATCAAAATTGTACGATGAATCTACCCGAGTTTCATATCTTGCAAATTTTTGTTCAAAAAACCTTTACCCTATTATATATATTAATACTTTTAGAATAAAAATATTATGTTAAAAGAAAAAAAAAACTTTCGTTAGTTCTTGCTAGAAGCAAGAATCAAATAAGTTCTCGCTAACTCAAATCATGGGACTTGGCCATTTTGGATTTGAGTTGTCAGCGCCATTTTTTTTTTTTTGTTTGGTGTTTGTGAGAACGAGCTAGAACTAATGAAAGAACATTGAGTACGTTATCTGGATAACATTAAATATTCTTTGTTCGATTCTGCGGTTGTCTGTTGAATCCAGATACTGCGGATCTTCTCTCCTGCCACTTAATTATGATTAAAGAAACTTCCATGCAACTTCAGCAGATTGGCCGCTACTAAGACGAAAGAAAAAAAAAGTACAATCTTCCATTGCTTTTCTCGAGTACAAGAAGGTAACAAATGTGTCATCTGTAGACGAAGAAAGAATGTCTGAAAACTCAGAGCACCTAAGTTCTACAAGGTGGATACGTTCACAAGGGAATGAAGAAGGATCCAATTAATATCATCAATGCCATGTAATCAGGTGAGCTTTCTGTAGGAATTTACATCAGTGTGGGAAAAAGGTAAGGGAGAAGATAAGGGAGAACCAGGAGAAGATTAAGCTCAACAAGCAGTTGCCTTATCTTGTCGGGAACATCGTCGAGGTCAGTACTTGTGTTTCCTGTCGTTTCTCTTTCTGTATCAGTAAATTGCATGCTTTTTAGTTTGCATTTTATATATCTTAGAGCTGTCAAGGTGCGAGTCTTAGATACTTTGTTTTCTATTTGTGATAATAACAAAAGTGTCCAGAGAATGATAAACCAAAGAGAAGACCGACAAACAATAATATCGACAGTTATTAAACAATAAAATTGTTCATATGCTCCTCTCAGAAAAAAGAAGATTGCTCAAAATATGCTATCTTTATATGATCTTATGCTATCAAAAAGAAGATTGCTCAGAATTAACATTAAGGTTATGCACTGCTTTAGAGAATGCAGACAAGTTGGTCTCTTCTGCCAATTCGAATATTGAGTTATTACTAGAAAACATAAAAAAATGGAGAGCATAATAAAGCAGGGGGATTCTTCAGTGGCCACGGTAAAATCCATTGCTGAAGGATTACGCCACGAGAGTAACTTTCATATCGATAATGTGGGACAAGATGGAGACGGAAAAAGGTAGATCTCTTGACTGTCAGCTGCAATCTTATATATTAATGTTTCCTATTTTCATAGTTGGTCCCAAGCTCCGATAAAGAAGGAGGATTGTATTAGGTCCCGACAGTCAGCGTAAAATCCCGTCGAATCGCATGAATATGGATCAGCGAATAGCGTCGTATGATTCATGTAGCCGATCCCACCTAGTGGGATAAGACTTTATTGTTGTTGTTGTGGGAAAAAGGTAAAAGAATATGAGAGAAGTAGGTGCATGGCTAATGCAAGATCAACGGCATCACTCCATTAATCAATTTTATAGTTCTTATCTCTAAGATGTAATTGATCATGCCTTTGTGGCACGATAAATAAGCTGCAGGTCCAAACTCCTAAGAGAGTCCCCTCCACAGGCGCCAGCCAGTATACACATAAATGCTCTCCTGTCAAATGTTCTCCCTGAGCATAAGCCCATGCAAAGGCCTGTAGAGGAATAATCATTGCATCAGCAAAATCTGTTCACTCGGTTCAACTGACTAAAGAGATGCAAATGGAACTACAAATTGCTGATAAAAGATAAAAAAAAAGGTGGTCAGATGTTCCTCAAGTGTTGTTAAGTACTCCTCCATCGGAGATAAAGGATTTGGCAATGTGGTCAAGTTTAGGTTAAGATAAACCTCAGTCTATTTTCAGCATTTCCAAACTAGTGCATCTACACTCTCACAATGATCAGTTCATTCTAAGCTTCTATTTTACATATATTCTAAGCTAGTGCATTTCCAAACCATGTTGACTTCAAGCATCTAAATGTCACAGTTGTAGTAATATATCGTTAAGCTTAGCACATTGGCTTCTCTAAGAAACTATGCATTTAACGAAAATGAAAGCATTAAAATGTGACAATAAAAGGTTGCATTGTGAAATATTTCGTCACTTACTGCAGCAGGGTTCATGATTCCTCCCGTCATATCAGAAGCTAGGATGTGAAGTATTACTTTTGCTGCACTTGATATCCATATCCTTGTAGAAGAACTTGTAGAAAGTTTCTTTAGGCCCAGAGAGATGACTACTATCATGTATGTAAGTAGTCCTTCAGTTAGTGCTCCATGATGTGCATCAACACTCAGACGAGGCCCATTTGCTGTGGCCGGAGCCATTACATTGATTAACCAAACCCCAACTATAGATCCAATTACCTGAACAGAGCAAGTTGAGATTCAGAAAGCTGATTTCATTGTGTCTTTCTGGATTTACTAATCCATAATTATCCCAATTTGAACTTTTCAAACTATATATTATATGTCTTCAAAAAGAAGCCACTTCTCTTGCCCTTCAAATGTTGTTTTTTTATAGTATGCTTAGAACACCAATATGCAAGAAAATACAATATGAAATATGGACTTGAAATCATGCATCAATTTATCTGAATATATATCTTCCGTTCTTGAACTCCCACATCCTAATACATCATTTTCTGCAATACTTTCTTCTTATAAGATTCAGAATCATTGTGAACAGTCCATATTCCAATCCACTAGAAGCATATTTAAGATTTTCAAATAAATTTTACAGCTATCAGCATAATTCTAAATGCATCTACCAGATAGAGCATGGGGTTTTATTTGAATCCGTAAACATGCAAGTACACATGCAAATGGCATCAGTATTTCTTTAGTAGAAGAAAACAAGTTAAGCAAAATAAAATGTAGCAATAAATAACATTGGAACAGTGGACTAAGAAAATACATGACAGATTGATAGAACTACTATGGCTTTCAGATGCCATGTATTGAGATGCATCTACTGAGGTGGTAGCTTCAGATAAACTACCAAATACTGCTTTCGCATCATCATTCATAATGCAGAAAATAAGGAACCATGTAAAAAAAAAAGGAGACCATACCTGTGACGGAATCCTTCCAAACACCGCGAAAACGAACTCTTGGAAGTTTCCGAAGATGGCGTAGCAGAGGACCATGAGAGGGTTATAAGACCCGCCCTCGGTCGCCTTGCCGATCAGGGCGAAGCTGTAGAGGTAGACGACGGCGAGTGACCCTTTGACGAGGAGGGAAACGGGATCCATCCCCTTCCCTATGACCACGTAGGCCAGGTACCTGAGGATGGCGCCCGAGCAGACCCACACGAAGGAGACCAAGAAGTCCGACGCGGCGAGCCTGAGCGGAGACATGGCTCTCCGCGCCTCATTCCCTGCACAGCAATGCTGTCTACTGGTCGAACGCGGAGGTCACAGGAGGATTCCAAACGAGCACAGACAAAGGATGTGATGTTTCCAGTGGAAGACGCAGTGGGAGGAGCTCAGAAGAGCCAATGTTGGATCCTGCCCTGCCGTCAGCACGAGAGCGGAAATTTGCAGCCTTTTTTTCGTATGGGAAGATGGCGTTTGAGCTGCCAGAGGGTAAAAGATTGGATCTCTATGGGTGGAGAGACGGGGAACACAATTCGGGAGAGAGAAAGATGGCTCCTTTCTCTTCCAAGAGATGAAGATTGGTACTTTGGGGGGACAGCGCAGGGGGGGCGTCTTGGGGAGGATGAGCTGAAAGAAGAAGAGGCAGACCATCCGACTGGCTGAGAAGTACCAAGGGCCTGCCGGCAGAGCCTTGGGAGAGGTGGCGGCGAGCGAGGGAGCAGAATCTTCCTAAAGAGGGGTATGAAAGCGAAATGGGATCCAATAAGACCACCATGCCTGCAAACCTGCTGCTGCTTGCATGTTGCGTCCCGTCACACGGACAGATCGCGCGCCAAGTGCCAACGAACAGATTTTTGGTACATAGTAAAATTAGTAATTATATAAGAATCGCCGCGGCCACCCATCCGGATTGACCAATGTTGTAAAAAAAATATTTATCACCATCACAATATCTTGTTTACTTATTTTAATTTGCAAACAATTTACATTATCTATCAATGCATATTCCTTAGAAGCGGTTTTCACATTACTTAGGAAAGGAGTACTTACCTTGATTTAGATTTCATTTCCATATTTTCCACATCGATTTTTATATAAGTAAAATATAAAATAATATAGTATATCATATAACACATTAATAATAACAATTATTATTATTATTATTATTATTATTATTATTATTATTATTATTATTATTATTATTATTATTATTATTATTATTATTATTATTATTATTATTATTATTATTATGTACTTTTGATTGACAATATATCACTAGTGAAATATATTTAGCATTAGTTATAAATTAATATTATGAATGATACAACTTTTAGTTATATATCATTATCATAATCTTCATTTAAAGCATGTTATGTATTAATATATTTACCTGATTCGTTAACTTTTGAATTTACAATATGACTATATGAGTATACCAGTTCCAATTGGATTATATTAACTTTTTTAAACATGACATTATTGATAAAAAAAATATTTCATTAAAAGGCATATATTATCTGATAATATCGACATATAAGTAAACATGATTGTCTAAAGTGCTAGCTAAATAGTATTTGTCTAGTAAAGAAGGTAGTGTATATTACTAATAATTTTAAAAAATAATAAGTTTTATGTTAAGTAATGTAGATCATTGACAAGTTTTATATTAAGTAATGTAGATTGTTGAGTGGCTAATATTTATTAGTAAGTTTTATATTAAGTAATGTATGTATGTCGAAATAACTTAACCCAACGCGGTCACTATTTTTCTAGAGTTTTATTAATACATTTAATTTCATTTTTTATGAACAATAATATGATTAGAAATTAGATATGTAATAATGTCTGAATAAATGAAATTAATTAGAGAAATATTAAAATTTTAAAGCTAAATAATATTAATATCAATTACAGTTTTATTAATAAATGTTCTTTTGGATTGTCAACATCTGATTTTGGAATATCATGTCGATGATTCAAGGCACTATCCATAAGTTAAAAATCATTTTATTATTGAATCTAACTAATCTAATAAAATCGCTCCATGAAAATAATGTCGAGTAAAAAATTCTTATTCACATAAATTCAAATTCAGGATCTTACTTAAGTCACTTATCATTCCATCATAAAACTATCATAATATATAATTTTAGATTGCTGGCGTCAATCTAAATTTCAGTAAATAATTTAACTAAGTAAACAATCTTGTCCACGAGTGTCTGTTCATCCTCGCCCTTTCTCTCTCTCTCGTGTCGGTATTGTCAGAAAGGCTTTTGGGAAGTGCAATGTACGCTCTATTCCACCATCTTCAAGGCAAATCATACAATCAATCACAAATTTTCATTTTTCTTGTTATAATTGATCTAGACATATTTATTTATTTATTTATCTATGAAAAAACTAGCTAATATTCGATACTCGCTACATAAACTACCTCTAAGTAGCCTTCGATGGCATCTGATGCACTTTCAAATATCATATCCTTTCATTTCAGTATCAATAAATTCCATATTTTTCATTTCTTGCAATATCTATCTAAATATTTTACCAACAATACTTCTCTCCCATCCATATTTGTCACTCACCAACAAGTCACACCAAAATGGTGCATTCCGTGCGGCTTTCTCCAACTTAATTGGAGTTCAGGACAGAGAAATTTAGAAGAAAAGTGAAGGTCAAATAGTTCATTAAAATAAAAATGATATTAAATGTCTCATGTATCACTTGCACCTTGATACACTTAATTTACAACCCGGCACTATATTTGTGATTGAGTTCATGCATTTCTCAAGTTCTATATGCTGTTTCTTTAGGCTTGCTAAATTGGCATTCAGTGACTCTGTCAAGTTTAATTTTTCAGTGAAAAAGATCACTATCCAAATTGGCATTCAACGACTCAGGGCATATATACAAAGTATTATAATATATATAATTTCTAATCAGTAAAAGGTGTACCAAATTAAAGACCAAATGATCCTGCAGTGTCAAACACAGGTATATAAGCTTAGACAAGTGCACAGTTCCAGCTGAGAACCTTAATTGCAGTCCTCTGAATTTGGTGCAATGGAATCTGCTTTTTACACATCCACAGTTGAAATTTGCTGTTGTTTTTACAGTTTACAGAACTGTAAATTGTGGAACAATCGTGACCTACATATGATCTGTTTTGCACAAAAGAAGAGTCATAGTTTACAGGTGAACTGGCATGACCTCCTCTTGTAATGCAGCCCCAAGACAAAAAAGAGGGAGCAGGGCCAACCAAAACTCACATTTCGTAGGCAAATTCACATTGAAAATGAACCAAAAATTTTCGCAATGTGGCACCTGAAAATCTGATGGTCCAATGTAAAGAATGATTGCACCTGAGAAAATGAAGTAAACAAAGTTTTGGTTATTTAATGTCGAAGTCTAATGCTTTTGATGAGCTAATCACTATTATTTTTCCTCGAGGAGACCCGCAATTTGTTCCTCCCGAGTTATACATGATAAACTCCGCTATACTGGATATGTTACATTATCATGAACATCAGAATTTATTTGCATTTATTTCACTTTGGCTCTGAAAGAAAAAGAAAAAGAAATTCATACATTTAGTTTGAGTTCAGGGCATACTAGATAGGACATTTCTTTTCTGAGATTTCTTATGGAGATCAAGAACATGTGTGTGTATATGACATTCTAGCTAAACTAATTAAATCCATCATACTCCCCAAATTAGCAACATCTACAAAATGTAGTGCCTCAAGCTTTTTTTTTCCGTCGAGACCCACCGGTGTACAGGACTACTATTAGCACCCGACTTATCCGGTGTTCGGACGGGAGCGGTATGAATAAATTCTGACCAAAGTAGTGACTTTGGGAATTGAACTTGGGACTACTAGCGCCCGCAATCCCAGAAAGCTGCCAACCATTCTTGATTAATGCCTCAAGCTTATTAGTTTAATATAAAGTGCACAGCATAATGGATCCACTTCAATTTTCATGGCATTATACAGTATTAAATATGTACGCCAATAAAAGCCTTAGGAGTCCGCACAAAAAAGAGATGTTCAGTAAGATCGTGCACCTCATTTATGTAGTACATGAACATCATTGTCATCTGGTGAGGATCCATGTGAGCTACTTTCATCTGCATCCTTTGCATCTACAACAATTGCATGGGATTCATTACACGTTGGTTCATCCCAGGTTCCTTGTTTTTGTTCTTGGTTGTTCTCATTAAAATCCATTTTTGGTTCTTGAGGACCATTTTCTTCAGCAACAGGAAAGACAAAGGACTCAAAAGCATCACCCTGATTCCTATCCTTGACATTGTTATCATCAATGGAACTGTAATCCAAGTCCTGGAATATGTTCGGTATTGGCATATCGTCATCTATTGCAAATTTATTGCTGCCTAACATGTCAATCTTCACCTTAGGTGAAATGACATCCATGCCAATGATACTTTGAGAATAATATGATCCCATCTCTAGTCTGTCTTCAGACACCCATGATCTGAAATCATTCATTGAAGGAGGAATCTTTGAGAAAAACAACTCTCTAAAGTTCCTCAGGGTTCCCTTTGAGTAAGGATTGTCCTTCTTGTCGTAACGGTACCGGAAATTCTCATAAGTAGTCTGCATTGTCAGAAATCAGTAATTAAAAATAGATTAAAAACAAAAAAGAAATGGTTAATAGCTAATCTTTTTTCTCTAAGTTAAGAGTGTTAGGCTGTGATCAAGAACACACACATTTGATATTTTTTCTTGTAAAATAAGCTATGTAGTTGGTGCATCTTAAAGAAGATAAAGCATCAAGGTTAAACAAATTACTTCATGAATTTTTCAGATAACTTATTGACAAATTTCATTGATGCAAGATATTGAGGATGATGTATTATGAACAAGTTGTGCAGTCTATCAACAAAGTGATGGAGTGTGTACCTGATTTGTGCTTATCAAATAGAAGTGGAAAACTGTGAGCCCTCCAACAAACCACACTGAAATGAAGGTGTAAATTATGAGCACCAGAGAAATAACTTCTCCTGTCATGGACTTCCAAATTGAGTTGTTGTAGTGCTTCCTTTCGCTGATTATGTTCAACCACGAAAACACGAATACATATATGCAGAGAAATGTCGATGTCGATATAAATAAGAAGAAGAATCTATAGTTTCTCTGCAGTCAGTAAGAAGAAATCAAAAGTTGTGGTTTAACAGTATCAAATTCTCAGAGTGGTTAAATATGTGCATTGAGCTAGAGTTCAGAAGATATATTTAAAGTAAAATCAATCATCATAATAGTTGAATAAATCAAAATTTTCAGGTGATGCGACATTTAAAAGGCACCTAAAATGCTCATTTGTTTAAAGAATTAAAGTTGACAAGGAACTTGTTGAAGCTTACTAGTCCAATGCACTGGCCAACCCATGGGCAATGATGATCAAACTTCTGAACACAGTTGTTGCAAATTGAGCAATGGGAAGCTCGCGGTGGCCTGTACAACATGCATGTATCGCAATATTTTACCTTGATGGTAAATCCATTTATGATAACATCTTTTGTTCGTGGCAGTCTTAAATGAGGAGTCCGACCACTGATCCATTCCATTGATGGAGTTGGAATATTAAATAACTCATCGGCTTCGGGTGGCCGCGCATTTCTTGGCACTATACCTGGATCTCTACTAGATGTTGTAATCAGGAAAAAAAAGTCCTGCATAATCCATTACATGTCTGATATTGTAAAGCAGATGAAAACTGGTAGAAATAGTGTAGACTGCTTACAGATAATTATGACATACCGATATGAGTGTGATTATTGACACAAACAAAACTGGATAGCCAAGAATTGGAATTTGATCTTGCTTATCTGACATTTCATATTTATGGATCTTCATAGATACTTGGACACAAAATAATATAACTGGACAAGCAATCATAGCAGTTGATAAATATACTGAAGCTGCATCCGGACCAAATATCAATCTGCCGCCGCACAAGAACCTCTGATGAGAAGAAAAGAAACCCAATTTAGCTTATTGTCAAAGCTTCATAAAAAAAAGGAATCTCTGAGGATTTGAAGTTTTTCTTTCCCTTTTGTCTGCGCTCAGAACAACTGCAGTTCATCATTAATGTTACAATTGACAGTTAACTTTGGGATTGTAATGCAAATGGAAAAAGAAAATGATCATGAACACAACCAAATTCATGCAATTGGAATTGCAGTTCATCAACATTCCAGATAATGAAAATCTTGCGAGATTGTTTCAGTCAAATAATCGAGGAAATAAGCGTTAGAGGTTCATGGTCATCGAATCAGCAATTGACAAAGCGACCTTGTCATGAATGAAATAGATTTTCATCAAAACTTTCATGATTACTGAGAGGATTATGCTTATCATTCTTCCGTGCATGTTTTTAAAACTGAAATGTGCGCTTCATGATAATTAACCTGAAATTAGCAGCACAACCTGTGAAGATCATGATGCTTATTTTCATGCTTTCATGATCACAGGTGAGGTCATCCAAATTGCTAGTAAGAAACAGATAAAAAAATATGCATTTATTTCCATTCCAACAGGGACAAACTCTATCGGATAAATCAGCACATGTAGGAAACTAATAAATTCACATGATTCTCAGGAGAAAACAAAAGAATTGAAAGAACATATACTCACATTATTTCCCTGCCAAACTTGATACAACCTCCAAGACCTTGGTTGCATTGTATCTTCCATGTCCTTATTTGGTACAGAAAACAGCTTCAGACAAAGAAATGCCTATTCCCGAACAGATCAGATTGAATTGTGCAAAATTGCCTTTGCTTTTCTTTCAGAATATAAATGCTGGAGGAGATGTTCAGACAAAATTTTAATGCACAGGAGGACATATGATGGGAGGTGCATGCATGAGGATCAAATGGGATTCAGATCTCAATTCGTAGGTACTGATAAAATCGATAGAATGTGAAATTGAAGAAGAATAAGAAAAAGAGAAGAAACAAAAGGGAAAGAAGAATTGAACAAGGGAAGGATATCGGTAAATTCTTCTTTTTCTTTCCTTGTTTTCTTTCTCTTTATCTCTTTCTTCTTCCTGAGATCAAAAGTTTCCCATGCACGTCCTCCCTCGCAACGTCACAGCTCCTGCATGGCGCCCTGAAAGGTAGAGGAAGGGAGAGCAAAAATGGCAAAGAGCTGCGCCTTCCGTGGATTTGGTGGTGGGTCGTTTGTTTGTGACAGATTAATGCCAAGGACGAATTGCCACCGGCACCGGATTATCCGCGAGGAGGGACGAGAGAGAAAGAAGAAGATGATCAGAGCAAACATTCGTCATCAGATCAGATAGCATTTCTCATTATTTGCGTAATAACAGTTGTCGGATGTTATATAATATATATTATTCAATTCAAAGTATTTGCCGTGCCATATATTCCGAAAAAAAAATGTGCATACATGTTATATATCTACGAAGGGTGAGAGAGAGAGATGAGATGATGTTTAATATTTGAGTTTAGTTGTAGGTCCTCGTTGTAAATGGGCTGCACGACCATATATGTTGTTTCGGAAATCAATTTTTGATTGGATTGCGAAAGCATGTCTGTTCTGACATTTGTTTTAGAAACTTAAGCGGCACATAAGTTCTCCGAAAAGTCAACATTATTTAATATTCAAAAGTATGGAAGTGCAGATAGGTGACACTGGCACAGCCAAAAGGTAGTCTAGTGATCAAGAAGAAAACTCCTCATTCATTAATCAAATCTCGATTTAATTTTTTTATATGCAAAATATTTCCGCGCAGAATTTTATCCATTATAGTCAAGCACACAATTCAATATAAATTAGTTGGATATTAAAAATCTATTTGAAAATATTAAAATTAATGTAAGTAGCGATTAGCGGTTCAAATACTAATTTTTTTATTTGGTAAATGATAAAAAGAAATAACATATATGATTTTATAAGAAAATATTGAAAAGTTATTTCTACTAGCGTTTAGCGATTAGAAGTTAGTGTTTATTTTTTTAACTTATCTTATTATTTTATAAGTATTTCACTATATTTCTTTTTATATTCATACCTAATTAATTGAAAATTATTTATATATTAACAATGAATAAAAATAAATTCATAATTAATATTTTTATATCATGAGTGCACTATATGAAATTTATTATCAAAATAAATTTTTGTATATTTTAACAAAAATTAGTTTTGAAATTTAATTTAATTTAATTGAGATATAAATAATTTATTTATTGTATTATAATAATAATAATGGTGATATTTTTTTCTCTTTTACCTATCAGGTTAATTTTGTAAGCTGTTTTTTTTATCGTCATCTTTCCGTGCTAATTGTCATATTTTGACTTATAACAAAGTTGGATATTATATCATATCTGAATGGTGTAGTCCATATCTTAAAGTTAGATATTCTACAAAGGGAAAAGTGCGTAATAGCAACCCATTTCCAATGAGAGAGGAGATGGAGCGGTAAATAATTTTTTCCCGTTTAAATAATATCTTAAACGTCGACAATTTTTTTCTCAAAACGCAAGAACTACAAAGTTCGAGGATGCTTTTATGCATAATGCGGATGTGTTTAGCAGAATAAAAAATGAATTGAAGTCACTTTTTAAAAAGTGGCTTCCTTAATTTTTATTCCATGAAGTTAAAAACATTTTCAACTGTTTGGATAATGGTACACATACATAAACTTTGAGTCCCTTTGCCTCCTCTCAATACCTGTTACAGAACATTAGTAGGCTGATTAAACTACGAATTGACAAAACAAGAAGAACAATATCATCAAATTAGGAACATGCTACAAATTGTGTACTCCAGTACAGGGGAGCTCAAGCAACAACCCTCAAGCGTCCCACCTTCCTCTCCATGGCCCTCTTCAGGAAGCTGCCTTCTTGATCGGCAAGAACTCGAGCCTGTTCGCCACGGCGAGCATCACCTCGTGCATCTCTGCCTTGAACTCCTCCAGATCCACCGTCCCGTTGTTGTCATGATCCAATCACGCGAACAGACCGTCGTAAAGCTGCCAGGGCTCAGCACCGCGTTGTCCACGCCGAAGTGCATCTCGAGCACCCTCTGGCATCAGCTCTCTGGTCATCTCAGTGTAGGAGAGCAGCCGGTCCTTGTTGGCATCGAGGTTCGTGAACCGCTCGTCGACCGACCGGTTGAAGGCACCCTTGTCCTCGATGAAGCTGCAGATGGTGGCACCGTCTAGCATTGGCAACACTGTCTAGCCCTCGTCCTCGTCGAAAGAGGGAAATCGAAGAAGAAGAGTAGGAGACACGCTGGCAACACAACGGAAAGAAAATGAAACGGAGAGGCACCTTAATTTGTTTTTTCCACCGGATGGACGTCTTTTCCGGAGGGATATTATTCGACATTTTTGTATCCAAACAGTAAAAACGACAAGTTGTCAACGAAAGAAATATAAACGGTGGTTTAGACTTCTTCCACCGGAAAAATCATCTTCCAAACGGGGCTTGCATGGTTGGTATCCATCTAAGAAATTTCAATCTCTCTTGCAAGTTTAATCAAGAAAAATAATAGAATTTTTTTCCCTTCTACTTCTCCCTCTTCTCAATTCAATTACAAATATGTTTCAAACAGCTAGTAGTGCGTCCATGCGGAAAACCAGCATGTAATTTTTTTAACTCTCGCGCTGTAACTTCCGATTTTTTTTTGTCTGATCAGAAAAAAAATATTTTGACAACGCCACTTCATTCTATAATTTAATTACAATAAGTCAACAAGTTAATTTACAATAACGGAAAACTTAATTTACAATAATTTATACATATTGCGAAAGCCATTTTTACAATATCTAATAACATGTGAGTTATGGTTCTGTATAATAATGTACCATATATTCATGTGCATATCATCCGTCAAAGGAGTCATCAACCGTCTTACCATCGTCATTATGATCACTTGTGCAGATCCAAGTACAAGAACAAAACCCAATGAGATAACTCAGTATGTATGGTCATCCATTATAATAAACAATATGAACTATGGTCAACATCAACATCAATACTTATCAATAAAGAATTATCTTTAATAATATATGATTGATCAGAAAAGATAATATTTAGCAATAATCGATAAATCATAAATAATTTGATCAATCATAGTGATTATCTATATCATCAATTACTGATGATCAATATACATTCAATTCTATTCAATTATCTTAAATCAATTATCAATTGACAATCAACGAAGGACATGATCAACAATTATCAATCATCAATTCTATTAACAATTCAATTATTCATCATCCACTATGGCATAACCAATGATCCATTAACCACTAGAGAGCAATTCAATTATCAATCAGCCACTAAGACGCAATTCAATTACCAATGCAATAACAATTCAATTCAATTATGAAAACATCTATCGATCATAATGGTCTACATCGACCACAATGGACCTCCATAGACCATAATGATCTCCATCGACCATGATGGCCTCAATCGATAACAAGGGTCTCCATTAACTATTATGCATTAACAATCGACTCCATGCGTCTCTATCGACTCAATGAATCTCAATCAATCACAAGGATCTCCATCGTCACATGGGTCTCCATCAACCATTAAGGTCTCGATTATTAATTTAACAAATCAATAATACAAATTTTCATACCGTCTTTTAGACGATGCCTATCAATTTATGTTAATTAACAATATGCCATTTTAATCCATAATCAATTATCATCTATCAATTCTCAATCATTGATTAGCATCAATCAATATAACAAGCATGATCAATATGAATATCCATACATATTAATGCATGATCAAGAACAATCAATCATAGTAGAAAATAGATTTTTTGCCCTCGTAAAACTGCCTGCGTTAGTGGAAACACAAGCCGTGTTTCCAATCCAAAATTTTCACCTTGATTGGACGAAACCTGGGCCAGGTGTACTGTGAACCCGAGTCGGGTTGGTTAGTTCGCATGCCTATTCGAGCGCATGGTCAACACAAGCCGAGTTCGAGGGAACACGGGTTGTGTTGCCAGGAACCAGGGCCGCGTCATCGTGAGCGTAGTCTGTGTACAAATAGGATTCGGTCCGGATTCTATGAAACTCGGGTTGTGTCAATAATAACCCGGGCCATATTTGACTGAACTCGGGCCGTGTTGGTCTCAACACGGGCCGTTTTCTTTGAACACTGTCCATTTTTATTCGATTCTCCCGAACTCGATCTGTACCATGTAGTGCTCGGGCCATGTCAAACGAAACCCGAGCCGAGTTTTGTCGCCGTCATGAAATTATATATCTGACACAACTTTCGATTATCCTATTTTATGCCTTGCAATATTCAATCGATGCAAACAATATATGTAATCTTTGTATAACGGAGAAGAACCTAGGGGTCCATGTTGCGAAAAATTGATGCCATGGGATCCCCTGCGTACCTTAAGTT
This sequence comes from Pontederia crassipes, assembly GCA_030549335.1. Taxonomy (NCBI): domain Eukaryota; kingdom Viridiplantae; phylum Streptophyta; class Magnoliopsida; order Commelinales; family Pontederiaceae; genus Pontederia; species Pontederia crassipes. Next base: position 45,469,401 of record CM060190.1, read on the forward strand.
AGTTGAAAAGCCAACTATGTTTCTGTTATCTATGGATTGCACGTACATGATGATTTTGGTCGACGATTCCTCCCTATTGACATACATAAATCTTCTGCTACTATTCAGATCTCATTCTCCTTTGTCAGGGTTTCAAAACGATATATCGCCCGCGCTCTCAGGTGCATCAGTTTGTGAGAAAACAAAGGAGAAAGAGGGACTATCGTGTAAAAATTCTGTGGAGACAAATAATAATTTTAACCACCTTTTAAGTCATATTTATATCTCTCAACTAGAGTTTCGACTCATATTGGACCTTGAACTATTTCTCAATCAATCATGATCATCCATCATTAATTATCATCACTTAAATATTCAGATTTAATTAAATTTAAATTTCACTAATTATTTCATAACCATATTTATAAAAAAAATTATCTCTATTCAAATTTCTTTTTATCTCTTCTCAAATTTCTTTCAATTAAACTCTACTTTCACCTTTTCCTTTTATTTATTTATTTTCTCTAATTTTCGTACTTAAATAATATGATAAGATTTTATCATCTAATTTTTGGAACTAGTTAACTCCATAATATTTTATCATCTAATTTCAGATTAAAATAATAATAAATATTATTTTAATGACTGAAATATTTCCAAGTCATACGACTTTCAATCCTATCATATTTTGAAATTCTATATCCATTAAACATTCTTTTAAACCTCAAATCAAATTGAATTCGTAATCTCAATCTAATTATGATTTCTACTCCCAATACAATTTAATCTTTATTTCTTTTCCTTTTACCTTTTCAATTTCTCCTTTTATCCATTAACTTGGTCTAAATCATTTTATTGCCCTTATTGAAATCTTGGGGTGTTACACGTGCAACGTTATTGAGTACACTATCCACAAATTAAATATTGATTCATCATCGAGTTCAACATATTTTATAAATTGTCACGTTTCGCATAGCGAGACTCTCAATATTTTTTTATATTTATAAGAAATTGAATTTAATAATTTATTTAAACAAGAATAAACTTTTTACCATGAGGCTTAGGGGTGTTCACCGGGTCGAGTCGACCAGTGAACCCGATGACCCGACCCGACCCGAATTAGTTTGGGACGAATACGGGTTGGATTTTTCCAACCAGAGTCGATCCAACCCGATCAACCTGATTTTTTTATTTTTTTATATTCAAACTTAAGCTTATATTTGATTTAAATTTTTAAAAAAATTGAAATAAAATATTTTAAGTGCAAAATAATATTAAATAATTAGAAAACTTATTTTATGCTTTTAAAATAATATTAAATAATATTTTTATATTGAATAAAATATACAAATCGTAAGAAAAAATTTTAAAAAAAGAAAATTGGGTGGTCGGGGATCGACCCGACTCGAACTGAACCGGATCGATTTGGGTCGGATTCGACCCCCTCAACCCCCTAAACTCGACTCGACCAAATTTAGTCGGGTCGAGTTAGGTTTGTTCACGGGTTGGGTCCAACTCAACCCGTGATCACCCCTAACGAGGCCACTCTATCTTAACCATAATTGAGGGCCATATTAAAAAAATTTAACCATTTGGTATCTCAATTTTAATCTATAAAATTTTAATAGTTCGAACTTTTATCATTCTGAAGCAAATCTTCAATTCATCAATTTTTTTTTCTCATCCATGTTGGCAAAAAATTAAAAAAATTTGTCGGTTGGATGCATCAAACTGTATTCTTCTAAAAGTAAGAAATTTGGGTAAATTACATGATTAGTCCTCCAACTTCGAGTCATTTTCAAACTGGTCCTCTAATTTCAATTTGTAACAGAACGTCTCTCATCTTTGATTTTCTTGCACGATTAGTCCTCCTAATTGGTGATAGTGATAATTTTTCGGTTATCTTGTATACGTAAATAATTTCCCTTTCATCAACATCATTAAAAAATAATAAACCAATAAAAATATATAATAAAATAATATTAAAATAAAAATAAAAATAAAAATAAAAATGAAAAAGGGCGGGGGATGCTCGTCCCCCTTCATCGGCTCCGATGAAGTAGAAAAGGGGAGTCGGCGCTCCCTTTTCTCCGTCGCGGCCGACGAAGAGGGAAATCAGCCGCCATCGCTTCTTCTTCGCCGCACGGTGAGGAAGAAATAGGGGGCTGACGCCCCTTGTGCAAGCTCGTCGGGGGGCTCCGAGCTCGCAAAGGGGGCTGTCAGTCCCCCTCGTGACTTCCTCGCACGCGGTGAGGAAGACGCAAGGGGGGCCGACGCCCCATTTCTCCCTCGCGACCAACAAAGGGATAAAGGGGGGCCGCTTCGTCGCAACCGACAAAGGGGGAAAACGGGACGCCAGCCCCCTCACGTCTTTCTCGTCGCGCGGAGAGAAGGAAACAAGGGGGTCGACGTCCCCCTCTATGAGCTCGTCGGCGGGCGAGCTCGTAGAGTGGGGTGTCGGCCCCCATCGGAACTTCCTCGCATGGGCGAGGAAGGCGCGAGGGCGGCCGGCGAAGCAGAAAAGGAGGGTCGGCGCCCCCTTTCTTCGTCGTGGCCAACAAAAGGGGAAAGGGGGGCGCCGGCCCCCCTCGCGTCTTCCTCGTCGCGCGATGAGGCCCCCCCTTTGTGAGCTCGCCGGCGAGCAAGCTCACATAGGGGGGCCCGCGTCCTCTTTTCCCCCCTTCGTCGGCCACGACAGAGAAAGGGGGGAGCCGGCCTCCTTTTTCTGCTTCACCAGTGGTCGGCGAAGCAGAAAAGGGGGCGTCCCTTCGTTAAAAAGATAACTTATTCTTATATAAATATTATCATAATCTGAAAAATATTTTATTTCTTTTTTGGTAGCGGAGGTCTAATTCGTCCAATACTAAAAAAATATATTATCCATAAGTTAAATATTAATTCATTATCCAGCGTAACTATCGAATCGCGTACGAAATGACAGATGACACTTCAATAAAAAATTTTACATGTACAAAAAGATATAATTCAAAACCTTTTAAACGAAGAAAACTAAACGAGTAGAAGTTGTTTTATGTTGTATTGGATTTTTTTCTTTCAGGTCTTGTTTGGCTTAAAAGTATTTATTATGAAATATTATGGTATGGCAAATTTCGAAAAGTGTCATTACAAAACTTTAGAAAAAAAAACTCAAATTGAAGTGTTTGGATGCATAACCTCACCATGGGAAAAAAAGTAAAATAATAATAAAGTGACCACTAATAATTGCTTTATGTCTTATCTCACACAAGCAAATCATCATGGGAAAAAAATACAAAGCTTAGACCACATACTTTTTTTACCATGTTTTTAACCCTATACCATAATTTTAAATTTAGAAAAAATAGCATTGTAAATTTTACGGAGATAGAAAAAAATTTATGGTTTAACTTCATTTCTTCGCTTTTCCAATGTCCCCAAACAGGCCCTGAAGGAAAAAAAAAAGTGTTGGAGTGGGTGGGGCTTTCGAGGCCTCCGACGTCTTCCAATCCTGCACGTCAAAATTCGTGCTCCGAGTTAAGACGGGGCCCACGTGCTCAAGCAGATCTTTCTCTCTAAGCTTTTGGTCGGATAAGAAAATCGCGTCGAGAGGAGAGAGAGAGCAGCAGCAGCAGCTTCCTTGCGCTCCCCCGCTACCTCAATCAGCAAAATCATGGCCGGAAAAATGGCAGTGGACTTGGCCACCAGAGCCTCCCTCCCGTCCGTGGGCACCCTTCTGCACTCCACTGGTGCCTGCCCCAACTTTATAACAGGTAACATAACAATCCCTTCAGAACAGCTCCATCCGACTGTTAGGAATTCCTTTCTCATCCGATTGTTATTCTACTCTCTCACTGCGATGGAAAAAAGATCCAGTTTATGTAAGATTCTTCATTTACGCTTAAGAGTTAGTGGCGTGACTTCTCAGTCCTTCCATCACTGCTTGTGCCCTCTGCTTCAATGGCCTCAACATACACATGTTATGATGAAGCTGTCGTTTGGGGGTCAATAAGTTAATAAGAATCCACCTTCATGCCAATTTCACTTATGCCTCTTTCTGACGTGATTCTGACATTAAAATTCATCACAGTTTGGGTATTCAGTAGGATTTTTTTTTCAACAATAATGTCACGCCCAACGATTCATGAGTGTTCCTCCTGTTACCAACACAGCAATCGGTCTATTATCGTACATGTTCTTGCATGACAGAGCCCCATATTCGTTTGGGAAGATGGCACAAATGTCAATTTTGGTTGAATTTTATCTTGTGATTGTTTGACTACAGGATGGTCATAGATTCGTTTATACTTCCTAATTGTCCCACTAGTAAATGCAGTCAGTCATAAATGTAGTCCTAATTGTGCCATTGATGGTTTAGCTAATTGCCAAAGGACGTATGTGATCAATCATGCCATTTATTCAAGAAGAGCGCCTTCCACCTTAAACATCACAAAAAGAAGAACTTTTCGTGGAATCCCCAGGAGCACTGGCTCCTCATCATCAGAAGGCAGCCAAGAGAACATCAAGCCTTCAGATAAGGAGAAGGTACAAAAAGTTATCTTCAAGGCATTTTTCTTCTTGCATTGTGAATATGTGCACATGCATCAAATGCTCCTAAATGCAGGAGACATTCTTTCCCCTTTTTTTATTATAGACAAGTATACATTTTACTTCAATTCTATAAAATTGGTGCTTTTGAAGGAATCCTTGTCAGTTCTCGTGTAGCCTACTGATGTTTTCCAGGAAAAAATGTTATCCTGGTCATGCAGGTTCCATTTGGGTACACGAGAAAGGATGTACTTCTGATCGGACTTGGAGTTACCTTAGTTGGCGTCGGCTTGAAAAATGGATTGGAGGTAATACTTCCGCCAAATTCTGTTCATCAATTTTCTTTCCATTTGACAATCACATGACATCGCCGAAGAAACTGAATGAAATAATACAATTGGACGTCTGTTTGCATGTTTATTGGGTTATCTTTTTCTTTGATGTTTCAGTTTATTGGGGTTGATCCTTTGCAAGCAGGCAATGTGGTGCAGTTGTTCATTGTTCTAGGCCTAACAGTTGGATGGATTTCTACTTATATGTTTAGAGTTGCAAACAAGGACATGACATATGCACAGCAGTTAAGAGACTATGAAAGTAAAGTCATGGAGGTCAGTTTACTCACATTTGTTACAACAACTTATGCGACTTAGCTAGTAGCTCATTCAATTAAATTTCATGGGTTACAAAACTAACAATTTCTTGACAAATTTCATACCTTCTTAGAGCCGGAAAATTCGCTTAATTGGCATGTCTTAATTTCCAGAAAAATAACTGGGTTTTTTGGGCTATGCCAGAAACGCTTAGAGGGACTTACAGAAGCTGAACTACAAGCACTTCTTGAGCAAGTCGAGGAGGAAAAAAGCAGCCTGGCAAGTGGTGACCAATTACAGAAGCTTAATTAACGCTACTTCTCGAGGAAGCCGCGAAAGGGAAAGATGAATCATTAGAAGCATTGCTTGACAACTTTCAGAAGATTAACTAGAAATGACGCTTGAACAAGTACAGGGCAAAAAGATTTGTCTGGCAAATGTATGCATGGTCATTTGGAATCCTTTAAACTACAAACTTCTAGTTATACTTCAGAGGGAAAAAGTTGAACCCTACTTGGGGGGTCAGCTATTTAGATATTACATGCATTCCCTGCTACATATGGCCTAAACAAATCATACTAGCAAGCATAGCTTGTTCTATGAACATTTTGTGTGCCTTCATATGATCTAAAGCGTAAACTAAATCAACATCAAGGCCTTAAACTTCTTAGACATCTGTGGTATTATGTTATGAAATTTAATCACTAAACAGTGCTGGATAAGTTGGAAGAAGCAGATAAACGATTATAAAAAAAAGTAAGTTTCAGATTGTGGTTTCACTCAAACCACTCGTTTGATACCTGCCCAATTTTTAATTCGTTTTCTGGAGAACAAAGAGATCAATCTAAAAGAAAATTCATGTGGACTAATTCAATCAAGAATATGTAAAATTATATAAGAACATCAAACTTTTTTATGAAAGGGTATTTATGCTAACTAGAAAAGAAAGATAAACAAAATTCCAGGACCATAATTAAAGAGAACGAATTCCACCACAAAAAAAAAATTGATCATGGAGTCATTTTCTCTCCCAGGTCTCACTTCATGCATGCCAACTGAAAGCAGTCAAAATAAGAAGGCTGCATGACAGTTCCTTCTTGGGGTTGTTGATCATCTTTTGCTAGGGCATTTTGGGGTGCTGCTCCTATGAGTGGACGTTTCTCTAGCTTTTGAAGCTTGGACAGAGAAAAACATTTCATCTAGACGTTCGTACGGCATTGACAATGCAGGTAAGGAAGCAAACGTTTCATCTGCTCCCACCAAGGATCGGAAGAAGTGATCAGCCAGAAGACTTTTCATCCTCTCAATTTGGATGATCTCCGATCCTCTGGCTGATCACTTCTTCCTGCAGGGCCGGCGGTAAACAAAAATACTTACACTAAGGTTCATGTTGCTGCTGTTTCATCTGGTGGTTAGAATCATCTTCTTCTTCTTCATCCACCTCTTTGTCATCCGAGAATAGGGGATTATCGACATCAAGAGAATCTATTGTGCTGTTCTGGCTGTTCGCATCCATATCCTGATGCTGTTGGGGTTCATCTTGTTGCAGTGGTTGCTGGTTAGAATCATCTTATGCATCAACATTGACGTTTGTTTTCTTTGCAGCCTTCTTTTTGTATATGTTGCACAGGACCCAACAATCCAACTACGTGTGCAATCCACAGTGCAGATCCCAACCGTTTGATCTAGTTCACTTAGCTGCTTTCTCCATCGTCATCATCAAAGTGCTTCTCCTTCGGAAAAACATCTTCGTGAGTTGGGAAAAACGAAGAGGGCAATGATCATCGAAGAAGAACCATAGGAGGAAAAACTAAAGCTAAGCTCGTTTCATCTCCTCTCCTTGCACGAGCGGTAAAAATAATGTCTTGTTTTGCTCATGATCGCGCACACTCTTGATTGCCGCGCAAGCTCGTTTGGGTAAGCTAAGAGATCCCACAAAGTCGACAACAGTACCAAGTTCTCGACCTCTTGTGGATGTTGTTACAGCCCTTGCCACTCGCCGATGCAGATCAATCTTTGATGATAGCCAGTGAGGAGCTACAAAAGTTTTGGCCTAGATCTCTTCCAAATCCACAAGCATGTTTTAGAGCATGGAGAGGTGCTATGTCTGATGCCCAAAGAACCCCTTGCCCTCTAATTCCTGAAGCAAATGGGTGGAACCAAATTGTCATAGTGCTTTCAAGTCTGTGAATGACTTGGAGGATAGCTCCAAGCGGTTCATGCATCAAAGAGAAGACGAAATCAATGCTGATTTCTCCTCCTCCAAATCCTTCAATCATCGCCGCAATCCTCTTTGCTTTCCTACGATTTTCCTTGGATAGGCTCTTGTGAGGAGAGAGGGTTTAGTTAAGTGAATCAGATCCGACCATTGGGATCTGCACTGCGGATTGCAGTTAGAAGTCGCGTAGTATATCCATTTTCTTCTGTAACGGATTTAATCGAGGTGCAACGCAGAGGGTTCACCATGAAACGATTAAATTTGAGCTTTTTTGTTTCATCGCGAACGATTTAAATTATCACGATCGTTCATGATGATGAGATGAAAAGTCAAAATTAATTATTTCACGATTTAAGTCTCGGTTAAACTCATACATACACTGGTGCATGCATGAACGAATCATGCATGCAATATTGCAATCTTTGATCATCACAAAAAAAAAAAACAAAAAACAAAAAACAAAATAAAAAACTATACCACGTATTTGTGCAACTTGACATCTCTTATGAAACCTAGGGTACCGGACTCTGCCCAACCTTGGAAACGAGAAAATCCTTGACCAGTTGTTCATCCGTCCGTGCAAATTGGATTCTCGGCAGGGGCTGCAGGGCATTTCGTTGACTTGCACCACCGTCGTTTTTGGCTCTGGTTCTGGAGCCAACGAGTAGCTCGACAAATCAAGGAACGAAGGAGGAGAATCCAGAGACGAAAAGAACCACAATAAAGAATCAGGCCATGAGAGTGTTGTCCCTGTAGGCGAGTCCAACACGAACTCTTGGATTTTAGTACCTAAAAAACATGGTGAACTACAATATTTTTATCTTTCATACTCATGGACACAAGAGTTATCTTTTTTATTATTATCAAATAATTTTCAACTCATACTAAAATTTCAAATATTTTTAAAATAAATCTGTTAAGGATACATATTTAAAGCACAAATTGTTATAACGGAATATGAACAAGAGCCTACTAACACGAGTGATGTTTTTATAAAAATATACTAATCATTTAAGAGAGAATTTTTTTCATATTAGCCGTAGTTCGTTGTGCTCAAATTACAGCATGTATTTTAAATTCAAATTTTTTAATGAGACTATATATTATAGATTTTTTATATAATATAATTATATAGATATCAAGCTTTAAGTCATAAAAATTTTACCAACGCTCTTTATCTCTTCTCTTAAAAATGTAAGAAAATTTTTTTGGGCATGTATAAGAAAGTATATGGAATTAGAGAAACAAACAGAAAAAAAAATCGGATAAGCAATTAAAAGGATTAAATTTGACGAATACTTTTATATAGCTCTATTTTAGATGTTTAATTGAGGAATTAAATATAATATATATAAATGAGATTAAGTAATGGGAGTTGCTTAAAGCATGTGAAAATTTATAGTAAGGATTGAGGAAAATGTGGTATAATTTATAATGGTATAAAGGACCATGATTGAGATTAATAATATATACGTGAGTAATGTTTAAAATTAACACAATAGCATGGCAAAACAAATTTGTCAAGTAAATGTATCGGAACTAAAGTCATTAATTGCATTAACGGATAAATTATGCGGTTAAACGGAAGACTAAAAGTAATCACCAGATGCACAATATTATCATGCGGAAAAAATAATTACATCAAGTGTATTTTACAATGTGATGAAAAAAATTTTTAAAGACATAAAAAAATAAAGCAGTTGAAGAGAAAATATAGTAAAAAAAGTCCAATTACGAAATGTCAATATGATGTTAAAGCAATTTATAATAAGAATATGATTAACGAAATATAAAGGAATTTTGAGAAGTATATAGCATTATGTAGCCACATATTTCACTTGATTCCCAGGAAGCTTTGTGGACCCAGGGCAACTATAGATCTTATATATATATATATATATATATATATATATATATATATATATATATATATATATATATATTACCAAGATTCATTCTAAATGAGTTGCAAAGAGACCTTGAGATTTATAAAATTTTATAAGAAATTTTTAAAGATAAAATATAATCAGGACTTTTAAAGATAAATATTCAAAATTTTTAGGATCAATTTCATATTAGTATGAACTCAATTCAACGTCACGTATAAAATAATAAAAGTGTAAAGCTTGAATATGTGAACTAAACTAACACGAGAAAGAACCCTAATAAGCCGACGCCATGGGAGTTGTTCTTGAAGGCGAGACCGAGATAGACTTATAATACCCCACGATTTTATCAAGGGTAGTATAGTAATTTTATAATTTAATTAAAATATTTGATGGATTGAAGAAAATTAAATCTTATTGGGAGTAGAAATTATAATTAGATTGAGATCGGGGATTTCAATTGTATTTAAGATTCAAAAGAAAGTTTAATGGATATATGACTTCTAAATAGAAAATGACTGAGAGTTTTACGGCTTTAAAATATTTTAGCCTTCGAAAATTAGATGATAAATTATTATAAAATTAAATAATTCTGAAAATTAAAGAAAATGAAGAAATAAAAATATAAAATAAAAATATAATTTGGTTAACATAAATTATTGATAAAAGATGAGGATAGAGTTTGATTGAGACAAGTTATTGAGGAGATAAAAGAATTTGAGTAGAGATGATTTTTTATGAATGATTATGAAATAATTAGTGAAATTCGAATTTAATTAAATCAGAATATTTAAGAGATGATAATTAATGATAGATGGTCACGATTGATGGAGAAATAATCCAAGGCCTAATATGAGTAAAAAAATTTAGTTGAATGTTATAAATAAGACTTAACGGATGGCTAGAAATGGTGATTTGCCTCAACATAGTTTCTACAAGAGAGCCCCTCTTTCTTCTTCATTTTTTCACAAATCGAGACACCTGAGAGCGTGGATGATATACCGTTTCGAAGTCCTGATAGAGAGAACAAGATTCAATTGGTAGCCAAAAAATTCTGAACGTCAATAGGGGAAGTTGTCTATCAAAATCACGACGTCCGTGCGGTCCAGAGATAACAGGAACATAGTTGATTTTTCAACCAACTTAAGGTACGTAAGGGATCTCATGACGTTAATTTTTTTCGACATAGACCCATGGACTCTTCTCCGTTACACAAAGATTACATTGATATATTGTTTGCATCGATTAGATATCGTATGACATAGATAGGATGATCGAAAGTTGTGTCGAAAACATAATTTTTCGACAGCGACAGAACTCGGCCTGAGTTCTATTCTGCCAGACCCGAGTTCTACAAAATCTGGACCGAATTGTAGTAGGAACCGGACCGAGTTCCATGAATCCGACCTGAGTTCCAATAGGCGTGACCCGAGTTCCCTTACCCAAGTGCGACGTGAGATTAAATCAATAGAATCAAACCGAATTCCGACTTACCCGACATAGGTTCCGAGGACTAATTGATAATAGATTGAAATCGAGCCGATCCGATTTGGGTTTTACTTGATCCGGCCCAGATTTCAATGACTGATATGGAATTGGACAAAGACAGACTCGACTCGAGTTATGATATAAACATTAAAGAAAGTGAAATAGATGAACCAATTTCTCCTAGTACGGGTCGAATTCAGAGAGTTTAAAATATATTTGTTAAACAATTAATTGAGGTTAATTGCATTGTTTAATAGCATATTGATTGTTCATGACCATGCATTTATATGTATTGGTCTATTGATTGTGATTGTTATGTTGATTGATGTTAATCAATTATAATTGTAATATGCTAATTGATAATAACTGATTATGGATTGATGGCCTATTGTTCAATTGGCATAAAATTGATAAATAATAGAATTATTGATATTGATTGTGCATCGTCCAAGTGATGAAATAAAAAATTACTATTATTTAATTGTTAAATTGATAATTAAGACCTTCATGGTCAATGGAGGCCGTTATGATCGATGAAAACCCTCATGGTCGATGGAGGTCGTTATGATTGATGGAGGTCGTTATGGTCGATGAAGGTTTCGTGGTTGATGGAGACTCTTTGTGATCGATTGAGGCTCTTTGGGATCAATGGAGGGCCTCATGGAGTCGATTAATAATATATACATAATGATTAATGGAGGTCTTTTTGGTCGATTGAGGTCTTTATGATCGATAGAGATCTCTTGTGATCGATTGAGACCCATTGGGTCGATGGAGACTCACGGAGTCGATTGTTATTGCATGATAGATAATAGAGGTCCATGTAGTCGATTGACGCCTTTATAGTCGATGGAGGTCCTTGTGGTCGATTGAAGCTTTTATGATCGATGGAGGTCCTCTTGATCGATGGAGATCGTTGTGATCGATTGAGACCCATTGTGGTCGATGGAAATCGTTATGATCGATTGATGTTTTCATAACTGAATTGAATTAAATTGTTAATTAAATTATTGATTCATTAATTGCATTGCATTGATAATTAAATTGCGTCCTAGTGACTGATTGATAATTGAATTGCTCCATAATGGTTGATAAACTATTGGTTATGCCCTAGTGGATGATGGATAATTAAATTGATAATTATTAATAGAATTGATAATTATTATTGTAGTCTTCACCGACCTATGGTCAATTGATAATTAATTTAAGATATTGAATCGAATTGAATGGATGTTAGTCATTACTAATTAATGATATGGATAATCATTATGATTGATCAAATTATTTATAATTTATAATTTATTACTAATTATTATTATTCTGACCAATCACATATTGTTATGGATAATTGTTCATTGATAGTATTGATATTGATTTTGACCATGGTTCATATAGTTATTGTTATCCTACGTAGTGAGTTAACTCATTGGATTTTGCCCATGTTTTTAGATCCATACAGGTAATCGTGATGACGATGGTGAGATGGTTGGTGATTCATCTAACGAGTGACATGCACATGAATATAAGATTCATTATTGTATAGACATATGTTATAACCATAAGTTATTAGATATTGTATAAATAACCTCCGTAAGTTGTATAAATTATTGTAAATTAAGTCTTTCTTTATTGTAAACCATCATGTTGATTGGTTAAGTTATAAAATTGAGTGGCATTCGCCAAGATAGCCTTTTAGGCAGGAAAAAAAAATCTAAGAATGTTACACTTATATTTTATCTAAAAGATCATGATATCTTGTATACTCGTGGACACAAGAGTTATCTTTTTATGATTATCAAATAATTTTCATTAATACAAAATTTTTAAATATTTTAGTATAATTCTTTCAGGAATATTAAATTAAGATTATGGAAAAAATTCAATCAATGGATTTTTTTCAAAAAAAATTGTTAAGTATGTATTTAAAGTACATATATACCCGATTTCTACTAATACGAGTAATGTTACATGGTTTCTACTATTGTGAGTAATGGTTTTTTGTTAAAGTATTATTATCATTTAGGAGAGAAACTTTTCATGTTAGACGTAGTTGTTCTCATATTAAAACATGTATTTTAAGTTTCTTAATGACGCTATATATTATAGTTTTATCATATAGTTACATAGATATCAAACTTTAAGTCACTCTTATCTCTCTTATGAAAAAATGTAACAAAATATTTTTGGGCATATTGTATTAAAAATTATATGGAATTAGAGAAAAAAATAGGATAAGCAATTAAAATTATTCAATGTGGTGAAGGTATTTATATAACTTTATTTTAATGTTAGATATTAAATAAATTGGACTGGTATGAAATTTTTGAGATTATTTTCATAAATCACCCTTAAAATATTACGATTTTTCACGTCTAACATCAAATTACAAACTTATTTTTTTGGGTCCCTAACTATCATGACTTTCCACTTAAGTCCTTGTCCACTTCTGTTACATTTTTCGTTACTTTTACTTTTTTTATTTATGAAAAGACTAAATTACCCCTCCATAAAAAATGAAATAACAAATATCAAAAATAAAAAATTGTTGGAAGTAAAAAAAATTATCATTTATGAAAAAAACTAAATTACCCTCCCCTGATTTTTTTTATATTTATTATTTGATGTGTTATAGAGGGAGAGATAATTTGGTCCTTTCATAAATGAAAAAAAATCAAAAGTAACGAAAAACATAACGAATGGACTAAAGTAAAAAAAATCATAATTTAAGAATACAAAAAAATAAGTCCGTAGTTTAGGATTAGATGCGAAAAATCGCGGTAGTGTAGGAGAGGTTTATGAAAATAATCCAATTTTTTTATATGTTTAATTGAGGAATTAAATATAATAGAAATGAGATTAAGCAATGGAAGTTGCTTTCTATTGGATTATTGAGATAATATTACAATTAAGAGTAATATAACTAAAATAAAATATAATTAATAATCTAAAATTTCAATAAACATTTATTTTATGATTATATCCACTTTAACTCCAAAGATATAACAAAATAAAAAGTGTAACACAAGAATGAACTTCAATAAACAAATCTAAACCTTCCTAAGTTCATATTAAATAAAAATAAATATTATAAAGAAAGGTTTTGCATGATCATATTTCTCATTAATTCGCTCTCAAAAAATATTTCTCATTAATTATTACATATTTTGGTAACTTAATAGAAAATAAATAAGGGGTGGATAATGATGGCTCGTGAGTTCTCAAAATATATATGTACTAATTAATATTGATTTATCTTATTAATGTTCCTACAATGATTACATAGAGTTTCGAACTCCAGTGGCCAAATCATAAGTAATTAGTATTCATTAAAATCTAAAATAGATATTGAATGGAAAAAATGTCCAAAAAAATAATGAATGCGATTGAAGGAATTAGTATTAATGTACTATTTAATTTCATGATTATTACTTTTCATGTTTATTAATTATTAAATACCATGAACTCAAGGGTCAAATAGACACTAATTAATATTGATTAATAATAATCTCAATAGAGAGTGAAATGAACACATTAGAAAATGCCACAAAAAAATTAAGCAAAGGAATGGTGAAACGAGAAGCCTCCTTTGAGCCCAAATATAGTATAGTATAAGATTATATAAGATGAATCAAAATATTGAAATTAAAGGAAGCATGTAAAATAATAGGAAGAGAGGAAAATGTGAAATATTAAAAAAATATATATAATTTCTTGATGGCATAAGGATACGAAAGCCATCGAAGTTCGGAATTATATATATACATATATATATATATATATATATATATAGGAATATTAGGGTACCACTTTGTGGTAGCACCCTGTGACCACAATTTTACATCATCGGATCTCAGATGGACAGCCCCGATGAACATGTGCAGGTTTGCACGTCAGTTCATACATCGCGGGTTCGGTTCTTGCAATGCGTCCGGTTCACGCAACACGCGTCCGCACATCTCCTCCCCTTTCGCAAGAACCCTTCTCCCCTCTCTGTGCCGATGATGACGATGACGATGGCAACATTCGGGCGGCGACGAGGGGTTTCGAGGTTCGACGAGATCCGTCTTCCATCGGCACGGCGAGATCGAGATCCACTCTTCCCCTTTGGCACAGCGAGATTGATATCCGCTCTTCCCCCTTCGACAAGATCGGTGACGCTCCACATCCGTCAAGCATCATCCATGGTTCGATGAAACATGAGGGCGCTCTATGACGAGGTGATCGACGAGGGTTCTGCGGGTGGAGGGTGGAGGCAGAGGCGGTGGCGAGCAGCGGGCCATGGAGGGAGCTCCGGCAAGGGAGGGTCGGCGTGGGGAGATGATTAGCGAGGGAGGGTTGACAAGAGGAGATGATCGACGAGGGGAGATTCACAATTCGCCCCTTTCTCTCCTCCGTCTGACAAGGGGAGATGATCGATGACGACTCTTTTTCTTTTGACAACGACTGCGACGGACGCGACTGCGATGAGTGGGAGCTCCAATGGTCGCCTCCGGTCGAGTCTTCTTTCGACGACGCTTACGAGGGGCAGCGAGGGCTGAGGGGTCACCGCAGGAGGAGATGAAGGGGTCGAGTGGAAGCTCCAGTTGTCACCTTCGATTGAGTCTTCCTCCGACGGCATCTGCGAGAGGCGCCAAGGGCTGAGGGTTCAAGGCATCAGCTTCCTCCTCCTCTATTCTTCTATTTCCGACGATGTCTGCAGCGGATGCGGCTGCAGTGAGTGGGAGATCTAGTGGTCGCCTCCGGTTGAGTCTTCCTCCGACGACGCCTGCGAGGGGTGGCGAGGGCCGAGGGGTCGCCGCTGGAGGAGACGATGCTAGATGCACGTCTTGCATAGCTCGAACCGAGCCCCATGCAAACTGAATACTCGACCGCTCGAACCGATGAGGTCCAATCTCATCTGTCCATCTTAGATCGGACGGCTCTGGAGGCGTGGGCACAGGGTGCTACCATAAAGGTGTGGTAGCACCATAATATTCCTCAATATATATATATATATATATATATATACAATTTCATGCAAAATGCCTCCTCTCCTTTTTTCATTCATTTTATTTTTTTACATGGTTTTTTATTTCTTTTTTTCAAAATATTATTCCATCATTCGGTTTATTTATCCTATCACTTGATTCTTAGCATTTGATATTCTCATTATTAATCCATGTATTGAAATTTCAAAAGCATCATTAATTTTAATAAATTATATGTCTTTATATTCATAATAAAAAAGTAATCATTATATTATTCGCATAAAGTGTGTATAACATGAGGAGCAGAAAATCGCCATGTTCTATGCAAAGGGATACGCAAAAGACGTTTGTTTATCTCCTACACAAGCGAATGCCCCTACTTTACGAAATAAATGAATTAAGCTTTAAAATTTATAAAACCTCTACACTATCACCACGAGAACAACAAGTATACGACATATCATTGTAGTGCTTGATGGTCGATCCATAGGAAAATTTTTTGTCGTGCTCTCGACAAACTTTAAACTAGACTTGAAATCAAATGATTGAAAGCTGGAATAGAAATTTCGTAAAGTGTCAAAAGTATAGTTACACTATTTTTTTAAAAAAATGAATAAATGAAACAATGGATAAACGGAAACTCGATTGGAAGGGTTTAAACAGTCCAAGGGAACGTGTGCTGAGGGCTTACGGGAGGTGTCATTGCGTGTGATTCATATTTTCCTATTCTTTTAATATCATAGTAAAGACATCCGATTCTCTTTCAACATCCGTGTTTGGATAACATTGTGATAACAACCATTGGGCATGTTTATGACACTCTCGTGCTCGTAAATAGATCGACCTACGCATGTTGTTAGGTTCATTTAAGCGATTCAAGTATCACTCTCACGTGCATTTAAATGGATAAATGAATTGAACTTTGCTGTCGAGATTGAGTTAAGTTCTGCATCATTCTAGCTTCGCTATGTCCTTAAAATGGAATCCAAGAATGTGAAACGACCTTTCGGGCTGAATCAATTCCTAGACGATAAGAATAGTCCTCTCGGATAGGAGTGTTGTAGGCTAGTATTGTGCAGACCAAATAACTTATTAGGTGATTTTTAGTCTAGATTCAGTTTAGCTATGAGATCGCTATGAACTCCCTAAGAATAACTTTGCCACAGGTAGGAGTTCCCTCTCGGGTAGGAGTTCATGGAATCTATAAAAGTTGGATTACGGAAGCAATGGAAAGATGAGACAAGCAACGGAAATGAGTATAGCTCGCGAGTTCTTCCATGATGATCAAAACTCATGTCCCTCCTCTCGGAGTGCATACAGGGCATTGATTTATTAATATTCCTTTCGGGCTAGAACTCAGTGAGCATACAATCGTCTATAGATGTAAGACAACAAATTCCATTACGAATACAAAGATGAGGAATCAGAAGGAAGTCGATTCACCTCCAGAATAATGACTCTACCTAGTTTTAATCCCTCTCAGTGACTGGACAACTTGTGAAAAAATTCCTCTCGGGTTCACAAGCGAAATCGATTTCTTAATTCAATCTCTCAATAAAACCATCTGATGCTCACTAAAAGAAATAACATTGATCCAAAGTTATAGTGCATGTTCTCTTAATTAGTATATAAAATTTAATGGCACAATAATTTAAATATTCTAATGTAGAGTTTAAAGAATATGTGAACAAAAAAATTAGCTGTGCAATAATTATCTTTTATGATTATGAGAACAATATTCTAATTATTGTTATGATGCTATTTTTTATGTTTGTATATCTTGAAGTTAAGATTATTAGTTATTTATTTTGTTTTAGTTTTATCTTAAATTGATTTCTTTGTTATTTTATTTATTGGTTGGAGTTTAATTATTGTTTTAAGACTATATATATGAGTTTTAGTGATATTGATAAAATTTAAAATAGTTTTTAGTTAAACTTAGTATTCTTTTCATCAGGTAGATTCATCATGAACCCTGAAGGAGTTCAAAGTGACTTTGATGAAGATAAAGAAATTATTTTGCTTATCAATGGAAACATGCAACTCAAAAATCATAACTAATAATTTCAAAGTCCATATGCTTCCATATATATGTTATAGAGATTAAATTATTGTATGCGGATGACATACATAACTCACAAGAATCATATATATATATATATATATATATATAGTGTACCCATTATGGTGCCTTGTGAAAGAATAATTTGGATAAATTTTAGAGTTATTTCCTCTAATCACCCCTAAACTATCACGATTTTTCAGATCTGATCATAAACTATGAACTTCATTTTTTGGGTCTTTAAACTATCACGATTTTTCCAATTTGATCCTTCCGTTCAATTTCATCAGCTTCTCGATTATTTTTTTATTTTTCGTATTTATAAAAAGTCTATTATACCCATGCTACAAGTGTTAATCTATTTTTGCTAAACATAATATTTAATAAAAACTAATTAAAAAAAGAAAAAGACCCAGAGAAGGGGTGGCGCCCCCTGAGCGAGCTCCCCGAGGGGCACTGGCCCCCCCTTATCTCCCTCACACACGACGTGCCCCTAGTCGGCGAGCTCGCTTAGCTTCTCCCTCGCCCGGCACGAGGGAGATAAGGGCCCCCTCCCCAGAATGAGTTTGGGTGGGGGGGGGGGGGGGGGGGTGTCGGTCCCCTAGCGAGGGAGAAAGGGGGGCCGGGGGGGCGCCGGTCCCCCGACGAGGGAGAAAGGGGGGCCGGCGCCCCCCTGAGCGAGCCCATCCGGCGTGAGGGAGATAAGCCCCCCCCCACCCCAACGAGCTCTCCCTTGTCGGCGAGCTCGTTGGGGGGGGGGGGGGGGGGGGCGGGGAAAGGGGCACCGGGCCCCCCTTATCTCCCTCGTCGGCGAGCTCATTTAGGGGGGCGCCGGCCTCCCTTTCGCTCCGACGACATGGAGGGGGTTGCCCCTGCCATCGTGTTTCTTTTTTTAATTATTTTTATTATATATTATTTTAAGAAAAATAAGCGAACACTTGGAACGGACTTTTCATAAATGCAAAAAATCAAAGATAACCGAGAAGTTGATGGAATTGGACGGAAGGATCAAATTAGAAAAATCGTGATAGTTTAAGGATCCAAAAAATAAACTTCATAATTTGATATTAGATCTTAAAAATCGTAATAGTTTAAGGGTGGTTAGAGGAAATAATCCTAAATTTTAATATGGAAAAAGGGGGATGAAGAGAACGGGAGTAAGGGTAAAGAAAGGAAGAAACCTTAATCTCCTTTGGGAAAAAACATAATAAATAAGTGAATGGACAATTATGCTTTTTATTATTATTGTATTTTTCTAATGTTATTTAAGAGGGCAAATAAGTAATTCAACATAACTAATTTCTTTTTCCCCTCTTTCCTTCCATTCCGGGTTGAAAAAAAATGGTTTCTTTCATTCACTCTCATTAGATCCATCCAAACAAAGAGGAAAATATTTTTCCCTTCCCTTTCCCTCTTTTCACCTCCTCTCCCTTCATTCCAAAGAGAGGGCTAAGTGAAAAATTGATGACATAGTCCAAATATAGTTAAATGATATTGGAAAAAAATGGCAACAAAAATGAATCAAAGTTTCATTGCTAGCTATAGGGTAAACTAGTACAACAACAACAACAAAAAACAAAAGACAAGAAAATAATAATTTTATTCCAAGGGAAATTTAATATATGAAATGCCTAGACACACGTAGAGCACGAAATCGATTACCACCAACGATGCCTAAGTTCCGTCTGACCCTTTTCGTAATTAAATAAATAAGCACCACCAATTTCAATGCTCGAGGAGCAGAATTTATGGCAAACCCTAAAGTCCCTTGACTCTCTATAAACCTCGAAGCTCCCTTCCACAATTCCAGTGGCACTCTTCCAGCTCATGTAACACCAATACATCGTAGTACCGAAAAATGCCAGCCTAAACTCCCTGGTGAAGAACTCCTGATAATTCAGGGGATGCTCGACAAATCATCGCCCCTTGATTTACAGTGGATGAATTCCATGGCCCACGTTGTTTGTAATGTTCACATGGCTGATCGAATAATCCGTGCCCTCGCCCACGGGGACATGGCTTGATAGCATGACCACCAAAGAGGAGATTAGGAAGATGATGAACATGGAAGAATAGCAGAGGCCACTAGGATTAGCCATGGTGTTCTTCTCTCTTGTTTGTAAGAATTGAGGAGAAAAGAAATAGTTTCTTTTCTAGTACTGTTGGCTTAGTTGAACCCAACGATTTCAGATCTTATATAGGCATGAATAGAAGAGATAAGACTGGATTAATACGAATAGGTTATTTAGTTAACAATAATGGCAATAGTTAATGCAGCAATTATGTCGTGTCATTTAATACATATTATTTATGTAGGCATATGCTGTCAAAGTAAAAAAGCAACAAGCAATGTTCATACGTACGTACGTATTCACTAGTTATATATGGATAAGTATTAGCACGCAATATTCAATAGTGAAAAATAACTAGCTGCCTACGTGTTTTATATTCGAATTTGATGTGAAGATTTTCGGAAAACAAATAAGTAATCATATATTTCAGAAAGTATGGTCAATTAGTTTTAATAAAAGCCATTACTAGTGGGAGAAGATTAAATTCATGATTTAATAATTAAAGTAAATTTATAGTTTTTTTTTATTTTTAAGAGGATAAGATTTAGTAAATAATTATATATGTGTTTTCTTATATATTAAATTTTTTTATTGAATAATGTTAGACGTAAAGTAATATGAGAAAGAAAACTGACATATAATAGCTTTAATGAAGTATTAAAGCAGCCTTAATTAGTAGTGCATTAATGATACACAATGACACCCATATAAATGTAAAAGGAAACTATATAGTAGATAAATCAGAATGCAATAATAGAAGATGTTCTAAATTCTAATAACCAATTGCATGTATATTTATTCTTTCATTAAGCCTTGGGAGTCTCCTGTTGGTAGTAAAAAAAATTATTCTAACGGACCGTCTTTTATATTTAATTGGCCAGACTGTATTTATAATTGTTTAAAGCAAAATCTAGAGGAACATTGTAAATATATATAAATACATAATTCTTCATGCTTATCGAATGTTATCTATCAGCTATTTCGAATGTAGTTTTTGTGATGCTTATAGAATGTTATCGAATATGCGGTTTGTCTCGGAACGTAGTTTCCTAGTCGCACGCCATCTCACATTTGGCTGCATCCCCGTGTTATCGAATATGTACGAGTGAATTGCGTATTACGTGAGGATACTCGTATTGCGCCTCTGTCGCCAAGCTACATTAGAGAAGGCATTGTGAAGCAACTAGTTAATTGCATATACAATTACACTCTGGACTAACATACAGGTCGACAACTTCGAGCCTTCTAACTACTTTCATGAGTATATATAAACAAGCAACAAATTTGAGATAATTAACATGATATAAGGTATTGATTCATATAATGCATAGTATACAAGAATTTGGATGTAGGTATCAGAATTTTGACCTGTATATCAACTTAGCATAACGATATTACATAAAGAGACAAGTTGTAGAAAGAAAATTTTAAGAGGAGGCTTAATTGCATAACATTCATGGCATAAAAATGAAGGCAACACCCTCAAGATTACAACAATCTTTACAAATGAATACATCCAATTATTATCCCAACAACGCTTTTGAATCAATGTTTAAGATTGAAATACATCCAAATTACACATTGGTATGATGGCTAGCTTAAGACAAAGAGGACGCATTTGGATCCGGCATCATCAATATTCTCAGGTCGTTTGAATGAAGAAAAAAATAAGACAAGTAACATTGAACATAAAACCCAAAACATTAACACTAATCTCATGATAATATCAGAGCATTTAACTACAAAACTCACAAAATAAGAGAATGTGTTAGTCCTGTTTCACCTTCTCAGGGATTTTGCAATGCCTTCATTGAGCCTTCGAACTTCTCATTGCTTTGTATTACCTACATAATCGTAATGCGTTAGTCTTGTTTTACCTATTAGAAGTTGGTGAAATATCTTATGACACAAAAGAGCCAGGGCATAAGTACTTCTGATGAGTAGCCAAAAGTTGGACAGCAATGGCACTACGAAATATGTCACCCCTCTAACTTTCTTCGCTTCCCATCTGGACATTCGCACCTATCTCATTGACATTGAGGTTTTCATCAGGTTAGAGTTTTGGCGTACTAAAGTATTCATCGCTTCCTTGATATCACTTTATAAAATTGTGCATGATACAAGATGCTAACACAATCTTCTCTTGAGTTCTCATAGTATACTTGATGCATGCAAAATATAATATATAATTAGCCATGCATTTAATTACATTTCGATTCATTTTCATATAGCATGCATCAATTTATGGCCTTATTTGATTTAATTTTATAAAAATGAAAATCTATCCAAATTATATGTTTTATTGCAGAAACTAGAAGAGAATTAAGTCAGAAATCCATAGAAATAAACGGCACTCAAATCAGAGTTAAAACAGAGCCGAAAAGTGAAAATTAGTGAACGCTACCAGAGCTGAATCGAATATAATGAGCCGTTATATGATCGTAACGGCCGTAATAGCAGGGGCGTGAACAATCCATTACGGCCCATTAAAAGACCTAGTTTGAATTAGAATCTGATTTGAAAACTGTAAGGGCCGTTATATCTATATTATGGGCGTTACGAAGGTTATTTTCAAGATTTCTTCGACTTTTCTCGGGGATTTCAAGTCCAGATTAAACCCAAACTTTATCCTAAGCCACAGGGATGATTAAGAAACATATTTACTCAAATTTAAAGAAGTTTTGGATGGTTTTAAACACCTATTAAAGTCTATTCCGAAATTACTCTTTTTAACATGAAAAGACTTCGAATCAAGTCGAAACTCTACTAAAACTCTTGGGACCTCTGGAGGCTATAAATAGAGGCCCTAGAAGATAAAATAATGTGGGCTTGTGGACTTGTGCGCTTGGGTGCTTGGTGGTGCTTAAGGCCTAAAAGTCGTGCTACATTGCAGAGACAAATTTTAGATAGTTTGACTTACTCAGCGTAGAGGTCATTTGTGGTCTTAAGACAAATTAATGCATCTTAATATCTTTCTTAACTGAAGATTAATCCATCATTTGTGGTCTTAAGTTCTGCGAGAATTAAGATAGTTTGACTTACTCAGCGTAGAGGTCATTAATTTAAGTAATCCTAATTCGACTCAAGAACTGAATCTATTCATCATCGTTATAATTCAATCATCATCGTGATTCATGCTAGTAATCATTATCTTTAACCATCCATAATATTTAGGCTCAACACCAATTTATTTTATTTTCTATTATTTAATTTTTTGCATCTTTATTTTCTATTTTTACATCACCACACCATTCTCTTCTCCTAGTAGATTATTAGGATAGATTAGATTTAACTAGTTCATTGTGGTTTCGACACTCTATTCTCTACTTTATTACTTGATACGATTAGTGCACTTGCTAGCAAATTTATTTGTTACAAAATTAACGCATCAAGTTTTTGACGTCGTTGCCGGGGAACTATTGTTCATAACTCTTAATCTATCTCGTATAAACTACTTTGAGAATTTTTATTTTCTGTTTTACTTTACTTTTTTCTTCTAGTTTGTGTAAGCTTTTCAAGTAATATCTTTTGTACACAACCGGATCATCACGAGCACAGCTACAAACCTCAACGAAGACGAACAAAATGATAACAAACCAACAAGTTGAGAAAAATATCCTTGCTGCCCAGCAAGATGGAATTCAATTTGAAGCATCATCGTCAAAACAATGCACAAAGAAGAAGTCTCAACAAGAAAAGACGGAAGATATATTTCGAGACCCATCTGCTGCGCTCACAGAATTTTTGGATTTTTTGCTGAAGAAGCTTTCCACACAAAATTATCAAATCGAAAATTTGGAAAGACAAATTCATAATATGAGGCAACACAACAAGAAATCCGATGAGGATGTGGCATCAATTCTTGAATTTAAATCGTCAACTTCTGACTTCATAGAGGTGATTGGTCAATTTGCCACAACAATTGAAAGAAGGTTGACAATGCAAGACCAACACATCAAGAATTTGGAGTCTCAGTTATCCAAAATTCAAAGCAATTTGAAGTCGACGATTCACTTTGACTATTTGACACCGAGCTCAAATTTGAGGCATTGGAAGCAAAGCTACATGCATTAGAGAATGAAGTTGCAAAACTAAATTCTTTAAATTATGAAACTTCGAGTCACATCTACTAGAGTCCAAAGGGCATCTTATGCTCGTGCCACTATCAAAATTCATATAAAATAATGGCACCCAAAAGCAATTTTTTTCAATAAGGACAACGGCAACTCAGTGGCGTGTTAAAGAGACAAGCAAATACATCATGAAAGATGGAATGGTTCAAAGGAGGGGGCCCGCCTTTGGAAGTTCCTGTCACTCCGACATCGCCGTCTCCAATTCAGCCACCACCTAAGGAGAACAAATCACCAAATGTTGCCTGCACATCAATGAACATCTCCTCAAATCCATTATTGCAGTCGCCAAAACCTTTTGAAGGGAAATGTTTTCCACCTACACTAGTACGATCTTCTCCAACTACAACATTACAATGGCGACCTAAGAACCGCTCGACAAACCAAGTTCAGCGGCAACACACCTCTCAATTTTAACCTCGAAGAGTTGCTGTACATGAAGAACCGCCACCACCAAAAGATGACCTCGAATCGAAAATATAGGCGTTATCCAACATTGCATGTGCTGAGCCTCACCACAACAAGCGTTCCTTATCACATTAAATTAAACCTGGTGAGATCGTTCCATATCTACTTATATTCTTATTGATAATTTTTTTAGTCTCAGCATATGCCATATCAAAGTCGAGCTAGCGACTTTAAACTTAGAACTACTCATTCTCAATCCTTAAACTTATCATTTAGATCTTTACATAATTTAGTTTAGATTAATTTAGTGCATGCTAGATTGGTTAGTCTAATTACCTAGTTGTTTAGTCTTTTTAGTTTATTTTTATAATTTTTTTTAACAGGTCTCTACATGCCAAAAGCTGAATTTTATCAAAATGTAAAATTTTCCTTCTTCACGAGCCGTTACTAAGGTTTCATGGGGCGTTATATTGAATATCACGAGTCGTTATTAGGCTATCACGACACAATTAGTGCTTTATTCCATGTAATTCATATTTCACGGGCCATACTTCACGACCCGTTACCATTCACACCAATCAGTTAATTATAGTATTCACGGGTCGTAGGAAGTCTATCACGCACCTCACAGGGATTTGTATTTTGAACTTTTGATATCTCAAGGGTCATAATCTTTTATCACGGATCTCACAGTGATCCATATTTTGAACTTTTATTTTTCACGTGTCATTACTATTCTTTCACGGATGTATCAGTGACCCGATAAAACTTTTATTAAGCTTTATGGGCCATAAGTCTAATGTCACGACCCGTGACATTATGTGCACACCTCCATATTTCCATTAAGCCGTATCTCACGAGTCGTAACCACACTTTCACAGGTTTCACAGTGGGTATTAATGAAACTACTTCATGTTCACGAGACTTAGGTGGATTATAACGGGTCTCACAATGCTTTATACCATGCGCGGATCAGCATAACGGGTCGTAACAACAATTCACGGCACGTAATGATTATGGTTAAGCCGATGTAGAATTGAAGGGTTATTGTACGAGTTGTAAATGTAGGATCACGGACTTCACAATGACTTCAAAAAATTTTATTCTACACATCACGGGTTGTTACATGCAAATCACGACCCGTTAAAATCATACTATGCCCTCAAACGTCAAAGCCACCTAACCCGTTACACTTTCATGTTACGACCCTAACACCAAAGTCATATGATATCACGACCCATAAATTTCATGTAACAACCCTTACTTTTATTATTCGCTCTTGTCTATATGTGTTTGTAGGTCTGTTACCCATCGTTCACGACACCATCTTCACAACACTGCTTCTGTGAGGGCCATTAGTTGAATATCATGGGTCGTGCTCTTCTTTTGGTGGTCATAAGTACGAGACCACGACCCGTGACTTTTTGAGCATATTCGACATCTCCACTGCCAGGGTCGTGATTTGCATATCACAACCAGTTAAATGGCGCAGAAGACCCGTGAGCTCTTCAATACGACCTGATAATATTACCTCACAGGACGTTATTTGCCCTTCATGACCCGTAACAACATTGAAAAAAAAAAGAGGGAATACTAAAGAAGAAAAGCAGAGGAAGGAAGAAAGAGAAAACAAAATTGCCTCCTTAGAATTGAAGAATAGTAGGAAATAGAGATGCCCAAATTTGTATTGGCCAAAGACATCAGGATTCTTCTTACAGCTTCAACATCTATCGAGTCGAGACAAATCAGGTTGTTTCGTTTCCTCTTCTATGTTTATATTTTTCAATATCACATATTTGAAGTCCTACAAGTTTGATTTTCAACACTGAGGATAGTGCTGAGTTCAAGTTTGGGGGAGTTTGCAATTTCATGCATCTTGCCTATCTTTTTATATTGCATTGCAAGCATACATTCTCTTCAAGTTTTTTTTCTACATATTTGCTTGCAGTTCATAGTTAAAAAAATAGAAAAAAAATTTGTTTTTCATAATTGAAAGCTGCATCTTATTTTCTCATGTCTTAGTATTTACTTATTTTCAAGCACTATTCAAGAACATCATGTTAATTAACAAAATTTGAAGCATTACTATTTTATCATTTATCCCCTTCGTGTTGGATAATTGGTTTAAAGAAAGTTGCTTAGTGAAACTATGAATGTTTGATGACAAATCCTATTCATGCTCTTTTTATTATTATTATTAATATGTATATTACATTGATAATAATTATATCCATGTTGAACATTCAAGTGTAGTTGATATTACTAATAAATAGGTACATGTAAAATTATCATCATATACAAAAGAGGGTTAGTGGAGCCCCAAAAAATATGAAGAGGTACAAAAAGGTGTTATCCAGAACTTTGGCGAGTTCGAGTAATTAGATCTGTAGGGGATTCTTGCTTAGCGACCTAAGTGCAACTGTTCTGGGATCCGTCGGTCGAAAGCCTATTACATGGACCACCTTGCGCAATATGAAGAAGTTAATTAGATCCGTAGGGGATTCTTGCTTAGCGACCTAAGGGCAACTGCTCTGGGATCCGTCGGTCGAAAGCCTGTTACATGGACCACCTTGCGCAATATGGAGAAGCACATGAGTACCAAATCAATGAAAAATAAAAAGTGAAAAGAAGTGAAAAAGAAGAATGATGATGAAAAGTTTCTAAGTGATGAAATATAAAAGTAATAAATGAATAAAAGTTCATGTTACACTTGTGTATTCAACATTGATATTTTTATTTTCAATAATTATTTTCTTATTATTCAGAGCTGAATTTGGAGGAGTTTAAAAATGTCTTTCATTCAAAATTTTCACAAAGCCAGATTATTATGGAAAGTGGTGAGACACTTAGACAATGAATGTATAAAATTTAGTGCTAAAAAGACTAGTTGAATGACAGGATGGAAGCAATGATTAACCATTTTGGTTGGAGCTTTACTTTGAACATTGCTTGAGGACAAGCAAGTATGCTTGGGGAGTTTGATGCATGCAAAATATAACATATAATTAGCCATGCATTTAATTACATTTCGATTCCTTTTCATATAGCATGCATCAATTTATGGCCTTATTTGCTTTAATTTTATAAAAATGAAAATCTATCCAAATTATATGTTTTATTGCAGAAATTGGAAGAGAATTGAGTCAGGAATTCACAGAAATAAACGGCACTCAAATCAAAGTTAAAACGGAGCCGAAAAGTGAAATTAGTGAACGCTACGAGCCGATATATGACCGTTAAGGCCCGTTAAAAGACTCATAAGAATCTGATTTGGACACTGTAAGGGCCGTTATATCCATGTTATGGGGCGTTACGAAGGTTATTTTCGAGATTTCTTCAACTTTTCTCGGAGATTTTAAGTCCAGAGTGAACCCAAACTTTATCCTAAGCCTCAGGGATGATTAGGAAATATATTTACTCAAATTTAAAAGAGTTTTAGATGGTTTTAAACACCTATCAAAGTCTATTCCGAAATTACTCTTTTTAACATAAAAAAACTTCGAATCAAATCGAAACTCTACCAAAACTCTTGGGACCCCTAGAGGCTATAAATAGAGGCCCTAAAAGATAGAAAAACGTGGGCTTGTGGACTTGTGTGCTTGGGTGCTTGGTGGTGCTTGAGACTTGGAAATCGTGCTACATTGCAGAGGCAAATTTTAGAATTTTTCGATGTTTGTTCGGGAGAAACTGCGGAGCAACTCAGCGCGTGTACTCTGCAGTGATCTAAATATCATCAAAGGCGAAGAATTCTGTCTTCTAATCATTGTTTGGATGCTCTTTACTCAGATTTTATTATTTCTATCTTTTATGTAATAGAGATATTTAGTTTACTGAGAAAACTGCATGAACCGTTGTTAGATTTGAATTAATATAATATTTCAGTTTCTTTTTATTATGATTGTTGTGCTTATTGCTTTTTACTGATATTATTATATTCTGATATAAGACTACAAACCAAATTTGGGGTGGATAGTTTTAGGATTTAATAATTTTCAGCAAATCGATTCTTAACTTAAAGTTAAAGCAATCATAACACGAAACTAGTAACTCATCGTTTGTGCTAAATTTTGTGTGGTCTATCAGTTTTTGCCCATCGAGGATAACTGTTAGTTTAGGAATTACAAATTAATGTATCTTAATATCTTTCTTAACTGAAGATTAACCCATCGTTTGTGATCTTAAGTTCTGCGAGAATTAAGATAGTTTGACTTACTCAGCGTAGAGGTCATTAATTTAAGTAATCCTAATCCGAATCAAGAACTGAATCTATTCATCATCGTTATAATTCAATCATCATCGTGATTCATGCTAGTAATCATTATCTTTAATCATCCATAATCCTTAGGCTCAACACTAATTTATTTTATTTTCTACTATTTAATTTTGTGCATCCTTATTTTCTATTTTTATATCACAACATCATTCTCTTCCCCTAGTATATTATTAGGATATATTAGATTTAACTAGTTCGTCCGACACTGTACTCTCTATTTATTACTTAATACGACTTGTGCACTTGCTAGCAAATTTATTTGTTACAAAATTAACACATCAATACTGCATAGTCGTATGAAGGATTCTGAAATGAGACTTCAAAATACTGAATGTTTTCTCACACAATTTATTAGTTGTGCATGACTATTATTGTGTTTAACTTTCTCTCTCCCTCTCCTTCCTACTCTATTATACATGTGATATAATTGCTATTGTGTTGGTTTAAATATTAACAAATCGATTTTAAGCTGTCACAATGATTTTCGTAAAATTAATATTTTTAGTTTTACACAAATTCAACCCTCCATCTCGGTGCCTTGTGATCCAAACAAGGTTACTCTTATTTTAAAGATTTAATCATATTTTAGAGAATGACATTGTTTTTTAAAGAAGGCCGTTCTATTTTTCACCTGTCGAGTTTTAAAGACCATTATTTTTTTCTTGAAAAATTAGAATGAAAGCCTATATATGTTCTATTGATTTTGATATGTGAAAAGTTTTAGAAAATGATTCTGAAAAGCAAAAAAAATATAAATGGTGTTTCTATTGATCTTCCATTTTTTGAATGTCTCTTTTCACCTCCTCTCCCTTCAATCCAAAGAGAGGGCTAAGTGAAAAATTGATGATATAGTCCAAAAATATAGTTAAATGATATTGAAAAAAAAAATGGCAACGAAAATGAATCAAAGTTTCATTGTAGCTATAGGGTAAACTAGTACAACAACAACAACAAAAGGCAAGAAAATAATAATTTTATTCCAAGGGAAATTTAATATATGAAATGCCTAGACACACGTAGGGCACGAAATCGACATTACCACCAAGGATGCCTAAGCTCCTTCTGACCCGTTTCATAATTAAATAAATAAGCACCACTAACTTCAATGCTCCATGAGCAGAATTTAGGGCAAACCCTAAAGTCCCTTGACTCCTTATAAACCTCGAAGCTCCCTTCCACAGTTCCAGTGGCACTCTTCCAGCTCATGTAACACCAATACAGCGTATCGCCAAAAAATGCCGGCTTAAACTCCCAGGTGAAGAACTCTTGGTAATTCAGGAGATGCTCGCCAAGATCATCATCCCTTGATTTGCAATGGATGAACAGTGGAATCACCTGGCCCATGTTGTTTGTAATGTTCACATGGCTGGTCGAATAAGCCGTGCCCTCGCCCACGGGGACATGGCTTGACAGCATGGCCAGCAAAGAGGAAATTAGGAAGATGATGAACATGGAAGTAGAGGAGAGGTCACTAAGATTAGCCATGGGGTTCTTCTCTCTTGTTTGTAAGAACTGAGGAGAAAAGAAATAGTTTCTTTTCTAGTACAGTTGGCTTAGTTGAACCCAACGATTTCAGATCTTATATAGGCATGAATAGAAGAGATAAGACTGGATTAATACGAATAGGTTATTTAGTTAACAATAATGGCAATAGTTAATGCAGCAATTATGTCGTGCCATTTAATACGTATTATTTATGTAGGCATATATATGCTGTCAAAGTAAAATAGCAACAAGCAATGTTCATACGTATGTACGTATTCACTAGTTATATATGGATAAGTATTAGCACGCAATATTCAATAGTGAAAAATAACTAGCTGCCTACGTGTTTTATATTCGGATTTGATGTGAAGATTTTCGGAAAACAAATAAATAATCATATATTTCAGAAAGTATGGTTAATTAGTTTTAATAAAATCCATCACCAGTGGGAGAAGATTAAATTCATGATTTAATAATTAAAGTAAATTTATATATTTTTCATTTTTAAGAGGATAAGATTTAGTAAATAATTATATATGTGTTTTCTTATATATTAATTTTTTTACTGAAAATAATGTTAGACGCGCGTAAAGTAATAGGAGAAAGAAAACTGGCATATAATAGCTTTAATGAAGTATTAAAGCAGCCTTAATTAGTAGTGCGTTAATGATACACAACGACACCCATATAAATTTAAAAGGAAACTAAAAAAATAAAAAAAATAGATAAATGAGAATGCAATAATAGAAGATGTTCTAAATTCTAATACACCAATTATTTGTATATTTATTCTTTCATTAAGCCTTGGGAGCCTCCTGTTGGTAGTAAAAAACAATTATTATAACGGACCATCTTTAATAATTAGTTGGCCGAACTATATTTATAATTTAAATTCTCTACAGTTGTAGCATGTTTTTATCATCATCACAATTTATCATAATAGTATTGTGAACATATTGAATGTGTTTTGGGATTTAATTGCTTGCGATGTATATATAGTGAATTACAAAGAGAATTAATATTCTGTAAACTTGGTTGCTATTAATAATTTAATAATTTATTATCATTTTCCTTTATTGTTCATGAAGTTTATTTATTTATTTGATAGATATTAGTTACTATAGTGAAATTACAGGAAATTCATATGAAAGCATGGTGATGAATACTTTACTAGCTTTAATATGTGCTGATGGAATTCTTGCTAATGCATAGCAGTGGTCCAAAGACTCTAGAAAAAAAAATGTGATTTGGGATGGATTTTTCCTAAGAAAATTCCTTAAAATCCACCACAATATGACTATTTGTGACAAATTTCTAACAAATTACGCTCATTTGAAAAACGTTCATTCGCGGTTAAACATGTGACGAATATTAAACTTCGTCGCAACTTAGAACCTATTTATCCATCATAAACTAAGGGTTCATAAGCTTTCACAAATTGTCACAGATGCTTAATAAAATATTCTTTATATGATATTATTATTAATTTATCGACGGTTACGACTTTTGGAAATTGCGGCGGATTTTGCGACGGATGGATATCCGTCGAATATATCGACGTTCCTAATCGTCGAAAAATTAAATAATAATATAATAAATTATATAATTAATTTTTTTATTTCCGACGATCGTGACCGTCGGAAAATCCGTCGAATAAATTTAATAATAATATAAAAAATACATAATTTAATTTTTTTATTTCCGACGATCATAATCATCGGAAAAGTCGTCGGAAATTGCGACTGATGGATATCCGTCGAAAATATCGACGTTCCTAATCGTCGAAAAATTAAATAATAATATAATTAATTATATAATTAATTTTTTTATTTCCGACGGTCGTGACCGTCGGAAAATCCGTCGAATAAATTTAATAATAATATAAAAAATACATAATTTAATTTTTTTATTTCCGACGGTCATAACCGTCGGAAAAGTCGTCGAAAATTGCGACGGATGGATATCCGTCGAAAATATCGACGTTCCTAATCGTCGAAAAATTAAATAATAATATAAATTATTTTCGACGGTCATAACCGTCGAAAAATCCGTCGGAAACGAAACTGTCGAAAAATCCGTCGCAAATTGCGACGGATTTGAAACCGTCGAAAATTATCCGTCGAAAAATTACGATTTTCTTGTAGTGCCTGTACAAAATGCATAATTCACAATTTGAGTGGAATGACTTGCCCTTCACAGTTTATTAAAGACTTCGTCATGTGCATCCTTTGAATAAGATGCTCGACTTCATCACTTTTAAATTCTTCATGAATTTTGATATGAGAAATAGAATGTAAATAAATTTGAGCTTAACTGAAAACAAAATAATCTATAAGAAATTATATTATGGTATGTCTCACTCGCAAATGAATAAATACATCCTTTATTCTTTTTTTTAATGGGTTATTAAAAAGATTCATCTTGAGTCAATTTTGTTTCCAATTTCTTTTCCTAAAATTAATTATCAATCCATTTATTAGATTTATTAATATTTTTGCAATAGTGGTTGTAAATGCACAATCAGTATGCGAACTCCTTGATGGAATACTCCATTTGGTTGTCTTTCTCAGTTCAATTTATATGCTTGAGTCGACCATTTCAACAATAATTTGATCCATACAGTTTCACCTATCCAATGAAATCTTTATTATGAAGCTATGTGTCTTCACTTATCATATAATATTATATTATATTATTTTGACTGTTAAAGTGTCACGGACGTTCTCCACAAATATTACTTTTATGTAATCATGCATCTACTTAAAATATTAATTTAATTTAGATTCTTATATAGTCAAGTTTGTGTGTAGTAATTAACATTTGCATTAAAGCATTATGATAATTACATTATCGATATGCATTATAAAGAAACTATATATGATCATCAAAAATAAATTTTAATATTTGTAAATATTATAATACGCATGTTTAACTATGAATAATTAAAATTAATTAGATGTTAAACACTAACTTTTAGTAAAATAATATGATTGGATCTTCATTAGCTAATAGCCTAATAGGTTTCAAGCAGTTGAAGCTCATCAATTGCTTAGAAATTTATTTTTTCAATCAGCCACATGACATGTTAAAAATTTGAAAATAATATATAAATGAGCTCTTCTTATCATAAGGTAGCTGAAAAAATACTAGGATGAAATCCTCAGAGAAAGGGCCGAAAGAAATTCATCAAGGTTGCTAGTTTATGGTGAACTCTCTGATTCGAAACTGACCTTCAACTTTAGATGATCATTTCTTCATAGTTCATCTTCCATAAATTCTGATATTTTGTGTGATTCGTATTTTCGAAGCTTTCTATGACCATAAGAATCATCTAAAAAGGACTTTTACAAAGAAAATTATGAACACAACATGAAAGGTCACTCATTCTGTCTCAAGCCAGAGAGATCTGTCTTATAAATTAGGACATGATTATGTTAAACTGAATTAGGGTTTTAATTTTATATATATTTAATTATACTTCATAATGGTTCAGTTATAAATGGAATAATCCAATTTAGACTTGTATACATGGAGAAATGAATTTTTCATTTCGTATGTCTTATTCTGTCTAGTTTCAAGACATAGATAAAACATGAGCTGAATTGATTATTTTTATTAGAAAGATATTCAACGAATTAAATTCTACAATTTTTATTACTAAAGAATACGGAAGTTTATATTTTAAGAAAATTATGGTCTTAAAAAATAGACAAATGTATAAATTATTCTTTCAATATCATACAGTCTACTAGAATACAAACTCTAGGTCAATTTGCCTAGACTTTTATTAATTATCCACTGAAAATTAGATTATGATATTTATAGGTTGACCACCTTAGTAAATCTAGTTTCTAATTCATCTAGAATCAAAATATTCGAGATCATGGTTAAGAAGTTATGAATTAATTATTAACAAACACTTAGTTTAAAAATCTGAGGTAACACCTAATCAAGCTTTGGGGAGATTGGAGAGTATTAAGTAGTTTGAAGCGTGTAATAGCATATGAACATGGATACCTGAGATTGAATACTAATATCTATAAGAAACTATGTGCATTATAAGATGCATAATCTACATGAGATTGATCATGTGTTGCATATTATTATTAATTGTAGCAATTGAAAAATGAAATAGCATTATTTCTTATAGGAAATCATGCTACAAGTGAAAGGAAGAAAATCTAGTAAATCTCTTTGAAAGGATAAAATATAAGGTGAGTGAGTAAATTTATAACATAACAAAAAGATATATGTTACTTTTTATTTATTGTTATTGATGAAACATATCTTGGACTATGAAAGATATTTATAATATGTTTTAATAACTCCATATGAGATAAAGTAAACTCTTACATGAAAATATTTTAGGGAACAATGCTTGTGAAGTTATAAGTTTTACTTGATCATGGTATATGATTATGACATATGTATTTTGATATTATTAAACTCTTTGTATTCATTGGTCATGCTGGTTGAAAAAGGTCTTTGAGACCTCATTCGATATACATAAAGTCTTTATGACGTATATCTGATGTCTTTGTCCTTTGGGGGATGATCTGCATGCATTCGAAAGTCATGATTGTGAAGTTATGCTTAATTGTATAACACATGATCATTGAGAGATACATATTAACTCATGTTATGCTCTACGTAATGGGGATACATATTGACTCATTATATGCTCTGCATATCCGAGACTCATGATTATGAAGTTCTGTTTAATTGTATGACACTTGATCATGGAGGGATAAGTATTGACCCATGATGAGTATGTGCAATGACACATATGTGGAGTTTAATTATAAATATGATGATATCTTGAGTTACTTTATTTATGTGAAAGTTCATATGATTTGATAACCTATGATATATGTGTTATGCTTTAAATGTTTCTCATATGGAAAGTATTATTATTTAAATATTATATGCACTCGTATTTCTCCTATGTTGTACGTTTATTTCACTCATTGGATAAACGATTGTTGCTCACATTACCTTGTTAAATTTTTCAGATAATTCTAAGTTCTCGAGTTGAGGCAACTCGAAACTTGCCTTTAATGCATATAGAAGACGTCGAGTCGGAGCACTTTGATTTCTCTTTCATTTTTATTTTTATTTTTTGAAAGCATGCATTTATTATATAAGTACATGTGTTGAAATAGATGATAATAGAAGTAATTTGTGAAGTGATACGATGTGCTATATGTTAGGTAGTGTGTGAAATTAAAATGACGAGAATGATATGTTTTATATCATTTTATTAAAATTCGATTAATACAATTGTGTTTGTTATTTGTATTAATAAGTAACATCATTAAATAAGGGAGGAAATTTTGTCAAATTTATTTTGAAATAATTAAATAAGATTCAGAATTACAATAATTAAAATTAAAAGTTAGTCATGAATTAGTTGGATGTGACGTTAAGTCGTCGAAAGTGTTAATGAATTCTCTTGCCGTCAAAATTTTTTACGATGCCGATCGTCGAAAATATAAATATTAAATAATAGTAGTAATATTCATAATAAATTAATAATGTTGGGTTTTTGGACTGCCATTGTCATCAGAACTTTTGACAAAGCTACAACCCTCAAAATTTTTAGTGATTAATTATCCGCCACTAGTACATATGAGAGTTATCGTCGGTAATATATTTTCGATAGTCACTCTATCCATTGATTTTGGGAAGATTTTATATCGATCGTAAAATCATTCACAATTTAAGAAGAATTCATAATCGTCACAAACATTTTTACCTCAAAATTAATATTTAGGAGAAATGCTAGACTACTTGTGCTGATCTTGTTGCATAGTGGACTGCAAGTGCAAGCAAAAGTATTAAGAGGCTTTGGCTGAAGACTCGAATCACTGCACTCTTGAACTCTTGAACCACTTCTCATTTGCTCTCCATGCCACATTCCACATGCTGTACTGTACATGATCACCCAAAAGGATGGGTTTCATTGCAAGGGCACTTCAATATTTACATTTTTTTATCTTGTGTGTGTTTCCCGCATCATCTACGTAAACGTGATGGAAAGAGAAAGATGCATGCATATAAATGTTTTCTTAAAAGAATACAGAAAATAAAAGCAAAAATATATAAAATGGAAAGGGGATGCACGTAGCAGCTGCTATTGCATGTTCGATGTTGATGGTTGCCTGAACCAGGTGTATACGTGATGGCAGCATCATGTACATGCACTGATTTCCTCTTCCTCATCTCCTGATGCCTCTTTTTTCTTCTCTCTTCAGCTATCAACATTATATACGTTCCTTTTATAGGCTTAATAATTTGTTTGCTAACACGTTCAAATTAGTTTTATGTACTTTCCCAACATTACATGTTCATTAATAATAACAATTAATTCTCAGTTTCTTTCCAAAATTTACATAATAACAAGAACGAAAACTGTTACTTGTTTTCTCGTCCCTGACAGCATCCGCCATGGTGATCTCTTGTGCAGATATGGTGTTGCCATGCATCAGTTTCTCAGTTTCTTTCTTTCTTTTTTTTTTTTTTGTTATTTTAATGTCGATTCCCTTCCTCTTTTTGAACTATAAGTATACATTTATTGCATTTCTATTTTTTTATTACATATCTTGAGTCTCTTTTTATAACGTTCCTTTAATTAGCTCAATATATTCTTATTTGATTGCATTGTCAATATTTTTAATATATGAATATTTGCCCTCCGTTTAGAGACTGACGTAATCCTTGGTCATTAAAACTGCAATATTTAAGTGACTAATCTAACTTTAGTCACTATAACTTGATTTTGGGGTGAATATTCGTTGACTGGTGACTAAAAGATGTTTTTAGGGACCGAGAGTACTTGGTCGTTAAATCATTGGTCAAATCATATTTTTATTGTAGTGATATATACATATATACCATATCGTATACGGTATACCAATTGTTAACCATTTCAATTGGATGATTATAGCTTTAATATATATCCCCACCGCCTTTTGCTTTCTCTCTCCTCTCACTGTATGCCAATGTGCATGTGTGTCACGGGACATTTTTTCGTGACACGAAACGTGAAGCCTTGCGGCACCAGTGCCGTTCAACTTATAGTTCTCGGTCGCTCAACGTCGAAACCATGGAACACATGCAGTCTTCCCGCACTGCGTAATATTACAGAGTACTAAGTTATTCGTCCTTAGGACATTTATCTTGTAAGATCTCCTTATGAATGATCAAGTAGGTGACGTTATCCATAGGGTACATTTTTTGCATCTTCAATATATAACAAGACTCCTATACTAATGGTACATTAGGAGGAGTTCACTAGTGCCTTCTGAGACCCAATTGTATGTTATGTTTCATCATATTTAATACAAGTAAGTTTTTCTTTAATTCTAGTGTCATGATTTTGAGCGTGGGGTGGTAACCCACATCAGTGTCCCTTCGTGGCGTCTCGATCATAAAATTTTCGTTGCAAATTCAAAATAGGCTTAGCTAGGTGCCTATCCGCCTAGTCGCCACACGTGATCTAGTGTCCGAGAATGGCCCCGTGACAAGTGGCATCAGAGCAGTTCTTCCTGCTCGAATTACCCAACGACGATAACTCGCTTGTGTCGTCGCAACGTGCCCTTGCGTAGGAAAAGTGCTTCCACTCAAATACTCCATCACGCCTAGGCGCACTGGTACCATGGTCTTTGATCGTGGACGCCAACGAGAAATGCGTGGAAAGCTTCATCGTCGCATGTCTAGTCGTGCCCTGCAGCATGTTTCTCATACACCCATGTCGTGTCAAGGAACGTCCATCATGCACACCCCGCCTAACCGGGACGATCATGCGTCGCTCACTCGAGTAGATCAACCATCCCAGGTATATAGTCGGGAATCTTGAAGTGTCGCACTGCGTCAAGAGTGGTCGTATGCTCCGCATGATGGTCTTGCGCTACTCATACCATGAGATCGCGTACACAAACATCGTGTAACTCGGAGGACCCTTGTCACATTCAGGGACTGTCGGTCATGTACTATCGTGACGGCTTGGCGTTGGTCGGTATTTCGTTACGTCGCATCGCATGCCCAGTCATGCAACGTGAAGTGCACAATCGCTTCACGGGAGAAGTTGACTCAAGTTTAAGCATCAAGGTTCATGGTCCCTTTCGGCTAAGGAGCATCAATCGTAAGCATCTTGTCATATCGCAGCATCGCCTGCCACGCCACGATGACTTTCAAGAATAGAGCACAGCGTTGATTACTTTCAAACACTTGCAGACGAGTTGTCAGCCTTGCCTGCCTCGTCAAGTGTCGCATCGCAAGCGGCGTGATGTCATCCATCAAGGGTTGGGATGAACCTGCTACATGCCAAAGCAAATCGACGCCGCAATCCAATGACCAATTTGACGAATGGTCTGAGCGTCGAGCATCGACAAACCTTGGCATGCTGCTGTCAAACGTTTCACCGCCAACCGAAGGAAGGAGTACCATTTCCTTTTGGACAATGCCACAAGCAATCGAAGCAGCCTCCAAGGATCGCAATCCAAATGTTTAGAAGGACACACTGACAATGTCATCCCTCCTAATGGAGATGGAGGTGGTATTGGGAGCTCATGCCATGAGTTCACCAACCGCAATCCGCTTGTCCAAGTGGAGCGTCTTCACGAGCACCCCATGGTTCGTTGAAGATCCGGAATGACTATTCTTTCACAAGGGTCAGTCGTCCAGCGGACAAGTATGTCAAAGGTGCATGATCCTTGCCGACAGTGTAATGACATTATTTAGTCCAGACTGTGGACGGGCGAGTATCCAAGGTGCATTCTCTTCGTGAATGAGCACAAAGATCTCAACCCGTCCATACCTAAAGGTATTGCCTAAGCTTCAAAGGAGGTCTCAGGATCAGAAGAAGGCATATCCCAAGAACCCTGCAAGATGTGACAAACTCAGGATGGCGTTGTCATCGCGACAATGTAGAATGTGGCAAACATGGATCCCATCGAGACGTGGGATAGAGGAAGTGACAGCTCATCAATTATGCAAGCCCTGACAAGTTGGGACTGGAGGTCAAGATCGCTTTGTTCAGCATCGGCCAGATGGACATGTTGAAGGAGGACGTGAAAGATATCACCGAGCTCTGCATACAGTGTTCCCAGGAGGATGAAGACCCAGCGTTAGTGTTCTTCAAACATAGGGGTTAAAGCTTTGGACTAGGACGGAGTTGAAACGACAGGATCGCCCAACTTCCACTCGCTAGCCTGTCAAGGCGTTCATGCCAAGACAAGTGCCATACCACCAAAGCCCTTGGGTAAGGGCAATGGTGGAGGAGAGAAGTGCAAGTCGCAAAGATGAAGCTATTATGCCAAAGACAACTCATCGAAGCAGGAGGATCAAGTTGAACCACAGGAACGTGGGGAGACTCCCGTCGCTCACTATAGTGACTTGAAGTGGACAAGGTAGAGAATGTCATATCTGAGAACCTTGCTCTACCTCGAACCATCGAAATATCAGATGACTGCCAAGGGTATGGTGGCCCCGCACTCGACACTCGACGGATAAAGAACTCCATGTTGCAGCCATCTGCAACATAGAGACAATGAGTTGAACCACGAGGGAACGTGGGGAGACTCTCGTCGCACACCATGGTGACTCGGAATGGACAAGGCATGGATTGTCATATCAAAGAACCTTGTCCCGCCTTAGGATAGTCGAAACATCAAGTGATCACCAAGGAGGAGGTGGTCCTGCACTCTTCATTCGACGGAGGAATGGAAGACTCTACGTTGCAGCCGTCTGCAATATAGAGACATTGAGTCAAGCCCACAAAGAGACCTAAAGCATCCCTAAGCATCCGTGGAAAGACTTTTGTCGCTCCTCATAATGACCCAAAGCACCCAAAGCAGACAAGTTGCAAATGTCGTTATCGAAGAGCTTGTACTGTTTCAAACCGTCAAAATTTCAGAACGATCATCGAGTGTGAGATGGTTCCGTACTTCTCATTCGATGGAAGGGGGATCTTGTGTTGCAGCCACCCGCAACATAAAGGCATCGAGTCAAGTTATGCAGGTCGAATGACGAGACTCTTCATCGTGTTATGCACGACCCTAAAGCAACTCTTTTCTGAGCTATTCCCGAAGGCATACAAGAGTTGTTTCACTCCAAAGAAGCCAAACCACACAAGTTGACGCTGCGCAAGTCGAAGAGAAGTGAAGCCAACAGAGACTTGATGGACGGATAGTTGCTTGATGAAGTCAGATCGCACATGGCGGACTCCACTGGTGCAGCACAAGTAATGACCCCGAATTGGACGAATGATTAGCAAGCGAAGCAGGGCTGAGGGAGGAGTCCTCAGCGAGACCCCAAGGAGCGGGCATTCCTGGCGCTACGCGATGGAGCGGGCATTCCTGACGCTGCGCGATGGAGCGGGCATTCCTGGTGCTGCGCGATGCTGGTGAGGTAGAAGTAAAGGCAAAGAAGACAGAATTAAACGAGACAAGCGAAGTCAAGACTGAAGAGAAGGCCCCGAGGAAGCCCGGACAATGGCGTCGGGGGCGTCATCAACTTTGGTGGGGAAGAATGTCACGGGCATTTTCCCATGACACGAAGCGTGAAGTCTCGCGGCACTAGTGCCGCTCAACTTATAGCTCTCGGCTGCTCAGCGTCGAAACCATGGAATACATGCAGCCGTCCCGCACTGCGTAATATTGTGGAGTACCAAGTTATCCGCCCTTAGAGCATTTGTCTTGTAAGGCCGTCCTTATGAATGGCCAAGTAGGTGACGTTACCCATAGGGTACGTCTTTTGCATCTTCAATATGTAACAAGACTCCTATACCTACGGTACACCGGGAGTAGTTCTGATAGTGATATTTGGGTTTCTAGTGATAACTTGCTGAAATTAAAGGAAAAGTCAATTTTTTTCATTTTTTTGGTCTCCCAACTCACTAGCTGCAAGTGCACAGGTAAGTTGTAGTAGACTCATGTTGTCGTATCCACAAGAATTTGAAGTCTAAGACACCCTAAAACAATTTAGATTAATTCTACTTAAGTGGCTAAAAATAGATTTTTAATGAATAGTGAAACAGATTTTTTTATGGAAAGTGAAATGATAACTGGTTTTTGGGTTTTGGAAATTCTTGCAAAACAGAATTATAAATGCTAAATTGAAGTCTAAAAATGTTCAACTATCTATGAGGAAGGTTCTTCTAGGATTTGGGGTTCATCTAAATTAATTCAGGATGGAATGGAACAAGTTATCACTAAATGTCCAACTTTTGATTCAACTTGAAAATGGTTGTTCCCACAGCTCAATTGGCCTCTAACTAAGCAATATATGATTATATAATTGTTAGCTAGGTTGAATCAAAAGAGGGTCCTCACTGAAAATCAAGTTATCATTGGGCTCAAAAGAAAGTTCAATGTTGATTTTTTTTGCAATTCAAGGAAGTTTGGAATGATAACTTGCATTTGCAATCATAAAAAGATGGAATCATTCCAATCAACCAAACCAGGATAGAATATACTCAATAATGGTGCTTGTGTTCCATGATTCATCTCTGAATTCAAGGGATTCAAAATCAACCTCTCGGTTGCAAAGTAAATTGAAATCCACACAAACACACTCAATTGGAAATGCAAAACATATGGCCACATGAGTTCACAATTTCCATTGCTCCTTGGTCAATCTCTAGATCTCAAGGAAGCCCTTAAGACTACCTCACAGTAGTGGATTAAAATGAGAGTTGACAAAGAAAATCAGAAGTTAGAAAAATGAGAAAACAGAAATCAGCATTTCAGAAAAATCAGCAATGTGGATTGATGGAATTCAAGTTTGCCAAATGCCCCTTGACTCATCTCTGGACTACAAGGGATTCCTAGAGTACACATCTTAGTGATTTGAATAAAATAGGGATTAACAATTGGCAAATCAGATCCAAAAAATCAGAAAATAGAATTAGAATCAAACTAAGAAATCACATTTTGGAAAAATCAGATTTGAATTCTGAATTGTCAAAGATCTTGATTCATTTCTGAATAAGATCAGGGCATATATTAGCCTCTCAACAATTCAATTAATCCAATCCTTGATGACAATCAGATCCAAAAGCCCAGAAAATCAGATTTGGAATTCAGGAAACCAAAAAAACATGAAATCAGTAATTTAGAAATCAGAACTTTAAACCAATGGAGATCTAACTTACCAATTGATTCTTGACCCATCTCTGGACTACAAGACATCCCTAAAGTTCACTTATCAGTGAAGGGAATGATTCAGGAAACTCAATTGGTGAAATCAGATTCCAATGAGGAATCAGAAAAATCAGA
Organism: Pontederia crassipes; assembly: GCA_030549335.1. Classification (NCBI taxonomy): domain Eukaryota; kingdom Viridiplantae; phylum Streptophyta; class Magnoliopsida; order Commelinales; family Pontederiaceae; genus Pontederia; species Pontederia crassipes. The sequence goes on from CM060190.1 coordinate 45,511,761, forward strand.
ATTCTTATTTCTATTCAGGAACTAGTGGAAAAATTTTGGTTTGAGTCAAATGATTGTCCAAACAATCTTGATTCATTCCTGAACAAGATAGGGACAATAACAACATTCCAATGACTCAATTAACTAGATTAGAAATGAAGAATAGATTCTGATATTTATAGGAATCAGATTCAGAAATCAGAAAACTGAAATTCAGAAATCAAGAAACTAAATCAGAAATCAGATTTGCAATTGAATGAAATCAGAAAACTAACGTTAACTCTTAATTCACTTCTGTAGAATGATTAGATCAAGTAATACTTCTCAGTCATTGGTTACAATTAGATCTAATAGTAGCATAGCATAAATCAGTACAGAAGTTTCTGAAATCTGAAAATCAGAAATGATTCAGTGTAGGAATTATAAAGCAGTCCATATCCATCCAAAACTAATCTAAACTACTACCCTATCCTAGAAGAAATGGAATTTAGCTCATCATATTTACAAGATTTGACATCAAATAGGATAAGAAACAGATACAATTCATGGTTCTTTGAAGCTTCTCGGCCAGCAGCTCCTCCAACAGAATCAATCCATCCTTGCTTGCCTTCAAACCCTTGAATGATCAGCCCCCTTCTCCTCCAGAAAAATCCATCTTATATATCACTTCTTTCCATCCTTTGATCAGCATCTAAATGTTCTAATCCTCCTGATTAAGCCACCTGTCCATCTGCAGAAATTTCAGCAGTGACAGCTTCCCTTTTGTGCAGGAAAAAGTAGTGGTCCCCCTACTTTTTTCACCTTTTGGCCACCTTTTCTTCTTGCTACAAAAATCCAAACAGCAAGCATCAAAGCTCTTGAGTAGTATTTTGACAAATAAGGATTAGGATAATGCTGATAACTAGTTCAATTATCAGATGGGGTTATGTGTTGTGCAAGAATGAAAACTTATATCGATATGAATGAATTCAAGGGCCCGGAATGATAACTTTATGGAAATCTTGGAAAATGTCCTAATATGGGTGGTTCAAAGCATTTCAGGCATCAAATTGATTAGAGTGACAAGTGAGTGAGGTCAGAAATCAAATATGAATGAGATTCCTAAAGAGTGATAACTTGAGTGCCCCAAAAATGATAACTTATATGACTTAAAAACGATAACTTGTCATAACTTGAGTTTTGATTATCCAAATGTGATGAAATTTGACCAGCAATGAATTAAAACAATAATAAGATGATTGCTTAAGGTCCTTGTGCAGAATTAATGGTTTTGCATGTCGAAATGATAGAATTGCCCTTTAACGATAACTTGGCACTTGAAAAATGATAACTTGTTCAAATGGACTTAAAACTTTGCACAAGTTGAGATGTGACTATCCAAATATGATTTATACATGATAATGATAGATTTAGGACAAGAAAACCATTGAAAATAAGTTCATTCAAAATAATAACTTGACACTTATGAATGATAACTTGTCCTCAAAATGATAACTTATCATAGAATTTAAATATTAATGGATTTTGGCATTTCAGAACCTCTATGCACATGGAAATAAGTATGAAATGAGGAATATCAACTAGTTATCACAATGTTTGCATTCCAAGTATAATTGGCCCAAAAATAGGCAAAAGTGGGACTTGATATATATGAATTGCATCTAAAATGGGTAAAATCATATAGTGATCAGCAAGTGATCAAACTCCCCCAAGCTTAGCCTTTTGCTTGTCCTCAAGAAAAACATTCAGAAATTAAGGACAAACTTGAATTAAAAGTCCACAAATGAAGTAAAGATTAGCTGAATTGAATCCAATGAGTTTCCCACTTTGCCAACACTTCATTCTTTCCAAAAACTCAATTTCTAGCTAGGGAATCACAGAGGTTAAAGCAAATTTAAGCCATGGAAGAAGTACTAGCAATAACATGTTTGAATTGTAGGAATTGTCAACTTTACAAAGGGGTTGAACTACAAATCTCTTCATGAACAGGTTTTCAATTGATTAAACAGGTTTAACACCTTACTTTTATTCATGAAATGCATATAAATAGATTTAGCACCTGATTTTTATTCATGCTTTCTTTAGGAGAGATTCCTTTGGAAGTTTTGCTCTCCTAAATTTTTTTCTTTTCTTTTTGCATTGAAGAGAGATTCCTTTGAAAGTTTTGCTCTCTTCCTTTTTTCTATGCATGCATATGACTTTTTACTTTTCCTTTTTTCATTTTTCTATCATGTTCATGAAGTGAGTAATAGTTCAAACTCAAGTATAGTTTAGATCACTTTATCCAAAAAGTCAAGTTTTCCTATTTAGCATGGCAGCAAGAGCCTTGACTCCCTTCTAAAAATCTGATATTACTAATTACATCCATAAGTATCAACTAGTGTGACCCACAAAAAGAAAAAAATTTCAGCTAAAAATTTCATTCAAATGCATCTGAATTCATAATGTCAATTAAAGCAAGAAGGCTAATGGCCAAGTTGGCCACTTGATATTGGAGTGCACCCACTGTCAAAATAAAGTATTCTACCCATTTTAGAGTCAAAATGAATTCAGAATTGAGTTTGGTCCAAAAATTGATAACCGAGTGATAACTAGTGAAAACCAATGATAACCTGGTATGATTTATGATATGAACATTAAAATCAATTGAAAATATGGTGTAAAAGTTAGAAAAGCACCAGGTTTCCTCCCCCAAGCTTATTCTCAACACTGTCCTCAGGGTTGAAAAATAAAGGCAAGGGAGAGGGGTGGGTGGGATTGAAATGCATTAAATTGGACATTTGAATTCTCTTGGCACTTCATCCAGAAACTTTGGGTGGTTTAATCTTCATTAGTAGCAATTAATCCTGCATATAAACAAAGATATCAATTGGTATGGCAGATTTGCAACTAATCAGATTTTTTAGTGCAAATTTTAACATTGCATTGGGAATTTCTAAACTTCACTGAAATTGGTCTATAATAGATTTGGACAACTGATATGGGTGTAAATTCAGATGATGATATGATCAATGAAGCATAATGAGAAAGATAATATCAGTTATCATTAAGTTTTCAGTGTGAAAATCAGAAATAGGGATAAGGGTACTCCCTGAATTTGAGAATTGTGAATTGAACATGTTCCTCATCACTTATTCCTGCAAAAACAGAAAGATTAGGTAGATAATGGCTTGAGTTACCTCCCAAGAAGTGCCTTTCTTTAATGTCTTTAGCTAGACATTGTTACAACTCTTGATGTCAAGGAGATTTAAATAGTGTGATATGATCAAGTAGAGATCTCAATCTGTGGACAGCTTTACTAATCAAGTATGGATCTCTTAGTTTCACAATATTTGACCTTCTTTTTTCAGTTGGATGTATCCCTCCTTCATTGTACTAGAAATATACTAACTTCTCATTCCATAACTTCTCATCTATGACATCTGAATCTCCTGGATCACCATCTTGTTTAAACAACCATTTCTTCAATGGTCTCTTTAAATGCAGCATTGTTGGAAGATCTTTGAGCTCTTGGTTCCATCTTTCAGTAGGCAAGCAATGATCTTCCTTCATTGAATGTTCAATTTCTTCTACAAATCTGAATTCTGCTATAGCCTCTATTTGGAAAGAAATTTCTTCTACTTTTGTATCCTCCTTGGTCATTTCAGTTTCATCATGTGGCTTTGCTGTCATAACCAGTTGCCCAATAGAAAATGAGATGGGTGAGACTTTGGAACTTTGAATGACTTCAAATGAATTAGTGCTTGCTTCAAGTTCAGGCCACTTCTTCTTTTTTGATGTTTTTTCATCTTTGACAATAAGATGTTGACATTCTTCAACTGATCCATGATGGTTTGTGGAGCAAATTGCTTCAAGTAGAACTTTTAGACAGTTGGATGCAGGAGGTGACTCATCTTTAGGGATAGACAATAAGTGAATTGAGTTGCAGCCCTCATCACAATGGAGTGTATCTGATAGTTTCTCCAAAGAATCAAAATCAGGGTCTTCTATAATTAATTCTTCATTGGATGGGAACCTTATAAGTGGATCTTCAATGTGATTTATTGCTGGTATCATTGGAGTAGCTTTTTCAATAACTTCAGCAACATCATCTTGTTTCTTGGCTTGTTCTATAAGTGTGATAGACTCCTTTTCAATTTCAGCCTCCATGACTACTTCTTTTTCTTCATTCATCTCTTTCTCAATTCCCATCTTCATTTCCTGAATTTCTTCTTTCAGAAGGGAAGATTGAATTTGTAGGGCTTCTTGACTGGACTGCAAACAAAGCTTGGCCTCCAATCCAGCTCCAAGAACATCTACTTTCATACATATTGTTTTTAAGTTTGCAAGTTGCTCGTCCTGCCGCCTCATGAAGTTCTCCAACATAATCTTCATTTCTGACTTTATGGATTGATTAAGTGATTGCTGATTTTCTGAAATATCCATGGTAGCAACCTGAAAATTTGACTCTTGACCTTGATTGTGATGGTAATACAAATGATTTTGTGAGTCATAAACATAAGGATTGCTGCTTGAGAAGTCTTGCTCAGGATTCCAATAATTTGAAACATAATTACTACTAGTTGAGAAACATTCCTCTTGATTCCAGTAATTAGAACTTTCATGATCATATGAGGCATACATGTAAGCATTACAGGGCTGTTGAAATTGTGGTGATCCTTGATTGCAATGAACTGGTGATGGTTCTTCAACTATAGAATTCAATTCCTCCTGGCTCAAGGGTGTTTCACTTGATTGATAATAGTCATAGGACCAAGTTTGCCAACTCATATCCATCTTTTCTTCTTTCTCTCTCAGAAGTCAAATTCATAATTTTCTGCAATTGCTGGGTGGATAACATCCCTAAATGTCCTAGGAGCAGCCTTGTTTTGATCGGTAGCCTCCTTCTCAAAAGTTCTTCTCCTAGCCTCTTCTCTTTGCAATCTCCTTCTCCTATTGAATCTTCTTTCAGTTGAGGATCAGATAGGTAGAGGTCTACTTGAAGTTCCAAATCTGCATAAAATCAATTCAGAAGTATCAATTTCATAAAAAGAAAGAAATCTGTACAGAATTGAAAAGAAAAAAAATTCAGAATGATAACTTGCAAAAACTGAAAATTGGCCTAACAAATAAACTAAAAACTAATCTAAAACTAATCTAAACTATCTAAGTTAGCCTAATTGACCTCAAATCCCCGGCAACGACGCCAAAAACTTGATAGTGATATTTGGATTTTCTAGTGATAACTTGCTGAAATTAAAGGAAAAGTCAATTTTTTTTCATTTTTTTGGTCTCCCAACTCACTAGCCGCAAATGCACAGATAAGTTGTAGTAGACTCAGGTTGTCATATCCACAAGAATTTGAAGTCTAAGACACCCTAAAACAATCTAGATTAGTTCTACTTAAGTGGCTACAAATAGATTTTTAATGAATAGTGAAAACAGATTTTTTTATGGAAAGTGAAATGATAATTGGTTTTTGAGTTTTGGAAATTCTTGCAAAACAGAATTATAAATGCTAAATTGAATTCTAAAAAGGTTTAACTATTTATGAGAAAGGTTCTTCTAGGATTTGGGGTTCATCTAAATTAATTAAGGATGGAATGGAACAAGTTATCACTAAATGTCCAACTTTTGATTCAACTTGAAAATGGTTGTTCCCACAGCTCAATTGGCCTCTAACTAACAATATATGATTATATAATTGTTAGCTAGGTTGAATCAAAAGAGGGTCCTCACTGAAAATCAAGTTATCATTGGGCTCAAAAGAAAGTTCAATGCTGATTTTTTTTTCAATTCAAGGAAGTTTGGAATGATAACTTGCATTTGCAATCATAAAAAGATGGAATCATTCCAATCAACCAAACCAGGATAGAATATACTCAATAATGGTGCTTGTGTTCCATGATTCATCTCTGAATTCAAGGGAGATTCAAAATCAACCTCTCGGTTGCAAAGTAAATTGAAATCCACACAAACACACTCAATTGGAAATGCAAAACATATGGCCACATGAGTTCACAATTTCCATTGCTCCTTGGCCAATCTCTAGATCTCAAGGAAGCCCTTAAGACTACCTCTCAGTAGTGGATTAAAATGAGAGTTGACAATGAAAATCAGAAGTTAGAAAAATGAGAAAATAGAAATCAGCATTTCAGAAAAATCAGCAATGTGGATTGATGGAATTCAAGTTTGCCAAATGCCCCTTGACCCATCTCTGGACTACAAGGGATTCCTAGAGTACACCTCTCAGTGATTTGAATAAAATAGGGATTAACAACTGACAAATCAGATTCCAAACAATCAGAAAATAGAATTAGAATCAAACTAAGAAATCACATTTTGGAAAAATCAGATTTGAATTCTGAATTGTCAAAGATCTTGATTCATTTCTGAATAAGATCAGGGCATATATTAGCCTCTCAACTATTCAATTAATCCAATCCTTGATGACAATCAGATCCAAAAGCCCAGAAAATCAGATTTGGAATTCAGGAAACCAAAAAAAACATGAAATCAGTAATTTAGAAATCAGAACTTTAAACCAATGGAGATCTAACTTACCAATTGATTCTTGACCCATCTCTGGACTACAAGACATCCCTAAAGTTCACTTATCAGTGAAGGGAATGATTCAGGAAACTCAATTGGTGAAATCAGATTCCAATGAGGAATCAGAAAAATCAGAATTCTTATTTCTATTCAGGAACTAGTGGAAAAATTTTGGTTTGAGTCAAATGATTGTCCAAACAATCTTGATTCATTCCTGAACAAGATAGGGACAATAACAACATTCCAATGACTCAATTAACTAGATTAGAAATGAAGAATAGATTCTGATATTTATAGGAATCAGATTCAGAAATCAGAAAACTGAAATTCAGAAATCAAGAAACTAAATCAGAAATCAGATTTGCAATTGAATGAAATCAGAAAACTAACGTTAACTCTTAATTCACTTCTGTAGAATGATTAGATCAAGTAATACTTCTCAGTCATTGGTTACAATTAGATCTAATAGTAGCATAGCATAAATCAGTACAGAAGTTTCTGAAATCTGAAAATCAGAAATGATTCAGTGTAGGAATTATAAAGCAGTCCATATCCATCCAAAACTAATCTAAACTACTACCCTATCCTAGAAGAAATGGAATTTAGCTCATCATATTTACAAGATTTGACATCAAATAGGATAAGAAACAGATACAATTCATGGTTCTTTGAAGCTTCTCGGCCAGCAGCTCCTCCAGCAGAATCAATCCATCCTTGTTTGCCTTCAAACCCTTGAATGATCAGCCCCCCTTCTCCTCCAGAAAAATCCATCTTATATATCACTCTTTTCCATCCTTTGATCAACATCTAAATGTTCTAATCCTCCTGATTAAGCCACCTGTCCATCTGCAGAAATTCCAACAGTGACAGCTTCCCTTTTGTGCAGGAAAAAGTAGTGGTCCCCCTTACTTTTTTCACCTTTTGGCCACCTTTTCTTCTTGCTACAAAAACCCAAACAGCAAGCATCAAAGCATCAAACCCAAACACCTTTCCATCCTTGCTACAAAAACCCAAACAACTTCAATTATCAGATGGGATTATGTGTTGTGCAAGAATGAAAACTTATATCGATATGAATGAATTCAAGGGTCCGGAATGATAACTTTATGGAAATCTTGGAAAATGTCCTAATATGGGTGGTTCAAAGTATTTCAGGCATCAAATTGATTAGAGTGACAAATGAGTGAGGTCAGAAATCAAATATGAATGAGATTCCTAAAGAGTGATAACTTGAGTGTCCCAAAAACGATAACTTATATGACTTAAAAATGATAACTTGTCATAACTTGAGTTTTGATTATCCAAATGTGATGAAATTTGACCAGCAATGAGTTAAAACAATAATAAGATGATTGTTTAAGGTCCTTGTGCAGAATTAATGGTTTTGCATGTCGAAATGACAGAATTGCCCTTTAACGATAACTTGGCACTTGAAAAATGATAACTTGTTCAAATGGACTTAAAACTTTGCACAAGTTGAGATGTGACTATCCAAATATGATTTATACATGATAATGATGGATTTAGGGCAAGAAAACCATTGAAAATAAGTTCATTCAAAATAATAATAACTTGACACTTATGAATGATAACTTGTCCTCAAAATGATAATTTGACATAGAATTTAAATATTAATGGATTTTGGCATTTCAGAACCTCTATGCACATGGAAATAAGTATGAAATGAGGAATATCAACTAGTTATCACAATGTTTGCATTCCAAGTATAATTGGCCCAAAAATAGGCAAAAGTGGGACTTGATATGTATGAATTGCATCTAAAATGGGTTAAAATCATATATTGATCAGCAAGTGATCAAGTTCACTAGTGCCTTCCGATGCCCAATTGTATGTTATGTTTCATCATATTTAATACGAGTAAGCTTTCCTTTAATTCTAGTATCATGGTCTTGAGCGTGGGGTGGCAACCCACATCGGTGTCCCTTCGTGGCGTCTCGTGGTACCTCGGCTGCCCCTTCGGACTTTAAGCACACAAGCGCATGCATTAGCGCCGCAATGCACTAATGCCACGGTCCCATGATGAGTAGTCCAACACTCTAGTCATATCCGTGATTGAATGTCTATAAGAGCGACTCTCGGCATAGTCGTCTCGATCATAAAACTTTCGCTACAAACTCAAAACAGACTTGGCTATGTGCCTATCCGCCTAATCGCCACATGTGATCTAGTGTCCGAGAATGATCCCATGACATATGTACATATGTAAGAGTGAGGGAGAGAGAGAATCAAAGAGGACACACATTATCTATATTATATTAAAGAGAGTATTTTGCATGAGAATAAAATATTTGGCATAATGATCTACGTCCAAACCTTCTAAATATTTTATTTTATTTTATTTAATAACAATATACTTTTAACACATATATGTCCCTATAAATATCTCCTCACACTTTCTTCTGCATGGTTCACACCATTCCCCACTCCCTCTCTCACAAATTTCTCTACATGAGAGAGACAACCTCTCTCTCACACACACAATATATATACATATATTGTTGTTATACTATTATATTTTTTATTGTTTTAATTGTTAGCATGATATTATTCGTTTAATCTTATGACATTATATAACATAAGTATTGGCATGTTTATCATTTGGATTTGCTTCTGTTCTAAATTGATTGTCATTATTATATGCTATGCAGACCCTCTTTCTTTATCTCATTTCCCAATATGATATTCCTTTTTTTCTTTAAGACAACTTCGATAAAATTTTATACAAATGTATTTTAAGAAATCTTATTGTGTAAAAAAATATGATATTATGGTAATAAATTCTTATTTTATATAAATTTGAAAAAAAAATAGTTATAATATATTTGGCAAAAGCGAAAAGCTAACATGTGTAATAATTAATAAAGAATTCATTTATATGCTAATTGGTAACAGTTATTTAGTAATTAAAAAACTAAACAATATTTGTAGCACTTTTAAGAATATTGTCAAATTTAATAGAAAATTATTTTGGATTTTTATAAAATTTTCTTTAAAATATTTTTGGAATTTTTTAACTTAGCAATCGTCTCAATCATTTAATCACCTTATAAATATTAGTAAGTAAACCAATGTGAATTTGTCATACATTATTTTTCTTTCATATATATATATGTGTGTGTGTGTGTGTGTGTTGTGTGTGTGTGAGGAATATTAGGATGCATACACATATAGGTGCATACAAGTGCAATCACACCATCAAAGCAGTCGGATCTGCGCCCAGATTGCATGAAAGGCTACGATCGAGTGTGTACAGTTCATAAGAAGGTCACCGATTCACGAGCGAACCGGGCGCCTGTGTGTGGATCGAGGATCGGGGAGCGGATGTGGTGCGGGCATGGAACTGTCGGCCGTGACTGTGTGTGAATCGGAGGAGCGGACGATGACAAAGGGTCCACGTGGCGCTCCAACGCAGAATGGAGCGGTCGGCGGGGCAACGAACAATTATAAGAATTGGGAAACGCTCGAAAGGAAGGGGAGGCCCACCGGAACGCTAAGAAAAATCCATCCGCTCGTCGGCCGATCAGCGCTGCGCGAGAAGCACAAAGGAGATTGTTAGGACAACATCGCCAGTCCTTCCTCCCTCCTCACGTTGTCGTTCAAGGCAGCCGACACCTGTGTATGGATCGAGGGAGGGGACGACGACAAAGGGGCCACGCAGCGCTTCATCGCAGAATGGAGCGGTCGGCGGGGCAACGAACAATGATGAGAAGGGGGAAACGCTCGAAGGGAAGGGGAGGGCCCGTCGGAACCCTAAGAAAAAAATCCATCCGCTTGTCGGTCAATGAGAAGCATAGAGGAGATTGGTGGAACATCATGGTCGGTCCTTCCTCCCTCCTCGCATTGACGTTCAAGGTGGTGAGCGCCAAGATGCAAAGCTCCATAGCTGCACGAATTACGATCAGGCTCACCGGTGCACCGAGGGCGAGTCCAAGTTGACGATCAAGCTGAGAACGACATCGTTTGAGTACCTCTCGATGGCGCACAAGGTAGCCATTGGGAGCTCGCCGAAGCGGTCTTGTGAGGCATCACGACTGTACCCTAGGTGCCGAAAGTGGAAGCGAACCAGCTGCCTACGCAGGTGATGCAGAGGTGTTGAATTGACTCCGGTTCAACGCGTAAGAGTCCCAGCCGTCAAATGATCCCCGCGCGGATCTGACGACTGACAAGGTGTGATAGCACTTGTATGAACCTATATGTGTATGCACCATAATATTCATATATATATATATATATATGATTTATGAAATGTTTGAAGCATCAATTTTGATTTAATATCATTATTTAATGACAATTCACTTCCATTCTTTCCCTTTTTTAACAAGATTTTTTTTATTTTGATAGCACTTATATTGTCTGTGTGTATATGTATGTCTGTTTACTTTTTTTGTTTATTATATTGTTGAAGTTTGTTTTTATCAAAAGGGTTATTTTTTCATTAATTAGTAGATGATATTAATTAATTTAATGGTGGATGGAATTAATTGATTTGGGTTTAAATTATTGTTCTAACTATTTTTATTTGTACAAAAATTAATTGTCAACGTGATCTTCAAATAATAGTATATGATTTATAAATTGTTGGACTTGCTTACATGGATTGTAGCATCAATTGAAATTTTATTTAGTTTTTATATTAATTATTTAGTTATTATGTATTCATTTATTATAAACAAAAAAAGATTATGATTTAACTAACTAATTTGATTTGATATATAATCATATATTAGAAGTTTCGTATTTGTTATATGGCTTAATTCATAATTATATTACATGGATTATTTAGAATTCGGATGGTAAATAATCTTCACATTCCTTCTTTTGTTTGTTAGTTTTAAGTCTATTTTTTCTAAATTAATATACTATCATTGCTTAAGTTTTTTTTTAAATTAGCATATTTAAGGTATGACGGGTTGCCTTAACCAATTCAAATTAATATTACAGTTTCTTATCTTTGACCATTTTTGTTAATCCTCTAGGCCTTTTACATAGTTGAATGTATTGAAGACTTTGAATTAGTTAAACGTGTTGAAGACTTTTATCATAGGCCTTGTATAAAATGTGTTGAAGACTTATGATTAAAATTAGTTATCATTAATTTTTATTTTTCTCATAATTGTCTTTATTTTTTTATCTTTTTATTCATTTTTTCTTTTAATATATATAGATATAGAATATATATAAATAAATTTAGAATATAAAATAGATAAATTTTAATATGCACTAAAATTTTAACATAATGATTAATTTTAATATAAATCACAATATGACTCTTTAAAAAAATATAAAAGGGCATATTATAAAAGACCTAATATATTTTTTATAAATAATTTTATCCATATTTTTTTATTTTACAAAATATTTCTTGTAATAAGATAATAAAGATTAAATTTAAAATATTACATCATAAATATGTGTTATATTATAAATATTAATAATAAAATATTAAATTTGATTACCGACGAGTCTAATCTTCAAAATAAAATAAGTGACCGTCGCAAAAAAATATGCAAAAGGACAATGTCGATAAATAAAATATGATGACCTCTTAGTTAGATTACCTCTCATCAATTGAACAATATAAATGGATGATTGTTTAAAATAAAGTTAGATGACCTTGTATTTATAAGAGTAAAGTTGGATGACCATCTCAGTTTTGAATTTAGATGATCCTAGAGTTACGACAATCTACATTCGATGATTGGGATTTTAAAAGCTTAAGTTGCATGACCTTATTGTTAATATAATTTATGTTTGACGGCCGCAATATTTCGATGCTAAAGTTGGATGACTGTTATTTTCTTTATAAAAAATTGATGTTCACTCGAGAAATTATTTCACTAGCAATCGCTAGACCTGTCGGTAATTAAAATAATAATTTATTATTATTATTATTTATGATATACAATTTTATTATTAAACATTCATAATATTATATGTATTATTTTCTCATAAATGTCTTTTAATTCTTTTAATAAATATTTCTTGTAATAAAATAATAAAAATGAAATTGACATTTCATAATTATTAAAAAGTAACTTAATAGATTAAATTTATAACTAATTTTATAAATAATGATGAACTTTTTTATAAGTCACAAATGACACTTTAAAAGTGTACAAAATGAAATATTATAAAAGACACGTGTATCTTAATGTGTATCTTTATAAAAGGAAAGTTATAGAGTACGAATGCTAATGTATAATTATAATTAATTATAAAAATAAAGTTATATCTCTTTATTTCATAATGTTAATGTATAATAGTACTAATGTTAATATATATATAAGAAATAATAGTTTTTGTTTTTAATAAATATTTCTTGTATTAAGATAGTAAATATTACAATGATATTTCATAATTAAAAAGAAGTAAATTAATAGAATTTTGAATAAAAGTAATTGAAAGAAATAAAATTTATAAATTTATAATTATGGTGAATATTTAACTAATTTCATAATGTTATTGTACATATAATTTAAAGGGTCATTTATACATTAACACTATAATATGTCATTTCGTATATTTTTAAAGGGACATTTTTTTATTTATAAAAAATTCATCATTATTTATATATTTAGTTATAAATTTAATCTATTAAGTTACTTTTTTATTAATTATTAAATTTCAATTTAATATTTATTATCATATTACAATAAATATTAATAAAAAAACAAATACGGAAATTTTTTTTATAAAAAGCATATCATGTCTTCTATAATGTGTCCTTTTATATATTTTTAAATGGTCACATTGTGATTTATATTAAAAATAATCATTGTGTTAAAATTTTAGTGCATATTAAAATTTATCTATGTCATTTTCTAAATTTATTTGTAATCTATATTCTATATCTATAAACATATTAAAAGAAAAATGAGTAAAAAGTTAAAAAAAATTAAAGATGTTTTATGAGAAAATAAAAAAACTAATGATACCTTATTTAATCATATTATTTATTAACGAATTAAGAAAAGAATATATAAACATGTAGAAATATAGATATGTTATATAAACATTGATAATAAATGATATTATTTTAATTACTGACAAATAATTCCTTCAAAATTACCGACGGACGCTAAATCCTTCGGTAATTTTGAAAGAATTATTCTTCGATAAATAAAATAATAATTTATTATTAATATTTAAAATATAATACATACCTCTCTTCCATTTACTTAAAATATTTATAATATAATATTATATTATATTATTAATGTTTATAATCATATATATTAATACATATAATTAATATCAATACATATGACATTGTTAATGTTTAATAATATTATATATAAAAAATTTGATAATATATTATTTTATTTTAATTATTGATAGATAATTCCTTCGAACTTATCGACGGATGTTAAATCCTTTAGTAATTTCGAAAGAATTATCCTACGGTAAATAAAATAATAATTTAGTATTAATGTTTGTAATATAATACATATCGCTCTTCCATTTACTTGAAATATTTATAATATAATATTATATTACTAATGTTTATAATCACATTTATCAATATATAAAATATTATTAATGTTTAATAATATTATTATATATAAACATTGATAATTAATGATATTATTTTAATTACTAACGAATTCTGATACCTCTATAATTTCGAAGGCTAGGCTCATCGATAAATTTAATAATAGAATAGTGAATATATATTTATATCATATTACATATATATTATTATAAATGTAATTATTGACGCCTCTAGCCTTCGGAATTACCGATGGATTCCGATCCCTCGGTAATTCCGAAGGTTAGGCTCGTCGATAAATGTAATAATAGAATAGTGAATATATACTTATACTACATTACAAATACATTATTATAAATATAATTACCACTGGTGATCTGTCATCCATAATAATAATAGAATAGTGCATGTGATCTGTCGAAAAATGCGAAGGATTCGCGTCCATCAGAAAATGTCCATTACAAATTGAAAATTTTCTTGTAGTGATTGCTTCTAATTGTATGTCTGATACATGCAAAATACAACATATAATGAGCCATGCATTTAATCACATTTCGATTTCTTAAAAATAGAAATCTATCCAAATTATGTTTTATTGCATAAAAAGCAAGAAAATTGAGTCAGGAATCCACAGAAATAAACGACACTCAAATAGGAGTTAAAACAGAGTCAAAAAGTAAAAATTAGTGAAGACTCTCAAGGCTGAATCGAATATAATGGGCCTATATATGACGTAACGATCGTAATACAGGGGGCGTGAACGCGTTACAGTCCGTTAAAAGACCCAATTTTGAGTCAAAAATTGATTTAAACATTGTAAGGGCAGTTAAATCTATGTTATGGGCCATTATGAAGGTTGTTTTCGAGCTTCCTTTGACTTTTTTTTGAGAATTTCAAGTTCATATCGAACTCAAACTTTATCCTAAGTCTCAGGAATGATTAAGAAACATATTTACTCAGATTTAAAGAAGTTTTGGATGGTTTTAAAGCCCTATCAAAGTCTATTCCAATTTAATTATTTTAATATAAAAAAACTTTGAATCAAACCGAAACCCTACCAAAACTCTTGAGACACCTAGAGGCTATAAATAGAGGCCCTAGGAGATAGAACAATATGTGCTTGGGTGCTTGGTGGTGTTTGGGTGTGCTTGAGACCTGGGAGCCATGCTACATTGCAGAAGAATAATTTCAAAATTTTCATCATTTGTTTGGGAGAATCTACAAAGCAACTCAGCGCGTCTACTCTACAACGATCCAAAGATCATCGAAGACAAAGAATTATGTCTTCTACCTATTATTTGGATGCTCTTTACTCATACTTTTTATGCCTAATTAATTTTGTAATAGAAATTTATTTTTTACAAGATAACTGTATGAACTCGATTGTTAGATTTGAATTAATATAGTTATTTCATATTCTTCTGATTATGATTGTTGTGCTTAATGCTTTTTACTAAAATTATTATATTCTGAAATAAGACTACAAACTAGATTTGGGGTGGTTAGTTTTAGGATTTAATATTTTTTAACGAATCGATTCTTAACTTAAAGTTGAAGCAATCATAACATGAAACTAGTAACTCATCATTTGTTCCAGATTTTGTGTGGTCTATCAGTTTTTACCCAGCGAGGATAACTGTTAGTTTAAGAATTACAACTTAATGCACCTTAATATCCTTCTTAACTAAAGATTAACTCATTATTTGTTATCTTAAGTTTTGCGAGAATTAAGATAATTTGATTTACTCAGCGTAGAGGTCAATAATTTAAGTAATCCTAATCCATCTCAAGAACTGAATCTATTCATCATCATTATAATTCAATCATCATCGTGATTCATGCTAGTTAATCATTATTTTTAATCATCCATAATCTTTAGGCTAAACACCAATTTATTTTATTTTCTATTATTTAATTTCCAGCATCCTTATTTTCTATTTTTATATCACAACATCATTCTCTTCTCTTAGTAGATTATTAAGATAAATTATATTTAACTAGTTCCTCGTGAGTTCGACACTCTACTTTCTACTTTATTACTTGATACGACTAGTGCACTTGCTAGTAAATTTATAAGCTAAAATTTTTTACGCATCAAGTTTTTGGCGCCATTGCGGGGGAACTATATTCATAACTCTTAGTCTATCTCGTATAAATTACTTTGAAATTTTTTATTTTCTATTTTACTTTACTTTTTTCTTCTAGTGTTGTGTAACCTTTTCAGGTAATATATTTTGTGCACAACCGGTTCATCACGAGCACATCTATACACATCAATGAAGACGAACAAAATGACAACAAACTAACAAGTTGAGGAAAATATCATTGTTATCCAGCAAGATAGGATTCACATCGAGGCATCATCGTCAAGGCAAAGCAAAAAGAAGAAGCCTCAACAACTGAAGAATGAAATTTTTTTTCGAGATCCATCCGCTATACTCACAGAATTATTAGATTCTTTAACAAAGAAGCTCTCCATACAAAATTATCAAATAAAAAATTTGGAGAGACAAATTTATAACACGAGGCAGCACAACAACAAGTCAAATGAGGATGTAGCAGCAATTCTTAAATTCAAATCATCAACTTTTGACTTCGTAGAGATGATTGGTCAATTTGCCACAACAATTGAAAAAAGATTGACAATGCAAGACCGACACATCCAGAGTTTGAAGTCTGAGTTATCCAAACTTCAGAAGTAAATTGAAGTCGACGATTCTCTTCGACTATTCGACAATGAACTCAAGTTCGAGGCTTTGGAATCAAAATTTCATGCACTAGAGAATGAAGTTACAAAACTGAGTTCTCTAATTTTTGAATGTCCGAGGCACATCGAAAAAAATCTGAAGGTCATCTTATACCCGTGACATTATCAATATCCATGGCATGCAGAAATAATTTTTTTGGCAAGGACAACGACAACTCAGTGGCGTGTCAAGGAGACGAACAAATACATCATTAAAGATGGGAAGGTTCAAAGGAGGGGCCCACCTTTGAAAGTTCCTACCACTCCTATATTGTTGTCTCCAATTTAGCCACTGTCGAAGGAGAAGAGTAAATCATCCATAGTTGATTGCAAATCACTGTATATTTCCTCCGTGCAATCTGTAAAATCTTTGAAGGAAAAAAGTATTTCGCCGGCATCAACATGATCTTCTCCAACTATAAAACTCTAGTGGCGACCAAAGAAGCTCTCAACAATCCAAGTTCAGCAGCAACACACCTCTCAAATTTCATATCAAAAGGCTATTGTACATGAACAACTGCCACCGCCAAATGACGACATCAAATAAAAAACGTAGGTGTCATCCAACATACCATGTGCTGACCCTCACCATTACGAGTATTCACGATCACAATCAAACCCGGTGAGATTGTTCCATATCTATTTATATTATTCTTATTGATAATTTCTTATTAGTCTTAGCATATATGTCATATCAAAGTCGAGCTAGAGACTTTAAACTTAGAACTACTCATTTTCAACCCTTAAGCTTATAGTTTAGATATTTTGAGTAATTTACTTTAGATTAATTTAGTTCATGTTAAATTAGTTAGTTTTATTATCTTAGTTGTTGAGTATCTTCCTTTTGTTATTTTCATTATTTTAAAAAGTCCTTATAGGTCACAAGCTATAATTCAATGCCCTGAAAAATTTCACAATTTCTTTTTATCTTCATGGGTCGTTATCCACTTTTCACGGGCGTTATGTTGAATATCACGGGTCATTATATTGTTATCATGACACAATTAATGTGTTATTCCATTTATTTCATATTTCACGGGGCATTAGCTTTGTTTCACGAGTCTCACAGTAACCCATATTTCAAACTTTTAAATTTCACGGGGCGTATGATTTGTTTCACGGGGATCATAGTAGTTTTGTCCAATTTCATGGACCTTTTTATATATGAGCCATTACATAAGATTCACGAGTCTTACAATGAATTCTCAAATACATACTATTTATTTATGAGTCATTAGGTGTCAGTCACGGCTCTTACAGTGAGTAGTTTACGGGTTTCACAGACTGTTATCACTTTGTCACAGCTCGTAAGGTAGCTGATTCTCACATTTGTGCCTAATTCTGCCCGATTCACGACTCTTTCAAAACTTACACGGGGCGTCATGTCCATCATGGGGCGTTAAATTATCCTCACGGCCCATTACGAGTTTAAGCCCGTAACACACCCTCACCTCTTCTATTTATGTAGGCCCTTGAGCTGTGATTCACGACATCACTGCTCCTTCACGTCCCATCATCTAGTAGTTCTTCCTCTCCAACCGTCAGGCACCACCGATGTCCACCAATGGCAAGGAACACGACGACCTCCACGCATCAACCTCTTCGATGCCGATAGCTCACCATTTGTGGGTCGTCACGATCTTCTTCTCCATCGCCGACGATTTATTCACAGAGGCATCGCCCTAACACTCCGTCTACCGACCTAGTCGACTTCCTCCAAGCCGACAGGGACTTCCATGACGTCGATATTCCTAAGCCGACCGTCCAGCAATGACGTCGAAAGTTCATCAACTCTTGACGACTCTCTCCGACGCCCCAACAACTCGAGCAGCAATGCCGATGATCCACAGACTCTGACATACACAGAGCGAACAATGAACAAGATGCCCCATCACAGGTCATAACTGTATCCTCATGACCCGTGAGCATCTACCGAAGGAATGAGCGCAATCATCATGATCCGATTAGCATCTACGTTTCTTCGACACAGCTATTGCTAGGGTCGTTAGATGCCTTTCACGACTCGTTAAATTGCATGGAAGACCCGTGACATCTTCAATACGACCCGATTAACATCATCTCATGGGCCGTTATTTAATCTTCACTGTCCATCACATCAAAAAAAAAAGGGCCAAGAAGAAGAAGAAAAGAAGAGGATGAAAGAAAAGGAAAACAACTTTGCCTCCTCAAAGACAATGAAAGATGCTTAGTCATTCAAACTTCCCTCGGCCAAGAACACTATGAATTCTTCGTGGCTTCTTCCTATATCTTTCACACATACCAGGTTGTTTCATTTTTTTCTACATTTATATTTTTCATTATCATATATTTAGGTTTCTACTGTTTGATTTTCAACATTAGAGATAGTGTTGAGTTCAAGCTTAGGGAAGTTTACAATTTCATGCATCATGTATATTTTTTTTATATCGCATTGCCAACATACCTTCTCTTCATGTAAGTCGCATATTTAAAAAAGAATCAGAAAAAAAAATTTATAATTAAAAATTGCATCTTATTTTCTCATGTCTTAGTATTTACTTATTCTTCAAGCATTATTCAAGGACATCCTATTAATTAACAAATTGAAGTGTTACTATTTTATCATTTATCACATTCATGTTGGGTAATTGGTTTGAAGAAAGTCGCTTAGTGAAACTATGGATGTTCGACAATAAGTCATGTTCATGCTCTTATTTTTTTTATTATGTATATTAACTTGATAATAATTATATCACTATTGAACATTCATGTGTGGCTGAGCCTACTAATTAATAAATAAATACATATATAAAAGAGGGCTAGTGGAGTCCCAAAAAGTATGAGGTACAAAAAGATGTTATCCAGAATCTTGGTGAGTTCGGGTAATTATATCCGTAGGGGATTCTTGCCTGACGACCTAAAGGCAACTGCTTTGGAATTCGTCGATCGAAAGTCCATTACATAGATCACCTTGCGCAATATGGAGAAGCACATGAGTACCAAATAAATGAAAGGAAGGTGAAAATAAAAAAAAAATTGAAAGAAAAAAAATATGATGATGAAAAGTTTCTAAGTGAAGAAATATAAAAGTAATAAACGAATAAAAGCTCATATTACATTTATGTATTCAACATTGATATTTTTATTTTCAAGAATTATCTTCTTATTTTTAATGAAAGGAAGAATAAAAAAAGAAATCAACAAAAAAGACATGAGTAGACTCCATTTTTCATTATTTTGATTCTTCCCAAGTATTTGGTTGGAATATCTGGACATCTAGGGGTAAAGCACTGTTTCGGTGCGGGCCGCGAGAGCGGTACCAAATCGAGGCATATAATATATCCAAAACAAAAAAGAGAAGTTAAAAAAAATGGAAAAGTCTAGAGAG
The DNA here is from genome assembly GCA_030549335.1 of Pontederia crassipes. Classification (NCBI taxonomy): domain Eukaryota; kingdom Viridiplantae; phylum Streptophyta; class Magnoliopsida; order Commelinales; family Pontederiaceae; genus Pontederia; species Pontederia crassipes. The sequence goes on from CM060190.1 coordinate 45,531,894, forward strand.
TTGATTTTTCCATGATAGATAATCTTTCCTATTCTTTTCTCCAAATGTTGGATCACCGATCTATCTATTATGTTATGATAACTTACAATTATGAATCAAAAACGGATTGGGACAATTAGATCTCTACAGGGATCTGATGAAATAGGATGAATTGAGACGGTATTTTGTAAATACGTAATTATCTTGAATATATCAACCATTTCTTTATTTTTCGATCGCCTGGAAGGGACAAAAGAAACATCTTGTTTTTTCTTCAAAAATTTTTTATCTCTAGTGGACCTCTCAATAGGATTATTCAGAAATTTCACAAAGTCAGGTTATTATGAAAAGTGGTGAGACATGTAGATGATAAATGTATAAAATTTAATGCTAAGAAGACTAGTTGAGTGATAGGGTGGAAGCGATGATTGATTATTTTGGTTAGAGCTTTGCTTTGAATATTGCTCGAGGACAAGCAAGTATGTAAGCTTGTGGGAGTTTGCTACATGCAAAATATAATATATAATTAGTCATGCGTTTAATCACATTTCGATTTCTTTTCATATATCATGCATCATTTTCTGACCTTATTTGCTTTAATTTTATAAAAATAGAAATCTAGCCAAATTATATATTTTATCCCAATAAGAGAATTGAGTTAGGAATTCACAGAAATAAACGACACTCAAATAGGAGTTAAAATGGAGCCAAAAAGTAAAAATTAGTGAAGACTGTTAAGACTGAATCGAATATAACGGGCCGATATATGATGTAACGACCGTAATACAGGGGCATGAACCCATTACAGCCCATTAAAAGACCCAATTTTGAGCCAAAATCTGATTTAGACACTGTAAGAGTCGTTAAATCCATGTTATTGACAGTTAGGAAGGTTGTTTTCGAACTTTCTTCGACTTTTTCTTGAGAATTTTAAGTCCAGATCGAACCCAAACTTTATCATAAGCCTCAAGGACGATTAAGAAACATATTTACTCGAATTTGAAGGAGTTTTGGATGATTTTAAAGCCCAATCAAAGTCTATTCCAAATTTAATTATTTTAACATGAAAAGACTTTGAATCAAACCAAAACTCTTGGGACACCTAGAGGCTATAAATAGAGGTCTTAGGAGACAGAACAATTGTGCTTGGGTGCTTGGTAGTGTTTGGGTGTGCTTGAGACCTGGGAGCCGTGCTACATTGCAGAAGAAGAATTTCAAAATTTTCGTTATTTGTTCGGGAGAATCTGCAGAGCAACTCAGTACGTTTACTCTACTGCGATCCAGAGATCATCGAAGGCGAAGAATTCTATCTTCTACCTATTGTTTGGATGTTCTTTACTCATATTTTTTATGACTAATTAATTCTATCTTCTACCTATTGTTTGGATGCTCTTTACTCATATTTTTTATGCCTAATTAATTCTGTAATAGAGATATTTATTCTTTACAAGAAAATTGTATGAACTCGATTGTTAGATTTGAATTAATATAGTTTTTTCATATTCTTTTGATTATGATTGTTGTGCTTAATGTTTTTTACTAAGATTATTATATTTTGAAATAAGACTACAAATCAGATCTGGGGTGATTAGTTTTATAATTTATTAATTTTCAACGAATTGATTCTTAACTTAAAGTTGAAGCAGTCATAACACGAAATTAGTAATTCATCATTTGTGCTAGATTTTGCACGATCTATCAGTTTTTACCCAGCGAGGATAATTATTAGTTTAAGAATTACAACTTAATGCATCTCAATATCCTTCTTAACTGAAGATTAACTCATCGTTTGTAGTCTTAAACTTTACGAGAATTAAGATAATTTGATTTACTCAGCGTAGAGGTCAATAATTTAAGTAATGATAATCCATCTCAAGAACTGAATCTATTCATTAGATTTAACTAGTTACTCATGGGTTCGACATTCTACTTTTTACTTTATTACTTGATACAACTAATGCACTTGCTAGTAAATTTATTTGTTATATATAAAATTAATTATTTTCCTAAGAGTTGAAGAATCATGTGGTCCATGATGTGCAAGAATAGTTCGTCGCCCATTTGCTAGCCCATCAAAAAATTTCTACCATTCATTCTCTTTATGACTTTTTGCAATAGGCATGCGAAAATGATTAGTATCTAATGAAGAATTAGCACCTAAAACATATTTACATAATTTATAAATAACTTTATCATTTTTGGAGTCATCTTTATCATAGAGTTTATCAAAATATTTCCAAACATCACTTCATAATTCAATGAGTTTTTCTTTTATCATTGGGTCTAATAACATTAATTGTAGTTTCAATTATAGGATTATTATTATTAGAAGGTTGATGAGGAACGTTAATAGGTCCATTGATAGGTGTACGAGGTGTATGATGACATTTATTTATTCATTATAAAAAACACGTTTTCAAGATCTTCTATAGAAAAATTAAAATTTTGATCTTGATAATTCGACATTATTATCAGACTTTTAAGAAGTTACCTCCCTTGCAATTTATTTGGGATTCTTCTGAATATAAAAGAAGTTAGGCAAAAATCAGCAAAATGCAATTTCAGAATTAAAAAATAAATAAATACTTAAGAGAATGCTTAGATAGTGAATGTGTAGGTGAGTAAAGGTTTTGTAAATTAAGAAGTAGGAAATTTGGTAAAGAAATTTTGCATTTGACAGGTATTTATAGTCATTAATATTCTTAATATTTTATTTTTAAAAAGCTTTAAAGTCCTACATTTTAGTCTAATTTGTTTGTTTTTGCCAGTTCTACATTTGTACGTCTGGATAGAAGTCCAAGAATGAAGAACTATATTGACGATTTGACATATAAATCCCTATGGTTGTTTCTAGTTTTGTAAGTTCTGACTTTTCGCATTGACAAAAATCTTAATCCGTGCAGGGCTCACCAGAACTCACGTACCTGTTTGGATTAAAAATTTATAGTTCTCGAGAATTAATCAATTTGATAGAAAAATTTAGGTGTGATATTTGGATGAAAAGTGTAATGATAAAAATTTAAAAAATTAATTATCTATCACGTAGTTTGGGTCGGGTACTGTTGGAAAATTCCAACCTGATTCAACCCAATCCGACCCGACCCGATGACTCGACTTTTATTATTATTTTTTTACTTTTTTACTTATTTTTAGTCCTATAATTGATTTAAAATGGAAAAATATTAAAATAAAATATTTTAATTATTAAAATAATGCTCAGATAATAAAAAAGGAATATTTTTGTATTTTATAATAATTATTAATTAATTTTTTATATTAAAATAAATTTAAAAAGTAAGACAAAAATTAAAAGAAAAAAGAAAAAATGGTTGTCAGGTGAGCCGACCCGAATCGGGTCGGGTTGGGTCTAATTTTCTATCCTCTAATGCATTGACCCGACCCGACCTGACCAAATTTGATCAGATTGGGTCGGATTTGTTCACGGGACGGGTCCAATCCGACCCGTGAACACCCCTATGATAGATAAGTTTTAGTGAGTGTTTGAATAAAAATTAAAAACTAAGAATGTAATTTATTATTTTATGAAGTATAAAATTATAGTAAATAAAAAACTTATGTATTTATTTATTTAAAATAATAGTTATTAGAATAAAAGTAAATATTAATTTAAAATTTGTGCCATATTAATATTAATTTTTGTGTTATTAATATTATAATTTACATAAATAATATAATTTATTATGTTATGAGAAATAAAATTATTGTAAATAAAATATTATGTATTTATTTATTTAGAATATATATAAGCCTAATATTAACAATAAATATTAATTAATAATATTTTAATATATCATAATACTAATTATATGTAAAAATATACTATATAATATATAACATAAAATATATTATTAAATAAGATTAGTACGTTAAAAAAAGTAAGTTCTTGTCAAACGAAAGAACTTTTTTCAAAACAAAATGTCACCTCCAGTTTGCTGGTCGAACTTTTTTTTCACGTTGTGTTTGACGGTACAATTCAGTTTTATAGCATGACATATTGAGGAACATTTGATTTTCCATATTTGCATGCAATAATTAATGAGTGGACTCCCAACTCAAAACTCAACGAACTCAATGTTTCAAATCATTAAATCAAAACTAAAATCCAATAACAAGTTATAAAATATGATCATATCATAATAGAAGAATAAAAATTAGAATCATACAATTTTTATAATCAATTAACATTAGCCAAATTACATAATGACATCACATAAATTAATTAAATAAATTGTACTATAATATTTTATATTATTTTAATAAGTTTAATCTATTAACAATTAATGGACGGACTACTTGATGAATGAACAATTTTGTCCAACCTGATATAGACCCAATGTAATATTTTGCTCATTTAAAAATAAATAAATAAATAAACATGAAATTTATTTGAAAAGTATCAGTGTTGGTCTTTACGTAGGACTAACGTCAAAATTAGAATCATACATTTTTCATAACTAATTAATATTAGCCAAATTACATAATTACATCACATAAATTAATTAAATAAATTGTACTATAATATTTTATATTATTTTAATAAGTTTAATCTATTAACAATTAACGGACGGACTACCTGATGAACAACTTTGTCCAGCCTGATATAGGCCCAATGTAATGTTTTGCTCATTTAAAAATAAATAAATAAATAAACATGGAATTTATTTAAAAAGTATGAGTGTTTTGGTCTTTATGCAGGGCTAACACCAAAATAAAAGAAAAAGAATAAGTGACATGTACAAAAAAAGGGGAAAGCGTCGTCTCTTTCCTCCCTAAGTGCTACAGTGCCGCGAGACACCTCCAGCCGCTGTCGCATTCCGGTCATTCGTTCTCCGTCGTCCGGCCATCATTTTTCGCATGAGAGGTACCGATGAAAAGAGGATGATGAGACGAATATTTTGACATGAGTTAGAATGCAATGGAAGGGGAAAGTTTGTCGGCGATAATTCTGGCTCTGATTCGTGTCGATCTTCCTCCTGATGAGTTAGGTTTTTCGACGAGCCGACGGAGAGCTCCGGCCGAGCTCATCACGACGCTTTGGTAGGTGCACATAAGAGAAAGAAATGATTCAGATTGTTGTTTGATAAAAGTTAATCATTAGTCCCCTTTAGATTCGTGGATTTCAGACTCCGATCGTTCTCCGACGACCTTTCCAATGACTCATCCTCATATCATGGTTAGTAAGAGAATGGAAATGTGCATATGATTGAATTTCAATTTTGTGGATAAATTTAAAGTAACTTTATTTTATTACTGATGAAGAAGACATTCAACGGCTTTTCGACATTTCAGCGGGTGCGTCTGTGGCTCTGTGGCTACAGTTATTGTGGTATGAATGCCCGATAACTGGAAGTAATTTTTTATAATGTAGTTAAAGTCCTAATTGGAAGTTGTGTTAAAGATTGATTTGAACTACGTTTATAGGGTTGTTAATCGAAAGGCGACAGTTCGTTGTTTGTTAAGATTCGATTAGGTCGCTACTAGTTGACGAGGCCTTTATTTTATTCTTGGTAAGTATTGTAGCATTTTCATAGTAGGACTTGGTTTATGATAAGAACGTCGTTGTTGTGAAGAATGAATTACCAAGTTTACTTTTATAATATTAATTAATCAAGTAATGAATGTGATAGGTTGTGTTTACTTTTGATTAGATTCGGATGAGGAGATAATTTGAGACTCGACGAATCTAAGGTGAGGGAACTCTTCGAATTGATATGAATTGTTTAACTCTTCGAAGTGATGATATTGTTCAACCCAATGTGAAATAAATTTTCGTGATAGTTTTTTTCATGCATATTCATATATTTGTATGCTTCACATTTGTGTCATCATATGACTTGTAACATTTTATTATGAATTTTGGAAATCCATCGAAGCTTATCTTTATTAAATTGAATTAAATATTTGATTTTTGAAAGGAAAGGTTATATGACGGTGTCCAACCCTAAACTTCTATTTGAAAATTGCATTCATGCACCATGTGCATTACATGTAAAAACCCGCATAAGGTGAAGTATTTTCACCTCAGAGTTTTGACCAACTTCGAATAGACCAGTTGGAATTTGATTTGCTCCGTGTCGATATAGTGACACGAGGAGTAGGTTCAACACCCTATGTCGATATACTGACACGAAGGATGAAATTAGAACAATCATCATGTGATGATATAGTGACACGAGGGATGGAGTGGAGAAAGAAAAGAAATAAGCTCTTTGTCGATATAGTGACACGATGAGCGGTTCAATGTCCTATGACGATATAGTGACACGATGGACGAATTACAACAATCATCCTGTGACGATATAGTGACACGATGGATAGGTGAAGAAGCACTTGATTGATGATGTTGGAGCAAAGTTTTTATGCCCTATATAATTATATTTTATTGATATAAATATCGAAATATTAGAGTTATGTTTAAAATGCCGAAAAAGTTTAAATAAAAATAAGTTGTTTCATGCATTAAATATTCGATTAATATTTATTTATGTTCCCATGAGATTTACATTAATGGATGAATATAATAGTTATAGATAATTATCTTATCTTTGTAGAGAATCAAATATCATCTCATTTGGATACTGGTATGAAAAGTTATGTATAAAATAGTAAAGGTCTAAAATGTTTTATTTGAAATGGACAATTTTGTGTACTGAATTTTAATCAATATCTGACTATGATCTAATTAGATTTTGGATAAATAATGAATATAAAAGTTGTAGATAATTCTGTTAGCTTTTCATAGAATAAAAAATCATCTCATTTGGATAACTGTGCAAAAAGTTATGCTTAAAATAGTGTATATTAGTCTATCGGTCAAAGCGCAGAATGCACTACAACGGTCATATTTTGGCTCCAAACTTAGGAAACAAATCCCAACGGCTAAATGGAGTTAAGGATGCTATAAAAAAGAACCCAAAGGTCCAGGAATGATCAAGACTTCCAACGGAAAGTGGGAAGAACATTGTGAAGTCCATTTGAGCTTTAAGTTGCAAATCTTTTGTTTCTTCTTTCTTTCTTCTCTTCTTGTGAGTTTGATATTGTAAAAGAGAGAAATATTTTCCTAGATATTTGGGTGTGAGCTCCTGTGTAGAAGATGTTTCATCTTATCTCTCGGGTTAGAGAAAAGATAAGCTTCTTAGGAGGAGAGGTGTGCCTTACCTCTCGAAGCGAAGAAATTATTTTGTGGTGTAAAGGATTTCTTCCTTGCCCCATTTGGAACAAAGGAAGTATTCTTAGTAGAATCTCCAACGGTCTCAAAGTTAAGAAGTCAGAACAGGGACGTAAGTCAAGGTGTAAAGAGTTTCTTCCTTGCCCCATTTGGACCTTGTGTTTGTCTTTCTCTCTCCCTCTACTTCCTATCTTATTATGCATGTGATATAATCACTTTTGTGTTGGTTTAAATGTTAACAAATCGATTTAAGCGTCCCCCATTTGTAAAATCGATATTTGGTTTAACACCAATTCACACACACCCTCTTATTATGGTATGATAGTTACAACATTTTACCCGTCCTCGGAGGCTTGGCTTGAGACCTTCCACCCATTGCTTAACGTGATTTCTCTCTGATTGACGTCGAGTAACATACTTCTCCAACTTTAAGAATTCGATCATGTAGTCCTCAACTGTCATGGTATCCTGTTGTAGATCTCGATATTCCTTCCATTTTCTCGCTCTTCGGGAAACAGGTAATAGCGATCCTTGAATATCTTTTTAAACTTTCTCCAAGGAATTATGTCATTTTCTGAAGAATGTGCCATCCTTTGTTGTGTTCCACCAATGCCTAGCGTCACCTGTTAAACGCCTCGTAGCACATATAGTCTTGCAGTTCTCACCGCAGTCTATCTTCACTAGGGTTTGGTCAATTTCTTCCAGCCACCTATAGGCTTTCTCGAAGTCACCCTTCCCATCAAATTGGGGAGACTGTAAGCTAAGAAACTCTTAAAAATCTCTTTTCGATTATCGTGAGGAGGAACATCATGACTCTCAGTGTTGCTATATTATTTATACATTGAATGAGATTCATACGGTGATGATTCATGCCTCGATCGTTCCTCTTGACGCTCATTGACCCATTCATTATTTACTTGTGGACCTTGGGCCGCTTGGCCATCCTCCTCTGCACTTTGAGGATTCGATCATCGATATCTATTTCTCGGTCCACGATAAAGTTGATGAGAGGTCATCAACTTGAAAGGCATCTGTGCTCATCCAACAATAAACAATACGATACAATTCAATAAGTAAGAATTCAATATCGATATCGCAATAAAAAACTTACTTGACCCTACTGGATGGCTGCAGTGGTTGCTCGTGACAGTTGCACATGGACTTAATTCTATCTATTAGAGACAGCTAAGAAGTGTCTCTCCTTAGGCTCTGATACCTTCTGTAATGCCCCGAAACTCACGTGCTCAGAGTCGTCTCAGAGGCGCTACTCAATTTTCTATAAAATATTTTTGCGGAATAAAATCTATAAAGTGCGGAATATAAAACATAAATGTGGAAGACATTTCAAAAATAATAACTAATAATCCATAATAATCGAAATGCTAAAACATCCATGAGTTTACAATTCTAATAAGCGCGGAAGTAATAAAATTAAATAACTAGATCTAATGCCACGTGCAACATCTGTCTGTCACTGAGCGTAGCCACCTGCAGGACCATCATCTATATCTCTCTCACATGCACGGATCCAGGTACAGGAAAATATCCATTAGTATAAAAATACTCAGTACGTAGGGTCTAAAAGACAATCAATATGCTCAATCGAAAATAAGATAAAATCAATAATGAGTCGATTGAGCAGTCAATACAATAATCAATTAACAATTTATCAATATGAACAATATATCAGGCTATGGTCAACAGACCAATGTAAATCAATAACAATTGTTCCAATTAATAATTATCAATTGCCTGATTTAATAGATCAATATTCAATTAACAATTTCCAATTCAATAATCAATGGTCATTGGCCAATAACAATTCAATTCAATAGGGCAATAATAATTGCCAACTCCATGCCAATATATCCAAATGACCATGATTTAATTCCATTCACTTCAATTCCAATTTCAATTCAATTCAATTCGATTCGATTTTTAATGTTCGGAGTTATCGAATTCAATGAAGAGCGCTCAGTCAATTAAGGGACACCATGCCACTTTCATGCAGGCCAGTGGGGGATCAGTGCCACGGCAAGCCCGATACGATTCAATGGGTTCATGTATGGTGGGGGACGAGTGGCCATACACAGGACAGCCATAGCTTTTACACTATCTGCCACATTCAATTCAATTCAATTCAATTGGTCCCGGCTTAGTGGCAATCAGTGAACATGGGCCCAGCAGCTTTCGGCTTTTATCTTGTTTACCTAAAATGTCTATCTTTAAATAAATTATCAATTTGATTAGATAAATTCTGAACTCAAAACTAAGTAGGTCAACAATACAATCAAAATCAAAGTTCATCATAATATAAACAGATCAATCACCAACAATATCATTAACACATCAAATTAATTAATAACAATAATAATAATCAATAATTAAAATTTACTCAAAAATAAATAATAACTCTCGGTGGATACTCCATGTTCATTACGGCCGTAACATCAATTTCCTTTTTTTTTTATAAATCTCTTTCTATTTTTTTTTCTCTCTCCATCTTCTCTGATTTTTACGGCCGTAAATTCTCTTTCCCTTTTTTTTCTACATCTTTCTCTCTCCAGATTTTACCCCCTATTCCATTACGACCATAAACTTTTACCCCCTATTCCTACCCCCTATTTCATTACGGCCATAAACTTTTACCCCCTATCCGTTACGGCCATAAACTTTTACCCCATTTCCTTTACGGCCATAAACTTTTACCCCCTATTCCATTACGGCCATAAACTTTTACCCCCTTTCCGTTACGGCCATCAACTTTTACCCCCTTTCCGTTACGGCCATAAACTTTTACCCCCTATTCCATTACGGCCATCAACTTTTACCCCCCTTTCCGTTACGGCCATAAACTTTTACCCCCTATTCCATTACGGCCGTAAACTCCATCCTTTTTTTTACCCCTTTCTCTCTCTACATCTCTATTTCGTTACGGTCGAAATTCTCTACCTCTCTATTTCATTACGGCCGAAAACCCTAACTCTTCGACCGTAAACACTTTTTTTTCATTTTTTTCTCTCTCTATTCCATTACGGCCGAAAACCCTAACTCTTCGGCCGTAACACCTTTTTTTCTAATTCTCTCTCCACCCTTTTCTCGGCCGTAAAACTCTACTCTTCTCTCTCTTGATGGCCGGAACAGAAAATTACGGCCAAACAAATTTACGGCCGTAATACTTCTAATTTAAAATTAAATTGCGTTGTAAAACTTTACGATGCAATAGCAAATAAATATTGCGTCCGTAATAATTCTAATTCCAAACTAGATTGCACCATAACATATTACGACACAATAGAAAACGGAATCCCCCCTACGTACCTCGTAGCCGTTTGACGTTGAATCATGCCTCTGCCGTCGGACATCAAGAACCCATAGAGAAGAAAACTCTTTTGACGATCGACTCTAAGGATTTATTTATAGGACTCTTAAATCTTTATCTCCAATTCATCTATAACATACAATCCTAATCAAATTTAATCTTTTAATTAATCCCTTTTAACAATTTTGATTTATTTTAACAATTAAATAATCACAAATTTAAATAAATATCCCGTAATACATTTTTATCCTTAATTAAACTCCTCCCCTATTTTCCTTTATTTTCGGAATTATTTATTATAATAATATTAATGGTCATTTTTCTCAAAATAAATAATAAAATATTATTTTTCTAACTCTAAAAAATTGGGGTCGTTACACTTTGTGTTGATTGAGTTTTTCTTATATGAATTTATTACTTGATGAATGTTTTGCAAGATTTTAGAGATGTTGGATTATTGTGTGGAGCAAAGAACGCTCACGTTATATGGTTTACGAACATCTGGCTCATGATTTTAATTTGAGAGTGAGCTTGTGACTCACTATTTTAGGCATGTGTTTCATTCTTTTAGCTATTTGTTGAATTGTCAGTAATGTCTTTATAACTGTCTGTGATGATTGAAGTTTTGAAGTTAATTATCTGTAATGAGATATATATGAATTATTGTACATGACGTATAGACGAATTTACACATACAGCATGTCAAAAATTTTGAAAATTTTCGGAGTTAGTTTATTTTTTAATGTTGGATTTCTGTTGATTATTTGAATTTGAATTTAAGTAAATAATTTTACGATTTCACCCCTTATAACGCCAAAAGGAGTAGTAGGGCGTTACACCCAAGTCCATTAAGAAGTTGGACGGGCTCGAACGATCGGACTGCCCGATCCAATGAACACTTTTACTCCCTTTGTAACAAAAAAGGTAAAAAGATCATACTATATCATCGTCGTCTAATATAGGCAACTGGATCAGAGGTATTAGGGATACGTCCTCGTTAAAATGTTATATAAAAACATATGTGGTTAGCCAAAGATGTCTTGCATTATTACTAACCAATAGATACCATGTATTACCTTTTTATGCACGAATGTCATGCATTTTCTTGTGGGTGCTTAATTTAATGGTGAGATTATTTTTCCCTAGCATAAGTTTCAATTGGCCCCGAAGTTTATCCTTTATTTCCAACTAAGTCATCAAACTTTAGTTTGTTACGAAATTATCAACCAAAACTTATTTTATCTGCTATCTTTTTCACTGTGTATCGCTGATTTACTAGTATTTCGTTAACTTGGAGGTGGACTAAGTAGGACGGACCGGAAACAAGATCCTTTCTCCGACAACCACCTCTGTTGTTGATTCGATGGCGGATTCTCCTTTATTGATCAATCTAGTTTCTCATCGCCAGAGATGGATTCCTAAATGGAGGGTTCCACTCTTCTTTTATAATTCGCACAAACGATTAACGTAATGTTGGCAGCATGACACGAAGTGAACAATATCTTGATTAAGCCGGAGATGTTACTGAATGATATTAGAGTCGATATCGCATACAAACTTCAGTTATGTGGGAAACGTAGGCCATGCCAACACATACCGCTCCACAAGGATGTTGAGCCCCTAAGATGAGAAAAATGTAACAACTTGAACTTGGGATACTAATGGATAATAATACATAGGCAAAATATGAAGGTGATAATGGGTTTATATATATCTACTCTCTTCACCTAATAAATAAACACATTTTAAATTTCTACAAATCATAGTCTAAAATGAATAATATCTATAAATTGATCCCCGAGATGTTACAAAATGGTGTTGTGTAAGGTAAAGAGGTGGGGGGAAGGAATTGAAGATTGAATCTCCATTGAAACATACTACCACCATGGCACAAGCGAGGAGAGTCTCCTCATGCCCCTTATGCTCGGGGTCGTCCAATTTCACCTACTCCAAAGGGGAAGGGCTCATCTGCTATCCTTTTATTTTTTAAAATATTATTTTTTTAATTTTATTTTTAAATATACTATCACATCAATAATCCTACCAATAAATTGACAATATTCGACCACGAAGTAAATAGATGAAATAAGTTAATAGTTAGAGTTTATAAAATAAAGTTTGAGCATGGAATGAGTAAAGTTCAAAAAAATTGTTGAAATTTATCTTTTTTTCTTATTATTTTGTGTTGTTCATTTAAATGCAATGATAATAAATTTATGATTTTGACTAATCAATACAAAAAGTGGACTGATGGCTGCAATGGAAAAGAGCAATTGGCATGACTCCCTCTATTGCTTCATATCTAATTTTGAAAAAAAAATGAAAAATATATTAGATAAATAAACAAAGAAGTAACATTGATCGAAGGTTATAGTGCATGTTCCCTTATGTAGAGTTTAAAGAAAGTGTGAAGAAAAAACTAGTGGCGCAATAATTATATTTTATGATTATGAGAACAATATTCTAATTATCGTGATGATGCTAATATTTTCTATGCTTGTACATTTTGAAGTTAATTAGTTATTTCATTTCGTTTTATTTTTTTATCTTAAATTGATTTCTTTGTTATTTTATTTATTGGTCAGAGTTTAACTATTGTTTTAAGACTATATATATGAGTTTTAGTGATATTAATAAAATTAAAAAAATAGTTTTTTTAACGTAGATTCATAATGAACCCTGAAGGAGTTCGAAGTGACTTTGATGAAGATAGATGAATTATTTTTAACGTAGATTCATAATGAACCCTGAAGGAGTTCGAAGTGACTTTGATGAAGATAGATGAATTATTTTGCTTATCAACAGAAACACACAACTCACAAATCAATGCCATTAGGTGATTCAGTGGCGAGCCGGACTTAATTCATAGTGGATTCACAAATAAAATAATTTTTAAATTATTATTGACGTAAATGATAAAATTTTCATAATTATTTTCAATTATAATACATAAAAGTATTAATTTTAGTTACCAAAATCATATCAACTTTGTATCTGAATACGAAAAAATTATGTATAAAATCACATGATGTTTTTTATTAGTGATATAAATAGTACAAATAAATTATATTTTATCATGTAATTATACAATTTAAGTTAATTGGGACTAAATATAATTACTAAAAATATTAATCTAGTTTGCTATGCAATATAATACAACAACAACAACAACAAAGCCTTATCCCACTAGGTGGGGTCGGCTACATGGATCATACGACGCCATATATTCGTTGATCCATGTTCATAAGATTCGACATGATTTTATGTTGGCTGTCGGGGCCTAACACAACCCTCCTCCTTTATCCGGGCTTGGGACCGGCTATAAAATATAATAATGTTATATAAAAATATAATAAGGACAAATGTATAATTTAAAAAGAAATATATTTTTCATGATAATTGGTATAATGGTGTTCCACATATTTATGAAATATATTATCCTAATGGTTTATTAATGATACTTTTTATATATGAAATTATATAATTTAAGCTAATTGAGATAAAAGAATAATTAAGAAATATATTATTTTATTTAACTATGCAATGCTATAATACTCTATAAAAAGTATAATAAAAAGAAATATAAAATTTAAGAGAGATAATATTTCTCATAGTAATTAATTTAATATGCTACTTATTATAATAAAATAAATTGTATTTCTTATAAAACCTAGCAAGAGAAAAAAAACCCTATCTAAAAACACGAGCAAGAGTGGAGGATCGACAAAGCATTGCACCACCAAGCCTAAGATATGTAGTTGTACAAAATGCTACTAATTATTAATTTAGCCAGTGGGTGCACGTTGCACGTGCACCCACTGGCACCCATGTGGCTCCGCCACTAAGGTGATTTCAAAGTCCATATTCTTCCATGTATATGTTATATATATATAGATATATATATAGGGAGAGAGAGAGAGGGGAATATTAAAGTGACACCACACTCATTGGACGCACAGTGCAACCCTACATCTTGGGCCATTCAATTTTGATCAAATGACCAAGATTTTTGCGCGATGAACCATTTGCGCGGCCCGCGATTTGTGCAGTTCGCGGAGGTGCGATTGCACTGAACTGACATCCTTCGATTTTGATTAGAGGACGACGGCGAACAGATCAATGGCGGAGGGCGGCGGAGGCGGCGAGCGGCTCGATGGCGGAGGGCGGCGGAAGTGGCGAGCGGAGGGTGAGGTGAGCGACGAGCGGATCGATGGCGGAGGGTGGCTGTGGCGGTGAGGCGGCGAGCGGAGAGCAACGGTGAGCGGCGAGTGGAGGGCGACGAACGGATGGCGACGGTGAGTGAAAAGTGGAGGGCAAAGGACGGCGACAAATGGATGATGGAGGGTGGAAGGCTCACGACTCGCAAAGGGCGGCGGATCGAGCGGAGGCGGCAATCGATCTGCGCTGAAATCGATTTGCACGTCTCGATTTGCACGTCTCGATTTGAGCAAAGGGTGGAACGATAGAGGTGGCGATCGATATGTGAATCTTGCAACCTGCGATGGCAACCGATCACATTCTTGTCCTTCAGTGACGTGCGATCTGGAACCTGCAACCTGAGAACCTACGACCTGCGATCTGAGAAACTGCAACCTGCGAACCTGCAATGGAGGCGGCGATCGATCCGATTTGGAAGCTACGACATGCGATGAGGGCGGGAGATAGGAGGCGTCGCCGGGAAAGTCTCACGTAGAGACAAAGGAAGGAGAGGGACGCGCGGCGACTGCGAACCGGACTCGTCGTTGAGCCGCTGAGGGGAGGAGATGCACGCACGCGAACCGGACGCGCGAGTCGTTCGAACCGCGCGCATTCATCCAAAGCATTCATTTCATATCGGACGGCTCTGGATGCATGGGCGCACAGTGACACCACAAAGATGTGGTGTCACCTTAATATTTTTCATATATATATATATATATATATATAATTATTTCCATTATTGATTGGATATCAGAAATAGTGTACCCATTGTGGTGCCTTGTGAAAGAATAATTTGGATAAATTTTAATAAGGAAAATGGAATAGAAAGAGAATGAGAGGAAGGGTAAGAGAGGAAGGGTAAGGTTAACCTCCTTTGGGAAGGGCGAAGAAAGTGAAATAAGGAAAAAAAAGCTAACAAATAAAAAAAAAAGTTAAAAAGTTAACCAGGGGGATAAAATTTTCCCTTCTATTTTCCTCTTTTCACTCTCTCTTAATCTAAACATGATATAGTCAAAAAATATAACTAAATGATATTGCAAAAAAAAGTGCAACCAAAATGAATAAACGTTATATTGCTCTAGGGTAAAGTGGCATTACAACAACAACAACAAAAGAGAAGAAAATAATAATTTTATTCCAAGGGAATTTTAATATATGAAATGCCTAGACACACGTAGAACACAAAATCGACATTACCACCAAGGATGCCTAAGCTCCTTCTGACCCGTTTCGTAATTAAATAAATAAGCACCACTAACTTCAATGCTCCATGAGCAGAATTTAGGGCAAACCCTGAAGTCCCTTGACTCCTTATAAACCTCGAAGCTCCCTTCTACAATTCCAGTGGCACTCTTCCAACTCATGTAACACCAATACAATGTATCGCCGAAAAATGCCGGCCTAAACTTCCAAGTGAAGAACTCTTGGTAATTCAAAAGATGCTCCCCAAGATCATCGTTCCTTGATTTGCAGTGGATGAACAGTGGAATCACCTGGCCCATGTTGTTTGTAATGTTCACATGGCTGGTCGAATAAGCTGTGCCCTCGCCCACGGGAACATGGCTTGATAGCATGACCAGCAAAGAAGAAATTAGGAAGATGATGAACATGGAAGAAGAGGAGAGGCCACTGAGATTAGCCATAAGGTTCTTCTCTCTTGTTTGTAAGAACTGAGGAGAAAAGAAATAGTTTTTTTTCTAGTACCGTTGGCTTAGTTGAACCCAAAGATTTCACATCTTATGTAGGCATGCAAGAGATAAGACTGGATTAATACGAATAGGTTATTTAGTTAACAATAATGGCAATAGTTAATGCAGCAATTATGTCGTGTCGTTTAATACGTATTATTTATGTAGGCGTATGCTGTCAAAGTAAAAAAGCAACAAGCAATGTTCATACGTACGTACGTATTCAATAGTTGTATATGGATAAGTATTAGCACGCAATATTCAATAGTGAAAAATAACTAGCTGCCTACGTGTTTTTATATACGGATTTTCATGATGTGAAGATTTTCGGAAAACAAATAAATAATCATATATTTCAGAAAGTATGGTCAATTAGTTTTAATAAAATCCATTACTAGTGGGAGAAGATTAAATTCATGATTTAATAATTAAAGTAAATTTATAGATTTTTTATTTATCAGAGGATAAGATCTAGTAAATAATTATATGTGTGTTTTCTTATATATTAAATTTATGATTGAATATTAATGTTAGACGTAAAGTAATAGAAGAAAGAAAACTGGCATATAATAGCTTTAATGAATTATTAAAGCAGCCTTAATTAGTAGTGCGTTAATGATACACAATGACACCCATATAAATTGTAAAAGGAAACTAAAAAATATTGATAAATGAGAATGCAATAATAGAAGATGTTCTAAATTCTAATACACAAATTGTATGTATATTTATTCTTTCATTAAGCCCTGGGAGCCTCCTGTTGGTAGTAAAAAAAAAGGTATTATAACGGACCGTCTTTAATATTTAGTTGACCAGACTGTATTCGATTTTTAATCTAGAGCATAGCTTTTTTCGACTTTTAATCTATTTTCACATCTGTGTGTGTGTGTGAATAAAAAAAAAACTCTGAGAACAGAGAAGAAAATATCCTGCTTGATCGATAGTAGTCGTGCAGGATGCAAAATGTAATATTTCTGCTTCAATATCATTCATTAGTTATGGAATAAAAAAACCAAGTATATAGTAACCGGCATGAGAACCATGTGTCATGGTTTGACTGATGTAACTGAATTCAATTGAATGAAACCAGATTTTCATTTTTCACTATATTATTATTATTATTATTATTATTATTATTATTATTATTATTATTATTATTATTATTATTATTATTATTATTTAGTAGAACAATAATTTGTAATATTATACAAAGAAGACAGAATGTTTTCTCACATAGATACCAGTTAAAAACATTATTCTTATCATTTTTAAAAACATTATTCTTATCATTTGTAATATTATACAAAGAAGACTGAATGTTTTCTCACATAGATACCAGTTAAAAACATTAATGTTTTTTCACATATATATATATATATATATAATTTCTGAAATTCGCATGATGTGTGACTTTCTTTTTTTATTCAACCGGATATTCTTCTGCTTTTATTTTTCCTTTATTAATTAATGAATTTCCTTTTCTGCACATCTGCTTCTTTTTTTCTATTTACTCATTTACACTTTTTATTTTTCTTCTTTCATTCCCTTAATAAGTTAGAATGACAATTAAGGGAAAAAAATCGATTGCAGTGCTCTGGGCACGTATTCATGTTATGAAGCCTCTCTGTTGAGCATAAAGATGCTCATGAGTCATGAGGTTGATTTTATCTTCATTGTCATCTAAACTAAACTTTGTAGGCCAATCACATTCTTAATTGTGTGCACACAATTTTGGATGCTGCAAAACTTATTTTTGAAGTGTAATTCTTTTTATTCGTTACAATCTTGCTTCTCTTCTTATACTAAAAAAACAAGTTCTCTCCTGTTGTAGCATGTTTTTTTTATCATCATCACAATTTATCATAATAGTACTGTGAACATATTGAATGTGTTTTGGGATTTAATTGCTTGTGATGTATATATAGTTAATTACAACGAGAATTAATATTCTGTAAACTTGATTGATATTAATAATTTAGTCATTCATTATCATTTTCCGTTATTGTTCTTGAAATTTATTTATTATTTATTTATTTATTTCGATAGATGTTTGGAATTCTCGCTAATGCATAGCATGCAGTGCATGGTCCAAAGACTCGAGAGAAAAAAAATGGCGATTTTGGAAGTGGTGTCGGATTTTTTATCCTTCGTAACTTTTGATAAAAATATTTCGTACAAAATTACCAAGGAAATTGCATCTTTCTCAATTTTCGACAGAATGCGTGCTTCACAATTTGAGAGGAATGGCCTGCCCGTCTCAGTTTATTAAAAATAATTAATAGTTTTTTTAGAGGAATCTCAGGACTTGCATGCCCTTCGACAAAAAAAGTAAATAATTAATTACAATATTTAAAAAATAATTTTAATATTAGAAAGTTTAAGTAACAAATATATTTATTTATTAAAAATAATATATCGTGTAGAATTTATAATAACTAAACTAAAATACTAATCATATCGTCTTTTATCTTGATCTCATTTCATCATTATCGTGTAGAATTTTTCTACGAGAAATAGAATGTAAATAATATTGAAGTTAACTGAAAATAATAAATATTCAAAATAATTAAAATTAGAAGAAATTATATTATCTTATGTCTCCCTCTCACAAACGAAGAAACACATTGTTTATTCTTTTTTCTGACGGGTTATTAGTAAGATTTCATCTTGGGTCAATTTTTTATCCAACTTCTTCTTCTAAAATTAATTATCAATACATCTATTAGGCTTAAAAATTATTCACAAATTTATAATATAATTAATGAAAAAATAAAATACAAATTAGTATTTTTTTTTTGCAATAGTAGTTGTAGATACACAATCTGTTAGCATCCTCCTTGATGGAATACTCCATTTGCTCGTCTTTATCAGTTCAATTTATATGCTTCAATCGACCATTTCGACAATAATTTGGTCCATATAGTTTCACCTATCCAATTAAATCTTTATTATGAAGCTTTGTGGCTTCATTTATTATATTTTGAATTTTGACGGTTAAAGTCGTAAGAAGTTTCAATGAATTCTCTTGCGTCAAAACTTTTGATGGTGCTGATCATTGAAAATATAAATATTAAATAATAGTAGTAATATTCTTAATAAATCAATAGTGTTGGATTTTCGGACTGTGATCGTGGTCGAAACTTTTGACAAAGTCACAGTCCTCAAAATTTGTAGTTATTAATTATTGGCCACTAGTAGAGTTAAATCGTCCGTAATATATATATATATATATATATATATATATATATATATATGAGCTTAAATAGGATGTGGGTAATGGTCACAAGTTGTAACTTCACGATTCCAACCGTTGAATCAATTATCTATGACTAGGAGCACCTGAACCGCCTCTTTTTTGTTTTGTTTTTTTTTTTTGTTTTCCCCCCAATCATCTGTTCACAAATCCAAATCCTATGTATCTATTTTTTTGGGTAAGATCCCACTTACCTGGTTCCAAAAATTTCCAAAATCCCATCCACTCAAAAACGTCCTTTGCATCTCCTTTACTCCGGCGACTCTCCAAAAAAAAACCTCACGCCTCCTCCCTTTGCGCACTCCGGAGACCCTTCGATCCTGCGCACTCTGACAACTCCCCCAAAGTTGATGCTCGTGACCTCCCTCCTCTACACTCCAGTGAAGAAGATTTGTTACGTCCTCCCTCTTCCGTAGAAGATCTACTACACGTGAACCCTATTCACGACATGCCTCCTCCACGGAAGAAGATTTGCTACTTTGAATCCCTGCCCGCGACCTCCCTCCTCTGCACTCCGGCAAAGAAGAGTGCAGTTGCTCCTGAACCACTGCTCGTGACCTCCCTCCTCCGCACTCCAGCAAGAAGACTTACGATCTCCCTCCTCCATACTCCAGCAAGAACTGCTCTCATGACCTCTCTCCTCTACACTCTGGCAAAGAAGAGGGTTGCTGCTCCTTAATCGGCAAGAAGAGAGTTTTAAAGAAGATGGACCCTCCGACTGAGCGACCCTCTTGTAGGGCGACAAGTCGATTGAGCAATTTCTAGCTGAGCAATCCCAACTGCAGTGGATGAAAGGGTAATAAAAGTTGTGTTTCTTCTTCGGTTTTTATGCAATGAACATCTAGCCTCCAAATTAAACATTATGAAGATTCTGAAGTTGTGCAAGGAGGTCATTCCCGAGGAGGCGGGAGGGAAGGTGGTGATCGTGGATATCGTGCAAGGTATGGACAACGAGACACAGACGACAATGGAGACGAAGATGTATTGGGACATGATGATGGTCGTAGCAAGCGAAGGGAAGGAGAGAAACGAGCAGGAGTGGAAGAAGATCTTCATGGACACAGGGTTCAACGACTACAGAATCACAACCTTGGGCCTACGCTGCCTCATCTATGAACATGTGTTATGAATCAGTAATGAATATTTTCGAGTAATTTTTGGACATTCCAATTATTCATGAATGAATCAGTTAGTTTGTTTATTTATGGCCACCCCCATGTTATGTTGATGTGTGTACAGGTTGGAAAACTTAATGTCATGCTACTAGCATATCTTTCATTAATTATGACCCTTAACATATCCACAAAAATATTTAAGATGATTCAGTCTACTGAATAGCCTAGTTGGGCTTCAGCCCTCACAGCTGACTTGCATACAATCTAGTAACACCTATAAATGCACAAGTAGCACATGGAAGTTGCAACACCACTTATCTAGTAATACAATTCACTGCAATCTGTCCAAAACATCTTTAGCAAAATATTCAACATCAATAATCCAGTAACACTTATAAATGCACGAGTAGCACATCATGGATGTTGCAACTTTTCAAAGACACAATCGAAAGTCCTAACAAATAGATTGTATTACATAAGATAATAAAACAGATAGTCTGAACATATTACATATAATTTCAAAGATCTAAACATTACAAAGAGAGATCCATATGTGAAGAGCAGAGCATCTTGGTTTGACTTGGTCAACGATAATCGGGAAGCCAACGCCATGGTGGGTGCTCGGAAAGGCCATGAACAGAGCGCTCTCGACGACGCCGAGCCCCATCGGCAGCGTTGTCACCAACTTCACATCCTCCGATTCTATCGGGTAGAAATAGGACACCATGTTGTTGTCGAACAGCGCCACCTCCAGGACCCCCTACAGCATCATGAACGAATGCATGAAGTCGTCGGCTGGTAACTTGTATTGCATCAGGTTGACGCCCGACGGCAGCAAGCCCTCACCGTCGATGGCCAAAAAGCCCCTCCACATGGTGATGCCATACTGCAGCTTGCCATTGCCATCCTTGACGCTGTTGGTGAAGCTGAGCGCGATGCACGAGAGTGGCATAGACGACCGGGAGGCACGCGGTCAGGGAGTGGTCGACGGGATCGCAGCAACCGACGTTCCTAGATCACGCGTAGGATTTGTTAGATTTTAGACCTATTGGGTTCGCTGGAGTGTGGAGGAGGGAGGTCACATGTAATGCCCCCGGGAGCACATTTCTCGGAGTGTCGCAGGATCAAAAAAACTTTCTTCTTTGGGAGTCATCTATAAACATAAATAGGTTACGACGGTTAGAACATGATATAACACAGCGGAAGACAAATAATTTAAACCATTATTCAAAAGGTTCCAAAACTTAACTTTTACTTAACCGTGAACATGAGCAAGCATCATTCGTCATGGGCATCGTTCGTGGTCATTTTATTTATTAGCACCCCCAATCATGCTCGCTTACAGAATACATGTAGGGAAAATCCATCCCATGAGCTTATGCCTAGTATGTAAGTCATGACAATTCGGATGACTCATGTCATCCATAAATCCACTTATTAACAATAAACGTATGAATGCAATAGCAATGCCTATATGCAATAGTAATAATAAAAGCATACGATCAATCAATTTCAATAATAATTCAATATGTTGCTATATGAGACATTACTCTAGCATTACGTTAAACAATAAAATGGCATCAATAAACATGATTCAATCATTATACAATCCAATTCAATATTTAGGTATGACATTAACCTAGATTCATTTCCAATTATTCAATCTTTAGCAATAAAAGATGATTCAATAACAATACAATCCAATTCAATGTCTAAGTATTTCTTTAACCTAGATTCATTTTCAATAATTCAATCTTTAGGCTTGCCAATATTAAGCATGAATCAATATGGCATCTTTGTGCCCAATATGACCTAAGGTCCAATAATGCTCATGCTTAATTAAAATTATTATTTTATTTGTTATCACTTGATGAGTAGAAGTTTGTACTAAGACTTTCATAATACGGTCCTCAAATAGCCACTCTTATTCCTCATCAAGAGACAACTCCAATTTACAATTCAATCAATTATCAATCAATATGTGAGTCTTTAACAATAGGTCGGAGGACTGAATCTCGCCTTAGTCAAACAATGGGGTAGCTAGCTAGGCCACAGGAAATTTGTTCGTTCCCCAAACATTAGGTGCCCCGAAGGGCTGATCAATCAATATGGAGACATCTACCTCCTAATAGGACTGGTTCATCAGTTACGTTCATCTGACGAGTTCATTCAATCAATCAATACATCAATACATTAACAATTTCTATCTACAGCTTAGCATGCAATTCGTAAGCATTTAAGTTATCAATCAATCCATTAAAAATAATAAATAATCTATCAATACACTAGAGCAGTCGACCAGCCATAACCAGCGGTCGATCGGTTTTGTGTCAAACTTCGATCGACACAAGTGCGGCATTGACATCAGTTGACCGATTTTATATACAAAATTGATCGACACAATCATGACATGGGCATCGGTCGACCGGTCATCATCAACACTCGACCGGTCCATACCGGCAATGTGACCCTAAGTGTTTTTCACTATGTTTTAGATTTTCAAATCAACATACAATGTGCCACTCATTACAGAATCATGATAGTCTCACAATCAGGACCAAAACATGGTTCAATAATCAATTCCTAGTATGCAAAGATTCTAGGCTTCAACGAAACATAATATCAATTCTAAAACAATAGCAAAGCATGTATTTATGTATCATGAATAATTTAAGATAACACGAGTAAATTACACGAATGGTCCCTTAACTTTAAGTCGATTTTCAATTGATCCCCCAACTTTAATTTGTAACCAGAACGTCCTGCATCTTTCATCTTTTTGCACGCTTAGTTCTCCTGACCAGTGATAGTCGATTTCCCAGTTGTCTTGCCTACGTGGCGAACTTTCTCTCTCATCCATATCAGTTTAAGACTGTCACATCATCATAAAAATTAATAAAAGAAGATGAAGTTGTCCATGTCATTAAAAAAATAAAAAAAAAGTTAGCTGCGGGAGAAAGAGGAGGGCGACCGCCCCCCTCCGGTCGAGCTCGCCGGAGACTCCGGCGAGCTCGACTGGAGGGGGGTGGTCGCCACCCTCCCTCTCTCTCGTCGTGCTAGAGAGAGAGGAGGTGGGCGACCGCCCCCTCTCTTCGAGCTCCAGCGAGCTCGACCAACTCGTCGGAGCTCGACCAGAGGGGGCGATCGTCCCCCTCTCTCTCTCGTCGTGCTAGATCGCCCCCCTCCCTCTCTCTCCCGCACGCGCGGGAGAGAGGAGGGGGGCGACCGCCCCCCTCTCTTCGAGCTCCTGCGAGCTCGACCAACTCGTGGGAGCTCGACCAGGGGGGGCGGTCGTCCCCCTCTCTCTCTCACCGTGCTAGAGAGAGGAGGGGGCTGATCGCCCCCCTCTAGTCGAGCTCCGACCAGAGGGGGGTGATCGTCCCCCTCTCTCTCTCTCGCCGTGCTAGAGAGAGGAGGGGGCGATCGCCCCCCTCTGGTCGAGCTCCGACCAGCTCGCCAAAGCTCGACCAGAGGGGGTGGTCACCCCCCTCTCGCGCATGGTGACCACCCCCCTCCCTCTCTCTCCCGCAGCTCATTTTTTAATGACGTAGACAACTTCATCTTCTTTTATTATTTTTTTAAAATTTTATGATGATGTGGCAGACTTAAACTAACGTGGATGAGAAAAAAAGTCCGTCACATAAGCAAGGCAATCGGGAAACTGACTATCACCGGTCAGGAGGACTAAGCGTGCAAGAAAATGAAAGATGGAAGACGTTCTGGTTACAAATTGAAGTTGAGAGACCAATTAGAAATTGACTTAAAGTTAGAGAACCATTCGCGTAATTTACTCAAGATAACACACTAATGATCCCTCCTTTAGAACTCAGTTATAATTTATAACAATAACTAACAATCATGTGATTAGCACTATCCAACGCACTAGATCATAACTTTGGACAGATTCTACATGCTGGAGGTTCTTAAATTATATCTTCACTTATAGAAGTGATATTCCATTCATTTCAATTTTATTTGAAAGTAGACATTAGTAGGTCTTAGAGATAAATTTCTCACAATTTATCTCTGTACGATCTATTCTCAGAAAATCCAACATTTGCATTTTAAACAGTTAGACAGCAGTGTGAAGAAAGAAACACATCTTTCTTCACACAGATCTAAAATATGTAAATCTGGGTTCATATTAAAGATATCTTAAGAATCTATCTGCATATAGAATTTCATGGAATTACATTGTCTTTACAATTTTGTATGCAATTAACAAGTCAACTCAAATACTTTTCAGAACAGTTTGATAGAAGTTCAATCTTTGAACCATAAATCAAATAATACATCTCAGATTGAGATGATTCCAATTTCTATCAAATTCCATAGCTACATGTTCATATATCATTTATGATTTTTGGACTTCTTTAACCTATCCTATGTGCTTATACAAGTGAATGTATCAATCTGAAATCTCGGATCAGCATGACAGAGAGCTACTTGTTGGGTTATAACTGTCTATACTACTTGGATTAATATGATTCTTGTTCCTATAGAAACTAGACTTCATCACATATATGTCATTTTTAAACATGTATAACATGTTCAAAAATGTATTCAAACAGAGACCACAGAATCTGGACAGATTCTTATTTTCACTACCATTATTAGAAACTTATGATTATCACCATAAGTTCATGATCCCTTAAGTGCAAAACAACAATGTGAACATCAATCCATCATCTGAATCAAATAAGGTTCAAGATGAGATGGATTGGTATCCTCTTATCCCCTTACATACCTCTTTTGCCTTAGTTACATTCTTTTCTTTGCATCTTCTTCTTTTGCCTTTATCATTCTTCTTCATGGTTGTTTCCCCTTCTCTTTCATTCCAACTAGGTCCCCCATTCTTGCTCCAGATTCTTGCTCCTTGCTGATGATTTGAAGCTCAAATGAGGATAAAGCTTCTAGGTTACAAGGGTTTGCTGGATTTTTCATAAAATGAGAGAAAGAGAGAGAAAAAAAAAGTTGGGAATGACTTATATAACAGGTGGGCCGAAGAAGAAAGTGGATTTTAGGGTCCGATGAGGTGTTGCCATGTGTCCCACTCAGTTTCTTTCATGTTTTCATTTTTCTTTTCTTTTTTGGCTTTGATGTCAGGTGTTACATCGCGAGCGGCAAATAAGGAGCCGCAGCCCTCTTCTTCGTCGGAGTGCGGAGGAGGGAGGTCGTGAGAGAAGCCCTCTTATTGTCGAAGTATGGAGGAGGGAGGTCGTGAGATCTGCTCCTCTTTCTTGCCGAAGAGCGGAGGAGGGAGGTCACAAGTAGCGGTTCAGGAGCAACAAGGAAGGGTTGCAAGCAAAGCAACAGATCTTCTTCCGCGGAGGAGGGAAGTCGCGAGCGGGGGTTCACGAGTAGCAGGCCTTCCACTAAGGAGGGAGGTCACGAGAGAAACAAATCTTCTTCGCCGGAGTGTAGAGGGAGCATCAGAGTCGTCAGAGTGCACAGTACCGAAGCAGTTTTGTGGGCGTTGCCATAGTGCGTAGAAAAGGAGGTGTGAGGGTTTTGGGATGGAGGGATTTGGGGGATTTTTGGAAGCAAGTGGAATTATAGGTTTTTTAGGAAAATAGAAAAAGGTTGAAGGAAAAAAATAAAAAAAAGGACGGTTCACCAACGCCCAGATCCTAGCCATGGATCGAGATCCAATGGTTGGGATTGTGTGGTTACATCTTGTGACCATTTTGTGGGTACACCCTACTTAAACTCTCTCTCTCTCTCTCTATATATATATATATATATATATATATATATATATATATATATATATTCAGTGGTCATTCCATCCACTGTGATTTTGGGCGGATTTTATATCCATAGTAAAATCATTCATAATTTAAGAATAATTCATAATTAATCATCACAAATACTTTTGCCACAAAATTAATATTTAGTAGTAAGTGCAAGCAAAAGTATTAAGAGGTCGTTTGATATAGTAATGCTAGAGTTGCGTTGATCTTTGCATCACGGGCTGCAAGTGCAAGCAAAAGTTTTTTTATATGAGGCAATGCAGATAGATTATCAATTATTTTATTTAAAATTTTTAGCATTCATCATATTATTTCGTATGGCTGCAATTAATTTTTGATAATTTTAATTACATTAGTAATTTTACTATCACGTCATTGATAATTCATATAGTAGACAGGGGAGGTGACTTTTTATATTATTAGCTGCTTGACATGTATTTTAATAAAAATATGCATTTAATTAAAATTTTTAATTTTAAATATTTTATTAATGAATATATATCATTCAATCTCATATTCTCTATTATTTAATTTTTTTTTACAAATAACTCTTAGTTATGTCTCGTCTTATTTTACTATTTTTTTTTATTTTTTGCTTTATTTATTTATAATACAATGAAAATCTAAAATAATTTTTAAGAATATTTTAATAATTTATTCTCTAATTATTTTAATCATAATTTATATTATCAATAATTGTCAAACATTATAATGATATTACTGATAATTTAAATAGTAATAATTTATCTAAGTGATTATTTAAATTATTAATTAATTAAATTAGTGTGTCAAACGACCCAAGGGGGCGGGCCCAAAGACTTTGGCTGTCTTAACTCTTACACTATGTTTAGATGAACACTCACTAAGATGAAGGAAAAAAAATAAGGAAGGAAAAAAAATAAGGAGGAAGAAAAAGAAAGAAGGGAACAGAACTTTTACATCTCAATTCGAGATTGAAATAAAATAGCACATAAGAAAAGAAATGGATAGAAAAAAATGAAAATTCTCTTTCATTTCTCTCCTTTAAAATTTTATCCAAACAAGAAATTTTTTTTTCTCTTCCCCCCTCCCCTTTTTATCTTTCATTCATCTCAATTCAAATATAGTGTTAATAAATCCCAAAGACTAATCACTGCACTCTTGAGCCACTTCTCATTTGCTCTCCATGCCACATGCCACATGCCACATACCACATGCTACATGCTGTACTGTACATGATCACCCAAAAGGATGGGTTTCATTGCAAGGGCACTTCAATATTTACATTTTTTTTTTGTCTTGTGTGTGTTTCCCGCATCGTCTACGTAAACGTGATGGAAAGAGAAAGATGCATGCATATAAATGTTTTCTTAAAAGAATATATACAGGAAAAAAAGCAAAAATATATAAAATGGAAAGGGATGCACGGTAGCAGCTGCTAATGCATGTTGGATGTTGATGGTTGCCTGAACCAAGTGTATACGTGATGGCAGCATCATGTGCATGCACTGATTTCCTCTTCCTCAATCTCCTGATGCCTCTTTTTTCTTGTCTCTTCAGATATCAACATTATATATGTTCTTTTTATAGGCTTAATAATTTGTTTGCTAACACTTCAAAATTAGTTTTATGTACTTTCCCAACATTACACGTTCATTAATAGTAACAATTAATTCTCAGTTTCTTTCCAAAATTTACATAATAGTAAGAATGAAAACTGTGACTTGGTTTCTCGTCCCTGACTACAGCATCTGCCATGGTGATCTCTTGTGCAGATATGGTGCCGTCATGGTAGGAATTAAAGGAAACCAATAAATCAACAGTAGGAATCGATTGACATTATGACGTAATAAAGAAAAGATTGGTTTATTTAACTGGACTAGCTAATTATATACTGATTTACTCACTCCATCACGGGCACAAGGGATTAAATCTAAGTATACGTTTTCCATATGTTGCCACTCGACTCATGTCACTATGTTTAGATCCTTTTTCTTTCCTTTTTCGGTTTTGTAATCTTTTGTTATTTTAATGTTGATTCCCTTCCTCTTTTTGAACTATAAGTATACACTTATTGCATTTCTACTTTTTTTTTTATTACATATCTTGAATCGCTCTTTATAACGTTCCTTTAATTAGCTCAATATATTCTTATTTCATTGCATTGTCAACATTTTTAATGTGAATATATACATATATACCGTGTACGGTATACCAGTTGTTAACCATTTCAATTGGAGGACTATCGCGTTAATATATATCCCCACCGCCTTTTGCTTTCTCTCTCCTCTCACCATATGCCAACTTTGTGTGTGCACTGTGGAGTGATATTAATAAATGGCCCCTTGGATGGAGACGGCCCCAAGATGATGTCATGCTCCCATGGGTGATGCAATGGCAATCGGCAAGTGGTGCTACCGCTCTCTCCTGCTATTACAATTCGGTCCACTACCAAAGGAAAAAAAAGTAACGATGACTTAATATATATATATAGAGAGAGTAAATAAAAGAAAAAAAAAGTAAAATAAAAGGGTTCTTTCTTTTTTATTGTCGTTTCTTTAATAAAGTTCTTTGATTTTAAAGTTTTATTTAAACGAAGATAGTATTTTGAGACATTTTTTATACGAAGTATTCAATTTTTTAAAAAAATGACTCAGACGACGACGTTAATAATTATGTGTACGATATACAAAGTAAAAATTAATCTATCATCGATCTAAATTAACCAATAAAATCACTCCACCTTCATTTGCTTTTTTTAGGTCGTGATCTTAGTGTTCGAAAAGTAACGTCGATCGTTTAATTTAGTTGACGTTAAAAATTATGTGCATTGATCACGAGTTAGAGTCCCACCCTAGCACATAGCTCGATTATTCTGATGTTATCTCGGGCAATATGTCTATAAACTCCGATAAGAATTTTTTATATTAATAAGTATTCAAATTTAAAATATTTATTTAAACGATGAGGAGTTGCTATCACTTCATCCCATTCCACTTTACGCCGAACGTTGCAAATGCCAACTTGGTGGCCGCCGCGAGCCCATGGGATTTGAAAAATCCTATGCTTTTATGCCTTTTATTAATGGAGCGCAAACATAATTTCTATCTCCTCTTTGTCTCTTCTCTATTTTTTTTTTGAGAAAATATATAAGATATAACAAGAAACAATAATGATTCGAAAAAAAAGTAGAAATCGTTAGAAAATGTCAATTAATTATCGAGAAAATGCAATGACTAATTGTTAGGCCAATTTTTCTTCTAAGAAAGAAAAAACAACCTGAATAAGTTAAGAGAAATACTACACGGCCGGTTTTTTTTATTAAGTTATTTTTCCAATTAGGCTTATTGATCTAATGTATAAGAAGATAAATTAAAAGTAAAAGGGTCACGAGGTTATGAAAATTCAGCCCAATCTTCTTTTTTTTGTGTACGAACAGTTTGCATGCCTTCAATCATGGTTGTTTGGACCGGACCGGACCGGCCGGTCCGGCCGGTCCAATCGTCGACCGCCACTTGAGACGGGTTTGGTTCGATCCTAAAACCGGACTAGCATTTGAACCGTTTTGAACCGGTCAAGACCGGACTAAAACCGCTGAACCGCCGATTTTAGGGCAACCGGCCGGTTCAAATATTAGAAAAAATTAGAAAAATATGAGCCCACTAAGTTTTGAACCCATGACCTCTTAAACAATTTAATGTGTACATTCCACTATGCCATGTTTATTCATTTGAATACTAAGTTATTTTATATTATACAATAGTTATCATCACTCATTTATCAAATTATTTTTTTAATAAGAAAATTTATAATATTTTTAAATGTCAAATATTAAATATGAAAAAATTAGTTACCTAATTAAATTAAAAAATAGAAACTACAATAATCTTTCTAGTTTAAGTAAATATTAATAGTTGAATTTGAGAAATATGAATTTGTAAATTATAATTGAATACATTAAAATCACATAAAACTCATATCAATAGTTAAATATGTCACATTTGATTTCTTAACTTTAATTAAAATGATTTAACCATATGTACTTTGATATAGAAATATATTAATTATTGATAAGAATATATAAGTATTATAGTTTATCTTTTTATATTATTTTATTCATATTCGGTTCGACCGTCCGGGTTAACCGGTTCGACCGGTCTAACCTGACCCGAAGATCTATCCGGGTCGACGTCCGGTCCGGGTCTTACAACCTTGCCTTCAATTAGAGTATAAGTATCCACCAAATATTTACATCCATTGAGAAAATAATATCATAGCAGATAAAATAATAATAATAATAATAATAATAATAATAATAATAATAATAATAATAATAATAATAATAATAATAATCGGTGAAATGTGAGGAATAAGATGTATTAGGTACAGGGTGTAATAGTAAGTTAATTACCACATCACCTTGGTATAAAAAATATCTATAGACTAGTTCTCTCTCTTTCTCTCTAAATATAGTATCTATGTTATTAAAAACATATATTCCAATGGAGAAAAAATATTTCTATAATTAAGTTGTAGAACCGTGTTAAATTATATATGTTAGAAATCTATTAGTGAATAAATTTTAAAAAGAAAAGTTAAGCTTTATTTTTCTAAAGAAATTCGCTATTAAGAAAGTTTGTGGTGCTTTTGGAAATAATATTTTTTGAAAAGATTTTTTTTCTCTCGCCCACGTCCTTGAATTATATTTTTTTCGCATAAAAATCTAAATAATTAATTTGTGGTCTTAACTTTTTTCCAATGTCCTATATCTTTCGGTCGAGTTTTATTTCTTTTAACACCTCCTCAATTATAACTTTTTTCCACGTCTAATCCTAAATTATAAACTTACAAATTTTAGTCCTCAAATTTATCCAAATTTAACACTTAGATCCTTCTATTAAATTTTAACTAAATTTTATTAAATTTAATTATAAAATATATTTTTACCCTTACGTTCATATTACAACAAAAATATTTTTAAAATAAAAAAATCAATACAAGTAAGTACTAATTGATAATAATATTTTTTATACAATATTATATTTATGTTGATGTTTATTTATTTTTTTAATATTTTTCATATTAAAAATAAGGGGTAAAACTGACATTTCATAATTATTAGAAAAAAATTTAACAAGATTTAGATTTAAACATCGACATAAATATAATATTGTACAAAAAAATTTATTATTATCAATTAGTACTTTTACTTGTATTGATTTTTTTATTTTTAAAATATTTTTATTGTAATATGAGCGTAAGGGTAAAAAGGATATTTCACAATTAAATTTAACAAAATTTGGTTAAAATTTTATAGAAGGATCTAAGTATCAAATTTGGTTAAGTTTGGAGACTAAAATTTGTAAGTTTATAATTTAGGATTAGATGTAAAAAAAAGTTATACATGAGGGAGTGTTAAAAGAAATAACCCAATTATATTTTCCTTTGGTTTTACTAAATCAAGTTATGCATGTCTTTTAAATTATACGTTTTTAATAAGTAAACTTGCTTAAGTCCTATTTCTTTCTTTTTTTCTATCGGAAAAAGAGAAATATTATTGTCTAGACCATACAAATTCATGAATGAGCTCATGCTAATTATTTCCTTATTAGCATAAAAATGATTATTTGTTTCTCTGTTTGTGGAGAAAGTTGTCACTCGAAATCATGTCACCGAAGAAAGATGACATCACTTTTATAAAAAAAGAAAGAAATTTATTGGTAATTATTCAAATGTATGGTATCATCACTCTCATATGTTTTGGGGAAGACAATTTCCTTTCGTTTCAAGAATGTATTTATTTGGGAAAAATATAGTAAGAGTCCAAGATATTTTAAGAAAACAATTTTTGATGTTTGATTGCGTAAAGAAAGTAGGAACCTAAATTAGAGAGCTACGAAAAAAAACATTAGAAGATAAAAATAATAATTAAACCTAAAAAAAATAGTCCTAGTATATATATAGTTTAATGTTGATGCAAATTTATACGTGAAAACCATTTTTTTTATGCAAGTTGTAAGTATATATATAGATTATAAAAAAGTATAATTTTGCATATAATACCTAAGAAACTAATTTATATCGTATATATCTACACCTCCACTACATATATATATATATATATATATATGAGATGCATATTATCATGCATGCACAAAATTGTGGATACACACGTACCATGCATACATCCACATAATTTATTTGAGGCCCACAACCCCCCTATAGGACATTCATGCTAGGCGCATTCACAACTTTGTGAATGTATTTTAATATATTTCTATGGTTTTCTTTTAACGAGGCAAATGCTTTCGTTCCGATTCCGAATTAATTCGAATTAGTCTAGCAACATAAAAAGTCTCCTATAGAGTCGGGACACATCCAAAAAATGTGTAGTTTTATGATTTGTTAATATGTCTTCTCCATATACATGCGGATGTACACTTCGAATTATCTTATGAGAGCTCACTAATTTTATTGCTCTCCAGGAACCGATCAATTTGAGCTTCCCTTGCTAACGAGATCAGCGATATGGTAATGAGTAATCACCGGTAAGTTTCACATCATCAACATACAACATCAGAATAGTACGTCCTCGAGGAAAAAATGGCCTTTAATTTGTAGGAATATTGAATGTTCATCAATGATCTTTAGATCCGTAACACACTTGAGTGTGAAGATTTAATTACTTTCTATTTGAATCGTTGATAGCGAATCATCAATAAAAAAATATGTCGAGAAACCTGACAAAATAAGAGTGCATTATAGATACAATAGATACACACTAAAATAATATGTAACTATAAATGTATATATAATATATCAAAGTTGAAGAAGAGTAGGGCACGAAATATTTTTTATTATTTCTATATTTTGAATATAGTTTAACATATATAAAATTGCTCACTTAATATATAAATTATATTCTTATATATTAACAAAGAGTATATAAGCTTGACATTAAAACATAACATATGATTGTTGATATAAAAATGTTGATGTTGTCATGAATGTAAATGTATAAAGAACATAGGACCTCAAATTTTTTTTTTTTAAAAAGGCATAGTTTTTTTCCTTAATTTGAATAAATCGCTGGAAAATGTATTGTAATTTAATTAAAAAAACACTCGACTATTTTCACCGTAATATAAAAGTTATTTTGAGAAAACAAAATTCAATGAATGCTAAAGGTGAAACTTTAGTGGGTGCTGACATTTTTCTTTTTGGATCCACATAAAAAGTTCTATGAATTGCTCCATTCCCTTTCTTTTTTTTTTCTCCTCACTTGATGGTGTGAAAACTTTTGCAAACATTGCTGCATCTATGTGCTTTCCTTTACTTTAATGTGCAAAACAAAACACATGACGCAACTCATAAACCTTGGCCTTCCTTCAAAAGCAAGCCCCGGATGCATGCCCTAATCTATCTCTCTCACTCTCTCTCTCTTCTCTCTCTCTCTCTCTCTCTCTCTCTCTCTCTCTCTCTCTCTCTCTCTCTCGCTCTCTCTCTCTCCCCGTCTCTTTCTCTCTCACATTCTTCTTCATGCCTGGTTGCTTGAAAGGTTCAAATTAATTGCGAGAGGCAGCATGTGGATGGTGGGGGAAACATGATGTCACCTCCTAGGTAGGAGCATCTCTTTCTCTTTCCATTTTTTTCTTCTCTCTCATTCTATTTCTCTCCTTGTTTTGGATATATATATATATATATATATATATATTGTCAAATGCAAGAAGAAAATTGGAAAAAAATATGCTATCAACGAATATAAGTTTCAAAGTACAATTTTGACTAAGAAGACCATGAAATAATAAAAGTTTGAAGATGATGTACCGAAAAGAGCCGTCAACATGAAGAAATTAGAAAGCATTAAACCAGCAAACGATTTGTACATTTTATGCCATTATTTTTTTATGTGACATCTTAGATGAATAAAAGGCATTTGACATGAACAACAACAAAAAAAAAGATCAAAATAAATTTATAGGTTAATCATAAAATCAATATGATATTAGATGAAAAAAAAAAGAAAATTCTGAATTCAAATATACGTGGATCGATCTTCCCATTTGAACTTTTGCTTCATATCCATTGTACGATAAAAATTAATTATATATATTTTTATCTTCCATTTTAAGATTTTTTTTTCGTATGACAAGATATTGAAAACGTACATTGTCCGATGGCATTCAGCTGACTAGAACAACATATTCAAAATATATCTCTAGAATTAATTTGTGAATATTTCATTTTTAATTTGTGGAGATAAAAAAAGGGCATGGAGGTGTAAATTGCTATAATATTGATGATGTGACAGAGTGCATGTATATAATTCATTTAATACTTTGTTTCTTGTACATGCAACTGGCTACATGTATATTGTTTTTATTATCTTACATTAATTATACAATTTTTTTTGTTCCAACTCCAAATCCTTTGATTAATTCGACAAGAGCAAAATGACGAATTTTAAATAAATTGACAAATAACTTATTAAATAATTAATTTATTAGAGGACATCATATGATATTCTATTAATAAAAAATTGAATAAGAACAAATATAGGGTGTGTTCCATGCGTACCTTACAAATTATATCATCCAACAAAACACTTTTTGTTCTCGTCATAATTAATACAAACACTCATGTTAATTATAAATTAAGAAACCAAACGCATCAGTGATATATATATATATATATATATGTATACCGGTTTATATTTTACAACTGTTTTAAAAAGCAAAAGTCGCGATAACACCTCGTGAGGTAAAGTGGAAGTCGTTAATTGAAGAATAATTTAAATTTGAATTATGGAAATGCATATATTTTCTAGGTCAAAATTAATTATATAAAATTTACTGAACGTAATGTTCATCAGTCAGAGATAAATTTATCATCGAATCTAATTAATTTTAAGTTATGTATGAGTCTTTCAATAAAAAAAATATTATATTTATATAAAATTAAATTTAATATATTATTAAACGATCAGGAGTCGCTTACTAATCTATCCAAACTACTTTTATATTTGTGATATAAATAAAGAAGATGAGTCCCTCTCTCTTGAAGGGATCAGTGGCCAACTTCCATTACCCACTTCAATCAGCCAACTTTAGCGTTGAAAACAAATATTATAACATC
Organism: Pontederia crassipes; assembly: GCA_030549335.1. NCBI lineage: Eukaryota > Viridiplantae > Streptophyta > Magnoliopsida > Commelinales > Pontederiaceae > Pontederia > Pontederia crassipes. The sequence goes on from CM060190.1 coordinate 45,567,507, forward strand.
TAATTTTAAAGTCCACAAACACCATTTTCTTGAAAGAAATGTTTATAATAAAGGGAAAAGAAATTAAAAAAACTCTACTAATAAATATTTCAATCTTGTCACGTAGTTACTGAAGTCATATGCGAAATTAATGATCATAAATGAATTTAACATAGTTAGTAGACTTTGGATCCATTTAATATATAAATTATGTATGGAAAGAAAAGATAGAGTTGTACTGATATTTAATTTCTAGAATATATATATATATATATATATATATATATTATAATGTTTTTGGTGAGTTTCAATTTTGAACTAAGATAAATTTCATGTCGTATATGTTTTATTTTTCTATCTCTAAAATATGATAAATTAGTTTAAGAAGATTTGGAACTATTTAGAATTTTATCCTAAAGTAAAAAAGAAGAATTTTTTTTTTTTTTGCTTTTTCTTTCCATTTTGCCCACAATTTTTCTAAGCATTTTTTTAAAATGTCAATTTCTACTTCTCCCTCGTCCCTTCTCCTTAAATTTCTACGTGTGGATTGCGGGACAAATCGTCAGACGCGGATCGAGCTGATTCCTCGCCATTTCCATCTTCTCGCCGATCTCCTACTCGGTCTCCCTGCTTGCTCTTCGAGCCTCAGCGCATGGATTAGGGTTCTATGATCCCAAGGTATTGATGTACTCCTTATTGTTACTGTCTAATTTTCTGCGGAAATGGCGATAGATCCAGTGGTTTTCTTTGCAGGGGATTGTAAGCAAAATTGTTTGAAAAGACTTGAAGTAAAGTTTCCATTTTTCCCCCTTGATCACTTGATTTGAGCTCCACTTAAGTGCCCACTGGCTTGAGATGGAAAGAAATTGAAATTTGAGCGATCAGTGTGTTTGCTTTGACGAAGCTTTGCTTCAAGATTGGTTTTTTAGTACCCCTCTGTGTCTCGGACTTTTCCGTTGGATCTGGTGTTTAGATTGAAGGAACTGGGTTTAATTGGTTCTAGAGAGATCGCGTAGCTCACTTCGTGATGTTGTGTTGGATTTATCGTCTTCTCTGTCTTCGAGGTTAATATCATCCCAGAATTTGGTTTGATTTCCATCTTTTTGCCTCCAACTTCGACTTTGTCCATCTGTTGCCCTTTTCTTTTTAATTGCTAATTTGAATTTTGTGTTCATCTGAAAGAAGATTGTGATTTGCCTTTTAGTATCTGTAGTCTGATTGCATGGATCTGCATACCTTTTTTAAGCCACTTTCAATTGTTACTGTTGATCCTGGATTTCTTTGTTGATCCTGTTCAAGGTTGTCGATGTTATCGCTCCTTGTTGAAATTTTGAAGTTTGACTGTTTCTCTTTGTTCTCTGACATCCATAGTTATGTTCCATTGGTCCTGTTATATTTACTTCCAACTTTTGGAGTTACTATTAGTGGTCTGCCCATTTTTTGCTTTTGCTATTCATTAACTGGAGTTCATTTAATGTCTTTCCCTATTCCTTTTTTTTCCTCTTCGTTCTCTCCTCCTTCAGCAGTCCCACTGTGGTAAACTTTCCTGAGGAGTTGCTCAGTTGTTGATGCATCATCAGCTGAGTTCATTCTTCCTTTTAGTTTTCTGATTGCAGATCAACTCTCAGGATAGATGTTCGTGTTCATATCAAGTTAGCTTTTTCAGTGTCCTGCCGTGGTTGATGTTTAATGTGATCCTTTTAACTCAATCTGATTTTCGTTTCTCTGATTATCACAATTGTAACAATCGAACAGTAACAGAATTCTGGATGCAGGTCCTGGTAAATGAGTCGTGTGTCAGATGAGAATGATAGCAGGATGATTCCAAAGGATCAGGTTGGCTCTCCATCAGTTGATGAAAGTTGTAGCGGGGGATCTCTTAGTGGAGGTGGGCAGGCTCTGAAGAAGGGACCTTGGACTTCAGCAGAAGACACAATTTTGATAGAATACGTTAAAAAGCATGGGGAGGGTAACTGGAATGCTGTTCAGAAGCACTCTGGACTGTCTCGTTGTGGCAAAAGCTGTCGTCTTCGATGGGCTAATCACCTCAGGCCAAATTTAAAGAAAGGTGCAATTACGCAGGAGGAGGAGCAATTGATCATTGAACTTCATGCAAGGATGGGAAACAAGTGGGCTCGGATGGCAGCATATGTAAGTGCAATATATCTTTTGTTGATGCTATTATTCCTGCATAGTGCTCTCAATTCAAGGTATTTCTCTCATTTTATCCTTGTAAAGAAATCATGGCATAAGGAACATGAGTGTTTGGTAACTGTTGAAATGCATGTCAATTGAAAGCATTGCATTTTTTGCTATCCCAGTTGGCACAAATGTTTGCTGGGATTTCGGTGCTTTCTTAAATAGGAACTTAGGAAGAGCTAGTTTTGTTCTTTAACTCATATGCTATTTTAGAGTTATTAACTCAAGTTCCAGTTGATTTATGCACAAATATTTACATAGTCAGTAACTTGTCACGCGCTATCTGATGTTATTATTCTGATGATTTTTGTGGAACAACAAAATGTTAATGAGCCTTCATAAGGCTCTGCTATTGAGATGTTAGTTGACTGGATTCCAATAGTGGTTTAAACCTCTCTAGAATTGGTATGGTGATGATTTTTAATCTGGATAATACTAACTCCCTAGCAGATATTGTTCATCTGATGTCCTTTTCTTGCCGTTAATCTGGATATCCCAAGAGAATAAAGTCTCGATGCATTCAATGGATTTGACGATGTCAACTTAATTTAAAATTTATGAACTCATACTTTTTTACAAAAGGAAGTCTACATTGGAGAGCTTCTTTAATGAGGGTGAATTTGGGCTTTCTTACTCGTGTACGATCTTAGATGACACCAGGGGTTGCTTTTGGTGCAGGATGAGCCCCTGTACAAGACAGAAACAGGGAGCTCACTTTTTGTGCATAAAATTTGACTCAAACCTTCATACATCAAGCCGAAGGATGCCCTTTGCGTTGAGACTACTTTAAAATTTGATGCCTTATCTAATAATTTGAGTTCATCATCATAACTGGATAACCTTTGGGGTTGCCTCAAGGAGTCGATTAAATAGGTGAATTACAAAAATTCGATTTTCAATACATCTTTTATTATCTTTCTCCAGGTAAGCTCAAAGTAATAACCTATGGATAGCCATAGTAAAGCCTGCTAGTTCTCTTTTATGTGTTATTAGCTTAGGCTTGAATTTTAGTACTATTTACAATTTCACCTGTAGATTTGAGGGGCATACAGCTATTTATTATCTATATGATGAAGAAACGTTTGAACCTGTGAAACAGTGAGTTGCAAGATAAAGTCCTGTCATGCAGAGCTTTATTTCTTTGGACCAAGAGATTAGCGTGTTAATGGTTTTTACATATTTTACAAATATATAATTGAGAAATCACAAGGCTGTTGTAAGTTGTTGAGGCATTACATAAAAAGTTGGCATAAAGTGAACTAAACGGTAGATCTCTTCTTGCTACTTTCAAACACAAAATTTATCTTGTTGAGCTGGAAAGTGATATAGCTAGAGTTATGCAGGCAAACAATAGATCTCTTCTTGCTACTTTCAAATACAAAATTTATCTTGTTGAGCTGGAAAGTGATATAGCTAGAGTTATGCAGGCTAACATTGAATTCCCCATCTTGTATCGATTTGGTCAACTTGATCAATGAACTCAGTGTCAGACAATGAGAAGTTCCTCCAATTATAAAACCTGTACTCTTTGTTTCTTGTGCAATTATAAGACAAGTTCCCCCATGTAATTGAATATGTAGTTTTTTTCTTCCTCATGCATCCTTCAAATTTTATTGTGATCTCTTACACATTAACAAAATTATCTGTGACATCCTTGTTAATCTTATGAATAAGGTGCAACTACGATGAAAGACATCTGCAATTCAAGAATCACATTCTTCCACCAGATATCCTTTGGATTCATAACAGAACCTTCATGTTGTGCTAATTAAACTCTCCTTGTTTATTGTCGATATTGTTATCACAGCTGTCTTGTTTACATTAATTTCCTATATAGAATTTCATTTGGTTTTGGTGTTTCTTTTTCATAATAGCAAATATTGTTAGGATTATTGCCGATGATATCTTCTTGATTAAAGAAGCTAGTTCATAAGACTAATGTCAGATTAGGTTCTTGGAACATTGGGACGTTGAATGGGAAGCGCCTCGAGGTGGCACAAGAGCGAAAATCATAGAGCGGAATGGCGTCGTATGATCCATGTAGCCGACCCCACCTAGTGGGATAAGGCTTTGTTGTTGTTGCTGTTGTATATCTTCTTGATTATACATTACCTACATGCATTTGTATCTTATATACATATACAATACATATTTGATGTATGAATGACCTGTTAGCTTGTTATACATTGAGATTCTTTATGGTTCATTATTGATAATTCTCGAGGTCCAAGTTATGGATTTTACAATCATTTCTGTTCTTTTCTCCAGTTACCTGGTCGCACTGACAATGAGATAAAGAACTTTTGGAATACACGGATAAAACGACGACAGCGCATGGGTCTACCCCTTTATACTTCAAGTGTATGCTTTCAAGATTCGGATGATAATAATCAAAGCCATGCTGCCTCTGAGTATGGCTGCAGCGAGAAACAAGCCAATGAGCTCTTTCATGGGAATGTTTTTGATGTTGCTGATGTTATGTTCGACAGTTTTAATCACAATCTTGGAACTTTGACTTATACACCTCCATTTCCAGACATTCCCATGAATAATAGTGAAACTGGTCAGAGTTTTGCACGTCAGGGTTATGGTTTGATCAATCCAGTTGTAGACCATGGCAAACGATGTAGAGAATCTGAAACCCTAATTCCCAGCTTTCATGATAGTGTCTCTGGTATTCTTCCCTCTTTTGAGCAATTACCTGTTGAGCCCTATGTGAAGATGCAGCGGATCTCAAGTCTAGGTTATCCATATGATCCTGATCCAGATGGGGATAATGTGGTACCTTCTGAAGGTGTCATCCCTGGCAGCCATGCCTTTATAAATGGCAACTTCTCTGCTTCTAAGCCCATTCGTGGGCCTGTGAAGTTGGAGCTCCCTTCACTCCAATATTCGGAAACCGATGGTAGCAGCTCATTTGCTTCTCCATACACACCTCCTTTTTATGAGGCATTTGAGACGTATGTTGAATCTCCTAAATTGGTCTCTTTGCATTGTGAAAATGTTTCTCCAAAGAACAGTGGTCTTCTAGATGCATTGGTTCTCGAGGCACAGGTGATGAGCGGTTCAAATAAGCAATCATCTGAGAAGAATTCAAATTCCTCTACCATAATACCTAACAGCATGTTGGGAAATTCAGATCCTAATATTTCTGAGACAGAATGGGAAGATTATAGTAACCCGGTCTCTCCCTTGGGATGTTCTGCTGCTTCTGTTTTCAACGAGTATACCACTCCTATCAGTGTTAGTTCATTAGATGTACTTCCACATTCCACGGCTGCATCCAGTAAGCATTCTTTGAACTTTATATTTCCTTTTGTAGATATTGTTTTCTTCTGATTAATTCCCGTCATTGGACGAGTTATCAGAAATGTTAATAGGCATATTCTGCTGGTTGCAGTTGAAATCTTCCCAACTTCTGAACATCATACAACCTCAGGCGTAGGAAAGAATATTTGGAGGCCTGACGCTTTACTAGGATCAGAATGGCTCGAGGAAAGTTCTCAAAGTTCAAAAGGCCATTCTGTGCTTAATGGTGCCTTAGCAAACCTTTTGGGACAGGATCTATGCACTGACTCAAAGCCTGTAGTTGCCGGAACATCAACTGCGCTGGTTACAGGATTTGGGTTGGACTCCTATCCCTGGCATAATATGCCCAGTGCATGTCAAATGTCTGAATTTCCATGAATTTGTGGGCAGAACTTAATCAAAACCTCCCCTGGCATTTGATTACTGAACGTGGGCATTTTTATTTCTTTGCAAAATGGTTGGCTGATATGCACACTCATTGTTGTTTCTTCCTATTCTTTCATCATTGCACTAGAAATGCTTCCTTGTATCTGGATATGCGTCTCTCGGGAGCAGGCTTTTGTTGTTATTGTTGGTTGTTCAATAAGTATGTGAGCTTGACAAAGACATGCCTACCATCTGGAATTGCTCAATCTGATGGACTTGATTTCTCATATAACATCTACTTCAATGTACAACTCTTATAATTGACTTCTTGCTTTGACTTATTAGTCTGTTTCTCAATGTTTATGTTCTCTATGCTCATAGCTTGTTTGGCTTCTCATAACTGTGCATGGGCGGGCGGTCCCAGACATAGGTTCAGGTTGGGTCCTCTTCCCAACTTTTGAAAATTTTAACAATAATGTAATATTAATGTATTAAATTTAAATTTTAATTTGTCTTAGCTATATTTTAATATCTTAATTGGGGTCCCCTCTGTAATTGTGGTTGGCATGGAATAAACGTATTCTCTTTCATATTGTTAGCGATACATATTTTTTTAGAAAAAAATAATTATGCTATATCTTTTAAAGGTAACATCTTTGATTCATAATGAACAGTGAATTGAAAAATGATTTGATTCTTTATTTATTATCAATCAGATGGTGATTAATACACATACGATGATATTATCCCTTAATAGGTTAGTAGAAATATTAAATCATATTGTTTTATTATTTTTTTCCCTTATTTTGAATACATCATTCAGTTTTGTGTGTACAGACAGAAATGCATTTCTTCCAAATTACGTGGGAGGTCCATTGACCTAATACATGGAAAAACATAAAATGGACATGAAAGTTATCAATATTAGGATTGAAGTTTATAAGTATTATATTATCAATAAAGAATGTGGTGTGTTCCCTTAGTAGGAAAATATAATGCAGCTTTTTAGCTATTAAAGTCCAAACGGTGTACATATTTATCTTTTCAGATCCTTTTTTTTTTTTTGCATATTTACGAAATTTTGATGGATGAAATATTGCATCTCCTGTAGATGTGTTAACACATTTTCGTACCTTCATATATTTGCTATTTCATTAGCTACTCAATGTTTAGTTGTGATTTATTGCCTAAATTGCTAATAGTTAACATTTGAAATTAATTAATTGATGAAACAACATATTAACTGATTCAGAGTTCTTGCATTTAACATGCATTTTCACTTGTGAGATACTTATTTTATATAATATGAATATTCTGTTTGAAAAATAAAATAAAAATAATTTAAATTGCCCAATGACGTTTTCAGTACTCCAATTAATTAAGAACAGCTAATCATAAGTGACATCTCTTAGAACAGTATGGTGTGTAATGTATTAACACCAACATTTAATCTTTATTTTTCAACGCCTAGTAGCTCTTTAAATCCAAGAACATGTTTCTTTTTCATATATAGAGACTCAATATTAGATTATTGCATTAATATTTTTTTGTAAAATTTTATACAATTTTTTTTGTTAATTCAATGATGGATTGCATTATTTTTTTTTTGGGGTCGAGAACCTCACATCGTAAAAAATTAAATCAAATAATTAATTAGTAAATGGAGAATAATTTTTTTGGACAACAAAGTTAACACTGAAAAATATTCAATCCTTTCTGAATTTTCTTTCCAATTTCTTTGCCCAAGAAAATATTTTCGAAAATTTTTCGCTATCACCTGATAGGCACGTGATAGAGTTTTTGGTAATTTGTTTATAGCTTTTTGTAATTCAATATATAGTTTTTAAATTTTTTAGCAGGAAAAGAGAACTGAGAAAAATTAATTAAAAAACCCTCATCAAAACCCTGTTAGAATAAAGCGGTCGCTTTTTTTGCTGCGCTGCGGTGCGAGAAAAATGGCGGCAATCCTCCCCAAATCGCCCATCCTCGCTGCCGGCCTCCGTCTCCTCTCCGCTCCTCCCAGGCCATCTCCTCGTGCTGCCACCTCGATGCGTTTCTCCCTCGTTGGGGGCCACAATCCTGGCTCCGGTGTTGCGTTTGGGGACTATGGCCGCCCTCGTCGTCTTCTGCTGGGATTCGCTCGGAGGGGCGTCGATTTCGTCAGATTCCGCGCGGTATCCGACGGCGGAAGCGGCGGCAATGGCGCAGGCGGAGATGGCGGCGGAAGTGGAGGGTGGAGCAATGGCGGCGCTGGTGGCAGAGGTGAAAGCGGGAGTGGAAAGGATAAGTTTTTCTTATCGTGGTAATGGAAGCTTCAGAATTCCTCCTTTACTGTGCATTTCAATTGGCCGTCGTTTAGTTTATTTAGGAGCTAATAACCTGTTCATTTTACTATTTGCGAAATGTCTCCAAGGTATCATTATTTTGCTTCTGCTTTCAAGCCAAGTCGACTTGTTCTAGCCATCCATAAACCATTTTGTACTTTGATATACTTAATAGGAAGTCTAGGTTTTCTTGGTGATGAAAAAAAGACGCAAATTCTTTGGCCATGCCGAATGTAGTTCAGTTTTGTCTTCTTGCAATTCTTCTTGCAATTCTTCTTGTAAACGCTAATCAAGTTGTTGTGTTATTGTCAATATTGACGGTAAATAGTGGGAAAGGTTGCGTTGTTATGTCGATAGGTTGGGTAAGAGAAGGTTAATCTAAAGACCTAGTGTTGTAGTTATTTAACTATTGATTACTTCGAGGTAATAGACAGATGTTAGGATATTCGTCTCTTATCCAAACACCTGAACATTTTCTTAAATCAGGTATCTGATGGCACTCGATAAGCACCCAGTGATTACTAAAGCGATTACATCAGCACTTCTTACACTGATTGGAGACTTGATTTGTCAGGTTCTTTTGCTCTCCTTTCAATTGATTCCGTTTTTTATATTATTTTCAATTGTTCAATTAATTTAAATCCTACATTATAGTGGTGTTCTGATTGCTGAGTTGCATTTTCTCCTAATCTGACTATTCATGGGTGAAAAACTTTTACATAAACATGTTAGGTTAAGTTAAAATACAAAAGACATCATACAGAAGTCATAGTGTTCTGTTTTGTCACAGTTACCTGAAGCCATCTTGAATGTGATTCCAAATCGTGAAAACTTTTTTATGCAAGAAAATAAATCAATGAGCTTCGGTCCATGTTTCCCCACCTAGTGGGATAAGGCTTTGTTGTTGTTGTTGTTGTTGTTGAGCTTCAGTCCATGTTCAAACAATCGAACTACCTGCTCTCAAAAAAAAACAAAAAAAAATCGAACACCCATTGCACAACCAACACGTCAGCCTTACATATCTAACATCAATTTTTTTTAGAAGTGACTTAATTTTTATTCTAAAAAACGTGACTTAATCTTATGGGGTGTGTGCAAGCGCGCGTCCTTGAAAGCTTCAGATGTCATCTCTGAAAAACTCCTGAATCGTGTGTGTTATGGATCATAAAGTAGTATAATTGCATATTTTGTTTGCTTGATTGTGTTTTCTATGGTTGATTCTTTTGGGCTCTCTAATGCAAGAGCATATTTCTAATTCTTATCATTATTGTTGCACCAGTTTTTGATTGATCAAGTCTCGAAGTTGGATGTGAGACGGACATTTGTCTTCACTTTTTTGGGACTTGTTTTGGTTGGACCAACGTTACACTATTGGTAAGTACTTGTGCTGCTTTGTCACTATAAATATAGTACCAGCAAACTGTTAGTCTAGTTATTAGCATCTTTTCTTGCACAAGAGATTTCCTCCCGTAGCTTGGGGAGAAGTTAGTACTTGTCCAATATGGTCAGTCTGGTTCCCTCTCATTTGATGATCTGTCCGTATGATGAAATTTCCTTTGAGAGTTCCAAACTATGGAATTTTGTGTCCAGATGTGTGTTTGAGCATGCAGAGTAAGTGCATATCCATGTTGGAATTTTTTGTTTGATCTTGATCTTTTCGTCTTGGAAAACTAATTGAAATATTACTTTTTCATCCTTGGTATGTTATTCCTTTATTTCTGTGAGACGAGCAATGCCAACTTTTTGCATGTTGAGTGCAGGTACTTATATCTAAGTAATTTGGTAACCTTGTCTGGAGGCTCAGGTGCATTCGTGCGCCTTCTTCTTGATCAGGTTATTTTTTCTTTTTGCTTTTGTACAAGGCTTAACTTTCTTTATTAAGATGTACTGTAACCAAAAAATATATTCTTTATGTTATCTTTCCCTTGAAATGCATTTATTATTGGTCATCATTCCCAAATAAAACTTTTTTACATCTCCTGGTGCAGTTCATCTTTTCTCCAATCTTCATAGGAGTCTTCCTTAGTGCAGTTGTTGCTTTGGAGGGTAAGCCTTCTCAAATAAGGCCAAAGCTTCAGCAGGTGAGGCATTCATATGAATCTAATTCATATTTTCAGTATGCTACACTTGATGGGCAGCATGTGCTGTGTGTGCATCATGATGCTCATTCTATATGCAGGACCCTGCTAGACGTGTGCAGCAGGGTTATTGTCCTCTTCAATTAACCCTTTTACACAGGGTGCATCATGGTGTTCATTCTGTATTTACTTCCCTGTGTTATGTCTCTAGGAGTGGTTCTCGTCAGTGCTTGCAAATTGGCAATTGTGGATACCCTTCCAGTTTCTCAACTTTCGGTTTGTTCCACAAAAGTTCCAGGTGATATATCATTTTTTTCCATAGCAACATTGTTGCCTGAAAGATTTGAAACAATGGTGTGCAAAAATAAATCTAGTTGAGATTCCGGAGTGAGTTATCAGCAAGCACATGTTTGTCATTATCGATTTGATTGCGAGAGCCCATATTTTTTATATTTCCAAGGCTGTAAGTTTAAGAAAAAGCATTAAGCATTGAACCTTGGCGCTTTTTCATCTTTATGATCTCTTCCGTTGCCCTTTTTACATCATAAATGATTCATATGCCCCTGATAATGAACTCCAGGTTCTTGCTGCGAACTTTGTGGCGCTCGCCTGGAATGTGATTCTCTCTTTTAAAGCTCATAAAGAGGTGGTATTGAAGTAGGCTCGCATTTTCTGTTCATGTCCGGCGAAGAGTTCTCTTTGAATGTTCTCTGTGCTCCAACCTGCTTCATCACTTGGGAACCCTGCGACTTTTTCGGTTTTATGTTTGATAGCTGATCGTTAAAGCTTGTAAAAAAGTGTCATGTGCTCTATAAACCCAACTCTTACTTAGTGAAAGTAGAATGTGTGCAGACCTTCATATGTGTATCGTCACAGTGATGTAAACCTCGTGGATCTGAGACTGCCAAGTAGGATACTTTCCTTTTTTTTTCTTTAGTTAAGGGCCTGTTTGGCACCTTTTGAAACTAAAACGTAGTTTAAAAATTTCCGCAGGATGTCATTTTGTCAAAAGAATACATTCCTTAAGTTTATATTCCAATAAGAAGTTAATGCAAAAGTGTTTGGAAAATTTTTATTTTTCCATCAAGGCATTTCGTCGAACAGTTCAGTAGCATTACGGAAATGATGAACGACGATCAAAATGCAGACGATGGTAATGTAGCAGATGACGTCTGGGGTGATCTTCGGAGGCAGCATGTGAATTTCGGCGGTGGAGGAGAAGCACTTGATAAGATCAGAGAGATTGGAGAGGATTGGGACATCAGCGTGACAGCGACCACCAAGGAGAAATGAAAGAGATGATGATGGGTGAGAGGGAGAGCATTAGAGAGGAAGTCAAAGAGAAGAAGAGAGAGATTATTAGCGAGGAAGAGGAAGAGGAAGAGAGAGGACGCCGAAGAGAAGAAGAGAGAGAGAGTATTAGAGAGGAAGAGGAAGAGAGAGGACGCCGAAGAGAAGAAGAGAGAGAGAGTATTAGAGAGGAAGAGGAAGAGAAGGTGTGACAGAGAAGTGGTTGAAATGATCGTTCAACAGAGAAAAAATGGAGGTGGGAGCTAAGTTTTTTTTCGTTGGATTTAGTCATTTTCCTGTGGTTAATAAACAGAATTTTTTTTACTCAAACACTCATTTTGACAATTTTTCTATCTCAGGCACGTAACCAACGGAAATGCCTTTTTCCAATGGATTCAAGTGTATCCAAATAGGCCCTAAATCTATAATTTTCCTTTGAATGGGGATCTGTATGATGATAAGTTAATTTTCCTCGATACCGAAGTTGGGCCTGTGTTTGTAGATATCTTCTAAAGACGAGCATTTGCAGCGTTAGATATAATACCAGTTTAGCTATTTTACAATTTGAAAACAGAATTCGAGCCCAATGAACAGAAAATAAAGAAAAAGTGGAGCACAGGGCATGAGTTGGAGACCAGAACGGCATTTCCAATAGAAAAAAAGGTAATTGTAATCAATGGCCTTCTTTACATCCTGAATACTCACAAATCTCCTCCCTTTCCAAATACATGTCAAACAAACATCTAACCATTAAAACGACATCTATTTTTGTCTTTCCAAAGTTAACCAACATTTCATTTCAAAATTAAGATAATTACTAATGTTAATTTTGATATTGACCATTGGATGCTTGATTCACACTTGTAAATCGAAAAGTGATATATATATGTGTATGTATAAAATTAATTTTAATAAAAAAATAAACTCGCCTCAAATGAGGAAACAAAAGTGTTAAGGATGTACAAAAAACATCTTGAACACTTCCCTACATATTAAATTAGGGTGCAATTTTATAGTTTTGAATTTTTAAATTGACATTATTTTGATCTGACGATTTAAAACATAAATAATCTAAATTATTGGATCAAAATGATATCAATCTAAAGATAGATTGCACGAAAATCGCATATTGTAATCAATGGCTTTCTTTACATCCTGAAAACTCACAAAACTCCTCCCTTTTCAAATGCATGTCAAACAAACATCTAACCATTAAAACTACATCTATTTTTGCCTTTCCAAAGTTAACCAACATTTCATTTCAAAATTAAGATAATTACTAATGTTAATTTTGATATTGATCATTGGATGCTTGATTCACACTTGTAAATCGAAAAGTGATATATATATATATATGTGTGTGTGTATGTATGTATGTATATATGTATGTATGTATGTATGTATGTATGTATAAAATTAATTTTAATAAAAAAATAGACTCGTCTCAAATGAGGAAACAAAAGTGTTAAGGATGTACCAAAAGCATCTTGAACACTTCCTTACATATTAAATTAGGGTGCAATTCCATAGTTCTGAATTTTCAAATTGACGTCATTTTGATTTGATGATTTAAAATATAAATAATCTGAATTATTGGATCAAAATGATATCAATCTAAAGGTAGATTGTACGAAAATCGCATATTGTGATTGCACCTTAATATGCATTTATTAAAAAATTATATACATAACAATTTAACTCTCAAGCAATCATTGCTTCAAATGCTACTCTGAAATAATCTTTCAATGAATCAAACCACTTTTGTTCAACAAATAAAATTCAATAGTATTGCTGAAAAATAGAAATTAAGTTGCAAAAACAAAGATGAAAATGGTTGGGGAATTTGTTTATTTAAAAAACTAATAGAAAACAAAAGAACTAAAGTGAAGATAAATGGAAATATTCCAATGAAGGAAAGACTTTATGATTTAAAAAAATTCTTTAGGATAAAACTACTTTTATTTATCAATCAATATTATAAAGTTCAGTTAACAATAAATTGAATGTGCAAAAGTCTACTCTCGCAGGTGGGGTCCTTCAAATCCTTCCTACTCTAATGGCTTAGGATCCAAGATTCATGTAACAACATCTAGAACTTCACAATCTCCTCTCCATGCATTCAACATCTTCCCTTAAACTTGTTTTGTTCAACAACCCATAAGCGATAACTACCTAGTTGTTCCTAGGATGGCGATATCAATTCAACAATAGCTTTTCAACTAATAACCTAACTTAACAAATATGATCCTTGTAACCCGACTACCCTTCGATTGGTCATGAACAATACTGACTCTCACTCAGGAGAGAAATGAATGTTCAACAAGAAAGATGTAAAAATTTGAGAGAATGGACTACAAATCACTCAAATTCGCAACAATTCATCAATACACCCGTCACATACTTTGGTAAAGGGTTAATTAATCCTGGAATAAACAATTTTGTTCTCAATATCTTCATCTCATGGGAGCAACAATGTTCAAGGATGGGGGCAAGAACAAATTTGCCCTTGCTTTTTTTTTATTTTGCAATTATTAACATAGGGTCCACAAGTTTCTAAAATTGATGTTTGATAAGAAAAGTGAGACAATATTTTATTCTTCAGAATTAATCTTGTACCAAGCAAGTATTTAATTATAAGAATTCAAAATAGAAATGACAACAATTCAACCCACAAGTAATTCTCACCAATGACTAACTGGCTTAATTACCTATAAAAGTATGAAGCTTCAACAAAAAAAAATTAAATATATGTTCAATTAGTTATTTAAATAAATAGTTTTTAGTTAGTCTATTTTGTTTTACTATTAATAAAATATTATCTATTAAATAAGTACTATATTATAGTAATTAAACAAGAACTACAAATCAAGGATTAATATTTACAAATGACTATTTTAAATAATATGTTTTAACTCATCGGTTGTGATAATATAATAGTTAAAGTTGTTAATATTAAAAATATTAAATTCAATTATTATTTATTTGTAGTGTACCTTTGTGCACAAGTTAATATTCAAAATATTAAATTCAATTATTATTTATAGTGTACCTTTGAGCACAATTTAATAAATGTCAAATGAAATCATAAAGTAATAAGACAAAATAAAAAAAATTAGAACCAATGATTTGTTCTTGTAGACCATTACTGTTCTTACATTTGGAACAATTCATGATGATTTCATAAATTTTGTGTTTTTTTTAATTTTGAAAAGTTGATGAGAGCATATGTGATTGAGGTGCTCTTGTTCTAGTTCCAAATAGATTCTAAAAAGTTTTACTCTTGCAAATATTTATGGAATTTAGAAACAAGCACATGATTACAAAAAGTTCTAAAACAAATTAGTTTTTTTAAATTTGGATAAGGATGATTGTGCATATTATTTTTCAGTTTTAACAAAGGAGTGAAGGTTTTGCCTATGACTTTATCATTATATTGCAAAATTATTTTTATGAAAGGCTTAATTCTAATGGCATGACTCATGAAAAGCTTGTAAATTAGTAAAAAATTGTCAGTTCATTTATAACTTTTGTTGTGCACTTATAATAAATTATATTCATATTCACAACTATATATCATATTTATGTCTACCTTTATGTTCATTCTTATTTATGTACCATAAGATATGAATTTGAATCATAAGTTCTCTCTCGATGAAAATAAATAAAGCATATTTTCTCGTTATAAGATGCCTCTTGTGAATAAATAAATAAATGCACCCCTTCTATGTCCTTCCAATTAAAAGACAATAACTGACAGATTATTGTCTTCCTCTTCAAACATTTCAACAAAGAAGAAAGGAGAATGAAATGGCTTCAGTGTTTAATTAGTAGAACTAGAACAAAAAAGATGCTCCATGTCCTTTTTTTAACTTAAAGAACGCTTAAAAAATTTTAGCACGGTTAGTTTTTTCAAAAAAAAATATACAAATGCATAATTGACATATTTGGAGTTGTTAAGTCATATAGCTGTAAATGAGAGTAACTCAATTGAACCTTGCAAGGCATTTGGTTCAATAATAAATATCAAAATATGATAATATTCTCGGAATATAATCAAATATTAGAATAAAAATAAATTGGTCAAACTTCGATGTTCTAAAAACCATATTGAAAAATGTGAAACCGCTACTTTTAACTCATGGAGGAGAATACATGTATTCTTTCAAAACAAAAGAATATAGATATTCTCATCTTTTTAACATTTTTTCAATTTTATTTTCGATATATTATTATTATTATTATTATTATTATCATCATCATCATCATCATCATCTATTCATAATAAAATATTTTTAATATAAAATATTATAGTTTCAAATTATATTCTCCCCAAAGGAAATAAAAATATACTTACTTTTCAAAGAATATGATATTATCTTAGTTTATTTTATCCAAAGATATCTCTCAACCAAACATGAAGAGTATTTGGAGGGGGTGGTATAAGTCATGTTTGAATAATAATTTTATATTAGTTAGGACGGATTGGTAGAGCTAAGTCATCTTAACATCATATTTTTTATTCCACAAAATTGGTAGAATGAGAAAGAATTAATAATTTTATATTAAATTAATCATTCCTCTTTCTTCTCTCTTGTCTTGTCTCTCTCCATCTCTGTTTTATTTTCTCTTATCAATATCTCCTCTCTCTAGTACTAGTAAAGAAATATTATGATGAAACAAATTTTTATCTATTTATTTTTAATCCATTTTAACTTTTAAAATAGATGCATGAATGAAAATTTTACATAAAAACAAATAATATAATAAAAATAGAAAAAATATTTCAAACAAAAAATAAAAGAGAAAAATAAATTACGTAATAAAAAATATATGATAAATATTTATTAATCGTTAATCATTATAAATATTTTAATTTTAAATATATAATAAAGGATAAAAATAATTTTACACAAATAAAATCTTTATTATCACACCTCACGTTTTATATAATTTATTATTTAAATATAAAATTTGACACACCACATTTCACCACCTTATCATCTCTCCATTAACGATTTGTCACACTTCACCGCATCATCACCTCTCCATTTATTATTTGCCAAACAAGTGTTGTCCTTGCTCGTCCAACCCATACTTTCTCTAACATGTAGAATATTGACAACAAAATTTGCTAAATGTGTTAGATGAACATGCCTAGTTTTCTATTGAGACAAAACCTCAAACCTCACGCCGTTCTAGTCGAAGAGGTATGTTCTTCAATGATTCAATAAAAAACAACACCGAAAAGGACCAAAATTACTCTGATATATATATATATATATATATTATAATGATCTAAAAGTGCCAAGAATTCCCTATGCTTATCTTAACTTAATTACACGTTACAAATAAATTTGTTATCTCACACTAATTTCTTTCGCCGATAATATCGGAATCCCATTTTCCCCTTTCTCTTTATCCAACAGAAGCACATTTTGTTTCTCCTATTTTCGTCCGCATAATTGGGCATATGAGTATATGACCATGACATTTGTAACGGCCGTTACTTCTTAATCTTGAGATGACACGATTTGGAAACGATCTTGGCGCCGGCTGTCAGTTTGTCCACCGTCAGATCGCACTGCACCTTCGCCGTGACCGTCCAGCTCGTAACGGATCCAAGCTTGGCTCTGACGGGAACCTTCAGGTCCAGGCGTAACGGCACCGCGCCACGGTTCTGCCCCGTCACCAAGTCCCCGCGCGTAGCGGACGACAGCGTCACTCCCGATCCCTTCAGGGCCGTCCGGAACACCGTCACGTTACGCGTCGGCTGGTGAAATGTCGGCCAGGCTCCTCGGGCGAGCGAGACGCCGTCATATGAGACCGATATGTAGCTCCCGTCGCGGTAGTAAATGGACACCTTCTTGTTGGGGTTATCCGCGCGGACGGCGACGTCGAACTCCGGCGAGATTGGGACGCCGTCGCCGGAGAGATTGAGACCGGAGACTGAGATAGAGTCAATGGAGTAGTTTGGGGCCTTCGGGCGGTACACGAGGTAGAGGACGGCGGCGGCCGCACCGGCGGCGACGATGAGGAGGACGAGGGCGAAGAGTGACCAGCAAATGCAGCGGAAGCAGCGGCGGCTGGCGCGTCCGGAGGCCCTGCGGCGCGTGTATGCGGCGTACCGGTGGGCGTTTTCCGGCGGGGGCACGCGATAGATCTGGTCCTTGGGGACCTGGATGACGTAGGTGCCCGGCTTGGGGGGAGTCTTGGGGTGGAAGTTCTGGGCGGAGGCTGAAGAGGAACGAGGACTCTGCGTCGACTCCGGCGAGCGTCCGTCGCCGGAGACCAGGGGCTCCGTAGTCTCGGGGTGCACCCGGTCCGACATCATCGTCCGCGTTCTGAGACACAGGAAATGAAGCAAAGGTCAGTGCGATCATATTATTATATCGCTTACAAGGGGAAAAAACATCGCATTTGATGCTTACAACGTGTTTGAATTAACGATCGAACGATCCAAAATACGATTTTTAACAATCTCACAGCAGTTGTTGAACAGAAGAAATTAAACCACCAAACTTTTTAAAAAAAATCACATTTTGAGGACAGGAAAAAAAGGAGGCATCTTTGCTGCTGTTTCAGATGTTTTTATCGACATCAGATTCATCAGATCGGTAAACAAAAGTGTTGAAGCAAGAAATAAATCAAATACGCTGAGAAATCAACGCGACCAACAAACAATAGAAAGAACATCTCCTGAATTCTGCAAAATGAGACACATTTCCAAATTGTATTCGTTTGATTCCCTGAGAAAAATGAATCAAGGGCTGACCTTGGGACTGTTGTGGAGAGAGAAAGGGTGGAGAGAGAAGAAGGATGAGATAGATGAGAGCCGAAAGACTCGTCGTATATAAACGCGAGAGAGAGAGAGAGAGAGAGAGTGTTGAGTTAGGATTTCGGAAAACGAGAGGGACTACTTGAATGCTTGTCATGTAAACTTTCATGGCTGGCTAACACTTTGTAATCCACGCCCCCCAAGCATATTCTTAGATGTTTTTTTTTTCTTATCTCTTCTTGCCATTTTGAGAATTTGTATTAGTAATTTAGCATCATCTCCTGTTATTTTTCAGTTAGAAATAGAATTGATATTATTGTTAGACGTAAATATAATATATATGAAAATACTATGAAGAAGGATATTCTTATTGGAATTCCCTGAATTGATATTGTTCTTTTTCTTTATAATCATGAATCCATGATCATGGGTCACAGAACAAAAAATGGTGCAATGTTATTAAAATATAATATTTTGAATTTATGCGCGACATGCAGGAGAAAATATTATGAGTCTAATAGTTTATTTCGTTTAAAGATCACCCTTTATTTTTTTCCAATATTTCTTTTAGATTTTAGTAAACTTTATTCGAGTGGTTTCTTGGAATCTTAATTTTTTATATAGATTTTATGTTTATGATAATTAATAATATTAAAGTTCTTGTTTCCCTGTCAATTAATATTACTTAAAACTTATGTGTTAATATTACTAGTTGTAACTTATTATTTTTCTACATATATAACCATATATACACTGAAATTATTGAAAAAATATAATAAATTTTATGGTACTCTTTGGATGTTTTTTTAAAAAAAATTAAAATTAACTAATTTTTTCGGACTTCAATTATTTTTTAAACTTTTTATATCAGGTCGTGATGATATTTAGGCTTTGATTTTAATTTTTTTCCCTTCCACTCTTGTTGGTGAGGTTTTCACACTACAAAGATTATATCAACATTGTTATTTGTTTTACTCAGAAATAAAAGTAAATATATATATATATATATTAGGGATGATATGACTAGCTATGAAACCTCCCTCTCATTTCTCTTCTTTCTTTCTTTGTTTATTTATTCATTTATATTTTTTTCTGACTGAGATATCTTGCTCTGTGACTAGCTGTTCGTTCATTTTCGCCCATAGAGTTTGAATGCACAATTCCAATGTTGTTTTGTTATTTATTTATTGTTGCCATAAATTTAAAAGGGTATATTTATGTGGTATATACGCGTATAAGTTTACGGATCAAATGAGTAATGATGTCAATATCTTTTTTAAATATCATATTTTTACCATTGATTAGTGTAAGTGTCTTATGTTAATTTGTGTTGCGACTACGTTTGGTTGTCTTTCGACAAGTAAAATAGTAATTTCTTCGAGTTTTAAATGATTATTCAATTGACAGATTAATTTTAAGTGTGTTTAGATGGAATTAAATATAATAATAAGAAAATAAAAAAGTTGATTTGTTAGATTACTTACCGACGAGATATGAGAATGAGAAAAATAATTAATTTGAATAAAACATTATGATAATTAATTTTCTTTAAGCATCTATTATAATATAATAAATATTATTATAATATAAATATTATTTATAATATAACATATTCAAGAAATAAATAATAAATTGTTTTACTGATATAATTAATGTACTATACTTACTACGAACATTTATCTTGATGAGTTTAATGTTTTAATTGATTCATCCGAATAGGTTAGTTATTATTGTGATTAACAAGAAAAACAAGTTTAACATATAATATTTAATTGCTTGACTTATTCAAACAATTTTTTGTTACATTAACATTTTTATTAACCGGACGGGTTAACATGATTAAATAAAAATTAGCGAGTCACTTACATTTTTATAATCAAATAATTATTTTTATAAAATAGTAAAATAAAAAATATAACGTAATTTAGAAAAAAAATTGTAAGAAATAAGAGAGAAATGAAAAAAAACATAAGAGAGGGTTCACTTCCTCCGTGTAATAAGAATCAATTACATTAAAATGATAAAATCAACTCTAATTCAATAACTTTAGTTATATCTTCGTTCATATCTTTACATTTGATACAACCAATTGAAAAATATTGCCCATGATTTTTCTTGGAATGGTTGTCTTACGTCAGATTTTGAATGCATTTCCCTATCTATCTTCAAAACCATTTATATTTAAACATAAAATTATACACAAGGAATTTACCAATTTTTAAAACTGCCCTCATTCCACTAATTTGTGTATTTCTTTCCGTCTTTTAAGTAATTGCAATCAATTTCATAGGACAAAAAAAAAGAAGCATGATATTGCCACTTCAATAAATATTATTATCAAATAACTCGTCATATAATGAAGCGGGAATAATAGTTTTTAGGCAACTGAGAAAAAAGGCTGTTGATTATTTTTTCCTTCCATGTAATAGTGAATAATGAGAATAAGAATACGAAAAAAGACGAAGGAATTTAAAAAAAAAATAAATAGGGACGCTGATAATTTTACGCACATTGTAGGGTACGAACTCGTTATGCCACGACAGCATTTTTATTTAATTCTGCTAACCATTAATTTATTAATGGATTAAAATAAATCTACACATTAATTGGCTTCTTGGCTTAATCCACTCCCAGTTATGTGAGCCGCGTTGGGGACGCGGTGATGACGTACAAGTCATCTATGTACCAATTTATGCCGTGCATGAATAAAGTTGTAAAGTTTTGGTGTCCAGCTGTAAGGTACATTAAAATGGATCCAATTTTGCCTTTACAAGTTACGTTTCAACTATGCCTTCTCTTCCTTCCCTCTAATTCTATACTAATTCTATATCTATAAAGTTTAAATGTTTCTATGTTCAAAATATTGTAAAATTACTCTGAAATTAAAACAAAAATGGTTATATATATATATAAAACACAGTTATATAAGCAAAAAATGGTTATATTGAATCTTATATGACGTGTTATAAAATAAAATGTTACCTAATTTTATTATAGGTATAACATTAATAAAAGTACAGATTTTCCAGAAAAAAAAACCATGGTATTTATGGTTTTTTAAGAACAGGTTTTCGATGAATGGTAAAATTTGATATAGTTTTTTTTATCTCAAAGAGGTGTGTTTTGGTTTCTCTTTACAGTTTACACTTTATTTTTAATAGACAAAAGGCAAATTTTAATGTAGCTAGAAGAGAATTGTAGTTTTGATTCAATTTACTAGCAGATTAAACTAGAAATGTCCTGTTGATTACATATTTTAGTTGGAAGATATCTAATAACTTGCAACTAGGACCAGCCTTAGCTATGATTGAAAATGCACCAATAGGGGGTTGAATTGAATCCAGATGCCTCAAAGCAAACCAGTAGAAATAAACAGACAGCTATAAGATGAATCACAGCTGGATGTCATGCATTTTTAATTTTATTGCAGAAGACTGTAAGTATTATGATGTGGACATGGATTGCATTTAGGAAGACATTCCTAGAATGCAAAATAAATAATATATTGTCATTCTCACTCATAATTATGAGTGATACGGCGACAAGTAAACTTAGCTTGCCAAGTCCCCCATCGATTTGGCCATCATATGTTGGATTTTTTCTTTTAATTATTTGATAATGTTATTGTGTGCAATCAATGGCACATTCAGTTTGAATTGCAAGCACAAAAACAAAGAGAGTAAAAGAGAAATGAATTGCAGCTATGATGGTGTTGTAAAGCATTTTCCATGTTTGAAACTTGTCTTTTGTTTTCTAGAGAGGGGACTTGTTCTGTCCAAAAAAGAAAATAGCACTTGTCTGATACTTCTGTGAGTTTATTTCTGCCCACCAGCACTGGCATTTATTTCCACTTCTCTTTCAGGCGAGTCTCACTCATCAGCAGAAATTTTGCAGCTGTCTGAGTCCAACAACCGGTTGAAGCTTTCAGACACGGAAAGATGTATCTTTTCAGGTATAAATTTGACCATGGATGAAAGAGAAATGTGTTCATTAACTTTACTTGGATGATGAGAACCACCTTTTCCTTTTTCTTGTTAAGCAGCTCGTTATGACAATAAGTATAACGCCCCAAAAATCTCTCCTCCTGTCACGTAGACAATCAGGTTGACTTTAGACGCGCTACACTGCCTACTAATCATTAGTTAATCATACTAAATTTTTACTCATTTTTTATCTTATTTCATGTGCATATAAGCCCTGAAACATTCATATTCTGATAATTATGCCTAATATACATACATCTATCTTCTCAGTATAATATTATCCTACATTTGCATATTTTAATTAAGCCCTGAAGGTTCTCATCAAGATTAAATGGTGATGATAATCTCCTATAAAAAGAGAATGTTGAGGAGCAAAAAAGGGATCTTCTCTCTTAGCCTTTTGGCTGAAGGTTGGGTTCTTGATTGCTGGAGTTTTGGAATTGGGAGTTTTGTTCTTCTTTATGTTTTAGAATGTTTTTAATTCAGTTCCTTATTTGATTTTTATTGTTTCCATCACTTATGAGGAACTAAATCTTAGCTCTCTTAGGATAGAATAGTAGTTTAATTTCTGTTTATGGATAGATGATTGAAGAACACTTTTGCCATTGATGTTAGTACATTTCCGAATGTTTTCAAATCAATTCTATGTTAATATGAATCTCGTATTGGAATGGCAGCCGAGATGTTGA
This sequence comes from Pontederia crassipes, assembly GCA_030549335.1. Lineage (NCBI taxonomy): Eukaryota > Viridiplantae > Streptophyta > Magnoliopsida > Commelinales > Pontederiaceae > Pontederia > Pontederia crassipes. The sequence continues at coordinate 45,590,499 of CM060190.1, forward strand.
TTTTATATTCTCTTATTGTTTAGAGATAAATCAAGAGCATCAACACTAGTTGTGGATTTGATTGTATTTATGCATTGAGCTAGAGATTTTATGATAATCTAATATAAGTGAAAACCCTTGTTGAATCAACCTAATTAGTATTCATATGAAAGTATGATACTTAGTTCTAATATTAATGCACCGTGAGAGCTGTCTTTACAAGTTGAATATGGTTTGATTTGTATTGCTAAGTTGTTCTAATCCATTTCATAACATAGTATTAAATGAACCCCTTCCTAAGAGAACATTTCATATTTGTTAGTATCATCTTATATCAGTTACTTAAAAATACCAAAAAGAGTTACCTTAGTCTATGATTAATCTAGATTAGTTAGTGAATCTTAAGTTTTAAATCACTATGGATACAACATTCGAATCTACTACTTCGATCTCTGCACTTACAGTTTAGTGAAGTAAGGAGTTTAGATCATATATCATTTAGTTGCAATTTTAATTCTGTGCTATAAATCAATCCATTAATCACACTCCACCTAATTCACATTACCTACTACACTATTGACCATGACCATTCAACAAAATAAATACGTGACGTCAATATTATAAGAAAATATAACTAAAGACTTTAATGTGGAAGTTCAAATGTTTTGGAATATCAAGGAATATAGTTAATCAATGCAGTCTCTGACAAGATGAGAAAACACCACAACTTCAACAAGTACAACATTTGAAAAAAGTTTGATAAGCATAATAACATAATGTCTATGAATAACAAAAATAATTATCAAGCTAAATGCAATTGATGAGGTTTGATGATGTGAATAGTCATGTGTAGCATCCTCCAAGCTCTGAGCACTCCCACACCTCATCAAGTAGAGTTCTCACATGTAAAAATCCAATGCAAGAGAATCGAATACCCATGAGCAAAAATGCCGAGTACAATAGAAGCATAGACGATGAAATAATAATCGATGATATAACATATAAATCAGCAATGAATAGGAACATGCTTCAACTATATCAGTACATGTACTGATATAGTACAGGTATTAATCTTTCCATACTAACTGTACTCTGTACTTTTCTATACCATACTTTGCTTTGCATTATTTTACCATGAGTTGCACTATGTCTTTTACATTACTATGATATCCTTAAAGTTAGTTATCCTATGCGAGCTCGACTTTATTAGATTGGAATGCCAGAGGTGCCTCTCTGAATCTGTAAAGTCAGTAAGCCCATAATGGGGAAAGGGTGTGATAATGCATCACTTATTTTGAAATGCAGGTGGGAGAGAGCCTGCATCCCAGGAACAGTGGTCATTTAAGAATTTCACTGTCTTCTCAGTTAGTTACCTGTCCCTCTGGCTCAATACTATATTCTTTAGGAGAAGGAGTGTAATAATGCATCACCCTTCTTCGAGATATAAGTGGGAGAGGACCTGTGATCTCAGGAACAATAGTCATCGAAGATCAGTAGATTCATTGTCTCCTCAGCTAGCTACCTGGCCCTCTCTATACAATACCATTATCTTTGTTTCATACATTGGGGCGACATATAACAATCCCATGGTTTCATCTTTACTTTAATTATCTTTGCTTATCTTTAATGAAGTTTTGAAATCAGAAGAGGGAGAGATTCCTCTTCTCTAAAGTGACAATATTACGTCGACTCACTTTATTCCTGATGTCGAGTATCGACTCCTCCTTAGGGTAAGGTAAGGCTCATTGTAGTCTTTAGGGTCTTAGATAAGCCTTCAAGTGGTTTTGATGAAAACAGGGCCCAACTTACGAAGGATTTGGCTCAACAGAAAAGTTCACCATTCTGTCCGACAAAACTCGGGCCGGGTTGAGAAGAACTCGGACCTGGTTGAGGAGAACTCGGGCCGAGTCGCCGTAGTGCATCGATCGCTGCTGGTCGGATTTGCGCTCGAACCGATCCGACTCGGTCTCGGGCCGAGTCGCCGTAGGGGAACCAATGCGCACGGCCCGATCCGAGTTGAGGTTCAACTCGGGCCGGTTGTGAGTAGTGCGTCGGTCGCTGCTGGTCGGATTTGCGCTCGATCCAACTCGATGAGGCCCGGGCCGAGTCGGTATCCGACTCGGTCGAGTTTTTGGCTGTACTCTCACGACATCGTCGACGAGATGGCTCGGTCCGGGTCTACTTAGACTCGGACCGTGTCTGGGTGTGACCCGGGCCGGATCACTGATGGCGCGGGCTGGGTTCCAGATCCGCAGATCTGCGCCGGTCGTCTTCTCCATTTCTGACGACCCTTCGACCGTCAAATCGAGAAGACCACAATATAAAAAATAACTCTATGACATTCAGGATCTTAACAATAACCTAGTATGCATCGATAGATCTGTATTTCTTCATCTAGGGGGATTTAGAATCTAAGGTACCTTAACGTTGTTCAACTGTTGGAGTTCGCCGGAGCTTTTTGCGTCGTCCGTTCAATCCTGCAGTTGCCGGTCGTTCCTGATCGGCGAGGGGGTTCGCCTGGTCCTCACAAACGTCGAAGGAGATCGATGTGTGCCGAAGGAACGTCGGATCGTCTGCTGTCCGTCGTTGCCATCGTGCTCTGCCTCGCGCGTCCGCCGGAGTCACAGAAGAAGAAGAAGAGACAGAGGCGACGGCCAGCAGGGTTTCCAAGGGGCGCGAGGGTTGCCCTCGCGTCCCTTTTTATAGTAACGGCCGACCCGCGCGCCCCTTTTTATAGTAACGGCCGGCCATAGCTGGCACGCGATCAAGGGAGGATTTCCCTCCCCTGTCGGCCGTTTTTTCGTTTCCTTTTTTTTGAATCCGAATCAGTTTCAAATTCTTCCATTAATTGCTATTGGATTCAATTTTTGAATCCTTTCCTTCTACGAAGATTTGCGGATGTTACAATAAGACCTAGAATAAGGTCTTATGCAGAACCCAAATCCGAAACAAATTGATCTCAAACTGTATGAGAGCTCTGGAAAGGGTCGAAGACAAGAACCTCAAGCTAAGTAACAGCTGTTGGTAATCGATAATTGGGTACCGATTGTTCAAAATGTTAATTGCTTTTTAGTTATCTATTCTCAATTGGAAGATCGGAGTGGCTTAAGAGTGGAATGAAAACTTTATTGAAGGAAATTATTTTATTTATCAAGAAAATAATGACATGTCTTCATCTTTAAGTTTGCATGGAAGTTCAAGCTTAATTAACATTCATAATTCTATGAGATTAAACTTGTCTACTAACTTAATGCAGGGCTTGTAAAATGCTAATTAATCAACACAGTTTCTTTACCTCGGGCCAACAAAATTACGAATCATTGAAAGTTATATTTTAGTATCACGAACTCCTTTTGAGTGGCAGCACATTCCTCATACTGAGTGGCAATTGACATCCTCATTGGAACATGACCAAATCAAAGTTAATTCTGAGTAACCCTATCAATTGAATGCTATCTACATATTCACTTGGAATCATGCAAAGGCATGTGACCAAGAGGTCAAAACATGCAACAAGGTTTTGTCCTGAAAGCTTGGAGGATTCCATTTTTTTCCCCTTTTTTTTTTTTTGAGAGCGAGACTTCCATTGTATGTTGGAATAGCATTATTACGAATCATTCTATGGAGAAAAAAAGAGAGGTTGTCTGAGGGCAGGTTGTAAAGCAAGAGAATTGATATAGAAACAGCAATATGCACCAACATGAAACAAATGCAACGCCTATCATCACAATTACATGTTGCCAAGAACTTTTACCTCAGTGTCATAAAGGTATCACCTTCACTAAACCAAAACCATCATGAACATGTGATTCATATCCTTTCAGAATGACAACAGCAGAATGATCTACTGAACATTGTTGGTATAATAACTGATATCACCTTCACTAAACTGGCAGACGTTTTCTACCAGAGTGCAAAATTTGCACTAGCCTCTTTCTTTCAGTTTATGGGACTAGTTGTTCTGCTATATATCTCGGCGGTTAAATAGGTTTGAAAAATATTAGGAAGCAAACTATAAAATCTGAATGTTAACTTTCAGCAATAATAGATCACTACAAAGGTAAGGTAAGGAAAATCTTACAACAAATTCATCAGACTATTTGAATGTAAGAACAAAATGGAACAAAAACATAACAAGTTTTTACGAAATGATATTGGAAACCTGCTACTAGTTGAAATACATCTTAAAATAGCAGACAGATCAAGCAGAATTCCTGAATAGCAACTCAGAGGCAATAGCATTTCAGTGATAAATAGAGAGTACAAATCAATCATAATTCATTGCTGACTAACTACAATGGGAGACAACGGTCATAAAGTACAAAGAATTAAACTTGAATTTACTGTCTCCTCACTATTACAAGAAATACCAACACATACAAGCTGGCTTTAAAAAGAAAACACCTATAGAGGAAAATAATGCACATGCAATAGAACCCGAATAAGCAGTTCCCAGCATACACAAATCAATTAGGGGGAAAAACCCTCAAGCACAAAACCCCAAAACTTTTCACACAATGTACCACCAAACTCTACCCAAAAATTGATAAGAGTCATGGTGTAGAACAAACAACCAAAATAAATCTCCAACATAAAGATGGAAAAACAAAACTAAAGGACAAAACCATATCCAAATCAGTTGGAATCACTTGAACTAGAACTTGAGCTTGAGCTTGAACTTGAGCCCGAGTTGTTTGACCCATGTTTCTTCCTTGACTTCTTTGAGGTTGAAGTTAAGGCACTTGTACTTGAAGTACTAGTGGATCCCTCAACTTGTGACTTTTCATCTCCCTCTTCCACTGTTAAACTATTTTCCCTTGTCACGCCTTCCTCCAATTCATGTCGTTCTTCAACATTTTTCTCCTCAACCATGTCTTTCATCAGCATATCCAGGGATTCTGTTACTTTTGGTTCTTTCTCACTTTTTCCATCAACGGAATGCTGATGTAGAGACACATGTAAGTCCTCAAAGGTTTTTGCTTCTATGACATGCAATACTGACTCCATCTCAGTTGACTCTGTGGTAAACTCATCATTTATAGTCTTCAAATATCCAGCTTCAGAGAGTATGTGTCTGTCTAAACTGACTTCATCTTGATCTTTCCGGATACTATCTGCTTCAGTTGAAGTTGAGGCACTAAACTTTAAAGTATCAATGGAACCCTCAACCTCGGATTTTTCAGCAATCTCTTCCACTCTTAAGCTAATTTTCTTTGCTATACCTTCCCCCATCTTACCTTGCTCTTCAGAAATTTGCTCTTCAACTGTGTCTTCCAAGGCCACATTTATGGATTCTGTTACTTCAGGAGCTTTCTCACTTTGTCCAACAGAAGGATATTGTAAAGCCACGTGTAAGTCTTCGAGGGTTTTTGCTTCTATGAGAATCAATTCTGGATCCATTTCAATCGACTCTGGGATAAATTCATCATTTAGAGCCTTCAAAGATCCAGCTTCAGATGGTGTATTTCTGTCTAAAGCCACTTCATCTTTTTTCATTTGTTCCAAGTATTTCTGTGTACTCTCTGCTTTAGTAGATTCAAGAACAAGTTTGACTGTTGTTGTGCCATCAATATTAAACTCTGGAGCTGAAGACAGTATAGTTCCTCCATAAGGTGCACTAGGTGCTGTGTTAACTTCTGGAATAGATCCTTTCTCAAGAACATGAGATATAGGATTGTAAACAGTCTGTTCAAGATCGCCAGGATATGATAAAAATGAAGACTCAGCTTCTGATTCATCGACACTAAGATGATTGTCAACAGAGTGCATCTCGTGGAACCCATGAGCACTGGATGCAGAATGTGGACTGACGGATATATCAGTGTGTGCAATGGTTTCACCTTTGGAGAGTGGCAGATGAGATCTAGTCTGAACATCAGAACTTGAAGAACCAGCACCAATTTCTTCAGATTTGACATAAGTATGCGAATGCGATTCAGATCCTTGTTGAGTATACTTCAGGCCCAGTACATTAAAGTCTCCAACAGTATCCAATTCCGAAAGAAGACTTTCATCAAAATTTTTAAATTCAAAGTTGCCTTGATGGATTTCATCTAACTCCTCAACAGGACTATACAAAATCTCCATAGGAACATCTTTGTGCATGTTTTGAGCTGCATTCTTGATGTCATCACTTAATTCTGATGGACCAGCATTCAGCTGGACATTCATATCAGAGTTCTGTGTAAAAACTGAAAAGCTAAATGTCTCTGTTTGTTCACTTGACTGCAATTCATTGATACCACTATCATGATCAGTAACAGCATGATACCTAACTGAAGAATTGTTATCTTCTGGCACAAAAGAAAAATCAGTACTTTCATCTAGAGTAGCAGCTTCCTCTCTTGATTCATTGGAGAATGATTGCCCCTTTTCTATAGTGGATTCAATCTTGATCTCTTCAGCTGTCAGCAAATTAGTTGAGCCAACAGATTGATTAAAATCCATGAAGCTAACTTCCTCTTTTGAAGGTTCAGAAATGTCTGAATTATCTTTCGGGAAAATGTTGGCATGAGATTCTTGGTTATCACAGTCAGGAAATGGCTTGATTCCAGAATTTTCCATGGATAGCATTGCCCTCTCTAACTCAGATGGGGTTAAATTATCTAACGGAGAATATAATGCAGCATCAACCATGTTGTCTTCTTTTAAGCCAATCTTCACTGAGGCATCAATCATATCAGGCCCACTTGAGCTCGCCATCATCAATGATGAACTTAGGTGATCCAAACCATCCAAAGTGGTCGGATCTAGTATCACACGTGGAAGCGAATATTCAGAACCATCGTGAACAGCTGACAGTTTCACATCACCATAACTATCCTGCTTGATCTCAGGTGATAAGGACTTGTTTTCTTCTGTCGTGACCATACTTGTGGGAACAATGAGAAGCTCTTCACTGATGGACGCATTTGGATTTTGATGAACTGATAAAAGTTCTGCAGCTCCTGAGAGAGTGGATATCTCAAATTGCTTAGAAGATGAAACTGCAAAATAACAACTCTTTAAATTTCAGCTTCCAATGACATACAATCAATCCATTACACTAAATTTTACCTGAGTTGAAAAGGTTTCCTTTACCTTCAAAAGCTGAAGTTTCAGGGAGTGTGTCAGTGATACAAGTGGCAGTTGCCGGTAGGTTGGAATCACTGACATGTTCTGCAAGTTGATGACCATAAACTTCATCTTCTGTTTTCAGCAGACATTGATATGCACCAGATGCTTCAACGCCATGGCTTGCTTGCTCAAAATCAGCCAACTGGCTGTTAATATTCTTTTCCGTGACCTTTTCATCTAAATATGATGCGGCAGAATTTTGCTCTTGGCACTTCTCTTCGATCACTTCTAATTCCTCAGCATCTGAGATGGTTGAATTTATTTCGGTCTCTTCTCTAATTTCTTCTACTATTGTAGGTAAAGATTCAGCAGCTGAGTGAACATCCTGAGTGATCAGATTAGTTGCTAAATCATTTTCACCAGCAATTTCTTGTAGATTTTGATCATCTTCAACATCAATCGATTCATCTTCCTCAGAGGATTGTCCTTCACGATCCAAAATTCCAAGGTCATGTGTCAAAAGAGGTGACAATTCAGATTCCCGAGGAAGTTCCCAACCCATAAGTTCTTTATGATCATGGTCAGTCACTGATGAAACTGAGTCAGACTCTGGAACAGAACTAGCTTTTGAGTAATCACTCTTGTCACTGAACTGCCTCTGGAAAGTGGAAGAATTTCCATCCTCTGAGTCCATTGTCTCTGTGACAAAGTAGGGCTTTAATCTTGAATGACGCCTTTCTTGATTATGTTCTCTTCTGCCTAAGCTGAAGGTTTCATTCCTTTTGAATAAAACATCACGTTGTGGAACTGGCATGTACTCCTGGTGGCTCGAAGACTCAGTTGACAAGTTGCTAATTTCATCTTCTTGGTCAAATAAGAAATCAAAAGGATTTCTCCTGTGTAGCAGAGTAGAAGGAGCTGAGCCAGGAATTGGTGGTAAATCACTTTCCTCAGAATCAGAAGGAAGATCAAAGGGATTCCGTCTTGGTGCAGAAATGGGTGGGAATTGGAAACGCATCATGCTATCATCCAAGTCAATCAGATTTCTTTCCACTGTGAATGCTAGATTCTTCCTTGCTCTTCTCTTTGCAATTAGGCTTTCTAACCTCCTATTCCTTTCCAATTCGGAAGAACCAAGATCCATGACATTTTTCTGGTCATCATCGGTCCATTTCACTGCAGCTTCAGCTCCATCATCTTTTTCGTCTTTAGCTTCTTTATCTTCAACCTCATGGTTTTCACCTTCTTCCTTGTTGCTATTATCCTCTGGTTCATTATCACTATTATCATCCAATTCATGATCAACAGATGAACCTTGAGAAGCAGAATCTGAAATATCTTTCGATGCTGCATGCTGAGGATTTTCTAGATCTAGGAGTGGGTGAAGCTCATCAAGCAAAGGAATGATGTCAGCCATAGAAGCATCATCAGACGAACTCTCTGCTCGATCTGAATCTGAGACCGAAGAAGCAACATGTTTTGGAATATGCTGCCATGGTGAACCTAGAGAAGAATCTAGCTGGTTCTCCAATGCAGGTTCTTGAATTTCCAGCATAAGTCCATTCAATTCTTTCGTTTCTGTAACATGGGATTTGGTACCATTTCTATTGGCATCTGTAACAATGTCATCTACTCTGTCAACAAAAGATTCTAAATTCTCAGATATCTCCACACCCCGAGTTTCTCTGTCTTTAATCACTTCCTCCTCATTGATAAACTCTTTCTCCTGAACCTCAACCGATGTGATTGCTCCCATGGCAGCTTTATCATTTTCCTGGTATTCAGTTCTTTCTACATTGTAGCTTCCTTCACCCAAGAATGCCTCTCTTACTGCAATTTCCTCCGCATGTATTCCTTCTTCCACATGCTTCTCAACCATGAAATTTTCATCCTTCTTGATGAGTAGATCGTCATCAGCAGCATTAACTTTCAGAGAAGAAATTTCTGAAGTCTTTTTATTATCTTCTTCTTCAATTTCAGGGATATTGGGCTCACCATAGATCAGAAGGAGCCCCAGAAGTAGAGTTGTGCATACAATTATCGGAGAAGTAGAAACCAGGAAAGCAAACAGAGAAGGAAAATTTCTATACAACATGAACAGGAAAAAAGCCAAAGCAAAGATGAAAGGATGACCACGAACAGATCTGTAGATGGTTCTAATGCAGAATATCATGACTCTTTCAATATACATCATGATTTGCTTCCTCTCAATGGCCATGTTCTTGTTTTTTTCAATTTCTTGCTTATTTCTTCACTGCAAAGGAAGAAGAACAAAGAACTCAATTCTCTCGAAGATTTCAGGAAAAATTTTGATCACCAGGAAGTAAGTTTTGAGACCAATTAAATAAACAAAAATTTGCACAAACGTAATCTGTTTCTTAGACTAATTAAAATAAACTAAAAATTGCACGCCTAACAACAATCAAAAAGTGGGAATGGCAGTTTGCCAAACAACTCCCTTTTATTACTTTTGAGATTTCAAACCACAAACCAAAAGTAAATATAAGGTTTGCTGGTTTCGATGGTTTAACAAGATTACCTTCCACCAACTGCATAAATGAAACAAGCATCATTTTGCTTTTTTTATGTTTCTCCCAGGTGCACAGACTCACAAATGAAACCACCAGATCTATTGTCATATCTGATCATCATTCAAATGGATTGAAGATCACTCAAAAAAGTCGGAGATGATAATCTCATATTGGTGAATTGATCTTAACACCGATGGGAATAAACCTATGAACTGCAAACATGAATCTGAGCTCCAAAAAGGTATCCATTATCTAAATATTATGATCATTTCTTTGTACATCAGCAATGAACTTTTTTTTCCTGCTCCACCATAATTAACTACGATGGAGCTCAAATTACATACAGAGTTTGCAAACTATCGGTTCCAAAAGAATTCCAGAAGGACATACTATGATAGAAGTTCCTAAATACATACATTAAAGTAGGATCACATTTGACTCAGAAAAATAGTAAGATCACAAAGAAGACACTTAAAGTGCGTATAAACTCCTAATCAAAATCAGACCTTTGCATCAGAATAACAGTCAATTGCGCGTTACCATAACAACCAGAAAACATCGACGAATATCTCTATGCGAAATCAAGCCAATGAAATCTCACGCCAATCACAACTCCAATACTTCATGTGTAATCCAATCAAAACTCAATCTTTCATCCAGAAAACAGCTTGATTTAGCTTGGTTTGTTCGAAGGGGAACTAAGACTCACCTGCAAGGAGCGATCACAATCCGATCTTTCTGAAGTCAAAAGAAGCAGCACCGGGACTTGCAAGCAAGCAGGAGATCTGCCTCGCTGAGCAGAAATGAACTAAGAAAAAAGGAATTGGATCAGAGTGGAAAAGGTACTTGTAACAGGACAAGATGAAAAAAAGAGAGAAAAATGAAGAGTCCAATGGGCTTCTAATTAATGGCAAAATAGTGAAGTATGGTGTGGTTTTGGTGGGTTGGACGGCTGCAGGACAAGCCGAAAGCAAAGAGAAGAACACATGAAAAATCTAAAGCTGAAGAAAAAGGAAAAGAAAAGAGGAAAGTGGAGAGAAGAATGTGGCAGGGGTGTGGAGGTGGTGGGGGCTTCTTTTTTTTTTACTTTTTTTCTCCTTTCTTTCTCTTAGGATGGATTTCATCATAAATAATTTTCTCAATAATAATAATAATAATAATAATAATAATAATAATAATAATATCTTCACTCCATTTCCAATCTTATGTGACGAGTGATCAAACAAAATCTTTTGGAGTTAGGAGTGAGTAAGACAAAACTTCAACTCTTATGTGTGAGATTATATGTTAACTTTGATTTTCTTCTTTTAATGAACCCTCAAACTCCTAAGTAATATAGATTCAGAATAATATTAGGAAAGAGAAACCAAGTTAATTTAGCCAATAATAAATGAAAAGGAAAGAAAATCCATTTAAAGACAAACGTATCGGAGAAATGAACTCTGAAAGGCATGAATTTAATTGATAATTTTATTCTTCGTGTGTGGGAATGGAAATAAATTTAATTACTATTCTAAGCCAAAGTACTCATGCCACACATGTTACTAAATCATTTATCTGAATTACACAATGAAAGTAAACTTATATCCCATTCTAATATGTAAACTCTCTTATAATGAATTCGATGTTCTTAAATAAATGTGGAAGAAAATTTTAATTTTGAAATGTGTGTACGTTTTATTGCCTTTAGATCTAACTTTGCTATTTATAATTAATAGAAAAGTATAATTTTTTGAATATTTTAAAAAATGATTGTATTTTATAAAAAAAACGAAAATTTAATTTAAATAAGCCATCACTTCCATGTTATTCATTTCAAATGGAATTAAGTTTCATCCTAGTAAAGGAGCAACCTTAAAAGCAGAGCATCTTGTTTCTAATCACATATCTTGATCCAATTAAAGTACTTGGATTAGAATTTTGAAGCAGATCTGCACAGCCCTAAACCCTAAGTATGTTCTCTTGTTATGGCTATTTTTTTACATATATAACAACTGTTATTTTATAATAAAAGCTAGGAAATGACTAAGTGTGAGAATTAATCAATTCTGGACAGATAACCAAGTAGAATTAAAAATGGTTAGGTAGAGATTAATAGATATTATAATATGCACAAAAGTGACATGATGCTTGAATAGAAAACTCACAAATTAGACAAGGTGGTCAAAGTATTTGAATTCTACTCTTATTTTTTAAACAAACTAAGGAACATATCATGACATGTAGTCATGTTCACCACCATCTTATCTTATGGAGCTTCAGAGTGTGTCTAGGCTGTTACACTTGCACATTTGTTATCCTTCCTCTACTCATGCAATTAATTTCTCCATCTTGTTTATTCTTATGTTTTGTCATGAATGTCCATAATGAATAATTTCAACGAGTAGCATTCTTCATTTTCTTTCGATTTATGCTGTTTTGTCATCTCACCATTGCCTTCTCTTTTAAGTGTTGTCTTTAGGTCCAGTTGTTTAGGGGTGTAAAATAATTAAAAGAATGGAAAATAATATTAAGGTTGAGCTTTGGAAAGAAACCATAGGAAACATTAGCTTGAATTGTGTCAGTTGGCAGTGGTGAATTAAAAAAAAAAACAGATCAAGATCTTGCTTGAAAAGTGAGACTAATGTCTGTAATTTCACAATTCACACAAAAAGCACGGTAGCCTCTTTATGGTCTTAACACATTCATTGCATGTTGTGGTCATGGCCCATCTCCATTTTTTCTTCTCTTTTTAGTAACATTAAGTTTTATTTTTTTCGATTATAAAGGAATGTCTATAAATTTATAAATGTAAGACAAGAAAAATAAAATTGAAAATAAACGTGTACATGCGTTCCAAACATGAACTCATCATCTCATGAACTTATCTTGATAGAAGTTTTAGATAAATGAAGGCTTATTAAAACTATTCCAATAGCAAATGCATCTCTGCATTCAATGTCTAACAGATGGGTCTCTAAATCAACACCCATAATAATCTAATTAATTTTTCAATCCCCACAAAAAAAAAACATTTCAATTAGAAAATTGTACATAACGTTCACCACATTAAACACTTTTCTTATTGGACGTGGCTGGGATTCGGATAATATTTTTTTTTTTTTTTTTGCTCCTACTTTTTATGGTCATTTTTCTTGGCGATTACCCATTCACATGCGAGATATAAAGTATCGTGAACATTGTAAATGTTATACATATATGTGTGTGCACATAGTACATTAATGTAAATTCAGTAAATCGCATGGATGTATTTGATTTCTGATATAAAACTGATTACTCCACAAGATTAAATTATCCATAAAAAAAAATTTAACTTCATTAGGTAAAATATCTGTCACAGGTTTTTCTTATCTCAACCGTTTTGTGGCTGAGTTATCTCCTTGTAATTTATTGTATCATGTCAAAGAGTGGAAGGTGATGCAAAGCCGTTGGACATTAAGTATAAAAAAAATGATTAAATGAGAAGAACAAAGTTTTCTCTTGTTTTTCTTCCAATAACGGCATTACAATTCCATATAAGAACTCAAATTTTACAAATATGTACATAAAATTTTACGTGAATCCAGACGGATTGGCCCTACACATAAAGAAGATATACGCCCATGTGCTTGATATCAGGTAAAAAGAACACTTTGTAAATTGGAGACTTAATCCATTTCCAGATGTCTTTTTCATCTAAGGTTCCCATTGGTATCTCTATTTTAGCAAGATGAATTAGGGGAGAAGCAAAGAATCTCCCCATTGTTTCCTTTTTGCAAAAGTTAAGATTGAAGACGACAAGTTGATTCTAAAAGATGAAGGAAGGATTGACAAAGAGCAGAAAGGAAAAGAGTCAAAAGGTTCCTGCTGGATTGATCATCGTCATTCATGTTCACAACTCAATTGACAGAAGTATGCGATAACCCCGTTGTCTTAATTGATACAGTTTTTCAGGTCCATAATTCCATTGGCATGCAAAAATGGCCTCCAAAAAGTTTCTGTACATTCTGAAAAGTGAAATCACTGATGCAGAAGACACAATTATGTGATTTAACAATTCAAGTCAGCCAGTTTAGCAAGAACAGCAAGTTGGCATGATGATGCCAGATAAAATTGAAGAAAATTTCCTCCATTTTTGCACAAGGTAGAGTAAACACATGTTCAACTATGTTACCAATTGCAAGGAACAAAAAATTCAAATGTCAAATTCTGGTATCAACATTAACTACCTGCACTTGATCTCCTCCCTGATGACAACCCTGACATTGAATAAAGCAAACTCTGCCTAGCCGCTAGCTCGGGCAAAGTCGGCATGATTGCACCACCACCAAAACCTTGATGAACTTTAGACAATTCATCTCCAATAACATCTCTCTCCCTGATCACAGATATCTCCCTTGATGTAGATTCAATTTGATCTATAGATGCTAAACTAGGTGCAACCCATACAATCTCACCTACAGATGATCCTTCTCCAATGCTTCCTTTTGGTGAAATATTTGAGTGTGACCTTGCCGACGAACTGGAATCATAAACAGGATCAGTTATGTGGTTTTCGGGAACATGTCCTGTTTTCTTACTCGGAATTCCAGTGGGTGCAACAATCCCTCTGCTGGAATCAGCTAAACCAATTGCGAGACCACGGCTGCGTGCTGTTGTTCTTTCTGAAATCCGAATTTTGGAGCCATTTCCATCTGCTTCCGATGGAACAGAAGAATTTGATTCGTAGTCCTCATCAACCAGTTCAACCTTCTCATAATCTAGCACAGAAGAATTTACCATATCAACTGATTCAGTTTCCTCCGAGGATTTGGAGGCTCGGTCAGTGAACTCTACATTATGATCAGTGGCAGACTCGATCCCTTGCAAGTTCCTCCGACGCTCATGATCACTTAGTGAAGAAGCTGTGCGGGACTCCATATCACTAGCTTCACCTAGCTGTCTTTCCATATCAGTAGGAATTCTCTCCTCCCCCATCATCCTCTCAGCTGAAAATAAAGACTTGAACCTATAATTGTGCCTATCATGGTTGGGATCTCCAAAGAAGGGTGCACCAATGGTGAAGCTCTCATGTCGCCTAAACAACATATCCCGCATTGGGGGAGCCACGACCTCATGATGATTCAAGTTGCCCATGGCAACTGTTACATTTTGGTCTACCTGGTCGTAAGGAAGGTCAAAAGGGTTTAGCCTCGGCAATAAAATGGAAGGAGCAGAGCCAGGAATGTCCTCAGAATCGAATGGAAGATCAAAGGGATTACTTCTAGGTGCATAAATCGATGGAAGTTGGATGTTGAAATGTGACATCTCTGCCCCACTCCGCAGAGTATCATTACCATCCAATGCAATCAAATTTCTCTCCTTTTCATTCCGCAGAGCTCGCCATGCTCTTCGCATGGCAATCATGTTCTCCACTCTGTGGTTCCTCTCCAACTCCGAGTTACCAAGATGCACCAGAGTTCTTTGGTCATCTGCTGTCCATGTTACAGCTGCCTTGTTATCATCTTCCTTCTCCTCCTGTGCTTCATCATCATCGTCCTCATCCTCGTCATCTTGGTTTTCAGCTTCTTCATCTGTACTATCATTACCAGATTCAAGATCCTGAAGGACAGCAGCAGAATCAGCATCATCAGAATTATAGCAAGAAACAAGTGCTGGCTGAGGAGCCCCAGCGTCCAACAGTGGATCAAGCTCATGGAGCACAGGTATGGCATCTGCCTCGGATGCACTAGAACTCTCCACATCATCTGATTCAGAATTGGTAGAGGCGTCGTGATGGTTAACATGCTGCCATGGGGAACCCACGGTAGAATCAAAACATTGTTCAAAATTGCATCGATCAATGTGCAGCTTGAGGCCGGGCAATCTTCTTTTATCCGAAATCGCGAGACTGATATTTTTGTTTCCTCCTTTCGTTAATCCCTGGTGCATTTTATCCGCGGAATGCTCCTTATTCTTCATCAAATTCTTTCTTCTATTGTGTGCTGAGACAGAAGAGCTTGAAGGTACTGTCCCGGCAACAACTTGTTCTACATCACAGTGTTCTCTAGCTATGTCCTTTCTATCAGACGTGCTCCTCCCTTTTGACACCATCCCTTTGTTTTTCCTTCTCTTAACTGCATTGTTCTCTTTGGTTCTTTCCTTGTTCTTAATTCGGAGGTTACTAGGCCTCTGATCTCTTGATCTGGCTTCGGGAATATTTGGCTCTCCATATAGCAGAACGATTCCGAGCAGAAGGGCGGTGCAGGCTATGACCGGAGAAGACTTGACAAGAAACACAATCAAAGATGGAAAGAGTTTATACAGTATAAACAAGAAGCATCCACTGCCGAGGAGGAAAGGATGATGGAAAACAGATATCCAACTAGCTCTTCTGGAGAACATCAGGAACCTTTTTCTCGATGTAATATATAGCTGGATTTCTGGCACTTAATATACTCTTCGGAACAGTTCTAAATCACCTGATTTCAGAAATGACAAAGGATTAGTAACTTCTTTCTGCAACACATAGAATGCAAAACGCAAATAGTTTGCGCACTACCTTCTGCTTATGGCATGGAAAGAACATATAAATACCAAGACAACCAAGGATAAAGAACACAGCAGAATATGAGAACGCAAGAGGTAAATTTAGCAGAAGACATTAAAAAATTAACGGACTTAGTGAGAACCAGTGCCAAACCAGTGAACCACTCTGAGCACAAATGCTATCGTTCCCTTGATGTAGGTTCTTGACATGTAACATGAAAAGCACATGAGATATCCTACTTAATCAGATTGGAAAAAAATACAGAGCTCAGGAGGTTCAAGTAAACACGACAGTCGCTATATTTTTTCCCCTCAAATTAACCATTAATCCCAGGAAGCATTTGGTAACTTATTTGCGCCCCCATCAGGGGAAAAAACTCAAGTATCTGTCACAAATCTGAACAATACCAATGCACCGGAGAAAAATCAAAGAAAACTCAAGTATCTGTCACAAATCTGAACACGAAAAATTTAATCAAGCCCTCGTATCCCTAGGGCCTTAGACATCTCCAAAACCGAAGCTTCAAACGCAGTGATCACAGAGAAAGATCTGATGCGGAAAAATAAAAGCAATTTCTCGTCCGGAATCCTCAATTTGTTATGACTGTTTAATTGCATCCTCTCGTCAAATCGATACATCTCAGCTATGAGCAAACCAAGAAACAAATCTATCATGCACCAAGATCGCCGTAGCAAAAGAAGCCGTGTTGGTTAGAATACAAATTTCCATGACTTTCAAGAACAATGAATTCAGAGCATTGTGGTTCTCACCATTAGCAAGCATCTGATGCAGCAATCTTTTTTCCCCTGTGCGTGCAGAGAGAGAGAGAGAGAGAGAGAGAGAAAGATTAATAAAAATGCCAAAAAACAAGAACTGAAGATGTTGAATTACGAAAAAGGGGGTGAGAAAAAAAGAGAGCGCACGGAGAAGTGGGAAAGATCTCCTCAAATCCCTCGTGAGCGTACGACGATATCGCTATTTAAAGCCTGCATGCTTTTTTGTCTGGTTCTGTAGATATAAGATATGTTAATAGATTGACAGACAAAATGTTTATATGAACCAATTATGTTTGTCTTTTTATTGCTGAAAATTAACTCCACTCGGAAAAGAGGGGAAATAGTTTCTTCCACGAAATTACATGAAATTTTCTATTCGTTCAAAAAATAATTTTTTTCGATAGTTTCTTTTTTCAAGTTAAACAAACCAACAGAAATGTGATATGTCTGTCTCTTGCAACACTAAATAGATACATTTCTAAATAAATATAAAAAATAAATCAATAAAAATCCATAAATTAATTATCTCTGTAACTAAACTAATAATATCCAAAAGACTAACGATGGTCCCGATTTAAAAATCTTCCAATAGTTGGCGTCGATTTTTGTCTACCCATCAGAAACAAAATTCCTCGAATTTGTTTATTCGGACACTGGAAAGTTTTATGTGCGTATTTGAAACCCGAGATCTCATGTTTCCAATGGTTTATGGATCTTGGTCATCGTGTGTGCGGCATGAAAATTTTGAGTTTCATTAGTTTTTTAAAACTAATTAATTTAATAGATAAATTTAAATGTGATGGTTAGATGAAAAAGTGTAATGATAAAATTTAAAAGGTTAATTTGATAGATAAATTTTAGTAGGTGTTTAGATAAAAAATAATAACTAATGATATAATTTATTATTAATGAAGTATAAAATTATAGTAAATTAAAATATTATTTATTTAGTTGAAATAATTATTTGTGAAAAATATTATTTTAATATTATATTTTATCATTTACGTAAAAATACTTATGTTAATATTATAATTTATGAAAAATAATATTATTATAGTTTATTATTTTCCCTATGTTATTAATATTATAAAAAAATATTCATATTAAGTTAAAGAATGTATTTTATAAGCTAAATAATATTATATTAATAAATAAATATTATAATTAATTATTATTAAATTAATATAATAATAGTTTAATGAATAATATTACCATTAATAATAATTATGTGTAACCGAGCGCTAAAATCAATCGACTGAGGTGGTCAAATTCGATGCCTATGAATCCTGCAAAAAATGGAACTACTATAGAAACGATGTTGCCAAAGAGCTGAATTCATGCAGAAGACTAATGTAATTAATTTGTTAAGTACGTGTTGATAGTAAAATAAGAGGTAAAATAACAAAAAGATGCAATTTGGTGGTAACTGAAAAAAATTATACAAGTTCGAGACGAAAAAAATTAAAAAAAGGGTGTGGAATACGATGCAAGTTCGGGGCACGTCACGAGAACTCGAAAGTTCTTTAATCTGACAAGAATTTTTTTATCGGAACATTTCGGAATGGAACTCACGAGAAATCCTTCACTGATTTGGGTGAACAAGGTCAAGTTCTGACGTTCACTAACCAAACACAGCTTGTATGTAATAACAACTACAACCCTAGTCTTTATGGTGTTGGTGGAAATCAAAGTTTACTACATCTTATTGACATGGAATACAACAACCTGGAATGCACGAATTTAACCGCTCGAAAAGAGCAAGTGCTTACGATCTCATCTCAAGTGTTAAGGTTGCAACCATACATGTGTATAACAATACTGATACATGTCACTCCCAATTTTCCAATGTCTCCCTATCTTGCCACAAGATTGTCTACATATTCAAAGAAAACAAATATATATAGAGAGGAATATTATAGTGAGATAAATTGATCTCACCTTGAAATCAAAATATCTCAATCGTCATAATGATCAAACTTTGCCTCAACGCTTCATATTTGTCTGATCCCCTCCTCTGTCATTTGGAAAAAAATCGAAATGTTCCCAAAAAAACCGGGCCCGCTCCCATCTACCCTAGCTCCTTTCTCGTGTGAATCATCGGGCTGCCATTGTAACACCCTCAAATTGATCCTCATCACGTGACGAAAGGAGGAATTTACAAATGCTGTGACTTTGACAATACATTTGACCAAGACTCGGTCAATAAACATGACACATTAGCAAAGAGGAAAAATAGAAATGAAAGGATGAAAGCAGAAGACAGTAATAAATTACAAAAGTCGAAAGGTATTTACATAATTTCAAGATAGAAATGTCATAATGACTACATCAGAGTTCATAATGCGGAAGTAAATACGACTAAATAACTGGGTCTTCTTATTCATGTGCTATCTTATCGTCCGAGCATCATCGTAGCACACCATCACTAACTTGGCCCTGTGAAAATCAAACACAGAGGAGCGATTCTCTCGTAAGCTTTACAGCCTAGTGGAGAGCCAATAACAATATAAAATGCATAATTCAATTAGAATAATAAAAAATGATTATATCATACATTTGTTAGTGAGATAATCATAAGAGTCATCATAAATATGTCATGAGCAAAGAAGAGTCAATAAATATAATGGAGCGATATAATCTCATGAAATATAAAGAACTTGAAATTAATAACTTGTTTGATAATGATGATATTTCGATATGGGTAACTTGCTTGATAATCATGATAATATGTGATATCGGTAACTTGATTCGATATTCATACTTCTTTGTTAACAATGCTTCATTGTCTTATAACTTATTTAGCAATCAAGTGAGTTTGATGTGCATTTAAATTTCTCATCCTTTACTTATCATAGAATGGATCCCTGTTCACTTATGGGGTGCGTCGAACAAAATGATACAGCCATATGCGAGTCAATGGTAGATCAAGTCATAACTAAGGAAGCGATCCTTATCATAGAGGCACTTGGCATAGACTGGCGATCCAGTGCTTATTTTTCATATTATCTTATTAGTCACTTTAACATCTTTTGTTTCGTTGTTCTTCATAATGAGGGAGTAGATCAATAATAGGAAATAAATCAAACATGGAAGTTCTTGTCATAGATCAAGATGAAATCGTATATCAATAATATGGTAAAGATCGTGATAGGCATGCCGGACTCGTGCAAATCATCGCGCAATCGTCGGGGTCGACGCGAGACCAACCCGGGCCGGGCTCAATGGAACCGGGTCGAGTACTAAAATGTCGAGAGAGTTGTAGTTCCATCGTTCGCTAACTCGAGCCAAGTTTAGGGTGATTGGGTCAGGTTCTGCGAATGAGAGTCGGGCGAACATACTGCCCCATCAGAAAATCGTATAAACTCGGGTCGGGTTCATACCAATCCGGGCCAAGTTACACGTTTTACAAAGAATGTTGAAGCGCTAGTTAACTTCTAATTTAGTACATGAACATCTTGAACTCTGAGCGTGATCTTATGGCATCCATACATAGTGTAATTAATGACAATAGTGCATGTCAACAACATACAATCAAACAAAACTACCACTACAGAACAGATCAAGCATAAAATAAATAACAAAGTGATGCTAGACATGATAATACAGAGAAAATGATCAATCACTCAAAACAACAAATTTAATCAATCATTCTTAACGTGCATGGTTCATCCTACATCAAGCATGCATAAAACTTGAGCAGATTGGATTGGCAAGCAATAGATCTATTCTAAAGGGATTATGCAAAGTGATTTTTGGAATCACCCACTTGATTTGGTGATAGGTTCCTTGTTGATCCACCTAAATCAAATGTTTGTGCATCTTCCTTGCTGCCCCTGCGTGAATGCTCCTTCTCCTGATCGATCCCCTCCTACAGATCGGCCAGGAATAATGAAGAGGTGAGATTACTTGCCGCACAAACAAATCTGCTTGAGGTAGGTTGAGATGAAGAAGAAGATGATTGTCCCTTACTGATGTAGTAGAGGTGCAGATTTTTTCCCCCCTCGGTTGAGTGCATGAGATTGAAAGAGGGTGGAGGTTAGAAGGTGATTTTTTATTTTAATCTCCTTTATCTCTCATGGCCAAATCGCAAGGGATTAATGTAGTAATAATGGAGTAGTATTCCTTCTAATTTTTATGGTAAGGTGCACTTAATTTGATCTTTGAATTTCTTGATTTGTTGGGATTTTATCTCATTGATTATTGCCTTAACTGCCTTACCAGTATTCTTATTTAAATATCTTTTTTTGTTGTTGTTACAACCATAGCTTGCGATCTCCCTCTTTCAGCAATGATTGCTCGACGCAGGCGACCTCCCTCTTTTTCGATGCCTGGACCTCCCTACCCGCAACCTCTGACGTCACACCAGGCAGCGTATGGGAGATCGTGTGAGAGAGACGCAAGGACGAAACTCCTCTAGGGCGAGGAGGGAAGATCGTTGCCTCTTGGGGAGAGGGGGAGATGTTTCGTCCGACAGCGAGCGTTGAGATAAAATTTGATCATTACGACGACCAAAATTTTTTGATTTCAGGATGAAATCAATTTCTTCGATCTCATCATAATATTCCTTGTATAGAAATATATATATATATATATATATATATATTGTAACACCCTCAAAATTCGGCCCTAATTTAAAACTTTTTGCCGAACCCCGGACGACGCTACTTCGATCTTGACATGACCTAATTTAATAAAACATTACAGCGGAAACATAATAATAATAGACATAACAATAATATCATAAAACAGCGGAAGACTTCATCATATAAAAATCTCAAGACAACAATACTAGCCCATGGGTCATATAGGCTCTAACATCAATACCCAACATATGGTTCATAATACATAAAGAAGTCCAAATAAAAGTAAAAGACTCAAAGGCCCATAAGCCATACATACTTAACTCTTATAAGAGTTCATCATAATAACATAAAAGATAACTTGGGCCTTAGTCCGACCAACCCATGTGCAACGTCTCCGTCATGAGGCCTTCGCCGTCGAACCTAAGCCTCATCCATACCTGCACGGATCCATGGGGTGCAGGGGATTTCTCCCGTTAGAGTATGTTGAGGCCCATGCATGCTATGATCCCATGACATAATCTCTACATGTCATGGCATATGCATATCATCATCATGGAACATAAATCATATGCATGATATGAACTACTTATGCATACTACATGACATATGAACATATCATCATGGCAAGGTAAGATAAACATATAACATCATAATCATTATGTCAAAGCATATCATAACTTATCATTATGCTGAGACATATCATCATTTATCTTGCTTTACTTGGACATCTTCTTTCATAACATCTTATGACATGGGAACATACATTAGCATTCGATTTGAGCTTTTATCAACATCTTTAACTTTATGTCACAAGTCATCTTTGAAAAGTGTGTACGTATTTGTAAGACTTTACTTTTCACTTTGCATCATCTTTTCATCTTCTATCTTGATTAAGATAGCTTTTTATCTTGGTGATTGGGAAGACCATGTTGATTCGCGGGAACTTGGCTAGCTAGGCCGGGACGATTGCCCCACTTTTGGAAGGATTCTTCCCTAGGAATACGACACATCAGCTAGCATGTGAAGATTTTATTCCCCTCCACGATTATAACAAGACACCTTCATGTCAATCCATCTTTTACTTTCATTCATCATCACATATAATTATTCATCACATATTGCATGTTTTAACCCTATTTAAGGTCATACATACTTCAAATCATACTATGTGTGGACGTTCAATCATAACCAATCATCTGTCCAAAATGGATGACCGTTTCTTTAACGGTCGACCTCTGGACTACATATCGGGCGACCGATCGGATTATCGGTCGACCGATTTGGTCATTTCGGATGACCGAAGCTGAGTTCCGGTTCGATCGCTAATCACAGAATGTGACACTCCTCTAAATCGGACGATCGTTAGAATATCGGTCGACCGATACATGACTTTCGGACGTCCGAAATGAACTTCGGATCGTCCGCTAATCACAGAATGTTTGGACTCCATATATCGGATGACCGTTGGGATATCGGTCGACCGATATATGCTTTTCGGACGACCGAATCAAAGTGTTCAGACGCTAATCTCATAATGTGTCTGCCATTTCAAAATGGTCGACCGATAAGGGAACCGGTCGCCCGTTTTGAGATGGCAGATACACGATTTTTACATGATCTCTTTCCAAATCTTAAATACATTGACATGGTCATTACATATTGACTTCCAAATATCATAATGAACATCTCATGACATTCTTAATACACTAAACATGAAACATATGAGGTTTTCACATTGAGACATTTGGCATGCTAAGCAAGTTCATAAATGTACATAAGTTTTCAAGATTTCATAATAATACTTCATAACAACAATAAGCTTTCTAATACTAAGCATGATGAGCAATAGAGCATAAGTCTTAATGGAACATAAAGCACATTAACATTCTAATCATGGATAGCAATAGAATAGTAATCTAAAGAAACATGAAGCAAGAAATGCACATTTCCTAAATCTTCTTCTAAGAACAAAGAGTTTGTTCTTTAATCCCTAATCCACACAAACAAATATCATTAGGGGAAAGATTAGAGTTTAAGATCCCCTCAAACATACACTTATTAACCTTTACATTTTCATATTTATATATCGTGCTAGTTCAATAAAATTATTCATGTCATTCTTTCATGTCAAGCACCACTTCTTAAATTATGATTCTCATATAGCATTTCCACAAATATCTCATAGATCATGAATGAATATTTCCACTATCTTAATTTTGAACATATGAAGGAATTTGCCTAAAGAACATTAAGAGTTACTAATCATATTAATACGAATAATAAAAGTCCATAAACATTCTAATACTAAATATGATTAGCAATGAAATTACTACTTCAACTAACCATTCAAATATGCAATAAATCATGCTTATCTCCAATCATGTAACCTAAGAAAATTCAAGTTGGTCTTCAAATCCTTAATCATTCATTCATGCATCATTCAAAATTGTGATTAGGACTTTGGATCCCCTCAAACATACCTTTAGGGCTTAGGTTAAAACCCTAATCCTAATCTTAATTTCTTTCTTCTTTCTTTACTCTCTCTTTCTTTCTTCACGGTTGGAATGGCTAGCTCTCTTTCCCTTTCTTCTCTTGCTGCTGTCCAGATGGTGTAAGGGAGAGAGAGTTGCTGTGGTTGGGCTCCTTTTGCTCCTGTGGTGCTTCCGAGGCTTAGGGAGTGAGAAGGAGGTTTCTTGTTGCTATTGAGAGTGGGAGAGAATGAGAGAGTGAGGGAGCTTGGGGGTCATTTCTTGCTTCTGAGCAAGCCGCGAGATGTGAGGAAAAGAGAGTGGTGGAGGTCACTTGCTATTGGTGAGACTCCTTGCCTCTGTTGCTGCTGCTGCTGCCGCTGCTTCTTCGGAGGAGAGAGGATGAGGATGAGTGAGGGAGAGAAGAGATGAGCTGGCTTCTTCTTGCTAGCCGTGAAGGAAACACGAGAGAGAGAGGAAGTGAGAGGGAAATGGAGTGTTGTCACTCCTCTTTTGCTGTAGCCGAATAGAGAGAGTGTGAGGTGAGTGTGAGAGATGTCTTCTTCCTTGCTGTGGGCTGTCATGAGTGAGCTGTGAGGGAGAGAGCAACTTTCGGCTGGTGTTGGTAAAAGAGAGAAAAGTGAGATGTTAGGTGGGGCTTAGGGCTTTCTTAAGATTATTTATATTTAGGCTTTAGGGCTTATTGTGCTAATGGACTTTATAATGAGTCTTAAGTGACTCTATCTTTTTTTATCTATTTTATTTTCTTTTACATTTATTTTATTCTTTAAGAATATTACATATATACGCGCGCGCGCTGGGTAAATGAAAAGCTCCTTCTTAATTAACACTACGAATGAATGGAAGCTACAATGAATTGTCTGCACCAGAAGTTGTAGTTCTGTTTCATATCTATTTTCAATCAATCAGTAGAAATCAGACACCTCTTGAACATGGTGAAAACGTTGATTGTCTTAATTAGCAGCAGAGTACGGACACCCAAAAGAAGATCAATGAACAAGATACCCTGCCACATGTTGACTATTTTCTGGCACTTATCAGGAGAAAAGAAATTAAGAATAGTTACAACATAATTTGCCAATAAGAAGGCTGAAGAAGGAAGAAAGGTTAGGAAAATTGAAGAAGGTGCTGTCAGCCTAACATTAGTCATATAAAGTATTAACAATTATCAATGTCAATACTTATCTTGTCAATAACATTTACTATTAGCAAGAACAAGACCTTAGTCAGACATGTTGGCCGGATCAACAGTATATTGAATAGCAAATAACCATCATATATATAATAAATTACTAAATATAATCAAATTATCATCTCCTACAGAAAAAAAAAGGAAATATATAAGCAGAAAACAAATCATCCTCAGAAATAAATAAACTGTAGGTAAATAAAGAATAAAAAAGCCAACTAATAATATAATACCCTACTGGTTTTGCGCACAAGGTTGAAACCAGCAGAGGAAAAACAGGGTTTCCTAGACTTTTTCTTAACGATGTGGATGGAACTATAAGTGATTACTTTAAATAAAAAAAAGAAGTCAAATATCTATATTATTGGCCACAACTTGCATAAATTTTCTTAGCTACAAAAGTCATGTCTAAGTTCATCGAGAAACTTTTCAACATGAAAAATATGATCCAAATCAATGTCAACGACAGAGAAGAAGAAAATTATTGAATAATACAGTTTGTTGTTAAACCAGAAGGCTCTCGAATTTGCAGATTTTTTTAGATTCCATTGCAAATTCTACTGAGAATTTGATAGAAAGCTTACTATCAAAAATATAATTTATAGGACAAGGTATCATAAATGGGATTAAGAATTATTGGGATTCGAAAAGGTTCGCAGGTGTAGACTATCACCGTAATCGTAAGCTCATTAAAAATTCAAGCTAAAAAAAGTTTATCAAGAAGTATCAATATTAACATAGAGTATATCAACTCCTCATGGTTATTAAAATTAGACCGGACTGACTGATTCAACCGGTTCAATCACGAATCGGTTGTTGATCCGATTCGAATTAACTTAAAAAATAGAATTGAAGTTGAACCGGCCAAAAACTTGTTCAACCGATAAAAAAACTCAGTTCAATATTTAAAATGAAAAAAAATTAAAAATAAAAGTAAAAATAGGAAATAGAAAAGAAGGTAAAAAATGAGAAAGTATTTGAATTAAGAATTGGTAAAAATTAAAAAGGAAATAAATGTGGGAAATCAATATGGGAGAGGAATTAATGGAAATAAAAAAGGAAAGTATTAAAATGAAAATAAAGAAGAAAATAAAAGGATGGAAAATTAAATTAATTTATTATCATCACAAAATAGTATAAAAGAATTAATATAGTATATAAATAATAATAACTTAAAGTTTTTAATGAATATTAGAAATTTGAATATCTTTTATTGTAAAAAAAAAGTAAATAAATATGGGAATTAATGGGGAGAGAGGAATTAATGGAAATAGAAAAATAAAAATATTAAAATGAAAGTAAAGAAAAAAATAAACATGAGAGTGATATATGTCAAAATTAATTAATGTATTATCAACCTAATATATTATTGAAGAATAAAATAAAAGAATTAATATACTATATTAATAATAAAAATTTAAACTCTTTTTATGAATATTAATATTTAATTAAATATTTGTTTATTATGAATTATAAGTATTATATAATATTTATTATATATAATGATTTTATATAATATTAATTTAATAAAATTTAATTAAATTCGATCGAGTCCGATCAAATCGATCTAACCAGAACACAATTGGTCGTCCAATTAGCCGATCCGATTTTAATAGCATGACCTCTCTCGCTTATTTGCTTGCAACGCCATGCATGATGCATGGGATGATGCAGTTACGTGGATGCTTAACTCTTGCAACTAGTCGTGCAGACAAGGGAGTAGTAGTTTACTCGGAAGTCGGAACATGTGCTTGACCCGTGAGGGTGGCAAAAGAACACGCATGTTCAATGGAATAACCCATTATTTTTAAAATCGGATCCGTCGGTTCGACCTATCTAATCATGAACTAACCGTTAATTTGGTTCAGGTTTTTAAAAATTGAAAATGACAAAAAAAAGTTAATTGGTTCAATCCAATTTTTTTAATGTAAATTTAGAAATTTAATGATAGAATGAAAAAAGGGAAGAAAACAAATAAATTATGAAAAGAAAAAATTGGTTCAACCAGTTGTTTTCTTTTTGTATTAAAAATGCAAGATTAGAAATTTGAACGATAGAATCAAATAAAATAAATAAGCTTGAAAGGAGAAAAGGTAGGTGATGGTGCATCAACGAATCGAAAATTTTAAGGAGACTAATGAAATGAGAAATTTAAGAAGGAAAAGAGGAAGTGAGAAAAAAAATGAAAATAATTTAATAACAAAAAAAAGAAAAAAAGGAAAGTCGTTGACAGAAGTAGTAATTAAATCAAAAAAATATTAACATAAACAGTAAAAGAATAAAAAATATAAATTAAAAGAATAGGGATGAATTTCATTCTTTAGTATTTCTTGATGCATATTCCGTTAAATAATTTATTCAGATTATTATAATATTTACACTGTAATAATAAAATTAAATCATTCAACATACTATCCTTTTAAATATAATGGTAAGGATATCAATAATTGACATATTTTTAATAATATAAATATTTCATATTATTTTAATATTATGAAGTCTAAATTTTCTTTTCCTATTTGCATTCAAATATATTAAATCATATACAAAATTAGAATAGATTTTGGATGGATTTATTAACTAAATATTATTCAAAAAATATTTAAATTGATGTTCAACATTAAGAAAAATATTTTGTGAGTGTCTTTTGTATTCTTTCCAGAGTTTTACTCGTTATTTGGCAGATTTTTTATTTAATTAAATAATTCAATTCAATCTTGTTGAACTCGGTTAAATCGATCTAATCATGACTCAATTAACATGTCAGTTCTTGGTCCGGTGTGGCTTCAAATGTCAATAATATTATTTTCACCCAACTTCCTAAAATGTTTCTCATTGTTAAATATATTTTTGGTTTTTAAGGAAAGAAAATTGTTGTAAGAATAGGTGATTTAGCAAATATCATATTAAACTCAAATTTTTTATTAATTCATTCATAACCACTCTTCCAAATTACTTATTAATTTTCTATAACACTGAAGAATCCCAATGAAAAGACTTAATAAATATATTTTCCTAATCCAAAAATAATAGTGAAAATTAAAATAATGGCATACTTTAAATATCGACACGTTAGGAATAGAAACATCTATAGTTTTTAACATTCTTTCTCACGTGTGAAATTACTGATAATTTTAGTCTAATTTAATTCACCGCGTGAATAATTAAGAGCAATAATATTTTTTAAAAAATATTAGCATTGACAATATTTGAATTTAAGATGTGTGCTTTTGACACCATGTGAAACAAATGTGGTGATCATTTTTTTAAAAAAAAAATTAAGTCTACAGGAATAGTGACATATTTAATTTTATAATCTTTAGGAGTACTATTGAAAGGATCCTTGGACAATTCTAAGCATCCATTTGAATATTATACATGAAAGAATCTTATGAAAAGATTATACATGGCCTTATCTATAGCAATTACAAGACATATGTATGCATTTTCATATTGACATAACAGTTAAACCATGAATCTCATATGCTTGCTATATTACATGTCATATCAATCTTGACATGAACCATTAAATAAACATATGTCATAACACCAAACATCTATATGTGGTGCTGTTTTTTCTCCTTTGCATTTTTCTCCTTTGTCATGTAGTCCTTAGGAAGTTGTTTTATAAGTTGTCGAATCTAACTTATTATACAACATCATTTCTTTTTTTTAGCTTTTTTATCATATGAGATAATTTTAAGGCTCATCTGACACTTTCACATCAATTTTCTCCTTCGAATCCCACTTGGAAGATCTCCCCACGTGAAAGAAGAATAAATCTTCAATCCTATCACTTGTTTATGGAGAAGAAGAGAAGAGGAATGATTTGGTGCATGGATGAATGAATAAATCTTCAATCCTATTCTTTAGGGTTGTGTTTGGTACAAGAATTTTGAGTTCCGTTAGTTTTCGAGAACTAATTGATTTGATAAATAAATTTAGATGTGATGTTTTGATGAAAAAGTGTAATGATGGGATTTGATAGATAAGTTTTAGTAGTTGTTTGGATAAAAAATAAGAATTAATAATATAATTTATTATTTTATAAAGTTTAAAATTATAGTAAGTTAAAATATTATTTATTTATTTAGTTAAAATAATTATTATTAATATTATATTTTATAGTTTATGAAAAATACTTACGTTAATATTATAATTTATGAAAAATAATATTAGTATAGTTTATTATTTTTCCTATGTTATTAATATTATAAAAAATATTCATATTAAGTTAAAGAATTTATTTTATAAGCTAAATAATATTATATTAATAAATAAAATATTATAATGGATTATTATTTAACTTAATATAATAATATTATAACGAATAATATTATCATTAAATAGTAATTATTAATATCTTATTAATTAAAATAATAAATAATTGAAAGAAAAAACAAAAAAAAGGGTCATGTTCTCGCTGGAGGCGAGAGCTCGGCAAAGTTCTCGCCTCTAGCGAGAACTTTATGTTCTCCGTTTTGGAGAACATGAGTCATGTGACCCGAACTTTATAAGTTCGGGTCAAATGACTCATTTGGCAAAATATTTCGGAACTTGGACCAAAGTTTCAGAAACAAACACAGCCTAGGAATTTTAATATACTTATATTTCTTATGTCATGAATGAATTTTTGCATTAATACCTACGTGGGATTATACGATTACATCCTTTATACCTCTTGCACAAATTTATACATATATATTAGTGAAATAATAAAATTTTGATCTTTCTTTACCAACCACCTGGTGCTCCATCTGTGTGCAACTTGCCCTTTAAATAACTGGTCAACTTTGAACCACTGAATCGAAAGACATGTTAGTGTATTATATTGTATTTGAGGTTCTGTAAAGAATAATAAATTAAGCCGTCCATGATATATTCAGCAAAAAAAAAAGACGAAAACAAGAAGCGAGTCATTACCAGGATGCATGTTTCCACACAAAAATAATAATAATAATAATAATAATAATAATAATAATAATAAGGACCTCAAACTGTAATGAAAAGTTGCAACAAAGATATGTGGACCCGGAGCAGCTCATCAAGTCCGACGGGTCAAATATTAAAAAGAAAGATTCACGCGGTGAAAACCTTTTTTTTTAAACATAGTTTTCTACAATCTCATCGGACACACAAATATATATATATATATACAGATGTAATTTATAGAGAAAACAATGAAAAGAAATTAAGTTGATGGTGGACATAAGAGAACACCTTTGAACCACAATTTGTTTTCGTTTATTTGTATTTTCTATTTCGGATAAAATTAATAATAAAGTAGCTAGCCTATCATATTGGAAAAAAATATATTTTTTATACATATTCAAATAGATATTAGTGGAGCTCGAGAGCTGATATATTTTTTATGATTGAACATTCGCATATTATTTTAACATATAATGATCCTAGACTCCTTTTTTATGTTTATATTCAATTATGTTGAAACTAATATAAGATTAGAATCGATTTTGGATAAATGTATTACTAAATATCATTCAGAAAAAAAATCTTTACATTAACGTTCAATATTAAGAAAATTATTTTGTAAGTAGTTTTTTTATATTTTATTGCATAATTCATAATATATATTTGAAATTGTAAAAATAATAGTATTTTAATAATAAAAAATCGTTCAATTTGATTGAATCGATTTAAATCCATAGAATCATGACCTATGTAGACGTTTTACACACGTGCTGCGGAATATACATACATAATGTTGCATAATTGAAATGAGATAGCAGCGACTGTATTTATTTGGTATTCATACAGTATATATATATATATATATGTATATGACATCAAGAGAAGGACGTACGGAGGAGTCCAAATCTTGGTGCGCACAGTACGACTTATTAATTAAACGACGACGACGATGCCACCTGTCTTTTACCGGAGATCGAACGGAGCCGAGCCCACGACCACAAGCGCGTCATCGCGCCAACCAAAGGACGCATCTCCGGTCGCCCAGATCCGAACGGACGGCGGAGATCCCCCCAGCCGACCTCTCCCGCGTAATCGAGCAATGGATCAAATTAAACAAAGACCGACGCCAGCTCCGTACGTATCCCCGAGCCCTGTACACGCGCTTCTCGTCGCCTCCCTAGTCCCTCCTACTGCGCACTTTTAAAAGGGCACGACCTCCCCAGCATGCATGCAGGCCCTGCTTTGTTTCGCAGCTTGACTACACGCGCGTCCACCACACAATGGCGGCGCCGGAGGGCAGACGAGGAGCGGCGGCGGCGGCGACGACAGCCACGCCCACGTCGTCTGTTTCGTCAGAAGCCTACGACGCGATCTCCGGCTACTCCTCCTTCTCGCAGATGGAGAACGAAGTACTCACCAGAGCCCTTATGGTATCCCTCTTCTCTTCTTCCCCGTCGCGACCCTCCACATCCTCCTCTTCCTCCTCCTTCCCTGACCTCGTCCTTCCTCCGGAGCTCCCACCAAGTGCGCCTCCGACGGCGACGTCGACGGCGGCGGACCAGACGGAAGCTAGACCCGGCGGGACGGCGGTAAGGGCCTCGAGGCGGCGGCCCAGGGGGCCGCCGGCGCGGAGAGGGACGACAACGTACATCACCACCAACCCTGCCGATTTCCGGCAGATGGTCCAGCAGGTAACCGGAGCCAGGAGGGTTGCTCCGGACGATGCCGTGATCGGGACGGAGGCGAACCCGAGGAGCCGCGCGGAGCCGCTGCTCGCACCACCGCCGACGCTGGACACGTCGGCTTTCGCCATGCACAGGGAGAGGGAGGGCGCACGTTGAAGATGTGACCCAAAATATTGGTTCGTCGTGGGAAGTCTGAAAGCCTGAGCTCAGAGGAACTAAAATAATAAAATAAAATTTTGATCTGTTTCTGTGTTTTTAGCAAATTTTGGGTTATTTCTCTTGCAAAAATCATAAAGTTTGTAACACACCGTCATTTTGTCTGTTGAAAATAAACGAAGTTTGAAATCCTCGTGACGCAATGCCTTGCGTTTTCGTAAGTGAAGCAGTCGCATTGGATATGATTTGAAAAAAAAAAAAAGATCAAATCTCATTCAATTTAGAAATCGTACTGATTATCTATTATTTTATTATTGTTTTTTGTAAAGTCCACGTTACTCACTACAAGAAAAAGGCGGATTACCGACGGTCCGAACCGTCGGTAATCAGCCTGAAAACCGTCGGTAACGCAATTACCGACGGTTTTTCAGTCGGAATCGATCCGTCGGAAAAACGCTCGTCGCAAAGGGATTTGCGACGGTTGAAAAAAATTCGTCCAAAATATCGACGGTTCTGGCCGTCGGAACAGTCCCCAGCGGTTTGACCCATCGAAATTTTTCGATGGTTGCAACCGCCGAAAAAGTTTCCGGCGGTTCGAACCGTCGATATTTCCGACGGTTGCAACCGCCGGAAAAGGCCGGCGGTCCGAGCCGTTGATATTTCCGACGGTTGAAACCGCCGGAAAAGGCTTCCGGCGGTCCAAGCCGTCGATATTTCCGACGGTTGCAACCGCCGGAAAAGGCCGACGGTCCGAGCCGTCGCAACTTTTCGACGGTCCCAACTGTCGAAACTTGAGACGGTTGTCGCAACCGTCGATCTTTTGACGGTCGCAACCGTCGCAAATAATTTTTTAAATATAAAAAAAATTAGCGGCCGGATCCGCCGCCAGGAGGCCGGATCCGGCCCTCCTGGCGGCCGATCCGGCGCGAGGAGGCCGGATCGGCCGCCTGGAGGCCGGATCGGGAGGCCGGAACCGGCCGCCTGGCGGCCGGATCCGGCCGACAGCAGAGAGAGAGAAATGCCGGCGCGGAGCGGGAGAGAGAGATACGTCGGCGCGGGAGAGGGTCGCCGGTGCGGGAGAGGGTCGCCGGCGTCCGGCGCGGGAGAGGCCGATCTCGCGGCGTAACCGGCGTCCGGCGTCCGGCGTCCGTGCTCGCGGCCGGGAGAGAGGAGAGGAGGGAGAGAGAGAGGAGTGGAGGGAGGAGGGAGAGAGAAGAGGAAGGAGGGAAAATATATAAAGGAAAAAAGTGGAAAGAAAGCGGGAAAAGGGAAAAAAAGTGGGATAACGAAATTTTAATTACCGACGGTTTCGGCCGTCGAAAACATGAATAATAAAAAATTTTATTTTATTTAGTTATATATAATATTTATTTTTTATTTTACTGACGGTTTGAACCGACGGTCAAAACCGTCGGTAATTGCGACGGTTTGGATATCCGTCGGAAATTACTGCGGATTTACCGACGGTTACGACCTTCGGAAATTACGATGGATTTTGCGACGGATGGATATCCGTCGAAAATATCGACGTTCCTAATCGTCGAAAAATTAAATAATAATATAATAAATTACATAATTAATTTTTTATTTCCGACGGTCACAACCGTCAGAAAATCCGTCAAAAAAATTTAATAATAATATTAAAAATATATAATTTAATTTTTTTTATTTCCGACGGTCCTAATCGTCAGAAAAGTCGTCGGAAATTACGACGGATGGATATCCGTCGAAAATATCGACACGACCGTCGGAAAATCCTTCGAAAAAATTTAATAATAATATTAAAAATATATAATTTAATTTTTTATTTCCGACGGTCGTAACCGTCGGAAAAGTCGTCGGAAATTACGACGGATGGATATTCGTCGAAAATATCGACGTTCCTAATCGTCGAAAAATTAAATAATAATATAAATTATTTCCGACGGTCATAACCGTCGAAAAATCCGTCGGAAGCGGAACCATCGAAAAATCCGTCGCAAATAGTGACGGATTTAGAACCGTCGAAAATTATTCGTCGGAAAATCGCGATTTTCTTGTAGTGACTTTTACATACAACTGTTCTTGAACTTTCATAACTCAATAAGACAACAAAAAAAAACAATAAGAATAATAATAATGCGAATTCAATTCAAGCATCTATTGCATCATAATAATTATAAAAAATTTAAAATAGCAACTTCTAAAATCGACTTCCATGTGTAAACTACATCATCACTAATTCTACTGTACTTCAATTATCTGTAGAGTTCAAATGCAGGGACATTACGCCTAATACATGGAACTTAAATAAAAATGGATACAATAACTTAAATAGAATAAAATTAACAATTAAGTCATAGACATAAAGAACATAGAATAACAATGTCAAATTTTACTTCTCATTTCTTTTTGTTTTCCTTATTTCTATTCTTTCTATATTTTTCTTTTCATAGCAATTCTTTTTTTGTGTGTTGCATTCTATTTTTACTTTAAACAATTCCTATGAATTTCTATATGTGTTGTTCTAGGCGAGCTCGACTTCACATGACACTTTTATGTGATTATAAAAATGGATTAAGGTGGATCAAATCAGGACCGTTTAGTTACTCATAATAGACTTGGACTTCTCAAAGACACCCAAAGATTCTATTTTTTAACTGTAACTATAACAATTAGTACTCATAAGATTTGTCTTTTGGCTTTTATATTTTTCTATTTAACTATTTATTCATTTTAGTTCAACAATATCAGAACAAGGGCAAAAAGGTCTTTTAACACCTATATAAATCAATAGAAAATCATATCTACAATTGAAGAACCTGAATCGGCACAATCAAACTCAGATTGTATTTGCCCCGACATAGATTTGGGTCAAGAGACTCGAGTCGGGCCAAGCATGTGTCAAATCTTTCCCTTTCAACTTCCAAAACTCAAATTAGGTCTCGCATGGTGGAAACTGAGGTCGTGCGTGACTTCAACCAGGTAACTCGGGTCAGGTTCTTTTGTAAACTTGGGTCGGGCACAAGCCAAATTCGAATCGGATTCAACCAACGTGCCCCAGGTATCATCCGTCCCAGATGAATGCGGGCCGAGTTCCTCCAACTCGAATTGGGTTCCTATATATCGGAACGTCAGGGCCAAAATACTGAAACTTTGACATCATTTTATGATTAATCTAGACATACTTTTGACATAAAATAAAAATAAATATATTCTTGGATAAATATAGAACAATAACCATAATTTAATCTTACAAGTTCTTAATTGATCTATTAAGAAATCACATGCAAAAGTGAACCCAAAATTCACACATACCTCTCAAGATGGAATTACCTGTCAACCTAACTTTATGCATGATTTCTGAAATGGTGGAGAGGCTCTGAAGAAAAATCTGACGCCCTTTGATAGAAGTAAATCCAAAATTGGATGGCTGCCCAAAGCTCTCACGCAGGTGCACCAATGATGGAAAAAAAAGAGCTCAAAGTGGGAAGAAAATCTATTTTCTGACTTAAGAGGCATTTGTTGGGTGATGGGGATTTATTTATATGGAAGAAGAGTTTGATTCTTCATGAATTAAAAAATAATCCAGAATTAAATGATTAACCCCCTCCAAAATTAATTCTGAATCTTATCTATAATCATAACTAATCATCTAATTAAATGTTTTATTCATTTCCTCTTTTCTTTTCTTTTATTTTCTTTTCTTCTTCTCAAAATCTTATCTATACACAACTTCACCTTTAACTCTCAATTTTTATCTTTTATCTTTAAACCAAATTTTCATAAGTAATTAAATAAATAAATTTTTATTTATCTAATTAATTAATTCAGAAAAAATTTGGAGTATTATAATTGTAGTTTTAAATTATTTTTAGTAAATAATAAATACAACAACAACAACAAAGCCTTATCCCACTAGGTGGGATCGGCTACATGAATCATACGACGTCATTCCGCTCTATTAGTAACCTTTAGTAAATAATAAATATTATATAAAAATTTGAAGAAAATAAGAAAATAACTACGTTCTTGTATCAACAATTCCAAAAATCAATGTGTTTTCATAATTTAAATTTTTCGCTACTCAAATTTGAAATCACTAGTGTATACAACTAAAACTTGGTTTCTATGTATTCCACATCACTGTTGACGAGGACTTTTTTATATGTACACTTTCCTTTTTTATTAGCTGTTGCTAGCGAGTACGATTTTATTCTTTCTTCTAAAAAAACTCACTTTGTATTTATTTGTAATTATCAAATGACTATAGATAATAGATACATAATTAACTTGTTATTATGAGTGAATAAGGTGAATTAATTTCAGCAATTTTAATCATTATTATTTATCTCGATTTTATCAATTTTAGCGTCAGCTTTTGCTATTATTTTAATAGTTTAATTAGATTTTTTTTGTGATTTCAAATCTAACATACTTGAGCTTGAGTTAATTCTGCTGAATCAGTAATATGTATCCATTTGGGAAAGAAAAGTATATATTTTAAGAGAAATTTTGTATTCATTTACTTACAAAATAGAAAGACCGAAAGAAAAAAAACCGGCATAAATTAAAATGTCATGCTACGTCACATAATCACCATTAAGCCGGCCAATTTGAAAATGAAGACAAGCATGTACGTTTATTAGACATAGTTATTGACAGACTTATCCAAATAAACTAAACATTGACAAAATCGAACATTCCTACCAAGTTGAAAAGTTCCTTTTGATCACTTCACGTGGTAGCAGTTTTGTCTTTTGTTAAGATGTGGAAAATCTCAACGCATCTAAAATTATGCATTGGAATTGACTTCTAACAACGTGCGACATGTCTAGATTCCTGACAAAGAACCAACAAAAACATTGAACTTTGGTCAACATATAAATTATGCAATGGAATTGACTGCTAACGATGTGCAACATTTCCACATTCCTGATACAGTACTAACAGGAGAAACATTGATTAACAACTTGGATCGGCATATAAATTATACAATGGAATTGACTTCTAACAATGTGCACCATTTCCAGACTCCTGATACAGGATGTGCAACAAAACATTGGGTGCCCTCCCTATCATCCAAAAAAAGCATTGGGATATCTACATGTCGACAGTGGACACTAAAGGCGGTACGACTGGCGTGTTCTTCTTCCAACAGGATGTCTTGTAGGCTGCGAGTGTCCATCTTCACTAGGAGCTACTGGTTCAGTTTTGCAGCTCCGGAGTCGCTTTCTGGGTACAGCATCTTGTGTGGGCTGAGGTTCAGCTTCAGTGTGACGAGCTGCCTCGACAGCCTCAGCCTTAACTTGTCTAAGGCTTTTCCTTGCAGATGAATTGCTTGAAGGCACTTGTGTCTGCTCAGGTACTTCAGCGTTGTCAGAGTCGTTGAATTCTGTTAGGAGCCACTCGGTGCCGCAACCAGGGCATGCTCTTGAACCCTGAAATTCAAGTACAGCCAACTTAATCAATAGCAGTAGAAAGAGGTAAAAGTCCGTGAAATGGTTCCTTCTAGTTGACACAAAAAGGAAAAACAGAAATAAAAACAAGTGATCTATACCTTCCGCAAAGAGAATTTCTTCTTTAAGCAGTAATGATGAATCCTGACGCTGCATCCTTCATTGGGACACAAAGAAGCCTGTTGCACAATCAAGGGTGTCATTTGAATCTGACATAGAAAACCTTACAAACGTTTAAAAGAAAATTTAAGGAATATCCACTGAAAGAAAGCTATCAAAAGATAAACATCTGCGGTTAAGCAAGCAACGAACACAGTAAATTTGTGTTTCAACAATAGGAGCTTAGTCAATCTGAATCCCTCATTTTCATCTCCAAATTCTACCCACCATTCATACATGCTCAGCAGTTTCTTTCTGAAACAAACTCATTTGTTTGGCAAGAACATCACCAGCTTTCTATTTTTTCTTTCCGTTCAATTCAAATATTATGCCTTCGATCTTTGAAGTCCAAATTCACCATGACTCAGTTTGTAGAAGAAATTATTCATGGCATGGGAAGTGATTTGTGTTCCAGGCTTTAAAAGGATCCAGAACATGGAAAAAGTAATATCACCTAAAGGTAAAAACAAAAAGATCGCATGTTTAGAACAAAATTCAACAAGAAGAAGACATGCCTTGACTCCAGCTTCATTGCAGACATCACATGATGGAATATCATTATTACGGAACCAGCTTCGAAGATCAAAGAATGATTTCATACCAAGACCAATTCTACCATCAGTAGTATGGCAGAGCCACTGATCCTTTATGAGGTCATTTATCGTTTTCTCCTTCTGGGACATTGAGAAATTCTTGAATGCAGAAGGAATCTGTGATTGACTGCCCTCTGAATTTTGTGCATTCAAAACCTGAGAGGATAGTTACAAGCTTCAGGATCACATCCACAAGGTCAAAGAAGAATTATACTCATTGTATTTTGTAAGAATACTCTTAACAGTTCCCTAAACTCATAACTTTTAGCTCAATGTTCAATTTGGAAAATGAAAATATGATAAATTTGGGATATATGGAGGTGTAAACCCAAAAAGAATTTGTGTGTAGATTAAGGATCTAAATTATTTGTTGTCATCCTCATGACATCAGCCATGTAAAGTGATTCTAAGTATTTAAATTAAGATCCTCCACAACAACAACAACAACAACAACAAAGCCTTATCCCACTAGGTGGGGTTGGCTACATGGATCATACGACGCTAAGATCCTCCATCAAGTTTTAATCCAACGGCCAATCTGCACGTGTAAATTGAAACTTGGGTCAAAATTTGCCCAAATTCCGGCTAGTTCAGCCAAACACTAGGAAAAAAAATATTACCAGAACCTGGTCAAACGTCACGCGACCGGAACTTGGCATGAAGGACATGGCAGGATTCTGGATGTCATTGGTTGGATGTGAGCTCTTCTTCTCGCGGTCATTTAGACAAGGAGGGCATGGCAACTATTTACACTTATATGTATCAAAAAGACAATGAATCAGACAATTGTGGCTTTATGGGCAATATGGCGTCAACGCGATGATTGCATTTTCAAGGGAGAAAGGTGTTATAACATTGTAATAGCTAATAGAAATTTGGCGAGAGAGTGGGCAAGGTTATAAGATATTTTGTCATAGATACAAGCTTTCATAATGAATAAAAATTGGACGTGAGTGCTCACATCCTTTATCTTCTCAAAAAAAATTTAAAAATACATTATTAATTGAATGAAATTAATGTAAGCCTTATGTATAATAATTATATATGTATATATATATTGTATTACAACATAATTTTACAAATTAATTTTTTCATTATTACAGAAAAATTATACATAATCTAATTTATATCATATTAAGATCTTATTAAGATATTATTTAGTAAATTATGCATAATCTAATTTATATAATTATTTATTAATACATTATCATTCAGCTTATAAAATAAATTATTTAATCCAATATTAAATATTTATTTTCTTAATTATTATTATTCGTTAATTATTATTAATTCATATCACTGTTAATATTATTCATTCAACTATTTTTTATGTTATCTTAAATGATAATCCATTATAATTTTTTTAATATCACATTTTTTATATTATAAAAATAAATTTATCTCTTTGCTGCTTAAGTTTTATCCAAACATCCCTGGTGTTTATTTCATTATTACATATTTCATCCAAATACTAAATCAATTTTTTTTTGTCTAATCGATTAGTTCCCAATAACTAACAAGAATTTAAATTCTTGCATCCAAATACTAATAGGGTTTACACATGCATTTTTCTTGATAAAAATTGGAAGCTTCAGCAGGACATTTCAGTTTCCTACACATACTGCTTTGATGATTCAAAAATTTGCATTTTTTCATGCAGATTGCCGACAACAATATAAGATCTCAAAAGCTTCAGTTAGCATAGTGACATGATTCATGGAATCAATCATTTACTGAGTAGGGAACATAAAATATTCAAGCTTAAATGAATTTGCGGTTTACTTATGAAGTTAGTCTGGATCAGCTAGTGGAAGTAGGGAAGGGGGAAATCTACAGAAAGACAAGGTGATGCAGATGTTTTCTACATAGATTGGAAAAAATAAGCAAACCTGATTCTCCAGTCGGATGTTGAGGGCAGCATTACTGGTTATGGAGCCTTGGTTGATATCCTGGACAATTGCTTCAATCTGCAAGATGGCACAAAAATAACTAAACAAGTAAACTTTTGGCATCTGCTGTATGAAGCATGATTGATTGACTATAAAATAAATGTTCCACCTACACACATTACAGTTTAAGAAGTGGTTCTTTCGACTAACATTGCATTAGAAATAAATTGGAGTGATTTCATGAGACAACTTAGGTTCATATTGCCAAGTTTTTTCATAAAACAGATAGACAAATTGAAAACATTCAGAACTCTTACACCACTTAAGTGACAAATACTGAACATCACAAGTTCATTGCTGCAAAATGCATGCCAATCACTACAACATCAAGAAAAAAATGAAGCCATAGAAAGTAGATCAAGATATCATTTCACTACAATTTTAAAGACACAAATATCTCTTTTAACTCTAAAATAGTAATAATTTCTCTGGTCCATAAAAATTTCCAATCATTGATGCATGTGCCAAGAGAGAAATTGTGTGCCAAGAAGAATGAGAACCGAGAGTGACATTGAAGTTTCATGCATGAAACTGCCATGGAAATTAAAGAATACTCGAGAACAAAATATTCATTCATGTCCTCATTTACAACATGAAATTGTTGGCCATGAGGGACTAAGGATATGCCAATATCTTGAAAGTAAACAACTAGTACATTGAAACCAGATAAAGAAAACATAGTGAACAACCAAAAGGATTTAGAAATCAGAGTGGCCATTGAACTAAATGACAGGAAATATGCATTCTAAGCCACTAGACGCAAAATAGTTACTTCCTATACACATCTATGTATAACCAGCACATATATGAAAAACTATTCAAGACAACTAGTGAGTAAATCTCTGTCTAATGTCAAGGCGTAAACAATTGACACATACCACTGCCTTATAGAAAGCAATCTGCGGAACAGAATACTTAGAGCCAAGCTTGGATTGCTCATCAGCAACATTGTTGACCACACTGTAGTAGACCTGCCCATCATACTGGTTTCTGCATGCCCGAAGTTCAAACTGCACGTAAGCTAACTCCTGATTGATCTTCAGAAGCACCTTGTTAAATGTACTCTGATGTTGTACTGCAGGACACTTTCTGATTTGTCAGTCGTTACAAACATATCGACATCCAAGGTGATTGTTTTTCGACAAATTAAGCAAAAAAATTCGATACTTAGCAAAATGACACGGTATCTTATCATTTTAAATGATTGGTTATCAACATCTAAACGAGGACCAAAACAAGACAGCACGTCAGAAGAAGAAGAAGAATCACCCGGATCTTTGCCACTGACTCCGAGGAAGACTGCAAAGAAGTCATCCTCCTTCAAAGGCCCCCGAGAGAGAAGAGCTTGTATGAGAGCGTGGTGCCTCCAACTCAAGCCACCCATCGCTGGCAGCACCCCGCAAAACCTAATCGACGAGCAACAGCACAAAACCCTATTCTCACAGGTAAAAGTATCAGAAGTCCGGAATCGAGAAACGATTTCGGGAGATTGGGAAATGATACCAGTAGAAGAGGAGGAACCGATTGCACTCTCAGGAACCCTAATCGTCCCAATCACGACGCCCAATGAGGAAAGGCGCCAAGTCTTCGTTTGGCGGAAAGGCAGCAGATTTACTTTTTTTGTTTTAAAAAATGACACAATAAAACTATGTATGATATATTATTAATATAAAAATACTTAATTATAAATTTGTTTCACCCAATCCTAAATTATACACAACTTATTCCAATGTCACATTCATGTCATTCAGTTAATTTTTTATCCAATTTTTTGTTAATTTATTTTTTAATAATTATGAAATATCACTTTTACCCTTACTTCTATAATATACAAAATAATAAAAAAATATGATTATTTTCATAAACTATCATAATTTTTCGCTTTTAACCCAAAATTATAATTTTATTTTATTATCCTTAAACTATCACGACTTTTTCACTTTTAATTCTTCTATCTATTTTTGTTATATTTTTCGTTATTTTTTCTTTTTCTCGTTTATGAAAAGACTAAATTACCCTCATCATATAGCACATAAAAAAAGAAAAAAAATGATTGATCCATGTCGGAATAGGGGACTTGGCGACTCCAATGGCGGCAGCTCCTCCCTCCATTTGCCCTCCTCCATCTCCCCCATCGTCATCTCCATGGCCACCGCTGACCTCCCGTCGTCCCTATGCTCCGCGAGACCACCTACAATTCGTCTTCGTCTGTTGCACCACCAGCTCCAGGTCCTACATTCCCCAATCATAGCTGATGCCGTCATTCGATGACTGAGGCACGTTGTCCCCATCGACTTCGTCGTCGTCATGCAGCAATCGCTGACCTCAACCGCAGATAGCAATATGAAGAAGGCACTGGGGATTAAGTCATCTAAGAAGGGCGGCGCCAGCCCCTAGGGAGGAGGGAAACCCCGGAAAGAGAGGATGTGTCGCTAACCTCAAAGGCGACCAGCAAGATGAAGAAGGCAATGGGGATTAAGTCGTCTAACAAGGACGGCCCCAGCCCCGGGGGAAGGAGGGAAGCCTCCGGAAGAGGGAAAGAGAGTCCCCCCTCCCTCTCTTTTCCTGCACACGTCGGCGCAGACCTCGTCGGCGTGCATAGGGAAAGAGGAAAAGAAACGCGCGCGGGGGGAGGAGGGGGACCTCGCATAGAGCGACATGGAGGGGAACATGTGCAACCTCTTCGACCACTACAACGCGGTGGTCGCCGGAGCGAGCGTGCACTTCTCCCGCAACTGGTCACGGGCAGCAAAGCATGCACTTGAGCGGCCTGCAATCCGTTCTCACCACCGTTGAGCTAGGGAATGAGGAGCTCAGGGGGTACCTCAATGGGACATGTGCAACCCGAGATTCCTAGTGGAGGATGATGGCGGTGTGCTGTTGGTGTTCGCAGACCTCAACACGAGTGCCTAGAGAGTCTTTTGCGGACTACAGGGCCGATGTCGAGAGGGCGAAGTGGGTGGAGGTGGTAGTCCTAGGGCGACATGAGCTCTTCCTTGGGAAGACCGAATCGACATCAACAAAAGATGACATGTCGAGAGAAGGCCCCCATCTCTCTTTCCGACGAAGGTCCTTGCTTGTTTTTTATTTGATGCTAGAGGGGTAATTTTGATTTTTCATAATGGAAAATTTTAAAGTTAACAGAAAAATTGACAGAAGTCGATGGAATGATTAAATAAGAAAAAATGTGATGGTTTAGGGATCCAAAAAGATAAATTAATAATTTAGGGTTAGATATGGAAAATCGTAATAGTTTAGGGGTGATTTATGAAAACAATCTTAAAAAATTAGAAATGATAACACAAGCACAATATTTCATACTTATTAAAAAAGATTAGCTATAATGATTTTTTACAACTTTTAAATATTTTTATTGTAATAAGAAAGTAAGAACAAAAAAATAATATTTCATCATTAGTAAAAAAAACATAGGTCGATAGATACTTTGATGGAACTTGATAAAAATATCTAAATATCAAATAAGAAAAGTTAAAAAAATAAAATTTAAAGTTCATATTTTAAGATTAATTATGATGAAAATTTGTTTTGAATGATAGAAAATAACCCTAAAAGTGCTATGGATCAATTGCACTTGAAATATAAAACATCAAATTTTAAAAGTGATCTCAAAAAGTGGGTGAAATAATAGTTAAGCAACATAAAAAATATTAAAATAAAAATATCAACATAGCGAAAATTTATAAGGGGTTCAACCCTTGAAGTCGTCAATTACTTCACCTAGGTTGACTTGGGATGAGTAAGCGACCGAGTCAAATCCAACCGACTCATATATAATCCGGACTATTTTATTTTTTATTATTTATTTAACTATAAATTTATATTTGTTTTAAATTTAAAATATTGAAAATGTAAAGAAATAGCTAACAAATTAATATTCTAAATGTGAAAATAATAGTTAAATATTTGAAAAACTTATATTATACATTAAAATAAATATAAAAATAAACAAAACATAATGGTT
This sequence comes from Pontederia crassipes, assembly GCA_030549335.1. Classification (NCBI taxonomy): domain Eukaryota; kingdom Viridiplantae; phylum Streptophyta; class Magnoliopsida; order Commelinales; family Pontederiaceae; genus Pontederia; species Pontederia crassipes. The sequence continues at coordinate 45,634,504 of CM060190.1, forward strand.
ATATGATTTGGACATTCAATCCAATATGGATTGGTTGGATCATGCCCAAGCTTCGGATCAGGTGCAAATTGACCCAGCTTAATTTGATCAAAATTGATTAGACTAGATCGAGTTAGGTCCAAACTGACGTGTTCATTTATAAAAATCTTAATATTTTAAATAATTAATAAAAAATTGTAAATATAATAAATTAAGCGATGCAAATCAATTAAAAACATTAAAACTACTATTACTAATGCAAATGATGTTTGGAAATATTATGTATTTATTATAGTTAAAAGGAGTTTATGAAAAAGTTAGTATATAGTCCAACAGGGATGTAGGACAAATTTATTTCATTTAGGAAGGACAGTAGTGTATGATGCATAAGGAGATAAATAAATTGTTTTCTTAGATAGAAGAGGTATAATAGGAGTATGAAAGTACTCGCTCGTCATGAAAAACTTATCGTGTATGATTTTTTTTATTTGGACACTGAACACCTAAAAAGCTTATTTCCATTGTAATTATAACATCTCTAAAAATACCATATTATCAACTAACAATTAAACACTTTATTAAGATTCACAACTATTTGTTTAAGAAATTTAGAAAGATCAAATTCCAAATAGTCATCATACAAAAAAAATGAATATCCACATTCCCTCAAGCATAAACAAATAAAACTATTATCTTCAAATACAATAAACTATAATTAATCATAATATAATTGAATAAGAAATCATGTTACCAATTAATCATGCTAATGGGGAATGAAGTTGTGATGAAATTCCTCATGTAATTTTTTTAACCCATAAAAGGTCTATCTCGACTCATACAAGTAAGAAGTATCCCCAACTACATGATGAGATTTTCTTTAATCCATACTAGGCATGTAGCAACCAATTATACAAAGTGAACGATGAATAAATAATAAATTACATAATGAGTAAATGATGATGCGTAAGTTTTAAACTTTAACTGGTTAATATATTTAAATATTTAAAAAAAATAAACAAATCTTTATCGAGCAATAGAGTGTAAAGAATAACTATTTATCAAATGGAATACTAGGTCACATGTCTTCATCAACTGATTAATCAAAAGGGCAATTAATCATCATGTGAACAATTAAGTCAGACATGATTTTTGTGAAAAATAATTAATTAACATTAATATAAATATCAATAAGAAATTAAATATCCAACTATATGAAATACGATTTTCATTTCACGAGTAAGAATAAGAATGCCAATCAATAAAAAAGACAACTAGATCAAGTACAATATATAATCAAGTAGATAACTATATATCTATAACTTATTGTTAAGAATAAAACGCTGAGGATGGATGAATAATCAAGACAATGAAGTAGAGAAACAGAAGAAAAAATGAACACAATGATTTGACACGGTAAAACTTTCTTGATCAATATGAACAAAAGAAAAATATACACGGGCAAAGGAGGCCACGCACTAGAAGAAATTCACTATAAGCAAAATGAAAGCACATCATAATAACAACCCAAGCCATCTGCTTTCGCCACATATGCTCATTTTTTTTCTTTTATGATTTTAGGTATATGGTACATAATTCAAGGCACATCAATACTTATATTATCAAATAATAGTGTTTAAAATGTTTAACTTATCTCGAGTGGCAATTAGATCAAACATGTATTTCATCAAATATTCTATCAAATTATAGGAGTAAAATTGACTATTAATCATAAATGAGAGGCTAATATGAACTGATATAGATCTACAAAACGTGGTATTCAAGACATGACCCACATATTGTATGGGCTTGGAAAAAGACACCTAGATGAACTCCAATACGATTAAACAAAACTCAAAAGGGTTGCCTAAGAACATAATTTGTGTCATTTGGAACACATGTCCTTCCGCATTTCAGACAAAATATGAACAATAGTTTCGTGCACATACTAGGCCCAAATCTATATATATATAATCCTAAGGCATTGAGATCATCCTGAAAGCTCCATTACCATTTATCTATTTTCTTAATTTTTTTAGTATGAGTTATTATTTTTTTTATCTACTCCTCAATTCTCTCCATGAATTACGGTACACTCCTATCCACTTTCTCATTGTAACCGATAAAATAACTATAATTCACTGACTGATTGCCTACTCATCACTGCCCACTATCTCAGCGTAACAGAAAAAATAGCTTACTATTATGTATAACTTCTTATATTTACATAAAACTGACACCATCTCTTATAATCTCATTCTCTATTTTTTATCCCATTTTTTTGGCTGAATCCACTACTTACCTGTTTTTCTATCTTTTTTTCTATTGTTCACTCCCCGCATGAATTCCCATTCATTACTTGAATTGAAACGTTAGTCTTTTTCCTTCATTCTCAACCCTCTGCAGCAATTTGCTGAACCTAAACTTCATCCCCAAACTTTTCGCCCTCTAAACTCGAATCGTCTCCTCACCTTCTATTTTCTTTGTGTCCTTATATATTTATATGAAATCCTTTTTTTATTGCCACCCCTCCAAAGCTTCTTCTCATATGAAATATCCACGTCTTGATTCACAACTTGCTCATTGTTCCATGACCACCCTATCCAACAAATATGAGTTTCTCAATTACCTTTATCTCGCTGGTGGTATCTTCAGTATATTGAATTGGCTAAAGAGGTCATGAGAGCTGAAGGGTGCCGGCGTACAAGTATTATTGAAGGGTCTGCAGAAGGGTCGGCCATGCGGACACATGGAATCAACTGTGGAGGATGCCAGGCGGCTTATGGCATGCTGAGCGGCGACGTCGATGAAAACGCGGGGAGGACGTATGCTCTCCATGCACATGTCTTCGATCCTTATTTCATATCTTTTCCATCGCCTGAAAACTTGGAACTCTTGTAAGCAAAATGTTTCATGTTCCCATTGATCTCTGTTGATAAGCGAAAGAGTACATGAATTTCTTCGGATACATAAGATCGATTTATTAGACAATTTTCTTTTAATACATTATATCCTTCTGGATAACCTTCAGCTTTACTTCATTGATTGAGATACTGTTCGTTTGCTCATTTCCACCTCCTAATTCGTATGTCTGAAGGTATATGTCATAGTGTGCATGTTTAGTTTTGGTTTACTGATATCTTACCTTACTCTAAGTTTCTGGCCTTGAATTTATTTTGATAGGCAATGAAACTAATAATAACCTTTGAGCTTTACTTCATTGCATCATTGATATTATTGTCAATACTTTTCTCACAATTTGTTATTAAATAAATTTATTTTATGATATGGTTGGCGGCATATGAATTATCATTATAGGTATTTAAATAAAAATTATTATCTAGAAATTAACATGATATCATAATAGTTTTCCAAATTTTAGGAGTTTTCATTAAATTGAATTTATCGTTTCAAAGTAAGTTTGCTGAATATTTAAATGCAGGTATTGAATCATTTGGGTTAGAAGTGTAAAACTTAAAATTTGAAAAGTTGTGGATTCAAAACAGAACTCAATTGGAAAAAAATGATACTCATGGCCCCTTGATTTTTTTATTATTTTTTAGAAAACAAATAGAATACCAACTTTATTTATTTATAATAAAACAAATTGTTGGAGTCAACCCAACTTTATTTATTTTTCAAATATTAGAAGAGCACTTTATTTATTTCTTATTTTTAAATTCATGTGTGTGTGTGTGTGGGGGGGGGGGGGGGGGGGGGGCAACTTTATATATTTTATCATATTTACAAATTTTTACCTAATTTTATACATAATTATATAAAGATCAAAAAAAATTTGGGGGCCCCTCCCAAAAGGCCCCGGCTCAGTCCCCGTATGTAAGTATAAATTCAAACTTAACTGAATTTTGATAATATTTTATTATAAAAAAATTATTATTTTAAATCGCGTAAAGCGCGAGGATCTTCACTAGTTTTATGTAATTCTCTGGAAAAAGTTTTTGTATCTCAGAGCTAGGTCTAATGCGACGTGACTTGTGTTTCGAGTTTGCAAACAATGGAACACATCATTTTTATTTTTTTTAAAAAAATTATCACAACCAAAGTTGCAACTATGTTATGTATAATTTAATTCAAATATTGAATAACAAATGACAATATCAAGCAGCGAGTGTAAATTGACATCTTATCAAAAAGCTAGTATCAATTCACAAATGTTAAGTGTCAAATATAACATCAAATAACCAAAATGATATGCTTTTTTATTTTATTTGAAATATATTACACTAGATTCTTTAGTTCAATATAATGCTAGTATATGGATTGTCTTTTAACTCGTTTCATTCTTATTGTTAGTTGTCATAGAACAATATATAATTATTAAACCATTACAAGAAAACATAGCATATGTGACAAATTTTTTGTAACAAAATAATTCTGTCATAATATTTGATATATTTGTGAGAAATTTGTGATCAATACAAATTTGATATTTGAGTGACCGATATGTGACGATAATATTTGTCATAAGATCGTCCATAAAAAATTCGTCATATTTTTGTGACGCTTTTATGACCACTATTTTAATTGAAATATTTAGTGACTCAAAAGTGATAATTATAAAAATGTCACAATATATTTGTCACATTATTATCACATTTATTTATTTATCTTATTTTGGTCACAATATTATCATAAATTTATTTTTTCTTTAATCCACTAGATATTTTTGTTGTTATAAAAAATAATAAATAATTCTACCTAATTCTTGCTAGGGCAAAGAATATCACTTTTTCATTCTTCCTCTCCTCTCTCATCTCTATCTTACCGCCGACGGCTGCTTGTTGCATGCCATGATCAACCCTGCATGCCTACTGCATTTGCCCCTGGCGCGCAGGGCTGCACGCGCAACAGCCCTGCGCCTGACGCCAGCGTCAGGGACGCAAGGCTGTGCGCCTTGACGCAGGCTTGCGTCAGGGATGTTGCCTGATGCAGCAGCGTCTAGGGCGTAGGGCTGCGAAGCTTTATTCTTATTTGTTTATATTTTTTTCATTAAAAAGGAATAATAAAATAATTAATTTGAATGTATATTTTTTGGGGAAAGAAATCAAGCTTTCGTGTTATTCCGGCACAGGTTCGTGTTACTTCTTCTTTCTTATTTAATTATAGTAAATTTTTACTTGAATGATAAATCATCTATTAATTATTATTTTTAAAATTTTATTTAAGAATTTTACAAATATGTTGAAATGTAAGACATTATATTATATTTATTTGGATTAATGATGGATTGTTATGGAGCATCAATATTTTTAGTTTTACATGTGGATTAAGAATATTTGTGTAGTATGATTTAGTGTTTGAGTTTTTATCACATATTATAAACTACAATATTGTGTAAATTTATATAATTTTTATTCTATTTATTTTTTGTTTGATGTTATCTTTCACATTTTTTATTAGTAATTTGGATCACTAATGTTGAAATATATATCAATCATAACACTGAATTATGCCTGGTTAATTCTTCACTATTGTACTATTTTTAAAAGTTTATACTTATGTTTCACATTTATACATCTAATGAGTTGTTTATTTTTATTGTATCATGTAGTTTCTTTTCTAATTCGATTACTCGAACTATTGATATGATTGTGAAGGAGGCTCAATAAGAAAGAGGATGGAATCACAAAACATACCACTGGTTTTGTACCTATAATAGATAATCGAATAAGACTTGTATATTAATTATACTATTTGAATATTTAATTTTTTCAAGTTGTGCACTATTTTCTAGTCATGTGTTTTATTTTCTTTTTGTAGGCACAAAAGTTATGCAGACAACCAACCAACTATAAAGTTTAAGTTTAAGTTTTTATACAAAAGAATATTTATTCATCCACCTTATATATTCTTTTACTTTCTTTATCATATTATGCTTGTGCTGAATACAAGAAGATTACAATGCATATCTTAACACCAAATATAGTTCAGATGCTAACTCTCAATTAGGATTTTGATGTTGCTAGGTGGATGAGCTCCAACACAAGGAAGAATATATAGATTTGGTGCTAGAAAATATGGTCAATCACTAGTAAATAATTTAAGTTATGATATATTAAAGCACATAGGCGACTCTTATTCAAATGTTGCTATCGAGGTTGATTTGCAACGTATAAGATAGAAAAAGTGCGACAAGAATTGCAATAAAAATTATATGATCACATTAAATAGTGAATGCTGAAATGGAAGAACGTCACTTGCATTACAAATTACTCAACAAGAAAGTAGTCAATCACTTTCTGAAGATTTCTTTTCACGTTAGTAAGGTAATTTATCTTATTTAAATATTACTATCTGATGCTTCATTATTTTAATATTTCTTTATTTAAATCATTATATCTTAATATTTTATGTATATATTTGATTACAAGTTTCAATTTTTTATATGGAGAGGTGATCACAATTCCTCAAAGAAAATAGTGGATATGTTGTGTGGCTGCAATTTGCTTAAAGTTTCATTATTAAATTTGGATAATCAAAACTTATGTAGTGAATTTAATATTTTGAATATTTTAATTACAAATGTTTGAATTATATGGTCTTTGGCATGTTTAGAAATGAATATCATGCATTGTATTGTTTTTATTGTATAATTATTTGTGTAGTAGTATATTTAGCAAATAAATTATCACACAATTGTCACAACGTTTCATTAAAAATTTTGTAAATTTATCATATTAATTAATTACATAAAATTCTGTCACAATTTCATCAAAATAATTAATAACGAGTCATCACAATTTTATCACAAAATGTCGACATAAAATTTGTCACAAGTTTATCACAATCATAATCGTCACAAAATAATCACAATTATTCATCATAAATCTGTCAGAAAAAAATATCACAACATATATCCGTCACAAATTAATAGTCAGTAATCCCTCAAAAAATTATTATATTTGTGACGAAATACTCATTTTATTAATTATTTTTATCAAACTTTTGTGACAAAAATGTTTTAATCTTGTGACGATCTTAGTTGTCACAATTATCTTTGTGGCAAAAATAATCCACCACAACAGAAATTGTGGGTCAAAAATCAGTGACGGATGCATATTATCACAAGTCCATCACTGAAGAACATCTGTGACGGAATACACATATGATGTGACAGAATTATCTATCACATATACCTTATTTTCTTGTAGTGAACTTTCATATAAGGGGCTAATGGGAATCAAGTTGTGACGAAATTCCTCATGGAATTTTTTTAACCCATATGAGTAAGAAATATCTCCAACTCCATTATGATATTTTCTTTAATCCATGCTAGGCATATATCATGTGTAAGTTTTGATCTTTAATTGATTAATCTATTTAAATATTTTATTAAAAATAAACAAATCTTTATCAAATATCAAATGGCTATCATAATTTTGATACTTAATATTGTTATTTGTATTGATAAGTATGACTTTAAAATTAAATTTTGTATTGTTTCAAATAAAAATTGTATTCATTTTTTTCTTAGCTATTAAAAGGATCTACTTTCAATATATTTGTTGTAAAACATAATTGATATTTGATGGAATAATTTTTGGCAGCTACGTTATAATGCAGCATAAGAATGTTATGAACAAATGAAACATTAGTAACTTATGGCCTACTCTAATCCTAAACTAAATTATATATCCTACTCCTATCAACTATTTTAAAACTTAGATGTTTATGAAAATATATATTTCATATTTATACTATTAACATAATAAGTAGTAATTAGGTTATGGATCCTAATTTTAAAAGGGTTTAATGTTTGTGCTACCTCTTTTATGATGTAGTATTATCATACCTCTATTAATCATCATTCAATTCATGATGAATGGTGGCTTGATTAGTTGGACAATTTTTTGATTCACCATCCATCATGAAATGGATGGTGATTAATAGAGGTATGATGATGCTACTCCTTAAAAGTGGTAGCACAATCATTTTTTCTTGTGTGTGCTACTTCTTTTATGAGGTAGTATTATCATACATCTATTAATCACCATTCAATTTATGATTTAAACAATAATTGCATATTTAAACAATCAAATATGTTCTTTTATATTAATTTTTGTATCAACGAAATATTATTATAATTAGATGGAAGTCAATTCCAATTTTTTAAAATAGTTTTTATATGTGTATGAAACATTTTAACTAGTTAATGCCAATAAAGTTTTCCTTCTCAATAACACATAAACGATAACAACAAAAAATAATTTTTTCTTCCAAGTAAAAATTTCTATATGTTATAATAAACCCTATGTATAATTTTGTAGTGGCATAATGGATGTACATCACCTTTGCAAGAAAAATGTATGCCCAAGAAAATAGCACACCCTCATTTCACATGTATATGGAATGATTAAGACTTGTGCCCAAAGCTATACATAATGTCAGCTTGACATGCTCTACTATAAAATTGGTGCTCAAGATCACACCCTAAACGATAAATAGGCAACAAAAAAAAATGACGATGAAGGAGATAAATGAAGACAAAAATTTCTTGTACATCGGACTAATATTTTTCACTTATACTCAATTTTTACTCACATTATTTGGATATTTAACTCCTAAAGTCTACAAGATGAGAGAGATAAAAGGGAGTCAAGCATAGGATATGTGAGGATGAAAATTGCGTAAAAGGGAAGAAGATAAGAACAGAGACATGCATGACACAAGAATGAAAACAGAGATGGATGGATAAAAGGGAGAGATCAGAGAGGAGAGGAAGAAAATAAATAGATACATACTTCTTTTTAGAGTTAGATGATTCCGAAAGATTTTTCATAAGTTGATTTTTTTTTCATATAGCGTTTGGGAGTCAAAATTTCAATGGATTCAAGCATGAACTCTCACTCTATTTTGTTTTCCATTCGTCCACATCAATCTTTCATTCTTCCAATAGTCGAGGTTGAACATTAATGACGAAGAGATCTTTTTGGTGATGACTGCAAAGCGATCTTCAATCTTTGCCAGTGACACTAAAAATAGATTTTCAGTGTCCTTGCTGGAGATTGACCATCGTTGGCATCGTAAAACCTCGTTAGCAAAGAGTCTTCATTTTGCAAATTTTCCAAGGATATTCCATAGCGTCTTCAAGCTTTAATAGTGAATCTTCATTTATTTATGACGTTGATCGAGAATGGATGGCTAATATAATTTGTTGTAAATCACAACTCAATAATTGAGCTGCATATTTCTTTTTCCCTTTTGTAGCTGCCAAATTAATCTGATGGCAACTAAATGGATAAAGTTTTTCAGTTGTAATTGTTGCAATTAAATTATGTATTTTTTAACTCTCTTTGGTTGCATAGCAATTAACAAAGTGGATAATAATTTAACTAATGTATGCAAAATAATAGTTAACCACAATGTTGAGAGATTCAAACATTAATCCAGTTAAGCCATATGGTAAGATTGCATAATAAAAAATATAAATATTTGTTAATCATAATATTCATCAAATATATTTTATATTTGTTGATAGTTAAAATAAGTACATATCAAAGTGTAATAATGTGATTAATAAGTTTCAATACAAAAATCACAACAATTAAATTTTTTATTCTCACCTTAAATATAGATAGTATAATATATAAACTCACGAATTTATGGATTGAAATATTAGCACTTGTTTGAAAGAAAAGTGTAAGAATCCAGTTGAAAATTGAATAAATATTGAATAAATTATTTTTAAATAAAATTCCCCATATTTTTTAAAAATATAAATAAATAATATATTGCTTTGGAAAGAGAAAATAATAAATTACATGATATCATTAAGTACCTAGCAATGTTATATGCATGACCATAAATATCTCAGAGGTTATGTTTTTAGGTTGATTTTTAATGTCTTTGTTTCAAATCATTTCTTTTTTTTTTATAAGTGGTGACTTTGATGGACTATTATCTCATAGTAGTTTGAACTTAGGAAGTGTCTTTTTAAATTACTGAAATTTTGAACTTAAATTATTTAGACGTATCATATTATATTATCCAGTTTACTTTATTTTAACACTTAAATAATTTGAATTGTATATTATGCTTATGAAGGGACAATCATATTTTTATTTTTGTCCCATTATCATTTTCAATCTTACACAAATATGAAAAATAACAATAACAAAAGAGAATCATCATCATCATAATTAACAATATTAATTTATTTGAATATAGTATTTTTTTTACTTATTATTTTGAATATTACATGCATTAATAATTCATATTCATTATTTTAATTTAAAATATACAAAATACTTATAATGTATTTAATTATTAATGTCGATCAATTTTTTTAGCCCAACTATATAAACTTTAATTTAACAATAGTAATAAATGGTATTTTGATAAAAAATGTGCATATTACCTATTATTAATAAAGGCAAGTTTCATGTCAAGTAATGCATATTATTAGATAATGTGAAAATACAATATAATAAATATTTCCAGAGCTTCGGTAGACCAATCACATTATTATTTTTTTCTTTGTTCACCTTAGTGTTTGGAAAGTAATGCTAATGTTTCAAACCTCGGGAATTTATGCACACCGCCAACCATAGAGTTTAATTAATTTGGTCTTTATAATGAGTCGCACGTCTAACTAACTATCTATTGTGAGTGAAACTCTTACTGATTTTTTTTGTTTATATAAGAATTAAACTTGATACATTCTCAAGCAATGAAGAGTTGTTTGCCAATATTTTAAATCATTCAGAATTTATACTTATAATTCAGCTCCTTTTTGCCTATCATAATCTACAATTGCTTAGTCTTGTGGTTGACCGGTCAACATAACAAAATCAAATACCATTTTTCTTTTAAATAGAGCGCAAATATTATGATTGAGTTTGGTGACAACTAAGTATGCATTAGACAATTTTCTTACTTGATTGTATCATATCATAATCAAATACCTCTATGAAGCCCATCATTCTAGGCAACCATCAAGATAAAGTAATCCTTATGTAAACAATTCATCCGAAACATTATTTGAGAGGGTCCAAAATCAATTTTAACTCAAAACTTTTTATATTTATATATGTAATTAATAAAATTTTAAAAATTGGGGGGGGGGGGGGGGGTTGGCCCCCCTTAAAATACATGTAGGTTCGTCCCTGGAAATCATGCTGGGTGTCGTCACATTAGTGACGTTGTTGCGATTGAACATTGAACAATTCAAATCTTTCATTCCTACTCTAGGATGAAATTCAAGTCGAGGGAGTAGAAATTTGATCTGAATTTGAAGGCAACTCGGTATGGATCGCATGTTGTCAATGCTACAGAAGCCATATCGAGTTTTGGCAACACGAGTTGAGTTCCGATGTGGTGAAACTATGGTGACTTTTTTGAATTAATGCTCACAATTCAATGATCTAAAAAGTCGTGCTTTTGATATGCAAAACTAGGAGACATCTTCAACAATCATAGAAGAACATTATGACAATTAATTTTTTCACTTAGTTAATTTCATTAAAAAAATATATCCAAAATCGAATTCAAAATTTATATGTATATTTGCTATAAAGCTATCTTAACCGTTCTACTTTTATTGAACTTTTTTCGATAACTGATCTCAACTTTGATATTCTCGTTTTGAGAAGATAACTGAGAAACTACCACATGTTGATTGCAAAGAGAGGAGGAAAATTTGCTCGTGGATGGAGATAAACCGAGGAGGAGGCTTAATTTATAATGAATAACTAGAGTTGGATCGAGTTCCAATCATATTAAAACTCTAATTCATCTCAAATTAATCTTGAAATTTTATCTTAATCCTTTTCTATTAATTTAATCTAATTAGCTTATGTTCTTTTTTACTCCTTTTCCTTTCTTTTTTTCTTTTTGTTTAATCAAACTTTTATCTCATCTAAACTTCAATTATCCTTTATTTTCAAAATAAAATAATTATTCTTATATTTTACTTTTTGAATAAAGATAATATTATTTGATATTCTAAATATTTTTAACTTACAATTATTAATTAATTTTTCCTGAAAGTTTTTTATATCATATATTTATTATTAAATTTTAACTTCAAATTTGAATTCTTAAAATTAATCTAATCATAACTCCTTATTCGATTAGGATTTATCTTTTTTTCTTACTCTTATCTAATTATATTTTTTCTTCATTTCAAACTTTAGTTCATTCCTAATGCATCTTTTTTTTAAAAAATAATTATTTTATTTTAATTGATGAAAAATCTAGATTATTACAAAACTATCACATATTTGGTCGGTGATTTACTATTTTTTTTATTGCTAGTCTCTGTATCTGGGAAGCTGCATTGACGGTTATACGTTAATCATCGAGCTCAACTAATTCGGTAAGAACGTCGTGTGCCTAGTAAAAATGATAGGTGAAATTTTCAACAAAATTTTTTTACATTCACTCGAATTCGAAACATCTACTTAAACAAGGAGGAGCGACACCCACTTCACCATCAATCGGTGATTTCCTAATTTTATTATGATGAATGGGCGAAACAACGATCATATTTGTGGTATGACAATATTTTGTCAACCGCCGAGGAATGATATTTATCAGTTTGAATGATAAAATTGTTTAATAAATGTAACAATTGAATTAGTAGATGAATAAAAAAATATGCAATTTCTAATGTCATGTGCATCTAATGTCATCCATTTAATGACAAAATTGTTTTTCAATGTGATAATTTTTTTTAATTTATTTATTGTCACCTATTAGATATGCATAAAGTTAAAAGAAAAAAACCATAGAATTTTAAATTTGCAGCATGCAAACTTAATCGATTATTTCACTAGAAATGTCGTCCATTTTTCATCAGCCAGCTAAAGGGATTATGATATTTTTTTGACCTTTTTAGTAAGTAACGCACAAACAATAAATGAAGACATGGGACAGACGCTGTCCCCCCAAAAAAGAATAGGAAAAAAAAGCCTTCTTCCTTCCCCCCGAGCCAAAGATTTCGGCAACTCCACTCTCTCTCCTCCCCCTCTCGGTTCGCGATTCAGCTTTGGGATCGCGTCAGATCGCCGGCGAAGAAAAGCCGCAGTCCGCGGCCTTGACAGATCGAAGGAAATTGCGACATCTCTGTTAGCAGGTCGGTAGATCTTCGGCTTCGGTGTTTGGTGGGACGGATAGAGATCGGGAGCGGGAATCGATGGAAGGACTGGACGCGAAGGATCTGTCCACCATCGGCGGCATCGCCACCGTGTCCTTGCTCCACTCATTCATCCCCACCCACTGGCTCCCCTTCTCCGTCGTCGCCCGCGCCCAGAAGTGGACGCTCGCTCGGACTCTCCTTGTCAGTAAGTGGCGTTCTGGAGTTGGAAAAGTTTCTTACGTTTTTTTTGTACTCGTCTCCTGTAGATATTGCTAAAACTTTCGATTAATTTGGTCCCGTTTGCCCGTGATTGATCGGCAATTGTTTTGAGGGTGAATGGTGTGGTTGTACATAGAACATTTTACGGTTTTGTATATAGAAAGTTTTTGGATTTATGTTACTTGGTGAGAAAAGACAGTTTTTTCGAACTCCAGCAAGGAAATGTGAGATTATCGGTCATGTTAATGATTATTTTTGCCTTTTGCTCGAGGAATCATTTCGCATAAATGCATGACCCCAAAAACAAAGATGCATGCATGTACAAATCCTGAGACGTTGTTTTTGGGCGTCTGAGACTGATGTTAAATGTGGTTATTGTCTTTAGGGATAGATCTGAGTTAGCGCAAGAAATTATTTGAACAGGTTTTCAGATGTTGGAGTAGCTAAGGTTTGCGAAGAGTCTAGTATGTTGCCTAGGTACTGACAGGATTATGAACATAAGTTTTATTTCCACTCAGTGATTACTTGAGTTGCCAGGGCATCTATATATCCATCATCTTAAGCGTATTCTTGCCCTGGAGGTTAACTGACCGTACAATGTGAGGATTGGCATGCGCTTCTTGAGTAAATGAATTGTTATGAGGATATTTGGTTGGCCTAGAGCTTCTTATTGCTTGAACATCCTAGGCAATAAATGGCAATGAAACAGCAATCTCGAGAGTTCCTCAAAAGCTGGAGCTGTTCTTCATGTATCAACTTAAATGAGAAAGAGGGTGCTACTTGTTTTGGCAATATTTTCACTATTCACGTATAGACCTCTGGGTGCTACTCTCTATGGTTAGCGCGCAACAAAAGTCCACTTTATGATAGGCTACATATTTATGTATGCAAACAAAACAATTTGCACGGGAAGAGAAATGATATCCAAGGATGCAAATTCTAATTCTCATGGATGCATTTTGTGCGATCCTAAATAGATCACCTGTGTGCTCAAAAGTGACATTATTCTTGGTCTCGAAAACAACCTTAGGGGCATTGTATTTTGTGTCGTTAATGTGCATCTCAATTATTAGCACTAATTTTGTTGTCTCTAGCTATCATTGTTAAATTGCAGGCACTATTTTTGGTGTCATACACTTGCGTCTCTATTTTCATGACCCAATTACGTGTGTCGCCAGCTAACATAGTCAAGTTAATGACATTTTAGCTCATGTCACTAGTAAGTGTCGCCAACAAATTCACTTACACTTTTGAAGTGTCCTTATTCTTGGTTTTTAAAACTTTAAGATGCTAATGCTTACATCTTTGTCATACGACTCAAATGTCAAGACATTATCATTTATGTTGTTAGTTTGTACTGTTAAATTAGGGACGTGATTTGATACTTTATCACTTGCGCCTCTAATGTAAGGACATTATGATATGCTTCGCTATTGGTATTATCTAATGACACTATTCAAGTGTCACAAGCAAATGTTATTAATCTAAGGACACTTTATTGTGTCTTCAAATTTCTTTGAGTTTTTTAAATATTTCACTCTTGAAAACTAGGACACATTTTAAAGAAATGTCCTTAATTGTAGGTTAAGGACATAACTAATGTTTTAAATTATATTATTATTTTGAAAGATTATTAATTCATCAAATCATTCAATATGATAGTACGTATATACAACAACAACAAAGCCTTATCCCACTAGGTGGGGTCGGCTACATGGATCATACGACGCCTTCGTTGATCCATGTTCATGAGATTCGATAGGGTTTTACGCTGGCTGTCGGGGCCTAACACAACCCTCCTCCTTTTTTCGGGCTTGGGACCGGCTATAAAACATAGGCGGAGTTATGATAGTATGTATATAAATGATGATTTTTACAAACCAGCACAATCACATGATATAAGCAAGAAGTTGATTCAAATGTCAAACTAAAAATTTAAAAGAAACTGTGACATTTCATTTTTTAATCATATACATCTTTGCTGAAAAAAAAAAGATCTAAAACTCTCTCTCCTAAAAAAATCTAAAACTCTCTAGGAAAAAAGACAAATATGCTGGAGGTAGGTGAGTTTTTCTATTGGGAAGGACTTGAGGATGGAGTTCATGCCTAATGTCTATATCTTTCATGTTCAATTGCGCTATCGTGTTTAGTTTTGCCTTCCAAGTTCAAAAGTGTACCAATTGTATTATCACACACATTTTTTTTTTCTATATGCATGTCATCTAAATTGTGATACAGGAGACTATACTTCCAATAAGGTAAGTAAAAATAATACTCTTCCTCTTTCTTCCAAACTAATCTGCCTCACCATTTGTAAATGTGTTGACATTTCCATTTTGAACTTCAATCTCACCAGTGATTAGTGCATTAAAACTATCAGCATCATCAAAATCTTCTTTGACTTGAGTTCTTA
The DNA here is from genome assembly GCA_030549335.1 of Pontederia crassipes. NCBI lineage: Eukaryota > Viridiplantae > Streptophyta > Magnoliopsida > Commelinales > Pontederiaceae > Pontederia > Pontederia crassipes. Next base: position 45,650,211 of record CM060190.1, read on the forward strand.
ATGTGGATTATTCATATTCCCTTATTCTCTTCCAAGATGAGTTAGATGATTTATCATATATTTGATTCAACAATTCAATTTGTTTCAACACTTCAACATCAAAAGGAGGTATTGGAGGTGGTCTCAACTAAACAGTACCATCAAACACATGTTTTTTTAAAAAAGAAATGATTATTTGCCTCTAACCATATATGAAAAAATTCGTCCTTGATTAAGCAACTTGGAATGAGTTGATCTTTCATAACAAGGAAAAGCTATTCTCCCTTTCGTACTCCAATCCGAAAGTTTCCATATACAGGGAAATCATTAATAGTCCACATAAAAAGCAGTTTTTAAAATAAAATTCTCACTCTTCTCAAAAAAAAAAAAAAAAAACTCACCAACTGAAGAGTCATATGCATTAACTCCTTCCCACGATAATTTTAATTATTCAATTAATGGATGTAAGTAAGCATCAATATCATTGCTTGGGTCTTTTTCTCTTGATATATAACCATTGCTAAATAAGGGAATGTTTTTTCATGCACGCCCAAGGTTCCATGGGTGTCTGTTACTAGAACAATCGGCCAAGTTCTAGAGCTCATGGTCTGAAAGGGTTGGAAGATAATTTGAGTTCTCATACTATGTTGTCGCATTTCTTTTATATCTTTATGACTTGAGATTCAACAATGCATCTGGAGATGACTTGTTCTTTGTTTATCAGCTGCATTTGGAGCTGTACTACATGTGATTTCCACTTCACTGCTTGGAATAGCAGCAATAACTATGGCTAATACCATAGCTGGTGAAGACACAGTGCATAAACTTGCCTCGTTGCTCCTCATAATTCTTGGTGGAAGCTATATTCTACTGTTTTTATTGGGTAAAGGTGGCCACAACCATTCTCATGGTCATCCTATGGAGAAGGTGGCTGTAGCTGGTCTAGTTCTGGTACCTGCACTCTCTCCTTGTGCTACAACACTTCCTGTGTTCCTTGCCGTTGGAAACTCATCCTCTATGATGGTGCTAGCTATTATTGTTCTCCTATTCAGGTAAGTCATAATAGAATCGAGCAATATAACTGTCTCACGCATGATATTTATTTGTGAGAATAAGTTTGTGCACTTATTAGGATTGGCCGCTCCAAAATGTAGGTTCAAGCTTGCTTTAGATCTCCCTGTTTATTTTAGCCGATCCTCTATTTGTAGTTTGTGATATCTTATTTTCCATTTCACCCTTTGATCAATTGAAGAAGCTTTTGATGCATGCTCAAGACATAAATAGCATTTTGAGCTCTTGATGGTATGTTTATTTTGTGAAGGATCAACTCAGTGATCCATACAAAAAATTTATTGGGTTACTTATTTTATTTTAGTCAATTATAATGAGTATGATTGGCATGAGATTTCTTACGATTTACTTCTCTTATGTTATTATTCAGTGAAACTTATTTAAGTGACCATGGTTTAAAATTTGAACAAGTGGATTGTTGAAGCATTCTTGCTGAAATGTAGAACTTATACCTGACTTCAATATTACAAGAGAATTTCCTAAAGAAAATGTAAAAAGAGGAAAAATTGGTCTACTTTCATGTCTGACTGCTACTTTGAATATTATGTTGCAAAGAGCAAGACTTGATCTGATGTCACAGGCTTTGCGATGCAATCTTGTATGTTAATCATTTTAACTTCACTAGTTAGTTGAGGCATGAGGTAACAGAATCCAGTCTTTCCTTATGCTTTTTATTAATTTGAATTTATTCTGACAAAAAGCCATGTCATTCATCATGAATCCTCTTTCACGCCGATGCATGAGCCATGCCCTTTCTCTTTGCTTCTTGTTTGAGTGACTAAATTCACATTCACTCTTCTTTTGTATTTGTCGACGTGTGCAGCACTATCACAGTAATGACATCGCTGGTTGCCCTCTCGTTTTATGGAGCCAGCCAGATCAAGTTTCACTGGGTGGAGAAGAACGACAAGCTTCTCGTTGGGTCTGTGCTCACCGTGGTTGGAATCCTTACGCTTATGTTCCACGATCATGACGGCGGTGAGCACTCAGTTGAAGAGCATTTACATAGGAAGCTCATTGTTTTGTGAGATTTTGGCTTTCTTTTTGCAATGCTTCTGTGCTATAATTTGTGTCTTGTTGTATACTTTTTTGTGAGATGAGGAACAAGAACCTTTCAGTGACAACAAGAAAAAAAAATCTTATTCAAATAGTCAATCTCATTTTACTTCGCAGCAACATAGAAATTTTCATTTTTGGCCGAAAAAAAAATACAATTTTCTTATGGGGCGTTGGGATAATGGAATCGTAATTCTTCTTAGTTCTATGGGAATAGTTGAATTGTACATTTTAGGAGTAAAAAAAAAATGCCGACAGATTTAAACATAACTTTTTTTTCATGGTCAACTTTTTGATAGGTTCATATTATTATTTATGACAACTTCTACTACATTCTTCCTTCACGTTAAAAAAAAATTACTCCTTATTTTTCTCTTGATTTTCTTTCTTCTTTTCTTTGCATCTTTCATTAGTGTTTTCACTTTAATATTTAACACCTCTATTTGAATTTGATTAATGTATCGAATTACCCATATAGTGGGATAAGGTTTTGTTATTGTTGTATCGAATTGATTTGATTGTCATAATAAAATGCTTCAATTTTCTCACTCTACCGTATGTCACTAGTATAACAACGGAACATATGCGTCACATATTGGTTCATTTCGAGAACCATATAAGTCTTTCGATGTAGTAAAAAAAAACAATAAACGAAAAGGTTATATAAATAGTTGGAAACACAGTTTTTTTTTCACATATACCTATATTATAACACTAAAGTATAATATACATTTATATTTCTAAATTTATCCAAATTTAAGACAACTTTTTCATTAAGTTCTATCTAAATTTTGTTATTTTTTGGATAACGATAAAATGTCATTTTTATGCTTACATTCTTATTATAATAAAAAAGTAAAAATAGAAAATAACCAAGACGGGTAAAAGTGCTATTTAATAATAATAATTTATGTAACTCTGCTCATGTTAATAAATTTATTTTTATATTCTTTTCATAATAAAAGTAAGGACACAAATGATGTTTTACACTTCTTATTTTTTTAAAAAATTAACAGAATGTGGATTAAAGGAAGAAGGTGAAAAAAATTTATAGTAGTACCCATAGGTCCACTTTCCCATGTCAACATTTCATATATATATATATTTATATCACGTGTTAATTTCATGAATTTCGTTATGGAAATTTAGGTATCACATAAGTGACCTAATGTTTTTTTACTATAAATGTTGGGCCTGAATGATTGGAAAGCATAAGCCCATATTCAAAGCCCGTTAGTGTCCCCTATTTAAAGTGTTCCTCACAAACTTTAGGGTTTCTCCATTTGCGGCTACCAGAGAGAGCGAGAGGGTGTGGAAAGAGCTGAGCTCGTTAGGGTTCCTCGGGTTCGATCTCCAGTTCTTCAGCAATGGCGCCCCCAAAGAAGACGGTGATTGATCTTCTCTTCTACTTTGCTTTCATTATTTTTGTTACGTATGTCTCCATTTGGGTTTTTTTCTTAATCGTTGTCTCTTCATCGTGCAGAAGAAGAATACGGAGAACATTAGCAGTCGCCTTGCGCTCGTGATGAAGAGCGGCAAGTATACGCTCGGTTACAAGACGGTCCTCAGAACTCTTCGCAGTTCCAAAGGTACGTCCTTTTGGTCGCGAGATTTCCTACTGGATCATATATCTTCGCCTGTCTGCACTTTGCATCTATGTCGTCTGATTCGAGGCTTAACACGGTATAGTTGTAGGTTTCCCCATGTCGATGTGATTGTGTGATTGCTTTTAGTTTGGAGCATTTGTAGCAGTTTTATGAGAAGTTTATACTAGAATTTTTTTACTGATTTGGAGTTGAACATGAATTACGTTGGTAAGCCTTGATCTATTAAACCTAAGGAATGCGACTAATATCTGACTAGACTCTTATGTTCGATTGCTGATATTTTTGTGATATATGACCTGGGACTGGAGTTTGACTCTTTGGCAGATTAAATCGTGCTTCAGAGATGAATACAGTTCCCAATAGCAAGTTGTCCTTTTCATTGTAGATCAACTATGATATTTTTTTATATCTAGGTGGATACCTGATGGATGACATAGCTTTTATTCATTGAAGTGATTGTTCCTGCCTTATGTTATTTTCATCCAACTGGCATGGACGTCGCCCTTGCAACCCTTCCTATGCTGCCTTTTTTTGTAATTCTTTATCCTGTGATTTTATTGTGAATACATCCCATAAATTTACTATGATAACATTGCAATATAGATATTATGATGGGTTCGGTTATTTTGTTCTGAAGCTTTTGACGATAACATAGTTGCTTGCTTGGATATTTCATCAGTCGTCTTCAACTTGACTAAGTAACCAACCATCTGTCTCTCTTCTGTGGCTTGCCCTTTCCTCATTTGAAACATTCATGTCACATGTCATCTTTGGCAAAAGGTTTTCTTTTTCTATTATAATTTGTTCACGTGTCTGGAAGAAGCAAAATAAAAAGCTTTTTGTCCATATGGATACATTTTATCAGCTCTACTCGGACATAGGTTTAGCATTTGTCTATTTCTCATGACTTGATCTTCCACCCTCCTTTTGTGCGTATTTTGATTTAATTTGTTGTTGTTGCAAGTGACAAGCCTTGCCTTTGAACAGGAAAGTTCCTCATTTTTAGACATACAAAGTTTTTTTTTTCTGTGTTCCTGTTCTGTCATTACATCTTACTGGTCAAATTGAATCTCTATGATTTTTGTGTTTTCTATCTTGCTTATTGCTGCTTTATGTAAATTCTTAGCGCTATATGTTTATGCATTCTTGTTTTGCTTATTTTGCTGATATCAAGATTTTATTTGGTGTGCCTTAATTGGGTTGGTTTTATACTTTATTCTCTTGTATTGTAAATTTCATCCTGTTACCAATTTTTCTGACTTTGAAATGTTCTCTTTTCATGTGCATTTATAGTATTGGTACAAATGATATGTTTTCTAATTTTGTAGCAAAATTGGTCATGATTGCAAATAATTGCCCTCCTCTTCGCAAGTCTGAAATTGAATATTATGCTATGTTGGCGAAGGTTGGAGTCCATCACTTCAATGGCAGTAAGTATTTTTTTCATCTATCCTCTATTCGAAAATTATATATATATATATATATTAGAAGTTCGAGTATTATTTTCATCTTTGAAATTTAATGGAAATTAATGTTATATAAGACAATTCTGTAAAATATGCAGAAATCATATGTGCTTTTATTAATAGTTAAAATCTCTAGATGATTAGCTTATGTAAGGATGTTAATATACCTGTTTAGGTTTGAAACTTTGAGAAGTTATTACTTTGTAAGGTAAATTATTTTCTTGTTTAGTTGAATCTTATTTTTAGTTTTGGTGGTATTATTCTTTATTTCTTTTTTTATTCTTATTCTTAAAGTTATGAACAATATTAATGGAGATTTATGTCTTCTCAGACAATGTGGACCTTGGAACAGCTTGTGGTAAATATTACCGCGTTTGCTGCCTAAGCATTATTGATCCTGGTAAGATTGTGGATTTTAATTGTGACCTCTTCTTTTTTCCATTGCATCAGATTTATGACTGTTCAAAACTCCTGTTTGTGCAGGTGATTCTGACATCATCAAGAGCATGCCTGGTGAACAGTGAGAGGAGCCTCGAGTATATTTTTAGTTTAATCTTTTGCTTTAGGGATTCAATGTGGTCAATTATACAGCTTTTGTAGTGGCTGTTTGCCAATTTTAGCTGTTTGAATTTTTGACTCCATGATGTCTCGAGTGGATGTGATTGCAGTTTGAATTTTAACTACATGTTTACTCTTTTATCTTATCCATATGCCAATTTCGTATGATGATTTATCATTTTAGCACAGAATAATGATTTTTGCATTTGACTACATGAAAGATGTCCGTTTGATAGCGGCCCCTCCTAATCATTTTAACTTAGGTGCTTTGTAATGTCGCATTTATAAGTTTAAGATGCCCTTAATGTCGCCATATTTAACAAGGACTTCTTATCTCTCTTATCTTGTTCTTATCTCTTTCTCCCACATCACTGCATCTCTTCTCAATTTCCCATCTTCTGGAAGTTGAAATTCGTTAACTGCATCCTAGCACCATTGGCATTGCTGATGATAATTTAAACTGGTTCAGAATGCTGCCGGATAGAGTTTGTCATGTGGTCTGCGAGCTCTGTTTTCGCCTTTGGTTTGCAATGTAGAGTGTTATGCCTACATTTTCCTCCCTTCTGTTGCTTCTTTCTATGTTTTTTTCCATGTTAATCAGTCATGGCTCGCAGTGTTATTCACTTCCAGAGTTCTAAAAGGTGCTGTGAAGTTCCGGTGAATCCGACCCGACCCAAACGGGTCTTGGTTGGGTCGGACCCGACATGTGAACACCATTAGGGGAAGTGGATTCACCAAAAAAAAAAATGAAAATAAGTTTACTTTATGCCTGAGTAAAAAAGAAAAGAAAAAAAAAGAGGGTAATTAAGTTTTCAGGAGCGACATTCTTATAATTCCGAAAGCTGTATTCATTTGTATTTCTAGCTCCTCTATGTGCTGACATTCTGATTTATTGTATAAATGTAATTTTTTTGTATCACTCATCAATTGATTCACTTTTGATGATTGCTAAAAAAGATCGCAAATATTAAGTCTCACAATCCAACTTCTTCGGAGTAGAGTATCGTTGCCTTCCCATCCCATTGCTCTGTCGAATTTGGGAAAAAGAAAAAAGAGCTTGTAGAGAAAGAAATGAAAATCTTCCCTTGTGTTTCAAATTCCGATATTTTTTGATGAATCCTTACAGAGCAGGGTGAAGATGGGATATTGTTTAAAGAGACAAATGACGTGCGATCACAGTACAAATGGTGCATGCCTTGAGGCATGTTTTAGATCATATGCCTCTAAATGCTCGAACTATTTGGGACTTGTGGCCGTCTTATTTTAATCTTCACACATTTTTTTCAATCACCTCTTGGACTTGTGTCAGGTCTTGTAATTAAAGTGTTTCAATGGATCTAATACAGCTAATATGTAGAAAGCCAGCAGATCATGATAAATAAAGATTGCGTTAAAGATATAATCCCTTCCCAGCAAGGATCTTTTCTACAATTCAACTCACTACTAAAGATACATGAAAGAATGAATTAATTATATGACCCAAATTCAGTAAGTTGGTGTATGGTCTGCACAAGTAAAAAATCTGTCAGGCTGAAGGAAAGAATAAATGTACTACTATCTGTTAGAAATTAGAGAAGACATGAGTAGACAATGTATCTTCTAAGCAGGTTGTTCAAAGTATAACCGAAGCTTATAATGATTTGGTGTTCTTTTCATCACCATCTTTTTATGAGCATGAAAAGATTTCACATCAGAGTTACTGCTACCTTTCAAGGTCCTTCCTTTCTGAAAAATGAGGATGTCATATTCTTTGTTATTAAGCATAGAAAAAGAAGTTACAGCAGAAAAAAAATGAGCAAAAAGAGAGGGAGAAATTGGAGTATGAGATGATATTTCCATCATCTCCATGGTTCAAATGACCAAAAAAGTAAGATGAACAAATGAATGTGCTGTCAAAATGAAGAAGAAAAGAAGATACTCCCATGCTTCGATCATATAATATTTGCATTCATTCATAATTTCGTCATCTGCTATACATGATTCCAGCTTACTTCAAACCTTCATTTCTTTTTTCTTTCAAAACAAGTAAACAACAGCAAAATATGAATTTAGTTGTGTCGTTATGTACTTCTAGTGCTATATGACAACTATACAAGATCAAAATTAATTGGAGGCTCGTTATTCACATCTGTCCTCACTTTCTGGGGAACAAGAAACTACCTATCTGATCAATCTACTCAACTGAAGAAATAATACATGTAAAAACAAGAAAAAAAGGAGAGGAAAAATCTCACTACAAAAAAAAAAAAGGTGGGGAGAGGAGATATCCTTCCTCTCTATCCATGCATCTAAAAGGTCCCTCTTCCTAGTTATGACTTGGATTTGACCTGCTCCTGGGCAACTGCTTCAAGCTTGCACTGACTTCCACCTCAGGTTGCTTGTCGACTGCTGCATGAGATCCATCAAAGTTGGTGGACTTTGTAGTGGAGGGCTGCAGCTGTTTCCTGCCATGAAACCTGTCTCTCGGAAGCTCTGATCTATCAAAGGATGCTAGGGGTGGGAAACTGAAGTAGGAACAACCTTGCAGGAGGACCAGGGCACAAAGGATGCAGAGAGCTCTGTGGATGGCTTTCATGGTGGCTATAGCTTTGTCGGCGTGTGCATAACAAGTTACTTGAATCCTTCGTTTTGGTGGTGTGTATTTATACAAGTTTCTGTGCAGCTCCCTTTCTGCACCTTCCTTGAAAGGACCCTCTCAGCAAAAGTAAAGCAGTACATTGCTGAAGAATTAACTACACTTCCTGGCCTCATGCAGGATTAAAACATTTGTTCACACTTGTCTCTGTCACCAACATGTTAGTTTCACATGCACATGTGTGCAGAAGACTAGGTTTAATTAATTCATTAGTTTTATTCCAAGAAGGAAGGGGATAAAAATATGGATGAACAAACTTTCAGGATAGTTATACTTGGTGATATTCAGCCAAGATATCTACGAATCTGTGCTTTGAATAAAAAGTAGATCTTGTGTTACAAAAGTTCAAATGTATAACTACTCTGCTTTGTGAACCAAAATACTCATAAATGGTGAGATCTTTCTCCGGGGAGTCATTATGTCACTATCATATTGTCCAAAAGAACTCTGTTTTAGTTCAAATTTACACAATGCCTAATAAATCAAATCATTAGTGTAAGCATCTGAACTAAAGAATTTCATCAGATATTTCCACATGATGTAAATCGTAAAGTCCGGCAGAAGTAAAAATATAAATTGAATTACTGAGTGACAGAGACCATTGAGCAGATTCTCATGAGTTGATCATCAACGATAATGAATTGTACTAGGCTTCCATCTACCAAATGATTGCCTATCACAAGCAACACTCAAAGATCAATAAATTAGTTCACTCAATTTGCAATTCTTTAGGACATAAGAAAAGAAAAAAAAAGTGTGTATAACAGCATGCTAATTCCTGTTTCTCCTTATAGTTGCCACTTTCCCTTGGATTTTTCGAACGAACATATGGCCACTTGCAAAATCAGCTAATCATTGTGGTGTCTATCCATTATTTGACTAGCTAGTTCTCCATGCACCATCCATGCATGTGTTGAGGCCTGATGAGCCCTAGCCACATATATAGTTTATAGACAAGTAGCTCTAGATTTGAGTGGTTCTTTAGTGTTGCTGAATTAGCCGACCCCACCTAGTGGGATAAGGCTTTGTTGTTGTTGTTTAGTGTTGCTGAATGCATGGGCATTTAACTTTCCACCATTAAAAATTAGAACACAACCACAACGCATCATGTACTAAGATCTTTTATACTCTGTTTGACATTATTAACGATGATTTGATAAGTGAATAACGAATTATGATTAAGGTTAAATACTTTAATAAATAAGTGTTTGATAAATTTAGCGATAAAATTAGTTGATGAATATAAAATGACATAATTGGAAATATAATAATTCAATTCAAGCACTGTACAAATTCTATTACAATGCAATAAATCAATTATTTATATCTCAATTAAATAAAATAAAATTTCATAATTAATCTTTTTTGTTAAAATATATAGAAATTTATATTGATAATAAATTGTATATAGTGCACCCATGATATAAAAATATTATTTACTAAACTAATTTTTTTATTCATTATTAATATAAAAATAATTTTTAATTGATTAATCATGAATAAAAAAAGAAATATAGTTAAATGGTGATAAAATAAAAATAAAAAATAATAAGATAAGTTGAGAAAGAAATAATGCATTTGAATGAGGCTAAAATTAGAAAAAAAATTATGAATCGTTAATCTCTAATTGCTAAATGTTAATAAAAATAGCTTTTCAATATTTTCATATAAAACGTTAAACGCTACTTATTTTTGTCATAGTGGTTGAGCCACTAAATGTTAATTGAAACGCTAATATTGATGTTGTGACTTCATGCAGCACTCTTATCGTTTGACTTCGGCTCTTGGACATTCTCCCAAAAGGAATAATTGATTGCATCAACATCTCTGCTATGGAACATGTGGGTTTCAACTACTCTGCTAGCATTATCTCATTTGAAATTTCATGGCTATATCAACAGTAGGCTGACATAGTTTTCGGTGAGTGAGAAGGAAGAATTAAAAGATACTCTCTTTGAAGGGTTGACATATTTTCTACATAATGTAGCCATGTTGTTGAATTAATCCTTAATTTGACTTCAAATGATTCTGTCATAGGAAAATAGCTTACTAACAAAAGATTAGATTGTAATAAAGATATCACACGAAAAGAATTCTAAAAGGGCAGGCAATGACGTTGCCTCACGGTTGGCAAGAAAAAATAATATTATAGTATTAGATGGTAAATATTATACTAATACTGTCTATTATGGCTTCCTATGTATACCACAAAGAATGATTAGATGCCAAATATCACAGTCACAACTCAAAAAGCAGATTGGACAGTTACAAAAGGGATCTCTCTCTCTCTCGCTCTCTCTCTCTCTCTAAAAAAGTACGTAAATATAGGCATTTCTCAAATGGATATGAATTCCAAACTATTAGATTTCTAAATATTTTGAATTTTAATGCTAAGCTTTCTCATAAAATATATAAAAAAAGAGGAAAAATGTATATGTAGAACATTTGATGTAAAATGAGTGTAGATCACTAATTTTACTTATTAAATTAATAAAATAATTATATATTAATTTAAAATACATAATAAATAATAAATGTGATTAAAATCAACATCATCGAATTATTTGATGATCATGTTAACAAATATGACTAATTCAATGATTATAATTTATTTAATCTTAAATAATATATTTTTATTATTAAATTACTCAAATAAATACATATTATTTCATCTAAGAAGTGATATCATCAATTTAATCATGAAATTTAATTAAATAATAAAAAAAAGATGATGAGATTCAAGAAATTACATTTTGTGAAGATTCTATAATCCGTTTTGTAATGAAATATTGGTTGTATTGGTAAAAAATTCTGTAGTTAATTTATTATGCTTTCTGGAATTCTAGTTTGCAAAGAATCCACAATTATGTATGTATCCCATTATTATGGATAAATACATGACTGATTTGATAATTATACCATAACAAATGAAGATGGTTGTGCTTTGTGCGATTAAAAATAATATTAATATTTTTTAGATAATCAAATATCATCAAAGTTTAAATATACATTATTAAAAAATATATTGATAAGATAAATTTTGCCGACTTAAAAAACATTTTCAATTAAAATATATGTATGTTTCTATGGCAATCTTGGTTTATGTTGACGCCATGGTACTTGTTAGAAATAATAGTCTGCATACGAAGATGTCCAACTCATTTCCGATAAAGAGCTAGTATAATTTGGATGCTTCCTTGGCATTTAAGTGGAATGTGATAATTCTAATGTTATCCTTTGTTAACGAAAATACACTCTCAGAACTGTTACGAAAAGAGGAAGAGAGGGATCGCATGAAATACATAAGAACACGAAGAGAAAAAACGGCGACGGCTCTTTGTTATGAAATAATGATGATTACAAGGATAGGTCTCGGTCTAGACCCCTAGGGAGTTTATATAGGCACTCCCTTTGACAGATGATAGGAATTACATACGGACTGAGACTCTAAATAAATCCCCTGAAAATAGGACACCTATCTCGTGATAAGGAAATAAATCAAATCCGAATCACAAACAGAATACCCCTAAAAAATTTTCGCTCAGGGGGCTCCGTCTCCTTGCAACCCCCGCAGGGGGATAGGGGGATCCCCCCCTTGACCCCCCACAGGCTCGCTGACCGGGCAGCGAGACCCTCGTAGGGGAATTCTGCTGAAGCGCCTGACTATGTAGGGGGACCAATTGGGTTCAGATTCAAGGCATTATTAACAAATCTCCACCTTGACTTGAATCATCTTCAGAGCACAAAAGCACGTCATGCCGCCGCCAGTCCCATCTTAAAGCTATTACCAAGTATTTATGTTAAGCAAGTCCAAACAATGTTGGAACTTGCCATAAGGAACAGATTTGGTGAACATATTAGCTGGATTATCTTCAGTGCCAATCTTCTTCACCTTGATCCTCTTCTCAGTGCGGATGAAGTGATATCTGACATCAATGTATTTGGTTCTTTCATGATGTACTTGATCCTTGGCTAAACATATTGCACTCAGACTGTCACAGTGCACTATAGCCTGCTCCTGATGTAATCCGAGATCTCCAACTAAGCCTTTTAACCAGATGCCTTCCTTGGCAGCTTCCGTCAGTGCCATGTATTCAGCCTCTGTAGTGGACAATGTAACTGATGGTTGAAGTGTAGCCTTCCAACTAATAACTGAACTGCCCAAAGTGAAGACATAGTCTGTCATAGATCGTCTTCCATCAACATCTCCAGCATAATCTGAATCTGAGTACCCTGCAACCAAACACTCTTTATCACTTCTGTTGATGAGGCCAATATCAGATGTTCCTCTCAGATACCGAAAAATTCGCTTCACTGCTTGTCAGTGCTCCTTTCCTGGATCGCTCATGAACCTGCTGACAACACTGACTGCATGAGCAATGTCTGGTCTTGTACAAACCATGACATACATCAAACTTCCAACTGCACTAGCATATGGAACCCGAGACATGTACTCCTTTTCTGCATCTGACTTTGGTGCGAAGGCAACAGAAAGATGAACATTTGCAGCTGATGGAGTATTCAAAAGCTTCGCTCCAGACATTCCAAACCTGGATAAAATCTTCTCAATATAACTTTTCTGAGATAAGAAGAGTTTATCATGTGCGCGATCCCTTAGAATTTCCATCCCCAGAATCTTCTGTGCCGCACCAAGATCTTTCATGTCGAATTCTGCACTGAGGAGCTTCTTCAGATTTTGAATGTCTGCCATGTCTCTGGCAGCAATAAGCATATCATCAACATACAAGAACAGATAGATGGTGGAGCCGTCCTTCACCTTCTTGTGGTATACACAGCAATCATAGGGATTTCGACTGAATCCCTTACTGATCATGAAGCTGTCGAACCTCTTGTACCATTGTCTGGGAGACTGCTTCAAGCCATACAGAGATTTCTTCAGACTGCAAACTTGATTCTCCTTTCCAGGAATGGAGAATCTCTCTGGTTGGCTCATAAGAATATCTTATTCAAGTTCTCCATGTAGGAAAGCAGTCTTCACATCTAGTTGCTCGAGCTCTAGATTCTGATGTGCTACAAGAGCAAGTAGCACCCTGATAGAAGTATGTCTGACAACATGTGAGAATATCTCATTGTAGTCCACACCTTCTTTCTGACTATAACCTTTAGCAACCAATCGTGCTTTGTATCTCGTGCCTTCAACTCCTGAAATTCCTGCTTTCTTCTTGAAGATCCATTTACAGCCAACAACCTTCCTGCCTTTAGGCAACTTGACCAGCTCCCACGTCTGATTCTTGTGAAGAGATTCTATCTCCTCACCCATAGCAGCGATCCACTGTCCAGATTCGGCACATATGATGGCATCTCTATAAGAGGACGGCTCCAGGGACTCCACCTCTTCAGCTACCTGTAGTGCATAAGCAATCATGTCCTCGAAACCATATCGCTTAGGAGGACCCACTTCTCTGCGAGGACGTCTAGTAGCAATTGACTCCTCTTCAGGTTGCTCATCAGATTCTTCACCTTCTGGTTCTGCTTCTTGATGTGATCTTTCAGCATCATTCTCAATTTGAGTGATTTCAACCTCCACCTGTTTACTGACACTCTCTTCAGCCTCCACCTTCAACTGAAGCATTGATGCTTCATCAAAGGTTACACTTCTGCTGTGGATGACTTTGTGTTCTGAAGGAGACCAGATTCTGTAGCCCTTCACTCCTGCACCATATCCCATGAACACCCCTTCTTTGGCCCTTGGCTCCAACTTCCCTTCACTGACGTGATAGTATGCTTGACAACCAAAAACTTTCAGACAAGTATAATCAGCAGGATTTCCTGACCATACCTCAGTTGGAGTCTTGAGATCAATTGCAGTCGCCGGACTTCGATTCACCAAGTAACAAGCTGTGTTAACAGCTTCAGCGCAGAATGTCCTATTCAGATCAGCGTTAGAGAGCATGCACCTTGCCCTCTCCAGAAGTGTCCTGTTCATTCGTTCTGCAACTCCATTCTGCTGTGGAGTATCCCTGACTGTGCGATGTCTGGCAATGCCTTCATCTTTGCAGAACTGGTCAAATTCAGCAGAACAGAACTCCAAACCATTGTCAGTGCGAAGATGCTTCACTTTCTTCGACGTCTGATTTTCCACCAGAACCTTCCACTACTTGAAGGCCTTGAAGGACTCACTCTTGTGTTTCATCATGAATACCCAAGTCATTCTCGAGTAGTCATCAATCACAGATAGGAAGTACCTCGCACCTCCTAATGATGGAACTCGAGAGGGACCCCAACAATCGGCGTGGATGTAGTCAAGTGTCGCCTTCGTCCTGTGCACTGCCTTGCCAAACTGAGACCTTCGCTGTTTGCCGAATACGCGGTGCTTACAGAAGTTTATCTCAGATATCTTCTTCTCCCATAGAAGACCTCGTTTGCTGAGGATATTCTCCCGTTCTGACTCATATGCCCAAGCCGCATGTGCCACAGCCTGGACCTTTCTGATTCGGATGAACTAGCCACTGCAGCAACGCCAGAGACTGTCTTGCCTTGTAATACATACAAGGACTTCTGTCTGACTCCCTTCAGAACCGTAGCATCACCTTTCATGACTGTGAGGATGCCTCCAGCAGCATTGATCTGACACCCTTTAGAGTCGAGGACTCCAAGTGATATCAAATTCTTTTTCAGTTGCGGAACATGGTGGACATCTGTTAGCGTCCTCACAAGATTGTCATGAGTCCTGATCTGCACAGAACCGATCCCAACTATCTGACAGGCTGCATCATTGCCCATGATGATGTTTCCACCATCAATCTTCTGATAAGTTGAGAACCACTCTTTATTCGGAGTCATATGATAGGAACACCCTGAATCCAGAACCCAACTATCCGCCAGACATCCTTGATCAGAAGCAACCAGAACCAAATCATCTTCGGAATTTTCTGTTTCATGTGCCACCGCAGCGACAGGGGCCTTCTTCTTCTTCGGACAATCCTTCTTCCAATGACCTAGTTCCTTACAGTAATTACAGATGTCTTTCGCAGTGATTTTCTTCTTCTTCGACTTGGATTTCTTTGAATTTGAGGACTGTCCCTTCTCTGCGGTTGATATCAAACCCGCGGCCTGAGTCTCTACAGAATTTCCAGATGCCCTATGCCGAAGTTCACGAGTATGGAGACTCGATCTTACTTCTTCCAGACTTATAGTTTCCTTCCCGATAATCATAGACTGAACGAAATTTTCATATGATGGAGGAAGCGAAACTAACAGAATTAGGGCAGCATCTTCATCCTCGATCTTAACATCGATATTTCTGAGTTCCAACAACAAAGAATTTAACTGATCAAGATGTTCCTTCAGAGGGATACCTTCCTGCATGCGGAGAGAGAACAGACGTTGCTTCAATAGCAACTTGTTGGTGATAGACTTCGTCATATATAGACTCTCGAGTCTCAACCACAGACCGGCTGCTTTTTCTTCATCTGCGACCTCGATTATCACCTCATCCGCCAGACACAACAGGATCATCGAGTGTGCCTTCTCCTCCTGTGCCGCCAAAGTTGCGAGGTCGATCTCCTTTTCTTTGCCTTTCGAGTCTTCCTCCTTTGGCTTATTCTTCGACACGTTTGAGAGCGGCGCCTAGACTCCTTGTTGCTTCAAAAGTGCCCGCATCTTGATCTGCCACAACCCAAAACTATTTCTGCCGTTGAACTTCTCCACGCTCACGTTGTGCGACGTCATCTCCCTGCTGATCGAGAATCGTTGACAAACCCTAAGGCTCTGATACCACTTTGTTACGAAAAGAGGGAGAGAGGGATCGCACGAAATACAGAAGAACACGAAGAGGAAAAATGGCGGCGGCTCTTTGTTATGGAATAATGATGATTACAAGGATATGTCTCGGTCTAGACCCCTAGGGAGTTTATATAGGCACTCCCTTTGACAGATGATAGGAATTACATATGGACTGAGACTCTAAATAAATCTCATGAAAATAGGACACATATCTCGTGATAAGGAAATAAATCAAATCCGAATCACAAACAGAATACCCCTAAAAAATTTTCGCTCAGGGGGCTCCGCCCCCTTGCAACCCCCGCAGGGGGGATCCCCCTGGATCCCCCCTTGACCCTCCACAGGCTCGCTGACCGGGCAGCGAGACCCTCGTAAGGGAATTCTGCTGAAGCGCCTGACTATGTAGGGGGACCAATTGGGTTCAGATTCAAAGCATTATTAACAAGAACTATTTATTTTTATGTTGAGTTCATCCGAGAACCAAGTTGCTACAGAGGGCTCCATGGGAGGCTTATATAAGTACATGGAATAAATTTCAGGGATGATTACTCAATTTATAGGGTGTTCCTAGTAAGGTCACTTAATTTAGTAAGGTCATTCAATTTTAATTTGTAATACGAAAGTCATCAAACTCCCAAGATCATCGCGACCACTTGTAGCCTATTTTTTTTATTGATTGCATATGTGGACGCCATGTGGTCTGACTTGTCAAATGCCAGGTGGGTATAGAATGTCCTCTACCACGGCCATCCCACTGCTTGATCCCGCCTCGAACTCTGCATCCACGAGCATCATTGCCTAGACGACAATCAATAGGCGAACCAAAGCACCACAAAGGTGGTCTCTGGCGTCGCCCCAACGCTAGTAGTCTTAAGGAGGCGGAAGATAGTCGGCGAGCGAAGTCGTAGAGGTGGTTGGTCGCTAGCGAGGTCTCGGCAGACTCATTCGCGACGGCGACCATGACTCGGATGGCCAACAACGAGGAGCGGGAGGTGTGACTCCATGTCGCAAGCTCCTGAGCAAAGGACAATCATTTACCGTCGAGGCCGAACTCGAAGTCGATCATGTGGATAGAGTTGTTGACGAAGGTGGGGTCAAAGGCCTCGAGGAGGGTCTGGAAGGTGGTGAAGGAAGCAAACTAGGGCACGAGAGATCCCGAAGAAGGTTCTTTGGGTGAAAATGCGTTGGAAGAGCTTGATGACAAGTTGATGGGGATGGGAGAGGGGTGGAGGAGAGGCAAAAGGGCCTCCTAGAAAAAAAAGGCCAACAATGAAGGAACTAAGCCACAGGTTCCAGTTGGCGATGGCGGGCAACATGTTCTGTTGATATTCACTGCCTTCGGCGTCTCGTCACTGCCTTCGGCATCTCCCCAAGGTGAGGTTGCCGACATCGACAATGACCTCCTTTGGCCTGTCTACTCTCCCTGCCGATCTGACTACTCAAACTACTCCTTCCAACAGTTGTCATTCATCGCCTTCTTCCTGCGTCTCTCCTCCTTCTATCCCTTTCATTGCTACAATTCTGCCCGTCGCCTCGTCCCCCACTCCTCGAGGGGCCCATCATGTCCCCAATGCCCCTATCGCTACGACTACTCCTACACTATTCGCTTCTCCTCTAGATTCTTCTCCTGTGACATCATCAACATACAGTCGTCTAACTATACATTAGCCGCGGCCCATCTCTTTCCCCTCTCATGCCGAGCAATGTCTACTTCTATTTCCTCTTCGACTACACCCTTGCCCCGCCTCCCACTAACTTCCTCACTTGCGCCGCCACCCACACCATCATCATCGATGAGAAGCTGCTCCAGACCAATCCGAGTGTCTAGGACACATGCAGACAATGTAGAAGAGGGAAAACACATAAGAGGGAGAAAAGTTGTCCATGTGGCATTTGACGAGTCGAACAATGTGGTGTCCACGTATGCAATCAACCGACAAACATGCTATAGGCGATTGCGATGATCGTGACTGAAATGTTTTAAAAGTTGGATGATCTTCGTTACAAATCAACGTTGGATGACCTTACTACTATAAATTGGGTGACCATCCATGAAATTTACTCCAATAGTTATCTTGTTTATGCAAAGTCCTCGACTTGGTCATTGGCATGTCGACGTGTTTGGTATACCAACAACAATACAAGCAGTCGTCTGATTCAATACCTCATCATGATAGACCAGATAAAGTTTAATCCTAATCATCCAATGCAAGGTTGGTCAAATTGCATGTAAAACTCTCGTGGTATAGAATTCTTTGAATTCAAGACCAACAATACATCACCTAAAAAAAAGGGACTAGTAATACATGAAGTCGTGGACAAAGTAGACTTTACTTCCTCTCTCGAGAAACAAGACCGAGCATTGCCTATCCTGTAAACATTAAAATTGATATATGAAACTTTGTTGTGGAAAATACTTGTAATTGGAAGGAAACGATATTTGGAAGTTTACGAGACAAAATCTGAAGCCATCCGACGAAATATGCACTCTCTTATTTCATGCCATCACAGTCTTTGTCGCTAGTTGGAAATGAGTGGAAGAAAGTAGTGTCCCATATTGGTGCCCTTATATCCCTTTCAATTAATTAAGCTTACATGTACTGTGACATGTTATAGATTTTCTGATGAAGTATGGGGAATTTTCATCTTGCAAGTTTTTGAAATACATCTAAGTTTTGTTGTAAGATTTTTTTTCAGTCCCATTGAGATTTGTAACATTCCCAAATCGACCCCCGCCATATTCTACAAACGTTATGGCATTGATCATTAGTTTGACCAAGACTCGGTCAAGATACATGACACATAAAAAAAAGAAGGATAGGAGCAACGGAATATGCGGAAGGACTATTTAACTGTGAAAGATGAAGAGTTACTACATGATATCAAAATAAAGGTATCATGCTTATTACATCAAAGTTTTTATAATGCAAAAAAGGGAAAGATAAATATCTAAGCCCTTCTATTCATGTATTATATCATCATCTGAACATTATCACAACACACTAACTCAACACAATCACTGAGCCTGTGGAAATCAAACACATGAAGGCAATTCTCTCGTAAGCTTTACATCCTAGTGGAGAACAATGATAATATATAATGAATACTCCAAGTAGAATAAATCGGTAAAAAGTGATTGGATCATATCTTAGGGTCATTACAAATATATTGTGAGAAAAGTAAAATCAATAGGTAACAATTGAGCAATGTAATCTCATGAAACAGATGAACTTGAAGTTAATAACTTGCTTGATAATCATGACATTTTTTATATGGGTAATATGCTTGATAATTTTGATAACATGCGATATCAGTAACTTAATTCAATATTCATACTTCTTTGCTTGATAATGCTTCATTATCTTATAACATGTTTAACAATCAGGTGACTTTGAGGTGTGTTTAAATCTCTCATCCTTTACTTATCATAGGATGGGTCCTTGTTTACTTATGAAGTGCGCCGAGCGAAACGATACGGCCGTGTGCAGGTTAATGACTAATCAAGACATGACCAAAGAAGCGACCCTTATCATAGAGGCGCTTGACTTAGGATGGCGACCCAATGATCCTAAGTGATTATATTTCATCTTATCTTATTAGTCATTTTAGAATGTTGTGTTTCAATATTCCATGTTAGTACAAATTCAATGGTTTGATGATAAAGACAAATCAAACAATGATTACATGAAAATTCTTGCCCTAGATCAGGATAAAATCATATGTCCAAAATCAAGTAAAAATCATGACAAGACTTGGTCAAGATCAAAGAAAGCCCAGATCGAGTTCATAGTCACAAAAGTAGGAAAATGAGGAGTTTCAGTTGCTATAACTCGAGCCGGATATAGGGCGACCTGAGCCAAGTTCATAGCATGAACCTGGGCCGAGTGTGTGGTTCACTCGTGCCAGACTTCGGGAAAATTATTGTGCAGCTTTGGGGTCGACACATGATGAACTCGTGCCAGGCTCAATGGAACTTGAGTCGGGTACCAAAATGTCGAGAGATATGGCCATTTCGTCATCCGTTAACCCGAGCTGAGTTTTGGATGAACCAAGTTGAGTTCCATGAATGCGGGTCGAGCAGTGTGTCGCTCGGTCATGACTTCAATGAACCCGAGTTAGGTTTATACTAATTCGGGCCGAGTTTACTTGGTATTTAGTAAATCGAGCTTCATTTAGGGTTTGTTTGGATTGAGCCATTGAGGTATTTGAAGGGATGGGGTGGGATGTGGAGGAATGAAATTAAATAAACTTTATTTGGTTACATTTTTTATTTAAGTTAAGAGATGGATGTGGAATAGTTAAGTCCTCCGAACATCATATTTTTCATTCCATCAAATTGGTGGAATGAGGAGGAATAGATAATTTTAGATCAAATTAACCTCTCTTTTATTATCAAATGAAATTATTTTTCTTGTTACCAAATTAAACCACCTCTCTCTCTCCCCCCAATCCATCATTTTTTTATTTTTTAAGATAGATGAATAAAATAGTTAAAAAAATAAAAGAAAAAAAATAAATTAAGTGGTAAAGTAATTATTTATTGTTCATTATATATCAAATAAAATATAAATTTTTATTTAAAATAAATATAAATATATTATTTAAAATAATTTAATACTAATATAATATATTCAATTGGATCGAAACATAAAACTCGGATTCGGTCCGGACCCGTGCTCACCCCTAGTTAAAATATATAATGAAGAGTAAAAATGATTTTTATACAAATAAAAATATATAATGAAGGGTAAAAATGCTCACCCCACATTTTATATAATTTATTATTCAAACATAGACTTTCTAATGACACATCACACTTTACCATTCCATCACTCACCACGCCGTCTCATCCATCCCTCCATTAGTTATTTACCAAATAAGCCCTTAATGATTTATGCAGAGGCTCAGATCTATGCAGCGTGTATAAAGGAAGGATGCGACAACTAAACTCGTAACATCAGAAGCAATACACAGATTCAGAACTAGGATGAACATTATGATCATGCAAATAACATGGCATAACAGGAAGAGCAGAGGCATGTCATGAATCCTAAAACGAAACTAAACACTACCAAACCGAGAAATCAATCACACAACAAGACATAAGATCAAATCAATCGTTCTTAACAATCTTAGGGCGTTCTACACATCAAACATGAACAAGAACTTAGGCAGGATTAATCATGAAAGTCCAGATCTAATAAGGTAATTTTTGGATTACCCACCTGATTTCCTTGTTTGCCTTCAATTTTTTATTCTCTTATTAATGATTTATTCCCCTAATAACTGTCGCAAATTTGATTTCCATGTTATTAGGAATCATGGTCATTATCTCCTTCTGTCTGTTTCATTTCTGTTTTATATTATTTTATTTTTCTGGTTGTTACAGATGTCATATATTGTGGTGCTGACAAAGAATAACATACGAGAGAGTGATTATTTTCAATGGATGAACTGCGAAGAACAGTGGATTTTTCTGATAAAGATTTATGACAGTTGCTTTTTCAGTTATTTCAGTTACCTTGTATGTTGCTTCTCCCTTTGACGAATGGAGATTCAATAAACTACTAAAGGAGTGGAATAAATTATCTGCATACAGATTGCATTTATCAACACTTTTTTTGCACTCTCATCTTTCATCAAATATACAGTGATGCCTCAATTCTATTTGAGCAAAAGTATGCATAGATGTACTCACCCGGGCTTGACCATATTATATGTGGTCATATATAATAATTATGATATGACACATTATTAGTGTGGATGTAGGTTGCAAATAAAGAGATTTTTATTAGACGTTATTTAACTTCTTTTGCTAAAAAAAAATACTTCAATATATATATATATATATATATATATATATTCGCATTCTAGTTGTTTGTTTGCAAATCAGGTGAAGAAAAATCCATCCCTCATGTTCTAAAAAAAAAGCAAATAATGATAATTATCTGCTTCTGGTTGCATATTACATCGCATTTATGCCTAACAATGATGCTTTCTTCCCAAAACCTGTTATTCTTAAACGTTTACTATTCTTCACTATACATTTACTTTTGTACAACTGTCGTGAGAAATATCATGACCATGTTGCCCCTGGTGCATGATGCCAACGGCTACGATATTTTTGTTGGATATTTATAACTACTAACAGATAAAATTCCAACGGATAGAGCTCGATAGGGGCCATATGCTGCTCCTTTTCTTTTCCCACAGATAAAGGGATGCTTTTTTTTTCCTTTCCCATATCACTTATCGAAGATATGGTTGTTATTTATGTTCACTATATTTTTTTTTGTGCTTGTCCGATCGATAAGAAGGCCCAAACTGGCAATCCAACTTCAATTCTCATATAGTCATCGCACAGGGCGGGTTGCCTCTTTATGCTTGTCCACTTGAAGTTCTCATTTGCCAATTCAACTTTCTGAGTTCTGTAAATGGAGATAATTTCTACCAGATGTAGTCCAATTGAGATGGCCCTGTGGATTCAGTGCTCACATGATTTTCCTGCTATTCTAGCGCAATCACAGTATCTCAAACAGAAAGGACATAAATCAGGATACAAATCAACAGGATGTTTTCACCTCAAATAGATAGGATTCTGCCACAGAAGCGATTGATGCATCCCTTACAGTCGAATGCGTCACAAGAAGGGGTCATCTTATTCTAGAGCAATTGCTTGTTTTGATCCTAAACCCATCATACATGTAAGAGAATAAACTAATCAGCCAGGAGGCCAGTTCATCTGCCGTCCACCGAGAAGATGGATGTGAAGGTGATACACGGATTGACCTGAGGTGGATGCACATTGTTAAACACAAGAATGAAAAGCACCAAAGACTGATCCCAGCAAGGGACAAAAAATCGACTCACATCCTTTTGGTCCATCATTGATGACAACCCTGAAGCCATCCTCAAGGCCTTCCTGCTTTGCCACAAGTTTGGCAACATAAAGAAGGTACCCAAGTATCTCAACATGTCTCTCCTCTGCCTGAAAACATCAAAAAGAAAAATAATTAAGGGAAATAAAGTACTTCTGCACAAGCATGAGCAGAATCCAGACCATGCCCTACACACTAAGCTTGTAAAGAACATAGAAAATAACAATAATGGAACATGCAAGAAATGAAATATTTTACTGAAAAGGTCAAAGGAACTCTTTCAAACAAGAACAAATGACGCACAAAACAGCTAAAGGACTATGATACAGCATATAGCACAAATTCATTTTCATTATGCTAGAAACTAGAAACCAAAGACCAGTTCACGCTTGCACTGAAATGAAGTCCCAAGAACTTTAGTATGACAACAACAGAAAAAAAAGAGGACAAATGATAATGAAAAGAATAGAATAACTGATGTTATAAAAAATTGCCCATTTAAATAAAGGTAACCAGTCCTCCCAAGTATATACCAGATGAACTGATCTACATCGACACATGTCCTGTTCGTTAACCTGGACAATTTGTAATATGTATTTTTCTTTTGTGAAACGTAATACGTATTACTATTACCAACTTCAATTTGAAATCCTGCGTTGAAACATCTCCTATGCACACATCACATCGTAATACTTTTAAGAAGGCTCTGAATAAAAAAACTTTTATAGGAATGACACTTTCCATGTTAAACTTATTATCTCATTCCTAGAAATAAAACAGATGACAACAAAATAAAGACAAACCACAAATATCAAATGGCACCTTTGAAAGTCCAGCCAATCCATCTTTAACTTTGGGAATGATTACGATATGTGTAGGAGCCTGGGGAGATATGTCTCTAAAAGCAAGAACCTGTTCCAATGTTAAAAGTCACACAAATTAATACAAACACAATACATGAAAACTTGTTGTGATCATCAACATAAATAAACTTGAAGGACTGCCAAATTTATTAAAGATGCATCTTCGAACTAAGCTAAAAAATCATTGAGTTGGAAGTCCCTATTTCCTACAGTCTGGTGGCAATTCTAGATTGTCAATATCTTTAGCAGACCATGATTATGTCTACACTTCTAAATATATGGTGGATAAAGATATTGCAAACCCAGTTCAAATGTTACATAAGAAATAAACTATAAGAGAGAAGGTAAATTAAGTTGAAGGCAGAGGACTAAAAGAAAAGCTCCGCAGAGAGAACCTCTTTTTCAGTGATATTTAATTTAGATTATACCCATACCAAATGTCGTCAAAATTGCATCATGATACGATTTGAAGTATTCCCTCTGGTTTTCGAACTTGATCCCACCTTTAATCCCTGATAGGATTCTAAGTATTCACCTCTGTCCTGGTAGTCGAGCACCATCTTGCTTCATCTTGTCTCAAGGAACCTCATCTTTTTGGCAGGGAGTAGCAGCTCTAACCCCACTGGCTCGCTCCCTCATGGTCCCTTCCCTCGGCTCTGGAGAGAACTCTTTCTGGCAGCACAACTGATCCTCTGGCAGCTCACTTGCGGAGGCCTTGACGACGCACCCCGAGGTGACGGTAGTAGAGACTTGGACAAAGGAGGGAGGCTTGGGCTCTGGTTCTTGGTCTCCACTTTTCAGCCCACATCTCTGGGATCAGCGTTGGCTGCCCTCTGCCCTGACTGGAGACTCATTTCACAAGTCTAAATACTGCTGAAAGATAGTCTAAGATCTTTGCTTCGCTCATGCAGCTTGGCTGACTTCTCACCATGAGATTCAGGGCAAGATGAGCGCCACATAGTGACACATCTTGTGTGTTATGCGGTGAGGCAGAGCAGAACAAGACCCATCTATTTTTTTAGTGCCAGACTTTCCGGGGCATCTGGCAGCAATCAAGCATTGCGAGCTTCTTCCCATTTGTCTCGGAGACGGTGTGGCAATCTCCGAGGTGTGGTGCGTCAAAGACTGCTACAAACTGAAAATACAACTACATATATAACTGAAAATAAAAAACAAGATAACTACTATTAGTAGTAAAAGTGCGAGAACCTTAACACAATTACTACTAATAACTTGTCAATTTGAGATGACAAATCTCCATAAGTCCGTATGGAGTGGACCAAACTCCAATTACATAATTGATTAACACATTTCAAAGGCTCCCCTAAATCTAAAACCCATGCATGTATTTATAACACGCAAAGGTAGTTACCATAACTATAACAAAACTACAAATATAACTAACTTCTCCTCATATAATATATATATATATATATATAACTCGCTACTTTCTTAACCAGCCACTAACTAATACAAAGTGGTATCTTTTAACAACCCACTCCCTAATTAACGAGCCACTACCTAATACAAAGTGGTATCTTATCAAAGGCAAAGTTGGAGAGATGACTTTTTTGGCTAGTGTCTAAGCCATTTGACTTTAGTGCAACTGGATCATTTTTAGTGGGGAGAGATGTCAGAGTATATTATACACCACATCTTCTTTCTTATTCGGAAGTGGTGGTTTTGGCTAGTCGGAATACTTTTCATCTTTTTTTTGCTCTTTGAGAGCTTATACATGTACGTTCATTCCACAGCTATATATATAATTGGATGACAACCACAACTATAGTAGTCATCCTTTTTCTCCTCAAAAAAAGGTATTCAACTCTAGTTTCCGTACTTGATCCCACCTTGAATCGTATTTCTCCAATACATGGTAAGATTGTGAGTCGGCCCATAAGATCGGGGGAGACACACGTCTCCACCTATCACACTTTTTTTTTCTTTTTTTGAGGGTATTACACCATATTTTTACTTTCTTATAAGACACAACAAACACTAATCTCTGCCACCACCAATGCCATACCACCGTAGCCGTTCACCTGTTGTTGTTGCTGCTCATCTTGTGTACATGTTTGATTTAGATTACACCCACACCAAATGTTGCCAAAATTGAGTCTCCATATGATTTTACATCTTCAGCTCTGGATTTCCTATTGGATCCCACCTTGAATCATATTTTTCCAGTACATGGTAGGATTGTGTGTTGGCCCATAAGATCAGGGGAGGTCACTGGTCAACCATTCTTTTTACCTTATAAGTCACCGCAAGCACTAATATCTGCCATCACTGCTGCCATACCATGGCCACTGCTCACCTGTTGCAGCTGATGCTCATTCCTGCTGTCGCCGATTTCTTTTACTTGAATAAAATTAATAACTAATAGCATTAGGTTAAGAAAAGCTAAAAAAGGGAAAAAGAAAAACACTGAAAGATGTTTTTGGATTGGTACTGGCTCTGGACTCAGCATGCAGGCACTGTTTCTTTTTTCGACAGTCTTAGCACCTTCTTATTATTTTGTTATAAACTTAACATTTTTTTTGTAGTTCCCATTCCTAATGCTTGACTATTACTATTGTGTTTTTTCAAGAAAATGCAAACTAATTTCTGTTATTATTATGGATTTATTGATGCATCAATTTTTCATTTTTAGCGAACAAGACCATTTAAATAGGTATTATTAAAAATAAACTTAGAATTTTGTACCTGATGTAAATTATGAGATATTGCATTTTGTAGTTATATGTTTGAGTGCATCTCAGCACAAATATTATGACTATATACTTCTTAAAAGATTGTATACGCATATATTATTAAATAAAGTATTTAAGAATCCTATGATTCATGTTACACTACGTGTTTTCTTGGTCCTTCCATGTCGTTTATTTCCCGAGTTTGACAACATTGCCACATAAAATTAAAAGTAACATTCTCATAATTTTTTCCCAATTTTACCTGACATCGAATGCCAGTTCCATCTTTTTTTTTTTCAATGTTTTCGTCCTTACTACAAGCCAAGAAGTACTAGAAATTGCCAACAAAACTTCCATAAACTAATGGAACCAATGCAAGCACTCACAACTATAGGTTAACATTTGAACCAAAGGCAGTGTTTCATAGACATGTCTATCAATGGTGGAGCCCATTACATTATTTTATAAATTAGACACCATTGGGCACATATTTAGTTATAAACGCATCTACCTTGTATCAAATTTCAGTTCTCCTCTTCACCAAAAAAAATTTATTAAATCAATTATTTATTCTTGAGACCTTTTTTATTGAGAGGATTGATAGTGTAATCTAATGCCAAAGAAGGGGGAGAATGGAGTTAAATGCAACATAGCAAGAATAGATATCGTGTCAAAAACATGGCCACTAAGAACACATTAAGTTAAAACAAACATCATAAAGCCCATTTAATGAAATGAACACATAATACAACATCATATTGCAGATCAACACCACAGGCAAGTCGAGAAAAGATGTTCATCAATTTCTCAAACCACGCAGTTAGGTTTCAAAATGAACAAACAAAAAAAAACAAGCTTAAGAGAATTCTCATATTTCTGTAAAAAACAAAAATGCATAGAAAGTTAAAATGTCAAGCAATAGGATAAGTAGATATTAAAAAATATGAATGTAAGAATTTGCATCTGGTATTCACCTTTTCATCCTCGTAAACCACCTTTGAAGGAATTTCCTTGTTTATAATTTTGTCAAAGCTGCAAACAGAAACAAAATCTAGAGATAGAACCACAATGTTGTTATAGAAATGCAGGAATATTTTTTTCTTTTTTGAAGGTAGGAATCCAGTGTATAGTATTTGTTTGTGGTTTTTGACCATGAATGATGAAAGCTTACTGTAATTAGGAATTTACAATGTCCTATCGCCTTCATCAAAATGAACAATCATAAATTACTTAAACTCCAATCAGACATAAGACTGGGTTTTGACCACAAGAATGGAAGGCGGGATTGTTTAATGTGTAATTATAAGTATCAGAATTATGATATTATTATTTTTATCTTCCATGTGGTGCTTGCAGAACACAATCTACTTTCATGAATTGAAATCTCGATATCAAGGCCATACTTTTTTACATTTGACACTGACTTATATCAATGATTAAGAAATCAAATTACTGATGAGCATTTCCTGCAAAAACTACAATGAGAATAGATAACCATGTAGCAAACTATTCATCTTATTTCTCATACTACCATGTAATTTTGAATAAGCAGTTTTCCGAATTTACAGCACCACCATAACTAACACACTAGGCATAAAAGAAAAGGATAACCACATGCTTATAATAGGATTTAAGAACCAACTTTCATCACAATACATGCAGACACCGGAAACCCAAAAGTGTCAATATGATTGCAGTTAATGATACTTTCCACTCAATAACAAATGAATACTACGCTAGCCGCCAGATCAAAGTGATAGCTAAATTGATGATACATATGATGAAAGTAGATTTGTCAAATGTAAAAAAATATGGCCTTGATATGATTTGTCAAATGTAAAAAAAATTACTTTTTTACATAGCTAAATTGATCATCAACAGGAAACTCAAGAAGTGACGTATCATGTTATTTAATATCTCAATGTCACTTCTTGGGTTTCCTATTGATGATACCTAAATTGGCAAAACAGAATCACAAGGAAATCTCAGCACAAGGGAACTTTTGCGCCCTGATTCTTGCAAAATATGTATAGTTTCCCCAAGCTCACACGTAAAAAGAAGAGAAAAAAAGGAACGCACACACCGATGCTCTCACTCTGGCCCAGCACTAATCACCCGGTTTCTCTGAGGCACATAGGAGAGAACTAAAACGGAGGGCCTCCGAATTAACAGAATCTCAAAGTAAACAAAATGGCGCTCCAAGCACCTTCACCTTACTAGAATTTCATGGAACCACATTATAAGAACCACAATCCGGGACTAAAACAGACGCAGCCTAAATCTCACTCAAGTAGCTCCAGCTTTATGGAAGGTTCAACTTTTTTACACGCTACCGAAGCGCAAGCTGCGATTTTGAACAAAACAACAAGCTAAATCCCACCGAAGCTCTGAAGCACTCCACCCCAATCCAACAATAAAAGGATCACATCGATCAAGCCACTTGGCTTACGGAACCCGCAGCCTCAAACGCATCACATTAACACGAGATCGAGAGGCGGAGAGAGAGATGAGTAGAGACAAAGGACGGAGAGGACTTGTGCTTACATGGTGGGAGCATCGGATGGAGTCGCAGCACGAGCGGCCTCTACCTCGGAGGAAGCCATGAGACGGGGAGAGAACTGAGAGCTCAAAACCCTAATTCGTCTACTGCTGCCATCGGTGGTATTATGTTTTTCCATTTATTTTTTCTTTTCTTTTTCAGCCATTCCGTGAGTTAAAATGTGATAAATATTAAGTATTCAGTTCACTTTCATGCTACAAATATAAATAATGTTTGAATAAGTTTATAAAAAATTAAAGTGATTTATAAATTATTTTTTCCATTTGATTAAATACTTATTTACTCAACTTGTTATAAGTTAAAAGAAATATGCAATGTTAGAAAAAAATATGTTATTTAATCAAATTAACTAACTTATGATAATAGTCTCCTACTTTTCTTTTATTATATGAAATATTATTTTCTTTTTCCTTTTTATTTTTTATTCAAACTTTTTCAATAATTTTGTTGTTCAACTTAAAAAAGATCAATCAATCACATAGATTCTGTTTGAAACTAGCATCTAAGTCCAATCTATTTTGTCAAACATTTTACGAAATTGGACAAGGAATTCAAAATGGGAACATCGTCACTGGCATTCTCCAGTTTCACCGTAGCATTGTAGCTCGTTTCCACTTTTTTTTCAATTTTTTTTTATGTGACAGTCCTTTTTTTTTCAATTCTGATTTCTTTTTTTTCTTTTTAAAAATTTCTCTCTTACCTTTCTTATATAAATATAAAATATCTATTATAAAGGATTAATATAATAGTCTATTGCATAGAATTTCATAAAAATAAATATTTTGTTAATTTAGTAAAAAATAAATTATTATATTTAAATAATATATTTTTGACATAATATTTTTAATAAAACATTTAATTTATACTTTTTATTTTAAAAATTATATTTATATTTATAATATTTACTTTTTATTCAAACATTCACTAAAATTAATCTATTACTTAAATCAGTCAACCATTTTGAGGGTAGGTTGCAACATTTGTGAATTGGTAAACTCGTGAACTGAGATGTTTTCCTTATTACTTTAATCATATTTTGTAATTATAATATTGTATATTATAATATTTTTTATTAGTCTCTCTTTTTGGGCAAAAATGAGCACACAATTCAGAATAAGTTGAAAGACGGGGTCGTACCCGAGTAGTGTCGGGTTAGCTTATTATCAATTCAGCATGATATGAGATGACCCAATTTTAAAATTGGTTGTGCCAACATGACTCTTCCCACACGTCGATGAGTTTGGGCGTGACCTATTTGTCCATCCCAACCTCTAAGCTTATTGCCTATTGGCGGAGGATAGACGATCATTATGAGGGTAAATTTCTTCAAAACTTATGATATTATATTATAGTTTCTTTTCTTGCATTTTTTGTGTATAGTAGCATTTGGATAATGAAATCGTAGTTCTTCCAAGTTATACGTGAATAATTGAATTGACATATTAGTTTAAAATGTACTTATGCAATCATAATGATGATGAACTAAAAAGTCAATGTAATATGAAAAAAATATATGATAAATTAATTTTAGGGGTGTTTCAATAAAAAATAAGTATTACAAATATAAAATATAACTTTATTAATTAATAAAAAATATTTTCATAAAAAATTGTTAAAGAATATATTAATTAAATATAATATTTTTTCTAATTTATATTTAATAACATATTACTTTTTATGAAATGATAAATAATAAATAATATTATATTAATACTTTTATATCCAATTTTATATTTAATAAATAAATAAAATTGTGAGAGAAATGCAAGAGAGAGGAAAAAAAGGAAAGAAAAAAATGGAATTGAAAAAACGAATTTCTCACATCAACAAAAAAAAAATGAAAAAAGGGAAAACCGACTAAAATGCTTTGATTCTATCTTATAAGTTGTAACTACCCTAGTTCCCACATTGAGTTCTCACACGATTCTATCAAACTTCATATGCAGAACAAGGCTATGGTTTAGTTGTCAAACGACATTCTCATTAACTTGGATTACTTGAATGAAATGTTGTACTACCATATCTTCATTTTTTTGTCCTAACTAATTGAACATAGATTTTTGATTGACTGCAATCGCAAAGGGATGTGTGATAGGTTTGCCATTTAGCCTTGGCAATGCCCTTGCCATATTCATTTAGGTCATATGTGAGATGAGCATTCTTACAAAATTTTCAAGGAGCCTAGTTCCTTCTTGCAATGATGATAAATTATATTTCTAGTGAGAGCACTCAATGAGGTGAGACGGATTGCCATCCTAATGGAGTTTTTAAGGGTCAATCTTCGTATCAACCACACAAAATATTTATTGACATGTCTTGAATTATGTACTATGTATTTAAAATTGTGAAAGAAAAAAAAAAATAAGAATTTGCGACATAAGCAAAAGGCTTGAGTTATGTACCTTGAATTATATATCATATATGGACCTTTATGTATAAACGTTAGGGTTTTATCTTGGTGAGCACTCTCTTTTGCTTATAGTGAATTATTTCTTATGGTGACCTCATTTTTATGAGAATATTTCTTTCTTATTTACGTTAAATCAATGTGTTTATTTTCCCTCTCCTTCGTTATCTTGATTATCCATCAAACTTCAATGTTTTATTCCCAACAGTATTTCTTTATCCCCTTTGACATGGTGATAGTCTATAGATGTCCGCACATGGATCACTTCCCTTCTATTCACCTATTATGGGCATTCCTTTATCAAATCATCATATGGGTTCCCTAGTTTAGACTAGAATCATCAAGTACACATAGCATAGATTGCATAGTTATCAAGTCCATGGAGCATGGAGCATAGATTGCATAATAACTTTGCATTGTTTTTATTTTTATTTTTCATCGTACACTCCTTTCAATATTTTTTTTTGTACAAGATAGCACAAAAAACTCATTTTTATTTTTTTAAAGATATCACTACATGATATATGAAAATAACGTGTGGATCAAATTAAGTGCATAACATAAAGGTATACAACGCATACAATATATATGTAATAGTGTATTATGTTTACTTTGTGTATAGTTTACATATAATTGATATATATATAGAGAGAGAGATTAGTGGAGGTGTAACCCTCTTGGGTGAAACTGGTGCAGCACCTTTTATTTGAGTCATTTAGACGAAGGGTTGAGATGAAACCCTTTTTTTTCCTCTCTCTCTTGCGTGACGTTTCTCCCCATCCGAACATCCCCACCGTTCTTGCAGCCACCACTGTCCTCTCCAAGCGTCGTTCTTGTGCATCGCCGCCAATCCAATCAATCGCCGTTGCCCCCGCGAGCACAGAAGCCCCTCTGCAATCGCCAAATGCCACCCCCTCCTTCCCTCTCATCCCCATCCTCCCCTCTCTCGCCCTTGCCCTGATGTCAATATGCATTGCCCTATCGTCGACATCGATCCCCATCTGCGTTGCGCCGCCCTATCGTTGAACGATGCCATCGATGTCGATTTGCACCATTTTGTGCCACCCCACCATCAATCTGCATCGTCGAATCCACACCGTTGTCCCCATCGTTCGACGCCTCCAATCGTTTGCCGATGCCTCCAATCGTTCGTCGTTGCCCCCCATAGTTTGTTGTCGTTCCCCAACGCCACCTCTGATCAGCCGCCCAGTTCATTCACTAGTGTTCATCCAAATAAATGCCGTCACCATTCGTCGACGATCTGTTCAAAGAGAAAGATAGAGAGAGAAAATGTTAGATGAATCCTAGCTTGAGATGTAAAATGAATGACCCAAACATCAGGTTTCACCTAAGAGTTACACTTTCATTAATCTCATATATATAATGGGGTCCGATTTAATAGGGTCCTCCCCCCCCCCCCGTAAGGGGGGAGGGACCCCCTCCCCCCATCCACGTCCGTCGGATGGAGATCCGACAGGCGCGGATGATGAGCGCGGTTCAAGGGTTAAAAATTCGCTCGAACCGCCCCCCTCTCAAATCGCTCGAACCGACCGAACCCCCCTCTCCCGCTCCCCCTCTCTCTCTCTTCTCTCGGCAGCTTTCCGTTCCCTCCCCCTCTCACGCGATGGCCGTCGGGCAGTCGATTTGGCTGCGGGCGGCCAGATTCGGCTGCTCGGCATCCGATTTGACGCGGGCGGCCGGATCTGACTGCGGGCAGCCAAATTCGGCCGCTCGGCGTCTGATTTGGCACAACCGATCTGGCGCGGGAGGTCGGATCTGCTGCTCAGCTGTCGGATTTAGCTGCGAGCGGCAGATCCGACCGCTTGGCGTCCGATCTAGCGCGACGGTCGAATTTGGCCGCCCAGCGGCCGAGCTAGCGTGGGCCGATCTGGCTGCGGGCGACCGGATCCGCCGATCGGCCGCTGGGAGGTTAGATCTGGCCGCTCGAGCAATCGATCTGGCCGCTCGAGCAACCGATCTGGACGCCCGCAGCCAGATCGGCTACGGGCGGCTAGATCCGGCCAACCACGCGGCTGATCTGGCCGCCCGCAGCTAGATCGGCCACGCGGTTGGTCGAATCTAGCCGCCCGCGACCAGATCTACCGCTGGGAGGTCAGATCCGGCCGCCCGGGTGGCTTGATGTGGCCTCTTGCGACCGGATCTGACCTCCCAGCGGCCGATCTGGCTGCGGGCGGCTAGATCCGGCCAACCGCGACCAGATCGGCCACCCACGAGATCGACCGTTGCTGGCCCGCGAGATCGATTGCTGGTCACGTCGAGGTTTCACGGCCATCGAGGCATCGATGCACGGTCTTTGCTGCCGCCTCGTGGTCATCGTTGTCACCACAGCGTCTTCGCCGTCGCTAGTGGTTCGCCTCCGCTCTCGTCGTCGCCGCATCGTCTTCTTCGATTTTTTCACTGAACCGTGCACATTTTTTCCCTCGATGAACCGAACAGCTCATTTTACTCGTTAGAGGGGGATGTCATTAAACCCATATATATATATATATATAATGAGCTAATAAGGTCTAATTTTATTTTTAGACTGGTATAATAATTAATAGTTCATGTTTGCATTCAAATATATTCGTACAAGGTTATATATTAAAATATATGATAATATCTTTTTCTGCAACTTATATTTACATCTTCTTTCTAAATGGTATTTGAAATTAAGAATATTTATGCTAGAAAATTATACTAAAATTTGCCATAATAAAATAACAATAAAAGAAAAGGCATGCTAAAAAAATAAACAAAAATAAGAATAAAAGAGAGCATTAAAAAGTCAATGAGAAAAAATAGTTGCTTATAGGTATAAAAAATTTATGACATTCATTAATAAGAACTATTCAACTTGGTTTAACTAATAGAATTTATATAATCAATATACTAATAATAAGAGTTTAGAAAAACCATGGGAGTGACAAGGTTAACTACACCCTAGCTCCATCACTTGACTCCCACACTGATATTCTCGTCACGCATCTTCTTTCTAGTGTGACATTTCAGCACTCCCCCCCTTGATGAACCTTCTCATGGTGGCCTCACTTTGATTAAGCAAAAGTTTTTCTTTTTTTGGTAGTATGAGTGCTTGTTGGATTATCAATGATCCATGTTGGTTATGTTGCAGAGTCAGAAATAGGCAGGCAAAGTGGTCGATCATGGACTCCTATCTTTAATTTAATTAAGTCCTCTCTCTTATCGACACGTTTTTGAGCTATTGACTCTCCGCGAGCACATTGCTTGAATTTCTATTAACAACATTTCAATTGGGGGAATTAAAACCCACGAGCGCGTTGCTCCTTACAAGAGAGATGCATCTCAGAGGGATGGTTAAGTTATGCGGAGGCCTCGTGTGTCACTCAAAGCCAAGGTCTTTACTTGACTGACGTGATATAACATGATTCTCACTTGGACTATTCTCACTTGGACGTGATATAACATGCCTAACACAGGCACTTTGTGTGCTTTATTGGGGACGGATGAGAATGTTATCTATCTATTTTTCAAGTACCAAAGATTTTCTCATAGTCTAGATCTTTTGGTAGGCATTAGAATTTCTCGGTCGTCGGGTCAACCGTCGGCGATCGTAATGGTAGTTATTTGGGTCATTTGACTTTGGAAAATCAGGAGATTTTTTTTCTACAAGGAGAGATGCCATATGGAGAATATATTTTTTTTGCAAGCTTTCAATATTTGAAAAGCGATATCGATGTTCCAACTCACATGGTGATAACGATTATGTGCACTATTTACATGTTGAAGGTCGGTCCGTCGAATTCAATTAATTCGGTAAGTCTTTTTCGTATCGCCAGACTTATAATAAGAATTTTATGCATTCACAAATAATCAAATTTGAAATTTTACTTAAGTGAGAATGAATCATTTATCACTTTTCAACCCTTTTGAAGAATATTTTACATTACGGCTCTATTTGGCATAATTAATGGTTTGACGAGCGGATAGCGATTTAACGAGCGAATAGTGGATAGCGAATGATGATTAGCGGTTATGATTCATTTAAGATATTAATAAATAAGCATTTGTTAAATTTAGCGATGGAATTAGCAGATGAATATAAAATGACATAATTAGACATATAATAAATTATTCAATTCAATCGCTATACGTATTAAAATTTAATAAATAGATAATTAATATCTCAATGAAATAAAATAAATTTTCACAAGTAAATATTTTATTAAAATATATTTATAATACATTTTATATAGTTCATACATGATCTAAAAATATTAATTATTAAATTAATTTTATATCCATTGTTATAAATAAATATTTTGTAATTAATTAAATATGAATATAAAAGGAATAATGTTGAATGGTGATAAAATAAAAATTATAAAATCATAAGATAAATTGAAAAAGAAATAATACATTTGAATAATGATAAAATCGAAAAAAAATATGAACCTCTAAACACTAGTAGAAGTAGCTTTTCAAATTTTTCATTCAAAACGTTAAACTCTACTTGACTATGTGTGCAACCAAATAGATAAAATAGTGTTTCGACCACTAAACGCTACTTCAAATGCTATTTTTGGCATTGCCAAACAAAACCTACATCTTTATGCTCGGCGAATGGGGATAAGATAGTAGCATAATTGACAAACATATTTTTCCTTTTCTGACATTTTCTTTCCTTCATTGGTGTTGTTCTCTTTGCATAATACACACTTGTACACCATTGATTATTAATGGGTAAATTTCACTAAATGCCTTCTAACTTTGCCCATTCTCTAAACCATGGTGGGTCGTGGGGATCAGTGCCATGTACCTCGCACTGGGTGGTAACATCCCTCAGTGAAAATGACTTCCCACTAGACGGCATCATCCGTAAGAGGAGTGCCTCATATAAGGTTGTCAATAACTCCTCAAGGAAAGTCTCACACAAGGCTGTCATAACTTCCTACATAGGTAGAAAGTTACAACCCTCATTTTTTTTATTAAATCATGAACCTATTTTTTTATCACTTAGATCAATCAAGGATGTAGGGTACAACAATGACTCCATATCATTGTTCATCAGTAATCAATCAAGTGGACAAAATCTTATTTAGATTAAGGTCATATTCCTTCTGTCTAAATATCGGACGCCCGAAAGGTTATGGTTCATTTAGTGGTTGTCCGAAAGAGGAGCGAACGTCCGTTTTGTATCAAAAAGGGGTGTAGTCATTTGTTCTGAGTTCATCCATCGATAGTTCGCCATATGTGAATCCGCCGATCGTAAGATTTTCAATCTTCCATCATAAGGAGATTTTCGAACTTCTAGTCGATCGAAACTTGACCAGTCATCTGCTGGAAACTGTGTCATCTTCTCGGCCGGTTGGGGATGATTTCGCTTTTCACCGTTGGAAGACTTTTTCAATATGATATTCCAAATCAATCGTCCAAAAGAGTTTCAAACTTTCACTCTGGTCCAGATCGATCGTCCGATAGAGTTTCGAACGTCTGATATGTCATGTCGCTATGCTCTTGCCGAGATTAATTATACTTTGATCGTAATAGGAAAAATAGAAGGATATGATGATGGGAGAATTTCATATGCCTAGTGAAGAGCGGGGGTCATCCGCGTTTGGGATTGAACATTAGGTAGGGAATTCAATGCCCTCAATAGCAAGAAAATTAAGCATAAAGATAAACACAGATTGGGTCAAACATTTTGAATTATAATTTTTATCACTACTCTTACATATTTCCTGTATATTCGATTGTAGAGTTTATGGAGAAATAATCAAGCTATAATTGTATAATAAATTACCTCCAATTACGTGTAGGAATCATCATCAGATATATTGGGTCTATAATAACACTATAAGGCCAGATCATTACAAACATTTTCCTTATGACTTAATGGTTGAGTCATAATGTAGGTA
Organism: Pontederia crassipes; assembly: GCA_030549335.1. Classification (NCBI taxonomy): domain Eukaryota; kingdom Viridiplantae; phylum Streptophyta; class Magnoliopsida; order Commelinales; family Pontederiaceae; genus Pontederia; species Pontederia crassipes. The sequence continues at coordinate 45,687,627 of CM060190.1, forward strand.
ATCAATGTCATACGTGTCACTACTAGTATTTTTTTTTTCCAGTATGCAATTTACATCTAGCTGTGGGCATCACGTTTTCCTTGTTGCCAAATCAACCTCTTAAGATTTGTGCCCACTCTCTTTATTTAACAATCAACATGACAGCACTCTAAACATAGAATTCTTAATATTTGTAGTCACTTACAGGTTACCGCAGCATCACAATTTCAAATAATTTAATTGAGTGTAATAGGTTATTAACAGTTATGATTTTGTGCATGTCATTATGAACACAGCTACAGTGGCTAATCTGGATTTATCTAAGAAAATCAACAGGGCTCCATATGGTCATTAATCAAGTTTACGGCACAAAATCATGCGCGAGTGGTAAGGACCAACATGATAAGCCAAATATGTGCCCCTTGAAAATAAGTTAATATATACAATATGCATGTCTAGGTAAAATAATCATTGAACAGTAGCACACGAGTAAGGACAACATCACGACAGATCTCACAGGATATTAACCATCGAGAGTTAAGCCATTATCATCGCAGATGAGGCAAGATGCACATCATTCATGAATTTCTTGTGAGGTTCAACTCGGTGAAACAAAGCATTTGAGTAGGATGAAGCCCACAGGTTTAATGTATCTCATTATTCAAGGTTGATCCAGAGGATTCTCTTACTCATTTCAACATGATTTTTTTAATATTAAACTAGTGCTTAAAATATGCAAATCATTCAAGAAATTAAGGATAAAAAGAATCATTTCATCCGAAAATGAATTCTTGGCATATCAAAGTACCACGAGATTAGTTGGCACTTGGTAGCATTATATAGATGGATATAATGTTTGTCATCCCTACTTGTTCAGGGAGGGCAAATCTCCCTCTGTCCATGGTCTTCCATTTTTCGTTCGATGTGACGACTTTCTACTTGGTTTGGCATCATATAAGGTGAATTCAAAAAATTAATTGTTTAAATTCAAATTCAAATTTTCAATGGAAACCAACATTCCAAAAAATAAACTAATTCTAAAAATTTTTAAAAATTTCGACATGACGTATGCGTAAATTCGCCTATTCGTCATGTAAAACAGTTTGTATATGTCTCATCACAAACAATTAACTTCAAAATTTTAATCATCACATGCAATTATAAGGACATTACTAACAATTCAACAAATAGTTAAAATGATGGGACACATGTTCAAAATAGTGAGTCTCAAGTTCACTCTCGAATCAAAATCACGAGTTAGATGTTCGTAAACCATATAACGTGAGCGTCCTTCGCTCCACACAATTATCCAACATTTTTAAAATCTTTCAAAACATTCATCAAGTAATAAATCTGTATAAGAAAGACTCCATCAACACAAAGTTAACTATTCAATGACCACGCCTCTCACGTATGCTCATTTTCTAGCCCCTTTATATTCTTTATTTTATGCTATGCAAACTTTCATTCATTACCTAAAAAAAATTAAATAAAAGGAGTGAGCATAAAGAGGCCCAGTGAGTGAAATGAGTATCTCAAATATTAAAACAATGAAGGGAAAAATAGCCTTTTCATTTTTAAAAATTATTCCAAATCATTTTCAATTCTTCAAGAAAATTCATTTAAATAATAATCATACCAAAATGAATGATATGAGTGCACATGCATGGTAATAAAATAATATCATAAAACTTGAAAAAATATCATCAAACACGAATATTCATACCACTCATCAATCGAGTGCTTTTTCACACATCCCTCGTGTCACTATATCGTCACAGGGTGGTTATTCTAATTCCGTCCCTCGTGTCACTATATTTTTACAGGACGTTGAACCGCTCCTCATGTCGCTATATCAACATAGAGCTTTTTCTTTTCTTTCTCCATTTCATCCCTCGTGTCACTATATCGCCACAGGATGATTGTTCTAATTCCACCATTCGTGTCACTATATCGACACAATGTGTTGAACCTGCTCATCGTGTCACTATATCATTAGAAACCATCATATAAACTTTTCTTTTCAAAAAATCATAATAAACTTCGACAGCTTTCCAAAATTCATAATAAAATATCATTAGTCATATGATGATACACATATAAAGCATACAATTATATGAACATGCATGAAGGAAAAAAATCCATTCCACATTGGGTGGAACAATGTCATCACCGAGTTAAGTAATTTATGTCAATTGAGATAAATTCCCTCACATTAGATTCGTCGAGTCCCCAAATTATCCCCTCGTTCGAATCCAATCAAAAATAAACACAATCTATTATATCCATTACTTGATAAATTAATATTATAAAAATTTAATTAATAATTCACTCTTCGCAAAAACTCAACGTACTTATAATAAGCTAAGTCGTATTATGGATTTGCTAAAATATTTACCGAGAAGGAAAAGAATGCCTCGTCGTCTAGTAACCACCTAATCGAATCTAAACAATCGAACCGTCGTCTCTAATTAACAACCCCTATAAACGAAGTTCAAATTAATTTTTAAGACAACTTCCAATTAGAACATTCACTACATTATAAAACATTACTTCTATTATCTGAGCACTCATACCACAACCACTGTAGCCATCATTATTAAAATCACCGCCGCACTCGTCAAAACGTCGAAAGGCCACCGAATGTCTTATTCATCCATAATAAAATAAGTTACTTTAAATTTATTCACATAATTAAAATCCAATCAAATGCACATTCTCATTCTCTTACCAACCACGATACGAGAACGATTCGCTAGAAAGGTCGCCGGAGAACGATCGGAGTCCGAAACCTACGAACCTAAAAAGAATTAGTGACTAGTTATTATATGGACAACAATCTAATTTCTTTTTGCCTCATTACGTAGGTGAGCTTGGCCGGAGTTCCCTGTCGGTTCGTCGGAAAGGTCATCGGAAACATTTGTCGAAAAACCCTGAATCGATCTCCTACGTGATTTGGAATAAGAACACATTTAAAACCCCTCAAAATGATCCTAATCGACCTGAGAATGATGTACAACTCACTAGGAGAAGGATTGGTGAGAATCGGAGCTGAAATCGTCGCTAGAATCATCGTCGGCAAAATTTTTATTTTCTCATGTTCTAAGCTTGTTGTGTCATGTATAGTGGACCGATCATCTCGTAACTCATGTCAAAATATTTGTCTCATCGTCCTCTTTCTATCAGTATCTATCTGCGAAAAATGGTGGTTGGATGGAGGAGAACGGAGCGCCGGAAGAGACGGTGGCTGGAGACCTCGTGCGGGGTACTGTAGCAGGTTGGGGGTGGGGGAAGAAGACGATCCATTTTTTTCTTTCTTTTTTCCACGCGTCGCTTTATTTTTTTCTTTTCTGCTGTCCTTTCTTGCACAATGTGGAAAATGCTCTTAACTTTTAAATAAATTCCACCCTTTTTTTTTAAACGTTACATCTAACATCGGAGAGCAAATGCGCAATTCGCTGAGTTATTAAAAAAATTACGACCAAAGTCAACCGATTTGCAGAGCATGCAGCCTAGCCAGCAATATTGATACCTCCTCATTCACGACGGTGCTCCTATGACCTCTCGCGATGACGCTCCTACCTCCTCACTTGTGATGGCCTACAAATCTCGTCAGTCCTCCTCGTTCACTGCCACAGAGCTAGCTCACTGCCCCACATCTCGCCTGCAGAACACGTTGGTTCGCTCACCGTCGCAAAGGTAGCTCACTAATGACTTCACTCACTAGCGCATTCTTTACACATCCCGCCTGTGGATTTCACCGGTCCTCCGCCGCACATATATGCTCGTCGCCTCCACCTTTTGCGGTGCTTGCCCTGTGACCAACACCCATGATGAAAACATGCAAAGCACGCAACAGTTCGTAGATAGTCTGACCCCACGGAGGAGCCCTTTTTAAAATATTCTTGCATGGTTGGCTCAGCGTCATCCATCGGTAGGATCTAGCTCCAGTGTTACAACTTCGTTCTCCAACATCGATGCCCACTACAAGAAAAATGACATTTAGCGATCATAATTAACGAAAAAAATTTGAATCTAGTTATTAAACATTATTATTAACAATCAGAAAAAATTTTAATTGTCAACAATAAGGATAATCCTTAATATTTTTATGACTGGTCATTAAAAATTAATTATAACAATAAGATTGAACTTGACGTTAAAATATTTAGATTAACAACTATTAATATATTGATTAATCAAAATAGTATTAGTACTATTTAGAAGATATACTTCTTTATATTATGGTTTCTTATTTAAATTTATTTTTTCACTCCATATTCTTTCTTCTCGAGTAATAATATTATTTATTATTCTAAGATTCAAAATAGAAATAAAAATTTTAATTATATTTTATGTTTTAATATTATTTTTAAGTTTCAATATATTAATAAAAGATAAACAAATATCTTAGCTTTTAATTTTTAATAGTTATTTTTGTTAATAATAAATAAAGAATATTTATGATTTATTATTTTAAGATAAAAGCTAAAAAAACTTTTGCAACTTACGTTGTCATTGGCGCGGCTACGGCAGGTCGTCTTCTTCCCTCGCACACGCCGACAACGACTTCTTCTGCAAGCAGGTGCGTCCGTTATCGTCTTCCTCTTCATCCCTCGCACACGTCGGCAACGGCTGATAAACTTCGGCGTGGCTTTAGCGGCGAGAAGCGGCACTCGGGCGACCACTTCTCGCACTAGGCGGCCATCGGGATCGCCTATCATGAAACGCGTGTGAGGCAGCCCTCGGCGGCCGCCTCTCGTGCTGGGGCCGCCTCTGCGCGTGAGGCAGCTTCGGCAGTCGCATCACGAGCAGAAGCGGCCCCGAGGGCCGCCCCAGCGCGAGAAGCGGCCGCCAAGGGCCACCTCTGCGTGTGAGGCAAATTCGGCGGCCGCCTCAGCCTGCCTCCACGCCTGAGGTGGTCGCCGACCCTTTCTCACGTTTGGTTCGGCTGCCGGCGGCACTTCGTTTCTGTCCATTTTTTTGCTGAGTTGGAAGCTCCATATGTGTCATGTAATGCTGAGTTTGAAGCTCCACAGTTGTCGTGCAAAGCTGTTTGAAGCTCCTGTGTGGCCCCTCTTTGGTCTCCACAAGAAATTTGATTGTCTCCACAAGAAAATTTGATTATCTACCTAAGCTTCATTAGCCCTTATAGTTATGGAGACGATTGAAAGAAGTTCAATAAAAGTTTTATTTTGCCTAAACTTTATAACTCTTTGTATTTGATTAGTTATGCACATTATAGATAAATAATTTTTTTTCGTGAATTAACTGTGTAAACTTGTGAAATGTCATTTACCACATTATTCACGTGAACAAGTTATTCAACCTTTTTTTACTTGGTTTATTATAAAAAAATGAAGGGCCAAGGATTAGGTTGGTGGACAATGCAAATAGACATCAAGCATATAAATTAATCATATTTTTTTCATGTTTCTTGACTGACATTCAATTTGAAAAAAAATGGTCAAATCTTTTTACGTAGACTCTTTCCACTTGCATGACACATTTTTTATACGAAAATCATTATAATTTCATAACTTAATTAAGAAGTAAGCTTAATTTATGATTCTGATTTTTCAATTGATCTTTATGAAATGTGTATTAATATGACATTATTTTTTTAGGTTTAAATACAAGAGATTGTACAAGCCGAACCTTTGGATTTTGTGGTGGAATTATGATAAAATAAATAAAAAATAATAATTTTTCGAAGCATGAATTATTGGATAAGTTACGTAAAAAAAATAAATTATTAAAAAAAACATGTAGCTTCTATGAAAGGTCAATTATAATCAACAATCTAATGATCAAAATTTAACAACATCACGCTCTTGTAAATAATTATATGAAGCATAAGATTAGTAAGAATAAAAATTATGATTTATGTGTTATTTTATTATACATTTTTTATTTTAATAAATTTTAAATATAATTATAACCTTTTTTTGAAGCAACAATGACTATATTTGGCAGACTGAAATTTTTTTATTGGTGATTACACTATCTTAGTTGCTTCTAAGTAAATTTATTTTTAGTTATTGTCAATAGTAATTATCATTTTTATTTTATGGATTCTTTATGAATGTTCGTTGGATTGGAAAGGAAGATGAACGGAAGAAAAATATTCCTATATTTTTTTGTACATGTTCTTTTAGAAGAGTTATTTGAAATTTTGAAAACATTTGAATTAAAATGTTGGATGCTACATATGAATATTCAAGTTAAATATTGTATGAATAATTAATTTGATGCTTGATGTTTTGAACATAAATGAGTTTGACTTATCAAATATAGAATTTTAAAATTTTAAAGATGTATTGATGATCTTATATTTGTCCCCATTAATAATAATAATAATAGTAATAATAATAATAATAATAATAATAATAATAATAATAATAATAATAATAATCATCATCATCATCCTCCTCCTCCTCCTCCTCCTCCTCCTCCTCCTCCTCCTCCTCCTCCTCATCATCATCATCATCATCATCATGTTTATAGCGACAAGAAAAGTGGCCCTTAAAATTTCTTCTAACACATAAATAATGTCTTAGCAACAAGTTGAATTGACGTTATAAGTTATATAGGGATCAACATACTAGTCGGTATTAAATTTTTAAGGAAGAGAATTATGATGATCCTTAAAATGAGTCAACGGTTAGTTATTAATATTGGACGCTAAAAATTTCTTTTTACACATAAATAATGTCTTAGCGACAAGTTGAGTTGATGTTATAAGTTATATAGGAATCAACATACCATTCGGTATTAAATTTTTAAGGAAGAGAACCATGATGGTCCCTAAAATGAGTCAACGGCTAGTTATTAATACTGGACGCTAAAATCTTATAACAAAAGGACCTAATATTTTTTAGCAGTGGGACCTATAGTGAAGAGTCGCAACCAATTTTTTCTTGACGTTGATAGGTATTAGTTATGATAATTTTTAACGACTATATATCTCTTCGCTAATGACTCAATTTCTTCTGGTGCTCTCTTCAGGCACCTTCGACAATGTTCGCGCACACTCCTGCTTGGATTCTTCACCGTCTGTTTCGCCTTTGAGCACCCGCAAGCTCTCTCGACAGGGGGAGTCGACGGACACATATGAAATCTGCAACATCTCAAGCAAGCAGGGACGAAACTAGCCCCTTTTTGAGATCCCTATGTAATATGCTATGTAGATAAGTAAGAAAATAAAAATATATATTAATGTATATATACTCGCCCCCCCTTGAGATTAGAGTCTGTAACAACCTGAATTTTTAGAAAATAAATAAAGGATATTTATTTTTATTTAATGGATTTGAAATTTTCAATGTCAGTATTTTGAAATTAATTAATTCCGAAATTGATGGAAATTGTGAGATAAGAAGGAGAAGAGGATAGAATTTGAATAAAGATAGAATTGTTATGGAGATTAAGCATGGATTTATGAATTAAATTCGGATTTAAATAAATTTGAATAATTAAGAAGTGATTAGTATGGATGGCCAAGATTGATTCTAAAAGAGTCCAAGGTTTAATAGAATTGATGTCTCAAATTTGCACCTATAAATAGGCATTAAAGGGTGGCTGGAAACCCCTTTCCCCGCCAAACAGAATTCTGCCCACAAATTCTCTTTTTCCTCTCGTTTGCACGTGAACTGAGGCACCCCAAGGATGTGTGGTGGCTGATTTTGAAGTCGGCACATAGGAGAAGAAGTTCCAGGTGGTGGCCGCGAGTTTCGGAGTGAGGACTGAGAGCAATCGCCGGCCAAAGTTCGGCGTTCGTGTAGATTTTCAGAGAAGGGAATCCAATTGGTTTTTCAGCCAACTTTAGGTACGTAGGGAGAATCCCTATGTCGTCAATTTTTCATGACATGAAACCTTAATCTCTTCTTCTTTGTACCAAGATTCCATTGATATATCATATATATAGTTTAGACATCGTATGACATAATTATGATGGTCGGAAAGTCCCGTCAGAACGCACTTCTCCGTCGATGGCAGAACCTGGACCGGGTTCTGCTGTGCCCGACTTGGATTTGGTTAAATCCGGACTGAATTAGATTCAGAACCGGATCGAGTTGCTCAACCCGGCCCGGTTCCTATTGGCTCGACTCGAGTTCTAGCTTCGTCTCGACTCGGGATTGCAACGCAATTCGATTAAACGTGAACCGGCTGACCCGGCCCGGTTTGCCCTGATCGAGGTAATATTGATCGTTCCCGAACATGGCCCGAGTTTCATCCGACGCGGGTCGGGTTCTAGGGATAGAAATCGTAATTTTGGGTAAACTGTTATAGAAAATTGAATAGTTATCATAGTTTATTGTTCATGATTATCCCTGATTATATCACAAAAAGATTTGATCTCATCATATCTTTTAGATTTGATTTGAGATTATCTTTTTTGTTACCTTATCAGATCCTATTATCTATCATGATATTGATCCAGTAGCTTTCCCCTGATTGGGTCCTTGTCTAGCCTAATGTAAATTGTTAAAGATAGGTCTTTAGGTTAAATAAGATAAAAGATAAAAACTACTGGGTCTTCATGTTCTCCGATTGTCCCTAAGCCTCTTGGGTCATTATTGTTATAGTATTGTATGGGGCAGATAGTGTACCTAAAAGTTTGAGACGTCATCCTTTAGAGAAACTATGACTGTCCTGTGATGGCCATGGTCCCTCGTCATCACGAACTTATTGTTAGCGCTACTATTGGAGGACAGCTTGTCGTGATTTGATCTCTCACTGACCTATATGAAAGAGACATAGAGTTTCTCATAATTGGCTGAGCGCTCCCTAATTGAATTGAATTGAACCCTGGTCATTCGGATTTTGACGTTGATTGGCTTTGCCTCCATCTATTGAATTGAATAGAAATTAGTATCGGCCAATTACCACAGATATTGATAATAGTAAATTATTAAATTAGATAGGTGTCATAGTGATCAAGCATAGTTGATATTTGCTATTGATTGATCCATTGATCTCTTAGTTACATGATCTCCTTTTTATTGATTCATGCTCTTATTGATCTATTATTTTATTATTGAGCTCTTCTTATATAGTCTTATCATGTGCTATATTATTTATTGCTTCTTACCGATTATTGATATTTGAGCACCATTGATCTTTTATTTATCGTTATGGTTAGACCCTACGTACTGAGTATTTTTATACTCATGAGTTTTTTCCTGCATCTGGATTCATGCAGGTGAGATGATAGAAGATGGTGATGCACGTGATCAGGCTCAGTGACAAAGATGTTGCACATGGTGTAGGATTTAATCATACTAGATTATTGGATTAGTTTTTATTTTTCGCATATTTAGTATGATGGAGTCATAGACGTTTTCAGCTCCTTGATATTATATTATTAGACGATCTTATTTTCGCATTTATAGAGTTTATTTTCCGCAAAAATTATTTACATATGATTGCGTAGCGCCTTTGGGACGACTCTGAGCACGTGATAGTCACGTGGGTCTCAAGACGTAGAGTCTAATTTCGTTACTGCAGGCAGGTGCATGATGATGATGGAGGCAGTTGCAGGATGATGATGGAGGTGGTTTTGAAGGAGCATGGAAAGTGGACTTCTACTGCTGGCCTAGGAGTAAAGATGGACAAACGGACCGTGCTCGGGCCGGTCAACCCGTGTTTGACCGTACCGCGGGCCGTGTCGTGCCAACATGGCTCGTTTTGAAAACGGGTCGTGTCATGCCACACGGTCCGTTTTGAACCCCGGTACGGTCTGGACTTAGTGATTAGTGAGTGTAGTGAGTAGTGACTAGTGAGTATAGTGAGTAGTGACTACTTTAATTATTATATAAACAATTATATAGTTAAATTTTTAAATTCGTGAAGTCATTAATTTATAATTATTAAGTAAATAAATTTGTAAAATAAACAATTGAGTATTAAGTAATAACTAATAGGTTATAACTTATAACTTATAACCTTATACATAAAATTATTTGGTAAGTATTTAATAAATATATATTAGTAATATTAGTATACTTGTAATCTAGAATAGATAGTTAAGTACTAATTTACTAATTACTATATACTAAGTTTTAACTAGGTTATATTAAGTAAATTAGTATTTAACTATCTTATAACCAACATACTATATAGTGTAATAGTATATACTATATTACTATGTTACAACTAAACGAAACTATACTAAGTGAACTAGTACTTAAATGAAATTATAATATGACTTTAGTTTAGTGACTACCGACTACTTTAATTATTATTATATAATAATTATATAGTTATAATTTTCAAACTCTCATTGAGTAATCATGGTATTATATTCTCAACAGTCGCTATTTAGATCAATTTCAAGAGAAAAGATAGTATCATTCGAAATGAATCTAAGAATGACTATTGAGAAAATGATACCTTAATTATTTAATGAGAGAATATGAGATATAGAGAAAGGGAGGGATGTAATCATGTAGTCATTTGGAGAAGAAGAGGAGAGGAGAGGAGATTGAGAGAGAGAGAGTGAGAGTATGAGAGAGATGAGGGGAAAAATAATGAAAGTGATGAAGAAAGGGGAGGAGTTCGATCGTGATCATGTTGTCAAATCGAAACAACATGGGCCGTATAATTTTAGCGCGAATTGTATTATGCATCATGCGTGATCCGTGTCCGTGCCAAAACGGACCGTGTCGTGCCGGATCTATGTTCACCGTGCCCGGACCGTGTCATGTTAATAGTGCAGAAGGACGATCTGACACGAAATGGCACGACATAGTTTGTGTGTCCATGCGCGGACCGTGTCCGTACTGAGCCGGACGGACACGACTTTTGGATGGGCCGGCAACGTTCCGAGCTGTGCGGCTCGTCCGAAATTCCATCTCTTCCTAGGAGTTAGATGGAGGTGGTAAAGACGTGGCTGGCAATGCACACTGAGTTCGAGTCGCTGGAGGTTGTAAAGGCGTTGGTCGTCTCCCTATGAAACTACGAACCGGACGATTTTGGTCACGTCCTTATGAACTGGAGCAATATTTTTCTAATCACGCAGTGAACCGCGCACTTTTCAATCAAGCGTCTGATGGAAAATGAATGGCCATGAATGCATGGAGGATGGTCCTCCCTGAACAAGAAAAAACATTATATCCTACTTCTTTTTCTTCTTCTCTGTCCTTTGTCCTCGTGGGACGGACGGCGGGAGGAACTAGGAAGGAAGGAATGTATGCAACTGCCATATCACTTAATCAGCTCGTTTTAAATTTAGGCCGCTCCTGCATTTTGCAAATCACTTAATTTGATTCAAATGAAGAAAAGAAAAGAGAAGAAAAAAACAAAAGAAGTACAAGTTTCCGCGAAGAGGCGATATTTTTTATATATAATCTAATGGTAATGGGGCTGCGTGCAAAAACGTGATCAACGAGCAAAACGCAATAAACTATATATGAATTCTCTCTCTCTCTCTCTCTCCCCCCTCTCTTTTTCTCCTGTTTGGCCCCTTTCTCACGTCTCTGTTCGGAACCCGACATCACATCGACATGCCCTTATCAACACTGTCGCGCGGTTGCATGCTCTCACTTATTTAGTTAACGGAAACCTCCCACCCAGCCACAGCATTACCAAGGGGTGCGGGGGGAGAGAGAGAGAGTGATCAGAGATGTTTACTCTCTCCCTGCTGCATCATCTCGTCATCTTGGCGTTCCCCTTCAAGTCCATCCACCGAAAGTTCGCGTCGAGCTCCGTTGGGGATGCGACTCCGTCGACTTCCTCCTCCGACGGCGGTGGCGGCAGAGGAGACTGCGCCATCTGCCTGGCCGCGATCGCCGGAGGTGAAGAAACCGGAGACCTCAGATGCCGGCATGCCTTCCACAAGCTCTGCCTTGATCAATGGTTGGAGAACCGGGGGAGGACTTGCCCCCTGTGCAGGGACTACATACGCGGAGAGGAGGGGCCTTCCGGCGGTGGCGCCGGCAGCGGCGCCGCCGAGCTCATCGTGTTCTACCCCTTCGATGATTTTGGATGCGATGACGATTGGTGGATAAGATGATCGATCAGCATCGTATTTACGTACTCTAGTGTATGAATTGGAAAGCCTACGAAGAATTGATTGGGTCTCTCGTGCGTGTCTCAGACTCAGAGCCTCCCCATGTAACGTCGTAACCACGAGGCCCACGTGCGACAGTGATAGAACAAACATAAGAATAAATGTGCGGCAGCGTATACTTGTCTACGTTTATAACGCACTTTGTTAGATTTGTATTTTGTTAAGTAACACGTGGAGATCGCTTCACATAGATATCATATGAGGTCATTTTTCTTTATCGTGCTACACGATCCAAATCAAATTACTTTTTCTGCATCTCACTCTACACCTTCCTATACAGCGCTTATTTTTTTATTATTTAATTAATTTAATAATTATAATTTATTATTAAATTGATTATATATCTCTTACATGAAATAATATATATTTTTTGGATAATTTGATAATAAAAATATATCATTTAAAGATAAATAAATTACAGCCGTTGAATAGTCATATTTATTAACGTGTCCTCATCATGACTATCGAATAATTCATTGATCTTCATTTTAATCATCTTTATTATTTAACATATACTTTAAATTAATATATAATTATTTTATTAATTTAATAAGTAAAATTAGTGCTTACGTCAAATTGCTCTGCATATGCATTTTATATTTTCTTTTCTCATTATATGTTTTCTTATTAAATATTCCCAGAGATCAACATTTCGAATATTTTCCTTCCGAGAAAGACAAAAGAGTTGGGGGTGTTTGGTTTAAGCTTTTAAGTTTATAAGTGACTTATAAGAATTTTTAGAATTTTCTTGAATTGATAAGAACTTATTTTATTTAATTATAAGTTAGGAAAAATAAGTTGAGACTAACTTATTTTGTGAAAGGAAAAAAGCTGATTAATTTAATCAATAAACATACTATTTTACTCTTAAAATATACATAACTTTAATTCACATATTTCATCTATTATAATATTAAGATTTTTTTTATCATTTGACTAAGATAATAACTTATAAGTTTTTCTTACCAAACATGTAATTGCTTATTTTTTAAAAATAATTTCAACTATTAAATTACTTATAACATTCTAACTTATGAATTATTTTATATCAGCTAAAGTTTTGTTTGACTAGCTTATAAGTCACTTATAAGTTAGTTTGTAAAAATTTTCATGTTTAGTAATTTTAAAAATGACTGATAATAAGATATCAAATTTACTTATACGTAAAAAAAAGCAAGGGGAGGACTATTTATTTTTTATAAAAAAATAAGTCACTAAGTTGTATCATAAATAACTAATTATTATTAATATAAATAGTTTTATCCAAACGTGTAAAAAAATGATAAAATTGAAAAAAAATATAAACCTCTAAATCTAAGCGTTAATAGAAGTAGTTTTTTTAATATTTTTCATTCAAATAGTTAAACTCTACTTATTTACGTCTCTTATCAAATAGGAAAAATAACGTTTGAACATTTAAACGCCACTTCAAATGCTCTGACATTGCCAAAGAATGTTGGTGAGCACAAACAATAGTATACATTTTAGATATTCGAGCTTATATCTTTTTTTTTCTTGTGAAGGTTCAAAATGCTTATCATTAGACTTCCAATTGGACTTATTAACTCCTTTAAACGTTGTTCAGACTCTTTGGCAAGCACTTGGGGGTGTTTGGATGATAAACACCCCGAGTGACGATAACTTGTCACATGACCATTTTGTTGAACTTGAAAGCAAGAACTTACATTTATTTTTACTTTTTACTTTTTTATTTTATTTATTTCTTAATATATATATATATACATTATTATTTAGCTTATAAACTAAATTATTTAATTTTATTAATTAAAAATATTTTATTAATTAGTTAAAATATTTTGCATAGTATTATAGTGTAATAAAATTATTAAAAAATCATATTAATTAATTGAATTGATGTAAATATTATATTTAATGTATTATAGTATGAATTAAATAAAATTAATGTAATATCTTATGTATAATATTATATTTATTATAATAGAATTTTATTAATTAAAATGTTCAATTGGTTTTAGAAAAAATATATTATATTTGAATCTTCACATTTACAAACTTTTAAATAAGCAAATATATATAATATTTTTTATTTACTATTATTTTATACCTCATAAAATAATAAATAATAAAATAATAATTTATATCCTTAGTTCTTACTTTTTATTTAAAAATTCACTAAAACTTATTTATCAAATTAACTTATTAAATTTCCATCATTATATTTCTTATCCAAACATCCGCTAAAATTTTTTTATCTAATCGATTAATTTTTAAAAACTAACAAGAACTTAAAATTTTCATCCAAACACAATCTTGACGAATAATATCATAAACTAAAATATCTTGTGAGACACTGATAAGTTCAATCTAAACTTTTTAAATTCTTCTTTTAACATCCTTTTTTTATTAATGTTCTCATTTTTGTTGATCCTAATAAGTCGATATAGTTTTAAACTTCTTTGAGGATGTAATAAAAAAATATTTCTTAGTAGGTTTGTTTATGATAAACATGTCAATGTTAGTTGCAACTAAAGTTATAGACACTTACCTAACACTACACTAGGAATATAGGATATTAAGGCTATTAGAAACTGAAAGTATGTCTTACTAGTGATTCAAATTATCTGTTAATATAAGACAACACCACCACATTGTCATAATCTCGAAGTTCTTCCAAAAATAAAAAACATTCAATTACTTTTCAGAACAATCACATGAATATATATATATATATATATATATATATATATCGGCCTCCTCGTGTGTGTGACCTCTTAAATTTCCTGGACAAACAAAGTGGAAAGAGGGCCTTGGACTCTTTATTTTCCTTGCAAAAGGTGTTTAAATGAAGGCATCAGATACATCACACAGCAATCAGAAACAGTTACACATAATTTTCCAAAATACAAGCAGTCATCCTGTCTCATACATAAAATGAAATCAGGGAGCGCAATGTGCTGTACAGATGAAGCATCAGTTTTAGTCGATTGACATGTTAATGATCTCCAGCCAGATGGTGCAATTATTAGGCCTACAAATTCAATATACTTCTCCAAAATTTATCCAAATCCCATGTAGTATTTAAGAGAGATAAAGGATGGTGTGGAGCGCACCTTCATTAGGTGCATGTGTCCTTTCAGTCGCATACATGTACAATAGCGTGTTAAACACATTCTTCACTATAAGAAATCAAGTCATTTCGAGAAAGAAAGAAAATCAACAGGGAATTTGCTAAGAAAAAAAAAGAGATTCTATGTTATGAGGATATGAAAACGAATAATCAAGTGTTACAAGTAATACATATAGTGAGGGAACAAGCATTAGCAGCAGCCGATATCAGGAAGCAGCAGCACAGGGCTCTCTTACAACTTCTACATGTAAGGGAAACAAAATCCCCCAAGATACAAGATGATAGGATTTACCATAACAGAGAATATCAATCTACAAAAACATATATGAACACTGTCAGATTGGAGCTGAACTTGTCCTTCGAAGCTGGCACTTACGTTCAGGTTCGGGAAGAGCAGATAGTAGTTTGTCCAACTCCTGCAATCAATGAGAAACGAGAAAGCAGGTCAGCCATCAGTTGAAGAGACGTAAAGTTCATTTTCAGGAGTATTCTAAATCCAAAAGGAGAAGAAAAGCATGATAACTTGGTTATCATACTTTTTGAAACAATCATCACTGAAAAGAAACCAATGTCTTAATAAAAGACCGAGCATAGGATTTTAAACACCGAGCACCTTAACGTTCTGATGTATTTTATATTATAATGCATCCAACAAAAGTTGAAATGGTCAGGGAAGATGACTAATGTCTATAATAAGATACATAGGTTGATGACATAATGTTCCCCAACATGAAACTGGGAGAAGGTAGCAGACGAAAAGGGAAAAAAACAAGAAAAACTTATCACTTCGACAATGTATCATGAAAAAAAATGTTACAAGCTTTAAGCAAATGAAAGCATGTTACAAGGAGATATTATCTAATGTGAGAATGGTAAAGAAAGTCATCTGTCATTGTTGTAACAACCAATCACAAAACCAGGAGCAAGTTGCGAAATGTGAATAAAGACAAAACGTTTATTCAGCTATTTACTTTGCTATCAATTTTTACAATTTCCCAGTGACGTGACACTGAATAATTGAAACTACAGTTAAAGGTGGTGAGAAACTAGACTCCTGGGACTGTTGGAGATGAACATAAAGATAACTGCATGGATATGTGACCATGTTGAGCAAAGAGGATGAATTCTGGTTTGAAAATCATCACAACTAGAATTTCTTCAATGATAAATGCTCAAAGAAGCAGAAAAAATTACTTAATTTCATAACTCCACAGGAATGAATCATAAATGAAGGAAACAAAGAAATAAAAAGAAATATTTATTTCTCATTATTCCGTAAAATTAATCTGTTTTAGTGAAAAAAAAGTTAGGGGCTTGCTCCAAAAAAAAAAAAAAAAGAAGGTTAGGGAATCAGATGCTAAGGAGTTGAGATAGAGAACACTGACACAATAAAGAAGAAAGTAGAGGTCTTGATGCTTGAGTTTGGGGTAAAGGAAAGTTAAAGGAGGGGAAGGGAAAGGAGGATAATAGGTTCACTTGGTTTGGTTGAGTTCATAATGGAAGGGAAAGAAGGGTAAAGTCCCCTCTATTCTCCTCTAAGACTCCATTTTCTTTCAACACTTAAATCGGGGTGGAAAGAGGAGAAAGATTTTTTAATCAAAATTTCTTTTTTGGCATTATCAACAAGAGAATCTAAGCAAAAGATCCATTGATATCGAACACAGTCGAATGTCAGACACATGGATGCACAAAGATGAGGCCTTTATATATCATATCACTACATAAATAGGAAGAAATGAGTAGAGGATCACGTCCTCTTAAGCCTTAGCTCATTGACTAATTTGAGCAACTGAATGCCCACTGATGTTTCCATCATGGAGCATGAATATGCGGCAAGTAAGCTGATCATGGCCCTCGGTGTCGGCCGAAACACCCCAAACATCCTTGTGGCTGGTCAAGAGGGATCATGCCTCCACCCTTGGATGTATCAATGGCCTCCAACATGGTCACTACTTCATCCATCTCAGGTCTCTTGTCCGCATTTGCATCCCAGCATCTTCTCATCACATTTGCGAGAGAGCTTGGGCACCTTATAAATTAAATATATAAATACACTATATTTTTTTAGGAGAAAAAAGGATGACCCCCAGAGTTGTGGTTGTCATCCACAATAAATGCACTATAAAACATAATATTTTAAACAAAATTATCATTTAACTTCTATTCCCTTCCCTTTCATTTAGTCATGTCATCCAAATGAAATTAATTATTCACCTCCATCCTCTCATTTTCTTCTTTTTTTCCTTCCCCTTCTTTTTACTTTCCCTTCCCCTTAATTACCCTCCAACCAAAGGGGGAAGTGACAATGAGATGACAAATGTTGTACGCCACATCTGGCACGATATCAACTCTTTTCATACTTTTAGCTGTAACCACATCTAACGCGAAGCAAATCAGGCCACATTTTTTTTGGCAAACTACAGTCAAGACTTCGTCTCCGACGTTTTTTGGGAGGACTGCCCTCCTCATGGTCTCATCATTTTGTACCAGGATACTCCCCCCTCCTCTTTAATCGTAATCAAAGTTAAGCCTTTTGTTTTTTTCAAAAAATGTGTGTAGAGTAAGAAGACAGAGACCATGCAGGAGGGCAACCAATGATGAAAAGGGAAGAGGTGGTGTGAAAAGCGGAAGGTGAAATGAGGAGTTGCCAAAAGAAGATGAAATGAGCATAGTTGAGTCACAGAAAAAACCTAAAAGGAATACTTGTTAAGGTTTCAAGGCATTTTTGTGAGAAATAAACATCCTAGAACAAACTAATTTGCTAACTTGAAAAATAGTGTCAATTGTCAGGGTAATCAAGGTTACAAGTAATCTAATCCAGTCAAATGAAAAATTGCTGGAGAACAAAGTAATTTCCACATTCCAGAAATTCAATACGCATCACCCAACAAGCTGTAAATTATGTCTCTATGACTATGAGTGCAGAGTTAGTTAAAGATCAAATCAAAGCAATTCTGTCATATAGGCAAGTAAAAATGATACTATCCCAAATACGCTACACTGTAATTTTTAAGAGAATCTTCTTTCAATACATGAAATAAACTAGAATCGTACTCTCAAGAAATAGTTTTTTTCTCATATATTCATCACAAAAGATTGACTAGTTATATTTGTCATAATTACAACAAGTTCCATGCTGGCGAAGCACAGACAACACTTTGACATAAACCTCTATTACACAAAAAGAAATATAAACTGATACAATTCTGGCTGTGGGCACCGAATAATGAGTACTAACAAGCTTGAATATTTCTGTCCTCTGAATATTTGTCTAACTTCACTATCTATGGTTGATAATATTGGTTCTTCATAACTGAGCAGCTGGGGGAAATTTTTTTTTTTCGAGGAGAAAAAGGATGACAGATCATTTTGGTTGTCATCTGTATATATATAGATCACTATGAAGGAAGATCATATACATGTGGTGACGCACTCTCCAGCGGAGAGTGGCTAGAATGAAGCATACAAAAGGTGCAGAGCACTATCCAAAACCCCAATTCCGTAGTAAACACAAAATGTGATGCACAATACAATCAATCTGACATCTCTCGCCCCAAAAAATAACCCGGTTGCACTTAAGCCAAATGGCCCAGGCACCGGTCAAAAAGGTCACCATGGAGGCTCTCCGTCCCTATCTATGTCTGCCCAATCCCCGCATGGCTTGCCAGAACCCCTCAGCAGCTGGCAAAATCATATCAACGATACCCGTCTGGTAGGATGCCCTACATCCAAGAAATAGATGAGACACATCCTCCTCCATCACCCCGCATAAAACACAGGAGGTGTCCAACTGTGCAACCCATCTCGCTCTATATGCTCTGGTGAGGATCCGCTCACGTCGAAGAAGCCAACCAAAAATCTTGACTTTCAATGGGACACGTGATCGCCAAATCTTGACTATCTTCGCCTTCTCCCGACATCCAGACCCAACCGTCCGACCGAGATGGATCCGGACGGAATTGGGCAATCTGCTGATGAAGTGCCAAAAGCTCTGCAAAGCGTTGATATGAAAGTGGAGAGCTGAAAAGAGGCAGTGTCGAAGAGTGCCACTGGCGACTTTTGTGGCCGGTGCCTGGGCCATTTGGCTGCAGCGCAACCGGATCATTTTTTGTGGGGAGAGTTGCCAGACTGAGCGTGTTCCTATCTTATAAGGGAGTGGGGTTTGGGTTAGGTTGGAGTCCTCTTTTTATCCCCTTCTTGCTCATTACATTTGTACACCTTTTCACAGTATATATATATAGTTGGATGACAACCACAAATTTGATGGTCATCCTTTTTCTTCTAAAAAAAAGAGGTGTCCAAGAACCCGTGCCAGGGCTTCCCCTCTCTGACGACAACTCAGCCACAGATGCATCTGGGTGAGCAGCCAGAGCTCGTAAATAGGGAAAAGAGCTAGCAAGCGGGACTCCGAGTAACCAATCATGTTGCCAGAAGGAAAAAGTCTCCCCGGATCCAAGTGATGGGCTCATAAAAGGGCGCACTCTAGCGATCACTCCCCTCCAGAATGAGGATGCACCACGCGGAAGGATAGGTCTAGTGTCCCATGATAGATTATGACCGTAGCATGTGAAGAAAACCTCCCGCCATAAGCTGTCCTCGGGCCTCATAATCCGACCCACCCACCGAGCGAGGAGCGCCCAGTTTGTGGTGCAGAGGTCCCGAACACCCAAACCGCCCTGTGATATGGGTCTGAATATACAACTCCATGCGACCAAGTGAACACGACGAATGGAACTGCATCCCTGCCAAAAGAATCTGCTCCGCAAAGAATCAATCCGTGCCAATACCTATGCGGACATCCGAAGCACCGACATGAAGTTGATCGGAAGTGATGAAAGTACAGAGCGAAGCATAACAAAACGGCCACCGCTGGAAAGGAGCCTCGAGCTCCATCCCTGAAGTCTATGCTCAAAATGCTCGATGACTGATGTACATCCCCAAGATCCAATATGACGGTCGGAGAGGGGAAGGCCCAAGTATGTGATCGGTAAGGCCCCCACCGGGGTGCGAAGCTCAGCCGCACAACTCGTAGAAAGCTCTGCCACCATGCCAAAGGAGATAAAAGAGGACTTGGCATGGTTGATCTCGAGACCAGATATCGCGCCAAAGAGCCACTCGCCTAGCCTCCTGTACTGACCCCTCCACGAAAAAGATAGTACCATTCGCGTACTGAAGAAGAGGTACCAGCCCGACAAGCCTCCTGTGTGCATCTGGTGAGCCCATCAACAGCAAGAGTGAAAAGCATCGGCGCAAGGGGGCAACCCTGCGGACACCCCTCTATGGCTGCACCCAACCTCCTGCCATCGTCCCATTGACCAAGATCGAGAACGAAGCCGTGGTGATACACCGCTTCATCCAGGCAATTCAGGTCGCCGGAAACCCACTAACCTGTAATGAGTGCCACAAGAAAGACCATGAGAAAGAATCGTAAGCCTTAGAAAAATCAATCTTCCATAGGAAAGCCTGCTGACTGCCCCGTCGCCAGTGTGCGAGGATCTCATAGGCCATGGTGTAACTAGGCCATGGTGTAACTAGGCCATGGTGTAACTGTCAGTGATGGATCGCCCCCTAATGAAAACCGACTGTGCTGGATGGATGAGATCAGGGAGCACCTCGCGGAGTCGATTGGCCAGTACCCTAGCCACTAAGAGGTAGATGGCATTGGATAAGGCAATCGATCTGAAGTCCTCCACCCTCTCCGCCGAAGTGCGCTTGGGGAGCATGAATAGTAGAAACCGATTGTGGCGCTCAAAGCCCTGATTTCCATTCGAAAACTCCTGGATAATTGTCATAACGTCCTCACGCACCACTGACCAGAACTCCCTGTAGAAAAATACTGGAAAGCCATCTGGGCCGGGGGAACCCTCGCTATTGAGGTCTCGAAGCGCATTGATGACCTCGTCCTCAGTAATAGTCTGCACTAGCATGGAAGGCTGAACGTCAGTAACACAAGAAATATCTCTGGGATACCACCATGCAATCGAGGGTCGCCTCCTAGAGAAGTCGCGATGGTAAGATGCGATGGCTGCTCGTGATCTGCTGACCCTTCACCTCTAGCTGATCAATCCTGTTTGCCCACCAACGTGAGCTCGCATATAGGTGAAAGAACTAGGTGTTAGCATCACCCTCCCGAAGCCAGGTCTGTCAGGAGCGCTGCCTCCCCTGGGTCTCCACCAACTTGTCCTCAAAACGAATGGTCTCCTGAGCTCGCCTGCGCAGTGCCACCTCATCATCCGTGAGCTGACGGGAGTCCTCTCGATCCAATCGGGTGATCTTCTTCAAAGCCTCAACCCTCCGTACCTCACGGGTCGCTCGGATCTGGCCCGACACTCCCGTAGGAAACCCCCTAAGCTATGGAGCCTAGAGGCCAAGGTCCTCGCCGCCGAGTTCGAAGGCGTCACGGACGTGCTCCACAAATATCATTTTAACATAATCTTGCTTTTAATTATCATTTTAAGTAAGTTTAAACGCTTATATAGTCATGGTTGCGTGTAGCAACTAACCCTTGGATTAAAGCATAATCAAAATTAAATTATCGATAAGCGTTATAAAGAAATTATATAAGATTATTAGGAATAAATTCTAATATTTGTAAATATTATAATAAACATATTTAATTATGATTAACTAATATTAATTAGAAGTTTAACATTAATTTTTAACCAAATAATATGATTGGACCTCCATTTCAACCAATAGGGTTTCAAGCAGCTGATGCAGACAGCTCACCTGCTGCTTACAAAAAGATTTTTCCAATCCGTCATATGACGTGTTAAAATTCTGAAAAAAATATATAAATCATTTATTCGTATTATCGGCAAGCCGAAAATTTTCCAAGATCAAATCCATTGCCGAACAGCCTGAGGAAATTCGACAAGTTCGGTGGGTTAGGGTGAATCTGCGGATCCGAAACCGACCTTCAAATTCATATGATCATATCTTCGTAAGTAGTTCTTCATAAATCCTGAAAATTTCCATGATTCATCCTCTCGATGTTATCTTTCCATGACCACAAGAATCGTGTAAAAAGGACTTCCGTAGAGAAAGTTAGGAACCGAGCACCGTAGGTCGCTCACTCTGTCCCAAGTCAGAGATAGTTCCGCCTTGTAGATTAGGGTATGATTAGGATAAATAGAATTAGGGTTTAAAATTTATACATGTTAAATTATACTTCACAAGGGTTCGGTGAGAAGTGGAATCATCCAATTTGGATGTGTAGAGGCGGAGAAATGAAGTTTTCATTTCATAGTGAGTTTTCTGTCAGATTTCAGGTAATTAATAGAACATGACTCGAATTGACTATTTTTGTTATAGAGTTATACAAGGAGTTAAATTCTCTAATTTTTATGAAAAAATACTAAGGAAGTCTAGTTTTCATAAAAAATATGATCTAGTTAAATGGACAAGTATGAATAAACATATAAATCAATCTTTCTGTGACACACAGGGCACAAACCCTACGTAAGATTGCCTTAAATGTTATGACTTACTCACTTGGATTTAGTTAATAATATTTGTGAGTTGAAAACCTTAGTAAGTGTCGTTTCTAATTTATCCATGAGATTTGCCTTTGTGGTTAAGAAGTTATGAATTATTCATTGACAAGTACCCAGTCTGAAATCTTAAGACAACACCTAAGTAGCATATGAACATAAACATCTAAAATTACACATTAGTATTCGAAGGGATTATATGCATTTTAAGGTGAACAAGTGTTCATGCATGAGCATGCATTGCATATTGCTATTATTGGTAATTGAAAAGTGAAATAGCATCATTGCTTGTAGGAAACCAACAAGCTACAAGTGAAATGAAGAAAATCTAGTAAACCTCCTTGAAGGGATAAAGTACAAAGTGAGTGGGTAAATTTACAACATAGCAAAATGTTATATGTTAGTTCTTTTATTTATGATATTATCTCAAACAAAGATTATTATTATTATTATTATTATTATTATTGGAACATATCTTGAGTTATGAAAGATATTTATGATATGTTTCAGGAATATCATATGAGGTGGAGTAACCTTTTTCACAAAAATGTTTTCGGTGAACAATGCTTGTGAAGTTAAAATAAGTTTTATTTGATAATGATATGGGATTATGACATGTGTATTTTGATATTGTTAAACTCCATGTGTTCATTAACCATGCTGTTTGAAAAAGATCTTTGGGACCGCATTCGATATACATGAAGCCTTTGGGGCGTATATCGGATGTCTTTGTCCTTTGGAGGCTGCTCTGCGTGCACGTATTAACCCATGATTGCTCTGCGTATTTGAGAATCATGATTAGGGTGACACACAATCATAATTGGGATACGTATTGACCCATGATTTGCTCTGCGTATCTGAGACTCTTGATTGTGAAGCTCTGCTTAACTGTATGACACACAATCATAGAGGGATACGTATTGACCCATGATTTGCTCTGCGTATCTGATAATCTTGATTATGAAGCTCTGCTTAACTGTATTACACATGACCCTAGAGGAAAACGTATTGACCCATGATGAGTATGTGCAATGACACATGTGTGGAGTTTGACTATGAATATGACGATATCTTGAATAATTTGTATTTATGTAAAAGTTCATATGATTTGGAAAGTTATGTGATAGTAGTTATGCTTTAAACGTTTTCTCATATGAAAGAAATATGATTATTTAAATGTTATATACACTCGTATTGTCCCCTATGTTGTACATTTATTCCACTCACTGAGCAAATGATTGTTGCTCACATTACCCTTGTTGAATTTTTCAGATAATTATAAGTTCTCGAGTTGAGTCAACTCGAAGCTTACCTTTGATGCATATAGAAGAGGTCGAGCCGTTGGAGCACTTTTATTTTCTCTCCACTTTCATTTTTAAAAAGCATGCATGTAATAGATAAACTCGAGAGTTGTACTAGAGTTTATTAGAATCATTTTGTAAGATTGTGTAAAATTTGATCATGTGGGGTGTTAAATGTGAAATGGGTTGTGAAGTAATAGTGATAATATGTGAATGTGATGTCTTATAACTGTTTATTTAAACTTTGATGAATATATATAGGCATACTTTGTATGTATTGGCAAATAACACAAAAAGAAGGGAGGAGGTTTTGCCAATTTTATTTATAGAATTGCTAAACATAATTAAGGAATGTAATAATTGGGATTAGAACTTAGTCATAGAGTGGGGTGTGACAATCACACTCCGCCAGTGCTCAATCAGTGCTTCTCGAAAACCATCCTCCAAGAGCCAAGAGCGCTTGAAATGAAACATTGAGCGTAGGGCCTGACCATCATTGGACCTCCACAGGAGTGGTATGGTCCGAAAGTGGTCGGGCCATGGCTCGGACGTCCGAGTGAATCTACAGTTCGTTGCCGAGAAATCGGACAATGACTCAGAGTCAATGAAGTCTCTGAACTCCGAAGCTCCAAGATCTCTCCCCTGTCGCCTAATGGGACGATCTTCCATGTCTAACGTGACATTGAAATTGCCCCCAATGAGCCAACGGGCATTCGGGAGGTGAGATCGGGCAGCAGTGAGCAATGTTGTCAAAATCGCGATTCAGATCGTCGATGTCTTCTAAAATTACAAAATTTTAGAATTACAATATTTAGCTCTAGGTTAGATATTGCAAAATTTTCATTCCTATATTATTATATAGAGTTGGGAAGGTGATAAGAAACCATTAGGTCTCATCAAAGACCTTAGAACAAGAAGGAATGAAGTTCTAAAATAATAATATTATCAAGCAAGGCACCCTGATATGTCTATATTGATAATATCAAATAACAGAAGTTTTGTACTTCCTGCCTTTTTGTCATACATGTATAACATTCCAGATGTTATACACATATCAAAACATGGATGGCATAATCCTTTTACCATTTTAAGAAATATTGAATAGAATAAAACCAAACATCTGTTCAAGCATTAGCATAAAAAAACAATGTCATGATTTGGTGGACAGAGAAAGAATGATGCTGCAATTTTTATTTTTATTTTTTGCAAGGGAGATGCTGAAACAATTACTTATTATTAAACAATGATAGAAAAACATCAAAAGATATAAGTCCTGAACAGATAAATCAGCACATATTGCACAATGATAAAGCACATAGTTTTAGATATGCCATCCTCAAGAAATTAAAGATAAAAATTTAACAAAATGAAAACATAACAGAATACTAGAGCAGAGACGGAGTACAAAGAGTTGAAAATAAAATGGTATCATCTGACATTTGACTAGAAATTTTCTGTAATTGGTTTGTACAAAAAGAAACTCAAAATGATTTGCCAAACTTAAATCATTACGAACAAAATGAAAATAAAATATGGAAACAATCTAAAATCTGATGTTTGAACTAAGCATCTTGCAGAATGAAATGAACATTCAGTGATTTGTCTAATTCATTAGGAAACAAGGATCACAAATTTGAGCCAATTGTATACTATTTGTGTCTGAAGTTTAAAATTTAAGTTGAACAAAAAGAGCAGAAAAGCATTTTTCATGGCATTGAGTAAAATCCTCAACTAGAAGAATACACAACTTTACCTTCTGCTTTTTCAGCCTCTCATTCTCTTCTTCGAGGCGAGATACCTTGTTTTCAAGCTCATTAGTGTAGGCCTGAATAACAAGTAAATATATTTGTTATATCAGAGATCTCAACTCAACTAAGTATTGATAGTGCGCTGCTTCAAAACAAAGAAATGAGTATGGGAGCAGTAAAAAGAACGGAAAAGTAACAAAGAAAACATCTCCCAACCTGCTTCCTAGCTCTTGAACGTGCAGCTGACTCCCTATTCTTAATCATCCTTTTCTGTCTCCTTTCAACTAACTTGTCTGCCAAATCTCCTGTAGTTCCACGCTTTCGACCTGATGTAGAGTCAGATAGTGTTCCCAGCGTGGGCGATGAAAGATTCATTTGGTTCTCACTGTAAACAGCATCCATAATAGGTCCAGCAGCAACACTCAATGGCTGCACAACTGAATGGCCTGGCACATATGCTCCTGTCATGCTTTGTTGCCCCTGCATGTGAGAATCTATAGCAGCCATCTGCTGGTAATGGCATTGCTGTAACCAATGGGTGCCTCGCCCAAAATCCTGGGCTCCAGCCATCACATTTCCAACTGGACCCGCACTTCCAATGAGATCATTAGCATCTTTATCAATGCCTTCGGTGACCACCCCAGCCTTCACTAGAAAATCTTCCAGCGTCATCTCCCCTAGAGTGGGTTGTCTCTCATGGCCAGAAATTGATTCATTCTCAACCTTCTTTTGACCCTGCTGAATGTCCTTCCACACTTCATCCACAGTCTTCCTGCTGAGTCCTCGTGGCATTGTGATACTCCCCTGGCGTTGTATGGTAGATGAGGAGGCATACTGATCGGATGTGCCCTCGAGGTCCATTGATAAAGGCTGGTTTGCGTCAGCTGGAAATACAGACTTCAAGAGCTCATCAAGGTTCATGCTATGAAGGGGTTCCCCAAGGTGGTTCTGCACTTCGTTGAGAGTTAAGTTATAGAGGGATCCTTGCCTCGCCAAGCCCTGAATCTGGGCTCGTTCTCCGCCTCCGCTTCCACTACTGACACCTGCTTGTGACTCCATTTTCCGTGTCCCCATTCACCAGCTACTTCAAGTTTCAAAACCTCTAAGCCTCACCGTTAAGAACCTCAATCCCGGATCAAACATGCAATATTTTTCAAACAAAACTATATAATGCAAATGCGATTAACACTTTCAAAACTTCATTTGGCATTGACCGCAGCAATCCCAAAATCATGCTACCCACCGAAACACCACTCTGTCGAACGAAAGTACAAACAACTATCAGAAAGCCAGAAGTTTTGATGCGTTCAGTACTGGAGACATCCTACAAAAAGAAAAGTTAAAGAACAAGCCTTAGAACAAAGGGAATCCCAAACCGAAAAGATGCCCTAAGCACCACTTATCCAGTAGCAATTCCCCAAATATTCCATTTTTATCCGTGATCAAGAAGACAGAAACACATTGCAATCGCCAAACCAGGAAAAGAATTACCCTAAAACCTACCTACATATGTAGTTCTAATCCTGCCGAAAAATCCAACTCGTATGCATCATCCAGCCCCGAAATGAGGTCTAAGAACAAAATGACGAAATCAAACACCGGACGAAGAAGAAGCGGTCGATCTGAAATCCAGGTGCGAAGAGATCACACCGATCACCACTCGCAAATCAACGGAGGACCGAGGGAAAGGCGAGGTGGCGGACACTTACGCGACGGAGCCAACGGCCACTGGTCCGAGGAGTCGGAACGGGAGTCGACGGCCACCGGTCCAAAGAGTGAGAGGGAGGAGCTCATTGTTGGCTCTCCATCTGTCTTCATAATTTCCTTTTTCTGTCCATTGTCTAATTTGTCTTTCAATTAAATGCATAATAACTAATACCAGCATTTAAATAAATTCTATAAATAATTAATATACTAATATCGGTAATCCGAGTCTCCGTCGAAAAAAAAATTAGATGATAACTAAACCTCTTATTAGATATATAATATAATAATTGTGAGATATAAATATATTTTTTATAAAAAAAATAACAAGGTAAGAAAAAAAAAACAACTTGCTTTAATTCTACATCGGGTGAGAATAAATACCAAGTTGACGAAGCCGTTGAACCAAGGAGAAGGAGCGAGTAGTTTTATCACTTATTCTGACTTTATTTTAATTTTTTTCCTGTCCATTGTCTGATTTGTCTCCCAATTCACTACATTAACTCGCATTAACTAAGACCAGCATTAAATGATTCTATAAATAATTAACAGAACTATAGAAATTACTATTATGTTTTTTGTGTTAGTTTATTAGTGTTGTGTACAACTGTACATATATAATTAAGGCCAACCAAACATTTATATTGTAATAGTTATAACCAACTCTCCACTTAATTTGATTGCATTATTATCTAAATAAGTCGTATTAGCAGGGTTGTATCTTAAAATCGATGAATGAATTCTAGAATCTCACGTTGATAAGGGTATATCATTTTTGCTCTTGTCCGAGTACTGAATTAGTCGAAGGTATATCGTTTTCAGCTGAACACTGAATTAGTCTAATATTAATAGTTATGACCATCGATAGATCACCGACCACTAAAAAAATAAAAATACAAAAGTATATCATTTTAAGATAAGTGTATTTATGTATTAAGCTTTGGATAATTTTAGTTGACCAGATAATACATGGAACATTCAAATGTCGTTACATGCAAAGTTAAATTGATATATTTGATATTTCAAAATAATAAACGCACGAAAAAAAAAAGGAAAGAAAAGATGCACTACGTATAAAAACTTCATGAATGTACCAGAAATAGAGCGCCTAGGCCTCTCAGCCCATTTTTCATGAAGACCAAGAAGGCTTGAGAGAAAACAAAAAATAAAAGAAAAAAAACATAGCCAACTACCAGATATTTTGATCAACAAATAATGATGTAGAGAATTGAATTTTAAATAAACTCCAATAATTATGATGAAAAATTTATTTGGAAAAATATAAAAGTGATCAATGAACTTATAATTTTACGACTTTTGTATTGTTATGTACTCGTAATATATATATATATAGTTTCTTGTCATTATTTATCAATCAGTTCGCCCTCCTTTGCGAACATTTATATATAATATAAAATTGAATTTGTGCAAAGAAAAGAAAATAGAAGGTGTAGCCGTATGTGTCTTTTTCCTTGGACATTGTAGTCTTATATATGGTAGCATGAATAAAACAAACTGATTGTAACACAGAAATATTTGCATTTAACTAGCGAAGTATTTATTAGAAATATTTTTTGACGCACATTTGTTATAAATTTTCTAAGAAGAGGCCAATAATTACACATTTACTGGAAATGGTTTTATATTAATAATAAATTTAGTTTATTAATTATATTTTTGGGATAAAGTTGATTACACCAAAAAACATGATTTTTTTTCTATGAAAGACTATTGGCAATGTATGCAGGAAGTATACTAGTTGATCGAGTAAGTATACTGGACTATTAACTTTTCTAAGTTCAGAGTTAATATAGAATAAAAAAACAATTACAAACTAAATAAAAATAAAGCCCAATAAAAAAGTGGGTAATGAAACTTTTTCATGCGAAAATTAAAATGTCTAGGGAATTAGGGATAACTTTACTTCACCCTTATGAACTGAATTTAACATTAAGTATACATGGATTCTATTGATGGATTAAGAACTACTAACAATATAGTCCCCTATTAGGTGCAACCAAATATTTTAAGATTGAATTAATTTACAACATTCAATTGAATTTGCAATGACGTTAACTCAATAATAAAATGCTTTAAATTGTAATTTTTAGACTGCTCATCGCTTAACCAAGTTTGATTAATGACCATACAACCTAACACTCTCAATTGTATAATGTAAATTATGACATAAATTGCTTCAAGATAAATTATATATCAAACTCCATTGCAGTTGAGAATATAAGATTTCATCACATTATCCCACTAATAATTAAAGCAAACATCAATCATGCAACAAAAAATGCATTAAGCATAGAAATTGTGTTCAATAGAAAGAAATTAATTCGATGATGATTCAATCCAACATAAGTCTCAATAAAGTTTCCCTAATATAAAACTACATACAGATAGAGATTGTTGTGAAAATTCAAAGAAAATATAGTGTTGCAACATAAGGTTCAATTAAATTGATCTTCCTCCTTCTTGCGAAGTAAATTTCATGGCCCATGACTTTTGTATTGTGACTTAGAATTCGTAAAATTCTTATCCTTTTTACAATTGTGACTCGCCTATAGTTTTGTTTCAATTATTTTCATGGTCATGATATGTCACAACTCATAAAAAATATTTTTCACTCTAAGCTTCAAGTGCTTTTATTGTGTTGCCTAACTTATAAGAAAATTTGAGAAATTTGGATAGAATCATGGTTGTCAAAATTAAAAAAAAATATCTAAGAAAATGATACATGCAACAACAAGAATCTATTCAAAATCTCTCCTAAAAAGCAATCTATAAAAATGGAATTAATATAACACTACAATTATGTTGTGATATGCATGCATCATAAAATAATTAATTTTTGTTACCACCAAACCGTATGTGCCTTCTTTTGTTATTTATAATGAATGGCTATTGTATCTTATACCATGTCTCAACTCAATTTAAATGATTTTAATATCCCTTACTACATTATTTTTTCTTGTAAGCTTTTAATAATCTAAATGATTATTGATTAAAAAAATACTACATATATTTGGTGTGGTAGGGGCAGAAATACTTTTATTGTGAAATAAAAATAGTAGTAGTGGAATAGAATACTCACATTTGATAATACTTTTATTGTGAAATAAAAATAATTTAATTAGCATTTGGTTTCCATTCCCAACATTGAAACAAGTATTGATTCATTATATCATTAATTGTAACATATATCATGTTTCTTACTGCATGCTTATTAATCAGAAGTAGATAAAAAAAGTTTTTTTTTAAAGAAAGATAGATGAATGACATTTCTCATCTTTTATAAGAATGAAACATTAAGAGTACTATTCAATAGTTTGAAACAATGAATTGGTTCGACTAAAGTGGAGTGAAAACCTAAAATACAATATGTTAACGTCAAATTAAAAAAATTCAAATTTAATGCTCTAAATCCTTATTATTGTAGTAACAATCAAACACACTCCACATGAAACAAATAATGCATATCCAAAAGACATACCTACACTCATTTTTTTCTTGTTCACTGTCTATTTATCTCCCAACTTAGTTTGTTAAATGCTAGCTAAGATTAAATAATAAAGCAGTTGAAATGTAAGATTATTTGGTTTATTCACTTAAATATCCAAAAACTTATTTTTAAAAAAAATATTGTGCCATATGCATTATATATTTTCCAACAAGAGGACAATAATTTCATATTTATTAGAAATAGTTTTACATCAATAATAAGCTTAGCAACATACTGATAACCCTTTTGAGGTAAACTTGATTGGGAGTTTTAATTTTTTTTATGAAAGTGTTGACACTAAAAATATTCGTATTGTATCAAAAGAAATCATTTTTTAGCTGTGATATTATATATGCCTTTTTTATTATTTATAATGAATATGTAAGAATTAATATGTTTGAAGTAAAATAGTTTTGTCTCAACCCATTTAGTTTTTTTTTATTTTATTGTTTTCCTTTTAAGATAATAATATTTTTTTATCAATTAACAAATTCTATACATATATTAGTGTTAAGTCCCAAATATGATGTTTTCATGAATATTTGTTAAAAGAAATATAACTGAAGCAAAAAATGTATGCTCACATGAATAACAATTTGAGATAAAACATTAGCAATATAAAACATCCATATGTGAGACAAGATATGTCACCCAGAAGTGTTGTAAAATGAATCACTAATATTTATTCATGTAATTCCGTAAAAAGATTTAAGTAGGAGATAATAGAATATATCAAAAAGGGGAAATGATAGAATAAGAATTTAAAGATAAAAGAGAAAATAATTTTGGATCAAAATTAAATTAAAGTTTTAGTTAAGAATTAATTAAAGTTTACTCAAATTAATTTTATATAAATATTAATTAAATGGTATCATGACGGCCATAGACATGGTTATCTTGTCTCCATGAGGTCATATGGCTCATAGCAACAAGGATGACACAATATGGTCATAAACATGGTTATCTTGCCTCCATGAGGTCATAGGGCTCATAGCAACAAGAATGACACAATATGGTCATAGACATAGGGCTTATCACGACATGACAGTCATGGACAAAGCAATGGGGTAGAGGTGACAAGGTAGCCTATTAACACTTCTAACTACTTTTGATATATAAATAACTATAATTACTTCAAACTTTTATTGCTATAGTCATTCCCTTATTTCATAGATGAAAATTGATTGTTAAATTAAAAAAGGACAAACATATCTTAGTAAATAAGATGAGTGGTCATTATGTCTAGTGTCTTGGAGTTTATGATATTATTATTTAATTGAATGTGACAAATAACATAATGATTTGTTAATCTCTAACAAAAATTACAACTAATTTTTATAGGCCTTCATGACTTCACCATCTACAATGGAGGGTGGAACTAGAGTGGTTTTGCCAAAGAACAAAATCGATTGGGTTCTCATAGTGAAACTAGGTCATCAAATCAGTAGGCATGTGACATTAATTTCAATAGACTCGTTCTACCCAACCACCCTTGTCAGATTTTACTTTCAACTTTTTTTTATATGACATTTCTTTTTTTCTCAAACCTCTCTTTTCTTTTAGAATTTTTTCTCTTACATTTCTCAATAAGATATTATATAGAATAGATATAATATATTTATTATAAACATATTAATTTAATATTTTTTTACAACTTATTATTTCATAAAAAATAATATTTTAAATATAATTTATTGAAGATATAATTTGTTATATTTAAATAATATACTTATAACAATTTTTAATAAAAAAATATATTATTAATTAAAACAATATTTTTATATTTAAAATGCCTATATTTTATTCAAGCACTCATTAAAGCTAATCTATCACATAATTTTTCTTCACATCAACTTTTTAATTTCACTCAATCCAAACACATCCCGAATTAATTTATCAATTCAACTATTCACGTTAAATTTAGAAGAACTATGATTACACTATCCAAACGTTACCTAAGAGTTCTTGAAAGAAGAATTCTTAACTCACTTATCATTTTACTGTTGTTGCATTAAAGTACATATGGTGTTCTCTTAAAAATCATTCAAAGTTCTCCTTATTAATTGATAAGATCGAATAAGTTAAAAATAATAACTTTCATATTGACAATTGAATTGTTCATTGTCATCGATAATGGGGCATTGATATCGATTGATAATTGATCTAGAGAATGAAATCGATATTGAAAATTATTTATTGTAATTGATTAGTCTCATTGATAAGTAATAATTCATAGATTAATAATCGATCAAATCATTTGCTATCGATCATAAAAGAAAGATTAGTATTTATAATTTTATAGTAATCTACTAATTAGACCCTACGTAATAGATATTTTATACTCATAAAACTTTCTTCGTATTTGGATTCGTGCATATGGTGATATTGATGATGGCTTTAGGAGAAAATTGGCTTTACAGATAGAAAGATTGTTTTATTTTTATTTTATTTTGGAATCGATTGATTAATTTCATTATAGATAATGTAAAGTTATATATTTTATTTTAAAATTATGACTTGTATATTTGGAGGATGCATTTTAGGAGCATTACACAAGACAAATTTTATGCTAAAGTACTTTAATTGGCAGTTCATTCCGTGGAAAAATTTGATATTACAAATGACAAATTTTCTCCTACAACATCTTTATAAACGAGGATATGTATGTATAAACATATTGTCTAAATAAAACAATTAACAACATATTTTTCAAGAAAAATAATACAAGATGCTAACCAATTATGAATCTTTAAAGCATGATTGAATATCATTAAAAACATTTTCCTCTTTAATTTTTTTCCCATTGATAACACACCCTCCTTCTATCTTATTATGAATGTAACGCTCTGAAATTTGATCTCGCCACATGGCGAAATCTCCTTTCATGTCCTACTTTTTTCCAATCTTCCTTTAACTTTTTGTTGACCCAAATGGTCAAGAAAAGTGACACGCAATAAATAAAATATTACAATGATAATGTGAGAAAGAAAAAATGCGAAAGCTGGATAATAAAGAGGCTGGCATATAAGTCCACGCCTCAAGTGCAATTCCATAGGTCAATTCATAACGAAAGCACAATTTGATATAAAGAAAGAGGAAGACTTTATGATAACTATGTGCACACGCCACCAAGTTGTAGTCGTTGTGCATACATCAACGACTCGCAACCATCATCAAGTACCTATGGGGATCACACAGGGAAGCAATGTCAACCGTTAACAAGTGTGAGTTCGTATGGATCATGGATTAGTTCCATCAAAATAAGCATGATAAAATCATAAAAGTGGAGTGATGACAAAACAAGGACCATCATAGTCCGTATTGTTTCATATCATTTTCTTTTCATATTCATGTTTATAGTGCATATTCATTTTCATATAAACAAAGTCTTTCCATTCATCTTTAGCCATTCATATTATTTCATCTTATTCATGGGTTGGGAGAGGTCTCTACTTTTAAGTAATATCATTGCAAACACGCGTGTGTAACTATCTAGACCATTGTGGGCCAATAGGAGATCAGTGCCACAACCTGTGCTCCATCAAGCAAGATGACCTCGCGCACGAAAACATCTGTAGATAGGCAAAACCATCCTTATAAATCAAGGACCTACTTTTGATCATTTAGATCAATCAAGGCCATAGGGAGCAAGGGCAGTTCCAAATCATCTTTCATAATCATATAAGTAGGCATTAATCAAGTGGACATGACTTATAAAAATCATAGGGTATTATTATGGTCATATGTCTTCCATCCAGAAACCGGACACTTGAAAGGCCGAACGATCGTCTGTTTGAAAGTTCATTGATGGTCGTCATCATAATAACATTTAATCTAATATCATCATCATAATAACATGGGATTATAATTAAACTACATATGTGGTCATGGGGCCTAAATCAGGGAACTAAATCATCATTATAATCATATCGCGTTTAATTACATCAATAGGGGTCAAAAATCATAAAAACTATCATTCTGTTAGTCAGAACCCGGGGAGAGTATAGACATAACCCGACCCAAGTTTCGACGAAATTTGTCTCGAAAAAATCTAAGCAAAACCACAGGCCGGGTGCGGACTTGGGTCGAGTTGGGACGAGATCGGGTCAAGATGATTGTCTAGCCTGATCATCTTCCTCGGGATGGACCTGGATCGGGTCATTAACAACTCAGACCAGATCGTGCCGGTCGTAGAGCTTTCGAGCTCTCGACAATGGTGGATCTGGGCCGAGTTCGATAGAATTCGATCCATATTAGGCATAACCCTGGCCGAGTTACAGTGAACTCAGGTCAGGTTATATCATGCAGAAAGACTGGGTGAAGATGTTTGATTTTTCTATTATTTTCTCCAACAATTTGCCGACATTAAGCAATAGAAATCATCAATATAAAACATGCAATAATCTCCAATTTATCTAACTAAATCATATGTCAGCAGATCTAAACATTCATCAAATGAAATAAGTCATATAATCATGTAATCTCATACGGTTTGAACATGAAATCGATGAAAAATAGGGTGAGATCTTCATAGCATCATATAAATACGAAATGTACCTCTATTTGTAGGATACCAAAGGGCACCAAGAGGAGGATGGGTGAATTGGTGTTTAACCGAAAATATCGATTTCATAAAATTCGTCACGGAAGCACAAAACTGATTCTTAAAATCTTTGCAATTCAGATTATAAACACAATATGAACGGGGGAGAGAGAGAGAGAAAATCAAACGCAAAGATTCGGTGGTTGTTGACGAGGTTCGGTACTCAGACTTCTCGACCTCGAGATCGTCGGAGATTCCACTAGCACTTCCTTTGTTCCAAATGAGACAAGGAAGAAAAACTTTTACACCACCGCCTTTTTCTTCGCTTCGAGAGGTAAGGCAACATCTCCTCCTAAGAAGCTAATCTATTTCTCTCGCTCAAGAGATAAGATTTTGAACCTCTTTTACACATGAGCTCTCTCAATTTTTTTCGAATAAAAGTATTTCTCTCTTTTACAATTCTATACTCACAAGAAGAGAAGAGAGAAAGAAGAGAAAACTATAAAATGAAAACTTTAAGAAAATGATCTCTCTTTAATAACTTGAAGCTTTTCTTCAATGAATGAATGGATGCTTTTGCCTCTGGCTTTGACACTTCTTTTATATCCTTCAATACATAGAAAATTTATTCAAAAATTGTTTCACAAATTCCTCCTTCAAATTTGACCGCTATTGTTCATTTGACTCGGAGGCCGGTCGACCGCACTTCTGGACTGGTCGACCAGTCTATATGACTGTTGTATCATTTTTTCAGCTTCTACGCTTGGTCAATCGACCGGACTATCGATCAGTATTGTCTTGGCATCAACCGGTTCTAGATCGGTCGACCAGCGTATTCATTTGGTCGACCAGTATTGTCGATCGGCTTTCTTTGCGTCGATCGACAGGTTAACCGACCTGCACTATTTTGATCATAACTTTCTGCACAGTTATCCAAATTAAATAATCTTGGAGTCTATAGAAAGCTAACAGAATTCTCTACAATTTTGATGTTATACATTCATCCAAAACTAATGATATCAGTGACAATTATTTAATCAAATTGTAGTGTATAAAGTTATCTATTTTTCTTTAAACTTTTTTAGCATTTCAACTTTAATCTTTCGAGATTTGTTTAATCAAAATATAATTTTATATGTCATTAAATTTTTGACCCAAAAATCTTCCTCTTTTTTATGAAGACAAACCGAGAAATATGAAAAAGATATAAGTTGGCGAAAAAATTGTAAAATCTTATAAAAATAATTTTACTTCCCCTAATACTTAACTTTCCTTACAATAGGCTTTATAAAATATATTTAGGTCATATTTATCATATATTTTTATCCCTTTTATTTCATCAAAAAGTCGTTTGTAAATGAAGTATATAAGAAGCCATATGTAATTCCCCCTTAATCAATTCTTCAAAAAATTTATTCTTCCCTCTTTTGTCATATATTAGATATGTAGAGTATTGCAAGTTTTGTAAGATAACTCCCTCTAAATTTATGACTATTTTATAATGAAAACTAATTTATGAAAGTCAAAATAAAAATATATTAAAAATATGACATAAAAACTTTGATAAAATAATGTGATATTTAGGATATGTGAAAATAATGTTTAATTATGCTTTCCCTATCACTGTGACCAATCTTTTATATATTCCTCTTTTCTATTAAAGAATAGTAGTTTTGAAATTTTTGGGTGAAATAAAAAAGTATGTGATGTAGGATCCCAAAGGGCACCCGGGGGGGGGGGGGTAAATTGCTGTTTAACCAAAAATATCGATTTCACAAAATTTGTAGCGGAAGCACAAAACCGATTCTTGAAATCTTTGTAATTCATATTATAAACACAATATGAACGAGGAGAGAGAGAGAAAATCAAATCCAAACACACGGTGGTTGTTGAAGATGTTCGGTCACACCATGATTTACGTCCCCGCTCCGACTTCTCGACCTCGAGACCGTCGGAGATTCCACTAAATTTCTTTCTTTATTCCAAATGGGGCAAGGAAGAAAACACTTTACACCACAGCCTTTTTCTCTGCTTCGAGAGGCAAGACAACATCTCCTCCTAGGAAGCTAATATATTTCTCTCGTTCAAGAGGTAAGATTTTGAATATCTTTTACACACGAGCTCTCTCTAATTTTTTTGAATAAAATTGTTCCTCTCTTTTACAATTTTATGCTCACAAGAAGAGAAGAGAGAAAGAATGAGAAAGCTATTAAATGAAAACTTCAAGAAATGAACTTGAAATTTTTCTTCAATGAATGAATAGGTGCATTTGCCTCTGGCTTTGGCACTTCTTTTATAGCCTTCAATGTGTGAAAAATTCGTCCAAAAATTATTCGACAAATGCCTCTTTCAAATTTGATCGTTACTATTCATTTGACTCGAAAGCCGGTCGACCGCACTTCTGGACTGGTCGACTGGTCTATGTGACGGTTGCGCATTTTTTCAACTTCTGCGCTTGATCGGTCGATCGGTCCGTCGATTGATACGTCGACCGGTATCGTCTTGACGTCGTCCAGAGCAGGATCAGTAGTTATCAATCGACCGACATCTTCTATTCGATCGACCGGCCTTCTTTGCGTCAACCGGCAGGTTGACCCACCTGCACTCTTTTGATCATAACTTTCTGCACGATTATCCAAATTAGATGATCTAAAGTTTATGGAAAGCTAACAGAATTCACTACAAATTTGATGTCACATTCATCCAAAACTAATGAGATCAGTGATAATTATTTAATCAAAGCGTAGTGCATAAAGTTATCTATTTTTCTTTAATTTTTTCAACATTTCAACTTTAATCATTCGATGTTTGTTTCATCAAAATATAGTTTTATATGTCATTAAAACTTTGACCCAACATGTGATACTTTTATCATAACTTTTGTGCCTTCACCACTTGTCCTTTGCTTTGCATGTGAGGCACACCTGAAAAGTAATTATGTAATCTTTGGTATCCAAATTTCTTTGGGTCCTAATTTGTTAGACAATGTTCCTTTCGGAATCCAAATCATGCCATGTTGTGTTAATTTTCTCATTTTGCATTGATATACATAATGCCCATAAAATCCACATATAAAGCATTTAAAATATGATTTTCTATCATAGGGATGATTCCTAAGATTATTTTTCTTTGCATAAGACATAATCTTATTTTGTATATCTTTCAAAGAGATATTTTCTTTTTTTTTACTTTTTTTCAAAGAACATGCTAATTTTACAACTTCACATGTATGCATGATTTCCAAAGTTTCAATTTGATTTTTTAGTTTTTCATTTTCCAAAAAATATGAATTATTTTCCTCTTTTAAATGTTCAATTTCACGTATTAATGTTTCATTTTTCTCTTTAATTGAAAAATATTTTTTTTATAAGAGAGGAGAGTTCTTTATTCACATCTAAAGAAATAATTTCTTCGGAAGATTTCGATGAGTCATAATCTGAATTTGAAGGGTTAAAAATTATCTCATCGTCGTGTGCCATCAAGCATATGTATGCTTCATCACAAGAAAAGATTGATGAATTACTTATTTCACTAGACTCTTTATATTTTTATTTTTACCTTTCCAAGATTTTTCATTTTTATGGTGTTTGTATGATTTTCTAATTGGCTTCTCGTTCGTGTCTTTCTTTTTAACCAACTTGATATACTTATCTAATTTTCTTGAGTAGAGTGCGAGTTTTTTTTCATCCACTTCCTCATCATTTGAATCTTCTTCTATTGTATTTGCTTTCAATGCCAATGTTTTTTTCTTGGGGGCTTTTTCTTCTTGATCTTCTTGGATTGAGATCGCATAGGTTAAAAGTGAGCCAATAAGATCATCAAAATTCAATTTGTTCAAATATTTTTCTTTGATTACGGTCCTATGCCATTTGGAGAAGAGAGACATGAGAATTTTTTTTACTTTTTGGAGGTTAGATCTTAGCTCGCCCAAAGAGACTAAGCCATTCAAAATATCATTAAACTGAGTAACCATATCATTTATGGATTCATTATCATGCATTTTGAAAGAATCATATTGATGGTTTAAAATATTCAATCTAGACTCTCTAACTTTGTCGGTTCCTTCATAAGTAGTGATGAGTTTTTTCCAAATCTTGATTGTAGTTTCATAACTTGAAATCCGATTAAACTCCGTTGAATCCAAAGTACAATAAAAAATATTTTTAACTTTTCAATCAAGTTTTGAAAAAATCTTTTCTCTTTCTTTAGAATCCGTAGGTAACTTTTCATGAAGATAATAACATTTTTCAATTATATTCCACATGTCGATATCAATAGAACAAATATATGCTTGGATTCTAATTTTTCAATATTAAAAATTTGATGCATTCAAAAAAGGAGGACGACTAATTGATTGTCTTTCGACAAAACCAAATCCACTTGATGCCATGACACTTGAAGATTGTTAAATCTTAAAACAATATGATTGAATCTTAAAATGATTAGATCTAATGACAATTACATCTGAAAACAAGATTATTAAAAAAATAAAAAATAAGAGCAACCTGCGCTGATACCAATTGTATGATCCAAAGAGCACCAAGAGGGGGGAGGTGATGAATTGATGTTTAACCGAAAATATCGATTTCACGAAATTCATCGCGGAAGCATAAAATCGATTCTTAAAATCTTTGCAATTCAGATTATAAACACAATATGAACGGGGGGAGAGAAATAAAATCAAACGCAAAGACTCGGTGGTTGTTGACGAGGTTTGGCCACACCTTGGCCTACGTCCCCGCTTCGACTTCTTGACCTCGAGATTGCCTGAGATTCCACTAGCACTTCTTTTGTTCCAAATGGGTCAAGGAAGAAAGCCTTTACACCACCGCTTTTTTTTCGCTTCGAAAGGTAAGACAACCTCTCCTCTTAGGAAGCTAATCTATTTTTCTCGTCCAAGAGGTAAGATTTTGAACCTCTTTTACACAGGAGCTCTCTCAATTTTTTTTTGAGCAAAAGTATTTCTCTCTTTTACAATTCTATGCTCACAAGAAGAGAAGAGAGAAAGAAGAGAAAGTTATAAAATAAAAACTTTAAGAAAATGATCTCTCTTTGATAACTTGAAGTTTTTCTTCAATGAGTGAATGAATGCTTTTGCCTCTGGCTTTGACACTCCTTTTATAGTCTTCAATGTGTGAAAAATTCGTTCAAAAATTATTCCATAAATTCCTTCTTCAAATTTGACAGTTATGGTTCATTTGACTCAGAGGTCAGTCGACCGCACTTCTGGACCGGTCGACCGATCTATATGACCGTTGTGCCATTTTCCCAACTTCTGCGCTTGGTCAGTCGACCGACAATCGATCGATATTATCTCGGCGTCAACCGGTTCTGGATCGATTGACCAGCATATTCATTTGGTCGGGCGGTATTGTCGATCGGCCTTCTTTGTGTCGACCGACAGGTTGACCGACTTGTACTGTTTTGATCATAACTTTCTGCACAGTTATCCAAATTAGATGATCTTAGAGTCTATGGAAAGCTAACAGAATTCTCTATAATCTGATGTTCCACCCAAAACTAATGAGATCAGTGACAATTATTTAATCAAAGTGAAGTGCATAAAGTTGCTAAGTCCTTAAAACATGCATTAAACTTCAGGAAAGAATCTCATGTCCTATATCTCAAAAACACACCTTTTTCCGACATGATTCTTAGTTTGTCGTGCACTGGATCGTTCTCCTCCTCTATTCTCCTAAGTTGCCTGTGCTTGAAGAGCTCACCGGATCTATTCCTATGCCCTTTGGTCGAGACCAACGGGAACAATGGTCAGAAATAGCAAGAATGGAGAGAGCTGTGAGAAGATGAAGAAAGTAAGAGAGAGGAAGATGAAGCCGAAAATGGGTAATGAAAGGAAAATAAATGATGGAGGTTTTCACTTCTATCGATTCAACGTTAGATAGTGGAGGAGGGAGTTGCAAATTCTTAGGATGCATTCATTGCATTGCCATTTAACATTACCTAGTAATATAGATTGCCTCTCAGAAAGATTGTCACTTGTTAAATTGGCAGCAATGTACATTACCTTATTTAGTATGCATAAGTAATCTATCTAGCAATCCTTATTAGTTATTTATAAGAAAATACAGATTTATGAGTTAATATACAATTTTTACTAATATACCCCTAATCAAAAGAATTATGTTTAGGTATATAAATTATTTTTAATTTTGTAAACTTAAATCACAAATATATATTCTCACCTATAAAATTAAAATTTATAAAATAATTAATATATTTTTAAAATATGACAATAATATAGTCATAATAATTATACTATTTATTTGATTAATTTTATACTTTATTTAATTATTATTATAATTTATTCAATGT
Source organism: Pontederia crassipes (assembly GCA_030549335.1). Taxonomy (NCBI): domain Eukaryota; kingdom Viridiplantae; phylum Streptophyta; class Magnoliopsida; order Commelinales; family Pontederiaceae; genus Pontederia; species Pontederia crassipes. The sequence goes on from CM060190.1 coordinate 45,729,418, forward strand.
GTTTTAGAATTTTTTTAAATAAAACTATAAATGACAAATGCAGAAAGTAAAATTTAAAAAATTATAATCCAGGTGGTAATGTGGATTGCCTATCCTCCCATAGACAATCTGCATTGTCACTTCATAGACAATGTGGATTGCTTGGGCAATGCCCATTATCTATCATAAATGAACAAGATAATGTGATGGACCTAGGTAATTTAATACAATATTACCTGATAATTTACAAAGATTACCTCTAGAGAAACGCCCCCTTAATGTAATAGTATAATGAAGAGGAGAGAGAGAAAAAGACTATTAGTTATCTTTTTCTTTTTTTGAGATTGTGGTGCGTTATAATGAACATTAAAAAGCTCACTAAATAAGGTATGAAAAATCATTTCATAGAACATGAGAATACAATCAGCAACTCCATATATGAATAACTAGTGCATATATGGATGCAATTGTATTGCCATCTAGGTGCAACTCCATATATGAATAGTGCATATATAGATAGTGCAATTCTTATAAGGATCATTTTGTTAAAGTATTACAACCACAATTATTTAAGATGGGGATGATGTTTCCACAATATCAATCAATAGATAATTCATCTAAATATTGAACCATATATATATATATTTAAAATTTCCATTTAATTCTCAAAATATCTCTTTCTCTCTCTCTCCATTCTATAATATTTTTTTTTCAAACTAAAAAAAGAATATATGAGCTTTGATGAACCATCTCAATGTTTTTCATCTGTAACCATGATGTGCCATACTAATTTTATTTCGAATATGTCAAGATGGACCAAATCTGGCCGGCACAAAAAGAAGGGGTCTATAAGTAATTGATTGAAGTGATGAACAAGTTTCAAATGAACTATATTACAAATATTAGATTTCAAGCAAAATCAGTGGTCTATTTTTGTCAATCATACAACGATGCTACTGAGGTTAATATATAAGTAAACACAGAAAATAAAATAGATCATCAAAATAAAAAAATAGATTAATGTTATGATATAAAAGACTAATATTTCTATATTGATATTAAACTGAGCAGCAAAAAAACTACTTATCAATCAATACAAATATTGAATCGTTAAAATAATACGAAACATATTAAGTTGGATTGATAGAATTTAATAATTTCGAATTCCATCTTTAATTAAATTAAAATTTATCGTTATGCCTAAGGGGTAAGAAATCTAATACGATTTAAGACGACTTTTTAATAAAGCTAATTCCATCAGTTCAGAGTAGGGCTCGATTCCAAAAAAATTGTAAGAGCTCGTGGGGAACCTGTTTCTATTTATAAATTTTTATTTATATAATTAATTCATACGTAATTACTTTTTTTATTATTAGTATAATATTTTTTATATAGTTTAATACGTTCTTATAAAATTTAATTTAATAGTTCTAATACTTATCCTATATTTAGTTATAAAATTAAATCTTCGTGGATTTCCCCACCTACGCCGCCTCCAAGGTCCGTCAGGTATCCCTTCTCCGCGCAACAACTCCCTCCTCTCCCCCTTCGTTTCCCTTCCCTTTCCTACCCTTCCATTCCTTTCCCTTCGGTTTCCACTGTCCATCTTTCGTCTGCATTCCTATGAACTGCCGCTTCTGTGCGCCCACTTCTCGTCCGATGCCTTCTCCATTGTCATTTGAGATTTAAAGGAGCCTCCTTTAGTTGGTTCTTCGTCTGTTTCATCGATCCAAGAACGCATCTTTCGCTACATTGGCCCCAAGATGGTGGTATCCGCCTTCAAGTCCACATCCAAGCGAGGCAGCGTGGCGTCCCCGTCGAGCGCCCATTCGTCCTCTTCGAAAGACCGCCCGCCGGCTGAGTCCGGGAAGAAGGCCCCCCTCCGGAGGTCGAGAAGCGTCAGCGCGGCGCCGAGGAGCGGGGGCTCCGGCGCCAGCCTGACGCGGGGGCCTTCAGATGTGTCGGAATACGCGAACACGAGGGATAATCCCCTTTACGGCTGCCCGAGATCTTCGACGTCGCCGGAATCTGAGAACAGGAGCGGGAGCGTGAAAAGCGAAAACCTCGGCGGTAGAGCGGGGCGGTCTGCCTCTCGGGGTTCAGGAATTGGGGACCGGGGCTCCTGCGGCCGGAGCAATTCCGGTCGGAGTCTGTCCAGAGTTGACTCGCGAAGGCGGTCGACCTCGAGGGGGCATCACGGCACCTGTGAGGTTGTGAATGCGGCGGTTTCGTGCTAAAATAGGATTTTTCTCACGTTATTATTGGCAGTAATAGCATTAGAACTCTAGTTATGTATTTTTGTACATTCAAAGTTTATTCTTCTTACCCATTCTATTGCTTACATGACATGATTCTGTCAGAGTGACGCATATAACGAATCGGGCTCATCTTTCAATACAAGAAAAACAGAGAGTTCTGGAGTTTCAGGAACAACTAAGAGGCCTCAATCGTTGAAAATTGGGCAGCTGCAATCTGAGAATTGGGATACATCTAGTGTGAGTATGACATAGGTCCATGTTGTTCTTCTTTGGTAATAAGTTGCTTGATTTCTTCAAGTTCTGGGTTTATGATGTCAATCGCCCTGACTTATTTAAGTTATGAAAAACAGGCTGGGCACTGGGAAGACATAACATCCACAGGTTCCTTTTCTGAAGCAGAAGAAGCAACCATACAAGAAGTATACACATGAATTTATCCTTTTTTTTTAGAGGATGAATTTATCTTATTATGCTGTCTAATTACGTAACTTCATCCCATTCTAATTTACTAGTGAATTTGTGAATGGGATACCTTGCTTATCTATTTTCTGATATCTTAGCTTACTGTACGCAGTTTCTCCAAAGTGATCATCTATCTGGCGATGTTGAAGCCAGTGGAATATATGAAACAGTTCGATCAGAGATTCGGCGTGCTGTTTCTGAAATTAGAAATGACCTTGAGAATGTAAGGCAACTTTCCAGCATTTCATCTGTAATTAGATTCTTTTGTTATCTCATAATCGTTTAACACCCACTGATATGGTGATGTTTGAAGAGAAATTCACAATGAATTATAAAAGACACTTTTTTGGATTAGAGTTTAAGGAAACCTAATGAAACAACTTGAAAATAAAAAAAAAAAGTTTGTTCTTCGAGCATGATGATACTGTAGAATTAGCATAGGATGACAGGTGCACGAAGAATTGTTGATGGATAAATTACTAAACAAAGTCATGATAGCTGGAGAAAAACAAAAACCTAAATATTTGAGATAGGAGTATGTTGTAAAAGAATAAACATCTGTGCCTCTGTTTATATACCATTTCTCTTTGCTATGTATTTTAGTACACTACTTAACAGCCTTGTACTTCCCATATAAGTATATTGTTCGCGTCATATAAGTAGGGTGAGTGTGCACAACATTATGTCACCCACCTCTGTACTTTAGTTCTTTGTTTCTTGCATATGTTACATTTTTTTTTTATAGTTTAATGCATATGAATGACTAATCAAGGTGCCCATCCAGCCATCCTTTTGCCCCTCAGAAATGAAAAAAACTAGAGACTAGAGAGATCAGGGAACTTCGAATTGTGGTTTCATTTTTGGATCCTTACATCGGTCTAGCATAATTTATGATGGCTTCATTTACTGATTGTAATTCTAACTTTTAGGTAATTTGTAGCTTCTCTTACAAATACCGCTTTAGGAGTTGTTTGGGATGCCAGTATTCGTTATAATTTTGTCGAGAAAAAAAGTATTCATTTTAATTTCATGGCTTCATAATGAAGTAAATAGACAGAGTAAACATGCACTATACATTTGAGCTCAAGTTATGATAAAATAAGGATTTTCCCGAGTATACAAAAAATAGGGAAAAAAAAGATGATAATATTTTGACCAAAAAACATGCCATTTCCTTTGATGTTAAGTTATGGGATGAATAAAAAACCTTTATGATAGTTTGTATCATCCAAGTCTTCCTACCTCCTCCATCGATTTCTTCTCAGTAACATCTTACGCATTATGCTGACTAACAAGCACCTTTATCACATTGGTGAATATAAATGCATGCATATGATAAAATCTTCTCTCCCTTATCATATTTTTCTTTGTAAACGACGACAACAACAACAAAGCCTTATCCCACTAGGTGGGGTCGGCTACATGGATCATACGACGCCATATTCGTTGATCCATGTTCATAAGATTCGACAGGATTTTACGTTGGCTGTCGGGGCCTAACACAACCCTCCTTTATCCGGGCTTGGGACCGGCTATAAAACATAGACGGAGTTAAACAAATAACTCTAATATACTTGATTTAAAGTAATCACATTAATTTCTATCAAATGACTTGCTTGGTCCATGAATATTTTACATTTTATAATTAGGTCATCTTGTGGAAGAATCCTGTGACAGCAGAGATTGCAGACACCCCTTCGGAATTGGTCAACCCTGAAGCAATTGAGATGGTTTCTGACATAAGAAGGGAATATGCAACAAAACTTGAGCAGGTTTATACTTTAATATTTCTGAACATAACAGCATTATCTGCAAGTGCATTTGTGACCTTGATGAACTGTGCTTAATATTTAGTCCCAGGAGCGCGCAAGGAAATTGCGTGCTGATTTGGCTGTTGAACAACAGCGTAAGCAAGAATTAAGTAGAATTCTGAAGGAGATATTACCAGATCCAAAGACTCCTGAGGCACGCAAATCTCGTCCAAAAAGAAAGGTAAGCATTTTTCATTTTCCCTACTTTTATTTCATATCTCCAGGGTTTCTAACTCTTAGTTTGATTTTTCCATTAATTGTGATTGTAGACAAGCATTGAACGACTTAAAATGTCAAGACGTTTGGCAAAAGAAGCAATGAACTATTTTGATGAATGTGTATCCATATCAACTTTTGATGGTTCTGACTTTTCATCCCAAGAGGATCAGCATCCAGCAAATGGTGTTGGCATGATTCGAACAGGGAGCAGTAGGTTTTTATCCGATGAAGCTTCAAATTTTATGGCATCTGGCTACTCGAATGATCATTGTTTTCATCCTGAGGTATGCACTTGCATTATTATTCTCATGAATTAAAAAAAACGTTCTGAAATTCTTCTAGCTAGTTAGTCTGTGGTTAGGCTAGTGGCACTATAGCATCACTTCAAATGTTCAACCATAGACTCATAATCCTGGTGTCTCCTTTTTGTTTCGTCATTATGCTAGTTTTACGTGAAATTGTCGTGGTAAAGAACATAGGAATATTTAAGTGGTTTCTTTAAAGCTTGAGGATTTGAAGTTTAATATAATTCATTTTTTGTTGCTGATGATTGTCTTATAATTTTCTTTATCACTTCATTGTTCTCGTAGGAGTTGGAACACCGTACTCAATATTCCCTTAGCATTGCTGGAACTGATATTGCAAGTAGCAGCAGCTGTAGCTCTAAAACTGCTGAAGCGATCAATGAAAATGGTAGCAGTGAGAACCTTGCAGATTCTGATACACTACACAGTGGATATTCTGGTTTCATAATGAGGTCTACTGAATCTCTTGGATTTCATGATATTCGACATTACATAAGTAATTTTGGAAAAGGTTCAAGGGATGAGGAAACAGAACACTTCAAAAGAAAATCAAGTTACAATGCTGATGACTATGAACTGAGCTCATCAGTGGAAAATTTACTTTTCGACAGGGTGACATTTAGGAACAGAATCGATTCTGGTGGTCTGCTGCTCTGTGATATCAGAAACTTTTGATACCTTTTGTCAATTGATATGCTTGTTCTCATCAATTCCCAGCTTCTGATTATTGAATTTGTGTGTCACAAGCTGGTCATCTATTGTTTTAGCATAATTTTGTAAGTACTGAGAAATTATATGCAAAGATCAGAAATATTCGGCTGCATGTGTGTTGCTTTTGTATTATTATCTTTGCATTTGTGCTACTTCATTTTGATCATAATTTCCTATTAACTTAAGAGCATATCAACTACGGGTGAATGGGAAAAAAAGTGTTTGCTACCTTTGCCCCCAGAATACGACCGAGGATTTTGTGCAAATCGTTATCACAAATCATTTCAGTATCATCCTGCTTAACATTATTTTTTTATCTGTTATTGCTTATTGTTCAGACTTGTAGCAACTAATATTTTCTTCAACCATTGCATCTGTTTAGATTTGTGATTTTCTTGTAAACGGATTGGCATCTGTTTCGGTCAATGGGGAATCAGTACCCCAAAAATTTTCCTTTTGAGATTGTATAACAAACGCAGGCGTACATCTACTTGTAAAATAACAGAAAAAAAATTAGTCTCCTGGCATGTATTCAACAAGACGATTGACTGAATCAGACTTGGACAGTTTGTCTTAGCTCAAGGTATATTCGTATACCAATTTCACAAGTATATCATTTCCTGTTGGCAGTATAATTCTCAATTTCCATGCATTTTGAATAGGACATACAAAGTCCCATAAACAAACAAAACGAACAATTCGCTTGTATTAGTTTTTAGTTGTTTCACTCCTGTACAAGCCTTCTAGAACATCTAGATGCCTTCTTTCCTTCTTGTTACATGATTTGGTGACTGATGCAGGTGAGATCTCCTCCAGCATTGGACTGTGTCCTTTGAGTAGTTCCCATCCTTTTACCCAAGAGATGTCAGATCAAAGAGCTCAGGACACTTTAGAAATTTATAATGATAACGACCTGAAGTTAAGTTAATGCTCATTTAAAGTACCGAAGAAAAAAAAATGCATAGTCATTGTGCGAATAATCAGCTACACTGTAAGTACATGTTTGACCAAAAAGATTGTGGAAGTTTCATAGCTGCTGTGTCCTATTTCTTTTTCATTTTCAGTATACTGCAACTCTTCGTCTCACCAATACACTGACTTCATTTCTTTCTTCAGGGTAAAAAAGTACAGTGACTGCATCTTTAATGGCCTCCTCTCAAGGGGAAACCATGGAAAAAAAAAGAGCAGATTGACATGTTGCTAAATTCTCGCCGAGTCAATCGTTGGATCCCAACTCGGGGACTCGAATTAGTACGATGTTTAATCTGGGGATCAGCAACCTATTGCAAGAGTTGTTCTTGTTAACGAGCAAATCCTTAAAAAAAAAGGAGGAAGATTGAAGCGACCCCAACCACAAAGTCAGAAAGAAGCTTGGTGCAAGAAAAACAAAAAAAAAGTACAGTTTTGTGGTAGATGCATTAGGCCATGCCAATACGTAACGTTTCACATGTTCATGGCCTGATGCATGGAATTTGAACTCATCAATCAGCATATGAAGATAGCACAAGATGGACCCCAAGGACGCATAATATTTAGAGATGTTGAAGTTTTCCAAACTTGTACTGTTTCTCTCTACTTCTTATTTGGTGTCACTTGACTTCCAATATACTTTTTTTTCACATCTAAATTTGATTTGAAATCGAGTAATATATAATTAATGAGTCCATTTCTGAATAATGAATATATGTTAACATTAATTTGCTACTCAATCTTTCTAAATGTTTAAAGTTTAAGTTAAGAATAATTAAAGGAGAAAAATATCTTTCTTTAAATAACAAGATTTGAGTTTTTGATATTTGGCTCTATTGAAATTGATCTATTATTCAAGGATTTAATGGATGTCCCCCCAAGTTAGATGGGGGAATTTTCACCTATTAAATCAGGCCCGTCTGATCGGAATCGGACAGGCGCTCGTCCGGATCGGGGAAAACGAGCAAAAAGGCGCGGGCGAGCGGATCTCGTGCAACCGGTTCGGTGAAAGCAACAAACCGGGATGCGGTTCGACGGAGAGCCAGATATAAAAGTCTCGCACGGTAATTTTTTTATCCTTTCGCCGACCTTTCTCTCTCTCACCCGTCGCCGTGACCCTGCCTTTCGCCTTGCTTCTTCCCCTTCTCCGGCGCCGTCGACCGTAGATCGCCGTCGAGATCCGCCCACCAGATTCGCGTCTCGGACAGATCCGCATCGCCGCCTGGCTAGATTCGCGTCCCGGCCAAATCCGACGCCCCGGTCAGATCCGCGTCCAGAGCCGGTCGGCCAGATCCGCGTCGCCGCCCGGTCAGATCCGCGTCCAGAGCCGCCCGCCGACCAGATTCGCGTCGCCGCCCGGCCAGATCCGCGTCCAGAGCCGCCCGCCGGCCAGATCCATGTCCCCGCTGCCCTCTCGCGCTCTCCCCCTTCATCGACGCAGTCCAGATCTGCCGGCCAGATCCGCGCTCCGACCAGATCTGCCGGCTAGATCCGCGCTCCGACCAGATCCGTCGGCCAGATCTGCCCTCCGACCAGATCAGGACGCCGCCGACGAATAACGACGGTCGCCGCCCAGATCCGGCTCGTAGGTGCGTTATGTTGTACTTTACTTTTATCTTTCCCACTTTTCTATTCATCGACCATCGTCATGGCATCCAGGAAACTCGATGATTCTCGAGCACACCGATGTCCCCGGTGACTGTCGTCGCACCCGACCCAGATAACCCGACCGCCCCGCCGCCCAGATCCACCCGACTGCCCCGCCGCCGCCCAGATCCACCCGACCGCCGCCGCCGCCGCCGAGATCCACCCGACTGCCCCATCGCCCAGATCCGCCCAACCGCCGTCGCCGAGATCCACCCGACCGCCCCGCCGCCCAGATCTGCCCGACCGCCGCCGCCGAGATCCACCCGACCGCCCCGCCGCCCAGATCCGCCCGACCGCCGCCACCGAGATCCACTCGACCGCCCCGCCGCCGCTGCAGAGATCCACCCGATCGCCCCGCCGCCGCTGCAGAGATCCACCCGATCGCCCCGCCGCCGCTACATAGATCCACCCGACCGCCGCCGCCGAGATCCACCCGACCGCCCCGCCGCCGCCGCAGAGATCCACCCGACTGCCCCGCCCTGCCGCCGCCGTCGAGATCCATTAGTAATCTATTATTTCTGTTAATGTATTAAGCAATCTATTAAGTAACTAGTAATCTATTATTTCTGTTAATCACATAATTAAGCAATTTAATACATGATGAGTACATACTTCATTCATGTTTGATGATGCATGCGTTTATCATTTGTTTCGCAGGCCCTGTAAATTTATCGTAGGCATGTCATCTTTTACTTCATGTCCTTCGAATGAATTAGATAGTCCTTATTGCGCATGTGGAGATAAAGCAATGTTACATACCTCATGGACAAATAATAATCCCGGCAGACGATTTTGGGGTTGCCCTCATTATTGGGTAAATAATAATGTAGCTTGTTCTTCATTTGTTGGGTAAATAATAATGTAGCTTGTTCATTTGTCGAAGTCGGTTGACTGATCGGATGTTATTCTTACAAGGTAGACGTCCGACCGAAGATTGTGGTTTTTTTCGGTGGTTCGATCCAACCTTGGATGACCAACACCGAAATATTTTAAGGAGGTTGCTCAATGAAGATGAAAAAGCTCAAAGACGCAAATTAGATAAATACAGAGTCATTTTAATAGGATTGCTCGACAAAGTTGTGGCATATGAAAATGTGGCGAGAAGAGATAAAATAGTGTACTTAGTTATTGGAATGATAATATCATTTGTATTAGTTAAAATGAATGTTCTTTAGTTCCAACGTTTGTATTCGTATTGGACATGAAAATAGTGTACTTAGTTTGAAGAATATTAACATTATTTTTGTATGAAAATAGTGTATTGGAATGTTGTATGAGAATCTGGTCGAAGTTATTGGAATGTTGTATGAGAATGGTTATTGGAATGTTGTATGAGAATCTGTTTGAAGTTATTGGAATGTTGTATGAAAATAGTTTGAAGAATGTTAACATTATTTTTACTTAGTTTGAATAATGTTGTATGAATTCGTGTTGTATGCAAATCTAAGGAAATTTAAATATGAAATATAGTCTGCATTGAATGGGAAATTTTCATCAAAAAATAGTTTATAGTATATAGTTTGCATCAAAAAACAGTTTCAAATGTGAAATTTTCAGGCTCGTCTATGTAAGAGATAGATCTATTATATATCCTTGCATTGAATGACAGGTGACTGGTTAACGGTATGCAGTCCTATGATAACATACAATATCCAACAACATAGAAGATACAATAAAATGACAACATCCGGCAACATAGAACCATAAGTCTTGCTAACAACTATAAGCACCATAAGCACCATAAAATGGTAATATAAAACATCCAACAACATAGAAGATACAATAAAATGATAACATCCAGCAACATAGAACCATAAGTCTTGCTAACAACATTCAGCAACATAGAACCATAAGCACCATAAAATGGAAACATACAACATCCAGCAACATAGAAGATATAATAAAATGACAACATCCAGCAACATAGAACCATAAGTTTTGCTAACAACATTCAGCAACATAGAACCATAAGCACCATAAAATGGTAACATAAAACATCCAGCAACATGGAAAATACAATAAAATGACAACATCCAGCAACATAGAACCATAAGTCTAGCACATTTGGCACATCAACAACATCGCCCTACATCCATAAGTGTTCAACCATATGAATGACCTTCATTCCCAGCACCCTGTGAAGTAAGTGAATAAAATTTAAATCAACTATAATGGACCAAGTTCGATTAAGATACATAGAAAAAGACTAAATTACGAACCTGCAATAATGGACACTTTCGTTTGTCATGTCCTTGCTTCCCATAATTTCCGCAACTCCTCCTTCTGGAATCATTTTGTGACATTGAAACTTTCACGCCAGATTTAATCCTTGCAACATTCTTAGGTCTCCCCTTAGACTTCACACTAAGGGGGTCGCGTATCGTAAATTGTAACTCGTGCAAGTTTATGAAACTTGGTTGGCTAAGTGATAGATCAGTAGTGCTAAATTGAGTTGTTTGAATTTGGCTTGTGCTTGTTCCACTTGCATCTATAGATTCATTTGGCACATGAATTGCACTCATTTTCAATATGAGATCATCTATAGTCGGCACCCCGCATTGTAAATGCGTTTGTGAAATGAGACCCGTCGTTTGCACTTTCCAAACATTACTTTGCCAAGATAAGGCTTGAATGGGTGATATGCTATCACCAGAAGTGGATTCAGAAGCATAAATGGCATGCACTTTTGTGTATCTAGCATTTATTGTCCAACGATAAAGCACATAATCTTCAGGCAAGTAACTCACACCTTTCTTATACAAAATACAAAGAACATTACAACAAAGTATTCCTTCTTGTTCAAACTTTTTGCATAAATATTTTGCAATAATTTTTTCAGATTGACTAAATTCCACCACGTTTTTTCCCTCGTCAATGCCCCTCACATTATAGACTGAATAGTAAGATATATCTGTGTCCTTGTAAATCTTATGCGATGTGAAGCTGAGTGACTGCAAATTCTGTTTGGAACTTACAAAATAAAGCATGTGTATAGATCTTACCTGCACGTTCCTCCAAAGGACTGTTATAAATGTATGCAGGTTGTGAGTTCATTGTTTGAAAGTCTTCTCGTTCTTCACGTCCACGATGAGTCTGGACAGCTTTTTCATATTGTTCTACAAAGTGCGAAAACGAAGTGTGCGCATTGACATAACCATCAAAAAAAGAATTAATACTTTCTGCCCTCTGAGTGGTTCGCATACCTGCAGTAAAGACATCTTTATAATATAAAGAAATTCACTGTTCACGCTTGTTGTACATTACTTCTAACCAATGCCCATTTCGAATATCGAACTTTTATTTCAAATAGAGCCAGTCCTCTTCAAACTCATCTGTGTTTGATGAACCATACAACCACTTATTATACTCATCTTTAAATGTCGGTTGTGCATATAGATCTTGTAAATGAGTCATTGCATTTCTAGCAATATGCTATGTACAAAAGATGTGCTTCGTGTGTGGGAAAACCTTACGTATTGCATTCCCCATCGCGATATCTTGATCTGTAATAATACATTCAAGATCTTTTCCAAACATGCATTCAGACTATTGTTCAAACAACCATGTGAACGTCTTCTTTGTCTCATATGTAAGTAAAGCACACCCAAATAAATAAGATATCCAATGGTGATTAATCCCTGTGAATGGTGCAAATGGCATTATCAGATTATTGGTTCAATATGTTGTATCAAATACAACCACATCATCAAAAGTTAAATAACTATCCCTTGACCTCCCATCAGCCCAAAAAAAATTTAAAACTGTGCCATCATCATCGAGCTCCCAACTATGAAAAAAACCCGGATCAGTGCGCACTCTTTTTTGAAAATAAGATATAATTTGCAAGCACTCGACAGAGAAGGTACTTTTTCTTATGGTTCTCAGATGATCGATACAATTCTGAGCTATTATAAGAGGTTCTCCAGACATATTAAGAACTCTAGCAATCTTAGACGGACCCATACCGAAAGCATGTAGATGACCAATAATTTCTTTAGAAGTTGCGCTGATATGATTATGTGATCTTAAAAATTTTACCTTAGAAGGAGTTGTCAGGCAATGACTGTGCTCTTCTTGAAATTTTCTCACCTCCCATTTTTCATCTTTCCTTAGAACAATATATAAATGAGCATGACAATCATCTCTAACTTCTCTTCTATGTGTAAAAGCTTGTGTCTGTCCTTGTCTATTTCTCTTGTGCCCTTCCTTAAAACAAACATACTTCACATTGATTACCTTCCCTGTGATCTTGTGCTTATGTGAAGTTTGTTTTCTCACAGAAAACTCCACTAATTTAGCATACATGTTATAATACTTATAAACTTCTTCATCTGTGTCGAATAACATTCTAACATAAGATTTTGATAACTCATATCCTCTTACAAAATTAGCATTGTCTTCTTCAAATTTGTCATGTTCAACATAGTCTTCGTTCACCATTCTTCTATCAATTCTGCCATATTATTAACACTATTCTCACCATCCATTGTCTTGATCGTCGAATATTGAAAATTATGAACAACCTAAAAAATACAAACAAAATCTCATTAGAAATTACTGAACACCCTAAAAAATACAAACAAAATCTCATTAGAAATTACAAACAAGGAACGATAATTATGCACAATATTACACATTGTTCCATCGATTCACAATATTATCTATCTTAAGATTATAATTCACATCAATTTAGTAATTATAACGTATTTGACTAGTTACAATATGATTAAGTACTTCCATTACACGGTATTCACGGTGATTAAGATGATCAACTACTTATAAGGTGATCAACTACTTACAATTAACAAAATAGTGTTAATTAATTACACGGTATTCACGGTGTTTTACACGATAATAACATTGCATTGTACACGGTAATAAACTAATAATAACACAGTTTTTAACTAATTACACGGCGGGGTCGGTCGGTGGATCTCGGCGGTCGGGTGGATCGGGTGGTGTTGGCGACGGTCGGGTGGCGTTGGCGGCGGCGGTCGGGTGGATCTTTGCGGTGGCGGCGGCGTCTTAGTGCGACGAGAGTCACCGGGGGCGGCGCGACGGAGTGCGACGAGAGTCACCGGCGGCGTGCGACGAGAGTCACCAGGGGCGGCGGAGTGCGACGAGAGTCACCGGATTTCCTGGATGTGATGATGAGGGTCGATGAATAGAAGAGTGGAAAAAATATAAGTAAAGCATAATAGAGGGTAACGCACCTACGAGCCGGACGAAGATTTGGCCGGCGGACGGCTCTGGACGTAGATCTGGCCGACGGGCGGCTCTGGACGCGGATCTGGCCGGACGGCGACGCGGATCTGGCCGGCAGGCGGCTCTGGACGCGGATCTGGCCGGGCGGCGACGCGAATCTAGCCGACGGACGGCTCTGGACGCGGATCTGGCCTGGCGACGACGCGGATCTGGCCGGCGGGCGGCTCTGGACGCGGATCTGACCGGGCGGCGACGCGGATCTAGCCGGCGGATGACTCTGGACGCAGATCTGGCCTGGCGGCGACGCGGATCTGGCCGGGGCGTCGGATCTGGCCGGGCGGCGACGCGGATCTGGCCGGGACGCGGATCTGGTGGGCGGATCTCGACGGCGATCTGCGGTCAACGGCGTCGGGGAAGGGGAAGAAGCAAGACGAAAGGCGGGGTCGCGGCGGCGGGTGAGAGAGAGAAAGGTCGGCGAAAGGATAAAAAATATTACAGTGCAAGACTTTTATATCCGGCTCTCCGTCGAACCGCATCCCGGTTTGCTACTTTTGCCGAACCGGTTGCACGAGATCCGCTCGCCTGCGCCTTTTCGCTTGTTTTCCCCGGTCCGGACGAGCGCCCGTCCGATTCCTATCGGACGGGCCTGATTTAATGGTTGGAAATTCCCCCCATCTAACTTGGGGGGACACCCATTAAATTCATTATTCAATCACTTTAAATATTTAAGTCATTATAAAAAAACAAGATTAATAATTTTAAATTCTTAACAGTATAATATTACTCGTATGCTTGTTTTCATTTAATTTGTGTAATTGGACTCCTCCCATGCATTGTTCATGTGGGCAAAATGTGGCCGTCGCCAAAGAAATTCTTGACTTTTCTCTTTCTTTGGAACAAAAAGAAAAAAAAACACAGGACAGGAGAGATTCGAACCATGTAATCCTCGTGCTCGTATAATAATATATTGTTTTTCTCTTGTAATGAAAGAAAGAAGAGGACATGTTTTCAAAAAAAAAATTCTTTTATTTTTTTCCACCTCTCATGATGGTTGACGGTGGACTACTAAGCTAAAACTACTCTACATTACGTTGCTTGATTTAAATCATGATAAAAATAAGTTTTTTTTGGTTTTTGTACAACCAAATCTTTTAAAGAAATGTTTTCAGTACTGTCCCATGTTAAAGCCTAATAAGACATGGAGCTGTGTACACCAAATGATAAATTCGGAAAGCTACGAGATTTCTATCCTCAATTTTGTACTGTCCAAAGTTGAAGATTAGATTGGCGAGGAAGATGCGAAATCATATGCTTCTCGTTTATTTTTCATGGTGCAATTTATTTTGCAAAAGATAAGATATTGACAACAGTGAAATCAGCATGTTATCATCATAGTCTACATGGAAGTTCTCACGGATTATGATGTCACTCACTATCAAGACTTCATACTTCTTCGAGTTTTCAATTCTAGGAAATTTAATCTGAAAGACTAGCCCATTCTCAATCAAGGTTCCATTTACCAAGGCAGAGTAGGGTAATTGCCCCTCCAGTCCAGCACTTGAATGCAAGGAGGAGAGAGAGAAAGAGAGAGAACACAGTGGAGACCTTGATGCCCATTGGGAGCATGGGAGACCTTTGAGCCAAGTGTTGAGTATTGAGATCCTTCACACAAAACCATGCTCACCCTTGGCCAGCAGTTGAGCCACTTGGCCCCTCTCCTCAGTCTCCCTCTGACAGGACCCTTTGTAACCATGGTTTAGGGACGCCTCCACAGTAAAAAAAAAAAGTTTTAGACAACCCCATGGTAAGAAAATGGAAGAAAGACTAAACTACCCCTAGTTGCCACTCCCTTCCTCTTCCCTATATATCTATATATATAAACCAACCCCTCTGTTTGTAAACTACCATTAGGCAATGCAAAAGGGAAAACTAAACTCACGAGTTTAGAAAGCTTCCCCCTATCAAAATAATAAGCACACAAAGTACACACACACAAAGTTTCCCTGCATTAAACCCAGAGCACGCCCATGAAGCCTCCTCCTCCCCAACTCCCGGCATCTCCTTCCTCCTCCTCCTCCTCCTCTTCCTCGAAGTCCAACTCCTCCCCGCCCTCGCCTTCCACCGTGCTCCATGCCCGTAAGCCGAGGAAGGCCAAGCGCTGCAAGAACGTTGCTGAAAACCCAGAGAAAGCTCAGTCTGGAGGCGACAATGCGAGTGGCAACGGGAAGAGGAGCTCCGTCTTCAGAGGCGTGACGAGGTAGTAACTAAACGAATCCGATTTGATTTTCAGAAGGTTTCAGCGCACGCCATGTGAACCGCTTGAGTTTGCAAATGTCATTAGGCACAGATGGACAGGACGGTTTGAGGCTCACCTATGGGATAAGCATTGCTGGAACACCGTGCAGAACAAGAAGGGCAGACAAGGTTTGCGTGTCTTTCTCCGTGTCATGCACATGAGAGAGAGAGAGAGTGTGTGTTTTGGGATTGAATAAAAATAGTCCAAAGCTTCTTGTTTGTTATTCGCTTTTATGGTACATTTTCTCTGCGCTGACATTCTGCTACTATTTTTTTTCCTTCTCTTGCATTTCTTTTTGCCCTGCCCTTTCTCTGCTCTGGATCCTGTCGTGCGATCTGCATGTGCATTCTTCTGCTGATGCTCCAACGAAAACTCCCGGCATTAGTTTACTTGGGTGAGTCCTCTCCAGTCCCCCCATGTACTCTCCCCAAATCATTCGCTCTGAAAAGTGGAACACACAAAACAAAAAAGATGCTCACCGCTTGCTACTTTAATTTGTTAAGCTTTTGTCATGCCGTTTTTCTTTCCATTATCATTAACCTCCGTCTTCGGTGCACTGACTGAAGGATGCTCCTTGATGTAGTTAGTCCAAACTCCAAAGGGCATTGTTTTTGGAACTTACTAACTGAGTGGCATAATGGCACAGGTGCCTATGATGAAGAGAAGGCAGCAGCCAGGACCTATGACCTTGCTGCACTGAAATACTGGGGTCCAGATACAGTCCTCAACTTTCCAGTAAGATTGCACATTAACATTGTTGTTATTGTTATTGGTAATCAAAATACTTTTGGCCATGCGGAACATGATTGCAAATGGCATGGCATGAAAAAATGCAGCTGGACACATACGCCAAGGAGTATGAGGAGATGCAGGGCATGTCCAAGGAGGAGTACCTGGCCACGCTCAGGCGCAGGAGCAGCGGCTTCTCCAGAGGCGTCTCCAAATACAGAGGAGTGGCCAGGTCACCATCACTTAACACACTAATTTAATTCGTCAATCAATGGGCTTTACAGTATCACTAAACAGTTGAATTAATTACTTCATTAATCAAATTAATGTGCTGAAGCTGACTGTTAACTCTGCCGGAAAAAAAATTGATCCCTCTCAGGCATCACCACAACGGCCGGTGGGAGGCTCGAATCGGCCGGGTCTTCGGCAACAAGTACCTGTATCTTGGAACATTCAGTACGTTCATCATCCCTGCTTGCATGCATCTTACTTACAGTTGATCCGAGTGATAGAAATATATATCTGCTGCATGAAACGAAATGATGAACTCATTCCCTTCTATTTTATTTATTTATTTATTTATTTATTTATTTATTTTTTGCCTTTGGGAGTTCCCTGCGACAACAAGTAACATGTCAATTCGAAACGCTTTGATTTTTCTAAGGTGTCAGATTACAGCTTAATAATTGGGTTGATTCCATTAATTGAGTAACTAACTGCTAATAATAAATGCTGCCCAGTTGCTAGCAAACGCGTGAGACGCCCCTCGTGACGTGCCTCACGTGGGAACGCACGTGTGGCGCAGCTCACTGCGACGACTCTGGCTCGCTCCACCTTTTTTCCGTACCAGCGAAGCAGTCAAACTGAGGATAATTAAACTTAATTAAAGTTCTCTCTCTCTCTCTCTGTGTCTCTGTCTCTGAGGGAGAAACTGATGGGGGATAACCGAACGATTATTTTCTGCCTCATGCGTTAGCGTGATTTAGGAAGCAAGCGTTTAAAGGTGGTCCATGAATGAAGCCTGACATTATTGGCTTGATGCTTCTCCCGCCAAGCTCTCTTCTTGTTACCTAGTGGAGGATTAACATGTACAGTTTAATGCAGACAAGACTGCGTGCTTCAAAATCTGAACTCACCAGCTCAGACGATGATAAATATGGATAAAGAAGAGACAAAACAATGTTCTAGCTATAATTAGACAGTACCTCAGATGTTGAGCTGGAATATTAATCAGCATAAAATAAACTTTAAGTCAGAGGACACGAGAGTTTGCATCATGCACTAACGTGACTCAGGTGGCAAGGCAACATGCATTCTGACAAGAAAAATATATATTATACATATATCCTCACTTTGATGCTCAACCTTTCAAAGATATACGATGTTCTTCAATCTTCCTTGACCAGTGGTGGATCATGTGACATTGGATCAATTGGAAACAAAAATATGCAGGTACACAAGAGGAGGCAGCACAAGCCTATGACCTTGCTGCGATCGAGTACAGAGGCCCGAATGCAGTGACCAACTTCGACATCAGCTGCTACGTCAACTACCCTCGGCCCCTGCCGATGCCGCAACCGGCGCCGCAGCAGCTGCTGCCCAAGCCTGAGGTTTCTTTGCTGCCGCGGTCACAGCCGGAGGCGCAGCATCCGGCGGCGGTCGCTGCGGTGGAGGAGCCCAACGCGGTCATGGAACTGCCTGGCTGCATGGACGATGACCTGCTGGATTTTGGTGCAAATTTTTTCGAGGACATCCCCTGGAACCTTTGCATGGATCTCAGCGTCGACGATTACGCCGATCAGCACGTCAGGGTGCACCAGCCGGGCGACCTGCAGGGTCACTTCGGCTTCGAGGAGAACATTGAGTGCCTCTTCGGAGGAGCTGGCCATGACTTGGTTGCAGGCAGCAGTACCGGTGATCAGGGTGTCTGTTGGCCTAATGTTGAAGCCCAGGACAACGCCATGTTTGGTTATCTGGGTGTGTTTGGAGACTGGTGATGATCAGAGGATATGGGCATGGGCATAAGTGTTCAGTGAACTCATTAGTTTTCTGTGTCCTGTTGACATGTACATTCTCTTCTCTGATCAGAGTTATATTGCTTCCATTTTGTGTTCTTGAAAGTGCTGATGAACGAGACGTTAAATCTGACTTTGGAGCAGTTGCACCTGAATGCTCATCAGGTTTGTAAGTTGTGGAGGAACGTGACATGGAAAGGAAAACAAAAGGAACAAATTTTCATATAAAAAAAATGTTTCATGACAAGTAGGGGGCTGATGGTTGATCATGATAATTTTGTTCCTGTTAAAATATATCTTCAATTTCAGTTCGCCAATGAAAAGCATTAAAGAAATTTTATTTGCACTTGAGAATATCATATAGTGATGTCAAAATTGGTTATAAAACTTTAATTTAATGAGATTTTTTCCTTGTGAACAAGGAAATTATTGCGATTGGATAATATCTTATTTCGTGTCCAATTATTAATTAAATAACGACTTCTCTTTTTTCTTCTAAACTTTGAGCTTGATGGGTGACTTAGGCATGCTGTAGAAGAACACAAGACGTGACTGTCAAATAAGTTCAGAAACTTTTTTTCTGAACTTTGAACCATGTTATATAATTGTACATTTGAATTTCCTTTAGTGACTGAATATAAATGCTTCTTTTATTAATATTTTGAATCACACACATATTATAAGGTATATATATATATATATATATATATATATAGATCTTTTGGAATTACGATTATCTTACATAAATGACAAAAGAAATTATAACTTGGCATGCAATTTAGATAATACGATCCATACGTGATTCATAATATGAGGTTCAAAATTATTATACATTTACTTTTAATTCAATAACTACAAATTTAGTAAATATTGCTTCTATTTGCTACATCATCTAACCACATTGCATATACTATTTAATCTGTCTTTTACTTTCAATCCAGGATTTTCATCTCTTTCTTAACTCATTCGCTTTCCCCACTATTGGATAATTAATGTCAACATTGGTGATAAAACTATGAATTATACAAAATAAGATAATGAGAAATGAGTATAATCAATTTAATTATGTTCTAGAATGAGTAAACAAGAAACTGAAAAAAATTGCAAAAATATAACAAAACTGAATTTTAATATATGGAAAACTTAGTTATATTATATTGTTTGAAAAGTACCACATTTGAAACAAATAATAGATAGAAGGAAAATGTAATAAACATAAAAACATTGAAAAATAGTATTTCTTTGAAGTGCCCCCACTATTTTTTAAAATGATGATTCTTCATTTTTTTTAAATGAAGATTTTGTATCTGGCAATGAGAAAATATTTTCATTTAAAATTTCAAAACCTCTTTCGATTGTTCTTGACAAAAGTTCGTACTTTCTTTTTACTTTTTCCTAAATCAAATATGGATACAATTTAAACAAGTATCTTGATTTGGATGATTTCTTGATTTGTTTCAACTTTAATCATTTTTTCTATCAAGTCACTAAATTTCATTTTATAATATAAAGAGAAAAGAGGCACTGCTTAGCACCATTGCGGGGTGGATTGATCTCCATCATCCATCTCCGTTCAATGGTCTAGATGTTTTTTTCCTTTTTCGTGTGATGGTCGAAACGGACGAGGTGACGACAACAATGTTGGAGGCGTCGAGAAGGATGAGGACGAAGCAGAGGAGCAGACGATGGTGCAACAAAGGCGGCCACGACATTAAGGCGTCGAGGAGAGCGAGGGTGAAGCAGAGGAGCAGGCGGTGGCAGTAGAGGCCGCGACGACATTGGAGTTGTCGAGAAGGGCGAGCGACGGAGGAGACAACGACTCAACATAGACGACAACGACGTTGGAGGCGTCAAGGAGGGCGAAGGCGAAGCGGAGGAGGAGGCGGCGGTGTGGACGGTCGACTTCGGTATTGAAGGCATCAAGGAGGGAGATGCCGGAGAGGTGCATGGTGGGGGTCGCTCGGGTCGGAGTCGGAGATGGTGAAGGCGATGATGCTACGGCTGGCGACCAACGAGGAGGCGTCGAGGAGGAAAGAGCGAAGGCGGGCGGAGGAGGCGAGCATATGGACATGAAAAAGAAAAAAAAGGGCCGTCGGATGCCATCAGACACATATGCGCTCCACAGGCTAAACAAGACGCTAAACAAAGTCTCTTTTCTCTAATATAAATGCCTCACATCTTACAAATCTTTGCACATATCCTATTAACCAATTGTAGATAGTTTTTCTCTATTCTCCATGTCAACAATAATAAATAAAGTAATATTAGTTATAATAGTGACAAAAACATTCAAAAAAATGAGAGAAAGGGATGAGTTCCCTCATTTCTCCATTGAGGGGTTTGGGCGGCCCCTCCTCTCTCTCTCTCTCTTTCTTATATCACTAGAGAAGTATGATTTTTTTTCAGTGTAGATTGATTGGCATCTAAATAGTTTGATATTTTTTCAGTGTAAGGTGGCATTCAAATCCCTTCACTCCAAGAGATCGTAAATACAAAAAAGTGGGAGGAGGCCAACCCGCTCTGCAAGGAAGCGGCTACTTGAAGGCAATTAATTAACCGGAGCGGATTGATCAAGCAGGAGGAACAAGAAAAAAGGCAATACCAAATAGAGAGAAAACAAGTCTTGTAAAGCCTCCAAAATTCGGCCCCAATATAGTAGCCGAATTCCGGACGGCGTTACTTTTGACTTGATCTAATTTCATAAAACTTTGCAGCGGAAACATAATATAATAAACTTAAGACAATAACATCATAAACAGCGGAAGACTTTATGGATAAATAAAATAAAATCCAAGATAACATACTGGCCCATGGACCTAATAGGCTCTAACGTATACCCAACAAAAGGATTCTTACAACATAATGAGTTTAAGTAAAATACATGACTCCATAAGGCCCATAAGCCTACTGCACCCTTATAAGGGTTCATCATCATGACATAAAAGAATAAGTAAACAACTTGGGCCGTAGCCCGATCCCTCCATGTACAACGTCTTCGTCAAGAGGTCCTCACCGTCGAACCTAAGCTTCATCCATACCTGCACGGATTCATGGGGTGCAGGAGATTTCTTCCGTTAGTGTGTTGAGACTCATGCATGCTATGACCTTATAACATAATCTCTACATGTCATGGTATATGCATATCATCATCATGAAACATAAATCATACGCATGCTATGAGCTACTTATGCATACTACATGGCATGTGAGTATATCAACATGGCAATATAAGATAACACGTAATATCATAATCTTTAAGTCAAACATATCATAACTTATTATCATGTTAATACATATCATGTCTTATCTTACTTTGCTTTATCATCTTTCATCATATCATGATATAATGTGATAAGTGGACATTTATATAGCATCATCATATGTGCATACTTCATCATACTTTTTTAACATCTTTATTTTATGTCCCAAGTTATTCATCTTTTCATCTTTCATCTTTACTTAGATACTTTTTTATCTTGTTGATTGGGAAGATCATGTTGAGTTCATGAGAAAAATGGCTAGTTAGGCAATAATTGGGTTTGTGGGAGGCCAATAAGGACGCCACACTCAAGGGTGAAACTCGCCCCCTGGTTCCACGTAGGCCCAATAGAGACGCCACGCTTAAGGGTGGAACTCGCCTCGATTTATGAAAATGCCACACTCAAGGGTGGAACTCGTTTCCCCTCCTCAATTACAATAAGTCACATTCACGTCAATCCGTCTTTTACTTAGTCATCAATACATACAATCATTCATACATGTTGCATGTTTTAATCGTATTTAAGGTCATACATACTTCAAATCATACTATATGTGGACATTCAATCACAGCCAAACAACTTCCAGAAAGGACGACCGTTTTGGGTAACGGTCGACCATTGGAAGGGTATCGGACGACCGGTCAAGTTAACGGTCGACCGATATGATCTTTTCGGATGATCGAAATCAGACTTTGGTTTGTCCGCTAATCACAGAACGTGACACTCTTTTAAACCGAACGACCGCAGGAATAACGATCGATTGCTATTATTCTTTTCGGACATTCGAAATGAGCTTCAGATCGTCCTCTAATCACAGAATGTAACTGCTTCTCAAATCGGATGATCGCTGAGATATCAGTCGATCGATACTTGACTTTCGGACGAGCGAAACAAGGTGCTCGGACGCCCGCTAATCACAGAATGTGTCGGATGTTTCGACTACACATGTCGGACGACCGTTAGTATATCGGTCGACCTTTACATTGCTATCGGACGATCGAAATAGGGTGTTTGGTTGCCCGCTAATCACAGAATATTCGACCCTTCCAAAATGGACGACCATTGTAGAATCGGTCGACCGTCGGACAGAGTGCGAGACTAAAAATGATCTCTAGAACGGTCGACTGGTAATATATCGGTCGCCCGTTCTGGGTCGACAGAACACGATTTCTACATTTTTTTTCTTTCTAATCATGCATACATTGACATATTGAACACATACTTGATTCCAAACATCATATAAGATATTTCTTAGCATTCTTAACATCCTAATCATGAACCATATGGGGTTTTCATATAAAGACTTTTAACATGCCAATCACACTTATAAATGTACATAAGCTTTACATAACTTCATAGTAAATTAATATAAGAGCAATAAGCATTCTAATACTAAACATAATGAGCAATAGAGCATTAAGCTATGAATCACGTGACATTCTAAGCATGATTAGTAATAACATAGTGAGTATGATAACATGAAACATATTACATTCTATTCATGATTAATAATGAACATAAATTACTAATGCACATTCTCTAATCATATTTTAATAAGACCTAGTTTGGTCTTAATGCCTCTTAATCCACAAAAGTATACATCATTAAGTAGGTGATTAGGATTTAGAATCCCCTTAAACATACCTTAAGGGTTTAACTTAAAAACCTTATTAATCCTAATCCTCTATCTTTATTCTTCTTCTCTCTTCTCTTGCTGAAATGTCAGCACCTTTCTCTCCTACTTCTCTTGCTAATGCTGTCTGCCCCACCCTTCTCCTTCTTGCTACTGTTCGTGATGAGGAGGGGTGAGAAAGGGTGAGTGGAGCTCCTTTTGCTCCTCCTGTGCTGTCCGCTCCTATTGCTCCTCCTGTGTTGCCGAGACAGGGAGATGTGAGGGAGAGAGAGTCCTCCTGTGTTGCCGAGACAGGGAGATGTGAGGGAGAGAGAGTGGAGTGGAGGGAGGCCTTCTTGGGGTGCTGCTGCCGTGAGATAGAGAGGTGAGTTGGTGGGACTTGGTCTTGCTGCCCCTGGTCGTGAGTGGCATAAGGGAGGAAAGGAGAGAGAGACTTAGGATATTAAAGTGAGAGAGCTTGAGTGAAGCCTTCTTGTTGTTGGTGAGTTGACATGAGGGAGAGAAGCTTGAGAGAAGTGAGTAGGTGAGAGGGGAGTCCCCTCATGCTGCTGTCATATGAGGGTGAGAGAAAAGGGGGAAATGTGGGAGAGGAAGAGGGTAACTTTCGGCTGGTGTGAGGAGAGAGAATGAGAGTTAAGTGAGGTAAATTTAGGGCACATAGGATTATTTGTATCCTAGTTTTTAGGCTCTTTAGACTAATGAGCTTCATAATGAGCTTCAAATAATTTTAGATTTTATTATTTATTTTCTTTTCTTTTTTCTTTCCTTTTTCTTTTATTTAATTTCTGAGAATATTACACATTGCATACCTAATCTTTAAATTTTCCTTTGTTTTATTTCTTTTTACTTTTACGTGCTACTACTTAACAAACGACGTTGATAACCATATGAAGTACAACGGCAGCACCAAGAGAGGTGAACAGCAAAAAACACTACCATTTCTGTCCTCTTGATGTCCATCGTCTCTGATTATTCTAACCATGACCTGAAGCCAGCAACATGAACCGCCGGAGCAAGAATAGGTGGCCTGCCGGCGGGACACAAGGGAGTTATACTTCTCATCCTCTCGATTTCCATAATCAAAGTCTTTGGTGGAAGTTGATGAGACTTTGTTTAATCTCCTTCCTTAAATTTCAATACCATATGAACAACCCTCTAAATGAGATGTTTTGTTTTTTCTCCAAGCTTCAGAAGCTAGCGCTAGCTAGAGTGCCGTCCACTCATAGGAACATTCCAGTTCTTATTTTGACTGCATTCATTGGGTATCCATGAAGGTTCAGTAAACTTTTTTTGAGGAGAGAAGGTTCAGTAAACTAGGAACCCTATTCCTTTATCCTTTCTTTCGGTGCAATCATATAGACATATGAACATCGTGCTTCTGTTGTTTATCGTTCTTTTCTAGTAAGCTTAGAGTCTCTTTGTCATGAAAAAGAAATTGCAGCCAGCCCGCAAAAGTTTGATGTCTTTATAGATTCTTGACTAGCTTTTAATTGCCACACGATTGAAGAAGGTTTTCGGATTGGTATGTATCTCTTTGTTCTCTAGAAATCCAACTATATAAACATTGGGCAACCATACATATCTATATATATATATATATATATATATATATATATATATATATATATATATATATATATATATATCTGCATGCACACAGCTCTCCCTTATTTGTTGTAATCTACATACACACAGCTCTCCTTATTTGCTGTAATCTACATACAACTCTCCTTATATACATATCCACATGTCTTGTAATATTTACTGATGACCTTGTGCGAGGCATAATCTTATTCATTAAAGTCTAATATAAACTCAAGTGATATTATATGTGTTCATATCCAATTTGATTTTTTTTTGAAAAAAAATAAAAAGTAAACAGAATAAAATATAATTACCTCATGGAGGCATGATGTAAATAGTTTTGTCACATAGACAATTCAAAAAAAAATCCTAATTCTTTTTTTTAATTCTCTTTATATGTACTAAATTGCAGAATTCTCTTCTTCTTCTATTCTTTTTTTATTTATTTTAATCACGAAATTATCACTTTATTTCGTATCTTTCATTAATAGGTTTTAATGCATACTTGTCTTTGATTTTCTCTTTTTTATTTTTATAATATTTATTTTATATGGTCAAATATATCATTAATTTTATGTATTTTTTACATTAGAATTCTTTACACATTTCCAAATCAATATACACTCAAATATCTCATTTCTGAATTTTTAGTATAAATTATTAATTATTTACGTAAAATTTGTTTGAAATTGACAATTATAAATTTTGAAGACAAATAAATCATTGGAACAATTGATGTATTCAATTGTGCCATCAAATATTTTCTATATTTATTATATAAATGCCAGATCTCCCTCTATTCCTTTTTATCTTTTTTGAATCACTTCAAAAATTTATCCTTATTTATTTAATATCTTTCAATTTATTTAAATATGTACATCATATCCCTTCGTCAGTTCGTTGGCCTGCCTGCCTTTTATTACTCTTCTCCTCCGCCACCTTCCACTTCGCGTGGTCCAAGTAGACCGAATCGGACCGGATTCCGTGCCATGGCAGTCTCGCAATAATCTCAACCTCCGAGGTCCGAGTCGCCAAGGAGACCCCACTTATTCCCCGATCGAGCATCCCAGACAAAACATCGCACAGCTAAATGGTATCATTCCATTGGTCATTACAAAGTCCATAACCGTCAAATCCACCTACAGACCTCTCATTTTCCGCCACGTGGAAAGGTCAGAAAAGGCGGTCGGAATCCTCTGTGCGTAGAGTTGACGCGAAATGGGACATTTTAATTCCCATTTCCTTCCGGCCCCTTTCCTCAGTTATAAATTCGAAACGCCCGCAGAGCGAGACGACGAGAGGAGTTTAACCACACAACCGTCAGCTGCCGGGCTTTCGAGAAGGAGGAAGAGGAGACGATTCGCCAAGCCTTCGAGGAAGGAATCCTGCGGTAACCCATCGAGATCTCGCGTGGATTTCGTCTTTTTTTTTTCTTGTTTTGTTTGGTTCTTTGATCCGTTCTATTCCCGAAGAAACCCGCGGATCGATCGTTTCTCGCCTTTTTTTTCTCTCTCTCTTTCAATTGGACTGAAATATCTTATCTCTTGTTGGCATGAATGGATAAGAGATTGCTTGTAGATCTGTGAGCTTTTTTTGTTTGTTTGAGCGAAAATTTAGTATCCAGGTGTATGTAGATCGATGGGTTTTGGGGGTCAATTCTTTGGTTCAGGATTTGTGATTCGTTGTCGGCGGCCTGTTGGTCTGCGTTCTTTTGACAGGTGAGAGAGAGAGAGAAAGGGGAACGAGATGGGGCTCACGTTCACGAAGCTATTCAGTCGCCTGTTCGCGAAGAAGGAGATGAGGATTCTGATGGTGGGGCTCGACGCGGCCGGTAAGACTACGATCTTGTACAAGCTCAAGCTCGGCGAGATCGTCACCACCATCCCGACGATCGGTAAGGCTTTTCTGCACTTTCGGCCTCTCATGAATATTGTTTAAGAACAAACTTTTCAGTTTAGAATCACTTTGCTATCTCTATAACGATTAATGATATCATGCAAGGTCGGGAATCAGTTATGACACCCACAGGGCCAAGTAATATTATTTCATCTCTAGAGGTCGGGAGATTATTTCCACCCTCAGGAAGGACTGAGATGTCCATTCTTATCTTCATCTTATTCAAAATCTTCTATATATAACAACCTGAACTCCATTCCAAACTGGACAGTCCAACTGGTTCAGCAATAAATCAGCAGCTTCTGCCATTCATTTTAATGATAAAAACTGGTGTTGGATAAAGCATAAATAAAAAGAGAAGTTATAGACTATTTTATATGATTGCTTGACCACATCTAATCATATGGTTGATTGGCCCTTCTGCGATGCTACAATGCAGGATTCAATGTGGAGACTGTAGAGTACAAGAACATTAGTTTCACTGTCTGGGATGTTGGTGGCCAAGACAAGGTATGATAGACTTGGGTTGAAGCCTGTTTTCGTAAGGACTAAGGCTTCCATCACATGCTGATTTCGAGAACATATTTTTTTATCAGGAGATTATAGGAAAAACATGTGTTGTTGAGTTGTCTTAAAATAAATGAAATTTCATTCTTGTTGATGTTTGTTTCAAATAAGTAACTTAATTTATCTAATGATGTGATGTTGATTTGATTCTTTGTCAAAACAGATTAGACCTTTGTGGAGGCATTACTTCCAGAACACCCAAGGCCTCATATTTGTTGTGGATAGTAATGACAGAGATCGTGTTGTTGAGGCTCGGGATGAACTCCATAGAATGCTTAATGAGGTTAGTTCATCTTTTGTGTTCCGAACTCTGTGAGAGTCGTGAAATATAATCTCTGCTCGTTTCCCATATATCATTTTTCTTGCTTAGGGATTCTCTTTATGTCATCGATAAAATATTTTGTGCCAGAACATACTATATCTAACTTATCTTGGTTATCTAAGAGAGGCGTCGAGAAACTGGAAAAGAAAAGAAGTGAAACAATGAAAAGGTATAAAGAAGAGGTTCTGACTAAATATGATTGGCATGGCATATATAAAAGAAAATAACTAAGATAGGGAGCTTAGGGAGCAACAGATGAGTTATGACTATGTTTATTAATCCTGAGAGGTGTTTGATTCTAAAGAAATTAACATGTAACAGACAAATATATTGATGGAGAATAAATGGATTGAAAATATCAAAAAAGGATGATAGCTTGTTTTATGCCCCTTATTTGTTGAGGGAAGTATTTGGTTGAATAGTAGCTTGTAATGCTTCTCTTTTTCAAAGTAGCTTGTAATGCTATTTTGCATTTGCATGCCCATGACATGCATGTTGTCACGTCTCAGAGTGTCTTCTAATTTGATATTACCTTATGTTGCTATTTCTTGATTGATTGCATACATCATTGATGCAAGATTCAATGTGTTTGAACACCATACAGGATGAACTACGTGATGCTGTGTTGCTAGTATTTGCAAACAAACAAGATCTTCCCAACGCAATGAATGCTGCTGAGATTACTGATAAGCTTGGCCTGCATTCACTCCGTCAGCGACACTGGTATATAACTGCATGTCATGTCAATATCTTGCACGAGATACATATAGTATTTTGTTCATTTTGTCTTCTAAATTCATTTTCTGAAGTTCGCCAGTTTAATTACCAGCTTTGGCTTTCGATAGCATGAAAGAAAATTTTGCTCCTGATGACAAGGAAAAAACAACACGGTCAATATGAAATGCTCAAGTTTGTTAGTTTATGTATAGTATTTTGTGTTGGTTGTAGAGCAGAGATGATATTAGTTATATGTTTTCTTTGTAGATTTTTTTACACTTGTTTTGTTGTCTTGCAGGTACATACAAAGCACCTGTGCTACATCGGGTGAAGGGTTGTATGAAGGGCTTGATTGGCTTTCCAACAACATCGCCAGCAAGGTATATTCAACTTTGTAATTCTAGGATGAACCTTTACAAAAAGGAGAGTAAAAATCAACCTAGGATCATGGAAAAAGATAACTTCTCATTGTTTTGGAAAAACCAAGGTGAAGGTGTCATTGTATTTTATCAGGCACCGCTAGGGGGATTTTGTTGCTTGTATTGTAGGTCACGATGTTCGACTCTAACTTGCTCTTCTTTTTTTTTTCTGTGCAGGCCTAAGAAATCTTCTAGTTGGTGGATATAGTTATATTGCTTTTTTGCTGCATTTCTTTTTCTTCTGTTTCTTAGTATTACTGAATCATGTAGCTGCTTGTTCCGTATGAAGAGTATCTTGTTATCTTTTCATGTTTTTATTGTACACATTTATATATTACAAGTGTGCAAGCAATTTTTTTGTCTTCTCAATTTTTTTTGTCGCCTTCTTAAGCTAGCTCTTTTCTTTCTCTTCCCTCGATTAAGCTTCTATGATTTCCTCTGGTAATTCAAATTCTTTCTCTATATTCTTTATATTCCATCCCTCTTCTCCATCTATAGGTGCTTAACGGATTGGATGGGCCACCACTAGATTCGGCCAATCGAATGTTGACCGAATTTCGAACGGATCCGTCCAATCCATTATCTTATTGGATAGCCATCGGACTGTTCAATAAGTGTCTAACCTCATCCGTTTAGACCTATCAGGTAACTAGACGGATCGAGCTATTTTTAGAAATCAATAAAATAATGTCTCTAACAAAATTAATAAAATAATATATATTGAGTCATTGAAATATAATTAATTAAAATGCTGCAACATAATATTTCCATATAATTAATTAAAATCCAAATGTTTTAATGCAATCTTTGCTATCAACCATTGATTAACACGAGAGTTGATATGTGTCAATGGGCGACTTTCAATGATATTACAGGAGAGCAGCCATAGCACGTTCGGGACCGGACCACCCGAGTGGAAGAAACAGAGCAGACTAGCAAAATCCACCGCCATCGCGTTGGTATCTAATGGTTGCGTTCTAGAATGTATTTTAATGAAATGAAACGTAACGATGAAAAATTAAAGAATTAATGTGATATGAAAAAACAAATATAATAATTAATTTTAATAAATAATTGAATACAATAAGTATTATAAATATAATTTATTAATTAATAAAAATAATATTGTAAATTAAAACTTTTTAATAAAAAGTTTCGTTAGAAATATATTATTCTAATATAATAAATCATATGTAACAAAATATTGCATTTTGTAATTGAAATGATAAGTGATAAATAATATTGTATTAATCCTTACATATTTTATTTAATAGATAATTTATTTGGTGAGAGAAATATAAGACAGAAAAAAAGGAAATGTCAAAAAAATGAAAAAAGAAAAGAAAGATTCAGAGATGAAAACTAGGGGTCACGATGCCACACTCGAACCAAGAGATGAGAAATAGAAGTCACGGTCCCATATCATGTTCTTGGTCCGACTTGGTCAAACGATTCAACGAAATCAGCTAAAACAAAATGTTAATTTCGTCTAAATTCCAATTGTCAAAGGAAGAAGTTTGTCAAAGTGGGAGGGTTTAAAAGATTAAATAATAATTGCAGGGGAAAAATTAAATGAAAAACGTGCAGAAAGAAACTTCAGAAACGGCTAGTTTAGCAAAATTTGGAATAGTTCGGAAGGGCTTGAAAGGAAATATCCATCCAAGAAACATCACGGTATCACCCATCCTAATAAATTCGATGTACTTCCCACACACGCCCTAACATCGGCAGCCTCTTACTTTAGGCTGAATGAAGGCCCTTATAACCTCACAGAACTTTCCAACTTTTGATAGCATGGATCAGTAAGAAAAAAAAAACTCCATTCAATTTATCTGCAAGACCTTCAAACGCATCTAACCCAAGCTGTCTAGGAACCACAAAATGATTCCACCAGGAATGGCAAAATTAAATGCGTAAGCCCCATCATCAGCTGCCTTTGATGAAATCTAAATCCTAGCTTTGGCTTAAGTTGCTCGTGGCAGAAGCAGCATCACCATCGTCGATTATATCAGCTGCCGCAGGAAGCAAAGATATTGATTGGATCTTACCCATATGCTCCAGTCTCGTCAAAATGACCCCCCTGATATGTGTGTAGATCGTGGGAAAAGAAGGAAAAACAGTGCTGAGCCACCATATATCATAAACACGATGAAATCTAGAATAAAAGTCCCTCTTGCATATACACTCAATAGCTTCAAGAATTAAGATCCATATTGACATTTTTCCAATAAATTAATTAAGAGATAGAGGTAGACCGACATGATTGAGCTTTGAGGTTGAAAAGGCAGTACACATCAATGAGGGAGTCCTTTTATTTGCTTACTACATGAGATATACAATAAAATTCGAGTACAATGCAACACTCGAAGATCTTTAACAGTAAGGCTTGGAGTATGAAAGGTGCGATGAACAAAAGGGAAGTTGGATCATCTTAGAACATCTTATCTAGTCAGACACTAAGGCTTTATTTGACAGTCGACTGTACAGCTAACAGTTTTATATGCATTGTTTAATAAACATTGCGGTAAAATAAGTAAATATAAAATGGCACACATGGCATGGACATAGAATTAACGATATGATTGTATTCTTATATGCATTTGTGATATTTTTAAAAAAATGAACTTGCTAAATAATTTAGTTTATCATTTTTATTTTGCGTCGTATGATCCATGTAGCCGACCCCACCTAGTGGGATAAGGCTTTGTTGTTGTTGTATCATTTTTATTTTCTAAATGAAAATGGCCATGTTTGAACAAAAAGAACATGCATGTTTGCATGTACATTAGATGGATTACCATCGGACCAGAATTTGTATCAAAGTACTAGTAAATCTGGCATGACCTGGCTAGCTTAGATCGTAACTGATAAAAAAATGAAAAACAAAATTTTAATTTATCTGTAAGCATTTTACCTTGCAGAACGTGATCGGATGGATATGTCACGAACTTTTAACCTGTCAAAAGTCCCAATTTGGCTAACTAGAACCACTTGTTCATCACTTTCATCATCTTCCGTGAGATCATAACTTCAATATTACTACCTCAAAAGATGAATTGGCAAGATTTTTTCTTACCGTTAGTAGTTACCAAGGTAACAATACCTGACAATGAAAAACCAACCACAAACACTGCAGCAAGGTGATGATCTGGTGGAAGCTGCAATTGAGATATACTATTAGCCATTGACAATGTCAAGTAACATTTTATCATTTTCCCAACAAAAGGATATGGGAGGCATGAGTGAAAAAAGCTCACAGTTTTTGGGTGGAGAGGAGAGGATAGATAAAAAAGAGAAGCCAAGGATGAAAAACCATTACAAATAAGTACATATCGGCATAATTCAACTTGAAAAGGAGCGGAGAACAGAACAATATGCAACTAAAAGAGGATCATCATAAACATGAAGAAAAAAGATATGTTCGACGGATAAGAAACTTAAATTTTTACATCAATTTTTTTTGTTGAAGCAAAGAAATCATTGCAAATAGGATCAAATAAATTTTTTTATGGACATAGGATCAGATATATATATATATATATATAGTTCTACTGGCGGTGGCCTCATGGCTTCTGGAGGTGGTCCCGTGGGGTCATTCCTCAGCTCACCGATGCTCATTCTTCTTTGACACGGGCCATTTCCGAGGTTGAGATTGCCCAAGCTCTAGGGGACCTCTATGCTGATGCTTCACCAAACCTCAACGGTTTTCTAGAGGGATTTCTGGCCTCTTCTCCGTGAGGATGTGATAGTCATCATCCAAGAGTTTGTCAACGAGAACAAGGGCTTTGAACGCCTCAGTCAATTCATGTTATTCATACTTCCAAACTCCGGGAGGACTACAAGCCAATAGCCATATCCAATGCCATCTACTTTCTAGTGGCTAGGGTACTGGCTAACAAGCTCCGGGAGGTTCTCTTGAAGCTCATTCATCCGGCTTGGTCAGCCTTCATCCAGGGCCGAGGCATTACCGACAACTACTCTATGGCCACTAAGATCATCGCGCACTAAAGGAGGACCGGCACCCAGGCCTTCTTATGGAAGGTGGACTTTTCCAAAGCTTACGACTCAATCTCATGATCTTTTCTTTAGTACTCGTTGCAAATCAGAGGCTTCGCTAATACTTGGATCACTTGGATTAAGTGTTGCATCACCACTGTTTGATTTTTGATCCTAGTCAATGGAACGATTAGGGTCGGGTGCAACCACAAAGGAGGGTTCGTCAGGGGGGCCCACTTGCCCCCATGCTCTTAGTCCTTACGGTTGATGCCCTTGCCAGATGAAATCAGACAGCCTATGGGGCCAGCCTCTTCAGCAGATTTGCCAGTCTGGTACTCTTGTCGTATGCAAACGACATTACTTTCTTCATCAAGCTGCTATGCAGGAGGCTAGACGGGTGGCCATACCGACAGAGCTTTTGGGCACAATTTCAGGCCCCCAAATCAACAATGTCAAATCCTCCATCCCGTTTGGCATGGTCGCGGATGAGCCGCTAGATATGCAGATGAGCTCCACACCCCTGATGGCACCCTGCTGACCACTTATTTGGGCCTCACCCTTGCTGATTGCCACATTGGTTCCCCGGGTTGGACCCCGATTATTGAACGCTTAAAGCATAGACTTCATAGGTGGAATTTGAAATTGTTGTCACATGGGGGCCGACTCATTCCACTCCGATCTGTTCTCTTGGATTTTCGCATCTACTACATGTCAGTCCTTTCCTTTCTATGTCCGTCCAAGTTAAAAAATGGATTGACTCACTGAAGAGCAAATTCTTTTGGCACGGATGCAGCTCAGATCAGCGAGGTGTCCACCTTGAGGCTTGACAAAGTGTTTGTCATCCCATCTCGCATGGCCTCGGTATCTGCGACCTTTGTGCTACCAACTAGGCTCTCCAAGCCCGATGGGTGGGCCGGATCATGGAGCCTGATAATAAGGGCAGTGTTCTTCGCATGCTGAGCTTCTTCATTTTGGCGGGGCATGGCGGCTATTCTCCCACAAGTTCGCTCGTTTATGGTACCTTCACTTGGCTTTGGGGAGGCTTTCTCTTTCTGGCAATAGGAGTGGCTGCCTGAGGGACCTTTCGACGGCCTTCCCCTGACTACAAGCCTTGGCCGTGCACCCTGACGCGACGGTGGCAGAGACATGGTTGGAGCCCGGTGGCCAGGGCATTGGATTATGGGCTCCTTTCTTCAGCTCCCCACTCTCGGAGCTACTAACGTTGTTACAATGATTGGCACCATTGCGACTGAGAACCCTTCCAGGTCTGATGGTTGCATTTGGATCTCGGAAGCATTCTCAATGTGCAACATTTACCTCCATTTTCTTCTTGTATCTTCATCCTTGAAGACGTTCATGGAGGATTGCAGACTTACAAGGCGCTCTCGGGTGCCGCTAAAAGAAAAAATCTCAGCTTGGCTCGCAACGCAACAAACTCCTCACCAAAGTCTATAGGTTGACATCACGCTGATGCCGCTTGCCCTATGTGTGGTGAGGTATAGGAGGTCATTGATCATCTCTTCTTTGACTGCAGTCTCTCGGGAGTTTTGGTCATGGATGGACACATGGGCCTCCTTGGGCACTTCCCCTTCCACGGCAGAGCCATTTTGGCACTCGCTCTGCAATCTGGTAGAGACCACTTGAGGTGGAGCATTGTTGGCATCCTTTTTTACCAGTACCCGGCCATTTGGCTCCAGTGTAATGAATCATTTTTTGCGGGAAGCGGACAGGGCTTAGTTTTTTTTTCTGTTGAGAAGAAAAAGGATGACCACCCGATTATGCAGTTGTCATCCAAGTGTATATATATAACTATGGAATGAGAGTGATATACAAGTTTGAGCTCTTGAAAAGAGATCAGCAACAAATGGAAAACTATATCAGCTATCCAAAACCCCACTCCCGCAAAAAAGAAAAAATGTGGTGTACGCTCTGACTGACATCACTCCCCACAAAAAATCGCCCGGTTATGCAAAAGTCATATGGCCCAAGAACCAACCAAAAAGCCGTCAGTGGTGCTCTCCATCTCTGCCTTTGTCATGCAGAACTCGGAAAGAGCGCCACAAAGATTGAGAGTCCTGGGGGAAGAGATATCCGATGACCGTCTGCTGCTAAATGCTTCGTGTTGTCGGACACTCAAAAAATAGGTAATCAACGTCCTCCTCGGCCTCACCACACAAAACCCAGCATGTGTCCGGTGAGAAGTCAGTCTCGTCGCATGGGCCAACTTTCAGCAGTATCCGGGATCTCTAGATGAGCCTACAATCCGCCATGAAATCCTCGGATGCAACCATGTCCGGAAGGAATCTGATATATAAGCTACGTGCTGACTTCCGAGTTGGAGAGCAGACATGGCTCAGTTGAGAGTATCGTGTTTCATGTTTCCTTTCTTCAGAAGTGGACATTTGGATAGTTGTTGTGCACCCTCCCTTTTGGTGCTCACTTCTTGAGAGCTTACACTTGTACATGATAGATTACCTTCATAGTTATATATATGTTTGGAAGACAACTACAACTTTTGGTTGTCATCCTTTTCTCAAAAAAGTGTAATCCCGTTCATGGCCACTCACCATGCAAGTCTTATCTGAACAAAGGTTGGTGAAAATAACCATAAAGCCAATCAAAATATGGGCCTACATTCCTCCGTGGTGATGCAAAAACAAGCCCACTCTTCTATGATTGTTATTATTAAGAAAAGCCTTGGTTTTCACTATTTCTGTAATTTTGATGTTTTTCACTAGTGAAGTAGCAGAAATATATGGTGTCAGTTTCCTGGTTTCAGTTCCAGTTCATTATTGTTTTCCAAGGTTGCTAGCGGTCCAGAAGGGGACAAAAAGGAGCAAGTGAGATTGAAGAATTTTTTTGCTCAGGTGTGTTAAATTGTTTATTTACTGCACAAATTAGAAATTTGGTACATCTACAAGTATGTTGAAGACCTATGAGGTTACAGTAATGACCATACTGTAGACTTTGCCAATATGCCCTGCTTCAAGTGTTGTTTAAAGCTGGATCCGCATGGTTTTGTCTCAAGAACTCTGACAAATAGTTCTGTGCATTTCCAAAGATGTGGACAAAGTGAATCTGACAAGGGTGTTTGTCAGTTTAAAATTAACCTTTAGGATTCAAGTTAGCAAACGGTAGTGCTGCAAAATCTTAACTTTGTAGAATGTAAAAATCAATATGCATAAAAAATAAATAGTTCTGTGACAGTGATCCAATTCAGATGTAAATTTAAACAACATTCGTAGTTCATCAAAAGTCATAAACAATCGACACAATGAGGATTTACCTTGTAACCAACTAAGCCTAGTCTGTAGAACCCTGATTGCCGAAACATACTCAAAGGTACACGCTTTCCATAGCCACTGTCAGACACAAACAACAGCCATGGGGGTCCATGATATCTGAGCCTGCCAGCATAGATTTAATAAGCACGTCAGAGTGTCACACCACATAATTCACACGAAAATGGGTTATCAATCCTTTTGGGACAGTGAACAGATCAATAGAATCTTTTTTAGGGGAACTGGTATTGCTTTTGAAGGGGCAAACTAAAGTAAAAAGAAGAAAATAAGAGAGAGACTGCAGCGGTTATTCTTTAAATAAGAATGATGATTAAACTTTGAAGTATACCTTTTACTTGAACCTTCTGATACTTTTTGCAAGTTATTGTCAATCGCTGCTGGTATTATGTCCATGGAAGCTATTTTATCACCTTCTTTTAGTTTCATCGATGTCACACCTCTTGTTTTTCTTCCGAGTGCACGAAGCTGTAACAGAGAGGTTTATGTTGATAAAGAATAACACCTTATTGTCCCTAGATTTTCGGACCAAGATGTTCCAATTTACACAATTTTCTTGAGAAAATAAGGGTGACTACCAGGGATAGTCACAATTAACACAAAATTATGGATATAGATCAACATGAATTGCAAAGATAATAAATATACTTGGATGCCAAGGTTACCATGGATAGCACGGAGGTAAGATCTATATTTGTAATATAGAGAAGATTGAAACTTTTTTTGAGCAGGGAGAACATTGAAACATGGCCACAAAGTTAGAAAGAGTTGGAACAAAGCAGTACTTTTTCATGCCCATTAGCCATAGGCAGGATCCTGAAAGCAAAGCAACTGCTATATGTTTGAAACAGTTTGTGTGCTGGACAAAAGATAGATTTCCGTTGCTCGCCAGGATGACAAAGAGTTGCCATAAGTATAATCAGTACTGCCTAATTTTCAAACTGATGCCATCATCCGACACTCAACAATTATGTAGATTATTTATGTAGCTTATGGAACATTATCAAAGCAAGATGAACTCCAAAATTTAGTTTGATGTTCCTGGTGATGGAAAGTAAGATCCATAAGAATGCATGACACGACTTGAGACTTCACAGATTACTAAGCAGCTTAATCCTTGCCCACTAAATGGACATCTCTCCAATGCTAAAATTACTATACATGAAACAGAAAAATGTACTATATTGACTAATTATTAAATTTGTAACTAGATGTATAGTATCCAAACTTGATGTAATGCATGCGGCCCAAACAATAGGTAATTAGAATAATCTTGAAGAAACTGATAGAGCAACCAAAATCATAGCTGACCTTATTGCAAGAGTTCACAATAACCATTCCATTCTGGGAAGCTAGAGCAACAAGGTCATCATTTGTACAGCAACGAACCCATTTCAGCTCATCATCAGGCACCTATGATATAGGAAGTGTCTCACGAGATATGAATAATAAATAAAGGCACAGAAGAATAAATAAAGTGAATAAGACAAACCAGTTGTATTGCAATAATTCCACTTGGCCTAATCGATGAGAAAGCATTTAAAGGAACTTTCTTGATGTATCCTTTCATTGTAAGCTTTACTAGATATTGATCTTCAGCAAATTCAACAACAACAACAACAACAACAAAGCCTTATCCCACTAGGTGGGGTCGGCTACATGGATCATACGACGCCATTCCGCTCTATTAGTAACCAAACCTTTCGGTATATTATTCACCAATAGATCTTGCTCTATTAGTTCGCCAAGTGTCCGCCTTGGCCTCCCTCTCCCTCTTTTAATCGGACTCCAGATTATTTGATCTACTCTTCTTACTGGCGCATCTAATGGTCTTCTCTGAACATGACCAAACCATCTAATGATCTTCAGCAAATTCGCTGACAGGAATTATAGAGGTTATCCTCTCGTCCTCAGACAATGACAGCAACTAAAATATACCAAATATCAACTTTAGTATATGAAGATGCGAAATGAAAAATATAACAGAATTTAAAGAAAAAATTTATCTGATCCAAGGGAGTACCAGTTGCAGTCCTAGTGCACTCTGGTATCCTATATGTTGGCGCTGAGTAGACTACTCCCTGATCACTATAACAAACAAATTTCATCATTTTATCCAAAATAATCTCCCTTAATAGTCAAGAACTCGAGTTTCTTTGAGATATTAAGATCCAATATTCTGTGTTGGACTTCATATGACAGTTTAACTTTCTAATGACATGCTAAAAAAGTTATTCACAAAATAATTGAGATGACACAGTACTGCTGGTCAGCAGACATCAAAAGGTATGGTGGTCACAAGTTGAACAAAGCAACCAAATTAGTCAGGCTACCTACACAGAATAAGATCAGAAATCTGAATAGAATATCAGTGATGGCATAACAAACCACAAACTGCATCAAATACCACAAGTCCAGGAAAAAATAGTAAACAAAAACATACTCTACTCTCTTGAATTGAAAAGGGAGATGATGACTAGGGAGATCAGCCAGCACTTGTATTAGTAATGTACAAAATATATTTGTTGAAGGGAATAGAACAAAGTGTACCAGCTCTTCTCTTGATTTACAAAATTTACTCATGCCAAATTAGATAAATGCAAACCATAGAGCATAGGATTACAACCATGAGGCACATCATCTTTTTTTGGAGGAGATGAGGCACATCATTCGTATAGCAGGTAAATTTCACTAAATACCCTCCAACTTTACACGTTTTCTAGTTCTATACTCCAACTTTGGTTTGTAACAAAACTATTCTCCAACTATTAACTCGTTTCACCAACTACCCTTTTCATCGGGTATAGACAGTTTACAAGTCGTTTTGCTTACATGGCAAGTCATTAAAATATAAAATGATAAAATATTATTAATATAATAATTAAAAAAAGAGAAGGGCAAGGGGGGACGACGCCCCCTCTCCTTCTTTCCGGTGAGAAGCTCTCCACCAACACCACCCCTGAAGTAGCTTCACGACTACCCCCTCCCCCTCGTTCATGAACTGACCCCGCTGTCGGCAAGGTCGCCTGTGGGAGGGGGTGGCGCCCGCTTCTCTTTTTAATTATTATATTATTTTGTATTTATTTTATTTTTAAATAGTTTGCCACGTAAGCAAATGACCGAGAACTGCCTATACCCCATAAAAAGGGTAGTTGGTGAAACAACTAAATAGTTTGAGGGCAGTCTAGTTACAAGGTAAACTTGGAGGACAGTCGAAAAAGTGCTAAAGTTGGAGGGCATTTAGTGAAATTTACCCTCTGTATATCATTGGCAGGTTTTGAAAGAATCACAAAAATGTTTATAAAGGTATTGCCAAAACTCATTTACCTGAAATAGAGAATGTGATCATGTGTATGGCAGACAATGAAGTTAGACATGGAATCATTTTGCTGCATCTTTCCAACAGATTTTCCAATAGTACCCCTTTTTTGCAAGTTAAAGGTGTTAGGTTTCATGCGCTTGACATATCCTTTCTCACTGAGTGTCTTTCATAAGAAACAACAGCTAGTTAATTATGACAGTAAGGGAAACACAAAAGAAAAGAATAAATCTTGAACATGCTAGGAATCAAAATTCATTTACTAATCATACCAAAAGCAATTCTTCATTGGGAATAACATTAATTTCATCAAGCAGAATATTCCCAGCATCTTCTAATGATGACCGCCTAGGGGTTCCAAACTTATTCTTTAGCTCAATGGCCTCGTGCTCTATAACCTGAAATTCAATAATTAGGACATCACCATCTATGTGAAAGTACACAGATAATTTCGTAGGATGGCTTTTATTGAAGGGTGTCATCGAGCGGGATGCTGGAATCAGATAACTTGCACATCATCAGCCAACATTAAAGTAACAATGCAAAAGATTTGATATGAGAAGTTCCACCTCATGCTGTATAGAGTATAATTGGACGAGTACTAAAGTGTGATTCCACAGGACATGAAACATAGAGCTTTTTTTTGAGAAGAATGAAACATAGAGCTTTCTCCATTTTTTTAGAGAGATTGAATTTTCTGTTATTCACAGTGGAACTCTTTACCAGCTTGAATATAACAAGGCATGAGGAAATAAAATCCTATGCGGATTTGCAAAGTCCAGTGCATAGCTTTCCCTTTTGTTCAAAAAGAGAAGGTTGGACACATGTACCTTTCCAGATGAAATGACAAATTGCCAGGCAGGTTGAAGTGCGGCTATTCCTAATATGTCAGCACTTTAATCTTTGCTAAGGAATTTATAGTAAGGGAAGTGTCTCAAACTTAACAATATGAGAACAAATATGCAGACGACACAAATATCAAACATATACAATTTGCTACCAAGTGAGCAAAGAAGTTGCATATGCTATCATCATCGATACGACATGGAAAAAAGCAACTTATGTGAAAAGTGACAAATAAAGGGAACTGATTTTCTTTTTCAATATGATACATGGCATCATAGGATGAATATGACACTGCGTTCAAATTGAATCATGGGATAAATTAAGTTTGCTTTTACCTGGAAAATGAGCTTCTTACTAGACAAAAGTTCAGTCAGCTTCGAGATTTGGTCAGTTAAGGACTCAGCTTCATCTACAAACCTTTTTCTCTATGAAGATATTACAATAGTTAATAATATTGGAATGATGTTCTATGCCAGCTTCTTGCGCCAAAATCACAATGCCATGAAAATCAATAGATGTTATACCTCAAAGAATGTAAGTTTCCTCAAGGTTATATCTAATAAGGCTTCAGCTTGTTTCTGGGATAAGCCATATTCTGAAATAAAATAGTTTGCCAAACTGCAAATGAGAAAGAAAAATGGCAGGAGGAAGAAAAGAGAGTAAAACTTCCATATCGCAAGATCACTTTGGGACTTTTGATCCATGTAAAACCAAGTAAATGGATGTCTCAATGTAAGGACAAATCTCATCAAGCATAATTAGAACTATGGACGATTGCATCTTAGCTAGCACATTGTAAAGGCTAGGACTATTGTACTAACAGAAAAGTTCCATTTTAGCTCATTTTCAAGTCTTCTAAGAGCACTCTTTTTGATAGGCCATGTCATCATGTACAAGAAAAAAATGCTGGTAACAACTTGACAAAGATACGAGAATTCAAGGGAATAAAATAAAGCCTGGAGTGATATCTGCTGCCCTACCTCACTTGGTGGTCTCATCCAGGATATTCACCGGAACAACCACGCGTTTTTGGCGAGATGGGTTGAACGGATTATAAGGCCGGACAATGATTTGTGGAGTACAATTTTTATTTCATGTTATGGCAGGGATCTCTCCTGGGACTCTTGCACAAATCTCACTCTAGGTGCATCACACTTGTGGCGCGGCATCGCCAGTATTTAATCTTTGATACAACCTCTACTTACCGCCTCCCTTGGCTTTGGAGCGGCTTTCTCTTTCTGGAGGCATGAATGGACCACATGCGGCACATTCGCATAGGCATTTCCTAGACTGACAGCACTATCTGCAGACTCGGGCATGTCAGTTTCTGATGTTCGGGCAGGGGACTCATGAACCCAACTTTTTCCGCACATTGGTGAATTTCGACCAGACCAGCCCAAGGCAGATGGCTGGGTGTGGTCCTGTGGTCACTTTTCAGCACAGAGGAGATCTACTTGCATTTATTGTCAGTGGGTGTAGCACCGACAGAGTTCACGACACATTGTCGGCTCATCTAGAGGTCACGGCTTCCCCTCAAGGTCAAGATCTTCGCTTGGCTAGTGAGGCGTGGCAGGATTCTCATATGGGTGTCAAATTGAGATGGGCACCTACCACAGACACAGCATGTGTGCTATGCGGATCATCACCTGAGGACATTGGTCACCTTTTTTGTGGCCACCCTATTGTTTCAGGTGTGGCAGCAGATACAGCAGAGTACCATCGACACTTCAGATATGGATACACTTTGGAATCTTTATGTGCTACCCGCCAGTCTAGAGACCATGGATGGAGACCACTGTGGATCAATGCATTAGCGATCATGTGGCCCGTATGGCTCCTGCGCAACCATACACTTTTTGAAGGCGAGCATTTCTACGTAGAAAATAGTGTACATCATATTGACTTTTTGGTGAGAGAGTGGGAGGGTGGATAGTTGCTGCGACATCCCTCTTTCTTTTTGTTTTTTCTGGTTTCACACTTTTTTGTGATCATATACATTTCTGATCATATATATATATATATATATATATAGAGAGAGAGAGAGAGAGAGGGAGAGACATCCTAGTCATCCTTTTCCAACAACAACAACAACAAAGCCTTATCCCACTAGGTGGGGTCGGCTACATGGTTTAATCCATGTTCATGAGATTCGACAGGGTTTTACGCTGACTGTCGGGCCTAACACAACCCTCCTCCTTTATCCGGGCTTGGGACCGGCTATAAAACATAGGCGGAGTTATGAATACCATTTCAAATAAAAAAAATAAATCAAACACTTATTGAAGAAGCTGCCTTATGAATACCTTAAGTAGAAAGAAAAGCGATACTCACAACTTTAACTAAAAAGTAACAACAAACTCATGACAAATACTATGATAAAAAAGCACTTAGATAAGCAACTCACTATATAATGAAATATGGTCAATATACGAAAAACTCCAGCGTAACAACTTCTTAGAAAAATAAAGTGTAGGAGCAAATAATAAACTTCTACAACTTTAAGATATTATACGATATTCATAAAGAATGTGGAAGTTCATTCAAAGTCATTGGTCTTTGTACCTTTTATCAAAGCAGCTGTGGCTGTAGCATTGCTTGTTGTTTCCCTAATAATTTTAATAATTGCATCCAGATTGTCAAGACCCAAAATGATGCCATGGCAACATAATGATGATGATCAAAATTTAATTTCTCAATTCTTTTCAACAATGCAGCTGCACAAAAGGAAGCATACCTCTACAATGTGTTTCCTGTCCTGTGCCTGAGAAAGCTTAAATCGATTCAAATTCGGAGTAGGTTAAAGTTCAAATTCAGTTACACCAGTTCACCCCAAATGAATTCAGAGCAAAGCTTTCCGGCTGAGGATCAATCACCTGTGTTGCAGTTAAGGTATATTATGGGTGTGTCGATCCAATGAGGGGCAGGCTAATGGCTCATATCTTCGGTTTGAGAGCTCATGACTAATGGAGGATGGCTTTAAAGAGTTGGTTGCTGCACAGTGGCAAAGCATCCCCATAGCCGAATCTGTGGCCAAGACACTTGCAGCCCAACTTCATGCCCTCCACTCGTTCCTCTTGCCCCACCGGGCACAAATTCAGGCGGAGAAAGAGAGGTATGGCACGGAGACCTTGGAGGCCATATCTTGACTTGATCGTGTGGAGGACTCACGCGACCTCACCGCGATGGAGGCTAAACAAAAGGAGGCAGCATCAGGATGTGATACAGGTGGAAGATTGAAAAGTACAGATTCAGTGGAGGCAACACTCTCGACATATATGGCTACGGGAGGTGATGCCAACATCAAATTCTTCCCCATGTACACGAGTTGTCGTCGGTCGACAAATTGAATTGATAGGATCCGGGTGCAGGGTCACACGATTGCTGGTTTCAATTGGAGCTGCCATAACCTCCTACTTTTAGGAGGTGTCGAGACGTCGACCGCCAAGTCACTAGCGGCAGTCGGCTGATCTTGGGGTCCCCCGCCTATCTGATGATCAGGTTTCTTTTTTATCGCAGGTTTTCACAGAGGAGGTTCTCTTAGCACTTGAAGGTCTCAATGGTCAGGGCTCCCCGGGAACGGACGGCTTTTCCTTATTCTTATACAAGAAATTCTGGACTATACTGAGGGAGGACGTCATGGCAGTCATCCTAGATTTTTTTTTTGGAACGTCAATTCGTTTCCGTGCTAGGTTGTCAATACACCAAACTCCCGTGTTGAGTCTGAGTTATAAATGGCCTATCAGCCTTTAAGTTGTGAACTTCTAAACAAACTTCATTATGTCATATTTAGTGCCTCTATTGGAAAATTGTGTTCGAGCCTACGTCGACCAAGGTGCTACCATGAAGATGTTATGGATTACGTTAAAAAGTCTTCCACTGTGATGTTTATGTTTAATGATTATATTTTATTATGTTTCCGCTACGATTATATATCTTTATTATCTTTATATAGAAAATCAAGATCAAGTTTAAATGGTAGAGAAACCAAGGATTATGCGGTCTTAAGGATCAACACCTCCCCATTGTACAATAAGGTGTAATTTCAATGGAAAATGCAATTGGTATTGTTGAGATATGATTTGCATATCTCTTCATATCTTTCCATATCTTCGCATATCTTTGTAATATTAGTTAGGATTAGTATCCCAGATTTCTTGGGATCGTATCTCAGATATTTTGGGATAATATCCCTAATTTTTTGGAGTAATATTCTCTCTTCTTGTATTGCCTACCTTGATTATAAATAGGAGGCACTAGTGTTTGGTGAATAATAAGAGAAAGCATGTTTCTCAACATGGTATCAGAGCAGTAACGATCTAGTCAGTAACGATCTAGTCATTGTTCTTCTCCCTTTCCTCCTCATCATCGCACTATGTCCATAGTTCTCAAGATCGGGGCTTGACCTTTTTTTCTGTGTACAGAAAGCTGAATCTAGCAACTCAGGTGTTAAAT
This sequence comes from Pontederia crassipes, assembly GCA_030549335.1. Taxonomy (NCBI): domain Eukaryota; kingdom Viridiplantae; phylum Streptophyta; class Magnoliopsida; order Commelinales; family Pontederiaceae; genus Pontederia; species Pontederia crassipes. Next base: position 45,774,334 of record CM060190.1, read on the forward strand.
CCAGCCTCAGCACTCCACTCGGTATCAATATCAAACTTGATGGTACCAATTATCTCCTCTGGTCCACGGCTTTATGTAGGGTCCCACAGGAAAAAGCATATCCTCACCAAATCTGAAGAACGTACAAAAAATTGGGATGCTGACAATGATTGGGTCGCCTTTGCCATGCTCAATAGCATGACCGAATTTGTTGCCAAATAGGTCATGACTTATAGGTCAGCCAAGACTATGTGGGTGGTACTTCAAAAACTTCGCTCTCGTAAAAGCAATATATCTCGCTTTTACAAGGTTCTTGAAGAAATCCAATCGTGCAAGAAAAATGATTAGCCGTTAGCAAATTATTTTGGGACATTGACTAACCTCTGGAATGAGCAGCATATCTATCAGCCTCTTTCTGCAGATATCAAAGTGTTGGCAGAACAACAACAAACAACAACTTATCCCACTAGGTGGGGTCGGCTACATGGATCATACGACGTCATTCGTTGATCCATGTTCATGAGATTCGACAGGGTTTTACGCTGGCTGTCGGGGCCTAATACAACCCTCCTTTATCCGGGCTTGGGACCGGCTATAAAACATAGGCGGAGTTAAAGTGTTGACAGAACAACGTGATCAAATTAGATCCGTTCAATTTCCCTCCGGTCTTGTCCTGAATATAAATCGGTGAAGGATCAGTTGATGACACAGGAAACTATTCCGACCCCTGAAGAAATCTATGGTTGACTCTTCCGTATTGATGATTTCTCTCCTCATACGGATGCATCTGCACTTGCTACACGTGGAAGAGAAAGAGGATTTTTCCCTCACAAAGGCAAAGACCATGGACGTGGACGAGAGAACGACTCTGGAGGACGTGGTAAATTCTTTTGTGACCACTGTCATCTATTCAATCATCCCTCTAACTGTTACTGGGAAAAGTTTGGATATCCTGCTAATCACCCAAAGGTTCATGCTGCCACTACTAATGAGTCGGATATTCTAATATCAAAAGAAGAATATGAATATATGATCGCCTTCGTTCTCAGTCTATCACTGAATCTGCATCTCTGTCAATTGGTGCTACTGTAATGCATCATTCAGGTACTCTTGCTCTCTTTACTAGTTCTCAATCTAACGGGATTGCCGATTCGAGTGGTTCCTCACACATAACAGGTGATGCCTCTTTCTTCTCATCCCTTAAATCTCTATCGAACCCTCTTAATGTTAAAGTGGCTAATGGTTCTCTCTCTCCGCTCACCGGCCTTGGCACAGTTTCTGTTAATTGTGACCTCTCCCTTGATAATGTTATGTATGCTCCAAAATTTGCTCTTAGCCTTCTTTCGATCAATCAACTGACAAAATGCTTAAATTGTCGAGCATTTTTTTATGACTCTTCGTTCTGCAGGATCTCCAATCGATGAGGCAAATTGGTGGAGGCTTTGAACGTGATGGACTCTATTATCTCCAACCATCTATCCACAACCCCATCATACACTACCAGCATTTCCCTACAACTCCATCGCCGCCTAGGTCATCCCAGTTTGACTGTTCTTCGTCGACAATTTTCTAACATTTCAAGTACTGAGGTTATTGAGTGTGAGGCTTGTCAAATAGAAAAGCATCATCGTACTATTTTTCCACCTCGTCTTGACAAACGGGAGAAAAGTCCATTTTTCACTAGTGCATGCTGATTTATGGGGTCCTTGTCGAGTTTCCAACAATAAGCATTTCAAATATTTCTTGATTTTAGTAGATGATTTTTCTAGAGTCACTTGGGTTTATATGTTGCAAAATAAGCCAGAAACTCCTCGAATTATTCGAGAATTTTTTACAAAAATAAAAACCTCATTCTTTACCTCTAATAAAATCTTTCGTAGCGATAATGGACTTGAGTTTGCAAATTCTGATCTTTCATCATTTTTTAAATCTGTTGGTGTAATTAATCAAACTTCCTGTGTAAAAACATCTCAGCAAAATGGCATTGCTGAACGAAAACTTCGCCACTTGCTGGATGTTGCTCGCACACTCCTCCATATGAAAGTACCCTCCACCTATTGGTCAGATGCCGTTCTCATCGCAGGTTATCTCATTAATCGAGTTTCATCATCAGCTCTCAATGGACAAATTCCATTCCATCTCCTTTTCCTAGGAAAGTCTTTGTTTCCTACCCCTCCTCGTGTTTTCGGATGTCAATGTTTCATTCATCTCTTTCACACTGATAAGTTAGCTCCTAAAGCAATCAAGTGCATCTTTTTGGGAAACTCGCAAACTCAAAAAGGTTACAGGTGCTATGATCTTACTTTTCGCAAGTCCTATGTTAGTGCTGATGTTACCTTTTTCAAAGACGAACCTTACTTTCCGAACCCTACAAATAACCATGAGAGTCATCTAATTCCAATTCCTAACCTGTCAGATCTACCGCCACAACAGCCACAGTCTCCTCTTACATCGCCTGTACCGCCCCTGAAAGTTTATAGCCGTCGACATACTCACCAACCTCCACAACTTCTGCTTGACCTTGATGATGAACCACTCTCCACGATTCCATCACGCAATCCTCCAAACAGTCTTGACTTGTCGGAAGGAGATCCTCCTCAGGTAACTCATGATCTAGATGTTCCAATGCACATCGCAAGGGCACTTGGTCTTGTGTTGAAATATCCTCTATCTAATTTTATGACTTTTGATCATTTGTCTCCTGTTGCCAAAGTTTTTTCAGCTTCTCTTTATAGTCATTTTATTCCCCGCAACCATTCTGAGGCATTCCACCATTCGTGCCGGAAAACTGCTATGGATGAGAAGATGTCCGCTCTGCAATCTAGAGAGACTTGAGAACTTGTAGACCTCTCAACTAATACAACAGTAGTTGGTTGTCGGTGGGTGTTCACCCTAAAGTATCTCCCTGATGGGACGGTTGATCGTTATAAGGCTCGTTTAGTAGCCAAAGGTTACACCCAAACTTATGGAATAGATTATTTTGAGACTTTCTCTCTAGTTGCTCGCCTTAATTCTGTTCGAATCTTACTTTCTGTTGCTGTCAACTCTGGGTGGCAAGTTCACCAACTTGATGTTAAAAATGCTTTCTTATATGTGATCTTACCGAAGAGGTTTACATGGAACAGCCGCCTGGGTATATTACTCAAGGGGAGTGTTCAAAGATTTGCAAGTTGAAGAAAGCAATCCATGGAGTCAAACAAAGTCCAAGAGCATGGTTCGAAAAATTCAGCATAGCTATTGAAGAATATGACCGACTTTAGTCGATCCTCTTCAGATCATTCAGTATTCTCTTTACATACTTCTAAAGGTTCAATCTCCTCATATTTTATGTAGATGACATTTTAATATCTGGTAGTGACACTGACGGTATTTTGACAGCAAAAAAGTTTATGCAATCACAGTTTGTGACCAAAGATCTTGGTCTAATAAAATACTTCTTAGGCATTGAAGTAAATCAGTTTGATGATGGAATGCTCTCTCAAAGGAAATATGTCTTGGACCTATTAAAGGAAGCTGGTATAATGAGCTGTAAAATAGCCACCATTCCTATGAATCCACAACTGCCTCTAGCTGATTTGAGCAGTCCTATTCTAGAAAATGTCACCATATATAGAGCTATGGTTGGTAAACTTCTGTATCTCACTGTAACTCGTCCTGATATTTCTTATGTCGTTGGTCACCTAAGCCAATTTATGCAAGAACCACGTGACGTACATTGGGCAGGTGTATGTCAGATTTTACGATATCTAAAAGCCTCTCCAAGAAAAGCTCTTCACTTAAAAAATCATGGACATTTAAAAGTGTGGGATTATTCTTATGCAGATTATGCCGGGGCTCATGAAGATAGAAGATTAACCGCTGGCTATTGTACTTATGTTGGTGGAAATCTTGTAACGTGGCACAGCAAGAAACAAGATGTGATCTCACGCTCTAGCGCTGAGTCAGAATATAGGGCAATGGCTCATACTACATGTGAACTCTTATGGGTCATCTCTCTTCTACGTGATTTTGAAATTTCGGTTACTTCTCCAGTACCTATGTATTGCGATAACAAGGCTGCAATATCTATTGCAAACAATCATGTGTTTTATGAGAGGACTAAACACATAGAAGTGGATTGTCACCTCATTCGTGATGCTATTACAACTAAAAAGATATCCACTCCACACTTGGCCACTGAAGATCAATTAGCTGACATCTTTACTAAAGCGCTTCCCAAGAAACTCCTGATTATATGTTCCAAACTGCCAACTTGAGGGGGAGTGTTGAGATATGATTTGCATATCTCTTCATATCTTTCCATATCTTCGCATATCTTTGTAATATTAGTTAGGATTAGTATCCCAAATTTCTTGAGATAGTATCTCAGATATTTTGGGATAATATCCCTAATTTTCTGGAGTAATATTTTTCCTTCTTGTATTGCCTACCTTGATTATAAATAGGAGGCACTAGTGTTTGGTGAATAATAAGAGAAAACATGTTTCTTACAAAGAAAGGGAGGAGGGAAAAAGGGGATGCAGTCGACACGGTCAAAACTCAAAAGGTCTAACGAAGTGGACGATGGGTGGCGCCAATAAACTAATAAAGTGGCCGGACAGGAAAGAGGCCAAGGCAAAGAGACTACCAAGGCATGTGCATATAGAGAACAAAATTGGAAAGCAAAAACCAAACAATGATTGAGAATACTTAGTCAACTTTTGAGAAGCTATGAACTAGTAACAATCTCTAAGTTTCCAGAGATAAAATTTCAATTTCATTCAAGGTAAAACATGCCAAGTTGCAAAAGTAAATGGATAACCTTTATTGAGAATTTAGCCCATAAGTATATGGAAAAAATGCCTTTCTTTTTTTCATTTCCACAGAGAAGTTCTGTTGATCAAGTATGAACCGTTCTTAACAAAGAGCATACAACAACAACAACAACAACATCAACAAAACCTTATCCCACTAGATGGGGTCGGCTACATGGATCATATGACGCCATTCCACTCTATTAGTAACCAAACCTTTCGGTATATTATTCACCAATAGATCTTGCTCTATTAGTTCGCCAAGTGTCCGCCTTGGCCTCCCTCTCCCTCTTTTAATCGGACTCCAGATTATTTGATCTACTCTTCTTACTGGCGCATTTAATGGTCTTCTCTGAACATGACCAGACCATTTCAAACGATTCTCTATCATTTTCTCACTAATAGGAGCCACTTCGACTCGTTCACGTATATGGTCATTCCTAATCTTATCTAATCTTGTATGACCACACATCCATCTCAACATCCTCATTTCGGCTATCCCCACTTTACGTTCATGTTGTCCCTTCATAGCCCAACATTCACTACCATATAACACTGCTGGTTTTATAGCAGTACGATAGAATTTTTCTTTAACTTTATTGGGTACTTTTCTATCACAAAAAACTCCAGTGGCTTTCCTCCACTTACACCAACCAGCTTGAATTCTATGATTAACATCGTCATCAATCTCACCATCTTGTCTTACAATTGATCCTAAATATTTAAACTGTCACTTGAGGAATTATATCCTCCCCTAGCCTAACTTTCAAATCGTCTCTAAGTTGTTTATTTGTGAAATTGCTATGCATATATTCTGTTTTATTCCTACTTAAACGAAAATCCTTTGACTCCAACGTATTTCTCCATATTTTCAATTTTGTATTAATCTCTTCTCTTGAATCCGCTAAAAGTACTATATCATCTGCAAATAGCATGCACTTAGGTACCTCTCTTCTCTTAACAAAGAGCATAAACAAACAAAAAAATATTTTGCAACCAAATCAAGTTCTGCCACAACTTTATGATAACAAGTCAAGAAGAAGTCTTTTTTTTCAAAAAAAAAATGAAGAAACAAGAAAGGAAAGCAGATGGAGTATATGTATATATATTTATAACTCAATAACCATGCAAAACATACTTCCAATCTGCACTCGGTGTATCGCATTGCAGCAGGAGGGTCAGCATCAATTGATCCAAAGTTACCATGCCCTCCAATTAGAGGACAGCGCAAAGAGAACCCCTGTGAGGAAGAAAAACCATTTTATTTACTAAATTTTCAACTTAATAAACCATTTCAGTTTGATAATCTGAGAACAAATTAAATAGTAGAACATAATGATGAACAACTGAAGTTTAGTAAACTAAGGTAACATTTGCTTCTCTTCCTCTCTTAAGGAGAAAAAGATGACTGCCAGAGTGGAAAGTCACCAAGATTGATTTGCAAGAGGGAGATTCCACAGGAATACTTATAGTTTGACAGGTATAATGGCAACAAAATAAATATAGCCATATTAATTTGATTTTACACTTCAACCCAGATTATTCATGTTGGGTGATGATACTTCAGACTTTGATACTTTTAAACATAGAAAATATCACATGAGTTCATCACAAATGTCTGAGTGTGAGCATCAAACAAATCATCATAAAGGTTGTCTAACAAACATATTACAAGATAAATGAAATTGTAAGCGGGAAAGACAAATAAAATTAAGAGGTCCAAGATTTTCACTTCCATGCTACCCACAGTTTTCAAAGAAGCTTAGCACAGCACACTTATATGAGAAAATAGATAAACCAACTTTCTGAAAGATAATAAACCACCATTCATTATGAGTAATATAACAAATAATGAGATATTTGATTATTACGTTGACAAAGAAAAAACACTTTCTTTATATGAAATGGGAAAATAGATATGGAACAAGTACAAAAGCGAAGCATGACAGCGATGCACAGAGTTATATGTTGTTGAATGCTCAGTATGCAAAGTTCATAGATATAAAAAAAGTCAAATACTCCATCAAACGTCTATAATCATAATCACAAGTTTAAGAATTTTCATTATTCTTTTTTTCCAAATGTTCACAACAGAAAGTTTTTTTCTGAAGTAAATGGTTACCCACTTATATCAATGTTATTAACCTTATTTTTATATTTAAAAGGTATATTAGGTTTATATTATGTAACACGAAAGCCAACCGGTATATTATAACATGAGTCTTCAAGCGTCTGTTGATATAGGTATCTTAGACAAGAACAGTGAATATGTGTACCAAACATATAGTTGTGGTATACGATGCTATAGATAATGAAAACAATATTGATACAACCTCCTTATAACCATAAATTTCTGCAGATAATCTCGTGAGTGCAACATGATTAATAGTGATTAAGACAGAATGACCATGAAGAAGATAGATATTTGTTTATAGTATAGTACTAAGATCGACAAATCGAAGAGAATACTTCAAAATATCACAGGTTAATCAATGCTGAATTGACTGAATATGTCAAAATTGATTTGCAAGACAAAAGTCAAGCGGAAACAATACCTGTTAGCTGAATTTTACAATATAAATATTGGTCTCAATATGATTTTTTAGCACCCAAAGCATTTGGTATGAAGAAAATAAATGTACAAACTGCTGCCCTCAATCACACAACTAGACTATACACAAAAAACTAACAATAGTACCTGTGCCATCCGCACCAAAGCATCATAAACAGCTGTATCTCCATGTGGGTGATATTTACCTAATACCTGTCAGGAACATATAATAGCGCATCGTAATTTAGCAGACAAAATTCTTTCAAGAAGCAGAAAAAAAAAAGAAGGGAACATGCATTAGTTACATAGACCACTAAACAAGAACAGGATATAGGCCATACTTTCTTGAAGTTATAAAATATTATTACAAGTGAAGATCCAAAAGAAAAGTTTTTTAAGGATAAATAAACTAGACGAGAAGGAAATTATAACAACCATATCATAATGAAAGAATTTCAATAACTATATAAAACAGACCATGTAGAAGGGGTACTGGGAGATTTTTCATAAGTCATAACAAAATTATTTTTCCTGGACTGTTGGTAACTGTGACAAGAATTTATTGACATGATATACAGGGATACAAATAAAATGGGTGGCGAACAACTCAAAAGAAGATAACTAAAGATGCAATATTTTAGTGTTTGCCTTGACAAGTAATTAATGTGCACAGATGACTAAGTAGTTTGCAATTAATCCTATGTGGATTACCAGATTAGTTGATGCACGTAGAATTGCTTCACTTTGCAATCAGCTTACAACTATAATAATTCATTACAACTATTGTGTATCAACCATGTGGGATTTGCACAAATGCCACAATTGCACCTCCTCTGAGGATAACATCACTATCCATGAGACACTTTGGGTATACCATGAGCCCACCCAATTTTCTAAAACATGTCTCCAGGGTTACAAGGAATATTTTGGGTATACCTACGAGCGTGTTTTGAACTCTTGACACACGTTCTCCTCAAAAAAAAAAGCTCTTGAGACATGTTCTCGGAAGTGGTGGGAGACTACATGCACCTGATCAACGCATAATATCTCTAATGCGGTTGTCCTCCTATAAAACATTGTTGTATATAGTGCTGATATATTCTCTAGCATTATATATAACTAGTCACATTATATTGCTTCAATATGAGCTTCTATAAAGGATAATATTTACAACAATTCTAAAGTCCCTACCTCTCCAACAACTCGAGCACATTTCTTGAAGGGCCTACGAGATGAAAGGCCTAATTCATGCATGGCAAACCTGCATATATATCATAAGCATAAATAGATAGGATTATGCTCCAACATATCCTATACTAAGTAGGGGGATCTTGGAACATATCTAACAAAAAATGGATCGTGAAATGTTCCTTTTTTTTTTTTGTATTTTTCCTTACAGAATTCTCCGGTGGACAGGCTTCAACCCATCTCGGACATCGGGCAGCGCACGACCAACTAACACGGACATGGCATAGGCCATGTAAGCCTCGTTCGCCTCTTTGTGGAGCTCGGAGGGAACTATCCTCTCCTTCAGCAGCATGCCCCGGTTATTGTCGTCGGCTTCACCCCCGTGGGGTTCTCGGCTTCCAGCAGTAGCAGCAGAGCCCTCATCATCGCGGCTCCTCCGTTTCACAATCACAGAGCGGAGTCCACGATGACGGGAGGTGGATAGAGCACGGAGGTCGGCGAAGACGCAGTGGCCGGCGGCGGAGGGGAGGGAAGCCGACAGGAAGGAGAGTAGGGGAAGAAAGGAACGACGGGAGCGGCCGACGGAGAGGGAGGTGAAACGTAGGGCCGCGGAGAGAGACATTGTTGCCAGGAAGGAGGAGACCTGCAGCTGTTTCTTCTCCTTCTGCTTCCGAGGGAGAGGGTTTACGCCATTGGAGTGAAGCAGAAGTGGGGTATTGTGAGGGGTTTGCTCGACTTCGATGGGTTTTTCCGAAGGGGTTTAGGGGTTTAGGACACACAAATATTAGAGGTCTCGCTCTATTTTTTTTTAAGTGTTTGTATTCATATTAAATAATCGATCCAATGGATTGTGGGTACAAAAATTGAGTAGGACGATGAGGTGGTCTGCCCATTTAAAAATTATTGTCCGTCACGCGATTCGCCTCACGAGAATGATGAGAAACATCAGTGCTCTAAGAATCCTTCAAACGTCAGCAACAATGCCTCTAAGGCGCCAAGGGCAGTTAGGGCTAAGCACGATCCGAGTCGACTCGAAAAATCGAGATAAAAACTCGGCCCGAATTAGATCCGGGTCGGAACCATGTCCAAGTAATAAATAACTCGACGGATTTCGAGTGAGAACCAGATTTACAATCTAAATACCCGACTCAGACCTGACCCGAGTTATTAGTATATAACATCCATTTCTTCATTTCACCTCTCACTTTCTCTCTCCCATCTCTCTCCCCGTCTCTCGCCCTCTTTCTCTATCTCTCACGGTGACAACGGCATGACAGCGACGACGACTCCGGCTGACCTCCCCTCTCTTGACGCCCTCTCTCTCTACTCGGCCATTAGGAGCGTCGCGATCCGGCACCTGGCGACCGATCCAACAGTCAGATCGGCGCCTGGCAATCGGATCGGCGTCGGATCCGACTGCCAGGCCCAGATCCGGCGCCTGGTGGCCGGATCGACCGCTGGTGGTCAAATCCGGCTTCGGATCGACCCCAGGTGAGCCGATTTGGCCGCCAAGCGCCGATCCGGACGTCGGATCGTGGAGCGTCAAGCACGTGATTCGACGATGATTTCCGGCAACAAACCCAATCGCATTCCCGAATTGTCGGGTCTGACCCAGAATCGGATCCGGCCGAATTCGAGTCCGGTATCGGGCCAAAAAAATTTTGACCCGACATAATTCAGGTCATGACCGGATCCGCTTAGACCCGGTCCCGAGTTTGCTCAGCCCTAAGGGCAGTAGTGTATGCAATTGATGATCCCAATGAGAAATTCAGTGTCCGAGTATATTTGGACATGGGAGAGCCCAGACTCACAGCAAGCGAGCGTGGCACGTGCCTCGATCTCCAGCGAGTCTGCCGATGTGTTGGATGAACATGTAAAAATGAATGAGTTGTCGTGAGAGAAAGCTAAACATATGATACCCCCAACCACAGCAGAGAGAACCATCAAAACCGAGGACGGTCCAATGCTGGGGTGTCTCACTCTATCTGAAATATGTATATATGTATATTTGTAGGGTTTAATGGGGTGTAACCCCTTATGGTGTAACCTTGTGTAATCACTCACATCACAGTCGTCCGATCTAACGAACGGATGAGATCAGCTCGGGAGATTAGAGGGTCACTTCTCTGATGGAGGTCGATGACGGCCAAGAAGAGACGCTGCGACGCAAGAGGGTCGGTGGTCGGCGGCGGTTGGTCATGACGGTCAGCGACGATGATTAGCGTAAGAGGAACAATGATCGCGGCGAGCTAGATCGACGATGATCACATGGCAGAGGAGAAGATGGCGGGAAGAGCAAGGGAGGTCCATGGGTGCCAGCGGTCACAGAAGAGAGAGAAGGGGAGAAGGGGGCGTCGGTCATGGGCGAAAGGAGGGCGGTGTTTGCAAGCGAGAGGGAAGGGGAGAGGGAGCGGGGATGGACGAATTGGGCCATCATCGATGGCAAGATCAACGGAAGGAGACGCAAGGCGGAGAAAGGGAGCGAAAAAGGGGAGAGAGAGGATGCAGGGGAGTGGGGGAGACGTCGGCGATGGCAAGATCAACGACGATGGCGGATAGATCGGCGCGTGCAGAGAGCGGAGATGGCGGATAGATCGACACGTGTAGGAATCGACCATGATGACAGATGGAGCCTGGAGAGGGGAGGATGGTCGGCGCTTGCGAAGGAGAGATCACAAGCGAAGGGGAGGTCGTAGGGACAACCGACGATCAAAGAGGAGGTCGACGACGACGCTCGGAGGGAGGAGGGCGATCGGATGATGCTTGATCGGGGAAGACGGCGTGTGTTTGGCGGTGGAAGACGACACAATAGAGTGAGAGAATAGAGAAAATACTAAGATAATCTAGATCGTATATCTAAAATGGACGGTTCTGATTTGGACGCTACCCAGTGTTTCACCTAAGGTAGTTATACCCCTATTAATCCCATATTTATATAAGCAAATAAAATACGTGATATTATTTCATTTTAAATTGAGGTAAAAACTAAAAGGGTATTATCATTTCAAAAATATTAATGTCACTCTGCTTTATTAGTGCTAGATATATTATTTTTATCTAATAAAACATAATGATAATAATATTTTTTAAAATGAAAAATAATGTGCCGATGTTTCTGCAGATTATAGATATTGTCCTCTCCCAAACATGAAATCACTAAAATAGTAGTAACATTATATCAATGGATATATTCAAATACAATGTAATATTATGAAACCACTTGAGAAGGTCAAAACAGAAGAAAATTTTGAAATGAAAAAAGAAAGAAACTGAAGACTACTTTTTTAATTATAAAAAAACTTTGCTTATAATTATACTTGTTATGTTTCTCTTAAGCAGTATCTCAAAAACTCGTGAGATGATTATTTAATTATAATGACAAATAAATGATGAAAATAAGTAGTAGTTTGAGTGTTGACGTGTTAATTAGAGAATAAAATAGAGAAGAATATTGCACATCCAAAATTTAGTGTCCCTTTGGGGATGCCCCTGTTATTTATTAATAGTGTTTTTGGACTTAATCAGTCGGTCTGATCGGTTTAATCATGAACCGATTGTCAATTTGATTCGGTCTAACATTAAAATTCATTTTTGAAAAAAGTCGATGTCTTACTACCAAGGTCGTTATAGAACTCCTCTAAGGACTATAATCTTTCACGAACACCAAACAACTACGTTAATTTGAAAAATATTACAAACAACAGAGTGAACTAAAATAGCTCAGTAAGTTGATGATTCATAGTCTATGTGTTACCAACTAATCAATTCGGAAAGACATGAAAAAGCATACAACAATTATAATATGAAATTCGATATTTTCATATATTTGATAATTACATATATAACATATTAATCATAAGCATGACACTCAATATCATATAAATCATATCAAACATATATGTACAAATACAACAATCTCATATGTATGCACGTATCACCAACTGGCTATTAGTCGGTAGGTGAATTTTAGAGGTGACTCCCATCGTGATTAGTGATGTAGCACTTATGTCCATTCTATTTCATCTCTTTCAGAAAATATATCATATAATAATAGGTGAATTTCAGAGATGGATCTTAATGATCAGTGATGTAGTACTTAACTTCGTTATATCTCGTCCCTTTTGGGGGAATACATAGTGATAGGTGGATTCTAGAGGTGGCCCCTACGAATTATATAGGTGGCTCTTACCATGATTTATCACGATATAGCACTTAGCTCCGTATGACACTTAACTCCAGTTTATCTCCCGTTTCTGAAGAACATAGTGATGGATTGCATTCTAGATATGGCTCCCTCATCATTGGCGATGCAGCATTTAGCTCTAACCACTATATGCAGTTGCAGACGCATGATTCATCATATAACAATTATATCTCAAATAACAGAATATACATCATATTGATCATTCATTTAAACGATTGCACTTTATAATAACTATCCATAACATATCATACATGCTTTCAATATGTAATCACTTGGTCAAAAATTCAAGCATACTTCTAAAAAGAACTTTTCCAAATAAATATTCAATATATATCGTAATTAATGTCACACCGAATTAAAAAGATATGAATACATGGAACAGGAGAAACCAACTTTTTCCTTTACATGGATAAAACAATGACCAATGCTATATATTATTCATGCATTCAATCTTATAGCTTAATTAATTGATTATTCATAAGAGTTCGTCTTGTACTCACAAATCACATACTTGGTGAAATAAAAATGATATATTTTGTTATACCTAACTAAATCTCATTATGCTAATTTTATATGCATATAGGCTTATCCAAATTTAAGCAATAATTGTTTCAGATTTTATTTTTTTATGGTTGGTATTTAGAAAAATTAACATTCAACCTCTAATTGATGTTAATTCTATGTTTTGATTGTCTGAATGACGTTCGTTTTGTGATTTATATTAATTATTAAACAAATCCTTTTCTAAAAATTCCAATATTTCCCAAACTTAGACTTTCAGAGGTGTAACTTATAGAATTTATAGTTTTATATCCTTATGCATCAAGCACAACAAATTTCACAAACACTAACATAATATGCTCTAAATTTCATTTTAATAGACTAAGTGAGGTTTGGTTAATGATTTACAACTTTAACTAGACATATCCTTTTCGAGTGATTTCAAATGTAAATGAAGCCTAACATCAATATCCTATTGTCACTAAAATATCAAATATTTATATAGTATTTTCTATTTAATATATAATTTACAAATTCAGATAACAGTTTCAATAAGCAGAATGATAGAACCTTAAAATTAACACTTATCTTTCTTTGCATATATCCAATAAATCTTATTACAAAACAAGACTATATAAAATACAACATATATTAATTCTAGATTTTTACTCATCATAATTTATCTATAGAAATTTCATGAACACGTACATATGATCATACTTCTAGAAATTGATAGGTGTCATTTGTTATACTCATAATTTTCTTTGCACATATATTTTTGAGGTGGTTCAAAATGGATTAAAACCTTCATGGATATAAGTTTCTGGCACATAAAATTTCTAATTTAAGTACATATACAGAATTTTATAACATAATTTCTTTATTTATTGCCTTATTTCTAGTGACGTGGCAGCTCATCATTTAATTTAATTTATGGTGAGGTGAGCTGTCATGCTTATGGGTGTTTTTCATTTTCTTTTGAAGGTAAGTCAGTACAAATACAGGTAATGTCATTCCAAGCATAACTAATTGTTCTGTGTGATTAATTGTGTTGATTAATGATATCTATGTTGTGAGAATAACAAAGTGGGTATCACTTTGGATATTATCCACTTAACTAACTAATATAAATAGAAGATGGTTAACTTAACTAATATAGTGAGGTTGTCGATCACAATTTCAAATCATTTCATAATATTAAATTTAGATTGGTGGTGCAATATTTCGCTTAATTACTTATTGGTGGAGTTCATTGGTAGTTTACTTATCTTATGAAAATTTAAAAATCACAACTAAATTAATTAAAATAACATTTATCTTAGGATATTACAGGTATAATAATGAAATAAATGTGTAAAAATAAAAAGTCTAAGATATTAGGAAATAGAGTAAAGTATAAGTGTGAATTAGAAAAAAGGAAATTAGATTTGAAATTTGTAGGGAAAAAATAAAAGTGATAGAAAGAGTAGAAAGTATAAAAATTAGGAAAGTAACAATCATGAAGTTGAATTTTAAATGTATGAACCAAAATAAATATATAAAGAAAAAATATTACAAAATTCTAAAGAAAATAATTTAAAATAAGAAAATTATTATATTAAAATTATTATAATAAGTGTAAGCTTAAAACTTTTTTAAATTAATGTTTAAAATAATAATTAATACATGATTATTTAATTGTTTAATATTTTATACTTTTATTTATAATTTATTTTTAAAAAATCTAAATATTATTATTTTAATAAAAATCTAGTTCAATTCGATCGAACCCATTCAACCGGTCAAACCATGACTCAATTGCTTGATGGGTTCCATGTCCAATCCGGTTTTAAAAACATTATTTATTAACACCTTCTTGTATATACTAAACTAGCCAACTCTCTCATCCACATTGCAATAAAAAGTAATTTGATACACACATATATATAAGGAATATCTGTGTGCTACCATATTTTTGTACTAGTATTGTGCATCCACACTTTCAGGATCGTCAGATTCGAGATCGACGGACAATATTAGGTCTTGCGTGGTTCGATTACATGATCTTGCGTAATTCGCAAAGGCGATCTCTCAAAGGTCAGAGGGCTCGTGGCTTGCAGAGGGCGACGTGCGGCAAGAGGGAAAAGGACGCGATCTGCAAGGGTGGAGGTCGACGGCGACGAGAGGGAAAGGGCACGATCCATGAGTGTTGAGGCTGGCAACGACGACGATTGATATGCATGTCTCATCCATCTCGTTCGTTGCGCATCTCGTTGTCTAAATCCTATGTAATGCCTCGAAATTTCACCCTCCTGCCACATGGCATTTGGACTTATCAGGGCCTCCTACCAATTAGGTTCCATTCTTTCCTCTTTTCAGTTCAATTCTTTCTATTCCTTTCGGTTCTTTCATCTTTTCGGTTCAACTCTTTCTATTCGATACTTTTCTGTTTGGTTTTTTTTGTTCTTTCTCTATCTCTTTTACTTTAAATAATTCCTAAGGCATCTATATGTGTTGTCCTAATACGGACTTGTTTTATTGTAGGCATTCATGGCACTTCATGCATGATCAAGTTGGATCAAACCAGGACCAAAAGTATGGCAATGATGGGTCCAATAAAAAGATGTGAGGATTTTATTTACCCACAATAACAATTGGGGTGATGGGGCTATTAATACCCACATTCAATTTTTCTATACGATTCGATTCAGTTACAATATGTGCCAAGAAGCTCCATTTTATATCTTTTATCTGTTGACCTAATTAAGCATTACTAACACAAAGGTAAAATAGTCGTTGCGCATCATAACAATTAAAAATAAAATAACTTCTTCTCTGTTCTATGAATCCAAATTAGGTGTCATCAAAATCGAGTCGGGTTGTGGCTGAACTCGGTCCGCGCTCATCGAGACTCGGGTCGGGTTCTCGGTGCTTTTTCTATCAGAATTCACGCCGGATCTGAGGTAGTTTGGGCTGGGTTCACTGACCTCATCATCTCGTAGAGTGACGTTTACCTACCCGGACAGGGTGTAATCCCAACTCGGATCGGGTCGTAAAAAAAGGAACCGAACACTCGAAAAACAATGTGGTAGATCCCGGGTCGAGCTTCCATAAATTCAAGTTGGGTCCCCTGAATTCAAATCGAGTTTGAAATGGAGTTGCACCAGGTTTCTACTTTATAGATGAACCCGGGCCGGGTTCCGACTTCTAGAACTCCGGTGATGTTTTTATGAGACTTTGGCCTATAACTTTTGGTACAATACTTCGTTTGACATAAAAATTATATGAAACTATTATTGGGACATAGGAGAACACATACAAATCCTTACTCATCCATCATCTTATCTATTTTATTAAGAAATCGTATCCAAAAGTAAATCCAAAATCTTACATACCTTAACTGTTTTAGATTACTCGAAACTCGAGACTTTGGACGTGATTTTCGATGAGATTCGACGGCTAATACGAAGTCGACGTCTTTGGACAGAGGATAAATCTGAGATTTGATGGTCGGTCGGAACTCCAGCTCATGCACATCAGCAAGAAGAAAAATGAAGCCCGAAGATGAAAGAAAAACTCAAGTAGAGAGAAAATAAATATGCATTGGAGGAGATCCTTTGGGGTGCTATTTTTTGTGAAGTGCTCCAATTTTTTTTTCATTTGACTTTGACGTGATGATTTTTTTCAAAATTCATTTTCTTTTTTTCTTTTTCTTTTCTCTCACACCATATATTTTATAAAATAAATTATTTAATAAATATAAAGTAATTTTTAATAAGATATTAATATAATATTATTTATTACTTATTATTTCATTTAAAAAATTAATATTTCATTAATATAATTTATTTTTAAAATGATTTTTTTATATTTAAATAATATGTTTTTAACAAATTTTTTACGTAAATTTTTTTATTTTATAATTTTATTTTAATTAATAATAAATTTATACTTTGTAATTATAATAATCATTTATAATTCAAAACCCATAAAAAATTCATTCATTACATCTACTTTTTTTCTATCACAACAATCACCTTATTTCTCATCATCAAATTCCACAACTAAACACAACCCGAATTAATTTGTCAATTCAACTGTGCACCGAGAATTTAGGAGGAATCACGATTCTATTTCCAAACGCCCCCCCAATGAGGTTGAATTAGGATTTTTAAGGATAAAATATTCAAGAAATAAAATAATAATAAATTGTTATTTTAATTCCAAAAATAAAAAAATAGTATTATTAATTTATTATTTAAATCAAAAAATTCATGAAAAATAAAAGATGAATTATGAATAAAAAGTATGAATAGAAGAGCTCCACCATTTTTTGTGGAACCGGGGTCACATGACCCCGGTTCCACTATAGTTGTTTTCGTCGGGGCAGTGTTTGGCAGAATAAGAGCGTGGTTCTCCCTCGGTTCCGCAAACAAATAGGCCATAGGAGTCCTAATTCAATCATTTAACAAACTTTATTTTTAATCCTTTTCTAACTATATTTTTCTTATTTTATCTCTCCTGCACATGATTATTCATGAATTTCAGAATTGAATCAATAATTACTATTCTTATCTTTAAAATTTTTGAAATAAAATAATATTATTTTATCTTCTAAATATTTTTAGACATAAAACTCTTATCTTAATTACATTATTAAATTTCTAATCTCATTATAACTTCAGCTCTTAATCTAATTAGGAATCATCTTTTTCTACCTCTTATGTGATTATACTTCTATTCTCATTCAAACTTTTCTTATCTTTTCCTCTTCTTCTAATCTCCTTCTAACTAACTTTTATTTCTTTTAAATTTTATCTTTCTTTAACAAAATCCTAAAGTTTGGATTTATTTTAATTACAAAAATTAATTTTTAATTTGGAAAAAGTTGGGCGTTACATCCTGCACATGCAATCGATAGAATCGTCGAAATCCCACACCGTCATCGCCCATCTTGTCCGTCGCACGGAGAAGAAAATCTCGACAACGGAGCTTTGATTCTAAGCGACCTGCGAGTGCGGGAGATCGGAGACATTGTCAGTGAGGGACCCTCTTTCTCGCACAAAGAGGATTCTCGTGCAAAAAGGGGAGGAGACACACGACGAACCCCTATGTCCTGCGAACCGGACGATGGCCCCTTGAGACAAGTGAACCAAACATTCAAATCGTTGGGAACCGGCATGTTTTTTATCGTCCGTCCATCCTAGAAACGTGGCCCCAGAGTGCTAGGACAAAGATGTAATAGCACACTAGTATTCCTTATATATATATATATATATATATATATATATATATATATATATATAACACTGAGATGTATTTTAAGGTTAAAAATACTTGGATAGGTAGACATGAGGGCAGAGCTTTTATTAGTTTTAATGAAATATGAAAAAATAATCAAAATATACTGATATAGAGCTAAATACAAAGTAATAATTCATATGTTTATGCTTTGAATTTGCTTTAACAAAGTAATTACGTAATTATAAATGTTATTTACCATTCAATCATATATGATAATTGAATTAGTAGTGGCAGATCTAAAATAAAAATATATAAGATACGGAAGGATGAAAATGTTTGTAGATGAGGATTGTTGAATCAGCCATGGGATCACTCCTCTTTAAATTAATGTATAAATATTTATCATTAAATTAATTTATAGATATTTCACTATAATAATACTAAATATTTTATATGTTTGAATTTTTTTAGTATTTTATTGAACAAACTTTCTTGTTTTTATATCTTAATATTCATACAATTGTGTGTGTGATTGTATATTAGGAAATCCAATGTTTTGCACTCAATTCTAAATAGTTTATAAAAAAAATAAATAGGAATTTAGTTACAACATATGTATATAAATAACATAAAATCATTTATAAATATATTATAAAAATTGTTGAAAATAATTTGTAGGTTTTGTTATTCATTTACGGGCGATTTTTCATAATTTTAAACTTTTCACTACAATAGATAATGCATATTTTTTTACATTAGTTATAATTTTAAATATTAATGCACGATTTCAGTGAAGTTATGTAAAGATTGATTCTCGTTAAAAAAACAAATTTATATAGCATTTCCTTGTGAAATAAGATATTATAAATGGCAAGGGAACAAAATCATGCAATAATATTTAAACTAACAATTATTAATTTAAAACTATGTATTTTCAATTATAATAATTGGAAATAGTAGTTTTTTCTACTTGTGACAATATAGTAAAAGCACTGTCCTTTTACCCTACCGAATATATATATATATATATATATATATATATATATTGTCAATATGTCTTAAATTCTACTCCAACTAAAAACCCATCTGGGTTCAAACTCCGAAATAAAAGGAAAGTTCTATATATATTTTTATTATGAGATTGTTAAGGAATTGATTTGTTTTCTTATCACAAGTTAGGTGTCCTATTTTGGAATTCATTAAATTCATAGTCTCAGTCTATTTGGAATTCTTATCGGAAAAGGGAGACTCCCTAAGTCCAAAGAGAAAGTAATCTGATTTTATAATTCTCTTATGTTTCTTCGTCTAATAAGATTTTGTGTCGCCTTAAATTTCTTAAATTTTCTCGCGGTGCATAATTTCCTTCTTGCAGAAAATCCTAACCAATTGTTAATAATGTATTGAATCATACTTCAACTGTAAACCATTTAGACTCAAACTTCGAAATAAAAGGAAACCTATATGATATATTCTGTATATTTTCTTATTATGAGATTGATAAAAAAATAATTTATTTTCTTATCAAGAGACATGTGTCCTATTTTGAGGATTAATTCAGATTTTCAATTGATCTATAATTCTTATCGTCTGTAAAAAGAAGTGCATATATAAACTTCTTAGGGATAAAAAAGAGAATAATATGATATTGTAATTTTCTTTTGTTTCTTTCATCTAATAAAATTATGCTCGCCTTAAATTTCTTAAGTTTTCTCGCGCTGCATAATTTCTCTCGTACAGAAATTCTAAAACACACACATATATATATATACATACATCGCTAAAAGAAGTATGCATCACTCAAAGTAGGTCCATGGACCTATTATAAAGATAAAATTTTACTATACAATAGCCCCCTTATTAATATTTACCGATGGTTATTATAAAAAATTATAATACTATTAATTCTTGTATTAAAAACTTACTGATGAGTATTTTATAAAGAAACTTTAATGGGTATTAATCATTTAAATAAAAATATGAAATGGATGTGACTTCTCATATGTTATTTCAATAGTTTAGAAAAATTAGAGTTACATAGGATGTAATCCAAGAAGAGATACAAGATTTTTTAGATGAAACTTATTGATGCTATTTAATTACCTTTCATGTCTAGTGTTTCTTTCCACATTTGCCTTATTCAGCCTATTAACAATCTCATTTATGTGATTTTCAACCTTCAGACTACAAACCTGTAACAACCAACATCAGCCAGGAAAACCATTTTAAGAGACAACATCCTACACAGTAAACCAAAATCCTGAAATGCAAAAAAAAAAAAAAAGGGGTGGGGCGGGGGGGGGGGGGGGGGGGGGGGGGACTCAGTTGCTGCAACATATCATTAGGCAATATTCAACACGTGCAGCTCTATCTTATTACTATAGAATGACATAATGCAAGAAATAAACAAATAACTCATGTCCATAAGCTATAGCATACAATTAATTGACTCACAATCTACAAACATTAAAAAACAAATTGGTAAAAAGTACCTGTATTTTGTGTAAGATGTACAACCAAATGTTAAGAACTTTAAAAGTCATTTAGATGACATAGCAAGGTGCATTTGTCAACTCATAGGCAGAACCTCGCCACTGTGGGGACGACTACCTCGGCAAGCAGGAGGACGGTTATTGTCCATGATTAATAGAATAAAATTATTAATTTAAATAAACACATAAATATGAGAGTGATGAAAGAAAAAAAACTTTGAGCTTGAACCTGATCGGGGCTGGAGAAACAGGTAAACAAAAAAGAATTTAGCCTACAGGATTGTGTTTTTGTATTGGTCTACATGGATTCCTAATCCTGAAGGGGATGTATATAGAAGCTGACCATGCCCGGAATGGCGCCTACGCCGCCCTTCGCCGGACTGTCGTACATCAATTATATATAGAAGCGGATGTAGAAGCCAGCGAGCAAGTCGAGGCCATCCTTCCCCCACGCATTCACAATGCAGATCATGCGGACCTCCTCCTTGGGGCCGGGGCTGATGGGGATGGTCCGGCACTTCCAGAGGCACGCCGTCATAATCTCGAAGGTGGAGCTCTTGCGCATGTGGGTGGGAACGCACTTCCTCAATGCCGCGATCTCGGCGGCGACGAAGAAGGACCTGTGAACCATGTCGTCGAGTGGGACGATGGTTCCCTTGATGTCGGGCACGTCCTCGCGTGCCCACACCGGTGACGCGCCGTGCTCGCTGGGCTATGGTTTAATTTATGTTTGGCATTATTAACGGTTTGATAAGCGGATAGCGGATGACGATTAACGGTTAGAGGTTGTAACAAATAAGTGTTTGGTAAATTTAACGGTAGAATTAGGTGATGAATTTAAAATAATATAATTAGACATATAATAAATTATTTAATTTAAGCACTATATAAATTCTATTATAATATAATAAATTTAATAATTAAATCTTAATTAAATTAAATTTCATAACTAATTTTGTATTAAAATATATAGAAATTTATATTGGTAATAAATTTTATATAATGCACAGATGATATGAAAATATTAATTTTGAAATTATTTTTTATTCCTTGTTAATATATAAATAATTTATAATTAATTAAACATGAATATGAAAAGAAATATAGTTAAATGATTACAAATTAAAATGAGAAAATAATAAGATAAGTTAGAAAGAAATAATATATTTAAATAAGGATAAAATTGAAAAAGATTATAAAACCCAAACCTTTAACCACTAAATACTAGTAGAAATAGTTTTTTAATATTTTGTATGAAATCCTAAACACTATTTATTTTTATCATTTATCATACGTAAAAATTAGCGTTTGAATCATAAAACACTATTTGAAACATTCTTTTTTGTGTTGTCAATCAGAATTCAGAAGCTTAGATGAACGCCCAGGATAAAACCCCCGCAACGCAGTCTACCTGATACGAAGAGCCGTCAGTTTCATTATCAAAGGTTTAAAGAGATTTTAATGGGCATTTATTCATATAACACGTTGGAATTTAAGAAGATTACCGTGAGGGCATGACTTGCCATCTGCCGCTGTTGTAACGTGTTCTATTTCAAAAGAAAGGACATTAAAAATTTAAGAAAAAAGATAAATGACATCGGCGAGTTTAGAGAAATTTGAAACTGAAGTTTGAGTCTTTATATAAACATAAGAATTTTATAATAATCAATAGTATTTATGTGCTTAAGTTTTTTAGCACTAATGGACAATATTTTTTCAATTAGGAAATAAAGGTATAATTTTAATAATTATCCTTGCAATTAGAGAGTATTTCAGAAGTATAAAATTTGTACCTTATTTTTTAACATAGGGTGGATATGCAATTCATTAATTTATTTTCTTAAAATTTCTAATTGCTAAAAAATTATGAAATTAATGGAGTGGGTACGCTAAGGATGTTATAAGATTTAATAGGCAGTAAAAGAGGTTATAACTTCAATTTAAATAGATTTTATAACTGATTGGATACATTGCATGACTATATACGTTAGTTGTAATGAGAATCAATGTCATTTAGATTGTTTAAGCAAAATAAAATTGCAAACAAAGAAAATAAAGTTCAAATAATTAAAAAAAATTAGGAAAAAAGATAAATGGATATGGTGAAAGGAGAGGTCATGTGTCCTAATTATCATCTATACATTTATAACTAGCTAACTTACTTGCGCTTTGCGCAATTTAATTATATTTTAAAATATAAGTTTAAATATATAATTAAAACATAAATTTATATTTTTATTATGATTTATAATATATAAATACTTTTTTTAGTATGCAACATATCTATAAATATCTTAGTAAGACAAATGTTACCGACAATTTTGCTACCGAAAAATGCATTAGAATTTTGCTACTGACAATTTGTTAAATATATTATCTAAAATATTTATAAGTTTTTTTGAAATCCTAGTCTAAATAATAATAAAGGTGACATGATTAACATATGTGTTCTTTCAAATTTAAAAATAATTATAAATATTCATAGTAATTACAAGTAATTATTGGAGTTAAATAAATATAAGATATGTGACCTTTTAATTTTTTAAAAAAATATTATTTGGCATCATTAACTAAAAAATTTAATAAACTTAAGTTATCATAATTTTTTCATTAAATAAGTGTATGCATGAAGTCAAACAATAGAATAAAATAATTCAAAAAGGAGAAAAGAGAAAATAAAAATGGAGAAAGGATTGAGGTTCTTGATGATTATGATTATATTATAAGATACATAATTAAATATGATATGGTTAACATAAATAATCTTTCAAATTAAAAAATAATTACGACTCTTCATATTAATTAAAAATAATTATGATTTATCACTATTAACAATAAGTAATTAATGAAGTAGATATAAGAATGAAGTCAAAACTTATGCTAATTGTTTTTAGCAAAGCGTTATATAAAAATATTGTCCATGTCATATTATATTTTAGCAACTATAGTTATATAAAAAATTTCCACGGCAAAATACAAATGCTAGTGGATTTCCAGAGTATAATAACATATTCAACAGCGTGAAGAGTGGTGATGTCTTCTTGTCTAAAAACGAAAAGGACTCTCCTATCGATGTATATTAATTATAACCATCAAAGAAAGTGAGCTAACCAATGGATTATTAAGACTCAAACTAAAACAACAAATATACATACATTGTAATCGAGTCATAATCTAGGCAAACAAATGGGAAAATCATTCTATGGCCCTTTCTTGGTCTCGTTTATGCAATGTTATTATAACCGAATCGGCCACTCGATCGGCGTCTCAATTGGATCGTGGTTGGACCGATTCGATCGGATTCAACCGTAAAAAATCAGATTTTTATTAAAATAATAATATTATATTAATCTTGAATAAATATAATAATTAATATATTCTATTTTATTATAATAAACTACTAATAATCATAAATTAACATAAAATTATTTTTGACATATTGTATAAAGTTAAACTATCCAAATCTAATCGATTATTAATTTTCTATTATTGATATAATATCTTAAAAAAAATAAATATGATTTGGAAGCCATTTATGCATTCCTTCTGATTTCTCCAAATCATGTAAATTGTAAATATAAAGAAAAATGCAACAAAGACTACAAAATAAGATGCAAGAAAATTAAACTTTATGTAAAGCTGCAAACAAAAAGTTTGTAAATTATTCTAGATAAAATAGTTCCAGTTGTGGATTGCAGGAACAAAAAAGATAAGGCATTAGCAATATTTGTACGCAGTGCTCACATTGCACAATATCTTCAATGTTTTTTCCCATAAGTTATAAGTTTTAAAGAAGAGGGAAAAAATAGAAAGAGAGGAGATTCAGAGATCATGTAAAGTTGACATTTGGCTAAAAGAAATTAAAAAGTCATAGAAAGCAATACCAATATTCATACCTGCCTCTGTGACGGTGCCAAAAGAACTTGAGGCCTTCTTGATCGCATAATCCAGAGCAGCTACTGGTGTCATATGTGTGTACTCTACCTGAATTAAGACAACAACAAAGATAATGAGTTCTTGTGCCAAAAACTGTAATATCAAAGATAAAGGAGACTTTTGGGATAAGTTTGGGGAGAGGAGGTAGCGACTGGTAGAGGCCACACATGAGCTTGGGGAGATAAAAGGGAGGGGCTTGTCGTGGCTGGGTGAGAGCTTGAAGAAGGATGAGACGATGTAGTCGATGAACTGTCGGGCTCCGCTAATGCACATATCACCTGCGCACCATCTGAGTATATTTATAGATATGTAACGAATACACTGCTACAGAGGATATTGAATGTTCTCTTCCTCTTCCAAAAAATTGATATAGAGAAAATCGACTGTTCGCTTCCTCTTCCAAAAAACTGATGTCGTTAGGAATGAAGAATAAACTGATGTCCCCAAATAACTTCCTCTGTTTATGATTTATGATACATCTTTCTTACAAGTCTATGAATAGGAGAGAGAATAAGAGGAGTAGTGCACATAGAATAAGAAAAATAGCAAAAAAGAAAAATAGCAATGGCTAATGGATAGAACTTTGAAACTTCTAATGGACGATCAGCTTTGTAACGTCAGATAGTTTCAGGAATTGGACACTTAAATGCAACGTTGAAAAGTTGTCGAGACTTTAAACATTAGAATGTGAAAAAAATTGCTAACACTTGAAAAAAAATAAAGCTACATACTGCAATGTCAAGCCTCTTAATGCACCAGCTTTATATATATATATATATATATATATATATAGATTTTATCTTATTATTGATTGTGAACGGTGGGATGGAGGGATTGAGCCTCCAAACTCTACATTTTTAATTCTATCAAATTGGTGCAATCAGAATGAATGAATAATTTAAGATTAAATTGCCTCCTCACTCTCACTGGTATTCTCATATTGAAGTTAAGTGATATAATATATACATACCTATATGAGATTAATGTACCTACAAAGCAGCTTTCGTTTTGTAAGGATGCTGAGCGCATCTTGTGATAATTGATATTTTTAAATCATGAAGTTTAATCACTTTTGATCAGATCCATTGATGAGTGGATCAACGGTTGAGATGCGCTCAACATCCCTACAAAATAGAAGGTGCTTTGTAGGTACATTAATCCCATATATATATACGTATATATTTGTAGTTTACCTCGATTTCTCTCATGTACTCTCATGTTAATATTATATAATTAATATTTTCAATATATTTTGTAGATTTGTCATCCATATTTTTAGTTTAATATTGCTCGCCATATCTTTGAGAGACCACTTTTAATTATTCAAGCAAAAACAATGGGGCATACATTACCTACTTTTGGTATATGCATGCACATTATATATATACATATTCAAATGAAGATTTATGATTTTTTTTTATCACGATGTTCAAATTTAATATGCATTATTGTATTTATAATTTCCACATATTGCTTGCCATATTTTTAGTTCAATATTTTCATTTTGGAAATAGGTAAACTTTTTTTATAAAAATTTATGTAGTCTTACCTATATTGTACATTGTTAATGTATTATAATAAAATATGTAGCACCACGGTAAAAAAAAATGGAAGACGAAGGGACTCGACGAGCCCCCTCTTTCCCACCTTCTCTTTCCCCCTCCTATTTTGTCTCTTTTGATTGTTGCCTTCCCTTTAACTCTTCCTATTTGTTTGGTTCCTCTTTGTTTCTTTCCCCTCCATGCTCGTTCCTCCCCTGCCGCCCACACACCCAATGAACGAGCCTGCCGCCTGGCAGGGAAATCCTGCAAATCGGATTTCTCTCCCTCATCGAGGAGAAGGTCATGAGTCGGCTGCCCCTCTCTATAAAGCACCCGACCCCTTCTTCTTCCCCTTTGCTCTTCAGTTTTTTAGCCCAATCTTCGTTCTCACTCGTTTCTCTTTCCCCGGCGCGCGGACAACAAAGAGCAAGCAGACGACACCGGCAATCGTCTCCGATGCGGGCAACGTAGGACGTGGGGAGGCACACCGATGCAGTGAGGGTTTTTCCTCTTTCTCCTCTCCCTCGTTTCCCCTCTCTGATTTTTCCCCTGCTCCCCTCTCATTGTTTCCTTGCTGGACGTGAATAGAGGACTGGAGTAGAACACCGCCGGCTTCGTTCGACGTAGACCGCGATGGACGGGGCGATGAAGCTGAGAGACGAACGGACGCAACGAGGAAGAACCTCAACATCGTAGGCTAACAAGTGTGTACGTTCGGGATCTTCTTCATAAATCGAGTCTCTCGATGAATCTCGCATGCCTTATTTAAATCCATGAATAGAACCCTCGAAGATGAATGTATAATACTCCTTAAAATGATGACATGATGACATTTATGCTATGAACAAATGAATGTATGTTTTACTGGAATGATCCTTATGTTCGACCGAACTGACCTCATGATGAAAACGTATGAACTTGATATCGAACTCTTTTGTCGTAAGATGCATGCTTAGTATGATACTCATGTAGTGTAGATTTTAGATGCTTTGTAGATTCATGTTTGTCATGTTGATAACTTAGTCATAATGCGCCCGCGATCGCCGGAGAAAACGAAACCTTGAACCTATTTACGACATGATAGAAACCGGTCTGGATTCACCAAAACTCGGCCCGGGTCCTATCTGGCTGAACCGGGTTTCGTCGAACACGGCCCGGGTCCACCATGGACGTCGAGCTCGAGCTCGGCGTGAACCAGATACCCGGACCGGGTCACTGACGACTTGGCCTGGGCTCACCGCGGAGAAGATGATCGGGAGAGACGACTCTCCCGACCCGATTGTCCTCCGAATTGGGCCTGGGTATGACCTGCACCCGGCCCAAATTTTCCTTAGTTTTTCCCTCGAACGACTGAGACCGATCCAGGCCGAACTCGGCCTGGGTTCACCCTTATCGACCCAGGTTCTAGCCTAGAATACTGCATTTATGATTTTTGACTCTAAATTAAATATGCAACTTTCTGATTTGTTACCATATTAAACATATTTATTTTGATCACTGATTTCTGTACGAAACCCATGCTTTTCACATGATTATGCTTGTTGACCTCTCATCGGAAAATGAATGAAATATGATTATGATCTTTACATCAAGAATGATAATGATTCCTCTCAAATTTTTCCAACGAATTATTATGACGCTTATGAACTTGACAATGAATGATTATGAACCATGACATAATGATTAAGAATGACATGAAGCAATGATCGCACCCCTTCGGTCGACCGATATGATTTTCGACAGGTGATCCTTGACCTTTGGGTATCCGTTTTGTGGACCAAAAGAAAAGTCCTTTCATCTCTACCTAATTTAAATGAACTTTCGTCCACCTGATTTTTAAAGTAAATGAATAAGAAGATATTTTCTCTGCGCCTGGATCGGTCTACGAATCTTAAGACAGGCCCATGTATGATGAGGGAAGATGTTCCAGCCTCGTAACAGGCTCTCCCTCACAGGTTACCATTTGCTCAATCTAGGCGAGAGTTCCTCTCATACGGATGTTTTCGCCTAATACGAGGTCATCTCCTTGAGGGATGTTTTCGTCTAGCGCGAGGTCATCCACTTCTGCCGACGGGATTTGCCGTGGCACTGATCAACCCACTGACCTATGATGTCTAGATAGTCATATCTCACAGTGCAAGCAATGATACTCCTCAAGAATGAAGAGCTCTTCTCATGAATGAAAGGATGAAAGAATGAATGAATGAAAGAAGGAATGAAGGAAAGAAGGAATGAATAAATGAAAGAATGA
Source organism: Pontederia crassipes (assembly GCA_030549335.1). Taxonomy (NCBI): domain Eukaryota; kingdom Viridiplantae; phylum Streptophyta; class Magnoliopsida; order Commelinales; family Pontederiaceae; genus Pontederia; species Pontederia crassipes. The sequence goes on from CM060190.1 coordinate 45,802,990, forward strand.
ATGTATAAAAGTATGAAGGAATGAAAGTATGAAAACAAGCAAGTATGTATGAAAGTATGAAAGAAAAGCATGACAATGAATACGTAAAAGAACGAGTGAAGAAAAGAAATGGATATGAAAACATGTCCTCTTTCTCTTGAGAATTATACCATTTTATGAAAAGTTGATCTCTCTCTTGAGAAATCTAATTCTACCATGATACTGATGCTATAATCTCCATTATGCCATTTTGATGGGACACACTTATCATGATGTTCCTATGAAGTTATATGCTCTCCTCATGCTATATTTTTTTATTGGAACTTATTATGATGACTCGATTGTGTTTTTCATTTTTCTTCTATATATTTCATATTATATTCTGACAGAACTGATCTATTATTTATATGAACCCACACTTAGCTTTATGCTAACGGTTGAGCTTACTCTCCTGTGTGATCTCCACATGTACTTGTTGACGATCGCGAGCTGTTGATGTGTGTGCAGTGATTACAGTTTGGTGGTGTATGCATATGATTATATAGAATTTACGGGACCTGTAGAGTTGTACTTATGGCATGGATTTATATATGCCTTGTGGATGTACCATTACCTATTTAACTTCCACATTTTCCCTCATATATTATATTATTTTATTCATTTAGTCTTCCGCTTTGCATTTTCCTTGTGTTGACCATTTGAGTCGACAAATGAGTCAAAGAAAGAGAGAAAGAAGTAAAGAGTCAAGTAGTGCACAAGAGGAGGTCACGCCACGTGACAGCGCACGACTACGTCCGGTGGCGACCATGAGAAGCTTGGACGAGTACCCTGTCAAGGAGCTTGGCCGAGGCCTCAATCTTCATCTGATTGGTGCCTGAAAGATGCCGAGCAACGAAGAGACAGAGGATGAATGACATCGACGATGGCGAGAGAGGAAGACGTGGCAGCGATGTTGATTCTTCCTCCTTTTAAACTCAACTTTGTTCACTTCATCTTCCCCCAAAAGAAATGCTTCCACTAATCTATTGTTATTATTAATTAATTAATATGGAAGTTGAGAACTAAGGATTTGTTTGGCAAATAACTAATGAATGAATGGGGTGGGGTGGCGTGATGTGTCATTAGAAAGTTCATGTTTGAATAATAAATTATATAAGATGTGGGGGTGAGGTAATGAAGGTTTTATTTGTATAAAAATCATTTTTAACCTATATTATATATTTAAAGTATTTATAATCATTAATTAGGGGTGAGCGGGATGACCTAGTCGCACTCGTCCGCACCGACCTAGATTTTTCGAATTTTTTCTGACCTAATGGATAATTGCATCAGAAACGAGTCTCATTTCTTTGACACTCGATCGGGTCGGGTCGGGATCGAATCCGGATTTTACGTCCCGATCCGATTGAATATATTATATTAGTATTAAATTATTTTTAAATAGTATATTTATATTTATTTTGAATAAAATTTTATATTTAATAAAAATGATAGATAAATATGTAGATAATATATGAATGAATGTGTGTGTGAGAGAGAGACAGTTTAATTTGGTAATAAAAAAGGAAAAGTGGATAATTTGGTTTAAAATAATTTATTCATCCTCATTCCACCAAATTGATATAATGAAAAATGTGGTGTTTGAAGTGCTTAGTTATTTCATCACACCCCTCTTAACTTAAATAAAAAATATAATCAAACATGGTGTAACTAATTTCATTCCCTCATATTCCAAACAGACCCTAAGTGAATAAAGCAAAAGGATTTCTCGTTAGAGGTATGCTAGACGTAGGAAAACAAAACAATGTGGAAGTGGGCAAGTACTCTAATTATCATCATGTGGTTTTATTAGGAGAGAGAATGAAGGGGATCACAATGAATGGAGTCTTTTTTAGCATGAAATGTCAAGTAAACGTTATTATGAAACCACTTGAAAATTAACCACTTCATATTTCGTATAAACAAAAATCGAGGCATAAAAAATAGGAGGATAAAAAACATGACAAAAAGGATAAATAACAATACTAAGCTTGCATCAAAGTCAGCTTTATATTAATATAAGATATAAGATATAAGATAAACTCGGTCACACCCCATGACACAATGGTAACGATCTAATAAGTGTCGGAGTAAAAGTATATTTGTAACACTACATTGCGTGCTATACTCTTGACCATAAAATGACTTTGACCATTCAACAAATATAACATGTGGCATGAATATAATAATGAACTAAACATAGACTTTATTACGGATGAACAGAATGTCACGAGACACCAACATCTAATTCAATCCACATAGAGAAAGGAAATGACAAATTTGTTCAATAGATTTAAGCAAATGACTTGCACGAGAGAAGACCAAATTATTCATCTGAAGTGGGAATGAATTGTTCAGCTAATGCAAGTTAAATAAAAGGACACTATAGAGCTCAATGAATCATGTACAGTCATCTCCAAGCTTTGCGTCCTCCATCAATCCTCATTAAGCAGAGTGCTCACCTGCAAAATCTCAAATGCACGAGCATAGAATACCCGTGAGCAAGAGCGCCCAGTATAATAGAATCATAGGCTATAAAATGATAATCAAATCATATTTAGATCAACAATGGATAAATAGTAAAATAATTGTACTTTACTATGAACGAGTGATCTCTTCTTTTTTTTGTCATATCCAATACTTCAGTTGCACAAAAGCAATAAATCATTCTTACTCATGTCTATACTTTGTTCTTTACTGTATTCATGCTCTGTTCTTTACTGTGACAATGGTTTGTCTTTATTATGCCATACTATGTATAGTACCACACCATGCTTTACTATACTTTGCTTTATCATGAGTTGTACTATATATTTTATATTAACTATATAGTCCTCGAAGTTCGTTGTTCTATACGAGCTCATTATTATTATGTTGGAAAGACATAGATGCCTCTATAACATTTTGCACAGCCAGGGATGCTCACAACGGGGAAGGTGTAATGCCGACGCATATCCTCTTCAAAATATAGGTGAGAGAGATCCTGTACCACAGGAATAGTGATCGTTACGAATAGGTTCACTGTCTCATCAGCTAAACTACCTGTCGCTCTAGCGCTATAATTATGTATTCAATATAAAGCCCTCCATGGGAAAAGAGATATGCCAATGCATAATCCTTTTTGGAACACAGATGGGAGAGGACCTGTACTCAAGAGCAGTGATCGTTAATAGGTTCATTGTCTCCTCAGTTCAACTAACTGCCCTCCTCTTTAACTTTAACCATGATCTATAATCTTTACTTTTGGTTGCACATAGCAATCTTGTGGATTTCATCTTTTTTTCTCTTTTTGCTTAGCTTGTTTATTATCTGTGGAATTTAGAAATTATAGATCACAGAAAGGTTAGAGTCAGATCTCTTTTGTCTGAGGCAATAAAATTATGCCCTATTTCTTTGTCCTTTATGCCAAATCTTGACCCGTCCTTCAGGGTGGGGTGGGCCCATTAGACTCTTTACAATATCGAACATGGTCTCAAGTGGGCCTGTCGAAAATGAGGCCCAAATAGGAAAGCTCGGACCTAAACAAAATGGTAGTTATGTCTTTTGTAACAGAACCCGAGCTGGATAAGGGAAACCATGTCGAGTTAGAGGTCCATGCGGATGACTCGGGCCGGGTCAACGCTCTCGCACATTAAAAATCGGCTTGGAACTTGACGTCACGGCTGTGCCCCTTTCCGAAACGCCCATGCCATGATGTCCGATTGTGCTACTCTTGGCATGTCCGTGTCACCGACATCACGACCGTGCCGCTTTTTGGCACGCCCGTGCCGTGACTCGGCCATGTGCTCGCTCTCATAATCGAGCATGCCCATGCTCACTATTTGGCACGCCCGTGCCATCAACACTACCCAGGCCATGTCTTCAATGACTCGAGTTGGGTCACAGATGCGCTCATCTTCTTCCTTCGGCCATCCTCCGGCCGTTGGATCACGAGGATCATAATATGAAAATTAAAGTTTATAAACTCTAGATCGATATGAATCCATCATAAGCATCATATGATTAACATATTATCATCTACGGGGATTTAATGTCTAAAGTACCTTTCCGATCGTTCTTCGGTCCGTGGTGGCGCTCTCGATCGTCTTCTCCGATTCCAGTCGCTCTTGGTCGGCGGGGGATGCGGCCTGCCTTCACGAACGCGTCAAGGAAGGTTTACTGTGCATCGACGTTCGCCGGATCATCTCGTCATCCCTGCATGCGATTCACTGGAGAGGAAGAAGAAGAATAGGGGAAGAGGAGCAAGCGGTGGCGGCAGCCGATCGGAGGAGCTCGAAGGGGGGCGCGAGGGCTTCTCACGTCCTCTTATAGCTTCACGTCGCCCAAATCCGAAAAGGGATTGAAGGAAGAGAATCGTGGGAGGAAATCTCTCCCCCGATTCAATGTTCTTCATTTCTTTTTTTATTTTAATTCGAATTCAAATTCATATTTGATATTTTTTTGGTCTTCTAAATTTGCCAGTTGTTACAATACTACAAAAGTCACAATATGTGAAACGGAAGTGACAAATCGTGAGTCAAGGTAATTGAACTCCATCTGGGCAGTTGATGCATTTCACGACTGTTATTTGAGAAACATGAAATAAAATAAATTGCCATTGTAACGCCCCCAAACTCGCACCTCCCGCCATGTAGATGGTCAGATTGACCCTGGGAGCGCGACACTGCATATTGCACTACTGACCTTGACCATTCAATAAAATAGCTTACGTGGCATAAATATCATAATAATAAATATAATAGAGAACTTTAAATGCGAAAGAATAATCGAAATGTCATGATGAAGGACTTTAATGCGGAAATTCAATAGTCGAATATTATAATTAAGGTCTAAATGCGAAAGTTCATGATGTCTTTAAATATAGGAAAATGTGCGAAAACAACATAAGACCTGTTGGAAGTTCTATGAGCGGAAGGAAACATGATGTCTCTGAACAATAACAATGATTTAAGTAGATATGCAGTAAGAAAGCTCGGAGCAGAAATATCAGTCAAGTGCAACATTCTCCAAGATATGTGCCCTCCATCTCCCCATCAGTTGGCATTCTCACCTGCAAAATCCCAATGCAGGGAAATAGAATACCCATGAGCAAAGATGCCCAGTACAATAGCAATAGACGGTGAAATAAGGATCAGTGATGATCATGAAATCATGTGTAAATTTTTAGTCATATTAGTGCACTATTCTTTACTATAATAGTACTTTATCTTTGCTTTACCCTGCCTTTACTTTACAATGTCTCTACTATGCCATGCTATACTTTGCTTTACAATAACTTTGCTTTACTTTGCAGTACTTTATTTTACTTTGCTCTGTTGTGTATTTCTTTACTTTACATTGCTTTATTGTGAGTTGTACTACATTTTTTACATTACTAGAATATCTTTAGATTTGGTTGTCCTATGCGAGTTCGACTTTATTAGTTAGGATGTCATAGGTGCCTCTCTGAATTTCTGATGCCAGTAAGCCCATAAGGGAAGAGGGGTGGGTGTTACTACCTCACCTAGTTCGGAAGGTAGGGAAAAGAATTCCTACAATTCAGGAACAGTGGTCGGTTAAGAGACTTGTAGGTTCACTGTCTCCTCAGCTAGCTATCTGTCCCTCTGACCCAATACTTTAATCTTTCAGGGAAGAGGTGTGACCATAGCATCACCCTTTCATTCGAGATACAGGTGGGAGAAGACCTGAAATCTCAAGAATAGTGGTCATCATCTAAGACAGTAGCTTTGCTGTCCCCTCAGCTAACTACATATCCCTTATCTGCTTTAATCTCTGATCTTTGCTTTAACTTTAGGGGCGGCACATAGCAATCCCATATCTTTGTCATTGCTTTATTTATCTTTAATCATTGTGAATCTATGATTAGGATCCAACAAAACGTTGGTCTTTGTTCAATAGGACTCAGCCAGTGTAGGTGAACTGGTCAGAGTCTCAGTTATGTTTGGGAGTGGTTCATTCTGATTAAGTCGAATCAATGGGTCTCTGTCGAACCGATCGGCCGTTCCTGGTGGCCAGTCGACCGTTCGTTGGTATCGATCGACCGTTCCTCTGGGATCGGTCGACCGTGTTCTTAGTTTGGATATGTGAATCGGTCGACTGATCCGGGTGTCGGTCGACCGTTCATTAAGCCATGAAGATGCGTACTGCGCATAGGATCGGTCGACCGTTCTCTGGAACCGATCGACCGATTGTAAGTTTAAATCTATTCTTGACAGAGAGACCGGTCGATCGCCGTGGTGAGGCCGGTCGACTGATAAGGAAGAACTCATACGAGTTCTGTGCATAGACCGATCGATCGTTGGGAGAATTGGTCGACCGGTCCCTGCGATAAAATAGGGTCGTCGAACTTTTGATTCCGGCGGTCCTCTGGCCGTCCAACGACGACGATCATAATATGAAAAATATTGTAAACTACTTTAGGATTATAATGAAATAACTTTACGCATCAATAAATCCTTAATTCTTCGTCTATGGGATTAAAACACTAAGGGTATATTTTCCGATCGAGTTTCGGGTTCGCCGATCACTGTTCGTCGTCCGTGGGTCGTCGGACGTTCGCTGTCACCTGGAAGGATTCGTCTCTTCCATGCGCAAGCCGAGGGAGAGTCGCCGCGCGTTAAGGGATGTCGAACGATGATGTGTGCTGATCGCCTCTGCCTTCGCCACTCACAGTCGCGTCGGTCGCCGAACGAGGAAGAGGAAGACGAGGGAGGTGGGTGGTCGGCCGAGGGTTCCAAGAGACGAATCGTCCGCAAGGCAGGGGAGAGGTTTTTCTCCCACTACAAGAAAATTGTCATTTTCCGACGGACAATTTCCAACGGTTTGAAATCCGTTGCAATTTGCGACGGATTTTGCGACGGTTATGCCCGTCGAAAATGAAAATAATAAATTATATAATTTGTTATATTATTATTTTAATTTTTGATGGTTAGGAACGTCGATATTTTCGACGGATACACATCCGTCGCAATTTGCGACGGATTTTCCGACGGTTATGACCGTCAGAAAGTAAAATAATAAATTATATAATTTATTATATTATTATTTTATTTTTCGACGGTTAGGAACGTCGATATTTTTGACGGATACCCATCCGTCGCAAAATCCGCCACAATTTTCGACGGTCGTAATCGTCGGTAAATGTATAATAATATCATATATGAGTATTTTATTAATATAACTAGCGACGACCCAAACCGTCGTAATTACCGATGGTCGAAACCGTCGGTAATAATTACCGACGGTTCAAACTGTTGGAAAAATAAAAAATAAATATTATATATAACTAAATATATTTTCGACAGTCACAATCGTTGGTAACTTTAAAAATAATTAATATTTACGTTTTCGACGGTTCCGGTCGGAACCGTCGGTAATTAAAATTTTATTATCCCGCTTTTTTTTCCTTTTCCCGCTTTCTCTTTCCCCTTATATATATTTCCTCTCTCCCTCCTCTCTCTCACTCTCCCTCCTCTCTCCTCTCTCTCTCCCGCACCGCACTGGACGCCGGCGACCCTCTCCCGCACCGCACCGGACGTCGACGTCTCTCTCTTTCTCTCTCCGATCGAAGGCCGCTGGCGGCCGGATCCGGCCCCCGAGCGGCCGGATCGGCCGCCAAGCAAAAAAATTCTTTGCGACGGTTGCGACTGCCGAAAGATCGACGGTTGCGACGATCGTCGAAAGTTTCGACAGTTGCGGCCGTCGAAAACTTTCGACGGTTCGAACCGTCGTCCTTTTTCGACGGTTGCAACCGTCAGAAACTTTGACGGTTCGAACCGCCGGCATTTTTCGGCGGTTGCAACCGTCGGAAACTTTCAGACGGTTTGAACCGCCGGTCTTTTTCGGCGGTTGCAACCGTCGAAAACTTTTTTCCGATGGTTCTGACCGTCGATTGTTTCGACGGATTTTTTTTCGACCGTCACAATCGATTTACGACGAGCGTTTTTCCGACGGATCGATTCCGACTGAAAAACCGTCAGTAATTGCGTTACCGACAATTTTCGGGTTGATTACCGACGGTTTGAACTATCGGTAATCAACGTTTTTTTAGTAGTGTTCCCTGCCGATCGTTCGTTTCCTCTTCTCTCTTTTTTTGGGTAGAGTACGATGCGTCACAGCCATTATTTGAGAAATAGGTATGCGAATTCGAATGTTACAATCATACTTTTGTTTCGTAACCAGTTATTTTCCTATGTGCTACCTGTCAACTCACTGATATTCTCATGAAAATAACAAGACATGAACTTGGGAGGGACTTTTGCATGTGGCTTGCTACTGTTGAGTGTGTGATTATCAAGTTAGGATCCGTGAACTATTATATGTAACGACTTCTAACAAGTTGTCACAGGTTTGTGAAATTTATATTTTGGACAATTTCAATATTGACTTAATTACATTTGATATGATATTTCTTTGACCCCTTCCTCTACCTCTTACAATTGAATTTTCTATAAAATATCACAATCAATGAGTAAATTACTAACTTAAAGAATGTAATGAAAAATAAAAAATGATGAATGCTATCACTAAATTAGTCAAATAAATAAAATGTAATCTCATTTATATGATAGAAAATGCACGCATAAAATAATATTAAGAAATTAGGAGAAATAACTTTTTCGTTGATAAATGTCACTAACAAAATTTTAATTTTTTGAGGTGAAACTTTCGTTTTTCAAACCACAAAATCTAAAATAGACAAATTATATTTTTATTTTAAAGAAATCATTTCAGACTATTTAGAACATTATTTGATAGACAATTATTCTTAGCATATTTATAAAATAATATTAAAGAAGCTTTTATTTCATTTTTCTATTCAATATTATTGTGAATGGATAAATTATACTCAACACCCTTCAACTTTGATGTTTTTTCAGCGTTATCTCCAACTTCACTTAATAAGATTGTCCTATATTTTTTAACTTATTTTACCAAGTGCCTCGTTGACTTATGATAGTCCGTTTTTCGATTAAATTGTCGGCGACTGCAATGACTTTCTCTCTCCTTCATGCAAGTCCCACGCGGGATAGTTAAAAAAATTAAAACAAAAATAAAAAAGATGTCACCACCCCTGACGTCGACGCCGACACGTGCAGAACATTGACGTGCGCAGGGGGCCTCCTTCTTCTATGCTCTCTGGCGCAGGGCGCCACACGTAGAAGGGGGATCACCAAGGGACGGAGCCCCAGCCCAAAAATATTAGGGGAGCCAATATAAAATTTATTATTAATAATTATATAGGATATATGTCTATTTTTACAATATTTGATAATAAATTTTATTAGTGTCAATTAGAAGATTCAAAATGGAAAATGTAGATATATATATTATAATTAATTATGTGATTTATAACTAAAATTATAACAAGATAAATATAAAAAGAAACATATATATTTAATGTCCATTCATTGGGGGGGGCAAATTAAGTATTATTTTAAATTATATGTGAGACTTTCATATCATTATAAGGTGTAAAAAAATCCCCCCCCCCTCCCCCACATCCAAACGTAACTCCATCCTTGGGATCAGGGGCGACGTCACTCCCTTCTACGTGCAACGCCCTGTGCCGAGTGATGCACCGTTGTAAAAGGGGGTCACCCCCTTTGCAGAGAAGCCCTTTGGGTGACATATGACGATGGATGTGCACTAGCGTGCGAAAGAAAAAGGGGGTGACCCCCTGTTACGCGTTGGCGATGACGCGCAAAGCGGAGATCACCCCACCCCTTTTTTTGTTGCACGTCGGCGAGCGAAAAAGGAGGTCTCCCCCTCCTTTCGCACGTCGGTGGGCAAAAGGGGGGGGTGGGATTTTCCCTCCTCTTCCGGCAACACGTAGAGGGGGGTGGGGGGTCGCTCGCCGACGTGTGGCGAGAAGGGGATGGGGGCGACACCCCCCCCCCTCTACGTGTCGCTGGAAGAGGAGGGAAAATCCCACCCCCACTTTTGCCCACCAACGTGTGAGAATATATTTTTTAAATGTTGTCACATTGACAAATTGCTTGCGTGAAGGAGAGAGAAGATTATCGCGTGACCGGAAAAGGTGAAAGGGGCATCTAGAAGAATAAGTTAAAAGATGAAAGACAATCATGTTACAAAATAAAATTGAAAGATAATACTAAAAAAGTGCGCAAAGTTAGAGGGAATTTGTAGAAATATGAGGAATATTAAGGTGACACCACACAAAAGTGGTGTCACTGTGTGCCCACTTCATCTGGAGCGTCCGATCTGAGATGGACGGATCAGATGGAGGCGCGCCGGTTTAGAGGAAAGGGCAGAGGCGGTTCAGCGTATATGACGGTTCAAGGCGAGTCGGCGAGCCGTTCTTCCAACTATGTGCAGAGGAGCTCGCCAACATCGAGCGTCATCACTCTCCGTCGACATCCGACAAGCGGGAGGCGTCTGTGATCTGCGAGTGAAGTTGATTGGCGAACGGCGAAGATCGGCAATGTCTTGTGAGCAAAAGGTGGCAATCTTGCGCGGAGGGCGGGGGTCTTGCGAGAAAAGGGTGGCGAGCTTGAACGAAGGTCCAATCTCTCCTCTAGTAGTTGCGGATCGCATCTTCGATCTCCCCCACCCCTTTTTTGTTGCACGTCGGCTAGCGAAAAAGGAGGTCGCCCCCTTCCTTTTGTACGTCGGTCGTCGATGGGCAAAGGGGGGGTGGGTGGGATTTTCCCTCCTCTTCTGGTGACACGTAGAGGGGGGGTGGGGGGAGTCGCCCCCACCCCCTTCTCGCCACACGTCGGCGAGCGACACCCCACCCCCCTTTCGCCGCTCATCGGCGACCGAACCCCCCCTCCGTGCACCGCACAAAGGGTGGTCGCCCACACTCTGTGCTTGGGCGAAAGAAGGGGGGGCGACCCCCCTCGGTGCATCACTGGCCACGCATAGAGAAAGGGGGCTCACCCCTCCCGGACGAGGAGAGAGAATATATTTTTTTCATTTTTAGATTATTTTTTAAATGTTGTCACATTGACAAATTACTTGCGTGAAGGAGAGAGAAGATTTTCGCGTGACCGAAAAAGGTGAAAGGGGCATCCGGTGGAATAAGTTAAAAGATGAAAAACAGTTACGTTACAAAAAAAAAATTGGAAGATAATACTAAAAAAGTGCGCAAAGTTAGAGGGAATTTGCGGAAATTTACTCTATTATGAATGGAAGTCCATAGTCCAACTTTTTATATATGTACATCGAGTTTTAAGACTATGAGTATATAATAAATGACTCATCCAGCCCTTTTTCATAAGTTATATATATATATATATATATATATATGTGAGGAATATTAAGATGACACCACACAAAAGTGGTGTCACTGTGTGCCCATTTCATCTGGAGCGTCCGATGTGGGATGGACGGATCAGATGGAGGCGCGCCGATTTAGAGGAAAGGGTATAGGACGGTCCAAGGCGAGTCGGCGAGCCGTTCTTCCAACCTCGTGCAAAGGAGCTCTCCAACATCGAGCGTCATCACTCTCCGTCGACATCCGACAAGCAGGAGGGCGTCTGTGATCTGCGAGTGGAGTTGATTGGCGAACGGCGAAGATCGACGATGATCTTGTGAGCAAAAGGTGGCAATCTTGCGCGGAGGGCAGAGGGTCTTGCGAGCAAAGGGCGGCAAGCTTGAATGAAGGTCCAATCTCCCCTCCAGTAGTTGCGGATCGCATTTTCGATCTTTCCTCCAGCAGAGGCGAATTGCGTCTTGGATCTCCCCTCCAAAGGCAGCGATAGATCTAGACTTGGTCGTATCAAGCCGTCGAACCATCGCCCTCAGTCACAACGGCAGATCTAGATTTGTTCTCCACTCGCAGCTAGCTGCCGAACCATCGCCCTCCGTCACAGCTCGTCGTCGAACCTCGTGCAGATCTAGATTTGCTCGTCGCTACTGTACTTGCGAGCAGCTTGCCGCCGAACCACTCGCAACTTGCGCAAATCTCCATCGTCATGCGGGTGGAGCAACTTCGTTGTCGGACAGGTCCCCTCGCTGGAGCTCGGTTGTCACGCAGAGATCGTATGTGGCCAGTCGTCCGTCACGCTGCGCCATTGTCGCCCGGTGTCATCTCTCAGAAGAGGAACTGCTCGCCCTCCTCCACCCTCTGCACAACCAATGTTTTTTGAATTGCCTCTCATCTTGCATGAATCGGATATTGAACCGGCGCGCCTCCATCTGTCCGTCCATCTCAGATCAGACGCTCCAGATGAAGCGGGTGCACAGTGACACCATTTTTGTCTGGTGTCACCTTAATATTCGTATATATATATATATATATATATATATATATATATATATATATATATATATATGGGTTTAATATTTGTGCTACTTCTTTGATTATATGCTTATTAATCAATTGATGATGAATAATAGATCGACTAATTAAATAATTTTTAATTTACCGTTCTTACCTCTTGAGAAAGATAGTATAATCATTTTTCATATATATATAAATGTTTGACATTTGAATATTTTCAACCTACAAAACATAACTCAATCAATAACACGTTAACAAATGCCATGTGAGGTTTCAATAATAATAAATTAGAACAAATTTAATATGTAATTGTATTCAATTTAATAAATAATACGTTATTTAATAGCATCACCAGCACCAAGATCAATAAAATTATCACCTCTAAATCATCGAAAACAATCATTGGAAAACCACGATAAAATTTCTATAGCTTTAAACATATTCCAAGAATGTTGAATCAGTTTTTAAAAATTTGGAAACGTTCCGTGTTACCATTTCACTCCTATTTTTAGGTGGAATAAGAACGGCCTCTTTCCCCACCGATAAACATATTCCATGATGAACTGAAAATATGTTTTTTTCTATTAGAAAAAATCTAAAAAAAAGAAATTAAAAATAAATATGTAGATCGATTATTAGAATCCTCTCGAAAATAAATAAATATTTTTCTCTTTTTACGAGTTAAAGCACATAAATGAAATTATTCTTAAAATATTTTGAAAGTTTTATTTTCGGACTAATTTGCCCCCTTCCTGCAATGTTTTATGTTCTTTTTTTAAGGCCGCATTATCCATTAGTTATCTTACTTTTTACAAGTTTAATTTACTGTCGCCCCAACAAAATCCAGTTCCACAACGTCCACATTTCGAACCGATTCCACCTCCTATAAAAATACCATTTTTTAAACCAAGGAAACAAATAAAACCAACCATTTCTTTTTGGCTTCTTCTTGCAACAGTTGGGCAGCTCCACGTTAATATACTTTTTTTTATTTGCCCCATTTCTTCTGCCGTCCACTTCTGGTCTCCCGTTTTCTTCCAAAACCCTCTGCCCGTTTGATCCCTCGATTTCGAAACCCTTGTCCGATCCGCCGGAGGAGATTAGGAGAAGCGGGGTTTTGCTCATCGTCGGAGTAGGCGGCGGTTCGCCTATCGATCCCTCGATTACGCGTTCAGTTGGTCTCGCGGAAGTTGTGGATTTGAGATCGATCGGTTCTTTTGTTGCTGGATTTGAGCTCCGGTATTGGGGAATCTGGTGACGGTTTTGGCGTTTTTCTTGTCGCTGGGCGGATCAGAACCCTAATCTTCTCTCCGGCTTTGGGTTCTTCCGTTGGATTTGAGCTTTTGAGAGCTCGGGAATTGGCTGCTCTTCGCAGGGACATTTTGCTTGTGAATTTCCTTTTGTCTGGCGAGGAAGATGAGTACTAAAAGGGAGGAGGAGCGGAACGAGAAGATCATTAGGGGCCTCATGAAGTTGCCTCCCAACAGGAAATGCATCAATTGTAATAGCTTGGTAAATCTGTAACCTTTCCCGGTTCTGGATAAGCTTTCAATAGTTTAAGTCTCGTTGATTATGATTTTCTCAAGTGTTTCATGCACCCACACTTTATCACGTTGCTCCTTCTTGACTCAGGGACCACAATATGTATGCACCAACTTTTGGACTTTCGTCTGTATGACTTGTAGCGGAATCCAGTAAGTATTTCATTTTCTGTTTTTTTACATGTCAATATGTTCTATCAGCTGATTCTGATATCGTGGAAATGGTCTACTTCACCTATTAAAAAACGTCTACTTAAGAGAAGATATAGACTAAGAATATGAGATACGATACATCTGTTAATTCTTTTTAGTCCTGGAGAAATAAGTTAATGAGCTGCAGCTCAGCTAATGTTGCCTAGATAATTAGTTGCAGGTTAATCATCTTAATGTAAATCATCCTCTGTAAAGTAGGCCCTTTCGATCACTTCAAGTTAGTAACTTAAGGATTAATTATTCTAGGACTAATTTCCTAATGCAACTTTTTCTTTCTTGAAAGAGGGTTATGATGACTTTAAAGTAAAATAGCCATCTGCGTGTATTAAATTTGGAGAGTGAAGCATACAAGTTTGTATGTGATGGCTGCCCAATGCAGGCATTGTTCAATCAGTTATCCTCGAGTAAGGACAACCACTTAATTTTGAGCATAAATATAAAGAAAAGTATGCAGATTAGAAGTGTTGGGCATGATTAACCTCTATAAAAGAATTATGAAAATATATAAAAAGCAACAAAATGTGTTCAAACAGGAGCTGATTGAAAAGATGGAACACACAAGTCAGAGGCGCTTGAATGCTTGAACTTCATGATCATTCACGCCAACCCAAAAATTAAAAACACCCCAGACAATAGAGATAAATCAATTGAAAAAGTAAGGCCTTTATATATATATATATATAACAACAACAACAACAAAGCCTTATCCCACTAGGTGGGGTCGGCTACATAGATCATACGACGCCATTCCACAATCTATGTTCATAAGATTCGACAGGATTTTATGCTGGCTGTCGGGGCCTAACACAACCCTCCTCTTTTATCCGAGCTTGGACCAGCTATAAAATATAGGCGGAGTTTTATTTCTTTTATCAACAACAACAACAAATTGGGTTGGATTCTAGAACATTTAGATGGATATGAAATTGGAACTGAAATTCAGAAAATATATTCCTTTTGAGAACAGCATATTATAAGGCTATCTTAGTCGATTGTCCATATTAAAGCAAAGTTCTATAATGGTATTTGTGGGGTAGATATGGGAATTAATACTTATGGAGGGATTCAGTAAGACATAGACCTAAATGAATGAGGACAATGGTTGACGAAATAGAAAATATTCCACATGTATTAATTGAAGATATTGTGTATGATAGAGTGGAATGAGTAAAACTAGCTTTGTAGTGTGGTTGATATACCATGATGGCTTTCAGGTATATATATATGTATATGTGTGTGTATGTGCGTGTGTGTGTATATATATATGTATATATGTGTGTGTGTATATATATATAGGATGACAGCCCAACTGGTAGTCATCCTTTTCCTTCTCAAAAAAAAAAAAAAATTGAGATAGTTGATCATGGCCATAATTAATGATGTCATGACCTTTTAACATGGATGGACTTATCTCGATATTCCTGCTTAATTTAATGACATCTTAGATTGATTCTTACCTTTCTACCACATTTGAGTTTATTGTCAAGTAAACTCTTTTTATTTCATTGTCAAGTAGTCTCTTTTAGTTCAAGGTCAGGTAAACTCTTCACCCATATGCCTTCATCAGTTTGATTGTTCTTACGCAGTCCCTGTCTTCTCTTGAGCTTTTTTTTTTTTTTGAGGGGAAAAAGTCTTGAGCTGTTATTTGCGGATTGATTTCTGTGCGTTCGCTTATACTAATGAGTTTTCATTATTACTTTCCCCCTACCTCTCATGCCAATGTTTTCTTAGAATCAGAGATGTCAAACTTGCTGACAAACGAAATTTTTTTGAACAAGGTTCTGATTTCTTGTTTCCTGTGAAACCGTCCTACTAATCATGGCCTATTATTTATTCTCATTGATTTTCAATATGTTTTTTTAGGAGGAAAAGGATGACCACCAGGTTATGTGGTTGATTTTCAATATTTTTTTAATCTCTTGGCATATGCAAATTTTTAAATTCTGATTTTTGGATCTTTAGATAAGTTCACTAAGAGTTGTGGATGGAAGCAAAACAATGAGATACGTAGGTTTGGTTGAAACCATTTTTCTGAAAAAATGTTCTTTTTTTCATTTTCCTTTGTTTGGTAACTGGGAACTTTTTTTTTAGGGGAATATCTTACAGGAAACAAAAAACTCAATACAAGTTAGGAAGAGCAACTTTTTCAACTGATAACTTTTGAACTTTGGAAATATCTTTTCCTCTTCAAAAGATGTGATGACATTTTCCTCAACTCAAATTGATATGATTACCTTTTGTTATAAAATTAAATATGAAAATACTTTTTCATCTGTTTTGTTGATATAAACCAATTACAGGAAAATGGATCTCAATAAACAATTTTCATACCTTATTTTACTTCAAACAAACACGATCCTAGTCTCTGATTGTGCAATGGAAAAAATGGAGTATGCAATGGAATTCCAAAAATTCAAATGTCTTATTATCCTCTTCCAGAAAAAAGGATTAGGAGATTTATTTGCAACTCTCCTAAGATTTTGGCTGAACTTGATGTAAACCTTCTTCTTGTTAATGCAGTCGCGAGTTTACTCACAGGGTTAAGTCAGTATCTATGGCTAAGTTTACCACACAAGAAGTTGAAGCTCTCCAACAAGGCGGAAATCAGGTAAGGATGACTGCTATTAAACTTTTCTAGCTGGGGCTGAGTTTTCTGTTTTTTACTATTATCTCATTGTCAGTGGCTTGCAGCGTGCCAGGGAAATATTTCTGAAGGACTGGGACATGCAGCGAATGAGGTTGCCTGATAACAGGTAATGAATGAGGAACCTATCAACTGTAGATGTACATGTCCTAGTACTTCAACAGTTTAGCAACTACCTTATGTTTTTTTATCATGTTACAGCAATGCTGAAAAGATTAGGCAATTTATAAAGGATGTTTATGTTAGTAAGAAGTACTCTGGGGGAAGCTCTTCTAACAAGCCTCCTAGAGACACGGAGGTAATCCTATTTACCAATAATTATATCTTGTTTGTTTTTAGGGTTTTCGTTTAAGTAGGAATAAAACAGAATATATGCATAGCAATTTCACAAATAAACAACTTAGAGACGATTTGAAAGTTAGGCTAGGGGAGGATATAATTCCTCAAGTGACAAAGTTTAAATATTTAGGATCAATTGTAAGACAAGATGGTGAGATTGATGACGATGTTAATCATAGAATTCAAGCTGGTTGGTGTAAGTGGAGGAAAGCCACTGGAGTTCTTTGTGATAGAAAAGTACCCAATAAAGTTAAAGGAAAATTCTATCGTACTGCTATAAGGTCAGCAGTGTTATATGGTAGTGAATGTTGGGCTATGAAGGGACAACATGAACGTAAAGTGGGGGTAGCCGAAATGAGGATGTTGAGATGGATGTGTGGTCATACAAGATTAGATAAGATTAGGAATGACCATATACGTGAACGAGTCGGAGTGGCTCCTATTAGTGAGAAAATGGTAGAGAATCGTTTGAGATGGTTTGGTCATGTTCAGAGAAGACCATTAGATGCGCCAGTAAGAAGAGTAGATCAAATAATCTGGAGTCCGATTAAAAGAGGGAGAGGGAGGCCAAGGCGGCTTGGCGAACTAATAGAGCAAGATCTATTGGTGAATAATATACCGAAAGGTTTGGTTACTAATAGAGCGGAATGACGTCGTATGATCCATGTAGCCGACCCCACCTAGTGGGATAAGGCTTTGTTGTTGTTTTGTTGTATATCTTGTTTGTTTTTATTTCCCTTGCTGCTACTACTTTTGGCTAATACTTGCAATGTTCATGATCTGAGCAGAACATGAAAAATCATGAAGATCAGAGGAGAGCTAGTTCTTATCATTCTTATTCTCAGAGCCCTCCTTATGACTATCAATATGAGGACAGACGTTATGGTAAACAACCAGGCATGCTTTCTAGAAAGCCTGGTTCAGACCGAGTTCAGTATGAAGGGAAGATCCCTAGCTTCATATATAGCCCAGGACGTGTAAATGCTGAAGATCGATTTGCAAATGAGGGTTCTGGTTCTAGGATGTCAGACTTCTCTGTGTCCAGTGCAGGTGACACATTTAGGTTTGATGGCTTCTCGCCCAATTCTCATGATGCTGGATACTTCAGTCCTTCGTCAAACCAGTCACGAGATATCATTGTAGAAGAGAACAGACCCCAAATAGCTCATAGATACCCCGAGGCTGGTATGAAGAATTTAGATGGCATCCCACGTCCAAAGGTTATTGAATATGTTTTTATCTAAATGCCAAACATATTCCACTGAGATTGTATTCTCCTGAACCAACATAATTTGTGGCTGACTAATTTCTTCTCGATGTGTTCAGAGGACGGCATCTTCAGGCAGCTTTGGTTCCTCTGATAGCAACCCAATTTCTCATCGATCAGTAGATTCAGTGGGAAACATTGATGTTATTCTGGAGCCTGTGCATTCTAGTGGAATCCAGCAAAATGTTACATCTGTACACCACAATGTTCTGCCAACTCCTCCTCATTCGACAAGCCAGGACCAATTTGCTCTGCCAAATGGACAACCACCAAGTGTTTCATCTCCATCAATGGATTTGTTTGCCGATTTCAATAATCAACCTCCATCAAATAGCCTTTTTGAACAGAAACAACCATCTTTGGTGCATTCCACAAATCTAGACCTATTCAGCCAGGCACATGCACAAACTCCAAATGTTTCTTCTCCATCCCTAGATTTGTTTGCAAACTTTGTTAATGAGTCATCATCTACGAGCCTTTTTGAACAGAAACCATCTTCAGTTCCAGTGCCACAAAATGAAGGATGGGCTACATTTGATTTACCACAGCATACAGGAGTTGGTACAATAAAGCAAGGAAGTTCTGCTGTTATGCTTTCTGTTAATGATGCAACAAAAGGGACTATGGATGTATCAAAATATCCAATAAATGACAGGGAAGGATCTTCAATCCAAAATTCTGCGACACCTGGAAATTTGTCTCTGGCATCTGGTCAGTGGAATGTACCTGTGCATGAGGACAAAAGATCGACAATGCAAGATAGTTCCCAGGTATAGAAATATTTTTTGTCTGTGAAACATTTCTCTTTTCCTGTGCTGCTAATTAGTATAAATATAGCTACTTTCATCACATCAAGTTCAAGATTACTGCATGATTTAGTAACAAGAGGATCTTATTTTGCCTGAAGTTATGCTAAGTTTTTACTATTTGCAGTTATGGAATGCCTTCGACAGTTCAATTGGTGAGATGCCTCCTGCATCAGTTGTAGCTCCGGCATCAGATAATAAGTTACAGGATCTGTTGCCCAAACCTGCATTTGGTGACTTGTTTACTGGGAATAAACTTTTAGAGGTGCTTCTGTGCCCACTGCTTTTTGTTTCTCATGTCCTGGATGTGTCCCCTCTTTCTCAATCTGTTTAACTTTTTTCAACTACAGGTTTCCAGTATGGATGGGTTTCAAGTCTCAATTTTGAATGCTGATGCTGTGGCTTTCAATGTGCCTTTGAATGCTGTTGCAGTATCACCATTTGCTTCATCAGTTACACCTATAGTGGTAGGTAACTTGCATGTTACTCTTAAGATGCAAATCGTCAACCGATGATGCTTACATTTTTTTAATGTTTTATTCAAGTAATATATTAGTTGAAACCTACTGAACAAAATATTTTTTGAAATCAGCTTCCAATTTCTTTTTCCTTAGCAGTAATCGTGCAAGTAAAGCTTATAGGTCGCCGTAAGTTTTGCCTAATAAGTTTTATGCTTGATTGTTGTTTGGTAGTGGATGAGTTGTACACTTGTACCATTCATGGACTTTGAGGTGCCAACTGAACATGTATGAACATTACTGGAGTAAGAGGGGCTTTTATCTGTATGATCAATAATAAAAAAAACATTAAGGGAGATTGTGTCCTACTTCTTTTATCACATAGCACAATGAGGTTTTGTCTTGGACAATTAAACATCCATCACAAGTATGCATTCACACTTTGGTGATATAAACCCATATGATCTTTATGGTTCATGCCTTGAAGATCTTTGGATGCTGTGCGGTGTTTGGTCCAGTTTACTTACCCTGCTAAAAAAGGAGACCTCTTATAGACAGCTTCTGTTTGTTGTTTACCGTATTTTCTTTGCAAATGATTCTGTTATATAATGCCAACCAAATAACCATGCACACAAGTTCTGGGGACATCATTATTATCTAATTTTTATCCCTTGTATTCTAAGATGCTGCCTTGTTCTATTTACAGGAAGGCAATAACCAGGTTCAAAAGTCGACAAATCCCTTTGATGACACAGACTTAGATCCAAGCAATGCGGTGTGTTGTGTTTTATCCCTTCCATTGTTCTGTAATTGCAGTATTATTGTCTAGGGAACCTTGGTACTCATAAACGTTACATGGTTCTCCATGCACATAATCTCCTCTTGAAGAGGCGAAAGACATCTTAGAGTTGTGTGATTGGGATCAAAGTTATTGGGAAATGAATTCATGTGCATACACCAGTGATGACTCACTCAATGTTGTTATATCAATAGCAAACATAAACATTCATCATGATTCTTGACTGACTAGTTTAAGGATCTTCAATAATGCAGCAACTTTAATTTGAGTTTTAGTTACTATGCATTTTTCAACCATTGACCACACTTGCATTTGATATGTCCTGTAAGAAATCTTGCTATTTAATTTGTTAAAAAGACATGTTATGAGAAGTTTATTTGATGTTTGACAATCTTGTACTTTTTGTAGAGCTGTGGATTATGCTAGGTCTTGTTTAATGTCTGACAGTAATTTTTTTGTCACTATTATACAATTATAACATGATCATATTACATACGCATATACTACTTATTCATTTATTGTCATGAGAAGCTTGTAAATGTAAGTTGTAAAATAATTTATGATTAAACTACATTAATCTATATATATTCAAAATAAATGTGCTTCATTTTTTGTAGAAGCAAATTTATTCTAAAAAATAACTTCATAAATGTTGCTTTTTTGTGAGCAATATGTTTGTATGAAAGCAATCTGTATGAAACTTACTGAAAAACTATCTACTAAAACATTGTGAGCAAAGCGTCTGTTGCTTTAGAGAAAAACACAAAGAAAAGGTACACCAAATGCAACTTATGCATTCTAACTTGTGGAGTGCTTTGTCGGTAGCAGGAGACGTAATCCAACTTCATATTCCTGAGCTCAGGACCCGAGTAAATTTGCTACTTCTGAACTATTTGCACGTTAGAGTTATATATATAATATATTATATATATATATATATATATTGAGAATACTAGAGCTATATTTGTACTGTCGGAAGGTTCCATCAATATCTGGATGTAGAAATGACCACAATGGTTGCTCTTCTTGTTGGTAGAAGTTAACAGTTGCTAACTAACCCTCTGAAAATAAAAAGATCGCTAACGATTATTTCCTAATTTAGTACTGCATCTTCTATTACTTCTTTTTTTGAGAGGACATGATACAAACTGAAAATACAACTAAAATAAAATTAGGATAACTATTATTAGTAGTAAAAGTACAAGAATCACTACTAATAACTTGTCAATTCGAGACTCCATAAGTCCGTGTGGAGTGGACTAAACTCCAATTACATAAGTGATAAACACATTTTCAAAGGCCCCCCTAAATCTAAAACCCATGCATGTATTTATAACATGCAAATACAAATGTAACTAACTACTCACTACTTTCTTAACTAGTCACTAACTCATACAACTTCTAACTATCCACTATTTAATTAACTAGTCACTAACTAATACAAAGTGGTATCTTATCAGTACACCCCTCCTAAAATTTCGCCTTGTCCACAAGGCGGAGAAAAGAAAATTAATAATAATATTCTGCAGGTGCAATTGAAGCCTCCAAACTTTATTAACTCCATCTTTGGCCAAGAGAGGAATTTTGACCAATATGAACTTCTAGCTTTTCTTCTTATGGAATGAGCTTTCACTTGTAATATGTAAAGCTGATTTCTCCTGAATGCTGCTTCTTTGTGATTTTCTATTAGGATCTTTGAGATTATGATCCCAATTGATACAAACTGAAAATACAACTAAAATAAAACTAGGATAACTATATTAGTAGTAAAAGTGCAAGAATCTTAAACACAATTACTACTAATAACTTGTCAATTGGAGATGACAAATCTCCACAAGTCCATGTGGAGTGGACTAAACTCCAATTACATAAGAGATAAACACATTTCCAAAGGCCCCCCTAAATCTAAAACCCATGCATGTATTTATAACATGTAAATACGAATATAACTAACTACCCACTACTTTCTTAACTAGTCACTAACTCATACAATTTCTAACTACCCGCTACTTAATTAATCAGTCACTAACTAATACAAAGTGGTATCTTATCGGGACATCTTCTATTACTTTCAAGTTATGGCCAACACTATCACAAAAAAATGCCTATAATCACTCTTCAAAAAGTGGCAGTAATGTCGAGGATCTTGTGTGTAATTTCCTTTTTGATTGCCTTGCGATACTCAGTATTTCTATGTTTGACTCAATTTGGGTACATAATCTGCAAATTTACCATGCCTCATTTACAGTATTGCTAAGATTTTATCATTTTTCCTTATTCAGTTTTTGGATATGGGCTCTCTGGAAGCTGCCTTACCAAATTCACATGTGACAAGTGATTACCTTGCTGGCTTAACTCAGCCGTGGTATTCTCAAAACCCAGGAGGACCGTTCATGCCTACCTTTTCTGAAGGTATTATTTTGTATTCTGAGTTGTCTTATCATCCTTGTCAAACTGTTAGATTTTGTTAAACTCAATTAAACGCTATCTGGATTTGTTGCCTTCAGGAGGACTACAGTATGTGGCTGGGCAGTCACCAAATTTGGAGCTGCCGTAAGTGTTTCTTGTATACTCATAAATTACAACATGGATGCTGTTTCATGTAACATAAAAATATATGATAATATTTGCAGGAGTGTGCCCCAAGGCCCTGTGTCATCACTCGGAAACAATCCCTTTGCCTAAATCCTGGTGAAAATTCTGGGTATGATGACAAATTAGCTCGTGTCCTGGGGTCATGGGTCCTTCGCCGGAGTACCAATGGTTATTTGTTCATGGTTATGTGTGACAAAATCAATTTCAAATGATGATCAAAGAAAGTTCAGAGAAACTTTTGAACCCTACATTTTCTTGGGTTCTATCTTTGTGTCTCTGCATGGGAACGGGTAGAAGATTGCTAATGGTGTAGAATCAGAAGATGAAAGTCTGCACGAAGAAACTGCATATGTACTATGACTTTGCGTCGCGGGGCAAAGTTGATATTCTCAGAGGTGAAGACCATTTGTCCGAAATTCTTGGCTGTGCTTAATTCTCAGCAATTCAGTTCCTTTGCAGCAGTCCCCACACTTCAACTCGAGAGACACTGTCTTGTAGAATTTATTATTTTACCCTGTAGTCTCTGCATTGTCAATGGCCATTCTTTTAAGTGGTCAGGCATAGGCTTTCTTAATACGATGGAACCGTAAGAGTTATCATACGTGCCTGTAAGAGATCCTTTGTAGACATTTGAGAGTGCTTTTGCGTGTTTTCTCTCCGGCTGATTAGTTTGAATATCATTTTGGAGGGATTATGGCTGTCTTTTTTTTTTCATTATGCTCTTTACCAAAATTTATTGTCTACTTATGTTTCGGATAATAACTTGCTCGATCATGTGATTTGTTTTGCGTGCTTGTTTGGAGATGTTCTACCTTATACACAGTTTTGTTTAGGAGACGGATTTTCGGTACTCAAATTACGGGATGAGCCTCTTGACAAAAGTAGAATTTGAACCTGCCAACTTTTGCGACATCGCAATTAGTTAAATAGATTCATGTAACAAACTTTTCCACTCTCAATCATTATATTTCGTTTTATTATAAAGATAATTGCGATGTCATTTGTCAAAGGCTACTGTCAGCAGCTTGGATTGAGATTATATTGTTCATAACTTAAAGTTAGAGATACCGGTGAATCAATGGATTGGATAAGCCTGATCGTATCGATCAAAAAACATTTAATCGTTATCCGAATCGAAAAAATGAAAATTTTGATTCGGTGAATTAATCGTTCTAATCAAAATTAAATATATTATAATAATTTGTTATTAAATTCATAAAGTTTGAAAATACATTAAAGTAAAAATTAAATATGTATTCAAAACAAAAGGTAAATATTAAATTTGAACTTGATAATAAGATACAAATTATTAAATAATTAGAATACCAAATTAAGTTAAACAAAAAAGTTATAAAACTCTAATAAGTTTTTGCCAAAAAGTAATATAACAATATTAATTTTTGGTTTATTAAGTTTTTAAATAAAATTTCGATTAATTATTCGTAAGTAATCAAATTATTTTGGTTATTAAATTTTTTATCTATTAACCGAACCGAGTTTAAATTAAATAATTGGATTCGGTTAATCCGTAAAAAAATTTATTGGTTAATCGTGCTCACGAGAGGGTAGAATATGCGATATTGCGATGTCTCATGGTGTGGCACGGGTTGGACATGACATGTATGGTCCAACATGAGCATTACCGAGGCCGATGAGCCACCAAATTGCTAATTGCTGACTTAATTTTAGGGTTGAGGGGTTCATGAGTAGTGACAGGAATTCGCTAAACACCAACATCGCACAACATAAAATGCATTCGAAGCAAGTTTTATATCATTACTTTAACTTTTAAGGGGAAAATTAATGTATTCTGCAGGTGTGTTGCTCATTGTGGTAAATAGATGAAATATGTTAACTTTCACCTAAATTTGTATAGATTAAGCCGAAAATTCAATATTTAGGAGCCAAACGACCAAAGAGAGGTGAAATTTATAAGTGTATTGAATTTCCAAATGAGAAATCTTGAGTTCAAATTTTGAAAGTGCCACTATTAGAAGCTGGGTTAATCCAATATATTATGTATTGTGGGGAGTGTAAAAATTTTCATGACAACCCAATTATGTCAAATCGACATCTTTTTAAAGCAAGAGATGAATACCCACGTAAGATTGAATCAAGAATCATAAAATTCTGTCTATTAATAAAATAATATATATTTTAATAAATATATCACGTTCAAGCTTTAAATTATATCTCATTAAGTCTTATATTAATTTACACTAACAATCAAAATATAATAATAACAAAAAATATTACATTTAATTATCAGTAACACGAATATAATTTTTATTTTTATTTAAAAAATTATATTAATCATATAAGATCAAATAAGATTGTGTGACTCAAATTAATATCCTATTAAGATTTTATATATAAGATTCTCAAAATAAAATCAAAATTGGTGAGGGATAACATGAAAGTAAAATGGTAAGATATTAAAATTTACAACCTTATTTTAAAAGCACGAGTCAAATAAGACCTTGTTTTTAAAAGGTGCAACGTGGAATGACCCATGTGCAACTTAAAAATATTAGTTCTCTTGATACAAAACAATTGCGCGCGCACACAAAAAAAAAAAAACTTTGACATTTGTTGCTAATATGCCATAAACTTTAATTTGATAATAAAATTTGCCAACTTTCACTTCAATTAAATCTAGCCCCAATTTTTTTTATGGGAACAAAAACACAAGCTTTTAATTTAGAATATTTAGGCTCATTTTATGACAAATTCATTAGATCATGCAATTTTCTCAAAAAATATTAGCTTTGATGTCCTAAATTCATATTGAAAAATTGATACTATAATTTTTATATAAAAAATAAGATATAATAATGTGTATTCTTTCTTAAAAATAAATAATTATTAGTTCATCATTAACAAATTTATTCTCACAATCCCATTTTACATTATTTATTCTCTCATATCTACCATACTTTGCGAATGATTACATCAATGACTCGCATAAAATATAGACAATTGTATTTTATTTATTTATTTTATATTTCAAGTATAAACAATAACATTCACTGTTTTTTTTTTGTAAAATATATTGTGAGGCTAAATATGAGTTAAAAAGATAAAACTAATGCTTTTTTATTCAATTTTAAAAGTTTAAGCTGGATTTTATGAAAATTTGAAGTTAGCCAGTTTTTTTATACGTGAAGTTAACGTTTAGCCTATATTTGCATTAAATATAGTCTTTTATATACACTTTTCTTATAAAATAATGATAATTATTATGTCATTAATTTATTTAAAATATCTTTAGAAAATGAATTTATGATACATTGAAGTATAAATTAAGAGTTAGTTCACTGTGATAAATTCCCAAGAAAATATTTACACATTAGGATTAGTTATATTGGTTGGATGGCCTTATGTGTAGTTTTTTTTAATTACAAAATGAGGTTCAAGATCTTAACTAAAAACTAATAGGGCACGCTATTATGGTATTGATCTATGGGAAAAAGAGTTATGTTAAAAACTCGAATATCATTTTGACAGAAAAAAAATATTATATTCCGCCAAAAAAAAAGGATATACAACAATAATATTTACACGTTGGACGTTATTACATGTATATTATTATATTTTCTTTGAGGTTTCGCAAATGCCATTAAAAGTGAAGTTATTTTTTTTTAAATCTTTCTCATATATTTTTCTCGAATAAATCGTTTAAAACAGATATACATCCCGCATGTTTCCACAGTTTATGGAAAAGTTGAAATGTGTTATTATGCGTTCAATATTTCCTTTTATGATTAATTATATAATAAAATATTCTGGTTGATGCATATAATGATATAATTTATAGCAATGCTATTTTTTTTTTAAAAAAATAATTTTAAATAAATATGGAATTAAAAGATGACGTTGATAAATGACGTATGTAAATAAAAGGCTGAATAAATACGTCCGTGTTAATATATAGAAAAACTGGGGGAAAAAAACTTCGGACTTGCTGCGGCGCCCTCTCCCGTCTCTCGGTTTGGACTCCAAGCGTCTGATAAAAAGACGGAGTAGAATTTTGAAGGCCAACGCAGGGAGAATGAAGGGGACGACCACCATCCCTGTCCTGCTGTTAGGCTGCGGCGGCGTGGGCCGCCAGCTGCTCGATCACATAAGCGCCTGCCGCTCGCTTCACTCCAATCAGGCACTTCTTCTCGCTTCTCTCCCCGAATTTTTTTATTTTCTTTCATAAGGTAACTCCGGTAGCAGCACTATACACTGCATCGTTCCCTCTCCTCCCAGGGCTTGGTTCTTCGAGTGGTGGGGGTCGGTGATAGCAGATCCTTGCTCCTGGTGCATGATGTCTTGACAATGGGCCTGGAAGATGACTTATTGAAGGAGGTTTCCCGGGCCAAATCCTCTGGCGCGTCACTTGCTGCGTTCGCTAATGGTGGTCTCTGAATTTTCGATCTCTGCAAGTTTGTTCTCCTTTCGACTGCCTTAAAAATTTCTGAAGTGAACGCGGCGTTTCTTGTTCTCTTTTCAGGGCCCTGCCAATTGCTGGAAGGGTCGGAAATGATGTCAAAGCTTGCGGACATCGCTCGCACCCTCGGTAGTTCCACTGGTTTGTACATGAACCCGAGTATGGTGTTGCTTTGGTTTTCTGTGTGTTTTAGTCGTGGTCCAATTCTCGATCGGAATGTTAATTGTTTTCCTACACTACTTTTTTCTGTTATCCATTGCGATTTTTTCTGTCAAACGCATGCATCTTTGTATCTTTAGCAGCTTTCCTGAGGTTCGCACTGGTTTACCCTTCCCTTTTCTGCAAGAATCTCTCAACGTTTATTCTTTTCCCTGCAATGTTTTCTTCCACAATCAGGTCTAGTGGTGGTTGATTGTTCTGCCAGTTCAGAGATCATTAATGTTCTCAAGCAAGTCGTGGAGTTTGGATGTTGTGTCGTGCTGGCAAACAAGAAGCCCCTTACATGCAGCATGGTGTGTCTTTGGTTCTCTAGTAATTTGTAATGAGTCCTATACTACATTAATGCTCCTCTTGTAACTCAATTTTGATATAATAACATGCTAATTTTCCTTTAGGTGGAATATGAGAAGCTGATTTCAAACTTTCGCCGAATTCGCTTTGAGTCAACCGTATGTATTCACCATAAGGCCCTTTTTTTTCCTTGAACCTTTGTCAGTTTCCTACATGATTCTGATACTTTTAAGTTACGATGTAATGCTAACACAAGTCTTAATCTACTTTCAGTTTTACTAGACATGCTCTGTTCCGACAAGAGTTCTCTCATCACTCTCTCTCTCTCTCTCATGTTTGACCTTCAACATTAACCAAAAATTGGTTGTTCCAAAGAATGATTTATTCCTATCTCATGTCTCTTATGAATTTTTTTAAGTCATTGGTAAAGTCCTATCGGGATCATTGAGTCATTGTACATTATCTTCTGGCCTCATTTGAATGTTATTTGAGGTTACTTCCCTCATCGTTTTTTTATTCTTAGTGTAGACGTCATTCCGCTCTATTAGTAAGCAAACCTTTCGGTATATTATTCACCAATAGATCTTGCTCTATTAGTTCGCCAATTGTCCGCCTTGGCCTCCCTCTCCCTCTTTTAATCGGACTTCAGATTATTTGATCTACTCTTCTTACTGACGCATCTAATGGTATTCTCTGAACATGACCAAACCATCTCAAACGACTGAGGGGAACCATCAAAATAAATGTATTTTCGAGGTCACTACGAGGAGACTAGGACGCCAGATCCAGGTGCCTCTTGCTGATGTCAAGGCTCCGTGAATACAATGTAACCACACTATTTTTTTAGGTAGAAAATACAATGTAACCACACTATTTTTTAGGTAGAACGGTGGTACATAGAGAACATTGTACATCACATCCTTCTTGAGGGGTGGGTGGGAGGGTGGAACACTTGTTTTAGGTTTTCATACCCCCTTGGAGTCCCTTTTTTATCTTTTTCCTTATATGTACATCTACCTCTTTTTCGTTAAGGTGGATGACTACCCAAATCTCATTATCATCTTTTCTTTCTTCTGTAAAAAAAAGAAATATCATGGATCAGTAGAGATATTACTTTTCTGTTCATGTTGTAACTTGCCCATAAAATAGAGGGGGATAAGGATTATGTGGGATAAAAAATGACCCATATATATGGACCATCATTGAATGGTGATCAGACGGTTCATAAATAAGTACCATCAACATGTATATAAATAAGTGTCTATTTGTGAACCAACAGTGACCCATATATATGGGTCACTTTTTTCCCCACACAATCCTT
Organism: Pontederia crassipes; assembly: GCA_030549335.1. Classification (NCBI taxonomy): domain Eukaryota; kingdom Viridiplantae; phylum Streptophyta; class Magnoliopsida; order Commelinales; family Pontederiaceae; genus Pontederia; species Pontederia crassipes. The sequence continues at coordinate 45,832,183 of CM060190.1, forward strand.
ATTCTCAAAATAGAGTGAAGTCATTCATCTTGTTGGTTTGATACACTGTTGGAGGTTTCCTACTATTTGAGTAAATTTTCTATACACTAATCATTTGAAAAGCTTATTGATGATAGTTTATAATTGATTCGGTTTAGTCATTGCGTATTCTTTTTTAGCAGGTTTGAGATGAACTATTTTCTTTTGGATTCTCTCTTAAATCTGTGACATGAGCATTTTAAGATACTTTATAACTTCAGGCTCTAGAGATGGCTCTTCTAGATCTTCCTGGGCTTTTATTCTTTTCAACATATACTTTGCTCGTGTTGTTTTGGGCGGAGATTTACTACCAGGTGCTTGTACTTAGCTTATATTCTGGTTGTTCATTTTCATGGTGCTACTTGGAGAATCTTATTTTTCTAACTTATTTGATTCCGGCTAAAGGAGGAGGGTTGTGTTAGGTCCCGACAGTCAGCGTAAAATCCTGTCGAATCTCATGAACATGGATCAAGCGTTGTATGAACCATGTAGCCGACCCCACCTAGTGGGATAAGGCTTTGTTGTTGTTGTTGTACATTGTCCCACCTTTCATCATGCTAAACGGGACATCAATTACCTATTCATGTTGGAACCTATTCATGTTGGAAGGTTTTCTCTTTCTCATGCAACCTTCTAAATAAGTTATTGGGATCTGTCTCTATGCTTTCAATTGACTTTTGAGAATTTTCCTCAATTGTGCCCAAACTGTTCCCATTTTGACCAAATTTGATTTTTTTTTTTTATAGTGCTATTAATTTATGCTAGTCATGTTGCTTCAATTAAATATCTTGTTTTAAAGATTATTTGCAGTATGCATGTCAGTTATTCTTTTTCTTTGTGGATTCTAATTTTACAAATATTTATACATTATATCTCTCCATAGACTTTGAATATATTTCATCCTAGGTTGGAGCAGGCCTTCCAGTAATAGCTTCTGTAACTCGCGTACTTGCTTCCGGGGATCCCATACATTGCATCATTGGGAGTTTGAGTGGTATGTTCTAAGAAATATTTTTATCATTCCTGAAAAAAGAGATTTCTTAATGCATCATTGTTTGAGTTCTGTAACTAATTTCCTTATAACACCTAAAGAAAGAGGCTAATTTTCTCGTATCAGAGAACTTCTTATAGGCACACTAGGTTATGTAATGAGTGGAGTTGAAGACGGTAAATTATTCAGCCAAGTTGTTTTAACTGCTAAATCCCTTGGGTACACAGAACCAGGTCAGAGTTTATTATCTCATCTCTGTTAAAGTTTAAGATGTCACATCAAATCTACTGAGCTTTACTGAACAGTGCTTGGTCCATTTTGAATTAGGTGTGATATTTGATTTGATCCAAATTCTCAGCTTTCAACTCAACTTTTTGAGTCTAGATTTAGCAGAATTAAAGTGGCATTTGAGTTACAATTAGCTTTTTCATGGATATGTTCATTGCATGTGCACATCAGTTCTCATTCAGGAAAAAAAGTTTTCTGTCAGTTGTTGACGATATATAGTATAGACAATATGAGTATCCTCCATTTTTATGCAGTAGACATACTGATGGCTGTTGTACATCTTTTATCCATTTTGATGCCTCTGATTTTTTTTTGAGGGGGCTATGAAATTCTGTATGCCACATCGTTGTGCAATCTTTTAGTAATCCATGATCATTTACGCCATTGACTCTACATTCATATTCATTTTGAAATCCAGATGCGGGGAAATATGTTGGCTCTGAACCTTCGATGCTACTTCTCCTGTTTACATCTACTATATGTTGAAGCATTCAGAAATTATGCGTTGACCCTTTTGAATTCTGCTGTACTTATTTTTGAATGCCAAAATTCTGCTTCCATGACTAGTGATCTAGATCATTCCAGAATATGCCTCTTAGGCTCTTATTTTTGAATTAGCTATATGCAATTTTATGATATATGATTACACAATATCTTTCCGTTTCCTTTTGAGTACATATATCAACCCTGTAATATCTTTCTCTCTGTATACTTGTTTATTTATTATTTATATTATAGTACTACTTTTTCAAGGATGTATCTTATATGCACTACTCAAATGTAGTATAACATGCTTCCTTTGGAACAGACCCTCGTGATGACCTCAGTGGAATGGATGTGGCTAGAAAGGTTGGAGTATTTATCTTACATTAATCTAGCAGAAGTCTTCTAAAAAATAATTAATCTAGCAGAAGATATTTTTTTTATTCTAACATGTAACTTGGTTTAAATATTAGAAACTCGTTGGTACTGATGTTAACATCATTATCTAATTTTTTAGAATGTTGATCTTTTCTCTTTCATTCTTGGTCCAAGGTGAAAAGGTATCTATCTTTGCCCTGTTGACAGTTTCTGTTAGTAACAAGAAGTGATGGAGAATGAAAATAATTTATGCTATGAATTATGATTGTCCAGGATACATACAATTTTTTTTATATATAAATAAAGAACTTAAATAGAAGTCAGTTAAAGAGACATCTACTGTGGTATGCTCACATGATCAATTCATGTTCATTTGAACAGGGGTTGATCCTTGCATGGCTTATTGGATGGCGAATTAACATGGATGATGTAAAGGTTTGGCCATTATCACATGCCTTTGCTCCTTTAAGGTTATTGTCAGATCTGCAAAGGAAGTTGGACTGGTGCTAAATAGTCTTTAGTTATATTTCTGGGTTTTAAACAAGAGCAATATTTCTTATTAATATTATACTTTATTGCTCAATATTCTTCTTAGATGTGATGGTTTTAGTATGAAAAGTATTTCGTGGTATTAATTTTTATGATTTTCAGGTCGAAAGTCTGTACCCTGCTGAATTGGGGCCAAACTCATTGTCTACAGAAGATTTTCTTAGAACTGGTCTTCCGTCACTTGATAGAGATCTTTCAGAAAGATCTAGAGCTGCCAGTTCAAAGGGCAAGGTGCTTCGTTATGTATGCATGATTGAAGGCACAAAGTAATTTTCTTTTCACTTACTGTTTATAGTTTCAAAAGAATTGTAATTGCTTTCATTACTCGATTAAGCTGGTTTTATCTAATTGAGGTTTCATCATGTCACAAGAGGTGACAATTCACATGAAATTATAAGGAAGAGACCGGTTATTTGAAAACAATGATTTTCATTCTTGACAAAATAATTGTTTTCTTGACAATGTCTCTTTTAGGTGAAGGGTGTTGACATATACACTTATGCCAAACTAGGTTAAAATTATCTGTCTCTGTGATATAAAAGGAAACAAAATAACAGTATCGATTAACTGGAAGAATGAAATAGTGAATAATAAAGAAAAGGAATTTACTGCAAACATATCAAACTAGTTAGTATCTCCTATAATTGGAACTGTAAGTGCTTTGATGCATAATCAGAAATACATAGTGTTTTGTCTTCTTTTTAATATTGATAATCATTTATGACATGTCAAAATCAATGTTTGTGATTCATCTCTTGATGCCGTTGACTTTTCTTCCGAGTCTCCATGTTGAAAGCTAATTAGCCCTTTGTAACGTGCTGTGATTTGTGGTTTTCCATGCAGTGTAGTCTTTGAGCTGTTAATATTTATGATTAAAATTCTGGAAATCTGAAAGGTTTTATAACTCATTTCCTCTGACCTTAATGATCATAAATAAGGCAGAACTTGTCTCTAATAGAGAAGCTATTATTATCATTAACTGTCGAGACTTTTATGTAACGTTCTAGAGGGAACCAGTAATGATATCAGCAGATCACTATGTAATACTTTGATATCAACAATAGTAATCTCTGGATGACTATGAACTTGCTAGTCATCCTCTTTTCTCTCTCTCAAAAGAAGGAACCAGTATGATTGGGCAGAACTTTCTGTGATGGATGATCCAACAGCTGCCAGTGCAGGGGATGGAAACTGCAATAATGAAGCTAATCTGGTGGGTTAGAGATGGAACGGTGGGTCTCAGATTATCCCATAATTGGGCTCAATGGGCCTGACACCAACCCAATGACGATGTTAACCTGATGGAAGTGGATCTGAATTAGTGCTGGAGACTCCTGCAGTTTCACCCTTGCCACCAGGAGCCCAAGAAGAGACAATTCGATGGCTTTTGACAAGTCCTTCAACCCATCTTGAGATCAGGACAACGGCGACAAAACCACACGATTACTTTGCAGACTACGAGTTGATGGCAGCGGCGATGCACATCAAGAGGAGACAAGGGAGGTTTTAGGCGAGCATCTCGGATACCAGCATTTGCTCATCGGAAGGTGGTTTGAGGGACTGCACCTGGACGGCAGCGTGGATATATTAGGTCAATGGAGGGTGGATGTGGCAATGCTACAGGAGACTAAACTTGTTTCATGTGACCGCCAAATTATGATTCAAATCGGAGGAGAATGGCTTGTTGGTTTTATTTCACCGGACATAATCGGAAGCTCCAGTGGTATTCTAGTTTGCTGGAGGAGTTGGACCCAGTCAGCGCCAAATTATGATTCAAATAGGAGAAGTTGGACCGCAGTCATTCAGCGCCTAGAGCATAGACTTCTTGGCTGGAGTTCGAGATTACTATCGCGTTGGGGTGGGCTTAACTTGCTCAGATTTGTTCTTTTGGCTCTTCCCGTCTATTACATGTCAGTCCTTCGGATGCCTGCCTTGGTTTAGAGACAGATTGACTCACTGGGAGCAGATTTTCTCTGATTGACGAGGGGTCCACCTCGTTGGCCTGGCAGAGTGTTTGTCAGCCTACCTCAAGGGCGACCTGGGCGTTTGCAACTACTAATTGGGCTATGCTGGCCCGAGGGCGGCCTGGGCGTTCGCGACTACGAATTGGGCTCTCCTGGCCTGATGGGTGGCACGGATCATGGGGCCCGAGGATACTCTCTGGAGGATGGTCTTCTTCGCATGCTATGGGCGCGATCTTTCGTGGGAGACCAGGCCCTCCTTTCCTCGTGGGGCCTCCTCATTCTGGCGGGGCGTGGCGGCCATTCTTCCACGGGTCCGCCCTTTTATGGTGCCTTCTCTTGGTTCTGGGGAGGTTCTTTTATTCTGGCAGCAGGAGTGGCTGCCCGGGGGACCTCTAGCAGCATCTTTCTCCGGTCTTCCGGCCTTGGCCATGCATCCTCATGCGACAGTGGCGGAGTCGTGGTCTGAGCCTGGCGGCCAAGGCTCCAGGGCTCTGGCTCATGGACTCCCCTCTTCAGCTCCCCACTCTCAGATCAGTGATTTTCGGAGTTCCTGGAGTTACTACAGCGGTTGGCACTCTTTCGGCCGGACCCTTACTGGTCCGATGGGTGGGTGTGGATCTCGGAGGCCTTCTCAGCGCGCAGCCTGTATCTCTGCTATCTTCCTGCACTTTCATCCTTGGACTCATTCAAAGCAGACTGCAGACTCCTGCAGACTCATCTGGCGCGCCCGGATGCCCTTGAAAATCAAGATCTTTGCTTAGCTTTTGTGACGCAGCAGACTCCTCACCAGAGTTTACAGGGCGGCATGGGCGCCCCACGCTGATGTCTCTTGCCCCATGTGTGGCGTGGCGGAGGAGGACATTGATCACCTCTTTTTTTATTGTACGGTTTCCCGAGAGGTTTGGACGCAGTTGGGCACTTGGGCCACCTTGGGAACTTCACCTTCAGCAGCTGAGTCCTTCTAGCTTTCGCTTCGTGGTCTGACTAGACAGGGATTGAGGTGGAGAGGACTGCTGGCATCTTTTAACTGGATCATTTTTTGTGGGGGGGCCGGGTACACTTGAGAGCATTGTATTTCATGCTTCCTTTCTTCTTCGGGAGTGGAGTTTTGGTTAGGGATTGTGCAGCCCTCCCTCTTTGCTGCTCTCTTCTTGAGAGCTTACACTTGTATATGATGCTTGTTTTCACAGCTATATATATACCTGGATGACAGCTATATATATATGAACAGAGGCCATCTTCTCATGTAATGGAAACTTCTTATCATGGAACTTAAGAGTGAATGTTCCTAATAGGTGCTCGTCATTCTTTGGCAGGTGTGGTTGTACTCTGGCTGCTGAGGCCTTTTTTGTCACTGAGTTTGGCAATGAGTGTGATATAAGATTTTGTCTGGATCCTTGGGTAACTGAAGTTCCAGTAAAAGTCGTGTCCAAGATATTCGGTCTGGCTGAGACAAGGATGCCAGCGTTGCTGATTACTGGTTGATATTTGACGGAGGTAACAGAATTTGGCTCCCCTCCTTCTCAACTATACTTTCCTCTCAGAGAACTCATGATTTTGCTACTCTTGGGATGTGTTGGAAGCCGTACTCTCAATGCTTCTAAGCCAGATGCATGAGTGTGGACTACTGGACAATTTTAAGAAACACCAAAACACAATCTGATTGCCTATCGGTGAACTGGATTTTTTTTTTTTGCACGGCTCCTTTGTCAGTATAGTTTTCTTATCTAGAGGTCGAAGTGGCTGCCTACAACTGCTGTCACGTGTTCTTTGTGTTGTCAGAGAAATGAGGATATAAACTACCTCTTCTTTCAATGCTCAGTGGCCATGGAAGTATGGTCTGCAGTAGGTTGTCAATGGCTGAATGTGACGTCTGCAGCATTATTTTGGCGATTTTGCAGATTTGGTGGAGATCAACAAAATTTTTGGATGTATCTTTCGCTTAAGCAATGGTCACTTCCACTTGCTGTCATGTGGGCAATATGGTTCTAGAGTAATGCGTTGTATTTTTAGGAGGGAATGGTGCTATTCAGAGAATGCCATTCTTCATGCTGCACGTTTGGCAAAATTGTGGTCTGGTACGAAGGGTGCTCATCGATCCTCTTTTGTAAATATAACTTGATGTAACACTTAGATCCTTCTAATAGAGCGACAGTCTTGGGTAGACATCCTTTTCCTTCTCAGAAAAAAAAAAAGAAAGGAAAAAAAGACAATATCATCGATCCTCTTTTGTAAATAGAACTTGGTGTAACACTTAGATCCTTCTAATAGAGCGACATTCTTGGGTAGACATCCTTTTCTTTCTCAGAACAAAAAGAAAGGAAAAAAAGACAATATCATCTAAAGATGTTATATTAATCACATGATATCCTAATACTCCACTAAAACTAACCAGAATCTTCAATTTTCTATCTTCTCATACTTGGTGAACTTTGTTTGCAGGTGTGAGGTTGGTCTTAAGGAGCTACCTAGAGATTCTCCCTTGGGGAGATTGAGGGGAAGTGACAACATTGTATGCTTATCTAGTTCTCTTTATTGTGTTTTATATAACCCATCATGACATTTCTTGCAATCTTATTTTGGTATGAAATTACCTCACCATATAAGAAATCCACTCTGAAAACCCCCAAATTTGACAATGTATTTCTTTGTTTCTGTCTGTATGGTTTTGTAGTATCTGAGTTGCCATTTTTGGGATCGAATTGTAATATGGATTTAATATGTTGCCCTGGTAGAGATGTGTCTCGTCGTGCCATTTCTGAGCAGTTTTGAAACTTCTCAAATAGGTGTTTGCTACAGGGCCACGTGGATCACTGCTGCATCCCAAATGCCTAGTAGAACTATTGTCATATCTAACAAAGGATAGCAGGTCATGAGCCTATAGCTCTCTTAACATTGGGCTTCGCTCAGTTTATCTACCCCCCACCACCCAAAAAAGAAACTTCCCACATAATTAGTACAACTTCCGGTTCAACTTTCGTGATGGTTCTTGTTTGTAAGCTCATGAGAGAGTAGTTAACATGACAATGGCATAATTATATACGATCAGTTTACTTCAATGCTGGTGCAATATCACCATTGATATATTATCTTGCAGGTCGAGATATACAACAGGTGTTACAAAGACTCCCCATTAGTCATTCAGGGTGCAGGGGCTGGAAACGATACAACAGCTGCTGGAGTCCTCGCTGAGGTGGTTGATCTTCAAGGTCTTTTCCGTTGACCTATTCATTTTTTTTATTACTATTTAAGTTACTTTCCCAGGAGAGATCTTATACAACAACAACAAAGCCTTATCCCACTAGTGGATCGGCTAGTGGTTGGACCTGTAATGGATCCTGTATGGTTGAACAAAGCCTTATTCCAGGGGAGATCCTGTAATGGATCCGAAATTTCAAAGTTGCTTGTAACTTATTCAGATTTTTTATTTTTTTTTCTCAATCTTATGTTTGTTTGAACGTGGTTGGACCTGAACTAGCCAAAGCATGCCTTACATTATTACCTGATTCCTGATTTTGCAGCCTCACTCGCATCATGTGGGGCGTACATTGAAATAGATTAATAAATCTGACGTCGATTCGGATCTTGTAGATGATAAAGGGTTTTTGGATTTTTTTTTGGAAAGAGGAAAAGATTTTGCAATCTTATAATGCTTTATTTATTAACTTTTTTATGCGCATGAGGCCACAAAGAAGGTGCTATTTGCACATCGATGATTATACTATCCACGTCAAGAGTGTTGTGATCAAATTAGTAGCAATGGTAAAGCTCTGATATAGATGGTATGTGATCACAAGGCATTCGGTAGGAGGGAGGGGAAGGGTTGGATAATCAAACAGTTACCGGAGTCATTTCCTAAACTCAAGTGTTCATTTCTATAAAACATTGACCGGGAAGATGGCTGCTACTCTTTTTAATTTCCATCAATTTAAGGAACAATTACCGGAGTCATTCCTTAAGTTTCTTCTCTATCAATTTTCTTATGTTTGTCTTAATTTGTAAAAGATGGTGTAGTTTTATTTGTTGTAATTCCTAATTCAGTGGCATTCCACTTTATTAATAAAATTTTTTTTGATGAGGTTTGACCACGTTTTAGTTTATATGTTTGCTTTGATTTTTTGATTTTGAGATTGTAGGAAGGATCTTTATTTGTTTATAAACTCCCCCGGATCAAGTAAAGATTTTGGGTTTCCAGCAAGCCACTGCTACATCTAGGATCTCAATTTTTTATGTGTTTGTGTAGAACCTTTTCAGTAGAAAGTCGGGCAATTTCCGGTAGAAGGTTCCATCGGAACAATTATTTATTTCAAGGTACCTGGTTGCTAACCCAATAACAAAAGTTTCGTAAGGGGACTGAATTCAACCTTTTTCTCTACATAGGACAAGGAAGAAATTTTTACACTCCACTACTCTTTTTTCACACTTACGACACACCTTTTCTCTTATGAAATTTTAGTCATATTTTCTTCCCTCAAGATGTAAACACACATTTTGTTATAATAAATTTAATCACGCCACATCTTTGTTTCTAGCCCATAACAAACTCTTTTCTGACAACTTTGCACATTCTAAATAATAAGTGAGAAAGAGAAGATAAATATTTACAACTTTATCCTATAAGTACTTTTGAATGTTCCAATGTGTTTTCCCTTGATAGTAGATTTTTTTCTTATGAAGCCAAATTTTTAATTAGAAATAAAGTTCATATAACCAAACTTTTTTTTTACAACTTTGCTCATTCCAAATAATAATAGAGAAAGAGAGAAGAAAGACTTGCAACTTTAGTCTTTAAGTGCGGATAAATTATACCAAATGTCTTTCAACTTTAAGATTTATTCAGCGATGCCCTTCAACTTCACTTTGTAACACAAATGCTCTCCATCTTTTAATTCTTTTCATCCGGTGCCCTCTTTACTTGCAATAGCACATCTTCTGGTCGTGGAGCTGACATGACGTTGACAGGACATCTTCGCTCCTCTTCACGCTGACGTGACAATATTAAAAAAATAAAAAATGCCATGAGGTCGTCGAGGGAGCGCATGCCGAGGTCCCCCCCATCGGGGGAGGGGCCCTCTCCTCACCGGTGCGCGGGAGGGTGGGGGTGGGGGGACCTCGCCCCCCTCTGCGATTTTGTTGTCGGAGCTTGCAGGGGGACCCTGATGTGCGCTCCCTCCAGTGAGCTCGTGGCATTTTTTATTTTTTAATTATATTTTTTATTTCTTTAATATTATTACGTCAGCGTGAAGAGAAGAGAAGATGTTCTGTCAATGCCACATCTACGCCACCTCAGCTCCGCGACAGGAAGACGAGCTATAACAAGTAAAAAAGGCACCGGGTGAAAAAAGTTAAAAGATGAAAGTAAAGTTGGAGAATATCGTTGAGCAAACCTTAAATTTGAAGGACATTTGGTGTAATTTTTTTCCTCAACTACTGAAATGTGTTTTCCCTTGAGAGTAAATATTTTCCTATGAAGCCTTAAGAATTTCTACACTTTGGTATATCCATATTTAATTAATATGACCGTTGCCCTCGTTTTGATAAAAAAATAGTTGTGCATTATGCACTATGGTCGGTTGAATTTTTTTCACCGATGGGTCAATTAGTTGAGCTTATGTGGTTGTCAGTTGATAGCTGTAAGTTCTTTTTGGTCGGTTGCAAAAAGTTCAACCACACCAGTTGCCAATCTCAGCAACTGTCATTTAACTTCGACTACTATATATGCACTATTCTGTGTATGTTATTTCTTGCATGAATATTAAATTGAGGTGCTTTTGTCTTTTTTTTTTAAAGCTAACAAAATTATTTATATATTTTATCTTCATATGTCAATCTAAATATAAATGAAATATTTCAAAAATCAACTTGAAGTTTAGAGCATAAAACAAACAATTCAAATAATGGCGTGGACTATGATGCTAATGAAGATGTCAAGTCCAACTCTGACCAGTATATCGAACATTCCTCTATAATTTATTCATATAAGATTAACTTAAGACATCTTTTTGCATTCTTTACCACTTTGAGGATTCAAGTTTGAATTTCACCACGATCAAAGATCCATACGAAGCTACTATAATACTACATGTAATATTACTAGGCAGATGTGATGTTGTGATCTTGCAAGGTGTTGTACAAACACATCCCAACTAGTCAAGAGTGGTGCAATGACCCATTGTCTTTAGGCACACTTTGGATTAGTCCTCCATGGAGAAATGACGAGGAATATGAGTAGGAACATGCTCTTAGCGAAGCTTGATGCATGACCAGATCCAAAGCAAACAGTATGATGCCCGATCAAGATTGTTAAATATGGTATTACAACAACTTCATACAACCTGTGATATACGAGTTTGACTACTTCACAAGGACCTAAAATCCCCAAATTTAAAACCAACAAAAGGCATACTTTGGGGCAATTCTTTGTGGACATACCAGGAGAAGAATGCTAGACATAGGAAAACATGACCTTAATAAAAATGCCAAGATTTAGGGAAGATAATATTGCATCTGGCCAAGAGTGTTAAAAAAGAGTTATGAAGAAGTTGATCATGTAGTCACTTTGTGCATGGTGAACTTGCTTTTCTAGCTGTGACAAAGGGTTATGATTAGCGGTTAATGAATTAGAGAAAAAAATGCAATTGGTGTTTATCCGATAAAATTGATTTACCAAATCAATCATGATAGTTCAAAATCGATTTATAAAAGTCAAATCTCAATACAATTAGAATGATAATATTAGGAAAAGAGAATGAGAACACAAATGCAAAATGATATTTTATCATCAGTTTGACCATGCCTTAATCTAAAGGCTCAGATATTTTATCATCATTTCTTAATTTTAAATGGGATAAATGAGAATATTTTTACATTACATGTTTATTATTCCAATTTTACAATTATGAAATCACACTTCTACCTAGTAAGATAAAATAATATTTCAAAGATTTAAATGATGTTTTAAAAGGAGAGAAATAATTAATAGGTTAAAAAATTTATAGTACATGTGGCTCGCCCTCCATATTGTTGAAAATAAATGTGTGTGTGTGATGGTGGGGGGTGGGGGTGGGGGGGGTGGGGATCACATCCGGACAATGATGACACAAATTAAGAGTACTTATGAAATAAAAAAACATAATATGAAAAATTAAAGAACAAAATATATTGCTTAAAAGATCAAGAATGGATGAGAATGATTTGAATCAATTGATCATGAAAGAAGACAAGTATATTATTTCTTCATTTCAATTAATTACATAAGCAGAGATGTGCATTTGCATTGTTCACATAAATTGCATTAATTACCCATTTTCACTGTGAAATTATGTCTACGTACATAAGCACGGCATATGTGCCTTTGCTTGTCCATAAAAATTGCATTAATTACCCATTTTAAGTGTGAAATTATGTCTACATACATAAACGCGGGATATTTTCATATTAATTACCCATTTTAAGTGTGAAATTATGTCTACATACATAAGCACGGGATATTTTCATATTAATTACTCATTTTAAGTGTGAAATTATGTCTACATACATAGCGCGGGATATTTTCATTTAAAATTTGAATTGCATTGGTACCAAGAATGTAGATAATTTTTTCCTTTTTTAATAAAGAAAAAATTACTTACGTACTATGTACTCATTCATCGTTATCCATTTACCATCTATATATTTGTTTTTCGTCAAGGGACTACAAAATATTCTTGTGAGAATTTGGTCTACAAAGATGAGGGGTTCCTTAGCCGAGGTAATAGAAGATGACCCTTGGATTTATGTTTCCATTGAGGTTCAGAGTTTGATCCCAGTATGGCTTCATGGTCATGGTTGGAGACCTTCTCCATCATCTTGTTCTCAGGGGTAAGCAATACTATTACACAAAACAAAAGAAGTCTTATTAGGATTATAGTTCCTTTGTTCTTTTACTATTATTCTTTTCTTTGTCTCCAATTTGATATCTTGTGTGCTTTTGAATAGATTCTTTTTACTTTGTTTGGTGATATGCATATATGATCATTCTTTAATCCCTTCTTCATATGTTCTTAATATTTGCAAATTCCTAACACCTTAGCAATATTTTTTTCAACTAAAGTTTTTGAATTGAATTGAGTCGGCAGAAATTCTTATTTTCATTATATATTTTTGATAGAAGTCAATTAATAAACAATATGCGATAATGCAATTTAACCCGATATGGTATGCACGTACCTCAAACAGGCAATTAAAGTTAATTATAATGTAACACAGATTTAATTTCAACAATATCTTTAATTAAGAAAATTGAATCATTTACATAATGCGATTTTCCATCTTTGTATGTTGGCCTTTAGGTTCCATGCAATGTACAAATTCTGACATACATATATGTGCGAGAAAAACATTGCCTAATGGCAGGGACGAACCCAAAAATAAGTTAAAAAATAATAAATGTTGAAAATATTTATAATAAATAATCTAAAAATATTAGATAATATCCTCTTAAATTACATTTGCCTTGATTTAATTAGGGGGCCAAAATATTATTTTACCTTACAATTATGTAATATATATAATTACATACTATATAACTGACACATGTCAATTTCTTATTTTCCACTATATATAGGAGCCTAAATGTAATTATTTGTTCCCTTCAATGATTAGGAGTATAATACAGATATTGGAATGCCTTTAAAATAACTTTATTGCCTGGTGACAATTAGATAGTTTATGTTTAACGTCATAAATAGCATTAACTCGTTCTCTAATTGATTTGAGAATAAATGTTACTGTTTTTTCTGTAACAAGCTTCAGTGTAAGTAACTTTATGTCAGGAATTAGAACTGTATAAAGTAAATTTTAAAAATAACGTAATTAATAATGACATATGTATATTAAATGTAATATACCAAATCTAATATTAATACTTCCAAAATATGACATGATATGCCAGCTAGGACAGAACAATGCTCTTGAACATATTTTTCCCCGTTTTTGTTAATTTTTAAGAGTAGAAATATGTAAATCAGCTATATCGTATTAGGGAGATGTATTTATGATGCGATAAACATTGTTGGATAGGTGAGAATAAAGACACATGGATGTAAATCTCACATAGTCATAGATAAACCTTAATCTATAATTAATGCGGATATATATTAAACTTGGAAACCAGGGAAAGTGAGTACTAGGTGCATTAATTCAGATGGAAGGACAGATATTAATTGGGAGCCCTTAACATGGCATCCATATAATTTTGCCTAATGTTTTTTTTCTATATATGGAGTCTCCCAGTGGCGTTTGCATCATACTATCTATAGAGCAGTGTGAACAATTGGCAAGGAGGAGATCTAGTGCTTCTTTTCCTTCGTCTTTGCCTCTTTGTTCATCAATCGACTGCCTTAGACTCGTATCAGTTCGTCTGTAGATTGCATCTGTTGAAAGGTTAAAATCTGCATGCTCCCCCCTCTTTCTTCTTTTCTCGATCCTCTCAGCCATGGCAGCTAATCCATTTTGCACGGCTACGTTTGTGATTTTATGACCACGCACAATATATAACCATAATATTAGATTACCAGGGAGTACTAATATACACACATATATATGTATCCAACATTCGCGAGACACTTTTTTTTTGTGGGAAATGTTGCTTTATGCATGCGATTTGTTTGAAGATGAACTTATTTTACCATTTTTGAGTTGATCCTATGAAGATGAACTTTCCAATAGTTCTGCATATAACCAATTGAGTAGTATCTATACATATATATATGTGGCCGAGAAAGATAATGTATACTACATATATAATTTATTTCTCCATCATGTTTTGATTATTCTTTTTATGTCCTGTAAGAATTCATCGTATTTTTGCATGGTTCAAAGTGTTTCTGAATCTCGTATATATGTGCTGCAGCAAATGGAAGACGCCGGGTGCAGTACCGGGGCTCATAACGATGAAGCCGGGCCTTCCAACAGGGCGCCTTCTACTTACGGAGACGACCTGATGGTGCCCGCGGCCGCGTCTACGAGCAACTATCTGACGATCGAGATCACAAGCGACGATGATGATCTCGACGCAGATGAGCTCGAGGCCCGGATTTGGCGTCTGACCGCGCTTCTGAAGCGACGGAGGGAAAGGCAGCAGCAGGCGCAGGAGAAGTCGCCAGTCGAGGACACGGAGGCGCTGAGGCAGAGGGCGGGCCACTCGCGCAGGAATATTACTAGGCAAATGTGATATTGTAATATAATACTAAGCGACTATAATACTACATGTAATATTACTAGGCAAATGTGATATTGTTCATTCTAGACCTTGCAAGGTGTTGTACAAACACATCCCAACTAGTCAAGAGTGGTGCAATGACCCATTGTCTTTAGGCACACTTTGGATTAGTCCTCCATGGAGAAATGACAAGAGGAATATTGACTAGGAACATGATCTTAGCGAAGCTTGATGTATGACCAGATCCAAAGCAAACAGTATGATGCCCGATCAAGATTGTTAAGTATGGTATTACAACAACTTCATACGAACCTGTCATATACTAGAGTTTGACTACTTCACAAGGACCTAAAATCCCCAAATTTAAAACCAACAAAAGGCATGCTTTGGGTCAATTCTTTGTGGACATATCAGGTGAAGAATGCTAGACATATGAAAACATGACCTGAATAAAAACGGCAAGATTTAGGGAAGATAATATTGCATCTGGCCAAGAGTGTTTATGAAGAAGTTGATCATGTAGTCACTTTGTGCATGGTGAACTTGCTTTTCTAGCTGTGACAAAGGGTTATGATTAGCGGTTAATGAATTAGAGAAAAAAATGCAATTTTAAATGGGATAAATGAGAATATTTTTACATTACATGTTTATTATTCCAATTTTACAATTATGAAATCACACTTCTACCTAGTAAGATAAAATAATATTTCAAAGATTAAATGATGTTTTAAAAGGAGAGAAATAATTAATAGGTTAAAAAATTTATAGTACATGTGGCTCGCCCTCCATATTGTTGAAAATAAGAGGGAGGGTGTGTGTGTGTTGGGGTGGAGGGGGGGGGGGGGATTTAGAGTACTTATGAAATAAAAAAAAAATAATATGAAAAATTAAAGAACAAAATATATTACTTAAAATATCAAGAATGGATGAGAACGAGGGAAAACCCAGAAGGATAATTTGAATCAATTGATTATGAAAGAAGAAAAGCATATTCTTTCTTCATTTCAATTAATTACATAAGCAGAGATGTGCATTTGCATTGTTCACATAAATTGCATTAATTACCCATTTTCACTGTGAAATTATGTCTATGTACATAAGCGCGGCATATGTGCCTTTGCTTGTTCATAAAAATTACATTAATTACCCATTTTAAGTGTGAAATTATGTCTACATACATAAGCGCGGGATATTTTCATATTAATTACTCATTTTAACTGTGATACATACATAAGCGCGGGATATTTTCATTTAAAATTTGAATTGAATTGGTACAAGGAATGTAGATAATTTTTTCCTTTTTTAATAAAGAAAAAATTACTTACGTACTATGTACTCATTCATCATTATCCATTTTCCATCTATATATTTGTTTTTTCGTCAAACGACTACGAAATATTCTTGTGAGAATTTGGTCTACAAAGATGAGGGGTTCCTTAGCCGAGGTAATAGAAGATGACCCTTGGATTTATGTTTCCATTGAGGTTCAGAGTTTGATCCCAGTATGGCTTCATGGTCAAGGTTGGAGACCTTCTCCATCATCTTGTTCTCAGGGGTAAGCAATACTATTACACAAAACAAAAGAAGTCTTATTAGGATTATAGTTCCTTTGTTCTTTTACTATCATTCTTTTCTTTGTCTCCAATTTGATATCTTGTGTGCTTTTGAATAGATTTTTTTTTTTTACTTTGTTTGGTGATATGCATATATGATCATTCTTTAATCCCTTCTTCATGTGTTCTTAGTATTTGCAAATTCCCAACACCTTAGCAATATTTTTTTCAACTAAAGTTTTTGGATTGAATTGACTCGGCAGAAATTCTTATTTTCATGATATATTTTTTATAGAAGTTAATTAATAAATAATATGCGAGAGTGCAATTTGACCCGATATCTATAGATATATGTACACATGGTATGCATGTACAAGAAATAGGCACTAAAATTTAATTATAATGTAAAACTTAGATTTAATAAAAATATATTAAAAATAAATAAAGAATTAATTGATTTAGGGAGGGGGTGGGCACGAAATATATTAAAAAATAATAAATAATAAAATATTTATAATAAAGAATAAATATTCATAAAAATATTAGATAATATCCTCTTAAATTACATTTACCTTGATTTAAGGGGGTCAAAATATATTTTACCATATATATATATATAATTACATACTATATAACTAACATATGTCAATTTCTTATTTTCCACTATATATAGGAGCCTAAATGTAATTATTTGTTCCCTTCATTGATTAGGAGTATAATACAGATATTGGAATGTCTTTAAAATAACTTTATTGCCTGGTGACAATTAGATAGTTTATGTTTAATGTCATAAATAGCATTAACTCGTTCTCTAATTGATTTGAGAATAAATGTTACCGTTTTTTCTGTAACAAGCTTCAGTGTAAGTAACTTTATGTCAGGAATTAGAACTGTATAAAGTAAATTAAAAAAAATAACGTAATTAATAATGACATATGTATATTAAATGTAATATACCAAATCTAATATTAATACTTTCAAAATATGACATGATATGCCAATTAGGACAACAAAGCTCTTGAACATATTTTTTCCCGTTTTTGTTAATTTTTAAGAGTAGAAATATGTAAATCAGCCATATCATATTAGGGAGATGTATTTCTTGATGCGATAAACATTGTTGGATAGGTGAGAATAAAGACACTTATGGATGTAAATCTTACATAGTCATAGATAAACCTTAATCAATAATTAATGTGGATATATATTAAACTTTGAAACCAGGGAAAGTAAGAGAGTACTAGGTGCATTAATTCAGATGGAAGGACAGATATTAATTGGGAGCCCTTAATATGGCATCCATATAATTTTGCCTAATTTTTTTTCTATATATGGAGTCTCCAAGTGGCGTTTGCATCATACTATCTATAGAGCAGTGTGAACAATTGGCAAGGAGGAGATCTAGTGCTTCTTTTCCTTCGTCTTTGCCTCTTTGTTCATCAATCGACTGCCTTAGACTCGTATCAGTTCGTCTGTAGATTGCATCTGTTGAAAGGTTAAAATCTGCATGCTCCCCCCTCTTCTTTTCTCGATCCTCTCAGCCATGACAGCTAATCCATTTTGCACGGCTACGTTTGTGATTTTATGACCACGCACAATATATAACCATAATATTAGATTACCAGGGAGTACTAATATACACACATATATATGTATCCAACATTCGCGAGACACTTTTTTTTTTTTTTTGTGGGAAATGTTGCTTTATGCATGCGATTTGTTTGAAGATGAACTTATTTTACCATTTTTGAGTTGATCCTATGAGGACGAACTTTCCAATAGTTCTGCATATAACCAATTGAGTAGTATCTATACATATATATATGTGGCCAAGAAAGATAATGTATACTACATATATAATTTATTTCTCCATCATGTTTTGATTATTCTTTTTATGTCCTGTAAGAATTCATCGTATTTTTGCATGGTTCAAAGTGTTTCTGAATCTCGTATATATGTGCTGCAGCAAATGGAAAACGCCGGGTGCAATACTGGGGCTCATAACGACGAAGCCGGGCCTTCCAACAGGGCGTCTTCTACTTACGGAGACGACCTGATGGTGCCCGCGGCCTCGTCCACGAGCAACTATCTGACGATCGAGATCACAAGCGACGATGATGATCTCGACGCAGATGAGCTCGAGGCCCGGATTTGGCGTCTGACCGCGCGTCTGAAGCGACGGAGGGAAAGGCAGCAGCAGACGCAGGAGAGGTCGCCAGTCGAGGACACGGAGGCGTTGAGGCAGAGGGCGGGCCACTCGCGCAGGAAGAAGATGTCGAGGGCTCAGGACGGCATCCTCAAGTACATGATCAAGAGCATGAAGCTTTTCCATGCTCAAGGTTTCGTGTACGGGATCGTCCTTGAGAACGGCAAGGCGGTGGGCGGCTGCTCGGATAGCCTGAGGGCTTGGTGGAAGGATGAGGTCCGGTTCGACCGGAACGCCACCGAGGCCATACGGAAGTACAGGAGTGAGTTGAACGCGTCTGTGGTTCAACTCGGGGAAAACCGCCCCGTCTCCATTCCGAAGACGCTGCTAGCGCTGCCGGACACCACGGTCGGGTCCCTCGTCTCGGCCCTCCTACAGCACTGCGACCCGCCGCAGCGGGCGTTCTCACTCGAGAAGGGAATCCCGCCACCTTGGTGGCCTACGAAGACGGAGCCATGGCTGGAGTCGATGGGCTTTCCTGCTTCCCTCGGTCCGGCACCGTACAAGAAGCCCCACGACCTCCGGAAGGTGTGGAAGGTGAGCGTGCTGATGGCGATCATCAAGCACATGTCCCCGGACTTCGACAAGATACGGAGACTTGTTCAGCATAACAAGTCGCTCCAGGACAAAATGACCGCGAGGGAGAACGCTCTGTGGAACACGGCGTTGCGGGAGGAGAGAAGGCTGTGCGGTCTCGGTCCTGACGAGGAGGAGCTCGCTATGTCCAGGCGAAGCAGCACGGCGGCGTTCCACGACGCTTCCGATCCTTCGTTCCCTCCTGCTGAGAGCAACGTCATAGGCGGAGAACCTGCAGCGGCTGAGCAGACGCCCGCCAACTTCGATGGCCAAAGCGCGCACTACAGCGCGGCGGAAGAAGGCGCAGAGGGCGCTTTAATCCCCGAGGCGATCGGAGCAGTCGAGGCGGTGGAGGCTGCGTCACAAGATGCCGGGACAAGTGGTCAAGCGCCACAAACATCCTTTGCATCCGGCCACCCTGGCAGCCTGCAGAGCCTTGACCAGTTTCTGCAACATCAGCAGTTCAGCTGCTCATCTTCTGATGCCATGGCGCCTTTATCCGACGTTAATGGCCCGAACGACTACGCGCCCGAAGTTGGAGGAGTTCGACCTTGTGGTCAGATAGTGTCCGAGGATCAACTGTGCAGCATTGATGCTGCTACTACCACCTCTGATCACAACGGAGGAAGCACCGAGCAGGCAACTTACGTCCAGCAGCTGCTTGCATCATTAAACGCAATGCAGTCTGGACTTCAGAAGGATTGGACAAACTTTGAAGCTATCAAGAATGCGGCTCAAGCTTCCAATGCCCCAAACATGGCGCAGCCTCAACCTCGGTCTGAAATATTCAAGGAGTCGTTTGACGCCGCTGCGACCGGTGCTCCAAACTCTATCCAGACGGGCACTCCAGTGGATCCTTTTGTGGTTCAACAAACCCGTGCCCCTGACGGCGGCCATGTGCAGATGAAGGATCCATGCATGTTGGAGGCTGATGCACTGGTCTTGGAAGGCAACGACTTCGCAGTGGAAGACATGATTACTTGCGACCAGTATGATTCCTTCCAGATCGGGAATGCATCATCCGAAGATCCATTGCTGGAGAACCAGCAGCTTGCTGAAGCTTCTGCCAGCTACAATTTCACATCTCTTCTAGATATGTCTAATGGCGACATTGATGATATATTAGACATGGAGTTCGAAGATTTTGTGCCGCAGCAAGGAGACCTTCCATGAATTTTATGGAAAAGCAGTTGAATACATAGAGAGAGAGATCAAAGTGCTTACCAATAGATTTATATAAATATAGCGAGATCAAAATGCAATATTTATGCAATAATAATCTCATGTTTTGATGACTTTCCCGTATGAATACAGTGCCTACATGCCTTCATAAATTGCCGGTGGAAGGTTTTGAGCAATGTTTTCGTAACCGCACTCGGATATAATCAAATATTATTAAAATAACATTACTTGCAATAATTTTAAAGATGTTTAAATATCAAATATTATAAAAATTAGTAACTAAAATAGAAACGCTAACATAAAAATATTTATTTATTATATTTTTATGTTAGTATTTCTATTTTATTAATACTTAATATTGATGGACTATTATTAATTTTTTAATTACTGTTAAGTGCTATTAATAATATGTTAAATTTTTTTTACCATAGATCACTCTTATATTTTATTTTTATTTTACTTATTTTTTTCCATTTCACCCTTTCTGTATTCCTTAATTAATTTTAGTTTCTTTTTTTTTCCATTTCCTTCACTCTTGGTTAACTCTGTGTTTTGTCGCTATTAACAGTATATTAATTTACTAATACAGTAAATCACTCTTATATCTTCTTATTCTTATTTTATTTTCATTTTCCATTCCTTCCCCTGTCTCTCTCTTCAATTATTTTTTTCCTTTTTTATCTTTCTTCATCTCTCTCCTTTAATTATCCTGTTAAGTGCGTTTTACTATTTATTTTATGTAAATATATTACTTTTCTTTTTTGTTATTTCCATCTTTTTCTTTCATTTCAAGTGGGTTTTTCCCATTTTTTGTTGAACCAGGTTCCTCCTATTCGCCGATATATAATGGTGTAATCGATTTTCTCCTAGTCAAATTGTTATTTCAATTTTGGCTTCGGATCGATCGGACTGTTCAAATTGATCGGTCCATTTCGATTTTAATAACATTATTTTTGAGATGGAGCTACAACTGTGACCGTGAACAAATTCGACTCGAAAGAGGTCTTTTCAAGGTCAAATCCGACCCAGTTTGGGTCAGGTCGGGTGGTCGATTATCCTAATATTTTTAATTTTTTCTTATTATTTTATAATTTCTAATATAAAATATTATTTAATATATATTTTAAAGCATAAAATAAGTTTTCTAACTATTAAATATTATTTCTAAATTTAAAATATTTTATTAATTATTTATATTTTTAATCAAATATAAACTTAAGTTTAAATGAAAAATAAAAAATCGAGATGTCGAGTCGGATCAGTTTCACCGGCCCAAACTCGATCGGGTTGGGTCATCGGATTTATCGGGTCGATCACTCCTAGCTACAACCAATGTTTTTAAAATCTAAGGGTGTTTGCGAGGTTGAGTCGTCCCGATATACTCGATGATTCAACCAGACCCGATCTATGCTAGGTCTGGTCATGATCTGACCATTGGTTGGGATAAGTTGGTTAGAAAATCTCAACCCCATCCGTCCCGATGGTTTGAACATTTATAATTTTACTTTTCAGTTAAATTTAGATTTATATTTTATTAAAATATAAAGCTATTAAAATAAAATATTTAAATATGAAAATAATATTTAACTAATAAAAATTTGTTTTATGTTTTAAAATGAGGATTAGATATTTTTTTATTAAACAATGCAAAAAATGAAAGAGCAAAAAAATGAAAAATGGACAAAATAACAAAATAAAAGCATATTAATCATCATTTTTACAATAAGCAAACATTAATAATTTTAAAATACTTTTACGTATCCTTTATAATAAGTTTAATTTTTCATCTTCTTATTTAAGAATTATGTGAATAATTTTCTCTTTCTTTTTTATTAGTTTACCTTTTTTAATTCATCCCATAAAATCTACCTTATTTTTTTTCTCTCCTTTCCTATTCTTGCACCTTCTTTACTAAAATGTTATAATACTTTTGTTTGTTCATAATCCTATTTCAAGATTTTATGAATAATTTACTTATTTCAGGATTTTATGAACAATTTATCTTTTCTTTATTACTATTTTCACACATTTTATCTTCCAAATTCAAATACTTTCTTTATTATAATTTTTCTTTTTTAATTCATCCCATAAATTCTACTATTTACTTATTTTACTCTCCATCATATTCTTCCACTTTCTATAGTAAAATTTACTTTCCTTATTTTTCTTCTTTTTAAAATACATTCTGCATTTTTCATTATTTATAAAAAATTGGATTGAATCACTTTTTCATTATTTATAAAAAAATCTAGTTTTACCCAAGGTATCCCCCGGGTTCAATCTGTTCTTTGTAAAAATGCATTTTTTACAAAATTAAACCGAACCGATGGTTAGTTCATCGTTGGACCGATATGTGTGATTTAATTTTATATAACACTAGTTCCAACTACTTTTTTTAATAAAAAGGTGACCGGTGGACAATGAAAAAATGCTTAACAAAGTGCACTAGCAATTTCCATGTTGGTTGAGTTGGTTATCAAGTATCGAGTTTGATTCTAAGTTTTGACTCTTCGACTCATCAATTGGGCTAGGGTTTTATCTTTTCATTCCTCACCTGAATATCACATTAAGGTCGGGTTGGACCCGACCCATAAACAAACTCGACCGACTAATTTTGCTTGGATCGAAAAGTCACTCAACCATCTTTTTAAAAAATTTCTTACATATATATAATTATTTATATTTGTTTTAAATCATAAAATAAAATTTTCAAATATTTAACTATTATTTTCATACTAAAAATATTTTATTTTGTAATTTTAAATCAAATAAAATCTTGAGCTTAAATAAAAAAATCTCAAATATAAATAATAAAAAATTTGATCGTTGAATCGAGTCGATTCGAGTTAGGGAATCCCGTTGAGTTTGGTTAGGTCGGATCATCGGATTCACCGGGTTGACCCAATCCGATGAAAACTTCTACCGTAGATGCCAAAAGATCTAGACAAAGAAAAAAGAAAGAAATAAAATGAAAGCCTATGTTATCGATCCTATCAGAAATAATAATTACTAATCTATCTAATCTTGATAGCTAACAATAAACATTAATTTTTTAGACGACTTTCCTACAAAGGAAATTTAAAGAAAGATAGGAACATAATTAAAAAATGACGAGCCTATCAGAGATAAATGACGACTTTCCAAACTCTATTCAGATGGGCAATCCAATGGATCCTTTTGTGGTTCGACAACCAAGTGCCCTTCGTGGAGGGAATTTAAAAAATGATGGTTCCGTGTGTGTTGGATTCCGATGCAATGGTCTTGGGCAAAAAACTTTAGTAAAATAAAATAGGTAGCAAGTTTACTAGTCAATCAAATAATTTATAATAGGTGTAATATGCCGAATTCACAAATAAAAAAATATTAATGAATTATCTAATTCCATAAACTAGTAAGAAATGAGATTATGATTTTGGAAATAAAAATTTAATTATAAAATAGAATGATGAAAATACTATATCATATATAAAATAACGAATAGATAAATATGTGAGCCGAAACAAATAAATTAAATTATGCATAAATTAAATTACATTATACACAAACTAGCGCTCTCTCAATTTCACACATACATGCATATTAACTATCTTAAATTACAATAGAATTTGAAGTTTTCACGAATTGGCGTCCCATCAATTCAAATAACATTTAATATGCATTAATTACTCAACACACTATGATAAATTAATAGATCATATTAACTCAACTCTCCAACCTCTAATTACTAAATCCATATCAATTAATAATCCCAAATAAAATTTAATTAGAATCATTGACACTAAAATTTAATTCTCCATAATGAAATATATAATGACTAAAAAACTTAATAACCAAATAAAAGCATTAAATACCATTAATAATCAGTCAAAATTGACAAACGTTATTCATATAATTCACAATACTTTTTTCTTTCAAATAAAAATGTACGAACTAAAAATAAAATGACCTAAATAGCATATGGACTTTAACCTTGAATTATGGAGAGAAGAAATATGATAAAAGAATGAGTGAAAACACCTCCGAATTGTGCAAATGATTACACCTCCGAATTGTGCAAATGATTGCACTCTCTTCGATTGTGGCATGCGGTACTCAACTTTGGACTGTGAAAAGTCAACTTTAGAGCATTCATTCATCACGTGCAGCTTCAATCCTATTTATAGGTGCAGCAAGGGCTTGGTGCTCATCATTAATAAACTTCATTGCCATAAGAATATTGCCATCCAACTTTGGTAATTTCCTGTGCTAACTTTACATTTCACCAAATGTCCTTTTTACCGATTATAAGCTATTACTCAGTCACACTACTGACATGACGCTGCTCTCCTCTCTACATAAACATATATTTACTGACGTGGCAACATTAAAAAAAAATTAAAAAATTAAAAATGTCAGGGGGACGTCGCCCCTCCCTCTACGACTACCAGCGGTTGGGGGGGGGGGGGGCTCCTTTCTTTGCTGACGCACGCCGAAGGGCGACGGGAAAGAGGGGGGTGATGTCCCCTCTCTACGACCTCACGTCAGAGGTCACGGAGGGGGGTTGTCGCACTCTCGTTCTTTCCCTACGCCGGTGTGAGGAAAGAGGGGGCGATGGCCCCTCTTGCTCTGCAACCTTCGATGCGAGGTCGCATAGCGGGGGGCATCACGGGAAAGAGGGGGGCGACGCCCCCCCTCTCTGCGATCTCTAGCGAGGTCGCAGAGCAGGGTGCCGTCTCCCCGCATAGACGCCGGAGGTTGCAGGGGGGGTCTCCCCCATTCTTTCCCTGCGTCATCGTTAGCATGGGGAAAGAGGGGCCCCCATGCCTCTCTGCGCCCTCAGGCGAGGTCACAAAGAAGGGGGCGATGGCCCCCCGTTCCATAACCTCGTGCCGGAGGTTGCAGAGCGGGGTGCTGTCACCCCCGTTCTTTCCCTGTAGGGGGGATGGGGGGCGACAATCCCACGCTCTGCGACCTTGCCGAGGCCATAGAGAGGGGGGCCGTCACCCTCCGGCGCACGCCAACAGAGAAAGGAGGGGGTGGGGGGGGGGGGGGGGGCTTTCTCTGCTAGCACGCGCAGAGGAGGGGAGCGAGCCCCCCTCCGACGATCGTTGGTGGTCATAGAGGGAGGGGCGACGAATCCTCTTTACGTGACATTTTTTATTTTTAATTATTATTTTTAATTTTTAACGAGAAGAGGGAAGATGCCCACATTAGCAATGCGATCAGGAAACGAACGACGATGAAAAGGGCATACTCTCGTGTTTTTCTAGTTTTGACACATCTTCCCATTCCTCATGGGATTCCTTCTTATCCCTACTGTTGAGTGAGGTCAGAAGAGGATGAGAGTGTTTATGTTCTATCGTAACCTAGGGAGTCATGTCTTAATGTGTGGTATTTGTGATTACTTCTACCCTATTATTAAGTTGCGACTTAAATTTTTTTATTTCTCAAGAATTGCGGTTACGATTTTTAAATGTTACGTGTCACATGAACAATGTATTTGATTACAATATCAACCTTAGAACAATAGGAGGGCTACCCGACCTCCTCATTATAGGTGGGGGTGGCTACCCTCAACATTATCTTTAGGGGAGGGGTGTCTCAAGCTTCTCATATCCACATTGGATGTTAAAGGTGGTGCCAGTTTGTTTCTATATGGATAATCCCTCCATTGTGTACAGTGGGAGTGGACTCCCCAAGCTTTTCCTATCCACATAGTATGTTCAAGGCGGCGGCAGCGCCGCCACCCCGGATAATGATTGACATACAAAAAAGGCATAAGAAAAATAACTAATATAAATTAATAGTACAGATGTCATCTAGTAACTAAAAGAATATAGTGAAAAATTAATGAACAAAATATCCTAACCATAATGGTATATGAAAGATCAAGATTGAAGGAGAATGAGAGAAATTCGAAAAGATATTTGATCCAATTGATTACTGAAGACTCATATTTTTCCTTATCTTTGTTAATTCTGTCTATGTACACATGCCCACTACATTTTCAGTTGCATTGTTCATATGAATTGTATTTGTACAATGAATCTAGATGAACTTTTTATTTTTGTAATAAATTGTAAATTTACTTACTTAATACATACTTATTCATCTTTATCCATTTGCTATATATATTCGCTCTTTCATCAAGCGAAGATGAATTTTTGTGACCAAATAAGCATTAGGGCATTTGGTTTGCATCGATGAGGGGTTCCTTAGCTCTGGTGTTAGAAGATAACCCATGGAGGTGTTCATCATTGTGGTAGTTTTACCTGATTCCTATAGAATAAATGTACACATGATATGTATGTACACGAGGGCCCTAAAACTTAATTACGATACAAAAATTGTTTTAGTTTTGATAATACGTTTAATTAAGAAATTTTAATCATTTAAAAAATTCCCTGGTGTGTTCTTTCACTTTCAAGTAGCTAATTTTAGGATCCATACATCATATATATATATGTATGTATGTATGTATGTATGTATGTATGTATGTATGAGAAAAGTATACGACAAGAGGGATATGACAATATGAAAGCAAATGCGGAAGCTTAATATATCAAAAGTTTAACTAGCCTTCATAAGAGATAATAGTACATGAACCACATACGCCCAAAAAGTTCCACAAAATACATCTCAAAAAGGTACCTTAGTATGAGTAAACAACCTCATTACTAAGTATGGTGCGGGAAGCAAAAAGGTGTACTCGTCCGCCAAAAAAGGTAGTGGCTCATGACTACAAGACTAATCTAGATAAAGTAGCGACTCCGATCCATGAGGACACGATAAGACCCGTCGCCATACACGAAGCAACACAGGAAACGGTACATGAGGTAGCTACTACTACGTTCTAATCGGACCATATGCAATAGGATGCCGCCCCGCCGAGATCTCCGTACACGAAGCACCGCCTCCCGGATGACCATTATGTACCCGTGGGGATCACACAGGGAGCAAGCTCAACCATTAGCATAAAGCTAAATGCGGGTTCATATAAATCATAAATCAGTTCTATCCAAACATAGCATGAAAAGAGTATAAAATCATAATAATGAAATAATCATGGATAGAGATTTATCAGTCATGGCATGGATCATAATCACAATGTAACATAAGTAGATCATGATCATAAAAATGGGGAAACACATTTTCATAATCATGTGCCATGCTCAACTTTCATGCATTCATACTTACTTACTTTCGTGTTTTCCATTTCATTCATCTTTCATTCATTCATAATTTTACATCTTTTCATACATCTATTCATTTCATCTGTACATTCATCTTTACTTTCATCTTCTGAAGAGCTCTTCTTTCTTTGGGGCAAATACCATTGCTTGAAATTGATGATACAACTATCTAGACATCATATGCACATGAGGGATCAGTGCCACGGTGAACCTCGTCAGGTTTGGATGACCTCACCATCGGCTAAAGGAACCATCCGTGGGAGGAACCCCCACCTAGATAGAGCAGATGATAAACCCATTAGGGGGCCTGTTACGAGGCTAGAACATCATCCCTCATCGTACTTGCGCCTGTCTTTCGAGATCAAGGCAATGGCAGGTCTTCATCTTTCGATGGATGTTTGTTTGCTTAGAAATCTAGTGGTGGAAGTTTTTTTAGAAAATCAGGTCTGAGATGGTAAAGTCATAACTTCCCATCCACACGACAAACGCCCGAGGGTCACGGGTCATCCGTCGAAATCCTTCGGTCGACCGAAGAGATGCGGTCGCCGCTTTTCATTATTCTTGTTCATCATATCATAATTCATAATCGTTCGTCATCATGTTCATGAGATCGATCATTAGAGTCATGGTCATAATCATGATTCGGTAGTTTGAGGGAACATCATAGTCGTTCTTAGCATAGTTAGCATAATCAGACTTAATTCATTCATGACGAGAGATCACTAATCGTATTCAGGTGAAAGGCATAATCTCATACAGAATCAGGGAGAAACAATATTCATAGGATCAATATAGAAAATGGATCAAAAGCTTTCTCATTGGCTCAAAATTTGGGAATAGTAAATAATGAAATCGGGGCCTTAACCCGGGCCGCGTAAAAGAAACTCGGGCCGAGTCAGCTTTGATCAGGCTCGGTCTGTCTGGGTGAAGACCAAGAGGAAAACCCGGGCCGGGTCTGGTATACACCCAGGCCGAGTTGAGAAGGTGATTGAGTCGGGAGATGCGACTCTCCCGATCGTCTTCTCCGCAGCGAAACCCGGGCCGAGACGTGGGTGACCCGGTCCGGGCACCTGGTTCTCTCCGAGCTCGAGCTCGGTGTCCATGGTGGACCCAGGCCGTGCTCGAAGTAACCCGGTGCGGCCAAACCGAGCCCGAGCCGAGTTCCGAGGAACCTGGGACAAGTCCGGTCGAGTCGTAACATAGGTTCCTATAGTTCGATTTTTTCCGGCGTGTTACAACTAAGTTAACTACGTCATTGGCATACATTCATGAAATATAAAGCATCTAAAGTCTATTACGCAGCAAGAAGAATCCTAAGCATGCTTCTAAAGATAAAACACTAATACAACAGTTCATGCACTCATAACGTTCCAGATCAGTTTGGTCATGCATACGTTCGTTCCATTTTCATATGTTTCTTCATTCATAACAGCATGGTCATTCTCCTTTGTATGCATTTCTTCATTCTTAGCATTAATGTCATCACATGAACATTCTATAGATCATAAGATCTTAGCATTTGCGAATCATTTCATGGAGGATCAAAATCGGGCATGCGAAGTTCGTTTAGAAGCACGATTTATGATAGAGATCCCGAAGTCCACACACCTTGAAGGCCTAAGAAACTGAGGTTCGTCCTAAGGTCATTCGTGCCCTGCTCTGCTCCTCACATCATCGGCGTAGGAGATGGTCATCGATGTCCGTGCTCGTTGGTCACTGCCTGCTTGCCAAAGAAGAGGGGAAAGAAGAAGGGTAAGGCGAGGTCGGAGTGAGTGAAATCGGTGGGAAAACTGGGGTGAGAAGCAATGGTCGGATTCTTACAATGTCGGTGTTCCTCTCCGTGTCTCGTGTCGCCCTCATCGGAGAAGGTTACCGACGTCGTCTGCTCACCCTCTGTCGCCCACGCACCGGAGAAGGGAAAAAGGACAAGTGAGTCGCTGCAGGTCCAACTTGAAGAAATAAAAGAGCAGAGGAAGAGGAAAAAAAGGGGCCGGGTTCTTCTTATAGGAGTGGAGGAGGCTGCCGTTGCCTGCCTCTACAGCAAATCCGGCGGCCGGATTTGCTGCCAGAGCCAGGTGCGGCCATTGGGGAGGTGCTGCGGTAGTTTGCTGGCCCTAATAGCAAGGAGAGAGGAAGATGAGTGCAGAGAGAGAGATGGAAGTAGAAACCACCAAAGAAGAAGAATAGAAGGGGAAATGCACAAGTAGAAAAAGACAAAAGAGGGAAGGAGAAGAGGCTTGGCATTACGTTATCATCGTACCTCATCATTTCATTTTTTTACCATGTTGACCGAGTTGTTATATTATAATACCCAAAGAAAAAAGATTCGTCCCCAAATCCGGTAAGGTATAGGGCTTACCAAATAAGTGCAAAAACTCTTTGCGCATCTCGGACTCGAGTTCCCACGTCGCTTCTCTCCTGTGATGATACTTCAATGCGACTTTAACCAATGGCACCTCTTTGTCTTTCCAATATTGGATCTTACGCTCCAAAATATTGGTCGGGTACTCGGCGTAAGTCAAGTATTCCTTCAGGTTAGGCTCTTCGATCCTCACGATATTGGCGTCATCGTGCTTGTACTTTCGGAGCATGGATACCTGGAATACATTATGAACTCTTCCGTAAGAGGGTGGTAGAGCCAACCTACAAGCTGCATCGCCAACCAAATCGAGTACCTCAAAAGGACCAACAAAGCGAGGGCTGAGCTTCCCTCGTTTGCTGAACCACAATACGCCCTTCATCGGAGACACCTTCAGCAAGACTTGGTCTCCGGCTCTGAAAATATGTTCTTGGCGCTTCTTATCGGCGTAGCTCTTCTGTCGTGACTG
The DNA here is from genome assembly GCA_030549335.1 of Pontederia crassipes. Lineage (NCBI taxonomy): Eukaryota > Viridiplantae > Streptophyta > Magnoliopsida > Commelinales > Pontederiaceae > Pontederia > Pontederia crassipes. Next base: position 45,862,572 of record CM060190.1, read on the forward strand.
TGCTGCTTTCATTCTCTTCCGGATAACATCCACTGCATCTGCATACTCTTGAGCTCGGAGTGCTAGCTCCTCGCTCATGGCTATCCTCTCGCCGACTTCGCCCAGTGTGCTGGCGAATGGCAAGGTCTACTGTACATCGCCTCAAAAGGTGTCATGCCAATGCTGGAGTGAAAACTATTATTGTACGACAACTCAATCAGTGGGAGATGCTCGTCCCAACTACCGTGCCAATTCATAGCACAAGCTCGGAGCATGTCCTATAATGTCCGAATAGTCCTCTCCGATTGTCCGTCCGTCTGAGGGTGGAAGGTTGTGCTGTAACTCAGTATGGTGCCGAAAGCCTTCTGAAGACTTTTCCAAAATCTCGATGTAAACTGGGGATCACGATCGGATACAATCGAGACCGAAATCCGATGTAGTCGGATGATCTCTCGTACATATACCTCTAGTAAACTTTCCACGGACTGTTTCTACTTGATCGGAATGAAGTGGACTGCCTTCGTCAATCTGTCGACCACTACCCAAATGGCGTCGTGACCCTTCTATGTCCTGGGTAGTCCTGATATAAAATCCATAGTGATGTTTTCTCACTTCCATTCCGGTACTCCTAGTGGCTTCATGAGTCCATATGGTCACTGGTGCTCGGCCTTTACCTGCTGGCATATGATGCGTGTAGAATTGATAGCAGACACTAGCAAGTGCACTAGTCGCTCAAGTAATAAAGTGAATGAGTAGAGTTATCATTCCCACGAGGACGGTTAATAACTTAAATTTTATTTTAACATTGTTAATTGAGAAATTAAGAAAATATATGATTTTTAGAGGTGAATAAAAAGAAAATAATAAAATAAAGAAAATGATCACCTGGAGAAATAATGATTTGATGATTAGAGCACCTAATTATCACTACTAGAATGTAATAACTTTTCTTAACTTAGAATTAGTTGAATCAATAACAAAGTGAATTCCCAAAATTAGTTAACCAATGTTTCAGGTTTTAACTACTATCTTATGAATAATTAGAATAAATCAATCCTTTCGGTTTTTAATTTACTTAATTAAATCATAAGATGCATTCAATCGAAATTAATATTAAGAGCTTTCTCAAGTCACCTTAATAACTACACAAATTAGGTCTCTTTCGATTTCCCTAATTGTGACATGCAATAAATAAGATCAATCCCTAGAAACTATTATGAAAATAATCACTTCTTCTCATATAGCAATCAAATCATAAATTATGGAATCAAAGGAAAGTATTAAACATGAAATTGCAATGCTATTAAAGATTCAAATCAAACTAATATTAAGAAGGACTCCAAAACATAAATAGGGTTCAACTAAAATGACCCTAATAAAGGAATAAATCTGAGAATAACAACATCAAATCTAATGTAAAAGATTGGGAAAAATAAACGAAGAACTCTGGCATAGGCTAAGTGCGTCCTCTCTCGAGTTTTCGGTAAAGCTTCGTTGTTGTCCTCGCACTTCTTCTCTTTCTAGGCTTCAAAAGTATGCTCCAGGGATCTTTTTCCAGGCCCTCTTCTGTCTTCTTTTATAGGTTTTCTCATCCCCCAAGGAAAGAAACCGAAAATATATTCAAAAAGTGAATAAAAATGACTTTAAAATAGCCTAACCGACCACCGTCACGACCGTGAAAGGCTCCGTCACGGCCGTGACAAAAGGCTGTCAAGGCTGAAAATACGACCAATTTTTCTGCTAGAATTCTCTCTGTCACGGCCATGACAGAAACTGTCATTGCCGTGACAGTAACTTAGCCAAATTTTTGTCTGCTGCATCTTTCTGTCACGGCCATGACAAGAACTGTCACGGTCGTGACAGTCTTCTGAGCTGTTTTAGGCATTTTCTTGCCTTGATTTTGACATTTTCTCATATCCTACCATGAATAATTTCTAGATTTAGGTAGAAATCAAATCTTAATAAAATTATGTGAAAACAAATCAAGACTCCCCCTTTTCTAAACATAAAAATATTCTAACATGCTAATCAAATGACCTAAACTAATGCATGATTTTTCGTGCATCAGCATACTAGGCATCTAGACACGTAGTCGGCGATCTTTCTCTCATGTCATTCCACCAAAAATTGTGCTTGATATCCTTGTACATCTTTGTACTACTGGGTGGATGGCGAACTCAGACTTGTGTCCTTCGTCGAGCACGTCTCGTCGAACCATGGCATCACTCGGAACTCAAAGGCGGTTTCGATATCTAATTCCTCCATCATTGCCAATCTTAAAGTCTTCTGGCTCATTCTAGCTTCTCTTGATCATCTTCGTGTACTCTTCGTCTGCCATCTGTGCCGTCACAATTCGGCTAATGAGACTCGATTGTAACTGATGCATCATCAAGATTGCCCTGTGCCTTGTAGCTCGAGGGTTCCATTGATTTAGTTCCTCGATCATCTCATATCGGCGCAACTGGAGGAACTCCAGTGAAGCCTCCCATTTCCGACTAAGGGCGTCGGCTACCGAGTTTGCTTTTCCGGGATGATAGTTAATTGTAAACTCGTAATCCTTGAGGAACTTCATCCATCTTCGTTGTCTCATGTTGAGTTCCTTCTGGGTGAAGACGTATTTCAGGCTCTTATGGTCAGTGAACACCTGAAATTCTTCACCATATAGGTAGTGACTCCAGATCTTAAGTGCGAATACAATCGCTGCCAACTCTAAATCATGCGTCGGATAATTCACCTCGTGCTTCTTCAGCTGTCTCGAGGCGTGGCGACTACCTTCCCATGCTGCATTAGTACGCATCCTAGGCTAGTGCCACAAGCATCGCTATAAATTGTGTATCCTCCACTTCCCGATGGCAAGGTGAGAATCGGAGCAGAGGTCAATCTGTGCTTCAGTTCCTGAAAACTTTCCTCACATCTTTCCGTCCATATAAACTTTTCATTCTTCTTCGTCAGTTGTGTGAGTGGGGCTGCTATCTTCGAGAAGTCTCGAATAAAATGCCGATAATAGTTCGCTAAACCGAGAAAACTACGAATCTCCAGAGCATTCTTCGGCCTGCCCCAGTTGGACACGGCCTCGACCTTCGCTGGATCCATTGTGATGCCTCGTCAAGATACAATATGTCCTAAGAACATCATCTGCTCCATCCAAAACTCACACTTGGAGAACTTTGCGTAAAGGTGGTGCTGACGCAAAATTTCTAAGACAATCCATAGATGCTCCCGATGCTGCTCCAGGCTGGAGGAGTATATCAAAATATCGTCTACAAAGACGATCACAAACTGGTTCAAGTGCTACTTGAATACCCTATTCATCAGATCTATGAACGCTGCTGGGGCATTCGTCAGTCCGAAAGGCATGACCGTGAACTCATAGTGGCCATATCATGATCGAAAAGCAGTCTTAGGCACGTCTTCTTCGGAGATCCTTAGCTGGTGATACCCGCTCCTCAGATATATTTTCGAGAATATTGAAGCCTTAGACAGTTGGTCGAACAAGTCATCGATCCTGAACAGTGGATACTTATTCTTGATCGTGACCTTGTTTAACATCCGATAGTCGATGCAGAGGCGTAAAGATCCGTCCTTCTTCACAAACAGAACTGGAGCACCCCAAGGGGAGACGCTAGGTCGGATGAATCTCTTGTCGAGTAACTCCTGAATTTGTTTCTTCAGCTTTAACATTTTCTCCGGGGCCATACGGTAAGGTGCCTTGGAGATCGGTGCCATCCCTGGTGCTATCTCAATCCTGAAGTCGATCTCCCTCTTCAGTGGTAATCCGAAGATGTCGTCCGGAAAGTTTTGTACCACATCTATCTGCTATAGAGCTAGGGTAGGGGCATCGGCTATCGTCACACTAGTTAGGTATCCTCTGCAACATTTCTGTAAGAGCTTCTGTGCCTTTATGGCTGTCAGTATAATTTCACTGTCTGGCTTCGACGTGCCTCTAATGCGTCTTCTTTCTTCCTTTGGTGCCGATGATGACCTTCTTCTGTTTACATATTACCGACGCATCATGGTATGACAACCAATCCATACCTAAGATGACGTCGTAGTCCACCATGGGGATTATAATTAAATCAGTAGAAAAATCTTTCCCATCCACTACGACTGGTACCTCGGGGAGGTACTTTGCCGTGCGGAGGGTCCCCATTGGCGTCTTTACATTCATACTATGCTCCATCCCTTTTATAAGTACAGGAAGGATGGAAGCACATGCCTTAGAAATAAACGAGTACGAAGCACCCGAATCAAATAGTACTAACATAGGCAAGCCAGCGATAGAAAGAGTACCTCAGATAACCTTGTTATCCTGCGGCGCCATGTCTGCCTGGACGTTGTAGAGACGTCCTGGTACTCCTCCTTGGCCTTGTTGGTTCTTCGCCGAGTAATCTCGAACGTAGTGTCTGACTTTTCCGCATCCGATGCAAGCACCTGTCTTCTGACGACATTCCTGACTCTTGCCACAATAAGCACAGTCATGTGTGGCCTGCTGTGGTGGAGTCGGTAACTGTAAGGGAGGTGGTTGTGCCAGTGCTTGCTTTTGAGGCTGGGGCTGAGACTGGGGCAGGCGACGTGCTGGCTGACGGGGAGCCTCAGGGCATGGTCGCTGGTAGGGCTGGTGGCGACGATCCTGGCATGTGTCATTACGAGGTGGGCGACGATCTTCCCATCTCAGCTTGGCCGACTATGTAGCTCGGGTCGGCTCCTACTTCAGTTCGTCACGCCGCATCTGGATCTCGCACTCAATCCGATATGCCATTCGAACAGCCCCATATAAGTCGATCTCTCACATATGGTGTGGTGAAGTCCGTCTATGAACTGTTCGGCATGGTCCGCTTCATCCATCTTGTCTTTGCTATAGCACTCCAGTTGGATGAAACATGCATGGTATTCTGCTACCGTCATGTTACCTTGGTGCAGTTCTTTGAACTCCTGAGACTTTTCCTTTCTTCAATAAGCTGGAGTGTACTGGGACTCAAATAACTCCTTGAAGCTTTCCCAGGAGATATTCTCTTGGCCTGGAAATCTCGTGGCACACGCTATCTCCCACTAGTCGTTGGCTCGACCAGTGAGCATGTGGATCGCGTAGCGGACCTTGCTATCTTCATCGCATATGTCGGTGATGAAGAGATTTTCCATCCGAGTAAGCCATTGCATGGCCTCCTCGTAATTCACTGCCCCTCGGAAGTATGGCGGGTGCAGTTTTAGGAACTCTTGGATCGTATCCTCCCAATGAAGAGCCATAATCGGTGCTGGGGGAGGGTACGGTACTGGGTATGTCGGTGCTGGGTACACCGGCACTGAGTAACAGGCTGCTGGGATGATGGCGGGGGCTCCTGTGGCTGCACAGGAGGTAGCACTTGCTGTGGCTCATCCCCGACCTGACTCCCAGGGACGGAGTCGAGTCCTTCAGTCAACGTGTCCGGGGTGACCAATCACTCGGTCAACACCCCGTCCGCGCCCACGGCTTCTGCCGCGTTGGGCTGCTTGACGTGTCGTAGGAGCCATCTATCATTTTAAAATAATTCATTTCAATAAACAATCATACTTTGAAATATAACATATCGTACTTACCGGGAGTGGCGCAGCGTGACGTTGGCTCGGGGGTTTGCATATGGACCATACTTAGACCTTAACTTCTATACTAGGACGTCAAGAGAGTCCTAACGTTAGGTTTTGATATCATGAAATATGTAGCACCCCGAGGGACACCACATATGGTGCGATTCCTTTACCTTCTTTGACTCTTTGACATCTTTACTTGAACAATTCGTTGACCGGACCGTCAACACGAAAGAAATGCGTAGCGAAAGAATAAATGAATTTAATATTACAGCGGAAGACTTTGTGAACACAATAATGAATAATCTAGCGAAAGAATTCAATAGGCATCTATATAAATAGCGAAAGACTTAAAGAAAAAGAACAGCAAAGCGGAAGACTATACGACAATATGAAAGCAAATGCGGAAGCTTAATATATCAAAGGTTTAACTAGCCTTCATAAGAGGCAACAGTACATGAACCACATACGCCCAAAAAGTGCCACAAAATACATCTAAAAAAGGTACCTTACTATGAGTAAACAACCTCATTACTAAGTACGGTTCGGGAAGCAAAAAGGTGTACTCGTCCGCCCAAAAAAGTAGTGGCTCATGACTACAAGACTAATCTAAATAAAGTAGCGACTCCGATCCATGAGGACACGGTAAGATCCATCGCCATACACGACCCAACATAGGCAATGGTACATGAGGTAGCTACTGTTACGTTCTAACAGGATCATATGCAATAGGACGCTGCCCCGCCGAGACCTCCGTACACGAAGCACCGCCTCCCGGATGACCATTATGTACATGTGGGGATCACACAAAGGAGCAAGCTCAACAGTTAGCATAAAGCTAAGTGCGGATTCATATAAATCATAAATCAGTTCTATCCAAACATAGCATGAAAAGAGTATAAAATCATAATAATGAAATAATCATGGATAGAGATTTATCTGTCATGGCATGGATCATAATCACAATGTAACATAAGTAGATCATGATCATAAAAATGGGGAAACACATTTTCATAATCATGTGCCATGCTCAACTTTCATGCATTCATACTTACTTTCGTGCTTTCCATTTCATTCATCTTTCGTTCATTCATAACTTTACATCTTTTCATACATCTATTCATTTCATCTGTACATTCAACTTTACTTTCATCTTCTGAAAAGCTCTTCTTTCTTTGGGGCAAATACCATTACTTGAAACTGATGATACAACTTTCTAGACATCATATGCACGTGGGGGATCAGTGCCACGGCGAACCCGTCGGGTTTGGATGACCTCGCCATCGGCTAAAGGAACCATCCGTGAGAGGAACCCCCACCTAGATAGAGCAGATGGTAAACCCATGAGGGGGCCTGTTACGAGGCTAGAACATCATCCCTCATCGTACCTATGCTTGTCTTTCGATTTATCGATCAAGGCAATGGTAGGTCTTCATCTTTCGATGGATCTCTGTTTGCTTAGAAATCTAGTGATGGAAGTTTATTTAGAAAATCAGGTTTGAGATGGTAAATTCATAAATTCCCGTCCACACGACAAATGCCCGAGGGTCACGGATCATCCGTCGAAATACTTCGATCGATCGAAGAGATGCGATCGCCGCTTTTCAGTATTCTTGTTCATCATATCATAATTCATAATCGTTCGTCGTCATGTTCATGAGATCGATCATTAGAGTCATGGTCATAATCATGATTTGGTAGTTTGAGGAAACATCATAATCGTTCTTAGCATAGTTAGCATAATCGAACTTAATTCATTCATAAAGAGAGATCACTAATCGTATTCAGGTGAAAGGCATAATCTCATACAGAATCAGGGAGAAACAGTATTCATAGGGTCAATATAGGAAATGGATCAAAAGGTTTCTCATTGGCTCGAAATTCGGGGATAGTAAATAATGAAATCGGGGCCTTACCCCGGGCCGCGTAAAAGAAACCCGGGCCGAGTCGGCTTTGATCAGGCTCGGTCTGTCGGGGTGAAGACCGAGAGGAAAACTCGAGCCGGGTCTGGTGTACACCCCGGCTGAGTTGAGAAGGCGATTGAGTCGGGAGATGCAACTCTCCCGATCGTCTTCTCCGCAGTGAAACTCGGGCCGAGTCGTGAGTGACCCGGTCCGGTCATCTGGTTCGCTCTGAGCTCGACGTCTATGGAGGACTCGGGACATGCTCGGAGTAACCCGGTGCGGCAAAACCGAGCCTGAGCCGAGTTCTGAGGAACCCGGGACGGGTCCGGTCGAGTTGTAACATAGGTTTCGGTAGTTTGACTTTTTTCGGCAATCGCCGACATGTCACAACTAAGTTAACTACGTCATTGGTATACATTCATGAAATATAAAGCATCTAAAGTCTATTACACAGCAAGAAGAATCCTAAGCATGCTTCTAAAGATAAAACACTAATACAACAGTTAATGCACTCATAACGTTCCAGATCAGTTTGGTCATGCATACGTTCGTTCCATTTTCATACGTTTCTTCGTTCGTAACAGCATGGTCATTCTCCTTTGTATACATTTCTTCGTTCTTAGCATTAATGTCGTCACATGAACATTCTATAGAGCATAAGATCTTAGCATTTGCGAATCATTTCATGGAGGATCAAAATCGGGCATGTGAAGTTTGTTTAAAAGCACGATTTATGATAGAGATCCCAAAGTCCACACACCTTGAAGGCCTAAGAAACTGAGGTTCATCCTAAGGTCGTTCGTGCCCTGCTCTGCTCCTCACGTCATCGGCGTAGGAGATGGTCGTCGACGTCCGTGCTCGCTGGTCGCTGCCCGCTCGCCAAAGAAGAGGGGAAAGAAGAAGGGTAAGGCGAGGTCGGAGCGAGTGAAATCGGAGGGAAAATAGGGGTGAGAAGCAATGGTCGGATTCTCACAATGTCGGTGTTCCTCTCCGAGTCTCGTGTCACCCTCATCGGAGAAGGTTACCGACGTCGTCTGCTCACCCTCTGTCGCCCACGCACCGGAGAAGGGAAAAAGGACAAGTGAGTCGCTGCATGTCCGACTTGAAGAAATAGAAGAGCAGAGGGAGAGGAAAAAAAAGGGGGTCGGGTTCTTCTTATAGGAGAGGAGGAGGCAGCCGTTGCCTGCCTCTACAGCAAATCCAGCGGCCAGATTTGCTCTGCCAGAGCCAGGTGTGGCCATTGGGGAGGTGTTGCGGCAGTTTGCTGGCCCAATGGTGAGGAGGGAGGAAGATGAGTGCAGAGAGAGAGATGGCAGCAGAAACCACCAAAGAAGAAGAATAGAAGGGGAAATGCACAAGTAGAAAAAAGACAAAAGAGGGAAGGAGAAGAGGCTTGGCATTACGTTATCATCATATCTCATCATTTCATTTTTTTTCATTGTTGTTGTTGTTGTTGTTGTTGACCGAGTTGTTATAGTAAATGCTTACAAGTAGACTTATATAAATATATTGACATCACATTGAAATTTTCATGCCATGTTTTGACGGCTTTCGCATATGAATATTTTCGTGTGCACATGCCTTCATAAATTGCCAAGGAAGTCATTTTTGACGTGGGGATTAAGGTTACTATTCAACAAAAAGGAGTTTGAATGATGATCACTACAAGAAAAATCTTGATTTCCGACGGTTCTTTTTCGACGGACGTAAATCCGCCAAAAATACTGATGGTTTTTTTCGACGGATCAAATTATTCGTCAAAATAATCGTCGGATAAGTTTTTGATGACGGTCTGAACTTACGACGGTTGAAAATTTATTAAAACTTTCCGTCAAAAGTTTCGATGATCATAACCGGCGAAGATGTGAAAACCGGGTGATCCTTTTCCATGCTAGCCTTTCCACTGTTCAGATCATCGAAAGTTTCAACGGTTCATGTATCCGTCGAAACTTTCCGCGGTCTCAGCCGTCGAAATATCTTAACGTTAATCCGTTACCTAAAATTTCATTTTCAACGGTCGACGGCCGCACCCGCCATTTGGACCGTCGAAGATGTCGGCAGTTCAGAAGTAACCGTCGCAAATCGTATGTGACACATCATTTTCGCACGGACGCTATCCGTCGAAAAACCCATCGAAAACGTCATTTCTGACGGTTCTGGCCAAATTACAAACGGTTCTGACCTGTAATAGGCTATTTTCTTGTAGTGGATGCAAAAATTATCAGCAAGTGTACTAGTCATTGCCAAATAAAAAAAGCATAATAAATTAAAGAATTAATTCCCCTCGATACAAATAATATATAAACCAAAGCTTTAATCTACTAATGGAATTCAGCATAGTTTTGCCTTCAAGTAACATACTCCATAAAAGAATTAAAATATGGTAAAAAAATTAAAAGGTTACATACTAAGGATATATAGTAGATAAAAATATTAACTGTTATAAGAGTTTGGCTGCTCCCCCAACGCTACAAGAATTTTACAGATTTTTTACGGTCAATTCCGTCGGAAAAGAAATTTTCTGACGGATAGTCCGATGGAACATTGTCGTTAGAAAAAATGTTATTGGAAATGATTTTCTGATGGAATCAATGTAACACCCTAAAAAAATGATATATATATATATATATATATATATATATATATATATAATAAAATAAAAAATTCAACAGCAGCCCAACTTGCCAACGGCCACTCTATTCTTAAACCCAAAGTATAAAAACTCTACTTTAATAAAAAAAAAGCTAAACCCCAAATCCTTTTACTTCCACCGAACCTCTCCCTCACCTCACTCACACTCTTACCCTCCAAGCTGCCGGCTACAACAGCAAGTGAGAAGCAGCAGCTACTCTCTCTCTTCCCCTTTCTCTCTTCTTTTTCAAATGGAAACCCCAGTAGTTATCCACCTGCTAGCAAACCTCCCCCAATCCTTTTTCTTCCTCCCTCCTCGTTCTGTGCACACACAAGTATGAGAAGACGTTGTTCCACACTGGAGTTGTCGTGGCTAGTCGTTCGTCATGGTTTGACCTCCGTAGACCCACAAATTATATATCATCGCATAGCTATCGATGAGACGAATCTATTGGCATTAGTTTTGCAGCATTTTGTATCTATGCAGAGAGAAATCATCATATGAAGTTGGACGGCTGAAATGAGCTCTTAGGGATTTATAATTGATTTTGATGAGGGATGACCTCATTCTCCATTTGGTAAGCCTCTAACATGTGTTGTAATTGGGTTTTATTAGACTTTATTGTTGATTATTCTCATTTCATTTTGGACATTTTCCAAACACAAACGGAGTGCCATCATTGCTAGTTTATGTTATAATAAATGATAGAATGCTTATCATTTGATTCCTTATGTTATACTAAGAATTATTTTTACTTCCTTCCCATTTGTTTCCTACACTAAAATATGGATGGTACTACATTGAGTGGCTTCAGTTTCATCTTATACTAATCCATATTATTGTCTATTACTTTAGCTTCAGCTTTTACTTATCCATAATCTTCATATGAGGACTTTAGTTTCAACTTGTCTATTATTCTTTATATCTCCCGTTCTCCTACTAACGTATATGTGACCCCTATGTGGAGATGATCAAGTATTTGATAACTTGTGCGGGGTGGGTGGGGTGGGGTGGTGGTGGGGAGGGGGTGGGGGGTGGAGAGGATGATTATTGAACATATGAAAATCACCTGAAAGTAATCAAAATGAATTTCGAATTGTATAAAGCCCTAGACAACAAAAGTGGGTGGGGATGGGATCCGGAGAAGTGCATGATGGAGCCATCGGATGAGGGAATGTAGGATGAGGTGATTACGGTGAGTACTTATTTATGACAAAGTGCGCCACTTAATAACGATGAGAAGTACATGAGGGTCATATATAAATTGTTCCCTCGTTATGCTGACTTCACCTTCCTATTTGCGAAGAACATCGCCATTGGGAAGGGGGCATATACAACCACTAATTTATTCAACTTAGAAGAGGAACAAGATAGCTCCGACGATAATATTATAGACATGACCACAACCTTAGCTCAAGCCCTTGATATTGAGAATCCTCCATCTGAACATATGCTGCCAACTTCCGATGGAACTACATCATCCAAAAAAAGAACCAGGTCCATTTCCACCCCGATCACATTAAAGAAAAAAGAAAGTTGGTACAAAATTGGATTTGGTGGCATAGGAAATCGCAATGAAGAAAGCTCATGGAGGAAATTCTTGCCCTTCAGAAGAAGAAGAACACCACTAACGTTGGGCGAAGTTGGAGGAAAGAACGACCAATCTTCCATCATATGTTAAGCCGGCTATCACTAATGCATTTAAGGACGAGAAGGAGTTGTGGATGTTCATGCGGTGTGACAATCAAATACTTGAAGCTTGGATATTGAGAAATGTGTCCAATAACTATCGTCTACCTCCTCCTACAATGCTACAATGTCAGCTATGGGGTTCACTTCAATGATGTCTGAGCAGGGGGCCTCCGCATGTGTCATTTGTGGTATTCCCAATCCCTTTAGCATATACCGAGGTGTGCCGATGCCAAGGAGGCTCGCCAATCCGTATTTTAGTCCAACTAAAGTAAGGCTTAGAAATCTAAGTTATGCATTACCTTTTCGTCATTTTGTTCCACCTAGATCTAGGGGGCGGGCTTCCTCGAGCGACACAAAGTAGCATGTATTGGTTGATCATGTAAACTTGCAGATTGTCATGTACTTTTGTATGCACGTACCGTGCAATATCAGTTGTTAGATCATGATGTATTAGTTGTAGTAATGCTTATGTGTGTACTTGATATCCAAAAAAAGTACTTTTGATCCTCCATTAGTTGTAGGTGCCATGTACTTTTCATGTCGAATTTGTGTTGTACTACTGTTATCATCTATGACTATGTTACTTGTTTTCTAATTCGAATGTCACTTTATTGTCTTCTGCTAGATGAATATTAGACAAATGTGGTCCTTTCTCATTGAGGATGAAATTTTTGAAGAGGATGCGAATTTATTATCACTAAGTAGCGCTGACATAGCTAATGTCACTTCATCTTCTGGGCACGTACCGCGGATACCTTGTAGGACATGTTTATTCGTAGGAGATAAATTGATTAATGAAATGTTGAATGAACATTGAAAAAGAGGTATCCGACCATTTCGGACTCCAAAATATAACGTTCTTGATGTTAGAGGAGTTGATTGTGTCAGAGGACTTCTTGCATCCACAAAGTATATTAGTGCACGAGAACAACTTACCATTTTCTTATATGGCATTCATCGAGATCTCAATCAAATAGAGTCATGCAAGAGGAGTTCCAACACTCTGAAGAAACGATATCACGACACTTTAGGAATGTGCTAAAAAAATTATTCATTGAGCAACGAGTTCATATAACTCCCAGGTAGCGATGTAGTAGTCTACCCACGAGTGCGAGACTCTCAAACTTTCTATCCATACTTCGTGGTAAGTTGTGACACGTACACGTACATGTGAAATTTACATGAGTAAGTTATCATTAACCCTGTCTGTTGTGCCATTATAGAAAGCATTGGGCACTGTCGATGGAACACACGTTTCAGTTCATGTGAAAAAGTCAAAAGCAATACCATGTCAAAATTGCAAGGGATTCCTTTCGTAGAATGTCATGGCAACGACATCTTTCGATTACATTTTCTTCTTTTTGTGGGCTTGTTGGAAGGCTCAACAGGCGATATGAAGATGTTCAGATGGTATCTTAAGAGGATTGAGTTTTGCGTACCGGACGGTATCGATCAATACTCCTTATATTCCAATGAATTTTGTATATTACGTAATTTAATTATTGGTTATTTTAATTGACATTCTTTATAGGGAAGTACTATGTTGTCGATTCAGGTTATACAAACTCTGATAAGTTTCTATCACTTTATCGGGGTGGAAGGTATCATTTAAGTACTTTTATTGAGAACACTCGGACGGGCAGGTTTGATAGTTTCAATCATATACATGCACAACTGAGAAACTATGTAGAAAAGTTGTTTAGAATTTTGAAAAAAAAGGTTTAAATTGCTTCAATTTCCCATTCAATATATGTTGAATATTCATAGGCTTATTATCATAGCCTATAGTGTGATCCATAACTTTGTCAGACGAAATAAATGGGACAATAAGTACTTTGACTATCCAACCTGATAGTGATGAGGTACGTGCAGATGACTTGTTGCCTTTTATGCTCGCGCCTCTGCAATCGAAAAAACTAGAGGTGACCTGCTTTGGGACGGAATAGCGTCCAGGCTATGGGCTGATCATTGACACGGGAATAATAAGTATTTTTTCCTATTATACACTCTGGTATTCATCATCCATGTGAAATTTAGTTCTTCGCTTAATTACTTTTACATTTTAGTTAGAATATGCAATTTGGGATTAAGTGACTTCTGTTCATGGGGCAATGTTAGTTTCTCTTGTCAAATGAATGTTATGTAGTGTTGCTTTAGGTCATTGTTCCATTTGAAAGGGATACAATATCTGAATGGAAGGTATTGGGATACAACTTTAGAAGGTCGACTACTTAACCTCATAAAGATCGGGTTGTCAACTGATTTTACTACTGCTAATTAATTTTCCACTACCCTTTTTTTAAGTGCATGCGTGCATTGAGTCATTTGACCATCAGTGAATTGGAAATTTAGCAGATGAAACTTAGTTCAACCAAGTTTGGTAGGAAGGCATCATGCTTTGTCCACCATTGTGAACAACTTCTAAAGGACTTCCGAAGTCCATGTGTAATGGTTATTTGTACTAAGGACATCCGGACATACTTTATGCAGTAAGTGAGGTCACAGAGTCCAAACTGAGTCATTTATATGTTCTTCATTTTTTTTATAATGCGCTCTTCATATAATTTGTCTATGTGTTCTAAATTTCGATAATGCTATCAATCCTTTAATTAGCCTATATGTGTTCTAAATTTTGATAATGCTTTCTTCCTTTAAGTAGCCTAATGCACATTGACTTATCATTTTACTACCTTATACATGATATCACAACACAGATACTTAGGATGGCGCCGTGCAAATTTTATGCAGTTTACGAAAAGGGAGCAAACCTCACGTGCAGACTATCAAGCTCAAGTCTTGGGTTATTGGTACTGTGCGTTTAAAAAATTTGGCTCATTTCAAGAAGCCTCTAATTGGATGTATACTTAAATATGTTCCACCCACTAAAGAAGCACATCATCCGGCTCAAGTTGGTGAAATTGTGGTTGAAGACATTGTTCCATCAGTGAACTATACTTGAAGTGTAGGAGAGATGTACTTGTGCTATTATTGTGTACCTTTTTTTCTTTTACATTGGGGTTTGTAGTTTGTAAGTGTTGTAGAGGGAATTCATGTTGAATGTGTTGTAAAATTGATCATGTGTTTTGCAGTTCAAGTGGACTGTTGTGTCCATGTGGTGCTGTTGCGAATGACTTTTTGCTTACTGTGTTGTGAACCTTTTCAAAATCTCATTTTTGTGTAACATGTCTCTTCAAATCTGTCGGTTGAATGTTGCATTACGAATTATTGAATCTTGCATTATGAATTATTGAATGTTGACAGTTAACTTCTTCAGATTCCCAATTTAGTGTTAGTCATTTGGTAGGAAGGAACAAATGTATTGTGGTGTGTCTTTGTGATTCTTGACTGATATTATATTACATTCATGTTTAATCTTTCGATCATACTAGACTATTGGACAAGAATGTAAGTGTGTAAGAAGGTATCAACCTTAACTTCCAAGAATGCAAGTTTGTTGCAGCCATATCCATGTCGTGAACAGCCAAACGACCTACACGCACATTCGCAAATAATTATTGACGGAACTTAAGCCAAACACCGATGAGAACTTTGTTGGATTAAATCATCAAATCAGCCTTCAGTTCTCGTCCGCCGGTGGAATTGCTTTCGAATGCTTTTGAAGAACTCCTGCGTCATGTCATGAAATTTTGGGAATGTTCCCCAATCCAAATATTGCCAAAAGGATCATTTGAATCAATTGATTATGAAAGAAGAAAAATATATTCTTTCTTCATTTCAATTAATTACATAAGCAGAGATGTGCATTTCACATTTACATTGCTCACATAAATTGCATTAATTATCCATTATCTGTGTGAAATTATGTCTACATATATAAGTGCGGCCTATGTGCCTTTAAATGTTCATAAAAATTGCATTAATTACCCATTTTAAGTGTGAAATTATGTCTACTTACATAAGCGTGGGATATTTTCATTTGCACTGTTCATATCAATCGCAATTAATTACCCATTTTAAGTGTGGAATTATGTCTACATACATAGGGCGGGATATTTTCATTTAAAATTTGAATTGGTACAAGGATTGTGATATTTTTTTTCCTTTTGTAATAAAGAAAAAAATTACTTACTTACTTTGTACTCATTCATCGTTATCCATTTACCATCTATATATTTGTTTTTTCGTCAGGCAACTACGAAATAGTCTTGTGAGAATTTGGTCTTCAAAGATGAGGAGTTCCTTAGCCGAGGTGTTAGAAGATGACCCTTGGATTTATGTTTCCATTGAGGTTCAGAGTTTGATCCCACTATGGCTTCATGGTGGCCTACGAAGACGGAGCTGTGGCTGGAGTCGATGGGCGTTCCTGCTTTATCGGTCCGACACCGTACAAGAAGCCCCACGACCTCTGGAAACTGTGGAAGGTGAGCGTGCTGATGGCGATCATCAAGCACATGTCCTCGGACTTCGACAAGATCCGGAGACTTGTTCAGCATAACAAGTAGCTCCAGGACAAAATGACAGCGAGGGAGAATGCTCTATGGAATGCGGCGTTGCGGGAGGAGAGAAGGCTGTGCGGTCTCGGTGCTGACGAGGAGGAGCTCGCTATGACTAGACGAAGCAGCACGGTGGTGTTCCACGACGCTTCTGATTCTTCGCCCCCTCCTGCTACGAGCAACATCATAGGCTGAGACCCTGCGGCGGCTGAGCAGACGCCCATCAACGTCGATGGCCAAAGCGCGCACTACAGCGCGGTGGAAGAAGGCTCAGAGGGCGCTCTAACGTATACCTAACAATGGGTTCTTACAACATAATGAGTTCAACTAAAATACATGACTCCATGAGGCCCATAAGCCATACATAAATGACTCTTACAAGAGTTCATCAACATGACATAATATAAGTAAGATAACTTGGGCCGTAGCCCGACACTGTCCATGTGCAACGTCTTTGTCAAGAGGCTCCCACCGCCGAACTTAAGCCTCATACATACCTGCACGGATCCATGGGGTGCAGGGGATTTCTCCCGTTAGAATATGTTGGGGCCCATGCATGCTATGACCTTATAACATAAATTCTACATGTCATGGCATATGCATATCATCATCATGGAACATATATCACATGCATGCTATGAGCTACTTATGCATACTGCATGATATGTGATCATATCATCATGGCAATATAAGATAACAAGTAACATCATAATCTTTAAGTCGTGCATATCATAACTTATCATCATGCTAATGCATACCATAATCTTGTCTTACTTTACTTTAGCATCTTTTATCATGTCATGATATGATGTGACAAGTGGACATTTACATGGCATCCTCATAGGTGCATACTTCATCATACTTCTTTAATATATTTACTTTATGTCCCAAGTCATTCATCATTCATCTTTTCATCTTTCATCTTTATTTAGATACTTTCTTATCTTGTTTGATTGGGAAGACCATGTTGAAGCTCAAAGGAAAAATGGCTAGCTAGGCCAATAAAGACGTCACGCTTGGGGTGGAACTCGCCTCCTGGTTCCGCGTAGGCCCAATAGAGACGTCACGCTTGGGGTGGAACTCGCCTCAAACTTATGGAAACGTCACGCTTGAAGTGGAACTCATTTCCCCAAAAAATACCACGCTTGAGGTGGAACTCATTTCCCCTTTCCTTGATTGCAACAAGTCACCTTCACGCCAATTCGTCTTTTACTTGCTTTCATCAATACATACAGTCAGTTACACATGTTGCATGTTTTAGCCCTATTTAAAGTCATACATACTTCAAATCATATTAGGTGTGGTCATTCAATCATAGCAATCAACCTCCAGAACGGACGACCGTTTTGGGTATCGGTCGACCATTGGTAGGATATCGGTCGACCGGTATGATTATCGGTCGACCGTTATGATCCATTCGGACGACCGAAATCAGACTTCGGTTCGTCCGCTAATCACAGAATGTGACACACTACTATATCGGACGATCGTTATTAAATCGGTCGACCGCTCATGGGTCCTTCGAATGACCAAAAAGGGATTTCAATTCGACCGCTAATCACAGAATGTCCCGACTATTTTATCATCACATATCGGACGACCTCTTATAAATCGGTCGACCGGTACTTGACTTTTCGAACGACCGACACAAGGTGCTCGGACGTCCGCTAATCATAGAATGTCCCGACCCTTCCAAAACGGGCGACCGTTATAGAACCGGTCGACCGTTGGACAGAGTTTTACACTACAATGGTCTCTAGAATGGTCGACCGATACATTATCGGTCGCCCGTTCTGGGCCGACAGATACACGACTTTTACATCACTCCATTCTAAATCTTTCATACATTGACATATTGAACACATACATTATTTCAAACATCATATAGGACATTTCTAAGCATTCTTAGTATTTTAATCATGAATATCATAAGGTTCTCACATGGAGCATCTAATCATGCTAACTAAGTTCATACATGTACATAAGCATAAAATCATATCATTTGAGCTAGCATAAGCAACAATGAACATCATATTTCCAAACATGATTAGCATTAGAACATAAAGCTTCATAAACATGACACATACAAGCACTAATATGCATAAGCCCTAATCATCAACTTCAAGAACACAAGTTGGTTCTTCATGTCCTAATCCATTCACACAATCATCATTAGAAAGGTGATTAAGGGTTTGGATCCCCTCAACATACATTGATTAGCTAGGCTTAACCCTAATCTTCTTCCTCTAGCTTCAATCCCTTCTTTCTCCCTTCTAGTTCACTAATCACGACTAAAATAGGTTGCTATAGTGGAATGGTGATTAGAGTGAGCTAATCTCTTGATTATAGCTAAAAGAAGAGAGAGAAATGATAAGAGAGCTTTCTATGATCCAATGGACGATTCATGGTGACTTACTGTAGCAGAAATGGAGCTCCTTGCTTGCTGGCCGAGTGGAGTTCTAGGATGGGAAGAGTGAGCCGTCACTGTAGCTCCACTGTAGCTACAGTGGAGATTGGGAGAGTTTTCGGCTGGTGGAGCAAATGAAGGAGAGAGAGATGGGGTTAGGTGGAAAAGCAAGTTTGCTTTTTTACTTTAGGGCATAGTTAATTATATGGGCTTGGGCTATGGGCTGCTTGGCGTGCGTGGCCCTTTTTCCTTTTTTTTTTTGATTTCTTGGGATATTACAATCTACCTCCCTTAAATAAAAATTCACCCTCGAATTTTAGTAAATCATAAATTGCTTACCGAAAAGTCTCGAAAACTTCTCTCGTATTTCCTCTTCAAGTTCCCATGTAGCTTCTTGTCCTCTATGATGCTTCCACGCCACTTTGATCATAGATATGATCTTGTTCTTGAGATGCTTCACTTGATAATCTATGATTTCTATAGGTTGCTCCACATATGTCAAGTCTTTTTTGATATTCGGATCCTCAATCCGAATCACATTCGCCTCATCATGAACATATTTTCGGAGCATTGATACATGGAAAACATTGTGAAGTCTAGCATAAGAAGGTGGTAATACTAGCTTGTAAGCCACTTCGCCAACTTTCTCAAGGATTTCGAAAGAACCAATGTACCTTGGGGTCAACTTTCCTTTCTTGCTAAATCTCATAACACCTTTGGTTGGTGAGACCTTGAGCATTACATGGTCACCAACTTCATAAAGTTATTCTCTTCTTCTCATATCTGCATAACTCTTTTGTCTACTTTGCGCCTCCAACATTCTTTGCTTGATGAGCTCCACTTTATCAACATACATGTGGACCAAATCCGGTCCAATGTATCTTTCCTCTCCGATTTCACCCCAACATGCTGGAGAATGGCAAGGCCTTCCATACAAGGCTTCAAATGGAGCCATTTTGATATTAGAGTGATAACTATTGTTATAGGCAAATTCCACCAAAAGAAGGTGGTCATCCCAATTTCCATGCCAATCTAAGGCACAAGCTCTAAGCATATCCTCAAGTGTTTGTATTGTTCTTTCACTTTGACTATCGGTTTGAGGATGGAATGTCGTGCTAAAGTTCAGTCTTGTTCCAAAAGCATTTTGGAGACCTTTCCAAAATCTAGAAGTGAACCTCGGATCTTTAGCCGAGACAATAGATGCTGAAATTCCGTGCAAACGGATAATCTCATTCACATACAACTCTACCATGCTTTCCATGGTTTGACTCACTTTCATAGGAATAAAGTGAGCCGACTTCGTCAAACGATCAACCACAACCCATATGGCATCATGACCCTTCCGGGTTTGTGGTAATCTAACCACAAAGTCCATAGATATACTTTGTCATTTCCATTCCGGAATGAGTAAATGTTGTAGTTTGCCACAAGGCCTTTGGTGCTCTATCTTTACTTGTTGACATACGATGCACTTTGCTACAAACTTAGCCACTTTCTTCTTCATATCTTCCCACCAAAAGTTTCTTTGCAAATTCTTAAACATCTTGGTGCTCTCGGAATGGATGGAGAATTCAGACTTGTGATATTCGTCCAAAATTTCCCTTCTTAGTGCCTTATCCTTTGGGACCCATAGACGGTTCTTGTACCTAATTGTCCCATCTTGACCATACTCGAAATGATTCATTTATCTTTTGCACACGTTGATCATTCTCGCGTATTCCGAGTCCTTCCTTTGAGCTTCAATGATTCTTCTCACTAAGCTCGATTCAATCACGTGATGAGTCATACACATGATCCTTCGGCCAAAAATACTTGGGGCCCATTGCACTATGCTTTCCACAAGATTCCACTTGTGGACTCTCAAACATTCAAGTGATCCTTTCCACTTGCGACTTAGTGCATCGGCAACTACATTTGCCTTCCCGGGGTGGTACAATATTACGAACTCATAGTCCTTAAAAAACTCGAGCCATCTTCTTTGTCTCATATTCAAGTCCTTTTGGAAAAATACATACTTTAGGCTCTTGTGATCCATGTACACTTCGAAATCTTCACCATACAAGTAGTGGTGTCATATCTTCAATACAAATACCACCGCCGCCAACTCTAGATCATGAGTTGGATAGTTGACTTCATGTTTCTTCAATTGTCTTGAAGCGTATGCAACTATTTTGCCATGTTGCATAAGTACACATCCTAATCCGGTACCACAAGCATCACTATAGATGACATAGCCTCCACTTCCCGCGGGAATGACTAAAATGGGTGCTGTAGTAAGTCTTCTTTTTAACTCTTGAAAACTTGCTTCACATGCTTGTGACCATATGAACTTCTCGCCCTTCTTTGTCAACTTTGTCATAGGAGCGGCAATCTTGGAAAAGTCTTGGATAAACCTTCTATAATATCCAGCAAGGCCCAAGAAACTTCGAATCTCAGTCACATTCTTGGGTCTACTCCAATTCATTACTGCTTCAACCTTTGCCGGGTCCACGATTACTCTCTGTCTTGACACAATATGACCAAAAAACATAACATCTTCAAGCCAAAACTCACATTTGGAGAACTTGGCGTAAAGCTTGTTCCTCCTCAAGATTTCCAACACAATGCGAAGGTGTTCTCTATGCTCTTCCGGACTTGATGAGTAGATGAGGATATCATCCACAAACACTATCACAAATTTATCCAAGTATGGGCGGAAAGCCCTATTCATCAAATCCATGAATGCGGCAGGCGCATTCGTTAGTCCAAATGGCATAACAAAAAATTCATAATATCCATACCTCGAACGAAATGCCATTTTGGGAACATCTTGCTCGGCTACCGTTAGTTGATGGTAGCCACTCCTTAGGTCGATCTTGGAGAAAATCGACGCCGATGATAATTGGAAAAAAAGATCATCGATTCTTGACAAGGGATACTTGTTATTCACTGTCACTTTGTTGAGCATTCGGTAGTCGATGCACAACCTTAATGAGCCGTCCTTCTTCTTGACAAATAGTACCGGTGCGCCCCATGGTGAGACGCTTGGCCTGATGAACCCCTTATTCAAGAGTTCTTGTAGTTGCGTCTTCAGTTCATGCATCTCCGCCGGAGCCATCCGGTGGGGCGGCTTTGAGATGTGAGTGGTCCCCGGAAGTAGTTCAATATTGAACTCAACTTCCCTTCTTGGAGGTAATCTCGCAATATCTTCCGGAAAGACATCAGGATATTCTCTTATCATGTCCAAGGACTCCAGTGCCTTGGGTTGTGAATCCGTCTTGATGACGCTTGCCAAAAATCCTCTTGCTCCCTTCTTGATCATCTTGCTTGCCTTAATGGCTGAGATATGTATCTTGGCTTCCTTGGAAGGAATTCCCCTAATTATTGTAGGCTTTTCATGATGGCCACCTATACAAACTTTCTTTGCCTTACAATACATGTGAGCATCGTTGTAAGATAACCAATCAATTCCTAAGATTACATCATACTCTACCATGGGAAACAATATGAGGTCACTTGGGAAATTCTTGTCATCTATCTCTATGGGCACATTGGGGATATATCTTCTAGTGCCTACCATTTCGGTAGGGGTTACAATGTCTAGTTGACAAGGGGCGACTAGAGACTTAACTTTTAGCATGCTTGCAAATGCATGAGAGATAAAAGAATGGGTTGCACCCGAATCAAATAGAACATTGGCATAGTGATCGGCAATTAGAATATTACCTTGGATCACATCGTTTTCTGGAGTGGCCTCATCCACTTCCATGGCGAAGACTCTTGCTGGAGCTCTTGGTGGGTTTGCCACCATCTTTCCTTTGTCCTTGTTGCCCCCTTGTCCTTGCCACATTGGAGACACGTCCCGATCTTTATGCGACATTCTCCATAATGGTTCCTTCCACAATGTGGACATAAAGGCTTGATTGATTCTATCTTCTTTGGTGAGTAATAAGGTGCCTTCCTTGTATTATTTCCTTGGGCCTTCCCTTCATACTTCTTGATAGTCTTCCCTTTGGTATCCTTTCTTTCTTGATATTTTCTTTCATGTTCAGCGGCGAGGTCCACCGCGTCTTTCATAGTAGTGCAGCGACCACTCATAACCCATGGTTGCAGTCTAGGATTCAGCCCATTGATCAATCTCTTTGTCCTTCGGAACTCATTCTCATTGAGTTCCCATACTTCTTCAGCCTAAGAAAAGTGTTCACATACACACTCACAGTCATACTACCTTGGACAAGGTTGAGAAACTCGTCCCTCATCTTTTCCTTAACATGATTGGAAAAGAAGCGTGCCTCAAATGCCTCCACGAAACTTCCCCAACCAACTTCTTCTTCATTCTGGAAGGTAGTTTTCAAGAGTGCCTTCCACCATGCCTTAGCTTGTCCGCAAAGACGATGCGTAGCATACATCACCTTGCGATCTTCGGGACAACCCATGACTTTAAGAGTGTCCCCTATCTCCTCAACCCATGATTCGGCTAAATCAGAGTCTCCTTTTCCATCAAACTTGGGAGGTTGGAGCCTTAGGAACCTCTCAATGGAATAGTCCGGTTCATTAGTCCTTTGGACATTTTGTGCCGCCCGGATTAATCCATCAAGAAAGGTATTCCTTTCATGTACCTCGTCAACGATAGCACGTCTTGGAGGCATCTACATTCATAATCAAATAAACACAACATCATCATTAGCATGAGTTAAACATGGAAGAACATGTACCTTTAGGTTCGGTGGCACCTCATGACGATTGTACATGGACTTTTTACTTAGACATTTTAGCCAACCTATGGCTTACACATCCTAAAACCTATACATACGAGCCAAAATATGGCTCTGATACCAACTGTAACGCCCCCAAAATTTGGCCCTAATTTTTAAATTTTGCCGAACCTTGGACGGCATTACATTGACCTTGACTTTGACCTAATTTCATAAAACTTTGCAGCGGAAATATAGTATATTAACTTAAAATATTAATCATTAATAACAACGGAAAACTTCATGGATAATTAAAATAAAAACCTAAGATAACATAATCTGGCCCATGGGCCTAGTAGGCTCTAACGTATACCCAACAATGGGTTCTTACAGCATAATGAGTTCAAGTAAAATACATGACTCCATGAGGCCCATAAGCCATACATAAATGACTCTTACAAGAGTTCATCAATATGACATAATATAAGTAAGATAACTTGGGCCGAAGCCTGACACTGTCCATGTGCAACGTCTTCGTCAAGAGGCTCCCACCGCCGAACCTAAGCCTCATCCATACCTGTACGGATCCATGGGGTGAAGGGAATTTCTACCGTTAGAGTATGTTGAGGTCCATGCATGCTATGACCTTATAACATAAATTCTACATGTCATGGCATGTGCATATCATCATCATGGAACATATATCACATGCATGCTATGAACTACTTATGCATACTGCATGGTATGTGTTCATATCATCATGGTAATATAAGATAACAAGTAACATCATAATCTTTAAGTCGTGCATATCATAACTTATCATCACGCTAATGCATACCATAATCTTGTCTTACTTTACTTTAGCATCTTTCATCATATCATGATATGATGTGACAAGTGGACATTTACATGGCATTCTCATATGTGCATACTTCATCATACTTCTTTAACATTTTTACTTTATGTCCCAAGTCATTCATCATTCATTTTTTCATCTTTCATCTTTACTTAGATACTTTCTTATCTTGTTTGATTGGGAAGATCATGTTGAAGCTCAAAGGAAAAATGGCTAGCTAGGCCAACATGTTGGGTTTGCGGGAGGCCAATAAAGACGTCACGGTTGGGGTGGAACTCGCCTCCTAGTTCCGCGTAGACCCAATAGAGACGCCACGCTTGGGGTGGAACTCGCCTCAAACTTATGGAAATGCCACGCTTGGGGTGGAACTCGTTTCCCCGAGAAATGCCACGCTTGGAGTGGAACTCATTTCCCCTTTCCTTGATTGCAACAAGTCACCTTCACGCCAATCCATTTTTTACTTGCTTTCATCAAAACATATAATCAGTCACACATGTTGCATGTTTTAACCCTATTTAAAGTCATACATACTTCAAATCATATTAGGTGTGGTCATTCAATCATAGCAAATCAACATCCAGAACGGACGACCGTTTTGGGTATCGGTCGACCATTGGTAGGATATCGATCGATCGGTATGATTATCGGTCGACCGTTATGATCCATTCGGACGATCGAAATCAAACATCGGTTCGTCCGCTAATCACAGAATGTGACACACTACTATATCGGACGACCGTTATTAAATCGGTCGACCGCTCATGGGTCCTTCGGACGACCAAAAAGGGATTTCAGTTCGACCGCTAATCACAGAATGTCCCGACTGTTTTATCATCACATATCAGACGACCACTTGTAAATCGGTCGACCAGTACTTGACTTTTCGGACGACCGACACAAGGTGCTCGGACGTCCGCTAATCACAGAATGTTCCGACCCTTCCAAAACGGGCGACCGTTATAGAACCGATCGATCGTTAGACAGAGTTTTACACTACAATGGTCTCTAGAACAGTCGATCGATACATTATCGGTCGCCCGTTCTGTGCCGACAGATACACGACTTTTACATCACTCCATTCTAAATCTTTCATACATTGACATATTGAACACATACATAATTCCAAACATCATATATGACATTTCTAAGCATTCTTAGCATTTTAATCATGAATATCATAAGATTCTCACATTGAGCATCTAATCATGCTAACTAAGTTCATACATGTACATAAACATAAAACCATGTCATTTGAGCTAGCATAAGCAACAATGAACATCATATTTCCAAACATGATTAGCATTAGAACATAAAGCTTCATAAACATGACACATACAAACACTAATATGCATAAGCCCTAATCATCCACTCTAAGAACACAAGTTAATTCTTCATACCTTAATCCATTCACACAATCATCATTAGGGAGGTGATTAAGGGTTTGAATCCCCTCAACATACTTTGATTAGCTAGACTTAATCTTAATCTTCTTCCTCTAGCTTCAATCCCTTCTAGTTCACTAATCACGAGTTAAAACAGGCTGCTACAGTGGAATGGTGATTAGAGTGAGCTAATCTCTTGATTATAGCTAAAAAAAGAGAGAGAAATGATAAGAGAGCTTTTTATGATCCAATGGACGATTCATGGTGACTTACTGTAGCAGAAATGGAGCTCCTTGCTTGCTGGCCGATTGGAGTTCTAGGATGAGAAGAGTGAGCCGTCACTGTAGCTACAGTGGGAGAGTTTTCGGCTGTGGAACAAATGAAGGAGAGAGAGATGGGGTTAGGTTGAAAAGCAAGTTTGCTTTTTACTTTATGGCATAGTTAATTATATGGGCTTGGGCTATGGGCTGCCTAGCGTGCGTGGCCCTTTTTTTTTTTTTTTGATTTCTTAGGATATTACATTAGCAGTGGAGGACATTATTACTTGCGACCAGTATGATTCCTTTCAGATCGGGAATGCATCATCCGAGGATCCATTGCTGGAGAACCAGCAGCTTGCTGAAGCTTCTGCCAGCTACAATTTCACATCTCTTCTAGACATGTCTAGTGGCGATATTGATGATATATTAGACATGGAGTTCGAAGATTTTGTGCCGCAGCAAGGAGACCTTCCATGAATTTTATGGAAAAGTAGTTGAATACATAGAGAGAGAGATCAAAATGCTTACCAATAGATTTATATAAATATAGTGAGATCAAAATGCAATATTTATGCAATATTAATCTCATGTTTTGATGACTTTCCCGTATGAATACATTGCCTACATGCCTTCATAAATTGCCAGTGGAAGGAGCAATGTTTTCGTAACAGCACTCGGATATAATCAAATATTATTAAAATAATATTATTTGCAATAATTTTAAAGATGTTTAAATATCAAATATTATATTATTATAAAAATTAGTAACCTACTAAAATAGATATACTAACATAAAAATATTTATTTATTATATTTTTATGTTAGTATTTCTATTTTATTAATACTTAATATTGATGGACTATTATTAATTTTTTAATTACTGTTAAGTGATATTAATAATATGTTAAAATTTTTTACCATAAATCACTCTTATGTTTTATTTTTATTTTACTTATTTTTTTCATTTTGCCCTTTCTCTCTTCCTTAATTTTAGTTTCTTTTTTTTCCATTTCCTTCTCTCTTCGTTAACTCTGTGTTTTGTCACTATTAACAATATATTAATTTACTAAGACAGTAAATCACTCTTATATCTTCTTATTCTTATTTTATTTTCATTTTTCATTCCTTCCAGTCTCTCTCTTCAATTATTTTGCTTTCCTTTTGTACCTTTCTTCCTCTCTCTCCATTAATTCTCCTGTTAACTTCGTTTTACTATTTTTTTATGTAAATATATTACTTTTCTTTTTTTGTTATTTCCATCTTTTTCTTTCATTTCAAGTGGTTTTTTGAATTTTTCCCATTTTTTTTTGAACCGGGTTCCTCCTATTCGCCGGTTTATACTAGTGTAATCAATTTTTTCCTAGTCAAATTGTTATTTTGATTTTAGCTTTGAATCAATCGGACTGGTCAAATCGGTCGGTCTGGTTCGATTTTAATAACATTGCTTTTGAGATGGAGATACAACTATGACCATGAACAAATCCGACCTGAAAGAGGTTTTTTCAAGGTTAAACTCGACCCGATTTGAATCGAGTCAGGTGGTTGGTTAGCCTAATTTTTTTTTATTTTTCTTATTATTTTATAATTTCTAATATAATATTTAATATATATTTTAAAGCATAAAATAAGTTTTCTAACTATTAAATATTATTTCTGAATTTAAAATATTTTATTAATTATTTAAAATTTTTTAATCAAATATACACTTAAGTTTAAATGAAAAATAAAAAAATTGAGATGTCAGGTCGGGTGAATTCCACCGACTCAACCCGACCCAAACTCGGTCGGATTGGGTCATCGGATTTATCGGGTTGACCACTCCTAGCTACAACCAATGTTTCTAAAATCTAAGGGTGCTTGTCAGGTTGAGTCATCCCGATATACTCGATGATCCAACCATACTCGATCTATGCTAGGTATGATCGAATCTAACCCGAACCGACCATGATCTGATCATTGGTCAGGGTAGGTTGGTTAGAAAATCTCAACCCGATCCGTCCCGATGGTTTGAACATTTATAATTTTACTTTTCAATTAAATTTAGATTTATATTATATTAAAAAATAAAAATAAAATATTTAAATATGAAAATAATATTTAACTAATAAAAAAATTATTTTATGTTTGAAAATGAATATTAGATATTTTTATTAAACAATGTAAAAAAAAGAAAGAGAAAAAGGAAAAATGGACAAAATAACAAAATAAAAACATATTAATCATCATTTTTACAATAAGCAAACATTAATAATTTTTTTAAATATTTTTACGTATACTTTATAATAAATTTAATTTTTCATCTTCTTATTTAAGAATTATGTGAATTATTTTCTCTTTCTTTGTTATTAGTTTACCTTTTTTAATTCATCCCATAAAATCTACCTTATTTTTTTCTCTCCTTTCCTATTCTTCCACCTTCTTTACTAAAACGTTATAATAAATTTGTTTGTTCATCTTCTTATTTCAATATTTTATGAATAATTTTATTTCAGGATTTTATGAAAATTTTATCTTTTCTTTATTACTATTTTCGTACATTTTCATACTTTCTTTATTAATTTTTTTCTTTTTTAATTCATCCCATAAATTCTACTATTTACTTATTTTACTCTCCATCCTATTCTTCCACTTTCTATAGTAAAATTTACTTTCCTTATTTTTCTACTTTTTAAAATACATTCTGCATTTTTTATTATTTATAAAAAAATTGGATTGAATCATTTTTTTCATTATTTATAAAAATCTGGTTTTGCCCAAGGTATCCCCCGGGATTAATCTGTTGTTTGTAAAAAAATGCATTTTTTACAAAACTAAATGGGACCGATGGTTAGTTCATGGTTGGACCGATATGTGCGATTTAATTTTATATAACATTAGTTCCAACTACTTTTTCTAATAAAAAGGTGACCGGTGGATATTGAAAAAATTCTTAACAAAGTGCACTAGTAATTTCCATGTTGGTTGAGTTGGTTATCAAGTATCCAGTTTGGTTCTAAGTTTTGACTCTTCGACTCATCAATTTGGTTCTAATTTTTTTAATATTTTTGCGTATCCTTTATAATAAATTTAATTTTTCATCTTCTTATTTAAGAATTATGTGAATAATTTTCTCTTTCTTTATTATTAGTTTACCTTTTTTAATTCATCCCATAAAATCTACCTTATTTTTTTTCTCTCATTTCCTATTCTTCCACCTTCTTTACTAAAATGTTATAATAATTTTGTTTGTTCATCTTCCTATTTCAAGATTTTATGAATAATTTACTTATTTCAGGATTTTATGAACAATTTATCTTTCCTTTATTACTATTTTCACACATTTTATCTTTCAAATTCAAATACTTTCTTTATTATAATTTTTCTTTTTTAATTCATCCCATAAATTCTACTATTTATTTATTTTACTCTCGATCCTATTCTTCCACTTTCTATAGCAAAATTTACTTTACTTATTTTTTCTACTTTTTAAAATGCATTCTGCATTTTTTTCATTATTTATAAAAAATCAGATTGAATCATTTTTTTCATTATTTATAAAAAATCTAGTTTTGCCCAAGGTATCCCCCGGGTTCAATATGTTCTTTGTAAAAATGCATTTTCTACAACATTAAATCGGACCGATGGTTAAATGGTTGGACCGATATGTGCGATTTAAGTTTATATAACACTAGTTCCAACTACTTTTTTAATAAAAAGTTGTCCGGTGGATGATGAAAAAATGCTTAACAAAGTGCACTAGCAATTTCCATGTTGGTTGAGTTGGTTATCAAGTATCGAGTTTGTTCTAAGTTTTGACTCTTCGACTCATCAATTTGGCTAGGGGTTTATCTTTTCATTCCCCACTTGCATATCAAATTAACATCGGTCGGGTTGGACGTGACCCATAAACAAATTCGACCGACTAATTTTGGTTGGATCGAAAAGTCTCTCAACCATCTTTTTAAAATTTTTCTTACATATATATAATTATTTATATTTATTTTAAAGCATAAAATAAAATTTTCAAATATTTAACTATTATTTTCAAACTAAAAATATTTTATTTTGTAATTTTAAATCAAATAAAATCTTGAATTTAAATAAAAAAATTCAAATATTAATAATAAAAATTTGAGCGTCGAATCAAGTCAATTCGAGTCAGGGAATCCCATTGAGTTTGGTTGGGTCGGATCATCAGATTCACCGGGTTGACCCAATCCGATGAAAACTTGTACGGTAGATGCCGAAAGATTTAGACAAAGAAAAAAGAAAGAGAGAAAATGAAAGCCTATGTTATCGATCCGATCATAAATAATAATTACTAATCTATGTAATCTTGATAGCTAACAATAAACACTAATTTTTTAGACGACTTTCCTACAAAGGAAATTTAAAGAAAGATAGGAACATAAAATAAAAGATGCAGAAGTCCTTGGAATTTAGGATACTAAAAGGAATAGGGGTAAATTTGTTTACCCACAATTTGAATCTTACTAAAATTAGGATATGACGATAGATCCTAATTGACAATAGGCTACAAATTTGATTTTGTACACACTTATATTTAAATTGTGACAATAATGCCTCAATTAAAAATGTAACACCCCGACTTTTTTTCAAATTAAAAATTAGTTTTCGTAATTAAAATAAATCCAAAAATCTAAGATTTTGTTAAAGAAAGATAAAGTTGAAAAGAAATAAAAATTAGTTAGAGGAGAATAAAAGAAGATGAAAAGATAAGATAAAAAAAGTTTGAATATGAATAGAAGTCTTATTAGTCGTCGTTGGGCCTCGCAAGAAATCATACCCAAAATCTTGGTTTCAGATAGTCTCAAATAGGGAAGGTACGTACAGATTTCGGGTTCACTTTTAGATGTATTTTCTTAATAGAATAATAAAGTTAAAGATAGATTAAGATATGGTTTATGTTCTTCTATGATTCATGAATAAGTTCCATAAGATAGTTTGTCAAGATCATGTTGTTTAGGTATCCGAAAATCTCGACCAATGTTGATGAAAAACCATCGAAATTCTTCTTTGGTAGAACCCGGAGTTGTCCCAAACCCGGCACGGATTTGCGGATGTTTTTTTGACGCGCCTTCGTAACTCTAGTAGGATTCAAACTCGTGATTTTTCGATCTTCGAGTGATGGTGTGCGTCACTGCGCTACACCTTTGTTCCCAACTCTCTTCATATTGGGGATCCATCCTTGATACATGATGCAACCTCAGCCTTAGCCTCGAGTGCCCATGCAACCGGTGTTCCAAACTCTATTTAGATGGGCACTCCAACGGATCCTTTTGTGGTTCGATAAACAAGTGCCCTTCGTGGAGGGAATCTAAAAAACGATGGTTCCGTGTATGTTGGATTCCCATGCAATGGTCTTGGGCAAAAGATTTTAGTAAAATAAAATAGGTAGCAAGTTTACTAGTCAATCAAATAATTTATAATAGGTGTAATATGCCGAATTCACAAATAAAAAATACTAATCAATTATCTAATTCCATAAAGTAGTAAGAAATGAGATTACGATTTTGGAAATAAATTTTTAATTATAAAATAGAATGATGAAAATATTATATCATATATACAATATGGTGATTACGTTTAGGCCTTAGGACAATAACGAATAGATAAATATGTGAGCCGAAAAAGATAAATTGAATTATGCATAAATTAAATTACATTATACACAAACTAGCACTCTCTCAATTTCACACATACATGCATATTAACTATCTTAAATTACAATAGAATTTGAAGTTTCCACGAATTGGCGTCCCATCAATTCAAATTACATTTAATATGCATTAATTACTCAACACACTAGGATAAATTAATAGATCATATTAACTCAACTCTCCAACCTCTAATTAATAAATCCATATCAATTAATAATCCCAAACAAAATTTAATTAGAATCATTGACACTCAAATTTAATTCTCCATAATGAAATATATAATGACTAAAAAACTTAATAACCAAATAAAAGCATTAAATACCATTAATAATCAGTCAAAATTGACAAACGTTATAACATATAATTTACAATACTTTTTCCTTTCAAATAAAAATGTAAAAACTAAAAATAAAATGACCTAAATAGCATATGGACTTCATCCTTGAATTATGGAGAGAAGAAATATGATAAAAGAATGAGTGAGAACACTTCCGAATTGTGCAAATGATTGCACTCTCTTCGATTGTGGCATGCATACTCAACTTTGGACTGTGAAAAGTCAACTTTAGAGCGTTCATTCATCGTGTGCAGCTTCAATCCCTATTTATTGGTGCAGCAAGGACTTGGTGCTCATCATGAATAAACTTCTTTGCCATAAGAATATTGCCATCCAACTTTGGTCATTTTCAGAGCTACCCTTTAACTTTACTTTATAACCTTCATCTTTTAATTTATTTCAAAAAATGCCTTTTTTACTAATTATAGGCCGTTACTCGATCGCACTGTTGACGTGGCGCTGCTCTCTTCTGGACATAAACATTTATTTACTGATGTGGCAACATTATAAAAAATAAAAAAAGCTAGGGGGACGTCGCCCCTCCCTCTACGACCACCGACGGTGGGGGGCTCCTTTCTTTGCCGACGCACGCCGAATGGCGACGGGAAAGAGGGGGGCGACACCCTCTCGTTCTTTCCCTGTGCCAATGTGAGGAAAGAGGGGGGATGGCCCCTTGCTCTGCGACCTTCAACACGAGGTCACATAGCAGGGGGCGTCGTGGGGAAAGGGGGGGGGGGGGCAATGGCCCCCCACTCTGCGACCTCCAATGAGGTCGCAGAGCGGGGTGCCATCACCCCCTCTTTCCCGGAGCAGACACCAGAGGTCACAAAGAGGGGGGCGACAGTCCCCCTATCCATAACCTCCGGCGAGGTCGCAGAGAAGGGGGCCGTCTCCCCCCGTTCTTTCCCTGCATCCTCGTCAGCACGGGGAAAGAGGGGGGTAGAGGTCGCAGAAAGGGGGTGAAGGCCCCCCTCTCTACGCCCTCCGGCGAGATCGCAAAGAAGGGGGCGACGGCCCCTGCTCCGCGACCTCGTGCCGGAGGTTGCAGAGTGGGGGGCTGTCACCCCCGTTCTTTCCTTGTGCCAGCGTCGGCACGGGGAAAGCAGGGGACGATGATCCCCCTCTGCAATCGGGGGTGATGACCCCACGCTCTGCGACCTTGCCGAGGTCGTAGAGAGGGGGGCCATCACCCTCCGGCGCATGCCGACAGAGAAAGGAGGAGGGAGCCCCCCTCCGACAATCGTCGGTGGTCACACAGAGAGGGGCGACGCCTCCTCTTTACGTGATATTTTTCATTTTTAATTATTATTTTTATTTTTTAATGAGAAGAGGGAAGATGCCCACATTAGCAGTGCGATCGAAAAATGAACGGCGCTGAAAAGGGCATATTCTCTTATTTTTCTAGTTTTGACGCATCTTCCCATTCCTCATAGGATTCCTTCTTATCCCTACTACTGAGTGAGGTCAGAAGAGGATGAGAGTGTGTATGTTCTATCGCAACCTAGGGAGTCATGTCTTAATGTGTGGTATTTGTGATTACTTCTACCCTATTATTAAGTTGCGACTTAAATTTTTTTATTTCTCGAGAATTGCGGTTATGATTTTTTAAATGTTACGTATCGCATGAACAATGTATTTGATTACAATATCAACCTTAGGATAATAGGAGGGCTATCCGACCTCCTCATTATAGGTGGGGGTGGCTACCCTCCACATTATCTTTAGGGGAGGGGTGTCTCAAGCTTCTCATATCCACATAGGATTTCAAAGGTGGTGCCAGTTTGTCTCTATATGGATAATCCCTCCATTGTGTACAGTGGGAGTGGACTCCCCAAGATTCTCCTATCCACATAGTATGTTCAAGGCGGAGGTGGCGCCGCCACCCCGGATAATGATTGACATACAAAAAAGGCATAAGAAAAATAACTAATATAAATTAATAGTACAGATGTCACCTAGTAACTAAAAGAATATAATGAAAAATTAATGAACAAAATATCCTAACCATAATGGTATATGAAAGATCAATATTGAAGGAGAATGAGAGAAATTCGAAAAGATAATTTGATCCAATTGATTACTAAAGACTCATATTCTTTCCTTATATCTCTTAATTCTGTCTATGTACACATGCCCAATACATTTTCAGTTGCATTGTTCATATGAATTGTATCTGTACAATGAATCTAGATGAACTTTTTCCTTTTTGTAATAAATTATAAATTTACTTACTTAATATATACTTATTCATCATTATCCATTTACTATATATATTCGCTCTTTCATCAGGCGAAAATGAAATATTTTTGTGACCAAATAAGCATTAGGGCATTCGGTTTGCAACGATGAGGGGTTCCTTAGCTCTGGTGTTAGAGGATAACTCATGAAAGTGTTCATCATTGAGGTTTAGAGTTTGATCCCAGTATGACTTCGTTGATCAACATTCAAAATGTTTTCACTATATTTTCCATAGAGGTATGAAAATTGCACAAAATAAAAAAGTATAATGTTTTATGATTCTTATTAGTACTGTTGTTCCTTTTTTTCTATCAATTATGTTTCTAAGAAAATCTTTTGAATCTATGTGTATGTTAGATTCATACATGTATCAATAAAAAAAAGGATAAAGTGATATATGTTATATATGTAAATCCTATCTTTTTTATGATTGAATTGGCCACCATGCTACCATATTTAGTACATGTTTTGTTCAAAATAGTTTTTTAGATTTATTTATTATCTATACATTAGTGACATAACATCTGATTTGATTTCTTGTATGCTTTTAAATAAATAAATATATTTATATTTGATTTTATTGGTGCTATGCATATATGAACATTCTTGAATCCCTCCATCATGTGTTCTTAATATTTAAGAATTCTTAACACCTTAATAATTTTTTTAAACCAAAGTCCCTGATTGAGTTGACTTGGTAGAATGTCTTATTTTAGTTATAATTCTTTTGGCAGAAATCAACGAATAAACAATAGAGGAGAAGGCAGTTTGACCTGATTCCTATAGAATAATTTAAAATTTTGTATAGTTTCGACAATACGTTTAATTAAGAAATTTGAATAATTTAAAAAATTTCCTGGTGTGTTCTTTCACTTTCAAGTAGCTAATTTTAGGATCCATACATCATATATATATATATATATATATATATATATATATATATATATGAGAAAAATATACGATGAGCCTACAAGTTACGTCTTATCTATATATAGACGATAAATTTCTTATTTTCCACTATAGGAGCTAAAATATAATTAATTATTTGTTGATTCGAGTATAATACAAAAATTTGAGTGTCCTTAATGTCAATCAAAAGTTTATATTTAATGTCATACAGCATTAATTTGCTCTTTAAGTAATTAGAGAATAAGAGTTAATGTCTTTACT
Source organism: Pontederia crassipes (assembly GCA_030549335.1). NCBI lineage: Eukaryota > Viridiplantae > Streptophyta > Magnoliopsida > Commelinales > Pontederiaceae > Pontederia > Pontederia crassipes. Next base: position 45,897,778 of record CM060190.1, read on the forward strand.
GTAATAAGGCTTCAGGGCAAGACGGCAAGTACTTTACGTAAGGAACAACTGTATAATTAATAAAGGGGAAAAATAGTGTAATCAACAATTAATGGGGTATGTACGTAGATTAAATGGAAAATATCGAAATAATATTAATACTTCAAACGTATGTTTTTGTTCATTTTTAGGAGTCCAGGCGTTTCCGAGACTGGTATATATGTGATGCTACGGGGCCTTCCAACAGGGCGCCGGGGCGGCCATGAGCAGCGCACGAGATCGTAAGCTACGATGACGACCTCGACGCAGACGAACACGAGGCTTGGATTCGGCGCCTGACGACGCACCTGAAGCAGTGGAGGGATAGCGGCAGCAGCATTAGCAGATGCTTTCACTCGAGAAGGCTTAGAGAATCCCCGATGAAGACGGTGCCATGGCTACGTGGAGATCCCTCGAGACATGAGGCACCCTCAACCTCAGCTTTACCCTCAACCTCAACCTCAACCTCAGCCTCAGCCTCAGCCTGAATTCAAGGAGTCTATTCAAATGGGATGCACCATCCGTGGTGGATCCGAAACTGGAGAACTAGCAGCCTGCTGAACCGTCTGCGAACTGCACATTTACGTCTCTTTCGCACATGTCTAATGGCGACATGAAATGGATCATATATTAGAGATGGGGCTCAAGGATTTTGTGCCGCAGCAAGGAGAGCTCTCATTAAGATTATGCGAAAGCTAGAAGATGGAAACAAATGCTGTGCTGTCAGGGATGACGAATGCTCAACAACAGAGTCCTGCAAAACTTGGAGTTGAATACAGTAGCTTAATCTTTACAAGCTATGTAATTGTAAATGCTTACAACTAGACTTATATAAATGTATTGACATCACAATGCAATTTTCATGCCATATTGTGACGGCTTTCGTGTAATATCCTGCACAAAATAATAAAAAAAAAAGTAATGAAGCCCAGCCGCACCAACCGAGCCCAAAGCCCACTTAAAGTAAATTAACCTAAGTGCTACAGTGCCCTATGTGCCTCACCATCAACCGAAAGCAACTAAAAGTCCTTCTACCTGCTACAGTACCCTCCCACCTACCCCATGCGGCTGAAGGAGCTAAAACCATTTTAGCTACGGTGCCTCTCACCCAAAGCACCTCACTCTCTTTTTCCTCACAGCTCGCACACGACCAGCAATAGGGAAGAAGCCATCCATAACTACAATAAGCTTCCACTTAAACCCTCTCTTTATTTAGCTCACACTCTCCTTTTCTCTCACTTGTCTTATCACCTACAAATGTGGACAGCACCATTCAGGAGAGAGAAAGGGCTGGAAAGATTAGGAGAAGAAGAAAGTAATTAGGAGTTTAAGCTTAGCACGTTAAGGTATGTTTGGGGATCCAAAGTCTTAATGTCAATTTTGAATAATGCATGAATGAATGATTAAGGATTTGAAGATCAACTTGGATCTTCTTAGATTATTTGATTGAAGATAAGCATGATTTATTGCATTATTGAATGATTAGTTAAGGTATTTATTTCATTGCTAAGTATGTTTACCATTAAATTGTTCATGACTCTTCATGTGTAATTCATTATGATGTCTCTCACTTGTTCGTATTAATATGATTAGAATAGAATGCATAATGCATATGAGATGTTTGTGAAAATGCTACATAAAAATCATAATATAAGAAGTGAGGCTTAACTTGAAAGATTGGCATGTATAATCTTATTAAATTAGCATGATATATATATATAAGTAAATGTAAATGTTAATAAGTGTATGTTGAGGGGATCCAAACCATTAATCTCCTCCCTAATGATTATTGTGTGAATGGATTAGGGCATGAAGAACCAACTTGTGTTCTTGAAATGGATGATTAGGGCTTATGCATATTAGTACTTGTATGTGCCATGTTTCATGAAGCTTTATGTTCTAATGCTAATCATGTTTGGAATTATGATGTCCATTGTTGCTTATGCTAGCTCAAATGAAATGATTTTATGCTTATGTACATGTATGTGTTTAGTTAGCATGATTAGATGCTTCATGTGAAAACCTTATTATATTCATAATTAAATTGCCAAGAATGCTAAAAAATGTCTTATATGATGTTTGGAATCATGTATGTGTTCAATATTTTATTGTATGAAAGATTTAGAATGAAATAGTGTAGAAATCGTGTATCTGTCGGTCCATAATGGGCGACCGATAATGTATCGATCGATCGTTCTGGAGACCATCATAGTATAAAACTCTGCCCAACTGTCGATCGGTTCTATAATGGTCGCTCATTTTAGAAGGGTCGGAACATTCTGTGAATAGCGGTCAACCAGACACCCTGTCTCGGTCGCCCGATAGCAATGTAATGGTCGACCGATGCAATAACGATCGTCCGATATATGTCGTCGAAACGTTCGACGCATTCTGTGATTAGCGGACGATCCGAAATCTATTTTTGGACGTCCGAAAGGACCAGTATCAGTCGACCGATAATCGAGCGGTCGTCCGATTTAGAAGAAGGTCACATTCTGTGATTAGCGGTCGGACTGAAATCCATTTTCGGTCTTCCGAAGGATCCATGAGCAGTCGATCGATTTAATAACGGTCGTCCGATATAGAAGAGTGTCACATTCTGTGATTAGCGGATGAATCAAAGTCTGATTTCGGTCGTCCGAATGGACCATAATGGTCGACCGATAACCCGACCGGTCGATCGATACTCTACCAATAGTCGACCGTTACCCAAAACGGTCGTCCATTTTGGAGGCTGATTTGCTATGTTTGAATGACCACACCTAGTATGATTTGAAGTATGTATGACCTTAAATATGATTAAAACAAACAACATGTGTGACTGATTGTATGTATTGATGAAAATAAGTAAAAGACGGATTGCGTGAAGGTGACTTGTTGCAATCAAGGAAAGGGGAAATGAGTTCCGTCCCTTAGTGGCGGCATTTCTCGGGGAAACGAGTTTCACCCCTAGTGTGGTGTTTCCATAAGTGAGGCAAGTTCTACCCTTAGTGTGGTGTCTCAATTGGGCATCCGCGGCCCCAAGAGGCGAGTTCCACCCCTAGTGTGGCGTCTCTATTGGCTTCCGCGACCCCAATGTATTGGCCTAGCTAGTCATTTTTTCCTTGAGCTTCAACATGGTCTTCCCAATCAAACAAGATAAAAAAGTATTTAAGTAAAGATGAAAGATGAAAAGATGAATGATGAATGATGAATGACTTGTGACATAAAGTAAAGATATTAAAGAAGTATGATGAAGTATGCACCTATGAGGATGTCATGTTCACTTATCACATCATATCATGACGTGATGAAATATGCTAAAGTAAAGTAAGATAAGATTATGGTATGCATTAGCATGATGATAAGTTATGATATGCACGACTTAAAGATTATGATGTTACTTGTTATCTTATCTTGCCACGTTGATATGATCGCATTCATGTAGTATGCATAAGTAGCTCATAGCATGCATAAGATTTATGTTCCAAGATGATGATATACATATGCCATGATATATAGAGATTATGTTCTAAGGTCATAGCATGCATGGGCCTCAACATACTCTAACGGGAGAAATCTCCTGCACCCCATGGATCCGTGCAGGTATGGATGATGTTTAGTTTCGGCGATGATGACCTCTTGACGAAGACATTGCACATGGACGAGTCGGGCTATGGCCCAAGTTATCTTACTTATATTATGTCGTGTTGATGAACTCTTGTAAGAGTCATTTATATATGGCTTATGGATCTTATGGAGTCATGTATTTTACTTGAACTCATTATGCTATAAGAGCCTATTGTTGGGTATACGTTAGAGCATATTAGGCCCACAGGCCAGATTATGTTATTTTGAGTTTTTATTTTAATTATCCATGAAGTCTTCCGCTGTTATGATGTTAATGTCTTAAGTTTTATTATATTATGTTTCCGCTGTAAAGTTTTATGAAATTAGGTTATATCAAGGTCGAAGTAACGCCATCCAGAATTCGACAAAAATTTAAAAATTAGGGCCAAATTTTTGAAGCGTTACATTTCGCATATGAATTTCGTGTGCACATGCCTTCGTAAATTGCCAAAGGAAGCCTTTTTTGACGTGGGTTTAAGGTTACTATTCAACAAAAAGTAGTTTGATTGATGATGCAAAAATTATCAGCAAGTGTACTAGTCATTGCCAAATATAAAAAAAAATCATAACTTAAAAGAATTAATTCCCTTTGATACAAATAATATTAAAATCAAAGCTTTAATCTACTACGTAGTTTTCCCTTCAAATACATACTCCGTAAAAGAATTAAAATATGGTAAAAATTAAAAGGTTACATACTAAGGATATATAGTAGATAAAAATATTAACTGTTAGAAGAGTTTGGCTGCTCCCCAACTGTACAATAATTTTATGGATTTCCACGGTCAAATTCGTCAAAAAAGAAAATTTCTGACCGATCGTCCAACGGAACATTGCCACTAGAAAAAAATGTCATTGGAAATTATTTTCCGATGGAATCAATGTAACATTCTAAAATAAAGATATATATAATAAAAATAAAAAATCCAACGACAGCCCAACTCGCAGTCCATTCTACTCTTAGATCCAAAATATAAAAGCTCTTCTTTAACCCAAAAAGCTAAACCCCAAATCCTTTTATTTTCACTTAACTCCCCCTCATCTCAAACTCCCTCTCACCCTCCAAAAAGCTCCCGGCTACAACGGAGTAGCTACTCTCTCTCTTTCCTTTCCTCTCATCTTGTCCAAATGAAAATTCCACTAAGTCATCCATCAGCTAGCAAACCTCTCCTAATTCTTTTTCATCCCCTCCTAATTTTGTGCACACGCGAGCAGTGGAAGACATCGTTCCATGCTGGAGTCAAATTTCAGAGTTTTATAAGACAAAATTTTCAGAATCAATTGGATTCCGAATTTATCTTATTTTACAAAAAAAAATTCCGTATATTCTCAAACTACATGAAACTTGAGCCTTTATAAAAATGGACGCTTGACAGTCAGAAATAGGATGCTAGGGCCTGCAATCTGTTCATTGAAGCTGAGAACGTGAGAAGACTTAGAAGGATCACTGAGAAGATTTCTGGGGGGTTGACTCAAGGCGAGCAGCAGTTCATCGATAATTCTCAAGAGTACTATCTGTTCTATTTAATGTTGGAATGATGTTAGATATTTATTTCCTTATCTTTATCTCTTCTGTAATTTAGAGTTTTTTTTGTTATCTTTATGCTTAGACGATTTGTAATAGTTCTATTGCTAAAGGCAAACTATTAGACCTTCACCTTTTAATTATTAAAGTTTTGTTTCTTTTGATTATACATGTTGTTATTAATGCTTTCTAAAGATTTTTGTTTTTCTTAGTTGGCTATTATCCTTGTAGGAATAATTAATTATATTTGCTTTGGGTCATCCCTCTTTAGAGGGTTGGACCTGATCCAAACTAGTCCGATTCAAGTTGGACTAGAAGTGGTCGAGTTACCCTATGACTATCTTTTATTTCTAAATATTTAATTAAAAAGAATAAATAATTTTTAAAGTTTGTAAATATTATTTTACACATTTAAAATATTTTATTTAAATATTTTTAAATTTATTATATAATATATAAGCTAAAAATAAAATAAAAATAATTTGAAAAAAATGGATATTCAAATCGAGTCGGATCGAGCTTTTTGACTCGACACATGGTTAGATTGAGGTCGGATTGGGTCGGGTCTGACCCGACCACCTACCCGACCCAAACTAATTCGAGTCAAATCGGGTATCGAATTTATCGAGTCGAACACTCCTACCAAACCTGTCCATTCCGTCAACTTGGTCAGGTCAGGTGACTGCTCTGTCCAATATTAATAACATCATTTTTTTTGTCAGCTTCCAATGTCTGGGAAGTGGTGTCGATGACCTAACCCATGCTGCACTATAAAACACATTGTCCATAGGTCGAAAGTTGATCCACCAATGAGCCCAACTAATCCGGTTAGGTTCATCTCGCGTACCTGGCTTCCAACAGAAATATTCTACAATCATAATAACTCAAATTTGAGACCTTGATTAAGCGAGGAGGAACCACTTATCACTCCATCCCAACTCCTACTGACAACATATTTTTTTGTGGCCCTCGGGAAGTCCACATGTTGGAGGTTGGCCCACCATCAAATCCAACTAATCTGATTAGGTTTGTCGTGTATCGCATATCTTGCAGTGGCAAGTGATATTTCCAACAAAAATATTTTATATTCATAAAGACTCGAACTCAAGACCTTACTTTAACTAGAAAAAACCGTTTATCACTTCACCCCGACTTTTGTCCATAATTTTAATAACACCGTTGTAAACTATATATGTAGGTATGAAAAATAATCAAGCGAGCGTGCCAACGAGGCCCCTCTTTGAATTGTCTTCAACAAGATAAGCATTTTAAATCCAATTTTTATAAGGGTCCTTCAAGAAGTCATCAGCCTTTTGCTTTTATATTGTTTTAAAGTTGACTAGTTTTATTATTTTTCCTCAAAATGTCTGGTTTACCTAAAAAATGCATTGTGTTGCTATTTTTCCCTAATGTCATCTTAGACTAATAATCAAATATGTTAATAACAAAATAAGATAAAATTCTCACATGATATTTATGATATTTTTTGCGTCAAAGAAGTTTTTCATCGTTTGTATTATGTTATTTAAGGGTCTGTTTGGTTCAAAATTCATTAAGAGAAGGGAAGGTAAAGAGTGGGAAGAGAAATGATGGGAATGAAATATAGGAGAATGAAGGTAAATTGTTACCTGATTGATATCATTAAAGGGAAGGGATGTGAATGAATGTTAAGTGATTAATTTATTTAGACGATTTTATTCTTTACTTATATAGTTATATGTTTAATTTATTTGGTCAAAATTGAAAATACATACTAAATATGTCTTTCCCCTCCTTTCCACCCTGATTTGAAGAGGAAAGAAAAATAAAATATTGAAGGAAAATGGAAGGAAAAGAAATGAACTTTTTCCTTCATTTTTCTCTAACTTTAAACTCAACCAAACGAGAAGAACAGATTCTCCTCATTTCCCTTCCCCCTTCTTACCATCCTTTCACTTTGAACCAAACAGATCCTGAGACAATAAAACCAATAGAGGAAAAAAATAAATTCTTTAACTCTAATTAAAACATTTTCACAAATTATGTTGGATAACACTAAGAAAGACATAGGAGGATAAATTGATAGTTAAAACTTGAAAATTTAAAATCGATTTATCAAGTCAAGCTCGGAAGTACAAAATTGATTTATCATGAAGTTCAAACTTGATAATTGAATCTATAAGTATAATAGTGGTCAATGTATATTTAAGAATGTAAAGAAAGGCAAAAAGGCAAAAAGTGCCAACTAAAAAGTACAAGGTGATTATCTTATTTGGTTCCACCAATCCTTGGCCCACTCTCCTCCACTAGCACCTCCTTTCCAAGTCAGAAAGGGAACCTATTACACCGCATTGTTCAAGAGCCAAAGAATCTCTCACCCTAAGAGCTAATCGCATCACTATTTTTCATAATTCAAGAAATAAAGTGACAATATCTCATATAAAGTTAATCCCAACTTAGAATAGAAAATTTTTCACACCCAAACTCTCTCCTTTATAATTTTTCACATTCAAGAGAATAAAAGAGAAGAACTGTATAAGATTCAAATACTTTAAGTTCAATCCCTCAAGTAACTTTCCTTACAAGTATTATCCTTCTTCACGACCTTGGAATTCTTTTATAGTGTTCTCCCTTCAAAATATTGTTTGGAGCCTTTCACAATTCATTAGGCAACTTTTTTTTTTTTTGCATAATTTGAGAGATTTAAATCTTTTATCGATATGCATGCCAACTAGCTATTAGAGAACCATTGCATTTGTCAGAGCAAATAATTTCGGACATCCAAAAGTTTGGGCTGAATGTCTGAACTTGATTTTTGTCAAAACACTGTTTGAACTTTCGAATAGGATGTTCGGATTCCATTTTTCCTAAGCAATACTATATATTTCATTTCTATACGTACAAACTCTCATGAAAAATTTTAGTCAACTAAAACCATTTTGACTTCATTTGCTTCATAATGTTCAAATGGTCGGAGTTCTAAATTTGACGTTCGAACCTTTTGTTAATGACTTTATTTCATTTGATCTTCATTTTCAAATGTTGCAACTCTTGATCCCGATAATCTAAGCTTCATATTTAGCAAAAACCAAGTCACATCATAATAAAAATAAGATAGTCAATATCATAAGTATCAAGCTCGTGCATAAAATTATTGATTTCAATTTAATTTTTTTTGGATATGTCAAATGGCTAACTCTAAAGTGCTATGTTAGTATAAATCTTGTTGTAAACAATTACAACTACATAGCCAATATTTTCCTTTCTTTCTTTTTTTGAAGAAAAAATTAAGCTACTATATAACATATTATCTCTATGTATTCAACTCCAAGTTTTGCAGGACTCTTTTGTTTAGCGTTTGTGAACCCTGGAAGGACATGGTTCGATCTTCGTCGGCTACCCAAGTGGCAGGGTTCCCTTCTTGAGTGAGAACTGCTTCATGATCTTAATCATGTACTTGAAGATGTCATCCTGAGCTCTCGACATCTTCTTCTTGTGCGAGTGGCCACCCTCTACCTCAGCTTCTCCTTGTCCCTGACCGATAGCTAAAGTTGATGCTTCCTTTCCCTTTACTGCTTTAGGCACCAAGTCCGGGGCTCAAGCTCATCTACATCGAGGTCGTCAATGCCGCCTACGATCTCCTCAAATAGATAGTTGCTCATGGCCAAAGCTAAGGACATGTCATGTGTAATACTCTGAAAAAAATTTAAAAAACCATTTGACCTCAAAAGCAAAAGCATCTAAAAAATCTGTACTTTGAGAAAGAGGTAAAAAAAGGACTTAAATACTATGGAAAATGAAGAATCTTATGGGCAAATCTTTCTTGTGTGAGAGAAGGCTGAAATTGAATGAAAATACCCTTAAAAGTAGGGTGGTTAGAGGGCAAATGTGTCATTCATGGAATCTAGTGGTTACCCTAACACCCTCATTTCTCCTCTCCAACCAACAGCCATTTTGCAACCAACACAACCCCCCTTTCTTCTCCCTCTCATCTCTTTTGCCGTGGTTCCATAGGAGCTTAAGAAGGAGGAGAAGAATAGAAAGAGGGAATAGACTAGAGCTTTAGTCATTGAAGAAGGAAGATTGGGTAAATTTTACTAAATGTTCTTCAATTGTCACACCCGGTGAAGGACATGTTCCCATATATACCCAGCATCTCTTCCGTGACTTATGCATGTTGGACTAATCCAAGGCATGCCCCATGCATCCTTCCCCCCTTAGGGGACTCAACGCCCTCGTTGAGTGATCGCACCCCACCATGCACAGAGGCTCACGCTGAGTGGCTCTGATACCATGTGACGCATTAGAAAACCATGAACCTAGGGTGGGGGCAGAGCGGACAATATCATGCTGAGTATAAAGGTGAGCCGCTGCGCTACTCTGTTACCAGGTGACGCGTTTTGATAAAACCGTGCGGGCCGAGGCCCAGAGCGGACAATATCACACGCTGGTGGGAAATGTTACACCAATTTTGTCCGTTTTTTCAACTATATCTTTCAACTTTAATTTGTAATTAAATTGTACCCTAACTATTAATTCCTTTCACCAAATGCCATTTTTACATGCGATCGGTCATTTTCCATTTGCATTGTTGATGTGGCATCCACGCTACCCTCCACGTGAGCAACTAGCTGATGCGACATCACTAAAAAATAGTATAATAACTAAATAATATTAACTAATTAATGGAAAACATGAGAAACTATGGGATTGCAAATATTTAAAGGAATATAATACTACCATGTTTTTTATATTTTGAGTAAAAGAATTTAATCGAAAATAGGTAATCAATAGGGAAAAGTAGTTTCAGGACTAGCTTCGCTACACACATATATGAATAATAGCATTCTCACCTCCTCTCTACTAGTTAGCTTTCATTGTAACAGTGTTGCAAAGAAAATCAACTCAACTACTCTCATAGCTCAATTGACAATAGGGAGAATAACACCGCAAGAAATTTGCCAAATAGCGACATTGCAATGCAACGCTAAAGCGACACTAATTCATAACTAAAAACATAGCCATACTTTAACATTGACTAATACCACGTATAGGAGATGCTGACGTTCGATAACTATTAGCTACTAGCGTCACGGATCGATGCTGGTCCGGCATTATAATGACGTTATAAGTCACGTTGCAAAGCAGTAGTCAGTGGCGCTAACACGCCATAAAGCAGCGCTGATTACGTCGACGCCAATGAGACATCAAGTTGACGCTATTCTGACGCTAATATGGCACTAAAACTATCCCTAATTCAGTTCCTTGCGATCGCCAGTGGCACTACTTAGATGCCAAATCATCGCTAACTTGCGATGACTAATGACTTTTTGGCCTTCGATAATTCGAAAGAATTTTCCTATCCATCGCAACGACCATTAAAAAACGTGAAGAATTTGTGTCCTTCAAAAAATTTTCATCGCAAATTTGCCATTTTCTTGTAGTGGCCTAAGTTGCGACGCTATCTTGATGCAATAGTAGTGCCAAAATGATATCGTATTGCGTTGGTACGACGCTAATTTGGCGCTAAGTTTTGCGACACTAATGTGGTGTGAAAGAGACGCGAAATACGATATGATTCATATGGCTTCTAACCCTGATGCGTTGCTATTGCGGCGCTACAGAGGTACTAACTACCAATTATTTTTCACATTTCACCTTATTCTTCCCTTCTCTTCCCATACAATTTACAATACATATATATAATGCATTCTTTACATTCATTACAATGATCTAAGCATTCATAACAATAAAAAAAATATCAGCACTTATTTTTATTATTAAACATGTAACTACTTATTTTTAAAATTAATTTCATTAATTAAACTATTTATCAGCACTTAACTTATGTCAAACGGAGCCTACAGATAGAACTTAAACTCAATTCAATTTGTTTTATTAAAAGTGTTTTGTGAGGAAATGAATTTCCATTTTCCCACTATTTGATAATGAGAAAAAGACAGCAAAAAAAAAAATAATGTTAACAAAAGCTGCCTCTTGAAAAAATAAATTCCGCTTTTTGAACATTCATATTCTCTGGAATCTAGATTATGTTCTTTCAGTGTCTCAAATGATATATCAATTAACAAATACATGATAATGAATCATCTTTTTTTTAAAAAAAAATCTTTCTTAAACTTCAACAAAATATTTTCATCAAAATAAAAGAAGAAAATGGAAGTAGGACGAGGTGCAATGGTATTACTTGTATTACTGTCGCCACCAACCTTGCCAAACTGTTGCCTGTTGGCCTCGTTGAGGAAGCCGCCACTGATCACGTACTCAAGCTGATCCTTGAGCATAATACAATATGAGAAAAAAGACAAGCAAAACATCGCACGAACTCTTAGAATAAGATAATTTATCAATTATCATCTATCACCCAACTGAAGAAACCAGAATTATAAAATTCTATTTAGATCATGTCAAACCATTAAAAAACTTGAATGCATAAATACAATAGCTTACAATTGTCCATGCTAATGATCGGTGAAGAAAAACTTGACGGAATGACCTTCCTTAACAACACCAAGAATCTCTATCTTCTTTTCTCAAATGGAAAAAGCCAAGAAGATGACAACCTTTCAATAATTCTCCAGAAGTGTGTTTTGGGGACCATAACCCTTTATAATAAGCATCCTTTCATGTGAATTGAATTTTTACCCATCATAAAAATTCAATGCACCCTTTGGTCTCTTCAAATTATATTCCATATCATAACATATTAATTACTATGCCCAATATATATTGATCACTTTTATTTGGGTCTTATCTTATTTTGACAATAAATTAATTGCATAATTTACTTTCATATTAAACCCAATATTGGATATGATCCAACAATCTCCCACTTGGGTTATATATGAAACCATATAATTATACACCATAAGTACCAAAGTGAGCTCAGCTTTATTGTCAAAATCATAATTCAAAAATCAATCTTATTCATCGATATATCAATATAGGATCAAAGTAGTATTTGTCGCAATCACCGCAACTTAACTCGACAATGGTCACGTATATCAATATGATCAACGATAAGATCATAATATGAATGTGAAGCATGAAAGTTACATGCAACGTGATCATACATGTCTACTTTCAACTGGTCCACTTAAATTGAGATCAAACTTAAATAAAAGAGTTAACATAAAAGAAAACTAAACTGTATATATGCTGAAAGCAATAAAACAAAATGTTCATAACATGAGCATTTATAATTACAAACTTCCACTAAAACTAAACATCCTGAACCAAAATGACACACATACTAACGGTGTGCTCGAGAAACACCTTAGGTGGCAATCTCTTTGTAAGCGGATCCGCAATCATAGAGTTTGTCTCAATATGCTCAACAAATAGTAACTTTTTCCTCACTCTTTCTTTAACAACAATAAACTTGATATTGATGTGCCGGGATTTTGACGAGCTCTTGTTATTATTGGAATATGCAACTGCTGACTTATTGTCACAAAATAATTTTAATGATCTTTCAATACCATCTATTATGCGCAGTCCCATGACAAAATTTTCTAGCCAAATTCCATGATTAGATGCCTCATAACATGCGATAAATTCTGCTTCCATGGTGGAAGATGCAATAGTGTCTTGTTTAACACTCTTCCATGATATAGCACCCCCGACAAGCAAGTAAATGTAGCCTGATGTGGACTTCATACTATCTTGGCATCCAGCAAAATCGGAGTATGAATATCCAATGATCTCAAACTGATATGTTCTTCGATATGTCAACATGTGGTCTTTTGTCCTCTGTAAATATCGCAAGACCCTTTTGACAGCTTTCCAGTGATCCATTCTTGGATTACTTAGATATCTGTCTAATACCCCAGTAATGTACGCAATATTCGGACGCGTACAAATTTGAGCATACATAAGACTTCCTACTGTTGATGCATAAGGAATCTTTTGCATTTTCAATTTTTCAAAATCATTCTTAGGACACTGTTCGAGACTAAACTTGTCTCCTTTAGATATAGGAGTACTACCTGGTTTGCAATCTTGCATACCATATCTCTTTAGGATTTTCTCGATATAGAATTTTTGGGATAATCTTAGGATTTCTCGAGCATGATCTCGATATATCTGGATTCCCAACACAAAAGATGCATCACCAAGATCTTTCATCTCAAAATGACATAAAAAAAACTCTTGATTTTATGCAATAATCATGTATCATTTGTGGCAAGTAATATGTCATCCACATATAAAATTAAGAAAATATGCTTACTTCCGCAAAATTTATGATATACACAATTATTTGTTAAATTCATCTCAAAATCAAATGAGATGATAACTTCATGAAATTTGTGATACCATTGTCGAGACGCTTGCTTAAGTCCATAGATGAATTTCTTTAATTTATAAACCATAGACTTTGCATTACTAGATACAAAATATTCTGGTTGCACCATATAAATCGTTTCATCAATGTCACCATTAAGAAACACTGTCTTCACATACATCTGATGTAACTCAAGATCAAAATGAGACACTAATGCCATTATAGTTCTTAAAGAGTCCTTTGATGAAACCGGAGAGAAGGTCTCTTGATAATTGTAAAGTCTTGTGCGACAAGTCTCGTCTTATATTTTTCTACATTACCCTTTGAATCCCTTTTAGTTTTAAATAACCATTTAGAACCAACGGATTTTACACCTTCGGGCAATGGGACGAGATCCCAAACTTTGTTGTCATACATGGACTTCATTTCCTCATTCATGGCATCAATCCACTTTTGAGAATTAGGACTTTCCAAACCTTGACGGAGGTTGAATGGATCATCATCCATTATACCAATATCAAACTCATGTTCTTGAAGATACACAATGTAATCATGTGGCACTGCATTTCTCCTCTCTCTAGTGGATCTTCTTAATGACAATTATTCTTAAGGTTGTAGAGTTTGTTCTTCTGAAATAACATTCAATATAGGAGATTGTGCAACATTATCTTGAATAGTGACATTCTCATTATCAGAAATAAATTCTTGAGTAATGTCAATAGGAATCTCAATTGATTCCTCCTCAAAGATAATGTTCCTAATATTATCTCCTCCCTCAAACTCAACATCCTCAAAGAACCGAACATTACCCGTATCAAAAATTAATTTGCTCATGGGATCATAAAACTTATACCCCTTGGACCTTTCAGAATATCCAACAAAATAGCAACTGATTGTTTTAAAGTCCAATTTTCTCTCATTTGGCCTATAAGTCATAGCCTCAGCTGGACATCCCCATATATGAAAATGATTTAAACTAGGCTTTTTACTAGTCCAAATCTCATATGGAGTCTTTGTTGTTGCTTTTGTTGGAACTCTGTTCAGAATATATGCCGCAGTCTTAAGTGCTTCTCTCCAGAGTGATTCTACTAAGGTAGAATGACAAATCATGCTCCTCACCACATCTTTAAGTGTTCTATTTCGTCTTTTAGCTATACCATTCATGCTAGGAGAACCTAGCATGGTATATTGTGGGACGATGCCGTGTTCCTCTAGGAATTTAACAAAAGGTCCTGGACGTTGTTCTCCTGAACCATCATATCGACCATAGTATTCACCACCACGATCTGATCTGACAGCTTTAATCCTTTTGCCAAGTTGATTCTCAACTTCAGCTTTAAAATTTTTGAACACGCGTGTACAAGAAAAAGTCGTATTTTCGACGTACGTCCAGTGACTGTGACTTTTCATGAATAAGATATAGATAGCCATATTTAGAATAGTCATCTATGAAACTTATAAAATATCGTTGACCATTCCATGCAGCTGAAGGAAATGGTCCACAAATATCTGTATGTATAAGTTCCAAAAGATCTGTAGTCTTGTTGGCTCCTAATACTTTTTTATTGGTTTGTTTCCCTTTGATACAATCAACACAAATGTTGAATGCTGAAAAATCTAAGGGATTGAGCATTTCATTTGACACAAGTCTTTCTATTCTCCTTTTGGAGATGTGACCCAATCTCTTGTGCCATAGCATAGCTGAATCCTCATTAGTTAACTTTCTCTTAATGCCTCGAGTAGTATGCAGAGTTTCATGATATGAAGCAATAGAATCAAGTAAGTAAAGATTATCACAATAAGATAAAGAATCATAATCAATTAATTTTGAATCATGAAACAAACTGAATTTTCCATTTCCAAATGAACAAAAATAACCAAATTTGTCCAATACAGAAATAGAAATTAAATTTCGTCTAAAAGATGGTACAACAAAAGTTTTATGTAAATCCAAATACGTTCCAGACTTTAACAATAATCTAAACTTTCCAATTGCTTCAACTTCAACTTTCCTGCCATCACCGACATAGATGTATCTTTCACCATCATTTGGCTTTCCGTAATTCAGACAACCCTGCATAGACACACTTATATGAGTTGTTGCACCGGAATCTAACCATCATGTGTGTCTAGGTACTGAAGCTAAATTAACCTCAGAACAAACCAAATTAAGAAATGTACCTTTCTTTACACGCCAGCATGATAATTGATACATTCTTTCTTTTGATGACTTGTTGCACCACAGAAGAAGCATCCATTCTTATTTTGTTATTTATGTTGCTTCTTTTGTGGTGATGCGTCCGCAGCATCTTTCTGAACTTTCCTTTTGAGTCCCTTCTTCTTTTCTTTAGAAGTAGTAGCCAAGTGAGCACTTTCTGTCTTTTCTTACTTCAATCTTTCCTCCTCCTGAACACAGTGAGAGATGAGCTCATTTAAGGACCAAGAGTCCTTTTGGCAATTATAGCTCACCTTAAACTGACCAAATTGTACAGGAAGGGATAAAAGAACCAGATGCACAAGCAAGTCTTCAGATAAATCCAACTTGAGTGCTTTCAATTTTGAAGCAATATGAGACATCTCCACGATGTACTCCCTAATATTTTCTTTGCCATGATACTTCATTGAGATTAGATTTGCTAAGAGTGTCATGATGTACTCCCTAATATTTTCTTTGCCCTGATACTTCATTGAGATTAGATTTGCTAAGAGTGTACTTGTTTCTGCCTTTTCATTCTTAGCAAATCTTTTCTCAAGGGCTTCAAGAAAATCTTTGGCTGTGTCCATATCTTCTAACATAGTGCCACTGAATGCTTCTGGAATGGCATGCTTAATTATCATTAGACTTATACGATTGGATCGTTCCCACTTCTCCAACTCCCTCCTTTCATCAGAGGTACTCACATCAGTAATTTTTGTGGGTTTTGGGATCCTCAAAGTATAGTCCAAATCCATGACTCCAAGAGTAATATTAACACTCTCTCGCAATGCCTTAAAATTTGTGCCACTTAACATTGGAATGGAGTTGATGCTCGCATTGATATTAGTGACAGGTGAAGAAACTGAACAGAGAACAAAATAAATATAAGTATTACATTAAACAATAACAAAATATAAATATGGGCAAACCTCATTCAAAGATATAGATACAACATTAATATTTAGTCTTTGGACAGAAATATTAACTTGCAAGTAATATCTTAATCATGGTAATAATAAAAAAATGATAATAAAATAACATGTCAAATAATAAATTTTCCTTTGGATCAATTTATTACTTACATGTAACACCAAATAATTATCACAAATATTACCACAATTCTATATATTACAATTTCAAATATTAAGTTTCCTTTGGGCCACTCAATATTTGACTAGTAATAAATAGATCATTATTTACATTTTAAAATAAATCATACTACACAAAAGAGGTTACTTTGGTAACATATTGTGCAATAATAATTTATTTCAAACTATATAAGAGACCCACGTTTATTTCTGATTTATTATTAATAATAATGATAATAAATATGAGAAATAAAACAATAGATAATATTGAGTTATTTCATTCCATGCACACCCATGCAAGCTTTTTGACTTGAATAATATCAATAATCATTGAAGATAAAACATTATGGGCAAAATGTCGAAAAAGTCATACTGGATACATAAAAAAAATGTTGTACAAAATATAATAATAGATTGTTGTCTACTGTACATCCGAAAAGAGTAAGAGAGAGAATAATAATAATAAAACCTTCAATTTATCATTAATGCGACATCAGTGGGAAGCATAATGAACAGAAAAAAAATGCAAATAGTATGCACATGTGTAGATAATCCAAGTCCATCATTATATACAACAACAACAACAACAAAGCCTTATCCCACTAGGTGGGGTCGGCTACATGGATCATACGACGCCATTCCGCTCTATTAGTAACCAAACCTTTCGGTATATTATTCACCAATAGATCTTGCTCTATTAGTTCGCCAAGTGTCCGTCTTGGCCTCCCTCTCCCTCTTTTAATCGGACTCCAGATTATTTGATCTACTCTTCTTACTGGCGCATCTAATGGTCTTCTCTGAACATGACCAAACCATCTCAAGCGATTCTCTACCATTTTCTCACTAATAGGAGTCACTCCGACTCGTTCACGTATATGGTCATTCCTAATCTTATCTAATCTTGTATGACCACACATCCATCTCAACATCCTCATTTCGGCTACCCCCACTTTACGTTCATGTTGTCCCTTCATAGCCCAACATTCACTACCATATAACACTGCTGGCCTTATAGCAGTACGATAGAATTTTCCTTTAACTTTGTTGGGTACTTTTCTATCACAAAGAACTCCAGTGGCTTTCCTCCACTTACACCAACCAGCTTGAATTCTATGATTAACATCGTCATCAATCTCACCATCTTGTCTTACAATTGATCCTAAATATTTAAACTTTGTCACTTGAGGAATTATATCCTTCCCTAACCTAACTTTCAAATCGTCTCTAAGTTGTTTATTTGTGAAATTGCTATGCATATATTCTGTTTTATTCCTACTTAAACGAAAACCCTTTGGCTCCAACGTATTTCTCCATATTTCCAATTTTGTATTAATCTCTTCTCTTGAATCCGCTAAAAGTACTATATCATCCGCAAATAGCATGCACTTAGGTACCTCCTCTGTGATACTCTCGGTTATAGCATCGATAACTAAGTTAAATAGATACGGGCTTAAAGCTGATCCTTGATGTAGGCCAATTCCTATAGGAAATTCAGTTGTCTCACCTCCGGGTGTCCTAACCCTAGTCAATGCCCCATCGTACATATCTTGTATTACCTTAATGTAGGCCAAGTCCATCATTATATATTTAGTTAAAATCAAATATTCCACATAACGAAAGTTTTACATAAATAAATGCATATCACATGTCCAGAAATATAAATGAATAGTTTTATATCATTATCCCATAAAAGAAATGTCCTCACATTATTAGTGCAACCTTTTACAAAACATGCCGAGAGTCAAACAAGATATCAGAATGAATACTATTCATCCATGATTTGCATGCATTCATAAAAAATAGGGTATCTAAATTACATGATGAAAACAACTGCACTAATTATGTGTATTACATCTTGAAAACATTCAAAGGTTTCATGTATGCACGAGAAAAGGAATGCGCAGACACGTAGACGAGAATGAAGAGCAAGATGGAACATAAAAATAATGGAGAGCCCATCAGTGGAACAAGTGATTGCATGTTGTTTAACTTTGTACGTGCCTCGATAGCTCAAACAAGGCATGCAGAATGTACAACAAGATAAACAAACATTTAAACTGATGCACAAACACATATATGCCAAGTTTCATGCATGACATGCGGCAGAAGCATAAATAAAAAAAAATTCAGAAAAGATCACTGTCGGCAGAAACTTTTAATCTGAAAATTATATTTTTCTAATGATTTAACATGTTGGCTCTGATACTAATTGAAGAAATTAGAATTATAAAATTCTATTTAGATCATGTCAAACCATTAAGAAACTTGAATGCATGAAATGGCGGCTCTTCGATCTGGTCAAAACTAAATCTCACTGAACTGACATGCAGCTTCGAGGTCTATATATAACTGCAGGGACTATGAACATGCACCAAGTAAACTCCACAGCTAATTGATCAGAGACGTAAAGCTAAAAATAGTAGTCTTGTAGCTGCTCATTACTTGATCATCAGTAGCAGTGATGGCTGCCGAGAGATCATCTCCCAAGTTTCCCCACCTTTGTTTTCTGTTACTGGTGGTCGTGGGTTACTCCTTGGTCGTCACGGCGAGAGGGGCGAGACCTCTCATGGCTGCCGCCGGGGAAGGAGCTGGCGGGTGGCTCGGAGACGACGGAGATTGGATGGCCGGATTGGTGCTCCGTGGGGTCAAGTCCGGAGGCCCGAGTCCGGGAGCTGCAGGCCATCACCGATTCGTCGACTTCCATGGCATGTGGAACTCGGGCCCGAGTGCGGCAGACGGCCACGGATTCAGCTTGAACGGCGGCATGAAAAACTCAGGCCCGAGCCCCGGAGATGGCCACTGAACAGGGAGCTAGCTCTCAGTAGAACTATTCTTGCTGCTTATATATGCATCATTAAACTGCATGTAAAGTGTGAAAGTTGAGTGTATCGTAATAATTGAATTTCAATAATAAATTCCATTATTCTTTGATTTTGACATATACACGTATAAGATAGTAATATCTCGTAAGTATGTTCTTCTATAATTTAAATTAAATCAGTCTTGTCAGACCCGGCCTGGCCGGATCGGTCGGACCAGTGTCCAGAGCTTAAAGCGGTCCACGAGTCGGTTGAACTCTGGGGAAGAGTTTGATCCATTTTGAGCCGATCAAAATTCGAGTTCAACTGGCCGACCCGACGAGTTTGACCAATTCGGTCGGATCAATTTTTAAAATAAAAAAATTAAAACATAAAAAAATATTAAAATATTTAGACATATTATATATATTTATATATATGCTTGAAATTTATATTTTAATATCCTCTTTTCACATATATAAAATTGTTTCAAATATTTTTTTTATTTATAACTATCTCATAAGAATTTTTTATTTATGTTGATGACTTAATTTATGTTACTTTATTATATTATTTTACTTTATTATACTATATTTCATATTTTTTGTTGAATAAAATATTATATATTAATAATATTATAACGATCTCTTTAACTTATGTTATTCTTTTATTAATTTATATTATCCGATTTGATCCGGTCCGATCGGTTTGACCTCGTTCGCTGATCAATCCGGGTTGATGGTCGGGTCGGGTCTTATATTTAGATATCCTATATAGTTTCATGCACTAAAACTGCAACGTCCTTTACCTGCTGAAGAAGAAGAAGAAGAAGAAGAAGAAGAAGAAGAAGAAGAAGAAGAAGAAGAAGAAGAAGAAGAAGAAGAAGAAGAAGAAGAAGAAGAAGAAGAAGAAGAAGAAGAAGAAGAAGAAGAAGAAGAAGAAGAAGAAGAAGAAGAAGAAGAAGAAGAAGAAGAAGAAGAAGAAGAAGAAGAAGAAGAAGAAGGTTGCTTTCCCACTATGTTGGTTGGGAACAATTCCTGAATTCCTGAACTGTCAGGTCCATGAGTCTTCTTTTGTAGTCGAAAAAGAATTACCATCTTGGAGATTAATTTGTTATTATCAAAACGTATATGATGCTTCGGACCAATGTTATCAAAATCGGACCAGACCGATCGGTTCAATCGCGAATCGGCCAAAAATTCGGTTCGATTTGATGTTAAAACCGATTTTAGCATGGAATCGAGATAAATCGGTTGAACCGGTTCAACCTGGTTCAATGTAAATTTTGAAGAATAAAATTAAAAAATGATAAAAAAGGAAAAAGGAAAGAGATATATAACAAAGGTAAAAAAGGGAGGGAATATGACATGTCTAAAATTAAATAGGAATTGAAATAAAAAAGGTAAGTTTTTAAAATTGAATAACATTAAAATAAAAAATTATCAAAGGGCATAAATAAAGAAAATAAAAACGAAAGTATTAAAGAAAAAGAGAAATAACAATAATTTAAGATGAAATTTATTAATATAGCATCTATCATCAATGAATAATAGATATTAAATTAATAATAATTTATTTATATTTATATTTTATCATTATTAAAAATTTTAATAAATAAAAATATGTTATATTAAATTTTAACATTATTAATAGGTTATTAGTACAATATTCATATACTATATCATATAATTTATATTATATCTTTATAATTATTATAAATAATATTTTTTAATAAAATCCGATTCCATTTGGTCGAACCCGATCAGACCGGTCCAACCGTGACCTAGTAAAGAGCCCAGTCTGTTCGTCGGTCCGATTTTGAAAATATTGCTTTGGACCTCTCACTCACCATAACACCTCAAAAATTTTAGAATATTAAAGGAAATAAATAGTTATATATATATATATATTACAATAAATTTTAAAAATGACATTTTATTATGGATAATTAAAAGTTGAAAAGAAATAAAAGTATAGTTAGAAAAAAGGTATAAAAGAAGAAAAAAAAAGTAAGTATTAACTAGAATAGATGTTGAGATTAGATTAGGATTAGGTATTCAAAAAATTTAATTTTGAATCTAAGTAATTTAATATACTCTTAACGAAACTTAATTTAAGATTAAAAAATATCTAGAAATTAAAATAATAATATTTTAGTATTTTTAATTCAATAATGATAAAATAAGAATAATAAATTAGTATTTTAGAACACTATTCACGCTTTTATTTTTTTATTTTCAAACTTTTTTAAATGACATTTTTCTTCAAATCAAATTTTTCCTTCTAATATTTCCTCTCTCCTGTATTTCTCACATACAATATTTTAGATATTAGATATAATTTATTATAAAAAATTATTTTAATATTATTTTATTATATTGTGAATTCTTTATGTTTTGTTAACAATAATTTAGTATGAATATTATATAATATATTTTAATAATATATTTTTAAAAAATTAATATAAATTTTAATTTATACTAAATATATATTAATTGATAAATTATATTTTATATATAATTTCTATATTTATTTAAACACTTACTAAAATTAATTTTCCGTTTTATTATTAAGTTTAACTTCATCAAAATACATTATGAATTAATTTATCAATTTAATAATTCACATATTTTTAAAAGAATTATAATTTTTGTAACAGCCCTCTTAAGCTCATAGTAGAAGTTGGTTATACTTTTTGTAACAGCCCTCTTAAGCTCATGCTTTGAGCTTTCGATGTGCACAAATTTAAAAATGGGCCTTTAAAACTTATAAGTTATAAGTCCATAATTATTTTCTTCACTTTTTAAATATTTTCTCATATCATTAGTGGAAATTTAATACTTTGCGTTTTTTTTCTAAATCACCCAAAGGTCAAAACGTACTAAAACGATAGAATTTGAATTTTCATAACAGTCTTAGGGGAGTTAATCTCCAGTTAGAGAGAGTTTTAACAGAATCATGCAAGAAATTAATTACATATTGAAGGTGAAATTGCTTGACTCGAGAGTCGAAACACATATGCTTTTCAGGTATGCGTTGCTAAAATTGCATTAATTCTTATATGATGTGAATGCTAAAGAAATAATAAGTTTAGAAGGAAGATAAATGTAACAATTATAAATAGAATAAATTAATGCTAATATGTATCAAAATGAAGATTATTTGCTAAATTGAGAAGCATAACGTTTATCAACGTATGGCATTTGATTAATACTAATAGATGATCGGGTTATCATTCACCACCACGTTGGACCTAATTGATGAAGTCAAACTTATTTTCAAACAATTCCTTTTTATACTTTAAAATTACTTTTCATTCTTAATTTTCCTTATGATTTCGCCTTTAAACGATTTCTTTTTTTTTTTAAATGCCTATTTCGATTTTGTTCTCTATGCCCAATTTCTCTCCTTTCGACAAATACATATTCGTTGGAAATTCAAATGGCCGAATAATATAATAAAATATTATCGTTACGGTGATGCTAAGTGCGTGGTGCATACGTGGCAAGTTTCGACGGACATAAATCCGTCGGAAGCTTTGACCGATACAAATTCGTCGAAACCGTTCATATTATAAAGTAGCTGGCGATATTCAAATTATATTTTATTGCCGTTACAGGGACGGTAACTGGCTTAAACGACTTCCGACGGATACAGGTACCTCAGAAGTTTTGGCGGCGGGAGCCGTCCGAAGACGCGATTATAAATCCGAGCCCTCTTTATTTCTGCGCATCTCTTTCCCGTCTCAGACCGTTGCTGCGCCTCCTCCCCCGCCCCGGCCCCCGGCGACCGTGTCCGTCCGTTGCTGTGCCTTCTCCCACGCCCCGGCCTCTGGCGACCCGTCTCCGTTCGTTGCTGCGCGTCCTCCCCCGGCCCCGCGTTCGGCGACCCATCTCTGACTCCAGGTTCTCCGGCGACACATTTCCCCCCTCTTCCCCCCTCTCCGGTCGCCGCGCATCCCGAGCGGCCGCAGCAAATCCGGCCGCCGCGCGTCTAGAACCGCCGACAGCGACTGGATCGCGGCCGCTGGCGACCGTGTTTCGGCCGTAACGACCAGATCCGGCCGCTGACGACCGCATTTCGGCCGCAACGACCAAATCCGGCCGCCGCGCGTCCAGAACCGCTGCAAGCGGCCGGATCCCTTGTCGAAACTTTAATATATTACTAGTATGACCCCCTGTGCGGGAAGTGCGACAGCAAAATTAACAGTGTTACAATAATCATTACAATAATCATGTATTTAGTAATTAACATTTTTATTTATAGTTTAACTAAATAAATAAAGGTATTTAAACTTAAATTTATGAAATACACAATATTTATGCTTGCTTTAATTATTTATTTACTTAATCATTTGTCCATTTAATTAAAAAACATTATCATGTCTATACAATATAAAAATATTTGTTCACTAACGTATTTTTAAAGTGAATTATAAACGTTAAAGTCAAGCAAATAAATTATTATTTTTGCAAATAAAAACAATATTTAAAAGTTTTTACGGTTTAAATCATGATAAGTCTTATTTTATGAAACTAACTGATGGCATGCACAATTCAAATCAGTGACCAGTGACTCAATTCTTATTTGTATGTTTCATCTCACTCTTTTCTTATTACCACAATCATAGAAGAGAATCAAACAAAGATCAAATTGTAACTCAATTCATAAAAAATATTATTCTAGACAACTAATGGATGCAATGTGTTTTCATATTGTGACCAACTCTTGATCTGATTATTTTGTACTATCATATTACTTTTCACCATTTTCTTTCTACCACAATTACATAAAAGAATTAAGACATAACCCAAATCATGGGAGTCTCATTAAACTTTCTCAAATGGAGAATGGTAATGTGATGGAAACACAGTTGATCATTTTTTTGTAACCATTGCAAAAATTCAATGGCAACACTTTCTTCTTTTTTTTCATATGCAATCTTATATCATGAATGCTATATAATTGATAGCATGAACAGAATGAAAGATTACTTCTGTCTAATCTTTCACAATTTGTGCCAATTTTATTTAAAATTATGAACTATTTTCCACTATGTGAATAAAACAGGCAAGACATGCATGGATGTAAGACAAATAAATTTGTATTTAATAAAATGTTGATTAATATAATAATTAGTTTAAATATCAAAGTGAACTTCACATCTATTGAGGTTTAAATGTGCATTGTTTCTTTATATGTTTCATTGTTTCTTCCTATGATACATCTACATTTAAAGCTAATATTTAGATTACTGACCCTATTGCTTTTTAGTGTGGTTGTGACTTGTTAGTACAGTTATTTGGTTAGTCTAAAAAAAAACAAATACATTATTCATAAAAACCATACATATGGAGATGCACGTGCATACTTAAAATAACCAAATTAATATAGTAGCAAGATGACAAATGAAGATTAAATTATTAAAATTCTTATCTTTTAGTGAAAAAAATATTTAATATGAAAATTTATAATTTAAATTTTGTTAATATTGTCATATAAATAACAAAAAACTGATATATTATTATACAATTATATTTAAAAGTAATATCAAACCTATTTATCATAAAAAATTTTAAAAAATAACTAATATTAATTATGATGACAATGGAATTATTCTAGCATTTTCTAAAATCATGATAAAAATTAAATTTGAAAAACAAAGAATTTCACTTGACAATGAATTATCATCCCGTCTTTTACCTTACAGAAATTCCATGTTACTCCACAAAACTAACACCTAACTGATATTTTTATACACAAATATTTCTTATTATCCCCTAGTTTGTAACGACATTGAATTTCATTAAAAAATAATGTAGTACAAATAATATAATATTTGAATAAAAATTGAATTTATCTAATAGGTTGCATGATTTTTCAACTCTTAAACTGGTGCCAAAATAATGATAACAATAATTGTACCTAGCATGCCAGAAGGTTATAAATAAATAAACAACATTTTACTAAATAAAATTACATAAAATAAGAACATATTTTTTTTGGCATCTTGTTCACTACGCATCCATCACATTATAGTTTTTATGATATTAGTGAATATTTTGGAATTATTATGGTTATAAAATGGATGGATGTTGAATTAGTTTATCATATTATATTTAGTAAAAAAAATTGTTGTCATAAATATTTTTTTTACATATTAGGAACATTTAAATTGCTTTCTTAAGTTTCGCAAATAAGCTTGTGAGTTCAGTGATCCATATCTATAAGGAATGTGTTCGTCGTTATATTAATTTAGAAATATTTTTTTATTAATTAATATTTTTATTTATAATATTAACTTTGTATTTTATATACAAATAATTCTCTAATGTCTTCTAATGGTAAAATAATTATTAGCATGCACTCATCGCATGGCATGTGACAGAATACCCTTTCCCTTTTATGATCACTCCACTACTACCATCACGAATAAGATGAATAAAAATGAATAACTTGAATTATAAAAGCATTAAACGTCTTCTTATATGAATAAAAATGAGTTATTTTTTGTCAAAAAAAAAAAGAAAATTCATAAAATGATTGAATTTGAAACATATTTGTTCAAATCATTTGTAAAGAAAATCGTTTGTTGGATCGTCGCAGAAAACTTTTCACATTTGTACAATATACATTATATTATATCTAAGAATGATCAATATCACTAATAAAATTGTGTTGCGAAGATATTCCTAAATGCAACATAAGAATGTTTTCATCAGTGAATTTTATAATCACATTTAAAAATAATTCATGTCTTGTCTCTATGCATAACAAATGAAACTTACTTTGAAAGAAATTAGGAGATACATATATTTGCTTAACTAATACTATTTCATCTCCCAAAAGAAAGAAGCTCATGGAAAATAAAGAATGTGGAGAATATTAATGATGAGAGCAAGTATTAAATATATCAATGGAACAAAATTTGTATAGAAAAATTTATAACACGATAAAAGGATTAATTTTGTTTAAAGATAAGATCACAATACTTTTACCAAAAAAATGACCATGTCAAAACATACTTACCATTTAATCATACGGAGTGATGAACGATGTTGGTTTCCATCTCTAGAATTGTTTTTCTCTAAAGATGAAGTGATGGATGATTTGCATCATGATTAACTTTTGACTCAATGCTTCATTGTATGCTCATACTTTTTTCATCATAATCGTATAAAAAACTGAGTCAAGAGTAAAATCATGATGCATACTTATACTATTCAACATTATAAAATGGAATTTGCGAGTGGAACACATGACGAAATGAGTGGGCTTTCCCTTTGCATTTATAGTGCAAAAGATGGTAAGATGGTACATTTTTCTAAATCATAGCTGCTCTGGTTTTAGTTTCTTATTTTACTTTATTTCAAACTTTAATTAATTGAAATTTTTTAATATGAATAAGTAAATATTATGCAACTGTTGTTGGAAACTAACTAATATGAATACTAATAAATTTTATATGTTATCTGAAAAATTAAATATTATTTTTCAAAAGAGAATGTTCATCAATTCAATTGGTTATAATTTAAAGATAATAAAGGTATTTGCATGTTGAGTATTTTAACGAAGTTGTGAAGGAATGGTTATTGTTATACTTTTATTTTGGATTTATACTATTATAACAATTATTATATATTGAGTATTTTAATATTTTTGGGAATACCCAGTGAAATTTCCTTGTCCATAAATATTTTTTTAATATTGAATGTTTACATTTTACGATTCCTACACGCTAATTATTAGATGGAGGAGTACTTGCATATATACATTAGTTATTATTTATAATATTTTTCCAAAAAACTTTTGTACATGGCACAATTAGACGGTTACACATTCTATTATACTATAAATATTAATTAATATTATAATATATACTCTAAATATATTTGTAAAATATTTTGTTATGGACACATGGCAGTATATTATGATGACAAATGTCATCTTCTTATGAAAAATACTCTTTTTTTAATATAATATAGATTTTAAACTTTTAAATATTAGGATATACGTGAGATGGGTAATTTTGTCATTCGATAAAGCTAAAAAAATTGAAAATAACGTAACAGATCTTAACGGATAAACTGAAAAATGCGGGACGCTACAGTGAGTGAGTTCGAAAGGCAGGGACGCAAAAAATCGGTTTTGACCTTGTTTTTTTTTTTTTCAACTTACCTTTGGCGCCCATTGTGCCCTAAAGCACCCATGCGAGCTCTTCCTTCTGCCTCATTCTGCAGGATTCCGGATCTGTAGCTCTTTTGCCCTCAAAATCGTCATCCGAAAGGGGGGAGAAGGTTGCTACCGTCACATATAGGAATTGTTGCCGTAGGGAGATCGAAAACTAGTGTCGATTGTGCAGAATTTCGATCCGTCGCTGGTGAGTGCGTAATACCGTTCCTTGTTTTTGAATTAGACTTGAGTTGAGTTTCTTCCAGATCTATTGGTTCCGACTTTGGTGGGTAATGGTGGATAAACATGATAGAAGGTTAAGATTGTAGGCAGAGGATTGCAGAATGAGAGAGTTGTTTTGTGTTCGATTATACATCAGTTGCTGGCGCCTTCAGTTCGTGAATCTTCACACAGGTTCCATTTGGGATTCTTCTGATGTCTGGTTCTTCTTGATAACTGCCTGAATGCTCGTTAATCCTGCCGCTCACCTCCTGCTGCGGCCGTCACCTACTCCTACCGCTGTTGCGTTCTGCCTCCAACCGCCTGCTTTTGCTGCTATTCTTCGCCCTCTTCCTCTCGTTCTTTCTCCCTCCCTCTCTGTCTCCCTCTCCTCAAACCCTCTTCTCGTAAGCGGCCCTGTCGCAGGTTTTCACCCCCTCTCTCTCTCCCCCCTCGGGAGCAGGTTCAGTTCCACTAAGCCATAGACGATTTTTTTCTTTTACCTCTATCTTGTTTTGTCCGTCATTCGGCTCTGACATAAGTCAAGCTGATGTACAGAATCACATTTCATATTGGTTGAAATGGAAACGGATAAGGAGTGGAGCCTGGCAGACTTCGAGATCGGAAACTTCATCGGTGAAGGCAAGTTTGGCAAGGTCTACCTCGCCCGAGAGAAGCAGGTACTGTGCCATGCTTTAATTACACTTATATTATGTTCTTTGTCAATCTAATTTTCATCCAAAAGGTCTCACCAATGTGCTTTTTTACAATTTGTTTCACATTTTTGTTTCCATTCCCAATTAAAAGGCCTTATCCTTCTCATTCTTTATGTATCTTTTTGGTCGATTTGGCCTCCCCTTTCCCTAGTATGTTGAAACATCTCCTCTTTCCATCCAATTGATATAATTTTTCATCACTATGATGTCTGATTTTGGTTTTCCAATTGAAAAATTTCTTCTTTCTCATGCATTTTTGTTTTCTGCATCGATTTTGCTTACCGGATCTATTTCCCATAAACTTTCTTGTCTTTCTGATGTAATTCAGTACTCTTTCGATTGAACCTCCATATTCTATCTCACTTCTGATAGCTCTTTTTTTTTTTGTGTAAAAGGTGCTACTTGTTCATGAAGGACTGCTTGGAATATTAACTCTGACATCGATGTTACAATGAACGGTTTTAAACTGCACAAAAGTATTTCCTTAGTTTTTGAGAAAGTTGGAAGAACTGAGGAATAATATGATGTTTGATGTTGCACATTATCTATTTCCAAATTTAATCATCATGTCAGCTGATAATTTCGTTTTCTCCATTTTGATTCCATTTTATAAGCCTTCTAACTGACAGTTACAACATTTATAATCTTATTCTCTTATAGTTCGGGCTTTTGACCTAGGCGTGGTTTTAGCACTGTTAGTTACAAATTTATTCAATTAGTCATAACAAAAGATCTCGACTTTCTCACAAAGTTGTGCCTTTTTGCTTGGTTTTTGCTATTAGAGTGGATATGTGGTTGCCTTGAAGGTGATCTTTAAGCAGAAGCTGGAGAAGTACCGCTTCCATGCCCAACTTCGTCGCGAGATTGAGATCCAGCACAATCTCAATCACCCAAATGTCCTCCGACTCTTTGCTTGGTTTCATGACGAGTCCCGCATCTTCTTGGTCCTCGAGTATGCCGCACGTGGTGAACTCTACAAGCTCCTCAAGAGGCTGCAACATTTTTCTGAAAGACAAGCTGCCACGGTAACTTAACTTCTCTTTCATGAGAACTGTTGCATCTTTGCAGGTAAATAAATTTGAGCATTACAATTTCTTTGAACTATTTGTCTTGGTAGTATATTGCGAGCCTTGCAGGAGCATTGGCCTATTGCCATCAGAAGCATGTGATCCACAGAGACATCAAACCTGAAAATTTGTTGCTTGATATTGAGGTGAACATCTTTACATAGCTGGAAATGTTGATGACTTTGGTAGTCAATTTCTTTTTCCTGCAGGTTTGCTTTCTTTAGCTTTGGCTTATAACTTAATCTGAAATGGTAAAGTGAAGGGCACTGCGGTCACAATTGCTGCACTTCTTTTTCTTATGTAACAATAGGTGGCTAGGAGCTACTTCCTGTCTGAGTTTTAAATGTTTTGTAGGACTATTAAACCACTAAATTCAGTCTCATTTTAGAGAAAGAAGGTTTTAGTGTCAAATTTGGACACCCATCCATAATATTGATTGTGTAATTGTGTTAATTACATGACAGAAGTGTTAAAAATACAACTCCAATTTATCAAGACCTTAGCATGTTGCACAACATTATCTACATGGCACCTCCCTCTCCTAAAACTGCACCAAAGGGCCGATTGTAATGCCAAAGGTTTTGCTCTATCCCTTCTACAGATATATTCTAGCATTTTTTTAATTAAAAAACCTTCAACAAATTGAAAGCCAAATGGGCATCTCTGAACTTGTGTCAAGCTAATTGCACCCTGCACTCCAACCAAACTTCCTTTGCAATGGTAGTGATATCTTCTTCCTAAGAAGTACATGGACCAGAATAACTCTCTGAGCGTGCCCGGTAACTCTTTGTCACTAACCTTTGTTGTCTTAGTAGCCAAGCAGAAAACCTATTTTTTGAAGGTACTCGACCTCCAAATTAGTCTAGAATTATCGCTCCTTATGTTATCCACTAATCTATCTCAGTCACCAGGTAGAGGTAAGCGGCCTTCATTGTGTACCGTGCAATGTCCATATCCAATTATCTCCTTTTGAGAAGTCCATTGTGACATCGTTAATCAATCCCAATAGTGTACTGATCTCCTCCACTTGAATATCAGAGAAAATAGACCTAAAAGAAGGAACCATCCACCACCAGTACTATCCGCCAGTGAAGTCCAATAGGAAGAGACATTTGGTAAGCCATGGGAAAGAATATGCAAGACAACGGTGTGTTGACTAATTATCATCCTTGGACAAGACATCTGTTCCTTGATCTAATTGCTAAAGAGAACTGTCAAACCCTTGGTAGAATCATCGGCGTACTGCTTCACATTGATGTGCTTCCCCTCGGGAGTATAGTTCCAAGTTCCCGAGATACACATCTCCCACAGCAAACCCATGGTCTTTTCCACGTAGCTGCAATTGTCCATCGTCAATATTTAAAATGACATTGAAGTTTCCACCTAATAGCCAGACATCAATGTTGAATAACTTTGTTTCTAATCGTAGTGGTATTTCGGTTAAGACCTATCGGTGTTCAACATTACTAGCCTGACTAATCTATTGTTTGGTCGGAAGTGAAAAACTAAATCCTGATATAGTTGGTGACTATAGAAATTGAACTTGGGATTACCAACACTTCTCACCTTTCAACTTTTAGACTCACCAACCATGTCAACCAAACTTGGTTGATTGTAGTGGATTTTTTTGGGATAAATTGGTGCTGTTTATTTCTAGTATTGATGTCAATGCAGGATACTTGCCAACTCCTTTTCTTTTTACTTGCATGATATATACCTTTTATTAACTGAATATTTGCTTGTATCACAGGGTCTGTCTTCTTTTACCTTGCATGATATATACCCTTTTTAAGAAAGGGGAGGATGGCTAGTAATAATTAATCATCCATTATTATTACTAAATTATAACTCCGCCTATGTTTTATAGCCGGTCCCAAGCCCGGATAAAGGAGGAGGGTTGTGTTAGGCCCCGACAGCCAGCATAAAACCCTGTCGAATCTCATCCATGTAGCCGACTCCACCTAGTGGGATAAGGCTTTGTTATTGTTGTTGTTGTTGTATTATTCCTAATTTAAAAGGAGATATTTACAGGGTCGACTTAAAATTGCTGATTTTGGATGGGCTGTGCAGTCCAATTCTAAACGTCACACCATATGTGGGACAGTTGACTATCTGGCACCAGAAATGGTAGAGAAGAAGGAACATGATTATGCTGTTGATAATTGGACTTTAGGGATCCTTTGCTATGAATTTCTTTATGGTGTTCCACCATTTGAAGCTGAGGACCAATATGACACACTCAGGAGGTAAAATGTATGCTTTCAAATATCCATGTTACAAGTTCCTCCGACATGAGTGCTTGATGTAATTTTTTTTGGACCAGGATAATGAAAGTTGACTTGAAATTCCCTTCCAGCATTCATGTATCTGCTGAAGCTAAGCATCTCATCAGCAAAGTAAGGTTCAAAATTCCAAGGAATGCATTTATCAACTATTAAACAGGCATGAAATTCATCTTGTTTCATTTAAATTCACAGCTTCTGGTGAAGGACTCATCTAAGAGGCTCTCTCTAGAAAAAATATTAAAACATCCTTGGATCGTCAAGAATGCGGACCCTTCCGGCAGTTGTAATGAGTGATGGTGTATGGAGAAAAAACATGCTCAAATGAAATACCTTGCTTTAAATCATGCCAGGAACATGCTTTCAAGAGTGCTAATAGAAGTTCATGTGGACAGCTCTACCACTTGCTGTCGGCTGATTGCATCTCTTCCTATTGCCCTAGGGCTGTTATTGTAGTTCAAATGCCGTGTTCAAATATGTGTCCATGTGTGGCACTTAAAAAATTGCAAACATGAACGTGTGCTTTGGAGAAAAAGAAACAAATGCCCCTTTAACAAAATTGTGAATTGCAATTTAGAAAGGCTTTTTTTCTACTTTTATGTTTCTGTTTTATTCCTCTCTGACGATGACATGTGCCCAGCCAATATTTCCTCGACCACCTTATCGTCATGTGGATTAATATTTATGTTGCTGATTCTGTTTTCTTTTATTTTTCAGCTGCACATTCATGTAGCAGGTAGGTAGCTGTCCGTGTCAGTAGTTATGTCGGTATATACTCATATATCAGTAGTTTGTCGTTTTCTGTTAAAGTTTACTATAAAACACAAGAGGTGGTTGTATGTTTTTTCCATTGGTTCTGAATGAAAAGAATCCTGTGGCTTCCTCCCAAATCTTTTTCCTCTGCGGTCAATTTCAATGGTGGGAATCATTGACATGGTATCAGAGCCTACTCAAGCATCATCAGATCTGATTCGGTTTGTCCTGTTCAACTCGTTCTTAGACTTTGATTGATTTTTGTGTCTGCTCATCAAAGGTCTGTGTTTGTTCTTGGTCGTCTAGATCTGGATCTTGAGATTTACTGTGTATTTTCCAGTAATTCTTACATCCTATTGTGTATTCAATGTCGACCGTTCCTGAATCCGCTTCTGTTTCTTCTGGATCTATGAATACATCTTCTGCTGCTAGTATTGATGCTACGAATCCCATATTTTTGAGCAATTCAGATATGCCTGTTTTAGTTATGATATCAGAGAAGCTAACTGGTTCAGAAAATTATGCTGAATGGAGTAGTGCCATGTACCGAAAGGGAGAGGGAGAGGGAGGCCAAGGCGGACACTTGGCGAACTAATAGAGCAAGATCTATTGGTGAATAATATACCGAAAGGTTTGGTTACTAATAGAGCGGAATGGCGTCGTATGATCCATGTAGCCGACCCCACCTAGTGGGATAAGGCTTTGTTGTTGTTCTTGTTGTTGTTGGAGTAGTGCCATGTACAATGTTTTGTTGGCTAGGAATAAATAACAACAACAACAAAGCCTTATTCCACTAGGTGGGGTCGGCTATATAGATCATACGACTTCGTTGATCCATGTTCATGAGATTCGACAGGATTTTACGCTGGCTGTCGGGGCCTAACACAACCCTCCTCCTTTATCCGGGCTTGGGACCGGCTATAAAACATAGGCGGAGTTCCACCATGCACGCAAAATGCTCCACAGAAGGTCTAACTTCAAAGTCCTTCATGCTATCAAAATACCTCATCCCTTCCTCGAGGAGACCAGAATGGCTACAAGCTGCCAGAACTGATGTGTAGGTGAATGCATTTGGTTTAATCCCTTCAGATTGCATTTGGGCAAAAAGCTCAAGTGCCTCTTTGGCATTCCCATAAACTGCATATGCCCTTATCATGGCACTCCAAGATACTACTCCCTTCCAAGAGAGCTTGTCAAAAGCCTTCCTTGCACAATGCAAGCTCCCACATCTCCCATAGAGGTCCACCAACGCATTGCCAACTCTAACATCCTCTTCTAACCCTTCCTTTCTAGCGAGCTCATGCACCCATTTCCCAGTCTCCAGTGCTCCTGAACTTGCACAAGCAGAAATCACACTGACCAAAGTAATGCTGTTGAAGCAGACC
Source organism: Pontederia crassipes (assembly GCA_030549335.1). Taxonomy (NCBI): domain Eukaryota; kingdom Viridiplantae; phylum Streptophyta; class Magnoliopsida; order Commelinales; family Pontederiaceae; genus Pontederia; species Pontederia crassipes. The sequence goes on from CM060190.1 coordinate 45,931,888, forward strand.
TTCTCCGTGAGCATTCGTCGGAACAGTTTGATCGCATTGCCTTCCTGGTGATTTTGTTCATACATTGCAATCATTGTATTCCAAGAAGATAAGTTCCGGCCTTCAACTTCTTCAAACAAAGATCTTGAAGTATTTATGCTTCCGCATTTTGCATACATTGCTATGAGGGCATTCACTAATAAACATGTTTTTATTGATGGTTCATTTACTTTAAATCATGTCGATCAACGATGCAATGCAGTTGTCTTATCTTGGATGTCAACTACCATAGCAAGGGCATTGTTAGTAAGGTTACATATTCTCAAAGTGCACATGCTGTTTGGTCTGATTTGAAGGACAGGTTTGAGAAATTGTGCTATACATATTTATTCGGTTGAGAATGATATATACAATCTTAGACAGACATCTCTATCAATTCCAGAATACTTTACAAAGTTAAAGAACCTGTGGGAGGAATTGGACATTATGATGCTTGTTTTGCCATTTCTTGATGTTTTGAAAGAATATACAGATTTTCAGTCTCAAAGAAAGTTGTACAGATTCCCTATGGGTTCAAATGAAGCTTTTATCCATGTGAGGACCCAGATTTTCTTGATGAAGCCTTTACCTACTATTAGACAGGCTTATTCATTATTAGTAGAAGAAGAACAAAGACAGAGAAAGGTTGTTACTGTTGATCCTGATCAGCTGGCCTTGGCTAGAAGTAAATATGTAATTCACAAACAGAAGAAGGATGCTGTGCTTTGTGATCATTGCAAGAAGGCAAGCCATAAGAAGGCACAATGTTATAAAATTATTGGATATCCAACCAATTATAAGTTTAAAGGAAGATATTAGTCTTCAGTTAATGCAGCACAGTCTTCACAGCTAGAATATGAAACAGTGAAAACAGAAAGTGTTAGTACAGAAGATCATAACAAAGGTTAGAATTTCCCTCATTTGAATGATTATTTGAGGTCACTTCCCTCATCGTTTTTTATTCTTAGTGTACATTGTCCCACCTTACATCATGCTAAAGGGAACATCATTACCTTTTCATGTTGGAAGGTTTTCTCTTTCTCATGCAACCTTCTAAATAAGTTACTGGGATCTGTCTCTATGCTTTAAATTGACTTTTGAGAATTTTCCTCAGTTGTGCCCAGACTGCTCCCATTTTGGCCAAAGTTTATAAATTCGATTTTACTTTTATAGTGCTATTAATTTATGCTAGACCTGTTGCTTCAATTAAATATCCTGTTTTAAAGACTATTTGCAGTATGCATGTCAGTTATTCTATTTCTTTGTGGATTCTAATTTTACAAATATTTATAAACTATATCTCTCCATAAACTTTGAATATTTTTCATCCTAGGTTGGAGCAGGCCTTCCAGTAATAGCTTCTGTAACTCGCATACTTGCTTCCGGGGATCCCATACATCGCATCATTGGGAGTTTGAGTGGTATGTTATAAAAATATTTTTATTATTCCTGTAAAAAGAGATTTCTTTAATGCGTCATTGTTTGAGTTCTATAACTACTTTCCTTATAACAACTAAGAAAAGAGGTTAATTTTCTCATATCAGAGAACTTCTTATAGGCACACTAGGTTACGTGATGAGCGGAGTTGAGGACAGTAAATTATTCAGCCAAGTTGTTTTAACTGCTAAATCCCTTGGGTACACAGAACCAGGTTAGAGTTTATTATCTCATCCCTGTTTAAGTTTAAGATGCCACATTAAATCTACTGAGCTTTACTGAACAGTGCTTGGTCCATTTTGAATTAGGCGTGATATTTGATTTGATCCAAATTCTCAGGTTTCAGCTCAACTTTTTGAGACTAGATTTAGCAGAATTCAGGTGGCTTGTGAACTACAAGTTAGCTTTTTAATCGGCATGTTCATTGCATGGGCACATCAGTTATCATTCAGGAAAAAAAGTTTTCTGTCGGTTGTTGACGCTATATAGTATAGAAAATATGCGTATCCTCCATTTTTATGCAGTAGACATACTGGTGGCTGTTGTACATCTCTTATCCATTTTGATGCCTCTGATTATTTTTTTTTGAGGGGGACTATGAAATTCTGTATGCCACATCGTTGTGCAATCTTTTAGTAATCCATGATCATTTATGCCATTGACTCTACATTCATATTCATTTTGAAATCCAGATGCGGGGAAATACGTTGGCTCTGAAACTTCAATGCTACTTCTTCTGTTTACATCTACTATATGTTGAAGCATTCAGAAATTATGCGTTGTCCCTTTTGAGTTCTGCTGTACCTATTTTTGAATGCCAAAATTCTGCTTCCATGACTAGTGATCTAGATCATTCCAGAATATGCCTCTTAGGCTCTTATTTTTGAATTAACTATATGCAATTTTATGATATATGATTACACAATATCTTTCCGTTTCCTTTTGAGTACATATATCAACTCTGTAATATATTTTTCTGTGCATACTTGTTTATTTATTATTTATATTATATGTACTAGTTTTTCGTCGATGTATCTTATATGTACTACTCAAATGTAGTATAACATGCTTCCTTTGAAACAGACCCCCGTGATGACCTCAGTGGAATGGATGTGGCGAGAAAGGTTTGAGTACTTATCTTACATTAATCTAGCAGAAGATATTTTTTATATTCTAACATGTAACTTGGTTTAAATATTAGAAACTCGTTGGTAGTGTTGTTAACATCATTATCTAATTTTTTAGAATGTTGATGTTTTACATGGATCAACGAATATGAGCGGAATGGCGTCGTATGATCCATGTAGCCGACCCCACCTAGTGGGATAAGGCTTTGTTGTTGTTGTTGTTGTTGTTGTTGATGTTTTCTCTTTCATTCTCGGTCCAAGGTGAAAAGGTATCTATTTTTTCCCTGTCGACAGTTTCTGCTAGTAACAAGAAGTGACGGAGAATGGAAATAATTTATGCTATGAATATGATTGTCCGGGATACATATAATTTTTTTTGATATATAGATAAAGAACTTAAATAAAAGCCAGTTAAAGAAACATCTACAGTGGCATGATCACATGATTAATTCATGTTCATTTGAACAGGGGTTGATCCTTGCACGGCTTATTGGATGGAGAATTAACATGGATGATGTAAAGGTTTGTCCATTATCACATGCCTTTGCTCCTTTAAGGTTATTGTCAGATCTGCAAAGGAAGTTGGACTGGTGCTAAATAGTCTTTAGTTATATTTCTGGGTTTTAAACAAGAGCAATATTTCTTATTAATATTATACTTTATTGCTCAATATTCTTCTTAGATGTGATGGTTTTAGTATGAAAATGTTTAAGTATTTCATGTTATTAATTTTTATGATTTTCAGGTCGAAAGTTTGTACCCTGCTGAATTGGGGCCAAACTCATTGTCTACAGAAGATTTTCTTAGAACTGGTCTTCCGTCACTTGATAGAGATCTTTCAGAAAGATCTAGCTGCCAGTTTAAAGGGCAAGGTGCTTCGTTATGTATGCATGATTGAAGGCACAAAGTAATTTTCTTTTCACTTACTGTTTATAGTTCCAAAGGAATTGTAATTACTTTCATTACTCGATTAAGCTGTTTTTATCTAATTGAGGTTTCATCATGTCACAAGAGACAATTCACATGAAATTATAAGGGACCAGTTATTTGGAAACAATGATTTTCATTCTTGACAAAATACTTGTTCTCTTGACAATGTCTCTGTTAGGTTGAGGGTGTTTACATATACACTTATGCCGAACTAGGTTAAATTTATCTGTCTCTGTGATACAAAAGGAAACAAAATAACAGTATCGATTAACTGGGAGAATGAATAGTGAATAATAAAGAAAAGGAATTTACTGCAAACATATCAAACTAGTTAGTATCTCCCATAATTGGAACTGTAAGTGCTTTGATGCGTAATAAGAAATATAAAGTGTTTTATGTTCTTTTTAATATTGATAGTCATTTATGACATGTCAAAATCAATATGATTGTGATTCATCTCTTGATACTTTTCTTCGGAGTCTCTGTGTTGAAAGCTAATTAGCCCTTTTGTAACGTCCTGTGATTTGTGGGTTTCCATGCAGTGTAGTCTTTGAGCTGTTAATATTTATGATTAAAATTCTGGAAAGCCTAAAGGTTTTTGAAGGTTCTCATAACTCGTTTCCTCTGACCTTAATGATCATAAATAGGGCAGAACTCTCTAAAATTATCATTAACTGTTGAGACTTTTATGTAACGTTATAGAAGGAACCAGTAATGATATCAGCAGATAACTATGTAATACTTTGATACCAACAATAGTAATCTCTGGATGACTATCAACTTGCTAGTCATCCTTTTTTCTCTCAAAAAAAGGAACCAGTATGATTCGGCAGAACTTTCTGTGAAGGATGATCCAACAGCTGCCAGTGCAGGGGATGGAGGCTGCGATAATGATGCGAATCTGGTGGGTTAGAGATGGAACGGTGGGTCTCAGATTATCCCATACTTGGGCTCAATGGGCCCGACACCAACCCAATGACTTGGGGTTGAACCTGATGAAGTGGATCTGAATTAGTGCTGGAGACTCCTGCAGCTTTACCCTTGCCACCAGGAACCCAAGAAGAAACAGTTCGAGGTGTTTTGACAAGTCCTTCACTGCATCTTGAGATCAGGACAATGGCGACAGAACCACATGAATACTTTGCAGACTACGAGTTGATGGCAGGCGATGCACATCATGAGGAGACAAGGGAGGTTTTAGGCGAGCATCTCGGATACCAGCATCGGCTCATGGGAGTTCGAGGGACTGCACCTGGACGGTGGCGTACTATATGGATCTAATGTGGAAATCCTATCATGGAACGCTCTGGGCTCGATGACAGCTCACGCCATGTGATCCTCTGGAGATATTAGGTCAATGGAGGGTGGATGTGACAATGCTACAGGAGACTAAACTTGTTTCATGTGACTGCCAAATTATGATTCAAATCGGAGGAGAATGGCTTGCTGATTTTATTTCATCGGACATAATCGGAAGCTCCAGTGGTATTCTAGTTTGCTGGAGGAGCACATCTTCAACATGGTTGATACTAATGCTGGATTGCATTTTGGCATTATTGGTTCGACAAACAGAGGACACATGCCTTCTTGCCACCAGCTTATATGGACCTCAGAATGACAACAGAAGAGTTGAAATGTGGGAGGAAATGTGGTAGTTCCGAGTAGCTTTCCGGACATATGTTGGCTCCTCGGGAGGGGCTTTAATATGACACTGGACTCAGTGGATCCTGGGGAGACAGGGTTGTGACAAAGGAGGATTGGAAGTTTTTTGCGACTTCGTCAATGCGCTGGAACTCCTCGACTTCCCTATTGTTAATTGTATTGGAGTTCAGCTTCTCCCATTACAAAATCCAATCTCGACAAGTTCTTCGGGTCAATCAAGCTAGTTTAGAAGTTCCCTATGGCTGCAGTGCCTGTGTTGGATCGCAGCCTATTGTTTGGAGTTCTAACGAAGGTTCCTCTCAGGTTCATATTTCAAGTTTGAAAAATCATGGCTCCAAGAGACTGATTGCCGTGAATGTGTGGCTGATCGATGGCGGAGATTTCCTAATTCCAGTTCTGCAAAAAATACATAGGTCAAGAAGCTAAGTCGATTGCAGATTTTCCTACTTGGATAGTCGATTACAGATTTTCCTACTTGAATACCAATGCAAACATCAGAGCAATTCAAAATAAGTGTCGAGAGGAGGAACTAGCATCCATCTGTCTATGGGATCAAGCTGAGGATACTCGGGATCCTTTTTTTTTTTTGAGGAGAAAAATGATGATTACCAGATTATGTGGTTATCATCCGGATGTATATATAATTGAGAAATTGGAGTAATGTACAGGTGCGGGCTCTTGAAGAGAGCAGAAAAAAGAAAAAGTATATCAGCTAGCCAAAACCCCACTCCCAAAGCAAAAAGGAAATGTGGTGTACAATGTGCTCATCCCACCCCACAAAAGATCACCTCGTTATGCTGGAGCCAAATGGCATAGGTACCGTCCAAAAAGGACACGAGTGGCGCTCGCCATGTCTGTCTCCTCTGGGCCAAAACACGGAGAGACTGCCACGGGGTCGTAGGGTCGGAAGGAAGGAGATCCCCAATGGGTGTCCGCTGCCAAATATCTCGTGCTGTGGGACATGCAAAGAATAGGTGGCTGATGTCCTCTGCCTCGCCAAGCCCTGTACGTCCTGGTGAGAAGGCGGTCCCCCACATGAGCTAAGCAAAGATCTTGACTTTCACTGTACCGCACCCGAGATCGTCAAATGAGCTTGCAGTCTGTCTTGAAGTCCTCAGATGTAGATGTGTCAGGGAAGAAGCGGATGTAGAGGCTATGAGCTCACCAAGATTTCGAAAGCCAAACCCACCCCTCGAGACTGGAGTGGTCAGTGTGGCAATCTTTTGATGGAGTGCCAATAGCTCTGTGAAACGCTGGTCAGAGAGGGCCGATATGAAGGTAGGAGTCCACGAGGCCGAGCCCGGGCCCCCGACCTAAGACCAAGGCATCCAGATGTGCTGCCAAGGCATATAGTTGAGGGAAAGCCGCCGCAAGTGGGTCCACCGGGGACCAGCTGTGTGCCAGAAGGAGAAGTCCGCCTCGGAGCCAAGAGAGGATGTCATGAGTGGGCACACCGGCGGGATAAGTGCTGCCACTCCCTGTCAGGATACCCAGGAACTTACTAACGAAGAATTGGCTGACCAACAAAAGTATCAGGATGTGGTGGCTGGTGAAGATATGAATATGAGATAACCTGGTGGCAAAAATTATGACAACTTGGGCTGAAAGGAGATTCTAACATCAGACTTTTCACATGTGCTCCTGTGGGTGATGGCGACTAAACCACATTGAGAGCCTCAAAGTAATGGGGAAATAGTTGTAGGGTGTCAAAACATTGGTGCTTTTGTAGCTTCACACTTTCATTTGTTCACCAAACACGTTGGGGAATGGCTCTGGACTGGAAGGCCAGCTTCAAGATTATCTGAGGACCACTCAAGGGAGCTGATTTGACCTGTTTATGAGAAGGGAAGTACTCAGCTTCAAAGAACTGAAGAGCAAATGATTATGGGGGCTTGATGGCTTTTTGGTTTTCTTTTGTAAGGAATTCTGGAATTTGGTAGGACTGGAGGTCCTGTCTGCCATTCTAGCATTCACCTCAGATAACAATGGTTTTGGAAGAATTAACAAATTTATTCTTTTTTTATTCCAAAGAAACCAGCGGCGACCTGCATATAGGATTTTTAGTCTATTGCTGTATTTATCTTATCTCATTATAACTCATGTTTGGCTAAGAGGTTGTGGTTGGTGGTGAATTCTTTAGTTCATCCAGTTCACAGCAATTTTTTCAGGTCAATCGATCTTGGATAGTTTTGACATGGCATCCGAGATTGTATAGTACTAACGCCGAGCCAACTGGACAGGATTCGTGGAAAGTTGATTCCGGTAAGGCATATTATTCAGTGGATTGGCACTTTTTATGGTGTTCTCTTTCAAAAAGGGGTTTCCTGCCTCTGTGGCTCTCACGGATGAAACAGTGTGTTTGCACCACTTCCTTCTCAATACTCATCAATGCTGGTGGTGGCTGGATTCAAACTCAGATAGTGGTGCGTTAAGGCTGTCCTCTGGTTCAATGCTGTTTGTTATTGCTGCTGACTCATTAGCACAGTGCTCCTTCTCAGTTTGCAATGCTGGATTTCTTTCTGGCTTTTCTGACAGCGCTAACCAGAGAACAATCATTCCTTTGCTTCAATATGCTGATGACACCATTTTTCTCATGGAGGTCTCTTTGGCGGCAGTGCAAAAAGTGGCTTTCTTGATTGATGTTTTTGGTGAGTTTTCAGGCCTGTGCATTAATTGATCAAAGTTGTTTTCCATTCCATTTAATATGGAGGAGCAGGTAGCCTACCCCTGCTCTGCTGCCCTACAAACAACTATATGCCAATTGCTTTTGCAATATCTTGGCATGCCTTAGACGTATAAGAGGATTCGTATCTGAGATCGGACGCCTATGGAGGAAAGGATAGAATGATGTCTGAGGGATGAAGTTCATGACTCTTATCAAAAGGGGGTTGGTTAAGACCTGTGAAAACAGTCCTCTCAACCATTCCGATTTATTATGTCTGTTCTCCCACTTCCGGTCCGTTTTGACTCAAGCAACATTTTATGGAGGAACTCTGGAAACTTGAGTCGTGGGGTTCATTGTTCATTTAGTTGCATGGAAGGATGTTTTGTAGGCCATTGTCTAAAGGTGGCTTGTGAGTCGGAAAACATTAACTGATGAATTATTGCTTTTCCATCTAAATGGGCATGTTACATCATGGGTAATTCTTCAGACTTATGATCGGAGGCCATCTTCTCATGTAATGGAAAGTTCTTCTCATGGAACTTGAGTGAATGTTCCTAATGGTTGCTCGTCATTCTTGGCAGGTGTGGTTGTACTCTGGTTGCTGAGGCCTTTTCTTGTCACTGAGGTTGGGCAATGAGTGTGATATGGCTGCATCCTTGGGTAACTGAAGTTCCACTAAAGTCATGTCCAAGATATTTACTCTGGCTGAGAAAAGGACGCTAGCGTTCCTGATTACTGTTTGATATTTGATGTGCTGATTACTGCTTGATCTTTGATGGGGCTAACAGAATTTGGCTCCCCTCCTCAACTAAACTTTCCTCTCAGAGAACTCATGATTTTGCTTCTCTTGGGATGTGTTGGAAGCTGTGCTCTCAATGCTTCTAAGCCAGATGCATGAGTGTGGACTACTGGACGATTTTAAGAAACGCCAAAACACAATCTGATTGCCTATCGGTGAACTGGATAAAATTTTTTGCACGGCTATTTTGTCAGTATAGTTTTCTTATCTAACGGTCGAAGTGGCTGCCTACAACTGATGTCACATGTTCTTCGTGTGGTCAGAGAAATGATGATATAAACTCTCTTCTTTCAATGCCCAGTGGCCATAGAAGTATGGTCGGCAGTAGGTTGTCAATGGCTGGATGTGACATCTGCAGCATTATTTTGGCGATTTTGCAGATTTGGTGGAGATCGACAAAATTTTTGGATGTATGTTTCTCTTAAGCAATGGTCACTTCCACTTGCTGTCATGTGGGCAATATGGTTCTAGAGTAATGCTTTGTATTTTTAGGACGGAATGGTGCTATTCAGAGAATGCCATTCTTCATGCTGCACATTTGGCAAAATTGTGGTCTGGTATAAAGGGTGCTCATCGATCCTCCTTTGTAAATATAACTTGATATAACACTTAGATCCTCCTAATAGAGCGACAATCTTGGGTAGACATCGTTTTCCTTTCCAAAAAAAAAAAGAAATACAGCAGGTCGAGATATACAGCAGGTGTTACAAAGACTCCCCGTTGGTCATTCAGGGTGCAGGGGCTGGAAACGATACAACAGCTGCTGGAGTCCTCGCTGATGTGGTTGATCTTCAAGATCTTTTCCGTTGACCTATTCATTTTTTTTGTTACTATTTAAGTTACTTTCCCAGGGGAGATCTTGTACAACAACAACAAAGTCTTATTCCACTAGGGTGGAATAGGCTAGTGGTTGGACCTGTAATGGATCCTGTATGGTTGAACAAAGCCTTATTCCAGGGGAGATCCTGTAATGGATCCGAAATTTCAAAGTTGCTTGTAACTTATTTAGATTTTTTATTTTTTTATTTCTCAATCTTATGTTTGTTTGAACGTGGTTGGACCTGAACTAGCCAAAGCATGCCTTACATTATTACCTGATTCCTGATTTTGCAGCCTCACTCGCATCATGTGGGGCGTACATTGAAATAGATTAATAAATCTGACGTCGATTCGGATCTTGTAGATGATAAAGGGTTTTTGGATTTTTTTTGGAAAGAGGAAAAGATTTTGCAATCTTATAATGCTTTATTTATTAACTTTTTTATGCGCATGAGACCACAAAGAAGGTGCTATTTGCACATCGATGATTATACTATCCACGTCAAGAGTGTTGTGATCAAATTAGTAGCAATGGTAAAGCTCTGATATAGATGGTATGTGATCACAAGGCATTCGGTAGGAGGGAGGGGAAGGGTTGAATAATCAAACAGTTACCGGAGTCATTTCCTAAACTCAAGTGTTCATTTCTATAAAACATTGACCGGGAAGATGGCTGCTACTCTTTTTAATTTCCATCAATTTAAGGAACAATTACCGGAGTCATTCCTTAAGTTTCTTCTCTATCAATTTTCATCCTAATAGTCTCTATGTTTGTCTTAATTTGTAAAAGATGGTGTAGTTTTATTTGTTATAATTCCTAATTCAGTGGCATTCCACTTTATTAATAAATTTTTTTTTTGATGAGGTTTGACCACGTTTTAGTCTATATTTTTGCTTTGATTTTTTTATTTTGAGATTGTAGGAAATTCATTCAACCTTTTTCTCTACATAGGACAAGGAAGAAATTTTTACATTCCACTACTCTTTTTTCACACTTACGACACACCTTTTCTCTTATGAAATTTTAGTCATATTTTCTTCCCTCAAGATGTAAACACACATTTTGTTATAATAAATTTAATCACACCACATCTTTGTTTCTAGCCCATACCAATCTCTTTTTTTACAACTTTGCACATTCTAAATAATAAGAGAGAAAGAGACGATAAACATTTGCAACTTTATCCTATAAGTACTTTTGATGCTCCAATGTGTTTTCCCTTGGTAGTAGATTTTTTCTTATGAAGCCAAATTTTTAATTAGAAGTAAAGTTCATATAACCAAACTTTTTTTTACAACTTTGCTCATTCCAAATAATAATAGAGAAAGAGAGAAGAAGGACTTGCAACTTTAGTCTTTAAGTGCTGAAATGTGTTTTCCCTTGATAGTAAATATTTTCCTATGAAGCCTTAAGAATTTCTACACTTTGGTATAGGCATATTTAATTAATATGACCGTTGCCCTCGATTTGATAAAAAAAATAGTTGTGCATTATGCACTATGGTCGGTTTTTCACCAATGGATCAATTAGTTGAGCTTATGTGGTTGTCAGTTGATAGCTCAGTCAACCGATTGATAGGCCAATTGTAAGTTCTCCTTGGTCGGTTGCAAAAAGTTCAACCACACCAGTTGCCAATCTCAGCAACTGTCATTTCACTTCGATTACTATATATGCACTATTCTGTGTATATTTATTTTTTCCATGAATATTAAAATGAGGTGCTTTTGTTTTTAAAGCTAACAAAATTATTTATATATTTTATCTTCACATATCAATCTAAATATAAATAAAATATTTAAAAAATCAACTTGAAGTTTAGAGCATAAAACAAACAATTCAAATAATGGCGTGGACTATGATTGCTAATGAACATGTCAAGTCCAACTCTGACCAGTATATCGAACATTCCTCTATAATTTATTCATATAAGATTAACTTAAGACATCTTTTTGCATTCTTTACCACTTTGGGGATTCAAGTTTGAATTTCACCACGATACAAAGATCCATACGAAGCGACTATAATACTACATGTAATATTACTAGGCAAATGTGATATTGTTCATTCTAGACCTTGCAAGGTGTTGTACAAACACATCCCAACTAGTCAAGAGTGGTGCAATGACCCATTGTCTTTAGGCACACTTTGGATTAGTCCTCCATGGAGAAATGACAAGAGGAATATTGACTAGGAACATGATCTTAGCGAAGCTTGATGCATGACCAGATCCAAAGCAAACAGTATGATGCCCGATCAAGATTGTTAAATATGGTATTACAACAACTTCATACGAACCTGTCATATACTAGAGTTTGACTACTTCACAAGGACCTAAAATCCCCAAATTTAAAACCAACAAAAGGCATGCTTTGGGTCAATTCTTTGTGGACATATCAGGTGAAGAATGCTAGACATATGAAAACATGACCTGAATAAAAACGGCAAGATTTAGGGAAGATAATATTGCACCTGGCCAAGAGTGTTAAAAAAGAGTTATGAAGAAGTTGATCATGTAGTCACTTTGTGCACGATGAACTTGCTTTTCTAGCTGTGACAAAGGGTTATGATTAGCGGTTAATGAATTAGAGAAAAAATGCAATTTTAAATGGGATAAATGAGAATATTTTTACATTACATGTTTATTATTCCAATTTTACAATTATGAAATCACACTTCTACCTAGTAAGATAAAATAATATTTCAAAGATTAAATGATGTTTTAAAAGGGGAGAAATAATTAATAGGTTAAAAAATTTATAGTACATGTGGCTCGCCCTCCATATTGTTGAAAATAAGAGGGAGGGTGTGTGTGTGTGGGGTGGGGGGGGGGGGGATTTAGAGTACTTATGAAATAAAAAAAACATAATATGAAAAATTAAAGAACAAAATATATTACTTAAAATATCAAGAATGGATGAGAACGAGGGAAAACCCAGAAGGATAATTTGAATCAATTGATCATGAAAGAAGAAAAACATATTCTTTCTTCATTTCAATTAATTACATAAGCAGAGATGTGCATTTGCATTGTTCACATAAATTGCATTAATTACCCATTTTCACTGTGAAATTATGTCTATGTACATAAGCGCGGCATATGTGCCTTTGCTTGTTCATAAAAATTGCATTAATTACCCATTTTAAGTGTGAAATTATGTCTACATACATAAGCGCGGGATATTTTCATATTAATTACTCATTTTAATTGTGAAATTATGTCTACATACATAAGAGCGGGATATTTTCATTTAAAATTTGAATTGCATTGGTACAAGGAATGTAGATAATTTTTTCCTTTTTTAATAAAGAAAAAATTACTTACGTACTATGTACTCATTCATCGTTATCCATTTTCCATCTATATATTTGTTTTTTCGTCAAACAACTACGAAATATTCTTGTGAGAATTTGGTCTACAAAGATGAGGGGTTCCTTAGCCGAGGTAATAGAAGATGACCCTTGGATTTATGTTTCCATTGAGGTTCAGAGTTTGATCCCAGTATGGCTTCATGGTCAAGGTTGGAGACCTTCTCCATCATCTTGTTCTCAGGGGTAAGCAATACTATTACACAAAACAAAAGAAGTCTTATTAGGATTATAGTTCCTTTGTTCTTTTACTATTATTCTTTTCTTTGTCTCCAATTTGATATCTTGTGTGTTTTTGAATAGATTTTTTTTTTTTACTTTGTTTGGTGATATGCATATATGATCATTCTTTAATCCCTTCTTCATGTGTTCTTAGTATTTGCAAATTCCCAACACCTTAGCAATATTTTTTTCAATTAAAGTTTTTGGATTGAATTGACTCGGCAGAAATTCTTATTTTCATGATATATTTTTTATAGAAGTTAATTAATAAATAATATGCGAGAATGCAATTTGACCCGATATCTATAGATATATGTACACATGGTATGCATGTACAAGAAATAGGCACTAAAATTTAATTATAATGTAAAACTTAGATAAAAATATATTAAAAATAAATAAAGAATTAATTGATTTTGGGAGGGGGTGGGCACGAAATATATTAAAAAATAATAAATAATAAAAATATTTATAATAAAGAATAAATATTCATAAAAATATTAGATAATATCCTCTTAAATTACATTTACCTTGATTTAGGGGGGCCAAAATATATTTTACCTTATATATATATATATATATATATATATATATATATATATATATATATAATTACATACTATATAACTAACATATGTCAATTTCTTATTTTCCACTATATATAGGAGCCTAAATGTAATTATTTGTTCCCTTCATTGATTAGGAGTATAATACAGATATTGGAATGTCTTTAAAATAACTTTATTGCCTGGTGACAATTAGATAGTTTATGTTTAATGTTATAAATAGCATTAACTCGTTCTCTAATTGATTTGAGAATAAATGTTACCGTTTTTTCTGTAACAAGCTTCAGTGTAAGTAACTTTATGTCAGGAATTAGAACTGTATAAAGTAAATTAAAAAAATAACGTAATTAATAATGACATATGTATATTAAATGTAATATACCAAATCTAATATTAATACTTCCAAAATATGACATGATATGCCAATTAGGACAACAAAGCTCTTGAACATATTTTTTCCCGTTTTTGTTAATTTTTAAGAGTAGAAATATGTAAATCAGCCATATCATATTAGGGAGATGTATTTCTTGATGCGATAAACATTGTTGGATAGGTGAGAATAAAGACACTTATGGATGTAAATCTCACATAGTCATAGATAAACCTTAATCAATAATTAATGTGGATATATATTAAACTTTGAAACCAGGGAAAGTAAGAGAGTACTAGGTGCATTAATTCAGATGGAAGGACAGATATTAATTGGGAGCCCTTAATATGGCATCCATATAATTTTGCCTAATTTTTTTTTCTATATATGGAGTCTCCAAGTGGCGTTTGCATCATACTATCTATAGAGCAGTGTGAACAATTGGCAAGGAGGAGATCTAGTGCTTCTTTTCCTTCGTCTTTGCCTCTTTCTTCATCAATCGACTGCCTTAGACTCGTATCAGTTCGTCTGTAGATTGCATCTGTTGAAAGGTTAAAATCTGCATGCTCCCCACTCTTTCTTCTTTTCCCGATCCTCTCAGCCATGGCAGCTAATCCATTTTGCACGGCTACGTTTGTGATTTTATGACCACGCACAATATATAACCATAATATTAGATTACCAGGGAGTACTAATATACACACATATATATGTATCCAACATTCGCGAGACACTTTTTTTTTTTTTGTGGGAAATGTTGCTTTATGCATGCGATTTGTTTGAAGATGAATTTATTTTACCATTTTTGAGTTGATCCTATGAAGATGAACTTTCCAATAGTTCTGCATATAACCAATTGAGTAGTATCTATACATATATATATGTGGCCGAGAAAGATAATGTATACTACATATATAATTTATTTCTCCATCATGTTTTGATTATTCTTTTTATGTCCTGTAAGAATTCATCGTATTTTTGCATGGTTCAAAGTGTTTCTGAATCTCGTATATATGTGCTGCAGCAAATGGAAAACGCCGGGTGCAATACTGGGGCTCATAACGACGAAGCCGGGCCTTCCAACAGGGCGTCTTCTACTTACGGAGACGACCTGATGGTGCCCGCGGCCTCGTCCACGAGCAACTATCTGACGATCGAGATCACAAGCGACGATGATGATCTCGACGCAGATGAGCTCGAGGCCCGGATTTGGCGTCTGACCGCGCGTCTGAAGCGACGGAGGGAAAGGCAGCAGCAGACGCAGGAGAGGTCGCCAGTCGAGGACACGGAGGCGTTGAGGCAGAGGGCGGGCCACTCGCGCAGGAAGAAGATGTCGAGGGCTCAGGACGGCATCCTCAAGTACATGATCAAGAGCATGAAGCTTTTCCATGCTCAAGGTTTCGTGTACGGGATCGTCCTTGAGAACGGCAAGGCGGTGGGCGGCTGCTCGGATAGCCTGAGGGCTTGGTGGAAGGATGAGGTCCGGTTCGACCGGAACGCCACCGAGGCCATACGGAAGTACAGGAGTGAGTTGAACGCGTCTGTGGTTCAACTCGGGGAAAACCGCCCCGTCTCCATTCCGAAGACGCTGCTAGCGCTGCCGGACACCACGGTCGGGTCCCTCGTCTCGGCCCTCCTACAGCACTGCGACCCGCCGCAGCGGGCGTTCTCACTCGAGAAGGGAATCCCGCCACCTTGGTGGCCTACGAAGACGGAGCCATGGCTGGAGTCGATGGGCTTTCCTGCTTCCCTCGGTCCGGCACCGTACAAGAAGCCCCACGACCTCCGGAAGGTGTGGAAGGTGAGCGTGCTGATGGCGATCATCAAGCACATGTCCCCGGACTTCGACAAGATACGGAGACTTGTTCAGCATAACAAGTCGCTCCAGGACAAAATGACCGCGAGGGAGAACGCTCTGTGGAACACGGCGTTGCGGGAGGAGAGAAGGCTGTGCGGTCTCGGTCCTGACGAGGAGGAGCTCGCTATGTCCCGACGAAGCAGCACGGCGGCGTTCCACGACGCTTCCGATCCTTCGTTCCCTCCTGCTGAGAGCAACGTCATAGGCGGAGAACCTGCAGCGGCTGAGCAGACGCCCGCCAACTTCGATGGCCAAAGCGCGCACTACAGCGCGGCGGAAGAAGGCGCAGAGGGCGCTTTAATCCCCGAGGCGATCGGAGCAGTCGAGGCGGTGGAGGCTGCGTCACAAGATGCCGGGACAAGTGGTCAAGCGCCACAAACATCCTTTGCATCCGGCCACCCTGGCAGCCTGCAGAGCCTTGACCAGTTTCTGCATCATCAGCAGTTCAGCTGCTCATCTTCTGATGCCATGGCGCCTTTATCCGACGTTAATGGCCCGAACGACTACGCGCCCGAAGATGGAGGAGTTCGACCTTGTGGTCAGATAGTGTCCGAGGATCAACTGTGCAGCATTGATGCTGCTACTACCACCTCTGATCACAACGGAGGAAGCACCGAGAAGGCAACTTACGTCCAGCAGCTTCTTGCATCATTAAACGCAATGCAGTCTGAACTTCAGAAGGATTGGACAAACTTTGAAGCTATCAAGAATGCGGCTCAAGCTTCCAATGCCCCAAACATGGCGCAGCCTCAACCTCGGTCTGAAATATTCAAGGAGTCGTTTGACGCCGCTGCGACCGGTGCTCCAAACTCTATCCAGACGGGCACTCCAGTGGATCCTTTTGTGGTTCAGCAAACCCGTGCCCCTGACGGCGGCCATGTGCGGATGATGGATCCATGCATGTTGGAGGCTGATGCACTGGCCTTGGAAGGCAACGACTTGACAGTGGAGGACATGATTACTTCTGACCAGTATGATTCCTTCCAGATCGGGAATGCATCATCCGAGGATCCATTGCTGGAGAACCAGCAGGTTGCTGAACTTTCTGCCAGCTACAATTTCACTTCTCTTCTAGACATGTCTAATGGCGACATTGATGATATATTAGACATGGAGTTCGAAGATTTTGTGCCACAGCAAGGAGACCTTCCATGAATTTTATGGAAAAGTAGGAGTTGAATACATATAGAGAGAGGGAGAAGGGAAAATACATGTTATTTAATTGTAAATGCTTACAAATAGATTTATATAAATATATTGAGATAAAAATGCAATATTAATCTCATGTTTTGATGACTTTCCCGTATGAATACATTGCCTACATGCCTTCATAAATTGCCAGTGGAAGGTATTGAGCAATGTTTTCGTAACCGCACTGACTACCTGATTCGATTGGATATAATCAAATATTATTAAAATAACATTATTTATAATAATTTTAAAGATGTTTACATATCAAAAATTATATTATTATAAAAAATAGTAACCTAGTAAAATAGAAATCTAACATAAAAATATTTATTTATTATATTTAAAATATTATTATTGATAGTAAAATTACTCTAAAATTATTAATACTTAATATTGATGGACTATTATTAATTTTTTAATTAGGGTTAAGTGCTATTAATAATATGTTAATATTTTTTACCATAAATCACTCTTATGTTTTATTTTTATTTTACTTATTTTTTTCATTTCGCCCTTTCTCTCTTTCTAAATTTTAGTTTCCTTTTTTTCCATTTCCTTCTCTCTTCGTTAACTCTGTGTTTTGTCACTATTAACAATATATTAATTTATTAATACAGTAAATCATTCTTATATCTGCTTATTCTTATTTTATTTTCATTTTCCATTCCTTCCCCTGTCTCTCTCTTCAATTATTTTGCTTTTCCTTTTTTACCTTTCTTCCTCTCTCTCCATTAATTCTCCTGTTACGTTCGTTTTTACTGTTCTTTTATGTAAATATATTACTTTTCTTTTTTGTCATTTCCATCTTTTTCTTTCCTTTCAAGTGTTTTTTATTTTTTCCAATTTTTTTGTTGAACCGGGTTCCTCCTATTCGCCATTTTACACTGGTGTAATCGACTTTTTTCTAGTCAAATTGTTATTTCGATTTTGGCTTCGAATCGATCGGATTGGTCAAATCGGTTGGTTCAGTTCAATTTTAATAACATTGCTTTTGAGATGAAGCTATAAGCCGTGAACAAATTCGATCCAAAAAAGTCTTTTCAAGGATGGGTGATCAGTTACCCAATTTTTTTTATTTTTTTCTTATTATTTTATAATATCTAAAATAAAAATATTATTTAATATATATTTTAAAGTATAAATTAAGTTTTCAAACTATTAAATATTATTTCTTAATTTAAAATATTTTATTAAGTATTTTAAATTTTTTAATCAAATATAGACTTAAGTTTAAATGAAAAATAAGAAAAATCGAGATGTCAGGTCGGGTCAGTTCCACTGACTCAACCCGACCCAAACTCGATCGGATTGGGTCATCCTGTCGACTAGTCCTAGCTACAACCAATGTTTTTAAAATCTAACGGGGTGTTTCCTTAGAAGTAAGATTACTGGTAATCTAAAGTTAAATTATCTGAGCCCATCATCTTATCTTGTTTACTTTATTTTAATTTACAGATAATCTAAATTGCATAGCAATGTAGATTGCCTATGAAGGGAGGTGTATGTCAGGTTGAGTCATCCCGATATACTCGATGATCCAACTAGACTCGATCTATGCTAGGTCTGATCGAATCTAACCCGAACCGACCATAATCTGGCCGTTGGTCATGGCAAGTTGGTTAGAAAATCTTAACCCGATCTGACAATTTGAACATTTATAATTTTACTTTTCAATTAAATTTAGATTTATATTATATTAAAATATAAATATATTAAAATAAAATATGAAAATAATATATAATTATTAAAAAGTTTATTTTATGTTTTAAAATGAATATTAGATATTTTTATATTAAACAATGCAAAAAAAAGAAAGAGAAAAATGGACAAAATAACAAAATAAAATCATATTAATCATCATTTTTACAATAAGCAAACATTAATAAATTTTTTAATATTTTTACGTATCCTTTATAATAAATTAAAATTTTCATCTTCTTATTTAAGAATTATGTGAATAATTTTCTCTTTCTTTATTATTAGTTTACCTTTTTTATTTCATCCCATAAAATCTACCTTATTTTTTTTCTCTCCTTTCCTATTCTTCCACTTCTTTACTGAAATCTTATAATAAATTTGTTTGTTCATCTTCTTATTGCAATATTTTATGAATAATTTACTTATTTCAAGATTTTATGAACAATTTATCTTTTCTTTATTACTATTTTCACACATTTTATCTTTCAAATTCAAATACTTTCTTTATTAAATTTTTTTCTTTTTTAATTCATCCCATAAATTATAGTATTTACTTATTTTACTCTCCATCCTATTCTTCCACTTTCTATAGTAAAATTTACTTTCGTTACTTTTCTACTTTTTAAAATACATTCTGCATTTTTTCATTATTTATAAAAAATTGGATTGAATCATTTTTTTCATTATTTATAAAAAATCTAGTTTTGCCCAAGGTATCCCTCGGGTTCAATCTGTTCTTTGTAAAAATGCATTTTTTTACAAAATTAAACCGGGCCGATGGTTAGTTCGTGGTTGGACTGATATGTGCGATTTAATTTTATATAACACTAGTTCCAACTAATTTTTTTTAATAAAAAGGTGACAGGTGGATAATGAAAAAAATGCTTAACAAAGTGCACTAGCAATTTCCATGTTGGTTGAGTTGGTTATCAAGTATAGAGTTTGGTTCTAAGTTTTGACTCTTGGACTCATCAATTTGGTTAGGGTTTTATCTTTTCATTCCCCACCTGCATATCAAATTAACATCGGTCAGGTTGGACTTGTCCCATAAATAAACTCGACCGACTAATTTTGGTTGGATCGAAAAGTCACTCAACCATCTTTTTAAAATTTTCTTACATATATATAATTATTTATATTTATTTTAAAGCATAAAATAAAATTTTCAAATATTTAACTACTATTTTCATGCTAAAAATATTCTATTTCATAATTTTAAATCAAATAGAATCTTGAACTTAAATAAAAATTTCATATATAAATAATAAAAAATTTGAGCATTGAATCAAGTATATTCAAGTCAGGGAATCCCGTTGAGTTTATATGGGTCGGATTATTAGATTCACCAGATTGACCCAATCCGATGAAAACTTCTACGGTAGATGCCGAAAAATCTAGACAAAGAAAAATGAAAGAGAGAAAATGAAAGCCTATGTTATCGATCCTCAGAAATAATAATTACTAATCAATCTAATCTTGATAGCTAACAATAAACACTAATTATTTAGACGACTTTCCTACAAAGGAATTTTAAAGAAAGATAGGAAGATAAAATAAAAGATGCAGAAATCCTTGGAATTTAGGATACTAAAAGGAATATGGGTAAATTTGTTTACCCACAATTTGAGTCTTACTAAAATTAGGATATGACGATAGATCATAATTGACAATAGGCCACAAATTTGATTTTCTACACACTGATATTTAAATTGTAACAATAATGCCTCAACTAAAAAAGTAAAAAAAAATGCATCATGAATTAAGAATTAGTTACTTTATAAACAAACAATAATAGATTCAAAGTTCTAATCCACAGGTCGAATAGTTTTCACCTCAAATAAAAACATGTTCCATTAAAGTATTCATATATAAAAAATATAATAGAGTACATATGAAAGATATACTTAATATGAGTACTCCTAACTCCTAAGTTTGGTGACTCTTTGGAGTTCGTTCTCTCTTTTGCAAAAAGGATTAATTCTGTGCAAAACTGGCTTTTGTTGTGCTTATAAGGGCTCTGTCGCAATATGAGCTCAATATGAGATAAGTTTTTATTGTGGCCAAAACAAATCTATCATGACCCACACAACAAAATACTTGACACAACTGTTGCATTATCACGACAACCACTTCTGTCCCGGTCCATGACGGGGTTGTCACAAGCTTACAATGACATCGATGTACAAGAAAAACGTTGATTATCGATATATATATTATGATCATGAGAAGTCTACTACAACAACCAACAAGACCCAAAGTTGTCATTTTTACTCCAAATCACATCCATATAGTATCCAAAGTTGTAGGGAGGTCATAGACTTAGTGCAAGGAAATTAAAATTTGAAAATAAAAGAGTACATACGTTTCGTTGGTGGAATTCGAACTCGTGACTTCTCGATATCCGAGTGATGGTGTGCACCACTGCGCTACACCCTTGTTCCCAACTCTCTTCATATTGGAGATCCATCCTTGAGACATGATGCAGCCTTAGCCTCAGCCTCAAGTGCCCATGCAACCGGTTCCTTTTGTGGTTCGACAACCAAGTGCCCTTCGTGGAGGGAATCTAAAAAATGATGATCTGTGTGTGTTGGATTCCGATGCAATGGTCTTGGGCAAAAGATCTGAGTAAAATAAAATAGGTAGCAAGTTTACTAGTCAATCAAATAATTTATAATAGGTGTAATATACCGAATTCACAAATAAAAAATACTAATTAATTATCTAATTCCATAAACTAGTAAGAAATGAGATTATGATTTTGGAAATAAATTTTTTAAATTATAAAATAGAATGATGAAAATATTATATCATATTACAATATGGTGATTACGTTTAGGCCTTAGGACAATAAGGAATAAATATATATGTGAGCCGAAAAAGATAAATTAAATTATGCATAAATTAAATTACAATATATACAAACTAGCACTCTCTCAATTTCACACATACATGCATATTAACTATCTTAAATTACAATAGAATTTGAAGTTTTCACGAATTGGCATCCCATCAATTCAAATTACATTTAATATGTATTAATTACTCAACACACTAGGATAAATTAATAGATCATATTAACTCAACTCTCCAACCTCTAATTACTAAATCCATATCAATTAATAATCCCAAATAAAATTTAATTAGAATCATTGGCACTAAAATTTAATTCTCCATAATGAAATATATATTGACTAAAAAACTTAATAACCAAATAAAAGCATTAAATACCATTAATAATCAGTCAAAATTGACAAACGTTATAACATATAATTCACAATACTTTTTTCTTTCAAATAAAAATGGACAAACTAAAAATAAAATGACCTAAATAGCATATGGACTTCATCCTTGAATTATGGAGAGAAGAAATATGATAAAAGAATGAGTGAGAACACCTCCGAATTGTGCAAATGATTGCACTCTCTTCGATTGTGGCATGCACTACTCAACTTTGGACTGTGAAAAGTCAACGTTAGAGCATTCATTCATCACGTGCAACTTCAATCCCTATTTAGAGTTGCAGCAAGGGCTTGGTGCTCATCATGAATAAACTTCCTTGCCATAAGAATATTGTCATCCAACTTTGGTGGTTTCTAGTGCTACCCTCTAATTTTACGTTTCACGAAATGTTCTTTTTATCGATTATAAGCCATACTCGGCCGCACTGCTGACGTGGCGCTGCTCTCTTCTCCACATAAATATATATTTATTAATGTGGCAACATTAAAAAAATAATTAAAAAATAAAAAATGATAGGAGGACGTCACCCCTCCCTCTACGACCACCGGTGGTGCGGGCAGGGGCTCCTTTCTTTGCCAACGCACGTCAAAGGGTAACTGGAAAGAGGGGGGCGACGCTCGCTCTCTGCGACCTCGTGTCGGAGGTCGCGGAGGGGGGTTGTCGCCCCCTCGTTCTTTCCTTGCGTCGGTATGAGGAAATTGGTGGGGCGATGGCCCCTTGCTCTGCGACCTTCGACTAGAGGTTGCATAGCGGGGGGCCGTCACGGGTAAAGACTCTCTGTGATCTCTAGCGAGGTCGCAGAGTGGGGTGTTGTTGACCCCTCTTTCCCCGCGCAGATGCCGGAGGTCGCAAAGAGGGGTCCGACGATCCCCCTCTCTGTAATCTCCGGAGAGGTCGCAGAGCGGGGGCGTCTCCTCCATTCTTTCCCTGCATCGGCGTTGGCACGGGAAAGAGGGGGCCCCATGTCGGAGGTCGCAAAAAGGGGGGTGAAGGCTCCTCTCTGCGCGCGTAAGGGGGCGATGGCCCCCCGCTCCACGACCTCGTGCCCGAGGTTGTAGATCGGGGGGCTGTCACCCCCGTTCTTTCCCTATGCCGACATTGGCATGGGGAAAGCAGGGGACGATGACCCCCACTCTGCAGGGGGGCGACCATCCCACGCTCTGTGACCTTGCCGAGGTCGTAGAGAGGGGGGCCGTCACCCTCCTATGCACGTCGACAGAGAAAGGAGGGGTTGGGGGGGGGGGGCTTTCCCTGCTAGCGCGCAAAGGAGGGGGGTGAGCCCCCCTCAGACGATCATCAGTGGTCGCAGAGGGAGGGGCAACGCCTCCTCTTTACGTGACATTTTTTCATTTTTAATTATTATTTTTATTTTTTAAAGAGAAGAGGGAAGATGCCCACATTAGCAATGCGATTGGGAAACGAACGGCGATGAAAAGAGCATACTCTTGTTTTTCTAGTTTTGACGCATCTTCCCATTCATCATGGGATTCCTTCTTTATTCCTACTTCCGAGTGAGGTCAGGAGAGGATGAGAGTGTGTATGTTCTATCGTAACCTAGGGAGTCATGTCTTAATGTGTGGTATTTGTGATTACTTCTACCTTATTATTAAGTGGCGACTTAAATTTTTTTATTTCTTGAGAATTGCAGTTATGATTTTTTAAATGTTACATGTCCCATGAATAATGTATTTGATTACAATATCAACCTTAGGACAATAGGAGGGCTACCCGACCTCCTCATTATAGGTGAGGGTGGCTACCCTCCACATTATCTTTAGGTGAGGGGTGTCTCAAGCTTCTCATATCCACATAGAATGTCAAAGGTGGTGCCAGTTTGTCTCGTATGGATAATCGCCCCATTGTGTACAGTGGGAGGGGACTCTCCAAGTTTCTCCTATCCACATAGTATGTTCAAGGTGGAGGCGCCGCCGCCACCCCGGATAATGATTGACATACAAAAAAGACATAAGAAAAATAACTAATATAAATTAATAGTACAGATGTCACTGAGTAACTAAAAGAATATAATGGAAAATTAATGAACAAAATATCCTAACCATAATGGTATATGAAAGATCAAGATTGAAGGAGAATGAGAGAAATTCTAAAAGATAATTTGATCCAATTGATTACTAAAGACTCATATTTTTTCCTTATCTATGTTAATTCTGTCTATGTACACATGCCAATACATTTTCAGTTGCATTAATCATATGAATTGTATCTGTACAATGAATCTAGATGACCTTTTTATTTTTGTAATAAATTCTAAATTTACTTACTTGATATACACTTATTCATCATTATCCATTTACTATATATATTCGCTCTTTCATCAGGCGAAAATGAAGTATTTTTGTGACCAAATAAGCATTAGGGCATTTGGCTTGTAATGATGAGGGGTTCCTTAGCTCCGGTGTTAGAAGATAACCCATGGAAGTGTTCATCATTGAGGTTTAGAGTTTGATCCCAGCATGTCTTTGATCAACATTCAAAATGTTTTTCACTATATTTTCCAAAGGGGTAAGAAATTTGCATAAAATAAAAAATATAATGTCTTATGATTCTTATTAGTACAGCTGTTCCTTTTTTTCAATAATTTATATTTGTAAGAAAATCTTTTGAATCTATGTGTACATCAGATTCGTACATGTATCAATCAAAAAAAGGTAAAGTGATATATGTTATATATGTAAATCCTATCTTTCTTAGGATTGAATTGGCCACCACGCTACCATATTTAGTACATGTTTTGTTCAAAATAGTTTTTTAGATTTATTTATTATCTATATATTAGTGACATAACATCTGATTTGATTTCTTGTATGCTTTTAAATATATATATATATATATATATATAATTTTATTGGTGCTTTGCATATATGATCATTCTTGAATCCCTCCATCGTGTGTTCTTAATATTTAAGAATTCTTAATACCTTACAAAATTGTTTTTCAACCAAAGTCCCTGATTGAGTTAACGTTGACTTGGTAGAATGTCTTATTTTAGTGATAATCCTTTTGGCAGAAATAAACGAATAAACAATAGAGGAGAAGGCAGTTTGACCTGATTCCTATAGAATAAATGTATACATGATATGTATGTACACGAGGGCCCTAAAACTTAATTACGATACAAAAATTGTTTTAGTTTCGACAATACGTTTAATTAAGAAATTTGAATCATTTAAAAAATTTCCTGGTGTGTTCTTTCACTTTCAAGTAGCTAAATTTAGGATATATATATATATATATATATATATGTATATATATATGAGAAAAGTATACGAGGAGCCTACAAGTTAGGTCTTATCTATATATAGACGATAAATTTCTTATTTTCCACTATAGGAGCTAAAATATAATTATTTTTTTGTTGATTCGAGTATAATACAAAAATTTGAGTGTATTTAATGTCAATCAAAAGTTTATATTTAATGGCATACATCATTAATTTGCTCTTTAAGTAATTTGAGAATAAGAGAGTCTTTTCTGTAATAAGGCTCCAGGGCAAGACGGCAAGTACTTTACGTAAGGAACAACTGTATAATTAAATAAGGCTATGGGGCCTTCCAACAGGGCGCCGACACGGCCATGAGCAGCGTACGAGATCGTACGCTACGACGACGACATCGACGCGGACGAACTCGAGGCCTGGATCCGACGCCTGACGACGCACCTGAAGCAGCGGATGGATAGCAGCCGCAGCCGCAGCAGATGCTCTCACTTGAGAAGGCTTAGAGAATCCCTGATGAAGACGGAGCCATGGTTACGCGGAGATCCGTCGCACCCTCAACCTCAGCTTTACCCTCAACCTCAACCACAACCTCAACCTCAGCCTCAGCCACAACCAGAATTCAAGGAGTCCATTCAAATGGGATGCACCATCCGTGGTGGATCCGATGTAACGGATGCATTTTTACATAAGAAAAAGAATTAAAAAATCAATGGCAAATCAAAGCAATAAAAGGAAATCAATACAATTAATGGAAATCAATTCGAAAATTGATTTGAAATTCAAAACGAATCGAATTCAAAAAAAGGAAATGAAAAGAAAAGAAACGGCCACCCTGGCCGGCCGATCCTATAAAGGGTAGACGCGAGGGCGACCTCGCGCCCCCTTGGATCTTAGTCGACAGTCGTTGCCCCTTTGTCTTCTTCCTCTCGACCGACGAACGGTGCAATGACACATGAGGCAGAGCAGGGACGACGTGCCGGACGATTCGATGCGCAATGACGCCCCATCGATCCACAACGACCTTCTAGTGCCACTCATGAGGATCGGGCGCATCTTCTTGCACCGGCCAAGGACGATCGGCAATCACCGAAACTGAGAACAGCGATCGGCGAAACCCAAAATCCGACGAAAGAGGTACCCTTAGCGTTCTAAATCCCTAGACGAAGAAATAACGTTTGTTTGATATGCTTGATTAGTCCATTATGATCCTGAGATGATTATCTATGATTTTCGTATTGTTGTCATCGTTGTTTGACGGCCGGAAGGCCGCCGAAAATGAAGAAAAAGTTTGGCGGCCCTGTTTTATCGCAGGGATCGGTCGACCGATTTTATAAACGGTCGACCGATCCATATGTTGAACTCGTCGGAGTTCCTGTCGATCGGTCGACCGACCTCGCAGAGCGGTCGACCGACCGATCTGTCGTCAGACAGATCTAGTTTTGAAATCGGTCGGCCGATTCTTCAAGTGGACGATCGATCCTTCGCGCAGTGCGCATCTCGTTAATCTTACGACCGATCAACCGATCACTAGAATAGTCGACCGATCCTGTAGGGTAACCGGTTGACCGGCTCATAGGCACAATCGACCGACCCACAGACACCTGAGGGTCGATCGATCCAAGAGGACTGATCGACCGGTATTTCGGAACGATCGACCGGCCCTACAACGGACGGTCGACCGGTTCAAGACCACCAAGTCGGCTCAGCCAAACACAGAGGAATGGTCGACTAGTTCAGAAACGGTCGACCGATTCCGACAGTGAATCCAACCCGAATTTTTATACATAATCAGATACTCTAACCAATTCACCTATATTGGTTGAGTCCTATTTACAGAGATTAATCTTTCAGTTGAGTTCTGAATTATAGATGTCATAATAATCAAAGATAAATAATGTAAAGATAAAGATATGAGATTGCTATGTGCCGCCCCCAATGTTAAAGTAAAGTTCAAAGTTAAAGCAAATGAGGGATATGTAGTTAGCTGAGGGGACAGCGAAGCTACTGTCTTCAATGACCACTATTCTTGATATTTTAAGTCTTCTCCCACTTGTATCTCGAATGAAGGGTGATGCAATGGTCACACTCCTTCCCCCAAAGATTATTGTATTGTGCTAGAGGGACAGGTAGCTAGCTGAGGAGACAGTGAACCTACATGTTTCTTAATTGACCACTGTTCCTGAATTGTAGGAATTCTTCTTCCTATCTTCCGAACTGGGTGAGGTCTTAATACCCACCCCTTTTCCCTTTTTGAGCTTACTGGCTTCAGAGATTCAGAGAGGCACCACTAGCATCCCAACCTAATAAAATCGAGCTCGCATAGGACAACTAACTTTAAGGATATCATAATAATGTAAAAGACATAGTGCAACTCACAGTAAAATAATATAATGTAAAGCAACGCA
Source organism: Pontederia crassipes (assembly GCA_030549335.1). Classification (NCBI taxonomy): domain Eukaryota; kingdom Viridiplantae; phylum Streptophyta; class Magnoliopsida; order Commelinales; family Pontederiaceae; genus Pontederia; species Pontederia crassipes. The sequence continues at coordinate 45,959,500 of CM060190.1, forward strand.
AAGCAGAGTACTGTAATGTAAAGCAATGTAAAGCAGAGTACTGTAAAGTAAAACGTAGAGTATGGTAAAGTAAAGTAGAATAAAGCATGGAACATGGTATAGTAAAGATTATGCAAAGTAAAGACAAAGAATAGTTATAGTAAAGAATAAAACATAGACATTGATATTGTCAGAGACTGATACATTAATTTCATGATTATCATTGATCCTTATTTCACCGTTTATTTTTCTATTGTACTGGGCTTTTTGCTCATGGGTATTCTATTCCCCTGCAATGGGATTTTGCAGGTGAGCATGTTAACTGATGAGGTGTTGGAGGACATAGAGCTTGGAGAACGCTGCACATGATTGATCTTCTGCTTCAAGTTTTCTTGTTATATCTAGTTCAAGTTATTGTAATTTGTCTAGAGATATCATGACTTCCACTCATTGAACTTCTTTCTCACATGTTGAACTTGATGCATTTCCACCTTGTTATTTAACATTTGAACTTCCGCATTATAGGTTGGATAAATTATTAAATGTTTCTTGACATTTCACCATTTGAACTTCCGCATTAAAGTCTTTCATTATATTTCTCCTATTATATTGGTGCCACGTAAGCTGTTTTGTTGAATTGTCATGGTCAATAGTGTAGTAGATAGTGTAGCGCTTCCGGGGTCAATCTGACTGCCTACGTGGCAGGAGAGGCGATTTTGAGGGTGTTACAGTTTGGTATCAGAGCTTAAGCTCTTGGCTCTCTCATTGATCATAGTAGAGTAGATGTACATGCATAGTATTTATTGTTCATATTGTTACATAGCTCAAAGTAAGTCATGTGCAAACTTCTCAAGCACCCGCGACTCCACTCCTCAAGTAAGTAATAAGTACATTCATGTATGAATTATACTTATGTTGTCGGGTTAACTTATTTTATAGATGCCTCCACGTCGCATGATAACCAGAGTTGTACAAAGAAGTATGAGAGCTGGTCATATAGTGGGGATACGTACACTCCCACTAGATTCTCCTATTTCAGACATAGAATACGCACCAGGACGTGAAGATAGGTACATGATTCCACCACATCCTGCTCTAGAGGAACAAGCGCATTCGGGTCTAGAGAGTGTGAGAAGTAATGATTCAGAGCCACTCTCCCCACGCCACTACTTTCCCGCTGAGACACGTGAAGAGATAAATCAAAGGTGGCACTTGCAGACGAGAGGAGGATGTATTAGCAACCCTATTTGTATATTTTCAGATGATGAAGAAGAAATTCCTACACCACTAAGGGGATTACGGTTTAGAGACTCAAGTCCTATCAGTTAGACAGATTCAGAGGAATGTTGTGGTCTCTGCTATCAAGTGGGACACATTGATGATGAGTGTCCCAATCCTCTGAAGCATAAGAAGAACCCCGAGAATGAATCTGGGGAACCATCTAGACGTAGTGATTAGTACTTGACATTTCTTAATGCGAATGCCTTAGTGTGCCTCAGACAAAAATTTATTGTTTTGCTTTGACTAACCTTTGCAGTGATATTAACTTTTGCTTTAAGCGAATATTGAGCCGTAAGGTCTTAATTTTTATCTAAGATTTTTATTTTAAGTAAAGATCTTTGATTATATGCTTTTCTCAATTATTGTCATGGTCTTTTTATAGATGTCATATCAAAGAAGGGAACATGCTTATACCAGTGAGAATGGGACCTACAATGAAGGAGAGACCCCTTTTATTCCCCCACCTCCATCATACCCACCCCCATTTCCATCTTCTCCTCCTCCACTAGAACCACAAGTCCAGCAAGGACGTCAAGTCCCTTTTATCTGTACCCTACAAGACTTCTGGAGGTCAAAACCTCCAACATTTAAATGAGAAGGAGGCATAGAGATAGCAGAGCAATGGATGGAGGCAATAGATGACAAGTTTGATATCCTTGACGTACCCGAAAATAAGAAGGTGCTATTTGCTGGGGACACTCTTTAGAAGGACGTTAAAGAATGGTGGAGAGCACGGAAGGCCACCAGTTTTCCTGATGTAAGAATTGCCTGGGAAGATTTCCGCAAGGCATTTGAGACACACTACTTCCCTAAGTTCCAAAGGGATTTAAAGTAAAAGGAATTTCTGGACCTAATGCAAGATACCATGACAGTGGCCGAATATATGACGAAGTTTGTCAGACTGAAGAAGTATTCCAGGCTGACCATGAATGAACATAATGTAACCAAATGCTTTGTGGACGGACTGAGTCCCACTCTGAGATCTCATACAAGATCTGAGAACTGCAGAACTTTAGAGGACGCCATCAGTTTAGCTACTCTGACTGAGAAGGACCATCAAGACCTGCAAAAAGCTCAGAAGGCCCAACAGACTGTAGGGCAGAGTTCCCAGCACCAGTCACAATAATTTAGAGGGAACAATCGTCGACACCATCGAAGGGATAATCGGCCCCGTCCTTACCCAGCACTCCAACAGTACAACCGTCCTCAATAACAACAATCCTACCGCTCTCCACAACATGCCCCTCCATAACAGCAACAGCAATCCCAGCAACAGCAGCAGAACCAAAGGCCCCCTCAACAGGCGCAGATGCGCCCAGCCCAACAGCAGAGGCAACAGCCTCCCAGAGCTCCTCAAGCAGCACCCGCACAAGGTGAGCGAGTTTTATGTAATACTTGTGACAGGACCCATGCAGAGAAATGCCGCATGAAATCTAGAGCATGCTACTACTGTGGCGGAATGGACCACTATGCAGTGAACTGCCCAAAGCGTGGACAGCAACAGTTAGTGCAAGGGAGACTCTTCAATCTGGAAGAAGATGCCCCACAGAATGACGCTGAGGTCATTCGAGGTACTCTATCTGTAGCCGAGTTACCTACCACGGTATTGTTCGATTCCGGTGCTTCTCATTCCTTTATATCTGAAGATTGTGCCACAACATTAGGGTTAACTGCAACAAATCTAGAGCCTAAGATGAACATCCTGACCCCACAAGAAACTCTAGTTACTACAAAATATCTCCCTAATGTACCCATAGAGATAGGGACAAAGAACTTTCCTGCAAATCTTATCATTATCCCTATGAGAGATTATGATATAATTTTGGGCATGGACTGACTAACCTCTCATGATACTTTTATCTTGTGTAAGCAAAAGAAAGTGGTTATAAGTACACAGAGTACAGGTAAAGTAATTGTCAAGAGCATTACTCAGAAAGAACCAAAGATCATAGTATCTGCCATGAAGGCACAAAAACTACTCCAAAAAGGATGTAGATGTTATCTGGCTAGCATTACCAAAGTAGCAAAATCAACCCAGATCCCTCAAGAAATAGAAGTTGTGAGGGAATTATCTGATGTATTTTCTGATGATATTACTGGTCTACTGCCCAAAAGAGAGATAGACTTCCATATTGAAGTGGCACCCGGCACAGCACCAATCTCCAAAGCCCCATATCGTATGGCCCCAGCAGAGATGAAGGAATTGAAGGATCAGATTCAAGAACTACTAGACAAAGGTTTCATCAGGCCTAGTGTCTCACCATGGGGTGCACCAGTCCTTTTTATCAAGAAGAAGCACGGATCATTGAGACTTTGTATCGACTAAAGGATGTTGAACAAAGTTACGATAAAGAACAAGTATCCGCTCCCTCGCATTGATGACCTGTTTGATCAACTGTCCAAAGCAAAGATGTTCTCCAAGATCGATCTAAGGAGCGGATATCACCAATTAAAAGTAGCAGAAGAAGACATTCTAAAGATAGCTTTCTGGTCACGTTATGGACATTTCGAGTTTCTTGTAATGCCGTTTGAGTTAACAAATGCTCCGACAGCATTCATGAATCTCATGAATTGAACTTTCCACAAACAACTGGATAAGTTCGTAATTATCTTCGTCGACGACATCCTCATGTATTCAGCAAGAATTGAGCAGCATAAGGAACATCTGAGGATAGTGTTGGAGACTTTGCGAGCAAAGAAGTTGTATGCAAATTTTTCCAAATGTGAATTTTGGGTAGAGCAGATGATGTTTCTAGGCCATATTATTTCCAAATATGAGATTGCAGTGGATCTAGCAAAGGTAGAAGCAGTGTCCAATTGGACTCAACCAAAGAATGTCTCCGAGATCAGGAGCTTCCTTGGATTAGCAGGCTATTACAGACGTTTCATCAAGAATTTTTTCAGAATTGCATTGCCGCTAACTAAACTCACAAGGAAAGGGAAAAAGTTTATCTGGTCGCCCAAGTGTGAAGAAAGTTTCCAAGAGTTAAAGAAGCGGCTAACTTCAGCACCAATCCTGACGTTATCATCGGGCAACGGTGGTTACGTGGTTTACAGTGATGCTAGTGATACAGGATTGGGGTGCGTACTGATGCAACATGAAAAAGTAGTGGCATATGCATCCCGGCAGTTGAAGAAATATGAGATCAATTATCTAACTCACGATCTCGAGTTGGCAGTAGTAGTGTTTGCCCTCAAGCTTTGGCGCCGTTATCTGTATGGTGAAGAATTTGTGGTCTACATTGACCACAAGAATTTAAAGTACGTCTTTACGCAGAAGGAGCTGAATATGCGCCAAAGACGATGGATGGAGTTCTTAAAGGACTATGAGTTTTCTATCAACTACCATCCATGCAAAGCAAACTCAATGGCAAATGCACTCAGTCGAAAGTGGGAAGAATCTATTACCTTCATGCGCCTTCGACAATTTGAAATGATGGAGGAACTTTTTAAATGGACACCGAGAGTAAGGCATGATGGGTCACTAATGATGATGCAGCGTATAATACTAGACATGATCGGAAGAATCATTGAAGCACAGGTGTAAGATGCAGAATATTAGACTATGATGATAAAGACTAGTATGGAGACTACCAACTTTAAGGTCTCAGCAGATGGTGGCATCAGGCACCGTGATCGCTTACGGGTACCGAATAACCCAGAACTCCAAAGAGAAGTGTTAGATGAATGCCACAAGTCAGAATTTGCAATTCATCCAGAAAGTACCAAAATGTATAAGGATGTACAAAGGAGTTTCTGGTGGCCAAATATGAAGAAGGACATCGCTAAATATGTCTCCAAATGTATAGTGTGCCAGCAGGTCAAGGTGGAGCACCAGAAATCCCAAGGAACCTTGAAGAGTCTGGGTATTCTATAGTGGAAGTGGGAAGAGATATCAATGGATTTCATCACCGGCTTACCATGGACTCAGAAGGGGCATGATGCTATATGGGTGATAGTGGACCGACTCACTAAATCGGCTCACTTTTTATTCATCAAGGTAAAACAATTTCTTGAAAGTTTGATGAACTTATACGTGCAAAGAGATTGTTAGACTTCACGGGATCCCATCAACCATTGTGTCTGATAGAGATCCCGGATTCACATCAAAATTCTAGAAGAGCCTCCAGAATGCTTTTGGGACTATGCTTCGCTACAACACAGCCTTTCATCCCTAGACGGACGGCCAATCGGAGAGAACCATTCAGATGTTAGAAGACATGCTTAGAGCATGTGCGTTGGATTGGCATGGCAACTAGGACAAACAACTTTCTCTCATAGAGTTCTCCTACAACAACAGCTTCCATGCTAGTATAGAGATGTCTCCCTTTGAAGCGCTGTATGGTCGTCCATGTCACTCCCCGGCATGTTGGGGCGAAGTGGGTGAAAGAAAGATCTTGAGTGTTGAATTAGAGAATCAGACACAAGAGTACACAGACATGGTGGAACTGATAAAGAAAAAGATGAAGTCTACTCAAGATCGTCAGAAGGCTTATGCAGACAAGAAACGCCGTGAACATACTTTCAAAGCAGGAGATCAAGTTTTGCTTAAAGTCTCCCCCACCAAAGAAGTAATGCGTTATAGTAAGCGTGTGAAATTGAGTCCAAGGTACGTAGGCCCATTTAAGATTTTAGATATGGTTGGAGACTCAGGATGTAGGTTGGCCCTAGCCCCAGCATATGTCAGAGTACACAATGTCTTCCATGTCTCTCTACTTCGGATGTACAAACATGACTACGCCAACGTGATCCAAATTGAGGAACCAAACCTCAAGGAGGATCTGTCCTATGAAGAACAACCCATAGAGATATTGAAATATCAGGAACACCAATAAGGAAGGAAGAAAGTATCACTAGTCAGGGTAGCATGGAAGCATCATCAAGGAAACGAGGCCACATGGGAAGTAGAATCAGAGATGCTAGAAAAGTTTCCGCAATTATTCGGTAAATCTTAACTCTTATCAAAATTCGAGGACAAATTTTCTTTTGAGGGGGTAATAATGTAACAGATGCATTTTTACATAAGAAAAATAATTCAAAAATCAATGGCAAATTAATGGAAATCAATTCGAAAATTGATTTGGAATTCAAAATGAATCGAATTAAAAAAAGGAAACGAAAAGAAAAGAAACGACCGACAGGAGAGGAATTTCCTCCCCTGATTCCGTTCGGAATCGGCCGGCCACCCTGGCCGGCCGATCCTATAAAGGGAGGACGCGAGGGCGACCTCACACCCCCTTGGATCTCAGTCGATAGCCTTCGCCCCTCCGTCTTCTTCCTCTCGACCGATGAACGATGCAGCGACACACGAGGCAGAGTAGGGTTGACGTGCCGAACGATTCGACGCACAATGACGCCCCATCAATCCACCGCGACCTTCTAGTACCACTCACGAGGACCGGGCGCATCTTCCTGCACCGGCCAAAGACGATCGGCGATCACCGGAACGGAGAACAGCAACAGGCGAAACCCAAAACCCGACAAAAGAGGTGCCCTTAGCATTCTAAATCCCTAAACGAAGAAATAACGATCGTTTGATATGCTTGATTAGTCCATTATGATCTTGAGATGATTATCTATTATTTTCGTATTGTTGTCGTCATTGTTTGACGGCCAGAAGGCCGCTGGAAACGAAGAAGAAGTCCGGCGGCCCTATTTTATCGCAGGGGCTGGTCGACCGATGATCCATATGTTGAACTTGTCGGAGTTCCTATCGATCGATCGACCTGCCTAGCAGAGCGGTCGACCGACCGATCTATCGTCAGACAGATCTAGTCTTGAAATCGATCGGTCGATTCCTCGAGTGCACGACCGATCCTTCGCGCAGTGCGCATCTCGTTAATCTTACGATCGGTCGACCGATCACCAGAACGGTCGACTGATCACCAGAACGGTCGACCGATCCTGTAGGGTAATCGGTCAACCGGCTCATAGGCACGGTCGACCGACCCACAGACACCTGAGGGTCGACCGATCCAAGAGGATCGGTCGACCGGCCCCACAGCGGACGGTCTACCGGTTCAAGACCACCAAGTCAGCTCGGCCAAACACAAAGGAACGGTCGACCGGTTCAGAAATGGTCAACCGATTCCGATAGTGAATCCAACCACAATTTTTATACATAATCAGAGAGTCTAACCAATTCACCTATATTGGTTGAGTTCGTACAGAGATTAATATCCCAGTTGAGTCCTGAATCATAGATGTCATGATAATCAAAGATAAATAATGTAAAGATAAAGATATGCGATTGCTATGTGCCGCTCCCAAAGTTAAAGTAAAGTTCAAAGTTAAAGCAGATGATGGATAGGTAGTTAGCTGAGGGGACAGCGAAGCTACTGTTTTCAATGACCACTATTCTTGATATTTTAAGTCTTCTCCCACTTGTATCTCGAATGAAGGGCGATGCAATGGTCACACTCCTTCCCCCAAAGATTATTGTATTGTGCTAGAGGGACAGGTAGCTAGCTGAGGAGTCAGTGAACCTACATGTTTCTTAATTGACCACTGTTCCTTGATTGTAGGAATTCTTCCCCCTACCTTCCGAACTGGGTGAGGTCTTAACACTCACCCCTTTTTCCTTTTTGGACTTACTGGCTTCAGAGATTCAGAGAGGCACCCCTGGCATCCCAACTTAATAAAGTCGAGCTCGCATAGGACAACTAACTTTAAGGATATCATAGTAATGTAAAAGACGTAGTGCAACTCATAATAAAGCAATATAATGTAAAGCAATGCAAAGCAGAGTACTGTAATGTAAAGCAATGTAAAGCAGAGTACTGTAAAGTAAAGCGTGGAGTATGGTAAAGTAAAGTAGAGTAAAGCATGGAACATGGTATAGTAAAGATTATGCTGAGTAAAGACAAAGAATAGTTATAGTAAAGAATAAAGCATAGACATTGATATTGTCAGAGATTGATACATTAATTTCATGAATATCATTGATCCTTATTTCACCGTCTATTTTGCTATTGTACTGGACTTTTTGCGCAATGAGATTTTGCAGGTGAGCATGCTAACTGATGAGGTGTTGGAGGACACAGAGCTTGAAGAACACTGCACATGACTGATCTTCTACTTTAAGTTTTCTTGTTATATCTAGTTTAAGTTATTGTAATTTGTCTAGAGACATCATGACTTCTGCTCATTGAACTTCTTTCTCACATATTGAACTTGATGCATTTTCACCTTGTTATTTAACGTTTGAACTTCCGCATTATAGGTTAGATAAATTATTAAATGTTTCTTGACATTTCACCATTTGAGCTTTCGCATTAAAGTCTTTGATTATATTTCTCCTATTATATTGGTGCCACGTAAGCTGTTTTATTGAATAGTCATGATCAATATTATAGTAGATAGTGTAGCGCTCTCGAGATCAATCTGGCTGCCTACGTGAAAGGAGGGCCAATTTTGGGAGTGTTACATCCGAAGCTGGAGAACCAGCAACCTGCTGAATCGTCTGCGCACTGCACATTTACGTCTCTTTCGAACATGTCTAATGGCGACTTGCCATGGATCATATATTAGAAATGGGGCTCAAGGATTTTGTGCCGCAGAAGGAGAGCTTCCATGAAGATTATGCGAAAGCTAGAAGATGGAAACAAACTGTGCTGTCAGGGATGACGAATGCTCAACAACAGAGTCCTGCAAAACTTGGAGTTGAACACAGTAGCTTAATCTTTACAAGTTATGTGATTGTAAATGCTTACAACTAGACTTATATAAATATATTGACATCACAATGCAATTTTCATGCCATATTTTGACGGCTTTCGCATATGAATTTCATGTGCACAATCACATGCCTTCATAAATTGCCAAGGAAGTCTTTTTTGACGTGGGGGTTAAGGTTACTATTCAACAAAAAGGAGTTTGAATAACAATGCAAAAATTATCAGCAAGTGTACTAGTCATTGCCAAACAAAAAAAAAAGCATCATAAATTAAAGAATTAATTCCCCTCGATACAAATAATATATAAATCAAAGCTTTAATCTACTAATGGAATTCAACATAGTTTTGTCTTCAAATAACATATACTCTATAAAAGAATTAAAATATGGTAAAAAATTAAAAGGTTACATACCAAGGATATATAGTAGATAAAAATATTAATTGATAGAAGAGCTTGGCTGCTCCCCAACGCTACAAGAATTTTACGGATTTCCGACGATCAATTCTGTCGAAAAAGAAATTTTTTGAGGATCGTCCAACGCAACATTGTCGTTAGAAAAAATGTTATTGGAAATGATTTTCTGATGGAATCAATGTAACACCCTAAAAAAATAATACATATAAAAAATAAAATAAAAAATCCAACACCAGCCCAACTCACCAATGCCCACTCTATTCTTAAACCCAAAGTACTACTTTAATAAAAAAGCTAAACCCCAAATCCTTTTTACTTCCACCCAACCTCTCCCTCACCTCACTCATACTCTCACCCTCCACACTACAACAAATTTAAGCTTTTGTGCCGTCTATTAGACGTTATCAAATATCAATTAAACGTCACGAAAACTATTTCGTGACGTATAATAAACGTCACCTTGCAAACGTCATATAAATCGTGTTACAGAAAGTTCATTGTGACGCCTATCAAATATCCGTCACCAAAATAACAAACGTCACCCAAGCTTATCTTTTCAGTGACATTTAAACGTCACAAAATGTAAAGCTTTAGTAACAATTAAACGTCACTAAAGTTTAGATTTATCAACTTCAAAACATATGAAAATGTCATAAATTGAATTTATTAGTGATGTTTAAATGTCACAAAAATAATTATTTGATAACATATAAATGTTACTAAAAGATCTTTTTAGACGTCACAAAATATTTTCAATACCACTTCAAGTTGAATTAATTTCAAATAGAATGTTATGTTAAAAGTTTGATAACAAAATACAAATTAAACATTACTCATGAATCTCATTTAAAAAAAAACTCTTAAACGTATATCAAGAATACTAAAAAATAAAAAAATTAATCTGTTACAATCCAAATTTCAGTAGCCTACTATTTATGCATAGATGAAATTAAAAATTGCTTTGTCCAACTACACTTTGGCACCAAGTTTCATTGCTATCCAAGTACAAAGATCCACCCCTTGACAATTGCACTTCTTCACCACTTCAGCATAGTTGAAATCAAAACTTGCAAATCATGAAACTTGATTCATTCCAATTGTCATCCAGATGTAGGCATCAACTTGCAAATCAAAACCTGCATTGGACGAAGCATCCCAATAAAGAAGGTATCAAAGTGTGGGTGTTTTGTGGTGGTTCAAGATCAGGATTCTTGTCTCTCTAGTATCTATCTTGCATTGCAAGGAAAAAACAAAATAAGAAAATAACACAGAAAAGATAGATGCGAAAAATGAAAGCCACCAACTTTCATCCTAAACCACAACAAATATAAAGAGACAAGTGTATCATTGTTAAGAATTTATAAGCAAAAAAAAGTGTCAAATATAAAGTAAAATAAGTGTTAAGAATTTATTAGCATTGAGAAATTGAAATCATTGTTAAGAATTTATAAGCAAAATAAGTCCTTAGTTGTCTTTGTAATGCCTTGCAAGGAAAAAAAAAGATGTCCCTATTTCTGAACATCTATTTTCTTGCATTCTAAAGTGTTGAGAGTAGTAGTTTCCTGTGCATTTTACTACCTATCTGATTAATTCTTCTAGCTGTTGATTAATCTTTTTACCTCAAATTTAATCTTTTTTCTTTTCTTCTTTTCTTCTTTCCTGATCTGTACCTACAAGGGCGTCAATCAAGAGAAAATTAGTTCACATTTTCTAACCAATTATCGTCTCCATCAATATAATATTGTACTGAAATAAAAGGTTATTTCTTTCTTTCTCTAGGATAAGGATCATCTACTTCAACATATATCTCAAGGAATCAACATCTGCTCTGTGCCTTCCCTAAATGTCGTACTGTATTGACAACATTCAAGAATGAAACTCTACCATCATGGAAGTGGATTTAGATTATTCCTGTGAGCATCATGCAACTGGCATTCTGATATGCAACATGAAACATGCATTAGTGAATATTGATATTACTTGTTTCTTGCTTCCTTTTTTTATTGGATTTTTCTTAAGCTTGTTTGGAATTCTTTTAGTACCAGCAGTCTGCTGCAAATGGAGTTTTCAAATATGGCACCACCCCCTTTGCCATGGAGTTTTCAAATGCCACTCCAGCTTGTCCAGCACACATTATAATGGCATGCAAATGGAGTTTTACCACATTGTTCATAATAATATGAGATTTCAGTACCTTCGTTGTTGAACCCTGTACAAGAGCTTCCTCCTCTTTGCTTTTATCACTTATCACTTCATGTGTGGTAGGGTCTTCATCCTTTAATATCTGTTAATTGCAAAATAAAAATGATAACATAAAGTAAAATTTTAAGAAAAAAATAATCGCAAATGACAAATTGCACGAGTATTGCTTCATTACGTCAGCAGAATTAGAAGATGCCTCATCCCTTATGTCTTCAAGATGACGATTGGCCTCAGAAGCATCAATTTGGTCATCAGAAACCTGTTTTCACTATTGTAAAGACATCAAGAAAGTTATACAGATTGTGGCAGAAATCTGAATCTAAATAGCTAAAATCATGAAAACCAAACAACTAGAACTCATTATAGTCTTAGATTTTTTTGTGGAATCAAATTGGCGATAACACCAATAGGTACAGATCAGGAAAGAAGAAAAGAAAAAAAAAACAACGATTAAATCTGCCTCATTCAAAGCCATACACAGAAAAAAAAGAAGCATTCAAATAATATGATTACTGTGAGCAGATTCAGGTGCCGACGTCGATGGAAAAAGAAAGGGGTTTAACTTTTAATAATAATAATTCAGACTCAAATAATATTAAAGTTATTTTTCAACCAGCGACCAGCAAGGGGTTTCTTCGGTGGACTACAATACAAGAAAAAGAAAAGAAAAGAAAAAATAAAGGTATAATAGTAAACAGAATATAATTCAAAATCTTTATTTACCATGACAATTAACTATTTAATCATCATGATCAAACTCATTATTAAATTGGCCCAATGACTCGAGAGAATGTAGAAGCAAGTAAAATCAAACAATTAGTCAAGTGAAGTAGCTGTTGGATTCATGATAAGTCAATTTCCAATGATAAATCTGAAAAAAATGGTTTCCAATCATAAAGAAAAATAGTGCATTGTATGTTGCCAAAGACACTGGAGATTTGCCACACTACTTTGTAGGGGAAGGAATATATTTTCCAATATATAGTTCTTGTATAATTAATATATATACAATATACAATATATTATATTTGGTGGGGGTTGAAGTGAAGCCGTCCAGTCTGGAATTGCTGTAAGCAGCAGAATTCTAGCTAAGAGAAAATAACAATGCATGATTGGGGGGGGGGGGGGGGGGGGGGGGGGGGGGGGGGGGAATAGAATCTATACTTGATGTTGATGAGGGGCTTTACTATTTCACCTCTTGTGTGCAATGTATCTGTAAACTGAATGTTATTTGAAACTTTGGAGAGAGCAACAGCTATAATTCATGAGTCCAGAAGAAGCAGCGACATCTGAATTGTGACTTTCTTTCTCAGAGGTCGAATTGACAAACTTGGTTTGAAGGTTTTTTTGAACGCATGGTTACTAAAAATAAAAAAACTGGATCATGGTTACTAATTATGCATAGATGAAATGTTCCTGGCATTTTGATTGCTCCCATTTTTTGACAATGAAATAAATCTAACAACAGGAAGGAAAGATGGACTCCACCAAGCTGCAGATGCAAAAAAATAAGATGGAGAAAATAACAATGGGAAGGTGTACCTGCAGATGGGAAGGTGTGACAGCGACCAGATGGCGAATGTGCAGACACGGGCAAATCCACCCACAAGCAGCGAGCAGATGGCGAAGGTGCGGCGATGAGCGAATCCACCCCGCAGCGAGAAGATGGCGAGCGATGAGCGAATCCACCCCGCAGCGAGCAGATGGCGAAGATACGGCGATGAGCGAATCCACCCCCGGCGAGTAGATGGCAAATTAGGTGAGAGGGATGAATTAGATGAGCAGATCTCTTCTCACGGTGAGAGGGATGAAGGTGCGGCGGCAAATCTGAAAGAAGCAGAGGGATGAAGACAAAGTAGGGTATGAAAATTTAATCACAACTGTCCAAATTAAATAGATTCGATCCAACGGCTGACATAGCTTTTAATTATTATGTAGTTATTTATATTTTTAGACGTCACTAATATGTTTTTTTAGTGACATTTATGATATGTTACCATTTTAAATGTCACAAAAGATCAAAATTGGTGTAGTGCCAGGCTGCCGGCTACAACAGCAAGTGGGAAGCAACAACTACTCTCTCTCTTCCTCTTTCTCTCATCTTGTTCAAATGGAACCTCCACTAGTTATCCATCCGCTAGCAAACCTCCGCCAATTCTTTTTCTTCCTCCCTCCTCGTTCTATGCACACGAATAGGAGAAGACGTCGTTCCACACTTGAATCATCGTGGCTAGTCGTTCATCATGGTTTGACCTCCGTAGACCCACAAATTATATATCATCACGTAGCTATCGACGCGAATCTATTGGCATTAGTTTTGTAGCATTTCGTATCTGTGCAGAGAGGAATCATCATATGAAGTTGGACGTCCGAAATGAGCTCCTAGGTATTTATAATTGATTTTGACGAGGGATGACCTCATTCTCCATTTGGTAAGCCTCTAACATGTGCTGTATTCAGAGATGTAATTGGGTTTTATTAGACTTTATTGTTGATTAATCTCATTTCATTTCGGACATCATCCAAACACAAATGGAGTGCCATCAAACTTCATGTAAAACTTGCTAGAGAATGTTTCCCGGTCCTGCACTATGGTGGAGGTGATCACTGTTGGTTCATAGTGGAAGGAATGAACAATAGAGAGAATAACATCACATTAGTCTAGTATGCAGGTAAGATGTTTGTTGAAATGTTTGATTGATTGTAAAGAAGCATTTGGTAGTTTAGAAGGAAAATGAGTAGTTATGGATATTAATGCATTTAATTTAAAAGAGTTAATTCTAATTATATTAATTGATATTATTGTGCATGGAAACCTAACATAGGATGAAACATAAATATTATGATGAATAAGAGTTAAGCCTATTTTTGGGAATGGTAAAGTTTGATTAAGAGAGGAAAATAAGTATATATAAATAGTTGGGCAAATATAATAGGTGCAATTACAAGGTTTTCTTTTGTAGTATGGAATTGTGTGCGTGTAGTTCATAATGGGTACTTTAGCATTGTAATATTTAAGTATTGCTTAATTTATCATTAAAATCAGAAAGATATATGTACTTATATAAGTAGTAGCACAAATTAATAAGTCAAAGGATGTATGGTTACTCAATCATGTTAATTGGATGCCATACCTATTAAATGCACATTTATGTGATACAACAACACTATGACAAACATGAATTTTTAGATAGGTGTAACACCTAATCATTTTCATTGTTAAATAAATCTGAAAATAAGATTTATAACGTTGATATGTGATATATGATGATAATGAATTAGTTATCTAAAATGGAATGCCATATGACGGGAATTTTATAAATATTTTCATAAATAACAAGGATGGCTTATATATATATGAGAAGGACGTATTAAAATTAGAAAGGTTAATATAAGTTGTGACTATGACACTTGTGACTGTCAAATGTTGAAGGAATCTAAATGATGTTGACTAGGTGAGCTTGTACGCATGTTTAACACCCGGAGTGGGACAAGGACGAAGTTGACAAGTTGGATGAAATTCAAGGTGAGAGAACTTACCTCAAATGATATTAATTACCTAACTCTTTGGAGTGGTGACATTGTTCCATCCGACGTGGGACGGACTTCCGTGATATCTTTCTCATGCATAGTCATACTTGTTTGTATGTTTCATATGTGTGCCATCATATGACGTGTGATGTTTTGTTATGAATTTGAAATATATTTTGTTGCATTAAATGTTTTACTTGCACGTTGGATTTTTTTTGTTAAAATGTTGAAAGATCTTTTTTATTTGCAAGTTGGAACATAAATATCGAAAGTGAATATGCATTCATGCATCATGTGCACTTCATGTAAAAACTCGCATAAGGTGGACTATTTTCACCTCGGAGGAGTGGCCAACTCCGGATAGACCAATTGGGGTTCGGTTTGCTTTATGTCAATATAGTGGCACGAGGAGCAGGTTCAACACTTTGTGTCGATACAGTGACACGAAGAGTAGAATTAGAACAATCATCCTGTGGCGATATAGTGACATGAGGGATGGAATGAAAAAGAAATGAAACAATATCCGTGTCAATGGGATACGAAGAGTAGTTCAACGTTCTGTGTTAATGGGATACGAGGGACGAAATTAGAATAATCACCCTGTGTCAATGGGATACGAGAGGTGAGATTGACCACTTCATTGAGGAGTGTTTGGATATCCATATTTGATGATGATTTTCCAACTTATATTATATATATGATTTCACCATGCATTTGCACACATGATATTCATTTTGTATGATCATTATGTGAATGAGTCCCTTTTTGAAAAAGAGAGGATTTTGAATATTTCTTGAAAACAAATATGTTAATTTTCGCAATGATTTTAAAACTTGAGGTAGTCATTTTAACTCACTAAGCTTAATTCATGTTCACCCCTTTTTCTTTTAATGTTTACAAGAAAGGAATCTATATATTGCATGTTTGATTGAAAATGGGTATTAATGCAAAAAAGGATAGTGTGTGAGATCCTTTCAATATTAGTGATCCAAATTACTAACAAAAAATGTGAAAGATAACATCAAACAAAAATTAAATATAATAAACATGATATAAATTCACACAATATCGTAGTTTATAATTTGTGATAAAAAAATCAAACACTAAATCATACTACATAAATATTCTTAATTCACATATAAAACTAAAAATATTGATGTTCCATAACAATCATCATTAATCCAAATAAAATAATTCAAATAATTTATTTCATATATATCGTCGCAATTGTCCAAAATGAATACAAAAATGCATAATTACATATGTTAGTATGTAACTTTTAACAATGATATAAACATGAAATATATGATAGCAACACCGCATTACTTAAAAATATAAAATAATATAACATGCAAAATTTATTAAACAAATAAAACATATATAATAACAAATTATCATTATTGCATTTTCCACATCACAATAATATAATGTCTTACGTTTAAACATATTTGAACAATTTTCAAATAAAATTTGAAAAATAATAATTAATAGATGATTTATCATTCAAGTAAAAATTTACTATAATTCAATATGAAAAAAATAATACGAACTTGTGCCAAAATAACATGAAAGCTTGAATTTTTTTCTGAAAAAAATAAAAAAAATAAAAATAGGGCTCCGTCAGGGGCGCCCTTGCATCACCTTGACGCAGGCCTATGTCTTTGATGCAGGCTTGCGTCAGGGACGCCCTTGCATCAGGGGCAAACGTGCACGCCCTGGCACCGCGTTTGCCCCTACGTCCCTGACGCAAGCTTGCGTCAGGGCGCACGAGCGCTTGTGCGTAGGGACGTAGGGGCAAACGCGCATTGTGTTTGGCTCTGCGTCCCTGGCTATGCCCTTAGGCGCGCAGGCCAGGGCTGCACTGCGTCCCGCGTTTGGAGGTGCAAACTCAATGCGCCAAGAAGACGGCCATCCGCCGCTGGCCGTGAGATGAGAGAAGAGAGGAGAGGAAAAAGAAATAAATACTAAAATACTAAAACGTGATCATCTTTGCCATAGAAAAAATTATATTTATTTTTTTAATAATAATAAAAATATTTAGTGGATCAAAGGAAAAAAAATAAATTTGTGATACTATTGTGACCAATGATAAAATAAATAAATAAATATGATCATATTATGACATTTTTATAGTTATCACTTTTGAGTCACTAAATATTTTAATTAGAATAATGGTCACAAAAGCGTAATAAAAATATGACGAATTTCTGATAGACGATCTTGTGACAAATATTATCGTCACACACATATCGGTCACTCAAATGATAAATTCGGATCGGTCACAAATTTCTCACAAATTTATCAAATATTGTGACAAAATTATTTCGTCACAAAAAATTTGTCACAGAAACTGTGTTTTATTGTAGTGTGCAAGGAGCGTATTTGTCTTGGTGTTCTTCTTTCGATACTTATAATTTTTTAAAAACTTGACTATTATGATTTTTTCTATCTTAGCACCGGATGGTTTTGGGATGTGGTCCATGATTTATTGTGGATGTAAGTTGATTGATGTGAGTTGAGGCTCCATAATTTATGGATGAAAAGATAGGGGCAAGACCCTATCATAGAGTTGGATAAGGGCTTAAGATCCCATTCGATATGTTTTATTCGTGTAGTAGTTTTGAGGTGAATCTCGTATGTTAATATGATCCAGAATATTTGGGCTTGAGTCCCACCTTCTGATTTCTACAATAAAACGTTAGAAATGTTCTTCTAATTACTTGTGTTGATTAAACTTTTGAAATTTAAATGCTTGTGATGAATCATATGAAATGTTTGTATATGACGTATGGACGAATTTACGCATACGTCATACCAATTTTTTTTTGAAAATTTTTAGATAATTTGTTTTGAACGCTTTTTTCATCGAAGATTTGAATTTAAACATTTTGTTTTACGGTTTCACCCCCTTGTGACGCCTAACGAGGAGTTGGGCGTTACAACCAAAATATCCTTCGAAAGTTCCAACAGACAAGAGATGTCGCAAAATCCTCCTTCAGAACTTCGGTGGGGAGCAAGCCTACGTACATATCATCTTCTTACCTACTTCGTTATAGTGCCTTGTCATATGTGCATGTGAAGGGTGTTGGTAAACAACATTTTGGGGTCATGATTAGTGTAAACTGAATGTGTAATGATTACATTAGTTGAGAAGTTGCACAATTTAATGTGTCGGTCTACATGTTCATATCAAGATGTATATGAGTACGCTTGTAGGAATGAGGCAATCTCAATGTGTGCAACCCTTCGATATGAAATAAATCATTCATGCCTTCATAAGCTACCAGATGTTTCTACTGCCAACCTCTTATGCTGTTATCATTCATGTTTGCTGATATCATTTATTCTAACACATATGTTATCATTTATGTGTCATATACTTCTTGTTAACTGTTTATGGATTGACAATTGGGAGGAATAAATGATAGAATGCTTATCATTTGATTCCTTACGTTATAATAAGAATTATTTTTACTTCCTTCCCATTTGTTTCCTACACTAATTTATGGATGGTACTTGAGTGGCTACAGTTTCATCTTATACTAATCCATATTAGCATCTATTATTTTAGTTTCAGCTTTTACTTATCCATATTCTTCGTATGAGGACTTTAGTTTCAACTTGTCTATTATTCTTTATATCTCTATGTGACGCCTATGTGGCGATGATCAAGTATTTGATAACTTGTGCGGGGTGGCTGGGGTGGGGTGGGGTGGGGGTTGTTTGGCAACAAGAGTGTTTGGGCTCTTTAAGTTCGTCATATAATAATGTCATAATATATGATCCTTGTAGGAGTTGTCGTACATCTTCCTTCATCGCTATTTCATTGTTCTTGCCTTGACAACAATGAGTTCCAATAAAGGGAAAGAGAAGATAGTCTCTATCGGGGAGTGGTCTTTGCTGGGGAGAAGGCAAGATTGAGCCATCTCCGAATATGGATACGTATTTTGTTGGGATGATGATGCAGGAGAATGTCGATGAGTACTTCCGAGCTAATACCTTCATGGCAGAAGCATGGAAATGAATGTGCAATAGGTTCAACGAGCACTTTGGTGAGAGGATGATTATTGAACATATGAAAAATCATCTGAAAGTAATGAAAATGAATTTCAAATTGTATAAAGCCCTAGCCAACAAAAGTGGGTGAGGATGGGATCCGGAGAAGTGTATGATGGAGCCATCGGATGAGGGAACGTGGGATGAGGTGATTACGGTGAGTACTTATTTATGACAAATTGTGTGCCGCTTAATAACGATGAGAAGTACTAACCTATCTCTTCTCCTGTAACAAGGAACAAAGAGTACATGAGGGTCATATATAAACTGTTATGATGACTTCACCTTCCTATTTGTGTAGAACATCGCCATTGGGAAGGGGGCATATACAACCACTAATTTGTTCAACTTAGAAGAGGAACAAGATAGCTCCGACGATAATATTATAGACATGACCACAACCTCAGCTCTAGCCCTTGATATTGAGAATCATCCGTCTGCCACTGAACATATGTTGCCAACTTTCGATGGAACTACATCATCCAAAAAAAGAACCAGGTCCATTTCCACCCCCATCACATCAAAGAAAAAAGAAAGTTGGTACGAAATTAGATTTGGCGGCACAGGAAATCGCAATGAAGAAAGCTTATGGAGGAAATGCTTGGAAGGACACCACTGACGTTGGACGCAGTTGGAGGAAAGAATGACCAACTTTCCATTAAGTTGGCTATCACTAATGCATTTAAGGACGAGAAAGAGTTGTGGATGTTCATGCAGTGTGACAATCAAATACTTTAAGCTTGGATATTGAGATAGGTGTCCAATAACTATCGTCTACCCCCTCCTACAAGGCTACAATGCCAGCTATGGGGTTCACTTCAATGATGTCTGAGCAGGGGGCCTCCGCATGCGTCATTTATGGCAGCTGCTTATACCTCTACAATCACTTACGCAGCTTCACCGACAGCCCCCGTTGTTAATATTTGTGCATCTTTCCTGACCAAAGTGGTATTCCCAATCCCTTTGGCATGTACCAAGGTGTGCTGATGCCAATGGGGCTCGCCAATCCATATTTTAGTCTAACCAAAGTAAGGCCTACAAATTCAAGTTATGCATTACTTCTCGTCATTTTGTTCCACCTAGATCTAGGGGGCGGGCTTCCTCGAGCGACACAGAGTAGCATGTATTGGTTGATCATGTAAAATTACGGATTGTCATGCACTTTTGTATGCACGTACCATGCAATATCAATTGTTAGAACATGATGTATTAGTTGTAGTAATGCTTATATGTGTACTTGATATCCAAAAATGTACTTTTGATCCTCCATTAGTTGTAGGTGCCATGTACTTTTCATGTCGAATTTGTGTTGTACTATTGTTATCATCTATGACTATGTTACTTGTTTTCTAATTCGAATGTCACTTACTTTATTGTCTTCTGCTAGATGAATATTGAACAAATATGGTCCTTTCTCATTGAGGATGAAATTTTCGAAGAGGATGCGAATTTATTATCACTAAGTAGCACTGACATCGCTAGTGTCACTTCATCTTTTGGCACGTACCGAGGATACCTTGCAAGGCACGTTTATTCATGAGAGATCAACCGATTAATGAAATGTTGAATGGACATTGAAAAAGTGGTAACCCACCATTTCGGACTCCAAAATATAACGTTCTTGATGTTAGAGGAGCTGGTTGTATCCGAGGACTTCTGGCATCCACAAAGTTGTTAGTGCACAAGAACAACTAGCCATTTTCTTATATGGAATTCATAGAGATCTCAATCAAATAGAGACATGTAAGAGGAGCTCCAACACTCCGGAGAAACGATATCACGATACTTTAGGAATGTGCTCAAAGAAAATTGTTCATTGAGCAATGAATTCATATAACTCACATATGGCGATGTAGTAGTACCCACGAGTGCGAGACTCTCGAACTTTCTATCCATACTTCGTGGTAAGTTGTGACACATACACGTACATGTAAAATTTACATGAGGAAGTTATCATTAACCCTTTTGTCTGTTGTGCCATTGTAGAATGCATTGGATGCTGTCGATGGAACACACATTTCAGTTCATGTGAAAAAGTCAAAAGCAATACCGTATCGAAATCGCAAGGGATTCCTTTCACAGAATGTAATGGCAGCGACATCTTTCGATTACATTTTCTTCTTTTTGTGTGCTTGTTGGGAAGGCTCCGATATGAAGGTGTTTAGATGGTATCTTGAGAGGATTGAGTTTTGCATACCTAACGGTATCAATCAATACTCCTTATATTCCAATGAATTTTATATATTACATAATTTAATTATTGATTATTTTAATTGACATTCTTCATAGGGAAGTACTATGTTGCTGATTCAGGTTATACAAACTCCGATAAGTTCCTATCACTTTATCGGGGTGGACGGTATCGTTTAAGTACTTTTGTTAAGAACACTCGGATGGGCAGGTTTGATAGTTTCAATCATATACATGTGCAATTGAGAAACTATGTAGAAAAGTCCTTCGAAATTTTGAAAAAAAGGTTTAAATTGCTTCGATTTCCCATTCAATATCCGTTTAATATTCGTAGGCTTATTGTCATAGCCTATAGTGTGATCCAAACTTCGTCAGACAAAATCACTAGGACGACAAGTACTTTGACTATCCAACCTGACCCTGATGAGGTACGTGTGGATGACTTTTGCTTTTTATGCTCGCGCCTCTACAATCGAAAAAACTAGAGGTGACCTGCTTTGGGACGGGATAGTGTCCAGGCTATGGGCTGATCATTGACACAGCAATAGTAAGTATGTTTTCCTATTATACACTCTAGTATTCATCATCCATGTGAAATTTAGTTCTTCGCTTAATTACTTTTAGATTATTAGTTAGAATATGCAATTTGGGATTAAGTGACTTCTGTTCATGGAGTAATGTTAGTTTCTCTTGTCAGATGAATGTTATGTAGTGTTGCTTTAGGTCAATGTTCCATTTGAAAGGGATACAATATCTGAATGGAAAGTATTGGGATACAACTTTAGAAGGTCAACTACTTAACCACATAAAGATCAGGTTGTCAACTGATTTTACTACTGCTAATTAATTTTCCACTATTCTTTTTTTAAGTGCATGTGTGCATTGAGTCATTTGACTATCGGTGAATTGGAAATTTAGTGGATGAAACTTAGTTCAACCAAAGTTTGGTAGGAAGGCATCATGCTTTGTCCACCATTGTGAACAACTTCTAGACTTCAGAAGTCCATGTGTAATGATTATTTGTACTATGGACATCCGGACATACTTTATGCAGGAAGTGAGGTCACAGAGTCCAAACTGAGTCGTTTATGTGTTCTTCATTTTTTATAATGCTCTCTTCATTTAATTAGTCTATATATGTGTTCTAAATTTCGATAATGCTATCAATCCTTTAATTAGCCCATATGTGTTCTAAATTTTGATAATGCTTTCTTCCTTTAAGTGGCCTAATGCACATTGCCTTATCATTTTACTACCTTATACAGGATATCGCAACACAGATACTTAGGATGGCGCCATGCAAATTTTATGCAGTTTATGAAAAGGGCGCAAATCTCGCGTGTAGACTATCAAGCTCAAGTAGTACTGTGCGTTTAAAAAATTTGACTCATTTCAAGAAGTCTCTAATTCGATGTCTACTTAAATATGTGCCACCCACTAAAGAAGCACATCATCCAGCTCAAGTTGGTGAAATTGTGGTTGAAGACATTGTTCCATCAGTGAACTCTATTTGCAAGTGTAGGAGGGATGTACTTGTGCTATTATTGTGTACCTTTTTTCTTTTACATTGGGGTTTGTAGTTTGTAAGTGTTGTAGAGGGACTTCATGTTGAATGTGTTGTAAAATTGATCAGGTGTTTTGCAGTTCGAGTGGACTGTTGTGTCCATGTGGTGCTGTTGGGAATGACTTTTTGCTGAATGTGTTGTGAACCTTTTCAAAATCTCATTTTTGTGTAACATGGCTCTTCAAATCTGCTGGTTGAATGTTGCATTACAAATTATTGAATCTTGCATTACAAATTATTGAATGTTGGCAGTTAACTTCTTCAAATTCACAATTTTGTGTTAGTCATTTGGTAGGAAGGAACAAATGTATTGTGGTGTGTCTTTGTGATGCTTGACTGATATTATATTACATTCATGTTTAATCTTTCGATCATACTAGACTATTGGACAAGAATGCAAGTGTGTAAGAAGGTATCAGCCTTAACTTCCAAGAATGCAAGATTATTGCAGCCATATCCATGTCATGAACAGCCAAACGACCTACACGCGCATTCGCAAATAATTTTTTACGGAACTTAAGCCAAACACTCATGAGAACTTTGTTGGATTAAACCATCAAATCGGCCTTCAATTCTCGTCCGCCGATGGAATTGCTTCCAAATGCTTCCGATGAACTCCCGCGTCATGTCGTGAAATTTTGAGAACGTTCCCCAATCCAAACATTGCCAAAAGGATCATCAATTGATTATGAAAGAAGAAAAGTATATTCTTTCTTCATTTCAATTAATTACATAAGCAGAGATGTGCATTTGCATTGTTCACATAAATTGCATTAATTACCCATTATCTGTGTGAAATTATGTCACATATATAAGTGCGACATATGTGTCTTTAAATTGTTCATAAAAATTGCATTAATTACTAATTTTAAATGTGAAATTATGTTTACATACATAAGCGCTCGATATTTTCATTTGCACTCTTCATATCAATTACAATTAATTACCCATTTTAAGTGTGGAATTATGTCTACATATATAGGGCAGGATATTTTCATTTAAAATTTGAATTGGTACAAGGAATGTAGATATTTTTTTCCTTTTGTGATAAAGAAAAAAATTACAGTACTCATTCATTGTTATCCATTTACCATCTATATATTTGTTTTTTCGTCAAGCGACTACGAAAGTCTTGTGAGAATTTGGTCTACAAAGATGAGGAGTTCCTTAGCCGAGGTGTTAGAAGATGACCCTTGGATTTATGTTTCCATTGAGGTTCAGAGTTTGATCCCAGTATGGCTTCATGGTGGCCTACGAAGACGTAGCCGTGGCTGGAGTCGATGGGCTTTCCTGCTTTATCGGTCTGGCACCGTACAAGAAGCCCCACGACCTCCGGAAGGTGTGGAAGGTGAGCGTGCTGATGGCGATCATCAAGCACATGTCCCCGGACTTCGACAAGATCCGGAGACTTGTTCAGCATATCAAGTCGCTCCAGGACAAAATGACAGCGAGGGAGAATGCTCTGTGGAACGCGGCGTTGCGGGAGGAGAGTAGGCTGTGCGGTCTCGGTCCTAATGCGGAGGAGCTCGCTATGACTAGACAAGACGCTTCCAATTCTTCGCCCCCTCCTGCTGCGAGCAACGTCATAGGCTGAGGCCCTGCGGCGGCTGAGCAGACGCCCGCCAACTTCGATGGCCAAAGCGCGCACTACAGCGCGGCGGAAGAAGGCGCAAAGGGCAATTTAAACCCTGAGACGATCGGAGCAGTCCAAGCGACAGAGGCTGGGTCACAAGATGCCGGGAGAAGTGGTCAAGCACCACAAACATCCTTTGCATCCGGCAACCCTCGCAGCCTGCAGAGCCTTGACCAGTTTCTGCATCAGCAGTTCAGCTGTTCATCATCTGATGCGACCGGTGCTCCAAACTCTATCTGTAACATCCTAAAGGAAAAAAAAGGGGAAAAGCCCAGCCGCACCAGCCCAAGACCCAAGCCCATGTATGCATATACCTTAAAATAATATCCTAACTCATCTAACCCCACTATCAGCCGAAAGCAACACCCTAAGCTCATGTTTTTGCTACAGTAACCCTCTCTTCTCTCCCCCTGTTCACTCATTCGGTCAGCAGAGGAAGAAGGCTCCATTAGTGCTACAGTAAGTCCCCATTGTTTATCCGGTCCATAGCAAGCACCCTCCATCTCTCTCTCTCATCACTGTAGCAGCTCGAAAATAATAGCTAGGAGGGAGAAAGGATTGTCAAAGCTAAATAAAGAAGATTAGAGTTTAAGCCTAACTAATAAGGTATATTGAGAGGATCCAAATCCTCTAATCCCTTCCTAATGATGTTGTGTGAATGAATTATGGCATAAGAACCTACCATGTATTCTTTAAATGGATGATGAAGAGATATGCATTTGTATGGTTCATGTTCTATTAAGATTTATGCTCCATTGCTAATATGTGTAAAATCTCATGTGCTCTATGTATTATCAATCTTAATGTTTTATTGTTAATCAAGTTTAGATGTATAATGTCTATTGTGATTATATTATATCATTATGAAATCTTGTAAAGCTTATGAACAATTTTAAGTGTAATTAGCATGTTGGATGTCTTATGTGAAAATCTTTTTATGTTTCATGATTAGAATGTTAAGAAGTGTCTCATATGATGTTTGGGAGTCAATATGTGCTCAAAATATTGATGTATGTAAAATTTGAAAAGAAATCTTGTAAAAATAATGTTTTTGTCGGTCGAGAACGGGCGTCCGATAATATATCGGTCGATCGTTCTGGAGACCATTTGTAGTCTCGCACTCTGTCCGACGGTCGACCGATTCTATAATGGTCGTCCGTTTTGGAAGGGGCGAACATTATGTAATTAGCGGGCGACCAAACACCTTGTTGCGGTCGTTCGATAGTCATGTAAAGGTCGACCGATATACCAACGGTCGTCCGATATGTGTAGTCGAAACACTCGACATATTTTGTGATTAGCGGACGTCCGAGAACCTTGTTTCGATCGTCCGAAAGCCAAGTACCGATCGATCGATATCTCAGCGGTCGTCCGATTTATGTAGCAGTTATATTCTGTGATTAGTGGACGATCCGAATGCTCATTTCGGACGCCCGAAAGACCTATAGCAGTCGATCGATATTCCAGCGGTCGTCTGATTCAGAAGAGTGTTACATTCTGTGATTAACAATCGAACCGAAACTCCTCTTCGGTCGTCCGAAATGACCATATCGATCGACTGATAACTTGATCGGTTGTTCGATACATAGTCCAGAGGTCGACCGTTAAAGAAACGGTCATTCGTTTTGGACATGTGATTTGTTATGATTGAATGGCTACACATAGTATGATTTGAAGTATGTATGATCTTAAATAGGGTTAAAACAAGCAACATGTGATGAATGAATGTATGTATTGATGAATGTAAGTAAAAGATGGATTGACATGAAGGTGTCTTATTGTAATCGTGGAGGGGAATAAAGTCTTCACTTGCTAGCTTATGTGATGTATTCCCGGGGAAGGAAAGTCTTACATTGTGGTATGTACTTTCAAGTGGGACAATCGTCCTGGCCTAGATAGCCAAGTTACTCGCGAATCAACATAGTCTTCCCAATCACCAAGATAATAAGCTATCTCAATCAAGATAGAAGATAAAAATATAAAGTAAAATGAAAAGTAAAGTCTTATAAACATGTATTGTTATCTTGGGATTTTATCCATCTATGAAGTCTTCCGCTGCTATTTTACGATATTATTATTTATGTTTATTATTATTATGTTTTCGCTGCAATGTTTGATGAAATTAGGTCATGTCAATATCAAAATAACGTCGCATAGGATTCAGCAAAATTTTAAATTAGGACCAAATTTTGAGGAGATTACACTATCCAAACTCCGGCGGGTCCTTTTGTGGTTCAGCAAACCCGTGCCCCTGACGGCGGCCATGTGCAGATGAAGGGATCCATGCATGTTGGAGGTTGATGCACTGGTCTTGGAAGGCAATGACTTCGCAGTGGAGGACATGCTTACTTCAGACCAGTATGATTCTTTTCAGATCGGGAATGCATCATCGGAGGATCCATTGATGAGAACCAGCAGCTTGCTGAACCTTCTGCCAGCTACAATTTCACATCTCTTCTAGACATGTCTAATGGAGACATTGATGATATATCAGACATGGAATCCGAAGATTTTGTGCCGCAGCAAGGAGACCGTCCATGAATTTTATGGAAAAGTAGTTGAATACATCGAGAGAAGGGAAAAACACAGGTTATTTAATTGTAAATGCTTACAAATTGATTTATATAAATATAGTGAGATAAAAATGCAATATTTATGCAATATTAATCTCATGTTTTGATGACTTTCCCGTATGAATACATTGCCTACATGCCTTCATAAATTGCCAGTGGAAGGTTTTGAGCAATGTTATCAAATATTATTAAAATAATATTATTTATAATAATTTTAAAGATGTTTACATATCAAATATTATATTATTATGAAAAATTAGTAACCTACTAAAATAGAAATACTAACATAAAAATATTTATTTTATTGATAATAAAATTACTCTAGAATTATTAATACTTAATATTGATGGACTATTATTATTTTTTTAATTACTATTAAGTGCTATTAATAATATGTTAATATTTTTTACCATAAATAACTCTTATGTTTTATTTTTATTTTACTTATTTTTTCCATTTCACCTTTTCTCTCTTCCTTAATTTTAGTTTATTTTTTTCCATTTCCTTCTCTCTTCGTTAATGTTTTGTCACTATTAAAAATATATTAATTTACTAATACAATAAATCACTCTTATATCTTATTATTCTTTTTTATTTTCATTTTCCATTCCTTCCCCTGTCTCTCTCTTCAATTATTTTGCTTTCCTTTTTTACCTTTCTTCCTCTCTCTCCATTAATTCTCCTGTTAAATTTGTTTTACTATTTTTTTATGCAAATATATTACTTTTATTTTTTTTTTATTTTCATCTTTTTCTTTCATTTCAAATGGTTTTTGAATTTTTCCCATTTGTTTGTTGAACCAGGTTCCTCCTATTCACCGATTTATACTGGTGTCATCGATTTTTTCTTAATCAAATTGTTATGTTGATTTTGGCTTCGAATCGATCGGACTGATCAAATCGGTCGGTCCAGTTTGATTTTAATAACATTGCTTTTGAGATGGAGCTACAACTATGGCCGTGAATAAATTCGACTCGAAAGAGGTCTTTTCAAGGTCAAACTCGACCCGCTTTGGATCGGGTTGGGTGATCGGTTACCCTAATTTTTTTCTTATTATTTTATAATTTATAATATAAAATATTATTAATATATATTTTAAAGCATAAAATAAGTTTTCTAACTATTAAATATTATTTCTGAATTTAAAATATTTTGTTAATTATTTTATATTTTTAATCAAATATAGACTTAAGTTTAAATGAAAAATAAAAAAATCAAGATGTCGGATCGGGTTAATTCCACTGACTCAACCCGACTCACAAGTCGGGTCATCAAGTTTATCGAGTTGACCACTCCTAGCTACAATCAATGTTTTTAAAATCTAAGGATGTTTGTCAGGTTGAGTCGTCCTGATATACTCGGTGACCCGACCAGACCAGATCTATGCTAGGTTTGGTCGAATCTAACTCAAACAAACCATAGTCTGGCCATTGGTCGGGGTAGGTTGGTTAGAAAATCTCAATCCGATCCGTCCCGACTGTTTAAACATTTATAATTTTACTTTTCAATTAAATTTAGATTTATACTATATTATAATAAAAAGCTATTAAAATAAAATATTTAAATATGAAAATAATATTTAACTATTAAAAATTTATTTTATGTTTTAAAATGAATATTAGATATTTTTATATTGAACAATGCAACAAAAGAAAGAGAAAAAAATGGAAAAATGGACAAAATAACAAAACAAAAGCATATTATTCATCATTTTTACAATAAGCAATTACTAATTTTTTTAATATTTTTTCGTATCCTTTATAATAAATTTAATTTTTCATCTTCTTATTTAAGAATTATGTGAATAATTTTCTCTTTCTTTATTATTAGTTTACCTTTTTTAATTCATCCCATAAAATCTACCTTATTTTTTTCTCTCATTTCCTATTCTTCCACCTTCTTTACTAAAATGTTATAATAATTTTGTTTGTTCATCTTCCTATTTCAAGATTTTATGAATAATTTACTTATTTCAGGATTTTATGAACAATTTATCTTTCCTTTATTACTATTTTCACACATTTTATCTTTCAAATTCAAATACTTTCTTTATTATAATTTTTCTTTTTTAATTCATCCCATAAATTCTACTATTTACTTATTTTACTCTCCATCCTATTCTTCCACTTTCTATAGCAAAATTTACTTTACTTATTTTTTCTACTTTTTAAAATGCATTCTGCATTTTTTTCATTATTTATAAAAAATCAGATTGAATCATTTTTTTCATTATTTAAAAAAAAATCTAGTTTTGCCCAAGGTATCCCCCGGGTTCAATATGTTCTTTGTAAAAATGCATTTTCTACAACATTAAATCGGACCGATGATTAGTTGGTTGGACCGATATGTGCGATTTAAGTTTATATAACACTAGTTCCAACTACTTTTTTAATAAAAAGTTGTCTGGTGGACGATGAAAAAATGCTTAACAAAGTGCACTAGCAATTTCCATGTTGGTTGAGTTGGTTATCAAGTATCGAGTTTGTTCTAAGTTTTGACTCTTCGACTCATCAATTTGGCTAGGGTTTTATCTTTTCATTCCCCACCTGCATATCAAATTAACATTGGTCGGGTTGGACCTCACTCATAAACAAACTCGACTGATTAATTTTGCTTGGATCGAAAAGTCACTCAACCATCTTTCTAAAGATTTTCTTACATATATATAATTATTTATATTTATTTTAAAGCATAAAATAAAAATTTTAAATATTCAACTACTATTTTCATACTAAGAATATTTTATTTTGTAATTTTAAATCAAATAAAATCTTGAACTTAAATAAAAAAATTTCAAATATAAATAATAAAAAAATTTGATCATCGATTTGAGTCAGAGAATCCCATTGAGTTTTGTTGGGTCGGATCATCATATTCACCGGGTTGACCCAATCCGATGAAAACTTTTATGGTAGATGCTGAAAGATCTAGACAAAGAAAAAAGAAAGGGAGAAAAAGAAAGCCTATGTTATTGATCCTATCAGAAATGATAATTACTAATCTATCTAATCTTGATAGCTAACAATAAACACTAATTTTTTAGACGACTTTCCTACAAAGGAAATTTAAAGAAAGATAGGAACATATAATAAAAGATGCAGAAGTCCTTGGAATTTAGGATACTAAAAGGAATAGGGGTAAATTTGTTTACCCACAATTTGAATCTTAGTAAAATTAGGATATGACAATAGATCATAATTGACAATAGGTCAAAATTTTGATTTTCTACACACTGATATTTAAATTGTAACAATAATGCCTCAACTAAAAAAGTAAAAAAAAATGCATCATGTGAGAATTAGTTACTTTATAAACAAAAAATAATAGATTCAAAGTTCTAATCCACTGGTCCAATAGTTTTTGCCTCAAATAAAAACATGTTCCATTAAAGTACTCATATATAAAAAAATATAATAGAGTACATATGAAAGATATACTTAATATGAGTACTCCTAACTATTAATTAGTATGAGATAAGTTTGATAAGTTTTTATTGCTGATTACAACGGCTCTGTCGCAACTTGAGACTTATGAGCTCAATATGAGATAAGTTTTTATTGTGGCCAAAACAAATCTACCATGACCCACACAACAAAATACTTGACACAACCGTTGCATTATCACGACAGACCACTTCTGTCCCGGTCCATGACGGGGTTGTCACAAGCTTACAATGATATCAAACTAGTTGTAGGGGGCCACTATATATATATATTATGATCATGAGAAGTCTATTACAACAACCAACAAGACCCAAAGTTGTCATTTTTACTCCAAATCGCATCCTTATAGCATGAATGTTATCTATCGACTTAACTTTTTCACTGAGGCCACCAAACTCCCTTTATATATTTTTTTTTGGTAGGAAGGTCATAGACTTAGTGCAAATAAATTAAAGACAAAAAATAAAAAAGTACATATGTCTCGCTGGTAGGATTCAAATTCGTGACTTCTCGATTTTTGAGTGATGATGTGCGCCACTGCGCTATTCCCAACTCTCTTCATATTGGAGATCCATCCTTGAGACATGATGCAGCCTTAGCCTTAGCCTCAAGTGCCCATGCAACCGGTATTCCAAACTCTATTCAGATGGGCGCTCCAACGGATCCTTTTGTGGTTCGACAAACAAGTGCCCTTCACGGAGGGATTCTAAAAACTGATGGTGCCGTGTATGTTGGATTCCGATGCAATGGTCTTGGGCAAAAGATCATAGTAAAATAAAACAGGTAGCAAGTTTACTAGTCAATCAAATAATTTATAATAGGTGTAATATCAAATAAAAAATGCTAATTAATTATCTAATTTCATAAACTAGTAAGAAATGAGATTATGATTTTGGAAATAAATTTTTAATTATAAATTAGAATGATGAAAATATTATATCATATATACAATATGGTGATTACGTTTAGGCCTTAGGACAATAAAGAATAGATAAATATGTGAGCCGAAAAAGAGAAATTAAATTATGCATAAATTAAATTACATTATACACAAACTAGCACTCTCTCAATTTCGCGCATACATGCATATTAACTATCGTAAATTACAATAGAATTTGAGGTTTTCACGAATTGGCGTCCCATCAATTCAAATTTCATTTAATATGCATTAATTACTCAACACACTAAGATAAATTAATAGATCATATTAACTCAACTATCCAACCTCTAATTACTAAATCCATATCAGTTAATAATCCCAAATAAAAATTAATTAGAATCATTGACGCTAAAATTTAACTCTCCATAATGAAATATATAATGACTAAAAAACTTAATAACCAAATAAAAGCATTAAATAGCATTAATAATACAGTCAAAATTGACAAACGTTATAACATATAATTCACAATACTTTTTCTTTCAAATAAAAATGTACAAACTAAAAATAAAATGACCTAAATAGCATATGGACTTCATGCTCGAATTATGGAGAGAAGAAATATGATAAAAGAATGAGCAAATGATTGCACTCTCTTCGATTGTGGCATGCATTACTCAACTTTGGACTCTGAAAAGTCAACTTTAGAGCATTCATTCATCACGTGCAGCTTCAATCCCTATTTATAGGTGCGGCAAGGGCTTGGTGCTCATCATGAATGAACTTCCTTGCCATAAGAATATTGTCATCCAACTTTGGTCATTTCCGTGCTATCCTCTAATTTTATGTTTAATCAAATGTCCTTTTTACCGATTATAAACCGTTACTCGGTTGCACTGCTGCATGGCATTGCTCTCTTCTTCACATAAACATAGATTTACTAATGTGGTAACATTAAAAAAATAATTAAAAAATTAAAAATGCTAGGGGGACGTCACCCCTCCCTCTACGACCACCGGCGGTGGAGGGGGGCTCCTTTCTTTGCCGACGCACGTCGAAGGGTGAAGGGAAAGAGGGGGGCGACGCCCCCACTCTACGACCTCGCGTCGGAGGTCACGGAGGGGGGTTGTCGCCCTCCCATTCTTTCCCTACGCTGGTGTGAGGAAAGAGGGGGCGATGGCCCCTTGCTCTGCGACCTTCGACGCGAGGTCGCATAGCGTGGGGCCATCGTGGGGAAAGAGGGGGGCGACGGCCCCCCTCGATGCGACCTCTAGTGAGGTCGCAGAGTTGAGTGTTGTTGCCCCCTCTTTCCCCGCGCAGACGGCGGAGGTCACAAAGATGAGGCCGACGGTCCCCCTCTCTGTAACCTCCGACGAGGTCGTAGAGGGGGAGGGGGCCGTCTCCCCCATTCTTTCCCTGCGTCGACATCGGAATGGGGAAAGAGAGGGGGGGCATGTCAAAGGTTGCAAAAAGGAGGGTGAATGCCTCCCTCTTTGTGCCCTTGGGCGAGGTCGCAAAGAAGGGGGTGATGGCCTCCTGCTCCACGATCTCGTGCCGGAGGTTGCATAGCAGGGGGCTGTCACCCCCGTTCTTTCCCTATGCCGGCATTGGCACGGGAAAGCAGGACACGACGATCCCCACTCTAGGGGGGGGGGGGGGGGCGATGTCACGCTCTGTGACCTTGCCGAAGTCATAGAGATGGGGGCCGTCGGGTGGGGGGGTGCTTTCTCTGCTAGCACGAGCTAAAGAGGGGGGGGGGGGGGGGGGGGGCGAGCCCCCCTCCTATGCCGGCATTGGCATGGGAAAGCAGGGCATGACGATCCCCGCTCTAGGGGGGCGATGCCATGCTCTATGACCTTGCCGAAGTCATAGAGATGGGGGCCGTCGGGTGGGGTGGGTGGGGGGGCTTTCTCTGCTAGCACGAGCTGAAGAGGGGGGCGAGCCCCCCTCCGACGATTGTCGGTGGTCGCACAGGGAGGGGCGATGGCTCCTCTTTACGTGAAATTTTTTATTTTTAATTATTATTTTTTATTTTTTAAAGAGAAGAGGGAAGATGACCACATTAGCAATGCGATCGGGAAACGAATGCTGGTGAAAAGGGCATACTCTCTTGTTTTTCTAGTTTTGACGCATCTTTCCATTCCTCATGGGATTCCTTCTTATCCCTACTGTTGAGTGAGGTCAGAAGAAAATGAGAGTGTCAATGTTCTATCATAACCTAAGGAGTCATGTCTTAATGTGTGGTCTTTGTGATGACTTCTACCCTATTATTAAGTCGCGACTTATTTTTTTATTTCTCGAGAATTGCAATTATGATTTTTTAAATGTTACGTGTCACAATGTATTTGATTACAATATCAACCTTAGCACAATAGGAGGGCTACCCGACCTCCATGGGGGTGGCTACCCTCCATATTATCTTTAAGGGAGGGGTGTCTCAAGCTTCTCATATCCACATAGGATGTCAAAGGTGGTGCCAGGTTGTCTCTATATGGATAATCCCTCCATTGTGTACAGTGGGAGGGGACATCCCAAGCTTCTCCGATCCACATAGTATGTTCAAGGCGGAGGCGGCGGCGCCACCCCGGATAATGATTGACATACAAAAAAGGCATAAGAAAAATAACTAATATAAATTAATAGTACAGATGTCACCTAGTAACTAAAAGAATATAATAAAAAATTAATGAACAAAATATCCTATCATAATGGTATATGAAAGATCAAGATTTAAGGAGAATGAGAGAAATTCGAAAAGATAATTTGAGCCAATTGATTACTAAAGGCTCATATTCTTTCCTTATCTTTGTTAATTTTGTCTATGTACACATGCCCAATACATTTTCAGTTGCATTGTTCATATGAATTGTATCTGTACGATGAATCTAAATGAACTTTTTCTTTTTGTAATAAATTATAAATTTACTTACTTAATATATACTTATTCATCGTTATCCATTTACTATATATATTCACTCTTTCATCAAGCCAAAATGAAATATTTTTGTGAGCAAATAAGCATTAGGGCATTTGGTTTGCAACAATGAGGGGTTCCTTAGCTCTGGTGTTAGAAGATAACCCATGGAAGTGTTCATCATTGAGGTTTAGAGTTTGATCCCAGTATGGCTTCGTTGAGCAACATTCAAAATGTTTTTCACTATATTTTCCATAGGGGTAAGAAAATTGCACAAAATAAAAAATATAATGTCTTATGATTCTTATTAGTACTGTTGTTCCTTTTTTTCTATCAATTATGTTTCTAAGAAAATCTTTTGAATTTATTTGTACGTCAGACATACATGTATCAATAAAGAAAAGGGTAAAGTGATATATGTTATATATGTAAATCCTATCTTTCTTAAGATTGAATTGGCCGCCACGCTACCATATCTAGTACATGTTTTGTTCAAAATAGTTTTTCAGATTTATTTATTATCTATACATTAGTGACATAACATCTGATTTGATTTCTCGTATGCTTTTAAATATATATATATATATATATATTTAATTTTATTGGTGCTTTGCATATATGAACATTCTTGAATCCCTCCATCGTGTGTTCTTAATATTTAAGAATTCTTTAACACCTTAATAAAATTGTTTTTCAACCAAAGTCCCTGATTGAGTTGACTTGGTAGAATGCCTTATTTTAATGATGTAACATTCTAAACGAAAAAAAAGTGTAAAAGCCCAGCCGCATGGGCCCACTAGCCCAACACCCTAATATGACCTAAAAGCACCTTTATCACCTAACCACCCCACCACTCTCTCGTTGCATTCGGCCAACACCCCAAAACCCTTCCCTCCATCTCCTTCCTATGGGCAGCAGCAAAGCAAGAGAGGAAACCCCAAAGCAGCTACAGTAAACCATCTCCTTTCTCAGTAATCTACCCATCTCTTCATCTTTCTTCTCCCTCTTGGCAGGGAGCTCACTCCCACTAATTGTGGCTGGGCAAGAAGAGAGGGAACTAAGGGCTAGTAGACAAGTTGCTAGAGCTAGAGAAGAAAGGAAGAAATTAGAATTAGGACATTGCTAAGCAATGTATGTTGAGAGAATTCAAATTCTAATTACCCTCTTAATGATGTATGTTTGTATGAATTAAGAGACATTAAGATCAAACTAGGTCTTATTAAGGCATAATTAGAGAATGTGCATTTGATGACTCATGTTTCTTTTGATTACTATTCTATTGCTATCCATGATTAGAATGTCATGTGTTTCAAATCTTAATGCTCTATTGCTCATTATGCTTAGAATTAGAATGTTTACTGTTGTCATCTTAGTTTATTATGAAATCTTTGAAAGCTCATGTACATTTTATGAACTTGATTAGCATGTTAGATATCTTTATGTGAAAACTTCATGTGATTCATGATTAGAGTATTAAGAATGTTAAGAAATATCTCATATGTTATTTGGAATCACTCATGTGTTCAATGTGTCAATGTATGCAAGATTGAAAAGAAAACATGTAAAAACTGTGCGTCTGTCGTCCCAGAACGGGCGACCGATACATTATCGGTCGATCGTTCTTGAGACAAATGTAATATCGCACTCTGTCCAACAATCGACCGATACACTAACGATCATCCGATTCGGAAGGGTCATCACATTCTGTGATTAGCGATCGACCGAGTGCCCTGTTTCGATCATCCGAAAGTCATGTAACGATCGACCGATATTTCAACCGTCGTCTGATTTGAATAGATGTTACATTATGTGATTAGTGGTCGAACCGAAGCTCAGTTTCGATCGTTCGAAAGCCATATAATGGTCGACCGATATTTCAGCGGTCGCCCGATTTGAATAGTTGTTACATTATGTGATTAGCGATCGAACTAAAGCTCAGTTTCGATCATTCAAAAGCCATATAATGGTCGACCGATATTCCAGCGGTCGCCTGATTTAAATAGTTGTTACATTCTGTGATTAGCGGTCGAACCGAAGCTCAGTTTCGATCATCCAAAAGACCCTTAACGGTCGACCGATATCCCAACGGTCGTCCATTTTATAGTGTCATCACATTTTGTGATTAGCGATCGATCAAACGTCCTATTTCGGTCGTCCGAAAGGACCATAGTGGTCAATCGATAATCCTGCCAATCGCCCGATAACAGTCCAACAGTCGACCATGACTCAAAATGGTCGTCCGTTCTGAAAGATGATTGATTATGATTGAATGTCCATACTTAGCATGATTTGAAGTTCCTATGACCTTAAATAGAATTAAAATATGCAACATGTATTGAATGATTGTATGTATTGATGAACATGATTAAAAGACGAATTGATAAAGGTGTGATATTTTTATGACTTGGGACTAATCGGTACCCTACCTAAGACTGCACTGACGGGTGGAGGAAGACCTCATTGACGAATGAGGTAATGACCTCATTGACGAATAAGGGTAATGACCTCTCCTACGGAAGATGGTTATGACCTCACCTACGGGTGAGGGTTATGACATCTTCTACAGAAGAGGATTATGACCTCACCTACGGGTGAGGGTTATGATCTATGAGTCACCACCCTTCTCAATCGATAATATAAGAAATCATTTAAGTAAAGATAAAAGATGAAAAGATGAATGATGAATGACTTGTGACATAAAGTTAAAGATGATAAAGAAGTATGCACTTATAAGAATGCAATATGAATGTTCACTTGTCACATCATATCATGACATGAACAAAGATGACAAAATAAAGTAAGATAAGATCATGATATGCATTAGTATAATGATAAGTATAAAGATGACAAAATAAAGTAAGATAAGATCATGATATGCATTAGCATAATGATAAGTATGACCATAAATTATGATATGTTTTGATATAATGATTATGATGTTATATGTTATCTTTTCTTGCCATGATGATATGTTCACATGCCATATAGTATGCATAAGTAGTTCATAAAATGCATATGATTTATGTTCCATGATGGTGAAATGCATATGTCATGACATGTAGAGATTATGTTATAAAATCATAGCATGCATGGACCTCAACATATTCTAACGGGAGAAATCTCTTGCACCTCATGGATCCGTGCAGGTATGGAGGTAGGTTCGACGGCGAGAGCCTCATGACGGTCACATTGCACATGTATAATGAACCCTTATAAGGGTTAAGTATGTATGGCTTATGGGCCTCTTATTGAGTCATGTACTTTACTTGAACTCATTTATGTATAATGAACTCTTTATTGGATACGCGTTAGAGCCTATTAGACCTATGGGTCAATTTATGTATCTTGGGATTTTAATTACATATGAAGTCTTTCGCTGTTTATGAAAATTGATGTTTTACGTTTATATTATGATTATGTTTCCGCTGCAAAGTTTTATGAAATTAGGTCATGAAAAAGTAACATCGCCTAGGGTTCGACAAATTTAAATTGGGGTCGAATTTTGGGGGCGTTACAAGTGATAATTCTTTTGGCAGAAATAAACGAATAACCAATAGAGGAGAAGGCAGTTTGACCTGATTCCTATAGAATAAATGTACACATTATATGTATGTACACGAGGGCCCTAAAACTTAATTACGATACAAAATTTGTTTTAGTTTCGACAATACATTTAATTAAGAAATTTGAATCATTTAAAAAATTTCCTGGTGTGTACTTTCACTTTCAAGTAGCTAATTTTAGGATCAATACATCATATATATATATATATATATATATGAGAAGAATATATGAGGAGCCTACAAGTTACGTCTTATCTATATATAGATGATACACTACAAAAAAAACATACTTTCTGTGATGAATTTTTTGTGATGAAATAATTTTGTCACAATATTTAATAGATTTGTGAGATTTTTGTGACTGATATGAATTTAATATTTTAATGCCGATATGTGATGATAATATGTGTCATAAGATCGTTCATAAAAAATTCGTCATATTTTTATGACGTTTTTGTGACCACTGTTTCAATTAAAATATTTAGTGACTCAATAGTGATAAATATAAAATCATCACAATATATTTGTCACATTATGATCATATTTATTTATTTATTTTATCTTTGATCACAATATTATCACATTTTTTTTTTCATCCACCAAATATTTTTATTACTATATAAAAGAAATAAAGAACTACCTAATTTTACCTAGGGCAAACAACTTTCATCTCTCAAGTATCTTTTTTCTTCTCTTTTCATCTTCACGGCCGATGCAAAGGGCCGACGCCAAGGTAGGGCGGCTGCAGACGCAGACGCAGCCGCCCTGCGCCCTGCGTCAGGCAGACGCAGGGCAACCCTGTCGTGCTTGACGTAGGGCTTTTGCAGCCCTGCGTCAGGCGCATAGGACTTTTGCAGTGCCTGATGCAGGGCTGCCTTGCAGCCTTCAGGCGCTGCCTGTCAGCGTCCCTGATGCAAGCGTCAGGCAGCGAGTTCCCTAACGCAAGGCGTCAGGCACTGTGTCAGGCGCCTGACGCAAGGTGTTGCCCGATGCCGCGCTACCTGACGCAAGGCGTCAGGCACTGCCTGTCAGTCCTGTCTGCGCGCCCTGCATCTGTGTCAGGCTGGTGTCAGGCAGCATGGGCTTTTCAAGCCTGACGTCAGGGCTTGCTGCCTGACACAGGACTTTTGCAGCACTGCGTCAGCAGCGACCGGCAAAATTGTTGCGGTGCAGACGGCTGCGACGCCTTCGCCCCATGTCGGTGCACGGTTGTTGAATCTAGTATACACAATTGTGTTGCATTCCTAGGGCACATATATTTTATTTTATTTTTTATAAATTTTGAATAGAAAAGAATAATAAAATAATTTATTTGAATGTATATTTTTTAGGAAAAAAGTTCAAGGTTCGTGTTATTTCGACATAGTTACATGTTACTTCTTCTTTATTATTTAATTATAGAAAAGTTTCACTTGAATGATAAATCATCTCTTAATTATTATTTTTTAAATTTATCTGAAAATTGCACAATTTTGTTGATATGTATTTATGGTGTGAATGGGAAATGCAATAATAATAATTTGTTATTATATATGTGTTATTTGTTTAAAAACTTTTTGCATGTTATATTACTTTATATTTTTAAGTAACAATGTTGTGGTGCTAGCACATATTTCATTTTTATATCATTGTTTAAAAGTTACATGCTAACATATGTAATTATGCATTTTTGTATTTATTTTGGACAATGCGACGATATATATGAAATAAATTTTTTGAATTGAATTAATGATGCATTGTTATGGAACATCAATATTTTTAATCTTACATGTGGATTAAGAATATTTGTGTAGTATGATTTATTGTTTGAGTTTTTATCACAGATTATAAACTACAATATTGTATGAATTTATATCATGTTTATTATATTTCATTTTTGTTTGATGTTATCTTTCCATTTTTTGTTAGTAATTTGGATTACTAATATTGAAATGTATATCAATTATATGAAATTTTTATCACAGACCATGTCAAGTGATCGTAGTTGGATGCATAATCGATTAAACAGAAATGTGTATATGAGTGATGAATTCAAAGTAGGCGTGCAAAGTTTTGTTAACTTTGTATTTTCTCAACTTGGAATTTCTTATGGAGGAAAAATTAGATGCCCTTATTTAAAGTGCAAGAATTTTTTATTTCATGATAGGTATACAATATCCATTCACCTTTGCATGAAAGAATTCAAAAAGGACTATTTAATTTGGGATGCTCATGGAGAACAAGTTGAATCTGCAACATCTAATATGGATGATGTTGAGCATTTTAATTCTTTTAAAAGTATGAAAATGGATGTTGCAGGTCCTAATTTCAAACAATTTACTGATGGAGGTGAAATGGTAAATGAACCCCCAAATTTAGAAGCTTTAAAGTTTTATTATTTACTAAATGATGCTGATGAGCAACTTTGGGAAGGTTGTGAAAAGCATACAAAATTATCTACATTGTCGCGACTATTAAACATTAAGTCAGAGTTCAACATGAGTGAGAAGTGTTATAATCGCATTGTTTCCTTGATAAAAGAAATGCTACGAGAGGGTGACAAGCTTGCACCTAATTTTTATAAGTCAAAGAAGAAGATGGCAAAACTTGGCCTAGGCTATCAGAAGATAGATGTTTGTATTAACAATTGCATCTTATATTACAAGGAGAATGCAGATAAATTATTTTGTCATGTTTGTGGGCATTCTCGATATAAATCGAGAACAATGCGTCATAATAGACAGAAGGATGTGCCTCGTAAGGTGTTGCGATACTTGCCATTATCACTTAGACTTCAAAGATTATTTATGTTTGAGAAAACATCAGAGCATATGACATGGCATGCTTCTAATAAATGTTAAGAAGAATTTATGGCGCATCCTGCTGATGATGAAACTTGGAAGCATTTTGATCGAACCCATCATTCCTTCTTTTCATATCCACGAAATGTGCGAATTGGTCTTTGCACTTATGGTTTTAACTTTTTTGGACAATTTAGTACTTTTTATTCTTGTTGGCCAGTAATTATCTCTGTGTATAATTTGCCTCCAGACATGTGCAACAAAAGTCTATACATATTTCTGACTTTGGTCATCCCTGATCCTAAAAGTCCTTGAAAACATATAGATGTGTTGATGTGTTCAAGGAATTGTGTACTATATAAATTTCTTATTTTTCACTATAGGAGCTAAAATATAATTAATTATTTGTTGATTCGAGTATAATACAAAAATTTGAGTGTCTTTAATGTCAATCAAAAGTTTATATTTAATGTCATACAGTATTAATTTGCTCTTTAAGTAGTTTGAGAATAAGAGTTGATGTCTTTTCTGTAATAAGGCTTCTGGGCAAGACGGCAAGTACTTTACGTAAGGAACAACTGTATAATTAATAAAGGGGCAAATAGTGTAATCAACAAATAATGGGGTATGTACGTAGATTAAATGGAAAATATCGAAACTAATATTAATACTTCAAAAGTAATGTTTTTGTTCATTTTTACGAGTCCAGGCGTTTCCGAGACTGGTATATATGTGATGCTACGGGGCCTTCCAACAGGGCGCCGGCGCGGCCATGAGCAGCGCACGAGATCGTACGCTACGAAGACGACCTCGACGCGGACGAACTCGAGGCCTGGATTCGGCGCCTGACGACGCACCTGAAGCAACGGAGGGATAGCGGCAGCAGCCGCAGCAGATGCTCTCACTCGAGAAGGCTTAGAGAATGCCCGATGAAGACGGAGCCATGGTTACGAGGAGATCCGCCTCCAGACATGACACACCCTCAACCTCAGCTTTACCCTCAACCTCAACCTCAACCTCAGCCTCAGCCTCAGCCTGAATTCAAGGAGTTTATTCAAATGGGATGCACCATCCGTGGTGGATCCAAAGCTGGAGAACCATTAGCCTGCTGAACCGTCTGCGAACTGCACATTTACGTCTCTTTCGAGCATGTCTAATGGCGACATGACATGGATCATATATTAGAGATGGGGTTCGAAGATTTTGTGCCGCAGCAAGGAGAGCTTCCATGAAAATTATGCAAAAGCTAGAAGATGGAAACAAATGCTGCGCTGTCAGGGATGACGAATGCTCAACAACAGAGCCCTGCAAAACTTGGAGTTGAACACAGTAGCTTAATCTTTACAAGTTATGTGATTGTAAATGCTTCCAACTAGACTTATATAAATATATTGACATCATAATTCAATTTTCATGCCATATTTTGATGGCTTTCGCATATGAAAATTTTCGTGTGCACATGCCTTCATAAATTGCCAAGGAAGTCTTTTTTGACGTGGGGGTTAAGGTTAGTATTCAACAAAAAGGAGTTTGAATAATGATGCAAAAATTATCAGCAAGTGTACTAGACATTGCCAAATAAAAAAAACATCATAAATTAAAGAATTAATTCCCTTCGATACAAATAATATATAAAAGCTTTAATCTACTAATGGAATTCAACATAGTTTTCCCTTCAAATAACATACTCCGTAAAAGAATTAAAATATGGTAAAAAATACATACTAATTATATATAGTAGATAAAAATATTGACTGTTAGAAGAATTTGGCTGCTCCCCAACGTGAAAAGAATTTTACGAATTTCCGACGATCAAATCTGTTGAAATTTTTTTGACGAATCGTCCCAAATATATATATATATATATATATATATATAGAGAGAGAGAGAGAGAGAGAGAGAGAAATGAGCGTGTGAAGCAACCTTGCACATATTTTTCTTCATTTTTTCGATATTTTTATTTACTAATAGCTTAAATGATCATTCATGATAACAAAAAATAGTTTTATAAGATTAGAAGTTATATAAAATGCTTAAATCCATTATGGCGGATAATAATGTGCAGAAGTTCGTCAAAATTCAAAAAGGATGAAAACCCCACTGAGTTATCCACCAACTAGCAAACCTCCCCCAATCATTTTTCTCCCCCCTCCTCGTTCTGTGCACACACGAGCCGAGAAGAGAAGATGTCGTTCCACGTTGGAGTCACTGTGCACTAGTCGTTCGTCATGGTTTGACCTCCGAAGACCCACAAATTATATATTATCGCATAGCTATCGACAAGACAAATCTATTGGCATTATTTTTGCAGCTTTTCGTGTCTTGTGCAGAGATAAATCATCATATGAAGTTGGACAGCTGAAATGAGTTCCTAGGGATTTATAATTGATTTTGATGAGGGATGACCTCATTCTCCATTTGGTAAGCCTCCAACATGTGCTCTAATCATCACTGAGATGTAATTGAATTTTATTAGACTTTATTGTTGATTAATCTCGTTTCATTTCGTACATCGTCCAAACACAAACGGAGTGCCATCAACATGTAAAACTTGCTAGAGAATGTTTCCTAGTCCTGCACTGTGATGGAGGTGATCACTGTTGGTTCATAGTGGAAAGAACTTAAGCCAAACACCTATGAGAACTTTGTTGGATTAAACCATCAAATCGGTCTTCAGTTCTCATTCGTTAGTGGAATTGCTTCCAGAAGCTTCGAATGAACTCTCGCGTCATGTCGTGAAGTTCTGGGAACGTTCTCCAATCCAAACACTGTCAAAAGATCATTTGAATCAATTGATTATGAAAGAAGAAAGGTATATTCTTTCTTCATTTCAATTAATTACATAAGTGGATATGTGCACTCGCATTGATCACATAAATTGCATTAATTACCCATTTTAAGTGTGAAATTATGTCTACATACATGAGCGCGGGATATTTTCATTTGCACTGTTCATAAAAATTGCATTAATTACACATTTTAAGTGCGAAATTATGTCTACATACATAAGCGCGGGATATTTTCACTTGCGTTGTTCATATCAATCACAATTAATTACCCATTTTAAGTGTGAAATTATGTCTACATACATAAGCGCGGAATATTTTCATTTACGTTATTCATATCAATCACAATTAATTATCTACTTTGTGTGAAATTATGTCTACATACATAAGCGCGGGATATTTTCATTTAAATTTTGAATTGCATTGGTACAAGGAATGTAGATATTTTTTTTCCTTTTGTAATAAAGAAAATAATTACTTACGTACTTTGTACTCATTCATCGTTATCCAGTTACCATCTATATATTTGTGTTTTCGTCAAGCGACTATGAAATAGTCTTGTGAGAATTTGATCTACAAAGATGAGGGGTTCCTTAGTCGAGGTGTTAGAAGACGACCATTGGATTTATGTTTCCATTGAGGTTCAGAGTTTGATCCCAGTATGGCTTTGGCCTACGAAGACGGAGCCGTGGCTGGAGTCGATGGGCTTTCCTGCTTCCCTCGGTCCGGCACCGTACAAGTAGCCCCACTACCTCCAGAATGTGTGGAAGGTGAGCGTGCTGATGGCGATCATCAAGCAGATGTACCCGGACTTCAACAAGATCGGGGGACTTGTTCAGCATAACAAGTAGCTCCAGGAAAAAAATGACAGCTAGGGAGAACGCTTCGTGGAACGCGGTGTTGCGGGGAGGAGAGAAGGCTGTGCGGTCTCGGTCCTGACGAGTAGGAGCTCGCTATGTCCAGACGAAGCAGCACGGTGGCCTTCCATGACGCTTCCGATCCTTCGCCCCCTCCTGCTGCGAGCAACGTCATAGGCGGAGGCCCTGCGGTGGCTGAGCAGACACCCGCCAACATCGATGGCCAAAACGCGCACTACAGCGCGGCGGAAGAAGGCACAGAGGGCGCTTTAATCCTCGAGGCGATCGGAGCAGTCGAGGCGACGGAGGCTGTGTC
Source organism: Pontederia crassipes (assembly GCA_030549335.1). Classification (NCBI taxonomy): domain Eukaryota; kingdom Viridiplantae; phylum Streptophyta; class Magnoliopsida; order Commelinales; family Pontederiaceae; genus Pontederia; species Pontederia crassipes. The sequence continues at coordinate 46,004,139 of CM060190.1, forward strand.
ACAAGATGCCGGGAGTCGGGACAAGTGGTCAAGCGCCACAAACATCCTTTGCATCCGGCAACTCTAGCAGCCTGCAGAGCCTTGACCAGTTTCTGCATCAGCAGTTCAGCTGCTCATCTTCTGATGCGACCGGTGCTCCAAACTCTATCCAGACGGGCACTCCAGTGGATCCTATCCATGCATGTTGGAGGCTGATGCACTGGTCTTGGAAGGCAACGACTTCGCAGTGGAGGACATGATTACGTCCGACCAGTATGATTCCTTCCAGATCGGGAATGCACATGTCTAATGGCGACATTGATGATATATTAGACATCGAGTTCGAAGATTGCCGCAGCAAGGAATTCCATGAATTTTATGGAAAAGTAGGAGTTGAATACATAGAGAGAGAGAGAAGGGAAAATGCAGGTTATTTAATTGTAAATGCTTACAAATAGATTTATATAAATATAGTGAGATCAAAATGCAATATTTATGCAATATTAATCTCATGTTTTGATGACTTTCCCGTATGAATACAGTGCCTACATGCCTTTATAAATTGCCAGTGGAAGGTTTTGAGCAATGTTTTCGTAACCGCGCTGACTGCCCGATTCAATTGGATACAATCAAATATTATTAAAATAACATTATTTATAATAATTTTAAAGATGTTTACATATCAAATATTATATTATTATAAAAAATTAGTAACCTACTAAAATAGAAATCTAACATAGAAATATTTATTTATTATATTTAAAATATTATTATTGATAATAAAATTACTCTAAAATTATTAATACTTAATATTGATAGACTATTATTAATTTTTTAATTACAGTAAACTGCTATTAATAATATGTTAATTTTTTATTATAAATCACTCTTATGTTTTATTTTTATTTTACTTATTTTTTCCATTTGGCCCTTTCTCTCTTCCTTAATTTTAGTTTCCTTTTTTCCATTTCCTTCTCTCTTCGTTAACTCTGTGTTTTGTCACTATTAACAATATATTAATTTATTAATACAGTAAATCATTCTTATATCTTCTTATTCTTATTTTATTTTCATTTTCCATTCCTTCCCGTCTCTCTTCAATTATTTTGCATTCCTTTTTTACCTTTCTTCCTCTCTCTCCGTTAATTCTCCTATTAAGTTCGTTTTACTGTTCTTTTATGTAAATATATTACTTTTGTTTTTTGTTATTTCCATGTTTTTCTTTCCTTTCAAGTGGTTTTTTAATTTTTCCATTTTTTTTTGTTGAACCGAGTTCCTCCTATTCGTGGGTTATACTGGTGTAATCGATTTTTTTCTAGTCAAATTGCTATTTTGATTTTGGCTTCGAATTTATCAGACTCGTCAAATCGGTCGGTCCAGTTCGATTTTAATAATATTTTTTTTGAGATGGAGCTACAATTATGGTCGTGAACAAATTCGACTCGAAAGAGGTCTTTTCAAAGTCAAATCCAACTTAGTTTGGGTCGCGTCGGATGGTCGGTTACGCTAATATTTTTATTTTTTTCTTATTATTTTATAATTTCTAATATAAAATATCATTTATTAAAGCATAAAATAAGTTTTCTAATTATTAAATATTATTTGTAAATTTAAAATATTTTATTTAATTATTTTAAATTTTTTAATAAAATAAAGACGAGTTTAAATAAAAAATTAAAAAAAATCGAGATGTCGGGTCGGGTCAAGTCCACCGACTCAACCCAAGCCGAACTCAGTCGGGTTGGGTCATCAGGTTTATCTTGTCAACCACCCCTAGATACAACTAGTGTTTTTAAAATTTAGGATTATTTCCTAAAACCACCCCTAAATTATCATATTTTTCAGATCTAACCCCTACGAACTTCATTTTTTGGATTCTTAAACTATCACGATTTTTTCAATTTAAACCAATGGTCAAATCATGGTCGGTTTGGGTTAGATTCGACCAAACCTAGCAAAGATTAGTTCTGGTCAGATCATCGAGTATATCGGGACGATTTAGGGTTATTTCCTCAAATCACCCTTAAACTATCACGATTTTTTATATCTATTTCCAAATTACGAACTTTATTTTTTGGGACCCTTAAGCTATCACGATTTTTTCAATTTGATCCTTTCGTTCAATTCCGTCAATTTTTCAATTATCTTTGATTTTTTACATTTATCAAAAGTCCATTATACCCCTATTACAGATGTTAGTCTATTTTTCTTAAAATAATATATAATAAAAATAATTAAAAAAGATGATGATTGGGGAGCGTCCCCCCCCCCCTCGTGTCTCCGGAGCGAAAGGGGGGAGGGGCGCTCTCCCCCACAAGGGGGGCTGGCGCCCCCCGGACGAGCTCACGCGGGGCTGGCGCCCCCCGGACGAGCTCACTCGGGGCTGGCGCCCCCCGGGTGAGCTCACGCAGGGCGAGGAGGAAAAAGGCGGGCAAGCTCGCTCAGGGGGACGTTGGCTACTATTTTCTTCCTCATCGACGCTTTCAACCTGATCTGTCCCGATGGTTTGAACATTTATAATTTTACATTTTAATTAAATTTGAATTTATATTATATTAAAATATAAAGCTTTTAAAATAAAACATGAAAATAATATTTAACTATTAAAAAATTATTTTATGTTTTAAAATGAATATTTGATATTTTTATATTAAACAATGCAAAAAAGAAAGAGAAAAAAGGAAACAATAACAAAATAAAAGCATATTAATCATCAACTTTACAATAAGCAAACATTAATAAATTTTTTTATACTTTTACGTATCCTTTATAATAAATTTAATTTTTCATCTTCTTATTTAAGAATTATGTGAATAATTTTATCTTTCTTTATTATTAGTTTACCTTTTTTAATTCATCCCATAAAAATCTACCTTATTTTTTTTCTCTCCTTTCCTATTCTTCCACCTTCTTTACTAAAATGTTATAAATGTTTGTTCATCTTCCTATTTCAAGATTTTTTGAATAATTTACTTATTTCAGGATTTTATGAACAATTTATATTTTTTTATTACTATTTTCACACATTTTATCTTTCAAATTCAAATACTTTCTTTTTCTTTTTTTAATTCATCCCATAAATTCTACTATTTGCTTATTTTACTCTCCATCCTATTCTTCCTCTTTCTATAGTAAAATTTACTTTCTTTATTTTTATACTTTTTAAAATATATTCTGCATTTTTTCATTATTTATAAAAAATCTAGTTTTGCCCAAGGTATCCCCGGGTTCAATCTATTCTTTAGAAAAATGCATTTTTTACAAAATTAAATCGAACCAATGGTTAGTTCATGGTTGGACTGATATGTGCAATTTAATTTTATATAACACTAGTTCCAGGTACTTTTGTTAATAAAAAGGAGATCGGTGGATAATGAAAAAAAATGCTTAAGTGCACTAGTAATTTCCATGTTGGTTGAGTTGGTTATCAAGTATCGATTTTGGTTCTAAGTTTTGACTCTTCAACTCATCAATTTGGCTAGGGTTTTATCTTTTCATTCCCCACTTACATATCAAATTAACACTGACGTAGGGCTATTCATCGATCCGGTTGGAGCTAACCCATAAACAAACTCGACCAACTAATTTTGGTTGGATCGAAAAGTCACTCAACAACCTTTTTAAAATTTTTCTTACATATATATATAATTAGTATATTTATTTTAAAGAATAAGCTAAAAGTTTCAAATATTTAACTATTATTTTCATACTAAAAATATTTCATTTTGTAATTTTAAATCAAATAAAATCTTGAACTTAAATAAAAAAAATTTCAAATATAAATAATAAAAAAATGGATCATCGAATCGAGTCGATTAGAGTTAGGAAATCCTGTTGAGTTTGGTCGGGTCAAATCATCGAATTCACCGGATTGACCCAATCCGATGAAAACTTCTATGGTAGATGCTATAGAAAGAGAGAAAACGAAAGCCTATTTATCGATCCTATCAAAAATAATAATTACTAATCTATCTAATCTTGATAGCTAACAATAAACACTAATTTTTTAGACGACTTTCCTACAAAGGAAATTTAAAGAATGATAGGAACATAAAATAAAAGAAGTAGAAGTCCTTGGAATTTAGGATACTAAAAAGAATAGGGGTAAATTTGTTTACCCACATTTTGAATCTTATTAAAATTAGGATATGACGATAGTTCATAATTGACAATAGGCCACAAATTTGATTTTCTACATACTGATATTTAAACTGTAACAATTAATGCCTCAACTAAAAATGTAACAAAAAGCATCATGAATTAAGAATTAGTTACTTTATAAACAAGCAATAATAGATTCAAAGTTCTAATCCACGGGTCCAATAGTTTTCACCTCAAATAAAATATTTATAATCGTTAATTAGGAGTGAGCATGAATCGGAATGACGTGGTCTCCCTCGCCTGCACCAGCCCGGATTTTCTAAATTTTTTTCTGACCCTATGGATAATTGGGTTAGGAGCAGGTCTCATTTCTTTGAGACTCGGCCGGGTCAGGTTGGGATCGAATCCGAGTTTTACATCCCGACCTAGTTGAATATACTATATTAGTATTAAATTATTTTTAAATCATATATTTATGTTTATTTTGAATAAAATTGTATATGTACTAAAAATTTTTATTTACTAAAAAATCATTCTTATCATTTAATATTAGAAAAAAGATAATATATCAATGAGTGTGTGTGAGAGAGAGAGATGTGGTTTAATTTGGTAAGAAGAGAAATAATTTCATTTGGTAATAAGAAAGGGAAAAAGGTGAATTTGATCTAAAATAATCTATTCATCCTCGTTCCACCAATTTGGTAGAATGAAAAATGTGATGTTTGAAGGGTTTAACTATTCCACTCTACTCCTCTTAATTTAAATAAAAAATATAACTAAACATGGTTTAACTAATTTCATTCCCTCATATTCCACCCCATCCCTTCATATCCCTCAATCCAAATAGACCCTTAAAGTATTCGTATATATATAATATAATAGAGTACATATGATAGATATACTTAATATGAGTACTCCTAACTCCTAAGTTTGGTGACTCTTTGGAGTTCGTTCTTTCTTTTGCAAAAAGGATTAATTCTGTGCAAAACTGGCTTTTGTTGTGGTCACAAGGGCTCTATCGCAACCTAAGACTTATGTGCTCAATATGAGATAAGTTTTTATTGTGGCCAAAACAAATCTATCATGATCCACACACCAAAATACTTGACACAACCGTTGCATTATCACGACGACTACTTCTGTCCCGGTCCATGACGGGGTTGACACAAGCTTACAACGACATCAAACTAGTTGTAGGGGCCACTATATATATATTATGATCATGAGAAGTCTAATACAACAACCAACAAGACCCAAAGTTGTTATTTTTACTCCAAATCGCATCCATATAGCATGAATGTTGTCTATCGACTTAACTTTTTTTGCTGAGGCCACCAAACTCCCTTCATATAATTTTTTCGGTGCATAGGGAGGTCATAGACTTAATGCAAAAAAATTAAAGACAGAAGATAAAGGAGTACATACGTCTCGCTGGTAGGATTCAAACTCGTGACTTCTCGATCTCCGAGTGATGGTGTGCACCACTACGCTACACCCTTCTTCACAACTCTCTTCATATTGGAGATCCATCCTTGAGACATGATGCAGCCTCAGCCTTAGCCTCAAGTGCCCATGCAACCGGTGTTCCCAACTCTATTCAGATGGGCACTCTGTTAGAAGATATATGCTGGAAGAACACTGCAAAGATCGGTGGAAAGATGGAGATGAAACCAACAAAGGAGAGCACCAGAGGAGGGAAAAAAACTAATGTTCGAAAATTACAAAATCAGAGCCTTTATGATATATTTATACCATGGCAGCTCTATTGTGGAGAATTGACACAAGAACTCTCATGTATAATTCCTAATGTCGGAAAAAAAAAGAACTACACTGACTATTGAAGAATTCTAATCCATTATCTGATTGAATTGTTTGAATATTTCTTGAAAACTGGGTCTTAACATATGCTACAAACTGCTGAAGCTATATAAATTTATCACTCTTGAATCTTAACAAGAAAAATCAAGTATATCTTGTATAATAATCAACAATAGTAAAAAAGGATCTTTTATTGTCATGACTTGGATGCTTATATGGACCCCATAAATCCATATGTAATAATGAAAAAGAATGTGCAGCACGGCTTGAACTATTTGGAAATGGTAATCTTGTTTGTTTAGCAAGAGGACAAATAGAACAATCTAAAAAATCATCTTCGAATGTACACTTTGTTGAAGGGATAAAAGTTTGAGTTTTGAAATGGAAATATGGTCAAAACGTTGACGCCAAAGTTTACAAGAATTATATGAAGTGGAAAGGGAGGTGTGACAATTGGAATTCAGGACACGACTATAGGACACGACTATTGCTTCCAACTGAGAGCAATTTTGAAGAATCAGCTAGAGCACCTTCATTCACTCCTTTAAAAGGCAAATGATAATAAAGTCCTTCCTTTTCTCTACCAATCCCCATCACCTTCCCACTAGAGATTTCCAATAAAATGCAAGAATCAGGGAGAAAAATCACTAAACATTTTAACTCTTTACTAAGCTTAGAAACTGATAAAAGATTGACTTTAAACTTGGGTACATAAAAGACATTGCTCAATTTTCTCTTTGGAATAATTGAACAATTTCCTAAATGTGTTACTTCATATAATGATCCATCTGGGAATCTGACAAACTGTAGAGGTTGAGCTTTTCTAGTATCTTCAAGCATATGAAGAGATGAACATATATGATTCGTTGCTCCAATATCAAGCACCCATTTATTTCTATTTTCCATAGAATTTAACACAAAGTTCAATGCAATATCTGCCAAATTCACCTTTTCTTTAGTAAAAGTTTCTTTACTAAGAAGCTTCAAAATCTGATTATATTATTCTTGAGTAAGACTTAGGAGTACTTGTATCAGAAATTACATTGGACTCAGTGATTTCTTGATTCCTTTCTGAACTTATAACCAAGAGGATAACCAACAATTTTGTAGCATGTTTCCTTCTGATGTCCTTTCATGTGACAATGATCACAAAATAAATTCCAATTTTTCTTTGATTTCACTCCAGCAGTAGAAGAGTAATTGACAACATTGTCAAAAGGTGTATGTATAATCCTTGAATTGGCCGCTCGTTGACTTTCTTCTTGTAGTAACATGGAGTATGCCTGATTGACTAATGGCAGAGGACTCATTTACAAAATCTGACTTCTGATATGAGAATAGCTATCATTTAAACCCATGAAAAACTGATATAATTGCATATCTCTGTTAAACTATATATACCTCACAGGCTTCTCATAATTACATGAAGGTGCTTCTACTATTATAGACATTTCATTCCAGAAATATTTCATTTTAGTAAAATAGGCAGCAATCGACATATTTTCTTGATTTTGATTATAAATCCCTTTCAGTAATTGGAAAATTCTTGTGCCATGTGGTTTGTCAAATCTTTCTTTAAGATCAATCCAAACAGAAGTTAAATCTGCTGAATATATCACACCACTCATTACTTCCTTTGAAATTGAGTTCATTATCCATGAAAGAACAATTGCATCAACATGATCCTAGAGATTCTTCAAATTATCATTTACAGAGTCACATTTGAATGATCCATCAACAAAGCAAAACTTATTTTTACTTAATAACGAAATTCGCATGGCTCTAGTCTATAAAGAATAATTCTCTAAACCAATCAACTGAAAAGAAATCATTGGTATTCCTGGGTCATCTGAAGAACTCAAATAAAGGGGATGTTGTTGATCAACAATTATCTAATTTCTGGATGTGTCTCCTATGGACATTCCCGTTTCTTGTGACATTTTGTTCAAAGAAACAAGAGAATTCAGATAAAAGGGAAGCAATCCAGAAACATCAATCAATCCAGAATTCAGAACTTAGTCAGATATTGTGATAAAAAAAAAGCTAAAACACGATCCAAAATATTAGATCAAGAAACTTCGATGATCTTATCTGATATGCCTGAGACTTGACTGTTCTGCATCCTTCTCGTATGCTTTACTCCATCTTCAAAACCAGCGCTGATGCCATGTTAGAAGATATACGTTGGAAGAACACTGCATAGATCGGTGGAAAGATGGAGATGCAACCAAGAAAGGAGAGCACGAGAGGAGGGAAAAAACTAATGTTCGAAAATTACAGAATCAGAGCCTTTATGATATATTTATACCATGGCAGTTATAACTACCACTGACATCTGCTGCTTATGTGTACAATAAGGTGATGTGTACTAATCAACAGGACAACTTGTATCTTTAACACACTCCAACGGATCCTTTTGTGGTTCGACAAACAAGTGCCCTTCGTGGAGGGAATCTAAAAAATGACGGTTCCGTGTATGTTGTATTCCGATGCAATGGCCTTGGGCAAAAGATTTTAGTAGAATAAAACAGTAGCAAGTTTACTAGTCAATCAAATAATTTATAATAGGTGTAATATCCCGAATTCACAAATAAAAAATATTAATTAATTATCCATAAACTAGTAAGAAATGAGATTATGATTTTGGAAATAAAATTTTAATTATAAAATAGAATGATGAAAATATTATATCATATATACAATATGGTGATTACGTTTAGGTCTTAGGACAATAATGAATATATAAATATGTGAGCAAAAAAGATAAATTAAATTATTCATAAATTAAATTACATTATACACAAACTAGCACTCTCTCAATTTCACACATACATGCATATTAACTATCTTAAATTACAATAGAATTTGAAGTTTTCACGAATTGACGTCCCATCAATTCAAATTACATTCAATATGCATTAATTACTCAACACACTACGATAAATTAATAGATCATATTAACTCAACTCTCCAACCTCTAATTACTAAATTCAGATCAATTAATAATCCCAAATAAAATTTAATTAGAATCATTGACACTAAAATTTAATTCTCCATAATGAAATATATAATGACTAAGAAACTTAATAACCAAATAAAAGCATTAAATACCATTAATAATCAGTCTAAATTGACAAATGTTATAACATATAATTCACAATACTTTTTTCTTTCAAATAAAAATGTACAAGCTAAAAATAAAATGACCTAAATAGCATATGACACCATCCTTGAATTATGGAGAAAAGAAATATGATAAAACAATGAGCGTGAGAACACCTCCGAATTGTGCAAATGATTGCACTCTCTTCTATTGTGGCATGCAGTACTCAACTTTGGACTGTGAAAAGTCCTCTTTAGAGCATTCATTCATCATGTGCAGCTTCAATCCCTATTTATTGGTGCTCATCATGAATAAACTTCCTTGCCATAAGAATATTGCCATCATCGTTTTCAACGTTACTGTTTAACTTTACTTTGTAATTTTCATCTTTTAATTTGTTTCACCAAACGTTTTTTTACTGATTATAGGCCATTACTTGGTCGCATATGTGGTGCTGCTCCCTTCTCCACATAAACATTTATTTATTGATGTGGCAACATTAAAAAATAATTAAAAATAAAAAAATGCCAGGGGGACGTCGCCCCTCCCTCTACGACCACCGGGGGGCTCCTTTCTTTGCCAACGCACACCGGAGGGCGACGGAGAAAGAGGGGGGAGACGCCCCCTCGTGACCTCACGTTGGAGGTCGCGGAGGGGGCTGTCGCTTCCGATCCTTCGCCCCCTCCTGCTGCGAGCAACATCATAGGCAGAGACCCTGCAGCGGCTGAGCAGACGCCTGCCAACTTCGATGGCCAAAGCGCGCCCTACAGCGCGGCGGAAGAAGGCGCTTTAATCCTGAGGCGATCAGAGCAGTCGAGGCGACGGAGTCTGTGTCACAAGATGCCGGGACAAGTGGTCAAACATCCTTTTCATCCGGGAATCCTCGCAGCCTCGAGAGCCTTGACCATTTCTGCATTAGCAGTTCAGCTGCACATCTTCTGATGCGACCGGTGCTGCAAACTCTATCCATACGGATATTCCAGTGGATCCTTTTGTGGCTCAGCAAACGCGTGGCCCTGACGGAGGTCCGATGCACTGGTCTTGGAAGGCAACGACTTCGCAGTGGACGACATGATTACTTCCGACCAGTACGATTCCTTCCAGATCGGGAATGCATCATCCGAGGATCCATTGCTGGAGAACCAGCAGCTTGCCGAACCTTCTGCCAGCTACAATTTCATATCTCTTCTAATCATGTCTGACGGCGACATTGATCATATATTAGACATCGAGTTGTAAGATTTTGTGCCACAGAAGGAGACCTTCCATGAATTTTATGGAAAAGTAGGAGTTGAATACATAGAGAGAGAGAAAAGGGAAAATACATGTTATCCAATTGTAAATGCTTACAAATAGATTTATATAAATATAGTGAGATCAAAATGCAATATTAATGTAACATACCGCACTAAAAAAAAGAGATGAAACGAGCAGCCATCGGATGAACTTTCCCCTCTGGCTCTCTTCATTGCACGAAATGGGAGGCAAAGGGTCAAATCTATTACCAAACCTATCACCACTCTCCTTTCCCATGTTTTGGCCCATCTTCGTTTCCTCGCATCATTGCCCATTCTTCATGTGGGTGCTGCTGGTCGCGGCCCGAAGACGGAGGAGCGACGCCAATGAGACATAGGAGGAGGAGCAGGATGCAGCCGGGGCTGAACCACTTCGAGGAGAGTCGAAAAACGTAGGCTAAAAGGTGTGATTTTGGGATATATCTCATAGGTTAATTTCCAGATGAAGTATGCATATTTAAAGGACCTATGTAGAAGTAGAATCCATGTTAGTATGAACAGAATTCCTGTCCTGTAATTTCTTGAAGTTATAACATGATTCTGGAACATAGCCGAATATTTTTCATGCTTATTGTGGACCGTTTATATGAAGAATGATTAGATCTATCTGCGGGTTATGTATTGTTAAATGATGATTTCCTCATGTAAAAATACCGACAATCACTATAAAACTGATCGGAGGAAACAACACCGTGAAATGCGCAGTCCTTCCAAATGAAAGAACTCCACCAGGTTCCATATGGCTCAACCTGGGTTATGTCCAGCCCGGACTGAGTTCCATCGAGCTCGGCTCGGATCCGCCATGGCCGCAAACTCAGAGGTTTTGCAACTGGCGCGACCCTGCCCGCGTTCAGGATGACTCGGCCCGGTTTTGTTCCGAGGAAGATGATCGGGCGATCACTTCCCAACCGGCCCGAGTTCTGCTCGGGTTTTTTCGAGATGGATTTTATTAGAATTCGGCACGGGTTCCACTTGAACTCGGCCCGAGTTCTGACTAACAGAAAGATAATTTTCATGATTTTAACCCCTGACATATGTACTTAGATCAGATCCGTTCGAAAACTTTGATATCGACCGATTCATGTATGACTTTGAAACAACCAACAAATGAACCAAGACGGATGACCGCACCTTTTTCGATTGACCGGTGGATAATGATAAATGGGCGTTCGAACCTCTTTCGGATGATCGTTGATGAATCTCAAACAGATGATTGCTAATGTTTTGGTCGTCCGACCTATGTTCAGAGGGAAATATGATTTAAATTTAACCCTCACGATTTGACAAGCCTTTGTCCACTTGATCGATACTGAATGACATAATATTAAAGATGATTCGGAGCCATTCATGCTCCCTACAATCTTGATTGACCTAAAGTGATCGAAAGAATACAATTTTGAAATGAATAAAGAATGAACACATAACGGTCGATCGCTCCCTTTTCGGTCGACCGAAGAACACTACTAAATGGGCATCTGCCCCCTTTTCGGTTGATCGCTGAGTGGACCTAAAGCGGATGACCGCTCGACCTTCAGGCATCCGATACATGGATAAGAAGAGTATGACTTTAAATAAACCCTCATGATTTGATACGCTTCCATCCACCTGATTGAAATTGAATGTTATGAACTTAATGATGAATCGGAGCTATGCTCCATACAGCCTTGAACAATTCACGGATTGAAAGAGAGGCTCATGAATGATGGAGGAAAGTTATGACAACCTTGTGTGAGACACTTCCCTATGGAGCCTAGCACGAGGTCATCTCCACCAGGGTTGTTATCGTCTAGTGCGATGTCATCCTCACTTCTACGGATGTTATTGTCTAGTGCGGATATTATTTTATTAAGTTTTCTGCTTATGTGTTGCTTCTCTTAACCAATTGGGTCAAAGAAGAGTAAAAAAAAAGACTGAAGAAAGTAACAATTGAAAGGAGATCTCGCCACGTGGCGAGATCTAATTTCAGGACGTTACACTTAATCTCATATTTTGATGACTTTCCCGTATGAATACAATGCCTACATGCCTTCGTAAATTGCCAGTGGAAGGTTTTGAGCAATGTTTTCATAACTGCAATGGCGACCAGATTCAATCGGATATAATCTATATTATTAAAATAATACTATTTATAATAATTTTAAAGATGTCCATATATCAAATATCCACTTGTCAGATATTATATTATTATAAAAGAAATTAATAACCTACTAAAATAGAAAAACTACATAAAAATATTTATTTATTATATTTTAAAAAATTATTATTGATAATAAAATGACTCAAATTATTAATAGTTAATATTGATTTATTAATAATAATTTTTAAATTATCGTTAAGTGCTATTAATAATATGTTAATTTTGTTACCATAAATCACTTTTATGTTTTATTTTTATTTTACTTATTTTTTTTTCCAATTCGGCCTTTCTCTCTTTCTTAAGTTTAGTTTTCCTTTTTCCATTTTCCCTCTCTCTTCATTAACTCTCTGTGTTGTATCACTTTTAACAATATATTAATTTACTATTACACTAAATCACTCTTATATCTTCTTATTCTTATTTTGTTTTCATTTTTCCATTCCTCCTCCCCCCCCCCCCCCCCCCCTCTCTCTCTCTTCATTTATTTTGCTTTCCTTTTTTATTCTTCCTCTCTCTCCATTAATTCTCCTGCTAAGTTCGTTTTACTGTTTTTCTTTGATGCAAATATATTACTTTTCCTTTTTTCCATCTTTTTCTTTCCTTTCAAGTGGTTTTTGAAAATTTTCCACTTTTTCAGTTGAACCATGTTCCTCTGATTCACCGGTTTATACTGGTGTAACCGATTTTTCCCTATCAGATTGTCATTTCGATTTTGGCTTCGAATCGAATTAGACTGGACTCAGTCAAATCGGTCGGCTCCAGTTCAATTTTAATAACATTGCTTTTGAGATGTGGCTACAATCAATGTTTCTAAAATCTAAGGATGTTCGTCATGTTAATTTGTCCTGACATACTCGATGATCCGACGTGACCCGATGTAACTCGAACCGACCATGATCTGACCATTGGTTGGGGCTGATTGGTTAGAAAATCTCAACCCTCTCGACGATTCAAAGAATCATAATTTTACATATCAATTAATTTTATATTTATATTATATTAAAATATAAAGATATTAAAAGTAAATGTTCAAATATGAAAATAATATTTAACAAGTAAAAATTTATTTATGATTTAAAAATGAATATTAGATTGTTTTTTATATTAAACAATGCAAAAAAGAGAAAAAAAATGGAAAAAATGGACAAATGTAGTCGGGTCATATGCCCAATTTTGACTCAATCAGCAAGTTGATCGGAATGGACAGGTTTGGTAGGAGTGTTCGACTCGATAAATTCGATGTCCGATTTGACTCGAATTAGTTTGGGTCGGGTAGGTGGTCGAGCCCAATCCGACCTCAATCTGACCATGGGTGGAGTCAAAAAACTCGATCCGACTCGATTCGAATATTCATTTTTTCAAATTTAGCTTATATATTATATAAAAAATTTAAAATATTAAATTAAAATAATTTAAATGTGTAAAATAATATTTACATACTTTTAAAATTATTTTGTTATTTTTAATTAAATATTATATAATGTTTTTATATAGAATAATAAAAAGTAATAATAAATTTAGAAATAATAGGTAGTGATCAACTAACTCAACATCTTCCAATCCAACTCGAATCGGGTCAATTTGCATAAGGTCCAACCCTCTAAAGAGGATGACCCAAAGCAAACATAATTAACTATTCCTACAAGGATAATAGCCAACTAAGGAAAATAATTAATCTCTAGAAAGCATTAATAACAACATGTATAATCAAAAGAAATGAAACTTCAATAATTAAAAAGTGAAGGTCTAATAGTTTGCCTTTAGCGATAGTAGTTAAATCGTCTAACTAGAAAGATAACAAAAAAAAACTCTAAACTACATAAGAGATAAAAAAATGAGGAAATAGATGTTTAATATCACCCCAACATTAAATAGAGCAGATAATACTCTTGGGAATCACCAATGAACTACTACTTGATTCTCTCTAGAGTCAACCCCGCAAAAATCTTCTCAGTGAACATATTGCAGGCCCTAGCACTGCCAAATGTTTCTTTTTTATAGAGGCTCAGGTTCCATGTAGTTTGCGAATAAACGAAAATTTTTTCTTGTAAAATAAAATAAATTCGGAGTCCTATTGATTATGAAAGTTTTGCCTTATAAAACTCCAAAATTTCTGGTCTAATTTGTTTCCAATTCATTCCTAGGACATAAGGTAAAAGTTGGAGTTTTTGTGCATTGAGAATTCTTCCGAAATAAATTTCTACATCGAAAACAATGACAGTCATGCCTCCTGACACGATCGTCACACCTTAATCATAATATAAATCAGATTCTGCAACTTTCGTCATCGAAAGTGATGAGGTTTTCACGGTTATTATTCGGGCTTTTTTTATTCATCCGTGCAACTTGCATTATTTCACGACCTAATGGCCCGTGAAATTCATTGTGTTGGTCCGAAGCATTCTGATCCTGTTAAGCATGGTTCACGGCCCGTCAATTGATAACTGTTGATTTTAACCCTTCTATGACATCTGTGAAAGCTATGTAATGACCGGTACAATATTTGTCTTCGAATTGCAGTGCATAATGGCCCTTTATGTATTGCCCACGACTCGTGATAACTCTTCCATGTCCGATTCACTGTAGGAGCCGTGAAGTTGCGCACTTCATTAATATCCGTTGTAACAGTCATGAGAAATGTGTCGCGTCTCGTAAGTTCTCTTCGAGCAAGAATAGGCTACGTTCGGTCCGTGAAATGTAGTAGCTAGTGCATGAAATTCAATCTTTATGGCCGTGAGAAATATGTAACGGCCTGTGAAATCCTCGTTTCTTCGACGAGCAGTTCTGCTAGAGCCATGAAAGTGAATGGTCGGGCGTTAAACCACCTTTCACGGCCTGTGAAGAGAATGTAATGGCCCGTGAGATTCAAGAATTGATTTTTTTAAAAGGCTGAATTGTCTCCATGTTACGTGCTTCTTCTTTTATTCCCTTCTTCCATTGTTTATCATCAATAATTCCTGCGAAATACACCAACTAGGGGTAGATGGTTACTTCAAAGAATTTAAAGAAATAAATTTAAAAATAGATGCATGCCATGAGTAAATTACTTAAACAAGCCTAAATGTAAGCCTAATTATATGTTGTAAAATGCATGCATCAAGGCCCTCGGCCACGGCTAAGATCACATTGTATCATGGCCATTACCAACACTTAGGATATAACATGACGAAAACTTATGAACTCTTGGCCATTGCTACGATCACCTTGTGTTACAATCATTATAGCCATGAGAAAAACCAATGGTTGGATTGTGAACCCTCGGCCACGGTTGTGACCACCTTGCGTTACGATTGTGAAAGCTAGTCATCATGGACGTGACGGACAATTCACGATCATGATTAGTACTAGAATTTTCTTTTGTTTAGTTACTGGTTTTTAAATTGCTATTCATCAATTATTATGATTGCATATTATGGTCCTTACAACCATAAAAGTAGTTTTTTTATCATGCTACCCTTGATGATTTCTATGTGATGCGTGAGCCTTAATATTGATTGACTTACTTAGAATCTGATATTGCACAATAAGTCGTAGGTTAAAAATCAATTTTGTATTGAATATATCCATTGATGGACCACTTGGCTTTGCCGTATCTTATTGTATTTACTAATGGGTGTAAGTGTGATCCGTCTTGGCCAGCCATATTGACATCGAGATAAATCAAGTCTCACAATGTCGTAAATGGCTCACTAAAAATTGGTTGTCCAATGATTTCTTATAGAATAAGAATTTAAACGGCTAACTTCAATTGTATTGAATTATATGCCTTCAACATATTGGAACTATTGTTAATTGGGACTAGGTGGCCCTATGATTGGTGTTTCAAGTCCCTAATGGTATAGTATTGAGCATTAACAATAAATAATGAATTGATCTTATTGCAACCATTATGATCTATGAAGATTCATTGTTCCTTCAGGGGTTGGTTGGGAACTGAAACTAGGTGGAACTAAGGCTAATTCCACTTGGTTCCGCCAAACACAAGGACGTGACCTAGTTCTTGAGAGCTGCGTTTGGATAGTGAAATCATGATTCTTCCAAATTTCATGTGAATAGTTGAATTGTAAGATTAATTTCGAGTGTTTTTAGCTGGAGTGAAATGTAACGATGAGAAAAGAAGTAGTTGATATGATAGGAGAAAATAGATATGATAAATTAATTTTAGTGGATGTTTGAATAAAAATTTAATAAATATATCATCTAAATAAAATAAATATTTTTATTAAATTATATTTAATAAAATATTGAAAATATTTATATTAATTATTTAAAATAAATATTTTATATGCAGTAAATATATTATTTTATATGAGATCGAGAGAATAATTTAAAAAGAAAAAATAGTTTGAAGACAAAAAAGAACATCACTTTAAAAAAGTTGAAAAAAAAAGAAAACATCAAACACTGGCTTAGTTTCACCGAAAAGATGAAATGAAGCCACTGAAATTAGAGCAACCTGACATCTTTAATTTGGTTTAATTTCTGGAACTAAGACAATTGGTTGCGATTGATAGAACTAGTGGAACTAGTTGCTAATTCCATCTTATGGTAGTTGTCAAATGGGCCTGAAGTGGAATCAGACTACTAAAATCAAGGTGAAACCAAACCACTATAACTAGGGTGACGAGTAACGACCACCGTTGATCGATTAGCCTTGCTTCGTTCTTTTTTTATTTGACATTTTTTCCTTTTCAACTTGTTTTTAAAAGTTTCTCTCTCTTGCCTTTTTTATACAAATATTATACTTATTAAACACAATATATTTAACATAAAGATTAATTTAATATTATATATTATTTTATAAAAATTAATATTTTGTTAAATATAATTTAATAAAATACTTTATTATATTTAAATTCTATTTTTCACAAACTATTTTAAGAAAAATTCTAATTTATTTTTATTTTTTTATTAATTAAAAAAATATTTTTATATTTATAATATATATTTTCTATTCAAATATTTTCTAAAATTAATTTATTACATCTAATTTTTATAATTCGAAAGAATCACATTTTTCACTCTCCAAACTAAGCGTCAATGATTGTTAGCGGATATGGAGGCGGTGATGGCATCTCAGCGCGGCGACGTAGAAGATGACGACGTTGGTGAACTATGCGACGGCCGTCGGAGGCGATGGGGAAACCAGAACGGCCTGTGTAAAGAGTGAAGAGGAAGCAGAGCGGCCGTCAGAGCGGTCAGCAAACGTCGACGTGGGGCAAGGCAAGTCTCGATGCCGAGCGTGGTGAGTGGAGGTGTGTCAACAATTCCCACCCTTGAAGTCGACCGATTGAATGATCTGAATAAGAAACCACACGCAGAGGAAAAAGAATTGGGAGGAAGCCGCAGGATTCTTTTCATTTAGAACCAACAAAATGGAAAAAAAAATACAACCACCTCTTGTGTTTTATAGTAAGGTTTAACAGAAAATGACAAACTCCTGATATATGAGTATATACCGGCACAACTACTGACACAGACAGCTACCTATCTGCAACATGAATGTGTAGCTGAAAAATAAAAGAAAACAGAGTCGGCAACATAAATATTAATCCACGTGTGGCGGCTGAAACAAATCGTGAAGACCCAACTTGGCAGAGAGCTGATCATGTTGCCGTCGACCTAGACCCTTTGTCAATAAATCTACAAGCTGGTCCTTGGTCGAAACATACTGTAGAGAAACAAACTTCTGCAAAGCTTTATCACGGACGAAGTGGCAACAATTTCGATGTGGAAAACTGGATTGTCTACAATATGGATTGCTGACCTGCTGGCAGTGTACACCTGAATAGGAAGATCTAGAGGAAGAGTCAGCTCTGGAAACAGCCACTGCAGCCATAACAATTCAGCTACTACTAATCCGATACTTCGATACTCTGCCTCAACAGACACAAGTGATTCTCCCACTTTAATACAGAACGCTGACACTTACCTTCGAGAGAAACACAAGACGCCCAATCCGCATCTGCAAAAGCAGCTACTTGAGTATCAGACTTAGCAAAGAAGAGAATTGCTCTTCCTGGTTGCAGCTTCCAGTAATGGAGAACCCTGAGTGCAACATCTAGATGAGATTCTTTTGGGACGTGCATGAATTGGCTCAAGTGTCTCACAGCAAAAATTATATTTGAATGTGTGTGGGTTAAGTAAATCAAATGGCCCGGTGAAGAGAGTACAGCATCATGAGGATTATGATTAGGAACTCTGATCATATTTGATTAGGGAACAACAGCGGCACAACAGCAGAATTAATTCTTACGGGTCACCATAATAACATGAGATGACTAGTGTATCAAAACTGGTATACAAAGAATATAACGAGACACAAAGGTGTACAGCGCCAGACGAATCAACTTAAAGAACACCAAGAAAAAGAAGCAATTATTTCTCAAAAGTCTGAATAACAATAATATTACTAAATAACTTAGTTGTTTCCTTTTATAGAGTTCAACAAAACAAGTTTTACCCGGAGTATGACTCTCAAAAAACTTAGATAAGAAAATATTGACTCAACACTAAATACCACTACCAGCAACTAAATGCCTAAAATAACTCAAATCAACTTAAAATAATTCCAAGACTCTAGTAATCTCATGTCTTGTAATCTCCAACTTCATCTCCTACATTAATACTCAAGAGTAGTCAACTTCTGATTTTGATCAAGTGGGGTACCTGCAGGTTCCAGCCAGAAGACCAAAATCTAATAACAACTTTAAAGAATACTTCCGTTGTGTTAAGAAGATGCCAGCTGATGACCTTAAAGATCTCCATTCCTAGAAAGAATCTTAAGTCTCCTAAATTCTTCATTTTGATTTTAGATTCCAAATAAGTTTAAGTTTCAGCTATGAGTAAAGAATTATTGCCTGCTACCAAGATGTCATTTACATGGACCAAGAGTGCAACAAAGGTTGAACCTTGACACTTTGTGAAAAGTGTGTAATCATTCTTACTTTGAAGAAAATCCAGAGCTGTTAAAATCTTTGTAAACTTCAATTTCCACTCTTTAGAAGCTTGCTTGAGACCATATAAAGACCTTTCTAATTTGCATACTTTTCCAACATGCTCCCCTTCAACATGATAACCTTCAGGTAGAGACATATAGATCTCCTCATAGAGTCCACCATTAAGGAAAGCATTATTCACATTCCAATGATATAATAGCTATTTCTTTTGCGCTGCCACTGCTAACAAAGATCTAATGGTAACTGATTTTGCAATAGGCAAGAAGGTGTCCTTGAAGTCAACGCCCTCTTTTTTATTATAGCCTTTGGCCACCAAACGAGAACCTTTCTACTTTCCCTTCTACAGTCAATTTAACTTTATAGACCTACCGACATCCAAATGCCTTTTTATCATGTGGTAAAGAAACCAAACTCCAAGTACCATTATTTTCCAAAGCATTTAATTCCTCATTCATAGCATGAAGCCATTGTGGATCACTAGCAGCTTCTTGTTCTCTGACAACTGGTAAAGTTGAAAGAAAAGCCTGATAATGAGAAGTGCAGCCCTTATAAGAAAGAACATCCTCCAAAGGATAAGCAGTAGCATCTGCTTTAGCTGTGGAAGTCACATAATCTTTCATACATCTTGGAGGTTTGATATTTCTTTTAAGTCTAACATCAGGTAAGCCGGGACTTGGAAGAGGCTGAAGTTGATTTTCGAAATGTGGGGATGCCTCTTCATTATTAAGATGAATATCAGAATGTGGAGGTGAGACATCATCATTAATTGTAGAGTTAGCAGGTGAACCTGAAAGACTTACTGCTCTTGAAGATGACTCATCAGAATTTTGTACTGTAATCAAGTGTGATATTTCATTAATATCATCTGCTGAGGACAAAAATTGATTTGAGTTTAAGAAACTGATATCATGCTCAATTGGATTTTGAATGGTTTTTTCAGATTTGAAAGGAAAAATATTTTCAAAGAATCTAACATCCCTAGTAACCAGAACTTTCTCCGTGTCAAGATCAAGAACTTTATATCCTTTCTTTGTCATAGAATACCCCAAAAAAATAGAAGGCCTTGCCCTTTTATCAAACTAGTCTAATATGGTTTTGTTAGTAGCATAGCACAAGCATCCAATCACTCTCAAATATGTAAGATCAGGAACTTTGTTAAAAACTTTTTCATAAGGAGACAAATTCCCTAACACCTTCAAAGAAAGTCGGTTAATGATATGAACAGCCTGGATCATATCTCCCCAGAATTTTCTAGGCAAATTTGATTGAAAAAATAAAGCCCTTGCAACCTTAGAGATGTGCCTATGCTTCCTCTCAACTAGACCTTACAGCCTGATTGATGAATAGTTCCTTTCAATGAAAAGAGGTTTTTGCAATTAATGTTATGATATTCTGACCCAATATCTATTCTCACAGTCTTAACCTTAATCTGAAACTGTGTATCCACCATGTTAATGAAATTATTCAGCACAAAGTGACATTCAGATTTCTGTTTTATCAAATAAACCCACACCACTCTAGAAAGGTCATTCACTATAGTAACAAAATAGTTGTGTCCAACATAAGTTGGAACCTTAAAAGGTCCCCAAGTATTCACATGAATCAAATTTAACAAAGTTGTATCTCGTCTATTAGCTGAAATAAAAGGCAAATTAGTCTGTTTTGCCAAAGGACAGACTGAACAATGCTTCATATTTGTACTTTTACAGCTTTTTAGAAAGAAAACAAATGCATTCTATCGGGTGGTAAATGTCCTAATCTTTGATGTCAAAATGGAAATATCCTCCTCCACTGCAACAGCCGCAACCTTTGCACCTTTGAGAAGTTCCTTTCTTAAGTAGTGTAATCCTCCTCTCCTTTCACCAATTTGGCAGATCATCCCATTGAACCGGCCCTGAATAAACATCGAGTCCATTGTGAAAACTATCAAGGAGGATAAATCCTTTGCGAATTGAGCCACAGAAATCAGATTAAAACTAAATTCCGGGACATAAAGAACATTGTCCAATTTAAAAATTGAACTCAAAAAAAGTGTTCCACCATGAGTGGCATCTGATATACTACCATTAGGTAGTGAAATAGTATTTTTAGAATGCAGGAATTTTAAATTCATCAGCCAACGAAGATTTGGTGTCATATGATTCGAAGCACCTGAATCATCCAATCTTCACATATGCCAGGCTGACTATGGATAATACTTGCCATACTGACTAGATGAGTTGGTGTTGTGATCTTTAACTAACAACTGCATTAAGTACTTGTGTTGTTCTTCTGTGAAAGGGAAATTCTAACTTTTGTTATGATCTTCTGTATTAACACTTTCTGTTTTCACTGTTTCATATTCTACCTGTGAAGACTGTGCTGCATTAACTGAAGATTAATATCTTCCTTTAAACTTATAATTGGTTGGATATCCAATAATTTTATAACATTGTGCCTTCTTATGGCTTGCCTTCTTGCAATGATCACAAAACACAGCATCCTTTTTCTGTTTGTGAATTACATATTTACTTCTAGCCAAGGCCAGCTGATCAGGATCGACAGTAACAACCTTTTTCTGTCTTTGTTCTTCTTCTACTAATACTGAATAAGCCTGTCTAATAGTAGGTAAAGGCTTCATCAAGAGAATCTGGGTCCTCACATGGATAAAAACTTCATTTGAACCCATAAGGAATCTGTACAACTTTCTTTGAGACTGAAAATCTGCATATTCTTTCAAAACATCAAGAGATGGCAAAGCAAGCATCATAATGTCCAATTCCTCCCACAGGTTCTTTAACTTTGTAAAGTATTCTGGAATTGATAGAGATGTCTGTCTAAGATTGTATATATCATTCTCAACCGAATAAATATGTATAGCACAATTTCTCAAACCTTTCCTTCAAATCAGACCAAACAGCATGTGCACTTTGAGAATATGTAACCTTATTAACAATGCCCTTTGCTATGGTAGTTGACATCCAAGATAAGACAACTGCATTGCATCGTTTCCACTGGAAATGCAGGCTAGGATCGACATGATTTAAAGTAAATGAACCATCAATAAAAACATGTTTATTCCTAGCCAACAAAACATTGTACATGGCACTACTCCATTCAGCATAATTTTCTGAGCCAGTTAGCTTCTCTGATATCATAACTAAACCAGGCATATCTGAATTGCTCAAAAATAAGGGATTCGTAGCATCAATACTAGCAACAGCAGATGTATTCGTAGATCCAAAAGAAACAGAAGCAGATTCAGGAACGGTCGACATTGAATACACAATAGGATGTAAGAATTACTGGAAAATACACAGTAAATCTCAAGATCCAGATCTAGACGACCAAGAACAAACACAGACCTTTGATGAGCAGACACAAAAATCAATCAAAGTCTCAGAATGGGTTGAACAGGACAAACCGAATCAGATCTGATGATGCTTGAGTAGGCTCTGATACCATGTCAATGATTCCCACCATTGAAATCGACCGCAGAGGAAAAAGAATTGGGAGGAAACCACAGGATTTTTTTCATTCAGAACCAATGGAAAAAACATACAACCACCTCTTGTGTTTTATAGTAAAGTTTAACAGAAAATGACAAACTACTGATATATGAGTATATACTGACATAACTACTGGCATGGACAGCTACCTACCTGCTACATGAATGTGCAGCTGAAAAATAAGAAAAAACAGAGTCAGCAACATAAATATTAATCCACATGATGACAAGGTGGTCGAGGAAATACTGGCTGGGCACATGTCGTCGTTGGAGAGGAATAAAACAGAAACATAAAAGTAGAAAAAAAGCCTTTCTAAATTGCAATTCACAATTTTGTTAAAGGGGCATTTGTTTCTTTTTCTCCAAAGCAAACGTTCATGTTTGCAATTCTTTAAGTGCCACACATGGACACATATTTGAACACGGCATTTTAACTACAATTACAGCCCTAGGGCAATAGGAAGAGATGCAATCAGCCGACAGCAGGTGGTAGAGCTGTCCACATGAACTTCTATTAGCACTCTTGAAAGCATGTTCATCCTGGCATGATTTAAAGCAAGGTATTTCATTTGAGCATGATTTTTTTCCATACACCATCACTCGTTACAACTGCCGGAAGGGTCCGCGTTCTTGAGGATCCAAGGATGTTTTAATATCTTTTCTAGAGAGAGCCTCTTAGATGAGTCCTTCACCAGAAGCTGTGAATTTAAATGAAACAAGATGAGTTTCATGCCTGTTTACTAGTTGATAAATGCATTCCTTGGAATTTTGAACCTTACTTTGCTGATGAGATGCTTAGCTTCAGCAGATACATGAATACTGGAAGGGAATTTCAAGTCAACTTTCATTATCCTGGGCCAAAAAAATCATCAAGCAATCATGTCAGAGGAACTTGTATCCTGGATATTTGAAAGCATATATTTTACCTCCTGAGTGTGTCATATTGGTCCTCAGCTTCAAATGGTGGAACACCATAAAGAAATTCATAGCAAAGTATCCCTAAAGTCCAATTATCAACAGCATAATCGTGTTCCTTCTTCTCTACCATTTCTGGTGCAAGATAGTCAACTGTCCCACATATGGTATGACGCTTAGAATTGGATTGCACAGCCCATCCAAAATCAGCAATTTTAAGTCGGCCCTGTAAATATCTCTTTTTTATTTTGATGATAATAATAATAATAATGGATGATTAATTATATCATCCTCCCCTTTCTAAAAGGTGTATATCATGCAAGGTAAAAGAAGACATACTGACATCAATATTAGAAATAAACAGCACCAATTTTAAGAAAATACCACAACAATCAACCAAGTTTGATTGGCATGGTTGGTGAGTCTGAAAGTTGAAAAGTGAGAGTTGGCATTACGATGGGGCCCTTTGGTTTCAATGGAATGTGTGCAGTTTTAGGGGAGAGAAGTGCCATGTAGATAATGTGGTGCAACATGCTAAGGCCTAGATAGATTGGAGTGGAATTTTTAACACTTCTGTCAAATGTAATTAACACAATTACACATAATTAGTTATGGACGGGTGTCCAAATTGACACTAAAGCATTCTTTCTCTAAAACAAGACTGAGTTTAGTGGTTTAATCGGCCTACAAGACATTTAAAGCTCACACAGGAAGTAGCTCCTAACCTCCTGTTGTTACATAAGAAAAAGAAGTGCAACAATTGTGACCACAATGCCCTTCACTTTACCCTTTCAGATTAACTTAAAGTCAAATCTAAAGAAAGAAGAACTACAGGAAAAGAAATTGACTACCAATGTCAACAACATTTCAGCTTTTAAAGATGTTCACCTCAATATCAAGCAATAAATTTTCAGGTTTGATGTCTCTGTGGATCACATGCTTCTGATGGCAATAGGCCAATGCTCCTGCAAGGCTCGCAATATACTACCAAGACAAAGAGTTCGAAGATATTGTAACATTCAAATTTATTTACCTGCAAAGATGCAACAGTTCTCATGAAAGAGAAGTTATGTTACCGTGGCAGCTTGTCTTTCAGAGAAATATTGCAGCCTCTTTAGGACCTTGTAGAGTTCACCACGTGCGGCATACTCGAGCACCAAGAAGATGCGGGACTCATCATGAAACCAGGAAAAGAGTCGAAGGACATTTGGGTGATTGAGATTGTGCTGGATCTCAATCTCACGACGAAGTTGGGCATGGAAGCGGTACTTCTCCAGCTTCTGCTTAAAGATCACCTTCAAAGCAACCACATATCCACTCTAATAGCAAAAACCAAGCAAAAAGGCACATCTTTGTGAGAGAGTCGACATCTTTTGTTATGATTGATTGAACACATTTGTAAGTTGTAACTAAGGGTCTGTTTGAATTGAGGGTTATGAAGGGGTGGGGTGGAATATGGGGGAATGAAATTAATTAAACCATATTTGGCTACATTTTTTATTTAAGTTAAGAGGGGTGGGGTGGAATAGCTAAGCCCTCTAAACACCACATTTTTTGGTGGAATGAGGAGGGATAGATTAATTTAGACCAAATTAACTTTTTTTTCTTTTTTTATTACCAAATTAAATTATTTCTCTTCTTACCAAATTAAACCACTTCTCTCTCTCTCTCATTGATATGTATCATCATATATTATCTTTTTTCTAATACATCATCATATATTATAAATATAAAATCAAAATGAACATAAATATACTATTTAAAAATAATTTAATATTAATATAATATATTCAATCGGGTCGGGACATAAAATCTAGATTCGTTCTCGACCCGACCCGGCCGGATGTCAAAAAAATGAGACTTGATCTTGACTCCGTTATCCACCGGGTCGGGAAAAAATTTGAAAAATCTAAGCCGGTACGGGCGAGGGCGATCAGGTCATCTCGATTCATGCTCACCCCTAATTAACTATTATAAATACTTTAAATATATAATGAAAGATAAAAATGACTTTTATACAAATAAAACATTCGTTACCCCACTCCACATCTTATATAATTTATTATCCAAACATGGACTTTCTAATGAACACACTACGCCACCCCACCCCTTCACTCACCATACCACCCCATCCCATCCCTCCATTTTTTATTTGCCAAACAGACCCTAACAGTGTAAAACCATGCCTAGATAAAAAGCCCGAACTATAAGAGAATAAGATTATAAATGTTGTAACTGGCAGCTAGAAGGCTTATAAAATGGAATCCAATGGAGAAAATGAAAAAATCAACTATGGTTATTAATTTTGGAAATAGATAATTTATAACATCAAATGCTCTCCGTATGCAAGATATATTATTCCTCAGTTCTTCCAACTTTCTCAAAAACTAAGGCATTACTTTTGTGCAGTTTGAAACGGTTAATTGTAAAAAGATATATAAAGAATGAGAAGGATAAGGCCTTTAAATTGGGCATTTTTAACAAGAACGTGAAACAAATTGTAAAAAAGCACGGTGGAATGAGGGATGAGAACTTTTGGATGAAAATTAGATTGAGATAGGACATAACAAAAGTGTAATTAAAACATCGTGCAGTACCTGCTTCTCTCGGGCGAGATAGACCTTGCCAAACTTGCCTTCACCGATGAAGTTTCCGATCTCGAAGTCTGCCAGGTTCCACTCCTCCTTATTCGTTTCCATTTCAACCAATATGAAATGTGATTCTGTAATTCAAGTTTACTTATGTCGAACGGAAGGACGGATAAAACAAGATAGAGGAAGATAGAGGGAAAAAAAAGAAAAAAAAAATCCTGCATGGCTTACGGCTCCCCCTGCTCGCTAGGAAGATAGAGGGGGAAAACTGGCAAAAGGGGAGCCGTAAAACATGGGTCTCCCCTTGCTCGCAAGGAGAGAGATAGGAAAAAGGAGGCGGGGTGCAGATGAACCTGCTCGCAAGGGGAGAGAGGGAGGGAGAGGTGAGCGGCAGCGAGCATTCAGGCAGTTCGAAGAAAAACTATAGATCCGAGGAAAAACTCAAATCAAATCTACTTCAGAAAAAAAGGAATGGTACCAATATCGGTGACGAACTCACCAGCAGCGGATCGGAGTTCCGCACAATCGAGATCTCCCTACCGTAACAATCCCTCCTGCAGATCCAGAATCCTGCATCATGAGACAGAAGGGAGAGCTCCCATTGCTGCTTTAGGGCACAATGGGCGCCAAAAGGGAAGTTTAAAAGAAATTTAAAAAATACTGTATTGAATATAATTTTCATAATAACAAAACAAATTAGAACATTTTTAAAACAAAATTTTTAAAACTATGTAAGTAATTTTCGGCTAAAGTGATTTACAATGAAATTTTATGAACAATGAAATAAAATCATCTAAGTGTTCAAATCTACCTGCTTTAATTTTAAAATTCGAAATAAATAGATGTCATGTTAAAATTTCTTCTAAGAGTAAAGTGTCATAAATTGAGAAAACGTCAAAAAGCAATTTTAATTGGTTGCTTCACGTTTGCACATCATAAAAAAACACATCTTACATAATACATAGTAAATCAACCAATATTTTACCTTATGGCTATACGCAATCGAAATAATAACTCTTATGAATTCTACATAAATAGTTTATTTGATAAATTAGTTCGAAATGTATTTGGATATAATGAAATTAATGATCATAAATTAAAAAGTTGATATGATATAAAAAAATAATATGATAAATTAATTTTAGTGAATATTTTAATAAAATATAAGTATTATAAATAAAAATATAATTTTATTAATTAATAAAAATACTAGTATAAATTAAAATTTTATTCAAAATTTTGTTAATAATAATATTTCAATATAAAAAATAATATTTAACAAAATATTAAAGTTTTTTATGAAAATACAAGTAACAAATAATATTGAATTAATTATTTTTAAAATAAATATATTATTTTATAAAAGAAACGCAAAAGAGAAAAAAATAAGGAAAGAAAATAAATTTGAAAAAAGTTGTCACGTCAAAAAATATTTTGAAAGAAAAATCAATTTTGAGCTAGATGTGTTCCACCAAAAAAGTGAAATAAAACATAGCACCATATGGCAGTGTTTGACACTTATAAAATTTGAGAACTTTAGTTTCCGAAACTTTGATAAAGTGACACAAATGTTCCCGCAAGCTGTTCGGCAAAAATTCGAATGTTGGCGAAACTTGGCCGTTAACAAGACTACTTGCCTTGCTTCATAGAGAATGTAAGAGAGGAGAGAGAATGTAAGAGAGGAAGTGCCGCATGGGTACAAGCATCGAGGCTGAGTTCAAGGTTCTGCACAAGTTCTTGCCGCTCGCAGGAATTTTTTTGTGAACTTGCACGTTGATCGAATCCGAAAGTGTTTGAGGGATTTGTGCTATTCTGGCCACAAATTCCTATCCACCACAGCCTATATAAGAATGTTTGGTAGATGAACAAGAGTGGCATTCCTTTTTTTTTGCTCTTAGAAAAAAGGAACAAAACTGATGTTTGATTGTAATGAAAAAAAAAAGAGTAAAGTCTTGGAGAAAAAATATGTTTATTTCATTAGCAGGAACATTTTGTTCTTATTATAAGTATAAATCCCAGTAATATTGTGAATTATGTTAAAAGGTTGATCAGAACAATTTGTTTGTCAAGATGTTTGAATACATAAGTAGGAACAAATCCTTCTTTTTGTTTCTCTGTCAAACACTACTTCTAGAATCATGTTTTTTTAGAAAAAAAATATAATAATTGTTATAATTTAATATTAATACTCTTTAATATTTATTTTTCTTTTCGGGGCAGACTGGCTTTTCTCAAAATGGAATTCGGACCTTGCTGCTTTTTTAACAACGTAAATAAAAGACATGAAAATTTTAATTCATTAAAATTGACTTACAAACCATAAAATCTAGTTTTTTCAACGGAACAAAGAAAAAAGGCATCGTAAAACGATTGTCAAACACTAAATTAATTATACGGAATTTATTTATCAAAAATTAATATTATTTGTGAATTAGTCTTTGCATATGTTGGTTCAAATTAATTTCTTGCCTTTGTTCATTATGTCATGTATATTAATTTATTTGTTTTCTTTTTAATTTTCGTTATCAAGCTCCAACTCTAGCCATTTTAGTATATAATATATTTTTCCACCACAAATTCTCCCATTTTTCATTTTTTTTTCTTTTATGTAAATCACTCCTTTTGTTTTTAGTTTTACCCAATTTTTTTTCAAAATCAGACCAGGCTGATCGGTGATTGTGAATTGACTGTGAATTTAGTTTGACTTTATTTTAATATTAATTTAAAAATAAAATAAATCATATAAAATGGAAAGTATTCATTTGGAAAGTAAAAGGAAATAAAAAAATTGATGGAATGAAGGAGATTTGAAAATTAATAAGAAAAAAGAAAGTAAAGTTGAATAATAAGAAATTTAGCTCTAATAATAATATAATAATAATAACCTATTGGTCATATCTAACTTTTTTAAAGAATAAGAAGTTAAGATGAAAAAATTATACAAAATGCACAAATTCATTTTATAGAAAAAAATTAAATTTAAGCAAAATTTTTGGAATGAGAATTAAAAGTAAACTAATAAAAATTCAAGAGTGAATTATAATAAAATAAAAATAAATTAATATTGCAACATGAGTATTATATAGTTAATAAAAACATAATGATAATATATTTGTGACTATGATTTTGAATAAGTATTAATTTTTAATATATAAATAAATGTTATTTTTGCATCAATTTATTATTAGCATTTTTGTATTGTTTAAATATTACATTGTATTACTTATGATTTTTTTATTCATGATTCTTAGAAAATAATATTATTTTAATAAAATTCGATTCATTTCGGTTGTAGTTACGAAACCCTTGTGATACTCTTATGAAAATATTACTTCTACCTTGAAATAAAAAAGAAGGATAGGATGAGTTTTAACTAATTTGAGTCTGTCAGTTTAATTTTTTCAAGCCCAAACTAAAAATAAATAAATATCAAATTAGATCATCGCTTCATGATTGAACCAATTAAGAAGACTGCCTAATTTGTATTAAACACTAATACAAAATTATTTGGATAGACATTCTAGGTAAATAGATTATTTGTATTAAACACTAGTTTAAAAGCTCTTTCCTCCAATTTTATGCTTTTTACTAATAGTTGATATTCATGATTGTGACATCCAACAAATACATTCTAGATTATCTTGATTATTTTATTTTTTGGAACTAGATCATTTTGTCAAAATTGGTGGAATCATTTTCCTTTATTTCATCAAAATAAAGTATTTTTAAATATCAAAAATATTATTTTCAATATTTATATACTTTTCTGCATTTAAAATAGTTTATTTTATATTTTTTTCAAATTTTAAATGATATAAAATTGTTAAATTAACTTAAAATCATTTAAAATAATAAAAGAAAAACATGCTCTATCGTGTCGGATTGGATCAACTCGGGTCAGAATTTTTCAACCCGAACCCGCTTGGTCGGATCATGGTCGGATCGGATCGGATTTTCGAGTTCACCAGGTCAACCCGACCCTGCGAACATCCCTAATTCAATGTTCAATTTGTACGTTTTTTTCTTAAAATATATTAATATGTAATTGTTTTATCAATCTAATATTGAAGAATAATGTTTTGCATTCATTCTATGTTAAATGTTTTACCTATCCATTTTCTCTTATTGAATTAATCCGATAAGTGTATATTGTTTCGACTATATATTTTAAAATTAATTTAATCATAAAATTGATCTTGTGATAATTTTTTAATAACCTATTTTCAATTTTTGAAAAGTAATGTCGATAATTCAACCTTTGCACATTATCGATGGTTTGATTAAATTGACGACAATTTTTTATAAGAGTTAAGATGATTTGATTGAATATTTTTATTCGAGCAAAATACAA
Organism: Pontederia crassipes; assembly: GCA_030549335.1. Taxonomy (NCBI): domain Eukaryota; kingdom Viridiplantae; phylum Streptophyta; class Magnoliopsida; order Commelinales; family Pontederiaceae; genus Pontederia; species Pontederia crassipes. The sequence continues at coordinate 46,034,875 of CM060190.1, forward strand.
AAAATATTTAATATTTTTATATAATCATGAGTTTATATATAGTTACTTTCTTCATCTATTAAGACAATTTTAAATTCATGCGGACTAATATGTCGAAAGTGAATAATATCTTGGGTATAGAGTCGACCTCACGTGCTCATTTAAGACATGTGAAACATGTGTCATGAACTAACATGGATCACTCAATGAGGATGTTAAGTTCTCTTATAATGACATGAGATCTAAAGACTAAGATGATTTGATCGAATAGTTTTAAAGACTTATATATACTATCCCTTTTACTTTGTACGGACTAACAAGTCCAAAGCGAACGGGCATGTTACTGTATCCGTCGGAAATTAACTCATTCGAGTGAGGAGAAACCCCCCTGCGCACGGAAGCTACAACTCGATCTGAAAGAGATATTGGAATATATTTGAGATAATAGGATGAGTGGAGTTGCATTCTCTTAATTCTGTTTTCCGTCTTTTTTTTAAGTTCCTTTTCTTGTGTGACATTGTTGATTTCAGATTGATTTTCCTTGATGCTTATGTGAACTTCAGTACTGGCCAACTCACAAATCATAAGAATTATATCCATCATTCCATTGGAATGTGATTTTGTAAAAAAAATATTTGTACGAGACTATGCCATAAGTATCATATAGTAAGGGCTTATTCTTTTATGTGTCTCTTTAAATATGGGACTGATATACTTTTTATTATTATGAGTGTGGTTTGCACTGGAAAAACGTTGTCGATGTATCGCGTCAAATTCGTTGAAAATATACTTTTTCGATGAATAAGCACCGTTCGAAAAATATTCGTCCCAAATCGACCTGTCCGAAGCTTCAATTTTGTATGGTTTAATTACTGCGCATGCCAAAAATATGATAGTTATTTTCCAAAAAAGTAAGTTGAATCACTGGATTGGTGTGGTATGCTTTCTGAAAACTGAGAATAATTTGCTGGAATCAGGTCCTAATCGCATTTGACTCTCCCCTATCGTCCACCATTTAATTAAGCATGAATATTTTTTTCTTCTTAATTCACCCAGTCAAGATATGTAGTTTAATAACATAAAATTGTGTGTCTCAATTTTAATTCACCTTGTCCTCTTTACTTTGTTGATTCCTCATTGTATATAAAACAATTGTTAGGCGGTGGTGGAACTTTTGAGCTAATTGTCAAGATCTTGGTTCAGAAATTTTCGAGCCTACATTAACAAATACTAAAATCATCCTAAATAAAATCTGCATATGTCTAACTAAAACAATCAATATTTCGTTGCCCTCTAATTTTAAATATATTTTCCATGCATGAATTAGGTAGCCTTCGTATTAGTATTCCAGGGACCATTTTGCTTTGTGACTTTGTGTGCTTTTTTCCCTATTACCAACAAAGAAAAGGCTTCATGAGAAAGGGGACTTCTTCTTCCGTTTGCTTCATTCCTAAGCTTGGAATCGCAACTTGGCGTATTGCACCAAATATATGGTGGTGAAGAGGTTCTCCACATCTACGTTTCCACCCCCCACTTTTATTATTATTTTTTATTTTTGAGTCCAATGTCAAAGGGTTTCCTCTTAAGTCAGAGCTTAAAGTAAAACATAACCATTGTTTAATCTTGTCCTTAATCATTTCTAGAATGTCATCATTATGCATTAGTATTAAACCAAATTCCACAGAAAAAAGGTTGAAAAAGCATATATATGTACTATAGTAGGTACCTGTACTATCTATATCATGCTAATTAATAAGTTTTGTCGAAATTAACTCAGATTTGGCCCATGGATCGTCGAAGAATCCCTTGGTTGACATCTCAAGATTAGCATCTACCGATATACCTATCCCTTTAGTGGAAACAACATAGATTAACTATCCAAAAGTTTCATAAATTTTATTTTAACTTCAACTTGAATATAGTACCTGTGAGTCAAAGTTGAACTTTACTATTTTATAATAATTAAAGTCCTCCTGATTTCTATAACTATTGTAAGATCAGAACCTCACGATCTCTTATAAATATTTTATTCTTAAACCTCTTACAAATTTTGTCAAAATCCCGAACTTAACGCCTTGTCCGTGAGTACTCATTGTGTATATATATAAAACCCAACCTTGTTCATTGAACCAGAAGTCACATAGCCATCATGAAAGAGTGTGGGGAGGGCTCCAAGTTGTGCAGATGTAGCTCAAACAAAGAATCCACCTACGTGCATATATAAGGAACCCTGACGAAGTATTTACATGTCATGGTGACAAAATGAGATCTAGAGACCGCAAGTAGTGTCCTGAGTTTATTGGTGATATCAAGCTCGGCCTAGCTAATTCATCTTCCTCGCATGATAGTCGAGAGGAATGTTGACTGGTTCGAAACCATTTGCGGAACTGGGAGATCGAGAGCAATTGCTGGACACCCTCCTTAATTTGTTCTGCATGATTTCGGACCAGGCTTCATTCCCCTCAACTCTTCGGGTTTGCTCCGATCAGAACCAACGATCCGGCGACGGTTGGCCGGAGATTATTGCAAATTGCTTCTTCACCTCCCTCGATCTGCAGAACATTCAAATCAAGTGAGCTCTCTCTATATATATGTTAATTAACTTTCATACGCCTCCTCAAGTTCGATCCTAGCTGGTGTTACTGTATATATCAAGAAGTGCAAAGTAGATTATATATGGAAATGCCATCCTGAAGCATTCGTCTATACAACAATTTTCATAGCCCAGAGAATGCGTATCACAGATTAGAAGCTGTTAGGGTTCATTAACAAATAATCATTGAGGACTTCTCGATCGCTAGATCCACTACACGTTCATTTTAATGCGAAAGCTTTCTTTGTTTCGGTGAGAAAGAGAAAGAGAGAGAGAGAGAGAGAGAGAGAGAGAGAGAGAGAGAGAATAATCAACAAATTAAACTCCAGTTATATAAGCTGTAGATATTTCTTGGACCTTTTTCTTAATTGCAACAATGATCATGGAAATTCTTCGATCAAGAAGAAGAAGAATGAGAACTGAAGAAAGGATTTGCGTCGGGCCTACATGGAGGAGTGAGAAAGAATACACATTTGGGTGAAGTTGAAGCTTTCACTTTATCTTGCACCTCACATGCATGCATGCTGCAAGTTGAGACAATATATTCTCACACAGCGAGAGAACCTTCACTTCAAAGTACAATTGCATCAATCCACCGTGTTATCATTGCACTACTACGTACTAGTGATGCTTGCGTTATTTTTCTTCCTTTTTAATATGTGGCTCCGATCACCTCGACAAAAGCATATATGCATGTTTCTTGTCCGTCCGGTCACGTCGGTCCATTTCGCAATTTAGTGAATCCCTTGTATAATTAATTGCTTAAGATATGGTCTAATTAAGCATATAAAGAATATATGGTCTAATTAAGTTGCATGAACATAATTATATTTCGGATTCCTGTTATTCGAAAAGTACATGAATTTTGTAATTATGCAACAAAAGTTGTCTGAATTCCGAAATGGCGGACTATTGATGACTTAGCAAGAATAATCCGTTTATGCAAGAACAATATTGATTACACTCTCAATCAAAATTTGATAGATAAAAATTAAGAACAAAGAGAAGAAACCATAGAAAAATAAGGCAAAATGTTTTCACGCACATGTGCTCTTCGAGATTAATTTCCATGGATATTTAGGTGTCGAGATATAATTTAAATTAGAAATAATGATTGATCAATATATATATGGTGCAATCAATATTTTTGGGTGTAATGCATATAATACAAAGTACCATGGACATGCCATATTTTTGGGGATCCCGTCTTTGCTTCTAAACAAATACCCCAGATTCACTTCATCAGTCGTCAATATAAATCGTGAAGTCATGCTTTATATACTCCATCAGTTGTCATATTTTTTTCCCGTGATTTTTGTTTATCTTTTTTTTTGGACCAAGTAGAAGATATTTAATATAAGCATTACATGTCCTTTCAAAAAATCTATAGTATCATATGTTTTGAATCTCTTGATGACTCATGCAGAGTCATGTTATATTATGCTTGAGTTAGAAGTTGGAAGGTCAATCTTCACTTACACTTTTTGGATTTTGTCTGGGTTTCTAATTTCATTTATCTTATAATAATATCAATTAACAAAATAAAAATATTGATAAGTTTAACAAATAGTATCATATCAAATTTCCATTGAAAAATAATTAATCAATCATCAATAATTTCACTATATGTATAAGTTATTTATATTTACTAGTAACTTTGATTTAAACATTAATTTTTAATACTATGGCGACATTATATGCTACAAACATAATTGCACGTAGTTCTAAAAGTTCAGATAGGTTTTTATTTGTCTAATGACTTATTTAGATTATTTCAATGTCTTATAATTTCTTAACAATTTTTTACCCCGTTGACTTTAATATAATTCTTCGAATTCATCCACCTTACCCAAATGACTACCTCTATCTTAATCAATGTAATAAATTTGCGAACTTTCACGTAAGAAAATATAATATAGTACTTTTACTAAGAAAATATAACACATCACTTTCACAAGCCAAATCATTTTAACGAAGACTAAAATATGTTGAAGCGTGATAAATCAAATGAAGAGTTTCAAACAATGACGAAAAGAAGAATGACAAGAATAGAAGCAACATTATACTACCCACATCTGATGAAGTATATCTACTAATGAAGATCGTATGGATGTTATTAGTTAAGGTTCAATTTGAATTAGGGATATATTGGATTAGTAGGGATCAAAAATAAGTTTGAGCTCCAAGTTTCTTTAGAGATGTTCAGTTGAAAATTAATACATGATGCACCATTATGTTGAAAGATGTGAACCAAGTACATGATATTCGTTTGGACTTGATCTCAATTGAAATGATTTCAAAAGGGACTATGGAAACTCAAGAGAGATTTAAGAGAACATAAAATTTAAACTAAGGGACAATATTACACTAGCCATTAAATATGACTAATGTTTCTTTAGAGTTTGTGGCATAATCGACTTGGTTATATGAGCGAGAAAGAACTTTAGATAGTAGTTAAATAAGATTTGCTTTTAGGTAAGCACTTCTCTTGCTATATTTGATTTATTGCTTAGCTGATAATCAAATTAGAGATTCAACAAAAAAAAAATATCTAGAAGTTCACACACACACACACGGTTTTATATACTGATATTTCCTATGTTGGAAACTGGTTGAGAATCATAAATTACATTCTTTGATGATGATACAAATATCAAAGGTATAAATCGTGCTTTGATGATGCAAATCTTATATAGGATATGCGTGAGAAAAATAATATATTGATATTTAAGATGTTAATAGATTAATATCATATAATATTTTGATCGAATCATAAATCTAGAAAATGTATATAATTCAATTATCTATCTATAGAATCAAGACTTGCTTAATATGATCATTGTGCAAAAAGTTATGATTAGATAGTATTGTGCAAATAGTTACAAGTAAATTAGATTATTGCATGACTATTAAATTAGTTAACTATAGGGTCAGTACCAAGACATACGAAGTTTGAACAATCCAAAGTGATTGAATGACCATCCACAAGAACGAAATAAGGGTTTTAGACCAGATTATGTGCGAGGGTCAAAGTGGACAGCAAAAAAAAAAGACAAAGGATGACCAATTGGGAAAATCAATTGATTGGTTAAGAATGTACGAGTAAGTGAAATTAAATTTGGTCAATGTCCATGGATGAGATGGATGACAACAAATGATCGAATGATGAAACTGTGATAAAGATACCCCAATGGTTAGTTTTGATCGTTAAATTGATTGATTAGTACGGTAGAATTGTTAACTCATTGTGGAGTGAAAAATACACTTTTGAACCCAAATGGTTAAAAATGAGCGACAACAACTAGTTTTAAAGGTGGAAAATATAAAAAAGATCCCAAAGAGTACAGAAGAGATTAAGACTTCAAGGGAAAACATCCTCCACCAAGGAAAACTCATATTCGAGTAGAACCTACAAACTATACTTCTCTTCATTGTCATTCTTAAGTATGAGCCTTCTTACAAAAGAGTGAGATAGTATGAGTTTTATTTTATAAGAATTGTGTGAGCCCTTCAATGATAAGAGATGTTTTATCTCATGGGCGAAAAACATAATATGATGTAAAGGGTCTTCTCTTCCCTATTCAAAATGTTAGCGGATTTCGAATGTCATACGACATAAAAAGAGTTACCAGAAGCTTAAAAGAGTTGAGAAGCTTAAAAGATTTGACTCAAACCTTCATCAACAATTGCTTACGCATTGTGTTTTCTTCTCTTTACCTTTTGTCTTCTCTTGTAATTGTTTATCTAACTACTTTTACTTTTTCAAATTTGATTTTACCTTCATGATTGTGCTTTAATTTTCAATATACTAATTCAATCCCCAATGTGTTGTGGTGGCACATTTTATTTTATTACATTTATTTATTACCATTCTAAAATATTTGGGCATTTCTTATAGTGCACAAAAATTGGTTGTAGACAAAGTTTAAAAAGAGAAATGGTAGAATTCTCATGTGTGTTCAAGCTGTGATTGATAATAATTAGGTTGAAATATAACTTTCAAATATTTCTTAGCAAAATAACATTTAAGAGTGAATGAATTGAACAATAAAAGAACATATTACGTGTGCTTCTACAAATGAAATGATCAAAGGGGTCTTGTGATGAATCGTTAATTATTATATTTAAATTGTTCAATCATTTATATTCAATGCCTCTAAATAATGATGTACATTTGAAAGTTTGGAGTATTCAGTTGCTTAGTTTTTCTTCATGCCCTTAAAGATGAGAGTCCAAATTTGATAGCAAAAGGAAAGAATATATCTTCTTCAAATAAGGAGGTGAAAAACTTAATAACTAATTATAAAATTATGATGACATAAGAATTTATTCAAAGACAAAGAGGCAGCATTTTCAAAAATTATCTAGTGAAGATAAGTTCAATTGATGCACTAATGGAAGATAATATTACTAAAAAATTATCAAATGATAATATTTAGCAATGACAGTAGATATTATTATTCACATTTATCTTTGATTAGTCAAGAAAATACTATTAGCCATTTATTGAGGATAATACACCAAAGTCATAGCATTAATTAAGAAAGTTTTATCATATGAATGAATGAATCAAAAGCTATATAAGATGAAATGCATTCGTTGCATAAGAGCAAGAATTACAAATCATTACAACTTCATAAAGGTAAAAGTACACTCAATATCGAATAGTTGTTTGAATTGAAGGGTAAAAAAAATGCGTGCCTAAGATATATGACACAATATTAAAGGGGTTGAAGAGAAAATAGTAAATTTTCATAAGATATTCTTGTTAGCTATTAAAATGTCATCGATTTGGATGATTCTTAAATTAGGTGCTATTAAGAACTTGAAGTTGAACAATTTGACATATCAATTTTTTTTCATGGTGATTTGAAAGAAGAAAATTACAAAGAATGGCAAATAAAATTTCGAATCAATGGATTGAAACATTTGGTACACAAATTGCATAAAAGCTTATATATATGGGCTCAAATAAGCACTTCATTAATAGTATAGGACTTATGAGACATTTTATGACACAAAAAGTATACAATAAAATCAAACGAATCATTGTAGCTTTGTAAAATATTTTCATATGACGATTTTATTTTTATGCTCTTATACATTGATGAGATGCTTATTGTAATCCATGATATATATATATATATATATATATATATATATATATATATATATACACACACATGTAACAAATTGAAACAAAAATTGAGTCAATACTTTTTCATGAAATATCTTGATGCAACAAAATATATGCTTTATGTGAAAATAATCTAACAAATTATGAATATCCAAAAAATGTGCATTGAAAATGTTGTGAAGGAATTCAATGTGAGAAATGCAAAAGAGTTTCATCAACTTGTAAGAAACTTCAAGTTGAGTATTAAACAATTTTCAAAGAGCAAAGGTAGTAAAATAAAGAAAAAGAATGTACTATATGCATTTATAGTTGGTAGCCTCATATATGCCATGATTTGCAGAAGGTCAAACATAATATATATGCAATTGGTGTAATAAGTCAATTCTTATCAAATCTTGATAGAGAACATTCAAATAAAGTTTTATGTTATGATGAAATTAATCACTAATATATGATTTTACTAAGTTGACATTGCAAATGATGTTGACCAGCAAAAAGTACTCTTAAGTACTTTACTACATTTGCTTGAGAAACATTGTCATTAGAAACAAAGTTATTAAAGTGTGTTATTGTATAAAAAAACTAGAGCATAATACATCACTCATGTTAAAGCATGCAAGAAATTTCTATGATAAAATAATTTCTAAAGATTTGGACAAGTAACGAAAGTTTATTAATCACCGCGATAATTAGGGTGCTACAGTAAGTAGTGTCTTTCACTAACTTCACGACGAGATTAGAAAGAAGAAATGGTATATTCGAAATATAAGTACCGTTAATATTTTAAATATAATGACTAAACATTTGTCTAAAGAGAAAATAGAACCTTCTCAACATTATATGATATTCTAGTGATATTGTTTCACTTATTTCTTTGTTTTTGGAGATAAATATTTCGTAACATCTAAGACTTGTTTTGAGATTTTTTTTCACGTATTCTTTCGTTGTGAAAAATGTTATGCTCATTCCATGGTTTTTTCCTCTCGTGTTAAGAAAATTTTCATACAATTTTTTCCATCTATTTTATATCATTGTCAGTGTTCCATTTAAATAGATGGATAAAGATAAAAGAGAATAATTTTATAAGTATTTGTCCAAACTTTTATCCGACCATGTTACATGAAGAGACCATCTGATTTTAGGATCCTCATGGAGCTTCTTCCTCTCTAAATAGATTAGGGTGATTGAGTAATTTAAGTCACCCAAGCATACCATTAGATAGTAGCAAAAAAAATCATATTCTGATTATCTCCGTGAGGATTCCCCATTCAACCCCCGTTGGCAAAAAGTCTCCTTGTAAGAGAGGATGAGAAAAAATGAATCCGAAATCTTCTTCTTCAAAAAAAAAAATTCATATTCTGATTATCTCCGTAAGGATTCCCCATTCAACCCCCGTTGGCAAAAAGTCTCCTTGTAAGAGAGGATGGGAAAAAATGAATTCTTCTTCTTCTTCTTCTTCTTCTTCTTCTTCTTCTTCTTCTTCTTCTTCTTCTTCTTCTTCTTCTTCTTCTTCTTCTTCTTCTTCTTCTTCTTCTTCTTCTTCTTCTTCTTGCAATCCAAGAACTATAGCGCTTTTAGATTTATTTTTCAATTTTTTTATTGATGTGATAGGTCCTTTTTAATTAGTTTTCCTTTTTTTCACTCCCGCTCCAAATGTGGGGCCGGTGTCATTTTGCCTAATTGCTTAATTCAATGATCGCCTTGATCCTGAAATTAATTTAGAATGTGCTTAAAAATTCATATCAACAAATGCTTGGATCATTTAAAATTGCTTAAATATTCATGTAAATAAACGTGTTTGGAGCTATATGTCAGCGACCACAAATGCTAAACGGCATAATTTTGCTCAAGCAACAGTGCTATTGGTGCTACTAAAAGCTAGTATCTCCAATGTCTAAAAAAATGCATACCAACATGCTCGGAACAATCTAACTAAACTAAACTTCAAGCTGAATACAAAAAGATCAGGTTTCATACAAAAAGAAAATACAGGCCCTGTTGCTGTAAATGCTTAATTTGGAATTGCATACATATAGTGACTTCCTCAGAAAACAAGAGCATCTGTGCAATGTTAATCTCATGTTTTGATGGTATGTTCCCAATAAAATATGTTGAAATTGGCGTACAATATACAGAGTTCATAATTTATATGCATATATGTAATTCTACTGTGTATCTAGATCTGCCAAACAATTCTGCAGTCAATAAATACATATTCAAAACTTAAAATAAGGTGTGTGCACGCATGTGTGTGCGCAAATATTTGTGTGTTTCATATACACAAAATGCAGTTGATGAACTTGCCTTTCAAATTCATTAAATGAAATAAAAAGCTTTACATCAGAGAAAATATCCTAACAGAAAAAGGGACGATACGTACTTCACAAGGAAAATAAGAAACATGATAACCGATAGATAAAACAACCAACTTCTTAACGGGAACCAAAGTCTATGGTTCTACGTTTTCTTATGTGCAAAAGAAAAATTGTTGTATCATAACCATTAGTACTTATAAATTTATATCTTCTTTGTTGAAGAAAATCGATCAAATCATTAGCAGCACATCCTTGCCTTTTCTCTCTCTTCATAGCAAAGCCAAAACAAATCTGTAAGAAATTGGTACAGATATTATCAGTGAATTGTAATGCATAATACGATAAACATTCATGTGAGATAGCCATACTTACCAGTTGTATTATATCAGGAACATGTGCAAAATTGAATCATATCAAAATTTTTGTTAGACCTTCTCCACATTTCATAAGAAGTTAGTCTCTGCTCATAAATATTCTTCGACGTCAGGATCTGGCGCGATGTAAGGGAACCGGATCAAACCATTCTATTATATGAATCCACGAGACAATCAATTAGTTGACCATGTTGAAAACTTGATAAATTGAAAGAAAAATGTTAGGCACAAAACAAGCATGAGAAGAAATAATAAGAGTTTAATGGGCTCTATGATGTACTTGCATTGATCCACAAGGATTGCAATTATTGATAACCAAGAAGTATTGACATATAATCATCAAACACAAAAACATAAATGCAATAATTTATCCAAGGGTTAAATCCAAAAAATGATCTTTCTTCAGTCAACTAAACCCCAAAGGATGGAAATCAAATTGGCAGTGGACTAAACTGCCTTGTGAGCATTGGCCTTCCCAAATTAGTTGGTTGGTAACAACAAAACAAAAAGAGGACTTCTGATGGCATTTCCAAGCATCAAAAGTAAATGGAGCATCTATTACATTTTTTTCTTTCCTTATCAATGAAGAAAGCAAGATGCAGATATCGTACTAGGATTCCATAATGCTATTACTCACTTTTTCTTACTCGGAAGGCAACTAGTACTTGGAGGCAAGAGTTCTTCAACGCCAACTTTCATGTTAGGGGTGGACAGACCCTTCTTTAAACTGCCCTGGGTCACCCCAACCTCCACAATGAAAGCACCACAAACTGGGCGATGATCAGAAAATTTGGACTCTCCTCTGATGTAAGATAACTGCACAATTCCGTCACCATGCCACAGTATACGGTCGCACCTGATGTGAAGAATTATCAAGTTATGTGATATTAGCTAAAGCGTAGTCTTAAAAAATGACCTTGAAAGCTATCCTAATTACTCTATAAGCTAAATCAGGAAACAAAGTAACCACTATAAGTAGCAACATTCTTGAATATTCCTTAACTACATACAATGTGACTTGAAATAAAACTTTCAACTAGAAGAAGTTTAGGGCATTGTTCAGCATATCCATAATTTCTGACTACCAACAAACATCAAAATAAAACAACAACAACAACAACAACAATAAAACATCAAAATAAAAGTGAATAATTATATAGTTCTATCAGTAAAGCACAAAGCTATGTTCCCTCTTTTTCTTGCTTGTTTTAAGAAAAATAGTGATTTCGTGCAAAGAATAGTTTGAAGAATGCCACTATACAAAGCAACAAAATACATTTATCCCAGTAGCTTCCATACCATGCAGGAGTTCTTCTTTTCTTTTTTGATGTTACAGTCTCTCCAGCATAGGAATCTGAGTTATAGGAGTACTTGTAGGTCGGAGCAAAGTAGATTTTTCCCTCGTTCCATCCCTTGAACACACGACCGGCTTCCCTTTCAATTTTGAGCTACCAAATGCAAATGGATTAAAAAAATCACTCACTTATGAGCCTTTTAACTTGCTCTGAGTGTATTCATGTAAAATAATACCCTCTCTCCAAGTAAAAATTAAGAAGTATAAGTTCACGAAGTTTTTAGAGGAATCTTGGAGTCATGAACTTTTTGACAAGAATCGGAAATATAATATTTTTTAACTCTGATATGTTGATGCAGTAGAAGGCTTAAACCTACATATTTCATACTGAAATGATTAATAAGGGAAAGCAACCAGGCGAAGTTGTTCCTATGATCTATACTTTCAATCACAATCCAAATCATCATGACATACAAGACAAGTAAAATACTAATTACCTGATCATTCTCGAAAAGAGCATCCCAGTTATTTTCCTCAAGGAGCTTCTTTGTCTCTGAGTAGCTCAAGGCGATTCGGTAGTTCAAATCACCCAACCATATAACACGACTGCACCACAAGATTTAATCAGATATATGATTTTCAACTCTGGTGTTTCCATGATACAAGACACGTGCATAAGAGATATAACTTCTTTTGTTTTGATCTAGAATGATTTCTTACTCATGTTCAAGAATCTTATCAGGGATCTTCCGGTTTGGTCTTATGCAAACCCTTCGGAATTGTGTGTTTTTAAGTATCTCAATGACATCAGAGTTTCTTCTCCGCTCATCCCCTTCTTTCTCTCCTGAAGCTAAGTGACTGCACACAAAGCAGAAGCTTGTCTGATGCAATGACATGCTGACAGATATACAGCCCTGGAAAAGAAAGGGTTAAAGATGAATTCAAAGCATGATAAAATTGCTCGTCGAAGGCACAAAAGAACCTGCTCACCTTGTTACCGAGGTACCCCAGTATTCCGCGCCCAACACAAGAGACTCTGAGATGTCCAATATGTTGAACTAACTCCCTTCGAACCCAGATAGTGACAAAGATCCCAACCATCTGCTTGCATGCAACGAGACTGTACTTCTGTTGGCTTTTTCCTTTATCAGCTGTTATTTCTGCAAAAGAGTACCTGCTCGATTCTTCTTCTTCCTCATCCGAGGATTCATCATCACTGATATGTGAATGCTGGCATTTGAAGCATGATTCCCTATAGTACTTCCTTGCACCATCTGATGAGAAGTTGCAGGCCTTTAATCGCCGACCCTGGTCGTTCCTAAAAGTTTTGCTGACAGCTTTGAGTGATGGTTTCTGGAAGAATAAAGGACCACCAGGCATCTTCAACTCTCTTGAAGCTGAAGTCTTAGCGGTGGAAGTTTCCGAAGACAAGGTATCCACACATGATGATAGCTTGCAGGAATTACTCTCCGGGTCAGCTTCTGAAGGCCCATTCAAAGCTTGATTTATCAAAGAGAGCCATTTCGCTGCAGGCTCATTGTCTTCTATAACAAGCACATTTCCAGCATTCAGAGGCACTATTTCCTGAAAACTGGAAAAGCCCAAAAATAAGAGAACAAGATATGGTTAGAAGATGAAGTCAAACATATTTTTGAAAAATTAAAGAAGTTAACATGTTGAGTGCTAATCACGCAAAATTTTTAAAATAATGTACTTGCAGCGGATTGCATGCTGAAACTTGTTCAAATTAAGTGATCAGAACTGATTACTATGGTGATACATAGAGAAGCAAACACCCACTGTAGCAGTAGAGAAGTTTTAGTATCTACCCTCCTATCAAATCAATATATAGATTCATCATGCTAACCCTATATATGCAAAGCACAAGTGCAAAGTATCAATCATTCCTTCTCCACTTAGGTCTAGAAGTTTAGAATTATTTAACCAAAATATGAATTATTCAATGAAACTCCGCCTATATTTTATAGCCGGTCCCAAGCCCGGATAAAGGAGGAGGGTTGTGTTAGGCCCCGACAGCCAACACGAATCTTATGAACATGAATCAACGATGAATTATTCAATGAACAAACTAGTATACAATTTATATCGAGGACAATAAAACACTTGAGAGAAAGCTGCGCCAAAGTAACAGAATTTTCATAAAACTGAGGAATTATGCCAAAATGAAAAGCCTTGTCATATAATACCTACCCTAAAACATATATATCTGAATGATCATCAGCAGGAAGAAAATCATTTAGATCTATTCCATCATAAGGGGTATTTCCTCCAGCATTCCAAGTTGCAACAAATATCCTACAGATGGAAATATTATAAGGTTAAAAATTATATTACTCAGATAAATATTGAAGGAAAAGACTAAAGAACAGAAAGAGTTGAGGAGAAGAAAGGATCAAAAGGTCCAGTCTTTTAGATTTAACTATTATGCTTGTACCTGAAGGCCTCAGTAGTTACAGTGTTAGATGAAGGACGAGAGTAATCTCTGAAAATAAAGCTTCCTAACCTTGAATTAGCTGAAAAATAAAAAAAAATACTAGTGAGTAGTGAGGAATTATGTACATCTTGGGGAGTTCCTTCTAGAGAAGAAGAATCCTCCACTTAGACAAAGGGAGACGGATAAATAAAAAAATTGCAAAACTATAAAGGCACTAGAACAGTAAAGAAAATTACCAGAAAAACTTTTTCTGATAACAGGGGAAGGGGGTGAGTATCTTGGACTCCCATGGTAATCAACTGGTAAATACAAGAATCATAGTTACCGCTTCAGAGAATAGATCTCCATCAGTAAAGTAGATGCACAAACAAAGGAAAACTGGCAATTAATCCTTATCAAAATCCCCAGACACATCTTGGCCATATTACAGCAAACTTTTAAGTTATTCTTTGCAATACAAATTGTCGCTCATTTGATTTCATAAATTATCATAAAATGTAAAATAAGGTGAACTATTATTAACTCTTGATTACTAACTAAGCAGTCTAGCCAAGAGCCCACGAGCAGGAGATTTAGGCACATTTCATGTCTTGAATAGCAATAAATTGAGAGTTTAGATATGTACTATAATATGGTGTCATGATACTTGATGAATAATGTTTTTTTTTTCGAAGATTACTTGATGAATAATGTTAAGCTGACATAAGATTCCATAAGAGGATCATGCGACAAGACACATCCCTTAGAGAATAGCAAGGTCAGAGAATAATTGCCACCTTCCAAAGGCACAAGCAGATTCTTCATGATATCAAAACAATTGGCAAAAGAGTATAAACCCACAATAAATAATCGATGCCGTCTTTCAGAGACACATACCGATCAAATGATTCTCTCTCTCAACCCTATTCTACTCTCAGTCGTACGCCCACAAAGCAACAATAAATGAGGTAAAACGAAAAAAATGGACAAGAGTAAATCTAGACGCATATGTGTTCTTTCGGGAGAACTGTCCAATCTATTATTGTTCAAAAGCAGAAATAAATGCATCACAACGGGGATATCACAAAAAAGTAATTCCTAACTATGTAACAGATTCTCTGCAGAAATGAATGTGGCATAAACACCCATGGAGAATGGATACAACAAAATTATCAAGATTGATCACGGGATACGTATACGCAATTAGGAAAAGATTAAATGA
This sequence comes from Pontederia crassipes, assembly GCA_030549335.1. NCBI lineage: Eukaryota > Viridiplantae > Streptophyta > Magnoliopsida > Commelinales > Pontederiaceae > Pontederia > Pontederia crassipes. The sequence continues at coordinate 46,050,223 of CM060190.1, forward strand.
CAGGAACAGAAAACTCAAAGTCAGAGGACATGACAACGAACCAGAGTGGCTGACTGAAACCTCATCTGCCTGGGATTTTTTCTTCTTCTTCTGGGAAAATATTTTCGGTAAAGGGAACTGCAACACAACTCACCAAATAAAAACTCAAAAAACAAAGAACAAATTCATTCTAACGTAGAATGTAGAAAAATATCTCGAACTTGAAAATATGCTCTAATTACCAAGACCGAAGCAAATCAAACCACTTTTTTTTTATCTTTTTTGTTTTCTCTCAGAAGAGTCCCAGTTAGAAAATATCACCTTTTTCCTGCTGTCATTTACGAAAGTCATTTTGCAGTCCGATCCCTTCCCACCAATATTTCAGACCTCTGAACTCGCCAGGTTCCTCTTCGATCAACAATTGCGCCTCGCAACCAATTGATTCAGGTCAAATGACGAAAGCAGGATAAACCTCTAATGCCCCATGCCGCTATAATCGGACGCAAGACCGTCAACTGTAAGGAACAAACAATAAACATATAAACTAAGCCATCCAGGAACTGCAATATTTCCAAACAACAAACAAGAAAAGGAAGATCTCCGGTAAGAAAAACGCATCCCAAATTCGCATGAAAAGAAAGAGTTTCTAACAAAAGGAATCCGCAAAACGAGACTAAAGACTCTACAAGCACTGAAAGAAAACCGACGAGAACAACGTAGAGCAGCAGCAGAGAAGAAGATCGAATCCAACAGTGGAAGGATAAGAGAGGAGGCGGCGGCAGGAGGGGGAGGGGGAAGGGAGGGGAGCGGCGGCGGACTCACGTCGAGAAGGCCATCGCGGTTTAAGGAGGGTGAGTCCAGACGGGAACTCGCGTAGAGGCTTTTTTGATTCAGAGTAGGGGGCGAAGTCGAACAGCGGAGACGGGGAGTTGGGGCGCCATGGAAACAAATAACTCATAGGAACAAAAGAGGGAGACACGAAGAAGACATACTGATATTACGGTTTTGCCCCCCACCCCCCCACCTCGTTAGTTGTCAGAGTGAACTACGGAGGGGAAGCCCCCACACGAGTGCCCTGGGAGCGCGGGCCGAATCCCACACAGCGTAGCGGGCCACTGGATAGGCGACACGTGCAACTGTGTCCGGCTTTTACGTACAAATGGTCTATTTTTGGGCTCGCAGTTTTCTAGTCGGATCTTTTGGCTGTCACGTTGGGATCCTCCTGGACCTGAAACCAATCACTTGTCATAAAAAAGTAATATGTTCTACTAAATTATTATTAGAAGAATTTTTTTAAATTGTGCGGACAATAATACACAATTTATATGGTGCACCGATGCTCAAGAAAATAAAATGAGAGGAAACAAACAAGATGAAAAAAAATACTTGTTTAGTTGTTTAATATCATGTTGCAAAGAATATAAAGAAACAAAATGTGGAGTCAAACCGTAAACATCTCTGAAAAAAATAAAAGAACATCTCTGAAAAAAATAAAAGAATAATACAAAAGAGAATGAAACCACTAACCAGCTTGGCATAATCTATTTCCTTCTTATGTGTGTAGGAATTAATTTTATGACACTAGGGGCATCATTTTCTCTATTCCCATCAATATTAATATCCAATCTGAACATTGGTTCAAATAATTTTATCAAAATATATCATGGTAACTCAATAGTTTTATCATTTCCACTTAATATTTCTTCCGTGATTAATTTATTCATGCATCATTAATCTAAATCTTAAGGCATACTTTTTTGCATCAAACATTTTTCATCAGCATGTAGTATTATATGATTTTGTTATTAATTTGCATGACTTATTGGAAAAAAATTACAACTAATATTAGAATAGTGCAGTGGTCTATTCCTATTGGGGACTTACTAGCAAATGCAATATTCGCCCCTGCAGATTTTAGATGTATCTCCTCTCGTGCGCTCACGATGTAGCAATTAATCCTTCACAATTTTATAACACGTCGTAGGTAGTATTAGAGTGGCACAACAACCAATTTCCCTCGAGGACTTAGTACGAGATGCAATATTATCCATGATGAATTATAAATGTAGCCTCTATGAATTCTAAAAGTAATATCAACATGTTTAGCTCCGCATAGTTCTTAAACTCTCACGATTTTCTTAACATGTCACACCTAAATAAGATGGCATTCTTATATCTTCCCAATATCCCTCATCAAAGTCATATTCACAGCATCGGTAATCCGTTGAGGACATCCTCATTAAATGATCGGATCCTATCATAACACATATACATACATAGTTGGGAAATAGGATTTCCTTCGATCGACATGAATCTAGTATATGTGACAAAGATGTATAATTGTTAATGTCTTTTTTCACGCTTATTTCTTTAGTCGCTAACCAAATTCACCAACCATAATTTTATCTACAGTTTTTTTTTCTTAAGTAGGACGTGCTTTGATTTGTCATGACTTGACAAGGAGGCAGCTACTAGATCTAGCGGAGGCTACAACATAAGAGAGTGATCAGTGATGACCCGCCGAGTGCAAATGCGAGGGAAAGTGGGCGACTGTGCATGAGCTATCAGAGGCATGACATGTGAGAACGATGCAATTAGGATTTACAACCTGATGCAATCGGCTTCGTGATTATAACTGCATTATACTTGCAAATCACCTAAAACTTATAAATAAATCATACTAGAACATATAATGATGGTCTAACCTAGCGAGATCCAAGAGATGTAAGTGCCATTTGCCATTATCAAATATTTATAAAAAAAAAGGGTGACTTCTTTGAAGGATGGCATGTCCGTGGAAGTTTAAATGTGAATTATCTAAATCATGGTTTAACTTTGCAAAAAAAAGAAACAGTAATAAAAATAAATTGTATATTGAAATTCAAAGTTGACTTATTCAAATCGTGATTTGTAAAAAAATGGCTTACTCGGGATACTTTAAAATCCAGAAAATGGCAATCAATAAGGCTCAGAGATTAATTTGATAATTCGTTATTGAAGTATTGATTCATCTTATAGGTTAAACGATAAATTGGTTCTAGACTAATGTAGTCAAGATTCTCTCCCTACGAAAATATATCTAGACTTGTAACCAGAAATGTGAAAAAGGTGTCAAGCAGCTTGCACTTAATCCTCTCGTTTGCTGTCAAAGAAAAGATCTAATGTTGAATAGTTGAGAGATCTACAACCACTCGACCCCATATTTGTATATGAAAGAGATATATATGAAAGAGATCGATCTCGCCATCCCTTCTTTCCCCATCATTGCAACCTCTATCCATAGCCTTGGATGCAGTCTAAACAACTTGATTGGAGAGAGGAGAAAATTACTTCCATATGTCGATAATGCTTTGAATCTTAGATAACTCAATAGCTCAAATAATTAGGACAGTAAAATTGTTCATTCCATATGAAAGTCTAATTATTCGGACAACAAGATTAAAAAGAGTTTACATAAGGATGTAGGGGAATCCCCTACACCGGTGTATTTAGGTACCTCCCACACAGATGCTCGGAGATAGAGTTCCTAAAAATTAAATAGTATCCAAGTTTTTATTTTCTATTTTGTATTAAAAATTTTACATAAACTTCATAAAACTTAAGTTTTTCGAAATTCTGTAATTAAAAAATATAATAAAACTAAGGTATCTTTTATATTCTCTCTTTCCATCTTTCTCATGACAATAGAAATATATTATTTTAGAGTTATATTTGATGTTCTCTATCTCTAGTCAGATTCGGATTGATGAGAATTACGTATTCTTTTAATTCTAAACAAAGACTGCACGACATCATTAGCCTCATAAATTATTATCTCGAAACTACACATCTCTCAATTTTTACTATTGTGTTGTACCCGGCATTCCGATTCCAAGTCCGAGTCCATCATGTGTCACTCTCCGTGACAGTTAAATTTGTGGCTACTGTCTAAGACAATGCATGACTAATCATAGATGACATGATCCAATCAAACAGCTCGGCCATCTCCATGTACACGTGTCGTACGGTTAATTTTGTCTCTTTATCTTTCTTTATTTAATATTTGTTGTTGTTGTTGTATCTTTCTTTATTTAATATTTAATTTATAGTGCTTGTGTTGAGAGGAAATAGCACCTCTGAATAGGACGTACTCTTCTCCTTAAGTTTGTCCGCACTTTTTGGACCACTTAATACAAATTTCTAGCCATCCACTTATTCTAGGAGAGGAGAACCATATGCTAGGGAGATAAAATTATTCAATGGCCAATGGGAAAAAGAATGAGGTTCCTTTACCAATTTTAATACCTAATAATAAAGTTTCTTATTACAATAAAGAAAAATAAATCTAACGTTCGAACCCAACCGAACTGAACCGCGAACCAAAATTGGTCCGCACCGGACGCACGCCAAAGACTTCGACATCTATATATTTTTTAAAAATTCCCCTAATTATTTATTGAAAACGTTATCAAGTAATTAATTATTTATATCCCGTCAAATTCGAGCTGTTGACCGTTACGCAACTCCGCGATGGGCGTCCGCATTGGTGCGCTCTATCCATCGCCGGAATCCGGGAGATGGAAACGGCGACTCCTCCCGATCGAACAGTTCATATTTTCCAAGAAAAAAAAGACGACGGAGAAGAGATGAAGAAAGAAAGGAATCAGAAGAGGGAAGAAGAGATCTCCTAACCGCACGATCGTCGATGGCGATATATCTCTCTTCGCCGTCGGTCGAGGTCGCTTCAGGATCCAGCAAGAGGGGGATGGTTGTCTCCGGCGTCGGTGGCGGACCGCGGCGGCGGAGGAGGACGAGACGAAGGGAGCGCTCTTTCGATCGATTGATGTCTCGCGGCGTCGGTCGAGGAGGATAAGGTGGGAAGTGCGTGCGGAGGGACGCCGGTGGTCGTCGTGGGAAGAAGGGCGCCGTTTAGGTTTTTTATGCATTGACCATGTTGCCCTCTTCGTTGTTGGGGCTGGGGGAGTTATAGAGGGGGCTTCCAAATGACAACTTTAGCCCTGTCTTTACGCCGAGATGACGAGATGGTTGGAGGGCTACACGGGTAAACTAGTAATTAAAGCATAACGACAACCTTGACGTGGCACCTCGTTGCGCTTTGTACAGGAAAGGTCGCCGGTGACCAGAAAACAGCAAAATGAAAAAAAAAGCGAGAAGAATAAAGAAAAAGTGAAGAAAGAAAATAAATAAAGACGAAATAGAAAGGATTTAAAAAAAGAAAACAAAGGGTTATTGGGACAAAGAATAAAGAAAAAAAAATCGGATATAAGGGGGATCTTTTCAGAAGAGGGAAATTAAAAAAAAAGTGGAGAAAAATTGGGCATAGAGAACAAATGGAAATAAGCATTTTTTTTTGGAAAAAAACATTTAAAGACGAAATCATAAGGAAAAGAATGTTCATCAACTAGACCCAACGAGATGGTGGATCATAACCCAATCATCTATTAGTATTATTCAAATGGCATACGTTGATAAACGTTATGCTTCTTAATTTAGCAAATAATCTCCATTTTGATACATATTAGCAATAATTTATTCTATTTATAATTGTTACATTTATCTTCCTTCTAAACTTAGTATTTCTTCAACATTCACTTCATATAAGAATTAACGCAATTTTAGCATAGTATACCACAAAAAGCAGATGTATCATTTTGTAATTTCATTTCTTCTTTTTTGTCATGTAAGATTTTAAAAATTATTTTATAACTTCTTGAATTTTATTATTATTTTAGCATCTTTGTTTTCTTTCATAATTTATTTCACATCTCCTTATAATTGATTTTTATAGGGTATTTCATGGAAGGTCCTATACGACATTTCATGCATCCAATATCTTATAATTATGGTACTATATGATATGCAAAAATCATATTTATCATGAACACAATAACATGCATGTTATACACTAGTAATATCATTCTTACATGACAACAACAATATGCATAACATTCATATCATATAAGAATTAATGTATCATCATAAGCATATGTAACATTCATCTTATCATTAAATTTCTTCTTTTTATTATTATGTGTTTTAAAAGTTGTCTTATAATTCCTTAAGTTTTATTATTATGTAATATATTTGCTTTCTTTCATCATTTATTTAACTTTCTTTACAATTGCTTTATACCCGTTGTACTTTTTATAAGACATTTCATGCATTTAATGTCCTATAGGATGTGACTATAGGACATTTTATACCATGTAATGTCCGATAATTATAGTACTTTGTCATATGAAATAGTCGTTATGACTTCACATTATTTAACTTTATCGTATGATATTTTATTTTAACTTAAATTAAATAATCATTTCAATATCATCACATAAGCTAGCTATGTCACACGAGTCATTATGCTACATTCTCCACCAATGGACATCTTCGGGAACGCACACCAATATTGAAGGATTTTAGTTCATGGTCTAATGTGGAAACATACACATCATTGCTTATGAAGGGCTTTATTTCTTGGAAGTGCATACAAAGGATGTAGTATTTTAATTCATTGAACATTATGTAGTCTTGGAGCAAATACATCAAGTTTAAGACTTTACTTCTCAATTTTATTTTAATTAATGACAAGAACATATTCTTCAACTTAATTTAGTAACATTATGTATATTGAATACATCAAACATTTATCAAGAATTTTTATCTTTTAAATCTAATTACAATTAGAATTGTAACACCCAAGACTTTCTTGAATTAAATAATTAGATAAATAAAAATATTTAATTATTTTATTTATTTAATTAATTCCGAAATTTTAGTTTAAAAAGAAAAGATAAAAGTTGATAAGTTTAAGATGGAGTTATGAATAGATAAAACTTTGAGGAAAAGAAAGGAAAAGAAAAGGAAAAAGATAAAGTATTTGAAATAGATTCTTAATAAGGTTTACGGGAGATAAAATATTAAATCCCGGATTTAATTATTAGCCAAAACCAGAGTCAAAGTCTTTCTTCTATAAATAGACCCCAATTCAGCCTTCAGTCTCTCTTTTGGCCAAAAAATAGATTTTTCTCCATACTTTGAACTCTGCTTTCTCTCTCCTCGGTGCGCGTGTGTGAGTACTCCGATCAGCCATCTACTCTCCGATCAACCCTCTGTCAAAGGACATCAGATTCTACGTCAGGAGCCTCTCTGTTGTCTAGAAAATCGTGTTAAAAGTTGGTTGTTCAGGTAGTTCTGTCTGATCAAGGTACGTGGAATTCTGGGTTCGCTTTTGGATGTGATTTCTTGATAGATTAATTAAGAACTCGAAAGATTAAAGCATGATTATTGTTCTCTGATTATCCTAGAATAGATTCTTCTTTATTTTATGTCGAAAGTCTATTTATATTAGTAAAAAAATTGGAGCAAGTTTCGGTTTCCGGCACCGGAGTTCCTCTGTGTAGGAACCCGGCCCGAGTCCGAAGAACCCGACCTGAGTTCTTCACGTTTTGAGGAACTCGGACCGTGCAATCCGAATCCAATCCGGATTCTGACCGAGCTCGGCCCGGGTTTGCAGTGACCCGACCCGGGTTCCCTGATTGTCAATTTCAGGGTCGCGTTTTCTCCAACAGAAACTCGGCCCGGGCTCTAGTACATCCGACCCGGGTTTTTGGAGTATGTTTGAGATGGTAGCGATGCGAATCCGACCGGACCGAGTCTTCATGACCCGACCCGTGTCAGATACAAACCCGGCCCGAGTTTTGATTGTACCCGGCTCGGATTCTGTACAGGCTGCAGATATGATTTTTGATTGCTTTGTAGAGATGTTAAAAGTCTGTATTGCCCTTGGTATTAGATGTGATGAACTGAATGGAACATATAGTTAAATATGAGAAGATAAAAGCCGAAAGACAGGGTCCTCATGTGCACTGATTGTTTTAGTTATAGTTAAAGAAAGGAGGATCCTTGCGGTCCTACTTGGGTAACCTTGAGAAGCTCAAGTCTATTTTTGTGAGTAAGTAAACGCTCACTTGGTCCTAGTTTGATCTACCTTGACCTATTATTATAGCCACATGAAAGTGTCATGTTGATCCATAATAAAGAAGTCGAGCTCGCTTTAGGACAACACATATAGATGTCCTAGGAATTTTTTAAAGTAAAAGATGTAGTATAACATACAAAGAATTGCTATGAAAAGAAAAGAAAAGTATAGAAGGAACGGAAAAGAAATGAATTGAAATGGAAAGTAAAGTTTACATTGTTATTATTATGTTATTTGATGTCTATGACTTAATTGCTAAATTTGCCCTATTTAAGTTATTACATCCATTTGTATTATTTCATGTACTGAGCATTTTTGCTCACGGATATTTCATGTCCCTATGTTTGAACCCCACAGATAATTGAAGTCATAGATGGAGGCGCGTGCAACAGCAGAGTTCGTGGTGATGCAGTTGCACATGGGAGTCAGTCTTAGATTTGCTACTAGAGCATCCTTAGTTTATTTTAATGTGATAGATGTTTTATAGACTATGATAGTTGAGGACTTCTCGGAATAGAAGTACAGATAGCTTTCGCATTATGTTTGTAATTAGTTATTATCAGTTGTTATGAATTGGTTAGCTTCCGCATTTTTATGAAAAGAGGTTAGCATTGTTCCTTATTGTCTTATTGGATTATGAAAGCCCAAGGAGTGTTATATGTATAGGTAATGCCGGCCCAGACTAGCCCAATTGCCATGTGTCAAGGGGGTGAAATATGGGGGATTACAAGAATGGCATATTATATATAAGTGTACATCGATACATAAGATTTTACAATAAGCATGTAGATAAGATTGAATGAGTTTCATCATCAAATCATAGTTGAGAGCATTATACAAATTTATTATTAACAAAATGAAACATTAATATTCAAATTAGAAATATGGGGGCATTTCATGGCTCGTGACAATGTGGACATAGTTGTAACTTGACTTTTTCACGAGTTATGACTTATTGGTCATGATCGTGGTGGCACATATTCTAGTTCCTTGCTCATTGATCATGACTCATAACTTAGTAGTTATCATGGATCCAATGTAAAATTCACACTAGACATTGATCCAAAGTTGAACCAGATGATAATAAAATATAAGAATATATTCAACTAATGTATATATATATATATATATATATATATATATATATATATATACACATACCCACATCAAAGTATAATGATATTATTGACATTTTTAATAAATAAAGGAACAAGATAGCCTTTCAAATACATATATTTTTAGTTTGATCTTGAATATAAAAATCAACATATAAACTCATAATTCATGGACCCACTTATCAATATTTGTTTAGGATAAAGTGTTAAAATCTAAATGAAATAAATAAATTATTTTACATTTTATTTTTATTAGAGGATGATTTTTTTGTCTCAAGCGTTAACTGTAACGCCCCCAAAATTGCCCCTCCTGCCACGTAGGAAATTAGGTTGACCCCGGGAGCACTACACAGCCTACTACACTATTGACCATACTATGACCTTGACCATTCAACAGTGGCAACAAATATAATAATAAAATAAGTACGGACTTTATTGTGGAAGGTGAAAATATACTTTATTGCGGAAGAGTTGGAATATCAAATGACACTAAGCACTTAATGCAGTACACAAGGAAGTGGGCAATGTCAATAATATCCAATAAAATCTCGACAATGGTAACATATTTGATTACAGCGGAAAAGACCATAATAACCTTCTAATGTAGAGATGAATTATGCAAATAATGCAATTACAAACGAAAAATATTATTGAGTGCAATGAGTCATGTGCAGCAACCTTTGAGCACTGCATTCTCCATCACTCCTCTCTAGGCAAGATTCTCACCTGCAAAATCTCAATTGTAGGGGCATCAAATACCCGTGAGCGAAAACGCCCAGTACAATAGAATCATAGGCTATAAATTAATAATCAAAATATGTTTGAATCAATAATAGATAAGCAATGACATACTTTGCTATGGATAGATAATCTCTTCTTTTCTCATTAGAATCAATGCTTTGATTGCACAAGGCAATAAATCATGATGCTATACTCTATTCTTTACTATGTCCATGCTCTATTATCTTCTGTAACTTTACTTTGTCTTTATTATGTCATATTCTATACTTTGCTATACATTACTTTGTCATACTTTGCTATACTTTACCATACATTATTTTCCATGTTTTGTTATACTTTGCTATGTTGTACTTCATCATGCTATGATGTACTTTACTTTTACATACTTTAGTGTTCTAGACTTTACTTTACCATGTTGTACGATGCTTTACTTTACCATGCTTTACTTTACCATACTGTACTATACTTTGCTTTACCATGCTGTACTATACTTTACTTTGTCATACTTTACTTTACCTTGCTTTACTGTACTTTACTATATCATTCTTTATTGTGCTATACTTTACTTTACCATGCTTTATTGTGCTTGACTTGACAATGTTTTATTGTACTTTACTTTGCTTTACCATGAGTTGTACTACAACTTTTACATTACTATGCAGTCCTTGAAGTTCGATATCCTATGGGAGCTCGACTTTATTAGATTGGGATGTCAAATGTGCCTCTCTGAATCTGTAAAGCCAGTAAGCCCATATTGGGGATGAGGTGTGACAATGCATCACCCATTTCGAAATGCAGGTGGGAGAGGACCTGCACCACATGAATAGTGGTCATTTAAGAACATGTAGATTCACTGTCTCCTCAGTTAGCTACCTGTCCCTCTGGCTCAGTACTATGTTCTTTTGGGGAAGGAGTGTGTCAATGCATCACCCTTCTTCGACACACAGGTGGGAGAGGACCTATGACTCAGGAACAATGGTCATCGAAGACTAGTAGGTTCGTTGTCTCCTCAGTTTAGCTACTTGCCCTTCTCTATGCAATGCTACGATACCGTCACAGTGGGGCTATTAATACCCACCTCATGACGTTGGCCGTGGTGGGGTTATTAATACCCACATGTTGGCCTCTGTGATCTGTACTTTGGGGCGGCATATGACAATCCCGTATATTCATCTTTTTCTTTACTTATTTTGTTTATCATATGTGGAGTTTAAAAATCATAGATCAGAGAAAGGTTAAAGTCAAGTCCCTTATCTCTGAGACGATAACATTACGTCTACTTCATTCTTTATGCCAAATCCCGACCCATCCTTCGGGTGAGAGAGGCCCATCATAGTCTTTACAATCATTGGACAAGGCCTCAAGTGGGTCTGTCGAAAGTGGGGTCTCCATTTGAAAAAGATTGAGGCCCATAATGAAAGATAATTATCTTGGCGGACAGAACCCGAGCCGAGTTGGGTAAGACCCGGATCAGGTCTCTGTCGGGTGACTGAGGTACATGGCCCGATCCGAGTCGAGAGCCGACTCGGGCCGGGTTGCGGACTGTAGACCGACCCGTCACTATGGTTGAGACCCGGGTCGGGTTAGGGAGAACTCGGCTTGGATATCTATCGCAAGACCTGGGTCAAGTCGGGGTCTGACTCGAGTCGGTCGTAAGGCACACTGCCACGTCACCTCGGCCAGAATCGTGTCGATCCGGTCACGACTGGTCAATACGACCTGGGCCAAGTCTAACTCAAACTCGGTCTGGGTTACTATACGATGGTCGTGTGAGGAAAATGCGCGACTCGGTCCGGGTCCTTTGAGACTCGGATCGCATCTGGGTATACTCGGGCGGAGTCACCAGTGACCCGGGCCGGGTTACTGGTGCGCAGTCCCACGCCGGTCTCCTTCCTTTTCTTCGGCCATCTTTCGGTCATCGTTGCACGATAATCATAATATGAAAAATGAAACTTATATGTTCTAGAACAATATGGGACTATCATACGCAATATATGATTAACAATTTATCGCCTAAAGGGATTGAACATCTAAGGTACCTTTTTCGGTCATTTTCTATTCGCTGGTGATCCGCTCATTGTCTTCTCCAACATCGATCGATCTCGATCGGCGAGGAGGGGACATCCGACCTCTGAGCACGTCGAGGGGGAGGTCACTTTGCCTTGGACGTCCTCCGATCGCCTCGGTCGTCCGCGTTCGGTTCGTTGAAGCCGAGGAAGACGAAGAAAAATAAGGGGGTGGGGCGGCGCTGGAGTCATCCTCTTCGATTCCGGTCGCTCTTGGCCGGCGAGAGGATGTGGCCAGCCTTCACAAGCACGTCGCGGAAGAGTTGCCAAGAGTTGGGCTTCAGCCGAATCGTCCTTGACGCCCTTCGTGCGCGCGTGTGTGCGTCGACCGTCGAAGAGGAAGAAGAAGAAGATGGAGGGGAGGCGGCGGCCGGTCTGGAGGGATTCCAAGGGGCGCGAGGGTTCTCCTTCGTGCCCCTTTTATAGTCTCGGCCGGCCCTTTGGCTGGCCATATTTGAGGCGTGATCGGGGGAGGAGATTCCTCCCCCGATTGAGAGTTACTTATTGCATTTGAATTTGGTGTTCAAATCCTTTCCATGTGTGTTAATTCCTATCAGACGTTACACAGTGCGTGTTCGTATTCAAATCCCTTTCCTATTTGGATCCATCCGCGCTTTAATTATGTTTATTTGATTTTGAATTAAATTCTGAATTCCCTTCCTTTTTTGATCTTTCATTGTCCTGAATTTAATTTGTATTTGAATTCTTTCCATATCCGTGTTGATGAAATTTGTCAGCCGTTACACGTTTTAAATTCCAATTCTTTCCTCTTTTGTATTCTTCCATGTTTTAATTATTTCTTTCCTTAATTACAATTTATATTTGATTCTTGATTTCCTCTCATTAATTGCAATTGATTTGCAATTTGAACGTTTCCTTGTTTTTGAATTCGTTTTCTTCTTTAAGAATTGATCTCAATCAATTTTCAATTTGAATTCCCCCATTAATGGTATTGATTTCAATGGATTTTCAATTGATTCCTCCATTAAATTCATTGATTTCACGTTTTGATTTCTTTCATTAATTGCATTAAATTTCAATTTTGAATCCTTTTTTCTTATATGGAATTTTGCATACGTTTCATTATTACCCCCTTAAAAGAAAAATTCGTCCTCGAATTTTGATAATAGTTAGGACTTACTAAACAGTCCGGAGAACTTTTCGTGTATCTTTGACTCTACCTCCCATGTTGCTTCTTTTCCATGGTGATGTTTCCATACCAGTTTGACCAATGATATTTTCTCCTTCCCTTGTTAGTATTCTTGATACTTTAAGATTTATTTGGATTGCTCTTCATATGTTAGATCCTCCTTGGGGTTTGATTTCTCAATTTGGATCATGTTGGCATAATCATGCCTATATTTTCTGAGCAATGAGACATGGAAGATATTGCGTAATATGACATATGCCGGAGGTAGAGCAAGCATGCACGTTGAGTCTCCAACCATATCAAAAATTTTGAAAGGGTCCACATGCCTTACCAAATCGCATCACTCCTTTGATTGATGAGGATTTGAGTAGGATCTTTCTTCTTGACGAAGAGGACCGGAATGCCCCAAGGTGAGACGCTGGATCCAATGAAACCCTTGTCCAATGACTTTTGAATCTGAGTCTTTAATTCTTTTATCTTTGCTGGGGCCATACGGTATGAGGCTTTTGGAAATTTGGGTTGTACAACTTAATATGAGAAATCTACCTCCCCAATGGGTGGTAGTCCACTAATGTTTTATGAGAACACATCAGGAAATTCTTTCACTACTTCTATATCTTGTAGGGTCTTGGTAGGTACTTTTATCTTATCTTGATTACCCTTGTCAGATATCCCCGGCATCTTTGCCGAAGAAGTCTGTGCGCTTTGATAGTGGCCACTATGCTCTTTGGTTCTTTTCGAATTTTGTCTTTGACTATGCCTTTATGTTAGAATTTATAACAGATATAAATTCTAGAGGTTGTCGAATACCTCTTGCAACGGAAGCAGATTGTCGGAACTTTCCCACGAACTCTTGACGAACGCACTTGCACCTCGGGATCGGGAACCGAACCTTTGGGGATTGAAACTCGTTGCCACAGCACAAGTACTCTGGACGAACCTCTGCGAAAGTATATTTGTGACCTATGCTATGGGTTCCCTTTTATAGGGTGGGGAGACTTGGGCGACAAGTTAGGCATAACGCATCAGCGTCCATCATGCGTATGATAATGTGTCTGCACAGGCATGCGCCTCACCCTTATGGGCCACGCGTATGTGCGGCCCATGTGCCCAAAAGGGCATTATTCCAATAATCTCTCACTTGTCCGCATTGGGCATTGTACTTTCGTTTATCCAGAATTTGTAAATGTGCCGTGTGACCCATGAGTACAAGCACGCTTCTTTATAGGAGCTAGAAAGATACCTGTTTAGGTTCAATCACTCAACTATCTTTAGAGCATATGTCATGTCCGTTAGAAATTCATGACAGCTCACATATGAGTCAATAAATGCTCAAATAATATAACTCGTTATGCCATATATCTGTCTTGCAGCATAGCTAAGACAACGCATGTCTTGCTCCGCGGTAACTATCTTTCACATACACTATTTTCAAAAAAATAGTTGGCCAATTGTATGCAAAAGCTTTATGCAACTCATAACAGTTCTTTCTCTCGCCCTCATATCTTTTAGTAGTGAACTAGCTATTTTCCTAGACATGGCTTGTCATGCTATTTTACTTTTCACCTTTGAGTACCATGCTAAAGTAGCAAGCATTAATTTCTTTCCTTAAGACATAGTCAAGAGTCTAAGGGCACGTGCAGATGAAACATCTGTCAGAGACTCACACCATGATGACCATTGAACTAATCAATTCATCATGTCTCTCTAGGTCGACTTTGCATACTTGGTACTAAACACAAGTACTGCGGTGGAGACTCACACTGAAGGAGCGTATGTCTAGCTCTGTTTAATTACACACTGCACAGACTTAAGTTCAGTCGCTAGCTTTTAGCGTCTGACCCGAGTTTTCAAATTGCTCGCTAATCAATAGCGCCAAATTTGAATCTCGCATCTGGCCTCTCTCTCTAAATCAGGCGATATTGAGTTACTAAAACCCATGTTAAATCACATTATAACTCACATAGTTCATTTCGCTCGCTATCTTCGTGAGCGCCAGAAACATTTGTTCGCGTGAGTGAACAAATCTAGACCTAATCGACATACTTTTCACATGCATAACAAACTTCACAATAATGAATTTATTAAGAAAAATAATCTTTTATTCATTGAAAAATTTGAGTACATCATTACATTTATAATCTACGCAGCCCTAAGGCATTTACATGTCTTAAGAGTGCCTCTCTTGGCAATGGCTTGGTGAACGGATCACTGATCAGCAACCATTTTGTGCGTTGATATGTATTCAACTGAAATTTCCTTTTTGACTTCTTGATTTCGTACAAATTTGTACTTTATGTCGATATGCTTTTCTTTGCAATGGTATTTCTCGTCCTTCACATAAGTTATGACTGTTTGATTGTCACAGTGGAGAATCATTTTCTTCATTGCATTCTTAGAAATCCTCAGATTTTGAAGGAATCTCTTAAGCCATAAGGCCTCTTGTACTGCCACTGAACAAGCTATGAATTCAGCCTCCATAGTTGACAGTGTCACGCAATCTTGTTTCTTGCTATTCCAAGTAACAACACTATTGCTAATCAAGAAAGTGTATCTGGAGGTGGATTTCTGTTCATCAACGTCACCAGCCCAATCGGCATCAGTGAATCCAACAAGTTGTAGGCTTTCTCCATGATAGCACAGTGCAAGATCTGCACTACCCTTGAGGTATCTCATGATTCTCTTCACCGCCTTCCAGTGTTGGCGTTCCGGATTAGCCTGATATCGACTAACTAGATCCACGGCAAAATATATGTCCGACCGAGTACACATCATAGTGTACTTCAGGCTACCGACCACACTCGCATAAGGAACATTGGACATTTTCTTTTGTTCCTCTAGAGTTTTTGGGCACATGTCCAAGCTTAAAATCTCGCCTTTCATAATAGGAGTGTCAATGGGTTTACAGCCATCCAAGCGGAATCGTTCCAAAACTTTTTTTATATATGATTCCTGCGACAAGGCAAGGAGTCATTTGGAACGGTCGCGTTGGATTTTCACACCCACTATGTATGCTGCTTCACCCATGTCCTTCATCTCAAACATGGAGGACAACCATTGCTTAATGGTAATGACATAGTTTCTATTATTCACAGCTATTAGAATGTCGTCGACATATAACGTCAGGATAGCAATATTATCCTCGGACTTATGAACATACACACAGTGATCTTCATCAATCATATTAAAATCGTACGAAACGATTGACTGATGAAATTTCAAATGCCACTGTCTAGATGATTATTTGAGTCCATAAATGGATCGGCGCAGCTTGCAAACTTTGCGCTCTTCTCCTTTTATATTGAAGCCTTGAGGTTGCTCCATGTAAATTTCTTCATCTAGTTCTCCATTGAGAAATGCGGTTTTTACATCCATTTGATGTAATTCTAAATCTGTATGTGCGACTATAGCTAATATTAGGCGAATTGAAGCAAACCTTACAACAGGTGCAAAAGTTTCTTCATAGTCAACACCCACAGATTGGGTGAAACCTTACGCCACTAGGCGGGCTTTATATTTCTCAATTGATCCATCTACGCCACGTTTAATTTTGAAAACACATTTGTTTCCAACTGCCTTACGGCCTGGCGGGAGATCAACCAAATCCTAGACTTGATTTTTCTGCATGCACCCTAACTCTTCCTCCATTGCCTTAATCCATTCTTCCTTAGCAGGGGACAAGAGAGCCTCTTTGATAGATTTTGGTTCAAGTTCATCTTCCAGACTTACTATGTTGACCTCATGTGGTCCATGTTCATGCAGCCCTTCGATTTCAAAACGTCGATGCGGAATATGTTTTCTAGTACTCCGTCGAAGAGAACATTCAGGTTGATCATCAGTTGATGGTTGTGAATCTCTCCCACTCGGATCAAGCTGTGGGATAGAGTAGACTAACTCCTCAACTGGTTGATCCGCTTGAGCCGTCAACTCAGGATCTTCCTTTACATCTATGAGAAATCCCTTGTCTATTTCGCCTTGCTTAGGAAATTCGTTGATGCGGTATATTTGTAATAATAAAATTTGCTAGCAAGTGCACTAGTCGCTCAAGTAATATAGTAAAAAGGAGTAAGAGTGTCGAACCCATGAGGAATATTATTAATTCAATATCTGAATTTATAAATTAATAAGAGAGGAAAAACATGGATTTTTGGAAAGAGGTTTTATGAAAATAAAATAAATAAAATAAGATAAAGATAAGATAGTGGTGTTGAAGTTAGGCCTTAGGATGAAAATAGATCAGGATAAATATTTGAACCATAAAAGATAAATTTAATCTTTAAAGATGGATTAGAGTCTCCCTAAAGTAATCTACCATGATTAACTTGTGGTCTCCACGACTAGCATCCCTCAATTTAATCATATAGAACTATCTTAATTTAATAAGAATTGAAGTCTCCACGACTGGTACCCCCAAAATCGTATTAAAATTAAGATGCATTAAATTGGATTCTCTAGACTATTAATCACTCCACAAACTGGTATAGATTAATAGACCACACAAACTTGATTCTCCACACACTAGTTATCAAATTTATGTCAATTATTAATTCCAAATAAAATCAATTATAATTAGTATAATAAATTCTGAAATTAAACACTCCACAAACTGGTATAGCCTAATTCGGAAATTTAATTAACTAATATAAAAGCATTAAGCACAATTAATAATTGATCAGAAAAGATTAAAACAAATAAAGTAGGATCCAAACATTTCCCTTCAATTAATAATCTCCTAAAATAATAATCTTAAAAACATGGAGTTCATCCTAGAAATTCTGGAGAGATAATAACAAAGTAATAATAATTGGAAGAATTACACCCAAATAGACAAAAGTCGAAGCTTCGGATCACGGGCAGACAGTCGGGCAGCCTCTCGGACTTGATCAAGGTCGCGATCAACTTCTAGCCGTCGCACCTCTCTCCTCTTGGTCGTAGCCTGCAGAGCTCACGACTCGCCGTGGAAGAAACCTGAACTTCAGAGCACGAATTGAAACGATGGATTCTTCACGTATTTATAGGGTGCGGACGGACTTCAATTTGATCTCGGCCGTAACATCGTACGGTTAACTTTAAATTTATAAGATAAACTCGGCCAAAGATAAATCATTTTATCATTACGCCCAAAGATAAACCCTTTTTATCTTTACTCCCTTAGAGTCTCGGCCGTAAGGAAAATATTTTATCTTTACTCCTTTCCATTACTCCCAAAAGATAAAAATCCTTTTATCTTTACGCCCAAAGATAAACTCATTTTTATTTTGTTACACCCAAAGATAAACTCGATTGATTGTTACACCCTTCACCTTCATGCCATTACGCCCTCCAAATTTCGGTCGTAACATCTTTATCTTCATGCCATTACGCCCAAAAGATAAAATCATTTATCTTTACTCCTTCAAATCTTAGCCGTAACAAAGAATTAAATCTTGTTACTCCTTTTGAATCTCGGCCGTAACGACTTGGGTGTAAAGCCAAATCTCGGCCGTAAGAAATAATTTCTTTGAATTTCGGCCGAGATTCGAATTTTCCTGCAAATAATTATCAAAATATAGTTAATCCATCCACAATTAAAATATTCAGTGATTTTAATAATTAAAATTGATAAATCCGGAATTATGATTAAAAGTGACTAAAAATGATGCATGCCATGATCAAATTATAGAAAATTTAATTAAAATAATTAACTAAAATATGTTATATTTTGCATGCATCAAACTCCCCCAAGCTTAAAGTCTTGCTTGTCCTCAAGCAAAAATTCAAAGCAAGGCTCAAGAAAGTTCCATCATTGCCTCCACATTGTCAACTGACTAATTTTCTCACACAGTGCTTCTGCACACCTACTACTCAGCATCTTATCATTTTCCATGTACTTAACTTCATAGAGGTTCTGAATGCTACACAAATTTAAACAAACTCAAATTCAGCCTTGTAAAAAAAATAAATTGTCTGTCAAATAATAGCATTAATATTGAACACATAAGTACTAATTGAGCTTAAAACTTTTTCTTTTTCTTTTCATTTTTCAACTTTATTTTTAATCATTTAAAAGTTCTAATCTTCAAGCAGGATTGCACAAGGAAGTCCATGTAGCAAGCTTTGGACTGATGACTCCCAGACCAGATGGTCTTAGGGCAACAGGTGACAAAGCACCCCTCGAGTTTACTTGCCCGAACAACCAATGTTCTGAATGAAGAGTTCGAACTTAGCCATGATTCAGTACTCATGTGCTTCTCCATATTCCACAAGATGGTCCATGTAGCAAGTTTTCGATCGACGGATCCCAGAGCAGTTGCCCTTAGGTCGCCAGGCATGAACCCCTACGGATCTAATTACCCGAACACACCTTGGTTTCGGATAACACTTTTGTACCTACACATAACTTTATTCATTTTTTTATATTATTATTATTATTTGTTGGGGTTTAACTAACCCTTTTTTTTTATAAGCTCAAAAAGTACTTGATATGGTCAATAAGAAGGCTACTATTATCAAGACTTAAAAGAAATAAAAAGGCATGAATATGATTTTGTCGTCTAGTCATTCATAATTCTACTTAGCATAGGCACATAGTCCATAAATTTGATACTAAAATAGCAAGTGATAAGAGAAAAAGTATTCAAATTTCATCAATTAACGACATGTCTTTGAACTTCTACTAAAAGATAATTAAAACAATAAGACAAGAGTTTGTTAGATGGTAGCAAAAATAAATGCATGCAATGGTATTTTCAAATTTTTAAATTTTTTTGGATTTTTTTATAAATAGATGCAAATATAAACAAATAAATAGACAGAAACATGCAATGCGTGAAATGCAAACTCCCCCAAGCTTGAACTAGACACTGTCCTCAGTGTTAAGCCAATAAGGGAAAGTGAAAAGATAATATAGAAAAGCTAAAGAAATGAAAATAAAGGAAAGGGAAAATATACAACCAGATTTATTGTCGGTGGAGAGATGCTCGGCCTCAATATATATATCGATGAAGGTGTCGGCCGCAAAAGGTGTCGGTGAGAGGAGATCTCGGCCGATAATTGAGAGTCTCGACCGTAAAAGCTTGGTCGCAAAATTTTGTTGATGAAGATCTCAGCCGTGCAATCTCGACCGTAAGAAACTGGCTGTAATGGTGAGAGGATGAGGAACCTCGGCCGAGGTGATGATTTTGTAGATTTCGGCCGTAAGGAATGGCGATGTGGCGCTGATGTTCGGCCGTAAAGGCTCGGCCGTAAGGAGTGGCGGTGTGATTTCGGCCGTAAAGAGAAAAACTTGCCCGGAGTTTGGCCGTAACGCACATGGCGTAAGGGAGCGGCGGTGCGCGGTGTTGAGACTTCGGCCGTAAGGGCTTTTAGTCATGAAGACTTCGGCCGTAAGAAACAGAATGGAACAGAGGTTCGGCCGTAATGCACAGGGGCGTAAGGATCGGCGGTGAGACTCGGAACTTCGGTCGTAAGAGATGAAGATCAGCCGTAAGAGTAAGAGCTTTGGAACTTCGGCCGTAAGGAACTGGCGCGGTGCTTTTGGTCTGCACAAACACGAGGTGTAAGAATTTATAGATACAATTACGGGCGTAAACTTACCTTTCCCTCATGATGCGCAGTGAAGGGTCACATCAAATTCAAGCAGCGAAGCGATCGGCCGATTCCAAGGTGATTTTTCCTTTCGCCTTGTCATGTCCGAGGTGAACCCGACGTGTTAATTCATGTATCGCTCGGTCCACGTATCCGAAGAAATGATTAGTCGAGTTCCTCTCCGTGTACAAAAAGAAATATCGATTAGATGACTCCTTAAACTATTAATTAAAATGCCAATCAACTAACTAATTAAATAAAAAATAATAAAAAAATTAACTTAATTAAAAAAATGTAAATTAGTAAAATCTTTGGTTGTGATTAAATATTCAATTCGTCACTGCAACAACCAAAAAAAAAATTAAAAAAAAATTAACATCTGATCAGAATGTGTGACATATATAAATTTATCCAAAGGATTAACTTAGTTGTGATTAGATTTTCACTCAAGTCCTGCAACAACTAATTTTCAGTAGGAGAGATAAAAGAATAAATAAAAATATATACAAGAAAAAAGAAATTCGGATAATAGGTTACGAAAAATGAGTTTTTAACAAATAAAGTCTTTCGGCATGATAGAATTTGAAAATTCGTCATTAAAATTAATTTTCGAGAGGAACTTTTCAGAAATTCTTCAAACCAATACGAATACCAAAAATTAATATTGACCGAAAGAATTTATGATGATGTAACAAACCGCACAAAATAAGTCCGAACTAATTTGCGGCCGTAAAGTTAATAATCAGAAATAATCAAAAATTATTTTCAGAGAAGAAATAAGATTGATCGGCCGTAATACAGAAATAGATTTACGGCCGAAATTAGATTAGTAATTCGAAGCTCGTTCGGCCGTAAAAATATTGAAACAGTGTTGATAGGGGTTCAACGTGAAGGCGTAAAACTTGTTGGCTTATGGTCGAAACAACGTCGTAAAAAATAACACAGCGATGAATCATTTCGGCAATCAACTCCGCACATATAAAATCCTAGGCGTAAAACAGAATAGGGTTTCGGCCGAAATAAAAATCGAACGAAACGTCGAAAAAATTACGGCCGAGGAAGAGGATAAGTCATATCGGCCGTAAAACAATGAGAATTAAGTCGAACGTGATCGTTGATGGTCGAGAAAGAAAAATCACAAATAAATTGGCCGAAAAGGTCGTAATATGGCGTAAAAATAAATGTTCAGAAATTTTACGACCGTAAAACCATGAGATCAATTCTCGGCCGTAAAAAGAAAATATGAGATCATTCTCGGCCGTAAAAAAGATTAAATTGTCAATTAAGACGAGGTCACATCGGCCAAGATGATGTCAACACGAGGCCGTAAAGAAAAATAGGGTTTCGGCCGAAATAATTTCGAATGAAACTTGAGAATATTACTCCACTCAAATGTCGAAAATTGAATCATTACGGCCAAAAATGAATTAAGTCGATTCCTTACGGTCGTAAAACAACAGATCAAATCCATATGAAAAGTTCAAACAATTAAAATGTTACGACCGAGAATGAAAGTTGAAACTGATTCGAATAGGGCGTAAAAAAAAATTTTAAACCATCGAAAAACCGGGCGTAACAAGGTCAAATCAATATCCATTACTCATGGCGTAAAACAACGTTCGGATAAAAATTTTTTACGGCCGAAAAGATTGAAAGTTTAGAACTCAGAAATCATTCATTGCGAGGCCGTAAAATTAATAAAGTCGACACATTAAATCTCGGTCGTAAATTCATAAGTTGACAGTGTAATTCAGAAAATTCAATCGACGTCGGATTTTAAACCGAACGTAGACAAATTTTTAAAAAATTATTGTGACCTTTATCTGCAAAAAAAAATGTTAGTTTATTCACAAAAATAATTAAAACAATTAATACATATTTATAAAGAATTATTTACAATTTATTTACATCTCCTAATAATTCATAAAAATCAAAAATTAATTAATAAAATATTCTTCGGCAACGGCGCCAAAAACTTGATGCGGTATATTTGTAACAATAAAATTTGCTAGCAAGTGCACTAGTCGCTCAAGTAATATAATAAAAAGGAGTAAGAGTGTCGAACCCACGAGGAATATTATTAATTCAATATCTGAATTTATAAATTAATAAGAGAGGAAAAACATGGATTTTTGGAAAGAGGTTTTATGAAAATAAAATAAATAAAATAAGATAAAGATAAGATAGTGGTGTTGAAGTTAGGCCTTAGGATGAAAATAGATCAGGATAAATATTTGAACCATAAAAGATAAATTTAATCTTTAAAGATGGATTAGAGTCTCCCTAAAGTAATCTACCATGATTAACTTGTGGTCTCCACGACTAGCATCCCTCAATTTAATCATATAGAACTATCTTAATTTAATAAGAATTGAAGTCTCCACGACTGGTACCCCCAAAATCGTATTAAAATTAAGATGCATTAAATTGGATTCTCTAGACTATTAATCACTCCACAAACTGGTATAGATTAATAGACCACACAAACTTGATTCTCCACACACTAGTTATCAAATTTATGTCAATTATTAATTCCAAATAAAATCAATTATAATTAGTATAATAAATTCTGAAATTAAACACTCCACAAACTGGTATAGCCTAATTCGGAAATTTAATTAACTAATATAAAAGCATTAAGCACAATTAATAATTGATCAGAAAAGATTAAAACAAATAAAGTAGGATCCAAACATTTCCCTTCAATTAATAATCTCCTAAAATAATAATCTTAAAAACATGGAGTTCATCCTAGAAATTCTGGAGAGATAATAACAAAGTAATAATAATTGGAAGAATTACACCCAAATAGACAAAAGTCGAAGCTTCGGATCACGGGCAGACAGTCGGGTAGCCTCTCGGACTTGATCAAGGTTGCGATCAACTTCTAGCCGTCGCACCTCTCTCCTCTTAGTCGTAGCCTGTAGAGCTCATGACTCGCCGTGGAAGAAACCTGAACTTCAGAGCACGAATTGAAACGATGGATTCTTCACGTATTTATAGGGTGCGGACGGACTTCAATTTGAACTCGGCCGTAACATCGTACGGTTAACTTTAAATTTATAAGATAAACTCGGCCAAAGATAAATCATTTTATCATTACGTCCAAAGATAAACCCTTTTTATCTTTACTCCCTTAGAGTCTCGGCCGTAAGGAAAATATTTTATCTTTACTCCTTTCCATTACTCCCAAAAGATAAAAATCCTTTTATCTTTACGCCCAAAGATAAACTCATTTTTATCTTGTTACGCCCAAAGATAAACTCGATTGATTGTTACACCCTTCATCTTCATGCCATTACGCCCTCCAAATTTTGGCCGTAACATCTTTATCTTCATGCCATTACGCCCAAAAGATAAAATCATTTATCTTTACTCCTTCAAATCTTAGCCGTAACAAAGAATTAAATCTTGTTACTCCTTTTGAATCTCGACCGTAACGACTTAGGTGTAAAGCCAAATCTCGGCCGTAAGAAATAATTTCTTTGAATTTCGGCCGAGATTCAAATTTTCTTACAAATAATTATCAAAATATAGTTAATTCATCCACAATTAAAATATTCAGCGATTTTAATAATTAAAATTGATAAATCCGGAATTATGATTAAAAGTGACTAAAAATGATGCATGCCATGATCAAATTATAGAAAATTTAATTAAAATAATTAACTAAAATATGTTATATTTTGCATGCATCATTCGTTCTCTATGAATGTCACATCTCTACTTTCGATTTCGTTACCGTACAATTTTCTCTTTCTCCTATGAATACATAGCCCTTAGAGGTTTCACAATATCTTATAAAGATACATTTCTGCCCTCTATGACCCAACTTCCCATACTTACGAGAGTTGTTTAGAACATAGGCTGCGCAATCCCAAGGGCGCAAATAACTAAGGTTAGACTTTCGACCTATCCAAAGTTCATAAGGTGTGGTAGAAATGGATTTCAATGGTACACGATTTAAAATGTAGACTGCAGTCAATAACGCATCTCCCCAATATGAAATTGGGAGATTAGCTTGCGCCATCATGGATCAGACCATATTAAATAAGGTACGATTCCGTCTTTCCGCAACACCATTTTGTTGTGGAGTTCTCGGTACTGTTAGTTGCCTAACTATACATTTTTCATCACATAACCTCTTGAATAAGTAAGAGAGATATTCACGTTCACAGTCGGTTCGCAAGGCTTTAATCTTGCGATCCACTTGATTCTTTGTCATGTTCATGAATCGTACAAAACAATCCAATGCTTCAGACTTATGAGAAATCAAGTATACAACACTGTAACGTGAATAATCATCAATAAATGTGATGAAGTAAGGGAAACCGTGTCTTACGTGAACATTCATCGGACCACATATGTCTGAATGGATTAATTATAATGGGTACTCGGCGCGTTTTCTCATTCCAAATGGTGTTCTTATTTTCTTACCAGCTAGACATTCCTCACATGTTGGAAGATCAACTTTTGCGAGAGACCCCAAGAGGCCTTCTCTAGCAAGTCTATTCATTCGATCTTGACCAATATGTCCTAGTTTGGCATGCTAAATGTTGGCACTATCATTCACATCAACAGATGATATAAAAGAATAACTATTAGCAACAAATGCTATATTTAAAACATAGAAACTATTATTGAGAAAACCATTGCATAGAAGAACATTGTCATAAGATATTGTCATTTGTTTCCTCTGGAAACTTATTACATAACCAAGTTTGTCTAATGATGACACAGAAAGTAAATTTTGTCTAAAAGTTGGAGCATATAGAACGTCGTGAAGGTAAAGTATTTGGCCGTTGCGAAGTTCTAACTTGCACGATCCAATGCCTTTAACTTCAACTCTTTCGTTGTTTCCAACGTAAATCCATTTGCTCCCCGCACTTATTCGACGAAATTCCACGAAGACCCCACGATCTCTCGCTACTGATCAGTGGCTCCTGAATTTGCAATCCACGAAGGATAAGTTTCAGCACTTAAGGCACAACTTGAGACATAAGAAAAAGAATTGTGGTCAGGACAAATCTTCTTTGGCTCAGTGCAATCACGAGCAAAGTGACCACGTTTGCTACAATTGTAGCACTTTACTTTATTCGTGTATACTTTGCCGCCACATTTTCCACGTTTGTGTTGGTGGCCTTGGGCTTTCTTTTGTCCAGCATTTCCGCTCTTATTATTTGGTTGCGACTTATGCGACTTTTTTCTCTTAGATTGGGAACCAGCTCTTTGTCCACCATTGTCAGCAACTAATGCTTCAGAGGTTTGATTCATGGCTTGTAGGGCCTCATCCTCCATTTCAATGTGGCGAGCAGTTTGGTCAAATGTTTTGACACCTTCATTGTGCATCAAATTACAACACATATGTTCCCAACTTTTTGGAAGAGAGCGAACGAGAGCTTGCACCTGTTGCTCATCATCGAGCACTTGTCCCGCACTTTTGAGTTCAAGGATCATGTTAGACATCTCTTGGATATGTTCCCTCATCGTATGATTTGGTCGCTTTCGATAAGAGTCAAACTTGACCGTGAGCATCCGGCGCTTGGTGGTCGTAGTGACCCCATACTTATTGCGAAGCGCCGCCCACATTTCGAATGTTATTTTATAGACTTCGAATTCGCACAACAGGGAGTTATTCATCGTGCTCAGCAACATAATGCGAGCAATACGATTCATTTTGGTCCAGGCCTGATAGGCCTCCATGTCCCTCTAGCATTGGGCATTATGTCCGGGTGCAGGTTCAGTGACAACATGATTAATGGTCACCAAGACTTCTTGATCTTCTAGAAGATATTGGACCTTACGGTGACAAATATCATAATTGTCGTCATTGAGCTTCTCATTCTTGTTCAGGTCAGCAATTATTATTTTGGAACCCATGGTCTAGTTTGGTCACAAAAAATTAGGAGAAATCAATGTTATGCATGTTTTTAATTTTGTTAGCAAACAACATAAAAAAAATGAAATAACAATATTAATGAAGTAGTGACATCGAGAGGTTGTTGGACTCCCACTCATCTCCCACTATCTCCAAGAAATATTATTATTCATTATTTTAACAATGCGACAAAATTTATCTAAATGATTGAATTTTGAATTAACATATAATTCAAAATTTTCTACTCTATCCATTTTGAATCAACTTATAATTCAAAATCACTGAAATTCATTTCGTGTGATGCACCAAATTATTTCTAATATGACTAGGACAATCAGGATTAGTGCAACGGAAGTTCTTCCCCGAGGGGTGCCAATTAAATAACCGTGCACTATCCTTCACCTCGACATCACATTGGAAAAAATTGTGCTCCCACTATCACACATCAACCCTATTTCTGGAGACTGCATTGACCATGCACCAGGCCAGTTCCTCGAAACCTTTCTAGACATACATTTCGGGTCACGCATCACTCAACAGAAAGACGTTGGTTATTCTGATAATATTTGAATCTCAAGGTGCCTTAGTCCTACAAACGAACTACCTATGTTTCATGTATTCTTTAATTACCTATAGTTTGTATAATTAGACCAACTAATTATTTTATCATAGGCTTTGCATGAAACATGTATTTCAGCACATGGCCAAAATTAATATCGTCATCTTAATTAATTCTCACAAAAGGAATTAATTTTAATTTAATCAATTTCAAATCAATTTGAAATTCAAGGCAAATTATCATGCTTAACAAGATTGGACATACCAATTTGATTTTAACACATAATAAAAATTTTAATCACAGAAATAAATATCATTATGACATACATAAACGAAAATATTTATTTCATGCATGATAACACATTTATTGACATGCAAATCTAATCATTTAATTTAATGCTTTAAATCAACAAATGATTTTCTTTTGATAACATTAAATTGCATGCAATATTACAGAAAAAATTATGAGGAAATAACAAATTTTTCCTGATTTTTCGAGATTTTATAATAGATATTTTCTATTTTCAAATTATTTTAAAAAATTGGCAAAAATCAGAAAAGAAAAAAAACTATTTATTGGGCCTCTCAGCCAGCCCAATTGCCACTTCTCATATGTGCAACTCTTTTGCACCCAAATTAGACCTTCCAGTGGGCCGTGTGCCTGCTGGAACAGATTTCTTTTTTTTTCTTTTTTTTCTCTGCAACATATGCAAAAAAATCCAAAATTTTACCAAAAATATTAAAATAAATCTGAAAAATATAGGTCTAGGTTCATCCATAATATATTTGTGATGACAAACTCTATTTTGTCCCTTGGTTGTGGTCATACAATCTAGGTGCGCAGATCCCAAATAATAACGAATATTATTTTTTTTCGGCGTAATCACGAGTTCGAGAAAAACCTAAAAAAAAGCTCTGATACCAATGTTGGAATTTATAACAGATATAAATTCTAGAGGTTGCGGAATACCTCTTGCAACGGAAGCAGATCATCGGGGCTTTCTCACGGACTCTTGACGAATGCACTTGCACCTCGAGATCGGGAATCGAACCTCTGGGGAACGGAACTCTTTGCCATAGTATAAGTACTCTAGACGAACCTCTGCGAAAGTATATTTGGGACCTATGCTATGGGTTCCCTTTTATAGGGTGGGGAGACTTGGGCGACAAGTTAGGCAGAACGCATCACGCACGTCCATCACGCATATGATGATGTGTCTGCATATGCATGCGCCTCCCCCTTATGGACCGCGCGTATGTGCGGCCCATGTGCCCAAAAGGGCATTATTCCAACACTTTATCTTTACCATGGGTTCTTATAGCGACATTCTTTTGCTTGCTCAGTATAGAAGCATCATGGACGGTTAACCAGTCCATGATCAATATTTCATCATAATCCTTCATAGGTATTATGATTAAATTTGTGGAGAATTCCTCTTTTCCTATCTCTATTGGAACATCAGGTAAGTATTTTGAATGACTTCAGCGTCATCCTGTGGAGCCTCTTCTTCCAGATTGAAAAGTCTTTCTTGAATTAGTTGTTCACTCCGTGAACAATTCACCGGTATGTGGTCAATTTCTTCACATTGAAAGCATGCTCTTATTTTCAGGCGACATTCGCCTGCATGAGTTCTGCTGCAAAAAGTTGCGCAAGATACATTCAACGAGTGTAGGTGGTGATCGTCTGGGTAGTTGCTCGTAGCGGGGACGGTCAAGTTGTTGCGGTGCTTGGTATGGACGGGGTTGGTTGTCCCGTCATTGTTGGTGACGATCGTTCCTATAGAAATATTACTGTTGTGAGCCTTGTCCCACATTTAGCTGCCCTCTTCTGTCCCCTTGTAGTTCTTGATGGTTTCTTTTCATCATAGTGGCTAAGAGAATTGTCTCGTTCAGAGTTTTTTTTTCAGTTGTCGAGCCGTGTTCATGTTCGTGTTCAACCCTTCCACGAAGTGGTTGGTCTTATTTAGTTCGTCCATAGTCAACTTTGAATATTTCTTTAAACGAACAAATTTGGTCAAGTATTGAGACATCGTCATCGTTCCTTGCTTTAGGTTCAGAAATTCTTGTTGCTTTAAATCCCTTTGGAAGGCAAAGGAGTAACATTCCTCAAATAATTTGCGGAAGTCTTCCCAGGCAATAACCTTGATCTCCGAAAATTCAGTTGCTTTTGTCACCTTTTATCGGTCTTTAGCGACTTTATTGAGGGTGTCAACGACAAACAACACCTTCTTGTTCCCGGCACGGTCCAAAAGTTTGAATTTATCCTCGATAGTCTCTATCCATTGTTCCGCTATATCAATGCCTCCTTCTCCATTGTAGGTAGGAGGTTTTGACCTCCAGAATTCTTGGATCGTGCATGGGATAGGAGGTTGTCGCCCTTGCTGTGCTAGTTGTTCAGTTCGAAGAGGAGAGTGATGAATCTCCTCCTCGTTATGACTTTCATTCTCATTGTCTAAAATTTGCATTTTTCTACGAGAAGGCATCTATGGAAAAATTTTATAATTATAATGAGTTGCGAAGAGTAGTATCCCAAAATGCAACCCAACCATTCATTAATCGAGCCTCTTGGGCAATAATATTTGCCAATAACACACTAAAACTCATTACTATAATAAGTTTCTTATTGCAGGAAGTAAACGTTCCATTAAGAGCAGAACTAAATGATTCTAACATCTTTAATTCTAATGCGTCCCGTGCTACTTATTTGTGCTGAAAAGTTTCTCCTTCGTCCTCCTTTGAGGCGTCCTCTGCATTCTTTAGCATCTAGAGAAGGCACTGTCAGCAAACATGCCTGGTCTGTTTATAATGGGTGCAGTAATTAGGTTTCTCTATGGGTCAGTAGCGGCAGCGGTGTTTGCGAGGCGGCGAACTCTCTGGCTCCAGGTCTCGCAGTTCTGCATATTCTTAGACGATATCTTCAGAAGGCTCTACTGGCGGTGGAGACATCCTTGGTTGGTTACTACCAACACTTTCCTGGTTAGAGTGTTCTAGTTCTTCTTGTATCATGGGAGGTGATATGTTATATTCACGACCTCGATTACGACCTTGGCTGTGCGCTCGCCCCCGCTCCAGTTCCTGAGGAGTTGGGGTTGGATCGTTCGTTTCCATCACGTAAAAGATCCTCTGTTCTCCTCGTAGGACTCGTGCAATAATACCTCGAGGAGGCATCTATGGAAACAGTGTGACCAATGAAAACGAAAAGTCTATATACGAAATTCATTTAACACTTGACAATTCTCTCGCAAGTATACGGAGTCAATGTCGTAGTATATAAAATATCGTCCCACAGGAAAGAGTTCAAGTATTAGAATTATATGATTCTAATTGATATCTAAACGGTCAGAAAGAGGTGAAATAATAATAAAATCTAAATAAAAAAGAAATGCCAAAATGAGTGCAGAAAATGACGAGAAAGATCGAGAATTGATTATAAGAAATAAATGAGAATGAAAGTTCTCGGATTTTGAATCCACCTAGGGTATTGATCATAGGAAATTTAGAGACAATAAAATCATTAGTGTTCTACTCAATCTTCAAAAGTCATGCATCTCCTTTTCAGGCAAACACAATTCTAATTAAAATAATAAACATCTACTTTTGTGGTCATTTAAATTATTTTAATTACATTATAAACCAATATTTAAAAATAAAATGATTATCCTTATTTCTAAGAAACAATACATTTCATGTCATTCATTTGAACTAATCTTGATGAAATACTTTCGTAATCAGGAAAATCTTCGATCGCTTAACTAGGTGGCCAATCTAATATAAGCATTACATGAAGCGCATGAAAGACAAAGAACACATCAGATCCAATAAAAATACTCCCTAAATATCAGCCCTATGGTTCATCAAACTCGAGAAAAAGAAGTTTAGCCACACAGAGAAGAAAATCATCATTGAAACGTAAGAGTTCATAAAAAAGAGAATGTGTTCAAAAAGAGAATGCGTTTAAGTCTCAGAAAGATACAGAAATGCAGAGAAAAATAAACGTTCATCCCAGCCGTCTTGATCTCCTCCAAAATAAGGTCTGGACCCCTATTTTCGTCTACACAAATCCCTTTTATAGCCCCTCAAATTAGGGTTACAAGAAGGCCCAAAATACTCCAAAAATCAGCCCAATACGGTCGAGATAGATATAATACGGCCTGGTTAAATGCGCTATGGTCTGGTCGTATTTTCCTCAAGATGATACGGTTCGGCTCACTCCAATACGAGCGCGACATCTCCAATACGGGCAGGTTGTATTTTCTAATGCGAGTGTAATACGGCCTGAGTTTGCTTGATACGGTATGTTCTCCTTCAATACGGTTGGACCATAATTTTTGGTGCGAGTGTAATACGGCCTGGAGACGTCCAATACGATTGACACGCTGATAATACGGGTTGCCGTATTGTTCTCGTTTCCTAGTGTTTCCACTTTCGTTGATATTCGAAAGTTCCTGAAACATGTAAAGAAATAGTGTAGACTCCGAAATCTTCAACATATATAATCCAATAAACAGAAATATAACTTTAATAAGTTGATAATTATACCACTATTAATGCATAAATTCTCAATTATCAACTCCCCCAAACTTAAACTTTGCTTGTCCTCAAGCAACAATTAGGAACTTAGGGTCAACAAAAAAAATCTTCAAATTTTCCTGACCACATTATAGATAATATTACATCTCCTTAGCCCTCAGACTTCTCTACTTGAACATTATTTACGCATTAAAGCCTTGTTAAACTCTTGACTTGGAACCACTGAAGCATGTACTCTATGGACGTCAAATAAGATCGTCCTGCAGACTGAGCTTTCACATAACCACCTCTTAAGACCTTGCACTAACCCCCAACTTACATTAACACTCAAGGTTGATCTGCACGTGTAGAGGACAATTACCTATCCTTGGGTTCAACTAACCCTCTTTTCATTTAGCCATATTTGTCACTTCTTTTCTTTTGTAATTTGGGGAATTGAAATTAAAAAGAAGACTTCCACTGGGCATGAGCCTCGCTTTTCTTCCGAGAATACTTGGCTTGGGTGCTAGCGATGCCATAAGTGGCATACTCATATTTTCCTCAAATGAGAGGACAAAGGAGTAGTTATTTATAGAGCAGAGAAGTTGCCCACGATGTTCCTCACCATTTTTTTTTGTGAGGGACTTGAGACTTTTATTAAGTAAAGAAAAGAAATTCCCCAACTTACTCGAGAAGAGAAGTACAATTATGAAGCATGTATTAACTACATAACTTATTATATCTACAATGCAGCAAGTCAAAATTGAGCATCATATAAGTGGGTGCCAATGTAAGATCCCAGACGAAGTTATGTGCAAGGTTAGACTACATGTTACTCGCTTTGGTTCCAAGCTAAAGTCATTCATGTTTTCATGTTCTTCTTCAGGAATGTTCAAAATAAATCAGTCATGCGGATTAAAGGATCAACACTGTCATATATCATGTTTCCTAATTCATACTTGATGACATGCATTATTCTTTGGCGATATGAGAAAATGCAAACAAATAAATACATTAAGTCATGCATATTTAAAACATGCCAACAACATGGATTAAAAGATAAGGGGTTCATACATGACCGCTGATTTGACCCGACACATGCAAAAGCAAATACTTAACGACACGACTAAACTCACAACTGACCAGTAGACACTCATAATAGCACACCGACTCATGCTAACATTAACTAACCGACTCATCCTAATATTAACTAACCCATGTTTCCCCTAAACCTGAAATAAACATTGTCCTCAATGTTTGACACATTAAAACTATAAAGTTAGATGGGAAGAAAATGTATCTCACAATTTCACTGATCTGGAGGTGCCAAAGTTGGCCAATCACCTCGCTCGATATGCCATGTATTAATTCTGTGTACCATATGATAGATTTCTTCTTGGCGTGATTCCATTCGGCCTAACCGATCTTGGAGCTACCTCTGGCCTAGGAGAAGTTGCTGCATATCGGCGTGAGTAATGTACTGGGTTTCATGATGAGTACCTGAGGATTGTCCTGTTTTGAATGTGGCAGCGGGGATGTCTTGCTGAGGGTTTTCCGTATCATAAGTGGTAGGGTGGTCGCGATGCTATTCTGCATAAGTAGGCCTCAACTGCTCAAGCCCAGCCGTTGGAAAAATTCAGTTTGCTCATCTGGCAATAGTAGTCTTTTCGACATCCGGTAGGGAGTGAGTATATTCTTCATCCTTGAAGGTCAAATGATAAAGATCACCCACACACTTAATCATTTTCATGTTCACGCAAGTCTCTAGATTGATGCGGGAAAATCCTTGGGCTTCCTCAAGTTCATTCACACTAAATCCAAGTGACAATATAATAGGAGTAATGAGACCACCCATTACAATCTTACCAGTAGATGAATGCGCTTGCTTGAGTTATTGCTTTGCTACAAAGGCGCCTACATTGACATCCATCTTTTTTATCATCGCCCATAAGAAGAACATCTCACTATCGCGCACCACGCCATTACTATCTCCTCGGCCAAATACAGTTGATGCTAATACCCTAAGCAAATACCGAAAAACTGGGTTTCGAAGTTTGGATGCCTTGCATGATGATGAAGTGTCATAGTCACGATGTGTGAGACTATACCACACTGAGCCTATCAAACTGAGTGCAGTATTTATGCAAACGTATTCCATGCCGCGGCAATTGATAAATATCTTTCAACTCATCCAGAGTAAGTTTATATTCAGAGTTAAACAATCGAAAAGACGGATCACATTCAGGAGTGGAATCTTGACGTCCAGCGAGCTCAAAAATTCTAGAGTTGGCATCACATAGGTTTTTCATCTGGTATACATGAAGTATTTCATTTCTAGTGCATTAATCAGGTTATCCACATCATCTCAAAGACCTAATTCATTCATAGCCCTCTCGTTCAAATATCGAGTGTTCACCAATTCTCTTGTCTTCAATATAAAGTAACGCTTCTCTTGTGTGCCCTCTCTGAAGATTATACCTTCTAGATTTGCAGGATGAGGGCATCGACGATATCCACCACGAGTCTTTGGCGCCATATGAGCCAAAATTGTTTAGAAGCAATTGATCGAACACCTGGTATGCGTCAAAAGATCTAAAACGGATTTGCACTCTTTGGTTTTTTCTATCCGCTGCACTACAATGATTCAACTCTAATGAAAATAGTTTGTAGTTGTCGATATGCTTTGATCGAAGTCTTGTCAGAATTTGGTCGGAACTTGCTTCAAATTTGATATCTGCCCACAGCACAACAGCGATATCTTTGCAGCACAGCAGCCTTTGTTTGTTTTCTGAACGGGGTCGCCGGAGGGGGATTATCGGAGGGGACTTGCCGGCAGGGAGTCACCGGCAGGGAGTCGCCGGAAGGGAGTCGCACGACGGCTTGGTTGAAGGACGACGATGCCCTAGAAAAATAGACGTTGGTTAGATAGAAGAAGCCACAAAAAAATTTTGCTTTATACTGCTCCTGCTTGTCAATACAGGTAGGGTCTTCAAATTATGGGCGATATTCCGTCAATACGGCCCGAGGGACGATAATACGGCCACACTGATAAAACGGGCAGATGCCCGTTAATACGGTTCGACCGTATTTCCTAGTGCGCTTACAATATGATTATCATCTTCTTAATATGGCCAACCTTGAATTAATACGGGCATACCGTATAAAATCGTGCGAGCTTGATACGACTCAGCTGCGACCGATACGGCTGTGATTTCATTTTTACAGCCCGGCCGTATTGAGGTGTCTTCTTGCTGATTTTTCCTGCAAAAATATATGTATATCAGAATCATATTCTCTTCTCTTTCTTTTTAATTAAAAAGATCGCTGAAACATAAAGGAAATATAAATTTGGGTTGCCTCCCAACAAGCACTTTTGTTTATCGTCGTTAGCTCGACAGAGTTTTCTTGTCAATGGGTATCATTCAGAAGCATGATACTTTTCTTCTCAAGTTCTTCATTTAACATATATGGCTTCAATCTTTGTCCATTGACCATAAACGAACCAGTAGCTTCACTAGTGATCTCGACACCTCCATTCTTCAAAACCTTGGTGATTTGGAAGGGACTGGACCATCTGGACTTAAGTATTCCTGGAAAAAGTCTTATTCTCGAGTTAAATAACAAAACAAATTGTTCTATTTCAAGATTCTTACGAAAAAGATGTTTGTCATGCCATGCTTTAACTTTTTTCTTATATAGTTTGGAGTTCTCATATGATTCTCTTCTTAACTCTTCCAATTCACTTAATTGGAGTAATCTTTTTGCACCTGCAAGTTGAAGATTCATATTTAGCTATTTCATTGCCCAATAAGCTATGTGCTCTAACTCAACAGGAAGGTGTCAGGGCTTTCCAAACACTAGACGATAAGGAGACATACCTAAGGGAGTTTTGAACATTGTTCGAGGGTATCATCAAGCCTTGAGGCCCAATCTTTTTTTGAATTTCCTACGATTTTCTCAAGAATGAGTTTTAACTCCCTATTGACTAATTCTACTTGCCCATTGGCTTGTGAATGATAAGGCATGGTGACCTTATGCTTAACATTGTATTTTGCCAATAATGCATCTAAGAACTTATTGCAGAAGTGAGAACCACCATCACTTATAATAGCTCGAGGTATTACGAACCTAGAAAAGATATGCTTTTTCAGAAAGTTTTGCACCACTTTGGTATCATTACTTGGGGTAGCAATTGCTTCCACCCACTTTGATACATAGTCTATTGCAACCAAAATGTATTGGTTGTTATGAGAGGAGGGGAAAGGGCCCATGAAATCTATACCCCATACATCAAAAAGTTCAACCTCAATAATAAGTTGTTGTGGCATCTCATTTCTACGAGAAATGTTGCCAACCCTTTGACATTTATCACATGAGCTCACAAAACTCTTTGCATCTTTGTACATGGTTGGCCCATAAAAACCACTCTGTGTGACTTTTGACACTGTTTTGTTCATGGAGAAATGGCCTCCACATGGTAATGAGTGACAATAGTTCAAGACCTCGAAAACCTTATCTTCTGGAACACACCTTTTAATAATTCCATCAGCACAAAACCTATATAACAATGATTCTTTCCAAAAATATTGTTTAGCATCCCACATAAACCTCTTGTGTTGTTGATAAGAAAAATCAGGGGGAATTATGCCTCTTACCAAATAATTTACTAAATCAGCATACCAAGGTAAGGAGGCGATGGCTAGTAATATCTCATCAGGGAATGCCTTATTGATTGGGATCTTGTCCTTTTTTTTGTCCTTCCAATATGGACAAGTGATCAACGACGGTGTTTTCTAGGCCCTTCTTGTCTCGAATTTTCAAGTCGAATTCTTGTAGGAGTAAAATCCATCGGATCAGACGTGGTTTAGCTTCTTTCTTCGACGTTAAGTACCTAATGGATGCATGATCAGTAAATACAACAACTTTAGAACCAATTAAATATGGACGAAATTTATCCAAAGCAAAAACAACTGTGAGAAATTCTTTTTCTGTCGTAGTGTAATTCTGCTGGGCATCATCTAATGTTCTGCTAGCATAATAGATGACATGCGTCCTTTTTTCCTTTTTCAATCCCAGCATTGCCCCGATTGCATAATCGCTTGCGTCACACATCAACTCGAATGGGAGATTCCAGTCTAGTGCTGTCATAATGGGTGCTGAAATGAGCTCCTATTTCAATTTGTTGAACGCAAGTAAACATTCCTCATCAAAGACAAAGTTAGTATCCTTGGCAAGTAAAGAACATAGTGGTTTTGCAATTTTTGAAAAATATTTAATAAATCTGCGGTAAAAACCTGCATGCCCAAGGAAACTCCTGATTCCTCTCACTGAAGTTGGTGGAGGTAATATCTCAATACACTCTATCTTTGCCTTATCCACCTCTATGTCTTTAGAGGAGATTTTATGACCTAACACTATGCCTTCTTGTACCATAAAATGGCACTTCTCCCAGTTTAATACTAAATTAGCCTTCTCACACCTAGACAACACTTTAGTCAGATTATCCAAACAGTTATCGTATGAGGACCCAAAGACAGAAGAGTCATCCATAAATATTTCCATGATTCGCTCGATGAGATCAGAAAATATGGCCATCATACACCTTTGAAAAGTGGCAGGGGCATTGCAAAGCCCAAAGGGCATGCGTTTAAATGCGAAGGTACCATAAGGACAAGTGAATCCTCTGGAGCAATATGAATTTGGTTATATCCTGAATAACCATCAAGAAAACAATAGAAGATATGCCCAGCTAGTCTTTCTAACATTTGGTCCAAGAATGGCAATGGAAAATGGTCTTTCCTGGTGGCGATATTTAGCTTTCTATAATCAATATATACTCTCCACCCCGTGACTGTCCGAGTAGGAATTAATTCATTCTTATTATTTTTCACGACAGTCATTCCTCCTTTCTTTGGGACACATTGGACAGGACTCACCCAAGAACTATCAGAAATTGGGTAAACGATACTCGCATCCAACCACTTCAATACTTCATTTCTGACCACTTCCTTCATATTTGGATTCAACCTTCTCTGGTGTTCTATGGTCGGCTTGTGGTTCTCCTCCATGAAGATTTTATGCAGGATAATTAAAGGGCTGATGCCCTTAAGGTCAGCTATGGTCCACTCTATGGCTTGTTGTTTTTCTCTCAACACTCTTAACAATTTATCTAGCTGCATAGGTGAGAGATCTGCACTTACAATCACAGGGAGTTGCACATTAGATCCCAAAAATGCATATCTCAAATGAGATGGTAACGGCTTAAGCTCTAGAGTTGGAGGTGAGATATGAGATGGTGGAGGCAGTGACTTACCTTTTCCCAGCTCTTCATATCTATTATCTCTCACATATGATTATTCGGTGCCTGTTTGGAGAGCATAGGTTTCTTCTTGAGTGTCTTCTTCTTCCATATTTAAATTCAGTAAAGCTTGTTCAAGAGGATCTTCATGCACCATCGTTTTCAAGATTCCTTGTGCCAAGTCATCGATATAATCTGCAAAGAAAGCTTGATCAGTTAAGGAAGGAAATATAGAAGATTTTGATAAGTCAAATTCTACTTTCTCTTCTCCAATAGTGAATGAGAGTTTCCCATTCTTCACATCTATGAGAGCTCCGGCTGTGGCTAAAAATGGTCTTTCCAAGATTATGGGTATTTCTCTCTCTTCCTCCATGTCCAAGACAATGAAGTCCACAGGTACAAAAAACTTGTCCACCTTCAGTAGGACATTCTCTAGAACGCCCATAGGGTAGGTGATAGAGCGGTCTGCCAATTGCAAAGACACAGTAGTAGGCTTGAGCTCTATTAGCCCCAGTTTCTTGCATATAGTTAGAGGCATCAATGATACACTTGCCCCAAGATCACACAATGCCTTGGCAATGTTCAAGTTACCAATAGTACAAGGGATAGAAAAACTCCCTGGATCTCTTAACGTGGGTGGGAGTTTTCTTTGAATTACTGCACTGCACTCTTCTGTCAATGCGATTGTCTCATGTTCCTCCAATGATCATTTTTTTGACATTATTTCTTTCAAAAATTTGGCATATGTAGGAATTTGAACAATGGCATCTGCAAAAGGGATATTGATGTGTAGTTGTTTGAATAGTTGGACAAATTTTTCAAATCGTTTATCCAATTTAGACTTTTGAAGTCTCTGTGGAAACAGAATTGGGGGTACATAGAGAGGTGGAGGCTTATGTGAAGGCTCTGATGGTTAAGAATCGTTGGTTAGTTGCTCATCTTCATTATTTTCCACCACTTGTTTTTCTTTGCTTGTGGTTTTGTTCAAAAGTGGCTCCAATGCTTTGCCACTTTGCAATTTCACTACCTTGCAATGCTCACGAGGGTTCATCTGAGTCTTACTTGGTAAGCTGCCCTCTTCTCTAGAATTTATGGAGCTGGCTATTTGTCCCATTTGGTTTTTCAAATTTTTATTTGAAGTAATAAGTTGTTCCATTCCATTCTCGATTTTTTCAAATCAATCACTTGTCGCATTTGCTAACTTTTCGATCGCAAGCTCCCAAGATTGTTTCTTTTCCACCTGAAGTTATGGCAGTGGTTGTTGATACTAGGGTTGTTGCTGAAATGGTGGTTGGTATGGAACTTGATACTGTGGTCGAGGTGGCATGCTAGGAGGTGGTGGGCGTATTTGCTGAGATTTCCCAGTTTGATTACCCCAAAAAAATTGGGGTGATTTCTCCATCCCGGATTATATGTAGTGGCATACAGATTGTTTCCTTTACTTTGATTTGCCACGTAACTTGCTTGTTCTAGTAACATACATTCCAAACTATTATGGGGTCCCCCACATGTGTCACATATTGCGTGCGACGTAGAAATCTGATTTGCTTGGGCTTGGTTCATATTAGCCATCAATTGCACTAAGGAATCCACCTTGGCATTCAGTTCTATGTAATTATCATTTTCCCTCACAGAAGCTGCCCTAGACGGTCCCTCTTCATAGTCTTCATCATTCATGGCTAGCTGATCCAATAGATTGCAAGCTTGACAGTATGGTAAATTCATAATGGATCCACCGGCTGCTGCTGAATCAATGTTAAATTTCATACTGGGCGAGAGACCATTGTGAAATGTCTCTATTAGGAGCCAAGCAGGTACCGCATGGTGTGGACATTGTCTTTGTAACTTCTTAAATCTCTTCCATGCACTGCCAAGAGATTCATTTTCTTTTTGCTTGAAGCAAGTGATTTCATTCATCAACTTAATGAACTTGCCCGAAGGAAAGAATCTCTTCATAAAAGCTTGAAATAACTCATCCCATGTGTTGAACGCTCCCGGAGGTTGCGAGTCTAACCAGTCTTGCGCTTCATCCCTGAGAGAGAATGGAAAAAGTTTCATCTTGATGGCGTCTTCTTCAATGCTATTCATTTTGATAGTGGCGCACATTTGCAGGAACCGATTGATATGAGATAGAGGATCTTCATTGCGTTCTCCTCTAAACTGATTCAATTGCACCATCTGAATGAGTCTAGACTTCAGTTCAAAATTATTTGCAGCAATCCTCGGGCCCACAATATTCGGGGTAGTGCCTCTATAAGACCTTCTGGCTAGATCCCTCATTGGAGGTTCAACTTCCTCTATCTGCTGTTGTTGTTGTTGGTCTTCTTCCATGTTCAGTATTCTATTCTGATTGTTAGCCATTTGTTGTTCTCTTCTTGCTCTTCGATTTGCTCAGCACTGTCTTTCAATTTCAGGAATATATGATTCAAGTGCCCTGTTTCTGTGGTGCATACACAAAAAGAAAAAAAATGTTTGTCTAGATTAACAAATAAAATTAAAATTCTAATATTGACGCTCTTCCCTGGCAATGGTGTCAAAAACTTGACAATTCTCCCACAAGTATACGGAGTCAATGTCGTAGTATATAAAATATTGTTTCATAGGGAAGAGTTCAAGTATTAGAATTATATGATTCTAATTGATATCAAAACGGTCAAAAAGAGGTGAAATAATAATAAAATCTAAATAAAAATGAAATGCTGAAATGAGTGCAGAAAATGACGAGAAAGATCGAGAATTGATTATGAGAAATAAATGAGAATGAAAGTTCTCGGGTTTTGAATCCACCTAGGGTATTGATCATAGGAAATTTAGTGATAATAAAATCATTAGTGTTCTACTCAATCTTCAAAAGTCATGCATCTCCTTTTCAGGTAAACGCAATTCTAATTAAAATAATAAACATTTACTTTCGTAGTCATTTAGATTATTTTAATTGCATTATAAACCAAGATTTAAAAGTAAAATGATTATCCTTATTTCTAAGAAACAATACATTTCATGTCATTCATTTGAACCAATCTTGATGAAATACTTTCGTAATCAGAAAAATCTTCGGTTGTTTAACTAGGTGGTCAATCTAATATAAGCATTACATGAAGCACATGAAAGACAAAGAACACATCACATCCAATAAAAATATTCCCTAAAGATCAACCCTAGGGTTTATCAAACCCGAGAAAAAGAAGTTTAGCCACGCATAAAAAAGAAAATCATCATTGAAACGTAAGAGTTCATAAAAAAGAGAATGCGTTCAAAAAGAGAATGTGTTTAAGTCTCAGAAAGATACAAAAATGCAAAGAAAAATAAACGTTCATCCCAGTCGTCTTGATCTCCTCCAAAATAAGGTCTGGACTCCTATTTTCGTTTTTATAGCCCCCTCAAATTAGGGTTACAAGAAGGCCCAAAATACTCCAAAAATCAACCCAATATGATCGAGATAGATATAATACGGCTTGGTTAAATGCGCTATGGTTTGGCCGTATTTTCCTCAAGACGATAAGGTTCGGCTCACTCCAATACGGGCGCGACGTCTCCAATACAGGCAGGTCATATTTTTCAATGCGAGTGTAATACGGCCTGAGTTTGCTTGATATGGTCTATTCTTCTTTAATACGGAC
This sequence comes from Pontederia crassipes, assembly GCA_030549335.1. Lineage (NCBI taxonomy): Eukaryota > Viridiplantae > Streptophyta > Magnoliopsida > Commelinales > Pontederiaceae > Pontederia > Pontederia crassipes. The sequence continues at coordinate 46,091,678 of CM060190.1, forward strand.
GGATCGTAATTTCTGATACGAGTGTAATACAGCCTAGAGACGTCCAATACGGTTGACACGCTGATAATACGGGCTGGCCGTATTGTTCTCATTTTCTAGTGTTTCCATGCCTTTTCGTCGATATTCGGAAGTTCCTGAAACATGTAAAGAAATAGTGTAGACTCCGAAATCTTCAACATATATAATCCAATAAACAGAAATATAACTTTAATAACTTGATAATTATACCACTATTAATGCATAAATTCTCAATTATCAATACTTACTTGAGGAGTGGAGTCGCAGCTGCTCAAGAAGCTTGCACATGACTTTCACCTTGACCATGGAATACTATGAACAATAAATGATAATGCATTGACCAATACTCTACTATGACCAATGGGGAGCCAAGAATTTGGGCTCTGATATCAAACTATAACGCCTCACGTAGGCAGTCAAGTTGACCCCGGGAGCGCTAGACTGCCTACTACACTATTGATCATACTATGACCTTGACCATTCAATAATTTATATACGTGGCAACAAATATAATAATAAAATAAGTACGGACTTTATTGCGGAAGGTGGAAACATACTTTATTGCGGAAGGTGGAAACATACTTTATTGCGGAAGAGTTGGAATATCAAATGACACTAAGCACTTAATGCAGTACACAAGGAAGTGGGCAATGACAATAATATGCAATAAAATCTCGACAATGGTAACATATTTGATTACAGCAGAAAAGACCATAATAACCTTTTGATGTAGAGATGAATTATTCAAATAATGTAATTACAAACGAAAAATATTATTGAGTGCAGTGAGTCATGTGCAGTAACCTTTGAGCACTGCGTTCTCCAGCACTCCTCTCTAGACAAGATTCTCACCTGCAAAATCCCAATTGCAGGGGCATCGAATACCCGTGAGCGAAAACGCTCAGTACAATAGAATCATAGGCTATAAATTAATAATCAAAACATGTCTGAATCATTAATAGATAAGCAATGACATATTTTGCTATGGACAGATAATCTCTTCTTTTCTCATTATAATCAATGCTTTCATTGCACAAGGCAATAAATCATGATGCTATACTTTATTCTTTATTATGTCCATGCTCTATTCTCTTCTGTAACTTTGCTTTGTCTTTACTATGTCATACTCTATACTTTGTTACACATTACTTTGCCATATTTTGCTATACTTTGCCATACATTATTTTTCCATGCTTTGTTATATTTTGCAATGAAATACTTTGCTATGTTGTACTTCATCATGCTATGTTGTACTTTACTTTTCCATACTTTATTGTTCTAGACTTTACTTTACCATGTTGTACGATGTTTTACTTTACCATGCTTTACTTTATCATACTGTACTATACTTTGCTTTACCATACTGTACTATACTTTACTTTGTCCTACTTTGCTTTACTTTACTTTATCTTGCTTTATTGTACTTTACTATATCATACTTTATTGTATTATACTTTACTTTATCATGCTTTATTGTGCTTGACTTTACCATGTTTTACTGTACTTTACTTTACTTTACCATGAGTTGTACTACATCTTTTACATTACTATGTAGTCCTTGAAGTTGGTTGTCCTATGCGAGCTCGACTTTATTAGGTTGGGATGCCAGAGGTGCCTCTCTGAATCTGTAAAGCCAGTAAATTCATATTGGAGATGGGGTGTGACAATGCATCACTCATTTCGAAATGCAGGTGGGAGAGGACCTGCACCATAAGAACAGTGGTCATTTAAGAACCTGTAAGTTCGTTGTCTCCTCAGTTAGCTACCTGTCCCTCTGGCTCAGTATTATGTTCTTTGGGGGAAGAAGTGTGTCAATGCATCACCCTTCTTCGACACACAGGTGGGAGATGACCTATGACTCAGGAACAGTGATCATCGAAGACTAATAAGTTCGTTGTCTCTTCAGCTTAGCTACCTGCCCATCTCTATGCAATGCTATGATACGGTCACAGTGGGACTATTAATACCCACCTCATGACGTTGGCCATGGTGGGGCTATTAATACCCACCTATTGGCCTCTGTGATCTGTACTTTGGGACGGCACATGATCAGAGAAAGGTTAAAGTCAAGTCCCTTATCTCTAAGACGATAACATTACGTCTACTTCATTCTTTATGCCAAATCCCGACCCATTCTTCGGGTGAGAGAGGCTCATCATAGTCTTTACAATCATTGGACAAGGCCTCAAGTGGGTCTGTCGAAAGTGGGGGCCCAATTTGAAAAAGATCGAGGCCCATAATGAAAGATAATTATCCTGACAGACAGAACCGGGGCCGAGTTGGGTAAGACCCGGACCGAGTCTCTGTAGGGTGACTGAGGTACATGGCGCGGTCCGAGTCGAGAGCCGACTCGAGCCGGGTTGCGGACTGTAGACCGACCCGTCAGTCTGGTCGGGATCCGGGTCGGGTTAGGGAGAACTCGGCCTGGATATCTGTCGCAAGACCTGGGTCAAGTCAGGATCTGACTCGAGTCGGGTCGTACGGCATACTGCCATGTCACCTCGGCCGAAATCATGTCGATCCGGTCACGATTGGTCAATACGACCCGGGCCAAGTCTAACTCAAACTCGGTCTGGGTTACTATACGATGGTCATGTGAGGAAAATGTGCGACTCAGTTCGGGTCCTTTGAGACTCAGACCGCGTCTGGGTATACTCGGGCCGAGTCACCAATGACCCGGGCCGGGTTACTGGTGCGCAGACCCGCGCCGATCTTTTTCCTTTTCTTCGGCCATCTTTCGGCCATCGTTGCACGATAATCATAATACGAAAAATGAAACTTATATGTTCTAGAACAATATGGGTGAGAGGATGCGGCCAACCTTCACAAGCGCGTCGAGGAAGAGTTGCCGAGAGTTGGGCTTCAGCCGAATCGTCCTTGACGCCCTTCGTGTGCGCGTGTGTGCGTCGATCGTCGGAGAGAAAGAAGAAGAAGATGGAGGGGAGGCGGCGGCCGGTCTGGAGGGATACCAAGGGGTGTGAGGGTTCTCCTTCGTGCCCCTTTTATAGTCTCGGCCGGCCCTTTGGCTGGCCGAGTTTGAGGCGTGATCGGGGGAGGAATCTCCTCCCCCGATTGGGAGTTACTTATTGCATTTGAATTTGGTATTCAAATCATTTCCATGTGTGTTAATTCCTATCAGACGTTACACAGTGCTTGTTCGAATTCAAATCCCTTTTCTATTTGGATCCATCTGCGCTTTAATTTTGATTATTTGATTTTGAATTAAATTTCGAATTCCCTTCCTCTTTTGATCTTTCCGTGTCCTGAATTTAATTTGCGTTTGAATTCTTTCCATATCCGTGTTGATGAAATTTGTAAGCCGTTACACGTTTCAAATTCCAATTCTTTCCTTTTTTTGTATTCTTTCATGTTTTAATTATTTTTTTCCTTAATTACAATTTGCGTTTGATTCTTGATTTCCTCTCATTAATTGTAATTGATTTGCAATTTGAACGTTTCCTTGTTTTTGAATTCATTTCCTTCTTTAAGAATTGATCTCAATCAATTTTCAATTTGAATTCCCCCATTAATGATATTGATTTCAATTGATTTTCAATTGATTCCTCCATTAAATTCATTGATTTCACATTTTGATTTCTTTCATTAATTGCATTAAATTTCAATTTTGAATCCTTTTTCCTTATATGAAATTTTGCATACCATTAACAATCAAATATGGTCAAAAGATAGACTTTGATAAAGAAAATTCATAAAATAAGTTTAGTAGGAATTGGTTCTGCGTTGAAAATTTGCATATAAAGGTCAAATGGTACCTGTGCGTATGAAATATAAAGTTTGCATATTTGAACATCTCCTCCACCATATATTTTTAGAATACAATTTTGTTAAACTAGTTCAAGAATTTGTCCAGTTCAACAATTGAACTTGGGTTTGATCAGTTCAATTTGGGTCAATGGTTCTACCGGTCTAATATTGATCCATAGACCATTTGGACATTTCGATCGTGGTCGGAGCAATTCAATCGGTCATTATGATCCAAGTTTTATAACACTGCATGGATCTAATAGTGACATCTTTAGGAATCTTGAAGGCTCATGATCCACTCTTCACGATCCTGACAGTAGTCTTCAAATTTCTTCTCTAATGTTCACGATTCGTGACGGTGGTCATAATGGTGCTAGTAGTGGACACCCATCTTCGTCAAAGTCTTGATTCATAACTTAGTTAAATGACTCATGAAATAATCTCGTAATAATCATGTTTACAACGCCTAGATTTCATGAGTCGTGATATGACTATAATGGCCCATAAAACTATGCAACCATTATGGTGGTCAATAAGGATTGCCTCACTATATATCAATTCATGGCCCGTGACAACCTAGGAAATGACTCGTAACTCCATCGTAATGGTGCTAATAGTAAAGGTTTTATATTTCACAACATGTGACATTGATATCGTGAACTTGAAAATCACTTCTTTGATCTAATACGGTCGATTCTTTTTGCATCTGCTTATTCACAACCTTGATTGCAAGAATCACGCCTACGACCTGAGCTTTCCTTGCATGATTTCTAGGGCTTTTGTACCAGAATTTGGCGAAAGCATGTAAGTTGAAAGGCTCATTGCAAGGGAAGACTCATTAATGATTTAAAATCCATAATTTTCACCACACCAAAATAGAGGAATCAAAATTGGTTCATAAAACATCTTTTCTTCCCTGATAAAAGTCAAATCTGGTTAAATCTAAATTGATTCATAAAACATCTTTTCTTCCCTGATAAAAGTCAAATCTGGTTAAATCTAAATTGGTTCATAAAACAATATAATTTACCTCAGCAAACCTCCTTCTATCAGAAAAGTAGACATGTTTGACCAATCGAGATTGATTAGAATAAATATGTTTCACCTTACACATATCAACGAGATGCTCGAATGTGCCAGTCGATAATTGGCTGAAGTGGCTGATAAGTGGTCTCCCATGTTTTTCCGGTTCAATCCCAAAAGACCACTTTTCACTCGGAAGAAAAAGAATGTTATTAAATAATAAGAATTTCTACAATTCTTGTCAGAATGGAGAGCAACTATATGAAATTAAAAATTGAGTGCAATTATTTTTTGCTTTTTTGAATGAAAATAGGATGTTGAACAATGTGTCAACCATCCATTTAATTGGAAAAAAAATCTAATTACAGTGTTACAAACAGGAATTACAGACTCAATCTCCTATCAATGTTCTCTTCAGAACATTCATGTTAGCTGCCTCCATCATATTCTCAACATAAACCTTCTCACCTCTGAACATTTTTTTCGTTGTGTTGCTTCCTGATGGCTCATAGTACAGTTACAAATGCCACCTTCTTTTGGACGGTGCATATGTTTATATCCCATGAGCTACTCAGCAGCACTCCTGAAAGATGTCCAGAATTTATCTTCCGACCCAGTGCCTAAATGATACCTGTATGCACTAACAGGACAAGTGTGCAGAATCCTATTTCTTCAGGCGCCCATCTCATTGGAGGAGTGCAATTATAGGATGACTTACAAGATGACTGCATACGGCAACAACCATAATTTCAGGAATAAAAATTCTATCAGTAACCACATTCTATACATTAAAGGAGCATTAGGGAGGAAAACAAAATTAAATTTCATAGATGAGATAGAAACAGTTAATTGAAAGTCATGCAACAGTGACAAAACATGCAATCAAAACAATCCAAAGCTGAACTAAGAATCTACGATGATTTTTTTATCTTTTTCTTCACTGGAGAAATTTCATTGAAACTGCTATTGGTTTGTTTAACATTTTCTTGAATTGGGTGCCCCTTACTATTTCCTCTCAAGCATATTGAGTAAATTTCATAATTCATAAATGTGAGATAGAACCGATTGAAGAAGGTCAAGCAACAGTGGCAAAATATGTAATCAAAAGAATCCAAAGATCCAAGTGAACGGTGCAGCAAACTTTGATATTTCTTTGGAGGTTCAGCCACCTCAGGGCTTCCTAATATTTGTGAACCAAGAGACTGGTGACTATTCTATCAATAGATGATTTATTTCCGAAAGAAGAAAAAGAAAATAATCCAAAGCTGCATTAAGAATTTTATCATGAAATAGTATCCCTTCAGAAACTACATGTTCCCTCGTTTGTTTGGCATGATTTCTTGCATTGAGTGCCTCCTAATATTTCCAAGGCATAATGAAATTTATAAAGTAGCCAGAACAAGGAGTAGAGGAACAGAATCCTTTTGTTACTCTTTTATGATTACAATAACCTATGAAAAAGGTCCAATTACCTAAGACACTGAGGAATTGCCTATTTGGAAAAGAGCTACCAGATTCTGTCAGGAGTCTCAGGACCCCAGCAATATACTGGCAGAGAATACTTAAATTATTTTTTGTTTGTGCTCATAAAACACCTTCCTGCACAAGACCAAAGCTCCAAAATTATCAGAACCAACTCTGGCAGATTTGAGATGATGTTAGGTATCTTACTGAGCTATTAGTTTCCATTTCAGTAGACATACTATTCATCCTGGGCATACAAACCAGATTATGAAGTTCCTAGAGGATGAATTAGAAAGTTGATAATTAAGGACCTTCCATGGCATTATTTCAGAGGATGGATTTACTGAAAAAGAGATCCAGTGGTCCTGCATGGCTGCATCCACCCATGACCCATACCAGATGTCATTCAAACCAAGAAGTACATGAGAAGCAATCTGAACCTGTTCCAATATTGGTTAAGTCTGAAGCTTTTCAATAAGTTTCATGTCACACATCTAAAAAGGAGGAGCAATCTATATCCTGAAGGGTAATCCTCCCCATCAACAAATCACTTGAATGCTGCGAACAAAGTGGAAGACATTTCTTATTTAAACTCTCATGGAGAAACCCCATTCCTGGAACCCACTTTTTCTCGTTAAGAGGGTCCACATTCAAGCGGTTCTGTAACAAGCGTATTCGATACAGAATGGTTTCCTTCTCTCCACAAAAATGGGCTAAGCATGGTAGCAGAGGTTCAGTGGTCGCTAATCTAGCTAAAATAAGAGTGATAACACCATCCACTGGCTTTGGATCTGAGAGGTTTTTGTCACCCATCATCTTTATCTCTCTCTCAGTTGGGAAGTGCACTTCTTGCATTCTGTTTTCATCTATAACCTTCAGATCCTTGGTGTAGTGGCTAATAGTCTGACGCTTAGTACACTCATGTTTTTCTGCCAATGTTAGGAAGCACGAGAATCTTAAATGATAATTGACGACAGTCTTCACCATCTTAAAGTTGCGACAACAACAGAAGAAGTCCAGCCATCTTCTACCTACACCAGCATACCACTTGATTATATCAGCATCATCCAAACAGATGAGGAGCTTGATAGGTCGAGGCCTTCCCATTGAGTTCGTAAAACCAGCAAATTTCACCGCTTTTCTTATCAGCTCTATAGGTGCAGTGACTTTCATTTTCAGCTCAGTCAAATCCTTCACTGTCTGCTTGGCATACACTTTCTCTTCTCCTTCTTCGACCAAGTTTTCCTCTTCCTCCAAGACCTTACAGGCTTTAACTGGCATCAGATATTTAGTGACTGTTTTCTGGAAATGATCATAAGATTCCACCAGTTCTGATGGTAACTGTTCTCTTATTCTGTTCAAGGACAAGAAGTCACCAGCTGTGAGCATTCGGTGCCAGTGCCAACTATTTTCCCTAGACTTGAAGTATTCTTCCACCACCTCAGTTGCCCAGTTCTTGAAGACCTCCCTCACCTCATTTTGTATTTGGAAATCAAACTCAAATTCATGTCCACGCTTGACCTTCTTGAACAGATGGTTCAATATCTTTAACCCAAGCTTCTTCCGCCTGGTCTGTCGTGCATTCTTCATCTCCAAAGCCTTCGCAGCCTTCCTCTTCAAATACTTCTTTTTGGCTCGAATGGCCTTCTCTGACATGGGAGGATGTAACACCGAAGGAGGTACAGCCTGGAACTCCATTCCAATGAACTCCATCTTTTCTGACACCGCGCTGTGGATAGAGGTCCTTAATTTATCAACCTTGAGCTCCAATTCATCCTCAAGAAACTTCAAAATCTGATATTTTATATCCATGATGAACAATTTGGATCCTGAAGTGACAACTAATATTTCATCAAGATACCTAACAGCATAAAGCCTAATTGGCTTATAATAAACCATAGAATCTTCCTTATCTTCAAGACAAGCAAGCCTCGGGTTCTTCTTGTGCACATCAGCCCGAATCTCTTGGATCTTCCTATCAAGTGCATCGAAGTATATATTCACCAAAATCAAGCAGAGACTGCTCTCCTGTGGAAATCCCCGCCCCAGCTGAATTCCACCGAGTTGGAAAGCTACTGCCTTCGATTCAAAAAGCCGCTCAACTAGTTGAATGAGGTCCGGATCCTCAATCTTCTCACGCAGAATGGACACGAGTCGACGAAAGTGGCGCGGACCGAAGGGTTCCCGACGGAGGGCGACTCTGAACCACCAGGAGGGATTATGAACAGAGTTCTTGAGGTAGCGAATAGCAGTATGTCGGCCGAGTCCAACGGATTCACTGCGGCCTCCGTAGGCGAAGGTGGCGAAGCGCTTGTCGTAGACGGCCTCGAGGGTCAAGCGGAGGGCCTCAACGGCGACCTTAAGCTTGAGGTTGGGTACGACGAGGGATTCCCCCTTCTTCCGTGAGGGGAGGAGGACGACGCACTCAGCAGAAGGTTCGAAGTGCCCGTGACGGAGTTCTTCCGCGAGGGAATCGAAGGAAAAAGGGACGGAAATGGAGGTGGGGTCGGACGAAGGGTGAGAGCGGAGGATGAGGTGGGATGCTGCAGCCGAGAGGACAGAAGGTTCGGAGACGACGGACTGAAGGAGGCGACGAAACTTTCCGGCGACGTGATGTCGGAGGACGAGGGATTCGAGGTTGGCGGCAGAGATGGGCAGAGGGACATGAGGGGAGGACGTGGCGGCGACGGTCGAAGTGGTGATGGATCGAAGAGTTCCAAAGGACCTCCTTTCGAGTGCTAAAAGCATACTTTCCGGCGGCGCAAGAAAAAGGCGGTCGCGGTGGAGGCGGCGGAAGTGGCGAAGATGAAAAGTTAACCTGACAGAGTTCGGCAGTCAGCTCGGCTGCCGGTGGCCGTGCCCTGACGTTTAGGGCTTCATCGAAGCCGCCTGGATGGAGAGCGCAGGGCGCAGGCATTTGCGAGCGTCACACCTTTCTTTTCCATTGTTTTCGCCGGAACAAGTTTTTTTTATTCAATATTATCAAACACAAATAATTTAATATATTTTCAAAGACAATTAGAACCGTAAAGTTTGATAAATCTTACGACCTTGTTCCTGGGAAGTTCCATCAAGTTTAATTGATAGATTAGTACGAAATTTGATAATGAAATATAAAAATAATTGATGCAATAGAAAAAAGTAAATATAATAAATTAATTTTAATGAATGATTAAATTAAAAATATGTATCATAAATATAACTTATAATATTGTTAAAAAAATTAAAATGCATAATATAAAGAATAAAATGTAGCTGCTCAGCACCTATTATCAGCATACATGCTGAGCAAATCTGAGACGTCTAACATAAAATCAACGTTCATGGATATAAGTGGATGAGGCATGTGATCGTGGCCGTTCCTTTTTTTTTTCAACGGCCCAGATGCATCATCTCATGGATGCAAGGCATTATTGCTGAAGTGTCTCTGGCGGCGTAGAGTAATCTGACGACGTAGGGCTGGTCCGCTGCGGAGCGGATCGTGGAGCGAGGAGGGCAGCGCAGGCACCAACGACACCGCAGAGCAGATTGTGGAGCGATCCGACAGTGCAGGCACCAACGACATCGCGGAGCGAGCGCGGACACCAGCGACCAAGCGGATCGTGGAGCGAGTCCGGTAGCACAGGCACCGGCGACCATGCGGATCCAGGTGCGGATGCATCCTTGTTAGATTTTTGACTTTGTATATCAATATGATTTAGCTCTTTCTTTGATTATTATTGTGCATTTTAGTTCCTTTTGCATGTGCATTTTATTGTTCTTCAATTTCTAAATTTTTTCTCCATGTGGCAAATGTTGGAAAGCAACTATGTTTTTTTAATAAAATATATCTTTGTCTTTGTGCAGGTGGTTCTGTTTGAACTAAAACGAGAGACAAATAGCTCTTTCCTCCATAAAGTTTATTGAGCTTCTATATGTGTGAATTTCTGATGCATGTATCTCGGTTGGATTTGCTTAAGCATGCATAGATATTGTGACAATGTGTTCTTTTGTATCTCAGTTGGATTTGCCTAAGCATGCATAGATATTGTGGCAATGTATTCTTTTGTATCTCAGTTGGATTTGCTTAAACATGCATGTGTGAAGTTGCTAGATTTGCTTTAAGCTCTTATGCATGATGTCCTCTTATTTTCCTCTTATTTGTTCGAGCAACAAAGAATGCAGAAAATGAAGAGGTCATGGTATTTCTTCAAAAAATAATCTTTACCCTATTAGAATTGTATTAGTTCTCAAAAAAATGGTCATGGTATAACACGTTCAGACAATGAGAGCGGCTGCGGAGAAATAAATATCGGTTGATTATCTACCCTAAATTCTATCACTATCACTTGCAATATGATGCATATGGGCCACAGAAAAAAAAAAACGGCCACGATCATATGCCTCATCCACTTATATCCACGGACGTTGATTTTATATTGGATGTCTTGGATTTGCTTAGCATTTATGCTGATAATAGGTGCTCAACAACTACATTTTATCCTAATATAAATTTTAAAAAAATTATGTCGACATTTTTGTGAAAAAATATATTATTTAAATATAAAAATTCATTTTTTTATAAATTATATTTAATGAAATATTTAAAATTTATAATGAAATAATATTATATTGATATTTTATTATTTATATTTTATATATAATAAAATAAATTAACTTATATAAGAAAGATTTATAAAGGAAAATGATAAAGAAAAAAAGTTTGAAAAAGAAAAGTCGAAACGTACTTTTGAAAAAAAAAATCAAAAAGTCAAAAAGTCAAGCGGCTTGGAACGTACCAAGCATAGAACCGAAGGGGCCGTTTGGGAAACTGGATGGAACCGGTTCCACTTTTCAAACGACTCCTTAAAAAACAACTTGACCTACATAAAAAATTTAAACAAAAAACTATATATTTGTATATTATTATGAATATAGAAATTATTCCATGTTCTAGAAAAAAACTTTATAATTTTTTTCAATTTTTTTAAATAAGAGAAAACCTTTAGAATGAATTCTTGAAATAAAAGAATATCAAATATTAAATAAAAAATAGTTTGGATAGAAAAAATTTTATTTAAAATTTAATGTTTGTAGTATCAAGTTAAGTTGGTGGGACAATCTTCCCAACATGCTTCGCCGTCCGATGAAAGATGGGCCAGGATGATTTAATAGTTGGTTCATGGTGCCTTTTCTTTATACAAGAGCAGTTCACCACGGTTTAGTGGGCGCCGATTCATTTCTCCTCTCTTGCGAACCCGTCAATTCCGCTCCATGCATTCTCATCTCCTCATTGTCGCCCTCATCTCCCTACCGTTTCGATTCTCATCTATTTGTCATTGTCGTTCTCATCTCTCCGCCATTGTAATAATCCAAAATGTTGGGTCAAAATTATTTGGACCTTTTGGACCAAAAGTCTTAATGTAACTCTATATAAAGGTGTAACAATCCTATTAGTTTCCAAACAAACCTAGCTGTCTCTCTCTTTCCTTCTCCACAAAGAAAACTTTATGATTGCCACTTTTTAATATCCACATGAAGGAAGAGATTAATGGTTCAAGAAAAAGGACAAGAAGATCTAGAGACTTATAGATATTGAAGAAGGATACAAAATGATTAGGAAAAAAGAGTTTTAGATCTAAAGCCTAAAGGTATGTAAAGAAGATACAAATCGCTCTCTCCCCTCTCGATGATGTTTTGTTTGCATTGAGAGTTTCATAAACACTTTATTCTTGATATGAATTTTGATTGAGAATGTCTAAAAATAGTTATGATCCAAATATCGGACTAGTGTCATGTTGTCTCGGGTACGATGAGACGAATTTATAAAATCTATATTAATTTATAAATATTGAATTAGAGTTTGAAATTTATTAAGAGTTTGTATTATTGTTCCGTGTCAATTGGAATCATTTGAAAAGTACAAGTATAAATTAAGTTATGAATATTTTAGTGTCTGCTGGTAGAATACTATGCAAAGAATAGATTATGGTAGTTATATAAATTTTTGGAGAAAAACCCTAAATCTGGATAATGAATAGAAATTACATTTTTAATATGTTCTATGATGCATGGATGTTAAGAGAACATACATGTAATATTTATGATGTTTTAGATTATTTTTATTAGAATTTTACTCTCTAAAAGTAAAAAAATTCTAGTGGAAGATCGGACTTTCAAGACGTTGACACGGTTGTGCCAAATTCTAGAATGATCATGACTGAAGATGGGCGAAACAAGCATCGTCACGACCGTGATGGAGTGGAGCACGACCGTGAGCAAGGGATCCAAGTCCAAAGCTTGACGTTCACGATCATTCCCTAAGGGAGCACGACAATGATGATGAATTGGCACGGCCGTGACACTCACCGTCATGACTGTGATATGAAGATGAGTTACACAGCTTCTATCACGGGCGTGACCGTAGTGTCACAGTCGTGACCGACCAAAAATTAAAACCAAGATCTTTTAAACTTCTTTATCTATATAGATTATGTATGGATGTGTATTGATTGTATATGACACATAGATATATGTAATGCATGTTCAGTCATAATTAAGTTAAAATATGAAGAATGATTGATGTATTGTAAATCATAATGCACCTAAAATTGAAGAATGTCATTGTCACTCATCAATGATAAGAAGCAAAGTCCTGCACTTATGTATGTACTTCAATGGGACCTAAGACCGTGAAGTAAAGTCTTGAATTGTGTATGTGCTTTTTAGAGAACGAAGTTTCTCATCAGAAAGTGTGTATTCCCTATAATAAAGTCCATCACTATTATAGTGTGCGTATTTCTCAAAATAAAGTCTCTCACTATTATAGTGTGTGTATTCCTTAGAATAAAATCACACACTATTATGATGTGTGTTCCCAAGAACGTGGCCTAGCTAGTCAATGTGATGATGTGATATGATTCTTTCAGTTATGCTAAGATCAAAGATGTTATAAGATAAAGTAAGAATGAAAGTGAAGTTAACTTCAAAGTATTTTATAACAAAGAAAGAATGTTAAGATAATGATGAAGAAGTAAATATGGAAATTATAGTCTTACACTTGTATGCGTATTTCAAGGGATCTAAGTCTAAAAAGTAAAATCTTGCATATGTGTATGTACTTTTCAAGGAACAATGTCTCTCATCATAAAGTGTGTGTATTCCTAAAGTTGACTAGAAATAAAGTCCCTCACTATTATGATGTGTGTGTTTTTTAGTATGACTTATGATATGAAAGTTAAGATGTTATTATATAATAAAGATGAAGAATGAACATGAAGGATCATATAATAAAGAAAGAAAAGAAAAATGAAAGAAGATCCAAAGAGTTATAAAACAATCATCAGGAGATGTAAAGTATAAAAGAAGTTAAGAAGTAAGGATCAATGAGTTATGAATAAACATTTAGGATGTACATGACAATGAAAGTGAAATAAAATGATAAGCTATGTCATGAATGATATGAATGTATGTTTCTATTGTATGATACTTGTAAATTATGGATTTGAAGTAAACAGGTATGACATGATGTTTATATTTTATTAATGTTACACGAAGAATGAATGTAAGTATGATGTAATGTAATGTAAGGTTTATGATGTAGTTCATGTTATGCATGTCTATATGTTATTGTTATTATGATGATGATGCATCACATGTAGTATCATGTGTTAGGATAGCATGACTTACATGACCTTTACATACTCTAACTGAAAAATCCTACACTCTAGATCCGTGCAGGTAACCAAGATTAAGTGATGAATGATAACTCAAGACGAAGTGTTTACATGCTTAGGGTTTGTTTGACAAATAACTAATGGAGGGATAGGATGAGACGGCGTGGTGAATGATGAGGTGGTGAAGTGTGATGTGTCATTAAAAAGTTCATGTTTGGATAATAAATTATATAAGATCTGGGGTGGTGTACTAAATGTTTTATTTGTAAAAAAACTCATTTTGCCTTCATTATATAATTAAAGTATTTATAATGATTAATTACAAGCGAGCACGGGCCGCGATGACCTGGTCTCCCTAGCCCGCATCGGCTCAGATTTTTTGAATCTTTTTCCCAATCAGATGGATAACTGAATCAAGACGGGTCTCATTTTCTTGAAACTCGACTAGATTCGGGTTTACATCCGAATTTGGTTGATATTATATTACTATTAAATTATTTTTAAATAGTATATTTATGTTATTTCAAATAAATATTTATTTTTTATTTGATATATAATGAGCAATAAATAATTACTTACCACTTAATTTATTTTTCTTTTTTTAAAAAATGATAAATTGAGAGAGAGAAGGGGGTGAGAGAGAGCTGGTTTAATTTGGTAACAATAGAAATGATTTCATTTGATAATAAAAGAGGGGTTACTTTGATCAAAAATTATTTATAAAAAATTCCTCCTCGTTCTACCAATTTGGTGGAATGAAAATATGATGTTTGAAGGACTTAACTATTCCACCCCACCTCTCTTAACTTAAATAAGATATATAACCAAACATGGTTTAACTAATTTCATTTCCCCATATGCCATCCCACCCTTTCATATCCCTCGATCCAAACAGACCCTTAATTCTATGTGAACATTTAGGTTAATGATGTACTGAAGATTTAAGTACTTGATATTTTTTGAAGTATTAGTATGATATGATTAATAGAATTTTTTATTTATTATGATTTTTCTTTAAATTGTCAATTCTTCCATCTTTAAATGATTTATGACAAACAAGCTAACAATGCGAAATTCTCCTAAATGTCCAAAACTTTTAGTGTGAATTTTGAATCGTTACAACTGCCTTGTCCTTGCCTTTTGAGCTTCATCGATAGAGCCCCGTAGCAGAGTGTTGGTCATCGATTCCAACAACAAACGAGAAAGATGAGACGATGCTTTTCATCGGAGCTTCATCATCGGTTAATCTATGATGTTGGTTTTGTTTGCTTCATCATTGTATCGTCGACGTGAACCATGATGTTTGCTTCATCCTGGATTGCTGACGTGAACGAAGATTGTCCAGCATGTTTTCTTTGCGAGCATTTCGCTAAGGCTCACCGAACTGAACCGACACTCGTCGAACAATCGCAAACATGTCATGCTCTAAAGAAAAAGGTGCCACGAACCAACAATTAAATCCATCATGATTCATCTTTCATCGAATGGTGGAGATCGTTGGGAGGATTGTCCTACCTACTTAACATGGTAGGACAAGCATTAAATCCTTTTATTTATGATAAATTGACATAGGGTTGCCTCTGGTTGCCTCTTTCCTACTTAAAGTAGGAGATTCCTACCTAAGATCAGTCGTTAGATCCGTGATCGATGACAGAAAGTTATGTGGTTCAAACGAATGTCATTGGACCAATGGTTCAACTGGGTTCAAACGAGTGTGTCCTAGGGTGTCGCCTCTCGAATTGTGTTTCGGTCTCTCCGACGATGATGTTTCCCTCTCCCCCGTCGATTGTTGACGTTGGTAATTGCCCTCGTCCATTTGAGTCGCCTAGCCTCATCGATCGTCGATGTTCACCATGCAATACGATCTTGTCAAATACAATTCGCCGTGTTAATTTTGTTGATAAACATCATAAGTTTTAATTTGCAAAATAATATTAAACTATTATATTATATTAGAGTTGACACGAGTGAGAATAATGTATAATAGATAAATATGAAATAGTCAAATTGAACTTAGTTGTGGTTTTATTTTTCGTGCTTACCATTTATTTTTTATTATAAAAAATTTATATCATTGTCGTTCATAAAATTCTAAAATTATGCAAGTTATAAGATTAGATTTTTTCTTCTACGATCTTATTTGAATCAGGATCCTGACTACTTTTTTTAAACTAGACTTTATAGTTTAAGTAATGATATATTTGTCTACTTATGATTTAGAACACAAATTTCTGCAAGTTTAAATACTATATAAAATATCATAATTTTAGAAAATAATGATTGAATAAGGTGTTGTTAATCTAGTTTTCTAAAACAATATTTAACACTAAATAATGTTCAATGCAATGGAGATAAAATATTAGACATTCTATTTAAATTCTAGCGCAATAATAAGCGTGTTGAGAAAAATAAATTACTCAAAAATTTACACAATCAATTTTACTTAGATAACAATGTCGTATAAAATATTGGATTATTTTCATATATCTCCTCTAAAGTATCACGATTTTTCACATTTAACATCCAACAAACTTATTTTTTTTATTCCAAAACTATTATGATTTTTTTACTTTAGTCATTCCGTCTACTTTTTTATATTTATCGTTACTTTTAATTTTTTTCATTTATGAAAAAGACTAAATTACCCTTTCCTCCATAATATATCAAATAATAAATATAAAAAAAGCAAAACTAATGGAAGACGTAATAAAAGTGACGAAAGAACTAAAGTGAACAAGTCGTGATAATTTAAGAATAAAAAAATAAATTCATAATTTAAAGTTAAATATAAAAAATTATTATAGTTTAAGAGATGTTTATGAAAATAACTTTAAAATATTTGCGTAAAATTCAAATAGTTCTTATCTATTCTCGTATTTACTTTTATTTATGTCTAACTATGGCAAAATATATTAACTATGTATTATATTGTATATGGTTATTTTCTTTATAATGTGTCTGCACTGTACGAGTTAATAGATCAAATTATATAATGTAAAAAATAACACATTCATAGAAAAATAATTATTATTTATTGGATTATTATAATAACACATATATTTATATGGAGCCTTTGTCTAAACGCTCCCCGTCCGCTACCTCACATCAAACCCATGGGAAATTGTCTAAACTGATCCCTAATTATTATTTTTGTAATATACAGTATTTTTTAAAAAAACATTTAAATTCATGTAAAGATTCTAACACGACTATCGATCCCGTTTTGTTGGAGTTAAGTTCATGTAGAGCCATTTGAAAAATTGACGTGATAAATTTATTTTAATGAATGTTTGAATAAAATATAAGAATTATAAATATAAAATATAATTTTAATAAATAATAAATATTGAGTATAAATTAAAACATTATGTTCATTTTTAAAAAAATTATTACTAAAATATAATAAAATAATATTTTAAGAAATCATATTTAATAAAGTATTAAATTTTTTATGAAATGACAAATATAAATAAAAATGTTGGGAATTAAGGTAATGTGATTTTCAATTTTCACTTAGAATTTTTGATACGGTCTTGTTAAACGTCAAGGAAAATCAATCGATTCCAGCTTGAATCGGATTGATAAATAATGCTTAAAATTGTAACACTCCAAGATTTTTTTAATTAATTAATTAGATAAATAATATTTTTTAATTATTTAATTACAAAATTTGTTTTAAAAGAAAAAGATAAAGTTATAGAATTAAAGGAAAAGAGTGCATATAGATAAGACTTTAAGAAGATGAGAGGAGAAAAGGAAAAGATAAATGATTTCTCAGTTTAAATTAAATAGATAAATAAATAAATAAAATTAATTAATTCCGAAATTCTTCTTAAATAAAGGATAAAATAAGTTTTTTTTTAGGATAAAATAAGTTACCAAGCGATAGAATACAAATGAAGGAAAGGAAGGAAGAACAAGGGAGGATATAAGTTGTTTTAGTTAAAGATACATCAAGAAGATTAAGAATAGAGTTCAGGAGTTGAGTTGAGGTGGTTTATAGCTTAACTTCTGTTTAGATAAATAATTATCCCAAAATTAGTTGAAGCCCCTATAAATAGGACCACATACCACATCTCAGCCTCTTTGGCCAGAGAATAGGATTTTTAGCCAACTTTTAGAGACTTTGTTCTCCCTCAGTGCACGTGCATAGTTACTTGACAGTACGTTGGATTCGTGGATCAACCCTCTGTCACGGGAAGGTGGTTTCGTGGTCAACCATCGGCGGACCTCACTAGGAAACGTGGTCTAAGTTTCAGTTTCAGTCAGCCTGAAACTGTCCAGGCATATAAGATTTTGGATTTGCTTTTGAATACGATTTCTTGAAGGAATACGATTTCTTGAAGGAGTAGTTAGGGTGATGGATGATTTAGGATCGAATATGTTCTCCTTCGATCTATGAATAGTTTCATATAGTTTTGAAAGTACTGTGCCAAAAGTTATAATAGTTAAAGTTTTGAAAAAACATCACCGGATTTCCAGCGACGGAACCTAGCCCATGTAAAGATGAACCCGACCCAGGGTTAGATATAGAATCGAAACCCGGCGCAACTTCTTTTCGAACTCAACCCGAATTCGGAGGGAACCCTGTCCGAACTTAAGGTAGCCTAACTCAGGCTCTATCATGTTTGATTGCGGGCGTTCGTAATATGATGACATCAGCAAACCTGATCGTTTACTAGGAAAAAGAGGAGGCAACATCGAGAACTCGACTCGAGTCTCAATGAACGCGGACCGAGTTCGGAGTTCCATCACAACCCAGCCCGGGTTTACAGGTACCAACCTGGATTGTGTGTTGCGGATTAGAGGTTATATGTTTATTTAATTATTATCTTATGATTTGATTATTATTCCTTTATGATAACTTTGCTAAACTGAGAACAGTAAAGTCGTTAATTAGGTTAATAGATAAATGTGCATTGATTATTAATGGAATGAAAATGGAATAGAAAAACTCAAGATGTGTATTAATAACCCCATCACCCTTCGGATCAAAGTAAACGATATTTCTTTTTATTGGGTTCATAATTGCTCATTTTAATTTGGTCCTAATTTGATCCACCTTGACCCTCCACATGAAAGTGTCATAAAAGCTCATAATAAACGAAGTCGAGCTCGTATTAGGACAATACATATAGATGTCATAAGAATGCGTTAAAATACAAGATGTAGTGAAAAAAATAGAAAATAACAAAATTAAAAGGACAGAAAAGAAAAGAATGGAAAGAACAATACAGAAAAGAAAAGAATGGAAAGAACAATACAGAAAAGAGAAAGAACAGAAAGAAAAGAATAGAAGTATTTTCTCATATCGAAAGCTTGTCTATTTTTGTTAGGTCTTCTTATTTATTTGTGTTATCTTATGTACTTAGTATTTTATACTTATAAAAAATTTATTTCTCTATGTTTGAATCCCACATATAATTGAGCATGCAAGGATGGATATGTGTGCAGCTAGCTATTTTCGTAATGATGCAATTGCACATAAGATAGATATTTAGTTTATGTTATTTTATTTCTATTTTAGTTGCTTCTTTGATGTAATGAAATAGCTAGGATGACTGATAATTGAGTATTTATGCATTAATATTGATATAATTATAAGTTATACTTCTGCTTATTTGATTATATATGTTGAATATTTCGAAGTCTACATCATTTCTTTACATGTTTCAAGGACTTCCGAATATCGACAAAAAGGTGTAAAAACACCAAAAAATAAGGACAATACGGCCAGCCTGTATCAGCATCAAGATCAACCGTATTGGACGTCGCCAGGCCGTATCACACTCGCACCAAAAAATACGGTCCGACCGTATTGAAGGAGATGCATGACTTTGAAGATTGAGTAGAACACTAATGATGTTATTATTTTTAAATTCCCTATGATCAATACTCAAGGTGGATTCGAAACTCGAGAACTTTTCTTTTCATTTGTTTCTCGTAATCAATTCTCGTTATTTCTCATCATTTTCTGTACTCATTTTGGCATTTTACTTTTACTTAGTTTTTATTTACCTTTATTTTATTTTTATTATTATTTCACCTCTTTCTGACTGTTTAGATATCATTTAGAATCACATAATTATAATACTTGAACTCTTCCCTATGGGACGATATTTTATATACTACGACATTGACTCCGTATGCTTGCGAGAGATTTGTCAAGTTTTTGGTGCCATTGCCGGGGAAGAGCGTCAATATTAGAATTCTGATTTTATTTGTTAATTTAGACAAATTTTTTTTCTTTTTGTGTATGCTCCGCAGAGACAAGGCACTTGAACCATATATTTCTGAAATTGAAGGACAGTGCCGGGCAAATCGAAGAGCAAGAAGAAAACAACAAATGGCCAACAATCAGAATAGAATATCGAACATGAACGAAGGCCAACAACAACAACAGCAGATGGATGAAGTTGAACCTCCAATGAGGGACCTAGCTAAAATGTCTTATAGAGGCACCACCCCGAATATTATGAGCACGAGGATTGTTGTAAATAATTTTGAGTTGAAGTCTAGGCTCATTCAAATGGTGCAATTGAATCAGTTTATGGGGAAACACAATGAAGATTCTCTATCTCATATCACTCGTTTCCCGCAAATGTGCGCCACTATCAAAATGAATGGCATTGAAGAAGACGCCATCAAGATAAAGCTTTTTTCATTCTCTCTCAGGGATGAAGCACAAGACTGATTAGACTCGTAACCTCTGGGATCATTTAATACATGGGATGAGTTATTCCAAGCTTTTATGAAGAGATTCTTTCCTTCGGACAAGTTCATTAAGTTGAGGAATGAAATCACTTGCTTCAAGCAAAAAGAAAATGAATTTCTCTTGGCAGTGCACGGAAGAGATTCAAGAAGTAACAAAGACAATGTCCACACCATACGATACCTGCTTGGCTCCTAATAGATACCTTCCACAATGGCCTCTCTCCTAGTCTGAAATTTAATATTGATTCAGCAGCGGCAGGTGGATCCATTATGAATCTTTCATACTCCCAAGCTTGCAATCTATTGGATCAGCTAGCCATGAATGATGAAGATTATGAAGAGGGACTGTCTAGGACAACTTCTGTGAGAGAAAATGATAATTACATAGAACTGAATACCAAGGTGGATTCCTTAGTGCAATTGATGGCTAACATGAATCAACCCAAGCAAATCAGGTTTCTATGTCGCACGCAATATGTGACACATGTGGGGGACCTCATAATAGTTTGGAATGTATGCTACCAAAACAAGCATGCTACGTGACAAATCAAAGCAAAGGGAACAATCCGTATGCCACTACATTTAATCCAGGATGGAGGAATCATCCCAATTTTTCTTGGGAAAATCAAACTGGGCAATCTCAGCAAACACGCCCGCCGCCACCTGGCATTCCACCTCGACCACATTATCAAGCTCTATGCCAACCTCCGTTTCAGTAACAACCCCAATATCAACAACCACCACCACAACCCCAGGTGGAAAAGAAATAATCTTGGGAGCTTGCAATTGAAAAATTAGCAAATGCAACAAGTGATAGATTTAAAAAAATTGAGAAAGGAATGGAACAACTTATTACCTCAAATAGAAAATTGGAATACCAAGTGGGACAAATAGCCAGCTCCATAAATTCCAGAGAAGAGGGCGTCTTACCAAGCAAGACTCAGATGAATCGTCGTGAGCATTGCAAGGCAGTGGAATTGCGAAGTGGCAAATCATTGGAGCCACTTTTGAACAATGCCACAAGCAAAGCAAAACAAGTGGTGGAAAATAATAAAGAGGAGCAACCAATAAATGATTCTGAACATCAGAGCCTCTATACAAGTTTCCACCTCTCTATGTACCTTCAATTCCATTTTCACAGAGACTTCAAAAGCCTAAATTGAATAAGCAGTTTGAAAATTTTGTTCAACTATTCAAACAACTGCACATCAATATCCTTTTTGCAGATGCAATTGCTCAAATTTCTGCATATGCAAAATTTTAAAAGAAATAATGTCAAAAAAATGATCATTGGAAGAACATGAGACGATCACATTAACAGAAGAGTGCAGTGCAGCGATTCAAAGAAAACTCCCACCCAAGTTAAGAGATCCAGGGAGTTTTTCTATCCCTTGTACTATTGGTAACTTCAACCTTGCCAAGATGCTATGTGATCTTGGGGCAAGCGTATCATTGATGCCTCTAACCATATGCAAAAAATTGGGATTAAAAAAGCTCAAGTCCACTACTATGTCTTTGCAATTAGCCGACCGCTCCATCACCTACCCCATGGGTGTTTTAGAGAATGTTCTACTGCAGGTGGACAAGTTTTTTATACATGTGGACTTCATTGTCTTGGACATGGAGGAAGATAGAGAGATACCCATAATTTTGAATAGACCATTTTTAGCCACGGCCGGAGCTCTCATAGATATGAAGAATGGGAAACTCACATTCACTATTAGGGAAGAGAAAGTAGAATTTGACTTATCAAAATCTTCTAAATTACCTTCCTTAACTGATCAAGTTTTCTTTGCAGATTGTATTGACAACTTGGCATAAGAAGTCCTGAAAATGATGGTGCACGAAGATCCCCTCGAACAAGCTTTACTGAATTTGAATATGGAAGACGACACTCAAAAGGAAATTTATGCTCTCCAAGCATGCACCAAACAATCATATGTGAAAGGTAATAGATATGAAGAGCTGGGCTCCCACCATCTCATATCTCACCCCCAACTCTAGATCTTAAGCCTTTACCATCTCATTTCATATATGCATTTTTGGGATCTAATGAGAAACTCCTTGCGATTGTTAGTGCAGATCTCTCACCTGTTCAACTAGATAAAGTGTTAAGAGTGTTGAGAGAAAAACAACAAGCCATAGGTTGGACCATAGCTGACCTTAAGGGTATCAGCCCTTCAATTGTCATGCATAGAATCTTCATGGAGGAGAACCACAAGCCCACCGTAAAACAACAAAGAAGGTTGAATCCCAACATGAAGAAAGTGATCAGAAATGAAGTATTGAAGTGGTTGGATGCAGATGTCATTTACCCAATTTTTGATAGTTCTTGGGTGAGTCATGTCCAATGTGTCCCGAGAAAAGGGAGATGACTGTCGTGAAAATAATAAGAATGAATTGATTCCTACTCGGACAATTACGGGGTGGAGAGTATGTATTGATTATAGAAAGTTAAATATCGTCACCCGGAAAGATCATTTTTCATTGCCATTCTTGGACCAAATGTTAGAGAGGCTAGCTGGGCATAGCTACTACTGTTTCTTGATGGTTATTCAGGATATAACACTACAAGAAAAATGCAGATTATCGACGGTCCGAATCGTCGGTAATCAGCCCGAAAATCATCGGTAACGCAATTACCGACGGTTTTTCAGTCAGAATCGATCCATCCGAAAAATGCTCGTCGCAAACGGATTTGCGACGGTTGAAAAAAATTCGTCGAAAATATCGACGGTTCGACCCGTCGAAATTTTCCGACGGTTGCAACCGCCGAAAAAGTCCTCGACGATTGCAACCGCCGGAAAAGTCCTCGACGGTTCGAACGTCGATATTTTCGACGGTTCCAACCGCCGGAAAAGGCCGGCGGTCCGAGCCGTCGAAATTTCCGACGGTTGCAACTGCCGGAAAAGGCCGGCGGTCCGAGCCGTCGCAACTTTTCGACGGTCCCAACTGTCGAAACTTTAGACGGTTGTCGCAACCGTCGATCTTTTGACGGTCGCGACCGTCGCAAATAATTTTTTAAATATAAAAAAAATAGCGGCCGGATCCGGCCGCCTGGCGTTCGAATCCGGCCGCTGGAGGCCGGATCCGCCGCCAGGAGGCCGGATCCGGCTGGCCGCTAGAGGCGGATCCGGCCGCCTGGCGGCGGATCCGGCCGCCTGGCGACGGATCCGGCCGCCTGGCGGCCGATCCGGCCGCTGGAGGCCGGATCCTCCGAACGACCACGGCCGGATCCGGCCGGCCACGGCCGGAGAGAGAGAGAGAGATGCCGGCACGGAGCGGGAGAGAGAGATACGCCGGCGCGGGAGAGGGTCGCCGGTGCGGGAGAGGGTCGCCGGCGTCCGGCGTGGGAGAGGCCGATCTCGCGGCGTAACCGGCGTTCGTGTTCGCGCCGGGAGAGGGAGAGAGGAGAGGAGGGAGAGAGAGAGGAGTGGAGGGAGGAGGGAGAGAGAAGAGGGAGGAGGGAAAATATATAAAGGAAAAAAAGTGGAAAGAAAGCGGGAAAAAGGGAAAAAAAAAGCGGGATAATGAAATTTTAATTACCGACGGTTTCGACCATCAAAAATATAAATAATAAATAATTTTATTTTATTTAGTTATATATAATATTTATTTTTTATTTTACCGACGGTTTGAACCGACGGTCAAAACCGTCGGTAATTGCGACGGTTTGAATATCCGTCGGAAATTGCGGCGGATTTACCCACGGTTACGACCTTCGGAAATTGCGGCGGATTTTGCGACGGATGGATATCCGTCAAAAATATCGACGTTCCTAATCGTCGAAAAATTAAATAATAATATAACAAATTATATAATTAATTTTTTTATTTCCGACGGTCACAACCGTCGGAAAATCCGTCGAAAAAATTTAATAATAATATTAAAAATATATAATTTATTTTTTTATTTTCGACGGTCCTAACCGTCGGAAAAGTCGTCGGAAATTGCGATGGATGGATATCCGTCGAAAATATTGACGTTCCTAATCGTCGAAAAAATTAAATAATAATATAATAAATTATATAAATTTTTTTTAATTTTCGACGGTCGTGACCGTCGGAAAATCCGTCGAAAAAATTTAATAATAATATTAAAAATATATAATTTAATTTTTTTATTTCCGACGATCGTAACCATCGGAAAAGTCGTCGGAAATTACGACGGATGGATATCCGTCGAAAATATCGACATTCCTAATCGTCGAAAAATTAAATAATAATATAAATTATTTCCGACGGTCATAATCATCGAAAAATTCGTCGGAAATGGAACCGTCGAAAAATCCGTCGCAAATAGCAACGGATTTAGAACCGTCGAAAATTATCCGTCGAAAAATCGCGATTTTCTTGTAGTGTAACCAAATTCATATTGCTCTAGAGGATTAAGAGAAAATTACTTTCACTTGTCCTTATGGTACCTTCGCATTTAAACGCATGCCCTTTGGGCTTTGCAATGCCCCTGCCACATTTCAAAGGTGCATGATGGCCATTTCTGATTTCATTGAGCGAATCATGAAAATATTTATGGATGATTTCTTTGTCTTCGGTTCCTCATATGATAACTGTTTGGATAACTTGATTGAAGTTTTGTCCAGATATGAAAAGGCTAATTTAGTATTAAACTGGGAGAAGTGTCATTTCATGGTACAAGAAGGCATAGTGTTCATAAAATCTCCTCTAAAAGCATAAAGGTAGATAAGGCAAAGATAGAGTGTGTTGAGATATTACTTCTATCAACTTCGGTGAGAGGAATCATGAGTTTCCTTAGGCATGTAGGTTTTTATCGCAGATTTATTAAAGATTTTTCAAAAATTATAAAATCACTATGTTCTTTACTTGCCAAGGATACTAACTTTGTCTTTGATGAGGAATGTTTACTTGCGTTTAACAAATTAAAACAGGAGCTCATTTCAACATCCATTATGACAGCACCATACTGGAGTCTCCCATTCGAGTTGATGTGTGACGCAAGTGATCATGCAATCGGGACAATGCTGGGACAGAAAAAGAAAGGATGCATGTCATCTATTATGCTAGCAGAACATTAGATGATGCCCAGCAGAATTACACCACGATAGAAAAAGAATTTCTCGCAGTTGTTTTTGCTTTGGATAAATTTCGTCCATATCTAATTGGTTCTAAAGTTGTTGTATTTATTGATCATGCAACCATTAGGTACTTAATGTCGAAGAAAGAAGCTAAATCACGTTTGATCCGATGGATTTTACTCCTACATGAATTCGACTTGGAAATTTGAGACAAGAAGGGCCTAGAAAACACTGCCGCAGACCACTTGTCAAGATTGGAAGGACCACGAGAAAATGAAAAGATCCCAATCAATGAGGCATTCCCTGATGAGATGTTACTAGCCATCGCCTCCTTACCTTGGTATGCCGATCTAGTAAATTATTTGTTAAGAGGCATAATTCCCCCTGATTTTTCATATCAACAACGTAAGAGGTTCACGTGGGATGCTAAACAGTATTTTTGGGAAGAACTATTGTTATATAGGTTTTGTGCTGATGGAATTATTAGGAGGTGCATTCTAGAAGATGAGGTTTTCGGAGTCTTGAACCATTGCCACTCATTATCTTGTGGAGGTCATTTCTCCATGAACAAAACGGTGTCAAAGATTACACAAAGTGCTATTATTGGCCAACCATGTACAAGGATGCAAAGAGTTTTGTAAGTTCTTGTGACATGTCAAAGGGTTGGCAACATTTCTCGAAGAAATAAGATGCCACAACAACCTATCATTGAGGTTGAACTTTTTTTTATGTATGGGGTATAGATTTCATGGGCCCTTTCCCCTCCTCTCATAACAACCAATACATTTTGATCGCAGTACACTATATCTCAAAGTGGGTGGAGACAATTGCTACCCCAAGAAATGATATCAAAGTGGTGCAAATTTTCTTGAAAAAGTATATCTTTTCTAGGTTCGGAGTACCTCAAGAGATTATAAGTGATGGTGGCTCTCACTTCTGTAATAAGCTCTTAGATGCACTATTGGCAGAGTACAATGTTAAGCATAAGGTCACCACACCTTATCATCCACAAGTCAATGGGCAAGTAGAATTAGCCAATAGGGAAACCTCATTCTTGAGAAAACCGTGGGAAATTCGAAAAAGGATTGGGCCTCAAGGCTTGATGATGCCTTATGGGCATATCGAACAGCGTTTAAAACTCCCTTAGGTATGTCTCCTTATCGTCTGGTGTTTGAAAAGCACTGCCACCTTCCTGTTGAGTTAGAACACAGAGCTTATTGGGCAATTAAATATTTAAATATGAATCTTCAACTTGCAGGTGCAAAAAGATTGCTCCAATTAAGTGAATTGGAAGAGTTAAGAAGAGAATCATATGAGCACTCCAAACTATATAAGGCAAAAGTAAAAGCATGGCATGACAAACATATTTCTCGTAAGAATTTTGAAATAGGACAATTTGTTCTGTTATTTAACTCAAGAATGAGACTTTTTCAAGAAAACTTAAGTCCAGGTGGTCCGGGCCATTTTAAATCACCAAGGTTTTGAAGAATGAAGCTGTCGAGATCATGAGTGAAGTTATTGGTTCTTCATGGTCAATGGACAAAGATTGAAGCCATATCTGTTGAATGAAGCACTTAAGAAGAAAAGTATCATGCTTTTGAATGATACACATTGACAAGGAAACTCCGTCGAACCAACGACGATAAACAAAAGTGTTTGTTGGGAGGCAACCCAAATTTATAATTCTTTTTTGTTTCAGCAATCTTTTTCAAAAAAAAGAAGAGAAGAGAATACGATGATGATATGATGTATTTTATTACAGAAATGAAGAAATCAGCGAGAAACATCTTCAATATGGTTTGGCCATAAAAATGAACCCACAGTCGTATCAATTGGCGCTGGGTCGTATCAGGCTTGCACGAGATTATATGGTCTGCCCATATTAGCTCACGATTGCACTATTCGAGAGATAATGGCCGTATTGCAAGCGCACTGGGAAATACGATCGGACCGTATTAAGTGGCGCCACATCGTAATTCTGACTTCGTACCCGTATTGATCAATACGGGCCAAAAATTGTGGGGCCCATTTTATCAGAAGGCCGTATTATTGCCAATCGGGCCATATCGATGGAGCCTTGCCCGTAATTTTGAGGATCTACGCGTCTTGATCAGCCGAAGAAGTATAAGTCAAATTTTTTTCCTTTTTCAATCCGATTAACATCTGATCTTCTCTAGGGTAATGTCGTCCATGCTTGATGCCGTCATGCGACCATCAACCGACGACTCCACCCCCCCCCCCCCCCCCCCGACGAACCCTTTCAATCGACAAGTTGATCTTTTCAGGTGATTTTCATAGTGACGCCGGCAACCCAGGTTGCCAGCGATCTTCCATCCTCCGGCGACCCTGGTTCTAGCGCCCTACATCAATCACCTTCCACACTCCGGCAATGACAACTCTCTATTGCTGTTGGATAGAGACTGCTGTTGGACAGAGACATCAATCTCCGACCACAACAACAAGCTCCGACCAACCTCCGACCACAACAGCAAGCTCCGACCAAACTCTGATCAAGCTCCGACCAACCTCCGACCACAGCACAATGACAACAACAAGCTATTTCCATTAGAGTTGAATCATTGTAGTGCAGAGAAAAGGAAAAACAAAGAGTTCATATCCGCTTTAGATCTTTTGACGCATACCAGGTGTTCGACCAATTGCCTCTGAACAATTTTGACTCCTATGGCACCAAAGACTCGTGGTGGATATCATCGACGCCCTCGTTCTACAAATCTAGAAGGTATTATCTTCAGAGACGACACACAAGAGAAGCATTATTTTATATTCAAGATAAGAGAATTGGTGAACACTCGATATTTAGACGAGAGGGCTATGAATGAGTTAGGTCTTCGAGATGATGTGGATAACCTGATTGATGCACTAGGAATGAAATATTTCATGTATACCAGATGGAAAACTTATGTCATGCCAACTCTAAAATTTTTGAGCTCATTGGAAGTCAAGATCCCACTCGCCGAATGTGATCCGGGTACACTCTCTTTCCGACTGTTTAACTCTGAATATAAACTTACTCAGGACGAACTGAATGATATTTATCAATTGCCGCGGCATGGAATACGTTTACATAAATACTGCACTCAGTTTGACAGGCGTTCAGTTTGGTATATTTTCATGCATCGTGACTATGACACTTCATCATCATGCAAGACATCAAAACTTCGAAACTCAGTCTTTGGTATTTGCTCAGGGTATAAGCATCAATAATATTTGGCCGAGGAGATAGTGATGGAGTGGTGCGCGATAGCGAGATGTTTTTCTTATGGGCGATGATAAAAAAGATGGATGTCAATGTAGGTGTCTTTGTAGCCAAACAATTACTCAAGCAAGCACATTCATCTACTGGTAAGATTGTTATGGGTGGTCTCATTACTCCTATTATGTTGTCACTTGGATTTAGTGTGAATGAACTTGAGGAAGCCCAAGGAGCATCCCGCATTAATTTGGAGACTTGTGTGAACATGAAAATGATTAAGTATGTGGGTGATCTTTATCATTTGACCTTCAAGGATTAAGAGTATACTCAACCCTTACCGGATGCAGAAAAGACTATTATTGTCAGACGAGCAAACTGGACTTTCCTAATGGCTGGGCTTGAGCAGTTGAGGCCTACTTATGCAGAATGGCATCACGATCACCCTACAACATATGATACAGAAGCTCCTCAGCAAGACATCCCCACTGCCACATTCGAAATAAGACAATCCTTAGGCACTCATTATGAAGCCCAATACGTCACTCATGTCGATATGCAACAACTTCTCCTAGGCCAAAGACAGCTCCAAGACCAGTTAGGCCAGATGGAATCATGCCAAGAATAAATCTATAATATAGTACACAGGATTAATACATGGCACATCGAGCGAGGTGATTGGCCGACTTCTGCACCCCCCGATTAGTGAAATTGTGAGATACCTTTTCTCCCAATCTAATTTTGTGGTTTTAGTGTGTCAAACATTAAGGACAATGTCTGTTTCAGGTTCGGGGGAAAAGGAGGTGAGTAAGAAGTGAAGTTAAGTAATGTGATAGTCAAGAATGTCCAATGGTCTGAGTCTAGTATTTGAGATTAGTAGTCTGGTTAAGTAATATTTCCTTCTGCATGTGTTGGGCTAAACCAGTTGTCATGTATGAACCCTTATCTTTTAATCAATGTGTTTGCTTGTCTGAGTATGCATAAGTAAGATATCATGTTACATACATATATATATATATATATATATATATAATGGGGTGCATGCTTTCATGTCTTTAAGGGAATAATGCATATTATCAAGCATGAATTAGGAAATATTATATATGACATTGTTGAACCCCTCTCAGATGATGGATTTATTTCGAACATTCCTGAAGAAGAACAAAAAAACATAATCAACTCTGACTCGGAATCAAAGTGAGTGACATGTACACTAATTGCGCACATAACTCTCCCTAGGATTTAACATCTGTACCCTCCTGCATTATGCTCAAATATGATATTTAGCATTGTAAGATAAATTATGTATTAAATTTGTGTTCCACAATTGCATTGCTCTTCTCTAGTAATTTGGGGAATGTTTTTATAACTTTTTTTTAAAGTAGAGTAATTTGGGGAATGTTTTTATAAATTTGTTTTGAAAGAAAAAAAAATCCCAAGTGCCTCATATATAAAAAAAATGAGAAAAACTATGAACAACTCCTCTTCTTCATAAATAACTACTCCTCTGTCACCTCACTTGAGGGAGATAAGAGTATGCCAAAAATGGCACCACTAGCAACCAAGTCGAGTATTCTCGAAAGAAAGATGAGGCTCATGCCCAGTGGAAGTTTTCTTTTTATTTGCAGTTCCCCAAATTACGAAAGAAAAGAAGTGACAAATATGGATTAAATGAAAAGAGGGGTAGTTGAACCCAAGGACAGGTAAATGTCCTCTAGATGCTTACATCAATATTGGGTATTCATGAAAGTGAGGTGTACGTGCGAAGTCATAGGGAGAATTATATGAATGATCAGTTTGCAGATAGCTTCATACGCATCCATAGAGCACATACTTCAGTGATTTAGAGCCTAGGGTTAATAAATTTCTAATTTGTAAATAATGTTCAAGTAAAGAAGTCTAAGAGCTGAGGAGATATCATGTCATTTATAATGTGGTCAGGACTCACCCTAAGTTTCTAATTTTTACTGGAGGACAAGTAAAATTTAGGTTTGGGAGAGTTGATAATTGAGTATTTATTCATTAATATTGATATAATTATAAGTTATACTTCTTATTTGATTATATATGTTGAAGATTTCAGAATTTACACCATTTCTTTACATGTTTCAGGGACTTCCGAATATCGATAAAAAGGTATAAAAACACCAGAAAATGAGGACAATACGACCAGCCCATATCAGCATCAAGATCAACCATATTGGACGTCGCCAGGCTGTATCACACTTGCACCAGAAAATACGGTCCGACCGTATTGAAGGAGAACAGACTGTATCAAGCAAATGACGGTCGTATTACACTCGCATTGGAAAATATGACCTGCCTGTATTGGTGACGTCGCGCCCGTATTGGAGTGACCCAAACCGTATCGTCTTAAAGAAGATACGGCCAAACCGTAGCGCAATTAATCAGACCGTATCATATGCACTTCGATCGTATTGGGCTGATTTTTGAGGTATTTTGGACATTCTTGTAACCCTAATTTGAGGGGACTATAAAAGATATTTTTGGAGACGAAAATGAGAGTCCAGACCTTGGTTTTGAGAAGATCAAGACAGCTGAGACGAAATATCATTTTTCTCTGCATCTCTTTCATGAACTCTTACGTTTCAATGATGATTTCTTTCTCTATACTTGGCTAAACGTCTTTTTCTCGGGTTTGATGAAACCTAGGGTTAATCTTTAGGGAATATTTTTATTGATCTGATGTGTTCTTTGTCTTTCATGTGCTTGACGAAATGCTTATATTAGATTGGTCACCTAATTAAGTGATATAAGATCTTCTTGATTACCAAAGTATTCCATCAAGATTAGTTCAAATGAATGACATGAAATGTATTGTTTTTTAAAAAATAAGGATAATCATTTTACTTATGAATCTTGGTTTATAATGTAATTAAAATAATTTAAATGACGACGAAAGTAGATGTTTATTATCTTAATTAGAATTGTGTTTGCTTGAAAAGGAAATGCATGACTTTTGAAAATTGAGTAAAACACTAATGATGTTATTATTTCTAAATTCCCTATGATCAATACTCAAGGTGGATTCGAAACTCGAGAACTTTTCTTCTCATTTGTTTCTCGTAATCAATTTTAGTTCTTTCTTGTCATTTTCTGCACTCATTTCGGCATTTTACTTTTACTTAGTTTTTATTTACCTTTATTTAGTTTTCATTATTATTTCACTTCTTTTTGACCGTTTAGATATCATTTAGAATCACATAATTCTAATACTTGAACTCTTCCATGCGGAACGATATTTTATATAGTACGATATTGACTCCGTATACTTGCAGGATATTTGTCAAGGACCACTCGAGAACAATATATGTTAGCTTCAATTCATACGATAAGATATGTAATGGAATATCTTATTGTACTAAGGGAGTGTTAGATTATCGAACTAATGTTATTTTATTCCAATCCAGTGATAAAGTGTACAATATTAAAATTATAAACAAGATTCGAACAACTACAAATCTCTATTTTTAGTAGGAACAATATTTTTGGTTCGAACCAAACATACCATTCGCCACCAATAAGGTAGCATTGAACCTTAGCAACTATTAGTGAACAATTTCGAATTATTCATATATATATGACATATTTAGAATTTAACCTATGATTAATCCCAGGATTGAAGCCCAAAATTATGGCCAACTCCATGACTCGATGCGGAGTTTTTCAACTCGTTCGAATCGGAAACATAGCCTATTTTGGGAAGATTGCCCGAGTTTTTCGTATCACCATCCGAACGAAACATGTGACCGATTCCAGGTCTGGGTCTGGAGTCCTTCATGTCACCGTTCAGATTGAACATATGATCAATTCCGGACCTCGACGCCGAGTTCTTCGTATCATCATTCAAATTCAACTTATGACCAATCCCAGGACTCGGCCCGGAGTTCATCACCTCAGCATTCAAGTTGAACCTATGGCCAATGCCGGGACTTGGTACAGAGTTCTTCATGTCGTTGAAGCCAACGGCGTGGTGATGGCCAACTCCCGGACTGGGGCCGCTGGACTTGACCTCGTCGAGGACTAATCCGCCCATCCGACCGTCACCTTCATCCCCAAGCCACTCATCGGCACCTCTAATATTCTCCTCCCCCTTGAGAGGCCTTGCCCTCGCCGTGGACAAGGTGCGACCCGTGATCAGAAGTACGGCCAACCAAAGCCCATATTGCACCCGCTTAGATGGCGTTGGTGTCATGGCCATGATCACCGGCGTGAGTTACTTCAAGTAGGAATATATAGCTCCTTAGCTGGAGGACAAATGAAGCTGTGAGCCTCTAAGTTAGTGGCGCACTAGTTATGATATGCATGCATGCATGAATACATGTATTGCAGCTGCTTTATTTATACAAGCCAGGATGCCTTCGATTTGACCAGAGCATCCCGTCGTGTAAATAATGGAGTGCCAGTCTTGACCGCATCTACATCCCAACACACATCAATATGATGCTCGGCGGGGGCTACGGAAGCCACAAGGTAGCTGCATATATGTATAGAGAGAGACTCGGATTTGCATGCATAGGGATGCTTATGATGCTATAGAGAGAATATATTCTACAAAAGGCGGGTAAATTACACCAAATGCCCTCCAACTTTAAGATTTGTTCAGCGATACCCTCCAACTTCATTTTGTAACACAAATGCCCTTTATCTTTTAACGCATTTCACCCGATGCCCTCTTTACCTGGGATAGCCGATTTTCCGATTTTTCATCGACGTGACGTCCACATGGCCATCTCCTCTCTCCTCCATGCAAATAGTCGTCCGACGTGGCATGCTCCGACGTGGCACATAAAATTACACCAATGCCCTCCAACTTTAAGGTTTGCTCAACGATACCCTTCAACTTCACTTTATAACACAAATGCTCTTCATCTTTTAATACATTTCACCCGATGCCCTCTTTACTTGGGACAGTCGATTTTTCATTTTTTGTCGACGTAACGTCCACGTGGTTATCTCATCTCTCCTCCATGCAAATAGCCGTCTGACATAGCATGCTTCGACGTGGCACCACATATTAAACCATCCTACTTACCGTAAGT
Source organism: Pontederia crassipes (assembly GCA_030549335.1). Taxonomy (NCBI): domain Eukaryota; kingdom Viridiplantae; phylum Streptophyta; class Magnoliopsida; order Commelinales; family Pontederiaceae; genus Pontederia; species Pontederia crassipes. Next base: position 46,125,644 of record CM060190.1, read on the forward strand.
TGACACACTCGCTTTTAAATTATTTTCTTATTTCCCTTTTTTGCTGTCGTTCGCATGAAACCTCCTTCGCCGTTCGCTCTTCTTCGTCGTTCGCCTCCTTCATCGTTTACTTTTCGCATTCGTCGGCGCTGTCTTTGCTCAAATTGGTGTAATTTTATGTGCATTTGGTGAGCAAACTTTAAAGTTAGAGTACATTTCACCCAATGCCCTCATTACCTTGGATAGTCAATTTTTTTATTTTTCGTCGATGTGACATCCACGTGGTCATCTCCTCTCTCCTCCACACAAATAGTCATCCGATGTGGCATGCTCCGACGTGACACATAAAATTATACCAAATGTCCTCCGATTTTAAAGTTTGCTCACCAAATGCACATAAAATTACACCAATTTGGGCAAAGATGACGCCGACGAACACGAAAAGTGAACGATGAAAGAGGCGAATGACGAAGAAGAGCGAACGACGAAGGAGTGCGAACGATGAAGGAGTGCGAACGACGAATGATGTTTCATACGAACGACGAAAAAGAAGAAAATAAGAAAATAATTTAACAGTGAGTGGGTCAAATTATGGTAAGTAAGATTATTTAATATGTGGTGCCACGTCGAAGCATGTTACGTCGGACGGCTATTTACATGGAGGAGAGATGAGATTACCACGTGGATGCTACGTCGATAAAAAATCAGAAAATCGACGATCCCAGGTAAAGAGGGCATCGAATGAAATGTATTAAAAGATGAAGAGCATCGGGTGAAATGTATTAAAAGATGAAGGGCATTAGTGTTACAAAGTGAAGTTGGAGGGTATCGCTCAGCAAACCTTAAAATTGGAGAGCATTGGTGTAATTTTATGTGCCACGTCGGAGCATGCCACGTCGGAGCGTGCCACGTCGGACGACTATTTGCGTGGAGGAGAGAGGAGATGACCACATGGACACCACGTCGACGAAAAACTAGAATACCGACTATCACAGGTAAAAAGGGCATCGGGTGAAACACATTAAAAGATGAAGGACATTCATGTTACAAAGTGAAGTTGGAGGATATCACTGAGCAAACCTTAAAGTTTGAGGACACTAATGCTGAAATTTGTGTGGAATAAATATTACGACTGTTCATTAAAATATAGCATTTATTCTCAAAACTATGTTTAAAATGTTTTGTGCAGATAAAAATGGTTGGAGAAATTTTAATATTCTCATTTTTATTCCTCTGATATATATTACTGAATGGAGATAAAACATCCAAAACTGTTCTTTCCATGTTTTTGAACCATACTCTAGCGGCCAAATGATATCCTAAAATGGTACATGCAAAATTCTTGCAGCGACCAAAAGTAAAATATTTTTTTTTGGAAAAAAAGATAAAATGATTTTTCAATTCATTGTACTCTCGTTTAATAATTTCGGTAACTTTCTTGACATTTACATTTAAAAATAATTTCTTGGCTTTAGGTCATTTACTTCCAACATTTGATAAATTAATTAGCTTAGGCTCCGTTAATGTGTTCAATTGGTAACATGCAAACGTTGTTGAAGAATCCACGGTTATTTAATAATAACTCACGAAGCTGCAGCAGAAACACCACTTTGGAGGCCTCCATTTTTAAATGTGGAGAAATGGAAGGTTGAAGTCGGTAATTAAATAAATAAAATATTAAATATATTACATATTATATATAACTTTATTAATTTAATTACTCATGATTGTATTCGTCAGAAATATTAATAATAAAATATTAAACATAAACTTTATATTATAATATATATAACTTTATTATTAATTTAATTATCAACGTCCTGTTCGTCGAAAATATTAATAATAAAATATTAAACATACACTTTATATTATATTATATATTATATATAAAATATACTTTATATTATACCATATATAACTTTATTATTAATTTAATTATCGACGGCTCCGCTCATTGAAAATATTAATAATAAAATATTAAATATATACTTTATATTATATTATATATTAAACATATACTTTGTATTATATCATATATAAATTTACTATTAATTTAATTATCAATGGCCCTGCCCATTGGAAATATTATAATAAAATATTAAACATAGACTTTATATCATATATAAATTTATTATTAATTTAATTATTGATGATAATTAAAGATATACTTTATATTATATGATATATAACTTTATTATTAATTTAATTACTCAATAATTATTGACGGGTCTCTATTATATTATATATAAATTTATTATTAATTTAATTACTGAGGGATCATGCCGTCAATAAATTACCATCGATATTTCTGAAGTATTTTTCTTTCTGTCATAAATTTCATCAGAAATTGCAAAGGATATTTTATTCGTCAAAAACTATGTATTGAAAATTCATAATTTTCTTTTAGTGTATATAGTTTCTATTGGCATTATTAGTAGTTTGATAAGCGGATAGCGGTTTAACTAGCGTATGATGATTAGCAATTAGAAGTTGTAACAAATATGTGATAAATTTAGAGATAGAATTAGCTGATGAATATAAAACTATCTTCAATCTCATTGAATTTTGATCTTATATGTTACCTATGTATATATTCATATACTATATGTTAGCTACATTATATGTATTACCTACATATATATTCCTATACCATATGTTACATATGTGCATTATAGATAAATTATTTTTATATTCTTAATCATGGAATTATGAGAGTTGAACTAAGTGACACTATTTAGTGCCATCGTATAGATGCAGTGGCGGCGATATCGTGTTCCAATAACGCATATTAGTTGTCACATTAGCAACACAAGTCATGTCATTGCTAATTTAAAGTTACAAATGCATCGATTTAGCATCTCCTTTTGCCGATGTTATGTTGGCGTCTCAAACTACGAAGTATTTGATGTTGATACAGGATGAATGAAGAATGGCAAAGAAAGTTTGCAAAGGCAAAAGTTAATAGACTTTCGAAGTCTGAGGTGCACATCCACATAGACAGCTCCATTCGAACTTTTTATAAATACAAACTTTTTATCTTATACTTATTTTATAAATACAAAAACTTTATCACACGAGGAACAATAAGGTGGTACTGTAGACTCACGGTCTACGAGGTCATATATAAGAGCAGGAAGACCGGTCACGCGTACTGCTCGTAGAGTTCTGGTAACTTGGTAAGTATCATCATATGTTCACTTGGTTGTTCACATTAGCATAAATGATTTTTCAAATATACAATGTTTAAATTTTTTGGGATGCATATGATTAGAAGATGACTGAGAAGTACAAAGATGATCTTAGTACTCAACCATTAGGTAACGTATTTCCAAAATGATTCACATTTTTAACGTTATAACACTTTGTGTGTTTATATGTTTTTTTATATTATATAATTTATAATGTTATATATAATTTGTCTATTTTGTAGATGACACTACTATTTGGGAGAAGGGGACTGGGTACGACACGAGGAGGATACTTGCGTGACATAAGCACAACTGTTCAAATTCTTACGAGGAGCGGAGGATATGCAGATGACTCATATGCTCCGAGTTCATCCACTGCACCTAAGCTCACGTTGGACAACATCAGGACTCATCTCATAGCAGCTAGCTCAACATTTGACTCTTATTTTGCAGGCGATCAAAAATCGTGCTTTAGCCACACACTCAGTCCCCATGTGACTAAGGACTGAGTACGTCGGACGATGATAATTATTTAGGATAGAAACTTTTTTATTATGTATCTTTGATATATTTTTTTATGATGTGTGATATCATTTTGCTATCTTATTAACTCTTTTATGATGGTTATTACTACTTTTCTTTAATATTATTGTTATCAATGTGAAGAATGCATTATATAATTTGTATGGTGTGAGAAGGGAACAAAACGATTGGAATGGAGTAAAAATATTAATATTTAATGTCTCCTTAGTGTCGCATTAGCGATGCAATGTGATTAGATGCTATTTCAAATATATCTCAATTAGCATCACTTTAGCGTCTTTCTAGTGTCGCACACTTTGACGTCACATTAGCGTGACAAATGAAACACAACATCATGTTAGCGTCACATTAGCGTCTAAGCGATGTCACATTAAACAAAAGTTTAGCGGCACCTTAGCATCTAAGTAACGTCACCGTGTTCTTTGCCAACTAAGCGTGATCCTCATGACACTTTCCGCCTCATGATCTTCGCAATAGCGTCAACTTGTAGCGCTAGTAGCGTTGCGCTTGTCGTCAATGTCGTTGCGATGTTAATAGCTATGAACATCGACGTCTCCATCGTGTGACGTCATATCGATGCTAATATGTGACTATTTCTTTTAACCTGCTTTAGCGTCGCCTCAGCGATGACACGCCTGCGTCACCAATTGAAATTTAATCATTTCTTTTAAGGTTTTACCATTCCTATTTTCTATTTTGGATTGAGTTCTCCGTTAGGATTGTCCTAATTAAAGGCAAGTTTTGATAATAACAAATTAATTGTCTTGAAGGTATTTAGTATCCGAGTGAAGAGGTTTACGTCATGCTCTTATTCACAATTAACAACATATGATACTTAGTACGAGGAAAAACATCATCATCATCATCATCATCATCATCATCATCATCATCATCATCATCATCATCATCATCATCATCATCATCATCATCATCATCATCATCATCATCATCATCATCATCATCATCATCATCATCATCATCATCATCATCATCATCATCATCATCATCATCATCATCATCATCATCATCATCATCATCATCATCATCATCATCATCATCATCATCATCATCATCATCATCATCATCATCAAGTAAGGTGCATATAACTTTTCAATGACCCTTATAATCGCACAATAGTAATAAAGGACGTTGCAGTTTTTAGTCCCATCAGAATATACATATAGGATATTTAAATTACAGAAGAGCATTATATTTAAATTACAGAAGAGCATCCTTATGATATTACTAACTAAACCATTATCATTGATGCCCGCATGTAACACTACAACTTACAAGAGCTGCGATCTTATATAGTATAAATCAAAATGAAAGAATAATGAAATCTATTATTGAAATCCAACTGTTATATATACTGAGGAATTCTCTGTTTCAGTGGCCATCTCCGGGGCTCGGGCCTGAGTTTTTCATGCCGCCGTTCAAGCTGAATCCGTGGCCGTCTCCGGGACTCGGGCCCGAGTTCCTCATGCCATGGAAGTCGACGAACCGGTGATGGCCTACTCCCGGACTCGGGCCGCCGGACTTGACCCCACGGAGCACCAACCCGGCCATCCAATCTCCGTCGTCGCCGAGCCATCCGCCAGCTCCTTCCCCGGCAGCAGCCATGAGAGGTCTCGCCCCTCTCGCCGTGACGACCAAGGAGTAACCCACGACCACCAGTAACAGAAAACAAAGGTGAGGAAACTTGGGAGATGATCTCTCGGCAGCCATGACTGCTACTGATCGAGAGATGAGCAGCTACAAGACTACTATTAATATTTAGCTTTACGTCTCTGATCAATTAGCTGTGGAGTTTATACTCGGTGCATGTAGTGGTAGTTCATAGTTCCTGCAGTTATATACAGGCCTCGAACTCGAAGGTGCATGGCAGTTCAGTGAGATTTAGATTTGACCAGATCGAGGCGCCGCCATTTCTCAAAGGCACGTGTCTGGTTCCGGGTGCGTGGGAAGGTGGCTAAGGAAACCTGCAGGTTGTTACCAGTTTGAAGAATATATGCTGGAAACAAAAAAGAGACAAAAAGAGAACTTTCTCGTCGGTAGAATGGGGAAATAACAAATCCAAAACCAAATTCTTTTGTAAGTAGAAATTTTAGACTCCGGGATCTAATTTGAGATGTGTGCGAAGAAAGAATTTGGGATGCATCATGCATATTGCCCTTAGTGGAGGATGATGCATGCATATAGCTAATTAATAAACCAATAATTATTCGACTCATGAGACTAGTTGGAGAAGATATGCATATGTCTTGGAGGGTATCGCATGTAAAAACTAAACCACTAATTTTAATAAAAATAGTCTATACAAGATTACGGCTAAGTTTTATAATATGGAGAAAGATATGATTCTGCGGGTGTACAACCATCACCACCACCTAGAATTAATCTTAGTTTTATAATTATATTTTAATACAAAATGAAGTAAATGATTATATATTCTTTTTTAGACTATTTATGTCAAGGGGATAGTTTTACGCCAAGAAAGTCGATTTAATTACAAAGATTAAATTTTAACTATATATATTTTTTGCTTTGGAGGAGAACAAAATTCAAGAAAATCATGATTTTCATGATTCAAATTAATTATTGTAGATAAAATTAAATATTTTTTAATTCCAAAATAAATGAAAATCAATCTTATATTTATAATTAAACCCAAAACTAGGTAAAATAAAAAAAAAACTTTAAATTATGATGCTATGATTAAGAAGTCATTATTTATGAATTACAAAATATATTGTTCATAATTATATAAAGATTAATCATAATTAATTTTATAGCTGAATTTGAAAACAGGTAAAAACATCCTTGAATTCTATTAAAAATCCTAAAAATGATCAGTACAGCATTGAGTGTCTATTAATTATATAACTCGTGGGTATGGACATTGTAAAAAAGAATAATTATATAATGCATAAGTAAATATATTTTTATAGTGGTTAGATATAAGTCAAAATAGAGGTGATCTCAAATCTAAATAATTTTTAAGAAAAAGAAGATTAGATATGACAAAATAAGTTGATTTGAAGTAATAGCTTTTGACGTAGATTCAATGATGTACAATGTACTTAAAATTGTAAAATAAAAAATGATTAAAAACAAAAATTGAGCATTTGTGACGAACGCGAAGGTCTTTCTAAATTTATGTACGAAGGTTAAAATTTTATCTCACTTTTATTCATATAAATTTCACTCGACAGCGGTCTTTTTGCTTTTCGTCTTATTCACGCTAATCGAATTTTACCACGTTGTGTCTTTGTATTTATATTCTTTTTATTTTATATGCTTCTTTGACTTAAATATTCATCGATACTAAATAACTAATAGTCTAATATCACATGACATGCTCATATTCTAAAATTTATTTTATTTTATTAAAACTCCTTTTATTCATTTCAATTCTTCGAAGTTAACTAAAAGAAGGATGTAATAAGATAATGAAATATCTGTACTGAAAATAAAAGATTATTAAATAAAAAATGTAAATTTAGTTTAATAGGATACTTTCGGTTCCTTTTTTTTCATATATTTTTTTAGAGGCAAATGGAGATGGAAAACACTTTGTTACATATATGAATCTCGTCGTCATATACTGGCTGTCATTGGACAGTCTGTAATAATGTTCATCAAACAATTTAAATATGGTGATAATTTTCTTTTAACTTAATCCATTAATATCTTCGTAAAGATTTACTCATATTATCTTGCTATTTTTCAACAAAAAAAATGAATTATGAATTCATCTTAGAAAATATTCAAAGAATTAAATATATTATCATCCAATTCAATAGACGATGGAAAAATTATGAGTGAAAGTAGTTCAGATCGAGTTGGATTTTTTATCTAAAAAAATTAATCGTTACTTTTTGAATCAATTTTTAAAATTAAAACATTCCTAAAACTATTTTGAAAAATAAAACCACCCTCTAGCGAGTCGGTTTTTTGAGATCCTATTTTTATATAATTATATTTTAAAAATATATTTAATAACTTAAAATTAATATAAAAATACTCAATTTTATATTAAATATTAAATATGCTACTAAAATTTTAAAGTTATTAAATTAGAGTTTGATAATGTGATAGAAAAGTATGAAATTTTATAAAAAAAATATATATCTATAATAAAAGAATTAATAACATAGGTATTAATTATATAAATAAAAAATCATAAATAAAAAAAGGCTTCACGGCCCTACGATTTTTTCGGGTGGGACTCTATTTTTAGCGGATGGATTTTAATTTATTAAAAATTATCCAAAATTATATTTGTATTCCTAATTGTTTATTTTTTTCGTTTTGATCTTTTCGGATCGAATATATTTTTTGAGTTGGTCGAATTTTTCTTACAAATTCCTCTTTCTTACAAACTCTTGAGTGTAGGAAGATATCACTCTCAGGATTCTGTTCTTAAATTACTTTATTACAAAGGAGACCTACATTTGAGAAAATAAATGAATACATAATTTTTATTGATGAAATTTGATTTTTTTTTAAATCTACATGTAATACCATTGCACCGCGTCCTACTACTTCAGTTTTTCTTCTTTTTTTGTGAAAATAAATTATTGAGAAAAGTTTTAGGAGTGATTTGAAACATAGAAGGAACATAATCTAGAGTATATGAATGTTCGAAAGGGGAATTCATTTCTTCAAGAGGCAGCCTCTTTCTTTTGTCATCATTATTATTATTTTTTGTTCGACTTTTTTTCTCATTATCAAATAGTGAAAAATGGAAAATTCATTTCCTAAAAAATACTTTTAATAAAACAACTTGAGCGAGGTTGTGTTTTTGGGATGGATTTTTGCCACAAAATTTTTAAAAAGTCCACTTGCTTTGTTCAATGGAATGTTTGATTAAAAAAAATAAGTAACTTTTATTGCAGGCCAATTGTCTTTTTGTTTTCTTCTTTTGGTTGCCATTGCTGTGAGATAAAGGTGTTTTTAAGAACAAGCTCTCATATTTTTTTTCTAAAATTTCAATCTCCTCAAATGAAGCCTAAGTTATCTCGAGGACATTTAATTACACTTATAAACCAGTCAAAATAATTTATAAACAGTTTTAAATTTTTTCTCATAAAAAAGAGAGAATAAAATTGATAAAAACTTTTTTATTCACTTATAAATCAGAAAAATAAGTTGAAAAAATTGATCAATTTGAAAAGTATTACTTTTCTTTTAGAACATACATATTATTTTTTCACATATTTAATCCTTATAATATTAAAAAAAGTTATCATTTGATCAAAATAATAACTTACATTTTTGTATTACCAAAAACGTAATTACTTATTTTTTCAATCAATTTGAATTATTAAATTACTTACTAAAACTTTAACTTGTATATGCCGAAAGCCGTTTAGTTCGGGCGCACGTAAATGCTGCAGAGTGCAGCGTTCGACCCAAATCAAACACGTTCGCCGCCTCATGCCATTTCAACGCCCGCGCGCCCAATCCCCCGCCCTCGCCCTCGTCTTCTTCTCCACTCTTGCCGACGCCCACGGACCCCGCCACCACCGGCTCCTCTCGGCCTCCGAAGACGAGTGTATCGCCTCCCTGATCCGGTCATGCTCCGACGCGAGGGCCCTGCGCTGCGTCCACGCCCAACTCCTCAGGTCCTCTGCCGCCGTCCCCACGTCGTACACCCTCCCCAAGTTGCTATCCTCCGCCGCCGCGCTCTCCCCCTCCTACGCCCGCCGCCTGTTCGACCAAATTCCCAACCCCGCCGCCTTCTCCTGGAACAGCATGATCCGCGGCTTCTCCCTCCTTCCAGACCCCTCCAAAGAGCCCATCTCCCTTTATCGCCAGATGCTGCAGCGAGGTTATGCGCGCCCCAACAGCTTCACCCTAGCTTTCACCCTCAAAGCTTGTGCGACGGTCTCCGCGTTCGCCGAGGGTCAGCAGATCCACTGCCATGCGCTTCGTCGCGGTCTCGTTTCGAGTGCCTTCGTCCAGACCGGACTGCTCAATTTCTACGGGAAGTGTGAGATGATCTCCGCCGCGAGGTCCGTGTTTGACGAAATTCTGGACAGGAATCTGATCGCCTGGAGCTCGATGATCAGCGGGTACGCGAGGATGGCGATGGTGAATGAGGCATTCGGACTGTTCAGGGAGATGCAGGAGGCGGGAATTGCTCCTGATGAGGTCACCATGGTGAGCGTCATCTCCGCCTGTGCCAAGGCTGGTGCATTGGACCTTGGGAGGTGGGTGCACACGTTTGTTGAGAGGAAAAGGATTGAGGTGGATCTCGAACTCGGCACTGCTTTGATTGACATGTATGCCAAGTGTGGCTCGATAGGAAAGGCAAGAGAGGTGTTTAATGGAATGGCAATTAGGGATACTATGGCATGGAGCTCAATGATTGTTGGACTGGCTATTCATGGTCATGCAAAGGATGCCTTGGAACTTTTCTCTAAAATGTTAGACTGCAAGGTAAATGATATCACAAAGTGGATAAATTTTACTTCATGATTTGGTAAAAATAATATTATTTAACATGAATTTTTTTTCACTGTTCGCTGGTAAATTTTTTAATTTCTTATCTCCTATTGAAGAGTTCCGAGTCTTTGATGAACAGATCGGTGTTCTATTTTGTGATCTCAACTACATTTTATGATAATGAATTACAAAATCTTTACCATAGCTTGCCAGAAGTACCTAAGCATTATTTCTGAAAAGCACTTTATCCTATAACAAAACTGAAAACAAGGCACCATTCTACCTGTACATATTGTTTTTTAGCCTGTAATCTAATTCGTTTCTTACACTTTAATTTTGATTTTTGGCCAAGTCTTCTAGGCAGTGTTTCTGAATTATGACCTCATCTAAACTATAGGACACCTAACATACAATTCGAACTAAGTGGTCAATGTTTGATTCAGTTGATAGTGATAATCAATAACATGTTAACTTTTACTAGAGTGGATCTAAGACCCTATGTTTAGTTCTAGAAGATTAATCTGTCACTGCATTACCTTATGGTGTTGACTCTTTCTTGCTCACATGGATTACCTAATGATATAAAACAGTTAATTTTATTTTGGAAATTCTTCTCAGGTGAAGCCTAACCATGTGACTTTCATTGGTGTGCTATCAGCCTGTGCTCACAGTGGTGTTGTCAGTGATGGCAAACGCTTTTGGGTTACTATGCATAATCTGGGAATTGAACCATGGATGGAGCATTATGGTTGCATGGTAGACCTTCTTTGTCGTGCTGGTTTGTTAGAGGAAGCTTATTCATTTGTAACCGCTATGCCTATCTTACCAAATTCTGTAATTTGGAGGACACTTCTAGTGGGATGTAAGAGTGATAGGACTTTTGATAAAGCAGAAACAGTCACGAAGCAACTTCTGGAATTGGAACCACTGAATGCGGAGAATTATGTACTTCTTTCAAACTTCTATGCATCTAGGCACCAATGGGACAAAGTGGCCTACATGAGAAAGAAGATGAAGGACCTTGGAGTGAAGGTTATCCCAGGGCGCAGTTCTACTGAGATTGATGGCTTTGTACATGAGTTTATGGTAGGTGATGATTCACACCCTGAGATCAAGCAAATAAGGGAGGTTTTAAAAGACATTGCAGATCGAGTCCGGCAAGCTGGACATGCACCATGGACTTCAGCAGTCCTACATGATGTGGGTGAAGAAGAAAAAGAAATAGCTCTATGCGAGCACAGTGAGAGGTTAGCTATTGCGTATGGCATGCTGAAAACTGAAGCACCAGTTATAATTCGAGTTGTGAAGAACTTGAGAGTTTGTGGGGACTGTCATGAGGTGACAAAGGTTATAAGTCAGATATTTGATAGAGAGATCATTGTGCGGGACCGTGTTCGGTTTCATCAATTCAAAAATGGAGTTTGTTCTTGCAATGACTTTTGGTGATGTCTTGTCTATAAAAGGCTCTTTCCAGAAGAAGTGCATGATCACTTTGTCTTTGTAAAGCTACTTTATCACAATAGAAGTAGGCCAATCCTGTTGCTGCATGTGAGAAGTCCTCTAACATTTCAGAATGTGCATCAATGGACTAGTTGATGAACAGCGAATTATATGTCAGCAAAGGTGCACGAAGAGGGGAATATATAGGTACAAGTTTAGTATATGGTACATAAAGGCTGGAATATTGCTTCATTTGTTCTGATCAAACATTTTGAGGTAAAGTTAATTCAGTTTTGTTTTTAGTTCCCTCTCCAAAACTTTGTGAAATTGTTTGTACTTAATTAAGCAAGCTTTCTTTGAAATATTCAATAAAAGGGTTTATTTCATATATTATAGCTATTTGATGCAGTAGTTGACAAACAACTGTGAATGTCAGTCTAAAAGAATTTGCATGTCATTGTCATATTGCCATGTAAGGTTAAAAATCATGATGGAATGGTGAAAGAACCTGTCTTACCGATTTAATATTGAGAGAAATAATCATAAAACTAAAATTCTGAATCTTTAAGTCTACTGAAAACGTTTGTGTAACAACTTTTATCAGATTCTATGAATTTCAACTTTTTAGTGATTCCTTCTTTTTTAGTATGGCTCGAAGAGTTAAAGGGTGTTGCTACTATAAATTTGACATACATGGTTCAAGACTTGGGAATCCCACCATTATACATGTTAAGATTATATGCTTTTGTGTTTACTTAATTTTGTAACACAATACCCTTTCAAATAATTTCATCAACCTCCTCGAAAATAGTAGTTTTGTCGAATCGCATTTGTTAGAATCTTTAATTCAGTAAACTATAGATTTTACTTTGTCACGTAGTTTCTCAAATTCACCTTTGTGACAATAAATTTTGTCACTCTCATTTTTGTTGTGCTTCATATATCTGTTGAATTACCTCCATTTTGAAAGAGAACATGATATTTAAGCATGCTAAATTATATTTGATTTGTTATTTAGATACAAAATCCTTTTAAACATTCATAGGACAACTCCCTCTCAAAAGAAAAAAAAATCATAGAACAACTCCTTTATGAGTTTTGTTTAGGTTTACCTATGTTGTTGGTCCAAAATTGTTACAATTATATCTTAGGAAGACATTTTTCACATTTTTAACAACTACGATGTTCTCCTAAAAAAAAAAATACGACGTTCTTTTCTTATTTTTGTTTTGTGTGCATGTGAAGTTCTAGGCCTGCCAGTTGAGATTCATATCTCAACCCTTAAGCCATAGATACATACTTAAACCTGAAAGTGCACTGCACTTTAATTTATTAGCAAATTTACACAGATAATGGTCTCACCTCTCATTTGGCGCTCTCGATTGCTGCTGAAAGTCAAGATCTTTGCTCGGCTTCTACGATATGAGCGGATCCTTTCTAGAGTTTATAGGGCGAGGTGGGCATCACATGCAGATACCTCCTGTGTTATGTGTGGGGAGGCGGAGGAGGATGTGATGCATCTTTTCTTCAGATGCGGGGTGTCTCGCGAGGTATGGTCTCGGACGACTATTACTGATGGCGTCCTCCTGACGGCGGAGGACTTTTAGCAGGAGGAGGCCTGGCAGATAGAGACTGGGTTGGAGACTTCTTGTAGCGACCTTTCTAGTCGGTGCCTGGGCTATTTGGCTCCAGCGCAACCATGTCATTTTTTGCGGGGAGAGATGTCAGGTGGACAATATTGTTTACCGCATGTTTTAGCTTCTTCGGGAGTGGGGTTTTGGGTAGCACCTGTTCGTCTTCTTTGGAGAGCGTTTCACTTGTATATGATGTTTCTTTTTGGTGATATATATATACACGGATGACAACCAAACTGGTGGTCATCCTTTCTCTTCTCAAACAAAAAAAAATGATCTCACCATAATATTTTCAAATTGGAGTTTGAAGTAGGGGAAAGAACCGTGAAGTCACACAAATAAAGGAGGATGCATTTAATTCACATAGTCTTCAAGTTTACTTCATACCACATACTACATTCGAATATATGAAAGTCAAATATAAATATTCTGATTTGCATATTTTGGAGTCTACATGCAACTATTTTGTTTTCAGGGTTTGGAAACTAATTTATTGGTTACCTACGACGATTGTCTTCATGTAGGTTTGAGTGAATCTTTCCAATTTATAATAATCTAGCTAACAAAATCAGACAATAGTTTATAATTAAGAGAATAGATTGCCCACATTGAAGTGGAGAATAGGCTTACATGCAGCCTAGCATCCCCAGGAAAAAAAAACACGACTTAGTGTAGATTTGAAGTCAATAGAAATAACAACTTTATTCAAATTGCAGAAAATAAAAAAATAGTTTCATCTAGTATGAACTTGGGAAAACCAGATGGCAACTACTTTAAATGGTCATCCTAAAAAAAAATAAAAAGAAAAGAAAAAAAGAGCTTGTAAAATTGCTTATTGAACTTGTTATAAAGAACATGTCCTGTGTAAGGTTAGAATAAAATGTTTAAGTACATGGATTTTTTTTTTCATTTTGACAGGGAAAAAAGATGGTTAACGAAAGATGATGCCATCCATGTTTATAATATTAAGGTAAAAATATATTAATTTTGTCAAAAATCAAATATGAGTGACTGTATGACCAACAAAGACACTTTATAAAATCCCATAAAAAGGATATACGAACCCAACCCTATGGATTAATATGCCCTGTCTCTCAAAAAAGAAAGGTGCTCTCTCCAAATGCTATCCAGGCAAAGTGATTGATGAACAATGTTCTCAACATTACAATTCTTGCTATGGGTCCAAATATTCCATAGGACAAGTGGAAGAACCCATTCTGATGGATAAGATAGCTGTGGGTAGCTTTGTCCTGCATAACCCCATATGAAGCTCCTCCAAATCCCTCTAGTTGTGGGATACCCACCGCAACCAAATGCCCTCAAGCCGCTAAAGCACAACACAATTAAAGAAGAGGAGAAGATGTCCTCCTCGGCCGAACCAGATATCCACAACTTACATCAAATCCACATGGCCATCTAGTGATACACCCTCATGAGGTCCTTGCCTATCTGAATTGACTTTGATTTTTTATTCTCATGCCGCATGGACTCCAAATCACATGATTTTCTAACCTCATGTTCTTTTTTCTCTCCCCATCCGCCGAAAAGATTTGAATGTATATCTCTCTCCCACCACATATCTCCTATACACCAAGCCAAACCAGCTCATTGAGAGCTTAGGTGCCAACTTGAGAGATGGTCACATAGAAATGCCAGCTCTCCTGTCTGTTGATCTCAGAGGATGTAGTATTTTGATGCCTAAATCCCACTGATGCCATATTGTGATCGACGACAAGACTCAGCAGAAAAGTGGGCAGATCTTGATGGACACATGAATGTTGCTCAGTTTTCTAAAGTTGTATTTTACTTAAATACATGCCACATTTATGTTTTAGTTAAATTTCTTATAAATCATACTATGAAATAGGGTAATTTATTTAACAGTACGAGTTCGTGAAAGATTCTGATATTTGAATTCTTCATGTCTGCCAGACAAGCAATGATCATTGAGGATCTAAGGCTTTTGGCACAATGACAAGCATTCAACTGCATGATAAAAAAACAATTCTCGCTTTTGAACTCCTCAAAAAAATTCTCGCTTCTGAACTCCTCAAAAAAACTATCCTTGGACACACTGAGGAGTAGATTTTTCTGGCATTGTTGTGACTCGGACAGGCGCGACATACACCTCGTCGCATGGCACATTGTTTGTCGCCCCACATCGATGGGCGGTTTGGGCGTCAGAGATCTTCGCTACACTAATCCCTCCTGGCCCGGTGGGTGGGGCGAATTATGGCGCCTGACGATAGCTTATGGCGATCGGTCTTCACCTCTTGCTATGGGTGTGACATGTCTTGGATTCTAGGATCATCCTCCCAGGGGGAGCATTCTTTTTGGCGGGGCGTGTCGGCTCTTTTCCCACAGGTTCGCCCTCTCATGACACCCTCTTTGGGATCTAGAATGAATTTCTCTTTCTGGCAGCAGGAGTGGGTGCCCGGGGACTCATTATCGACATCTTTTCCTCGCCTCTGGGCGCTAGCATGCGACAGTGGCTGACATATGGTCGGAGTCGGGCAGCTCGGGCACTGGCTCATGGACCCCCCTTTTCAGTTCTCCACTATCGGACCAGCGCTTTTCGAAGCTCCTAGCGCTTCCTCAGAGTGTGGATCCTTTTCGGCCGGATCCCTCCCGTCGGGATGGGTGGATTTGGATATCGGCGTCTTTCTCAGCTCGCAGTCTTTATCTTCTTCAGTCACATTCAGGGCAAACTGCAGACTTATTTGGCATTCTCGGGTTGTTGAAAGTCAAAATCTTTGCTTGGCTTATGCGGTGGCTAGATGGGCCCTCCATGCTGACACCTCTTGCCCCTTGTGTGTTGGGGCCGAGGAGCACATCGAACATTTATTCTTCGACTGTATGGTGGCTTGCGAGCTCTAGTCGCAGATGGGTGCGCTGGACTCTTTTCCAGCAGCAGCAGAGGCTTTCTAGCAGTTACTTCGTGACCGGGTTAGATAGCAACAGAGTTGGAGGATTTTGTTAGCATCCTTTTTGGTCAGTACCTGGGCCATTTGGCTTCTTTTTGTGGGGAGCAACGTCAGGTGGAGAGTATTGTACATCATGCTTATTTTCTTCTGTAGCTAATGTTCACCTCTTTCTTTTTGCAGCTCTCATTTTGAGGGTCCACACTTGTACATTTTGATCACTCCATAGTTATATATATACATGAATGGCAACCACAAATCTTGGTGGCCATCCTTTCTTTCCTCAAAAGAAAAAAATTCTCATTTCTGAAAGCCAGATTATTGATGTGGCAGCATACAAGTATGTACGAAAATTTTTCTTAGATGTTTTCACTGACAACACACTAGAAGCAGAAGTTACTTTTGGATTAGTAAACACTGGATCATTAACCAACATCTCGTTCCGTGTTCATAGATTCGTTATGTACTTATATTAACCAAACTGTTTGCGACATAAATGATTGTCCTTTGAAGATCACAACTCAACAAAAATATTGCTGCTGCTTTTTGTCACTGATATCTAAGTGAATTTTGTACTGATCATCTTATAGTTTGCACAAGGAAGGCAACAGAGAGCAAAATAACACTTAAGCATCATTTGGTAATAATATCGAGTGCATGAATAACAGGCAAGTGGATGTATGTCAGAGGGCATGCTGACGCCCGTGGGATCTGGATGATGGAAATTTGATTGTAGCCAAGAATAAGGATCCATGATATGGAAATTGGACTGTAGCCAACATCATTTCATAGTTCATCATGCTTCTTTTCTTCTTTAAGAGTGGGATTTTGGATAGCTGATGTACACCTCTTTCCTTTATCGCTCTCTCTTTTGAGAGCTTGCACTTGTACATTTTGATCATTTCATAGTAATATATATATATGGATGACAACCACAACTTTGGTGGCCATCCTTTTTTCCCCTTAGAAAAAAGAAAAGAAAAATTTGCTTCTTCTGAGATATAAAATTTTGTATCAATTTGCTTCAATATATTGCTTTAGTCCACTCCTTCCAATTGGAAAGTTTTTTTTCCTATTCTGATACTTCCCATGATTGCCCCTAAGAAATGATTACCTTTTGGATCTAATGTGATTCTGGGAAGGAGGGGGGAGGACATTTTTTATTTTTTACTTTTCTTTTTGGTGTTTCAAGGAGGGCAATGCCTAATACAATGCATATCCCATGTTTGGCTGAAGGAATCTCCTAAAATGCTGGTCATTACTTCCTCAAGAGGAAAATAAATATTGACCCTTATGCGTACTTTCATGATCAATTGCTGACCTAGGACCGAAACCAAAGCCCAAGAGATGGTTGGGCGATCGTGATGGTCACCATGTGTGACATATTTGACATTCCTGAACATAAAACACAGCCTATTTCACGAACTCCTTTTTGATATCAATCAGGGTCGTTCTGTGGTACCATTGTTTAAGATGGTGACTGATAGGCCTGTTTGGGCAGTTATGGTACCTTAACTATTTATTTTGACACTCATATCTTTAATTTAGATTAGTAAGCTGTTCACCTGGGTAGACATACCGAAGGTCTAGAGTCCAGAATATTGTTTCTTAGGTACATGGGTGAATATGTTAAGTCTCATATGGTCATGTGACTCGCGTTTTCAGGTCTAACAATGTCTTGGGAATTGGCCATCCATTCATATTATTTAATAGCATGTAAAAACACATAAAAATCTCAGATAATCTTGTCCTTCACTGCAGTTGGGTTACGATCTGATATGAGTTTACATAATTATTCTATTTTTAATGCATTAATAAGATACTTTTTGCTAACATGGATTGGATGCCCTTTTCATATGTTTGTGCATGACAGTTGAAAATTGCTAACATCAATTTCTCAAGAAGTAACTGCAAATTTACTAGACTTAGCCAAGAAACTTCTTTAGGAACTCAACAAGATCGTGCTAACAGATTCGTTGAATACAATCTTACATTGAAAGAAACATAATACTTGAATAATCTTCTAGTTCAATTTAACTTGGGTTCCCCCGAGATAACAACTGATGGAATTAAGAAGCTCATCTTCTGACACAACTACTTTATCCTGAAGAATTGAAATATGAAAAAATTAAGTTGGGATCTTCAAGGACATTTGGGTCCTCCGCTTTTGGTCTTCCAGTTATTGTAGCATGGGCAAACCTCCTTATGTGCATAGGTCCCAGGAGGAACACATCTGCACTTGAAGCAGCATTGTTGGCAGAAGAACATGCAGGGCTTCTTGTAGGCGGTCTTTGAGCATCTATATTGACAGGCCCCTGGGCATTCTGCATTTGTAAAAAGAGTTCCAAATATCATTTTACTTTTGTTAATATCCATATTCCAATTTGATCGGGTCTCTGAAAAGATTTAATAACCGAACTAGGTGGTAGATGCATAAGGGAAACCTGATAGTTATACTTTATGTTCACTGGTGTAAAGTAATTTAGCGTGCCCTCATTCTACAACCTATAACTGTAGTTATTGCTAGATCATTTGTGAGATCTGAATTATCTCTTTCTGCTCTTATGGGGTATATGCACATAAGGGCCCTACAAGGGCTTTCAACAACCAACTAAAAGTGCAGTCCCGCAATTATTCCTAATAAATTCAGTCCACACGGGGTGCTTTATCCATCGATATCCTTTAAGTGGACACAAAAAAGGTACTCCAATTTGAATCCAGGATCATATTCTATATATCAATTTTGATCTTGGTGGTAAATGTGTAGACGAATCTACAAGTCGTCAACTCAGAAGACTGGATTTTAAAAAATTGTAGCCGTATGTGCACAACTTGAAATTTAGGCTGTCAAGGACATCAATGCTATCCTCTTTCCTAAGATTTTACTTTGTATGGTTCTACAGATGGTTGTTGTCCTATTGGCAGTTTTTAAGGTATTAACCCGCATAAATAATTAGCAATCTTTTGGTTGTTGTCCAATATGAGAAATATTTGACATCTTTAAGGTTTTTCTTTTCTCAGCTTTTCTACGGGTATAACTGTAGATCACTATTTGGACTCGATTTACTGCACAGTGTAGTAGTTCACCGTCCCTTTCTTTATATTTTGCTTGAATTAGTTCTTACTCACTGGGATCTATCGCTAACTGATGTAAATGTTTGGATTAGATATTACAAATTATCTGCATGATAAATAATAGTCATTCTCTTCATCAAACTTAATTTATTTTATCATTCCTCTAAAAGGAAGTTTTAATATTAATCTTTTTTTTCTTTTTTTTCTTTTTCAATCTAGATTCAACAGTATCCTTAATCAATCATGTCAGTTAATTTTTTTTTATCTTACAATCATAGACTGACTTAAATTTACATGATTTACTCATGTTGACTTCTCCACGTATACAACCCAACATTATCCTAGGATCATCTTGAAAAAAAAAGAGATGAATATTGAGAAAATAAAATTATTGATTAAATTATTCTACAAACATGAGCCTCTCTGAAGGTGGGAAAAAAATTTAGCTGGAACCAACACAGATTTTGTCAGTGTGCCCCCCAAACGTTAATGCTACATGCATTTAGCCCTTGGGAATAATTGGAATCTTAGATCTATTTTTGTTCTTTTGTCTCACTTTACTTACCGGATCAACTGCATGCATGGCATTATATGATTATTAAGGACGAGAGTAGATCGAAAGCTCATTTGTGAAGTAGAGAATGGAATCTACAGAACAAGGTTTCTTTAGTTTATACTAAAAGATTCACAAGGCCATTAGCAGCCGCACCTGCTTGAGTAAATCCAGAGTGTCTGTGCCTCTGTGCATACATGACAACGTAGGGGAAAAATGTTTAGTATTCTAAATTTCTAATTACCAACAACTCAAGACTCCTTTGCTTTGTTCCCAGTTCCAGAATGTTACCTTGGCAGCCAAGCTCACTCCAAGGTCTTTCTCTACCATGTCCTACAAAATTGCAGCATTTGAAAAACAAAGGTCAGATTCAGATTCTTCCTCTATGGGAGGTGGTGTCTTTTATATGAAATGCAGCTTCTGATATGTGTAAAGAAGGAATAAAAGGAACCTTAGCTGATTCTTCAACTGCTGCACAACAAACAAGGAGAAAGAAGAAGAAGAGCAGAAGGGAATGAGCAGATCTCCCCATTTGATCTGAAAAGCTTCAAACCTGTGCAGGAACCCTGGACAAGTTCGTGAGTGGTGCAGTGTATTTATAAGGTGAAAAAAAGAAGTGTAAATTAGATGGAAGCATTTCTCCACTGTTGCTGCAGCCTCCCACCGACACCATCATCAATGCATTCACACTTTCCTTTTTTTTTGTTTGATGGCTCCTGGTAGGGACTGGTTCAGATCCAGCTGGTAGAAATGAAGGTCTTTGCCCTCAGATTGGATTCAAAGACACGAGAAGACAGCTTTTCTACACTGACATATAGCGACCGGGTACAAAATTGGTTAGTTTCAAATGGTAAAAGTTGTTAATTATCTTATCCTTTTTTTTCACAAGGGTTGGATGATTTTGAGCTGACTATTTTTGTGTTAAAAGTTCATCTAATAGTGTTTAATGGATTAGACGAACTTGTACTAGACTTGATTAATCAAATTTTTAAAACATTGGACGAGTACGGATTTGTTGGAGTTTGTCACCGTCGCCATGGCCGAAGATTTGCAGACGTCGTCGGTGTTATTAGTTGGAGGGTTTTCATGTTTGTGCAGTGTTATTTAAATAATACTTTACAAATATTGATATAATAAATAATTATCTAAATATTAAACAAGTTTACTAGTCTATATCATTGATATAATAACTTAAATATTTAATATTATTAAAAAAAATCGTCTGTTGTGCAAATGATTGAATTATATTCGGCTCGTTATCCATCAGAGCTTCATAACTTATCGAACAACATCAAACGTAGAGGACAATTTTTTTCGGTACTCAGCCGTTGATATTTGAAAATTGGTGTTAACTATTCAACTTGCACGACGTTAATGATTATGCGTATTGTTCACAAGCTGAAAGATCAATCCATTATCGATTTCAATTAATTCGATTAGATCGTCCTGGATTGTGTATTTCATAGTGAGCTCACAATATTTTAGATAGGACAATTAGTCCAACACAATGTCGCCCCTATGTTACTATTTTCGTGCCCCACTTTGTCACATTGAACCAACTGACTCTTAATTAATTTCCAATATATTAGTAGTATAATAGTTTAATTAATTTCCAATGGACTTTATGTTTTTTTTGGAATGGACCTCATCAATCAAGCGAGTTTGTTTTCACTGATAATTATCCTAGAAATCTACTCAAGTTATTAATTTAAGTTTTTTTTGTTCAGTTGAATAAGTTTGCCGATTTTATAGGTCCTTTTTATCAGGAGGATTTAATGTCTTGATGATCGTGTCCCAAAGTTGCATATGATTCCTTTCGGAAGATATCTTCTCCACCTCCTTTTTTTTTAACCAAATTTGTTGAGAGTCTTCCGTTGAAAACTGAGTGAGATTAATAAGTGGCAAATAATATTTTTCGAATTACAGTGGCATCAATCCACTACCAGTGGAACAATCAACAAGTCGTGTATTTTTTTTTGTTTATTACTGTTCGAGGGGACTCGCTAAGTCCAAACTTTGTAGACCCAAGAGGGGAATATGCTCCCTCTGCCTTGAGAGAAACATGCACCGTAAGGTTAACAGGAAGCTGTTCATTTACCATGTCTTACAAGAATCTAGAAGATCAGGCCCGCTTGAACACTATGTTTGTTCTTATTTTTCACTTAGCTGATATAAAATAATTAATAAATTAAAGTGCTAATAAGTAGTTTAATGATTGAAGTTAAATTTTTTTTAAAATAAGTAAGTACACGTTTGATAATAAAAAAAATAGAAATTATTATTTTAGTCAAATGATCAAAAAGTCTTTAGTATTATAATAATGGAAATATAAGAAGAAAAATTATGTATATTCTAAAGACAAATAGTACTTTGATCTACTTTTTTTTCTCGCACAAAATAAATTGAGATTCTTCAATTTATTTTTTCTGACTTATAAGTAAGTAAAATAATGTTTATCAGCTTTTTTTATCGGTTATCAAATAGAATTTTTTTAAAAAAACTAATTATAAATCATTTTGAATGACATATAAGCTTAATCAATCAGTCGGATAGATTACACGAATGGTCTCTTAACTTTGAGTCATTTTTAAATCAGTCCCCCAATTTTAATTTGTAACCAGAATGTCCTTCATCTTGTATTTTCTTGCACGATTAGTCATCTTGATCGGTGATAGTGAGTTTTCCGATTGCCTCACGTACGTGGCCGACACATGAGCCATCATCTACGTCATTTAAGTCATCCACGTCATTTAATACTCTAAATCGGATAAATTACACGGACCGTTCCCTAACTTTGAGTCAATTTTTAAATAGCCCCTCTACTTTGATATTATTACATGATTCATCCACTTGACCGATAAGAAACAATCTCTCGATTATCTTGCTGACATGACGTAATAAAATATAATAAAAAATCTAACTAGCTGACATTATATAATAAAAAAATATTATAAAATTTTAAGGACGCGGACGAGCTGACAGAGGGGGGTGCCAGCCCCCGTCTCCAAGCTCGCCCACCAACGAGTTTCGCACAAGGGGCGCCAACGCCCTCTCGCGAGCTCGTTGGCACCCCTATCATTTTTTTATTTTTTTTATTAATTTTTAATTATATTTTATTATACCACGATAGCAAGATAATCAGGAGATTGTCTCTTATCGATCAAGTGGATGAATCGTGCAATAATTATTAAAGTTGAAGGGTCATTTAGAAATTGACTCAAAGTTGAGGGATGATGTCTGTAATTTATCCAATTTGCTAGTGTTAAATGACGTGGATGAAAGAAAAATAACTCACGTGACGTCCATATATGCAAGGCAACTGGAAAATCCACTATCACCGGTCAAGAGGATTAATCATGCAAAAAAATAAAAGATAATGGATGTTCTGATTACAAATGAAAATTGGAGGACCAACTTAAAAATGACTCAAAGTTAAGGGACTAATCGTATAATTTATCTCTAATCAATCTCGTATAATAATGTGTTATCGAGGGAGGTATAGACTTAATGCAAAGAAATTTAAAAAAAATGAAAATAAAAGATCGTTATGAGTCGATTTTCGAGTGACCTTGTATGCGTTATTGCCTTACACCCTTCTTCCATATTTGTGGAGAGATTCAACAAGTTGTTCTCGTCTCTTTTTTTCCTTGTTCTTGCAGTGAGGTCAATAAATTTAAGGCTGTTTAAATTGAAACTCATAATAAGATTTTAGTTGAAATCATGTTCTCAAACTAAACAGGAGATAGTGTGTGTGTATGAAATTAGGAACTCTCTATGGCATGGACTAAGGGCGAGTGCAAGATTGAGCCACACTTGAAAAGGGTCTACAAAAACAAGACGTGATGGTGGCATGTAAATAAAAATCCGCTTCCAGTTGGATCGAGTTTTATAAATTTAATATGTAGTGCCACAATTTTATTTATATATATATATATATATTGTCAAAAATAATTTTATGTAGTTTAATTCATTATGACAATCCAAATATCTTATCTTTTAATTATTAGTTTTACTTGAACATAAACTAGAGAAAAGAAATATAAAAAGAAAACAAAGGTTTTCCTCACCCCACGGGCCGTGGTACTGTTGGGTTTATGAGAGCGTTTCACATGAAGCTTGTGCTCATTTAAAGAACATTTCCATTGGAGAGAAAGAGGGGTGTGCATAAGGCCGTTGAGTTTAGATATCATGCTTAATGCTCACACGTAAAGTCTCTAAAAATATAGTCCACTACCTAAATCTCTTCGTTTTGTAATTTTTAACATTTATCTTATCTTACTTATGAACTATCATTTAAGGTCATAAGACATATGGATCATCGAAAGGATCAAGTAAGAGCTTAAAGAACTCGAAATCATATATAAAACCATCTAGATGTGTCTTTAACAGATCATAAGTTTATAACTAAGATATAATGGTATGATTAGTCAGATATCAATAATCCCAGATATGTATAGATTGAAAATGGATTCGATTAGTGGGGTCGACCATTGGAAGGGCGATTGAGTTAACCAAACACTATTACTCGATCGACTCGTAAGGGGAAGTGGTCGACCGATTAGTGCTATCGATTGACTAGTCAAGAAAAGTAGTTTGACCAGACAGAGACTAATCTTTCTTGGACATTGTCCAAATGGTCTCCAAAACTAAAGGATAAAACTAAAGAAAATAGGTGGGTTTCGGTCCCTTCTTTCAAAATGCTTCAACACTTAACAAGATGTTTTTTTGCCACCATAAGGAAGCTTGACACATCAGAAGTGACTGTGAAAAGTGGAAAGTCAGGTATACTTTGCAAAATCATCCTGGTGTGATCAAGAAGAGTTGAGTAGTTGGTGACATGGACACTGGTGACGCAATTCTTGTAGCACAAACCAATCCATGTTCTTATCGGGGTGTGAATACAAACAGACTCATGTTGACATCATAAGATTCAAGATAGTTTGATTTTTTTTTATTCAAGATGATCTTACCACATGTTCTCTGATAATATGATGTTCATTGTCTATTAACCAATAGACAATTATGAAGTTTTTGTTGGTAGTTGTGATACCAGCAAGGTAATAGGCTGATAATGTGCATATTCATAAGTTTGATAGTATAGTTAGAATATCAACTAATGTTAGACATGTTTTTTAGTTAAAGAAAAGTCAAATATCTTTGGTACGCTTAACTATTTTGGATTATAGCTCTGTTTGACATTATTAATAGTTTGATAAGCGTATAATAATTTAGTCAGTGGATAACGGATGATTATTAATGATTAAAGGTTCTAACAAATAAGTGTTTAATAAATTTAATGGAAAAATTAGTTGACAAATAGAAAATAACATAATTGGACATATGTAAATTATTTAATTCAAACACTATACAAATTCTATTATAATGTAATAAATAAATTGTTTATATCTCAATATAATAAAATAAAATATCACAATTATTTTTTTTAGATATATAGAAATTTATATTGACAATAAATTTTATATAGTGCACACATGATATAAAAATATTAATTATTAAATTAATTGTTTATTCATTGTTAACATGCAAATAACTTGTAATTAATTAAGTATAAATATAAAAAGAAATATAGTTAAATGATGATAAAATAAAAATGAGAAAATAATAAGGTGAGTTGAAAAAGAAATAATGTATTTGAATAATGGTAGACAGAAAAAAAAATTATAAATCACTAAACATTAGTAAAAGTAGCTTTTTAATATTTTCATCCAAAGCGTTAAACGCTACTTATTTTTATCATTTATCAAATAAAAAAATTAGCATTTCAATCACTAAAAAAACTACTTGAAACGCTAATTTTGATGTTGCCCAATAAAGCCAACCATAGAGAAGTTATTAGGGATCCTGCAAAAGTGTAGTCAATTGACTTTCAGGTCTATTGCTATGCCTCTTTTTCTTTAAGTTATCTACTAACTTCTGTCCTATTGATGAAACTAAGTTTGAGTACATGATTGATGTTCCTATGCTAGTGCAAAAGAATATTTTGTGTATGTGTTCACTACAACATTTTTAATAATTCTCCTAAAATTTTTCGAAAAATTTAGTTTTCGACGGCAATGCAATCGTCAGAATAACCCTCGTCGATAATAATTTTTTGACGAATTCAAAAAATCATCGCTATTTTCAAAGGAGTCACCCGTCAGAATGTTCGATCGGAAAGTTCTGTGAGAACCTCGGCAGGGGACACGTCGATGCCTGATGGGTGAAATCTATCCGAAACTATTTTTAAAATATAAGAAAATCAGACGTTACTGAGAGCAGCATTACCTATATCATTGGTAGCCGAGAGAGTGCAAGAGGGGGAGCGGGAGAGAGGGAAGCGACCAGACTAGATCTGCCTCCATGCTTGGCCTAAGCTATGAAGGCTACAGTAGGACCTTTTGTCTACATATTTTATTATTATGGACTCAAAAAAAGCAATGTTATCAAAATCGAACCAGACTAATCGATTCAACCGTGAATCGGCTGAAAATTTGGTTCGATTTGATATCAAAATCGATTTTGACATTGAACCGGGCCGATTGAACTGGTTCAATTTAAATTTTGAAAAAAATAAAAAAATGATAAAAATAGGAAAGTTAAAGAAGAAAAAGACAAGGAATATAAGAAAAGTAAAAAAGGAGGGAATATGACATGTATAAAATTAAATAGGAGTTGAAATAAAAAGGTAAGTATTTAAAATTGAATAACATTAAAATGAAAAATTATCAAAGGGCATAAATAAAGGAAATAAAAAGGAAAGTGTTAAAGAAAAAAGAATAATTTAAGATAAAATTTATTAATATAACATATATCATCAATAAATAATAGATATTAAATTAATAATAATCTATTTATATTTATATGTTAATCATTATTAAAAAAATTTAAAAATAAAAATTATGTTATATTAATTTTTAATATTATTAATAGGTTATTAGTATAATTTATAATATATATTTATATTTATTATAAATAATATTATTTTAATAAAATTTAGTTTAATCCGATCGAACGGGTTCAATCGTGACCCGACAAGGAGCCCGATCCGATCGTCGGTCAGATTATGAAAATATTGAAAAAAAGTATTACTAAAATGCATTCCTAATAAGGTGAGACATACGCAAAGATCACATTCGATCATGCATATATATTGTGGTCATGTATTAACACTCAAGGCAGCGTGCCATGCATATTGTCCATGTACTTGAAATATACGGAGAAAGGTGGGGAGAGTGGTAAAATTAAGCAAGAACTTACAGATAGATATTTGACACAAGATCGCCAACCTTGAAAGTTGAATTTAACATGACCAATGCATAAAAGAAAAGTGGTCACTGGGATTCAATGAGGAGTCCATGAACTTGTGGGCCAAGCACAAGAAGGAGGATTGTAATGAGACAAAAAAAGGATTGCCTTTTCCTTTATTGGAAGACTTTGCTGATTCCTGTGACTCTACATAGACAAGAAAGAAAGAAAAAAACACTGGAACAAGTGTGTAAATGGAGATGTCTTTGCTAAAGAGGCAACAGGAAAGCAGGATGAAATGAGCTAGAGTGGTAGATAGGTGGTAAAATAAATTGGCCACTCCGGTACAAGTCATCATATATAAGCATACCAATGTTGAGGATACACTGGTGGAGAAGTGAGAGAAAAAAGAAAACCTATGCCATACTAGACAGAGAGAGATGTAGTGATCAGTCTGAATTTTGTTAATGAGATTTGTTGTGCAGCGATGGGTAGGCCTCCATGCTGTGTCAAGGTTGGGATCAAGAAAGGACCTTGGACGCCGGAGGAGGATATCACTCTGGTCTCCTATATCCAGGAGCATGGACCCGGGAACTGGAGATCAGTGCCAAATAATACTTGTAAAGCTCCCGCAATCTGGGAATTTAGTTTGTTTACACAATTACAAACGAATTTTGGAGAGTTCTTGGTTCCATCCAACGGCTGGCTTAGTGTTTGTGAGCTCTTGCATTTTGTTATGAGCTATAATTCAGGGTCTTCTGATTTCAGGCCTGATGAGATGTAGCAAGAGCTGCAGGTTGAGATGGACTAATTACCTCAGACCAGGAATCAGGAGGGGAAATTTTACACCACACGAAGAAGGAATCATCATTCATCTCCAAGCATTGCTCGGAAACAGGTAGTGTTTTCTCTGTACTTCTTTCTCCTTTAAGAGTTAAAATGTTGATCTGTTGTCATGCTTAATTAAATTGCATTTATTAAATTCGGAAGCCAGCATTAGACTAGCATTCAGAATTGACATCAGAGTTTGATCTCAATTATAAGTCTATGTCTAATTCAATATTAAAGAATGGAGCAGTCACCTTGTAATCTTGATCTTAATGCCTTCTGCAGGTGGGCAGCCATAGCTTCATATCTTCCACAAAGAACAGATAATGATATAAAAAACTACTGGAACACACACCTGAAGAAAAAGATCGATAATTGTCAGCCAGTGATGGACCTAAAGGCACTCTCTAAATCAAGTAATACAGGCTCCCATGATCGTATGCCTCCAAATCTTGGTAAATCCAACCTGAGCTCCTCTTATGCTTCAAGCACAGAGAACATCTCAAAGCTGCTAGAAGGCTGGATGAAGTCCTTCCCCAATGAAAATGTTACCACAAAGGGTCAAGATAACAAACAGGAGAGCACCAGAAACACTTCAAACTTTTCTCCTGCATGCTACGAGGCTAAGGAAATTAAGAATGAGGAAACTTCTCCTGGATCCATAGAGGAACTGGAATCATTGCTTTTGTTCAATAACTCGACCAACATTGAGTGGGGCAAATCACCACGAGAAGAAGATTTTCTTGTATCATGCACATCATTACCTAATCATTCTGATCATGAGAAAAACAGATTGGAGAGACAGCATCCTCCTCTGACACAGCTGGAGAAATGGCTTCTGGATGAGGCCGCAGAGCAGGAAGATCTCCTGGAATTATGTGCTGAGTGTTCCTCGGAGGGAATTTAGCTACATTTACTGTGATACTAAATCGATCCTCTCTTCTACAAGTTTCCAGCAGTTGGACAGAAGCAAGGTCAAGGTTGTTTGATTTTCCAAGTTTCTACTGCCAGAAGGGCAAGAACTTTTGTTTATTGCCAATAAATGTCATGTTAAAATTGTTGCATTTAAATTCTGTGCTCAAATATTACCTACTGTTCAGTAAAAGTATCGTGTACTTCTCAAATGTAATTTTTTTCGTCAGCAATGATATTTCGTTTGCTTATAGCAGCCCTTTGAGGTCTCACTTTAGTTCAGATATAATAATTTGACTGCAAGTTGAATCCTGCAAAGAGAATGAAGTACTGCCACTCCTCTTCTCCCACTGCTGTGAACATGTAACATGGCAACATGCGAATTCCCACGGCACTTGGAGCACGGAAGCTTCACTTTGACACTAGTTTTGCACTGAAACAATCAACAATCAGGAATTTATAAAACAACACTTATTAATGCTACCACAGAAGCGACAGTGCTAAGCAGGGAGTCTGGAGACAAGGCCAGGTTTCTGATGGAGGTTTATATGCACGATCAGCCTTCTAACTACTGATCGCATTTGATGCTGATTCTCTTTACAAATTTTGAATAGGACATAAGATGAAGATGACTTGTGGACAACGAGGAGGATAATTGCCATGCAGGGGGTTAGGAATTTGTCAGTCGCAGAATGTAGGTTGATAATTGAGGAAATGGCTGAATCCTCTAAACATATTCCTTGCACCATAAACCAAACGTCTCCCAACAGAAGTAAAATTAACAAATGTATACTAAATTATCGAGTGTAATAATCTGATCTAAACTGGGAGCAGAACTCTCATCAGCTAAAGAACGACGCAGACATCCCCTTTTCATCGATCTCACCTCGAAGATACCCAGCAACGCTCCTCTCGTCTCTCCAAGTCTCATCGCCGTGCTGCCCGCTCGCTCGAAGACGCTGTTGGCATCCTCTTTGTCGATCTCTCGTCGCAGCCAACCTTCCATGCTCCTCTCCCTCCAACATTCGTCGCCGGCCGCCCCTTGTCGTTGGTCATGCCTCAAATATGTCCTGGCACACCTCTGTCTGCCCATCCAAGCTCCGTCGTTTGCCTCTTCTTTGCGTGCAAACTGCTCCTAGCCTCCTGGGCGTTGATCTCACCTGGCTGCCGACCTGGCACGTCGTCCCTTCTGTGAACATTGTCATCGTCTTTGCCTCTCCTGTTGCTTTTGACCCATGCTGTGTGACCTTGACACGAATACTGCCAATTGTCTTCCCATCCGATGGCGACGACGATGATGCATGAAGCATGTATTCGATCAATTTATAATTAATAAGAGTTCTGATGGAGCGCCCGAGACTTGTGTGCCCGGAAACGCTACTAATTTTTTATAAAATATTTTTACAGAATATAAATTATAAATATGAAAAAAAATCAATAATAATAACTAATAGTTTATAATATTCAAAATAATTAAAATATTCGTAAGTTTACCTTTCTAATAAATGCAGAAATAATAAAACTAGACAACTTCGTCTAGTGTCAATTTGTAATATGCAATATCTATTTGTCACTGAACATTCACCTACAGAATCATCTACTACCAAAGCTCTTTCGTATGCACGAATTCAGGTACATGAAAATATTAATGAGTATAAAAATACTCAGTATATAGGGTCTAATAGACAATATGCTCAATAAAAAATAAGATATGATCAATGATGAAAGTCAAATGGACAATCAATATAATAATCAATTAACAATATAATAATTTATCAATATGACTAATATAGATGATCAAAAGACCAATATAAATAAATAATAATTTTTTAATTATTAATTATTAATTGTCTAATCAATAAACTAATGTTCAATTAATAATTTCTAATTCGATAATCAATGATCATCGACCAATAATAATTCGATTCAATAGGGCAATAATAATTACTAATACAATGTCAATATATTTAAATGACTATGATCTATTTAATTCAATTCGATTCAATTTCAATTCAATTTAATTCTATTTGATTTCAATTCAATTCAATTTACAATATTCGGAGTTATCCAATTCAATGAGTAGTACTCGATCAATTAAGAAAAACTTCATATCTCTTTCATGCTAGTGGAGGATTAAACTGTGGCAAGTCACCCAACAGTAACAGCGATAATAATGATTCGTAAATGACGGAAGACTATGACCAAACACAGAATAATCATAACTTCTTTAAATGATGACGGTGACTCAAATATTTAAGTACATTATCTGCTCCATTCAATTTAATTTAATTCAATGGCAATATGGCCCAAAGGCTTGGAGAGGATCAGAAAACATGAAAATTCAGCGGCTTTTAACTTTTATTTTATTTACTTAAAATGTCTATAATTTAGCAATTTAATTTATGTTAAACAAGACCCAGACTATTGGATCAATATCATAATCAATGATAAG
This sequence comes from Pontederia crassipes, assembly GCA_030549335.1. NCBI lineage: Eukaryota > Viridiplantae > Streptophyta > Magnoliopsida > Commelinales > Pontederiaceae > Pontederia > Pontederia crassipes. The sequence goes on from CM060190.1 coordinate 46,156,867, forward strand.
ATTGAATATTGTAACAAAATATGATAACAATATGATATGATATGATGATTAAATATGATAACAATATAATCAAGAATAATAATAATAATATAATTAGCACAATCAATAATAATACAATCAACATATCATATTTCAATAATAATAATAATAATGAGATAATTATTATAAAATTGATAAAATAATTAATTATTAAAATAACTCTCAATTCTCCTTCTTTCTATTTTTTCTATTTCTTTTCTCGTTGGCCGAGAAATTCAATAAATGTTCTTTCCTCGAAAAAAAGATCAGAAACGAAGAATAAGATTCTTCCTTCTCTCGCATGATGTTAATGTAACGCCCTCCAAATCGCACTCCGTCACGTGACAGAATACGCTTTAAAGATGCTACAGATCATCCTTACGCGTACATCATATTGACCAAAATTAGGACTTTGACTAATCAACTCAACATCATGTAAAGTGGAAGTCTAGTCATCATTAAATAATAACAAAAAGTGTTTAACATCATAATATGCAGAAGACTAATAAAGAACTTCACATGAGTCCAAAAAAAATTAATACATCATAAAATTAATATGCGGAAAAGGAAATCTATCCCATAATCTAAATGACTCAAAACACTCATGTGCAGCCACCTACGAGCGTGATCGGTCATCGTTGACCACCATCATCATTCTGACCTAGTCCTGTATTCTGTCCTCCCTATGAATTTTATAACTCAGTATGGAAGTAAGATATAAATAATCATACTAGACAGGAATCATAAAAGATCATATCATATAATAGGAAGTAATCATGATCATCATAAAAATAAAGGAATAATGTAAAGTGACATATGAATAAGAGATCAAGAAGATCGTAATCACATCATCATAAAGGAGTAGAATCATATTATCATAAGAAAGATTTTTTATTCATATATTTTCATCTTCTAATTCATCATCTTATTATTCATTTTTTTACTTATTTGAGGTATATTTCAACTAACGGGAAGGTCTGCCTCAACCTGTCCATCATCATCATCATAACAAGCAGAGTCAACCCATAACTGACCTAGGTCAGTCCATAACCTGATCGTCACTAGTCCATCATAAAAATAAGAGCCATCCATTTAACGATTTTCATCTTTTATTTTGCAGCTTTTAATTATTCTTCATTAAAATTTAAATCATGACTACAAGATATAATTAAGGAGAGTAAATCAGGTGTATTAATGATATAATCATCATTATCTTTAAGATTTGAAGTAAGTACATGAATAAGGGACCTAAGCATCATAAAATCAACATAAGTTGTGTCGAAACTCGGGCCAAGTTGGGTGAAACCCGAGCCGAGTTCGCAAGATCATTTACTTAAAAAATAAGGACATGGTTCGGGTCGGGTTTGGGTCACACCCATGCTGGGTTCGTGCTTAACAGATCAGTCGGCCGATTCGATAAATTGATCGACCGCTCGGGAAAAGTCGTGGCTGAATGCGACATCGTCGTGAAACTACCCGGGCCGGGTTATTCTCAACTTGGGTCGATTTGTTCTTCATCACAGAGCTCCGCGCTCTTGATAATGGCGGACTCGGCTGAGTTCCGTTGAACTTGGTCCGAATATGGACCTACTCAGGCCGGGTTATGAAGAACTCGGGTCGGATTCCTCTTACGTAAAAACTGTGTGGACGCACAATCCGCATTTCGAGCATCTTTTCTGGCGAAGGTCGGCATCAAGCATCATCATACAATATTCTACTATAACTATGGATCAACTAGAACGTGCTTCAAGCTTAAAATCAAGATTCTATGATGAATCTATTTCATACCTTGCAAGTTTCTGTCCAAGAAATTAGTTCATTCTTCTTCTTCTTTCTCTTCTTCCTCTGTCCGCTCCTCTCATTTCAGACGTGTGTCCATCGGCGTCCAAGTCTTTCGACGTGTCCTCTGTTGGCGGTAGTCATCAGATGCAAACGAGAAAACAAAAGGGGTGCATGAACAGTAAAGAGATTTAGGACCGGCTCGTAGAGAGTCAAAGGGGTTTCTTAGTTGGTCTTGACCTCTTATTTATAGAAAAAGAATCAAAGTTTCAATGAAAAACAAACTTCTCCCATATTTAATCAAATCTATCTCTAGATTTTCCCTTTTATTTATTTTTCTTCTTATCTTATCTTTTCCTCTTTTTCCAACTCTCGGGTGTTACAGCTAATGTCCTAAATATGTTTCCCCTTTTTTTCACCTATCTCAACATATGTCACCATCAATTAATTTCTCTTTGTACCAATGTCACGGCCAATTAGTTTCACTCTTAATTCTCTCTCTACCTCCTCCCTTCATATTTGTGCTTTTTTTACCTTCTCTCTATTCCTCTTTCTACCGACAGAAAGTCTCTCTATTCCTCTCTCCAATTCACGTAGCCCGTTCTCTTTCTTCCTTTTTTTTTGCTTCACCTTCTCTCTCTCTACTTATTTCACCTTCTCTCTCTACTTATATCACGGCCAATCAATTTTTGGCCGCCAACCATTCATCATCTTTTTTTTTCTCCTTCTCTTAATTCGCTTAGAGCCTTTTTTTTCCTTTTGAACGTCCTCTCTCCATGACTCAGGCAAAATATATTGTCTTTCATCTCTCTCTCCATGTCACTTTAGCGCCTCTATTTTGCCTTAAGCCTTGATCTCGTCCCACCAAGAGAATCCTTTTTCTTTTATTGGACGTCAAACATCATTTCACATATTCCTATCTTTTTATTTTTGTTTTTATTTTCTTGATTGTGATGTGAAGTTGGCAAGAGAATTCACGGTCGCAATAAATCTATCATATCCGATTTTGTGCCGTGAAGCATCACGTCATAATAGAAAATAAAATCCCTCTACATACCTTATAGTCGTGTGCCTGCACATCACTTTTGGTCATTTCACATCGAATCACGCCTTGTTGTAAGTTCGAATTTTTTGAATATAGAAAATTGTTATTGGAATCTAGATAAATATGAAACCACAGACTCAAGGGTGGTTCCACCTCTAACACGTGGATAATGCAATTTTTAGCGTCACGTGAGTTGATTCGTCGATGTAGCTTCCTCGAGAATTGACTGTTCAAAAAACTTCAATCAATTTACAATGTGCCTAATTTATTTTGAAATTTGAATCAATCAGATGCATTATGTTTAGTTAGGGGTGTAAGAAAAATTCGACCGAACCGAAAAATTTGTCCGACTTGAAAAAATTAAAAATTAGGAAATTGAATATGATTTAGGACAGTTTTTAAATAAAGCAAAAATGACCCGCTAGAGGGTGATTTTTTATGATTGAAAAAATGACCCAAGATGGCTTTTTTTTACTAAAAAATCGACCCGATCCGAACCACTTGCAGCCATATGTTTAGTTGTATAATAATGCATGTGATTGCCAATTGTATCAAGCCACTAATAAATTCTTGGAAGCAATTGAGAGAGAATGGAAGATGGGGAGCAATTGTGTGTGTGAGAGAGAGAGATTCTTAAGTATTTTGTAATTGAAGCGTCGAACCGGTCAAAACAAAAGTTGAATCGAGATTTAATGAATATGAATTGCGTCCTCATCGAAGCATGCATCCATGTGAGATCCAATGGTGCATTTATACATATGCATCAAAATTTGCTTTACGTATATCTTAACCTCCCAGATGAATTGTTTGGATGTAAGAGCATGAACAAGCCTCTTCTAATTGTATCAAATGGACTTTAGGACCTATTTGGTTCAAAATTCTTTAAGGAGAAGGGAAGATAAAGAATGAGAAGGAAGATGATGAAAAAAATGTAGAAGAATGAAAGTGAATAATTATTTCTATTTGATTGATATCATCAAAGAGAAGGAAACAAAATGAATGTGAAGTGATTATTTTTAAAAATAATTTTATCCTTTACATATATAATTATATGTTAAATTTATTTGATCAAAGATGAAAACACATATTAAATGTCTTTTCTCTCATTTTCATATGATTTGGAGATGAAAGAAAAATAAAATATTAAAAGAGAATAAAAATAAAAGAGAACACTTCACTCTTCCCCTTCTTAACCCTCTTAGGGGTCGTTTGATTGCAGAATAAACTATGAAATATATATCTTCTTATTCTGAAAGTACTGTCAAACATCGTCGAGAATAAAAATATATCGATTAAATTTTATTTTTTATGAAATCACGTTGAAAAATATAATACTATCATTTTTATTCACACGACGAGAATCTTTATATCCTTTCAAAATGAAAGAATAGCTCTATCCTTATCATTTTCACTTTTTAATTATGTATTTTATTTTTTATAATTTTATCATATATTATTATTTTATTATTTTTTGTATTAGCAATATTAATAAATGTAAAGTATTTAAAATGAAACTTTTTTAATAATAAAATATTATATTTTAAAATTATGATATTATCGTATCAAACGTTATTTTTTAAAAAATATCGTTAATTTATTTCGATTAAAAATATTTTCCAATCAATGTTCAATCATGGGAGAGAATGCGATTGGTTGGTTTGCAGCGGCAACTCAAATGATGACAAGGTGAGGGTCCCATGATGGGCACATCCGATTCTCTCTTTCATTTTTGTTATTTTTCTTATTGTAGATAGTAACAATAGTATTTTACTTTATGAAGTTCATGGTCAACCAGGAACTAGTTGTTGGACCGGTTTAGGTTTATAAACCAAATTTGATAAAAAAAAGAAACATGGGTATGGACTGAAAAAAAAATCAGGAAATTTGAGTTTGACTCAATTTTTTTTACTTTTTTTAATAAAACGGAAATAAATGAAAAAAGATAGAAATTAATTATTAAAATAATGAAAACATGTTATAGGCAAAAAAAAAGTGGAAGGAAGAGACCAAAATTATAGGAGTTTGAAAACTAATAGGAGAGAAAAGTGAAAACATAATAATTGATAAAAAGAAAACAAGAAAAGGAAACAAATAAATAAGAAGGACAACAATGAAATGTAAAAGTAATGTTATTAAAATCGGACCGGACCAGCCGGTTCAACTGATTCAACCACGAACTGATATTTGGTCCGGTCCGATTTGAAGCCAAAATCAAAAATGGTATTTGACCGGAAATAAATCAATTGAACCGGAAAAAATTGGTGAACCGGCGAACCGATAGGAATCCGGTTCAGTTAAAAAAAGTGAAAAAAATTCAAATATCACTAAAAAGAAAGAAAAAGATGGAAAGAAAAAAAAGACAAAAGGAAAGCAAATATTTGAATCAACAGAATCAAATCAGGATAGGAATACACTAAAAAGGAATTAAAATAAATGAAGAGAGAGAGAGGAGAATGAATGAAAAAGATAAAAGAGTGATTTTCGGTAACTTAATGACATTGAATGATAAATAAAATTTAACATAGAAAGTTAATGAAGAGAGAGGAAGAGATAGGAAAAAGAAAGTAAAATAAAAATAAAACATAAGAGTGGTTTTTGTTTAAAAAAATTAATGTATTATTAATAGAATTAAATGATAAATAAAAGTTAATAATAATCAATTAATATTTTTAAATAGACTGAATAAATATATTTATTTTAATATTTTAAATTTAATAGGTTACTATTTTTATATATAATATTTATTATATATATTTTCAAAATTATTACAAATAATAGTATTTTAATAAAATCCGATTCAACCCGATCGAACCGATCCAACCACGACCCAGTTGACTGTCCGGTTCGATGGTCGGTCCGGTTATGATAACATTGTGTAAAAGTGGAATTGAAATGAAAAAGGAAACACATAAATAAAAAGTGATTGAAGAAAATATTTATATTGAATAATAGAAAGAACAAAAAGAAAAAACAAAATGAAATTTTAGCTAAAAATAAAAATAAATATATATATATTTAAAAGATAATCTTTTGGCTAAAATTGATAAATGAGTATATCATTAGTTTTATTCTTTTATATAAGAATTACACATAGGGTATTTTAAAAAATATTCTTAATGGAATAAAAAAAGAACAGAAGAAAAATAAGTGAAGTTGAATAATAGAGAAGTTAGTTGTTGTTGTTGATGATGATGATGGGGTAAGCATTTTTTTTAAGCAATTGAGATAGTTTGAAAAATAAAATCAATCAACTCTAAATTTAAAATAAACTAAGAAATTTAGCTATATAAAATTCAAAAAATTGTTTTAAAAAAGGGCAAAACAAGGAGAATCATTTGAGGAAATAATTATGGAGGACAATTGATAAGAAAAGAAATTAAAATAGAAAACGGGAAGTTGCTGAAAAGAAAAGAAAAGAAAAGCTAGCTAATGGAACATTTAAAAGTTAACTATAAAAAATAAATAAATATTGCATGATTAGTATTATATAAAATAATAAAAATAGATTGCGAATAAGCATTAATTTTTAGAAACATAATAAATGATATTTTTACATTAATTTATCATTACTAGTGATTTATTATAATTGAATATTATATTATATTACTTATACTAATTTACATTTAATATTATTTTAACAAAATTGATTCAATGTGGTAAATCAATTGGATCATTATAAAAATATTGATAAAAATAAAATAATAGAAAATTAGACTGGAATTTAAATGTTACACTAGTTTGTCCGAAATTAATAAGTTGGAGACTATTTTTATCCGAATTTACAATTTATGCTTAGCAAAAAAAAGGCTTTAGTTTGAAAATTCGTTATAATTCTATATCTATAGGTTTAGGTTTTGGAAAATTATCCAAGAAAATTATAACTTGTGGTTTAACTTTTTATAGGAAATTTTAATTTTTAATCTTAAAGTAACATCTTTTTGGCTATTTTTTTATAGCCAAGGAGTCCAAAGTACCATAAATCAATGATGAGGCCCCTCGCCGCCCAAGGATGAATTTAAAGACCACTAGAGTCATATATACAAGCCCTTCGCTCAAGGATCGGCATCAATACTTCTTTTGTCATAAGAGTTAACTTGTTTTTTTCTAGTTTATTCTAGAATGATTCATTTACATTTTTCTCTTGAATATAATGTTTCTTATTGATTGATTGAAATTTTTGTTTCAATGTTATTCTATGGAGAACTCTTGATTTCTATATTTTATAAGATTGGTCATTTATGATATGTCAAAAGTGTCGTCGGTGATTATTTTGATAACTAACTCTAGAAGTATTGTGGTTGTTTATTGGCTTGACTTGTTCTATCAAAGGTAAATGAAATAATATTTTTTTTCATGTCATGCATCTTATTACACATCCTCCTGAGGTTAGTTTACTTGAGTTTTCATAGTCTATTTATCATGATGGAAAAATTATGTGTTGGGTAGTTTCTATTGTTTTGGAATGCCAGCTCAAAATTATCAGAGACCTCCAATGTTATGAGCTATTAACATCCGACTAATTTGAAGTCGAAAAAATAGAACAATAATAATTTATTCTCTTGGCTCGAACCCGAGACTACCAACATCCGTCGAGCACGTGAGACTCAATCTCGCTGTCAGTTGAACCAACTACCTTAGTTACTTTCTAATTTATTAACGGATTCTTTCAAATAAATTGAGATCATCCTTCCATTTTTTATGGATTAATTAATATAAATTATTCTATTTAATATTTTTAAAAATAGAAAATAAAATTTCAAAATTAATTATCAGCCTACATTTAAAATATTTTATTTTCAATAGTTTTTTTTAAAAAAATCAATATATTGCTTGAAATACAATAAAAATGTGTAATATAATTTTTTTTAAAAAACTAAAGCTTTGTACCAATTGAAAATTTTTCAATTTACACCATTAGTCAAGTCGTGGTCCGATCTTTTTACGTAGTTTTAACACTATTTTTTTTATCAAAATGGGAAGAAAAAAAATTGTTGAGGGAGATCCAAAAGGATTGGAGGTGGTGGTGGATATGGGGACCAGGCACATGGGGAAGAGGCCCAAGTTAGGCCTGCCCCAGTAGGCAGCATGGGGGCCTAGAAGTCCCCACCAACTCTATCTCCACAATAATAAGCAACCATGGTAGCTGCTTCCTGCTGTTGCTGATCTGTTTCCATTGCTTGCCTCTCTCTCACACACACATACACCATGGACATCTGTTTCAGGTCCCTTTCTCCCAACTACTCAGCGTCCTCTTCCTCTTTCTCCTTCTCCTTCTTTCTTCTTTTTATTTTCTTTCTTCTTCTTTTTTGTTTAATTTGTATATTATCAATATAGAAAACAAACATTAAATGGCCTGTAATCTCAAATTTCTCATTTGAATCTTTTAAATATATGCACGAACTTGACGTCAAAGATTCAATGCCATGGAGTGGCTTTGTTTAACTGAACATAGTTCCATAACACTAACATGCCACTTTGTGGTTAGGCATTATGAGGATATCGAGTGCTGATCAAGGTTGCAGGATCTCCAGTTGTTTCATGGATGCATGCATGGGTGCCTTAATTACTACTCCTTGCATACATGTTCTTCTTAGTTAATGAGCATGGGACTCAACTTGAACCAGAGCCATCAAGGATAAAGTATATTGCATGCAAGGGTGATGATGAAATCAATGGATATGGACATCGTTCAGCTCCTTGAGAAAAAAAAAGTTCTCTTTTTTTTTTTGTTTGTTCATGGTGTATGTCACGGAGGAACTACAGATAGCCACATGACTCGGAGCCAACAACTTCTTGACCCAAAAATGACAATGACTGCATGATCCAATTGCATCTATGCATTGACCTTCCTTGAAATGTTGAAGGAGCTGATACTCAGTAAATGTGGTCAAGCTTAAATTATGAATTCTACTGATAAATCTTAGCATTTTTTCCTTCCATAAGTTTTAAGGGAGTTTAATAACAAAATTATAACACAAAAATACTATGATGATTATTCTATATAACACTTTTATTTCATAACTTGTGATTGAATATTTTTTTTCTTCAATCGTCGGTCCTAATTATTTAAAAAACAGAGTTGACTGTTCAATTTACACGACGCTTAAAAAATAATTTGATATCACATTATCAAACTTTCTTCAAAGTATATTATATATATAATAATAACAATTGTATTTCGACTATAGTTAATAACTCAAATGTATTAGACTCATAAATGCTAGTGAGGACACACACCAAAAATACAAAATAAATAAATAATTAAAACTGCAATCCTATAACCAAGGTTAGGTAGACACATGATTTTAAAAGAGAAGTTGTACACCTATAGAACAATGTAGGAGTTGACGAAAAATATAGATGGCCAAGTGGAATAATAAGATAAGATTGTTAATTAATAAGCTCCACTAAATCCAAAAGCATCATATGTCATCATCTCCCATAACTGAAATTAATAAACAAATAAATAAATAAGACTAGCTTATGTAATCTTGGCGCCTACTCCATCCATCCCAGGAATTTGAAACACAAAATCCAAAGTTATATTAGAGATAAAATAAGGAGTTTAATATATATATATATATATATATATATATATATATATATATATATATATAATTGGAGTCATGAGCCGAGGTCGGCAGTGCACTAATCTCAAGTCATCTCAGGTTGATTAAATAAATGGTGGTCCAATTAGAGGTTGCTGAAACCATCAACAAAATCATAATGTATGCACACATACAGTTGATTCGCATGTCTTAAGTTTAAGTCAAACAAAGAAATGTGTTGATCTTAAATGAGAGATCCATGAAATCATTGATTTATTTATAATTAAAATAAAATGTCGCATTACTCACCCATGATCTTAGAAATGATTCATCTGTTTAAATGACGAGCGAGATGCAACATAATCATTGTCTTCAGAACTAGAATTAATATGATTCCAATAGTTCAAAATCAAATTTAAAATCATATATATATATATACATATATATATATATATATATATATATATATATATAATATGCAACTCAAAATTGTAACCAATATGTATTCAATGAATCTAAATCATTAGATGATGATTAGATAGTTGAGATTAAATGTAATAACTTAACATTAAATTTGTTGGTTGCATATTATTTGTACATTTTGGTTGCATATTATATACGTGTGTGTTTAAGACCAAAAGGTAATTATAGTTAAACACAAGGACCAACCTTCAAAGGCTCCAAACTATGCATTATTTCCATGCCACAAGTATCAAGGACAATGGGCCAATGGTATTTAATTAATTAATCAAAACTTCACGAACAATTATAATAACAAGAACAAAGCCATTACAAATTTAAAATCATTGCTCAATAGTATTGACATTGATATATACCCACAAGGCACAACCTAATAAATTTAAAGCACATTCATGTGATTTCTAAATCTAACCCTCCACAACATCTCAACAAAAAAAAACTTCCCAGTTAATACACTCGAAATAAATCATTAATAAAACAAAGGACATCAAGAGGAAAAAAAAGGAGGTAATATTGCAGTAATATTAATTCTCTTATAACACAGTCACAAGGGCTTCTGTAGCAAGACAGGGAGTCAATTAAGAACCATGCAAACTAAGAACACCTCAAGATGTGATCGATCTCAGACGCACAGACCAATATACCTCTGGGCTTGTCGCCTTGTCCGGTGGGGGACCGTCGGAGGGCGTCTCAGCGGCGATCACCGGGGCGAGGAGGAGTTGGAGGAGCAGTCGCAGACCTCGTGCTCCGGCTCGACCTCCCGCTTGTGGAAGCTCCGGTGGCAGCCGCAGGCGGCGCACAGGAGGGCGGCGACCGTGCCTTCCTCACCCGAGGCCATGAACTCCCGGCAGCCATCGACGGCGTAGCCGCCGATGCTGGCGGCGTGGTTCTTCCGGCATTCCTTGTACCGGACGACTTTCTCCTTCTTCACCAGGGGGCCATTGGAGTAGGTCTTCTTGGGCTCTTGCTGCAGACCCATGAGGTGGTGATGGTGCAGAGTTACCACTACTGCGGTAGCGTTGATCCCCTTTGCTGCTAGCTGCGACCTCCACTTCGGTCTTCAAATGAAATGAATGGAAGAGGTGGCAGTTGGCATATAATATATATACATGAGAGAGAGAGAGAAAGAGAGAGAGATCCAACTGTGAGGGTGGATTTATATGGAAGTGGTGAAGCCTCCTTTTAGGTTGGCTTTTGGTGGGCTGGTTTCATGTTAAATGTCTATGACCCTTTCACTTTTTAGATTTTCTCTTTCTTTGGGGAGTATTATTAAAAAATGATGTCACAACGATCAAATTTTGAAAATGTTATTTTGAAAATATTTTCCTTCCACATAAAATAATTAATTTATCATCTATCATTAATCAATATCATGTTACTATCTTTAAAAAATCGTAGCACAAAACATTAAACTAAAATATGAATACGGAGTCATACATATTTCAACAATATATATGCACACGTACGGAGCTGAAAAGAGAAAGAGTCGTACCTCAATTTTCATGCACCTTAAATAATTGAGTATCGGTTATTGGTACTAGGATGGATTAAAGTTTTATGTGAGACATTTAATTAAAAATGTCATCTAATTTGATTTAAAATTGGATAGTTCAACCATCCTAATTAGTTTATCGAATTTATGAAAAAGGAAATTCTATGGTATTTTTTAAAAACAAAGTTCTAACTCTTGTTAGATTACTAGTGTGACATGTGCATTTCTAATGAATACAAGGACAGTCGAGTAGGAGGTTTTCAGAGTACGGTCATTAATAATACATATGTTTAAACTGCATGGTTTTCTCGTTGACTACTATAAGATTTATTTTTTCCTTTTTGTCCACGTTTAATTCATTCCTAACAATCTCTGCTGTGCAGTATCGTGATATGAGTTTATCGGATTTCGCGCATCAACGTTATTTATTATATATTTATATTCGACCTTGTTTGTGCAATGATATTTTTTTAGTTTAAGTAACATAACATTTTGGATTCGAAATTTTATCAAATAGTCACTTTCTTTTATGCTCGTTCGACAATAGAATCAGAGTGGAATCACGCTCACGCTCTGATTCCTTTGGTTTCGTCAAATACGACAATTGAAAACGTAGTTCTAATGGAATCAAAATTACGCACTGGAGTACCGATGTCCATCATGCACTTGAATATACATATGATCTCGATTTCAGTGCTTCGATTCCATCTTTTTTATGAAATCGGAGCGCACATGTCCACTTTTTTACATGACGTGACTTTTTATTTGATTTTTCTTTTTATTTATTTTTTCTCACTATATATAAAATATTTATAATAAATAATTATATACTTATTTATTTCTTATTATTTTATTTTAATATTTTATTGATTATAATTAATTTTAAAAATGGTTTTTATTTGAATACTATATTTTTTAACGAATTTTTTCCATAAAAAATTTTAATTTTTAAATTTATTTTTATTAATAATAAAATTATATTTTATAATTATAATAACTATTTTTAATTCAAAATTCATTAATTATATCAATTTTTTTCTATCACATCAACTCCTTGATTCCACATCATTACGTTTTATTTCATACAAATATACTTCGAACTAATATATCAATTCAACTATTCATCAAGAACTTAAAAAGAACTACAATTTCATTTCCTAACGCAATCTTAAGTTATGTTTGGCTACGGAACTTGCCCAAGTTCTGATTAGTTCTGTCAAACAATTGAACTGAAAAGTTCTTTTCAATTCTTATCATGTGATGCGAAAGGAGAACGTAAGTTCCCGTAAGTTCTCGCTTTCAATGAGAAAATGATCAACTTTTTTTTTTTTTGCTTTTTCTTTTTTTCTTTTCATTCTTTATTATAATTTAATTAGTATAATATTATTAATTACTATTTAATATTAATGTTATTTATTAAAGTATTATTATATTATCTTAAATAATAATTAATTATAATATTTTATTCATTAATATATTATCATTCAACTTATAAAATAAATCTTTAACTTAGTATAAATATTTTTCATATAATATTAATAAAATATGAAAAAATAATCAAAATTAATATTAATATATTACAACATAACTTATTTTAAATAAAATTTAATCTAATAATTATGTATGATATTGTTATATACTAATAATTATTATTTTAACCAAATAAATACATAATGATTTAATGTATTATAATTTTATACCTCATAAAATAAATTATATTTTGAGTTCTTATTTTTTATCCAAATACCTATTAAAACTTATTTGTCAAATTAAGTTTTTAAATCTCCATAATTATATTTTTCATCAAAACATCAAACATAAATTTTTCTATCTAATCAATTAGTTCTCGAGAACTAAAAGTTTCCATGCCAAACGCCTTAAAGGATACAGTGTTGTATTATCAAATGAGTTGATATTATTGGTTAGTAACCTTGGTTGGGAGTAACCAATCTTTATTCAAGAAAGAGAAAGAGAAATTTAGATCTTTAACCTCTTAACTTTGAAATGAATTAATATACATTTTCTATCACTAAAAAAGTACAAGATGGAATTTCCCATCGCAAATAACATGAAATTCGTCCAAAATGATTATTTCCAAGGATTTTTTTTTGACAAATTATATATGCTAGTTGGAAAAAATGCTCATGGCAAAATTATTGCAATATTTGTTGAAAGCTGTGACATATTAAATCATTGAAAACGAAACCTTTGCAAGTTAGAAAGGATTATATCCATCAAAAATTGCATAGGAGGACTACCGAAAAGTTTAATTTTAAAAAATAACTTTCAACGTTCATTATAATATTTAATAAAAATATATATTATATATTTTTTGCATTCTGACAAGTGAGACTGTCGAAAATTTTAATACTTAAAAATCACTCATAATGTTCATTATAATATTTTAATAACATAATATATTAAACTATTATTTTTTAAATTTCCACTATCATGGTTATCAAAACTTTCAACATAAAACTTTGGAGAGGTGAGATTGTTAGGGAAAAATTGTCAAAAATCTTAATATTAAAAAATAAAATCCCAACATTCCTTATAAATTCTAGTAATTTTTTTTTTCAATTTCGACAACCAAGTCCATCGGAGTTTACTTTTGATGGACATGTGATCCATTGAAAGTGTCGATGGCGACGATCAAGACCAATGAAAAGTTTAATATATATATTTATTATAATATTTTAATGATATCATACATTTTATTATTTTGTTGAATTCTGACGGACATGTCATCCATCGGAAGTCTTGACATGCAAGACCATCTTTAATATTAAAGAATAACTACCATTGTTCATTATAATATTTTAATAATTAATATGTTATATTATTTTTTCAAATGTCGATGGTGATGGCCCTCATAACTCTGGATTGACACGTGATCTATGATCGTTAGCTTGAGCAAAATCCGATTCAAGTCTAAGTCCACTGCGGCATAGTTCCGATTCGATTTTTATCTAGATTTTTAATACTCGATAGTTACTGGTCGGTCCCGAAAAATAAAAAAGAAAATCAAGAATTTAACTAGGTTCGAAGAATTATTAAAAAAAATTAAAAAATGGATAAAAAATTTTGCAATTAGCAAAATTGAACCATGATTTGATTAAATAAGCATCAAATTAGCAAAATATTACATCAATTTATCATATAATAAGTCAAAAAAATATTTGAACACTTCAAAATAAAGAAATAACCATCAAATTAATATATAATTAGAATTAGGTAACATAATCATTATTTTATTATTATTACAAACGGATCAGGTCAGAGGCCAGGTTTTCATTCATTGGACTAATCTCAACCCGAAATTCATCGGGATTTTTACTTTTTTGACCTAGTCTCGACCAAGTTTATATTTGGACCAAGAGTATTTTTCGAATACCACGTTAGTGTGGTTAGAATCGACTAGGCCCATGCTCAATCCTAACGATCATAAAAGTATGATGGGACATTTTCCAATGCAACTACTGAAGAATATGAAGTCATCAATAACATATTTTCGATGGTTGTTACTTATGAAGAATGTTCATTTCAAGTGCAAAAATTGGTCTAATTGCGATGGTTTTCTAACCGTCACAAAATGTTCGACACAAATTTGATCTTTTCTTGTAGTGAGTATTATTGATGTTCATTAGGTGCACTTCATGTGATGTACATGATAAGCATAATATACTTGTTTTCAGTTAAATTAATGTGAGGAAAATCATTTTAAAATAAGTGAATAAAATAAATAAACTATAATTTTAAAGCGTAAAAGAAATCGATGAGCACATTTTTTCTATGAAAGTTGTATATATTAATAGATTTTTTCATTATGAGAATATTGATCTAGTAGATTAGTCATCCATCAACATCATCTTACTAACCAGCTCGAGTTGTCAAGAGTTTGAATTCTCAATTTCCATCATGTATTCATCATATGCTCATACTTCTTTAACGATAGAGAATGCATAAGAATCATGATACGATATGTTTAGGTGTCTAACTTATTGCATAGGTGTGGAAGTTAATTTTAGAAAATAATAATTAGGTATTTTAATAAATGTGTTGTAGTAGTTTGTAATAAAATTGTTACCTTTTAATTAAAAACTATCTTTAAAATTCATAAGCATATGCTTCTTCTCCAATCTTATGTATCTTGGGTTGACTTGTTCCTTCTTACTAAATCTCATTACCCTTTTGATTGGATACACTTGTGGTAACACTAGATTGTCTTTGATAAATATTTATTCAAATCTACCCTTATGAGGAGTAGATTTCATCTTTATTTATTATATCAACTTTATTAGCATACTCCATATGTTTCAGGAGTTCCTCACTCATGAATTTTCTTTCGCCCGCTTTATTTCAACTCATGAGTGAGAGATAAGACTTTTCATATAAGATTTCGAAAGGAACCATGCATATGCTTGAATGATAATTATTATTATAATCAAATTATGTTAATGGCATATGATCATCTCAAATATCGTGTCAATTCAATGCATAAACTCTCGATATATCTTTAAAGTTTGAGAGGTCCTTTTTAACTCACCATTAGATTGAGTGGAATGATTTGTTGTAATTCTAGATAAGTTATTTACCAAATTCATTTAGTAAGTTTTTTTTAAAAAAAAATTCAATGCAAAAGGTGAGTTTTTATTCAGCACGATGATAGTTGGAATTCAATATAGTCAAACTATCTCTTTAAATATCATTAGGCTCTCAATGAATTGATTCCATTTTATAGGTATAAAGTAAGTCATCTTCTCAGGTATTCCACTACTCCCTAAATAATATCATGATCTTTCTATCTACATATTCAATATAATTTCTTCATATTTTCATCACAAATACTATGCACTTTTACATGTAATATATAGTTTTAGTTTCATATTATCCCACCAAATGATTTTTTTAATGTTCTTGTACATTTTTGTATTATTTGGATGAATTAGAAATTATAATTTGTGGAATTAATCCATTACAACACTTTGAAGTGTGGTGTTATTGGGAACCCATTGAGTCCTCTAACTTGGATGTCTCGATTTGCCGAAATCTTAAAACCTTGAGTCCTCTTGCTACACCTTTTTGAACTTTTCATATTTAGCATTTGCAAATAGAGTCTTGATAATCCTATTGATCAAATCCAACTTAATTTAATACATCATCAATGTTACCCCATTGTTATCAAGTCATGGATTTTATTTGTTGATTTCTTTTGACTCCATCTCAAACTTTTTCAACATTAGTAAGTGAGAACTTTCCCACCTCTTGCACAATGTTTCAATTACTGAGTTTTCCTTACTTGAATGGTAGTTGATTATGAACTCATAGCCTTTCATGAACTACTCAATATATGTTAGCTCATGCTGACGAAGACATGTTTGAAACTCTTGTAATCTTTGAAGACTTTTAACTCCTCTCCATATAAATACTATAACCAAAGTTTGAGGGAAAACACCATCATTGCTAACTCCAAGTCACGAGTATGATAGTAAAGTTCATACTTCTTTAAAAATTAAAGCATACGTTATAAAATTCCCATGCATGCATTGGAGATCAGTGCTACCAACGTCGTAATCCACAAACTACAATTGTCACAAAGGATAGTGAGAATTTTATGTCGTAGTGTATTATTTTCTTCAATTATAGAAAATACTCTTGGCATTTTATACACTAAATGAATTTCTCACCTTCCTCAGGAGATTTGTTAATGGCAATGCTATCTTTGAAAAATCTCTAGTGAATTATCTATAATATTCAACTAAACCAAGAAAGCTTCGGATATCATATGTATTCTTTGGTTGCTTTTAATTTAATACAATCTCTACTTTTGTTGGATCTACAAATGTGCTCTTTTTTAAGATGATGTATTTAAGAAACATATTCTTGCCCAACCAAAAGTCACACTTGTACAACTTGGTACATAATTGGATTGTGTTTCTAGTATGATTATAAAGTGCTCTCAATGTTGTTGAAGGCTCTTGGATAAACAAGCATATCATGAACAAACATTATGTCAAATTTATCAAGGTATGACTAGAACACTCTATTCATGAGATCTATGAAATATGGAGTGGTTAGTCCAAACAACATGACTAAGAACTCACAATGATCATACATAAATTGAAAAAAATTAATATATTTCCATTGACTATATTTAGTTGATGGATAATTTTGAAGAAAAAAATTAATAAAAGGGATCATCAATGTGTGGCAATGGATACTTATTTTTAGTCATCGCCTTATTTAACATTCAATAATTAATGTTAAGCTTTAGCAAACCATGTGTCATCTTCATGAATAGGATCGATGTGCCCCAACATGCGATCAAATCTTTTATTGAGTAATTGAATTTGATTATTTAACTCTAATATTTCATCTCGTGCCATGTGAAAATACACTTTTTAAACAATTGAATGTGAAAATCAACCTTCCTTATTGATGGTAATCTAGAAATGTCTTAAGGAAAAACATTCGAAAAATTCTGTACTACTTTCAGATATCTAAGATCTATAATGGAAGAGTTTGTAGATATCACACTAACTAAATAGGTTCGACATAACTTCAATATATGTCTTTACTTGTCGATATGATCAACTTTATAATATTTATTTACACTACTCACTATTATGCCTTGTGATTTGTTTGGTGTATGTATGATGATTTTTTTTTCTTCTTACACAATCTAAAGGCATCATGATAGGAAAACCAATCTATAACAATTGGGTCAAAAAAAATTCTTACCCTCCACATTCATTGTCAAGATGTACTTTGTGATGTGGATCATACCCATTACTTTTGTCACATCCATAAAACAACTAAATACCCCTAAAATAATAGCACACTTTTTTTCAAAATGAAAGAATGGATGTCACATGAAATAAATATGATAGTAATAGGAAGATCAACTATAAAAAGAGTACTTTCTAATGGCTTCATTATCATTTTGGGTTGCACTTGCTCCATTTTGTAAACTCTACCTTGGACCAATTTGTTCCCTCCTTGGTGCTCTTGGTATCCCTTAGTCCATGTCGAACAATTTTGAATGAAGTGTCCAATTTTTTCAATAGTTAAGACATGCCCAAGTCTTGCATTAGCATTCACCTACATGAGCATTATCATAAAAAGTGTAGGGTGGCTCTTTTCTATTATTGAGGTAGCGATTGTGTTAGTTGTTACCTTTGTTGTTTCTTAGACTATGGACATTGTTGTTGTAGTTGTTGTTGAGGCACATTATAATGCTTAAGATGGTTGTCATGTCTTTTTTGTCATCCATCATTTGTCTTAAACTCATTTTGCTCATAGGCTTACACTAATAGTTTGTTTTTGGATGCTTTTTGCCAATCTCTATTTTCATTTAAGTGTCCAACTCACTACCTTGTCCAAATTATCATAATCTCATATAGAGGTCTTGATCCTCAACTCATAATTTAGGTCATTAATGAAATGATTGGCACATTCTGTATCACACTAATCATTAGAGTGCAATATCTTTCCATCTAAAAAAAACTTGGTATAGTATTCAGCCAAGTCCCAAGAATTCATTTTTCTTCTGCCTTAATTGATGATCTAAATGGAATGCCTTTTCAAAGTTATACTGGTCATGGTTGACAAACCTAACATGTGTTATTTTCCATCATTACATTGTAGTATTATCCAATGAGTGGGTATCATATAGTACTTTTTAGTTTTTCTTGCATCACACAAGTCATATTATATCTTTAAGCTTTATAGAAGTAATCATTTTCATCAAATTTGATGATTGGAACTTTAGAAATGCTTGAAGTGTATTCCTAGTATTATCTTGTTGATGTTGCACTAGTGGGATAGCAACCACTTGAGATTGTACTAGTTCATTGTCCATCATTTGATTGACCTAGCCTTCTAGGTCAATAATTTAATTCATCTATTGGCTACAATTTTTTGGTATCAACTAAAAGGATAATGTGTCTTAAAGACATTTATATTTTCATTTAATACGATATGTTAGAAATAATATATATACCAATAAAGTATAGAAAATATATTTAACATTACTTTATATAGTTTGGCAGCTACTCGTGATGCTTTGTGCATGAACCTTTTTGCACATGACGTCAAAAGAGACATCGCCTTATGCTCTTATACTATTTATAATGTCCTCAAGAATATTCATATGGTAAAGTACTTTTATGTCTAATGGTCAATTAACACATTGATGGTGAAATAATTTTCCTCGTACTTGAGAAAGATAATTTGTACAATGACAATTGTGGTATGAAAATATCTAATTTCACCACTCTTAAGGGTCGTTTGAAAATAGAATCGTGATTCCTCTTAAGTTCCCCGTGTATAGTTGAATTGATATATTAGTTCGAGGTGTGTTTGGTTGGAGTGAAATTTGATGATGAGGAATAAGATGGTTGATGTGATGGATGAATTTTGGGTGGGTTTTAAATTAAAAGTAATTATTATAATTGTGAAGTATAATTTTATTATTAATTAAAATAAAATTGTAAAATAAAAATTTTTTATGTGAATTTTTTTTGTTTTAAAAATATATTATTTAAATATAAAAAATAATTTTTTAAATTAATTATATTTAATGAAATATTAAATTTTATAACAAAAAAATATGTAACAAATAATATTATATTAACAACTTATTAAAATTATTTTATATTTATTAAATATTTTATTTTAGTGAAGATTTAGTGTGAGAGAAAAGAAAAAGGAAAAAGAAAATGAATTTTGAAAAAAAAAGGAAAAATATCACGTCACGGTCAAAAGTCAAAAAATGAGAGCCTGCAATTCCACCTAAAAATTTGAAACTGGAGTTGTGAAATCAGGGTCACGTGAGCTCGATTCTACCAATTTTATTCCCGTCCCGAAATCGAATTTCGAGATGGTGTTTGGCGGAACCGGGCGGAACAAGATCGCGGTTCCTGCACGGTTCCGCAACCAAACGACCCCTTAATTCCTATGATGTAATAATACAATATAATATAATTTTGTACATAATAATAGGCACACTTATTAATAATTATTTTTTTAGTTTAATCTGATCGAGTGGCCTATCTAACTATCTTTATAATGCAATTGATATAACAACAATAGAAAAGGAAGGGTCAAATCATTTCCTATTAAATAACTTGCTTGCCATATCATACTGAACCTGGGCCCAGTTTTCTTGGTTCGATCAGGATTATGATATTTAGCAAAATCATTTAAACATTAAAACATGTCAAGTTTCCAACAACTCAGGCTACGTCGTGGTAAGAAGTTAATTGGCTTGAACAACATGGGCCGAGGTCGATGGTAGGAAACTAATTGGCTTGAAGAACCCGTAAGCAATCTGAGTCAGATTGCATTTTCTTAAGCAGAGTTCTGATTGTATCAAGATTGAGTCAAGAGTAACTCGAGCTGGGTTAGGTATCGCTCACCTCTTTTTTTTCTCATACTCGAACCATGATCCGAAGAACCCAGTCGTGTCTTACGGTTGGATCAGTTTGATCCAAAATTTCATTCTTTTTATAGCTTTATGCAATAATCACCCTGTACAATGTAAAAAAATTTTATTAAAAATTTCATTTGTCACTGTCAGGTACACGATCCGAAATGATCTTACTGAATTAGTTGGATTTGATGATGAGCCGACCTTCTAACTTATGGGCAATGTGCTCAATAATGTCGCAAGTCGGCACCTCTTCCCAAATACTGACGGTTAGCTACCGAAAAAAATATATATATATATAAATTTGAGCTATTAAGAAACTCATATCTACGGATATGCCGAAATCCATATATTTGCCCTTGACCTCAGGACTATCATCTGCTCTTAGCAGAGAGACAGCAAGGATGAGGCCGGCGCTAGGTTTGACAGGTGACAGTTAGATTTGATCAAACGTTATTTCTTTTACGATACAAATTTAAGTTTAAATTAACGTTGATTAGGCCCCTAGATTGAATTAGATTCGTATTAGATTCTTTAACCAGGATCAAATTGATTTTATCCGATGAGATTTTTTTTTTTTACTTTGAGTCCCTATTGACATCAGATACTTCCTCGACAAACCATGTTCTGAAAGTGTTCCTGCAACTCGTTTGCTCTGAGATATAGATCCATGTCTGAAAGGGACCGAGTGCCTACCGCCCTTTCAATTATTCCAGATCCAAAAATCCAACTCTTTATATTGCAAAAATTTCTGCAGATCAACATAAGTTTCGGCTTCAGATTCCACCAGAAATTCGGCTTGTCTGCACTTTCTTTAGATTGGTGGATGTGGAATGCTAAAAGAAAATGGCTGTCGGATGTTTGCTGCATTGAGCAGCGCCAACTTCTGTAAAGAATGAGCAAAATGCACCTGCTTCATGGCGTCGAGCTTCCCACTACGCATTAGTTTATAGTTCTCTGCAGATGATACGATTATTATATTGATAATGGCGCATCAAAGACGTCTCAATGCACGCAAGTTTCATGTAACAGGATGATTAGTGGAGGTATATTAAAACTGTGAGAGAAAGTGGAGACTGGGAAGTGGTGGAAGCCGCACAGACCATAGAAAATTATGCGCACTAGCACCAAATCAGCACTTCAAAATTTTCTGCCCACAGATGTGAAATCAGACAACTTCCAAATCCTTTATTCCTCTTAATAAATTTTATGAGAGATCTTATTATGACGATACATATGCAAACTTTCTGAAACAGCATGTTAATTTAAATAGAGATAAAGACTAGCGTCATGATATGAAAGAAATTAGTGGAGCCTGACAAAGAATAGATCAGAAGTCTGTCCCAACTCTAGACATTACTGATTTGGTGATACTAGTCCAAGCTGATTAGGGAGTAAGTCATTACTGTCTCATCTTTCTAATTCTGAATTAATCCGGCACTAGTAATTCTAGACATTGGAAACTTTCAATAGACCCGGACCAGCACCCATAAAAAATACACACAAATCAACTTCCCAAAACTTTTGCATTTGCAATGATCCTATAAGGATTCAGTTTAGATTTACACCCAGCTCCAAATCTTTAGGCCATATATATGACAGATACGTGATGAGATTTTATGGAGTAGAAAATTATATCGTTTGGTCCTGGCATTTATTTACATAATGAAGCAGCAACTTGATAAATGGATATATTATTGGTTTCTGTCAGAAAATCCTCATTCAACTTATTTTGCTATCAAGGTGTCCATCAAATTGAATTTACTTGATAATCTGACGAGTCATGGAATCCAATATGATAAAAACCAAATTTTGATGAAGCCAATCAAAAACATAATTTCATATGACATTTGGTATTTTGTTATATTTTTCTGAAGTCTTTCAACTACTACTTGAAATTATTTCCAATGTTCGAAAAGGCATATGGAAGTCCACTAGCAACCTCATTGTCACCTCTCCTTTTGTTTAGGCATCAAGCAGTTCGTTTTTAGTTCTGACGTTCCATTTACATACGAAGAGGACAATGGAAAGAGAACAGTGAGGTATTTTTCTGCAATAGTATCTATTCAACAAGGAAAAATGATGTAAATGAAGTCAAGGAATACAAACTACTCTCAGACTTTGATGAAAGGTAAAGTGCTTACACTGCTGACTATTGTCATACCACAAACATATGATACACATATCTACCAACTCTACTATTGTCTCCCTTGACTGAAATGGAAAGTGAATCTAACAAGTGTAAGGAAAGCAATCTTTTTTCGATGGCAATATCTTGTCTTTTAATAGCGAGTGTGTGTTTTCCTACCACAAGATTAAGGACCACAATATTTTGGGAATTTCAATTTTCTTTCCCTGAATGATACGATTACTTTGTGCTAGTAGATCTGTGCCACTGGACCTGTGCTGTAAAACTTTTGCACTGCCACATGACAAAAGTTTGGATAACGCCAATCCAATGTTTTGAACCATTGAAGTTTAGCATGCATCAATCTCCACTGCAATCTACTCTTCTTTTATGTGATAGAAGCATTAGCTATCCGGTGCAGGGACAAAGAATTAGCATAAACACACGGGTGAAGCATGTGGTGAAGATACATATTCTTCTTCCTTGAACAAACCAAGCCATTCATCCTATGAAAACTACAACTCCAGCACCGGTTTTAGCTAATGATTTAGTTGTCAAATCACATTAAATTGCATGTTCATCAGATGTGACATTACTGTCATCCATCAGGTAAAGTGTGCCTGGGATGTCCACAAAGAACCCTTCTGGCTTTCCATGTATGCTCAATTGTCAAATCATGGCCAATTAGCATGATCCCTATAGCTTTCTAATCGTAACTTTCCAGACATGGCAAAAGAAGAATTATCCACCTTGTCTCTACAATCTACATAATGGAATCGCTCTTATGTTTTTCTAAATCCCCTGCAAAAGAAAAAAAATTGAAAAAATAGATATTTAATTGTACACGAATATCTTATTACTTTTTACCACATTTTCCCAGGCTTAAGTCGTTAATTAGAAGAGAGAGAATACGAAATATACGGGGCGAAACTTGAACTGCTAAATAAGATGAAAATTCATTTCTCTGATTAATGGACATGAAGCATGCTGGATTTTCACTAAAAGGAAGCAAAATGGGGCAGCAGAAATAATGCAAATTGTTAAAGCAGGATGCTGGCCATTAGCTTGCCTCCTCTATCATTCTGATCTGTCTACTTTTGTTTTTCAGGATTGAAGGGGGTAGCACAGCTGAGGCATAAGTTGATGTTTCTTGAGGCAAGGCAGAAGTAAATGCTGGAATAAGATTTGACAGCAAGAAAAAAAGAGAAAGAAGGGAGACATGGAAATTGTTAAAAGAGCACAATTATTGGGAGTTAAAATCATTGTTTTGTGGCTTTGCAAGTAGTGGGAACTATCAGTGAGCTGCTTACCTTCTTCGTTTATTCCCCTGGAGATATTTTTAAGGAGCAACGGTGTTGAGGAAAATTCATCATGGAAAGCAGCTTCTCTTTCATATTTCAAGGGGATGCCAAAGGTTTTGTTGTTAGTACAAACAAGTTGAAGAAAATCAAAGCCCCCAACCACTCAATTTATGAGTTGGTTGATGTACTTCCATAGAAGACTTACAGTATTCAAGATGGTTCATTGACTATAGGCCTCTGCACCACCATACACATTCCTCAAACAATAGAAGAAAAGAAGAATGGACTATTTGACCGTGTCATGCATCTTAGAGAAATAGATGAAAACTTCGGAGAAAAGGATTTGCCAAATGTCATGGCCTAACTCTTTAGAAAATGTGTTTGAGTTTGCATGAATCTGAAAAATGAGGGCATACTGCAACTAGAAATTGTTAGAAGCTCTTCTTCATAAATTAAAGAAAGATACATTAAACAAGCCAGAAGATCTTGTTCATGTCTCGATGAATCCTACCAACTATTTGATTGCTTCTTCCATGTTGTGCTAAGAACAAAGAAGTGATCTCTCTTTATGGAAGTATAGGTTTTTTATCATAACTTCGTAAATTGAATTTATGGAAATGAGGTTTTTCCAGATTTCACCATATTTTCCTACAGTTGGCACCATTGTCATGGGAATTTGAGGGGCCAATTGTCTACAGAATCTGCAGATAAATTTTTATTTTTACAGCAAAAAAAAATCCTCAGTGCAAAGAAAAAAAGGCAAGAAGCATTCCTAACGTTTCAACATATACTCTTTGGGCCTTCACCTTATGATCAGCGCCAGCTCAAACTAAGGCTTAGCCCAGGATTGATTAAGGCCTTAAGCAAGGATTTGGTAGCCCAGGAACACACCTTTGGGATCTCAAAAAGATTTCAGATAATCGTGTGATGCAATATTCCCTGTCGTCATTCCAGGAATTCCAACTTCAAGGACTCAATCAAGGTTTATGTCACTAAGATAAAAGCAGGAAGAAAATAAGAAGTTTCTCTAAAAGGGTATTAAGTGGCACAAATGTGATCTGAAAGCATCCAAACCAGATAAACAAATGAGAAAATGATCGCACTTTGAATCCACATACATAATCTAGAAAAGTAGTGATGTAAAGGAATAGTGGCTAAATGTTAAGGTATCTGTCCTCAGGGGCACTTAGGCCCGCCCCTCTTGGTCTTCCAGTTGTTGTAGCAGGAGCAGACCTGCTTGTTGCCATAGAAGCCAGGGGGCACACAAAGACACTTCCTGCAGCACTTTTGGCAGAAGAACATGCATGGCTTGTGGTACTGAGTCCTGGAGCATCTCCTGATGCACTCACTTGGGCATTCTGCAAGACATCCAACAAAATGACCACTTCATATCAGTCATGAACAGCTCTTAAATGGACAGTTCCGAGATAGTCATATCATTCAGCATAGTTCAGTTCAGTTACTTACGGTAGCTTCTCAGGCTTCCTGGCCCATACCTTCCCTATGACACACATGAAACAAGAAACAAAAATTATTATGACCACGAATACTAAAACTGGACTTAAGGCATTAAAACTGACTCAAACCTTTTGGTTGTGCTGCATCAGTTCTTCCTGAGACACCTCCTAGAAAACAAACAGCTTAACTCAAGCCATGAACAGTGGTCACAAGTGAAGAATCAGATGTCACATAGCTCAGCTGCATAAGTGAAAGCATTCTCACCTCGCATGAAACCGTAAAAGCCAAGATGAGGAGGGAAAGGAAGAACAACAGCAGCTTCGCCATTGGAGAGGACACCAGAATGGGCCAAGTTTGCTGTTGGTTGAGAAATGCTGAAAGAAAAGGGTTGCGTGTACACATAAACAAGGGAGGTTGGGCATTAAAAGAGGCAATGAAGAGAAGGTGCAGGCATGTGGGTTCTGAGAGGATGCACACTGCCCTATGTACTGGAATATTTGCATGTCTGGTGCAGGTCTCCATGCACCTGACATCTGCATTGGATGGAAGATTAAAGAGGGATCCCCCTCTCGCTCTCTCCTCCCACATTCTACCATTGACCTCTTCTTCTTGAGCTTGGTGAAACTGAAAAGACATGAGTTCTTTCTTCAGTCTCAATGCTGCCCAAGGCAAGTTGTGGACCAGAAAGCTGAATCTTGCAGTTACCTGAAAAAAGATTTTTGTGCAGTTTGAAATTTGAAATAAAGCACGACACATTGGAGTGCTGCTGGTGACGTTTGAAATAAATCTATCGTCGAAAAATAAGGAAATATACTTAAAATCTTTTTTTTCTCAGTTCTGTCGATAGTGCAGGACAGTGAGTTTGAATAGAAATTGTGCAAACGGAAGTTATAAAACTTCCTCCAGCTGACAATGCAGGCCTCTCAAAGTTGATGTGTAAAAGAATTGAACACTTCAAAAAAAAATCCATCCGTTTATATTTGGGGCAGAGTAATTTGAGTCAGGTTTTAGAATTATCGATGTAAAAAAATCAATCTTTATTTTTAATCAATTTTTAAAATTAAAAAAATAATCTTCAAACCATTTGGAAAAAATAAAAACCACCTTTTAAGAAATCAAAATTTTCGAATGATTTTTCGAAATCCTATATAATTATATTTTTAAAATATATATAATATCGTAAAATTAATATAAAAATATTAATTTTATATTAAATATAAAATATAATACTAAAATTTTAAAGTTATTAAATTAGAGTTTGATAACATGACATAAAAGTATGAAATTTTATACAAAAAATATTATATTTATAATAAAAATAATTAATAACATATGTATCCATTATATAAATAAAAATCATAAATAAGAAACGGGCTCCACGGAATTCTATGCTTTTTTCGGATGAGATCCTAATTTTAGCAGATAAATTTTAATTTATTAAAAATCAACCTAAATTATATTTGGATCTCTTATTTTTAATTTTTTTGGCTAGATTTGTTCGGGTGGAATGGGTTTTCGGTTGGTTGAATTTTTCTAAAGCCCCTAGTTTAGACATAAAACTTTAATCTTCTATATTAAAAAAATCAGGCGATTTTTAAGTTCAAAAAATCATTTAATGAGTCCAATGAAAGCCTAAAGAAGTAAAAGAATGTATAGATTATTGTATTTTGAACACTCTACTAGTATATATAAGATTACTCAATTACATGAAATTGATGTTCCATGCGTTAACAAAAAAATGTATAAAACAGAAATAGTGATATTAAAGTCACAAGAGAATATTGATGTTTTTATTGAATAACATAATCACTTACAAAATGGTTATAAAATGCTTAACTTATAGCACCTGCACCCTAATGAGGATGGCCACAATTTGAAGGTTGCAGTTGCAAATTATACAACGCAATGGAGTTTTTGTCTCGTGCAAAAAAATACATATATTAGGAATAAGACAATAGCACATATTATATGATGCGGTTGATCTTTGTCATACGTGTGTATATATATATATATATACACGTAAAATTAGTATTTGAAAAGAAAACGCATGGGCCCAAATAAAGTATAATCTATGGTTCGTGGGCCATAATTCCCAACGAATGTTTACATCTGACCAATGCATGAATCCTAATTTCTATTTTTTCTGTGTTTATCAACTAATAAAATCTTTATTCTTGAAGGTTGTGGTTGGTGTGAGATCTTGGGTAAGAATTTTCTCAAATTTTATCAAATATGGTCATTTTTTCGGGTGGGCTCGACGACCAATGCCATTTGTTCGTGAAAAAGGTTTTTGCACCCGTCCAGAACTTCTGCGTTTGGCTAGAGGTGAACCAAAGTTCTGCGGTTCTCGAACTTTGGCTAATTTGATTGGAAAGTTCCAGTCATGTGTTTGGCTCAACTCTACTTCGACGATAAGAACTTCATCATGATTTGACGTTTTAATCCATCTAATTTCGCTTCGTGAGCAAGAACAAATCCAAAGTTCTTGCCTGGTGAAAGAACTTTTGTTCAGGAACAATCAGCTTTGACGGAACAAAAAAAGTGGCGGGCCCTACTAAAACTTTCATATCTGTTTGGCAGAATATTGAATTATTTGGGTGATCTGTTCTCATCCAAACGCTGCCCAAGGTAGTGTTTGGTTTGGGAACGTTTTGCGGAACATCGCGAAATGTTCCCAAACAGATTACGTGAAATTATTTCTGTCACGTGACCTCGGACGAGAACATTTTCCAAAATGTTCTCGTCCAATGTTAGAACATTTGCCTTTTTTTTTAACGTTTGACTTTTTTTATTTCATCTATTTTTTAATTATTTTATAATGTATGTATATATAATTTATAATATATTAATACATTAATAAGGATATTATAAAATAATTTATTAAATGTTATTAATTAAAAACTATAAAATAATTAGTTCTAATAATTAATAAATATTTTATTAATTAAACTATTCAATTATTTTTTTAAAAAATAAATTATATTTGGATTTTAAAATGTACGTAAATTATAATATTAATAATATTTAAAATGTTTAATCAAAATAAATAAAAATAATATTAACAATATAATAATTTACGTAAATTATAATATTAATAATATATTCTTATTTACTATAATTTTATAACTCATAAAATAATAAATTATATTTTTAGTTCTTATTTTTTATCCAAACACTCACTAAAATTTATCCATTACATCAACTTTTTAAATCCCTATAATTACACTTTTTCATCCAAACATCAACCCAAACTTTTCTATCATATCAATTAGTTCTCGAGAATAAAAGTTCTCTCAATATTCTCGTACCAAACGTAGCCCAAAAGTTCTCACTCCACGGCTAAACTTCCCCTCGTCTCGTAACCCACAATTGAATTAACAAAGTTCTCCTCGCCGTACTATAACTTCACCAGACACTAACATATAACTTTTGGGTCACTTCATATTGGTTCCGAGAATTTGAACTTTTTCAAGTTGTAGTATTGCCAAACATTGTCGAAAAGTATTTTTTTGTGTTTGGCTTGACCATAATTTGTGAACAATAGTTCCCGGCATTTCACTGACAATACACGAAAATATGGACAATGCGTTTGGAAAAAGTTCCAATGGTGGCAGAACATGGAAGGTTGACATGATATATTAATTCTGATTTGTTCTTGTAGGTGTTTGGTTGAGATCTTTAGAACTTTAGCCAAGGACGATTAGTTGGAAAGAGAGCAAAATTACACAAAAATAAATGAAAAAGCAAGTTGCTAGGGGAGCAAAATTACAACGTAGCAAAATGCAATTATGAACAAGAACACACTAGGGCTGCGTTTGGTACGGGAATATTGAGCCTGTGTTTGGCTACATCCGAGAATGAGAACTAAAGTTCTGAGAACAAATCCGATTTGACACGAAAGTAACAATTCGATGTTTGGCAAAGTTCATCCGCGCGGAGAACTTTTGGGTGTGATTTGACCAATAAATTCGATAATGTTCTGGCCGGTGTTTGGACGATGTTCACAACTCTCGCGGGAAAAAAAATGGTCGTGGCTAAACTGATTCCGCAAGATGCAAGTAATACGAAATTCGGCCAACACATTGCAAAGCAATTTGCTACATGTTACGGGTAAAAAAAAAAAAGAATAAGAAGCTCCTAGAACATCATCAAGAACCGAAATCAAAAGCATCTTCCTCATTCGGAAGGTTGAACTTTGCAGATGTTCAAAATTATCTACCAGTATATATATACAAAGGCCAGCATGATACATATACAAAGGCCAGCATGATACATAAAGATATCAAAGATAATGAATGATAATTCTAATAACATGTGAGACCACCAAACAACTACAACAAACAATTAAAGGATATTGAAAACACACAACGACATAAAGTTAACATACAATCAACTTGCTACCAGCCACATTATCCGAAAGTAAACATACAACACAAGTCCAGTCTCCAGAAAAAAACCAGTATAACAAATAGTATCAGGTCTTGGCAGCATTATCCGACAACTATAGGAATTCGGACCACAACATTATCTCAATACAAAATGCTACCAGCCACATTATCCGAAAGTTAACATACAACACCGAGAATGCATCTGGAAAGAAATTGCCTAAGACAAACACATAGTCGCAGAGTAACCGTAGATTTCAAGCCGCCCTACAACACTTGACAATTACAAAACATGCAGCAAACAAAACGACAGCAGAAAGCGCTAAGAAGCAAACATTACTCCTACACCTGCACCTACAATTCATGGAAGGAACCACTTGTATTGCCGGACCTTTCTCTAAGTTAACAATCATCGAATGGTTCTCAAAAGTTTTTGGAAGGTTACTCATGCTGGGGTAATTTTCCAGCGAAGTTGTTGCGGCATAATACGTATCAAACTTCTTATAGGCACAGTAGCGATAACCCAAAACCTGTGCTTGACAATCTGCCCACGTGTCATAGACCCATGCTTGCAACCTTCATACACAGCGTAATATTTTTGTGTTGCCATACTAATCATCAGACTCTTGATAACCTGAAAGATAATTAGAAAAAC
The DNA here is from genome assembly GCA_030549335.1 of Pontederia crassipes. Classification (NCBI taxonomy): domain Eukaryota; kingdom Viridiplantae; phylum Streptophyta; class Magnoliopsida; order Commelinales; family Pontederiaceae; genus Pontederia; species Pontederia crassipes. The sequence continues at coordinate 46,187,586 of CM060190.1, forward strand.
AAGCGACAAGGGCATAAGATATAAGGTAGAGATACCAGAAAAAAGCAACTGGGAATGACTACAAATTAAAAGGACAGAATCTGTGGGGGGACAAAATGTAGACGAGTCGCACCTAATTATTTATTGGGTAACAGTTTTAGGATACAAAGATAGTCATCCAAGTATGTGCATACATGGAGAGTTGGTTAGTGCATGAATGAGTTTGTTAACAAAATAATACAATCAACTTGTCGATGAAAAAGGAGAGGGACAAAAGTATGCCTAAAAAAGCTAAGCCAATAAATGAAAGTGCAGTATCCAGGATGAGCAAAAACAACTTGTCGATGAGGTAAAAGTAAGAGCAAGTACTAAGTTATTATTTCGCCATACAAGTTGCAGAAAATGGCAAGCATGGGGTCATAAAAAAAAGTATTATTTTAGGCAAAAGACAAAATAAAATATTGGCAGAATTAAGTCGTACGTCTACGCCTTCGATGATCAGCCCAAATCCTAGCTGCTATGCCGTCCCGAAGAATGTCACCTCTTGTTCTTTCGGTTGATGAGGCGGGCACAGAAGGTGTAAAGTCACCCGCACGGACCGCTTCGGGTTTGGACCGGATAGTAATATTGAAGTATTTGTCGCCTCCTTGATGCCGTCTTACGATGTTGTGTATTATGCAACATGCTATGACGATGTACTTTTGAATTTTCAACAAAAATTGCATGGGGCTACGAAGCATTCGAAACCTCTTTTTCAAATTCCGAATGACTTTTCCACACAATTCCTCAACTGCGCATGTCGGTGATTAAACATGTCCTTCGCATCACGATACCGTCCGACCGGGGTGTCCTCCGTAAAAGTCCACATATGATACCGGCCTCCTCGATAGGGTTCTATGAACTTGTCGGAGTTCGCATAACCAGAATCCACAAGAAAGTACTTTCCTGTTATCAACGTTACATAAAGTAATGAGATGTGCATATGCAAATCCAAAATAAGGGTTATAAATGCTACCGTCGGGTACGCGAAATTCATTCCTTTCGATGCACCACCTCAAGACCTTCATATCCCCTGCTGAACATTTCCAACCAGCACAAATGAATAAGGCGTGGTCAAAAGATGCGGCTGCCATGACGTTTTGTGAAAGAAAACCCTTGCGATTTCGATATGGCACTGATTTTTATTTTGGCACATGAGCTGGGATGTAAGTTTCGTCGATAGCACCTAATGCATTATGTATTGATGAAACATACAAGGTTAACAAACATAAGCATTCGTAAGTCTTTTTCACAAGTGCACGGGACACAACTTACCGTAAAGTACAGATAGAATCTGTGACTGTCCCGCACTCGATGGTGAACACCAACATCTTCACTAGGGAGTACTATGAACTCGGCGCTTGGCGAACAAATAGCTTTCAATACATTCCTGAAGTGCCGTGATATTGTTTCACCAGAGTGCTGGAACTCCTCTTGCATGTCCCTATTTGTTTCATCTCGACGAATGACAAATAAAAAGATGGTCAGTTGTTCTCATGCACTGACATACTTTGTCGATGCAAGAAGTCCACAGGAAACAAGCAGCTCCTCCAACATCATAAACGTTGTATTTTCAACCCCGAAATGATGATACCCTCTTTTCGAATGGCCATTCAACATTTCATTAATCAATTGATCTCCCGTGAATGGCCGTATCCTACATGGAAGCTTCGGGATGCGCACAGCGATTGGTGTCCCATTTGCGAAGTCGACATTACTTTGCGAAGAATCATAGCCATCCTCTTCGTAAAGTGTTTCAAAAAGTAATTCCTCAACGAGGAAGGACCACATTGGTTCAGTATTCATCTGCCATAACGCAAGTGATATAATGCGCAATAAAAAATGCTTAGCAACGAAACATCATAATTATGCAAGGCAAATCATCAGAACATAATTAAATGTCTTAATACATGAATTACGAAATACAAAGTCAGGTGAGTGGCACAGACTCCGTGCGGAAAGGTAACACTACTTAGATTACGCTATGTTAAGATGTATTACATAAAGTAACTTGCTAAGAAAAAAATACATGGATTTAAGATAACTTCATTACTCCGGCATACAGATCTACTCTTCTTCGCTAATCAGATCTTCCTCCTCTACCCCCTCGCCACTAGACCTAGGTGGAATGAAACGTCGGGAAGGCAATGCGAAACTCGAATTTGCAGGCCTCACTACTTTGCTCGGACTACAAAATGGATTTGGTGAGCTTTGGAATGCGGCAAAGGGATTCGACATACTACTTGCTCCGAAGAAGGACACACGATAGCCAGAATCGGGGTACGCCGATGATGCTGTAAAGGTGATCGTGGTAGTGACGGGAGCTACCACACATGCCGCACGAGGTTGCTAAACTTCCTCAACCGAGAACGTTGTGAACGGCACTAGCGATGGCGCCGGAGGGGGGAGATGATAGTACTCTGACACCTTTCTGCTTATCCATGTCTGAAGCATTTGATCGTCGCATTGCATGAATGTCCATAGCTCGTTGTCATCTTTGAATACATCAGCGACCGCCAACTTCACATTTGAGGGAAGGTTGGGTAGCCTCTCTTCAAGCTTCGCCCAACACTAGTTTCTCAATGAAAACTATTCTTATTTTGCTGTACGTCTAGCAAATCTTCCATGAGCTTCATCCTTCTAAGAGCTAACTCCTGTGCAACCATATCCACACCCTTAACACTTTTCTTCTTCTTCGACGTGATTGGAATGGAAGTGGACCTGGTTCTCTTGCCTGAAGAGGTTGTTCCATAAGAACTTGGCCGCACATGTTCGGTAGGATCCTGATTGTTCTCTTTTTTTGGTCCATAAGCGGTGGGTGGTCATGTCAATAATGTTGTCATCGGAGTTATCTTCTTCCTCTTCTAAGTACACGAGCTTGGCGGTTGTACATGCCTCCTTATCCATGGCAGTGTTCTTGGTGAACAAGAAGACGAAGTCGTCGTAATGAGGGAACATTTTATTCTTTACCCTCATGTAATCTTTGTTGACCTAGTACAATAAACAAGGACAAGTCAGTGCAATCCGATGGTCTTAGCGTTGGGTGGAACAAGATTTAGAAAAATAAAACTGCTCACCACTATCACTTCATCCCACATTCCCTCCTCCGGTGGCTGTGGCATACACTTCTCCGGATACCATCCCCATCCGCTCTTGTTAGCAAGAGTCCGACACAACTCGAAATTTCTTTTCATCACTTTGAGATGATTCTTCATATGCTCGATAGTCATCCGTTCACAAAAGTGCCCGTTGAACCTATTGCACATCCTTTTCCACGCTTCTGACGCAAAGGTGTTACCCCAGAATAGCCATCCACGTTCTCTTGCATCATCATCCTAACGAAGAAGGCATCCATATTTAGCGACCAATGGCTGGATCTTGCCTTCTCCGAAGAGATTATCTTTTCTTTTCCTTTGTTGGAACTCATGGCTGTCTATAGAAGACCAAGAAACAATTTTGAAATGTGTTCGCATAAGATATGATACCAAAATATAATCTATTATCGCACGATGCAGCTAATTGTTTCAATGGCATCATCCAAAATTAGTATGCTTGCGAAATCTTTGTCTCGTCGGAGTTGGCTCCCGCAAAATTAAGCTGGGCCGTTAGTGAACCGATTCAAACAGAAGTTAATAATGCCACACAACAACTACAGATCGACTAATGTAGTAATGCTATTGAGTGCCACTATTTAGTGTCGCAGGTATCTGTCTATAGAAAGGATTGAGGCATCATTATTAGTGTCTCAGGTACATGTGACAGGTATGTGCTGAATTAACTAAAATTTATATATGAGTAATTCCCATGTAATGAAGTAATATGCGAGTTATAATTGATCAAACTGCACATTATTATAGAATATCTATGACTTTTGAACGTAGCATGTCTTTTGAACGTAGCATGAATATGAAGTAAGCTAAAACATCGAGAATGTACCTCAATGCTTCTTGAAAGCTCCAACGTCGTCACAGGTGGAGAATGTCGGCTCGGCCCTTCTCTGGAAACCTGTGGTAAATAAATCAAGAAATTAATCCAAGTGCCTTATCTAGACCGATATCAGGAATTAAGAATTTAAACATTTTCACGGTAAGTCAGTGGCTTCACGCATATGGAAAATAATTGAAATTGGCCTAAACAAATACAATAACTGACATCCCTAATACAGGAGGGATAATATGTTGCACAACTCTATTGGAAAAACAAAATAGGTCCAGAATTTGAGAGAGAGGAGTAAGAATTTTTTGTGTGACAATAAGTTAATATATGAGAATTTGAATGTCTATTCTTGGACATCAAACTATGTGTGGAATTAGAAGATGGTACCAGGGAACTTTGTCTATATGTTCCAATAATTACGACAATGATATCTTCAGGGCCACAGACTATTTAGGCCTAGGAGACTTCAATAGTTCACACAAATCATGGTTAAAAGCGATATTGACGATGGTAAACAATTGAAATATCTTTAGGTAATTTTGTATATAATTTGACAGAAAGATCCAAATTATGCCTAAGTTGAGAGCAGCATTGACATGTATCATAATTTGTGGGAAAAAAATGCTTTGTAAAAATCCTTTGGCAAATTCTGAAAACTACAAAAATTTCAGTTTCCACAATAAGATAAATATCAAATGTAAGTAACTACTAGCATATCAAGCACTAGAAGACATCAGAAGGAATCCACAATTTGTGTATTCCCTGCACCTAACATGAATACGATTTTCACGGAAAAAATAAGTCACAGATTCACCAAAATAAGCATCAGGGTCAGCTGCGGGCATAAATGATTCTGGATCAGGACAGTAGAAGCCAAAGAAATTTGCACATGATGTAGCAAGGATGTAAACAAAGGCCTTCATCATAATTAACATATCAGCATGACCTCCCTTATCGAGAAAGGAGTAACGATATCACGCTCACAGCAACGCTCGCATTTTGAATCCAGACTAAGTAATAAAGATAAATTCACGACAAGTTGCCGGCATCATGAGATGACCCAAACATGCTTTGCAATGGGGAAAGAAATTGCAGGTGTGTCACCATATCTCTCCTCGCAGGTCGCTCAATCGCACCGGCGAATGAAAAAAGAAAAAGGTGCCAATGGATTGAGAAGAAGAGATGGGGGCTTCGGCCGTCTAGACTCCGGTGGGCCTGCTTGACTGGATAGACTTCGCCGTCAGCACCCGACCACCAAAAGGCCGGTCTCCATTCGCAGCACCTAAGCTCTTCGCTTTCTTCTTTCGCCGCTAGGGTTTTCTTAGGGGAGGAGGGAGGGGGGACAAGCAGGCAGAAAGAGAGAAAGATCTACGTAACCGGCAGCAGAAAAATGTCAAAATCGGAGCCGATCTATCAACGCTTCGCACAATTTCGAAACCCTAGAGATGCTACTGCAGACGTATGACACAAAAATGGAACTGTTGTGGTAGTAAAAATTGACGATCCTCGACGACCGTTGAACAGCGAAACAGATCGGTGAAAACCACGGACTCCGGCACACCTAATCGGACGACGAAAAGCACGGCGGAAAACTGACGGAACGAGAGAGTGAAGGTTGCGTGGAAAGCTCGTGGAAACTACAATCGGAAGAGGTATTTCGGCTAACCTGTTGATTTTCTTCGGCGTTCTTGTCATCTTCCTTCGTCGTGCGTGATGCGTAAAATGATGTAGCAAAATAAAATCGCTAGCAAGTGCACTAGACGCTCAAGTAATATAGTAAAAAGGAGTAAAGAGTGTCGAACCCACGAGGAATATTATTAATTCAATATTTGAATTTATAAATTAATAAGAGAGAAGAAAAACATGGATTTTGGAAATGAGTTTTGTAAAATAAAATAAAGAAAATAAGATAAGATAATATAGTGGTGTTGAAGTTAGGTCTTAGGATGAAAATAAATCAGGATAAATATTTGACTCATAAAAGATAAATTTAATCTTTAATGATGGATTAGAGTCTCCCTAAATTATTAACTTGACATTATTAAATTACGGTCTACACAAATTGGCATCCCCTCAATCTAAGTATGCAAATTAAAATATCTTAATTTAATAAAACTTGAAGTCTCCACAAATTGGCATCCCATCAAATCATATTAAAATCAAGACGCATTAAATTGGATTCCTTAGATTATTAATCACTCCACAAACTGGTATAGATTAACAAACCACACAAATTTGATTCTCCACACACTAGTTATCAAATTTATGTCAATTATTAATTTCACATAAAATCAGTTAATTTAATTAATTAATTCTGAAATCAAATAGTCCACAAACTGGTAATTACTTAACTCGAAATCCAAATAATTAAATCAAAAGTATTAAACACAATTAACTAATTGATCAAAAAAGATTAAAACAAATAATATAGGGTCCAAATAGTTTTCCTTCAATAATAATCTCCTAAAATAAAATGAATAAAAATATGGAGTTCATCCTAGAAATTTTGGAGAGATAATAACAAAATAATAATAATTGGAAGAATTACACCCAAAATAAAAGTAGAGCTCTCGAATTGGGCAGACAGTCGGGCAGCCTTTCGGACTTGATCAGGGTCGCGATCAACCTCCAATCGTCGCACCTCTCTCCTTTTGGTCGTAGCCTGCAGACTCACAACTCGCCGTGGAAGAAACCTGAACTTCAGAGCACGAGTTGGAATGACGGCTACTTCACGTATTTATAGGTGCGGACGGCCTTCAATTTGATCACGGTCGTAAGATCGCACGGTCAACTTTAAATTCGCGGGATAAACTTGGCCAAAACGATAAATCCTTTTAATCATTACGCCCAAAGATAAACTCTTTTATCTTTTCTCCCTTCAAATCTCGACCAAAACACCGAGTCTTTTATCTTTATCCCCTTGAGTTATCGGCCAAAACCATCACTTCGCCCAAGGAATTGAGTTATCGGCCGGTAATGATAAATTTATTGGATTTTGCGGCCGATAACAGGATTGAATTGGATTTCTCGGCCGTAACACTTCTTTGAATTGAAGTTTTCGGATGATAAATTGGATGTCTCGGCCGATACGAATGAAATTCTTTTGAATTTCGGTCGATACGTCACAATCCATCTAAATCTCGGCTGATACGGATAAATCTTTGGTGATTTATCGGCCGATATAGTTCTTTGGGGTTGAAATTCTCGACCGAAACGTCCATTCGATAATCATGAATTTGATTTTTCCTGCAAAATAATTATCCAAATTTAGTTAATCCATCCACAATTAAAATATTCGAAGAATTAATAATTAAAATTGATAAATCCAGAATTACGACTAAAAGTGATCTAAAATGATGCATGCCATGATCAAATTACAGAAAAATTAACTAAAATAATAATCTAAAATATGTTATATTTTGCATGCATCAAACTCCCCCAAGCTTAAAGTCTTGCTTGTCCTCGAGCAAAAATTTAAAGCAAGGCTCAAGAAAGTTTCATCATAGCCTCCACATTATCAACTAACTAATTTTCTCATACAATTCTTCTGCACACCTACTACTCAGCATCTTATCATTTTCTATGTACTTAGCTTCATAGAGGTTCTGAAAGCTACACAAATTTAAACAATCTCAAATTCAGCCTTGTAAAAAAATAAATTATCTGTCAAATAATGACATTAATATTGAGCACATAAGTACTAATTGAGCTTAAAACTTTTTTTTCTTTCTTTTTTTATTTTCAATCATTTTAAAAATTCTAATCTTCAAGCAGGATTACACAAGGAAGTCCATGTAACGGGCTTTGGACTGATGACTCCCAGACCAGATGGCCTTAGGGCACCAGATGATAAAGCACCCATCGAGTTTACTTGCCCGAACAACCAAGATTCTGAATGAAGAGTTTGAATTTAGCCATGATTCATTACTTATGTGCTTCTCCATATTCCACAAGATGGTCCATATAGCAATTTTTTGATCGACTGATCCCAGAACAGTTGCCCTTAGGTCGCCAGGCATGAACCCCTACGGATCTAATTACCCGAACACACCTTAGTTTCGGATAACACTTTACTTTATTCTTCTTTTTTTTTCACTATTTTTTTCACATTTTGTTTATGCTCAAGGAGTACTTAATATGGTCAATAGAAAAACTACTACTATAAAGACTTAAAAGAAATAAATAAAAGGCAATGAATATGATTATGTCGTCTAGTCATTCATAATTCTATTTAGCATAGGCACACAGTCCATAAGTTTGATACTAAAATAGCAAGTGATAAGAACGAAAAGAATTCAAATTTCATCAATTAATAACATGTCTTTGAACTTTTACTAAAAGATAATTAAGACAGTAAGACAAGAGGTTGTAAGATGGTAGCAAAAATAAATGCATGCAATGGTATTTTTCGAAAATTTTCAATTTTTCACTTTTTTGGGATTTTTTAATATACATGCAAAACATAAACAAATAAAGGAAAAATAAAAGAAAAATGTGATGAAAAATAAAAGAAAAATATGATGCATGAAAATGCAAACTCCCCTAAGCTTGAACCAGACACTGTCCTCAGTGTTAGCCCAGCAAGATAGAAAGATACAGACTCAATTAAAAGGAAAATAAAGAAATAACAGAAAAAGGGAAAAAATACAACCGGATTTATCGTCGGTATCTTGTGGTGTTTGCGGCCATAAAGATCTTGGTGGCGGTGCGTGGTGTTTGTCCGGGCGTAAAGAGTAGAAGGCGTGGCACTTTGGGCGTAAGGTAGCGGTGGTGAAACTTCGGCCGTAAGGAGGAGAGGGTGGAGCACTTTGGCCGTAAGGAAGAAATCGGATGACGAACCTCGGCCGAAGTTCGTTGGCTCCTCGACCGCAAATGGTTGAGATCTCGGCTGAGATTGGACTAGTTGTATATGGATGGTTTCTCGGCCGAGACGGGAAAGAGAGGGCCACGATCGTAGGTTGGAGATCAGCAGCTTTGGTCAAATCCATTGAAGTGCGGGCGCAAACTTGGTGTCCGACGTTCTCCCCTCGCACATAAATTAATTAAATGACTCCATAAAAAATAAAATAAAATGTCTAATTAAAATAAATAAAACTATCACCGAAACTAAGTCTATTAAAATATTAATCAGCAACTAAAAATAAATAAATAAAATAAAAATGATAGAAATAGTTCTGATTTATAGTCGTCAGCTTGACTTAGTTCTGATGAAGATCAAGGCCTATGTTGCACTTCTCCCCTTGGATTTTTCTCGGTATTGCTTGGGAGAGAGCCCGGTGTACGTCCAGTCAGTTGTGTCGTCATTTGGCCCAATTGTCCTTTCAAATTTCGAATTGATGCATCCTGATTAGTGGTTATAGACTCCATATCCTTTTGCAATGATTGCATAGTGTCTATGATCTGTGCCATCATCTCCTGCATGTGATTTGATGATTGATATTGGGGAGCATCATGTTGCCTTTTCAGTATATAATCCTTTGATGGGCCAGAAGGTTGGCCTTGATTCTGATTATAGGCAAACTTCGGATTGTGTCTCCAACCATAATCATTGTTCATGTAAAATGGGTTGGAAATAAAGTTAGCATTTTCAATTTGATTTGAATATGAAGTGTTACCTGTAGGGCTATAATTGCTAGAATTTCCCATTAGTGACATCATTTGCTCAAATTTTTTATTAAGTGACTCCAGCTGAGCCACTATTTCTGAAGATTGTATTTTTTGTGCAGCATGTACATCTTAAGTTCGGCGAGATGGTCTCCTTTCTTGACTTGACTTGAGGGCTACAGCTTCAATTATATCATGTATCTCACTAGAGCGTTTAGATCCCAAAACTGTCCCTCCTGCTGATTGATCGAGCTTATCTTGATCTGCAGCTCGCAATCCATGGTAGAAATCTTCCATCACTTGCCACTTTGAAATCCTATTACTAGGAACTCTGGCTAACAGTTCCTTATATCGTTTCCAGGCCTCATATAATGTTTCATCATCATCTTGAACGAATGCCCATAACTCTCTTCGATATTTGCCTGCTTTTTGTGGTGGGCAATATTTTCCAACAAATTTTTCTACCAGTTCTAACCACGAATGAATCGATCATGCAGGCAAAGTTTTAAACCATGTGGAAGCTTTATCACGTAAAGATTGAGGAAATAATAATAAACGAATAACTTCAGAAGAAACATTATTATTTCTAAAAGTGCTCAGAGTGGCAAGAAATTTGTGAAGGTGATCGTGAGGGTCTTCATGAAATCCTCCTCCAAATTGAGATGCTTGTATCATCCTCACGATTGCCGGATTGATCTCAAAATTATTTGTATTGATTTCAGGCAGCACAGTGCATGATTCTATGTCATTATATCTGGTCGATACATATTCTCTCATAGAGAGTTCTACTTCATCTTCTCGTCGATTATTTTGTGGCGGAACTAGTTCATTTTGTTACTCCAGTCTCTGATTGTCGCGTGCTTGTTCAACCATTTTTCTGATATTTCTTCTTAATCGACGAGAAGTTTTTTCAATTTCAGGATCAAATTCCAAAATTGGATTTGAACTCCTAGTGCATTTATCAGAAGATTCCAAGATTGGTTGTGATTGAATATTCAATAGTACCTGCAACAACCAATTTTCAGTAAGATAAAAGAATAAAATAAAATAAAATATATACAAGAAGAAAGAAATACAGATAATATAGGTCACGAAGAAATAAGATTTAAATCGATAAAAGTCTCTCGCACTTATAAAATTGAAAACTCGTCATTAAAATTTATTTTCGAGAGAAATTTATCAGAAACTTAATTACGGCCGCCAAACGCTCTTCAAACCAATTCAAATGTCAATTAACTCGACCGAAAGTAAATCAAATAGATAATCGTAAAAATCATGCACTCGTTCGGCCGTAAAAACCATGAAATAGTGTTGAAAGGGTTAATCAACGTAAATACGTAAAAGTCATTAAATTACGGGCGAGATGAAGTCGAATTAACATTCCGAACCAAATTACAAATTCATCAAAGTCGACCGCAAACAAGATGAAGAAAATAATTCTCGATAACAAACGTCATGCAGAGATAAAATCCAAGGCGCAAAAGAATAATCAAAAGAGATCTTGCGAACATTTCGGCCAAAATAAATACTCAACTCCCACGTCGACAACTGAATTATTACGGCCGAGAAAGAATGAACCAAAAATAAACTGGCCGAAATAATGTCGTATGATGCCGTAAAAATGAATGTTCAGAAAATAAAAACATGTCGGCCGCAAGACAAGATTAAGAAAACAATTCTCAGCTGCAAAAGACATGCACAACAAGATTGACGAGACGAAAATCCAAGGCGCAAAATGATTAACATGAGAGATTTAACCAACGTCCAAAGAGGATTCAGAAATTTATCGGCCGCAAAACAATTCGATCATATGGAATACGTGAAGTTTCGAAAGTAAAACTCAGATTAAATTTGCCAGCCGCAATAAGCAAAGACTTTTGCGGCGTAAAACTTTTTTCGAAATCATTAAAGCCGAAAGAGGTCAAATCAATAATAAAAGGAATTTTACGGCCGCAATACCATGAGATCAATTCTCGGCCGTAAAAAGAAAACATGAGATCATTCTCGGTCGTAAAAAAATGAGATAATGGATTATCAGAGATTAAATTATCGGCTGCAAGCTTAATCAATCATATCACAAGAGAGAGAAATCAATTCGATCTGGATGAAGTGAAATACCGGCCGTAAAATTTGGATAAGAGTTTGTCGGTTAAAAGTTTGCGGGCGTAAAGATTTCTTATGGGGTCATTAAAGCCGAAACACAATTGATCAAACGTGCACGTTCAGAAGATTTCAATTTCTACAGCCGCAAAACAAAAAGAATTTCACGGACACTAATTAAAACAATTTTAGCATCAAATAGGATGATCTTTAGCGCATAATAGAAGTTAAAATTTTGCGGCCGCAAAATTGAAAGTTTAGAACTCAGAAATCATTCATTGCGAAGCCGTAAAATCAATAAAGCCGACATATTAGATCTCGGTCGTAAAATCATAAGTCGACAGTAATCCGAAAAATCCGTAAAGCACTAGCCGAAGTCAACAATTTTAATCTAAAATGTCGCGACCTTTATCTGCAAAAGAAAAATGTTAGTTTAGTCACAAAAAATAATTAAAACAAATAGTACATATTTACAAAGAATTATTAACAATTTAATTACATCTCCTACTAATTCATAAAAAATTAGAAATTAATTAATAAGATATTCCCCGGCAACGGCGCCAAAAATTTGATGCGTAAAATGATGTAGCAAAATAAAATCGCTAGTAAGTGCACTAGTCGCTCAAGTAATATAGTAAAAAGGAGTAAAGAGTGTCGAACCCACGAGGAATATTATTAATTCAATATCTGAATTTATAAATTAATAAGAGAGAAGAAAAACATGGATTTTGGAAATGAGTTTTGTAAAATAAAGTAAAAAAATAAGATAAGATAATGTAGTAGTGTTGAAGTTAGGCCTTAGGATGAAAATAAATTAGGATAAATATTTGAACCATAAAAGATAAATTTAATCTTTAATGATAGATTAGAGTCCCCCTAAATTATTAACTTGACATGATTAAATTGCGGACTCCACAAACTGGCATCCCCTCAATCTAAGTATGCAAATTAAACTATCTTAATTTAATAAAACTTGAAGTCTCCACAAACTGGCATCCCATCAAATCATATTAAAATCAAGATGCATTAAATTGGATTCCCTAGACTATTAATCACTCCACAAACTGGTATAGATTAACATACCACACAAATTTGATTCTCCACACACTAGTTATCAAATTTATATTAATTATTAATTTCACATAAAATGTATTAATTTAATTAATAAATTCTGAAATTAAATAGTCCACAAACTGATAATTACTTAACTCAGAAATCCAAATAATTAAATCAAAAGCACTAAACACAATTAACTAATTGATCAGAAAAGATTAAAATAAATAATATAGGGTTCAAATAGTTTCCCTTCAATAATAATCTCTTAAAATGAAATAAATAAAAATATGGAGTTCATCCTAGAAATTCTGGAGAGATAATAACAAAATAATAATAACTGAAAGAATTACACCCAAAATAAAAGTAGAGCTCTCGAATTGGGTAGACAGTCGGGCAGCTTTTCGGACTTGATCAACCTCCAACTATCGCACCTCTCTCCTTTTAGTCGTAGCATGCAGACACACGACTCGCCGTGGAAGAAACCTGAACTTCAGAGCACGAGTTGGAATGATGGCTTCTTCATGTATTTATAGGTGCGAACGGCCTTCTATTTGATCATGGTCGTAAGATCGTATGGCCAACTTTAAATTCGCGGGATAAACTCGGCCAAAATGATAAATCCTTTTAATCATTACGCCAAAGATAAACTCTTTTATCTTTTCTCCCTTCAAATCTCGGCCAAAACACCGATTCTTTTATCTTTATCCCCTTGAGTTATCGGCCAAAATGATCACTTCGCCCAAGGAATTGAGTTATCGGCCGGTAATGATAAATTTATTAGATTTTGCGGTCGATAACAGGATTGAATTGGATTTCTCGACCATAACACTCCTTCGAATTGGAGTTCTCAGGCGATAAATTGGATGTCTCGGCCGATACGAATGAAATTCTTCTGAATTTCGGCCGATACGTCACAATCCATCTAAATCTCGGCCGATACGGATAAATCTTTGGTGATTTATCGGCCGATATAGTCTTTGGGGTTGAAATTCTCGGCCGAAACGTCCATTCGATAATCATGAATTTGATTTTTCCTGCAAAATAATTATCCAAATTTAGTTAATCCATCCACAATTAAAATATTCAAAGAATTAATAATTAAAATTGATAAATCCGGAATTACAACTAAAAGTGATCTAACATGATGCATGCCATGATCAAATTATAGAAAAATTAACTAAAATAATAATCTAAAATATGTTATATTTTGCATGCATCAGTGCGTCTGCCTAGTGCCGTCGGAGAGCGGGGCGAGCGAGCGTCTTGTTCGGACAAAAGTGAAGCAACGAATATTACGATGACCCGCAAGTACAACGATTTTCTTCGGAAATGCGGCGTGGGATTTGAGGGATGTTCGGGCAACGTCGAAACATTTGCAAGTTCTCGCGTAAGGCGAGAACTTTTTCGCGAGAACATTTCCGAACATTGCCGTTTGACCGGAACAAATGTTCCCGCGGGCCCCATCGGAACATTTGATTGTGTTTGGCAGAACAATCAAATGTTCCGGGTTGTTCTCGGCATTCAAACGCGGCCTGAGAGAACTTTTGTTCTCGAGAACTAATTGATGTGATGGAAAAGTTTGGGTTGGTGTTTGGATGAAAAAGTGTAATGATGGGGATTTAAAAAGTTGATGTGATGGATAAGTTTTAGTGGGTGTTTGGATAAAAAGTAAGAACTAAGAATATAATTTATTATTTTATGAGGTATAAAATTATAGTAAATAAGAATATATTATTAATATTATAATTTACTTAAATCATTATATTATTAATATTAATTTTATTTATTTTGATTAAATCTTTTAAATACTATTAATATTATAATTTACGCATATTTTAAGATCTAAATATAATAGAATTTTTTAAAAAAATAATTGAATAGTTTAACTAATAAAATATTTATTAATTATTAGAACTAATTATTTTATAGTTTTTAATTAATAACATTTAATAAATTATTTTATAATATTCCTCAATTATGTTATAATAATGTATTAATTTATTCTATATTATATATGCATACATTATAAAACAATTAAAAAATAAATGAAATAAAAAAAAGTCAAAAAATGCAGCGCAAGTTAAAAAAAGGCAAGAACATTTGATGAGAACTTTTCGTAAAAAGTTCTCGTCAAATGTCACGTGACAAGAACATTTAATGTTCCCGTCACATGTTGTGTTTGGCAGAACAATCAGAACAAATCAAATGTTCCGTGCAGCCAAACGCAGCCTAGAAAAAATAAACAAACGATAATGAATGTACACAAGAATATCGTCGATGATGTAGAAGCAAGATCCGATAAATACTGAAGTTCTGATAATGCACTACGTCACTACAAAAGATTGCATACCGCAGTTTAACATAATTAACATATAAAACAAATGGTTCTTCTCCTGATCAATACACATAGAGTTAGCATCATAAGTACTTTTTGGTAATGGTCTACCGAGAACCATCTGTAAATTACAATGTAAAAGAAAATATGATGATGTGAAATCGATGATGTCAAGACATAGCAAACTATAATTTAATCCAAACGACAACATAATATAAACATGTCTAACGAAGAAGAGAAGTTTATGTTAGCAAGCATGCTGAAGAGACGGGGTGTTCCAAAACTTGGCAATAAATATCGTTTAAGGACCTTACACGACATATCTCTAAGTTGATTGATATAAGTCGCACAAAACTCATGAATCCAGAAGGAGCAATGTTTAAAATGTGGTACCTCAGCGGTCGTTGATATCAAGGATGTCATCGGGGGAGAGGAATGTGGGATCGCTCGACTGTCTCGCACTACATGAAGGAATGTTGCCCAAATTATGAAAAAGCGAATCCACAAGAAGTCAATCGTCGACAGACCAAGATCTGAAGCTTGTGAGAGAGATCCCTTCACCCGCAGACCCTAGATCTTAGGTTCGGAAACACTACATTTCATATTCGAAAAATGGAAGATGAAAAAATCGGTGTCGGGTGATCGATTGATGGATGAAGGTTTAACAAATGAATATATGAAGCTGCAAACATATGTCACCGACAAGGCCTACATGTTAACTCGGGAAACACTAGATTTAAGATTCAAAAAATGAGCCGATGTGGCTCAAAAGAACTTCAGACACCCGTCGGATGAAGAGAGACTCTACTTTAAAAATCAGACAGCCAATAGAGAAAGATCGGACATCGCATGGCACATTGGAAAACCTGAGCAAGAGCGATAGGAAACAAAAGTTTCGACTCGAGAAAACTCGCCGGAAGGAAGAGAGCGTACCTACGTGTCCCGGGGGCTTTTCCCGGGGCACGTCGAGTTATCTTACTTCATGTATTTTTCTTTTTTCAACTCACTTTTGTACTTAGTTTTATTTACAAGTATGATAGTGGCAGTTTTGTAATTTCTGCACTACTGAAAAGTGCACCCCTATCTTGTCCTCCACATCACACGTCGTATAGAGTCCTCCCGGGCCTGCGGTATAGTAGGGGAGACCCGTTAGTGCTTCCCCGAAGTGTTGTAATCATTCCTATTTATTCAACAAAAATTTTAAGCTTCCCAAAATCTAGCACCGTGCCTTGAACGTGGGGTTGCAATCCACAAAAGAGCGTCCCAAGAGATCGAACGTTACGTCGAGGTGCCCGTTTGTTCACAAACGTCTCCACCGCACGGGTCGGTCGAGCGAAAAATGACCTCGTGACAAGTTAGTATCAGAGCAACTTTTCTAGGACCGCTCAAGTTGGCATTCGACGATCAAGGTGAAATGACGTCGAACTCGGAGATGACGAATGAACCCATCGCACCGGAGAAGGGCCGCTAGGAGCGAGGGCGCGCCCGCTCGAAGGACTCCATCTCCGCCTTCGAGCAACGCCTCGGCCAATTCCAATTGGACGTGTGCGAGATGCAAGACCAACTCGCAACGCACGAGCAGGAGTTGGAGAAGACCGTAGATCTCGCAATGGTACGAAACGAGATGGCGCCGTTGTATACACAACTCGAGTCCATGGAGGCGACGATCATGGACATGCGGGAGACCTTGGACAATGGTCTTTCAAATATGCGGTTCGAAATGGAGCAAGAGTTCAAGATCATTCGGGAAGAGCTCAAGCGACGCTATGGAGATGGGCGGCGTCCCGAGACGCCCGCCCCGCATGAGGTAAGAATTGATGTGCCAAAGTCGAGACCCTACAAAGGCGAGCGATTGGCAAAGGAGATCAACGACTTCCTGTGGAACGTCCGAAGGTACATGGAGGCATTTGACATGACGTCTGAAGCGAGGATGGTGAAGACCGCATCCATCCACTTGCAAGATGCGGCGAGTCTATGATGACAGTGTCATTATGACGATGTGGAGCGTGGCAACGTTGATCCCATTGAGAGGTGTGACGACTTCAAGAGGTAGCTTACCAACTATTTCTGCCCTGCCAAGTCGGGACTGGAGGCCAAGATTGCGTTATTCAACATTTACCAGAAGGAAGTACGTGAAAGAGTTCACCGAGCTCCACCTACAGAATTTTTAAGTGGACGAAGACATATTGCTGGTGGTCTTCGTGAAGGGTTTGAAGTCATGGGCTAGGACGGAGTTGGAGCGACGAGACTGCCCAACCTCCGCTCGTTAGTCACCGCTGCTGAGTCACTCGTGGAGTACGCCAAAGCGAGTGCTCTACCACCAAAGTCTTCGGGTAAGGGCAATGGTAGGGGAGAGAAGTCAAAGTCGCAAAGAGGTAAGTCGCACTATCAAGACAAATGCAAGGGACATCAAGACATGAGGCCCAACAATGATAGATTCAAGAGGGACAAAAAGCCGCCAAAGCCTTGCTACATTTGCAAGGGTCCACATTGGACAAGCGATTGTCCACAGAATGCGACAGTCAATGCAATGTATTGCTCCGACAAGAAGGAGAAAGATGACGCATGTCTCAGTTCGATGCACGTCCTCAGCGCCATCTACGCCTCGAAGGGTCTTTCATCGACTGCTCGACTTTATGCGGACATCGAGTTGAATAGGCAAGTCTTCAACGCCCTTATCGACACGGGAGCATCAAAGTTGTTCGTGTCAGAAGTGGCCGTCAAGAAGCTGAAGCTGTCACTACAGAAGACTAACGTCATGTTCAAGATGGTGAACGTGAAGTCTATCTCGACCACGGGGATTTCTCCTGAAGTGAAGGTTCGCATCGGCAAGTGGTCGGAAAGCTTCGACGTGACGGTGGCACTAGTGGACGACTACGAAGTGGTGGCAAACATCTCTTTTCTGTGACACATTATTGCATGTCATCTCGCTCACCAACTCGATGGTCATCTTCGACCCCAAATGACCTTATAACATTTCCGTGAGGTCAGGCGGAGATCTCAAGCAGAAGACGCTCTCCGCCATGCAAGTGGCGAAGGGGTTGCGCAAATAGGAGCACACCTTCATGGTGACCGCCATCTTGGAAGATCCGGGACCAACCACTCCAACACCTCCCAAAGTTCTTGAAACCCTTGAGGACTTTACGAACGTTATGCCCCGAAACTCCCAAAACGGTTGCCTCCGAAGCGTGAAGTGAATTATGTCATGGACTTGATCCCAGGATCAAAAGCCTCGCATGGAGTCCCCTATCGGCTAGCCCTCCGGAACTCGCAGAACTCCGTAAGTAACTCACTGAACTATTGGATGCAAGATACGTTCGACCTTCGAAGTCTCCCTATAGCACCCCGTTTCTCTTTCAGAAGAAGCATGATGGTTCCTTCCGGATGTCGATTACCGGGCGCTCAATAAACTTACGGTGAAGAACAAGTACCCCATTCCCTTGGTGGCAGACTTGTTTGACCAACTTGGTGGTATAAGATGGTTTAGCAAGTTAGATCTTCGTTCGGACTATTGTCAAGTCTAGATCACGGAAGATGATGTGCAGAAGACAGTGTGCGTCACAAGATACGAGTCCTACGAGTTCTCTGTGATGCCTTTCGGCCTCACCAACGCCTCGGCGATCTTGTGCACCCTCATGAACAAGGTATTGCAATTATTCCTTGATAAGTTCATGGTTATCTACCTCGACGACATAATGATTTACAACAGCACCTTGGAGGAGCATATCGAGCACATCCGGCGAGTGTTCGAGGTGTTGCGGCAGAACGAGCTCTACGTCAAGCGGAAGAAGTGTGTCTTCGCTCAATCAGAAGTGCACTTCTTGGGACACGTCATCGGGAGTGGAAAGCTGAAGATGGATGGCGCGAAGATTCGGACCATCGTGTAGTGGGAGTTGCCCAAGCGGGTTCCCGACATGCGTTCGTTTCTTGGTCTGATGAACTACTATAGGCGGTTCATCAAGGGGTATTCACATGTGACGACCCCTTTGACGAATCTCCTCCGGAAGAATATGAAGTGGGAGTGGATGCCGACATGTCAGGAAGCGTTCGACACCCTCAAAAGGGCCATGACGGAGGAATCGATGCTCGTCCTGCTAGATCACACAAAGCCCTACGAGGTACAAACAGATGCTTCAGACTATGCCATTGGAGGAGTTCTTATGCAGGAGGGGCATTCCGTGACATTCAAGAGTCGTAAACTCAATGACACGGAGCGGCACTACGCCGTTCAGACAAAGGAGATGACTTCGGTGATCCATTGCCTTAGAACATAATGTGGCGACGGACAATATCGCAACAAGTTACTTCGAGATAATGTAGCGATGATCCATTGCCTTAGAACATAATGTCACTACCTTCTCGGGTCGCGATTCCACATCAAGACGGACAATGTCGCGATAAGTTACTTAAAAACACAAAAGAAGCTCTCATCGAAGCAAGCAAGATGGCAAGATTTTATAGCGGAGTTCGACTACGTCCTGTAGTACAAGTCTGGCAAGATGAATGTCGTTGCTGACGTGCGGAATTGGCTCCTCTCAGGCCGACCTCATCGAGAGGATCAAGAAGGGATTGGAGTCAGATCCTACGGCGAAGAATTTGTTCGAGCAAGCAAAGGAAGGAAAGACACATCGCTTTTGGGTAGAAGATGGGCTGATCTTCACCAAGGAACATCGCATCTACGTTCCACTCTTCGACAACTTGCGGCGCACTATCATGCAAGAGTGTCATGACTCCAAGTGGATGGGACATCCGGGCATCCGTTGTACTTTGGCACTCTTCGAAAACAATTACTTCTGGCTAAGGATGGAGGATGACATCGAAGCTTTCGTGAAGACATGCCTTGTTTGCTAGCAGGACAAGAACCTCAACCAAGCGCCCAGCGAACTTCTAGAACCCCTGCCTATCCTAGAGCATCCATGGAAAGATGTCTCCATGGACTTCATCACGGCCCTGCCCAAGTCTGAAGGGGAGGGTACCATCATGGTGGTCGTCGATCAGTTCTCCAAGTATGACATCTTCGTCGCCGGCTCCGCAAGTTGTCCTGCTACGAAAGCTGCGGAGTTATTCATGAAGCATGTAGTGAAGTATTGGAGCCTACCACAAAGCATCGTCAGCGATCGGGATGGGCGATTCATTGGCAACTTCTGGAAGAAATTGTTCAAGATGATGACGCTCCAACCTGCATTTCTCGATATCACTTCATCCTCAAACGGACGACCAAACTGAGAGGGTGAATTTTATCTTAGAGATCTACTTGCAACACTATGTGAGTGCCAATCAAAAGGACTGGGCGAAGCTACTCGACATCGCACAATTCTCCTACAACCTACAACAAAGCGAGTCGACCAATCGGAATCCCTTCGAGATAGTGATGGGGCAGCAACCTTTTACGCCCCAGGCCGTCGCCACTTCTTACGATGGCAAAGTCCTTGTTGCTCACCGCATAGCGAGGGAATGACATGAGCAGAATGACATGACGAGAGCATGTTTACACAAGCATCGAAGCACATGAAGAAGTGGGCGGACACCGCCCGACAGAACGTCAACTTTGAAGTCAAAGATTTGGTCCTCGTGAAGCTGGTCCATCATCTTCGGCTAAGTGGGAAAAATCTACACAAGGGCCTCGTTAGGCGTTACGAGGGTCTGTTCAAGATCCTGAAGAAGGTAGGCAAGGTGGCCTACAAGCTGGAGCTCCCACCTCAGATGCAACGACGCCCCGTCTTCCATGTCAGCCTGTTCAAACCTTTCGTTGAAGACCCTAAAGATCCCGGGCATGGGGTTTTAGACTGCGCCCCGCCGACCATTCGTCAACAGTTCACTGATCAAGTTGAAGAAGTACTCATCGTCTGCACTAATAATCAAAAGGAGTATCTTATTCGATGGAGCGAAAGATCGGATGCCCACACAAGTTGGGGGACAACCGAAGATTTGTGGCAGTTCAAGCGAAAGATTGAAGAATTCCAAACTTCAACTCTAGGGACGTCATTGACTTTAGTGTGGGAGAATGTCCCGAGGACTTTTCTCGGGGCACGTCGAGTTATCTTACTTTATGTATTTTTCCTTTTTCAACCCACTTTTTTACTTAGTTTTATTTTCAAGTGTGATAGTGACAGTTTTGTAATTTCTGCACTACTAAAAAGTGCACCCCCTAGCTCGTCCTCCACATCACACGTCATATAGAGGCCTCTCGGGCCTGCGGTATAGTAGGAGAGACCCGCTAGTGCTCCCTCGAAATATTGTAATCATTCATATTTACTCTACAAAGATTTTAAGCTTCCCAAAATTTACCACTGTGCCTCGAGCGTGGGCTGGCAACCCACAAAAGAGCGTCCCAAGAGATCGAGCATTATGCCGAGATGCTCGTTTGTTCACAAATGCCTCCATCGAAGAAGCGCCCACTCGGAACCATGCGTCCCAAAAACTGTGGCATATGAAAAGTGGTATAAGCAAGCTTCCGCAAAGCGTTCAAAAGAGTTTGCCTATACGTTGGGCACGTCTAGGCGCAACACGGATAGGTCGAGCGAAAAATGACCCCATGACATGCACACCCTCTTGGTCGATCTCACTGTCATTCGTCATCGCGCGTTTGACGAATGTGGCCTGGCAGGAGGGAGAAGCGATGAGGTCGGTAGGAAGAGAAGCAGCCGCGGACATTTTTGCAAAAATGGCGAGATCGACTTTTGAGGGCAGCTACGACATGGGATTCAAGGGAGTTCCATTGCGCGGTCGAGCATTTCCAAGTTCTAGCCTTGGGTTAGAACTTTTTTCATAGAACTTTGCGGAACAAACATTTTTTTTAGCAAAATTTTTATGCCCTATATAATTATGTTTTAATGATAAAAACCTCGAAAGATTAGAGTTTTATTTAAAATACCAAAAAAGTTTAAATAGAAATGAGTTGCTTGGTGTATTAAACTTTCGATTAATATTTGTTTATGCTCCCACGCGATTTACATTAATGAGTGGTCATAGATAATTCTCTTATCTTTCTAGAGAATCAAATATCATCTCATTTGGATACTGGTATGAAAAGTTATGTATAAAAGAGTAAAAGTCTAAAATATTTTATTTGAAATGGACAATTTTGTAGACAGAACTTTGAATCAATATTTGACTATGGTCATTAGATTTTGGATGAATGATAAATATCAAAGTGGTAAAAAATTTTATTAGATTTTCATAGAATGAAAAATCATCTTATTTGGATAACCGTGTAAAAATGTTATGCTTAAAATAGTGCAGGACAGTTGACCAGTCAACGCGTAGAGTATACTATAACGATCATATTTTGGTCTCAAAATTAGAAAACAAGTCTGAACGGTTAAATGAAGTTAAGAATGCTATAAAAGAGGATCCAAAGATGTATGAATGATCAAGACTTCCAAAGAAAAGTGGGAAGAACATTGTAAAGTTCATTTGAGCTTCAAGTTGCAAATCTTTTTTTTTTCTCTCTTCTCTTCTTATGAGTTTGATATTGTAAAAGAGAGAAATATTTTCTTAGATATTTGGGTGTGAGTTCCTGTGTAGAAGAAATTTTATCTTACCTCTCGAGCTACAGAAAAAATAAGCTTCTTAAGAGGAAAGGTGCACCTTACCTCTCGAAGCGAAGAACTTAAAATCCTCAATCCAAACACAAGAGAACTTTTTTGTTGACAAAAAGAGTCTCACATGTGATTGACATTAAATATGATTACTTCATATTTATAAGGCTATTTTCCCTACTCTACCAAATAGTAAAGCACAAGCTATTTTCTTGGAAAATGTATGTGTTTTTATTAATGAAAATTTCATCATAAGATGGAACAAAGTTAACTCAAACTTTATTTGAAGAGGAAAATGCATATGTAGAGCATATGACCGTGTAGAGTATTCATTTTATTTATTAAATTAATAAAATAAGTATATATTAAGTTAAATGTTATTTTTATAAACATCCCTTAAGCTATCACGATTTTACATATTTAACTCTAAACTACTAACTTATTTTTTTAGATCCCTAAACTATCGCGACTTTTCCACTTTAGTCATTCCATCCACTTTTGTTACGTTTTTCATTACTTCTACTTTTTTCCATTTATGAAAAGACTAATTTACCCCTCTCTCCAGAAAAACAAGAAATAAAAAATAAAAAATAAAAAAATGTTGGAAGGATTAAAGTTGTAAACAAAAAAGGTCATTTATGAGAAAGACTAAATTACCCTCCAATTTATTATTTGATGTGATATGAAGGGAGGGGTAATTTAGTCTTTTCATAAATGAAAAAAAATAAAAATAACGAAAAACGTAATAGAAGTAGATGGAAGGACTAAAATAAAAAATCGTGATAGTTTAGGGATATAAAAGAATGAGTTCGTAGTTTGATATTACATGCGAAAAATTGTGATAATTTAGAAGAGATTTATGAAAATAATTTTTAATTTAAATTATACATTAAATAATAAAAATGATTAAAATCAAGATTATTGAATATTCAGTTTAATAAATCTGATTATTCAATGTTTTATACATATTTCCTATCAAATTATCTAAATAAATATATTATTTCATCTAAAAAATATATAATTGATTTAATTATAAATTATAATTATTAAATTATAAAAAATAAGTGTCGAGTGTCACAAAACATTTTCAAAATTGACATAAATCATTAAAAAAATTGATATAAATACTAGCAATTTAAGTAGTGTGGAAAACTATTTGGTTGGCCATTCATATCATTCCTTCTTGTCTCGCTGATATCGTTCCAGCTCTCCCAGTCGACATGGCAATGGCAGCAGCCGCGTTATCCTTCCACGGACTCCTCTTCGACTCGCGCCCTCGTCGGGCGACCGCAAGGACCCCTCGTCTGCGGCCACTCCGGTGCGCCAACGACGAGGAGACGACGTCAGCGGTGACGGCGAATACGACGACCCCGCCGGCGGACGGCCATGGTCTACTCCCTGGACGGAGGCTGACCGTCGGGAGCGTCGATGACTCGCTGGAGATTTGCCGGGTGGTGAACGGAATGTGGCAGACGAGCGGCGGATGGGGAAAAATCGACCAATCCGGCGCCGTCGATGCCATGCTCCGGTACGCCGACGGAGGACTCTCCACCTTCGACATGGCCGATATCTGTAAGAAAACTATGCGGAGCTATTTGCGTCGCATAACATAATTTACGCGGGCTCTCGTATATGTTGTATCTTGTGCGAAGACTTGGACATTTATTTATTAATTAATAATTAATTTTGTTCTTTTTTTATTTTTTTATTCCCGTCGCCAATTAATTATAAGGGCGCGAAATCGCGACCTTATCCCCAAACTTCTGTTCGGCGGAAACATGGCGGCGTGCGCGGCCTTCGACGGCCGACTATTCCTCTCTCCGAGCGGTGCCATCGGCTTCACCGGCCGAGCCGCCTCGGCGTCTACAGCGAGCCGGAGGTGGAAGGTGGCTTCGGTACGTTGCGCGAGCTCGGCGGGGACCGCAACGGAGGAAGGGGAGACGAGGAACGCGGTGACGCGCGGGAGAACGACGACGGTGGAGAACGGCGGTGACACTTTGGCGATATGCCGGGTGCTGAATGGAATGTGGCAGACGAGCGGCGGGTGGGGCCGCATCGACCGGGACGCGGCAGTTGACGCCATGCTCGGCTATGCCGACGCCGGCCTCTCTACCTTCGACATGGCTGATCACTGTAACGAAGCCAAAATTTAGTTCTTTCTTGTTCTAATTAGATTTAGTTTTCAATTCAATCCTTCATTTTTTTCCTTTTTTCGAATTTATAGAGCTATTTATAAGTATTCGGACTTGATTGGTAATCCTAAGCCTTGGCTACACATGCACATAGGATAGGAAATTGGGAACACCCTACCTGACTTGTACTAGTATTGCCTCTACCTATGCATCTATAGCAAGGTCTGAACTCCGGATAACACCACTGATTTTGGCCAATAATTGTCTTGGAAATGCTGAACATATGCCAAATATTGGAATAGCACACTCAAAATTGGCTAATGCGTAACATGCCAATATCTAGGCATATACATCAAGGATTGAAAATGGTTATTGATGTGCAGATGATTCAGTCATGCATAATGTTTGATTTTGTTGCTTTCTCTTTCCTATATGCAGTTGTTGTTACAGTTTGATACACGATGTGGTGACATACTTTATCATTCAGCACAGGTCTTGTGCATTTGGCACTTCAATCCTTGTTTCTGTACAATGTTTGCTTTACTAAATGATTTTTAGTACTCCACTGTGGCATCCTTCAGATATTGAAGTCAACATCTATGTGATGTGGTGTTGACATGGGTGTTTTACTCATTAAGAGAAACTCTTGCATAGCTCATATTTTGTATCAGCATATACTTATTAGATGCTTCTATTTTCTATTATAGACGGATTGTGGCAAGTAATTAATCTTTAATTTTATTTGCTTTTGTAGATGGGCCAGCAGAAGATCTGTATGGCATTTTCATCAACCGAGTTCGTCGAGAACGATCTCCTGAGTTGCTTGAAGAGGTCAAAGGGTAAACCAATCTTTGCCATAAAGCGTCCATTTTGATGTATCATTATGAGACAGGAAAATAAATGGAAGAATGACATATTTACTTATGAATTATTATTCTTTTGTTGCTGAGGATCTGCAGGTTACTCCTGTATGGCTAATCATTTTTCTTCACCACAAACAAACTATTGTTTTTTTACTTCTTTACTTTCTTCGCATCCAGTTTTTTTTAATCATGAATGAGCTGGAGTCCTGATAATTCTGTGAACATTGAGGAGTCTTATTGGACCACGTCAGATTCAAGTTAGACCTTAAATATTTAGAACTGTTTAACTTCCTAGTTATTTCTGTTCAACCTTCCCCTCATCTTAAAAGTTCTAGTGTCTTTTTAAGTGCAAAATAATGTATCTTGTGTTTTGCATATTATGATCTATTTAAACTCTTTCTGCAGACTTACCAAATGGGTGCCGCCACCAGTTAAAATGACTAGCAACTATGTGCGAGAGAACATCAACATCTCCCGAAAGAGAATGGATGTAGCTTGCTTGGACATGCTTCAATTTCATTGGTATTCAGTTGTCCTGTTTTTAATTTGAAAATTGAGATAGATTCCCTGTGATTATTAACTAATTTAATTGATATCTGGCCTCTGTTACATAAACATCAAGAAACAAAAAGAAACCAAGTGAGGTTTTCTCCGTACCAACATTTGCCAATTTTGTTCTTTCTGATCTTATTCTTATATCATGTGTGTTAGAGCTAAAACATGGCATTTTTCTGGGTTATGCTTCCATCATCAGTCCTATCTGATTTAGTTTAATCTTGTATGCTTGAGGCACTACAATATTTTTCCTCCTATTTATGACATCCTCATGAAAGAATGAACATGGCTATGCAACCAACTGAGTGATGCATATCTGAAATTTTGCATTAGTTTATTTCAGAAGGTTTGAGAATTAAATTGCTGCTACTTGCTTCAATAGTTTTTTCTTCAATTTTTTGATTTAAACTTATGAATTTTTTCATGGTCTCCCTTTGTGCTACATGCTTCTAGTTAATGCCCAGGAAAAAAGTTGCATGCCAAGGAGATTCCTAAAGTTATTTTTGTTTGCCAAACATGAGAACTTAGCAATCAGTAGACAACATGTTGCTTAATCTTATTTTTGTTTCCTGCAGTTGATTCAACTTGAGATCGACTGTTAACTGAAGCTCAGAATAGCATGTTTTTCTGTACAGATAGATATGAGAAAATTGTTTCATGTACTAAGTTCTTTTGTCTTCAAGAGGTTACTGTGCAAGACTCTAAAGTCCACTGTAGACTAAATAATACTTTTCAGTACAATGAGATCATCAAATGTATCTCAAGAAATGTGGGAATCAGTTCTAGTTTCACATCATACTGATTTAAACATAGCTTTAAACAATAAAGAGAAGAACTGAAGAAGTATGCATTCAATTCGTTAGATTTGTTCTTGTGCTTCAATTTATCATTTGTTTTCTTGTAGAGTTCTTATCAATTAATGGAGCTTCTTTGTTAATAGGTGGGATTACTCTAATTCTGGTTACCTCGATGCTCTGAAACACCTCGCTGACATGAAAGAAGAAGGTTCAATTGAAACTCTTATCTGATTAGATTTGTGGCATTCATTATCTCAAAGAATATGATTTAGCATGATTATTGGAATGCCTTGATCTGATGTCATGCTGATTCCAAAAAGTATGCAGGTAAAATCAAGACACTGGCATTGACAAATTTTGATACAGAACGCTTGCACATAATACTGGAAAATGGGATACCAATAGTTAGCAATCAGGTATCATCTGTATTGGAAGTATTTCATGAAATCATGCTTTCTTTCTTTAATGTCATTTCTCATCTATGAATTTTGAGTTGATGTGTCACATGCTGATCCAGGTACAACATTCTGTTGTTGACATGCGCCCTCAACAGAGAATGGCGGAGCTTTGTCAGCTAACAGGGGTTAAGCTCATAACGTCTCTCTCTCTCTCTCCCCCCTCTCTCTTTCGTCTTTCTGGCTGTTGTTACTCTCTCTGTGCATTCACTTAGTTCTCTTGACTGATTGTCATTGTTGGTACCCAGATATGGAACTGTAATGGGCGGACTCCTATCTGAGAAGTTTCTGGACACGAATTTGTCAATTCCATTCGCTGGCCCTCCTTTGAATACTCCATCATTGCAGAAATACAAAAGGGTATGCTGTCCTTTAGTGGTGATAAGTTCTTAGATGTATTCATGGAAAGATATTATAAACGTTCATTTGCAATTTCTCAAGATGGTTGATGCTTGGGGAGGATGGAGCCTCTTCCAAGCTTTGCTTCAAACTTTGAAGAGAGTGGCAACCAAACATGGTGTCTCAATTCCAACTGTTGCTGTAAGATACATATTGGATCAGGTAAAATTGTATTGAATGTTGACCTTGTCAAACCAAAATTCAACTTTAATGTACATTTTTGACGGTGCCTTGCTTGTTGGAAAGCAGCCAACAGTTGCAGGATCAATGATAGGTGTTAGACTTGGTCTTTCGGAGCATATTAAGGACACAAATGCTATATTTTCCCTCGTGTTGGATGAAGAAGACATGAACAGTATCACCGAAGTTTCAAAGAAAGGAAAGGATTTGCTTAAAGTTATTGGCGACTGTGGCGATGAGTACAGAAGATATTGAACGAATCGAATTTATATGTGGTTATATTATTTGCCACTTCCAGTGCTTTCCAGCACTCTCTTACCTTGATGCCTTTTGTAATGGTGAACTGTAAAATGCTGAAATACTTGACTGTCTGATACTTTTACAAGTCTCATAAATATATTAAAAGGAATACTTGCATAGCCTCTTGCAGTGATGGAATCATGGAACTTTGCCTTGTTTTGGAAATGACGTTCCCTAAATATATAAGCATTTCTGACCACATAAATATATAAATGTAACAAATATGTGAGCAGATGTTTGGATGGCCATCCTTCAACGGTCAAACTTTATTGCCACTTCTTATCCTTTTTTTTTCACTTGTTGACTATTTTCCTAAGAAAATGGGACATGAACCAACCATAAGAGCCTAACTATTTCTGAAACCAAAAAATTAAATAGCGAAGCCTGCGAGATGAGAGGAAATAAGGAAGTAGCTGAAGGGAAGGTAAATGAATGAGCAAGCATGGAGGAAGACATTGAGATGGAGGACGAGTCTCTTCTTTAAAGGAGATGAGACCCATAGGAAGCCACAAGAACATTTCCCTATTCTTGTTCTTCTTTTGTTTTTCGTACATGTTTTTGTTCTTTATCTCATTGGAAAAAAAAAACAAGCATGTGGAGAATCACAATAAGAATTATCACCACAATAGCTCTCAGTAAAAGAATACCAAAATCAAATTGAAAATTTTGATTAAAAAACACTATATTTATCTGCAGAGAAGATTGTAAAGGAAAAGCCGACACAACAACAAGAGAACTTAAATTATAGGTTCTTGATTTTTGTTTAAACACTGTCTTCAAGCTTTGAAATTGCTACAAAGATTTGCGATTCAGAGGAGATATGGCATTGAGGTAAGAAAAGGGAAGAGGGGACCGACCAGTTGACCAGAAAATTTTGCTATCACGGATTTGTGACCACGAACACTATGCAGTGAGAAACTAAGAGGGAGAAGGGAAAAGAATCGAATATTTGCAGCAAATATTTGTTAGAAAGAAACTACATTTCAATAAGGAAAGCTTGTAAGAAGGAGACGACAAGGATAGAGCACAGGGGTCCAAGTCATCTGAAAATCCAAAATTCTCGACAGAAACATTATTTGAATCGACTATATGAATGGCAATAAGGTTATCCTTTTTGTTTTATCTACTGGCTCAAATGGTTAAAATACATGTAGTTTCGCCACATGCATATTAACTTCAGAAATGAATAGTTCAAACTCGACTACTTGAAAAACGCGTTTTGGAATGATCTTGTGAGCCGGTCAGAACTTTTTATGAAACATGGTTTGCATATTCTAAGACGGTTTTTATCCCAAAAAGTAAAATGAATACCGAGCAATTTTCAAAAGTTTGAATGAATTAAAGATGGAAAAATACAGCTTCTTTTTTTTTTTTGGTTGGCAAAAGTGCAGTTTCTAGTGGTAGGCACTACGAACTACACATAAGGGCCTGCCAAAAGTTTCAATTCAATTTGAAAACACACGCACACCAATTCAATCTTTTGGGGTGGACTGCATTTTGATTGACTGAGATTGCAAAACAGTTTTCCCAAATTCTCTGTGAGAGAACGAGGATATGATGATACGGCCATACTCTCTGTGGTCCTGTGGCCATCTAATTTTGCCTTTTCCTCTCTTGGGCTTGGATTTGCTGCTCCAGCTGCATTGGAAACGATGATTTATTAAATCACAGACAATATTAAATTTGATTAATAGTGACATATAAATATCTTAAGGGAGGTAATTGCAACAAACAACAGAATGTACAACAGTGAACTCTAGCCTTTTTTTTTCTTCAACAACTTTGGTCATGCGATTAGCATTATCCAGCAGCCTATAAAGGAAGTTAGTATCACATTCGGTTGATAAGGGAGCATAAACGTCATTAGCCTCTCCACTTCATGATCTTATTTTTGGAAAGGAACTAATGATATCTTTTTTATAATAAGTCCTTTAGAATAACAGAAATAGGGAATCGAGTGTATTGTGCAATATATCCATTTCTAACCGAGATTGAAATAAGCACATGACATAATATGAGTATTATGATGATGCGAACATGCACGGCGTGATATTTCACTCAAAGAAAGCTCATATATAATAAAAAAAATAAACTAAAAAAGCATGGGATTAGAGATCCACCAAAATTTTAAAAAAGGGCTCTTCTACATTTGTTGAACCCTGATCATTTAACTGGAAACCAAGGCTCTTCTCAATTCAACACATGATCGTTTTCTTATTTGTGTTTCAGAATGTTGTAAAGTAAAATATAGGTAAAGAAGATTCCCCTGTTTAGAAAATTAAGTCCCAGCATATTCATGTTGTTTCCATGATAATTTCATTTCACCGACATGTTGGAAGCTATCTCAAAAAAGAAAAAAAATGTTGAAAGGGAGTAATTTCAAAAGAATGATAAAAAGTTACCTGCATCATGAGATTGAATTTGTTCTGGAGAATATTGTATTCCTGCTTGACCATGTGCAAGGCCCTTAAACACCTGAAAGTGCAAATTTTTTTGGTCATATAAAAAAACATGACTGGAAAAAAGTGTATGTTTAGGAAAACGATCTAAAATCATAAAAAGATATTCTGATGGTTATTACTACACTTTAAAATGTTCATAACTGCGTATCGCATCCATTCTGATTTGTTAAGATGTGCTGTGCCAACATGACCAAGATAATGTTGGAATTCTTGTTATTAAATGAAAAACATGTCATTGGCGTCAACATTAATTTTCAGCACCTTCAGGTTCAACACAAACTGAATGCCTTAGTGTATAAGCAAAAACAATTACTTCATTCCTAAAAATCTTAGGACCTTAGAAAGTGAAAAACTTTTCAAGTAAGAAAATGAATCAGAATGTATATTTAAAGTTTGAATTCTGAAAACTCACGAAGTAGTATAATTTCCCCTCAACCATCCATATAATAAAACACATGTGAAGCATGAACAATACATGTTTCATATGCAGCAATCTTTTGAGCCTTATTCATAGGATGAACTATAAACTATACAAACTGTATTTATCAGAAAATAATTTATTCATAGAACATAATATCAGGTTTAGAAAAGTACAGCTCGTCAAAGATGTGCACATGAATCTTGCTAAAAATTAAAATTCGGATATTGATTGAGTGCGTTTCTATATAAGTTAATTGTCTGACAATTTATGTCTCTGAAGTCACACGACTGGTTTAGTACAAGAGAGAAACTAGAAACCTGTGAGGTATTTCTGGTTTAACAAAAAGATTATATATAGATATGTGTGTATGTATATGTTTATCCTAGAAAAGTTTGTATATCTTCTCGAAAGAAGTTCAAATACAGCATCATCTCTAACTAGTATGAATGAAGTGAAGAGCTTATTGCATTAATTATTAAACCTTATCTTTCCAAAAAAGAAAAAACTAACCCTTCTTTGTTGCTGACTTCATAAGATTGACGGAAGTGCCCGCATGCTGCACTCACCCTTTGAGCACCTACACTGCACCAAAAGCACAAAGGACACAAACAGTTGAAGAAAACTGACAAGATTATGATGATACACTAGATATTAAAAGATAAAACTAGAAATAGGATGTCGTATGAAGTAGATCTTAAAAATATGTTTTAAACCTTCTCTTTGAATCGAGCAGATAATTTTTTTAACATCATAATCATGACTCCCATATTTCTTTTCAGTCTAGACTCATCGGTGTCCATGATTGCTAATACTTGGCAAATTCAGTGTTCAAAAAATGAACGAAATGGAAAATCCTTGACCAATTGGTGCTCCAAGAACCGAAACTGGTGTCTCCCACATATGCTATAAGGAGAAAAAAGAATTACTTTGCAGGTTTGCCTTTAATTGCTCACACATAGAGCAGGCACACATTTTTTTCTTTTCTTTGGTATTATACAGTATGAGTGTGCCTCTGTTGGGATTTTCCTATGCATAAAACTAGGTTTGAGTTCACTGCATAGGACAATCCAGTTTTGGGAATTCTGAGAATCTTTTGCAAGATGTACATAATTGTGATGAATATATTAAAATATATGTATATTACTTTCTTCTACAGGTTCAATGGTTAATATGATTGAGGGGATTAAATTTTCTGTACAGGAAACCTGATCCTCTAGAAATCTTAGAGATTCTCAAATTCATAACTTGACAACCTTTTTCTCCAAGAGTAATGAGCTTGCATATGACATGAAGAAGAAGACTATATCAATAAACATATACAAGAATGCTAGACTGGGGATTCATTGCGACTAACTTGTACATGAATCAATAAATTTTAAATTGTATGAATGTGGTAGAAGGTTTAAGAATTAAAAGATAATCCCTCTCAAAAAAAAAAAAACATATAAGATTTGGAACTGGTCGAATGAATATTATCAAACTCATATCTTATCCACAGTCTCTGAGCAAAAGAAAGCAAGTTGTCATCTGATTGGATTATATAAGTTTAAGCTGAAGTGGACTAAGATATGCATACTCCACCAGCTTCAAGAATAACATCAGAATAACTTTTGACTAACATTATTTGACGTCACAATTAAGAACATTCTGAGCAGATAAAGAGTTGACAACATTAGTTGCTGAAACAACTAAAAAAATAATGATTTGTTCCTATGGTCTTGACATAGTGCCTGTTAAATCTGTGTGAAGAAGCACAGTCATTAAGGCATCTTTCATAAGAAAGAGCAAAAATAGTGCAAATATTCTACTTGCATTAGTAAAATAAACATCATGGTAAAATGTTGGAGAAGAAAACCTTGAGCTACTCTCTTTAAGCTGATGAACATAGGCGTCCACTTTTTTGTAATCAACTACAGTTTGATTCCTGACGAAAAGAAAACACAACAAGTAGCACAGATTGGATCCATGAGAAAGCTCTGAAAATTCCAGTTATTGCGCCAAAAAGAAACTTCATCCTACAGTATGTTCGTCAGCTCTGTCAGTATCCTATTTGCATCCTGGAAGAACAAGGTGATCACTTCTCTGACGAATTCAGGGTTACTTTCATCTTGCAGCATCTGCATCTGTTGGAAATTTTGATCCAAGATGCCCTGAAATCATTAAATTAAAACAGAATGAATATATATATCATGTAAAATAAGAGCTCCTCCGTGCAAGTTCCATATCTTAATAAGAAAATAAAAGGTTACGCATTCGAATCCCAAAAATTTAAGACTTCAAAACAAAGACAGAAGAACAGTCTTTCTTTCCAGATATCAAAAGACAACTGCATTAGAACTCTTAAAACTTAGCAAAGCGTCGATTTGTTATTAGATTAGCTCCATGTTGGATACTGAAATCAAAGTACGATAGAAATCATACTCAAAGTCGGAACCAACAACGACAATGGTGATCATGATCACGACAGTGCTGTAGAATAATAATCACACACAAAGATTACATCGTTTTTTTTGGTACCCGTAAGAAGAAATTTACATTTTTATTCAAGAAACATAGAGAGAGGCCAGTCAATGTTATGTACTTGAAACGTGTGATTTTGAACTTTGGCAGCATCCACTAATTCGGAAAAAAGAATTTCACGTTCTTCCTTTCAGGAGCGAAACGGTGTGCGCGCGAATTTTCGCACCCCTGCAGTAAGAAGAAACATGGCACAGCTTGAACTACTAAAGCCATCCAACAGCTGCATCTTGAATGTGAAGCTGTGAAGCACACAGCCAAACTCTCTTTTTTAAGGACACTGGAACTTATCAGCAGCATCCATCCATATTCAGGATGAATACGAATTTGATGTGGTCTCCCTGTGTGGATTTCCACCTATAAAGTTGAAATGATTTTAAACAAAAACATTTAATACCAAATGCCAATGTTTATCCTGTTCTCACATAGTTGCATTTTGACCCCAACTCCTAGGAGAATTTTTCTCATTGATAGATAAACCCTTTGAGTCTCTAATTTAGCATTTATAATTCAGTTTAGATAACTTTTTAAACTAATCGATTAGATAAAAATGTTTAACGTTGATGTTTGGATGAAAAATATAATGATGAGAATATAAAAAGTTGATTTAATAGATAAATTTTAGTGGGTGTTTGAATATTTTTTGTTCTTTCTGTGCAATACATCTGATAATGACTTTATCAATACTCCATGTACCTATAATCATCTTCTTTGCTTGCACATGATATAAGCATCATGGAAGGTTAGCCAATTTATGTTCAAATAACACGGCGAGCATCGTGGCATGGGAGCAGGATCCGCGCACCCCCCCAACAGGCCTTGTATATTGCCAGCCGCGCACGAGGAGCGCCCCCTCTCGCCGCCCCGGCAAGCTCGCTCAGGGGCGCTCCGGCCCCCCTTTTCTCCCTCGCCGAGCAATTGCATGTGCTGAGTTCCCATATATGAATTAGGTGCTGATTTATATTCAATTCATTGATGGAAATGTGGATTTTATTTGAATTTGCAGCTGAGAAGCTGATTTTACATCAAGTTGGAAGCAAGAAAGTGACCCCTCTCCACCCAAGATTTCTGCCTAAAACAATGAGAATGATTAGAACTTTTTTGTTGCTCACAAGTTGCAACCCATGACATTTGTATATGTTTATAAAATATTTCCGCCGTCCGACGAGGCCCGTGGGACGTCCCACGGGCTTCGGTAATTTTGAAGGCATTTTTTTCTAAATTTTTTATTATTAGTTGAACTTGAAAATTGACTCATTCCATGAGCGGCCGGCGTTCGGATCCGG
Organism: Pontederia crassipes; assembly: GCA_030549335.1. NCBI lineage: Eukaryota > Viridiplantae > Streptophyta > Magnoliopsida > Commelinales > Pontederiaceae > Pontederia > Pontederia crassipes. The sequence goes on from CM060190.1 coordinate 46,222,543, forward strand.
CCAGGGAGGAGGAGGAGGAGAGACAAAACCCTTGAACGAGGGAAAGCGATCAGGGGGGGGGAGGGGTTTGTTGATGTTGAGGTGCTCGCAATTATATTGGAATCCTCTAACTTTCCAAAAGTAGACGACACAGGGAGAGATGGTGGGGAACAAGAATCAAACATTTCACTTTTTTTAATTAAAAAAATATAATTTTTATTCATATATACATATATATATTCTTTATTATTATCTGAATATAATAAATACACTAAAAGAATTAAGAAAAGTGTTGAATCAGTTATTAAACTAAATTTATTAGGAAATTTAGAAAAAAATGATTTCATATAAAAAACTAATAAATGTATGTAGATATGTGCAAAACAAAATAAGAAATTAATGTAACCAAACCAAGTACGGGAACACTCTCTATGAAAAACAAATAAAGAATATAATAATGTCAAGAAATTAATCAAGGATTCGCATAGTTTTATTCATTTTTTTATAGTCGTCTTTGATATTATTAAAGGTGGTACCCAACTTACCTATCTGATATTGGTACACAAAAATATTCGAAGTATCATGCTCCAAACTTATAGATGGAACACATCATGCTTAACGAGTGGAATTATCATTAATCACATAGCACAAACATAAGTAGGGTTGTTCACGGGTCGGATTGGACTCGACCCGTGAACAAATTCGACCCGACTAGACCAAATTGGATGGGGTGGGGGAGGGGAGGGGGGAAGGGGCTGGATCCGATCCAATCCGACTTGATTCGGGTCAGGTCGGGTGATCGGATTACGCGACCATCTAATTTTTTTAATATTTTTTTAATATTTTATATTTTTTAATATTATTTTAAAAGCATAAAAATATGTTTTCTAATTATTTAATATTATTTCTGCATTAAAATAGTTCATTTTAGTTTTTTTTAAAATTTTTTAAATTAAATATAAGCCTTAAGTTTAAATAATAAAAGAAAAAAATAAAAGAAAAAATAAAAAGTTGGATCAACTCGGGTTGGATTTTTCCAACCTGTGCCCGACCCGACCCATAGTCAGATCGAGTTTGGGTCGGGTCGGGTCATCGAGTTTATAGGTCGATCCGACCCGGTGAACACCCCTAAACATAAGATTTTATAAGCATGATTAATAGGGATGAAGGTAGAGATGAAAATATCCCTACACCCCATGAGAAATTTTCGAGAATCCCGATCAAGATTGGGTTCGAAATTCAAGACATTTTACTCTCATGAGTCGAGAATGGAGGCAAATTGATTCCACACCCTCTTTTAGATATCGGGACAGAGTGAATTGCCCCCTGTCCCATCCCGCTCAATCTTCGATTCTCCTCGCCTTTTTTATTAATAATTTATATAAGTATTAACCATAAAATTAGATACACTACATCTCAATCATCCATTCCATAAACTCTATTATTTTCTTTCATCGTGCTCTCCTCCCCCATCCATGGTAGTTTCCTCCTCTCAGCTAAACACTTCTCCTTCTTTGCAGCTTCCTTCCTCTTCTCACCTCCACCACCTCTCCAGAATGCTCACTTATCGAGGCTCCCTTCCATCGCATCCAGCACCTCTTCTACGTCCTGTGTTCGCCCACGGCTCACTATCATGTGCCCTCCGCTCGCCTCTATCAGCACCGTCTTCCCCGCCAAGGGTCTCTGACCCCCTCATACCATCCCTTGGGTGTTGAGGCTGTCAACATCGAGGTGCCGCTAGCCTAGGTGCTGGAGTCCAACTCCGAGGTTATAGACACCCTCCATGCGCTGTTGCACCGGAAGCTCATGGAGGGCAATGACACCAAGGTGTTGGGGATCCTCAACTGGGTGATGGCCGCCAAGTTGGATGCAGCAAAATGGAAACTCTTGGCGACGTGGTTCCAATGCGGAGATTAGAGAGGATGAGGAGTCTGTGCCTCTTCAAGGAGATACTTGTGGCCAATCCGCTCTCATTTTCTTTTTTTCAAACTTTTCAATCAAAAAATTGAGAAATCGATGTCCCCATAAGGATTGGGACGGAGGGTTGGATTCTCTCCGTACCAAGATTTGAGGTGGGGACGAGGGCAGGAGAAGTGTCCTCCACCCTATAAGGGTGTTCACTGGTCGGGTTGGACCAGACCCGACCTGATCGGATCGGTCGAGTTGGGTGGTCGGACCTGACCACCCAATTTTCTTTTTTTCTTACTATTTTATATTTATTTAATATAAAAATATTATTTTAAAGCATAAAATAAGTTTTCTAACTATTTAATATTATTTCTTCACTTAAAATATTTTATTTCAGTTTTTTAAAATTTTTAAATCAAATACAAATCTTAAGTTAAAAAAATAAAAAAATCGAGTCAATCAGGCCGGGTCGAGTCCGACCTGACCATCGATCAGACCCGACCCAAGCCGATTTGAGTCGATTCGGATCATCAGGTTCACGAGTCGACCCGATCCGGTGAACACCTCTATACCACCTTGCATAGGGCGGGATGCCATCTTTAAATAGAGCCATATTTAAAGTAATATATTATATATACAACACAACAACAAAGCCTTATCCCACTAGGTGGGGTCGGCTATAAAGTAATATATTATATATGTTTTCAAAAAATATATGGTAATGCCCTCCTCTAATTTTATAACAGTTATATAATTTGAATATGTTAGTATATTTATGAGAAAAAATATGTATACTATAACATGTATATTTATAAAAATGTAATACATGTTTTAATAATTTTAATTTCCTTATATAACAAATCAAACCCATGGCCTATAAAGGGACATTCTGGTGACACTACCAGGAGGGGCCGGGCATACGAGATCAATACACCATTACCCTTGATTTTTTTTCAACATTTGATCCTTACATAATTTTTTTTACTTTGTTTTAAACATACCAACATGCTTTTTTTAGATCTATAATTGCAATTTTTCACTTAAAATATATAATTTATTTAGGATACAAATTGTGAATATAATATGCATATCCTTTGTATCAAATTTTGTTCCAATAAATGACTAACTAACATCAATTTCCTTCAAAATATCCTATTATATAGTAGGATTATTGATAAACAATTGACATAAAATTAACTATGAATTATCTTATATATAAATGCAAAGTTAGTATACCAATATTGAGTCTCTCCAAGTTCTTCAATTTTTTGACCTCCCTAAATACACTTATAGTGATAAGAAAACATTTTACAAATAAAGAGATCAAACATTTATGAATAAAGAGATGGTCGTAAAAAATGATTCACTTAAAATTGTTAGGAGAAATTATAAAGAGTTTTTTAACCTTACCTTTTCCCTGTTGTAGATTGTGTTTTTCATTTACGACTAAATTCAATGACAACATTGTGGACTCCCTTAAAGGGAGATGATGGAGAAGTAATAAAAAAAATTCAATCCCAACGGATCAAAACATAATCATGCATTAGAAAAATTGAATCCGATAATCATGATCACTGTGAAAAAAAATGAATCCTATCTGGTAGGGCATCATTTTGTCCCAAATGGAAATTAATTATCTGGAATGCTTCTTATTCTATTCCTTTTCTTGTTTTATCTTTCTTGCATGTGGAAATTTCTTTTGATGAAGAAATGCATAATTGAGAACCCAAAATATTAGTAATTAAGTTAAGCATCTTTGAGAGTTCTTAGGTGGAGACTATTTTTTTCTAAAAGTATTACATTTATATTTATATTAGTTATTTTTACATATCTTATCATACATTTTAAACATTCATTATTATTATTTATATTATAACTTGATGGTTATTATATTTATTTTATATCATTAACTATTATTTGATATTATATTATATTTTTTATTTAGTAAGTTGAACTATGATAATAAAAAATGTCATGTTTTTTTTTTGTCTCAATTCAATTAGGATGTCCCAATCTCAACCGCGATCGAGATCAAATTTGGTCTCGGGACAAATATATAAAAGTTTGGAGATGAGGATAGTCCGAACTCGGGCTTGAGTTGGGCTTGCTCAGTCCTATTTGGTGGTTTTTAGAGTCGACGACTTCTTTTCAAGTTCTGTTCAACATCCTCATCAAGGCTTAGTGATGTAAAATCTTCAAAGTTTAAATGACAAAGAATATAAATATTTGTCTTCCAAATATAATCATAATTATAAGTCTTGAGATAACTAAATTTATATGATTAATATGTGAGCTATAATGTTATATGATAACCATATAAACATTTAATTATATAATTAAACATATGAATGCACACATATGAAATACAATTGCAAATTTACTAACTAGGAGGCTAATCAAAAGAATCATTAATGAGTTCATTTAATGAAAAGAGTTATTAATTAAAGGTAATTAATGATGTTTAAACAAATGGCTTATTACGAACGTTACAACCTCATTGATTTTTGGATTAACAAGTTAGACCAACTTGGTGAAAAATGTTGATTTGGACCATTTTTCTATGGAACATAGATCAATTTTAAATGCATTCATATAAAATACAAAATGAAATGTATTAACTAAAAGGTTAATTAAGTACTCACTAATGAGTTCATTTAATAAAAAGTTAATTAATATATAACTAATGACATTTAAATTAAGGGTTTTATTAATGAGATAATGCCTAATCAATTGTCTCATTGAATCTCACTAGTATCTCATGTGACTCACAAAAGGAAGCAAAGAAAAGTTTATGTCAATAGACTGTTTACTTTTGATTTTAAATGTAGAATAAGCTTTAAAATTTTTATTATTTTAGTGTTATAATTTATGTTTAGAAATTAAAATAGAAAAATGTACAAAATATATGCTTTCTTTTAAAAGATGTTCGATGTTAATAAATGATACTACATTAAATTCAAATATAATTTTCTTTTGTTCACATACATGTAGGATTACAAAACACCAAAAGTGGTGAGGATCATTGAATTGGTTTGCTAAAATCCCTAAGCTAATCGTTGTAGCATGACTTGATTCGGATAACTCAACATGTCCAAGTGAAGTGTAACTAATGTTGGATCACAAAACTCCAAGGAGGGAGGGGGATTTAAAAATTTAAAAACAAATGATTTGAAAGTATGTGTATATGATGATGACTAATGATGATTCATGTTGGGAAAAAAAGGTTAACAATTGCAAGAAATTTACTTTTGCGTTAGTAAGTTGTTAAGAGGCTTCAAAATTTGTGTGCACGAGTGTGAACAAACAATTGAGCATGGGCAAGAAACTCCCTTTGTGCATTGTTCATACGTGGAGTAATTGTAGGCAGGAGAGGCTGCGTTATAAGATATTAGTTGTAGGTGCATACAATAGAGTGCACCCGTATTAAATCATGATTGGGTTCAAACAGAGAGAGGAAAAGAATAGGCTCAATCTCTCCTTTTATTTCCTGCCCAACTAAAAAAACACTTCTGTTGTCCTATTTGGAAGACAGGAATGATAGACCAACCAGATTTCTCACAATCTCCAGCTTGAAAAAATGGAAAAGGAAAGGTAGAGGTGTTCACAAATTGAATTGGACCTATTTCGATCCCAAATTCAATTTAACCTGGTCAATTTTGATCGGACCGGATTGGATTTGAATGTTGTAAGGTGCATAAAATATAGTGTGTGTAGAGAGAGGGAGCTGTTTAGAGAGGTTGTTTATTCTTCAATTTTAGCTAATAATAATTTGTTGTCATATTTTAGTTAGATATCCACATTTTGGTCATGAATGATTTGTTTCTTTCTTTCTGCCAAAAGGCTACATTCCTTCTAATAATATACACTAGCCTAATACATGTGTGTTGACAAGGATACCGAAAAAAATAGTACAAAGAAAAGAGAGAATCTTATGAGTGAGATGGAATGTAAAAGAAAGAAAGAACAGGTTAGATAATAAATAATAAAAAATGTCAAAAGAAATAAATATATAATTCGTCTCCATAGAAATAAAATATAGTAATTTAAGATATTATCATATTATTCTGTGAAATTGTTGTCATTATTGATGGATCATTTGAGGAGATTTACGATTCCTAATTAGATTTCTAACTTAGTTTAAATAAATATATCAATATGAAATTCTTACATATACTTCGAAAAACATAATCGACCAAAGGAGTAATTCTTTACCACTGCAATAACAACAACAACAAAGCCTTATCCCACTAGGTGGGGTCGGCTACGTGGATCATACGACGCCTTGTTGATCCATGTTCATGAGATTCGATAGGATTTTACGCTGGTTGTCGGGGCCTAACACAACCCTCCTCCTTTATTTGAGCTTGGAATCGGCTATAAAACATAGGCCTAATTCTTTACCACTGCACCTGTAAAAAAAATGAAGACAATAAACATCTCATATATAGACTTTGGCCCATTGAAAATTTGGGTAGCCCATGAATGTACAAGTAATAGTCAGCAAAATACCTTATAATTTTATGTTGGTAGGTAGTTTATTTGTTATTTTCTAGAAGAGGCATGAACTCGAGGCACTTGGTGAAAAAGCATACCTCCATTAAACACTTTTCAAAAATTGTTTTTTCCAAATTGTTCTATTTTTCATGTTATGTCTTTCGTTATTATAATCATAGTAATTTTATGAGTCTGTTCTTAATATATGACTTACTGCATGATCCTTCTAAACACGATTTTTATTTTTGTCTATTCATCATACTCTGTTATTTTTTTATTATTTTACATTTTTAATCTATTAAATGACTAAACGGTTCTAAATGAAGAAAAAAAGGACATTTATTTCAAATTATAGGAGGGCAATTTAATCATTTAATAAATTTAAAAAGATAATAAAATAATGAGAAAGTTAATAAAATATGACGGATGAATTAAAGAAGTGAAAATCACATCATAGTTTAGTGGGCGCTATAGTCAGGGTTATCTCAATCTAAATCTACGATAAGATTCAAGAACTCAATCATCGACACGGACGATGAGAGGCACATCATGAAACCTAAAGCTATTGGGAGGGAAGCGGCCTCTTTCTTTCAAACAAATATGTCTTACAATTTTTTTTACTCCTAAACGATCTCGATCTTATCTTTAGGATTTTATGTGTAAGATCTTAATTCGATCTTAATTCTGATTACGCAATCTTATGACCTTATACGATTTTATAGATTAATATAACCATTTAAATATTAATAAAACAATATATTTTATGACTACTAATTGATTTATATGAAGTTTAATATATTTTTTTCATTTTAATATATTTTGACGTAATTTTATTTAAGAAACAATAGATCCGACTCGGTGAACCTGACGATCCGACCAGACCCAAACCCAACCGGATGGTGGTTCGGGTTGGGTACGGATTGGGAAATCCCAACCCGAGTCGACCCGACCCAATGATCTGACTATTTAAATTTTTTTTATTTTTTTACTTAATTTTAGTCCTATACTTGATTTAAAATGAAAAAAATATTAAAATAAAATATTTTAATTATGAAAATAATGCTCAAATATTCAGAAAAGATACTTTATATTTTATAATAATTATTAAATAATTTTTTATATTTAAAAATTTTAAAAAAATGGTGATCGGGTGATCCGACCCGAACTGGATCGGATTGGGTCAAATTTTTTGCCCCTCGGGTCGGATCGGATTTGTACATGGGTCGGGGCAGATATGGCCCTGGCGACCAGATTTGGCCGCTGTCGGCCGGTTCGGGCAGCTGACTGCCGAATCCGGCCGCTGGCGGCGGGCTAAATTTTTTTATATTATAAAAATTCTTTGCGACGGTTTTGATCGTCGAAAGTTTCGACAATCACGATGATCGCCAAAAGTTTCGATGACTGCGACGACCGCCGAAAGTTTTGACGATTGCAACTGCCAAAAGTTTCGACGGTTGCGACAGCCAGATTTTTGGGACGGTCACAACCGTCGGAACTTTCAACGAGTTTTTTTCAACCGTCGAAAATCGGTTTGCGACGATCACTTTTTCGTCGGATCGGTTCCATCGAAAATCATAATTTCCGATAATTTTTGGCAAATTACAAACGGTTTTGACCATCTATAATTTGCTTCTTTCTTGTAGTGACAGTTATGTGCATTATTCATAAATTAAAAGTCATTATATTATTGAGTTAAATTAATCCAATAAAATTACCCTACATCATGTACCTGAGGATGATACGAAAATAAAGCTCCTATTAATTTTTTTTACATTCACATAAATTTAAATTCGAAATTTTCCTTAAAAGAAAAGAAGACTCTTACTACTTTGCACCAACTCTTATTGATTTTCATATTTTTTTGGAAGATATGTTCTTCCTCTCTTAGTCACAATGACTAAACAATTAATATTATTTTTCTTTCTTTTCTCTCTTATACTACTGACTTTGCCCCTACTCAAACTTTTCCCCAACTGTACTGAATATGATTAAACTTTTCTCTCCCTTCCTCTCCATCTCTCTCTCTCACTCTATCAATATTTGTCATGCGAGGCTACAATCCCATGACTTCGACGATGACACAACTCCGGTGACCCCCGACTTCGGCTCCGATGATCCCTCTCTCAGTCTATCTCGCACTTTCTCTCGCTCTCTCTCACTCTCTCAGTGTCCGGATTCGACAGCTAATGGTCACTCTCACTATCGTTAATCGGCCGCTGGACAATTGGATTCAGCAGATTGTCCAGCGGCCAAAAGTTTTTACAAAAACAAAGTTCTTTTCATAAAAAAATTTGAAGGTTGAATTATATGTGGAAAGTTCTGATGGGGTTGACCCCCGTTGGAAGTTCTAAAGGCCGAGTGCCCTTCGAAAGTTTCGATACACTCGTCGAAAGTTCCGGGATTCGAAGGGCACCCATCCTTCATAACTTTTGACGGGTCAACCTTCCGAAAGTTTTGAAGGGCGTTTTTGCGATGACTGTACCCACCAATGCGCCCGTCGAAAAATTATTTTCGATGAGCATTTTTATAACGACGTCAATCCGTCAGAAAATTCGTCAAAAATTAAAGTTTTTGATAGATTTCATGTGATTTCCGATAGCTTTGAAGGTCAGAAATTCGAAAAATGTTTAGTTCTATGCACATTGAATCCTAATTGATATGGTTTAAAAGGATGAATAATTTCAAACAACGAAAGTTTTCTTTAATGCCGTCTTATTTTATTATTTAAATAGAAAAACTATTGATGTCACTGATCTTTTGTTATTTAATTAATTATCATTAAAATGTGAATAGATTGCAAAAAGTTTTGTTGCTATTTGGCTGCTAACCATCTGGCCATCTGGCCCTCCTATCGTGGAATATGTTTAAGTGGAATAAATTAACATTATATTATATCATTGAAAAAGTATATATATTTTTATTCTTATTTGTGTTTGGTTTGGGAATAACATAATTTTAAAATATAATATTTTATGAATACTTTTTTTTTATTATGAATAGTTTATAATAATAATAATAATAATAATAATAATAATAATAATAATAATAATAATAATAATAATAATACATATACATATACAAATTATAAAGAAATAAAATATGACTGAAGAAAAATGAAAATTCGAGAATAACGATATTTTTGTGTTTGAGATATATTCTTTATCATGAGGTTATAACAGGTGGTATCACATGCAAGACGATTTATAGGCAAACAAGGTTTGACTAATTAGTTAATTATATTGTACTTCACGTTTGATTATATTACCGAAATATTGTGATATTCTACTTTATTCTACTCAGCCAAATGGAGAGTACTGCACGGGCCTTCTGTTTCTTTTTTCAAATATTATTTTCTCTCTTTATTTTTCACACATTATTTATTAATATAATATATTTATTGTAAAAGGATTACTGTAATATTATTTATAATTTTGGCTATTTTTTATATTATATTATATTACATTATATTAATATATTATTTTTAAAAAATAACATAGAATTTTAATTATACTCATTATTTATTAATTAATCAAATTATACTTTATACATTTAATTTTTATATTTTATTCAAACACTTACTACAATTAATTTATCACATAAACTTTTTCAATATATCATTGTTACATTTTAATCCATCCAAATACATGTGAATTCAATTATTTACGTAGAATCGAAAACGATTACGGTTTTATTTGCCTACCTAGATGTAAAAGATCCCTTCTTCTAATCTTAGGATAGGTAAAGATGCCAACTCTGTTCGTTCTAAGGTGAGAGGACAAATTTCCTACGTTATGTATAGTAGGTAAAAGCAAAAAAAAAAAAAAAAAAGAAAAAATAGTAACGGGTCACAACACATGATTTTGCCATTTTTTATTCATAACTTTCCTTGTTTTTTCCCTTATTTTTTCCTCGTCCCTATTCTGATTATATATAGTATGTGGATGCTTGCTGGTGGAGTGTCAAATAATGCTCCACACATGGACAGAAAAAAAATGTTGACGGACTCCTGAAAGCTCATAAAGTATTGAGTAAAAATGATCATAACTTTAGTTTACTCTTTGTAGTTTGTACACACACACACTCTCTCTCTATCTCTCCACATTATAATATTATATATGTATATAATATTTCATATTCGCCTATCATGCACCTAACAAAGATTCGACCCTATATTATATGATGCATTCAAATTGGGATGGTATTCTGAATGCGGCATATATGCCATACATGGAAGGTCTGCTGCTTTTGGCCTTTTCAAGTGACAGTATTTTGTAGATTGAATCTAATCTCCTTCTACCTGGATCTGCATAGATATCAAAAGTATGTAGCTGTGCATGATTGAACAATTTTGGGGTCCATGGACCATTTCTTTGTTTGATGTTTTAGTGCACGACGTCTGCCTTTTGGCATGCAATGTTTGTGGGAGTGAATCACCTTTTGTCATTCTTCCATTAAAAATGTCCAGTTATATATGTATAAATATATATATCATTATCAACAGACGAACAACTGGTGAATTATATATGAATACTTAGATTTTGATCCATCGATGAATAAAGATAATTGACTTGTCTTATTTAAAAGATGGACACACTCATTTAAAAGAGGAGTTGTTAGGTGCGTTTTTTGCCCTTGCCCCAAGGCTGCAGGGCTTTCAAGGTAGGAGCCTTGAATTTTGTTTTGTGTTTTTTTTCCAGAAGGCCAATGAAAATATAATATAGCGTAGCAATATTCTTGGTTTATTTTTCTTATCTAGATCATGCTTATGTATTCTTTTCTTTTGTTCTCACTTTATCAAATTTTAGTGCTTTCATTTTTGTGCACAACAATACTTTGGATGTATTAAGTTTTCTGTGCTATCACAATTATCAAATAGTCAAAATTGTTAATTCAGTTTTTTTTTTCTTTCTGAGTACCCTGAAAAAAAAAATCATCCAACTTTTTGCATCCAAAAGAAATTGTAGGAGTGCAATTTAAGCATAAGGAAAGAAAGTGATGTTTAGAAACTCTACTAAGTTGCATCACCATATTTGAATCTGATAGCAATAATATCCGATATATATGATGAATAATTCAATATAATACACCACTCATAAATTTTACATTAATGCACATAAATATTATGAAGATTATCACACAGGGGCGGAGACACATGAATACCAGTGGGTGCAAGTGCACCCATTAAAAAAATAAATATTTTTTATTAGTACATATGAAATGAATCAATGTTGCGGCAATGGTAAGATTGTTGGGCGTCTTTGTGTGTGGCATGGGTTTTGAAACCAACCTCGCATTTTAATTCCTTTTTTATGTCAAAAACCAACACCAGATCGGCTAGCCCATCAATATTTTTTATTCCAATTAGATGTAAAAAATATTCTTGGACCAAAATTATTTCCAATTAGGATTAGGATTATGAATTCTTTTTCTATTATTTTTCAAATAACTCAACTCTATTTAGTTTAACTTTTTTTTCTTCTATCAAATAACTTATCTCGATTGTTCTTTTCACATTGGCTCTAATTCAAGATAATTTATATTCTATCTTTCAAATTTATAAAAATATTTTCCTACATTTTTGTGTAAATTATTACCAATTCATATTAAGTTTTTTTAGGAATAATATATTTCACTTCATTCAGAATTAATGAATATTTGTGTTATATTTTTATTCATAATAATTAATATTATCATTTTTTATTAATTATATAATGAATAATATATTCTTTAAATATTAGTTCATTTTTCTTAATTTTCATACTTTTTTCCTATCTATAGACATTTTTTATTCATACAAGTTGAAAAATGAATAAAATTATTTTACAGCTCATCATGGTGTTAGAAAAATATTTTAAAAAAAGATCACATCTATCTCAAATTTCATTCAAGGCGACATATTCAAAATGGAATCGAATTGATCTAAGTGAACCCCCTATAAAATGTTCCTGGCTCCGCCACCGTTATCACATGTTTGTCATTGCACAATGTTGCTTTCATCTTCAAGTGTTAAATTCATATGTTTCGTAACACTTCGATTTTTTTTTCAATCTAAACTCATAAGTGTCCAAGGCCATTAGCATCCGATTAATTTGGTGTTCAGACGAAAATAATATGAATAAATCCTTACCAAAGTTGTGGCTCTAATAATTGAACTTGAACTGCTAGCACTCAGTGTAACGCTTCCAAATCGCACCCCGCCACGTGGCAGAATACGTTTCAAGAATGCTACAGGTCATTCTTACGTGTACATCATGATAAAAAATAGGACTTTGACTGGTCAACTCAATATCATATCAAGCAGAAGTCTAATCATCATTAAATAACAAAAAGAATGTGACATCATAATATGCGGAAGACTGATAAAAAGACTTCATAAGAGTCCAAAGAAAAAAATAATACATCAAACTAATATGTGAAAAATGAAAATCTATCACATGAACCTAAGGGACTCAAGATACTCATGTGCAGCCACCTACGAGCTTGATCGGTCATCGTTGACCACCTTCATCATTCTGACTTTGGCCTGCATTTAAGAACATGCAGGGGAGAACCTCCTTATGAATTTTACAACTCAGTATGGAAGTAAGATAAATATCATCATAAGATCGTGATACTAGATAGAAATCAATATGAACATCATCATCATGTAATAAATCATGATCGCCATATAAGTAATGAAAACATGTAAAGAGACATATGAATACGAGATCATAAGATTATAAGTAAATCATCATAAAAATGTAGAATCAGATCATCATGAGAAAGATCCTTTATTCGCATGTTTTCATCTTCTCCAACATCTTATTAATCATATTTGACTTATTTGGGATATATTTTAACCCACGAGGAGGCCTACCGCAATTTGTCCATTATCATCATCATCATCATAACTAGCAGAGCCAGCCCATAACTGACCGAAGTCAGCCCATAACCTGGTCGTCACCAGTCATCATAATAAGAGCTCTCCATTTAACGATTTTCATCTTTTATCCTATATCTTTTAATTAATCTTTAATAAGACTTAAACCAAGACTACAAGATAAGATCACGGAGAGTAAATCAAGGGCATGAATGACATAATCATCATTATACTTAGATTAGTATTAACCATGTAAACTAGGGATCAAACAATTATAAAAATCAACTTAATCTAGTCAGAACCGGAGTCGAGTAGGGCAGAACCCGGGCCGAGTTCATCAGTCATCATCCTCAGAAAATCAAGGGTAAACCCAAGCTGGGTCGAGTGGTCGTCTAGCCGGGACAGCCGTCACGCCCGACTATTTTATCGTGCGTGGAACTCGGACCGAGTCATCCTCAACTCGGGCCGGGTTCATCTGGTTGCAGAGCTTGGAGAACGTCAGCAGCGGATTCGGACCGAGTTCCAACGAACTTGGTCAGGTGATGGACTTGCCCGGGCTGAGTTCTTCTTACGCAGAAACTGCGTGAGTGCGCAGTGCATATTTCATTCATTTTTTCCGACGATGGCTAGCATCATGCAACATCATAAATCATAGAACTAATACTAGGAGTCAACTAGAGCATGGTTCAAGACTAAAATCAAGATTATATGAAGAATCTATCATAATTACATACCTTGTAGTTTCTATTCAGAAACTAATTCATTCTTCTTCTTCCTCTTCCTCTTCTTCCTCTGCCCATTTCTCTCGGTTTAGACGCACGTTCGGTGTCGTCCACGTCCTACAATGTGTCCCCTGTGTGGTGGTAGTTGTCAAGCGCTAGCAAAAAATAAAAAGGCACACGAACATGAAGGAAACTAGGGTCGACTTGTGAGAAATGAAAATGGGCCGATTCGTTGACTTGCCCTTCATGTTTATAGGGGAGAATCAAATTCGTGTGGCTAGAGAATCAAATCCAAATGCAACTCTAATTTGTTTTTATCCTTTCCATTTGATTTTTATCTTCTTCTCTTTTTTTTAAGTTCTCGTGCGTTACATCATAAACTCCTTAAAATAAAATTTGTCCTCGAATTCAGTCAGAAGTTAGGACTTACCAAATAATGTAAGAAATTCTCTTCTCATTTCAAACTCGAGTTCCCAAGTTGCTTCGTCACCTTAATGATGGCTCCAAGCCACCTTGACCAGTGATACATTCTTATTGTTGTGACGTTGAACCTTGGTTTCAAGAATCTGAATGGGTTGCTCCTCAAAGGTCAAGTCATCTTTGAAATTTTATTCTTCATACCTTATAATATTTGCATCATCATGCTTATACTTTCGGAGCATTGAAACATGTAATACATTATGAACTCACCCATATGATGGAGCTAGTGCTAGTTTGCAAGCAACTTCTCCGACAAGCTCGAGTACCTCAAAAGGACTCACATATCTTAGGCTGAGCTTTTCTCTTTTACTGAACTTCATCACTCCTTTGGTTATAGAAACCTTCAGGAGTACTTGATCACATGTTTGGAAGTTCTGCTCCCATCGTCCTTTGTCAGCATAAAACTTTTGTCGATCCTAAGCCGCATTTATCTTCTATTGTATTAACTCGACTTTTACTAAATATTCTTTTGTTTGCTTCAGCTCTTTAGCATTTAAGAACTTCCTTTCACCTGCCTCATTCCAAAATACAGGTGAATGACAGTGTCTCCCATACAGAGCTACAAAGGATGTCATAACAATGCTGGAATGATAACTATTATTATATGCAAATTCGATAAGTGGTAGGTGATCATCCCAATAGTCCTATCAGTCAAGGGCACAAGCTTTTAACATGTCTTTAACTATTTGGATGGCCCTCTCACTTTGACCATCCGTTTGAGGATGAAATGTCGTGTTATATTTCAACCGCGTTTCGAAAAAGTGTTGTAGACTTCTCCAGAATTTAGCTGCAAATCTTGGATCTCTGTCAGATACAATGGAGGTGGAGATCTCATGAAGTTTGATGATCTCGTAAACATATAGATCCATAAGGCTTTGCACTGATTGCTTGAACTTTATGGGTAAGAAATGTGCAGACTTCGTCAATTAACTATTACCTATATTGCGTCATGCCCCTTCTGGGTACGGGGTAAATAAGTTATGAAGTTCATTGAGATATATTCCCATTTCCACTCTGGGATAGCAAGAGATGTGATCTTTCCATAAGGCTTCGCATGTTCCACTTTTACTTGTTGGCAGACCATGCATTTTGAAACATATTTTGCTATCTCTCGCTTCATATCGTTCCACCAGAATATCCTTTGCAAATCTTTATACATCTCAGTGCTGCCAGGGTGGATTGCAAACTCAGACTTGTGACATTCATTCATCGCTTCTCTTTTGAGAGCTTCATCACTTGGGACGCACAAACGATCTCTTACTTGATCCCACCATCCTTTGAGATCTTAAAATCTTCTTCTTTTTTCTGCTATCTTTGCATATTCAGGATCTTGGGCCTGAGTCTTAATTAGTTTGTCCACCAAATTCAGC
Organism: Pontederia crassipes; assembly: GCA_030549335.1. Classification (NCBI taxonomy): domain Eukaryota; kingdom Viridiplantae; phylum Streptophyta; class Magnoliopsida; order Commelinales; family Pontederiaceae; genus Pontederia; species Pontederia crassipes. The sequence continues at coordinate 46,238,355 of CM060190.1, forward strand.
TGTATATGATGCATCATCAATACTGCTCAGTTCCTGCCAGGTCTTGGGTTCCATAAGCTCAACTCCTTCATCATCTTATACATACCCATCATTATGTGAGCTAATGAGCCTTTCTACTTGCGACTGAGTGCGCCCGCAACTGAGTTCACCTTATTAGGGTGGTAATTAATGGAGAACTCGTAGTCCTCTAGGAATTTCATCCATCTTCGTTGTCGCATATTAAGATCTCGTTGGGAGAAAATGTACTTGAAACTCTTATGGTCGGTGAACACCTCAAACTGTACTCCATAAAAGTAGTGTCTTCAAATTTTCAATGTGAATACTACCGCTGTCAATTCAAGTTCGTGAGTTAGGTAGTTCACCTTATGCTTGTTCAGCTACATGGATGCATATGCGACTACTTTTACATGTTTCATGAGCACGCATCTCAATTCTGTAATGCAAATATCACTAAGTACTACATATCCATCAGTATATTTTTGGAATTATGAGTATTGGTGCAGTGGTTAACCTAGACTTCAATTCTTGAAAACTTTCACATTTCTGGATCCATATATTCACACCCTTCTTTATTAGGTTCATCAATTGAGATATAATCTTTGAGAAGTCCTTGATGAACCTGCGGTAATAGCCTGCCAATCCGAGGAAACTGTGGATTTCTGTAGCATGCTTTGGCCTTGGCCAGTGCGATACTGTTTCCACTTTGGAAGAATCCATGAAAATGCCCTTCTTCGAGATTATGTGTCAAAGAAACATAATTTGTTCTAGTCAGAACTCGCACTTCGACAACTTGTCATATAGCTTGTGTTGCCTTAATTTCTCTAAAACAATCCTCAGATGTTCCTTATGTTGTTCCAAGTTCTCCGAATAGATCATAATATTATCTATGAAGACGATGACAAACTGATCCAAGTATGATTTCAATACCCGATTCATGAGATTCATGAATGCAGGGGCATTCATCAGTCCTATAGGCATCACTAAAAATTCCTAGTGACCGTACCTTAATCGGAAAGCTATCTTCTGTACATTTTCATCGACAACTCTAAGCTGGTGGTACCCGCTTCATAAATTAATCTTGGAGAATACCACGACATTGGATAACTGGTCGAAGAGGTCGTCGATTCACAGTAACGAGTACTTGTTCTTGACTGTTGTCTTGTTCAACATTCTGTAATCGATACACAATCTTAGAGAGCCGTCCTTCTTCTTTACAAAAAGTACTGGAGCACCACAAGAAGATACACTCGGCCTAATAAACTCCTTGTCTAAAAGTTCCTATATTTGCTTCTTCAGTTCTCGGTCGTTGCCATCCTGTAAGGGGCCTTTGAGATTGGGACTGTGCCTGAAAGGAGATCGATCCGAAAATTAATCTCTTGTTGTGGTGGTAATTCGGAGATACCTTCTGGAAAGACATCCAAAAATTTTCGAATTACATCCAATTGTTGTAGTTGGATTGTTGGGCCATCCGTCTTCATCACACTTGCAAGAAAGCCTCTACGTCCCTTTTGTATCATCTTATGTGTCTTCGTAGCAATTATAATAACATTTCATACTTTGCATGTGGTACCTCGAACCGTCGCTTTACGTTCGCCTTGGGTACCAATGATTACTTTCTTTTGCTTATATAAAATGACTACGTCATGGTAGGATAGCCAATTCATACCAAGAATCACGCCGTAGTCTATCATCAAAATTACTATAAGGTCTATAGAGAAATTCTTACCTTCTATAACCACCGGTACCTCAGGAAGGTACTTCGTGGCGTGGAGCATTCCCATAGAAGTAATTATCTCTATATGGCGACTTATATCACATAGAGGTAAATTTAAAGTAACTGCACAATCTATAGATATAAAAGAGCGCGATGCACCCGAATCGAATATAACTATAGTAGGAAGACTGATTATGGATAATGTACCTCTAATGACTTCGGCGTCTGCCGGCACTACATCTTTTTCCAGGTGGAAGACTCTTTCTCGTACCATGTTGTTCCCACCTCTGACGCACGCGAAGCTGGGGCGAAATCATCTTGGTTTTTGATACGACAATCATGTATGAAATGTCCCTACTGACCATAGTGTAGGCATACCAACAACCTTCATCCGACACTCTCCGATATGGAATCTCCTATAGTGTGGGCATGCACCAGCACCCTGTACCTGCTGTTCAGGCTGATGATGTTCGGGTTGCAAAAAAGGTCATGCATTAACTTACTTCATCGTAAACTTCTTAACTTCATATTCATAATCTTTACTTGGGGTTGTTGTTGACGATTAACATCACGAGCTCATATGGCTCATCTGAGAGTGTTATACCTCTCTAGACGAACGAACTGACACTACAAGAAAATGGGCGATTAGCGACCCAAGATTAGAGATGTTAGGGTGATGCTATTACGTTTCCGCGATGAAGAGCGTCTCATTCGCATCTAGCTAGCGCCACAAAAATGGGACGCTGCATATCGGTGGCTACTAGCATCGTAATATAGTCAAAGTAAATGAGACGCTACTAGCGCCACGAGTTGATGCTATCTCAACGTTATTAAGACGTATGGTTTGCTGTTGTGCGTAGAAGGCATGCGTCACTAAGTCGACGCGCAAGGGGCACTAGATATGAGGCGCGATTCCAGTGCCCACGAGTCGCCACTCTAGGCGCTAGGAAGACATTGAAGTGACTCAATATGATGGTGTACGCGTCGCCAATGAGACGCGACTATGACGCTAAGGATGATATATTTAACTCCGCGTCGACAGTCTTTGTGACGCGAATGGGACGCTATGAAGTCACTACTTGTAGATTTTTTTACCCATTCAATCCTCATTTTTCCCCTTCCCAGACCATACAATTATATAATGCATATAAAAATGCATTGATATTCATCACAGACAATATAAAAGTATCACAGATAGTATAAGAGCATCACATGCAATATAAGAGCATCACAGGCAATATAAAAGCATCACGAGCATAATATTTAATATAAGAATACGAAAAGTAATAAACCGAACTAACAAACTATATGCATATCTAAATCTATAAGTAAAAAAAAGTATTGTTTGTATTCATGAGTTGTTTCTATCCTAGGTTTGGGAGTTATTGTTATCATTCCGGATATTCAACCTAGACGTGCTCGGTCCATGGCCTCGCGGGGATGGATTCTGCGTCGATATCAATCCCTGAATCGCCAGCAATAGCGGAGCCAACTGCTGCGACAACTATTCTGACACATGCCGCAATATCTGCTCCGATATTTGCTGCGATAGCTATTGTGATAGCTGTGTCACATCAGGTGCAGCGGATGAGCTCGCAGTAGATGGACCGTCTGCATATCCTCCGATCCTCCTAGGTCTCTGAGCGGCTATGCCGAGGCCACGCAAGTACCCCCCACGTGTCGTGTCGGCCACCTCCTCCCAAATAGTAGGGTCCTCTATGAAATAGGAAAATCATACAATTATATAATATATAAATTATATATCAAGAAACACAAATTAAAAACATGACAAAACCTACGAAGAAATATTACCTAGTGGCTGAATACTCGGATCATTTTCATACTTTTCAGCCATTTTCGCATTATAATCATCCTATAAAATTTAAATATTTTGTATTTCAAAAATAGTGCACTAACGACAACAACCAAATGACCATGTCATGAGACTTACCAGAAGCCTATGAGCAGTGGGCGTGACTAGGTCGTTTGTCTTCCGATTCTTATGCGTGGCCTCATAGACCACACAAAGGTTTACGAAACCGCCTTCCTTCTCCTCCTATAATAAAGTTTCAAATTTGATAACATAAGTATAAATCAAAAGTTTGATAAATTGAATTTATATGTAAATTACCATGCGTCGTCGATACTCGTCAAATCGCATCAATCCCCCTGTGTGGATGTGGGCCTCGGACTTCGAAAGACGGTTAACTCTTGTCTTTTCCGACTTCTTTTGTCATCATTCATCCGTCCTTTATGAATATCAAATACTTTCATATGTGTCCGATTAAGCGAGGGGGATAAAAAGTCGGCTAAGGAGGTGCAATACAGACGCTATTAAGTCGCTAGGTACTTTTAGCGATCCCGTAGCGCCGAACTAGCATCTAAAACCTTATGCGTCTCAAGTCGGCGACGCTACAGAGATGCCGATAGTGTTACCATGGCGTCAACATCACCAGTGGCTCTAGTTAGACGCAAAAGTGACACTATTGAGTCTCCACCGTGGCGCTAAAATGGGATAATTTATAGCAAATCACTCTCTTAATTCAACCACCATAATTTCATGATTAAGTATATAATAATAATATATGCATACTCTTAATGTATGTATAGATAACATAAATAATGTAGGTAACAAATTATATATTTAGGAACACTCCTATCATATAAAAATACATATATATATAATCGCGTAATACATATATATAATATGGGTAATCGTGTACGAATACATATATATGTTTATAATATTAATATAATATTTAATTAATTTATTGATTAACATATAGTATATATAATGTATAAGGTTTAAATATAAAACAAATAGTGATATAAATATACATTCGCGTCTACATAGCGTCGCCTAAGCCTGTGATGCCATATAGCGTCGCTTTAGAGCCGCAAAGCTTGCGACGCAAGATCCGCGTCGATCATCGTCGACGCGAGAACGGCGCTAGGTTCTGTGGCGCATTTTCGCTCCGTGGCGCGCAATAATATCGTCTACGTAGCGTCTCCATTGCGCCAGCATTAACATCTATTTCATGAATAGCTAAGGACACGCTAATGAGACGCTAGCGAGAGGCAAATAGCATTTCCTTGTTATGACGCAAAGTGGACGCCATAAAGACGCTAGTGGCATGTATGTAGCGTCAGCTCTTTTGAGACGCTTGCATCGCTAGACGCCCATTTTCTTGTAATGTGAACGTGGTATTGAGTCAGTGTCATATGGTCTTGGTTCAGTTGTAAGAACTCCCTCTGCTTCAGTGTACTCTGAAAAGTAGCGTGCCCCAAATGATTCACAGAAACGTTCCCAAGGGATGACATTCTATCCTTCTTACTTAGTGTCCATGGCGATCATCCACCAGCCCAAAGCATCATTAGTTAAGCAACTGGTGGCGAATAGGACTTTCTTATCTTCACCATAGTTCATTTGTTGCAAGTTTTCTTTTATAGTATGCAACCATCTCTCAAGTTTGTCAAATTCATCCAAGCCATCATACTCTGAAGTGTGCAACTTCATGAATGCCTGAATAGTGTCCTTAGAGGACAACAGTGGTACCGGCATGGGCTGTATAAGCGGAGGCTATACGAAAGGAAGCTGAGCTAATGGCGTCACAACTGGTGCAATTTGGATCGATGGTGTCAATACTGGTGCAGACTGAATTGTTGATGCCCGTGATGGTGAGGGTTGCACCAGTGGAGACTGAACTGTCTGCTTTATTACATGAGGCTGACTCATTTGGACCTCATTTTCGTTTGTTCCCTCTTGTTGCGGGTACGCAGTCACGCCGCTAACTCGAGGTCGTCTCTGACCCCAACCTCGACTAGCAAGAGCGCAGCGTGGAGGCATCTACATCATCATACATCATAACATTTAAATCATACATCTTATGAGATAAAATAAACTTACTTGACTTCAAGTGGTGCGGTGACTGCTCATGGCACTTGCACATGGATCATGATATCATACATTATGACATGAAAATGTCCTAACTTTAGGCTCTGATACCTAATTGTAATGCCCCCAAATTACATCCTGTCATGTAGCAGAATATGCTTCGAGGACAATAGCGGGTCATCTTTACTTGTACATCATGTTGTCCAAAAATAGGACATTGATTGGTCAACTCAACATCATATAAAGCGAAAGTCTAGTCGTCATGAAATAATAAAAAGAATGTGACATCATAATATGCGGAAGACTGATAAAGAACTTCATAGAAGTCTAAAGGAAAACTAATACATCAAACTGATATACAGAAAAGGAAAATCTATCACATGAACCTAAGGGACTCAAGACATCCATGTGCAGCTACCTACGAGTTTGAACGGTCACTATTGGCCACATTCATCATTCTGACATTGGTCTGCATTTAAGAACATGCAGGGGAGAATCTCTCTATGAGTTTTACAACTCAATATGGAAATAAAATAAAGAACATCATAAGATCATGATACTAGATAGGAATCAATATGGACATCGTCATCATATAAAAGGAATAAATCATGATCGTCATATAAGTAATGGAAACATGTAAAGGGACATACGAGTAAGAGATCAGGAGATAATAAAAATAAATCATCATAAAAATGTAAAATCAGATCATCACGAGAAAGATCCTTTATTCATATGTTTTCATCTTCTTCATCATCTTATTAATCATTTTTACTTATTTGAGATATATTTCAACCTACGGGGAGGTTTGCCTTAACCCGTTCATCATCATCACGATAACTGACAGATCCAACTCATAACTGACCGTAGTTAATATGACTACAATGTTCTTAATATTCCACATGTTTCTCCATGTGATTACACCTAAAAACTTGTGATTTTGTGTCAAAAATTATCAATCTCGCGTCATGGGTGTGATCAGCATGGTCACAGCCATAAGCTAGAGCTTATGAAAAATTGCAATTGCTCTTTGTCACGCCCTAAAAAAGATGTGTCCTCACGATGTGACACCGGGACGAAGCCAGGATGACAACTGGAGGGGTGCGGGCGGCAAGGTAGAGTGTCAAAAAAGAAAAAAAATGTATATATGCATGTATATACATCTAATTAATCAAATTTTGTAACCAAATTAAGAAAATAAAAAGTATTATTTTAGAAGATAACTTATAATTATATATTTTATTTTATTTTAGTTAATTTTTTTATTCGTCATGTATATTTTTTTGTGTGTTTATCATGTTAAAGAAAGATATATGTAACTAATTTTTTATGGCTTAACTAACTAACTTAATTTGTTATAAAAATTATATAAATCTATATACACATATATTGTCTAATAAATATAATAACATATCATAATTATGTTAAGTTTACAAAATCTGGAAGAATCTTATTATATATTACTATATAAATAATATTTTAAAAAGTTAAGGGGGCCTTAATTATGTTAAGTTCAAAACATTAGGGGGGCTTGCTATATATATTATATATATAATAGTAGTACTTATTAGTAATATGCATTATATCCCAAAACGTTAAGGGGGGCCAAGGCCCCCCTACCATAATGGTAGCTCCGTCCTTGCCGATCATAGCCTGAGTGACTAAGGGTGGAGAAGCAAGCTTTTGTCATGTCCGTGAAATATATTTTCACAACTTAACAACCCCCGAGAAGTCGCCTCTGGCATGCCCATGAAAGAATTGTTCAAAATTGTGACAAGAGCACTTCAAGGGTGTGAGACCCTCATCACAATCCTTATTTAGATATGCTTAGAAAATATGGCCTTTGTCACTACAATGAAATTTACTTTCATGATCATGACAAATAGCTAATAATGTGAAACGTGATTTCATGATCATAAACAATAGAAATGACTTATAGAGATTTTTAAGAGGCATTTTATAAAGTATAAATATTATATAATGACGTTTGTTGATCGCTATCCACTTAGATAACATTATGTAAGCTAAATAATACAATAGAGTCTTAATACATTGATATTTGAATGCTATAATAAACCAGTTAGAATATGTTTTTGTCATCCATCAAAATTAAAGTTAGGAAATAAAATTCTTACACTTTGTATATGTGTATTTATGAAACTAATATTCCTCGTACCTACAAGACATGTGTATTTCAATATTCCTTAATACATTAATACATTAATATATTTTCATAAATGAGTGAATGAAAATATCTCCTTCGAATTTAAGTGATGGTAATGACTTGATTTGTCAAGTAAGTTAATATCAAATATGTCATAAAATAGATAATGTTCAAAGTGAAGTAGTATACTTCAAGGTATCATATGATAAAGAATGATTATGGTGAATTAAATGAAAGAAAGTAATGACCAAAGGGTTATAAAATAATACTAAAAAAATAGATGATGTGAAAAAAAAAGATCAAGTTTGATAAGTACAATGTTACTTTCATTCACTCATTTATGATGTATTAATGTATGATTTCATGTTACTATATGATGATGCATGATATTCCATGTTACTATTGGCATGTAGATGTCGATGGTAGAACTCATGTCATATACACATCCATTTTATTATATTTAGATGCATAAGTATGTCATGTGATATCCTATTTTAAGATATTAAATGCATGATCATTTACATGCTTTAATTGTAAAATTCTATATCTTGAATTCATGCATGTGATCAAATTAGAAAAGATGACAACTCGTCACTTAATAAAAAAATTGAACATGGGATAAAGATAAATGTTGAATCTAATAGACTATGGAAGTCAAGAATTTTCATGAAAGATCTATACTTAATGTCTTTACAAATTGTGTCAATTTTAATTCTCAATCTTGTCAATATTTGATCATTTACTTCAATCGTGGTATTTCGATGTTATTCATTCATTGTATGTTATATTATTGTTACATCTTTCGCAAATAAGTTATCATATTTGTTATTATGCTCATATGTGATGAGGAATGGATGTGACATATTGGAATTCCCCTATGTGGCCTCAACTTTTAGAATGGATTTTTATGGTGTTACATGATTAATATTGTGATCAATATAATATTGACACTAATCCACGAAATTGTCCATTTTTTGTTCGTATAGTATATCATATTCTTGCATTACACCCCAAATATTAATATATTTTTTAATAAAAATGCTTAAAATATATTTGCTTTTAGAAAAAATTACCTTTATAAACTTTAACATTTATTTATTTAATTTTTAAAGTTAAAAAGTCAAATGAGACCATGATGAAAATGAAGTTAGTCTATGAGTTCCATTTACTTATTAATGTGTAACTTTTAAAATTAAATGAATAAATTTAGAATGCATAAAAAGATAAATCTTTTTATTAAATATGTTGGATAAAACAAAGGTAACTATATTTTAGACATTTAGGATCAATGTTTTAAAAATTGAACTAGACTATCTAGTTCGGCGGTAACTGTGAATAAGTCACCAATTTGGTTCAATTTTCATTCAAAATCGGAAATGAAAAAATCGGACAGGTTCAATCTGGTTCTTTAGTTTTTAATTAAGAGATGAAAAATTAGAAATTGGAATGTAAGAGTAAAAAAAAATCAAGAAAATAATAATTAGGAAAGAGAAAAGGAATGTCACAGTGTATAAATTATATGAAAAAGTAAGAATTGTGAAAATAAATATGTGTGAAAAAAGGAAAATGAAGTGAGAAATTTAAGGTGGGAAAGATGGAGTGAGAAAAGGTAGAAATGAAAAGAAAAAGAGAAATAATTGAAGGAGAAAAGGGACGAGAAATAATTGGATGGAAAAATATGAAAGATGTCAACAGAAAAAATAATTGTACCAAAAATAAAAAAATTAAAGAGATTAATATAAAAAAATAAAATAATAAAGCATTTTAATCAAAATAGGAGAGGTTGATTCGGGTCCTTGTTTTTGCCCGAGATATTTTCTGTTGAGTAATTAATTCGGTTCACTTTTATGATATTTACATTGCTAGTAGATTTAAATAAAAATATATTTATATTTTCCATTAATTAATTCTAGAATTGATGGAATTTTTTGTTATTTTAATATAATAAACTTATCTTCTATTTTTCTATTTATACAAACAAACTGAAAGTTATATTAAAACTATTTATTATAAAAAAATAATACCACATTTAAATTAATCTTCAGTATTAAGAAATTTATTTTGTAAGAATCTTTTATATTATTTTTATAGTATTATTCACATTATATTTTGAGATAATAATAGTTTAATGAAAAATCAGTTGATTCTAGTTAAATCTTTCAACATTCGGATAGGTTTTGAAAAATATTATTTAGGATTACATGGAAGTATTTGAAATGTAGGTGAAGGTTAAGTGAATCATTGTATACTTTACAAGAGTAAAGTTAAAATATATTATAGTTTATAGGTGAAGCGGATTTGTAGATTTATTTTTGTAGATAGATAAAGTAAAAATATGACATATTTTAATAAGTCCTACTTGAACAATTTTAAAATTAGGATTTTAAGTGACGCAGCGGGGATCGCAAAGTGGATGAAATTACAACTTTCAAACAAATTCCGAAAGAGGTTGATGATTCAATGTATCATCAATAACTTCATAATCTCGAAGTCCATTGAGACTCGAAATCTATCGAAAAATAAAATCACAATAGGTTTATGAAATAATTGGATAATAATTGAACTATAAATAATAAAATATTTCATGCCTATTTATAGACATTTTATAATCAAATCTAAACTAATTTAAAATCTAAAATGATAAAATAATAATAAACAAGTGACTCAGATAAAGTTGTGATAACGAGAGGAGGACTCAATGTCAGAAAATTGGCACGTACTATGTAAAATAGCGACGTATAAGAGGCAGTTGCTCTTAGACTTGTTTTTGCCCCTACACGAGTGATTGCCCCTAGGAACAAAAGGATGTCGAATTACATTTTAAAATTTTAAAATATCTACACTATCATAATGTGATCTGCAAGCATATGGAACATCATTGTAGTGTTTGAGGTTCGTCCACAGGGAAATGATTGGATCTTCACAAAACTTCAAACCAAACTTGGAATCTAAATCGCTAAAAACAGAAATAGAATATAAATGGGTAAAATAATGAGTACATGTAAATGATTGTACTAATTTTTAGGAGTTTTATAATATAAAAGATGGCGGGAAAAAAGAAATGAGATTTGAAAAAGTCGATCGATCAATAGAAACGTGATGAGAACTTACAAGAGGTGCTTTTACTTAGAATTCACGTTTTTTGAACTTTGATTTAAGGTAAAGACAACTGATTGCCCCTCAACGTGCACGTTAGGGTAACATTGCGATAATGATCACTTAACTCATTCGTGGCACTCTTGTGCTCGATCGCGAACAACTCAACTCGCACATGTTGTTAGGTTCGTGCATTCCGTCTAGGCAACACTCTCGTGTGCAATCGATGCACAAACAAATCAAACTCCTACAAGGAATAAGATAAGTTCCACGCTGTCTCAATTTTCCATGTCCTCTAAGAGATAATTGAAGATTCAAAATGACCTCACGGCCTGAGTTAAACTCCGAGTCATATAGATAACCCTCAAGGAGGACCTTCGAGATTGAGAACCGCGTGAAACAAATCAAGTTCAGGCGATTAAAATCCGTCTGATTCAAAGTTGAAGCTCGTGATTCCTATGGCCTCTCTAAAGATGACCCTGCTTATTATGGATCTTTCGCAATCGTAGGGGATGAGAGTTTCCTCTCGGGTGGGACATCGCAGATTCGATGAAAGTATGATTTATCATAAAGGTAATGGCAAAACTAAGCGCGAAGCATACAAGATTCCACTCCGAGACACGTGGTTCAGGAATTCATCTTTGATGATTGTAATCCTCGTCCCAGCTCTCGGTGCACATACATGAATCCAATGTGCAAATGTCCCCCTCGGGGTGGGATTCAATGAATGCACAACGTTTGAGCTAAATCACAATGAACACCATTATCAGTACCAAGCAAAAACCGAACAAGAGGTGCCTACATTGCAAGTTGAATGATCCTTTCTAGCTTTAGTGCCTCTTAATATTCAGCTGGGCAAGGGGTGAAAATAACCCTCTCAGGCTGTAGGCAAGGCAGAATCTATAGCTAAATCAGAACATGAAACCATCAAAACACTTCGACGCAGAATAAAACATAAGATAGCTTCAATAAAATAATAGTAGAGTTCGACAATCTTTTAAACAATATGATATCGAAAGCGATAAGAACAAAAAATATAAAACTCCATCACATAACACATCCTAGCCTCAGTGGCTAGTTTAGTTATAGTTCATCATTAAGGGCGATACAACACTCACGAATGAAATAGTATTCAAGTTACAGAAGATTAGAATCGATCTCTCTACCTCTCCACCTCTCGTTGCTCCTCCAATGGAGATATTGTGACCCAAAAACTATGCCTTCGCCCCCAAGAAAGTGACCTCTACTCCATGGGATTCTAGATCCTCTTTCCATCTGCTCCTTGCTTTCTACTTATAGCTTGTCGTCTGCCATTTTTTCCAACTAATGCAACTTTTGCTCCTTCGTGCTTTGTGGTCCCCTCAATAGGAAGCTTCCTTCTGCCACTGTCCTGGAATGATCGATTGGTCCTCAAGGGTAAATTACACCAATCATCCCTCAACTTTGGGTGGTGTAACAACTCGGTCCCGACCTTCAAGTTGTAACTAGATTATCATCAAACTTTGATTTTCTTGCATGCATCATCTACTTGATCGATAATAGTCAATTTCTCGATTAAGTTGCTGACGTAGCACAGTAAATAATAATAAAATATTATAAAAATTAATTTAAAGTAAAAAATGATGATCAACACTTGTGCGAGTTCGCGAGGGGGCTGCCGGCAACCTTTGTGCGAGTCGTTGGTGAGCTCGCGAGGGAGGTCGGCCACCCCCCGTGCGAGCTTGCACAGGGGGCGTCGACCTCCCTTTTCTTCCTCATCGCCAACGAACTCGCGAGGGTGCCTAGCACCCCCTGTGTGAGCTCACCCGCCGGCAAGCTCACACAGGGAGTGTCCCCCCCACCCCCTTTTCTTCCTCGCCGCACGCGGGAAGAAAAGGGGGGCCATGTTGGCCTTTTTGCCGAGAGTAAATCATCCTTCTTCTAGTGCAAAGAATAGCTTATGAGACACAACTACCTTCATTCCATTTGTCGATATCCTACAAGGGTTGAAGCAACAGTAACAAACAAAATCAATCCCTTTGAGAATAAATAAATGTTGAGGTAGAGAATACTAAAAATTACTACACATGGGTAATGTTCATGCATTTAAAGCCAAGATTGTAATCATATAAGAGTGAAATGCATGATTGTCATATGCGAAAATGTATATGCTTATTCTCCACATCAACAAGGATGTTAACTAAGAGAATATAAGTAATAACAATAAGAATTAATAAATATATATTATCTTTTATACATCAGTCTTCCTTTCTTCAAAAGAGTTCGACCTTGAACTTTGAAAAATTAAATCTGGATATTCACACTTGATATTCCATAACAGTCTAGTCTTCTTTCTCAACTCATCAGATAAGTCATTTAAACCAAGCATATTATATAGCAATACCAAATAACAATATATTATTCTCAAAACTTGGCATGAAAATTCAATATACAAAAAATTAAAATATTTGGTGTTGACAAAAACTTCGACACATCTCATATCAACTTGAAGAATTTGAAGCAAATCTTTCTTGTTAATTGAATTTAATTTTCAACTTTTCATCCACCTCCTTAATAAATTTATCTTCTTTTTTCTCAGAAGAAAATCCAAAATAACTAACCCGTCAGTATTTAGATAGATTATAACTCTTTAGTTGGATCAGTTTCAACTTTCAAAGGGAATTGATATCACAATATTGCATATATTTTGAAGGAGTCTTGGGCATTTTACTAATTATAATATTCAACCGTCGTTGAACTTTGTCAATCAAATTCTTGATGTTTTTCAATTGAACTTGCACTTCCTGCAATAAATTTTGCCTCTCTTATTGATATTTGCTTCATTATTGAAAAATAAGATAATGATATGATGAAGATAAAAAATATTCAACGAGTACTTTTTTTCATGTCCGAATAAGTTATTTTTCATGATAAGCTCGAGGCCGCTTATTATCTTTCCACCATGATAAAGCTTTATATGAAATTTTATTGACCACTAATTTGGCTTGTTGAGATTCTGAAATATCCCAATAATCAAAGAAGTTAACTTTAGAAATCCATTGTAAAAATTCATCAATATAAAAGTAATCATTAAATGAAGGTGATCCTATCATCATCTTGTTAGTTTAAACAAAAGAAAAAAAAGATAAAAAGAATATAAACTAATAAATTATGAGACAGAAAAATGATAAGGATGTAATCAATTGGAGATAACAAAATGAAAAAAAAACAAAAATAAAGATGAATCGGTTATGAATGATAAGAAAAAAATAAAACAACAAAAATATAATACCAAATGGATGATGGAAGAGAATATGAGCACCGACACGAAGAGGTATATCTTCTCGAAGATTTTTATACCATCTAAAGCAACATGTGATCACAAAATGGAGGAGAATACAACTTTTGGACTAATCTCGAAAGAGATTGATAGTTCAAAGCACCTTGATAATCTCGGAATCCACCGAGGTTCAGAATGAAGAATAATAAAACTATACATGTTTATGAAATAATTGGATAATAATTAAATTTATCAATAATAAAAAAAGTTCATGCCTATTTATAGGCATTTTATAATCAAATTTAAACTAATTTAAAATCTAAAATAATAAATGACACTAAACAAGAATTCTAATTAAAAGAATCTAAGTAATCTAAAAGGATAAATATCACAATAACAACTAACAATTATATCTTATCTCTCCTACATCAATAAGTACATAAAGAAACAAATGCACAACTGAAAGTGAGAAACCAAAGAAAAGAAAAAAAAACCAAGCTCAAAGAAAGGAGTAAAAGAGAAGAAGAATGATGAAGATGCAATTGGAGAACATTAAGAAAGAAAAGAATATGCAAGTGGAGATACCAACAAGCCTGCTGATGAATGTAATTGACGAAGAAGTGAAGAAAAATCAATGCTCGGCGTGAGGTCAGCATAGGAAATTGTAATGACGTGTTCTCGGAAGAAGGCAAACCGCGGAGGAAGAGGAAAGTGAAACAAGAGCGTGAGATTTGAGGGAGTTCGCGTGCTCGGAAGAGAATTCATAAGATGTAGTCTCATGTCAGAACTTTTTTCTAGAAACTTAGCGGAACAAACGGCTTTGACTAGAATTGAAATTCCAACAGGTTCCACCAAAATTTGGCAAGCTGTTCGACGAAATTTCATGAAGTTCTGACTGTTTGTTCTTAACCGAACACAGCAATTAATGAGATCTGTTTTTCTTATCTCTGGTTGACTTGTGATTGGACGATGACGGATAGGGTGCAATAATAGAGATGTCAATTTGGCAATGCGAAGCTGCAAACTTGACAAGTGATGTGATGCCGTGGCCCTTTGGAGCACACTGGGCACATGGCAATACGTCCAAAGGTGGCACGCAATGCATGCCACGACATGAATGGGAACAGGTGATGCAATATTAATATAAATTAAGGCAACATTTAACAACCGAAATTAGATCAGTACTAAGATCTAGTTTCAATTTGTTCCATCAAGCATCCATAAAAATATAATCGAATTTGACAATAAATTCAATTTTGAATCATGTTCCTACTTTAATTAGAATCAGATCCTTATCTTCATTGAATACTTAACTTTTTGAATCAGTAATTTTGTATCAATTTTTTATTTTTAATTCGTGAACATTATCAGTCAACTACCTCCTCTTTCATATTATTATTATTATTATTATTATTATTATTATTATTATTATTATTATTATTATTATTATTATTATTATTATTATTACAACACCAGGTTGGCATGAGCACGTGGCTGTCAAAACAATGAGGTCGAATACGTTAGCAGTTACGCACGCAAACCAGCATACATGTGACCTGTTGATGTAAACTTTAGATATTTTTATATTTAATTTTAAAAAAATCATTCTTATAGGATAAAAAAATTATCTTTCTCTCTTTTACTGATTTTTTTTTATTTTAATTAGCTTGATATTTTTTTAAGAAAAAGTTAACTATCTATTAATGAAGGTGTTAGGTGCCAGAGGAGTCCTCATACAATAATTGGAGTAATTCCGGAGAAAAAAGTGACTCCCAAAAAAGGTTGTCAATATTGGAGCGAGCCATATTTGCCAAAAAATCAGCACTGCGATTAGCTTCGTGGTACCAGTGCTGAACAAAAGAGGAGGAAACCTTTCGCAATAAGTATTTATTTTTGTAAATCATATTAGCAATATTCCAGGGGGTGGATGTCGCTATTGATAATCTTCATGAGGACTTTAGAGTCGGTATGCACTTAGATATACATGAGATTTCTCTGGTAGCAAATTCTGAGTCCATGCAAAAGAGCTCCTGCCTCAAGTTACAGGGTAGATTTTGCTTGTCGCCTATAAGCACCTGCAAAAAGTATAGAAGAGTCACTGTTTCGAAGAATAAATCTCATACCACCTTTCGCATTTGGGCCAACAAATGACCCATCAGAATTCAATATGAACCAAGAGTGCGGAGGTGGCTCCCACCGGACCCAAATTGGGTCTTGGGGGTTGTGTGCCTTAGGGATGTGAGATCCAGAGAACTCATCATATCCAACAAACGCCTTCTGCCATACCATCCCAATGGTTGCATGCTTAGAACGAAAGTGTATATCATTTCACATCCCCAAATCCCCCAAAGACAAAAGGCAAATAAGGAAAGGAATTTCGTACGACTCCTTTGATTCAGGTTTATACCTTCGTGCACCCAGGCGCCAGAGTTCCAAGAATGAGAATTTTATAAGGTAATTTAAGATATTATTGCAAGATCACCCATATGTACTGGAATAGTGAAAAAAAAAGATGAGAATTTGATTCAGCTGCAAGTCCACAGGGTTTGCAAGTCGGATCAATGGAGTTATTAAATCTCAAAATCATGTCTAAGGTGGGAAGACGTTTATGAAGTAATTTTCACAAAATTTGTGAATCTTTGAGGGAATACTGATCTACCACATTTTTTTCCAAGGTTGCCCTCCAATCGGGTATGGCGGTAAAAGGCACTACTGCACAAAATGATATACCGACTTAGCATGAGCAATCCCATACACATCAGGTTCCCAGATCCATTTATCATCATTGGCAAAAATAGAAATATGAATACAAGTAATAGCAATAACAAGATGTGGATCAAAATGTTCTTTTAGAAGTTGGAGATTCCAATTGCCATTTAGAATGAAGAAATCAACAGTTTTGTCGTGCAAGGGTGACAACATGTTAACATAGGTAGGCTTCCAAAGTAATGGAGTCGTAAATATCCATGAGTCAGCATGAATAGATGTGTCTTTGCCATTACTAATCAATTTTCGAATTCCCATTTTTATTTCCAGCAAGGCCTTAATCATCATACGCCAAGTAAGGGATGAGCATGATAGAGAATTTTGGGAATTCCAAGGGTGCAACTTAGGATATTTACTTTTTATGATTCTGACCTCCCAAGAGCATTCATTCTTCTCATTCAATACATTCTATTTTTTTGGCAAGTAAGGAAATATGAATACAGAATATATTTCTAATCCCAAGACCACCTCCTCTTTTGGTCGTTGCACTATGTCCCAATTAATCAAATGTGTAGCCCCACCATTCTCGCTCAAACCCCAGAAGAAACCCCTATGGAATTTTTCTAAGTTATCAAACTCAGACATACTAATAGTAGCAATGGAATAAGAAGGAATGACGGATAATATCGAGTTGATCAATATAGCTTTTCTAGCCTGATTTAGGAGTTGTCTTTTCCAACCTGCTAGTCTAAAAACCATCTTATCTTCCAAGGAAGGCTGGGCAGTTCTGGGGATATACTTGTAGAAAATCTGAGAGCCAAGATACTGAAAAGAGTAAGTTCCAGTTTTAATTCCCAGAATGTCCTTAACAAGGCTCCTACGGTTCCTACTAAGATTTTCGGCCAAGTAGATGGCCGACTTGTCATTGTTAATTTTCTAGTTGGTGAGGTCCTTGTACTTATCCAAAAGCTCCATTAGTTCCCTATAATTTTTTTTTTGTTGCAGCAATGCAAATTAAGAGATCATCAGCCTACATGATATGGCTTAGGAAAAAATCGTCCTTAGTGAAAGGAGTAAGCACACTAGAGGAGATGGCCTGATTCGTCATGGACGAGAAGATTTGTGAAGTGATAATAAAGAGGTACGGGGAAAGAGGATCTCCCTGACGAAGCCCGCTATGATTAAAAATGAGTAGAATTAGTTCCATTTATAACACATGAGAAGATTGGCGAATTAATGCATGTATAGATCCAGGCGATGAATTGAGACCGAAAGTTCATTAATTCTAATGATGTAGTTATCGCATCCCAGGACACCCTGTCGAAGGCTTTCTCCATATCTGCCTTTATAATTATATGTTTTTCCTTCAAGTGAATGCACAAGCTCCTAAACTAACATCACATTTGTTTGTATTGACCTACCTGAGACAAAGGCATTTTGTGATGCATCAATGATTTCAGTGAGCGTATCTTTGAGGCGATTTGCTAAAATTTTTGTAATTAATTTATATAGAACATTACACAGAGAGATGGGCCTATAGTCTCTAATCATAGATGGCTGCTTGATTTTGGGAATGAAGACCATGAATGTACATCTCCAGTCATATGGGATGTGATTGTTCTCGAACACGTGATATTTTAATGGGCGCTATATATATATATATATATATATATATATATATATATGAATTTGTTTTTAATCCTCAATGAAACCAGTTTGTAAAAGCTTGATCTAGAAAAAAAATTAAAATCTCGTTCTATCAAATTCAATGTTGTTGAAAATGTTAGAATCACTACAAAATTATTGATAATGCCTTGAATCTAAATTAGTTGTAATCTTTTGTGGTCTCCTATGTAGTCAGACGCTTTAGCAGATTTTTTTCTACGGGATCTCGTATTAAAATTTCTATTTCATATTTTGTATTAGAGTTCCTTATATAAATTCCATGACGGCTAGGTTATTTTGTATCTTTGTAATTATCATTATTCCATAATGAAAGAGAGTCGTCGCCGTCCGATGATGTAGTCCGATTTGAGGTGAACCTCGTAAATCTCTGTGTTCGTACAATTTCTCCATCTTTTCGTAACAATAATTATTCTCATAAATGTTAATAAACAGGTGTATGGTAAAAGTTTACCCTGAGGAAATATAAAATTTTCAAAAATCCATAAAATAGAATAAAAAAAGCTTACCTTTTTTATTTGTGCTAATCCAAGCACAAATTTGCATCAAAGTTCGTGATTGTTTGCCTAAAAACGATGGTACTTTTCAGAAACAAAGATGGTTCAATACATAAATTTTATATGGATTTAATGGGGGTCATACGCCTTGTATGGCGTACGACCCTCATACGCATTTCGTCCACCATCCAATCTAATCGGACGGTAGAAACAACTTCCCCCCAATCCCCACCCCCTCTCCCCCTTGCGACAGCTGTCTCCCAACTCTCCTCTCATATGCGACCGGCGCTCCTCTCTCCTCTCTCGTCTTCCCCTTCACCGGTCGGCAATTCCTTCCTCTGATCCAGCGAGCGCTGACCAGCATCCCCTCTGGCATGACCCCCCAAGGTTCTTGAATCGGCATGTGAGGTCGGATCGGCGGCGGATCTTTCCCTCCGGCACGAATCTTTTCTTTCGACCGCCCTCGCCTCGTTGCCGTCGTCGTCCGTGCCTCGCCTCGCTGCTTCTCCTCGCCCGTGGCCGGAGAAGGCCGCCTCACCGTCGCCACCCGTGCCTCGCCGCTTCGCCTCACCCACGACATGATCCGCCCGCCCGAGGCCTGATCCGCCGCCTGACCACATCGGGGGGTTGGGAGAGGGAGATCGAGGGTGAGGGAGAGGGATGGCCAGATCTGACTGGATCGCGAGAGAGGGAGCAGGAGAGGAAGCCGATGGAGAGGAAAAATCATCGTCGGAGAGATCGCCGTCGGAGGAAGAGATCGTCGCCGGAGAGAGCGACGTCAGAGAGATCGCCGCCGGAGGGAGCACGGTTGGAGGGAAAAAAACTCGATCGCCCACCGTCAGATTAAATCTGACAGTGGACAGGAGGGCGTATGGGGATCATACGCATATGAGGCGTATGATCCCCATTAAATCCATTTTATATTCACACCAAAAAAATAGAAACTCTACTCTTTCTAGTCGGACCCAATTTTTTTTTAAAAAAATTGTTATTCAAACGCAAAAAAGAAATATTATAATCTATATCACAAAATGTTTCTGCATGCATAAAAACATTACATATATAATCATAGTTTTTCCTTTGTATGTAATCCACAAAATGATTGTATTAGTAATACATAATAAAAAAAAGAAGATCTTTTAATTGATCGTAATTAATTTTTAAAATGTACTCAAAATAACAAATATTTATAATTTTTTGAATAATTTGCAATGACATGATTCACACTTCATCCGATCAAAATTAAATTAGTACTGAAACTGAATCTGATAGTCGTGGATCCAATTTTGTTCGCTCTTACTTTATCTTGTAAGTTGTAATGCATCTTGTGGTATGAATAGAAGTCGAAGGAAAATAATTATTTTTTTACGTATTCGTGACTTTCGATGTTCAAAATTAACAAAAAAAAAGCAAAATAATAATTCTCTTATGAAAGCGATGATGTCAGGTATTAAATTCGGAACTACCGATATTAATCGAATAATTTAAGATACAATTTTTTTGATTATCACCTCAGTATTCGAAAAATGACGTCGATCGCTCAATTCAATTAGCATTAAGAATTATGCATACTGGTTACGGATGAGAATCTCCGTCCACGGTCCGATTATTTTAGTGTCGTTCTCGATAGCATATCGGACTATGACATGTGAGACTCTCAATAGTAATTTTTTACATCAACAAATATTTGAATCTAGATTTTTTTAATTAAACGATGAAAAGTTATTATCCATTCTATCCCTAACTCATGTCGGTAGATACAATTTTATTAATCTTGTGCCAACCAACCTTATCGAAGGAAAATAATTGTCGAAGAAAGATGGCAGAAGGGTGGGCCCCGACGGAGACGATAAAAACGTTTGCTGTCGGGTGGGCCCCACGCGGGCGATCACATGCTGGAGAAAGTTGGGGGGTGCCTGTGGCTTAAATTGACGCCCTCGTCGCGGTCGTGTTTTTTGTGGTCTGCTTGTCCGGTCCGGACCCACAACACTCCAACCCGGGTGCGGTTCATGATAGTGACCAGCCCAAAGACATGTCATCCCATATCCAAAGCATATTTGCTCATTCATCATTTTTGGCCAACGATTTTTGTAATTAAGGGTATAAAATAAATAATATATATCTGGAAACTCTGAAAAAATAAATATTAATATTTAATTATATCCAAAAAATCTGTATCTTTAAAATATATTAAAAAATCTGTATAGTTAATATTAAAATAGTATAGATCGCTTTCATAGTTTTATTTTCTTCTATAATATATAAACGTATTTAATTAACATATAATTACGCATATATTCATTAAAATTTTGCATGAATCGTAGGTGAAGTTACTAAAACTAAAGTATAAAATGTTATTCTTGTGAATTTACACATAGACATAGAAGATGGTGCAAGAAAAGTAATTATTTGAAAAAAAAAAGTACACTGTACAGTTTCTTTTAAGAAATCAAGTAGTTTTTCTAAGTTTGAATAATTCGCCAGGGCAAAATAATCTTTTATCTCTATCTGTATCATATGTTATCTTGAAGGATTTTTATTCGACGAATAATGCAAGATATTTTCTTTGTTTCATGTGTTGGATAATGGAAATTTGTGCACAATGATTCTATTAATAAATAATTTAGTGAAAATATTTTTTTTTGTTTTTCAAGAGTACTGGTTAGTGTCACACTGTATATAATATTTACATTTCTATAACTTATTTTTAGAGGTACTTAACGATTGGGATGAGTTATTAATAAATTCCGTCAACCAAACGTTGATCGAATATCATATGGATCTGACTGATCCGTTATCTTAGAGGACGGACATCGAATTATTCAATAAAAACTTGGACAAGTTTGGACCTGAATTGAGATGAACTAACTAATATATTATCGGATCGGACACCGGACTTATTTTTATGCAAAAAGATTCTTTATTTTAAAAAAATGGAATCATCTTGATTGTAAGATAATTCACAACATCGTGTTTATTATTTAATAACTTCAGACATCACCTATAATTTTAGACATATATCCGGTGTATTTTATTTATCTTTAAAGTTTTATGTCATGGGATTTTCATTGATATGTTATCATTTGAAGTTTTGAACGATCTTGAATTACAAATTTGCAGGTTTTAGCCTCTAAATCTTTCAGTTTCATTCAAAAATTGGTTAACTTATCTTAATAATTATAAAATGTCACATTTACTCTTACTTTCTTATTAAAAAATAAAGAAATAATCAAAATGGGCAAAACTATTAATTAAGAATAATCTTTTATAAAATATTGTGCTCATATTTTTATTATTTCTGCCTATAATAGTTCTTTCTTATATTAAAAAATAAGGATAAATTTGATATGTAACGTTTTCAAAGATGGATAACATTTTGTTTTCTCAAAACGACTATGAAGACGATAGAAATAAAAATAAAGTCGAGGGACATCCTATACAAAAACGAATTAAAGGGTGATATAAATCCAATTATTATAATCAAAATTGAAAAGATCATCCATGAAATTTCAGCATATCTAACATCACAAACGATGAGTAGACTTAAATATTCTTGTTAAAGGATTAAAACTAAGGTTTTGTTTAGTAATTTAAGTTAAGAGAAGTGGATTAAGGTGATGAAGTGAGTTGGTGAGGTTGAATGTGATAGAGGGTTATATAAATCATGTTTAGATATGAGTTAATAGAATAGAGTGGATTAATTTAGCCGTTTAATTGCTTGAATATAAATTTTAATGTATGATTTAAGAAAGGTTAAGATAGGTAAAAAATTTATTATCCTAAGATATTATTTCTTTTTAATTTGAATAAGAAAAAAAAGTAGAATCAAAATAATGATTTTTAAACCCTAAAAAATCATCAATTGGATGGTTTAGTTTTAGGTCAGAGTAACAAACACCAACATAATCTTAGTTAAAATTATAAAATTACTATCCAACAAGATTTAAGAATTTTGAATACACCACATCTCAATTAAACCTAATTATCACTCCTTATTCTTTCATCCAAACACACCCTAAGAGTTTTTTTATTTATTTATTTCAGAGTCCATTCAAAGTTTTCTATGGTGTCTCATGCTTGTTTTATGGGCCGTTTGACAATTGAAATCATAGTTCTTCCCGGTTGAAAGTGATGAATGGATATATTAGTTTGTGATGTGTTTGGATGAAATGAAATTTAATGACAATAAATTAGATAAGTGATGTGATAGATTAATTGTACTGATTGTCTAAATAAAAAATAGATATTGTAAATACAAAATACATTTTTGTTAAAAAATTAAAATAAAAATAAAAATTATTTTTATTAAAAAATTGTTAATAACTATATTATTTTAAATATAATTTTTTTAATAAATTATATTTAATAAAAAATTAAAATTGATAATTAAAAAATAAATAATATTATATTAATAATTTGTAATATTTATTCTGTATTTAATAAATTAATTTATATAATAAATTAAAAAATAAAATGGTAAAGAAAAGATTTAGTTTGTAAAGTAGAAAAGAAAACGTCGAATGAAAAAAGTAGATGAAAAAAAGGAGAAAACATCTTGTTCCACCAATCAAGAAAACCTCTTAAATGATCACCCAATTTTTATTTTTAGCCTTTACAATAAAATAATAAACATATTTTTATGTTCAATTGTTAAATTAAAAATAAAAATAGTGATTGAGTAACCATCCTACTTATTTCTTTAGTCACCGAAGAGATTGAACCTTTTTATTGTTCAAAGAGGATTAAAAAAAAGTTTGAAATATTAAAGGTTATTTGCCATTGTATGAGATATCTTATGAATTTAGAGCATAGAAATAACCCATCTCCTAGTGATACTTTTATGTATGAGACATTAGACTTTGTAAATGGCTCAATAACATTTCCTCACTACAACAAAAATGAGTTTCAGTGACATTTATTAAATGCTACCATAACTTAATTAAACATCACAAAAGACCATGGGTAACGTGTATTAAACGTCACTCTGCAAACGTCTCAAAAAGCAAGTTATAGAAAGTATGAGGTGACGTTCAATTAGAAAACGTCACCAAATGCTTAAACGTCACGAAACGTCGAATGTTTGGTAACGTTTAAATGTCAGGAATAATTATAAATATGTGACGTTTAAAGGTCACAAAATGTCAAATAAGAAATCTCAAAAGTTACTTAAACGTCACTAAGACTGATCAATTGTGACATATAAACATTACAAAAGAATAGTCATTTGTAACATTTTAAACGTCACAAAAGTTATTTTGATATTTAAAGGGTGATTGAGAATGATTAAATGTAAGAATGATACTTTGATAATATTTAAAAGTTAAAAATAGTTTGTCACATTTAAACATAACTTAGAAAGAATTAAGTGATAGATAACACATTTAAATTCATAATGGTGATCTTTGTCCTAAAGATACGATGAACACCATCAAATTGTCACTTATAAAAATTCACTACAGAATTTCACTATCTCCTTATTTAACAAGGAAAATAAAATCTTAAATATAAAAATTTGAAATTGTACAAAACGGAAAATATAGATGTCCATCATGACAAATGATCAATGAGACAAAACATATTATATGCTCTGTTACAATAGTGAAATACATTAAATTTCCAACATGAACAAAATGGAAAAGATAGATGAGATCCAACTAAAGCACTATCCAAAGAGGCAGCTTTAGCGTTGTTCTTGTTTCTCTTTCACAAATTCTTCAACTAGCATGCATTGCCTTCAAGTTAAATTCCTGCTAAAAGGAATCCAGATAGATGTAATACAAAATAAAATTTGTAACACCCAGAAAAAAAAAGAGACCATGTCAATACACAAAAAAAGTTAGAAAGAAATAAGAAACTTACATGGGTATGATTAGATTGAAGTGAACTAATTGGCCACATAGTACGAACTGTCCCTCTTTTTTATGCCTACACATTCATAGCATAACATTAACTTCCGTTTTCTATTACGCAACATTTATACAATTTTAATATTTTTACTAATTCAGATTTACAATTTCTACATCCGTATAAGTTGAGAACTAGAGAACATAATCTCCTGTGAGAGTTGGCACATGAACGGTCCCCTAAAATTGCCTGTCAATTACATATCATCCATGGAAGAACATAAACAAATGAAATATGAATAGAGGAAGTAATAGTTGTAGAGGAGAATAGAATTAGTGAATATGTTGAATATTAAATGATAGTATCATAAAATAAATGGCAACTATTTATGGGTTAATTCACCTCATCCTAAGTCCACAAGAATGAAGAACTTTTTTCCCAAACAATAAAAATTATTAATTCATGAACTCAAGTGCTACTGATTGAATGCCAATAAATTTGTAGTGAAAAAAAGAGATAATTTAAAATTTTCAATGTGAATTCATTACTAACCTTGAGAGTGAGATAAAGACCATAGGGTTGGTTGCATTTGGGGGACGTCTCCACCATTTCTCTAAAATAATAGAATGGGTGCAACACAGACTTTGTGGACACATTTATCTTATATGTAAAATGCAAATTAAAAAACAACACTACAAAGGTTTTCTTACCAGTATTATGTTTACGCTGGCAAACTTATATGGAATTATAAGACAAATATGAAAGCTGAAATTCATATCTTCCAATCCCAAATAAAAAGAAGCCCTACAATAACAATTTGGACTAGCAGTTCTCCAATTCGATCAAACCACCTGACTACAGTTCTTAAGAAAAAAAAGCTCCACCTGCAGAAAGAAGAAGAAATCTTTAATCTATTGATATAGAAACCCCTCAAATTTTAATTAAATAGAGACTAAAATTACAAAGTGCCAATGAAATAGTATCAAATCTTTGAGAAACGCGCAGAGGTGGCATCTCTCTAACGAGCTCTCTGTAGAACGGTTGTGATGCATCATCGAAATTTGTCCTAGGAATTATCGCGAACACCTGGAGCAGATTGGTAAATTATCTTTGAATTATCGTGAAATTTGTTACCAATCTGCAGATTTAATGAAAAAATTAACAACAGGAAGCAAAGATGGATTCCACCAAGCTGCAGATGCAAAAAAATAAGATGGAGGAAATCACGATGGGAAGAAATAAACATATGGTGTACCTACAGTTGGGAAGGTGTGGCAGCGAGCAGATCCACCCACAAGCAGGCAGTTGTAGTAGTGAACAGATCCACCCACGAGCAGAGGGCTAAGGTGTGGCGATGAGCAAATCCACCCCACGGCGAGCAGATGGTGAGGTGCAGCGACGAGCAGATCAGGTGTGGCAGCGAGCAGATCCACCCACGAGCAGAGGGCGAGGTGTGTCGATGAGCAAATCCACACCGCAGCGAGTAGATGGCGAGGTGCAGCGATGAGCAGATCAGCGAGCAGATGGCGGAAGGTGCGGCGATGAGCAAATCCACTCCAACGGCGAGCAGATGTCGAATTAGGTACAACAATGAACAGATCTCTTCTCAAATCTCAAACAAGGTGAGAGGGATGGAGGTGCGGCGACAAATCTCAAAGAAGCAGAGGATGAAAACAAATCTCAAAGTAGGGTATGGAAATTTAATCACAGCTGTCCAAATTAAATAGATTTGATCCAAAGGCTCACATGTCTTTTAACTATTATAAAGTTATTTATAGTTTTAGATGTCACTAATATAGTAATATGTTTTATTTAGTGACATTTATGATATGTTACAAAAAATTTTAATATTATGTGACGTTTATGTTTTTTTAAATGTCACCAAAGATCAAAATTGTTGTAGTGCCTGCTCTTGCACAAATTTTTATGATAAATATCATTCATCTTGAATAATTAAGATTAAATTATTCTCCTATTTCAAATATATTACTTCTAAATAAATCAATTGATATATTTATTATCTTATTGAATTATGTGATCTTATAAAATTACTTGTATATTTCTATGAATGTTACTTGTGAAATTTTAAATTTATGAGTGCAAAGATTTATAAATAATATAAATTTAATTATAAAATTTATGAATAAACTATTTAATAATAAAGGAATAATATAATGATATATATTTTTTCTATTGTTATTAAAACATTTAACCAATAAAAAATATAACTATTTATTTAATATTATATCTACTTGTTGTATGTGTATGATATATATAATTAGTGAACCACATTAAAATAATTTTATGCCTCCGCCACTGCAAGGATCCTAGGGAAATGAGAATATAAGAATATTATTATACAATTTCATTTTGTACTTTGTCATTACAGAACCATACTTAATGTTATGAATTATGATTCAGTACAACTTGCATTACCTGAGAAAAATATTAAAGAAAAGATGAAACTAGGCTGACTAGAAACAGAAAGAAAATAATATGACCACTTAGGATAGATTCTATTTAAACCTTGTGAGTTGTTAACATGACCTAATGACTAATTAATGGCAGTTAATGCATTCAAAATTATCAATTGGATTAACTGACTAGTGGCCTAATTGTTAGAATGAGTAGGTTACTAGCCTAGCAATCATTGTAAAAAATACATTCCACAATAATTAAGTTGTCAACAAATAACATTTGAGGTATTCAAGTTTTGTTTTTTTGTCCTAAATGCTTTATTTTGTCAATTTTAGATTATTTTCTATGCGGAAGTGAATAGACATAAGTTATAACTTAATATTTAAATATTGACATAATCAGAATCAAAACCTAAGTGCTAAATTGAGTTATTCAAAATATTAACTTTACTACTACCGAAAAAAAAATATTAACTTTAATAATAAAACATGACACCTGCTTTTATTTAATACTAATTATTGATCTGAAGCTTTATATACTTTAACCACCACCAATTGCAAACTGGCGAATTTCCAATGGTCAAGTTTTTATTATATATTATGTAGAAAGATAAAAAAAGACTACATGTTTAAGTAAAAGCTTAACGTATTTTATTTTAATTAATTAAGAAGTATATACCAGTTGACCATCTATTTACGTGATGTTATCCAAAACAAATTAGTGTTTAGACTAAACAAATTCCAGCGCACGATAATAGCGCTAACAACCTCGATATGCTAACATGCGCTGGGAGCCAACCGCACCTCCCTCCCGGCGTTTTCGCCGTCCGTGGTTCTCCGGCGAACTCTCGAAGGTAACCCGCCCCTGAACGACGCCGTGAGTCCCATAGAGAACTTGGGAGGTTGTTCGGCGTCGACGACATGGACGTCGAATAGCCGGATGACAGCCACAGCCACGGTCTTCACCTCCATCAGCGCCATCTCCTTGCCTAGGCACGTCCGGAGCCCGCCCTGGAATACAGGGTATTTGAAGGGATCCTGCGGACAGAACTCACCGTTCTTTATCCAACGCTCGGGGCGAAACTCGTCGTAGTCGTCGCCCCACGCATCCTCCATCCGTCCCATGGCGTAGGGGTGGTACGTCACCCGAGTTCCCCTGCGTACGAACGTTCCGTCCGGGAGCACGTCGTCTTCGAGGCAGTACTTGGAGTCGAACTGCACGGGAGGGTACAGTCTCATGGTCTCGTAGATAACCGCGTGCACGTAGTGCATCTCCCTCAGTTGTCCGTAGCCCGGCACTTCGCCGTCTCGGTCTCCAGCTGTGCGCTTGATCTCGTCGCGCATCGCCGTGCAGACCTCCGGGTGCCGGGACAACAGCATGAAGAGAGAAGTCAGCGCGGACGCGACCGTGTCGCGGCCGGCGAGCAGGAAGCTGATGACGATGTCCCGCAGGTACTCATCGTCGTCGCCGACGCTGCTCGTGAACCGGGACAGAAGGTCGTGGTTCGAAGAGAAGCCGAGTTTTCTCCTCTGTCGAATGAGCTCTGCGGCAAGAAGGTTCAACAACTTAATGGAGTCCCGGAGCTCCCTCTCCGTTCCCCAGTTAAACATCCGCTTGGCCTTCCACACGGCAGGCACGGTGGCGGTCGCCCGCCACGCCGACAGCCTCGTGGCGTTGTCGAATGCTGCCGCGAACTCCGACACCGGCATCGACAGCTCGAGGCATCCGGGGTCGAGCCCGAATGAGATCTTGCATATGCTGTCGAACGCGAAGCGCCGGAACACGTCCTGGAGGTCGAGCACCCGGCCCCCGTCGCAGGCCTCGTGGAGCAGAGGGACAAGGCGCGTGCGGATCTCGGCGGCCACGACGCAGGCGGCGAAGAGGCGGACGGAAGTGCCCCCAAGTTCAGCGGCCGCCATCTTCCGCTGGAAGTGCCAGAGGTCACCGTCGGCGTTGAAGATGCCGCGCCCGAGCAGGTCGCCGAGGATGGCCGCGAAGGGCTTCCCCTTGGGAAAGTTGTCGAAGTTGGTCTTGAGCATGTACTCGACGTTGTCCGGATTGGCTGTGATGGTGTTTCCCAGGACGTGGACGTGGATGGTACGCGTCGGGGACCGGCGCAGGAGGTGCGTGTACCAGTCGCAGAGGTTGTCGAATTCGGCGGCCCAGGACGAGGTGACGTAGGCGTCGCACACGGCGCAGGAGCACCAACACGTGGTGAACGACGGCAGGAGCTTGAGTAGGAGAGCGAGGAGGACGAAGACCGCGGAGAAGGAGAAGAAGGAAAGGGAGGCGTAGTACTGCAGATGCTCTGCTTCCATGGCCACTACACAAAGAGAGGGCTTTCAAGAGGAGGGAGAAAGGGAAGGGAGAGAGGCCTTGTGGCACAAATGCAGAGTGGGAGGGCTCTTATTTATTGGAAAGTGTCAGAGCTGCAGCATTTTATATTATTTATCCGATTCAATCTTGTAGGAATGCTTTTTTTTATTTTTTATTAGCAAGTCCCTGAGAAGCAAATGATTATATATTTAATTCATAAATTAAAGATTAATTTATAATCGAGATTAACTAATTCCATAAAATCGTCATAGATTTCTAATAAAAAAAATTTTATATTAAAAAAATTAGAACTTGTGACTTTGTTAAATCAGGAGAAGCCTTCCAAACGTTTTTTGCTACTAAAATAAAGTGGAGCTGATCAACATATAATTAATATCTTCATTATAAGTTAATAGATTGATTAAAAACGATGTCTCACAAGGGATTTGTTCATGCTCGTTGGTTGTGCGACCGTGTTATGATAGTTAAAAGCTACAATGTAATGTAATGACGAAGACGACGAAAATACATTAATAATGAAAACAATTCTTATAATGATGATTCGTAGAAGTCACTGATAAGATCATTGTCACTGATAAGATGATTAAATATGATCTTATGATTTTTTTTTATATTCTTATGAAGATTGGCCCACTACTTCTTTCATTATGGATCTTAGTTATCTTAATTAATTATATAATAGTTGAGTGATTTATTTGAGGATTCTTAGTTTCGTACCATTAACACTCCATTTTATTATTCGATATAAATGCTCTCTTTCAAATACGATTCCAATTATTTAGAATAATTAAAATTCATATTTTAGTCAATATTTAGTATCATTTTCTCATTATGTGAGATCGATCAGTACTCGGTAACACAAAAAGTATTGTTACTAGTCCATCCGAAGGTGGATTACACTTCAGCTCTCTCTCTCTCTCTCTCTCTCTTTCTCTCTCTCTCACACACACACACATCGTTGTTCCTTTGCACCATGGAAGAACTCCATGGACCACGCCAGACAGCAGCTGATAGAGTAGGATCATAAGGTGGTCTTAGGGCTGAGAAAATTAGGAACCGGCCAACAAAGGAAATGCCGTGGACGACTGATATGAAGCGAGCTGCCAGCTGGCGGCAATCGACCAGTCAGCTGCACTGTTGAAAGGATCTGTCGAGTCCCCCGACATCGTCCTCGTATCCGACTCTCCATGGTCGTCTTCCTCTCTCCGTTGTCAGAAAAATAGTCACACGTTTCTTTTTGACGTCCAAAATCAAGAAAATTAAGTAACAGCCACACCATGCATCTTCATTATCGCAATGAATGAATGGATGGATGGATGAATAATAATAATACAGGTTTCCTTCATTCAGTGGAGATCTTATTTTTTTTGTAGCCAATTTTTTTTAAATATTAAGTTGATGATTTAATTTAAACAATAATAATAACAAAGTCTTATTTCACTAGGTGGATGACGTCATTATTCGTTGACCTATGTTTATGAGATTCGACAGAGTTTTACGCTGATTGTCGAGGTGTAACACAACCCTCTTTCTTTATTCGGGGTTGAGACCGACTATAAAATATATGCGGAGTTTGACGATTTAATTTATACGATACTAATAATTATATGCACATCATAAATCAAAGATGACTTCATCATTGAAGTCAATTAATTAGATAAGATCATCACGGTAGAAATAAAATTTTGATCGATTTTTTTTTTACATTCAATCACAACCACTGATCGTTTTGTTTTAACTTTGGTTTGTCCTTTTCCTACTTTCTTCATGTGTTTCCCCTGCCCTTTTATTTTCTTTGCCGACTTTGGCCATCCCAATGCTTTTTTTTTTAATTACATAGTTACCTTTCCCTACTCATCAGATCACTGCACGTTTTAAACAGATAATAATAATAAGTGGTGACAAACACCATTATCATTATACTTATAATTTTAACTTTCTAAGTTCACGATAATTTTAGTCTAAGTTCATCTCACCGTGTAAGCAACGGCGGAAAATATATAATGACGGCGGAGTTCCTAGGTGATATATAGAAATTAATAAAGAGATTAAAACATAAAGCAAAACTCGCACGTATGATTCTAAACATCGTAAAATAATACAATAATTTCCTCTTAGAGAGGTTATCGAGCGATTCGTGTTAGCTCATGATTTTTTTTCTTTTTCACATTGCTCAAATTTGCACGCGGTATCAATTTTAATATTTTTTAACACTCAAATCTAAGTAATTAAGATATTATTTACTTTTAAATTTTTAATGCGCACAAATTTAAAATATTGGTGAATAAAAAAATAACTACATGAAAGTAAGTTCACGATCACCACCTGCTTATTTTGTCTATAGAATTATCAATTATGTATTAATATTATTGATTCTTAAATTTGGTATCCTTAAGCAAGCTCTTGACTTTTGAGTAGAGAAGTGACGTTCTTTTTCTTCTTTTCTAGAAAACGTTTGACTTTTCGGATTAGGATATCTAAAATTCTCATAATTTCAATTTGATTACGAAATGGAAACAGAATGGCAAACAAATATTTTTCCAAGAACTTGCTAAATTTTATTATGATCACATTTCTAAAAATTGTATTGCATATACGCTGCAGTTTGTTAGCCCAAAATTACTCATAATTTTCGTTTTAATGATTCTAGGGATTTTTTTTTAATTTTACAAACCAACTCGAAAAATAGAGATTCAATCGAAAATCTGACCCCACCGAAATACTCTCACCCCTACTTTAATACCAAATCTTTTAAAATTTTAAGAAATCAAACAATACTTCAGTATAAATATATTTAATAATACAACTAAAATCAACTAAATATCGAGTTATAAATTGGCGTTATAAAACTTTTTAATACCAAACCTTGTAGTATATGAAATTAGAGTTATAAAATGTAATATAAAAATAGAATAATATTAAATTATACTAAATTATTGAATCCATAATGAAAAAAATGATGACTTGTGAAAAAGAAAACCATAATATAAACAAAACAACTATACTAAACACGGAGCTATCATACCCTACAGTTTTTTCAGATGCAAGTGGCTATAATTTGCCTTATGTTTTTTTTTACAATATACAAAATATCATAAACCATGTGAAGAAGAAATTCAGTCAAAAATTTAATTTGGCTATAATTTGTCTTATGATTTTTTAAGTTTACTATTTCAGCGCAATTATTTTTTTCTAAAAAAATCATTAAATTATTAATCATGATTATACAAGTTCAATCAAATGGAAAACAGCAATCAATTTGTTAATTATTAAAAAATGGGGATAAATCATATATTAATAAGAAGATGATATTTGTGTTTAGTTGCCAAGTCTAATATCCGAGAGAACATATTGGATATATAACTAATATTATAATTAGAACTTAGGATTCACCGTTGTTCTCATTTTTTTCATCCAAACTTCAGTGGGCACCATAATCATGATGAGAGAAATGATAAAAATAGATCATTTATATTTTAAAGAGACCCAAGAACATAAATCTTCTTATTGGAACTTCAAAACGAGAATAAAATTGGGTCAATTCACTCATTTTCATATATTTTCATAGGCCCCGTTTGGCAATTAATTGGATTACAACTTTTAATTCATCAGATGTTTTCTATTGTAACGCTCCCGAAATGCACCCTGCCACGTGGACGAATACACTCCGGGAACGTTACGGGACTTGGCTTACGTGTACAATAATTTGACCAAAATAAGACTTTGACTGGTCAACATAATAGAGGAATAATTGCGGAAGGAAACATAGCTATTATTCGTTTAAAAAGAGGCATAATTAAAATGAGTGCGGAAGTCTTAACAAGATAACATAACTAAGTCTCACATAATCTAAACCCGATAGTTTGTATAAATAAATACAACTCGATGAAAATAAAAAGAAAGCTGAAGAGATTCGATTTCATGTGCAAAGATCACCACGAACTCGATCTGTCGCCTGCGCCATCATCCTTTTTACTGGGACGGGTTATTATCTGTGACATTGAATACACAGGGGAGGTTCATAAAAATATGACATAATAATGATATGACATATAAATAATAATGACATCATAAAGATAATCAAATGAACATAATCATAATTGATAGAGTCATGTAGATATGATTGATACAATAACATTATGATCAAGAGGCATGAACTAGAGTGGCATTAGTGATGATAATATGATAAGTGTAACGAGAATAACATGATCATCATTAAAAGATCATAATATCATTGGGCATTGCCCATCATCATAATGTCATCTTTACATTTTTTATTATGTTACACTTATTTTGGAGTGTCTTTCAACTCCCTAAAATAAGGCCGGTGGAGTATTTTTCGACTCCCTTTTGGCCAGGGCGGAGCATCTCAACGCCTAATACGGGTCGGTGGAGTATCTTTCGACTCTCTTTTGACCAGATTGACCGTCGTCAACCAAACATAAGAAGAGCTCTTCTTTTAACATTTTTCATCTTTTATCTTATTATTCTATAACTATCTTTGAGGCTTCAGAATTAAAGATAAGATAAAATTCGTAGATTATAATGTTCAGACATAATGGTGGAATAGATAGACCATTAACAAAACAAATGATGGGCATTAATCATGAGTCACAGTAGGGGTACGATGAGATCCAGATATATCAATATTAACATAATAATAGGGTAATTAAATTGATAGAAGCGATAATATTATAAAGGGAAAGAATTCGACAATTGGGTGGCTAAAAATATGAGATAGAGATAAATTATCAATCAGCTATCGTACTCTTCATGAATGATGTGCATACACTTCTAAGGGCCGAATAGTATGTACAGGTAGTTTTAAGGCTGAGATCAAATGCAAGTTAAATTAACACTGGGTATTGTAGCATTATGATTAAAATATTTCAAGGCTCTAAACTGATGTCTCACGACACCACATACAAGACATGATGTTTAACAATTAATGCACATAAGGTAAAGGGAACTGGTACCGTGATGTCATTCATACCTTTATATGAAGAAAGATAACTCATTTAAGTGCATTTGATGCACTTACGTGTTGGTGAGTTGCAAAGGAAATGTGCATGTTTTGCACATGTGATGTAATACCCATGTGATGTGATCTATATAATACATTGTATTAATTACGGCGTAGACAAAATGAGATCAGTAATGCACTTGGGATCAAGACTATAGCAGAGCGCAAAACTAAAATTGATGTCATCCTTTATCATGTGATTTGATCCATAGCAGAGGAAATTTGCACGGTAGGCGCCAAAAGTTTCATAGCGTGATCATGGAAGATTTAATCCTAGAATAGTCGAATGACATCATATAGATAAAATTATATATCTCGTATATCTAGATGATCTTTGTGTACCTTTTGTAAAAGACCAATGAAATCTCACTGTTGGCGGCCTGTATGTCTCCTTCTCGCACGGCGTCTCGGTGCCTCACTTTGATTTTCTCCTGCCGTGATGC
Organism: Pontederia crassipes; assembly: GCA_030549335.1. Lineage (NCBI taxonomy): Eukaryota > Viridiplantae > Streptophyta > Magnoliopsida > Commelinales > Pontederiaceae > Pontederia > Pontederia crassipes. The sequence goes on from CM060190.1 coordinate 46,273,431, forward strand.
AGAGATGGGAAATGGGAAATTAATTTCGGTTGGCATCTAGTTAGGTCATAATTATAAGGTCATGGTGGGGTGGTTACGAGAATTGGTCAAATTTATTTATTTATCTGTCCTTTTTTTTTCTGGCGGCCGTTACACCTATCGCCGTGCTCCAAGTGCCACCAAGAAAAACTCAGGATTAAGTTGTTATTCTAACTGCAATTCTTAATTGAAATGGGCCATAGATAACATATTGTGTTAATTTTTTTAGAAAAAAGAGTAATAAGAAAATAATATTTTTTAGTTGCCACTTCTAATATCCGAGAGAATTCATTATATATATATATATATATTCAATCGTTGATTCACTGATAAGATTTAGTCATTTATAATTAAATCCATTAATCATTGAATCAATGATTGTCCCTCTAGAATAAAAATTTCTTTGGAGATTTATTAATCTCATATATATATATATATATATATATATATAAATATATAAACTAATGAGACCCTTTGAAGGCTTTCTCTCTATATGTACTTAGTGCAACACTTAACGTTGTTCACAACACTTTGTAAATTATTAGGCATTTTTTTGGCCTTATGCAAACTAGCAAATTATACAGTGGTGGATCTAACATATTGAAGTATTACTTTTGTTGTACTCCTCCATGCCCCATAATTAATTAAATATGCAAAACTAGCAAATTATTTGTATCTAATATATTGAAGTATTACTTTTGGCTGTACTCCATGCCCCATAATTAATTAAATATGTGTAAGATGCCCGGGAGGTAGACAAGTGTCGCAAAGGAACAATCCACAGCATGGGGCTAATTTTATTTATCGGTTTTCTTTATGTATTGAATTATTTGGTTACGCATGTGGTCGAGTTATTTAATGCGATTGCCAAGTGCTTCGATGTTAGTTAAGAAATCATGAGGTGAACTGTTTCATGTTCCCCCATCGTACTAAAATGATTTGATTACATTTGGAATCCCTCGACAAGGTGGAGGGAAGGATTAAATGAATTCCCAATCACATAACTTGGAGCATAGTTAAGTACACATACGTTCATATTAATATTCGCAAATCAGTTGATCACACACCTCTTTGTCCTTGGCATGGGGGGCCTATGATGAGATAGGACTGAAACAAGGAACAAGAACAAGGACCGAATTTTTCTTTTTAAAATAAAGTTTACATAATGATACAATATTTTAATATTATTGTTATATACAAATGATAAAAAATAGTTATCTATTCGATCATATTTAACCTTAATTAACAATGTTTATATTATATAGGAAACCTAATTAAGTAATGCAATATCATATCAACTCAATGTTTCGGGTTGCATGGCATACCGATCGCGATCACAATAGAGATTGGATCTGATATCCCAATGAAAATGGATCGGGTTCATGGATCATCTCGTTCTGCTCTCAAAATACATATTGAATACTTATATCCGAATACATAATTGGACATGGATAATAATGAATGTGCACTGTTACACGTGTTAGGCACGGCACATATACACTATTCAATACCACATAATAGTTTGGCTTCGCCACTCATGTGTTGGCCTACTAAAAAGAAAGTTTACTGGCGCAAGTAGTTTTTCCTCGTCTAAATAAAGATTTAAGTTTGCGTGCTCGTGAATAGAACAAAAATTTATGAGTTTTATTTTTCATTATTAGATATACAATCCGAAATAATTTTACAAAATTAATTAGATTAGATAGTAAATCATCGTTTAAAGTATAGTACGAATTGAACGATCGACGTTACTTTTCGTATACGGAAATAGTTTACTTAAGATAAATCGAAAAATTAATGCATATATTGTTACTCTCTCCTTAGATTTGAACCACTGCCAAACAATCAAGGTCTCGAATATTTTATTCTAAATGTTGCAGGAACCTTTTTAAGTGGAGTGCATGACTACATAATTCTCTCACGTGACCTTGAACAAACCCTATTACTACCTGGGTTCACCTACGGCTACGCCTTTGGACACGAATCATAAACAAAAAACAGTGTCATTATTTAGGCTTGTGACACACATTGATTCTCGATTTAAGTGCAAGGCCCACTTGTTTTTTTTTTCTTTGTTTAACAATATCAACAAATTAGTTAATCGATCGAGGTCCTGATTAATCTTGTAGTATATTAACCACAACCAGACCTCAACTATGCGTTTGGCAGCTGAAATTGACCACATACGTTGCATTTTGCATAGCGCCGTGCCCGGCCAATTAATTCGGGTTCCGGAGCATGCTTTTGTTGGCATGTGATGTGGACAATTTTAATAATTTATGTTTGTTTTGTGTTGGAATATTTTTCTTTCAAGCTCAGGATAACTTATTCCACATTTTTATCACGAGTCAAGCTTGGAGGATTATATATAGAATAATATATATGTACTACAAAAAAACACAAGCTCAAGTTTAATAAAGTCTCATTAATGATGCACCAGGACAATAAATTAATTCGCATAAATGCAGTCAGGAGTGGGTTAGGTTCAGCCCAAATAAGTTCCGTGTACAATAATTTCTAGAGATTATTTTCTGAAAAAAAGAAAACTAATTAGTATTCTTTTTCAGAGTGCAAATTGTTAGGGGTGTGAGCAAATTGATAACCTACAGAAATCTATGAATAAATAATTTTTTGAATTAGCTATTTAATAATGTAATGTGAATTCTAATTTCAATAATCGAATTCAAATATGTAGTTTTTATTTATAATTAAATTTTGTTATAAGAAATTACAACATTCATATATACATCATTATGTACGAATAATTCTGAGCTTATTTAAAGTTTGATGATTAAAATTAACCTTTATACAAAGTGAGTTCACACAAATACTAAACATTATAATTCTCGCACCGATCTACGATTCCGCTCACTACAATAAAATTATGATTTGTTGACCAATTTTTAAGAATCAATTATATTTGATTCTTAAAAAATATTAGAGACTAATATGATACTAATCCCAAGTTCTTATTCATTTGAAATTAAGATTTAATTTATGGTCATTAATAGATCATTCTTTAAGGATTAATGGTAAACTTTTGGTCACTAAATGTAACGCTCCCAAATTGACACCCGTCATGTGGCGAAGACCAATATGAAGGCGCTACGGCATGCTATGATTTGACCATAATATTGACCATATCTCAGTAAAAAATCGAGACATATCAGCGAAAAGATAATAAAATAAAAAAAGATAACATAATTATGCGGAAGTCTAAAAGTGATTATATCATTGCTAAGAAAATAAAATAGGTTTCACATCATGAATCTAAAATGCGGAAGGTAAATGAAAACTAAAAGACATTCTAAAAAGACTAAGGTTCATGTGTTGTCCTATCGCCAGAGCTTCATCACCACACGCCTACTCCACCACGTTACTGACCTGGTCCTGTGAAAATCAAACACAGAGGAGGAGGTCCTCCCGTAAGTTTTACAGCCTAGTGGGAAACCACGTGATATATAATGCATGACATGAATATAATAATCAACGATAAATAATCATGCTTAACTTGAACGTGAAAAATAACATGTCAATATCATGGATAATAATAAGGATAAGATCATAGGATATCATGAATCAGGAGAGTAACATGATGGTTAATAAACTTGAACTTATAGCATACTTGAAAATCATGACATTAAATTGACTTGACTTGAACATGCTTCTTGATCTTGGTTATTAATTAATAATCCGGATGATTTTAGGTGCCTTTAATTCTTAGGGTATGCCTAACAAACGATACGGCTTTGTGCGGGTCAATGGGTGATCAACCATGACCAAGGGAGCGACCCTTATCTTGATGCACTTGACTTGGACTGGCAACACATTGTTAATCTTTCACCTGATCTTATTAATCACTTTGAATAACTTGTAGCTCTTTCTTCTTTGTTCAATGAATACAATGAGATCAATAAGAAAATAAATCAATGAGAGAATAGATCTTGAAAATCAGTGAGGGATCTCTGTAGGGTCAGAAAAATAAGATCGATTGTACATAGGCAATATTCAGATTTAGAAAAAATAATTAATTAATAAATCTAACAAAAGGTTCCTGAAAATCGATATGAGATAAATCAGGAAAAAGAGTTCATGTTGGAATCATAAGGCAATCAATAATGTTCATATCCAAATAAAGGAAGATTGAAGAGAAGACTGAAGGGTGAAATCAAGGGCTATTTGGTGGACCGGCACGACCGTGACAATATGGTGGCACGGTTGTGCCGATCTGAATGTCGGGTTCTACATAGGAGGTGGCATGGACGTGCCATAATAGGGAACGGCCGTGACAGAGGGTGAGAGGTCAGTCTATCCTGGTGCGGCTGGGGACTTGGTCATGGCACGGCTATGTCGGAAGGATGGCACGGCCATAACCAATTGAGCGCTCGGTCGACCGACCTCGACCGGCTTTTCTTAATTTCATCGGGTCTTGGCACGGGTGTGCACATGGCATGGAACGGCTATAACAGTAATGGCACGGGCATGCCGGCAGGGTGGCATGGCCGTGACGGTAGTGGCACGGGCGTGCCAGAGGATGGCACGGCCGTGACGGCGGCGGATTCCAACCGATTTCAACACGAAAATTGCCTGAATCTTTAACATGCATTCATCCTAAATTAATTTCTACGTCCTAGCAATCAATAAGACAGAAATAGAACAAACAGAATTAATTCAAACAATAAGCAAATCAAGAATAAGACAATTCAAACAATAATTCAAAATCAAACAAGAACCCTAGGAACACTACTTGATCCTTTTCGTTTCATCATCAATTAGGGCATGGATTATGACAATTCAGAGGTCATGCAAGGTGATTTCGATTCACCCATCTGTTAAGCATGATTAATTTATTTTCCCGTCGATTTATTGCTGTTCCACGGCATATGTGCTTCAGCGTGCTCCTTCCTCATGGTGTCCACTGGTTATAATAAATTAGCATCAACGAGAGGGGTCTGAGGAATGTGGGTTGGGCGTGCGCAAGAGGAAAAGAAAAATAGCACCTTTCTTGTTCCTTGAAGAGGGTGCGTGCATGTTGTACGTGAGAAGAGATGAAAGAGAGAGAGAGAGGTGTGCTTTTGTATTGGAAAAAAAAACGTCTTACGGCTCTTGGTGAGAAAGAGAGAGGGATTTATAGTTAGGTTAATTAAAGTTATGTTTAATGGGCTATTACAGGCCCATTAGTTTATGTTCGTCTTTTTCTTTTTTTTTTCTTTTTTTTTATGGTCGTTACACTAAAAATTTTTAATGATCAGCTTATAAAGACCATGAGAGATCAAAATATTTTGATCTCAAAAAATATAAAGACTAAAATTGATGTTCTAATAATTAATGTGTTTGATTTTTAAAAAACTTTTTTGATGTTGCGACTGAAAAGTTCGATTGACGAGAATCAAAGTTATGGACATTCCGACTTAGTCGTATAAAATTTTGGATGTTCCAACCTCTTGGTGTGGATATTGGAAGACTTGAAACATCTGAAAGATTATAAAAGTTGAGACTTCAATTTTTATCAATCATGATCCATGCCATCCGAGCAACAGATTCAGGCATTAGAGCCACCATTAGTTTGGAAATGTTCGAATACCGCTGATATTTAAATGTGTATTGTGATCGCTTGTACGACTAAAAATGATGATATTTAAAGTATGGACATATAATGTAACTAAAAACAAAATAGTGAAGTCACGTTGTCCTATTAAGGGCAAAATATTGAGTCATTATTTTTTTTTGTGCATGGTCATTCCACCCTAAACAACAAAAAAGAAAATTCATCTTAAGGGCTTTGACACGTCATTTTCTAAAAGAGGACACTTGTCATGAAATGATCATCAGCCGTAAGGTTATATGATTGACATGTGAAGAGCTCTTCAAAATAAAACAAAAAAAAACGAAAGAAAAGATAAATGAAAATAAAAGAATATGAATGGTGACAAATAATGAAAATTTTCTTTCCAAAATGGAAGATAAATAATCACACAATGATTACTATCAAAATGCGACCTCCATCATAATCAAGATTTACTCTCATGTTGATATCATGTAATGTATTATAAAAGTTTTATTTTAATATGTCATGAATTATGCTTCATTGTTCATTTACATTTATTAAAATGAACGTGCTGATTAAATACTTATATTCTTCAAATGCTTATATTAAAAAAGAACTAATTCACAATTTACTTTTATGATGTTATATATCATTAAGTATTATCAACCATTGTAGCTACATAAGTATCAGACAGGGTCGATTGACAATGTGCATGACGATGTAGCTCCCATGACTATTGCACGTAGATAGTATTTATGTTATCATGCTTAGTTTATTTGTTGAGACATTACATTATGTTAAAGCTCCAAACAGTGGATGCATGTACCTGGGGCTTATGTATGTTATCACATTCGACTTTCAAGCTTTCACATTTATTATGTATCTATCATTTCAGCTACCACAATTATGTTATCAAAGTTGTATTTTTATTTCTTTTAAAATTTTCACTGATGTCACAGTTCTTCGACCACCATCTTAGCCGATAAAGAAGCTAAGATCGATGTACAAAGACGTAGCACTCATAAGAAAAAATTTGGTCACATGACAATGGTCGAATTTTGAACGTTATATGTTATTTAATAGATTGATTAATATTAAAAAGCAAAAAGGTTTAAATTAATATATTTCTTCTTGATTACAATATAGCTAACCAAAATACGAAATTAGTTCGCTTACTGAGATTAGTTTCATTATTTTGCACCCTTAATCCAAATCCAAACCCCAATAGGCTCTCACTAGTTTAAAATATAAGTTATATACGGTAGCATTAAGTATATATCGTTCTCTGGTGATTACTATATAGAGGGGTGATCATGATATGCTTTTTTTTCGTCGAAATCGAGGCTGCTATAAAAACTAGACTGGCATTTCGATTATATAATCCACCCAAATTAAAGAAAAGTACGTGCATGGAAGAAAGATCTTGTTGAGACCATCTCGTAACAGATCGAGTTTATCCATCTTAAAAGGTGTCACCAACTAGTAACGAATATCTTGCAAGGCAAGAATTATACCCCATTTTCCTTCATGAGGTGATCAACTCTCTCTCTCTCTCTCTCTCTCTCTCTCTCTCTCTCTCTCTCTCTCTCTCTCTCTCTGCAGAATGAGAATAATATAACCAAAGCAGGTATGTAGCATAGATAGATAATTGTAACCTTTTTTTTAGAAAACAAGGCCTAGCTAGTCTTTCTTATAGGAAAGCAGCTATAGGACTATAATCAAAGAAACTAGATATTATCTTTAAAATAATTATTTATGATTTAATAACAGAAAAAAGATGCCTCTTTAATGCCAGAAATATTCTCATTAGAGGTGTGGAATTAAGCAAAAGTAAACTAAAATTGTGGAAAAATAAACTAAAGTTGTTTCAAAATTATGATTCAGCCTTGGTTACTAGGCCTGCTCAAGGTGAAGCCCAAACGTAGCATAGAGTTTGGTTGGGCCGTCATTGGCTGGACGAGTCATCTTCTTATTTCTTTCATTTTTTTATTTTATTGTCGTCGGATATAAAGATTTATAGATATATTTTTTTCAGTTTCTTAGTTATATATTTTATACTAAAACATTTCCAGTAATCAGATATAAACATCTCTTAGTTATACGTATATATATAAGCGTATATACATATATAATGTTTGTTAATTTTTAAATGAGCAATCATACTTCTATTATGATTACCTCAGATCAGATTAATATTTTTGTTGGATTCTCAACCTGCAGTGCCAGAATGATGGCAAAAATCATTAAGTATAACTCATGCATCAGGAAGGTGATCGGGCAGCTTTGAACTACCTCCAAGTTATGCATTTCTGCGTAATGTGGCATTGGATTAACATGGGATTGCTTGTATATATCTATATCCTACTGACTGCTGAAGCTTCTTCATCTCATCAATCATTCATGATCAGAGAGAGAGAGAGAGAGAGAGAGAGAGAGAGAGAGAGAGAGAGAGAGAGAGAGAGAGAGAGAGAGAGAGAGAGCATGCAGACTACATGGCGCGGAATGGGTTGAGCCTGATAACGAGTCCAGGGAAAACATCATCATAATCTTGGATATGTGGGTTCTCTTCCAGTATGTAAGGGTCGCCACATCTGGCGCTGATGGTCTGAAGCGTCTCTCCTTCCCCAACCTCGTACAGCTCCTCACAGGGCTTCTGGTCGTCCCTCGTCATCCCCGATTGATACCTCCATTGCGGCACATCACCACCGACCACTCCATCATCAGGTTCGCAGCAGCTCAGAACCAGGATGAGCGACAGTACCAGTGCACAGTTCCATGATATCTTCTCTGCAACCATCCACTCCACGGAAGCTCGACCAGCTGCCATCAGTTGCTGAAGGAACAATGATAACTGAGGAAGGGGAACGGTGCAGAAGAACTGGAGGTGGAAGATCTTGCTGTTTCTGCAGTAGACTGGATGGCTTATATGCCAATGGTTCTCAGGTCAAATTGGATTACCATGAATGTTGCAGTTGGAGACTTGGAGTCATGTCTTGGAGACTTGGAGAGTGGTAGGAGTTGATGAGATGCATCTGTTCAGTGTTAATGGAGCACTGAGAAAGGGAATGGGGGTTAGTAGTTCTTTTTGTCCTCAGTTTGTTGGGAGGTTGGAAGTGGTTGCAAGTTATGTGTGGAGGGATGTTTCAGATTAAGGAGTGTAGCAGGTGGTCTAAATGAACTGCAGGGTGGTTTTGGTACCTCTTGGGGAGATTCCAAATCTTCTTGTTTTTTTTTTATGATATGTTCATGCATTAGGAGTCTCCTATATAATTAATTAAAGTAAAAGGATTTGGAGGTAGCTAACATTTCTTTTTATCAATGTTAAGTATATACATCATTGAGGCAAGGGAATTTCGATTGCCACTAGAGTTCTGAGGGCCTTGAGTTCTTGTTTTTTCTTTAAGAACTTGCTATTGATTGCTTAATTACCTCAAAGCCAATATAATGTAACTATGATTAGCTTGTTTTAGTTTTTGGCTGACTATATGTGGATATGATGTCAAAGTAAGACCTAACCAACTGCACTAGCATTGACCTTTTCACTCATGCCCTTATTTAATTTACTCTGAAAATGGAGTAGTTTTGTTCTTCAATGCTACAAAAGTTGCTGGCACCACAAAAGGGAAAAAAATTGAAGGTCATGATCAGAATGTGAACTTCCTTTTCTTTTTTTTTTATCAGCAAATTATGATTTACAGGGACGGACCCACAAATATTTTTTATTAAATTAGTAAATTAAATTTCTTAAAGTTTAACTTAATTTAGGAGGGTCAAGTATTAAAATTTTAAATATTATATGCATAGTCAGCTCATATTTAACCTTTATTAATATATATACACACTACAAAAAAAATGACTTTTAGCGATCATAATTAACGAAGAGATTCAAATATGGTCGTTAAACATCGTTATTAACGACTAAAAAAAATTTTGGTTATCAACAATAAGGACCAGATTAATATTCTTATGACTGGCCATTAAAAGTCAACAATAAGGATAAAAAAATCTGATCCTTAATATTCAAATTAATGATCATCATCTTGTCGTTAAAAATATGAAAGAAGAAAAGAACAAATAGGTACAGAAACATAGTCCCACATTCATTATAATAGTATAATGAGAGCAAAAAGACAAGTATTAATAGAGGAGGAGACTAATGAAGAAGATCCATCTTTGGATCTTTTTCAAATTTAAAATATTTTTTATCAGATTATTTATTCACAAAAAAACTTTAAAAAATTGGTCGGTTCATCCAAAATGTGATTCAATCTGATGATGTCTTTAGCGACTAGGTGAGTGGTTCTTATAAGTTATATAGGGGACCAGCATACTAGTCGCTATTGAATTTTTAAGGAAGATGATTATAGTGGTCCTTAAAAAAATTAACGATCAGTTATTCACACCGGACGCTAAAATCTTTTAATGGCGGGATATATAGTGAAGAACTGCGACCAATTTTTTTTTATCATTGATGAGTATTAAAGACAAGATGACAACTTTTAACGACTACATATTTTTTCGCTAATGACCTAATTTCTTGTAGTGATATATATATATATATATATATATATATATATATATATATATATATATACACGAGGTAATAAAAAAATTGGCGGTGGGGCTTGTGGAAGCAATATGTAGTGGTGTTAGGCTTGTTAAATTATTTGAATATTGAATGCATGAAGTTAATTAGAACATTGACATATTTTGGAATAATTGTTGCATTGGTAATCACTAACGATCTTTACTTATCATCCAAGTGATCATAATTGAAATATCCGAAGGGATATCCACAAATTTTTCTTTCGTTAGAACTAGTTTAAGTCGGGCTTTAAATGCGTCCACTCTAAGTGGCCATGATTGCGAGATTTTTATTCAAAGTTAAAAAACTATAATTTTAAATATTATATATACATATATATATATATATGAGTTTAATATAAGTGTGAAGTATTTTACATATGAAGCGCATGTCAAACGATTTTACACATATTTTTTTATTAATAATTTAGAGGATCATTACAAAATAAGTTTATAACGTAATATTTTTTAAAAAATATTATATATATTATGAAGGATAATAATGTGTACAAATTCATAAAATTTAAAAAATGATGAATATAATTGACATTTGAATCATATTTTTGTTATGTCACCTTATATATATATATATATATATATATATATATATATATATATATGGATCTCAATATCCTCCATCACAATTAATATTTGATGAGCGATCATATCTTCACATCATGATTGAAGAGCAGCAAGAGCTTCACACTCGTAAACGAGCAGTGTCTAAGACCTTAATCTACAGTCGCGCCCGTGATGAGAAGATTCACACCTGTGAGTGAGTTGCACAAGACATCATATGTTCATCACGCCATGACCGATCGAGAAGTTGCAGAAAATATTCATACATGTCCACAGCAGTTAATTTAGGGACTATAACGGCATTGTCACGACCGTGACATTAAATCAACCTATTCGAACTTCCGCTGATAATTTAGGGACTATTTTGTAACAAGGTGGAGTTCATCGGATGATGAGCACAATTGAGGATGATTTCATTGCATTGTGAAATGGAGATCAAAGAGGAATCGCATGAATAGACCCAAGAATGTGAGAATTAATCTAACTGTTGGCAATTTGATTAAGTTGCAAGTTCATCAAATTCTTGCATTCTTTTAAAAGGTGACACTGTTACGTTTTATTTTATTAAACATGATCCACTATTCGTTCAAAAAATGATAATAGTATTTTTTATGAGTGACAATAATATTATTTTTTTAAGAATTTTATTCTAAAATGATATTTTTACTTTATTATATATTATGAAACCATGTTATGTTTTAGTAAGATAGGAAAGCTCTCTCCCAATGCTCCCTCGGTTCCCAATGTTTTTATTAAAATAATATTATTTATAAAAACCTTATATAGTATAAAGTATATGATATAATACATGAATATTGTACTAATAACTTATTAATAAAAAATACTAATACAATATAAATTTTATTTCTTAAAAGCTTTAATAATGATAAATAATATTTGTCAACGTATAAATATTAATAAATTGTCATTAATTTTTATTTATTATTTAATGGTGATAGATGTTGTATTAATATATTTTATCCAAAATTACTCTTTTGGTCACAAAATATAGTGTACCTTGGCTAATGAGCTTAAGGATGACTATTTATGATGCCCAAATTGCGATGCATCCCAAAACCATGCGCATTGTTACATAAATAATACGAAAAATCAATAGTGATAGTTACATAGCTAACTTACATAGCTAAACTAATACTTTTATCTTGTATGGATTGTTTTGTTTGAAGAAAAAATGGTGAGTTATTACATTATTCCAACAATACAATGAGACATTCTCTAAAATAGGACCCAGTTAACACATTTCTTTTAACAAAAAACCACCTAAAAAAATGTAAAATGATCACTATGTAAGCTTCGAAGAGGAATGACAAATTCCTACAGATAGAAGTCTATTTTAGTCATATTTTATCTTTCATTTTTTTTACCATATATTATTATTGTATTTTATATTATTTATTGTCACTATAACAAAATTAACATTTAGGAACTATATTGTAAGGACCAATTAAAAAAATATTTATTTGGGACCAATAAAAAAAATGGACCCAAATTTATCATATTTTTAAAGACAAAAAATTAATTTGTATTTAATACAAATATTATAGGGACCAATTAAATTATTAGTGTCTAATAATTTTGTATAAGTAATGATTTTAGGACCACTCATAACCTTGGTCCCGAAAATAAATTATAGGGACCGATTTAAATGGTCCCAAAAAATGTGATTTTCTTTTGTTAATGTGATATCAGGCGCCTATTCCTTTTTCTGCCCTAACTCCTGTCCACCCGAAAAATTGTGATCTCGTGAGGCTTCCTACAGCCACAGTCTCCTTCCCATCGTCGAGGCCTTCTGGCTACTTCCCTCCTACCATCAATCCCTTCGTTTTGTTCCATCGGTCCTCTCTCTCTCTCTCTCTCTCTCTCTCTCTCTGAGCTCACTAGAAGGGGGAGCTATGAGGCCCTGAGATAAAGATCGTCTTCCCTCTTGCATTACATTTACAGTTTGCTAGGCAATGATTGTTGTGATGCAATTTAGGTTGCAGTTGGTCACATGAAGGTGAGAGCTTGAGCAAACTAAATGATCAGGACGACATTGAACTAAAGAAAACAAACACCTATTATTTTCCTCTGTCTCTCGTTTGAATGATAAATAATATAAATACCATCCTTTGCACAAGGTCCCCTTCGGAACCCAACTAAAATGTTTAATCTGAACACTAATTCATTAACAAACAACAAACAACAACAACAACAAAGCCTTATCCCGCTAGGTGGGGTCGGCTACATGGATCATACGACGTCATTCCGCTCTATTAGTAATATTCGTTGTTCCATGTTCATAAGATTCGACAGGATTTTATGCTGGCTGTCGAGGCCTAACACAACCCTCCTCCTTTATCCGGGCTTGGGACCGGCTATAAAATATAGGCGGAGTTTTTTCATTAACCAATGAACTATTATTTTGCATTATATATTTGTATCAGGAACCATTCTACTGCATTATTTAAAGTTGTTATGCGTGCATTTTTTTCAGAATATATCATAGTTTTGACCATAATGTCACTATGCTTGTGTGGCGTGTCAGCTATGGGATTGGTTGATCAGTATCCTATATTACACGCTCTGGATGAATTCTTGTTGTGTATTTTTTACTTGTGTGGGTTTTTTCTATAGCCTTGTTGTCCTAGTGATTTCCTGCTGTCAAATGACTTGGTCATATTAAGCTTGAACCTTTGGGGGTCAAATGATTTGTTAATTTTTATTATTTTATTTTCAGCTTTTCTTCATCTCTAGAGTTCTATAGAAGATGAATTATTGCAGTTATATAGTTCTATATTAAATTTGAATCTAAAGTAGGATATTCTGACATTGTTACCAAGTACCTTGTATTGTCTATATGCAGGCAGGAACATAATAAAGCAATTTGTCCATGGAGATCTTGGGCGGACAAGTCCTAGGTGCTTAACATAATATCCCAACCCCCTCTCTCATCAATTTCTTTTGTTGAGAAGATCTATTGATCAATTGTCATTTTTGTCCAGGAACTTAACTTTGAGATTGTTGGGCTTGAGAAACATAGAGATGACTTAGAAGCATAATTAAAAAAGGTACTTTCTTGTAGTTAAAAAAGTCAGTACCATCCTTTTTGTTGCCTTTGAGTATTATAAATCACATTAAATTTCGTTGAATAATTGATGCTTATGTCCCTTTCCATTCAGTACACTTTATATAAATCACATTCAAGTGACATCTTATTATATAATTTTACTGTTGCTTAATTAAATTGATGGAGAAAATAAATCATTCTTCTCTTTATATTTTTATTAGTAGTGTCTTTGTTTTTTAATGATAGTTTCCATTTTGAGCATCTGAATGCCGGAATATGTAATTTGAATTTATTTGTGCACTTGAGATAACTTCCATTGCAGAGGAAGTATCCCTGGACAGAATACTACGACCCAGCAATCCAGTTTGTGACCAATCCAAGAAAATATGGTGAGCTCTGTTATACATGGCCCTAACTAGAATTTGTGCATCATAATACTGCTATGCCTTTTGTATAGTCATGGGCCTAAAATTTTGGTTAGCAGATGGTCACTTTGTTAACCGTAAGAATTTGATTTATCTGGTTTTAGAAAATTTATACTTCAAGAGTTTTTTAATCATCTCATATAAGACGACACATCAGAATAATCTCATATAGAAAATTTCTACGATGCATATGTAATGATCCAACGAATCAAAGTTATGAGTATAGTCAATCAAATAGTTAATCTCTTTGTGGTGCATGCCATTTGAGCCTATGACTCATTGTATATTTTGTAGGATTTACTTATGGAGCTCTAAGAGCTTGGTTTGGAGCAAAAGGAACCGGTAACTACAACGTCAATGTCAGGGCTTCATGCGCCAAAGCCGAATCAAGCATTTGTAGTAATCCAATAATATATGTGAACTGGGATGGGATTCACTTAATTGAGACTGCTTACAAACTCATTGTTAATGGGTGGATTAGAGGACTTATGCCAATCCACCCATTATTTAATCCAAGCATCATCAATTCTATATGATCCATGTAGCCGACCCCACCTAATGGGATAAGACTTTCTTGTTGTTGTTGTATCATCAACTCTATATGATGCTTACAATTTCTTTTTATGATTCTTTTGTTGATATGTAAAATTTAAGGTACCAACTAGAGGGGTAATATGAAGTTTTGTGGATGACACTTGTCATATTTTTTTAAACATTACTTTTGTAATGAATCAAGGATATATGAAGTTATGTGGCTGAAGTCTTTTCATCTTAATTTTTATTGTCTAATGTTTAAAAATTCATAAATTGACTACTAGTACATTGTTATAAATAAATATATAATGAGGACCAACTTATTGATCTTTATAAATATGTTATTAGAGACCAAACTCTAGGTTCCTAAAACTATATTATTAGGAACTATTTTTTTGGTGTCAATTACTTGATTTTTTCGTCGCCAAAACTATTTTGGTTTGGGGCAAAAAGTAATTATTAGAGTTCATTGTATGATTTTATAGGGATCAATAGATTAGTGTCTAAAAGTGATATTTTTGAAATTCAACCTAAATTTTTTTATTTCCAAAACTTTTAAAGGCCAACGGGGACCAAGAAAATTTTTGTCCCAAAAAGAAATAGGGATCAATTTTTAAAAAGATTTAGGGACCAAAATTGATGATTTAGGAACCAAAATTTTTTGTCCTTATAAACACATTTTGTTGTAGTGTGTAGTGAGCGATTGTCAGACATTTATAATTAAATAGTTTAATTTAAAATGATAATATTTTATTTGTGTTATTATCTTCAATTCAAACACAAGAATACGTGATGGATAAGAATGTATCTATTTTTGGAATATTCGTAACACATCCCACTATCTTATCTTACAACTAAAAGGGACCCGTAATGCTATAATTTTAGTTTGTGGCAAAGTTATTTTCTGCAAGATGGAATTTCGTCACAAAAATTATGGAGACTATTTAGTGTTTACGATGAATTCAAGTACTGATCGACCAAAATCTCATTTTACATTCGTTTGAACTCTTGTAGTGCTATTAATTAGGGACCAATATTTTTTTAAAAAAAAAATCTAAGCCTGTGAAATCGCCCATTCATACTTTTTTCCTAGTAGATCCTTCGTGAGTGCAGATTGGATTATTAACAACAAGACCGATTACAATTAGAACGACCTTCCATCTGATTGAGATCCCAACAAGAAGGTCAATAATTGGAAAAGGCCAACTTATACCTGAGTCATATAATTTGAGTTCAAGCCATTTTGCACACACCTTTTAAATTTCGTGCTTAGACTCGTCAACATTCTGCTTGCGGAGTCTAAAAGCCGCCTTAAGTGAAGGAGGCTCAAGACCCAAATTAATTATATCAATGGAGGGGCCAAAATAAACACATTTAGAGATTATTATATAAAAATATGTTAACGGAATTAACATTATGTTGGCATGGTGTACTATATATAAAGAAACCATGGTGCATATAGATAAAAACAAATAGTACCATGAGTATAAAGCGGAAGTACGTTTTCTTTTCGATAAGAAAACAAATGAGTAGAAAGCGGAAGTACTTTACCATGTAATTAAGAAAACAAATATTTTCTTTGATCCATGCAAGAAGAAGATGCACTACCTCCAATATGCGAGGTCTTTGATGTCTGCCCGTTTACTAAAACCAGATATGTACATGCATGCAACTCACCAAAGAAACAAAAACAAAAGAGAAAGCAAAAGCACGCTGCCTAATATGACCAGCCAGAATAAATGGAATGAGTCTGCTATGTATTAATCTTATTATGTAGCCTTGTCAACATCGCGTGCACGAGGGCTGACTTGGTAACACCTTAAAAAAGATATATCCATCTTATGATCTTATTCCTTCACGCATATATAAACACCATGCTTGTGACGGGTTTCTTCATATCAACTCCATCCACATATATCCACTATTTATCCGCATCCAGCCAGGAGAAGAACACAATTCATATCAAAGAGCGCAGAAGGAAGCTTTCCCACTTTCTTTACTACGTACACGTCGCCAGTAAACAAACATGGCGGCGCTCAATATGGCCGCGTTTTTCTGCGTGACCGTCCTTTTTGGCATGGCCTCAACAACTAGGGCTTCCCTCGAGGTTGGCTTCTACCAGCAGACGTGCCCCGCGGCCGAGCACATTGTCCGGCACGCTGTGAGTCATGCCGTTGCTCAGGATCCTGGTCTTGCCGCTGGCCTTATCAGATTGCACTTTCATGATTGCTTTGTGAGGGTAATGTCAAGCCTCTACTTCACGTACTCACTGATATCATCCATTTTTGTTAACAAAATCTTTATATATATATAGAAGTTCTTAGCAATTCCTTTTTACTTGATCAGGGATGTGATGCTTCTGTTCTATTGGATCCTACTGACGGAATCCGTGTGGAGAAGCAAGCAAGGCCAAACTTCCCGAGCTTACGAGGGTTCGAGGTCATCGACGCGGCGAAGGCCGCCCTCGAGGCTCGCTGCCCGAGCACTGTCTCTTGCGCTGATATCTTGGCCTTTGCCGCGCGCGACGCCGCGTACCTAGCTGGCGGCATCAAGTGGCCTGTGCAGGCCGGGCGACGCGACGGGAGGATCTCCCTCGAGACGGAGGCCCTTGCGAACTTACCAAGAGCAAACGCCACGGCCTCCATTCTGCAAGACGACTTCCAAAAGAAAGGGCTGTCCCTCGATGAGATGGTGACGCTCTCCGGTGCCCACTCCATCGGCCGCACCTTGTGTGGCCCCTTCGCCAGCAGGTTGTACAACTTCAGCCCCAGCCAGCCGCAAGACCCATCACTCGACCCGGCCTTCGCTGCCTACCTGAAGAAGAAGTGCCCTCCGTCGACGTTGGACCCCAATGCCAACGACCTGTCGAGGGTGATGCTGGATGTGAAGACGCCGTACGCCCTGGACAACCAGTACTACAAGAACTTGATGAAGAACAAAGGAGTGCTCATTAGCGATCAGACGCTGCAGACGAGCCCCCTCACGAAGGATCTGGTGAGCTACGACGCGAAGCATGGATCGGACTGGGCTGCTAAGTTCGCAGCGGCGATGGTGAAGATGGGCGCCATCGACGTGCTCACTGGAAATGATGGCGAAGTCAGGAAAATGTGCGGGGTTGCGAATGCATACTAATCTTGCACAGGCATTCAGACTGTTGCATCGTCATTATATGCATCACACGTATGAATAAAAACTTAGTCGTAATCTAATTTGTAATCTAAATATTCAAGTTTGTTTATTTGTTAAGATATGATAATTTATTTGTTATTTTTTTATTGAAAACAAATTGAAAATAATACCTATGTTCGTATGCTGAGATGACAAAGTCTTCAATAAGGAGCAAGTAAATTCTCTTATCGCCAAAGTTCTTTTTATTTGCTACAAAAGGTGGCCCCAAGAACTAGTAAAGAAAACGATATTTTGAAGGAGCATATAATTTGGATATAGTGTAAATTAGGTGTGTAATCGACTTATTTATCACGGTTAATGTTTCAACACCTTGAATTCCGTCTTTTTATACATGTAAAAAAATTTGGTAGAAACTTTATCTGTCCCATTGAAAGTGTAATTCCGAAGGAATCAAATTAATTGGAGTAGCACTTCCAAACGTACACTCCATGTTAAAGAAAAATGTTACTGATCCAAATGTGCTTATCTTAATCAATTCATTGCAAACATTTAAATTTATGCATATATATATGACAATAGCATATATATTAGTTAACTTCGATACTTAGGTGAGTACCCATACGTTAATTAAAAAAGGTGGCTATTAATTATATAACAACCAATAGTTGAGCCAAAGATGATCGCATTTTAATGAGTACCACATTTGACTTTGAACATCTTCAATCGGTCAATTATTGACTCCACAAAAATATTATTCAAAGCAGTACTCCACTGAATTACTATATAATTGAGCACCAATTACCATTGATGAATTGCTTGACGTCAAGATCACATTTTGTTCGTGCAACTGTACTAATTCAATCTTAACTAATTTTGATTTAGAATTTAATATAAAGATGCAGTTTTCTAGTAATGCTAAGAGATCAGGCTAATTATTGCAAATATTAATGCATATGTAAAATTAAGCTTACCAAGTAATGTAGTCCCTTCCAACAATTCAAAACAGTTTGATGTCTTTATTTCTTGATGCGACTATGCTTGATATTAGTTGTAATAGATCCAGTCACCAGTCTTGTGCTAATGGTCCTTGTGAGAAATATGAAACATGTTATATGTATGAAACTATCCGTCGGAAATCTTGTAGTGGACCGACCCCACCCCATCTTATATGTAGATATCTAAGGCTAATATAGGATTTGGCCCCTCCAGCATTCCCAAATAAAGCTAAGAACGATTATTAATATTTTATTTATGTGCATACAAAAGAGCTTGAGTATCCTGATTAATTAAGTTAAAATTATTCAATTAACAACATATTTCATTTTTATTTAATATTATATTGTTGTTATTATTTTTATATTATAAAATTGGCCGCCATTAAAAACTTATGGGTTCGTCTGATAGATATTGTGCTTGGAACGAATCCACATAATTTATTTTTTAAAAAAATATTTGCAACTTTTCACCTTGATTTATTTAAAATAATTACGATAACATGACATAATATTTTCTAATCACATATTTTAAGTGTTTCATATTATGATTGTTTCACATGTTCGTAATATAAAATTAATATATCTTTCCAAATCTGTTTCTTCCTTTTAGTTTCCTAAACTTTTTTATATTAGATATTAATTTTCATATCAAAGCATTCATTAATGAATAAAAAATCGAGTCATAAAAGATATGTACAAAGAAACTATATATAAATGCCATCATTTTTCTAATAAATACGTGTAATTGAGACAATTAAATGCTATATAATTGATGTGTAAAATGATGTAGCAAAATAAATTCACTAGTAAATGCACTAGTTGCTCAAGTAATATAGTAAAAAGAAATAAAGATTGTCAAACCCACGATGAATATTGTTAATATATGAATTTACAAATTGATAAGAGCAAATAAATATGAGTTTTGAAGGTAAGTTTTGTAATTATAAAATAAAATAGAAAAAATAAGATAATAATAAGATAAGATAATGGTGTTGAAGTTGGACCTTAGGATGAAAATAGACCAGAATAAATATTCGAATCATAAAGAATAAATTTAATCTTTAAAGATGGATTAAAGTCTCCATAAAGTAGTAATCTAACATGATTAACTTGCGATCTCCACAACTGACATCCTCTCAATTTAAGCATGTAGAATTATCTTAATTTAATGAGAATTGAAGTCTTCACAATTTACATCCCATCAAATTATATTAAAATTAGTAACATAAATTCTAAAATTAAACACTCCACAAATAGCCTAATTCAGAAATTCAATTAACTAACATAAAAGTATTAAGCATAATTAATAATTGATAAAAAAATATTAAAACAAATAAAATAGGGTACAAATATTTTCCTTTCAATTAATAAATCTCCTAAAATAAAATATTTAAAAAACATGAAGTTCATCATAGAAATTCTGAAGACATAATGAAATACAAATGATGAAAATTAAAAGAATTACACTCAAGGCAAAATCAAAGATCTCATATCTAGGCAGACAGTTGGAAGTCTCGCAGACTTCAATCGTAGAACTCTCCTCTTAGTCGTATCCTACAGAGCTCATGACTCTATTGTGAAAGAAACTTGGACTTCAAAGTACGAATTGGATTGATAGTTCCATCCTCTATTTATAGGTGCGAATGAGGTCTTCATGTTGAAATCGTACGACCGAATTTAAATTCGATTGGATAAAATATGAGATAACTTTGTAATCATTTTGAAAAGCTAAAATGTATACGTCATCATAAGATTGTCGGCCAGTAAGATTCGACTATGGTGAGATAAAGTTGAACTTCTATAGAATTTTGACTTGATAAGACACTACAAGAAAATCGCGATTTTCCGACGGATAATTTTCGACGGTTCTAAATCCGTCGCAATTTGCGACGGATTTTTCGACGGTTCCATTTCCGACGGATTTTTCGACGGTTATGACCGTCAAAAATAATTTATATTATTATTTAATTTTTTGACGATTAGGAACGTCGATATTTCCGACGGATATCCATCCGTCGCAATTTCCGACGACTTTTCCGACGGTTACGACCGTCGAAAATAAAAAAATTAAATTATGTATTTTTTATATTATTATTAAATTTTTTTGATGAATTTTCTGACGGTCACGACCGTCGCAAATAAAAAAATTAATTATATAATTTATTATATTATTATTTAATTTTTCAACGATTAGGAACGTCGATATTTCCGACGGATATCCATCCGTCGCAAAATCCGCCGTAATTTCCGAAGGTCGTAACCGTTGGTAAATGTATAATAATATCATATAAAGAGTATTTTATTAATATAACTAGCGACGGTCCAAACCGTCATAATTACTGACGGTTTTGACCGTCGGTAACGATTACCGACGGTTCAAACCGTCGGTAAAATAAAAATAAACATTATATATAACTAAATATATTTTCGACGGTCAGAATCATCGGTAATTATAAAAATATTTAATATTTATGTTTTCGACAGGCGAAACTGTCGGTAATTAAAATTTCGTTATCCCGTTTTTTTTCCCTTTTCCCGCTTTCTTTCCACTTTTTTCCTTTATATATATTCCTCCTCCCTCTTCTCTCTCTCCCTCCTCCCTCCACTCCTCTCTCTCTCTCCCTCCTCTCCTCTCTCTCTCTCCCGGCCGCGAGCACCCTCTCCCGCGCCGGACGCCGGCGACCCTCTCCCGCGCCGGCGTATCTCTCTCTTTCTCTCTCCCGCTGGGGGCCGGATCCGGCCTCCAGCGGCCGGATCGGCCGCAGGGTGTTCGGATCCGGCCTCCAGCGGCCGGATCGGCCGCAGGGCGTTCGTATCCGGCCTCCAGCGGCCGGATCGGTCGCCGGGCGTTCGGATCCGGCTTCCAGCGGCCGGATCTGGCCGTCGCCTCCAGCGATCGGATCGACCGTCGGGCGTTCGGATTCGGCCTCCTGGCAGCGGCAACGGCCGGATCGACCAGCTTGCGACGGTTGCGATCATCAAAAGATCGACGGTTGCGACGCCCGTCCAAAGTTTCGACAGTTGCGACCGTCGAAAAGTTGCGACGGCTCGAACCGCCGGCCTTTTCCGACGGTTGCAACTGTCGAAAATTTCGACGGTTCGAACCGCCGGGGACTTCTCCGGCGGTTGCAATCGTCGAAAAATTTTGACGGGTCGAACCGCCGGGGACTATTCCGACGGCCAGAACCGTCGATATTTTCGATGAATTTTTTCAACCGTCGCAAATCCGTTTGCGACGAGCATTTTTCCGACGGATCGATTTCGACTGAAAAACCATCGGTAATTGCGTTACCGACGGTTTTCGAGCTGATTACTGACGGTCCGGACCGTCGGTAATCAGCGTTTTTCTAGTAGTGAGAATTGGCGCCCAGTAAAACTGTTCCTGAATTTGATTTATGCCAATTTTTCCTTAATTCTCCACTTTGCGATCGTAATTCTCTTCATGATTGAATTTTACGGCCAATAATCTCCATACATCTTGGTTGATGATGGTGTTTTGCACCCAATGATCTTGGCATTACACAAGCGGCGCCTCGACATTACTCCCAATTTTTGTGCACAATATGAATGTAACTCCTTAGATTTTACTCCTTATGAGTTTGGAGATTTTACTCCTTATAAATTTGGCCCCTTGCACGAAAAGCTCGAAGTCATATAATTCTCGTCTGTGTTTATGATTCATCTCCGTCGGCAATTTTCTTTCTTCCTATCAATTAATTAAAAAATGAAGTTAATCCGCCCCTAATTATAATAATTCAAGAATTAATAGATAGAATCAATAAATTCAGAATTATGACTAAAATAAACTTAAAATGATGTATGCAATGATTAAATTACAGAAAACTAATTAAAATAATAAACTAAAATATGTTAATATTTTATGTGCATCAATAATTGATACGATATTAATATGTATGGTTCATTTTTGTCCCTATCACCTATATATATATATATATATATATATATATATATATATATATATATATATATATATATATGTCACCACTATTGGCAGGGATTTAAACTTTTTTTTTTCAAGAAATATAATTATCTATTGAAATAGCATTGATAATTGTCTGCACAATATTTGAACAAGACCAGACGATGGGTCATTATTTCAAAAAATATGAAAATATGCATATCTTTCAAAACGAGCAAGGTAATGAGCTGCAAGATTGGATCGTATAACAATGGCAAAGGGTCCACTCCTCAAAAAGTGACAATGCAGAGATTTAAAGTTTAAAGCTCTATACCTTGAACTAAAGGCTACTAGCCTTCTAAATACCAAGGTTCACCCAACAAAAGGATACTTCCAAAAGATATTAGTGCAAATAATTTATGTATATATGTATTTAGAGGCAGACAAGTTGAATGGCGTGTAAATATTGTAACATATTCCACTAGCTAGTTATAACTTATAAGGTCCTTATGACCGATCCTAGATAACCTTATCATATTTATATTTTGAGAATTTGCAGACATTATTATTTATTTACTTTCATAACTAATATTGTAACTTTCACTTATTTCTATATTGCACCATTATTTCTTTAGCGTCATCCATAACCTTCAAAGTTACAATTAGCTATAGATGCCAAAAGAATGAAAAGTGACGCGTAAATCCTGCTCGCAGACGCTTCTCTCAGCAAGCACTTGAACACTCCTAACACGGATGGTAATATTTCCCGCCCCTGCGGGACCCCGCGAAATTCTCGATCGGGGCTCCGAATTTAGGAAATTTTTTTTTCGCGAGGTCGGAGACGGAGGAAAATTATCCTCGAACCCTCTTTCAGGGATAATTATCCTCAAAAATTATCCCCGCCCCGCCGCCCCACGGGGCTCCAAATCTTCACACCCAAAAAAAAGTGAGTGTACAATAATAGTCCCACATTAATAATAATAAGAAAGTGAGGGTAAATAAATAAGTATAAATGAATGAGGAGACTAATGAATCAATATTGAATGTTTATGGAAAAAGTTCATCTTGAATATTTTTTAAATTTATAATAATAATTTTTATCAAATTATCTCTTAATAAAAAATTAAAAAATTTTTTTGATTAAACTAAAAAAATACGGTTCAATCTAATTTTTTTTCGATTTTAACCGATTTTTTATCGGTTCGATTCGGTTTAATCTGGTCCAAACTAGGATCGGACTGCGGGATTCGATGTCCCCGCGGGAATTTGAAGCCCCACGAGGATCGGGGCGGGGAATAAAACTTTTCCCGGACCGAAAATTTGGAGTAGGGTCGGGGGTGGGAGCGGATCGTCGGGGTCGGGGCAGGGGTGGTGTTCCCCGCCCCGAACAGAATCGGGTGCCATCCCTACTCAAACCCTATATAGATATATGTACATACATATATATATACATAGATACATATACATTGCAATATAATTATGCAATCCATAAATGACGTTATAGATATGCATATTTAATATATTTCATGTACATTGACTAATGCGAACATTTAAAACTTAAGTTTCTATTTGTCATCCTCAATTTTTCTTTAAAAAAAATTAGTTGCGGGAGTAGAAAAAGATGAGAGAAAGGTGTGCCGGAGAGAAAGAGATGTATGATGTTGCCATGCCAAAGTTATAATTAGCTACAGATGCCAAAGTTATATTTGGCATGCTATTACGCGGCAATTTGAGAGGGATAGAGATGTATGATGTTGCCATGCCAAATATATTATTACATACTTCATATATTTTGAAATAAAACCTGGCCCCTTCCATTTTTTTTTTCTGGTAGGTCTTCCATGACTACAAGACTAGTTACAATAAAATGGCGTAATCTTCGATTGTGACTGAGATCAATTATTACATGTCACCTAATGTGGGATCCATCTGTCTCTAGTGCGAGATATTATATTACAATATGACGAAGCCGCCTTACAGGAAGGTGCGAGAATCGGGTCAGGAGGGGACAAATATCAATATGATAAAGTTTTCCTCTATGAAAACTAAACTTGAAGATAATTTCTGATCCATA
Organism: Pontederia crassipes; assembly: GCA_030549335.1. Classification (NCBI taxonomy): domain Eukaryota; kingdom Viridiplantae; phylum Streptophyta; class Magnoliopsida; order Commelinales; family Pontederiaceae; genus Pontederia; species Pontederia crassipes. Next base: position 46,298,303 of record CM060190.1, read on the forward strand.
CAAGAACGTGTGTTGCTCCAAGATGCGTGGTCAGCTTGGTGTCTGCCCATAGCACTCACGTGAAACAAATACAACTGATGCTTGCATGCATGCATGCTACTTTGCTAATAAGAAAAACGCAGTACGCGCTACCTAATTTGACCAAGCCAAAACAAATGGGACGAGTATGGCAGCCGCCGGCACATTCCTTCATTATCATAGACATATATATATACACCGTGCATATGAAGGGTTTCTTCATATCAACTCCATCCACATATCCTCTAGTTATATACATAGCCACGTCCTGCGGCAAGGAGGAGAAGAACACAATTTGCTTCAACGAGAGCGCGGCAGGAAGCTCTCCCTTTTTCTTTACTACATACACGTAGTAAGGAAACAAACATGGCGCTTCTCAATTTGGCGGCGTTTTGGTGCATGACCATCCTTTTTGGCATGGTCTCAACAACATGGGCTTCCCTCGAGGTTGGCTTCTACCGGCAGACGTGCCCGGCGGCCGAGCACATTGTCCGGCACGCTGTGACTCATGCGGTTGCTCAGGATCCTGGTCTTGCCGCTGGCCTTATCAGATTGCACTTTCATGATTGCTTTGTGAGGGTAATGTCACATCTCTTCTTCACGTACTCACTAATATCATTCGTTTAAGTTAACAAAATCTTCATTCATATGATATATAGGATAAAATCTCTTAACAATTCTTTTTACTTGATCAGGGATGCGATGCTTCTGTTCTATTGGATCCTACTGACGGAATCCGTGTGGAGAAGCAAGCAAGGCCAAACTTCCCGAGCTTACGTGGTTTCGAGGTCATCGACGCAGCGAAGGCCGCCCTCGAGGCTCGCTGCCCGCGCACTGTCTCTTGCGCTGATATCTTGGCCTTTGCCGCGCGCGACGCCGCGTACCTCGCCGGCGGCATCGAGTGGCCTGTGCAGGCCGGGCGACGCGACGGGAGGATCTCCCTCGAGACGGAGGCCCTTGCGAACTTGCCAAGAGCAAACGCCACGGCCTCCATTCTGCAAGACGACTTCCAAAAGAAAGGGCTGTCCCTCGATGAGATGGTGACGCTCTCCGGTGCCCACTCCATCGGCCGCACCTTATGTGGCCCCTTCGCCAGCAGGTTGTACAACTTCAGCCCCAGCCAGCCGCAAGACCCATCGCTCGACCCGGCCTTCGCCGCCTACCTGAAGAAGAAGTGCCCTCCGTCGACGTTGGACCCCAATGCCAACGACCTGTCGAGGGTGATGCTGGACGTGAAGACGCCGTACGCCCTGGACAACCAGTACTACAAGAACTTGATGATGAACAAAGGAGTGCTCATTAGCGATCAGACGCTGCAGACGAGCCCCCTCACGAAGGATCTGGTGCGCTACGACGCGAAGCATGGATCGGACTGGGCTGCTAAGTTCGCAGCGGCAATGGTGAAGATGGGCGCCATCGAAGTGGTCAATGGAAATGATGGCGAAGTCAGGAAAATGTGCGGGGTGGTGAATGCATACTAATCTTGTTCAGGTCGCAAATCAGGCTGTTGCTAATTCACTAGTGCTCTGAATAAAAACTAAGTTTTCATCTAGTATTCAATTTAATTTGTTTGTCAAGGTCTCCTTATCGATCCGTTTGCTATTTGTTTGTGCATGTATGTTGAAAAGTGTTTAATGAAATAAATAAATGAATTCTGACACCCTTATGCAAAGTTATCATGGTGCAATTGTGCGCTAGAAAGAGGCTGTCTTTCTTCAATTTGAAGTGAACTAAGCTTTTGCTTTGGTAGCCAGCAGGTTACAAAGTATTCATTGGCTCTCGAGAGTTGACTTATTATCGTAAAAAATCATGTAATTACATTGCAAAAATAATTGATTTTATTATTATTAAAATGAACAATAGCATACATATTAATTGCCTCTCTAGACTAAGGTTGTTGAGATCTCGACTAGTAAAATTTTATAATCTCACGATTCTCTGACAAAAATGATCTTGATCCTATGCGATCTTCAATATAAGATCCATACCCAATTTAGATTGTGATCTTACTGGTATAAATTCTCAAGAAATCAAAAGCAAACATAAAAGGCATCAAGAAATTTTGATTTAACTATTTTATTTATATCTATGGTTACATATTAATTATTTCACTTTTGTAAATTTTAATATCCTTTAATATTGTAATTATGTTATGAATTTAATTTTGTTATCTTTTATCAAAATTAAGTTTAATATTTGTACATATACTAAGAGTTATATTATGTTTCAATAAAATATATACTTCTTTAAGAACCAATATTATATTAATTATTCTAATATTTAATTAAGAACTCTGTATTCATATATATATATATATATATATGATTGTTGTTGTAATATAAATTATTTTAATTTGTGAATGAATATATTATTTTTCAGAGGGCACTGAGCGTGTTGTGTTGTAAGGTTTGTTGCACTATCAGTTGGATCGGCGCATGGGCTAGATTTCCGAATGTAGATCTAACCCATGCGTAGATTCAACGGGGCGTATGCAGCTCTACATTCTCACTTTCCACTTATTTTAATTATTTTATATAATTTTTTATTTATGAGCAGGATTTTATCGAATTAGTCCTATGATTCTCGATCGTTAATGCTCAACGATCTTACATCAAAAAGTGATCCTGACATCGACTTTGATGACAACTTATTCATACCTTAAGCAAGGTTCCTAATTAACCTTGACTGCATAACTATAGTCAATAAGTCTAATTAAGATCACTACAAGAAAATTATCATTTTCCAACGGGCAATTTTGTACGGATAGAAATTCATCGCAATTTGCGACGAATTTTGCGACGAAAATGTTTCCGACGGATTTTTCGACGGTTACAAACATCGGAAATGAAAATAATAAATTATATAATTTGTTATATTATTATTTTATTTTTTGACGCTTTGGATTCGATATTTCCGACGGATACCCATCTGTCATAATTTTCGACGGATTTTCTGACGATTACGACCGTCGAAAATTAAAATAATAAATTATATAATTTATTATATTATTATTTTATTTTTTGACAATTAAGAACGTCGATATTTTCGACGAATATTCATCCATCATAATTTTCGACGATCGTAATCGTCGGTAAATGTATAATAATATAATATGAGGAGTATTTTATTAATATAATTTGTGACAATCCAAATCGTCACAATTTCTGATGATTCCGATTGTCAGTAAAATAAAAAATAAATATTATATATAACTAAATATAGTATTTTATTTTTACAATTAAATAATTTTCGACGATCACAACCATCACTAACTTTAAAAATAATTAATATATGCTTTTCTAATGACCAGTATCGTCGGTAATTAAAATTTCGTTATCCCGCTTTTTTTTCACTTTCTCATCTTTCAACCTATATATATATATATATATATATATACCCCTTATTTCTTTTCTCCTCTCTATCTCTCCCCCTCTCCCGGCCGGCGAGTCTCTGACCGGACTCAAGCGCCGACCGCCGGCGTCTCTCTCTTCGGCCGGATCCGACTGCTGGGGGCCGAATCCGGCCCCCAGCGTTTGGATCCGGCTGCGGACGCGGGTGGCCGGCCGGCTGGATCTGGCCGCTGGCGTTGGCCGCCGACCGGCTAATTTTTTTATATTATAAAAATTCTTTGCGACGGTTTTGACCTCCGAAACTTCGGCGGTCGCCGGACAACCGCCAAAATTTTCGGCGATAGCAACCGTCGATATTTGCGGCGGTCGACAAAACCGTCAAGAACTTCGGCGGTCACGACCGCCGAAGTTTTCGTCTATTTCGTCGACCGTCGAATTTTTGATGATTTTGTCGACCATCGTAAATATCGGCGGTCGTGACCGTCGAAAATTCATCAAAATTTTTGGCATTTCTTTCTCAACCGTGGGAAATTGATTTGCGACGATCATTTTTCGGACGTCCCGATTCCGTCAAAAAAATCGTCGGAAATGACGTTTCCGACGGTTTTCGAGGAAATTATAGACGGTTGAAACCGTCATTAATTCCAATATTTCTTGTAGTGGATGAGCGTATTTTATTAATATGACATTTTGCTTTGGCTACTAAAGTTTTTTTATTTGTTACAAAAGATGATCCAAAGATCTAGAAAAAGAAAATATAACTTAAAAAATAAGGGAGCATATAAATTTGCAAGTAAATATCCTTCAGCTTTATCATATTTCCCAATTTTATCCCTGAATTTTTACTTTATAACTAGACTATCTTACAACTATCAACTTAATTATTTCACCAACCATCCTTATGATGGAGTATCATCAATTTACCAATGTTATGACATGCTTAGCACATACTAATGCCTAATTAAAATATAAAAAATTAAAAGGATAAAATATTATTATATATAATATAAAGTAATAAAAATTTATTTTTAAAAAAGAGAGGACATCGCCCCCCTCCTTTCCCACCATCATCGTCGAGGTAGAGGGGACGGGTCCCCTGCTCGTGTGAAGTGTGATTCCAAATAAATATTATTAATTTGAGTAAATTAATCTTTCTAACCACTAACTCGATTGCAAATAAAATGTTACTAATCTAAATGTGCTTATCTTATTCAGCTCATTGCAACGCTAAAATTATATATATATATATATATATAATGCAACCAAAAGTTGTATAACCAATATGCATCTAATGAATCTGAACCGTTGGATGATGATTAGATGGTTAAGATTAAATTTAATAACTTAATATTAGATTCAATAGAGGTTGAATCTCAACCATCTAATCATGATCTAACGGTCTTGATTTATTGATTGCATATTGATTGTACAAAATTTGGTTGTATGTTACCTAACCTCTCTATATATATAGTTTGAGCAAAGTTTTATGCCTATGTAATTATATTTTGATGATACAAACCTCAAAAAATTTAGAGTTACATTTAAAATGTCAAAAAATATAAATAAAAATGAGTTGTATTCATGCACTAAAATTTCAATTAATATTAGTTTATGTTCTCACAAATTTTACATTAAGAGGTGAATATCAAAGTTGTAGAGAATTTTGTTAGCTTTTCATATAATAGAAAATCATCTCATTTGAATAACTGTGCAGAAAGTTATGCTCAAAATAGTGCAGGGCGATCAATATGACGGTCGAAGAAATCGATCGACCAATTAGGTATACTTGTCAGTGCACAAATCGCCCGATTCAATCAAATAGAATGACGAGAGTGGTCCGATCGATGGTCCGGTCATGAAATCGGTCGACTGACCAACTCAACAATGATTCAAGAAATGTCGAGACCATGTCGGTCGATGTACTGGTCGAAGGACCGGCTGATAAAATCACATAAATCACGCAATGGTCATATTGACTGGTCGACTCATCCATAAATGCAGTCGATCGATCGTCGGCTATAATGAACAGTAATAGCTATTTTTTAAAGAGAAGATTATGCAATATTTTTTAGACGTGATCTGCACTTGAAGAAACCTATCAAAGGGGTGTAGAATCAATCAAGCAGGGGAAACATCAAGCATCAAAAGAAAAATCATTCCCTTAAAATTATTGAGCCATATTGTTGAATCTTTCCATCATTCTCTCTTCTTTTCTTGTGACTTTGATATTGTAAAAGAGAGAAACATGTGCTCAGAGATTTGGATGTGAGCTCCTCTGTAGAAGAGGTTTTATATTACCTCTCGCGGTAGAGAAAAGATAAACTTCATAGGAGAAGAGGTGTGACTTATCTCACGAAGCAGAGAAAAGATGGTGTGGTGAAAATGGTTTCTTCCTTGCCCCATTTGAAACAAAGAAGGTTTTTAGTGGAATCTCCGACGGTCTCGAAGTCGAGAAGTCGGAGCGGATACGTAGGTCAAAGTGTGACCGAACCTCGTCAAAAAATCACCCTGCACATTGTGTTTGTCTTCCTTTCTCTCTTTCCTACTTTATTATGCATGTGATATGATCACTTTTGTGTCAGTTTGAATATTAATGAATTAATTTTAAGCTTCCACGATAATTTTCATAAAATCGGTATTTATGATTTAAAACACCAATTCATTTCTCCCTCTTGGTGCCTTGTGATCCTACATATATGATTTAATGTAGATGTCAAATGCTTTTCATGTGTCACGCTTTAAATAGGCTTTAAAAATTTTAAAATAAATATAAATCGAATTATGTAACCCAAATAAAAGATCGTACCGTAAAGATTCAAAAGATGTCATCCCACACTTGAATTGGGACATCTTTCCACCCTGCATAACTAGTTGATATTCATCATTTCATACTTAATTCCATGTGCATAGAGGTTCTGAAATGCCAAAATCCATTAATATTTAAATTCTATGTCAAGTTATCATTTTGAGGACAAGTTATCATTATTAAGTGTCAAGTTATCATTATTTTGAGTGAACTGATTTTCAATAGTTTTCTTGCCCTAAATCCATCATTATCATGTATAAATCATATTTGGATAGTCACATCTCAACTTGTGCAAAGTTTTAAGTCCATTTGAATAAGTTATCATTTTTCAAGTGCCAAGTTATCGTTAAAGGGCAATTCTATCATTTCGACATGCAAAACCATTAATTCTGCACAGGGACCTTAAGCAATCATCTTGTTATTGTTCTAACTCATTTCTGGTCAAATTTCATCACATTTGGATAATCACAACTCAAGTTATCACAAGTTATTATTTTAAAGTCATATAAGTTATCGTTTTTGGGCACCCAAGTTATCACTTCTTAGAAATCTCATTCATATTTGATTTCTGAATGCACTCACTTGTTACTCTAGTCCATTTGATGCTTCTAATTCTTTGAATCACTTGCATTTGGATAATTTTCATGATTTGTGACAAGTTATCATTTCGGGCCCCTAAAATCATTAAAATCGATATATGTTATCATTCCTGCACAACACTTAATCCCATCTGAAGTTGGAGCTAGTAACTATCATTATCCTAATCCTTATTTGTCAAAATACTACTCAAGAGCTTTGATACTTGCTGTTTGGGTTTTTGTAGCAAGGAGAAAAGGTGACCAAAAAGTGGAAAAAGTAGGGGGGACCATCTACTTTTTCCTGCACAAAAGTACCTGCAACAGCTGGAATTCTGGCAGTGGACATGTGGCTTAATCAGGGGTTGGAAGAATGTTCTGATGCTGATCAAAGGGTGGAAAGGAGTGATATAAAAGGTGAAATTTCTAGAGGAGAAAGGAGGGCTGGTCATTCAGGGTTTGGAGCAAGAAAGGAGGGCTGCTGCTGTGGAGCTGCTGCTGGCCGAGACATCTTCAAGAAGGATGATTTGTATCTGTTTCTCAATTCATTTGATGTCAAGTTCTGTAAATATGAGGAGCTAAACTCCATTTCTTCTAGGATAGGGTAGTAGTTTAGATTAGTTTTGGATGGATATGGACAGAACTATAATCCTGCATTGAATCAAATCTGGTTTTCAAATTTTAGAACTATTCTGCATTGATTTATGTCATTGATAGGTCTCATTTGCAATATAAACTGAGAAGTTATCTTTTGATCTAACTCTTGTTCAGAAATGAATAGGAATCAATGACATGTTATTGGATTTCATTTTATTGCAATCTGATTTCTGATTTCCAGTTTTCTGATTTTCTGAATTTCTGGACCTGATTTCCTGAACATTCTGATTTCTATGGTTGTTTGAACCTGTTCTTCACTCTCAATCTGATTAGTTGAGTCATTGGGATGTTGCTATTGTTTCTATCTTGTTCAGAAATGAATCAAGATGTTTGGACAATCATTTTGACTCAAATCAGATTGTTCCTCTGATTTCTGAACTAAAAGCCTGAATTCTGATTTTTTTTCTAATTTCTTGTTGGAACCTGTTTTGACAATTGAATCCCCTGAATCTAATCTATCACTGAGAGGTGAATCTTAGGGATGTCTTGCAGTCCAGAGATGGGTCAAGAATCAGTTGGCAAACCAGAATTCCATTGGTTTATGATTCTGATTTCCTGAATTTGCATAATTCTATTTGCTGATTTCTTTTTCTGATTTCCATTTGAATTCTGATTTCCATTGTCAACCCTCATTTTAATCCACTACTGAGAGGTAGTCTTAAGGGCTTCCTTGAGATCCAGATATGGGCCAAGGAGCAATGGGAATTGTGAATTCATGTGGTCATATGTTTTGCATTTTCAATTGAGTTGTATTTGTGTGGATTTCAATTTACTTTGCAACCGAGAGGTTGATTTTAAATCCTCCTAGAATTCAGAGAAGAATCAAGGATCACAAGCACCATTATTGAGTAGATTTCATCCTGGTTTGATTGATTGGAGTGATTCCATGTTTTATGATTGCAATTACAAGTTATCATTCCAGAATTCTATGAATTGTAAAAATCAGCATTGCATTTTCGTTTGAGCTCAGTGATAACTTGATTTTCAGTGAAGACCCTCTATTGATTCAACCTAACTAACAACTATATGAAAATATGTTGCTTAGTTAAATGCCAATTGAGCTATGGGAGCAGCTATATTTCAGGTTGAATCAAAATTGGGCATTCAATGATAACTTGATCCTATCCATCCTTAATTAATTTAGATGAACCCAAAATCCTAGAAGAACCTTCCTCATTGATAGCTAAACCTTTTTAGACTTCAATTTAGCATTTATAACTCAGTTTTGATAAGTTTCCAAAACCCAAAAATCAATTATCATTTTATTTCCCATTAAAAATATGTTTTCACTTTCCTTTAAAAATCTATTTTTAGCCATTAGAGTAGAACTAATCTAGATTATTTTAGGGTGTCTTAGACTTTAAATTCTTGTGGATACGACAACCTGAGTCTACTACAACTTACCAGTGCACTTGCAGCTAGTGAGTTGAGAGACCAAAAATTAAAAAAAAATTGACTTTTTCTTTAATTTCAGCAAGTTATCACTAGAAAACCCAAATATCACTATCAATTTACCAATTTAAAGATGAATGATATCTAACTCTGGTCTTTTGCATATTATTTTCATGTCTTCGCGAGCCTGTATGATATCTTTTATTCTTCCTTTAACATCCATAATAGTATTGAAGATGTTGTCAAATACGTTCTTCTCCACATGCATGACGTCCAAGTTATGACATACCAAGTTTGAAGACCAATAATGCAACTCCCAAAAAATATTTCTTTTCTCCCAATTATGTACCCTTCCAAATCCAATTTGCTTATAACTACAGGCCTTCAGTCCGAATGAGACTTCACTAAGCTTGTTTACTTGCTCTAGCAATTCTTTTTCCGTCAAATGAGTTGGACACAAAGTGTTCTCAGATGTATTATTTTTAAATGAGTTTTGATCACGGCGCATCGAATTCTCCAATGACAAAAACATCTTATGACAATCAAACCAGCAAACTTTCCTACAATTTTTTAAATAAAAGGATTTCGTATTCTTTACACATATAGGACAATCAACTTTTCCTTTTATACTCCAACCACTCAACATTCCATATACCAAAAAATTACTTATGGTCCACATTAATGCGGCTCTCATAATAAAACTTTGCTTTTTAGATTTGTCATAGGTAATCACGCCATCCTCCCACAACATCTTGAGTTCATCAATCAAAGGCCTTAAGTAAACATCTAAACTTTTACCAGAAGATCGAGGACTTGGGATCATACAGGTAAGCAATATATTCTCTCATCTCATACACATGCTTGGAGGTAAATTATAAGGTGTCACAAAAACTGGCCAATATGAATAAGCAGTACTTGATGAGCCAAATGGGTTGAAGTCATCGGTGCAAAGTCCTAATCTAACATTGAAAAAAAGCCGGATGAAGTGCATCAAATCGTCTCCATGCCTCCGCATCCGAAGGATGTGTAATTGAATTTTGATCTTCATGTGCCCCTTCTTTGTGTCACCTCATAAATGATGCAGTTTTTTCAGAAAGAAATAGTCGTTGTAATATTGGAACAATCAGAAAGTATCTAAATATTGCATTTGCCACATTTTTTCGAACTTTGAGAATTCTTTTTCAGCTTGTATCTGGGCTGTCACAAATAGAATAACTCATAAGTGAGTTATTTTTTTTGTAGTACAACATGCAATGATTGTGGCATGCATCAATCTTCTGAAATTCCAACCCTAAATCTCTCATCAACCGTTTGCACTTGTAAAAATGTCCCGGTAATTTCTCTGAAGCTGAAAGTATACTATTAATAATGGCAAGCATCCGGTCAAAACAACTTTCACTCATATTAAATTTTGATTTTAAGTTCATTAGTTGTGCCACTGCAGAGAGTGTAGTTTGCTTCACACATCCATCTCATAAAGGTTCATCTACTTCTTCGAGAAGATTATGAAACTTAGAAGCCGAAGGATTCGGGTCTTCTTCAATCAATGTTTTGTCAATATTTTCTCCTAACATTGCATCTCGTATCATGTCCCCGTACGGATTGCTCGAGTCGCCCACAACGGTATCTACATTACTTATTTCTTTAGTCCATCTTTCTTCGTCACGAAAGAACCAATTTGTGTATGTAAATAAGAAACCGTTGTAATATAAATCCTTCTGCACATCATATCTTACTTTCCACTGATAACATTTGCACTTCCGGCATGGACATAAGATTTCACCATATGAAGAAGCAACACCTTCATTTTGATATGCCACATTAATGAATTCATCAACACCATCCTTATATTCTTCAGTTATGATGCCATGTTTATCCTTCCAATAATGAATCCAACTACAATCTAGGTTTATCATTTCTGTTACGGAGAACATTAAGCCAAGTAATCAAATTCGTGTACTTGAAACGTGTGATTTTGAACTTACGAAGTCCAAAATCACATGTTTCAAGTACTTCATTGTCGAATCATAATCTCATTTTATCATCAAGAATATGGAAGTACATGAATTAGTTCATAAGTTAACTTAACTTAACTTAAGTAATATATAAAAAATATTCGAATGCCATTTTTTTGCGTGGCGATGAGATCGACCTAAGATCTGAGCGATTAAAACTTTTATCGAAATGTGTAACTATTAAAACTGGCAAGATGTGATTCGTAATCACTGACGCATTTGAAAACTTTCAAATCGTTGCTATATCATACAACATTAAATTATGCAACTTCAGCAAGAAATAATATCGAGCAATTACTGCATGCATTATAATTTCTGTTCTTCCGCAAAGACTAGCTTAATCCAAAGAGATGATACTTAACTTAAGTAATACTTAACTTAATTCATAACATGAATAAGTAATAATTAACCTAACATGAATAATTAACTTAATTTAACTTCATGCATTAATAATTAACTTAACATACATGGTGGCGGGCTAGTACCTTCTTAATCGGAGGGCGGCGAAGGGCGGAGGGTGGCCGAGACGGCCTTGGAGGCGGAGGGCAGTGGCGGCGGAGGCGGACGTCGGCGGCGGTGGAGGGCGGACGAGGCGGAGGGCGGACGAGGCGACGGTGGAGGCGAAGGGCGGCGGTAGGGCGGAGGGCGGACGAGGCGACGGCGGAAGCAAAGGACGCGGAGGCAGGCGGCGGTGGAGGGCAGTGGAGGTGGAGGGAGGAGGAGGAGGAGGCGCCGGTGGAGGCGAAGGCGGCGGGCGGCAGTGGAGGCGGAGGGCAGCGGCGGCGGTGGAGGGCGGACGAGGCGGAGGGAGGAGGCGAAGAGCGGCGGTCGAATGCGGAGGGCGGCGATCGAATGTGGAAAGCGGCAGGGGAATGCGGAGGGCAGCGGAGGCGAATGGCGGCGGTGGCAGTGGAGGGCGGGCGTCGGGGAGGGAGGAGGAGGAGGCGAAGGGCGGCAATCGAATGCGGAGGACAGCGGTCGAAATCGGAGGGCGGCGGAGGCGAAGGACGGCGGTGGAGGGCGGGCGTCGGAGGGGCGCGGTGGAGGTGGCGAGCGTCGGGCGTCGGGCGTCGAAGGTCGGGCGTCGGGCGGGCGGCGGATGTCGAAGAAGGTAAATAGTAAAAGTGAAAACAAAGAAGAGGGGTTAGGGATTTAAGTAAATTTTTAGCGTCACCACAGAACGCGACGCTACACTGTCAAAATTCGGCTAACGCGGCGCTATAGAGAAGCTAATGTGTCGCTACTATAGCGTCGTCGGGGTGTCTCACAGGGTTTAGCGTCTCAAGTATGCAACGCCATTGAGACGCTCATTAAAAGTTTTTTTCAAATTTTTTTAGTATGTATGAAATTTTATTTATCAATGTAGCATCTCATCACAATGTGCCCCGTTCCAATTCTTTATTTCCTTCCGACAATCTATCATGTATGTATACAAAATTATAAATATGCATGTATATGTGTATATAACAAAATTGTGTGTGTATATATATACATATGTAATATATGCGTATGTATATATATGTCTACATGTGGGAGATTAAGTTACAACAATGTGTTTATCTATATGTATTATAAATATATTTGTGTATGTATATGTCTATACATGTGCGAGTCATATATATATATATATATATATATATGTATATATATAACGTGTATATGTATATGTATTCGAAGTGAATATATGTATATATGTTTATATGTGTGATATTAAGTTATAATAATATGTATATATGCACTTATTATGTATAAGTATAAGCATATATGCGTATTTATATGTCTATATGTGCCCGATTAAGCGATGGGTAAAAAGACGGCTTAAGAGGCGCAATACCGACGCTATTGAGTCGCTAGTTTCATTTAGCAACACCATAGCGCCGAACTAGCGTCTAATACATTTTCGCGTCTCAATTCTGTGACGCTACAGTGACGCCAATAGTGTCACCATAGCGTCGACTGTAACGACTGCTCTAGTTATACGCTACATGGACGCTATTGAGTCGCCGCTGTGACGCTACAATGGTAGCAAATCACTCAATCAACCATCGTAATTTCATTATTAAGTATATAATAATAATATATGCATAATTAAGATATTATATATATTATATGTATAGATAACATAAATAATATAGGTAACAAATTATATATTTAGGAACACTCCTATCATGTAAAAATACATATATTTATATATATATATATAATCATGTAATTAATACATATATATGTTGATAATACGCTATTGATAATATGTTGATAATCGTATAATTAATACTAATATAATATTTAATGAATTTATTGATTGACAGATAGTATATATAATATATAGGGTTTAAATATAAAACAAATAGCGAAATAAATGTAGATAAGTTATGAGTAACACGGTAGCGTCCAAATAGCGTCGCCTATCTCTGAGACACCATATAGCGTCTCTTTAGAGCCGACAGACATGCGACGCTAGTTTCGTGTCTAACGACGTCGACGCGAGAACGGCGCTAGGTGCTGCCGCGGATTTCCGCTTCATGGCACGAAATAATAGCATCTGAATTACGCCAGTATTAGCGTCTATCTCCTGAATAGCTAGAAAGACGCTAATGAGAAGCTATTGAGAGGCAAGTAGCATCTCAAAATGGTGATGTAAAGTATACGCCATAAAGGCGCTAGTAGCGTCTAAATAGTGTCACTGCTATTGGAGACGCTACTTTGCGTCGCTAAGCGCAGATTTTCTTGTAGTGATTTAAAGAATAGAAAATTTATATATAATAATAAGATACAATAGGATTTTCATTTAAAGTGTGTAATAATTTTAACATCAAATCTTAAATTTATAATTTATGATATATGATTGTTATTTTTTTGTATAATTACATTTTGACATAGGTATATATTCAAAATATAATAGCTTAATTTAATATATCATATTAAATATAATATTTTATTACTATCCAGTCCGATCGGTTCGACCGATTCGACCTGAAACGAACACCTATCCAGGTCGTTGTTCGGTCCGGTCCTAACAACATTTACACAATTAGCATCGTTGGACACTTGAATTTGCACATTGACTAGATTTGCGGACATAGATCTGACCCACGCGTAAATCCAATGGTGAGTATGCAACAATGCATGCTCCTTTTCTCTTTATTTTAATTATTTTATATATATTTTATTTATGAGTATGATTTTTGCTTTAGTCCTACGATCTTGACAACAACTATTATTCATACCTTAAGCAAGGTTGCTAATTAACCTTGAATACATAACTATAGTCATTAAGTCTAAGAATTGTATATTTTATACCATATTTTGCTTTGTCTACTAAAGTTTTTTTTGTTACAAAAGTAACCCAAATATCTAGTAAAATAAAATATAAATTTTAAAAATAAAGGAGCATATAATTTGACAAGTTAATATTCTTCAACTTTATCCCTTTTTTCCCAACTCTATCTCTGAATTTTACTTTATAACTTGAATATCCTACAAGTATCAACTTAATTATTTCACCAACTATTTTTAATATGATATCATCAGTTTATCGATGTTGTAATCTATGTAGCACCTACTAATGCCTAATTTAAATATAAAAAATAAAAAGAATAAATAATAACAATAATATAAAAATTACTTAAAATTATCTTACAAAAGAGGGGGTGTCGCCCCCTCATCCTCTCCCGCCATCATTGGCGAGGTAGAGGGCATGCCCCCTGCTCGTGTAGTAGGGGGCCGATCCCTCCTCTCCTCTCCCATTTCCATCATAGAGCGACGCAACCTTATCTCAGTTGTCGCCTTGAGAGCATCTTTTCGTCTCGTGTTCCTCCTCACCAAGGCCGATAGCAATCAGAATGTTGGGAGGTTCTCGTCTCCCTGTTTATGTCATGGGGCATTTTCTCATGACATGAAGCATGAAGTCTAGCGGCATCAGTGTCGTTCAATTTAAAGCTCTCAACCGTTCAGCGTCGAATCATAGAACACATACAGTCATTCTGCATTGCATAATATTATAAAGTACTAAGTTATCCCCCTTAAGGCATTTATCTTGTAAGTCCATCCTTATGAATGTTCTAAGTTACGTGGCATTACCCGTAGGGTACATCTTTTATATTTTTCATTTTGTAATAAGACTTCTATACTTACGGTATATTGGGAGGAGTTCACTATTACATTATGAGGCCATATGTATGTTATATTTCATCATATTTAATACAAGTAAACTTTTCTTAATTCTAGTGTCTGACCTTGAGCGTGAGGTGACAACCCACATCGGTGTCCCTACTCGACATTCCGTGGTTCCTCGGCTGTCTCTTATTAGTGCCTCAGCGCGCTAATGCCACGGACCTATGATGAGTAGTCCAACACTCTGATTATGTCTGTGATCGAATGCGTATAAGAACAATTTTCAACATAGTCGTCTCGATCATAAATCTTTCACCGATACTCAAATTAGGTTTGGCTAGGTGCATATACGTCTAGTCACTGCACGAGATTTAGTATCCGAGAATAACCCCATGACAAGTCGTATGAAAGCTAGGTTCATCCTGCTAGGATCCACGTGACGATGATTCGTTTGTGTCATCGCGAAATACCCTGACGTAGGAAAAGTGCTTCCGCTCAAAAATTCCACTACGCCCAGGTGCACTAGTACCATGGTCTCTGATCATGAATGCCAACAAGGAAAGTTTGACAAACCTCTTCACCGCATGCCCAGACGTGCCCCCCAGTAAGTTCCTCATACACCAAAGGAACGTCTACCATACATTATGACGGTGAAGTGATCGTCCCACCTAATTGGGACGGTCATGCGTTGCTCACTCGAGTATACCACCACCCCAGGTATAGTCGGGAATCTTAAAGTGCCGCGTCAAGAAGAGTGTCCTCATGCTATGCCATGATAGTATTACGTTACTCATAACACGAGTTCGCATAACACAGTAGCCGTATAACTCGAGTACTTGTGTCGGGAGGGAAAGAGAGAGTGAGAGAGAGGGAGGGAGGGAGAGGGAGAGGGTCGCCGGCGGGAGAGGTTCGTCCAAAAGGGAGAGGGTCGCCGGCGGGAGAGGTTCGTCCAAAAGGGAGAGGGTCGCCGGCGGGAGAGGCTTGTCGTCCGGTCGGGAGAGGCTCGCCGACAGGAAGAGGGAGAGAGAGAGAAGAGGGGGAAAGAAATAGAGAGTGGGATAGGAAAAAGTTTATATATATATATATATATATAGGTGGAAAGATGAGAGCGGAAAAATGAAAAAAATAGCAGGATAGTAAAATTTTAATTACCGACGGATATGACCGTCGAAAACTTAGCAAATATTAATCATATATATTATCATGATATATATATATATATGAATATGATATTAATTATTTCAAAAATTACCAACGATCGTGATCATCGAAAATTATTTAATTATAATAATAAAATACTATATTTAGTTATATATAATATTTATTTTTTAATTTATTTTTGATGGTCTGGAATGTCGTTAATTAAATTAATAAAAGACTTTTTATATTATACTATTTTTCACTTACCAACGATTTGAACTGTCACTATTATTACCGATGGTCGAAACTGTCGAAAATTATGACGGTTCGGACTGTCGCTAATTATATTAATAAAATAATAAAATACTCCTTATATTATATTACTTTTCATTTACCGATAGTCGGAACCGTCAGAAATTGTGACGGTTTATACTGTCACTAATTATATTAATAAAATACTTTTTATATTATATTATTTTATATTTACCGATGGTCAGACCGTCGAAAATTGCGAGGGATAGATATCCGTCAGAAATTTCGACGTTCCTAATCGCTGAAAAATAAATAATAATATAATAAATTTAAAGATGGAATTTCGGACGGGCCGCACAGCTCGGCCCGCCGCCAGCCCGCCTAAAATCCGTGCTGGCTCGGCCCGGCACGAATACGGCCCGCGCACGAAAAAATGGGCCGTGTCGTGCCATACCGTGTCGGGTCGCCCATCCGCACTGTTGGCACGACACGGCCCGGGCACGGTAAACACGGATCCAGCACGACACGGCCCATTTTGGCACGGATTATTTTTTCAACGTTCAAACACGGACCGCATAATACAAGCACGGTCCGTGTTAAGAAGAGGACAACGGCCGATCAAACACAACCCATTTTTTTATTTTTAAACGAGATTTATGATTTGACAACACAAACACGGGTGCGCGATTGTGTGGTCAAAAAGTTCAACACGGACCGTGTCAGTTTCAACACGGACTGTGTTGGAGAATTTTTATTCCATTCATCCGCCTATAAAAGGCACGTCCGATTTCATTCCTTCTCCACACCTCCACTCGAAAATTCCTCTACTTCCATTCTTTCAAGTCTTCCAATCTTCCATAGTGCTTTTTTTGACTCTCTCTGCCTCTCTCACACTAAGTGACTCAGTCGTTCTGCATTTTTCTTCTCTCCATTCGTGCTCTGCTCTCAAACTCTCTCACTTTTAATTTATATTTATATTTATATTATAATATTTATTTAGTAGTATTTTTATATTATTATTCACTCTTAATTTCTTATATATAACTGCATAATGGACCCGCGAGATCCCTTTCGTCTCTATGGTGATTTTGCTGCTTATTCGCCTTATGGACCACTACCTACATATCCATATGATACACCATATAATACTAATAGTAGTGGTGATTCTAATTCTTTATCAGCACAACTAAGTGGCAATTCATCAGGTTATATGGAAACTGCGGCGCCATCAACTAACTGTCCAATTACTCCAACTACATATGTTAATCTTCCTGTCATTCCTAATCTTAATACTGCTTCAAGTTCTGCAGGTTCCGAAGGAGATTGTGCAACTGCGACAACGACACCTCCAGGTCCGTCAAGCTCAGATGCTCTCACGCAAGGTGAGATAATTGGTAAAAAAAGAAGAACATCAAAGTTAACTAGTGAAGTTTGGAATTATTTTGAAAAAATTATAGATGAAAATGATCCAAAAAAAGATAAAGCTATTTGTAAATTTTGCAAGGATAGTTATGCTACTGCCTCTTCTTTGGGCACCGGTAGTTTAAAATGACATTTAGAATCGCATCCTATAACTACTAGAGAATAATTTTTAGCTGGTCAATTACCGCAACAGACTCAACTAGTTGCACCCGGTCGTGGTACTGTCGGGAGCTCTTTATTTGCTTATAATCAAGAAAATATGCGTGAAGGTTTAGCTAGATATGTTATACATGCAGAAATGTCTTACACATTTGCTGGAGATGAAAAATTTTTATATTATCAACAAAATTATGTACAAGGTGCCT
This sequence comes from Pontederia crassipes, assembly GCA_030549335.1. Lineage (NCBI taxonomy): Eukaryota > Viridiplantae > Streptophyta > Magnoliopsida > Commelinales > Pontederiaceae > Pontederia > Pontederia crassipes. Next base: position 46,316,408 of record CM060190.1, read on the forward strand.
TTCGAAATGTTAGTAGAAAAACTGTTAAAAAAGATTCGATTAAATTATATTGTAAGAAGAAAAAATGAACTAATTAATTATTTTTTAGATTCTAAATTCATGTATAGTTTGACTAGTGACATATGGACTTCTTTAAATGGTGATGGTTTCTTATGTGTTACAGTTCATTGGATTGATACAAATTGGATAGTGCAAAAAAGAATTATTGCGTTTAAAGAAATTGAGCATCCTCATAATGGTTTGCAAATTGCCAATGTGATAGAAAAAGTAATTAACGAATATGGTCTTAAAGAGAAAAATTTTTGTCTTACTCTTGACAATGCAAGTGCTAATAATTTCGCTGCACAATTTTTAATTCAAAGATTAAATCCTCCTTTAAATGGAATTCTTTTTCATCAAAGATGTGCATGTCATATTATTAATTTGTGTGTTAAAAAGGGATTAAAGGTAGTTGTTAGAGTACTTGAAACTCTTAGAACAGTTATTGTAAATCTACGTCACTCTGAACCTAGGAGACAAATATTTAAAGAAATTTGTCATCGTTATAATATTTCTTATAGAAAATTAAACACTGATGTGTCTACGAGATGGAATAGTACTTATGACATGCTTAAATTATGTATTCCATTTAGACATGTACTCGATAATTATATTTTAACTGTGATACAATGTCCAGTAGCTCGAATTACTGATGCAGAATGGGATGTTGCTAATGTAGTTATGGAATTGTTACAAGTTTTTTATAATGCTACTTTAGAGTTATCTGCCATTTATTCTCCTACTTCACATTTAATAATTAATCAACTTCATGAAATGACAAGTTCATTTAATGAAAAACGTGAATTATCAAATGATTTTTCTGAAATAATTTATTTGATGGAATCAAAATTTTTAGAATATTGGAATAATTTGCCTCTCAGGAATTTTAACAATGATGATGGAACCTAGATTTAAAGGATCCGGTCCTAAATGGTACACCACAGAGATTAAGAATTATTTTCCCGAACAATATATAAGAAGTCATCCAGAATTGCAAACTGACAATTTTATTAATCCATATCATGATTACGAAAATATAATAAATAACTTATATAATATTTATGAAGTAAAATTTGGTGTACGTAGAGAGCAAGCATCTTCATCATGTCCACCAGTAGCACCCAGACCTTCCAATAATAGATCATTTTCTATATTTATGTCCTCTATTAGGGGGGCACATCAAGAGGCTCGGATGAAGGTTCATTCAATTCAGCTGCCCCTTTGTATAATGAACTGCAAGATTACTTATCACGTCCAAATGAATGTGATAGTGAAATCGTTGTCTTGACCTGGTGGAGATTAAACTGTCGTACGTATCCAATTCTCTCCGCCTTAGCTTGAGATCTTATAGTTGTTCCGATGTCTACAGTGGCATCAGACAATGTTTTTCTGCAGGTTCCAGAATTTTGGACGAGAGAAGAAATAGAATGAACTCTAAGTCGGTAGAGGTTTGTATATTATTAAAAGATTGGTTTGATGCAATACTCGAACACAAGGTCAGGAATCCATATTACCATACATAGAAGATGATGATAAAACGCACGTCTCCTCCGCTTATAATTCTTCATAAAATAATTGTTTGTACAAGATGTAATTTTTAATTTTTTGTAATTGTGCATTTATTGATTATTTCATAATAATCAATAATAATAAAACATTAAAACTTCCGTGGACGTAGGCTAAAATAGCCGAACCACGTTAATCTCGATGTCCATTACTATTTTTACTATATAATAAATTAGTACTTAATTATCTATAGTATAGTAGTATACTACCTAAGTACCTAATTATCCATACTACTTATGCATTATACAATAAATTATATATAATGTAGTACAATAGTACTAATGTACTATATATTATATTCTCTCTCTCAAACTCTCACTCTCACTTTGGGTAGAATACTAGAATACAATTAATTACTAATATATATTTATTAAATACATACCAATTACTTTTATATATAAAGTTATAACTTATAACTTATTAGTTACTACTCAAAACTCAATTAATCATTTTACAAATTTATTTACTTAATAATTATAAATTAAGGACTTAATGTATTTGAAATTTTAACTATATAGTAATTATCAATTGTATATTATAGAATAAATAATAATACTTGTTATACTCTACTCTATTCTATAATAATTTAATAATTAAATTTATTTTATTATTTAAAAAGTTGAAATTGAAAAAAATGGGCCGTAGACACCAGACGTGCGGCTCGACGAACCCTGCTCGATCGACAATCAGACCTCGTTAGGACGTGCCTTGGACCCCGGCCGTACACGCCCCGGATGCACAACGAAACACCCGCCCAGGAAGAAGAGAGGGAGGCTAAGAGTTTAGAGGAAAACTAGAGAATATTATTGAGCAATCTCAGATTATCTAGGATGGTCTTACAAGTTTTGATTACATGTCTTTTTATAGTGCACAAGAGAAATAACTCCTAGTCTAAGTTAAGGACCTAATCCTATTAGGCATGCAAGCCCTTCTCTAGAAAAACCTCCTTGGAGTAGGAGTAGAAATCAACTTCCTGAAGTCCCTTGAAGAAGCTCGGCCAGCCTCAAGTCCCTCCTGGACTCAAACTGGGTCGGACGCCCACCTGGTGCCCGCCATGCCTTGGGCGCGCCCTGATTGTCCAGTTCGAGTCCCACTCGGACTAGGACTCCTCCAGGCGCCCCCTCTGGTCTTCAAGTCCTCCAATGATTAGATCTTCAACTCCAAGTGGCCCTCGATCCAGAAGGAAGCTCCATCCGCGCTCAAGTCCTACTCGACTTAGGAGTGGCCCGAATTCCTATTCCTAGTAGGAGTAGGAATCCTTCCGATCCTGCACTTCTCCATGCGCTCGTCCTCCTACTCATGATAGGAGTCCAAGTCTTCACCTCCAGAAGCTCCTCCCTCCTCGTCGGACCTTCGGAGTTTTGGACGACTACTATTCCTACTAGGAGTAGGAATCGTCCCGGCCGCGCTTGCCTCCTCGCACGCGTAGCCACACCCCCTCGGGGCGCGCCCTTCAGTGGGTGGGAGTGACATCCTTCCCTACTAAAGTTATTGCCGTCCCCGACAATTCCGGTGCACCTCTTGAACTTGTCGGTGTGCTCATGTCGTTCACTAATCCTCGTGTTTCCACCTCACGCCCAGAGTCTTCTGCATCCCCGTAGAATCTCTTCAGCATGTTCACGTGGAACACTGAATGGATCTGTCGCAGTTCTTTGGGAAGATCCACCTTGTAGGCCATCGTGCCTACTCGCTTGGTGATGACGAAGGGACCCTCGTACCTTCTCAACAAGCCTTGGTGCAGGTTCCTAAGTGCTTTGAACTGTCGCGTTCATAACTTCACAAGAACCTTGTCTCCCACCTGGAACTCGACATGCCTCCGCTTTTGATCAGCGAACTTCTTCATTTTGCGCACCGCTTTGTCCAAGATAGCCCTCGACGCCTCGAGGTTGTCCTGCCAGCCCCGCGCCACATGATACGCTGCCGGGCACCTCCCCGCGTACCTGGACGCTAGCCCTGCAGGTGTCACTGGCTGCCTCCCAGTGACGATCTTGAACGCACTTTGTTGCATCGCCTCGCTCTTCTGCATGTTGTACGAAAATTGTGCAACGTCCAAGAGCTTGGCCCAATCCTCCTGATTGGCCGCAACAAAGTGCCTCAGATAGATCTCCAGAAGATGGTTGGCCCGCTCCGTTTGGCCATCCGTCTGGGGGTGGAAAGCTGTCGAGAAGCGCAGCTCCGTCCCCAGGAGTCGGAAGAGCTCCCTCCAGAAGTGCCCCGTGAACCTCGGATCACGGTCACTGACGATGATCTCAGGTACGCCCCAGTATTTTACTACATGCTTGACAAACAAGCGGGCGACCTCTTCCGCCGAGCAATGCTTTGGAGCTGGGATAAAAGTCCCATACTTGAAAAACTTATCGATCACCACCATGATCGATCCCGCTCCCCCAGATTTAGGCAAGGCTGAGATGAAGTCCATGGTCACCATCTGCCATGAACGCTCTGGTACTGGCAAGGGTTCCAACAACCCTGCCGGCTTCTTCTGCTCAAATTTGTCCTGCTGACACTTGAGACATGTCCTCACATATGCCTTGACATCCTTTGTCATCTGAGGCCAGAAGTAGGAGTCCTCAACCAACGCCAAGGTACGAGCTGCTCCCGGATGGCCCGCCCATTTCGAGTCATGACAGTTCTTCAATATCGATCGTCGAAGACCCTCGCATTGTGGTACGTACAACCGACGTCCCACTGTGAACAACAGCCCATCTTCTATCCAGAATCATCGTGACTTGCCCTCCTCGACAAGTCGAAGCATCTCCAGAGCCTTAGGATCTTGCTTCAATCCCTCCCGGATGTGATCCTTGAAGTCCATGCGGATGGCGCTTATCGTCGCAAGCTGCGCCTTGCGACTTAGGGCATCGGCCATCATGTTGGTCCGCCCATCTTGTATTCCAAGACGTAATCGAACTTCACCAAGAAGTCTTGCCATCGTGCCTGCTTTGGGTTCAGCTTCTTCTTATTCTGAAAATACGATGTTGCTACGTCGTCCGTCTTCACAACGAATGCACTCCCAAGAAGATAATGCCTCCACGTGCGCAAGCAGTGCACCACCGCGGTCATCTCCTTATCATGGACCGGATAACGTTGCTCGGCCTCGTTGAGCTTCTGGCTCTCGAAGGTCACTGGGTGTCCCTCCTGCATGAGGACCCCATCCAATGCGAAGTTGGAAGGGTCCGTTTGCACCTCAAACGGCTTTCCGTAGTCGGGTAGACGCAAGCACGGCTCCTTCGCCACTGTGTTCTTCAGGCCTTCAAATGCCTCCACGCATTTCTCTGACCATACCCACTTCGCGTTCTTCTTCAGAAGATCGGTGAGGGGCGCAGTCCGTCGCGAGTATCCCTCGATGAACCTTCTGTAGTAGTTGGCGAGTCTCAAGAATGATCGCATCTCCGGAACGTTCGTTGGCAGCTCCCAGTCGAGAATATCTTGGACCTTCCCCTTGTCCATGCTGATCTTCCCGGCTTTGATGTGGTGCCCAAGGAATATCACTTCCGATTGGACGAACGAGCATTTCTCCAGCTTGACAAATAGCTCATTCTCTCGCAGCAGCCAGAACACCTCCCCGAGATGCTCCACATGCTCTGCCAGCGTCTCCGAGTATACCACTATGTTGTCCAAGTACACCATCACGCACTTATCCAATAGTGGGTGAAAGATCTTGTTCATCATCGTACAAAAGGTCGTTGGTGCATTCGTGAGGCTGAAGGGCATCACCAAGAACTCGTATGATCCGTACCGCGTCACACACGTCGTCTTGTCTTCATCCCCTTCCGCAATCCTCACCTGCCAATACCCTGATCTCAAGTCCAACTTGGAGAAGAACCTCGCTTTTCCGAGTCGGTCGAAGAGATCTCCAATCAACGGGATCGGGTACTTGTTCCGCACGGTGATCTTATTGAGTGCCCTATAGTCGATGCACATCCGCATCGACCCGTCCTGCTTCCTCTGAAATAGGACCGGCGCCCCATAAGGTGCCTTTGAGGGCCTAATGAACCTAGCTTTCAGCAACTCGTTCAGCTATTTCCGAAGCTCCTATAGCTCTGGAGGTGCCATGCGATACGGCCCCATAGCCGGAGGCTTCGCACCTGGCACCAGGTCGATGGCGTGATCGATATCTCGGCGAGGAGGAAGTCTTCTCGGTAGCTCTGGCGGCATTACATCCTTGTATTGCTCCAGAAGCCTTTCCACTTCCTCTGGGATGCCTTGAACCTTGAGCCCGGTCTCGTTGAGCTTCAAGGCAGCCAAGTAGGGGACCTCCTTTCGACGTATGCCCTTATCAAGTTGCATCGCCGAAAGCTCTTGGACTTCATGCTGGCTCTCGTCGTGACAACTTCATGCAAAGCTTCCTGAGATAGAAAACAAATCCCCTCCTAGGAAAGTCTCACCTCCCGGAATGCATATATGAACTCCATGCTCAGAACGAACCGATGGTCATCCATGTTGACGATCGTCATGGTGATCGCTCCTTCCCACTCCCCCACCTTCACGTGGATATTCTTGGTCGTACCAAGGATTGGCTGGGAGGCCGCGTTCACGATCTTGATCAGGCCTGACTCCTTGACATACCGAATGCCAAGTCGTGTCGTTTCCCTTGAATCCATGAAGTTGTGCGTGGCTCCAGTATCTACCAGAGCGGTCGAAGTGTGGCCATTCACTGTGACCTCCACGAACATCAGGCCCTTCGCGGTCTTCTTCACTTCCTTCGTCAGGAGCGATGCGGCAGCAGTCGTCAGCGCCATTATAGACCCCATGTGTGCAGCGCCTTGCTCGGTGTCCGCGGTAGATGCCATGGTCGAGAGCCCCTTCTTCGTGTCGCACTCCCTCGCGTAGTGCGGCCCTCATCTGACCGTCTTCTTGGCATCTCCCTTCGATGTCGTCGCCTTTTTATCTTGCTTATCGTTCTTCTTGCCACCTGCTCGGGCTCCGTCCTTCTTGGACTTGCCATGATCATTAGCACCCGCGCCAGGATCCCGGTTTGCTGAAAACTCCACCAAAGCTTCAGCAGCGACCAATGATCCGTTCATGGTCGTTATCCTCTGACGTCTCAACTCCTGAGCCGCCCATGGTTTCAACCCCCGCAGGAAGAAGAACAACCATGTCGACTCCTCCATGCTCCCGGGCATCTCCAACATAAGCGGTTGGAACTTTTCGATATATTCCTTCACGGAATCCGTTTGCTTGAGAGAGGTCAGCTTGTTCATAGCCACTTCTTGTGCATTGCCGGGGTAGAATTGCTTCTTCAATTCCACCTTGAAGTCTGCCCAAGACTCTATCGGAGTCTCATCTCCTTCCTCCATCCGACGCCACCACAAGAGCGCACCATCCATCAGGTAGCGCACGGCCATGTCGATCTGGTCCTTCTCGACCACGATCTTGCTCGTCTTGAAACCCTTTTCAAGACACCAAAGAAAATCGTCGATGGTCATCGCCCCCCGTGCACCATCATATTTCTTCGGTTTCGATCCCAAGAACTTGGGCACCGGGTCTTCGATCGCAGCCCGCCTGCATCGAAGAGAAGACCTTTGAGCAACAATAAATCTGTCTCCATGGCCTTCCACCTTGCATCCATAGCCTCCTCTATGGCTGCAACGCGGTTGGACAGCTCCTGGTGTAAGGCTCCTCCTTGCTCCAGTCAAGCTGTGTTCTCCTGCCGCGGCTTCCAAGATACGGACCGCCTCGTTCGTTTCCTGAAGACTTCGTTCCAGCGCCTCTATATTCTTCTCAATATGGTTGTCGGGATCTCGGACTTTGCTCGAGTAATCTTCTTCTTTTCCCCACCGTCCGCACCTTGAACTCGACCTCGGGTCGTGTCTTCGGCTTCCATCGAACGGCCTTTGCTCGAAGCACCTTCTTCTCCTGACATAGTCAGAACCTAAGCTCTGATACCACGTTGTCACGTCCTTATGCTTCGGATATGAAACACCAGACGTGCGGCTCGACAAACCCTGCTCGGTCGCCGATCAGCCCTCGTTTGGACGAGCCTTGGACCCCGACCATACATGCCCCGGATGCACAACGAAACACCCGCCCAGTAAGAAGAGAGGGAGGCTAAGAGTTTAGAGGAAAACTAGAGAATATTATTGAGCAATCTCATATTATTCAGGATGGTCTTACAAGCCTTGATTACATGTCCTTTTAGTGTCCAAGAGAAATAACTCCTAGTCTAAGTTAAAGACTTAATCCTATTAGGCATGCAAGTCCTTCTCTAGAAAAACCTCCTTGGAGTAGGAGTAGAAATCAACTTCCTGAAGTCCCTTGAAGAAGCTCGGCCAGCCTTAAGTCCCTCCTGGACTCAAACTGGGTCGGACGCCCACCTGGCGCCCGCCACGCCCTGGGCGCGTCTCGGACGCGCCCTGGCTGTCCAGTCCGAGTCCCACTCGGACTAGGACTCCTCCAGGCGCCCCCTCTGGTCTTCAAGTCCTCCAATGAGTAGATCTTCAACTCCAAGTGGGCCTCAATCCAGAAGGAAGCTCCATCCGCGCCCAAGTCCTACTCGACCTAGGAGCGGCCCGAATTCTTATTCCTACTAAGAGTAGGAATCATTCCGATCCTGCACTTCTTCATGCGCTCATCTTCCTACTCACGATAGGAGTCCAAGTCTTCACCTCCAGAAGCTCCTCCCTCCTCGTCGGACCTTCGGAGTTTTGGACGACTCCTATTCCTACTAGGAGTAGGAATCATCCCGGCCGCGCCCGCCTCCTCGCGCGCGTGGCCACGCCCCCTCGGGGCGCGCCCTTCAGTGGGCAAGAGTGACATGCGGGCCGCCCGACCCAGCACGACCCGGCCCGGCCGGCCCGATCAGGTCGGGCCTAGACCGTGTCGGGGTCGAAAATGGTCCGTTTTGCATGACACGGTCCGTTTTGAAAATGGGTCATGTCGGCATGACACGGCCCGCGGCACGGTCAAACACGGGTTGACCGACACGGGCACGGCACGACACGGCCCATTTTTTCATCTCTAAATAAATTATATAATTTATTATTTTCATTTTCGATGATTAACAATCGATTGTGTCCGTCGAAAATTCTGACGGATCACTATCCGTCGCAAATTACGACGAATTTTCATCTCTCGGAAACTGTCCGTTGGAAAATCCCAATTTCCTTGTAGTGACTGAATTACTTTATAGTTGAGCACCAACCACCATTGATGAATTGCTTGACGTCAAGATCACATTTTTTTCGTGCAACTGTACTAATTCAATCTTAACTAATTTTGATTTAGAATTTAATATAAAGATACAGTTTTCTAGTAATGCTAAGAGATCAGGCTAATTATTGCAAATATTAATAATGCATATGTAAAATTAAGCTTACCAAGTAATATAGTCCCTTCCTACAATTCAAAACAGTTTCATGTCTTTATTTCTTGATGCGACTATGCTTGGTATTAGTTGTAATAGTATTATCCAGTCACCAGTTTTGTGCTAATGGTCCTTGTCAGAAATATGAAACATGTTATACATATATGAAACTATCCGTCGGAAATCTTGTAGTGGACCGACCCACCACCACCAGCAGTTTCTTATATGTAGATATCTAAGGCTAATATATGATTTCGCCCCTCCGGCCCTCCCAAATAAAGCTAAGAACGATTATAATATACAATATTTATTAATATTTTATTATGTGCTTACAAAAGAGCTTGAGTGTCCTGATTAATTAAGTTAAAATTATTCAATTAACAACATACTTCATTTTTATTTAATATTATATTATTGTTATTGTTTTTATATTATAAAGTTGACCACCATTAAAAACTTATGGGTTCGTCTGATAGATATTGTGCATGGAACGAATCTACATAATTTCTTTTTTAAAAAATATTTGCAACTTTTCACCTTGATTTATTTAAAGTAATCACGATAACATGTCATAATATTTTTTTAATCACATATTTTAAGTGTTTCATATTTTGATTGTTACACATTTTCCTAATATAAAATTCATATATCTTTCCAAATCTGTTTCTTCATTTTAGTTTCACAAACTTTTTTATATTATATATTAATTTTCATATCAAAGCATTCATTAATGAATAAAAAAATCGAGTCATAAAAGATATGTACTAAGAAACTATATATAAATGCCATCATTTTTCTAATAAATGCATGTAATTGAGACAATTAAATACTATATAATTGATACAATATTGTTATGTATGGTTCATTGTTGTCCCTCTCATATATATATATATATATATATATATATATATATATATATATATATATATATATAGTTACCACTATTGGCAGAGATTTAAACTTTTTTTCAAGAAATATAACTATCTATTGAAATAGCATTGAGAATTGTCTGCATACAATATTTGAACAAGATCAGACGATGGGTCGTTATTCCAAAAAAATATCAGAATATGCATATTTTTCAAAACGAGCAAGGTAATAGCCGCAAGATTGGATCGTCTATAAGGCAAAGGGTCCACTCCTCAAAAAATGACGATGCAGAGATTTAAAGTTTAACGCTCTATACATTGAACTAAAGGCTACTAGCCTTCTAAATACCAAGGTTCACCCAACAAAAAGATACTTCCAAAAGATATTAGTGCAAATAATTTATGTATATATGTATTTATAGGCACACGAGTTGAATGGCGTGTAAATATGTAACATATTCCACTAGCTAATTATAACTTATAAGGTCCTTATGAGTTATGATCGATCCTAGATAAACTTATCATATTTAAATTTTGAGAATTTGCAGACATTATTATTTATTTACTTTCATAACTAATATTGTAACTTTCACTTATCTCTATATTGCACCATTATTTCTTTAGCATCATCCATAACCTTCAAAGTTATAATTAGCTATAGATATCAAAAGAATGAAAAGTGACGCGTAAATCCTGCTGGCACACGCTTCTCTCAGCAAGCGCTACAACAAAATATGTTTATTGGACAAAAAAATTTGATTTCAAACTCATCAATTTTGGTCCCTATTTTTTTTCGGGACAAAAATTTTTTTGGCTCCCAGTGATTCCTAAAAGCTTTAAAAGTTTTGAGAACAAAAAATTTTATGTTGGATCTCAAAAGTATCACTTTTAGATACTAATCTATTAGTCCCTATAAAATTATGCAATGATCTCTAATAACTACTTTTGGTCCCAAATCAAAATAGTTTTGACAATAAAAAAATCAAATAATTGACACTAAAAAATTGGCTCCTAATAATATACTTTTAGAAACCTAGAAGTTGGTCCCTAAGAACATATTTATAAAGATCAACATGTCGGTCCTCGTATATATTTATCTCCAACAATGTACTAGAAGTCAATTTATGAATTTCTAAATTTACAGACATTAAACAATAAAAATTAAGATGCAAAAAGGATTTCAGCCACAAAATTTCATATTCCTCCTTGATTCACTACAAAAGTAATGTTTAAAAAATATTAGAAGTGTCATCCACAAAACTTCGTATTACCCCTCTATTCACAAATCTTATGTAATTTGTTTCTGCAACACATACTTGAAGACTTCATTAAGAGCTCAAGCAGTACTTCCGAGCAATAACAAACAATAACAACAAAGTCTTATCTCACTAGGTGGAGTCGGCTACATGGATCATACGACGCCATTCCGCTCTACTATTCGTTGATCTATGTTCATGAGATTCGACAGGATTTTACACTGGCTGTCGGAGTCTAACACAACTCTCCTCCTTTATCCGGGCTTGGGATCGACTATAAAACATAGGCGAAATTTCAAGCAGTACTTCCAATTCCAAGAACTGTAAATTAATCGTTTAACCATCCGGAAAGAAAAGCAAGAACACAAACTTCATTCCTTATCTTCAGAAATCATGAGAATGCTGAGATTTGTCTGGCTACCATACTCTTGTGGTCCTCCTCCAGCAAGCAAGCACAGTGTCCAACTATCCAAGTAGTCCAGTTGACAGCATGCTGAGTTGCTACATGTCAGATATTTGCTTCTCAATGATGACCCATCGGTGGATGAACTCATGCATGGCTGTTTCAAGAAAAAAAAAAAAAGAAGACCAAAAGATTTTTATAACAAGGAAAAATCCACAAGTAACAAAGAAGTACTGGAGTGACATGGGACACTTGCTACATATCTTTTATATATATATATAAATTCTAGTTAGGGTCAAGGATAACAGAGCTCACCATATTTTCTTGGATTGGCCACAAACTGGATTGTTGGGTCGTCGTCTTTTGCGTATCTAGACCTTGTCCAGGTATACTTAATCTGTAATAAAAGTTATCTCAAGTACACAAATAAATTCAAATTACATATTCCAGCATTCAGATGTTCAAAATGGAAATTATCATAAAAAAAACTAATAAAAACACTACTAATAAAACTATCAGTGCACTTAGACCTTATGATTTCATAGTTAAGCTAATCAGAAGCTCTCATGAACGAGATCAGATATACTTTTTGGTGTCGGGTTCTAGAATATCAAGCCAAACATTAACGATATGAATGTTGTGAAGAAGAACCTCACAACAGTGTATGGAGGATTCCTCGAGTATGACCAGTGCTGCTTCCAGAGGCAGGCCATGCATTGCACTACAAAATGTTGTGAATATTTTGTCGGGAAGTGCAGATCTCTGGAACCAGGAGGAGGAACATTGAGTTCCTTAATCAGGCTCTTGTTTCTCCTGAAAAAGACCATCCGTTTTTGAGATAAAATTAATTCAATGTCGCAACATATGAAATTATGAGAAAAGAGGATTGTGCTAAGTCTTTTTGGTTCATAAACCAATGCTACTCACTGTGCTAAGACTTACTGAATAAAATATTTATTCAAAAAAATATTGAATAAAAGGATAACAATTAACAAAGGTAGTTCTGAATCTACTAAAATAAAAAGTGACAGGGGAGAATCATGCAACAGATGCTAGAAAAATAAAAACCCATCGCCCATTGATCATGCTGTAGCAAGAACTATCATCAAATAGTGCTTTGTAGGATGAACATGTATGAACAGCCTGCATGCAATTAGTCCTCCGGAGACTCCCACCACCATATCATTTTATTCTTAAATAATACTATGGAACTATATCTTGGCCAATTAAGTATTTAGTTAGTCCTCATTTATGATTACTATTTAAGGTCTGCGCCTCGATCCCCCAAAATGAATTGCCAGCTGCACAGTGGAGGATGACATAAGAAAGGTTGAGCTTGATAATTATAATTGATTAATATCACTTACTTAACAGGAATTCATGCTATGATAAGTCATATTATTATAGATATATATATAAGTTGATTTCAGCTGACGCATGCCACATTAATTATCCAACCACCATATAATTAATCCTGCTCAAAAGTCAGCTCACATTCATTTAAAACTAAAACAGAATATTTATTTATAAGATAATAACTTGTGTTTTATTAGTTTTTTTTTCAGGTTGCAACTTCAATTTATTAATGTGCAAAAAGGAAAAGAAGTGAAAAAAGTAAAGGCCTAAAACTACAACATCAAAATGAGCACTTAGCATTGTGTTACAAATGTGGTAACTTTTATAAAACTAATAATCAGTCTCATAAAAAAAATATTTTGAAAAAAAAAAACAGGATAGATTCTGAATCTGCAATGAAAGATTTGTGTGCACGAGGCTTACTCTGTGACCCTTCAAGTTTATGGAAAATAAAAATGAATACTAATAGTGGATTATAAAATCAGAATGAATGCTAATACGGAAAATCAGACAATAACAACAACAAAATCTTATCCCACTAGGTGGGGTCGGCTACATGGATCATACGACGTCATTCCGCATTCGTTGATCCATGTTCATGAGATTCGACAGGATGATGTTGATGTTTGCCCACACAAGCTTCCTTTGTCACAAATATTTGAGTTGTCTTGCAATCTATGGCCACATAAAATCGAAAACTATCAGAATGAAAAAGATTTGTTCAAATGAAATCTCAAAACAAAAATTAGGAAAATCTTTAAAATAAAACAAATATTTGAGTTGCATATTACAGGAGCATGTCTTGATGTGGCAAGGCAAGTTTCAGCCTTGAGGTATAATCAGATAGAGAAACATGAGAGCAATGCAAAAGCCTTTAAATCTAGCACCACTGAAGCGGGCACCAAAGATATCGAAGAGCATTTTAGACGGGTTTCATTATGATCTCCTAACACCCTCCATCCATCATGCCAAAAATGTAAACCAAATATAGGGGCAAAACTTGTTCATCCAAAAAGAACACGTGCAGCAGTTGACTGCAAATTATAGATAGAAAGAAAACACAAAAAAAAAGAGAGGAAAGGACTGAATTAGCAAAAGACTATAACCTTTGGATGTCAAATTTTACACAAGAAAATACCAATGCTGAACAAGTTTGTGCTCGCCTCAACCAGATTGGTTGGAGAAGGTTGAACAGTTCTTTTCAAAAGATAAACGGGAGTGATATGAAGTGCAATTTTAAAAGTAATATGCTTCAAGGTTCAAAGGATCTCGAGTGCTCAATCTGCAGTTTAATCTGTTTTCCTTAATAGAAACTTCAGGCGGAATTTGTTTCCTGCCTATTGCAAATGAGAGTGATTGAATCTAGAAGGAAAAAAATCTGGAGCGAATAATTTCGACCGATTCCATTTTTTTAATGATAAAAATGCTTGTAATTTCTCTTCTTATAAATCCTCTGAAGTCTGAGTAACTAGAAATGTCTGCACGGACAAAAGGTAGAAATAAAAAAAACACAAAAAAAAACCACACACAAAAGACCAAATCTGAGTTCGATCAAAAAGGACGAAAGCTGAGTTAAATCAAAAAATTGAGGGGACGACATTAGCTGTTTCTTATGCGGCTTTACACAGGCAGGGATACAATGAGAAGAATGAATGAAAAAGCACTCTCGTACTAGGATTAGGAGGTTCTCTTAGCAGCTCAAAAATCATGTCACCGTGTGCTTAACAATAAGAAAGATCAAATGTCAAAAGTGGATACATTGGTGTCACAGCATGCCACTGGAAGTTGTTCCAGAGGTAGTCGGCGACTTGGCTGGCGTCGTCGGTGGACGCGAGGTCGTAGCTCCCTGCTCCTCCTCCAAGGGAGAGCAACACCTTGTCGCCTTGGCTTTGGCACGCCTGCACGTCGTTGCTCAGGCTGGTGCAGCCGCCGGACGATGGGTCGCAGTGGTCGGCGAGGTTGATAGTGTGGGTTTGGCCGCAGCCGAAGGTGGACAGGAAGGCCACGATCACGAAGTTGTAGAGACCACGATGCGGACGTCGTAGGGATCCTAGCAGGTGAGGGATGCCGGACGATCGACGTGAGGGCAAGCGGATCGGGACGACCAGCAAAGCGACGGTAATAGGGAAAGGCCAAAGGGAATTAGGGCAGAAAAAAGGGAAAATGAGGCACGAGACACGCGACATATTATTCGGGCAAAACACCTTTGTAAAAAGGGAATTAGGGCAAAACATTTTTAAAAAATAAAATAAATAAATATTTTGGGATCACTCAAATCAGTTCCTAAAATATATTATTTAGGACAAAAGTATCGTTAGTGCCTAAAATCAGTGCTTATGCAAAATTATTAGACACCAATATCATAATTGGTTCCTATAATATTTGCATTGGACACAAATTTAATTTTTGTCTCTAAAAATGTGAAACATTTGAGTCCATTTGCATAGGATAAATATTTTTTGAGATTCAAAATTAATTGGTCCCTGTGTTATAGTCCCTAAATGTTAATTTTTTTTGTAGTGAAGCATTTGAACACTCCTTGAACCCTATATACATATATGTACATAGATCCATATACATATGCAATATAATTATGCATCCATAAATGACGTTATACATATGCATATTTAATATATTTTATGTAAATTGATTAATGCAAACATTTAAAACTTAAGTTTATTCATTTATTTGCCATCCTCAATTTTTCTTTGAAAAAGAAACTAGTTGCGGGAGTAGAAAGAGAGGAGAAAGAGGTGTGCTGGAGAGAAAGAGATGTATGATGTTGCCATGCCAAAGTTATAATTAGCTATAGATGCCAAAGTTATATTTGGCATGCTATTACGCGGCAATTTGAGAGGGATAGAGATGTATGATGTTGCCATGCCAAATATATTATTACATACTTCATATATTTTGAAAAAAACCTGGCCCCTTTCATATTTTTTTCTGGTAGGTCTTCCATGATTACAAGACTAGTTACAATAAAATGGCGTGATCTTCGATTGCGATTGAGATCAATTATTACATGTCACCTAATGTGGGATCCATGTGTCTCTAGTGCGAGATATTACAATATGTCGAAGCCGCCTTACAGGAAGGTGCGAGAATCGAGTCAGGAGGGGACAAATATCAATATGATAAAGTTTTCCTCTATGAAAACTAAACTCGAAGATAATTTCTGCAGGTGATCCATACAAGAACGTGTGTTACACCAAGATGCGTGGTCAGCTTGGTGTCTGCCCATAGGACTCACGTAAAACAAATACAACTGATGCTTGCATGCATGCATGCTACTTTGCTAATAAGAAAAACGCAGTATGCGCTACCTAATTTGACCAAGCCAGAACAAATGGGACGAAATGGCAGCCGCCGGCACGTTCCTTCATTATCATATACATATATATATACACCATGCATATGAAGGGTTTCTTCATATCAACTCCATCCACATATCCTCTAGTTATATACATAGCCACGTCCTGCGGCAAGGAGGAGAAGAACACAATTTGCTTCAACGAGAGCGCGGCAGGAAGCTCTCCCTTTTTCTTTACTACATACACGTAGTAAGGAAACAAACATGGCGCTTCTCAATTTGGCGGCGTTTTGGTGCATGACCATCCTTTTTGGCATGGTCTCAACAACTTGGGCTTCCCTCGAGGTTGGCTTCTACCGGCAGACGTGCCCGGCGGCCGAGCACATTGTCCGGCACGCTGTGACTCATGCGGTTGCTCAGGATCCTGGTCTTGCCGCTGGCCTTATCAGATTGCACTTTCATGATTGCTTTGTGAGGGTAATGTCACATCTCTGCTTCACGTACTCACTAATATCATTCGTTTAAGTCAACAAAATCTTCATTCATATGACATATAGAATAAAATCTCTTAACAATTCTTTTTACTTGATCAGGGATGCGATGCTTCTGTTCTATTGGATCCTACTGACGGAATCCGTGTGGAGAAGCAAGCAAGGCCAAACTTCCCGAGCTTACGTGGTTTCGGGGTCATCGACGCAGCGAAGGCCGCCCTCGAGGCTCGCTGCCCGAGCACTGTCTCTTGCGCAGATATCTTGGCCTTTGCCGCGCGCGACGCCGCGTACCTCGCCGGCGGCATCAAGTGGCCTGTGCAGGCCGGGCGACGCGACGGGAGGATCTCCCTCGAGACGGAGGCCCTTGCGAACTTACCAAGTGCAAACGCCACGGCCTCCATTCTGCAAGACAACTTCCAAAAGAAAGGGCTGTCCCTCGATGAGATGGTGACGCTCTCCGGTGCCCACTCCATCGGCCGCACCTTGTGTGGCCCCTTCGCCAGCAGGTTGTACAACTTCAGCCCCAGCCAGCCGCAAGACCCATCGCTCGACCCGGCCTTCGCCGCCTACCTGAAAAAGAAGTGCCCTCCATCAACGTTGGACCCCAATGCCAACGACCTGTCGAGGGTGATGCTGGACGTGAAGACGCCGTACGCCCTGGACAACCAGTACTACAAGAACTTGATGAAGAACAAAGGAGTGCTCATTAGCGATCAGACGCTGCAGACGAGCCCCCTCACGAAGGATCTGGTGCGCTACGACGCGAAGCATGGATCGGACTGGGCTGCTAAGTTCGCAGCGGCAATGGTGAAGATGGGCGCCATCGAAGTGGTCACTGGAAATGATGGCGAAGTCAGGAAAATATGCGGAGTGGTGAATGCATACTAATCTTGTTCAGGTCGCAAATCAGGCTGTTGCTAATTCACTAGTGCTCTGAATAAAAACTAAGTTGTCATCTAGTATTCAATTTAATTTGTTTGTCAAGGTCTCCTTATCGATCCGTTTGCTATTTGTTTGTGCATGTATGTTGAAAAGTGTTTAATGAAATAAATAAATGAATTCTGACACCCTTATGCAAAGTTATCATGGTGCAATTGTGCGCTAGAAAGAGGCTGTCTTTCTTCAATTTGAAGTGAACTAAGCTTTTGCTTTGGTAGCCAGCAGGTTACAAAGTATTCATTGGCTCTCGAGAGTTGACTTATTATCGTAAAAAATCATGTAATTCCATTGCAAAAATAATTGATTTTATTATTATTAAAATGAACAATAGCATACATATTAATTGCCTCTCTAGACTAAGGTTGTTGAGATCTCGACTAGTAAAATTTTATAATCTCACGATTCTCTGACAAAAATGATCTTGATCCTATGCGATCTTCAATATAAGATCCATACCCCAATTTAGATTATGATTGCATATTGATTGTACAAAATTTGGTTGTATGTTACCTAACCTCTCTATATATATAGTTTGAGCAAAGTTTTATGACTATGTAATTATATTTTGATGATACAAATCTCAAAAAATTTAGAGTTACATTTAAAATGTCAAAAAATATAAATAAAAATGAGTTGTATTCATGCACTAAAATTTCAATTGATATTAGTCTATGTTCTCACAAATTTTATATTAAGAGGTGAATATCAAAGTTGCAGAGAATTTTATTAGTTTTTCATAGAATAGAAAATCATCTCATTTGAATAATTGTGCAAAAAGTTATGCTCAAAATAGTGCAGGACGATCAATACGACGGTCGAAGAAATTGATCGACCAATTAGGTATACTTGTCAGTGCACAAATCGCCCGATTCAATCAAATAGAATGACGAGAGTGGTCCGATCGATGGTCCGATCATGAAATCGGTCGATGACCAACTCAACAATGATTCAAGAAATGTCAAGACCATGTCGGTCGATGTACTGGTCGAAGGACCGGCCGATAAAATCACATAAATCGCGCAATGGTCATATTGACTGGTCGACTCATCCATAAATGCAGTCGATCGATCGTCGGCTATAATGAACAGTAATAGCTATTTTTTAAAGAGAAGATTATGCAATATTTTCTAGACGTGATCTGCACTTGAAGAAACCTATCAAAGGGGTGCAGAATCAATCAAGCAGGGGAAACATGAAGCATCAAAAGAAAAATCATTCTCTTAAAATTATTAAGCCATATTGTTGAATCTTTCCATCATTCTCTCTTCTTTTCTTGTGACTTTGATATTGTAAAAGAGAGAAACATGTGCTCAGAGATTTGGATGTGAGCTCCTCTGTAGAAGAGGTTTTATATTACCTCTCGCGGTAGAGAAAAGATAAACTTCATAGGAGAAGAGGTGTGACTTGCCTCACGAAGCAGAGAAAAGATGATGTGGTGAAAATGGTTTCTTCCTTGCCCCATTTGAAACAAAGAAGGTTTTTAGTGGAATCTCCGACGGTCTCGAGGTCGAGAAGTCGGAGCGGATACGTAGATCAAAGTGTGGTCGAACCTCGTCAAAAAATCACCATGCACATTGTGTTTGTCTTCCTTTCTCTCTTTCCTACTTTAATATGCATGTGATATGATCACTTTTGTGTCAGTTTGAATATTAATGAATCAATTTTAAGCTTCCACAATAATTTTCATAAAATCGGTATTTATGATTTAAAACACCAATTCATCTCTCCCTCTTGGTGCCTTGTGATCCTACATATATGATTTAATGTAGATGTCAAATGCTTTTCATGTGTCACGCTTTAAATAGGCTTTAAATATATTTTTTTATTTTTTCGATATCTTTTTTCATTAATAGTTTAGATTATCATTGATGATAACAAAAGCGTGATTAAAATAATCGAGAACAATTATATTCATCATTTTCAAAATTTTATGAACTTATGCATATTATTATCTTTCATAATAGATATAATCATGCTTTAACTTTTTACGTTATAAAACTTTTTTCCTATTATCAATGATTCTCTAAACTATCCATGAAAAAAGAAAACGAAAATAACAAAGAAAAGTATGTGTAAAATCACTCGACACGCACTTCACATGGAAAGTGCTTCACCCCGATATTATATATATATATATATATATATATATATATATATATATATATATATATATATATGAGAAATATTAGTATGGTACCACAACTCCATGATTGTCAATCAACAAAGGAGATGAAGGTGCGCCAGTTCGAGCGGTCGAGTGTTCGGTTCGCAGGGCCCGTTGTCCAATTCGTGATTAGCTCCATGTTCCTCCCGAACCTCCTCCACATCCCTGGCTAAAGCTTTCTCGAGACAGCAAAGAAAAGGGTGGCGTCGGCCCCCCCTCAGCAAGCTCGCTTGCAATCTCGCGGAGGGAGGTCGACGCCCCCATTTTCACTGTTGCGCTAACGCGCACAGAGAAGTCAAGAGTACATAGATGTAAGGTACGTGAATTGCTCGAACTTGTGAACCGCTGACTTGCCGCCCTCCGCCTATTGCCCTCCTTCACCGTTCGCCAAATAAACCTCAAACTGAACGATTGCCTCCTCGCAGAGTGCCCCCTCGGGATTTGCCGAACTAGACACCTTCCGCAAACCGATCAAACTGAATAATGATCCAATTGAATCACGCAAGATCCAATCTCCTTCGTCTATCTGACAGCTCTGGAATTGTGAGTGCATAGTGCTATCACAAAGATGTGGTAACACACTAATAATATTCTTATATTATATACAATAACATATATATTAGTTTACTATCGATACTTTGATGAGTACTGATTCCTTAATTAATTAAGAAAGGTGGCTATACAACTTATAGCAGTTGCATGAGTCGAAGGAGCATTTCACGAGTACAACATTTGACATTGGACATATCTTATATCCGTCAATTATGGACGTCATAAAAATTATTATATAATTAACTAGTTTTGTTATAGATTTGAACATAAATATACAGTTTTCTAGTAATGCTAAGAGATAAGGCTAATTAATACGAATGTTCATGCATTATTTAACATCTTATTTTCTTTCAAAACTACATAGAAAATTACAAATTCGTCATTATTTAAATTTCAAAGAGAAAAAGCAAACTCTTACGTACATGACAAGAATATTCATACTCCACTCTTTTTAACCATTTTTTCTATTATTTTTCGTTTTTTCTTCACATATCATTATATTATTTATTCTAATGACTGATCACCATTTATTGTAATTCAAACGTTTAGTTGAAAATATTATAGTTTAAAATAAGAAATAATTGATTTTAGAATACATAAGTGAATACTAAATTTCAATGGTTTATTCTTTTCAAAACCATTCTACAATCAAAGGGATAAGTATGCAACTCATATATCTTAATGCCATTGTTATAATTATCCTATGACAAAATTTTGTAACTCGTCTTATTTTCAAAATTATTTTACAATTAAAACAATTCTTATAATTTTGTAGTCTATGACAAAATACTTCATTCCCAGATCAAGTTTTAGGATGAATTAATTTGAATTCATCTATCCTAATATCATTATTGAACGTTTTCTAGGCCTCGCCAAATTAAATTCTAAAATTCCAAATAGATAATTACATAATGTTAATATATGTTGCAATAAACTTGGCCCCTTTCATATTTTCTCTAGTAGGTCTTCCATGAAGATTGGCTGCAAATGAAAGGATTCCTTCAATGCGATTGATCAGATATTAGCAACAAGACCAATTAAAACAAAATTCAACAACAACATCGATTATTACAACATGTCACCTAATACGTCACTGTTTTTTCATTAATGAAGCAGGCTAAGTCTGCATCGAAGCCACCTTAAAAGAAGGACTAGCGTGAATCGTGTGAAACAATATTTATAAATATTATAATTGTAAATATCAATATGATAATAAAATTAACGCTATCTTGACATGCTGTACTACCTCCATAGAAAAGAAAAGTATATATAATATAATATAATATAATATAATTCTACAATGAAGTACAAAGAGTAGTTACATTTTTTGAGAAAACTAAACCTAAATAATCTCCCATCCATACAAAAACGTGTTGCAATGCGTGGTATTTTCTCCAGTAAGAAAAAGCACACGTACGCTACCTAATTTGAACAAGCCAGAATATATGGAACGATTCTTGATATATTAATCTTATTATATTGCCTTGTCAACGTCTCGAGCACGAGGACTGACTAGGTAATACCTTAAAAACGATACATCCATCCACAGGCCCCTTCGCGCATATATATACACCATGCATATGAAGGGTTTCTTCAAATCATCTCCATCTATATATATCTCCTCTAGTTCATTATATACGTAGCCACGCCAAGCAAGGAGGAGAAGAACACAATTTGCTTCAACGAGAGAGCGCAGCAGGAAGCATTCCCTCTCTCTTTACTACATAAACGTAGTAAGGAAACAAACATGGCGGTTCTCAATTTGGCGGCGGTTTGCTGCATGACCATCCTTTTTGGCATGGCCTCGACAACTTGGGCTTCCCTCGAGGTTGGCTTCTACCGGCAGACGTGCCCGGAGGCCGAGCACATTGTCCGGCACGCTGTGAGTCATGCGGTTGCTCAGGATCCTGGTCTTGCCGCTGGCCTTATCAGATTGCACTTTCATGATTGCTTTGTGAGGGTAATGTCACATCTCAACTTCACGTACTCGCTGATATCATGTCATTCAATTTCATTAACAAAATTTTCATACATAATACGTATATATATAATTTCTTAGAAGTTCCTTTTTACTTGATCAGGGATGTGATGCTTCTGTTCTATTGGATCCTACTGACGGAATCCGTGTGGAGAAGCAAGCAAGGCCAAACTTCCCGAGCTTACGTGGTTTCGAGGTCATCGACGCAGCGAAGGCCGCCCTCGAGGCTCGCTGCCCGAGCACTGTCTCTTGCGCTGATATCTTGGCCTTTGCCGCGCGCGACGCCGCGTACCTCGCCGGCGGCATCAAGTGGCCTGTGCAGTCGGGGCGACGCGACGGGAGGATCTCCCTCGAGACGGAGGCCCTTGCGAACTTACCAAGTGCAAACGCCACGGCCTCCATTCTGCAAGACAACTTCCAAAAGAAAGGGTTGTCCCTCGATGAGATGGTGACGCTCTCCGGTGCCCACTCCATCGGCCGCACCTTGTGTGGCCCCTTCGCCAGCAGGTTGTACAACTTCAGCCCCAGCCAGCCGCAAGACCCATCGCTCGACCCGGCCTTCGCCGCCTACCTGAAGAAGAAGTGCCCTCCTTCAACGTTGGACCCCAATGCCAACGACCTGTCGAGGGTGATGCTGGATGTGAAGACGCCGTACGCCCTGGACAACCAGTACTACAAGAACTTGATGAAGAACAAAGGAGCGCTCATTACCGATCAGACCCTGCAGACGAGCCCCCTCACGAAGGATCTAGTGCTCTACGACGCGAAGCATGGATCGGACTGGGCTGCTAAGTTCGCAGCGGCGATGGTGAAGATGGGCGCCATCGAGGTGGTCACTGGAAATGATGGCGAAGTCAGGAAAATGTGCGGGGTGGTGAATGCATACTAATATTTTTGCCGGACAAGACTGACATCGTACACATAAATAATGCAAAACACGCATGCATGGCTCGCCGCTGCTTTGAATAAAACGGAAGCTGTAATTTAGTATTCTTTCAGTTTATTAGTAACTAGGCAACTTATTTGCCTTAGCGCAATTTAAATATATTTTCAAATATTCTTTTTATTTTTTTATTCTATCTTATAAAATATAAGTACTATATTTATACCATACAATATATCTAGATAAATATTTGTAATTTTTGAATGAAATAATATGTTGGTTAAGATTATATTTTGTAATATTTAAAAGAATATACCTTCCACATTACTGTTGTATATTTAAAAGAATATATGAAGGTTCATATCGATAACATTACTATACAATGTACCCTACAAGAGAAATCACATTTAATAATACAAATTTATATTCTTATGGACGCATTTTTTGCATTTTTAAAGAGGTCACATGGACTTTCAAAAGTGACCTTATTCTTGATGTTGAAAATAATATTAGGAACATAACATTTTGTGTCATTAATGTGCGTCTATAATATTAAGATAGTTATTTTTTTGTCTCTAATCAGCGTCGTTAAATTGCATACGCTATTTTTGACGTCATCCACTTGCAACTCTTTTTTAACAACACAATTACGAGTGTCAACAGCTAACGTCAGCAAGTTAAAAATATTTTAACTTATATTTTTAACTTGCATCATTAACAAATTCACCTACACTTTTTAAAGTTTCATTATTCTTGATGTCAAAAATTTTAAAACGCTAATATTTACGTCATTATCATGCGATACAAATGTAAAGATATTATCGTTTACATTATTAATTTGTGTTGCTAAATTGGGATCGGAACCCTGCTCCTAGGCACAGAGGGACCGATGACCTATGGATCGTTCCCGTCCTCTCCCCCACCTCTCCCCCATTGTTAGCGAGGTAGATGGGATGGGGCCCTGCTCATTTGCTGTGGGGGGGGGGGGGGGGGGGGGGGAATCTTGATGCATCTTGATCTTGCCCGCCCTTTTTGGCATGTCGTCCATGTCCACCGTGTTCCACCTCGCCAAGGCCGAGCTCGACCATATTGTCGGGAGGTCCTCGTCCTTGTATGCTGAGTCCAACAATGACCGTGCCAAGGTCAAGATTTTCATTTACAATTGTTGACGCAGCACCCCATGTCAATGCCGGGAAGGTAACGCTGATGCTCGACCTAAGGGCGGCCGCGCATTGGTGTTCCACAGTGGATGAGTCGAAGTCAGCAAGGGGAAGAATGGTGCCAAGAAGTGGGTGGCTGCAGAGGACAACATCTGAGATGCAGATGCACGTGACTGCGATGACAACCAAACCAAACCCAAGGTTCGTGCCTCCGGTCAATCATAGAAAGAAGGGGCCTTGTTCGTGCGCAGCAGGGGCTGATCCCTCTCCCTCTATTGTCATGGAGCGATGCAGTTTGATCCCAGCTGATCCTAGTCACCGCATCCGGCACCTCGTCCGTCGCCGCCGTGTTCCAACTCACCAAGGCCAAGTTCGATCGAATCGTTGAGGGGTCCTCCCCTATTCGTTGAGTTCGGTGACGGCCACGCCAAGCTCAAGATTTTCATTTACAGCGCCTGACACAACACCACGTGTGGCGTCGACGCCGGACAACTCCTCGAAAAGATCCAACGGGAGGGGGTGCCGCCTCCTCATTCTCTCCCGTCATTGCCAATGAGGTTGTCGGCGGCCAAAGGGAGAGGAGAAGGGGTTTTCACCTCTTTTTTAAAAGAAAATTCATTAAATTTATATTATTTTATTATTATAATAAACATTTTTTATTTTTTATTTTTTATATTTTAATGAGGTTCCACATAGGTCATAACACCATTAAATCGACAATACCCGATCAGAAGGATGGTTGGTAAAATAAATTGATAGCTGGATAGTAGTCTATTTACAAAGTAAAACTAGGAATAGAATTGACAAAAAAGACAAATTTGGATGGAATTTAGTAAAATTAACCTAAAATTTAGGTGTCCTATTGGTTAATCAATTGTGTTAGGAAGTGATAATAATTCTTTAGTGTGCACTAATGATTATGTTAATGTTTTGATATCTTGAATTTAATATTTTTTTATTCATGTAAAATAATTTGTTAGAAATTTGATCCATCCTAGTGAGGTGTGATTCCAAATAAATCAAATTAACTAGAGTAAATCTTTCTAAACACTGACTCCATGCATGGCAAATAAAAAGTTACTAAGTTGTGGTTTGCGTGATGTGATGCAAGAGTGTGAAATAGCATAGAAAATAATTCCATTGGGAAATTAATAATTTGGGGATCAAGTTGTGCTTAAATCACGAGATGCCTCCAATTCGAATAAAAAATTGAATAAATTTTAAATTTTATAAAATTCTTAGTACATACGATGAGGCTGCAAGCCTACAACAATCTGTTTATTACATAAGGATCGATCCACATGGATAAAGTCAAAAGCACACTTAATTGAAATCATTTTAAATGAAAAGCTAAGTCTTATAAGAAAGGACTAGAATATAGTGTTTCACTAACTACATATCACAGTCTAAACTATTTTTTAGGTGTTTTTTTATATAAGCAAAAATAAAACAAAAATAAAATAAGGATAAATATCTTATAAATAAATATTAGGGTTAGGGGATAGTTTTATGAGTTTCTATTTCTGAAACCAACAAATGCCCCCATACATGAATACTCTCACTCTCATGATGGATATGATTCAATTACCGGGTCGCTCTCGTGCTTATGGGTCGTTGAATTTACATGAATGGAGCCATCATTCAGAACGTATTTATTACGTTCTCATGATGATCAGATATTTTAAATGTTGAGTACTTAAATGGTGGCGTGTCATGGCAATGCCTGCATTTATGGACTTCGAGATCTCTTAGGTCGTAAAGTGAGACTTGGCCAACCACTCGGTCCGTACCGGGTCTCGGTCAAATAGATGATCCCTCTAGGGTAGGTGACCAAGATTGAATAAAAATAAAGCAAGAATGAAATCCGATAATGCCCCAGGTTCACCTCTTGACCTTATTTTGATTGTCAATCTCCTTTTGACGTAACATTTAAAACTTAAATTTATTCTCTTATTTGTCGTCCTTAATTTTTTCTTTAAAAAAACTAGTTTCAGGTGTAGAAAGAGAGAAGAGAGAAAGGTGTTTTAGAGAGAAAGAGATATGATCTTGCATGCTATTATGCAGAAAGAGATGTATGATGTTGCCATGCCTATATATATATATATATATATCATTACACAAACTTGGCCTCTTTCATGTTTTTTTTGGTAGGTCATCCATGATTACAGATTCTTTGCAAATAAAAGGACTCCTTACATTGTGATTGATCAGATCTTGGCAACAAGACTAGTTACAATAAAACGGCGTGATCTTCGATTGTGATTGAGATCAATAACAAGAACAATTATTTCATGTCACTTAATGTGGGATTCATCTGTCTTTAGTTCGAGCTATTACAATATGTCGAAGCTGCCTTACAGGAAGGAGCGAGAAACGGATCAGGAGGGGACAAAAAATATATTTATAAATTTTATACATCAATATGATAAAGTATACTTTTATAAAAAAAATTCAACTTGAAGATCATCTCTGATCCATACAAGAACGTGTGTTACTCCAAGATGCGTGGTCAGCTTGGTGTCTGCCCATAGGACTCACGTAAAACAAATACAACTGAGGCTTGCATGCATGCTACTTTGCTAGTAAGAAAAACGCAGTACGCGCTACCTAATTTGACCCAACCAGAACAAATGGGACGAAAATGCAGCCGCCGGCCCTTTCCTTCATAGACCTATATATATGTACACCAAGCATATGAAGGGTTTCTTCATATCAACTCCATCTGCATATCCTCTAGTTATGCACGTAGCCACGCCCAGCAAGGAGGAGAAGAACACAATTTGCTTCAACGAGAGCGCAGCAGGAAGCTTTCCCTCTTTCTTACTACATACACGTAGTAAGGAAACAAACATGGAGGTTCTCAATTTGGCGGCGGTTTGCTGCCTGACCATCCTTTTTGGCATGGCCTCGACAACTTGGGCTTCCCTCGAGGTTGGCTTCTACCGGCAGACGTGCCCGCCGGCCGAGCACATTGTCCGGCGCGCTGTGACTCTTGCGGTTGCTCAGGATCCTGGTCTTGCCGCTGGCCTTATCAGATTGCACTTTCATGATTGCTTTGTGAGGGTAATGTCGCATCTCTACTTAACGTACTCGCCGATATCATGTCATTCAATTTTATTAACAAAATCTTCATATGTAATATGTATATATGTATGCGCGTATCTATATAATTTCTTAGCAGTCCCTTTTTACTTGATCAGGGATGCGATGCTTCTGTTCTATTGGATCCTACTGACGGAATCCGTGTGGAGAAGCAAGCAAGGCCAAACTTCCCAAGCTTACGTGGTTTCGATGTCATCGACGCAGCGAAGGCCGCCCTCGAGGCTCGCTGCCCGAGCACTGTCTCTTGCGCTGATATCTTGGCCTTTGCCGCGCGTGACGCCGCGTACCTCGCCGGCGGCATCAAGTGGCCTGTGCAGGCCGGGCGACGCGACGGGAGGATCTCCCTCGAGACGGAGGCCCTTGCGAACTTGCCAAGAGCAAACGCCACGGCCTCCATTCTGCAAGACGACTTCCAAAAGAAAGGGCTGTCCCTCGATGAGATGGTGACGCTCTCCGGTGCCCACTCCATCGGCGGCACCTTGTGTGGCCCCTTCGCCAGCAGGTTGTACAACTTCAGCCCCAGCCAGCCGCAAGACCCATCGCTCGACCCGGCCTTCGCCGCCTACCTGAAAAAGAAGTGCCCTCCGTCGACGTTGGACCCCAATGCCAACGACCTGTCGAGGGTGATGCTGGACGTGAAGACGCCGTACGCCCTGGATAACCAGTACTACAAGAACTTGATGAAGAACGAAGGAGTGCTCATTAGCGATCAGACGCTGCAGACGAGCCCCCTCACGAAGGATCTGGTGCGCTACGACGCCAAGCATGGATCGGACTGGGCTGCTAAGTTCGCAGCGGCGATGGTGAAGATGGGCGCCATCGAGGTGGTCACTGGAAATGATGGCGAAGTCAGGAAAATGTGCGGGGTGGTGAATGCATACTAATATTTTTGCCGGACAAGACTGACGTCGTACACATAAATAATGCAAAACACGCATGCATGGCTCGCCGCTGCTTTGAATAAAACGGAAGCTGTAATTTAGTATTCTTTTAGTTTATTAGTAATTAGGCAACTTATTTGCCTTAGCGCAATTTAAATATATTTTGAAATATTTTTTTTTTATTTTTAATTCTATTTTATAAAATATAAGTACTGTATTTATACCATAAAATACATCTAAATAAATATTTGTAATTTTGGATAAAATAGAATTTTAGTTAAGGTTATATTTTGTAATATTTAGAAGAATATACCTTCCACATTACTGTTGTATATTTAAAGGAATATACGAAGGTTCATATGGATAACGTACAATATAATTTTTTTTGGATGACTCACCATCAATTATATATATATATATATATATATATATATTATGAGTAAAATAATTGTGCTAAGCACTTTTCTTCACACCCTGAAGCGGATTTGGAGTTGTTGTCCACGAAAATGTAGTTATGGGTTAGCACAGTGACAAAATATGCATAGATGAATTACTGGTGTGCTTGTTTTCCTCGGGCAATCGGTGTTTGCATATGATATGCAAGTTTGTAAAAATCAAATTTCCTAAATAAGAACAAATTTTACATTTACAATCCCAATTATACTTCTTTGACTACAAGCGCGATCACAAACGTACAACTTTCATCATAATATAAATCATGGTCAAATCACACAGGGTCAAACGAGAGAGAGAGACTGCGTTTATTTTTAGATTTATATAAAGAGAAGAAAATATGATTTTGATAGTAAGAGAAATAAGTTAGGATTGTCGAAATTAATATTGCAAGAACGTAACAGTTTTGTGATTTTTATTTTATGTATTTATTTAGTTTTTTGGTCAAATGATAAAAACGGAATTGAGAATCTAAAACTAAGTCATGATGTTAACTATCAAGACTAAGAAATTTTTTTAGGGATGGATATTAATTAACTATGCCTAAGAAATTCAGCTTAATTGGATGCATAATAAATCAATAAGTCATGAAAATGAATCCCAGTACTCTCGTATTGAAGATTATTTTAGCCCCTCCACTCTCGCTTCGAGACCATATATTCAAGCACATATAGAATTAATTCCCTGAGCTCTCCCCTCTCGACTTAAGCTCAATCACCCCTATCTCATTGGTTGATTTTCCTAATACAGTTAGCTAACCTTTTAGCTCACTGCCAAACTGTCCCACAACAAATACTCTTCACAGGGTCTCATTGCAAAAGTAAGAGAAATCATACATGAAGAAGATAGATGGGAGATTACAAACAAATCATCAAATCATCAGATATAGGTTCACATCACTCTCGTGTTATGGATGTTCTAGTTTCTCCGCTCTCGCTTCAAAACTATGGATTTAAGCATTTAGATTATAATCGAGTCATTCCCTATGAGCTCCACCTCTCGATTTATCTCAAGTTGGAGTGACTTCCAACGTGACAAACTAGCCTCTCAGCTCATTATTAGGACACTAAGACGACATATGCTCCCTCTCAAGAGTATGATGCATGGAGGAAAAATAAACTATCAACAAAGAAGATGAAATCCAACAAGTAAAATAACCAATGAAGATCAAGCAAATATACATTCAATCCATAAGTGACATAACCAAAGAGTTCGATCCCATCAAGGAGCATATCCCAGCTTTAATGGTTGATTAGTTATACATAACTATGATGATTACGACAAGAAACATCATGAAACTACCACTAAACATTGTTCAATAAAGAGATCCAGAAAGTAAAATAGTAAAATGATAGACTAAAAGTAGCAAAAGGCAGCAGTAATGTAGTAAAGTTCTAACCTCCCTTCTTAGCTTGGCTATTTCTCTCTCCTCTCAAAGGTGATGTGCCTTCCTTCATGGCTAGCCTCCTCCAAGAGGTTGCTTCCCTCATTGCCCTCCAATGTTGCCTCTTGATCATTGTTGGCCACCCCCTCATTTGAAAATATTCTTTGTTTTTTTATATCTCAGTAGCACTTCTATCCACCATCCAATTTTTGACACTTGTCTCTTGTACAACATCAACTTTTTGTCTAACCATTTGATGTGCAACACCTATCCAGCTTGGTATACTACATTTTCCCTTTGATTCTTCTCATTTTCCATTAGGCAAATGGATGTGTTATACTTGTCCTGTTGCTTTTATTCTTTTCTATACAATCTGTTTTTGTTCCCTGTGCACGTCAGGTGGCAGCTGACATTTTATCTTTTTTAAGCAAGCTCATATTTTGATCTTAGCAGCGCCAGATACCTCCATGTAGGGACTCTTTTAACTTAGTTGTTGGATATCCTCATGCAGCGCGAGGGTACCTGCTGAAAGATAAAAAATATAAATTTAGAATATTTTATCTATATTTTCAACAAAAGAGCTAAGATGATATGGAGATTTCATATAGCAATCAAAATGTTAAAAATCTAAAGTTTATGTTATTTAATTGCAGCGTAAATCTAACTGAATGCCTTCCAAATATAATCTGACGATTCATAATCATCTCATGAGATAAATTCTCCCTCCCCTCCCCCTCTGTCTATGCAAGCCATCAATCGTTGTTGACCTCGCGATGCAGTCCCTCGATTGCCGCTGACCCTCACCTTGGATCGTGGGCGACCTTGCCCTCGATCATCGACGCCCTCATCATTGCCACCCGGCCTCTCTCTCTTGTGACGGTGCCTCGATCGATCGCCAACATCATCACCCTCAATCACCAGACTCGTGTGGACCTCGCCTCGTCACAGAGAATCGCCTCACGATCGAGTTGTAGCGCTGCGATCGATTGCCCTCGCCTCACCGATCGTCATCACCTCGTCGTTCACCATTGCCCTCGCCTCGTTGAACTCACGCCTCACCTCACTCTCCAGGTCACCTGGTCATTGTGACCTCCCCTCAAATTGACCTCTGTCTAGCATTCTCCAGAGAGATGGAGAGAGTGTGAGAGAGAGAGATCTGAAAAGGGTGATCGAAGAGAAGGGAGGAGATAGAGTGATGCCAAAATCTCGTCAATATCTCGCAAGATGAAGCAAAAATATCGCACGTAGTCATATGAGCCAATAGATCTTATCTGAATGACTGAGATTGCGCTTCACAAGGTCCGACAAACTCAAGATTATGAAGCAAAATGTGCCTAATCTTGAGTTTGTCGAATCTGCCATGGGCGGTAGATCAGCTTAAGCGAGATTCAACATTCTATAAGTTGTGGTTCAGTGTCACTTTAATGAATATCTTCCGATTTAATGAATGTCGACACCCTCCTTAAATCAAAACCCTAAATAATTTGTTTATTGCTCCATTTTGCCTTCATGCTCCACCCGCTTCATTGGGTTTCACCTCCGTGTTCGTTGGTAGTCAATTTTACCTCTGTGTTCGCTTGCCACTGATTTCACTTTCGTGTTCGCTTGTTGTTTTGCTCGACCTCCTCGCTGTTGAGCCTCCCCGCTCGAACGATTTCACCTTTATAGTCGCTTACCACTCCATGCTTGATCGATTTCTCACCTCCTTGTTCACTCCTCGGTAAATGATCTCTCTCCTCACAACTTAGTTGTCCATCTCTCTTCTCACCTACTAGATTTTGACATTGTGTTGTACCTCTTCACTCTTGGGTTTCTTCCTCGTACCCCCACACGTGTGACCTTTCCCCGCTCTGTGCTCTATTGATTTCACCGTATTCGCTCACCAGATTTCACCATTGTGCCAGCTTATTCGATTTCACCATCGTTCTATTTCACCCATTTTAGGTAAAATTTATGACACAAAGTTCCTCTCGCATTTTTTCTACCTAAAACTTCCTCGGATACGCAATGAATTGTAATGTAGATCTGTCTTTCACCATTGGATATCTTTTTCTATATGAGCTGTGATGTCGTGAACTGCTTAATGCTATAATAAGCATGTTGTAAATGATTTTTCTGTTCATGTTATCTAGTTCAATTTTTGTACTTTCACTTACTAGAGGATGTCCAATTAGCTAATG
This sequence comes from Pontederia crassipes, assembly GCA_030549335.1. Classification (NCBI taxonomy): domain Eukaryota; kingdom Viridiplantae; phylum Streptophyta; class Magnoliopsida; order Commelinales; family Pontederiaceae; genus Pontederia; species Pontederia crassipes. The sequence goes on from CM060190.1 coordinate 46,348,680, forward strand.
TTATTTAGTTGCATTATAGTCACTACAAGAAAGTGGCCCTTTTCTGACGGGTGATTAACGATGGGCAGGAAACTGTCTAAAGTACCGACGACTTTTTCGACGGGTCTGCTTCTCCGTCGTCACTAGAGACGAAAGATTTTTCAACGATTTCGATCGTCTTAAATTTTGATGATTTTAAAACCGTCGAAACCTTTCGTCGTAAGTTTTTGATGTCTCGTAACCGTCGAAACATGTTAATGAGCATGTTTAGTTCTCGATAGCATGTTTCGACGACTTAGACAGTCTCAATTTTTTATGTTTTCCCACCCATCAAAAATTATGATGATTCTAACCGTCGGAATATTACTTATATAAAATTCTCGATAGTACTTTTTTATGATTATTATATTTGTTAACATGTTTTTCTTTTTATTTACCAACATTTTCGACTGTCTGAAGTTGCGACGGTTCACATAACCGTCGAAACTTTTAGTAGTTAGAACCGTCTGCATTGCAAAGTTTTTCGACGATTCTGACCGTCGAAACGTCAGTTATACCTATTACGCAATGTATACGTTTTGGCTGCTAGAATCATCAAAACTTTTGTTGAACCGTCGAAAGTTTTAGCGGTTCTGGCCGTTGATATTAGAATCTATATTTTATAGTATTTTTTAAATTTCAATGGTTCGGATCATCGAAAATAGAACCATCCTATAAGTACCTGACCCTCCTGTCTTTTCTTCGATTTGGTTCCCTTCTTCCGCGCCGACCGTCGTTGATCACTGTGCACGTTCTCGAAGTCCGCCGATCAATCAGTCGTCATCGCGTCGGCCAGATCTGGCCGGCGATCCGATCTGCATTCGTCGTTGCCCCAGTTCGAATGGTCGTCATTGATTGCCTCCAGCAGTCGTTCCTTGCTCCGATCCGCGTCACTGCCTGCGTGCCACGCCGCCGCTGCAACTTCGTAGGCCACCGCAGGTACGATCGAACCCCGTTTCTCTAATTCTCCGCTCGCTCTCCTCCGCCCTTCCTGACGCCGGCATCCGGCCATATATCCAACGAATCCGGCCGGCTGCGACGGCCAGATGTGGCCATATCCGGCCACATTCGGCCGGTCGTAGACGTGGCAGATCCGGCCGCACCTGCCGGATTCGGCCGCGCCCACCGGCCAGGTAGTTTACTTTTATTCTATAATTAGTATAGTTTTTTTAATGATATTGATGTACTTGCATTTTACGTTCAGGATTTTGTTCTTTAATTTGATGAGCACCGTGAGGTTTCTCCTTTGGACAAGTTAAAAATTATAAGAACGCTAATTTTGTTCTATTTATATGCAAATTTTATTTTTGTTTACTTATGTTTTATTTATTTCACATATTATTGGAATACTTTTATCGTGGACTGTTACTTCAAAATATGTAAGTTATTTATTTTTATGTCATTATTATTTCTATGACATAATAATTATTTTTATATGACATAATAATTATTATTATCACGGATTATTTATTTGTTAAGTAAATTATATGACATATTTTAGATTGCGTATGATTGTGTAAGATTTATGTCAATATTATTTCCATGTTTCTATGAAGTATTTTAGATTGTCTACTTCAATTTTCATTAATTTTAGAAAGCAAATATAATTAGTACGTGGGTATGATGTTTAGTTGCTTATTTATTTAGAACATTTATTATAGAATGCTATTTTATTAGTATGTGGGTATGATGTTTAGTTGCTAATTAGCGATATTTAATATGTTTAATTTTAATATGGAAACTTGTATATGTGTTTAGAACGTTCACATGTTTGTAGCGATTTTTTATTCATGTTTGTTTACACCCGAGCCCCATTCTTCGTATGACCACTTTTAAAGATTCACATAGTGAAAATATTATATATTGATATGGCCCTTATTCGAATTTTGTAAAAATTAATTAGTCTAATGCATGACTAGTTCCAAATAGTTTGTGCCGAAAGGAATAGTTTACAAAAAGTTATAGCATGTTGAAGTCTTGAAAAAACATAATCGGAGTTCTAATAGTCGAAACTTGGCTCGTGTAAAGATGAATCAGGCTCGGGTTCATATGTAACCTGGCACGGTGTTTCTTTGAATTCGACCCTAATTCGGATAAATTCAGATCGGGCTCCGGGCAATTCGGCCCGAGCTCTGCCGCGGCCGTTTCAGGTGTTCAAAATTTTCTTTTGAACGACCCAACCCGAGCTATGTTTATTCCTGGTCCGGGTAGGCTTATGTCACATTTTAAAAGATGATGTCAGCAAACCCGGCTCGAGCCACCCTCAGGCCCGACTCGAGTTCTGCCAAAGAAGTATAGATGTTCGTGCCGAGTTTAGTCCAAACTCGGTCTGGGTTTATACGTACCTAGTCTGGATTCTATTTAGTATATTATAGTTTTTTAAGTTGTATAATTGTTATATTATGATCTGATTATTTTCTTCATGGTAATTATGCTAAATAGAGAATAGTAAGGATGTTAAGTAAGTCAACAAATAAAATATTTAAACTGAGGCTTTATGTACAATGATTGTCAATATAATGGAATAGAAAAATTGAATGTGGGTATTAATAGCCCCATCATCCTAATGGAATAAAAAATTCAAGGTGAGTATTAATAGACATAGCACCATTACCTTTGAGATTTAAATAAATGGATCTCGCTCTTTATTGGACATGTGGTTGCCCTACTTTTAGTTCTGATTTGATCCACCCTTACCCCCAAATGAAAGTGTCATAAGTATTGTTACATATGTATAAGAGCCACTTCGCGTGATCCTCCGTGTATGGTGGGGTGTGATCACTCAATAAGGACGTTGAGTCCCCTGAAGGGGGAAGGGTGCATGAGGCGTGCATTATATTAGTCCAACATGCATAAGTCATGAGAGAGAAACTATGTATATATGGAAATATGACCTTGACTTAGAAGGACATGTTCTCATATATACACAGCATCTCTCCCATGACATATGCATGTGGGACTAATCCAAAGCATGCCCCATGTATCCTTCCCCCCTCAGGGGACTCAACGCTCTTGTTGAGTGATTGCACCTCACCATGCACAGAGGATCACACGCTAGTGGGGAATGTTACAAGATGCCTTAGGAATTGTTTAAAGTAAAAGGTGTAGTGAAAAGAATTGAATTGAACATAATAGAAAAGAGAAAGAACAAAAAGAATAGAATTATTTTCTCATACTAAAAGCTTGTCTATTTTTATTAAATCTTCCTATCCATTTGTATTGTCTTATGTACTGAGTATTTTATACTCATGAGTATTATATGTCCCTATATTCAAATCTCATAGATACCTGAACAGACAATGATGGTGTGTGCAATTAGAAATATTTGTGGTGATGCACTTGTGATGTAGTAGAAGGAATAGGAGGACCATTTGGGAACAAGTGATATGTTAGCTTCCACACTCTTATATTATAAGTTATTAATAGTTAGTTGTTAATTTATTATATATATATATATATATATATATATATATATATGTATGTATGTATGTATGTATGTATGTATGTATATATCTATGAAGCCCAATGGACAAACCCCATGACATATGCATGTGGGACTAATCCAAAGCATGTCCCATACATCATTCCTCCCTCAGGGAACTCAACGCTCTTGTTGAGTGATTGCACCTCTCCATGCACAGAGGATCACATGCTAGTGGAGAATGTTACAAGTACCCATAATAAAAAATCGAACTCGCATTAGTACAAGATGTCCTAGGAATTGTTTAAAGTAAAAGATGTAGTGAAAAGAATTGAATTGAACATAATAGAAAAGAGAAAGAACAAAAAGAATAGAATTATTTTCTCATACTAAAAGCTTGTCTATTTTTATTAAATCTTCTTATCCATTTATATTATCTTATGTACTTAGTATTTTATACTCATGAGTATTATATGTCCCTATATTCGAATCTCATAGATACATGAACAGACAATGATGAAGGTGTGTGCAATTAGAAATATTTGTGGTGTGCACTTGTGATGTAGTAGAAGGAATAGGAGGACCATTTGGGAACAAGTGATATGTTAGCTTCCACACTCTTATATTATAGGTTATTAATAGTTAGTTGTTAATTTATTATATATATATATATATATATATATGTATATATCTATGAAGCCCAATGGACAAAGATAAAAATAGCTAACACTGGCCCAGGAGAAGCCCAATGATCATATAATAGGAGGGTGAATTTTGAGGGCATTATAATTGGTACGAGAGTCAAAGATTCCTAAGTCCTTATAAGTAAATAGTTAATAATTCATGTGCAACCATCACGAACAACTTTCACATCATCCAATAAGTAAACGAGAAAACTCAATTTGACTCATTTTGTCTTAGTAATAAAAAAATATTTTTTATTGTAGATGATTTCTTGACATAATGAACAGGATGTACAGTTGGATTTAACCCAAGAGAGTAATTCTAGTGGGTCACAACAAACTTCAACATAATTTGGGTCTGATTATAATGGAGATAATAGACCTAAGCAAGGCAACCCATCCAAGAGTACGATTTAGGAATTTTTTAAGATGAAGCCACCTCAGTTCAACGAGATGGATAACTTTGTTACCACATATCATAGATATGGGCCATCAAAGTGAAGTTCCACTATAAGAAAATTGGTAATTAACGACCCAACAAACGCGACGTTACGGAGGCACTATTACGTGTCCGTTGTGAAAAGCGTCTCATTAGCATCGAACTAGCGCCGCAAACGGGGGACACTCAAAATCAGTAGCTAGTAGCGTCATAATGGAGTCAAAGAAAATGAGACGCTACTAGCGCCACGTGTTGACGCTATGCCGACGTTATTAAGACGCGTGTTTTTCGGCTGTGCGTATAATATGTGCGTCGCTAAGTCGACGTTGAAGGGGCGCTAGATATGAGACGCTATTCCGGCGCCCACAAGTCGCTAGTTTAGGCGCTAGGAAGGCGTTGAAGTGACGCAAAAATCATGTGTACGTGTCGCCAATGAAACGCTAATATGGCGCTAAGTACGATATATTTAAATCAGTGTCGACATCCTTTGCGACGCTATGGAGTCGCTAATTGGACATTTTTTTTACCCGTCCCAGCCTCATTTTTCCCTTCCCACACCATACAATTTATAATGCAACTCACAATGCATTGATATTCATCACAGGCAATATAAAAACATCACAGGCATTATAAAAGCATCACATGCATAATATATAATATAAGAATACGAAAAGTAATAAACCGAACTAACAAACTATATGTATATCTAAGTCTATAAGTAACAAATGCATAGTTTATTTTCTATCCTAGGTTTGGAAGTTATTGTTATCATTCCGGACGTTCGACCCAGACATGCTCGATCCATAGCCTCGCGGGGATGGATTCTGCGTCGGGATCAATCCCTGAATCGCTCTGCAATAGAGGAGCCAACTGCTACGACAACTATTGCGACACCTGTTACGATATCTGCGCCAATAACTGCTGCGATAGCTGCTATGATAGCTGCGTCATATCAGGTGCAGCGGATGAGCTCGGAGCAGATGCACCTTCTGCATATCCTTCGATCCTCCTAGGTATTTGAGCGGCTGTGCCGAGGCCACGCAAGTATTCCCTTCGTATCATGCCGGCCACCTCCTCCCAAACAGCAGGATCCTCTACGAAATAGAAAAATTATACAATCATATAATATATAAATTATATATCAAAAAATGGATAAATTAAAAACATGGCTAAACTAACGAAGAAACATTATCTGGTGGATGAGTACTCGGATCATCTCCATACTTTTCAGTCGTTTTCACATTATACTCATCCTAAAAAATTTAAATATTGTGTATTTAAAAAATAGTGCACTAACATCAAGAACGAAATGACCATGTCATGAGACTTACCAGAAGCCTATGAGCAGTGGGAGTGACTAGATCATTTGTTTCGGCTCTTATGCGTGGCCTCATAGACCCCGCGAAAGTCTACGGTACCGCCTTCTTTCTCCTCCTACAAAAAATTTTCAAATTTGATAACACAAGTATAAGTCAAAAGGTTTGATAAATTGGATTTATATGTAAATTATCATGCGCCGTCGATGCTCGTCAAATCACATCGATCCCGCTATGTGGATGTGTGCCTCGGGCTTCGAAAGACGGTTAATTCTTGCCTTTTTCGACTTCATTTGCCATCGTTCATCCGTCCTTTATGAACATCATTTCAAAAACTATAAATTTAATAAAAATAATTTAAAAGTAAATATACTTATCACTTCCTACATAAGGACTCCCAAATCGAGCGCCTAATATGCCTTGGGCATCTTTGTATGCCCTGCTCCAAAGTGAGCCTAGCGGACGTGATGACCTTGTGAAACTTGTATAATCGATCAAACTAAGATTCGGATGAAACTGATTTGCCTCCTACAAAATACGTTAAAACTTAGTACTTTTGAAATAATATAAATCCAATTATGTAACCCAAAAGAAGATCGTACCGTAAAGGCTCGAAAGATGTCATCCCGCACTTGAATTGGGACATCTTTTCAGGATCCTGCCCCTTCCGGCAAGTGGGAAAGAATGAGAGCGCTGATATCCCACACGGTACTAGCGAGTATGAAAGTGGTCCTGCCAATTACAAAGAAGAATTAATTTTCAATAATAACCAAAACTATAACAAAATTTGTACAACTTATTTAACTTACAGTCGAGCAATATTATTCACAGTGACCACCCCATTATCGCGTAACTCCTCTTCATCACTCGAAGAGAAATCATCATTCGGTACTGCTAGGGTAGGCTGTGAAGATCCGACATCATCTACGGGCCCTAATACATAATAAATCATTAGTGTCATACCAAAATAAAATTGTGATAATTGATAGATGTACAGTAATGTTCTCACCTCGATTAATGTGTACCGCATGATCAGTGACAGTCCGCTCGTCTGAATAAATTGAGCCAGGTGCTTGTGCTATCAGCGGTATAGCAACTGACATTATTAAAAAATAATTAATATAATTAATTGAGAAATGTCAATATAATAATAAAATAAATAGCGAGATAAATGTGGATAAGTTATGAGTAACACGGTAGCGTCTAAATAGCGTCGTCTTTTACTGAGACGACATATAGCATCTCTTTAGAGTCGTCAAACTTGTGATGCTAGATTCGCGTCGAATGTCGTCAACGCGAGAATGGCGCTAGGTGCTGTCGCGCATTTCCGCTTCGTGACACGAAATAATAGCGTCTACGTAGCGTCTCGATTGCGCCAGCATTAGCGTCTATCTCCTGAATAGCTAAGAAGATGCTAATGAGACGCTATCGAGAGGCAAGTAACGTCTCATTGTTGTGATACAAAGTAGATGCTATAAAGGCGCTAGTGGCGTCTATGTAACGTCACCGCTTTGGGTGACGCTACTTTGCGTCGCTAAGCGCATATTTTCTTGTAGTGTTCAGGCTAATGGATTGTGTGGAGGAAAAGAAAGTAACCTTTCGTGATATGGAGATGGTCCACCAGTCCGCATTGAGACAAGCCTGCAAAGAGTTCTTATTGTGGACACATGACAATAAATGTCCTAGTACTTGTCCAAATTCATTCATCTTAACAAGCATGCTTTATTAAGAAAGTGAATAGACTAGGGTCATATAATTCATACAAGGTATGAATCCTATACTGAGACTGAAGAGACTAAATGAGACTGTCAGAATGACCACTTTGTTGAAAAGAGGAGTGGTTAGGATTCATCAGGAAAGAAAAGACAACTCACATGAAGCCATAGTCACATCCACAACAACAAACCCCACAACCCCAACAGCCAAGGCTCCACAACGTCAACTACAAAGGGCCCTACAACCACAAGTTCAATAGGGGCAGCAGGCCCCCCAAGACAAGGTTCCTTGCAATTTTTGTGGATGCATGCACCTTGAAGAGTGTCGAGCAAAGAACGGAACCTGCTTTCAATGCGGACAACCCAACCATTTTGTCCACGACTTGACATCGGAGGTACACACTATCATCAATTTACTAACTATAGTACCGTTAATGTTAGGAGCAACTCGTTCCTAATATGTTGGTTTTGGGACCAATGAGTTATAAGATTATGAAGAGGAATAAGATATGGTCTTAAGAAAAGTAGTACAAGCTAGTTAGAGGGTGCTTAGGGTATTCCGCATAATTACCCTATTTATTTCTAATAATAGCATATGAGTGAAAGGAGAATAATGTAAAGTATATGTTAAATAGTATGAAGGGTTTCCCTAAAAAAATATTATGAAGGGGTGAATGAATTGGAAGTTATCAAAATATATGGTAAATTCTTACATAGAGCAAAATTCACAGATGAATTTTATTTAAGGGGGTAATAATGTATCACCCCAAAATATTTAAATTTTTTTAAAAATATTTTGTAATTAAAATAAATCTAAAATTTAAGATTTAAAGTTTGAAAAGAATAAAATTATAAGAAGGATAAGAGAAGGGGAAAAGGATCATATAAGAAAAATTGAATTAGAATAAAAGTATTTTGACTTCAAAAAATGAATAAATTATGTATTTATTTGATAACATTAAATTCGTTTTATGACTCACTTACTAGTCCCACCAATTTCAATAGTACTAACACAAGTCATCAGGATAAATTACACGAATAGTTTCATAATTTTAAGTGCAATAATTAGACAGACTTCGAACTTCAATTTGTAATTACATTGTCTAGAACTTTGTTTTTCTGCATGTCTTGAATTTATCGGCCGAAAAAGAGGACCTTCATATTTCTGGCATAAGTTCATGCCTTTTAATCCTTTTGAAGTCTATTCCAGCTTGCAGAATAGCAGGAGTTGTACTAGGATGAAGCCAACCACAGTGAGTGTCAAGTTCATGCAATGCATGGTAGGGAGGAAATGGTTATACTGGGCGACTGATGAATTTTGGAGAATGTAGCTGAATTATTCTCTCTTTGTAGACTTCTCCAAGAACCATGTACTGACCCTCAAGAAAATAGGAAAAGTGTGTTTTCAGCCAAAATTTGAGGGATGATTAGAAGTAGGAGACCAGGGTTCTTTCTAAATATGATCATATTCTCATTTGCTGTAGTGAACCCACAATTTTCGAAGGACGAGACCATTGTGAAAACGACAAATGTCAAAACTTGAATTCCTTTGCTTATGATTATACAATTAGCATATGAGACAAAGTTCTTATAGAGAAAAGACTAATATAAATTAGGAACTGAAATTATAATGAGATTAGGGATTCAAAATTGAATTTGAATCTAACTATAATTTTAGAACATAAAAGACCCTTAATAAGAGTTTTATGTCTAAAAATATGTAGAAGATAAAATAATATTCTATTATCATTTTATTTCAAGGATTTAAAGTTAATAAATAATAATTAATTATTTTGAATTTTAGTTAAATAGATACAATAGATATTTATTTATTTTATTTCGAAAATCTTTTTTAAATAAAAGGATGAAAGAAGTTGGAAAAAAATAGAATTTGAATTGAAGAAGAGAAAGGAAAAGAAGGAAAAAGAAAGTTGTTTTAATTAAAGATAAATAAAAGAGGTTAAGGATAATGTTCAGAAGTTGATTAGAGATGAGTTTGTATTAATTTTTTTATTATTAGAATAATTATATCATAATTAATTTAACCTCATATAAATAAAATCCTTCCCCATACCAACCTCCCTTTACATAGAAAATTGAATTTTCAAACTTTAGAACTCTAGAACTTCTTCCTCGGTGCGCGTGTGAGGTAGTACGACCTAACAATCTCCTTGTGGTACAAAACTCTGTTAATAGATGTCGGTCTCGTGGTCGGTTGTCGAATTTCGTTAAAAAATACACCCAAATTCTCGAATTTCATGCAGTCTAAAAATAGTCAAGGTGCACAAGATTTCAAATTCACTTTTGGATACAATTTCTTAATAAAATAGATAAAAAATGAATGAATTAGGATTGATTTATTTTCTCCTATAATAAATGAATAGTTCCATATAGTTTTTATGCCGAAAATAATAGTTTATAAAAAGCTATAACATGCTAAAGTATAAAAAAAACATCAGAGTTCCGATAGTTGGAACTTGATCCATGTAGAGATGGAGCCGGTGTAAAATTTGAACTCGACATGGTGTTTCTCCGAATCCGACCCGAATTCAGAGTTTCTCGGCCCGAGCTCCAACCTAACCCGGCTTTGTCATGGTCATTTTCGGATGTTCGAATTTTTTTTTCCAATGACCCAGCCCAAGCTATGTTTATACTCGGCTCAAGTAGATTTTTTCACGTTCTAGAAGATGATGTCAGCAAATCCGGTCTGAGCCACCCTTGAACTTAGCTCGGGTTCTGTCAAAGAAGAATAGAAGTTCATGCCGAACTCGTCCCAAGTTCAATTGAGACGGGCCCGAGTTCAGTCCAAATCCCATACGAGTTTATATGTACCCCAACCTGTATTCTATCTAGCAAATCAGAGGTTTTTAGTTGTTTAATTGTTATCATCTGATTATTTTTTTCATGATAATTATGCTAAATAGAGAACAATAGAAATGTTAAATAAGTCAAATAGATAAAAAATGTAAACTGCTTGTAAATGGAATGGAATAAAGATATTGAATGTGAGTATTAATAGCCCCGCCACTCTAATGGAATAGAAAAAAAATTAAAGATAAGTATTAATAGCCCAATCACCATTATCTCACTTTTTATTGGCCATCATTGTGCTATTTTTTGTCCTAATTTTATCACCTTAACTCCACATGAAGGTGTCATAAATTTCCATAATAAAAAAGTCAAGCTCGTATTAGAACAACATGTATAATGTTCAAGAAATTATTTAAATAAAATATGCAGTGAAAAGAATAGAAATGAACATAATAAAAAACTTGAATGGAATAGAAAAGAGACATAAAAAAGAATAGAAAGGAGAGGATATTTTTTTTCTAAAAAAGTTTATTTTATTAAATCTTCTTACTCATTTATATTATCTTATATTTATACTCATGAATATTTTATGTCCATATGTTTGAATCCCACGGATAACTCAACAGGTAAGGAGGAAAGCACGTGCATGTTCGCGATGATAGAGTTGCATATGAGATAGATATTTAGTATTTATTTTATTTTAGTAACTACTATGATGTAACAAGAAGGAACATGAAAGATTATTTAGGAATGAGTTTTATGCTAGCTTTCATCTTCTTATATTATAGGTTATTGATAATTAATTATATTATTTTTTATATGAATATGTGAATATCCAATGGACATAGATAAAAGTAAATAACATCGCTTAGAAGAAGTCCAATTACAAAAGGGTAGATTTTGAGGGTATGACGTATGCTAATCCGCCGTCTATGACAAATTCGACGGATACGAGATTAGGCAACAATGGGATCTTATCCTTGACTTGGGAGCATTTCAATGATGGTCTATTTGGTCGGGGGTGAAAGGACGGTAAGAAATGGAAAAGAAAAGAAGGAGAATTTGGTTGAGTTTAAGTTGTCATACCCTCAAAATCTACCATTTTGGTTGAGTTTAAGTTGAAGCGGAAAGAAAGGTAAAGTCTCATCCTTTTCTTTTCATTTTTCTTCAATGTTTCATTTTTTCTTTTTCCTCTAGATCAGAGTGAAAAGAATGGTAAAGACATATTTAGTGTGTATTTCCAAATTTGACGAAATAAATTAAACATATAATTATATATGTAAAGGATAAAATCGTCTAAATAAATTAATCACTTAACATTTCTTCTTTTCCTTTTCTTTTAATGATATTAACCAAACATGAGTAACTATTCACCTTCGTTCTCTTACCTTCTCTTCTCATTATTTCCTTTCCCATTCTTTACATTATCTTCCTCTTAATAAATTTTGAATCAAACATGTCCTTAATCTAATTTATATACAGCAAGAAAAAGAGACAAACTTATTGGGAAGATGACCCAAGGCCGAAACGAAAGTAACCCAAGCAAGTTTATTTGTAAATGTTAAAAACTAGTGTAACACCCGCGTGATGCACGGTGAAAATATAATAATCACATTATTCAAGTGTATAAAATAAATTTTTTTAATAAGAAATAAAATTTGTGTTATTATTATCATCTTGTTGTTATTGCACTACTTATTACTAAAAAAAGTTTGATGAATTATATCCTACTACTTAAAAATAATATAAATGTATAACATATTCTTCTTTATCATTAAACACTATTTTCATCATTTGGATAACGATATATAGAATTTTGTAAGATTAATTAATGATATTAAGCGCTTTATCTGAACATGCTACTATTTAAAAAATGTAATATAACTAATATAATATACTTTTGTAAATGTATTATTTAACGTGCATTACTCTGGGAGATCTTGTCATGTATAGCATTAATTAATTTGTGCATCCATATTAGAAATCATAACCTAAAAGCAATATTAAAAAATAATAAAAGAACTAACAAAATTTCAATAATATTAATCAACCACCGAGAATAGAAAATATACATCCACATTTCAAACCTTGGCTAAAAAATTATATGAATATCGAACTTGATTACAAAAATTATATAAAAGAACTATATAAAGAAATAGATGTTTATATCAGTCTAAAATTTAAAATTAAGTAAAAGGTCTAAAAACATAGATTGTGATATATAATGCATTTATGACATTTAACACATACCATATTTATGAAGCGAACATAGATAAAACTTACACCAATTAACTTTGTAAAAAATGATGGAAATACTAAAATAGTTAAAATAAATAAATGAAAGTAATATAACAAATGGTTATATCAATCTAAAATTAATTTTTTTGTTAATTGGTATTCTCATAATTAAAAGAATAAAAATCCTAAGAAGACTATCTATCATGTTTATATAAATTACTTCTTAAGCTTAACATGTAGGAGCCATTCACCGATGATGCTACTATTTTGAAAAAAAATATAATAAATGGTATTTATATATTTTGATAAGTGTACTATTTAAACATGCATATTGCAGCCACCTAGGCCCTAGAGGATCCATTGTGGAGACCCTCAACTTCACATATAGATGTAGAATCAATAGGTTAATAATATATATGTAGGGATGGTATGCATGCATATTAGCAACTTTGTCTTAGAAAAAATATATTGATACTTAAATAAAAATAAAAACAAATAATGAAATATTAATATTAATCAATGCGAGATAATAAAATATGCATGTCCATATTTGAAACCTTGTTCTAAAGAATGCAACTCATAACTCAAAACAATGCATGCACATATGTTTATATATGGTCATGGGTATATGTACTACCTTAACAAATGTTTATATTCCTAAATAAGATTATAAATAGAATTGTAGTTATAAATTTTTTTACAGTGCCATGTAGGTTTATTCGTATATAATCATGGGTAAATCTTTATGTTATAACTATAAATAGAATTATATTATATTTACAATGCATGCACCAACATGTTCTCGATTATTTTTTCACTTATATGTCTGCATAACAGTGTTTATATATGTCTAGAATAAAAAATATAATGCTCATAAATTTACATAATAAAAAAATATAATTCATAAAACTCTAGTAATGGTTTTGTGAGTGGAATTGTTATGTAAACTTGTATAATGCATGCATATTGCAGCCATCTAGTATTACTAATTTATTCATCCATTGAGGAGGCCCTGTGCTTGTCATATATGACATTACACTAATACTTTTCATATAGATATAGATTCAATAGGCTCATAATTAACAAAATAAAAATTTATTTTCATAAAATCTTAACTATATCATGTAGGATCCTGGCAAAGCATTCATCGAAGTCACTACTATTTTTTTAAAAAATATAACATATGTCAATTAAAAGATAATATAATTTGGTAGCTAATACTTCATTGATAAATATAAATTTAATATACTCAATTAAAAATAAGTAAACAACTAAATTTATGAAATCCTAACAAAATTTCTTTAACATCTTTATATCATGTAAGATCCTAGCAATGCATTCACTGAAGACACTAACTATTTAAAAAAATATAACATATGGAAACTACATAATAAGATAATTTGATAAATGTATTATTTAATCATAAATGTAAGTTGCATCCAACCCCATTACTCTTTCCATTCATCGCCTCATTTATGTCATTATACCATGGAAACTAAAGAATAAGATAATTTGCTTTGCTAATGTTTGCATATTTTGAAACCTTGGCCTCAAAAAATGATATTAATATGTAAAAAAATATAGTAGATTTTATATTTGTTAAAAATATTTCTCATAAATTTGAAAATTTAAAAAAAGACAACTTGGTATAGCTCCAATGCGCTAATGATAATTATCGCTAGCTCAAGAATACCACAAAATGATATGAATAGCAAAATTGACTAAAAACAATGAATATAATGGCCTACTGAAAAATATGATTACAAATATCTAAAAACAATCGGTACATAAAATTCTTTGTGAGAAAAATAATACTTTTAATTTTTAATATACTATAACAAATTAAAGAAATAAAATTCTGAGATCACCTAGTAAGTTCATTTTATAATGCTGTTAGGATTTTCCATAGTCTCAAACCCACACTTTAATATTTCACTACATCTTATTGTTATAGTTATTGGCATCTCAACTGATTTTTAAGCTATTTATTCTTTTTATATTACTTTTAAGCTTAACTGAAAAAATAGGAGAAAACTGAATTAAAAAAATGTCATATATTAAATGTGACTTCTTAAGTTTATATATTGCTAAAAATAACCAAATATAAAAATTATAAACTTATAAACCATATTCATGATTGTGATGGTCACAACCATGGTAAAGGAAAATATATTTTTTTATTTATTTGATATTGAAATTCTTCAAAAATATACATTTAATATCATTTTTTCTCAATCTATAAGTACATATGGTCAGAGAAATAATATAGAACACTATAAAAATAATAGTGATATAAAAATGACTTTATCACACACACACACACAAAATAATAACATAACTCATAGTGAGTGTTATATTATGGAAATATATAATACACGTAAAAAATAATTGTATTCACGCTGATAATATTTTAAGAATAAATACAAATATATAAACAAAATATGATAATAATTAAATTAAATTAAATAAATATAATGAAGAATTGAAAATAAATAGGCATGTCAATTTCCTACAAAGAATTAAAAACAGTTCACAAATAAATTAAAAGGAATTATTTTATAGAATTAAAAATACCTTCATAAAAGGATGTCAAATAGTTCATATTGGGGGTTAATAATATAGTGCACAAATGATTGAATTTCTTCGCTAATAGTATCTTTATCTTAAGAAGAAATATAACTATAAATGTTATAAACAAATATGACCATTCTTAAAAAGCAATAAAAAAATTATTTACAATTAACAGAATAATATTAATGAAAATATTCTAAAACAAAGTAAAAGAAATCATATTCACATAATTTAGAAGGAATTATCTGATAGAACAAAAGAATGGTCATAAAACGATGTGAATACAATAAGGTCACAAAAAACTATGGCATGAAATCAAATTATTTGCGTTTCCTTACTTTTTTTATATAAAAAATATGATATAAAAATTAATTAATCATAAAAAATCTTCTAAAGCAAATTCAAATGAATTCAGTTTCCACATAAAATTAAAAGAAAAATATTTTATAGAAAAAATATGGCATAATCATGGTAAAAAAAAATGCAACTTAAAATGCATTAGAGTAGACATATATAAAAGAAAAGGCTAATTAGTTTTATAAATTATAAGAATAGACCATATTAAGAAAATGAATTATTTTGAACTATTAAAACCTATAATAAACATTCGAAAATTATAAGATCGTTCAGATCCATGATACAGATAAAGAAACAAATTTCACGCAAAGATACATGCAAATGAATAATACTGATAATAAGTTTTTCTATGCAAATTATAAGAATAAACCATCCTATATAAAGTTACAAATCACAGATAAATAATTCAAAATGGAATTTAAAATGGCATTAAAGATTTGATACTCCGTAAATAATGATTCTAGGATCTATTGGGTGCATAATGAGGTCCTCTACTCGACATACTACTCAAAATATAGAGACAGAGACTATTGTGTGAATTTGAAAATGTTGCTTTTGAGTATTTATAAACAAAAAGTGTGCATGCATGAAGTGAGTTGGACCTGGGTGAAGGCAGTTACTAACTTCTATAATTGATAGCTTTTTATTATTAACATATTGATAAGTCAGAAAATTAAAAAAACTGATAGCTTTTTATTGTTAATGTGTTAGGAAGTTAAAATAACTATTAATATTTATATTGGTAAAACACATGAAAATGCAAGTTATTGATTTTATTTTTATTATAAATAAAGAAATATAATTAGTTTATAATGCTTAGTTTATCTAACTTTTGCTCATATAAATTTTGTATTATTATTTTAATTATTATTATTTGGTTTATCTTGATTGTTTCTTATTTGAGTTTGCTTAAGTTTCTTATATTCTTCATTTATTCAGAAATTACAAAAATAATTATTTCATAACAGCAATATCTCATTCTTTATATCTTTAAAACTGAATATTTAATTAATTGATAATTAAATATTAGTATGTTATGGATAAGTTATCCATTGCTTAAATAACATTATAAATTATATTTATATTTAATTCATTAGTATTAAATATATTAGTTTATGAATCTTGTAAATAATTGTCGGTTTATAATTGAAAATATGATTACAATTAATATTTAATTAATAAAAATAATTTAGATAGTTATTATAACTACATAGGTAATTAAATTATATGATTATTATATAATTATCATATTTTATAAGCATACCTATTATCTTAATTTAAAAATAATGTTTTTATGGACACTTATCAATTTGTGTTTATGATAAATTGAAAAGTAATTAAATTTGAAAATTTCAATTGCTGAAAAAAATGCGACGAATTGTTAAAACCCTACCGTGCTTCTTTTCTTCCCTTTGAATTGTAGTGGCGTCTCAGCGCTCTCCCTCGAATGGCAGACCAAAGGGCTGTCAATGGGGCGGTCACCTCCCTCGGCTCCCTCTTCCCGCCAGCGGAGGCCCATAAGGCGGCGAAGCGAGTGGGCGAAGCAATCTCCGAACGCCGCGGCGAGCTCCGCCGCCTTCACTCCTTCGCCTCGGACAACGCCGCCCTTGTAAACCTCGTCCGCTCCCTCCCTAACGAGACTTCCCACGACATCATGGCAAGGAGCTCTCTTCGCTCCCTCCTCCTTCCTCATCTCTCCTCCACGTTTCGTTTACACACGTCAGTCCAAAAGATTTGAATTTGGTTTTCGCACGATTTTTTTCCAGGTCCCTTTTGGCGCCGCGGCTTTCTTCCCTGGCCGATTAATCCATACCAACGAGTTCATGGTCTGCGTTTTTTGGTTCTTCTTTGCATTGGTATTGTGTTCTGTGTCTTCGTTCTTACTTCTCGTTGCTTCATTTTTCGGAAACGGTAGGTGTTATTGGGGGAGAACTACTATGCAGAGAGGACGGCAAAGCAGACGGTGGAGATTCTTCAGAGGAGAGGGAAGACGCTGGAAACGCAGATGGACTCGCTGAAGGCTGCCCTGATGGATCTTGAGGCTGAGGCCAAGTTCTTCACCTCCACCGCAGCGGAGGCTGCTGTAAGTGCTTTGGTTTACCGTTTGGCGAATGCAATGGTGGATATCCACGCTGGTTTCTCCTTATTTGCATTTGTCGACATTCCCCTTGGTTGTTGTCGAATTTAGAATGGGCGACTAATTTGAGTACATTCAGAAACCAATGGTGTTCTTATTTCTGATATTGCCATGAAGGTCTGGTGGTACCTTGGAAGTTGATGGTCTATTGAATTCCAACGTGAATATGTTGTAGTACATCTTCAAAACATGGTTTGTGGACAAACAACTAGTGTGTTTTAATCTCATATCTGGAGCTGTCACCCAGTTTCTAATAAACAGCTATAAGAAAAAAGAACATCTCAGTTACCTTATAGGCGTTTGACATGTTGCAATGATGGGAACTTTTATTTCTGATAAGAATGATGACTACCTAAAATTGACCATCGTCCATATTTCTTTTAGGGTGTAATGAAATAGTTAAAATATTACTTGCCTACTAGATGAAAATGTCAGGGAATCTATTCTGATCCCTGTATATTGTTGTACATATGCCACGTCCAATAATCACACAATTATGTTGAATTCAAAATTTCACAGTGTTATTAGATGATTGATTTTATCTAACAACCATGATTTGGATATAGTTCATATAGCCTGGAGACACTGAAAGAACTTGGAGAAAAAAAGTTAAGTGAAACAAGAAAGAAAATAATGAGCCAATCACTGGAAAACATTAACTTTCTTGCTTTGGGCCTCCAACACAATTAGTGTTGCCTGACGCACTGTGTCGTGAACCCTAGGTTTTAGCGGTTACATGAGACTCATTATTGCATGGCTTCGGGTGTAATAAGAATGAAAAATATTGATGTAATCTTAGAAAGCTCTGGTAAAACAAAGTTATTTGCTAAAAAAGTAGGTGTGGTATCAGTTTGCCAAACTTTTTTTTTTCTTTTTTAGAGAAGTCAATTTGCCATCATTGTAAGCATGCCCATATCATTTGATACCTTCATGGATCTATAGATTCTCAAGTGTGTGACCAAGTTGATTTAAGTAGTAATAATAGGATAAATGTGACACGGGCATGAAATAATTAAATAATTTTATACACAATTGTATTGAAATGTTCATTTTAACTATAAAATGTTTGCTTGTTTTTGGTTTTGGAGTGACTATGACTTGCACGTCCAATTACTTACATTTTTCTATACTCTCGTGTAGGAAGGACTTGTCGAAATAAGAGAAGAATATAGTGAACAATCACAGATTAATGACTCAGAACCTGGTATGCTCTCTAATGAATCACTACATCTATTGTTGAGAGTTTTGATTGTGCATTCATCGTATATGAAGCAATTATGTTACTATATACATTACTTTTCCTTATATTAAATGCTGAATCTTTTAAGCAAGTTCTCTAAACCCAGAGACATCTTTTTCCTCAATAAATTGCTTTGGATCTTTTGTTAGTTTATGGCCAAAAGAGCTTGGAAACAATTGCATCTAGAGTTTGCAATAGGTATAGGACTGCTATTTCTTGGTAGAATCCTCTAAGCTTCCATAAAGGAAACTGAAAACCATCTGAAGGTGCTAAACTTTTGGGACATAGGTACCATATACTTACTTCACTTTCTTTAGCAGCTGGAGTAGCAATAAGTTGACGATTGTCTCTACTCTTTTTACTCCAATTGTCTTTTGGGATGTCATTGTTTTATAGCCGGTCCCAAGCCCGGATAAAGGAGGAGGGTTGTGTTAGGCCCCGACAGCCGGCGTAAAACCCTGTCGAATCGCATGAACATGGATCAACGAATATGAATGGCGTCGTATGATTCATGAAGCCGACCCCACCTAGTGGGATAAGGCTTTGTTGTTGTTGTTGTTGTCTTTTGGGATGTCATTGGGCCCCCTTGTCTCATTTCAATTTTCTTCTAAAATTGTGGAACTTCTTTTCTTGGTGTCTATGCAAAAGAGTTGAGTTATGAAAGAGTCCTAATCTTATTGTAGACACAAGCATGAAGGCCCCTATTTTAATATTTTTGTTCAACTTGGTATCCAATTCTTTGTGGAAATTTATTTTTGGCCCACTATTTTTTTAAGAGGACAAATGATGATTACCATTTGAACAGTCAAATATATGTAATCATCCATTTTATTAGAGGCTGTTATATTACAAAAATGACACTCAAAATTCAGTTGCTCATCCATTCTCCCACCATGTTCTCGGGCCATCGCTACAACGTTCCCAATATATAACCTTTCACCCCTAAAAAAGCATCCATTACGTTGGACCCAAGTAACACATAACAAAGGGGTACACAACATGTGTAATGTAGACCTGTATTTCATTTTGCATCACACATCTAGTTCTGAACCAACTCCAAAACTGAGGTGATGACTAGAGGGCAGACTTTGAGGAACCAGATCGCTGCTGCACCTCTCTTGCTGTCAACCAGTTGAAGAAAATGTGATTGATGTACTTTTTTTTAAGGAGGGTGATTGATGTCCTTGTCTGTCACATCGCAAAACACACTAGTTGTACTCATTTTAGGAACTCATCTCCATCTGTTGCACATTTTGGAAGTCTACCACGTCGAAGTAGCCACACAAAAATTCTTATTCGTTGTGCGTACTGTAGCCTCCAAATCATGCTGCAACCAGTCTGGAAGTCATCATCCTCTGGTCGATTGTCATTAGAAATCCTGTACACCTCACAGACAGAAAACTAACTAGTCAACCAGATCCACAAGTCAGCTCGAGAACTATGAGACAATATGCCTTCTAACCGCCCATAAGTATGAGGAGTTCTTCCACCCGTTGGCCCCAAATAGCAGCATTCAATTTTGGAGTCCAAACACCATTAGATAGCATATTTCCTGACCACTAGTTTACTGTACCTTCCATTAAAAGCAATGAAATCTACCAGGGAAATGCTGGTTTTAAATAAACCAAATCTGATTTTAGATAAAAGTTAGTTTGGCCCCATATATCAACTATCAACATTCTTTGATATTCCTCTAAAAAAACTTCTTTAATATAAAAAGCACAAAGAAGCTGGATTTTTGGGTCGTGTAAAACTGTATGAATAACATAGTTGCTGGACATGATGTGGAAATAAATATTTGGGGAACATCGAACTTACTCCTATGGTTATATTGTTCTTTTGGATCCATTCATTTTTCTTATCTAATGGTTGTTACCATTGTATACGTGAGTTTTTATGGGTTCTCTTATTTTTATGAATATTGAGCTCTATTTTTCATGCCTTCTCTATCTCTTATTTTTGTCTACCAACTTTTATTACTCATGGAACTACAAACAATAACACCAACAAAGCCTTATCCCACTAGGTGGGGTCGGCTACATGGATCATACGACGCCATTCCTCTCTATTAGTAACCAAACCTTTCGGTATATTATTCACCAATAGATCTTGCTCTATTAGTTCGCCAAATGTCCGCCTTGGCCTCCCTCTCCCTCTTTTAATCGGACTCCAGATTATTTGATCTACTCTTCTTACTGGCGTATCTAATGGTCTTCTCTGAACATGATCAAACCATCTCAAACGATTCTCTACCATTTTCTCACTAATAGGAGCCACTCCGACTCGTTCACGTATATGGTCATTCATAATCTTATCTAATCTTGTATGACCACACATCCATCTCAACATTCTCATTTCGGTTACCCCCACTTTACGTTCATGTTGTCCCTTCATAGCCCAACATTCACTACCATATAACATTGCTGGCCTTATAGCAGTACGATAGAATTTTCCTTTAACTTTATTGGGTACTTTTCTATCACAAAGAACTCCAGTGACTTTCCTCCACTTACACCAACCAGCTTGAATTCTATGATTAACATCGTCATCAATCTCACCATCTTGTCTTACAATTGATCCTAAATATTTAAACTTTGTCACTTGAGGAATTATATCCTCCCCTAGCCTAACTTTCAAATCGTCTCTAAGCTGTTTATTTGTGAAATTGCTATGCATATATTCTGTTTTATTCCTACTTAAACGAAAACCCTTTGACTCCAACGTATTTCTCCATATTTCCAATTTTGTATTAATCTCTTCTCTTGAATCCGCTAAAAGTACTATATCATCCGCAAATATCATGCACTTAGGTACCTCCTCTGTGATATTCTCGGTTATAGCATCGATAACTAAGTTAAATAGATACGGGCTTAAAGCTGATCCTTGATGTAGGCCAATTCCTATAGGAAATTCATTTGTCTCACCTCCGAGTGTCCTAACCCTAGTCAATGCCCCATCGTACATATCTTGTATTACCTTAATGTAGGCAACACTCACCCTCTTCTTTTGCAAGGCTTTCCAAAGTACATCCCTTGGTACCCGATCATACGCCTTCTCTAAGTCAATGAAAGCCATATGTAAGTCTCTTCTCCTACTTCGATACTTCTCCATCATCCCCCTTAGTAAATAAATCGCCTCTGTAGTGGATCTTCCTGGCATGAACCCAAATTGTCTCTCAGAAATACTAGTCTCCATTCTCAATCTATGCTCAATCACTTTTTCCCATAATTTCATTGTGTGACTCATAAGTTTAATCCCTCTATAATTTGCACAATTCTGAATATCCCCTTTATTTTTGTAAATAGGAACTAATGTACTTAATCTCCAATCATCAGGCATCTTTTTCGACCGTAAAATCTCATTAAATAGTTTACATAACCACAACACACATTTTTCTCCTAAATATTTCCAAACTTCAATCGGTGTACCATCCGGTCCAACGGCTTTACCATTCTCCATTTTCTTAAGAGCTTCGCTAACCCCTGAGACTCTAATTCTACGATAAAATGACTTATTAAGCTCACATTCGCTAACTGTCAAGTCCTCCAAATCACAACGGGAACCTGCACATCCATCATTAAATAGCTTATAGAAATACTCTTCCCATCTGTTCTTAATATCTCCTTCAGTAACTAAAAGCTTACCAACTTCATTTTTTATGCATCTTACTTGATCCAAATCTCTCGACTCCTTCTCTTTATTCCTTGCAATCTTGTAAATCCTTTGTTCACCAGCCTTTGTCCCTAACTCCTTATAAAACCCCTCATATGCTTTAGCACGAGCATCACTAACTGCCTTCTTAGCCTCCTTTTTCGCCAAACGATACTTTTCCCAATTGTCAGAACTATTGTCCAAGTGTATCGCCTTGAAACAATTCTTCTTATTACGCACCTTTTCTTGGACCTCCTCATTCCACCACCAAGTCTCCTTATCTCGTGGTCCAAAACCTTTTGATTCTCCTAAAATGGCTTTAGCAACCATTTCAACCTTTTTTGCCACATTCTCCCATATGATACTAGTATCTCCTTCTAACTCCCACACACTTTCCTCTAATAACTTACTTCTAAAAGTCTCTCGCTTCTCCCCCTTTAACTGCCACCACTTGATCTTTCGATCAAAAACTATTCGGGATTTTGGTTTTATACATTTCATTTGCATATCAAGAACTAACAATCTATGTTGTGTAGTCACTCCATGCCCAGGAATTCCTTTGCAATTAGTACAGCGTCTTTTATCGGTATTTCTTGTCAAGAAAAAATCGATTTGAGACCTATGAGTTCCACTTTTGTATGTGATTAAATATTCCTCTCTCTTCCTAAAACAAGTGTTGATAATCTTAAGGTCGTATGCTAAAGAAAAATCAATAATAGTTTGTCCTTCCTCATTCAACTCTCCAAAACCAAAACCACCATGAACCCTTGCATGTGGTCCTGCCTCTTTACCAACATGTCCATTAAGGTCTCTCCCAATATAAACTTTCTTGGTTGTTGGTATACTTTCAATCAAACCCTCCATATCTGCCCAAAACTTCTCCTTGAGATGTGATTCTGCACCTACTTGGAGTGCATATACACTAATAATGTTCATAGTCTCCTTTTCAACAATTACTTTCACGGATATGATTCGATCATCAATCCTTTTAACTTCCACAACATTCTTCCTCCATTCCGCATCCGCGATAATACCAACACCATTCCTTCCATTTACCTTACCTGTGTACCAAAGTTTGGAATCATTTAACCTAATCTCTTTACTTCCCTCTCCTACCCATCTAGTTTCTTGTAAGCATAAGATACTAATCTTACGCTGGTCCATTACTTGTGCCACCTCGAGGCGCTTCCCATTCAACGTCCCAATGTTCCAAGAACATTAGAGTGCGGTAGCCCTTGCTCATTTAACACTAGCTTCTTTAACCGCCTCCGTCCATTAGAGTGCGGTAGCCCTTCCTCATTTAACACTGCATTCAGGCGAGGATGCAGCGGCTCTTGCTCTCTTATCACTGTACCCGAGCTGTACAGCGCGTTACGGGTAACGACCTAGCATTAACACAATATATTCGTTGATCCATGTTCATAAGATTCGACAGGATTTTATGCTGGCTGTCGGGGCCTAACACAACCCTCCTCCTTTATCCGGGCTTGGGACCGGCTATAAAATATAGGCGGAGTTAAAAAAATTAATTGAAAAAAAAAACAGATGGAGGCAGCCCCAAACAAAAAAAACTTAATCTAACATTGGACAGATGGAGGCACCCCCTCACCCCTCGGTTCATCTAGTCGCAAACACAAGGGAGGGACCAAGGGAGGTTCGACACTTTGACTGTTTGCAGTTTGCACATACAAAGAAAGAGGGACCCAGGGAGGTTCCTCACTTCCTCTATTCCTCTGTTCGCAAACAAATAGAGGAACTGAGGGATTCAGCTGTTCGCACATACAAAAAAGAGGTTCACAAACAAATAGAGAAAGAGGAAGGAGGGAGGACGGGCGCAATCATAAACTTGTAGAGATACAGCACGAGCAGGAGGGCATACCGGCAAAGGCGGACTGCTGCAGGTGGTAAGCGGGCGAACGACGTGAGCGGTGGCTGCAGGGATGAACAGGATGAGCAATGCATCCTTAGGCGAAGTGAGGTCGCACATAGAAAGGAGAGAGATGGCACAATGAGCAGCCACATACAAAGAGAGGGAGCGAGGGAGAGTACCAGGCTACCAACAGCGGAAGAAAGCGGATGCCGGAGTTGTGGCAGCATGAGCAGGGAGCGAGGGAGTAGTGAATGCCGGCAATAGTGGACGAAACAGCGAGAGTTGGAGCAGCAGCGTCGTGGTGCGTCATGGTGGCGAAAGTTGGAGCAGCGAAAAGGGATTAGGGCATCTGCGATTTGGGAGAAAAAAGGGCGGCGCCTCACGTGGGAGAACGAGTGGAAGGAGAAAAAAAGGGGATGCGATTCCACCATTTTTACGCTCCGACCCATGTTTCTACTGCGTTCCGGCGAAACGCGATTCCAGGTGGAATTAAGCACGTTTCGCTGGGATGGACATACGATTCTCTGAGTCAAAGCGCATTTTTGACTACCTTGCTCACACCTATTGATCCTTTTTCATTGTCTTTAGTTGTTGATATTATTGAGATCACCCACTCTTCTGCTCATCGTATTTCTAATAATATGGAGATTCATCAGCACTTAGCATGATCTAATGATGATTCTATTAGGATATTTGTAGATGCATATTGCAAATTTGTGGACATCAACATGAATGATTGTGATGGTTCTAGAGCCAGTGGTGGGGGTGCTCCTCAGACTGGCCGGATTTGCCGACCGCCGTTGAAGATGCTGAGGGGTGAGGGCACCTTCTCGCCGGGTGGACGGATGAGGAGGTTTGCCTAGTTACGGAAGCCGCTGGCTTCCGCCACACAGTCGGCAGCCACTAGCAACCCTATAATAGGGGAACGACCTCGATGAGCCAATGAAGCTAACCATATGGATTGTACGAGCCAACCTTGGGAGCGACTGATGGGTGGAAAGTGATTGCTTCCCTCCCTCTGGTTGGTGGTCCAGTGATTTCACATCCCGAGGCACCTGGCAGCGGACGAGCATTGTGTTTTGTCTTTTGATTCAGAAAATTTTGGCTCGTCAAACACTGAGGCGGAGAGTGAAAGACCTTTTTGACCAGTGGTAGGGCTATTGTGGTCCAGTGCGTTTGTTTTGAGTGCCATCACATTTTCCTTTTTTGGGAGCGGGGTTTTGACTAGAACAGAGATTTTCCATTTGTTGTTGCTCTCCTTTGAGAGCCTACACCTGTGCAATATTTCTGTTTCACAGTTATATATATAGATGTGTGGATGACAACCACAACTCTGGTGGTCATCCTTTTTCTCCTTTTAAAAAAAAAATCAAGGGTAATTAGTATATGCTTCATAGATAGAGACTGAAAGCTTATGCAATGGGAGATCAAGGTGTATGTGATTACAACCTTTTTTTTTTTTGAGCAGATGTGATTACAACCTTAGAACGAGTTTAAAAAAGGTTTGATTGTTCAAAAATACCACCTCAAAATAAGATCCATATAACAACATCAAGCATGAATTTGGAATCCAACTGAAAGATAACCACCAAGTTTTGAAATAAACTGAATATGAATCGATTAATTCATCATGCAATTCTTTCCTCTCTCTCTGTCTAAAAAAAAGTTACCCTTACAACTAACTATTTGGATTTAACTTTACAACTAACTGTTTGACTTGAACTAAAAGACTAAAATGAGTAATAAAATAAATAAAATGAGTGGCTAACTAATCTAACATTGGTGCAAATCCTAACTATTTGTCCTACATGAAATGCTTATGTCGGCATTAACTTAATATTAAATGTTCAAGAATTTTGCCTATATTGTGGTACTTTGAGTTTCCTCCTGTACTTGCAAGTGTTTCTTCTGAGTGCAGACATTCACATTGGTCTTAACAGTGACAATGCCACTCGGTCCATTGGTTTCATCAGCCACCTGTTGCTGTTTTGGATTTATGATACTTATTTTCAAAATCTTGTTGTCCTTTGGCACTTGTGCCATCTTGTAATTTGTAGGGGTTGAGTTCTTATATGCTGGATGGAATTGATGTAGGCCATCTAAGTTTATGGGTCTTCTGTCCTGCAGTCTTTGTTTTTTTTACCCTTGAGGACTTTTCCTTTTATGAATGTTTCCTTGTTACTTGGGACATATTGTGTTTGGAATGATATTAAAACCTGTTTTATGGTTTTACTAGAAAACATAGTTTATGAATTCAACTTTTCTAATTTATTTCTTGAGTAACTTAATTAGGTTTAGGAATAGAGTTTAATTTAGTAGATCTCCATCACAGTCTTTGTTGTAGCAAAGCATACCTCATACCTAAAAGTCTATATCCTGAGAACTATAACTAAACCAACCTTTTGAGATGTATAATCAACATGGGAATGAGACATCATTTTGATGCATGACAATACAAATTAAATGCTTCCATGGTCCTCAAATACTAGAAGTGTTAAATAATTAAACAGCCAAAAAACTTGTGATCCTTTCTCATTTTAGCAAAAGTTCAATATGGTCTGCAATAAAACATCATTCAAGTCCTCAGTAAAGTTGTTTATGATTGGAAGCTGAATACTTTCACTCTAAACTTCCAGGTGAATCAAATTCTGATCCTTTGGGTTCTTCCAATACACATGATTCATGTAAGTCAGATAAAGATGATGAATATAATCAAATAATGGCTAAGCTTGATGAACTTGAAAAGGAAGAACTTGAAGCCGAATCTGCTTCAGGAAGTGATAACTATGAAGATGATGTCATTGATGATAAAGCTAAAGTTGAACGTGATGCACAAGCTGATTATTGTTTCTCTACATCTGAGAATAATCATGAAAATTTGGAGGTAACAGCTCAATTCCAAAAGTCCAAATTCTTAGTTCTCAGGTCTTCAGTTCATCTTTGTTGTTTCTCCATAGTATCTGGTTACCATTGCATTTCAATTTCTTTTGTAGAGGGCAAACGATGTGTCACTTGCTGCTAAAAGGGTTACTGTTGGTTCTGAGCGACATCTTGACACCCAGTCATGTGTAATAAAAATTCTACAGTGTTTTTGTGCTTTGTGTATTTTATATCTGTCATTTTATTATCAGCCAATTCATTACATGCACATTGATGCAGATTAGAGATCCAATATTGCAAAGTCCTGTTGCAAGTAAGTTTTTCACAATCATATAAGTACTTGAAGCCATATACTTTGTCTCACCTTCTCACTTGGGAACTACAATGGAAAATGCAAGGAATGTATTAACTATCTTCTCTTTTCTGTGGTGATCATGTCCAACCTTAAGTGAAGAATCATTTGAATATAATACACATGTTATGATCTTTAATATCTATGCATATGTAACTCACCTCTTATGTTCTTCACAATATCAGCATTTTCTGTGATTATTTGTGCGTTTTCAAACTATTTCATCTTTTAAGTTATTTTAGAATTATATTAATTCATTTTTCCATTGGAATCAATAGTCCATGTATTTCATGTTTTGAGTTTTCTATTTCTTATAATTGTTTCAAATAGGCAATATGAAGATGAAATCTTGTACATTTATCAATTGTCACACCTCAATATTTTGCAGTTAATTTGCAGCAGATAAAATCTAATATTATATTTCAATTCTTCGGTATGTAATAATTCTTTTGAGGACTTTGGTATGTAATAATTCATATTTGTTCTTCATCCGAAGCATCACAGTTCAAGGAGATGCATTCTTTGTCTTCATCAACATAAGTGTTCTGAAAATATTAATGAACTAAAGAGTCTAATATGTGATCCGAAAATATTAATGAACTAAAGAGTCTAATACGTACAATGGCAGATAAAGGACAAACAAATGAAATTTCTTGAATGATTTGAAATAAGTTTTGCAACGAGCTGGAATACCATGTGAATCCAAAGAGTTACTCATTGATGGACCAACGTGGCAAAAGTGTCCATCATGATCAAAACACAATCGAAGAGTAACAAATGTTAAAAACATAATTATGATAAATCAAACATAGCATACACTTGGTATCAAACTTAAACATAACAAATCCTTTCCACATCTGAAAAGATATTCATTGAAGTCTGAATGAGCCAATAAATTAGTTAAGGAAGCGCGAGTTCATTGTAATAGAAGTCATGTTATTTTTGAGTTGGTATTAGCCTGAAATATCAAGATACATATGAAAATTCCAAGTTAAATAAGGTTCAATTTAAGGCAAACATGAATACGACTGACAAAGATCTTGACCATTTGTATCATGACAAAAGGACAAAATAGAAGCTTGACTCATATAGGAAAGCTTACAGTGTCAAGTGAGAATACAAATGAGCTCAGAACCTGAAGTGATTACACCAAGAGACAACATGAGAGGACACAAAACACTAAAAGAATCATGCAACAAAGAAGTATGATACTTACCTGTACAAGCTTGTTGCTAGCGGTTGATTATTAGCACTTCAACATTCTTAGCTTGTCTATTATCCTTCCACAATTTTTCCCATAAAGGTACACTTTATATTTCTTGAAAACCTGATGGAGAGAACTAGCAAATATCATTTTAAAGATGATTGTAGACTCATTTGGCAGGATTGCTCTTCATTGAACATTAGTTTCTTTACTTGGCTACTAAGGCGATAGAGGGTAGTCACTAAGATGTTTAGGGCAAGATAGGCACCGAGAACTTACATCATGTGTAAGATGATGTTTCCCACCTTTTCTTTCATTGTCCCATTACAAAGAAAGTTTGGTTGGCAATTGAGTGTAGGTGGCTTGACACAATTTCAGAGTTGTTACTTTTGCAATCACATTGATAGACAATTTTCATTCAAGACATCCTAGCATGCATCCCTAGAATGACGCCATGCCAGATAGGGTTGTCCTCTTGTTCCTATGTGATGTAGTACCAGCAAGAATAATGAGAAATCAGGCTAGAAGATGAGAAAGATTGATAGAGGAACAATAAAAGTTTATGAGAAAATCACAAAAATCTGTAATTTTGATAAAAGATAGATAATGACGACTGAAAACTTTATTGGTAGCCTTAAATACTAGGGTTACAAGATGTTAAAACTAATAACCAATCTCCACCCTTGATTAACCTACTTTAATCAGGACCGTTATGACTAATTAAAAGATCACATGCCTATCACATGATAACTAATAGACTAAAACATCAGCTTTAATTAAAATAACTATTTTAAAATAAAAGCTCTTGCGTCAATCTCCTCAGCTTGAAAATTTTGGCTCATTGGAAAAAACTTGCTCACATGAGCATACATTTCGGCATCGATCTTCTTGAGCTCATCTTCATTGATCCAAGTGCTTCCAGTAGCAGGTTTATCCAACCATTTAACCAAGAATCTTCTATATCTAATACTTCTACCAGAATTGACCTCTTTGACATCCAACACATATTCAATAACATCATTCCAATTGATTTGAAACTTCAGCCGTGTCCATATCAAAGCCCTCAAAAGCATACAAATCTAAGACATTGAAGATAGGATTGATTTGCAGATTTGATGGAAGCTCAATGAAATAAGCATTTGAACTTATTTTCTTTAGTATCTTGCAAGATCCAAACTTAACTTGAGTTTGTGATAAGTGCCCTTAGGAAATCTCTCGTCTCAAGTGTACAAGAACCAACTCACCTTCCTCAAAATCTTTAAGATGCCGATGTTGATTGGCTTGATTTCAGGGCAGCTTTTACCTTCTCATGCACTCTTTTGATGTGTTCAGCAAAGGCCTCTCCATCATCATTAATTCTCGCATTTGGTGGCAAAGGAAGTGGATCAAGCACATGTCGTGGTTTCAGTCCATAAGCAGCTTCAAAAGGTGTCTTCTTGATTGTTCTATTAACGGAATTGTTATAAGCAAAATCTGCTTGGGGGAGAATCACATCCCAACTTTTCACATGATTTCCAACAATGCACCTCAAAAGATTTCTCAAACTCCTATTAACAACTTTAGTCTGTCCATCTGTTTAGGGGTGGCATGTGCTAGAAAATTGCAATTTAGTGCCCATTTTCCTCCACAACGTTCTCCAAAAATGTCCTACAAACTTGACATCTCGATCTGAAACAATAGAAGATGAAACCCCATGTAATCTCACTTCTTTGAAGAATAAGTCAGCAATATGTGAAGCATCCGAAGTCCTGAACAAAGGATGAAATGTGCCATTTTTGAAAATCGATCCACCACAACAAAAATCGAATCATATCCCTTTGCTGATCTAGGTAAACCCAAGACCAAGTCTATACTTGGATGTGTCCAGGGTGTGTATTGGCAAAGGAGTATATAATCCTATATTCTGTGAGTTGCCTTTACCAAGTTGACAAGTTGAACATCTTCTCATTATTTTATTCACATCTTGGAACATTTTTAGCCAAAAATAACGATCTGCCACCATTGTCATCGTCTTATCTCTACCAAAATGACCACCTAGTCCATTCCCATGAAGTTTCCTCACAATTTGTTCTCGCAAAAAACCTTCAGGAATGCAAAGTTGATTGCCCTTAAAAATATATCACTCATGTAAGCGATAAGGCGCAATTCAGACCTTCTAGGTCCTTCCAAGTCAATAAATATTTTGCTGAAATAAGGATCAATTTTGTATTAATTTTTTATCTCTTCAAAACTAGTCGCTTGAGTACTCATCACCAATAATAACGTGGATCGCGTACTAAGAGCATCCGCCACAACACCCAGCTTTATATTTCAAAGAAAAACTGAGTTGATCAAGAGAAGCACTCCAGCCAACATGTCTTTCATTCAACTTCTTTTAAAAGTTTTGGAACTTCAAAGCTTGATGATAAGAATAAACGACAAATTCTCGGTAAGCTAAATAATGATCCCAATGTTGAATAGCTCTAAGGCATAAAATTCCAAATCATAAGTAGAGTAATGCCTCTTTGCATTCGATAATTTTTCACTGAAAAACTCTATAGGTTTACCCTTTTGGTTGAGAACTACACCAATTCCAATATGAGATGCATCACATTCCACAACAAATAACTTCCCAAAATTAGGTAATAGGGGCTTCTGTCCTCAGTTTTTTTATGAGATCAAAGGCTTTTTGTGCTGCATTTGACCATTGAAAACTCTCCTGCTTCAAGCATTCTGTAATAGGACTCATAATAAAACTGAAATTCTTGATAAACCTTCTGTAAAATGACGCCAAGCCATGAAAACTTCGAACATCCCTCATGTTCTGTGGAATAGGCCATTGCAAAATTGCATGAACCTTTCCCGGATATGGTTTAATGCCTTCAGCTAAAATAACAAAATCCAAAAACTCCACCTCACGAGACATAAAAGAGCACTTTTTCAAGTTGATAAAAAGTTTCTCTCGCTACAATACTTCCAGAACTTGTCGCAGATGCACGAAGTGCTTGTTCACATCTATACTGTAAATTAGAATATCATCGAAATAAACAACAAATTTGTTTAGGAAAGGTTTCAATACCTTAGTCATTACTTGCATGAATGTACTTGGTGCATTAGAAAGGTCAAAAGGCATGACTAGCCACTCAAATAAGCCATCTGGTGTTTTGAACGTTGTTTTTCACTCATCTCCATCTTGTAGTCTAATTTGATGATACCCACTTTTCAAGTTAATCTCCGAGTACACCTTGGAGCCAGCTAATTGATCAAGCATATCACTCAAGCGGGGTGTTGGAAATTTTTGTTTGTAATTTTGTTAATGGCATGATTGTCCACGCACATCCTCCACAAACCATCCTTCTTTGGTGCAAGCAATGCTAGACAGGCACACAGAATTTTGCTTTCACTTATCAGACCTTTAGATATCAACTCAACCTGTCTTTGCACCTCAGCATGTTGTTTAGGTGGCATTCTATAGGCCGGCAGATTCGGTGAAGGAGCACCCGAAACCAAATCAATTGCATGTTGGATACTTCTCATCGGTGGCAAACCTTGCGGTAAATATCCAGCGATCAGATCTGAAAAATCCTTCAATATTTGCTCAACTTCATGTGGTTGGTGGGATATTCCTCCAAGCGGTTCGCCTCCAACCATCTTTTTTGCTAACACAAACAATCCCAACTTCTTGGATACTAATTCAAACTTCTCAGCACACTAACAACCATTGATCTTACTATTTTTAGATGAACCAACATCTTGTGTTTCCTCCATTGGATGCTTACCCCTATGAAAAGAATGCGTGTTTGGTTTAGTGTGATGTTCCATGTCATGGTCATACGACCATGGTCTTTCCACAAGAATATGCCCAACAACCATAGGCACAATAATTCATAAAGCTTCATCTTGTAGATTACCTCCCATAGTAAATTGCACCAAACATTGAGAAGCGACAAGAATTTCATTGCCTTTCTTAAGCCAATGAATTGTAAGGATGTGGATGCTTTTCAATAGCCAATCCCAGCTTCTCTACCGCATATTTAGAAATGGCATTCTTCATGCTACCACTTTCTATAACTAGATTACATGCCTTCCCGCCGCATAGAACACGTGTTCTAAAGATACTGTGTCATCTCCAATCTTCTTCATTCGCTGTAGCAGTTAAGACACTTTGAACCACCAATGATTCTCCTTGAATGGGGAGAACATCTATTTCTTCACTTTCTTCCACATACTGATCATAAATTGGTGGCCTTCCTGAGACTAGCTGCACTCATGGCCGACTCAACAACATCGGTCACTGCCTTATTGGGCAGACCTGGACCATGCTGTTCCGAGCTGACTTATCAGATAGAAAATTCATGGAGCTACTTGCTTTATTGGAATACATCACGGGGTACCAACCTAATGGGAGGGTGGATTGTTGGGTGTAGTTCTCAGGCCACTTTTAATGATAGAGGGTCTACATTCACCTGCTGCCAGCATGTACAACCACAAATAGTTTAGAACACGTAGGCTTATTTGGAGGCCCCTGTCTCCACCTCAAGGGCAAGGTTTTTGTTTGGCTCTTGAGGCATGGAAGGGTTCTTACATGAACAGAGATGCACAGGATGGACGTTGATTCCTCAACACTTTGACATGCTATGGGGTTCACTATGTGTTGTCTGTACAGATCAATGCTGGAGGCTTCCGTGGATGATAGCTCTAGCAGTCATGAGGGCCACA
This sequence comes from Pontederia crassipes, assembly GCA_030549335.1. Lineage (NCBI taxonomy): Eukaryota > Viridiplantae > Streptophyta > Magnoliopsida > Commelinales > Pontederiaceae > Pontederia > Pontederia crassipes. The sequence goes on from CM060190.1 coordinate 46,382,281, forward strand.
TGGGTCAACGTAATTGCAATTTATTTGAGGACAAACTATGCATAGAGAATATTGTACATCACATAGAACTTTTGTTGAGAGAGGATGTGGATATTTCTTTTCTGGGGGAGTCCTGACCTACTGTTTCGCCCCTTTTGTTTCTTTTGCCTTTTACACACATTTGTAAATTGCCCAAGCTTTCAGCTTAATACACGACGGATGGCTACAACAGCTTGGTAGTCATCTCCTTTTACTTCTAAAAAGCATACATCTCTAGAAGGGATCAGGCGGCTCCTCTAGTAATTGTGGGGGCTCTTTGGTCCTCTAGTATGTGTATCTTTAGGGACGAAGAGAGGTGCTATGTAGATACTGTGATGCGACATGCCAAGTCCTTGTCCAGGGACTAGAGTTGGAACCATTAAGATTGCATGAGATTGCCTCAAACATTGGTGGTCAATTGTAATTAACATAATGCATACTAATATGGGTGAGTGCCCTAAAATAGGAAGAAAATATTTTATACATGCTTGGGTGGTCGGTTCTAGAAACAGTAGATGGTTAAAGATAGGGGTAAAGTGGACAAAATGTAATTTCACCTTGTCTGATTAGTCTAGGTGGCAAGTACATGTAATGGCTCCTTTTTTAACTGTTGCACTTGTTGCAACTCAATTGGATAAAAATTACAATTAAAAGTGGTGGATAGATGTAAATTAGTTGCCATCCGTCTCTAAAAAAATATTACTTGCCATCCACTAATATAACTTGATGCTTAAGAAATTTCAAATGTTCAGTTAACTAGTTGACCATAAAAGGTACTTTTTTGCATAAGTAAATGTCTATTGCTCATATTTTTTTTAGAGGGTCTATTGCTCATATACATGCTAAAAAGTGTGGGAATTACATCAAACTTACCTTTCTATTTGGTTATCATGCTTTTCAAATAATCTTGTCCATGTTGGCTAATTTATATTCTTTCATCCAGGTATTCCTGTTAGACATGAGAATGAAGAATTCATATTGGAGCAGAAAATGACATCAATGCCATCTGCTCCCAAACACTCTGATTCAAATTTTGAGGTATGATTTTACTGGAATTGAACTGATAGCTAACGAAGGAGCTAATGTTTTGAGTGAAACAACAAAAGAAAGAAGGGAAACTTGTGGGTATTCTAGGGATTTTAACCCTTGCATTTAGGCATCTGCAAATTAAGATCCAGTAGAAATATGAAAAGCTCCAGCTAGAACTTTTTTATGAAAACAATTTCATGTGTTGAAGACAATATAAATAACCTGAGGCAGTACCATGATGTTTTATTACCATGTGTTTGGGCCAAAGGAACTTCCCCATTAAAAGTTTATTAGACATATGAAAGCTGCTATGCAAAAAGTTTCAGGTGAAGACAATTTTTTGCATATTGAATATGATTTAACAGCCTTATGAAGTCCAATAATGTTGGGATATGAGCAATATCATGAGTCTTTACTAATATTTGCTCATCATCTATTAAGCTACTCTTTTTTTTTCTCTTTGAGGGGGAGGAGAATAACTAATGAATGGATCATTGTATTACTCCTTGACTCAGTTTTTTTTTTCTTTTCTCACTCGTAATTTGTTGAAGTAGAAGGTTCTTAAATTGGCATCAATGATAATAACCATAGGATGTGCGAATAAAAACAATAGTTTTTCATGTTCATGCTCAGACTTGGTTTGTTTGCAGTATTGTAATTTCCAAGGAAAATGTTTTGCAGGGATCGTCTCATATCGCCTCAAACCAAAATTTAACTACTGTTTCCAGTGTTCGTAAAGTATGCAATTTGCCATTCTTGTCTATATTGCATATGCATCCTCTTAATGCTATATGACATGTTTAATAATCTGTACTGTGCAGGCCTTTACAGGTTCCATAGTTGAGCATGATCATGTTTTTCCACCCATTCAGTCAGCCAAAACTACTGCCACAACCCAGGTACAAAAATAAAACCACAAGCTTTTTCTTGAGAGGGAAACCACGAGTTTGTCTCCACAATAAGGTATGCATGGGGAGAACTTTGACGACAGAATGGGAGACAGTTTGGTGATAACATAGACTTAATTGTACATGACTAACTTATAGATGTGTTAAGTCATCAACAAAGTGGGTGGTCGACAATTTGTGATCAATTTTTTTTTCACTTCAAAAGAAAACTATATCTACTCCATTTCTTCATTGTAATCCATAATAGTTTAAATCTTTGTCTGCATAGAGTCATTAACATTTTTATATTTGGTCACTCTAAAAAACATGTTTACATCTGGTGGAAGGGTCCATTTATCCTATTATGGCTGCCCAGGTGTTTGTTGCAACAATTTGTTTAATCTCAATAAGATTAATTAGTTGTTGATCCAATCATTTGGTGCCACCTCTTTCTCCAATTCTAATACATAACAACAATTCCCAGAAATGCGATTAATTTTATGTGGTTTTGAAAAATTGGCATCAAACTCTGCAAATCGTGATTACTTCAGCCTCTATAACATGCAAAGGATGTTGGATTTTCAATAGAATTACTAGCTCATTGACTTGCCAATGAGGCCCCAATATTTTTATGGCTGTCATGCTTGAAGGTCTTGGGTTCAAGTTCTTCGAAGCCAGTTTCCAGATTCAAGTTACAGAAAGGAAGCCGCTGAAGTATAACAAGATAAGCAAGAATTTACGTTTGGTAAGAGAAACTGTTCTCATCATCCTTAATCTTTTCATACCTTTAATTTGTAAATGGATGAGTGTTATTACAGATTTTAATTTTATTATTTTTTATGAGAGTTTGATTCTTGAATGCAATTCAAGGGATAGGTAATTTGTTCAAATTCTACTCCCTTTCTCTCTCTCTCTCACATTCTGACCCCTCTTATGTATGCATAATGTAACATGATATATATAGTATCTACTAGTTCCTACATATATACCTAAATTTGTTTGTTATCTCTACATATGCAATATAAATATACAGTGCCATAATGACTTTGAGAATTTTTCTGATATGTTAATTTCATGACTTGTGAGAATTTCCCTCTCAAAAAAAAAAAAAAAGAACTTTTTGAATTTTGAATTTCAACAAGTAATCTGACATACACGTTGTTGCTGACTGCTGAGCACCAAACTGAAAGGTATTAGGATTTATAAGCAAAGAGATGTTGTTTAAGATGCAAAGTTGCTGGCATAGTCCTGATAAAGATGTTCAACCTGGAGTGAATACTCTAGTTAGGATTCATGTATGTAAATGTTTGTTTGCCATTATATCTTCATTTGCCTACCTATTCTTAAATGTTACTACAACAACAACAACAACAACAACAAAGCCTTATCCCACTAGGTGGGGTCGGCTACATAGATCATACGACGTCATTCCGCTCTATTAGTAACCAAACCTTTCGGTATATTATTCACCAATAGATCTTGCTCTATTAGTTCGCCAAGTGTCCGCCTTGGCCTCCCTCTCCCTCTTTTAATCGAAATTATTCTTAAATGTTACTATGTTTTATTATTATGCCTTGTGTCTGCTCATGTGCAAATATTTTTAGCATACTTTGCATATTCCATGCATGCTCATTTTGCCTTCGTAACTTATTGCTATTACCAAGATTATCGAGATCGCAATTTAGATAGTAGGATCATAAGGCCATAGATCGAAATCATGCATCTTAGGTGGATCATGGGTCAGGTCGTAGGATCGGTCAAATTGTGTGATTTGAACGTTCCAAGGATGTAAAAAATGATGTTAAAAAAATGATTTATTACATCTCAACCTAGTTGACCAAATACCATGACTTGACCCCCTCTCTCTCTCTTAACCGCCCGTCATTGACAAGCACAAAATTTGCTGACTCCCCTTGCCACTGCATCGACAACTCCCTTCACCACAATGTTGGCAATTCTGTCATCCTCCAGTCCCCCCTCTCTCTCTCTCACCTACTCATTTGGAAACTCCTTTTGCCTGTCACATGGACAACTCCCTCCACAATGTCGTCAGCCCTCTGCCACGGCACCGGAGTTTGTCATCCCCTAGTCCTGCAATTTTGTTCTAAGATCTTAATCTTCCCATCCGCCATGAAGCCCATGACACTGGTGACAAGCACAAAATCTGCTGACTCCCCTCGCCACTGCATCGACAACTTCCTCCGCCACAATGTTTGCAATTCTGTCATCCTCCAGTCCTCTCTCTCTCTCTGTCACCTACTCATCTGGAAACTCCTTTTGGCTGTCACATGGACAAATCCCTCTACAATGTCGTCAGCCCTCCGCCACGGCGCCGGAGTTTGTCATCCCCTAGTCCTGCAATTTTGTTCTAAGATCTTAATCTTCCCATCCGCCATGAAGCCCATGACAACTCTGGTGACTGACACTGATGATTTTGTTCCAATATCCTCTCAAAGTCTCAATCAAACGGGCATGTTTGAGTTGCTGGAGCTTGGAGTTGTTGCTGCCTACCCAGATCAAATTGCTACACATACACAAAAAAGAAATAGTGCCTTTGCGAAATCTGAATCCGAGGATCACTTGTAAGTCCTCTGTAAGAGTTGGCCAATAAGTTCCAAAATCTGATTTATGACTCCTAACTTCCTGGATCCTAGTTAATAATGATCTTCTTAGTTCTTACTTGGCTACTTCTTAGTTCATAATAGGCAGCGGAAGATAATTCTACTTCCTAGTGTAGTGATATGGCTTCAAGTTTCTGTTTTGTCCGTATCAATTTCATACTTATAACAATTTTATGCTTTCTGTTTACATTTCTATATAATTTACTTTTTAATGCTTTTAACTTGTAAATTGGCATCAAGTTAATACATGTGAATTATGAGGTGGCAATTTGTGAAGTGTGAAGAAATAACTTTCTGATAATATTATGTGAATTTTTTTTATTAATGAGTTAGGATCTTATTAAACTCCGCCTATGTTTTATAGCCGGTCCCAAGCCCGGATAAAGGATGAGGGTTGTGTTAGGCCTCGACAGCCAGCGTAAAACCCTGTCGAATCTTATGAACATGGATCAACGAATATATGGCGTCGTATGATCCATGTAGCCGACCCCACCTAGTGGGATAAGGCTTTGTTGTTGTTGTTGTTGTTGAGTTAGGATCTTATTAATGTGAATTTCTATAGCCGGTCCCAAGCCCGAATAAAGGAGGAGGGTTGTGTTAGGCCCCGACAGCCAGCGTAAAATCCTGTCGAATCTCATGAACATGAATCAACGAGTCGTATGATCCATGTAGCCGACCCTACCTAGTGGGATAAGGCTTTGTTGTTGTTGTTGTTGTTGTTGAGTTAGGATCTTACGATTCTCGATCCTCAAAAGCCCTTACAATTTCACCTTAAAAAAAATCCTGACAACCTTGGTTATTACTCTCTCTCAAACTTATTAATATCATACATAAATATGCTTCACAAACTTAACTCTGAAAATGATTCATACATAAATTCCAAAAGAGCGTAATGGGTTTGTCAGTTGATATACTCCAAAATCGAGTGATGCTAAAAGCTGGAACTTGTTTTCCTTGAAAATAGAACTGGATTGAGAAAACTCATCCAAAACATTAGTTACGAAACCTTAACAGTTTTGATGACTAGCAAAATACTATGTAGTGCTCTGTTAGTCTTGAAGTAGTTATTGGGTACAAGAATAATGTATTGGGTAGTTATCCTTTTATTCTAAAGGGTGTAATTTGGGTGCTGCATCTTTTGATGCAGCAATATTCAGATGGATGAAAGAAGTTGTTGGAATCTGTCATCTGCGTCCAAATTTGTCTCATGCTTTTTCTCTTTTTATACTTTGTCACGTTTGCTTTTAGTTTCTTCCCAACTAACCGGTTAACCCTAAACCCATTGCGGTCACCTCAATTCCCCTCCTCTTTTCACCCCTCTCCTAAAACAAGCATCTTCAACTTTTTGTGGCAATGCCACCATGAGCAGCTGTGGACGGCCAAAGTATCTATCTCCTCATTTGCCTTGTATATAGTTGACTTCTATATTTAATAAAATAGGATGCCTATAACTGGTTGATCCATTTTTCTCTCAATGAAAAGGACAGGTATGGCGTGAATAATATGTTTAATATATGTATGTGGAAAGTAGTGCTATATTCATTGTGCAGATCAGTAATTTGTTCTCTCTCGACTGCATATTAACTGAGTGTCTCTTTAATTGAATGCCAAGGTTATGGATGTCATCTTTAATTGAGTGTCTCTTATCTTATTATTTCATTTTGGGAAAACATATTTATTTTAGTTTGAATGTTCCTATAGCAATATGTGTATAATGTTGCTGAAGTTGGGATTATGCCTAATGAAGCGTAGAAGTTGTAGACTAAGAATATTCTCACAAGATATTTCTCTTGGGCCTCATGCTAAACTTGTTCTTCATGTTTTTAGGCTAAAAATGCTACAATCCCTTATTAAGTACGGAGGACCTCCAATGAGGACTGGTCTCAGCGCGCACACCTCACCAATGATCTCTTCTTGAGAAGGCTCTCCTTATTCTTTGTTTCCTATGGTTTGCATGTTAACTTATACCAACTACCACTTATATTATGGTGGGAGAATTTGTACATTCTGTTGTAACATCCAGTCAGCAAACAATTTAGGGCATTGACAAGGGGAAAAAAGAGCGAAGAAATCAACTATTGTTACTCTTGCCCATTAAAAACTGAGCAGTTAGTTTCTTGAAGATTTTGGTCTGTTTTGGTTCGCTATTAATGCGCAGCATCAACAAAACTCTTTTTTGGAACGTGCCGATGCAGCAATTGGAAACAGAAATGGCAAGAAAGGAAAGTAGAAAAAAAGACTAAGATGAGAACAATAATTTAAACAAATAAAATAATCACGGAGTAAGAAATTGCAAATGTATATAAATGTTACAATATTAAAAAACATAAAGTAATTATGATGATGTTAACCAATCAAAGGGTTTGAATAGAAATTGTAAAGAACTACAAAAAAAAAAAGAATAGAAATAAAATAATATTTTTTTTAAATTATGACATGAAAATAAAAAAATTAATACAAATGTAAAATAATACGAAAGATAATAAATATAATAAGTACAACAAAAGTAATATAAAATTGATAGCAAAAAATTAAAAAAATCAACATAAAAAATGTTAATCTGTAATAATAATTAAAGTGACTAAAAAACTAGAAGTAAAATAATATTTAGAATATAAGTAATCCACAGTAATAAAAGAATAAAAGAATATATGTATGTATGTATGTATATATATATATATATATATATATATATATATATATATATAATGAAAGCAAACAAATATCAATGGGCATTAGATAATTTAACTTGAAAAATAACATAATAATATAAAAATATTTATTAAAATAGTAAAATGTTGGAATGAAAATTAGTGGAAATAAAATAAAGAGAATTAAATAAAAAATTTCTAACATAATAATTAAACAACATGAAATAATTAGAAAAATATTTTTTCTATCAAATTTTACATTAGAGATTCTATATAAATTTTATTACGATTGACTTATTTCGTATCCTTATAATTATTAATATTTTTTTGCTTGTCAATTCCACTACTTAAGAAGCGATGTCGATCGTCCAACTAGCCCATAGAGTCATCAGGTTAGAAGGTAAATCATCAAGTTCAATTAATTTCGTGTTCACCCCCAAATCTTATGTGAAAACTCACGCAAAATTTTTTTACGTTCATAAGATTTGAACTTAAAACCTTAATTAAACGAGAAATATCTATCCATTCCAACTTTCGATCTAAGAATAGGACGTCCTTTGAGGACGTAGTCCAGTGAATCTAAGCATAAATAATGTTAAAGGCTTTAAAATAAATTTAAGAAGGTTCCTGTAATTTCCTGATAGCTAGAGCCCCGCCACAAGTAGTAGAACTTTTGCTTGCTTGAAAGTTGGAATATTTTATTTGCATAATTCAAGAAGGCATAAGTTAAAGCGAGCACTAAATCTCCTTATTAGTTGATACATCTTTTTACTTTCTAGAGTTTGGATCCATTCTCTCTCCTCTAGCTATTGTTAAAACTGCAAAAAAAAAAAATCCCCATGATTGGTGAGGAAATTTCTTTGGCATACAAAGATTGAAATGATAATAATAAGATCTAGAAAACATCTGACTTGAATCAGCCGAGTCAAATGAAAAGTCCAAGTTGTGCATTCCGTTCCTTCCCATGGCTGCCTGAATTCTATGACCTCTCTGCTCTCCTGCTTACCAGAATCTCACACACGTACACAGGCACCATGCGTGCAACGCGGATAAAACCATTCCCTAATTCGCCATTGGGGCCCCCTCTGCGTTTTAGCCGGTGGAACCCAAACGGCCATCGGGTTGTGCTCATGCAAGCACGAAGCGCCGCTGTGTGATACTTCGCACCGGATCCCTTCCGCCACGTCCCTATAAAAACCCATTAAAACGACGACTCCGTCCATCGTGGAACAGAGGGGCGAAGAACAGAGAAGAAGAAAACTCGGAAGATGGCTCTCCCCGACGGCTCTCTCCGGCGTCAACCGCACGGTTCTCTCCTCCCTTCCTTCCTCTACTCGCCGACCGCAGGGCGCCGCGGCATCCTCGGCAGCTCGATGAGCTCGTCGCCCGCAGCAGCAGCAGCTTCGGAGGTGGGGAGTTCGTTCCTCGTACCGGCGCCGAAGGAGAGCAGAGGAAAGATCGAGATCTATAGTCCGGCGTACTACGCTGCGGGCGCGATCGCAGGGCTCGCTGCCTGTGGTCCCACACACACCGCCGTCACCCCGCTCGACGTCGTCAAATGCAACATGCAGGTGTGTGCGACTGCGAGAGCGCGCTGTGCTCTGCTGTGCTTTTGTTTTGTTCTAATTGATAAATTGTGAGGTGGATCACTGCTTCAGATCGATCCGGCGAAGTATAAGAATATCAGTTCGGGGTTCTCTATCACGATGAGGGAGCAGGGGCTCAGAGGCTTCTTCAGGGGGTGGTTCCCCACCCTGCTCGGGTACAGCGCGCAGGGCACCTTCAAGTACGGTCTGTACGAGTACTTCAAGAAGTACTACGCCGACCTCGCCGGACCGGTGCACACCGAGAAGTACAAGACGCTGATATACCTTGCCGGATCCGCCTCCGCTGAGGTTTTCGCCGACGTGGCCTTGTGCCCATTTGAGGCCGTCAAGGTGCGCGTGCAGACGCAGCCGAGCTTCGCCAAGGGGTTGACCGACGGCATGCCCAAGATTGTCAAAACTGAAGGTGTTATGGGGTAAACGATCGGCCAAAATCAACTCCTCTGATTCATTCATTTGTTCATCCTACTTTCTGTTCTGGTGCATCATTCATTCAAACAATGGACAAAGAAGAAATTGCATGTCTTTGTGCCTCATGCTTCTGCTCTGCTCACTTCTTTGTGTTTCCCCCATCGCATGCAGCTTGTACAAAGGACTTGTTCCGCTCTGGGGACGCCAGATTCCATGTGAGTTCACTTCCTAGTTATCTTTCAGATGGTGGTTTAATTTTTGAAATGTTTATAGCCTTCAAAGCAATCGATGTATTATTAGCTTTTACTCAGGAAAATAGAAAGGTTCTCTTGTTATCAACCACAAACATACTACTTTTTTTTTTGGTTAAGTTACTGAAACTTTTGATACCACGAGGCATCCTAAGCTTTGCATTCAACCTGTAGTTTATACACTTACAAGTCACATATTACCTCACTCATTACTTGTATTTTACAGGCTCCACCTGCATGCCATGTTTTGCTGACATCTAATTTTGCTTGCAGATACAATGATGAAGTTTGCCACTTTTGAGAACACGGTGGAACTCATCTACAAGCATGCCATTCCCAGACCCAAGGAACAGTGCAGCCAACCCCTCCAGCTGGGGGTGAGCTTTGTGGGCGGCTACATTGCTGGAGTCTTTTGTGCTGTTGTCTCCCATCCTGCTGATAACTTGGTCTCTTTCCTCAACAACTCCAAGGGCGCAACAGTTGGCGATGTAAGCTAAAAGACTCCGGACAGAATCATGAAAAAAGAACTACTGCTCATCTCCTCCAATGGCCATCTCTTCTTGTTTTTCTGAAAGATAACATTTTTGTTTCCTCAGGCTGTGAAGAACCTTGGACTTTGGGGACTCTTTACACGCGGTCTGCCTCTCAGAATCCTCATGGTTGGCACTTTAACAGGCGCCCAGTGGGGAATCTATGATTCTTTCAAATTATTCGTTGGCCTGTATGTGCCTCCGTTTCCTTCTGAAAACTTTTGCTTCAGTTAATTGCACCTTTTTTTTTCAGGTGCCATGTTCAATGTACATTTTGATGATTGATATCTTCTTTCTGATCTTGTTCAGGCCAACAACTGGTGGAGTTGCTCCTGTCGTTGATCCCAACCTCACCTTGGAACATTAAGCAACTACGGATTTTTTTTTTTTTGGTGACAAACAAGTGTCGTGATAGGGCTTGCTGTAGTTAGTTTTCAATGTCCTCGGCAATAAAGTGCTCAACCTTGAGGGCACACCATTAGTGCGCACTGCTCAGCAGGTTGAAGGATGAGAAAGAACACAAAGTTTTTGTATCATATTTAGTATACAGATTAAGAGAAGGATATTAAAGTGTTTGATTGCTAATGTGTACCTACATAATTCAATTATTTGTCATTGGCTTAACCATCTGAGCCTTTTCTTTTATCATAAAATGGAAAAGAACATGTGTTATTTCCATAAACCACCTCTAAACTATCGTGATTTTTTATATATAATATTAAATTACGAACTTATTTTTTTTATATCCTTAAATTATCATGATTTTTTCACTTTAGTCATTTCATATACTTCTGTTATATTTTTCGTTACTTTTGATTTTTTTCTATTTATGAAAAAATTAAATTACTCCTCCCTCCATAACACATCAAATAATGAATATAAAAAATAAAAAAAGAAAAAAATCGGAGGAAGATAATTTAGTCTTTTTCATAAATGAAAAATTTTTTGTTTACCACTTTAATCCTTCCAATGATTTTTTAATTTTTTTATATTTGTTATTTCATGTTTTCTAGAGGGAGGAATAATTTAGTCTTTTTTATAAATAGAAAAAAGTAAAAATAATGGAAAATATAACAGAAGTAGATGGAAGGACTAAAGTGAAAAAATTGTGATAGTTTAATGATACAAAAAAAATAAGTTCATAATTTGAGGTTAGATGCGAAAAATTACGATAGTTTAGGGGTGATTTATGTAAATAATCCTTGATTTTAATGTTAAAACGCTTTTCCAAATGGCTACCAAATAGAGAGGTTTCTATTTAGCGCTTTTCATCTGAAATGTAGTGGCAACTTTGATAGTATGATTTTTATGTTTGAGAGTATTTTAATCTTCGAAAGTTGAAACATGAGAAAATTTTTATTTTTCTCTCATGAACATCACTAGGTTCATTCGCGCCCAAAACTTAAATAGTCATGTGATGGGACAAGGATTGCAGGCTGTCACCCGATCACTATCGGATGGCTAAAAAAAGGAGCGCGGTTCGGCGACTACTTTTAGTTGTTATGTTGATTCGGCAACGCGGTTCAATTGGTCTGAGATGGGTTCAAGATTCGTCTCCTTCCATGATCTCCTTTGTCTCGAGAGGGGAAAAAATCAAAATGATTCCAGATCGCATCACGACCTCCCTGCTTCACTTTCTTCTGATCATAAAAAAAAGAGGATTCAAAATACTGCATGAAATCATAAAAAAGGTTCAAAGTAATAAATTCCAAGAAATGGCTGATCACCCGCCATTTTTTTTGCGCTTATAAAATGAAGCATCTCAATCCCAAACAATATCAAGAGCAACTGTAGAATGATTGAAGAAGTTACAAATCTAAATCTATTTAAGGTTAAAACAAATAGAATTTGTAGGAATGTGAAAACAAATGAAAAGAATAAACAAATGTGAAACATAGCTCAAATATTTGAGCACGAATCACTCACTAAACTTTGTTAGCACCCGGGGGCCTAATGATAAGAACAGTGGTTGAGGTGGGTAGGAAAAAGTAGTGTGTTTTAGAGCTACTCATTCTTGGAAGCATATAGTATCAATGAACGCAGCTGTGAATCTATGGACGCTCGAGAGGATGACCATGGAGATAGCTTCTCAGATTTGATGCATAAAAAAAGACTTTGGCAATGGGCGCACATTCCAAAAGACGACGAGGATGGTCTGATTGCTTCTTGTTGATCCTAATCTCACGACAAGGATCCTCGAGAATGATGGTGTCACACTAGATGGCGACGTCACACACCATTCTTTGTCACAAAACTAACCAAGGCATCGAGATGTAGTGGTGGCATGATTCAGCAAAGTAGGGCAGTGGCAGGAAACTAGGCAACATTGAGGAAAAGTGGTGGTCGGAGATGGCAAGGTGAGACTGGGCAATCATAAAAGAAAGAAGACGGGTAGGGGCAATTGGGGAGGTCACAATCTTGAACTTTTTTCCCCTGATTAGGAGGAAATGAAGAGCGAGCCAGAGGAGGAGAGGTTGCGATCATGAACGAATCTCGAACTACTCAAACCACACTACTCAACCGATTGAATACAACAAAAAGAGTTACTGAACCATGCTCATTTATCAATCGTGCGATTGTGATCTGATGACGCCCCATATATATGAGAAAAAATTTGCCCCACACAATTCTTATCCCCCTCCCAAAATTCATTTTAAACATCATCTTCAGTTTCAACGCTGGTGATGTTTAGTGCAATGTTAACAAACTTTTGGAGCATTTTAGAAATGTTAGTATTAGGACATCTTTCAAGAGGATATGAAATTTTCCAAACTTAAAATGTAAATATTGTTCTCTTTTCTAAACAAAAAAAATGATAGACCAAAAAAATATGTTCTTGTTTAGTGTTTTTGTGAAGTACAAAGAGGCTCAAGGCTCATTTTTATTTACAAAATTCTAGTCAACTTCCATTTAAAATCACAATACCCTATAAGCTAAATAAGTAACAAATTTGGCTCTCAAATTAGTTTGAGGTGGATTCATGGCTATTGTGATTTTCACATGAAATGATCACAGCCCACTCAATATTTTTCATTTACAATAATATTATATAAATTATATCATCGTTTAATGTTTTGTAATATTTGGCGATTCACCTACCCACAAAACTATCTCGGAAGCCACCATAAGTCTCTTCATCATCATCCTACTCATCCTCATGGATCAAAGTAGAAAAAATAATAATAATGAACATATACTGAGTATGTAGGATCATCCATCAATAATAATATGAATCATATATCACTAATGTATCAATAAGAATAATGTTAAAAAATTACTAACACTATCATATCAATCAACTTCAATTATTAATTATTCATTATCCATCAGTCGTACAGATCAATTGACTGTAATTTATAATTCAATTATATTTTAACATCAAACATAAAAGCTATGATTAATTATCTTTTCTTATACTTCAATACTAAAGGTTATAATTCAATCACTCTTCTATCCTTTAACTTGTAGCTTTTAATTTTTTTACTTCAAACATAAAGGTTGTTTCAATCACAAGTGGTGATTTTATTTATTCTTTATCATTTAACTTTTAACAATTAACTTCAATCAGTAAGTTACTTCAATCACAAGAGTTATTTGTACTTTTTCTTTATCTTTGGAATTATCCTTCAACGTCAATCATAAAAGCTACTTTGAGAGCTCTTTCAAATTTAAGTAGCATATAATTTTTATCTTGTTTAATATATGATGTCTATTTTTATTTTCATTATAATTTGTTTTATAATCATGGATGCACAAGACATTGATCAATTGATCGTAGTAATTAGATCAATACCATCAATGTTATAATAATATGATTAGATATAATCAATATAATGATGATCATAATTAAATATATTTAATAACTTAAAAATACTTTTTCTATCGTTGGAAGCTGGCCACATTGAGTGGAGCACATGCCATGTTTTCAAAATTTTATTTTCACTTCTCACCCATCAAAACCTAGTTGGAGAGGGGTGAAACCTAGGTCGGGCCATATCCAATCTTTTTCTTTATCGATGAAACATGAACGGGGCATAACGTAAATCTAGTATGAATTGACTCAATTACCTTCATCTAATTCATATCATCAAACTCCAAATTAGTCTAATTGTAATATCCCTACTTCAATCATATATGATTAAATGTGTTAATATTATATTATATGATGATTTCATTGTCACCATTATGTGAAAGCAAAGGTTAAATGAAATGCAAAATTGAAAAATAAAAAAATTATCGATTTTGTTCTTCGAACAAAAAATCAGATTTTGATTTCTTCGAAATTTATTTTTCTAAATATTTTATTTAAATCCAAATTGGAAGTAATTTCTTATTTACATGTAATCTATTAAAGTAGATGATTAAATAAAATAAATAATAAGAAAAATGACAAGTATTTTACTTAAATGATATTTATGTAAATAAGGGGAACTTCAAGGAAATTTTGGAGGTTTCACCTCCAACCAACTTAAGGTACGTAAGTATCATATATAAAGCCTCAAAACTTATCTCCTTATCATATGCTAACATAACATGACATCCACATTCGAACTCAAGAAGATAAGAAGAAAAGGAAAAAGAGGAAATTCAACAACAAATCATATAGGTAAGTCAAAAGCTCCTCTCCTATGAATTATCCATATGAAATTGGAGTAAAACAATTCTTCCCTCCGTTAGTTTTCCATCATCCCTTATTTCATATGATTAAGAAAGAGTGAGTTGCAAGATGAAGAACAAATCCTACCTAGACTGAAATTTGGAGCTATCACTTCTAAATTATGTTCTCTACTTCAAAAAATTATGAAATTAAATCTCTAAATACTTGTGAAAGTTTACTACTCACAATCTTTGGAGTTGAATTACCTACATAGAAAAGTATGTAAGAAATCCTAAGAGTCATTTAAGTTATTCCATAAAGTAGTTTGACTGAAATGATAATTCGATCATAAATTTCGCACTTAGGTTTTCATATTGTAATTGAAGTGATAGAAATATATTGCTGTAAGTTTTTTTGGAACAATTGGAATTTCATGAAAATAGTATGTGTATTAAGAATTATAAATTTTATAAGGTGCAACCCACAGGATGTCAGTTTTAAAATTACGATAGAACATCTCCATATCTAATTTTTTTTGTAGATTAGTATAGAGTGAGAAAAATTATAAGGTCGACATTATTTCAAATTCAAGAAGTCTAGTTTTATTAGAAATTTGACTCCATATAATAGGATGTACATTTGAAAAGTTATGAATTTTGTATTAAGCATTATATAGTATGTCAGGGTTTTAAAGTGAAGTAGAATATAGTTTAATTTTATAATTTTCTGAGGTCATTTCGTAATAAGTGAAATTACAAGTTTTATGATTATTAAACTTGATGAAGTCTTCTGTCATTGAAAATTTATTTCACATTAATAGAAATTATACACTAATTGTTATGTCTTTATATTGTACAAGAACAAAGTATTTGTGCTTATAAGAACATATGCTATGTGAATTTAGAAGTTGATTAATGATGCTTGCGTGATTACATATTACATGATATGATATAAAATTATATATTATGTTAAATAGGTATTATGTACACTCATAAAGTGATTTATTGCTATGTGTGCAATTATTTGTTACAAGAGATATGATATTACATGATATGACATGTAAAATGATAATACAATATGATATGACAGATCATGACATGATATGATTGGATCATGCATTCATTAATATGCATTTTCATTATTCTTGTCGGACGATAATTTACCTTTGTATAGTTGAAAGACTTGCATAGTCGAGAGTTTACTCTTACATTGTTGAAAAATCTTGCAAGGTCGGCATCTTAATCATATTTGGTTGAAAGACCATATAGGCTAGACGTATATCCCAAAAGAAAATTTAGATTATTTGAAACTAACTGTCATGTGAACACACACCATTTGAATTCACATGAGCCACTTCTAGAATCCATAAGCCTCCCTAGTAGGGTCGATAGATATCCTAGATAGGATATCTCTGACCAAATGACGATATAACATGTAAAGGCATGCATGATTCTTGCATCTGTGCATTCATGGTTGGTGCATCAATGTCCCTTTCTTACGTATCAAATGATAGTTGAATCTTTGACGCGAGATGCATAGATGTTTTTTATATCATGAAAGTTTGAATTGCTTATAATTTATTATTATATCATATATACTGAAATTAATATTTAGTCTTATTTTACTCAAATGTAATATGTGATAACACTTATGTGTTTGTAATTTATTGTGTTTTTGCTTGTTCATATTATTACATTCAATATTTTTCAGATCAGTGAATTAATATTTAATTGTGCTTGATGATCCTCTCAAGATTGAAAGCACTTTTGGTAAGAAGGTTTACATGTGGCAGGATTTTTTAGTCCCTTTAAGAGGAAATATTTTGGATGTGTTGTATTAAAACAAGAACGAAAAGTTTCTTTATAACATGTGATACTAGTTTTGTATAAGTTAAAAGTATCTAGTGCTACTTTCTTTCAATGATATAATATCATATTGTGTCGTTTGAATATCTTAGTTATTATATTTTCTAAATGAATTATAGCACATTTTTGCAAAATATACATGATTATTGGTAATAGGTCGTGACTAGAAAGTTAAACCAAGGTTTAAATTTGAGGTGTAACACTAACTAGAACCTAGTTCAAATTCTTAACAAATTTACCATCGTCCCGTGAGCTTTTGAAATTCGAGCCGAGTTTATAAGATTCAGTCCAGGGTATTTCGTTTACCACCCAGATATGAAAAAATCTGGGCAAGGCACTATAAAACTCGGATCGGCTTTTATAGTTCTTCGCATAATCATTTTTCTGACATAACTTTTGACAAATTTTTGATACTATAATGTGCACAATTTGATTCGTAATTCATCTATACAATAATCTATATATAGGATAAGAGTTCAAATGGTTTGTACCGATAAAATCATTGATATAAAAGTTTACATATGTATCTTAAGTTGACTGAGAAATTAATTGCGAAACCTTATTATTATTTTTTTTGCATGGACTGCAACCTCTTGGAACGTCACATGTTTTGTGTTCAAGACTTCGAATATGTTACATGTTAGTATATCAATTTTGATCAAATTGTTAGTTTTGCATGTAACTCATTAGGTTCACGATACTATGATGATAACAAGTATTACTGAACTAGAGTGATGACTAATAGTGCATCAAAGCCCCTATAAAAAAATCATTTTTATCGGATGTTATTTTATTACATATAAGATTATTATTTTTATCATCTAAATATAAGAATCAAATTCTATCATATACTTGAGTCAATTGTCATGTCTGAAGCATTATAGGTGCATCTTTTTTGGTAGCCAATCTTTAGTATTTGGAAAGTAATGTGGATGGTTCAATTCACGTAGAGCTAACAATTATATGCATGATATAGAGATTGAAGATTAGTTCGTTATTAAGCTCAAGTAATCTGATTAAGTCGTTTTGTATCGTGTATTTGATAGTGACAAGCAAAGTTCTCAACTAAATTTTATGTCATTTCTTATTTTTCTTGATTATAATACATGATCTTTAACAATTCGATATTCACAAATTTATTCTGAAATTAAGTATTTTGTTCTTCAAATATTCTTACAATATGAACAACTGAGAATAATTTGTTCTTGGGTGACATGTTTGTTCCTACTTTTTTGTTTGTTCTTGTTACTAATGTTTAGATAAAAATGTGAAGATAAGAGATGTTTATGATAAGAACAATGTAGGGTCTACTTGTCTCAAGAAATTTTGCTTCAATAAAAACATGAGGATAAGAGACATTTGTATGCTAAAAGGATTATTTGATTATGAAATAAAATTAAATGGAATAAAGAAAACGAATATCATATTCTCGAAGAGTTAAGATATATTCTTAGTATACATCTTGTTTGGTTTGAAGAAAATAAAATTTTAAAATATAAAATTTTATAATTAAAATATTTTATTAGAAATAATGGATACTAGTTATTACAATAATAAGAAAAGTTAAATATTAATATATGATTAAAAAATATAAGAATATAGTTATTCTGCTAAATATGATTATTTTTCAATTTTCTAAATAATTTTGAGAATAATCAACTTTGATAAAAATATTCTTATTTCATCCTTGATTGTATTTCGAGAATATCTCAATGTTTCATAGTTTATTCTTGAATCGCGCCAATGTGGTCTTGGGTTCATAACGTAGGCTCCTAAGAATTTTTTTTTTATGCCCGGTACTTTCATCTTCATAATTAATCCTCAATATTTAATATCTGAAATATCAATAGACACTTAATTATTTTTTAATTACAAAGAAAGACCCATGAGTTTAATACAAAGAAGTGAAGGTTAAGGAGGTGTCCCAATGATCGCACACTAAGGAAATTTTGAACATATTTGAATCAATCCACTGAGCTGGTTGGTATCACCGTTGTTCTTTCTCATCGCGGCGCATTTTCCCATCGCCTCCTGGAGTTCGACCTCTGTGAGGGGGAGAGAGAAAAATTTCGATTCCAGTCCCCTTCCGGTTACCATAAAAATCCCTTCTTTTTGTTGTTCTCCCCTTCGGCTTCAAGTTCTGCCCTCGTCTCATGGTTTCGCCCTCGTTCAGCTCGTCTCTGCAGTTTCTGGAGCTCGGGTTAGGGTTCTTTTACTCGTTCTAGGGTTTTCCCGGGGACTGCTCGTGATTGAAGCTTGGACAGGGCCGTTGGAGCTCGGGCGGGAAGAAGCGGAATCTTGTGTCGGAAATGATCACGGAGAAACCCGCTTTGATTCGCCATGAGGGGATGCAGATCTTCTTCATTGACATCCAGGCGGGCGGTCTCCGGTTGGCAACTGGCGGAGGGGATCACAAGGTTAAAACTTTTTTCCTCACGTTGTGCATTTGGCTTCAACCATCCCTGTTCAAGTCGTAATGTTGACTTCGCACTAAAAAAAAATGGTTTCTTTTTAAATTCTGCATACTCTTCTTTCATCTTCGAAATGTTGCTGGCCTCTTTGCCTTCTTGATTTCTTAGTAGTTTTCTTCACTTCCGAGTTGAAACCATCTTCAGCATTTCATGGTCAACAACGTTCACATTGTCTTTTTAGTAGTTCAGTTTAATCTGTAGTTCCTGATCCAAGGACTTCTTGTTCATTTGATGGATTTTCTTGCGTCCATTTCCTGGATATTGGTTACGAGTATGTTCCTTTTGAATTCCGTGTGCTTTCTCTTGTACATTTTGCTTGACACGGACAATGTAGTTCCTTGATTTATACAAATTTGCTGAACCATGTCTCAGTTGTCTTTCTAGTTTCAGAAAACTTTGATAGTGAAGATGACATATGCATCAGTTAAATGTGAATGCGAACAATGACGTTTGATAAGATATTGCATAATTATCTCTAATTGATTTTCTTGTTGAAGTTAATGAGACTGATATTACACTCCAGCAATTTTTATTGACTGTCAAATGAAATGTGATCCGTGATCATACAACAGAAGTGTGTCCTGGCTCTTCACGTTAGCTATGATCTTTTAGCTGTATGAAACAAGTTCGTTGATTTAGAACTTTATCATTACTGAGGTTTAGGTTGATCTTTCTTAGGTTGTTTAGTTTCATCCATGTTTTGACTATGCACTATGATGCAGTTTCTACACCACATTGCTCACTTTTTTCCTGGAAACACAATATTGGCAGCTTCCGAATTTTGCTTTGTGATTATGGCACTAATTTGAGATTCACATGTATTGTCACTTGTCAGAATCTAACATTTTTCTTCTTTCTACACAGGTTCGAATATGGGACATGAAATCACTAAGAAGAGACACTGGAAATGAACTATCGGCTCAAACCTTGCTTGGCACACTTCGTGATCACTTTGGATCTGTCAATTGTGTTAGGTGGGCCAAGCATGGCAGGTTTCTGGCGTCAGGATCAGATGATCAGGTGATTCTTATTCATGAACAGAGACCTGGGTCAGGAACAACTGAATTTGGCAGTGGAGAACCTCCTGATGTAGAAAACTGGAAAGTCACTATGACATTGAGGGGTCATACAGCAGACGTGGTAATCATATGCTTCTATTTCTTACTATTTATTTCTTTCTGTGAAAATACTGTATGATGCCTTCTTAATTTAAGCTGTGAAAATACTGTATGATGCCTTCTTAATTTAAGCATGCTTAACAGAGAAATTTAATTTCAATGTTTGAAGTAGGTGGATCTTAATTGGTCTCCAGACGACACAACATTGGCTAGAGGCAGTCTTGATAATACCATTCATATTTGGAACATGTCTAGTGGAATATGCACTGCAGTATTGAGAGGGCATTCCAGCCTGGTCAAAGGGGTTACCTGGGATCCTATTGGTTCTTTTGTAGCACGTCAGTCAGATGACAAGACTGTAATCATTTGGAGAACCAGTGATTGGAGTCTAGCACATCGGACAGAAGGACACTGGTCTAAATCTGTATGCGGTTAACCATTTTTTTTGTTCTTAGTTCCCCTTTTGTTTATCAACAATTTTCTTTGTCTTATTTACCTTGTAAAAAGAAATATTTCTTACTTAAATTGTCCTTTGTCAGCTTGGTTCAACATTCTTTAGGCGACTTGCTTGGTCGCCTTGTGGACATTTCATTACTACAACCCATGGCTTTCAAAAACCAAGACACTCTGCTCCTGTTCTGGAAAGAGGTGAATGGTCTGCCACTTTTGACTTTCTAGGTCATAATGCACCTGTTATTGTTGTAAAGTTCAACCATTCTATGTTTCGGAAGCATTTCCCAAATGGACAGGAGGCAAAAACTGCATCTGATGAATGGGATAATGGAGCCTCTAAAGCTACAACCAAAGATCGTCAACCATATAATGTGATTGCAATTGGAAGTCAAGACCGCACTATAACCGTTTGGACAACGGCAAGTGCCCGGCCTTTGTTTGTTGCAAAGCATTTTTTCACACAAAATGTTGTTGATTTATCTTGGTAGGTTTGCCATTTGATGAATGAAAATGCATTGTCTATTCTTACCTTCTGTGCTAAACTTTTTTTTTTACTTTTCCGCTGAGGCAGGAGTCCAGATGGGTATGCACTTTTTGCTTGTTCATTGGATGGGACTGTGGCTACTTTCCATTTTGAGGTGAAGGAGTTAGGACAGAGGTTGACTGACTCTGAACTGGAAGAGTTAAAGAAAAGTCGGTATGGTGATGTCAGGGGAAAACAAGCAAACTTAGCTGAAAGCCCTGCACAATTGTTACTAGAGGCAGCATCTGTTAAGCAACCATCCAACAATAATCGAGTTTCCACTGTTGAGGGACACCAGTTACCTGGAAAAGTGTCTGCAGAACCGGCAAACTCTATGGGTACCCAATCAGTTCCCAAAACAACTGAAAAAAGTGATGGACAGAGAAATAGTTTAGCTAATGTTGATAATTTAAATAAAACTTCATCCGTGCAGTTATCCAATCCTGTAAAACAGAGGGAGTACCGGCGCTCTGATGGACGAAGAAGAATAATTCCTGAAGCAGTTGGAGTTCCTTCGCATCAGGACAATCTTTCTAAAGTAGCTCAATCTCAACTGCTCGAATTCTCATCATTAACATTGGATCAAGGAAATGATGACAAAGTTCTTACTGATAGCGGAACCAAGGAAACTTCCTTAAAGAGGCCAGTCAGTGGAAATTGTGATGCAAGTAATTATGCTGAAAAGTGCATCCACCATGGATCTAAAGATCATTCTGGTGTCACTGCAAGGGCTAACATCCACGAAAGTCTCGTGATTGAGAAGACAACAACTGTGGATAACAATGATGGAAGGATAAATGTTGAGAATGCAGCATTTATGACTTCCGGAAATATTCTTTCTGTCTGAATAAATAACAAAGTTTCTCAAGACAGTTTACCAATTTCCTTGGAAGCTAAATCCATTGAACGGTCTGTCCATGATGTAATTGGTGTTGGGAATGCATTTTTTGCCAATGAAACAGAAATAACCTGCAAAAAAGGGTCTGAAGTTCTTTGGTCTGACCGCATATCTGGAAAAGTAAGTGTCTTAGCTGGTAATGCTAACTTTTGGGCTGTTGGCTGTGAAGATGGCTGTCTACAGGTATTTTTCTATTTATCTCTTCTAGGATCACTGTACAAAGTGTTTAATTGAGTTCTAATCATATTCTATCTTCTGTATTATTCGTCAACGTATATCTTTGTTTTTTTTTACTTTTTTGAGGGTGGTCAATAGACATCTTTTACTTCATATTTTCTGAAGTTCTTCAGGATTAGCAATTTTGATATGATACCATTTTCGCTCTTAGAAAGCATTATATCCATACACTCCTGCATTACAGAGAATTCATCATTGTATCTAGTGTTCCTCCTCGACAATCCGACCTAAGAGTTTATGCAGCAGAGCTTATACAATTTGGATATTAAAAACTTGATTTGATCCATGCCTTTTGAAGTTGGTCTTCATGTGAATTATGCTCTATCAGTTTTTAGATCAAGAACATTTCTTGTTTGTGGACAATCTAGTTTATCTTTATTGTTTTCTGCTGCCATGATGTCCTCTATGGTTACTCAGGCTCATTTAAAACTAAACCACATGCAACAATGATAATGTTGCTGATTCATTTTCCTATTTAAATTTCATTAAAATAATTCCTAGTTTCCCCTCAAAAAACAAAAAAAATCTATTTGAGGGTTTCTAGTTAAGTACAACTCAGAGTACTAATAACCATGGTTGTCAGGATCCCGATCCGGTAGTATGATCTTACGATCTTACAATCTTCTGAGGAGAAAATGATCCTGATCCTATCCAGAGGATCTTAAATGCAGGATCTATACTGGATTTATAATCGAATCTTAAGATTAAGATCGTAAATTTTAAATGTAGGATGTATACTGGATTTATAGCTGAATCTTAAGATCGTGACCGTAACCGACCCTACAATATTGGTACAAATTTGTTTATTTAAATAAAAAATAAAAATAAGCATAAAGGATCTTGAGAAATTTTGATTTAACTATTTTATTTTTATATATTATACATGTTAGTCTCACTTTCATGAATTTTATTTTTCGGTCGAGACCCACCAGTGTCTAGGCTACTAGCACTGGATTAATCCGGTGTTCGGGCGGGAGCGGTATGGATAAACCCTAGTCAAAGTGGTGACTTTGAAAATCGAACCTGGGGCTGTTAGCACCCAACGGTCCTAGGACACAACCCCGCTATCCGGTCACTTTCATGAATTTTAGTATCTTCTAATGATTCAATGTTATGTTATGAATCTAATCCTATATTGTCTTTCATCAAAATTAAATTTTATTATTGCATGTATACTAAGAATTATATCACATTTTAATAAATATTATACTTCATTAAGATCAAATGTTACATATTATTATTTTAATATTTTTTAAGAACATATCATATTATATTTCACATGATATAAAAATAAATATTAGATTTGAAAATATGAATAAAATATTAATGGCCAATGTTTAATTAACTTGTATATAAACATAACATTTGTGAATGAATATATCATTTTAATTATTTTATATTAAAAATATTTTTTTCCTCATGGGGTAGGTTCTCGATCCGATCCTCGATCCTCGAAGTGATCCTGGCAACCTTGCTAATATCTATTGTAAGATCCTCTCCAAAAAATCACTATAAGATAAACAGAGTGTTTGCAAAAGTTTCCTACAATCACAAAATTCTTGTTGGTCTTGTTTCAAAATGTCACTATCTTCAATCCCATATTACTTTAGTTTAACTCGGTTGACTTCCTTTATTCCTTAAAAAAATAATTAGTTAATAATACTGGAAGCAGTTTCTAATAGCTTGTTTGCGGCCTTGAAGCATCTTTCAGGTGCCGAACCTTTGCATTGTACTGCAATTACATCGTTAAGCCACATTGTGTACCAAATGCTTGGTGTTTGTGCCTTTGTCCATCTTTTGATTTCTCTTTCAGTGGCTATACTTGTCATGCGTTGTGTTTGCATAATTGTGTTTCATTGTTTTGAATAGATATATTCATTGTGCTCATGCTTACCTTCATACTAGATTTATACAAAATGTGGAAGACGAACCATGCCAGCAATGATGATGGGTTCTGCTGCAATTTTTATCGACTGTGATGAGTGTTGGAAATTACTTCTTGTGACAAAAAGGGGACTGTTATATGTCTGGGATCTTTTCAACAGGGTGTGCCTTTTGCATGACTCTTTATCTTCACTAGTTACTTTGAAGGAGGGCTCATCAAGAAAGGATTCTGGTAATGAAATTTGAACTACACTCTTGATCTTATCATTACTCATAATCCTGACCATTTATTGCCTGTATTGTCGGATGTATTTCTTCTGATTTGTCTTCCTGTCATGTGCCAGATACAATAAGAATTATATCTGCAAGGTTCTCAAAGTCTGGTTCACCATTGATTGTCCTGGCCACTCGACATGCATTTCTATTTGATATGAACCTAATGTGCTGGCTAAGAATAGCCGATGATTGCTTCCCAGTTTCTAACTTTGCCTGTTCATTTAATTTGAGTTCTACACAAAATGGGGAGCTTGGCAAGTTGCAGGTTGATGTTGGGAAATTCTTAGCACGGAAACCAAGTTGGAACAGGTGTGTGTACATTCTTCATTTCTACATCTGTCTGTAGGTGGCACAAGTTCATGCCATATAGCTATTTTCCTTTTTCTTTATGTAAATTTCACTCAGCAGCATATTCTTTGAGAATTCAGGGTGACTGATGATATGATGCAAACCCGTGCACATTTGGAGACTCAGCTGGCATCATCACTTGCTTTGCAATCTCCCAACGAGTACCGCCAATGTCTTCTCTCTTATATAAGGTTTCTTGCAAGGTTAGTATAATGTGAGGGAGGATTCAACAATGATTTAGACTTCTGGACATGTTTGACATTCTAATCCTCGATAATATCTTGATAATATTTTTAATGGATTTGCCAATTAGGTCGATGATGCTTGAGTTAATCAATATTCTTTTGTCTTTGAGAATGCCACATAGGTATGGATATGATAGTTAATATGGGTATGAGGTTCCATGGTTTTCTAACATCTAGCTTACAAGTATGTACTGAATATTTAAAAAATATATTTTGTATGAATAAAAGTTTCATGAAAGAGAACATTTGGAAACAAATAAACAATAGTATCTGTTTTTTTTATTAGAACATGAAGTGATTACTTAAGATTTGGCATACATAATTTTATTCTATTTTTTAACCAGGAGTTATATTTTTGGAGGGGTACGGGGTGGTCAGAACGGGGCAACTTTATTTCAAAACCACTCCCCTAATACAGCTGTCACCCACCTAACAAACCCCACCTCCATCACAGCTGGCACCCATCTAAACCCTCCACACACAGCTCATATCACCCCTCCTCAGACACCCTCCCGCCACAGCAGCGTTTCTAACCAATATCCCCCAACCTACTCACCCTTCCACATCAGCAATTTCACCTGGCCCACATGATCACCCCCATACCCACCGCCACAAACAACAGACAGCCGATAAACAACACCCCCATCCACATCAGCAAGCCAGATCCAAGCCCAAACCATCCACCACTCAACCCGCTACAGTAACCCGACCCGTTACAGTAGCCCGGCCCGAACTCACCATCCTACCCACCCGGGCCGGGCACCTTTCCCCCCCTGCTACCCGACCCGAGCGCCCATCAGTATCCCCCTCCCCTGTTCCGAAACATCCTCCTCCGGCGACCCTCCCCCCGACCCCCTGGGGTCACGGAGTGGTCTCCCTCCCCCTCCCGTCCCGTCAGCACCGCCACACTGTAGCCCTCTCGCCGACAGCCAAATGGCTGGCCCCCGCCTGAGGCTGGCATCTCGGCGGCGACAGAATTCAGTGGGAGTCGCGCCGGAGGCCGTGCAGACCTACAGCCGCCGGCGGCCCCGTGGGTCTCGCATCACGTCATCGCCTGCGGCCAACACCGGGGAGACCTAGCAACCCTCACCAAGCAGAGAACTTTCCCCTCCTCCGGCGGCGTCCTCGACTACACCGGCTGCGGACCAGGCCAGCAGCGAGCCGGCCCTCCTCGGACGACCAGACAGTGATGTCCTGGACGTCGCGGTGGCGGCCGGTTTTCGTCGGGTCTGCCGGCGCCCCCGGGCGCGGACCGAGGCCCATAGGCGGCCCTTGGGCGTTCTCCGCCCCCCTCAGCGTTTTCTATTGCTCGCAAGGGGAAGCTCCAGACGGCGGATGTCAGTGGGTAGAGGATTCCCCACGGGCGGGACGACCATGGTTTCCTTATGAAGGTGCTCACTTGGAACGTCCGTGGCCTTGGTGACGAGGGGAGGCGTCGAATCCTAGGCCGCTACCTGATGGAGTGGGAGGTTGATGTGGTCTTCCTCCAGGAGACCAAACTTGAGGAGTGTAGCACTCGGATGTGGGAGCAGATTGGTGGTTCGAGGTTATCTCAGCACATAGCCCTCCGCTCTATAGGGCGCTCCGGTGGCTGCATCGTCGGTTGGCGGCCCGATCAGTTTACACCGGTAGATTCCTGGACGGCACGTTTCTCGATGACGGTCCACTTGAGGTGAGACACTGACGGATCCTCCTACTTCCTCTCCTGTGTCTATGGCCCGTGCTCGGAGTCCCTTCGGACGGACATGTGGGAGGAGCTCTCGGTTGTCCGTCTCCACCTCCCAGACGCCCGATGGCTGATCGGGGGCGACTTCAACGGGGGCGACTTCAATGTCACTTTGGACATGGACGATCGCCCCACCAGACGACAGGGGAGAGATGTTGGTGCGGAGGGGTTCAGGGACTTCATCGACTCGTAGTCGTTGTCCGACATTCCGACAACGAACTACAGATTCACCTGGAGGAGTACGGCGGCACCATCATTCAGATCCCGGCTTGACAGATTTCTTGCCTCTATTGAGTTGATTGAGGACCACACACCCCTTTTGTGGAGGTCCAACGACGGTCAGGCTCTGAGATCCATCTTTCGTTTCGAGAGGTCTTGGCTCTCAGAGGATGGTTTCAGACAGACGGTGGCCGAGCAGTGGCGGAGGATTGCGGCTTCGGACTCTGCGGCACGGACTCTTGCTGCTAGACTCCACGGTTTGCGATACTTCCTTTTGGGCCACAGGAGATAGATTCGGTTGGCCCGAGAGGCACGGAGGACGGAGGCCTTGGAGGTGATTGCCCAGTTGGATCGTGATGAGGACTCCCGCCATCTTACGGAGGCCGAGGTGGCTCAGCGCCGGAGGGCTCAGGCGACCATTCAGTTGGAGGATAGGAAGATGGAGATTCAGTGGAGGCAGCGCTCCCGGCAGACCGGGCTTTAGGAGGGAGATGCCAACACTCGATTTTTTCACTTATATGCGAGCTCTCACCGGAGGGCGAACCGGATTGACCACCTAGAGGTCATGGGAGAGAGGATCACCGGACACCATCGCATCGGGACTGCCATCTCCGACTTCCATCAGGACTTCTCTCGACGACGACCCGCGCCGTCGTGGGAATGGTCTCCCAGGGGTATTTCTTGTCTTCCTGACGCTCAGTCTTCCATGTTAGTGCAGACCATCACTGAGGGCGAGGTCACTGATGCGCTTCGGGACCTTAATGGCGAGGGGTCCCCCGGCCTCGACGGCTTTTCGGTCTTTTTCTACAGAGAGTTCTGGTCCGTAGTGCGGGAGAATGTTATGGCAGTCATCCAGGAATTCTCCAGTGGGAACCGGGGCTTTGAGCGCCTGAACAGGTTCCTCCTTTTCATGCTCCCGAAGCGCTCATCGGCAGAGAGAGTGGAGGACTTCCGGCCGATCGCCCTGTCCAATGCCATCTATCTCTTAGTGGCTCGGGTACTGACGAATCGGCTCCGGGAGGTACTTCCTGACCTCATTCATCCTGCTCAGTCAGCTTTCATCCGTGGTAGATCCATCACCGACAGCTACACCATGGCCTCGGAGATCCTGGCACACTGGAGGCGGAGGGGACGTCGAGCTTTCCTCTGGAAGGTCGATTTCTCCAAGGCTTATGATTCTCTCTCATGGTCCTTCCTTTGGCGCTCCTTGCAGGTCAGAAGCTTCCCGTCGATTTGGATTTCTTGGATGAAGCGGTGCATCACTACCGCTTCTTTCTCGGTCCTGGTCAACGGGTCGACGGCTGGGGGCTGGGTGCAGCCATAGCGGGGAGTCCGTCAGGGGTGCCCTCTCGCGCCGATGCTTTTCACGCTAGCTGTCGACGGCCTCGCCAGATGCACGCAGGAGGCATATCAGGCTGGCCTTTTCAGCGGCTTCGCCGACAAGGTGGTGCCTTTGCTGCAGTATGCGGATGACACCACTTTCTTCGTGGAGGGATCCGAGCTTGAGGCCAGGCGGGTGGCCATCCTAGTGGAGATCTTCGGGGCAGCCTCGGGCCTCGAGATCAATCATGCCAAATCCATCTTCATTCCTTTTGGCATGGTGGCGGAGGACGCATCGCGATGCGCTGCGGAGCTGCACACTCTGTCCAGCGCCTTGCCCATCACTTATTTGGGTCTCCCTCTCTCGGACCGTCATATTGGCTCTCGGAGGTGGACCCCGGTCATCGAGCGGCTGGAGCACCGCCTTCAGGGTTGGAGTTCTCTGCTCCTATCCAGTGCGGGGCGCCTGGTCCTACTCCGTGCTGTCCTCTCAGCTCTCCCGACCTATTTCATGTCTGTGCTTCATATGCCGGCCCAGGTATTATCACGGATTGATTCATTGAGGAGTAGGTTCTTTTGGCAGGGTTGCGGCCAAGCTTGCCGGGTTCATCTCGTTGCCTGGCACACCATTTGCAGGCCCACCACACAGGGAGGTTTGGGGGTTCGGGACCTTTGTTGCACTAACTGGGCACTCCTTTCCCGATGGGTTGGACGGATTATGGGCCCCGAAGACAGTCTATGGAAGGAGGTTTTTTTCACATGCTATGGTCGTGATCTATCTTGGGACTCCAGACCTATTTTACCTCGTGGTGCCTCCTCTTTCTAGAAGGGGTGGCGGCCCTATTTCCTCGGGTGCGGCCTTTCATGACTCCGGCATTGGGCTCCGGTGAGGCTCTCTTTCTGGCAGCATGACTGGTTAGTCGGAGGCTCACTTGCAGTTTCCTTCTCCCGGCTGCGGGCACTTGTGGCGCACCCCGACACATCTGTGGCAGAGTGCTGGTCGGAGACGGGTGGCCCGGGCACCGGCTCTTGGACTCCTCTTTTCGGCTCTCCATTATCTGATCAGCGAGTCTCCGAGTTACTAGCTCTCCATTTGCGGATTGCGCCTTTCCGCCCGGATCCAGCGCGGACGGATGGCTGGGTCTGGATATCTGACTCTTTCTCAGCACGCAGTCTTTATTTCCGTTTCCTTCCAGACATCACGGACTCTGTAGACCTCCGAGCATATTGCAGTCTCATCTGGCGCTCACGTGTTCCGCTGAAAGTCAAGGTCTTTGCTTGGCTTCTGCGGCGTGAGCGGATCCTTACTCAAGCATATAAGGCACGGTGGGCTCCACAGGCTGATGCTTCTTGCGTACTCTGTGGAGAGTCAGAGGAGGATGTCACTTATTTTTTGGATGTTTGGTGGCTAGAGAGGTCTGGTTACGGACGAGCAGCATGGCCAGTGCTTATCTGACGGTCTTGGATTTTTGGCAGGCCCTCAGGGGTCTCGGTAGACAGAGGTTGGGATGGAGAGTTCCACTGGCGACCTTTTTGGCTGGTGCCTGGGCCACCCGGCTTCAGCGCAACCGTGCCATTTTTTGTGAGGAGAGATGTCAGGTGGAGGGTATTGTGCACCATATATCTTGTCTTCTTCGGGAGTGGGGTTGTGATTAGTACCTGGTTTTCCTCCTTTTTGCCACTCTTCACTGGAGAGTGTTCCACATGTACATGATATTTCTATTCAGTGATATATATATACCTGGATGGCAACCGAAGGGGTAGTCATCCTTTTTTCTCTCAAAAAAAAATATTTTTGCTGTTACATTGTAATAATGTGGTTAGCTACTAGGTTTAATCTTATCAATGTTGCAATAGTGGATTTATTTATATCTTGCATTTGGAAAATGCATGTATCAGGCATTATCTGAATGGTACGCCATTTAATGTTTACCAAAATTGATTGATATTGGGTCACCAGGAATTAACAGTTATACTGATTTACAGGGAAGCAGATGAATCACGGTTGCGTGAGCTATGTCAAAGCTTTCTTGGTCCTCCAGTAGGAATGGCTGAGAACAAATCATCTAAGACAAAGAACCCTGCATGGGATCCTTGTATACTTGTGAGTTTCTACTACTTTTCTTGCGCATCTTTATAACAGGGCATGTATTGGCTTACGTTTCAGATTGTTTTCTAGTAAGGAATGAAATGTCGATCTTTGTTCCTTTTGTGCCTATAGAAAACTGAAACATGTATGGATGTATCATGGACATGATATTTAAATTCCTATGCACATCCAAAAACTTCAGACCATTCCAGGCAAGCAAGGACCACTTTCCAGAAGTTTTTTTTCCCGCAACTCTAAAAGGATAAATGCAAAATCTGAGTCTTTTCAAGATATCTTTTTGTTGCATTTAAATAACTGAATCCAGAAACTTATTTCTTTTGACTATCAGGGAATGAAGAAGCACAAACTCCTGAGGGAGGATATTCTTCTAGCTATGGCATCGAACAGAATAAAAACTCCGTCTATGTTTTATAGCCGGTCCTAAGTCCGAATAAAGGAGGAGGATTGTGTTAGATCCCGACAACCAGCGTAAAACCTTGTCGAATCTCATGAACATGGATCAACGAATGACGTCGTATGATTCATGTAGCCGATTCCACCTAGTGTGATAAGGCTTTGTTTTTGTTGTTGTTGTTGTATGGCATCAAACTGAAAAGTCCAACGGTTGCTAAATGAGTTCATGGACCTTCTTTCTGACTACTAGGCTGCTGAAACTAACATTGATTGCATGGATGTCATCCCACAGACGAACGATGCATTCTCTTGACTAATTGTCACAGTACCTTTTATGTTGACCCCAACCATTATGTATAATAGGTAGCAATCCATGGAATAGACAGAACTTAATGCTGATTTCTAACATGATCACGTTTCTTTTGTGAGCTCAACCTTGTCAAAAGCAGCAAAGCTGACTTCTTTTCTGTATCCGTGTCTTGGAAATCGACTTCTGGAGACGAAGTTCCATGGGCAACACAAGAACTTACGTGAACAATGCTTTTGGTCCCTAAGTTACAATACTAATTAATATTTTCAGTTTTGCCGCCAGTAATTGTATATGTCCTGCAGATTGTATGTCCTTGACAAAAGCTGACTGGGACTGGTAACTGGTAAGAACTCCCTATAGATGTTTCATTCACCGTCTTCCACTCTTCCTCACTGTTTTGGAGGAATGACTCAGAAAGACACTTGTATAAGTTTCTATTCTTTTTTTTTCTCTCTCAGATTAGCATGCTGCCTTCTGTTGCAGTTGTGTATTAAATCCATATAAAGCATGTAGTCATGTACGCACATTTAGCTAGTTCCTTGCTAACATTTCGATTTCGTGCTTTGAGATGGTGACTTATTTGTTTATTGCCATTTTAGTACACGAAACAAAGTATTGGTCCCTGCCCAAGATCTTCTCATTTAGCTTGTTAGTGCCCAAGAGTTTTTGTGCAGAGGGGGAGTGTCTGTTTTCAATCAAGACCGGAGGAATTTCAGAAGCGATGGCCGGAGGAAGTGGAACGCCGCCGCCCATCCTGCCTGTGTTGGGTGCACGGAATCCCAGTAGAAGTGCTGCTCCGGGTGCCGGCACAATGTGTACTGCTTCTCGTCCCCTTCCACGTCCCCGCAGTCATCACTGGCAGAATTGCCCTTGCAACATGGCACCAGCGGGTACTTGAACTTCCTCGCTCCATTTGCTGCAAACATAATACATAAGAAAATGAGAATCTTTCATCTCAATCTATTAATTAAGGTGCATCGACGTGTGCGTGCAATTATTATAATCATGTTTGTGATGCTTTCGTCAATCAATTTATATATATCCAGCTTCATGCATGCACGTAAAATTGCTTGATGGTGGGGTGGTGCACGGTACAGACCTTGGCGGATGACGTTCATGAAGGCCCTGTAGTTGTTGAGGGCGAGGAAGGTCTTCTTGCTGCTGCTGGCGCTTCTGTTGTGGCTGCTGGATTCCTCGATATCTCGGAGCATCTCTTGGAGCATCTTGTTGTGCCGGAGCACGACGCGCATGACGCCGGCGGGGCCGTGGGTGTAGTTGTACTCCCTGGTCAAGTAGGGTGTGAAGCCGATCGGGTGCAGCCTGGTCACCATCACCTTCGGGATACCGAGTTCATGCAGGCGTTCCAAGTCCCTCTTGAACTGAAAGAACAGCCGCTTCATGAACCCAAGAATGTGCTGCAACTGCCAGGCAGAGTAATTAAAATCATCCATGTTCTAGAATTATCATTCTGAACCAGCAGATTCAGATCTAAAATGGATTATTCATTTGTCATAACTAATTAAGACAAAAAAAGATGTCCGAGAATTAGAAAATCTAACGTTGACTAACCTCACGGTCAATTAGATAACCCAATGTGTGTACATACAGAGAAAAAAAAAGGCCAAAATAAATTAGGCTTATTTTTTTAATCGGGAATCATCTATATTTAAGAGTATTACATGGAAATTTCAATGTAATGGAAATTTTTTTATCAAACTGGTAACTCCGAATCGAACCGGAAAACTATGGAAAACTATTAGCTCCCCCCAATCGACTTGATTAGGTGTAGTACATTTTTATCATTGTGCATCAAAGTTATTGATAATTTTTTTGTTTAAAAAATAATTACTATGCTACACTTGTATGTGATTAATTTTTAAAGTTAGAGACATTAATAAATAATAATTCTTAATTAGACACTCTATGCGTCCTTCAATTGTTCCATTTCTTTTTCGTGTGACCGGAGTTTGTGATAGTATTTGACGAATTTAGAATAAGGATGAAAAAGTGACACAACATTCTCATGAAGTCAGAAGAATTGATCTCGAAATTATTAGCACCCGTGTTAGGAGTTGAGGCCAATATTTTATCTTATAGTTCACATGTGCATTACTCGTATAACATGTTACATCGCATTAGCCATAATAAAATACTCTTGAGAGTTGGTTTTGTAGATTGCTGTACTACATATCCAAAGTAATAAATAAAAAACTTACCTTCATGTATTCAGGATCGGTAGACTGAAAGTATGCGTAGTCGTTGCCCGAGATAACGACGAGTGCGACAGAGGAGCTGAGGTCGCACTTGGAGAAGACTCCAGCCCTCACCTGGCCAACGAGGTGATCGATCTGAGCGGTCAGATTGGTCTCGAGGAGGTATGTGTCGAAGATTCCGGCACCGCCATAGGCAAAGTTCATGCCATAAGGCACCAGCTTGGTGCCGAACCTTCTGTACTTGTAGGGAATGGGAGACTTTATTCCCATCAGAGATGCTGTCACACCATGTAACAACACAAAGAAAAGTACACCATCAATTTGAATTACTTAGAATTAATTACATGTTTAATTAATGTTTTTAGAGGACACAGTGATGTGGGTAGCCTCACGGAGTGGTGGTGTGACCGGGTAAAAGAAATTGGTTAGTTTGGAATTAGGATTTCCATACGAGAGAAATTATTCATCGCGAGCAGAATTTTATTAGATGAAAATAGAAAAGAATTAGAATCAAATTATTTTATGTTCGAACTCATAGAAAGTTTATATAGGTATTTCATTTACCGATGATAAAAATTACATATCAAATTCTACATTAATCTCTCAAAATTAGAATACTTATCTTATGATAAAAAATAAATCAAGTTGGAATCACAAACAAAATACATCCTAATATGAAATAGCCATTGCTGTAGTCACATAGGTATGGACAATATATGTAGGATTGAGTCATGCATGAGAACACGGTCACCAATGAGTTATTGGAGAGTTAGATTTTAAAGTAGTGAAACAAATGTTGAAAGGAAGAGTCACCCTACAGTGCATGTTATAAATGTTTCATATCCATAAACAACCTCTTGTCAAGAAATTAGAACTTGGAGGTAAGACATACATACTATGAAGGAAATTGTTGTGCAGATTGGTTAGACATCAACCTAGGGACACAACACCTAAAAGTGTCTCCTCATAATATAAATTCTCTCATCCAAAGGGATCTCATCGAGGCTTCCATAGCTCGTCATTGTATTTCTTAATTTAGTGATTTTTTAGTGATATTATTATCACTCCATTATGTTATTAAAAAAACAATTCACCGATATATTTTGGTCTCGAAGGGCTCCGCATCCATACTTTCGGACAGGGGGATTCCCTAATCTTTAACCTCCCACAAGCTCGTTGACTAAACAATGTGATTCTCATAGTGTGAGGGCGTCTTTTATTTCGAAATATCTTGTAGACCAAATGAATTTTCAATTGGGGTAGGACTGAAGACATAATAACATGGCTACATCATTTTTAGCCTCAGTATATTGCACATGTAGATATTAAGTATTGTTAGTTATTGGGTCAAAGTTTTAATGATATATAAAATTATATTTTACTGATACAAACATCAAAAGATTAAAGTAAATTATTGAAAAAGTTCAAGTAAAAATGGATAACTTTATGCACTACACTTTGATTAAATAATTGACATTAGTCTTATTAGATTCTGGATGAATCATGAATATCAAAGTTGTAGGTAATCATATTAACTATCCATAGAATTTAAGATTATCTAATTTGGATAACTGTACAAAACGTTATGTTCAAAATAGTGCATGTCGGTCAACCTGTTGGTCGAAACAAAGAAGGCCGGTTGAAGATATATCGATCGACCGATCAATGTATGAGTTGCCCAAATTCACATTGAGACTATACCGGTCGAAGCACTGGTCGACCGATCAGCTCAACGGCTACAAAGCAAAATGTCGAGACGATGTCGGTCGACATACCAGTCGACCGATCAGTTGCAGTAACTGGAGAAAATAGCGTAATAGTCATATAGACCGGTCGACCGATATATAAATGTGGCCGAGCGGTCCATTGTTGTAATGAATTAGTAACGACTATATTTCAAGAAGAAAAATGTGAAATAAATTTTGGACGAATTTACCACATCCCAAAGCCTATAAAAGGAGTATCAAAGTCAGAAGCAAAGACACCAGACCTAAGTATTGAAGCAAAACTTCAAGTTCTTTCTTTCTCTCTTCTCCTCTTGTGGGTGTTCTATTATAAAAGAGAGAAACTATTTTTCAGAAAGATTGTGAGAATTCCTATGTAAAAGATGTTCTAAATCTTATCTTTTGAGCGAGAGAAAATATTAGATTCTTAAAGAAGATGTTGCCTTGCCTCTCGAAGTAAAAAAAATGTCGTTGTGTAAAGGGCTTTTTTCCTTGCCCCATTTGGAACAAAGAAAATGCTAGTGAAATTTTTGACGATCTCGAAGTCGAGAAGTCAGAGCGATGACATAGGCCAAGATATGACCAAATCTCGTCAACAACCACTTGTGTTCATTGTGTTTGATTTCTCTCACTCTATCTCCCTCTCATAGTGTGTTTATAATATGAATTGCAATGATTTTAAGATTCGATTTTAAACTTTCGCGATGATTTTTTTATGAAATCGATATTTTCGAATTGAACACCAATTCACCCCCTCTCTTGGTGTCCTTTGAGATCCTACATTAATATATTTCACGATCAGTCGACGCATGAGAAGTGAGTGCTCTCTTTTGAGTTTATTTGTGCGTGAACACATGTAACATGATTGAGAATCACATAAAGTGGTGCATAAGGTTGATCATCAGATGAGAATAGAGATGCACTGTTGCACACACACACATACATATGTTGAAAAAAATGCACCTACGTTGCACCCTTTTTCACATATGGATGCAGAGCGACTTTCGGCCGTTCGATTGGGCATCCACGACTATGCAAGCAATGATCATATTGTGTCTTCATCGGCTGATCCCAACGATGATTACGCATGCGCTCGATGACAATGATGAAGGTGTTCGCGTCTAATCCAGGTGATGAAGGTTGCTTGCACTCGCGCGATGATCATGGTGTGTATTGGCTGATCCTAATGACGATTATAAGTGCACTCGATGACAACGAAGAAGGCTTCTTTCATTAGCCGATCCTGACGATGAAGATGTTCGCGGCCGATCCAGGCTATGAAGGTTGTCTGCACTCACGTATTCACACGACGAAGGCTTCCTGCATAAAATGACTTGTCATATTCCTCTAGACGAAGCGCGCCTGAACACTCAAGGCTTCAGAGCGGACTCCATGATTTGCTGGGACACAGAGATTGCTTCGTCGGGACTCCATGCTTTGAACCTATCATCTTCACTGTAACGACTTGAGGTCTAAGGATCAAGATGGTTTGATTGGATAGTCCCACATAGGCAAAACATAAAGATGGTCATGAGTTTATATGTAGCTACCATCTTTATCTTTCAAGACATGTTTTAAGTACGGGTCAAAAGGCCAACACGAATAATATCTTGATTAAGCTGAGGAGTGTTATAGAATGGTATCAGAGCCGATCTTACATGTTCACTTGAGTCACATGAGAAACACGGGCCATGGGCCAACATGCATAGCTCAATGAGGACGTTGAGCCCCTTAAGAAGGGAAGATTGTAATGACCTAATGTTGAAAGGCTAAGATAGTTTGATTGGATAGTCTTACATGTACAAAATACGAAGTTGATCATGAGCTTATATGTAGCTATTCTCTTTACCTTTCAAGACGCATTTTAAATTCGTGCGGACCAAAAGCCTAAAGCATATAATATCTTGATTGGGTCGAGAGTGTTACATTCACAATTCGATTTTGCGAAGGTGAGTTCTCCCTCAGAGGCGACAGGGGGAGCATGGAGAAGACGAACTGCAGGGAAGGGATCATAGAGAAGACGGCAATTGGCTCAGAGGAGGTCGGTAGGTTGCCATTTTTTTTGAATTGTGGTTTTTATTAAACCAATATTATAATTGATATTACATTCCAACCATATAAGTAAAATAATTTTAATCTAATAGTTGTGAGTTGATGATTGCACCTGTATGCACCTAAATGTGTGTATGCACCCTAATATTTATATATATATATATATCACAAAAAGTGGTTATAACTTGTAACGATTCGATCTCAGCCATTAGATAAGTGATCAATGGTCTATATTTAGACGTTGATAAATAAGTAAAAAAAAAGATAAAAAAAATAACTAGTCATAACGTCCAAATCTAAACCGTTGATCATCGATTCAATGGTTGAAATCGGATGGCTACAAGTTGTAATCATTTTTTGTGGTTATACTTAAACTCATATATATATATATATATATATATATATATATAATGTTAAATCCTCCTAACACTCACATAATTATTCTACCCCAAAAAGTTGATAAAATTATAAGTGCATGCCATTGTGACCGTTTAGGAGGATTATTAGGCTGATTATGAGGATGTGGCAATGCTCTCTCTATATATATGCCGATGCCAACGCCATTTAAAATATGAGAATCATATATATACATACGCTCAGCACAAGTGAAAACATTGTTCTTTGTTCCCAGCAATTCAATAAACATTATATATAATAGCATCCATAAGGGAATATTTAACGAATTTGGAACGGCTGAACAACGTCACATTCATATGTTGATTCTCCATCATTTTCTGTCAAAATTTATTAACAAACCGGACACGCATGCACTACAATCAACGACAAATCCAATAGGATCATTAATTCTTGGATAATTTCTATATGCATATATAATCTATTGTGAGTTTGACGAGGGGACTCAGTAGTAGTAGTAGCAGCAAGGGCTCCCTAGTGGCAAAGTGCACGAGGTCAACGACGGATGCATGGAATCTCGACAGCGAGGGGCTCCCGGCTAGCGAGTGATGGCGTGCTTGGGGCTACTTTTTGGATCAAGCAGGATTTATATATAGGGAAGATTAACAGAAGGAGAGAAAAGAAAGGTACTGGATTATTATGAGAGAAATATATAATTAAGTTGTGGCGCCTGCATGCATATTCCACTATCTATATCTTCCATTCCAACGTGTTCTATATATATGGATATTATGAGCCATACACATTGCTCTCTCCTGCGGGCACGGGTATAAATAAAGGTGATCGAGATATTGATTGAGACTTAATTCTGGACGTCTATCTAGCAATACAAAATAGATTATCTCTTTTATTTTGGAAAAAAATCTAGCAATATATAATACAATACATTCGTACCAATCAATATGAGCTTTATAGGT
Source organism: Pontederia crassipes (assembly GCA_030549335.1). Taxonomy (NCBI): domain Eukaryota; kingdom Viridiplantae; phylum Streptophyta; class Magnoliopsida; order Commelinales; family Pontederiaceae; genus Pontederia; species Pontederia crassipes. Next base: position 46,420,596 of record CM060190.1, read on the forward strand.
TATTGAAAAAACAATATAAGAACACAATGCCGAAAATCCCATCTATTTTTAGCATTCTTCTTTGTGTGTGTGTGCAATTCTTTTTAATTTGTAAAGCAATAAATTATTTTGTTATACATGGAAGGGACATGAGGTTTATATGGCAAGTAATTAAAACCTTCTTAATTGCTTTCCTGTTTAAAATAAATAATAATTGAGTTTTCAAGACGTGCCACCAAAATGGTTCAAATTAAAATTTTACTAGAGTTGTTATGCGATCCTCTATTTGTATCTGGTCTTTGGCATGCCTTTGTAAGGGGTAAACAAAGGACATGGAAATATATATCACCTTGTTAATATGGAGAGTTGAGAAAATCAAATTGATTACTTTAAACATGTGCTAATTAATTCCTGTGTACTGTACGAATCAAATCAGTAAAGAGAAGAGTTGACAAAAAGTAATAGTAGTAGTAGTAATAGTAGCACTACTGACCCACGAAGTCGGTGAGGACCCTGCCGTCGGAGAAGCGGCCGGTGGGCCTGCGGGGAAACGTGACGCCGTAGGGCTCATACCAGGAACGCACAAAGTGCTCGATCTTCGGGAGGTTTCCTGTGTCGGCGTATGAGTCGCCGAACACGAACAGCTTTCTCGTCTCGCCGGCGGCGACGGCGGCGCAACCTCCATTTTGATCCCTGGCGCCGCTACTCCCTGCACGTACGTGCACCGAGTATATGTGTGTGTGTATTACGTGAGGAGAGTTTGATTTTGATACTACACGCATATAATATGTTAGAAAAGAAAAAAGATGAACAGTAATTACCATTAATGGTGGTGGAGAGGAGGAGCAGAAGGACCAAGGAGATGATGGGCGAATTTGTGCAGCAGTTTGTCGTCCTCTCCATTGCTTGTTACTTGTGTTGTGTAGTAGTTGGAAGAGGTGCGCAGATCACTTGTGAGATATTCCATTACACGTATCAAATGATATATGTATGTAGTATTGCATTAATAATAATGTGAGGATGACAACACAGAGGTAGTTGGGAAGCAGGAAAGCAAACAAGAAGGTGGTGGGTGGTGGTGGTGGTCCGCCGGCGGGGCGGGGCGGGGCGGGGGTGGGTTGGGAGGGATGGGTGCGTGGTGGGGTTGATAACAGACAAGTCCACTCCTCCCTTCATTTCTGCCACCGACGTGTACCCGTATTTGAACGATACTTATACCTGTATTTCCTTTCTAAGGAGGAGTTTACTATCTAATAATGAAAGTGATGATGGTTCTCTTTGGCAATCTCAAAAATAGTGTTTCAAACATGATTATCAGACTCGGCCCGACTCGACCGGTCAGACCGATCGGATCGATGTCCGGAGCATAAAATAGCCCGCGGGTCGTTAAAATTTGGAGAAGGGTTTGATCCGCTTTAACTCGGTCAAAATTCGGGTTCAACCGGCCGACCCAACGAATTTAACCGACCTGGCCGGGCCAATTGTTAAAATAAAAAAATATAAATAAAATTATTAAAATTATTAAAATATTTGAATATTATATATATTTCTTGAAATTTATGTTTCAATGTCCTCTTGTCACATATATAATTTTTCATATTTTTTAATTTATAATTACCTCACAATAATTTTTTATTTATGTTGATGACTTAATTTATGTTACTTTATTATATTATTTAATCTAAATTATTTTATTTTAGTTTATTATACTATATTTTATATTTTTTTGTTAAATAAAATATTATATATTAATAAGATTATAACAATCTCTTTAACTTATTTTATTTTTTTATTAATTTATATTATCCGGTCCGACCATTCGGTTCGACTCGATCCAACCGGTCTGACCTAACCCGTTGATCAATCCGGATCGACGATCAGATCGAGTCTTATAACATTGATTTCAAATAGCATTTAGCGGTTGAAACATTATTTTATCTGTTTGGTTGCATACCTAATCAAGTAGAGTTTAACGTTTTGAATAAAAAATTAAAAAAGTACTTCTACTAGCGTTTAGAGGTTCATATTTTTTTTCGATTTTATCCTTATTCAAATGTATTATTTCTTTATTTTAATTTATCTTATTATTTTGTAAATTTTATTTTATCACTGTTCAACATTATTCCTTTTATATTCATATTTAATTAATTACAAAATATTTATTTATTAACAATGGATAAAAAATTAATTTATTAAATAATATTTTTAGATCATGTATGAACTATATAAAATGTATTATAAATATATTTTAATTAAAAATTAATTGTGAAATTTTATTTTATTTCATTGAGATATTAATTAATTATTTATAAATTTTAATAAAATTTATATAAAGATTGAATTGAATAATTTATTGTATGTCCAATTATGTCATTTTATATTCATCTACTAATTTCACCGCTAAGTTTATCAAATACTTATTTATTAATATTTTAAATGAATCGCTAATTATTAAGCATCAATCGCTATTCGTTATTTAAATCGCTATCCGCTCATTAGACCGTTATCCGTTTGTCAAATCGTTAATTATACCAAAGGCTCTATGTGTGGCAAATTGTGTTACGCATATCCTTATCGAAAAAATGGTGTTATGCATATTTATTTATTTATTTATTTCGCTATATTTTGTTATCTATAGTTTAAGAGATCATGGATCATGCTCAAAAGTAATTTTGCAATGTAACAAATTATAAAAAAATAGTTATATTTAATATGAAGGTTCATGTGTGTAAAAGTTCTTAAAATTTTGAAAATGTCCAACGTATTTATCGTTGATAGTTTGGATATCCTTTTGTAACGTCATCAATGATTTGTCTCATAACTAATGAAATGTGCTCCGAAAAATGTTAAGGAAAAAAAGCTTAAGAACATTTAATACGTGCTTGAGGTAGAAATATACACTTTCTATGTCACGGGATTTTTTTACTTGTTTTTTTTCATGTTTTATTATTTGTAATTTATATTATTATTGTCCTAGAGTGATTTAAACCATCGTCAATCATTTTGTTTGTCGATTTTTGAAAATTTTTAATTGTTTTCCCTCTAATATTCTCTCTTTAATTTTTATAGAAATTCTAAAATTATATTTAAGACGGATAGATTCCAATATCAAATCAAACACATGGTGATGGCCAGATTCGAAGGAATGTTTTGATTTATTTCTTGTGGGATGCATCTATACAACCAACACATCCCTCAACCAGCAACAACGAACACACTTTTTATGAGTTGCTGTGCCCACACCATCACAATCACCCTTTTTATGCCCTGCAACTACTCCACATACATACGCCTACCTTCGTTTGGGTACATAGATGCCTTGAATGAGATTAGGGTGCATCTTTATCCACGTGTGGCAACATCCTCCGTTAATATATTATTCGCTTTGAATTTTCGATTCGCACGAATTTAAAATATTTTTTTATAGATAAAGAAGGATGCCACCTATAAATATTTTGTTCATGTGAAACTATCTTTCATCATTTAGTCATTTTACTTTAAAATTTTACATTCTTAATCTTGGGATTGCGATATATATATATATATATATATATATATATATATTACACATTTTAATTAAAGTTACCTGAATTTCACATTTATGAATAATTCAAAGTATTTTTAACATCTATCTATTTATAAAAGCAAAGATCGAAAGTGTCACGTATCAAGCTCTCATAAATTAAATATATAAAATGATAATATTTTTATTATATAAAAATAGATACTTAAAAGTTAGTTATTAAAAATACATTATTTTATTTATTTATAATTTAAAATTATATATTTATAACTATAAATAGAGAAACTTTTAATGTTTATTTGCATACTCAATACTTTTTTTTGAAAGCAAATAATACGTGTGGGCCTATAAATATAGGTCTGTACGTGATAAAAAAATTAACTATATATAATTTCTTTTCATCCAAAAAAATGTTATAAGAAAAATTATTTATATGTAATTTATTTTTGTCTAAGGAAAAATATTAAATGACATGAGGAGCTTTCAGTTTTCATTTGCATACTCGACGTTCTCTTTGAAGGTAAATAGTATGTGTGGATCAAAATATTATGTCATGATATGAAGTTGAAGTTAACAGCATGCATTCATACTCTAATGAATATAAACACAAGTTAAAAGTATTATTCAACTACTATAAATTAAGCATTTTTTATAACAAATAATATATAAAATAAATGATATACTTTTTGTATTATTTATAATCATATATTACTTTTACTACTAATTATTTTCAGTTGTATATAGTTACTTTTTGTTATTATCATGTTATTATTTTGTTAAGGGGATAGAAAGTTTGCGTATATCAAATATTTTATATTGAATAGTTTGTTATAAATCGATATAGGATGTGTAATAAACTAATAATAAAATAATCAACCAAGCTTAATCATTATGTTATTATTATTAATAGTTTGTTAATTTATTATTATATCTATATTTATATGTCATAGTTCCTTATAAATACATAATCACCTAATAATAAAATAGTCAACAAAACTTAATCATTTCATTATTATTATTAATAGTTAATTTATTATTATATGTATATAAAAATACTGTGTTAATAATATTCATAAACATATATTATTTCTACTAACAAGTTTTAGTTGTGTATAGTTATTTTTTATTATTATAATATTGTTATTCTATGAAAGAGATAGAGTACTTATCTATATCAATCATTTAACAACTATGATTCTTAAGCATTTTAACATTATTGAATAGTTTGTTATAAACCAATATAAGATATGTAACGAACTAATAACAAAATAATAAATCAAACTTGATCACTATGTTATTATTATTAACAGTTTGTTAATTTATTATAAGTATATTTATATGTCATAGTTTGCTATAAAACTGATATCGGAATACATACTCACCTAATAACAAAATAGTCAATCAAACTTAATAATTTTGTTATTATTATTAAAATTTTGTTAATTTGTTATGATAAGTAAATCTATATATTTGTTTACTTATATATTTTTGTGCTAATAATATTTATAATCATATATTATTTATATTAATAAATTTTAGTTATATATAGTTTTTTATCAATTTATTATTCTATCAATGAAATAAAAGACTTACATATATCAATCATTTAATAAGTATTTTTGTATTCATTTTATTTTTATTGAATAGTTTCTCATAAATCGATATAAGATATGCAATCAGTTAAAAACAAAATATTAAACCAAACTTGATAATTTTGTTATCATTATTAATAGTTTAATAATTGATTGATATATTCTAATCAAGGTTGTTAAGATCGAGATCTTATATAAGATCGGAGTGGGTGATCGGAGTGGGATCATAAGATCGAAGTTCTTAATATAGGATCGAGGATCGTAAGATTCTATCTATTAATAAAATAATATATTTTTAAAGTAATAAATATATTTTTGATAAATTTTTTGCATTGAAATATTAAATGATACCCCACTAAGATATTTTTTTTATCAATTCTTAAGTCAAATTATATCAAAACATATTAAAAATAAAAGGAAATATATTTAACTTCATATAAATGAATTTTTATTATCAAAAATATATTTTAAATTAATATTTAAATAATTATATTAATCATATAAGATCGTATAGGATCGGATAAGATCGTAAGATCGTGTGACCAAAATTAATATTATATTAAGATTTTACACATAAGATCCTTAAGATAAGATCGACATCAGAAAGGGTCCGTAAGATCGTAAAATCGTAAGATCTTAAGATCTAAATTGAGATCTTGACAAACTTGATTCTAATAAACTAATAACAAATTATTCAAAAGCTATAAAGATGCCTGAGTCAAAAGCTTGCATATGATAATATATATATATATATATACATATATATAGACAATTAATAAAAGAATCATCAACATTTTAATTATAATATTATGATAACAATTATAATGAACTAATATTCATTAAAATAATAGTTTAATAAATGTAATAATTTTAATAAGTATAACATCATTTAATACTAACAATTTTTTTTGTTAAAGTTAACACATATATAATTCATTTATATCCATATTTATATATCTATATAAAAGAAATTGTAGAATATGCGAATATCACACTCTCATTAAGTTATGTAACTAAAATTAGTTTTTAAAGAAAAAAGTAGAGTATGTTAGCTATGATAGATAATAATAAATAAACTAATTTATAATACTGATTAATATATATATATATATATATATGTATATATCATAATAATATTGTAAGTGTAATTAATAAGATTATATATATTTATATAAAAGTAAAGTTAAAATTTGTCAAATGACAACTCTCACAAATTCACCTATTATTACAAAAATAAATTTGTACATGATAAAATAACATACACACATACACACATGTATACATATATATAATATATATATATTAAATGTTATAATATATATATTTAATAAATAAAAAATTAGGTTCTTTTATATATCTCGAGTTAAAAACTTGCATCTCCTTATCCTAATTATGCTATTTATTTTTTCGGTAATACAATGATGATGATATTTATTGGTGATTAATATAAATATGATTAATTTTTAAATTATATTATTATGATAATTTATATCTACATCTTATATATAAATAAATGTTAAGACATGATATGAATAAAATTTAATACATATTTTTTGTTGGAATTCTTAAAATGGAATCATGATATTAAAAAATTATTTATGAAAATATATAATGTTGTTTATTTATATTTAAGTTATAATTTTATAAATATTCTAAATTTTAATAATATACATTCTAATTTAATTTCACATTTTATATTAATTGCATGGAAATAATTAAATAGATTTATAAAAGAAACTATGTGCAATTGATTAGGTTGATTCATGATAAAAATATTTCATTGAAGATTAATAATATTTTGCTTAGTTAATAATATTATATGTATAGTATTGAAAGAAAGGATAGATGATGATATATGTCACTCCCTCATGATCTTTTCTTTGATGAATAATGAAGTATATTATTAAAATAAACAATGAAACATAATTTAGTTAGAGATGGAAAACTTATAATATGAAACGAGATGGAATAGACTATAAAAAAAGTGTAGATTTACAAATATGGTATTTATTTATTTGTATTAAGTTAATCAATATCAATAATTAAAACTTAAGTCAGAGATATGTGATTGATAATAAAATAAAAAGTAAATAAATTTTAATACTCATGTATATATAAGCTAGATATAATGTTTATATTTCATATCTATATTGTATTAGAAGGAACAAAAAATATTCACATGTTATAATATATATATATATATATATATATATTTCATATCTTTTTTTAATGATGCTTAAAAAACAAATCTACATATTATAATATGAGTTAATTTAGGGTGCAATCACAATATGAGATTGCATGTTTTATACAATCAAATTGACATTATTTTGATCTGACGACACAACCAATATGAATTATTGGATCAAAACTTTTTGTCCCACATTCGAAACTTGCTAAATCTTAAAAAAAGTTTTTAAAAGGAGAACACATATCTAATGTAAGAATTTGATTAAGAATGATTTATGACTAATTTAATGATAATATTAAAATAAGTTTTGATAAATTATTTGTTTTAACTATTAAAATGAGTGTTATCAATATTAAATATATAATTTTAGTCGTATTAAGATAATGAAGTAACATATTATATTAAAATTAAAATTTTTTAAATATATTATTAAATAGAATATTATATAAATCTATGTGATTATATATACAAGAAAAAAAATGAAGGTGTCCTCTATTTAAAGGAGGGACACCGCTATGTTTCTATTCGTTAGATTAGAAATTTATGGATCTTAGTTTGTTCATTTCCATTTAAAGATTTTAAATCTTATTCATAGATTCTTGATTTAATGAATAAAAAAAGAGGAGACACTATGTCGAAGTTCGATTAGATTATTATCCTAAAAGTTTACCACTATTTGATATATATTTTTATTAAATTACAATAATAAATTATAATGGACTAATATCACAAACGATGAATAAAATAATATATGTATTAAAGAAAAATATATTCAGAGCAACCCAAATTACGAATAGAAAAAGATAAATTTATGTATTAATAATAATCCATATTATATTCGAGAGGGGGAAGTGATAAATGCTACTAGCACGCACAAAATAATATTTTTAAAATTACTTTTAAATACTATATTATGTATATATATATATAATGACAATGTGAATAAATTAAATATTAATTTATGTAAATATATCATATATTCTTTTAGTTTCTCATGTAAATATTATCAAACACTAAAAAGTAAAATATTATAAAAAAATATAATCAAGGTGATGATTTGCATGGAATTAACTCAACTTAAAAATTTTCCATTCGTACTCAAATATTAATATTGAATATATATTACTTATATTTCTTATTAAAATAAATGCTATCAACACCAAATATACACTTTTAGTTATATTATATAAAATATTTAACTTCAATCATTATTTATATCTAATACGTACATAATATGCATATATACACACAACTTAAAGAGAGTTAGAAGTTGGATGTAACCCTATCATGAAGCTATGCAATATGATATAGATAATTGTTTTTTTTAAGTTAGATCATGTATGATAAAAAATAATATTAATTAATTTTTAAGAATGAAAAAATGTAATTGTTTATATAGATTATTGGAAGAAAGTTATAACTATTAAGTATATATTTTAAAATAAATCATTATAAAATATACTTAATTAAGAAGTGAATACATTGTGGTGGACATTTTCTAAAATCTAATCAACAAATATAATTAAACAAAAATTATAAAAAATATAAGTAATAAAAGAATTTACATATCATTATCATCTTTGTCATTTCATCATCAATCTCTCTCTTTATATATATATATATATATATATATATATATATATATATATATATATATTATGCATATATAAGTAAATGGAACGGTAAAAGTTGATCTGTGACACTATTTCATTACGTCATGTATAAGGCTTAAAATATTTAAATAATTTTAACAGTTTATATAATAATTTAATTTATTTATATTATAAATATTTAAATACATATAGCAGGTCAAATATGACATTTTTACATTGTCACATAGAAGATGAAATAGATAAAATAAAAAAGCAAAATAATAGATATTGTTAAAAACATTAGAATAAATAGTATTTACTTAATTCTAAGATATGATGTTGTTTAAAAAATATAGATATTAATTGCTATTTATATTTATATTATATCAAAATTAGAAAGATATAGAGTTTGAAAGAAGAAGTCATGATGTTTCTATATTGTCATATGTAAATTAACATAAATAAAATAGAAAATTTAGGTAATAGATGTTAACAAAGTAACCAAGTTAAATGGGGCAAAGATAAAGTAAAAAATAATTAAAATGAAATAGAATGTAATAGATTTTTAAAAAATAATTTCAAATAAATATAATTTATTATAACATAATTATATATATAAGTTTTTAAGGAGAGAAAATGATTAGATAATCTATAAAATGTATATAAAAATAAAATTTCTTATTTTATAATCAAAATTTGTACATATATAAGTTTATGTGTCCTCCGCGCATCGCGCGAGTTATCATACTAGTATTTTTAAATAAGTGGACTGAATTTTACTAGTTAATTTTCTATTAGTATACTTCAGGTCCATAAGAGAGCAGTGTTTTTAAAACCGGACCGGTCCGATCGGTTTAACTGTGACCCGGCCATTGGTTCGGTCCGATTTAATATTAAAATTATTTTGTTAAAAAATCGGAGTGAAGCAGGTCAACTCGGCCAAAACTGGGTTGCCAATTCAATCTGATTTTTTTCAAAAAGAGTAAAAAAGGCTGAAATAATGGAAAACAAATAGAAAAAAAGAAAGTATATTATAGTATTAATGGTGGAAGAATAAGAAGAGAAGAAAAATAATGGATTAGATTTGATAGAAGAAGAAAAATAAGGAATTAGATTTTACAGAATGAATATAAAAAAGGATATTGGTAATAAGGAAGTTACATCTAAATTTGAAAATGAAAGATAAGGAGATAATAATAAAGTCAAATTTAAATAAAATAAAAAATTGTCATAAGATTATAAAATTTAATTCATTATAAATAATTTATATTAAAAATTGAAACATAAATAATATAATAAATTTTATAGGATGATCATGAAAAAGGAAATAGATAATACTAAAATGTGGAAAAATAGTATAAAGAAAGATTCAAATAAAAAATAAAGTTATTCATGAAATTAATTAATATATAATTTAAAAATATAAAAATAAAATTTTACTATTTGATTAATTTAAAATGATGATAATATGTTTTTTATTTTATTACTTATTACTTTTTATACTTTAATTTATAATATATTTTCTTGAAGTAATATAAATAATATTATTTTAGTAAAAATCTAATTCAATATAGTCAAACCTGATTGAACAGTTGATCGAATAGTTCGATCACCGGTGAAAGAGAAGTGAGGCAATAAAGTGGGGACGGCAGACCCAAATGCTGGTCCCATTTCTAGAAACTGGTCAAATCCTTACATTACATTTTAGACATGAAAAATGCACGCACATTAAACACTATATTATATTCCTTACACTATTTGTGGATGCATCTTGGTGCCATTATTGGTGTGAGAGCTAGTTGCCACCCACCCGGATCTATCTTCATAATTTAACCCTTTTTTATGTTTTTAACTGTTGACCACAGAATTATTTTCCTAGGGTGAACCCTGTTTTTATTCTGACTGATATATAATACCTCGCTCCTTCACCGTGTCATGCGCATGATGAGCCGTTCATCAAGTTATCAACGGTAGCGCCACTTTCTGTTAGTTGGATTGTTTAAAACAAAATGGACGGTCGATTCTTTTTCTTGCGAGAAATATGATCCTCTCTCGATCTCTCTGCTCCGTTGTGGATCCATGTGGAGCTCTTTTTCCGGCTTCACCTCCCCTTCTGATAGAATCCCTAGCTTGAGCTACCTCGTCTCGTCGCAGTCCGTCAAGGTCGCCCTTCGGATTCCCCACTGGCCACGCCCAACCGAAAGATTCCCCATGCGGATGCTGCCGAGGCTTTCCTCCGACAGACATTAACCCTCCGAATGATTCGGACTCGCGGCGTGGGGCTCGGGTGCGAGTAAAAGTTGTTGGAGAGGGACAGCCGAGGGGGGTCATAGGCGCCGTCGCCGCTAGTTGAGTGATTGTTAAATGTGTGGCACCTGCTGACGCAACTGTTGCTCCGGCTGCTGCTACTACTATTGTTGTTCCGACTCGTGTCAAAGCCCAAGCTTAGAATACCAGCTGAGTGCCACTCGACGAACTCCGACCCCGAGATGCACCGGCTCGGCCCGCAACTCGCCGCAGAGAGGCCCTTGTCGGAGCTAACGGAGGGTCGCAGCGAAGGAATCTGCCCTCAGAAGAAGTCTTCGTCGGCAGCGCACATGTCGGCCGCCTCACCTATCGTCGAATGAAGCCCTCCGCCGATCAAGATACGAATCGAAATCGTTGGCCAGGTTGCTGGACTTGCGTTAGATGCCATCATCATTATCGTTGAACGCTTCATCTTTTATGATCAGTGGGAGGTCCGAGAGGGACAAAGCTTCTTCTTCCTCGTTAAAAATCTCCCACTTCTCCACTTGAGTCATGGCTTTAGCAGTTCATAGGAAATGAGGAGATGAGGAGAGGTTATAGACTTTTCTGATCTCTTTTTTGCTCTCTGCTTAGCAGTTCGCAGGAAATGAGGAGAGGTTATGGACTTTTCTATATAAGGCTTTAGGATGTGTATTAGTTTTAAAGAAGACATTGAAACTATACAGTATCCAGTTTAGATGCCAAATCCATTCATTTTCCATCGCCCGAATGTTAGAGAACTCATTTTTCATCGCTCATGTTCTTGCTTGTACATTCTTGGATTGACATGTTCACCGAAGATGAGGGAAGAGAGAATAGAGACGGCAGCTAGAGAAAAAGAACACAGAGAGAGAGAGAGGGCAGCTGGGGAAGAAGAAAATGGAGAGAAAGGCGGTTGGGGAAGAAGAAGAAGGGAAGAGAGAGAGACACGACAGATGGGAAGAAAAAAAAAGCAGGGAGAAGGAGAGCGTGGACGACAACTGGGAAGAAGAAAAAAGGGAAGAAAGATGTAAATGGAACGTATTTCTCGCGCGAGAAGAATAGCGGCATCCCTCTGCCATTGATCAATCATTGAACGGCTCATCACGCGCGTCATACTGTGCGAAGAGAAGTCCGCTTAATTTTTAAGAACTAATTGATTTCATAAAAAAATTTAGGTTGAATATTTAAATAAAAAATGTGATAATGAAAATTTAAAAAGTTAATTTAATAGATAAATTTTGATGGATGTTTGGATAAAAAGTAAAAATTAATAATATAATTTATTATTTTATGAGATATAAATTATAGTAAATCAAAATATTATTTATTTATTTATTTAAAATAATAATTACTAACATATAAAAAGTATTATATGTAATTATTATTTTAAAATTTTATTAAAAATAAACTGTCTCGCAATATATTAATATTAATTTTCATAAATCCTTTATATGATTTCAATATTATAATTTACGTCCTAAAAAATTTAATTAATATAATTCTATTATAATAAGAACTAAAGAGAATTTATTATTTTTATGAGGTGAAAATTTATATTAAACAAAAATATTATAATTTATTATTATTCAAAAAATAAGTGTGAGACAATATATTAATATTAGTTTTAATTTATTTTACAAGTTTATTATAATATATTAAAAATAATTATATGTATGCATAATTATACAAAATATATGTATTATTATAATACATGTTAAAAAAGTAAAAAAATGTCACATATAAAAAAAAAGTTAAGTTCTTACCTCCGATAAGAATAAACTTTGTTCTTGCCAGATACAAGAACTTATACCTCAGAATTTAGGATCACGTGATGCTTTGACTAGGATTTAAATTTTGGTCATCATTACCCAAATTATGAGGTGTTTGGTTGAACTCCTGGGAACTAAGGCAAGTTCTAGCCTTAATTCTCGGTGCCAAACACACCATATATATATATATGTATGATCAATCTTTTTGCTACTATATATAAAATAAAGAATATAAAACTTAGATAATCATTGGTTCAAAATATATATATATATAGACCTATATAGACCTATGAGCGTACAATGCACTACTAGTTGACTTTATTATATAGCAAAATTTTATTTTTATAATAGGTCGATCGGCACTTCGAGTGCTGTAAGTTGCAGCTAAAAAATGAGCTATATACTTCTTTTAGCGCATATATATATATATATATATGGATTAATGTACCTTCGAGCACCTTTTGCTCTAGAGAACGTTGAACGCATACCAATCGTGAATCCATTGATCAATGGATCGGAACAAAGATAATTAAATTTTATTATTTAAAAATTTTAATTATCTCAACAATTGATCAGTGAATCAACCATTGAGATGTGCTTAGCATCTTTCCAAAGTGAAAGGTGCTTTAGAGATACTATCAACAGTTGAAATGCGCTCAACATCCCTTCAAAGTAAAAAGTGCTTTGAATGTACATTAAATTCACACACACACACACACACACATATATATATATATATATATGCACTCCAGACTAACGAGGTAAATTAGGGTGTTCACGAGTTGGGTTGGACCCGACCCGTGAATAAACCCAATCCGACTTGATCAAATTTGATCGGGTCGGGTCGAGTCAGGTCAAGGAGGATTGGGAGGCCGAATTCGACCCAACCCGACCCGGTTTGGGTCAGGTCAGATTATTCAACCATCCAAATTTTTTTCTTTTAATTTTTCTTACTATTTTTATATTTTATTTAATATAAAATTTTATTTAAAAAACATAAAATAAGTTTTCTAATTGTTTAATATCATTTTTGCACTTAAAATATTTTATTTCAATTTTTAAAAATTTTTCTAAATCAACTATAAGCATAAATTTGAATAAAAAATAAAAAAAATTCGGATTAGTCGGGTTTGGTCGAATCGATTCGGGTTGAAAAGATTCAACTTGTGCCTGATCCGACCCAGGTTGGATCTTCGGGTAACAAGAGAAAACTTAAAACAAAATTTCATGTTCGTTAATGCTATCCATCACTCATATATCTATTGTTATCATCTAAATAAAAAATGGCCCTTGATCAAGGTATTATGCATTAAATAGGTAAGGTAAGAATTAAGTAGGTAAATCCGTAAGTAAAACAATCAGATAAATCATAAAACTTTTTAAATAATTGACTTGACATATTAATTAAAATATATTTGGATAGAGTGAAACGTAACAGTGAAGAACCATAAGCTTTCATCGTAATCGTAGTGATGACCAATCATATTAATTATTCAGTTGTAACTAGTACGCACTTTTCATAACCCAAATAGGAAGTGGCCACAACATTATCATATATGTTTCTCAAATTAGTCCAAGAACTTCGCTTTTTTTTTTATGTTGATACGAATTTACGGGAGGTCTCCGATGTTCAGGATTACTAGCATTTGATTAATTTAAAGTCGGAAAGAAAAAGTGATAACTATGTATTATCCTGATCAAAGTGATGACTTCAAATATCGAACTCGAAGTTAGTAACACCTATTAAACTACTTAAGACACAGCTCAATTAGTCAGTTGCGCCAACCAACCGAACTTTACTTCTTTGAAATATGATTCTACATCTCAAGGTACACAGTCAACAATATAGGATTCTACATCTAACTTTACAGATGATACATTGATATTTTTTTTTGTAGTTAGTCTTTGATTTAAAAAACATAGCTACTAATACTAAATGGAGAACAATTTAAAACCTCCTATTGTGCATATATATAAATTACATAATATAATATTAATCATACGCATGCATGCTTAAACTAATTATATTTGTTATGCGTTTTATAATACATATTACACTTATCATCATTAATCATTACATATATTTTTATTTACAATTAACTACCATTAATCATTTTAACTTATGTAACAAAAAATAGGTTTTTATTTTCAAATATTATTTCGACTTTCTCTCAATTCAAACAAATTCATTTTTTTCTTTTGATTTTTTTATCTCTATTTAAAATCTTATTTGTTTTCTTTCTCCCAAAATTTCATCCCTTTCTATCTCCTCTAATTAATCCACCCAATCTTTCATATAAATTTATTGTTTTTTCTCCAATCTTCTCTTTTTTTATATATTTTCGTAGAAATTCTAAGGTTAAGTTGAATATATATGGCAACGGAATCTAACATTCGAAGGAAACATATGTCACAACCTCAGGTTTAATTTTTAAAATTATCATTTTGATCAAAATTTATTCATATTACTTTTATTTAAATATTAAATTAGTCAAGTACTAATAGTTTCGAAGACCAATGAGTTCGATGAAAAAAAAAACATATGCCACAACTTGTTTAAAATTTGTTGTCCCTTTCCCTATGTCACATTTGCCACCATCTAAGTTCGTCAAAATTTAATTTTAGCACTTTGGAACTTTTTTTTAATGTTCATATGTATTACACAAGTTGACTCGCCTAGAATCAGAAAGAAATACGGATCAACTCGTACTTGAATACCATTTCAAATTGGTAAAATACGCTGAATTCTACGAGTCAAGTACGTAGCAAGCTTGGCAATTTATCTAAAAATGTGTTTTAAGTTTCTATTCTAAAATGTGTCGGTTTTCATATACCATTTTTCACTAATCTAATCTAAATTAAAAGTAATAACATAACAGGACATCAATTAAAAAAGTTGAGGGACGGATCTTTTTTGAATTTCTAATGGATCTGGAGGTCGTGGAAAATTCATGCAGAAGGTCCCAGCCGTCATAAAACAAAAAATATTATAGCAATAAATATATTATTTTATCTCTAATGGTATAAATACTATAATTAATATTCGGAGTTGTTTTGCGGTCTTTGTCATCGAAAAAGTTTAGAGGGTCTTTTTCTATAATAATAATAATAATAATAATAATAAATGTAGGATTCAAATTTTTTTAGATCAGAAATGTGAAAGCCCCGTATTATATACAAATAACTCTATCAATTATATAGAGTTGATTTGGATTCGTGAAGGCCTTTAGCGTTTCTGGCCTCAAATGATAAGAATGTCGCAATAAAGACAAAACAAATTCTTCCTAATTGAGATGTTGATGTAGGATCCAAATCTTGCCCGGTCAGGAAATCGTAATCCTATTTTGTAATCTAAATTAACTCTCTATCTATCAACTTATATACATATAGGGGAGAGAGAGAGAAAGAGAGAGAGAGTTAATTACATTTTACAAGAACTACGGTTTCCAGACCAAACAAGATTAGAATGCCACAAAATTAAGGGGTACCAAAAGCTAACACGAAGTACCACTCAACAAAAAGTTGCGGTCTCAAATGAACCAGAAATTTTCATATGCTACGTGACCATCTCCAGTGTCTTATTTATAGTGAATGAAGTGTCTACTGGTAATTAACCATCTCTCTCTCTCTCTCTCTCTCTCTCTCTCTCTCTCTATATATATATATATATATATATATATATATAAACTCGATTGCTACCCTATACTGTTTAGTAGGTATACATATTAATGTGCACTATCTACCGAAATCTCATATTAGAAAGAAATTATTAAATAGATTAGTAAGTTAAACCAAATCAAACGCAACAATATTATTATATTGATAATAAAATTTCAAATAATGTTACAAAGTTACCAAACACCCCAAGATTTTCCTGCTCTAGGGAGTTGAATTTATGTTAACTTTTCTACGTATGGGGTTCCTACATTTGAAGTAAAGTCTTAGGAAACCAAATTCTATATATATATATATATATATATATATATATATATAGAACGTATGAGAATAAAAAGTGTTCTTCCTAAAAAAAAAGAAATATATTCAAACTTAAGTAAAAAATATCCGACCAAGATATTTTTTTATTAGTTTTCAAACACAAAATAAAGGAAAATATTTTTCTAATGTTTTTATTTTTTAAAATGAGCACAGCATGAACCCACTCTGCAAGGCAGGAGGCTGACTAGTTTGGAAGAAGCTAATTGAATTAACGAAAACTGAATGGTGAATGTATACACGGAGTCACAAATTCATCATAAAAAAACAGGGGATCCACAACAATCCTAGGATAACTTGATTCCTCTGTTCCTGATTTTCTATTGTTTGCCACCTTCTGCCTCTAGTTGGCGAATTGGAAAATGCGGTCAGTTCAGGGTTTCATCAGCAGTTGGCTGATGAATTCAAGAACTTTAGGCACATCAACTGTCCATGCAACTGAGATTGGCGAATGGCCTGTCCAAGGATTACTTGTATTCCAGCTGCAAGAAAGTAGTTTATTAGATGATGAACACAGGAAATGAACTAACAAAACAAAAAGGAAGAAAAGAAAAAGACTTGAGTAGTCTAACATCTTTAATCCCTGGTCCATCAGCGTAAGGCCGGCACAGATACCCTGCGTCTCAACCCTCACGACACCCTTCCTGTACGTGAAAAGATCTGGGCGAACTAACGCTGCAAAGCTGACAGGATCATGCAGGAAAATGCCTATAAGAAGGGAACAAAAGCGTAAGTCTGTTGAGTGTGTCAATTTGGTAGTCGAAAGAAATAACGAAAGATCCACCACCTACCATGGACGCCATCAGATTTAATGTGCCAGTCTCTATAGAAGTTGCACATGTCGCAAATCAACTGCGCGTGTCTTCCTTTGGAATTCCTTAGATCAGAGAGGTCGTCATCTGCAGGTGCAAGAATTCACGGTTGCTACAAGTTTCCTTGATATCTGTCGTGCTTAACAAAAGTAAATGATGGTACTAAAGATACCTGTAAGCTTGACCTGAGTGGTAATATTTATGCCAACAACAACTATATTAGCTCCAGATGTGAAGACAACATCAGCCGCTTCTGGATCTCCAAAGATCTGCAATGAGAGAATTGTATACTTTGTCAACAATTCCACGCCTTGTGTGTAGTGCAGTGCTTCAAATTATCCAGTCAGATTTGTGATGTACATAAGCTAGACAGACATTTTGCAGTTGAAACTATATAAAAAAAATAGGATCGATTGCAACAGATCGACAGGTCCTTGGCCTGAACTGAAGACTGTTTTCGCTATTTATTAAATGACACGAACCCCATTGAATTGCAAAAAAACAAGTAGGCTATCAGGCGCTAAAGCCGTTATTACATGTGTTCTGGAAACGGCCGACAGAGAAATCTTTATGAAGTATTCAGTGCATCAATATCTCAAAGGAGCAATGACAAAAAAAAATGTCTTCAGCCTAATTCAAATGTTAACTTGGAGATCTGGACTGAATCACTGTTTAAATGCTAGCATAGGAATTATTATTTAAGATGTAAAATGTAATTGATGGGTGATCTTAGCTATCTCCTACAAGAATCAAACCAACTCTCCAAAAATTTCGTTATGTTGCTAGAGGTAATGCATTCCTAATATAAAATCTTTATTTGCATGAAGCTCTAGATATAGAACTTATGTTCCCAAGTATTTGCACTTGTGATTAATAAGTGATTAGGTAATGGAAAACATAAGGTAGATGAAATAAAATTGGTATTGTATATTATTTTCTAATCAATTAAACTGGAACATGGGATGAAATTAACAAACAACATGCTTTTTCTTGTATTATTAATGTGAAGGCAATAAAAAGTTTTCTTAATGTATAATTAGTTCAAGTTAATATTGGAGAAAGCAAATATCTAAGTCACTTTACATTTGCTTCAGCAGCAGGGTTAACATTTCCAGCAGCAAAGAAAGCTCCACCAAGTATGACCACCTCCTTCACTTTGCTTGCAAATGTAGAGTCTCTTTTCACGGCCTAAACAAACAAAACAGAACTAATCATAAATGCACGCCTCATAAAATTTGTGTAACTAGCTGATCTCCAAACCTTTTATGGAATAGGTCAGATAACATAACGTTACATGCTTACCAATGCTAAGTTTGTTAAAGGACCCAATGCAAGAATGGAGATTTCACCAGGATGCTGAGAAACTGTCTCAACCATAAACTCTGAGGCACTTTTATCAATCTTTTTCCCCAAAGGTGGTGACAGAAACAGGTTACCAATGCCATCAGAACCATGAGCAAACTCACAAGTGCGTGGCTTTCCTCCCTACAAATATTGTACAGAATTCTTTGAGGAAAAATGATAGAAGCTCAGCAGTAGCTATAGATTAAGTAAAATAAACAACACCAATTATTAAAAAAACATAGAAAGTTAGAATCCACACAGGGTGACTCTGAGAGACACGAATAATATATTTAAAATTCACAATAAAAGCATAATTTACAAATTACAATAAGATCTCAATTGAAATCTGAAAGATGAGACAACAGAAGATTCAGAAATATAATAAATAGCAGCAAGTTGATACCTTTAGTGGCTCAAGGCTACCCTCTGCAACTGGTATGTCAGGACGTTTTGCAATCTCACACTATCCTTTTCCAGATTATAGAATATAATATTGGATTAGTACAAAGAACCAAAGCAAAAGAACAGGTGACCAAGGAAGAAATAATACCAGAAGCAAGGCGTTGCGAGTGGCGTCCTCCGTGCACACATTACCAAATATGGTCGTCAATCCTACAACGTCAACATCCGGCGACTGTAGTGCCATTAAGAGGGTCATGCTATCATCTGCCAAACAAGATAACAAACAGTCAACGACAGCTTATTTAGATGACGATAAGATGAATCATCCACTGAACACTGAAAGATGGAAAGAAATCGTTCAATGTCAGATTTGGCAGTAAAATTATGCTGAAAGCATAAAATACGCAAAGAAATGCATCATGCACGGCGATGCACGACCATCAGAAGAGAGCAGCACGAGCATATACATCAAAGCACAAATGTTTTATCGAAAATGCGAAATCATCCATGTGAGAGCTGATGCATTTTTTTTTATTTGGCGCTTTTGCTATTCATGCTACGACAGTTTCTTACGGCGCTTTCTATGAATAATTCACAGCCTATCTTCGTAGGCTGCTCCACAATTCAGACCTCCCCGAATTACTATCCCCATGTTAAATTCTTCAACGTGGAAAGCTTCAAACTTGATATGAAAAAGGCTGAATGAGACCCTGAGGAGAGGAGGAGGAGGAGGAGGGAGGGAGGGAGGGAGGGAGGAGAGGGAAGCTGACCGATTCCGGGATCCGTGTCGATGATGACCTTTATGGCATCCTTGTGATTCACGCCGTCGGTTGCCGGATATGCGTCGACGGCGACGGAGTTCGACCCCATTCCAATCCGATTCCTTCTCCTTCTTCTTCTTATTCTTCTTCAAGAATTTGGGATTCGGATCCGGAGAAGAAACCGAAAACAGAGGCCTCTCCCTCCCTCGACGTCCTCCTCTTCCACAAAATTTTACCTCACCGTCTCCTGTCCCTGTTCCCGACTTTTTAAACCTTTTTGTCTCCAAAAGGGGGCGGCCGACGGCTTCCCTACGTGGCGGATTGCGACTGGAAGACAGATCGACCAAATGGACCAATGACCTTGGAGACGGCTGTCGGGTTGGGCCCTTCCGCGGCGCACCCATTGTAAAACCACGCGTCTCTTCCCTTGCGAGTCCCCACCGAACGGACGGAGCCCGTTGGTGGGCGTGGTCTTGGGTGTTGTCTATTCGGTCTCTTACCTGCCGAGGAGCGGATGCGCGTCTACCAAGCCTCGATCCTGTGGTCACTTTCCAATTTCTCTCCTGTACATTTTCACGTCACCTACCAAATTAGTCTTTTATTTTATTTTATTTTTTGCACCCTATTAAATTAGTTCTAAAGATAATTACATACACATTTAATATTGTTGCATCTTGATTATTTCTTTTTATGATCGACCGTAGACTTCTATACTCTATACTCATCAGCATGTTTTTTTTTTCTCTTCAACTAGGAGGTGGTGTCGACATCATCGTGTCATTTTGTCAAGTTGCAAGTGTCGATTCAGTAGATTAACACAAGCACAATCTAATTTTTTTTGTGTGCGTCTTTTTTTGGTTTCTTGAGGTTTGCTTTTAATAATGTGAAATTTGTAGTGACAGGCTCATATTAGCTGTTGCTGCTGTTTCAAATAAACTAATAAATTAATAGCGTGGACAAATGGGGCCATTTTAGTTTGTCTACTTCTCCCACGGTCCCACCCACCCCATGACTTGCGAGCGCAAAAAGCAGAAGGATGAACATATTCGTCATGTGTTTAATATATAGTTTCATTATTGTGCTGAAACGTGCATGCATGGAGTTGATGATGATGTGGTTTGGTTGAGATAAGGTTGTCATTGTAATACATGACGCAGCGGATAACGAAAGAGGAGCACCATCAATTCTCACGTTCCACACGAAATGAAGAATGGATGATATTTACACAAACATACACACAAATATATATATATATATGGTAAAATGAAAGTGCGCTTCACACTCGTGTAATGGCATTTCAATCGTTTAGATCAAATTTGATGACTCAGATGAAGAGTATAATATATTCGTAATATTTTACTTAATCTCATGAGATTTTTCCCTCTCTCTCTCTCCTTCCCTCTTTCTCCCTCTCTCTTCTTCTTTTTCTCCCTCGCTTGATAACAAACATATATAACTCATCGGTAACTCATCGTTTGTGCTGAATTTTGTACGATTTATTATTATGTCCAAATTTATGGGTGAATGATAATGTAGAAGTTACATATTCTTACATTTTAACTTTATGTGAAATCAATAATTGACTCATCATTTGTAATTATTAGTCTTATTACGAGTTAAAATAATTTAATTTACTCATCTAGAGAGATGAATATCTTAGGTGCTCCTAATTCGTCATAAGAATCAAAATTATTATTTATTATAATAGTGGATCATATAAGTTTACCTTTACAATTTTCATTCTAAAACCTACTTCAACATCATTATCTTATCTTATTTTCTCTATTTTATTTTATAATTACAAAACCTATATTCAAAATCCTATGTTTTTTTATCTTATTAATTTATAACATTAGATATTGAATTAATAATGTTCCTCGTAAGTTCGACACTCTTTACTTATATTTTCTATATTATTTGAACGACTAGTGTACTTGCTAACGGATTTATTTTTCTACATCATTTTACGCATTAAATTTTTTATGCCGTTGCCGAGGAGTATTTGATTAATTAATTTCTGATTTTTTATAGGTTGCTAGGAGATGTAAATAAAATTTGTAAATAATTTTTCTGTAAATATGTATTTGTAATTTTCTTTTGTAATTTTTTTTTGTAGTTTTCTGTAAATAAATTT
Source organism: Pontederia crassipes (assembly GCA_030549335.1). NCBI lineage: Eukaryota > Viridiplantae > Streptophyta > Magnoliopsida > Commelinales > Pontederiaceae > Pontederia > Pontederia crassipes. Next base: position 46,442,956 of record CM060190.1, read on the forward strand.
TAGTTAGTTTGTAAATAATCTGACAATCTTCATTTTTGCAGACAAAAGGTCACGGACTTTCCATGCATTTTGAAAAAAAAAATCTTTGTTGGCTGTCGGCAATGAATTATCATTTCATCTGAAATTCTTATACATTTTCTTAATTGGCTTTCATTTCGAATTTGAAAATTCATGACTATGATTAATTTTCTATGGTTTGGCGGCTTGATGATTTCCGAGTAATTTTTGTTTGGGGCATACTTGATTTTGTATTTCGTCGGATTTCTTCTAATCATGAATTGGCGGCCAATTGTTTTTGGAATTAATTCGATTTCCAATTGAAACTATAAGATATTCGAGAAAAATGCTTTATCCTTCTAAAAATCCTCCTAATACTCACATGTACAAAACACCTTAAAAATTGATAAAATTACAACACATGCAATTGTGAGATATTAGGAGGATATAACATTCACGCTACATTTAATTCTGACACTATCCAATTGGGCTAATTTCCTCGAAATATTCGTGCGGAGAATTTCTATGATTTTTGCGCTTTAATTGAGGATGATTTCCCCATGACGATTCATCAAGCCAGCGATTCCTCCGACCGTTAATCTTTGGCGCCATGTTATTAGTACTTGGAGAATTTACGCCTGCTTGCAACTTGGTATTTTCTCTAAATATAGCGCCTAATCTAGATTTTGCTGATCGATCGGCTGTCATTTCTTACTTTGTCTCCCCATGATCACGCCCTCATTTTCTCCATGGTTTATCGATCGGATGTTCTTATTTCCAATTGCCTCGCTGACCGCACGTGGATTTGTCTTTCCATCTATGTCGCACAAATTCACTCGTATTCTCCTTGTAGATTGCTTATTAAGGCGTGAATTCAGCCATGATCTTCTCGAATTCTCTCTGTCCTTACACAATCCACGATTTGTATGATTTTTTTTTTAATGCCAAATTATTCTCTCCTCGTATTGCGCCCCAATTTTCGAATTTATCTGTTTTATCATAATGCGCCTTAATTAGATGTATTTCTCCGTGTGGCGTTACAGATGGCGCTTGTATTTCTCCATAGTTAGCACATTCTCTGCTCATGAATATCACATTCTTTGTTCTTGATTGCGCCTGCGCCCAATTAGCACTGATTTTTTTTTTCTATGATATGTCGCCCGCAATTTTGACCGATTTTCCTTCTCCATATAATATGTCGCTAACTAATTTAATGAAACCGAGTACGTGAATCAAGTTCTTATCGGTCGGATTGTTTTCTCTCTCCATGATATCACGTTGATTCATTTTTCATACACAATGCACACCTGGTTATTATTATTTCCATATTGTACACCACTTAATTGCGTCTATAATTTTGGAATGTCTGGCTATCTATGGCACCCAATCCTGAACTCTAATTGTGCGTTCATTTTCTTTCTGGATTTGTTTCTCTAAGATATCACGCATGTTGATTTAATTGGGTATTGACCGCGATGTTACAATTCCCTGTTTGGTGCTCATTTGCTGAATTTTGTCATGCACGAATTTTGACTTGACTTCGTCTCGGTCGTGATTTTTCTTCTGTAATGTTTGTCGTCTCGGATTTAGCTGATTTTCATGCCCACTTCTAGAAGCTTACGGTCGTAAAATGAATACCCCATGTTTGGCGCCCCAATGATTAATTACGATTGATTAATTTCCTTGAAGTTATTGGTGCCTTAAAGTGTCGAATAATTTATCTTTTACTCCACATTTAATTATTTTTGGCACCCACCTAGTTTTAGATAAAACGAATTTCAAATCCAATGGTGCCAAAGTTTTTATTGCCACATTGACTTTTGGAATTTTAACCTTTGCCGGCAACATGACTTTTCCTCAAAATTTTTATGTTAGGTTTACTCTTTGAACTTTTATGCCAGCTTTCCTCCTTGGATCGAGATTACGTCCTACGCTTCAATATAATTATTTTTTTAGCAATGAATTTTTCATAAATTGGGCACCTTCATTATCGAATATTGAGATAATTTGATTAAACATTTTAGTATTATTTTTTGATTATAAACTTCACTTATATCTTTTGAATCCTAATTATTGACTTTTAAAAAAATCATTTCAGCCACGGTCAACAAAATATTTTAAAATTTATTTACACTGTTTAACCGTGACTCATTATTTGTATTTATTCATATTTATTTTTTTATATTCTTTTTCTTCTTTCTTATCTTATTGAAAATTAATTGTTGTCGGACTTGAGTGAAAATATAATCACAACTAATTTAATCATTTGGATAAATTTATATCTCATACATTTTGATCAGACGTTAATTCTTTTTTATCTCGTCAGATTAAGTTGGTTATTCTTTAACTTAATTTAATTAGTTTAGTTAAGGCTTTAGATATTTTAGTTGATTAGATGAATATTAGTTACCTTTTAATCTCTTTCTTTAGTTTATAGTTATTACTTTAGTTAGTTGTTAAGTTTCTGTAATTTATTATTCTTGTCTTTTAGTCTTGGAGTCATCTAACTATTTTTCATGCAAGGAGAAAAATTCGGACAAGCAAATTATTTTCGGATATTTTGACTCAGCGCTCTGCCATTGCATGCATAAAGTCTATGTCGGATTATGTGAATCATATATACTGCCACCTGATAGACATCACAGTGCACTCGGCCAGCTGACCACATGCAAAATTTATCACAGCCGATACATAGGATTCATTAGACGTGACCGAAACACAACACCGAACTACCCAACGTGACAAGATGTATCATGGGCGCCAAAAGACAAATCACTGACAACACCAGACAACATAGACGATCTTGGACATGATGTATCATGGGCGCCAACCATTCTTGTCGTTGCCGGGCGCCAACCCCACAACCTAATCGCGCATCATTTATGGCCCATACACCGAGCAAAACACGACAACATATGCATGCATAAGTTATATCAAACAAAGGTGGTCAAGCATGTTGTTTGGCGCCTGAACTCCAGTCGACTTGACCGATCACAGTGCAGGCCATTGCGTCGGATGTGCTCACACTATTTATTTGCCGCCAACCTCATCATCCACACCTGTTGCAGTCGAGACATCATTCATTCTTTCTTTCCTATGCGCCAGACGTGCTTAGACTCCAATCGGCCGCCAACTTTTCCTTTATATGTGCCACACCCAAAATGACATCCTTAAGCGCCACCATCCACTGAGTTCTTCATCGACTTCTCGTCATCACCGGCTACCATCCACCTTCGCTTCCACGCAGTCCACCTTTGCCACCATGCAAACAGTAAATATGGTTGTGCCCTTTCCCTTTTTTATTTTTCATTTCTTAATTTTTCCTTTTTATTAAGTCTGTATCCCTTTCTCTTGTTGGCCTAACACTGAAGACAGTGTCTGGTTCAAGCTTGGGGGAGTTTGCATTTCATGCATTGCATTCTTCTTTATTTTTCTTTTTATTTGCCTATGTATGCATTTATATCAAAAATCCAAAAAAAATTGAAAATTTTCCCAAAAATACCATTGCATGCATTTATTTTTGCTACCATCTTACTAACTTTTGTCTTAATATTTTAATTATCTTTAAGCAAAGTTCAAAAACATGTTGTTAATTATTGAAATTTGATTTTTTAGATTAGATTACAAATATGTATAATGAGTGATTAATTTTGGAATTTATTATTACTCTAATAAATGATCTTTTAATTTCAAGTTGAAGCATATATAACACGCATTCGGTAACTCATCATTTGTGCTGAATTTTGTGCGATTTATTATTCTGTTCAGATTTGTGGGTGAATGATAGCGTAGAAGTTACATATTCTTGCATCTTAACTTTCTGTGAAATCAATAATTGACTCATCGTTTGCAATTATTAGTCTTACTATGAGTTAAGATAGCTTGATTTACTTGTCTAGAGATATCAATATCTTAGGTGCTCATAATCCATCATAAGAATTGAAATTATTATTTACTATAATGGTGGATCATATAAGTTTACCTTTGCAATTTTCATCCTAAGACCTATTTCAACATCATTATCTTATCTTATTTTCTCTATTTTATTTTATAATTACAAAACCTATTTTCAAAATCCTATGTTTTTTCTCTCTTATTAATTTATAAAATTAGATATTGAATTAATAATATTCCTTGTGGGTTCCACACTCTTTACTCTTATTTTTTATATTACTTGAACGACTAATGCACTTGCTAGCGAATTTATTTTGCTACATCATTTTACGCATCAACTCAATAGATGTTTAGACATTGGACCAGCCATTCTTGGACCACACCCCACTCATGTGCCTAGATGGACCTCCTGGAGGACTCCACCTCATAGAACAAAGATGGACAAGTGCTGACAAGCTCATAAATACCATCCCGCTAGAGGATATAGTATAGATATACCAAGAGGAGTTCGAAAACTTGACTCACAGTTGTTGGTCAATTTTTTGTACCTCCAACTATAATTCATATGGAGGAGTATAGTTGCACCATCCACCAGATCAAGGATCACCATTTTCTTAGATCTTTGGAGTTAGAGCTCACTAGACGGTAGATGTTCAGACATTGGACCAATCATTCTTGGACCACACCCCACTCATGTGCCTAGATGGACTTCCTGGAGGACTCCACCTCATAGAACAAAGATGGACAAGTGCTAACAAGCTCATAAATACCATTCCGTTAGAGGATCTGATAGTGGAGATCTACCAAGAGAAGTTCAAAAACTTGACTCGCAGTTGTTGGTCGATTTTTGTACCTCCAACTATAATTCACATGGAGGAGTACAATTGCACCATCCACCAGAACGATCATCATTTTCTTAGATCTTTGGAGTTAGAGCTCACTAGACGGTAGATGTTCAATCATTAGACCAACCATTCTTGAAACACACCCCACTCATGTGCCTAGATGGGCCTCTTGGAGGACTCCACCTCATTGAACAAAGATGGACAAGTGCTGACAAGCTCATAAATACCATCCCACTAGAGGATATGATAGTGGAGATCTACCAAGAGGAGTTCAAAAACTTGACTCATAGTTGTTGGTCGATTTTTGTGCTTCCAACTATAATTCACATGGAGGAGTACAATTGCACCATCCATCAAATCGAGGATCACCATTTTCTTAGATCTTTGGAGTTAGAGCTCACTAGACGGTACATGTTCAGACATTGGACCAGCCATTCTTGGACCACACCCCACTCATGTGCCTAGATGGATCTCCTAGAGGACTCCACCTCATAGAACAAAGATGGACAAGTGCTAACAAGCTCATAAATACCATCCCGCTAGAGGATATAGTGTAGATCTACCAAAAGGAGTTCGAAAACTTGACTCGCAGTTGTTGGTCAATTTTTGAACTTCCAACTATAATTCATATGGAGTATAGTTGCACCATCCACCAAATCAAGGATCACCATTTTCTTAGATCTTTGGAGTTAGAGCTCACTAGACGGTAGATGTTCAGACATTGGACCAACCATTCTTGGACCACACCCCACTCATGTGCCTAGATGGACCTCCTGGAGGACTCCACCTCATAGAACAAAGATGGACAAGTGCTAACAAGCTCATAAATACCATTCCGCTAGAGGATCTGATAGTGGAGATCTACCAAGAGAAGTTCAAAAACTTGACTCGCAGTTGTTGGTCGATTTTTGTACCTCCAACTATAATTCACATGGAGGAGTACAATTGCACCATCCACCAGAATGATCATCATTTTCTTAGATCTTTGGAGTTAGAGCTCACTAGACGGTAGATGTTCAATCATTGGACCAAACATTCTTGAAACACACCCCACTCATGTGCCTAGATGGGCCTCTTAGAGGACTCCACCTCATAAAATAAAGATGGACAAGTGCTGACAAGCTCATAAATACCATCCCGCTAGAGGATCCGATAGTGGAGATCTACCAAGAGGAGTTCAAAAACTTGACTCATAGTTGTTGATCAATTTTTATACCTCCAACTATAGATTCATATGGAAGAGCACATTTGCACCATTCACCAGATCGAGGATCACCATTTTCTTATATCTTTGGAGTTAGAGCTCACTAGCTGGTAGATGTTCAGACATTGGACTAACCATTCTTGGACCACACCCCACTCATGTGCCTAGATGGACCTCCTGGAGGACTCCACCTCATAGAACAAAGATGGACAAGCGTTGACAAGCTCATAAATACCATCCCGCTAGAGGATCTGATAGTGGAGATTGGTGGAGGTTGTCATGGATAAAATTTCTTTCCTAAGGAAATGTCTCACGCGGCTTAGTTTCTTCCTCTTGAAGACGCTAAATCAGCCTATGAAATTCTTAAGTTCCATGAAGGCTTGAATGCCTTAGTCACAAACATGCACAACACACACAATAGAGAAGAATTGAATCAATGAATGGGGACCAATGGTTAAATCACTCTTATTCAAAATCTGGGCCATTACATGATGTCTTTACAACTGTCCACTATCCATTTGAATTACAAAAATTCAAATTTTGTAACTACCTAATGTCCACCTAGTGCCCAACATTCATGCTGTCCTCTTAGCGCTTATGATGTATTACATGAAAATCCTTTGGACACTAGCTCAAATACTTAGGTGCTTGGACTCCTTGAGGAGTAAATTTTTCTAACGGGATTGTGGATTTTAAGGATGAGGAGTTTGTCTTATTGCACAGAGTAGTCTATTGTCCCATTTTTTAGGGAGGACTAGGGTCTAGGACTCTATTGTACCAACTAAGCTCTCCTACCTCCGTGTGTCACACAAATCATGGGGTTAGATGACAACTTATGACATTCGACATTCTTCACCTGCTTCAGGCATGATTTATCTTGAGATTCGATGATCATCCTACCCCACGGGGCCTCATCCTTTTGGCAGGGAAGGACGACATTAGTTTCACAGATGTGTCCACTCGTGATTCTCTCACTCGGCTCGAGGGTGGACTTCTCATTTTGAAGACATGGCTAGTTCCATGGGGGCTCACTTGCGAAAGCATCTCCCAAACTATATGCCTTGGCGACACATCTTGACATGACAGTGGCGAAGACTTGATTCGAGGCCGGCGACCCTAGCTTTGGCTCGTGGACCCTCTCTTGCATGTCCGATAGTACGAGATATTTGACAACAGACGATCAATGGGGTCTACTCTCCTCGGGCGTGTGGCAGTCTCTCCCAGTTTTGGTGCGGGAAAGATAGAGATGACCAGTGTGATTGGTGTCTTTTTTTGTCAATTTCTATGCTATTTGACTTCAACGTAATTGAATGATTTTTGTGGGAGTGATATCAAGTGGTCATCCTTTTTTCTCTAAAAAATGAGCCCTAAATTATTATGAATTAAATTATCAAAATATTCAAAACCTTGTTGTCTTGGGACATATATTCCAATGGATTCTTCTTCTTCTTCTTTTTTTTTTTTTTTGAAACGTAATGATATATACTTTTTGTTTGTACGACACTGAATGATGATAATATTATTCATGATGTACATAACGAACCATATCCGGATGAACGTCGGACGTGCTGTTGAATTATGCATGGCACAAGGCCAAAAGGAATTACCAAGGAAGCATTTGATCATAGACTTCTTGTGGAGGAACTGCATTCAACGTTCATCAACATGGCAATCTTATCTTAAAATCCATGTGAGAGATGCTGCCTGGAGTAGAATATGTCAACAAATATGCCAACATTTTTAGCAGCCTGGAACGTTTAAGTATGATAAAATAGAGGAAGCTCCATTAGGTGGCCAAGCAACCATGATAACACAAATCATTAACAATTGCAGCTAGCATGTGTATTAGATTTTAATAATAATGTTGATGCCATTGTGATGAATCATATATATCTTATGTTTCTGCGTGCCGAATTTGACCATCTAGAGCGTTTGAGTTCAGAAACATAGTTGCCAATGTCGGAGCCATAATACATCAATTTCTCAAGATAGTAAATAGTACAGTCATTCAAAAAGTCTTACAGTGGTTGAACAACATCGTAGTGCGAAATTGAATGCTAACAAAGTGGTTGTAAACAAGCAAGATATATTGTTGCTCTTTGCTTACCGTTCAATAAGACATTAAAATTAATGTCATGGCAAGCTGAAAACATCATATGAAATAATGAAAGCACGATAGTTTGAGATCAAGGGTGTGAAAGTGTCTACATTTTAAGAATTCCCGATTTCTTAAAATTTCTTATCAATCTCGGTTATATGAATATAAGAGTTTAGTTTTAGTCACATAATCTTTAACCTCTTTGAATTTCATATGATCTCATATAATTATTTAAATAATAAAATTACCATCATGCTAAGAATAATTTTTTTTATGAAATTCATTATTATTTTTTTCTAATTTTTGTTAGGATTATAAATCGGTTAATGTATGAGAGTATTAATTAGTTTAATACTTGAGTGAAATTTTTTATTATTTTTTATTTTATTGATATATAGTAACTTGTGCAACCCGGGAGCACGCAGTTGAAAAACCAAAATGCTCGTAAACAAATCAATTACTAAAAGAATGATCAACTAGGAATTTTCAATGCTATTTTCCTCTGCATTCAAAGAATTAGACTAAAGACCAAGTAATCTTATATTTTCTGACAACCAACGCTTTTAGACTACCGGAAGCAACTTTGGTTGGTGCGAGCGCTCAAGCTACGCCAAATATTGCGCTCTTCATGTCTTTTATAGAACCAAAATTACAGGTGCGTTTTGGACTTTAGGGGGTGAATGAGAGCTTTCAAGTTTGATGCACGTTTACGCGCGTTGGGCTTCCTGATCTTGCCGGCATCACCCATCGCCACCATGGACTTCTTAATCTGGATGCAAAATGAACTGAGATGTACGGAGACACAAGTCCTGATTTTGTTTTCAATTATTCAAAATTATATAATCTAGACACACTGATCAGAACCACTCGAAATCCAGCAGATAAACCAGTAACACGCGTGGTGCCGGAGGGGCTCAAATTTGTAGCACCACAACAGAAAATAATCCAAGCCAACGACATGAAGTTTCTCACATAAAATGTCTAAAAAATATACATAGAAATATAGAATAACTGTCTCAGTCCAAAGATGTACAGATTTGAACCGAAGATCACCAAAATGCAAGATAGAGCCCCTGACAATGAGATATGAAATCCTACTTGTTTTACTCATACGAAATGTTAGTAAAACATAATCTGACATAGGTTACATAATCTGACATCAACAATGAACGTTTTACACAAAAATAACCCAAGAGGATTGACAACTAATTAATTATGATGACAGATCTCACAATGACCATCATCTAAGAATTCTAAAACTGTGTCACAATGAAACGGCATAAATGGTAAATAAATACAAAACATACCATGGTAAGCCTCTCCTTGTGAATGTCATTTGTCTTCTGTACATTATAAGCAAAATATCCATAAAAATTAAAAGAAATTCTTAGGCCAAATTATCAATGGAACGAAATATATGGGAGAAACGTGGCACATCTAAGTTTTCAGTAATTGACTTATTAAGCATATCATTCAGATATATTAAATACGACATTCAGATAAATTACCTTCTTCTGTAATCGAGGAAAAAAGGTTACCTGTTTCTTAAAGCCTTTAATCTCATCTTCACCATAGCCTGGAAGTGTCATATTCCAACATTTTTCTGCATAGAAGAATGTTCACAATGATAAATGATGTACAATAGCTTATGGAGGTATGTATGTATATGTGTGTGTATATATATACACACACACAGTAGCCCAAGAGAACAAGGAATGATTTGCTTACCAACATGAAGAAGAATGTCCTTTGATTCTAATATGGTCGATTTTCTATGCTTAGCCAGAGAGCAAGCAGACGTTGTTACCTGTTTAGAGTAAGAATTACTAGCAAAAAAAAGCAAGATATGGAACTGCACCAAAAAAAAGGTGCTTGGTTGTACAATGTTCATGCACAAAGAAGCCATGTCATAAAGTAGTAACCTTTTAGATGCAGGATAATTATAGGACATAATATCAACTCCAATTTTTTAGCATACTAAGTTTAAAAGTTTCATTTTTCTTTCAATTTCATCTCTTATCAAGAGAAAGAACAGGAATGAAGTCTAATGATACTGTCGCTGCAGATTCCATATGAGAACTGTTGGTAAGGGTAAACTCTGAAATCTAGATCATGCATCTCAGGCAAAACTGTTTCTTAAGTGGATTAGATAATTTAACTAAGAAAACATATGGTATCTTCGATTTGTTTCATATTGAAGTTATTAACTTTGGAAAAAGTTCATAACAAGGACACCATATGCTTAAAGTGAGGGTGAAGGGTTTAGACAAAGTAGTTCTGGGATCACCAAAAGACCAAAAATGTATTTATGGAAAGAGGTTTAATTTTTTAGAGGGAAAGGAGGTTTAATTAATTGGGGCCATGTATGTAAGGAATTTCAAGAGGATTCATGGTCGTACAGATATAATGATTTAAATGAAGCATAGGGTAGTGTCATGGAATTAAAATTTTGCAGTAGCTAAAAAATTAAGACTACAAGAAAAGAATAGAGCATCAAGTAACTTTTAAGAATAATTGAAGTGGAAACTTGATTTCATTTTTCCATTGTTGAGGAGATTTTTTAGTGGTGAAACCTCATTAGGAGAAATGGTAGAAAGTTTTTAAAGAACATAAAATGATATCAGGAGACTTTGAAAATGCAACATAACTCAGGGGAGGTTAAACTATTTAAAAGGGTAACTGAAAGTAAATCCTAAAGTTAACTGGTAAATTAAGCAGAACCTATTGCAATTTAAAAGAAAAAAAAGCAACACAAATATCTGGGATGCATAATTGGGCAGTAATGACCATTCATAATTTGTTGAACTTAAATTAGAAGTATGATGAAAGAAATATTTGGAGAGTCTAGGAGTAGAATGATATTTTCAATCAGCATGATTCAGTAGAAAAATGAAAAGAGAAAGAATGGCACGAATTTTCAGATGAATAAAGGGGGCAGGAAGAAAAAAAATGAAAAATATACTTCTCTCTCAAAAAATGAAAAGGCTGTCTCCTCTCAAAACAAATAAAAATGTAGTTAGCAATGTGAATTATGATGCTTATGTTAACTTGTACATAGAAGTATCGATAGAAATGAGGAAGAGGAACGTTTATAGGCTAGCTAGAGTGGAAGAACTGAGTAGAAATTTGAGTAGTATTAGGTGTGTTGAGGATGAAGACAAGAAGTTCTGATTATAGATGACCAAGTCTAAGAAAATATCAACAGAGTATTTTCAAAATTTGCTTTAGTGAGAACCAACCGAGGGAGAGTAAAAATTATGCCAAGGCTGTCAAAATAAAGAAAAGATGTATGCCAAGGATATATATATATATATATACACTTCAAATATATATATCGTACAAATATTCTGAAAAACATTTGGTAAAATTAAAGTAAGATTAAGGCGATGAAAGCAGGATCGATTACAAGAAATGCTAGTTCCATAAAAATTGTTTGACATTCTTAAGGGTTACAATGAACAATTGAAATATATAACAAAATTTATAACAAGTATCCGCCTGAAGTGTGTAGGAAATGGTACAATGACACTCATGGATATCTTAGGATGCATATCATAAAATTTGGGGGGAGAATAATCTAATAAAGAATTAGATGTGAAGCAAACACACACAAACATATATGTAGAATATCAATCAGCTTCTTTCATTACATGCATAGCACGCTTACTATAAAAGCTAATTCTATGATAACTAACGAAGAAATATATAGGAAACTTTTAGATTTTGGTTGCATTTGTTCTGGGATTATTTCCAATATTTAATAACTCAAAAGTGGTTGGTCAGACCAGCATAGAGTTAGCCTAGGACTCATTGGTGCGTCTCTTCCCAGGATGCCTAGATGAGGAGCAGCAACACCATACTTTCACTCCATGGGGCAGCGCAGAGTCTACATTCTACACGCTTGTATGGCAAAGTGATCTCATTCCTTTCCTCAATGAAGACCCCCGCATGGAATGTGAGGGGGTTTGCAAAGTGAAACAGCAAGGGACTCGAGGGCACAATGTCAAAGCATGGGACATGAATATAATCCTCCTCCAGGAGACAAAACTAGAGAGTTGTGATCCTTGAGGCACATGGCTCGCAAAATATGTCGCATTGGAATCTGCTAGATGCTCTGAAGGATGCATCATCGTTTGAAGAGCAGATTGTTGAGATTCTAATTAAATAAATCATCTACTAATAAGATGATATTATATTAGTATAAGAGAGTACAATATAGTGAACACAACACACTAATTTACTTGGTAATCTTACCAAACACCACACACATATATCCATACCACCACTAGTCACTTGCACTCTTACATCAACCTCCCTTTTACATCAGCAAAGGACTAAGAAACCAAACAACACTCTAACTATCTATGCAGGTACGCACACCCAACCTCTCCTCTCTCTCACACACCTTACTCCACCTCTTCACTATCTCTCACACACTTTAATCTTTCCACTGTCTCTCTCACGCTCTGCTGCCAAGAGATGAACAAAATGGGAGCACGTCATGCCTATTTATAAGCTCACGATGTCGGTGCCTAAAACTTTCACAGCCACATTCTTTTTTTATTTATTTATACAATTGTCTAGAATCTGCATTTTCTGGATTCTTCTAGTATGTCGGTGTTGACCTTTAACACTCCCCTTCCTTATCGGCTTTCACTTCTTTCCGCGTTAAGTAATCTTGCTCAATGAACTGAACATTTCTCCATTGTAATGAGAGAAAACTTGAGTACTATGAGCTCCATACTTCTCAATTGACTTTCCTGGATTATTCTTCTCCACATGCGCCCATCCATGTAATACAAACTGATCCTTGAAGTTCAACCTCTTTTCTTTTATGTTTCTTTTGTCTTGTGGAGTGTCTTCTTGTTTTAAGTTGAGTCGAGCATCTTTACCTACTCCTTTATGTACCACAAATTGACAAGTCTTTTGTGATCTTGAAACTTGTTCTTCATCAGTCGACTCTTCAAACAGTTGATTATCTTCTTGTTGACAACTCTGTTCCTTCTCTTCCTCGTTGGACTTCTCTTTTGACATCGTTTGCATCTCATAAACATCTTGAATTATTGTCTCATGATCAACTTCTACATGATCTTGTGTGAAGGTAGACTCTTCTTCAAAATTTTCTTCTGTAGTCAAAAGTGCTAGCCATTCTTCTTCATTGTTGACCCAATTTGAGCTTCCTCAATGCTGCACATTGCAAATTCTATTAGCTCCCGAAATCTCATTCTCATTCTAATTGATGGTAGTTTCCTCGGCAGCAAAGGATGCTTCGAAATCCCTCTCTTCCTCACGTTCATTCTTGTAAGAAGTTGTAGCATATCCTTCTTCATGCCTATGCCAACACCATGGGCAAAGTGACCTTTCTTGCCGCAATTGTAGTAAAGACCTTGTCGTCGAGATCTCTTCTCTTGCTCATCTTTCTTGTCGCAATTGTAACAACGACTTGGTTGTCGACAAGATTTCTTCCCCTCTTTCTCTTCCTTATCCGACTCTTGGTCAGCTCACCTCTATTGTGGACTTCTGTCTCGTCCATGCTTCTGCCAACTTTGCTGATGTCCTTGTGCTCGCCCTTTTCTTTTGGGGAAAAACAGTGCTTCATCTTCACTCTTGATTGATACTCCAACCATTTGTTTAGCCAATGCTTTCTTATTAGGAAATAGATTTTCTAACTCTAATAAGGTTTGTTGAGTAGGCCAACCCTAAATGGCAACTATAAACCCAGTATATTCCGATCGTAAGCGTGAATAATAATTTGCTTCATTCTAGAATCACTGACTTTAGAATCAGAATTTAATTGAGATATTTCAGAGCAAAGAGATTTTACCTTCATAAAGTGTTGGCTAATCATCATGTCTCCTTGTAATACTATCATAAGTTGGTTCTCCAATAATTGAAGTCGAACATCATTCTTCTAAGAAAATAGTGTAACTAGTGCATCCCATGCAGCCTAAGGTGTCTTACAATCCTTAATGTGCTCCAACAACTCTACTTCTACTGTCATCTTGAGAATAAATATAACTTTACCTGCCTTGATGCGCCACTTCCTCATTGTTTCAACATATGTAGGCATCATCGTATCAACTCCACTGATAATATCTCATAAGTCTTGCCCTTGCAAGTAAGACTATGTAGGTCTTCCAATGACTATAATTCTGATTATTTAATTTTTTACTCCTCTTGCCATACCGAAAATATTCTTCATGGTGACTTGTTAAATGCCCCACAATCAACCAAGTGCAGTCCCAAACTCGAACACTTCACAATCACATATTGCGCACCGACAGAACCTCGTCGTACCTTGACTCTGCACGATCTCGAACTAGCCAGGTCTCTACGTACCTTAATCTTGTAAGTCTTATTCACAATCCCAGATTGTGCACCTATGCCAAAACCTTCTATCCACGCGTACTTGAACCGGTAAAGTCTCCATGTAAGTTGATCTTCCAAGACCTTGAATCGATAGAGTCTACCATGAGCTCACCCGCTCTGATAACACTTGTTGAGATTTTAATTAAATAAAATCATCTACTAATAAGATGATATTATATTTAGTACAAGAATGAGTACAATATGATGGACACAACACACTAATTTACTTGATGACCTTACCAAACACCGCATACATATCCTTAGCCCCACTTGCACTCATACATCTACCTCTCTCTTACCCCAGCAAAGGACTAAAACATCTAACAACACTCTAACTATCTATGCATGTACACACACCCAGCCTCTCCTCTCTCACACACGCCTTACTCCGCCCCTCCACTTTCTCTCACACACCTTAATCTCTCCACTCTCACTCACACTCGCTGCTGCCAAGAGATGAACAAAATGGGAGCACAGCATGCCTATTTATAGGCTCAAGATGTTGGTGCCTGAAACTTCCACATTCTTTTTTTATTTATTTATACAATTGTCTAGAATCTGCATTTACTGGATTCTTCTAATATGTCGGTGCTGACCTTCAACACAGATACCCTAGAGGTCCTTGCTATAGACATACCAAGATTCTCGCTATCATTCATTATTTTGAGGTCAAATAAGTAGCACCCTTTATGGCCCCTTGGTCAACTCCTGCATGCATTCTTATGGAAGGAGCTTAGTTCAATTAGATTCAGTTTCCCGATAGCATGGTTGTTGATTAGGAGCGACTTTAATGTCACCCTCAATTGGATAATACACCAAAGGCATGTCCAGAAAGAAATGAAAGAGCCACAGCCTTTGAAGACTTCATTGACTCACATGACCTTGTGAATTTTTCCCAATTGCCGCTTCATCTAGAGGAGTATCGCAGTGCCCATAGTTCCTCACAAATATTATATTTTATATTACCATACTCATGTCCTTGATTTTAACTAATTGATGTATCTCATACCCGTACCTAGTACCCCAGTACCATATGCATAACTATGCAACAGAAATTAGTAGGCATGGATGACTAACCTAATTATCCATCCTTTTTCTCCCTCAAAAAGAAAAATTTACATCAAGAAGAAAAAAACAAAAATTGAGTAGAAAAAAAGATTTTTAAGGACTTTACACTAAGTAGCACTAAGGTTGAAATGGAGTAACAAAATAAAAATGCAGTAATTATGACTTGTAATGGAAAACGGAGAAACTGAAGGTAAGTTTTAAGTATCTCAAGTATAATTTAGAAAACTACAAAATTGTAGCAGATAACACAAACATTAGATGGAAAAAGATCAGCACAGATGAGAATGTTAGGATGGTTGTTGAGAATCCAAGGGAGGACATTTCATCGTGAATGCATCTGAAGAAAATTAGGTGTCTCTATTGAGAACGAAATAGATGGGAAATCAGATTTGGTGACTCACATGTTCTTAGGCAGTCTAAGGTTGCTCTTTATTTAAGGGGCCAGTTTGAGGATGGATGCTTCCTTCAGAAATACTGAAACCTTTCAAGTTACTGTCCTTAAAAGAGGAGGAAATCTACCAAAAGAATACTTCAATAGATGATTTAAGGAAGCATATGTCGTGGGTTGGAACAACTACTAGTTTTTAGATCAAAATTTTCAGACTAAAAGAACTTTTATTTTGAGAGGGTAGAATAACTACTATTATGGACCTCAATAGGGTTTATTCAAAGGAAAAGGTTCATGTGGGTTGACCCTAAATAGCTGAGGTCAATGACTTGTTGTGGTCATTGAAGTGCAACTATTTTCTATATACGTCAATGTAATTTTTCGGTAAACCAGCAAGCATAACTTCAAAACTAGCCAAGCTCTATAGATGATCTGTTTTGTTTCCTGTTTGGAATATTATAGTAAATGTGAAATATCTGATTTTCTAGTTCGTAATACACCAAATATTAGGACATGAACATACAGATTCAATGAAGTCTTCAGCAATATCCATGAGAACTTCTTCAACACCAACATCTAATTTCTCAGATGGATCGATCTGCCAAAAGGAAACATAAATGATATAGCATTCTAACACATTAAAATTTAAGATGGGAATAAATATCAATTGGAACCATAAGAATCGCAAATAAATAAAATAAGCCTGCGTCATTCTTTAAGCTATAATGCACCATTTAATATCAACATAATACTGGACACCACAATGCCACCAAAAAAGTTAAAGAGATAAAATATAATTTGATGGTTGTCCATAGTTCACTTAACAGCTATAAAATTCTACTTTGTACATGTTTGAGTTAGATCGCTCCACCAAGTGATCTATTACTCTAATAAGATACATAACAATGCAAATAAATCTATAGATGACATGGATTACATGACAAGAATATTTTGCTCTCTTGAGGTTGTAGCAACTCACTTGGTTTAACAACTCGTGGATGCTTTTCTTACTGATAACATGATTGTCAGGTTCAGCAGCATCCACATTTACAGCTGGTACAACAGGACCAGACTGTGCCAGTCCAGATTGAACCAAAGCAGGCGATTTTGGCCTGTTAGCTGTTGTTCCAGAAGGCTGATGAAGCTGTTGTTGAGCTAAGGCCTCTTGGTTCCTGAGAGAAATATTTTGTTGATTCGTATTATGTTTTTGTAACTGAGTCAAAACTTGTTGCTGCTGTTCCAACTGCTGCCGTAGTTGAAATGGTTGATGTGACTTCTGCTGCTGATGTTTCTGCCGCAAGGATGGTGTTTTTGGTCGACGTCGACGTGAAGTTGTTGAAAGAGAATGTTGTTGTGGCTGGCTTGGTCTTTGCTGACATACATGTGGCCTTTCCTGAGGACTATATGATGACGAAGGCACTGTTGGTACATGCATTTGCATTCCTTGTGATGAGATTTGTTGTTGTGGTACAAGTGATGAGAAAGTAGGATAAACCATGGAAGGGCATCCCAATAATGTAGGACCTGGAAAATTCTGCAACCATGCAGATCGGTAAAAACAGCTACATTTACAGGGGCATGACTTCTACAAGTTCTACCCCAACATAAGAAATTGCAGAGACAGATTTGATATTTCTTGGAACCACACGTGGATATTCTTCATACCTTTATCTGCTGTTTAGATAGTGAAGAACTTCCTAAGTCTAAGCATTGATGATCGATGGAAACCCATCAAGAATTTATGCCTAAAGCATAACTTCAAGTTTTATTGTTATTCATTGACCTGACGATTAACAAGATAACTGAAAAAGGTTGCTCAAAGACTCCACATTCTCCAGTAAGATTATGATGAAAAAACTAGGTTGTGGAACTTGATGAATGGTAACCATCGAAAGATGCTGGAATGTGTCATGAAGCTTTGCAATGTAATTTGAAATTTCAATCAAACTTCACAACTCGTTATTTCTAGACCTCATAACCTATAATTACAAAAGACAAACTGAAATTCTAACAATGCGGATACAATATGTAAATCATTGTTTTTCAAGCATGTCAAAGTACGGTTTTGAAACCACCTGCGAAGTCTCTGTGGTTGACGAGGATATTGATCTCAAAATAGGCTGACCAAATCTCTGCTGTGGGGGTCCTGAAGGACCACATTGTTGCATCTGCATTGCTATGTTAGAAGATCCCATCATCCCATTCTGCTGAATTCTTCCAGTCGGTGGTCTTCTCTGTAGAACAAGAATTCAATATCAGATAACTGAAACCATAAACATTCAAGATGGGAAAAGAAGAAAACACTATTTGTAGTTCATCTTTCAAGCATCAAGCAAATGCCCAGTACTTCGGCTGATCCTATGGCCATGTATGAAAACAATCATATAACCATTATCAAGAAAGGAAAAAGATTCTTCTTTCTCGACAGGCATGATCATCATAAATGTGTCCTTATAGCATTAGAATCGGATACATGCACAATTTCCTTTCATACAATTTAACCTACACTCATATGGCGAAGGAGTGGATTTGTTCGCTAAAACCCTCGTTGAAAAGAAGTTGCTACTTTCCCCGCAGGATGCGCATAAATCTCGAGAACGACCTGGGCAGTGGCTGTGGGCGACTGATGGAAGACGCGAGGCAACGAATTGAACGGCTGGCTGAAGGCCTGCGACGGTCCGAAGGGGGAGAAGCTCATAGAAGGCCGCTGATGCCAGGAGAAGTGGGGTCCCTGCGCAGTGAGACCGACGGGGAGACCGCCGATCCTAGGCGTCGTCGTAGTTTGTGTCCACGGCGACGGTAGAGACGAAGCAGGAGAATCGGACGCGGTGGCGGCAGAGGCCGAGGTCCCGAGCGCGGGAGCCAAAGATGACGACGGGATGTGGTGGGCGAAATGGGAGAAGGGGGTGCGCGAACGAGATGCCGGCCACGAAGGCGGCTGGATCGATTGCTTCCATTCGAATTGGGGTTGGCGCAGAGGAGGGTTCTGTGAAGGGGTGGTGGATGCCGAAGGAGCAGACGAGGTCGCTGTTTCCGGTTGCTGAGGTGATGCGTCCGACGACGATGAGATATGTGGTGCGGACTCCATATGGGTTGTTTGGTATGAGATTTAAAATCTTCCAACAGCAAGAACAATATATATTAGAACTCTCGCTCAAGATTTTGTTCTTGCTTTGTTCTTTGTTCTTGCCATGAGTAGGAACTTATTGTTCCTTCTTTTTCAATTTTCGAGGCAGACAAACTTCCTAATTGTTCTTGCTTTGTTCTGATCCCAAACAATCCCATGCGTTTAATAATTTTGGCGCGCTGCTTTCAAACAACCCTCAATGTAAATATGTTACTATTTAGGGATGTAAACGTAAAATTGCTTTTAGTTCAGATTGGACCAGTCACGAACCGGCCCGGTTTGGCCGTACCGACCTCAACCATTCCGGTTCAGTGTTTCTGCGTTAACCACTTGATCTACGAGCTGGTCGGGGTTTGCGGAGGCGCAGGAAGAAGGAAATGGGAAAGCGCGGGAAGAAGCAGCAGGAGTCGCGTAGGGGTCGCCACCACCGAGCTCACGGCGGCGACGGAGACGATGGCGACGAGTTGCCATCGTCGGCTTACGACCTTCCTTCTCCGTCCGACGATCTTGAAGGAGATGACGGAGAGAGCGGATCGCTTGTACTTCAAGAACTCGAAGAACAGGAAGAGAATGGAACAGATTGGCTATCCGATGCCCCTTCTAAGTTCCATCTGTATCAGCTCTCTGTGCAGGTTCGAATCTTGTGGCCATAAGATGGAATCGACTGATCCCATTCTTGCTGCTAGTCTCTTGTGTCTACATGTCCTCTTGCGGGATCTCTCTTTCTGTGGTTGTAATGAGTCCTTTGGATTTCTTGGCTGTTCCTGCTGCAGGCCCCAAAGGGGGATATTAGCTACCTGCAAAAGTTCTTTTTGATGTATGTGGGCAACCGATTTCCGCTACATCTGCAGGAGGACTTCTGCGGCACTGCCCTTCTCAGGTACATTTTTTTCCAGTTCATGCAAACCCTTGTGTTCTAAAACAGAAGCTCGTGTAGTATAGTTGTAATTTTTATGCGCAGAAGTATTCAATTCAGACATAATTTCAATTTTCCATAGATTTGCAAAGAGTAGTTGTCTCCACATAGTGCATCTTGTTAAGCAAATTATAGATTACACAAGTTTATTGCCTATTAAATGTCCATGGAAAAGTATGAAGAATAAACGGACAACAAGAACTAGACGAAATGCAATAACATGACATGTACATCTTATGTGTACTGTGGGACTGGAATGGTTAGCTTTATGACTGCCACATGGGGTGGTTTTCCTGTTCATTCATATACATTTTGGGCGAGCCCCTGATGTACTAAAATGTTTTTAAATTAGTGAAGATCTTTGGATGACTATCATCTTGCTAGTCATCCTTTTTGCCCATAAAAAAATGTATGTCATACATGAGATAAATCACTTTCATAGAATTTTTGACAGCCTTCTCATTATATGGTATATCTTGAAACTTTCTTTCCTTGTCTTTTAAGGAGAAACATCGTAAGTTGTTACTTTTGGCTTTCATCAAATGGGTTTGAATGAGAGTACTTTCTCTTAAGTTTGATTTGCTAATTGCTTTTGATTGATAAACATGTGGCAGTGCCGAATGGATTCGAAGTGACTCTAGAAGAACAGCAGTAGGTATCGATTTGGACCTTGAGGCTCTTAACTGGTGCCTTGATAACAATCTAAGTAAGATTGGTGCTGATGGATATTCTAGGATTTCCCTATTCTGTGGCAATGTCCTGCAACCACAGGAAGCTCACGTTGTCAAACACCGTGTTGAAGATCTTGTTCAAGGTTTGGACATTGATGGATCTGACAATCATTCTCAACAGTGTGGCAATAATTCAACCATGAAGAATGTTGTGTTGCCTAACAGAGATATTATCTGTGCATTCAACTATAGCTGTTGCTGCCTCCAAAGGCGGAAGGATTTGGTTTTGTACTTCAAGCATGCTTTGAATGCTCTCTCCAAACAAGGTGGCATTTTTGTTATGGATCTTTATGGAGGTACATCGTCAGAGCGCAAATTGCATCTCCAGAGAAGATTTTCATCCTTTACAGTAAGCCTATTTATTAGCAAAGTTTTTGTAAATATTGTGATTGTCTGATCGAGCAAAGAGTGATATTCCTTTGCATCAGAAAAAATGCAATGTGTTTTTCTTATTTTTGAAAGAATGATTAGTTAGCTTTCCTTTTACATCCTCTTTTCCTCAATTCGTCAATCCAGTTTGAGATATATCCAAAGATCAAATACTCCAAAGTATTCTTAAGGGTGTCCAAGTTGATTTCCCCTAAACTTGGGTTGTATTTGTACTTTTGGTTTGTCACATACATTGATAATCATAACCTTCATCCAATCCTCAGTCAATTTTTGTCTTGATTTTTGCTACATGTGCAGTATATTTGGGAGCAACAAGACTTTGATATCTTAAATCGGAGGACAAGAATTAGCATTCACTTCCATCTTGGGAAGCAGCGAACCATTCGGCATGCATTTTCATATGACTGGCGTCTGTAAGTTGTAGCTGTTAGTGATAATAATGATGTTTTCCTTATATATTTTGCTTGAGAAAACGTAAGAATATTTTCTTGATAGTCCTTTTTCTAGGAGGTATTTTCTTGATAGTTACTTACCTATAGGAATTACGTCTTCAGGTTTGCACTTGTAAAGAAACATAGACATAAAAACCTTTTACATCCTTTTTGGACACCCAATTGTCTCCAGTTAATAAGAGCCTTAAGGAGACAATTGGATTACATAATTAGAATGCATACGTAGCAGACGCCACTGTGGCTGAGTCGTGGTCAGAGAGGGGCAGCCCTGGCACAGGTTCTTGGACTCCTCTTTTTAGCTCTCCACTTTCATATCAGCGTTTTGCAGAGCTTTTGGCACTTCATCAACGGATTGCCCCATTCCGTCCAGATCCTTCTCGGATGGACGGTTGGGTCTGGACTCTTTCTCCGGCCGGAGCCTCTACCTTCGCCTTCTCCCGACTATCTCTGTTCCGGATGACCTCATCGCAGATTGCAGACTTATTTGGCGATCACGTGTCCCTTTGAAAGTCAAGATTTTTTGCTTGGCTTCTTCGACGTGAGCGGATCCTCACTAGAGCATCATATAGAGCGAGATGGGTTGCACAGTCGGACACCTCCTGTGTTCTTTGCGGGGGGATGGAGGAGGATGTGTCTCATCTATTCTTTGGATGTATGGTGTCCCGAGAGGTGTGGTCCCAGATGGGTATCATTGATATGATTTCGCCAGCTGCTGAGGGCTTCTAGCAGGCCATGCGGGGATTGGGCAGACGGAGACAGGGATGGAGAGCCTCCATGGCAACCTTTTTGGCCGGTGCCTGGGCCATTTGGCTTCAGCGCATCCGGGTTATTTTTTGTGGCGAGAGATGTCAGATTGATTGTATTGTGCATTACATTTTGTGTTTACTGCGAGATTGGGGTTTTGGGTAGTGCTCTGCACCTTTTGTATGCTTCATTTTAGCCACTCTCCGCTGGAGTGTGCACCACCACATGTATATGATCTTCTTTCATAGTGATCTATATATACACGGATAACAACCAAAATGGTCCGTCATCCTTTTTCTCCTAAAAAAAACATTTGCTTGTTGCTACATTTCTTAATTAGTTATTCAACTTTTTGTAATATGTATCATATTCTTTTAGACTGACTACTTCCACCATGCAACTCGCATAAACAAAAAGAGAGATCTGATAAATAGATAGCAGAGTAAATGGAGGCAAAAGTACTGATACAAATTGAAAATACAACTAAAATAAAACTAGGATAACTATTATTAATAGTAAAAGTGCAAGAATCTTAAACACAATTACTACCAATGTTGTCAAACACGTAAAACGGGCTCGACATGGAGGGTTGGCAAAACATGTAAATCGTGAACACGTAACACGACACGGCTGATTCTAACGGATTTTTATTTAATATATATATATATATATATATATACATGTAAATATATATGTATATATGGCATCGCGGACGCGCCCTCGTCGCCTGGCCGCCGATTGTGCAGAGACCCTCGTCGGTGCTGCGGCCATCTGGCGAGACCGGGTCTCTCTCCACGGACACGGGACAGGCTGCCGACGTGCCCGCACCCCTTTTCGATCGGGCAGTTGCCGTTGACTGCGAGGTGGTGGCTGCGGCATGTGTCAGGAACATCCGGCGGCGTCCTGGTGTCGGTTCCGGCGAATCTTGATGGCTTCTGGTTATGGGCCGGTCTGCCCAGCGCTTTCTTTTGCACTCACGGGGCGGTGTGAGTCGGAAGACAGCAGTGGATAGGAGCTTGCTCACCCATGGGGCGACTATGGCGTCCTTGAGCCGAACCTGCAAGTCGAACAATCCTGGATCTGTGGCATCTGTGGTGGATCAATGTGCCAATGAGGGGAAAAATCTGTCTGCTGATCCTGATCCTGGCCTCTTGGACGTCTCAACAGCGGCAGGGACGGCTGAGATGGGGCATGTGGCGTCGGCGGTTGAATCTGGTAGCTCTGTGGTGGTCACTGAAGCTGAGAAACTTTGTGCTGCAAATGTGGCTGGTGACCCTGTGACAGGTGCTGCCCTTTGTGCCACAGATGTGGCTGGCGACCCTGCTATGGTGCACGACCTGGACGTCATCTCCATGGTGGCGCAAGCTTGTGGTGTCAGGCGAAAGCGTGTTCGTAAACCCCTAAATGTTAGGGGCAAGGTCTGGTTCTGTGACCTTGGCTGGTGGCGTTCTGCCTTTCTTGTGTGGCCAACGTGTGATGGTGGTTGTAATGGCATTCGATGGTGTAGAGGTGTGAAGTCATTTTTTGAGTTGGGTAGTGTGGTGCTGTCATGTCTTTCTGGCCATATGTTTCTGTTGGCCTTAATCTTTACTATTATGTAATCTTTACTATTATTAATGGAAAACCTTGGATGACTACCTTCTTGCTAGTCGTCCTTTCTTGTTTAAAAAAAATATATATATGTATATATAAGTAATTAGTGGTGAGATGCAAATTCTTTTGAACTTATAAGTACCAACAACAACAACAACAAAGCCTTATCCCACTAGGTGGGGTCGGCTACATGGATCATACGACGCCATTCCGCTCTATTAGTAACCAAACCTTTCGGTATATTATTCACCAATAGATCTTGCTCTATTAGTTCGTCAAGTGTCCGCCTTGGCCTCCCTCTCCCTCTTTTAATCGGACTCCAGATTATTTGATCTACTCTTCTTACTGGCTCATCTAATGGTCTTCTCTGAACATGACCAAACCATCTCAAACGATTCTCTACAATTTTCTCACTAATAGGAGCCACTCCGACTCGTTCACGTATATGATCATTCCTAATCTTATCTAATCTTGTATGACCACACATCCATCTCAACATCCTCATTTCGGCTACCCCCACTTTACGTTCATGTTGTCCCTTCGTAGCCCAATATTCACTACCATATAACACTGCTGGTCTTATAGCAGTACGATAGAATTTTTCTTTAACTTTATTGGGTACTTTTCTATCACAAAGAACTCCAGTGGCTTTCCTCCACTTACACCAACTAGCTTGAATTCTATGATTAACATCGTCATCAATCTCACCATCTTGTCTTACAATTGATCCTAAATATTTAAACTTTGTCACTTGAGGAATTATATCCTTCCCTAGTCTAACTTTCAAATCGTCTCTAAGTTGTTTATTTGTGAAATTGCTATGCATATATTCTGTTTTATTCCTACTTAAACGAAAATCCTTTGACTCCAACGTATTTCTCTATATTTTCAATTTTGTATTAATCTCTTCTCTTGAATCCGCTAAAAGTACTATATCATCCGCAAATAGCATGCACTTAGATACCTCCTCTGTGATACTCTCGGTTATAGCATCGATAATTAAGTTAAATAGATACGGGCTTAAAGCTGATCCTTGATTTAGGTCAATTCCTATAGGAAATTCATTTGTCTCACATCCGGGTGTCCTAACCCTAGT
This sequence comes from Pontederia crassipes, assembly GCA_030549335.1. NCBI lineage: Eukaryota > Viridiplantae > Streptophyta > Magnoliopsida > Commelinales > Pontederiaceae > Pontederia > Pontederia crassipes. The sequence goes on from CM060190.1 coordinate 46,467,868, forward strand.
CAATGCCCCATCGTACATATCTTGTATTACCTTAATGTAGGCAACACTCACCCTCTTCTTTTGCAAGGCTTTCCAAAGTACATCCCTTGGTACCCGATCATACGTCTTCTCTAAGTCAATGAAAGCCATATGTAAGTCTCTTCTCCTACTTCGATACTTCTCCATCATCCCCCTTAGTAAATAAATCGCCTCTGTAGTGGATCTTCCTGGCATAAACCCAAATTGTCTCTCAGAAATACTAGTCTCCATTCTCAATCTATGCTCAATCACTTTTTCCCATAATTTCATTGTGTGACTAATGGCATATGCTGATGCTCAATCACTTATAAGTACCAAATGCAATATTACATAAGCAAAATTCTAATTTTAAGATCAATTCATGATATTAACAACTATTTACTTATATATTAAAATTATTAATTCATGAAAAATTAACACCTCAAAAAATTATAATAATAAAAGACTAATGGCGATTGATAAATCAATAAATAATGTTATTAGTTAATTCATGAAAAATTAATACATCATTAAAATTATAATAATAACAAAAATTAGCAAATCAATTCATAAAAAAATTTCGTGATCAATTCATAAAAAAATAACACAACAATAAATTTAGAATAATAACAGTAGTTGGTGATCTCATTTTATCAAACAAATATTAACAATAGCAGCACTATAAAAATTGTTATAAATTTATAACACTAAAAAAAACTAAAAATGCTCCCTGCCCACGAGCGCCGCGGTGGCGACAGGTCATATGCTGATGCCGTCGCCGCTGCGGAGAGCAGTGGAAAAAAGAAACGAGAAGCCGTTCACATGCGCGGAGAGAGAAAGGGAAAAAAATGCTCGGGTGTGCGAAGGGAGAAATGGAGAGGGAGAAAAAGGGAAGGAAGAGAGAGGAAAGGGAGAGAGAGGAGAGGGAGAGAAGGTCTGCTCGGGTGAGCGAAGAGAGAAAGGGAGGAGAGAAGAGAAAGGGTTTCGAATTGCGATTCTCTTGGATCTATTCAATGCGATGACCGGTCCAGATTAACCATGCCAAATCCTCCATCTTTTTTGGCATATCTCCGGAGGAGGCAGGACGGTGTGTGTCCCAGCTCCATACCCCGTTCAACACTCTTCCGATCACCTACCTGTGGCTCCCACTTTCGGATCGCCACATTACCTCCGGAGATTGGACCCCAGTCATCGAGCGTATGGAGTACAGACTTCATGGTTGGAGTTCACACATTTGACACGCGGGGCCGACTCATTTTGTTACAGTCGGTGCTCTCGGCACTCCCGACATACTATATGTCTTTACTGCCATTACGAGCTCAAGTGCTCAGACGGTTAGACTCACTCAGGAGCTGGCTGGGTCATAACTCGGAGCATAGAGGAGTACACATGGTCGATTGTACCAACATCTGTCGACCTACTTGTCAGGGAGGCTTGGGGGTCCGCGACCTATGGCACGCCAACTGGGCTCTCCTAGCCCGATGGTTTAGGCGGATCATGGGAGCGAAGGATAGCCTCTGGCGCAAAGTGTTTGACACCTGCCACGGTCGGGATCTGTCGTGGGACTCGAGGACCATTTTACCCTGCGGGTCCTCATCCTTTTGGCGAGAAGTAGCAGTCATTGCTCCACGAGTCCGCATTCTTATGGTTCCATCCCTCGGCTCGGGGGACGACTTCTCTTTCTGGCAGCACCCTTGGTCCACAAGAGACTCATTGGTAGAGGCATTCCCTCGTCTGTGGGCCCTCTCGATGTTCCCCGATGCGGCTGTTGTGAAGACATGGACAGAGGCGGGGGTGTGTCGGTCTCTGGCACATGGTCCCCCCTTTTCAGAGGTCATATGTCATATCAGCGTTTCACAGAGCTATTGGCCCTTCATCAGCGGCTGATCAGATTATGCCCAGACCGGTCCAGATCAGACGGATGGGTGTGACTATCTGAGTCTTTCTCGGCGCGCAGCCTTTACATCCGCTTTCTTCCCACCATGATGCTGTCGGAGGACTTTCAGACTGACTGCAGACTGATCCGGCGTACTCGAATACCGTTGAAAGTCAAGATATTTGCTTGGCTTCTACGGCGTGGACGGCTCCTTACAAGGACCTACAGGGCGTGGTGGGCATGACACAATGACACTTCGTGTGTGCTATACCACGAGTCAGCAGATGACATCTCCCACTTGTTTTTTACTGCCCGACATCCTGGTGCATTTGGCAGCAAACTAGTTTTGCGACTAGCCCTCCATGGGATTCGGAGTCCATATGGCGGACCTTCGGAGGCATGCGGCGTCAGAGACGGAGATGGAGAGCGCCGCTGGCCATATTTTTGTCCGGTGCTTGGGCCATTTGGCTTTAGCGCAACCGGGTCATTTTTTGTGGGGAGAGATGCCAACCTGAGCATATTGTACAGCACATCTCCTTTCTTATGAGGAGTGTGGTTTTGGATAGTTTGCCTAGCTGCCTTTGGCGGGCGAGGATGCTCCTTTACTCTTTTTTGCTCTTTCTAAGAGCCTACACCTGTACATCTCTTTCACATCATTATGTATAGCGGGATGACAACCTCAACTCTGGTGGTCATCCTTTTTCCTCCCAAAAAAGAAGAGAAAGGAAGAGGGCGCACCTGGTCGGCGACAGCATCAGGACAGCAGCAGAGAGCGGCAGCGACAAAGATAAGACATCAGTGACAGCAGAAGATGAGTGATGGCAGCAACAGCAGATGAGCAGGACAGCGGCGGCAGCAGCAGTAGGTTGGCGGCGGCGGCGGCAGCAGGACAGTGGTGACAGTGAGAGCAGGTCAGCAGCGGCGATGGCAGAGCAACATCGGCGGACAGGAAACAAAAGGAGGAAAAGATAGATGAGTGCCTGTCACAACTTATAAAAGGTAAAAAGAAGGGATTGTTGGATCGGTGGAGACGCACATCTCCATCGATCTTACGGGCCAGCATGCGATTCTATCGCGTGCTGGCCAAAAACGTTTCTGCCTAGGATTGAGCTCCATTTTCTTGAGTAGGGATGTAAAATCGTACGATTCTACGATCTGAAACGCGATTTTGACAACATTGATTACTACTAATAACTTGTCAATTCGAGATGACAAATCTCCATAAGTCCGTGTGGAGTGGACCAATCTCCAATTACATAACTGATAAACATATTTCAAAGGCTCCCATGTATTTGTAACATGCGAATACAAATATAACTAACTACCCACTACTTTCTTAATTAGCCACTAACTCATACAACTTCTAACTATCCACTACTTAATTAACTAGCCACTAACTAATACAAAGTGGTATCTTATCGGAACACCCCTCCTAAAATTTCGCTTGGTCCTCAAGGCGGAGAAAAGAAAATTAATAATAATATTCTATAGGTTATTGAAGCCTTCAAACTTGATTAACTCCATCTTTGGGCCAAGAGAGGAATTTTTGAACCAATATGATCTTTCAGCTTTTCTTCTTATGAAACGAGTTTTCACTTGTAATATGTGAAGTTGATTTCTCCTGAATGAATGATGCTTCTTTGTGCATTGCTACTAGGATCTTTGATGCTCTGATACCAATTGATACAAACTGAAAATACAACTAAAATAAAACTAGGATAACTATTATTAATAGTAAAAGTGCAAGAATCTTAAACACAATTACTACTAATAATTTGTCAATTCGATATGACAAATCTCCATAAGTCCGTGTGAAGTGGACCAATCTCCCACATTTCAAAGGCTCCCATGTATTTATAACATGCAAATACAAATATAACTAATTATCTACTACTTTCTTAACTAGCCACTAACTCATACAACTTTTAACTATCCACTACTTAATTAACTAGCCACTAACTAATACAAAGTGGTATCTTATCAAGTACTCTACAATAGTAACTTGAAGCTCACAAAATATGGCACTTGTAAGATAAAATGATCTTGTCTCTTTTGTAGTCTTATAATGTTTCTTCCGGGGACTATAGTCTCATAATATTCCGAAAGCATGTATCTTAGCTGATAAATTTGAGTGAGGGTCCTTACGGTAAAGTTAACTCTTATCCAGGTGGTCTCTACCAGAAGTCAAGGACTGCTTGGAAGAAGCGGGATTCCAGTCTGTTCACTTCTGGATCAAGAAAATGGCAGACACAGAAGATGGTTGCATTATGGATCAAAGTGTTGGCCCTGAGGTCAAGTATGAAGAATTTCCATCCTTCCATCAGCAAGATGCATGGAATGCATATATCGTTGGAGTAGCTAATGCTTAGTTGCATGTAATATTCACTCATCCAAGTCCTGCAACGACTGCCAAGTATGACGAGTTTTCATCCTTCCATCTGCAAGATGCATAGAATGCATCATCATCGGAGTAGCTAAACATTTAGTTGCCATGCAGTATTTTTTCATCCAAAATTTTGGAAGTTTCATTTGTCTGATATGATGTAAACTTATGATGTTTAGTATTCCAATCTGAGAGCTTACCTTTGCTGCTATCAATCAAGTTTTTTGATACCCTGGTAGATGTTTGAAGTTGTGAATAACGGACTTCTAAAATTATGTCATCCAGGAATTCAAGAGAAATTTGAAGTTGCCATACAAATTTATCATATGGCACAATTTATATGTAATGAAATCTCATTTGGCTTCTATGATTTCATTATAAGGTGAAATATCAGCAGGTAGATTTTACAATGTCCTTGGAGCGGCTCTGTTAAGATATACTTTTGCAGCTTATACCTATCAGCCAATGATTAGGAGTTTCCTCTGCATGTTCTGCCACTTATTTATGTATTTCACAGCTTTACTTTCACATATTTGTTTTCAATTATTTCAAGTGCAGTGATTGTAAATTAGGTGAAGGTGTATGTAACACCCGAGAAAACATAGTAATTAAAAAAACTGAAGTTTTATTATTAAGATATGACAGATCTTATGTAAAGGGGCATAACAAGATATGGACTTCTGTGTGAGCGGCCTGGCCTGGCACCTGCACGGAGTTTCGCCGGGCTGGGCCCGCCTAGCTCAGTCACGACTGTCAAGGCTCGGCGAACACAGCGAAGGGTGACACGTCGATCCGATTGTCGGAGGAAAAAGGAGGCTCAATCTAGTAGTCGGAGGAAAAGGAGGAATGGATCTGCCCATTGGAGGAAATGGAGTGTGATCATCTGATGCCATGGCCGTCACCAAAAATCTCCATCACCATCGGATCCACAAGCGGCGATCGAGCGATCAATCTCCCCTTGGTCGGGTCAGGACTCAACAGTCGTTGAAGAGGACACCTCCATTTCCTCTTGCTTGCACTGAATCTCCTTTTACTTGCCAAAGTTGAAGATGATGTCGTTGAGCTCCATCGAGCTGAGTTCCAACACGTCGGAGCCCAGGGGGATGCTTGCGCCTAGTACGCCGAAGCTAGTCGCTCAAGCTCAGTTGATCAGCTCCTCCTTTCTCATCAATTGCTCAACTAGTGTTGTCAATGGCAGCCCAACTGAAGCCCAAAAATCGGACCTCAATTTGAACCAGATCGAACCAATAAAAAATTAGTTAAAACCAGCCAAAATCGGAAAAAATCAGATTGAATCGCGTTTTTTGTTCAACCAAAATTCTTTTATTAAAGTTTTTTTCACTAAGAAATAATTTGATAAAAATTATTATTATAAATTTAAAAAATATTCAAAGGTGAACTTTCTCCATAAACATTCATATTGATCCATTAGTCTCCTCCTTCATTTATACTTGTCTATTTACTCTCACTTTGCTACTATTATCAATGTGGAATTATTCTTGTACACTTATTTGTTCAATTTCTTTAATATCATAAATGTGGATTATGATTTTATTCAATTTCTTTAATATTATTATCAATGTGGATTATGATTTTATTCAATTTCTTTAATATCATAAATGTATATTATAATACAAATTAATTATATATTTATTATATTAATATAATATTTATCACATTAGATAAATTAGTTATGAATAAATGGTGCAAACTTCTACAACAATACTATAATGCTTAGTACAGTATAATATTATATAAATAATATATATACACAACTTTGAATTTCTTTAATTTAGTACCTAATAAGTAAAAAACTACTAATTATACTATATATTTATTTATAAAAATATATAATCTTGTCATAAGCTTCTAACATAAAAAAGAATAAAGATATGAAATACAAAAAGAATTAACCAATAGAAAATTTGTATATAATAATCAAATTCAATAAGATTTTGGCATCATATATATTTATATAATCAAAATATCAATAGCTTGATTTACTGTATCATAATAAATATAATATTTTATTATTATCTGGTCCGATCGGTTTAACCTAAAACGGACACTTATCCGGGTCGTCGTCCGGTTCGATCCTAACAACATTGTGCTCATCAAGAGGACACGGAGAAGGTCGAGACCGGAGAGCCGGGCAGCGACCGCATCAACCTCCATGGCGACAAGGGCGACGGTGAGCCTATGACGCATTCTCGCTAGGGGAAGATCCAATGGAGGTCGGCAACTCGGCTCGGTGTAAGCAAAAAAAAAAAAAAAAAAAGTGGGTGCACGACCCGGCCCTATCGGGCCGGTCATGTGGAACCCAGGTCGTGTCGAGTTGGCCTAACGCCAATTCGGCACGACATGATCCGATTTTAAAATGGGCCGTATTGGCACAACATGGCCCACGACCCGATCAAATATGATTTGATCGGCTTGGACATGGTCGAACATGACCCATTTGTCCATCTATAGACATAACTAACCTTTATCTCCTAACTCCTCAACCTTTATTATAAACTCTCCCTTATCTCCTGTAACCATCTACCGCTCCAGACTTTCTCTTCATGCATCGTCTTCTCGTCGTCTTCCCATCTGCTCAACAACTAGAGAGCTAAACAAGGGTGGAGCTACGTGGGTTCACGCGCCCGCAAGTGCAGGCAATGGATTTCTATCTTAATATGTTTAGTTCTGCAATTATTACCCTATTTGTTATTAGCTTGTTGGTTAGCAGCACTCAACGTTGACCCAGGTTCAAATCTCCTTTCTTTATATATAATTGATATCTAATTATTTACACCTAATCTTCCAAATATGTTTTACAATATTTCTGCCTTCTATTTTTATCCAATCAATTCATTCTTTCTCTTCTAGACATTATATTTAATATTTTTATTTTATTGTTTTATTTATATATTGCCTTTAATCAATTATTTTTCTTAATTAAGTGGTACAAGTACATCAATTTTTACCACTTATTTTTGTAGTTGGTGTTCCAAATTTTATAATTTTAATACACATTTTTTTCCTCTATTTTAATCCAATCAACTCATTCTTTCTCCTTAAACATTATGCTTTACTATTTTATATTTTTAAAAATTTAATTATTTTTATTTATATATTACCTTTAATCATTGTATAATTAGGTAATTAAGATATTATGTATGCTCATTTGATTTATAATTATTATATATAATTGATATACATAAATAATAATGCAATATTGTTTTCTTAATATATTAGTATAATTAAATATTTATGTTTACTATCATATATTACACTTACTAATTATTTGTTAGGTGTTAAAGTTATTTTTTAATAAATCAAGAGAAATTGAATTCATGATCTCTTTTTAATTGTAGTGTTATAAATAATATTACAAATTATTATTATGTATTAATATCATAATATAAACATTTTAATTAATTTTGGATTCTAAAAATTAATATATATATATATATGTAAAAAAATAAAGGATGTGAACTTTTCAACTATATATATGTGAATGTGAACCCACTCAAAATAATCTTGGCTACGCCACTGGAGCTCAAGAAGCAAGAAACCATTGTGGTTCATCACGGATATGACCATGGGTGCAACAGGGAGCAAGGGAACCACCAAGGTGAAGGATAACAATCATTATTGGATTTTGCCTTTCGATTGTTGTCTTTTATCCATGTTCATCCTATTTTTCCTGTCATCCGATGACACAAGTATGTACACGAGCACGAGGGTGAGTCACCTTTGACGTCGGACAAAATAAATCAAAATTGATAGAGTTAGAAATCTAAGGACAATGTAGAATATCAATATATAATTGATTAATCAGAATCAAACATTAATTAAAAAATACAAATTTTTATGATTGAATCCGGGCCAAGTTTTGCTAGTGCCAGGGCTATCGAGACTTGAGTGTAATATGGGTCCGACCAATTTTCTCACTAGCTAAATCAATATGTGAGATCCGAGTCGAATTGGATCTAACCTGGGCTGAGTTTTGGCGAACTGCTACTGTTGATAACTTCAACCTACACAACGACCTTGAGAACATCCCAATATCAATCCATTCTATTTCCATAGGAACATGAGCCAACTTGGTGAGACGGCCTCGGCTTCGACATTATTGTGTCAACTTGTGAGAAACTCCGACAGAATCGGTAGGCGTCCGATCTGGGTTCTATCTTCATCCTACAACGCCATGTGGGAACTCAGGTCAGGTTGCACATGGCACAACCCAAGTTTCGGCATCGTTTGGCTTGGGTCAGGTATACCCGGCCCGGTGACATGACACTCGGTCCGGGTTTTGATGTTTTGGGTGTCGTCATGATGGAATCATTCGATATTTCGATGAGATTGCATCGAAATAAATTTCTTGGAAACCTTGCTATCACATTCTATAAATCATATACCCTCATGGGCAATAATAGAACTCTAGTTGAACTTCAAAAGTATGCAAATTTATTATGAAGAATCCATCCAAGGTTGATCCAACAATTCACGTATCTTTCTCGTGGCTCTTGATGGGTTCTCTTAGTTGACATGTTAGACTTATTAATTAAGGGAATTTGAGTTTGGTTAATTTTGCCCAAAGATTGGCTACATGGTATTACAAATTTCATGATTTCAATTAGTTTATTATTACTACAAATAATAACACATTATGTGTGCATTTTACTTTCTCTTTTGCACATTTATAAACAATTTCAGTAGAAACAATTATACAACAGAGTTATAGCATGTTTGGCTAAATTTACAAGTCGGTCAAAAATAATTTATAAGTAATTTTAGAATGTTCTCCTTATTTGATAATTTTAAAAAGTTAATGAATACCTTTTTACCACCTTATAAGTAGAAAAAGTTGAGGGACCCAAATTTTTTTACAAGAAAAAAGTTGATCATAATTAAATGTATTATTTTGTCTTTAAGGAATCCATAACTTTTCTTCACATTTTTCTTTATTATACTATAATGTTTTTTTATCAGTTTACTAAAATAATAAGTTATTTTTTAATTATTGCACATGTAACTACTATTTTTGAAATTAACTTCAACTATTAAACTACTCATCTAACGCTTCAACTTATTAGGAATCCTTTGTCGTTAGAAATCAAGAATTCTTTTCTAATGAATACTCTTATTAGAAACTGTAACAACCGACCCAAAAGGATAAAAAAAATCAAAAATCAAATAAAGTCAAACAGCCAGCGTAAGAGATAAAATAAAAAGGGGGTTTATCCTATTAGGAGTTGAAAGACGTATCTAAGAGGGGACGACTCCTATCTGATTTAATTGGATTTAATAGAGATCTAGAAGATAAAAACCAAATGAAATATTAACCCTTCCCTTAAACCTCATGAGAACCCTTTTCCCTTGATTTTTCTTTCTGCTTTCTCATCCGTGACCTCCAGGTGCAAGGGCAGAGATGGATCAAAAGAAGCACAGGATTGGAGAGAGCGTACAGGGGGCGTGTTCAATAGGATTTTTAACGAAGCAAGGTATGGATTAAATCGCAAACCGAGGTGGGTGAATCGAAATCACCTTATATGACTCTTGAATAGATTCAAGTTCTATCCCAAACTATTATATTATGAAGAAGACAAGAAGAAGTTCCAAGTATGAATTGATTGTTTGATTTCTTGATGAATTTCATGTAGGTTTTGATTATGGTTGTTATGTTTGTTGTTTGATTGATTGTTAAGAAGTAGAAACTAGATTATGAGGAGATTGTACTAGAAGTTTTCAGGAATTTTCGAGTTTTGGAACCCATCAGGATGTTGATCGGTTAATTGAATCCATAACCTCACATGAACTTACTGGTCGACCGATCGAGCCGCCTATCCAATCGATCGATCGATCGATATACCTATATTACCAGCCGACCGATCGACCATTTAATAGAACGGATTGGTCCTAGACTTAGATTTGTTAAGCCCTCCGGTCAACCGATCGGAGCAGATCGGTCGACTGATCCATAGCCCACCGGTTGACCATTCTTCAGAATCGGTCGACTGATTTTTGTGACTTTTTTTATCATGTTTACCAACCATCCTAGATCTTGATTTGGATCTTGTCTATTCTTATTTGATTTATTATAATAATGATTAAATTCATGCTATATAATTTGTTCATGATCTATCCATGATTTAAGATATGAATTCACAAGATGATTCACTCTACCATTGATCCTCCTTGTTTCTATGTCATGATTGAACAACGAATAACAAGATTTCAAAACCATTAATAAGTTCAGATAGAAGATGAATAATAGATTGTCAGTCCAAGCTAAGTGTCTCAAGATAAGAGTCGCTCCCTTGATCATGGTTTGATCACCCATTGACACTCATAGGGTTGTATCGTTTGCTCGGCATATCCCAAGAATTAAAGGCACCTAAAGTCACCCTGATTTCTAAATATTAACCAAGATCAAGAAGTATAATTAAGACAAGTCAAGTTATCATCATAATTTTCAAGCATGCCATGATTTCAAGGTTACTGAGCATCATTGATTCTCATGATTTATGATATCCTCTTATTTGTCTCTTATTATGATTTATGATGTTATTATCATTTTCATGTTCAAGTTAAGTACGTCTTTTTACCTCTGATTATTCTATTCATGTCATGTATTGTATATTATGTGATTTTTCACTAGGCTGTAAAGTTTACGGGAGGAACTCTTCCCTTGTGTCTGATTTCTATAGGACCAAGTCAGTGATGAGGTGGAGTAGAAGTGTTGCGACAAGACTTTGGCGACAAGAAAACACATGAACTACATGACTTATTATATTTTTTTCCTTCCGCATTTATAGATTCGTGATGTAGAACTTTATTTTTATTCCTTAAAGATGATATAGCCACTTTTTAGACTTTCATAATTAAAATTATTTTTTTTTTATTTTCCTATTTATTCTTTCTTCCGCTTATGTGTTTAGATTTTTTACTGAGATATGGTCAACATGATAATCAAAATCATAAGCGATCGTAATGTCTTCATATTGGTTTTCGTCACGTGGCATGAGTCGATTTGGGGCATTACAGAAACCCTTCAACTTATCAAGAATTTTAGATTAACATTTTTCCATTAATTCTATCGGTCAATCAAGCATCCTTGAAACATTGTTACATTATCCAAACAAGTTAATTATTAGACCAAACTTTGTTCTCATTGGTTAGCTCGTATAATTAGTATTTTTCTTACTCGGCTTTCAGATTATAATTAAATCGGAGATTATGTAATGTCACTACGAAATTATCACATAATATATCAATCTTATTCATCGCATTCGCATTAATTTTCGACGGGTGCTTTTGAAAATGACTGGAAAACAAACGAAGTTAATGGAGCACAATAAACTGCAACCAGATGCAGGTGAAAGAGAATTAATTCTAGTCATTAAATGCCGAAAGAACTGTTGATTGAGATAATTCAAGTTCAAATTCTGATAATAAAACTTTATATGTTTATTTTTTAAAAAAAAATATTTTAAGAACCTCTTTTTGATTTGTAGTAGGAAAAAAATTTGTGGACTTCTTCTAGAATTATCTGTATGTGCTGCATGGATGCGTGCTGAAATAGCGTGTTGGAATTGCCAATCAAGTAAATATGGAAAATAGGGGTGACACTGATAAAAAAAAAGTTTGGAACCATGTACTCAGATTCTTGGTCAATTGGAGCATTAAAATATTCTCTCTCTCTCTCCTGTCATTGACATATTCGAAATGGACTTTTCTTTTATGGAGACTTGACTCAATTCATCATTGTTGTCAAAATAGCACGGGCCTCCATTTTCTTTAGTTGTCGAATTAATCTATCTTATATTAATTCAATCATGATTTATAATTTGATAAATAAATTAACCGAATAATAATAAAATACGTATTTTACATAATGATTCCATAAGTTGAGAATAGTATGCATAAGCCTACACGAGAATATATAATTGGAATCCATATATATCCAAATTAATTTGAATAATTGTCCTCGATCTTTCTACATTAAATTGTACCAAGCACAAATATGAGGATTTTGTTGCACCTAATGTTACTTCTCTGCAATCTTTCGCCGGCCACGTGTGTTTTTTTTTTTTGCCTATACAAAAGTGTGTGCATTTAGTGACCACAATAATTAAACATATCAATGCACTATAAATATATATATACAATATTTTTTTAAATAAAAATAGAGGTAGTCTTAATTAAGAAAATCGTTTGACATGGGCATAATATATTACATCCTCCCCTAAATGATTGAAAACACAACTAGGCATATTTCGGTTATTTTTCTGCACATATAGATAATTACATATCATATATTTCAAGTTGAATTTATAAACCTTCATGTGTGAATCAAGATAAAAATTTCATGTTAATTAGCTATCAATGATTGGTGACCTTTTTTGTACCAGGTGCAGAAGAATAAACGAAAACTTAGGTCTAAGTTTGAATGCATTATGAGGAAATAAACACCTACTTTTTTCTGGTACTTGAATTATTCAATTTTCATGTAGGTTTCGTAAAAAACTAAAACTGAAGGATGACTTGTTGACTTGACTAAATGTCACTTCTCAGAAATGCTCTCTATTATTTTTTTAAGACAGAATGAATATTTTATATTATTCGTTAATAGATTTATCTACAAATGTATTATACGATTTTTTTATAATTAATTGTTCAATAAATTATTTGGCAGGTTAAATTTCTGGACTTAAATGCGTATAATGGAAATCTTACTAGGATAGCTGGATCGGTTAAATTTTTTTTTTTGTAATTGATATTGCTCGTGCAAATAAAATAATTAATTCATATGTTCTATCTCGGTAATTCATCTTTATAAATGGCCATATATGTAAAGAAATGGAGGGAGGAATGAGAAAATAGTTTTTTTTTTGTAACTGATTGAGATAAAATGGAGAGATAAAAAAAAAGTTTTAGGACCCGTTTGACTTAGCTGATACAAAATAATTTATAAGTTAAAGTGCTGAGAAGTATTTTATTGATTGAAACTTATTTTTAAAAATAAGTAATTACGCATTTGGATAAAATTACTTATATTAATAATAACTAGTTAGTTATGAGATAATTAATTAATTTATTTTTTAGAAACAAAATAAGCACTCCTTCTTCTGCTTATTTTTTTTTACTTATAAGTAGATTTGATATCTACTTATCGGTAAAATTTTTAAGTAACCAAACGTTGAAATTTTTTTAAATCAACTTATAAGTGGTTTATAATCTTAGCCAAACAGCCCCTTAGTCTTTTATACTGTTGTGTTTTCAATCCAAAAGATCAAATTACCTATTCCTAGATGCATCAATCCTTTTGGGTATTTTGCAGCAAATTTTAATGTTTAAATAAAACTAATTGTTTGAAAAAAAAATAGACTTAACAAGATAGGCGTCAATTTGTACAATTATAATGTTTAACTAATAAGATTTTACACGATGCTCAAAATAAAATTTAAATAATTATAAAATCGTAAAATATTAAGATTTAGATAAAGATCTTGATAATTATACATCTAGTTATTTCTTCTTTGATCTTTATTTTATGGAAGTTGTTAATGATTTGAGTAATATATCCATATATATCATATTAGAACATGTACATTGGTTAAATCCTATTTATATCTTACTTGTTGTAAATGTTTTTAAATTAATTGTTATCATTTGGGGGTAGTGCTTAGCACTTAATTGATATTATGAATCTCGTAATAATTTGGTAAGTGACAAATAGAGATGCACTAAGGCAGGGAAAAAATCTATCCAACTTGAACTCTTAAAATTCAAGTACCTGTATAGATTATAGGTTGAGAATTTATTAAAGAAAATTGACCATCTCGAATTGAAGAAGAAGGAAAAAAAATCTTTTCACACTTGTAAATTTGTAATTCTTCTAACAATGTAAACTATCTCATATTTCTTGTATTATTATAATAACTTTACATGACCCAATCTTCCATCGTTTTGATAGATTTTGTGGTTGATGAGAGTTTTGAGATGTTGATTTTTGTACCTGATATAAAAACTAAAATACAAATTCAACATCTCAAAATTAATGTCTCGTCAACTATAAAATCTTAAATCTATCAAAAGATCATAACTATAAATTCGTTAAATCTGAAGGAAAAAAAACTATCCAGAACTTGTTAGATATATATTTTTTGGGTAAAGAAATCATTTCAACTGGATCACCATCAATTCATAAACACGTATTTACATATTTAGACATGATGTAGTACCATGTAAAAAGATTCAACTAGGGAAGGTAATGTATCAATATTATTATTGTGCATATATTTATTGAGGTGAAAGAAGTAGACTTTGACCTCTCTCTCTCTCTCTCTCTGTGAGAGAATGGAAAGGTGGCTCCAATCGTATTGGCGTGGTGGGTTATAAGATTCACTACCAGCTCCATCTTAACAGCAAAGTTATTTAAATCCATCATCTGCGTCATTAAATTCCTTCATTAAAAGCTTCAGCCGCCGACCGTCTCCCACCATTTGCCTCCCTCCACAATCCCTCCCTCGTTCCTCCCGACCTCCTCCTCCTCGTCTTTTTCTGCTGCTTGCTCTCTCTCTCTCTGTCTCCCTCTCCCTCGATCGATCGAGCGCGAGGGCAGATGAGGAAGAGTTCGTCGAGAGATCTCCCAAAAATGGCGATCTCGTAGCTGGGGGCGCCGTGGGGATCCATCTTCTTCCGACGATAAAAGGTGGCTCCTTTTTCAGCTCGGATTGCGGAGGATGCCCCCAGCTGTAAAGTAATGAAGCGGTCGCTTCGCCTCCCCTTCAGCTTCCTCATCCTCCTCGCCCTGCTCTCCGTCCTCAGCCTCAGGGCCGCGCTCCGCGGCGGCGGCGCCATCGTCGCCGGATCTTCTCCGGAGGCGGAACGCCGCGATGACACCCCCGTGAACGCGAGGCTGTTGCGGCTCGCGGTGGGGGAGGCGTCCGAGGGGGAGCTGCGGAGGGACGTGGATGAGCTGCTCGATGGGACGTTCCCCTCGTTCCGCGCCGACCGCGCCGACCGTGCCTGGAAGCTGAGGACGTACTCGGCCTGGCGGAGGGCGAACCACCACGGGCTGACGCGGGCGCGGGACGCGACGCGGTTCCCCGTCCGGCTCCGCGGGCCCAAGGACTACGCCGTCCTCCCGGAGTTTCGCCGCGCGCTCCGCGACTGGTTCCGCGCCCGCCGCCTGCAGCCGAGCGTCATGTCGGAGCTCGTCGGGATGGTGAAGCGCCCCATCGATCGCCACCGTGGCCGCCCCGATAACGACACCGACAGCGGGAAGCGGCGGTACTCCTCCTGCGCTGTCGTCGGCAACAGCGGGATCCTCCTGAAGAAGGACAATGGCGGCCACATCGATGGGCACGACCTCGTGATCCGCCTCAACAACGCCCGCGTCGAAGGTTACAGCCGGAGCGTCGGCTCAAGGACCGGCCTTTCCTTTGTCAATAGCAACATCCTCCATAGCTGCGCCAGAAGGGACCGCTGCTTTTGCCACCCGTACGGGGAGGATGTGCCCATCGTCATGTACATTTGCCAGCCCGTCCACTTCCTCGACTACGCCGTCTGCAACTCCTCCCACAAGGCGCCCCTTCTCATCACGGATCCCCGGTTCGACATGCTCTGCGCGAGCATCGTCAAATACTATTCCCTGAAGCGCTTCGTCGAGACCACCGGAAAGCCACCGGAGGAGTGGAAGAAGGCCCACGACGAGAAGATGTTCCATTACTCGTCAGGTATGCAGGCCGTGATGCTGGCGCTTGGGATTTGTGACCAGGTGGGTGTGTTCGGATTTGGGAAGTCAGCTGAGGCGAAGCACCATTACCACACAAATCAGAAGGCCGAGCTGGATCTCCATGACTACGAAGCAGAGTACGCACTGTATCGAGATTTGGCCGAGCGGCCACAGGTAGTACCACTGCTCAAAGACTCAGGATTTAAGGTTCCTCCGGTTGTGTTCTATCACTAGGTGATTGTTTGAATTCGATTTGTTGTTGTCTTACACCACATTTACTGTCTCACTGTAGTTTTTCCCACAAGGGGATTGTCTCAAGGGAAAACTATAGGAGGAGGCAATGAACTGATAGATCAGTCATGTATCCACATCAACTTCTTATTGATAGAAATGATTTTTTGTGCTTGTAAAAGTAAATTAGGTGCATCAGCCTTCTCGTGGTCTTAAATTTTCATTTTTTTTTTTGCTTTATAACGATGGCATAATTACACTTATTTATCAAATATGATTGAGTTGTTGTGTCACAATTTGCAAAAAAAAAAAAAAAGTTTCATCTAGTAGTTTTCTTGATAGCATTGCTGATTTAAAGCATGCAAATTAGAATGGTTTGCGCATTTGTTTTTTTTTTTATTCTGATTTTCAAACTTACCATATGCTCGTTTAAAAAAAAACTTACCATATGCTTCATTTATTACTGTAATAGTCTTGGACTTTGTGATTACATTTCCAACTTTCTTTCTGTTCTAGATCAACTGAGAAGTAATGACCATCTCAATAATCAAATACACTAACATTATGTTTGGATTGAGGTGAAAGGAGGGTAAAGAGGGGGAGGGGAAGGTAAAAAAAATTTTCCCCTTGTTTGGATAAAATTTTAATGGAGGGGAACCTCCATTTTTTCCCCTCCATTCCCCTCCATTTGTTCTATTTTATTTCGAACCCCAAATTAGAGTGTAACAATTCCCTTCCCTTCCCTCCATTTATCTTCCCCCCCATTCTCTTCCCTTCCCCTTAATGACCCTTTATCCAAACACAGTGTAAAGAAAATGCTTATTGCATTTTCTTTTCCGACATTGTTACTTCAAACATTGATGGTACTTCAGTTTAGGAATCTAAACCAAAGGCAAACAATATAACTTTGTGATGCTAGCTAGTTGACATCCTTTCTCTTTATGCTTGATCTAGCAATTCCCTACTAGCCCTCCTAGATGTTCCTTTTGGATGGTGGTCTATTATGCATAGTCACTGCCTTTCCACTATCCTTGTTATGTAAGCATCACAGCTTGTCCTTTATTTTTCTTTGCGTTGCTTATAATAGTTAAAGTTTACTTGTGGTGCAGCTGTTGTCTCTTGTCGAGTTTCTTTTTTTGGAAAAAAAGATATCATATTGTTGTAACATTTCTTATTTCCTTCCAATTGCTGTTTAACATATTTTCTTTCTAGCAAGCGTACTTGGTTTCTCAGATGTTCTTGTTTGTTGATAGACCTGAAGAGGATCTATTATACATAGTTGATTACTCAGATTCTACATTAGCAAATTCATGGTATTCAATTAATCATTACTGGATCCAAAATTAATTTATCATTCTTTTACGTGCTTCCCTTTTCTAGAAGTTATGCAAATTTGTCCATGGCTTCTTACTATCACAATGGACATCTATGTTTTTTTTAGGAGAATGGACATCTATGTTGAGAGAAGAATCGCAGTAGTTTAAAAATATATAACACTAAAAAAAGTCTAAACATCTATAATTTGCGCACTAATTGGGGTATGAGGAATGAAACCTCATTTCTCAACTGAATATGGATGATTGAAAGAATTTGTGATTTTCAACCAGACAATCCTGATGAGAGAAGGTACTTCTGCTGGTTTTCCTATGGTTCAACTCATTTTAGTTAAGCTATCTTAGAGGTGGCATTTTTTGTTGTTTCCTCTGTGCTGCAACTATATTTCTCTACACACTTGTTATCATTTTTCAGGTTATCATGTCAGAAATTTTCCTTTGGTAACCTTTCTCGGTGAACTGCACTTGGACAGGTATCAGCATCCAAAGGGAATATATATTCTGAGTGGATGGTATCAGCGTCCAAAGGGAATATATATTCTAACTGGATCCATGTGTCATACTAGTGTTTGAGAACCTTTTCAGACATACATGGGAGATATATTGAATCCTAGTAACATTGCCTAATATATAATTCTCATGTGCTTGATTGTTTTAATTCATGCATCTTAACCTGTTACTCAATATTTGGCTCTAATATATGAGATCAAGAGTACATACTACATAATTTATTCGAGGGATGAGCTTGTTAGTTGAACTTGCTCATGACTCTCTTGAAATGGAGACAAAAGTTAGCACATGTCGGAGATAAGGCAGATTATTCAGATTATATGGATCAAATATGGGAATTGTCAAGTATTCCCTTATTTATCTTGATGCCCTCACTGCTGATATGCACCTCACAAAAAACACATTTCTTGCATTTTGATTATGTCAATCCATTAACTTGCGACAGAGCTGAAAGCTTTGCATCTGACCGTTCATTCAGTCTCTTCAATTTGAGCTCTCTTCAACATACGAACAAGAACAATGGATGATATAGTAAGTATATGTACCAGTGTATATAACTTTGTTTAGAAAAGAGACTGTCCAGTAAACCAAAGAATGACAAGGTAAATCACCTCCTAAGCCCCCAGTAAAGTTGTGGAATGCCATTGTCTATGCAAGGTATAACCATGATCATTATAGCTTTAGTTTGCATTTTTCATATATTCCTCTTGTCACATTTGGTACTTCAATAATTTAGGAAGTCTAAACAAGAGCTGTGTCCACTCCTCTTGTGAGCATCTGTCATAAACTCCTTCAAGATCTTCTGGTTTTTATATGGAACTGAAAAGATAATAGAAAGCATAAGTCTTGAGAAACATAGCATTGGTCCACAGGTAGTTCATGGTCTCGAATGATTCTTTGCAGAAGCAAACAGGTCATGTGGAGTACTGGGATTATGCCATTGCCCTGCCAGACATATTGTTCATAAGCTGTATAAGTAGGGTTTGAATTGTTATTGTTTGCAATTTAGTGGTTCTTCTCTAACCTTAATTCTCTTGTCATTGATAAGGATTCTACGGTTATCAATTTTCACCACGCTGTATGTCTTTCCATATTTTTGTTTCATTGATCATTCAGAATAGACTACCGAATATCTCGAAATAGTCTTGTCAGGAGGATTAAATTCAGGGAGATCTGCATCGACCTAATTGTGTGAGGGCAATCAGAAAGAGAATAGACGAAGTTGAATTCTTCGAGTCAAATCAAATATGGCAATAGTTCTGAAACTGGGCATGCAATTCATTAAGTTTTTCCCCTAAAAAGAATTCTTTAAGTTTTACTTCAGTATAAATGTAAGAAAATTGTTAACAGAGGATGTTTGACTGGATATTAAGTAACTTTTATCTTACACGTCATTAAGCACTGAATTCAGTCTATTTTTTTTGTTTTGCTCTGATTGCCAAATTAAGTGACAGACTGCTGATATATTTTGTTAATAACACTGAAGCAAGCATGGCAACTCTTCTTATTTCCAAAGAACATAAACAGTCATTGCTAATTGCCTTCAAATGTTTGATGATGGGGAAGAAATTTGATATCCAGATTGCCTTGCAACACATCCATTGTGCCCCAAACAATATCCTCTGTAATATACTATGAATGCTTTGCTGAAGCTTCCATAATTAACTTAAAAAGCTGCTCTGGAGCTGAGAAGAAAGGACTGTGATCACTGTCAATCTCCAGGACCTCATGTGGCGGCCATCTCTGGATCATGGCCTCCTGCTGGTTTGGCGTCAGTGTTTTGTCCTGGGTTGTTTTTATGAACACTCGCCTCACTTGTTTCAGCCTCTCTTGATTCCCTTCAAACCTTGCACTGGTTATTGCCATTGCTGGCCAGGGGCGGAGGAGGATTGAGGCTAATATTGAGTCCTGAAACATATATTTTCTTACAAGTTAAATATTTCTTTTTTAAAATTACAGTGTAGCAATTCAATTTTTGTAAGTTGTATAGTAAGGATTACCAATTGGAGGTCTTAATTTCTTAAGTATGATGTAGAAGAAAATTACTGTCATTTAATATGGATACAACCCAAAAAATTGTTACTAATGTACCAAATTTTTTATATAAAAAAGAGAACTATATGATGATACCTGTATAGAGCTCAGCTGATACATTGTTTTGCGCTGGAACTCCAACTTCATTGCCGCACTTGTTGGGGGATTGTTGGGTCCTAACCCAAAGTTAACTTCAAGGACATCAGCAGGAAAATCAGGAATGCCCTGTCACAAGATTTGGCAAGACATTGTTTCATGTTCAGTAATAAAAAACAATTATCACTATGCAAGAACAGGAAAGTATATTGGCTTATTCAAAACTATGTGATGCATTAGTTGATGCAGATTTTTAAACAACTTTTTTAATGTAATAAAAACATTGAACTCCCATTTCTCTCTCCATAAATGCATGACAACCATTTTTTTTATATTGTCAGTAATCTTGGTATAACCACCTGCAAATATCTATGCATAGGTTCTCTCACATGTCACTGAACAAAGGAACATATTCATCTTTTTACTTAATTAGTAATTCAAGTGTCACATTCTCAAACTCAGATATTGAGCCATGAGGAACTGGCATCATTTTATTACTTTGTCCAACGCAGTTTCTATATTAGTCTGTTTTGTTGTGCAGAGACAGTTGCCAAAACCAAGTTTCTTGCTATTATGATGAATCATGGCAAGTTCATTAGACGTAGCAATCAATACAGTAGAAGATTACTATACAAGGGAAGGGATGTACGACTCACATCTTTGATATCATCTTTGGTGGCAAATCCGAATGGAAGCATATCTGCTGCGAGAAATATTGCGAGCTTAATCTTCTCGCCGTAGACATGAATGGCATGGGCGACGCTCAGCCCTCCTGCACTGTGCCCCACGAGTATCACCTGCAATTGAAGGAATAATAGCTCAATCACAGCGTACCATGATATATATATATCATCTTAAATCACCCGGTTAAACCCTGACGACAACACAGGAAGACACTCAGAAGCTTGCGGCGGCGGCGGCGGCTCACCTTCTCGTCGGCCGGCAACGTCGACATGAAGTCGATGAGGGGCGCGTCGTAGGCTTCGAAGGATGGCAGGGAGTTGGGATCGGTCCTGAGGTCCACGCCGGCGCTGGCGAGGTCGAGAGAGGTGACCCGGTGGCCGGCGCTGACGAGGAGAGCTTGGAGCTTGAACCAGCACCAGGCGCCATGGCCGGCGCCGTGCACGAGGATGAAGTGGTGCCTCATGCTCTGCCTTTGCTGATCCTGTGGAGTACTGAGGGGTGTATGTACATGGAGGAGGATACAAGTGTGATTAAATAGGAGGCAAAACAGATTGATAGAGATATAAAAAAAAAACTCTCTTAAATTAAATCTCAATTATGTGGGGGCAAGTAATTATATATAACAGCTGTATGGGCTATTTTTTTTCCTTTCTTTTTTGTCAAGATTTATTCTGATTGACCATTAACTGAGGTCCTCAATTATTTATTGCCTCGTATTTTTAGATATTTTTTCCTCTTTTTATGCATTGTCTAATTAATTGAATATTCTTCTCATCTCCTTGTTTCTTCTGAAGAAAAGTTCTTCCTTCCTCGCTTCCATTTGATTTTTTAGCTTGTCCCCATCATTTACCAGAAAAAAGTCATCTTCCAATATGTTATATATATATATATATATATATATATATGAATTAAGCAAATGTTATCTGCTTAATTACGTTGGAATAAGATAATTAGCAATCTCAGTATTCTGAACAGGGGTGTTCACGGGTGTTGGACACGACCCGTGAACAAATTCGACTCGGGCCGGGTCAAGCCCTCCTTGAGGTCAAATCTGATCCAATCTGATTTGATTTCCCAATTTTTTTCTTACTATTTTTATATTTATTTAATATAAAAATATTATTTAATATTTATTTTAAAGCACAAAATAAGTTTTCTAACTATTTAAATATTATCTTTGTATTTAAAATATTTTATTTCATTTAAAAAAATAAAGCAAATATTGGCCTAAGTTTAAATAAAAAAATTAAAATATCGAACCGGGTCGGATCGACTCGGATTGAAAAATTCAACCCGTACCCAACCCGACCCATAGTCAAGTCGAGTTTGGGTAGGATCGGGTCATCGTGTTCAACCCTACTGCTTGAGTAAAGTTTATCATTTTATCTTTTTTTACCTATATTAATTGATCATTAGAAAATCAATTTATAAAAAAATAACTGTGTGAAGATTGCGCTGTTAATTTGTGTCAAATTACTGTCAACTTACATTTAATTGCTTAGAGAGTGGTTTGGGTATATCAAAATCACAGTGTCTGATACATGATAAATCTCTAATAATTTATTTCTTAAAAGAGCATAACATTATTTGATGTCTTTATGCATTTCTAAGAAATTTACAGCGCGTATTTGGATGGTTACTTCTTTAATGGTCGTTTGGTGTATTATCTATCACCATTTAAATATATTATCATTATTTAAATTATCGATAATATAGCATAATAATATACATAATAGTTAATAAATAAGGAGCAATTTATCAAAATATTTTTAAAAATTATTTATAATTTTCATCACATAGTATTATAAATAAAATAAAATAGAAATAGAAAACCTAATATAGATCAAATTAAGAATATGAGACAAAATGAAGAGTTATTTATAAAAAAAATTGAAGTTGAATAATATTATTTATTAATAAAATATTTGAAATTAAAAATTTTGAATGAAAAATAATTTTTATTAAAATCCATGTCAAATAATTGATAATCTAGAAAGTCTCCTCTCGACTGCTATTTAAATTATCAATGAAGTGATCATTAAGATTATTAAAATAATTAAAATTATTAAAATTATTGATAATTAGTCATAATAAAATGAGATAATGTGATGGACATTAAAAATTTTAAATAAAATAACCAATAATATATCTAAATAACAATACTTTTACTGAATTCTCATATTTAAATAATTAATTCCTTTGTACACAATGCATCAACAAATCCCAACTTTAATTACGGCATTACAGTTTCATGATATATTGAGGCAACAGCAACTTGCCATACGAATACATCTTGATTTAATAGAGGTGCATCTTGAAATCGGTACATTATAAAATAATTAAACCCATTTTTTTTAATCTCACTGCAAAGGGCATCAATTGATACATCATTCATTTGTTTCGGGGTGCAACGCTTAAAGACGTGGTGTCTCTCTCTATCAAAATAGATACACGTATATATCCTACTAATTAATAAATCATGTACAAAAGGAAAGAAATAATACCAGATAATCTAACTCAAAACAAATCATTTTTTTTTTGTTCACAAGTTGTATTTAAAAATTGTCTTCTTCGGTTCAGAAGACATTGATGCTTACAAAATTAACCAATTATATATGCATAACATTCATGAAAATCCAACTTCCTTAATGATTTAATTATGTATGAAAAAATAAATAATACATGAAATAACTTGTAAGTTTGGAGTTGCATGATGAGGAGGAAATTATTATGGTGTGTTCGAAAGAACGAATTTTAACACGTTTTTGTTCAAAGCACGAAAGAAGCCAAGACGACAAGGCGTGGAAAAAGGCCTCGAAATACGTTTTGTTTTTGCACCGTGGAACAAGATGAAGAAGATGATGAAGATGTACATCACGGTATCGTGTACGTTTGTCGACCTCGGTGACGTTGGACTGTTTTAAACTTGACAACAAAATAAGTGACGTTTCTGTAACTATCGAAAACTAATTAATTAATTAATAAATTTAATGGAGTATCCCTCTTTTAAAAAAAATCATTATCTCTCCTCTTCTTATTCATCAAGTATTTATAAATTAAATTTAAAATCTTTAAATGAAAATAAATAAAATAAAATATATAAATTTTTAATCTGATGAATAAAAATATAAGAAATACGATGTCCCTCATTTAAATAAGGAACACCTTCATCTTTTCCTTAAAATCTCCTAATTCTAAATGTTTTTTTAGTGTATTTGTATTTCATTTTTAATAGTTCTATGCATTTTTATTCAGACCTTTATGTAATATGAATATAATTTTTGGTTGGTGATAATCCAGATTTTTTTTTTAGGGGGAGGGGGAGGGGTAACTTTATACCATAGTAAAATAATAATAATTAGAAATAAATTAAATGAAGTACACCTAGTATAATATTTTTTTTATCTTAATCAAGGAGGATCAAACCATTATTTAACATTGAAAATAAAGGTATTATATGAATATAAGTATTAGTAAATATGGTCTAATATAGGCATTTTAACTTCGTTTGAGATGGGCCCAATGCTTTTATTAGTCTTACGTATTTGTATGTGTAGATTAGATCTGTATACCCCCAATGGGTCTGACCCTGCTCTATAGTTAATACAATCTCCACCACTAGCACATATTTATATTAAAATTTGAATTAAATATGATAAATCGATCTTTCAAAAACTTTATTTTGTCTCCATCGTTTTTCATACATACCAATACTTTTCCTTTAAACATGCTAGATAACAAATTTTATATAAAAACATTAATTAATAAGTACATGTAAGTTTAAACCAACTTTTTTTCTATTTTTAAAATTATTAAAATAAAATTTCAATATCTATATATATTTATTTATCAATTATTAACATATTATAAAATTTATGTAAATGTGATATATGTATTTGACGGAAAAGTTATCAAGACGACGATTTGGATCGATCTTATCACCCCTAGCCGATCTTGATAGTGTAAAATTCTAATACGATTTTAATTTTGCTCACATGATCTTAAGATATTATCCGATTTTATATGATTAATATAATTATTTATATACTGATAAAATATATATTCATCATAATAATTTATTTAGATGAAGTTTAATATATATTATCTATTTTCATTATATTTTTAAATACTTTGATTTAAGAATTGATAATATAAGGTGTAATTTAATATTTGAGTTTGACAAATTTATTAAAAAAATTATTATATTTTAAAATATATTATTTTATTTATTAGTAGGATCTTATGACCTGTCTCAATTCTAATAATCGTCTTTGGCGGAAGTGTTATGCGTTAGGCTTCATCGATGATGGATATAAAAAAAATATAAGTGAACATTAAATAAAAAAGATGATACTACCTACTCAAGTAAGTATGTAGTACCTCTATGTAACTCAATATGTATTATTTTTAAAAAATAATTATTAAGTACATGTAAGATTAATTAATTTGTCTTGAACTTTTGATCCACACGGAGGAGTAACTATCATGACCACTTTTTGTAGTTTTATTTTCATTCATGCTATATATAATATATATATATATATATATATATATATATATATATTGTAGTTTTATTTTCATTCATGCTATATATATAATATATATATTTGATCCGTTAAATGATAATTATATGATTGAGATTAAATTTAATAACTTAATATTAAATTTAATAGAAGTTAAATCTCAATCATATTAATTTGTTGCTTATATATTAATTGTACAAAAGTTGATTTCATGCTATTTAATTATATATATAATATATATGAGGAATATTAGTGTGCTACCACACTTTTGTGGTAGTACAGTGCGATCGCATCTTCAGGATCATCCGATTCAAGAGAGACGAACGAGATCTGCGTGTCGGTTCACGTGAAAGGCGGACGCGGTTCGGACTGCGGTGAAAGGCGGACGAACGAGATCGGCTCAGCGCACAGGAGGGCGGTTCGAATCACAGCGATCTCTCTGCGCGACGGCAGCGGGCGACGGAGCTCCGGTGGGAGGAGATCAATGATGGCGGTTCAGAATCTTCAGATGGCGACGGGCGACGGAGCTCCGGCGAGAGGAGATCGATAAGGGCGGTTCGGAAGGCGGCGGCCCCTCTCTGCTCGACGACTGCGGGCGACGAACCTCCGGCGAAAGGAGATCGACGAGGGTTGGCGACGAGCTGCACGTCTCCTCCCCCTTCTCTGCTCGACGGCGACAGGCACGATGGTCCCTCTCTGCGTGATGGCGGTGGGCGACAGTGCTCCGGCAAGGGGACATCCGTGAGGGAGGGACGACAATGGGAGATCGAAGAGGGAGGGTTGGCGAGGACTTGCGCATCTCCTCCCCTCTCTGCACGACGGCGCTTGGCGACAAAGGCTCCCCTCCAGCAAGTTCGGGCTGCGGTGATCGTCATCGGCCCTCTCTTCGCGACGCTGTCGTCGATCGAACGAGAGATCTTCACTACTGCGTCGGCCCCCCTCTTTGGGTTCGCCGCCAAACGCACGGAGGGGGCTGATGCCCCCCTTTTTCTCTGTCGTCCCGGTGACTATGAAAAGGGGGGGGGGGTGTCGACCCCCTCTGCGAACTCGCCAGAGGGGGGCCGATGCCCCCTTTTTCTCTGTCGTCCCGGTGACTGTGAAAAAGGGGGGCGTCGGCCCCTTTTGCGACCTCGTCGGAGGGGGGTCGATGCCCCCCTTTTTCTCTGCTGTCCCGGTGATTGTGAAAAAGGGGAGGAAGAACGGAGGCACGGCTGGTGGAGGAGGAACGTCGTCACACGCAGGCCGCTCATCGCACGCAAGTCTCCGGCGTAGCTTGGGAAACGAAATCGCATGGTCGCCGCGCAGTTCAGCCTCTCGCTCGCTGAACCGCCCTTTCGCTTGACGAACCACGCGTCGAACCGTGCGCCCTTCATCTCGTCCATCCTTCACAGATCCAACGACGTTAGATCTGCGGGCGCACTGTGCGCCCATTTTGTGTGGGTGCACATTAAGATTCCTCTCTCTCTCTCTCTCTCTCTCTCTATATATATATATATATATATATATATATATATATATATTTCTTGTTCTGCAACATGTCCGGAATCCATTGTTAAAATTGATTATCTAGCTGGCTTTGTAGTTGACATGCCAACTAATCTCGGACAATACGAGCTGCAAGCGACGCAATTTATGATTGGCAGTGGAATTGGAGAAGCCATTTGTTCATTTCTTGATGTTAGAAAAAAAATCTGAGGTAACTTTGGATTAAAACATCTCTAGAAGAACTCAATAGACCCATAAAATTCAATTACATAGTTCTTTTAATATGATTTATCATATAGAAACTACTCAATTGATATATAAATTATGTAAATATGTTAGAAAATTTATATAAGCTATAATGATGATTTGAAATATACAACATATGATTGATGTGAAATTATAACGAAATATTAGTTTATGTTGTAATATTGTTTTGTTATTCTAATATTTTTATTATTTTTTCTTCTTTTTCACGATGGAATAATATCTAAAATATTAAATAAATTTAATAAAATCTGATAAAATAACAAAAAATAGTTATTATTGAAAAATGATATCTAATGCAAATAAGATTGTAAAGTATATAAGTTATATATTTATGTTCAGTTTGATGCATTTTACATTCATTATCAACTAGATCAATCGCTATATTATTGTTTTATTAAATTTATTAATCAAGTTAATATTCACAATACATAAATAGCTAATAACTATCCCTTAATTAAACATTTATTTTTAACTAATACATATCCCAAATGTAAAATTGCAATCTTCTCGTGAGCTTTAAGCATGCAATTTGTCCATACGATGAATTAGACATTTGATGAGATCTATTTTCCTAATTTTGTTCACGCCTATTGCTTTTGCATTTGAATCATTTCATGAGATAGTAATAAAATGAAAATAAATTGTTCAAAGGTCCATGTAATACATAAAATAAATAATTCCAAATAAAAATATTTTATATTAGAGCCATCAAATGAGATATGATCATTATGCACATATGCTAAACATTTTTCTTTTCTTTCTTTTTGGTTTGAGATAGAGAACAAATACTTAAAAATAACCCCTAAACTATCATGATTTTTCACATCTAACTCCAAACTACGAACTTATTTTTTTGTATCCTTAAACTATCGTGATTTTTTTAATTTGATCCTTCCTACTTCCGTCAATTTTTTTGTTAACTTTAGTGTGAAAAGGCCGAAGTTACCCTATGATAATACATCAAATAGAAAAATAAAAAATAAAAAAGAATAGATCACCGATGACGATGGAAAAGGGGTGGGGGATGGGGGCACCGCCACTGGCGTGGGCGGCGATTGGGGGAAGGGGGCACCGCCTCCGGCGCGGGCCTCACAGGCGACGACTAATGACGTGGGGGAGGGGGCACCTCCTCCGACGCGGGCCTCATAGGCGACGACCTTCGCGGGTCGACCCCTTGCTATTGAGACCGGTGTCGGACGCAAAGGACCTTCTGGTGAAGGTTCTGACGTGGCCACGATGTGTCGCGCTACCCTCGACGCCAACGACATGACCTATAGTACGATGAGGCCGTTGAGCATGCCGACTCATCCACGGGGGTCGACATTGTGCCGCCGAGGACAGCGGAGGGGGTCACGGTGGGGGAGCCCTTCGACTTTCGCGGGTTACCACCGATGGACGCAAAGAGAGAGTTGAGAAACCCGGCCAGGCGCGCCCCGAGCGATGAGATCGAGGGCGCCTTCTTCATCTCCTGAATGTACGTGGTAGGCGATGGCGGGGAGGCACCAACTTCGACAGCGCCACCCTCAGAGGTAGCGGCGGCGGCGCGTGATGCATGATGCAGGGATGCTGGTGGAAAGTCGGAGGGGGTGGGGGGTCATCAGCGCCTCTTTCCTTGCGCACGCAGAGAGGGTTCGCTGCAGATCGCCAAGGTCTACCCTTTGCTGAGGCACCCGTTGACGACCTCCAAACCCTCCGCCAGCTCCACT
This sequence comes from Pontederia crassipes, assembly GCA_030549335.1. Classification (NCBI taxonomy): domain Eukaryota; kingdom Viridiplantae; phylum Streptophyta; class Magnoliopsida; order Commelinales; family Pontederiaceae; genus Pontederia; species Pontederia crassipes. The sequence goes on from CM060190.1 coordinate 46,496,725, forward strand.
CCGACCTCTTCGACAGCCCCTGTCGGACCTCTTCGACCTCCTCATCTCCTACGACCGTGCCGCGCCCTCGCTGTCGTCGTCCCCCATGTGATCATTGGTTATGACTCACAAGGGGGTTCACCCCTCCTCGTGTGCGGATGCCCCCGGCGATCTCGCGCACGGAGATGGATGCCCCCCGACGCCCCTGCATTTTTTCTTTTTCTTTTTATTTTTCTTTTATATTTTTAAATATTAGAAGAGGTAGGAGAAGGGGTAATTTTGATTTTTTTTCATAAATGAAAAAAATGAAATTAACGCAAAAGTTGACATAATTGAACGGAAGGATTGAATTGAAAAATCAAGATAGGTTAGGAATCTAAAAAAATAAGTTCGTAATTTGGGATTAGATGTGAAAAATTATGATAATTTAAGGATAGTTTATGAAAATAACCCTAAAAATAAATGATTTGATCATGAGGTATCTTATTTCCAAGTTCAACTAGATAGTCCAGTTGATACTCGTTCCTTTTTTTTAATTATGACCTATCCAGCAAATAATGTTTAGCTCACTTTCACCCAAAAATAATAATAATAATAATTGTGCAACTGAACATTTATGTAATGTTCATGAATCTAGGAAAAAGACAAGCACAAAAAAATAATCTTCACTCTTTTAAATATATGTCTTTTACATTAATGTATATGATATTTGATAAATTATAGAAGATGATGGACTACTCTCTCCCTGTTATATATATATATATATATATATATATATATATATATATATATATATATATATATTAAGATCAAGTGCACCCACTCAAAAATTTTAATAACTAATAGCAGTTGTGTGTTATTCACATTCGATTGATTTAAGTCATTGGAAAGAGTTGGCATTGTTTCCTAATATTGCAGGATCAATCCAAGGTTTTGACATTTCTTTGGTAGCCCTAATTACTTATTTTCTTATTTTCGCACTATTATAAATTTACATATCTTTCTATGGTGGTCCTAATCAATATTTTCCTTATTTTTTTAGTATCATAAATTTGAATATAATATTTATTTTTCGTTATAATTATCCTTATAATTATTAATCTTATCATGTTTGTCATTTTCCCATAGTAATGCAGATACTATCATTTACTTTTCATTTCCTTCTTATTACCATAAGTTTAAATACACTAATCATATCCTAATTAACTCACATTTAATATTTTAGTATTCAAGTTCACTCATTTATCTAATTTTATTACTTATCCTAACATTTCTATTTATCTAGTTATTTCTTTAAAATTTTGATGAGATGAAATTCTATGATGAAGATTAGAATTACCTATTTTCCATTATAATATTTCTTTTCATGTTCCAAATATTATTATATGCTTTATAATAAATGGTCTTCCATCTTATCATACTGATTTAGAAAATATACTATGATAAAAGATAATATCATATTCCATGATGAAATTTTGAAATAAAAATAAATAATAATATTACCATAGTAATTAGACTCTTTCTCTTCAATCCTTAAAAGATATTATGACTACATTTTTTCCTCTCGTCTTTCTCATCATGGCCAAGCATAAAGTAGGAAAGGAACAAAGACAATTCGAAGAGAAAATATTGTAGGAACTGAGTAGAGAATCGAATCTGTCATCACACGAAGATACATTTTATTCATGTAAATTCATGTATAACTCCTTAAAGCCCATTAAATATGTAAATTTTAATAGAATAATCAAAATAAAGTTAATGTTTGACCAAATTCATATTTTTTACTATATGGTAGAAGCAGGAAAGACTTTTCCCTCTTTTTATCCTAATGTCTTGGTAATTGTTATTATTATTTTTTTTGACATGATTTTGTCCTCCCAAAATTATGAAAAATCATATGATGATAACTCTTGAAGTATAGTCTTCATAAAATTGAGAATAATTTCAATCAAAGATATAGATAAAAGTTATAGGCAAAAAGAAATCAACATGCTATCAAGTTTTCATGGATAAAAGTATTAAAATATATAAAACATAATATTGATAAGATAAAAGAAAATATGATATGCTATAAATAAGTAGAATACATTATTTTCTTTCTAAACCTATTGAAAACTTTGAAAAACAATCTCTGTAAATCAAGTATATTTCTTGCAACTATTGTCTATTTAGAATCAAAACAAAATAGAATTAATGTTACCATGATTTTTTTTAAGAACAATTAGCAAAGGGTTAAAATATGATAATGTTTCATGTAAGACTTCTCATTATATGATTTTAAGAAAATTAAAAGTAATGAAATATGATAAAAAATAAATTTATAATTTATTGATTGACAAGTCGAATCTATTGACAAACATTATTGATCATTGATTGTTTTGTTCTACTTATATATATATATATATTATTAATAATTGTAAATCACATTATACATTTGAACTTAAATTAATCGTACATTATACACCATATCAATTTCTGGACAACCCCTGACCACATAATTATGTCAATATAGTTGTGATTATTTAATCATACCAAATGATCTCATTATTCAATGTATACTAATTTATAATCAAATGATTATTACGTACATCCCCATTATAATCTGATTTCACATGACCATTTTTATTATCTTATCATGATCAATATTCTTATTGATCATATATTGCATAACTTCTTATTATTGAACCCCAAATATAGTTATAGATTAAATAAGATAAAAAAACATATTAAATAAAAACTCTTGATGATAGTCAATAAGGGAATTGAAAGTTACTAGCATTGATACTTTCATCTTGTCCATAAAAAAAATCGAAAGACACTCCACAGTTAAGTAAAAAAATTTAATGATGCATGATGCCAATGATACTATGATGACGATTCTATATATATCGTGATGTCTAGTTATACCAATGATATCCTTGTCAAGAATTGAGCTCCGTCAGGTTGGCCGGAGATCTGATCGGATGAACAGCGGAACACACACGAAGAAAGTGGAAGTTGCAGAGGAAAAATATAGAAAGGGAAAGTTGCTATGAAAAAGGAAATGGCAATTGTATTCAAAAAGGTGGAACAAAAGTTACTGACGACATAGCCCCTACATCTATTTATACTAATCTTCAACCGACATACAAATATTAAATCGGATTAATCGATATTACAAACGAATCATGTAACGTCGGAGACACGCGATATTGCACTGCTGCTTCATTCAACTCAATGATCTACAACATCAGCAACTGGCGGCAAGTGACCTCTTAACACACCCCCTCAAGTTGGCGGCGAGTAGAAATCGGACGACGACAACTTGCTATGGAGAGAAGAAATAGATCCGCCGAACATTGGATCTTGTTGCCGCCAAGAATCAATCAGTCGGAGCAAAGGAAACCAAAGATCGACGATGAAGGTTGCAGGTGCAGTGACAAAGATGCAGATCTAAGATCGAAGAGACTCATTGCCACCATGATATTCCTGCATGTCATCTAAAACTTGGCCGCTGGCGACAATTGGAGAGATTGGAAAGAAAGGCTCTGATGGCAGCTCAACGATGAAAAGCTGAATGTAAATTACTTCACCGAGATACCAGAGAATAACACTATAGATTTACTTCGCTGCCATGAATTCATCCTCAGACGCCCCCTCAAGTTGACACAGGAAAGCACCCGAACACATGCCATCTTGAAGTTATCGACGCTAGAACAAGTCGTCAATATCTGAAATGCGCAGCATATCATGACAACTGAAGACCACATGATTGCAGAAGTAGTATGAGATGTGGCAGCAGACGAAGGCGCCACCGATGAAACATCGAATACCTGTAAATGATCAACAATTGCCAAGTCTCTTATCGGCTCTGCAATGGCTCTGTAATTCAGAGGGAGCTAAGAGACATTTCATCAAACATTAGAGACTAAATTGAGACCAACGAAGCAAAGATGGAGCTAAGAAAATAAAAACAGTTGTCTCGTGGTTGTTGGAGAAGACATTGAACTTTGCCGAACACTAGAAGAGGACAAGATCGGAAAACAGAGTAAGGAACGGCGAATCAAAATGGAGAGGCGAAGAACAAATCAAAATGGAGAAAGAAGGAACTATCGGGATGTAGCTATGAATTGATCTTCTACATTAATGATGATATGATTCATGATCAAAGAATATTTTATTATTATTACCAATGAGTACAAGTAATGTCCCGGTGATCTTATTAATTATATTATGATGATCCTTAATCTTATAATTGATCATGATTTTGATATATGTTTATGATTCTAATGATTATGATTACACTTATTACATTATCACACTGCTCATGGGATGATGTTTTATCTTTTACCCATGTGTATCGATTCTATTCTATATTTCATAATGATCTTTAATGTTAAAAATGAATACATAGCATACTCAATGTTTATGATTATTATGATATTTGTCATATTACATTTTTCATATTATGTTATTTTATATTGTATTTATTGATTATAATGCTAGAATCGTTATTTATGATTTAATAGAATTATGATATACTGGAAGTCAAAGTTCATTATATTTGATTTATGATACTTTTTTCGATCATGGTAGGTGTCCGAGGCTACTAGCACTACAAGAAAATCGCGATTTTCCGATGGATAATTTTCGACGGTTCTAAATCCGTCGCTATTTGCGACGGATTTTTCGACGGTTCCGTTTCCGACGGATTTTTCGACGGTTATGACCGTCGGAAATAATTTATATTATTTAATTTTTCGACGATTAGGAACGTCATATTTTCGATGGATATCCATCCATCGTAATTTCCGACGATTTTTCGACGGTTATGACCGTCGAAAATAAAAAAAATTAAATTATGTATTTTTTATATTATTATTAAATTTTTTCGACGGATTTTCCGACGGTCACGACCGTCGGAAATAAAAAAATTAATTATATAATTTATTATATTATTATTTAATTTTTTGACGATTAGGAACGTCGATATTTTCGACGGATATCCATCCGTCGCAATTTCCGACGACTTTTCCGACGGTTAGGACCGTCGGAAATAAAAAAATTAAATTATATATTTTTAATATTATTATTAAATTTTTTTTCGACGGATTTTCTGACGGTTGTGACTGTCGAAAATAAAAAAATTAATTATATAATTGGTTATATTATTATTTAATTTTTCGATGGTTAGGAACGTCGATATTTTCGATGGATATCCATCCGTCGCAAAATCCGCCGTAATTTCCGAAGGTCATAACCGTCGGTAAATCCGCCGCAATTTTCGAGGATATCCAAACCGTCGCAATTACCGACGGTTTTGACCGTCAATAAATATTATCGTCGGTAAAATAAAAAATAAATATTATATATAACTAAATAAAATAAAATTTTTATTATTTATGTTTTCGACGGTCGAAACCGTCGGTAATTAAAATTTCGTTATCCCGATTTTTTTCCCTTTTTCCCACTTTCTTTCCAATTTTTTTCCTTTATATATTTTCCCTCCTCCCTCTTCTCTCTCCCTCCTCCCTCCACTCCTCTCTCTCTCCCTCCTCTCCTCTCTCCCTCTCCCGGCCGCGAGCACGGACGCCGGACGCCGGTTACGCCGCGAGATCGGCCTCTCCCGCGCGTCGGACGCCGGCGACCCTCCCACGCCGGACGCCGGCGACCCTCTCCCGCACCGGCGTATCTCTCTCCCGCTCCGCGCCGGCATCTCTCTCTCTCTCTGCTGGTGGCCGTTCGGATCCGGCCGCCAGGCGGCCGGATCGGCCGCCAAGCGGGCCGGTTCCGGCCTCCAACGCCCGGATCCGGCCGCCTAGAGCCGGATCGGCCGCCAGGCGCGCCGGATCCGGCCTCCTGGCGGCGGATCCAGCCTCCAGCGCCGGATCGGCCTGCAGGCGGGCCGGATCCGGCCTCCTGGCGGCGGATCCCTTTTCCGGCGGTTGCAACCATCGGAAATTTTGACGGCTCGGACTGCCGGCCTTTTCCGGCGGTTGTCGGCCTTTTTCGGCGGTTGCAACCGTCGGAAAATTTCGACGGGTCGAACCGTTGGGGACTGTTCCGACGGCCAGAACCGTCGATATTTTCGACGAATTTTTTTCAACCGTCGTAAATCCGTTTGCGACGAGTGTTTTTCGGACGGATCGATTCCGACTGAAAAACCGTCGGTAATTGCGTTACCGACGGTTTTCGGGCTGATTACCGACGGTTCGGACCGTCGGTAATCCACATTTTTCTTGTAGTGTAGTGCCCGACTAATCTTCAGATTCAGCGGAAAAATATACCCTGACCAACGGTGATGACTCTGAAAATCGAACCTGGGGCTACTAGCACTCAGCGTCTCAAGACACAACTCCGTTAAGCAAATCTTGCGACCGTCTGTTGGTTTGATTTATGATACTTTGATACTCATTTTTGTGAAACTTATTAAGGCTTCCAAGTCAGTCGTTCATGTCTTGAGGTGCAGAAAAAAGGATAGGATCACTTTAATATACATACATATGCCAACATGCTCATGCGTGTGAGTTCTCTAACAGACAGCGTGTGGTTTGATGTCACCTTGTTTTAAGGCTTCCCTCTGCTTTAGGTTTGCCCCACTTGTTTGAGACATGTTCCCACTCTCTTATTTATTATGTCTATAAATGTCACTTTTAAGTTCTAAACTGTCACTTGAATGGAGTTGATGGTCTGCTGGAAAGGCAAAGGTGAGTGGCTGTAGTTCTACTGTCTGACCTCATTAGGAATAATCAATTAATTGCAAGGGGCCATTTCTGCAATCATGCAGTTAGAGCATGGTAAGTAAGAGCAAGTATTAAAGAACCAAGGGCTTGGTTGTAGATAACATAAGCAAAAATGGATCGGACTTTCCTAGTTTAATTTGTTGGTGCTCGATCATATGCTGGGAAAGGGATGACAGACACCAAAGTTTGCTGGAATTGATTAAGACCTAAACTTTTGCAGTGTCTCCTGCTTTTCCAGTAACTTGATAGTTCATGCATTGCATGCAATCATGCTGCTGCACCATTCCTTGTTGGCCTACAGATGCAATATATTAACTCTCCATTATTTAAAATATCTATGTGAAGAAATTAATGAAAGAAAAAAAAACTTAAAGAGGAGAAGAGGGGGTGAATAGTTTATTTACCATTAGGATTATCAAGTTTCTTATTATTAGAACTTTCTTAAATTTGTTGATTCAATGAACTCGATGACTCGACCTTATCTAATTTATTTCGGGCTGGTTCCATCTTGATTACATCATAATTCGAAGAGTGATTTGGTAGAAAATGGATCGAGGAATGCATGACTCATCTAATGATTCAATTTTTTTTAACATTTTTTTAATATAACTTCAACCCTATGGTCAAAATCAGAATAAGCTAGAATAATGATTGTTCTTGTGTGACAAGTCAATTACTGTGCTCTACTTTTTGTTCGTTGCCTCGTGTGCCAGAAAAGTAAGAACCATCGTGCTAAGAACCCTGTTGTTTTTATTTTTCTTTTCTTTCCAAAATAATATCTTTGGAAGATTATAAGAAAGTAATATTTTAACTATAAAATATTGATTAAGGTTATCATATTATGAATTAAATATTTATGTGAATCATAATTTAACCACACTTTTTTATTCTAATTTTAATGATGTAATTAGATATTTATCTGCGATTCTAAGTAATGTTCATTATTCTCATATAATTTAATTAATTTGTTTAACTTTGAGCTAGCATTATGTAACCTTAATTTTATAGCATATTATTTTATTAATTTAATATGTCAGTAATTATAGATGATATAAAAAAAATCTTTAAAGACAAACCAACTAATATCATATATATTCGTATTTTGTAAATTCATTTCTCTTTGTTTATTTACATTTTCGTTTCAACAAAACAACATTAGTTCATTACAACATAAGAATTCGCAGTTTCTAAAATGACAGTTTATAATCAAGCATCTCTAAAGAGAGAGAGAGAGAAGAATTGTACAAAATAATTATTAATTTAATAAAATAATTAATTAAAAAATAATTATTAATTTTGACCCACGCCAATCCACATAAATTTCTCAACCAAAAAACGCCAAGCCTCGTAATCATGTCACGCGAGAAACACGTGATAACGTGACGTCATTTATCAGCTTGCTGAAGAGGAGGTGGTCGCTCAAGAACACGTGGCCATCTTCGTGGTGTGACTTAGTTCCCGCTGTTTTGGGGTGGGCCTTTTACGGCCCGTTCAACTTCCCTCATGAGCCCACAAATTTTACACCAAACCGTCAAAAATAAAAGATATCTAAAAAAAATATCGTGTAGTAATAACATTTTAAAAAATAAATTTTCAGTTAATAAAATAATCTTGGAAGATTGACATTATCACCAAAATTATATATAACGTATGATTTGACTGCACACTAATATAACTCAAAAAAATATATTAATATATATATAAATGATATGGGACTCATGGACCAAGATCCAATCCTCTACTGAGTGTTGCTGGTTAGTGATAGTGGGCTGGATCGAGTATGTTGTGGGTGGGTTACATTTTTAGTAAATTTGAACTTATTTTTTTAATATATTTTAATAAGTGAAGAATAAATAGAAGTTTGAAAATAAAATAGAAATAAATTAATTAAGAACTTAGACGAAAGATATTCAGATTGAGTGATTTGTTTTTCGTGTAAAAAAAATAAGCTATAATTTCCAGATGTTTAAATAAAAAACATTCTACTTTTCTTGAAGAAAAAAATATAAGACCTAGGCGATATCGATTTTATGACATAAAAATATTCAATTAGTTTTATTAAGTGTTTAAAAAGTTAAAATTATATTCTAAACTTCAACTTCTACCACAATCATGATATTTTAATTAATTTCATATTCTATCTGTCAAAATAGATTAATTAATAACGTTCACATTCAACTACACTAAAATAGCTTTTAAAATGATAAAACATTATGTCAAAATACGAATAGTGTTTTTTAAAAAATATATTGGATTTGGTCGGCTCCTATTTTTCTGTTAGGGTCCTAACTCAAATGGTTGATTTTGTTTATTCTAAAAGCTAACCTACCTTTTAATTGAAATACATGTTCTATATTTCTAATTTCGGATTGAGATCTTCATTTTGGTCGGCATTTAAAAAATCTTTTAATTGATATATATTTTTTTATGTTTTGGGTTCCGTCCACTTGGATAAATTTTTCCATTGGATAAATTTTTATTTATTCCCTTTCTAAGAGTAATTAAGCATATATATTATTTAATATGTTAATTAATTTCACTATTATTATTATTATTATTATTATTATTATTATTATTATTATTATTATTATTATTATTTGATCAAATAAATGGGGCCCGATCCAAAACTTTTCCGGTGATTGACTTTTTTTTGGATTGAACATGAGCCACAACCTTTCCCATAAAAGTTTTATAATGATTTTTAATGAATAGAAGGATATGAGTTGCCAAATAACTCCACTCGCAAACAAAAAAATATTTTCAAATTTAACATTTTTAAAATAAGAAGGTCATGGCTTTTTAAACACATTGATTGGCCTTCGTCTTGAACTCATAATTACTTTCTTAAATTATTCTCTTTATTATACAAAGTACACTAGATTTTTTGTCCTCTTTGATTTTTAACCATAATTAAATAAATATGCAATTCCATCTTTTAGAAAAGAAAATAATTGATCGGTTATTACAGTTAAATATTACACATGCAAGTAAATTTTCTTGAAAGCTTAGATTTTGCCTGAGATGTCTTCTTATATCATTTTTTCGGTTAAAGAGTGGTAGGATAAAAATCTAAATTCACTATCATCCGACTAATATGTATCATCCTGAATTACATATCTAATTATGATAAGTGAAGTTCTTAACGGGGATATTATGCATTCGACAGGTTTCGAAATTGAGACCTCCTTGAATGAGGATGAGATGTTTATCACTTGATGCCAAACTCTTATTTGAATGATCTCTCTTGATACTTGTATTTTTTTTGTCAGTTCGCTCTTAACTTTTTTTGAAAGTGATGTGACAATCTAATTTGGATAGCCTGAATGATTATGCGTACGATTCAAAAGTTGAAGGTCGATCCATCGAGCTTAACTAATTCGATAAGATCACTCTAAATTACGATAATGACAAGTGAGATTTTTAATTAAAATATTTTACATTTGTAATATCTTGTACATGAGACTTTCTTTAAGCAAAAAGAAAGTCACTTTATTATTTTATCCTGTTAAATTTAATATGCTAATCAATACTCAAGTTATTAAAAAGAATAACATCATTTATTTTATATTTTTAACATTTTCCAGTGGATGACTCACAATTTTGATCTAATTCAGTTCATCACGTGGATAATGATGAGAGAAAAATACTTTTTAATAAAAACTTAATAATATTTAAATTATTAATCTCTAATTTTGATAACGTGCTAATTAATTTTTTTAAAAAATTTAAATCGTTAATACTTGTTTTATATTCTTTAACACACCCCAACTTGTCTCTGTCCGATGATAGGAGTTCTGGTGTAATAAATGCTATTAATGTGAGTTACAGTCAGTGACTCGTTGGCGACAGCAATATTTCTCCTACGTCATTAATAAATGGTCATCTTGTATCATCATTTAATGAAACAAGTTGCCAATATAAAATGCTCTTTCTTTGCACATTTTATGCAATTAAAATTGCTACTGTTCCATCCGACCGAGACAATCGTGTTAAAAAGTGCTATAATTAAAACTAAATATTTACAAATGTGAATTATTTGTATTTGTAAAAATATATTTTCTTCTTAATATATCACTACTAAAATCATTTTGAAATTCAGATTCGATCTCGACGTGAAGAATCAAATTGGATTCAGGTGGGATGACCTCGATCTTCAATATTATTTCTCACTTATTTTATTTTAAGGAAAACTAAAAAAAATTAACGCAAATTTATATTCCTTTTAATTTAGTAGGCTCGACCATATTTTTTGGGTAGACTTTAACAAAAAGACCATCCCTTTTTCAATATTAAGAAATCTTAATTTTAGAATAGAACGGATCAAAGTTTGCTTTTGTCAAATGACACCCCAACCCCATCCTAAGTGTCATTTAAGTTGAGTTTCATGTCGTAGCTATCGATCTTAGTTGATTCTACCAAAAGATGTGACAAACGACAAATAAAATAAAATAAGTGAAACTATTAGAATTGATCTATCAACTCATATTTTTAATTCCTATCATTATATTTAATTCCACTAAACACGCCTTAAATTAATCCCAGGATCTACGATTTTCACTTGTCAAACGGTACCACAATAAAAAAAATTTAAAAATGTAAAATATAATGACACTTTTTAGTGATGTGAAAATTTTGTAATTGACTTTAGTGTAACACCTCAAAAAGAAAAAAAAAATGTTACAATCAAATCGTAGCACTCACCATGTCGCTAGATTATATTGTAATGAAACATAGATTTTCAAAATCAAATGTGATTTTTTGGAATTTGATCCTAGTTCGACCCCAATTCTATAAAATTAATATGCATTTAATATCTAATTGTGCCTTATTAATTCTTCAAAATCATTCAAGGTCCTCTTCTTCTTCTTTTTTTCATCTCTCCTATTATCACCTCTCCTTCATGTTCTCTATTCTGCCCTCACATACCAGTGTTGTAGGAGCAGAAGCAATGGAGATTCGAAGAAGAATCATCTCAAGGCGGCTAACGCGGTGTGCACCCTGGTCGAGCTCTTGCCGGACGCATGCGGGCACAAGTGTGAGAAGGTGCTCATACTGAACGCGTGCATGCACCCGCTTCTTTGCGCGACACCAGCAACGCTGCCCCCTCTCACATCGTCGGCGACGCGCAGATGAGGGACACTGCTCCGCCACCTCTCTTGTCGGTGTCACGCAGATGAGGGGCGCTGCTCCCTCCCCCTCTCCCTCCGACAGGAGATTCTAGAGAGAGAGGAGGGAGCAGTGCCCTCACCTTTTTTTATTTTTTTATTTTGAAATACGATATTATTATTTTAATATTTTTTAATAATAAAAATTGAAAAAAAATCTATAGTAGATCAAAAGGACAACTGATGAAAGAAATTAATAATTGAAGGATAATTTAGTTGCAAAATAAAGTTGAAGAAAAGAATTGAAAATGATAATATTTAGTGAAATTTAGCATATATAAATATTAAAAGAGTTGGAGCATTGTGCTTCTATTTAGTACGGATTTTGGTGTTTAAAAACGTACCATTTTTTTTAAAAAAAAAGACAATAATTTAATTTCTCTCACAGAAATGCTCAATATCTATTTAAAAACAAGTTATTGTTTTGCTTCATAGAATATATTTTAACCGTGCAATACCTTGGTATACAGCAAAATTTTTTTCCCAACTTTTTCGAATAATTCAGCAATCATGCATCATCATTGCCAAGCTCATCAGGTCAATATATATATTTAATACCTAGGATTGTTTACTGCGAATGAAAGGAATGGGCAACCTCACATAAGATACGGCTATACATATAGATAGATAGATATTAATTACAATGAAAACCAAGCATCCCAATAAAGAAATCGACACTCCTGAAATGTTGCCAAAAATGTTCAATATCATAGGGCCTACGTACATGTGGTGTGTCAATGCACTATGCATGCCCTAAATAATTGTGATCTCAGTTTGAGGCAGCCAATTTGGCCATGTGGTCAGCAAACACTGATGATCCACTGTACTGCTCCTGCTCCTGCATGATATATATATATATATATATATATATATATATATATATATATATATATATATATCTGATGATCCACTGTACTGCTCCTGCTCCTGCATGATATATATATATATATATATATATATTCTCAATTTTTTTCGTCGACGTAGTATCTATGTGGCCATCTCCTTTCACCTCCATATAACTAGCTGTCTGACATGACATGCTCCGACGTGGCACCACATATTAAATCATCTACTTACCTTAAGTTCGTCATGTTAAATTATTTCTTTATTCCTCCCTTCGCCCCATTCATGTGAAAACATCTTTCGTCGTTTGTCGTCCACGTTCACCGGCCGTCGTCTTCGTCCAAGCGTCGCTATCCGTTCGCGTTCGCTGTCATCCACTGTTAAGATCCATCGTACAAAGGGTTGTCGAAACACCGCGAGGAAGAAAGGACATCAGCGTCATCATCTGCTTTCCAGTATGTAGATTCATTTATATACTTTCGTGTGTCATCTGCTTGATGTCGAGTTACTGTAGTTCATAAACCCTAATTTTTAGGACCCACCATAACCCTAATTTTAAATTGACCTCTTCTGACAAGCTCTTTTTTCCTAGGCGATAAAAAATCGTGTGTTTTATTACTAATATGGTCCCCACCAATGAAATCCTAAGTCCTAACGTGGTCCTTCAAAATTCTAACTGTTCATTATTTATTGAATCTGTACGATTCTTTGTGTAGAAAGCTAACAATGACAGAAAATGAAAGGAGGAGAGGCAAAAGTAATTAGTTACTTTTTTTAGAAGAATCATAAGTAATTTTTATTAGGGATCGGTTAATTCTATGTTGATCTAATTTTTTGCTTCTAATTTTGATTATTGTGTACTTATTGCAGTCCGTGGACTTTTCAATTTGCATATTCATTTTAACGGTGAAAAAGGTGAATAGGGTTACCATAATGGAGAAGTGGAGACTTATTGTGATTGTGCCCCCGACTTGATGTCCTTAGTTGAGATCGACAACATGGTTAAAACCATTGACGTTGAGGAACTAGTGTGTTATCACTGGTTTAAGCCAGGGAAGAACCGAACAACATGATTTAGAAACATCAACAATGGCAGAAGAGTTTTGGAGATGTGTGCCCAAGCAGCTGAAGTAGGACATGTTGATTTGTACGTGTGGCATCTGAAAGAGAATGATGTAGACCATTTTTTGCCACTACCTCCTACGCCTCCTAAGTGATTGGTTATGGAAAAAATTATCGTCGAAAGCATCAATTCATCGAAAATGTAAGGTTGGATGATCCATAGGCGAAATGTCACACTCCGGATACAGAATGAAGACATTAAGGATGACACTGGAGTTGATGATGAAGACCAACTACATGATGAAGACCAACTACATGATGAAGACTACAACATTGAAGATGACGATGATGACCTTCAAGAGAATATTCAGGAGGCAAAACAGAGCAGAGCACAGGATTTTGGAGCTAGGGCACATGTTGCATCTAAGACAGGGGAAGATGAAGCTGAGACTAAATGTGTACAAGCTGAGGTTGAAAGTATATAAGTTGAGGCACAAGTTGATACTCAAGTTGAAGTTGATGGTGTCCAAGGTGAAGTTAATGAAGATGAAGGTGTCAAGAATGAAGATGTCTGAGCTGAAGTTAATAAGGGTAAGAGGTCGATGTAGTGGGATGACACACATGTGATATTTGAGGCTGCCAACTGTTCAGATTCAGAGTACGCAGACTCGGATCACCTTGTAATAAAATCTGACTCCGATTTCGAGGAGGGTGAAGTGAGACACAACGATCCTATTTTTGATACAGACATGAGTATGGAAGATTCTGTGTTTGAGGTGGGCATGCTATTCAGTAGTAAACAAAAGTTCGTTGAGGCCTGCAAAGTGCACAGGATTAAAAACATGTTTCAAGTGTGCTTCCTGAAAAGTGACAGCAGAACGATAGTAGTTGCATGTCAAAAAATTGTGGATGGAGGATGATGTGCTCTCCAAAGAATTTGAAGGATCCCCAAGATTCTACTTGGCAGATAAAGAGGTTCCAAACTAAACATACATGTCTAAAGATTTTTAAGAATTACCATTTAATGTACAAGAGGCTCGTAAAAAAATACGACTCATACTTTCGTAGTGACCCGCGATGGGAGGGCCTCTATGACAAGTGAAGAGGGACATGTCTTATGTCGTAAGCCGAATGTGTGCATGGAGAGGCAAAGACTTGGCGTTGAAGACAATTCATGGAGCTGGTGTAGAGCAGTACAGGCTATTGTGCAGATATCAAACAGAGATGTTGAGAGTAAACCTAAGGAGCACGGTGATAGGACTATTTGAAAAATCTCTAGAGGAAGGGTTTGTATGTATGCATCAAAGCACTTTTTGATGGGTTCAAGGCTGGCTGTAGACCACTAGTCTGCCTAGATGGGTGCTTCTTAAAGGGGGATTTTGAAGGACAACTTCTAATAGGTTGTTTGTCTAAAATTTTCAAGCAGGTTGTTTGTATAATTATTTCCTCTAACATTTTCTTCTAATAGCTGTAGGTATTGACGCTAATGACTGAATGCTCCCAATTGTGCATGCATATTTGGAGAATGAGTCCATAGCTACATGAACATAATTTTTGGAGCACCTGCGCGGGGACCTTGATATGAACAATGATAGAGGTTGGACGATGATGAGCGATCGACAAAAAGTAATTTTTCACTGTATATTGAAAAATATATTCCTAAACTTCATTACTAAAATATGAATTTATTGTGTAGGGACTTGTTAATGTCGTTCGCAATGTCTTCTCGTCGGCTGAACATCGGATGTGTGTTTGACACTTGTGGCCAAATTTTAGGTCTACAGAATTCAAGAATCTTGAATATAAAGAGTTATTGTGAAGTATAACTAGAGAAACGTTTCTAGAGAGAATGCAATACTTTCTGAATGAATTGGAAAAGAAGTCGCCGGAGGTAAGGGAATGGATTCGAGAACGTTCAACTAATTCATGAAGCAGGGCATGTTTCTCGGAGGTGTCAAAATGCGACATGTTGTTGAATAATTTATCCGAGTATTACAACAAGTACCTTCTTGACACGAGGGACAAATCAATAATAACATTGATGGAAATTATCCGTACAAAATTGATGGTAAAATTATTTAGGAAATGAGAAACAATGAAAAAGCATAACGGTCTCATATGTTCCAAAATCTGCAAAAAGGTAGAAGCTGCTATGTTATGGGAGCCTACTTATTCAGGTTTGAATCATTCTCACGTCTGTTTGTTAGCAATTGTAATGTCCAATCTATCTTAATTGATTTATCAATATGTTCTAAACATATAGTGTCACTAACAACAAGATTTTGACAATATAATGGCACAAAGAATAAGATTTCTCATTGAAAAGAAGATACAATTAATACAATCTCCAAATAGACCATTAATACATTTTCAAAATACAATTTAATACAATCTACTTGTCTACATAAGACTCATAACATACAAAAAAAGGACAACTAAACAAAATACAATTATGTTTTTTAAAATTCGCTAACATTTCACCTTCACAGCTTCAACTTCGATTTCCAATATTCGAATATGACATCTTTAATCTTCTATCTAGAACTCCAATAGTCGATTCATTTCCTTCTCCTCCTCGAGTGCATCCAGCCATGGTCCAGCTTCTCGATCTTCCGCAAAAGGTTGTTTATCATCATCCCACTTCTTTTATCAACGGGTGGATCCAGTCATCGAAGTAATCGCAACATTGAATCTTTTGAAAGTGTCACCAAATGAAACTGCGAGTAATAGAACACGATAAAAAACCAAACGAAATGGGGAAAAAGATTTTGGGAACTCACACCAAAATTTTGACAACCATAAAACATACGGTCAGGACTACTTTCCATCCACGACGTCTTAATGATTACTTTTTCTCCGCAGTCGCACTTCCTTACGGCCTTCCACAATGCCATTCTTCGAGGCAAAGAATATTAGGGATCTGGAACCCTAGTGATCCACTAGCGTAAAAACACCTTTGGAATCAATACTAGGGGTCACCGGCCATAGGAAACGACTTCAGGGAAAGATGACGACACGATCACAGAAGAAGTGACCCTTGATCCAGTCGCTTTAGTCGCCGACCACCTGCAAGGAAATCAAAATGGCGAACGCGAAGGACAATTGAATCGCACAAATTAGTAACTCAGATCGCGTGGAGGAGAGACAAGTATGTGGTGCCACGTCGGACGGCTAGTTACGTGAATGAGAGAGAAATGTCACGTGGAAGCTACGTCGACAGGAAATCGAGAGATCGTCTATCTCAGGTAAAAAGTGCATCGCGTGAAACAAGTTAAAAGATGGAGGACATCGCTATTACAAAGTGAAGTTGGAGGACATCGTTGAGCAGACTTTAAAAAGTTGGAGAGTATTTGATGTAATTTTTTTTGTATAAAATTGAATCACGAGTACCAATGATGATGATGTGGTATTTGATTTAGCAATATTTGATATTGACTTCTTTGCGAATGCAAAATATTTTTATTAAACACGTGAAACGAAGCAAAGTTGAGTTCGACGATAAAACGACATTCAATGTATAAATAGTGTGCTTCTTAACATCGAGCTTGGGCTGCCGGCCTGCTTCCTATACAAAGGGTTGCGATCAAATTTTTTGGGGTAGCCGACTCGTGATGTCTAGGAAGTAAAGTCGATGACTCAACTCATGTGGCATTAACTATTTTGTGTAATGTCAACAAGTTGGAGGTCGATACATTATTGAGCTCAACTAATCTAGTAAAATCGCCCCACATGACAAGTGATGCTTCCAATAAAATTTTATAGATTCACAAAGACTCGGACTTAATACCTTAAGCATGAAGAAACGACACTCGATTTATCCAACCCTTAGTTGATATGCCGACCAATTTTAATCGGCCAACTCCATATGAGAACGTAAACTTTGGTTTACATTTGGATACGAAAAATACAAATTTATTAGAAAAATAAAATGTGGAAGATTACTTTTCCCAATAACTCGAAATTCTTCGTGGATATGAATGATTGAATTTTTTTTTCTTCTGCATATCCATATGCTAAACCTCACATCTCGATAATGTTTTTTATATTAGACCAAACATATCTTCTGAACGGAAAAACAAAAAAAAAATGGTAAATGTCAGAAAGAAAGCTGTCACTACTTTTTAAAATGGGCAAGTACAATTCATCATATCTCACGTTTGGAGTAAAATATTATACCAAAAAAGCAGGGAACTAAAAAGGTAGATCAAAACCTATTCGAACCAAAGAAAATTCAAACCAGAAAACAATATTTTTTAAGAAAACGAAGATCGATTAAATTTTAATTTTCTTATCAAGAAATTAAAAATAACTCGTTCAAGTTGAGACTTCGCTTTTAAAAAAATCGTAGGACACATTTTTTGTTTATAAAAAAATTAACGATTAAGTTATTAGTTTTTTTTTGTTATTCATATAATGGTACTGTAGGATTACTATTTTTTATTACGTTTTGATACTTATTTTTAGTCATAATATTAAATGTATTTATATAAAAATATAATATTATTTATTTTAAAAAACTTTAGGAATTCGTAAAACAATCATTTCAAAAATAAATCTACTAGATAATAATTTTTTTCCCGACGTGATTTTAGTTTATTTTTTTAAAATCGATCCAAAAATATTAAATAAAATTTTAGATGAAAAAATCGATGGGTAATTTCGTTAGTCATCCCTAAAAGAAAAAGCCCGAAAATCAAAACATTAGAATTAACATTTTCGGTCAAATGTGGAGAAAATATTTTTCACTTATGATTCTTTTCAGTCTCATTCAAAACACAAGCAATTTTATTATTGAATCAAAATAATGTCAATTCAAAATTTATCAAAATATACGTCTCTTTCTCTCTATTTTTTAAAAACATAAAATAGACAAAATTAACGATTAACTATGGATTAGAGTATTTTTTTACCGACAAATTCAAAGTTAATCCTAGTCAACGGAGAGAAAGATGTCATGGATATAAATTAAATCATCCACTTAATTACTTAAAATTTAATGGCTCGATATTGATATCGAAAAAATGCAAAACAATATATGCCGATAAGTAGACTTGTGAAATGATAAAATTATTTATATTTCTTTGTCGATTCTAACTTTTTATAGCATTAAGAGAGTTCATATTTTGTAGTCTCGTATACACAACTAAAATTCTTCTGCATGTAAAATTTTTCTCTTCATTTTTTTCTTATTATTATATTTTTAAATAAAGAATATCCAGTGGTCACACTATAATAAAATAAATCAAAGGAAGTGGAAATAATATTATTATGCATCCGTCAAAGAATTATTACCGAGTGTATTTTCGTCGAAAAATTTATCGAAAATTAAATTTTCTGAAGGAATTCACATAATTTTCGACGGATCTACCTAACATTTTTCCTTTTATCATGGAATAGATAAAAGTAGTAAATCAATTCGACAACTATTTTCCCTGCAAAAGCGAAATTAATGAGCATTGTAATGTTCTTTTTTGAATTTTGATTCCTTTTACAATATCCCAAGAATATACACACCTTGTAAGATGTCATGTAGTAATATTGTTTTTTTTAAATTTGTTGGAGTACTTTGAATATAAAATATATCATATGTATGCATCTACGTGGTGAGCACAAAGCGTGAACTTCTTATTTTCATTTTTCAATAATCAAATAGTATAACGATTGATTAATTGTTTGCGCATAATAATTCTATAATATTCTCTGTGGATTTTTTTATCACATGTTACTTCTATAGCTGAACTATTATTAAGAAATAAGTATATAAGATGTAAATGCTGTTACACATGAGTCTTTCCCTCTGATAATACAATTAAATTAACATTATTTTGTAAATTTTTATATATATTGATAATTTTAGTGATGAATCATAATTTTAAAGTTAAGATATAATTATTAGAAGGGTGGTCATAATGCCACTCCTAAGAAGTTTAATGCCATTCCAAAGTGACAATTTTACCCTTAAGCTTTGAGTATCATTAATATAGTATCTTGTCTCTTCATCTTCCACCCATTTATTTTAAGGTATCTTTAATGTCACTCCTCAAACACTTAATGTCATTCCAAATTTCTTATTTTATTCTTGGTTTAGTTTTAATTTATCTTCTTTTACCTATTCAATTATGATTTCCAACCAACTTTTTTCTTAACTAATCTTCTAGTCATTTTTTTCTTTCTTTATTATCTCTCTTCCAAATGTTAGTATTGTCATTTTTCATGATAAGAAATGTAATATTAATATTATATAATATGATATATGATACATATATATATATATATTTAAGCATAAAGTGTAATTACATTAAATGTATATAGATATTCAAAAAGTATATGAAATGAAATGAAATGAAATGAAAATAAAGATAGTGAAAATAAAAATAAAAATTACTATAGATAAAAAAGAAAGTGAAATTTTTTTCCTGAAACGCCTTATTGGTGAATTATTTTAAAATTTTAATATGTATATTATAATATATTATATTATTTTAATCTTTCTTCATCTCATGTTATACAATATTATTATATTTAATAAGATGCTGAGTTCACTAGACATAAAAAAAGAAATAAATAAAAAGGTAATATATTAAATTAATGTAGATTGGGTGGAAGATGAAGAGGCAAGAGAATGTATTAATAATATTTAAAGTTTAAAATAAAAAAAGAGGGTAAAGGCTGGCCATATGTCATTAAAATAAATGGGTGGAAGATGAAGAGACTGGATATTATATTAATGATACTCAAAGCTTAAGAGTAAAATTGTCATTTTGGAGTGGCATTAAGCTTCTTGGGAGTGGCACTATGACCACCCTTATTAGAATTGATCTTCCATCATGCATTTAAGGTTCTATTTAAATAGGTGGCTCAAACATGCATTCAATTCTCCCTCTCTCCCTCCCTCCCCCTCTCTCTCTCATATTTCCTTATTTTCTTTACTATAGGAAGGAAAGTATTTGAGTATATAATATATTAATAGAAGAGGAAAAATGATAAACTAAGGAAGCATTAAAAATATAAAAAAGTTTATACAATTATCAAAATCAAATCATGATTTGATTAAATAAACATCAAATTAAAAAATATTACATCAATTTATCATATAATAAGTCAAAAAAACTATTTTAAATATTTTAAAATAAAGAAATGATCATTAAATTAATAAAAATTAGAATTAGGTAGTATTATTATTATTATAATCGAATTGGTCACGTGTCGAATTTTTATATATTGGACTCGGTCCGATCCAAGATTTATTCGATTCGATCCCAACTTGATTTAGAATCGGTAGAAAATATTTGTCGAAAACCCGGATCGTGTAGACTGAGGCGACCCGACTCATGCTGGGAAGAGATCGGATAAGGCCTGGTGCGGATCAATTCCGCTACGACATTCGAGGTGAAAATTTAAAGTGAGAAATGAGAATCGAGTATCTCGGTTTCCACTTTCCACCATCCAATTTTATATTTTTAGATGGAATCTGGGCATTATTGTTCACCTCGCTTTTTTATTCTTCTTTTTTTTCACGTGAAGCTTCTTTTTTTTCAAATCATTTTTTTCCTTCCATATTTTTCTCTCTCTTATAATTTTCAGAATAAAATATTTTATATATTAGATATAATATATTTATTATAAAAAAATTAATTTAATATTATTTTGACATTTTTTATATTTTGTTATAAATTAATGTATTATAAATATTATTTATTTATATTTTAATAAAATAAAATTTAATTTATACTCAATATTTATTAGTTAATAAAATTATATTTTATATCTATAGTTCTTATATTTAATTTAAACACCCACTACTTGTTTACTTTTCATTTCATCTAAATACACTCCAAAGTTCCTTCTATTTCAATTTCGCTAACAATTTAATTACATTATTTAGATCACTAATTTATGTTTGAAAGTGGTGTTAGGATTCTTTGGAATAGGAATAGGAGTACAACAACTGTACAAGTAGGATTCAAAGATCTTGTAGAAGAATTTAACCGGGCAGTTAAAAAGATCCTGTTGAACAAAATCCACGTAGTCAATAGGAAGAAAAGTAAAAGTTAAAAAAAAAGCAGTAGTCTAAGACTTGAGAGATCAGGAATAATAAAGACAATTAGGTAGACTTTCTCACCTCCCAAAAAAAAAGACAATTAAGTAGACTTCACGCCCCCAAGTCTTCCTTTCTCTCTCATATTCGAGAAGGGAGAGAGTCGGACACAGAGACAGAGAGGCAGAGGGGAGAGAGAGATCAAGATCGCCTGTTTCTTCCTTGGACCAATCTCTGCTAAAAAAGATTTTGATTTTTCTTGTGTATGCCATCATTTTGTAAATTTGCTGCTCTTGCCATCTTCGAGGGGGGAGAGAGAGAGAGAGAGGTGCCACTGGATCTCTGAACCATCCGTAGATTCTCCGTAGTAGTTTGAGCTGTTGTTCTCCCTTTTTAGCGGTTTGCCTTCTTCTGGCCGAGCTGTTTTGCTTCCTGGAGTGACTTCCAAAACACCCAGAAAAGTTGTCTGAGAAGGGTAGGAGAAGGAAAAGGGCAAGCAAACAGAAGATTACTACTCCCAAGGTAAACTTTTTTCCTCTTCTTTAAACTTTTGCCCCATCTTTAGCAAACAAACAGAAGCTGGATCTCTTTGCTGCGAAGTACTTCTTGCTGTCAGGTCTCCTTTTTATGTCTCCATTTCTTCTCCATCTTTCCGAGTTTCTGTTTGGGCTGTTGCTGTTTGATCTAATTCTTCTGAAAGTTTTACCTTCTTTTATTTTCCTTGTTTCGCCTGAAATTCGATACCAAAGCCTCTGAAGAGTTGTGTCCTGCTGCGCCCTCTGGGTCTTCATTCCCTTTTTTTTTTTTGGAAAGTTGAGATTAAGTATTAAGCATCATGCAAAATCGCATCCTGATACACTCTGGGTCTTCATTCTAGAGGCAGTTCCTCCGGGATGTTGCCCTTTGAAAGGGAAGAAAGAAAGAAATAGGTTTGTGTTGCCCTAATTAAGTTGAGTTTGCACAGGTGCTAACTGTGACCATCCTTTTTGAATTCTGCAACCTGTTCATCCTTTGGGGAGTCTGTACTGTTTCCTTGTTGCCTTTTGCGTTTGCATATCAATGGAAAACAATTTTGCAGAATGGGATCAGGACACTGATGACCCTTTCTTTATATGCATGTTAGAATCCTTTCTTAAAGTTATTTGTGGTTCTGGTGCCAATGCCTCAAAAGGGAGTTTAGGATCTCTTCCTATTTTTGTTCTTGTATTTTCTTTTTGGGTCTTGTTGCTTTTGTTTATGTGAGCAATAATTGATTTATACAAGTGGAGAAGTACAGACTACTGCCTTAAAAAACATGAATAGAAACCTCTGATTAGTTAAATTTAAAGGCCTATTTCTTCCCTCATCGTTTTATTTTGTTCTTTCATTTCATTATTATATAAGGTTCAATAGATTAATTGTCTCCTATTATTCATTTGGACCTTTCAGAATTTGAATATTCGTGATCTGTTTATTTTGTCACTCAATCCATGAAATTCCCGTGCACCTTATTGGAATGTATTGAAAAGGCCCAACTACAGATTAAGATTATAATAACATTCTTCATAGCTTACTTGTTATTTTTAACAGCCATGTCCAGGTTGGTGAGGTGCCCAAAATGCTCTAAGCTTTTAGTCGAAAATTCTACTGTTCCTCTTTACCAGTGTGGCGGATGTGGCACAGTTCTTCGTGGTACTTATTGCTTTCATCATTCTCATTGATATAATTCTCTCTTACCTATTCTAAGTTCAACAACTTATTTCTTTTGCAGCTAAGAGCTACAAGTCTTCTGGAGATAATGCCGTCAAAGAACCACCCCCAATTAACAAAAAGCAGGAGAATCAATCTGAAAATGGCATTTCTGGTATTGGATCAGCATCAGTCAAGGAGGTGATCTTAGCCTCCTCAAGTCCAGTGAACAATGATGAGGAGAGACAAATGGTTTCTGACGACAATCCTGCTGATTCAATTATTGATGATGAACACAGTAAGAATGGAGAACATTTAGTGACTGATAGAGAAAAAGTTGAAAACAGTAGCAGCCTGGATCTTCCCCCATTCGAGAGTGAGCATCATGTTTCTGATCAGACAAACAAGGAGGACTCAATCAATGAACAAGTCAACATGATGCTCAAAACTGATGAGCAAGGTTCTGAGTACTTGAAGATGACCAATGAAGTGGGAGAGTCCTCGAACTCTTTCAGCAATAGCATGGCTTCTGAGGAAGATTTGGCTGACACTTCGGGAAACAATGTGATTGATGATGCTTTAAAGTCTCCTGCCACTATGATTAGTTCTCATGCCTATGAGGCTAGCATTTCTTCTGAGGACGGGCTCACAATTCATTCTCCTAACTGGCAGCGCCCTAAATCCAGAAGAACATTTAGACATCAACGTCTTCCAAAAGGAAAAGAACAAGAAAATACCTTGGAGCGCAACAAGATGACTGCCTATAGTGAATCTGGCCATCAAGTGGGGGCTCGCTTATCGACATCATCAAATGAGATGCATGGTATAGATGTCATAAGAGATGGAAACTTGTATGAAAATGGTGAGCATGAAAGAGGGAAGTCCTTTGACTCCACAGAATCCCAGTCTGTACATAACTGGACACTGGAGAAAGAGGGTAGTTCTTCCAAATCTATCGAAAAGGATTTACCCTTTGGTGGAGAGATACACAGCCATGCAGAGCTGTTAAAGAAGCTTGATGAACTAAGAGTTCAACTTACTGAACTATATGCAAAAAGATCACCTCCAGGGGGTATGCATGAGGTTCAGAATTTCGATCGGACGTCTAGTCCCAGCCTGTATCATCCTCAAAGATCATCTTATGGGCAATCCCCTCAACATTATCATCATATACGAGATATTTCGTTGTCAGGGCATGTGCAGTGTACCTGCTTACAGTGTCAGAGAGAGCAGCAGAAGTTTGCTAACCTTCAGAAAGGAACATACATGACTAATGCCAATGATATACGATCCCATTCTTCGAAGGAACATGACCCAGAGAAGTCATACTTAAATGATAGACCAAAACATCACTGCCGACCTGTCTCGGGGGCAGCTCCCTTTGTCATTTGCTACAATTGTGTTAAGTTGCTTCAGTTACCGACGGACTTTCTCATTTCAAAGAAGAAATTGCATAAGCTGCAATGTGCAGCCTGTAACGAAGTATTATTGTTTTCTTTTCCTGACAGAGCCATCAGTAATCCTGAGACTCCAAGCAGGTTGGGTTACTCTCCATCTGAAATTGACAGTGGTAGAATTGGATTAAATTACCATACTAATGATGATCCTCGAGGATATCCAATTCCTTCTTTTCATGATTATGGAGCACCATTACCTAATAGCTACTTAAGCGAGCCACCATTAAATGTCTCCAGAAAAGCATATGAAAGACTACATTTGAAGGCGAAAGGCCCTCCACAACTTCATCGACTGATGGGATATGGTTCTGCAAGTGAACTACTTTACCAACATGAAGACAGTGAGGATGGATATGAATCAGAACTATTAGTTCATCATTCGCGGAGGTCCTCAAATGAGATCTATGTTAGTAACAAATCAGCAGGGAGTGGAAGAAGCACACCACATAGTGAGCAAATTAGAAACACTAGCAGTCCAGATTCTGTGATGAGACATGAGGAAGGTGGATCACGCAGGAGCTCAAGAGCTGGGGGAGCTGGGCTCCCTCGACCTGGAATGATAGAAGATACAGGGAATTGAATGATGAATTACACAATGATACCTGCAAGCTCATGCGACGAATCTCCTCAAAAACAAAAAAAAGGCTCATGCGACGAAAGACTCACTTGGCGACCTGGTATTAACATCGGCCATCAAGTTAAATTACTAGTTACCTGTTGACATTCTCCTCTCATTTTTTTCTTCATTGCCACTTGCACATAATGTTTTGGATATAAATCTTATCTCCTTTTGGATACTTATTAATTATATTTCTTGCTTGTGGGTGGTATAAGGTAATGGCTGTATCTAAATATTCATTTTTACATGATCTTGCAACACTTCTTTTAATGGATATTTGATTGCTTTCACCAAGTTATTACTGGCAGAGAACAGTATTCATTTAGTTGAAAACCAAGTTTAAAGTGTGAGATTTGTGCCACCAGTGCAGCATCTCATCTTTGATTTTATGTCTTGGAGAATCTGAATCCTTGCCGTTGCATTTCGGGCATGAAAACACTATAATCTCGTTCTACTTTAGCTGAACAGTGATGATGAGCGATCCTGCAGAAATGTTTGCTAGAATTACTGTCTCACTTGACTGTATGAACTGCTAATATTGTCATGAACTCATTGTAGAATGTGTTGTACTTTGGAACAGGAGTTCAGCATGATCTGTAGAATGTGTTGTACTTTAGAACAGGAGATCAGCATGATCTTTCTGAACAAAGCTTGTGAACGACAGATCAAGAAGCTCTTAGTAAATCAAATGAAACCAGTTTTTTTCCCAAATCTTGCCCTCGGGAATAAGGTGTTCGTTGTAAATGAATCGTGGGATGAGAACCTTGTTCTGTCTATTTTGTTCTGGAAATTAATGAAAAGGTGGACTATTCTTCCTAAGCAGAAAGTCAAAACTAGGCAAACAATTTATTCCTCAAACTTGTTATGTTCCACTCTCCTTTGCTGATAAATATCTATCCAATGATATTTCCTCAAAAGAAAAAAAAATTCAATGATAGAGAGGGAACGCCCTGTCCAGACGACATTCATCTTTTTTACTTTCAAAGCATGTGATGTGAATTTACTTATTATTGTACATCTCATTTATTGCTATTCCTCTCTGTTCCAGTGCTTTTTCTTCATTACATTTCTGAAATGTCATCTAACATTCTTGTGCACCATCAATGAGATTTAAATTCTGATCACCTTGATGATGGCCGTAATTGCACTGAAGCAAGACATGGTTTTATTTTCCTTTCTTTCAATTTACAGAGCAGGAGATGGTTTTGAAACTCAACTTGTGTGACTCGCGCAACACAATATCCAAAAGGTACTGGTGGCTCTTAGCCAAAAAAGAGATGTGTGGCTATCAAAGTGATGGCCGGGACATCATAAACTAGTGATCCAGACATATTACTAAAACCCTGGCTGTTTGTGATGGAATATGTGACAATCATTGAAGCACCTTTTTTTCTCTCTCCTTTCACTACTTTGTGCTCATTAGTACGATAGAAAGTGAACTGCATGATTCCGAATTAAGGAAGCCACACAATGACTCTCACCCCTCATCTCGCGAATGTCTCGACTTATGTACATTTTTATTTTTTAATTCGTCTTTTCCTTTGTTTTAAATGAGATAACTAAAAGAGTAGAATGGGGCATTGAATTGAATTTAAAAAACTACCTTCTTGCCTTCCGGCTGACCAATGCTGGTTTTGTTAAAGGATCTTCATTGAAACATAATATGAACTTGACCCTTCTACTCCAGGAGTAAGTTGATAATGATATATAGCTGTTGATAGATATCAATAAATCACTTGAGTGATAGTTCTTTATTTTCCCTGTGAAAACCCTAGTGTGGAGAAAGTCCAGTAAGATCGAACTTTGTAACATTTTGCTCAGTGCAAAAAGAATAAGATGTCCTATCCGAAAAGAAATGAAAAAAAGAATAAGTATGATGTAGACAAGAACCAAGAATGCATGCAACAGGCAACGACAAACATGTAGAAGCAAGTACAAATACCATTTAAAGGATCAAACGCATACATATATCTCTATAAGTGGGACTGGGACTAAGAAATTCGTGGCCGTGGCTCCTGATCATCCGGATCTGGATACAAAATTCAACAGAGAGAATATTTATAACGAAATGGTCAGAACACTTCTTTCTGAAAAGGAATCAAATCGGAAATAAAAAGTTCAAGTTTCTAAATTTCACAATAAACATAATAAACATTGAGGCCGAGATTGTTAAGTGAAAAGTATTAACAGCTTCAACATTGTAAATATGGAAGCAATAAAGCTTGAAAAGAATATAGATTCAAAAGCAAATATTTGCCACATAACAAAATACTGTCCACATGCCTCAAACAACGAGATCTTGGATTTATACCATATCCAGTTTGTGCAATTGAGCCGGTAATCCCAACAATTTTATAGCATATCATCAATAGAACACCATACCCGTTAAAGATCAAACTCTGCAATAAGAATTATCTATGTAACGAAATGAAAGAGACCGATTGCTGAAACTTAGTATTGCTTCAGGTAACAAATATCACACAGGTTGATAAGAATACTTAAAAGATTGCCCAGTTTAGCTCGGTGTTTAATGTACAAATCCCTGCAAATAACGAAGTGACCTGCAGTGTGAGCTTTCCTGAGTAATCACTGGGACCTCGGCGGCCTTGCATTAAGATTCAGATTAATAAAGCAAAATAAAAACAAAACCAATATATAGCAACTCCACGTCTACTCTCCAGGACACGTTATCGTCAGAAAGTTGGACATCAAAAAAGAAAATAAGAGCAAAAATTGGAGGAATTCTTTTAACAGATGATGAAATGTGGGTTTTAAGTCAAAGAAAAGAAACTTCTGCAAAAAACTGCAGAGTAGAATGTCTAAATTATGACCAGAACAGAGGCGTGAAAAAGGAGCAAGATGCAATTTTTGAAGAAGATGTCAAAACGAAATGTTAAAGGATTCTTTACAATGGACAGATTTATTTTTTTTATTTCCACAATAAATGAATACAATAAGAGCATTATAAAATTGGATACACCATCATAAAAGCATAAAAACACAGAAATATAAGATCTTGAAACACATTTGGTTGGCCACCAAAAAGTTCAGAATAGAACAAAAATAACATATCAATATATAAATACAGAAAAAAAAACAACATTGGTATGCCACTGCTCTGTTCTCGGTCTCTGCAGACTAAATTTCAAAAAGAAAACTACAGCAAGGAAAATACAAGACTGGGAGCCATGACATTTAGTAATGCTTCAAGACTTACACAGTTACACTTGCTCGATTAATAGTAAGGAAAATTATCATACATTGGGGCCGCTTGAGATCATCTTTGAACTTGACAGATATTATACACATACAAGTTATGATATTGTACACATACAAGTAATTTTTTGAAGATGTACACATACAAGTGATGTTTGACGAAACTGAGGGTTTAAGAATTCTAAGATGCAAGCAACATCGTAAACCCCAAGGTCTGCAACCAACACGTCCACATTAGACTTTAGGATCTTTATTTTTGTTGGTATGTCTCTAGTCTTGCACCATGAACCTGTGAAAAAAAAGCAAAAAGAAATTATAAAACTGAAAATTTATATAAATCTTCAAAAGAATACATAAAATATAAGATAAATTTCCTAAAATTATATGTCACTAAACCTGGGCTATGTAGGCTGAGGCAAATGGGCACTGGATCAATAGACTCATAAATGCTTTCTAGTGACCTCAACAGTTCCTCAAATAAAGTTGTCTCAATTTCTCTAGATGGGATGGCAGAAGCTCGACCAAAGCAGTTCTGTCATTCTTCAATATACGTGGCAAAGAATGATGATACAGATGCAATAAACTGCAGTTACTGCACCATTAAAAATATCCATAAATTCGGGTATCATTTAAATGGCAACTCAAGCACCAGACTGCTTGGTGCCTCCTCTCAGCTTCGACACTCTTCAATCATCATAAAATCTTCACCAATAATTTTTACAAGAACAACATCCTCCTTCAAAGTGATGGAAGCGACTAGCATCACGAACGACAAATTTTCTATTAACTATATCAGAAACCACCTTCGTGAACTGATGGCAATCATCACATACCCTCAGGTTCTTGATTATCACAATCTCTTCCCCAACTTCAGTGTTCAACATTGCAAACGCAATCGCTAACTTCTCGCTATGCACACCAGTCAATGGGGCATTCTTCTTCTCATCAATTTTGTTGTTTCCTTGAACAAATGCCTCCAACGTTTTTACCATCTCATAAATTCTCTTGACCTGAGGATGAGAATGATCATCTGCCATGAACAAGTGAACCTTCCCCTTTAACTCAAAGTAACTACATCCCGGATCTTTTCTAAGTCCCCTTTTCTTCATCATAGTCCGAATCCTCGCCACATCATCCAACATCCCGGCATCCGAGTATATGTTTGACAACAGAACATAGTATCCAACGTTCATTGGCTCAAGCTCGATAACATGCTCGAAAGCCAATTTCCCCATCTCAACATCCTTATGAATTTTGCATGCCCCCAATAATGCACCCCATACAGGACCATCAGGCTTTGTGGGCATCGATATGACGAGTTCCAATGCATCCTGAAGCCTTCCTGCGCGACCCAAAAGGTCCACCATGCAAGCGTAATGCTCAGGCTTGGGCGTCACCCCGTATGTTGCTTCCATAGATGAGAAGTACTCAATTCCCTTATCAGTCATTCCCGCATGACTGCAAGCAGATAAAATACTGACCATTGCAACTCCATCAGGTCTAATTCCATCTTCTATCATTCTATCGAACAACAGCAAAGCTAAGTCTCCATGCCCATGCATTCCATAGCCCGTGATCATTGCAGTCCATGAAACAATGCTCCGCTGATGCATGCCATCGAATATTTTTTGAGCCCGGACCAGATTTCCGCATCGCACATGGAGGTTTATAAGTCCGTTCTTCAAGTAGATGTTGGAAGCAAGAGAAGGTTTTTGAGCAATGAACTCTTCTATTTTTTGTCCAACAGAGCCTGCACCTAGGTGGGCACAAGCCGACAGCACGCCCACGAGTGTGACAGCGTCAGGCTCAGCAAAGCTGGACCGCTCCATATCATAGTAGACATCCAGAACACTCTGCGCGAGGCCATTTTGAGCGTAGCAGGATATCATGGCATTCCAAGTAACAAGGTCCTTCCGGCCGTCGGGCATTTCTTCAAACAGCCGCCTGGCGGCATCCACGTCTCCGAGCTTAGCGTAGCAGGTCAGGAAGCAGTTGGCGACGGAGGAAATGCAGGAGAGGGAAGCGCGAAACGCGGTGGCATGCAGCGACGGGACGGCCAGCAGAGGGACCGCGGGGAGGAGGGCAAGGAGGGTGACGTCGTCGAAGGGGACGGCGTCACGGCGCATGGTTCGGAAGAGGGAGAGCGCGAGCGGGGCGGCGGACGGCGGGGAGTTCAACGCGTGGCCGGATAGGAGGGCGTTGAAGGCGGTGGTTGGGGCGGCGGAGGGGGGAACGGAGTCGAAGAGACGGAGGGCGAGAGGAAAGCGGCGGAGACGCGAGTAGGCGGAGATGAGGGCGGAGAGGACGTAATGGTCGGAAGGGAAGAGGCCGCACTTGAGTGCGAGGACGTGCAGCTGCGCGGCGGCGAGCGGGAGGGAGAGGGAGGCGGCGGAGAGTAGAGCGGAGGGGAGGAGGAGGGCGGCGGAGGCGGCGGGGCTCGACGAGGGGTCGACCAGGGCGCCGCGGACGACGGCGAGGACCTCGCTGTGGCGCCCGGCGGCGGCGAGATCGCGGAGGCGGACGTCCCGGCCGATAGGTCTGAGGACAGTTCCCATTATTAGTTTCGTCGCGCTTCATGTCACGGCGGTCTTAATTTCTTTTCAAATATGTTTTTTTTTGGGGCAAATTTTTCATTTCAAATATGTTTTTTTGTTTTTCGGTAAAAATTTCATTTCAAATAAGTTGTGTTGTAAATACTGTTATGCTCACTATATATATATATATATATATATAGTAAAATATCTAGTCTAAACTTTCTTTTTTATTGGACAAAATAACGGCAATTCATTTTTCTCATATTTAGTCTATAGCATATTTTTTTTCAAAAAATCATATTAATAAATAAATACTATATATATTATATTCTTTCTAGATAAAATATAAACATATAATTGTTCTAAGTTTTTTTTCTAAATAGCTCGTTATTAGTTTCAACGTTCATAATTTTCTATTCTGTATTTCTACTACACGATTTATCGAAAAAATAATTTTAATATATTTGAGAATAATAATTAGTGACTAGCATAAAATAGTATACTATTTGATTTTTCTATTTCTTCAATATTTTAGGTACAACCAATATTGATTGCATGACTAAATAATTTATCATATATATATATGATTTATTTGAATAAATTGTGATCGCATGCACATAAATTTTGAAACGTTGGATTGATAGTATTTAAATTCGACGATGCAATTTATCAAAAGGTGCCTCTATCGTCTATTGTCACTCCAAAAACATTAATGCAACTTTTCTTTATTAGTGTTTGACCATTTTACCTATTAAATAACAATACTGTAACGTTACAAATCGATCAATGTCACGTGGCGAGGATCTCTTCGAAAATGTTACGAAAATACAATAACTTGACCAACAATTTATCAAAATTTCATAAAAACGATAACAAATCAGCAATAGAGATAACAAGGAAACATAGGGTATCAAAATAGCGAAAGTCTCAAAGTATTATAAAATCTTCATGATAGTCATAATATCTGAGTCACATCAAAACTTATAATGCGAAAAATAAAGATAAAGATAATTAGGTCCTCTGTCAGTTTATGTGCTTTATCCTCGCTCGAACTAGTCGCGACACACGATCTTAACATCATCACTGATTTAGTCCTATAAAAATCAAACACAGGGGAGGAGGTCCTCCCGTAAACTATACAGCTTAGTGGAGATCCATAAAGTATTCAATGCATAACAATAAATAATAATAGTCAGAATCATTAATCATTAATCATTGATAACAAGATCAAGTAGTGAGCATATGATCATTCGATTAGAGATATCAGTAGATAGAAGAGTTCATGGATCATATAATCATGAGAGGTTACCATAATCATGCTGGATTGATAATCATGATTCATTTATTATCATCATTCTCATATCACTTGTACATATTCTTTGTGCTTGTATCTTTCACTTAACTTATGTGACTTTGGGTGCCTTTAACTTGTGGAGATTTTACGCCGAGCAAACAATACAGCCTTGTGCAACCAATGGATGATCAAGCCATGGCTAAGGAAGCGACCCTTCAGCTGTAAGCACTTAGCATGTGCTGGCCACCTTCCCTTTATCTCTTTACCTTTCTTGCTTTAATCTCTTTATCAAATCATAAATCTTTTATTCGATAAGGAGATTGGATCAATGGACAAATCAATAATAAGACAATTGATATGGTCACACAACAATTCAATCAGTAGGAATATGCATAACACAATCATAGAAAAAATCTAGATCAAATTAGTAACCAATATGCATTCTGATCAGGGTTCGGTCGATCGGTCCTCACTGGTTGGTCGACCGACTTCTGGGCACCGGTCGACCGGTTGGCCTTAACACAATACAATGGTTCTCAGTCTACTAAGTCCTAAGCATCGATCGACCGATATCTCTGATCGGTCGACCGATAATACTTAGTCTGAAAAAGGAGCTTCGGTCGATCGATCGGCCGACCTATAAAAGGCTCGGGAGGAATGATCGGTCGACCGGTCGACCAATTTTTATATCACCGATCGATCGATATTCTGGATCGATTGACCGATCACCGTGAAAACAAAATCGGACAGAGTCCGATTTTCAACGATTTTCAATCCAGAAATGCAATCAATGCATACAATCAATCATCTAAGCATGGAGAACTAATATAGAACACATCCATAGTCATAAGGAATCACAAAACATGAATCAAACACAAGAACACAACCAATCCTTCCTTTTCCCTATCGTTTCAATAATCAAGAACACATTGCAAGATAAGAACTCTAATTTTACCCTATTGCTAATTAGGTTATGCAGGGGATTTCGGATTCACCCACCTCCTTCTAGAGTGATTCTTGCTTGAAGCCTTTCCGATCACCGATAATCACCCTCCCCTTGTCGTTCTCCACCTAAGAAGCATTCCGATTGGGAAAAGAAGTAAGTGGATGGTGCTGAAATCAAAAGGGAGTGCAGAAATGAGAAGGAACCTAAAAGAACCTTGCTGAAGTTTCCTTGTCTTTGCTGGATGGATTGTGCTTGGGGAAAAAGAAAGGAGTGAGGGAGAGGTAACGAGTGGCTAGGGTGTACTTAAGGCACTAATGCCTTTTTATAGGATAACTTTAGGGCCTAATAAGCTAATTGGGCTTCCACATGGGCTGTGGTTGCTGGTTTTTAAAACTTAATTTTATATATGTATATTTTTTTTAATTGGGTGTTACATCATTACCCCTTAAAAGAAATTTTATCCTCGAATTTTGCACTAAGTATAGATCTTACCGAATAGATGTGGGAATTCTTGGCGTATCTCTGATTCGAGTTCCCATGTGGCCTCATCGTCGTGATGAAAATGTCAGGCTACTCTGACCATAGACACATCTCTATTCTTCTGGCGTTGTACCTTCCGTTCCACTATATGCGTTGGATACTCTACAAATGTCAAATCCGCAATTAGATTTGGCTCTTCGATTTGTAAGACATTAGCAATATCATGCTTGTACTTCTTAAGCATAGAAACATGAAATACATTATGCACTCGCACATAAGAAGGTGGCAAGGCTAGCTTGCATGCTGCTTCACCTACTAACTCGAGTACCTCGAAAGGTCCCACATAACGAGGTCTGAGCTTCCCTCGTTTACTGAACTCATAACTCCTTCATGGGAGACACCTTCAGCAGAACCTGATCACCAGCCTGAAAAATCTGCTCACGTCTGTCCTTATCAGCATAACTCTTCTGTCTGCCTTGAGCTATCTTCATCCTCTGCTTGATCAGCTTCACTTTCTCAGCATACTCTACTGTCTCCTTTACTTCTTCCTTGCTCATGATCTTCTCTTCACCTACTTCACCCCAATGAGCAGGTGAACGACAAGGTCTGCCATATAAAGCCTCAAAGGGCACCATGCCGATACTGGAATGTCAACTGTTATTATAAGCAAATTCGATCAGATGAATGTGCTCATCCCAGTTGTCTTGCCAATCTAGTGCACATGCTCGTAGCATATTCTGAATAGTCCTCTCCGACTGTCCATCGATCTGAGGGTGGAAAGCAGTGCTGAAATTCAATCTTGTGCCAAATGTCTCCTACATGCTTTTACATAATCTGACAGTGAATATGAGATCCCGGTCAGAAATAATCGATGCTGAAATGCCATGTACTCTAATCACCTCCCTAACATACAAGTCCAATAGACTTTCTACCAATTGCTTCCACCGAATAGGGATGAAGTGTGCCGCTTTCGTGAATCTGTCTACTACCACCCATACAACATCATGACCCTTCTTGGACCTAGGCAAGTTGGATACAAAATCCATGATAATATTATTCCACTTCCACTGTGGGATATCTAAAGGTTTCAATTTTTCGTATGGCCTCTGATGCTCAATCTTCACTTGCTGGCACACCATACATCTAGATACGGCTATTTCCCTCTTCATGTCAGGCCACCAATAGCTACGCTGTACATCATTGTACATCTTAGTGTTTTCAGGATGGATGGCAAACTCAAACTTATGGCACTCATCCATTGCTTCACATCTGATGGTAGCATCTGTGGGAACCCATAACATGTCCCTGTTCCAAATTCCTCCATTTGCTGATATATGGAAATCATTCGGCTCATTTTGACATCTCTTCACACTTTCTGGTACTCTGGATCCTCCTTTTGAGCAGCTATGATCCTGTCAATCATGCTAGGCCTCATATGATGCATCATCAACATCGCTCCATTGCTGCCAAGTCTGGGACACCACTGATCTAACTCCTGTAACATCTCGTACTCCCGTACCCTGATGTAAGCTAGTGAGCCTTCCCATTTTCTGCTCAGTGCATCCGCCACTGAATTTGCTTTACCAGGATGGTAACTAATAACAAATTCGTAATCCTTCAGAAGTTCCAACCAACGGCGCTGCCTCATATTAAAGTCTCTCTAATAAAAAATATATTTGAGACTCTTATGATCTGTGAAGATCTCAAAAGTCTCCCCGTAAAGATAGTGCCTCTAGATCTTCAAAGTAAAAACTATAGCCGCTAACTCCAGGTCATGCGTGGGATAGTTCACCTCGTGCTTATTCAACTGGCACGAAGCATAGGCCACTACCTTACCATGCTGCATTAGTACACCTTAAGTCTGTCCCGCATGCATCACTATAGACTACATATCCTCCACTGCCCGTCGGGATGGTAAGGACAAGTGCTGAGGTCAGACGATCCTTCAATGTCTGAAAGCTCTACTCACACTTGTCAGACCAGATAAACTTCTTAGCTTTCTTCGTGAGATTCGTGAGCGGTGCTGCAATTTTGGAGAAGTCTCTGAAGAACCTCCTGTAATAACCTGCTAATCCCAGAAAACTGCGGATCTCGAATGCATTCTTCGGCCTTACCCAATTAGTCACTACTTCTACTTTTGTGAGGTCCACTGAAATGTCCTTCTTGGATATTATATGTCCAAGAAACATGATCTCCTTCAGCCAAAATTCACACTTCGAGAGTTTATCGTACAACTTATGTTGACGTAGAGTCTCCAACACTATTATGAGATGCTCCAGATGTTGCTCCAGGTTGGACGAGTAGATCAGGATATCGTCCACGAACACTATGATGAACTGATCCAGGTAGGGCCTGAAGGTCCTGTTCATCAAATTCATAAACGTTGTAGGAGCGTTCGTCAGTCCAAACGGCATTACTAAAAACTCATAATGACCATACCTAGACCGAAAGATTGTCTTCGGTATGTTCTCCTCAGCAACCCTCAACTGATGATAGTCACTCCGCAGATCGATCTTGGAAAATACGGATGCTTTGGACAACTGATCGAAGAGATCATCAATG
Organism: Pontederia crassipes; assembly: GCA_030549335.1. Classification (NCBI taxonomy): domain Eukaryota; kingdom Viridiplantae; phylum Streptophyta; class Magnoliopsida; order Commelinales; family Pontederiaceae; genus Pontederia; species Pontederia crassipes. The sequence goes on from CM060190.1 coordinate 46,533,310, forward strand.
CGGGGCAGTGGGTACTTATTTTTCACCGTCACCTTGTTAAACATTCTATAATCAATGCAAAGTCGCATTGAACCATCTTTCTTCTTAACAAACAATACAGATGCTCCCCACGGCGAGACACTTGGCCGAATGAAAACTTTGTCCAATAATTATGTATCTGCTTCTTCAATTCTAGCATCTCGGCAGGTGCCATGCGGTACGGTGCCTTGGAGATGGGTGCGGTGTCGGGTAGAAGTTCAATCTTGAAGTCTATCTCACGCCTCGGTGGTAATCCTAAAGTATCTTCAAGGAAAACATCTGGAAACTCACGCACTACATCCATCTATTGCAGTGCGGTGGCTGGTGCACCAGTCTTCACCACACTTGCCAAGTAGGCACAACATCCCTTCTGGATCATCTTTTGAACCTTCATAGCTGAGATAATCACCTTCTTGCTTTTCTGATGGAGTACCCCTGATAATTGCCTTAGGCTTGTCCTGTGCACCTATAGTGATCTTCTTCTGTTTGCAATGTAGAGCTGCATCATGATAAAAAAGCCAATCCATCCCTAGGATGACATCATAGTTTGTCATCGGGATGACAATAAGATCTGCAGAAAAATTCTTCTTTTCCACGATGACAGGTACATTCGGAATGTACCTAGCCGTGTGAAGATCTTCCATGGGGGTGCTCACCCTCATGGCATGGGGCATCTGCTGCAAAGACAAGTCAAGAGCTTGGGCGCACAACTCCGAAATAAACGAGTGCGTGGCCCCTGAATCAAATAAGATAATAGCAGATACACCAGTAATATGAAAGGTACCTCTGATAACATCATTATCATTTTGAGCAGTATTTGCCTCCATGTGATGCACCCTACCCTGTACCACGGGGTTTGCGCCTCCGGCGCCCTGTTATCACGACCTCTACTAGCAAGCTGGGGGCAATTTCGAACAAAATGTTCGAACTGTCCACACTGGATGCACACACCATTCCTTCTGAGGCATTCACCGTCATGATATCGCTCGCAACGAGGACAGAGGGGCCTTTGTGGAACTAGTGGTGTTGGTGGCTGAGGCTGACGAGGAGGAGGTGGCAGCTGTCTTAGAGGCTGTTACATGGAACGTGAGTTAATTGGCATGCTCTACACATTCTTAATTAACATTTTGAAATCTTTATACTTGATGCTGTGCTGGTGCTAGGCGCTGATGAGGTGAGCATAGCGTGGGGCCTCTCTCTGGTAATAAGACCTATAGCGATGATCGTCTCTCCTGAACGGTCGACGATCTTCGGTCCGTGGTCACTACTGCTCTGCTGGCTTGGCTAGGGCTTTTGCCTTGCGCTCAGTCTGGTCCTTCTCCATGCGAGTAGTTAGTCTCACTGTCTTCTCCAAAGTGTCACAGTCCTCCGATAGGACCTCAGCCTTCAGTTCCGGTTGCAGCCCATTGATGAACTTATTTGCCCTGATGCGGCCCACAAATGGGATTGGACAATACTGCTCCAGCATGATAAACTGAGTGTGGTACTCCACCACAGACATGGTTCCCTGCATTAACTCCAGAAATTCCTCATGTGTTACTGACCCAGTCGTGCTCAAGGGTGTAACGGTCAGCAAAAGCCTCCTTAAACTTGGCCCATGATATCTCTTCTTCCTCCAGCCCTCTGAATCTGGAGGTCCTTGTGGTCTTCCACCATCTCATGGCAGTGTCAGTAATCATGTGGATGGCATACATCACCTTCCGCTCCTCATCACATTTAATCAACTTAAATATGCGATTCATGGTCTCAATCCATTATTCAGTCTTAAAAAAATTCACTTTGCCCTCGAACTGTGGCGGATGTAGCCTCAGAAATGCCTCAATAGTAACTTCATAAACCTCTTGTCGAGGTCCCCGCGTGCGCCCTGCGACTGTGCCCTCACACTGCGGCCTCGTCCACGACCGCGACTGATAGTGCGGCCTCGACCACGGCCCCGTCCCCGACCTCGCTGGGCTAAGGTCTGGGACTCATTAATTGGATCCTTTGGACCTTCTGGCGCTTCAGGAGCAATGCGGGCCGACCCGGCCCCGCGCTCCTATATCCTCTCTGATCGTCTAGACATCTTTATTCTTTAATTATGAAAGAACAATACATTAAAACCAATACCATATCATAAATATGAATTCGACTTACAGTCCTCTTTGGTGGAGAGTGTGGCGACAGCTCAGCGATAACACATGAACTTCTCTCATACCATACTATACAATAGGACGTCAAAATAGTCCGAACAAATACCAATAAATGTAACGCCCCCAAATCGACTAACGTTACGTGGCGAGGATCTCTCCGAAGGCGCTATGAAAATACAATAACTTGACCAACAATTTACCAAAACTCCATAAAAGCGATAACAAATCAGCAATAGAGATAACAAGGAAACATAGGGTATCAAAATGGCGAAAGTCTCAAAGTATTACAAAATCTCCATGATAGACATAATATCTGAGTTACATCAAAGTTCATAATGCGAAAAATAAGGATAAAGATAACTAGGCCCTCTGTCAGTTCATGTGCTTTATCCTCGCTCGAGCTAGTCGCGGCACACGATCTCAACACCATCATTGACCTGGTCCTATGGAAATCAAACACAGGGGAGGAGGTTCTACCGTAAGCTATACAACCTAGTGGAGATCCATAAAGTACTCAATGCATAACAATAAATAGTAATAGTCAGAATCATTAATCATTGATAACAAGATCAAGTAGTGAGCATATGATCATTCGATTAGATATATCAATGGATAGAAGAGTTCATGAATCATATAATCATAAGAGGTTACCATAATCATGTTGGATTGATAAGCATGATTCACTTATTATCATCATTCTTATATCACTTGTACATATTCTTTGTGCTTGTATCTTTCACTTAGATTAGGTGACTTTGGGTACATTTAACTTGTGGGGATTTTACGCCGAGCAAATAATACAATCTTGTGCAACCAATGAGTGATCAAGCCATGATTAAGGGAGCGACCCTTCACTTGTAAGCACTTTGCATGGGCTGGCCACCCTCCCTTTATCTCTTTACCTTTCTTGCTTTAATCTCTTTATCAAATCATAACTCTTTCATTCAATAAGGGGATTGGATCAATGTACAGATCAATAACAAGACAATTGATATGGTCACACAACAATTCAATCAGTAGGAATATGCATAACACAATCATAGAAAAAATCTAGATCAAATTAGCAACCAATATGCATTCTAGTCAGGGTTCGGTCGATCGGTCCTCAGTGGTCGGTCGACCGACTTTTGGGCACCGGTCGACCGATATCTGGGCACCGATCGACCGGTTGGCCTTAACACAATACAATGGTTCTCAGTCTGGTAAGTCTTGAGCACCGGTCGACCAATATCTCTGAATCGGTCGACCGATAATACTTAGTCTAAAAAAAGAGCTTCGGTCGGCCGATCGGCCGACCTATAAAAGGCTCGGGAGGAATGATCGGTCGACCGATCTCTATCGATCGGTCGATCGATTTTCATATCACCGGTCGACTGGTCTTTATCGATGGTCGATCGATTTTCATATCACCGGTCGATCGATATTCTGGATCGATCGACCGATCATCGTGAAAATAGAGTCCGATTTTCAGCGATTTTCAATTTAAAAATGTAATCAATGCATACAATCAATCATCTAAGTATGGAGAACTAATATAGAACACATCCATAGTCATAAGGAATCACAAAACATGAATAAAAAACAAGAACACAACCAATCCTTCCTTTTCCCTATCGTTTCAATAATCAAGAACACATTGCAAGATAAGAACCCTAATTCTACCCTATTGCTAATTAGGTTATGCAGGAGGATTTCGGATTCACCCACCTTCTTCTGGAGTGATTCTTGCTTGAAGCCTTTCCGATCACCGATAATCATCCTCCCCTTGCCGTTCTCCACTTAAGAAGTATTCCGATTGGAAAAAGAAGTAAGGGGATGGTGCTGAAATCAAAAGGGAGTGCAGAAATGAGAAGGAACCTAGAAGAACCTTGCTGAAATTTCCTTGCCTTTACTGGATGGATTGTGCTCGGGGAAGAAGAAATGAGTGAGGGAGAGGTAATGAGTGGCTAGGGTGTGCTTAAGGCACTAATACCATTTTATAGGGTAGCTTTAGGGCCTAATAAGCTAATTGAGCTTCCACATGGGCTGTGGTTTCTAGTTTTTAAAACTTAATTTTATATATGTATATTTTTTTTAACTAGGTGTTACAAATACTATTTTTTTTAAGTGACAAGCACCCATTGTCAAATTGTTGGATTCAATAGAATTTTATTGTTGGATTCCTTCAATAGTGGTTTATTTGATGGAATCGTTAGCTCCATGTTATTTTATTATGTTTTTAAGTGGTTTGCTCCCTGTTATTTGAAGAAACCTCCTTTTCAGTTAATCTTTTCTTTAGCAGAAATGAATGTTAGATACCAAATCAAGTCTTTCAATAAGTTTTTAAGTTGATATTATGTATCGCCTTTTTTTCGAAGAAAGACTATCAAATAATTCTCAATCGTAGAGTCCTTATTACGAAACTTCATGTAAAAAAAAGAAAAAAAAATGGAAGTTGATATTAATTAGCCAAATAAAACAAAGTTTTAAGTTGGAACCGACGAAAATATACAAGTTAATGATTGATTTATCCAATGGAAAAACTTCGCCATGTTTGTAATAAACATACAAGTTGAAAATTTTATTAACATCATGTGCATTTAGTCTCCATTATCTATTTCACGTTTATCTCAAGAATTGGGGGTCGACACCCGCGAGCAAAAGGATCAAATGATCAAAACTATTTAGTTAGTGCCAAGACACTGTTTGATAAGTACAAAAAGTAAATTATTGAGTGGTGAATAGCGTTTTTATCGAGTAAAAAATGTTAGTATAAACGTTGGATAAATACAATTTTAAGTTGTGTTTAAAGGTTTAAGTGCGAAATGTTATAAATTATTTTCACTAGCTTACACAGCAGTTTCATATTTTATTTATTTTATATTGCCATTCTTTATAAAACAAAAAATTTAATTATTAATTTTTTATTTTATATTGCCATTTTTAATTTTTTAATATATCACATACTTGATTTTACTTACAATCCAAATCATTTTTTATTTTAAATTAATCAATATTTTATATTAAAAGGTTTTAAACAATATTGTTATTTAAAATAAATTTTATAAATTATTTATTATGAATATGACGTGTATAGTAATGCTTGGAAATTATATTATTATGTTCATTCTCATCATTATATAAAAATACACTATTTCAATCACTATTTTTACCACATAGTTTTTGTTAAATTTATAATAACTAATACATATTTTCTAATTAAATTATTATCCTCTAATTGAATGGTTATCATCTAATCCAACAACTAATTTTCTGAACGATGCATAAAAAAAGAAGTTATCATTTCAGTACATGCACTCGAACCTACCTACCGAGCCTTAATGCGTCCAGACCTTTTTTTTTATGAGAGACTAGAATTGGAATTAACATGAAGAGATAATAAGTAATGAAATATAGAGATAATAATTAAGAATAATTAAGGATATATATATTTATTATGAATAAAAATATAATGAAATATAAAAAAATCAACATGTAATTTTATTATAAAATAATCAAGTACAATGTTAAAATTTTAATATACAAATCAATAATGAGAATTCTAAGTATTTGTGATAAAAATTAAATGATATAGGAACTTATAAAAGATTGAAATAATAAAAAAAATTAAATTTAAATATCATGTGAAAAGTAAAAAAAGATATTGAGAGGAGAGCGGACTTTTATATGAAATTTAGTATAAAATAATAATACATCTATTCAAAGATAAATAGATCTCTAATTAATTTCTTCTAAAAGCTATTTTATTAGGAAGGCAGAAAAGTTCCTTGTGATAAATAGAAGGATCAAGTTGAAGATATGGTGTGTTTGGATGGAGGTTTAGTAGCAATAGGTTGGGTTTAACTAGGGTTGGGGTGAGTTTAAAAATTCTTTTGGATACAATTGCTAAAAATTTAATTAAGGTTAAGTTAGTATTCATAAGCTCGATATAAAATTAAATCCAGCAAATTGATGATTTTGGAGGGGTTAAAATAAAAGTTTCAATTCTATTCATATTTCTTTTAATTTAAATAAAAAAATAAAATTTTATTAATGATAATAAAAATATTTACTGAATTTAACCTTCCCTAATTCATATAATTATATTTTGTATCCAACTAAATCAGGACATTCCATTAACTTATATCTAAGCTTATATTTTATATAAAACTTGACCACATAAATTTATAAACTCTTACTCCACTGTCCTAATTCGTCCCTTTATGATTAAATTATCAAACAAAACCCAAGACTGATATATACTTTAAAACGACAATGATTTCCCCATGTTCACCATAAATTTTGATTCATACAAAGAAAAAAAATCCCCCATAAATCATTTTTAAATGTCTTTAGTGTTATGCAATCAATAAAAGGAATCCAGTTTTTTTTTTAAAAAAAATTTTCCTCAACTCTGTATTAAAGAATACGATCTAGAAAACTATTAATGCCTGTAACAATTATTGACAAAAATATAAGCCAAGGAGCAGTAACACGTAAAATTTTAAACAGATAATTTTAACGAATTATAGAAAATATATAATTCAAAGGATTGTAACTGTGTTTCCCCAAGGTTCGATATTTTGATCGATTTTTTTGAAAGTTGGAGCCCACGTTTTTAATGAACGAAGATGTAACGTCCTCAAAATTTGGCCCCAATTTGATTGTCGAATTCTGGCGGCGTTACTTTAAACTTTATCTAATTTCATAAAACTTTCGCAGCGGAAACATATTCATAAATAAAACATAAAATATCATTTTTCATAAACAGCGGAATACTTCGTAAGTGAATAAAATCCCCAGATACATAACTGGCCCATGGGCCTAATAGGCTCTAACGTACACCCCATAGGGGATTCATCATACATAAATAAGTTTAAGTGGAGTACATGACTCAATAAGGCCCATAAGCCATATATAAATGACTCTACAAGAGTTCAACATGACGACATAATGAAAGGAAGATAACTTAGGTCGTAGTCCGACTCGTCCATGTGCAACGTCTTCGTCAAGAGGCCCTCACGTCGAACCTAAGTCTCAACCATACCTGCACGAATTCATGGGGTGCAGAAAATTTCTCTCGTTATAGTATGTTGAGGCACATGCATGCTATGATCTTACAACCTAATTCTATATGTAATGGCATATGCATGTCATCATTATAAAACATAAGTCATATGCATGCTATGTGCTACTTATTCATACTATATGACATGTAAGCATATCATCATGGCAAGATGAGATAACATATAACATCATAATATTTAGATCATGTATATCATAACTTATCATCATTCTTATCATTATGCTATTACATATCATGATCTTATCTTACTTTACTTGGTCATCTTTGTTCATGACGTCATATGATGTGACAAGTGGACATTCATATTGCATCCTCATAGGTGCATACTTCTTCATACATCTTTATCATCTTTAACTTTATGTTTCAAGTCATTCATCATTCATCTTTTCGTCTTTTATCTTTACTTAGATAATTTTTTATCTTGTCGATTGAGAAGGATGATGGCTCATAAATTATAACCTTCACATGTAGGTGAGGTCATAACCCTCTCTTGTAGGAGAGGTCATTACCCTCATTCGTCAATGAGGTCATTACCCTCATTCGTCAATGAGGTCTTCTCCCATCCGTCGGTGAAGTCTTACATATAGGGTATCGATTGGTCCCGAGTCATAAAAATGTCACACCTTCATCAATCTGCCTTTTAATCATGTTCATCAATACATACAATCATTCACACATGTTGCATGTTTTAATCCTATTTAAGGTCATAATATCTTCAAATCATGCTAAGTGTGGACATTCAAACATAACTAATCATCCCTCAGAACGGTCGACCATTTTGGGTAACGATCGACCACTGGTCTTATATCGGACGACCGATCGGATCATCGGTCGATCGTTATGGTTCTTTCGGATGACCAAAATGGGTATTCGATTCGTTCGCTAGTCACAGAATGTGACGACTCTTAGAAATGAACGACCGCTCGTATATCGGTCGACCATTATGGATCTTTCGGACGATAAAAAATGGACTTCGGTTCGTCCGCTAATCACAGAATGTTTCGACTATTTTGGCTACACATATCGGTCGATCGTCTTAGGTATCGGTCGACTGGTACTTAACTTTTTGGACGACCGAATCGAAATGTTCGGATGACCGCTAATCACAGAATATGTCGAGTTTCTCGACTACACATATCGGACGACCGTTAATGTATCGATCGACCTTTACATAGCTATCGGATGACCAAAATAAGGTGTTTGGTCGTCCGCTAATCACAGAATGTGTTTGCCCTTCCAGAACAGTCGACCGATACGGAATCGATCGTCCGTTCTGGGACGGCAGACACTCGATTTTACAAGGTTTCTTTCTCAAATCTTTTATACACTAACATATTGAACAATTCTTGACTTCCAAACATCATATAAGATATTTCTTAACATTCTAATCATGATTTCCACATAAGGCATTCAACATGCTAATCACACTTATAAAATATACTTAAGCTTTACAAGAGTTTATAATGAACTAATATAAGTGATAATGAACATCATAATCCTAAACATGAGTAGCAATATGACAATAAACATAGTAACAATACATGAAGCATCTTGCATTCAAATTATGATTAGCAATGATATAGTGCACTAATGAAACATGTAGCATGAAATGCATAATTTCTAATCATACTTTATTAAGATTTAGTGTGGTCTTAAAATCCCTTAATCCACACAACATATATTATTAAGGGGTGATTATGTTTAGGATCCTCTCAAACATATTTTACTTAGTTTATGTCCTAATTTCTATACTTCTTCATTCTTCCTCTAGCTCCAAAGACTCTAATGAGACTGCCATGATGATTAAGAAAGAAAAAGATGAACTAATATCTTGCTAATAACCCAAAAGAAGAGAGGAGACGTCCATGCTTGCTCTACCTTCAACTAGGATACTTGCTATTGTCCAAAAGGTAAGAGAGAGACTTATCGTAGCTTAATGGAGAGGTGGTCAAGAGAGATAGAAAAAAGGATTGTTGTAGCTCCTGGCCCTCCTTGCTGTCGTGTGGAACAATGAGGGAGAGAGATAGAGTATGGGGTCTTTTTGGGGTGCTGGCCGACAGGTATGGGGTGGGGAGTTAAAGAGGGTATTGCTTTTAGATTAAAATAATCCATGGTGTTTGGGCTTCCTGGGCTGAGGGCGCTAGTGGGCTTGTTTGTTTGTTTCTTTCCTTTTTTTTTTTGTACTGGATATTACAGGAGAAGTATAGAACATTATTTAGAACTAATATATAACACAATTTGTTTAACTTTGACTTATCATTATATAACTATTATACTATTATATTTAGTAATCATAGGTGATAGAAGAAATGTGGATAAATTATACGAATGATCTTCCAACTTTGAGTCGATTTTTAATTAATGCCCCAACTTCAATTTATAATCAGAATATGTCTCTCGTCTTTTATTTTCTTACACGATTAGTCCTCTTGACCGATGATAGTGGGTTTCTCGATTGTCTTGCATACGTGGTCGACACGTCAGTCATTTCTCTTACATCCACGTCATTTAAGTCATCCATGTCATTTAACGCTCCAAAGCAGGTAAATTACACGGATCATCCTCCAACTTTGAATCGATTTCTAAATAGTTCCACAACTTTGATATTATTGCACAATTCATCCACTTGACCGGTAAGAAATAACCTCCCGATTATCTTGTGACGTGACATAATAAAATATAATAAAAAATTTTAACTAGCTGACATCACACAATAAAAAATATTATAAAAATTTCAAAACGCGAATGAGTTGGCAGAAGAGGGGTGTCGGCCCCCTCTCCAATGCGAGCTTGCATATGGGGTGTCAGCCCCCCTCTCCAAGCTCGCCCACTGGCGAGCTTCGCACAAGGGACGTTAACGTCCCCTCGTGAGTTCGTCGGTGCTTTTATCATTTTTATTTTTTTATAGTATCTCAACTTTGAGTGGTTTAGGATCGTCGACGAGCTCGCGAGGGGGCGTTGACGCCCATTGTGCGAAGCTCGCTAGCGAACAAGCTTGGAGAGGAGGGTCGGCGTCCCCTATGCCAACTCGCCAAAGGGCGAGCTTAGAGAGGGGGGCCGACACTCCCCCTCTGTCAGCTCGTCCATGTCCTTAAATTTTTATAATATTTTTTATTATATGATGTCAATTAGTTAAAATTTTTTATTATATTTTATTATGCCACATTGCAAGATAATCGAGAGACTATTATTTATCGATCAAGTGAATGAATCGTGCAATAATATCAAAGCTGGGAGACTATTTAGAAATCGATTCAAAATTGAGAGACGATCCATATAATTTATCTGGTTTGGAGCATTAAATGACGTGAATGACTTAAATAATGTAGATAAGAGAGAAACGACTGACGTGTCGGCCACGTATGCAAGGCAACCGGGAAACTCATTATCATCGGTCAAAATGACTAATTGTGCAAAAAAATAAAAAAATGAGAAACGTTTTGATTATAAATTAAAATTGAGGAATCAATTGAAAATCGACTCAAAGTTGAGGAACCATTTATGTAATTTACCCCAAAAATGTTCTAAGAGAACCTAAATAATTTCATTAAATAATATTTTCTAAACATTTAATTTTATTTCTAGTTAAAACTACTTACATACCAACTTAAAAAAAACAGTTTATATCAACACAATATTTTTCTTTCAAGGCTAAAATGCTCAATATAATTGATCTATGCTGCGCTCCCTCAACAGTAAAATCTATTTACATAATTGTTGTTTTCATATATACTACAGTACCCGAAATAATGGGAGCTTTATGCTTATTTACAGGTAAAAGAGATTATTCTGTTTTCTTCTCATATTTCTTAAAGATATCAATGATAACTGGCCACTGAAGCAGCGTCTCTTCATCTCAGAACTCCTGGGGAAACTTCCTCACGGTCTTCATTCTTCGGTTGGAAACGACCGTAATTCTCTGATCCTGAAGCATGTTCATACTGGGCGCGAGCAGCCGAGTATATCGATCAAAATACAGCAGCTGCTTCATCAGGAGAGCAAATTCACGGGGGAATTTCAATCCGTAAGATTCACTTACCCTGACCTGAACAAAAAAAGGGAACACCATAAATTTAATTAAGCAGGATTAGAGCGCGAAAGAAAGAAATAGAAAGCACTCAATTTGTATTGTCAGTTCTTCCTGTTGTCAAGGGCTTATGATAATGTAAATTTTCAGAAATATATGCAAGCAATCATTACACCTGAAACCATCTCATCGATTGAAGTTTTATGTTTTAGGAGTTAACCATGGTATCCAAAAGTTCATACTAGAATCCAGTTCAAGGTAAACATCTCCCAACAGTTATTGATTACTTGATTGAAACATTTCAACAGACACAGTTAAACCACAATAAACCTACTCACCACATCAAGGAACAATGCATTCATCTGTCTTTCATCAAAAACAACATTAGCAGAAACAGCAGCTGCATCTGGTCCTCTAGCTGTTGCAACAACAATTTCGGTATCCAAGTCCTGAAATACCAGAGACACGAGTATGATGATACATCAGATATGAAAACAGTATACAACAGTTAATTTCCGAATTCAGCTCAATTATATATTGTGGACCAGCTTCATATCATTTTTTTATTGGTTTCAAAGTATAGTATGAGTAAGAACCATGAAATGGATACTAATGTTTATTTCAATAAACGGAAACGATATGTGATATGTTATTAATGGTTTTCTTTCATGACTCCTGACTAGAGAATAACATGTGATGTCCTTTTTAGAAACCATGAAATGGTTAACAATACAAGATAAGATGAAAATGAAATAAGAAGTTACGAAAAAATAAAGCCAGCTTATTTTATCTTTTTGAACACAAATCTTTCTATCTTCATAAGGTTGTAATTTAATGAGTGCAGCTTTGCTACAAGTTTCTCATTCATTAGTAATGAGGTACAATTACCTGTATTGATTTGCATGAAAGAAATTACCTGAATTGATGTAAATATTTTCTCCAGGTCTCTTGCAAAGGCTTCAATATTCACATTCTTATCTGTAGCGCCCATTTCTGTTAATGACGATGCCATTGCTTTGTAATCTTCATCTGCGAAGGATGCCAAAAAGACCTCCATCGCAGCCCATGTCTTTGGAGATATACGCCCAACAATTCCTAAAATATAAATGTCTTTTTAATACGGGTATCAAAACTTATATGTTTTTCTATTAGTCAACAAATTATGTCATGTTGACATAATACCACATAATTAAACATAGTAACAATCCCCAGTAAGAAAAATCTAGTAAAAATCAGCCTCTCCCACAGTTGTCAAAATCAATTTGAAATAGATAATGCCTCTTTGACAAGGCAACATTTAATTGTGACATAACTGAAGGTTGATCATTCGGTGAATCAACATCTACTATTGATCAACAATGAGAAGCATGCCTCAGTGCTTCCATTTCTTACATGCTGTATCAAGTTTGAAAATGACTCTGTACATGCGTACACAAATTTGTTTTTGAAATGGTCATGCGTGCACAATTTCCTTTTTTTAGAGGAATGCATGCACAATTTTTTGAAATGGACATGCACACACAATTTCCCTTTTTTTAGAGGAATGCATACACAATTTTAATTGCGCGCCTAACAAGAAAATAAAGATTGTGAATGGAAACCCTGAGGATAAGATATGCCACGAGTCAGCAAATTTGCGCAACTCAGCATTTTGTTTAGCTCAGTTTTCAACATTACTTAAATAAAAAAATAATTTCAAAATTTGAGCTCTCAAGTTTGTCAATTAAAACATTAGATTCAAAACCCCCTTTAAATAAAAAAAATGGTGCTGAAAGAATACAATTGCTCAACTGAAAGAATATGGAAAAGTTATCAAATATAGTTATGATGACACAAAAACTATAGATATATGATGAATTAATAAATAAAGATCATCAACAACATTATCTGCAACTGACACACATCCTCTGTTAATAGCTAGGAAGATAACCAGATATTGTTTCATGTTGCAATTGATTTTTTATCATCACCAATAGCAAGTTAAATTTTGGAAGCACTGTAGTAATGTTTATCCTAAAGCTATTTCACAATTCGGGCAAGCATATACTGCACAGGCTAATAACAGAAACGATTCTTTACTAGTTAGAAACAAAGTAGGCAATTTCATCATGTTCCGCATGATTCATAGTCAACAGCAACGAACAACCTGAATGTAAAAAAAGGACAAAAGACAATGGAATCATATCAAAATCAAGATACTGTCAACTGGGACTGACTTTATTTCTGGCATCATCTTGTAATTCCATTTTCTATCAAAATCAATTCTATGTAACCATCCCTTTGCTTTTTCAAAATAAAGAGTAAAGATATTTTCATTTTTGTTTATGATACAAGTTATCAGATTATTGCAAAAAAAAAACCACATTGTTCCATAAAGAGCAAATAATATTAATGACTAGAGTATGTACCAAATCAAATATATGCAATAAACTATAAGCCAGAAACTTGCCAGCTCTTGTTGTGAGCAGACTCAGCAAAATAGTGAAAATTTCATACTTGTTTAGTAGAAAAATTACCAGAAGCAACTATTCAGAGTTGTCATCATATAAAATAATGAACGAGATTAATTCTTCGGGTCATTTAATGGGATACATACCAAAATCAAGAAATCCAACACGACCATCACGAAGCATCCACAAGTTTCCGGCATGCACATCTGCATGGAAATTGTCACAACCAATCAAGCTTCCAAACCTAGGCATCAAAGACAAAAGAAGACTCAGTAAGCATACCTAATCTGATTTCCTATATAATGAAGATTTTCAAGAATGTCCTTAAACGTAAATGACATACACCAAAGGTTTAATTGAAAGATAGATATCTAATGAGTCTAACTAGTGTTAACAAACCAATGGAAGCTTACCAGACATTAAGGGCAGTTACTAAAGCTAGCTCAGGATCAGGAACTAGAGATCTTATTGAATCCAGATCAGTGAGAGGCACTCCATAAAGTCTTTCCAATGTCATTACACGACGAGTGCTGCAGTGTTGATAAACTTTTGGGGCTTTGGCCTGCCTTTCAAGCCCCATATTCTCCAAATATCTCCGGAATGACTCAATGTTTGCAGCTTCCTTTCGGAAATCGACTTCTTCAAGCATTGATTCCTTTATATCTTTGATGATACCTACCTAGTGTATAAGCATGCGATGTCAAAGCAAATCTCTCTTTTTTTTTTTTCTTGAGAGGCAAAAGGATGACTATCGAATTATAGAATCATCCATATGTATATTACAATGGAAGTAAAACAGTACAAGTGAGGGATCTAGGAAGAGAGCCAGTAAAAGGAAAAGAATGTAAAACAGCTACCCCACTTCCCACTCTTGAATGAGAAAGAAAACATGGTCAACTATATTATCAACAAGAGATCTTTCACCACAAAAAATGATGTGGTTACGCTGGAGCCCAAGCAACTGCCAAAAAGGACACTAGCAGTGCCCTCCAACTCTGGCTGCCTCGACTTCCTCCATAGAATGCTCCTCAATAAATGAGGTGGCCAACATTGGTTAACATGTTTGTTCACTTGAACCTTGTTCTCTTAGAAAGAGTTTGACTGTTATTAATATCTCTTTCTGGCAATTATACCTTCTCTAAGTAATAAAATGGTAAATCAATTGTTTCGATGCATGAATCAAAGTTAAAATAATCATGGTCATTTTTCTTTTGAATTTCATTTTTAATGAGTAGCAGATGAGCAAGCCTAAAAAAACCTTAAAAATTAATAGGACGTTCTATCATGATCACAACTCTGGTAAGCCTCTCCTCAAAAAAAAAAAAAAAAACTCTGGTAGGCCAGGGAAAGGGAAGTTTACAGGCTGGAGCTCTAAGTTCATGTCATTAATTAATAAAGTTGTATGATTGCAAAGATGACAGGTCTGAGGTACCTAAAGATCATATTTGATAACAGAAGATAACCAGAAACTCATGACAATGCTCAAGAAAGTTTATACCCAGACTACAGTTCACATGAATCCAAAGTGTTCAAGATTTATCAGATAATGCATCAAACCATCAACCGAACAACATAAAATCATTCTTCACTTAGGATCATAAAAGATGTCAGCGTTAAAATGAAAAAAAATTGCACCTCTTGTGAAACAGTGTGGGCTGGTCATTAAATATCCTTTGCCAAGCCTCATAAGAGTTCCAATCTATCAGATATTATACAATAAAAGAAATATGAAGGATATTTATTATACACATACCAGTGATGTTCGACGAAGCTCAGGGTTTACAAACTCCAAGATGCGAGCAACAATGTAAACAAAATTCAGATCTGCAACCAATATATCTTCAATGCCAGGCTTTAGGACCTTTATCACAACTTCTTCTTGTGAATTTTTAAGCCTTGCACCATGAACCTATGAAAAGAATTGAAGGTATCAATAGAAATCTCTTTTAGACAAAAAATTATATTAAATCTTAAAATTAGATTATTCTAAATTTATCTGTTACCTAACCTGAGCTATGGAGGCTGAGGCAATCGGCACTGGATCAATATATTCATATACAGCATCTAAGGGCCTCTGCAATTCTTCACGTAAAATTACCTCAATTTCACTAAATGGAACTGCAGGAGCTCGATCAAAGCAGTTTTGAAATTCCTCAACATAGTCTGCAGGAAACAATGTCGGCGCAGATGCAACAAACTGTGCCATTAAAAGATCCACACATTAAAAATTTATGATACTTGTCAACATGCCACAGACTGTACGCAGTCAATTCTAGCAAACATGTGCGATAGGACAGGTGGAATCTCAGTTAGCATAGAAAGCTGCTAGGAAGGGTCTCGTGTATGAAGTACCAAATTGCTATATTCATATGTGACAAAAAAGTATATAATATCAAGTAACTACTAGTGTAGTTCTTCCTAATGAACAATTTATTCTGGTCATCGTATTGTTTTCTTACCTTTTGCACATTTAGATAAACATGTCCTTCATACCATCGGTATATGTACACATTGAAATTATCGTAGTAAGTTGGTTACTACCAGGCCCAAGCAACTGAATAACTCTTGGAATATACAACATGAAGAAGAAATGGATGGTGAACTTGGCATGAAGGGAATTGGACATCTCTCAATATCACCATGTTCTCAACAACCAATATCCATTTTTCAATGATGCTCTGATTTTTCTATTCAGTTAGTTCATGTATGACTACAAATATGTTGCATATTTGCCTTTAAGGAAGGGTATGTTTTATATAATGAGCTAGCATTGGTCAATCCTTATGGACAAACTATTTGCCGCCTTTTTTGTGTTTCCTTCCATCAATATAATACTACTCCATCTGAGCTTAAGTGTCAGTCAATTTCATAACATTAATAAGAAGATTGTTAGTCATTAATTTCAGTCATCTGTGGTTACACTTGTTACTACACATTATCTTTTCTTCTTTTCCTCATTTTGATTTGTACCAAAAAAGCCTGTTGCATAAATGGAAGAAAATTATTACTGTTGCAACAGTTAGCATCACATACCTGCCCCAACTTGATGTATGTAGCTCCCATTCGTTCAAACAATCTTCGCAGATAAATAGGAGAAAGTAATCCAAGTTGCAACTGAGATGGCAATCCAGATGATGAATTTGTTGTCTGCACAAAGAAAAGTGAAACACAGGTCAAATATAAAGTCCATAAAATCCAATTGTCATTTTATTCACAACATTCTAAAGAAAATACCACTTGAAATGTAAAGTAACATAGCTATACTTTGGAAACATCGGTAAGCCACTCCCCTCCAACCCCAATAACAGCCTGGATGCCTTGGGCTAGCCTAAAGGCACCTCTTGGCCCTGTGTTAATTGAGGTTTGGATAATGTCTTCAACCAGTTTGGGCAAGTTCTCCAAGCTGTCTGGACAAAAATCAATGAAAAAAATGAACATGAGCAAACTGATGTAATTTCTTACAACTTTTAACAAAAAGAGGTGTAGTTATTCATAAATACTTTGTAAACGAAAATGTCTCCATAAAAAATAAATAGAAGGATCAGTTTTTAAATGTTCTTTAAGAGGTATTTAAATTGTGTATTAGGGTAATGAAAGATTATGTCTAATCTTGTTTTGTTTCTCCACCAGTTAAAGAACAACTTTCCCCAAGATTGCATAAAACACATGAAAACTAAAAAGTGGCCATCATATACCTTGACAAGTAATTTTCATTAACTTCAATAGAAAATGTAGATTACTGAAGAATGTCATCCTCTCATCCATGCAATATGAAATCATTTAGTACATCGAAAACCAAAGAGCAAACCATTGTGATCCTTTCACACAAGGAAGACGATATGATCAAGGTTAAAGATGTATTCATGGGTAATGTTCATGAGACAAAAATGTAGGAATCAGAGATCATGCCCGTCATCGTGACTATTCACAACAAAACCCTGCGAGCATGCCTCAGCAAACTAATTTGGGCTTTGGAAGCATCAAATGAAATCTGCTAAGTTTCAAAATAATCCATCTAGGTGAATACTTTATAATTATATATAAATGCCCATCATCTAGAATGCGCAATCGCCTAATCCATATCAGGTGGTAACGGAATTCCTTTTATCCATTTTATCAACTAAACAACCTCAATCTCCTGCCAGAATATCAAGCTGCCTCATACTCCACAAAGATGGTTCTTGACAATGCCTCCAAGACAGTCCTCTTTTTATCAAAACCTATAGCTATGAGCATTTGGCTTAACAGAGGCCCATCAACATAAAAAGAAGCAATGATGCGTGCTTAATTATTTCTTGTCCAGTCATTACATCGAATACCTTGTATGCGTGTGGAAATATCCTGGGTTTGCGAGTATCTAGCAGAAACGGAGGAACCACGCAAACGATGACAATTGCCGAACCTCTTCAGCGGCAACGAGATGCCCTTGCACCTTCTCCATCCGGCCAACTGCAACAACACCCAAAAAAAAAAAGAAAAAATCAAACCAAAACCACGATGGCTCCACTAATCTTGCAAGTTTCAACACCTCATAGTCGATCAACAGTAAATATATATATATATATATATATATATAATATATATAGAAAAAACAACAGTAAGAACTAAGAAGCTCATGAACACGAACGTTCGACAAGTGGACCGAAAGAAACCTTGGAGTGGTCGAAGAGAAGAGGAGGGAACCGAGGAGGCGCAGCGCACCGAATGGCCGACATCGCCATGGACGACGATTAGCTCTGCCTCTTGGCCCCCTTCTACGATTTGCCCTTCCGCGTTTTCTCCTGGGAGAGCGCACGATCACTGCCTCGTGTTGTGCGGCGGTAGCAGCTGCTTCCGCTCTTTTCTGGTGGCGGGGATGGGTGGGAGCGCTGCAAGCCACGTCTCCTCCTCCTCCCTCTCTTGTGTAAACCCCAGCCCGAGTCCAAACTCACCGAGCCCGAGCCGGTTTAAATAATTAATTCCTTTTAAATAAAATGAAACTGTCCAACGAGGTCAAAGAAAACCCGTCTCAGTCCTTCCCGATTCCCTCGCTCTCTTCCCGCCGCCGCCTCCTCTTCTTACCGCCTGATCGTCACAAACGAGAACGCCCAAGTCGTCGGACATCACCAAGGAAACTCGGCTGAATCCATTTGTTGGTGAGTACACCTCCTCAATATTCTGTGCGTGGATTGATATTTTTTCCTTTGTTTTTTCCCTGTTTAGTAATGGTCGAAGAGCTTGAATCTGAGTTTTTGGAATGTGATTTGTAGTATAAGATGTGATCCATTTACTGTTCCTTTGCTCGTGTGTCTATCGAGCCTGCTATCTTTTTTTGTGTTCCAAAATCTTTTCGAACAATATTTTTTCTAAGATTTTTTTCTTTTGAAAAGATGCATAAATTTTCGAGCAGATCACGGTGCTCGTTTAATCCAAAACTATATTTTTTAGGAAAAAAGCGAAACAGTGCAGACGATATGTAAGTAACTTTTTGTGGTCTAAATGAATTGAAAGTTCATAATTTTGCTGTAAGACCAAACCAAAGTTGCATACTTCGTGTGTGATATGTTTGATCAAATTTGTGATCCATTATCATAAATGTGTGTGCTGTAAACTTTTGAGTTATGTAGATTTTGTAATCCAAAATTTTCCTTCTTTATGTATTATTAGGCAAAATATGAAAGCAGGTAGAAAGAATTTGATGAGGACGGCCTTCAAAGAGGATACATTCTCACTCCAAGAAGGTCAAAGTATTATGCAAGTTATATCTCTCAGAGGTTCCAATGTCATTGAGGTAAAATGATGATATTTATATCTAAATGTCATAAAAAGTACATATGCAAATACAACAACAACAACAACAAAGCCTTATCCCACTAGGTGGGATCGGCTACGTGGATCATACGACGCCTCGTTGATCCATGTTCATGAGATTCGACAGGGTTTTACGCTGGTTGTCGGGGCCTAATACAACCCTCCTCCTTTATCCGGGCTTGGGACCGGCTATAAAACATAGGCGGAGTTAAAAAGTACATATGCAAATACCGTTCCAAAATTGCACAGGGATGATAAGTATCTAACAATGTCAGAAACTTAACTTTATGCTCCATTCGTGAACACCAACGGATGAAATCATTGTTAGAGAATTTATTGTTGTGAAAATTCATCTGATTCATTGTTGTTCCAAAATTTATTGTTGTGAGAATTAATACGATATATCTGTATATGTGCTCTACAAATTCGATATGACCCTTAAAAAATGATCAATTTGAATATACAACCTTGGACAAATAACAGGTTTTTCAGGATTCAACATTTATGTGTGTCATTTCGAAGACCGATTCGGTTTCTTGTTTGTAGAACTCATGTCTTTTACCATTTGTAATTCACTAGGTCATGGATGGTAAGGGTTCAAAATCTCTCGCAATATTCCCAGCCAAATTTCAGAGGAATGTTTGGATCAAAAGAGGTGATTGCTACTTACATGTAATTCAAATTGGGTTGCTAGTTCACTTTTTATTGTATCATAAGAAAAACAATATTTGAAGATTTAATTAAGAATTTCTTTTGAGGAGAAATTAAGAATCTCTTATATCAACACACATTACTGCAACGTATAGGAAGTTTTGTTGTGGTGGATGAAAATGGAAGGGAGAAAGCTCTAGAGTCTGGTAGCAAAATAGCATGTATGGTTTTACAAGTTCTATTCCATGACCAAGTTCGGGCACTTGAAAAGTCTGCCGGATGGTGAGTTCTCTTGTTGATTGTGAGAATAACCTAAACTTCATAAAAGTTAAATTGATATTTTTGGAGTTGTTATGCATATTAGAAGCTAGTGAAGAAAGAATAATTTTATTCACATTTGACATGAAAATTTCAATTTCTTCCGGTTTTCAAATCTTTTAAACTATCTGTCTCTTAGTGCATTGCTATCAATGGTACAACTTTCCATCATGAAAGGAATCATGTTATTAATTTCTTTCTGTAAATTAGAACAAAAAGGATCATTTTGCTATATGAAAAGTATGTATGGTTTGTAGTATTATACATATTCTAAAATATGAATATTTGAAAATAGATACTTTTGAGGAGCATTGGGTTTTTCTGTTCCTTTTTTCTTTTTTTTTCTTTTGAGAAGCCATGAGCTTCAAGCGCACTTTTATTTTATAGCTTTAAAGCTATGAACCTCGCTCAGTGTTATTTTTGGATCTTCCTTCAAAAAGGATCCGTAGTAGTTTACTGCAAGGTCATTGTAATGTCTCACATTCAATTGCCTGGCATGCTAACATCATTGTTTGCGATCTTCTGGACTATGTTGATCAATTTTCTGTATGTACTAGGCCCAGATTATTTAAAAGCACTCAAGTGGATGATGAGTTGCAACAAGCAAACTCATATTGTCAAGAAGATTCGGATGATGATGATGGCCTTCCACCTCTTGAAGCAAACATGAATAGAAATAGACCTGCTCAGTTGAATTCAGAGATCGAGTCGGATTCAAATTCCGATTCAGATATTGAATATGACACAAAAAAAAAGAGATGCAAGTATGTAATGAATAATTTCACTCAGCTAATGGAGAGAACATGACATTTTCTTTCCTGAGTGGTCCTTTTGTTGGCCTTCTTGCAGATTGCTCAGATAAAGGTATATAATAGCTAAGTATGGTTTCTCAATAAAATGAGACTTCAAGAAATGTCATTTCCACATATCCTATTACAAATTAATAATGGTTTTATTGGTTTTGTTGTGGCAGTTAAAGGGGGAGAAGCGAGAGACTTTTAGAATTAAATTATTAGAGGAAAGTGTGTGAGAGTTAGAAGGAGATGCTAGTATCATGTGGGAGAATGTGACAAAAAATGTTGAAATGGTTGCTAAAGTCATTTTAGGAGAATAAAAAAGTTTTGGACCACGAGATAAGGAGACTTGGTGGTGGAGTGAGGAGGTCCAAGAAAAGGTGCGTAATAAGAAGAATTGTTTCAAGGCGATACACTTGGACAATAGTTCTGACAATTGGAAAAAGTATTGTTTGGCGAAAAGGGAGGCTAAGAAGGCAGTTAGTGATGCTCGTGCTAAAGCATATGAGGGGTTTTATAAGGAGTTAGGGACAAAGGCTGGTGAACAAAGGATTTGCAAGATTACAAGGAATAAAGAGAAGGAGTCGAGAGATTTGGATCAAGTAAGATGCATTAAAAATGAAGTTGGCAATGTTTTAGTTATTGAGGGAGATATTAAGAACAGATGGGAAGAGTATTTCTATAAGCTATTTAATGATGGATGTGAAGGTTCCCGTTGTGATTTGGAGGACTTGATAGTTAGCGAATGTGAGCTTAATAGATCATTTTATCGTAGAATTAGAGTCTCGGAGGTTAGCGAAGCTCTTAAGAAAATGGAGAATAGTAAAGTCGTTGGACCGGATGGTATACCGATTGAAGTTTGGAAATGTTTAGAAGAAAAATGTGTGTTGTGGTTATGTAAACTATTTAATGAGATTTTACGGTCGAAAAATATGCCTGATGATTGGAGATTAAGTACATTAGTTCCTATTTACAAAAATAAATAGGATATTCAGAATTGTGCAAATTATAGAGGGATTAAATTTATGAGTCACACAATGAAATTATGGGAAAAAGTGATTGAACATAGATTGAAAAGGGTGACTAGTATTTCTGAGAGACAATTTGGGTTCGTGTCAGGAAGATCCACTACAGAGGTGATTTATTTACTAAGGGGGATGATGAAGAAGTATCGAAGTAGAAGAAGAGACTTACATATGACTTTCATTGACTTAGAGAAGGCGTATGATCGAGTACCAAGAGATGTACATTGGAAAGCCTTGTAAAAGAAGATGATGAGTGTTGTCTACATTAAGGTAATACAAGATATGTACGATGAGACATTGACTAGGGTTAGGACACTCGGAGGTGAGACAAATGAATTTTCTATAGGAATTAGTCTACATCAAGGATCAACTTTAAGCCCGTATTTATTTAACTTAGTTATCGATACTATAACCGAGAGTATCACAGAGGAGGTACCTAAGTGCATGCTATTTGCGGATGATATAGTACTTTTAGCGGATTCAAGAGAAGAGATTAATACAAAATTGGAAATATGGAGAAATACGTTGGAGTCAAAGGGTTTTCGTTTAAGTAGAAATAAAATAAAATATATGCATTGCAATTTCACAAATAAACAACTTAGAGACGATTTGGAAGTTAGGTTAGGGGAGGATATAATTTCTCAAGTGACAAAGTTTAAATATTTAGGATCAATTGTAAGACA
This sequence comes from Pontederia crassipes, assembly GCA_030549335.1. Lineage (NCBI taxonomy): Eukaryota > Viridiplantae > Streptophyta > Magnoliopsida > Commelinales > Pontederiaceae > Pontederia > Pontederia crassipes. The sequence goes on from CM060190.1 coordinate 46,556,260, forward strand.
AGATGGTGAGATTGATGACGATGTTAATCATAGAATTCAAGCTGATTGGTGTAAGTGGAGGAAAGTCACTGGAGTTCTTTGTGATAGAAAAGTACCTAATAAAGTTAAAGGAAAATTCTATCGTACTGCTATAAGACCGACACTGTTATATGGTAGTGAATGTTGAGCTATGAAGGGATAACATGAACGTAAAGTGGGGGTAGCCGACACGAGGACGTTGAGATGGATGTGTGGTCATACAAGATTAGATAAGATTAGGAATGATCATATACGTGAGCGAGTCGGAGTGGCTCCTATTAGTGAGAAAATGATAGAGAATCGTTTGAGATGGTTTGGTCATGTGCAGAGAAGATCATTAGATGCGTCAGTAAAAAGAGTAGATCAAATAATATGGAGTCCGATTAAAAGAGGGAGAGGGAGGTCAAGGCGGACACTTGGCGAATTAATAGAGCAAGATCTATTGATGAATAATATACCGAAAGATTTGATTACTAATAAAGCGGAATGACGTCGTATGATCCATGTAGCCGACCCCACCTAATGAGATAAGGCTTTGTTGTTGTTGTTTATTGTTGTTGTTATTCTGGTTGGTATTGTAAAAGTTGTAGCTTATCTTGTAGTCAATGAACCAACAATGATCCACTTGCAAAGGAGTTATCATACCATTAATATCTCAACTATCTCTTGTAGATACTATAGTAGAAGTTAACTAGCTCGATCATTAATATTTTTTTATTATTAGATCTGAACTGCATGTTCTTTCCTTGATCTCATCTGTTGATTTATTTTTTTGGATGGATCCTGACCTTCATAATCGATATTCAAAATGCGCTCTTAATTATCTTTTTTACCAAGATCGTAACAGTTATAAATCCTATTAAATATCTGGATGTTGATGTTGCTTTGAGTGATCCTGTTCGTTGACTCTATAGCCCATCTCATTAACAACCCATTCACTTCCCTTTTCGGCTCAAGAATTATACTATTCATGTTACTTAACCGTTAACTCTTGAATAATAATACTTAGGCACCATTTGGCGGTACATTCTAGGAGAGTTTTTAGTAGACTATAATGTTTTGAATAATTTAAAACTCTATTGTTAATGTTTGGTAAACAAACTTTTTTTAGGGTATCGAGGGTTTGGAAAAAAAGTAATACGCTTTCTCCTGAGGTGTACAACATTTGTTAAGGAGAGTTTTATAATTATTTACTTTTTACAAGATCGGTTTTAGTAGGGTTGGACACGAGCTAGGCTTCCACCAAAATAGGTCAAGCCTATTACAAAATAAAAATATTTAAATCTTAAACTTGTTTGATTAATTTTAATGTCAGACTTAGCTTATTAACTTGTCATGTCGATTATATACTAGATTAAATATAATAAATTTTATTTATTAAAAAATAATAAATATGAACTAAATAAAAAAGACGTCATTAATTTATTTTTTTGAACATATAAGAAAAATAGCAATATTGAATTCAAAATTGAAGATTAAAAATAAAAAATATATATTTTTAAATTATAAATAAAATATAATATATTAATATATTTTGATCTCATAGGTTATAAGGCTAGATCAATTAGTAAGAGGCTAAGTCTCTTTAAGAATATAAGTTTTTTTTATTTTCAGCTTGACTTATTTTAATAATAGATTAAGTCAAGTTAGATCAAAAATAGGTCGAACCACGGGACGGCTCGATTTATTTTCAGCCCTAGGTCTTAGGGTCTGAGTCGACAACCTCATTTGAAAGAGAGACTCAATTATACGACTTTAGATGTTGTAGTTGGTGTAATTGAATCATTTTACTTTTGTCTAAGGTTTTGTAGAGTTATTCTAATAGAAGGATAAGATTCGATTTTTTTTATTTATTTTTATAAATTTTGAGACTAAGTTTAAATTTAAACACACACAAAATTTAACAAAAAAATAATATATAATTTTAGTTTCAAATGTTTGAATTGATATGTGAGTTCAAAATCTTCAGTTTCAAGTTTTACAGGGACGGTAGACAATTCAACATTAAAATTTTCACTTTTGAATTTTCTAGATTTAGCATAAATAAGTTCAAGATTTTGAATTCAAAAAAATTTAAACAGTTTAGATAAAAAAAAAGGTATATTTTTGGCCAAAAAAGTTATGAGTAAATCCAAAATTTTACTAATTATAAAGGTCTAGATTTCTAATAAGTATTATAACAGATTATTATCATTTTACTAATTTTACTAATTTTAGTCTTAAAAAATTTTACTCAGCCAAAAATAATCATTTTTTGGAATTAATAAGTATTGTATAATAGATTATTATCAACAATTACAAAATATTAAATCAACAATTAACTATTATTAAAAGAACTAATAACAATTATCAATAATTTCATAATATTGACTTAATATAAAATTAATGATTTTTAACAACAACTTGAATCTTAAGATTGAACCTTCCCCGTTCCCTTATTTAGGCATGCCCATCTTACCAAAGTACATCCCAAAAAATACCAGCAAGGAAAAGCTTTTTAATCTCAGGACAGCCACTCTCGTAGAATGAATTGATCCCCTGCTCTAAATCCCCTTGGGATGGTTTGGAAATAAAATCGTGATTTCTTTTAAGTTTTTCATGTTGAATTGACAGATTAGTTCGGTGTGTGTTGGTTAGAGTAAAATTTGATGATGATGAATATAGGTTGATGTGATGGGAAAAAGTAGATGTGATGGATGAATTTTGGGTGAATTTTGAATTAAAAATGATTATTATAGTTACGAAGTATAATTTTATTATTAATAAAAATAAAATTGTAAAATAAAAAAATTATGAGAAAAATTTTGTTAAATTTTATATTATTTAAATATAAAAAAATATTTTTTAAATTAATTATATTTAATGAAATATTATTTTTTTAATGAAAAATAGGTAGTAAATAATATTATATTAAACTTATTAAAATTATTTTATATCTATTAAATAATTTATTATAGTGAAAATAGTGTGTGAAGAGAAAAGAAAAAAAGAAAATAAATTTTGAAAAAAAAGCAAACATCACGTGAAAACTCAAAAAAAGAAAAAAAAAGGGCAACCTAAAAAGATGAAACCGGAATGATGAAATCGGGGTCATCAGCTCTGTTCCCGCCTCGAAATCGAATTTCAAAATGGTGTTTGACAGAATCGGACGAAACAAAATTGCGATTTCTGCCCTGTTCTCCAACCAAATGACCCCATTGAATAAACCTAGTGCTAAACAAAATGCGCTTATTTTCACTTAATTTCTTGGACAGCCTAAGGCTCAATTTTGAAAAATAGATTGTCCCAGGGACAAATACCACAGTTCTAGACGACCGTGGCTCCTTCATATCCCTATTATATGAATCCCAACTTTTGAGAACATAGGCATACCCATGGACAACCTAAATGTCAGCAATGCTGATAAATAATACCCATGGGCACGAAGAAGAGAGAAAAAAGGCACAAAATGAGAAAGAAATGATATCCGGGTGGGGGAGACTTTAGGGGGAGAGAGAGACTTTATCTATAGGGAGTAATTATGGTTGAATTAATTAAAATTAAAATTGATTATAAAAATTTGAAATTTAATCATAATCCTATCTTAATTAAACTTAATTAACTCTGTCTTCTTTTTTTTTCTTTCTTTTCCATTCTTTTCTTTTCTTCTTCCTATCATACTTTTATCCCTTTTGAACATCAATTATCCTTTAATTTTGAGTGTTTTTAATGTAAAATATATAATAATTTATAATATTCTATTTTCTAAATATTTTCAACTTAAAAATCCTAATTCAAACTTCGTTGAGGGTCTATTTAAAATCTAATTTTAATCATCATCCCTAATTCTTTTTTATCATTTTTTATTCTATCTCTCTTTTAGTTTCATTCTTCCTTTATTTTCTGAATTTTAAGACATAAAAAACTAGTTATTATTCTTATTTACTATTTTTCTAAATAAAATAATACAATATTATTATTTTATCTATTGAATACTTTTGAACATAAAATACTTAATTTAATCCTATTGAGTGTCCTTTACGACCTAAACTTAAGGTTATATTTAAATTCAAATTTGATTCATAATTTAATCTAATTTTAATTTTTAATTCAATTAGGACTTATGTTTTCTTTCTTTCAAATATCTTACATAACTCTACTTTTATTTTCTTTCAAAATTTAATTATCCCTAATAAATACTTAATTTTCAAATTTATTTAGCTATAGAAATAAATATTTCTTTCTTTTAATTTTCTGAAAATTTGATAACAATATACTTGAGTTGGCATTTTCAAATGGGATATTAACCGTCGAAAAAATTATCGAAAAAAATTATTTTCGACGGTTCTGACCAAATTATAAATGATTCTGACCGTCTGTAATAAATTATTTTCTTGTAGTGATTGATGGGATATCAATATTAAAAAAAAATACATATACCTTCTAAAGTTACATCTATCTCTTACTTGTATTATTATAAATTTTGGACTTTTATTTCAGCTGGAAAATCTTAGATCCTGGTGATAATTAGAATCCTAATGAAAATAAAGAATCGAAACCTAACAAACTAAAAAAATGTAATCTTAAACTTTTTTAAAAAATATTAATTAAGTAGCTAAGAATTGAATCTTAAATAAACTTTAATAATAATTCAAGCCGGACTATCATATCCCACGAAATTGAATAAAAAATGCGCTAAAATGCTAAATATATACATGTGAAAAATAACTCTCTTTAGCTTAATAAAATTTTAACACAATTGAAATTAGTTAATTCATTGTAGCTTCGTAACTTAGTAAGCATTCTTAAAGAGAGAGGTGTTTGATCATGGCTAAGTATATGAATAAAGCCTTATTCACCAAACACACACACACACAAATGATGTAGACTAACAAATTTAGTGAATGCTTAAAAAGATGCGTTGACCTAGCTTTATTATTCTTTTTTATATCATCAATTGTAACCTACTTTCGACCCTTTATTCTATTCCAATTTGACATTATTTTTTTAACCGGACTGAATAAAGAAAAAATCATTTATGAGAAATCATTTTATATTATTTATGTTTCTTCAGTAATACTTAAATCAAATGGCCCTTCGAGCATACATAGTTCTAGAGAACATAGGTAAAAGTGGAAAGTCAAGCTGCAAAATGTTGAGTAGAACTTCTCTTTCGACATCATTATGCAAGTGAACAACATCCAAAGTCAGAAAATATGTGGAAGTTTTCTTTTTCTTGGTGAAAAAAATAGGTAGAAATTTCTCTTACAACGCCACACAAATTATTTTATCGCAAATAGGTAGAAGTACAAAGTACAAGATGTAAATACAAATGTCTGCTAGCACTTGTGTCCCAACATCAAAGTTGAAATAACATGCAATTAGAAAGATCTTGGTTTGAAAACAACAAGAGAATGCCTCAACATATGTTGGGTGAACTTCCCTCCTTTCTTAATGGTGTCAAGTTGTAACTATCCAGATGGTGGCAGAAGCTCAAAGTTTTGGATCAGGCTGCCAATGATAATATCGAGAATGGGGAGCGCAAGTATCATTCGAAGGCAACTCCGACGGCCGGCGCCAAATGGCAAGTAGTGGAAGTCATTGCCATTGGCTTTCCTCGGCATTCTTCCACTTCTTAAGGTTATTTGAGAGCCACCAAACATTCACTAGTATCTTGCTCTCAACGCACTCACCAAACTTCTTAAGGGGAGGGGCGTTGCGTTCCATGCCTCGTATATTGTATCATCATTATCCTAGATGAAGGAGAGCTCATTTATGTATTTGCTGACATTAGGTGGGTAGCACTTTCATATGAATTTCTCCATGTACTTATGGATAATGCAGGCAAAGTTTTAACACTACAAGAAAAATGGTCGTCGCAAATTAATTTTCGACGGTTGGGAAAGAACAACTGGAAATTTTGCGGATTTTCGACGGTCATGACCGCCGACATTTGCGGCTGTTGACGAAACTGTCGAAAATTCGGCTGTCGTGACCGCCGATATTTGCGACAGTCGACGAAACCGTCGAAACTTTGGCGGTCGGCAGTTTTCGACGGTTTTGTTGACCGCCGCATATATCGACGGTTGCTATCTGAAAATTTCGACAGTTCATCGGGCGACCATCGAAGTTTCGACGATCGAAATCATCGTAAAGAATTTTTATAATATAAAAAAATTAGCCGGCCGACGGCAAGATTCGGCCGCTAGCGGGCAATCGGAAGGCCAGCAGCCAGCGGCCGAGATCCGACCGCAACCGCCGCCCGCGGCTGCCGCCAGCGGCTAGATCCGGCAGAATTCGGCCGTCAGGCGGCCGATTCGGCCGCCCGCAACTGGATCCGGCAGCCAATCCGGCCACCAGCGGCTGGATCCGGCCACCAGGCGGCCGAATCCGATCGCCAGCGGCTGGATCCGGCCGCCAGGCGATCGAGCTGGCCGCCCGCGACTAGATCAAGCGATCGATCCGGCCGCCAGGCGACCGAGCCGACCGCATCCAGCCGAATCGGACCGCCAGTGGCGAGATCCGGCCGCCTGGCGGTCCAGGCCGGAGAGAGAGAGACGTCGGCGACCGATCCAGAGAGAGAGACGCCGACGGGAGAGGGTCGCCGGCAGTCGACGCTTGACGTCCGATCATGGCTCGCCGGTCGGAAGAGGGAGAGGGAGAGAGAGAGAGAGGAGAGGAGGGAAAAAAGGTATATATATATATATATATATATATATATATATATATATATATATATATATATATGTGGAAAGATGAGAAAGCGGGAAAACGAAAAAAAAGCGGGATAATGAAATTTTAATTACTGACAGCTCTAGCTGTCGGAAAAGTAAATATTAATTATTTTTAAAGTTACCGACGGTTGTAATTGTAAAAAATTATTTAATTTTAAAAATAAAATACTATATTTAGTTATATATAATATTTATTTTTTATTTTACTGACGGTTTGAACAGTCACTAATTATTACCGACGGTCGGAACCGTAAAAAATTATGACGGTTTGAACTGTCACTAATTTTATTAATAAAATACTCCTCATATTATATTATTATACATTTACCGACGGTTACGATCGTCGAAAATTGCGGCGAATTTTGCGACGGATGGATATCCGTCGGAAATATCGACGTTCCTAATCGTCTAAAATTTAAATAATAATATAAAAATTACATAATTTATTTTTTTTATTTTTGACAGTCGTAACCGTCGGAAAATCCGTCGAAAATTACGATGGATGGATATCCGTCAGAAATATCGACGTGTCTAATCGTCAAAAAAATAAAATAATAATATAATAAAATACATAATTTATTTTTCATTTCCAACGATCGTAACCATGACGGATGGATATCCGTAAAAAATATTGACATTCCTAATCGTCAAAAAATAAAATAATATAATAATAAATTACATAATTTATTATTTTCATTTTTTACGGTTGTAATCATCGAAAAATTCGTCGCAAATTGTGACGGATTTCTATCCGTCGAAAATTGCCCGTCGGAAAATGGCAATTTTCTAGTAGTGTAAATCAGATAGATGCTTTATCTTATAATGATTGCAAAAATAAAAGTAAATGGATAACACCATGGGAAACATTTTTATTTTCAAAAGTTCTAAGTATAGCTACAAATTTATCGGAATGATAGTGAGGATCTGATGCATATAAAATTTTACATATATTTAGCCATGCATTTAATCTTATTTTGAATCATTTTCTAATAGTATGAATTATTTTATGAGCTTATTTATATTAATTTTACAAAATGAAAATCTACCCAAATGTTGTATTTTATTATCTAACATTCTCTACCAGCGTGTGATATTGTCCGCTCTAGGCCTCGGCCCGCACGGTTTTACCAAAACGTGTCACACCTGATGAAGGACATGTTCTCATATATACCCAGCATCTCTCCCATGACTTATGCATGTGGGACTAATCCAAGGCATGCCCCATGCATCCTTCTCCCCTTAGGGGACTCAACGTCCTCGTTGAGTGACTGCACCCCACCATGCACAGAGTGTCACGGACGTGCTCCACAAATATCATTTTAATATAATCTTACTTTTAATTATCATTTTAAGTAAGTTTAAATGCTTATATAGTCATGGTTGCGTGTAGCAACTAACCCTTGGATTAAAGCACAATCAAAATTAAATTATCGCTAAGCGTTATAAAGAAATGATATAAGATTATTAGGAATAAATTCTAATATTTGTAAATATTATAATAAATATATTTAACTATGATTAACTATGGTTAATTAGAGGTTTAATATTATTTTTTAATAAAATAATATGATTGGACCTTTATTTCAACCAATAGGATTTCAAGCAGCTCAAGCAGGCAGCTCACCAGCTGTTAAGTAATAAATTTTTCGAACCTCCATATGACGTGTTAAAAATCTAGAATAAATATATAAATAATTTATTTTTATCCTCCGCCAGCAAAAAATTTGCAAGATGAAACCCCTAGCCGAACGTCCTCAAGAAATTCGGCAAGTTTGCTGAGTTAAGGTCAATTTGCGGATCCGAAATCATCCCTCATCTTCATACGATTATATCTTCCTGTTTAGTTCTTCATAAATCCAGAAATTTTATATACTTCATACTATCGACGTTAGCTTTCCATGACCACAAGAATCATATAAAAAGGACTTCTGTAGAGAAAGTTATGAACCGAGAACCATAGGTCGCTCACTCTGTCCCGAGTCAGAGACATGTTTGCCTTGTAGATTAGGGTATGATTAGAATAAATAGAATTAAGGTTTGAAATTTATGCATGTTTTTATACTTCACAAGGGTTCGGTGAGAAGTAGAATCATCCAATTTGAATGTGTAGAGGCGGATAAATGAATTTTTCATTTCATAGTGAGTCTTCTGTCAGATTCCAAGACCTTGACAAATTGCGACCCAAATTAACTATTTTTTTTATAATTTTATATCGCGAATTAAATTCTTTAATTTTTATGACAAAATACTAATGAAGTCTAATTTTCAGTAAAATTATGCCCTAGTTAAATGGACAAGTATGAAAAAATATATAAATCAATATTTCAGTGACACACAGTCTGCCATGGCACGAACCCTATGTCAGATTGCTTGGGATGTCCTAACTTACTCACTTGAAATTTCATAATGATATTTGGGGGTTGGAAACCTTAGTATGTCTAGTTTCTAATTAATCCAAAATCATAAGATTTTCTCATGTGGTTAAAATGTTATGAATTATTGATTGACAGACACTCAGTCTGAAATCCTGAAACAACACCTAGTTAAGCTTTGAAAAATTTAAAAGTTCTAAGTATGGAATAACTTATGAATATAAATGTCTGAAGTTAGAAATTGATATTAGAGGAGGTTATATGCATTTTAGGGTGCATAAGCATTCATACATCATGAGCATGCATTGCATATTACATTTCTAGTGATTGGGAAGTAAGAAGACATTATTGTTTGTAGGAAAATATCAAGTTGCAAGTGAAAGGGAGGAAATCTAATAAACCTCCTTGAAGTGATAAAGTACAAGGTGAGTGGTTAAATTTACAACATAGCAAAATGTTATATGTCAGTTCTTTTATTTGTGATATTACCTCAAGCAAAGATTATTATTGTTATTATTGAAATATATCTTGCGCTATGAAAAGTATTTATGATATGATTCAAGGATTTCATATGAGATGGAGTAATATCTTATAAAAAAATGTTTTCAGGGAACAATGCTTGTGAAGTGAAAATAAGTTTTATTTGATAATGATATGAGATTATAACATGTGTATTTTGATATTGTTAAACTCCATGTATTCATTAGCCATGTTATTTAAAAAAGGTCTTTGGGATCGCATTTGATATACATGAAGCCTTTGGGGCGTATATCGAGTGTCTTTGCCCTTTGGGGGCTGCTCTGCGTGCACGTATTGACCCAGGATCGCTCTGCGTATTCAAAAATCATGATTGAGTGGCACACAATCATGATTGGGATACGTATTGACCCATGATTTGCTCTGCGTATCTGAGACTCTTGATTGTGAAGCTCTGCTTAATTGTATGACACACAATCATAGAGGGATACATATTGACCCATGATTTGCTCTGTGTATCCGTGACTCTTGATTATGAAGCTCTGCTTAACTGTATGACATATGATCATAGAGGGATACGTATTGATCCATGATGAGTATGTGCAATGACACATGTGTGGAGTTTAATTATGAAAATGATGATATTTTTTTGAGTTACTTTTACTTATATGAAAGGTTCACATGATTTGACAAGTTATGTTATATGTGTTATACTTTAAATGTTTTCTCATATGAAAGAAATATGGTTATTTAAATGATATATGCACTTGTATTGTTCTCCTATATTATACATTTATTTCACTCACTGAGCAAACGATTGTTGCTCACATTATCCTTGTTGAATTTTTTAGATAAATATAAGTTCTCGAGTTGAGTCTACTCGAAGCTTGTCTTTGATGTATATAGAAGAGGTCGAGTCATTGAAGCACTTTTATTTTCTCTCAACTTTCATTTTTAAAAAGCATGCATGCAATAGATAATTCTAGATGTTGTAGTTAAAGTTGTGAGAAACTTTTGTAAGGTTGTATAAAACTTGATCATGTGGGGGTGTTATATGTGAAATGGTTTGGGAAACAATAATGATAATGTGCGAATGTGATGTCTTATAACCTTTTTATTAAACTTTGATGGGTACATATATGCATCTATTGTATGTATTGAAAAATAACACAAGATAAGTAAGGGAGGAAGTTTTGCTAATTTTATTTATAGAAATGCTAAACATAATTAAAGAAGATAATAGCTGAGATTAAAACTTAGTCACGGAGTGGGTGTGATAGAGTTTGGTATCAGAGCTTAGGTTATAAGATTCTGTATATAGAATGAGTTAAGTTTAATGTTAGGTGACATTATGTGCATTAGATTGATAGTGCATGCTTTTGATTGTTTTTCTTATTTTATATTTTGAAAGGATAAATATATTACCACATGAGTAATGTGGTGAGGGTCAATTTGATATTATTGGCATTAGTAAATTTGCTCCGCCTAACGATCGACCTATTAGGAGTGCATTTTTATCTCATGCATTATGCATCGTTACATGGTGTAGCATTTGATGCCGACAATGATTCTCCCTATGTGATGATGTGATCATAATGTGTCCATCAATAATGTTTCATGATGACAATGTTAGGAATCAAAATATCCTAGTTAATTTCTTGCGAAAGATGTAAATGAATATGGAGTGAAGTAGCTGAGTGGGAAATGATGACAGAGTTCATTTATTTAAATATTCAAGACTGTAGTGTCTTACCTGAAGTGGGTTGATTAGTTCGTCATCTTGCCACTTCACATTGTTTTAAAAAGAAACTTATTTTGGATTATTAGGAAAATCAAGAGTTATATTTTCTAATAAATGTTAGAATTTTCTCCTCTTGCATTATTTATATAGTAATGACATAGAAGTTGATTAGGAAGGAATGAGAAATTGAGATAAAGGTAAAAAGGTCACGATTGGAAGATATTCCAATCATATCTGAATTTGTTAAAATACTAAGATCTTCTTAAATTATGTACCAATGATATAGAGGAAATTATTTATGGATATAGTACATAGAACTATTCCTACTTCTAGGATTCCTTATTGTATAACACCTGTAAGATTAAAAAGAACTATGAGAGCATTCCGATGAGATATGCATTCAGTCAAAATTTTGAGCTTCGAATTTATTCTTCAAGAAGAAAGATAAGTTCCTTAGTTGGACATGAATTATATACATTTTAAGTGATTGTGAAGAATAGTTTATCAAGAATGAGTTACTTGTTTGATGAACTACAAGTACCACTCGATTATCAAAAATGACTTTAAGAGATGAATATCATTAGCTAAAGTTAAAATAATGGTATATCTCAACCTCTATATATATGGAACTCGATATGATCATTGTGACCTTTTGACCATTAAACCACTCATAAACTTATGATCTCTCAATTTCGAAAGTCGTGCACATCATGAGAAATATTTAAACATTATTTCATAAAATCATTATGGAAAAAAAATAAAAGTAAGAGCCAAATTATGAGTAAATTTTGGGTTAACCTCATAGTATTATATCATGTCAATACTAAGAAAAACAAATCATATCCTTGGTATGTATGATCATTTGATATATTTGAATGACTTTAATCAATTATTTATCATGCAACCTTTCTTTTTAATATGGCAAGGAAGTATGATGTGTTCTCTTGTCTCTAATTTAAGAAAATATGAAGTAATCATTTTATGATTGAGTACGAATCTTGTTGATTGAAACAAGAACTTATCACCTAAGAACAACTAGTTTGTATTTTACATTGTAAGGGAATGCAAAATAAAAGAAAAGTCACATTCTAAGATATTGTGTTATAAAAGTTTTGTAATGAGACATTGTGTTTTAGAATAAATACATTTGAACCTTCATAGTTTTGTATTTAACATACATTGGAATACCCATATATATGAGAATCAGATAATAGATATGCATTACATCATTGTTATTCTAATTTTAACAATCAAGTCTTTGGGTTTGAACACTATATTTGTTCGACTCTCTCAAATGATTATGGTTATTCTAAATTTGTAAATAATGTTGACTTTGAAGCTTAATTCTACAAGATTGAGATTGATCCAAATAAAATATGTGGATAAGAAGATAGGAAAAAATGGAATAAAGTATAGTTATGTTATTTTGAATAGTCAAAATCAATTTGCAAATGTGTTATAAATAACATAAGGGAAATATGAATGTGATCATGAAAATTTTATAGATATATATACATATGAATGATTCTTATTATGGAAAAAAATTATTTGTGTTGGATGTGTGGATAGTAGAGTATGAGTTTTGTTCTTCGGATTTGATAACATCAAATCTTAACAAGATTATTGGAGATATTGAAGGTTCTATAGGGACAATCAGTAAGAGAATAGATGCTCGTAATCCTATGAAGACATTATGAGATGTCTATATTAATAAGAAATGGTAAACATTTTATATAAATGAATAATAATATTAGACTATGCATAAGGATTGGAGAACCAATCATCAAATCAGTTTAGTGTTGGGAACTGATATATATTTGATAGGATTCAAATCATATGATGATAATTAAAGTAACATTGTCTAATGTGAATTATTATCAGTGATTTTGAAGTCACTATGAAACCTTGAATTGCTATTATTGATATCAGAATTATTGTCAACTTTCAACCCATAGTTGTCAAACAACATTCATTGTTATGCATTCTAAATAATTGACGATTCTTAATTAGTTGTTATCGATTACAATTCCTCATATTTGAAAAGTGAATTTTTACTCATCCTTATCTATCACATCTCATATAGGGTGATTGATTAAATCACCATTGTCACTTCTTTATTGGTGATAAATGATTTGCCATTTCGGACTTTAGTACGTTCATCAATTTTGGAAGTTTCGCGAATGAGTGATTGGAGGAGGACGCCTCTCTGATTCTCGATCGCAAACTCAAATCGACTCACGAAATATTATTTTGAAGTTTAACGAATGAGCGATTGGAGGGGGACGCCTTTCTGATCCTCGATCGTGAACTCGAATTGGCATTTCACTATTGTAAATCAATTAGAGAGGAAAAGTCTTATTCACAGAACTCATTATTGCTTATACTCTGACCATCATTCTTATGAATAATAGTAATCGTATTTGACTTATGGACACATAATAATCGATGGTTATTCTGTCATTCCCTTTATCCAACGTGTCATCTTCTTTTGCTTGTCATGATAGGCTCATATAATTGTTGAAGTACTACCCATTGTTCTTGTTATCCATAAAATTTGTCCAATATTTGAAAATTTCCTTGCAATTAGTTTTTCACTCATAACATTGGTACTTATCTTTATGGAAACTTTGTATAAAATTAACCATGGTAACAAGACTAGATGAAAGAATTAATTCTTTTATGGAATTTTAAATATGCACATTAGGAAAATGTTATAGACAAAAGAATATGATATATGCAGGATTATTGTGAAATATCAAGAAAAATAAAAAGAGACCACAATAGTGAATTTACAAGGACACATTACCTATAAAAAAGAATGAAGAAAAGTTATGTCCATGATACATAGTACCATATGAGATTTTGACATGTATTGGGTCAACTGTTTATTTGTTAAGTTCCACCATCAAAGATATTGTGTATTTACAATATCTTCAATGTTTCTATTTTAAATGATATTGATCAAATCCTTTGTAGACAAGCTCATCAATCAACAATTCATCAACAAAAGTTTTTGTCTATGCCCATCATCAACAAAAGTTTTTGTCTATGTCCATCTCTGGGCAACTAGATCAAGATTTTTTCCTTTCCTTATCTAAAGTATCTAAATTGCAATGAGTCACTCTATGCTATAACTATGATGATCAGGAATGTGCTAAGTAAGATTCCTAAACCATCGTATGTATCCTTGGGCTAATATTCAGTTAGAAGTCCAACAACTGCAGATATCAAAGCTCAAATCATAAGAATGATCAATGTCAAATCATGTAAAATATTCTAAACAAACATCCAAAAGCTTATTGTTGGTTTTTCGACATACTTGTTGACACAAAAAATATTTTACTTGTCAATATGCCATCAGCAAGTGAAATAGAGATCTTCCTTGCTATTTCACCTAGCCCTTCATTGGTTGACAAACTCTTGTTATTATGTCCACGTGAAATGGATGCTAACTCATTTAGGTTAATGCAATAATCAATTTTTCTTATCTTTATTGAGATATGATATTTTTGTGTGCTATGCCTTAAAACAAAAATAAAAGAGAGCAGAACATCAACAGAGAATCAAAGAGAGTAGAACATCAACAGAGAATAATACATACAATTACCATCTGCTCATATAGAATCAAAGATTGCACCATCAGTAAATTGCAGACTAGCCTTCTGCACATAAAGACTAACTCAATCTATTCGAGTATAAGAGAATTTGTCTTGAGAAGAAAAATATAATATAAATTATAAGAGTCAAGGAAAATGAACTTCATAAATGAAAATTTTCTTTAGTATTTGTGTTATAGGAAAAAAAATCATTCAAGTAAAGAGAAAGTTGGAAGTGAGAATGATCAAATTAAGAAGGAAGTATTCATTCTTATCCTTCACAACATATATCTAAATTTCGGAGACGAAATTTTTTAAGGAGGGAAGAATTGTCACGAACGTACTCCACAAATATCATTTTAATATAATATTACTTTTAATTATCATTTTAAGTAAGTTTAAATACTTATATAGTCATGGTTGCGTGTAGCAACTAACCCTTGGATTAAAGCATAATCAAAATTAAATTATCGATAAGTGTTATAAATAAATTATATAAGATTATTAGGAATAAATTCTAATATTTGTAAATATTATAATAAATATGTTTAACTATGATTAACTATGGTTAATTAGAGGTTTAATATTAATTTTTAATAAAATAATATGATTGGACCTTTATTTCAACCAATAGGATTTCAAGCAGCTCAAGCAGGTAGCTCACCAGCTGCTAAGTAATTGATTTTTTCGAATCGCCATACGATGTGTTAAAAATCTGGATAAAATATATAAATCAGTTATTTGTATCCTCCACCAGCAGAAACATTTTCAAGATGAAACCCCTAGCCGAACGTCCACAAAAAATTCGACAAGTTTGCTGAGTTAAGGTCAATTTGCGGATCCGAAATCAACCCTCGTTTTCATACGATTATATCTTCATGTTTAGTTCTTCATAAATCCTGAAATTTTATATGCTTCATCCTATCAACGTTGGCTTTCCATGACCATAAGAATCATATAATAAGGACTTATGTAGAGAAAGTTATGAACCGAGAACCGTAGGTCGCTCACTCTGTCCTGAGTCAAAGATAGGTCTGTCTTGTAGATTAGGGTATGATTAGAATAAATAGAATTATGATTTGAAATTTATTCATGTTAAAGTATACTTCATAAGGGTTCGGTGAGAAGTAGAATCAACCAATTTGGATGTGTAGAGACGGAGAAATAAATTTTTCATTTCATAGTGACTCTTCTGTCAGATTCTAGGACATTGATAGATTGTGACCCGAATTAACTATTTTTTTTATAAGTCTATATAGCGAGTTAAATTCTCTAATTTTTATGACAAAATACTAATGAAATCGAGTTTTCAAAAAAATTATGCCCTAGTTAAATAGACAATTATGAAGAAATATATAAATCAATATTTCAGTGACACACAGTCTGCCACAGCACAAACCTAGGTCAGATTGCTTGGGATGTTCTAACTTACTCACTTGGAATTTGATAATGATATTTGGGGGTTGGAAACCTTAGTATGCCTAGTTTCTAATTAATCCAGAATCATAAGATTTTCTCATGTGGTTAAAATGTTATGAATTATTGATTGACAGACATTGAGTCTGAAACATTGAAACAACACCTAGTTAAGCTTTGAAGAATTAAAATGTTCTAAGTGTGGAATAGCTTATGAATATAAATGTCTGAAGTTAGAAATTGATATTAGATGAGGTTATATGCATTTTAGGGTGCATAAGCACTCATACATCATGAGCATGCATTGCATATTACATTTCTAGTGATTGGGAAGTAAGAAGACATTATTGTTTGTAGGAAAATCTCAAGTTGCAAGTGAAAGGGAGGAAATCTAATAAACCTCCTTGAAGTGATAAAGTACAAGGTGAGTGGGTAAATTTACAATATAGCAAAATGTTATATGTTAGTTCTTTTATTTATGATATTACCTCAAGCAAAGATTATTATTGTTATTATTGAAATATATCTTACGCTATGAAAAGTATTTATGATACGATTCAAGGATTTCATATGAGTTGGAGTAATATCTTATACAAAAATATTTTCAGGGAATAATGCTTGTGAAGTGAAAATAAGTTTTATTTGATAATGATATGAGATTATAACATGTGTATTTTGATATTATTAAACTCCATGTGTTCATTAGCCATGCTATTTGAAAAAGGTCTTTGGGACCGCATTCGATATACATGAAGCCTTTGGGGCGTATATCGGGTGTCTTTGCCTTTGTTGACTGTTCTGCGTGCACGCATTGACCCATGATCGCTCTGCGTATCTTAAAATCATGATTGGGTGGCACACAATCATGATTGTGATACGTATTGACCTATGATTTGCTTTGCGTATCTGAGACTCTTGATTGTAAAGCTCTGCTTAACTGTATGACACACAATCATAGAAGGATACATATTGAACCATGATTTGCTCTGCGTATCCATGACTCTTGATTATGAAGTTCTGCTTAACTGTATGACACATGAACATAGAGGGATACGTATTGACCCATGATGAGTATGTGTAATAATACATGTGTAAGTTTAATTATGAAAATGATGATATTATTTTGATGGTTATTTAAATGATACATGTACTCGTATTATTCCCTTATATTATACATTTATTTCACTCACTGAGCAAATGATTATTGCTCACATTACCCTTGTTGAATTTTTCAGATAAATATAAGTCCTCGAGTTGAGTCTACTCGAAGCTTGTCTTTGATGTATATAGAAGAGGTCGAGTCGTTTAAGCACTTTTATTTTCTCTCAACTTTCATTTTTAAAAAGCATTCATGTAATAGATAATTCTAGATGTTGTAGTTAAAGTTGTGAGAAACTTTTGTAAGATTGTATAAAACTTGATCATGTGGGGGTGTTATATGTGAAATGGTTTGGGAAACAATAATGATAATGTGCGAATGTGATGTCTTATAACCTTTTTATTAAACTTTGATGGCTACATATATGCATCTATTGTATGTATTAAAAAATAACACAAGATAAGTAAGGGAGGAAGATTTGCTAATTTTATTTATAGAAATGCTAAACATAATTAAGGAAGATAATAGCTGAGATTCAAACTTAGTCACGGAGTGGGTGTGATACAGAGGCTCACGCGGAGTGGCTCTGATACCATATGTAACATTCCCCACCAACGTGTGATATTGTTCGCTCTAGACCTCGGCTCGCACGGTTTTACCAAAACGCGTTACACCTGATGAAGGACATGTTCTCATATATACCCAGCATCTCTCCCGTGACTTATGCATGTGGGACTAATCCAAGACTTGCCTCATGCACCCTTCAAGAAAAAAAACTAAATTATGAAGCCAACGGAGAAAATTATGCTCAAATCGAAGTTAAAACAGAGTCAGAAAGTGGAAAATAGTAAAGCTACGAGAGGCTGAAAATTGACTGTCATGGGTGGGTCATGAAAACCCTTTAACAAGCTGTGAAAACTCAATCTGATTCAGACACTGTTCATGGTGTTAAGTCATCATAACAACCCGTGACGAAAGACGAATCCAAGTTTTGAACAAATTTTTAAAGCGATTTCAATTTATACAAGGTTTCCTACTCATGCTATAGGATCTCAAGATGGTTTGAAAATATATTATGGCTCCGAATTTAGAGTTTGATAAGGTCAAAATTTTAGAATTAATTATATTCCGAATTTTTTTATTTTAAATAGAAAAATATTTTCTTTTCTTCTCCAATCACATAAAAATTTGAACCCTATAAATGGAGTCTTTCTACTATCTCGAGAGAGCATGCATGCTAGGTCCTACAATCTATTTATTGAAGCTAAGAACGTGAGAAGACTCAGAAGGATCATTGAAAAAAATTTCTGCTGGATTGACTCTAGACGAGAATCATTCGACAGTTTATCAGTGTTCCCTAAAGAGTACTATCTGTTCTACTTAATGCTGGGATGATATTAGACATTTATTTTTCTATCTTTTCTGTGCTTTAGAGTTATTAGTTATCTTTCAGATTTGTAATAATTCTATTGTTAAGGGTAAACTAAGTTCAGTTTCTTTTGATTATACATGTTGTTATTAATGCTTTCCAGAAATTAATTATCTTTTTTAGTTTGTTATTATCCTTGTGGAATAGTTAATTTTATTTGTATGATGTCTGTGAAATTGATTTAAGATTATTATATCAAAGCATTACATAACACAACTCGTAGGATCCTAGATGGAATGCGTGTTGTGCGGTTTATTAAACATTACCATTGTATGAATGTTAATAATTTAGAATCTAAATTTTAATACATCTCAATCTCTGTTCAACTTGGTTACGATCTTAGGTGGAGTGATTTTTGTTAAACTTGGGATTAGGATAGTTTGATTTATCCTAATAGGAGGTTAAAACTTTAAATAGGTTCTAATCCGCCAATTGAAATGAAATTAATATTCTCAAGTGTTATAAGTTTGTCTATCTTGTAATTTATCATCCGAATGACATATGCATCGGTAGTTTAATTTAGTTTTATTTTTTTATCTTTCTACAATCTTATTTTCTGTGCACTTTTTATCCCAACTTGTATGTCATCTCTAATTAGCCTCCGAAATTTGATAAAAAAGTAAAATAGTTCCTCGTGTGTTCGACACTCTACTCTTAAAAGTGTTGTAGAAATGTCTGCGATCGAGTAAATAACTCTACGAACGAATGGATCGGATCGAATTGGAAAATGGAAAGATTTGTACAAGTCATTTGTTGATCTCAGATGTGTCCATATCAATGGAACGGATAACTCATTATTTCGAGGAATCATTTCTTCGGATAGAAAAAGATTCTATAAATACTTACTCGAAATCTCACTTATCAGAGTTCATTGTGAAAGAATATTAATAATTGATCGACTAGTACATTTTCTAGCTATATCTTTATCAATTTTCACATCAGTGTCTTCATTAACTATCCTGCTCAACTGGGATTCTTATATCATTCTCGCGATTGTCGGATTGATTTCAAAATTATTTGCATTGATGGCAGACAACACGATGCAAGACTCTTGGTCATTATATTTGACTGAGACACTCTTTCGTGATAAGTCTGATTCTCATCCTATTGTTGCACTTGTCAGTTACTTGTTCTGCCCTCCTTCTAATGTTCCCTTTCAATCGGTGCACAGTCCTCTCAATCTCAGGGTCAAATTCGAGATAGGATTTGAACTCTTGGTTTGATGTGTTGAACTATCGACAGAGTGCAGGATTGATTCTATTTTGATCTTCAATTATGACCTGCAACAATCAAGAAAAAAACAAATAAATTAAAATTAAACTAAAAGTGCAAAAAATAAGTTTCGGTTTGTTAAAAATATCACGTAAAAGAATATATCATGGATGGATGTTAAGACATTGTTGGCTACAACTTGAAAATGTGATTAATTAACGGATAATCCCAAAAACATACATGTTCGCTTAAAATTGGTTGGAACCTAAAGAAAATGTCAAATCATATTGGAATCAAAATAAAGTCAAGACTAAATATGGTGTGATTTGATTAAGATAAATAGCGATGAAAATTGAAGTTCTTGGAGAGTTAGATCGCGTGAGATTACAAATGTCAGAACAAATTCCCCGTGCGCGATAATGAAGTTGGTCACAATATGAAAATAAAACTTTAGGCGCAAATTTTATAAAACAAAGTAGGTAATTGCACACAAAAAGAAATGAGAGACATAAAAAAATAAGAATTAATTCCTTAAACATCTCCTGAACTATAGCAATTTTTCGCATCTGCTCCTAATATATGAATTTATCATAGTGCACTCCTAAATTATGTCGGAATTTTCACTCTAGTCCATTCTTCATATTTCATAAAGTTACTTATAATTTTTTATTTTTTCAATTTATGAAATGACTAAATTTCTCTCTTACAACGTGAAAAAAATGTCAACTTTTTCTTCGTTGAGGGCAATTTATTTATTTAATAAATAAAAAATAATAGAAAAATTTACAGAATATGATGGATAAACTAAAATAAAAATCACAACATAATTTAAGGGGCACTACAATAAGTTCATATGTTAGAGGCATGTTAGGGGCAGACATGAAAATTTTCTATAGTTCATGGGTGGTTTAAGAAATTAACCTGAAAAATAATTACAAAAAAATTATTCGAGAAAAATAGATCATGGATTAATCAATTTGGATCATAAAAAAATCAGAAGATGACACGGGAAATTGGAAGGGGGTAATTTATTGGTCGTGACTTATATCTGTGACGAGAAAACTATGAAATTATTTACACAATAAAGAAATAAATATTTACAAAAAATTCTATTTATAGAAAATTATTTACAATTCCTAATACCTCATTAAAATTAGAAATTAATTAACAAAATATTCTGTGGTGCCAAAACATTGGGGTGTATAATGTTGTAACTAAATTAAATTCTCTAAAAGTGTCAATTAATATAGAAAGTAAAAGTAAAGAGCGTAGAATCCATGAGTAATATTATTAATTAATTATGTAATTTTATAAATTAATAATTGAAAAAAATAAGATTTGGAAAGTAGGTTTTATAATGATAAAATAAATTAGTGAAACTAGTATAATATAATAGGATTTTTTCTATTAACCTTTCTTGAACTATGAATTTTTTTCGCATCTACTCACGTCTTTCTAATATTCCACTGATCCCTTTTGAATTAAACCGCATTTTTTACTTAAGTTCATTTGTCAACCTCTGTCAACTTTTCTATTTTTTTTCTATTTTTTATTTATGAAACGACCAAATTACCCTTTTATATTTACTATTTATATTATTTTAAGTTCTGAGGATAATTTGGTCATTTCATAAATAAAAAATAAAAAATAATAGAAAAATTAACGGAGATTGACGGATGGACTTAAGTGAAAAAAGAACAAAAATATATTTAACTTCATATAAATTAATTCTTATTATCATAAATATATTTTTAATTAATATTTAAATAATTATATTAATCATATGAGATCGTAGAGGATCGGATAAGATCGTAAGATCGTGTGACCAAAATTAAGATCGTATTAAGATCTTACACATAAGATCCTCAAAATAAGATCGAAATCGGAAGGGGTCCGTAAGTTCGTAAAATCGTAAGATCTTAAGATTTAGATCGAGATCTTGATAACTTTGCTTAAGATGATAAAAAAATTAAGTATAAATATGTGAAACAAAAAGATAAATTCAATTCCTCAAGATGGATTAGAATTTCCGACAATTATTAATCTAACGAGATTAAAATTATAGTTTTCACAAACTTGCATACCTTAATTCAATCAAATTGAAATCCCCACAAGTTGTATCTCAATTATATTAGACCAAAATTAAGATGCATTAAATTAAAAAAACTTAAACTATTAATCACTTCATAAACTAGTATAGATTAAACCACACAAATTTAATACTCCACTCATTAGATTAAACCTATGCCAATTGTTAATTTCATAGTAAAACAATTGATTTAATGAATGAATTCTGAAATCACATACTTCTACAAACTATTATTTCTCAACTCAAAATTCTAATTAATTAATCAATAGCCTTAAATACAATTAAAAATTAATCAATAGAAATAAAATAATAAAACTAGGGTTCCTAGTATTTCTCTTTTAATAATAATCTCCTAAAATAAAAACTAAAAATATGGAGCTCATTATATAATTTCTAGAGAGGTGATACAATAATAAAATCAGAACCGAAAGACCCTTAGCATATCGTTGCACATTCGCAGAAGACTTCAGAACACCCTCAGTTGTCGCGTAGCTTACAAACTTGCAACTCACATGTAAAATTCCTAAACTTCATAACACACATTGGCTTCAGTAGATGCGACATATATTTATATGTGCGATGGGCTTCATGATGATGAAGGTTGATAACTTAGACGATCAAATTTTAACTCGAATTGAAATAATTTTTGTTTTTGACTTTGATAAAATGTTGATTATGTCACGCCTTTCTATTTTTTTTTTTTTTGCCACCCTTGTGTCTGGAAAGTAGTGCTGATTGTTCAACTCAGCTAGCGCTAAGAGTTATGTACATTGGTTATGAGTTGAAGTCTCGATCCACCATTGAGCTTGACTATCTTGGTGTCACTCCGAGTAACATGCTTGACTATGACAAATGACAATTTCAACAAAAAATTTCTACATCCTTAAAAATTAAATTTTTAATCACTCTATCTCAACTCTGGTTTAAGCCTTTCTATTTCATCAAATCAAATAATGACATGTCAGGAAGTCTATCTTGCTCGTGACTGAAGATTTACGACTTGAGCACGATAGAATTTAAATATGTCATAGGTTTTGTTGGCCAATAGTAATCTGGACACATAGGCAGACGACCTCAAAAGCTTCAATTAATAGTTGCACGACAGTGAGAGTAAAGTAAAAGTCTGTAATTTTTTCTTGGAGCTAAAACATCTTGCCTTGTTGATTAAGTGGCATCGGCTTAATGGCGGAAAATCACGATTTGTGCATAAAATTAAATAAGCTTCTTCGAACTAGCTAGAATTTTGTGCCTTGTATGTTAAAAAATCTCGGCTTGTAGTGTCATAGTTTTAGCTTATATTTTTTGTATCACTCACGGGTTGAAGAAATTTTAGTAATAATTCCAAAATTCTTCCATTAATTCTGCCTTTAGTTTGAAGTACTCGTGCCTTATGTTGATTTTTCTAGATTTTGAATTTTCCTGCACAATAATTAAAAATTAAGGTAATCCATCCAATTATTATAATAGATGTATGAGCAATAATAAAAAAAACAAATAAATATGAAATTACAACTAAAATCGATAAAAAATGATAGCATGTCATGATCAAATTACAAAATATTAATTAAAATACATATTAAAAGATGTTGTATTACATGCAACAATATTCAAAATGATGTATAACTCTTACTAAGAGAGATGTTCAATATAATTGTAATGTTTGATAAACAAAATCTTGTAATCACAACAATATGAGAATGGATTCTCAATATTTTTTTAACAAGATGCAATACAATTATGTATTGAGATTATGGATATAATGTTTCGTCATGTCCTATTAATCTTAATCAGTACATAGAAAAATAGAAGAATTATATGTGTAGTATGTATATGAACATGCCATGGAACCTCTAGACCAGGACTCCCTCTCTCTCCCTCCCCCTCTCATCTCTATCTAACCTTTGGTCAGTTGATTCCCTCACTCACATGGATCTAGGTAACTATTATTTTTTCCATTTTAGATAGAGATCGATATCATATAAGGATCCTTACTCAAAGCCTATGGTGTCTGAGCTGTAATATCATAACTCTATCTTAATCTAAGTCATTCGAGTAAATTTCAGCCATAGTTATCCAACTTACAGGGTATCCTCAGTAAGGTCATCAAACTTCAATTTGTAACACCAAAGTCATCGAACTTCAAAAATATTTCAGCCACGGTCATCACGACTGGTTATAGCCAGTAAACCTATAAACCGCTAACGAGATGTTGACATGGATGCTTACGTGGTAGTACATCAACATTTTCTCTCTCCTCCACATCAAATTAAAAAATAAAGAATGTCACATCAATATTTTTCTCTCTACTCTGTTTAAACTTGATTTTGTATCTACGTGATCATCCAACTTTTCTAAACTTTCAGATAAATCATTCAACTTTTAAAATTTTCAATCGCGATCATCATTTAAAGCTTAAAATAAATAATAATAAAAATAAAAATAAAAAATTGAACGCATTTAGACTGATTCAGTGTATTTTTGGCATGACCCACTCGGATCAAGTCGACCAAATTTTTAATGTGTATTAAATATATAATATTATGATAATTAATAATTTTTAATTAAGGAAATAAAAAATTAAAATAATAGCATACTGATTATGTTTTTTGCCCTAAAATTTTAAATAATAAAAATATTATAATTAGAAAATAAAAATACTTTTTTGTTTGAGATTTTATCGAGGCCGAGCTAAATTATACAAGATTGTCTAGCGGGGTGCTAGGAACGATCCGACATTCAGCGGATTGTTGATCGTAGTGCTGGGCACGAACCGTCAAAATATTTCATTCTTTGAATTATAATATTTTTTATTATTTCAAATTTTAAGGCAAAAAATATAATTGATATGTTATTTTTTTAATTTTTATTTCCTTAATTAAATAATTATTAATTATAGTACTCGATCCGAATGGGTCATGCTAAAAAATGTACAGAATCAGTCTAACTAACTTTATTTTTTTTATTTTTTTCTATTTATTATTTTTTATTTTAAGCTTTTAATGATGACTGAAAATGAAAATTTTAAAAGTTGAATGACCTTGTCTAAAGGTTTTGAAAAATTGGATGTTCATGTAGATATAAAATTAAGTTTGGGCAGAGCAGAGGAAAAATGTTGACGTGTCATTCTTTTATTTTTTTAATCTGACGTGGAGAAGAGAGTAAATATTGACGTGGTGTCATGTAAGCATCCACGTTAGTGACACGTCAATGATTTACAGGTTTATTGGCTATAATCGATCGTGATGACCGCGACTAAAATATTTCTAAAGTTTGATAATCGTGGTGTTACAAAATGAAGTTAAATAATCTTATTGGGAATACCCCGTAAGTTGAATGACCATAGCTAAAATTTACAAGTCATTCTTTCAACCTTTCGAAGATCGAATATCGTCATCACCCGTTTGGATTCACCTCTTTGGGCTAGCCTATGAACTATGTAATAGTGATACTATTTTGCATATAGCATCTATTTTTGGTAACCCATTAAGGTTAGATGATCAAATGATCAAAGGGAACTGAACGAGTTATGCTAGGGTATGTGTGGAACTACATGTGTCGGTACCGGTGAAGATGGGAACTTGGATCTCTCTTCCCGATGGATCAAGGTACTTCCAATGTGTTTCATATGAAAACATTCCCTTATTTTGTTTTGGCTGTGATATCATAGGTCACCACTTGGATGGTTCCCCAGAGAAGGGATCCGCAAACCAAAGGCAGCCGGACGGAGGAGCTGATATTTTGTATGCATCATCCTTTGGAGACAGAGACATCTGAATTGGCTTAGTTGCGTTGGCCCTCCTCTTCTGTTTCTGGACCGAGTTCAAAAGAAAAGCCTAACGCCCTATTATTGGACGATCCTGGTCTTTCCACTCATGTTGATCGCTCATCAAATCTCATATCCACCTCTGATAATACAGTCGCTAATGCGGATCTCATGGCTTCCGAAGTGGAAGTGCGTGTGAGCCATCCACGTGCTCCTGAGGTTACTCGGCCACCGTTGATCCCCATACAACTGTCTAGCACCACCCATATGACTTCTTCAATGGGATCTCACATGACAAATGAAGTGGCAGTGCGTGTGAGCCATCCACGTGCTCCTGAGGTTACTCGGCCACCGTTGATCCCCATACAACTGTCTAGCACCACTCATATGACTTCTTCAATCTCATCATTCAAATTTTATTATATTAGTAGAAATACATGCTTCTAAATTAGACCCTGATAAAGTATTTAGAAAAATAGGGCGACAGTGGACTGCATTCTCCAGTCTGTGGTGCTGCTAGAGGTATTCTTATTGCATGAAAATTGGACTCTGCTAAGGTAACCACTACTGCTCAAAATGTGCAATGCTTGCATGTTGTTGTTACATTTAAGGATTTTTCTTTCTTAATTATTGCAATATATTCTAGTATTATACCTAATTTGAGAAATGAACTTTGGAATTCACTTAAGGGTATAAGTTTAGATAATGTACCATGGTTAATTACTGGAGATATGAATTGCATCATGTATCCTGAAGACAAAAAAGGTGGAGCTCCCTTCAAACTCACAAAATCAATTAGACTTTTTCGTGAACTTATTCATAAACAAGGCCTCTTAGATATGCCCCTAGTTGGTAATAAATATACTTGGTGCAATAATCGTTCTAATCTGACTAGAGTACTTAGCAAACTAGATAGAACTTTTGTGAATCATCATTGGTTAACTACTTACCCTAACACACTTTTGTGAATCATCATTGGTTAACTACTTACCCTAACACAAGTCTTAGTAATCTTACCGAGGGGTTTCTGATCATTCCCAAATTTTATGACTACAAACCAAAATCAACATACCCCTAGACCTTTCAAATATGAGCATTTTTGGTATGAGTACCAAGAGCTCAGAAACATAATATGTATGGTCTAATAGGACCAAATAGCCCAAATATGCAATCTTTAGGAGAAGTTAATCACTAAACATTAATCTGGAACAAAAAAGATTTAGGTAGATGATGCACAGAAAATCATGTATTAATTTAGCTTATTTAATTTATATTTTTGGAGTCTTTTGCACTCAAGGGGGAGAGGATCGATTTATTTTTAGATAATTTCTTTAAGATTTGATTTCTACCTAAGTTTGTATAATTTTATTGCAGGAAATCAAAACGATTGAAAAATGGTCGAAAACAACAAATACAACAGCAAAAGCCTTTGGCACGGCCGTTCTCAACGTTGTCACGGTCGTGACTACGTGGAAACTCATTTTGTTCTGTCACGGCCGTGCTGGAGTACTTAACGACCATGAGCGCGACTCCGCAGAAGACCATCGCTCTGTCACGGTCGTGCCGCACTTGGTCACGGCCACGACGGCGGACGGTTAAGCGACTTGAAGGCAAATTTTATCCACTTTTTGGATAAATTTTCAGTTTCTTTCTTTGGGGAACGAGAAAACCTATAAAAAGAGGCAGAGGAGGGCTTGAAAAAAGATCCCTGGAGCATAGATTTGAAGCCTACAGAGAGAAGAAGAACGAGAACAATAGCGAAGCTCTACCGAACTCGCGAGAGCATGTGCACAGCGGCTGTCAGAGTTCTTCATTTTCTTTTTTCAATCTTTTTCATTAGATTTGATGTTGTTATTCTCAGATTTATTCTTGCATTGCAATTTCATGTTTAATGCTTTCCTTTGTTTCCATAATTTATTATTTGATTACTATATGAGAAGAAGTAATTATTTTCATAATAATTTCTAGGATTTATCTTAATTCATTGCATGCCACAAATTAGGAAAATCGAAAGAGATCTAATTTGTGTAGTTATTAAGGTGACTTGAGAAAGTCCTTAATATTAATTTCAATTTAATGCATCTTATGATTAATTAAGTAAATTAATAAATTGAAAGGATTAATTTATAGTAGTTAAAGCCTGAAATATTGGTTAACTAATTTTGCGAATTCACTTTATTATTAATTCAATTAATTTTAAGTTAAGAAAAATTCATCACGTTTTAGTGGAGATAATTAGGTGCTCTAATAATCAAATCATTATTTCTCCAGGTATCATTTTCTTTATTTTTAATATTTTCTTTTTATTCATATATGAAATTTTATATTTTCTTAATTTCTCAACTAACAAGTTTAAAATAAAATCTAAGTTATTAACCGTCATCGTGAGAATGATAACTCTACTCATTCACTTTATTACTTAAGCAACTAGTGCACTTGCTAGCGTTTGCTATCAATTCTACATGCAGTAGACTTGAGAATAGGGCAAGGATTGCAAAATAGGAAATTCAAACTCTTGAGTGGAAAGATGAACATCATGGTCTATCACAATAGTTAACATCACTTTATAATAAACATGCCACTATTCTTAGACAAATCATTATAAAATGGTAGAATAAATCTAGGGTCAACTAGTTAAAGAATGAGAATAAAAACACAAAATTCTTTCATCTATCCACAATTATTAGACAAAAGAGTTACCATATTGCTAAAATAAAAGAACTCTTAAGGTAATGTTGTTGATAACAACTAGGAGGAGATAAGTAATCATTTTGTGGCTCACTATAAATCTTTTTGGACTCAAGACAGGACAACCATTCATCCAATCAACCTACACCTTCCTGGCCAAACTTATCTGTACTCCAAGAACATTGGATGGACAGTTTAATTGCCTCAGTTCTGCGGGGAGATTAAAAATGTTTTCTGGACACACTACTAAAAAAACACTGATTACCGACGGTCTGAACCGTCGGTAACACAATTACCGACGGTCTGAACCATCGGTAACACAATTACCGACGATTTTTCAGTCGAAATCGATCCGTCGAAAAAATGCTCGTCGCAAATCGATTTGCGACGGTCGAAAAAAATTCGTCAAAAATATCGACGGTTAGAACCGTCGAAAAAAGTATCGAAGGTTCGAACCGTCGAAAGTTTCCGATGGTTGCAACAGCCGAAAAATGCCGGCGGTTTGAACCGTCGAAGTTTCCGGCGGTTCGAACCGTCGAAAGTTTTTGACGGTTGCAACTGTCGAAACTTTCAACGGTCGCCGCAACCGTCGATCTTTCGGCGGTCGCAACCGTCGAAAAGAATTTTTAAATATAAAAAAAATTAACGTCCGAATCGGGTCGCGGCCAGCTCCGGCCGCGGCCAGCTCCGGCCGCGGCCAAATCCGGCCGCTGGGGGCCGGATCCGCCGCCTGGCGCCGGATTCGGGCCGCCTGGCGCCGGATTCGGGCCGCCTGGCGCCGGATTCGGGCCGCATGGCGCTGGATCCGGGCGGCCTGGCACTGGATCCGGGCCACCTGGCGTCGGATCCGGGCCGCCGGCGCCCGATCAGGGCCGCTGGGGCCGGATCCGGCCGCCGGGCGGTCGATCTGGACCGCTGGAGCCGGATCCACCGCCAGGCGGTGGATCCGGCCGCTGGGGGTCGGATCCAGCTGCTGGAGGTCAGATTCGGCCGCCCGACAGCCGATCCTGCCGCGAGAGGCTGGATCCGCCGCCAGGCGGTCGGATCCGAATGCCCGGCGGCCGGATCCGAACGCCCGGCGGCCGATCTGACCACTGGGGGCCGGATCCGATCGGAGAGAGAAAGAGAGAGAGACGCCGACGCGGGAGAGGGTCGCCAGTGCGGGAGAGGGTCGCCGGTGCGGGAGGGTCGCTGACGTCTAGTGCGGGAGAGGGTCGTCGGCGCGGGCCAAGAGAGGAAGAGGGAGAGAGAGAGAGAGGAGAGGAGGGAGAGAGAGAGGAGGAGGAATGATATATAAGGGTAAAAGATGAGAGAAAGCGGGAAAAGAAAAAAAAAAGTGGGATACCAAAATTTTAATTACCGACGGCTCCGACCATCGAAAACGTAAATATTAACTATTTTTAAATTTACCGATGATTGTGACCGTAAAAAATATATTTAGTTATATATAAGGTTTATTTTTTATTTTACCGACGGTTTGAATCTTCGGTAAACGTTACCGACAGTCGAAACTATCGGTAATTGCGACGGTTTGGGCCGTCACTAGTTATATTAATAAAATACTTCTCATACGATATTATTATACATTTACCGACGGTTACGACCATCGGAAATTACAACGGATTTTGCGACGGATGGATATCCGTCAGAAATATCGACGTTCCTAATCGTCGAAAAATTAAATAATAATATAAAAAAATACATAATTTAATTTTTCATTTCCGACGGTCATAACCGTCAAAAATCTGTCGGAAAAATTAAAATAATAATATAACAAATTACATAATTTATTTTTTCATTTCCGACGGTCGTGATCGTCGGAAAATCCGTCAGAAATTACGACGGATGGATATTCGTCAAAAATATCAACGTTCCTAATCGTCGAAAAATTAAATAATAATATAAATCACTTCCGACGGTCATAACCGTCAAAAACTCCGTCGAAAATGAAACCGTCGAAAAATCCGTCGCAAACTGCGACGGATTTCGAACCATCGACAATTGCCCGTCGGAAAATCGCGATTTTCTTGTAGTGACAATGGCCCCAAGCACAAGGTCTAGATGGGTTCATGACTGAAGGAATGTCGTTGGACAGGATGTGGTAAAGGAAATCTAAAGTTTCTTTGTAATCTACCAAATGGGATCACAAATACAACATTAACTTTCATTAAAGAAAAACCTACTCCTAAGATGGTAACTAATTTTAGACCTATCTCCTTGCTCAGTTATCTACAGAGTCATTGCAAAATTTTTGGCAAATAGATTAAAACCAATATTACCTAATTTAATTGATTAATCTCAATAAGCCTTTGTAGCAAATAGAATTATACATGATAACATATACCTAGCTCAAGAGATAGCCCATTCTATGTGTTCTGCCCGAAAAAGTACTTATTATTAAAGGCGAATATGAAAAAGGCATTTGATAGGGTGTCATGGGAGGCGGTGATTAAGGTGCTCACACTCATGAATTTTCTTAAAAAATATGTTTTTTGGATAGAAAGTTGCATAAGATCCCCATCCTTTACTTGTTATATAAATGGTACTCTCTGCCCTTATTTTAATATGGGCTATGCCAAGGAGTTCCACTCTCTCCTTATATTTTCATTCTAATATCACAAGTCTTTTCATCCCTTATTACTCAGGAGGTAAATTTAGGCAAAATTAAACCTTTCAAATATGGAAATTTTGCTACGAGTCATCTATTTTATGCTGATGATCTTCTTACACTATAAGAAATCATACTTTCTGTGATGAATTTTTTGTGACGAAATAATTCTGTCACAATATTTAGTAGATTTGTGAGAAATTTGTGACCGATATGAGTTTGATATTTTAGTGATTGATATGTGACAATAATATTTGTCACAAGATCGTTCATGAGAAATCTGTCACATTTTTGTGACGTTTTTGTGACCACTATTTTAATTAAAATATTTAGTGACTCAAGAGTGATAAATATAAAATTATCACAACATATTTGTCACATTATGATCACATTTATTTATTTAACTTACTTTGGTCACAATATTATCACAAATTTAATTTTTTTAATCCACCAAATATTTTTATTGCTACATAAAAGAAATAAAAAAACTACCTAATTCTATCTAGGGCAAAGAAGTTTTCATCTAAAAGGTAAATTTTTTTCTTCTCTTTTCATCTTCACGGCCTGGAGGCGACTGCATTCTGCAAGGGGCGGCGGCTGCACGGCTGCGAACGCAGCCGCCTTGCATCAGGCGCTGACCTGACGCATCCCTGTGCGCCTGATGCAGGGCTGCAAACAGCCTTGCGTCAGGCGCACAGGGCTGCGCCTGACGCAGGGCAGGCGCTGCACCTGACGCAAGGCTTGCATCAGGCAGCGCCTGACCCAAGGCGTCAGGCAGCGCTTGACAGGCGCCTTCAGGCAGCGCCTGACGACGCAGGTGTCCCTAAGGCCGCCCTGATGTCAGGCAACACAGGGCTTTTGCAGCCCTAAGGCCGCCGACGCAGGAGTTTTGGGGCTGGCAAAAGCGCTGCTTGCGTAGGGCTGCCGTGGCGATGCAGTCTTGCGTGTTATAATCTTATGGCACGTATATTTTATTTTTTATAATTTTTTTTAATAATAAAATAATTTCTTTGAAGGTATATTTTTCAAGGAAAGAATTCAAGATTCGTGTTCTTCCGACATAGGTACGTGTTATTTCTTCTTTCTTATTTAATTATAGGAAATTTTTACTTAATGATAAATGAACTCTTAATTATTATTTTTTAAATTTATTTAAAAACTGTACAAATTTGTTGAAATGTATTCATTGTGTGAATGGGAAATGCAATAATAATCATTTGTTATTATATATGTTTTATTTGTTTAATAACTTTTTGCATGTTATATTACTATTTATTTTTAAGTAACAATGTTGTGATGTTGTTAGCACATATTTCATGTTTATATTATTGTTCAAAAGGTACATGCTAACATATGTAATTATGCATTTTTGTATTCATTTTGGACAATTGCGATGATATATATGAAATAAAATATTTGATTTGGATTAATGATGCATTGTTATGGAACATCAATATTTTTAGTTTTACATGTATATTAAGAATAATTTTAGTATAATATTATAATATTTTCATTTGTGTAGTTTTTTTTAAAATATTCCTTATCTAATTAACTTATTTTTTCTTCTTTCTTGTAGGAAAATGGTGAGGGGTGGAGCTTCACGAAGATGACGAGGGAGAGGTGTTGGTGGTAGAGGCATTGACTCTGGAAGGACTAATGGAATAGATTCTAGCAGGGATTCGACAAGTTCAATTTCTCAAAATGTGGTTGCTCCAACACCACTACAATTAGCTCAAGAACAAGCTATCCAAATCGATAATGAAGATCAAGTAGAAGCTGATTTTGATGATTCCATGTCATCAAGAATGAGGGGTGTAAATCATGGCATGGATGCACCTAATAATCAAGTTGATCGAATGTTTATAACACTGAATTGTGACAGGTTAATTTTTCACTATTGTGCTGTTTTTTAAAGTTTATACATATCTTTCACATTTGTACATCTAATAATATTTTTATTGTATCATATAGTTTTATTCCTAATTCGATTACTCGGACAATTGACATGATAGTGAAAGATTTTATGCAAACTGCCTGCATATGTTGGAAAAAAGTACCGCAAAAAACTCGTGAAAGGATGCGGAATGTCTTTAAGGTAATATTTAACAATCAAGGTCAATAATGTGATTTGTATGCAAGAAATTTTTATAATGTTTTAACATTAATTTGATTATTTTCAGGCAAGATATGTGTGGGCGCAATCAGATATTCTCATTAAGGAAGCATTTATTAAGAAGTGTGGTGATCTCTACTCTCCCACATTATATCATGCAAGATGCCATGTGATGAAGAGACATAATAAGATGCATATAAGTGAAATCAAAGATTTTGGACCATCATGGATGAGAGGAGATGTTTGGAATGGCATGGTTGATTTGTGGATGGAAGATGAGTGGCAACAAAAATCAGAGGCTGCAAAACAAAATAGGCTCACTGAGAAAGAGGGTGGAATCACAAAGCATACCACTGGTTCCATACCGATGACAGAGCATTAGATAAGACTTGTATATTAACTATACTATTTGAATATTTAATTTTTTCAAGTTGTGCACTATTTTCTAGTCATATGTTTTATTTTCTTTTTGTAGACACAAAAGTTACGCAGACAACCAACTGACTATGAAGTTTTTGAGCATTGTCATAAGCGTCAAGGCAAAGAAAAACTGGTGAATATGTTGATGGAAAATCAAAAAAAGTTTGTGTAAGTTTTTATACAAAAAATATTTATTCATCCACCTTATATATTCTTTTATTTTTTTCTAACATATTATGTTTGTGCTGAATTCAAGAAGATTACAATGCATCTCTTAACACCAAATATGGTTCAGATGTTAGCTCTCAACCAGGATTTGATGTTGTTATGTGGATTGATGCGGTAGGAGCTCCAACAAAAGGAAGAGTGTATGGATTTGGTGCTGGAAAATATGCTCAATCACTAGTAGATAATTTAAATTATGGCGTATCAAAGCACATGGGTGACTCTTCTTCAAATGTTGCTACTGAGGATGATTTGCAACGTATAAGAGATGAAGTACGTGAAGAAGTGCGACGAAAATTGCAACAAGAATTAGATGATCACATTAAAAAAGTGAATGCTGAAATGGAAGAACGTGTTCGTGCACTTGTATTACAAATTACTCAAGCAAGTAGACAATCACCTTCTAGAGATTCTGTTCCACGCCAATAAGGTAATTCATCTTATTTATATATCACTATCTTATTATGCTTCATTATTTTAATATTTCTCTATTTAAATCACTAGTTTTTAATATTTTATGAATATCTTTGATTACATGTTTCAACTTTTATATGGAGAGGTGATAACAATTCATCAAGGAAAAAAGTGGATATCTGCTACAATTACTTAAAATTTCATTCTTAAATTTGGATAATCAAAACCTTATGTAGTGGATTCAATGTTTTGAATATTTTAATTATAAATGTATGAACTATATGATCTTTGGCATGTTTAGAAATGAATATCTTGCATTGTATTACTTTTTATTGTATAATTATTTATGTGTAGTAGTATATTTAGAAAATAAATTATCACATAATTATTCACTAAAAATTCTATAAAATTTATTATATTAAATAATTACATAAAATTTTGTCACAACTTCGTCAAAATAATTAATAGCGAATCATCACAATTTTGTCACAAAACGTTGACGTGAAATTTGTCACAAACCTATCACAATCATAATCGTCACAAAATGATCACAAATAATCATCACAAATCTGTCATAAAAATTATCACAACATATATCCGTCACAAATTAATAGTCAGTAATCCGTAAAAAATCATCACATTTGTGACGGAATACTCATTTTATTAATTATTTTATCAAACTTTTGTGACAAAAATATTTTAATCTTGTGACGATCGTAACCGTCACAATTAGCTTTGTAACGAAAATATTCCGTCACAATAAAATTTGTGGATCAAAAATCAGTGACGGATGCAGATTGTCACAAGTTTATCACAGAAGAGTATCTGTGACGGAATAAACTTATGTTGTGACGGAATTATCCATCACAGATACCTTGTTTTCTTGTAGTGTTATTAGTATTGAGGCCACTGCACTTAATTGCAAAAGACTAATGAACATTTTTTTTTAAAAAAAATACAAGGCTTTAACTAATTAGAAAATCAATCTAAACAAGTTTGCATATTAACTTCCTCCTAAATTCAATGTCAGAAGAAGAACTATAATAAAATAGATTCTGAACATTAAGGAAGGAACTTTTCCATTTCAATATTTAGGTGTTCCTATATCTTAAAAGGATCTCAATAAATCCAATATGGCTTATATATATGATAAGATCTGTGGAAGGCTAGCTAGGTGGAAAATGAAAATTTTAACTCAAGTAGGTAAAACTACACTTATTAAATCAACTATGAGCTATATCCCTAATTTTTCTCTAAGTTCAATCCACATTTCTTCCGGCTTTATTGAATCACTAGAAAAACTCTCAAGGGGCTTTCTTTGGTCATCCAAGGGTGACAATAAGGTCTTGCATTAATTAATTATTGTTCAATTGCCAAAACATGAGGAGGGTCTAGGAATTAAGAAGCTTAATCATATCAGAAACTCACTGTTCACTAAGTGATGTTATCTATTTTTAATCACCCTATCATATGTAGAATCCTTCACATATTTTACACCCTTGGAGGACAAATAATCCTTCACAACATAATGTAGCTTGGAGTTGGAAACTAATTGTAAAGGGATTAGAAGATATTAAATTGTGATTAAGGAAACAAATTTGAAATAGAGTTAACACCTTAGGTTTTATGGATCCATGGTTATTCAATATTCCTTTATGTTTCAAGATGTAAACATGGATACTTTTACAACTTCTCTTCATGTCTCCTTCTTACCGATACTCAATGGGATGCTTCTAAACTTTCATTATATTTTGATTCTTGTTTGATCACGAAAAATCCTAAGATCATGTTGCATGTGCTTCCCTATGACCTTTGGATATGGACCCCAGACCCTGATCCTACTGGAATATCTTTAGCTAAATTTGTTTATAAATTTATTAGTAAGCCCCCTCACACTGGCAGCTAGCTGGATGGTCTGGATGGAAAACATTGTGGCACATCAAAGCTCCTCCAAAAGTTCTAAATTTTCTTTGCAAGCTCTCTCCTCTCTCATCATAAACTTCCTACTTGTGAAATATTGGCTAAATTTTCTGTAATGCTGATGTTGAATCCATCCAACATCTATTTTTTGAATGCACCTTTGCTTCCCATAGTTAGAATCTCTTTCAGCTTAGAACATGTTTCTCATTCCCTTATTTTGTATCTTGGAAGGATGGAGACTAAACTTTGGAAGGTGAAAGTCTCGAACCCTGTAATCGTTCTAAACTTCTTTACTCTTATTTCTCTCTGTTTGTGGAATATTTGGAAAGTCAGAAATGATGCCCACTTTTAGGTCCATTCAGACAACTGCGATTACCATGTGGGAGAAGGTGTTGGCTAACTACCATGAGTTGCGCCCTATCCACAACCCTAAGTGAACATCTCTGTCCAACTGATTGTGGGATCAACGGGAGCCTCTTAGCTACTAGAATTATAAATTTAATTCTGATGTTTCATTTATGAGCCAGTATAGCTCGGGGGGTGCAGGCTACATTCTTAGGTCCACTAATGTTAATTTTATTTTTACAGGATCCATCTCTAGAAATTCTTCTTTGCAATTGGAAGTTGAAGCCTATAATCTTCTTACGGGGCTCAGGAACTGTCAAGTAAGGAACTACATTAGGATTCAGGCTGAATCGGATTCACAAATTCTTGTTGATATAATCAATTTGAAAAGGGCAGTGCATTGGAGAATATGAGCTATAATTGAACACATTCGGAACATCACCACTACATTTTTTCTTTTCATGTTCACATTGTAGTCGTAAGGCTAATTTAGAGGCTCATTTTTTGGCCAACTATGCCCGACAATCGCAAAGCGATTTCTTTTGGGAAGAATGCCCTCCTTCTAGCCTTCTTCAGATTATGTATGTTACTATAACTTAATAAAATAAGTTTTCATTTCAAAAAAATATATTTGTATGTATATCATATTATAATTTCGTTGATATTTGTACTACTATACGAGCCAAGCATACTTGTTATATCTCTTTGTTGATCTATAAGAGTTCGTACAATTTATTTAAGAGTTCATACGAGGACACTGGCCGTGAGGGAGACGGATGGGGGAGGGGGGGGGGGGGGAGGGGAAGAGAAGGAGGAGGAGGCTGAGGGCGGGGCCATCGGGGGAGGAGAAGAGATAACCTACCGGGGTAGGACAGGATATCATACGCCTGAGTAGCAGCCTCCGTCACCAATCTCTCTCTCTCTCATGCACGATCAATCTAGAGTCGCGCCCAAAGAAACCGCAGTCGCCGATCTCTCTCTCTCTCTCTTGTGCGCGATTGAGTTGCAGCCGCCCTGGTCATCGTTGTAGCTTCCCTCATCGTCGGTCAGAGAGAAAGGGGAAGAGTAGATCGCGGCCCTTGCCTCTCCTAATCCCTCACAATCGGCTGCCCTCGCCTCATCGCCGTCGACGTCTCCATCACCGGATTGAGGAGAAAGGGGGAGAGATTGGATCGCCTAGCAACCACCGTCGCCTAGCCGCTCGCGCTTCGCTGCTGCCGTTGCCTCGCCGCTCACGCCTTGCCGCTTCGTCTCGCATCTGCCATCGTCTCATAGCCGCCGTCGTCTCGTCGCCTACCGTCCAATTAGATCGGATGGTGGGCGGGTGGCGTATGAGGGTCATATTCTTTATAAGAGTATGACACCCATTAAATCCTATTCTTACCTTATATATTTATTAAATATTAAATATTTAACACACTTATCATAAATATTATTGTCTTATATAACAAACTTTTATTATAAGGTAATATATATACAAATCTAACTTCAATTTTTCAGAAAATAAAAAAAATTAACTTATAATAGTGTGTTATATAAGGTAATAAAAATAAAAGAAGATTAAATTCAAAGATAACGGAAGTCCCTCGACAGATCGACATACGATTGTAGAAAGACTTCAGAACAACCTTGATCGTCACACAGCTTGTAGACTTGCAACTCATGATGTAAATCCCTAAACTTTAGGACACACCTTGACTTTGGCAGATGTGACATATATTTATAGGTAAAGGGCATAATGATAATAAAGGTGAGTTAAATCATACGGCCAAATTTAAACTCGAGTCGCAATAAACTTTGTTTTTGGCTTTGATAAAGTTTTGACCGTCACACCTTTATCTCTCATCAAACAAGATAATGACACATCAGGAAGGCCACGTTGTTTGCGGTTGAAGATTTACGACTTTAGCGGGATAGAATTTAAATACGCCATAGCTTTAGTTGTCGACCAATAATAATATGGACACATAGACAATCGACCTTAGAAGCTTCAATTAATAACCGTGCGACTGTGAGAAGAAAGTAAAGCCCATGATTTCCTTGGAGTTGAAATATCCCTTCTTGTCAATTAAGTGGTCATGGCTTAATGAGACGAAAAATCCCGGATTGTGCATAAAATTAAATAAGATCTTCTTCGAATCGGCTGCCTTGTCTAGTGAAAGTTATCGGCTGCCTGGTCTGGTGAAAGTTATCGGCTTGTAGTTTTATAGTTTTGGTTTATACTTTTTGTTTCACTTGCGGGTTGAAAAAAGGTTGGCCGGAATTCCTAATTTCTTCCATTATTCTTGCCTAAAGGTTTGAAGTACTCGCGCCTTATGTTGATTTTTCCTAACAAAAATTAGAAATAAAATGTATTCTTCCCAATTATTATAATACTCAAATGAACAATAATAAAAAAACAAATAAATGTGGAATTACAACTAAAATTGACAAAAAAAAATTATGCATGCCATGATCAAATTATAAAAAAATAACTACATAATATATTAAAATATATAGTACAATATTCAAAATGAAATATAGCGACCGAAACAAAACACCACAATAATATGAGAAAGTGATCTCAATATTTTTTTGAACAAGATGTTTGTTAATATACCTATTTATTGAGATTAGAAATCTAGCATTTCACTGTATCTTATTAATCTCAATTAGTACATAGAAAATATAGAAGGATTATATGTGTATGTATAACATATTATAATTTCTCTAATATTTGTACTACTATAGGAGCCAAGGCATACTACTAGTTGTCTGTTTTAATCTATAAGAGTTCATATAATTTATTTAAGCATATTGATAGATGATTCCATCAAATATTATGTAATAAATTTGATTCATACTGAACACCCATGGTTGTAATATTATGAACTTAATGGGTCACACACAAACAATATTATTTATAATGTTTTTGCTTATTTGATTTCAAATTAATTAATCAAGCGTTAGGTGTATAACATGCTTAACTTGATTTATTGCACGCTAATAATGGATGATCAATTAATTATATCAACAAATAAGATATGTATTAAAAGTTAAAATATGCATAGTATATATACTAATTAAATCACTATCTCATCCTAGAATATGAATATATGAAATGTGTATTGAGTTTAGTACAAATGGAATCTAAATGTGTGCTCCAAATTAAATCGAACGATTTCGATTCAATGTTTATTCAATCAAATTGTAGATCATATGATGATTGAATAAATTTTGATAATTAATAATTAAATTATTATATAATAATAGGTTTAATTAGCACTCATAACCATTATAGCATACTCTCCTCCATCCCGAAAGAAAAGAAAATGAGAAAGAGAAATTTAAAATTCTTTATGAGAAATTTAAAATTCTTTATGATTTTTATTATATAATAATGAATTATTTAATGACATAGCTTGTATCGATTGTTATGGTCTCTTTCAATTCTTTCTCTCATTCTCTTGTTTTACAATAGTTATGGGGTCGTTTGGCGACACTTTCGCCAAATACGATAATGCATTGTGTATGAATGATGTAAGTGTGCAATTTTTTTTACGTCTTAACGTGAATATCGTTGCAAAAGTTGAGGGTCTATCCTGTGTCTAGCATCCATGAAGTAACGGGTCAAATCCATACTCATACAATTCTCTCTCCTTTGTCTAGCATTCACAAATTCACAGGTCAAATCCATATTCATATTATTATTATTATTAGCTTGACTTATATGTTATCTTCAAGAATACAAAGTACAAGCTGCAAATTTCACCTCCCACTTCTTTCCCAAGAGCAAAAGCGAAAGAACATGAAACTAGAGGGATCTTGGTTTGAAGACAACAGTAGAATGCTTCATGATATGCCGGGTGAACTGCCCTCCTTTCCCCTTGGTGTCAAGCTTTGGCTGTCCGGGCGGAGCTAGAAGCTCAAAGTTCTGGACCAGACTGCCAATGATAATACCAAGGATAGGGAGCGCGAGTACCATTCCAGGGCAGCTCCGACGGCCGGCTCCAAATGGCAGGTAGCGGAAGTCATTGCCGTTGGCTTCCACTTTGGCTTCCTCTTCCAGGAACCTCTCAGGCCTGAATTCCTCAGGGTTCTTCCACTTCTCAGCGTTGTTTGCGAGCCACCAGACATTCACCAGTGTCTTGCTCTCTGCGGGCACGTCGTAGTCGCCGAGCTTGGCATCATGGAGATTCATGTGCGGGATTAGTAAGGGGAGGGGCATTGCATGGCGGAGAGTCTCCTTGATTACGGCATGCAGGTAAGGGAGTTTGTGTGTGTCAGGTTCGGTGATCTGCACACCGGGACCAAGAATAGTGTCAAGCTCCTTGCGCAGTTTCTGTTGAATGTTTGGGTGGTTCACAAGCTCCGCGATAGCCCACTCGATCGTCTCCAATGTCGTCTCAACAGCTGCATGCACAACGAAGAGTCAAGAAGATAAAGTATGATTCATAACACATGCAAGAAAACATTTTACATTGATAAGCAATATGCATAGGCTATATATATTCCTGTTCTATTTGCCAAATCTGAACAAGAAAAATGTATTCTAGTATTTCATACGGAAGTCTTAGAAGGTCTGAATCAAGCTTTTATATATATATATATATATATATATATATATATATATATATATGCTGAATAGGGAGGCACAGCCTGAATTGATATATGTTCTTTCCAAGTTCTGAAGGAAGTGCAGGATGCAATAAAGAGGATTAATACCACCAACATTGATGTTCTCCACAATGTAGAGGACATTGTCCTCGGTGATCTCGCCATTCTTCACCGCATCCAGCATGTGATCAATGGCACACTTCAACTCGGCATTGTCCACCGGCTTGGTGCTTGCAAGTTTCCTGTTCAGTCATGTGAATTTTTAGTTCCTTATCACATACACACACACAAAAAGAAAAGTAATGCTCCGATTGCAATACGATGCCATCGACGAATAAAAAAAATAATCAAAGATCTCAAAAAGTTTCTATTAGTAAACATTGAGAAAAGGAAAAATGACAGAAAGGTAGGCAGTTGAGCACTCATTTCCTCTCGTCCAAGAAGTCCTTGAAGAGCTTAAACCTCCGTTCCTTGAGCTCCTTGCACATCTTGAGGTAGCCCCTCAGGAAGGGCCTCAGGACCGGGATGAAGTCTCCGTAGTTGTAGTCGAAGCTCTGCGCCAGGCGGCTGCGCTCTCCGTTCAGCTCCAGGAGCTGCAGGAAGATCGGGTCGTCCTCGCTCTCGAACCGCCGGTGGAACATGATGCGGTATATGTTGTTGTACATCATCAGCTGCAGCTGGCGCCACACCTCGACGCCTTCCGTCGCCGACTTGGGGTTGGCGCGGATGTTGTCCACCACGCTCGCCGCCTCGAACTCCCACCCGGCCCGGTACTGCGCCACCACCTTGTTGGTGAAGAAGGGCACCGTCACGACGCGCCGCATCTTGCGCCAGTGCTCCCCGTAGACCGTGAACACCAGGTCCTGCCCCTTCCCGGTGAAGATGTCGAAGACGACGTTGCGCGTCCGGGACCCGAACTCGACGCCCTGCGAGTGGAGGACCTCGCGGGCGAGGGGCGGGGACGAGACGACGAAGAGGTTGCGCTGACCCATGCGGAGGTGGAAGATGTCTCCATACCTGCGGGCGAGTGCGGCGAGGTAACGCTGGTTGAGGTCGTCGCCGACCTGGAGCCAGTTTCCGAAGACGGGGATGGGGAAGGGTCCTGGCGGGAGGCGGAAGCGGCGGCCGCGGAGCCTGGACACGACGGCCGAGATCACCGCCGCGGCGAAGAGGCCTAGGAGCGCCTTCTCGAGGAGTAGGAGGTCCATCCCGGACGTCGGGGGTTGGTGGCCGGCGTTCGCGGTGGTGTTTGTGCTGGTCCTAGTGGAGAGGAACACTGGCAACTTATAAAGGCGTGGGGTGGTGGACGTGAGTGAGTTAACGGTGACGGAGGTAGAGGGGTAGGTTTGACGGACGGAGGTCAGATGGCTTGACGGAGTTAGTCATTTGGGTAGCTTTTTCATAATTAATTAAATTTATTAATTTTTTGTGAACTGGACGAGAAATATGACATTTAATTTTCGTTTAATTGTGTTTCCAATTTTTTCTTGGGCACTTTAATGCCCCCATTATGCAATTCATTTAATTATGACGACTGTTTATGAATTGTTCTGTTCTTATCATGATCATTAACTCTCATGATAAAAGATTTATTCTCCAATCGTGATTAATGCTTGGTATTTAATAATGTGTGCTGCTGGTTGACGAATCTGTTTGATTTCATCTTAATTATTATTTCTTCTATTAAACAGGCTTTTTTTTTAACAAATAATTATTCCCCCACATTTTCGTCCTTTATAAGAAAAGGAATAAACGAATGTTCTTATTTCATTTTCTTTGATTTTTTTTATATAAAATGAAATTTTGTCTTTTTTTAATAAAATATCGATCATATTCGAAAATATTACAAAAAATAAGTATTATATAATTGAAATATTATAATTTATAATCCTTATCAAAACAAATTTATTAATAATTAAATTTGATAAATTGATTAGTCTACTTTGAGAAAAAATAATTGAGTTGATGTACAGATTTAAATTATTATAGCATTAAACCAAATTGAAATAAAAGAATTTTAAAGACAATAGTGCAAATTGTATTAAATTATATATTATATATATATAATAATGACAATAATAAATTAAAATCTTACTTCTACTCATTTTATACCTACCAAGATCGTTACTTCTACTTAAAATTATTCTCTTATTTATTATTTTCCAATAATATAGCTATTTTCTTATTATAATTTTATTTCATTTACTTTTGTTTATCTCTCGCTTGTTCTTATTTTAGTTTGATTAGGATTCTTAATTTATTAATTTATTTAAGGAATTTTTAATAAAATAGGATCTTATAATAAATATTATTTGTTTTAATATAGGAGATATTCTGATATGATTAGGATGATAATTTTAAATAGATTGGATTAATAATATACATATGTTAGGATATATGTTAAGATTAAATTCGGATTAAGAAAATATATATATATATATTTGATTAATAATATACGTATGTTAGGACGTTATATTATCAACTTTAATATTAGATCATGCATTAGGAGAGGAATTTGGATTAGTTGAATTCATTTTTTTTCTTTGTCACTGTGTAAATCAATTACGAACTAATAATTTATGTGATTATTTCCATGTAATATTCTATGTTTAATATAGTTAGGATCTTATGTCATTTTAAATTATTAGGATTATAAATTGGATTTGAATTAGCGTTATTATTAATTCAAACATTAAGATTTCTTTTGAATGTCGGTCACGGGAGGTCTTCGGTATCCGAGGTTACTAGTGTCTCACTAATTTGAAGTCGAAAAGATAGAACAATAATAATTTATTTTTTTGTCAATAGGATGATTAAACCTAAGGCTATCGACACATATTGAGACAACCTTGCTATAAGTTAGGCCAACCAATGTTAGTTTTAAACATTAAGATTTTAATAAATACATATTATTTGGAGGACTGAAAATAAGAATAGATGCAATCAAATAGTTAAATCTAATTAATCGATTAATATTAATTCAAAAAATACGGATTAGGATACGTAATATTAGTGTACACACACATATAATATATATATATTTATTTATTTATTTATTACTTATTAGAATTAGAATGATATATAAGTTATGATTTGGTTTATTATTAATTGACTAATTAATCTATTAATAGATACATAATATTTACAGGAATCTAAACAATAAAAGATTACATCTAACAGATAAATGTAATTTGAATTTAAGTCATATACCTAGTATTAGTATTATAGATATAGATAGATAGATAGATAGATAGATAGATAGATTATAATTAGGATAGTATTTAAATTATGATTATGATTTATTAACTTAAATATTAATTTTTAAATAAATGACGCATGTCGACATGGAGTAGTGCCACTTGTCGGACTCTCATGTTTCTACCTCTACATTTAATCTTATTTAATTTAATGTTTAATTTTAGGATTATATATATTCTAACCTTATATAAGAATTATAAATTTTTTATTAAATATTAAATATTTCATACAGTTATTATAAATATTATTGCCTTATAAAACAAACTTTTATTATACAAATCTAATTTGAATTTTTTGGAAAATAAAAAATTAACTTATAATAATGTGTTATATAAGGTAATAAAAATAAAAGAAGATTAAATTCAAAGATATCGGAAGGCCCTCGACAGATCGGCATACGAT
This sequence comes from Pontederia crassipes, assembly GCA_030549335.1. Lineage (NCBI taxonomy): Eukaryota > Viridiplantae > Streptophyta > Magnoliopsida > Commelinales > Pontederiaceae > Pontederia > Pontederia crassipes. The sequence goes on from CM060190.1 coordinate 46,601,174, forward strand.
TGCAGAAAGACTTCAGAACCCGTTGCACAACTCATGATGTAAGATCCCTAAACTTTAGGTCACACCTTGACTTTGGCAGATGCGACATATGTTTATAGGTACAGAGGGCTTCATGATAATGAGGGTGAGTTAAATCAGACGACCAAATTTAAACTCTTGTCGCAATAAACTTTGTTTTTTTTTTTTTTGCTTTGATAAAGTTTTGACTGTGTCACCTTTATTTCTCATCAAACAAGATAATGACACATCAGGAAGGCCACGTCGTTTGCAGTTGAAGATTTACGACTTTAGCAGGATAGAATTTAAATACGTCATAGCTTTAGTTGTCAACCAATAATAATATGGACACATAGGCAATCGACATCAGAAGCTTCAATTAATAGTTGCGCGACCGTGACAAGAAAGTAAAGCCCGCGATTTCTTTGGAGTTGAAAAATCCCTCCTTGTCAATTAAGTGGTCATGCTCAATGAGGAGGAAAAACTCGGATTGTGCATAAAATTAAATAAGATCTTCTTCGAATCGGCTGCCTTGCCTGGTGAAAGTTATCTGTTATAGTTTTCGTTTATACTTTTTGTTTCACTTGCGGGTTGAAAAAAAGGTAGGCTGGAATTCCTAATTTCTTCCATTAATCTCGCCTAAAGGCTTGAAGTACTCGCGCCTTATGTTGATTTTTCCTAGCAAAAATTAGAAATATAAAGGTGTTCTTAGAAGATGAATGTATGAAATGTGTATTGAGTTTAGTATAAGTGAGATCTATTAGACAATGAATAAAATGTGTGCTCTAAATTAAATCGGACAATTTTGATTGAATGTTTATTCAATCAAATTGTAGATCACATGATTAAATCTTATGATGATGATTGAATAAATTTTAATAATTAATAATCAAATTATTATATGATAATAGATTTAATTAGCACTCACCATTGCAGCATACTCTCCTCCATCGTGAAATAAAAGAAAATGAGAAAGAAAAATTTAAAATTCTTTATGAGTGATTTAATGAGAGCTTGTAATGATTGTTATGGTCTCTTTCAATTCTTTCTCTCATTCTCTTTCAATAACTATGGGGTCATTTGATGAGGGAAACCGACACATGATTCCGCCAAATACTATAATGCAACTTGGTTTTCAAAGTAGAACCAAGCTTCATTAATGACCCTGAACCAAGGTCGTGACCCTGGTTCCGAGGGTGTTGGTTCCACCTCGGTGGAATCGGCACCTTTAGTTTTTTTTTTCACTTTCTTTTTTTTATTTGACGCTTTTTTTGCTTTTCAACCTCTTTTTTTCCATTTTTTTCTTTCTTATATAAACTAATTTGTTTATTATATATAAAATATTTGTAATAAATGATTAATATAATATTATTTATTACTTATAATTTCATTAAAAATTTTAATATTTTAAACAATATAAATTATTTTTAAAATGATTTTTATATTTAAATAATAGATTTTTTAACAAAATATTTAATTAAATTTTTATTATATATTTTTAATATTTTAACAAATTTATATTTTATATTTATAATATTTATTTTTAATTCAAACATCCACAAAAATTAATTCATTACATCTATTTTTTCAATCACATCAATTACTTCATTCTAAATTTCACTCCATACAAATTCTAACTATTCACCTCAAACTCAAACTCGAATGAACAGTAACCAAACGCCGATGGATGATGTAAGTGTGCAATTTTTTTTTATGTCTTGACGTGAATATCGTTGCAAAAGTTTAGGGTACATGAAGTAAGGGGTCAAATCCATATTCATACAGTTCTCTCTCCTTTGTGTGGCATTCACAAAGTCACAGGTAAAATTCATATTCATATTATTATTATTATTAGCTTGACTAATATGTTATCTTCAAGAATACAAAGTACAAGCTGCAAATTTCACCTCCGACTTCTTTCCCAACAGCAAAAGCGAAAGAACATGAAACTAATGGGATCTTGGTTTGAAGACGATAGTAGAATGCTTCAGGATATGCTGGGTGAACTGCCCTCCTTTCTCCTTGGTGTCAAGCTTTGGCTGTCCGGGCGGAGCTAGAAGCTCAAAGTTCTGGACCAGCCTGCCAATGGTAATACCGAGGATGGGGAGCGCGAGTACCATTCCAGGGCAGCTCCGACGGCCGGCGCCAAATGGCAAGTAGCGGAAGTCATTGCCGTTGGCTTCGACTTTGGCTTCCTCTTCCAGGAACCTCTCAGGCCTGAATTCCTCAGGGTTCTTCCACTTCTCAGGGTTGTTTGCGAGCCACCAGGCATTCACCAGTATCTTGCTCTCGGCGGGCACGTCGTAGTCGCCGAGCTTGGCATCATGGAGATTCATGTGAGGGATTAGTAAGGGGAGGGGCATTCCATGGCGGAGAGTCTCCTTGATGACGGCCTGCAGGTAAGGGAGTTTCTGTGTGTCAGGTTCGGTGATCTGCACACCGGAACCAAGAACAGTGTCAAGCTCCTTGCGCAGCTTCTGTTGAATGTTTGGGTGGTTCACAAGCTCCGCGATAGCCCACTCGATCGTCTCCAATGTCGTCTCAACAGCTGCATGCACAATGAAGAGTCATGAAAATAAAGTATGATTCGTAACACATGCAAGAAAACATTTTACATTGATAAGCAATATACATAGGCTTATATTCATGCGCTATTATATTGCCATATCTGAACAAGAAAAATGTATTCTAGTATTTCATACCCAAGTCTTAGAAACTGAGTCAAGTTTTAATATATATCATTCTTTTTGCTGAATAGGGAGGCGTAGATTGAATTGACATATGTTGTGAATTAATATATGCTGTTCCCAAGTTCCGAAGGAGGTGCAGGATGCAATAAAGAGGATTAATACCACCAACATTCATGTTCTCCATAATGTAGAGGACATTTTCCTCAGTGATCTCGCCATTCTTCTCCGCATACAAGATGTGATCAATGGCACACTTCAACTCGGCATTGTCCGCCGGCTTGGTGCTTGCAAGTTTCCTGTTCAGCCATGTGAATTTTTAGTTCTTTATCACATACACAAAAAAAGTAATGCTCCGATTGCAATATGATGGCATCGACGAATAAAGAATTAAACAAACATCTCAAAAAGTTTCTATTAGACTATTAGTAAACATTGAGAAAAGGAAAAATGAAAGAAACGTAGGTATGAGCACTCATTTCCTCTCGTCCAAGAAGTAGTCCTTGAAGAGCTTAAACCTCCGTTCCTTGACCTCCTTGCACATCTTGAGGTAGCCCCTCAGGAAGGGCCTCAGGATCGGGATGAAGTCTCCGTAGTTGTAATCGAAGCTCTGAGCCAGGCGGCTGCGCTTCCCGTTCAGCTCCAGGAGCTGCTGGTAGATCGGGTCGCCCTCGCTCTCGAACCGCCGATCGAACATGATGCGGTATATGTTGTTGTACATCATCAACTGCAGCCGGCACCACAGCTCGACGCCTTCCGTCGCCGACTTGGGGTTGGCGCGGATGTCGTCCACGACGCTCGCCGCCTCGAACTCCCACCCGGCCCGGTACTGCGCCACCACCTTGTTGGTGAAGAAGGGCACCGTCATGATGCGCCGCATCTTGCGCCAGTGCTCCCCGTAGACCGTGAACACCAGGTCCTGCCCCTTCCCGGTGAAGATGTCGAAGACGACGTTGCGCGTCCGGGACCCGAACTCGACGCCCTGCGTGTGGAGGACCTCGCGGGCGAGGTGCGGGGACGAGACGACGACGAGGTTGCGCTGACCCATGCGGAGGTGGAAGGTGTCTCCATACCGGCGGGCGAGGGCGGCAAGGTTGCGGTGGTTGAGGTCGTCGCCGACCTGGAGCCAGTTGCCGAAGACGGGCATGGGGAAGGGTCCTGGCGGGAGGCGGAAGCGGCGGCCGCGGAGCCAGGAAACGACGGCCGAGATCACCGCGGCGGCGAAGAGGCCGAGGAGCGCCTTCTCGAGGAGTAGGAGGTCCATCCCGGACGTCGGTGGTTGGTGGGCGGCGGTCGCGGTGGTGTTTGTACTGGCGAGGGGCATGTGGGTGGCTGTAGCACTTTATAAGGCAGAGCCGTAGAGGGGCGTAACGGACGTTAGAGGGCTGTTTAATGGTTAATTAAATTTATTGGAAGGTGGACATTTTTGTGAACTGGACGAGAAAATTAAATGCGATATTTAGTTATAATTCAATTATGGTCCCAGGTTTTTTTTCATGGCCACTTTAATGCTGGCATGATGCACGTCATTATATGACGCTGTCCACAACTTGTTCTTATCATGATAATTAAATCTTATGATAAAGGATTTATTCTCAAATAGTGATTAATGCTAGGTATTTAATGCATTCTCATATGTGTGCTGCTGGTTGAGGAATTTGTTTGATTTCATCTTAATTATTATTTCTTCTATTAAACATGCATTTTTTTCTTAAACAAACAAAAATCATTCTCTCACATTTTCGTCCATTATAAGAAAATGATAAATAAATATTATTTTTTTATTTTCTTTGATTTTTTATGTATCAAAATAAAAGTTTATCGTTGCTGATAATAATCGATCATATTAGTTAATCATTCAAGGAATCTAAAATTTTGTACCTCATCTTCAAACACACTACATAATATATATGTAAATTAATTACCCCCATATGTTATTTATATTTATGGATAGGAAAATGAATAAAAATCGCGGCACCTATCGTTTGTCCTATGAAGAAGAAAATATTTTATAAGAGTTGAATATTATAAAATACATAAGAAATTAATTTAAAAGTTAAGTAAGAAAATAAGTAATATAAATTCGATTTGATTACGGGGTAGAAGTTTTAGCTTGATTAAGTATAACGAATTATCTATCTGTAATTTGAATCCTCTATCATCAAGTAGCTTGAGGAGGGAAGCCTTTTTGCCCAAACACTTCCGAGTTAATTAGTTATTTATTCTTATACATAATAATTTATTATTTAATTCTCTATTGTTTATTAAAAAAAGTTTGAGTACTATATAGATGGGAACACGACTACTGATTCCATAATTTTGTTATCGATTTTCATCTTTTTTCCTTCCAATCCAATCCAATTCAAATGATTTAATTTGTTGATTTTGGGTTGACTCCCATTGTGATTCATAATACATTGAATATTAAATCACAAGTATATCTCTGCTTACGGAGAATTTGATGATGGAGTTGTATACTTTGAGTAATTACTTGCGGGTTGTATACTTTGAGTATGAAAAATCATAATTTTCTTGTACCGATTTAAGTTTATCCCCTAACATTAATGGTCCTGCATTATGTTATGCACCTTATCCAATTATCCGAGCTCATTATATAGCTAAGGAATTATCTTATGAAAATTGGAAAGTGTTCTTAATTAATCAAAGATGTTATAATGGTTGTTAAAATTGGAAAAAACATATAAGTTCATAAATGCTAAGACAAGTGTTGTTAACTAATCAAAGATGTCATGAAAATTGGAAAAAATCATATAAGTTCATAAATGCTAAAATTTAATTGATAAATTAAATCACATTTTTTCATTAAAAGGATATTATTTCTAATAGATAAATAATGTTACATAATATAAAAAACAGTCTGATGGTTGCTTTGAGAAAGTTGCAGGAAATATATACAATTTGAAAAATATAACTATTACGTAAAAAATTAAAATATATCCATTATTAATGTACCTTCTCATTTTATTAAATAGATAGTTCCATGATAGATAAAGTTACAATAAATTTCGTAAAGTTTAGTATATGGAAAATTAACTATGATGCAGATGCAAAAGTTAATGCTGACAAATAAATCATGCATTTATTTCATGCTAATTTATTGATGTTTCATAGAGGAAGATATCTTAAAGAGTACAAGGGAAAATAACAAAGAGCAAGACATGCGAGCATGGACTTTAGTGTATGTACACATATACATATACATATATACATAAATGAAATTTTGTATCAATAAATGAATTTAAAATATAATAAATGTAAACAAATGTATGTATGTGGAATTTTTAACTTCTTTGAGAAGACATGTAAAATGAAATTTTTTGTTAAAAGATATTTCTTTATATGAAACAAATAAGAGATGTTATGTAATATGAAAAATCAATAGTGAACATAAACGTAATATTAAAAAATTACAAGCACTATAAAGATGAAAAATTAATGTCCTAATTTTCAGTTTGTCATTTTATTAAATCACATTTAGTGATGGCCTAAATATATAATTATTCAAACAACCTTTATTTTATGTTCGCACCAATTTATTATGGTTTTTTATTTTTAAAAGTTTAAGAAAAAAATACAAAAATAGCAAGAATATTAAAAGAAGAGTCATTTTGCATAGCTTTCAATATATAAAAAAACTAGGAAACTTTTATTGACAAAATTGAGTTGCATTTTTACATGATAAAAGTATATCCATTCCAATTCGTAATATCGATAATATCTATACCATTATATTAGTTTTCAATATCGTTAGATAAATTCTATGGGATGTGAAAACTCAAGTGGTTCATAAATTATTTATGAAAAGTATAACTCACTATATATATATATATATATATATATATATATATATATATATGTGTGTGTGTGTGTGTATGTATGACAAGTATTATGGACATAATTTAAAGCTCATTAATGAATAATTTCATTTGTTTATTATCATGCCAATTTTTAATATCATTATTATGTAAAATGGAACTTTTTATTAAAAGATGTTTCTTTATATGAAACAAATAAGCGACACTATGTAATATGAAATATCAATATCAAACATAAATGTAATTTTAAAGAAATACAAACACTATAAAGATGAAGAATTAATGTCCTAATTTAGTAATGGACTAAATATATAATGGAACATAAAGAGATCACATTGAATTATTCAATCATCCTTTAATTTTTGTTCATACTAATTTATTATGAATATATGGGTTTTTATTTCTAATTGTTTAGGAAAACAATACAAAAATAGCAAGAATATTGAAAGAAGAGTCATTTTTGCATAGCTTTTAATATATAAAAAACTAGGAAAACTTCATAGAAAAAATTGAATTGCATCTTTACATATATAACAAAAGTACATGCATTCTAATTAGTAATATCTACATCTGTACCATTAAATTAGTTTTCAATATCACTAAATAAATTTCATGGAATATGAAAACTCAACTCGTTCATAAATTATTTATAAAAAAACTAGAAGTAATATATATAATAAATATGACAAGTATTCTAGATATAATTTACTGCTCATTAAATGAATGATTTCATTTGTAATATCATGTCAATTTTTAATATCTTTATTTTGTTAAATGAAACTTTTTGTTAAAAGATGTTTCTTTATATGAAACAAATAAGAGATGTTATGTAATATGAAATATTAATATCGAGCATAAATGTAATTTTAAAAAAGACAAGCACTATAAAGATGAAAAATTAATGTCCTAATTTATTATTTCTACTTTTATTAAATCAAAATTTGGTGATGGACTAAATATATAATGGAACATAAAGAGTCACATTGAAATTATTCAAGCATCCTTTAATTTTTGTTCATACTAATTTATTATGGATTTATGAGTTTTAATTTCTAAAAGTTTAGGAAAACAATACAAAAATAGCAAGAATATTGAAAGAAGAGTCATATGCATAGCTTTTAATATTTAAAAACTAGGAAACTTCATAGAAAAAATTGAGTTGCATTTTTACATAATAAAACTATATCCATTCTAATTAGTAATATAGATGCTTACATCTGTACCATTAAATTATTTTTCAATATCACTAAATAAATTCCACGGAATATGAAAACTCAACTGGTTAATAAATTATTTATGAAAAAGTAGAAAGTAATATATATATATATATATATATATATATATATATATATATGACAAGTATTCTAGATATAATTTACTGCTCACTAAATGAATGATTTCATTTATAATATCATGCCAATTTTTAATATCTGTTGTATGTAAAATGAAACTTTTAGTTATTGATATTATGTAATGTTTCAACTTGTACTGTTTTCATTATTTCCCAAGAATGCTTGGAGGACTAGATCATGGGCTTCACTTAAGCAAAATCATTTATTGGGAAAGTTAAAAAAAAATTAAGACTCAAAGGCATAAAGAGGCCAACAGAATTAAATTGTGAAAATTTGAATAGAGAAATTGGTATGAAAGTCAAATTCACTGTTAAAGGTAAAAGTGTGGAAAGAAATACGTAATAATGAGAAAACTATATTAGTGTTTTATTACCTTATACGAGAATTCTTTCTTTTGTGGGTAATTGCCTCTTACATGTCACGATTTTCAAGAAAAACTCAACATGCAATGAGTTTCACCCCATGTTTATGAAGTGCATCGATGAAATTGCCGAGGCAACAAGAATTTACATAAATTGATAGATTTATAAAATATAATTCCAAGGATCATGGAATACCTCTTGAAGATGCGGAATTGCGGATCAACAGTTGAGACTTTTATACAAACATCTAGTGGGCACACTTCTTATATCTTTTAGATATGTTCATGAGTCGAATTGATTTGATATATCTACCAACATGATAAAATTCGATTTATGCTAGGTCGGGTCAGATCATGGGTCGACCTGATCTAATTTGATGATTTAAACTTTTTTATGCTTTAATTTTTTAAAAAATTAATTTATATTGAATATTCTATTTTAAATAAAAAAATAACATTTTCAAAATGTAAATAAAATGTTAAATAATTTGTAATATTAAATAGTCCAAAAATAAATAAAAAATATTGTTGAATAAATACCCTAATCACATGATGCGATTCAATTTAACTCATGTTAGTAGAGTTGGATCGGACTAAAAATTTAAATTAATGTCAAGATCAATATTACTGTTCCCAAAAGTTTTGCCAAACACCATATCAAAATAGAATAATGGTGACCATAATTTAAATCTTGGTCAAGATATCACATGAATATCTCGCAAGAATTAAGTTGGTTTATCGCGAGGGAAGAACTCAGCTTCTTTTAACATGTAGTATAATAACATATATTAGGAGTGCATATATATATATATATATATATTACATAATATGTATACATGTAATTATTTCTAATATATTATTGTTGATTTTTTAAAATAAATTAATATTAATATATCGTGTCACACAATTTTTAATAATAATCTATTATAATAATTTTTGTTTAATATAAATTTTCACGTCATAAAATAATAAATTCTTCTTACTTCTTATCTTTTATTCAAACACTCATTAAAATTTATCCGTCTAATAAACCTTTTAATTCTCCATCTTTCACCGAGACACCAAATTAGTTTTTTTTGTCTAATCCATTAATTCTCAAAAACCGATTAAAATTTAAATTATGCATTCTTGGTAAAGCAGAGTGAGAGAGCTTTGGGAGCACGACAATTGTTCCCCCTTGCATGCGGGCATCACACACATCATGAAACTTGAGATCTATGGGATTTAACCCAGCCTGCCAAGTTCAGAAAGGGCACAAATCCAACATATTTCATCTAGCTTGGGGGAGAAGATGCCACCGAAATAATTAAAACAAATCATATGGGTAATTGATATTGGTATGTGATTACTTTGCTAGAGAAAACTTATAAGAAAATAATTTTTATTTATATTTCTATCAGTACTCTTTTCTCATCCTATTATCCCGTGGCTCCTCTCTTAGTTGGATTTATGAATACTCTAGCTGTGCAATAAAATAATTTCATTTTGCCTTACTGTACTTTCTTAAAAATTTAATACTACTAACATCTCTTCAATGACTGTATCAAACTAATGATATTATATGTTATTTTATAACTGATCTTCAAAATGTAATTTTCATTTGTCCTTTATAATTTGAGATACAAACAAAAAGACTAAAATTTGTTCACCTAAAAGGTAGCCAAACATTTGTGTCCATCGAGTAACATAATTTCTTTTCATTGTTGTATATACTATTACTATAATTTCTTCTTCTTTAGTAATTTTAGAACTATGAGCATGTTCAATCCTCTAATGAACAAATGGTTGGATACATAAAGATGTAAAAGAAGACTCTCGAGTTAAAAGCTTAATACTTTTTATACTATTTTTAGATCTTATATTTTTAATGTACTAAGCTAATGAGACTAGATGGTTTTATATTTGTCATTGTAGGAGAAAAGGTAGCTGATGAAAAATAGGAAAACAATACTTCTTAAACTTTTTTTAGGTGTCCTTAATGTTACTCTCAAACACTTAGGAATTGTTTGGCCGTTGAACGAACAATCGTGGAACAAAAAGGTTTTGACCTGAAAATGTTCCTACAATATGAACAAAATGGGAGAAAAAAAAGTTTCATGGACATGAACATTTCTATCTCTATGTTATGCTATTCTTGCAATCATTGAAAGTAGATTTCACATGATGTTCAAAATAATGGTTTGGATGAATACTTTGTTCCTCTATCAAACAACCCCTTAATATGTCACCCCAATCTTTCTATTTTACCCTTAGTTTTAATTTATCTTCTCTCACCTCTTCAATTTTAATTTCCAGACAACTTTTTTCTTCATTAATCTTCTAATCACTCTCTTCCATATGTTAGTATTTTCATTTTTCATGATAAAAATATAATACTAATATGATGTAATATGAAATATGAGACATATAAATTTAATTAATATGAAAACTCTAATTACATTATATATATAATATTCAAAAGTATATGAATAAAATGAAATAAAGACAGTGAAAATGGAAATAAATTACTGGATATAAAAAAGTTAAAGTTTCTTTATGAAACAATTGCTTATGTTAGATTATAGGTGAAAATTTTCACAATTTTTTATGACCTAATTTATTTTCTATTTTCAAAACTACTTTATATGTATATTACATTATTAATTAATTTAAAATATATAATATTATAATATATTACAATATTACATTAATTGTATATTACAATTGCATATATTATTGGTGAAATTATTGACAGATAGAACATTCATCAGTAATTTTGAAAGATAGACTCATCGATAATTTTGAAAGTTACAACCGTCGATAATTATATTTATAATAAAAAATATAATATATTATAAGCATATAATTAATATTTTAATATTAATATTTTAGATGTGTTTAGTCTTCAAAATTACCAACGGATATTCATTCGTCGATAATTCTAAAAGCTAGACTCATTGGTAGCCTATTTATAATAACATATGTAATATAATATAAGTATATGACCAATATTTAAATATTAACATTTTGAAATGTTTAGCCTTCGATAATTGTATTTATAATAACATATATATAATATAACATAATCATACAAATAATATTTTGATATTAATATTTTTGACAAGTCTTATTGCATTTATAATAAAATATAGTATAATGAGAGAGAGAGCAGGGAAATTAGAAAGAGAGAGAGGCAGGAGAAAGAGAGAGAGAGAGTGAGATAGGAAAAGAGATAGGGGGAGAAATTTTAATATTAAAATTTGTTACGATCATACCCTTAGGAATCCACTAGAATATTGAAAGCTAGATTTGTCGGTACTTAAAATTATAATATAATATATTATAATAATATCCTCTCTCTCTCTCTGTCCCTCTCTCCCTCTCCCTCTTTCTCTCTCTCTCGCTCTCACTCTCTCGGATTCAGTGATCTCGTGGCTCTGATGATGACACAACAACTCTCGTCTGCAGCTAGATCCCTCTCCGTAGCTCTCTCGTCAAAATCGGCATAGCAAGTGCTGCCTTGGCCGGATCTAATAGATCCGGGCATAGTTGTCTGGTCATAGGCGACTAGATCCGACCGCTGGTGAATGAATTCTTTTTATATTTTAAAAAAGTTTCGACGAGTAAAATTGTTAAAAAATTTTAATCCCTTCTGAAGTTCGAATGGGTGCTACCCGTCGAAATTTCCAATGGATAAGTTCTCGTCAGAACTTAGTTCCAACAAGTGATGCCCGTTGAAACTTCCGATGGATAGGCTCCCGTCGAATCTTTTGACGGGTGTTACTTGTTAGAATTTTCGAAGGACGTCTTTGCGACATTATCGCCCATCGAAAATATCAACAATTTTTATGCGTTCATCAGAATTAAAGCCATTACCGACAAACATTTTTACAACAACATCATCTGTCGAGAATCTTTTAAAATGTTGTATTGTTAGTAGGATGTGCAATCCTACCTACATTGATGGACATGTCCATTCAATGCTAGATGAATGTCAATGCAGAAATCTATGATTTAGTGGGCAATTAGTGGTAACGTGCAGTTCAAAGATGGCACTCATCATCGCCCTGCACCCTCCTCGCCCTCACTCACTGCTGGCGCTTCGTCCCCCTCCCCCCCACGACAATTCTTTCGCTTTCCGTGCCCTAGGAGCTCATTACCCGATGCTCCCACCCCCTCCCCCCCAACCCATTCCCCTGCGTTTGTATCCTAGGAGCTTGTCCGCCATCACCACCCTCAACCTCACTCGCCACTGTCCTCGATCTCGCTCACCGTAGGCTTCATAACCCAGTCGACATCGCCGTGGTGCATCCTAGGACAGAAAATGACGCTCTCGCACCTCGATCTCGCTCGCCGCCATCGTCGTCAATCTCGCTCACCGCCAGTGTCATTTCCCGCCAACGTCGCCGTGACAAACGATGCTCCCCTTGTCACGCTCTCAACCTCGCTCACTATCAAATCTCATCGCCCCTGCCACCATCGTTTTCATTGATCCTCACTGATCTGGTCGCCCCACCATCGTTCGTCGGGGCAGAAGGGGGGAGACACAGTAGAAGGGGGGTTTCTTTGGTCGATTGTTATCTTAATCGGACGATTTTTTGGATTGAACTGCGCCCCCTGTTGGCGGAACTATCACTCGATGGGGTGGCTATTGACCGTGCATCCAACAGGCGCAATCATTGGAAAGAGCGTCCACCACATTTTAATGGGGTGGATGCTCATTAAATTCAAAATATAGAGAGAATGAAAAAGAGTAAAAGGTGAATATTTTATAATTAATAAAAGACTTATAATTATATAGACAGCTTTTCAGGTTAAATGAAAGTATGTGTATGGAAAACACTTTAAGCTCAAAAAAACCTATATATCCTTATTATGGTACGTGCAATACTTTATAAGCTCAAATATCATGTATGAGATTAGAAAATCATGGTGTTAACCCTTTCTTTTCGTTTTTTTTTTCGCAGGAAAAATAGGACATTCATGGTGGATCATCTCGTGGACTCTTCTAGGCTAAAGCTAAATGCATTGGATGCGGACTGCAAGACGCAGGGCATATCAGAAGTTGAAGCCCCTTGTCAATTGAGAAGATGTATTGGTATATATATTTTATAGACGATTAATTAACTGAATCTTATTAATGTTGAATTCTTGTTGCACTATATTTCCTTATAACTATACTATTAATTATCACGTGATCCTACTCCTATTATGAAATAAGATTCCCAATTTGTGGGAACTAACGACTAAGATTCGCGAGAGAAGGAAATATAAATTATCTTCGTAAAAGCTTAGTCTAAGATGTAGACAAAATGTGGAAGCAGAGAAATATACAAGACTTGGGGTGGAAACTATATATACACACATACATACACATGCATACATATACATATGCATACTATATATGAATGATCACTCATATATATGCTAGACATAAAGTTATATCGCTTGCTGCTGAATCTTGCTTTCTAAAAAATTATTCGTTTCAAAGATTTGCCAAAGTCTTTTTGCATTAACTTTGAGCACATATGATCACCACAACACTAGTGGATAAAACGTATCCTCGTCATGATCAGGTTCACAATACATCATTGGATCTAAACACGCCATATTCCAGCCTGTGTCAAAGCAAAGGGACTCGGTCGTTGCACACTCGCCCCAAAAGTAATTACTAGTATATTGCTCACCAGGGGCTTCAAAAGTCATGGCAGACTCGGGTAGTTCCATGGATGTCGATCCAACGAGGCCTGGAGACGAGGTGTCTCTCCTCTTTGCAGTGCTAATGTCCCCAGTGCCTGCTGATTGTATTTTCTCATGAGAGCTCAAGGCATGCTGGTGGTGCTGCTGTTCTTGTCTTTGTCTTATGTCATAAGGATACTGCGAGTCGAAGTGAAGCAGGAATGTTTTGTTAGGGTGCTGATCAGTTGGATGGTACTGCTCCATGACCTGATAGCTGCTGGCCGAGTAGACATTGTTGCAGGTATGCTCGTGCTTGTAGGTGACAGTGAACAAGGGCGGGTCATCGTTGTTCTGCTGTTGCACCTGCTTTCTTGCTGGGCAGCCTTGCTCCTCTTTGTAAGTACACCTGTAATAACACCTGAGAAATACACGTACATAACTTACGTGTATCAGTTAATGATCTATAATTTAATATCACAAAATAATTTGTCTTACCGGCTACATATGATCTCCTCCAATTAATATTCCTATTAAGCAAGAATCCTTACAGGGCAAATGCAACCTATTTTAAAGCTAAACGTGTTATCCTTTTTTTTATTTCTTAATGTTAAACTTTGATATTGAATGCTGAATGACTAAATCCTGATATTTAGAACATGTCAAGATTTGTCTTGAATGTCTGTTAAAGATATATATTACTTGCGTTATCATTTTGCTTCGCTGAATTATGATGATCTGCCGCTACCCTTTAATCCAGTTTTTCAATAGATATAGGGGTCTTTGGTACGAGATAATTCAAATAGATTATTAATTATTTTATTTTAAAATTTTTAAATCCATTATATTATCTCATTTGATTGTGACTTATTATCGATAATTTTAATTATTATGATAATCTTAATTATCAATTCACTCATAATTCAGATAGGAGGCAAAAGAAAATATCCATTCAATTCAAATTTTAATTTAAATATTTTATTAATAAATAAATATCATTCAACTTCTATCTTCTTTATATTATTTGAAATCTTTTAATAATTCTTAATTTTGCCTCATCTTTTTTTATCCATATTCACTTTTTTATTATTTGCTTTATTTATTTATTTATAATAATATATGATTAAAATCTGAAATGTTTAAACTTTAGGAGTATTTTGGTAATTTCTCTTTAATTGTTTTGATTATTATTTATATTATTAGTACTTGTCAAACACTATAATGTGATATTATTAATAATTTAAATAATAGTAATCTATTTAAATAATGATCTACATTATTTGTTAGTTAAATCAGTATTGCATCGAACGAACTCCTAAGTTTTTTGAACAATTGGTTGTACATCTGCTAAGGTCTTTGTCCTACCTTTAATTAAAAATAAAGGAATATCTACAGACCCATCTTATGCAAAGCCAAAGGCTGACTAATGATATCTTAGATGCGTACATGTCAATATTAGCTTATACATCAACAATCAGCGTCCCTAAAACCTTGAGGTTTCATATGAACAGAATATGTGCAGACCACTTTTTTTAATTGAAAATCTAAATGAGACATACAGAAATTCATATGAATTGCTTTCGTCAAAAGAAGTTTAGATGAAAGAAGTTATGCAAAGACTTAATGGAAAACCTACATGAGGAAAACAAGTGCCACATTGCTAGTTATTTAATCTATTATGGCCCCAGAAGATGTTATTGATTATAATTAAAATGAATTTCCACACTCACCTTCAAAGGACAAGAATGAATAAGAAATTCTAATCCCTAAGAAAAACAATTAGCATGCATTGCTTATTGCATAATTTTTAATTTAATGAACTAACTTCCTAAAAGCCTATATTTCAAGGTAATTCAAGTAGTTACAATTGACAATGAAAAAGAAGATTTTAGGAAAATTAGTAAGTTATTAATGACGATGGTTCAAGAGTAACAATTACATATACAATTGCACAAGAAGCAATTAAACAAAGGGTATATATGTTGCATTAGCATCAACCATGCTATATGAAGTGAGCTTTGTACGTAAGTGAAGTTACTTTTGATGTTTGTATTTATATGACATATATTTCCCATGTTTGGGTGAATGTTAATGAAAACTTAAAAGTAAATTTCTTTTATTGGATATTAGTTGCAACTTGCAAGTGCGAGTGAAATTTGCGATAGTACACATTTTACAATATAAGTGAATTTACCAAAAGGTTCACTTATTCAAAACAAATAATAAGACTGGGTTTGACATGAAAATTTTGAGTTTCCGATAGTTCTAGAGAACTATAGATTGGTGTTTGGATGAAAAATATATGAAAATTTAAAAAGTTAATTTGATAGATAAGTTGTAGTAAAAGTTTGAATAAAAAGTAAGAACTAAAAATATAATTTATTATTTTTAATAAATAAAATATACGTATTTATTTAAAATAATAATTATTATCACATAAAAAATATTATATGTAATTAGTTATTTAAATTTATATTAAAAATAAGTTGTGTCATAATATATTAATATTAATTTTGATTAAATCTTTGATATGTTATTATTAGATCCAAATACAATATAATTTTTTCTAGAAATAAATGACATTTTAATTAGTAAAATTATATTATATTAAATATAATAGTATACAAAATAGTTTACATTAATATGATTTAATTCATATTATAATACAATAAATGTAATTATAATATTTTTAGTTAATTGATATGATTTTTTTAAAATTTTATTATACTACAATACCAAGCAAAATATTTTAACTAATTAATAAAATATTTTTAAATTATTATAACTAAATAATTTATAATCAATAAAATTGGATAATTTAATTTATAAGTTTAATAATAATGTATTAATAAATAAATAGTATGTACATAAAAAATCATTAAAAGAAAAAAAATAAAAAGTAAAAAAGGAGGAAAAAGTAAAAAAAAGAAAGTCAGCAAGAACTTCCCAAGGTCTTGTTTGAAGCAAAATTTTTTTGTTCTTTAAGATAGTCACGTGATCAAAACTAAGAATGACATAATTTAGGTATGTTCTACCAAAGTTCTGCCAACCAAACACACTCTAAATGAACTCATTCTTTATGCAAGTGCACTTACCAATAAATTCACTTAAAAAAGGCACTAAGAATTTGAGGAACATAGAAAAGATGCATCAATTTATTGTGGCGATGTGTCAATCATGGCCAATAATCCTCTCATGCAAGAAAGCCTAGAATTTTGATGGAATGAAATAAATTTAGCTGAAGTTGTTAACTTGAGAGAGTAACACTTAATTAAGTTTTCTTGTGAAAGTTAATTAAACAAATTGAGAAATTTTGCAGATTGTAGATTAAGTTTGGAGAATAAACTAGAAATTTTAAATAAAAGCTGAAAATTTCTTAGTAGGAATAGTTGAATTCCTTGAATCTTAACTTTTAGCATCTTTGGCAAGGCAGGGGAACGCTGCCATGGAAAGCACTTGTTGTGAGATAAGAAACCCAACTAGATCGACAACAATTTCGGCACCTACTGAACAGAGCCAAAACATCATCAAATGAAGGACAAATGGATTGTCGATTTTTGTTCATCCATTATAGAATATATTATATAATAAGAGTCATAGATGAAGTATAAACCATCTTCAAAGTCTTATATTGTTGCATACATCGGCTTACATACTATTTTCATCCTTAAACTATTACACTTATGAATTATAATTACAGACAGTGTGGACATTGTCCTCTTCATGCCATGTTATGCCAAGAATACATATCAACCATCTTCAACCTTTTCTCATTGTCTTATATTGTTGCATATACTACCTTAAACACATTTTTGTCCTTCAACTTTTACTTTTAAAATCTAATTTCAGAGACACCTATATCACCTAATTCCATTATGCATGACTGCAAGAGAAAGTCAAATTGTTCAACATCATATTATTTTCTTCAATCTCTTGCAATTTCAATTGCCCTTCAGATAACGAACCTAGATTGTCAAAGGTTTCCGGGCACAATACTATCCTTCTCCTGCTCTTTAATGGCAATACGAAGGCTTTTAAAAGACCTTGGGAGTCTATCAACATTACATTTTCACACACTATAGGCAAATCTTAGGACAATGCTAATCATGGTTTCTTAAAAGCATTAGACACAAGTGATAACTCTGAAGGAAGAATAAAATGATGTCAACAAGATGATTGAAAAGGTGAGAGTTTCAAGTTTTTCTTATGAATGTGTTTTCATAATGCAAAACAAACACCAACCTAATGTAATTATAAAAAATCCTCTAAATGCAAAATCGTACGTAGGGTTAGATATCGTATAGCTCAAGTCCCAGTGAAGCAGGAAAGATTCTTCCACTCCTAGGAAACTGGAGACATACATTACCAAAGATCAGTTAAACTATGCACACAGTCACAAAAAAATAAGCAGGTTCTTGGCCACTCGTGAAAATCTTCTACATATCAAGATGATCCATGATGAGTATCCTAAATCATATGGGGAGGAAGAAATAGCCCGGATCAACTTTGGCAGACTGAGATTAACACAAACAAAATTATCACTACCTGTATCAGTAAAAAACTAGCAGCTGATCAACTAATAACACACCTTGGGAAGGGGATGCCGATGATTGCCTTTTGGCCATACTTTCTCCACTCGTAGCCATCATGGTATGGAGCAATGGTCACCGTTTCTCTTGTGTCCCGAAGCACCCTGTCAAGAGCAAGATCAAAAGTTTCAACTCCCTCAAGCTTAACTGATTGAATAAGAAGGAAAAAAAAGGACTTAGAGATCTCATGGAAATGTTAAGTTTAATCTAATGGTTTTGTCTTAAATTGGTTGCTGTTTGATAAAGCTGGTCCCTCGCGAAACGATTTCAAAACTGCAACATGAATTTTCATCAATATTCCCGTAGGTATCGTTGTTAAACACTCCATCTGAGTAAATAAAACGAAACTAAAAAAAATTAAAAGAAAACACAAAACAAGCTTAGTAGTAGTATCTCCTTCCTTCCGATTGCATCTGTCAAAGGAGAATGGAGCAATAGAGAATGGAAGAAAAAATCTTTTAGCTGATAACATAAGATCGGTTATAAAAGTAAAACTAGTTTATACATGTGGAAATCTTGGAGGAAACAAAGAACACGAGAAGTATGGATTGATCGTGAGCTTTAACTCACAAGTGATACAAAATTTGAATCTTCTCTCTGGAAAGATCAAAACTTCAAAACTTTTTTTTTTATTTCAGATGTGAAAAAGAAGCTTCTTTTTTCCGTATAACTTTCTTTTGGGTAGATTCATGTTAAGTACCTTTTATCAGCGCTAGAAGATGCAGGGTCTTCTGGTAGAGAAGCAGCAGAATTCTTTGGCTTCAGAGCGTTGTTCTTGTAAGATTTAAAGCTGGAGACGCCGTTGGAGGCGGAAGAGTTCTTCTCCATGGTTGTTCGATCTTCTCCCTATCTGCCACCCACGGTTGTCTCTCATATGGTCACTTTATTGGGCTTCGTGTTCTGTTGCATCAGCATAAATAGATACTGAAGACTATTAAAATGAGAGAGAAAGAGAGCGATGCACACTTGCCGTTCCTACTTTCATCCCTGGGCAGAAGATATTATTATCTGATACTCGAATGGGAAGCTGCTTGTTTTGGTCTGGATGGGTGACTGGGTGTGCAGTTGTGCACTGTTCACTCGCCATTCCACTTGAATCCCTGGACAGAAAATAAAGCAATTGATAATTGATATCCTCAAATGGCAAAGGCCGAAAGCTGGTTTATTTTTTTTTTCTGGTCAAACAAATTGCTCTCTCTTTCCTCTCACATCCAGGTCACACTTAGCATAGGCCTAATCCACATGTTAATCTGTCCAAAGTCATGGTGGCTAACCTGTTTTACTGGCAATAAATGTATCCATAGTACCGAGGGGGAAAGGAAAGGAATTATGCATGCTTACAGTTTACAGCTCTTGATCATTAAGATAAACTTCAAAGTAATATATATATATATATATATATATAGAGAGAGAGAGAGAGAGAGAGATGTATAATTAGATATTGAAAGAAAAGATTCCAAGCATCAAAGGAACGTGTCATCTGAAGCTTCAACTCCTATGCATGGCATGAACCGCTCCAACCAATATGTTCTCACTAGGTTTCGTAAGTCATACATATTCATATCTTCCAACTGGGGCCTCAGCTGTACTTGGGCTCACGCTGTATCCAAATCACAACATATTAAGAGGGGACAAGAAGAATCATTTTGTGGTTCCTAATTCATCGAATTCGAAGATGTAACAATCAATCTTCTTGGCATTGGTCTCACCTCAACAAGTCACTTGTCAATCCAAAACTTTCTGCAAGAAACAAACTACTGCAAAACTATGGTGCTGCTTATTGCCAAAGAAAAGTCCAGCACTTTATATGAAATTAGCTAGGGGTGTTCAGCGGGTCGGGTTGACCCGCGAACTCAATGACCCGACTCGATCCAAATTAGTTTAGGTCGAGTCGGATCGGTGGTCGGGTCGGACCCGACCCGATTCGAACTCGACCCGATTGGGTCGGGTACGGGTTAGATTTTTCCAATCCGACCCGACCCGAATGATCCATTTTTTTATTTTTTTTCCTTTTTTATTTAAACTCAAGCTTATATTTGATTTAATTTTTTTTAAAATAAATTAAAATAAAATATTTTAAGTACATAAATAATATTAAATGGTTTAAAACTTTATTTTATGATTTAAAATAAATATAAATTAATATTTTTAATATTAAACAAATATAAAAAATAAGAAAAAATAAAAAAAATTGGGTTGTCGAGTAATCCGACCACCCGACCCGACCCCGAGTCCAACCCGACCCGTCTGGTTATTGACTATATCAGTGCATGGAGTGGTTCATTCAATTGCACAGGAGCACTTCTTATCTAATAAGTTGATGGTCTTATTGTTGTAGTACGCACACAAACAGTGAATAATTAGTGCACTAACGTGATTACGTGATCTAACCACCAAAAATGTTATTTAACGAAAAGGGCTATATAAAATACCAACTTGGCAACTACCTGCAAAGCTTTTTCAATGGTTGGACAATGAAAAATCATTAAACTTTATAACAAGTTGAAGTCGACTGCAAGATCGAACTACTTAGGAACATGATCCTTATTCCTCAGTGCAAGGAAAGGTTAATATAGGAAAATATGTGGACAAATGATGCCAGTGTTATATATAATTTCCAACATAAAAACTCATACTTAAAATGTTAAACTCAGTCTATATAGTGGATGCATTCCCTTGACAAGCTACCTAATCTTTGCTCTTACCGTCACGCAATCATTGACTTGCTTAGCCATGCTGTAATTGCTAAATGGATCTTTTCTCCATGATTCAACTACTTATTCAAAAATATAAATTCTGTAGAATCGCTTAATAAGATAACTTTTTTCTCTATAAAATGTATGCACGAGTATTGACCATTGAAACATATATATGTATTTAAGTACCATGAGAAAACTAATAAACTGCTTTGGATGTGGATCTACTCATAAAGATCGATCTATATATACAATTCTCTCCCCCCCCCCTCTCTCTCTCTCTCTCACACACACACACACACAGGCGATCGATCATAATTGGAGACCTTGTGTGAGGCCTCAGCGAATATCAATAAATATTCCAGTTAACAGTCCAGCAATAACATTGGAAGATATCCATTATCCTAATCTAATTTCTTAAAGCTAGAAAGCATATGAATCATACTTGTTTAATTATGAGGTAAATGAGATCAAGAGAGTAGTGGCGTGTTTATTTATGTACACGTTGGAGAGAAAAAATACATAGAGCGCGCTTGCGAATCGACTACTAGATATGCATCCTACATTTTCTTATTTCATGAGATAATTATTAATGACAAATCTGGAAACGCAGCTGCCCAAGTGGACGAATGAGACGTTGCTTCTTTATGCATCTCTCACGGTGGAGCCAAGTGGCTCCAGTGACACAAGAATTTATTCTCTTTCCTGTATAAATTTAGACTGCCACACGTTACAACTTGTCACTAGTTAATTTCACTTTACCAAAGAAGGTTTGTACGTGCTTATCTTGAATAGTCAGTTAATTAAATATAATGAAAACTAATTAAGTTCCCAGTTCGGGTTAACGAGTATTTTTTTAAAGAAAAGCTTCACTAATACATTATTGTTTTTGTATACACGAGACATGCCAGTACTGTTTAAACTAAGATTATATACATATGTGTCAGAAGACTAAACAAGCTGATGAGTAATTCAAAAGGGAAACTTTGCACTTTGAAGAAGGCGCCCTGTGACGTCTGATCAAATTTGGTTAGGTTGATGCCCTAAGTACCGTGAGTTACTATGATGAGTACATGAAGCCCTCGTATCCAAAACCTCAGATCGCATCCGTCGATCGGTCTCAAAACTGGGGCATTGGAGAAGATGCCGCATGTCCGTGAAGCCCTAAACATAAGCACATGAACATGAAAGATTTTTCTACAAGCATTTTTATACCTCGAGCCGCCCACGCGTTGTCTTTTTCTGCACCAAAGATCCAGGTTTCTTTCTTTATTTCATTCTTATTATTTCATAACATTTGTTTTCGGTTCGAATACTGTACACATTGTACCTTTGACAGTAGAAGAGTTGGGGAGGGTGCAAGTTGTGCTTTTTTTTAGGTGTCCAGAGTCCCAGACACAACATAGAGACCACGACTCCAAATCAAGTTGCACTGCAAGTATTGGCTCTTTAATAAATGGATCATGCCGGCCACGGAGAGAGAGAGAGAGGAGGGAGGGAAATAAAATGGTGGTGACGACGGATGGAGTAGATCTCAAGTATGCTCAGCAATTCAAACTAGCGGAATTGGAGGAATCCGGGGGCAGCGCGGAATGGAGAGGCTGGAAGATAATTAATTACCATATATGGTTGAGTCTAATTAATAATTTATTTTTTTTCTTAAGTTAATCTGTTAATAACATTGAAGTTAACTTTAGAATGAGACAAAATTCATTTATAAAATACAATATAACGGCAATACAAGTTAATTAACTCTTGCATATCTCTTATATATATATAGAGAGAGAGAGAGAGAAATATTAGCGCGAGATCCTCAAATTAATGAATCTCAGTCGTTATAATCATACATCAACGGTCCAGATCTCATAAGACTAAATAAAAGGCTGAACTTAATTTTTTTTCATTTGAACCAAGTTCAACTAAGATATCGATCTGGACCGTTGATGTATGATTATAACGGTTGAGATTCACTAATTTGATGGTGAGATCAAAATTTCTGATCTCACATTAATTTTTTTCACATATATATATATATATATATAAGCAAAGGTAAAAGTACGAGATTTGAGGTTGACAATTGGCAGAATATCATGACATATGTCAAGTTATAAATTTTAACCAATTAAAGAAATTTTAAATTTTAAAAGTAAAACTAATCTTACAAAGATTGTTAAATAAGGTAATAATATAAAACTAATCTTACAAGATTTGTTAAATAAGGTAATAATATATGGACTGAAAATTAATAATATATAATGAGTTTAAATAAAAAAGATAAAATTACGCCTACAAATTTTGTTAAATAAGGTATTGGCTATGTGTGTGAGAGAGAAAAGAGAGAGAAAGAACATAAATAAATAATATGTTTTGAACAATAATACACAAAATATAACAAAATAAATAATATGTTCTAAACAATAATGTTTATTTTTGTGTTAAATATATAATATTTCCTTTTCCCAAAGGCAACATACAAGTGTAATAAAAAAATAATATTTCATTTCAAATTATTTCATAATAGTTTGTTACATAAGGTAACAAAAATAAAAGAAGATTAAGTTTATTATGTAGGATCCCAAAGGGCACTAAGAGGGGAAGGAGTGAATTGGTGTTTAAAGTAAAAGTATCGATTTCACGAAAATTATCACGAAAACTTAAAAACAATTCAACAATATTTAAATCATCACAAATCAAATCACATCGTACAATATGAGAGGGAGACAGAGAATTCAATCATAATGCACACGGTGGTTGTTGATGAGCTTCGACCACACCTTGCCCTATGTCCCCGTTTCGAATTTTCGGCCTCGAGACCGTTGGATATTCTACTATAACTCTTCCTTTGTTCCAAATGGAGCAAAAAAGAAAAGTCATTTACACCACCGCATTTTCTCTATTTCGAAAAGTAAGGCTCACATATCTAATGAAGCTAATTTTTTTTCTCGCTCAAGAGGTAAAATTTGAAACCTCATACACATGAGATCTCTCAGTATTTTTCTAAATAAAATATTTATCTTTTACAATGCTAAGCTCATAAGCGGAAAAGAGAGAAATAAGAGAAAACTTCAAAGAAAAAGTCTTCTTTTGATAACTTGAAGTTTTTCTTCAAAACTTGGATGAATGTTATTGTTTTTAGCTTTGACACTTTTTTTATAGGCTTTAGGTTGTGGAAAATTCGTCCAAAATTTGTTCCACAAATTTTTCATTCAAAATTGATTATTACTGTTCATTTGATCCAGAGCCGATCGATCGTACATCTAGACCTGTCGATCGCACATCTGGACCGGTCAATCGGTCTATGTGACCGTTGCACGATTTTTTCAGTTTCTACGCTTGATCGGTCGACCGAATCATCAGTCGGTCAATCGATCAGTATTATCTCGGCGTCAACCGGGGCAGACTCAGCTTTTGATCGGTCGATCAATCGATTGAAAAATCGATCAACCGGTGTTGTCTCGATCGACCTTCTTTGTTTCGACCGATAGGTTGATTGACCTGCACTATTTTGAGCATAACTTTTTGTACAGTTATTTAAATTAGATAATGCTAACAGGTTCTCTTCAACTTTAATATTCATTGCTTATCCAGAATATTATAAGATCATAGTCAATTATTTAATCAAAGTTTAGTGCATAAAGTTATTTCTTCTTTAAATATTTTCAGCATTTAACTTTAATCTTTCGATATTTGTATCATCAAAATATAATTTTATATGGCATTAAAAACTTTGCTCAAAACATATTAGCATAATTTGATTAGAAGGAATATTTTAATATGATTAAAATAAAGAATATTAATATAATTTATTATTATTAGATTTAAAATTGATTTAAAATAAATAATTCATTTTGAGTCAAATTAAGATTAATATTTCCATTTTATCCATTTGAGTGTGATTAAAATAAATAATCATCCCTTTTTAAAAGGTGATGCACAAAACATAATAAATAAATAAATAATATATCATTTCTAAAAGTAATTTACTCTTTTTGGGATTAAATAAATATTATTTCCTTTGTAAAAGGCAATGTACAACTCTAATAAAATAAATAATATTTCATTTTTAAAAGATAAATGTACTATTTTAGAAATAAAAAACTTAAATCAATGAATTCAATTGAGTCCATATAATTTTAAATAAGTAATTAAAAATTTGAGCTCAATTAAGATTAGTCTATTCTTAAATTTTATTTTTTAAAGACAATGGGCAAGTATATAGTTTTAGAAAACTAAAAATTATCTTCTTATAATAGTTTGTCATATGAAGTAACAAAAATAAATGAATACTAAATTTATGAGAATCATTTAATTAGAAATATTTTTTTAGTATGATTAAAAATAAAAATCCTTTATAAATGTACAAATAATAAATTTCCTTTCTGAAACATAATTTGTTATTTTTAATTATAAAATAATTTAATTTGAGTACAATTAAGATTAAAATTTTAATTTCTAACTTAGTGGATAAGTATAATAAATCAAATAATATTTTCTTTTTTAAGTAAATATTGTATATTTCAGAAATAAAAAAATAAAAGATTCCATTTTGTTATTATTACGATAAATAAACTTTCTTTTATCAAAACTATGGTAGAAGTATAATAAAATATTTTTTTTAATTTTAGTTTTGAAAGATAATGAGTTAGTTTTTCATTAAAAATAACATTAATTTAAGAAATTGAGTCCAAATTAAGATTATTTTTTCCTTTCTGAAAAATAATGGACAAGTATAATAAAAAGTATTTTCTTCTTAAAGGCAAAAGAAATGAACCAATCGTGTCGGATTGGCATAATCCCAATTTGATATGACACAATTTATTTTTAAAATGTCATGTCACAATCAAATACGGATTGATCGACCCGAGCACGGTAAGACACAATCCTACAAATAGGTTAGTATAGTTTAAATCATTTAAAATTCAATTTGAATATAACAAAACTCCAACTTTTCTAATTAAATTATTTTCTCCTTAATAATTATTTTTTAATAAACAGACTTATTTTATTATTTATAGTTTTTAAATCATGTTATAAGGAAATATTATTTTTATTGGGCTCAAATTGAATTCTTTGTTAAATTATTTTTAAAATTTGAAAATAAAACAATATCTTCTAAAAATGAAATAGTATAATATTTTATTATATTTGTAGATTACTTTTTATTTAGAAATAAAAGAATATTTATTATTAATAATAACACAATTAAAAAATAAAAGTATTATAATATATGATATTAAAAAATAATATAATATATGATATTAGGATTATTAGACATATAATAAACTTTTTGTATATAATATAGTTATAACATATTATTAAATATATAATAAAATAAATAAATAATAAATAATATGTTCAGCGAATCATGCTCGGTTCCTTGGCATAGTGCTAGGTTGTACCTAGCATCTTACTAGGCACACCGGCACGATTGACTCAAGCTTAACTCAATTATTATGCCCGAACCAGGCTTGTGCGAGCGGGGTTGGATTGGTAGAATTTTTTGAAATTTCATCTTTATCTATTTGTCACATTTAAGTGATAATAAATTAATTTTGATAATTATTAAAAATTATAATATTACAATTTTATATTACATTTTTTATAAAATCAATAATCTTTTGATAATAATTATATACTATATATCTTTTATAATATTCGTCATCCATTTTTAATATTCAAAGCAAAACTGGAAAAAAGAAGTGATAATTAATTAATAATGGTTAATTTGAAACGAAATGTACATAGATAGGTTTCTAATTAAGTTGATATTTTTTTAATTTTGTTATGGATTAATCAATTAAGTCTCTTATATCACAGTTACCTCGTGATTTAGCATATTATCTTCATGAGACATAAATGGGCGATCCTAATGTAATTTTACCTACGACATTTCAGCTAAGCGGAAGGACACAGTGTCAGTGAACATTCCATGAACCCAAAAGAGGCTTACGTTAGGAGATATTGTACAAAAGTTCACCTATCATTATAGGACTTAAAAGAATGTGTGAATTAGCATATGTGAAGTCACCGTTGATTTATAAATTAATAATAGTTTTTTATAAATAAATTTTAAAATAAATGTATAATAAATTTAAGTCGGTAGTTCATATGTGTAGACTTGTTTTGAGCATAAAGAATTTTCAAATCCATCTTTATACACTTCTGCTCTTTAGTGCAAGCATAATTGCCGCTCGATCAAGAATCTTTTTGTCAAAATAGCATACAAATATTATTTAATGAGAGTCAAATATAACTTTTTATCATAAAATTTATATTCTAATATATATATATTTATTTATTTAAAAATATGTAGGTCCATCCTTGTGTGCATTGAGTTATAAATTAATGATAATCTTTGATAAATAGTTTTTAAAGTAAATTTATAATAAATGTAAGATGATCGATTGATATGTAAATTAACGATAATTCATATAGGTGACCAATCTTTAGTACAGAGAATATTCAAACCCATCTTTCTACACTTATCCTCTTTAGAGTAATATAATTAAACTAATATGTCCTTTTAGGAAACGAGCTATATGAATATTAACTTAAATTAAGGTTTAATTAACTTTCTTAGTACATAAGGAATCTGGATGCGAGAAAATGAGAAACATATCATCCTTTGCCAGCCTTCATGAAACGACCAGATATAATCTAAACAAAGAGGGAAAATATATATTTTCCAACCATATGTACTAGATTGTTGGGGGCTTCATATACATATATTAAATCGTTTTAGACATTAATTATAGAAAGTTGGCGATCTGAGTTGGGTTTGAAGACTTTTTTTTCTTTTCAATTCAATCAAATTCGATTCTAACTTTATATATCATCATTTTCAAAGGAAAAGAAAACAAGGATAATTAATTTGGTTATGTTCCACTAATTCATGTTTAAGAAGCTCCTTTTCCAACCTTTAATTTGCTTTATACTCCACAATTCCACATGTTTCATGTCCACTATTTAAATGGAATTTGAAGACTTGAAGGGTTCATTAACTATCACAAATGTGAAGATTTCCGTTTTGATTGTATACGTGCTCATTTGCGATGAAAACAAGATATCAACGATACGGCCAGACCAAAATAAACTTTCTACACTATTTTTTATCAAAATAAAATAAAAATATACTTTGCTTCGCCTTTTTTTTACTTTTGTTTTAGGAGTAAAACCAAATTTTTGTCCTAAATTTATGGTAATGCTTTTAATATTTGATCTTGCATTTATGGTAACACAATAAGTGCAAGATTATAAAATTCTAATTGATCGTGCATGGGTCCTCGATTTCATGACCTCCATGACAATTTGGGGTGAAAGTTGTAACATTCTCCACTAGCGTGCGATGTTGTTCGCTCTGGGCCTCGGCCCGTACGGTTTTATCAAAACGCGTCACACTTGGTGAAGAACATGTTCCCATATATACCCAGCATCTCTTCCGTGACTTATGCATGTGGGACTAATCCAAAGCATGCTCCATACATCATTCCCCCCTTTGGGATTCAACGCCCTCTTTGAGTGATCGCACCCCATCATGCACAGAGGCTCACACGGAGTGGCTCTGATACAATGTGACACGTTTTGAGAAAACCATGCGGGCTTAGGCCCAAAGCGTATAATATTACACGCTAGTATGGAATGTTACATATGGTATCAGAGCCACTCCGCGCGAGCCTTTGTGCATGGTGGGGTGCGATTACTCAACGAGGGCGTTGAGTCCCCTAAAGGGGAAGGATGCATGAGGCATGTCTTGAATTAGTCTAGCATGCATAAGTCACGGGAGAGATGCTGGCCCAGAGCGGACAATATCGCACGCTAGTGGAGAATGTTACATATGGTATCAGAGCCACTCCACGTGAGCCTTTATGCATGGTGGAGTACGATCACTCAACGAGGGCATTGAGTCCCTAAGGGGGAAGGATGCATGAGGCATGCCTTGGATTAGTCTCACATGCATAAGTCATGGGAGAAATGTTGGATATATATGGGAACATGTCCTTCATTAGGTATGACGCATTTTAGTAAAACCGTGCGGGCCGAAGCCCAGAGCGGACAATATCGCACGCTGGTGGAGAATGTTACAAAAGTAGTTCGGGTCAAGTCGGATTTTCGATCGAAAAAAATCAACCGCTACTTTTTTAATCGATTTTTAAAATTTAAAAAATCACCCTAAATTTATTTTGAAAAAAATAAAAACCACCCTTTAATGGATCAATTTTTTCGAGTAGTTTTTTCAGAGCCCTATTTTTATATAATTATATTTTAAAAATATATAAAATAAATTAAAATTAATATATAAATATTTAATTTTATATTAAATATAAAATATATTATTAAAATTTTAAAGTTATTAAATTAGAGTTCGACAATGTGATAGAAAAGTGTAAAAGTTTATACAAAAAGAATATTCTATCTATAATAAAAGGATTGATAATATATGTATTAATTATATAAATAAAAAAATGGGTTCCACGGTTCTAATTTTTTTATGAGGTTCTAATTTTAGCGGGTGAATTTTAATTTATTAAAAATCATCCTAAATTATATTGAAGCCCTAATTTTTAGTTTTTTCGGGTAGGATAAATTTTTCGGGTTGGTCGGATTTTTCTTACACCCCTAATGACAATTAAGCAAATACCATTTCTTTTGTTTCTGAAATCCTAATTATCTTCTTCGCATGTCTGATATCTCCTTTATAAAAGAAGAAAAATAGTGTAGATCCATATGCCTTCCATGATATATCTATTATAATTTAGCTTCCAAACGCATGTTACAATACAAATGGTCCAAGGGAGCACATGAGAGAAGGAAAACATTATCTGTTATAATAAAGTCAAAGTATTAATTTGAGATCAAAACGTAAACCTAGCTAAAGCCTATATCTTAATTAATTAAGAACCTAGGCAACCATTTCTTGTTGTTTATTTAATATAAAAATAGGTGGTTACAACTTAGCAATCATGCACCTAGCTTCTACAGTTATCAGGTGGCATATGATGAGCAGTAACCCTAAATTACGAGATATTTTAATTATTGTTATATTAATCATGACAGATCTTAATTTGAGTTGCCAAGAATTAGCCCCTTGGCCAATACACATATTAGGCATACTCCTCGGATGATATTTTAACTATTAATGTTCGAGTCATTTTCTATTACATATCCAGTGGTCAGTTTTTTAGACGTTAAAAGTAGTGATAGTACGTTACACCAGCCCGCGATCCGCACCAGGGTTAAGGAAAAGAGGGCGTCTTCGGCGATGGAATTTGTTAACTCCCTAAATTTTTTATTTACAAATGCGTATCCTTAAATAGGTCAGGACTGATTAAAATTCTGTAATAAATAAGATAGGGAACAAGGGTGTAGCGCAATTGTGCACACAGTCACTCGGCGATTAAGAAGTCGTTATTGAGACGTATATACTCCTTTATAATAAATAAGATAGATCATATGCATATGATAGGTAAAAAAATTTGAGTCTGGCTTGCATGTTGAATTTTAAAATTTTGGTCCGTCTTACTAGCCTATAAAGTTTTATTTATATAAAGTTTTATTTATTAATAAAAAATATTTTTCAAATAAAGTATAACAAAAATTATTTAATTATATATTTTAAATAAATATTTATAATATATTAATAGTATAGGCCGACTTTATAAGTTAAAAAGATAAATATGACTAAGGTCAAGTCTTAAATTAAGATTTGACTTATTTATTAAATGAGCTGAGCCAAACAAGACTCAAAATAGGCGGAGTTACGGCTGGCCTTGTGTCCACCCATATTTGGAGTCATGATGAAGTGGTCAATACGACACAACAAGAGAAAACCAAAAAAAAAAAAAACATGTATAAAGAAAAGTCTGACTAGGAGCGCTCCATGTAACACTTTGAACTTTAGGATTTGTTAAAAAAAAAAAGTTAAAGTTTGAAAAGAAATAAAAGTATAATTAAAGAAAGGATAAAAGCATAGAAAAAGACAAGATAATAAAAAATTCAACGAGAATAAATGTGTCATTAGATAATAGATAAAAATAATAATTCCTAATTAGATTAGGAGTTAAAATTATAATAAGATTAGAGATTCAAAATTGAATTTGAATGTAAGTAGAAGTTTAGGATATAAAGGTTCTTAATGAGAGTTAAAATATAAATTTTATATCAAAAAATATCTAGAAAATAAATAATATTATTTTATTTTAAAAAATAAAAGATATAAAGAATATTAATTATTATTTAATTTTAAAAATTCATGAATAATTACGTTTAAGAGAAATAGAATAAAGAAAAGATAATTAGGGATGGAGCTTGACGTAGAATTGAATTACGACTCGACTCTTAAGGACATTGAAATTAAAAGTTTTAAAAATAAAAAATATTCATAAAAATAATAGTAAAATTATTATTTTAAATACAAAAATCAAGAAATAGTAATTTCAATTAATTATTTAAATCCAAAAATCATGAAAAATAAAGATAAATTATGAATATGAAGTATGATTAATTAGGAGTTCTAATTAGATTAAAATTTAGTGGACTTTTCCCTATAAATAGAACCCAAAGTCATCTTCTTAGTCATCTTTCTCCTCTCTACCACTTGAGTGTTTCCTTCATCTTTGGACTATGTTTTTCCTGCTCGGTACATGTGCATGCTTAAAACTTTTGGCAATCTCTTCGTGGCACATCTCTCTGTCCAAGGACATCATAGTTATCGTTGAAAAATAAGTGTGCTAACCAGAAAGATTACCTAAAGTTTCGGTTCCAAGTAATTCGACATGAATAGGTACGTATTGATGTTGGATTCACTTTTGGATATATATTTTTTTAACAGATATGATCAAAGTTAAGAATAAGAATCGATACTCACTTGATCCAAGAATAATTTCTCTTTGATTTATTGTGAAAGCACACATAGATTGATAGAAAAGTTAGGGTACAATTTCATTAATTCGACATCAGGATTCCTTTGTACAAGAACCCGACCCGAGCTGCAAGTACCTAGTCGGGTTCTCCAACAAAGAGAAAACTCGATGCGTGGCTATTCAAAACGGGACTCGGATTTGCACTAAACCCCGCCGGTTTTAAGGGAGCTTGACCCAGGTTCCCTTACAAGTGGATTAAACATTTATTTTTGATAATACCTGACTCGAGCTGCATATATCTAACACGAGTCATGTTAAATCCGGCTCGAGTTTGTATTAACTCGCCCCGAATGCCGAATGATTGTATGATTGAATTATTTTATTGATTCATGTATTGTCAAATGTCCTTTTCACCCCTGCATTGATGTAAGATGAATTGAAAAAAAAAGATAGTTAACAAGATATAATAAGATAAAAGCTAAAAAATATAAAAAGTCTACGACCTTGTGTGAATCACTTTCTCAAAAGTCTATACTCTTATGTGAAGCACTTTATTAAGAAGTCTACAACTTTGTGTGAGACATTTCTCTCACTGTATTTGGAGTTTACAGTCTCTCAAGTACTCCTATACATGTTCATATAAGAACTGCACAAGTATAAGGGATCATGAACATGGAAAAAAATATGGACATTGGATAAGAATAAGAGGATGAATATGAACAAGTGTAAAAACTATGAATATGAAAATAAAATATGGACATGGATATGGATAAGAATACGAACAAGAACATAAATAAGAAGTATGAATATGAACATCAAGTATGAATACGAATATGAACATAAATATGAATATGGACATGAATAAGAATAAGAATAAGAATAGAAAAAGTAATGAGAATATTTATTAAAATGCATGATTATAGACCAATGAACTTATGATTGTTTCATGATTAAGTTTAATTCAATTTTATCATTTTATATCATTTTGTATTATCTTACGTATTGAGTATTCATTACTTGTGAAAATCATATTTCTCTATGTTTGAATCCCACAAGTAGATGAACTGGTAAGTAAGGATGGAGACGTGGACAATAACATGTTTATGGTAATGTAAAGTGCACATGGGATATTGAGTCATTAGAATTCGACATTATTAATTGATGTAAAGTGATTTGAAAGTTAATTAGCATTTGGAGGACTAATAAGACAGAATAGTTAGAACGTAAAGATTGCTTCGCACTCTATTAAATAATAGTTTAAAGTTTCGCTTCCGCATTCCATGTAAAAAGGCTCAAGAAAAATAAATCGTAAGTAACTTGATCCAAACTAAGCCAAATTACCATGTGATAGGTGAGTAAAATTTCGAGGCCAAATCAAAACAATCTTCGTGCTCCAGTGCTTGCAGATTTGGATGAATAGGTTTAATTATCGACATGAAATCCATTGTGTTATAATAAGACATTTATTATTACATATGAGCTAATATAAATACACATACATACATATATATATAATAAATATGTGAAGAGGGCGAATCTTCACACCGTGCACTAGAAATTAGATCATTTATGAAAATTTATGTAGTCCTTAAAAATTATCATATTGATGTTAATACTCATCACAATAAGAAAAATTTGGTCCCGACTCTTTGTTATAGGTCCTGTCGCTAAAAGGTTTCAGCTCCAATGTTAATAACTTAATGTTAATTCATATTAAGGACCATCATAACTCTCTTTCTTAAAATTTTAATAGTGACTAGTATATTGCCCCCTATACAATTTATAAGGACCACTCAACTAGTTGACATAAGATTTTTAATGACCTAAATACTAGTCACTAATGACAACATTTATGTGCTAGAAGAAGTTTTTAAAAGCCAATTTCTTATTGCTATATGCATTATTATTTTATTTGAAAACAGATATATGATCATAAATATATTTTTTAAATATTACAATTCTATATATTTGTCGTTCAAACAATAAACATTTTCAAAGTTTTAAAATTTTATATTTGATAACATTCGAAACATAAATATATTTAAAATAATAAAGTCATTTTTATCGATTCTTACCAAAATTATATCGAAACATATGAAAAATGAAGAAAATATATTAAACTTCATCTAAATTAATTCTTATTATCATAAATACATTTTTAATTAAAACTTAGATGATTATATTAACCATATGAGATCATATATGATTGGATAAGATCGTAACATCATGTGGTCAAAATTAAGATCGTATTCATAAGATACTCAAGACAAAATCAAGATAGCCAAGGGAAAATATGATTGTAAAATCGTAAGATATTCTGATCTAAATCGAGATCTTGACAACCTTGTCTAGATGTGTACCGGACAACATAAAAGTCTTTAACAGTCTACCATCCATGGAACAAAATCTTGGGCAAGATACAAGTCTTGAGGAGTAAGGAAGTGTATCGAACATCATGACCCATCCTCTTGATATCACATTTCATCTGATTCACTTGATGACTGAGATATGAAATGTCATAAGATCCATACCACTACATTGGAGGTGACAATGGAAGAGCTCAAAATTCCATAGGTGCAAGTGTACTAAAATTAAGTCCCTCCTTCTAGACATCTCCATTGTCCACAATCGTCAATCACTCAGGCTCGGCATCCTCATCATTACTATCACCCTCTAGATCAACAACTCAAGCATTCTGAACTTGATGAAGATGCTTTTTGTGCATAGTCTTTGCACTAATGATATTTCTAGGATCGAGGCTTGATAAATTCCTCATCGTTGGAGATGATAACTCTTTAAGTAAGAAGAATCCTCATAATTCATGGACCAAAGTATAAAGGATGATTCCCCTTAGCATCGGAAGTGATTTTCTCTTTGGAGTTTTGCATGTGGTAAAAGAGATAAAAGCCAAAATGGGAATAAATGACATCTTGAACACATAGACAATGAAGAAATAATAGATCAAAATAGATAACTTTCGTGCTCTTTGAACCGTGCAATAACATGGAGCTGTAGTCATATGACTCGAAATACGCATGCCCATTTCATAAGAGGAGAAAGAAACTAATGAACCTCATCAGTTTTATAATGCATAACTCACATAGTAAACATGAGATTGACACCTTCCTCAAGAGGAATATAATCATATAATCACATAGTAACAAACTGATGAAGACTCGACACATAAGAGGTAAGACCAAAGATGTGACAAACCTAATCTCTCTTGAGACGGATAGGATCTCCCAAGTTCAAATCTCATCATATTTGAACATCATCATTCGCATAGAATAGACGAACACTACAAGTTTTTTATCGATAGGTAAATCCATCGAAAAACCCATGATAAGTGTCAGGAAATATAATTTTAGAGGGATACATGATCGTTGGAAAACTGCTTGGTGATAACAAGTTGCCGACAATGCATCATCACTGTTGGTATTTTCTACGTGAACTAAGTTATGTCTTTTAAAATATAAAAAAATAGCCCGCAAGTAGCTAAATCCGACCGATGTAACTAGATCTGACGGACAAAAATCCATCAGTAATTTCGAAAGCAGAACATCCCGAAAAAGTTAATATTTTATGGTTATATTATGTCATATTTTTATTATAATATAATTACTCACGGGTCTGACCTTCAGAATTATCGACGGATACAAATTTTTCAGTAATTTCGAAAGTTGTACCGTCATAAAATTTAATATTATAAATATTAATATTATTTTGATATATTTAATTACTATGAAAATTTATAATTGAAAATTGAAATGATAACTTTTCTAGATAATTAATAATTTATCTTCTTAAAAATTTATATAAGTAAATTTTGGATAAAATAAAGAACATTTCTTAAGAAGTTGAAGGCCAAAAAATATAGCAACTTCAAATAATGTAAAATTAATTAATTTAACAATATTAATTTGATTTGTTCTATTATTGATAAAAAATAAAGTGAAAAAATGAGTAAAAAGATAAAATATTAAAGAAAATTATGAGAAAATGAAAAATAATGATAACTTATTTATTATATATTATTTTATTAAT
Source organism: Pontederia crassipes (assembly GCA_030549335.1). Taxonomy (NCBI): domain Eukaryota; kingdom Viridiplantae; phylum Streptophyta; class Magnoliopsida; order Commelinales; family Pontederiaceae; genus Pontederia; species Pontederia crassipes. The sequence goes on from CM060190.1 coordinate 46,637,250, forward strand.
GCATCAAGAAATTAATATAAGAAAATATAAAAATATCAAATTTAAAAATATATGAAAAGAATAATATTAAACATATGGTTATATAATTTTATTAGGTTGAAAGTTTAATATTAAACATATGCTTATATTATATATTTTATTATAAAATACAATTACCAACAAACAAAGTCTTGAGAATTACCAACGGATAGAAATCTGTTAGTAATTTCAAAGGCTAAACCCATAAAAAATATTAATATTAAAATATTAAATATTTGCTTATATTATATTATAAATATAATTATCGATGAACTTAGTCTTTGGAATTATCGATAAATTTTATCCATCGATACTTTTGAAGGCTACGATCGTTGATAAATTATCGACGAATAAATCCATTGGTATGAGCAACACTTTTCCTGTCAGTGTTTTGAAAAGATTTTGCTTTCTATCGCAAATGCCATCGAAAAATGTGACGGATTAGTCCGTTGATAATGCACAATTTTCTTATGGTGGAATAAGTCGTGAATACACACATTTTGGGACAAACATGAGGAATAAGAATCCAAAAGAGAAAATATCTCATGCATTTCAAATATGTCTAAGCAATCTTAATCAATAGTAATGACCCGCCTAACATCATGAGATCTATAAAGGATGTAAAAAGACATGGTTACCACCCGGCTAACAAAAATGATAATATCATAGGAGGTGAAAGTCGAGGTGAGCATAGTTGGTGGACGACTAGTAAGACGATGAGGAGCTCATGCTTATGAATGATCCATAGGAGTTGGTAACTTGGGTTCTGACTCGGGCTCAATGGGAACAATGGTCGACATCTGACATTGTGAAAGGGAGGTTTCAACTTCTCTGAAGTATTTCATCAAACACTAAAGATCCAATAATTTTGATCGAGGACACACGAGAGAGATAAATCAATAAGGCAAAAAGAAAATAGAAGTTAGAGCTAAAATTTGAATCTTTAACATATGCACTATCTAAGTAATGGAGGAATAACATTGAAATCTAGAACTTATAGCTGAGGATGACACTTATGGTTGCCGATTGCAGCAAAGGTCAAATGAGGAGGAGCAATCGGAGAAGGTAGCTGTGACAGTGTTATCAAACTCGGACCAGCCGGTCAGACCGGTTAATTTGGTCTAGCAGAACAAGAATTGGCCAACTCGAACAAGTCTAGTGAACCGATGAGTGAGTTTTTTGTTTTCAATAGAAAATGGATTAGAAATAATGTGGGCATCCAATTTTGTTCCCTTCACCTCTTAAATTATTCAATGTGTGGCACCCGGTATGCCACACTTTAACATTCCAATGGTTAATATATTTATATTTTATGATATAAATATTCAACCGATTTTTAATTTTTTAAGAGAATAATTTCTACAGTTTATATATATATATATATATATATAATGTAATGATCGAAGGTCATCACAAAAATATTATTTCATAAGAACCAAAATAACTAAATATAATATGGACTCATAAGTTCAATCATCATGTGCTCCACATATTACCTATGGGCACTCTTTCACATGTATAAAATGTAGGGTATTGAGTAACAAATAGTATTTTTGGGGTAGTCAGTCCAGCGATGCCGACGATTTAATCCCTATGGCATTAAAGAGCACACTATCCATATGTTGGAGGTTTGTCCACCATCGAACCCAATTGCCCCACGTTGCGTACCTAATAGTGGCATGTGAGACTCTCAAAAAGAATTTTTTACATAGACTCGAACTCGATATTTGCTTAAGCGAGGAGGAGCCGCTTATCACTCTATCCCAACCCTTTTTATAGTAACAAATAGTATTTTTATAGAATGAAAACACTACTATAAGCATTTAAAAATAATTTCTTAAAGAAACGTTTAGATGTTTGAACACAAAACGTTGTAAGATACTTCCGCTAGCATATGTAGTATAGATGTGGTGGTTTTATTTTTATTCGTATTATATTCTCATTCTTTTTAAAATAAAAACTTTATTTAACTATTAAACATCATAATTATTTTTTATTTTAATATATCACATCTTTATTTTTTACTTACAACTCAAATAAGATTTTTATTTTAAAATAATTAATAGATTTATATAAAATTAATATTTTTTAAACAATATTACTATTTATAATAATATATTATAAATTAATTATTATAAATATGATGTGTTCAACATCGATTGTAAGTTATATGTTATATTTTATTTTTGTCATTGTATATGATACACTAATTTAATCGTTAAGTTTTAAACAAATCATTGTTATTCGTTGTTAACTAATCGTTCTTCTCTAGTCTGTAAAGAGAATCATAATCAACTCATCTATCTGAGTCATAGAAGATTTAAATCTTAATTTAGTGGCAAAGTTTTAGCCTCCATTTGTTAAGGGTAGGAAAAGAACACATGAATATGACAATAATGTTATACAGGAAGGTCCTGCAGGAATGATGGCCATCCACGCTGAGCAAGTGAGAAAGTAAAATGGGAGGGATGGAAAAGGCGTGGGGTCATCTAGATACCATTCCCCCCAAAGTAGCTAGAGGTGAAAGTAGTTCAGATGAATTTTTCTGTCTAAATAAATCATTGGCTATTTTTAAAGCCAACTTTTAAAATTTTAAAAATCATCCTAAAATTCTTTAAAAAAACAAAAAAACACCCTCCAACAAGTCTTTTTTTTTAGATTATTTTCACCACCCTACTTCTGTATAATTATATTTAAAAAATATAGTAAATTATAATTAACATAAAATTAATATTTAGTTTTATAATAATATAAAATATACTTTTAAAATTTTAAAGTCGTCAAATTAGAGTTTCATAATGTGATAAAAATGTATGAAACTATATACAAAAATTATAGTACTTATAAAAATTGATAATCTATGAATTAATTATATAAATAAAAAATGAGCTACATGCTTCCTACCATTTTTTTCATGTGAAATTCTAATTTTAGCGGATGAATTTCAGTATATTAAAACTATTATAAATTATATTCGGACTGTTAATTTTTTTTATTTTTTGGATTCAATTTTTTCTAGTTGGATAAAGTTTATCGGAGTTTTTCTTACACTCATCATCTAAAGAATTAGTTTGAACCACTTCACTAACTAATCATTAGTTTAATTGATTAATGCTGAACTCGAAAATTTACTAGCACTGAATTCTATTCTCACTAGTTTTAATTAACAATCTCAAGACGAATTAGGAGTCGTTATTTCTTAATTTATCGAGAAGGTAATTCATAAATAATGAACACATCGCTTTTTTTTTAAAAGGTGTAATGACGGCTGATAATTGATTTCCACGAGTTTTAAACGACCATTCTCATAGAAGAATCGCACATTTCACGTGCCCCCCGACACTCCTTGTCCCTATATATATGTATATATGTATGATATGTGTATATGACATATATACTATACATACATATGTATATAATATATACGCATAATATTATACATATAAGTAGCTTGTTATTAATATATACTGCCAATTTGATCAACACAATTGCCGCAAATGGAGTCCTGGCGCTTCCACCACCACCACCAGCCGCAGAGCCGTGCACCCGAAGGATCACTCCCATTCGATCCGAGCGATGCCGGCGAGATGCTCCTGCTCGACATGCTCTTGGAGGCCGCGGCCGAGGCGAAGGGTGCCGGCCTCGCTGCTCCTCGTGAAGAACGTGCCCGCGGAGAAGACGGCGAGCAGCGGAAGGAGAGCGGCAAGATCAGGTGCTACCGCGGGGTGCGCAAGCGGCCGTGGGGGAAGTTCGCGGCGGAGATCAGGGACCCGACGCGCAACGGCGAACGGGTGTGGCTGGGGACGTTCGACAGCGAGGAGGCCGCGGCGCTGGCGTACGACCAAGCGGCGTTCTCAACGAGGGGGCTGGCCGCGGAGCTCAACTTCCCGGTGAAGCTCGTGGAGGAGTCGCTCCGGAGCATCGGGCGGAGCGAGGTCGACGCCTCCTCCCCTCTTGCGGCGCTCAAGGCGAAGCACGCCAAGAGGCGGAGGAGGAGGAGGTCGGCGTACGAAGATGGCCAGAGGAAACGGAAGGCGGCGACCGGCGACCTGACGGTGGAGTTGGAGGACTTGGGAACCGAGTACTTGGAGCACATCCTGGCCTTGTCGCAGGCCGCCATGGCCTCTTCTTGAAAATTCGTTTAAAAAAAAAAAGATTGGCCATGAAAATTTGATGGTTTTGAATTTTTAAACACTGTTTAATTTATTGGAAAATAATTCCAATGCAATGGAATGGAATTTGTATTATTTGTTCAATTATTTGCATATTATATTTATAATTATATGGCATTGAGAGTCTCACTTCAAACGTGCATTCGAACTATCAGTTGAGGTGATGAACACTTCGATTTCACTCCATGTCCATGAAAATGGATCAACGAAGCCATCAAAATTTGAAAAATATGAGTGGTTTCGAAGATTTTGACGATAATAGAAAAAAAAATAACAAATGCCGTTGTCATAAGAGGGGTTGAATTCCCGATTAGATAACTTGGGCCTGCGACATATAAATCTAAAATATCAAGATTAATATTAATTTGAAAAAAAAAGAGTTTGAGTTGATAATTCGTGACCGACCTTGTTTTTTAGAATTAAGGTTATTTATGAGAAATTAATTTCCATTACAGCTGAGAATATCTTTTGCTTCTTACATGCAACTGAAGTTTTAATTACAATATTTTGTCAAAATGATTATTCAAACATGGATGTGGAAATTGGGAAGAAGTATGACCTTGAGACTAATCCTATGCACCTTCTTAAAGTAAAAATAAATGGATGTACTGATTCTTATAGTTTCTTTTTTTTTAATCGTATAACGTTTCTTTTCTCTCATGAAAATATTTTTCTTATTTTCTTTTAATCATGAAGATTCGGGTGATTTTTCTGGGGGAGGGGAGGGAAAGAGGGGACAAGTACTACAAGAAAATTAAAAATTAAATTATTGTGACGAAAATTTTTATCATAAAATAAAAAAAAATTATCACTAATAATGATTTATAATAAATATGTAATAAAATCGATTGGTCATAATTGATTAAGTCATAATAAATTTTTTGATAGAATTATGACAAATCGAACATTTTATGACCATATTTTCATCACAAAATTAACATTAATATTTTAAAAAATTAAAAGATTGATTCTTCATAATTTTATGACTATTTTATCATATTTTGTAATAAATTATTTTTGTCATAATTTTTCGTCACTTAAAATTATATTTTTTTATAGTGAAGTAGACACTTTTGAATAAATAAATTTTCCTTTTATAAAAAAGAGTATGTTACAATTTCACATTTCGGTATCATGTATTATACATTAAAAAATATATTTTGTCTCGTGTATTACTTAACATTGAGAAAATAAATTCTCAGAAACTATTTGCCTTTTCCTCATTGAGCTGTGCGCTAAATATAACATTTTTTTATGTGACGTAAAAAAGAGCCTGGAAAACTAAAATATTTTCTTTGTTTCATTTAAGTCTTGTATAATATTTTTTAAATAAGTGAATAATGAACAATTTTATTGTTGTCAAATATATAGAAAGTCCAAACATACAAAGTAAAAATCCAAGTTACTAATAATTTGCCTATCATTCTGTTTCATGTATAACATGAGAAAACTTATTAAGAGTAAAAAGATGTGGCAACGTAACAATAAGAGATGGCAATTCAATAGGAACATCTTCTATTAAAATGTTATAACTTCAAATATCATGTCATAAATGAAAAAAAAATAGAAGAACAATTAGAAAGAAGATAGAATAGTATAAAATATGTCAAAATGGTCAGATTGTCCAAGTAAACTATTAGGAGTTGCAATAACATATTTTGGAGTGTCAATAAAGTCATCTACTGAAATAGACATGATTGTAATAGAAAAAATTAAGAAAAAAATAGATGTTGAATATTGCAAAAAGTTATTAATGATTCTACAAGACTGCAAGCTTGATCATAAAAATGTAAGAGGAATTATGATGATGAAGTGGTAAAATATATAAAAAAACAACATATATATATATTTATATTTATATTTATGTATAGTCTTGCGGACTCAAGATACAATGAAAGTTGTTTGAGTCAATCTTCTCTAGATTATATATCTAACTAAATGTATACTTGTCAAACAAGCAAGTGGAAATAGTGATTTTGGAACTCTAGCAAGCATTTCAAAATGCAATCAATCATAAAACACAAATAATATTTCATTCCATCTGCTGGACTAGTGCTATTACTCACAAATCATGCATTCATTTTACTTTATTATATTTTGTATTAAAATTATAAGTGAAGTATCCAAAAGTAAACAGAATAAACCAAAAGTCACGTTTTTTTCGTTGAAGTTCAGCCCCCGGCAACTCATCTTGTAGGTGGATCCATGCACATATATAATGATGGAAATTCATTAAAATTTTCAATGGATTTTTCGACGAAAATGGCCGTTGAAAAAACACTCATCGACAATGATTTTTTGAAGGCACATAAAAGTCGACAATATTTTTTATAGGTAACATCGTCGCAAAGACATCCTTCGAAAATTTTAATGAAAAACTCTTGTCACAAGTTCTGAAGGCGGGGGCGCCTTCGACTGAGAAATCCCTTATCCCGTTGGAACTTTCGAAGGATGGCTACCTTTGGAAGTTCCAATAGGAGTTTTTCGTCGAAATTTTTGACAGAAGCAACTCCATCGAAAGTTCTGACGGGAGTTCCCGTCGAAATTTCTGAGGATGCCACTCCGTCAGACATTGAAACTTCAGAAGGGGTCCGAAATTTCTGACAAGTCGGATCAAGCCCCAAGTGGCCTATCTTGTCGAGAGGGAGGGAGAGAGAGATGAGAGAGAGGGATCTAGCTGCGGTTGGGGTTCGTCGTTTTGTCACTGGAGTCGATGGCCACCGGAGCAAATCTAGATCAAATCTAGAGAGGGAGAGACCCGTTGGAAATATTAACATTAAAATATTAATCATATGTTTACATTATATTACATATATTTTTCATTATAAATATAATTTTTATGGGTATAACCTTTGAAATTATCGAGAAATAAAAATTCATCGATAATTTCAAAAGCTAGACTCATAAAAAATTTTAATATTAAAATATTAATTATATGTTTATTTTATATTATATATTTTATTATAAATATAACTTTCGATGAGTTAGTCTTTAGAATCATCGATGAATTTTCGATTCGTCGATAATTTTGAACGCGACGGCCGTCGATAAATTATCCTAGTGATGGGCATTTTGCCCATTGGCATTTGGGAAGGATGTTTCTCCCATCACAAATGCAAAAAAAAATTTAGTTCGTCGAAAATGCGCATTTCTCTTGTAGTGCAATGTATTACATAAATTTTTATGTGTGTCATTACTCTCGTCTTTATTTCTTATGTCATCTCGGGTCTACCAAAGGTTTTCAATATTTAGAATTATTAACACTTAATTAATTCCAAACACAAGAAAAAATGTAAGGATTGGTGTTAAAACTATTAGTACCGTGAAACCATTTAAGATGCAATCCCATTAATGCTCTTCCTTATGTAGCACTCCTGATCGCTTGTACTACATGTGGGTACACAATTAAGTTTTAACATTTTATGTCTTTCACTTCTGTATCCTTGCTACACTCCAAGCTTCGTGAACTACGAGGAAGTTAAACGACAAAACAAACAGAAAGAATCGTGTCCCGCCACGGACAAGCTTGTCACGTCGAGTAGGATTATTTGGCATTAAATTGATGATTATTGGCATGCATTTTATCTTAATCAAGCAACTAAATTAGGTCCTTTGGTAAACAATTATACAATTGGTTAGCTAACAAGCCTAAGCTTTTGCAAAAGCTACTTATCTTTTAAAATTTCAACACAAATTTGTATGAATACACAACTTCAATTACCATTGTATAAATGCTATTATTTTTTTATTTGACTAGAAAAACATTTTTCCTTAAAAGCTTAACAGCGAAATTATCTTTCCTATCTGCATTTTAGCAATAAATCTAAGACGATTAGTGGCTCACACGAATAGCTAGCTGGATTTTGATGAAGCAAATCAAATGGAGACGTTGGTCATATTTTCAGATACCCCTGGATGTTTTTCTCGTTCTTTTTTCGATAAGTTGAACGTACGAATGTAAAAAAGATATTGTAAGATAGTCTTCAATATTCCTTTTTTTACACCAGCGGCCAACAGGGATATGAACACAGTGCTCCTCAATTTGTCACGGAAGAGTTCCTCTCTCACACACACACACTCTCTTTCTCTCGTAAATTGTGTCTCTTGTAGTTTATGTACATAGCACATATTTTTTTAATTTACCCATACGTGGATAAATCACCACGTACTGATTGAACTTGACGTCTAACCTAACTATGATTCAGCCTCCTGGTTCTACGTAGCTTTATGTGATCATTATTTGCTGCATGCATGCCACTGGGACATATATCCCAAGCTAGGGAGCAGAGGCCACAATCCCTACTAAAATTTTTGTAGGGTATCTAGTCAGCATCATATGAGGCTCTCAACTTTCTGTACATCTGTTATTATGTGGGCGATTCTTTCCTAAAAACCCTAGTTGGATATGCAAATCCCATTGTTTTGTTATGTAGTTGCTGTTTATAATTGCAACATTCACGCCACATGCTACTAGTACTAACAGGCTGCATGCCTCCTTGTCAAATTGAGAGAGTGAGAAAGCGACGTAGAGCCAGAAGACCATCCCCCTCTGCTACCTGTGCAGCATTATGCATAATAAAGTAGGATGTTTTGTGCTCAATAGAATCGGCCACAGAAAGTGTAAAATATTAAGGAAGCAGCTTCATGTGAGGAATCCTGGAAGAAGTACCAGTTGCCAGCTGGAAGCAGCAGCTATATCCCCTTTTCTTTCTCTTCTTTTTTTCCCTTTCTCTGTCTTGAACGCAGCACGGCATAGTTTCGTCCCATTGTCATGGTATTTATTGACAATAAGATAAAACTGCAATAGTTTCTGCAGTCGTGTGTAGAAACATAGAAGTCACTGTCACATTCAATTCGATCACTGTCATATTTTATGTTTCTTTTTTCGGCGATTATTGTCATATATTATGTTAAGACGACATAGTTACTTGGAATTTTAAATACCAACAGTTGATTGGATTTGAACCTCTTCTTCAAAGCAAATGCTCGATGCATCGAGATTTATGAAAATAATTGAAATCTACGCCCAATTTTTTTGTGAGATGTATAAATAGTAGCAGAGTATTAGAATTATGGTAGGTTGCATCATTTTAAAGAACTATATTTCTTTTTTTTCTTCTGATTTATGATTTCAGAAGAAAAAAAAAATCAGAAATCAGAAACTGCATGTGGAGCAGTTGCATCGATCTTTTTTGTGTAGCCGTAGCACCTTTTAATGGAATGATCCTACGGATAAGCATCTGCTGTACCTTTGAACTCCACCATCAGGTCACCAGGCTTTTCTCCATAAATTTCCACTTTGAATAGTTACACTTGGATTGGCACATTCTATTCAAAAGGAAAAGAACTAAGAATTCTTTAAAGCAATGTCAACGTTGAAGAAACTAGCATCTCCAGAGTCGAACTAAATTCGGGGCATGTCTTGTGTTTTTTGAACTTTTAAAATAAACGACTCTAACCTAACCCAAAGAAAGTTTTCTTCTAATTTTTTTTTTCGGTAAGTTTTCTTCAAAAATTAGTTTCATTAATCTTGACCCATAGAATGAAAATCAAAATTCAAGACATATTTCATGTTTTATGTTCACCAAATGACCGATTTTAAGTGATAAGAACATTGCTTTATTTGTCATAGTCAAATATGCGACTCTAGATGATAAGTATGAAAATTTGAATTCTTATTCCCTAATGTAGTCATCATATTGTCGTCTGAATGTGAACATTCCATTCTCTCTTTGAAAATAGGGGTAACAGTAGAAGAAAACTTTAAGTTCTCACTCAATGTAGCTTTAATATAGTTAATTATGTTCAATTATCATTCCATAATTCAATGGATGACACTTTCTCTGTCTTCAATGACAACTTAATAGTTTAATATAGCTGCTATTTTTCTCCATCTCAAGAGTTAGATTTGAGTATGGATCCCTTCTTTTACCATGCTCTTCATGTCCTTCTCATCATTCTTTCACTTTTTTGTATTCTTAGTTTTTTGGAGACACTTTTCTTGTCCTGCCTCTAATATTTGAATTTAAAATATGGACCCTGCATCTCGAAGTTCACTCCTTTATGGAATCCTAAATAGATAATGAAAATAACTTATCAGGATTCCGAGGGAAATATTGCATGTCAAATAAATAAAGATTAGGGTGAAATGGTAAGTGGTTCCTCATCGTTTAAAAAGTTTTCGAGTTCGAATTTTTAAAATCTCATTTATCATTGTCAGGTATCCGATGCAAGACGATCTAATCGAATTAGTTGGAGTAGATGATGGATCAACTTTCAACCTATGGATAATGCATTTTTTAGCGCCACCCGAATTGCACTTGACACCGGGGTTGGCTTAAAAAAAGTTACCATAGATGAAAGAAGGAAAATCATGAGAGCAATATATCTACAAAACATGTTGGGTAATTAATCTTGCGAGAAATTCGTATCTTTCCACCACTTGTTTTGCCTTAAATTGCAATCTCGTCACATCAGTTGTCTTTTTATGCAACATGTCACCGGCCATATGCACCTATCCATTTGTTTGAACTACAAGATGACAACATGTAAACCAAAGGTAACAACATGAAGTCCCTAGGCAGTGGATCTGGGGAAGATGGTGCAGACGAAACGCCCATGGCGTATGCCCCTTTTGACTCCCTCATCCAAGAGGTCCAGAGAGGGTATGAACTGATGGACAAGCTTCAAACTCTCTTGTATCAGCACACTTGCACTGATGCCCAAATAGCCTTGGCGAGAGCCCTCCTGGAAGAAGCTGAGGAAGCTTGTAAAGCTTCCCTCTCCAAATTGATGCCAAGGGACAGCATCAAATTGGAGGCACCAACTGCTAATGCTGCCACAAGTCATGATCCAGTTTCATACAATTGTAATGATAACGAAAGATACCACAGAACCGGGTATGTTATCTGTAGTTTGACTATTTGAATTCATATTTTATGCAAAACATACCTGCAACGAATATGTTCACAGCTTCAGCCTAATTTTGGGAGTTTTCTATAGGTATTATTTCAATTCTTTGTCCTGAGGAACTCATGTTTTGTGTGCTGCCCTTAATTAAATTGCTGGTCAAAAATTCTTTCTGAGAAGAACATAATGTCTGTTCCTACTTTTGGAAATTTATAATTGAACAAAACACTCTGTCAATCTTCTGATAGTGGAATTGTATGTTTTCTTTGTTTACTTTTGAGCAGTGTGCATTCGGATTCCTATCAAGTAATCACAATCGCACCATACCATGATGGTCACGAATGGAGAAAATATGGAGAAAAAAAGATCAGCGGCTTCCCATTCCCAAGGTTGGTTAAACCTGTTAGTAGAAAGTAGCCATTTTAATTTCATGCCAATGAATATGTTAATAATTGTTCTGCTTTACTGATTTATATACAAATTTCCTTTTTAATGATTTCTTGTATTTTCTTTGCAGCTTAATCCACTTATTATCTTGGTTGGTATAAGTTTATTGCAGATTTAGAAGGAAAATGATTTTTATGTCTTAAAATGAAATTTGAACTTTAAATCAGAACCTTTCCGTTACTAAAAGACCATTGCAAAATTTGCATAAAAATATGTCATATCAATTATTACAACGAACAAAGGGGAAAATTTTTCAATGATTTAAAACTAAGGCAAATCTAACATGCTCTTAATTTTCTGATGTAATAAACAAACGGGATATATATTTAACGGAGAGGAGCAATCAATTGGCTTGGAATGGTCCATTATATTTAACGTCTAGGTGCCAAAAAGGACATCTTAATGTGGATGCATGGATATGTGTTCACTAATTCTGGATGTTAATAAGTAAAGTGGTCGCCCAGATTCCATCCACCGATTCATGTTATATAGCTCGAGTATGATTAGATGTTGGTTTCTGAAACATATTAGGAGTTGGCCTTTTGTCATGCATCCGCATAACATTGTACAATTACGATATGATATTGCCATTAGTTCAGTGGTCGAGTTGGATATTGGAAGGAGTGCGTGCCATGAACTGTGGGCGGATCTACAAATATGATGCTTCATTCATGAATAGAATCCACAAAAAAGGTTTTAGTCTTGAGCATGCATTGGTTTACATGACTAGCAAATTATATATGTGTCTCGATCAGGTGCTACTACAGGTGCACCTACAAAGAGGAGAAAGGCTGCCCAGCAAGAAAACAAGTTCAGCAGCAGAACTCGGATGACCCACCCTTGTTCATGGTCACATACAGGAAAGAACACACCTGCAACGTTGGATCCGCAGCCTCCTATGGAATTCTTCTGCAGGATAATAATGCCCCTCCGCCCCAGGCGCCATTCTTTCTTCAGTTTAATTCCAAGGGCTGCATAAATCTAACCATGAAGAATTCATCCCCTGGAATATTGAATGTTAACATCAGCTCTCCACAAAGCCTGCAGGCAAACTCCACAGGCGCCATGGCAGTGGAAGGCATGGCGATGGCGAACCAAACGTCGGCACTCGGTGGCATGCCGCATAGCGACGAGACCTTTTGCGGGCTATGCCCGTCGCCCCAACAGCTGCTCGTTGCAGGTTACGTGACGTTGGAGGGATCAGAATACTCCTTACTCCATGAGATGGAATCACATAACACATCCCCCCTTATTGGTTTATGGTAAATTAGTAACTCATGGCAATATGGCATGCATTCGAGTCGTATGTGTGCTTCCCTGCGTGATCAAACAAGGACGGAGCGAAAGAAGATGCATGCGTCCCATGATGCGTACCCTATTTGTTGTTGCCAAACTTATGGTATCTGTCTACTTGTCTTTTGATCCGCTAATAATTACTAGTATTCAGGGTGAGCTCGGTTTTCCATTTCACAATTAATCCTAGTTAATTGATAGAATTTTTAACCCATTAATCGAATTGAATTATTCGATTCAATTTCGATTTGATTAACGGATAAAAATTTTTTAACCAAATTCAATCGGTCGATTATGAATGTAACGCCCCGAGACCCACATGACTTTCACGTGCTCAGTGTCGTCCCAGAGACGCTACACAATTTTTTATAAAATATTTTTATAAAATAAAATTTATTAAGTGCGAAATATAAATAATAAATGCCAAAGACCTTTCAATAATAATAACTAATAATTCATAATATTCAAAATAACTAAAATATCAATTAAGTTCATAATTTTAATAAATGCAAAAATAATAAAAATTAGAAAACTCAATTTAGAACATGTGCAACATTTGTTTGTCACTGAGCATAACCACATGTAGGATCATCATTTATCAAAACACTCTCACCTGCACGGATTCGAGTACAAGGAAATATCCATAAGTATAAAAATACTCAGTACGTAAGGTCTACTAAATAATCAATATGCTCAATCGAAAATAAGATATAATAATAACGAGTCAATTAAACAATCAATATAATAATCAATTAACAATATAATGATTTATTAATACGAGATAACAATTAATAATTATTTGATCCATATGACATTGTTCAACTAACGATAGAGAATTGGATCGATAATTCAATTTAACAATAGGACAATAAAATCATAGATCAATAGGAAGGATCAGAAAAAAGGTCAGATGAACGATCAATATTGATTTAGCAATTAAATGTCTAATCACCATGCCACTATTCAATTTAATATCAATGATCATTGGTCAATAATAATTTCATTCGATTCAATGGGCGAAGGCAATGCCAGTAGCCAAATGATCATGATCTATTCAATTCAGTTCGATTTTAATCCAACTCAATTTGATTCGATTTTAATTCAATTCAATTCAATTTATAATATTCGGAGTTATCCAATTTAATAGGAAGCGCTCGATCAATTAAAGAAAACTTCATGTCTCTTTCATGTAGGTCAATGGGAGATCAGTACCACGGCAAGCCACCAACAATATAACACTAATAATTATTCATGAATAACGGGGGACCATGCCCAAACACATGACAGTTCTTCTCTAATGACGTGTCAAATCTTTAGGTCAACTATCTGCCTCATTCAATTTAATTTAATTCAATAACAATATGACCCTGAGATTTGGAGATAATCAGAGAACATGAAGATCCAGCAGCTTTCAACTTTTATTTTTTTATATAAGACATCAATTTTTTAGTAATATAATTTAGCTGAAACAAGACACAATCAGAAAGACTACTGGATCGGTAATATAATAAGTGATAAGATTAAATATGATAATCAATATGATCTGATAAGATGACATTATGTTCAGTTATGACAATCAGGAATGATAGCAATCAGATCAGAATATTAAAATAAAGATAACAAGATAGTCAATATAAATTAACAACTAAAATTGCTATTAAATAAAAATTCAATAAATGAAGACCGAAAAATTCAATAAGCAAATTTCTTTTTTGGTTTGCTCTCAAAGTAAAAATAAAAAAAAATAACATTTTCTATCAATTTTTACTCTTTTCTCTCTCCATAACTTCTTCGTTCAATCAATTTGCGTAAGCGAAAATAATTAATTTCCCTTTTTTTCTCTCACGTTTCTCTCTTCACATCTCCACGCACGTTCTTGTTTTCTTTTTGCCGTATTTCTCTCCCTCTACACTACTTTTCTCTCTCTTCTTTGCTTAATCATTTTCTCTCTCTAATCTTCTTCCTGCGCCCGTAATCACCATGTTTTTTTCTTTTTTTTACGCCTTCAATTCTTTTTTTTTTCTTCTTCGTCTCCTGACTTGATCCTCATCAATTGCCCTCCAACTATTTTTTTTTCTTCTCTCAATCTCTTTCTCTTTCTTAATTTTTGTGTCAGTAAAACTCTTCTTTTACAATCCCTCCATTTGTTTTTACTGCTAAACGTCCAATCCTTTTTTTCCCTTACGTATTACTTTTTCTCTCTCAATTCCTCTTTTCTATTACTCCTCTCTCTCTACGTGACGCCTTATTTTGTTTTCTTTTGCCATATCCCCTCTCTTAACAGTAGGCAAATTATTTGTTTCGTGATTCGTCGTCCATTGAATTAGCGTAATAAACGAAATGACCATCCAATAAATAATTATTATAAAATAATATACCTACGAATCCTCCTATATACCTAGCCAAATCACATCTTGCCGTCGAAAATCGAGAACCAAAGAGAAAGAAAATTATTTGACGACTAACCTTAAGAATTTATTTTATAAGACTCATTTTCAATTTATTTATAACTTTCAATTACAATTAAATTTAATCTTTTAATTAATTTTTTAACAATTTTAATTTATTTTAATAATTAAATAATTTCGAATTTAATTAAATAATCTCATAATACATTTATTTCAATATTATTTTCTCAACTCTCAAAAATCGGAAATGTTACAATGAATAACTAATCAAAATTTCAGTTAAAAACCGAATCAACCAATAATTAATTTTTTATATTTTATGTTATTTTTTGTAAAAAATATTGCATATATATGAATTTATATATTTTTTGTTTAATTCCATTTGTATCCTAATTATTTAATAATTTGTATTTTATTATCATGTTCAAATTTGTATTTTGAATGCATATTTAATTTTTACTTTAATATTTTCTTCAGATTTTATGGATTTTATAATAATATTTTATAATACTTTTGTTTTCGATTAAAATGATGAATTTATCGAACCAAACCCAATCGAATTTTTCAGTTAACCAAAATTAGTTAACCGATATTTTCCATCCGGATAAAATATCAATAATGAGTTTCTAAAATATATAGGATTATGAGTTAGCAATAAAATAAAAGAAAAAGAAAAGATTGAAAAAAGTTAGCAATTAATTTATATATTTAGAGATAAAGTGGTAAAAAGCCTTCAGATTTCCAATTATAAAAATAAAGGATAGAATTGGCAGAAAAAGCTATTATTAAAGTTACATTAAGGACAATGCAACCTTTTATTTTAAACATTAACAAAAGTGATTATCATATATAGGATTATGAGTTCAAATCAATCTTATCAAAGGGATCATGAGCGAAGAAAATTATAATTTTCCAATGAATTTCTGAGGCTTTAAAATTTTGATTGCATATATGATTAATAACAGATCAGATATTAATCCAGAATCTACCAAAAAAATATCGTACAAGTTTCTAAAATAAAGTAAATATGATGATAGTTTAAACGGCCTATCTATAAGCGTTTATAATTCATTTATAATCAACCTAAAACTAAAAATATAAAATATTGACAACATTCAACTCTTTATTCATGCCATCTATCTTACATCACAGTTAGATGTCAATAACTTAAAATTAAATGTACTAAGAAAAGTGTCAAACTTCAATTTCACATATATTAATCACTATTTTCTTGGTAAAGGAACATACAACAACGTAGGAAAAAAAATTCTCGAATATCAAACCGGAATTAAACCATAAACACCAATTAACTTGCAGATTGAGAAAATGGGAAAAAGAATAAAAAAGGAAGTAGAATTAATCGTTCAAGCAGGGGCCATCAAACTCTCTGATAAGGCCAAGAGGTTCTCCAAGTACTCCGCTCCCAAGTCCTCCAACTCTACATGCAGCTGATGGTTCGCCGCCTTCCGTTTCCTCCGGCCGTCTTCGCACTCAGAATTCCGCCGCCGCCGCCTCTTTGCATGCTTCGCTTTGAGCGCCGCAAGAGGGGAGACGCCGCAGGCGCCGACGTCGTTCTGCAACTCGCTCCGCCCGAGTCCCCGGAGCGACTCCTCCACGAACTTCACCGGGAAGTTGAGCTCCGCTGCCGCCCCCCTCGTCGAGAACGCCGCCTGGTCGTACGCCAGCGCCGCAGCCTCCTCGCTGTCGAACGTCCCCAGCCACACCCGCTCGCCGTTGCGCGTCGGATCCCTGATCTCCGCCGCGAACTTACCCCACGGCCGCTTGCGCACTCCTCTGTAGCATTTCCTAGCGACGCTCGCTTCCCGCCGCTCCTCGTCGACGTAGACGCTACGGGCTTGTTCAAGAGGAATACACCTGCCGGGCGCGCCCTCCGCGTCGGCCGTGGTTTCCAAAAGCATGTCGAGCAGGAGCATCTCGCCGGCGTCGTCCTGGTCGAAAGGGAGGGATCCTTCCAGTTCCCCGCGGGGTGTATCGGATGCATCCCTATTAGGAGGGAAGCGTGACGGCGCCGTCGTGAAATCTTTCGGAAGGGCGACACAAATCTTTTGTGTTCTACTTCTGGATGCTACTAACATCATTCTTGTGCTGCATCTCCTGTTCACTAGTCCTTTACGCCCATGTTTATAAGACGGCGGCCTACAAAGGGGCACGTGAAGGAGCCACATGCATGTGCATAAAAAAGATAAAAACTTTATATATAAAGAAGAAAAATAAAGAAATAACAGTAGGGGGTTTACGAGTGATCGATAGATTTTTTATAAGTACTATGCCCAAAGAAAACATATATGCACTTCCATGGAGGCTTTGTCTAATGGCATATATACTCGAAATGGTTTAGTCACAAATTAAACACACGTCAGTTAGCAAACTAATGGGGGTGATCATCTAATTTAATTTACATGATGAAACAAGCCTCTAGTTTGAGAAGTATACGTACGAGTGATAGGGGAAGGTCTCTGGCCAACGTTAATTTGTTGTAGCTAGGAGAGATCAAATTAGTAAATAATAGTATGAGTGTACCTTATTTTTTTTCCCATGCTTACGTTAAATGATATATATATATGTGTGTGTATGGATATGTATATTAAAAGGACTAGAAGATTAACGCAACTTTATAAACGAAAATGTTGCATGAGACAGAAAGGAAAAGAATAAAAAACATTCATTTAATTATTTGAGTCCCAAAAGAAGAAAACAGAATATTTTCATTAATTTTAAAATAATATAACTTTACCCAATTATCTTACTAAAATTTCAGTTCATGATAAGGCGACATCTCATCAGCTCAATGAAACATCTGACTCATACTGATGAACAATAGTTCATTTCACTTCTAATGGTTAGGAAGTAAATTGAATGTCGAGAAAGAAATCTTAGAAAACGTCAGATTACTCTTTAACATTATCTAATTAGAGTAGTCATGATCAGTAAACTTTTGAATACCTCGATTAACCAGATCGAGAAATCAAAAATAAATTGTCAAGGAAAAAACAATATAGAAACCCTTTATGAAATGCAACATAAAATCGTAACCTACATGCATAGACAAAAAAAAAACACCTTTAGGAAAACTACGCGCATCTGTCATTTTTCATCATTAATGTATGTATATACTATATACGTCATTGTTGATCTATTATGAAGGCTTTTCAAAGCTCAAAAATAAACCTCCATCTTTTCAATATGACCACGATTTAAGAAAGACTTGTATAATACTCTTTTTTTTAGTTCGACACTCGACGTTTGTACCATTTTTTTATGTACGTATATACGTACGTACAGAGAATAAAACACACCAAGTAAAATATATTGTTAAAAACATGGAAGAAACATGCAAGTCAATACATATGACATGTTACACCATACCTCACTTTATAATATAATAGCCAACGTATATATATGTAATTATCAAATTGTTGTCCTCATTCTTGGATCCTTATAGGAGCAGTTGTATCTCATGCCATGCATCTAATTAAATTTTCTCCATGTTTATTTTGTTTATAAAATAGTAATTTAAACGTGCACAGAACGGTGGCGTGCATGTTCATGTGCTCAGTTGCTCAGAATCTCTTGTTCCCAAATTTATCTCGTTGCATTTGTCTTCAGATTCCTCACAACCCCAATTGATGCATTCATTTGATAATGACACTTCCACATTTGAGGTTGAATTATTAGGGCATCTTTTGCAGCAAAATAAGTGGCACCTCATTTTGCAAAGGCATGGCTATGATAAGATGATTAAAGAAGGCAAGCAACTGTGCATGGACCATATATCAACATAGTTTATTTAATGAGATCAGCATTGAAAAAAAATAGAACAAATAGACAGTAATATATATTTATTGTATACTCATAAAGACAAAGGCTTGAAATATATTATAAGTGGGCCAGTAACCAGCAGCTGGATTGTTAGTTGGCAGTGTGTCTGGTTTGCATACTTTATGCTTATCACCACATTAATGCCGTCATCCTGACAACATATGAAATTGGATTATTGCATTGTAATAATTGACCATGCATGACGTTATTAATCTCAGCTCTCCAACCTCTTTTGCTAAGTATTAGTTTGAGCATCTTTGAGCAAATTTGACAGAGTCGACTCTTAGTTTGCTATCAATCATATTCATGTATTCTATTGGCAACTAAAGTTTGAGTTAATTTAAATGAAGAATGATATAGTTTATAATTTTAGTAGGGGCCTGACTGTCAAGAAATGAGCTCGGATGTCTCATCGCACTGTCGCCGGAGGAGAAGACGAGAGAGAGAGATGGAGGATGCTTGAAAAGTGGTTTTACTATTCAAATGAAAAATGTATTACAGCCCGTCCAAACTCCATTACTGAACCTCTATTTATACTAATCTGAAACTGATACAAAAAGGATTAAATCGGAAAAATAAGACTGCTACGTTAAGAAGAAAACGTCTTACTTCAGCTGAGCATCTCTTCAACACCGACGACATGTTATTTTCAACACGCCCCCTCAAGTCGGCGGTGGAAAGAAACTAAACATCGGCGACTTGAATTCATCATGTCGGCGGCAGAACAAGATCTATCGAACACTTGCCAAAGAAGATAAGCCGGCAACTGGAAATGGCTGGAGATTTAAGATTGGCGACGTGATGCCTCCCAACATTCGCCCCCTGGCTGATAGTCAGTGGTCGAACAAGGTCATCCAGGGACACAATTGATGATGAACACCGACGATAGCTGAAAACTAGATTCGCAGGACACTTGAAATCGAGCTGCATATCATTGAACAACTGCTAGTCGTGATTGCTGGAGAGCCTAACACGCCCCCTGGTGACAGCAGACATTCCCTGTAGTAACACCTTGTAGGCAGTAGCTCATCCAACTAGTTGACATCTCAGAGAAACAATTCTTCGAACACTTTGAATACTCGTCGATGAAGGCTAACAAAATGTAAAATGTCAAGCACTTGTGCGCGGTAGCTCATCCACGACAAAGTTGTCAAAATATGAAACAAGTCTGCTTGAAGAGAAATGATGATGCAGACGCCATAGAACATGCTTCTATAGATTTGTAGCAGATTAACATGGTCGTGATTTTTGTCTCTGTCCACGAACAAAAAAATTCTGGACTTCTCTTGAGTTGCAGATACTCCAACACGCCCCCTCACGACAGCAAGCATCCCATGTAATAGTAGCACAAGGCAGCACACATGCCGATCATGATGAACACACAACTGAAAATGGGATCAACTTGGCAGATGGTGAAAGAAGGACAGAACAAAGACTAACACTACAACTAAGAATTCAGAAAAGATCTGAATGATAACGGAGGACTAAGACTGAAGAACATAATGAAGACAAGGAGATGCGTGGCAGTTACGCATCTCGTCATTGCCGATCAAACACCTAGCGATCAATGGCCAGAAGAGAAACGTGATCCATCGCCGCGGCGGCCTGAGGAACACTTACGATCCATCGCCAAATAAGTGACGACCTGAGGAACGTTTGAACGCGATCCATCACTGATCATGTGACGACCTAAGGAATCTCTTTGAAATAGAACTTCCGTCGAAGACCGTCGGATAGATCGAAAGCCGAAGACGAGATGGAGTTTCCAGAATGAAGAAACAAACAAGAACAAATGATGAAGAATTGAGAGGGAACAAAGATAGTGGAGGATATGAAGATGACAACTGGAGCTATCAAAGGACGATCGGAGAAGAGAACTCCCGACCTCAACAACCCGAAGGAGAAAGAAGCAACACATCAAAGGACGATCGGAGAAGAGAACTCCCGACCTCAACAACCCGAAGGAGAAAGAAGCAACACATCAAAGGACGATCGGAGCTATGAAAGATCTCCCATCCTCGACGAAGTTGCAATATGAAGAATCGGATCAAACGAAGAATGAAGACGAGGAACAAAGATGCTGAAATTGCAAACGAAGATCGTTGAATCACAAGATGATCAGCAACAATCATAGCGCCATGGAAACTGAAGATGATCGAAAAAGAATCATGGTCGAGAATGGAAGAGGTGAACATGAACAACCAGATGAAAATCAGAGAATAAATTTTTCAAATCTGTAGCTAAAAAAAAGAGACGAAAGAAAAAACATAGAAACGCAGAAGAGAACTAACACATGTAGAGGACGAAGATCGAAGATGCCAAAGAACGAACGATGAGCTCAAATGAGAAGAACCAGATAAGAACACAACCAGGATTCATGAAAGAAACACAGAATGACTGGAACATGAATACAACAAACGAAGATCTCGTCTAGGCTTTCCATCGAACACCTGTTGGCTGCTCTCCGATCAGTTGCAGATCTGCAGCAATGAAAACTTCAACCAGATCTCATCGGCCAAGACCAGATTGGCATCTACTATGGACAGATCATCGTTGGCCGGGACTTTCTGGAGCCATATAGACCGTGGTGTTTCACCGGATGACGACGAGTTTGAAGATGAGCTTCTGGCAGCGGCGAATGGAGGCGGAGCTCAAGAGGATCGACGAGAACTTTGCTCTGATACCATATCAAGAAATGAGCTCGGATGCCTCGTCGCATTGTCGCCGGAGGAGAAGACGAGAGAGAGAGATGGAGGATGCTTGAAGTTGCAGAGAAAGGAAGGTAGAAGAACGGAAAAGTGGTTTTACTATTCAAATGAAAAATGTATTACAACCCGTCCAAACTCCATTACTGAACCTCTATTTATACTAATATGAAACTGATACAAAGAGGATTAAATCGGAAAAACAAGACTGCTACATTAAGAAGAAAACGTCTTACTTCAGCCGAGCATCTCTTCAACACCAACGACATGTTATTTTCAACACTGACAATATGAGACACCAATATTCACGATGGCAATCTTGTTAAGTTCATCTTCAGGTAGGTTGTGAACATTAAGAAGGAAGAAATTATAAGTACAAAGAGTTAGGTATTATTGTTTATCATTTCAGGATATTATTGTTGAATTGTGAAGATGCCATATGTATCTAAAAGATGTCTCACAACGTGATTTTACAATTTGATTCTCTAAAATGTCTTTCGAAAATATATGATATCGACTCTACAGTTTTTCAACCATAGAGCTGTCAAAACATATCGGTCTTGTAAAATTTTTCAACTGTATAGATAAATGTAAAAGGTACTAAGGCATATGCATAATGAATGAAACGTAAATGCATGAACTTGTCATGTCAGACAACATGATCACATTAATTCGGATGTTTAATCTTTGTGTACAGTGTACTTAGTTAAAAGTCATTCAATAGTTTAGCGTTGCATTTTTTATTCATGGACACTCAGCTAACTCCTATATGCGTGTTATGATGAATTTTGGAATTGATCTTGTTCGATTTCTACCAGGGACATATAATTGATTGACATATATATTGAATAAAAAGCAAATTTTTGAAGTCCAACACTGATTTTGCTCAATACTTACATGTTTGAATACTCATTCACAGTTTGTGTGCAAAGAGAATCAATACAAGAAAATTGCGCATTTTCATGGATTGTTATTGACGGATCAAGATTCTGCATTTTCTGTGACATTTGCAGAGGCAAAAAAATTTTCTTTCCGTATTATCGACGAGCAAAATTCATTAGTACTGACGGATAATGTAATTTGATTTAGTGATATATATATATATATATATATATATATATATGTGTGTGCGCGCGCGTGCGCATTGATATTCAGAAATTTTTGTTTTCAAACCTATTGATTCACAAGAATTGAACAAAAATTTCTGAGTGTCAATGCATGCAATTCCTTCCT
Organism: Pontederia crassipes; assembly: GCA_030549335.1. NCBI lineage: Eukaryota > Viridiplantae > Streptophyta > Magnoliopsida > Commelinales > Pontederiaceae > Pontederia > Pontederia crassipes. Next base: position 46,660,275 of record CM060190.1, read on the forward strand.
TTCATTCAATATAGTTAACATGAAACATTGCAATTTCGCAATTTGTTTAACACATTTTTTTCTTTTCTTTCTGACAAGTGCATGCGTCCTTGCAATTTTGGCAGTTGATCCATTTAATTATATATAAAGTCATTTAGAATGAAAAAATGAAGAGAATTTAAAGTACTTATGAAATGGACCCATGTATACATATAGTGTTGCATTTGTCCTATTTCTTAAGAAGTACAAATTAATTGAACCGGAGACTTTGATTTGTGAAGAATATTATGAGGAGTATAATTAGTTTTATCTAGTTTTTCTGTTACCATTTGCCAAGACAGGTTCATATATATAAGTTGAAGGTATAAAATAATAATAAATAACACAAAAGGACTCGTCACAACGGGAAAAAAACTATGTATCGTGGTATTAAATTACAGTTAAGTTTATGCATTCGCATATCTCATAATAACTTATTCTGCCTTCAAGCAAAACCAAAAAGAAAATGGATTCGTCCCAATGAAAATATGAGAACAAATAGAAATAATATAAGAACAGGGTTGACAGAAAAGACATCACAACGGCGGCTCGATGGTATTTATGTGTATCTTTTGTTGACGAAGAATGAAATCTTAATTTGGTTGTCTCCTGAAGTAATTTTAAAGGAGAAATTAAAAAATATATATATATGGCTGTCCTACTTCTTTCTTCCTTTGCCATGGTTCGATTTTAGTGTCTTAATAATTGATGGAGATCCAAATTTTAATCAGAATTTCGATTCTCCAGGTATTAGCTTATCGAGCATCTTCTGTAACATTTTGTCGACTATCGAGATTTAGTTGAATTCCGGCTATATATTTTATGGACATGATAATGTCATTTTTATTATTTTTGTATCATTTGCTAACTTTCACAAGAAATATTCTGTAGTTAAATTAATTGATATATATCCTTAGTAGGTCTCCTTCTGCTCATCTTCTTTAGATTACTCTTATATTAATTGTACACAAACTAATATTTCGTTTTTACAGTTTTTAGCATTGTTTCTGACTTGATAAAGAAACATTGTCAAATCAATAATTATAATAGTATACAATGGGAATAACTTATGCGGTACTACTGATGTGATCTGAATTATTCATGAGAAGAAAAAAATATAATGTTGCCTCCAAATATAGACATCTATGTAATGTATTAGGACTATTTTGATATATTATCTTCTGCTTTAAATATCTCTATCGTATTTTTAATTATCTATCAATTAGCCCCTCGCCAACGGTATGTCCCATTAAAATGAATGACAGATCTACTGTACTGCACCGTCAGATATAAATATTAAATATATTATAGACATTTATCTTTTTTGACGTTTTAATATTTTTAATTACATCTAAAATGATTTGATGTCAAGTATCAAGTAATTAGATGACATCCTATTCAAATAAATGGCAAATCTAACTTCAGGTCGGAGAAGATCCATTTGAAATGGAAAACTGAAGAATATTCAATAATCTATTATCTTTTTTTTTTCTTTCGCGTAATTGAAAATTATTGAAGTTAAAATTAACATCGGGCGTACATTTTATTTAAAAAAACATATATAATTAGAAGAAATCATTAATACTACAAAACAGGTGAAGCAATCTCTATATCATAATTCCAGATCTATTGTACGTATCCATTTCCCTTTTGATTAGAGAACTAGAAATTTTCAGCGGATGCTTCCATAATTTAGCACTCAACTTTCATCTTAATTCTTATCTCATTTTACATTTCATTATTGAAAGAAAAAGAACATCAATTATACATAATACATAATAAAGAGGAAAAGATTTTGATGGAGGATCTTCTTATTGCGACTGCCTTTATGTCCTTTAGTAGGAGCAGGTGATGTCACAAGTTGCACATATATGATCTCTAATCTACTGAGTGGTGCCACTTATGCATTATGCAAGCTCTAGACTTGAGAAAATTAATATATGCATCTCATGTTGCAAACAGGAGCTGTGCATTATCTCACTTGACACATCTTTTTTTTTTCACCAATTTGCACCACTATTGGCCCCCTAAAACACATTAGCTCCACTTGGCATTTTCTCCGCTTTTCATTTAAGATTGATTCACTTGCAAGTATCATGTCAACTTGGGGAGCATTTTTTGTACCCTTGGCTAGTTCTTTCATAATAATAAAAAGGTGGAAATTTTTTTGTTAAAAGGAGTGTTATTCAGTTGAACTCCGCCTATATTTTATAGTCGATCCTAAGTTCGGATAAAGGACGATGGTTGTGTTAGACCCCCACAGTCAGCGTAAAATCCTGTCGAATCGCATGAATATGAATCAACGAATATGAATGACGTCGTATGATCCATATAGCCAATCCCACCTAGTAGGATAAGACTTGGTTGTTGTTGTTGTTGAGTGTTATTCAGTTGCAATAGGCTGACTGCTCATAGATTTGCTCTGCCAAACTTGTACTAATAATTTGATGTACATAAACTAGTACATTAAGTTACAGGCAATGGCAGAAGTAACATATCACAACAAAAATGTTTAAGACCGGAAGGAAGTTGATGGAGTACCTTGGAGGTCTGAGAAAAATATGATTAGTTAATTAACTTATGGCACATCTTGTAATACTTTAACATCCATTTTTACGTATATATGCACTGACATCCTTTAAATCTAATCTATTGAGAGACATGGATAACTTATAAAATAATATATATATATATATATTATCTTTTCAATGTGATATATTACATCGAATTAAAATGAGGAATCAAAGAAATAAAGTAGTACTCCATACAGATGGCTCTTTAGATCTCTTGGCCATGATTCTGATTTTTTTTTGTACAAGTTAAGATGGACTTCAAATTTGATTATGACAAGCACATGCATTTTGCTTTTCCATTATATAGCTGTATGAACTAGAATCAGAATGAGTTCTAAGTTTTAACATCTACCAAAAATATGTAATGATGATAGGACTCACGATCTATGTCTTTCCCTAAGAGGACCTTTTTTGCTTTAATTGGTTTTGCTTAAAATTCTATATTACTTACAATATTCACAATATAATGCTGAGTATTGTTAGTCGTCGACATCTAGGATCTGTTGCATCTTTGTTGTGTAGTTTGTAACAATGCAGTTGTAACAATGTCATTGTCTCGCTTTAATCTTTTGTATCAGCCAATGAGTAGTATAAATAGGACATGAGTTTGTTGTAATTGCCAAGTATCTTTTACATCTGAATAGAAGTACAATTTTAGTTTCTTTCCTCTGCAAGATCTCGTTTCCTCCTCATTTTTCGTCTTCTTCTCTGGCAAGAGTACGGCGAGTCATCGGAGCTCGGTTTTGGTATCAAGGCCTCCACATCGAAGATCCTACTGACCTCTGAATTCATCGTCTGTCACACCGCCGAAGTTGTTGCTGTTGTGCTCTGCTATGTAGGTGACTGTTTCTTCGTGAAGCTCTCGTCGATTGAAGCGCCATCAACTTACATGACTCCAGCAAATCTTGGCCAGTGCTGATATGTTCGTGACCGATGCTGATCTAGCCAATCTACTCTTAGCTGAAAAGATTTGGTCATCAATCTTGACAGTGATGTCAAGCTTGCCATCGAGTGGAGCGCGAATGGCAATTGTTGTGAGAAATATGTTAAGTATGGGAAGTAGTATTCGCACGTTGGATGTAGGTATGTAAAGGTTGAATTCCCTATTGCAGAAATGTAAATAAGTTTTAAATTTATAGTCCCAACTACACTCCTCAAGTTGCAAGTATACAACCATAGTCGACGTACAGATTGGGTGTGATCCACAGAGAGAGAGTTTAGATTATGTTTTGCTAATACTGTGTAGAGAATTTCGTTTACAGAGAAGAAATGATTGGGAAGGGTAGATGACTAAAAAGTAAAGGCATGTTTTGTATTTTAAATTTTGTAATTTGTTTGTTATTTTTATGTCTAACTGAACCTGAGTGAAGTAAAATCTAGAGTAAGTATCGTTGCTTCAACAATATATAGAATAGAGGCACGAGGGATCATTCTTATGGGGAAACTCGGTAAACTGATAATATTTCTTTTAAGATTGCATTCGGATGATGATACTCAGGGGGTACTTTTCATTCTCATCAAAAGCAACATTCTCCTACTCTCATATTTGAACCGGGCCACTTCACCAAGAGGCGATATCAGATTAGAAGCTCATAGAAACCCTTTCTCGATTCATTTTACATAGGAAAATAAAAATCATTATTACGGTTCCTCTTCTCTGTAACCATGCTAACCTTTTGTCTCATAGCATGTTGTTGATGACATATGTTCTCTTCTCAAACCGTCACGTGAAGAAGAACTTGCAATCACAGCATTCATGAAAATAGCAATAAGATCAAACACCATGAAAGAAAATTTTCTGAAATTGAACAAAAACATCAAATTGAGATCCCTCAGTCTCATATGTTGATTAGTTAGACATACTAAACTTAAACTTCAAGCTAACAGAAAAGTTAATGAAATAGGATAACGTGCGAAAAAGAAGTCGCAAATTAAAGCGAATGTTCATCCTGCTGATTGGAGTGACCGAAGATGATCTCCTCATCGCTTCCGATCCTTCTCCCTCACTCTCATTTTTGGTATCCTCTTCCCCCCCCCCCCCCCCCCTCCAATGTTCTGGCTTTTGCTCTTTTATATCATCTTTTCTTTGGTTCTCTTCTTTTCTATTTGTGCCACCTGTCTTTATTAACATCTTTAGTCGTTCGATCTTCAATAGGTTTCCAAGTAAGGACTTGTCCTCATGATTCCTTACGATCTCGTCAGATAGTATATGCATGTGATGATATCTGTCTTGTGGTCCAAACTCATCTGATTAAGTTGCGTGCTCTCTCTTTTTGCCGTGTTCACTTGTCTCGTTAATCATCCAATAAAGACTGTCTACACCTAAGCGACAAAAAAAGGAATTATCAACCAATATAAGGAGAATATGTAAACATGAGTCAAAAAGTGATTGGATGTCTTGGAATGTTGGAAAAAGGATAAATACATGTAGTGCAAATTATTTTACATTTACTATCAGACAAAATATGGTGCTTTTTCCATGTTAAAATAGGTATAAAAACACAAGCCATCAAATTCCCCCAAACTTAAGTCCTTGCTTACTCTCAGGCAAAAAGTTAGAGATTTAGTGCAATGTATTCAGTAAGAATTGGCCACACAAGAAAAAGAAATAGCTATAACAACAAAGATCCCCTTATGTATAATAGTTTAGACATCAATTAGCCCATTTTAATATGATTTAAATTTACACTCAAGGTCGAGTCATTGAAGAAATGATTCTGGGGGTTTCTATTCCCCCAACCGCATCCTTACCAAGATTCTTGTAACAAATCTCTCTAGGCTTAAGCATCCATTTCAAAGTTTAGACGTTCCACTACTCCCAATTTCATTTCATTTCATTCACAATTTACTTACTTTTTTTCCTTTTTCTTTCAAATTTCCCCCAAACTTAGAGTAAGAGTAACATTTGGATGAAAATATGCTCAACAGCTCCGTAATTATACACATGGCCACGCGTATTACATGCAGCAGGCTCAGAAGATTTTTGGAAGAAAAAATTTTACTCCTCCCGATACTCTTACTTTAATATGGGGTAAGGGATTTTGTAGTTTCAACTTTATGCAATTTCATGTACACTTCACTTTACTTTTAGGAATTTTTAAAGTTGTAGTTGCTTGTGGATGCTTAAGACTATAGAATTGATAGCATGTTCCAGTAGGGCAGAGCAAACCCGGGATCGAGTCCGGGTTTGAGCGGACCCGGTCCCGACCCGGATTATGCCAGGTCAAAAAAATTTCGACCCGGTACTGGACCCGGACCCGGCCTGATCCGGTTCCGGGTCGGTCCCGGCCATCCGGGAATGCGACCGGGTTTGCGGCCGAAAATCGATCGCGTGATTGGCGGCGACGATCCGGCTCGGCCACCCGGTGAGTCGATCTGTCGCCTGGCGAGCGGATCGGCCACCTGGCGATCGATCCGGCTGCCATGTGCCGGATCGGCCTGCCAGTGGCCGATCCGGCCGCCAGCCGGCCTATCAGTGGTCGATCCGGCCGCCAGACAGTCGAATCGGCCAGCAGTGAGCCGATCCGGCCGCCTGGCGGCCGGAGTAGAGAGGGGGTTAGGAGAAGGGGAGGGCCGTCGGAGTCGTCGGTGCCGCCGCCGTCATGAGATAGAGGGAGAGGGCGCCGGAGTTGTCGGTGCTGCCGCCACCATCGTGAGAGAGAGGGGGAGGGAGAGAGAGGGGGGAGAGAGGGAGAGGGCGAGAGAGAGAGAGGTGGGAGAGAGAAACGGAGAGATTGAAATGAGAGGATAGTGAGTGGGTTTATATAGTGGGTTTATATCGGGTCGGGTCCGGGTCGGGTATCTGCATTGTAGACCCGGTCCTGACCCGATACCCGGCGGTGCTCAGCCTTATGTTTCGGATGGGTAATCATTACTTTGGCTCAACCTAGAGGGTCTAATTTACTTTGACAATTTTCAATGAAAGGATATCTGAAACATATTGTTCACAAAGGTCTTGTGTCAATGGCTAGTGAGCTCTTCATGCTCTCTAACTATTTTTTGGAGGGTTTTGTAATGGAAAAAAATTTTAAGCAAGTATCTTCGACCCAAGAATATCCTTTAATAACTATATGAGGTATGGGCTATTCAGTTCATGAGGGTCTAAAATCCAAAATCATATAATGATGCTCGCAACAAAATAATGGTATATGTTTAAAACATAAGAGTTCAAGGATCATACCATTGGCTCCCCCAAACTTATTACTGGCACTGTCCCTAGTGCCCGAACAAGAATGGGAGAAACTAGAGTACTAGTTGGAGGGGGGAAGGTTGGAGGCTAGCAGGACCTCCAACTTGGCATTAATGTCCTATAGTAGAATCATCTGTTTCTTTTTCCTCTTGCGGAGTAGCTTGAGCTGGCATGCTAAGGATTTCTTTTGTTGGATTTGGTGGGCGACGACAAAACCGACAATTGTCTTCTTGGAAACTGGGACTTCATCTTCATCAGAAATAGGAACTTCTTCCTACACAAGAGGAGAAGAAATTAGCGGCGAAGGAGAATTCTAAGAAGGGCTTACTTGTGGCTATTCCGGAGATTTTGATTGTGGTTCATTAGTGGGAGATGAAGCAATGTCTTTAGTAGGTGACAGGTCTGTTGTTGGCGGTGCGTATAGAAGTAGTGGGGGCATGCTGGAGATATTAATCATCAGAGTTGTCAAGAGGGCTGCTGGGGTCGATAGAGGTACTCTGGGGTTGATGAGGTTTCAGGACAAGCATTGCTAGTATCCAATTGACGTCAGAGATTATTGAAAATCGAGGAGAATTAAGCAGAGGTACTAATTCATTGGTGGGGGTGATGTAAAGATAATAGGTATCCTCAATGCACTTAACCATGCGCATATGGACAAAGGTACGCAGATTAAGGGTTCCTCGCACTAAGAAATCCAATTGGCTAAAATCTACATTACAAGCTTCAGCAATTGGTGTAACGAGGCCACCGAGGATGACGAGACGTCATTCTTGGGCAGTGATGCGAGATAGGAATTTGAGAAAAATACCTCCAATATCAATTGGGTTGCCAGTAAGAAGAGACCAAATGATAAGGAGTTCAGGTTCACGCACTCTGGACTCAGTATTTCCTCATCTTAATAGGGTATTCGCTAAGATGCGATGAAAGTATCTAATAATAGGATTGGAAATAGATGTGGACATAGCTTTAGTGCGGATGAGGGATTGCTCGCCAGTGATAGCGGTCCATATTTCATCATAGCTTGGGGTAGCAGAAGGGGTAGAGTAGTAGGGGAGTCCCATAACGTCGTAGAAATGGCAGAATATCTAGTTAAAATTGACGTTAAAAAATCAAAATATGATTATCTTCTTCTGTTCGATGATGATGGAGCTTAAAAACACTCTAGCTAACTCAGGCTAGGTATGCCAACGCGAAAAAAAAGAACTTCCGTGATTGGATGTGAGAGGTCAAGAAATCAAAATCATCATAAAACCCTAATGTTTCCAAAGCAATGATGTCCAAGTACTTGGTAGCGGAGAAGGAATGGTTAACAAAGTTGGAATACCTTTCTATTGTGTGTTTGTGCGAAATATGATACTCGTGGGCTTTGTGAGGAGCGGTAGGCTAGCAGCGTCTAGAGTGGATGAAGTTGGAAGACGATGGGGGGCCGATGCGATGTCAGGTGACTTCCCTTTCTGCAATGTGGTTGATGATGGTGTTGCAGTAGCAGCGCGTTGTTTCCCTTGCAGTTCACGCAAAGTAGGTGCAGCATTGGGTTCCTTTCCTGTGGAGAGTATTTGTGGTGGAGGTGATGAAGAATTAACAGAGATAGCTATGGTTGAGGAGAGAACACCGCTGCGCTTTGAGGCAATCTTTTTGGGCTTATGGGTAGTGGATGGAAGTTGAAACATTGTAGATGGTGGTTCTAAACTCTCCGGGGATGAGGGTAGGTGAAGGAGAGGATTTGAGCTCCAAAAGATCGGTAGATGAAGATCCATGTGCTCGGAGGGGCTGGTCGCTTCCTTTTGCCGGAGATTGGCCGCGTGTGGATACCACGATTGTCAGAGCACAGGGATGAAGGTAGCAGAGGTATGGATATGGGAGTGAGAGGTAATATTGGCAGAGTGATGAAGTGGAATGTAAGAGAGTAACTGGAGTGGAGATAGTGGGGTACAAGGTGTAGTGGGGCATAGGAGCCGGCTTGCGACACATGACGCACATGCAAAAGTGGCTGAATTTCAAAAATAAGAGTTGATATATGTAGATAAATCGGATGAACAAAAATTGTAAAATGGATATAATGGTGTGCCAATTATTTAATCAAGGAGGAGGATTATGTAAAGAGGTTAAGGGAATATGGGAAAAGGAAAAAGAGTAAATGGTTGGGTTGCCTCTCAGTAGCGCTATCTCTAATGTCTTTAGCTAGACAACCTCACATTCCATTAGATAGGGAGTGTGTCAGGTGGTGGGAGAGTGAGGTTCTCCATCGTTCCATGAAAATCTTGGAATGTGTAGTGCTTCACACGCTGACCATTAATTGTGAAACATTCACCTCGTTCATTCTCTAACTCAATAGCCCTAGAATCATAAATCCGAATAATAGTGAAGGGACCAAACCACCTAGTCTTCAATTTACCAGGGAAGAACTTGAATTTAGAGTTAAATGATGGGGCTTGATCACCAACACTGAAATGTCTTCGGAGGATCTTCTTGTCATGCCATTGCTTTGACTTTTCCTTATATATGAGAGAATTCTCATAAGACATAAGTCGTAATTCCTCTAATTATGATAATTACAGTAGTCGTGGTTCGCCTGTAGCTCTCATGTCTTTGTTGATTGATTTGATTGCCCAATATTCCTTATGCTCTAATTCGACTGGTAGGTGGCAGACCTTTCCATAGATTAATTTATAAGGTGTTGCTCCAAGAGATGTTTTGAATATTTTTCATGGGAAACTACTTTATCCAAGATGTTTTTAATTTGACGTCTAGATACCTCCACTTGTCCACAAGTCTGCAGATGATAGGGCGTGGACACCTTGTGGAAAATGTCATATTTCTTTTGGAGGCTTTCAAATTCTCATTCTATAAAATATTTTCCACCATCACTAATGACTAATTTAGCCATACCAAACCGTGGGAAGATAATCTTGATGAAAAGCCTTTGGATTGAACAGGAATCACATCGCACAGTGGGGATTGCTTCGACTCATTTAGAAAAATAATCAACGGCGACCAGTATGTATTTATAAACCCAAAATTTGGGAAGGGACCCATGTAATCTATTCCCCATATGTCGAATAACTCCACTGTGAGGATTCCATGTAGTGGCATCTCATGTCGTCATCCAATCTTTCCTGACTGTAGACAACTGTCGCAAGAAGAAACAAACTGATGAACATCTCGAAAAAGTGTTGGCCAGAAAAAATCTGATTGGAGAATGCGAGTAACTGTGCACTATATACCCCCATGTCCACCATAGGTTGATGTATGATAGGATTCAATGAAATCCCTGGTCTCTTCAACTACTACACATCTACGCAACATCCCATAAGAACATTCCTTAAACAAGAAGATATCGTCCCAGTAATAGTGCTTGATGTCATTGAAGAATTTATCCTTCTGATATCTTGTGAGGTCTGTGGCATTACTCCCCTTGCTAGGTAATTGACGATATCTGCATACCATGGCATTGGAGTAATTGAACAGGAGGTGATCGACTAGTAATGTTCCTCGTATTGGCGGTGTGACATCCTTGGTATTCGACGGTGGCTCTAATCTGGATAAATAATCAGCCACCTGATTCTCATATCCACATCTGTCTATGATTTCAATGTCGAATTCTTGTAAAGAAAGGATCCACCGTATTAGGCGAGGCTTCGCTTCTTTCTTTGAAAACAAGTGTCTAAGGGCAGAATGATCTGTGTGTATGATAGTTTTGGATCACACCAGATACTGTCTGAATTTTTCCATAGCATATACTACAACTAGTAGCTCTTTCTCAGTAGTGGTATAATTTTGCTAGGTTGAGTCGACTGTCTTACTATCATAGTAGATGACGTGCATGAGTTTGTTCACCTTTTGTCTTAATACAACTCCAAAAGAGGAATCGCTAGCATCACACATAACTTCGAATGACAGCGTCCAGTCTGGAGGTCGCATGATAGGAGCTAAAGTTAATGTTGTCCGAAGCAGATGAAAGGTGGCAAGGCACTCGACATCAAAAATAAATTTCGTGTCTTTGTGTAGAAGATTTGCAAGGGGTCTTGCAATCTTAGAGAAATCTTTGATACATCATCTGTAAAACTCTGCATGTCCTAAAAAACTGGGAATATCCTTTACATTGACAGGTAGGGGTAGTTGAGCAATGACCTCAATCTTTGCTGGATCTACTTCAATTCCTTTGTTTGATATGACGTGTCCTAGAATAATCCCTTGCTAAACTATAAAGTGACACTTCTCCCAATTCAAAACTAAATTAACTTCCTAGTATCTATGTAACACTCGATCAAGATTTGTTAGACATTGAGAAAAGGAGGATCCATAGACGAAAAAATCGTCCATGAACACCTTTATAATTTTTTTGATAAAATCATATAATATGGCAGTCATGCAGCGTTGAAAAGTGGTTGGAGCATTACATAAACCAAATGACATTCGCCGATAAGCAAAAGTACCATAGGGACAAGTGAAATTGATTGGCGGGGCGTATAGGTATTTGTAGAAAATCGGAGAAACCATCAACATAGCAAAAATAATCATGCATAGCAAGTCATTCAAGCATTTGATCAATGAAAGGTAAAGGAAAATGATCTTTTCTTGTGGCCTTATTAAGCTTTCGGAAATCTACACACATCTGTCAACCTATGGTTGTGCGGGTAGCTATCATCTCTCCTTTAGAGTTTTCAATTATCGTCATCCCACCCTTTTTTGGGACCACATGAATTGGACTAACCCACTAACTATCAGAAATGAGATAGATTAAGTCTGAATCTAAGGTCTTTAGAACATCTTTCTTAACCACTTCTTGTAGGATGGGGTTCAGTCTCCTTTGTCCTTCCTTAGAGGATTTCACATTATCTTCAAGGGGAATTCTATGCATGCAAAGAAAATGGCTAAGACCTTTAATATCAGCCATGGAATATTCGATGGCTTTTCTATATCATCTAAGTACAGTGAGAAGTTCATCTGTCTGTTCTTTTCTTAGAGCAGAATTAACAATGATAGGCAATGTAGAATTTTCGTCCAGAAATTCATACCTCAAAATGGAGGAGAGTTCCTTTATATCTACCTTTGGAAGAGTATTTGCATTCGGAGAATCTTCATTGGTCATATCAATGAGTTAGAGTGCGTCTAGTTCATGAGCAGAAGTATCGTGGGAGTTCATCATAACCGAGCAAATTTCTCCTTAGGGATCGTCAATATGCTCACTCACTTCAGATGTTAAGCATCGCTACATGGGGTCTGGAATGGCAATCAGGGGAATGACTTATCCGGTGGCTTCGTCTATGACATCCGAGGTTTCACAACAAACTTCATATGCTGGAGATTTTATGACCTGTGGTAGGTTGAACTCAATCCGATCCTCCCCTAATTAAAATGAGAGATGATCATTCTTCACATCTATAACTGCTCCAGTTGTGATAGGAAATGGTCATCCTAAGATCAGGGGTACATTTATGTCCTCTTCTATATCCAGTACCACAAAATCGACGGGAATATAAAATTTTCTCACTTTGATCGGAATATCTTCTAAAATGCCATAAGGTCTTTTGATTAATTTGTCTGTGAGCTAAAGAGTTAAATTGGTCGGCTTCAAATCACCGATATCTAATCTCTTGCAAAGGGACAGGGGTATTAAACTAACGCTTGCCTTGTGATCACACAAGGCTCCATCCACTTGAAGATTCCCTATTTCGCAGGGTATTGAACTTTCAATTTTGGTGTAACTTATTCTGAATAACAACACTTGCTTCTTCAATCAGAGCTATAGTTTCATGAACATCTATGTTCCATTTCTTAGGCAAGATATCTTTCAGAAACTTAGCATACGAGGGAATCTGTTGAATAGCTTCTACGAATGGAATGTTGATATGTAATTTCTTTATAATCTCCATGAACTGTGAAAATTGCCCATCATTTTGGGATTTAGACAACCTCTACGGAAAGGGAATGAAATCTGAGTTGTAATTGCTTTTTTGTTTCTGCTTTGGTGCCTCTTCATGTATGTCATTTTTTGGATTATCCGAAAGATCATACATTTGAGATTCCTCTAGTTTCATTAGCTCCTTCAATTACTTTCCACTTCGTAGTTCCACTGCTTTATAATATTCCCTAGGATTTACTTCTGGTTGGCTTGGAAAGACGGGGTACGTGAAGATGAACTAGCTTGCTGGGCTATTTGATTCTCAAGTTATGTGCAGCAAGACTTTCCAGCTTTGAAGACATTTGTTGGATAAATTTGTTCTGTTGTTCTTGCTACTTCTTCAGGTTGTCCAACAAGGTCTCAAGGCTAAATTTTTCTTGGATAGGTACATCAGGTTTAAATGGTGGTGGTTGTGGTAATTCTAGGTACGGTGGTGGATTACTAGGTGGTGTTGAATGTTTCAGATATTGTGGCGGTCGAGGTTGTTGGGGTGCTCCTTGATAATTGTTGCCACCATAAGAAAGAAAGGATTGGATTTGATAAAGGGCCTCCATTATCTCTGTCCATTGTGGGTTGTCAATGCCCTCCTTGGTACTCATGTTGATTTTGACTGTAAGGTGCAAGTGCATTCACTTGCTCATCAGATGCTTCTTACATGACTTGATAGGGAATTGATGTGCAGTTGGTCATCACGTGGTCTGGCAACCCACAGTTATCGCACCATGTGGGGTTAAGGTTTAGGCTAGTGTGCGTAGTTTCTACTGAGCAAATATTGGAAATTTTCTATTGCATCGCCTTATTCTGTTTCATTATTCTTAGTATAAGGCCTTCTACTCTAGCAAAAAACTCATCCCAGTTATTCATTCCCTATATCTTCTCAAAATCTGGTTGTTGATGATTTATTCTATCTAACATCCAATTGTGATGTTTATACTAACTTCTTCAATCAATTGGTATCCATGTTCTTGGTTTCTGCTCATAAGTGTGCCACCTACTGCAGAGTCTAGAGTACTTTTGCATTGAGGAGAGAGACCGTTGTAAAATGTTTGAACAATCATTCACTTCTGAAATCTGTGAGGTGGGCACTTTCTCAACATATCCTTAAATCTCTCACATGCCTCATAGATTGACTCTGCTTTCCATTGATAAAATGATGTGATCTGATTTGTCATAGCTATGATTCTCCTAGGAGGAAATAAATGGATTAGGAAAGTTGATAGAAGCTCGTCCCATGTCCTGATGGTTTTAGGCTCCAGAGATCTTATCCAGTTTTTAGCTTTGTCTATCAGTGAGAAAGGAAATAATTTGAGTCTGATAGCATCTGTGGTAACATCATTACCCACTTGAAAGTATCGCAGATCTCCAAGAATGTAATGAGATGCTGATTTGGATCTTCATTGGGCAAACATACATATGCGTGATTGCGCAAGACATACAATAGTGCTGAATTCAACTAGAAGTTGTTAGCTTGTATATTTGGCCTAGCAACCCCAGAGACAAGACCTAGAGCATTCGGCATACAAAACTCATGTAAGAGTCATAAAGCGCCAGGTTGTTTGCCATTTCTAGCTCCTCTTGAACTACTCGTGCCCTTCTTCTCAAGTGCTTTTGTTGTTCTCTTTAGATTCTTTGGTTTCGATCTCTCAGGTTCAAAGTTTAAGAATTCTTCACTTTCACTGACAAAATTTGACATGCACAATCCACAGAACAAAATGTATTAATCCAATAAATGAGTGGTTAATAGAAAACTTGCGAAAAAACTAGCTATTAGGGAAAAAATGTAAAGTGTATAAAATAGTGATGTTTGATTGAATTAACAGTATTTAGGAAACAAATTTAAAAGCACTCTTCGGAAATGGTGCCAAAAACTTGTGAGAATTCTGTCTAAGTATGGGAAGTAGTATTCACACATTGGATGCGGGTATGTAAAGGTTGAATTCCCTTTTTCAAAAATGTAAACAAATTTTAAATTTATAGTCCCAACTACACTCCTCAGGTTGCAAGTATACAATCGTCATCAATGTATAGATTGGGGTCGATCCACAGGAAGAGAGTTTAGATTATGTTTCACTAATAATGTGTGTTTATAGAGAAGAAATGACTGGGAAAGGCAGATGGCACTACAAGAAAATGGGAGATTAGCAACCCAAGATAGCGACGTTATGGTGGCACTATTACGTCTCCGTTGTGAAGAATGTCTCATTGGCCTCTATCTAGCGCCACAAAAATGGGACGCTGCATTTTGATGGCTACTAGCGTCGCAATGGAGTCAAAGAAAATGGGATGCTAGTAGCGCCACTACTTGACGCTATCTCGACGTTATTAAGACGCGAGGTTTGCGGCTGTGCGTAGAAGATAGGCATCGCTAAGTCGACGCGCAAGGGGCGCAAGCTATGAGATGCTATTTCGGTGCCCACGTGTCGCTACTCTAGATGCTAGGAAGTCGCTGAGGTGACGCAATATAATGGTGTAAGCATTGCCAATGAGACGCGACTATGGCGCTAAGAACAATATTTAACTTAGCGTCGACAGCCTTTGCGACGCGAATGGGACGCTATAGAGACGCCATTTACAGATTTTTTTTTACCCATTCAATCCTCATTTTTCCCCTTCCCAAATGATACAATTATATAATGCATATAAAAATGCATTGATATTCATCACAGGCAATATAAAAGCATCACATGCAGTATAAGAGCATCACATGCAATATAAGAGCATCACAGGCAATATAAAAGCATCACAAGCATAATATTGAACTTAAGAATACGAAAAGTAATAAACCGAACTAACAAACTATATGTATATCTAAATCTATAAGTAGCAAAAGCATTTTTTGTATTCATGGGTTGTTTCTATCCTAGGTTTGGGAGTTATTATTATCATTCCGGACATTCAACCCAGACGTGCTCGGTCCATGGCCTCGCGGGGATGGATTCTGTGTCGGGATCAATTCCTGAATCGCCTACAATAGCGGAGCCAACTGCTGCGACAACTGCTCCGACACCTGCCGTGATATCTGCTCCGATAACTGCTGCGATAGCTGTTGTGATAGCTGCGTCACATCAGGTGCAGCGGATGAGCTCGCAGCAGATGGTCCGCCTACATATCTTCCAATCCTCCTAGATATCTGAACGGCTATGCCGAGGCCATGCAAGTACCCCCTCGTGTCGTGCCGGCCACCTCCTCCCAAACAGTAGGGTACTTTACGAAATAGAAAAATCATACAATCATTTAATATATAAATTATATATCGAAACACAAATTAAAAACATGATAAAACCAACGAAAAAATATTAACTGGTGGCTGAGTACTCGGATCATCTCCATGCTTTTCAGCCATTTTTGCATTATTCTCACCCTATAAAATTTAAACATTATGTATTTCAAAAATAGTACACTAACGGCAACAACCAAATGATCATATCATGAGACTTACCAGAAGCCTACGAGCAGTGGGCGTGACTAGGTCGTTTGTCTTCCGGCTCTTATGCGTGACCTCATAGACCACACGAAAGTCTACGGGACCGTCTTCTTTCTCCTCCTACAATAAAGTTTCAAATTTGATAACATAAGTATAAGTCAAAAATTTAATAAATTGAATTTATATATAAATTACCATGCGTTGTCGATGCTCGTCAAATCGCATCGATCCCCCTGTGTGGATGTGGGCCTCGGGCATCGAAAGATGGTTAATGCTTGCCTTTTTCGACTTCCTTTGCCATCGTTCATCCGTCCTTTGTGAACATCAAATACTTACACTTTCAAAAAACTATAATTTTCATAAAAATAAGGTAAAAGTATATATACTTACCATTTCCTACAGAGGAACTCCTAAACTGAGCGCCTAATATGTCTTGGGCATCTTCGTATGCCCTGCTCCAAAGTGAGGCCGGCGGATGTGACGATCTTGCCAAACTTGTATAATCGATTTTGGAGGCATTTCGCAGCGACCTCCTCAAAAGCTCTCCGGATCGTCCCTAAACTAAGATCCGGATGAAACGGATTTGCATCCTATAAATAGAATGCTAAAACTTAGTAATTTTAAAATAAATATAAATCGAATTATGTAACCCAAATAGAAGATCGTACCGTAAAGGCTCGAAAGATGTCATCCCGCACTTGAATTGGGGCATCTTTCCATGATCCTGCCCCTTCCGACAAGTGGGAAAGAACAAGAGCACTGACATCCCGCACGGTACTAGCGGGTATGAAAGTGGTCCTGCCAATTACAAAGAAGAATTAATTTTCAATGATAACCAAAACTATAACAAAATTTGTACAACTTATTTAACTTACAGTCGAGCAATATTATTCACAGTTACCACCCCATTATCGTGTAACTCCTCTTCATCACTCGAAGAGGAAACATCATCCGGTACAGCTTGGGTAGGCTATGATTATAATATCGGCAATTACTGCATGCATTATAATTTCTGTTCTTCTGCGAAGACTAGCTTGATCCAAAGAGATGATATTAACTTAAGTGATACTTAACCTAATTCATAACATGAATAAGTAATACTTAACTTAACATGAATAATTAACTTAATTTAACTTCATGCATTAATAATTAACTTAACATACATGGTGGCGGGCTAGTACCTTCTTAACTGGAGCGCGGCGAAGGGCGGAGGGCGGCCGAGACGGCAGCGGAGGCGGACGTCGGCGGCGGTGGAGGGCGGATGAGGTGGCGGTGGAGGCGAAGGGCGGTGGCGGTGGAGGGCGGACGAGGTTGCGGTGGAGGTGAAGGACGGCGGTGGAGGCGGAGGGCGGACGAGACGGCGGCGGAGGCGAAGGGCGGCGGAGGCGGGCGGTGGCGACGGTGGAGGGCAGTGGAGGCGGAGGGAGGAGGAGGAGGCGGAGGCAGTGGGCGGCAGTGGAGGCGAAGGGCGGTGGCGGCGATGGAGGGCGGACGAGGCGGAGGGAGGAGGAGGAGGAGACGAAGGGCAGCGGTCGAATGCGGAGGGCGGCGGAGGCGAAGGGTGGCGGCGGAGGGCGGGCGTCGGGGAGGGAGGAGGAGGAGACGAAGGGCGGCGGTCGAATGCGGAGGGCGACAGAGGCGAAGGGCGACGGCGGCGTGGAGGGCGGGCGTCGGGCGAATGCGGAGGGCGGCGAAGGCGAAGGCGAAGGGCGGCGGTGGCGGTGGAGGGCGGGCGTCGAGCGTCGGGCGTCGAGCGTCGGGCGTCGAGCGTCGGAGGTCGGGCATCGGGCGAGCGACGGACGTCGAAGAAGGTAAACATTAAAAGTGAAAACGAAGAAGAGGGGTTAGGGATTTAAGTAATTTTTTAGCGTCGCCACATAACGCGACGCTACGTAGACGCCATGTAGGCGCCGACACTGTCAAAATTCGGTTAGCGCGGCGCTATAGAGAAGCTAATGTGTCGCTACTATAGCGTCGTCGGGGCATCTCAATGGGTTTAGCGTCTCAAGAATGTGACGCCATTGAGATGCTCATTAAAAGTTCTTTTCAATTTTTTTTAGTATGTATGAAATTTTATTTATCAATGTAGCGTCTCATCGGAATGTGCCCCGTTCCAATTATTTTATTTCCTTCCGACAATCTATCATGTATGTATATAAAATTATAAATATGTATGTATATGTGTATATAACAAAATTGTGTGTGTATATATATACATATGTAATATATGCGTATGTATATATATTTCTACGTGTGGGAGATTAAGTTACAACAATGTGTTTATCTATATGTATTATAAATATATATGTGTATGTATATGTCTATACATGTGCGAGTCATATATATATATATATATATATATATATATATATATAACGTGTATATGTATACGTATTCTAAGTGAATATATGTGTATATGTTTATATGTGTGAGATTAAGTTATAATAATATGTATATATGCACTTATATATAAGTATAAGCATATACGCGTATTTATATGTCTATATGTGTCCGATTAAGCGATGGGGTAAAAAGTCAGCTTAGGAGGCGTAATACAGACGCTATTGAGTCGCTAGTTTCATTTAGCGACGCCGTAGCGTCGAACTAGCGTCTAATACATTTTCACGTCTCAATTATGCGACGCTACAGTGAAGCCAATAGTGTCACCATAGCGTCGACTGTAACGGCGGCTCTAGTTTTACGCTACGTGGACGCTATTGAGTCGCCACTATGACGCTACAATGGTAGCAAATCACTCAATCAACTAATGATTAAGTATATAATAATAATATATGCATAATTGAGATATTATATATATTATATGTATAGATAACATAAATAATATGGTAACAAATTATATATTTAGGAACACTCCTATCATGTAAATATATATATATATAATCGTGTAATTAATACATATATATGTTGATAATACACTATTGATAATGTGTTGATAATCATATAATTAATATTAATATAATATTTAATGAATTTATTTATTGACAGATAGTATATATAATATATAGGGTATATATAATATATAGGGTTTAAATATAAAACAAATAGCGAGATAAATGTAGATAAGTTATGAGTAACACGGTAGCATTCAAATAGCGTCGCCTATTTCTGAGACGCCATATAGCGTATCTTTAGAGCCACCAGACATGCGACGCTAGTTTCGTGTCTAACGATATCGATGCGAGAACGGTGCTAGGTGCTGTCGCACATTTTCGCTTCGTGACGCGAAATAATAGCGTCTACGTAGCGTCTCTATTGCGCCAGAATTAGCATCCATTCAATGAATAGCTAAGAAGACGCTAATGAGACGCTATCGAGAGGCAAGTAGCGTCTCATTATCATGACACGAAGTAGATGCTTTAAAGGCGCTAGTGACGTCTATACAGCGTCACAGCTTTCGCGACGCTACTTTGCGTCGCTAAGCGCCCATTTTCTTGTAGTGTGGCTAAGAAGTAAAGGCGTGTTTTGTATTTTAGATTTTATAATTTATTTGTTATTTTTGGGTCTAACTAGAAAACTTCAGTACAGTAAAATCTAGAGTAAGTAGCATTGCTTCAACAGTATATAGAATAAAGGCACGGGGGATCATTCTTATGGGAGAACTCGGTAAACAGATATTGTTTCTGTTAAAGTTGCATTCGGATGATGATACTCAGGGGGTACTTTTCATTCTCATGAAATGTAACCTTTGGTTCTCCTACTCTCATATTTGAACCAGGCCACTTCACCAAGATGTGATATTAGATTAGAAGCTCGTAGAAACTCTCTCTTGATTCGTTCTACATAGAAAAATAAAAACCATTATTACAGTTCCTCTTCTCTGCAACCATGCTAACCTTTTGGCTCATAGCGACATATGCTCCCTTCTCAGAGAAACCATCACATGAAGAAGAATTTGCAATCACAGCATTCATGGAAATAGCAATACAATCAAACATCATGAAAGCAAATCATTCGAAATTGAATAAAAGCATCAAACCGAGTCCAAACCCATTCAAATGATCCATCAGCCTCATATGTTGATTAGTTAGACATACTAAACTTAAACTTCAAGCTAACATAAAAGTTAATGCAATAGGATAATGATGCGTTGAAATGATGTAGCAAAATAGAATAGCTAGCAAGTGCACTAGTCGCTCAAGTAATATAGTAAATAGGAGTAAGAGTGTCGAACCCATGAGGAATATTATTAATTCAATATCTGAATTTATAAATTAATAAGAGAGAAAAAAAAACATGGATTTTGAAAATGAGTTTTAAAAGATAAAGAAAATAAGATAAAGATAAGATAGTGATGTTGAAGTTAGGCCTTAGGATGAAAATAGATCAGGATAAATATTTGAAACATAAAAGATAAATTTAATATTTAAAGATGGATTAGAGTCTCCCTAAAGTAATCTAACATGATTAACTTGTGATCTCCACGACTGGCATCCCTCAATCTAATCATATAGAACTATTTTAATTTAATAAGAATTGAAGTCTCCACGACTGGTACCCCCAAAATCATATTAAAATTAAGATGCATTAAATTGAATTCTCTAGACTATTAATCACTCCACAAACTGGTATAGATTAATAGACCACACAAACTTGATTCTCCACACACTAGTTATCAAATTTATGTCAATTATTAATTCCAAATAAAATCAATCATAATTAGTATAATAAATTCTGAAATTAAACACTCCACAAACTGGTATAGCCTAATTTAGAAATTTAATTAACTAACATAAAAGCATTAAGCACAATTAATAATTGATTAGAAAAGATTAAAGCAAATAAAATAGGGTCCAAACATTTCCCTTCAATTAATAATCTCCTAAAATAATAATCCTAAAAACATGGAGTTCATCCTAGAAATTCCGGAGAGATAATAAAATACAAATCATAAAAATTGAAAGAATTACACCCAAAATAGAGATCTCGAATCTGGCAGACAGTCGGGCAGCCTCTCGGACTTGATCAGGGTCGTGATCAACCTCCAACCGTCGCACCTCTCTCCTCTTGGTCGTAGCCTGCAGAGCTCACGACTCGCCGTGGAAAAAACCTGAACTTCAGAGCACCCCTTTGGAACGATGGATTCTCCACATATTTATAGGTGCGGACGGCCTTCAATTTCATCCCGGCCGTAATATCGTACGGTTGACTTTAAAAATTGTGAGATAAACTCGGCCAACACGATAAATCCTTTTTTATCATTACGCCCAAAGATAAATCCTTCTATCTTTACCCCTTTTGAATCTTGGCCAAAACGAATTCTTTTATCTTTACCCCCTCCAAATCTCGGCCAAAACAAAGAAGAGTCCCTATCATTACTCCCTTTGAATCTCGGCCAAAACCAAATTTCCCTACCATTACGCCCTCCAAATCTCGGCCAAAACGAAGAAGAGTCCTTCATTATTACGCCCAAAATGATAAGTCATTTCTTATCTTTACCCCCTTCAAATCTCGGCCAAAACCAACATTTCCTTGCCATTACCCCCTTCGAATATCGGCCGTAATGAAATTCTTTTATCTTTACGCCCTATGGATCTCGGCCGTAATAAAGAATTTAATCTTGTTACGCTCAAAAGATAAAATCATTTAATTGTTACCCCCTTTGAATCTCGGCCAAAAAGTGATCATCTTCTTTGTAATCTCTCCCAAAATATAAAATCCTTTTATCTTTACCCCTTTTGAATCTCGGCCAAAATGAAATTCTATTATCCTAATCTCGGCCGTAATGATAAATTCTTCGGAATTTCGGCCGATACGGCACAATTCAACTAAATCTCGATTTTTCCTGCAAAATAATTATCAAAATTTAGTTAATCCATCCATAATTAAAATATTCAGAGAATTAATAATTAAAATTGATAAATCCGGAATTACGATTAAAAGTGACTAAAAATGATGCATGCCATGATCAAATTACAGAAAAATTAATTAAAATAATAATCTAAAATATGTTGTATTTTGCATGCATCAGATAACATGCGGAAATGAAGGCGCAAATTAAAGTGAATGTTCATATTGCTGATTGGAGTGACCGAAGATGATCTCCTCCTTATAGTTTCGGATCCTTCTCCCTCACTCTCATTTTTTGTATCCTCTTTTTCTGCCCCCTCCAATGTTCTGGCTTTTGCTCTTTTATATCCTCTTTTCTCTGGTTCTCTTCTTTTAGATTTATGCCACCTGTCTCTATTAACATCTTTAGTCATTCGATCTTCGACAGGTGTCCAAGTAAGGACTTGTCCTCTTGATTCCCTACGATCTCGTCAGATGGAATATGCGGGTGATGACACCTGTCTTGTGGTCCAAACTCATTTGATTAGGTTGTGCGCTCTCCCTTTTTGCCGCATCCACTTGTCTCGCTAATCATCCAATAAAGACTGTCTGCACCTAAGCGACATATAAGGGAATTATCAGCCGATATAAGGAGAATATGTAAACATGAGTCAAAAAATGATTGGATGGCTTGGAATGTTGGAAAAAGGGGTAAATACATGTAGTGCAAATTGTTTTACATTTACTATCAAAGAAAATAGGGTGCATTTTTTCATGTTAAAATAGGTATAAAAATACAAGCCATTAGCAACATCACAAAGAAGCGTGATTGTAGGTCGATCGGGTCTGATCTTTGCTTCACAACTCACCAAAGTATCAGCGAGTTTCTTCTTCGTTGCCGGTCATTGATCTTTGTTCTTGGTCGTCTTCATTCTCTTCATTTTTCTTTGTTTCTTCTTTATTTCCAACCTTGATTCCATTCCATTGTTTTTTTTCCTGCTTTCAAAGATCGAGTGTTGTTCTTCATGTTTGCCTTTGTTCTATTGATTCTTTTTCAGTTTCTTATCCGGTGAAGGTCTCCATTTTCCATCTTGTCTCTGATCGTCTTCTGAGATGTTGTTTCTTCTTTGGGTTGAGGATGGGAGAAATGTTGTCTCTGATCATCCTCTGATTCCCTTGTTCCTTGATTCCTTCTATATTGAAGTCCGAGTGTCTTCTTCGGCTCATCGAGGCTAGTGTGTATCGCCTGTGGCGAATGTTGTATGATGTCGAGCAAAGGTGGGAGGAAGCGCCTCCATGGATGCACCTTCAAGATGCACCTTCAATATGCATGGTGTCGAGTAAAGGTGGGAGGAAGGAGGAGGTGGTGTCGAGGGAGCACACCATAAACCCCTCCACGGATGCACCTTCAAGAAGATGGCACCAGAGGCTATCAAGGAGATAAGGAAGTTTGCTCAGAATGCCACAGATCATGCTTAAAGAGACGCCGACATGCAATAACTGTTAGTGTCGCCATGGAGCCAAAGATACGACGACACTACTAGCATCACCTCTCGGCGGTAGTCCGACATTATGATGGCGCTATAAGTCGCATTGTGAAGCCATAATTTGAGGCGCTAGTTTGCCGCTAAAATGGCACTACTGACACCATCGAAATGGCATTAAAACAATCCCTAAGACGGTTTCCTTTCCGTAGGCGGTGGCGCTACTTAGACGTCGAAGAGCTGCTAATTGCATACACTAGGTAGACACCAAGGTGGCGCTCATGTGTGACGTTGCCTCAATGCTATTGTAACGCCAACATGATATTGTATGTGTCTCTATTGCAACGCTATGTTGGCACTAACTCTCGCGACGCCAAAGTGGGGCTACAATGACGCTAAATTCAATATGTTTCATATCATGCCCAGTCTTGATTCATCGCTATTGCGACGTTAAGGAAGCACTAAATACCAATTCGTTTGCCCTTTTTCACACATATTCTTCCCTTCCATCCCCATACAATTCACAATGCATATATATAATGCATTCTTCACATTCAATTATCTAAATGCTCATAACAATAAAAAAATAAAAAGTAATGCACATAAAAAAACTAATAAACATCACAAAAATGTTAATAACATAACAAACTCGTATGAAACATCACAATAGTTATAAAATATTACAAAAGTTTCTATCCTAAATTATTATTGTCATCGATGTCATTCCTGACATTCGACGACAACGTACTTGGCCATTGACCTCATGGGGTCTGGGTCTATAGCTAGAAGATGCCCTAAATAGTCTGCAAGATCGGAGCCAGATGTTGAGAAAGCTACTCCAAAATAAGTCCCCGTGTCCAACGTTAGCTCAGACACGACGGATGAACTCGAAGTAGATGGACAGCTTGCATATCCTCCGCTCCTCCTAGTAACCTAAACGGCTTTTCCTAGGCCCCTCGGGTAACTTTCTCATGTCGTGTCATTCACCTCCTCACAAACAGTAGTGACTTCTACAAAATAAAAAAAAAATGTAATCATATAAACATTAAAAATCATATAAGTATACAAAGTGTTATATAACATTAAAAACATGAATCGAGAGGAACACTTTCTTTTTTCTCCTGCAATAAAGTTTCAAAATTTACAAAATAAGTAAGTATAAGATAAAAGTTTGATTATTCTTTTTGTATCAACATTATCATGCACCATCGATTCTTGTCAAATCGAATCGACCCGCCTGTGTGGATGTGAGCTTCGGGCTCCGATAGTTTATTAACTTTTGCCTTTTTCAGACTTTCTCTGCCAATCTTCATTCATCTTGGATAAACATGAAATTATAAAATAAAAATAATTAGCACCTCCTTATTTTGTAAAATAAGTAAACTTATAGGCTTTGTAAAATTATATTATAAAATAAGTAAAAATAATTGAAAAGTAAACTTACTTTTCTTACATAAAGATATTATAAAATAAGTGATTTTAATGGCATCGTAGCGCCGAGAAGGCACCACATTTAACGTCAACTTTGTGTAATGCCAATGCAATGCTAAATAAAGGTGACAGAGAGGCAATTAGCACCTCCTTGCATCGACCCAACGGTATCTCTATTGAGATGCTATTGGCATCGAATTAGCGTCGTAGTTCTTGAGTTGTTAATTCATGCCATTATTTGGCAGACTTCTTGTAGTGTTATCCAACTCAAATAAAATGTAAAAGATATGAAATAATAAAGATAGCATGGGCCATTCATAGTGATGATCTTACAAAAAAAGGTGTCATTAGATGGATAATTTGGCATCAATCAAGTTGATGCAACATGTGGATAGTTTGAACAACCACAAGCTTGGGTTGAGCGAGAGAGGCAGTGCAATAATTCGAGTGTTTGGTCATGAGAAAAAATAACCAATAATATTATCCCACATCAATGTTTGTAATGTCCTTGGTGCCATTGTCCATACTCTATGTGGTCTTTGTTTTCGATCCTCGTTAGATCAGTGACTATCTTTTTTTGTCTTGACTTGGACTTCACCAGCATCTGGAACACTAGAATTGTCCTCATCGTTATGGGAGAGAACTCTTTCCTCAGGCTTTTTGGTTTCACTTATTAATCCATTGTGCGAAGGATTGTCAAACACGAGCTTGCAACATTAGCATTGGCATCAACTTCAAAATGTGACTATTTGTCCATCATGTTTCCATTGGCATCAACTTCTCTTAACTTGCATAGATAGCTCGGATGATTTGACATGCTGAGGAGGTGATGATGGGAAAGAGCAACTTGACATCGCAATTGCTTTGAGGTCTTGATAAGATTGCAACAAGACTCTTCATCACTGACAGGCGTGACTTCGACTCAATGACTCCATTTTGTGGGTGGTTTTAAAAATGGAATTGTCTATCGTCCTACTGCATGAACTTCACCTCTAGTGATCATTTGAGATTTTAGTAGTATTGAGGCAGAACAAAGCTCCTCGGTTGGGCATCTTAGGACATTTGCTCTAGTTATTGTGAGGGGGCAACATGACTGTTCACAAGATCATTGTGGACTTGACTCTCTCTCCTCTATTGGTAGGTTTGATCATCACGAGATTTTCGGGATTTGTCTTTCCCTTTCTCCAATCTTGAAACCTCTTAAAGTACTATGCTACCTTTGGGCATGTGCAAAGTGGCATAATTGTACTCTTCATTGAATATCATGTAAATTTGATACTCGTCCAATTGGCAACTAATTTTCATGGAAATTAGTCACTTGAGGTTTTTACAATTTGGCGGGGATGCTTGCTAGGATGGCTCACTTGGCAGAAAAGCTGAGTAGCATTGGAGGGTTCATGGTTGAAGCTTCCAACGTCACCTCCATCTCTAATCATAATAATAATTATTATGACAATGATTTATCTTTCGAGGTTTAGACTTCAATCTTAGATGTTCATTCGATTGTTAGAGGCATTTGTCAAAGCAAAGGAGGGGCTTCCATCGATTGGCGATGAAAGTCTTTACAACGACATGTCAAGGATTCACCAAAGATTTGACGCTTGAACCAAAAGTCTAGAGTGGTCATTGTGGTTGGAGCATTAATTGTAAGCTTTGTCTAGCTAGCTCTCGACGAGTGCATTACATCATTTATGAGCACAAGGATGCTTAATGAGACAAGGTCAATTGACAACTCATTTGAGTTGCAAGAGGTGGACACTCTTACTCCATTTTCAAGGGGACAATCAAACTGGCGGGATGGGCTGAAGCGCCACATCAGAATGTTGGTGAATGTGTTTTTATAATCGAAAAGGACGTTGAAATTGATGCTTGAAATAAGGCCAACATAAGATGTGGAGTGATTAGACATGTCATGGTTGTACGATTATGATGTCACGAGTGGGAGAACAATGATTATGATTATGTTGGCATATCTTCACGAACAACTAAATAATTGGCATATCTTTATATTATATGTGTTGAGCAACTATTCTAAAAGCTTAAGCCTATAAAAGCAATATTTTATAATTAGGATATTCACAACATCAACATTTTTTATGTCATTTTTAGTTAAAAAAATTATAGATTACAAAATCAAGAACAAAATGATGTAATGTTAGTAATCTCTATATCCATATTATAAATTTATTTAAGTCTTTATCTTCTAGAATGACGGCCTACATTAGATCATCTCAGGTCATGAATATTTGATTATTCATGTTCAAATTGTTTATCCCTGTTGGCAAAGGAAAAAAATGTATATACAACAGAGCAAAGGTTTGATTCATTGTACATGCAAAAATCTGCATTATATGGTTCTAATATAATGTATAATAATTGGTGTGGCTAACCTGGTTTTGCCTTGTGGATGTTGCATGTTCATTGGCTGAAATTTCACTACACAGGTAGTGATCCTCCTATAATATTGCTTAATGTAATTTCACAAAAGAACTATCAAGATGGGACCTTAGGTTGGAAGATGTTCCTAACCTCTTATTATTTCACATATATTGTCATAATGATAGCATACAAATTCATGCGAGGCTCTCTCTCTCTCCCTCCCCCCCCCCCCCCCCCCATACTTGATAGTAGCCGACTTGTAGGAGACAACCCAAAGGATGAGGAGAGCGATCAAAGGAATGGGAAGAAGAAGAGAAAAAAAGGAAGAGAAAGAATGTAAGGTTTAATGTAAACTTTAAGAGGTATGCAAGTATGTTGATAGATCATGATTTTGACTTAAATTATGGTGTGTATTAATTTTGAATGACAACTAGATGTAAACCATTATTCTATGATGATTTATGATGCTGGTAAATATCAAAGAAATGGTCAAACCCACCACACACTTCTCACCACTTTTCAAACACCATAACCTAGCCCGGGCTCTCGGTACTCGGCTCGAGTCTGTCGAACCCCCACCGAGTTCCTTCGAACTCAGCCGAGACTCTCCATAACCGACCTTTCTCAAGGTATGCAACTCGATGAAGCTGGTCCACATTTTCTATGACCTAACCCGGGTGTCAAAGGAAAGAAATCATGTTTGGTCGGCGCTCCTTGCCCGACATATGAACTAGGGACCCAGTTTGAGCATGAACCAAACCTGGCCCGAGTTACGTTGTGAAAATTAGGTGTTTCGTCGTCTAGGGTAGTTTTACGAACTCGGTCCGGGTTCCAACCAAAAATTATAATTTATACCTATTTTGACCTCTTATTTATGTCCTTAATCTTGATTTATGATTATGCGCCTCTTATTACTCTTCGTGGTTTTATCTTGTACTCTTAATTTAAGTTTCATATGATTATAATGATGATATTTCATATAATTCCCTAATTATTATTATCTCATGATCCTATGATCCTTTTTATGATGATCAAAATCCTATTTCATAATGTCCTAATAAGTTTAATTAAAAGTTGCAAGATAAATATGAAAATATTAAATGGAGAGCTCTTATAATGATGGACTGACTATGATCAATTGGGAGTGAGTTTATTTTTTTTTCATACTTTATTTTATTGGAGTTAAATATACTCCTCACAGTACAAGAAAATAGCTTATTACAGACGGTCAGAACCGTCTGTAATTTGGCCAGAACCTTCGGAAATGACATTTTTTGATGGCTTTTTCGACGGATAGCGTCCGTGCAAAAATGACGCATTGCAAATGATTTGCGACGATTTTTTTTTTGAACCATCAACATCTTCGACGGTCCAGCTGGCGGGCGCGGCCGTCAAACGTTGAATATTTAAGACGGTTTGAGCTGTCAATATGTATCGACGGTTTGAACTGTCGATACTTTCGACGGTTCAAACTATCGAAAATTCATATCGATGGTTTGAGCCGTCGACTCAACAGTTGAGTTTCGATGGCTCAAATCGTCATTAACTTTCGACGATTAAAATCGTTGATGCTTAGCGATGGTTAAGACCGTCTATAAGTTTGCATGAACGGTTAGAACTGTCGATAATTATTGAAGAAATTAGTTGTCGATGATTAATTTTTTTAATGTTTACGACGATTCTAACCGTCGAAAACAATAAAAAATGGCAGAAAGTGGTTGTCCAAACAGATAATACAACAAAGGATTCATTTGGATTATAATATGTCCATCACATAAGTCAACACAGAACACTTCAATTATCCAAACATAATATCCAACACAACACAACACATAATATAAGAAATGCAACACAACACAACACATAATATCCAAACATAACAATTGTCCAACACAAATGCCAAACATTATAATGTTGTGAAAACATAAAGATAACAAGCAAAGCAAAGCAAAGAGATGGGCCGAGCGAAGAGATGTGGTCTTAGTCACGAAGAAGATGGACACATGGGCCAAGCGAAGAAGATAACATAAAGATGTGGTCTCGCCTTCCCCGTCGGATCTCAACACATAAGATCCACCTTTTCGCAAGGCACCTCGATCATCACTGCACAACACAAAGAGTCGGGAGAGAGTGAGTTAAGAGAACAAATATGCATAATGTTATCAACTAGGGAAAGAAAGTTAGCACCTTGTCTGAGTGCAACATAACACACAAAAATCTATAAAACTAAATTGTCATCGTCGTCCTGGTCGTCGACTTCACCACGCATCATGTCACGCACCATTTTCTTCATTTCTTTTTTGGTACGACGTTCATGTTCTTTGAACTCCTTTCTGATTTCTTGCGTAACCTCTTGCCTGATCTCTTGCATGATCTCCTGCCTCATCTGATCAAGAATTTGTTGCATACCTTGACCAGAGGAACCTGAACCTGAAGTAGATTTACGACCATATCCAATATCTACAGTACTGACAAAAGATTCAAGATCGTAAATGCGACCCTTCTTCACTCCGACGTGGTCCGTCCAAAGTTGTCTTAGGTTCAGCGGTGTGGTCCCCTCTTGCGTGGCTTGCGTAATGTGTTCGACTTCTCTTGTTTTGTAAGACTCCTGAAATTAGAAAAAAGATAAATCAACGATACTAAAAAATAAGATAAATCAATGATGATTTCACTATCTTATAGATTTACTTGAAATTTAAAAAAAAATAAGAGGCACTTAGATTTACATACATATATCTCTCGAGCATATGACGAAACTCATTCTTTGTTCTTCTTCTGATGAGTTCGAAGAAATACTTTGTCTTGAGTAGGTGGTCTACCCATCTTTTTCTCCTGCAGTTAAAAATGTCAAATAAAGTATAATATTTTATCGACACAATATTGAAAGATTTTACCATTTTCTTGGCAATCATGCTCGTGGATACACATCCACTCGAATGCAGGCATGCTCCCTGGTCGGACTCTCGACTTGTTTTCGCTTTTTCGCACTTTGATTTATACTCATCGGTGGACCACTTTCATAGCAATTCGAACCAAATGGCATCGAGGATCCAATTGGGCCATTCTTCAGCAGTTCGAACTTTCGAAAGCATCGCGGACAATCTCTTTGAGCACCGAGAATTAAAAATCTTCCACATTTGTTCCATATTCTCGGGATCCCACCACACATCAGCCTACATGTATATAAAAATAATTAAATTAGTACGAAGATAAATTTTAATGACCAAGTTGGATTCTAAGGATATCTGAAATTCATTAAATAGCATCTGTCTCGTGGCATAAGGAACTTTCCTCCATGTAAGCCACGCATCAGTATATATATGTCGCAACACCTTAGTAAGTGCGGCAACCGCGGGTTTCGATGGGTCTCTGGATATGGCACATAATATATATGTCTTGTAGAAGATGGAATAATGAAAGGATCAAAATGTTCATAACACC
Organism: Pontederia crassipes; assembly: GCA_030549335.1. Classification (NCBI taxonomy): domain Eukaryota; kingdom Viridiplantae; phylum Streptophyta; class Magnoliopsida; order Commelinales; family Pontederiaceae; genus Pontederia; species Pontederia crassipes. Next base: position 46,690,906 of record CM060190.1, read on the forward strand.
TATTGTGACATACTTCAACTATTTTGAAATTTTTGTGAACTCGCATCCCTCTCCTTTCCTTTGGATCAAACCAATTACAGACTCTATTACCTCCAGTGTATTCTAGCTGAATTATGTCTTTTAGAATACCGTAGTAGTCACGCTCATTTTCTTCGTCCGTAGATCCTTTGACACAGACTTCACTGTTCACGATTTTCTTCCCGATCGACCAAGTTTTCGTGTGAAACTTATAATCGTTCACAAAATACACCGGCCAACTTTTTATCTCTCGAGCCGGTCCCCATGTCAAATTATGGAAACCAGACATCGTGCCGGTAGTGAGAACCTATATCGAAAATGAATGTCAAGAATAGATCGTGAAGACTTCAAATTGACCAACATCGTAAGAGTTACCTGATCCTTAAACCACGTTGCGAAGTCGTTCTCAATTCTATCTTGAACATATTCTTCAGGGACATTGTAGTACTGCAAGAAAGCACTACATACAAAGTAATGGCTAAATCAAAATGTTGTTTGAGAAGACAAAAAAAAAAGAATGCATGGAGAATAAACTTACTTAATGTACCCTTGCACCTTCTGCGTGTTTAGAAGGACATGATTCGTGGCAGACTTGAATTTTGCATCACTCAACCATCTACTTTTTTGCTTCCCAAAATGTCATCCTAACTTATTGAAGATCGACAAGGATGCCACAGCAGACTATTCTTTTGGAACTTCATCATTTCGATGAATTCTGGTCCTCACACACTTAACATGGGACTCAAAGTAGTAGGAACATAAGTACGAAATCTCTTGAATAATATAGACTTCACATATGGATCCTTCGACACGTGCTTTGTTCTTAATCGTCATTTTAATTCGATTAAGATATTTTTCAAAAGGATACATCCACCTATATTGTACCGGTCCATCTACCCTTGTCTCATATGGCAAATGAATAGGTAAGTGCTCCATGGAATCAAAGAATCCCGGTGGAAATATTCGTTCCAACTTACATAATATTATCGGAATATTATGCTCCAATTGGATCATATTTTCCACCGTTAATGTTGTCGAACACAATTCCTTGAAGAATTGACTCAATTCCATTATCGGCTTCCAAATCTTGTCCGGCAATGATGAAAATGCAGTAGGAAGCAAAGTTTCCATGAATATGCGATAGTCGTGACTTTTCATGCCAAACAAACACAAGTTATTCATGTCCACACATCTTGTCAGATTTGATGCATAATCATCCGGCATTCTCAGCTCTTGGATCCATCGACACACTTGAGTCTTCTGCTCTTTAGTGAGAGCATAACTTGCCTTTGGCTTAGATAATCTACCGAGGTAAACTAATTAATTGCAACTCCGGTCTTCGACAGTACTCTTTCAAATATAGTCTCGCCTTTAGGTTGTCCTTTGTTTTATCCTTAATGTTCATTATAGCGTTGAATAAATTTTCAAACACATTTTTTTCAATGTGCATGGCATCCAAATTGTGACGTATCAAACAATCAGACCAATAAGGTAAATCCCAGAATATACTTCGTTTGGTCCAATTATGAGAAACATCATATTCATTGTATGTGACATTGGATCGTCGATAATTCTGCATAAAGCATTGACAATGCGACATAATTGAGCTCCTGAGCGTCTGACCGGAGCCATGCCTTGTACAACCCTATTTCGTCAAAATGTATTTAGGTTTCTGTACGGATGATCAGCTGTAAGAAACTGTCTATGGCAGTCAAACCAGGTATTTTTACCCCCATTTCTCAAAGCGAACGCATCTGAGTGTTCCATGCAACATGAACAAGCTAGTTTCCCTGTGGTCATCCAACCAGACAACATCTCATAGGCAAGAAAATTATTAATGGTCCACAATAATGAAACTTTCAAGGTGAAGTTTTGTTTGGTCGACACATCATAAGCGACGACACTATCCCATAGTTCTTTTAACTTGTCAATTAGAGATTATAAATACACGTCTAGCCTCTGTTTAGGACTATGAGGACCAAAAATAATGCATGTAAAAAACATATAAGGTGTGGACATACAAATCCCAGGTGGCAAATTATATGGCGTTACTATGACCGGCCAACAAGAATAAGGAAGTGAAGTCTGACCACGGTGTAAAACCATCCACGCATAATCTGAGCCTTATGTTCCTTTCGTCCCTAGCAAAATTAGGATGCTTACAATCAAAATATTTCCACGCTTCAGCATCTGATGGGTGAAGCATGACACCTTCAAAAGTATTATGTTATGCATGCCACTTCATTTGCGACGCTAACCCTATAGACGAGTACAGTCTTCTAAGTCTTGGAATAATAGGCAAATAATGCATTTTTTTCACAGCCACTTGAGTTTTGTTAGTCACTCTATATCGTTCGGCCCCACAAAATTTGCATTCATTTAGATTGTTATCGTCGCTATAATATAACATACAACCATGATAATAATCTATTTTAGTTGAGCCAAGACCAAGTTTACTAACCAATCTTTTTGTGCTATAAAAATTTTCAAGAATGCGAGCCCCAGTTGGTATGACCTCTTTTAAAATATCTAGAAATGCGTCAAAATATGTTTGTGAAATATTATAGTCCGCTTTCAGATTCAACAATCTGACATCAAGTGATAGTTCCGAATGACTTTTACACCCGGGCCATAAGGGTTGGCTCGATGCGTTCAGCAAATCATAAAAATCTCTTGCTTCTAAATTTGGTGTCTCTTCATCCTGCTCAAATCTAATATTCCCATACTCAGTTGCAATTGTGTCATAAACTAACTGTTCGTATTGCGAAGTAAATCCTTCATGAGGATCGACAAAATGGAGACCTAGATTTGGTACGCTTGTTGAAGGTGCTCCTTCACCTAAATTATCCCATTGCTAATAATTTATTTTGAAGTCCCTTCTATATAAGTGAGCATTAACTGTTTCCAGCGTTTGTAACTTTGTGCTAACACATTTCAAGCAAGGACACGTAATTGTTCCCTTCCATTGAAATTGCAAAGATTGACAAGCCACATTAGCGTAATAGTCAATGCCATCTATGAATTCTTGTGTCAAACCTCTATGACCAGAATTATTTCTATTGTACATCCATCGACGATCGTTCAAGTATGACATAATTTTTGCATAAATTGCAAGTTATAGTATTTAGATTTTATAAATTTTATAATAAGAGGCATACACGAAGAACAAGGATTTATGTGTACAAAACTGATCAAAATTTGACACTCAGTACAAAGGGGAACAAAATTTGACACTCAGTACATCGACATAGTGCAAGCAAACTCTAGGAGGCTACACAAACTCAACAATCTCATCATACATTCCAGGCATGGTGTTATAAGATTATCAACAATCTCATTCAAATGAATTAATCATCATAAAATGAATTAAGATGGGAACCTGCTATAACAACCCTAAGTTATATTACAAAGGCGGCATAACAGAACAAAAGATGAGTGTACAAAAATAATACAAGAATCCTATACATAGAAATTGAACTTGGAACCTGTCACAAGTATCTACTGTGTATTCAGTACTCATTGTTAGTCATGTTGGAATATGTACCAACAAAATTACATATGAATAACTACAAAGGTTTTGTTTCGGTTAGAAATGTAAAAGCATATAGAGATGTCTCATATTTTGGAAAAAAATAAAATAAGAATCCTAATTGGATCCGGCCGCCGCGGCGGGCCGATCTGGCCGCCCCGCGCAGCGGGCAGATCTAGCCGCCCCGCACGGCGGGCAGATCAGTGCGCCGCGGCTAGATCTGGCCGCCACGCCGGCCGGATCTGGCCTCTACCGCGAGTGGATTGAACCGCGCGCGACGGGCAGATCTGGCCGTCGCGGTCGGGTCTGGCCGCCGCGGCGGGCGTATTAAGAGAGGACGGAGGCAAATAATGATGCCGGAAGATGGAGCCGAGGAGCCTACCTGCGCCAAAGACGGAGGATGCAGAGGCGGCGGCTAGTCGAGCTCCTGGCGGCTGCGGGACACGATCGAGCGCAATGTGGGCAGCGGACAGGCTGCCTCACAGCAGTCGGCGACCGATGGTCCAGGTGGCTGGCGTTTGGGGAGCACGGACGCCGGGATCAGTTTCTTGAGAGGTCGTCGGCGACTTTTTTCGCTCGCGATTCGAAGAGAGGGAAACCGAAATAGTGGCAATGGGGTCGGATATTTATATAGTCCATTTTCGACGGTCGGAACCATCAGAAAGTTGGTAAATACAATAAAATATTATTTCAAACGCAGACGGTCAATCCCGCTGGACGAACCGTCGAAACATTTGACGGTTCTCTAAACCGTCGCAACTATTGATGGTTTTAACCGTCAAAATATATAATAATATATATCAACTGAAAGAGAATTGTATAAATTATAAATATTCTCTTTCGACAGTCCAAACTGTCGAAAAGATTTAAAATGAAACTATAATCAGTTAACATTTCGACTGTTCCGACCGCCGAAATATTGACGGTTCCGTGAAAATGTCACAACTTTCGACGGTCGGAACCGTCAAAAATGAAATTATAGATAACGGATTAACGTTAAGATATTTCGACGGCTAAGACCGCGGGAAGTTTCGACGGATATGTGAACCGTCGAAACTTTCAACGGTCTGAACCATCAAAAGACAAGCATCATCGTTGATCACCCGGTTTTCGCATCTCCGACGGTTATGGTCATCTCGAAAGTTTCGACGAATTTTCAACCGTCGTAAGTTCAGACGGCTAGAACCATCGAAAAGTTATCCGACGATAATTTTGACGGATAAGTTGATCCGCCAAAAAATCCGTCGGTATTTTCGACGGATTTACGTCGTTGAAAAAGAACCGTCGAAAATCAGAGTTTTTCTTGTAGTGCCATGAGTTGAAATATACTCTACGGAATAACTCAAAGATGAATTTATAAAATGATGATAAAAAAGAAGATAAAGCATATTAATAATGAAGCATTTCTTGTAACGATGATGTTTAACTTTTGTCACTTTTATAATAATTTCTCTTTCTTATTATATATTAATATGCTATATTTCATTATTATTCATATCAGACTTCATGATGATCATGATTCCATGATTATTCCTGCTTGTCAATTATAATGTCTTTATATTATTTACATATTGAATGTCAAAAATTTTAGGGAGCTTTTATCTCCTTGCATCTTCATACGTGTTGGTACAAATCTTAATGATGAATAACGATGATAGATCGAGCTCATAATGGCGGTATATGAATGTCTTGAGTCATTTACTTTTATATCTTAGTTTATCTTTTATTATTATCAAGATTGTATATTAGATGAGTCACTTATGATTTATATGATGCTTTCTCCTTTTAGTCTTTTCGGACATTATGATTATATTTTCTTTTTATTATTATCATATGATGATTTTCGCTTATGATTCTATTCTTAATTGATTAGTCAAAAACTTTATTTTGGTCAATATGGTGTGCACTTATATATGATTTATATTGTTCATCGAGACGTATTATGTCACATGATGAGGTGTGTTTTGGGTGTTACATGCGAAAATATATTTTGTACTACTATCTGTAATGATTTTTAGTATGTATTTTGAAAATTTTTCAAATCTTATATATCAAAATTACTTACTTTCTATTTTGTAAAATGACTACTTTCTATCAAGAGGGGTTGATTTTGATGGCGAGCAACACATTTTCGCTTAATCAAAGTCTTTACTTTCGTTTCATTGTGCGTGGAGAAAATCTTCTTTAGCGGCAAAGTTTGTATATTACAGGTCTCCATGAATTTGTGGTGAATGTTGTAGCTATCGTTTCTTGAATTTTGTGCAAATTTTATTTCGTTATGATCTTGTTGGAATATCGCTTTCTCCTTCCCCCTCCCCATTACCAAAAGGTGCAATATCTCCTCTAAGTTCTTCATTTCAACTTTTGATGAATGCAGAAAATTTTTAATAAGAATTTCACATGTTAGGTACATGACACTAGACGATTTAATCAAATTAATTGATCTCGATGATGAGTCGACCCATGTGAACCGTACACATTTTAATGTCGTGCAAATTAAATCATCAGCGCTATTGTTCGAACATCGAGAATTGATTATAAAAAAAAGTTATGATACCCTAAATCTGTGTCCAAAATGCTATGCACATTTTATGACTCCTAAAAAATGTATAAGTTACTAATAAAAATGTCCACCTCCGGTCGATCAAAATATTTCTCTACGTTTTAATTTGGGACCGTTGAGATCGCTGAAATCGAAGAGCCCACTTTGAATATAACGCTTCTGTCGCCGTTATTTACTTTCGCACGTAACGCCTCATGAATCGCGATACAAATCCCCTAATCTTGCCGCCAAACGGACGGGAAACAATTATTTGAACCCTAAGCCCTAATCGACGTCCGAGCAGCAGCTGGTGATGGCGTCGCCGGGGGTATTCGCCGCCGGCGACGAGGTGGAGGTGCTGTCCCGGGATGATGACTCGCCAGGCGTCTACTTCGAAGCCCGGGTGGTCCGTTCATTGCCCAAACTCGGCCGCTACGCCATCGACTACCACTCCCCCGTCGCCGACTGCCACTCCCGCTCTCACCTCCGTCGGGAGACCTTGGAAGCCAGCCGCCTCCGCCCTCTCCCTCCTTCCCAATCTCCTGGTGGGGTTCCTCAGCGCTTCACTCTCCACCAGCCCATCGACGCCTTTCACGAAGGGGCGTGGAGGGTCGGGGTGGTCTCATGGACACCCAAGAACAGGAGCAAGCGGTACGGCGTCTGCTTCCCCGACCTTTTGGAGGAGATGGAGTTCCCCGTAGCGAAGCTACGGCCGCATCTCGAATGGGTGGACGGGAAATGGGTTACGCCTGAACCGCAGGTATTCACATTTGTCTGTGCCGCATCTTGTGATTCTGTCTCTTATCTCTGTAAATTACTCTGATCCTGGGCACTTCTTTGTTGCACATACAATACGTAGATGGTCTGATGTTGTTTTTTGTAGGGGAAAAAAAAAAGAAAGATCCTCTTTTTCCTTGCAGCTCTCGTGTTGAGGGTTGCAAAATAAAAGGGAATTCGACTTCTTCATATTTTGTTAAGAAAGAACTTAGTAAGAAATGATAATGTAAATCCACTGGTGAAATCAACTCTAGAACATATCCTTACCGGTTACGATAATGTACTGGCCGAAGATGATGATGTAATCCTGATAACGTGCAATCTGTTTATATGTCCTTCAATGCCTGTGTTGTCTCACTTTCAGTGTATTGTTGCGATGCAGCAAATGAACATGATCAATCTTTTTGTTTGTCGTTCTTGAGACAAGAGGAAGCTATTTTTTTAGTAGGTTTATTAACAACTGTTTGGGGTTTTATTTGCAGAGCTCATCAAGGATGTTGTATGAAGTGGGACAACAAGTAGAAGTTTCCCTTAAAGGAAATTCTTCTGTTGGTTGGGCTTCTGCTTCTATTCTTAAGACAATTTGGAAAAGTAGCTATTTGGTGGAATTCTTGAAAACAGTTAACAGCACAGAGTTGCAAAGGAAAATTGTTGATGAACAGCACATAAGGCCTTGCCCCCCTGAAGAGCTCAATCCCAACTTTAATCAACATGATGAGGTTGAAGTGTTACACGGTGGTGGATGGTGGCCTGGAGTGGTCACTAAGATCTGCACACAATCAAGTTATATGGTTAAGTCTGAACACTGTGATGAGGAAATTGAATTTAGCCAAACAAAGCTGCGGCACCGTTGTGAATTTGTCGACGGGCAGTGGCTCCAGAAATTTCGAGTATGAAATGTCCATATTTATTGCTCTTTGCTTTGACTTACCCTTTTCCTTTTATTTCATCTTGGCACTTAAGCTTCTTTTATTTGCCTTCTACTTTTAAATTTGAACTCTGTTATTGTATTTAGATCTATTTATTTTGCAGCCTTCTATTTCTTTATTCAAGGTGATGAGGTCATTGATGGTTATTTAATTGTCTAAAGGGCTGGGACATTGCAGATTTAGTATCAAGATTAATTAAGAAGCTGTGAGCCTGAGACAACTGCAACTGTACTTAGTGTCACAAAATTAAGTAAAGTTCTTCTCAAAAAAATTTAAATAAAGTTCCAAAGAAGCATTGATGCTTGAACGAGTTTAATAATAGTTTCTATGAGCTAAGCTCTACCATATATTTTGCAGTTTACAACTGTTTGGATACTAATACCTATGCATCTGATCTGCTTAACCTAAATTTTCAGAACCCGACAGAAATGGAGTTCAGGGAAGGAATGCTGGTGGAGGTTTGCAGTACTGAAGAAGGATTTGCTGGATCATGGTTCACAGCTACCGTCATCAAGTCAGTTGGGACAGAAAAGTTTCTTGTGGAGTACCATAGTTTGAAAACGGATGATGAAACGGAATTTCTGAAAGAAACATTAGATTGTCACAATATGAGACCCACACCTCCGGAAACTTCATTGAGTGGTTCATTCAAATATCTTGAAGAAGTTGACGCCTTCTACAACGATGGATGGTGGGTAGGAATAGTCTCCAAGGTTCTCAAAGACAGAAAATACATGGTCTACTTCAAGCCTTGGAAAGAAGAGAAGGAGTTTGGATACGAGGACCTTAGACTTCACCACGATTGGATCAGTGGAAAGTGGCATCAGGCGTCACAGAGCTGGCTCTGAGTCGCTTTTGACTGACTGCACTTTTGAATGTACAGCTTAACAAGTGCATAGCCTGGGAACATCATCAGTTGTATTTTGCATTGGAACAGCGTCTTCTGCAAATCATTTCTAGGATGTTTAGTCGCAACGTTCACCCTTTTGCTTCCCTTGAAGATTTTTCAATAGCTTTGAACCTTATAAACTTGAAAAAGGGTCTTATACAACATGCTTGATGGCTGGTTTCATTGTGTTCCTTCTAGCAGTTATTTCGTATTAATCCATGCCCTTCAGTGAACTAAAGAAAATGTTGGTCCCTGGTTTCTTCTGTTTTTAGATTACACCTGTCTTGTTTTTCCATTAGTTCACAAAATGTGGTATTTCCCACACCACTGTTGTTCCAAGATAATGTTTTGGGTGTTAAAATTGGCATTAATTAGGTAGTTCTTCAAAGGTAATCTGGTTCTTCTGCCGGTGTCAAACTTTCAACCTTCTCCATAGTCAAAGTTAAACTGTCCAGTGTCCAAATTATTTCATCAAGATATTTGTATTATGCTGAATCCTTAGTTATCATTTCATCATGGTTTGAATCTCACTGTTGACACAATCTTTTTTATTTAGACTTCTTTATTTTTAAAATTGTATTAGACCTTAGGCATCCTAATAAAAAGAAGATGACTTGAAGTGTTGAACCCTGATATCTTTACTAATTTCTCTTATCTCCGTATTTTCGAATCTAACTTTGTATTATGAAATTTGCCAATTATCCTTGTCATTTTATTTTTTTAAGTATTTTTGTTAAATATTTTGTTTCATTCTCATTTGACGGATTTGCCCCTTTATCTAATAATTTTTTTTATTTCCACAAATAGATACTTACAAAATCAGTTATAATAAAGAAAATGAAAATACACAAAGAAAAGGGGCCAGCAAATTTTATTTATTGAAATGTTTTTTTTTTATTTTTTAAATAAACAAACATATAAAGGCCCTATGAGTTTCTTATTTTTCGTTAAAATACATTTTTTTAAAATACTTTTATAAAATAAAATGAGTTGAACCCTCTCGTTGGAGGTTTTTTTACTTTTTAATAGTTTTGTTTTTAAAAATAGTTAATTATAACATAAAACCAATTATTAGATAAAAATGGCAAGTTTGTTAAAAATAAATTCTCAAAAAATAAGAGTTGATAGTAAAATTGACGGTAAGGATAATATGAAAATTTGAAGAAGGTTTAAGGGGGCGATTGACAATTTTTTATAATATAAGTTCAGATACAAAAGTGTTGGTACAGTTTTATATTTTGTGCAACTATGTATAGTTGAGGGCAATCTCCAGTTAAAATTTTAATTTTTTTATTAATCATTATTACATCAAGAATAAAAGATCATCGCACACTTAAAATAGGCTAATTGACCTTTTTTCCCTTTTATTGTAGTTATGTATTAGTCACAGGGACTCGTACCGAGACTTGTATCATTTTTCACTTATTTTTTGGTATCAGACCTGTTAGTTTACCTTCCTGATAAATAAAAAGGCCACCTGCTTACAAAGGATTGCATGGAGATGCTTCGGTTTCCATCCATATGAAACTCGAGATAGGGAGAAGAAACGATAAAAAAAGGATTTTAAAGATAGGGAAAAAGAATTAGACGCCACTAAAAAAAAGATAGGTAAACATCATGGTGACGCCAAAAAGAGGCAGCAAAGTAGAGACCAAAAGTTACACTACTACTGTTCTCTCAGAAGTTTCCAGCTGTTCCTTCAAAGATCAAGTCAATCAAATCATGTGGTTTGTCAACGAAAGAGCATGACCACATGGACACACGTGAAGAAGCCTTCGAACAATAACTCAAAGAACAGTTCATCTCATCTGAAATATGAGCTGAACTTCTTCTGACATTCCTCACCAGGATGAAGTAGATAAGACACTCTTCTTCATCACATGTACACACTTGTGTTGGAACTTCAACCAGTCGCTAAACAGGCAAGGCAGATTCAATTTCCTGCAGCCTGAGAGTAACAGCTCTCTTGTGCGCCTCCAACCCCTCTACTTCTGCCATCTTTGCCACATGTGGCCCAAGCTTTCTAAGGCCTTCTTCAGTTAAGGACTGCACGGTTATGTATTTCAGAAACGAGCCTAATGACACCCCGCTGTACATCTTTGCATAACCATAGGTTGGAAGGACATGGTTCGTTCCGCTAGCATAGTCACCAACACTTTCCGGGGTCCATTGTCCTAAAAATACAGAACCTACAAAGACGATCGAAAGCAATTAACCCTTCAAACAAGAATCCGTCCTAAAAGGGTGTTTTCAATCTAACCTCCAACAGAACTAACAAACAGAGAAGAAAATGTCATTACCTGCATTCTCAATAAGACCCTCCCACTTTTCTGCATCCTCTACATTTATAATCAAGTGTTCAGGAGCATATAAGTTTGAGAAGGAAATTGCCTGCAAATAAAAATGAGTACCCCCTTTTAGTAGGAAAGCTAAAAAATCCAGGGACAACATGAAATAAGAAGTTTCCGGTCACTGGCATCAACAAGCTCTGAATATCTAGGTACTGACCAGGTCATTTCCGATATTCCTATATAAACCAAATCCAATCTTGGTCCTGGGCTATGGAATCATTTTATTCGCACAATTAAGGAGAAATTATGCTAATACTTTTTTTTCTATGAGGGAAATGATGCTAATATACAAACATACAATTGTACTCTTAATACAGACTTCAAATTCACCATAAAGTCTGAACTCGATGATCTTAGCTGGCTATTATGTATTTAACAAAGGAAAAAGTTCTCGTACAGCGTTACTTAAAATGAAAAGAAAATTATGAAAGGAGGATTGTATTAGGCCCCGACAGCCAGCGTAAAATCCTGTCGAATCTCATGAACATGGATCAACGAATCGGAATGGCGTCGTATGATCCATGTAGCCAACCCCACCTAGTGGGATAATGCTTTGTTGTTGTTGTTGTTGAAAAGAAAATTGTGAAAGCAAATCAATATAATAGCAATCTGCAAAACAACAACAACAACAAAACCTTATCCCACTAGGTGGGGTCGGCTACATGAATCATACGACGCTTCGTTGATCCATGTTCATGAGATTCGACAGGGTTTTACGCTGACTGTCGGGGCCTAACACAACCCTCCTCCTTTATCCGGGCTTGGGACCGGCTATAAAACATAGACGGAGTTATAATAGCAATCTGCAAGCAGATTGTAAATTCTATGGACTATACTGACAGTCACAGACGCCACATCAATGGGAACTTGATATCTCACCTCAGTCATATCACGAGCAAACACAGTGAAACTATGGCTAAGTGCTTTCGAAGCAAATTCTCCTCTTGGGAGGTTGGCACATTGTTTGCTAACTTCAGCCTCAATGGAATCAACATTCACATCATCTCCAACAATGACGAGAACCACCTGACTGTCTGGACCGTGTTCTGCCTGTAAAACCAATCAGCAGTTGAAAACTAAGGACATCAAAGTCCTAAATACAGTTGGAGTCCTAATTCATACACATCCTTGAGTCTTCATTACAGCCAAGGACTACAGAAAAGTATTCTTTTTTCAGGAAATACGGAAACACATTTATAAAGGTTAAAGAGGAAACAAGCTGAATAGTCCGACAAGATGATAAACCAGTGTAACTGGTACAAGGAAATGTTTTTGAGACCTGTGAGAGTAGATCTGCAGCTACATGAACTGGATTGGCCTGTTTGTCAGCAATAACAAGAACCTCTGAAGGACCCGCAGGCATATCAATGGAGACCATTGCCTCACTGTTCTGCATGAAAGAAGATAAGCATGGAAAGAAAAAAAGACCAATAGGCAAAAAGTGAGAAAAACTAGTCTGCAATTTCAAAATTAAAGAACAAAAAACAGAATCAGAAATACCTGAAGAATCATTTTTGCAGCAGTAACATACTGATTTCCTGGACCAAATATTTTCTCAACCTGCACGACGTTAGAAAATCACTTAATCAATTTAATGGTCCTATCAGCAATTTGTGATCAAATGTGAGAGATTCCCTTGAACTACGGATTTTAGAACACTGATAAGACATATAACAAGAAGCTACAAATATACATCGGTCCAGGATGCTCGTGGTGTAATAAAATAGTAGACAGGAGCTTCCAGTAGAAAGATAAACCGAGGATAAAAGAGCGTCTCCCTGGAGTAAAAGTATGCACATAAAGGATGCCTTCCCATGCATATTCTTAAAAAGCAAAAACCATGGAAGAACATGAAAAAAAGAAGTATGAACTACAACAAATGTTTCCCCAGACAATAAGATAATGATAGGTATAGAACTATGAAGAAATGTACAGGTGTAGGCTCTTAGGGGCTAAAGTGATAGCATCTTTTTAGCAATGTGTTTTGCATTCTGAAGGCAAAGATATCATACGAAAACCTATTTTTAGATGATATGTAAGAAACATTTACCTTTGGGCAGGAAGTAGTTCCCCAGGCCATAGCTGAGATTGCCTATAAATGAAATCAAGTACAGCTATTATGTGCATATGGAATTTTAAAAAAAAATCATAAGCCATCCAACCTGAGCACCTCCAGCTTTTAGAATGTGTGTCACACCAGCTTTCTTGGCACAATACAGAACCTCCTGCAGAGAAATGGCCGTCAAGTTTGTTCCATGTTTGAACTGATACGGTTTTCAAATTACAATACCTTGCAGATACTACCATCACGACTTGGAGGAGTAGCAAGCACAATAGTTTTGCAGCCAGCAATCTGTGCAGGCTGGTGCAGAGAGAAATCAAAAATCAAATTGACCTTTTCTGAGAAATAATAAATTGTCATAACTATTGCTGCAAGTGAAGAGCCACTTAGAGGGTTAGACAAACATACCACTGCCAGCATCAAGGCAGTTGAAGGCAAAACTGCCGTACCCCCTGGAACATAAAGCCCCACAGACCCAATGCACCGTGCTATTCTTTTGCATTTAACACCCTATGAACATGACAAAGTAACATGGAGATCAATGAAATTAAATGATGGATGACGAAGAACAGAAAATGAATCAATACCCGCATATTCTCAATAGTCTTCTCCTCAACTTTCTGGGCAGCATGGAATGCATAAATATTATTATAGGCCACATCAAATGCTTTCTCAACAGCCGGATCAAGCTGCAAAAATAAAGTATGGCCAATCTATCAAATTAAAAATTATATAAAGATTTTTTTAGGAGAAAAAATATATGAAAGATAATTTAGGAAATGTAAAAATGGTTAGAATAAAGAATAGGCATTTGCCGTAAAGATGAGTAATACAAAGGAAAAAAAACTGATCCACTGCTCATGGACATTGAGATTTTTGTAAAACCCCAAACAAATTAGTAATTTAATATTTGTTTTTTTAGAGGAAAAATTCATGATATTGAGAATAACTAAAATGCATCATGCCTCAATGGTTACATAATAAGATTCCTTCTATAGATCTTTCAGTCAAAACTGGGCAAATAGATCAAAAAATTTGAATGCTACACATCTCAAGCCTTCACTTTCTCGACATTGTCAAGAAGCAACTTGGTGGACCTGACCAGGAAGTCCGTGTACTCCTGGAAGGGAGACTTGCTGATGCGATTATCCATCCACAGGTCAAGAATCAGGAACCTATATGTCTTGCATTTTAGACACTCAAATGTGGCCTTTACAAAGTTTCCGAGGGTCTTCATGGAACCGCAGGAAGAAGTGAATACATCCTGAATATGGCAAAATGCAGCACCTTCTTGGGCATGCAGGCCGTGACAATACCCACGCCCCTGAGGGGCAGGCACCATGTGGACAGAACGGAACTGCACTTTCCAGTGACTAGCAGGGCACGGTGTGGGGTTTCCAGATCTTGTTGCCCTGGGTACCTCCTATGGATGGGCACGACGGTGATCTTAGCCAGTATGATGGTGTCGCATATGGCGGTGGCAACATCTATGGAAACCCCCAGCCCACGTGGCCATTGCTGTCGCTGACAACAACGAATGCCTTCATCCTTGGGTCCGCTGCCTGGCACGGGTCTGCTTCTGGACGGACGATATCTTCATGACTTCGCCCTTGAGAGCATCCAGGAGGAGCTGGTCCACGATCTGATCTTCACAGGGAGAAGATGGAGATAACCTGATCCAGGCTCTAGATCTTTCCATCCTTCACGAGGCGCCCCAACTTCATCATTGCCACCCACCTCTCTTCCTCTCAGCGGCCACTGGGACAGTCACCATGGCCACAATCACTGCCACGACCCCATCCACTGCGACCTCCGAAGCTGCCACATTTGCCTCCTCCACCGCGCTCCGCATCGAGACCAGTAAGGTTATGGCAGCAGTGTCAGGGAGTAATTAATACTTGTATAAAATAATGCTCCAAAAATATCATACTAATTCAAATTTGTTAGCTAGATGGTGATGGAATTAGTTTGCATCCACATGTTTAAGGTTGAAAAATAGTGCATCTTCCAAGCACTGCTATTTCACCAGAATTAGTCTCTGCATCCACAAGTTTAAGTGTGCAAAATTAAACTGCATCTTTCAACCACTGCTATTTGACTCAGAGACGAACCGAGATATCAAATTATTTATTGCCTACTCAGGGAGGTTTCAAACAAGCTTAGGTTCACAAAGTACTCGAAGAAGTGCTTTCAGTAATTGTTATCAGACTCGGACAAGTTCTAACAACAACAACAACAACAACAATGTCTTATCCCACTAGGTGGGGTCGGCAGATGTTTTTCAAACTGTTGACTAGTTGGCATGGTTGGTAAAGGGTACTTTTTTTTTTTAGAGCAGGTTGGTAAAGGGTACTTCAACTCTTTGTTTTTTCGCTCATTTCAAACCTGAACATTTTCAAATGCATTTAGGTTTCTGAAACACAGCAAAAAAATACTTCCAATCATTGTAGTTCTGAGACCAGTTTTAGAAGAGCTGATGCATTTCAAGTTGTTGGTTTGTTCAGGTGTTTAACTCCGCCTATTTTTTATAGCCGGTCCCAAGCCCGGATAAAGGAGGAGGGTTGTGTTAGGCCCCGGCAGCCAGCATAAAACTTTGTCGAATCTGATCAACGAATGCGGAATGGCGTCGTATGATCCATGTAGCCGACCCCACCTAGTGGGATAAGGCTTTGTTGTTGTTGTTGTTGGTTTGTTCAGGTGTTTGGGAAATATGGCACTTCAACTTCTTCATTTCTACCAAACTCAGTTGATAAATGAACAGGAAAGTCCATTAGTTCCCTCTTCAACCAGTTACTACCATATAGGTTAGCAAAAGGATGCACAATAACCTTTGAAACTTTGATGTACATTGAGGTGACCTGGCATGTGATAGAAATTGGAAGTTTCTTTCACAGTCCTGTTATTGTGGCTCTTTTTACGGGAGTTCTTGTGGCCTTTGTTTATTTATTGTGGCATTTAATCGCCTTAAGCAGAAGATCACTTGAAGCATATTTTGAGGCATTCCCAGTAAAGAAAAGGCTGAAATTTTCAAATGTTGATTTATGCCTCTAGAAACTGAACTTTGCAGAATACTTCTGTTTCATATCAAAAGATAAATTCTGTAAAACCACATTACCTTAGGATTTGGAAGATCAGAGACAAGCTCGACAACATTGTCAAGCCCAACTTTGTCAAATTTTGCAGTATAACTGGCATAAAAGATAACACAGCAAGAACCAAAAATAAATTACCATATGAAGAAATCTAATGTCATGATTGCAAAACTAAAAAGGCAACAAAATAGAGGAGATACTAAAAGTGAAAAGATTATAAGTAATCTGACTCTATTACAGCTGCGTCACCACGACAACGCACATCCTCAATTATTGGTTCAACCTAAGACATTAAAACAAATAAATCATTAATGATAATAAGACCAAAAAGATTGTAAATTTGTTCATCATGGAACAAAGTACTGAATCTCACCACACCAAAAATGGAAGAAAAATCAATCCGGGGACGGGCCTTAAGGGCATTGACTTCAGAATGGTTGAGCTCAGAGAGTTTATAGGACTTCATTGAACACCTTGCAATCTGACCTCTACACCCTGAATAGTCAACTATGACCAGAGAAAAGGAAGAAAATAGTTGGAGCAACTTTTAGTTAAAGATTTTTCTTTTCTTTAGACGAGAAAGGATGAATAACAAGAGATACTAATCATTCATAACCTAGATAATTAATAGAAATTGAATAATTTCATAAGCATCATAAAGTAAGCACTTGAATATTCTATTTTTGCATGAGAATCGAAAAGATTGTTTCACATAGCAAGACAAATAATTTATTTTGGTGAAGTTTTCTAACTTAAATTGTAAGTGTTTCCTTGCATACTACATATGTGATGGATCATCGCCCTTAATAATAGACTAGGCATAAAGTTCTACAAGTTCAAAGAAAAATTCTCAAGGGATGTAAGAAGGTGCAGTACCAACATGTGTGATCCTGTGCAGTGGCGGAGACAGGTGCCTGCCTGTGGGTGCAAGTGCAGGCACCGAAAACGCTATAATATATGTTTAACTTGTAAAGTTTTCATGTAATCTATGTAGCTCGAATGGAGACTATGTATGAGAAGGTTTTAAATGACCAGAGTTCGAGTCTCCCTATCAACTTGTGAACCCACTGATTTTTTTCCTGCCTCCGCCTTTCCTGTGTAATCTCAAGTTGGTATGGTTAAAAATATTTCTCAAAAAATAGTTATGGCTAAATAGTAAACACCTCCATAGAGTGATGATCTGATTCACGTAAATTATGCCCAATTGATGATCTGATTCACAATTATGTTATAGTTAAGTGCCACCAAAGTATTTGAATTCAAGATCCCAGAATCTTTATCAACAATTTAGTTCAAGGGATACTGGGGAGTTGATCTTGGTATAGCCAAATGCATTGATTACATAGACCATGGTTAGGTGATCACACCAAAACTTTTCCCGAAAAAGTATTTATATATGTATGAATGCCTATATGCATGTATGTTGTTATATTCTAAGTGGCTTCAATGATCTATATTTATCATTCTAAAAAAAGTTATCTATATTTCTGTAACTGTCTCTAGTCTTTCTTAGATTTCAAACTCCATTGCCACGCCATGAAGTATCATTTGAGGATAGTTAATAGAGTGTTTGCTTTAGCTTCCTTCATAGGTTTTAGCTTGTCATTTAGACAACACTAAAATTCACATAGGGAGACAGTTCTCCAAATAGTAAAGAATAAGAACACAATAAGAAGAACTTATGCCTCAACTAAACTGCCAACAAAAACAATACCTTTAAACAAATTCTCCTCAAAATAAAAATACCTTTAAACAAATGTGTGAAACTGTATCTAGTTTGCTGACGTGGATGAAGTCTAGGAAAGCGAGCAATCCTATGGCTTGATAGTGATAGGACCGAGCTGTCCATCAGAGAAGAGAAACTTTTTTTTCTCGTCGACTACAAGCGCATGCAGCATTAGATGGGATTATTCAACTTTAATTGCTCGAGCGGTGCTTATGAGCAAGCTAATTCTTAAGAAAAACAGAATCATTTTTTAGCAAAAATGTTGACAAGAATCTTTTTCCCTTATCAGAATGAATAAATTAAGCTAGAAAAAATTTTACTCAATTGAAATCCATGCGTGCAGTATTTTATATATCAATCACACCACCAGGTGAGTGATGGCAAAGGGGTTGAAGCGGCTGTGGTGCCAGCAGCCCCACAGCCGCGCGCCGGAACAGCTGTGTCCACTCTGCGACACAACTGCAGGCGGACGCAGACGCAGCTGTGCGCGGACGCATGGCTGTTCGCCGCGCGTGGCCTCTGCTGCGACACCAGCATTCGCCAGCGTCCACGACTGTGGTGACATCAGCTCCGCGGCTGCAAATGTTCGGCTGCGGGCCAGCGCAATCTCGCGCAAACGCGGTTGTGGCACCAGCGGCTGCGGCCGAACATCGGCACTAACAGAGGGCATGCGCCGGCACCAGCCAAGGACGCGCTGCGGCCACGAAGGAGATCGGCGGCACAACGGACGGCGCCAGTGTTGACGATGGAGAGAGAAGATAAACCACTGTAGAACTCACCGGATCAGCCGCGAAGTCTCCGCCTGCCTGCCTCACTGGATTGGCCGCCGGAGGAAAGATGAGATGTTGCGAACTTGCAGCATCCGCAGGGACTGAGAGATAGGGTTTTTTATTTTGCTTTTTTTAGTTTTTTATGTGAACCGACCGGTGATTATTGTTGGACCGGATTTTACTGGTCAAAACAGAAAGAAATTAACCACGAATAATCACCGGCCGGTTCACATAAAAAATTTTAAAAAAGCAAGTTAAAAAATCCTCTCTCTCAGATCCCTGCGGTTGCCGCTGCAAGTTCAGTTCGCGACATCTCATCTTTCCTACGGCGGTCAATCCGGTGAGGCAGGAATGCGGAGGCTTCGCGGCCGGTCCGGTGAGTTCTTTAGTGGTTTCTCTTCTCTCCCCATGGTCAACGCTGGCGCAGTCGGTTGTGTCCCTGATCTCCTTCGTGGCCATTGCGCCGCCGTCCTCGATCGGCGCCGACGTGCAATGTTGTTAAACACGTAAAATAGGCGTGACACGAAGGATTAGAAAAAAATATAAATCGTGAACACGTAACACGACAATATCGATTCTATTAAATTATTTTTAATTATATTAATTAGCACAAAACTGAATATAATATTATAATAAAGAAAAAATTTCATGAAGTTATCAAATATTAAGAGACATGTCGAAGGATCAATATCAAATTTCAAATTACCAAAACTAAAATAAATTTTAACATCCAAATCATCAAAATTAAAAATAACAAAACGACATGAGCATCAAGAGACAAGTTCTATCAAAGTATGGAATTGGCATACACCTAAAGGACTAATAAAACTAAAGAAAATAATTCAAATCAGCTCCATCATATGGCATCATCTTCGTCTTCCAAATTGTCTTCATTTTTATCCTAAATCTATGACTGTAATACTAACATTATATTATCTATGCATACAATACAAGCATAAGTAATCGAAACATAATTCAAACTTATATAAACCTAATTCAAACTCGATTGGGCTCCCTGCTACATTGGGCAAGAAGGGAGACCTCGGCGGCTCCCTGGTTGCAAGCACATGGAGAACTCGGGGCTCCCTGCTCATGAGCAAGGAGCCCCCGACACCTCTCGGGCGCCTCCCTGCTCATGAGCATGGAGATCTCGAGAGACACACCAAGGTCTCCATTGCTCACGCAAGGAGGGAGGAGAAGGGGAGTACCGGCAAGAGGCATCAATGCCAGACGGCAGCAGCGTAGAGCAGCAAGAAAATATAGTGGCAGCTAGAGGAAAGATCAGATGTTCCGAACTTGCAGCAGCAGCCGCAAGTCATAGAGATAGGGTATTTTAACCTATTTTTTTTATGTGAACCGGCCGGTGATTATTCATAGTTTAATTTCTTTGATCAATCTAGATCGGTGTTCGATCAAAACTCAAGTTTAATTGATTAGACTGGATCAATCTGTCCGAGTAAAGTTATAAAATATAAAAAGATGAACATAAAATATTATTAAATTTTTTAACCATATTATATATATATATATTTGCTTGAAATTTATTTTTCAATGTCTTCTTATTTCATATAAAATTTTATATATTTTTTTATTTATAATTGCTTCATAAAATTTTCTTATTTAACAAATATTTGATTGATGGTTCAATTTATTATTATATTATTTGATCCAAAATATTTTATTTTATATATTTTTATTAAATAAAATATTATATATTAATAATATTACAATAATCTCCTTAATATATTTATTTTTTATATCATTATATTATTCGATTTGATCCAACTGATTGACTCGTTGAGTCGTTGGACAATCCGAGTCAATATCCGAATCAAATCTTATATTAGTTTTGACTGAACAACTTGGTCTGCTAATTTGGTCCGACCATCGACCGGTTGACAATGTTGATCACAATTCTGATCCAGTTTATATATGTCAATTAAATAATTCAAGATAAAAATAATACAAAAAAAGTAATAAATAAAAGAGATAATAAGAACAATATCATGATTTTAAAATTAAAGTGCAATGTCTTTTCAATAGTTCAATTACACACGAACGCAAATAATAGTTCAATAAAATATATAATTATTTCTAAAACAATACTATAATAATCACCTAGAATAGTATTCTCTGGTTGTTGCAATTCTCTACAATTGAATAATTACGAAATTTTCAAATAATCTCACAGTTTAATTTTTATTTTTGTTCTTTGCTATTTAAGAGTTGTTTAGGCCCTCTCTTTAGCTCACCATATCTCTTGTAAAACCCTAATTTTTAAATTAGGGAATTGCCTTATAACCTTTCTTATAAAAATTAAATTTCTCTTGTTATTTCTCTTTTCCCTCACCTGACGACTGCATAAGACAAAATAATATACGTAAATAAAAAATTAACGTATAAAAATTAAATGGTTTGGCATTATCATATTTTTTTATTTTATTTATTCATTTAAAATAATATATGTAAATACAAAAATATCCTCCAATATAAATTTTTTAAAAATTAGAAAAATAAATTCTTAAGAAGTCTAAATATAAATTTGTGTTTGGAAAAAATCATATATTTTTTTGCATCTTCATTTTACTTAACTACGAGGAACATTATAGTAAACTATTCGATGAGGATTAGAGATCAACTGACCATGATTAGTTTTTTCTAACTCACGACCACTCTTAAGGTTTGCATTGTACCATTTTATTATTAACAAGATGCCAGGTTTACCACAATTGGTACTATTTAGAAAAAAATGGCTTGATTTGTTTGATCTCATTGAAAATTTAGAAGATAATAGGATGTACATTAATGTTTTATGTGGAAAACAAAGGTGATACTCCATTTTAATTTTTTTTATTTAGTTAATTTGATTTTCACTAAATGCAATGTTGAGACTCTTAGTTTATGATTCCATTGTGGATGCGTCCATTCGTGAATAGTGGTTAATATAATTTGATATCTTATAAATTTCATCGAATACCCTTTAATTTTGGATTCTTTTTTAGCTATATTTTCAAACTTCACCTTATAACAAAATTATCCTCAATCATTTAACTTATTTTACTAAATTCTCTCTCCATCTATTATAGGCCATTTTTTAGGTTGTGCTATTGACGTGACGTCGGCGTGGCATATTTTCTTTTCTTCCTCTTCACTGGCACGCGGGAGGGGGGCGAGCCCTCTCCCTTTTTTCGTGCGTCGGTGACTCGTCGGAGCACCCCTCATTGGAGGCATCTCAATTTTTAGTTATTTTTTATGTGTGTCATATCAACAAATGCTTGAGTGGAAGAGAGAATATACCGCCGACGTCATGTCAGTAACGCAACCTAAAAAATGACCTATAATCGATAAAGAGAATATTTGATGAAATAAGTTAAAAGATGAAGGACAATCTTATTATAAAGTGAAGTTTGAATGTAACACTAAGAAAGAACCATTAGACAGTATTCGACGAAATTTCTCATGTGATACAAGAGAAGATTAATATTTTGTGTGAATTTGCTCGCAAGTCTTCGTTGTTGCTTAACAAGATAATAATTTTTTTTATACATATGATTGAGCATTCCAAAAAAAGACACCCACGTAAACATAGATAAGCATCAGCATGCACATAGAATGGGGTGCGTATGTTACGGGGTCATTCTCGGGCACTAGACCACGTACGACGACTAGGCGGATAGGCACCTAGCCAAGCATATTTTGAGTTTGCAGCGAAAGTTTTATGATCGAGACGACTATGCCGAGAGTCGCTCTTATAGGCATTCAATCACGGACATGACTAGAGTGTTAGACTACTCGTCATGGGACCGTGATATTAGCGCGTTGCGGCACTAATGCATACGCTTGGGCACTTAAAGTCTGAAGGGGCAGCCGATGTACCACAAGACGTCACGAAGGGACATCGATGTTAATTACCACCTCACGCTTAAGATCATGATACTAGAATTAAAGAAAAGCTTACTCGTATTAAATATGATGAAACATAACATACAATTGGGCATCAGAAGGCACTAGTGAACTCCTCACAGTGTACCGTAGGTATTGGAGTCTTATTACATATTGAAGATGCAAAAGACGTACTCTATAGGTAACATCACCTACTTGATCATTCATAAGGACGACCTTACAAGATAAATGCCCTAAGGGCGGATAATTTGGTACTCCGTAATATTACGCAGTGCGAGGTGGCTACATGTGTTCCATGGTTTTCGACGTTGAGCGGTCGAGAGCTATAAGTTGAGCAGCACTGGTGCCGCGAGGCTTCACGCTTTGTATCACGGGAAAACGTCCCGTGACATTCTACCCCACAAAAGTCGGTGACGCTCTCGGCTAGGGATGGCACCCGCCGCTATTCGGGGCGGGGGACACCACCCCCGCCCCGACCCCGACGACTTGTCCCCCGCCCCCGATCCGGGGGAAACTTTATTCCTCGCCCCGATCCCCGAGGGGCCCCGAATCCCCGCGGGGAATTCGATTCCCCGAATTTTTTATTACATAATGTGAAAAAATTATAAAATAACCAACTATTATAAAGTATTCATGCACACAATTATAAATATATCATCATTGTAAATTCTACAACATAAAATTCAAATTTTGACACAAATTCTATAACAACATAAATTTGAAATTCTATCACAACACAAACTTTAAATTTGATACAAGTTTCATAACATAAAGTTTAAATTACAACACTCAATATTTTAACAACATTTGTAAAATATCAATAAGAGGACATTCATTATTTCTCTTCATTTCATTCTTCACCCATTTGCAAAGTTTCCTACGAGTTAATAAAAAAATGATTAGTAGAATAAATCTAAATTGAATAAAATTAAAAAATGATAAAAAGTTACCACAAGTCCACAACTTCATCATTCAATCATCTACATCTTCATCTTTGTTGAATACACTTTCCATCACAACATAATTTTCAAATTCTACCTTAACATAAAATTTAAATTATAATACCAAATATTTTAACATAAAGTTTCCACCATAAGTTTCTTAACATAAAGTTTCCACCATAAGTTTCTTAACATAAAGTTTAAATTACAACACCAAATATTTTAACAACATTTATAAAATATCAATAAGAGGACATTCATCATTTCTCTTCATTTCATCCTTCACACATTTGCAAAGTTTCCTACAAGTTAATTAAAAAATAATTAGTACAATAAAATTAAATTGTATAAAATTAAAAAATGATAAGAAGTTACCACTATTTCATCATTCAATCATCTACATCTTCATCTTCGTTGATTGTGTAAAAAGCACACTTTCTATTAGAAGGACCTAAAAAAAAAGCATTGTTAGTTTAAAAAAAATGACATCATAATTTATTAAATGAATGATAAATTGTAACCTTTTAATATATTATGCAACCAATCTTGATAACACATCAATGCTTCAACAGTGTCTTCTTTCAATCTACTACGGTGTGTACTCAACACATGACCTCCAGTGCTAAATGCAGATTCTGAAACAACTGTAGAAATGAAAATAACTAAAAAGTCCCTTGCAATCTTTTGTAGAGTTGTGTACTTTAATCTAATTTGTTTCCAATAATTTAATATGTCAAACATTCCATCATTTGACTTAACAATTAAAACATGCTCTTCTAAATAACTTTCCAATTCTGATTTCAAACTATTTTGTGAAGAAGTCTCAGCTACAAAATCAATATAAGCACACTCCCATTTTTTTTTTTCGGTGGAGGACCCATTTCTTTTATAACTGGAGATGAAGAATTAACAAGTGCACTTCTAGTATCATTAGCTTGATATTCAAGAAGTAAATCTTCACACAATCTTTTTACCTTCTTCAATTTATTGTTGCTTTGGCTTCCATATAGCTTTGAAAAAAATAGTTCAACAACTTCATTTTATATCTTGAATCCAAAACAGCTTCAACTGTCATTACTCCATTAATTTTTTTCCAATACTTGTCAAATTTAGAACTCATGCTCAAAGCCATCACTTGAATAACTTGATTAGGAGAAGAAAGCCATTCATCCAAATCAATTCTTATTTCACAAAATTTAGGAAAATAAGCATTTAAAGTTGGATAGTTGAGACCAGAAAAATAGTTCAGTTATATCATAAAAAACTTTCAACTTATCACAAACTTCAAATACCATTACCCAATCTTCGAAACTTTGGTAATATTTGCATTCAGAATACGTTGCTTTAAACGATAAAAAACATCCTTATATGACAAAGCAGAGGCCATCATCAAATAAGTAGAATTCCATCTAGTTCTGCAATCTTGCACAAGTTTTTTGGAATAAGCAATATTCAATTGTCTACATGTATCAGCAAATCTTTCTTCCCTTTTAGGTGTACCGATAAAAAACTAACAGATTCTCTAATCTTTTCCAAAGAATATTTAATTTTAGATAAACCATCTTTGACAATCAAATTCAGAATATGAGCACAACATCGCATATGAAATATTATTCCTCCCAAAATAAAAGAAGTTGAAGGAATCTTATCAAAAATCAAAGGAATCACATCGTTGGTTGAGCAATTATCAACAGTTAGAGTTGATACATTTCTATCCAAATTCCAATCATATAAATAATTCAAAAGAACTTTTGAAAGCCCTTCTGCATTATGCGGTGCCGGAACATAAATAAACCTATAAGAATAAAAATGATGCATGTTAAAATTTATAATTTTAAAAGTATATAATAAACATAATATCAAGAGTAATCAATTAATTACCTCACAAGTCGGTGCTGCAAAATCCAATTGTCATCGATAAAATGAGCTGTAACGGCCATATAACCTTTGTTTTGATTACTAGAAGTCCACATATTAGTAGTTATTGCAATACGACTTGAATTCCTTTCAAGAATATTTGATGTCTTATCCTTCTCAATTCCAAATAGCTTCATAATATCACTTTTTATAGTATTACGAGAAAATACATTGAATAAAGGTTGCATAGCACCACAAAATCGTCTAAACCTAACATGATCAACTATAGAAAGAGGATACCCACGAAGGACAATCATATTTGCAAGTTCCTTCCTGGCAACATCTTGACTAAATGAATAATTACCAACAACAAACGTATCACCTTTATTGTCTAAAGTTGGTAAATTTTTTAAAGTTGCTTGCTTTGGTCCTCTTGTTGTACGAAACTTACAAATTTTTAGATAATCATGCAAATACGAAGTTCCATTTTTTGTATCACCACAAATATTCTTTTGACAATACTTGCATATTGCACGAAATTTTACATCAATTAATTCTCTATCATAATGACTCCATGCTTGAGAAGTTAAACCTTTTTTGTTTGGGCTTCCTTCTTTCTTCTGATTTTTATTTTTGGAACTTGCGGGGGTATTCTCGGATTGAATTGTATTACTTTCGACTGGAGTGATAGATTGATTATCCGCTCCATTTTCTGAGAAAAATTAAATTAATTAAAATGCGAGTAATTTAAAAAAATTACAAAAAAATCACAAATAAAAAAAATCTGCACTGTGCGCAGAGGTGACTCACTTTTCCGCACAGTGCAGAGGAGTCACCTCTACGCGCAGTGCGCGAGGTGATCACCTCTGCGCACAGTGCGCAGAGGTGATCACCTTGCGCACTGTGCGCAGAGGTGATCACCTCGCGCACTGCGCGCAGAGGCGATTTTGCGGCGGCGGCGACGAAATCACCGCCACTTGGCCGATTTCACGACGGCGATGACGAAATCGTCGCCACTCGGCCGATTTCGCAGCAGCGACGGCGAAATCGCTGCCACTTGACCGATTTCGCATCTGCGCACTGTGCGCAGAGCGAAATCGGCCGAAAGGGACGGCGGCAAAATCGCCTCTGCGCAGACGATTTCGGCCGCCGACGACCATGATGAAGCTGCCGCCCACGACGACCACGATGATGCCGCCGCCCTCGACGATGATGACCCGACCTCGACAATGATGCTTTCGATCACGATGACATTGTCGCCCCTTTCGGCCGCCGCCCACGACGACCACACGATGATGACTACACGACGACGACCACCACGACCACGGCGATCCCCTCGACCATGATGACGCCGCCGCCCTCGACGACCACGACGACGACCTGCCATCGACGACGACAACCCACCCTCGACAACGACTCGATGACCACGTTGAAAATGAATACCTTGTGAAGATCCCATAATCGCCGGAGACGACATTGATGCTGACGGTTGGCGGCTGCGAGTGGTTTCGGCCGGGGCGGCCGATTAGGTCACTGCACTGTAGGGTTTGATACTTGAGAGAAAAGGGAGAAAGAAGAAGAGGGTTGTTAGGGTTTGATTTGATATATATATATATATATATAATGGACGATTCAAATGTAATCTAATAAATATAATTATAATAATTATTAATTATAAATAATTTATCGAAAGTTCGAGGCCCCGACAGGGCGGGAGGAACTACCCCCCTCCGATCCCCGAAAGGGGGGGGGGGGCAGTTTGGCCCCCATCCCCGCCCTTCCGGGGAAAAAAATCTCTGAATGCGGGGCCTTGAATGGGGAATCCCCGCGGGGCCCCCGGGGGTGGGGAATATTGCCACCGTACCCTACTCTCGACGTCGTTGTTCGGGCTTCTTTGGGGTCTTCGTCTTCAATCTTGACTTCGCTTGTCTCGTTCAATTCTGTCTTCTC
The DNA here is from genome assembly GCA_030549335.1 of Pontederia crassipes. NCBI lineage: Eukaryota > Viridiplantae > Streptophyta > Magnoliopsida > Commelinales > Pontederiaceae > Pontederia > Pontederia crassipes. The sequence goes on from CM060190.1 coordinate 46,718,242, forward strand.
TTCCTTGACTTCTACTTCACTAGCTTCGCATAGCGCTAGGAATGCCCACTCCTTAGGGTCTCGCTGAGGACTCCTCCCTCAGGCCTGCTTCACTTACTGATCTTTCGTCCGATCCGGGGTCATCACTTGTGCAGCGCCAATGGAGTCCGCCATATGCGGTCTGACTTCATCAAGCAACTATCCGTTCATCAAGTCTCTGTTGGCTTCACTTCTCTTCGACTTGGCAACATCAACTTGTGTGGTTTGACTTCTTTGGGGTGAAACAACTCTTGTATGCCTTCATGAATAGCTCGAAAGAAAAGTTGTCTTAGGATCGTGCAGAACACGATGAAGAGTCTCGTCATTCGACCTGCATGACTTGACTCGATGCCTTCATGTTACGAGTGGCCGCAACATAAGGTCACCCTTCCATCGAATGCGAAGTACGAGACCATCTCACCCTCGATGATCGTTCTTGAATTTCGATGACTTGAAACAACACAAACTCTTCCATGATGACATTTGCAACTTGTCTATTTTGGGTGCTTTGATTCACTATAATGAGTGACAAGGGTCCTCCCACGGATGCTTTAGAACGTTTCAGATCTCTTTGTGGGCTGGACTCAACGTTTCTATGTTGCAAATGGTTGCAACGTAGAGTCTTCCATTCCTCCACCGAATGAAGAGCGCAGGACCACCTCCTCCTTAGTGATCATGGTCTTGAGGCGGGACAAGGTTCTTTGATATAACACTCCATGCCTTGTACATTCCGAGTCACCATAGTGAGCGGCGAGAGTCTCCCCATATTTTTTCCATTCTGAGTCGCCATAGTGAGCGACGAGAGTCTCCCTACCTTTTCTTGTGATTCAACTAACTGTCTCTATGTTGCAGATGGTTGCAACGTAGAGTTCTTCATTCGTCGAGTGTCGAGTGTGAAGCCACCTTACCCTTGGTAGTCATCTGATATCTCGACAGTTTAAGGTAGAGGAAGGTTCTCGGATATGACATTCTCTACCTTGTCCACTTCAAGTCGCTATAGTGAGTGTCATGAGTCTCTCCACATTCCTATGGTTCAACTCGATCCTCCTACTTCGATGGGCTATCTTTGTCTTTGATATAATAGCTTACTCTTTGCGATTTGCACTTCTCTCCCCCACTATTGCATTTGTCCAAGGGCTTTGATAGTATGGAACTTGTCTTGACATGAATGCCTTGGCAGCGACGACTAGCGAGCGGAAGTTGAGCGATCTTGTCGTTCCAATTTCGTCCTAGTCCAAAGCTTTGACCCCTTGAAGAGCACCAACGCTTGGTCTTCAACCTCCTGGGAACATTATAGGCGGAGCTCGGTGATATCTTTCACATCCTCCTTCAACACGCGCATCTGGCCAATGCTGAACAATGTGATCTCGACCTCCAGTCTCGACTTGTCAGAGCTTGTATAATTGATGAGCTGCCACTTCCTCTATCCCATGTCTCAATGGGATGCATGTTTGCCACATTCCACATTGTCGCGATGGCAACGCCATCATGAGTTTGCCACATCTTACAGGGTTCTTGGAATATACCTTTTTCCAATTCTAGGACCTCCTTTGAAGTTTAGGCAACACCTTTGGGGTATGGACGGGACGAGATCGTTGTGCTCGTTCAGGAAGAGGATGCACCTTAGATGCTCGTCCGTCCGTAATTTGAACAAAGTAATGCCATTGCGCTTGTCGGCAAAGATCATGCGCCTTTGACATACTTGTCCAGCAGATGACTGACCTTTGTGAAAGGATAGCCATTCCGGATCTTCAACGAGCCATGAGGTGCTCATAAAGATGCCTTAACTTGGGCCGTATATTATATATTTTTATGGAGATAAAGCCCAACAACGCACTTTGTGTCTGGATCGTCGGATTATGCCCATCCTTAACGGACGGCCAAAGTTAGACTTGTCGTGGCCTATAAACGTTCCTGCTATTAGGGTTTTGCTCGTGTTGCCAGACTGAAGGGAGCGGCGGCGGCGGCGGAGGAGCCGAGGAGTTGGAGGCAGAGAACAGGGTACTACTCTCGTCGAACTCCAAACATTTCAATCGTTGTTTTCATTTGTAATTTTCGTTATGATGCTTTGCATTCCTGCTCCTATTGCACATTTGATCTTTTCCCACCATTAGATGTATCGATTTCACCTTCTCTTTCATTTCAACTTCTACTGTCGATCCTGCCAAGATGTGTTTGGCCACGGCGATCTGTAGAGGCACATTCCAGCAATGGCCGTCCTGCGTAGTTCATATGCATTTCATGTCCTGCGGCCTATGTTTTCATTTCTAGTCAGCCGAAATTTCCGATCTGTTTGTGATTGATGAGATGCAATAATTTTGATTCTCTTGTGCTACTTTAAAAATCCCATCTTTAGTTAAACCTTTATCTTTCAAAAAGACTTTTGGAGGCATGTTATTTTCTGAATCTGATGTGTAACTCTGCCTTGAAGACATGAAACAGCCAATTTAGGGCACTATCTAGAGGACATTCCTATAAGAGATGGTAATAGTCTAATAATTTCAAAGTACAGATTGTTACTCTTTCTCATATGTTTTTTCGCCATAGTTTTAACCAGGAAAAATTAATCATTCCGAACATAGTTGATTTAAGACCGTGAATTTTGAATAGCATGAGTGAGAGCTCAATTCATAATACCAATAGTAATCTCTCTAATGTTCGTTTTATTTCGCCCTTAAAAATGTGCACTCTATCTATATCTCTTTCTACTTCTCTTATGCTTGATTAACGGATCAGCACTCGGCATTGACTATTATTAACACTTGCTTCAATTGTTTTGTATCCAAGAATCGATATTTCTTGAGAATCTAAATTTTTTTACTCACTCTGCAGACAATATTTCTTGAGGTTCTAACCTGATGGCACCACCAGCAAAAGGTAATTATTCTAGGCTGATACTTCTTTTGGAAACTTCGCCTATGTTTTATAGCCGGTCCCAAGTCCGGATAAAGGAGGAGGGTTGTGGTAGGCCCCAACAGCCGGCGTAAAACCTTGTCGAATCAGCGAATATATTGTGTTAATGCTAGGTCGTTATCCGTAAGTAACGCGTTTACAATTCGGGTACAGTGATAAGAGAGCAAGAGCCGCTGCATCCTCGCCTGAATGCAGTGTTGAATGAGTCTAATTGTTTGGTTACTAATAGAGCGGAATGTCGTCGTATGATCCATGTAGCCGACCCCACCTAGTGGGATAAGGCTTTGTTGTTGTTGTTGATACTTCTTTTGGACTGAGATGTGGTATATAACCTGTGTACTGATAAGCATCTGCTAATCCTGACTCCTGTGCATAAGTTGGTGAACCTGATGGACCTGGAGAGAACCTATTCGATTTCTGCAATTTTCTCCTGGCCCAAAATGTATCTGGGCTAGAATAACTTCTGGTTCCTTGAAAACCTAGCACAAAGTAGGTCGGGTTTGGTCCTACTTAAAAATCTGAAGTCTTTTTGGACCTAGCTGATTTTCTTGTTTGATATGATGTATTGATGTTTCTTTTTACCTTTTTTTACACTACAACAACAACAAAGCCTTATCCCACTAGGTGGGGTCGGCAAAAAGGAGGAAAACAACAATTATTATGTTTCTTCTTGATTACCATTTAACAGTAGAAATATTTATATATATACCAAATTAGGAATTACAATCTTCTATTCTTGTTGACAAGTCCTATTCTTTTTTCAATTTCTTTTATAAATCATGAATTATGCATCTGGGGTTGGTTCTCAAATTTGACCATTTACACATCTAAGGATATGATATGAATTAAAAGCCACTGTAGTTAAAGCAAGAAACCTGATTGTCCTAGTCAACTCCTCTTTCAGACCGGGTTTTTCCTGGTTACCGGTTAGTACTTGTTTTGAGCTGGGTAACTGCATTCATGGTGAAAGCAGGATTGGGATTGTGGGTGAAGGCTCTCCGGTTATGCTTGGGCTTATCAGTAATTTTGACTTAACAAAATAAATTTCTTTCAAAGTTATTAGTCCAGGGGAACAGTGCTCTGATTCACATGCATACCAATGATTTCTGAAATTGAAAGCTAATATCCTCTATGTGTTGCTATCTTATTTTGTTCGTGGTGAAACATCATTCTAAAGTTTCATAACTAACCAGACTAATGTTTATGCAGCTGTCTCTAAAAAGCCAGATGCCAAAACACAGGCTCAGAAGGTTGCTAAGGCTGTTAAGGCTGGGACCTCTACCCTGAAAAAGAAAATTAAAAAGATAAGAACCTCTGTTACTTTTCACCGCCCAAAGACATTAAAGAAGGAGAGAAACCCAAAGTACCCTAGGATCAGTGCACCTGGAAGAAACAAACTCGACCAATATCAAATCCTCAAATATCCACTTACCACCGAGTCTGCAATGAAGAAGATTGAAGACAACAACACACTAGTATTCATTGTTGACATCCGAGCTGACAAGAAAAAGATCAAAGCTGCTGTCAAGAAGATGTACGACATTCAGACAAAGAAAGTTAATACCCTGATCAGGTTAGTATGCTCCGACCCAGGAAAACTCTCAGTTGACAGCTCATTCTTTAGCTAGTGTAACAGCTGGAATATATTTTAACAGGCCTGATGGAACAAAGAAGGCTTATGTCAGGTTGACGCCCGATTATGATGCTCTTGATGTTGCAAATAAGATTGGGATAATATAAGCAGAGTAGAAATTTTTTTCCTGGCAGCCTCACGTGCCATTTGTTCCTAGTTCAAATTTTGCATCTGCAAGTTCTCAAGTCTACTTTTCTTTTATGATCAGCTGGAGATAGATTTTTGATTTCGAATCTAAAAACTTATCGAGCCATTATTTGTTTTAAGTTAGTGAACCATCTTTTGCTTCACACATGTTTTTTTCACTGTTTAACATATTATATATCTCTCACCGGAAAAACATATTATATATTACCAGGAATGTTATCCGTAGTTATCAATATCCTTGTTCCAGTATTTCGTTTTCTTATATTTGATTATTGTTGCCATGCTTTTCTGGCTTCATTCATTGAAGAATATCTTTCTCATGCTGAGCTTGCACACTTTTGCTGGTGACGTTACTAAGGCTCTGATTGGCACTGCGAACTAAGGCCCTAGTTCCCGGAATTCTGATCACATGTGACATCGAATTTAACAATTTTTTAAAATTTTACCTACTTTAATAGCATATATCATATATGTATGTATATAATATTATTTAGTGTAATAATGTGTATATTTATTAATATATTATTAGAAAACTAAATTAAATTTAGTTTGATCTAATAATTAAAAATATTTTATCAATGGGTTCGATGTTGGTCTAGATCCATACATTGTCACCTTTTTTGTTGTACATAAATTTATTAATAAAATAATAACTTACCTAAGAAGAGTGATTTACATCTACACTTCCATTAAATCCTTTTAGTATAATAAAATTATATAAATTTCATACTAATTAGCGAAATTAATGTATATATTATTTATTGTATTATATATTAATTAAATAAAATTAGTACAAAATTTTATGTATAATATTATCACTATAACAAAAAGTGTTTATGGGGATAAAAATTTTTGGTTCCAAAGTCATTAATTTGGACTTTAATTCTTTTTGGGACAAAAATTTTGTTGGCCCTTAGTTTTTAAAAGTTGATTTTTAAAAATTTTAGGAATAAAATATTTTTGTTAGATTTTAAAAGTATCACTTTTAGATACTAATTTATTGATTCTCATAAAATCATACAATGATTTCTAATAATCATTTTTAGTCCCAAATCAAAATAATTTTGGCAACAAAAAAGAAAATAATTGGCACAAAATAAATGGTTCCTAATAACATACTTTTAGGAACTTAGAGGTTGCTCCCTAATAATAGATTTGGCTCCAACAATGTCCTAATTGCTAATATATAAATTTTCAAATGTATAAACATTAGCCAATAAATATTAAGATGAAAAAAAGATTCCAACCACAAAATATCATGTTAAGAAATAAAAGATTCCAATTAACAAATCATAAAATTGAAAAGTAATGTATAAAAAATATGAACATTCAACATCTTTAATCAAAACATATACTACAAAGTTAAAGTGTAAATGTTCATATTTAGAAACATTTTCTTCTATGTTATTCGAACGTTGTCCACCCATTAGATTTTGAATGAGTCATTTAATTTTTTTATTTTGAAGAGCTAGCTTCTTATCTTGAATGGCAACTAAATCTTTAGTGCTAGCTAACTCATTCTTTGTATTAAACAATTCTTCCTTTGTCGTGACTAATTTCTCCTCCAAACGATTATATTTTTGCTACATGACAATCCCTCCTTCACGTCTAGGAGGTTTAGGACCTCACTCATATCCACGCACGTATCTGGATCTTGTGTCAAGAACTTGAGTACATATTTGACTATCATTAATTGAAGATTATCCCTCAAGTTCCATTTCCATTTGAAGAGTTATCATTTTTTCCTACAATAATAAAAATAATTAACCCCAATTGTAAATATAAATAATGTAAATGAAGAATTAATAAGATCATAAAAATTCAGATGACTAGTTAAAATGAATAGTATGAGTCATTCATAAAAATCCAGATCATAAAAATTAGGAATGCTATACACAATTAAGAATTGTCAAATAATGAAATGCCCCACCCCACATCTACCAGCATCCACTTCCTTTGTTAGGTAGAACAAACAAAAAACATAGAATAAAGAAAAGTGACACAATGTCTTATTATTAATGTACACAACGCCAAATGAGAATTCCACATCCTTGCAGCCATGGCCCAATGTCACTATATGACACTTGAGTTCTGCAACACACTCACTTCCTTTTTTAAAAATGTTTAAAAAAGACAAAAACAAGAAGCAAATTTGCATTTAATATTCTTTTCATAGTTATGGAACTTTACATAATCGCTATTGTTGTTTCCAACATTATTCTAATTTAAAAGAAATAAGAGTGAAAAAGATATTTTATAATTGTAAAAAAATGACTCGAACACAATTGTGACGAGAAGGATTAGAGTGGCAATCCGAATGACTTGAAAGACTAAAATTTCAACTTTGTAATTCAATGTTAGGCATGAAGAAAACTGTAAATTAAGTGGAAATATTTTCCTGTTTCAGGTGTATGCTCTTGAGCTGTACGTAATGACAATCGAGTTCAAATGGTTGAAATGCTCCAAAAACTCAGTGATGTCGTACACACTGAAAAAGGAAAAGGTTGCCAAATTCACTTCCTGTTGATATGCTGTAGCAAGTAGTTAATTGAACACACTAATTAATCAATATATATTGATAATAGGGATCAGATTGGGTGTATCTTGCCCTCAGCATGATAGCAGACGATAACTTTTCGAGCCATACAATCAAGTCTGAATTTAGAATCTAATGAAACAAATTAGCAACATGGAAAGAATTCTCAGCAATGTCCACTGCTATATGAAATGGACGTGTATGTACAACATGTAATAAAAACAACAATTATATGTACTGAATTTTTAAAAAATTTAGCCGATAAGAATATCAATATCTTTCACTTTATGATCTTAAGAAGTCTCAGCACTTGGTACTTGTCAACTGATAAAAAAAACTGTCATAAGTCACACTAAGCACAAACAGAAAGAAAATTCTGGGAGATATTTCTAATCAGTGATATTAGGAGAACAGTGATCAATATCTGTTGGAACTTTGCATATAACTTCAGAACATAAAGTTACATTTCAGAAATGTTTCTGGAAAAGAACACGAAAAAAGTCATTAAATATGACGATAAAATGGAATCATCACTTGATCATCTCGGAGGATTCATAGATCTACACAACTCTTTCAGAAACCTTGTTGGCCATCTGAATTTCACATGGACTCAGTCACCTCACTACTAATGCTAATTACTTGATCTAAAATTGAATTCGTATCCTAACAGAACATTCTTGTGCTCAAAATTCACACAACAAAATAGGAAAGAGAAAAGCCTTCTTGACCATTGCAGACACATCAAGATCTACAATATATGTAAGTGCATAGTTTGAAACCTTTCTTGCATTTTCGTAGCCACTAAAGGGAAGTAGACGACGATAGGAGTAAATGAAAAAAACAATATGATGTATTAAACTTTGTACTCACATAATTTTTTTAGCATCCTCATGTACTCATCCACTCTCTCCATAATATGCATGTTTGTAAAGTTCGATACGATCGCAATTCTATAATAAAGAAACAAATATGAATTTATGTTAAAATAAATTTTCTTTGTGCCATCGCATAACTAAGGCAGTCTTTCTAGACATAAACAAGCGTTGCAGCCTACTTTTCAAAGGAAAGTATCTTAACACCTTGTACGGGATTTTCTTCCCCTTCCATCATTTATTTTTCATCTTGACTCTCCACATTCAGGACAATTTTCAAAGTCTCCTAATTACTTCCAAAATAGAGCGCAATCATTCTTGCAAGCATGAATACATTCATATCCTAATCCTAAGTCTCGCAGCACCTTTCTTGTCTCGTAATAAGATGAGGGAAGTACCTCACCTGCTGGCAAAATTTTCTTAACAAACTCAAGGAACATGTTAAATGATTTAATGCTCCAATGATTTAGAACTTTCATGTGAAACAATCGTACAACCGTTGACAACAATGAGTGCTTTTACAACTAGGATAAAGTTGACGTCGTGCATCCTTTAACAATCCATCAAATATGTTCACCTCCTCATTGTGGGACAAAGATGTGCCTTCAAATCTAGAAGGTCCTTCAAGGTCCACATTTACAAAATGTGTCACTTGGGCATCTTCCAATATTTGATTCACATCATCACTATTTACCTCAGCTTCATTACTCAAAATGTTCTCATCTTCAATATTGTTATTGACTTCAAGTCCTTCTCCATGAAATACCCATCGAGTATAGGTGGTATCTATCCCTTTGATAATTAGATGATCTCTTACCACGTTTTTTGGTTGGAAGTACACATTCAGACAATATCGACATGGACAACGAATATTAGAGTTCGTTCCCAAGTGAAATTCGACAAGTTTCATAAATGAGTCAATGCCAAGAAGATAATCTACTGAAAATCTATCATGAATATTCATCCAACTCTTATCAAGATCATTAAAATTGTTATCCATCTGACTCCACCTATACAGTATTAAAAATTACTTATTACTAAAATAACAAAGCATAACAACATTAAACTATATTTCCCAGTGATATAAGTTATGCTTCAGAGAAGGGAAAAGGAACAGAGGCAAACAACAACAAAAAGTATTGAATAAAAGGATAACAATTAACAGGGATAGTTCGATCTGCTAAGATAAAAACTGACAAGGGAGAATCATGAGGCGGATGCTAAAAAAATGAATGAATGAAGTATGTTGCAAGTACCAAATAGCCGTAGCAGTCAAGGATTAGTGCTGGTCTTGCAATCATTCACTTGTAAAATGCTGCAGAGTCTGCACAGATATGCACCAACCACCGACACTCCTTCAAAATAAATACCCTAATTAGAGAAAAAAATTAGGAAAAAAATTAAAGGAACTACTAAAAAATTAGAGAAAAAAACCTGCTTGAAGGGGAAAAAATACCCTAATTACCTCCCTCGAATCAAACCACTGCCGAATTTCTAGAGAGAAGCCAAGGCGTCTCCTCGGATCCTAACCTAGGATCCTAGGGCAACGAGAGCAAATCGACAAAAGTAGGAAGTGAGCGGAAGCAGCAGGACAAGCAGCAGTGGAAGTCTCGATCTAGATGCAGGGCGCAAGAGAAAGGCACGATTAGCAGGAGCAGGGAGAGACATGATTGTGTACGAGCAGGGAGAGCAAGAGGGAGGACCTAGGGCAGCGAGAGCAAATTTTCAGCGGAAGTAGCAAGTAATGATGGAACCAAACGAAACAAAGACATAGGAGTTAGCGATTATGGAACTCACCGGCGAGGGAGCGAAGCTGGATGGCGTCAGCCTCATGGATCTTTCGCGGAAGGCCTCAATGGCGGGCAGGAAGGCGCCGTCGACCTTGAGATCGATGAAAATCCTCGACGATGAAAAGGAGAGAGGCCGCGGTTGTAGGGATCGAAGCCCAGCGGATTGAGGGAGCCAGAGACCGCGATAGGAGTTAGGGCACAGCTAGTGTACGCTTTTCGGGGGGGAACACAAGAGTTAGGGCAGGAGTTAGCCCAATCGTAGAAAATATATTAAAATCATATTAACAAAAGAAAATTATATTTTTTTGGACCACTAAAATATGTCCTTAGAGTCTATTTTTCGGAACCAAGATAGCGATTGGTCCTTAAACGAATCCTTATGCAGAATTATTGGACACCAATGTTTTAATTGGTTCCTATAACATTTGTATTAGACACAAATTAAGTTTTTGTCTCTAAAAATATGAGAAATTTGGGTCCACTTTTTCATTGGTCTCAAAGAAATATTTTTTGGGGACTTAATTATGATTAGCCCCTATAATATAGTCCCTAAATATTAATTTTGTTGTAGTGTATATCTATTATAATAAAATTTTATTATTTAAAATTTTCAGTTATTTTTTAAAAATATAAATAATCTAATTTATATTATATTTGGATTTAAGATATTATTCACATAAATTATAATAGTAATAGCATATAAAGAAATTAATAAACATTAATAGAATATATTATGATACTACTTATTTTTTAAATAAATTTTAAATTAATAATTATGTATAATATCTTTTATATGTTAGTAATTATTATTATAAATAAAATAAATACATAGTAAATTTATTTACTATAATTTTGTATCTCATAAAACAATAAATAACATTCTTAGTCTTTTATCTTTTATACAAAGATTCACTAAAATCTATTTAATAAATCAATTTTTTAAATCCTTATCATTATATTTTTCATCCAAATGCCAAATATAGTCTTTTCTATCTAATGATTCATTTTCAAGAATTAATAAAAACTTAAATTCTACTATTTAAACACCCTAATTATTTTATACACATTAGTTTTAGTGAAACTTTTAAGTTATGCTCGCTAAATATAAAAGGTTAGAAGATGAAAATGGATAGTATTCGACATCACATTTCGAAGGGAACTGGAGTTTGATTGTGCATGTTTCATCTTTCTATTGATCGAATTGAATAACATTTGAACTAGTGATCACGTTTAATTATATCATATATATATTCACAAATGAATGGTATATTGTATGGGGAAATAGGATAATCCATCTCACTTTGCCACAGGATGATCCAATTCATCCATCTCGATCATCCGCTTATACTCAAGTTCAATCATTATATAGCATTGTCTCCTCCTCATTTTTGCAACTTGCGAAAAAAAAGCAGAGTGATAAAAGAAAATTAAGAATCTAGAAGAACAAGGTTATTCTCAATGATATACTCCTCTCCCATCTATGAGCACAAGTTCCTTTTTTATGTTTGTTTGAATTTAAGTATGAGGAGAATGGAAAAAATTCTACTCCTTTTTCTTTCAATATCTTATTTTTTTCATCCTCGTACATTCTCTTTCTATCGTTTTCCTTCTCATTCTTTACTTTTTTTTTCTTAATGAATTTTGAACCAAACAGATTCTTAGTGTCTGAGGGTGAAAGAAGGGAAAATGATGAAAAGAGAAAGGAGAGAATTCAAATTAGAAGAAAAATGAAGATTCATTCCCCTCTGATGGCTACTTTTCTATAGAGTAGAAAAGTCCGACAAGTATACCGATCGCACAAGTAGTAAAAAAATATCGATCCCACGAGGACTTTTATCTCTCACTCTTACTAGATGACAATTTCTTTAGAAAAATGAATTATGAAAATAATCAGAGAGGAAACACGAAATAGATCCAAGAAAAAGAAACACCAATTAGAAGAAATGTTGGTTTTACTAAGTATTCCTCCACTGTTAATCGAGTAAGAAAATCACAACTGATGAAAATAATGTAAATTAGGATTCTAACCAGATGTCCTATCTGTTTTATCAATTAAATATTTGGAGAAAGTTTAACCAAATCATCCTTTAAATATTTAAGGATTAAAACATAAGTGATTTGATTCATCTCAAAGACTCCTCAACCGAGTAAGTCTAAATCCATACCCCTCTAAATTTCACAAAGTAGATAGGGGAGAGATATGAGATGTTAAAAATAAATTTAATTCAAACACAACACTCATATTCAGAAAATAATCTTTCATCAAAATAACAGTGGAGTTCAACAACGTAAAACCAACAAAGGAAAATTACTCCATTGCTAAAGAATTAAACATTATAAAACCAAAAATTAGAGTACAAAAGATGAGCAAGAAAATAAAACTCTAGATGTGACTCTAGACAAAGTAGCCACAAGACTCTCTAAATTGGATGATTTCCTTCTCTGCGCTCCCCCCTTTGGCGTGGAAGTGGAGTTCATTTTATAGTCGCCCATCGGTGTCAACACGGACCGTGTCACCCATGACACGGGCCGTGTTGTCTTTGTTATATAACGCGGTCCGTGTCACCCAAAATGGACCATTTTAATCAGCGCGTGACAGAAATTCCCCCGTCCGTGTTGGTGGTAACGTGACATAATGAAAAACGCCCGTGTCAACGTAACGCAGTCCGTTTTCCTCTCATGCATAACAAACACTGTAAAAATCACAAAATAAATTATAAGAATAATATTCTATAAGAAAAATAAGATAATTGATGCATGATCATTCAATTTTCAACTTCTTAACGTGTCAAAATATACAAAATTGAGCATGCATCACAATCCCCAAGTTTGAATATTTACTTGTCCTCAAGTAAGATTCAAGATAAGATGTGATCTTCATCAAAATACTAATACTTTTCTCTTCTCATTGTTTTTTTTTTCATTTATCGCCAGAGTACCTCTTCTCTTTCCAAATAATTCTTGCTTCAAAGAATATATGATGCTAAGACCTTTTTAAATCAATGAACAATTAGTCTAAACTATAAAAACAAGAAGTCTAAATTTTGAATAAATATTAAATGAGCTTTTTGTTTTCTCTTTTTTTTCGTTTCCTCCATCTTGCTCAAAGTGGTTCATGTAACAGGTTTTCGATCGACGGATCCCAGACCAGTTGGTCTTAGGTCGTGAGGCAAGAATACCCAACGGATCTAATGGCCCGAACACACTAAGGTGCCAGAGATAAACATTTTAGTCAACTTCTTTTTAGAAGTTTTTTTTCGCTCAATATATTTATTCAATAAAAAGACTACTTTTGAAAAATTTAGAAGAGACTAACAGATAAAGATCGTCAAAGCAAAATAATTCGAATCAGCTCCAACTTCTCATCCAAAAACCAATACTAAGGCGATAAATGAAAAAAAAGAAAACTTTTGATAAAGAATTTCATAAGCAAAGAGATGTTCTTGAAATCGTCGATTAAGAATAAGGAAATATGGAAAACTCTGTGAATAGTGATGAGCGAGATATCTTTCTCAGAATTTTGAAAAATAGATAATTATCTTGATGCAAGAAACATGAAATGCATGCGCAACCCCCAAACTTGAAAGAAATACTATCTCAGTGTTCAACAGTCGGACGAGTTTGTGTACATCAAAATAGCAAAACAAAAGATCAGAAGTAAAAGACACAACCCTACTAATCAAACTATGGTGGTGGAGGCTGGAAAGGTGCTATCAACTGGATCTAGAGGAATCTGGTTGTGTCAGACTATCTGACGAACATCTCGATCGATCCTGGCGACATCCTCTACAAGACGATGAAGTAGTGCTCGATCCTCCTAGGCTACAACCTGCATACGATTCAATTGATCCATGACTAATAAATGATACCGTGTCTGATCAGTTCGTATAGCATCTATCTATGTTTGCCATGGAGAAAAGTCAAAAGTAACAGAAGGAGGAGCTGATGTAGGAGGCGGTGGGTAAACTGTCTGAGTCGTTTGTGGAAACTATGAAGATCCTGCACCATCCTGTGATGGCTGGGGTACTGGCTCGTCATCAAGTGGTTCCTTGGCCTCAAGTGGAATGGCTAAAGGTGGAAAGTATAACCACTTAGCCCCGTCAAAAGGTGTAATTCTAGCCCGATTTGCACATGGGATCTTATCAGTTCTGCCTATAAAAGTAAAGAAGAATATGCTATTCCTCACTGTGATTAATCTCATATATTCTGCCTTGCTTCGATCAAGGAATGAAACATTTTTAACCACATTGCATTCTAAGTATAAATTAAAGTGAAGTGCAATGGGTGTGATCAAACCTCCTATGACAATGCGCCCTTTCTTCTTCCTAGAATGTTTTTTAAAGTTGTGGGCCAAATATGCTCCAACATTGATCTGCACATTTTCCACCATAGCCCATAAAAAGAGAAGTTCTATTTCATTAAAGCTCCTTCAATGTCTCCTCTTCCACAAATAGTGTTAGATAAAATTCAATGCACATAACGAAATACTAGATTCTAAATCTGACTAGCTTTAGTACGAGCTAAGTTAAGAGTATTTTCACCAGTGATAGCAAACCAGAAAGATGTGGCATCAAAAGTTGATGCGTCAGGGGTGTTCTCAATTACTGGCAAACTGTAAAATTCACAGAACTCATACATACCAATGATGTAGTCATCGTTGTACATCCTGAAAAAAATTTGCTCTGGTGCTTCTCCTGCAAAGCTTGTGTGCGTCATCTGAAATGAACTTAGAAATTCCAAAGCCACTCGATCATATGTTGGCCAATTTTTCAGTATAAACTCTGCCATCCCTATGCGTCCAAAAAAATCAAAATATCATCAGTAATATTAGTGTCATGCATGAAACAAGGGCAAGCAAATTTTGTGGCCGCTGATTCCAGTCGACGAAGCCTCATCAAAGCACGGGCATGATCCCCATCTCTGTAATCAACATATGCGGGCCTCGGTACTATGGTAGGCTCAGGGACATCCAAATCGACCTCCTCAAAATCCATGGAGATTGTGCGGGGCGCTGCCATGAGAAACAAAAACGGACCGTGTAAAAGTAAAACGGCGTGTTTGTGACAGTAAGCAACACGGACCGTGTTGGTGAGAAATGGTCCGTGTTATGTGAAAAAAAATGGTCGGTGTTGCAGAAGCACGGTCCATTTTTTTTGCAACTTTGCCGCCGGAGTTTTTGAGAGAAGTCGAGGTCGTTCTCGGTGAAGTAAGGTGGTCGTCATGAAATTGGTCGAAGAAGCCGGCGAAGAAGCCCCGCACAAAAAGCCGACAGTGGGTTGGGTCGGTGTAGATGGCGGCGGACTTGCGGACGGCGGCAGTCTTGCAGACGGCGGCGGAGAAGAGGAAGAAGACGATTTAGCTGGCGACGCCGGTGGTGGTTCGGTTCGGCGGCGAGCGCGGACGTTGATGGCGGTGAGCGCGGACGTTGACGACAATGGAGAAGATGATCGGAGACGGGTGTGGGGATGATCCGACGCGGGGCATCTTATAGCGACTCGGGCCGTGTTGTAAATGCAAGTAGGTGGCGAGTTCGTGAATCCCAGTGCAACACGGACCATTTTCCAGTCAAACGGTCTGTATTTAACTTTTTCGTTACGGTTTCGAGGAGCAACATGGCTCGTGTTGTAGAAACCGTGTTGCTCAATGCTTGACAGCTCATCCGCATTTATGCGTTTGCATTACACGGCCCATTTTGTGAAAATACGGTCTGTGTTATTTAGAAATTCTGCACAACGAGCAAAATTGTCAGTAATGGGGGACACGACATGCGGGCCGTGTGAATTTTTTTTTCAGAAAATAAAGTTTAGACAGAATGGTTCTGATTTATAGTCTTCAGCTTGACTTAGTCATAATCATGGATCAATAAGGATAATAAAATCAACTTCCTCATAATGAACACCACCTATATAGTTCTTGAGACGTTGTCCATTGACTTTGAATTTATGCTTTTTGTCCATGGTGCAAATTTCAACAACTCCAAAAGATGATGAGGAGACTATAAGAAAGGGGCCCGTCCATCTGGACTTAAGTTTACCTGGAAAAAGTCTAAGTCTACTGTCACATAAGAAAACTTGTTGACCACATTGAAAACTCCTAGTTTGTATGTGTTGATCATGCCAATGTTTTGTACGCTCCTTATATATTTTGCTATTTTCATAAGCATTACTTTGAAGTTCTTCTAGTTTATTCAGCTTGAGTAGCCTTTCCTTTCCTCTTTCTGTAGGCTCAAAATTAAGAAATTTAGTAGCTCAATAAGCTTTATGCTCTAGTTCAATAGGTAAATGATATGCCTTACCAAACACAAGTCGATATGGCGACATTCCAATAGGAGTTTAAAAGCAATACGATAGGCCCACAAAGCATCATCTAATTTAATAGACCAATCCTTTCTAGAGAAATTTACAATTTTTTTTCCAAAATGAGTTTTATTTCCCTATTAGATATCTCAACTTGACCGCATGTTTGCGCATGATATGGAGTGCTGAGTTTATGTGTAACTCCAAATTTCGTCAAAAGTTCTGCAAATAATTTATTACAAAAATGGGTGACATTATCACTTATTATAGTTCTAGGTGTGCCAAATCTAGTAAAAATATTCTTTTTTAAAAACTTGACCACCACCTTTGCATCATTAGTCGGAGAGGCAATCACCTCTACCCACTTAGATACATAATCTACAGCAACCAAAATGTACTCGTTATTAAATGACTTAAGGAAGGGTCCCATAAAGTTAATTCCCCAAACATAAAAAATATCACAATATAGCATACTATTTTGGGGCATTTCATGAAGTTTCGATATGTTACCCGTCTTTTGACATTGATCATATGACTTACAGAAAATTTGCGCATCTTTAAAAATGGCGGGCCAATAAAATCCACTTTCCAAGATTTTTGCAGTTGTCCGATTGGGACCGAAGTGGCCTCCAGCTTCCCTTGTGTGGCAATGTGTAAAAATACTTTTGAATTCAGATTCAACATCTGATTACTTGATCTGCACAAACCTTAAAAAGATATGGGTCTTCCCTCAAGAACTGTTTCACATCTGAATTTTTTTTTCTTTTGTTGTGATGTCCATCTTGTAGGGAGCTAATTTCCTGCAAGAAAATTTGCAAAATCAGCAAACCAAGATGACTTCTCAATTAGTTTTACTTTACCACAAGAATTGATATAAAAGATTTTCTCATCCAAAAATTCTTCAAGTATATCAGTTTCCTCAATTAGAGAAACTTCCAAACGAGATAAATGATCAGCTACGACGTTCTCGGTCCCCTTCTTATATCTAACATCTACTTCAAATTCTTGTAAAAGAAGAATCCACATGAGTAGTCGAGGTTTGGCTTCTTTTTTTGTCATGAGATATTTTATAGCTGCATGATCAGTGTAGACAACAACTTGTGAACAGATTAAATAAGATCGAAATTTATCAAAAGCAAAAATGACAGCTAGAAATTTTTTTTCCATTGTGGCATAATTCATCTGAGTTAGAGTTAGAGTTAGAGTTCGGCTAGCATAGTAGATGACTAAAAAAAATTTGTCCCGTCTTTGCCCTAATACATCACTAATGGTTCCATCACTAGCGTCGCACATGAGTTTGAACGGAAGACTCCAATCGGGGGCTACAACAATGGGAGCAGATGTAAGTTTCTCTTTTAATGTAGTAAAAGCAAATATGCAATCAGAATTGAAAAGAAACTTAGTGTCCTTGACGAGAAGATTGGTGAGTGGTTTGGTTATCTTAGAAAAATCCTTGATAAATCTTCTATAAATTCAACATGACCCAAAAAGCTCCGGACAACTTTTACAGATGTGGGCAGAGGTAGATTTGCGATTACATCCACCTTGGCCTTGTCTACCTCGATTCCTTTATCGGAAATCTTATGCCCCAAGACAATGCCTTCCTTCACCATGAAGTGGCATTTTTCCTAGTTTAGTACCAGATTTGCTTCTTCACAATGCTGCAAAACTGAGGTTAAATTTTTAAGACAATTGTCAAATGAGTTACCAAATAAAGTGAAATCGTCCATAAAGATTTCAAGAATCTTTTCATTCATATCAGCAAATATTGCCATCATGCATCTTTGAAATGTTGTCGGTGCGTTGCAGAGTCCAAAGGGCATCCTTCGATAAGCAAAAGTTCCGTACGGGCAGGTAAAGGTTGTTTTCTCCTGATCTTGAGGCGTCACAACAATCTGATTGTATCCTGAATAATCATTTAGAAAATAATAAAAACTATGTCCTGCTACTCATTCCAACATTTGATCCATGAATGGTAGAGGGAAGTGATCCTTGCGTGTTGCTTCGTTGAGTTTGCGATAGTCGATACACACACGCCAACCTGTAACTGTCCTACTAGGTACCAGCTCATTTTCCTTGTTAGTAATTACAGTGATGCCCTATTTTTTTGGTACTACTTGTACGAGGCTAATCCAGGGACTAGCAGAGATAGGGTAAATGATACCTACATCAAGAAGTTTGATTACTTCTTTCTTAACTACCTCTTTCATAGTTGGATTTAACCTACGCTGAAATTGGGTGCTTGGTTTACTTTTCTCTTCCATCAAAATTTTATGCATACATATCGATGGTGATATTCCCTTGATATCATTGATGGACCAAACAATAGCTTTTTTGTATTTCCTGAGAACCTGTAAAAGTTTGTTTTCCATATGTCAATTAATTCAGAGGAAATGATAACAGGAAATGAATTTTTTTCGAGAAAAGCATATTTGAGATGAGTAGGCAAGCTCTTGAGTTCTGGGTTTGGTGGTGGAGAAGGTATGTCTATCTTCTCTAAGATGGATTCCTTGAAAGGGATTGACTTTTTTTCATCTAAGTCAATTCATTCTTCAGTGTTATCCATTGATTCTTCAATAATTGTGTAAGGATCCATTATCACCTCTGGTATTACCTATTCAAATTCATCAGAAACATCATCTTCAAAGGTATCAATAGAATAACAAGATGATAAATCTAAAGGTCGTTTATGAGAATCAGAAATATTAAAACACAATTCTTCATTCTCCACTTTTAAAGTGAGATGTCCCTTTTTTACATCCATCAACGTGTTGCCAGTAGCGAGAAATGGTCTGCCTAAGATGATAGGTGCTTTGGCTTCTGAATTCATATCCATGATGATGAAATCTGCTAGGAATGCAAATTTATCAACTTTGACAATAACATCTTCTAAGAGGCCCTTAGGCTTTTTAATGGATTGATTCGCGAATTGGAGCATCACCGAAGTATCCTTAAGCTCGCTATAGCCTAATTTTTGAAAAATGGAATACAACATCAGATTAATACTAGCACCCAAGTCACATAGTGCCTTGGAAAAAAAATTTTCAATAGTGCAGGGGATAATAAAACTCCCTGGATCCTTTTCTTTCGTCGGCAAATCTCTCTTGCAGACGGAACAACATTGAGTTGTTAATTTGATCAAGCCTGTTTTCTCAAATTTTCGTTTATTTGAGAGCATATCCTTCATGAATTTGGCATATACGAGATCTGTTTAAGCGCTTCATGAAATGGGATGTTAATATGAATTTGCTTAAAAATTTCTAAAAAATGAGAAAATTATTTATCTAATTGTTCCTGCCAATATTTTTGAGGATATGGGAGGTTTCCAGATTTTTCAGGAATCTGGTGTTTTGTAACCTCCTTTTTGGCTGATGATGTAGGAGGTTAATTTGAAGGAGGTTGATATGGGGTCGAAGTTGGTATTGGTTCTAGTAGCTCCTTACCACTTCTCAATTTGACTGCCTTTGCTTCTTCCCTCGGGTTCTTTTTTGTATTGCTAGGAAGAGAACTTGGTTATCTACCTGCCATCATGTTAGCTAATTGTCCCACCTGATTTTCTATGTTGCGAATTAAGGCTTCTTAATTTGCAAATTTTGTATCCACCATTTTGATAAACTTAGCCAATACATCTTTCAAGTTGGATTTTGGTTCGGCTTGAGGTTTGTCATCGTTGCGCAGTTGAAATCCTGGAGGTGGAGCACCTCGATGGTGTACCCAAGAGTAGTTGGGTTGATTTCTCAACCCAAACCCATAGGTGTCATAATTGCCCCTTGATTGCTCCTGAAATTATTATTCGATACATAATTAGCATTTTCAAAAGAAGTGGAAGAGGAAGAGTTTGAGACCATTGGGCATTCATAAGTAGAGTGCCCTTCACTACAAAATTCACAAGTTTGTTGTACGACTTTAATAGGGGCTTTTTCATTGATGCGACTCATCAATGTCTCCATTTTTTGATTCATGGCTTCTATTTGCGCCGTAAGTTGAGTGTTGTCGTCTATCTGATAGACACTTGTCTTTCGTGGTGGTTCTTTATTTTGCAATGATTCATAGCAAGATTTTCAATAATATTATAAATCTCTTCAGGAGATTTATCATTCATGAAACTTCCTACAAAAGTGTCAATCTTATCTCGTACTATGAAAGTAGCACCATTATAAAAAAATTGAATTTGTTCATGAAGTGGTACATTATAAGGAATACGAGATACAAGTTCCTTAAACCTTTCCCATGCTTCATGCATGGTTTCTGAGTCTTGTTGATAGAATGCTTTGACAACAGAGATTAGTCGAGTTGCTTTCTGGGGCGGACAATATTTGTTGATGAATTTTTGCCGCATCTCTCTCCAGTCTGTGATTGTTCCTTCGGGTAGAGTATGGAGCCAAGTGGCTGCTTTTCCTCTCAAGGAGAAGGGAAAGAGTCTCAACCTAACTGCATCATCAGAAACATTATGAAATTTAAAAGTAGAACACAATTGAAGAAATTTTCTAACATGTCCAAAAGGATTTTCATCTTGATTTCCACTAAATTGGTCATTTTGCACCATTTGAAGGGTGCCATGTTGTATCTAGAAATTGGTGTTGATGTCTGGAAGAGTAATGTTCCATGGGTCATGATTCATCTGACCAATAGTGTAATCCCTCATCGTCCGATAATTTGGATTTGGATTTTGATTTCCTGGTTGTTGTTGTTGTTGATTTTTCGCCATCTCTTTGATCCTTATAACTTTCCTTCATTGTTTAGCAAATTTTTCTATTTCAGGATTGAAGAGAAGTGATTCTTCCGAGCTTCTGGTGTTATGTCTCTTTATCATTTTATTCGAGGATTCTAGAGCATGATTAAATCAAGAACAATTTGAAATAATTATTGAGATAATCAAATGGCTAAAAAATATTATTATTATATTTTTTTATATATAAAGAATGAAATGCGGACCGTGTACAGAGAAATACGGACCATTTTCGTAAGCGTCACTACAAAATACGGGGCCGTGTATTGTAAACGTGGACCGTGTTAAGTTGCCTTTGGTAAAAACATGGAAAACAATGCGGACAATTTTCAGGAAGCGTGGACTGTTTCAAATGATGACACGGTTATTTCCTGAATAGAAGTCCGTTTTGATTGCGCAGAATGTTCGAGAAAAAGAAAAAAAATAAATAGTAACCTGTAGTAAGAAAAAGAATGAAAAAGTCCCCGGCAACGGCGTCAAAAACTTGATGGCTACTTTTCTATACAGTAGAAAAGTCCGGCAAGTATACCGGTCGCACAAGTAGTAAAAAAATATCGATCCCACGAGGACTTTTATCTCTCACTCTTACTAGATAACAATTTCTTTAGAGAAATGAATTCTGAAGATAATCAGAGAGTATGGCTGAGCAAACCCGGTATCAGGTCCGGGTCTAAGCAGACCTGGTCCCGACTCGAATTATGCCGGGTCAAAAATTTTTCGACCCGGTACCGGACTCGAACCCGGCCGGATCCGGTTCCGGGTCAGACTCGACAATCCGGGAATGTCACCGGTGGCCAGATCCGACCGTCGGATCCGGCGCCAAGCGAATCAGGTGCCACGATCCGGTCGGCCAGGCGCCTGACGGCCGGCCAGGCACCAGATCCGGCTGCCAAGCGTCGAATTCGGCACCTGACAGTCGAATCAGGCCGGCCAGACGCCAGATCCAGCGCCTGACGGCCGGATCGGCCGCCAGGTGCCAGATCCGGCACTTGGCGGCTGGATCCGGTCGCCAGGCGTCGGATCCGGCACTTGGCGGCCGATCCAACTGTCAGGCGCTGGATCTGACGTTTGGCCGGCCTTATTCGACTGTCAGGTGCCGAATTCGGCGCTTGGCAGCCGGATCCGGTGCCTGGCAGCGGATTCGACGCCTAACGGCCAGATCCGGCGCCTGGCGGCCGGATCACGAAGCTCGTGGTGATCGAGTAGAGAGAGAGAGTGAGGTCGGTCGGAATGGCGGAGTCATCGTCACTGGCTCGTGCCGCTGCCGCCGTCGTGGGGAGAGAGAGGGCGAGAGAGATGGGAGGGATGGGAGGGAGAGGACGTGAGAGTGAGACGGAGAGAGAGATGGGAGAGAGAAAATGAGAGGGTGAAATGATAAAACCATTTGGAATGGGGTTTATATATTGAGCAGGTAACTCGGGTCGGGTCTGGGTCGGATATTGGGACGATAAACCCGGTCCTGACCCGAGACCCGCCCGATTTTCTCATATTTGGACCCGGTTCCGGCCCTGATTTGATTCGGGCCGAGTTATTTCTCTATCTTTTTGGGTCGGTGCGGTCCCGGACCGTGCTCAGCCCTATCAGAGAGGAAACACGAAATAGATCCAAGAAAAAGAAACACAAATTAGAAGAAATGTTGGTTTTACTAAGCATTCCTCCACTGTTAATCGAGTAAGAAAATTACAACTAATGGAATTAATGTAAATTAGGACTCTAACCAGATGTCGTATCTATTTTATCAATTAAATATTTGGAGAAAGTTTAACTAAATCGTCCTCCAAATATTTAAGGATTAAAACATAAGTAATTTGATTCATCTCAAAGACTCCTCAACCGAGTAAGTCTAAGTCCATACCCTTCTAAATCTCACAAAGTAGATAGGGGAGAGATATGAGATGTTGAAAATAAATTTGATTCAAACACAACACTCATATTCAGAAAATAATCTTTCATCAAAATAACAGTGGAGTTCAATAACGTAAAACCAACAAAGGAAGATTATTCCATTGCTGAAGAATTAAACATTATAAAACCGAAAATTAGAGTACAAAAGATGAGCAAGAAAATAAAACTTTAGATGTGACTCTAGACAAAGTAGCCACAAGACTCTCTAATTGGATGATTTCCTTCTCTGCGCTCCCCCCTTTGGTGTGGAAGTGGAGGTCATTTTATAGTCGCTCGTCGGTGTCAACACGGACCGTATCACTCATGACACGGGCCGTGTTGTCTTTGTTATATAACGCGGTCCGTGTCACCCAAAACGGACCGTTTTAATCAGCGCGTGATAGAAATTCCCTCGTCCGTGTTGGTGGTAACGCGACATAATGAAAAATGGCCCGTGTCAACGTAACATGGTCCGTTTTCCTCTCCTGCACAGCAAACACCGTAAAAATCACAAAATAAATCAGAAGAATAATATTCTATAAGAAAAATAATATAATTGATGCATGATCATTCAATTTTCAACTTCTTAACGTGTTAAAATATACAAAATTGAGCATGCATCACCCTCCAATACTTCGTTTTGAGGTGGAAAGCATGAGAAATATTCATTTGCGACATGTTTTCACCTTAAGTCATATAAACTAAATATATTAATATACATATAAAAATAAAATCGTCTAAATAAAATTATTATTTAACATTCCTTTTCTTCTCTTTCTTTAATTATATCGACCAAACAAAAAATAATATTCACCTTCATTAAAAGGAAGATAATGTATGAGAATGAAGATGAAAAGTTGCCCTTGTTTGGTTAAGATCATTAAAGGAAATGGAATGAATTCTTAGTAATAATTTTATTTAAACAATTTTATTCTTTATATATATACTTATATGGTTAATTTATATGGTCAAAAATGAAAAAAAAACATGTTAGATATGTCTTTCTCCTCCATTCCATCATGATTTGATAGTGAAAGAAAAATGTCATGTTAGAGGGGAATGAGGGAAAATGATGGAAAATGAGAGAATCAATTTCCCTCCTTTCTCTTCACATCGATTCCCCTCTCCTCAGGCACTATGGTAGGATGTGGATCGATCATGACGAGAATGGACACCCCTGACGATATCTGAAGAAAACTTTCAGACACCATGGAATTTCTAACCAAATAGGCGCTTAATGAATCAAACAAATAGGGAGAATCGATTCTCCTTCTTTCACACCCAATCAAATAGGTCCTTAATGAAGAAGTTGGAGAAGGAGCCGAAGAATCTATGTGCTATTCCATCTTATATCGTCCCCGGAGGGCTTCACCTCTCTCCCCTCAATGGAGAAGGAGATAGGAGGAAGATATGAGCTGGGTTGTGTCCTAGATTAGAAGGTGGATTTGTAAAGGCGATTGTGAAAGTACCAAATGATCAAGAGCAATGTGGCCAGGTTTGACTGAAGGGAGAAAAGCATTGTAGGGAGAGGAATTTGTCCACGACTATGGATCGAGATTTTTCTGGTTACATTTTGTATCATGCTTGAGTTCCAAATATTATACTCCAACAAACTTGAAATTTCCATTAATGACATCATATGAGCCTTCATCGATTACTGTTCCACAACAATATGATGCAAACCTCAAAGCTTGAGTTACTAAGTGTTATGAAGTAGTGATTAATTGTGAACTTAGAGTTGCTCAAATGTCATAGCACAAATGCATGAACAACTCATATATTGTTCAAATAGTATAGTGAGAGAGCTTTTCCCTACTTTATGATCCTCTTGTTTTTTTTATATGAGTTGATAAGCCTTTATTGATTAAGTCACTAGTGGTTCAAATCCTATTAATTATTGAAATGTTGTAAAATGCTTGTTCTTGATGTCACTAAACTTTTTTTTCCTCATGGATTGAGAGATACATACCAAGATTTGGAATGAAGATCTTGAGTGGAATTCAAATGGTTGATCATGAATGCATGGATGGCCTGAATCACATTGTGGATTAGTGAGGAAAGTGAATTGTATATCACTATATCAATTTCCCTCAAGTTAAAAAATTTATTATTGGTCAACTTTTTCAAGAGCATAGCCTATTTCCAGGGGTGAATTATATTAATGTTTTAAAATTGGGTTAAAATTATATTAATGTTTTAAAAAATTAGAGCTCTTTTGATTAGAGGATGATTTTATATTCCCCTTGTTGCAATTCAAAAAGGATAGCTTTTTAGTAGTGCAACTATCAATGATGTGATAGTTGGCAAAATCGAGATTGAAATTCGAGATGAAAATCGATTGACACATTATTTCGATTTTCTCTCTCAGGTTTCATCATTGTAGCACCGTTTAACCTTGTTGTTTTTCATTTTTTTTACATGAGTTCCTTTTTCCTAAATCTATTTTTTTTCTGTTTCCTTATTTTCTCTCTTGGAATTCTCTCACAAAAAAAGGTATTAAATAAAATATATTTATTATAAAAGGATTACTTTAATATTATTTATTATTTCTGATTTTTTTATATTTTAATGTAATTTATTAAAAATATAAATTATTACATTTAAATAATATTATTTTTAACAAAATTATTTTAATATAAACTTTAATTTATACTATTATTTTTTATTAAGTAACAAAATTATGTTTTTATATTTACAATATTTATATTTTATTCAAACAACTATTAAAATTAATTTATCACATCAATTTTTTCATATCACATCAAAATTTTAAGTTCCTTTCACTCGATCCAAATACATTTCGAATCATTTTGTCAATTCAACTATTTTCATAAAAATCTACTATTCAAACCCTACCTTAATGTTTTGAACTTGGACCAAAATTTTCTTAAGTTCTACCTAGTTGGTCCAAACACCCAAAAAAATAATAATCATTACAAAAATTAAAATATTAGTCAAAGCTTCACATGACCAAAGTAACAGTTTGTTTTATTTTAGGTTAACATATATGTTTAGTTTATATGTATGATATATTTTTAATATGTACATATAATTTTATTTAGATCTAATAATAAAAAAGTAATTTTATTAATTATTTAATATAATTTACTTAGTTTTATAATACAATAAAATTTTAAAAATTCCATTATAATTAAATTAAATTAGCATAAACTTTATGTATGATATATTTATTTTATTACAGTAGAATTTTACTAACTATACATAATCCAATTTATATTATATTAGGATGTTATTAAGATATTATTTATGTAAATAATAATATTAATAACATATCAAAGGAAGTTTTAATCAAAACTAATATTAATATATTGTGCCACGACTTATTTCTTAATAAAATCCAAAACTTTTAATTGAATTATATATATGCATATATATGATAATAATAATTATTTTAAATGATTAATAAATTATAATTTTTTTATTTAATATAATTTTATACCTCATTAAATAATAAATTATCTCTTTAGTTATTACATTTTACCCAGATACTCATTAAAATTTATTTGTCGAATCAAAATTTTAATTTTTTTTATCATTATATTTTTCATCTCAACATTAAATCAAAATTTTTACATCTAATCAATTACCTTTCAAAAAATAAAAATAATTTAAATTCCTCATCGAGACACTGCCAACTTACTTTTATCTTTATTAATTATTTTGAATACCATTTATAGTTGAAAAGAAAATGGCCATAATTGTTTCAAACTTGCACATTGCAGTTATAAATTTTAATTCAAATCAAACTCAAGATATATTTTTTTTGAATAGTTGAAAGTTGATGTATTCACAATGAAGAGATGGCCTATTTATAAACATAAAATCTTGAATAATTCATATAACTAGAAGATAATAATAAAAATATATTAAAAATCCACATTAGCTAAACTTGGTATTTTCTAATCTATCCATACTATATCAGTCTTCATCTCTTCAAAAGAGTTTAATATTGAAAAGATGAATCAAGATGGTCATGCATTATATCTGACAGAAATCTTCCTTCTCATTTTATTTAAGGCAAATTGAATGTAGAATATCATACAAAAGTAAGATATAATTCGTAGTTATTCTTGAGTAATTTCTGTGAAATCATTCCAAGAGTAATACAAGAGAAAATATGATATTTGCAATTAAAAAATTACATAATTTCAATAACTTAAAATAGACTTGTTTCGCTATAATTGCATGATGATGAGTGAAGAAATTCATTCCAAGAACGACAACAAAATTTAAATTTTTAGAAGAATAGCGTCTACCTCATTCAAGAAACTTCGCTTTTACATTCCTTATTTGCTTACACACACGCAAAGCTATTTTCTTTAACATGAATTGTAAATTATAAATTTATAAATATAGACTTATCTTAACTTGTACTTAAGTCCTTCCGTCAAGCTTCATATAAAATTTTATTAAGTTATTCTAATGTCTATGAGATATTAATTTTACCCCTACTTTTTTATTTGAGAAAACTATTAATTGCATGAGCATAATCTTTGCATAATGTGTGATAATTAAATACTATTGATTATATTTGATCTTTAAAATATTTTTTTTTTGTAAAAAATGTAAAGATAAAAGTTATATTTCATAATTATTGAAAAGCAAGTTAACATGAATTTTGGATGCAACCTTACATGGGAAATTTTTATAAGTTCAGGATTTAAATTTATAATATAGAATTAGTACTCTAGGAAAAAAATATATAATTCACTGGTTCAGCCAATGTTAAAAACCTTACGAAAAAATGGAAAAGATCACTTAACGCAAAATATCATCTCACAATTCATTAACTAATGCCAAATAATATATAAAATACATTTTCCTATTTTTTCAATGGAGACCCATATAAATAAATCATTATCAAAATGATGTTTAACTTGAGATTACTATCGTCCAAAGATGGCACAATCCCACCATCTGCCCTAATTTTTTTGTAAAGAAAGTTAAAGCTGAAGAGGCAAGTTTTTTATCAGTACATTTTGTTGTCTCGCACTGAAGAGCTAAAGTGAACTGATTATTAATTAATGGAACTAATTAAAATGAAACGTCGCGGTTTCCGATAACTCATTATACGTACAGTTTAGTGGAAGGGAGGGTTCTTAAGAATTTCTTAATAAATTAGATCCTCGCAGAGAGGTTACACCAATCAGCCATTATATAAAGATCGGATCACACGTCCTGTGAGAGAGAGAAAGGGAGAAAAAGAGAGAAAGATGAAGCTCATGACGGCGGCGGTGTTGCTTGCGGTCTCGGTCATCCTTGCGGCCGCCGGTGTAGAGGGGATCAACAAAGGGAAGTCGACCTTCCCGGATCTCTCCGACACGGTCTCGATGCCGCTGGAGGAATTCGTGTCCCTGTGCTGGTTGAACTTCACGGCGAACCCGAAGGCCGTGACGGCCCTGGCCGAGGTGAAGGCGTGGATGGCGCAGCGTCGGGACCCGAGCAGCGTGACGTGCAAGGCGCTGCTCAATACGAGGTTCGACTGCTTCCAGGCCATGTTCCACGTCCTGCCGTCCTACACCAATTTGGGCGCCATCAACATGCAAACTTTCTGCTTCTCCTTGCAC
The DNA here is from genome assembly GCA_030549335.1 of Pontederia crassipes. Classification (NCBI taxonomy): domain Eukaryota; kingdom Viridiplantae; phylum Streptophyta; class Magnoliopsida; order Commelinales; family Pontederiaceae; genus Pontederia; species Pontederia crassipes. The sequence goes on from CM060190.1 coordinate 46,746,648, forward strand.
AACAAGGAAAGAAGAGCGCAGAAAGGAAAGATTGTATTGCACCGATCGACCAAGGTTCCAGGGCTTAAACAATGATTGCAATTAATTATTTATTTAACATACGTATAACATACATGTAATGTAATAATGACCAAGTACGCCTATACTTCGTATACATACATATATTATATATATTCTTCACATTTTGAAGCTATATGTTTATTCGGTTGCAATTTTATCATAGGAATTGCGTCGTTAAAAGCTGGAACTTTTAAAATAAGTTGCACCGTGACGTGCAATGACTCACTTGGAAGTATATTTCCAGATACACATTTTTTTCCCTTTTGACGAATACGAAGATATACAAATTATCTAACCAATACCAACAGTATATACGTACCACACATTATGTATAAGACTAAAGATTGCAACTTTTCTTCCTTGATATATACCACGTGTCTAGCATTATTTTGATTAATTAAACGGTGAAAAAATTACATGCATTTACAATGACGTAGGGGAGTTGAGTTTCAAGTGGATGTTAATAGCTTCGAGTCTTGGAATTTTTAATCGAATGGTAATAACTTCGGACACCAAAGACCTCTCATAAATTGCATAAAAAAACTCTTAAGAGCGCTGAGATGATCCATGATTGAAGGGAGTTAATGTCACATTATTTGATTTGTAAATTAATAGATTTATTATTCGAATTTTATTAGGAGTTGCGTCTATTTATTTTTTCAATTTAACTTTTCTCGACCCTGGTCTGAAAAAAAGAACACTACTAACATTATCATTCGTGGGCTTTCCTGTGTAGGGTGACGGGCTGTAAAATACATTTTGGGCTTTAATTTGTTAGTTTGATCCGGAAATATATATAATTAAGAGTGATACTATTGTCATTTTATTTTATCTCATAAGAATAAAAACAAGTGATAATAGTGGTGCCTATAATTAATTACATATTTTCCTATATTTCTTCTCAATGGAAATTCAATTATATTTTTATTAGCATGTTTATGCAAGTTTTATTTAGGTCATTAGAATTTTGTTTATAATTTATTTGGAATCTCTCCTCTTTAAGAAAACATTAGTGTGCAAATCGGTCAATGACATATTTAATACCATTTCGATAAATATTAAATTCACACACTTAAAGCTATTTTATGTTATTTTATTAGAACATGACACTTCCATATTAGTTTATTAAAGTATTTTATTACTGGAGTGATTTGCATTGATTTTTTTAACATATGTGTTGGATCAAATATATATGATAATAAAAAATGGAATGTCCTAAACAATGTCACCCCAATATATAATAGAAATTATGAATTGATTTGTATATTCATTTTACTGATATGGCACGTCCATATTAGTTTATTTCATTACTCTATTACTGGAGCGATTTGTATATATACAGTTTTTTTTCAAAGGATTGGTTGCTCAAGTATTGAAAAATAATTAAGAACTGAGTGGTCCTAAAGATTGTTTCAATTTCCATTTTTTTATCGACTTCACGACTCCAATAATTTGTAATCCAAATTATTAATTAATTGAGGTCCAGAAAGAAAAGGTCATATGTGGATCTAGTGAGCCTTAAAATGCCACGACAATGTGGGGCCCTTTCATTAGACACACCCACCAACTGCATGGGTCTCCGAACCATGTTACAACTTGATTGCAGAAGTACTACAACTAAAATTATGTCTACTTGACTCTACATCTTAACACAAGTGGTTGGCTTTTACTTTCTGCAGCAAAAAGGATGCATTAGAATTTGATAAAAGAAAAAGAAGATTCAGGAGCTTAGATGCAGTCTATTTACTTAGGATTCTATTTTGCTATTTGAACTTAAATTATGTCTTTTTTTTTATCTAGTGATTTTATTTAATTCATATGGCCTGATTGAGATTTATCTGCCTAATTGGAAGTTCAGAATTCAAAGTGTCATCAATAAAATGTTGATGTAAACTCAAAAAGTTGTCTTCATCCATGATTCCCCTTACAATCTTCTACATCATTGTATGCATGTTTGTCTGCAAGCCTTGATCTAAACTCCATATTGTAAGGATGAGTTTCTTAAATCTTTATGTCTTCCCGACATAGGACAAGCCAGTTTTTCTCTCAAGTATCAGTTGTCTAACGACCTCTTTAATTTAATAAATCTCTGTAAGATTACTAAGATGCAAGAGAGATTTCAAACAGACAACATGTACGGAAATTTCTATATTAAAATTTCCCTTCTTGAATTAATTAATTAATTGCCCCTACATGTATCATGAGCATATCTAGTTCTAGATCTCTTTTCTGAACATGAATAGTAGTGGCATCTAAATCCTGAGGTGGAAGAATCAAATCTTGAGAGATATGATCTTTCTTTCAAAATTTTAAAAAAATGTTTCCAATATTCGATCTGCCACATAAATTTGTTTTGGGGGCTTATATATATGGAGGAAATATATATTGGTGAAATGGATATGAATAGAGGTAGATCAACTGTACATTGTACAGTACAGGGATGGCCTCCTCCCAACTAACACCAGTGCAAGTGGGAGAGAGCGAAAAGTTTCATGAATGCATGCATGCATTGTCTCCTTCCCACGATGAAGCCAAATTTATTGTGTGCAACTTCCTGGATGGACACCTCTCATGCGCATATTAATGGCACAAGTCCCATGCATGTTCCCCTCAAATGGCAAAGACGTTGATATAATTTGACCCTTCCCTCCACTTGATCCCATCTATACATACATACTGATCCTGCAATGTATAATGTGTTGAGATTAAATAAAAAAAAACCTTTTGTTTATTTTACATGCATAGACCAATTGTTGAATCAAGAACTCTTTCTTTTTTAATATGTCGATACATGCCTACAATAATAATTTATAGTAACTTGCCCAAGTATTTTATTTCTTTTTTTTCGCCTGAATAAACATTTTATTTCTCTTGAAAGGGAAATCGGGAATAAATGCTACTATGCAGTGCGTGCATGTGGCCCTCACAACATTAATTAGTGCCCATTTGCAATTATGAAGAGTAACGTCTAACTTTCCATCATCAGATAAATATGGACAAGAAATTGTAGCTCTTTTTTTTTTCTTTTTTCAAAAAAAAAATGCCGTTTAGCTGAATTAGCCCATCACAATTGACTGATTAACTGGTCACATCTTATTTTCCTAAAGAAATAAGAAACAAATAATAATTTGATAAATTAGAAAATCGATACACAATATATATGAAGTAGAGATAAATAAAGAAATGAAGAAATAAATAATAAATCCTTTTAAAAAATGAACTTCGCGAGCTTTATTAGTGTCTTAGGCATTAAATTAAAGCTTTGTTTCAGCAGCAAATAATTAAAGCTTAACGTCACTTTGATGTTATATAAGAGTGGGTTATGGGTTATGGGTAAGCATTAAATTAACGGATTTCTCAAACGTTTTCGTCGCCTTAATTAGTGGATTAATTGATTCGCATTCTCGTCATCTCTTTTTCAAGTGGCTATTTTCCAAACAATTATTTGTATCGACGCGCACATCTCTTTCGAACAGAACACACGCGCTCAAGATTTTAAACAAAAATAAAATATTCTTCAACACGAAAGATTAATTAATTGTTTAAATAATAATAATAATAATAGTAATAATAATAATAATAATAATAATAATAATAATAATAATAATAATAATAATAATTGCTCATCAAGTATAAGTACTTTCTTACTGTTACATTCCTGTTCGGATGTCATTCGAGCGATGTGATCGAGGTAGCGCATAATTAAAGCATGCCCTTTCTCAAATAAATTTTAATAAGAGTAATCCAATTTAGTGAATATTCTCAATGGCATCATAATCGAATTTTAAAAATATTTTAAGTGATAGTGTCGAGATCGATTGTCGTCTGTTTATTAAACCATTGATGCGGATGTTCTCGTAACATTACACAAATATTTTTTCTTTTTTTATGAAAATATCACGTCAATATTTTTTCTCTTTTTCATTTAAATTTAATTTGTATATGTATGGTTATTTAATTTTTCAAAATTCTAATCATTAGCATTCACTTTTAAAATTTTCAAACACGTTTATCATTAAAATAATACAAGGCATAATAAAATAATAGTAATATTATAATAGATAATAATAGTTATAATAATATAGTAACTCATTATTATTATAGTGGATGATGATTATATAGTTGAAATTAAATTTAATAATTTAATATTAAATTCAATAGAGGTTGAATCTGAATCATATAATTATCTAACGATCATGATTTGTTGGTTGCATATTAATTGTACAAAAGTTGATTGCATGCTATCTATATTATAATTAATTAATAAATATCAAATTAGGAAAATTAAAAAATTGATCATATTTTTTTGCCCTAAAATTTGGATGGTCTCATTTTTTCCCCTAAATTATTTACTAATAAAAAATACTATAATATATGATATTATGATTATTAAAGATAAAAATAGATAAATAAGTAGATAAATATAATATAATATAGTTATAATGCATGATTAAAAATTTAAATATGTAATATATAATAAAAAACAAAAAAAAAAACTTTATTCAACATTTGACTAGGTCGGCCCGAGTTAGGCTATGGTTATCATTCATCACCCGATGATGTCGCCTCTTTTTTAATATTTATTTATTATTTTAAATGAAGGAAAAACTACTGATGTGGTAGTGTTTTTTTTCTTAAAAGGAATTAAAGGGTTACACAAGTTGAATGTTACTTAACTTTTAATTTTTATTATTTTATTTTATTTTTAAAAGATAATTTATTTTAATGATGATTATAATTAAAACTTTTTGAAAAATTAAATAAGAGGCTGCAACCTATAAAAAGCTATTGCCTCTCACTAATAATTAGATTGTTATATTATTACTATTTTATTATGTATTTATTTAAAAAAGTTGAATGACTGTGTAAATTTTTTGAAAATTTCAATGTCCAAACATATACAAAATTAAGTTTTAGTGGATGTCAAAGAAAAATGTTAATGTGATATTTTTATTTTTTAAAATTTGACGTGAAGAAGAGGGATGCTGATGTAGTACCACGTAAGCATTCATATATATCAGCATCACACCAGTCATACACAAATGGAAAATATTAGGTCGTGATGATTGTGATCGAAACGTTTTTAAAGTTGAGTGTGATGTTATAAAACAAAGTTCAATGGCAATATTGAGAATATCCTTAAGTTGAAGGACCATTTTTGTAATTTATTTTGAAGAAGATTTCGCTCTTGAAAAGTTTGAATATTTTATTGCATCGAAGCTTAAAGAATTGAATTAGTTTAATAACTAAAATTAAGGAATTAACTTGATAAATTAATTCCAGCAAACTTGTAGATGAAATTAAAATTAAAAAAAATCAAATTCAAATGAACAATAGGCCCTTGTCCCAAAAATTATTCTAATTAACCATCTTTTTATAATTTTCTTTAATGATGATTGATGAATACTTCTTTGAAGAAAAATAAATGATGATTTAAAACTTATCATTATCATTTTTATATTGTAATGATTATGAATTAATGATTTATTATCATTAATTAGATACTAATTTAAGTTAAATTTAAATTGTTAAACATAATTTTTTTGTATTAATAATGAGTTTTATCTTTTGTAATTTTAAAAGTAATTAATAATGACCATCATTACTATTAATAATTATAGTCCAAATATCAATAATATACAAGTGATGTTAATGTTATCTGTTATACAATAATATATATATATATATATATATATATATATAGTAACAATAAAATAAACACTCACATGTAAAGCCAATCATTAAAACAAATTGATGTATAATTGCATTTATCTATTTAACTATTATCCTAATATGTTCTTTGCATTTAGCTAGTCTAGAACATGAAGAAAAAGAAAAACTTGAAAAAGTTACAAATGGGTATTAAACTTTGGGTAAAATGGAGGTGCCAAGCGGCCAAATATTCGCACCGTGTCACGCATGATACTCACCGTCCATCGTCGGATCAACGACAACATGTCTTGTTTTGCTTTGTTCTCACATCCCACGAAGTCCCTCTCTCTTATCTCTCCTTCCCCTTCTTTTCCTTCTGTACTCACATGCAAATACCCTCCAACCGAAGGCGACAACGTATGATGGCGACGTCCGCATCTCTCTCTCTCTCCCTTCTTTACAACCTTTGACTGAAGGAGATGACGAAAGATGGCAACCTCCTCCCGCAATTCCAATCTCTATCTCCCCCTCCCTATTTTCATTATGTTCTCACACGCGATGACCTCTGGCCGAAAGCCAACGACGTCCTCTGATTGGAAGATGGCGACGTCCTCCAGCTTGTTTTCATTCTGTTCTAACACAAGAAGATGGTCTCTAGCTAGAAGGTGACCGAAGATATAGTGAGAGATTGAGTGCTGGTAGCGGTCCTTGCTCGCCAAAAAGGGAGGTCGGGAGCAACCAGAGAAAAAGAGAGATTTGGAGAGAGAAATGCGGGAGCACAGGAGGGAGAGAAGGAGAGAAACGTGGGATCGCAGGAGAGAAAGTGCGAGAGAGAGAGAGATGACAAAAACACAAGAGAGCAGGAGGGGAGAGGAGAGAAAGTGAGTGAGAGAGAGAGAGGGAGAAAGAGAGACGACATGTTAAAATTTGAGGAGCATCCTATGCCATTGATCCAACGATGGACCGCCAGTAGCACGCGTGACACGGTGCGAAGATTTGGTCACTTCGCACCTCCATTTTACCCTTATTGTATGACTCCAAACAAAATTGATACAATGATCGTACTATAAAAAAATACAATCTAGTTGGGGGTTGCATTCAATGGTAGTCTCACCTATGAAGTGTGATTATAATATAGATGACTTAATTGACATTTTACAATGTGTAATAATATAGATTATTTTCTTAATTGACATGATAATGATGACTGACGTCATGGTTGAGATTGAAGTCATGAATGGATAGTCACATATATTAGAAGGTAGAAGAGGTGGTGTGCTAGGATGAGGCTTATGAAAATTAGTCCCAATCAGAACCACAATATCAACTAGTACAACAATAACCATAGAGCAACAACCATTGATGTAGCATGTGTTCTCAAAGGACACCACGTAGGCTTTTCTAAAGTTACACACATTATATCGATGGGTTCGAGAAGATTGAACTATGACAACAATAGCTCCACCACCAAGTGGTAAAGTCTAAGTGATCACATTATGACCAATACAAATGTCCAGTGAATGAATTGTTGTAGCCTCCACGCACCAATGTCAGCGATAATTGCATCAAATGCATGATAAAGGTTCCTAGCCTCATTGTGGGAGGTCCCACTTTGTGAGTGTACAATTAAAATTGGTGTCTACATTCAATGTGACTAATACATCCACTATATATGAGATTGCCACACGAAGAATAAATTAAGAGGATCAGGCTTAATATGATAGAAGAGATGCAGATGACATTAGTCAATGTACATGTAGGCAGAAATGACTCTAGAAAATGATGATGTCATTATATGTATATTATCTATAGTCAAACTCTTTACTATTGCATTGTTCAACTTTGGTGCATCACATATTCATTTTTTGAAGATTTCACTATTGCTTTAAGTTTTGTGACTGTGTGACATAAGTTATTCCATGAGCATGATGAACCCCATGGATAATCTCTACACTACAAGGTACACCCCTAAAGTATTGGTTATGATAGAGAATAAGAACATCGCTACAAATCGGCATCTCACGATAGGATATGATATCATTACTATTAAAGAATTTTCATTATGTCCTTCCAAAATATTTCTCCAAACAATAAGAGAACAATTCTCACATCGATTTCCTTCCAATTGTATCCCCCTCTCCAACGTTCCTCACTAGATGACATATGTGAAAATAAGAACTAAAGAAATAGACCAACAACATCCTAAAAAAGGGATTATTGACCCAAATGTCTCATGTTGAAGTGCACAAATTTTGTTCATTAAAAAGGACCATTCTCATACTATCTTAGTTACAAAATAATGAACAAAGGAAGAGCGAGAGCAAGTAAATTCTTTCACATATATATGATTTATTTGACCAATTTTCAAGTCTTCAATGCTCTCCAAGATTAATTGATGGAGTGATTATAACAAACTCGGAGTTTCTAGATAAAGCATTATAAAATAATTAGCGTAAACAAAAAAATCACATTGATTCATAATATATCGATTCGTCGATCTCCTTATATCACATCAAATCATAGTAATTTATCATAATATTGATTATGATATCTATTATATTTCATCAATTGTTATTATCAATGATTGATTTAAAGATTATTGATTCTAGAATTTAGCAAATTGTATTGATTTTATTATTATCTACTATGAATATTATTTTATTATGTTGGAGCAAAGTTTTTATGCTTATATAATTATGTTTTAATGATACAAACCTCAAAAGATTAGAGTTATATTTAAAATGCCGAAAACGTTTAAATAGAAATGGGTTGCTTCATGCATTAAACTTTCGGTTAATATTTGTTTATGTTCCCACGAGATTTAGATTAATAGGTGAATATAAAAGTTATAGATAATTCTCTTGAATTATAGATTTTGAAATCACTATGAAACCTTGAATTGCTATATTAATATCAGAATTATTGTCAACTTTCAACCTATAGTTGTCAAACAATATTCATTGTTATGCATTCTAAATCATTGACGATTCTTAATTAGTGATTATCGATTACAATTCCTCATATTTGGGAAGTGAATTTTTACTCATCCTTATCTATCACATCTCATATAGGGTGACTGATTGAATCACCATTGTCACTCCTTTATGAGTGACAAATGATTTGCCATTTCGGACTTTAGTACGTCCATTAATTTTGAAAGTTTAAAGGAGTTGTGAGAAAGCTTCTCGAAAGATTATTGGAGTGATGCATCCTCTAGTCATCTATCAAGAACTTTAATTGAGTGTTCATCAATCACGAAATGTTGGTTGGATGTATAGCGAATGAGCGATTAGAGGGGGACGCCTTTCTGATCCTCGATCGCGAATTCGAATTGACATTTCACCATTGTAAATCAATTAGAGAGGGAAATTCTTATTCACAAAACTCATTGTTGCTCGCACTCTGACACTCATTCTTAGGAATGATAGTGATCGTATTTGACTTATAGGCACGTAATAATCGATGATCATTCTGTCGTTCCCTTTATCCAATGTGTCATCTTCTTTTGCTTGTCATGATAGACTCATATAATTGTCGAAGTACTACCCATTGTTCTTATTATCCATAAACTTTGTCCAATATTTGGGAATTTCCTTGCAATTAGTTTCCACTCGTAACATTAGTACTTATCTTTATGAGAACTTTGTATAAAATTAACCATGGTAACAAGACTAGATCGAAGAATTAATTCTTTTATGGAATTTTAAATATGCACATTAGGAAAATGTTATAGACAAAAGAATATGATATATGCAGGATTATTGTGAAATATCAAGAAAAATAAAAGGAGATCGCAATAGTGAGAAGGAAAGTCATGTCCATGATACATAGTACTATATGAGATTTTGACATGTATTGGATCAATTGTTTATTTGTTAAGTTCCACCATCAAAGATATTGTGTATTTACAATATCTTCAATGTTTTTATGTTCAATGATATTGATCAAATCCTTTGTAGACAAGCTCATCAATCAACAAATCATCAACAAAAATTTTTGTCTATGTCAATCTCTAGACAACTGGATCAAGATCTTTTACCTTTCCTTATCTAAAGTCTCTAAATTGTAATGAGTCATTGGATGCTATAACTATGATGACCAAGAATATTCTAAGTAAAATTCCTAAACCATCGTATGTATTCTTGGGATAATCTTCAGTTAGAAGTCCAACAACTGCAGATATCAAAGCTCAAATCATAAGAATGATCAATGTCAAATCATGTAAAATATTCTAAACAAACATCCAGAAGCTTCTTGATGATTTTTTTCGACATACTTGTTGAAAAAAGATATTCTACTTGTCTTTATCATAGCATCCAGTGAAATAGAGATCTTCCTTATTTTTTCATCTAGTCCTCCATTGCTCTTCAAGGTCTTGTTATTATGTTCACGTACAATGGATTCTAACTCATCTAGGTTAATGCAATAGTAAGTTTTTCTTCTCTTTTGAGATATGATATTTTTGTGTGCTATGCATTAAAGCAAAAATCAAAGAGAGCAGAACACCAACAGAGAACCAAAGAAAGCAGAACATCAACAAAGAATAGTACATACAATTACCTTTTTCTCATAGAGGATTAAAAATTATATCATCAATAAATTATAGAGCAACCTTCTGCATATAAAGAGAAACTCAATCTATTCTAGTATAAGAAGGTTTGTCTCGAGAAGAAAATATAGTATAAATTACAAGGGTCAAGGAAAATGAATTTTGGAAAAGAAAATTTTTCTTAGTGTTAGTGTGATACGGAAAAAAATCATTAGTGAGAATGACCAAATAAGAAGGAAGTATTCATTTTTATCTTTCATAACATATATCTAAATTTCGGGGAAGAAATTTTTTTAAGGAGGGGAGATTTATCACGGACGTGCTCCACAAATATTATTTTAACATAATATTACTTTTAATTATCATTTTAAGTAAGTTTAAATGCTTATATAGTGATGGTTGCGTGTAGCAACTAACCCTTGGATTAAAGCATAATCAAAATTAAATTGTCGACAAGCATTATAAAGAAATTATATAAGATTATTAAGAATAAATTATAATAATTGTAAATATTATAATAAATATGTTTAACTATGATTAAATATGATTAATTAGGGGTTTAATATTAATTTTTAACCAAATAATATGATTGGACCTCCATTTCAACCAATAGGGGTTTCAAGCAGCTGAAGCAGGCAGCTCACCAGGTGCATAGAAAATGATTTTTCCAAACCGTCATATGACATGTTAAAATTATGTAAAAAATATATAAATCATTTATTCATATTATCTGCAAGCTGGAAAATTTCCAAGACCAAATCAGTTGCCGAACAGCCTGAGAAAATTCGACAGGTTCGTTGGGTTAGGGTGAATCTGCGGATCTAAAACTGACCTATAATTTCATAAGATCATATCTTCGTGAGTAGTTCTTCATCCTGAAAATTTGCATGATTCATCCTCCCGGTGTTAGCTTTCCATGACCATAAGAATCATACAAAAATAACTTCTGTAGAGGAAGTTATGAACCGAGAACCGTAGGTCGTTCACTCTGTCCCGAGTCAGAGACAGGTCCGCCTTGTAGATTAGGGTATGATTAGGGTAAATAGAATTAGGTTTTGAAATTTATACGTGTTAAATTATACTTCACAAGGGTTCGGTGAGAAGTGGAAGCATCCAATTTGGAAGTGTAGAGACGGAGAAATGAATTTTTCATTTCATAGTGAGTCTTCTGTCAGATTCCAGGACATTGACAGATTGCGACCCAAATTAACTATTTTTGTTATAAGTCTATATATCGAGTTAAATTCTCTAATTTTTTATAAAAAATACTAATGAAGTCTAGTTTTCAGAAAAATTATGCCCTAGTTAAATGGACAAGTATGAAGAAATATATAAATCAATATTTCAGTGACACACAGTCTGCCGAGACACAAACCCTAGGTCAGATTGCTTGGGATGTCCTAACTTACTCACTTGAAATTTGATAATGATATTTGGGAATTGGAAACCCTAGTATGTCTAGTTTGTTTCTAATTAATCCAGAATCATAAGATTTACTCATGTGGTTAAGAAGTTATGAATTATTGATTGATAGACACTCAGTCTGAAACCCTGAAACAACACCTAGTTAAGTTATGGAAGATTGAGATGTTCCAAGTGTGAAATAGTCTATGAATATAAATATTTGAAGTTAGATATTAGTACCAGAGGAGATTATATGTATTTTAAAGTGAACAAGGATTCATGCATGAGCATGCATTGCATATTATTATTATTAGTAATTGGAAAGTGAAATAGCATCCTTGCTTGTAGGAAACCAACAAGCTACAAGTGAAAGAAGGAAAATCTAGTAAACCTCTTTGAAGTGATAAAGTATAAGGTGAGTGGGTAAATTTACAACATAACAAAATGTTATATGTTAGTTCTTTTATTTATGATATTATTTCAAGCAAAGATTATTAGTATTATTATTATTGAAACATATCCTGAACTATGAAAAGTATTTATGATATGTTTCAATGATTTTATATGAGATGGAACAACCTTTTACATGAAAATATTTTCAGGGAACAATGCTTGTGAAGTTAAAATAAGTTTTATTTGATAATGATATGAGATTATGACATGTGTATTTTGATATTGTTAAACTCCGTGTGTCCATTAGCCATGCTATTTGAAAAAGGTCTTTGGGACCGCATTCGATATACATGAAGCCATTTGGGCGTATATCGGGTGTCTTTGCCCTTTGGGGGCTGCTCTGCGTGCACGTATTGATCCATGATCGCTCTGCGTATCTGAGAATCATGATTGGGTGGCACACAATCATGATTGGGATACGTATTGACCCATGATTTGCTCTGCGTATCTGAGACTCTTGATTGTGAAGCTCTACTTAACTGTATGACACACAATCATAGAGGGATACGTATTGATGATGCGTTGAATTTGTAACAATAAAATTTGCTAGCAAGTGCACTAGTCGCTCAAGTAATATAATAAAAAGGAGTAAGAGTGTCGAACCCACGAGGAATATTATTAATTCAATATCTGAATTTATAAATTAATAAAAGAGGAAAAACATGGATTTTTGGAAAGAGATTTTATGAAATAAAATAAAGAAAATAAGATAAAGATAAGATAATGGTGTTGAAGTTAGGCCTTAGGATGAAAATAGATCAGGATAAATATTTGAACCGTAAAAGATAAACTTAATCTTTAAAGATGGATTAGGAATTTTCCCAAGTTATTAATTTACAAGATTAACATCACAGAGTCCACAAACTGATAATTCTGCTATTTAATCCGGCAAATCAAACTATCCTAAATTTAATCAAACCTAAAGTCCCACAAATTGGTATTCGTCAGATAAGATTAAAATTAGGATGCATTAATATGAAAATCCTAGACTATTAATCACTCCACAAACTGGTATAGATTAACAGACCACATAAACTTGATTCTCCATACACTAGTTATCAAATTTATGTCAATTATTAATTTCACATAAAATCAATTAATTTAATTAATGAATTCTGAAATTAAATAGTCCACAAACTGGTAATTACTCAACTCAGAAATCTAAGTAATTAAATTAAAAGCATTAAGCACAATTAACTAATTGATCAGAAAAGATTAAAACAAATAATATAGGGTCTAAATAGTTTCTCTTCAATAATAATCTCCTAACATGAAATAAATAAAAATATGGAGTTCATCCTAGAAATTATGAAGAGATAATAACAAAATAATAATAATTGGAAGAATTACACCCAAATGGATAAAAGTCGATGCTTCGGATCACGGGCAGACAGTCGGGCAGCCTCTCGGACTTGATCAGGGTCGCGATCAACTTCCAACCGTCGCACCTCTCTCCTCTTGGTCGTAGCCTGCAGAGCTCACGACTCGCCGTGGAAGAAACCTGAACTTCAGAGCACGAATTGAAACGACGGATTCTTCACGTATTTATAGGGTGCGGACGGCCTTCAATTTGATCTCGGCCGTAACATCGTACGGTTGACTTTAAAATTATGAGATAAACTCGGCCAAAGATAAATCCTTTTATCATTACGCCCAAAGATAAATCATTTTTATCTTTACTCCCTTAGAATCTCGGCCGTAAGGAAAGAACTAAATCTTTACTCCCAAAGAGATAAAATTCCTTTTACTCCCTCCAAATCTCGACCGTAAGGAAGGAATTTAATCTTGTTACGCCGAAAAGATAAAATCATTCAATTGTTACTCCTTTTGAATCTCGGCCAAATTCATCTTCATGCCATTACGCCCAAAAGATAAAATTCTTTTATCTTTACCCCTTCAAATCTTAGCCGTAACAACGAAGATTCCATATCATTACCCCCTAGAAATCTCGGCCGTAAGGAACTATTTTCTTTGAATTTCGGCCGTGTTTTGAATTTTCCTGCAAAATAATTATTCAAGTTTAATTAATCCATCCACAATTAAAATATTTAGAGAATTAATAATTAAAATTAATAAATCCAAAATTACGATTAAAAGTGTCTAAAAATGATGCATGCCATGATTAAATTACAGAAAAATTAATTAAAATAATAATCTAAAATATGTTATATTTTGCATGCATCAAACTCCCCCAAGCTTAAAGTCTTGCTTGTCCTCAAGCAAAAATTCAAAGCAAGGCTCAAGAAAGTTCCATCGTAGCCTCCACATTGTCAACTGACTAATTTTCTCACAAAATTCTTCTACACACCTGCTACTCAGTATCTCACCATTTTCCATGTACTTAGCTTCATAGAGATTCTGAATGCTACACAAATTTAAACAATCTCAAATTCAGCCTTGTAGAAAAAATAAATTGTCTGTCAAATAATAGCATTAATATTGAACACATAAGTACTAATTAAGCTTAAAACTTTTTCTTTTTCAACTTTATTTTGAATCATTTTAAAAGTTCTAATCTTCAAGCAGGATTGCACAAGGAAGTCCATGTAGCGGGCTTTAGACTGATGACTCCCAGACCAGATGGCCTTAGGGCAACAGGTGACAAAGCACCCCTCGAGTTTACTTGCCCGAACAACCAAGGTTCTGAATGAAGAGTTCGAACTTAGCCATGATTCAGTACTCCTGTGCTTCTCCATATTCCACAAGATGGTCCTTGTAGCAGGTTTTCGATCCACGGATCACAGAGCAGTTGCCCTTAGGTCGCCAGGCATGAACCCCTACGGATCTAATTACCCGAACACATCTTGGTTCCGGATAACACTTTTGTACCTACACATAACTTTATTTATTTTTTTTATTTGTTGGGGTTTAACTAACCCTTCTTTTTTATTCACTTTCAATTTTTATAAGCTCAAAAAGTACTTGATATGGTCAATAAGAAGGCTACTATTAATCAAGACTTAAAAAAAATTAATAAAAAGACATGAATATGATTTTGTCGTCTAGTCATTCATAATTCTACTTAGCATGGACACACAGTCCATAAGTTTGATACTAAAATAGCAAGTGATATGAAAGAAAAATATTCAAATTTCATCAATTAACAATATGTCTTTGAACTTTACTTAAAGATAATTAAAACAGTAAGACAAGAGTTAATAAGATAGTAGCAAAAAATAAATGCATGCAATGGTATTTTTTTAGAAAATTTTCAAATTTTTCAATTTTTTTGGATATTTTTACAAATAGATGCAAACATAAGCAAATAAAAAGAAAGAAACATGCAATGCATGAAATGCAAACTCCCCCAAGCTTGAACTAGACACTGTCCTCAGTGTTAAGCCAGCAAGGGAAAGTGATAGATACTTAATAAAAAGGAAAATTAAAGAAATGAAAATAAAGAAAAGGGAAAAGACACAACCGGATTTACTGTCTGCGGGGTGGCGATGGTGGATGGTAGCCGAGGTTTCCTTGGCGCATATGATACTCATGGATGTGCCTCGTCATGCGCGCATGCTGATTCTGAAGGGATTCGAAGCGACCCTGACGATCATCCATATTTCTAAAATCGGCTCGGATGTTGGTCAACTCTTGGGCTTGTCTAAGTTGCTCTTCCTGAATAGCGTGCAACTGCCCTAACTGACGAAGTTGTTCTTCTTGAAAAGTGTGAAACTCTCCTGCTTGACGAAGTTGTTCATCATACATTGATTCCCATAAGTTTTGCATGCAAGCATAGTCAGGCTGAGGTGGCGGAGGTGGATAGTAAGTCTGCTCTGGGGCTGAAGTGAAAGTGGACTCCGGTGCTATATAGCGATTCTGCACAGGTTCTTGTAAAGGGGCAGATACTTCCATCGAATCGCGTTCCTCATAAGGAGTAGAAGGTATGAACGAGGAATCAGAAGAGCTCTCTTGTGCTGGAAATGGAATCGGAGAAGGCACCGGCATATAAGGTGAATGGACGGATGTGGCATATTGGGAAGCTGTCAGTGATGCAGCCTGAAATCCTTGTGGCTATTGAAGGTAGGGTTGTGCTGCCGCATAATCAGTAGAATCAAACCAGGAGAAAGGTTCATCCTGGTGTAGCTGTCCGACAGAGGTAGATGGTCCTGCAGGTGGGATTACTGGAGCTATGACCTGCCTAAAAAGGAGTCAATTATTTGGATTAATCGGCATAAAAGCATCTCGATCTGAGCAGGGCACCTCCTGATTGTGGCCTTTAAAAATAAAAACTTTGATCCATGAGTTGTTGGTCTTCACGAGACCCATAGCTTGAATGGTCCTACGAGTGAGATGAGTGTTTCCTGGCACAGCTTCGAGATCATCCAAGTCAAGTTGTAGGTGCTGAGCGATAGGTGTTAGAAGGGCACCCATATTAATGCTACCGCCACGATGAGTAGTGCGGCGCTGGAATCGACGAATGAGGAAGGCACCCATATTAACAGGAGTTCTGTGAAGCATGCTGTGGATGATATATAACTCTCCCTCTGAGACGGCACCATCATTATCACTGCGCCCACTTATGGTGTTGCTTAGCATGCGATGGACATAGCGCAGAACAGGATTCTGAATTGAGCTATCTTTAGCGGTGTTCCAAACCAATCGGTCTTCTTCTGTTATCTGTTTCCAAAAAGTTTCAGCATCAAAGTCAGCAGGTACAGAAAGAGATCCATGATTGGGAAATCCATAGATATTATTAATCTCTCCTAGAGTGAGAGTAAATGGCCGTCCATAAAGTTGGAATGAAATGCGGGGTTGATCATAGTTCCTGCCATCTAAATTAAAGACTTCCAGGGATGAGAGAAATTTCATAATTAGTACTTCATAAGTTGGCCACCAAGAATGCACAAAGTCATATAGTCCAATTTGAGAAAATAATAGATGAATATCTGCAAATAAATTA
Source organism: Pontederia crassipes (assembly GCA_030549335.1). Lineage (NCBI taxonomy): Eukaryota > Viridiplantae > Streptophyta > Magnoliopsida > Commelinales > Pontederiaceae > Pontederia > Pontederia crassipes. The sequence goes on from CM060190.1 coordinate 46,763,666, forward strand.
TACTCCCTCAACAATTCAGTATCTGAAAATCTGGTGGCATGAATTCGAATCTCACACATCCGTTCATATCGAGCTTGATACTCCGGCTTAGTCCAATAATAATCTCCGGGGTAGGAGATTAATTGTGAAGGCTGTGGGGCCGGCTGAGCATTTGGATGTCGTCGTTCATGACGTCCCCTCCATATATTAGCAAATCGCCTTATTTTTATCTGGACAAAAATCAACAAAGAAAAGGTGTCGGCTCGGTGGAAGCGGCTGAGGTTTCGACCGTAGTATTCGATGAAGAGCTGAAGGTCGGAGGTGACTCAGCCGTAAGGAACTGGTTGATGAAGAACTTCGGCCGTAATAAGTAAAGATTGGCCGGAGATTGGAGTTTGGCCGTAAGAGAGCGGCGGTGTGACTCGGAACTTCGGCCGTAAGAGTAGATGATACTCGGCCGTAAGGAACAGATGTCGATGAATAACCTTGGAGTTTGGCCGTAAGAGAGCGGCGGTGCGCGGTGGCTTCGGCCGTAAAGAAGATGGTAGGTGCGCGGTGGCTCGGTCGTAACGCACTGGGTCGTCTCCGATCCGCGTTATGGAAGACCGGCCGTAAGGAACAGGGGCTCGGGAGACTTCGGCCGTAATAAGTAACAAAGGTTCGGCCGTAATGCAGCTTCGGCGGAAGAGGCGGCGTGAAAGCTTGGCCGTAAAGAATAGCAGGCGTGGCACTTTGGGCGTAAGGAGCAGCGGTGACGGCGTTGAGACTTCGGCCGTAACGAAGAAAGGGCGTAAGGATAGCGGAAGCACCTCGGTCTGTGGAGATTGATCTGCAACATACGAGAAGGGGGTAAGATTTTATAGATGCATTAATGGGGGTAATACCTGTTCCGATAGCTCGCAGTAAAGGGTCAAATCTGAGCTTGACGATTTCCAAGGCACTTCCGTGGTCTGCTGGTGTGACATCTCGGCCGTAACGGAATGGTGGCAGGGCGTAACGAGGGTGGCAGCTTGTCTTGTTATGTCCATTGGAATCTTTACGGTGTGGCCATCGAGGTGATTCTCAGCCGTAACGAGGAACATGGCGTAATCTTGTCGTTTCGCCTTGTGTTTCCCATGCATGGTGCATTCCTCGGTCGACGTATGATTATCCGAATTCCGCTCGGTGTACAGAAAGAAATATCGATTAGATGACTCGATATAAAATAAAAATAAAATGCCTAATTTAAATTAAAAATAAAACTATCACCGAAACTAAGATATTAATTAACAACTAATTAGACTAATCTAAAAATAAAAGTAAATAAAAAAATAGAAATAGTTCTGATTTATAGTCGTCAGCTTGACTTAGTTCTGATGAAAATCAAGGCCTATTTTGCTCTTTCCCTCTTGGATTTTTCTCTGTGTTGCTTGGGAGAGTGCCCGGTGTACGTCCAGTTAGTTGTGCCGCCATCTGGCCCAGTTGTCTTTCCAGATTTCGAATGGATGTATCCTGACTCGTGGCTTTAGATTCCATATTCTTTTGCAACGCTTGCATTGTGTCTATGATCTGTGCCATCATCTCCTGCATATGATTTGATGATTGATATTGGGGAGTATCAGGTTGCCTTTTCAGTATATAATCTTTTGATGGACCAGAAGATTGGCCTTGATTCTGATTATAGGCAAACTTCGGATTGTGTCTCCAACCATAATCGTTGTTCCTGTAAAATGGATTGGAAATAAAGTTAGCATTTTCAATTTGATTTGAATCTGAAGTGTTACCTATAGGACTATAATTGCTAGAATTTCCCATTAGTGACATCATCTGCTCGAATTTTTGATTAAGTGACTCCAGCTGAGCCACTATTTCTGAAGATTGTATTCCTTGTGTAGCATGTACATCATGAGTTCGGCGAAATGGTCTCCTTTTTTGGCTCGACTTGAGGGCTACAGCTTCAATAATATCCTGTATCTCACTAGGGCGTTTAGATCCCAGTACTGTCCCTCCTGCTGATTGATCGAGCTTATCTTGATCTGCAGCTCGCAATCCATAGTAGAAATCTTCCATCACTTGCCACTTTGGAATTCTATTGTCAGGAACTCTGGCTAATAGTTCTTTATATCGTTCCCATGCCTCATATAAGGTCTCGTTATCGTCTTGAACAAATGCCCTCAATTCTCTTCGATATTTGCCTGCCTTTTGTGGTGGACAATATTTTCTAACAAACTTTTCTACCAGCTTCAACCAAGAATGAATCGATCCTGCAGGCAAAATTTTAAACCAAGTGGAAGCTTTGTCACGTAAAGATTGAGGAAATAATAATAAACGAATAACTTCAGAAGAAACATTATTATTTCTAAAGGTGCTCAGAGTAGCAAGAAATTTGTCAAGGTGATCGTGAGGGTCTTCATGAAATCCTCCTCCAAATTGGGATGCTTGTATCATCCTCACGATTGCGGGATTTATCTCAAAATTATTTGCGTTAATATCTGGCAGCACTATGCATGATTCTCGGTCACTGTATCTGGCCGAGACATATTCTCTCATAGAAAGTTCTGCTTCATCTTCTCGCCAATTATTATGTGGTGGAACTAGTTCATTTTGTTGCTCCAGTATCTGATTGTCGCGTGCTTATTCCGCCATTTTTCTTATATTTCTTCGTAATTGACGATATGTTCTTTCAATTTCAGGATCAAATTCCAACAGTGGATTTGAACTCTTAGTGCGCTTATCAGAAGATTCCAGGATTGGTTGTGATTTAATTTTCAATTAGTACTTGCAACAACCAATTTTCAGTAAGATAAAAGAATAAAATAAAATAAATACAAGAAGGAAGAAATACAAATACTAGGTCACCAAGAAATAAGATTTAAATTGATTAAAAATCTTTTGGCATTATCGAGTATTCATTAGGTCGTCAAAATTAATGTCCGAGAGAAATTAACCTAATTACTGCCACCAAAATTCACAGAAAAATTATCAAATACGACGAAAAATCAAAATTCAAAAACCAATTCAAATGCCAAACATTAATATCGACCGAAAGTAAATCACGTAGATGGTCGTAAAAATCAAGCACTCGTTCGATCGCAAAAATCATGTAACAGTGTCGAAAGGATTAATCAACTTGAAGGCGTAAAACTCGTTAAATTACGGTCGAAACAAAATCATAAGATGGCGTTAACACGGCGATGAATCATCTCAGTCGAAAGAGAATTAAATTGACTTCTGCGGCGTAAAGAATTAATCAACTCCTCGCATATACAACTCTAGGTGTAAAGAATCGAAGTCAACAACCTTTGGCCGGAATAAAAATCGAACAAAATGTCGACAATTGAATCATTACGGCCGAGGAAGAGGATAATTCATATCGGTCGTAAATCGATGAAAATTAAGTCGAACGTGATCCTTGATGGCCGAGAAAGAAAAATTCACAAATAAACTGGCCGAAAAGGTCATAATATGGCGTAAAAACAAATGTTCAGAAATTTATCGGCCGTAAAACAATTCGATCGTGAAGTTTCAGCCGTAAAACTCAGATTAAATTTGCCAGCCGCAAAATATAAGCAAAGACTTTTGCGGTGTACAAGATTTTTCAAAATTATTAAAACCGAAAGAGGTCAAATCAATAATAATTTTACGGCCGCAAAACCATGATATCAATTCTCGGCCGTAAAAAGAAAGATCCGGATGAAGTGAATTTCGACCGTAAAGATAAAAATTGTCAATTAAGCCGAAATGAGATCACATCGGCCGAGATGATCTCAACATGATTGACCGTAATGCAAAATAGGGTTTCGGCCGAAATAAAGTCGAATGAAACTTGAGAATATTACCCCAACTCTTACGTCGACAATTGAATCATTACGGTCGAAAGTGAATTAAGAAGATTCTTTACGGCCGTAAAACAATGAAATCAGATCAAATAGAACAAACCACTTTGGCCAAAACAAAATCAAATTCATGGCGTAAAACAACGTTCGGATAAAAATATTACGGCCGTAAAAATTGAAAGTTTAGAACTCAGAAATCATTCATTGCGAGGCCGTAAAATTAATAAAGCCGACACATTAAATCAAAGTCGTAAAACCATAAGTCGACAGTGTAATTCGAAAAATCCAATCGGCGTCGGATTTTAGACCGAAAGTAGACAAATTTAAAAAATTATCGTGACCTTTATCTGCAAAAGAAAAAATGTCAGTTTATTCACAGAAATAAAAATAATTAAAATAAATAGTACATATTTACAGAGAATTTATTTACACTTTATTTACATCTCCTAATAATCCATAAAAATTAGAAATTAATTAATAAAATATTCCCCGGCAACGGCGCCAAAAACTTGATGCGTTGAATTTGTAACAATAAAATTTGCTAGCAAGTGCACTAGTAGCTCAAGTAATATAATAAAAAGGAGTAAGAGTGTCGAACCCACGAGGAATATTATTAATTCAATATCTGAATTTATAAATTAATAAAAGAGGAAAAACATGGATTTTTGGAAAGAGATTTTATGAAATAAAATAAAGAAAATAAGATAAAAATAAGATAATGGTGTTGAAGTTAGGCCTTAGGATGAAAATAGATCAGGATAAATATTTGAACCGTAAAAGATAAATTTAATCTTTAAAGATGGATTAGGAATTTTCCCAAGTTATTAATTTACAAGATTAACATCACAGAGTCCACAAACTGATAATTCTGCTATTTAATCCGGCAAATCAAACTATCCTAAATTTAATCAAACCTAAAGTCCCACAAACTGGTATTCGTCAGATAAGATTAAAATTAGGATGCATTAATATGAAAATCCTAGACAATTAATCACTCCACAAACTGGTATAGATTAACAGACCACATAAACTTGATTCTCCATACACTAGTTATCAAATTTATGTCAATTATTAATTTCACATAAAATCAATTAATTTAATTAATGAATTCTGAAATTAAATAGTCCACAAACTGGTAATTACTCAACTCAGAAATCTAAGTAATTAAATTAAAAGCATTAAGCACAATTAACTAATTGATCAGAAAAGATTAAAACAAATAATATAGGGTCTAAATAGTTTCTCTTCAATAATAATCTCCTAACATGAAATAAATAAAAATATGGAGTTCATCCTAGAAATTATGAAGAGATAATAACAAAATAATAATAATTGGAAGAATTACACCCAAATGGATAAAAGTCGATGCTTCGGATCACGGGCAGACAGTCGGGCAGCCTCTCGGACTTGATCAGGGTCGCGATCAACTTCCAACCGTCGCACCTCTCTCCTCTTGGTCGTAGCCTGCAGAGCTCACGACTCGCCGTGGAAGAAACCTGAACTTCAGAGCACGAATTGAAACGACGGATTCTTCACGTATTTATAGGGTGCGGACGGCCTTCAATTTGATCTCGGTCGTGACATCGTACGGTTGACTTTAAAATTATGAGATAAACTCGACCAAAGATAAATCCTTTTATCATTACGCCCAAAGATAAATTATTTTTATCTTTACTCCCTTAGAATCTCGGCCGTAAGGAAAGAACTAAATCTTTACTCCCAAAGAGATAAAATTCCTTTTACTCCCTCCAAATCTCGGCCGTAAGGAAGGAATTTAATCTTGTTACGCACAAAAGATAAAATCATTCAATTGTTACTCCTTTTGAATCTCGGCCAAATTCATCTTCATGCCATTACGCCCAAAAGATAAAATTCTTTTATCTTTACCCCTTCAAATCTTAGCCGTAACAACGAAGATTTCATATCATTACCCCCTAGAAATCTCGGCTGTAAGGAACTATTTTCTTTGAATTTCGACAGTATTTTGAATTTTCCTGCAAAATAATTATTCAAGTTTAATTAATCCATCCACAATTAAAATATTCAGAGAATTAATAATTAAAATTAATAAATCCGGAATTACGATTAAAAATGTCTAAAAATGATGCATGCCATAATTAAATTATAGAAAAATTAATTAAAATAATAATCTAAAATATGTTATATTTTGCATGCATCAATTGACTCATGATTTGCTCTGCGTATCCATGACTCTTGATTATGAAGCTCTGCTTAACTGTATGACACATGATTATAGAGGGATACGTATTGACTCATGATGAGTATGTGCAATGACACATGTGTGGAGTTTAACTATGAATATCATGATATCTTGAATAATTTATATTTATGTAAAAGTTCATATGATTTGAAAAGTTACGTGAAATGAGTTATGCTTTAAATATTTTCTCATACGAAAGAAATGTGGTTATTTAAATGTTATATGCACTCGTATTGTTCCCCTATGTTGTACATTTATTTCACTCACTGAGCAAACGATTGTTGCTCACATTACCCTTGTTGAATTTTTCAGATAATTATAAGTTATTGAGTTAAGTCAACTCGAAGCTTGCCTTTGATGCATATAGAAGAGGTCGAGCCGTTGGAGCACTTTTATTTCTCTCCACTTTCATTTTAAAAAAGCATGCATGTAATAGATAAACTCGAGAGTTGTACTAGAGTTTATTAGAATCATTTTGTAAGGTTGTATGAAACTTGATCCTGTGGGGTTATATGTGAAATGGTTTGTGGAAAAAAAATATATAATGACCATATGCGATGTCATATCTTATAGTTTTTTTTAAAACTTTGATGAATATATATCCATCTTTTGCATGTGTTGACTAATAACACAAGAAAGTAAGATAGGGATGTTTTGTCGATTTTATTTTTGGAATGGCTAAACGTAACTAAAATTTATGATAATTGAGATTAACACTTAATCACGGAGTTGGGTGTGACACTAACGAAACGATTTTAAGTTTTCACGATGATTTTCGTAAAATCGATATTTTTTATTTAACACCAATTCACTTCCCTCTTGATATCTTGTGATCCTACATATTTATCTATTGCTTTTGTATTGGGTTGCAAAGCTTATGAAAAAAATTGCTTCTCCATGTATTTATCCTTCTAATAATGAGTACACAAAAACAACGACGTGCATGACGAATGATGTACATGATGACATTGGTGCACATGAACTTAGAAACGTTAAAAATGTTTTATCTTCTTTCATAGTAAAGTTGTTATAGTCATTGCATTGTTTATCTTTGAATAACGATGCAATACATTTTTCACATTTACAATTTTTTTATTTAACTATCATGGACAAAATTTAGAAGTGTACAATTACTAAATGACAAGAGGATAGTTTTGGTAACATAACACATGACGATTATCAACAAGAAATTTTGAATGTTGAAAAAAAGTAGGAATAGTTTCTTCTAGCTACAAACAAAGAAGAATAGTAGTTGTTTCTCTACCACTGAATTATTTATTTTCTTAATAGGTAAATGATAAAGTAAATACTTAATTAAAATATTTGATTGATTATTATGCTATTGCTACCATATGATGATTATATATTTTTAACACACACAACCAAGAATGTTTCACAATTATTATACATTGTTTTCATATTAGTTAATTTTCTTAATGTTTAATCAATGTTGTATAACTCAAAAAAAAATTGAAAAAAATAATTATATTATATAGTACAATGATATAAATTTTATTTTAATGATCTATTTTATTTCATAATTCAATGAAACAACAATCTACTACCTCCTAATTTTAACAAAAAAATTGCATGAGAATATTACTATTCAAATACATCGCTCTCTAACTAATTTGAAAATAAGATGTCAACGTCAAGTTTAGATGTCCGAATTTCCAACACCCAGAATGAGAAGGAAAATCCAAAATTAATTTTTATTCCTTCTTTTCAATTCCAACTCATGGGAATTCATGGAACCTCTCAACTCCATATCTTTTGGGAATTAGGAAACACAATTTCCAATTTTGTTTATTTTTATTCCCAATTCACATTTCACTTTTTTCATTTCATCATTCCCTCACATCTTTAACTCCAACTTGCGGTGGTGTTTTCTTCCTTGCTATGGGTTACAATAGAGGCTTAAGGGAAGGACCTTAAAGGTGCTTAAAACCTGAGGAATTCGAGAGGAAGGATGAATGACTAAATCTAGGAGGAACTCAAAGAAGGAACGACTAAAACTACTTTAATGGGATCTAAGACATGGGATGTGATTCGTGAGAGTGGAAGCATGTTTTAAGGACTAAAGTTGGGGTAGGCCCATGCTAGTACTTGGGTGGTATAAAAGTTTCTTAGCACTTATTGTGGAAGGTTAGTTTTGTCAAGCCTTATAGTAATTTGTTTGAATGATTTATATACTAAACGTTTGTTGACTATACTTTCACTACAAGAAATAGATTAATTATAGACAACACGGATGTGCCTCTACAGCGGCACTAAAATTTTTAGTGACTAATTAGTGCCGCCATAGCGCCACAAGGAGCACGATGCAAACATTCGGGTGCCAATCACGTCGCCGTCGCACCATAAAACCTCGATGCTATTAGCATAAGAAGACGCTATCATGACACTTTTTGCCAATGCTTTTAGCGTTGCACGTCGGCGCCAAAGCGACGACAAGTTGTGTGATGCTATGGTGGTGCTAAATCTATTTTGACGCTATTCTCACGTAAGTGCAATCAACATGTCGCCCTTTCCTTGTCACATGTGGCGTTATTTTGACGCTATCTTGTGATGCTGTCGTGACGCTATTGTGGCATTAATGTGCAACGTTACGCCAATGCTATATGGTGACACCAATGTTATACATGATCGATGCTATGTGATGCTAATTATGATAATTGGCGACGCTAATCAATTGCTAATGTCGACATATTTCTCAACCATATTACCCTTATTCTTATCCTTCCCTGATGCGAGAATTGCATGCCAAAATACTAGCAAGTATACTAGGCTGAATCAAGTAATAAAGAGTAAGTACGAATGTCGATCCCACGAGGACTAATGATTTAAACTTTTCTGATCTAATGACTTATAGTGCGGAAGTTAATTTCACATTGTGTTGTGAAAGGAAATTAAAAGACGAAAATTAATCAGAAATAGAGAAAGAAGGATGTGCCTTAATTCAGAGAAGAATTCAATATGCGATGAAGTTAGGGTTTAGACCTTGTATCCCACTACAAGAAAATAGCTTATTACAGACGGTCAAAACCGTCTGTAATTTGTCCAGAACCGTTAGAAATGACATTTTCCGATAATTTTTTTGACAGATAGCGTTCGTGCGAAAATGAGGCATCGCAAATGATTTGCGACGGTTATTTCTGAACCATCGACATCTTCGACGGTCTAGCTGGCGGGCGCGACCGTCGAACGTTGAAGATTTAAGATGATTTGAGCCATCGATATGTATCGACGGTTTGAACTATCGGTACTATCGACGGTTCAAACCATTGAAAACTCTTATCGACGGTTTAAGCTGTCGACTCAACAATTGATTTTCGATGGCTCAAACCGTCGTTAATTTTTTACGGTTAAAACTGTCCATGCTTAGCGACGGTTGAGACCGTCTATAAGCTTGCATGGACGGTTAGAACCAATAATTAAAACATAATTAGGTTTCTGTGATGAAAAGATCGTTAATAATATAGGCTTCGCTTAAGACAACCTAACTATCATGATTATCAATAGATAAAAGATGTTAAACAAATCAACTTTTAATCTACGATAATAATGATGCTTTCAGATGCAGACCTATGTTATTAAATACTGAAACTAGTCAGATAATAATTCACAATTTATGGCTTTAAATAGATGACCAATAAATTGACCTCAGAATCGGCCCAAGTTGAGTCTAGAAATCTAGCACGCAGAGTACTCGGCTCAGGTCATTGGACACGACCAAAGTTGCGTAGACGCCCGGCCCGAGTTGATCAAGCCCGGCTCGGGTTCAGTGTAAAACATATTCTGACGATATTTGATCGATTATCATGCATAAAATTCACACGCAATTATTGCAAAATAGATAATAATAAACATGTAAATCTATCCGACTATGATAAAAGCATTAAGCAAAGGCTAACTTTGGTTCACAGAAGTTTAAAATTTAAAATAATACAAGAGCAAAACTAGAATAATCACTACAAGAATTTTGCGACGGATATATCCGTCGCAAATATGCCTTTGCGATGGATTTTTTGACGGATAGCAAGTTGTTAGAAATTTTGTCATCGAAAAAAATTATCGACGGTCCTCAAATGTCCCTTCAAAAGTTTTGACGGATAACTTGCATTCAAAATTTTCTATGGATATAATCCATCGAAAGTTTCAAAGGAAAAAATTTCCTTCAAAATTTTTGACGAATTTTGCCGTCGAAAGTTCCTAATCGGGATCGGAGGAGAGTGTTGGTCCCCTCATAGGTTCCGACGGGTTCTCCCATCGATAGTTCCGACGGGAGCTCTCCCGTCGAGATCTTCGATGGGTTAAGGCTTCGGCGCCGAAGCCTTCGACGAGCGCTCTCCCGTCGTAACCTTTGACGGGTGTCACCGTTGAAGGCTTCAGTGGATTGCGATGGATACGTCCGTCGAAAAAGTATTAAAAATATTAAAAAAATAGGCCGTTTGCTGCCGGATTGGCATTGGCAACCGATCCGGAGCAAGCGGCCGGAATCGAGATAGAGAGAGAGAGGGAGAGGGAGAGGGGGATGGGGAAGCGGTCATGGACACGATCCGCCATCCGGGGGCCGGATCGACCATCCGCGCGCCAGATCCAACCGCCTGCGAGCCCGATTCACTGCCTACGAGCCGGATCCGGCCGCCGCCCGCGAGCCGGATCCGTCGCTTCCGCCATGGGAGAGAGAGAGGGAGAGGAGGAGAGATAGAGAGGGGGAGAACGAGTAGGAAAGGGGAAAGTGGGAGGGGGTAATATATGGAGAGAGGAGGGTGCGGGAACGAGAAGGCGGAGGGGGGAAAATTAGGCGAAAAAATATTAGAATTTACGACGGGTATATCCTTCAAAATTATCGAATGATATAATATCTGTTGATAATTCCGAAGGAAGTACCCATCGATAAATAAAATAATAATATTTTTATTAATATTTATATAAAACATTATAATATTATATTAAATACATATAATTAATATCAATACATATACTATTAATAATGTTTAATAATAAATTATATATATTGATAATATTTTAATTACCGATAGGTATTTTCGAAGGCATTATCCTTCGATAATTATCGACGGGTAACGTCTTCGAAATTATCGACGGATGTCAAATCCTTTAGTAATTTCGAAGACATTATCCTTTGCTAAATAAAATAGTGATATATTGTTTTTGTCTATAATATAATACATCTCTCTTCCATTTACTTAAAATATTTATAATATAATATTATATTACTAATGTTTATAATCATATGTATTAATACATATAATTAATATCAATACATATACTATTATTAATGTTTAATAATATTATTATATATAAAAATATTGATAATAAATTATACTATTTTGATTACCGACAAATATTTCCTTCAAACTTGTCGACGGATGTTAATCCTTCGATAATTTTGAAGGCATTACCTTTTGGTAATTACCGACGGGTGACGTCCTTGGAGATTATCAACGAATGCTAAATCCCTCGATAATGTCGAAGGCACTATCCTTCGGTAAATAAAATAATAATATATTATTAAAATCTATAATATAATACATATCTCTCTTCCATTTTTATATAATATTATATTACTAATGTTTATAATCATATATATTAATACATATAATTAATATGAATACATATAATATTATTAATGTTTAATAATAATATTATATATAAAAATATTAATAATAAATGATATTATTTTAATTATCGACGGGTAATATCTTCGAAATTATCGATGGATGCTAAATTCTTTAATAATTTCGAAGGCACTATCATTAGGTAAATAAAATAATAATTTAATAATAAAATACTGAATATATACTTATATTATATTACATATATATTATTATAAATATAACTACCGATGGGTCTAGTCTTCAGAATTATCGACAGATTTAAGTCCTTCGATAATTTTGAAGACTATACATGTCGGTAATTTATCGATAGAGATTTTTCGTCCCTAGTAACGAAAGACTTTTTGATCTTCGGTTCGTCAATAAATGCGAAAGATTCATGTCTTTTGAAAAATGTCCATCGTAAATCAGTCATTTTAATCGGTCGTTATCTTGTAGTGAATTCAACAAGAGGAGTGTATTATTCCATAAATGGATCTCAATTTTTTTATGCTTACATATCATAAAATACATATAATTGTTTCTTTTATATGCTATTTTTTGTGAACATGAAGTTAAATGCTTTGTTAATTAATACTTGTGCCTACAGGAGGATTTTTTTTCTTGTGTTGATCTCATGTAGGTACATGATCAATTAATGCGCGTGTGCAACCATATTGCTTGAGTGACGTGGGCACTGGATAAGTATTAGTTATTACTATGTTGGGTCTATATTTGAGACTACACATTGTGTTAAAGCACTATGTTGGATGCTTATTATGTGTTATCTATTGTATCTATTATGATACTGTATTGTTATTTTTTTATTATCATCAAACATCCACATTTACATACTTTATAACTTTAGCTTTTTTATTTGTCCATAAATGAAAATTATCAATAAATGAAAATTATTAAAGAATTTTCATCATGTCCTTCCAAAAGATTTCTCCAAACAACAAGAGAATGACTCTCACATCGATTTTCTTCCAAGGGTATCCCCATCTCCAACGTTCCTCACTAGATGACATATGTGAAAATAAGAACTAAAGAGATAGACCAACGACCTCCTAAAAAAGGGATTATTGACCCAAATGTCTCATCTTGAAGTGCACAAATTTTGTTCATTAAAAAGGACCATTCTCAGACTATCTCAGTTACAGAATAATGAACAAAGCAAGAGCCAGAGCAAGTAAATGCTTTCACATATAAATGATTTATTTGACCAATTTTCAAGTCTTCAATGCTCTCCAAGATTAATCTATGGAGTGATTATAACAAACTCGGAGTTGCTAGATAAAGCATTATAAAATAATTAGCGTAAACAAAAAAATCACATTAATTCATAATATATCAATTTGTCGATCTCCTTATATCACATCAAATCATAGTAATTTATCATAATATTGATTATGATATATATTATATTCATCAATTATTATTATCAATGATTGATTTAAAGATTATTGATTCTAGAATTTAGCAAATTGTATTGATTTTATTATTATCTACTATGAATATTATTTTATTATGTTGGAGCAAAGTTTTTATGCTTATATAATTATGTTTTAATGATACAAACCTCAAAAGATTAGAATTATATTTAAAATGTCGAAAATGTTTAAATAGAAATGAGTTGCTTCATGCATTAAAATTTCGATTAATATTTGTTTATGTTCCCACGAGATTTAGATTAATAGGTGAATATAAAAGTTATAGATAATTCTCTTATCTTTCTAGAGAATCAAATATCATCTCATTTGAATACTGTTATGAAAAGTTATGTATAAGAGAGTAAATGTCTAAAATGTTTTATTTGAATTGGATAATTTTGTTTACTGAAATTTGAATCAACATTTGACTGTGATCTCATTAGATTTTGGATGAATGATAAATATCAAAATTGTAGATAATTATGTTAGATTTCCATAAAATAAAAAATCATCTCATTTAGATTTAAAATAGTGCAAAACGGTCGATCAGTCAGCGTGCAGAATGCACTATAACGATCATATTTTAGCCTCAAAATTAGGAAACGAGCCCCAACTACTAAATGAAGTTAAGAAGGCTATAAAGAGGACCCGAATGTGTAGGAATGATTAAGACCTCCAAGAAAAAGTGAGAAGAACATTGTGAAGTCCATTTGAGCTCAAAGTTGCAAATCCTTCATTTCTTTTTTCTCTCTTCTCTTCTTGTGAGTTTGATATGATAAAAGAGAAACATTTTCTTATTGATTTGAATGCGAGCTCCTGTGTAGAAGAGATTTTATTTTACCTCTCGGATTAGAGAAAAAATAAGCTTCATAGGAGGAGAGGTGCGCCTTACCTCTTAAAGCGGATAAAAGGTGGTGTGGTGTAACGGGTTTTTTATTTGCCCTATTTGAAATGAAGGACGGGTGCTTAGTGGAATCTCCGATGATCTCGAGATCAAGAAGTCGGAGCGGAGACGTAGGCTAAGGTGTGACCGAACCTCGTCAACAAATCATCTTGCGTTCTTGCATTTGTTTTTTTCTCTCATTCTCCTTTCTACTTTATTATGCATGTGTTATGATCGCTATTGTGTTGATTTAACATTAACGAATCGACTTTAAACTTCTGCGATAATTTTCGTAAAATTAGTATTTTCGATTTAACACCAATTTACCCCCCTCTTGGTGCCTTGTGATCCTACATATTTATCTATTGCTTTCGTATTGGGTTGCAAAGCTTATGAAAAAAATTGCTTCTCCATGTATTTATCCTTCTAATAATGAGTATACAAAAACAATGACGTGCATGACGAATGATGTCCATGATGACATTGGTGCACATGAATTTAGAAACATTAAAAATGTTATATCTTCTTTCATAGTAAAGTTGTTATAGGCATTGCATTGTTTATCTTTGAATAACGATGCAATACATTTTTCACATTTACAATTTTTTTATTTAACTATCATGGACAAAATTTAGAAGTTTACAATTACTAAATGACAAGAGGGTAGTTTTGGTAACATAACATATGACGATTATCAACAAGAAAATTTGAAAGTTCAAAAAAAGTAGGAATAGTTTCTTCTAGCTACAAACAAAGAAAAATACTAGTTGTTTCTCTACCACTGAATTCTTTATTTTCTTAATAGGTAAATAATAAAGTAAATACATAATTAAAATATTTGATTGATTGTTATGCTATTGCTACCATATGATGATTATATATTTTTCAACACACCCAACCAAGAATGTTTCATAATTATATACATTGTTTTTATATTAGTTAATTTTCTTAATGTTTAATCGATGGTGTATAACTAAAAAAAAATTGAAAAAAATAATTATATTATATAGTACAATGATATAAATTTTATTTTAATGATCTATTTTATTTCATAATTCAATGAAACAACAATCTACTACCTCCTAATTTTAACAAAAAAAATTGCATGAGAATATTACTATTCAAATACATCGCTCTCTAACTAATTTGAAAATAAGATGTCAACGTCAAGTTTAGATGTCCGAAATTCCAACACCCAGAATGAGAGGGAAAAGACAAAATTAATTTTTATTCATTCTTTTCAATTCCAACTCATGGGGATTCATATCTTTTGGGAATTAGGAAACACAATTTCCAATTTTGTTTCTTTTTATTCCCAATTCTCATTTTACTTTTTTCATTTCATCATTCCCTCACATCTTTAACTCCAACTTGTGGTGGTGTTTTCTTCCGTGCTATGGGTTACAACAAAGACTTAAGGGAAGGACCTTAAAGGTGCTGAAAACTTGAGGAATCTAAGAGGAAGGGTGAATGACTAAAGCTAGGAGGAACTCAAAAAAGCAAAGGAAATGACTAGAACTACTTTAACGGGATCTAAGATATGGGATGTGATTCGTGAGAGTGGAAACATGTTTTAAGGATTAAAGTTCGGGTAGGTCCATGCTAGTGCTTGGGTGATATAAAAGTTTCTTAGCACTTCTTGTGGAAGGTTAGTTTTGTCAAGCCTTACAGTGATTTGTTTGAATGATTTATATACTAAACATTTGTTGACTATACTTTCACTACGAGAAATAGATTAATTATAGACAACACAGATGTGCCTCTACAATGGCGCTAAAATTTTTAGCGACTAATTAGTGTCGCCGTAGTGCCATAGGGAGCATGACACAAACATTCGAGCACCAATCACATCGTCGTCTCGCCATAACACCTCGATGCTATTAGCATCAGAAGACGCTATCATGACACTTTTTGCCAATGTTTTTAGCGTCGCACGTCAGCACCAAAGCTACGACAAGTTGTGTGATGCTATAGCGGTGCTAAATCTATTTTGACGATATTTAGACGCGAATGAGATTAACATGTTGCCCTTTCCTTGTCACGTGTCACATTATTTTGACGCTAAGGCGATGCTATCGTGACACTATTGTGGCATTAATGTGTGATGTTACGCCAACGCTATATGGTGACACCAATGTTATACATGATCGATGTTATGTGATGCTAATTATGATACTTGGCGATGCTAATCAATCGCTAATGTCCACATATTTCTCAACCATATTACCCTTATTCTTATCCTTCCCTGATGCGAAAATTGTATGTGCAAAATACTAGCAAGTATACTAGGCCGAATCAAGTAATAAAGAGTAAGTACGAATGTCGATCCCACTAGGACCAATGATTTAAACTTTTTTTTATCTAACGAGTTATAGTGAGGAAGTTAATTTCACGTTGTGTTGTGAAAGGAAATTAAAAGATGATAAGAAATAGAGAAAGAAGGATGTGCCTTAATTCAGAGAAGAATTCAATACGCGATGAAGTTAGGGTTTAGACCTTGTATCCCCTGGTTTGCTCTTTAATTAACAATTAAAACATAATTAAATTTCTGTGATGGAAAGACCGCTAATAATATAGGCTTTGGTTAAGACAACCTAATTATCATGATAATAATAGATAAAAGATATTAAACAAATCAACTTTTAATCTACGATAATAATGATGCTTTCAAATGCAGACCTATGTTATTAAATACTGAAACCAGTCAGATAATAATCCATAATTTATGGTCTCAAATAGATAATCAATAAATTGACATCGAAATAGTAAACCCGGCCTGGGTTGAGTTTAGAAATTTAGCGCACAGAGTCGCTAGACGCGGCCTGAGTTGCGTAGATGCCCGGCCCGGGTTCAGTGTAAAATAGATTCTAATGATATTTGATCATTATCATGCATAAAATTCACACGCAATTATTGCAAAATGGCTAATAATAAACATATAAATCTATCCAGTTATGATAAAAGCATTAAGCAAAGGCTAACTTTGGTTCCCATAAGTCTAAAATCTAAAATGATTCAAGAGCAAAACTAGGGTTCAACTTCAGACTTCCCCTAATGATAAAACTACTTCATAGACAATCATTTTGACATCAAGACGAGAAAGATAAGCATGAAAGTTGTACTAAAAGTTACAGGAGGGACTCACAAGAGTTGATTGATGCTTCTGCTTCGCTCCTCGATCGAGTGGACGTCGTAGAAGATCGCCGAAATGTATGGAGAAAACCTCTAAAATGCACAACACAATAGCAGCAGCGATGGACCTCTCCTCAGCGGCTAGGGCACAAGAATTCATGAGCGTATGATGCCACCAAAGCCTCCTAGCAGTAGTATTTATAGGGAAGAACGTTCCCCTATGATTGTATGCTGTTTTAAGATGTTAACTTCGTATTAAATAAGTAAAAAATTCAAGCTGTCTAATAATATAACGTCTGATAAGCAAACCCGGCCCGAGTTCGATTGTCGTGCATAGTCCAAGTCGGGTTTGTAATCACGATCCGCCCAGCCCAGGTGTAATGATGACCCGACCCAGGTTCTTCTACAAAATAGCGATCCATAGTGTTTTATGTTTCGATTTTCATGCTCTTTCGGTCCACTCGCTCTGCACCTCCTAATTGATAATCTTGAGATCAAAATAAATCAAATGTGGGTAGCTTTTGACTTAAACAATTTTTAGAAATTAAATAAGAAAATAGATGCATGCCATGATAAAATTACGAAAAATAACTTAAATTATGCATGAAAAATATGTATAAAATTGCATGCATAATTCCCTCCCAAAAGTTGAATCATATGATTACTTAGAAAAAAGTTCAAATGACTAGTTAATTTTTCATACATTCGAAGATTCAAAAGTCAAGAGTTGGCATTTTAGATCAGTTAAGGACTTGGCATCCGCCCAATGGAATTGGAAATTACATTGACCCAAATGATCGAACAATCTTATCCGATCTAGATGATCTTGTGAAGTTTCTCTAGAACTTTCGTACCTCTGAATGCTTGAGAAAAAATGAACTATTACTTTTCAAATAGGAAACAAACAAAGATCAAGTCATTTGATCTCTAAATTACTCAAATGATTTATAATACTAATTAAGAATGGTCCCATAAAACTTGATTGGTTCTATTATAATCAAAAGATAAAAAGTAGGCTATGATTGGTTCTATTATAATCAAAAGATAAAAAGTAGGCTAAGAAAGATAGAAGTTGAAAAATGTAGATAGTCACTGTCTATGCTCATGTAGAGGAGAATTAAAATGATGATAATTTTAATGGTGATAGGTGGTGGAACTAAAGGTAAAAGTGAAGCTACACGACCTAATGAAGATAAAACATCATGACTTGTTCTTGTTGTCAGGAGTCACTCCATCCCAAATAATAATCACTACAAGAATTTTGCAAGTTTGCGACAGATATATCCGTCGCAAATATGCCTTTGCAATAAATTTTTTGATGGATAGCAGGTTGTTAGAAACTTTGTCGTTGGAAAAAAATTTATCGACGGTCATCAAATGTCCCTTCAGAAGTTTTGACGGATGTCTGTGACAGATAACTTACCTTCAAAATTTTTTACGAATATAATTCGTCGAAAGTTTCGAAGGAAAATCTTTCTTTCAAAATTTTGAATGGATTTTGCTGTCGGAAGTTCCTAATCGACTACCGGAATCGGAGGAGAGTGTTGGTCCCTTCGCAGGTTCCGACGGGTTCTCCCGTCGATAGTTCCGACAAGAGCTCTCCTGTTGAAACCTTCGATGGGTTCGACCAGTCGAAGGCTTTGGCGGGTGCGACCCGTTAAAGCCTTCAATGAGCACTCTCCCATCGTAATCTTCGACGGGTTGTGACGGATATATCCATTGAAAAAGTATTATAAATATTAAAAAAATAGGTCGACTGCTGTTGGATCGGCGTTGGCAGTCGATCCAGAGCAGGTGGCCAAAATCAAGATATATAAAGAGAGAGAGGGACAGGGAGAGGGAGAGGGGGATGGGGAGGCGGCCATGGACGTGATCCGCCATCCGGGCACTAGATCGGCCACCCGTGCGCTGGATCCGGAAGCTTGCGAACCCGATCCGCCTCCCGTGGCCGCTTGCGTCGGATCAGCCGCCCACGCGCCGGATCCACTGTCAGCGAGCCGAATTTGTCACCTGCGGCTGGAGTCGACAAAGTGGAAGAGGGGGAGTCGCCGCCGCTGTGGGAGAGAGAGAGAGGTGGAGAGATAGAGAGGGGGAGAACGAGTGGGGAAGGGGAAAGTGGGAGGGGGGTAATATAGGGAGAGAGGATGGCGCGAGAACGAGAAGGCGGAGGGGGGTTATATAAATTTTTTTATATAATATCGGTAAATAAAATAACAATATTTTTATCAATATTTATATAAAATTTTATTATTAAACATTATAATATTATATTAATACATATAATTAATATCAATACATATACTATTATTAATGTTTAATAATAAACATCCGTCGATAATTTAGAAAGTATTATTCTTCGATAATTACCGATGGATAACGTCCTTCGAAATTATCGACGAATGCCAAATCCTTCGATAATTTCGAAGGCATTATCCTTCGCTAAATAAAATAGTGATATATTGTTATTGTCTATAATATAATACATATCTCTCTTCCATTTATTTAAAAATATCTATAATATAATATTATATTACTAATGTTTATAATCATGTATATTAATACATATAATTAATATCAATACATATACTATTATTAATGTTTAATAATAATAGTATATATATAAATATTGATAATAAATGATACTATTTTAATTATCGATGAATATTTCCTTCGGTAATTATCGACGGATGACATCCTCGGAAATTATCGGCGGATGCTAAATCCTTCGGTAATATCGAAGGCACTATCCTTCGATAAATAAAATAATAATATATTATTAATATCTATAATATAATACATATCTCTCTTCCATTTTTATAAAATATTATAATATTATATTATATTATATTACTAATGTTTATATTCATATATATTAATACATATAATTAATATGAATACATGTAACATTATTAATGTTTAATAATAATATTATATTTATAAATATTTATAATAAATTATATTATTTTAATTACCAACTGGTAATATTTTTGAAATTATCGACGGATGCTAAATCCTTTAATAATTTCGAAGGTACTATCATTCGATAAATAAAATAATAATTTAATAATAAAATCCTGAATATATACTTATATTATATTATATATTATTATAAATATAATTACTGATGAGTATAGTTTTCAGAATTATCGATGGATTTAAGTCCTTCGGTAATTTCGAAGGCTATACCCGTCGGTAATTTATCGATGAAAATTTTTCGTCCATAGTATCGAAAGATTTTTTGGCCTTCGATAATTAAGAAGGATTTTCCTATCCGTCGTAGCTGCCGTAAAAAAACAATTCATGTCCTTCGGAAAATGTCCATCGTAAATCAGTCATTTTCTTATGGTGAATTCAACTAGAGGAGATGTATTATTCCATAAATGGATCTCAATTTTTTTATGCTTACATATCATAAAATACATATAATTGTTTCTTTTATATGCTAATTTTTGTGAACATGAAGTTAAATGCTTTGTTAATTAATACTTGTGCCTACAGGAGGATTTTTTTCTTGTGTTGATCTCATGTAGGTACACGATCAATTAATGCGCGCGTGCAACCATATTGTTTGAGTGACGTGGGCACTGGATAAGTATTAGTTATTACTATG
Organism: Pontederia crassipes; assembly: GCA_030549335.1. NCBI lineage: Eukaryota > Viridiplantae > Streptophyta > Magnoliopsida > Commelinales > Pontederiaceae > Pontederia > Pontederia crassipes. Next base: position 46,784,357 of record CM060190.1, read on the forward strand.
TTGGGTCTATATTTGAGACTACACATTATGTTAAAGCACTATGTTGATGCTTATTATGTGTTATCTATTGTATCTATTATGATAATGTATTGTCATTTTTTTTATTATCATCAAACATCCACATTTACATACTTTATAACTTTAGCTTTTGCATTACGTCTTAAAGATATAATATATAATCTTTATAAGTTTTCCGTTGACATCCACTTTTACTATCTTGATGAATAAAAAGATTAAAATGTAAGACAACCTAAAAACTTAGTTATAAGAGGAGGCTCCGATGATAAAAATCAAATTTGCATTACTACTAGCATGTACATACGGAGGAGAGTATTCAACTCCAGTGCATGCAGACTGAAAAATTGTTTAACTAATTGAGAAGTCTACGATCCATCATTTTTATTTTTATTTTCTTAGCTAGCTGGCGTCTAATAGTATCGTTCGTGCATGTATATATCAAAAAGTGTCACAATCTATTATTTTTTTCTTCAAGTATTTTTTCTTTTTCCTTTTGTTAATTAGAGTTACTGGCGACGATAATAAAAATCTACTGGGCAACTTGGATCGAAGCTTCCATGCAAATGCCACACAATTGAATCGACGGCAATTATCGACCTCCTTTCTTCCCACCTATTTTGACTTATCCCATTTGATAAGGATGCCGCTGTACGACGAAAAGGCACGAAGTTAATTGTGATGTAAATAACAAGAGAACGACGACCAATCAAATGCAACAAGTTGCAAGGCAATCAATGAATCTTGTCTGTTATTGCAAAAGCGGAACTTTTATTGAAACGTGGGAGGACGGAATAAAATATGATCGATCGGCCATATGAGTAGAACAACACAGTGTTCAATGTTACGAGAACTGCACAAGCTGGAATTGAAAATGATGAAGTAGAATGTGAAAGTATAATCTCATAAATTTACATGGAAAGCACATCAGGAAGCTCACCATGAACAAATGATATATCAGCGATTTAATGTTTTTTTTTCCTTCTCAGATCTCAAGAAGCCTGACAGTTGGGTGGCAGCTTCTACGGATCCACTAGTCATTGATGATGCATTATTTTACTTCTTAAAATTAATTTTCAAGTTGTTGACATTATATAAATAAATACGTTCATATATATCTATCTGTTAAGTGTAGGCTAATTAAGCAATGATTGTACTCCCACATAGTTGCTAAAACAAATTAAGACACTTGGAACATAGATTAAATATATAGTAGGCAAATGGCATGCAGTATTTAATTGGATGAAAAATAATTAGCACTGTTGATGCGACGCATAAGTCTTAATATTCGTAATGTGATACCGGCTACAGGGCCTGTGAAGCAATTAATTTAACCAAATATGTATGACTTGTTCAAATAGTTTGTCATATACCTTTTAAATTTTCTATTTTATCACATTTTTCTCCAATCGTTTTTCGTAATAAATGTACCCTCAAATTTACGTTTTGTACGCAACTATCATCTTTATCTATATATTGTCGTAGATTAAAGTAATGTTGTTTGTGCTCAATTTATTTATACTATAAAAATTAGATAAACATAAAAACCAAAATTTTAACATAAAATCTTATGAGAGTTTTTGAGTGTTTAGTATACTTATATTATTTTGATATTTATATATAATTGAGTATGAAAATAATGTGCATGGCAACTGCATGTAAGCATACAAAAAAATCATCATATTGCTTAATGCATATCTTAACTCATAATAAGACGTAAAGTGGATACTTTCACTACGGAGACAAGAAAGAGAATAATTTAGTTAGACAAAAAGTAGACAATAAGATTGAGAAACTAGCGCAGTTGAAGCCTCATTGATAATGAAATGTCTTTATTTCCTTAATCAATTGGGATGTGAACATATGAAGTGCAATGATTAATTAAATGATATCTTCTTAAGTCCTATGACTTTTAAAATTATCAATTTTATCAGAATTTATCTTTTCATTCCAATTTGAATATAAAATTAGTCAAATGGTTATATATATATATATATATATATATATATATATATATAAGATTTAATGTATGTGTTAAGTGCTTTATATGTGAAGCATATGTCAAGCGGTTTTTTTCATTGTTTACTTTATTTTTTTTATATCTTTCTTCATGAATAATTTAGATGTCATCGATTGCAACAAAAAATAGTTTTATAATGTAAAAGATTATAAAAAATCCGTATATATATTACGAAGGACAATAATGTACATAAGTTCGTAGAATTTTAATATATATGAATTTAATGATTGAGTAATACCCATTTGATAAAGTATTGTGTAACGCTTCGATCCCAACCGTTCATTTTAGATCAATGGTTTGGATTGATCGTTCACTCTCTCTTCTCTCTATCTAACTCTCACGATCGGCGACGAACGAACTTGGGCGATGATGGGGGCACGCGAATGGTAATGGCGATTGGGGCAGCGGTGATCGGAGGAAGTAGGAACGTTGCAATAGGGGGCCGCGGGAGCAGGAAAGCCAGTGACAACGCGGACTCAATGACATGTGGGCTCGGATAGACGACAATGGGATTGGATCAATGACACACGGACTCAGATTGACGACAACAACGCAAATCTAATACAGGGACGCAGATCGGGGAAGAGGGCCAGTTAATGGTGGTTGGGGCGATGAATAGGGCAGAGATTGGGGGCGGCAGTGATCGGAGGAAGTAGGAACGGCGTGATCGGGGGTGACGACGATCGGAGGAAGTAGGAACGCCGATGGTGGCATGAACTCGTCAACTAGTGGGCTCAGATCAATGATGATAGGCACTACTAGAAAAACGCAGATTACCGACTGTCCGGACCGTCGGTAATCAGCCCGAAAACCGTCGGTAACGCAATTACCGACGATTTTTCAGTCGGAATCGATCCGTCGAAAAAACGCTCGTCGCAAACGAATTTGCGACGGTTGAAAAAATCCGTCGAAAATATCGACGGTTCTAGCCGTCGAAAAAGTCCCCGGCGGTTCGACCCGTCGAAATTTTCCGACGGTTGCAACCGCCGGAAAAGTCCCCGGCGGTTCAAACCGTCGATATTTCCGACGGTTCCAACCGCCGGAAAAGGCCGGCGGTTCGAACCGTCGATATTTCCGACGGTTGCAACCGCCGAAAAAGGCCGGCGGTCAGAACCGTCAAAATTTCTGACGGTTGCAACCGCCAGAAAAGGCCAGCGGTTCGAGCCGTCGCAACTTTTCGACGATCGCAACTGTCAAAACTTTGGACGGATGTCACAACCGTCAATCTTTAGATGGTCGCAACCGTCGCAAATAATTTTTTAAATATAAAAAAATTAGCGGCCGGATCCGGCCGCCTGGCGTTCGGATCCGGCCGCTGGAGGTTGGATCCGACAGCTGGAGGCCGGATCCGTCGCCAGGCGGCCGGATCCGACAGCTGGAGGCCGGATCCGACCGCTGGAGGCCGGAACCGGCACGCCTGGCGGCCGATCCGGCCGCTGGAGGCCGGATCCGAACGGCCACGGCCGGATCCGGCCTCCGGCCGGCCGACAACAGAGAGAGACGCCGGCGCGGAGCGGGAGAGAGAGAGATACGCCGGCGCGGAGCGGGAGAGAGAGAGATACGCCGACGCGGAAGAGGGTCGCCGGCGTCCGGCGTGGGAGGGTCGCCGGCGTCCGACGCGCGGGAGAGGGTGCTCGCGGCCGGGAAAGAGAGAGAGGAGAGGAGGGAGAGAGAGAGGAGTGGAGGGATGAGGGAGAGAGAAAAGAGGGAGGAGGAATATATATAAAGGGAAAAAGTGGAAAGAAAGCGGGAAAAGGGAAAAAAAAGCGGGATAACGAAATTTTAATTACCGACGGTTTCGGCCGTCGAAAATGTAAATATTAAATATTTTTATAATTATCGACAGTTGTGACCGTCGAAAATATATTTAGTTATATATAATATTTATTTTTTATTTTACCGACGGTTTGAACCGTCGGTAATCGTTACCGACGATCAAAACCATCGGTAATTGCGACGGTTTAGACCGTCGCTAGTTATATTAATAAAATACTCTTTATATGATATTATTATACATTTACCGACGGTTACGACCTTTGGAAATTGCGACGGATTTTGCGACGGATGGATATCCGTCGAAAATATCGACGTTCCTAATCGTCGAAAAATTAAATAATAATATAATAAAAATCCGTCGGAAATCCGTCGAAAAAATTTAATAATAATATAAAAAATACATAATTTAATTTTTTTATTTCCGACGGTCATAACCGTCGGAAAAGTCGTCGGAAATTGGGACGGATGGATATCCGTCGAAAATATCGACGTTCCTAATCGTCGAAAAATTAAATAATAATATAAATTATTTCCGACGGTCATAACCGTCGAAAAATTCGTCGGAAACGGAACCGTCAAAAAATCCGTCGCAATTTGCGACGGATTTAGAACCGTCGGAAATTATCCGTCGGAAAATCGTGATTTTCTTGTAGTGAGGCTCAGATCGACGGCAGCAACATAGATCAGAGATGGGGACGCAGATCGGGGAAGAGAGTCGACGACAACACATGATGGCAATGGATGAGAGATCGACGGCCACTCGAGCCGCCGCAAGGTCGTGACAGCGGCGATCGGAGGGGGAAAAGGCGAAGAGGTGGCGGCGGAGACGATTGGAGGGGAGGTGGTGACAATGATCCAAGGGGAGAGAAAGAACAGAGATAGAGAGAAAAAATAATAAAATATTCGCAACCCTTGATATAAAATAAAGGGTCCAGATTAGAGTGTTACGCAATGCTTCACCAAATGGGTGTTAGACGTTTCGTAGGAATATCTTACTGCACATGTTTATTACCGTGTGAGTTACTCTTTAGGCCTTCTTGATACTTTTTTTCTCTTACATTAGAAAACTTAGATAATGAAAGATTTAAAGATGGTACATATAGTGGCACCGGAAATAAATGTTCACAGTTCATTCATATTTTTCTAGGTAGAATTATTTTCAAAAGGAAAACTGGAAACTGGCAGAAATAAATGATTTATATTTGATTTTGTTAAATATTATACAGCTCATTATACCAGGTCATGTGAGCCAGAAATGAAAAGAAGGAATGTGGATGAGATTTTTTTAAATTTTCCTGTGTATTTTTTCGGCAAATCATTAATACAAGAGCTTAGTCAGGAACTCGCCATAGATAAACTGCAATAATATGATCATCACCATGTACATGAATCAAAATGGGAGCTTGGATACGAAATAAAAAAAGGTCATCATATATATTAATACTTTTATTTCCTTTTTTGCCATAGTTTGGTTCTTTTTTTTCATTTTCTTCTACATCTCCACCCTTCGGATTCCAACATCATTTCTTTTCAGTGCATGCGCACCTATATTCAGAAATACGTAAACGTTCGATGAATTCGGATTGAGAAAATTGAATGAGAAACGATAACTTCGAACCGAGCATCAAATTGATGGAATTTGATAATAAAATGATATTTTAATTCGTGGACAAATTATGAGTTTAATTATCCACGTGATCAGTTTTCTGAATATTTGGTGGCAATTAAAAAAATATAACATTTTCGTCCTTTCCGAGATTTTGTTTTGTCGAGTGTTTAACGTCCAAAGAAATTGCAGAACGAGGTAGTGCGTTGAACTCCACCTCTTCTTTCTTCATGGAATCGGACACAACATATGTTAAATGAGGAAAGAGGCGTGCTGTGCTAAGCAGCCCGTGGAGCGTATCTTGGACTGTCGGATGTCATCCGACGGCCTTTCTTTTTTCTTTTTTTGTGTTCGTTCTCACATCCACCTAGTGGGATAAAGTTTTGTTATTGTTGTAGTGTTCGTTCTCACCTCCACCTCGCCCGCCTCCGTCCATCCTCCCCGCCCGCCTCCATCTGCTCCCTCCTCTCCGCCAGTCTCTGCCTGCTTCCTCCTCCCCGTTGCCTCCTCGTCGATCGCCGGCTATCGCGTCCTCATCCTCATCATCTCCAATCGTCTGTCGCGACGCCGCCTCTTTCTCCTCGACGTGTCCAACACTGTCGCCACCTCCTCCGCTTCGCCCTCGCCCTAGCCCTCCTCGGTGCCTCCAACGTCGTCGCCGACGAGATCGACGCCGCCGTCGCCCTGCGCCATCGCCGTTGAGATCGACGCCGCCGTCGCCCTGCACCATCATCGCTATCGCCGTCGAGATCGACGCTGTTGTCGCCCTCGCCCAACGTCGTTGCCGCCTTTGTTGCGCCGCCGCCGCCTCCACTTCGCCCTCGCCCTCCATCCAACGTCGAGATCGACCGTCTGTTGCGCTGCAACCGCCTCCTCCGGTACGCCCTCGCCCTTCTCGATGGCCGCCTCCGACAATGCCACCTCTGATCGATCTCAGCCGTCCAAGACACCATCGACAATGAAGATTAAAATGTCAAAAAAAATGTGCACCGTCGGATCTCGATCCGACGGCCCAAGATGTATTCCGCAGGCTGCTTAGCAACAGGGTGCTAAGCAGCGCCTCTTTCCTCATGTTAAATTGTTAATGCAAATTATTTATTCTACGCCAAATGGAGGTCTTGGCTTCATGATGATGTACTCCGCAGGCTGCTTAGCACAGGGTTCTAAGCAGCGCCTCTTTCCTCGTGTTAAATTGTTAATGCAAATTATTTATTCTTCGCCAAATGGAGGTCTTGGCTTCATGATGCGTTAGCGGCATCTTGAATGGTCTAAAAACTTTACACCATTGGCAGCATACGCGTCTGACATTTCTTGAGAGAAAGATCCCTCGATTCTTTATCGTCTTTTTGTATAAGGATGCTTCTGGCCACTTTACAAATAGTTGATGATTTTAACTTTTAAAAAAGCAAGGCATGTTTAAAGTGACGCATTTTCTTTTCTTCTTCTTATTTTCCTTTTGAGGTTTTCTACATATTTGACTTGATTGGATTTCATTATTTTAAAAAGTTGAACCTTGGCCATTTATTTCTGTTAAAATACTTACCTTTCGTTTTAGGCGAGCGAAAATATTCCTATACATTTCTTTTTCAATTATTTATAAAAATATTAAAAAATAAATATTATGTTATATATATAAGGCAATATTTAAGGGTTTACAGGGATATATATACTGCATCGATAGTGTACATATTAATTATATAATATGCTATTATATATTACTATACTTAAAGTTAACGTTTTAAATATTTTACAACTGAGATATTTGAACTGTCGAATGATGCTTATGTAGTTGAGATTAAATTTAATAAAATTTAAATCTCATCATATAATTATTAACCGGCCAAATGTATTAAATACAAACAGTTGTAAAATAAAATTAATTACATGCTACTTAACCTTGAAAATAAATAGAGATATCCAATAATATATACATACTCAATCAACCAACTATGCATTATCCCACAATAATATATATATATTACAATATTCCGAATAAAAATGGAAGAAATTATTTTACTCGCCACTGGCAGAGTTCTATCTATTTTCACCAAAATATAGAAGGAAAAAAAAAACTCGTCCATACTGACGCTTAAATTATGACATTGGCTCTTCACGATTGCTATTGGTCATTTATATGGGCCCTTAGGATATATTTAAACCTCCATTGGCTTTCTCCACACGTTGTTGATAGCTAGGATAACCGTAACATCAAGTTGTACACTTGACTGTTATATAATACAATATACAGGGAAAACAAACACAAAATTATAATTATAAAAAAATCTTTCTTATCACATAAATTATATTAATATTAAAAAAATCTGGCCAAGGGCCCTCCCAAACAGGATTTCGTTCCCAGTCGGCTACCTATTGATTTCCTATCAATTATTGTCACTCATCGCAATGTTTTTAAAGTTTATGAATAATTCTATAATCTTAATTTCCTTACCTATTTTCATATTTATACATGATTAAATAATTAAGCTAACAATAATTTAATACACATATCACTTTGAATAAATTTATCCTCCTTTTTATGGAGAGAGATTAAAGACACAAATACTGTCTATATTATTTTTTGTTAATGAATAATATTAATTTTTTAGGAAAAAAGTTGGAAATATAATATGATAGATTAGGCTGAAAATATGGAAAACTTCTCAGCATCCCATTTTTTTTCTCTGAGCACTCGTGTAGTACTGATTCCCTCAAAATTTGAAAGAAAATATAATTAGTTATTAAGAGTGTTTTTAGAAAAAAAATTAAGTGGATATATGTAGAACAGAGAGACTTGAACCGTTATGTTACTCTATCTTGTAAACAGAACGTCACGTTAGATTCCCGCAACTTGGGCGCCCGCTTTCCCAAACAAGGCGGGCGGCCTCGTAACACTGCCAAACGGAGGGGCATCTCCGTCACTTCCCTCCCACTTGCATTAATTTTAGAGCTTCCGAACCACCAAACCACTAGATTTTCCTGTCACGGGGAAGAAAAACCGCTAGATTCCCCGACACAACAGTGCCTGACATCATCTTTATGACGTCAGCAATTCTGTCCGTCCCACGTCCACCCACCACTCTCTCCTCCTTATCTCCATTCCCTCCGACTTTTCTTCCTTTGCATCACATTTCCACGCCCAGGCACAACATTATATAGAGACATTATATAGAGATCTCAAATTCATATCCTATGCTAAAATATCCATTATTCATCCGGCGAGTGTGAGTCGGTGGAGAGAGAGAAAGAGGGGGAGAGGGGGGAGGGGGAGAGAGAGACTACAGATCAAAAGTGGTTGATTCGAGTAGGAACTAGGAATACAAGGATGGACCAAAAGGGTCTGCTAACGGAGTTGATCAGAGGCCGCGAGGCGACGACCAAACTGCTGAAACGGGTGCTGCCTGCGCAGAACTCGCCGGTCCAGTTGCTGACTGAGGAGATCTTGGCCTCGTTCTCTAAGGCGATCTCTGTGCTAGATGCAACGGGTCAGCTGGCTGCAGCGGCAGCCGCGGACAGCTCTAAACTGAAGGTTGAAGTGACTACTTCTTGCTCCATCGAGGAGAAGAGTAAGAAGAGGAAGATGCAAACGCCTAGGGGAAACGGCCACAGGAGAAGGTAAAAAATAAAAGAAAGTTCTACTGGTGGGGCGAAAAAAGTTTTTTTGTTGTTTTTATATTTATGCTTAATCGCCGTGAAAGGAAAAGAGCAAGTAATTATTTTTCTTTGTTACAATAAATATCATGCACCCAAATTACGTCAAGCTCAGAAACATTTATATATGTCCATGCGCGCAAGTACAATGATTGATGATGCCCCCACCTAACTTTACTGTTCATGCTAAAGAACACTCCTTTCTTTCTAGAAAATAAGAACCCTCCTTTTGAAACCTTTATTAGTCAAGCTTTATGAAAAGAAATCTTTCTCCGGTTGTGAGATATTGTTAAATAATATGATTACGATTTGATTTCTTTTTCATTTACAGATCCAATGCACTCACATGTAAGCAACTAAAGAAGACGACGGAGGATGGCTACACATGGCGGAAATATGGTCAGAAGCATATCTTCGGTTCCGAATTTCCGAGGTTCCAAATCTTCCTTTTTTATTTTTCCTGGCACAAGTTGTTCTTTATATATTATAATTTTGGCTATAAATAGAAAATATCCTCCTTAATTTCCAACGTTTTACCAAACGATCGATTGACCTAAATACCGGTCCATATCCTTGCAGAAGCTACTTCAGATGCACTCACAAGCATGAGCGACATTGCCACGCGCTGAGACAAGTACAGCAGTCGGAGGAAGACCCCTCATTATATGTGATCACCTACTTCGGAGAACACACCTGCATGCAGCCCCACACAGCTTCCAATTCCCCTGGCCATAAAGCGCCCTACATCATCGATTTTGCAGCAAAGACGGCGTCCGGGGAATCTAATTTTTGTGATGCTCGTCAAGTGGAAGATGTTTTCCCCACTGCTCCTGCTGCTGCTGTTGCTGCTCTCCCCCAGCCGAAGCAGGAATGTGACGAGGAGGTGCTAAGTAGTATCACCCCAGGAACCTCCTCCTCCTCGGATGCTCTGACCTTCGACTGCCTCCCTGAATTAGAAAGTCCGATTCTGGCGGCGGCCGATTGCGGAGAGAGCCTCTTGGATCAACACCATGTGAAATCTAGTTGGGATGAGTTTGATGTTATCTATGTCGGCTGGGACCAGGATTAATTAATTAATTAATTACTAGAGCTGTTCAGTCATCAGTGTATAATACTCTACTATACTAGGAACCTGCAGATATGTTTTGTTAATACTCTCTGTACCTTCTATGTGATAATTTATGTAAAAAAGGGCGTGTCACTTCAAGCAGTTAAGGTTAAACTCTTTGTTTTTCTTCGAGAAACTGGTTTTAAAAATATGTTTATTTTATATGAATCATCATTAATTATGTTCATATTGAAAGAGGTGCATCTTAGTACATATGTTCTTTAGATGAAAAATTAATGTGCCCTTTCTTGAGAAGTTTTTAAGCACATAAATATGCTTTCTCTATATGAATTTATGAGGATTAGAACGACGGAAATGTTTCATATTTCATTTCCAAGTTAAGAAAATATTTGGATAATTTCCTAATATTGATACTTAAGAAAATCATAAATAATTCATCTTTTTTATTATGGAAGAGTGTTATTGCCAACTATAAAGAAACTGCGAGTGGACAAATATCTCTCTCTCTAAATATACCAATCTAATCCAATATCTCGACTTCCATTACTTGTTTATGCATAATATTTCTATTGAAATTAACAACGTCCTATTCTTTAAAATTAATGATATCTTCAAAATCTAATCCACTATCATGTCTTGAAGCTCTTAAAAATTCATGATCTTTATTGCCCACAATATTTCTAACATTTCGAGATCTAAATAATACGTACAAAGTTATGAATCTATACATCACGCATCACCTATCAATCTTAATGAATAATTTAAACAATCCATTTTTTATTGTACATGTTGATTTTTTTCTAATTCCATACGTAATGATGTTTCATTATTCCCCGATTATCTTATTTGTTTGATAAAGAAAGAAAACGATATATCATGACACTATTTTAGAGCAATTCTCATTTGCTACGTGATAGTATAGTTTTGATAATTGAATATTTTTATGAATTTTTCGACTGCACGTGACTTTCAATTTTGAATTTGTCCATTTTGAATTTAGTTTATAGTTAATTAATGGATAAAATGACATGATTGGTGATGAATAGCTAGTCAAGACGGAATATCTAGGGGTATTAAATATTTAAATCTTAATTGTGATATCTTGATTTAAGAAGTCTCCTAATATGATGTTTGCATAGTTCATCATTAAATAAGAATGGACAACCTACAATCATATTAAAACTTCGGGATTAATTTCAGTTATTTATTCAACGGGACACTATCAATGATAAAAAGTAAAAAAAAACCTATTAATTGTAACCTTTTATTTCAGAAGTTAATCATATTATAATAGCATAAGGCTTCAATATTATCAGTTTGTTCATTTTAAACATGACAGTTACAGAGATTGTAAAAAAATGGATATGAAAAGAAAACTAATTAAAATTTGGATAAGTTTAATGTTATGGAATAAGATTTCAAAGGTGAAAAAAGCATTTGATGCATTTCTTAGTACATGTGGACTACGCACATAAATTTTGTTACTATCGGAAATAAAATTTAAGTATATAAAATAGAATGACGTTTCTATCACCTTAGTTATGGTGGAAAATGATATCTAATGACAACCAATTGGTACACTGATATCTTTTTTTCTATCCAAAAGTTCAGCTTATATTCTGTCATGACCATCACGAATAGATACAGAGTTATATATATCAATCTTTGGGTGTGTGTCGAGCAAACTAAATAATAAATTGTTACTATTTTGCTTTTCTTCGAAATATATATTTTTTCATCTTCCTGGAGTGTAGGTTCTTTATTATTGCATAAATCTGAGCAGAGGAAGAAGAAGAAGAATTATGGGGGGAATATGTAACACTGCGTGAGTTTTGAAAAAAAAAAAGAAAAAAAAGAAAGGATAAACATAGTGTAAGGACCCGGACAAGATTAAATAAAAGATATTTTAATTAGTTATTTAGATTTAGAAAATTAGTATTTAATTTCTTGGAATTATTTAATTATGAAATTAATGAAAATTAGATAAGGAGTTGGAAATATAAGATGGATTTCGAGAAGAGTTAAAAATTCTTATAAGTATGATTATTTAAATTCAGATTTAATTAATCCTGAATATTTAACCAAGGGTTAATTAATGAATGACCAAAATTTTTTGTAAAAGAGTTCAAGGTCTAATAGGAGTGAAAATCAAAGCCTACCACTATAAATAGATATTAAAAGGTGGCTTGAAACTTCCTTTCAGCCAAACAGAATTTCTACACCACGAGCCCTACTTGGTCCTCAATTTTCACGCAAACTGAGGCATTCTAGAGAGCATGCGATGGCTGATTTCAAAGTCAACATATAGGATCTTTCAAGTGGTAGTCGCAAGTTTCGAGATGTGGACATGGAGTAATCACCGACTAAAGGTCGATGTTTGTGCAATCCTCCAGGGAAAGTTTTGCACTTAAATTTTCAATCAACTTAAGGTACGTAGGGGATCCTCGATTTTTCCACAATATAGACCCCAGAATTCTTCTCCGTGATACAAAGATTATATTGATATATCATTTTCATCAATTGGATATCATATAACATAAATAGGATGATCGGAAGTTGTGTCGAAAATATAATTTCATGACGGTGACAGAACCTGGCCCGAGTTTCGTTTGACATAGCCTGGGCACTGCATGATACAATTGGAGGACCGAATTAAAATGGATCATGTTGAGACCAACACGGCTTGGGATCAACCAAACACAACCCGAGTTATCCGATTTGGACGCAGACCATGCTCGCGAGGACGGGGCCCGAGTTCTGGGCAACACAATCCGTGTTCCATTGAACGCGGCCCGTGTTGACCATAGGAACGCGAACTGGCCAACCCGTTCTGGGTTCGTAGCACACCCGACCCAAGTTCTACTTGGTCGAGGTGGAAATTATGGATTGGGAACACGGTCCGTGTTCCCACTAACGCGTGCCATTTTTGGAGGGCAGGAAACATATTTTTTCGCTATGATTGATTGTTCTATTGGCCATCTTATTGATTATGCTTGTTATATCGATTGATGCTAATCAATAATTGAGAATCTATATATGATAATTAATTATGGATTAATGGCCTACTGTGAGAACCGAACCATCGTCTCCCTGGTGAACTAGTGCTGGGATGGCGCGGTATGACGCAGCGGTGGTGGGGCGACGGATGTACATGACCGAGGGATGGATGTGGCCGTTCGACGTGTCACCACGCAAGAACGTGTACGATGCCGACCAGGATGCATGGGAGGAGATGCACGTGGGGATGCGGGAGGACTGGACGGGGGCGAGTGCGGTGTCCGGCGGGAGGCTCCACGTCATGGCGGTGAGAAGAGAGTCATGTCGGATGCTCTCCTGCGTGGCGGAGAGATAGCATCATCACGTCAGTGCACCGACCAGAAGACTGGGTATTCCCGATCGGAACGGTATTTCGTGAAATAAATTATAAGATGGAGGGTATCCGTGTTACAAAGTGAAGTTGGGAAGTATCGCTGAGCAAACATCAAAAATAGAGGGCATTTGGTGTAATTTTTCTGAGTTTTTGAAATAAAGTAACAAAGGACCACATGAGGCATCTGAAATAGCGCTACACAATTTAAATTATATATGTGTATATTTTATATTTTAAACATATTTCATCATAAATAGAAGTATCAATTAAAATATTAATTATATAACTGCATATCAAGAAAATTTTATAATTTACGAACAAATGATATGAAAATCCATAAAGCTTGGATACAATAAAAAGACAATGTTTTCAAAGAACCTAAACTACAAGTCTACAACAATTAGCAAACCTAAAAAGTTTATTACCAAACTGTACAACAACAATTACTAAACCTATAATTCTCCAACAAATAAACTATTTGTGGTGCTCCATAGAACTTCAAAAGTTTATCAATATAACATGTAGAACAAGAGTTTGATTCCTACTATTTGTGTTGCTTGACATATCAACTTGAGCAACATGACACTCAAGACTTCATCCATAACACTCCATTTTTTCTCATTATCAAATTTGTTGAGTAGGTCCAGCATCAACCGGCAACACTATGTTAAAGGGTCGAGGTGAGTGAAACCCATATTATGATACGTAGGAATACAAGAGCCTTATAAACGTGAAATTTGCTTAATCGAAATACAAGAATGTAGTTGCACAAAGTTTGGTCTCTTCCAAAATAATATATTTTTTGACAATAAGATCTATTGAAATTGTACTAGAATGGATTGAGGATAATTGGATATTTGGTTGACATGCTTATACTCTATTGAATCCTATTTTTCGTCTCCATGTTTTGATGATAACAAATAATTTATACTCAAGTGATGACCCACAGGTATAAGATCAACAAGAGTATGTATTCCAAAAAATTCGTCAAGACAAAACAAAAGAAAAAAGATTTTAGAATTTGTCCGATCGATCCACCGCCCAACCGGCCTTGGACCGGTCGAATGATAACTTGGAACAATGCATAAAAGAATGACTGGCCATGTCACTGGTCAATCGCCTACATGGCCGATCACATCAGTGCTCTCGCTGGACGAAGTTCAACATGTCACCGATCGGCCGCTCATACAACCGATCACATCAGTGCTCTCGCCGGACGAAGTTCAACATGTCACCGGGCGACCGCTCACATGACCAGTCACATCAGTGCTCTTGTCGGATGAACTTCAACATGTTGCTAGTGACCACTCACACGACCGGTCAACTTCAGTGCCATTGTGGTCGTGAACCCGGTCGAGTATACGATTGATCAAATAGAAGATAAAGTGAAAAAGTATACAATGGCTACATTAATCGGTCGATCAGTGGTCGACCTGTCATAGACTGACATGCACGTAATGATTATATTTTAATCAAAAAAATCTAGAGAAAATTCTTGAAGGCCACAACAGCTATAGAAACATATAAAAGGAGTGCCAAAGCCAACAAGAAGAACATTCAATCAAGTGAAATCACTCTAAAGCTTCTTCTAAGTCCAAAACATTCTATTGAGCTCAAATTTATAAATTATCACTTCCTCTTCCAGCTTAAGTGTGAGCATCTTTTGTAACAGAAAAGAGTTGAAGGGAATTCTTGTAGTATGATTTAGTAAAGTTGAGAGCTTCTTGTAAGAAGAGGTGTGCTCACCTCTTGAGCCAAGAAGACGTGTGGTGTAAAAGAATTTTTCTCTCCCTACAATAAAAGAGAAAGTTATTGGATCTCTAACGGTTTTGAAGACGAGAAATCGGAGTGGAGACGTAAGACGGGCCGAACCTCATCAACACGTCGTGCCTCTTGTGTTTAAATTTTCTATCTTAATTTTTTTTTCATTATTACATATGTTTTTATCTATTTCATAGAAATTGGTTTTGATATTTACGATTAAATTTTTATACACAAATTCACCCCGACACTTGGTGCTTTTGTTCCTACATACTCTTCAACACAAGATAGTGTTGAAAACATTACTCTCTTCAATACAATGACTTTGTTTATGGTTTATAATCTTTTCATGATTGTGATAATCTTCTGAGTCTCCTATGATGCTTTTCTTGACTAATTGCAATTCACTCACCAAGGAAGGCCAAAAGAATCATCACACAATTGTCTAATACTCATCTTTTAACCACTTCTGAAAATTATTAGTTTTCTCGACTCAAGAATTCTGAAAATTTTTGCTCCACATGTCGGATCACAATCAACCAACAAAGCATGCAAATATAATGAGTGACACATACCACAATCATTCTTACAAAAAACAAGGAAAAACAATGATTCGTCAAGCAAATCATAAATTAGATATTAATATAAACTTCATTTACTTAAAACCTTTTGTTCTATCCTCTCAACCTCATCATGTCAACTTAATTTATTAGGAATATATTTTTTAATATGGAATTCCTGATAATGTTTGGCTTTAGAATTTAGGCTAAAACTTTGCTCAACACTGCAAAGAAAATGTTTATAATTATAACTTAAGTTCTATTCAAAAGTTAGGTGAGGTCAAATTTAAAAATTTTACTTCTTGCTTTCAACAAGAATACAACCATTTTTTTGTTTTTTCTATTTTATTTTATTTTTAACTTTCAATTATTTTTAATGTATTATGTAATTATTTATTTATTAAACTTATCATTCAGTTTAAAATGCAATATTTTATCTATTATTAAATGTTTTTATTAATTATTTATTATACTTTAAGTAGTATTTTAATATAGAAATATTATTATTTAATATTTATTGTTAATATGATTTTTAACCTAATTTTTACATTATCTTACAAAATATTAATTATAATATTTTCAATATAATATCTTTTATATTGTATAAATAAATTTATTCTTACTTCAAACACTCATTAGAATTTATTTATCCAAGTAACTTTTAATTCGCCATTATTACATTTTTATAGGAAGATAAAATTAATTTTTTTGTATGATCACAGTTCTAAAAAAACTAATAAAATATTAAATTGCTAATGTAATTTTTAAATATAAACTTTTCTAATGCAAGAACAATATAGACTTATCTAATGCAAGAACAAAATCAAAGAATTCAATCAATTGTTTAGACTTGGTTATCAACTCCATATCCTTCATGATGGACTTTGCCATGATAAGTAACATAATAATATAATGAGAATTCTTCTCAAGAAAAATAGATAGGAGCAATTGAAAAAAAATAAGCGTATCTGCATTCTCTCCAACTTTGTCTTACAACAAGATTATATATATTGTCTTCTTAATTTCAAATCAATTAATTAAAGTTCAAGTGTAATTATATTGAAAGAGAAAAAATAAAACAAACCACATGATCCATTATTTACACTTAATCAAGAAACTCAACATCCTTCAAGGTGGGCTTTATAGTAATATTCATGAAAATAATTTAATTTTCACATCTAATGCATATATAGAATCAAAATTAGTTAAACTTTACTAATAACACCACCAATATTTTTTATTACTTTTCAGAGGAGAAGATATTAAAATAAACTTCATTTATAACCAACTTTTTCATTATAATGAAATTTATTTGATTACAATCTTTTCTTCTATCCTCCCATTATGTCGATCTAATCCACTTGTCAAAAATCCCCATATATCTACTTTCTAAGAAAACACATAATAAAAAAAATAAAACAAACACCTCAATCAACTTTTTCCATTTGATCAACAAGCTCCACATATTTCATTGTGGCCTTTGTCATGGTAAATAAAATAGTTAGTAACATCGAAAAGATATTCATACACAAAATTGAAATTAGTTAAGTTAACTATTACAAATAATATCATCCTAGGTATTAATTCAATGATGGTTAACCTATTGATTTCTTCTTCCTTCTCTTTGCATCCATTTTTCAATAAATTTTCAAAAAATGAAGAAAACAAAAAATAATAGACAATATCCCAGTACAATTTTCATGAGTTGGAGGATGAGAACGATTTAGAAAAAAATCAATATGTACAAGCGTTTATGTATAGGAGTAGAGGGGAAGTGGTCGAGCAGGGGAAATAAAATTATTAGTAATACCCAAAAATATTAATATTTAATATTTATTGTTACTATTATTTATTGAACTATTTATTACATTATGGAGCAACAAGACTCACCTTGTCAGTAGCAACATTAATAAGAGGAACACAAACATCAAACCTCTTATCAAGAAAAGGAGCCATCGATCAAGTTTAAAACAAAATAATAAAATAACAAGAAAAAAAATAAACTGGACTTAATTAAGTTATCTCTACCTCCGAAGCTAAATGAGTGCCCTCCTAGACAAAGACGCTAATTCCCTCTCCCAAACAAAAGACGTTATCCGGAGCAAAGTCCGATGCTACCAATGGACAGTGCAAAAGTGGACGAGAAAACATTTGAAGCAAGGGAAAAAAAGAGGAAGAGGAAAAGATATTAAAATCATAGATAAGATATTAAAATAAACTCCATTTAATTACCAACATTTTCTTTCTAATAAACTTTATTTAGTTACAATCTTTTCATTCTATCCTCTCATCATGTCAATCTAATTCATTTATAAAAAATCCTTATAAATCTACTTTCTAAGAAAAAAATAATAAAAAACAAAACAAATAACTTAATCAACTCTTTCTACTAGATCAACAAGCTCCATATACTTCATTATGCCATCTGTCATGATAAATAAAATAGTTAGTAACATCGAAAAGAATGATTTAATTTTCACATCTGATGTATATATAGTCCCTTGGGATGCGAGAGTTTTGATCATGAAAAGGATGGGAGAAGAGTGCTTTGTGCAAAAAGGAGGGTATTTGAGTGTGAGAAAATATAAGGCCTTTAGGGGAAGGTGGATGTGCACTCAATCCTTCTCTAATATAGTTTAAACTTTTCTTAGGAATATATTCTCTTTTTAATCATCTTCTATTTCTCCTTTGCATTTCTATTCAAGTTATGCTCATTTTAATTATTGTTCTACAACTTACAAAAGTATATAATAAAATATAATATTATCTCCTATTTTTCATATTAAATAATAATATAATATATTAGACTATTTGAATATTTTTAAACTCAAAACTCTTTATTTAATCCCAATTGGATGTCCTTTAAAAACAAACTTAGATTTGAATCACAATTCACATTAAATATATAATCTTAATATAATGATAAATTTTATTTTAACTAATATTTATTTTTCCTTATTTTCATATCTTTATGTAAATATTGTTCTATTCCCTTTTAACTTCTTTTAATACTTTAGTTTTGTATTAATTAAATAATATTATTAAAATTTCATTTTATAAAAGTTTGAGGTATCACATACCTGTATGGTAATTGAAGACAAAATACATCTGATAATTTATTCTGTTATACAAGACTCTCCACCTCATGCAATAAAAAAAATACCATCAAACAAGTTGATTTTGCTCAAAGAGAGCAATTATCTGATCCACCTCTGGCCAAGTACATCAAAGACAAAGTATCATGACCTTTTCTTAACAAAAGTGAAGAACTCTTGTTAAGATAAAAAGATGAAATAAAATGAAATAAAATAAAAAATGATCAAGTAAAGATGAAAAAATGACAATGGCTAAAGATGTTTAAAGATTATTGTTAAATGATGAAAAATAATTAAAGATGAATGTTAATAATTAAAGATATTAGTTGATAATGCTCATTATATTATTACATTATTGATTCTATTTCTCATATGATTGCATGATATTCTATATGAATTGCATGATATCTTTTTATTATACTTCCACTATAAGAAATTGCCAAATTTTCGATGACATATTTCTGATGATCAGTAAATACTTCACAATTTAAGAATAATTTTGCAATGGATATAAAACTCCTCTCAATAGAAATATTCTCCATTGAAATTATTTATTGGTCGCTCGCCTTCGGAAGTTGTGATAAGACAAAGCATGTCGAAAATTCTTATGGTTGTGACCATCAAAACTTCTAACACTTCAATATCAATCGAAAGTTTCGAATGCACCCATCGTTGAAATATAAATTTATTATAAAATATATTATATTATTATATCATGAAATTGTGGTATTAATATTAATATTAACATTTTCGAGGGCTGGAGTTGTTAGAAGTTTCATCGGACGATCGTAAAGTTTTGATGATCAGAGCCATTGATACTTGAATTTATTATAAAATATATTATTATATTATAAAACATTGGCATTTAGAATTAATATTTTAATAGTAAAGTTTAAGGTGATTGGATGGAGAAGGTTCCGACGGATGACCTCTCGTCGAAAGTTCCAATTGATGATAGTTTTTCATGTGGCTGTTTGGATATTGGAACCGTAGTTCTTTCGAGTTCCATATGAATAGTTGAATTGACATATTAGTTCAGTGTGTGTTTAGATAGAGTAAAATTTAATGATGAGGAATAAAGTAGTATAATAAATAAAATAATTTATTATTTTTATTTTCGACGGTCGTAACTATCGGAAAATCCGTCAAAAATTGCGACGGATGGATATCCATAAAAAATATCGACGTTCCTAATCGTCAAAAAATAAAATAATAATATAATAAATAAAATAATTTTTATTTTTATTTCCGACGGTCGTAACTATTGGAAAATCCGTCGAAAATTATGACGGATGGATATCTGTCAGAAATATCGACGTTCCTAATCGTCGAAAAATAAAATAATAATATAAACTCCTCCTCTAGAGTTGCTTGCCTTCGCTTTCCCTGTATTCTTTGATTTTGGTGATGATCCCCTCCTATTCCATTTTCAACGGTGACGATTGTTGCGGAATATCCTCGATATCGAGTTACTATTGATACCGATGTATGTGAGAAATTGTTAAACATATAGCGAAAGAGTAACAAGAAATCACACACAGAAAAAAGACACACGGATTTTATGTGGTTCGGAGATTGTCTCCTACATTCACGGTCGTCACAGAGTCTCACTCTATCTCCAATAGCCTGCTGGCTTCCGTTGCTTGACCTTGTCCCGTTGGCACGTGAGGCATATCCGCACGTAGGCCTCCACATCCTCCGTCAACTAGGCCAGTAGAAGGAGTCCTTCACCAATGCCAATGTCCTGGCTACACCAAGATGACCAGCCCACTTCGAGTCATGGCAGTCCTTCACAACCGCCTGCCGAAGACTCTCCCACCATGGGATGTAGAGCAAACGTCCCACCGTGAAGAGGAGGCCTTCCTCTTTCCAAAACCTCCTGGACTTGCCCTTCTCAATAAGTCGCATAAGCTCCACTGCTCTAGAAGCCTTTAAAGATTTAGAGTTACAATTGAAATGTCGAAAAAGTCTAAATAAGAATGAATATTTACACTACAAGAAAAACTCTGATTACAAACGATTTTGACCATATGTAATCAGCCCAAAAACCGTTGGTAATACACTTTTCGACGATTTTTCGGACGGAATCGATCCGTCGGAAAAACGGTCGTCGCAAATTGATTTACGATGGTTGGAAAAAATTCATCAGAAATATCGACGGTTCCAACCGTCCGAAAAGACTCGGCCGACGGTTCTAACCGTCCGAAAAGTTCCAGCGGTTGCAACCGTCGAAAGTTTTCGACGATTGTAATCATCCGAAAAGTCTTCCAACCGTCGAAAGTTTTCGACGGCCACAACTGTCGAAACTTTTGACGGTCGTCGCAATCCGCCGAAACTTTCGGCAGTCACAAATCATCGAAACTTTCGGCGGTCGTTGCAACCGTCAATCTTTCGACGGTCGCAACCATCGCAAAGAATTTTTTAAAAATAAACTAAATTAGCGGCCGAATCGGGCCGCGGCCGCTGGCTGCCAGATCCGGCCGACAGTGGTTAGTTCCGGCCGCCAGGCGCCAAATCCGGCAGCCAGGCACTAGATCCGACCACCCGCGGCCAGATCCGGGTCGCAGGCGGCCGCCCGCAGCCAGATCCGGGCCGCAGGCGACCGATCTGGCCGTCGGCTGTGGCCAGATCTGACCGCCGGTCGCGGCCAAATCCGGGCAACAGGCACGGCCGGATCGGCCGATATGGCCCCCGCGGGCAGCCGAATCGGTCGCCTAACGACCGATCTGCCCCCGCGGCCAGATTCTGGCTAGAGAGAGAGAGTGAGAG
The DNA here is from genome assembly GCA_030549335.1 of Pontederia crassipes. Classification (NCBI taxonomy): domain Eukaryota; kingdom Viridiplantae; phylum Streptophyta; class Magnoliopsida; order Commelinales; family Pontederiaceae; genus Pontederia; species Pontederia crassipes. The sequence goes on from CM060190.1 coordinate 46,806,046, forward strand.
AGGGAGAGGTCGCCGGTGGGTCGTCGTCCAATAGCGAGAGGGTAGTCGGCCGGGAGAGGTCACCGGCGGGTCGGGCCGACAAAATAGGAGATGGAGAGAGAGAGGAGAGAGGCAAAGAAATGGAGAATGGAGAGTGAGAAAATAAAAATGCATATATATAGGGTAGAAAGTTGGAAAGCGGGAAAACGAAAAAAAGAGCGGGGGGAGAATATTTTTAATTACCGACGGCCATGACCGTCGGAAAATTGGTAAAGATATATATATTAATATAATATTTAATTTTTTTTAAAGTTACCAACAGTCCGAACCGTCAATAATATGTTATATTATTATTTTTACTTTTACTATATTATTTTTTAAGTTACCGACGATCGAAATCGTCGAATATTATTTAATTATAAAAATAAAATACTTATATAATATTTATTTTTTATTTTATCAATGGTTTGAACTGTCGCTAATTATTATCGACAGTCGGAACCGACGACGGGATTGCGACAGTTAGGACTATCGCTAATTATATTAATAAAATACTCCTCATATTATATTATTATACATTTACCGACGGTTACGACCGTCGAAAATATTGTCAAAATTTGCGATGGATGGATATCCATCAGAAATATCGACGTTTCTAATCGTCAAAAAATAAAATAATAATATAACAAATAAAATAATTTATTATTTTTATTTTCGACGGTCGTAACCATCGGAAAATCCTTCGAAAATTATGACGGATGGATATCCGTCGAAAATATCGACGTTCCTAATCGTTGAAAAATAAAATAATAATAATAATATAACAAATAAAATAATTTATTATTTGTATTTTCGACGATCGTAACCGTTGAAAAATCAGTCAGAAATTGCGACGCATGAAAATCCGTCGAAAATATCGACGTTCCTAATCGTCAAAAAATAAAATAATAATATAACAAATTACATAATTTATTTTTTTCATTTTCGACGGTTGTAACCGTCGAAAAATCCATCGCAAACATTTCCGTCGTAAAATCCGTCGCAAATTGCGACGAATTTCTATCCGTCGGAAATTGCCCGTCGGAAAATGGCAATTTTCTTGTAATGTTACTTCATGCACTAAACTTTTGATTAACATTTGTCTATGCTCCCATAACATTTACATTTAAGAGGTGAATATAAACATTTTAGATAATTCTCTTGTCTTTCTATAGAATCAAGAATTGCCACATTTGGACAGCCATATAAAAAGTTATATTTAAACAAGTGAAGCTTGAAAAGTTCAATTTGAAGTTGATCTTTTTATGTGCTAAACTTGCACTTAATATTTGAGTATTTGGTTATGATATTTGGATAAGAGATCAATATAAAAGTTATAGATAATATTGTTATCTTTTCATAAAATCAAATATCATCTCATTTGGATACTCATATGAAAAATTATGTATAAAATAGTAAAGGTCTAAAAAGTTTAATTTAAAATGGACAACTTTAGGTACTGAACTTTGAATTAATATTCGATTATAATATAATTTTGGATGAATGATGAATATTAAATTTGCAAAAAAATCTATTAGCTTTTTATAGAATAAAAAATCATGTTATTCCGATAACAGTGCAAAAAATATATATTCAAAATAGTGCAGGATGATTGACTAGTCACTAGTGAACTGATCGTCCAATGAAAAGTACGAAAATCGGCCAAATTTGAATATCGGTCGACCGGTTAAACTCATTGACTCGAACCACTGAACAACCAGCTAGTAGAAAAGTTCAACCTGCGCAGAATGCACAATAACAATATATTTCAGCCAAAAAGTGGAAAATGAGCCCCAACTGCTAAATGGAATTAGAAGGCTATAAAAGAGGACCCAAAGGTGTAGGAATTAAAAAGACTTCTAAGGAAAAGTGAAAAGAACATTTGTGAAGTTCATTTGAGCTCCAAGTTACAAAGCTTTCATTTTTTCTCTCTTACTCTTGTATGAGATTTCAAATTGTAAAAGAGAGATTACGAACTCCATTGTGATGGATATTTCCATGAAAAATGATGCCAAATCTGTCGGAAATATGACTTTCTGATGGATTCTGAGTATCATTCCAAAAATACTCATAGTAAAATTTTTAACGACAAACTAAAATATTTGTTGTACGTTCCGACAAATCAAACCGTTTGAAATGAGCCCTTCACATGCAAGTTCCAAGGGACGTCATCGTCACACCCTTCACATATTCCAATGAAAGTATCCACCAAAATTTTTGGCAAACATTCTTCCTTTATAATTTATGATAGATCTAGTCATTGAAAATGTAAAGGGAATAATTTATTAAAAAATAAATCATATTTATTTAAATTATATTTATGAAAATTATGAAAATATATTTTATATTTAAGTAAATGTTAAAATTATATTAAAATTTTACAGAAAATGTAATAATACAATTATTTTATACATAATATGAAAATTACAATCCTAGAAATATAAAAAAATCACCGAGAGATCTACCCAATCGGGCCGCCACCATCCGTTGCCGAGTCACTGCCATCCCCTATCGGTCACTGCCGTCATCGCATCCATGTTGGGCAGATCCGGCTCGCCCTCGTCCCCTATTGGGCCACCGCCAACGGGTTGACCCCTTGTTGGGCGTTAAGTTGTTGTCATTCCTTGTGTAGGATCTCAAGGCACTAAGAGACAGGTGAATTAGTGTTAAATAAAAATATTGATTTTATGAGAATCATTGCGAAAATTTAAAATCAATTTGTTAAACTTTAAACACACACAATAACAATCAAATCACATGCATAATAAAGTAAGAAGGAGAGGGAGAGAGAAAGACAAACACAAGATGCACAATGATTTATTGACGAGATTCGCTACATCTTGACTTATATCCCCGCTCTGACTTTTCGTCTTCAAGACAGTTAGAGATTCCACTAACGCTCTTCTTTCATTCCAAATGGGACTAACAAGAAACCCTTTACAATTTTTGCCTTTATTCCATTTCAAGAGGTAAGACACACATGTTTCACTTGTAACATTTCACCCATCTTTTTTTCATTCAAGATGTAAGACATAATATCTTTTCACTCATGAGCTAAAAAATTACTACAATATCACAAGAACACTTCATAATAGGGGTGTTCACGAGTTGGGTTTGACTCGACCCGTGAACAAATCCGACCCAATCCGGTCAAGCTTGGCCGAGTTTGGTCCCCTTTTTTGTTGTTGTGACTCAACCCGTGAACAAATCCGATCCAACCCGGTCAAGCTTAGCCGGGTTGGGTCCTCTTTTTTTTGTGACTCGACCCGACTCGACCCGGGGCCGGATCGGATCGGGTCGGATTTCCGGGTTCACCGGGTCAACCCAACCCAATGTACACCCCTAGCAATGGGCATTTTCTTTGTAGTGTTCGTAGTGTGCGCCTTTGCTTGCACATTTCATAGGGTCTATAATAGTGATTTAATGGCATCATAAAAATCATAGGTATTTATTATCTTAGGACTTCACATTAATAAAAAGTATGAAAGCATGTTGTTTTTTATTTACTTGATACCATATTTATTTTTATCTCCGTTCAACAATCAAAAGTGAATAGAAAGTTATACATTTCTTTTAGCATGACAAATAAAATATACGTGTCAAGATTGGATTAGGATTTGTAATCAACAAATTTTTTACCTATATGTCTGTAAAGTATGAAAAGCAAATACTTTGGAGAAAAGTAGTGATGGTTATCGTCATCATTGTTTGGCTTGTCTAATCTCTTCAAGTCTAACACAAAAAAACTAGATTAATGTTGAACAAGAAATATACTGCTTTCTTTAACATTTCACCTAAGCTAGAAGTTTGATTTTTTTAATCAAATTCTAATTGACTTCAGCTTTTTTTTCTTCGGAACAAATGGCTTTAATTTAATGAATTATTTTCTTGAACCTTCCCTCAACTATTACGATTTTTTGCATCTAATTTTTCGCAAAATATATCACAATTTTTACTTTAGTCCATCCATTTTATTCCTATTAAAAGCCCATTATGGGTGGTGGGTGGTGGTGCGGGGGGAGGGGGGGGGGGGGGGGGGGGTAGGTGGCGGCGTTGCAAGCGGTTGTTAGTTTGCGAGGATGGGAGAGAGGACCTGTGGGTGGTCACTAGAGGGGGAGGGTGCTAGGAAAGTTGGTCGCGGGGGAGGAGGTGGAACAGGGGTTGCCGGTGAACTCGGGGAGGGGGGCCGACACCCCCACTGCCGGCGAATTCACAATCGAGCTCGTAAGGGATGAAGGATCAATGACTGGCCCGAACATCCCCTTCCCCTCCTCCAATGATTGGATTACTGATGCCAACCCCTAGAGGGCTCGACCGTGAGCTCGTCGGTAGAGCCCCCAGCGAGCTCGAGCGTTTCCCCCAGACCTCCTCCCCGACGATCGACTCCCCCCCTCCCCCTTTCCAATGATCGCCGACAAGTCCCTCCCCCCTCCCCACGATCGGCGATGGACCACCCCACCCCCGCGACATCGGCTCCCCCTAGTGAGCTCGACCATGAGATCGTTGGCAGCGCCCCGCAACGAGCTCAATCCCTACAGACCCCTCCCTACGATTGGCAATGGACCGCGCCCCCTGCATTGCACTCCTAGACCTCCTCCCTGATGATCAACACGCCCCAGCCCCCTCCCCCTCCAATGACCAGTGATCGCTCCGACAAGCCCTCTCCCCACTCTCCGCGTCTAGCGATGGACTCCCCTTGCGACGTCGACAAAAACCCCAGCGAGCTCGACCGTCGGACGAATATGGGGCATTGCCCCTCCTTTCGGCACCGGCGGAGGAGAAGGGAAGCATCCTCTTTTTGTTTTATTTTTTTAATGATTTTTTATTATATTAGTTTAAACTTTTAAAAATTAAATGAGATGAAAAGGTAGTTTAATCTTTTAATAAATAAAAAAATAAAAAAGTTAACAAAATGAAGTAAAAATTATGGTATAATTTAGAGACATGCTACAATGAGTTCTTATATTAAGATTGGATGTGAAAAATCATAATAATTTAGGGAAGGTACCTAATTCAGTTGTTCTATCAAGATTGGTTTGAATATTACTGAAATATAAGGGAGTGTAGATATTTTGGAAAATGCTAGTTTTTCTTACACATTTTTAAACATCTTCAACATACAAATACTTTTTAGAACAAAAAAAATACAGCGATGAATCTATATATATGGATGTACATATGATCATTTTGCGTGTATGGTGCTGAAAAGGTTGGGCTTGCTGCAACGCTTATCATCAATTATTCTTGAAGTATTAAGAAAGGATTATGATAATAAAATCTAGAAACCATCGCCATCTTATATATAAAAGATCTCAAGTTCTTTTGTGCACCACAGCAGAAGTCATTTGGCTGCGTTCTCCCTGCCGTGAAAAATGACAAAGCAGAATGCCTCAATCTGGTTTCCTTACGAGTGAGGGCATGTTGAGGCAACCAGAAGGGAATGTGATCATTGCTGTATCATTCTCAGTGCGACCATCTCCGTTACGAGGCCCTTCTTGTGGCACATGGTTGCATTATTTGTTTTTGTTCCCTCCTCCTCATCCAATAATTCCACTCATCCATGGATCACTGCCTTGTACCAGATGATTGATCCAGTTTTGGCTGCTATGGAGACCGCTATCAGCTTTAAGTGCAAAAGTCACTTTTGTTCACTGCACCCATGACAATATCCGACAGAGGAAAAAAAAGGTAAAAAAACACATGTAAGAAATTGACATTTCCGTCTTCTTGGGCATCAGATTGTAGTACCTTTCGAACAGTAGAAATCGAAGCTTTACGAGAGTTTTCAATTCCTTTCTCAGCTGGTCCCTTTTTTTTTTGGATACTTTTGAGTTTTCAAAGCTCTTAATAATTTCATTCATCAGATGCTCCTTTTGAATGGTCTCCTGAACTAGCCAAAGGAAAAAACAAGGGGACATTGTACAACTGTCCTTGGTCCAATTACTCTGAGGGCCATATACATTTGAACGGTCCTGGAAGCTGAGCATTAACGAAGAACGTAGCCCTTATAAAGTTAAAACTAGCCAACTTATATCCACAGGAAATTGGTAGCAAAGTAGGACAATCAGAAGAACCAATAAAATTGCCCATTTCTGAGATGGACGAGGATAAGAATCTTAAACAAAAGAAGAAAGATATTCTGACTAACTGCTGGGGACAAGTATTAGTGAAGCAGAAGGAAACCCAACTCCCCCTCAAATTATTGCAGAGTGCATCTGCTGAAATTTCTTATTGCCAAATCAAACTACCAATTGAAACGCACGGTTTATACCATTATTGTTGCATATAAACTTAGCTAGTCATCAAAGAAGATTAACAACACTTGCTTGCAACCACATTCCTGCTGGCATCTAATAAAACTTAGCTATACAGTTTATGAGGGAAGTTTCTTTTTCTTCCTTGTTGTGACAAAATTCAAGAGGGTTGGATTGAAAGTCGAAGTATTCCTGACTAATCTTTTTTTTCAGTTATACGATAAAATTATCATAGAGATGTTTTATGTACTCATAATTCACCTAAAGAGAAGATGCTTATCACTTTGACTCCAACATTATTGAGATTTGAAGCCATGTTTACTTACAACGTTGCCAGTGTCCTACGCCTGGGAATTGGGATACCCCTTTGGGACTATATTCTCGAACTTCTTTAATCTGCAGTCAAAAACATTATGAACTTATAAAAGAGTTACAGCAACGTCAAACACAAAAAATCCTGAGCAATAATAATTATACATAAACCCTACAGTCAAAGGTATTTCTGTTCTGCGCTTGAATCAGTCCAGATTCTCTTCTTGTTCACATCCGAAGCTCTTTGTGATTCTTTCGATCTCGAGTTGGAAACAACGTAGTTTTTTTTGTTCTTTTTCTTTTTTTTGCATTTACTTTCGTGTTTCATGTCCTTCAACTCTAATGGAATTATTGTGTGTTATAATGTTAATATTGGCATAGATGCCAAATAGATTTTTCCGAGTATTTTCTACAATGTCCATACAATAGTATATTAATTTCTAATTAGCATTATTTCGATTTGACGATATGGTCTTTCACTTTTTGAATCATCGGATCAAAATAAATTCAAAACGTACCATCGTATTCTGCAATTAAAATTAACTAGTATACCACCCACGCAATGCGTGGAAACGATGGAAGAAAATATTACCAATTCAAATAAAAAATATTTTTTTCATCATATCTAATATATAATTTTCATGATGTGAAAAAAAAATCAAAATAAAAATAGATTACGAAAAGATTATATATATATATATATATATATATTCATTTGAAATATTTTCTAGATAAATTAATTTTGTGTGTGTTAAACAATTATAACCATTAGTTAAATTATTTATTAATAACTAACTTCATGTATTTAAATGATTGGGAAACTAATTGAAACATATGGCCATTATGAATATGTTAAATATAAATATATAAATGTATTATTGTATTAAGCTTACGCGGCCATTTATCTTTTATATGACTTGTGACTATATTTTAATCTTTTTAAGTATACTATATTTTAGTTTTTGTGAAAAAATTTAATTCATGCCTTCTTTATTTTAGCGGGTTGTAAAATAAATTTTTTAATATATGATTTAATCATTTATTATTGTTAGTTATTGAAGATCGTGCATTAACGAATCCCTCTTTCTACCTTAACGTCTCACAGTCGTGGCAGCATTATTTTTAATTTTTAAGATGCTTATAAATTCAGATTTTGTGATCTATTTTATTACTAAATGCATACGATTAACTATTTTATTGATTAATATCCATATGAAAAATATTTCAGATTTTGCTGTTTTCAAAATCCTTAAATATATTGAATTTCGGATTTATTAGCTATTTTATAGGCTACATGTCCATATGAAAAAATAGATAGATTATTATATTATGAACTTTATGAGTCTTTTTTATGTGGCATAAGACTATTATCCTTTTAATTTAGTTGTTTATTTGAATTAAGATTTTTTTCAGATAGCATAAAATAAAAATATAATATTTTTTATTTGGATTTAACGTAGGTGTCAAGGGCTTTTCGTGTAAAGCGCGTGTCCAGCGAATTTATGCATACTTTCATTTATTATTTTCGATATCATTTTTCATGAATAGATTAAAAAATCATTGATAATAACAAAAGATAGTATTGTAATGTAAAAAGTTATCAAAATTGATTATATCTATTATGAAAGATAATAATGAGCATAAGTTCGTAAAATTTTAAAATGGTGAATGTAATTATTGATGATGATTTGTGTTTTTGTTATCATTAATTATCATCTAAACTATTTATGAAGAAATATATCAAAAATAATAAAGAAAAGTATACATAAAGCCACTTGATATGCGATTCACATGGAAAGTGCTTATATTAAACCCTTTTTATTTATATAAAGAAAATAAAATTTTGAAGAAAAACAAAAAAAAAATATTACTTTTGTGTCTTCCTTATTTTATCGGATTCTAAAATAGAAGTTTGCAATGTTAGATTTGATCATTTAATGTTATTTTTTATTTAATTTTAAAGTATGACTGTTAATTCAGTGTTTGCTATTTATTTTTATTTTAACTAACAAAATTCTAAAAATCATGAATTAGTTAACTTAATTAGCTACCAAAGTAGTTCTTGAATTTTAATATAAAAGTTAATTAACATAATATGTTTTGTGTTGCGTTGAATATGTAGTATAATTAGTTATTTGGTCAAACAGTTAATACACAAATTAAAATTTAAAATTAAAATGATATGTTTATTATGACTTTAGCACGACATTGTATGAATTAGCCAAGAGTCAACTTCTACTCATATACTATCTTCTTTTAATATAGTTGGTTCATTATTAAAAAATATTATTATTTAAATAAATCAAGATAACCCTTCATATGCAAATATTATAGTCTGAATTATCATTTAAAAATAAATTTCATCTCAACATTTTTATACCATCAATTATTATTAATGAAAATTACCATTAATTATCTACACTTTATTCATCAAGCATTTTTATACCATCAATCACTTTTCATGTTTATCAAACACATATCATCTATATAGCTTTTTAATCATGATAAATTATTTTTTTTCTTAGAAATAGGGGATTTATGTCATTTTTGTGAGTGTGCATAAGAGTGGAATTTCAGTAAATCAAATTTGTTAAGAATTTATAATTGATTTAGTCATTTAGTTATAAAACTTATAATTAGTTATTATAGCTGATTTAAAAAATAAGTGTCAAATGTACGTATGTGAACAATATTAATCTATAAATTAATATTCTAATTGGTTATAAATTCTTAAGAACATTTATCATTTATCAATTTATGTATTTGACAAATGTCATAATATTCTTGTTTACTTCTTGTAGTATAATATATAAGATATAGGTATTATATAGTTATGATATTTTATACTACCAATGTTCCATTTTTACATCTTCAAAGCTGAATATTTAATTCATTCATATCTAAATGTGTAATGGCTATGGATAAGTTATCCAATACTCTAATTAAATTATATAATTATCTAATTAATAGATACACTAAAAGCATAGTTATTGGTAATATTTAATGTTTAATTAATTAGAATTAAAGTAATTAGTTACTATCATCATATAAATAATATAATATAGTGTATGATTATCATATTTTCTAAACATGGTCGGTTATGGATAATTATATCAAATACTCAAATAAAATTATATAATTACTGATATTTTTAACTGCCTCATTGAATAATTTAAAAAATTAAGCTTTAATATACTTATTTATTCATCATTCATGTAATTATTATAAGGAGAGATAATAATTAAAAACAAAATAAATGGATTCTATTTCCCCAAAAAACTTGGACACAATGTAAGTTGATGCTATGAAGTATATGGAAACAACTCCATATTTTTTAGATTTTATTTGAAAATATAATTTTCTAAATATTAATTTTTTTATAAAATGGACTTATAATTTGATAGCATAAAAGAAATGGAACAATATATCACAATATAATGAAGGCTATAAGCAGATTTATCTTAAACCAATTTTCAAAATAAATGATGTTAGTTAAATATTAGTACGTAACTAATGTAATAAACAATTAATGCCCATATATTTTAATATATGGCAATCTAATTATATGGATAACATATAGAAATTTATAAAAGAATAATGTGGCATACATCTAAACAAAAAGAAAATAACACATTGAAATAAAGTAACAATTATTATTTTGTATATAAACACGTATTACAACTTTGGTAGTTTCTAAATAAGAGTTCCTATCAAAGAGTTCATGAACTTGTGAAAGACGTTCAAATTGTTTACAAACAAAGTAACTAATATGCCCAACAATCCAATTATATTAATAACTCAAACAAATTTATTTAAGAATGTCACAAACATCAACACAGCAAAAAAAATATTAAATAAATAGCTTACTATTAAATTTATATAAATAAATAAATTCTTTACCAAAGAAACCTAGACACAATATAAATTGATGTAGGGATGCCACAATGCACAATTTGCCACCTGCAGAAACATAAGTTGGTTAAATAATCATGGCAAATATAACTGACTTCATATTCTTGTGGATCATGGCAAAAAAAAATGAAATAAGAAAAAAAACACTATAGAATTAATTGTGAAAAGCAAGCATCCTTATTTGGCCATTCCGATGTCTCATGCTCATCCTATATATTCAATCCTTAAGCAACACCATCGAATCCTTAAGAAACACCATCTAATTAAACTTGTGAAATAAAAAAATTGATGGATTTGGTGCAAGAGAGGAGCATAAGTGCATGATACTTATTAACCATAAACATGCACCCCCTATATTCATGTGCTTTGTCATATCATTGTTGAGAGAGAAATGCATCCGTGAGACATGAATGCAAATAGAAATTAAATAATGATGAAATATTTGTGTATACTAATGAGTGCGATATTCCTGGGACATTTATAAGAGTCCAAGTTTGCACTGAAGAATCAGAAACCGATAAAAGTGATTGTTTATTTTTTGAAACCGCTTTGCAGTTTTATACTTTTAAAATATGAAACTTCTTTTTATATCAGAATTATTATACATTATCATGAATAATTGTTAATCATGAGAATATATAATTATATGATCAATTAAATAACTCTAATATCATTATTTTTAAAAAATTACATAGTTATTTAGGAACACTTGCCCACACGGTTAGTTGCCTTGGTACACTACCTCCTAAATTCGACCTATATTCTACTATGCTTCCTCATTTCTTTTGACAAATGTCACTACCTCCTTAATACTATCCTCAGATTAGTTGCCTAATATGTATAGCTATTGTGTTTAAAATAATAATTATTATTAAAATATGAACATGCACCTTCTCATGAAAACTAATGTAAAATATTAATTCATTATGAAATTATAAACTAATTAACTGTTCAAATTACTAACTAACCGGAAGTGAAAAAATATAATATACTTATATAATATTTTAATTAGTTATAATTGCTATAATACATAGTAAATGGAGAGGCTACTACTCAACCGTTTAAATTACTAACTACTCAAAAAATTAATAAATTATATAATATGTTAATTAGTTATAAACTCTAGAGGACACTTGTCATCATAATGAAGTGCCAAATGTCATCTTCTCATCAAAAGTACTCTCCTTTTAATATAGTATAGATTATTGTACATCAACTTCAAATAATTATTGTACATCAATTAATTGTTGTAAATGATTATATATAGCAGTGAATTCAATTTTATGACGCAACACAGGAGCATGTCACATGACCTGCTTCAGCAAGTGTAGGCCCAAGGCCTGTTAGGCTCCGGAGGCCTTGAATATTGGCAGATTCCGTTCAGCACAGGCTGCTGGGCCGAGCAGTTTCGGGCCACTATAGCCATTTCTTTTTTTCTGAAAAATAATTAGAAAAAGTCTTGTCGTTAATTAAAAGCAAGATAGGAAAACACAGTGTTTTTAAAAATAGAACGATCCAGTCTGATATTAAGAACCAATTTTTGAAAAAAAAATTGAGATGAACATATTCTAAGAGGATAAAACCCGATTGAACGGTTAACCGGTTAAAATAAGTTTTTTTTCCGAATTAATAGAAAACAGACTTTTTTATATTGAAAATAATATAAAATAAAGAAAGTATAGTAATGAAATAAATGTAGAAAAATAGAAAGTGTAGAAAATTAGGAAATAGAGAAAATTATGGAGTGTGAAATAGAAAAGGAAATTAATAATAAGAAAATTAGATTTGAAATTTGTGGGGAAAAAATAAAGGTGAAAGAATAGAAAGTTAAAAAACTAATAACAAGGAAGGCATATTTGGAATTTGTGAAGAAAAAAAATGAAAGAAAAGAGATATATATAGAATACACAAAATTCCAAACATATTTTAAAATATGGGAAAATATTAGAATTATTGTAATACATATATGTTTATTTTTTTAATGTTTAATTATTTTAAAATAATAATTAATTTTAGTAATTTTATAGTTGTATTTATATTATATTTTTAAAAGAAATATAAATATTATTATTTTAATAAATATTTAGTTTAATTTGATCGAACTCGATTAAATCAGACCCAATTGCTTCGATGATTAGAACATCCAATTTTGAAAACATTGAAAATGTAATCTTTCCATAATGAACTCTTACATTTTTCTTGGATTTTTACATGCATAATTTAATAAAAAAATTTGTATTTTAACATTATTACTTTTTATGTAAAATTGAATATGCGTATATGATATTCAAAAACTTAAAAAATATAAGAAAATTATGGAATCTTATTTATATTTCAATCACTATTTGAGTACTATATGCATAATTTTAATTAGAATACATTACACTTTGTTGATATTATGACATTATCAGTTTTGGAGGTGAAATTGAAAATTCATGTACGATTTTAAAAAAATTAGGGAAAATGCAAAATCCATCGACAATAATTTTCAAACATTGACTTGTTGATTATACGCATGGCTCATGATTTCAATTGCAAAAAGCTTTAACATAAGTTGGTATTATTATTCAAATGATATTTTAAGCAAAATTGACAATGAATGTATATCTAATAAATTCATAAATACAAGAAAAAATATGCTTTTTCGGAATAACTTTCTAGTGTTTTCTGAATATTATACAATTCTTTTAGTTGTTTAATAGCATTGTTTTCATGTTTTGAATATTATTTGCATGCTTTCTTTTACTAGTGTCATTTTTACCAATTAGTTCTCTAACTTCTTCTTACATAATGAAAGAGTTATGATCACTAGTATAATTAGAGTGTGCTTCATATCTTCATTTATCATCAATGATGAACATCTTCAATTATCATTTGAAGATTTTGAAGAGGTGCTTCCTTAATCTTCACTCTCGATCAAAGCTGAATGAATAATTTTTTTCTTCTAATTCTTTGAAGTATTCTATTTCTTTTCTTAGTTTGGACGCTCATTCTTGTAATGTCCAACATTTTAATTACTTGATTCTTGTTTGATGAGAATCCTATCTTCTTCTTCATCTTTTGCTTAGCAAATTTGAAATAATTTATATATACCTTATATATATATATATATATATATATATATATATATATAACATATATATATATAGAGACTAGCTTTTTCAATAAATTTTCATCTTCTTTATTTGTTTCATCATTATAATTATTTGCTTTCAATACCGAGTTTTTTCTCCTTTGAACAGTTTCCTCATGTTTTCTTGAGTCAATCTCCTCGATCAATGTGATATTATAAAGTCATCAAAATTTAACTTGTTTAAGTTCTTATATTCAACCACATTCCCCTTTTATATACATATTGAGAAAAAGAGACTTAAGATTTACTTTAATTTTTCATAATTAGTGCATGGCGCACTCAAGTATGTTAAATCATTTATAATATTTTTTAATTCTAATAACTATTTCACTAATACAATTAATAAAATAACTCATTTGATTAATCCATGGCCTATATTTTACATTAATAAAATAAAAATATTAATAACATCATATCCAATTAAGTTTGTTGTCATGAAAACATCGAAGATATGTTATCGAATTGAGTTTGTTATCATTAACATCGTATCCAACTGATTGAGTTTGTTATCATGAAAAATTAATACCATTTATCATGCATTAATATTTGACACAAGATAATGCGTGATGACTAGACAATGCCTATTCAAGTATGTAATGAAAGGTTATCACGAGTTAGGGTTAAGTAAAAAAAATGCCTATCTCATACTAAAAGTTTAGGGTTAAGTAAAAAAAATGAGTGCAAGAGGATTTTAGCTAATGACATTTTGATAAATTTATATTGTTATGACAAACATGAAAAGTCATTATTTATGTTTTATCATCACAACACAAATATTTAAGGGAATAATATATTTTTAAAATTTTAAATAATATATCAACATATATATGTAATTAAAAATTTCAAAAGTCGAGAAGCACTAGAGCATGTGGGCCCATCTATTGGATAATCCCTTGTAAAAATTAAGTTACATGACACTTACAAAAAGGTCCGAATGCCTAAGTATGCAATCATATATTAAGGGTTTATTTGGTTGGGGTGAAAGGAAGATAAAGAGGGGAAAGAGAAAGAAGGAAAATATATTTCTCTTATTTGATTAAGTTTAAGTTGGAGGAAAAAGGAGAATTTTTTTTACTTCATTCCTCTTTTCATTTTTCTTTCCCCTTCAAATTGGGGGTGAAAAGAAAGGAGAAAATATAATAAAATAATTTTTCATATAAGTACACATTTGAGAAATAAAATAGTATAAATAAATTTATTATTAAATATTGATTCTCTTCCTTTCTCTTTACTTCTGTCATTCAAATAAGGTTAATTGTTGTTCTTTATTTTTTTCTCTTCCTATCTTTTTTTTCTTTTCCTCTCTTCTCTTCCCTTTTTCTTAATGACTTTTGAACCAAATAGAACGGATGACTTCCGGACAGCTGCAAGTTTGAGCTGAATGACCCTGCATGCGAGGGATACAAAAAGTCATAACCATTGTGCGATTGAAGAGCAACAATTGCAGATGGTGACAACCAGAGAATTAAAATGAAGGGATCGTTTGCACCATTCACTTATGCTTGTTGATCCATCCACGACAATAAATGGGCTACTTATTATGTATGCATCTAGCTTGCTTCACTTCATGTAATAAAAAAACACTTGTCAAGAAATAAAAAAGAATCTAACTTGTAATAATATACCTACATTAATATATTGTCATCTTCCGTATAGTCTAAAATATCTATATAAGAACTAGTGAGCATAAAACAAAACAAAAAAAACTGAAAGCTTTAGTAATGACTTGAATTCTCTAGGAGATAAACATTACTCAATTTATCTATGTTGTTATACTAATAAACTTAATTCTCCTTATAATATCTTGCGCCATAAGTAAAATAAGCAAAGTGATACGATACATTAAAAATCACTATAAAAATTAAGAGAAAAATACATACATACATACGCATCGTATATATATACATATATATATATATATATATATATATTTACTTACATACATTCCATACGCGCGCACATATATATATATATATATATGTATATATATGTATATGCATAGATACATTCCACATAAATTGAGTATCAAATACTAATTTTTCTTATTATATTAAGAGAATAACTATATTTTTATCTATTTTATTAGTTAAGTAGTAAATCTGATCAAGATTAAAGTCATTCAATTATTTAATGTTCATGATCAAATAATTTTAACATATGTGACTAATTCAACAATCATTATTTAATCTTAGGTGGTATTTTTTATTATCAATATATTACTTTATCTTTAAATTATACATTTAATGTAATCATAAATTTTAATTACTGAATTAATCAAATAATAAAAACTAAATTATTTATGTCGAAATGTTGAGTGGGATATTGTACATATTCATTAATCTCATCAAATAAAGAGTAAAATAAAATTGATCCGTCCGAGCTAGATTCCATCCCAAAACACTGTAGAATACCAGATACTTTACTTTTATTTTATGTTCACTACTTAATTTATAAGTTCTTTATTTTTCTTTATTATTGGCATAATAATAGTTATAAATTGTAAGGGGTTTCTTTCGAATAAGCCATTTATAAGTAGTTTAATCAAAGCTTTATGCCATTGAGATAACACTACGGCAGTGTTTGATTTGGAAATATTTCGCGGAACATCGCGAAATATTTCCTAACAGTTTATCTGACGGGAACAAACACGTGAGCTTCAATGTTCTTGCATCGAAGACAAGAACATTTACTTTTTTTTTAACGTATGACTTTTTTTATTTCATCTATTTTTTTAATTAGTTTATAATGTATGTATATATAATTTATAATATATTAATACATTATTAGGGATATTATAAAATAATTTATTAAATGTTATTAATTAAAAACTATAAAATAATTAGTCCTAATAATTAATAAATAATTTATTAATTAAACTATTCAATTATTTTTTAAAATAATATATTATATTTAGATCTTAAAATGTACGTAAATTAAAATATTAATAATACTTAAAATATTTAATCAAAATAAATAAAAATAATATTAATAATATAACGATTTACGTAAATTATAATATTAATAATATATTCTTATTTACTATAATTTTAGACATCATAAAATAATAAATTATATTCTTAGTTCTTATTTTTTATCCAAACACCCACTAAAACTTATCCATCACATCAATTTTTTAAATCCCCATCTTTACACTTTTTTCATCCAAACATCAACTCAAACTTTTCTATCACATCAATTAGTTCTCGAGAACAAAAATTCTCTCAATATTTTTGTACCAAACGCAGCCTACAAGAAAACTAGGGATTACCGATGGTCGAAACCATCGGTAATTTCTCCAAAAACCGTCGGAAAGTTTCCGATGGTTTTTTCGACGGAAACCAGGACGTCCAAAAAATGGTCGTCGCAAATCAATTTCCGACGGTTTGAAAGGAACCGCCGAAAATTTTGACGGATTTTCGACGATCGTAACCGCCGATATTTGCGGTTTGACGGATTTTCGACGATCGTAACCGCCGATATTTGCGGCGGTCGATAAAACCGTCGAAACTTCGACGGTCACGACCGCCGATATTTTCGACGGTCGACAAAATCGTCGAAAACTTTGGCGGTCGAGACCGTCGAAGTTTCCGACGGTTTCGTTGACCGCCGCAAATATCGACGGTCATCGGGCGATCACTGAAGTTTCGGCGGTCAAAAGCGTCTCAAAGAATTTTTATAATTTAATAATTGTCAAAAGCGTCGCCAGATTTGGTCGCCAATGACCAACGGCCGATGTCGGATCCGTCCGCCAGCCGACCGAGGTCGGATCCAAACGCCCGGCGGCCGATCCCGCCGCTGGGAGCCGAATCTGAACGCCCGGCGGCCGAGGGCCAGATTCGGCCGCCAGGCAGCTGATCCGGCCGCCAGAGGCCGGATCCGACAGCTGGGGGCCAGATCCGAACGCCCACGGCCGGATCCGACTGCCAGCGGTGAGATCCGGCCGTTGGGGGCCAGATCCGGCCGGAGAGAGAGAGAGAGACGCCGGCGCGGGAGAGGATCACCGGTGCGGGAGTGGGTCGCTGACGTCCGGTGCGGGAGAGGGTCGCCGGCGTGGGAGAGGATCGATGACGACCAGTGCGCGCGGGCCGGGAGAGGGAGAGAGAGGAGAGGAGGAATTATAGTAGATGTATTATATATATATATATATATATATATATATATATATATATATATATATAAGAGGAAAAGATGAGAGAAAGAGAGAAAAGGAAAAAAAAGTGGGATAACAAAATTTTAATTATCGACGGCTCCGGCCGTCGAAAACGTAAATATTAACTATTTTTAAAGTTACCGACGGTTGTGACCGTAAAAAATATATTTAGTTATATATAATATTTATTTTTTATTTTACCGACGGTTTGAACCGTCGGTAATCATTACCGACGGTCAAAATCGTCGATAATTACCGACGGCTTGGGCCGTTGCTAGTTATATTAATAAAATACTCCTCATATGATATTATTATACATTTACCGATGGTTACGAACGTCGGAAATTGCGGCGAATTTTGTGACGGATGGATATCCGTCGGAAATATCGACTTTCCTAATCGTTGAAAAATTAAATAATAATATAAATTACATAATTTATATTTTCATTTTCGACCGTCGTAACCGTCGGAAAATCCGTCGCAAATTGCGACGGATGGATATCCTTCGGAAATATCGACGTTCCTAATCGTCGAAAAATTAAATAATAATATAACAAATTACATAATTTATTTTTTTTCATTTCCAATGGTCGTAACCGTCGGAAAATCCATCGCAAATTGCGACGGATGGATATCCGTCGAAAATATCGATGTTCCTAACCGTCGAAAAATTAAATAATAATATAACAAATTATATAATTTGTTATTTTCCTTTCCGACGATCGTAACCGTTGAAAAATCCGTCGAAAATGAAACCGTCGCAAAATCCGTCGGAAATTGCGACGAATTTCAAACCGTCGGAAATTGCCCGTCGAAAAATGATAATTTTCTTATAGTATAAAGTGTTAGAAAAGACTCAAAATTTAAATTAACATTAAGAACGTATGAACAATATAATACCTTGGTCTATGTCGGTAGAACCAGTTTTTCTATTTTAACCTTTAACAATGTAATATGCATTTAAATAAAAGTGAAATTGTCTGCATCTTTACCTAGAC
Source organism: Pontederia crassipes (assembly GCA_030549335.1). Taxonomy (NCBI): domain Eukaryota; kingdom Viridiplantae; phylum Streptophyta; class Magnoliopsida; order Commelinales; family Pontederiaceae; genus Pontederia; species Pontederia crassipes. The sequence goes on from CM060190.1 coordinate 46,824,823, forward strand.
AATAAATTTCATAATGTAAATTTTAAATATTTCATACTTATGATCAACACTATTTTTATTTTATTCAGTTATAGAATATATTTAATTATATAGTTTTTGTAACATTTGTTCGTTGCACGAGTTAATAGATTAATTTAAAGTTATATTTTAGAATTTAAATGATAAATTTACATGGTCTAAATCTCTACCTGTACGACAGTACACGATGAGTGCTCATATAATCAAAGTTGACTTTATATTTTGCTTTATTTGATATTTTGATACGTTACGTTTAACTAATTCCTTTTAAGAAATTTAATTTGGAATCTAAAATTTGCAAAATATTATCATATTAAAGTACTCAAGAAATCGACCTATTTTTTTTATGTTTTAAGTATTTTTTAAGCTTGGAAAAATTAATCCAAACTAATCTTGTAAATAAAAATTGAAAAAAATTGAAAACCTATAAAAAATATATGACATTTTTTATTTTTTTTAATTCAACAAAAGTTAGTTTTTTTTCAAATTAAAAAAAAAATACTCAAGGAGTTGGATGAAGATATGCATAATTAAATAGTTATTGTATAAAATTATTCAAAAAATATGATATATATTGGAAAACATAATTAAATAGCGATTGTATAAAATTATTCAAAAAACATAATTAATTGGACGTCCACCCTATTTTAATAGGGTGGACGCTCCTACCTGTCACGGGCACTGCCCCGATCTATATCTGATGGCTATGATAAAAAAGCACGATTCACACGTGGTTCAGGACAAAAAACAACCTACAACTGAAAAAAAAATCGAGTGACTAAAGGACTATTCTTCACCCCCGATTAATGATGAAGACGACGACTCTCATTGATGATGGTCGAGTAGAGCAACAGATTCGATGAGGTCTGACGGTGAGCGGTGGATCCGACGAGGTCTGGTGGTGTGTCGAGCAGAGCGACGAGTCCGATGAAATTTGGCGATGTGCCGAGCAGAGCGGCGGACGGCGAATAGAGCGACAGTCAACCAACAAAGCGACAATCAAGTTCTGAAGACTGACCGATCTCATGTAATATATGATCGGTCGATCGACATCACTCAGTGGTCAACCGATCTTATCGATCGACACGGTCGCGTCATTTGCAATGGTTGACCGGTCCACATGGAAGGGGCGATCGCTATATTCTCGTCATTAATTCCGGTCGATCGATAAACTAATGGGCGGCCGATCAATGTGTGTAGTAGAGTTGTAAGATATTTTCGCTACTACACTCGTCGACCGGACCATACCGACAAAATGATTTCTAATGATTTTTCACTATGTTTTTCATTCCAATCCATCAATCAAATTGCTACACATCACAATAGTATGATAGACTCTAAAACAGGACTAAATCATGGCTCAATAGTAAATTTCTAACATGAAAAGCTCTCTTTCAAGGCTGTCCTCTTCTCTTTTTTTTTTCTCCCCTAGAACCTCTCCTTTATTCTCCTTTCCCAACTAGGTCCTGATGTCCCTTGTTCCTACTCCAAAATCTTTGCTCTTAGATGATGATTTGTTGCCCAAATGGAGTTGATCTTCCGCTCATTCTCATATTGAAACTTCAAGGGTTAAAGAGCTATGGCAGAACTTGGGGGAAAAAATGAGAAAAGAGAGCAAAAATGTTGATGTAAGGGTTTATATATGAAGTGGGCAGAAAGTTAATGGAATTTGGTGTCAAATGAGGTGTCGCCGGATGTCACTCCTCTCTCTTCTCTACTTTATTTTGTTGGCAGTTGCTATAGGTAGAGTGGCGGGCGACAAGGGAGAGGGGTATTTGATGATGATGAACAATGTTAGAGGTGAATTGGTTGCGACGAAGTTGGATCAGCGGCGATAGAGTTGGATCAACGAGCTCCATGAGGTGAGGAAGGAAGACCAGAAAGATCTAAATTATATTATATATATATTGGCCCCGTGTTTACTTCCATTAATTGAGAGGTTGAGGGCTCGAGTCCATCTGCAGAACATACTTCTTCATCCATTTTCATGGCATTTTATTTATATTTTGTATTTATTAGACTACAATTAATTAAATTTTAATTTATTATTTTATCATTATATATTTTATAATATATATTGGCCCCCCTTAAATTCTTTTTCTTGCTCATGTATATATATATATATATATATATATATATATATATATCATCAATCTCTTCTGCATAAAAATTTAAAATCCGTAAAAACATGAATCTTTTTAGTTTTAAAAAATTAATCAAATAGAAAAAATCACGTCCTATTTTCACCCTTAATCCAAACAATATCGAGTGATAAATGGCGAAGTTGGTATGTTTGATCGTAGTCGTATCGTGTCAAATTGAGGACAACACCATTGGGCGGCTCATTTTTTGGCTAAAGTTTACTTATATTAAAATAAAACAATAAAAATATATGATATTAAAAATAATAAAATATTATGATATATAATATTATGATTATTATTATATATAATATAATTACAATATATTATTAAATATTAATATATAATAAAAAAATTAAAAATAATGTTCAGTGAATCAAATTTGTGTCAGATAAGATTGATTCTACCACGTGCCGAAATGAATCACCCCTTAGAAAATTTTATTTTTAACTCACACAATTCAAATCATTTTCATGTTTAATTTTTTTATAATCCTTGATATTTAAAAAGTCAATTCATCATCGAGTTTAACTGATTTTATTAAATAATTTAAAATCGATTATGTGATAGTGCCAAATGAGTACTTTATTTAAAGGAGTAAATCATCCAGTCCGGTTGATTTTTTTACTTTTAAATTTTAGAAACGTTAATTCAACTCAAGATGATTTATTTATTTGTTTATATATGTCAGTATTTCGGGACCCGGAATTTTATGTGCTGTCTGGTATATTTATTTAAAATATATCTAGCACGTGTTTCTTCTCTGGACGATTTGAGTGATGGCAGCCAATCAATGGGCGCCACCACGACACGCGTCGTGCGCTCGTTGGCTCTATGACGCAAAGGTGTCGCAGGCTCAGTAGGACAAAATCTAGGCTGACGCGTGTAGATATGCCGCACGGCCGGTTTGCGTTCCATCACTCGCATTTTTTAAAACATAATAAAGAATTCATTTTATGTGCCCATCTCTACCTCACCGATAAAAAAATGGATATCTTATCTCACCAAACTTATTAATTATTTCCTATTGTATATCATTATTTAACTTTCTTTTATTTCAATTATTTAATTAAATGTGTAGCTTTCATTATCATTTATAAACAAAGTAAATAAAGTAAAAATACTTTAAGGACATATTTATCTGCTTCATATTTATTTACAAATGATAACGATGGGTAGAAACTGCAATCGGATAAGTACAAAAATAATTGAAAAAAGTCAAAAGGTTGAACAAAGGTGGAAAAAATTTCACGAGCATAAGTGACTAATTCATTGTATGCCAAGTTCAATTTTCTTAATTAACATGCATATAATTATTTGACAACTAAAAACTTTAGAGGCCCCTCTCAAATCTCCCTGCCCCCTTCTGCGGCTTAATTCGTGTAAAACTAAAAAAAAACGAAAACAACCACATAATAATATCAAATGATAGTGGTAACAAATTTGAAAATATTTAATGCAAACTAGTTTACTTTACTCTATGTTTTTATATATGCATAATTATTTAGTCCGACAAATTTGATGTTAACAACTTAACAATGTTAACAAATGACATGATAATATATGTCAAGTCATATAATATGAGGATGTACAATGTTGACTTTATTACCATATCATTCATCGACTTAAAGAAATATTTAAAAATAAAAAGATAAAATAAATTATCTTACATTGAAATTTTAAAAGATGTTATTTGGAAGTTTATTTTACTTTTTTCCTGTATTTATTTTAATTGAATTTTAAATAATTTAATAAATGACAGCTGCAATGATAAGTATTCGATAATAAAAATAAATTGAAAAGGTAATTCCGTTGAGGAATAAATGTGAAAGATAAAATTTAAACGAATACTAAAGTTGAGAGGCATGCCGGCGATAGGGGTGAGCAAAACCGGGTTCGGGACCGGGTTTCGGCCGACCCGGTCCCGACCCGGTTTGCTCCGGGTTTTAAAAATGCAGACCCGGTCCCGGACCCGGTCCCGGTCGGGTCCGGGACCGGGTCGTCCCGGTCAAATCGGGACAAAAATCGGGAATTCCCGGTTGTCCCGGTTTGATCATAAAAATATAAAATAATAAATCGAATAGTAAAAAAATTAATGTTATTATATAGATACGATAACTATTAATTAAATTATATATATATGATAATATAAAATAATATATATTTAAGATATATATCAAATAAAATATTAATTTTTATTTAAAATAAGCATAAATATATTATTTAAAAATAATTTAATATTAATATTATATATTTAACCGGGTCAGGACCGGGTCCGGGTTTTAATAATCCGGACCCGGTCCCGACCCGGTCCCGGCGGGGTCTCAAGGAAATGAGACCCGGTCCCGACCCGGTTGGTAACCGGGTCGGGAAAAAACCCGGAACATCCGGGCCGGGCCGGGGCGACCGGGTCGTCCAGGCCCGTGCTCACCCCTAGCCGGCGAGGGGGGGGGGGGGGAGGGGGCTCGAAGGGGGGAGGAGGTCGCAGATTTTATTTTTTTAATATTGTCACGTCAACATGCAGAGAAGAAAAGATGTCTTGTCAGGCTGTCAGCGCCACGTGTGTGCCACATCAGCTCGACGATCAGGAAATCGTCTATTCCAGATAAAGAGGGCATTGGATGAAATGAATTAAAAGATGGAGAGCATCACTATTACAAAGTGAAGTTGGAAGGCATGACTGAGCAAACGTGAAAGTTGGAGAGCATTTGATATAATTTACCCTTATTCATTTAGAAAAAAGTCAGATTCAGTACTCGAGGATAATTAAGATCCATCCCATTTAGGAATTACTAATCCTTTCATCTATGAATATTCATAAACAAAGAAAGTAATGATTTATGAATTTTTTTTTGCCAAATTGCATGGAGCGAAACATAAATTTCTGGATATAAAAGTAATAAATCGTACTTGTAATTTTCGTTTGTTTTTCCATTACAAGGAAAGTATAAGGTTCTATTTGGCATTATTAGTGGTTTGACGATAGTGATTTGATAGTAGATAACAGTTTAAATAGTAGTTGATGATTGATGATTAACGGTTCATTTAAGATATTAATAAATAAATATTTGATAAACTTAACGATAAAATTAACAGATTAATATAAAAGAACATAATTGAACATATAATAAATTATTGAATTCAATTGCTATACAAATTTTATTTAAAATTTAATAAATAAATAAATATATCAATGAAATAAAATAAAATTGCACAAGAAAATTTGTTATTAAAATATATAAAAAAATATTTATAATACATTTTATATAGTTCATACATGATCTAAAAAATATTAATTATTAAATTAATTTATATATTCATTGTTAGTAAATATTTTATAATTAATTAAATATTAATTTAAAAGGAATATAAAATAAAAAGATAAAATAATACAATAATAAAAATGAAAAAGGTGATAAAATAAACATGATAAAATAATAAGATAAATTGAAAAAGAAATAATATATTTGAATAATAATAAAATTGAAAAAAATATAAACACGTTAAAAGCTAAACGTTTCAATATTTTCATTCAAAACACTAAATCCTATTTAATTATGTTTGTCACTAAATAAATAAAATAATATTTTTATCGCTAAACACTACTTTAAATATTATTTTTGACATTACCAAACAGAACCTAAGACTTAGTACAAAGAAAAAATAAATATAATTTCAAAGTAAACTATACAAAAGTTTTATAATCATTTAAATCAAGGATTGTGCTGCTGTACTGTACCCCTTGAATTGGTCTGGGGGACCTTTTAATTCTTCAAATTTTTTTGCGTCTTTATTATTTTTTTTAAAGCAATAATAATAATATCAAATAATGATTTAGAATATCACTATCAATATGTAAATGTGTAAATGATAGTGGTAAAAAATTTGAAAATATTTAATGTAAACTATTTAACTTTACTCTCTATATTTTTATATATGTAGTCCGACAAATTTTATGTTAACATGTTAAGAAATGACATGCTGATATATGTCAAGTAATCCAAAAGTAATAAATCTTAGTTTTATTTGTCGTTTTTTTTTCATGACAAAGGGAAGTCTAAGACCTAATACAAAGGAAAAATAAATAAATTTAAACGTAAAGAACACAATTTTTATAATCAGATCATTTAAAATCAAGGATTGTGCTCTAGGGGATCTTTTAATTCTTCAAATTTTTTTTTGCGTCCTTCTTATTATTTTTTTTAAAAAAAGAAGAATCGTGAATTGTACGCACAAGCCCCTTGAATTGCTCCTTATTTGTTGGTGCCCATTGGCACGCCAATCTCGTGCCCGAACCCGTACAAAGCGGAGAGAGACACAACAAAAATGTTTTCTTCTCACCTTTTTTTTTTTTTTGTTTCTTTGTACCTAGAAAAGGCATCGAGTCTGAAGATAAATATTTAAGCAGTTGAATTTAACAAAGATATATCTACGTTCGACTGATTTTTCAGATAGCAAATATCATATTTTTTTACTGATTTTTTTATATAAATTTCTAAAAAGCATCAAATTTTAACTTTTTCTCCGAGTTTCTACATTTTATAACTTACATATTTAAGAATAATATAAGGTATATTTTTATTCAATGAATTTATATCTTATATATATATTTTTTGACATTACTATTTATAGGTTATACATTTTTCTGTTAATATTTACTCACATGTCTTTTTTTTTATGTCAGTTATGTAAAAGTATTTGAAATACAGTAATGGTATATATGTCTTCTTCATGAGCGTTTTTCCAAATTATAAATTTGCCGAGTTTTCTTTTAGATTTTTAAAACCCTATTTTTGTTTAATGTTTTGAGTCGGGTTGCTTTCCAGATTTTTTTCGTTTATGCTTTTAATTTTTGTGCACATTACTGAGAAAAGAAAATCGAAAATAATGATGCCAATTGTTCCTGGTTAGAGACTTTATCACGTGAGAAATTTTTCATGATAATTCATTGTGTTCGAGTGGAACAATGTCTAAATAATAATAATAATAATAATAATAATAATAATAATAATAATAATAATAAATGACTCACATTGTTTTACGTGCATATATTATACACTCCAAAAAAAGTTATCGCAATATTCATATTATTGAAATATAAAAACGTTATAATATTATAACTCATGCATTGGTTTGGGGAATTTTTAAGAAGGGTGTGCTTTTTTATCAGATTAATCCAAAGACCTTATACAATTTTTTTTATAAAGTTGGATAATTAATATATAGATTATTCGTATACAAACTCATCTTATAAATTATAATTTTCTTTATTTCTAAATAAAAAAATGGCGGAGCATATAAATGATCGCGTCAGAGGTACGAGCAAAGATTTTATAATTGACCTAATTAATAGAAGAAAGGATGGTCCAGGAAGGGGGAAAAAAATCTTCTGATAAAGATATGATTTTTATTTAAGCGTGTTAAGTGTCTTCTTTAAAAAAAAAGTTGTCTTCGCTGATAATTTCATACAAGTCTCGCTACCAAATCTACAAGTTTCATTGCTCTGATCCATCTGCCCGTATTATTAAATACAAAAAGATGATAGAACACTGAACAGTAGATAAATCCAACGGCCAGTCATATTTATGAACAGTTTGTAATCGCCGAGAGCCACTTGTGAGGTCCGTCCCGGTAGTACTTTCAGCTGCAACAGCAGCAGCGAAGAAGAGGCCGAACACGACGCCGTGGATCCTCTCCACGAAAACCCACCATTAACACGCCACAATCCCTCCTCTTCCTCCCCTGAAACATCTCCACTGCAGGGTTTCACAGTTTTTGCTATCTGCGAATCCGGTGAAGGTCCGACCGACCTCTGTTGCGAAATCCACACTTTTGGAGCGATTTCGCATCCGGATTCCGCGGCGGGGAACTGGAAATATTGGATTTTGATGTGTTGATTGTGATCCTACGGGGGACTTGTAGCCAAAGATTTAAACTTTACGTGTGAGGTCAAGTGGTTTTTGCGGTTCGTTTTTCAGCATAAAACTTTTTGTTTTCCGGCAAAGATTCTTGTCTTGGAGGTCTTTTTTTTTTTTTCCTTTCCAGTTAGAGGATGAGGATGAACGGAAAGCTGTGGTTTTGTGTGTGGGCTTTGTTTCTGTGGGGATCTTGCTGGGGGAGATTTGTAGTTGAGAAGAACAGCCTGAAGGTGACCTCACCTGAATCGATCAAAGGCATCTACGAGTGCGCAATCGGAAACTTCGGCGTCCCCAAGTACGGCGGGACGATGGTTGGCGCCGTGCTGTACCCGAAATCGAACAGGAAGGCCTGCAAGAGCTTCGACGATTTCGACATCTCATTCAAGGCCAAGCCCGGGAGTTTCCCTACATTTGTCCTCGTCGATAGAGGAGGTATGAACATAGTGCCTATGATTCGATCCATTTGTATAGATGATAAGCTCAGGAGTTCCCCACATATTAATTATGGGCTTGTAAACTTTCCTAATGTGTTTTTTCCATTCCTTCTATCGATCAAGGATCTTTTTCTTCTTAAAATGTTATTAAGGTGTCGTAATGGCTCTGGTTGCTAGCTTTATCAACAATAGGAAGAATTATGATGGTAATTTAATGTTTGCTGAGGCATAATACAGTTCACTACTGATTTTATTTAGCTTTGGTTTCCATTAATGATTTTATTTTATGCAAACAAGTGTAAGTCATCGCTTTCCTCTTATTTCTTTCTTTCTTTTTCGAGTGCTTGCTAAGTCATATGTGTTGAAAACAAAAATATTTTGAAATATTATTTCTAAAAAGAATACATGCAAGTAAAATAAGAATGAAACTTCAGCTATGATCTGTCAGCACAGGATTATTGTGTTTGGATTAAATGACTACATTTGACTCTATATGTTTAAATGTGTTTACAACATTAGCTTCTGTGTTTTTGTTGTTATCTGAGCAAAGTTTCAAGAACAGAAGGCCTGTTATTTTACTGACTCAACCACATAATGATGTGCAACATGATTATTGCACTTGTGCAGATCACTTGGTTGAAACTTTTCAGGAATATTTATAAGTGGAATTTAACCATTTTGATGCCTTTAAATTTGGAAACTGCATCTCCCTGAATAATTTGATAAGATCTTGTGTTGTGGTGCACAGATTGTTACTTCACAGCAAAGGCATGGAATGCACAGAAGGCAGGAGCTGCAGCCATTCTTGTGGCAGATGATAAGATAGAACCTTTAATAACAATGGACACCCCTGAAGAAGAAGGTGGTGAGGATTATGTTCAGAAAATCACCATTCCTGCTGTGCTCATCAGCAAAAAGTCCGGGGATGACCTTAAGAAGTCTCTCGAGAATGGGGATATGGTTAATGTCAACTTGGATTGGAGGGAGTCATTACCTCATCCAGATGAGCGTGTGGAATATGAGTTTTGGACAAATAGCAATGACGAGTGTGGCTTAAAATGTGATTCTCAGATTGATTTTGTGAAGAACTTCAAAGGAGCAGCACAAATACTGGAGAAAGCAGGCTACACCCAGTTTACACCGCACTACATTACATGGTTCTGCCCTGAAGCTTTTATTTTGAGCAAGCAATGTAAATCTCAGTGCATCAACCATGGAAGATACTGCGCACCTGATCCAGAACAGGACTTCAGCAGAGGATATGACGGGAAAGACGTTGTGGTGCAAAACTTGCGCCAGGTGTGTGTGTTCAAGGTTGCTAATGAAAGCAAAAGGCCTTGGCTGTGGTGGGATTATGTGACCGACTTTTCAATTAGGTGCCCAATGAAGCAAAAGAAATATACAAAGGAATGTGCTGAAGAAGTTATAAGATCTTTAGGTTAGTTAAACAAGATATCAGTTCTTTTGATTGCTGGAGTTCTTTGATGGTATAAGAAATCAGAAATGATCTGTTTTCCTTATGATGGTCAGAAATGTTCTGTTAATATTTAACTAATTTACAGGCCTTAATCTAAAAGCAATAAACAAATGTATCGGAGACCCTGATGCAGATGCAGATAATCCAGTGCTTAAAGCTGAACAAGATGCACAGGTTAGCAACTTCTTTCTCGTTTTTATGCTCATCACCTTTGTCACATCCTACCCTTTACTTATTCAAGGATACTAAGAAACGTTTTTGTTACTACTTTTTTTTTTCTTGTTTATATATAGATTGGAAAAGATGACCGTGGAGATGTTACAATTTTGCCAACTCTTCTCATTAACAATAGGCAATACAGAGGTAAATTTCTAACTTTGTTGTGCACAACAGTTTCCTTGAGCATTTTCATTGATAGCCTTCTTTCTCAGGTAAACTGGACAAAGCTGCAGTTCTCAAAGCAATCTGTTCTGGTTTCCAGGAGACAACTGAGCCACCTGTTTGTTTGAGTGAAGGTTTCTATGGCTGCTTCCTTTTTGTATATTTGTTGGTCTTATATTGTCAATCATACTTTACGTTGGTGCGTGCATGTGCATAATCCATATGAATAGTTCTAAAATGAAATTGAATTATATGTTGTTTTTTCTTTGCAGAGATAGAAACAAATGAATGTTTAGAGAACAATGGTGGATGCTGGATGGATAAAGCCACTAATGTCTCTGCTTGCAAGGTACTGAATTTATTTTATGTTAGCATTTAATTATAGTCTTACGCCTTGTGTTATATTTTGTGACTATTGTCAACCTTGCAGGACACATACCGTGGTAGAGTGTGTGAGTGCCCTACCGTGAATGGTGTGAAGTTTATGGGTGATGGATATACACATTGTGAAGGTAGGCTCTTGATGTTTTACTAATGCAGCATACAATTATTAACTTGTGCCTTAAAATAAATGCTATGCTTGTTGCAAAAGAGAATAAATTTGTTTGGTTCACTGGAGTGGTTGGAACATGGTGAAAGGTTTCTACCTATCTGGCATTGCTTTTTTTCATCGTCGCTTATTTTGTCAGCAAGTGCCTATAAACATGATATTATGTACTTCAGCTTCAGGGTCTGGAAGATGTGCAATTAATAATGGAGGTTGTTGGAAGAAAACCCAAGATGGGAAGACCTACACTGCCTGTGTAGTAAGTCATTTCATCCTAACACTACAAATTTTCGTTCTGCTGTTGATATTTTCTCACAGCATGCAATATATCATACAGGAGGATGGTTGCAAATGTCCACCAGGATTCAAGGGTGATGGCACCAACAATTGTGAAGGTATGTTATCTGTTTAGCTATATCTTGGAGTTAAATCAGTATGTCATTATTTCTTAAACTTGGTTTTAGTTTTATGGAGTTATGTCTTATGCTTTAATGGTTTTTTTAGCTTTCTGCTGTCAACTTTTTCTTGTGTCTAGATTTTTTTTAAGCATACCTTTTTATTACATACAAAAAGCCTTTTTTTCTGTTTCTGTTACTTCTATTCCATAGTTCCTTGACAGTCATTACAACATGCCTCTTTTGTATCGTATGCCATGAATTTTCTTGGAAAATGCTTGCTGCTTTAGATGTTGATGAATGCAAGGAGAAGGTTGCATGTCAGTGCTCAGATTGCAAATGCGAGAATACTTGGGGTAGCTATGATTGCAGCTGTGGTGGTGATCTTTTATACATAAAGGAGCATGATGTCTGCATAAGTAAGTAACGTTGGCACTCATTTTTCATCTTTCCAAACTTTCTATTTCTCAAAATCATGAGAAGAACATATTAATTGCAAAAAGAAAAATTGCACGCTCAAACATCACATGTAAAAGAATCACACACTATCTTAGTTCTTGAACTGCATCAAGTTATTATTAAAGAATACATCGGCATTGTAATTAAAAAAAAGAATAGATGGGCATATGCAAGTGGTAGCATTTTCTACTGTGAATTTCTAAAGCCTTTTAGCTACAGTTCTGATTGTATTTCGTTTAGCGATAGTAATGCTGCACTTGGAAATAAATCCAGGCAAAAAGGCAACAACAGAGATGAGCTGGAGCTTTCTATGGGTTATTTTCTTTGGTCTGGCTGCAGCTGGAGTCGGGGTCTATGCAGTATACAAATACAGAATTAGGGTATGTCAAATACTTCAGACTTAATTTATGTTACACCATTTTTCCTTGAGTCAGACAGCCGTCTCTTCATATATAATGACCAATGAAGAGCTAGCTGAGATTGGCTTTCGAGTGCTGCTATTCAATCTTGAAGTCACTATATATGTACAGAAGTAAGAAGGATGCGGAACTAAATTAATAACTATTTTAGCTTCTCCCATCTTCTATGCAGAACTGAACAAGAGTGAGACAATACTCATGGACAAAAAAACATGAGAGTTGTAAGAACTGAATCTTATTTTTCAGCATTCTAATAAATACTGTGTTTTCTGCTGCAGAGTTACATGGACTCAGAGGTACGGGCGATCATGGCACAGTACATGCCTTTAGACAATCAAGCCGAAGCTCAAAGCCATGGCCGTGATGTCGACATTTAAGTCGAACATCAGCCTACTGACACACTGATAACTCAGAATAGGGTTTCAATATTGCATAATCATTGTTTTATTTGAGTGTGGGTTATGCAGTAGATCCAGACATGGAGATCAAAAGACTATCATGTATATTGTCTTTCCAGAGAAACTGAGTCATCATGTAAAATCTATGTTTGCACCGGCATTTTATTTGTAACCATACAAGCTAGTGAACATCTCTAGGTGGTAGTTCTTGTGTGAGAGCTCTCTTTTTAAGCAGTCAAATAATGTGGTCTCTCTTGTAACCCCAAAAGAAATAAGGTGGGATTAGATTTTGTTTTTAAAGATCAAGTTTCAGTTATATTAAGGAAGTACTTGAAGGTATTGTGTTTTACGAGGACCTTTTAGTTTAATAATTTTTTAGGGCCCATTTCTGTTGCTTAAAGAAACAACAATAATAAAGCCTTATCCCATTAGGTGGGGTCGGCTACATGGATCATACGACGCCATTCCGATTCGTTGATCCATGTTCATAAAATTCGACAGGATTTTATGCTGACTGTCGGGGCCTAACACAATCCTCCTCCTTTATCCGGGCTTGAGATCGACTATAAAATATAGGCGGAGTTTGTTGCTTAAAGAAAACTTTCGACAAAATTTTGAACAATTTCTTGACCTGGCCGGACCAAAAGCAGATCAAGTTTTCGACCAAATCAGGCCGAATTATCTCAATCCGAGCTGGATATGATTTGAGATATGTATGACTTTTTTTATTATTTAACAGATGTTCTATCAATTAAAGTTGTTAAGAAATTCAAATTTTAACTAAATGAATCATGGTTTTAGTTAAACTTGGAATTGCTCTCAATAGTGGATAAAATGGGCACCCATTTCAATGATTTCTTTAAGAAGTTTTTTCTTTATTTTTTTGCCTTTTCTTTTTTCTTATTCCTTTGTCACTTTCTTATGCCCTTTTTTTTAAAAAAAAGGTGTTTGGCTAATGATAAAAAGGGAAAGAAATCATTAAAGACAAATCCTCATGGATTGGTTCATATCCGATTTAAGGTGCTTCGCTAAATTTACAAGTCATTTTAATTTTTTTCCATATTTGGTGAATAAATATTTAGAAAGATAAATACTTGTTTTGTCAATTTATAACTAAAAACACATAAGCACTGTATTCCAATTATGTATCCGAGTCCGAGACAAAAAAAAAGGGTTAAAGGTTTAAAACTATGTATCTAGAAGTTCCAATCACAACTTCGTCAAGAAAATCTCATCACGAAACAATTTTTTCTTCATAAGGATTAAAGGAGCAGAAGCCAGGGTGGTCCATAATTAAATTCTAAAACTAAATAAAAACTTCTAAACAGTGATTTAGAAGTATAGTCGAATCTTTTGTGTATAGGCACAAAGAATGATCTAATGGCAATCAATTAACAATCACCAGGCAAAAGTAAACTTCCACATGGAGGAAATAATATTTGGATGCTTGGCCGAGTCATCACGGCACACCACATCACAACATTTAGCTGGAGTGCAGCTGAAGCATTTCATGCTTTTAACTTCCCGGTTATCATTTCAACTTCATTCACCATGGGGGAAGAAGAGAGGAGGAGCTCTGAATGGTGCGTCCAACATGGACGCAAGAGCACGTTGTTGGATGAGTACGAGCGGCTCACCCTCGAGATCCAGCTGAACCGGGACATCCTGAGGAGTTACTCACTGCCGAGCCCGGCAAGATTCAACCGGCCGACGATGACTATGCCGGCTCAGGAGAAGCACAAATGCTCCGAGCCTGGGCATCGCCTTTGGACGCAGCCATCTGCAGCCTTGAGGATGTGCGTGAAGTCGGTCTTAGGCGGCGGCGGAAGTCATCGGAGAAATGCTAGAATTCATAAGTTTTTCTCTTCATTCTCCAGTACATAGTGCATTTTCTTTTTCAGCTCTGTCTTCTTACTTGTGATGCTAAATATGGAATAAAGGATGCGTGACATGGAGTAACTAAATACTAGTAACACCAGACAGAAATGCTGTTGATTGCAAAAAAGGGTCCAAAAAATTTGGGAAAGGTTTCATGTTTCAGCAAAATGGATTACTCCAATTCGAAGAGAAAAGAATGAATGCTCTCAGCAGCATTTTACTCTCAGGCATAGTTCAAGAACAGGCTTGTCACAAACAAGCAAAGCACAGCCAAACTCAAACTTTTTGAAGCACCCATGTGGCCATGAGCTTTCAAACATACACAAACCTATACAGTCCACAATTTTAGAACTGGACCTGCCATTTCATTATCAGTATTTACGGACTTTTTTTTGCAAATATAGTCCTGATGATTTTATCCTCAGTACCTCATTCAAGAGAAAAATTAATGCACAGAGGAAAAATCTCAGAGATCATAGACATCAAAGATTAGAATACATAATGTTGAATTGTTTTCCACTTTTTCAGGTTAAGCTGAAAGTTCTTTCATATCAAATGTGAGTTTCCACTAAGCAGTAAACTCGGCAAAAAAAAGGAACGGGCCTCTCCAATTCAAGGAACATAAGTATAATTTTCTAGCCTCGAGAACATGATGTAGGAACCGAACCGGCATAAGCTTTACAAAAAGGAAGACGTGCAGTAAGTCAGTTTACGCCCGACTCATATACTGGCCAGTCCTCGTATCCACTAGGATATCTTCACCAGTATTCACGAATAATGGAACATTCACAACTGCACCCGTGTCAACAGTTGCTGGTTTTGATCCTCCTGCGGTTAAAATAGTTGAACGAGGCATTTCAAAGTAGCTTATGTGCCCATAAACATATACAAGTGCCAGGCACATAACAAGGTAAACATGATCAGAATTTTAATCTAATAGATGGCATTCATATGCAAGCCTTCCTTAAGAATTTTAGAGTATAGGTGTTTCATTGTTACTTGATAAGTGCAATGTGCTAAGGTACATGTGAGGGGTTGAGCTTCTTGCCACTCCACGCCCCCAACCCCCCAAATTATGAAAAACATAGAAACATGGTGCCCAGTGGTATGAATGTCAACATTAAGAAAAATTTCATTGTCAGCATGAGATCTCATTGCTTTTCTTCTTTGAAAAAGTTGAGATCACAAAGGTGATGTAGATTTAACCGCAGAACATAATGAAAGAGACTGAGTAATACCAAAATTTCAATTTTGCAGAAGATTTAAATTGAATTGGTCAAAGTACCTTGTGCAGTGTCACCTTTCACACCAGGATCCACATCAACAACAGTCAGCTTAACTGTGATTGGGAGCTCAAAATCGATAACCTATATGAAAGAGGAAAAGATTTCACTCTTTTCTTAATTTACAGATTCATGCACACCTTTTTCTTTTCTTAAAAACAGATACCGAACTCCATGCATATTAAGAAATGAGAGCATGCACACCACAATCTAAAGGAAATTAAGGGAGAGGAAGACATTTATGGGCATAGGAATTGAACAAGATGATGAAAAGAAATACCCGTCCATTCCAGAATAGAAGGTTACAATCCATTCCTTCCTTCAGCCATTTCTTCTTATCACCGACTTCAGTGTCTGTTAGACGTGTTTCTTCATAGCTAGACTGGGATACAGACATGGCAGATTATAAATCAGCTTATATAACTTTTGCACCACTCAGAGATAAGAGGAAGAAGAAAACATTTCACGTGGGACAGTCCAGAGTAAAAGGTTATGCAGCCTCGCTCCTTTAGTAATTTCAATGTGAAATTTCTGACCATGACAGATGTTTTTCAATAGCAATCCTCATCCTATAGGGTGTTTCCATCTGCCATTCTTCAATCTTCAATGACAATGGAAAGTTTGATAATAAATTATTGATCACAGTGACAGTAATTTTTGGAGTTCTTTTAAACTGTTTCACCACATAAATGTTCAAGCACAAAGAATATTGCTGGATTTACTTTAACTAATCAAATCATTTCATTTTTTTGTCAGAAAGTATCAATCAAATGGTTTTCAGTTTTCACAACCACATACATCTGAAGTGGATCACAAAGGCATTTGACTTGCAAGTAGTCAGAGTTACATTCAGGTCTATGAAATAGATTAACCAATTTGAACCCACTGAGGTAACCAGTTCAAGCTTAACCTTAAGTCCATTTCCTTCTACAACTATTATTTTTTTATTCTCCTCCAACACAACTTTTAGTGTCTAGTTATATTTTCCACAAAAGATGGTTTTCTGTTGCCTGACATTAGTTGCCAACTGAGTCTCAAAATAATCACCATTATGCGGACCCAATGAAACTGAGTAATCTAACTGATTTTTGGGTTCTGGGAAGAGTCAACAGGTGACTGACGAGTAATATTATACCTACAGAAGGTTACTCTCAATACTTATCTTCAAAAGGATTTTCCAAATATTACTTCTGCAACTGTACAAATTGTATAGCTAATAAATTTTCCAACTTTTACATTACACAAAAACTATTAGAAAGAAGAAATGCATTGTGCTTATTTCTGGGGTATAGATTATTACATGTCTATGAAAACATGGGCATTACATTGAAACATGGCATGGTACATTGGTACTACAAGCGCATCACAGTCTTTCATATAAGAAGAGAACAGATACCTCACCAAGAGAAAAAAGAAGAAGAAGAAAAGAAAGGAAGAGAACAAGTAATAGTTATGATATTCACCAGATCCATGAACACATACTGGTTCCCATCCATGTAAGTGAACTGTTTAGTTTCCTTGACGACATCTGCTTCTTGTATCTAAGTTATGTAATAAGAAAACAAAATTGAAATTATCAAATTAATTTGAAGAACCCTAACAGAATCATATACCATTATTAAAGGAAAAAAAAACACACATATTAGAGCATGCAGACAACATCAAGAACTTGTTACGTTTTCAATTCTCAAATAAAAGAACCTTCTTACCAGTCTTAGTAGTTGAAGGTTTATGATCATAAGAAAAATGATAAACAGATCCACACCTCAGTAAAAGGAATGACAGATGAATGCAATCTACACATTAATCTACTTTTGGATTAGTATGCTCCCAGTTTTGCATACATGTATCAGAGAACAACAAACACTTCAAAATTTCCAGATTCTGAACAAATGATTGGCGTCATTTGGAATTCAGAATAACACAAAACATGAAAAAAATCATTGTTTCAACTGGATATTCAAAATAAAATACATGATACAAAAGTGGCAGGGTAAAAAATGAGCCAAAACCATCAAGTATAACCAGAGGTCTATGAACCCTCTAAAAGAAACATGAGGTCTATAAAAGCAAGGTTGCAAAGCCCTACAGTAAATATAGCAATGAGAAAGACATCTAGGAATTTCATTCTTTCGGTTCTCCAGACAATTTTCCCCCATTCTCCAAGAGTGTAAAAGGCAGAATTTCCAGAAGAAATAATTTGTAACAGTAGAAATTATCTAGAAGGCCATATAAATAGCAAAAATTGAGCAGATCTCTTCGTGATAAATTATTGTTCCATGTGGGAACAAAATGGACTATAGTTAATGCAATTCACAATGTGTTAAACGGAAAAGGCATACAAAAAGGAACAATTCATGATTACCGTGCTTCCAGCTCGAAAGGTTTTCTCGACCGTGTTGCCAGTTATATAGTTTCGAACTTTTGTTCTGACAAATGCTGCTCCTTTTCCAGGCTTCACGTGTAGAAATTCTACAGGCAATCAAAGGAAGAAACTAAATCCATTTAGAAGTACTTAAAGCTGATGCTTATTCACTACATCTAACCAATACAAGTGGTAAAAAACCCAAATATTGCAAGTGAATTTGCTGTAGGCTGCAGCAAAGTTAGATCCCAAGACGTCAGTGTATCATTGCATTATCACAAACTCATATGAACGATTCCTTCTGAACTAAGGTTCTTGGCATTCCCAAATTTTGTCTGCAATCTTCCTTCTAAAACTACTAATGGGAATAGAATGTTCAATTGTTTAGTAATTTCTTGTTAATTTCAAATTAGTAGCATTGGATAAACCAAGCTAAACAAACAGGTTTGAAGCACAGCACCCCCTTAAATCCCCAAAATCGCCATTCAGAATGTCAAGATTAGTTTTCATGGCCATTTATTTCAACTTTTCTTTGAGCATAATCCATTACAAGCGGGTTTTTATGATTAGGTAATTGCGTATTATAAAAGATGATATCCATATATTGAACCTTGATCATAGAGTCCCAAACGTTAAACATCACAATCTCTATTGAACTAAAACAGCTAAAAGGAAGCAAACAAAGCAATAAGGTCACAAATATGCTTGAAAAGTGGCAAAGAACGACAGCATTTCAAGACTGATACCGAGAACTCTCCAGGGAGCGCCATCGACCTCAATGTTGGAGCCGACCTTTATATCATTGCTAGAAAAAGCATAGATCCCTGCAAGGACAAACGGAAAGGAAAATGAATGAAAAAAAACACCAGAAAAGATGGCAAGAAGCGCGACAGTGGAGATTCCGAGCATTAACTGGAAAAAGTCGAGCGGAGGGGCGCCATAGGAAGCGAGCGAGTTCTCATAGCCAAATGTGGGAAGGAGGAGGGTTTGAGGAACGGGGAGGTGGTGGGATAGAAGCGGAGTCGTGCAGTGGCCGGGAGATGGAGGGAAGCAGCCATTCCCGCCATCTACTTCTACTATTACCACCACCACGACGACCAGCACCACGTCGCCTCTCTTCCGTAGTGCTTTCTCTCCGTCTGTTTTGTAAGAAGGCGGATGGAGATGGATAAGAGGCAGGGGAGAACACTGGGTTTTATGGAATACATTATTTAATTACTTATTATTATTATTAAATCTAAATCCTCCTAAAATCCTGATAATGTATCGCTAATGGTTTGCTAAAAAGAATTACGATTTACGAATGTACATATTTATTTATTTATCCGTTTTACTTTCATAGTAATAGTTATTTCGAAAGTTAAGATACAATTTTGAAATTATTATATCATAATATCCATATTACATTACGCCAAATATTACTATATAATTATGAACAGATGAATCAAGAAAAGACACATCAAAACCTTAAATTATCCTAAATAGGTGTATTTCGCATAGAAAAATAAAAAAAATTGTTTTAAATTCGTTTATAAGTTATTATCTAGTTAATTAGGATGCCTGTACGACATAACATACTATGCGAGAACGAGTTAATGTTTTACAAATTTTGAAAAGGAAAAAATATAACATATAAATTCTAATAAATCACATATCATTATATGAATGATTTACTATGCATGTATTTTGTTTTCAAAATATAGTTTATTAGTAGCAAGTAGTAACCTGTCCACTACTTACTACAAAAAAATTATCGAAGTATGCAGGTGGTTCGAAAAAGAAAATTACAAATTAAATGAATGAATGAATAAACTGAAAAAAAGATAAAAGTAGGCAAATAGAAAAGACCGAGCGCAGCAGATCAACTCCTGAAGCCGGACCCATGTAATCTACGGCGTCCATCATGCGTTCGTGCTTTCCCCCTTGCACGAATCTCCACGCTCTTTCACCTCCTTCCGGCACTCGACAATGGCGTCGTCTCTCGACCCCTCTAATCTCTCTCCTCTTCCCACACCGAAACCCTAGTCAAACCCCGCCGAGGGCCTCTCCAATCCGGCGACCCCGTCCGGCTCCTGCTGCCGCCTCCGATCTCCCGCCCTTCTGCTAGCTCTCGTTCTCCAGCTCCTCCCCAAAACCGCAGTATCCGTAGGCACACACTGATGCCGTTGGCTTTGGGCCCCCTCGTGTAATGGCGTCCGAGGGAGGCATGGGATCGAGGACGGAGTTCCCCTTCCCCCGCTCCGGCTGTGAGAGCGGAGGCCACCATCAATCTACCCGGAAGCCGGTGCAGGGATTCGCGTCGTTATCCGGCGATAAGTTGTTATCCGGCGACCGAGATGCTCGTTTCCTCGGTAACTTCCAACGCCCCCTGCCGTTGAACCAGAGATGGGGTCCTCCGATGAATGGTGAATCCCCACTCGGCGGCCATGGGTCCGATGATGACGGTGATGACGACGACGATGAGGAGGATGACAGCGATGGATTAGTATTGTTAGAGGAGGAGAGCAATAAGGCTGCCAACAACAGCAGCGGTAGCGTGCGTAGCAGCTCGGATAAGGTTCGTGATGGAACTGCCGATTCCCAAGCGCAGCATTCGCCCTTCGGTAACGAGAAAAATTCCATCATTTTGGATATTCTGACAGAACGATTAGGTTTCTAAGTGGCGGCAATATGTTGGCTGCTTCAGGGCTGAATAACAGAGGAGGACACAACGGCGGCTTGGGGAAGAATGTCAGTGGTGGGAGAGAGAATTCAGAAGAGCAGCTGTATCACCTCTCTCGGATGGACGGTTATGCGGATGTAGTGTCTGTTTCCCAAAGCCAACCATGCTATACGCATGGTCTGCTTAACAGCGATAGGCTGCCATCTGCTCACAACGAAGTTGGAGCAGATAATGGTTGTTCATCAAGTTGTATCAAGGAGGTCGGGTCGGCTGGTCGTTACTGGGAAACTTTGAGGAATCACTTCGCAGATCCTATAACGTAAGTCTTAAGTTTGGATGCTTTGATTGCTTGAAGACTTCGTTTGCACAGTTCTCTCCTTCCCATTATACATCAGTACCAAGCTGGATAATTGTGTAGAACTATACGCCCATTAACATGCCCTCCATAACTTTTTTAAAAGGGGCTTGCTCCCCATTTTGGTTTGTCAAATTGTCCGTCGTCTGATAATTTAAGATTCTATATTGAAGTTAAGTCCAAATCATCATTTGCTCTAGAAGGAAGCTCTTGCTGGAGAAACAGCTATATTTTTAGTTGCTTTGATATATTAATATGCTTTTTACATAGCAATTTGATCTTTTTGTTTCAAGTAATTGTTATTCAAGAATGTGTGAGAAATCTGTGTTTATCATGTTGTAACATGTTTGATTTTAAATTTTAAATGTCTATTCGAGTTCTTGGTTTGAAAGTAATCTTGACTAAAATAGCTTATTGGTAAAGAATTTTTAAGGGTAATTTTCTCTGGATCGTATTATTATTCGATAACTTGTAGAAGGAATTGGACTGATAATCTTTACTTAATATTGAAAATTGAAGTCTCTTATTTTTGTTTGTGTAGCATGCTATGTTCCCATTCTCTTTTATCCTTTGTTGCTCTACTCTGACTTTTAACATTGACCTTCTTATTTCTCTTTAATTGTTTCATTGGACCTTGTGTCTTGTAGTTTATTAGTTAAGAATAATGGTAGGAAATTACCTAGGGTGTGAAACTTCTTTAAATTGATATATTCAAAGAGGATTAAGATACATGGAACTTGACTACTGGATTAAGAACAATAGTTTCTAGTGCAAATGACTGACTCGGTTCCATGCGGTACAACTTTATCATGGTGCCATGTTTTCCATTCAACTTTCCGTTCAATCCATTAACACCTGTTTGTCGACAAGGAAGTTGTGTACTAACTTATTAGTTGATGTCACGGGCTCACACACTTCTATGCTTTT
This sequence comes from Pontederia crassipes, assembly GCA_030549335.1. NCBI lineage: Eukaryota > Viridiplantae > Streptophyta > Magnoliopsida > Commelinales > Pontederiaceae > Pontederia > Pontederia crassipes. The sequence continues at coordinate 46,846,880 of CM060190.1, forward strand.
CTTCTGCCTATAGAAAATGCAATGATGCACAAGAGCCCAAATACTTGTCTGAAATGTGTGAAAAACCCTCAAAAAATTTCTTGACTGCTAGTTCACGATAACAATCAGGCGAGAGCTTTTAAAGACCTGATATCAAATTTAACATGTTCCAGGTGCAAAGCAATTGGCTGTGGCATTAAAAAATGAGTAATTTTTTTCATCAGTTATATTAAGATATTTTAGGATCTAGAGGAGGCCGTCCTATGCAAACTACACTTAATTTGTCTTACTTGTTTCTACATGTGAAATTATATCCTCAATGATATCCTGGTGCATAGTTAGGTATATTTACATATTATGTTTTATAGTTGCTGAGTTTGAGAAAAATGTTGACATTTTTCTTTTGGTAATGTTCTTCTTTTAGATCTGTGCTAATGGATGATGCGATGATATTATCATGTGGACATTCTTTTGGGAGTGGAGGCATGCAGCATGTTTACAAAATTGTAAGTTGAGAAAATTCATGTGAACAATAAGCTCTGTTTTGTCAGTTCATTTCTTAAATACTTGAAAAGACTTGGGTACTTTCATGCTTAGATAATTCATAACTATCCTCAATATTTCATTTTTAATAATTGCATTCTGCCATGAAACAAAATTGTCTTTGTACTATTTGCGTTTGGGTCTCATGTCTCTCTCAAACTTCATTGTCATCCAACTATTGAAGCTACTAATTTTCTTTATGGTTATGTTTGTTTTGATGAAAATATCTGATGCAATAAGGAGAGAAAATCAACAAGAATAATGAGAAATCAGGCTAGAAGATGAGAAAGATTGATAGAGGAAGTTTTATGAGTAAATCACGAAAATTTGTAATTTTGATAAAAGAGAGATAATGATGACTGAAAACCCTATTGACAGCCTTAAATACTAGGGTTACAAGACACTTTCAAAAAAAAAAAAATACTAGGGTTACAAGAGGTTATAAACTACTAATCAATCTCCACCCTTGATTAATTTACTTTTAATCAAGACCGTTATAACTAATCATGACCTCTTATAACTAATTAAAAGGTCACATGCCTATCACATCATGACTAATAAACTTAAAACACCAGCTTTAATTAAAATAACTAATTTAAAACAAAAGCTCCTGCATCAATCTCCTCAGCTTGAAAATTTTGGCTCCTTGGAAAAAACTTGCACCACATGAGCATACATCTCGGCATCGATCTTCTTGAGCTCATCTTTTTTTTTTTTTTGAGGAGAAAAAGGATGACCACCAGAGTTGTGGTTGTCATCCACATATATATATATAACTGTCGAACAGAGATATTACATAGGTGTAGGCTCCCAATGGAGAGCAACAACAACAATAACAACAAAGCCTTATCCCACTAGGTGGGGTCGGCAAAAAATATTATATATTTATAAGGACTCGAACTTGATACCTTACTTAAGCGAGAAGGGGCCGCTTACCACTCTACCCCAACTCCTGTTGGTTCGTTGATCCATGTTCATAAGATTCGACAAGGTTTTACGCTGGCTGTCGGGGCCTAACACAACCCTCCTCCTTTATTCGGGCTTGGGACCGGCTATAAAACATAGGCGGAGTCCCAATGGAGAGCAACAACAAGATGAAAAATCTCTTCTACTCAAAACCCCGCTCCCAAAAAAAGAAATGTGATGGCACTCAAACAAAGAAACATCTCTCCTACCAAGAGTGGCCAAAAAAACGCTGGATCACAATAGCCCTACCACTGGTCAAAAAGGGGTCTTCGACACTAAGTGTCTGACGGGCCAAAACTTTTCCGAATCAAAAGGGGCCAAAACATAGTGCTCGTCCGCTGCCAGGTGCCTCGAGATGTGAAATCACTGAACCACAATCACTTTCCACCCATCTGCCACTCCCAAGGTTGGCCCATGCAATCCATATGGTTAACTTCACTAACTCGACGAGGTTGTTCCCCGTGTTAGTGGCTGTCGGCGTGTGTGGCGGAAGCTGCGTAACTAGGCGAACCTCCTCATCTGTCCACCCAGCGAGAAGGTGCCCCCCCTCAGCATCTTCAACGGAGGTTGGCAGAATCGGCACGGTTTGCGAAGCACCCCCCACCACTGGCTGCTGGGGCGGCGACGGCGAAGGCTGCATGGTCGACTGCTGTCTTGCCGGCGGTGACGACTGTTGTGCGGGAAGCTGCTGTCCTGCTGGCGGTGGCGGTGCTGGACGTCTCTTGTGGCTGCCCCTAGAATGGGAGAGCAGCCGCTGTAATGGTCGGTGCAAGGCCACTCCCCTTTTCGGTGGCCGCCGACGAGTGTGGCGGAGGCCGGCGGCATCTCCACCTGGACGAATCTCTTCGTCCGCCCTCCCAGCGAAGAGATGGACCCCATCTGCCCTGACATCGACGGCCAGCGGGTCCCTCATGGTCTGCGGTACAGCCCCCACCTCAGGCTGCTGGGGAGGTGGTGATGATGATTGCACGAGCGGCTGCAAGTTTGCTTGTTGCAGCAACGGCGGTTGAGTGAGTAACTGTGGTGTGACAGCCTGTGCATGCCGACAACGTTGATAACAGAGGGGGGAAGCTATCAGATCATCGCCAGCAGGTGTGGTAGCCACCGGGATGATCACTGGGATGCCGGTTATAGTGGGCGGTGTGAACCGTGGTGGGGCTGGAGATATCTGACTTGGATCGGAGAGATGAGGCAAAGCTGGCAGTGATGTGGTTATGGGCGCGTTGTCGGACTGGAGCGAGTCTGTAGGGGAGGAGTGGGATGGGGTCGACTGGACACTAGTGTGGGGGTGGAGGGCAGCTTCACGGACTCGATGAGGTGGGAGATGGTTAGATTCGGATTTGATTTTGCTTGGGCTCGAAGTTGGGTTCGCAGACGGGCACAGTGAGCAGGTTCAGAGTGAGCGCGAAGGAGGTGGGGCTCCGCTGCGTTGGATGGTGGGATTGGATTTGAAAGATTTGGGATATTGGGTTCAGGATAGGAGGCGGTTGAGTCAATTTGCGAGTGTGTGTTCAGTTCAGGGTGGGGTGGGTTATGCGATTGGGTGGGGTTTTGAATTTGAGTATGGTTCCTGTGCTTGAGCGGTGTCGGGCCAGCATGGCCAGCGAGGGACATCTGGGCAGCTGACTGCAGTGGATGACCGGCGACCACCTCAGCCCACGATGAGGCACCATCCGAATATCGCAGCTTGAGGGTGAAGCTGTCCATGCCGACGTAGAGAGTCAATGTGGAAGGGAGGTTGCACTCGGGGCGGAGCTCAACGTCGACGGAGGTGATAGACAAGTCCGGCGAGCCAAGAGTTGGAAGAGCAATGGATATGGGATTCCTTAGTTGTTGTGCCACCTCCAGGGCGATCTCTGGCCGATGGAGATGGAGTGGAAGGCCGTGGATGTCAACTGTTCGACGTCTCCCCGGGGGTGCCAGCTCGGCTCCGTCCCCTTTTTTCCATGGCCGCCACATAACGCTGGTGTGAGATGACAGTTTGGTCGGTGCCGCAAGGAGGAATTCCTTTTGCTCCGACGACCCTGGGACAAGCAGCCATAGCGAGGGAGAAATGCGGCTTAAATGGAAGGGTGGCGAAGCTCCAATCTCGGTGATGACTGCTGAGCGAAGAACCGCTGATCCGAGGTGAGGACCACTGGTCTCGCCGACGACGCAGTCAGTCAGCAGGTCCACGACACGTTGGATCTCCGGCGACCACGGAATGGAAAGGGTAAGAGCTGTCTGACACGCCTAATTCAAGTGCTTTCAGTAGCAGGTTTACCCAACCATTTAACCAAAAAAAATTTATATCTGTTACTTCTATGAGAACTGACCTTTTTGACATCCAACACATCTTCAATAACATCAGTAGAAACTTTGGGGTGTTGTTCCAATTGATTTGAAACTTCAATTGTGTCAATATCAAAGCCCTCAAAAGCATACAAATCTGAGACATCAAATATAGGACTGATTTGCAAATTTGATCAATGAAATAAGCACTTGAACTTATTTTCTTTAGTATCTTGCAAGGTCCAAACTTCCTTGACTTGAATTTGTGATAAGTGCCCTTAGGAAACCTCTCTTGTCTCAAGTGTAAAGAGACCGTCTCCTTCTTCAAAGTCTTTAAGACGCCAATGTTGATTGACTACTCATGACAGCTCTTACCTCTTCATGAACTCTTTCAATGTTGTGTTGAGAGAAGATATCACTAGCTGAATATGAAAATTCTTTCAAAATATCTTGAGCTTGAGGTGATCGGTGAGACATTTTTCTAATATGATTATCTCCAACAATTTTAGCTTCTTGACACTCTATATTAAATTTCTCGGCACATAAAAATCCATTAACCTTGCAGTTTTTTTATGGACCAGCAACACATTTTGCATCCTTCATTGGTTGCAAAGTGTACTTTTTGTTACCCATGTGAAAAGAATAAGTATTTGATTTACTGGGATGCTCCATGTCATGGTCATACAGCCATGGTCTTTCCACAAGAATATGCCCAACATCTATAGGCGCAACATCACATAAAGTTTCATCTTGTAGATTACCTCCCATAGTAAATTGCAACAAACATCGAGCTGTGATAGGAATTTCATTATCTTTCTTAAGCCAACGAATTTTGTAAGGATGTGGATGTTTTTCAATAGCCAATCCCAATTTCTCTACTGTATCTTTAGAAATGACATTTTCCATGCTACCATCATCTATAACTAGATCACACACCTTCCCGCCACAAAGAACATGTGTTCTGAAGATACTATGCCTTCTCCAATCTTCTTGTTCTTTGGTTGTGGCAGTTAAGACACTTTGAACCACCAATAATTCTCCTTGAACATGGAGAACATCTATTTCTTCACTTTCATCCACATACTGATCATAAATTGGCTCTGACTCTTCGTATTCTTCATCTTGCGGCTCCACTAGATTAACTCTTCGCTGTGGACAAGCATAAGAACCATGATGCTTTTTGCCACAAGTGAAACAACGAATTTGCATGTTGTTTCCTTTAAAAGTTGTGGGTGCAGAATTATATTGTCCACCATAACACATTCCAACTTTCCCCTTATCATCACTTTTATTTGTATGAGTGCCTTGTGCAGATGTATTATTTTTTGTATTTCCCGCAGCACTTGAACCCTTTTGCATAATGCCTTATGAGCATCCCATTAAAGGTCTACGTGCTCCATATCGCCACACTCGTTTTTTAGCCAATAAAGCTTGCTATCGGTCATCTTCAAAAGTACACACACGAGCAATAGGCATTTTGTCTCTAATAGATTGGTTAAGCCCAGTAAAATAACGAGCAGCTACTTGCTCATTTGTTTCATTCAATCCGACACGAATTGATAAGTTATAAAACTCTGAAGTATACTCTTTAACATTCATACCTCGTTGTTTCAAAGAATGAAACTTTTCATATAAATCCATTGTATATTCAGCATGTAAGAATTGTTTTCGCAGCTTCGTCTTCATGTGCTCCCAGGTGCCAATTTTCAATTTACCTTGTCGTTCACGTTGCTCTTCAACTCTCTTCCACCATTGAAGTGCTTAGCCCTTTAACTTCAGCTTCACAAATAACACTTTTCTATTTTCTGCCATAGGTTTCCCCTCAAAATAATTTTCTAAACTTGTTTCCCAATATAAATAATCTTCAACATGCATCTTTCCATAGAAATCAGCAACTTCGATCTTAATTCCACCGCCGTTAAGATCTAGGGCATGCGTCAATCTATCCTCCAATCGACCTCGCACTTGATTTATATCAGCTCCAGCTTCATGAAAGGGATTATCAAAATGCCCTTGATCAGTACCATCCTCCAGACTACCTTCCAGTATTCTATTAGATTGTGGCCACCTTCCGGAATCTCCATATGGGCTGCTACACGTTCCTTTCGCTATAAGGCTTGAACACTTCGCGACAAATCTTCAATCATTCGTCAAATCTCTGCTATCTCTACTTGCTGTCCAGGGTTACTACGTCCTCGGCCTCTACCACGTCCAATCATGGTTCAAAAATAAAGAAAACCCTAATATTTTGTAGGATCTTTTGCTCTGATACCAATTTGATGCAGTAAGGAGAGAAAATCAACAAAAATAATGAGAAATCAGGCTAGAAGATGAGAAAGATTGATAGAGGAACAATTAGGGTTTATGAGAAAATCATAAAAATCAGTAATTTTGATAAAAGAGAGATAATAACGGCTGAAAACCCTATTGGCATCCTTAAATACTAGGGTTACAAGAGCTTATAAACTACTAATCAATCTCCATCCGTGATTAATCCACTTTTAATCAAGACCATTATAATTAATCATGACCCTTATAACTAATTAAAAGGTCACATGCCTATCACATGATGACTAATAAACTAAAATATCAGCTTTAATTAAAATAACTAATTTAAAAGAAAAGCTCCTGCGTCAATATCTCTTAAAAAAACTTCTTTTCTCACATTAATAATCTTCTTTATTTTATGCTCCCAATACTGCATTCCTTCTATGTTTCAAATCATCTACCAAACACATGGAATGAAGCACTTTCCTAGTATTTACCTCAGCAACTTGTTTTTATTACTTGTTAAAAAAAATGTTTTCATCAAAAGAGCCACAACCTAACATTTTGTATGCATAGCTATCTCCTACACAGTCAACCATATATGACCTTAAGCAAATAAGCAAACTTGTATAGATAGATAAACTGGTCATGCTTTCAAGATGAATCACAACTTCTCTAAGTATTTGGAAGATTGGAGATCGGGCACACTGCATAGATATCTCATGTGTCATGTGCGGGGCAGTGGTGGCGGACATTCCCCACTTATTTTTTGCATGTCCTATCACATTGGAGGTTTGGAGATATTTTCTTCTCACCGGGTTTGATCTCTCGACAACTGATGGTTTATGGAGGTTGTTGAGGGCTTTTAGGAGTCGGGGCATCTGATGGAGTGTGTTCGTCCATTCTTCTTGGCTCCATCGACTCTCATGTTCTGACTATCACACTCATATATCCAGCACATTTATGGTTTTTTTTAGAAGAAGGATGACCACCAGAGTTTGTGCTTGTCATCCATGTATATATAAGGCTATGAAGTGGAACTCATTTACAAGTGTGGGCTCTCGAAAAAAGAGCAACAAAATATGGAAAAGTGTAGCAGCTAACCCAAAAATCATTCCCAAGAAGAAATGAGATCTGGTATACAATGCGCTCAGTATGACATCTCTCCCCACAAAAAATAATCCGGTTACGCAGAAGTCAAATGGCCTAGGAACCAGCCAAAAAAGATGCAAAAGGCGTTCTCCACCTTTGTCTCTGTCGGACCAAAACTCGGAAGGACTGCCACAAGGTCTCGGGATCAGAGGGGAAGAGGTCCCTGATTGCCGTGCGCTGCAAAATGTCCTGTGATGTCGGGCACACAAAAAATAGGTGGGTGATGTCCTCCGCATCGCCACACAATACACATGAGGTGTCTGCTTGAGGTGCCCATCTCGCCCTATACCTCCTCGTGAGCAGTCGCGTCGCGTCGCATCAGCTAAGCAAAAATCTTGACTTTCAACGACACCCGAGATCGCCAAATGAGTTTGGAGTCTATCTTGAAGTCCTTTGTCATCGCCATGTCAGGAAGTGTGAAGGCTGCGTGCCGACCGGTAATCCAATAGCCACACCCAAGACGGAAGGGGACTATCCTCAGAGCTCGGAGAAGCGTTGATCCGAGTGTTGATATGAAGAGAGGGGTCCAGGAACCGGTGCCAGGAGTCCCCGACCAAGTCTTCTTCACCGTCGCCCCAGGGCGCATCACTAGGGCATAGAGATGAGGGAAGGCCTCCGCTAGTGAGCCCCCAAAGCCAAAAGAATAAGCTCGTCCCTGATCCGAGGGATGGGGTCATGAGTGGGTGCACCCGAGGGATCAGTGCCACCACTCCTCGCCAAAACGAAGTTGCCCCACGGGGTAGGATAGTCCTCGACTACCAGGATAGATCTCGCCCATAGCAGGTGAAGAAAATCGATTGCCACAGATTGTCCTCAGGTCCCATGATCCGTCGAATCCACCGAGTTAGGAGAACCCAGTTAGTATAGCAGGGATCTCGAACCCCCAACCTATCCTAGGAGGTGGGACGACAAGATGAATGCCTCTGTGGTCCGGACCACACCCCTGCCAAAAGAATTTGCTCTGCAAGGATTCCAGTCGCCTAAGGACCTGAGCTGGCATTCGGAGGACAGTCATGAACTATGTCGGAAGCGCCTAAGGATAAGAGGCGTGAACTCCAACCCTGAAGTCTCTGCTCTATGCGCTCGATAATTGGGGTCCACCTGTGGGAGCTGATATGACGGTCGGAGAGAGGGAGGCCCAAATATGTGATCGGCAGGGAGCTGGTGGGGGTGCGAAGCTCAGCAGCACAACGAGCAGTATCCTCAAGAATCATGCCAAAGGGAATGAATTAGGACTTGGCATGGTTGATCTGAAGGCCAGACATCGCGCTGAAGAGCTCAATAAGAATGGACACCCGTCGAGCTCATAAGAAGACTGTGTCATCCGCGTACTGCAGGAGGGGGATCAGACCTCCGGCAAAGCTGCCAAATAGGCCCACCTCACAAGACACTTGAGTACACTTGGCGAGAGCATCAGCCGCTAGGACAAAGAGCATAGGAGCCAATGGACAGCCCTCGTGGACCCCTCGTTGCGGCTGTACCCAGTCTCCCGACCTCGCCCCATTAACCAGGACCGAAAAAGAAGCGGTAGTGATGCACCGCTTCATCCAAGCGATCCAGGTCTCTGGAAAGCCTCTGACCTGTAGACAATGCCAAAGGAAAGACCAAGAGAGCATATCATAAGCTTTGGTTATAATAAACCATGGATGGCACCCACAATCTGTTAGCCATCCTTTTCTCTTTTAAGAAAGGAGTTTTAGAACTTTTCATGTGTGTTTGAGATTAAGCAAACTTTTAATTGTTCCTTTCCTTTCAAAAAAAAAACAAAAAAAACTCATTAGTCGTTACCCGTAAGTAACACGGTTACTAATAGAGCGGAATAGCGTCGTATGATCCATGTAGTCGACCCCACCTAGTGGGATAAGGCTTTGTTGTTGTTGTTGTATTGTTTCCTGGCTTATGCCTCTTAGTCTTTGAGCAAAGGGTTGTGGTTCATTGGACGCAACCGAGCTTGTGAACTCCAAGTGATTCCAAGTTCAATTGTCACTGGTAGGATTTCTTGTGCCCCTCAACTTCTATTTACCTTTTAGCGTGCTTGACTATGAGTCTCTCTCGTTGCCCAAATAACCAGAACTGACTGTTCAAGTTTTTCAGGTTATATATTGATGTATTTTATGATATTGGGATACCACCTTTTTTCTTAACTATGCTTTGTACTGTTTAGTGTAGTATGTGTCTACTCTGCTCATTTTGTGCAATATGATGGTGACCTATCTGCCCATTACTATGACCTATAATCCCTCTATTGAGATAACCGGCATGTATCATGATGATGTTATCTTTGAAACTTTTCTAGACTTCAAAAGCGTTAGAAATTGACGCTGTCTATTTAATGAATCCCGGCAGTTTATTAATTGTCGTCTTCTGAAACTAATATAAGTGGTAGTAACCATGTCTATAACTCTGTAAATAATCTGTTATGTGATTACTATGTAAATAGTTCAACTAATTATTTTGGTTATAGCTTGTTATACTGCTGTTACAGACATACTGTAATCTGCACTCTAGTTGATCACATCATACATGGGTGATCATGCTTATCTAGCTTGTACATGAGAAATTACATGGTTTGGAGTTATTACTGCCCTATTGAAATTGAATTCCATCTTGCAAATATATTTTAATTATTAAGGTTTCCTTTTACTGCCTTTGTTCCGTAATATCGAAGATCGTGAGATTGTATCAAGGATCATGAGATTGTATCGAGGATCGTAAGATCTTACTTATATATTAAAAAGTTATTTAATATATAAATTATATTACAAATATTTTTTAAATAATTTAATAATGATTTAGATTATAGATAATATTAACTTAACTATTATCCTATTAAGATTTCCTACACAATGTATACATATATTACTTATGTGATAATAATTTTAATATGAACTGACAAAAAATGATAACAATATGGAATAAATTATATAAAGTAGCTTTTAAGGTATATTGATATTATAATTGTTTGGTTGAAAAACAACTTTAAAATTTTAATTGTAACCAATCATCAACTTTTTCATAATTTTATTTCTCCAAAAATCATGTTGCATTTGGTCAAAGTTAAAAAAATTGAAAAAATAAATGAAACAATGTTGGTAGGATCCGTAGGATCGTACAATCCTACAATTTAGATCTAGCGATCCTACAAAAATGATCCCAAATGTGAGATTGAGATCGTAAATACCATCGTAAGATCGTGTGATTTTACAATCAAGATTGCGATCTTGATAACCATGTTCATACTCATACTTACCTAAGCTGAAAATAATAAATTCAGAATGTATCTTTTGTGTCATCATTGACCTGCATTCTTTTCCAAGCATATCATTTCATGTGTTCTCCCTAAAAGAAAGCATTTTGTGATTTATGGGTGTTAGTTTTTCTATTATGGGTGTTAGAATAATATACCGAAAGGTTTGATTACTAATAGAGCGGAATGGCGTCGTATGATTCATGTAGCCGACCCCACCTAGTGGGATAAGGCTTTGTTGTTGTTGGAGTTGGAGTTATTTAACTGTATGTTTTTTTTGAAAGTTAACTATATTTTTGTTGATTTCTTTGTGAATTCTTGCAGAAAGCTTGCCCAAAATGCTCCCACCCTATATCAGAAGGTTCAGTTCGACCAAACTTTGGTATGTTACAAATTTTCAGCTGTTACAAGTTGATGGTTATGTTTCCAGTTTGGAACTTTTCTAATACTTCATAGCTTTCAACTCACATGTTGATTGGTATTCTTAAAGTTATTCTACTTGCATTTTTTTGTTGTTTACATTTTACATTGTTTGTGTTTGTTTGGAGGAATATTTTCCTGCAAATCAATTTCCCCACAATTCTCTCTTTGACAGCTGTTCAACGGAAAATATTTTCCAGTTGACTCATAAAGTATATGAGGTTATTCACAAAAAAAAAAGTGTATGAGGTTTTGACGAAAGTGTTCCCCTTTCGAAAAAAGGGAAAGCTTTTCCGCAAAGGTCAAAGGCCCCTCTCATTTCTTATCAAGTGATGCCCCCATCCATTTCCTTTCAATTCGGGCTATGACCCAAATGTAGGAGACATTTCTTCTCAACAAGCTAGAGCCCTGTTTTCTCCAATGAACTAAGGGATGGGGCTGTCCATGTCTTCTTCTCAACGAGCTAGAGCCCTGTTAGTCTATGATGCATGGGTACAGGCACGTCCACATATATAATAAAAAATATAGGTTATGTGCATAAAATGTAGACCATGAACTTAAGCATTGGAAATAAATTTAACATAATATACTTATATGTAACATTTGTAGATATTTTTATATAAAAGCATTCAATGCGTATTTAATGTGTACCCAAGTACTCGAAGTATGGGGTATGTACCCGGAAGAGGTATGCGGAGCCGAAGTATCCATGTTTTATAGTTTTTAGTATCTGAAATTTGTGATTTCCTCTTCCTTTATTTCTACTGGCATATATCAGAATTCTAACATTTTTCTGCCTCTATACACTTTGCAATTTCTTCAGCTCTTCGTGCTGCAGTTCAGGCATTCCGCAGAGAAGAAGAATCACAGTCATATAGATCATCAAAAAGACGAAAAGACAGGCTTGAACAGGTGCACATTTTGCACCTTTGTAAAATTCAAATTGTTCTTCATCTACTCCATGGTTTTTCATTTCCTTGAAGCCAATTTTTCCCATTTGTTTGAAGGAAAAGAGCAGTTACAATGATCCATGTTTTATGGATTTTTCTCAAGGCAAAGGAGTCCAGTTTCCATTTTCTGTCTTGGATAAGGTTGTTATCAAGGTAAGAAGAGCAAAAACGAACAAGTTCATACATTTCAGTCACAAAACAAGTTCATACATTTCAGTCACAATGTTCAAGAGGTCATCCTAAAGTGTTGCTCCTTAGGGTAACAAAAGGACACCACAGCGGTTTGTTGGACGAATAGCAGTTGTAACAGCACAGTGCTTGAATGGATGGTTAGTTATCTGATTCCTCGGCTTACCTCTGTTCGGTCTATTACGTTTTGGTGTTAATAGAATGAGTGAATCGAAATTTAGATATTAGTGTCTGATGTTTTTCTAACAAAAGGTATTTAAAAGTGAACGAACATTCTTCACTTTCCAATGGAATCTATGTTTATCCTATATATGGAATAGGGAGATTGGATATGCAAAGGCACAAATGTTGTCATTGACAATGAAAGAAATGCATACTTCATAATCTAATGGTGATTGTTTTAATCACCATTTGATGGTTAATTATCTATGCCTTGGTCCGCCCAATCTACTGCTTGGTTCATGATCAAATGGTGATTCTTTTGATCAAACTGAGCTTTCCAATTTAAGGATAGGCAGTTTACCCCATGGAATGAAAATTAATTAAACTTCTCCGATGTAATATAGTTTGTCATTTGGCTCACACCTACCTTCCTTTTGAAAGGGATCACACCAACCTTTTATAGAACGTAGCTAGGTCAATTCTTCCAAAAAATGTTGATTTCTCTCTCTACGCAGGTACTTATTTTAGGTTTTCATGGTCTAATTTTGGAAAGATTTTCAAACATCTGCTAATCATAGGCCTGTGTTATTAAAAATTCATTCATACTTCAGTAGAAGCCTTGACCATTAAAATGAAGTCCATTTTGAAGCTTCCTTTGTAGTATAAATTATAGGCAAAGAACGCCATTGTTGGTGGCCATTTTCAAGTTAGTGTGATATTTATATACCTTTTCTCTACCCAAATCTGCAATCGTCATTCCCTTTTTTTTAAAGAAAAGGTCTTTCTTGAAATAAAATATTGATTCGTTAATGTCAGAATGAATTAAAAAGAACGAAGCAAACTTTGTAAAATGTAAGCAGAAATATGTTTACATGTGCATCCCACCTATCTGCAGTGATGGATTGGTGCACCCTGCAAATGTAAAAATAAGATTAAGATACTTGACGCCTCTTGGACCTTAGCACTGTAGAATTAATTCACATCATACATCAGCTAGTCATTTAGCATCCATCACCTAGAAAATTTATTTTAAGTAGATGAATTTTCTTCAGCCCATACAGAACTAATCCGAATTCTATTCTTAATAAATGTAGGTATGTTGTGAAGACGTTGGATAATGCAGAGAGTGTGAAGTTGCAATATCGCTCTCTGGCAAAGGTCAGTGTTTCAAATGTGATTCCGAGTGATGCACAAACACCAAATTGGCTATGAGACTCGGATTCATCTCTGCTTTCAATTTTGAGCTGATTGTGAGAATGCATTTTTTTCTTTCTTAAAGGAAAAGCCAAAAAAAAAAAAGGAAGACTCAAGTTATCGATGCTTAGCCTGCTTGTCAATTGTATTTAACTTTGAAAACAGAAAAAAAAAAGGGTCGGATCATTTTAGGTCTATCTATTCCGACTTTCAGAACAAACAGGCCTATGCTAAGCAAAAGAGGTATTGTCTGCGCTCACAACAATGTTTACGTTCCGCCATGTACAATATTCCGGAGACCTTGATGTACCAGGCCCTTGTACAGCTATGGTCCATTTTGCCACAACCAGTAATTGGTCAATCACATGAGGAAAAAATGTTTGATACGTGAAATGATTTAAATTTTTACGGTTGTCTTGCAGCTAATTGTCTCCTGTGCTCGTGAACTGGCTGCCTACAATCTATCATAAAGGAGGGAAGAGTATATTGCACAATCATGTTACTAAACAATTTGTTATTATATCAATGTTGAAAGAAAGAGTAGAATCCATTGAACATCTACAGCATATTCATATTCATCAGTGTTGTTTTAGGTTTTTTATGCGCCTATCACTTTTGAGCAATTACAAGTGTGCCATCTAGACCTGCTTGTCGGTAAGTAGTTTCACTGAACCTTGCAAAAAAGATTAGGTTTTGTTGCTAGTGCTAGTAATGGTTGGACCTAGAGGAGGTTGTAGCATGGAAGTTAATTACTTGAAAAATTCAACGCTAGAAAAAAGGTCTTCCATTGGAACTGCTGAAGAAGTCTTACATAAGCTGTGAAGAGAAATCCGTTGATGCTAGATGGATCAAACTTGAGCATAGAAGTTGCTAGGGTATTACTAAATGACAATAATTCATGTTTAGTATATGACATTCACATATTAATATGAAATAATAGAGAAACCGCATACTAATTTCATGACATAATATCACACGTTGATTCATGTTTGTTTCTTTTGAATATCATATAAGTCTCTTTAAACAAGAAAAGGAGGATTTAAAAAAAAGGAAGAAAATGGTAAAATCGAGAAAGCCACGTAACAAAATTGTAGTGATTAAAATGAGAATTAATTGAAAAGAAAAGCTCATCCGAAGAAGATCCTCTTGCCCATCATTAATTCCTCCGCCACCTTCTTGATCTTCTCCTCCGTTTCCGCCACCTTGCGGTCGTCGTGGCGTCTCTTGGACGGAAGTATCACGGACTCCCTCTGCGCCCTGACGATCCTCCTGAGCGCCTCCTCGCGGACCCCGAACGCCGCGGCAAGCTCGGGGCCTCTCATGCTCCGGAGCACGGAGCTCGCGCCGGCGAGGAACTGCGGGTGGTTCCTGCTCGACGAGGTGGTGAATCCGAAGAACACCATCGGCGCTGCCTCCGACGCGATCTGGCAGAACGGGAAGTAGCGGGGCACCCAGAACACGTCGCCTTCGGACACCTTGGCGTCGATGGCGCTCGACCCGTTCGGGAACACGATCTGGATCCTGCCGGAGCCGCTCAGCACCACGCCGTACTCGGTCGCCATCGGGTTGAAGTGCGGCGCCAGCATCGATCCCTTCGCGTTCGTGTTCGGTCAGAAAAGTTTTATGTATTAAACGTTGCAGAGCCATGTTTACGTGATGTAGTGCTTACCGCAGAGAGGTTAACCATGTAGACGCCGACGCCAGAGCTCTTGAGAGGTGAGTAGTCGTACTCGTTGATGGCAGTGCTCCAGCCGTAGCTGTTCTCGTATCCTCGCTCGTTGTCGTAGAGGTTGTACGCCTGCAACGCATCAAAGACGGACCCCCTCGTCGATTCCTGCTCGACGCCGTCGACGCTCCAGCCTAGCACGGCGTCGACGAGCCTTCTCCAGCTCCATCCACTGCCATCGCTCTCCTCGTCGTCTTCGTCCTCCTCCTCGCCCCTGTCGAAACCCATCTCTTTGTCAGAAAGCCAGCCCGGTTGCTCGGCCGCTGCCGACGACTCGCCGCCCAACGAGACAATTGGGCCGCCGGTCTGCCTCGACATGATCTCGCCAAGCTGATCTGAGCTGACCTGTTAATTAAATTCTTAGAGCTATGTTTCAGATGAATCGATCAAAAGAAGAACAGAGTGAATTGTAACAAGAACATGTACATTGAAAGCGGCTGTTAAGGTGTCTTCGTCGAATCCAGAAAGCACCGACGTCGGATTAGCACCGCCGCCGATGAAGAACGACTGCAATATTTGGTGATCAAATTATGGTCAGCGGATACTAAACTTGTTCAGGATCCAAGAAAAGATCGAACTGAGTTATTTCGTCATGTTATGTACTACATAGCATGTCAGTTGACGACCTCGTAGGAGCTGAAGCCCACGCCCTGAGTGGCGTCGATACTGCAGATCATGTTTGAGCTCTGTTTCGCGTCGCCGTTGACGATGTAGAAGGCGGATCCGGCGGGGATCACGACGACGTCGCCCCTCCTCAGGACCCTCTCGACCATGTCATCCTTGTGGATCCATCCAACCTTCACCCTTCCTGAATGCGTGCACCATTAACGATCGAGATTGTGCGTACATGGAACATATAAGAATTGATCAATGAGTTGTGTATGAAACCTGTGCGCAAGAAGAGGATGAGATTGGCGTCGACGTATTGAGGGATGAAGAGGGAGCTGGGCTGCATGTGGATGAAGGCGATGTGCATGGGGCTGCGCTCGCCCTTCCACTGGCGCCCCATAACAAGGCGGACCTCGCCGCCTTCCGCCTTCATCACCTTCTTGGGCTGCCCCAGTATGAAGAGCCCCCTGCGGCCTCCTCCACGGCTGCCGTCCTTCACTCTCCCTCCTCTCCCCTGCCACCTTCGCGCCGCCCCTTTCTCTGCCAGTTCTGCAACGCTCCGCTGCGGCCCGGCGCCGGTCGCGGCGACCAGAAACCAGGAGGAGAGCAGAACCAGCAGCAGCGCTGCAGATATCCTTCTCATTGAAGCCATCTCTCTCGCTCTCTCTCTCTTTCTCTCGCTCCTCTTTGTATACGGAAGGATGCACATCCTCGCGAAGCAATTGAGTGGGCTTTAAAAAGGGCGAGTTGGAGTACGTAGTGCTGGCACGTAGGCCCTTGCATGACTGCCATGCATGGGCCATGAGGTTGCTGTTACGTTTACGTGGGAGTTGTTGACCAGGCTCTGCCACAGGGAACGAGAGATCTCGGGCTTTGGTTGCAGCCGACAACGTCGGAGCTCAAACAGGTTTCTAACGGGGACGGATTCAAAGCGTGCACGAGTTAGCAAGATTATGGCCCGGTTTCCATAGTTAAAGTAGTGATAAATAGTTTAATAATTTAATGACGCAAGAAATGGACTATATAAATTGACATCCTCACGCACGAGCCGAGTTTGAAATCTCACAACCTTATTGAAATCCGTTGACGTTCGCTTGTTTGAGACAAAATTAATATTCTACTGGTAAAATAATTAATAGATTTGTATAATCTATTTTCAATATTAGGCAAACAAATAGTTAAATAAATATGATTCCATTAAAAAATGTGATGTTTCATTTGAAGTATTTAAACTCAAAATTTTTCACTTTTTTTTATCGTTTTCAAAACTAAGAGATCTCTTTTTAAAATATTTATTCAATGACATAATTAACTATAAAATGTTTACATTAAGTTAAAATTGTCCTAATAAATTAAAATAACTAAACATAATAATGAAGGTAGACATGTTAATGTAGAGTAAACATGCAAAATTACTTAATTAATATTTTCATATCCCCATATATAAAAAGTAATAAAACAATTGAGTAATATAAGTGATACATAATAATAAAGAGTTAATTATTTTAAAATTAAGTGAGATAATTGCATAAAATAAATTTGTTATGAATGACACAATCACATAAAATAAAAAAATGGAACAAATGGATTATAATATTAGATGACAAAATAATGAAATCCAAATATATTTGAGTATGTGATGAAAAATAAAATATAATTAAAATAAGAAAAAAATTAATATACAAATAAGAAGACTGATTTTTATGTGGCTGTAATTATGTTAATAAAAATGCAGTTGGTAGAAGGAATTGAATTTGCATTCTTGCGATTGTAACCACCAAGGTAATAGTTGATATCTGCGATAATGGCTACTATTAATACATATATAGATTTATAGGCAAGTCCAGGCACCTGCCTCCGCCTATGCTTCTATCCAAATTGAATTTGAAAAATTCCATAGGATTCCATTTTATTTATTTTTCGAGCCTTCAAGTTGCCAATGTACCGTACCAAGATTAGCATTCTTCAGGTCAAATCACAAGCAGAGAGAATCAACCTAAAAAAATGCACACTTTTTTTTTCAATTGCCATTTGAGATTCTTATGATTAATCCTGGAGCATCAAATTGCCAACTTTAAACGATCACGTGAATTGTTCAAGTGAAATGGGAGATTGTCCCACCTAGATTGAAAATCGTCCAATCTAGATTCACGTGATCGGAGTACGATTCACGTGTGGCTCGAGTGAGACGAAATGAAAAAAAAATTGTGGCTCGTGCGGTTCATTTGTGGAACGTTCGTCGAGCAATGAGTGATGACTGTTGAGGTCGGCGGCCCTGTTGTAGTGGTGAGGAACATTCTCGTCGACGGCGTCCAAGGCGACAGTGCGAAACTGTGAGGACAAAGACCTGTCCTCGCCGTTGGCCTTACAAACATCCTCGTCGGAGCACAGATCATAGGGCACATGCTTCTAAACCACATATCTAGTTCAACCTCGCCGCTCTCCGTCAACCTCGAACTCGTCCGCTTATTGTCGCACTCGACCTTGCCACTCGTGGTGGACCCTCAACCTTGCCATCACCACTCTCGAACATACTCGACATCACTGCCATCGAACTCACTTGGTTAGGTGCCATCGCCTTCCACTCTTGACCTCGCCGTCGCCGCCTTCGAACTCGCTCGCCATTGCCGTCCTCGAACTCCACTGCTCGCCTGGACCATCGACCGTTGTCCTCATGTTTTTCGCCCTAGACCATCAACCATCGCCTTGCTGGTAGCACTGTAAGCAAATATGAAATCAAGATTATGATAATATTAGTAAGGATCCATTTCGTTACTTCATAAACGTTATCCAATGGAGAGAAAGTTCGCCGGAGAGGATCGCAAGTGTCATCCCTCTAACGGTATCCATGCCAAGACATCAAGAAAACTTGCACACACCTTTTGCATCACAACCATTGTGGAGAAGAAGATGAGGAGTTGAGAGAGAGAATAGAAGAGAGAGAGCGACACCCATATAATGACTATTACATTATTATATAATGAATGGGGAGAAGAATTGCCCTCATAATCTCCTTCATAAATGAGAAGAGTAGATTACAAATAGGGGACAAAACCATAATGCTCCCTACTTAAGCCTATTATCATATAATAATATGAATATCAACGGTCTATATTCATCCGATCATTATCGTACGATCTAATCAATCGATCAACACATTCGATTGAGCTCGTTCGATTGAGTTTGGGGCATACTATTATTCCTGTTGTCTAGCAGCTCCCACTTGCACTAAACTCAATATACTTGCAGTGCACATACTCATTCATCTTCTCAAGATGAAATAGTGATTCAGTTAGTGCATATATATGTATTAACTTTTAATACACATTTACTTTTATTGATCTAATAAAGCAATCTTCCATTATTAGTGCGCAACATGATCAAGTTAGGCATTGCTGGACATCTAATAAGTTTGATCAACTTGGAACCAAATAATCCAAAATCTTCTTAATTAATCTTGTTTGCGTGTGACACATTAAGTTCATATTACTATAGCCATAAGTGTTCAACATGAATCAAATTCATCGCACAATATTTGATAATACAATTTATCAATAATCCCAAACAAATTATGTGAACTCTTATAGACCAAGAGTGACACCTAGCAGTATGTCTTGGCACCTATAGTAGTACGAATATCAGTGAACCTATAACATGATACACATACACGTATAGTCCTTCTACATTTTCTATGTCCTGATTGAGATTAATAGGACATGGTGAAATGTTAGATCCCTAATCTCAATGCATAATTAAATTGATAAACATTTTGTTCAAAGAACATTGAGAATTCATTCTCGTATTGTTGTGGTCACAGACTTTGTTTATCAATCTTATTTATTACACTGGACATCTCTCTTTGTAAGAGTCGTAGATTCCATTTTGAATATTCATATATCTTCATGTATTTTGAATATACTCAGTAAATGTCATTAGATATTCATTTTTCAATGATCTTTTAACATTATAAAAAATATTCATAAACACATAAAATATCAATGGTATCTCAGGTAAAGGATCACGTGTACAATCGTATTAATGAAAGAACTTGCTAACAGTCCAACCAACAAGTTTTTTATGCGGGTCAGTTTAGTGAACTTGTTCTCTAATAAGTACTTGTGTATTCGTTATGATGCGTAATGAGAACTAGTATCATCAAACCTTTTGATCAACGAACTACACAATCACATGATTGGATTGAAATTGTCCTATCATCAATCTTTCATGTGACGAATAAACTTTTGAAATAGACATAATGTGTCTCATATTATGATAATATCATATCATATTTGTCATATTGCTACTTCATGGACAATGTCATGAACTTAATATTCTGACATATTATAGGAATAATGTCAATAATTGTATAAACTTGATAATTTTAAATTTTCGTTATGATCATATCATAAAATAAGATGAATTTAGATTCATCAAAGCATAAATTTTCTAATGATCATATCATATTACTTATTATTTTGATATAACTTCGAGTATTTGATTATGTTTAGGTCATATATGTCGCATAAACCTTATATAGATATCTAATATCTAATAAGTTTCAAATACACTTATTATGGTAAATTTCAAATATACCGCATATTCTCCCACTTGCACTAAACATAATCTTTTATAGTTTTCAAAAATTCATCTTCTAAAGATGTATTTTATATGAAAGTTTAGTGCTAGAATCTGCTTTAGATATATTTATGCAAGAATCATTTGGAATATTTTACATGTCGCTAGTGTCAAAACACCTCAATTTTCTTAAGTGAAGTTGCATTAGTATATTCAATACTCGTAGTCATAAGTTGTACATTTAAAATCCATAATGTAATTATTTGATGAGATTTTAGCTGGACATTCAAGCTTTCAGGTGGGTCATTATCGATATAATGACTTATGGATTCTAATACAACATACCATGTTAAAAAATGACTCCACTGTGAAGGATGAATGTGTTGTCATACTTGAATTGAGATAAACATTTATATCTCATTCGTTGAAATATAGTAATGAGCTGTACATTTATTAAGAGAATATATTGAATATCAAAACCTATCACCATAAATGTTGATATTCAATTGAATTTCTCTTATATTTAGAGCAGAGGATTTATGTGTGTGACATTCATACTTTAGTTAATTGAATCATTTATGTAATGTTTCATAAACAACGTTAAGAATTATTTTTTCTCACTGAAATTGTGTATTATCTTAAGAAGAATCAACTACACAAAATAAATATATAGTGGGATTTGCATCTTTTATGCTTAAAAATAAAATAAAATTAACGATTGTACCTTAATTTGATAATTCAAATAATCGAATTTATGCCAAATATTTGTTATGAACAATTCAAACAATTGAATCGAGATATATTATTATCACTACTATAGTGATTCGAAATTCAACTTGTGATTTTCATCCAATTCACGTGTATGCTCCCACTACCTCTTGCATTACTAATAATTGCTTGAGTATAGAAGACATTATTTTTATACAATAACATTTGTTGCATTATGATATCATTAAATTGATTTTGGTATTTCACAAGATAATTTTATGTACTTCAATTTTTGATTTCAATTTTCTAAAAATTGAACATATTAACATAATTAAGAATAATGTCACATTTATTTCATATCTCATATGTTTTAATGTGACAAGAATGAAGTTCTAAAATATGTTCTCACACGGTAAAAGAATATTAGTCAAGCCTTACTCGATAAATAATCAACCATTGATTATCAAATATACGAAATGAATTAATAATTATTCAAATAGAAAAGTCATAAATTTGACTTCATCATTTTTTATATTTTTGAACATTTCAAAATTTTCAAATAAGAAGCAAAATTTATATTCTTATCTTTGTATATTTGCCGATGTCTCTGTGATCATATTCATAATATGATTATGATTGACATGAAATATTATAATAATATTTTACTAATTATCATAAATTAGTGTCAATACTTTTATAATATTATCTAATATTCTCCCACTAATCTTTATAATTCTTCTCAAAATCAAGAACATCACATGACATTAGTAATAATATCATTGTTATTTCAAGATGACTCATATCAATTTGAAAAAATAATATGTTCTAAACATATATTATTCATTTATTATTTTTATTTAAGGATAAGTTGTGATGACTTCATCATCTCATATGGAGCCATACGCTGTAGAAACTAAAACTATGTCCTTTATTAGATTAAATAACTTATTAATGCAACATTTTGCATAAGTTTATTACAAATCTAATACTCAAAATAGTATGTTAAGAAGAGTCAACTACTTTGACGATAACACAATTTTGAACACATGATGTAATATTCGAATATTAATTATGTGTATATAATTGCTTTTATGAAGATCATTATCTTCATTAGTTATATCCCTTTTGTAATTGAAAATTAATAATTTTCATTTTGATATCTCGACTTTCACAAAGTCATTCTTTTTAACATCAGGCTTTGAATCATTTTTCATTACATGATGTTTTTTTTATTATCAACATATTGAGAATATTGTGAATATGAAAAATATAACAATTATATATTTTTTTTCAAAATAATTTAATAATTCAATCAAATGAATTATGTTATTTTAGATGAACTTTATCTAAAAATAAGATTTTGCACTACAACTTTTGTAAATGCATAATGATAATATCAAAATAAGATCAATAATCTTATTTTGAATCAATGATCTTATTTTAGATCATATATAAAGTTTTTTATCCTCATTCTCAAAATCCACTTGAGCATGTATAGTGTTTTATTGATCACATCAAAATAAATTTCAAAAAACAAATTTTTGATATCTCTTATCAACACCAAATGTTTTTTATTCAATCAACTATTCATCAAGTAGTAACACATTATGACAAAGTAGATATAAATAAGTTATAATAATTCAAAATAAATACAATCATGTTTATACTAAATCATCATTAAACTTTGGTCTTTTATTTAATGGTGTCTCCTACTAATTCAATACTTTGCTAATTTCCTTAAAGACAAAGTGATGAAAGACTTTCTTTCTTAGTGAGAATTAAGATCCCTTTTAACCATTTACCGCACCCTAACAAGATCTAAGTACATGATCTCAAAGGTAGCAGATACATTTCCTTTCCAATCCTAACTATTTATGATTCATAATCATACTTTAGCCTCCGACGTATATACCGCACCCTAACAGAATCTAAGGATATAAATCGTTTGGGTTGCACCCATCAATATGACAAGTATGAGATTGAATCACATGAACCCTCAATATTATGAGCAAAGTTACATATGACGTCTCACATTATCACATCAAATATTTTATGAAAACTTCAAATTGTGTCATGTAAGCACTATTCCCCAATAATATGAGAAAAAAATAGTTACATATGTTAAACAATCTTATCATTTCCTATTGATTGAAGGCTACGTTGAAGATTCACAATCTCTCGCACTTTGAAGTTAATATTGATAATAGATGTTGAGTTATATTCATCAATATTAATACAATATATCGACCCCCAATAATATGAGCAAAGTCAAAAATATGTATTATTAATTTTGCATTAAATGCTTAAGAAAATATCATAATTTCTAATGATGAATTATATTTTTCGAGCTTATAAGACTCATAGACACATCAATCTAATATAACATATTGACCCTCAATAATAATATATTCACATCAAATATTTTAGAATAAAATATTTATAATTTTCAATAAAAGGATGAGTTTTCAATCATGAAAATTATCACATTTATTTAAAAATTTTATAATTTCCTATTGATGGTAGTATATTCTTTTAGGATTCATATCCTATTTGATTCATAACTCAAAATCAAAAGGAAATTAGTTTTGATGTGATCAATAACAAAAGTATCTAATTTTATACTACACATCATATGCATAATAACAAAAATGTCTAATTTATGCTACACAACATATGCATGTGAATGAAATTGCATAAAGCATAAACAAAATAAAAGCAATAATAAATATATTGGCATTTGGACTTAGGGTTTACATCACATGCAACTTTGACTTTTAGAAGCCATCTTTATGTCCTCCTTGCTTTATGTACAAATTATACTAAAATTACATCAATGATGAAGCACGCAGACTTCTTATACATTTAACAAAATTAAATAAATAAATAGAGAGCATGCAAGCTCCTCTTTAATTTTACAACATTTTATGGCACATCACAAATCCTTTGTCCAAATACTAATATCATACATAAACGAATCATATTCATCTAATAATTTTGAACCATTCATAAATTAGTATTTGAATTTATCTAAATAAATATGAGAAATTTTAAACCATTTAAAATCACTAATAATTCTGAAATAATAATTTTCCAAAATTATTATTAAATTTCAGAGTAAAAGTTTGAACTATTAAAAAAATATCAATAAATTTATCTAAATAAAATGAATAATTTTTAAACAATTTAAAATTATAAATAATTCTATTAAATCATAATTTGGATTTTCCAAATTATTATTTAATTTAAAACATTTAACTAATAAATTTTGAACCTTTCAAAATTATTAATAAATATCCAAATCAAAGTGAATAATTCTAAGCAGTTTAAATTATTCATAAATATTGTTAATCTGTTAATAAAAATGTTTATATCAGACTTTCTGAAATAATTATTTATTTCCATAAATAAATAAATCTTAAATGCTGGTCAAAATAGCAAAAAAATAATAATAATAATTGAATCCCATCTTAATGAGTCTAGTTCTCGGCCCAGTTCATGGATCTACAGTTAGGCCCATTAGTTTTTTTTAAATCATGTCTGGTTCCGTCTAACCGAATTGAGGTTCGGTCTCACCGAACCGGGACGAACCGGATTAAGGCAATGTCAAATATATTGCCCTAACTCTAGTTCGCCTAGCACCGGCGTGCCTGCACCCCGACGCTCACGGCCGCCACCAGATGGCACCACCTGCGCGGCGAAGGCGAAGGTGAAGGCGACGGTGGATGGGTCAACGGCGGCCTTCGGCTACGATCGCGACGATGGTCGTTCGGCGGCGCCACCCGACTGCGAGCGCGATGATCGCGCTTTGACATCCACGCCTACGGGACATTCATGTAGAGGCGGCGACCAGCATGCCCACAGCGACGATTGCGAGTCAGGATCAGCCGCGCGACCATTGTGCGGCGGCGGCGGCGGCCTCGGTGGCGTCCATCGCCTGGTTCCTGCGCTCGACGGTGGCGCAGCATCGGCAGTCGACATGCTCGACGCGGCGAGGTGCACCCAATCTGCCGGGGGTACGGCAACGGCTCCGCCTAGCGACGATCGCACTAAGATGGCGTCCACGTACATCATCTGTGGAGCTGCGGCCACGCCTGTGATTTCAACGATTGAATTGACCGCACCTGCACATCCCTCGCGTAGCAGCGGCGACGATGCTCGGCGTCCCACGTCGGTGGCCCACGGATTTTCCAGGCCTACGCCGCCCGCCTGCGCGACTGTCGCGCAACGATGGCACAGCCCGGCGGGCCATGCAGGCCGTGGACTCGTTCATTTTTTTTATTTCACAGATTAACAAAATGTATATCTAACAAATTATATATGATATTACTATTTTAATCTCATTAAAATAGTCAACAGAATATTCTAAAAAAAATACGACATTATTTATTTTAATCAGATTAAAATAAATAAATATTAAAATCTTATTTTAATCTAATCTTAATTAATAATCATATTCATTTTTACTGCTCTAATACCACTGTAAACAAATATGAAATCAAGATTATAATAATATTAGTAAGGATCTGTTTCGTTACCTCGTAAACGCTATTTAATGGAGAGAAAGTTCGCCGCGGAGGATTGCAAGTGTCATCCTTCTAACGATATTTACACCAAGACATCAAGAAAATTTGCACGCATATTTTGCACCACAACCATTGTGGAGAAGAAGATGATGAATTGAGAGGGAGAATGGAAAAGAGAGAGTCACATCCATATAATGACTAATATATTATTATATAATAAATAGGAAAAAAAATTGTGTAACTTCTTCTTCCTCATAATCTCCTCATTCATGAAGAAGGAGAGTATGTTACAAATCGGGGATAAAATCATTATGCTCCCTATTTCAGCCTATTATCATATAATAATATGAATTATCAATGGTATAGATTTATTCGATCATTATCGTATGATCTAGTCGATCGATCAACACATTCGATCGAGACCGTTCGATTAAGTTTAGAGCATATTGTTATTCCTATTGTCTAACAAGCACAACCCATTGAGGGCGAGCAGTGGAAAACAAGGGGGGCAACGGTAAATCGGGCGAGTTCGTGTGGAGTAAGGTGGCGAAGTAGAGAGCAGTAACAGTGAACGAATTGGAGGATAGCGACTATGAACGATGATTGTGGAGGCGTTTTGCCCAAGCGTTAAATTGTCACCCGTTGAACCATCACTATCTATCGCTGAACCACCTTTGAACCACGCCTATTAGTGCGAGGCATTGATTCGTCATCCAACGGCCAATAGTTTAGGTGGGAGCGTTCACCTAATTTCAAAGGGGTGAATGCGAAGTTAATTTCAAAAATAAATAATTATGTGTTTGATGATAAAAAAATTATAAGTTATTGTTTTAATCAATGAACAATTTTTTTAAATATTACATTCACTGATCAATTTTTTCTTTCACAAAATAAGTTGGAATCCTTCATTTTTTTACTTATAACTAAATAAAATAATTACTTATCAACTATATTTTTCAGTTACCAAATAGAAAGGAAACTTCAAAATTTGAGTCCTAAGCTTACTCAAACACCCCATATATCCTAATTTAAAATTCGTTATTTTACTTTATTCCGAAATGGTTAAATGTAAATAACCTTAGAAAGAGAACACCAGTTCGGTCAAAGTGGATCTTACTGATGAGCCAATGTACGAGGCAGGGACTAGATTTCATCAAGGGGCCACAACTTTATTTTGAGATCTCAATTATGATTTATATAAAAAAAAGAATTCTTCAATTATTTCGATAAACCATGCCGTGACATGAAAGTTATAAACTTTTGTAGTTTTTTTTCGTAAATGGTGATCCCATTTTTTTCACCTTTTATTGGTAACATAATGAATTTCTCAGCTCCTGATCGTAATAGAATAATCCTGAGGCCAAGATTTTAACAGAAATCTTCTTCTTGATTCACATTTCATAAAGTTGAAAGAGATCCCAAGTTTTATTTTGCCATGTACCTCTTCATTTTTTTTTCTTATATACATCTTTCATATTACATCGACATGCATTTTTTCTCTTTTTCTTTTCATTTGAACCAGGGGAAAACTAAGGTCCAATATAGTTAAGCTACATAGATATGGAGAAGTGAAACCCCAATCTCTACATCCTCCAATAATTATGTCAAATGAAAATGCAATAACTACTCAATCATCTGTAGGCATCGCACACAGCAGCATTGCGACAAATTTTTTATTGAACAGACCACCTCCTGATCTTCTTCAATTTTTATACTTGGGCTCTAACCGAGCTATTACTTAATATTAATGATTTTCCTTTTAAAAAAAATCTGTCAGCATCATTATATGTAATATATACATGTAAATATATGGATAGAATGCAAACAGAAAGGCCAAGTTCATACTCTCCACCCAAAGAACTCGTTGGTTTCTGACTACTTTTCATAGAAAATTTAAAAAAGAAAAGAAAAATGTTTTGTGATAAAAGCACCCTAGAGTTGGTAAAAAAAATTGATTAGGAGGATATAGCAAGAATCGCCAACTTATATTCTGATCCTCATTAAATCATAACTAAGAAGAAAAGAGGTCAAATTTGACAAAACCAGAAAAGGGAATACACACTATCAGCTAAAAGCCTTGTACTCTAGGTCTGATAGGAGAAGGTGAAGGTGATCTTCTAATACTGTGTATCTTATTATCTTCTGGTGACAGTGTCGTAGAACATGTTTGCCGGCGCTGAAGTGCGGACATGGAGACTCTAGGGGAAACTAATGGCTGTCGTCTTGACGGGGGAGAAGATGAGAAGTTTGACGCGGGAGAATGTACAACAAGGCCATTGAGGCTCAGGGATTTCAGCATCTGCTTTCCTGCAAAAATGGAGGGCTCCTGAAGAAGATAACGACTTGGGCATTTAATGTCTTGAACTTCTTGGAGTGATTCTACAATGGCTCTCATTGTAGGTCTTTCCGAGGGGTCCTTCAGAAGGCATTTTAGAGCAATATCTGCAACAGTGCGAGCGCCCTTTGCTGGGAAACGTCCCTTGATCCGGGGATCCATGATAAGTGATAGGCGGCAATCATCAGCAAGGAATGGTTTACTCCATGTCACAATATTATCTTCCTTGGGGTGCCGGCTATCGAAGTTCTTCCTGCCAGTGAGTATTTCAAGGAGGACTACACCAAAACTCCAAACATTGCTCTTGGGAGTGAGCAATCCTTTCTCCAAAGTTTCCACTGAAAGATTTGTACTAGCCTAAAGAAAAATAAGAACAAAAATATGATCAGAGAATGTTCATATTATTTTTTTCCTGCACTGTTCATGTTGCTTACATTCGGAAACAGAGTGTCCAAACTGATGTACTGAACCTTGACATTTCACATTAATCTTCTAAAGTTAATGAATACATATTTGAACGGAGGGGAAAAAGTTAAAACCAACAGTTTGTGACTCTTTCTGCAGAAGGATGTGAGCACAGTTGTATGTTTTCAAGTTTTTTTAGATATGTTTTCAAACTTTAATAGAATCCAATATGCAATCTGTATAAAGCAAGTATTTAAAAAATAAGAAAAAAAACCTCAAGAACATATCTATAATACATGGTAAAATGCCAAATGTAATAAGAATGTTCATATTACTTGTTCCTGCACAATTTATGTTGCTTACGGTCAAAGAAAACAGTGAGCGTTACAAAACTGATAGCTGGAACTAGGGGTGTTCAGCGGGTCGGGTCGACCCGCGAACCCGGTGACCCGACCCAACCCAAACTGGTTTGGGTTTGGGTCGGGTCGGATCGGTGGTCGGGTCGGACGACCCTAACTCGACCTGACTCGGAAATTCCAACCCATACCCGTACCCGACCCGGGTCGGGTTGGGTCGAATTTGCACCCCCAAAACCCCTTGACCCGACCGACCCGACCAAATCTATTCACGAGTCGGATCCAACCCAACACGTGAACACCCCTAGCTGGAACTTCAACATTCACATATTAATCTTCTAAAACTAATGAATACAAATTTTGATGGGTGTAAAAAAGACGAAAACCGGAACTTCAACATTCACATATTAATCTTCTAAAACTAATGAATACAAATTTTGATGGGTGTAAAAAATATGAAAACCAACAGTTTGTGAGTTTTTACAAAACGACATAAAAGCAGATGTATGTTTTCAGATAAAACATATAAAAAAAAACGAAAAGATTTCAAGAAAGTACAACAACAACAACAACAACAAAGCCTTATCCCACTAGGTGGGGTCGGCTACATGGATCATACGACGCCATTCCGCTCTATATTCGTTGATCCATGTTCATAAAATTCGACATGATTTTATGTTGGCTGTCGGGGCCTAACACAACCCTCCTCCTTTATCCGGGCTTGGGACCGGCTATAAAATATAGGCGGAGTTTTCAAGAAAGTAGATATGCTATATTTTAATACATGCAGCTCTTCCCGGCATTTTTGCGAAAAAAAATCACTTTTGTGTCTCAAATCCATGACCAACTCACCAAAGAAGCATATCAACCAAGTAATATATGATAATAAAAAACATGTCACATTCCAAATGCACACAATGAAATGCAATTCCAGTGTCCTGTACAAGATTGATTGTTTTTTATCACTCAAGAAGCCCCAAGGAAATTGTTTCAAAAAAAATGAAGCCCCAAGGAAGACATGCATTATTCTTAAAAGTTCAGCATATTAAATATCTCGAGGAACAAGAAAGTGAGTACAATGGGCAATGGATAAGCCTAGTGCATTTAATCACAAGAGAACATGTTTTCTTTCTATGAAGGCACAAAATGTTAAGGCTGGGTACTATATTCAACAAGCCAATAGTACCATAACCTTGTTAAACTGGTCTACTTAAAGCACAAAAATATCCAGAACATATATATATATAATTTTTTATTTCAACTTGAATGTATTTAATAACCATGCTTTCATACACTAAACCAGAACATATACTAAACCACTTACAGCGGAACTAGAGATCTCTGACTCTGGATTGTAATTCACACATCCATAACCTGATATTTTGGCACTGAAATCCTTATCAACTTGAATGTTTGAACTTGAGAATTCTAGGTACATGGCCTGAAAAATTGGGAAACTGATTTATTCGACGAATAATAGTATTTAAATAGAAGATAATAAAAAGAGTAACCATCACTTGTACCAAAAAGATATCACTATGGATTATGCATATACAATAAAGTCCTCTAAAATATATTTTTTTTAGAGGAAAAAGGATGACTCCTATTTGGTTGTCATCCACCTCTAAAAGATATTTATACACAAAATATATAGTTGGTTAAGATTTTCCATGGAAGCATCAACACCACAAACAGACAAAATTATCAAAAGCCAAAAATCTGATTCATTTGAAGAACAACAAATTTGATATCTACAGCTAATTTCAATTCAGTTGTCATTTTTGCAATTCCTGCACTATTTTCCTGAACGGTTAGCACTTTCACACTACCAGTAGTCACTTTTGGTTGATGGAAATTTTCAAATAGCATCCATGGCAACTTCATCGTAAGATCACATTCAGCAAATAAACAAAATGATTTTTAGGAAATATCAGTTTGTGGAAAATAAGTACAGTAACAATTTTCAAAAAGGAAAATATAAAAAGAAATGTAATGGAATGACACAAAAAGGAGAAATATCAAAATGCAGCTGATATCATCAAGGGTATTAACAACCATCATATCAAATTACCTGAAAAGGTCCTTCATCGTGCAAAAATGCAAGACCTTTTGCAGCACACAAGGCAACCTTGATACGTGAGGACCAGTCTATGGATGGACCGTCCGATGGCCCATAAAGCAGGCGAGCCAAGCTCCCATGGTAAAGTCTTTCATATATCAGCATCCGTTCATCAGAACCCTCTTGAGCATGGAAGCCAAGTAACTTACAGAGTTGGGGATGCTGCAGAGAAGCAAGTGTATTAACCTCGTTTACGAATTCTTTCATTCCCTGTAACCCATGAGAATATTCCTTTAGTGGCATTACTTAATATTGTCACCTGAGAAAATAATTTGGAAAAGAACCACAAGGGTGAATTTACATTAGAGAGACATGTTTTTTTCCACAAGAATTGATGCAAATTGCAGCCAAAGCTATCAGAATACCTATACAAAAGCATACCTCATGACTGACATAAAAGCTAAGAATCATTTGTTGTCTTGAGAACATGACAAGTAAATGAAACATAATTGGTACAGCAAAGTTAGTACGAATGCAGTCGGCAACAAACTGAAATCTATTTGTTCATAAACTAACAAATCATAACATCTCTGCATGTCAATTAAACACCATACTTTTGAGAAAGTTAATATTAAAACACCATGTTAACTTCGGCATAGTTTTAGATAGCTCTATCTCCCCTAATACAGGTAAGGAGGCCGAACTATTGGAAATGCATGTTCCTAGATGAGGAAAGAAAAGTGCTGACGTAGATTAATGTTTACATTACCTGAGATGAAGGAAGCAAACGAGTAACTGTGGCTTCATGTTTTTTCATACCAACAGTGTCATCTACAAAGGTTGCCTGATAAACTAAAGATGAAATGCGTCGGTCACCAGAAAAAAGCTGGCAAGCAGCTGAAACCTCATCATATGAGAAATTCCTAAGCCCTCCTTCCCCTGAAGGTGGTAGTGGTAGTTGGCCAGATTTAAGCATTGGACCATTAGTGTTACTTAATTTGAAACTTACAGAAGTCTTCATAACTGAAGCATCATGTGGTGAGGGAAGAGGAAGTGGCAGAGGGTTTGAAAAACATTGGTCCTTTGCAGAAAAACCTCCGCCCTCATTCTCTTCTTGGTTATCATATTCCATTGAAGCAGGAGCAACTTGACCAGCAACAAGGCTACAAGGAGCAGACAGTGCCCGGGCTCTACTATTTGACAGTCGTCCTGCCGATTGAGCAGAGCTGGTTCTGTGTGTGAAACTTGGTGGGGCAGATTGGAGTGATGGACGATGCAACGCTGGTTCAGGAAGCTTGGTTACTGTCTTCTCTTTATTGTTTTTAGTTTCTCTACCAACAGAATATACATATTTCTTCCTCTTGGACTTCAACACCGTGAAGCAACCCATCTTACTTATGCTACTGAATTGTAAGTCTCCTGCAACATGAACATAGCCACTACGGGTCTTATAAGACGATACAGAACTATTGAAAAGGATGGTAGCATCAAGTGTGTAAGGACTTGAATTGACTCCCAGATGCTGCAGAACATTTGGTTGCTCATAATCTCTCAAATGATTTGGATAAATGAGATTAAAACATCTAATAAGCTCAATAGTCATCTAATTGGTGTGACGCAACAATTAAAGAACACCATCTGAGCTGTGTAGCCAAGAGTTGAAAAATAAAGAAAACCCATTATAAACAATGTCGTCAACTAAATACAATTCAGCATTTAATACAAATATAACTCTAATAAAACAAAGACAATATTGGATTCCCCGTCTGGGGATATTGGAAAAGTAAAGAAATGATAAAAAACTGTAGTGTTCTTTTCCTACCGCAGTAAAAATTACAAAATAGTGTTTGGATGTTAATTCTTTTGGGTCCAAAACTATGGTATAGAGCTCAAAATGAGGTAAAAAAATTAGGAGGCCTCAGTTCTAACACCTCCATCTGAATACTTTTGTAGATCTTTGTAAACTGTGATATGACGCTTTTTAAGATTTGACATACCATAAAATTTTATAACCCATGGGATGAAGTACTTTTAAGCCAAACAGGGATCCTAGGCTAGTAAAAAGAAAAAAAAAAACTTTCTCTCTTTGAGAATTCCTGACGATTGTCCCGGACTCAAGTAGTAATGTTTATTAACTACGATTCCAAAGACGAGCTAAAAAATTTTTAGACATAAAAACCTAAACTTTAGGGATAAGTTTATCAAATAACAGGCTCCAAAACTATCAGGAATGCTCCAATTTGGATGCGCTCCCAGCAAACGAGAAACAGCAAACGAAACATAACATATAATTTGTACATGATAAATGGCTTCTACAGATGATACCAAAATGCGGCACGCTTAAATTAACCTGAGCGGATTCCGTACAAATCAAATCATGAAGCTCTTACGGTGACGAGAACGCTGCAACCATCAGTTTATTCCTAAAATTTCTCGAGAAAAGGAGGGATCTTTAGGAAGCAGGAGACCACAAAGCAACAGGCTCACAACGTTAGCCAGAATTTAGCACGGCAAGCGGGCGCTTGGAATTGGAATGGAGGGATCTCGTGACTTTTAACTTTTAAGAAGCAAAGCGTCGTATCGGAATAACAACAGGAAGCCAAAGAATGGACCGGAGATCCAACCTTAAATGAGGTCCTCCTCCACTTCACCGCCCCCAAAAGCCAATTCTTTCTTGCTGTCTCAACTCTCAAGCCTGGACTGAGAGTGGAGAAGATGTGTGCGTGCGTGTGTGTGAGAGAGAGAGAGGGAGAGGGAGAGGGAGAGGGAGGGAGAGGGGGAGAGAGAGAGAGCGAGCGAGTGAGCGAGTGAGTGGGGGCCAGTGGTCAAAGGAAGGGAAAAGATCTTGCGACAGATACAGGAAGGGGTGCTGTGGAGAGAGGAAACATCCACATCATATTTTCGAAAGTTTGCTAACATTTTAATTGCACGCGGCTAATTATGTATTTCTCTTTTTTTTCTTCAAAAAAATATATTATACTTTTTTTATAAATATATAAAGGGCTTTTGATACATTGCCGATTTAATCATCATTAAAATAAATTATCACTATTTAAAAAATTAATAATGTCATAATATAAATACGTATAAATAATGGTAATATAAATAATAATTTAAAAAATTAAAAAAATTATCAAAATATCGCCAAAAGTTATATAAAATTCTGATAACATAGTATTATAGATAACAAAACAAAAAAATAGAAAAAATAAATATGTATAAAAGAAGATGAGGCAAATTGTTTCTTCATAAATATTTTAAAAATAAAGTAACTAAAATTGAGATTATTTTTTTACTACTAATCTCGAGATCATTATTTTAATCAAGGAAATAATTATGAGTGAATACCAAAAAAATAAATAAAAAAATAAATTTGGATGATGTTATTTATTAATAAAAGATTTAAAAAAAATATGATTATATGAACTTCAACTCGTACCGGAGGTCCGGACAGTTCTTCAATTTTTATAATCTTTCTGATGTCTTCGATGACAGTGATTGACAATTTCCTTATTTATAAATACTTTGGCACGTGTTAATACTTTTCTCTCTCTCTCCCTCAATCGCATCATTATAATAATAGAAATTTCTATTAACCATCCTCGAAATATATTCTTTTCAAACTAAACATCAAGCTCCACGTTATAACGATGCAAATCCTCCATTTTTTTTATTTCCTATAATAATAATAATAATAAATTAGTTAAAAGTTCCCTTACTTTCATGTCGTCATATAAATGACGAGAGCATAATTATAAAAAAATTAGAGGAGCGAGACATCAATTTCCCTCGCCGAGGCGGGTGGCAACTCCTCAAGGAGCGAAGTGTGGTGGTGGCTTGGGGAGGAATTGTCGCTTCTGCCAGGAAAGGACCACCATTGAAAAGAAGGTTTGTCATGTTCCAATTTTATAAGAATTATTATCATTTTTGAATAAGAGAAAAATGAGGATCATTATACAAGAGAAAAACTAGGAAAAAAGGCAGAATCTTTCTCCACATATAAGATGCCTTTTGATCTTCATCCAACGGTAGAAAAAAGGTGTGATCCGAAGAGAAGAAAGGCATGATTTGTGTGAAGGACGGCGAAGGGTGATCTAATGAGAAGGTGGCTTCAGTTGTGAGAACGCCAACGCGAGAATTTCTTCTAGCAGGTCGGATGGACGGGATCTTTTTTCGATCATGATGTCGAAAGAAGAAAAAATGAAGCTATGTTGTTTTCTTCTAGTCGGCTCGATCAGTCATCGATTCATAGCCCCTCAACCATGACCTTTTTTTCTAGTCAAATCGCACCTTTTTTTCTGCCCATTCGATGAAGATCAAAGGGCACTCCATATATATGAGGCGCCCTTCGGTCACATAGTCCCTTTCCCCGGGAGAACTTAATTATCATATAGAGAAACTCCATTAAATATATTATTCAATTATAAAAGTAAATTACATTATCTATATATATATCACTAAAAACGTTGTACTATCATATTGAAGATTAAAAATCCATTTATTGCAAAATAAATTATTTTATAATTAATATTTTTTAACTTCCTCAATTTGTTCGAGTCATCCAATTTTGGAAAGTTTCTTTTTCAATTGTTGCAAGATTTATAACCACACTAAAGAGTTTTAAGAAGGGATTTAATAGGGGTCCTCCCTCCTTACTAGGGGGAGGACCATCTACCCCCAGTTGCGTCCATCGGATGGAGATCCGACAGGAGCCTCTTTTTGCGTCAACCTCATTCTCATCTTTTGATATTTTTTCTGCAAAGAATCATTGATATAACTACTCTTTTTGGAAGATACAAAATATACTTTGTTTATATATCTTTCAGGCATAATTTTCCAAAACATGCTTCGAAGTTAAAGCAACTAAAGGATTCAAATTTTTTAAATCCTCCCATTCTTCAACTTCACGATGAGAATGAAGAGCTTGATCATATTGAAACAGAAAATCTATTAAAGAAGTATGACAATTGACAAAACCATCAAAGAAAGCATATATACTCTTTGCTATTTGTGATGAAGACATGCCTGCAGAAAAGACGTTACTAAAATATATGGGCACCCAATAATGGCGCTTATGGAATATACATTCTGGCTAGTGGCCATTTGGAATGTCAAATGTTATGAAGTGGAGGCAGTCAATTTAGCAAAAAAAAAAGGCAATTCAGTAGATTACGTACAGTTCGTTCAATGGGGGTCTATTCCCTTATGTCTTTTCTTCCCCGTTGCACACTGTCTCGTGCTCTATGTCGTCGATCATCGGTTTCCTTGCCATGACGCTTGCTCCCCTGTCGCGATGCCTACTTCCCCATCGTTGATCGTTTGCTTCCCGTCGCCGATCGTCTACACACCTGCCGCTAGGTCATCGTTCGGTGGTGGTCGGCGGGTCGTCATCCGGTGGTGGTTAGCTGATCATCGTCCTAACTTCACATACACCCTTTCATCTAGACGACGAGCGTCGGATCGTTGCATGGATGACAACAAGCACCGTATCATGGAGGGGACGATGATGAGCGTCGGATCACGATGGGGATGATGACGAGCGTAGTGTCACGATGGTGGAAAAAAATAGAGAGAGGAGATTCGCATGTAAGGGGGTTTAGGATCTCGCGAATCACCCATGCCCTAGTGTCTCGGTCGTCGTGATCTCGTCATCGCCGTGAGGTTGTCGTTGCCCCGAGATTCCCCTTCATCGCCTCAAGGTCGCCATCGCGCTGAGGTTCTCGTTTGTCGCCACGAGGTCATCATCGCCCCGAGGTTCTCCTTTGTCGCCGTTGGCTTGAGTTCACCATTGCCGTGAAGTCATCGTTGCTGTGCAGAAATGAAACTAAGGCACGGGAGCAGTAATTCATTTGCCCGAACCGCAAAGCTTTCAATGTGAATCGCACACTCATTTGCCTGAACCATGACCCTTGAACCGTGCACACTAAATGCGACCGTCAGATCCCCATCCGACGGCCAGGAATGGGAGGAGAACTATCCTCCCCCCTTACAGAGGGAGGATATACGTTAAATCCTTTAAGAAGTACCTATTGCAACACTTGAGGTGGGGGCTCAATTGGTGTATTACATTTATTTTCTTAAATCATGAAATTAAATTGCTGAAATACAAAAAAAAAACATTATTCAATAAGCATAACTTCTTGGTGTATGGTTCAACTTCAATTCTTGAGGTAATATCATTACAAACTGAGGTTTTATATTTTCTTAACTGCCCCTTTCAGTTTGTAGCCAAGTCATCAAAATTTAGAAAAGCTTCTTTTTCAATTGTTTCAAAATTTATAGCCACACTAAGAGTTTTAAGAAGTATCTATCACAACTTATATTCTTTTTTTAATCATGAAATCAAATTGTTTAAATACAATGAAATAGAAAAACATAATTTAATTAGCATAACTTCTCATCTTCAAATTTTTAAGTCATATCATTACAAGCTGAGGTTTAATGGTTAGATTTGAAAACACATTTTTTTTAGGATCATTGTAAAATTTTATTATTGTTATTTTGTAGATGGGAGTTAAAAATTTTTATTTTATATTATGCTTAAAAAATGTCAGTGATCAATCAAGATAATCATGTCTTCATTTGTTAGATAATAAATGCCAAAGAAGTGCATTGGAACACCTGACGTTGGGATGAATTGATGCATCAATTTTTTTTCACAAACTGAGATATTAATTCATTTAAACACAAACAATAAAAAACATAATTCAATAGGTATAAAAGAGGAAAGTATCAATAGAATACAACTTACATAATAACAAACTTATATTTGTAGATATCTTGTGTAACGTCTTACTTATGTAGGTATTTGGATAGTTTTCTTATGCAGGTCTATATATATGACATCTAAGATAAATTAAATATAAGAGACAAATATCTTTTTTGCTCTAGTTTCAATTTATTCTCATGGTATCAGAGTGTCTCTTTTGATCAACAAAAGGAAGCATATTCTCTAAAGCAACAAATTAGATTCATCCAACATGATGATGCACTATACAGGAGAAGGTTCTATAGCAAAGGACAACAAGATGAACCCATACATGTTGCAGTCATATAATCCTGATATGCCATTGATAACATGAAGAATGTTTGGATTTGTTGATGGTATGTTAAAGAGACCGACAAAGAATTCGTTGGATCTTGGGCCAGGGAAAGTTTGCAATGCCATGGTTAAAGCATGGATATGCAACTCCATTGATAAAAATTTGCAAAGCAGTGTGGTTTTTGTTGATGATGCAAAAGCCATGTGGGAGAAATTCAAGGAGAGATTTTCTCAAGGAAATGGTCCACGAGTTCATTAAATTAAAATCGAGATTTGTTTGCTTCGTCAAGATGGGATCTCAGTTACTCAATATTAACTAAACTAAAGGCTTTATGGGATGAACTAGATGAATGTTCATCAATCTCATCATGTGCTTGTGAGTTTGCTCAAGACTTTACGAAGGAGAAAGGAGTAGAAAAACTGCATCAGTTTCTCACAGGCCTTAATGCTGAGATGTTTGGCACAATTCGCTCACAAATCTTGGGCATTGAACTTCTGCCTTGCATCAACAAAGCTTATTCAATGACATCGATCACTTGTTCATACCACAAAGGTTAAAGGAGCATCTTTTTTTCCTCAAGGAAGCAATAAAAATTCCGCTAGCAAACGTTTTTATTGTACTAAACAATAATGCACTCATTGTTCAAAATTTGGACATGAGATCGCTAGATGCCGGCAGTTGGTTGGCTATCCACTTCGGCATGATGCAACATGCAATCAAAAGAACAAGAGAACAACTAAAGGAGGCACTGTTGGCAATGCATCTATTGTAGTCACAACCCCCATGCAAATGACTCATTCAGCATAATATGAAGACACTGAGATGCATTGAAATACCACTCAAACACCAACAACTTATTACACTCCTTAACTCAATGAAAGGTGTTGGTGAACCGATGTCAAATAATTCCATATCATCTATATCATCTACAGAATGGGTCTTAGACACAGGAGCCTCTATGCGCATGATAGGAAATAAGATATTTCTTCAAAATTTAAGAGAAGTTCTTATTCCTTCTTCAATTCATTTACCATATGGTAAAATTATGCATGCAAAATTCATTGGCAAGGTTCATATTGATTCTTTATTGACATTACAACGAGTGTGATATATCCTAGGCCTTATGTTCAATTTAATATCCATTGGACAACTCCTTTCTAATATTGATTGCATCGGATGAGACATATATATTTTACAAGATCGCATCAGGAAGAAGTTGATTGGACTGGGTAAGCAACACAAGGGGATTTATAAGCTTTTGAAGACATGTGTTTCTGTAGTATTTTCATCAGCCATTTCTTCTTGTAGTACTTCTAATAACTTTGTTCTTTGGCATCAACATTTTAGTCATGCTTCCAAACATGCACTCTGTTATGTCCCAATTGTTCAGATAAATTAGTCTGCTTTGGATATTTGTGATGCTTGCATGAAAGTGAAACACACAAGGCCCTTCTAATTATAATAAAGCTGCCTTTGATTTAGTTCATTGTGACATATGGAGACCTTATCATGCTCCTTTTCCTAATAGTGAAAAGTATTTTCTAACCATTGTGGATGATCATAGTAGAGCTACTTGGATTTATTTACTTCAAAACAAATCACAGGTCATGATTCAGTTAATTAACTTTTGCAAGATGATTTTTACTAAGTTTGATATGTAGGTTGAGATGTTATGCAGTGACAATGGCAAAGAATTTTTTCTAAATCATTGGTTGATTATTGTTCAAGCCATGTTGTACTACATCAGACTTCTTATGTGGACACACCTCAACAAAATGGTCGTGTAGAACATAAGAATTGACACATTCTTAATGTTGCACATGCATTGCAATTCCAAGCTAATCTACCACTAAAATTTTATGGAGATTGCATCCTAACAACTGTGTATTTGATTAATTATACACCTACTCTAGTCTTGGATAGCAAATCTCCTTTTGAGCTTTTGTTTGGACAACCACCAACTTATGACCACCTCAGAGTATTCAAATACATTTGTTATTGTCATTGTCAAATGCATTTGTTTGGACGACCTCAAGTTAAAGATAAATGTCATGCTTGTGCCCGCAAGTGCATATTTTTAGGATATCCTTGTGCACAAAAAGGATGGAAGTTATATGATCTAAACACTAGTGAACTTTTTGTTTCGAGAGATGTTAAGTTTTTCGAAAGCTTTTTTGAAACCTTTTCAATTGCCACAGATCAAGAACATGTTATGCCCTTACCAGTTTTTTATGATTCTCCCAATATAACAATTCCTTTGTTAGAAGAATCTTCAACAATTGGAGCCCCTGCACCTATAGATGGAATGGCTTAAACTCAACAACCTTTATTTCTCATGATATGCCACAACATAAATTCTGCAGAAAGGGGAGTGTTGTGTTTTCAACAACTCCTACTCGCACACAATTAGCTCGCAATCGACATAAACCTGCAAGGTTTAATGACTATGTATGTAACTTTGTTCCTTCAGCCAGTGCTACAATTCCCTATTCACAATTCAATTTCCAATTTTTTGCTTCTGATTCAGTCTACCTTCTTAGCAAGTTTTTTACTTATTACTTTTTTCAAGCTCTCACAAGGCATTTCTATCTCACT
The DNA here is from genome assembly GCA_030549335.1 of Pontederia crassipes. NCBI lineage: Eukaryota > Viridiplantae > Streptophyta > Magnoliopsida > Commelinales > Pontederiaceae > Pontederia > Pontederia crassipes. Next base: position 46,887,155 of record CM060190.1, read on the forward strand.
TGGATGCCTCTTCGCCTCAAAATTATTTCGAGCCTATTAAAGATGCTCATTGGCGTAAAGTGATGTCTCTTGAGTTGCAGGTTCTTGCTCATCAAGGAACTTGGCGCATTGTCAATTTACCTCCTCATAAACGTCCCATTGGTTGCAAATGGGTTTTTAAAATAAAGTGTAAAGCAAATGGTAGTATTGAACTCTACAAAGCGTGTTTAGTTACGAAGGGGTATACACAAATAGAGAGTCTTGATTTTCATGAGACATTTGCTCTTGTAGCCAAGTTGGTGACAGTAAATTGCTTAGCTTCATCAATTTGATGTGAGCAATGCTTTCTTACATGGTGATCTTGATAAGGAAATTTATATGAAGTTGCCTCTGAGTGTGCGCTCTTCTCATACTAATCAAGTATGCAAATTATGTAAGTCTCTTTATGGTCTTCATCAAGCCTCGCGACAATGGTTTGCCAAGTTGACAGATACTTTATTGATGTATGACTTTATTTAGTCTCCTGCAGATCATTCCTTATTTTTTTTACAACAAAGCTTCTATTTCCATGGCTCATCTTATTTATGTTGATTATTTGCTTTTTGCAAGCAACAATTCTGCTCATTGTTGTCTTTTCAAACATTATTTTTCTTCTTGTTTCAAGATCAAAACCTTGGTCCCTTGAAATATTTATTGTGTGTAGAAGTTGCTCATTTTCTTTTGGTCTCTTTCTCACTCAATGCAAATATGTGTTGGAGATCCTCGATGAATGTGGTATGATGGGCACTAAACCTTGCTCTTTCCCTATGGAACAATGACATCATCTATCCTCTAGTGTGGGTTCACCTTTTTTATGATCACAGACGTTATCGACGCTTTAATGGTCGACTTATTAACCTTCCTGTCACTGGTCCTGATCTTTGTTATGCAGTTCAAATTTTGTCTCAGTTCATTCAGGATCCTCGAGCACCTCATTGGGATGCTGCCATTCTAGTCCTTCGATATTTAAAACAAAATCCTGGATGTGGTCTTCTTCTCAAGTGTCCTACTTCTGTACATTTGACTGGCTTCTCTAGGCAACATGTCCTACTACTCGGCATTCTATCACTAATTATTATGTTACTTTGGGGGGTAGTCCTATTTCTTGACACAACAAGAAATGAGATACAGTTTCTCGCTCCTCAGCTGAAGCTAAATATCATGTGATGGGTGCAACCACTTGCTAATTATTATGGTTAAAATCATTGCTTTAGTCTTTTGGTACTATTCATTATTGGCCTATGAGCCTCTTTTGTGACAACCAAGATGCTCGACATAATGTGAACAACCATGTGTTCCATGAGCGTACTAAGCACGTTGAGGTCGATTGTCATTTAATTCGCCATCATGTGCAGCATCGTCATATTACAACTATTTATATACCTTCATCTCATCAAGTAGCGGATTTCTTCACCAAAGCTTTGGCTAAAGACAGTTTTCTTGCACTTATTTATAAGTTGGGTGTTGCTAATGCTCACACTCCAACTTGAAGAGGAGTAACAACAAAATAACAATCTATATAATAACAAACTTATATTTGTAGATATCTTGTGTAACCTCTTAGTTATGTAGGTATTTGGATAGTCTTCTTGTATAGATTTATATATATGACATTTGAGATAAATTAAACATAAGAGAGAAACATCTTGTTTGCTCTCCAATTTCAATTTATTCTCATAAAGAAAGAGAATGAAAATACATTAAATTGTTCGTGATGTTCGACTTAACTACTTTTTTCTTAAGAAAAAAATGAAAATACAACAAACTATTCATGATATTCAACTCAGCTACTTTGTCTACATCTCCATTTTGACTTTTTATGCATTAAAATTGTCTAATATTCAATATCAAACAATTTTCTTAAGAATTTAGATCAAGGTAACCCTTTTACACTAATTTTTTTTCCTTTCTCTTAAGAAGTAAGCTAAAGTTATTCTACAAAACAACTCTCAACAACATGAATTTATAATCTCTATTTTACAAATAATTAAGTTCACAAGAAATAAGGGAGGAAAATATATAAATTTAGCTCAAATATCCTAAAAGACACTTTAGTTAATTTAGTCAAAAACTAGTGTCGCTAATGATCAATTTGACTCGATCGATCAAATTATCGATTGAATCTATTAAACACATGGTGCTTCCCATGGATCGACTTGCCTTGACTATTTTGATCAGTGTTTGCTTGTAAATCCAACATTGCCTAATATCCTTTAGTCAATGAAACTTTCTTACTAGTGACTTGATCGGTGTATGCATTATAATGACCCTTAATTGCTTTATTCATCTTTTGGACTATTGAAATGCTCCAATCAATGATTAAACATCCATGCCTCTTATATTTTCTTTGTTGGTTGACAAATCTCATCAAGTTGAATTATAGCTAATAAAAAATCTTTAGTTGAATACCTAATTGGTCGACTTACTTTGATAACATCCATACCTTTTATATTGTCTTTGTCGGTTGATGAATCTTGTCCAATTGAATTTGGTTGAACGCCTAATTGGTCAACTTACTTTGATAGGTAGGTCAACTAGTTGGGCAACAATGCCAATTCTCGCATTCAAATTCTATTTCCCATTAATACTAATATCATATCTCTTTATCAAATTGAGATAAAAAATTCTATGAAAATGTAACATGATATTTTGTAACGCTTTTATTCATATCTCAATTTTAAATTGTCAGGATGATAGTCAAATTCTAATATGAAGTTGTTTAAATGTATAAAGTTAAAGCTTCCTCGTAGTTGGAAAGAATAACCTGAGTGATAAGACATAAAATGTGTGTTCCAATGATGCAACATTAAAAACTAAAGATTAGTGATTGAGTTGAGGTTAATGATATAGCTGAAAAACTATTAAGAAAATTGACATAACATATTCTTCATTTTAATAGAATGATATTTACATTATAGAAATAAGATATAATCAAATTAATTACAACAAGTCATATGCTATTTATCATTTTATCCATAAAAATAATTTGGAGGGGAGGAAAGAAAAGCAATAATATTCTCTTTTAGAAACATTCTTTTTTCCTCATTCAATTCGGGAACTCCCTCCCCCCCCCCCCACCCCCCCCCCCCCCCCCCGACCTTGCCGACGATGGGCGAGGTCATAGAGGAGGACGAGCCCCCCCCTCCTCGCCGAAGCATGGGAGGGGGGCCCTTGCCCCCCCTTCCCCTTGCGACCCCACCCGTCATCGGCGAGGTCACAGAGATGGGCGAGGTCCCCCCCGCCCCCTCTACGACCTCGCCCATCACCGGCGAGGTTGCAGAGTCGGGCGGCGAGGCCCACCCCTTCTCCTCGCCCCCCTCTGCCTCCTCGTCAGCATTTCACACGCTGGCGAGGTCGGAGGGGGGGACTCCCCGACCTCACACACGTGAGGTGGAATTTTTTTATTTTTAATTAATTTTTCTATTTTTTAATTAATTTTTTTATTTTTTAATATTACCACGTCAACAAGGAGAGAAGAGAAGATGTCCTATCAGCGCCACATCATCTTCACGATTGGGAGATCGCCTATCTCAGGTAAAGAGGGCATCGGGTGAAATGAGTTAAAAGATGGAGGGCGTCGCTATTATAAAGTGAAGTTGGAGGACATCACTGAACAAACTTGAAAGTTGGAGAGTATTTTGTGTAATTTTTTCTGCAAACATGCTATTACAAGTTAAGAAACATTTTTGTTATAAATTTATAAGTTGATGGACCAATTTATTACTAATTGAAATTAAGGAGCTAAGAAAAGATGGAGTCAAAGTCGGTGATTAATGGTGAAAATTACTCGTGCTATTAGCATCCGACAATCTTAGAACGCAACTCTACAAATATGTTGAACCAATCATCTTTGGTTAAATATTTTTTATATTTTAAGTTTTCATTATTAAGATGAACAAGAGCAACACTCTCAAAGTTTCTTAACGACGTTTAAATTTGAGTTCAATTTTCAAAATGTTTTGATGAATTGCGGGATGGTGTATACAAAACGTTGGAAATTGATAGAGGGGAGGATGAAGATGACTTTCTCTCTGGCATTGAAGGAAAATGAATCACATGGTCTAGGAGCTTAACCATTAGATTTTATACAATGGTCCATATGCAATGCACTTTCTTTTTTCCCTATATATACAATTACATTAATAAATTCAATTAATTAAGTCTCTCTCCCTACATACATACATACATACATATATATATATATATATATATATATATATATGTAAGTGAACTAATACATATAGCTAATACATCTTGATATATGTGTACATATAATGCTAGATATATATGTACATGTTAAATATAGTTATATGCATTCCTTGTGCACACACAACTGTGTATGAATAAAATAATGATGTTCCCTAATTAAGTAGTCCTTATTTCCTATCTTTTACACCATCGAATGTTCATCCAATGAATAAGTTTGTTCACTAGTGAACAGTTAAATGAAGATCTGATGGTGTAGAAGATGGGAAACATCATCATTAATTGAGTTTTGCATATACAATAACTATGTTTATAAGCATATATGTAGGGACAGATCTATGTTAAAAATTGCACCCCTCCTGCACAAGTTAAATTAAAATTATTAGATAACATATGACTTAACTTATGATTACTTATCATTTATTATTATTGATTTTTTAGAATATATCTCGACTCCCCTTAAAAATTTCTCAAATCCATCCTTGCATATATGTACTTCATAGTTAGGTTTATTGAAATGTTTGTACTCAACTAACATTACTTGGTTAACTCGTTAATAGAATTATGTCCCAAAGTTGATGGGAACTATTAGTTTCGGGTTTGATTTTTGTCCCAACATTACTTGCGCCAGTGGCAACGCGTTAGAATACCTAATTAACTGAGTGCTAATAGTTTGTATTCTAAATCAATAGTCAAAAAAATGTTTGTACTTTATATCATAGTCATATAAGAGCTAAGGTTCATATTCAATTTTTTTACTATATTTTTTATATTAGTGTAACATATAATAATACAAAACATATTTTATTATGCCTTGTCATTTGACAAATCCAAACCCCCTCTTGTGATTAGTGCTCTTGAGACTTGACTACTGCACATACTACAATATTTTGACTATTGACCCACTTCACGCCCACTCGTCTTTACCCCTCTCTTCTCCATTAAAAATAAAAATGAAACAAAATTTAATAATAATAAACAAATAATAAGCAAATACTTTTGTAAGGGTCATTCAATTTTTGTAATCATTTAATGAAATAAAAAATGATGATGTCATGTTAGTATTTTCTCTCTTCACTTAAATTTTAAAATAATAGAATAATAACAAATATAATAGCCTCGTAAAGGGGCCCTTAGTCATCACTGAACAAAGGGACCCATAGTCTTCTTAAAGGGATTGTCACTCCTCACTAACAATTATATTATTTTTTATTCTTATTTTTTTTAATGATGATTGTGGTTCAAAATTTTCAAAAGTTATATAAGGAGCCTCAATCCATTAAGGAACAGTTGATGACTCTCTCTATCAATCGAATTATTTTATTAATGTTTATTTATAATTATTTTATTTTGTATTTTTTTATTATGTTAATTTTCTAATGATGATTATGATTGGATTTTTTCTAAAAGTTGAATGACCACGTTTGTTGAATGATCAATATAGATAAAAAAAGTTAAATTTGAGTACAAGAAAAAGAAAATTTATGATGTGCTATTTTTATTTTTATTTTTTTGACGTGGTCACGTGAAGAAGAGAAAAAATATTGACGACATTTCACATAAGCATCCATGTAAACAATCTCTAGATAAATGATCGATAGAAAGTCAGGATGGTCACGGCTCAAATATTTCTAAAGTTTGATAATCATGAGATTACAAAATAAAGTTTAGTGACCATATTAGAAATACTCGTAAGTTGAATGACTGTTACTAAAATTTACTCCATAGTCATGTGATCGACCACTATACTTTTTACCTGCCTCGATTGTTCTTTTTTAAAGAAAGATTGATATTTTTTTATTATTGTGTAATGTTTGATATAATATTTGTTCAATCTCTATTATGTTTTTTTTCTCATTTTTAGTATGTTATAATGTTAGTATACATTTAATGTAAGGTTTAGTATAATTTTACTTAATTAGTTACGTCAAATTTTAGTACTGATACTTGCTATTATTTTTATTAATGTGTTAATTATATTGTTTAAGTATAATGTTTAACAAATTATTTTGTTATATTGTCCAATTCGAGTTTCTCTTGGATGAAAAGTTCGGATGCCCAAACATTCAGTTCACTAATCCAAAAACTTTAAAAGAGTCCAATGTCTTTGTCGGGATCTTTAAGTTTTTGCCCTATTTTTCATAAACAATCACTTTAAACATGATTAAACATATGATATATAATATGATCAAAAGGGAATTTTGGAACATGAAATTATTAAATCACTTCATTTGTCATAAATTAACATATAAGTCTATTCCTATCTTCTCCTTTTTATGTTCATCACATTAGAAAACACATGAATAATCACTTATGTCCTACTTACAACATGTATAATTAATATCTCAAAAAGCTTTGCAAACATGAATCATGCCATTCATATAGACAAATCCATAAGCATCACCAGGGTTCAAAATAATAATTCATCAAGGCTTAACTACAACAACTTTAGGACATTCAAACATCCTTAGAAATTAGAAAATCACATTATGTGGAATTTAGAATAATTGAATATCACAATTAAGACCTTTATGTGTATAATCCATTTATATCACTTATACTAGTTTAACCATTTTTCTTTGATCGGCCATATTGACATTTAATCTTAGTCATAGAATAACAATTTATGTGATCAAAATATGCACTAAGCATTCCATTACTTCAAGAAAACTTATCTTATAACAAAGATATGTTAAACACATCTTTTTTTGTTGTTTTCTTTCATTTCCCTTCCATTTTCTTTCCACACTCCTTGCACATTCAAAGTCTCCTTTTCAACCTCTTGTACACCAATGGAAAGAGAGAGATATGAGTGATTTTGCAAAGAGAGAAAAAGAATGTGGGAACTTGAGATTAAAAATAAATGAAGGGATGGTAATTGTGACATGAATAGATTTTAGAAGACACAATTGGTTAATGGGATTATATGATCTATGCAAAGTCAAATTTTTTTAAGTCATCAATTTTACGAATTTAACATTTTTCCTCTACACGAACTTCAAACTCAATTTGATGAGATGTATCATTAAACATCCGAACATCAAATTACTCAAATAGTAACAATATTGCACTATGATGATCCTAAATAGTAAAAATAATACAAATACTATATCTGGATAATAATTTTTATGGTCAAATGTACATACTTAATTTATAAAATAAAAAATGATTAATTCATTAAACTTTCTTTGAACTATAACGATTTTTATGTTTAACTTTAATATATGAACTTATCGTAGAATGTCCCTAAGTTATATCATGATTTTTACTTTAGTCAAGTTGTATGATTCTAATAATTTTTCTTTTTTTTTCTTTATTTATGAAAAGTCTAAATTGCCCTTCCATAAACTATCATCATTTTTAATGTTTAAAAAAGAATAAAATAATGATAAATAAGAAAAAGACTAAATAATCCCTCTTTTTTAAAATATTTTTAGCTTTATATTATATATTATTTTATTCTATTTAAAATATTAAAAAAGAACGTAGATTGTGAAAGGACAGTTTAGTCTTTTTAAAAATACAAAAAAATCAAAAATTAGAAAATTTATGAAAATCGTAATATAATTTAGAAATATCCTGAGGTAAGTTTGTATATTAGAATTAGACATAAAAATTTACTATAATTTAGGGGAGGTTTAAGAAATTAAGTAAAAATACTAAATTGGAAATTATTAAATACCTGGTTAATTCAATTGTGGGAAACTATAAAAACTTAAATCACTTTTGACGCAAAAAAAAATCAATTAACAAATCTCTTTATTTCAAGGTTTAACCGAGTACCAAACGAAATCAATTAAATCCTGTTTGGTTTACAAAATGAATTATGACCAAATTAGTACTTTAAACAGCGAATTGATTGCATGCAATTGGCAGTCATAAATTATAATCAACGTAGATGATTGCATGCAATTGGCGATTATCGAATTTAAAATCCCTCACTATCGAATTTAACTGCACAATAACACATGCTTAATAAAAATTTTCTGAGTGGCTTAGAGTCTACCAGTGGTTTGGTGCATCGAGCCTTTTGTTGAGCACGCGACGAGTGACGAGTCTTCTCACTGGCCAGTCGCATCGCAGAGCGGCCGTTGGGTAGAAGAAGCAGAGGTCTCTCTCTCTCACTACCACTGTATTTAAAACCCATCACACTCTCAATTCACGCCCTTGAAGGCTTGAACTCACTCCGCTTTTTTTTTTTTTTTCACGCCCTTGAAGGCTTGAACTCACTCCGGTTATTGTTGCCTCAGCAAATAGATTATGAACAGTGAGTTATTTGAACATGACTTTTTTTTCTCTCTCTTTTGTTTTGTTCCAAGTTAATTTATCATCGTTCAATTAGTTAACTCGTTTGTATCAGTTGGAACATGGTTTGGATTCAGATATTAACGCTTGCATATTAATTATTAACACTAAAAGCCTGAGTGATGATGATAGACTGATTCCATTTTGTGCTATTAATTTAATTTTCTTCTGACCGTGCAGTGGGTTCGGAGACGGTGATCGTGGACGGAGTTCCTTTCCTTCCTGAGATCACTGTTGCAAAACCTTTGACACTCCTCGGCCATGGTGAGTCCCCCTCTGCTTTCCTCGTCCTTATATTGCTGTCCTCGTCCTTATATTGCTTAAAAATGAGCACCTCATCGTAGGGTCTCTTGTAGTTCGTTTTCTTTTTGTTTATTGTTGCTGCTGCTTCCAAGGAAAAATATATGAAACATCTCACCTTTGGTTTGAGCTCTTTTCGTTGGGGTTTGTCTTAAGGAACAGGAAAGATTGGCAGTTCTACTTTATAAAACTTACAGAAACAGGTACAATCTGTTTTACAGGTATCACTGATATCGAGATCCATTTTCTTCAGATCAAGTACAATGCAATTGGGATCTACATGGAGAAGGAAGTTGTTGAGCATTTGGGGGAATGGAAGGGCAGAAAAGCAAGTGAGCTGGCTGAGGACGATCTCTTCTTTGATGCACTCGCCTCAGGTGGCCAGTGACAAATACTGGAACATTTTACTCCATGTTGCATGCCAGGATTTTACTTCACCGTTTTCTAGTACTGTTAAGGAATCCTGATTACCATCGAATCTATATACCTTATTTTCTTCTGATTTGAAGTAGGCACATTACAAAAGATTTCATCTCATCTTCGGACATACGCATCATCTTTTGCCTCAAGGCCTTTTCTTTTTCATGCAATAATATGTACCTGCGGGTGCATTGGTGCAGCTCCTGTGGAGAAGTTCTTCAGAGTTGTTGTGATAAAGGAGATCAAAGGTTCTCAGTATGGCGTCCAATTGGAGAGTTCGGTCAGGGACAGGCTTGCAGCTGTGGACAAGTACGAAGAGGATGAAGAGTTGGCTCTGGAGAAGGTTACTGAATTCTTCCAAAGCAAATATTTCAAGACCGACTCTGTGATCACCTTCCACTTCCCTGCTACTCCCCCCATTGCAGAAGTAAGAACTCTGATGCCTCCTTCCATGTTGTCCTTTCAAACTGAGAATTGTGAGCAGTAGAAGAACAAAGTTTATATCTGCACTCAGTTTCTTTCCTTTTATTTATTTATTGACTGAAAGCTGGATGTTAGAATCATTTCATGTCTTTGCTGAAGCAATTCTCACCCTCGTGAATTGGCGCAGATATCTTTTGCCACAGAAGGAAAGGAGGAGGCAAAGATCAAGATCGATAACGCAAATGTGGTTGAGATGATCCAGAAATGGTTCCTGGGTGGTAGCAGGGCAGTGTCGCCAACTACAGTGAAGAGCCTGAGTGACATAGTTGGGTCACTGCTCTCCCAGTAGCTTACCCTTCTTCATACTTGCGATCAGCAGGGGGATGACTGATGAATAAATTAGTTCATGCACTTTTCTCACAGTCAGTGCACTTTATTGTTTATGATTAATTCAGTAATCCTTCGCTGAGAGGTTTCAGTGTTGTAATTTATGTGAATTTTTTTAATGGACAAAATGAATATGTATTTTTGGGTGCAGAGGAGGGCATATATATATATATATACGTATATATATATTAATTTTAAAATTAAAACTTAATGGAATTTATTATTAAAAGGGTATATTGCATAAATAAATTTGAATTTTATTTTTAAATTTAACCAAAACTTTTATTTTGTAGAAAAAGTAATGAACTTTAACTTTATTCTCACATCTAATTTATACTTTTATTTTTACCTAAAAACTCATGTATTTAAAATAGTTACAAATATCACCTATTACTGTAGTTTTATTAAAAATATTAATTCAATGATCACGGCATTAGTAAGTTATAAAAATAAAAGAGTAAAAATAATTTCTTTCAACTTTGATAGTAAACTAATTTAAATTTCAGCCTATTTTATAATTAGATAAAATAAGATCTGATTAAATAATTTTATCACGTATAATTGAGTATTAAGTCATCAACTTAATTTTTTTTACTTCTTTACATATAATTATAATATTATTTTAAATTTACATAAATAAATTTTGACTATTTTTTGTAATGTCAATTTGAAAACAAATATAAAATACTAACTTAAAATTATTTTTAGTTTAAAAAAGTGCGATATATCTTTCATATATTTGTGTGATGATTGCTGAATAATATTTTCTAATAAAAATATAATAAACTATATGTACAGCTAAATTAAAAAAACATGACTTTGTACATAAAAATAAATGTTTAGATTGAGAATAAAACTAAAGTTTACTACTTTTTATGAGAAAAATAAAAAATTTAGAGTTTTATATAATTTGCTCATATTAAAACATAAATAATAATTTATTATATCGGTTGTAACACCTTTAAAATAATAAATAGGTGATGAATCTAAATTCTCTAATTAATCGGATATTCTTTTCACATCTTTGAATGCTAAAACCACAAACACATAAAAAAATCTCTATCATTGACTAGGAGTATCAAGTATAAAGACATCCTAAGCGATGACTAAAGAACGAATAAAAAAAATCGCAAACATATGTAATAGATTCTTATAAATTCTATTGCTGGTTTAAAGAATTTATGCCATGCCCAGGAAACGATTCTCCCAGACGCAATTTGTAAAATGGCATCAATAATGATGACATCATAAATGTTGGAAAATGATTCAAGCGAAAAGATTAAAAAATGTGGAACCTTTGGAAGCATTAAATATAACATTAAATTATTTATTTCATTTGAACTTAAAATATATTTTTGTGACATGGTTTACTGTTCGATTGTCACAAATTCATTATTCTTCCACTAATCTATCGCATCGCATGAAATTGTCATATACTATAAATTAAAAAAAACATATATGAGTAAACAAGTGCAATTACATGTCATTATACACCGCAATTATATTCTTGTTTTTATTCTGAATAAAACCTCAAACATCAGCTCGATCGAAGAAGTTGATTCATTTTTCATGCATTTGACGCATCTCTCTTTTTATCTGCAATGGGTTTCCTCCTAGATTTGACATCAAAATAATTAAAAAAAAAACACATCTATCTCAATTCACATTTAATGGAAAATTATTTATTTTCTAGAAGTTTAAACTTGTATGTGTTTTCTTTTCTAAATGCTACTATTTTCTTTTTCGATAGAAGCTACAAATATTATATTTGCTTCCAAGGGGATGGGTATTAATGTATTTTTCAAAGCAAATGATTTTTATTATTTAAATTTTGGACCGGGACGTGGCAATACAGTCATGATTTATTTTAGTTCAACAAATTTTTTAAGTGATTGGGCCATTTAAAAAAAATTATTATGTATATATATATATTAAAATAATAAATAAATATTTTATTTATCATTACATAATCCTTCAAAATTAGTAATTGTACTTAAGTAAAATTTATTATTTACGATAGTTTTGGTTTACTTTATAATCAAATCACTACAAGACAAACGCTAATTTTCGACGGGCAAAACTCCTTCCGAACTATGGAAGGAATTTTTGATGGATTCAAATAACTGTCGCAGGTATAGACGAAGAAGTTATCGACAGTTGAAGCTGTCGGAACTTCCGCCAGTCGGCTAACCATCGAAAGTTCCGACTGTTACAACCGTCGAAAGTTCAGAGGGATCGACATCCGTCGAAACTTTAGACGGTCCTAACCATCGGAATAAGGTAGAATTTTTAATGTTATATTCCGACGGCTATGATCGTCCAAAATTCTGACGGATGTTTACCCGTCAAAATTTTCGATGATTTCAACCGTCGGTACTATTATTATATACATTTTATATAGTTTCATCTCATTAATATATTAGAACATAATATAATTCAACAATGTATTTGCATTTTATATATTACAACATATTAATTGAACAATTAATGTTGGATGATTATTTTATTTAAAATATATTTATATTATATTAAGATATATAACGATTAATTGATCATGCAAGAAAACATTAAAATTAGGACTACATATATTTTGGAAAATACGAATAACATTACAAAATTACATAACTTATTGCTACTAATTTTAATTTCTAATTAAGTTGTTACGTTATATGTTGTAAAGCATAAAAAATTGTAAGGACGTTCAATGTATAAATCAATTATAATAATAAATTGATGATAAATCTACTTTAAAAATTGTTAATTAATATATTCTTCATTAATCATATATTCATTCGTATAAAGTGAGTTCACTTATTCTTTAAATCAATGTTCTAATATCATCGTTAACCATAGAGCCATCCGTATACACACCTCTCAAGCACACTATACTAAATAATCAATAGTCTGCCCGAGAGGTGTCACTTCAACTGTTACAACATGTATGTTCTTTCATATATTAAAAGCTACATTATTATATATCATTTCTTACTTTTCAATTATACAACGAAGTGTCGTCTAATATTACCGCCATAAAAATTGAACTGAATAAAATTTCACCATTTATCCAAATCATGCTACTATCTCTTGTGGTATAAAATTTCACCATTTACTATTACTATGTATACTATCATATAATATAATGATTATATATTATATTGTATGTTATATTTATGATAATACATTGCATTTATATCATATAATTGCTATTATTGAAGTTTTCGACAGTTATGCCCGTCGAAATATGCAATAATATATATTATAATACATGTAATGGTAATATACCCAAATTATTATAATATTGTTGTAGTTTTCGACGGCACCGGCCGTCGGAACTTCGGACGGTTACGAAAATCATCGGAACTTCTAACTTTTGTTTGGATCGTCATTATGTGTGCTATAATGTAACAAAACAATTATATTATATTGTAACTTATATTTATGATAGTAGTAATCAAAACATATTATTTGTGTTTTCTAGTAATATAACAACTATTGTGATATAACAATTATAGTAATAATCAAAACATAATACATTGCATTTATATTATATAAACATAATTGTTGTAGGTTCCAATGGTTTTTCGACGGATTTCATCTCATTTTCGACAGTTGTGACCGTTGGAAAATGATGTTTTTCTTATAGTGAACATAGTGAATTTTCACTTTTATTTTTTCCCTTAATATTATTTTTATTATTTTCTTCATTATATTCTTTTAAAAATTTTAGTGACTTTTTTATTTTTCTCATATATGTCATTTCATCCGTCAATTCCTCATTACTTTTAATTTTTTCCATCTTCAAATGTTTCCATATATAATTCTATAACTTTCTTTTTGTTCCTCTTATTTTTATTTGTTAAATATTTTCTTGCCTTCCATATTCTTCTTAAAAGTAAAACCATTGGGATCAAATACTATTTTCTTGGACTTTATATTGTATCAAGGCAATCTTGAACTTTATATTATTCGATTCGAATTAGCAGAGTGTTAAATGTTAATAGTCCTAAGCATCAATTGGGTCTCAACCCAAAAAAAATACTATTTTCTTTGTTATAAGATAATACAGCTATAAATACTTAAAATTTTATTTTATTCCTAAATTTTCTCCAAGATTTCATGTTTCCGTATTTTAATTCCATGCAAGATTTTGTATTTTCGTCTCCTCTTTAGATTCGTTTTTCTTTTTTTTTTAGATTTTTCCTATTTCCTTTTATCTTGCTTCAAGGGCGTTTTGATTTAAATTTTGACTGATTAAAGGTATTTAAACCAAACAGATTGAACTGGATTAACTAACTGTGTGGCCCAGTTTTCACTATCTAGTTCTTATCATTTTTTCTTGGATTTTTTTTCTAAACTTTTTTTAGTACTTTCAAATATTTTGTGAACCTACCCTGAACTATGTCACTTTTTTACTTAGGTTCAATATCTGTTAAATTTTTCATTATTTTTCATTTTTTGAATTATGAAATTACTAAACTACCTTCACGAAGTTTAGATAAGTGAGCTTACAATAAAAAAATATTCCTCCTCACGATCTCGCCGACGTGCATGAGGACATTGCCAGCGATCCCTTCTCCCACCATTTAGTTAAATACACAACTTTGTGAGAGTATTTTTTATCATTTCAAAATTCAAAAAAATGAAAAAAAGTTAACGGACATTGACATATGAATTTAAGTGAAAAAAATGATATAATTTAGAGGTGGTCCGTAAAATATTTCAAGTGGTTGATAAACATAAAAAAATCATATTTTAAGGAGGTAAAGAGAAAAAAAAACCTTTATTTCTTTTGATATTTTCTTTTGATCGTGTTGAACCAATGGGTCGGTCTGATATTATTATTACCATCAAAATTGTCGAGATTTCGTTCTACACGTTAAGATCTTACTATTTTATTTTAAGATCTCAACACTCTTAATCAATCTCCATTTTGTTTGTAAGGTCTTATCTGATCATATATCATGATTTCATATGATTAACATAATTATTTAAATGTTAATAAAATTATGTATTTATGATAATTTTGATCTTTGATCTTATCTCGATCTTAACGATCATGATTAAAGAACGGAGCGGACGGACGTCGTTTGCGTGGGGCCAACATAAGGCAATGAGACATATCCTATTCACGGAAAAAATTTGTGCTACCTTTTTTTTATTTTTTTTCAAATGAGTAACTTTTTTAAAAAAAGGAAATTGAAGAGAGCAGTGTGATATTTTTCTTGAGGATAAAGTGCAAATAGATTATGCAATGGCGAGATGTCCACAGTTTCTTTTGTCTATTTAAATTCCTGTGATTTTTATTTGAAAATGGGATCAAATGGATTAATGTTATTTTCTTCTTCTTCGTTGTTAGACCTTAATCTCATAAAACAACATTTGTTGAAAAATTTATCAAACACCGGGACTAAAAACTAAAAAGAGAAGTCATGGTTTTAAGAGAGTAACTAAAAAAACAATTGGTGAAAGGAAAAAAACAGACAAAAATCCACGGAAAGAAGACAAGTGAATACGGAGTGCATGTAAAACTTATTAGTCATGACTAATAAACGGAGTAAAATCTGAAAATAAAAATAATATATGGTATTTCTTTTTCCTCTGTGCAGCAAGGCTCGTGACTCATGAGGTTGAAAAGGATGGGGAACGTGGATCCCAAAGAGGAAGGGACATGACATTATCAAATCATGTGCTTGCACATGTTTCTGTCACATGCAAACTCCAAAGTTAGGTCCTAATTAGGTTACTATATCTTCCTGCACAAAACACACAAATACTAGCAAAAACATAATTTTAGATCAACAGTGCTTTGCTCATCTGAATATAGCATCCTTCTCTTCAACAAATCACAAAAGCATCAGTAGTCAGTAGAACACTTGTAACTTACTATTCATTTGCTAGCATCAAATAATTACTACTCATTTTGCTTGATCATTTGGATTAATTTGATGCAACCCTTTTTCCTCCAATGGTCAATGTGATTAATGAGGTGAAATTGCTCCTCCTTTCTCTTCTTCTTTTTTCTTAATAGAATCTTCAAAAAGGTCAAAAGCAAGGAGAAATGAAAAAAAAAAGGAAAGAAAGCAAAAAGGTTCCCCTGCAAGTTGCAACTAGTCAGAACAAGGTTTAAATTTTAAAAGATTTAAATTCATATTTCTAACGTAATTATATTACAAATATTCTGACATTTTCTTATTTGTATGCCAAAAACATTTAAGACAATTTTAAAAAATTTTCAAGTGATTTTGATCTCTTCATATGATGTGATTATATAACTCTGCAAATGTGTGTAAATTAGAGCATAATGACTCAGTTCTCAGAAAGCTGCAACTTATATATATTTTTAGATTCTCTCCAATGTTCTATTATTTTTTTCTTCTGCTAAAATTTACAATAAACATGAAAAATACAACTAACATAAATACACATGAACAAATTTTAAGTCCTAGAAAATTTTAGACGAGAAAGACACCCTCCATTTGACCGGCGTTAGCTCACCTGGTCGACGGCTACGGCCAGGACCGCAGCCGCAACCGCCACCTCCTCCGGCTGTGTGCTCCTTTCCCCGGCCGCGGACGTCGGCTCCGGCGGGTCGCCGGAGCTTCGGTCGAGCAGCGAGTGCCTGCACGTCGGGCACGAGGAGTGCGATGCCAGCCACGTATCGATGCAGCGGACGTGGAACCCGTGGTTGCACTTGGGCAGCACCCGGACCTTCTCGCCGTCGGCGAAGTCCCCCAGGCATATCGGGCACTCGGTGTCCGGGATGCCGACGCCCGGGCCGTAGACGGCCACGGGGATGCGGCGGAGCGCCCGCTTCTTGAGCCCCCTGGCCGCGAGCCTCGTCGCGGCCTCCTCCGGCGTCTCGAAGGCCAGTCGCCGGCAGCACTGTAGCACGCACCGCACGATGGAGTTCACCCCCAGCGCACATATGAGCGCGCAGAGCAGGGCCGCCAGGATGATGACCATGTTGGTGTCGAAGTTGGAGTCGGTGCTGCTCCTGCTGGCGCCGCCGAGTTGCAGCGGCGGTGGCGCCTCATTGCCCATGCCCAGCAGCCTCCGCATGGATGGAGTTCGCGGCGTAGTGGCCGGGAACGCCACCACTGAAGGCGAGCGGATCGGATTCCGGTGGCGTTTTGGTGCCGACGAGGCGTTTGTTGTTTTGACAGTAGCGGAACTGCTAAAGCAATAGAAATGGAAAGGGCATCGTGTCACTCTCCTTTAGGTTCTCCATCATCTGCTTGGTCTACAACAGTAGTGGTGGCTTTTCGCGTACTGGTTATGGACGCTGAGGATTCTTACAGGGTGGGAACGCCCACAGGGATCTTTTCACTTCATCACAGGATAAAGGCTCAAGTGCTAAAACAGCTACCACTTACCAGGTTTATAACCTGAATTCAACGCCGGCGATGGACATAGAGCGAAAGAGCTAAGACCCCTCTCTCTCTCTCTCTCTATCTCTCTTTATCTGTGTGTGTGTGTCTGTGTGCATGTGGATAAGGTAAAGGACAAGGTTGCTACTTGCTAGTGAGGTTGTACTAGAACTGGTAACAGCAAGTTGGATCAGGTGAGGTTGGAGGGGTTAGTGAGACTTTGCATGATGGTTTTGTTGACATGGAAGAGTAGGGTAGCCGGACGGGAGCCTGGTGAAAGGCAGGCATGGAAAGCTTGGTGAAGACACATGAGAAAGGGGGATGGGTTGAAGCCCCAGGCTTTTTGTCAGGAAAGGGAGAGGGAAAAATATCCTACTCCTACTAGTGTGTTGTCTGAGCTTTTGGTAAAAGCAAGAGAGATCTCTCTCTTAATCATAGTTAAAAAAAATACAACTTGGTGTAAGCTTTCATTTTACATGCCAATATTAGTCATTGCACCCCAAGAAGAAACCCCATCTCATGCTGTTTTTTTTTTTAATCTCCCAGTTTGGACTGTGGTTTCTTAGTGGCCCTTTAATCATCATGCCAACAACTTATAGCATCAGATAATTAGCAATTAGTTTGTAACGCCCCCCAAATCGACCCCCGCCACGTGGCGAAGACCAATCTGGAGACGCTACAGCATGCTATAACTTGACCATAATATTGATCATATCTCAGTCAAGAATCGAGACACGTCTGCGGAAGAAAAGAAATAAAGATAAATTATAACTTTAATTGCGGAAGTCTAAAAGTAACTATGTCATTACTAAGAGATAAACTGGGTTCTACATCATGAATTTAAATTGCGGAAGGTAAATAAAAACTTAATAACACTCTAAAAGCCCTATGGTTCATGTGCTGTCCTATCGCCAGAGCCTCATCACCACACGCCTACTCCACCACGTTACTGACCTGGTCCTGTGGAAATCAGACACAGGGGAGGAGGTCCTCCCGTAAGCTTTACAGCCTAGTGGGGAACCACATGATATACAATGCATGACATGAATATAATAATCAGCGATAATTAATCAGGCTTAACTTGAACATGAAAGATAACATATAGTATCATTGATCATAATAAGGATAAGATCAGCGATATCATGAATCATGATGATCAATAGTACATAGTAAACTTGGAATCATGACATACTTGACTTGAACTTGAACTTGAACTTGAACTTGAACTTGAACATGAACATGCTTGTCGATCTTGGTTATTAATTAACAATCAGGGTGACTTTGAGGTGCCTTTAATTCTTGGGGTATGCCCGGCAAACAATACGGCCTTGTGCGGGTCAATGGGTGATCAAACCATGACCAAGGGAGCGACCCTTAACTTGATGCACTTGGCTTGGACTGGCAACCCATCATTAATCTTTCATCTGAACTTATTAATCACTTTTATTATCTTTTCATTCTTTGTATCATGTGATAAAGGAGATATGATCGGTATGAGGTAAATCAAGACAAAGAGTTCATGTTGGAATCATAAGGAAATTAATAATATTCATGTCAAAATAAAGAAAGACTAATGGGTGAATTTTGCTGGATTTTACGCCTAAAGAATCTCCTCCACCTTACGGCCGTAAAACCCTAATCCTTTGGATTTTACGCCCAAGAATTTCTTTCACCTTACGGCCAAAAAAAATAACCATATTACGTTACGGCCGTAAAAAACCCTATTTTCTATTCTACTTCGGCCGTAATAATTCAACTCTTATTTCGTTACGGCCATCATCTGTTACGCCCATCCGTTACGGCCTATCCCGTTACGGCCGTAAAACTCTACTCTTCGGCCGTAACAATCTATCTCCCCTTTTCTCTCTCTCTTCGTTTCTCTCTCTCCCAACTTCTCGGATTTTTACGACCGTAAAAATCATCTGTTACGGTCGACATCTATTACGGCCGACATGTTTTACGGCCGACATCTTCCCTCTCTCTATCTTTTCTATTTTATTACGGCCGAAAACCTAACTCTTCGGCCGTAACAATTTATTTCCCTTTTCTCTCTCTTCTTTTCTCTCTCTATTCTTTTACGGCCGAAACTCTATTCTCTCTATCCCTTTTCTCGACCGTAAGAAAATTACGGCCAAACAATTTTTACGGCTGTAATACTTCTACTTTTAAAAATTAAATTGCGTTATAAGACCGAAAACGAAATCCCCTCTAAATCTTACACCCTAACAATCAATAATACAGAAATATAACAAACAAAAATAACTATGCATGCTACAATCAACCAATCAAAGAATTCAAGAAATCAAACAATTAAAAACAATAACTTGAATCATATTCATATTCTTTTCATAACGATTCGGGCATGAATTGAGATAATTCAGAGGCCATGCAAGGTGATTTCGATTCACCCACCTTGATTCGCGATCAATCCTTCTTTCCGTTCGTCGAAAAATCGATCCTGGCGCCCCTGTTCTTCCCCCGGTTCCTCTCGGCCAATCAGCGCTTGCAATTCAACGAAGAGGGCTGAAGGACGGGGCGTGTGGTGCAGGTAATTGCAGTAGGGGAAAGGAAGACGTGCTTGATCCCCGGCGACTTGCTTCTTGGACGAAAGCAAGATGCCTGCAGGATGTCAAAAAGGGGGTCCTCCTTTCGTGAGGTCAGCCGTACTTGATTTTATAAAGGGTTTTAAATTTTTATCTCATCTTCCTCTCCTAATCTCACTCTAATTTAATTAATGAGATCAGATTTTTATCTCATCACATAGTTAAATCCTTCCTTGAGTCCAATCCTAATTGGGCTTTGTTTATGTTTTATTCCTTTCGTGATTAGCCCAGCCGCCCCTCACGGTTTCTTCCTTTTTTTTTTTTGGCTGGTCGTTACATTCTTACCTCCTTAAAAGAAAATTCGTCCTCAAATTTTGCACTAAGTAGATGGCTTACCGAAAAGATGAAAGAATTCTTGGCGCATTTCCGATTCAAGTTCCTATGTCGCATCATCGCCTTTATGGAAATGTCAAGCTACTCTGACCATGGTTACGTCGTTGTTCTTCAGGCGTTGCACCTTGCGCTCCACTATGTGCGTCGGATACTCAGCGAAGGACAGGTCTACGAATTCTTAACGTCATGCATCATCATCTAATAGGATTTCTGATGCTCTACTTTTTTTTCTCCACATTGACATGCTGGGTACTTGGGACTTATTTTCGTATCTCCATGTTTCATGTCATAACTATTTGTTCATCCTTATACATCCGTGTCCTTCCCGAATGGATCGCAACCCAGGCTTATGGTTATATCCTTATACTTCTTTGTACTTTTTAAATGGATCGTAACCCAGGCTTATAATATTCATCTCATACTTCCTATAAGACTTATTCCTAAATGGACCGCAACCCAGGCTTATGTTATTTATCGAGTACTTCTCCTTTTTTTTTAGGACTTCATCATTTGAGTTTCACATGCTTGGTTCCTTCATCATTACATACGCAGCCTCATGAAGCCTAGCGAGCATCACTTGTGTCTGAGTGTATGTGTAACTGAGTTCATTTTTTTTTACCAAAATGGTACTTCATGGAGAACTCATAATCTTTCAAACTTCATGTTATCTTCATTATCACATATTAGCATACTACTAAAAGAAAATATACCTAGGACTTTTTTTTTTAAACGATGAACACTTCAATTTTTTTTTTCTACGTAAATGTGGGCATAGTTTGAACACAATGTTCTTGAGAACTTAAAGGTTTGAGGGATGTTCTTAGTCCAATGGCATCGCTCAATTTATAGTGACCATTCATTGTCAGGAAAATTATCTTCCTTACATCTTCTTCAACAACTCAAAACTGTTGGTACTCACTCCATAGATCGATCTTGAAAACCCCTAGTCTTAAATAGGTTATCTTTGCATGGTAACAAACACTTATGTCTTGATGGTTGTTTTATTTAACAACTTGTTAATAAATCTCTAGATTCATAGAGTCATCATTCTTCTTTACAAAAGATGTGAAAACATCTAAAAATGAGACATTCAGTCTCATAAGCCCCTTGTCTTGAAGTTATTAAATTTGTCTTTTTCAGTTCGTGTGTCATGGGGCCTTGAAAATCAAAGTCATGCGTGAAAGGAGGTCGATATGACACTCAACTTCTAACTATATCTTTTAGATTTTTCAATACTGGCAACTATCTTCTTCTTTTTTTTTTAATACTTATACATCTTAAAAAGAATCAAGTAGGAATCCCAACGTAATCCTCCTAAGAAGTTTCTAGCCGATGTGAAGAATAGATCTTATCTTCAATCGTCATTAATATCACTAGCATGGACTTCATGGTATGAAGTTATTTCCATAGGGTCATCGTCCTTATCGGGTGACCTATGTCGTGTAAGGATCAATAGATCACTAAGAACATTGTCCATCATCGTAGATAATGGCATCATCATATGATTCGATAAAATAGGTGATGGAATCATGTCAATCATCATCTTTATAAGGTCAATTTAGATCAATCACTTTCACGATGACCTATGTTTGATGTGACCCTACTCTAAACATCATCATAATCATTTAACTTTTTGAGTGGAAGGAATAACTTATTTGACTACATTGATTTGGTTCTTGCAATGTCATTTCATATAATTCCATAAGAGGCTAATGATTATATATTATCACAATAAGTTCTTTCCTTGAGTATCTTGAAGCACTTTGAATTAATGTTAAGGTCGAACGATATTTACGATGAGGGGTTGATCATATAGTACAATCTAGTTTTTAATGAACAAAACCATTTATGCACATTCTCTAACATAAGTCCTTAGTAAAACATCATGAATGCAAGTGAACACATGAAATGAATTCAAACAATAAGATAAGAGAACAAAACAATCAATCAAACAGAATACAAGCAAGCATTCTTCTTCTTTTCGTATCATTTCATGATCCTTTTGCATTAACGATATCTTGTAGCACATGGGAGAGGGTCGGGATAACTTTAAAGTTGGAAAGGAGAACTAATCCCTTTATAAAACTTATGATCAAATCATAAGTGGTCCACTTGATCAAGATAAAATCTCGAACATTTTTCATCATACTAACTTAGAGGCATCTTAGAGAATATTCTATATATCATCTTATATCTTGCATCTTAGAGGACATTCTATGTATCATCCAATGACTTAACCCATTATCTAAACATATATATGATTTATTTTTCCTCTTGAACCATCAACTATGATTATATAATTAAATACTCTATACTTTTTGACATTATTATGAAAACTATAATTATATCAATAATCAAAATCAATTAAAACTTGCATAATCATCCCTCTCAGGTGCATAACTTGCTTTTCCAGAAATCTTGTAGGAGACTTATAAAATTCCTCATACTTTACCTTAACCCCCCATACTTTCTAAAGTTTTCCTCACTTGATGTTTTGATCTTTTAATACTTAATGGCTGGAGGCTCATATCCTCCTCAAGTATATCTCAATTAAGAGACCTTAAATCTTTTTAAAATTTCTCACATTCATTTTTAACCCTTTCATGTCTTACTTGTTCTTATATAATTCTTGTGTTAATCATATTAGTCTATTTTGAGAATATATATACATTGCGATGATAGAGAATTCATTCTTTAACAATGGCTATTAAAAAATATACTTCATATTAATAAAATTTCAAATATACTATATACTAAACTAAGTTAATTAAATCTGTTTACTTATTTAATTATCCTTATATATTTATAAGTATATTATGTTATATGTACATATGTGTGTGAGTATGCTAGGTCTAAAAGTTCGGTTAACTTAAATAATCACTTACTTATTGAAAATTTCTCCTAATATTTATTCAAGCTAACGTGACTTCTGAACATTTAAGCTTCTATATTTGTCCATCCATACCTTATGTATGCTTGGTTTCACCTCTACTATTTGAAATCATCTCACACCTACGTGTTGTGTGAGTCAAATCCTTTAATTACTCTTATAATTTCCTTGTTTCTTTCTTAAATCTACATCTCTTTGCAACTGATATGCTTATTCATTTTCCTCCTCATACTGCTGCAGTCAGCAGAAGAAGTCCGTGAATAGAGCAATCATGAAAGAGATGAAAACATGGATTATAAGAAACATAATCATTTCTTATATTTTATTCTTTAAATATCTGTAAGACTTATTTTTTTTTCACGTAGATATATTTCTCCACATGCATGTTGTTTATTTTTTTTTCCAATTTGTTCGTAACCTTTATGATCCTTTTTGTTTAATCACTAATAACATTTAAGTTGATTCCTACCATACAGAGTAACCTTCCTAGGAATCAACCACTCATGTGAAATACATATCAATACATCAATAAAGAATAACTTAATTCAAGAAAATCTTACTTGTACTTTACGGTGGAGGGTGTGGCGACTGCTCGGCGATAGCACATGAACCAATACCATACATATTCTATACACTAGGACGTCAAGAGAGTCCTAACTTTAGGCTCTGATACCATAAATGTAACGCCCCCCAAATCGACCCCCGCCACGTGGCGAAGACCAATCTGAAGACGCTACAGCATGCTATAACTTGACCATAATATTGACCATATCTCAGTCAAGAACCGAGACACGTCAGCGGAAGAAAAGAAATAAAGATAAATTATAACTTTAATTGCGGAAGTCTAAAAGTAACTATGTCATTACTAAGAGATAAACTGGGTTCTACATCATGAATTTAAATTGCGGAAGGTAAATAAAAACTCAATAACACTCTAAAAGCCCTATGGTTCATGTGCTGTCCTATCGCCAGAGCCTCATCACCACACGCCTACTCCACCACGTTACTGACCTGGTCCTGTGGAAATCAGACACAGGGGAGGAGGTCCTCCCGTAAGCTTTACAGCCTAGTGGGGAACCACATGATATACAATGCATGACATGAATATAATAATCAGCGATAATTAATCAGGCTTAACTTGAACATGAAAGATAACATATAGTATCATGGATCATAATAAGGATAAGATCAGCGATATCATGAATCATGAGGATCAATAGTACATAGTAAACTTGGAATCATGACATACTTGACTTGAACTTGAACTTGAACTTGAACTTGAACTTGAACATGAGCATGCTTGTCGATCTTGGTTATTAATTAACAATCAGGGTGACTTTGAGGTGCCTTTAATTCTTGGGGTATGCCCAGCAAACAATACGGCCTTGTGCGGGTCAATGGGTGATCAAACCATGACCAAGGGAGCGACCCTTAACTTGATGCACTTAGCTTGGACTGGCAACCCATCATTAATCTTTCATCTGAACTTATTAATCACTTTTATTATCTTTTCATTCTTTGTATCATGTGATAAAGGAGATATGATCGGTATGAGGTAAATCAAGACAAAGAGTTCATGTTGGAATCATAAAGAAATTAATAATATTCATGTCAAAATAAAGAAAGACTAATGGGTGAATTTTGCTGGATTTTACGCCTAAAGAATCTCCTCCACCTTACGACCGTAAAACCCTAATCCTTTGGATTTTACGCCCAAGAATTTCTTTCACCTTACGGCCAAAAAAATAACCCTATTACGTTACGGCCGTAAAAAACCCTATTTTCTATTCTACTTCGGCCGTAATAATTCAACTCTTATTTCGTTACGGCCATCATCTGTTACGCCCATCCGTTACGGCCTATCCCGTTACGGCCGTAAAACTCTACTCTTCGGCCGTAACAATCTATCTCCCCATTTCTCTCTCTCTTCGTTTCTCTCTCTCCCAACTTCTCGGATTTTTACGACCGTAAAAATCATCTGTTACGGTCGACATCTATTACGGCCGACATCTTTTACGGCCGACATCTTCCCTCTCTCTATCTTTTCTATTTTATTACGGCCGAAAATCTAACTCTTCGGCCGTAACAATCTATTTCCCTTTTCTCTCTCTTCTTTTCTCTCTCTATTCTTTTACGGCCGAAACTCTATTCTCTCTATTCCTTTACGGCCGAAACTCTATTCTCTCTATCCCTTTTCTCGACCGTAAGAAAATTACGGCCAAACAATTTTTACGGCTGTAATACTTCTACTTTTAAAAATTAAATTGTGTTATAAGACCGAAAACGAAATCCCCTCTAAATCTTACACCCTAACAATCAATAATACAGAAATATAACAAACAAAAATAACTATGCATGCTACAATCAACCAATCAAAGAATTCAAGAAATCAAACAATTAAAAACAATAATTTGAATCATATTCTTTTCATAACGATTCGGGCATGAATTGAGATAATTCAGAGGCCATGCAAGGTGATTTCGATTCACCCACCTTGATTCGCGATCAATCCTTCTTTCCGTTCGTCGAAAAATCGATCCTGGCGCCCCTGTTCTTCCCCCGGTTCCTCTCGGCCAATCAGCGCTTGCAATTCAACGAAGAGGGCTGAAGGACGGGGCGTGTGGTGCAGGTAATTGCAGTAGGGGAAAGGAAGACGTGCTTGATCTCCGGCGACTTGCTTCTTGGACGAAAGCAAGATGCCTGCAGGATGTCAAAAAGGGGGTCCTACTTTCGTGAGGTCAGCCGTACTTGATTTTATAAAGGGTTTTAAATTTTTATCTCATCTTCCTCTCCTAATCTCACTCTAATTTAATTAATGAGATCAGATTTTTATCTCATCACATAGTTAAATCCTTCCTTGAGTCCAATCCTAATTGGGCTTTGTTTATGTTTTATTCCTTTCGTGATTAGCCCAGCCGCCCTCACGGTTTCTTCCTTTTTTTTTTTTTTTTGGCTGGTCGTTACATAGTTCTTGTGTCAGAGAGAGATTAACTTGTTATCTCTTGTACTGTGATCACATCTAGCAAGATGTAAATATTAACAGCGTCTTTAATCGTTAGGACCATGTAAGAGTGCTTATCCACGTGCGCTTGTCACTTTTGGACCATTCTAATAACGCATCATTTATCCTTCTCATGAAAAGAAAACAATAATACATCATTTATGGAGGATCAATAATTGGTTTAAGTGGTAGATAGTGTTATTACTAGGACAGCAATAATGCAAGCAATTTCCTGTTCGCTTGATAGTTTTTTTCCTTTCTTCATGATTTTTGTCTTTTGCTTGTCCATCTTGAGGAGATGAAGATCTCTTCCATAGATTTTTTTTTTGTCCACTTGACAAGTGATTCCAAACCATTGATTTTTTGGGGCCTTGTGAGTCTTAAATCTCATGGCTGATTATCAATGTATTGCTAATAAATATGATAGGGACTCAAACTCCAACTAACTGCATATCTTTAGCTACAATTCCAGAAGCATTCCACTTGCAATTGTCTGCATAGTTCAAAGAATCTCCAGTGAAGTTCTATACTAAAGAGTAAAGAACCATCGGATGCATCACCTTTCTGAGTTCGTAATAATGCTTCCAATTACAACTTGCACTATGGAACTCACGGTTACTTGCAGTGTTAAGATTGAACATCTTAAGGAATTATTTACAAGAATGAATTCATTTACAAGAATAAACATCTTAAGGAAGGTCCACAGATATCTGCTCTCGTCGATCGCGAGATCGATAAGACGCTCTCAAGAGAAGAATTGCACGGTTCGATTCAATCAAGTTCTAATGAAGGAGAAAAGATGCACAAACTGGAATGGAAAAAGCCAGTCATGTGAAATGAAAGAGCAAACAAGGCTGGTACGAGTGTTTGAAGCACTGCTTAATTATAGTCGATTCTGTCAAATAATATGACATTTGACAAAATTAAGTTAGTAACCAAAAATAGGAATCACAGGTCATGTATCGTGATTCCAGTTCCAACAAATTAGTTTCATTTTTTTTTCTTCTCTTTTTGGACATGATGTTTACCTTTTTTATTTCATTTTCATTTTTTATTTTTCTTTTCTTATTTTCCTTTCTGACATTACTCTTATAAAATAATTTATTTATTAAATATAGATTGATTTTTTAAAAAGATGTATATAATATTATTTATTATGTCATTTCTTTTAAAAATCAATATCTCATTAAATAAAATTTATTTAAAAATGATTTTTATATTTAGATAATATAAATTTTAATCATTTTTTTATTAAAATTTTTAATTCTACTTTTATTTTAATTAAAAAGTCAAAATTATATTTCATATATACATATAATATTTTAAATTCAAGATTCATTAAAAATTAATCCATTACATCTATTTTTTCTATCGCGTCAATTTCTTGATTTATCATCATTATATTTCACGTCATCCGAACGTATTTCGAATTAATCTGTCAATTTAACTATTCACGTAAAATTTGAAAGAATCACGATTCCAATTGTCAAACATCGGCTATGCAATGTTGAGTGGCGCGCATTTTTGGTCCACAACCCAGTTCGGTTCGTAAGTTTCTTAAATTTATTTTTTGAAGGACCGGGTGACTATTTACTTTGTCCAAAACTTATGTTGAAAGTGCCACCAACTTTTGTTCTGCTATTTACAATTTATATTGTATTCATATTCCAAATACTTGACTTTCATGTTTTTTTAATTGGTGTAAAACCCTGAACAATATTTTATATCAAATTGTGTCCATCAAGATCAACAATCGAAAGTAGCGAGCCAATACATGAATCTAACTTGTTTGCAGTATTCAGTCTTAGCTTGTAGGCTAAACTAAACGCATAGAGGCAAACTATCTTACCCTGTGAAATTATCTTAGACTTTTCATTTCATATACCAGTGAAAGACATCATGCCACTTAACACATAAAATGTTGAATCATACTTTTAGGGTGAGCCATCATGAGGATGACACGTCTTTGTGCTCTGACACCCTGTTTGTTTGCCCATAAAAACTTAAATGGATCAGTTTTATTGGTTTTTTGCCATGTGGCAATGATAGATTTGTCATTGATCATAACTTTCCTTCAAGTAACCTCACTTGGCTACGCAAAATACAACTTGTATAGTGTATAGTAGTTGGGCAGATGGATAACTACTTGTATAGTTTTTTGGTACAACAAAGCGTTTTGTTGAAGTGACTTCAATTCTTCTACCATTGTACCTAAAATATCAAAGAAAAAGAAAAGGAAAAATAAGAACATGTGGTAACTTTCTCGCTTCTTCATGCTATTTTGTTTGCCCTTACTGATGCTAAATAGTTCTATGCCATGCTTGCATGATGGTAAGTGGTGATTGTGAATCATCTCATGAGATGGATTGCATGAGATGTATTAATTAGATCAAGGATAAGGGATCACGGACGGCGTCTCCTCTTGCTTACATGGACTTGGAAGAGCCAAGCACAATTTGAATTACATGCATGAGATATCTCCATGGATGTATGGAATGTTCAATACGATATGAAAATTTCTTTTTGTCCGGATCATAACTTAACAAATGCTTTGAAGGGACACAAAAGATTGTAGAAGAAAACGGGACTTCATGCTCCCTCCTGGATCTTGAAAAGGATAGAAAAAGAAAGCTCAACTCCCTTTGATGGATAAGAGTGGACAGACAAATATCAATCTACATGGCCAGAGTTGGTTCCAATGTGTCTTAATTATCCGGGGTGCGAGGAGTCACCTACTAGGGAGGATATCAAGTTATGAAGACGGTTTCACTGCCATCGCTACTAAATATTTAAATTTTTTTATTCTTAATTTCCACAAAACTGTAAAACTACTTTATTTTTAAAAAAAATGATATCGTACTTCATTAATTGATATTTAGACAAGTATCTGCTGAGAAGGATGTGCTATAATTCTAGGGCGACATCCTTCGATGCTTTGCTTGAGGGAAGTGGCAAGCAGAAACGTCGTCTGGCAACTACTCTTCTTTGATTTAACCCCCAAAAAAAAAGGATTTTATAAAGCAAATGATTTGTTACTCTTTCGGAATATTAGAAACATAATAATTAATTATTCGTTCAATTATACTAGAGTGCATTTGATTGCACCATACAATTTTATAATTTTGAATAGTCAGATTAATATTATTTTAAGTTCAAAACATAAACAACATGAATCGTTGAATCAAGATGATACAATTTAATAGTAAAAAAATCATACGTCTCAATTATGTTATACTGATATACTCCATGTCTAAATCGATCTTTTTGAACATTACAAAGTTTGCTCGCAGTCGACAACAAAATGTTCATGATAGAGAATCTAATCGTACGCATACGAAGCTATACTTTGACTTCTACCTCGTGATTTATCATATTCCTACTCCTTTCATTTTTCGTTAATTTTTTTTATTCAATACACACGAAAGTCAGGGGAAAAGTTTCTGGAGGAGCATCTAACACTATTAAAAAGAAAAAGGAAGGTTCAAGCTTAGCTGATAGAGAATGGTTGGCGAGTTCTAGTTAGGAGGAAATATGGCATAAGCATAAAGTTAAGAATAAAGTTTTAATCCACTCAAACACTATACTTAACCCCAAATAATGATGAGAGATAATTTTGAGTTTAATTTATTTCTGTAAGCAGAAAAGTTTATAAAATAAAGTAATTCTTGCTGTTAGTCAGAATTTCTATTTTCTAGACTCTATTTTCATAAAAAAAATGATTAGCTGGAATTTATCAATTTTATTTTATAAACGGTGTTGAGATGCCAAACAGCATGTCTTGTAACTTGTAAGTATTTTGAGTAATGAATAATTACTTATTTGGATTAAAAATGATTATAGGAATAATAAATAGTTGTAGACTTGCGTGTGTGGTTATAAAATGTTGATAAGCAACTTATTTCGTTAGGACTTAAACACCTATTCTAATATTTTCAAATAAAAAATGATTACATATATAATAATAATAACTTAATCATGTGATTACATATGAAAAGTGAACTAAAAAGTAATCATATCTCTATTTCCTCCTCATTTTAATTACTTATGAATTAGAAAATGTCTGTTGGCAGTCGGAGCAATTAGTTCAGAATAATTGAACTTGGACTTGATGGTAGGTCAACCCTTAATACGCGATGCTACTGAGCATCCAATTAAAATCAATTAGTTAGATTATTTTATTTTGATTATTAACTACCGATCGTATTTGATTATTTATTTGTTAGGCCAAATAATTTTTGGACATAAATAAATAAATTCAAAATCTTGATTCTATTACTTATGACTTGTTTCAATTAAAATTAAAAGGAACGTCGTTTAAATCATGTTTTATTCAGTATGCCACATGTTAATTCCTTATATGTAAGGTGGCATGTGTCAATATCTTATGCAGTCAAATATAATATATTGTTATGAATATATATGTAGCCATATTTGTTAGACATCGAGTTCAATAGACTATAATATCAAAATTATTAATACCATATTTTTCGAAAACATATGAGGAAACTACCTATAAATAATATATTCTATCCAAGTATAATATGTTGTTAGCATAAATCATTATAGGTTATTTACCATAGGTTCCAATAAACTAACTACCAATGCTGTATTGAATGATATAAGTTAATAAAAATAAAATAAGTTAAATAAATTTCCTTGGTATTCTTAATATCATTGTAAGATGCATAATAAATAAATCAAAATATAATAAAGTAAAATAAAATGGTATAATAACTCAAATAATATAATAAAGTAATTATCAATTAAATAATTATTATCTAAAAGATGATAAAATTTTCATAATTATAAGGTAAAAAAATATCGCTGATATATTATGTAAAAAAAAGAAAAGTCAGAACATGAATTTTAAATATATATAAGTAATATTTCTTAATATTTTTAAACTTTTTTTATCTTGATTCGATCAGTCACTCAAACTCGTCGAGTCAATTGATTGAACTCAAATTTTGATCGAATTTAACTGAATCAAAATGAGTCAACCTTAAGGACGAATTTGAGATGACTCGTAAATTATTTTCATGACCGAATATCAATCCGATCAACCGAGCCGAGCGGAGTGTTACAGCTACCATGTTAATATCTAAAGTAATAATATACATTTAAAGGAAGATCCAATTCAATTCAGATAGATGATTATGGCCACACAAATTCAAAATAGTTGATATGACGCTAGTTTGATTGATGGACCTATTAGCTTTGTTGTGTATCCTCTTTGAAAATGAGATATTTTGAAGTTTCTAGAGTACAAAAAACCTCCAAAGGGCAGAGGGCCCTACCAGACTCTGGATGCTTGTGGCCCATGGCCACAAATTGTCATGTGAACATTTTTTAGAGTTTGATGTTGATATTATTTGTTCACTCGTCTCTCAATTGAAGATTCCAATTCCATCACTAATTGAATCTACCCTAGCACTATCAACCAAATCACTTCCGCAACATTTACGGGAATAACAACCACCATCCATTCTTTAATGTTCTAATTATATGATAACATAAGATAAGATGAGAGAACCAACGGTCTTTCTTAATCATGATTTAGTTAACTAAAGATGGTTGTGACAATCGGATGACCAACTTATGGTATAGGATGATTGGGTGCTACTGATTCCATATTCGATTCTCATGTTCATTACATTAATTAAAATTTATTCATATCACTTTCGTTCAAACACTAAATATTAAAAAAGAGAAACTACTCTGGACACAATTAAATCTCTCGGACAAGAAAAATCATTACTCGGTTAATCAACAGTCCTAACATGAATAAAAAAGGCGTTAAGAGTAAGCATTAAAAAAAAAAAGAGAAATGAAGTATATAAAGAAGATGACAGTGAATATCAATATTTTTTAAAATCAGACTCTCAATTCAATGGATCGATTCCATCAAATTGAACCAATTTTTTTATTAAAATAATATAAATATACATATATGAAGATTTATAAATGAAAGTGCAAAAAGGCGATCCAATGACAAATTTACTATTTTTATTATATTTTTTTTCAATTTTCCTATTTCGTAATTTCTTCAATTTTTTTCTTCCACATTTCTTCTTAATCTGTACTTTCCTTATTTTATATTATTTTAATAAAAGATTGTTTTGAAGTTTGAACACATTTTTTTTTTCAAACCCACCTGATTTTACCTTATCGAATCAATTCACCCCAATTTTTTTTTAAAAAACAGCTTTTTCCATAGTTAACTGGATGGGATTATGGATAGCAATATCCCGCAGTGCGGTGCGGAAAATTCTCGATCGAAGTACCGAATTTAAAAACTCCCCCCCTCCCCCAGGTCGGGGATGGGGGTAAAATATTGCCCCTGCACCCTCCTTCGAGGACCGGGGGTGGAGTGGATTGACCTTGTCCCATTGGATTTTCGAATCCTCGCCTCTTATTTTTTTATTAATAATTCATTATAGTTATAAAGCCATCAGATCAAACACACTACATCACAGCAATCCATTCAATCATATATATAAGTTAATAAGATAAGAAATCCTAACTTTTTCATCTTCCTTCCTAACACCACAATGTCTCTCCTACCTAACCCTAATATCACTCATGAATCTTCATCTCATCAGCGGCAGAAGGCGCCCACATTCTCCTTGAATCTGACACTCATAGAAGGTCAAATCGATCTCCATGGCCTCGGCGATAGCAGGACGCGCTCCTCTATGAGCACCTCATCCCACGGCGTTGGCGCCCATGATGTGGACAAGCTCTCGATCAACAACGTCAATGTCCACAATGCGGAGGACGGCTAGAAGTCGAGGAGGAATCAAGGGTGAAATAGGCGATCAAGAGGCCCTCGATTGACGAATAGAGCTCCCTCCAGACCACAACGGCATTGTGGGGAGGGGTCGCCGGACCACAATGACGTTGCGGGGAGGATGGGTGGAGGACGAGGTCGCGCGGCCGACGAAAGAGGTTGCAGAGCTCGGGGAGATCCTTATGCTTAAGATTTTGAAGAGTG
The DNA here is from genome assembly GCA_030549335.1 of Pontederia crassipes. Classification (NCBI taxonomy): domain Eukaryota; kingdom Viridiplantae; phylum Streptophyta; class Magnoliopsida; order Commelinales; family Pontederiaceae; genus Pontederia; species Pontederia crassipes. The sequence continues at coordinate 46,920,402 of CM060190.1, forward strand.
CGGACGCTCAACTTGGACACTAGGAGCAGTGGCCTCCATGAGCCGGTGCCGGTGGAGGCTGGCAGAGGACGAGGGTGAGGCAGTGTTGGCAGAGGAGGAATGCTCGCCGGGTGGAGCCGCTCATCGGAGGAGTACAAGAGGAGGTAGAGAGGTTGTGACGATTGTCGGATTGAATCACCCGATTTTGTTAAATTTTTATTTAATAAGAAATTTATTATTTTATTACATGAATATTGTATAAATAAATATAATATTGATTTTAAAATTTTTTTCACACTTTTCAATAAAAAAATAAGGAATCGGGTCTTCGCAGGAGTTCAAGGATCCACAGGGATGGGGAGGATTAGAATCCTCCCGCACGGGAATAATCCCCGCCCCAAACAAGGTCAGTGCCACCCCTAGATGGGATCGACAATTAACGATTCTCGTCCAAGTTTTTAAAACACCGGTGAATACATGCTCCAATTCTTAGACGACCAATTAACTCATAAGAAATAATAATAATACGTCCTATCTTGTCAAGTTTGAAATTTTCTATAAGATTGGAGGGGAAGTCATAAGACAATATCCTACCTATTAATGAAAATATATTTAAAAATAATAATTATGTTTTGTATAACATTTTTGCATTTAAATATTAAATTATACTCCATCAAGTCATTGTTTTATCGATTGTTAAGTCAAATTATATTAAAACATACTAAAAATACTAAACTTCATTTAAATTATTTCTTATTGTCATAGTCATATATTTAATTAATATTTAAATAATGGATTAATCATATGAGATTATAAGATCGTGTGACCAAAATTAAAATCGTATTAAAATCTTACACATAAGATTCTCAAAATAACATCGAAATCAACAATGATCAGTAAGATTATAAAATCGTAAGATCATAAATTTTAGATCTCGGTGTTGACAACCTTGCATATGCCTATTGATCATGATGGATGATAAATTAATTAATTAATTAAATAATTTTTTACTTCACCGTCCATACTAAATCGGATCATGATTAATAGTTGTACAACGATGGTATTTTTTAAAAAAGGTAGCACAACTATTTTTCTGTAATAACAATAATAACTATTTGGTGCATGTATAATAATAATAATAATAATATTATTATTATTATAGACATAATAGAACACTATATAAATGGGAACAAATGCACATAAAAAGGAAAAAAAATGAAGGTGTCCCTATTTAAAGAAGGAACACCGTGTCTTTTATGCTTTTATCCATTGGATTAGAAATTTATGGATCTTATTTTATTCATTTTCATTTAAAGATTTTGAATCTGATGAATAAGAAGAGAGGAGACATTTAAAGGAGGGACATTGGCCAATAAGTCCATAAATAAAAGCAGAAAAAAATCAAAAAAAGAAACTGAGGATACATTTGCAAGATACAAAAAAGAATGAGGTTGTAAGTGCAAAAAAAAAAGAACCTTTTAATAGATGCCGTCGTCTTCCTGCGCGCTCGTCTTCTTCGGACCGTCGCCGAAGATTTCTCGCCGTTTTCCCTCTCTTTCTATTATTTTCACATGAAACCCCCCGGAAAAAACTAGAAATGCCGTCGAAGCCCCTGATCCCCGCCCCAAAACCCCACCCCAACTCCAACCCCAGCCCCAACATTCCCCTCTCCGGCGCCCCCAATGCGCCGCCTCCGGGACCGGCCCTCGTCCCGCCGCCGATGACCTCGCCGGCCCCGGCCTCCGTGTTCTTGGGCTCCACCGGCCCCTCTTCCGTGGCGCCCATGGCCTGGCCGCACCACCGGAGGGCACATTCCGAGCTTGCTTTCCGGATCTGCGAGGACCTTCACCTCGGATCCGGCGACCTCGCGCTGCCCCGCGCGCCGCCGCAGCCGCCTCCTCCAGCGAGCTCTGATGAGGTCGGGTCCGAGGACGACGTCGTGGGCACCTACATGGACGTGGAGAAGATCGGATCTCGACTGGAGGATGGCGGATCGGGTTCGGATCCGCCTGGCGGGGAGTTTGCCGGAAGAGTGGAGGAGGAAGGGGAGGGTGGGGGAGCACCCCCCGGGACCAGGCCCAAGCATCGACACAGCTGTTCGGTGGACGTGTCGTCAATGGCGAGTTCGAAGAGGGAGGGAGTGTTCGGAGAGGTGATGGAAGCAAAGAAGGCAATGCCGCCGGAGAAGCTTGCAGAGTTGGCGGTGACGGACCCGAAGAGGGCGAAAAGGTTCGTTTGTTATCGGTTCCAAAACCTCCATCAAATTCGTCTCTGATTTTTCAAATTCACTCTAACTGATGCTGGTGCCATTTGGCTTTGCTTCTTCCATTGAAATGATTGGTTCTTTTTTAGCACGTTTCTATCTTGAAATTTCCGCAATGTATGCGTTACAGGTTCTGAATGATTAGAGGAGCTGATTTTTCACGTTTGTGATGCATGTCATTAAAACAAATTGGGTAAAGACAATCAAATGATTAAGAGATCAAACCTTTTAGCTGACCTAAGGATGAATTTCATGGAAAAGGAACAAAAAATTCATTAATTTGATGAATTTCTCTCACTGCTAGCACATACTTTAGTTATTTATCATTCTGGAATATGAAATATTGGATTTACATGATTAAGAGGAGTAAAGATGGATAAGTTGTGTGTTTCTTTGGCATTTTTTGCCAATGTAGGATCCTACATCATAGCTATAAGAGGACTGAGAGAATGCAATGATATATGAGGAAGGCAAACCAAAGGATATCAAATAAGTCCATTGAGCTAACAATAACATATACAATGGGTGGTCTAAGTCTCCTAGAAAATGGTATTATATTCTGGGTTTTCATTATTTCTCAACCTGGAAATTTTGACATATGAAGGCTATGTTGTTTCAAGATGCGAACAAAACTAATTTCTTATGTAACAACAGAACCTCACAATTTGTGGAGGCTCATTTTGTCAAGCCAAATATTGAAACTTTTCAAAGGAAGTTTTCTTGTAACAGTTATTAAATGTGGATAAAAATGCGTGGTTCATGAAGCCCTTGTCAAGCCGCCAATTCAGCCTAAGATTAGGGTCCTTTTCAGTGTGCTCGCCGTCGTCGCTCCGCCACCGCTGATAAACCACTTCGGTTTGCCGCCGCTGCCGTTGAATGATCTTGCCACAGCCTGCGCTGCCGCTTGCCGAGCCCCCCCTCCACTCCCGAAGCACCTTGCCTCATCCCACCAAGGTCGCCCATGTGGATCTCAGTATCCATCCTCACGTTGACAGCGAAACCCTTCTCATTAAGCCGTCGAACCTCCCGGACGTCGCTGCAGCGCCACTCGTACGTGCCGTAGCACATGTTCAACCAAGTGACATTCATCCCCCTGATGATGAGCGCATCGAGCTGCGCAGCCTCGCAAGTCGCCAGCCCGATCGTGCATACGAGCTTCGTCCTGCGCCTGCTGTGGAAGCTGTTCTCCTTCATCACTGACTCTGTGATGGCGTCGATGTCGATGGTGGCCACAGCAGCAGCCAGGCTTCCCGAGCTGTCGGTGGAGGCGTCAGGGAGGTGCCTAAGGAGGTCCGGCAGATTCGGCTGCGTGAGGAGAGAGATTGGCAGAGATGAAAAGGACTGCTGAACTGGCAGCTTGACAACGGCGAACCACCGCTTGAACCGCACATTTTCTAATCCATCCTATCCGCCGTCGATGTCGCATCAAACAGCTCTGGATGTAGGGAGCAGTGTAACATGCCCATTAAATCCTTTTTTTTAACGGTGACTTTCTTTTCTTTTTTTTCTCCTTCTTGCATAACACTTTCATGTTTTCTAAAACATTTATGACTTTACACTTTCTATCACTTTTCTCAGTTCACATTATTGTGCCCTTTTTGCACATATCATATGAAAATTTTTAGAATGTGAAGAGATTGTTCTTCATGATTATACACTAATATTCTTGATGTTGAAAAAAAAAATCAATGGTCTTGTTATAGGGGAAAAAGCATGTAAGAAGAAAGGAGTGTACTGTTGAGAAGACCAAGGACATCATCATAAGCAAACAGACTTTGAATTCTCTATGATTCCTGTCTCCAGTCTAAATGAAAATATCTGTTTTGTGCTTGTCATGTGACTTCTTCCTCATTTTCCATATCAACAAATTGCATTGGCTGATGCTTTCCTCTCATCTTCATGCCTGTAGCATGAAAATAAAATGGTTATACTATAAGTTCTTCAATCAAGAAACTAGGATGGTACATATGCCCCAAAAGTCAGTTATTTATTTTATGATGGACATCTTCCTGTTTATGAGGTTTGATGACATTCTTGTTTTCCGGGAACCCAGTTGGCTATGTCTTAGATGCAGGCACCAGTTTAAGGCACTAACTTTCTTTAAGTCTGCAGAAGTTGCCACTGCCTCTTCTAATGATCAGATCATTTTGGTGCATAAATTTTCTGATGTTCAACTTCATATTGATTTTTCTCCATATTATATATAGTTAGTATAAGCTGAACTCTTGTCTGTTATTAAGATTCATTATCAGTTATGGATTGTGTTCTGTGTTCTTTAATTTATTCTGAAATTGTGGTATTTACCATATATGCAGAATTCTGGCAAACCGGCAGTCTGCAGCTCGATCCAAACAAAGAAAGGCACATTATATATTGGAACTTGAGCAGAAAGTTCAGAAACTTCAGACTGAAGCTACAACTCTTTCAGCCCAGCTCACATTGTTCCAGGTCTTCATCACTTGTCAGTTTATTTCTTGAGTTGATTTATCTCAGATTGCCTACGTTGGACTTGTATTTGATAGACAAAATTATATTAATTTGACAATAATTTATTGCACACATCCCATGACTTTCAATTTTGTTAAGTTGTTTAGCCGGTCCCAAGCCCGGATAAAGGAGGAGGGTTGTGTTAGGCCCCAACAGCTAGCGTAAAACTCTGTCGAATCTCATGAACATAGATCAATTGGCGTCGTATGATCCATGTAGCCGACCCCACCTAGTGGGATAAGGCTTTGTTGTTGTTGTTGTTGTTTACTTACTTAATACCAGGAAAACCTCATTGAACATTCCTTCTTTCGAAATTAGGTTAATGTAATCGTAGTTTTGAATTTTCCATCTCTGTGTCATTTACCCCTTACCAATCCTCCCTCACTTGTTTGTTGTGATAACCCAGCTTTTGTCCGTCATTTGACTTTGTTGCATTGTTGGCCAGTTTTGAAGTATATGAATACTTCAACTGATCCACGACCCTTTCTCGATATTGAAAATATCACTATAAATCTTATATCATGTACTAGCAATGCTTTCTATAAAATCATTTGAAAAGTGATGACTAACAAATTTCTTTCATTAATTTCTCGCAGAGAGATATAAGTGAGTTAGCCATTGAAAATACAGGATTGAAGTTATGGCTTCAAAATATGGAGCAACAAGCTCAAATGCGTGATAGTAAGTACCCATTTAATTAACCGATCTTTTTCTATCATCCAAGAACAATCCATTTTTACTTCACTGCTGTCTGATTCTCAGCAAAAAAATATTGCAACTATTTATATTCAACATGTAAAGGACTTCAATTGATTGTATCCAAAAACGAAAAAGCTTCAGTTTAGAACATAACTGACCTTCTAATAGGATTTCCTGTACGTACGTTTAACAAATATGAATGCTTTCTGCATAGGAATAACACCGAGGTTAGACAAATAGATCTTAAGTTTGTGCATCATGTTAAATAGTCCGATTATCTCGTACTTTAGGTGGTGTAAAACGTATAATTGTAACAGGTAGCATTTAAAATGTAGAATTAAGTTATCCAAAGAATTAAAAGATGTAGAATTTGACAATAGAGGATTTTTTTCTCAGGGGTTGAAAGGAAAATGCATTGGGTGGTCAGAGCAGAAGATATTAGGCCCATTTTATAATGAAAACAGTCACTATATTACAATTTCTTGAGATTTCCATCAACAACCTTTTGTGGTTAAATGCAGTTATTAGATCCCTTATTCTATCATACATGTTTAAGCTCCATATGAAATTGAAAGTCTGGTTTCATTATTAGATCATTAGTGCTGTTTTCCCTTGTTGCTTGTAATGCTACAATGAGACCAGAAGTCTGGACATCTAAGGAAAAGGGATCTCCTGCATATATTGCTTCTGTTCTTTTCTATATCCTAGGAAGTTTGTGGTTTTGTCCTAAGTAGCTGGTGGTTTCACTCAAAACCACCCATTTTAGCCATTAGACGACATGAATGAGATGAAGCCTTCCAGATGAAATCAGGGCCAAAATGGGTTTACATGGTCATGATTCTTCATTCTTTTATCTTAGGGTCTATTTGTTTTAGTTGGTAACTTTGTGAACTATAAATTTGATCAAATGTTAAATATATAGATTTTGACAATGCCATTTTTGATCCAATATTTTTTTTTCTTGGTTGTAGGATTTAGTGAATCCTTGAGGCAGGAGATAGAAAGGCTTAAAATTGCTACTGGGGAGAGAGCCGACAATGAGGAATCATATAACTTGGGACTCATGCAAATTCCCTATTCTTCATTCTTTGAATTTCAAACCCAGTTTCAGCAGTCACAGCTGAACAAAAGTGATGCGCCTGTGGAATTGATGATGCAAGAAGAGGCACAGAGCATATTACCTGGCCTAGACATGGGAAAGGTCTCAGATATTGTGAAACCAGAGAACTCAGTTTCTGCAAGTGAAGGCAGCTGCAATTCCTAACCAGCAGTTGATTTGATTATTAACTAATTCAGTCAGTCAGACTTATTTGTCCATAGCCTGACATCTCGAGCTTCGTTTTTTGGTTGCTCCATTCTTTAATCCGTTTGTTTGTGTCAACAAGCATCATTTGTTGTTCATGTAGAGGCCATTGTTTCTTCAACTTGTTTTCTATGACAGACAGGCTTTTATTATTATCTGCCAGGAAATGTGGCCAATTGGGGAACCCTTTCCGTTACTAATTTGGGTCTATCATTTCTACTCTGAAAAGACTGTATTGTTCTGGTTGCTACTGACTTTTTCTTCAGAATTAATGTTATGTCGTAATCAGGAGATGCATATTGATTAAGTTTGTCTTGGCAGTAATTTGTTGCTTGTTAATACTATTTAGTATATAATAAACAAGGTTGAGACTTGTTAGATTAGAATTCTGTTTGGCAACATCAAAATTAGCATTTCAATTAGCGTTTAGCGGTTCAAACGCTAATTCTTTTATTTGATAAATGATAAAAATAAATAATATTTCGCGTTTCATATGAAAATATTAAAAAAATTATTTCAACTAGCGTTTAATGTTTAGATATTAGCGTTTTATAATTTTTTTCAATTTTATTCTTATTTAAATACATTATTTTTTTCTAACTTATTTTATTATTTTCTCATTTTTTATTTTATAATCATTTAACTATATTTATTTTTATATTTATGCTTAATTAATTACAAATCATTTATATGTTAACAACGAATAAAAAATAATTTCACAATTAATACTTTTATATTATATAAAAATTATTGTCAATATAAATTTCTATATATTTTAACAAAAATTAGTTGTGAAATTTTATTATTTTTAATTAAGATATAAATATATAATTTATTTGAATTATAAAATAATTTCTATAGTACTTAAATTAAATAATTTATCATATATGTCTGATTATATCATTTTATATTCATCAGCTAATTTTATCATTAATTTTATCAAACATTTATTTGTTACAACCTCTAACCACTAATCATCATTCGCTATCCACTATCCGTTAATTAATCCACTATCCGCTAGTTAAATCGTTATCATTTTATCAAACCACTAATAATACCAAACATAGCCTAGATAGAGATACATAATAACCCATAATTTATCTGATTCTTAATACGTTTCATTTTTTACACGAGAAAAAATATATGTGCAAAATTACTGTGAACTTGATGCTAATCCTTTTTTTCCTCTAGGGAAAAGTAGGTAGTGTCATTTTCATACATGTATTTATTTTTTGTTTGTTTCATTTTATTGTCATTTATATTGTTTACAAGGGAGAAGCTGGCTATATATTTTTTCTTAAAATACTTGTGACTTGTGAGTCCTTGATTTCCTGAAGACGTAAATTGTAGAAGCATAATCACTGGAGAAGAAAATGCTGTGAAGCTTAAGATTGCCCAAAACCATTTTTTGTTCCCATCATTTTTCATCAGTTATTAGGAAGAAGGAAACAAAAAAAAAAATTTTGCATCTTTGTTGAGGTTTTTGGAGCACGGCAAGGGCACGCACGCCTCTTTATCGGACATTTGCTATTATAATTTTAGTACCACTGGAGAAGAAGAACACACCATTAACAAGAAAAGATGGTGAAAACTTGCACTAACTCACATGAAAATATTAATTATTGTAATCTAATTCCATAACACAAGACATAAGAACAACTACACAAAGGGCTTCTTATTCCTGTCATGCTGCATCCTGTATCATCACTTGCTTAATTATAGCATCAGCTGATCCTGCAACCAAAACAATTAAAATAATATTTAATCATTTTCTCCAATAAATTAGTTGTTATCCCTTTTGTGAACTAACATGGACTAAAATGATTTTATCCTTATTTTAGATTGCATTGCATTTAGGGGAGTTCACCGGGTCGGGTCGACCGGTGAACCCGCCAACCGAATCCGACCCGACCTAGTTTGGGTCGGGTCGGATCTCGGTCGGGTCCCCGACCCAAAACCAACCCGATGGGGGTTCGGGTCGGGTACGGGTTGAGAAATTTGAACCCGAGTCGACCCGATCCGACCTGATGACTCGGCTTTTATTTTTATTTTTTTATTTTTATTTATTTTTTTTACTTATTTTTAATCCTATAGTTGATTTAAAATGGAAAAAAATATTAAAATAAAATATTTTAATTATTAGAATGATGCTCAAATATTCAAAAATACATATTTTGTATTTTATAATAATTATTAATTAATTTTTATATTAAAATAACTATAAAAAGTAAGATAAAAAATTTAAAAAAAAAAAGAAAAAAGAGTGGTCACCCGACTCGTTGGGTCAGATTTTTCTGTCCCGACCCGACCCGACGTCGGATTTGTTCATCCGTGAACACCCCTAATTGCATTCAACTAATTAATATTTTTTTTAAAAAAAATACGTACGTGCTGCAGTTCATGCTGGGGCTGATATCTATCGGAAGCGAGACGCCGCACTTGGCCGGGATTCTGGCGGCACGCTCTTGGATGCTGGTCGGGAAGCCCGCCGCCTCCTCCTTGGCGCAGGTGCAGATCGCCTTGCGCTGCTCAACCGTGCTCGCGCCTTCGGCAATGGAGCGCACGCCGTCGCAGCACCGACGCGACGGTCCCCAGCCGATCAGCAGGTAGACGATGCACGGCGACATCGCCGACTTCACCTCCTCGCATGTCATGTCTGCGCGGCCGCGGTGGGGCATAGAAAACAGCAGCAGCGCTGCCACGACGAAAGTGGCGCCCGTCGATGCCGCCGGCGTTGCCCTTGAGCTCCTTCTGCATGCGGCCATCGCTTCCTGTAGACGTACTACGTGCTAAGAATCCAAGACCTGCTATATGAATCTAAGCACAACGCCACAGCAACGTCGCTTAAATATTACATGTTCCGTATAATTAATATCAGGGGTTTAATTTGAAATCTCAGGAGTTTCCACCTTTAGGAAAAGGAGTTTTCTTCCTTGCAAAATGAGGAGTTTCTCTTTTTAATTAGATATCCACTAGAGATATGGATATTCAATGTTATGTATGATTAAGTTAATTTGATGAAGTTGGGTTCCTTTTCTTTTTTTCCTTTTGTTTCAACCCCCTATTTCGGAATTGATCGTCCAGAGATCGCATTATTTATGAATAAAAAAAATTTTAATTTGATAAAGTTCATCATGGAATTCAACTAATTCCATGATCGTTCACATTGCATGCCATGTTAATGACATATGAAGTTCCTAATAAGATTTTCTATTTTTCACCCAAAAAAAATCAATATCTTGATTAGGCGATACTCCATTCCAATTGAGTTTCTTTAATGGTGGTTCTAATATTATCATGCATTTTGTTACTTAAAAATAGAAGAATAAAAAATAAAATTAAAAGGCCAGGTAGTCAGGATCTTACGTAAAATTAGGAGGGGTTCAAAAGATTGAAGATTGTGAGATTGAATCGAAAATCATAAGGTACAATTTATATTTAAAATATTGTTAATAAATTTATAATAATTTGAATTATAAATAATATTAACTTAACTATTATTCTGTTAAGGTTTCCTACATGTATACATATATTACTTATGAAATAATAATTTAATATGAATTGAGGAAAAAAATATTATTATTATGAAATACAGTCATATAAAATAGCTCTTAAAATATATATTGATGTTATATTTATTTTGTTAAAAATAACTTTAAAAGTTTAATTATAACATATCATCAACTTCTTAATTTTATTTTTCCAAAAAATTATGTTGGAATTGGACAAAATTTTAAAAGAATGAAAAAAATGCACAAAAGAGAAACAAAGTTGGTAGCATCGGTAGAATCCTACTATCATAGGATCTAGATTTTATGATTCAATCGATCCTAAAAAATAATATTAAATATGAGATCGAGATCGTAAATCTTATGAAGGTTCATAAGATCGTGTGATCTTATGTTTAAGATCGTAATTTTGATAACTATGCTAAGAGATAAATAAGGAATAAAAAAGATTTTGTCGTGGAAAAGCACAAACCAAAACATGCCTTTTAAGATAGGAATGTAAAAAAATTATTATGGCATATGCCAAGCGGCTCCTCCTTATTTTGATTCTTTAGGAATGTAAAGCATTTTTGTCGGAAGTTTTACTAAAGGCGTACAGATTGAGGAATCAACACCGTGACAATCGGAAAGCTAAATCTTATTGTATATTAACTCATATGGAAGTTTTTAGCTTTACAAAAAATATATGAGTAATTATTCAGAGAAGAAACGATCATGAATTTATTACAAGAAAGAAATTAAACAGAATGTTTTTGACCCCATTTGGTAAGGGGTTAAAGTGCTCTTGGGGCAAGGTTATTACTGCAACTTTTATTTCTTTAAAAATTTAAAAAGAAAAAAAATTGTTCTCCATTGTTCCCCCAAAATGGCAAGAACATCAAATTCTTACCTTTTTAATTTTCGATTAAGAAAATAGGCAGCCTACTAGAATCACTACAAGAAAAACGCGGATTATCGACGGTCCGAACCGTCGGTAATCAGTCCGAAAATCGTCGGTAACGCAATTATCGATGGTTTTTCAGTCGGAATCGATCCGTCCGAAAAACGCTCGTCGCAAATGGATTTTGCGACAGTTAAAAAAAATTCGTCGAAAATATCGACGGTTCTGACCGTCGGAACAGTCCCCGATGGTTCGAACCGTCAAAATTTTCCGACGGTTGCAACCACCGGAAAAGTCCCCGGCGGTTGCAACCGTCGATATTTCCGACGGTTCCAACCGCCGGAAAAGGCCGGCGGTTTGAACCGTCGATATTTCCGACGGTTGCAACCGCCGGAAAAGGCCGGCGGTCCGAACCGTCGAAATTTTCGACGGTTGCAACCGCCGGAAAAGGGCGGCGGTTCGAGCCGTCGTAACTTTTCGACGGTCACAACTGTCGAAACTTTGGACGGTTGTCACAACCGTCGATCTTTAGATGGTCGCAACCGTCACAAATAATTTTTTAAATATAAAAAAAATTAGCGGCCGGATCCGACCGCCTGGCGTTCGGATACGTCAGCTGGAGGCCGGAACCGGCCGCCTGGCGGCCGATCCGGCCGCTGGAGGCCGGAACCGACCGCTTGGCGGCTACTGGAGGCCGGATACGAAATTTTAATTATCGACGGTTTCGGCCTTCGAAAACGTAAATATTAAATATTTTTATAATTACCGACGGTTGTGACCGTCGAAAATATATTTAGTTATATATAATATTTATTTTTTATTTTACCGACGATTTGAACCGTCGGTAATCGTTACCGACGGTCAAAACCGTCAGTAATTGCGACGGTTTGGACCGTCGCTAGTTATATTAATAAAATACTCTTTATACGATATTATTATACATTTACCGACGGTTACGACCTTCGGAAATTGCGACGGATGGATATCCGTCGGAAATATCGACGTTCCTAATCGTCGAAAAATTAAATAATAATATAATAAATTATATAATTAATTTTTTTATTTCCGACGGTCGTGACCGTCGGAAAATCCGTCGGAAAAATTTAATAATAATATAAAAAAATAATAATTTAATTTTTTATTTCCAACGGTCATAACCGTCGGAAAAGTCGTCGGAAATTGCGACGGATGGGTATCCGTCGAAAATATCGACGTTCCTAACTGTCGAAAAATTAAATAATAATATAATAAATTATATAATTAATTTTTTTATTTCCGACGGTCGTGATCGTCGGAAAATCCGTCGGAAAAATTTAATAATAATATAAAAAATACATAATTTAATTTTTTATTTCCGACGGTCATAACCGTCGGAAAAGTCGTCGGAAATTGCGACGGATGGATATCCGTCGAAAATATCGACGTTCCTAACCGTCGAAAAATTAAATAATAATATAAATTATTTCCGACGGTCATAACCGTCGAAAAATCCGTCGGAAACGGAACCGTCGAAAAATCCGTCGCAAATTGCGACGGATTTAGAACCGTCGGAAATTATCCGTCGGAAAATCGCGATTTTCTTGTAGTAAATTTGAGTTTTCACCTTTTTTTGTTCTTTATTTCGATAGAGAATAAGTTGCTCCTCTTTATTTTAATATCATATCAAATGGGGCATGGATTTCTTTTGACGTGCAAATTATTTTTCTGCGCCTTTTTTTTTTACTTAAGACCATGAACCTATTAATTGAAGTGAAAGTATAATTACATAAAACACACACAATTTTAATTTTGTGCGTTCGAATTGAAAGTATATCATGAATTTCAATATTTTCAAAGATATTTTTTTCCATACTCACTTGGCACTTGGACTCTTTTGTTTGAAACTTTGGATAGAGGACTTAAGAGGGATAAGTTAGGTTTAATTGAAATAAGTTGGGATTAGAAAATCTACATCTTATTTGAACATTATTTTTAAAGATTTAACTAAAATTAGGCTGATGCTTATAAGCTTAGATATAAAATTTAAGTCCACCAAATTAGTTATTTTTTTAGGGATTAGAAGTAGTTATTTTCATTTTATTCTTTTCTTCTCATTCAAGTTATAAAGAATATTCTTAAGAATAATAAAAATATTTATTCAATTTATTAACTCATGCATTAAAATTTATATCAAAATAAATAATATATTAATCCACGTCGTTGTATTAATTCATATTCAAACATCGACTTATATAAACACTTACTACATTTAACATCACTAACCATCACTCCACCACTCTAACACATCCTTCTTAAATTAAATTACTAAACAAAGTTAGTATCTAAAATCCAATTAAAATAGAGAAAAAATTGTTTTACGTCTTTACTTAACATGCCACGCGGATGTTTATGCATTCACACACCTTCACGTTCTTGTGAATCTATTCCATTTTTCTTTTTTTATAAAAAAATTGTTAGAATTTTTACACGAGAGAAATTATGCACCGCAAAAAAATTTAAGAAATTTAAGATGACATAGAATTTTATTAGATGAAAAAAATAAAAGAGGATTATGAGATCAGAGATCTTTCTGATTAGACCCTTAAAGGAGTTTATATAAACACTCATTTTCACATATAATAAGAATTACATACCGACTGAGACTCCGTATTAATTCTTTCAAAATAGAAAATCTATATCGTGATAAGAAAATAAATTAATTTCGAAAAGGGGACTATATAGGATTACAATTGAATTCAGATTCGAGGCATTATCAATAAATTTCACCTTGACTTCAATCCTTCAATCAGATATCTAGCACTCTCTATAACCGTCGGTCTCAACCTGAGAGTACTGCCACTTATCAATATTTAGCAAGTCCAAATAATGTTGAAACTTGTTAATAGGAACCGACTTGGTGAATATATTCATTGGGTTATCTTCTGTACCGTCCTTTATCTTGATCCTCTTTTTAGAACGGATGAAGTGAGACCTAATGTCGATGTGTTCTTTCATGATGCACTTGATCCTTGGCTAAGCATATTGCACTTAAACTGTCACGGTACTCTATAGCATGATCTTATTGTAATCCAAGATCTTCGACAAGGCCTCTTAATCAGATGTCTTTCTTAGCAGCTTCTGTCAACGTCATGTACTCTCTCTCTGTAGTAGATAATGTAATTGGAATGTGACTTTCCAACTGATAACAGAATTACCAAGAGTGAAAACATAACTTGTCATTGATATTCTCACATCAACATCTGCAGCATAATTTGAGTCTGAATAACCTACAACCAAACATTCTTTACCACTTCGGTAGATAACGCCAATGTTAGACGTTCCTCTCAGCGAAAGATACACTTTATTGTCTACCAATTCCCCTTCCCCGAATTGCTCATGAATCTATTAACCACACTAACGACATGCATAATATCAGGTTTTGTGTATGTTATAGCGTACATCAAGCTTTTGACTGCATTGGCATATGAAACTCGAGACATGTACTTCTTTTCTTCATCAGACATAAGTTCAGTTGTAGAAAAATGCACATTTAAGGCTGATGAAGTACTTAATGTCTTGTTGTAGACATATCGAATCTGGATAAAATCTTCTGAATGTAACTATTCTAAGACAAAAAGAGTTTACCCTTTACGCGATCCCTATAAATCTCCATCCGTAAAATTTTCTTTGTTGCACCAAGATCCTTCATATCAAATTCTGCATTAAAGAGCTTCTTTAGATTCTCAATGTCTTCCATGTTCCTGACAACAATCAACATATCAACATATAAGAGCAAATAGATGGTGAAATCACCTTCCACCTTCTTGTGATAGATGCAACAATCATAAGGGCTCCTGTTGAATCCCTTACTGATCATAAAACTATCTAATCTCTTGTATCACTATCTCGGTGATTGCTTCAAGTCATATAATGTCTTCTTTATGCGTGATAGAAAAACCCTCATGGTGATGTCTTCTTCAAGTTCCACATGTAGAAAAGCTGTCTTCACGTTTAATTGCTCAAGTTTCAAATTTTGATGTGCTACAAGGGCAAGTAGCACCCAAATGGAAGTGTGTTTGACAATTGGAGAGAAAATCTCGTTATAGTGTACTCTCTCATTCTGACTATAGCTTTTAGCAACTAGACGTGCTTTAAATTTGATGCTTTCAAGTTTTGGACTTCCAACCTTCTTCTTGAAAATCCATTTGCATCCAACGGCCTTTCTACCTTTTGGTATCTTGACTAACTACCAAGTTTGATTCTTGTGACTAACACTATCGCTTCACTCATTGCCACAATCCACTGTTCTGATTCTGCACATATGATAGCATCCTTGTAACTCGATGGTTCCGACGACTCCATCTCTTCAGCTACTTGAAATGCATATGCAATCAAATCCTCAAAGTCATAACGCTTAGGAGAATCTACTTGTCTGCGAGCACGATTTGACTCTTTTTTTTGCTTCTCAGGTTCAGTTTGTTCAACTTGTTGAGATTCTTTTGCCTCATTTTGAATTGGAGTTAATTCACTCCACCTGTTCATTGACACCCTCCTCTATTGAATCATCAACATCTTATTTTTGTTTGAGCATTGACATCACAACAAAAGATATGTTTCTGCTGTGAATAACCTTGTGCTATGAGGGAGACCAAATTCTAAAATTTTTTACACCTGCACCATATCCCATAAAGACTCCATCTTTGGCCCTTGGTTCTAGCTTTTTTTCATTGACATGATAATATATTGGACAGCAAAAAATTTTCAGATTAGCATAATTAACAGGATTACCTGATCATACTTCAATAGGAGTCTTTACATCGATCGCGATTGCAGGACTCCGATTGACAAGGTAGTATGTTGTGCTAACAGCTTCAGTCCAGAATGACTTGTTCAGACCAGAATTAGAGAGCACCATGCTCTCTCCAGAAGAGTTCTATTCATACATTCTGCCACACCATTTTGCTGCGGTGTATCTCTGACGGTGCGATGTCTCGCAATGTTCATCCTTGTAGAATTGATCAAATTCAGACGAACAGAATTCTAAGCCGTTATCAGTACGAAAATGTTTCACCTTTTTCGATGTCTAATTTTCCACCGGCCTTCCATTGTTTGAAAACTTCGAATGTTTCGCTCTTGTGCTTCATCATGTATACACATGTCATCCTTGAGTAATCATCTATCACTGATATGAGATATCTAAACCCTCTTGGAGATGGAACACGAGAGGAGCCCCAACAGTCAGCGTGGATGTAACCGAGTGTTGCCTTCGTCTTGTGCATGGCTTTGCTGAATTGATGTCATTTTTGCTAGTAAAAAAATATAGTTATTGTAGAATTTGATTTCAGATATCTTCTAACCGTTCAGAAGATTGCGCTTACTGAGGATGTTTAGCCCTTTCTGACTCATATGTCCAAGTTGCATGTGCTACAACTTAGATGCTTCTGATTCTGATTTGGTTAAACTCCCTACTGCAGCCACGCTAGAAATTACTGTACCTTGTAATATGTACAAGGACTTTTATCTGACTCCTCTCATGACTTCAATACTACCCTTAGTGACCGTGAAAACACCTCCTGTAGTATCCATTCGACATCCTTTGAAGTCTAGAACTCCTAACGATATCAAATTTTTCTTTAGTTGCGGAACATGACGGATCTCTGTCAATGTTCTCACCCGATTGTCATGAGTTATGATTTGAATTGAACCGATTCCAACTATTTTAAAAGTTGCATAATTGCCCAGGATGATGTTTCCATCATCAATATTCTGATAAGTTGAGAACCACTCTTTGTGCGGAGTGATAAGAGCATCCTGAATTCAGAATCCAACTCTCCTCCAAACATTTCTTATCAGACACCATGAGAGCCAAATCGTCATCATCAGATTCACTGCTATGGTGTGCTACTACAGCAATCGTGTCCTTCTTCTTCTTGGAAAAATCCTTCTTCCAGTGATTTGGTTCTTTATAATAGTTGCAGATGTCCTTCGGATTGACGTTCTTTTTCTTCTTCGACTTACTTTTTTTAGTGTTTGTCTTCTATGCAGTTATTACCAACCAACTCCCCTGAGACTCTACAGCCTTTTCAGACGTCCTATGATCAAGTTTACGAGTATGTAGACTCAATCTTACTTCTTTCAGTGTAATTGTGTCTCTTTCGATGATAACAAATTGAACAAAAATTTCGTATGACAAAGGAAGAGACACTAACAGAAGTAGGGGAACATTTTCATCTCAATCTTCACATCTGTATTTCGTAATTCCATCAATAGAATATTCAAATCAAGATGATCTTTCAGAGATGTACCTCTTGCATGTGGACAACGAATAGACGTTGCTTCAACATTTGTTGGTCAGAGACTTGGTCATGTAGAGATTCTCAAGTTTCGACCACAGACCAGCCACCATTTTTTGATCGACGACTTTAATAATCACCTCGTCCGCCAGACACAATAGGATCATAGAGTGTGTCTTCTCCTCCTTTGTCGCAAATTACGAAGTCGGACTCTTTTTCTTTGCCCTTCAAGTCTTCCTCTTTTGATCTGTTCTTTGATAAGTTCGCGAGCGACACCGGACTCCTTGTTATTTCAGAAGTGCTTGCATCTTGATCTGTCAGAGACTGAAACTATTTCGGCCTATGATTTTCTTGATGTTCACATTGTGCGATGCCATCCCTACGCCTGACGGAGGATCGACGATGAAGCCTCGCTCTGGTACCAGTTTGTTAGGATTTCTACATGAGAGAAATTATGCATCGTGAGCAATCCGAGAAATTTAAGATGACGCAGAATTTTATTAGATGAAAGAAATAAGAGGATTATAAGATCACAGATCTTTCTTATTGGACTCTTAGAGAGTTTATACAGACACTCCGATGATAGAAATTACAGACCGACTAGAACTCTAAATTAATTTATCAAAATATGACACTTATCTCGTTATAAGAAAATAAATTAATTTCGAATGAACCATATAAGATTATAATTGAATTTAAATTCAAGGCATTATGAATAAAAATATAATGCATGAAATAATAAAAATTACAAATAGAACGAACAGAAACGAAAAGGTTACAAAAATGAAAAAAAAGGAAACATCTGGAACCAATTATACCTTCTTTAGTTGATTAACTAATTCAATCAAAATTAATTGTCCTGACATATCATTCTTTGATTCTGGCCCTCCATCAAGTCTTTGCACTAAAAATAGATTTGTACGTTTGTTTACCAAAGAATAATTAATATTTCAGAATAAAACAAAGTTTTCCTCGTTTAATCTCTAACAACTTTAGCAAACCGAAAATGGTCAACAAAAATATGTTTCAAATTAAACTAACTAAAAACATTTCTTCTTGTGGGAGAAAACATGGTCTGTCTCGGAAAATATTTATGCATATTACTTATTATTTTTGTTTGATTTGTATCATAAAGGATCTATCGATGTGCTTGAAGCTGGACAAGGGCACAGATGGACAACCGGGTCATGTCATGCCGTGCTCGGATCGGTCAACTCGTGTTTGATCGTGTCGACGGTCGGGTCGGACATATCATCTTTTTTTGTTTTGCCTTTCAATTTGAACTTTTACAATATTTATTTTACTTATTAAATTATTATATAATATAATTAGTATTATTAATAATTCTACAATATATGACTTAGTGAGTAGTGACTACTTTAATTATTATATAAATAATTTTATAGTTAAATTTTTAAATACATTAATTCCTAATTATTAAGTAAATAAATTTTTAAAATGAATAATTGAGTAATAACTAATAACTAATAGGTTATAAGTTAACTTATAACCTTATGCATAAAATTAATTGGTAAGTATTTAATAAATATATATATTAGTAGCATACTAGTATAGATAGTTAAGTACTAATTTAGTACATACTAATTAAGTTATAACTAGGTTATACTAAGTAAACTAGTATTTAACTATCTTATAACCAAGTTACTATATAGTATATATTATGTTACAACTAAACGAAGTTATACTAAGTAAATTAGTACTTAACTATCTTATAACTTAGTTATAACTTATATAATAATTTATTATATACTAAGTTATAACTAATTAATTAGTACTAAAGTTAGAATTAAATCAAAAGTATCATTTAAATTTCAAACTTTAAATTCGTGCTAAAGTTAAAATCAAAAGTGTCTTTTAAAGTTCAAACTTTCTAATTTTTAATTTACTTTTTATATAATATAATTAATATTATTCTATAATCTATAATATATGACTTTAGTTTAGTGACTACTTTAATTATTATTATATAATAATTATATAGTTAAAAATTTTAAACTCTCGTTGAGTAATCATGATATCATATTCATAACAACCGCTATTTAAATTAATTTCAAGAGAAAAGACAGCATTACGGGTGTAAAAGCGACTATCATAAGAATGATATCTTAGTTATTCAACGAGAGAAGATGAAATTGAGAGAGAGAACGTGAGAGGAGAGGAGATTGAGAAAGGGAGGAATGTGGATGTGACCATTTGGGGAAAGAGAGGAGAGGAGAGGAGAGGAGAGGAGAGAGAGAGAGAGAGAGAGAGAGAGAGAGAGAGAGAACACGAGAGTGAGAGGATACTTGAGATTGAGAGAGAGTGTGTGAGAGAGAGATGAGGGGAAAAAGAAGGAGAGTGAGCTAAGTGTGAAGAAGGGGGAGGGAGTTCGGTCGCATTTTATAGGTGGCGGAGGGGTTCAACATGGTCCGCGTTGTTTTAAACACGGCCCGTGTTGTACTTTTAACGCGTCTGTGAATCATCGATCTATGTTTGTGTTGTCAAATCGAACCAACACGGGCCCTGTGATTTTAGACGTGTTTATGCATCATGCGCGGTCCGTGTCGATGCCTGAAAACAAAAAATCCGTGCCAAAATGGGACATGTCATATCGGATCCGTGTTCATAATGTCCAGGTCGTGTCGTGCTCATAGTGCGGAAGGTTGACCCGGCACGGAATGATAAGACACAGTGCGTTTTCTCGTGCATGAGTCTTGTCGGTGCCGAGCTGAGTCGTCACGACTTTTGGGCGGACCACCGGCGTGCCGGACTGTACGGCCCGTACGAAATTCCATCTCTGTGCAAGGACATAATTCATAAAAAAAGACAAATGATGAAATAAAATAATGGACAGATGATATTTTGTAGTGAGAATATCATGTGCAATTAGGGTCCCGTTTGGTTGCGGAACCGGGCGGGAACCGCAGCCTTATTCCGTCCGGTTCCGCCAAACACTGCCCCGAAATCGAATTCCGTGGCGGGAACAACATTGGTGGAATCGGGGTCACGTGACCCCAATTCCACCGCTCCGGTTCCACCTTTTTGGTTGCCTCCTTTTTTTTTTAGGTTTTGAAGTTGACGTGGCTTTTACTTTTTTTTTCAAAGTTTATTTTCTTTTTGTTTCTTTTCTCTTCACACACTATCTTCATTAAAATAAATTATTTAATAGATAAAAAATAATTTTAATAAGTGTTTAATATAATATTATTTATTAACTATTTTTTCATTAAAAAATTTTAATATTTCATTACATATAATTAATTTAAAAAATAATTTTTTATATTTAAATAATACAAATTTTAACAAACTTTTTCCCCCAAAAAAATTTATTTTATGATTTTGTTTTAATTAATAATAAAATTATACTTCATAAATATAATAATTATTTTTAATTCAAAACCCACTCAAAATTCATCTATCATATCTACTTTTTTCCATCACATCAACCATCTTATTCCTCATCATCAAATTCTACTCCAACCAAACATATCCCGAATTAATCTGTCAATTTAATTATGCACGAAGAACTTACGAAAAACTACGATTCTATTTCCAAACGATCCCTTCCTTGAGTTCTGCCAGTGGATTATGATAACAAACGTTGGTACTTTGGTGGAAACCAATTGGTGGGAATTTTAATTTAAAAAACACATTACTGATCATCTTATTTTTCTTATAATTCCATAGGACGTACGATCAATAACACAAGACGACCGAAACGACGACATTGAAATAAACATCTACTTAAAAGCTTCTCATTAATCAGTTCCCTGCCACGCACTCATCAGTTTATCCTGCAAAACAAGAAAACAAAGGTACAAATTAAATGAGCTCTTCAATATCAAAAGATGTTTGATTGATTTCTACGTACTTTAAAAGACATGTGTTACAATTTGTAGAAGAATAGGTGAAAATTAAAAATGATAGTTGAAAAAATTAATTGTGAACGTACGTGTCGCAGTCGACGGTGGGGGAGAGCTGATAGGAAAGGGAGACGCCGCACTTGGCCGGGATTCCGATGGCGCGGCCTTTGACGCTGTCGGAATACCCCGCCGCCGCCGACTTGACGCAGGAGCAGATCGTCCGGCGGTCCTGCGTCGTGTTCCCCGCGTCCACCATCGAGCGCACGGCGTTGCAGCAGCGCTTCGACGGCCCCCAGCCGATCACCACGTACGTGACGCACGGGCTCAACGTCGACTTCACCTGGTCGCACGTCAGGTCTCCGCGGCCGCAGCGGGCCGTAGCCAGCAGAACCAGCACAGCCGCTAAGGTGGCCAACGCCATTGAGCTCCTTCCGCCGGCGGCCATTGCCCGCGATCGCTCACTTGAGAGAGAGAGAGAGAGAGAGAGAGAGATTGTAGTCGTTGCAGTTGACATGGGTCAATAAATATGCAGTGTTTAGTGGAATCTAACTAAGACTCCACTTTCCTGTAGTTTTTCTTCGCTCCACTTTGCTTTGAGGATGCATATGTAGTTAACTTGTAATGCGTTCTCCACTTGCTTTTTAGTTAGCCACCCGTGCATAAGAAAAGTTAATTCTACAATTAAATAATATAGATCTATGCAATTGTCGATTTTTTAGGAAAATAAAAAATAATATTTCATACAATTATAATAAATTAGTTTTAAATATACGAATTTTACTAAAGAGGAGATATTTATATTTTTAACTGAAAATATAATATTTTCTTTATTATTATTATTATTATTATTATTATTATTATTATTATTATAAGTAAGGCTGTTTTTGATAAATAATAATTGTTATGCTAGTGATAATAAAAGTAAAGATCAGAGATCGGATCGACGCGCCACTCAAGTCGAGGTTCGATCAGTTCATCCGGAAGACAACTTGTTCAATCAAATTTTTATATAATAATATTATTTATAATTATTTTTGAGTAATTTATATATAAACTATTATAAAAATGATTGATCTAATTAAATAATTATTATTTTTACCGAATGTTAATTTAAATAATATTTTTATTTTTACTATTATTGATATAATAATATAAATTTAATGTCAATTCAAATTTATTACTGACATATTATTATCGGATTTTATTTTCCTTCTATATATAAATCTCTTTTATTTGATTTAGTTAATAATCTATTTCCAGTTTACCAGTTTTTTTATTATTATTAATATAATAATCTAAAATTAATTTCAATTTAAATACGATAATTTTATTTTCCTTCTATATATAAATCTCTTTTATTTGATTAAGTTAATAATCTATTTCCAGTTTAGCAATTTTTTTATTATTAATAATATAATAATCTAAAATTAATTTCAATTTAAATTTACTATTAATATATTATTACCAAATTTTATTCTCTTTCCATGTATAATTCTCTTTTATTTTATTTAATTAATAATTTGTTTCCATTTTGATTCATTTCTTCCCATCAAGATTCAAAATCTTTCCTTTCATTTTTCTATTTGAATTTGAAATGTTTTCTTTTTTGTATCCTGCATAACTTTTCAATTTTAATATAAAATCATTTAAACATTCAATCCCCTAATAAAATCTTTTCATATTTTAAAAATTTTAAAAAATTAAAAAATTGGGTTGTTACTAATTCAACCAGATTTTTCTGCCAACTCATTTTTTATCATTTCCAATTTTACTATTAAACGTACCAGATCGGTTTGGTGGCCGATTCACGATCGGACCGGTTGAACCGGCCGGTCCAAATCGATTTTTAAAATATTGGATAGAAGCTACACTTTTGAATTAATATCATGTGTTCAAAAGTTCAATCGAAAAATCATGTGTTAGAAAGTGAAAATATAACGACCATTTAAAAGGGATGATTCAGGACTTCAACATGTTAAGGATTCGAGACTTTATACTATTTTTTTTCTGAACAAGGTCAAATACTTCACTTGTTCTAATATCTAATTAATTTAGATAAGGGAAAAATAGACAAATTCTGTCCAACTTAAAAACTTAAATAATTAGGTCTAAAATTATTGGTTCCTACCACCTAACACTTAGATCCACTAAGCTCCTCACATCTTGACTTTTGTATGCTATCTTTTTGTACTCTCGAAAAGATGTCCTAACTTAATTATGACACTCGGGAGTTATGGGTCCTCACTAATGAGGTCCACTTTTAATTGAATGATCATTGCATCTAGTTTCATTAACGTTACTGATCATTTCTAGTTGAATCATAATTAATGACATTAGTGTATCCTGTTTCCAAATAATTTTCCAAATAATACAAAGTTTGCATCTTTATTATATGTGTTTCAAGATTTAGGATCCATTTAGTTGGGTGGAAGGAAAAGGAGAAGAATATATTCTCTTCGTTTAGTTGAGTTTAAATTAAAGGAGGATAAGGAAAAAGTATTCTCAAATTTTCTTTCATTCTTTTTTAATGTTTTATTTTTTTCTCAACCCCAAATCAGGATGAAAAAAAGGAAAAAAAGACATTTAATATGTTTTTTCATCTTTAACTAAATAAATTAAACATATAACTATATATGTAAATAATAAAATCGTCTAAATAAAATAATAACTTAGCATTCTTTTTCTTCCCTTCCCTTTAATGATATTAATCAAACATGAATAATTATTCACCTTCATTTTCCTATATTCTCTTCTCATCCTTTCATTTTCCATTTTTTGTCTTTCCTTCATCTTAATGTATTTTGAACCAAATAAATCTTACAAAAAAAAAATAACATAGGAGAAGAAGAAAGAGATATCATATACGCCTTGAAAACTTATTTTAAGTCGCTACAGACGTTAATCAATTTTATGATTTGATTCACATTAAGTGAAAGATCTTATCATAGCATAAGTTGGCTATTCAATATTCCATGGTATGTGGATTACGAACCTACATTTATATATTATTCTTTTACTGATATAAACTAGGATTATTTCATAAACATCTCTTAAATTGTTGTGATTTCGCATCTAACTCTAAACTATGAACTTATTTTCCTAAACTATCTTGACTTTTCCACTTTAATCCTCTCGTCATTTTTGTTACATTTTCTGTTAGTTTTACTTTTTCTCATTTATGAAAAGACTAAATTATCCCTCCTCCATAACACATCAAATAAAATATAAAAAACAAAAAATATTCCTTGCGTCGGTCACCCCCTACAATCCGGAGACCGCCTCCACGAAGACGTTTGTCAATGCATGTTCTACTTGTTCATCTCTATTGTCGTCTACTCCCACTCAAGGGGCATCTCCCACCAGGATCTCAAACTGGAGAACCTGCTCCTCGATGAGGTCGGCCACCTCAAGGTCTCCGACTTTCGCCACATCATTGTCGCCGACCATCTCCATCACCACCAGTAGCAGAGCGCGCCGATGCTCTTCCACACGCTTTGCGACACGCCGGCCTACATCACATTGGAGATCCTCTCCAAGCGCCCCTACGACTGCGGCGTCATATTAGATTCGTCCTCATTGCCAGCTTTCTTCCGTTCAACGATGCTAACCTCATGGCGTTCTACTGCCAGATCTATCACGGTGAGTACCAATGCCCGCGCTAGGTCTCGTCGACTTTAAAAAGGCTCCTCTCCCGCCTCCTCAATGTCGATCCATGGACTCGCATCTCCACCGACGAAATCATCGACAACCCTAGGTTCCGTAAGGGTCTCGACTTCGACCGTTTCATGGCTATCACTGACCCTGGCTTCCATCACTAGGATTGAGCGCAAGATCTCCAAAATCGAAGATGAGGACAACGAGGAGCGGGAGATGAACGCTTTTGACATCATCTCCTCCTCCTTTTGACAAAGGTCGCAGCATGGGGGCACTACAATAAATTAGGTCATTAACGAAGAGATATGTAGTCGTTAAAAGTTACCATCTTGACATTAATGCTCATCAACGATAAGAAAAAATTGGTCGTGACTCTTCGCTATAGGTCTTGCCGCTAGAATGTTTTAGTGTCCAGTGTGAATAACTGTCGATTCTTTTTAGGGACCACCATAGTTCTCTTCCCTAAAATTTTAATAGCGACTAGTATGCTGGTCCCCGATATAACTTATAAAAACCACTCAACCAGTTGCCAAAGTCATTATTTATGTGTTAGAAAAAAAAATTTAAAGGGTCAGTTTTCTTGTTGCTATTATTATTATTATTATTATTATTATTATTATTATTATTATTATTATTATTATTATTATTATTATTATTAAAATTTTAAAATTCTATATTTGATAATATTCAAACTCATTCATGTTCAAAAGATCAAGTATCAAATAAATTATTCATTACGATATTCAACTCAAATATTCATATGCAATATCCAACATTTTGATTCAAATGTTTACAAATTCCAAGTAACTCTTCTAAAAGAACATGTTCAAGAAAATATAGCAAGACTTTTCTTCAATTCATCTTCCTTCCCGATCCAACGAACATTCATAAAAATATGTAAAAGTAAAATGAGAATTATTATTGTCAATAGCTAAAAATAACTTTACTTAAAAGCAATTAAGATAGTGTATTCACCAATAAAAAATTCAAATCCGCCAAACATAATCATTGTTGCTTCCAAAGAAGGTTGTAATTAAACTAAAATTTATTAGAATAAAAATGTAATAAAATAACACATCAATCATAAATTAAAGTTTGTATTCATAGTAACTTTATGGGTCAAGTGATTGTTCATTTGATTGTTGTGTTGTTGAATTTTGACCATTAAATTATTGACTATGTATGAACTTCATCAATTGTTACAATTGACCTTCCATACAAGTTACATGTTCTTTTAACAATTTATTTTTTTCAATAATGGTACGTAACTTATCCAATAATTCATGCTTTGAAGAATTATTTTCTTTCATTTATTTTGCCGTAATCCCATAACCAAAGTCAATGTCATGAAGATTAAATATATTACGTGAAGTATAGGTTTTTTTAGAACCAAAATGTCATCTATTACCTCTATTACGTGAAGTCTAGGTTTAGCTTGTACAATATATGGAATTTCAGCCTACAAAAATATACACTCATATTAATACACATTTCATGAAGATTAAATGGAAAACTATCATTAAACATACATATCTTTCAATGACTTGTAGTTCAACAAATTTGTTATTTTTCTTTTGTGTCTCAAAAAAATAGTTGCAACTGCGGGTTACCATCTTCACCACTCTTTACATATAATATAAATATCATATTAGAAATCATAATCATATTGATTTTACAAACCTTAAAATTTGTACTTTATAATACTATTTAACTATAATAATTTTAATAAATAATCATAATATTTTATATTTATCTTTTCATAAATTTTTTAGGATATATTAAATTCTAATTGAAGTTAAATAAATGAAAAAAAGCTAAACATACATAAAAAATGAATAATTAAGTATTATTAATTATTATTATAAGTAAAGAGATATTGACATTCTTAATTACATTAACAAAAATAAATATTAAAAAAATTAAAAGTGAAGATATTTGTTTATCTTTTATTAATGATATTAAAACTTGAAGAATATTATTAAAACATAAAGTATAATTTAAATTTTTATTTTGAATTTAAAAATAATAAAAATAATATTTTTGGATAAGAAGGAATATAAAATTTAAATGAAGAAAACAAATAAAAATAAATATATCTTCGGAATATCATTTTAAGATTTTTTTTATTTGGCATATCAATATTTTTAATAAAATGATAGTCGTTAATTTAAATATTTTAACGTCAAGTCCAATCTTGTTCCTATAGTTAACTTTTAACTGCAAGTCATAAAAATATTAAGAATCAATTTATTTTTTATCCCTATTGTTGACAACCAAATTTTTATCTGGTCATTAATAATAGTGTTTAACCATCAAATTTGAATCTCTTCATTAATTATGATCGCTAAAAGTCATTTATCTTATACTGGGATGACACCCCCATCCCACCCCCATCCCACCCCCAGAAAGCTTTCCCTCCTCTTTTGTCAGCGACGTAGACCGACCTTTGTCGAAATTTTTTTCTTCTTTTTTACTTTTGATCTTTATTATTTGATGTATTACGTGATGAGGAGTAATTTAGTTTTTTCATAAATAAAAAAAAGTAACAAAAATATAATAGAAGTGGACGAAAAGATTAAAGTAAAAAAGTCACGATAGTTTAAGGATTGTTCGTAATTTTAGGTTAGATGCAAAAACTCGTGATAGTTTAACGGAGGTTTATGAAAATAACCTATAGAGTTATTTTCATAAACCTCTCCTAAATTATCATAATTTTTTACATCTAATCTCAATGTACGAACTTAATTTTTTTGAACCATCATCTATCGCGGCTTTTCCACTTTAGTTCTCCAGTCCACTTATATTACGTTTTCCGTTACTTTTACTTTTTTTCCCATTTATGAAAAGACTAAATTAACCCTCCCTCCAGGAAAATATGAAATAAAAAATATAAAAAAAAAATGTGGGAAGGATTAAAGTGGTAAACAAAAAAAAATTTATTTATGAAAAATACTAAATTACCCCCTCGATTTTTTTCTTTTTTTCTTTTTTAATCTTTATTATTTTATGTGCTATTGAGAGAGGGGTAATTTAGTCTCTTTATAAATGGGGAAAAAATTTAAAAGTAACGGAAAACGTAACAAAAGTAGATGGAATGATTAAAGTAGAAAAATCATGATAATTTAGGGATACAAAAATATAAGTCCATAG
The DNA here is from genome assembly GCA_030549335.1 of Pontederia crassipes. Lineage (NCBI taxonomy): Eukaryota > Viridiplantae > Streptophyta > Magnoliopsida > Commelinales > Pontederiaceae > Pontederia > Pontederia crassipes. The sequence goes on from CM060190.1 coordinate 46,948,461, forward strand.
TTTGAGGTTAGATGCGAAAAATCGCGATAGTTTAAGGGGGGCTTATGAAAATACCCTAACCTATAAACTATTAGGTCCCTTTTATCTAGTGGAAGGAATTGAACGAAGATTTTTCTTCATGCTGGGGCATGTTAGGCATTGAAGGTGGTGCAACGTGGTGCAAAAAAATGATTTTGTTGTATAGATTCGATGGAGTAAAGCGGCCTATTGAGTCCTTAAATAAGAAAACTTATTCCCCTAAGTCCATCTCTTTAGCCAATTCCATTGAGTTGATTATCATTAGTGATTTGCCACCAAAAAGTTACTACCAACGATACCAAGTTCAAGTGTCTATGTAAATTTTGTCGACCTCTCATAAATTTAAAGCATAGATTTGTTTCATAAATTGGTAGGTTTATGTGTATATTAAATTTAACTATAAAACATTTAATATACCATTAATTAAAATAATTTTCTGTTACCATACTCAAATAATAACATAATCATCAAATGTAATTTAAAAAAAATAAGGAACCGGATATGAACACTTTTAATTTAATCATGAAGACTATAGGAGTTTTGATATAAATTTTTTTAATATTTTTATAACTTTAGCAGCATAACATAGACCACGTGTGTGTAATTGAACAAGTATAGAATTCCACACAAACATAATCATTTCTTTAATGAGTCATACATGAATAATTCGCATATCAAAATACATAATTTATAATTCTTTACTTCAAAGCTCAAATTAAATTCATACATAATTCATAATAAATCATATAAGACATTTCAAGAAAATATAAAAAAAACTCAACTGAGGTTAAAGAAAACAAAATAAATTGATGGACTTGAAAATAAAAAAATCAACGTTACTGATCTGGTAGGATATTGACTGACTTGTTAATACATGGTTAGTCAATCATTTGGGGGTCAATGGAAAGAAAAAAAAAACATAAATGAAACTCGTAGCTATGAAATTGCTACAGAAGACACTCAGAATAATTCATGACCGAGGAAAAATTAAGAACGAGAATAATATAAGAGTTCAAATGGTTGAGCTAGGTGAACGAATAGCTCAAAGATAGGTGGATCACAATTTTGAGCTCACAAATACACGTTAGGATCTATTAGGTGAGACCATAAATTCGTCCGGCTATCAATTAAGTAATTTTAATAAGTTGGTACTCCGATGCACTGACTCTACTCTATAATCTAATTTTGCTAGTAATCAACGCAGATGTTTGTCATAAACTATTAAAATCAAATGACTTTATGAGCTAGATCATGAATTCAATAGTCTTGTCTACAACATCAAAATTTGATGGCACTGAGAGCTAGCCATGATTCAAAAAATCTTAGTTTCTTAAGCCTTTTCAGGGATAAAGAATATGCCTTACCATAAAGTTGAAATGTGATGTTATTGGATCACAAGGTACTAAAAAGGGAATGAATTGGTGTTTGAAATTTTGAATTGATTTATCAAATTAAGCATGAAAGTATAAAATGGATTCATAAAATATAAAATACTAATGTAATGCAAATAAAAAAGACAAAGAAAAATAAAAATAAACTCAAAATTTGCTAACTAGATTTGATCTAATTCTTCGGTCTATAGCTTTGCTCCAATTTTTCAACCTAATGATTGTTGAAGTTTCATTATTAAATCACATTGGCTTTCTCCATTTCAAAATATAGGCAAATCTTTTTTCTAAACAAAGCTTACAATCTTTCTGTATGTTAAGAGGTAATGTGACATCTCTTTTACAAGTGAGATCAAAACTTCACACCAAGAATAAACTTCGATCTCGTTATAATACAATTTAAGCTCACCCTCTAACAATGAAAGAAATGAAAAAATGTCCAACAATTAGCTCAAATATTTCAAACATTAATCTCTATGTTTTTTTCTTGAAATTCTGCCTCATTCTAATCCTTTAAAAGTTATTTTCTAACATTAAAAAATGGTTTGAAGGTTGAGATAATATAATTGATTATGTTCTACAGCATGATTGTGTAGGTTGTGTTAATATTTACTCTTTTCTTTTTGTTGTTAAAGGATCGTGTGACACCCACCGGCCCAATCAAGTTATTATCCATTTTGAATCATTGGCCCATACAAATTTAAAACACATTTTGATAGGTGAAGGGTTAGCTACATATAAGCTCATTATCATCTTTATATTTTGCTCATGTGAGACTATTCAATGAGACCATCTTGGTTCTTAAAACTCAAATCGCTACACTCTTTCCCCATAAATAGCTCAACATTCTCGTTGAGCGGGGTCTGTGTTGGCTCATGGCTCGTGTTTTTCATATGGCTCAAGTGAACACGCGAGGTTAACTTTAATACCATTCTATAACACCCCAGCTCAATCAAGATATTGTTCGCTTTGTACCGGCCCGCACGAATTTAAAATGCATTTTTATATATGAAGGGGTAACTACATGTAAGCTCAAAATCACCTCTGTATTTTGCTCATATAAAATTATTCAATGAAATAATCTTGATTCGTAGACCTCGGGGCGTTACAAATGGCCTAAATAGGAAGGATAAAATTTATTATCATTTGTATCACAGTTTATATGATGTGAAAGAATTGCGGACATTTCAATGGACGGATGGACTCTCTACGATGTTACTCTTTTAATGACTTAGGTTTATTTTAAAAAAATGGTTAGCACATTAATTTCAATATAGTATTGAAGTCAAAAGTTAAGAGTTTAAATTTGATAAGTTCGTACTAAAAATATATTTTCCTCCATTGTTATTCATATGATGGTGAATTAAATTAGATCAAAATTATCAGTAGTCCACAAGTGAGAAGAAATGTTAAAAATATAAATAAATGATTGAATTCTTTTTAATAATTTAAAATTTTTAAAAAATAATTAACACATCAATTTCAACATTCCAATTGCCTTTTTTAGTAAAGGTATTTTTTTTTAAAAAAAAATTGACTTCTTTATTTTCATTTGATTTAAACTATTTCCATTTAAGCTAGTGGCATGTCCGTACCCGCGGGTAAATTACACAATTAGTCTCCCAACTTTGGGTCATTTTCAAATTGATCTTCCAACTTCAATTTATAATCAGAACGTCCCTCATCTTTTATTTTGTTGCACTATTAGTCCTCTTGATCGGTGATAGTGAGTTTTCCAGTTGTCTTGCATACGTGGACGTCACGTGAGTCATTTCTCTTTCATTCACGTCATTCAAGTTATCCACGTCATTTAACACTAGCAAATCGGGTAAATTACATGGATCGTCCCCCAACTTTGATGTTATTGTACGATTCATCCACTTGATCGTTAAGAGAGTCTCCCGATTACTTTGTTGACGTGGGATAATAAAATATAATAAAAAAATAACTTATTGACATGGCACAATAAAAAATAATAAAAAATAACTTATTGACATGGAACAATAAAAAATAATATAATATTAATAAAATATTATAAAACTAATAAAAAATAAAAAAATGATAGGGGCGTCGACGAGCTCGTGAGGGGGCGTTGGCGCTCCTTGTGCGAAGCTCGCCAGTGGGCGAGCTTGGAGAGGGGGACCGGTGCCCCCTATGCCAACCAATGTTATAAGACCCGACCCGGCCGTCGATCCGAATTGATCAACGGGTCAGGTCGGACCAGTTGGACCGGGTCAAACTGGATGGTCGGATCGGATAATATAAATTAATAAAAGAATAAAATAAGTTAAAGAGATTATTATAATCTATTAATATATAATATCTTATTTAACAAAAATATAAAATATAGTATAATAAAGTAAAATAAAATAATTTATATTAAATAATATAATAAATTAACATAAATTAAGTCATCAACATAAATAAAAAATTCTTGTGAGGTAATTATAAATAAAAAATAGTGAAAAAAATTTTATGTGACAAGAGGATATTAAAATATAAATTTCATGATATATATAATGTCTAAATATTTTAATAATTTTGTTTATATTTCAATTTATTTTGATTTCAATAATTGACCCGGCCCGGGTCGGTTAAACTCGCCGGGTCAGTCGGTTGAACTCGGGTTTAATCGGGTCAAACCCGTCCCCGGATTTCGATCGACCCACGGGCCGTTTTAGGCCCCGGACACCGGTCCGACCGGCCGGGCCGGGCCGGGTCTGACAACCACGATGCCAACTCGTCAAAGGGCAAGCTTGGAGAGGGGGGCTAGCACCCCCTTGCCAGCTCGTCCGCGTCTTTAAATTTTTATAATATTTTTTATTGTGTGTTGTCAGCTAATTAAAACTTTTTATTATATTTTATTACGCCACATCCGCAAGATAACCGGGAGACTATCTATTTTCGGTCAAGTGGATGAATCGTGCAATAATATCAAAGTTGGGGGACCGTTTAGAAAATTGACTCAAAGTTGAGGGACGATCCGTGTAATTTACCCGATTTACTAACGTTAAATGACGTGGATGACTTGAATGATGTGGATGAAAGCGAAACGGCTCACGTGACGTCCACGTATGCAAGGCAATCGGAAAATCTATTATCACCAGTTAAGATGACTAATCATGCAAGAAAATAAAAGATGATGAACGTTCTTGATATAAATTGAAGTTGAATGACCAGTTTAAAAATGACTCAAAGTTTGAGAACTAATCCTGAAATTTACCACGTACCCTCCTCTTGGCAATGGCATGAGTTTGAACATGAACAAGTTGACCATTAGTCTTTACGTTATGTAATATTTTATACATTTAGAATTAGCAATAGCACCTTGATTTAATATACATGTCACATGTCTTTGTTAGGATTTGCATATAACATAGGACAAAATTTTATATTGGCATTTCATTTATGTGGGCTTTCGCCTTTTCTGAACATGAACTGTACTCCTTATTTAATGTACGTGCATTTTGAACCCACCATTCACATGGCCTTGTTATATATATTAGTGTGACACCACAAAAAAATGTGTGCACTGTGCGTCCCTCGACTCCAAGTCGTCCGATATGAGATGGATGGCTTGGATGAAAACGCGCCGGTTCAAGAGATTTGCTTTGCACGAGCGCCGCAGGGGTTCGTTTCTGTGCGAGTCCACAGTTCGTCGTCGTTCCTCCCCTCTCTGCGCGAGATTCGCACGAGCGCCAAGCCGGATTCGTCTGCTCTGGATGAGGTCCGGCGACGAAGCGGTGAATTGAAATCCCCTCCAACAACGATAAATCGTTGAAAAGAAAGGGGGATCCGACGAATCAGCGAACCAGTGAATCTTTGCTGTAGCCGTTGGATTGGTCACTGTTCGCAGTCCGATCACCCTTCGCTTGCTGCTCACTGTCGTCCTCCGCCCACCATTCGCCCTTCGATCGTACTTCGCTTGCCGCTCGCCGCCCGTTGCTCGCTGTCGCTCTATGCTCGTTCGTCGTTCGTCCGCCCTCCACCCTCGCTTGTCGCTCATCATCGCCCACCGTCCGTCGCTCTGTCTGCCCTTTGACGCACAAGAGGGAGGAAACGATGCGTATCTGGGAGAGTGAACTGGATCGTGCGAACCGCTCCCTCGTGCAAGAGTGAACCGGTCCGGGCTGTCCATTGGAGTCATGGGGCACAAAGTGTGGTGTCACACGAATATTTCTCTCTCTCTATCTATCTATCTATTATATATATGTGTGTGTTTAAAATATCAATATTCTAATATAATTGATTGTGATAATATTAATTTTACTTATATTAATAGAATATATATATATATATATATATATATATGTATACACACTAGATCATGAATAAATTAAAATTTTTGAGCTTATAATAAGCGATCTTGATGGTTGAGATAAAGAGAAACAGATCCCGTGATCTACCTTAGTGTACATGCTGATCGTAAGTTAAATGCGATTCGAGATAGTTATTTTATTTTTAAGACGAAAAATATATTAACGCATGATCAGGACAGATGGTGTTCTATTGATCAATCATTATTACCAAAAAAAAAAAAATTAAAACATTTCGAAGCTTCTGTTTGGAAGGAGATTCGATCGGAGACGTGATCAATAGAAGTTTGACACCCAAAATTTAATTCGAAATATTTGATTCTTGGATTCAATGTTTTTAACCTCTATACGTTTGACATTTTTTATAATTAGCCGAAAAATATTCCTCATTTTGGACCAAAAGCATATTAATGTAAAAGGAATTTTTTAAAAAAAAATCTATGATTTTAAAAGTATTAAAAGTCTTATTTTCAATCCTTGAAAAATTTTACAAATTTCCTTGACAGACCCGAGCTAACTGATATATAAGAAAATATATTTCACCATTTTTTTCGCCTTTCTGCCGTTCATCGGCATATATAAAAGTATGTTTCTTCTTTTCACGGTAATATATATTGAGAAATGTGATTCTATTGTTTTATATATGCATTTTAAATATTGAACTACAAAAAAAAAGCAAAAAAAAGGAGCATTAACTCACCGAAAACAAATAAGAGCAGTAAATTTATATAAACAATTGCACTAGCAGCAGACAACCACTTACCACCACCTCCTCTGGGTCATGCATAGGATTCAATGCACTTGCTATATTTTCTTGAGCAAATTCCACAAGCTTTTTCCTTTTTAGGTGTTCCTATATATAGGTAAAAAAAAACTCACAACCTAAATATATTTAGATAAAATCCAATCTGCCAAGAACCGGCTGAATACATTAATGACTAATCCAAGCAAATATGACTACTTATAAAAGCTGCACTATACCTAATGCCTACCTATCGTATGGTAAGGATTTAACTTTCCGAATCCTACTTGCATTTGCAATCGCAATCAGGTTGAAACTCCAGTTAGTTTTGGTCGATTTCGTCAAACGTTTGACATGATGTTCGGTGGAATCGTGATTGAAATTCAAGATGAGAATGATGATTTTTTTATAAAACTTTTTTCTATGTGACTTTTTTCAATTTTTTAAATTTTTTTCTCTCTTCATTAGATTTAACAAAATAATTTATTTATCAAATATAATATGTTTATTATAAATAAATAATTTAATATTATTTATTATTTATCATTTCAATCAGACAATTTTAATATTTTGTTAAATATAATTTGTTATAAATATTATTTATTATATTTAAATAATATATTATTTTTAAAAATTAATATAAAATTAATTATAATTATTAATTAATAAAATTATATTTTATAATTACAATTTTTATATTTCATTCAAATATCTATTAAAATTAATCTTTCACATCAATATTATAATTCCTCCTCTCAATTCAAATTAATTCGCCAATTCCATTATTCACATAAATTTGAAAGAACCACTATTCTACTATCCAAACGAAATTGTTACTATATGACTTACATGATTAGGCGCATGCCTTTGGATTATTTTACACGCCTATTAATATGCTTTAAAGACCTGGTTTTTGTTGATCAAACAACACCAGGAATGATTGGGAGCTCCTTTTTTTTCAAAAGGATGCCGGAATATTGACACTATTTTAGTGAAACTTTTTTCTTTTGTTTCCACGTAAAACTAGTACGATCAGAAGAACACACTAGTTTCCGACTAATCCGACTTTGAATACAGTTGGTGCAAATGAAGGTTCAACATTTCTCTAAGCAATTCAGAAATTTTCATCTCCAGATCTCATCATTTTGGAGTCCAAACCACCCTAATTGAAGGTTATATTATATTTCTTGATCTATTTGCTTTGAGACATTGGGTTCATGACATATGTTTCCCGTATTGCTCAAGTGAGCATGCGAGGTTAGTTCTTATGCCATTCTATAATATTTCATCCTAATCAAGATATTTTTCGTTTTGGACTATTAACTCATACGAATTTAAAACGTATTTTGATAAATCAAAGAAGTAACTACATATAAACTCACGACTACCTCCGTATTTTACTCATATATGATTATTCAATGATATCATTTTAATCTTTAAACCTCATGTCATTACATCTCCATACTGTGAAATTCAAACCGTCCCAATTAAACTTGCCTAAATAAGAGGATGCCTCGTATAAGGCTATATATCCTGAATTTTGCAATGCGATCTTTTAGGTCAATTGTGTGGTAATGGTTTAGAATCCGACATGCATTTATTTTAGCCATTAATATGCTCGTTTGGCATCGAGGTCTGGAACGATCGGGTTCACGCATTTACGAACATTAATGTCATGATTTGTCACCTACATCTTAGACCAAAGATACACAAATTTATGAGGTTCGCTTTTAAACTGAATTATCACCTTGGACACATTTTATTAATTCATATCTAAAATATTATGAACAAGCAATCACGAACCTCTGAGATTGCATTAGATAGGGATCATTCATCGACATATCAAAAATATAAACACGGATTTACAGCTTTGATTAATTTTGAAGACAGAATTGAGATTCACTAGTTGAATAATTGTAGTGGAACGCCTTTCGTCCAATTTAACTGTCACTAATTAATTAGGAGATATATAAGGTAGGAAATATTCAGTTCTCAGAATCCCATACATTTTGAAGTAAAAACCACGTACACATGACTACTGTCACTAACTAATTAACTGCAGATATCAATCCAACTTTCAGAACGTAGCATTACAATCATAATAAGCACTCCAGTTTTCCTTTTTCTTTAATGTGGAAACATTCCATATGCTAAACACAACAATAAACTAAGAAAACTCCATGCATGCATGACATTAATCAAAACTCTCTCCACTCGAGCACAGACTACCCAAAGCACGCTCTATAGCTAGTTCTGATCTTTATTGCTTCTACTACGTCGTCCTTAATTTCCTGCTCTCCTGATCTCATCAGCTGATCCTGCGTGCATATGATCAGAATGTTCAGTTAGATGTTAATGCAGAAAGAAGTTGTACATACACATGAATTACATCAGAGCACGTAGTAACACATATATAAAATATGGACATATATATATATCTACGTACCGGGAGCAGTCGGTGGAGGGGGAGATCTGATAGGGGAGGTGGGCACCGCACTGAGCGGGGAGGCTGCTGGCACGGCTCATGATGGGGCCGGACACGCCGTTGGCCAGCGCCTTGAGGCAGCCGCAGGCAGTCCGGCGGTCCTGGGACGAACTCGAGGGGGAGACGAGCGTGTGCACGCCGCTGCAGCACTGGGAGGAGACGGGCATGCCGTTCAGGAAGCCGATGCAGGGACCCAGCAGCCCGTACACCGTCGAACAAGTTATGGCGTCGCCGCCGCGGGGCATCGACAGCGCCGCCAGCAGCACCAACGTCAGCACCGCCCCGAGTTTGCGAGCTGCCATTCCGATCGTTTGCGCGACGCCGGCGGGGATCAAAAGACTTTTGGAAGTATCTTTTGAGGCAAAGGTGGTGGTGGCGCTGGCGCTGGTGCTGGTGGTACATACTTATAAGGGAGAAGGAAAGGGAGACAGAGGGGGGTTTGGTTGAGGTGACTTAAATGGGCAACTTTAATATAATATTAATAATTAATAATTAAATTTATTATTTAATATTTATTTGAATAAACTATTTATTAACGCGACGTAAAATTTAAACACGTCCATCACATTAAATATGCAATGTGATGTAATTTCATTATGATTGGGCTTGGCCGAGAGAATTTGATAAAATTGCGACATGATTTCAAAGAAAAATTGATTCTTTAGGATTCTTCTTTTTTTCAAACGGGACGAACAGTGATAAAATTAGATCGATTTTCGAAATATCTTTTTGGATCTTCCTCAATGTCCCGCTCTTAGAGGATGTCCTCAGCGTCGAGGAGTTTCGTAAGGGGACTGGAGCAGGCTACCATGAGAGAAATGGTTCATGCGTGTTTGTTACCGGGTGCTATAAGATCCAGTTGGTAAGGAAAAAGATTTCGTTTCATATTTGTATGGATCTCTATGATTATAGATCATAGAAAGACCCTCTTTCAATGGGTAAATTACACCAAATGCCCTCCAACTTTAAGGTTTACTCAGCGATACCCTCCAACTTCATTTTGTAACACAAGTGCCCTTCATCTTTTAACGCGTTTCACCCGATGCCCTCTTTACCTAAGATAGCCAGTTTTTTGGTTTTTCGTCGACGTGGTCATCTCCTCTCTCCTCCACGCAAATAGTCGTCCAACGTGGCATATTCCGACGTGGCACATAAAATTACACCAATGCCCTCCAACTTTAAGATTTGCTCAGCGATACCTTCCAACTTCACTTTGTAACACAAATGCCCTTCATCTTTTAATACATTTCACCCGATGCCCTTTTTACCTAGGACAGTCGATTTTTCGATTTTTTATCGACGTAGCGTCCACGTGGTCATCTCATCTCTCCTCCATGCAAATAACCGTCCGACGTAACATGCTTTGACGTGGTACCACATATTAAATCATCTTACTTACCGTAAGTTGATGCACTCACTGTTAAATTATTTTCTTATTTTCTTCTTTTTCGCCGTTCGCATGAATCCTCATTCGTCGTTCGCACTCCTTCGTCGTTCGCTCTTCTTCGTCGTTCTCTCTTCTTCGTCATTCGCCTCTTTCATCGTTCACTTTTCGCGTTCGTCGGCGTTGTCTTTGCCCAAATTGGTGTATTTTTATGTGCATTTGGTGAGCAAACTTTAAAATTGGAGGACATTTGGTATAATTTTATGTGTGACATCCACGTTGGACGACTATTTGTGTGGAGGAGAGAGGAGATGACTACGTGGACGTCACGTCGATGAAAAATCAAAAAATTGACTATCTTAGGTAAAGAGGGCATATGGTGAAATGTACTCTAATTTTAAAGTTTGCTCACCAAATGCACATAAAATTAACCAATTTGAGCAAAGACAGCGCCGACGAACGCGAAAAGTGAACGATGAAGAAGGCGAATGACGAAGAAGAGCGAACGACGAAGGAGTGCGAACGGCGAAGGAGGTTTCATGCGAACGACAATAAAAAGGGAAATAAGAAAATAATTTAACAGTGAGTGGGTCAACTTACGGTAAGTATGATAGTTTAATATGTGGTGCCACGTCGGAGCATGCTACGTCAGACGACTATTTGCATGGAGGAGAGAGGAGATGGTCACGTGGATGCCACGTCGACGAAAAATTGGAAAATCGGCTATCCCAGGTAAAGAGGGCATCGGGTGAAATGCGTTAAAAGATGAAGGACATTTGTGTTACAAAGTGAAGTTAGAGGGTATCGCTCAGCAAATCTTAAAGTTGAAGGGCATTGGTGTAATTTTATGTGCCACGTCGGAACATGCCACGTCGAACGACTATTTGCGTGGAGGAGAGAGGAGATGGCCACGTTGACGCCACGTCGACGAAAAACTGGAAAATCGGCTATCCCAGGTAAAGAGGGCATCGGGTGAAACGCGTTAAAAGATGAAGGGCATTTGTGTTACAAAGTGAAGTTGGAGGGTATCGCTGAGCAAATATTAAAGTTGGAGGACATTTGGTGTAATTTACCCTGATTTCAATTAGTTCTGCTGTAGCGTTTGTCGAAATTAATATTGAAATTGGAAAACTCATAGTCATTGATCGTAGGTTCCCATTTTACGAGATTTTTTTTCAAACTTATTGTTTTTCTTTTAAAATTGTCTCCCTTACATTTTTTTCACAAATAATTTATTTATTAAATATAATATATTTTTTATAAAAATATTAATATATATTATTTATTACCAATTACGAAAGACGTGTAATTAGGTTTATAGTGTGCTCGAGGGCTTAAATATTTTACTCGATTACGAAAGATTTTCTAGTTAAGACGAATACTAGTTGCACACTATTTGCAATAAAAAGTAAATAACACACCCACCCTTGAGATGAAACATTGTTCAACGTCTCAATTTGATCCGTCCATTTTACATGTACGATGAAGATTAAAATTTGGATAAAAAAACAAAATCTTTCTCTATCACCATCGACCCACCGATGTCTATTGTTGTCAACAAACCGGTGTCGAGGCAGATTCCGCCGCCTTCGAGCCAAAGGCAAATCATGTATGCACTCAACGCCAACGAGTAGAAAATCGGGACGGTGACAGCTTGCTTGACCGGAATGTCCTCCTGCACTATCGGGGACTCTGACAAGCATGTCAAGGATCGAAAATGGGGGAACTCAAGGAGGACGACAGGATGGCCTTGCAGGATCTTGGAGGCTGCTCACAACGTCGAGGGTGGGCTCCCACAGAGGTCAGTGGTGGGGGGACGTCGTGAGCTTAGATTGGACGAGGTCGGCGATAGGAGTCAAGCATTTCACAGAGAGAATAGGGAGGACGAGGGGAAGAGGACGGGATGTCAATGGAGGTGGCCATGGCAGAGGAGAGGAGAGGAGGCTAGATTGATTTGGATGGTTCATTAGATCCAACGATTCAAATTTAGATGTTAAAAAATTACATCAAAATTTGAATCAGAACTTGGCCCAAGTTTTGAAATTTTTTATCAAATTCATTACGGGAGCAGAACTTGAGAAGTTTTGATCATGTGATGCAAGTTTTTCGAAATGGAGAACTTTAAGTTCTCATTGCCCCTTTTTTTTTTGCTTTTTTTTGTTTCCTTTTTCAATTCTTTATTATATTTTAAAGTAGGTGTTTAGATAAAAACTAAGAACTAAGGATATAATTTATTATTTTATAAAGTATAAAATTATAGTGAATTAAATTATTATTTATTTATTTAGTTAAAATAATTATTTATGAAAGATATTTATATTTATATTTTGAATAATATTTATGTTAGTATTATAATTTATAAAAATAGTTATTATATTAACTAGCCGAATAATATTATATTAATAAATAAAAATTTTATAATTGATTGTGACTTAAGATAAAGTAAAAATAGTTTAATGAATAATATTAAGATTAAATAATAATTAATAATATGTTACTAATTAAATTAAAGAAATAAAATAAAAAAAATAAAAAAAGGAGCATCGAAGATCGCAAAAGTGAGGCGAGGTCCTCCTTCTCTGCGTGCACCGACAATCGCGCAAAGAGGGAGTGCCGCCTCCTCTTTCTTCTGTCGGAGAAGAGAGGGGAGCGCGACCCTCCCAGCCCATCTACGCGTGCGGAGAAGGGGGCGCCCCCTTCCCCCTCTCTTCTCCCTCCAACATTCCATCGCCCGCGAGGGGAGGAAGCATTTTTTTTAAAATTTTAATTATTATATTTTTATTTGATTATTTTATTTTTTTATTAATTTGTTGGCATGGAGTTTGTGTGGCGGTGCCACGTTAGATGCTCTCCTGCATGATGGAGAGAGAGCATCGCCACGTCAATTGATCGAAAAACTGAATATTCCCGATCGGAAGGGCATTCCGTGAAATAAAATTATAAAATGAAAGACATTCGTATTATAAAGTGAAGTTGAAGAATAACACTAGAAAATGATCAAAATTGGAGGACATTTGACGTAATTTACCCTCCAAACATCACACCTAAATTTTTTTACCAAATCAATTAATTTTTTATAACTAATGAAATTTAAAATTCTCAATCCAAAACTATGTTTGTATTCCATTAATTCCATAATTAAATGCATCGTGATTAAAAGAAAAAGCTCCTAAAATTTTGAATGCGCGCGGCTGTGGGCGGCAGACCACCACCAGCCATCGACCTGACATGATCAATGCGGTGCATGTGATGTGGCCCAATGCAAATTTATTCCAGTGAGGAGAGAGAGAGATTGTGAGAGAGAGAGAGAGTGAGGAGAGAGAGAGAGAGACTGTCTGAGTTAAGCAGTGATGTAACGTTACTTGCAGTTGGCGTTTGTCCTATAATTTTCTATCGGCGCATTGAATTGGTCCAATTGGATGCGGAGTTTTAATTGCCATGGGCAGGTGCCCAGCCCAGATGATTTTGATGAGTCCGGCAGTGGAATTGCAGCGTGCAATTAGTAAATGCAATGCTTGTATGTGGGCTGTTCGAGCGTTGCGGCCAGACTTGATGGCAGGCAGAGGTAATCGAATTGGGTTAAATTAATATATTGGATACAGGTGGCGGTCTGGTCGGACCCCATCAGATGCACACACACAATCCAGAATTCAGATCAAGATCTGTGGATGCATCCCAACGTCATTTGCTATTTCAATTTTTTTTTTCAATTTTTAATCATCCTATAACTTCCCTTAATAATTTCTTTTCTGGTCAAAGTCCATTAATGTGCGAGAGATCACAAGTTAAGGTCGGACCAGCTGACGATCCGCCCCGGTTAATTGTGAACCGGCTGCTAGAAAAATTCTCACTGGTTTGAAATCACAGTTTGATGGATTTGAACCGACGGCAAGTGGAAAACCAATTCAATTTTTTTAAAAAAAATTGTAATAAGGGATTGAATTAAAAGAGTAAAATAACAAAAAAAAATAAGGAAATGATAAAAGGAAAAAAATTAAAAATGAAATAAAGATGGAAAAGAGAAGAAAACGATAAAGGTAGGTAGAACAAAATAATGAAATGTAGGTGGGGCAAAATAATAAATGGCAGGTTGGGTAACGAGCAAAAAATAGAAGTAAGGAAGGAGAGGGGAACAGAATATAATAAATGAGATAAGAAATTGTAAAGCATGAGAAGTGAAGGTAGTGAAAGGAAAGAAAATGTGAAAGAAAATTATCACAGTAAGATTTAATTGTAAAGCATGAGATCGACCTGATCCGATCTAATTTAAATCAGATCAAATCAGACTCAATCCAAACTCGATCTGGTCATGGGTTGATCTCACGATTCGATTCTTTTAAAAAAAATATTTAAACTCAATTCTATATTTGATTTTTAAAAAATTAAAATAATTGAAAAAAGCAAGTACAAAAATAATATTTAAATAGTTAGAAAACTTATTTTATACTTTAAAATAAATATTAAATAATATTTTTTTCTATTAATTAAATATAAAATAGTAAGAAAAAATAACAAAAAAAATAATTTTATCCGACCACTCGACCTTAGCCGCTATTTGGATGGAGATTAAAAGGACAAAGGATTAAGTCCATCAGATTAGTCATTTTTTAAAGTTTGCATCGGATTATATGCATTCTTTCTTTTGAAAAGAATACGATAATTATCAACTTTTCACTATTTACAATGTTAATTTTTTTTAAAAATGGCAAGTCTACAATTTGTATTTTTTTTACAAATAAAACATGTGTTTGATTTAACCAGGAAATATCCACGCATTTTCTTGGTTAACCCCCAATCAAACGCTGATCCAAATCGAATCGGATTTGACTGAAGTTATGTCCAAAATAGCACCTGACTAGATTTGTTCAAATTTTAATAGCATTTGCTCCGGACATATTTATAACATCTTAACCAAATTTGGGTGGGGAGTGATGGGCAAAACCATCCCAATTCTAATGTTCCTATGAGGTGTGTTTGGATGAGGACAAAACATCCGAACAATTGAATGTTCTGCCAAACACACCCGCGAGTTGAGGTGGGACCCGCACAATTTTTTGTTCTGCTCAACGATGAATGTTTCCGAACCGAAGTTCTTGCTCGCGGCAAGAACTTCGGATTGTTCGCGATGGCTAGCAAACAACATTGATTCCCACGCCGCTCGTTGGGAAAAGACCGATGTCTTCCTCATTTCGCACTCGCCCCCTGCGCAGCTCTCGTCCGCTTCGCATTTCGCTCTTCGCCGGCAGCTGCAGGAGATGCCGCCGGTTGCTTGAAGATCGATCTGTGACCCCGGACGACACGGCGAAACGACGAAGATCGTGGTCGCAGGTTAGTCCTCTCACTGGCGTCTTTCGTTCGTTGCAGATCCTAATTTTGTTTTCCATCAAGAAGATTTTTCCACGTCGTCTTTTGAAATATCTACCGCCGGTCGATTTCTTGGCCGCAACGTCTGTCGTCGAACATTTTTATTGCCTTTCCCGAGTGGCCTTGGTGTAGGCCAACGTTTCTATTTCTCAGATCTATGATTTGGCTCGCCGTCGGCCGTTGTTCATCTTCACGAAAATGTTTGCTCGCCGGCTACCTAGGGGTTTTCGGATCATTTGGTAGATGCCTGATTTTTGAACGAAGTTTCACGATCCGTGCTTTCCTGATTTAGGGTTTCCGGATCGCAATTGGGTCTTCCATTTTTTTGGAGCCGTAGAACATGATTTCGACCCCTTTTGTGTTCTAAGTTCCACACACTTTTCAAAATTTCTTCATTCTTCGTACGCATTACAACTAATCAAACGTTGCATTTTTTGCCGGCGAAACGGAAATACCGGCACATTTTGATTGACTTTGAGGAACTAGTCACCATAACCGCCATATTTTGAGGCATACTACTTCCGGATTATGTTCTTCCAATAAATTTATACAATTTCATAACCAATATATGATATTTATTTTGCAAAAAACACCAAACTAAATTTACGAAATTGTTCTTTCTTTTTATAAATGCATAACGCTCCTCAGTACTAGTGGAAAAAAAAGTGGGGTTAGGATGAGTGACAAATCATATCTTAGTTAGATATAATAATTTTAGTTACAAATTTTAGATATTATTTTCATTCTTCAACAAGATAACAATAGGTGTCGAAAATTTTTGAATGTTATCATATTTTTTTCAAAGGTGGATAAAAAGCTGAACAAGTTTGATATAAAGCAATTACATGACAATTAATTCATCCTCTTATAAGCGGCATGCAACTTTTTCTCTTTTATTTTTATTCTTTTATATGCTTGAATTTAGTTTACAGATGTAGGTAAAATGCTCATGTCTGTGTTCATAATTTAACACTGTGTCATGTGCAAGTAGAGTCCTCTGTCTATGAATCAAGTAGAGTCCTCTTGTGTGAATGCAAATCGTCAAAATAAAATCCATGGCACACATAGATTTGAAGTATGGAATTATGGATATATGTCACATTTATTCCTGTGACTTTCTTTTCTATTTTCCTCCCAGATGTTGCATAATCTGGTTCCTCAAGTGACATTTATGCTTCTTCTGTGTCATTGTCATTACTTAGTTTACTATTTTGTTCTGTGTCATTGTTATTACTTAGTTTACTAGCAAACAACATTCGTAGAAGAGCTTAGATGAGTTATACGATGACTTGTGGACATTGTTGTCATGATGCTATATTAACGTATCTCTTTTAATGTCTCTCATTTGGGCAGGTAAGACGAGAGAAAATAGGGATCCCGCGGTGCCCTTCCACGATGAGTTCCCTGCCAGCAACATCCGCCGAGGTAATTTCGTAATGCCAAAGCGACCTCTCTTGTCCTATGATTCTGTAATAGTAGTGAAGTTAATGATAATGTAGCTTCTTCCCTAGGCATGAGATGTTTGTCTTTTCTGTTGTCTTCTGCTGATGACATATCTTTATAAATTATAATGTACATCTACCAATTGTTTGCAACGTGTTTACTATGTTCACTCTACCAATTGCTACGTATTCCATAGATACATGCCGAGGCCATTTTAGTAATAGACTTCAACCTTATCAAGGACTGCAGGATCTTTGTAACTAACTTGCAAAAACTTCAACCTTAACAAGGAATGCAGGTTCTTAGTAATAGAACACGAGTAGTATTTTACTTCACCCTTGTAGTCCGACACAAAGAAATCCCAATACTTCCACAAAATAGGGAGTCTAGCAAAGTTTTGCTATCATCCTTGATTTTATCCAACAGAATATACGACCTTAATAAGAAAATATTATCGTGCAACTAGTATGCTATTGGCCATCTTTTACAATTCTCTTTCATTGCTCTTCCCTAGACAGCAATGAGTTTCACAAAAGGAAAAGAGAAGATGGTGTCCTCTTCGGATAAGGCAAGATCTAGCCACTAGTCGGGTAATATGGATTCCTACTTCGTAGGGATGATGTTGCAGGAAAATGTTGATGGTTTCTTTAGGAGTAACACCTTCGCACCGGAAGTATGGAAAAGAATGTGTAACAGGTTCAACGAACACTTTCGCGAGAGGATGATAGTTGAGCACATGAAAAACCATCTAAAGGTGATGAAAGGAACTTCGAGTTGTGTAGAATTCTAGCCAACAAGAGTGGATGGGGTTGGAATCCGAAAAAATACATGCCCGAGCCACCGGAAGAGGGAATGTGGGATGAGGTCATTGCGGTAAGTACTAATTCAGTTCATAAATGCGCACTCTCCTTTGGTCTAGAGATGTACTGACACTATTTGTTTTGCTGTGATAGGGGAACAAAGACTACGCAAGGGTGAAAAACAAACGATTCCTACATTATGATGATTTCGTCTTCATGTTCGCAAAGAACACAGCCACGGGGAAGGGGACCTGTACGACCGCGAAGTTAGTAGACTTAGAAGAAGAACAAGATAGCTCCGACGACAACATTATCAATATGACCATAGTCAAACTGAAGGACCACAAGAGAATGATCCTAACCCGTGGGAATCAGCTTCGTATGAAACCACATCTTCCGGAAAGAGAAATAGATCCGGATCCACTCCAGTTTCATCGAAGAAGAAGAAGAAGAAACCTACGAGGGATGTGGATTGGGTGGCACAAGAGTTAGCCATGAAGAAGTTACATCTGATGGAAGAAATGCTGGTGCTAAAGAATAAAAAACATGGGGCTGTAGATGCTTGTTGGGCGAAGTTGGAGGCTAGGATGCCCAACCTTCCTCCACATGTGAAGCTCGCTGTCGCGGATGCATTGAAGGAAAAAAAGGAGTTATGGACTTTCATGCAATGTGATGACCACATGCTTGAAGCTTGGATAGCGAGAAAAGTGTCCGAGTACTACATTCTACCACCTCCCCCACCGTTGGCAGTTGGTTTGACACCTTTTGGTGCTGAGCAAGGGATGTTGAATGTACCATTTGGGCCAGCACCTTTTGCGAGTGCCGTCACTTATGCATCGCCCCCACCAATCCATGTAGCAGACGTCCGTGCACCTTTCTCCGGAGCAAGTGTCATGGGAAACCCTTTTCCAACTTTCCCAAGCGTGCCATCTCCGCTCAACGTCTCCAACCCTTACTTCAGTCCCAGCAAACTTGTAAGGCCTGCCGAATCCCCCAAACACGGTACCCTCTCGTTGTTTCACACCTGTAAGATCCAGTGGGGCCAGGGCTAACTCGAGCGACACGGAGTAGTATCTTTTGTTTCTTGTTGTAGACGTTTGTCATTAACGGTATGTACTTTTGTCCGCACGAGTCGTGCATCTTAGTGTAACTGAAGGACTATTATGATGTCGTTAGTGGTATGTACTCTACTTCCCAAGTAAGAGTATTATGATGTGTTTTCGAATTTGGTATACTATGTATTATTCCGTGACTGAAGATTTTGCTGTCTTAAACTATTTTAGATGAATCTGAATTATTTTAGTGGTCTGTACTCTAATATGTTTTGCTTTGTCTTGCCTCTATTCTATTTTTCACTTTCCACATTATGTTGTGCTAGATGAATCTTGACGAGATGAGGGATTTATTGGTTGAGGATGAATTGTTTGAGGATGACACTACTTCCTGCCTAGGTTACTCTTCCTCAGCTACGACCTTTGTAGCGTTCCGAGGATGCCGTGTAGAACACGGCCATTCATTGGCGATCAGGCAGTTAACGAGATGTTGAATGGACACCCGAAAAGAGGCTACCATCATTTCAGGTTGAAGAACACAGTCTTTTTGATGTTTGAGGAGCTGCTTGTCTCGCGAGGGCTCCTTGCGTCGACAAAGCATGTAAGCACGAGGGAACAACTAGCCATTTTCTTATTTGTTGTTCACCGTGACGAGACAAATAGAGACATGTAGGAGGAGTTCCAGCACTCCGGTGAAACGATATCATGCCACTTTCGGAATGTCCTAAAAGCAATATGTTCACTATGTGAGGAGTTCATTGGGTTACCTGGTGCAGATGTCGGCGTCCATCCATGAGTGCGGGACTCCTACAGATTTTATCCATACTTTGCGGTAAATTGCTCTTCATATAACTACAAGAAAATTGGGAATTAGCGACTCAACATAGGAGACGCTAGGGAGGCGCTATTACGTCTCCGTTGCGAAGCGCGTCGCTTTAAAGTCTACCTAGCGTCTCAATATTGCGACGTTGAAAATCGGTGGCTAGTGGCGTCTCATAGAGTCAAAGAAACTGAGACGCAACTAGCGCCCCTTGTTGATGCTATATCGACGTTACTAAGATGCTACCTTTGGGGCTGTGCGAAGCAGAGGTGCGTCGCTCAGTCGATGCGCAAGGGGCGCTCGTCCTGGCGCCCACGTGTCGCTACTTTAGGCGCTAGGAGGGCGCCAAATTGACGCAAATATTATCGTGCACGCGTCATCAATGAGACGCTCAGAGGGTGCTAAGTGCGATATATTTATAGACGCGTCGACCTGTATTGCGACGCCAATGAGACGCAAAGGAGACGCTACTTGCACATTTTTTTACCCATCCCAGTCTCATTTTTCCCTTCCCACACCCATACAATTTATAATGCATCTCAAAATGCATTGATATTCATCACAGGCAATATAAAAGCATCACAGGTAATATAAAACCATCAAAGGCATAATATATAACATAAGAATATGAAAACTACTAAACCAAACTAACAAACTATGTGTATGTGTAAGTCTATAAGTAACAAATGCATAGTTTGTTTTCTATCCTAGGTTTGGGAGTTATTGTTATCATTCTGGACATTCGACCCAGACGTGCTCGGTCCATGGCCTCGCGGGGATGGATTCTGCGTCGGGAAAAATCCCTGAATCACCTACAATAGAGGAGCTAACTGTTGCGACAACTGCTGCGACACCTGCTGCGATATCTGCGCCGATAACTACTACGATAGCTGTTGTGATAGCTGCGTCATATCAGGTGCAGCGGATGAGCTCGGAGCAGAGGCACCTCCTGCATATCCTCCGATCCTCCTAGGTATCTGAGCGGCTGTGCCGAGGCCACGCAAGTATCCCCTCGTGTCGTGCCGATCATCTCCTCCCAAACAACAGGGTCATCTACGAAATAGAAAAAATATACAATCATATAATATATAAATTATATATCAAGAAACACATAAATTAAAAACATGACTAAACCAACGAAGAAACATTACCTGGTGGCTGAGTACTCGGATCATCTCCATACTTTTCAGTCATTTTCGCATTATACTCATCCTATAAAATTTAAACATTATGTATTTCAAAAATAGTGCAACAACCAAATGACCATATCATGAGACTTACCAGAAGCCTACGAGCAGTGGGCATGACTAAGTCATTCGTCTTTCGACTCTTATGCCTGACCTCATAGACCACACGAAAGTCTACGGGACCGCCTTCTTTCTCCTCCTACAATAAAGTTTCAAATTTGATAACATAAGTATAAGTCAAAAGTTTGATAAATTGAATTTATATGTAAATTATCATGCGCCGTCGATGCTCGTCAAATCCCATCGATCCCCTATGTGGATGTGGACCTCGGGCTTCGAAAGACGGTTAACTCTTGCCTTTTTCGACTTCCTTTGTCATCGTTCATCCATCCTTTTATGAACATCAAATACTTACACTTTCAAAAAACTATAATTTTCATAAAAATAATGTAAAAGTATACATACTTACCACTTCCTACAGAGGGACTCCCAAACTGAGCGCCTAATATGTCTTGGGCATCTTTGTATGCCCTGCTCCAAAGTGAGCTCGACGGACGTGACGACCTTGCGAAACTTGTTTAATCAATTTCGGAGGCGTTTCACAGCGACATCCTCAAAAGCTCTCTGGATCATCCCTAAACTAAGATCCGGATGAAACTGATTTGCCTCCTACAAATAGAACGTTAAAACTTAGTAATTTTAAAATAAATATAAATCGAATTATGTAACCCAAATAGAAGATCATACCGTAAAGGCTCGAAACATGTCATCTTGCACTTGAATCGGGACATCTTTCCAGGATCCCGCCCCTTCCGGCAAGTGGGAAAGAACGAGAGCACTGACATCCCGCACGGTACTAGCGGGTATGAAAGTGGTCATGCCAATTACAAAGAAGAATTAATTTTCAATGATAAGCAAAACTATAACAAAATTTGTACAACTTATTTAACTTACGATCGAGCAATATTATTCACAGTGACCACCCCATTATCGTGTAACCCCTCTTCATCACTCGAAGATGAATCATCATCTGGTATAGCTGGGGTAGGTTGTGAAGGTCCGACATCAGCTACGGGCCCTAATACATAATAAATCATTAGTGTCATACCAAATTAAGATTGTGATAATTGATAGATGTACAGTAATGTTCTCACCTAGATTGATGTGTACCGCATGATCAGTAGCAGTCCGCTCGTCTGAATGAATTGAGTCAGGTGCTTGTGCTATCGGCGGCGTAGCAACTGACATTATTAAAAAATAATTAATATAATTAATTGAGAAATGTCAATAACAATAAATATATCACCTGACGTAAGATGTCGCTCGCCAACGCTAGAATGTGGTGAAGCGTCTGGTATTCTCGACGGTGGCGGTGGGGTAGCAACTGCCATCATAAGAAAATATATAAAATTTGGCTCCTACATAAAATTAAGTGATATACAAAAAATAACCTGGTGTGACATGACGATCGTGGTCATGTGATCGAGACGTATCGACTACGTTCCCCATCGACGGTGGAGCAACTGTCACAAAAGCAAAATAATTAAAAAACTCTATCTCCTATTGTCTATTGCCTACAATGTGTCACGTACCTGGAGTGATACGCTGAGCAAACTCACCAATGGATCACCTACTATGTGACGATCCGGCTACGTGCCCCGTCGGCGATGGAGGAACTGATATTATTAAAAAAGGAATTTAACTATTAAATCACTATAAATAAGTAGCTCATAATAAAAATATTACCTGGTGATTGTGATGACTGACTCATCTGGAGTGAACGCCTGAAAGAGCGAGATGACCCAGATGCTCGACCCTTAGTAACCATGACTGAAAGAAAAGAAAGAAACTTCTCTTATTATCGGTAACCATATATAACTTTAGAAAAAAAAAGTAAAAAAGCTTATGTCATTAGAATAATTATGGGATTCATTCGCTTGTTTCGTATTCTGATTCATTTTCATCACCGTCGCTATAATCTTGGTTCGAGTCATCATCACTGAAATTATCGAAGTTCACATCCAAGAGGTCATTTGAATTGAACTCTTCCATTGGCTCAGCGTAATCGACCAATTGAAAATTCTCAACTCCATCGGCCACATCAATCGTCTCATTCACTCTATCTTCTTGATAGTAATCATTCATGGGCACATCGTTGTGTACGGATGATGTTTCATTCTCCTCTATCATTGTTTTTGCTAAGAATAGTCTACTCCCCACCTTGCATGACGCCCACCATTCATCATTGGTTCTTTTCGATGGATACTTAGTGTAGTACACTTGTTGTGCTTGTTCCGCCTATACGAATGGATCGTATGACTGAAATCTCGATCGAGGGTTAATATCCACCAATTTAAACTTTTGATCGATCCGAACTCCTTTCTCTAGATCGAACCAACGACATTTTAGCACCACGACTTTGTTAGATTTTTTCAAATAAGATAATTATAAGATATCTTCTATAACACCGTAGTAATTAAAGTCGTCGTTCCCGTACATGCTTCCTAGAACACATATGCCGCTATTAATAGTTAAACGTTGTCGGCTATATTCTTCTGTATGGAACCGATATCCATTGACTATGACGCCGCAGTAGCTAAGAACTTGTTTCTTCAGGCCATGTCCGAGATCTCGTATTTTGTTTTCTATGACTGAGCCATTAATAACCTATAAGAAAAATAACTAAAAACTTTATTAAAAGTTATGAACTTATAACAATTAAGAACAAGCGAAAAGATTTCTCACTTCACATCTCAACCAATCGGCAAAATGTTCGTCTCGTAGTTTCAAAAATTCATCGTTTGAAACTAACTGATTGATTTCTCGCTGTTGTTCTTCGAATTTCCTGAATTCATAGTTTTCAATTAATACAATCATATAGCAACAATTAGCTTTAAATTATATAACAAATTAGAACAAATTGCCTTACTCGAGATACGGCGTCACTTCGCTATAATTTGCAAGAACATAATTCTCAACGGCGGTAAGATTTCTGTCATTCAAGATAACTTTGCGTCCTGCACCAAGAAGTCGACATGGGTACTTGAAGATGGATAGAATATTCATGTCAACTTCTCATTCACCATCATCATCGTTTCTTGGAACTTGAGTGTGTCGTGATTGTATGTGTGGCTCAAAGTATTTTGAAGTGAAGTTTGACACCTCCTCAATGAAATATGCTTCACATATGGAGCCTTCAATTTTTACATTATTCTTCGCCTTCCTTTTCAAATATAACATGCACCTTTCGAAAGGATACATCCATCGATACTGAACCAGACCAGAAATTTTTGTTTCATATGGAAGATGTACAATCAAATGTTCCATCACATCAAAGAAAGAATATGGAAATATCTTCTCAGCCTTGCACACGGTAATTACAATAGAAGCCTCTAACCGAGATATGTCTTCTTTCCGAACGATGGATGCACAAAGTTCTTTAAAGAACATAGACAATTCTGTTAAAACCTCCCAAATGGCCTTTGGCAAAAGTTCTTTAAAGGCAATTGGAAGCAGCCTTTGCATAAAAATATGACAATCATGACTCTTCATCCTGTGTATTTTCCCATTGTCCAAGTTAAAATAACGAGATATGTTTGATACATATCCGTCGGGAAAATTCAATTGCTTTACCCATTCGAAAACCACTTTTCTTTGATCATTGCTCAAGACATAAGTAGCTTTTGGCTTTTTGCATTTACCATTTTGAAGATGAATGATATTTAACTCTGGTCTTTTGCGTATTAATTTCATGTCTTCGCGAGCATGTATGTTATCTTTTCTTCTTTCTTTAACATCCATAATAGTGTTGAAGATGTTGTCAAATACGTTCTTCTCCACATGCATTACGTCCAAGTTATGACGTACCAAGTTTGAAGACCAATAAGGCAACTCCCAAAAAATACTTCTTTTCTTCCAATTATGTTCACTTCCAAACCCAATTTGCTTATAACTACCGGCCTTCAGTCCGAATGAGACATCACTAAGCTTGTTTACTTGCTCTAGCAATTCCTCTCCTGTCAAATGAATTGGACACAAAGTGTTCTCGGATGTATTCTTTTTAAATGAGTTTCGATCACGGCGCATCGAATTCTCCAATGGCAAAAACATCCTATGACAATCAAACCAGCAAACTTTCCTATAATTTTTCAAATAAAAGGATTTCGTATTCTTTCCACATATGGGACAAGCAAGTTTTCCTTTTGTACTCCAACCACTCAACATTCCATATGCCGAAAAATCACTTATGGTCCATATTAATGCGACTCTCATAATGAAATTTTGCTTTTTAGATTTGTCATAAGTAACCACACCATCCTCCCACAACATCTTGAGTTCGTCAATCAAAGGTCTTAAGTAAACATCTAAACTTTTACCAGGAGATCGAGGACTCGGGATGATACAGGTAAGCAATATATTCTCTCGTCTCATACACATGCTTGGAGGCAAATTATACGGTGTCACAAAAACAGGCCAACATGAATAAGCTGTACTCGATGAGCCAAATGGGTTGAAGCCATCGGTGAAAAGTCCTAATCTAACATTGCATGATTTTGCAGAAAAATCCGGATGAAGTGCATCAAATCGTCTCCATGCCTCTGCATCCGAATGATGTGTAATTGAATTTGGATCTTCACGTGCCCCTTCTCTGTGCCACCTCATAAATGATGCAATTTTTTCAGAAAAAAATAGTCATTGTAATCTTGGAACAATAGGAAAGTATCTAAATATTGCATTTGCCACATTTTTTTCGAACTTTGAGAATTCTTTTTTGGCTTGAATCTGGGCTCGCCACAAATAGAACAACTCATAAGTGAGTTGTTTTCCTTGTAGTACAACATGCAATGATTGCAGCATGCATCAATCTTCTGATATTCCAACTCTAAATCCCTCATCAACCGTTTGCACTTGTAAAAATTTCTCGATAATTTTTCGGAAAGTGGAAGCATACTCTTAATAATGGCAAGCATCCGGTCAAAATAACTTTCGCTCATATTAAATTTTGATTTTAAGTTCATTAGTTGTGCCACTGCAGAAAGTGTAGTTTGCTTCATGCATCTATCCCATAAAGGTTCATCTGTCTCTTCGAGAAGATTATAAAACTTAGAAGCCGAAGGATTCGGGTCTTCTTCAATCGATGTTTCGCCAACATTTTCTCCTAACATTGCATCTCGTATCATGTCCTTGTACAGATTGCTCGAGTCACCCACAACGGTATCTACATTACTTGTTTCTTTAGCCCATCTTTCTTCGTCATGAAAGAACCAATTGGTGTATGTAAGTAAGAAACCGTTGTAATATAAATCCTTCTGCACATCATATCTTATTTTCCACTGATAACATTTGCACTTCCGGCATGGACATAAGATTTCGCCATATGAAGAAGCAACACCTTTATTTTGATATGTCACATTAATGAATTCATCAACACCATTCTTATATTCTTCAGTTATGACGCCATGTTTATCCTTTCAATAACGAATCCAACTATGATCTGGCTTTGTCATTTCTATAACGAACAACATTAAACCATATGTCAATAAATTCGTGTACTTGAAATGTGTGATTTTGAACTTACAAATTAAGTCCAAAATCACATGCTTCAAGTACTACATTGTCCAATCGTAATCTCATTTTATCACCAAGAATGTGGAAGTACATGAATTTATTCATAAGTTAACTTAACTTAAGTAATACTTAACTTAAGTACTACTTAACTTAATTCATAACATGAATAAGTAATACTTAACTTAAGTAATACTTAGCTTAAGTACTACTTAACTTAATTCATAACATGAATAAGTAATACTTAACTTAAGTAATACTTAACTTAATTCCTAAGATATTATACTTAATATTATACTTAATAAGTAATACTAACTTGATCCAAAGAGATGATAATTAACTTAAGTACTACTTAATTTAACATGAATAAGTAATACTTAACTTAACATGAATAATAACATGAAAAGTTAACTTAATTTAACTTCATGCATTAATAATTAACTTAATTTACATAGTGGCGGGCTAGTACCTTCTTAACCGGAGGACGGTGAAGGGCGAAGGGCGGCCGAGACGGCGATGGGCAGTGGCGGCGGAGGCGACCCGCGATCAAGGGCGAGACGGCGGTGGAGGGAGGACACGGCGGAGGGCGGATGAGGCGACGGTGGAGGCGACCCGCGATCAAGGGCGAGCGTCGGGGAGGCGAACGACGTGGCGGTGGAGGCTGACGGCGCGACGACGGTGAAGGCGGACGACGCGGCAGCAGAGGTGACCCGCGGTGGAGGGCGGACGAGGCGGCGGTGGAGGCGACCCGCGGTCGAGGGCGGGCGTCGGGGAGGCGGATGACGCGGCGGCGAAGACGGACGACGCGGCGGTGGACGCCAAGGGCGGCGGTGGAGACGGACGACGCGGCGGCGGAGGCGACCCGCGGTGGAGGGCGAGCGTCGGGGAGGCGGACGACGCAGCGGCGGAGGCAACCCGCAGTGGAGGAGAATGGCGAATGGTGGTCGAATGCCGGTCGAATGGCGAATGGTGAATGGCGGTCCAAGGGCGGCGGAGGCGAATGGCGGTCGAATGCCAAGGGCGTCGGGGAGGCTGTCGAATGCGGAGGGCGGCAGAGGCGAACGGCGATGGAGGCGAAGGGCGACGGCAGCGGTGGAGGGCGGTCATCGGGCGTCGGACGTCGGGCGAAGGCCGGAGGCGACAGTGGAGGGCATCGGAGGTCGGGCGTTGAAGGTTGGGCGACGAGCGCTGGAGGTCGGGCATCGGGGCGCGTCGGGCATCGGGCGTCGGGCGATGATAAATAGCAAAAAGTGAAAATGAAGAAGAGAAGTTAGGGATTTAAGTAATTTTTAGCGTCGCAAAATAATGAGACGCTACGTAGACGCCATGTAGGCGCCGACACTATCACAATTCGGTTAGCACGGTGATATAGAGAAGCTAATGTGTCGCTAAGACAACGTAGCGACACCATCGCTTCGTCAGGACATCTCAATTGTGTAGCGTCTCATTATCACGACGCCATTGAGATGCTCAATAAAAGTTTTTTCAAATTTTCTTAGTATGCATGTAATTTTATTTATCAATGTAACGTCTCATCGCATTATGCTCCGTTTCAATTGTTTTATTTTCTTCTCATAATCTATCATGTATGTATACAAAATTATAAATATGTATATGTAATATATGCGTACGTATATATATGTCTACATGTGAGAGATTAAGTTACAATAATGTGTTTCGTCTATATATATTATAAATATATATGCGTATGTATATGTCCATACATGTGCGAGTCATATATATATAGATAACATGTATATGTATACGTATTTGAAGTGAATATATATATGTGTATTTGTTTATATGTGTCAGATTATGTTATAATAATATGTATATATGCACTTATTATATATAAATATCAGCATATACGCGTATTTATATGTCTATATGTGCCCGATTGAGCGAGGGGTAAAAAGTCGGCTTAGGAGGCGCACTATAGATGCCATTGAGTCGTTAGTTTCATTTAGCGACAAAGTAGCGCCGAACTAACGTCTAAAATCACATGGCATCTCGAACATGCGACGCAAGAGAGACGACCATAGTGTCACTATAGCGTCGACGAAATCTGCGGCTCTCGTTAAACGCTAGGTAGACACTATTGAGTGTCTACTGTGACACTATGTAATTAATACATATATATATGTTGATATTATGATATTGATAATATGTTGATAATTGTGTAATTAATACTAATATAATATTTAATGAATTTATAGTATATTTAATATAGTATTTAAATATATACAGTAGCATCTCATTAGTGTCTCCTTTGTTTGAGACGCCATATATAAAGCGTCTCTTTAGAGTCTTCAGACATGAGACGCTAGTGTCTCGTCTAAAGTACTTTAGAGTCTTTAGACATGAGACGCTAGTGGTCGACGACAGAACGACGCTAGTGGTCGACGACAGAACGACGCTAGGTGCTGCCACATATTTGTGGTTCATGGCGCGAAATAATAGCGTCTACGTAGCGTCTCGATTGCGCTTAACGTCAACCTACTGAATAGCTAAGAAGACGCATAATTAAGATTATGCATAATTAAGATATTATATATATTATATGTATAGATAACATAAATAATATAGGTAACAAATTATATATTTAGGAACACTCTTATCATGTAAAAATACATATATATATATTTATAATCGTGTAATTAATACATATATATGTTAATATTATGCTATTGATAATATGTTAATAATTGTGTAATTAATACTAATATAATATTTAATGAATTTATTAATTGACATATAGTACATATAATATAATGTGTAAATATATAAGGTAGCGTCTCATTAGTGTCTCCGTCCATTGAGACGCCATATAGCATCTCTTTAGAGTCTTCAGACGTGAGACGCTAGTTTCGTGTCTAACGTTGTCGACGCCAGAATGGCGCTAGGTGCTGCCGCGCATTTGCGGTTCGTCGCGCGAAATCATAGCGTCTACGTAGCATCTCGATTGCGCTACATTTAACATCAACTCGCTGAGTAGCTAAGAAGATATGAATGAGACGCTATCGAGAGGCAAGTGGCGTCTGATTCTCGTGACGCTAAGTAGACGCAATGGAGGCGCTAGTGGCATCTTTATAGCGTCACTGTGTTTGGAAGCGCTACATTGCGTCGCTAATCACCAATTTTCTTGTAGTGATACTTTGCATTTTATTTTCATTTTTTGGATACACAATTTACTTGCATTTTTCCTACATTTGTCGTAGAATGTGCTCGGTGCCATCAACGAGACCCACATACCCGCTCACATGAAAAAGTCAAATGCAGTACTATATCAGAATCGTAAGGGATTCCTTTCACAGAACATGATGGCAGCAGCAGCCTTCGATCACACTTTTCTCTTTGTATGCACTGGTTGGGAGGGCTCCGTCGGCGATATGAAGATTTTGCGTTAATGCTTGGAGAGGAATGAATTTCGTGTGTCTGATGGTATAATTATGTAGACTACATTCCCAAAATACCTCTTTCCATTTCACTATTTAGTTGTCATAACTCTATTTCACATGCCCGACATAGGAAAGTACTATCTTATAGATTTCGGCTACGCAAACTCCGATAAGTTCATAGCACCGTATCGAGGTGGGAGGTACCATATGAGGACCTTTACAGAGAACACCCCAGCAGGTCGATATCACGATGCGAAGGATATTTTCAATCATAGACATGCGCAATTGCAAAACTGTGTGGAGAAGTCCTTCGGAATTTTTAAAAAGAGGTTTAGGTTGCTTCGTAGCCCCATCCAGTATCCATTGAAGCTACAGAAGTATATCGTCATCGCCTGTTGCGTCATTTACAATTTTGTAAGGCGTCATGCCGGGGACGACAAATACTTCAACATGACAATTTTGCCGGAACCAGAAGCGGTACGTGCGGGTGACCTGCTGCCATCTATGCCCGTCTCTACGTCTGAGAAAACCAGAGGGGACATGATGCGGGATGGGATAGCTTCTAGGATTTGGGCTGATCATCGGAGGCGTAGAGATAAGAATTATGTTTAAAAATGTTGTACTAATATTACTTTTCTGTAGCTACATCATATTGATCCATATGGTACTTACGCTTACACAGCCTTTTCACATATATTGATCCATGTAACTACATCATATTCAAGCTACTTACTTGTGAACTTTCGTTATAGTAGACCTAGTAGATGATTTCGTTATAGCATCTTGTAGTCTCTTTTTGAAATTGTGTTTCCTTCTCTTTTATTCCTCTCTCCTGTATTATCTTAATATTGTGTCATCTAGTGGGACTTCATGTTTCTTTGTACTTTGCATTCCAATTATGTGAATAACACAAGACACTTGTGGACTTTCGTTGCATTACCACTCATTCTTTCATGTGCTTTCGTTGATGTATTACTTTGTTTGCTGTGATGTTGAAATTGCAGGACCTAAAGACGCTGAGAGTTAGCATGTCAACGAGAAAATTTTATGTTATCTACGAAGGTCGCAATACCGGCATATTTGACACGTGGGCAGATTGTCAAGCACAAGTGCTGGGTTATCGTGGTTGCGCGTATAAAAAATTCGATAGCTACGATGCCGCCTTTTCTTCTTTGCAGAGTTACTTTAGTATGCGCTCTTCTAGGCCAGTTACTGATTTCTCTATGGAGTCTGCTTCGCACGGGGTTATTGAAGCCGAGAACAGAGCCTCTTCCGTGAACTGCATATGCAATCGTAGGGTTAATACGTTGCTGCTAGCGCTTGAATTGCTGCATATGCAATTGAGTGACTGAAGTTTTCGAAATGCTGTGGTATTTCTCTTTTGCATACTTAAAACTGATGTGGGACTCTGATGTTGTAAGACTAGAATGTTGTGATGTGCAAGTGTTTGCGACAGTGTATTAGTACTCGAACCTACTTAGTAGGGGTACTTGTTGCTTATTTTACTTTTGTTAAGGAGCCTATTTTAAGATGCTCGGCTCTCTTATTATGACTCACGTTGTCAGGGTATATTTTATGCTTGATTGGGATGGTTGTGTGTGTTACCGGTCAGTGTTTACTATACAGTTTTGGATGTAAGATATGTTTGAGACACAGATTGCTTTCTTTTCTCATGCCTCTTTTGGAGGGTTTTATTTATGTGTGTGTACTGCTATTCATATGTGCAATGCTGTATTCGCACCGTTCGCGGCATTTTTGACATTGGCAACGAGTATTGCTATACCTGTAATTATATCATCTTGTAGTTTAATATTGCTGTGATCTTGGCGTTTAGTTTCTTGTGGTCGCTTCTTAAAATTGTGTTTGCCTTCTCTCTCCCAACACTTTGTTTTTTCCACGCACAGTAATGTTTTAGCGCTTGTTAGTTTTTCTCTCCCGCGTTTAACCGCCGGAACTCTCTCCAAACGTCCCCTCAGAACAAAATCGAATTAGCCAGTCAAATCAAACGAAAAGTTCTTCTATCTATGAGAACTTTGCCAAACGCCTGAATCGAAGTTTGACGTCAATTCCTTGAGTTCGCGAGAACTACAAATCCATAGTTCTCGCTCTGCCAAACACACCCATCATGTATGGAATGTTGTTACCAGTAATCTTTTTACATTACTAATAATATGAACTTAAATTATTTAGATCTACCACATTATCTTACTGATTTTATTTTAATTTGTAGGCCGTCTATGGATATTACCTATGAACGAGAATCCACATTATGTCCATTCAAATTGTCACTTTTTATTCTTTTTTCTAATTTTGTCCTTTCCAATCTCAAACAAATAAATAACATAGAAAATACGTAATGTAACAATAATAAAAATATTATTAACATTATCACGATCATAATTAACAATATTAATTTACTTAAATTATCATTCCATTACTATTCACATAAAAATAACATTATTAGTTATTATTTGAATATTATATATTACAATTATTTTTATTTAAAATATATAAAATATTAATAATTATATTTATTTATTTTTAAAATTTTTATTTGAATTTTTAGCTGAATTATATAAACTTTAACTTGACATTAATGATAAAGAATATTTGAATAAAAAATATAACATTATCTAATAATTTTTTATAAGTAAATAATGTTATATGAATTGCTGAATTGTACATAGTAAATAAGACTATGTACATTATTAATAATTTAATAAGGGACAATCAAATATAGATGGCTAGGTAATGAGGAAAGGGAACATAAAAAAATGCCTTCTATACTATGGTTGTATTTGGTTAGGAACAAAATGTTAGAACTTCATGAAATTTTTCAAACAAGATGCAAAGTTCTTGTCGGGTTCACTGGGATTTTGGTTCCTGTCAAACAGCAAGTTCTCTTACCTGGGGTCAGAACTTATGATTGCGTTTGGTTGGAAATATTTCGAGAGAACATTGCGAAATATTTCCAAACAACCATCGTGACGGGAACATTAAAAGTTCTCATCACGTGACTTTGACGAGAACTAAAAGTTCTCGTCAAAAGTTCTTGTCGAAGGCAAGAATTTTTTTTTAACTTCTCCACCGCATTCTTTGACTTTTTTAATTTCATTTATTTTTTAATTATTTTATAATGTATGCATATATAAAATTTAGAATAAATTAATACATTATTAGGGATATTATAACATAATTTATTAAATATTATTAATTAAAAATTATAAAATAATTAGTTCTAGTAATTAATAAATATTTTATTAATTAAACTATTCAATTATTTTTTTAAAAAAATATATTATATTTGGATCTTAAAATGTATGTAAATTATAATATTAATAATATTTAATCAAAATAATATTAATAATATAACGATTTATGTCAAATATAATATTAATAACATATTCTTATTTATTATACTTTATACCTCATAAAATAATAAATTATATTCTTAGTTCTCCTTTTTTATCCAAACACCCACTAAAACGTATCCATCACATCAACTTTTTAAATACTCATCATTACACTTTTTCATCCAAACATCAACCCAAATTTTTTTATCAAAATCAATTAGTTCTCGAGAACTAATGTTCTCTCAAAATTTCCGTACCAAACGCAGCCAAGTGCACGTGAATTCTCTCGTAACCCATGCACCAAAATGTCTCGTCAATCTCTTAAGTTGTATCAACACCAAAACTTTATCCAAATGACTGATATGAACTTCTATGTCACATCATTAGAGTTCCGGGAATTAAAATTCTCAAATTCCAATCGGGTCAAACACAGTTAATAAAAAATTAATAATTACTATAAAATCCAATAAATTTCTTTGATCTGCTCTTCAAAATTCATTGAGAAGGGCAGCATGAGGTGGTCACACGAATAGAGAAATATGAAGTTCAATTGACGGCAAGCTATTAAATTTGATTTCACTAATACCAACACCAAGTTCAATTGATGGCCCCCAACAAAACCCAGCAAACAACATAAAAAAAACTAAGTAAATAAGTCCTCACGAAGGAATTGCATGCGCAATGCATTTGCTGACATTGTTGTCATTCTCTAGTTCACTTCCTGATTAAAATCAACATCGCCTGTCAGTTAGAACCGACGGGAGGATCCGGCTAAGTTAGTAAATAGTGGGTCGAGGCTTGGTCAAGGAAAGGAAGACGACCAAACCCGGTTACATGTGCTCAAACCTAATCTCGTATATTGTTATGCGTGATGCTTTGCAACTTTTTTTTCCACTACAAACTATTATTTTAGTAAGACATTGAACTCTTTTGCAAGTTGAAGAGTAGTGTTATTGAGAAAAATTACATCTAAGTACTCTTCAATTTTAAGATTTGCTCAGCAATTAATACTATTCAACTTCACTTTGTAATATCAATGTCCTCCATCTTTTAACGTGTTTCACCCGATATCCACTTTACCCGGGACAGACGGTCTCCTTCTCCACGCAAATAGTCGTCCAACGCTGCATGCTCCGACGTGACACTTAAAATTATATGAAATGCCCTCAAACTTTAAGATTTACTCAACGATACCTTTCAACTTTATTTTGTAACACTAATGCCCTCCAACCTTTAACTCATTTCACCACGATGCCCTCTTTACCTGGGATAAGCGGTCTCCCGATTTTTCATCGATATGGCATCCACGTAGTTATCTCCTCTCTCCTCCATGCAAATAGCCGTCCGATATGGCATCACATATTAAACCCTTTTACTTACCGTAAGTTGACCCACTCATTGTTAAATTATTTTCTTATTCCCCCCTTTGCCGCCGTTTGTATGAAAATTCCTTCGTTGTTCGCTCTCCTTTATCATTCGCCTCCTTCATCGTTCGTCATTTGCGTTCGTCGGCCACCGTCTTCGCTGAAGCGTCGTCGGCCGTTTGCGTTCGTCGTCATCCACTGTTAGGATCCATCGTGCAAGGATTGTCGAAACGCAGGAGGAAGAAGACGAAATGCCACGAGGAAGAAGGGTCACCAACATCCTTCGCTTTTCGTATATAGATTCGTTTATATACTTTCGTACGTTGAGTATATATTGTCGAGTTACTGTGGTATATAAACGAATCTACATATCGAAAAGCAGAGGACGTCGGCGACCCTTCTTCCTCGCAGTGTTTCACATTCTCTCTCCCATGTTTCGACAACCCTTGCACGATGGATCTTAACAGTGGTCGACGGCGAATGTGAACGGGCAACGACGCTTGGGCGAAGGCGACGGCCGACGAACGATGAAGGGGGCGAATGACGAAAGAGAGCTATCGACGAAGGAGATTTCACATGAACGACGACAAAAAGGGAAATAAGAAAATAATTTGACAATGAGAGAGTCAACTTACGGTAAGTAAAAAGGTTTAATATGTGGTGCCACATCGGAGCATGTCACGTCGGACGGCTATTTGCATGGAGGAGAGAGGAGATGGCCACGTGGATGTCACGTTGATAAGAAACCGAGAGACCGCCTATCCCAGTTAAAGAGGGCATCTGGTGAAACGAATTAAAAGATGGAGAGTATTGATGTTACAAAGTGAAGTTCGAGGATATCGCTGAGCAAACCTTAAAGTTGGAGAGCATTTGGTGTAATTTTAAGTGTCACGTTAGAGCATGTTACGTCAGACGACTAGTTGCGTGGAGGAGAGAGGAGATGATCACGTGGACGCCACGTCGACGGAAAACCCACCTGTTCCAGGTAAAGAGGGCATCAGGTGAAACGAGTTAAAAGATGGAGGGCATTCATATTACAAAGTGAAGTTGAAGGGTATCACTGAACAAATCTTAAAGTTGGAGGATATTTGGTGTAATTTTTCTTACTATAGGATGGTTATATAAGAATCCGTGGGCTTTTTGGATTAACAATATTAGTAAATAGAATAAGTGGATTTATTCCAAGCAATATGATATCCTATCTAATTAATTTTATTTATGTTTGATTGCTAAAATCTTATTTTGTAATGATTACAATTATTATTCCGGCACAATTTTTAGTTTTTTAAAAAATAAACAATAAATTTAATAAAATGACCTTTGTACCCTTTTTATCAAGAGTTTCTTATTATGAATCAATGTACGTCTATAGTAAACTTACGTCACTGCTCTTGATATTCCATCATATTGGTGGAATCTGTTGATGATTTTGGATTATATCTAATATTGGGTTTAATATGAAAGTAAATTATACAATTAATATATTGTCAAAATAAGTTAAGACCCAAATAAAAGTGATCAATATATATTGAGCATAGTAATTAATATGTTATGATATGGAATATAATGTGAAGACACCAAAGAGTGCATTAGAATTTTTATGATGGGTAGAAATTCAAATCACATGAGAATTCTTTTATAAATAGATGGCTATGATTCCTAAAACACATCTTTTGAAGAATTAATAAAAGGTTGTCTTCTTCTTTTGACTTTCTCCATTTGAGAAAAGAAGAGAGGGATTCTTGGTGTTGTTTTGAAAGTCCATTCCGTCAAATTGTTCTTCACTGATCATTAGCGATGGATAATTGTAAGTTATTGTATTTATGCCAATACAACAAAATAGTCATTTAAAGACACAAATTTGAAGCGTCCTTATTTTACACAAAGTTTTCATTTATAAGGACGTTTTATATAGCGTTGGTATTATTATAAAATAATAAGGACATAAACATATTTAGCGTCCTGCTTTTAAAATTTTAAGACACATTAATTTTGTGTCCCTATTTTAATTTAGAATATAAATATATTTTTATTTTAAATCTCATAATTTGAATAACCTAGAGACGCAAATTTAATTGTGTCCTAATAATATTTGACAATAGGGACGCTTCTTATTATGCGTCCCAATAAAATTCGATAATAACGACATCACTAATTATGTGTCCCAATAATATTCGATAATAAGGACGTCACATATTATACGTCCTAATAATATTCCATAATAGAGATGCCGCTTATCATGGGTCCTAATAATATTAAATAATAGGGACACCGCTTATTATGCGTCTTAAAAATATTAGATAGTAAAGATGTCGTTTATTATGCATCGCATCTTTTATTATACTTCCCAATAATATTTGATAATAGGGATATTGCTTATTATGCATCCCAACAATATTCGATGATAGAGACGTTGCTTATTATGCGTCCCAATAAATAGGAATGCCACTTTTTATGTGTTCTAATAATATTAGATAATAAGGACATTGCTTGTAATGTGTCCCAATAAATAGGGACATCACATTTTATGCATCCCAATAATATTCGACAATAGGGACACTGCTTATTATACGTCCTACAAAATATTTAATAATAAAGATGCCACTTATTTTGTGTCCCAATAATATTTGATAATAGGAACGTCTCTTATTATGCGCCCCAATAATTTTCAATTATAAGAGTTAACACTACTTTACTATGTGTCCTTAAAATATTCGATAATAAGGGCGCACTTTACTATGTGTCTCGAAAATATTCAATAATAGGGATGATATATATTATGTGTCGCTAAAATATTTGATAATGGGAGCGTCGTTACTTATTATGTGCCTCTAATAAATTAAGAATATAAGGACTTAGCTTTTTATGTCCTTACAATTTTAATATAAACTAAGTTAAACTTTTTAAATTTTGGTAATAAAAGCAAAAATATTTTTAATAGGTAGCTAGCTAGTATATATTCTATTTATTAATAAAGAATTAGGAGGGATCCTTAATTTCTTTGACAAATGTGTGTACATGAATTGATTTTTGTTCTACATTGATTCTTTTCTTTAGGGTTATTCATGAATTTGGTTGACACAAATCCAATCACTCTGATTGAGTTAAGTTGATAACAAAGGAATTAACAAATTAATATGATTGAACTTAATTGAATCTCATTGGGTCAAAAGTTAAATGAGGCCGATCTTAATTTTTGCTTTCATAATCCTTTTTATAAATCGTACATTTAACTTTTAATACAAGATTTTATCTTTTGGACATCTAATTAAAATCATTTTTTTAAGCCTAATATGTATTTTAATTTAAAGATAAATAAACTTAAATATAAATAAAATTAATTTGGTTTTTGAAATACTTTGTACTAGACTCGTTTATTATTAAATTTTGATAGAATCTAACTTAACCAAGAACTCAAATCGGCCAAATTTAAACTTTGAACAATGTCTAGATTATTAATGATTTGAAGCTCTTTGATATAATTAATGATCGAGGATGATCAAGTATCCATTTACGATCATAGATAATTTGAAGTTCATTCAATAGTATTTTTAAATTGGATTTCAAATATGATGTCATATTAAAATTTCAATTAGGTGTTTAATTGAATTTCATTAATAGATCATTGTTTTTAGGTTCTAATGGTAGCATAATTCTATTGGCTTTATAATATTACTTATAACCTCAAAATTAAAACTCATGATTAAGTTTTAAATTTTCAGTCGACACCAAGTTTTATGGGCTTTAAATTAAAAAAAGATTTTACAAATACTTTAAATAAAAGAAATATATTGTTAGGTTATCTAATTATGACTTTCATATATTATTTTTTATCTAATTTAAGCAAGAGTAAAAAGTTAATATATATTTAAATAATTTCGAAATTTATAATTATATATTTAGAAGTAATGTTTATCTTATTTGTGTCTTTATATATCTAACACTTAACAATAAATTATATAATAATTAGGAGATTACTTTTTATCTTATTTAACTAACAATAAAAACATTCATATATATATATATATATATACATATATATATAATTTCGAAATTTATAATTATATATTCTAAAATAATGTTATAATTCATAGATATATATATTGTCGACTTATCTTATTTCTCTCTTAAATATAACTAACACTATAATAACAAATTAAATAATGATTAGAGTTGCAGTTTATTTTGTTGAAAATTTTTTAATGCTTCTTCTTCCTCCTCAACTGTGATCCTTTTTTCGAAGATCAAGACCAACTTCTTCAATTGTGATCCTTTCTTCAAAGACCAAGATGAGTTTTTTCGGTAAGTTCTTCTTTCTTTTTATTTTAATTTTTTTTTGTCAAACAGGGTGCGTGTGTCACGGGGTCATTTTTCGCTCGACCGACCCGTGCGGCGCCTAGACGTGCCCAACGTCTAGGCAAGCTCTTTTGAGCGCTTTGCGGAAGCTTGCTTAGACGTTGGGCACGTCTAGGCGCCGCACGGGTCGGTCGAGCGAAAAACGACCCCGTGACAAGTTGGTATCAGAGCAGCGTTTCTGGGACCGCTCAAGTTGGCGTTCGGCGATCAAGGTGAAATGACGTCGAACTCGGAGATGACGAATGAACCCGTTGCACTGGAGAAGGGCCGCCAGGATCGAGGGCGCGTCCGCTCGAAGGACACTATGTCCGCCTTCGAGCAACGCCTCGGCCAATTCCGATTGGACGTGGGCGAGATGCAAGACCAACTCGCAACGCACGAGCGGGAGTTGGAGAAGACCGTGGATCTTGCCACGGTGCGGGAAGAGATGGCGCCGTTGTATACGCGTCTCGAGTCCATGGAAGCGACAATCATGGACATGCGGGAGACCTTGGACAATGGTCTCTCAAACATGCGGTTCGAGATGGAGCAAGAGTTCTAGACCTTCCGGGAGGAGCTCAAGCGACGCTATGGAGACGGGCGGCGTCCCGAGGCGCCCGCCCCCGCATGAGGCGAGAATTGATGTGCCAAAGCCGAGGCCCTACAAAGGCGAGCGGTCGGCAAGGGAGATCAACGACTTCCTGTGGAACGTCCGAAGGTACATGGAGGCCTTGGACGTGACGTCCGAAGTAAGGATGGTGAAGACCGCATCCTTCTACTTGCAAGATGCGGCGAGTCTATGGTGGCGGTGCCATTGCGACGATGTGGAGCGTGGCATTGTGGGTCCCATTGAGAGGTGGGACGACTTCAAGAGGCAGCTTATCAACTACTTCTGCCCTGCCAAGTCGGGACTGGAGGCCAAGATTGCGTTGTTCAACATTTGCCAGAAGGGCACGTTGAAGGAGTACGTGAAAGAGTTCACCGAGCTCCGCCTACAGAATTCCCAAGTGGACAAAGACACGTTGTTGGCGGTCTTCGTGAAGGGTTTGAAGCCATGGGCTAGGACGGAGTTGGAGCGACGAGATTGCCCCAATCTCCGCTCGCTAGTCGCCGCTGCCGAATCGCTCGTGGAGTACGCCAAAGCGAGCACTCCACCACCAAAGCCCTCGGGCAAGGGCAATGGTGGGGGAGAGAAGTCCAAGTCACAAGGAGGCAAGCCGCACTATCAGGACAAAGGCAAGGGACACCAAGACGGGAAGTCCAACAATGGAAGATTCAAAAGGGACGGGAAGCCGCCAAAGCCTTGCTACATTTGCAAGGGTCCTCATTGGACGAGCGATTGTCCGCAAAAGTCAACGCAATGTATTGCCCCGACGAGAAGGAAAAAGAGAAGGAGGAGGCGTGTCTCAGCTCGATGCACGTCCTCAGCGCCATCAATGCCTCGAAGGGTCCTTCATCGGCTGCGCGACTTTATGCGGATATCGAGTTGAACGGGCAAGTCTTCAATGCCCTCATTGACACGGGTGCATCGGAGTTGTTCGTGTCAGAAGTGGCCGCCAAGAAGCTAAAGCTGCCACTCCAGAAGACTAACGCCACGTTCAAGACGGTGAACGCGAAGTCTATCTCGACCACAGGAATTTCTCCTGGAGTGAAGGTTCGCATCGGCAAGTGGTCGGGAAGCTTCGACGTGACGGTGGCACCAGTGGATGACTACGAAGTGGTGGCGGGTATCTCTTTTCTGCGACACATTGCCGCATGTGTCATCCCGCTCACCAATTCGATGGTTATCTTCGATCCCAAGGGACCTTACAACGTCCCTGTGAGGTCAGGCGGAGACCTCAAACAGAAGACCCTCTCCGCCATGCAAGTGGCGAAAGGGGTTGCGCAAACAGGAGCACACCTTCCTGGCGACTGCCATCTTGGAAGATCCGGGGCCCTCCACTCCAACACCTCCCAAAGTCCTTGAGACCCTTGAGGATTTTGCGGACGTCATGCCCCCGGAACTCCCAAAGCGGTTGCCTCCGAAGCGTGAAGTGGACCATGTCATCGACTTGGTCCCAGGATCTAAAGCCCCACATGGAGTCCCTTATCGGCTCGCCCCTCCGGAACTCGCAGAACTCCGTAAGCAACTCACCGAACTATTGGATGCAGGATATGTTCGGCCTTCAAAATCTCCATATGGCGCCCCGGTTCTCTTCCAGAAGAAGCATGACGGTTCCCTCCGGATGTGCATCGACTACCGGGCGCTCAACAAGCTTACGGTGAAGAACAAGTACCCCATCCCCTTGGTGGCGGATTTGTTCGACCAACTTGGCGGCGCAAGATGGTTTACCAAGTTGGACCTTCGTTCGGGCTATTGGCAAGTCCGAATCGCGGAGGAGGATGTGCAGAAGACGGCGTGCGTCACAAGATATGGCTCCTACGAGTTCCTCGTGATGCCATTCGGCCTCACCAACGCCCCGGCGACCTTCTGCACTCTCATGAATAAGGTATTGCAGCCATTCCTTGACAGGTTCGTGGTTGTGTACCTCGACGACATCATGATCTACAGCCGCACCTTGGAGGAGCATATCGAGCACATTCGGCAAGTGTTCGAGGTGTTGTGGCAGAACGAGCTCTACGTCAAGCGGGAGAAGTGTGCCTTCGCTCAACCGGAAGTACACTTCTTGGGACATGTCGTCGGAAGTGGGAAGTTGAAGATGGATGGCGCGAAGATTCGGGCCATCATGGAGTGGGAACCGCCCAAGCGGGTCCCCGACATGCGTTCGTTCCTTGGCCTGACGAACTACTATAGGCGGTTCGTCAAGGGGTATTCACACGTGACGACCCCTTTGACGAATCTCCTCCGGAAGAATGTGAAGTGGGAGTGGACACCGACATGCCAGGAAGCGTTCGACACCCTCAAGAGGGCCATGACGGAGGAACCAGTGCTCGTCCTGCCAGACCACACCAAGTCCTACGAGGTACAGACAGATGCTTCTGACTATGCCATTGGAGGAGTTCTTATGCAGGAGGGGCACCCCATGGCGTTCGAGAGTCGCAAACTCAACGACACGGAGCGGCGCTATGCCGTTCAGGAGAAGGAGATGACCGCGGTGATTCACTGCCTTAGAACATGGCGGCACTACCTTCTCGGGTCGCGATTTCACATCAAGACGGACAACGTCGCGACAAGTTACTTCGAGACACAGAAGAAGCTCTCGCCGAAGCAAGCAAGATGGCAAGATTTCATGGCGGAATTTGACTATGTCCTGGAGTACAAACCTGGCAAGACGAATGTCGTTGCCGACGCCCTCAGCCGACGCGCGGAATTGGCGGCCATGAGCTCCTCTCAGGCCGACCTCATCGAGAGGATCAAGAAGGGATTGGAGTCAGATCCCACGGCAAAGAATTTGTTCGAGCAGGCGAAGGAGGGCAAGACACGCCGCTTTTGGGTGGAAGATGGGCTGATCTTCACCAAGGAACGTCGCATATACGTTCCACTCTTCGACAACTTGCGGCGCACTATCATGCAAGAGTGCCATGACTCAAAGTGGGCGGGACATCCGGGCATCCGCCGCACTTTGGCACTCATCGAAGACAACTACTTCTGGCCAAGGATGGAGGACGACATTGAAGCCTTCGTGAAGACCTGCCTTGTTTGCCAGCAAGACAAGAATCTCAATCAAGCGTCCGGCGGACTTCTGGAACCCCTGCCTATCCCAGAGCGTCCATGGAAGGATGTCTCCATGGACTTCATCACGGGCCTGCCCAAGTCTGAAGGAGTAGGTACCATCATGGTGGTCGTCGATCGGTTCTCCAAGTATGCCATCTTCGCCGCCGGCTCCGCAAGTTGTCCTGCTACTGAAGCTGCGGAGTTATTCATGAAGCATGTAGTGAAGTATTGGGGCCTACCACAAAGCATCGTCAGCGATCGGGATGGGCGATTCGTTGGCAACTTTTGGAAGGAATTGTTCAAGATGATGGGCTCCAACCTGCATTTCTCGACATCACTTCATCCTCAAACCGACGGCCAAACTGAGAGGGTGAATTGTATTCTGGAGATCTACTTGCGGCACTATGTGAGTGCCAATCAGAAGGACTGGGCGAAGCTACTCGACATCGCGCAATTCTCCTACAACCTACAACGAAGCGAGTCGACCAATCGGAGTCCCTTCGAGATAGTGACGGGGCAGCAACATCTGACGCCCCAGGCCGTCGCCACTTCTTATGGTGGCAAAGTCCCCGCCGCTCACCGCATGGCGAGGGAATGGC
Organism: Pontederia crassipes; assembly: GCA_030549335.1. Taxonomy (NCBI): domain Eukaryota; kingdom Viridiplantae; phylum Streptophyta; class Magnoliopsida; order Commelinales; family Pontederiaceae; genus Pontederia; species Pontederia crassipes. The sequence goes on from CM060190.1 coordinate 46,991,729, forward strand.
ATGAGCAGAACGACATGGCGAGAGCATGTTTGCACAAGGCATCGAAGCGCATGAAGAAGTGGGCGGACACCGCCCGACGGGACGTCAACTTTGAAGTCGGAGACTTGGTCCTGGTGAAGCTGGTCCAACATCTTCGGCTAAGTGGGAAGAATCTGCACAAGGGCCTCGTTAGGCGTTACGAGGGCCCCTTCAAGATCCTGAAGAAGGTAGGCAAGGTGGCCTACAAGTTGGAGCTCCCGCCTCAGATGCAACAACACCCCGTCTTCCATGTCAGCCTGCTCAAGCCCTTCGTTGAAGACACTGAAGATCCCGGGCGTGGGGTTTCAGACCGCGCCCCACCGGTCATCCGTCAGCAGTTTACTGATCAAGTTGAAGAAGTACTCGCCGTCCGCACGAAGAATCGGAAGAAGGAGTATCTTGTTCGATGGAGCGGAAGACCGGACGAGGACACAAGTTGGGAGACAGCCGAAGACTTGTGGCAGTTCAAGCAGAAGATTGAAGAATTCCAAGCCACAGCTCCAGGGACGTCGCTGACTTGAGTGGGGGAGAATGTCCCGGGGGCTTTTCCCCGGGGCACGTCGAGTTATCTTATCATGTATTTTCCTTTTCAACTCACTTTTGTACTTAGTTTATTTTCTAAGTGTGATGGTGGCAGTTTTGTAATTTGCACTCCTGAAAAGTGCACCCCCGGAGATGGTCCTCCACATCACACGTCGCAATTCTACCACCCGAAACGGTGGTATAGTAGGGGAGACCCGCTAGTCCTCCCCCGAAGCGTTGTAATCATTCCTATTTACTCAACAAAGATTTCAAGCTTCCCTAAATCTAGCATCGTGCCTCAAGCGTGGGGTGGCAACCCACAAAAGAGCGTCCCAAAGCGTCCCAAGCGATCGAGCGTTACGCCGAGGTGCCCGTTTGTTCACAAACGCCTCCACCGAAGAAGCGTCCGCTCGGGACCGTGCGTCCCAAAAGTTGTGGTATACAAAAAGTGGCATAAGCAAGCTTCCGCAAAGCGCTCAAAAGAGCTTGCCTAGACGTTGGGCACGTCTAGGCGCCGCACGGGTCGGTCGAGCGAAAAACGACCCCGTGACACGTGCCCCTCTGAGGAGCAAAGAGGGGCGCCATGAGGGCCGCCAGAGGCCCCTCTGGCAAGTAGAGAGGAATGCGCGGCGCCCATGAGGGGCACTGTGCGCCTGGCACCCCTCTCTGATGCGCGCCCCCCTGGCGCCCCTCTCTGATGTGCAAAGGGGCGCTATGGGGAAGCGCCTCTCGCTTGGCACCTCCTGCAGAGAGAGCGCCTCTCTCGCAGAGCCTCTCAGGAGAGGGGCGCCGAGAGGGGGGGAGCGCTCGGCGCCCCTCTTTGCTTTGGCAGCCCTTGCTCAAGCAGAGAGGGAATCAGGCATTGCGGCGCTTCTTGGGATGGGGGCCGCATGGCATCCCTAGTACGCATCTCTATTCAAGAAGTGCTTGGGAGCGATAAAACATTCATCTTTTTATTTGTTAAAGGGGATTGTCTTTTCTTTATGAACAGATGACAATAAATGTTAATAATTTTTTATTTTCATCATGTTTTTTTTTTAAATTAATACTTTCTTATATGACATTTTAAATGTTAGATTTTTTAATATGACATGTTAAAAATGATAGCTTTTTTAATATAGCATGTGAACAATGTATATTAATTTGGTATATCTTCGATTTAATGTTTCAAATAATCTTTTATATATATTTGGACTCATGGACAAAACTTGGATACAAAAGTCAAGAACACATCCTTAATATCTTTGAGGTGTACAATCTTTTATCAAATTTGCATCTGATAATGCATTATTTGATGGCAAAATAGTTTGTCCATGTCAAAAATGTTTCAACAAATTTTCTCATGAACCAAACATAGTGGAACATCACTTAGCATGGAATGGATTTTTATATGGCTACACAACTTAGATTTTTCATGGAGAAAGTTTTTCTTTGACACCTAATGATATTCCACATCCTCAATCTACACTTAATGACATTAGGGCAGATGATACTCATCAAACAATAAATGAAGCAGGTGACATAAGGGAAATGTTTAGAGATGCACTTAGATGTTTCCCAGATGTCTCTTTAAATGATGATCAAGGTACTAATATAACTGGAGGTAATGAAAGTATGAATGAAGGTACTACAACTCTTAATGATAAGATAAATGAAAAACCATTTTATCCTAGCTGTAAAAACTTTTCTACCATATCTTTTGCATTGAATCTTTATCATCTTAAAGTGTTGAATGGATGGTCTGGAAAATCCTTCTCAATGTTGCTTGAATTACTCAATGAAGCATTTCCATAAGGTACAATCTTACCATCAACATATTATGATGTAAAGAAGATGCTAAAATAAATGGATCTTTGATATGAAAAGATTCATGCCTGTCCAAATGACTACATATTATTTCGAGGTGAAAACAATAGTACTGAATCTTGTCATGTATGTGGGAGTTCAAGGTGGTCAAATATTAAAGAAAATGAGAGTGGTGATGATACTAATGGAATTACCATCACATCAAAGAAGAAAAATCAAGTAAAAGTTTTACGTTATTTTCCACTAATACCTCGACTAAAATGTTTGTACAATTATTCTAAAATAGTCTTATATATGAAATGGCATAAAGAAGATCGTACAAAGGATGGGATTCTAAGGCATCCTGCAGATGGAGAAGCTTGGAAGGCATTTGATGAGCGATATCCTAATTTTTCCTCTGATCCTCGAAGAGTGAGATTAGGCTTAGCTAGTAATGGGTTCAACCCTTTTCGGACCATCAACTCAACATATAGTACTTGGCCTGTTGTTTTAGTAACATACGACATGGAACCTTGGGCATGCATGAAAAAGTCCCCTTATTTTATCAATGGTTATACCAGGAGAAAAAGGCCCTAGAAATGATATTGATGTTTACTTACAACCACTAGTTGAAGAATTAAATTTATTGTGGGAAGGAGTTAATGCATATGATTCTTCAACTAGTGAGAATGTTATTTTAAAAGCTGCGCTTATATGGACTATCAATGATTTTCTTGCATATGCAAACTTATCAGGTTGGAGTACAAAAGGGAGGATAGCTTGTCCTTGTTGTGAGAAATCAACTCATTCTAGTGGCTTAATCATGGATGAAAATTTTCGTACATGGGGCATCTAGAACCAAATCATCATTTTTTATTTGAAAAAGATTTATTTGATGGCACTATTGAGCTAAGATCAGCTCCAATACCTCCTTCTGGTGTTGAAGTGTTGAAACAAGTTGAACAACTAAATCACATATATGGTAAGTCATCAAACTCATCTAGAAAAAGAATAAGGGAAGATGAATCCACAATAAGAATGCAAATTGAAGAAATTTTTTATGATGATAATAGTTTTAATTCACTAGTCACTGATGAGGTTGAAGTTCATAATGAAAACGTTGAGACAAATTCATTTTGGAAAAAGAAGAGTATATTTTTTACTTACCTTATTGGAAGTATAATATCCATCATCATAATTTGAATTTCATGCATATAGAAAAAAATGTATGTGATAATATAATTGGTACATTTTTTAATTTGGAAGGTAAGATTAAAGACAATCTAAAAGCTCGATTGGATATGCAAGATACGGACATTAGACATGAACTCCATCCCAAAGTCCTTCATAATGGAAAAACTCACTTACCTCCAGCATCTTATAATATGTCTATACAAGAGAAAGATTTATTTTTTAATAGTCCTTCAAAATTTGAAAGTGCCAGATGGGTATGCTTCTAATATATCTAAATGTGTTAGCCTAAAGGAATGTAAGCTTTCCAATAGGGGTGTTCAACGGGTCGGGTCGACCCGGTGAACCCGGAAATTCGACCCGACCATGACCAGGGTCGGGTCGGGTTTGGGTTGGGATTTTCCAATCCGAGTTGACCCTACCCGACCTGATAGACCCGATTTTTAATTTTTTTTATTTTTTTTATTATTTTTTAGTTAAATGTATAGTTTTATATCATTTAAAATTAAAAAAAATATGAAATAAATTATTTTAAATGTAGAAAAATATATAGATATTTAAAACTTATATTTAAAAATACTTTATTTTGTATTAAAATAAAATAATAAATACTTTTTATATTAAAAAATAAACAAAAAAAGAAAAAGGGTGGTCGGGTAACCCGACAACCGACCCGGCCCGGCCCGGGCCAGGTCGGTTCGGGTCGTAGCCCCAAAATTCAGGGGACTCGACCCGACCAACCTTGGCCGGGTCAGGTCGGGTTCGTTCACGGGTCGGGTCAATCACATGATTGGGTTTGTCCCGACCCGTGATAATCACATATTAATGCAAGATATTCTTCCACTTGCATTAAGAGGAATTATGCCCAATAATGTTGTCCATACCATTTCAGAATTATCAGCATTTTTCCAAAAGTTATGCTCTAAAACTTTGGATCCAATTGAGCTTGATGAGTTGCAATCGCGAGCTACACTAGTACTCTGTCAAATGGAAAAGATATTCCCTCCAGGATTTTTTACCATTATGATTCATTTAATCATCCATTTATCTTATGAGGTTAAACTTGGTGGGCATGTACAGTATCGATGGATGTATCCAATCGAAAGGTGAGTGTCTATATATTATTTTTACATCATATGCTAAAATATAAAAAAAAAATCATTTACATAAAATCACATTCTATGAAGGTTTTTGGTGCGACTAAAATCATATGTTCGTAATAGAGCACAACTTGAAGGATATATAGCAGATGAATGCCTTACATTTTTTTTCAAGATACCTTGTTCATAAGGAGATTGTGTTCAATCGACCACAAAGAAGTTATGAGGTTGCAGATGGAGATAACTATTTATTCTCTTTTGGTTATGACCCTCGATGAAAAAACTTTGTCTCAAGCACATCGCTATGTATTGCTCCATAGTGACAAGATGTCAACCTATCGTGGGTTTGTATTTTCTTAATTACTAATATAATTTTCTTAAGTATATAATTTTTATAAAGTAATGTTATATTTGATTATGATGCAGAGAATTTTTAACTGCTCAACGTCGTGCCAATCGAAACATTCGACCTAATCAAAATGTTCTGAATAAATGGTTGGTTGAAAATTTTGCGGAGTGGTTGCTGTGAAAAGTAAGCTTTTATTATTTACTTAAATACATATTATCTTATTAGGCATAAATTTATTATAAATATAACTCTACCTTCTTTGTTTCTAGAATTAGTTGATTCTAACTGTTCTGAAGAAGTAATAGCTCTCTCTCAACGACACAACAATATTGTTAGAAGTTTTGAAGGTTTTATCATTAACGGCTTTCGTTTTCATACTAAGAATAGAGAAAAGTCTCGCAACACTAAAAATAGTGGAGTTGTAGTGGAAGCTGAAGGAAAGAATTATTATGGGCACTTGCTGAAATTTTGGAGCTAGACTATTATGGAAAGTATAAGGTTGTTATTTTTAAATGTGATTGGGTTGATATTAATTCTCCAAGAGGTCTTAAGAAAGACTCAAATGACTTTACTCTTGTGAACTTCTCTAATTTGATACACACTGGAAAGAACCTATGTGATGATCCTTTTATATTTTCATCACAAGCAAAACAAGTTTTTTATGTGGAGGATGCTATAAAAAAAAGATTGGTTAATTACAGTTATGACAAAGCCAAGAAATCTTTATGACATGGGAAGTAGATCACATGAAGGGGATTATGACACTTCCACTGAATGTGTAGAACAAAATTTTTTCCTTGACGATGCACAATACAATTTCACAAGTTGGGCTAGAATTGACAATGAGGATAATGTCAATGCTTGAAATGAATTGTAATGTCGAGTATACTCGACAAAAAAATATTAGGTAAGAGCTTATTATCAATAATATAATTGCTTTAAAACTTTTGTTAATATTTTACATGTTTGAAGAATATACATAACAATATAATATTCTAACGTTATTCTTAGTAGCAAAATTTTATTTTTGCAGGCTTCATGGATTCTCAAAATAATTCTCCTGAACATGCTAATTTACAAGATGATATTCATGAAGAACAAATGTGCTCTCCTGATGTTAATGGTGAAGACAAAGATGATATTGAACTCATAATACAAAGTAAGTAAATAATATATTTTATTTCTATTGTTTTAGCTTTTCTATTGACACTTTGATTAATATGTAAATGTACGCACATTTAGGTACTGGTGGAAGCACACGACTAAAAAGAGGACCTTTTCGTGGAAAGGATGTGTTGAATCTTCGTGATGATGATCGTATCATCGTCAAATGTAATGAGTTTCACCAACCCGATAATAGAACTGGATGGGTTTTGGGTGGGTGGCTGGGTATAGTTGCTCAAAGATCAAATTTGTACCCTTTAAATTATCTAAGTTGGATACGGATGCCTACTACTTTTAAAAAAGGGGTGATTGATTTAGCTCGGGTAAAAGATATTATTTGTGTTTGCTTAACTATTATTATTTTTATGTGTGTCATATATATGATAATTCATTTATTTGCTACAGGACAATTTTGTCCTTCCTCCTAGTCCTGGAGTTGATAAATGGATTCTAAATTCAACTGCTAAGAAATGGAGAAGTTATAATTCAGATCTCAAAGCAAAACATATGCTCAATGAGATGTCTGAACTATATGTGACGAGGGAAGCTCCGAAAGAAGTTCCTTCTCAACAATGGATTGATCTAGTCCATTATTGGTTCTCAGAAAAAGGGAAGGTAATAATTTCATATTTATCTAACATTAAATAAATATGGTGCTTGTGATGCTGATTTTTTCTTATTTGTTAGAATATTTCTACAATAGGTAAAAGAGCTCGTGTACATGAAGTTGCTCCTCACACAACAGGGTCCCAAAGTTTTGCTCAAAAAAAGCGCTTATTTGTATTTATTTATATTTTACATATATAAATTTGAATAATATAAATTTCCATAATTGATTGCTCTTATATAAAATTTTCATAGAAAAAGAAGCATAATAGAGATGTGGAATGATATTCTATAATTCACAAGCACAAAGATGGAGGATTCGTGAATCAAGCTTTTGAGCAGCTTGTGTATGAATAAGTTTATCTATTAATTTAACTTTGCATTTTAATTCTATATTTTTTTCTTTATGCCAGAAAGGAAAATAATGTGGTATGAATTCAATTTATTTTTCAATTGAATAAATATTTTATGTATCTTTTTAACTTCATAAGTTATTTTTATTAAAAAATATTTATTAAATACATTGAAACATTTTTCTTTGATGCACCACAGGAAAGAGCTACTACATTAATGACAGAACGAATTGCAAACTTTAAAGAAACTGAACATGCCAATATAGAAGATCGAGTATATAATGAAGTGATTAGGCCTGATCAATATGGTCGAGTAGTAGGTTATGGACTTGATGTTAATGCTAGACAAATACAATGATCTCAAAGATGTGCAAGAATGAATACTGAAAGTGTTAATATTGAGCAATTGGTGCAAGCTTAGGAAATTGTGCAACGTGAACGTGATGAAATGGAATCTCAATTTTAAAATAAAATGCAAGAAATAGAAAATAATTATCGACAACAAATATCAGATATGCAAGCTCAAATTGATACCATAACATCACTAGTAGGACATTTTAATTGAGAAAATGAAGATGAATTATCACATTCACAAGTAAGCACTCTTCCTTCTTTTTCCAATTTGTATAATATAAAATATACTATTGATGATAATTGTACATTTTGATACTTATAAATTTATTATTTTGTTTTTTACAGGGACATGGCCAAAGAATTTGAAGATTGCAGAGAATGATAAAACTTCAAATGTCTTTTGTTGGAGATTTTTAAATCTATCATATTTTTCCTTTTTACACTAGAGATGTGTTTGATTAAAAAATGGTGTGTCACAAATTCTTTAGAATTTTTAATTTGATATCTAGATTGACTTCTTATTTATATTCAATTTATCTGGCTTGCAAAACCGTTATCATATACATGTTAAATGATATAATAAATTAATATTTATAAGATAATAATATAATTTAATACACTAATTATGCGCCTTTAAATAACAACTAAGGACACATTTTAGCATGTGCCAATTTTCAAATGTGACATTTTAAAATAAATATATAAAAAAGAATTGAAGATACAAAATAAAAGTGTCCTTAAATTTAAAACATTGATTTATGACGTTTGTTATAACGTTCTTAATTGGCAACACTTGACAACGATGTAACAACGTACTTACATTAGAGACGCTAGTGATACAATATTAAATAGCATCTCCAATTTAGCAAACAAAATAACAATGTAAACGATAATGTCTTCACATTTGTATCGCATTATAATGATGCAAATATTAGCATTTTAAAATTTTTGACACAAAAAATAAGGACACTTTAAAAAATGCAGGTGAATTTGTTAACGACACAAGCTAGCAACATAAGCTAAAATGTTTTTAACTTGACAACGTCAGTCGACGACACATGTAATTGCGTCATTAAAATAGAGTCGCAAGTGGATGATGTCAAAAATAGCATTCGTAATTTAACAACATTGATTAGAGATAGAGAAATAACTATCTTAATATTTGATATGCACGTTAGCAACACAAAATGTTAATGTCACTAATATTATTTTTGACACCAAGAATAAGGTCGCCTTTAAAATCGCAAGTGACCTATTTAAAGACGCAAAAAATGCGTTCATAAGAATATAAATTTGCGCCCTTAGATGTGATTTCTCTTGTGTGTGCATTTAAGTTTTTTAATGATTTGACATGATTTGATTAAGTCTTGTAATTTTGATTTCTTCAATTAGTATCAGAGCCAACATATTAGATCGAAAATATAATTTAAAGTTAAAGCACGTGTCCACATGGTTTTTTGATCATTTACTATGGGGTCGTTTGTTCACGGAACCGGGCGGGAACCGCAGCCTTGTTCCGCCCGGTTCCACCAAACACCGCCCCGAAATCAGGTTTCAGGGTGGGAACCAGATTGGTGGAACCGGGGTCATGTAACTCCGGTTTCACAAAAAATGGTGGAACCTGGAGCCACATTTTTTTTTTTTTTTTTGCCATTTGACTTTGACGTGACGTTTTCTCTTTTCTTTCAAAATTCATTTTCTTCTTTTCTTTTTCTTTTCTCTCACACAATATTTTTTCTAAAATAAATTATTTAATAAATATAAAATAATTTTAATAAGAAATTAATATAATATTATTTATTACCTATTTTTTCATTAAGGAATTTTAATATTTCATTAAATATAATTAATTTAAAAAACAAATTTTATATTTAAATAATATAATTTTTAACAAAATTTTTCTCGTAAAATTTTTTATTTTATAATTTTATCTTAATTAATAATAAAATTATACTTCATAATTATAATAATCATTTTTCATTCAAAATCCATCCAAAATTTATCCATCATATCTACCTTTTCCTATCACATCAACCACATTATTCTTCATCATCAAATTCCACTCCAACCAAACACACCCCGAACTAATCTGTCAATTCAACTATGCACTGAGAACTTAAGAAGAACCGCCAAATGACCCTTATATTTTTTATGCTCTGCATGTTCATGCAAGAAAGAACTCTCACATGATGCAAATAGTTTATGAAATAATTGATTTTTAATTAAATCAGTCATATTGGATGTGGACTGCTTATTGCATCTTCAAGTTGTATATGTTATTTTCATTTACTCGCTTGGTGCATCTTCTGGCATGTTTTGTTTTGCACTGTGCAAATTTTATAGATTTTCTATTGACGTTGTTTTCAAGAGCATGCATGATGACACCTTATATGCATCTGTACACTCTTGCTATCTATCCAAATATGGTTAAGGGCATCAACATATGCATTATATTGAGTGTACAAGTTATGTATTTTGTGTCTATAGAATATTCAGACGCATTTTTTTTCTACATGTATGGCACCTTTTAATGACGCTTTTTCGCACATGTATCTGTCGCACCTCTTTGTGAATGAATTTTCTCAAATAAGAAAAATGAATCGTATATATATATATATATAGAGAGAGAGATTAATATACTTATAAAGCACCTTCCTCTTTGTAAGGATGTTGAGCGCATCTCAACCGTTGATCCATTAATTAACGATTGAGATAATTGATATTTTTAAATTATAGGGTTTAATCACTTTTGATCAGATCTATTAATGAATGAATCAACGGTTGAGATGCGCTCAACATCCCTACAAAACGGAAGGTGTTTTGTAGGTACATTAATTCCCTATATATATATATATATATATATATATATATATATAGGGTGTGTCTTGCACACCATTTGGATATTTTGAGCATTAGTGCACACACATCTTGCATAAATATTTTTTATTATTTATTTCAAGTTGCAAAATATATAGTAATGCATGTTTCTTATGCAATGATGATTATTTTGCTTTTTTTGTATACATGCATGGAGTATGGGCTTATTTCATTTACTGCAAAATAATAATAATAATGATAATAATAATAATAATAATAATAATAATAATAATAATAATAATATTTCCATGCATGGGTTTAATTATGGAGGCAATTTAATATCGGATTGCTCTATTCTTTTATATTATCATTATTATTAATGATAAATCAGAAAATAAATATGGGTGTGTTATATATTTTGAAATAAATTATTATTGCACAATATATTACAAAATTAACCTCTTTTGTGTAGTTTAATTTTTTTTAAAATATAAATAGTGATCTTTGTGTTACTAGTTAAATATTAAGTGGCCCAAAGGAAACTTAATATTTGAAAATGTAACATATAGAATTGTGGTAATATTTGTGATAATTATTTGGTGTTCCATGTAAATAATAAATTAACTCAAAGAAAAATTTATTATTTGACATGTTATTTTATTATCATTTTTTTATTATTAGCATGATTAAGATATCACTTGCAAGTTAATATTTCTGTTCAAAGACTAAATATTAATGTTGCATCGATATCTTTTGATGAGGTTTACCCATATTTATATTTTTCTATTGTTTAATATGGTACTTATGTTTATTTTATTCTCACTTCAACTTTTTCATCTGTCACTGTTATCAATGCGAGCATAAACTCTATTCCAATGTTAAATGGCACAAATTTTAATGTATAACGAGAGAGTATTAATATTACTCTCGGAGTCATGGATTTGAACTATGCTTTGAGGATAACAAAACCCACAGAAATTACTGATATGAGTACCCTTGATGAAAGGAGAGGGATGAAAAAAGTGGGTGTGATCCAATCGCATAAGTCTAAAAATAATTAAGCATGTCATTCTAGAAGCATTCAGGGGACTATGCCAGAAGATGTGGACATAGCCAAAGATTTTCTGGAGGCCCTCAAGAAAATATTTGCTAAGAATGAAAAGGAAGAAACTAACACACTCTTAGAAAATTTAATCTCGATGAAGTATCGGAGCAAAGGAAATATTAGGGAGTATATCATGGAGATGTCTCATATTGCTTCAAAATTAAAAGCACTCAATTTGGATTTATCCGAAGACTTGCTTGTGCATTTAGTTCTTTTATCCCTTCTTGTACAATTTGATCATTTTAAGATTAGCTATAATTGCCAAAAGGACTCTTGGTCCTTAAATGACACTACAAGAAAATCGAATAATACTGATTGTCTGACCCAAGTAAGGAGACGCTAAGGCGCTATTGAGTCTCTAGAAGATATAGCGTCACTTTAACGTCCAAATAACGTCGTCAGTATGCGACGCCAATAGTCGATGGCTAATGGCATCGCAATAGAGCTAACAAGAGATGAGACGCTACTAGCGCCAACGATTGATGCTATCTCGACGTTACTAAGACACGTGGTGTCTAGCTGGGAGCAATAGACAGACGTCGTTAAGTAGACGCTAAAGTGGCACTACAGAGGAGGCGTTATTCCGGCGCTCAAGAGACGCTAACGTTATGCGATAGTTGATGCTATTTCGGCGCTTCTGTGAGGCAACATCATGTTTGTTGCATCACTAACGAGACGCTAAGGACGATATATTTAATATAGCGTCGACTATTTTTGCAACGCCAGGGTGACATTATGGAGGCGCTAATTATAAATTTTTTTGACCCATTACAGTCACATTTTTTCTCTTCCTACACCATACAATTATATAACGGATATAAATGCATTGATATTCATCATAGGCATAATATGAAAGCATCACAGGCACAATATTTAATATAAGAATATGAAAAGTAATAAACTGGACTAACAAACTATACATATATCTAATAATAAGTCTATAAGTGACAGAAGTATAGTTTCTATCCACGGTTTGTATCTATCCCTGAATCGATCCATGGCCTCACGGGGATGGATTCTGCATCAGGATCAATCCCTGAATCGTCTGCAATAGCGGAGCCAACTGTTGCGACACCTACTGTGATATCTACTCCGATAGCTGCTACGATAATTGTTGTGATAGCTGCGTTATATCAGGTGCAGCGAATGAGGTCAGAGGAGATGGACCGCCTGCATATCATCCGCTCCTCCTAGGTACCTGAGTGGCTGTGTCGAGGCCACGCAAGTATCCTCTTCGTGTCGTGCCGGCCACCTCCTCCTAAACAGCAGGGTCATCTACGAAATAGAAAAATTATACAATCATATAATATACAAATTATATATCAAAAAATACATAAATTTAAAACATGACATCCCTTCCAAGAAACATTACCTAGTGGCTGAGTACTCGGATTATCTTTGTACTTTTCAACCATTTGCACATTATACTCATTCTAAAAAATTTAAATATTGCGCATTTTAAAAATAGTGCACTAACATCAACAACCAAATGAATATGTGATGGGACTTACCAGAAACCTACAAGCAGTGGGCGTAATCAATTCATTTGTCTTCCGGCTCTTATGCGTGGCCTCGTAGACTACGCGAAAGTCCACGGGTCCGTCTTATTTTTCCTCCTACAATAAAGTTTCAAATTTTATTAAGTATAAGTCAAAAGTTTGATAAATTAAATTTGTATGTAAATTACCATGCATCGTCGATGATCATCAGATCGCATCGACCCCTTGTGTGGATGTGGGTCTCGAGCTTCGAAAGTCGATTAACTCTTGCCTTTTCCGACTTCCTTTACCATCGTTCATTCGTCCTTTATGAACATTAAATACTTAGACTTTCAAAAACTATAAATTTAATAAAAATAATTTAAAAGTAAACATACTTATCACTTCCTACATAAGGACTCTCCAACTGAGCGCCTAATATGCCTTGGGCATCTTTGTATGCCCTGCTCCAAAGTGAGGCCGGCGGACGTGATGACCTTGCAAAATTTATATAATCGATTTCGGGGGCGTTTCACAACGACCTCCTCAAAAGCTTTCTGGATCATCCCTAAACTAAGATTCGGATGTAACTAATTTGCCTCCGACACAATACATTAAAATAATATAAAATAAATTATGTAATCCAAATAAAAGATCATACCATAAAGGCTCGAAAGATGTCATGCCGCACTTGAATTAGGACATCTTTCCTGGATCCTACCCCTTTCGGCAAGTGTGAAAGAACGAGAGCACTGACATCCCGCATGGTACTAGCGGGTATGAAAGTGGTCATGCCAATTATAAAGAAGAATTAATTTTCAATGATAACCAAAACTATAACTTATTTAACTTACGGTCGAGCAATATTATTCACGATGGCCACCCCATTATCGTGTAATCTATCTTTATCACTCAAAGAGGAATCATCATCCAGTACAACTGGAGTAGGCTGAGAATGTCTGACATCATCTACGGGCCCTAATACAAAATAAATCATTAGTGTCAGACCAAATTAAAGTAGTGATAATTGATATATGTACAGTAATGTTCTCACCTCGAGTGATGTCTACTGCAGCATGATCCGTGGCAGTCCGCTCGTCAGATTGTGACGAGGCAAGTGCTTGTGCTATGGGCGGCGTAGTAACTGACATTATTAAAAATGATTAATATAATTAATTGAGAAATATAATATCAATAATAATAAATATATCAGTTGGGGTAAGATGTCGCTCGCCAACGCTAGAATGTGGTGAAGCGTCCGATAATCTCGACGGTGGCGGTGGCGTAGCAACTATCATCATAAGAAAATACATAAAATTTGTATCCTACTCAAAATTATGAAATATACAGAAAATAACCTGGTGTGACGTGCCGATCATCGTCGTGCGATCGAGACGTCCCGACTATGTGCCCTGTCGATGGTGGAGCAACTGTCACAAATGTAAAATATTTAGAAAACTCTATCTCCTACTATGTATCGCCTACAATGTGACACGTACCTAGAGTGATACATGGAGCCGACCCACCAATAGATCGCCTACTATGTGATGATCCGGCTATGTGCCCCGTCGGCGGCGGATATTAAAAAATGAATATATTACCTGACGGTTGTGATGGCTGACGCATCTAAAGTGAAAGTTTAGAAGATCGAGATGACCCAGATGCTCGGCCTTTAGTAACCATGACTGAAAAAAAAAGTAACAATCTTATCTTATTATCGGTAACCATATATAACAAAAAAAGTAAAAAGCTTGTGTCATTAGAAGAACTACGGGATTCATTCGCTTGTTTCGTATTCTGATTTATTTTCATCATCTTCGTCGTCATCGTTATATTTTGGTTGGAGTCATCGTCAACGAAATTATCAAAGTTCACTTCCAAGAAGTTATTTGAATTGAACTCTTCCATTGGCTCAGCGTCATCGACCAATTAAATATTCTCAACTCCATCGGCTACATCAATTGTCTCTTTCACTCAATCTTCTTGATAGTAATCATCCATGGGCACATCGTTGTATATGGATGATGTTTTATTATCATATATCATTGTTTCTGCTAAGAATAGTCTACTTCTGTCCTTGCATGACGCCCACCATTTATCCTTGGTTCTTTTCGATGGATACTTAGTATAGTACACTTGTTCGCTTCTTCCGTCAATACGAATGGATCATATGACTGAAGTCTCGATCGAGGGTTAATATCCACTAATTTAAACTTTTGATCGATCTGAGCTCCTTTCTTTGAATCAAACCAACGACATTTTAGCACTACGACTTTGTTAGATTTTTTCAAATAAAATAATTCTATGATGTCTTCTATAACACTATAGTAATCAAAATCGTTGTCTCCGTACATGCTTCGTAGAACACATATGCCGCTATTAACAGTTGAATGTTGTCGGCTATATTCTTATCTATGGAACCGATACCTATTGACTATGACGTCACAGTAGCTAAGAACTTGTTTCTTCGTGCTATGACCCAGATCTCGTATTTTTAAATTTATGACTGAGCTATTAATAACCTATAAGAAAAATAACTAAAAACTTTATTAAAAGTTACAAACTTAAGTAATAATTACGAGCAAACGAAAAGAATTCTCACTTCACATCTCAACCAATCGACAAAATATTCATCTCGTAGTTTCAATAACTCATCGTTTGAAATTAACTGATTGATTTTTTGTTGTAATTCTTTAAATTTCCTGAATTCCTAGTTGTCAATTAATGAAATCATATAGCAACAATTATCTTTAAATTATATAACATATTAAAATAAATTGTCTTACTCGAGATACAGCGACACTTCGCTAGAATTTGCAAGGACATAATTCTCAATAGCGATGAGATTTCTGTCATTCAAAATAACTTTGCATCATGTACCAAGAAGCCGACATGGGTACTCGAAGATGGATAGAATATTCATGTTAACTTCACTTTCACCACTATCATCGTTTCTTGCAATTTGAGTATGTTGTGATTGTATGTGTGGCTCAAAGTACTTTGAAGTGAAGTTTGACGCCTCCTCAATGAAATATGCTTCACACATGGAGCCTTCAATTTTCTCTTAACATGCATTAGATTAACTTAACTAGTAATTAAGTTAACATGCACTAGTAATTAACTGGTAACAAACTTAGCAGCACTAGTTTCAAGTAATTAAGTAGTATTTAACTTAACATGCATTAGTAATTAACTTAACATTGATGGTGACGGGTTCATACCTTCTTAATCGGAGAAGGATGGCGGCGAGCGACGAAAGAGGATAAGCGGTGGAGGAAGGCGGCGGGCGACGATCGGCACCAGACGAGGGAGCAACGTCGGCGGGCGAAGGAGGCGGTGGCGGAGGAGGCATAGGAGGCGGAAGGCGGTGGAGGAGGCAGAGGGGGTGGAGGCGGACGACGGCGGAGGAGGCGAATGGGCGGCGGAGGAGACGGAGGGTGGAGGAGGCGAAGGTTGTGGATGCGAATGGCGACGGAGGAGGCGGAGGCGGAGGAGGCGAATGGCGGCGGAGGAGGCGGAGGCGGAGGAGGCGAATGGCGGCGGAGGAGGTGAAGGCAGATGGCGACGGAGGAGGCGGAAGCGGATGGCGGCGGAGGTCGACGCAGGGCAAATCGAAGGAAAATGCAGCGAGTTCGACGAGGGCGGGATCGGGCTTCGGGGGTCGGAGCAGTGGGCGGAGACGGCGAGTTCGACGAGGGCAGGATTGGGTAGAGACGGTGAGTTCGACGAGGGCTCAGGGTCGAGCGTCAAAGCAGTGGGGTCGAACGTTGGGCGTCGGAGCAGAGGGCGTCGATCGTCGGGCGTCGTCAGTCGCGTTAGAAATCGGTGAGCGGTAATAGTAAATAGTGAAAATATAGAAGAGGGGTTAGATATTTAAGTTAAGTATTTAGCGCCTCATATAGACGCGATGCTACTCAAACGTTACGAAGGCGCCAGTGTCGAGACACTATTTCAAAGTTCTAAGGACGTTATATCGAATTTTCTTCTTAATTTAACATATATGTGCGAGATTAAGTCATAATAATATGTATATTTGCACGAGTTATATATGTATATTTATATATCAATATGTGCCCGATTAAGTGTGGGTAATAAAAAGTCGGCTAATGCGTCGCTATAGAGGGGCTAATGAGTCGCTAAGACTCTGTAGCGACACAATAGCCAGGGCAACGCTAAGTAGTTTTCTATATTCTAATTTTCTATTATATGTATGCAATTTTCTTCATGAAGATAGTGTCTCATCGCATTGTGCCCAGTTCTAGTTGTTTTGTTTCCTTCCCACAATTTAAAAATTATGGAATGCATATATAATTATTCATGTATGTATATAAAATTATAAGTCTATATGTATATGTGTATATAAAAAATTGTATATATATATATATATATAGATATATGTCATATATGCATATGTATATGTCTACATGTGAAAGATTAAGTCACAACAATGTGTTTATCTATATGTATTATAAGTATAGGCGTATATGTATATGTCTATATATGTGTGAGATATATATAGATAACGTGTATGTGTATACATATTCCAAGTATATATACGTATGTATATGTTTATATGTGCGATATTAAGTGATAATAATATGTATATGTGTACTTATTATATATAAATATAAGTATATACGTGTATTTATATGTCTATATATGCCCGATTAAGTGAGTGTGATAAAAAGTCGGCTACTGCGACGCAATACAGACGCTATTGAGTCGCTAAAATTTATTAGCGACACAATAGCATCAACGTAGTGTATCAGTACGGCGACGCCAAAGAGACGCCAATAGTGTCTCCCTGGTGTCGACCAAGATTGCGACTCTAGTGTGGCGCTAAGTAGACGCTATTGAGGTTCCACGGAGACGCTAAAATAGAATAATTTGTAGCAAATCATGTCTCTTAATTCAACCATCATAATTTCATGATTAAGAATATAAAATAATATATGTATTATTAAGATATGATATATATTGTATGGATAAATAACATATATAATATAGGTAACAAATTATATATTTAGGAACACTCCTATGATGTAGACATATATAAGTAATCATGTAGGAAACATATATATGTTGAAGGTGCATATACAACATTTAATTTATTTATTGATTAACGTATAGTATAGATAATATATAGGGTTGATTGCATCAAAATAGATAACATATAGTGATATAAATATAGATAGCCTATATATAGTTATCTATTTCTTATTGGCGTCTACATAATGTCGTCTTAGATGTGACACCAGCTAGTGTCTCCGTAGCGTCTCAAAAGTGCGATGCTAGGTTCGCGTCGAAAGCTATCGACACGAGAACAATTTTAGGTTCTCCCGCGTAGTTTCGCTTCATGGCGCATAATAATAGCGGCTACCTGGCATCGCTATGGCGCCTTCGTTAGCACCTATTTCTCGAAAAGCTAAGAAAACGCTAATGAGATGCTATTGAAAGGCAAGTAGCATCTCCTACTTGAGACTCAACTGGGACGCCATAACGACGCTAGTAGCATCGATTTAGCGTCACCATATTTCGAAATGCTAGTTTACGTCGCTACTCACCAATTTTCTTGTAGTGTGAGCTCATCTCTCATTGTGCTTAGGAAGAGGAAAGATTGAAGTAAGAAAAGATAGAAAGTGTTCACTTGGCTACCACTTCTAAAGAAAAAAAAAATTCAAAAGGAAAGTTCAAAAAGATACTGCAGGTGCAGCACTACAAAAGAAGTAACATAAAGAACAAATAAGAATGGATGTTTTTTATGTGGTGCAACAAGTCATCAAAAGTATAAATGTACTAATTATCATGCTTGGCGTGTAAAAAATGTACATTTCTTAATTTGGTTTGTTCTGAGGTTAATTTA
Organism: Pontederia crassipes; assembly: GCA_030549335.1. NCBI lineage: Eukaryota > Viridiplantae > Streptophyta > Magnoliopsida > Commelinales > Pontederiaceae > Pontederia > Pontederia crassipes. The sequence goes on from CM060190.1 coordinate 47,010,434, forward strand.
GCTTCAGTACCAAGATACACATGGTGGTTTGATTCTAGTGCAACAACTCATATAAGTGTGTCTATACGGGGTTGCCTGAATTACCGAAAGCCAAATGATGTTGAAAGATACATCTATGTCGGTGATGGCAAAAAGGTTGAAGCTGAAGCAATTGGAAAGTTTAGATTATTTTTAAAGTCTCGAACATATTTAAATTTACATGAAACTTTTATTGTACAGTCTTTTAGACAAAATTTAATTTTTATTTATGTATTGAACAAATTTAGTTATTCTTGTTCATTTGGAAATGGAAAATTCAGTTTGTTTCATGATTCAAAATTAGTTGGTTCTGGTTCTTTATCTTATTGTGATCATCTTTACTTACTCGTTTCATATCATGAAACTCTGCATACTACTCGAGGTATCAAAAGAAAATTAGCCAATGAGGATTCGGCTATGTTATGGCACAAGAGATTGGGTCGCATCTCCAAAAGGAGAATAAAAAGACTTGTATCAAATAAAAATCTCAATCCCTTAGATTTTTCAGCATTCAGCATTTGTGTTGATTATATCAAAGGGAAACAAACCAATAAAAAGGGATTAGGAGCCAACAAGACTACAGATCTTTTGGAACTTATACATACAGATATTTGTGGCCCATTTCCTTCGGTTGCATGGAATGATCATTGATACTTTATAAGTTTCATAGATGACTATTCTAGATATAACTATATATATCTCATTCATGAAAAGTCACAGTTACTGGACGTGTTCAAAAATTTTAAAGTTGAAGTTAAGAATCAATTTGGAAAAAGGATTAAAGCTATCAAATCAGATCGTGGTGGTGGATACTATGATTGATATGATGGTTCAAGAGAATAACGTTGAGGATCTTTTGTTAAATTCCTAGAGAAATATAGTATCATCCCACAATATACCATGTCAGGTTTGCCTAGCATGAATGGTATAGCTGAAAGACGAAATAGAACACTTAAAGATATGATAAGGAGCATGATTTGTCATTCTACCTTATTAGAATCACTCTGGGGAGAAGCACTTAAGACTGTAGCATATATTCGGAACAAAGTTTCAACAAAAGCAATGATAAAAACTCCAAATGAAATTTGGACTAGTAAAAAATCTAGTTTAAATCATTTTCATATATGGGGATGTCTAGTTGAGGCTAGTCCTTATAGACCAAATGAAAGAAAATTGGACTTTAATTTTGTTGGATATTTCAATATGGGTAATGGTCAGTTTTTTGAGGATGTTAAGTTTGAGGGAGAAGATAATATTAGGAACATTATCTTTGAGGAGGAATCAATTAATATTTCTATTGACATTACTCAGAATTTATTTCTGATAATGAGAATGTCACTATTCAATATAATGTTGCATAATCTCCTATATTGAATGTTATTTCAGATAAATAAACTCTACAACCTCAAGAACAATTGTCATTAAGAAGATCCACTGGATAGATGAAAAATGCAGTGCCATATGATTACATTGTGTATCTCCAAGAACGTGAGTTTGATATTGGTATAATGGAGGATGATCCGTTCAACTTTCGTCAAACTTTGGAAAGTTCTAATTCTCAAAAGTGGATTGATGCTATGAATGAGTAAATGAAGTCCATGCATGATAATAAAGTTTGGGATCTTGTCTCATTGCCTTAAGGTGTGAAACCCAATTATTCTAAATGGGTATTTAAAACTAAAAGGGATTCAAAAAGCAATATAAAAAAATATAAGGCAAGACTTGTCGCATAAGACTTTACACAAAAGGAAGGCATCGATTTTCAAGAGATCTTCTCTCCGGTTTTATCGAAGGACTCTTTAAGAACTATAATGATATTAGTGACTCACTTTGATCTTGAGTTACATCAAATGGATGTAAAGATAATGTTTCTTAATGGTGACATTTGATGAAATGATTTAGACGGTGCAATCAAAATATTTTGTATCTAGTAATACAAAGTCTATGATTTGCAAATTAAAAAATCCATCTATTGACTTCAACAGACATCTCGATAATGGTATCACAAATTTTATAAAGTTATTATCTCATTTAATTTTAAGATGAATTTAACAGATAATTATGTATATCATAAATTCTTATTATGAATTAATGAACGCCTACTGCTCTTGATATTCCATCATTGGTGGAATATGTTGATGCACTCACAAACTTTTGACAGTGGCCGACACTATCAGAAGTTTGTGGGTGCATCAACATATTAAAATTCATTATATCTCGTGCAATTTTTTGTCTTATCCTTAATCGCTCGACGTTATTCCGATGAATAAACATATATTCCACTCTTTATTTCACAATCAAACTGCTCCTTGGTGTTTTAGTTTGGTTTAATTTTTATCTTATCTTAGTCTTCGAATTGGAGTCGAATTGTTAATATAATGCTATCTATAAAGAGCTCTCTAACTCTTCATCTATTTTAAATATTAATCACGTGTTATATAGTTTATACCAAAAGCATGTGTGGTCTTATCGTATTGGGTTGGCTTCAAAATATGTGCCGGGTTGTAATTAATTAAATCCTTCATACTTAATATCGATTTGGGACTTGCCTAAAGTTTAATATCGATTTGGATCTTTGATAGTAGGTGACCAAAAAAACTTCAATATGGTCAGAAGCAACAAATATTGAAGATTGAAAGTGTTGTTTGGTTGGGAGATATTTATTCAAAGGATAAGAGTGATTAACTCCACTGGAATAGTGATTTTTTTACAGTTTGAATGAAGAATAATTAAGTAATATTGACTAAAAAAGTTACTTTGATTTATCTCTAGGTAAAAGCAATATTCACGATTATAATGCTTTTCAAGGGTAATGTCATCCTTGTTTGGTAGTATAAGATAAAATAAAACTCTCGCTCATAATTATTTCTCCAATCAAATAGGGTTCAAAATCACACATTGTTGCTACTCGATTTTTAATTGTGTAGATTATAATTTAGTTTAGGCTCGTAACAAACTTTATTTCTCATTTTTAGTGAATTCGTGAAAACTCTAATATGTAGAGATCATAGTCAAATAATAAGCATTTTGTCCTAGTTTAATAATGTCTCGAGTTCAAAATGTATCGTATGTAAAAATATTTTCTTTGAATTTTTTATTTATCGTAATCAAGCATGATATGAAATATAATATTTTTACACGAGAGTCTTAAAATCTTTTTTCACGAAAAACAATCATAAGTAAGAATATAATATTAAGAGAGAGTAAGAATAATTAAACTTAAAGACACGATGTGTTGACAAGATTCAGTCAAATTCTTTTTCGACTTTTTTGATCTCAAGATTCACTCTCTCTACACTACAACATCTTCTTCTTTGCTCAAGAGATAAGACACACCCCTTCTTACATGGAACGCCCAAACATACTCAAAGCATCACAACGATTTCCTCTAACTCTCCCTCTTCTTACAATGAATACTCATACTTAAAGACTTAGAAGAGGAAAGAGATTATTTTTAAATTTAAATTCAAGAGAATGCTTTGAACTTGGAAGTAGCTATCGAGTGATTTTTCTTGCGTAGATAATATTCCTTTAGGCTTTGGTACTCACTTTATATGTCTCTCTAACTATTGTAGACGTCCAGTTCTTTTTCATATTTTTTAAATTAAAATGTAGTCATTATTGTTTATGTCAATTTGGGATCGATCGACCGATGACATCAGTCGGTCGATCAATCAATTTGACCATTGCAATAACTTCGCAACTTATCATTTGAACGATGGTTGACCCATGTCTCGACCAACATCGTCTCGACATTTTGTAGTTGTGGCTTTTTTCTAGTTGGTCGATCAGTGCTTAGATCGCTAATTCGATTGACATCATCTCGACATTTTATGCCTATGACTTTTCTTCTTATCGGTTTACCGGTGCCTAGAACGTTGGTTTGATCAACATTGTATTTGACATTTTATGATTGTGACTTTTCTTTTGGTTAGTCGATCGGTGCTTAGATCGCTGATTAAATGACATTTTCTTGTTGTGGCTTTCTTATGATTAATGTTGGTAGGATCCCTTTTCGAAATAGGATCGGAAGAGGTCCGGAGGATCGATGATCGTACGATCCTACTTGAGATCGTAAGATCCTACATTATGAATAAAATAATATTTTTTTAAAAAAATAATAAATAAAAATAGTAGTGGTAGTAATAATAATAATAACTAAATATTTTACTCCCACATTATACTTAGTTAGTATTTTTATGGGCTTCATAATCATATAAAAAGTTAGAGTAATAATAATTATGAATAATTAATAATAGTAAATCAATTTCTTCATCTAAATTATAAAAAAAGTAGTCAACTTTTTTTCTTTTAAGTATTATTTTTGTCACATTTGTTTATTAATTAGAATTAAATCATACATAAATAATAATAAAGAAAATGAGAGGAACCTTATTTACTTTATACCAGTTTTATTTTTTAATATTCTATCTTTTAGATTTCTCAATTTTAAAGTTAATAAAAAATTTTAAAAAATAAAGTCATAGTATCTGTATGTCAGATAGAGGATCTTACCTCTTTCTTACCAATTTTTTGTTTTTATATTTTATTTTTTAGTTTTTTCAATAAAAATTAAAAAAAGCAAAATCATCCGATCTTATGATCCAACTATAGATCCACGTACGATCCTATGTTTTCGATCTTCAGAATGAGATCGAGATCGCAAGTCGGCTATTGGATCGTAGGATCTTACGATCTTACGATCCGCAAAGCGATCCTGACAACCATGCTTATGATCAATCGACTGGTGCCTTAATCGATGAAGCTAACATTTTTTAGATGTTTCTTGTTACCATTCGATCGATCAATTGACCGATCCATTGATATATCGATTGGTTAGTCTTCAAATTTCCTTTTTAAATTTTTTGACTTCGTAAATCTTTTCATATATATATTCTTGTTAATCTTATATCTATATTATTTATCATTCAAATATAAATTAATAACTTTTACATCCAATTATATTTTCTGTCATCAAATCATGGGGGCGAAACATGGGATTCAACAAAAATCACCAATTGTATTAGATGGAGTGATAAGCGACTTCTTTTCGCTTCTTTAGATCAAATTTTTATAAATGTAAAAAATTTCTATTGAAAATTTTATTTGCCACTATCAGGTACACCGCGAAATGATTTAATCGAATTAGTTTGGCTCAATGATAGATTAACCTCTAACATGTGGATAATGCATTTTTTAACATCTACGAGTTGAATCATCGACGCCGATTTTCAAACATGGGAGATTGACTACAGAAAAAAAAACACATGTTAAAATTCAATACTTACCAAATCCTATTTTAACAAATTATAATATAGAGTAAACTTGATATCAAAATAAATTAAAACCTTTCGATAACCACCAGTCAATGGAATGCAATGTTACATTGGCTGCACTAAATTGACTACAAAAACGAGACAAATTTAGGCAATGATGTCAAACAAAAGGTACCAAAGGAACAATTATTGCACTAGATGAAATTTGACTATTACACAAATTCAAGCATATAATTTAGGCATCATTATTTTCATTTAAAAATATATTATTATTATTATTTTATGTGAGTGTTAAAAGTGTTACATTTTTAAATAAAATAAGATCACAATAGTATATTTTGAAATGGCAATAATAATATCTTATAATTTATATATTATTTTTCTGGTTCTTGAAAAGAAAATGGCAAAACGTAAAGATGGTTGAAATGAGATATTTCTCTGAATAATATATATATATATATATATATATAGGATTTAATGTTTATCATACGCATCAAAATGCGTATGATAAACATACGCCCTATGTCCACCATCCGATTAGATCGGACGGTGGACGCTTAAGCGGAGCGGCGGCGGTGGCACACCGGCGGAAGGGAGACGGCCGGCGGGGAGGAAGAGAAGGGAGACGGCCTGCGATTGTCGCCCTTGCCGTCGATCGGAGAGAAAGGGGATACCCTCGCAATCGGCCGGCCTCGCATCGTCGGCCGCCCTCGCCATCGCCGGATCGGAGAGAAAGGGGGAGAGATCGGATCGTCTTGTTGCTCGTCACTCGTGTCTCGCGTCTCGCCGCTCGCGTCCCGTCGCCTCGCCGCCTGCGCCGCCTCGCCGATCGCATCCCGATGTCTTCGCCTCGCCGCCGCGCCGCCTCGCTGCTCGCATCCCGCCGTCCTCGCCTCGCCGTCCTCGCCGTATCGGGGAGAAAGGGGGAGAGATCGCGCCTCACCGTCGCCCTTGCCTCGTCGTAGCCCGCGCCTCGCCGTCGCCCCCTTGCCACCGTCGCCTCACCGCCCGCATCCCGCCATCGCCGTCACCTCGCCGCCCGCGGCCCGCCGTCGCCGCTTGCTCCTCGCCGCCGCCGTCGCCTCGCTGCAAGATCAGAGACGGGGAGGTGGCCGATCCGCATCGCTCACCGTCCGATTAGATCGGACGGTGGGCATAGATGCGTATGGGGGTCATACACCATACAAGGCGTATGACCCCCATTAAATCCATATATATATATATATATATATTAAGTATATATGGTATAATGTATATGTGAAGCATCTTTGCGTCACACTTTCTGAAGGGCGATCTTAATTTTTCAGATATGATCTTATGGCTGATATGAAGGTGCGCGGGATTTTTTCTATATCTTGTAAGATTTTCTTTAATCTCACGATATATATATATGGCAACAGCGTCCACGTGAACATGGAAATGGAATAGGACAATTGAAACTTAATCAATACGATAAGCTTAATCTCCATCTGGATGTTTGTGAAATTGCTGGACCAGGTAATCAAATGTGCATAGCCTTTATAGGCCTACACATAAAGGGAGTATTATAATATACATATATATATAGATAGATATATATTTATTAGTAATATTAGGAAGGAGAAAAGAAGTCCAACAACGACAACAATATTAATATCAATTTAAAGAGTGTCAAAGTTACTACCACATGCCAAATTTGGGCGGAAGAATGTTGTGTGCAAGTGGTGCTCACATTTGGATCCATCTGATCATCATGCATGCAAATGTGATTTATTTGGAGTGTCATTATGAACCCCACAAAAAAGAAAAAAAAAAGCCCTCTCTTTCTTTACTTTTGTTTGTCATTATTATTATTTTCCTCTTTGGCTTCGACATCATGGACGCATCGCAAATGCATCCATGGACAAGATGTATAATAGGGGGAAACGTGAAGGTGGACATTGAATTATATTTTATTTCATATACGTTATTCACCAAAGAGGTGGATCCGTGGCGCAATGGTAGCGCGTCTGACTCCAGATCAGAAGGTTGCGTGTTCGATTCACGTCGGGTTCAGTTCCCATTTTTTTGTATTTCCTAAGTTCATCTTTTTTCTCGATGTTTTCCTGTGCTACTTAAGTTAAATGGTAAATGCTCAAATTTATAAATAATTAACTTGTTTTTGTAATTTTATCTTTCTAAGACATTATTCATCCAAATCAGTCTCGATTTTCGTCCTCGTACTTATGTTTAATTTCTTTGAATTTTAATGCTATTAAAAGTTCCAACTCATAGATTAACTTTTTTCTTTTCTTTTTCCCATTCAAGTGTTTTTCTTTTCAGTGTTGTCTGTAAACTAACTTACATATTTTCCAACAACATAATAGTAAGTGTGATAAAAGTGTCTAAACAACATAAAACTTCTTACATACTTTCTCACATTAATGCTCGTCATTCAAAATACCTAAAGTATAATATTTATTTAAAATATAGCATAATAATATGGGTTTAGTAAGTTAACCATTTTACTTACATAGCTAAACTTCAAATATTTCATATCTATGGTCGCTTCTATGTCATATCTAATTATGGAAAAATATATATCCAATCAAATTATTTAGTTGTTGTTATTATTATTATTATTATCATCGTCATCGCAATATATTAATAATACCATCTTCATTGACAAACTATGTATTTATAAATTAATTTAATGTAGTAACGATTCGAGTATATAAGTTCCACTCTTTATTTTAAAATTATATAGATTAATGTATAATGCACTCGTAATAAAAACTCTCATGCGCTTTATTTGTTTATCAACATGAATCAGCTTTAAATATTACATTGTAAATGGTCCAATCTCAATTGTCAAAATGTAACTTTTTAATTTATTTAATCGTTAAAATAGCTTATACTGTTTCACAATGTAAATTAAGGCTATGTAGATAAAATTTATTTATAATCAAGTTTGAAACTATTTTAGTGATTGATAGTTTTATACTATAAATGAGAAGGACATATGAAATCTACTTCGAGGTTTGCTTATTTTTTTTCAAAGAAATAAATTAATTAATTTGATCATAACGAACTTCTTGTCATTAATTTAATTATTTTATTCAAATGCATAATTATTTCTTTTAAAAATTATAGATTGCAAGCTTCCATGAAGGCAATAGATGACGGTTCATGTACATAAAAATCGTCCGCATCGCCATGTGATCAGGAACATGGTCCATGTCATATCGCAATGGCAGCATCATTATAAGAACAAGGAAAAAAGTAATAATACTGTTTATTTGTAAGGAAAAAAATTTAATATTATCCATCGAGTTCAGTAGCTTTAATGACCATTCAAATATTGTGAATTTGTATTATTGTTTCTTAGCAAATTATAAATCGTATCCTTCTATTTATGCTATGGATGGAGTTCTTATGATGATTAAGTGTGAAAAGATTATTAGAAGAATGGGAAGAGTTGTCCTACTATGTAGATGCTTATTGGATAAAAGCTATTAAATATTCCAACCTTACACTTGTATAGTTATCACCGGTGTCGTATTTTTAATCTTTGTAGCACCGAATTGATTCAATTAGCTCTCTCAGAGGCCACGTGTAATGCATATATATATATATATATATATATATAGCAAAGCAACATTATATGTACTCCTCCCATGTTCAAAGATTCCCTCTCATTTGTTGAACAATGGACCATTTTTTTGTCAGAAAGGAGTCAGTATAGATCATGGATATGAACATGAGATTTCATATAGAATATAGATAGATAGATAGATAGATAGATAGATAGATAGATAGATAGATAGATACCGGCTTAATTAAGAAGTAATAAAAGAAACATCAACTGTGGACTTGTTTTATTATATTCAGATGACCAAGTTTTCATAGTTTCATGAATTAGAGCTCTGCTCACAAGAGCTTTTTCTTCGGTAGTAGGCCAAAAAATTATGAACCTAGCAAATCAATACAGGGGACAAGCAACCACATTATTAATCTATTCGGTGTGAAGTTGCTTTCTTTTCTTCTTCTCCTTCTCTCTCTTTCTCTCTCTCTATTTATTTATCTATCTGTGGACATTATAATCAATGGAGCAGAGTCTGAGTAACATATATGACTGAATCGATCCCTCTTAAAACGATGTGTCTCCTAAGATTTCTCAGTCGGTGGCATGGCAGATTGAGGAACAACTAAAGCTGGTTCTTTCTCTGCTGTACTGTAAGACTGCAATTCAAAATAGTAGTATTATAGTATATATACAATTCGCATATTGGAGATATAGATGAAAATTGACAGGAACATAGACAATATCCAATAACTTATATTCTAATGAGTTTATATTAGCATTCTCTTACTAAACATTAACAGAATTTTGTTTCAATAAAACTCTGCAATGGTTTTAAGGTCTCTTATGTTATGCTATTGAAATGGCAGTGGAAAATAATATATTAATGGAGATCTCATGCACTTTGGGAGATGATTAGGATTGTGTAAGAAAAGGATCCATGGCTCGTTCTCCTAGTGAAATTTATAAAAGAGGACGAATGTGAAGAAATGAGCTGCCTCCTTTGGCTTGAAGTTGCTGCTTCTGAGTTGAGGAGGTGATTAAAAAATCAGTGATAAAGTTGTTGTCTCTTGGGGGCGGCTATCGTAGCAAGTTAGCAACAAAGTCCAGGAAGTTGGTGTAACTTTTTACGATAACTTCATTGAAACTCTACAAAAGGAGAACTCAAGTATAAATCTCAGGAACTTGTATTGAATACAAAGTGCAGATATAACCATCTATTGAATTTGAAGGGCCGGGAGTTTACACTCACATCCCACTTATCTCTTTGAAAAATAAGTTTCCTGTCAGAAATTAAATCTAGATTCAAGTTCGAAATAGACCCCGAACCCTGTCATGGCCTCCGATTATTATAAATTATATTGTAAGCACAACGATGAAGTTCATATAATTAACAGTAGAAAGCATCTTGGGAGATGTTATACAAAACTCATCCTAATATATGTATCTCCTCCCTATGTTTCTGGGATGATGTGTTGCTGATATCTCACTACAATAATGTCCTCTTTTTAGTGGTGCATTTCGTTTTCAGAAAAAGTAATTATTACCACAAACACAGTTACACAATTACATTTTTTTCCCTTTTTGTCTTGCCCAACAATTTTCTATTTCCCTTTCATTTCTTTTTTCCTTGGTTTTGGGTATCATGAACTGCTGCTGCTAATGCAATTATTCATCAGTAGATTCTTCCTCTCCGTCATAGCTACTTCAACTGACATGATTCACCACAAGCCCCTGACAACCCTCTAATTAAATGACTGATCTCTCTCTCTCTCTCTCTCTGTCTCTCTGCCTCTCTGTCTCTCTGTGTCTGCGTCTCTCTGTGGCTGCCCACCCCCACATCAGTTGCTGCTCCACCACAGCACTTGCATGTGCGCCCTGACTTGTGTAATGACTCCAATCCATCGCCGATGCAATGCATGCAATCAACACCTTATGCATATACGGCCAACTTGACGTCCCTGCACTCCACCACCTCATAAGATGCCAACATATCCATGCTTAATTGTTTATCACCGCAACACACATACCCCTACCCCCCCCCCCCCCCCCCTTCTCTTTCTCTCTCTCTCTCTCATCCCATTCCTATAAATACTTCCCTGAGTTCCCTCCTCCATCCACAGCTTCATACAGCAGCAAGTCAAGGCTGTCAAGCCACAACGTACGTATACAGACATACCCTCCAAGATAAAGTTCTTCTGTCCCTTCTCCAATGGCTTCGTCCAATGCACTCTTCCTCTTCCTCTTCCTCCTCCTCTCTTGCTTCCTCCTGCAGCGAACCTCCGCCGACTCATACGACTGGCAAACAGCGCACGCCACGTTCTACGGCGGTAGCGACGCCTCCGGCACAATGGGTGAGTACATGTTCAGGGTTTAACTCGTCGCCGGAGTTTAATTATCTACGTGCATTGTACAAGAATATACAAGTAGTCGAAATGTGTTGAGCAATTAATGATCCCTGCAATGGCCTAACTAACAGGAGGGGCTTGCGGATACGGCGATCTCTACGGCCAAGGGTACGGCACCAACACGGCGGCGCTGAGCACGGCGCTGTTCAACGACGGGTACAGCTGCGGCGCGTGCTACGAGCTCCGGTGCGACAACGACCCGCAGTGGTGCCTCCCGGGGTCCATCATCATCACGGCCACCAACTTCTGCCCGCCCAACTACGCGCTCCCCAGCGACGACGGCGGCTGGTGCAACCCTCCCCGCCCGCACTTCGACATGGCCGAGCCTGCTTTCCTCCAGATCGCGCAGTACCGCGCCGGCATCGTCCCTGTGGCCTTCAGAAGGTGAGTGTCCCCGCTCTTTCCACATTACTACGCGCGCGGTTGACAACTATAGGAGGTTTGTTAACTAACTATGTGTCCGACTGTCCGGCCTTCGTCATTCACAGGGTGCCGTGTGTGAAGAAAGGAGGGATCAGGTTCACCGTCAACGGTCACTCCTACTTCAACCTGGTCCTGATCACGAACGTGGCCGGCGCCGGCGACGTGAGCGCCGTGTCGATCAAAGGGTCCAACACAGGGTGGCAGGCCATGTCTCGCAACTGGGGCCAGAACTGGCAGAGCAACGGCTACCTCGACGGCCAGAGCCTCTCATTCCAGGTCACCACCAGCGACGGCCGCGCCGTCACCAGCTACGACGTGGCGCCGTCCGGCTGGCAGTTCGGCCAGACCTTCGAGGGAGGACAGTTTTAGGGAGCACACCCTCCTTCGGATTTGTGCCAATGCTGAGGTTGCTCAATTAGCACCCGCTGAGGCATCCTTTGCCAGTAGTGTGCTTGTGTTACAGACGCCAAAGTCCTTGTTTTCAGTGAAAAGACGCAGAGATTGATGCCCCCCAAGTCTTCATCGCATTTGGACACGGACGTTTGAGGGGGTTTGGATAGATTTGTCTCTATGGGCACAGTTCTATTTGTTGGGCCCCGACAAATTGTAACAACATTTAGATTTTATATGTAGATCGGGGATCTTTGTGGTATGAGTTCAGTTCTGAAATTTGCTTGCCTTTCCAGTTGTTCTTGTGAAAAAAAATGAAAAAAGATCCCAAATGTTCATTAATGAAACAGAATTATACTACAACCAAATTTGTCATAATAAAGATAAAGGAGAAGAAGGATTTCACTTGTTTAATTGAATTTAGATTAAAGAAAAATAAAGAAGAATCTTTTTTTCCCTTTCTTTCCAATAGTTCATTCGTCTGAAAATAACTATTTTTTATCATATCTATTTAAACTATAAATAATATATATAATATGTAAATATTATATAAATTTATTAATTTATATTTCCCACAACTCATACAAATAAGATTAATAATTTCATATTTATTCAGCCTCTATCTCTTGGTTTAGTTTCATTCCTTTTGTATTGTCTTTTTTTTTTTCTTCTTTGTTTCACAAGTGCAGTGGCCGCCCTTTGAAATGAGGAAAAAAAAACTTTGATGCTGATAAAATGAATGCAGGCCAAGATAAACTACGAATATAATGACATACTATATTGTTAACTATATGATCGACATATATTGCATACATGAGTGGGTTAAGATTCTCATGATCAAGTCAGAATTGGGACTTTTAATGGGCAACAAATCAATACGCACAATAATTAGTGTTGTGGGAGAGGATGAAAAGAAAACCACCTGCTTAAGTAAGAACCCGCATATGAACTCCCAAGAAAAAAGGAAGAAAAAGAAAAACACTCCAAAGGACAGGTTTATAATTTACATGTGTAGAGCCACAACTTCTAGTAATTCAGTAAAGAGTACTTTACTCTCAAAACAATCTTTCCTTTCTCAACTGCAAGCTTTCCGCCAGTCACCAACCAGTGCCCTGGCAAGTCATCTGGGCCTTTTATCTTCTCAGACATATCCACAAACTTCGCTAGCTTTCCATCATCTCCTGAACCTGAACTTGAGTCACCCGTGGACGTAGAATCTAAACTGGGCAGCCTCTTAAATTTCCCCGTGGAAGATGTGGAGGTTTGATCCCACAAGGATCTTCTTATGGTGCACTGAGGCACCTTCGAGTAGAGAAGTTTCAAGTACAAAACATTCTTTGTTCCAAAGTCCCACACTCCAAGTTGAGCACCGGTTGCTACATAAACGCCAGATAAATCATCAACGAAAGTTTCGTTATTTTCTATTGGAGCCGTACAGACATGGGAAAAGTTCTTCCACTTAACAGGTTCAAACCAACGGCTATCCTGTTCCTCCGGTCCATGCCACCTGGCTGCGCCAATTGCAATATGGGTCTCCCAGAAGGGTTGGAGGATCTTGGGGAGGGTTGCAAGGTGCTGGACCTGGATGCATAACCGGTTCTGCTTTGCTCCTTCCAAGCATAATCTTAACCCAGTGACAGGCTTCCGGCCAACCGAAACCTATATTTTCACTGAATTAGCATCAAGTGGAGAAAATTAATATCGCAAGTCTATAATAGCCCTGCCCAACGGCCTATACAGTTTGAAGAAGGCAATGCAACTGCAGTACTTAAAAAAATCAATTTTGATGTACGTGAATTACAGTAGATTTACAATGCTATTGAATCTTTATCCAATTCATGCTTAAAGAAAACAAAAACATCAGCAGAGTACCTGCTCTTGGCTGATATATAACTTCTGGCCCATTAGGCTGAACTGCAAAGAAGGGCAAACTGGTTCTTTTCTGTTTAGCCCAGGAAGAACATCTCTAACTGGAGCCCATATCTTTGTAACCTGGAACTCCAGAAAATATCGTAACTCCTCAATTGGAGGTTTATCTACAAAGATGACAAAATTGATTAGTACAACGGTAACATAATAAATAAAATGTGATTCGCTGTTTTGAGTTAAACAATGCATACATTCTAAATAAAGGTTGATTGCACGAGCAAGATGGTCCTTTCCAGGAATTTTGTCTAGCAGAGAAGTGATCGGAACAAAAGTCATTTCAATAACATCAGGTGCAGAAGAAACAGTTCTGGCCCACTGGACGTGGTTCTGTACTAGGTCATCTCCTCCCCTCCTCTTAAAGATGACTGAGACATCCTGCATGAGTTACTACATCAGATACACAAGACGAATCTGTCTCTCTCATAAAAAAAGAAAAGATAAATCTCATGAAACCCCAATGCAAGACAAGGGAAATTAAGATATCAAGCCCAGGGATTACATTTACATCCTGAAGCAACATCTGCTGATTAACGATGAAGTTAGCTGCTGATTGAAAGATGATTATTTGTGTATGAAGCATGATACACAATTTCATAAACATGATACATGAGATATACTTTTTACATTTCTGAACAAGCATATGACAAGGAGAAAGTGCCGAATGTCTTCCGTGTGATTATATAAAGCCGATTGAAGTACACAAATTCATATCATAAGCAATAATTATGCTAATAAGAAAATACATCAAAATAGAAGCGGGTACCTAGACACAGGATTTATTACTTGTTTCATTAAATGATATCTAATCACACCACATGCACGCAAGATATGACTTCCATCACTTTTGCAACTAATGCGGTAGTTAGAAAAATATTAGATCATAAAGAGTGAAAAAGTTCTGGTCAGATATCCCTAGAAATTTGGCAAACATATTGGAAACGCTAAGAGAGTTTCTCAGAAATTCTATTGTTATGTAACATGCATATCTTGTTAATTACCTCTTAAAGTTGTGAAACTGCAATTGTAACTTTCGAGAAAGGATTTGCAAAAGCACACATCAGATTTCTTATCTTTTTTTTTTGTCGCATGTTAGCACACTTTGGATCTCATTATTTTATTTCAGGTCATTGTTCTTACACATTTTGTTCTCATTCTCATACTTTGATTTGTTTTTATGAGAAACAGATCCTACTGTGAGGTGACCATTATTAAATAGAACCTCAATCTCAATAAGTCTGACAATAAGACTTGCTTATCTTCTCCAAAAAAAAAGACCTGCTTATTTATGGATTATGTTTCCTTCAGAGAAATATTTAGAGTATGTGGAAGTTTGAAACACAAAATCTTCCCTACATTGCAAGCTCTTTAGATCAAATAACATTTTCCCCTTTAAAATAGCCACCAAAAAACCTTTTTTTCTTGGAGCATTGAGAAAGAAAATGAAAATTTGAGCTTGAGTTATTATGAGTTTTGGGCCATTTTTTATTTCACTTCAGTAAATAAATTATGCTGATTGAATCCAACTCTAACTAGGTAGATCCATTCCCATAATGTCTGTGTGTTTCATTAATGATGGTTTCACCATTTGCAGACAATGGGGCCTTCAACAAAAGCCTTAGAAGAATGGTCACCAATCATTTAAAATAAGCCTTTTGAACAACTCAGTCATTTATGTATATCTGGATCCTATATGGAAGGAGTTGATCATAGACAATAAATAAATGTGTTCGATAATCAACAATCAAAATTCTTTCTTTTCAAGGATGGGCACTAAAAGACCATTGACAAGTTCTTCCGTCTTCCAAAGAGAAAAGGTGGATGCACAAAGACTGTCATAGTATATAAGAATAATGAGATATATATTACTTATTGAATGATATGATTATGAGGTAATGTTGCATATTGCTAATAATTTTTGGATGACATATCACAAACCATATATTCAGCAGACTGAAACATGAAAAATACCTGATAAGAGAGATGCAAATCTAATGAAGAAATAAAAGATTGAAAGGGATTCAGAGTCCAAAAGCCCTGTCGTTTATGCTCTTTAAAAAAAATAACGCTCCATATATTGTGATGCTTAAATTATGCATTTTCTCTCCACCTAAAGCATGGTGATAAAAAATACTGAAACAACAGAAACACGACCTAGAATGCATATATAAATGGAGGGTGTCAACATGCCTCTTTCGCTGAAAGATATGGCGCATTAAGTGGTTGGGGATATATCCCTTGACTGTTGAACATAAATGGATCCATTGCCTGCTAGATCGACAAAGAAAAATGAGCTTAAGGAGCAGGACATTGTGAACAGTCCATAAGCAAAACCACATGCTATGTGAAATGAGTTCTACTAGCCTTACCTTGTCACTCATTTTCAGTGGACCTGAGCCAGCATGCTTTTCAGTTTCAGAAAATCTTTGATTTCCAATGTCTTGAATATAGCTTTTGATTTCCATGATCGACATTGATGATGAGCTGTGCTGCTTAATATAAGCTACATCCTTACCACCAATAGTAATAGACATGACAACATGAGTTCCATAGCTCTCAATAAATCTGCAATAAAATTACAATCATTATCTTGCTGTGATTCGCCAGAAAGCTTTGCTCTCATTCACAATATGATTAGCATACATACCTAGCTAAGGACAATGGTTCCCATGAGAGAGGCACCGCTCGCCTGACATCTTCGTGTAATGACAAAGAATTTTTAACTAGCTGAAGCTTGCATAAAGGAATTATCCTTCCAACCATCGCAAGGCTTTTGGTCGAGAAGGCATCGATTTTCTTTGATCCGCTAAAACTGAATGCAAAATTAAAGCTTCCAACAGCAACATTCCCTGATAGAAGGGCCTTTTTATTGAAATATTCAGCCATCTGCAGCCACTCATAAAACAATCATGGTTCAAGTCATAGGTAATAATAGATAAATATGCAGGAGAAGCACAGGCTATAATGTTGAAAAAAGGTAGTGCCAGCATAGTACCAAGCAATTCTCTGAAAAATGAATCAACTATAGTTCAATAGTTCCTCTTGCTCAGTTATATCAGCTTATAATTAACTAACAAGTTATCAAAAGCATTGCAAGTGACAACAGCTCTACATCATATCGAACAGTAAAAAAAAATCCCAACTTTACCAAATCAAGCGATCAGTATCATGCATCTCGGCTTTAGTTAACGAACAGAGCTCACAATTCGAATGAATAAACCTTCAATGGATACACCATAGATGCACAACTTTTTTTTTTTCCTATGGCAGCCAAAAGAACGAGCAGTTGGTCTGCATCTCACCTCCTGGAAGCTGCAGGGGCCGAAGCTCTCCCTAACGCCGCTCTCACGAGAGCACCTCACGTCCCTCGACACGCCGCGCGCCACGATGCCCTCGCCGACCGCCAGATCCATCAGGTGCTCATCGTCCACATCGACGAGTCTCGCGCCCTTGCAGTACAGCAACCTGATGTCCTTGGTCAAGTCGAAGCCCCGCCCGAGCGCCTGAACCGAGCTCAGGACGGTACGAAGCGCCGCGTTCTCCTCCATCTCTCGGTCAAGGCACCAGAGACCCGAAAAACACAATAAAAAAGGGATCTTTATCCGCTCATAGGATCCTGCAGCAACGGCCGGAACCAAATCGCGTACCCTAAGGGCTCCTGGCGCAAAAGTGCAAGTTTCCCCTACTCAGGCTGCCTCGGAGACCATCGAAAGGGGGTCAAAGATCGACGCTTTTTGCCAGAAAGTTAGGTTGCACGCTCTGTTTCTCGGATCCGAAGAAGTAAAACTTCAGGGACAAAATGAACAGGCAAGAGAGAGACAGAGAGACGAAATTGCGAAAAGTGGAAAACAGAAGCAAATCGGATGACAAGTAGGAAAAGTGGGAACAAGGGCAACTGGAAAAGTGGCTCGTCTTCGCCGCTTTGTAAACTTCTCCCTGGGAGTGAAACCCCGTGTTCTGTTCTAATTGCGTTAATTAGTAAACGGGGAGATCTTTCTTGGCTGTCTCTGCTTTGACTCTCGGAATTAGTCAACAAGATTGCCCGACAACATGTTGATCTTTCACAGGATTTTCATTTTTCTCCTCCATCTCACCCTCTCACTTTTTTTCTGCTGAAATAAAAATTTTATCAAAATTAAGACTTCAATTTATGGCAGTTACAAATACTTTCCTTTTCAAATTGCATTTATAACTATTTCAATTTCAAAAATACGCATATAATTGCAAAAAAAGTGGTAGTAAGCAATGTTTTGAAAATCCGTTGGAACCGATTCAACTGATCTGATCACGAATCGGTCATAGAATCAATTCGGTTTAATCGTAAAATCGGAATGAGTAAGAAATTGGATTGACTCAAAAAAAAATCGAAAAATTTTGAATGAACTGATGAATCGGGTTCAATCCGGTTTTAAAATTTTTTTAAAAGAGTTAAAATATGGAAAGATTTATTAGTGATTGAATGTTTAAATAATTTTATAATCAAATTGGAAAAAAAATTAAAATTCAAATAAGAAAATGAAAGGAAAGATTTTGAATCTTTGATTGGAGGAAGGGAATCAAAATGGTAACAAATTATTAATCAAATAAAATAAAGAGAATTATACATGGAATGAGAATAAAATTTGGCAATAAAATATTAGTTATAAATTTAGAATGAAATTAAATTTATATTATTATATTAGTAATAATAAAAAGGAAACTGCTAAAATAGAAATAGATTATTAATCAAATCAAATAAAAGAGAGTTATATATAGAAGGAAAATAAAATCCCGTAATAATATGTTAGTAATAAATTTAGATTGACATTAAATTTAAATAATTATATCAGTAATAATAAAAATAAAACTACTATTTAAATTAACATCCAGTAAAAATAATAATTATTTAATAGGTTTAATCATTTTTATAATAATTTATATATTAAATTACTCACAAATAATTATAAATAATATTATTATATAAAATTCCGGTTCAACCAATTGACTCCATCCAATTTTTGAAATATTGGTAGTAAGTTTATATAAAAATTTATTTATTAAATTAGGAGTATATTTATTCTGAATGGCTCATGTCCTTTATTTTTAATTTATCCCTTTTTCTAAAAAAAATCTAAATATTAGTACTTGGAAAATAATTTTCTAAATCAAATCAGGAAATTAATTTTCTGGAAAATGGTTCACTTAGATTTATCTTTTTATTTCTTTTCTGATATTGAGCTTATTTTGTTTTGGGCTCGTTTGGAAAAAAAATTTGAACCCATTGCAATAGATTTAATTCTTTGCATTGTCCTTATAAATATTCACAAAATTCGAATTATTCTTTGAATCAATCTTTAATAAAATTTGGAAGTTTAATTTTCATCATCACAAGACTAAAAAGATGTCATTAAGTCATTAAGATAGTAGTGGACCTTTTTAAGAACTATCTTATTTGCATAGATAAGTCTCTATTTTTTCTATTCTTTTAGTTAGTTTCCTAACAATTATTAGGGCCGGCCTAAGGCCCAAGCAATCAGAGCTCTTGTTTGAGGTCCCAAACTATTTGAGACCCTCAATTATTTGAGGCTCCATTATAATTAATTTGTTATTTATCTATATTAATCATATTGACAATAATAAGTTATAACAATAAACAAATTTGATACATTTTTTTAAGCCTCATAATTGCTCCAATCAATACATATCTCGTTTTCTCGTTAATTGATTTGTCAATTAATGAGGATCTTAATTGACTCTCTCTTTCTTTTTAAGAACATGTGCTCAAATATTTTGTAATTAAAATTTGGGGAGCAATCCATAATTAATTATTTGATATATTTTCTTCTATCCATAAAATATCACAATCTTCTTAATCTTTTTTCCTAAGACATTTATGGCCAAAAATTTGAAAGCATGTTAAGTTGTTTTTATTTACACTCCAACTTCTTTCTAAAATAATTAAGATCAAGGATGAAGATCTCCTCTAGAATCATATTGCTTTATTTTTTTTTCAAATTTTTCTAACTCATTTGAGCATAATCAAATCATAACATTCCAACTCTATTTTATGTTTATTTTTTATTTAGGGTTAATAAATATACATATTACATATTTTGTGAATATATATATATATATATATACATATATTGAAAATGTTATCTACATAATATAAATCTGATTATTCAAACTTTTAAAAAAGAATTGATTCTTTGTTAAATTTCAAACGGGGACTCTAGAGAAATTCTTTGTTATAAAATGTCTTAAAAAACTCTTCCTTATAATTTCTTATTTAAGATCAACAATGCTCAATAAAGATTAAATGACTTAGTTACCTTATACTAATTAAGAGAAGTGAGTTATAAAAAAATTATTAATAATTTTGCATCTAAAAAAGTTAACAATAAATTTTAAATAAAAATTTATTACATAAAAGGTCTCATCATATAATCTTGCTTTAGACCTCTCAATACATTGAACCGACCCTGACGATTATGCACATGGTTTATAAGTTGAAGAATTGATCCACTGACGATTATGCACACAGACTATGGGTTGGATAATTAATTCAACGTCGAATCTAACTAATTAGATATGAACGAATGCCTGATCGTGGTAAGTGAGACTTTTAATAATTTTTTTTACATTTATAGAAACTCAAAGTCGATATCTTTTTTCAACGATGAGAAATGGATTACCACTTCACTCAATCTTATTGATAATCCCTGTTTTTCTATTTGCAAATGGGAAATAAAAAGGACCACAAAGTCTATCAAAATGAATTAATAAATCTTGTTCGACGTTCTTCCTTTGTTTTGAATTGCTCATAATATGTGGACTCTGCTGATGATTTAATTGGTGGGTCAGCCAAGGGAAGAAGAACAAGAAAATATAAAAAAAAGGGAAAGAAAAATGAAAGGTTATCAATGCAAGAATTTGATTGGATGTGGATTATGGACTGACTTCTCTAAAAGAATTTAAGACCGGACCGGTGTCATTGTTAATGATGTGAATTTTTCTTTTCCAATTTTATGAAGGGCATTTTGGAAGTAAACTGTTAAAGATAAATGTAAAATAAAGAAAATATAGACATTGTTAGTGATGAAAATTTCATTTATTTCTCCGGTCTACCAATCACACATTAATAATACAAAGTTGAGGATCTCAAACTACATGGTTTTTAAAGTAGTGTGAATACAACATTTTCTTGCTTGCTTCAAATTTCTAATTTAAATAAAAACGCGTGGATAATAATCACACGTCGACTTCAATAATTTGACACGAAAGTAATAATGTTCTTACTCGTAACCTCAAATATACCATCAACTCTACGCGGCAAAAATACATTAACTGTTGGAGTTGGTGAATATTTTAGGGTCATTTTTTTCTCACATCAGGTTCGTCCACATGAGTTTAGAGAAATTTGAGTATTACCCAATTGCCTGTGCTGCTGGCGTGCGAACAAAAGGGGGGGTTCGGAGGGCACCGCCCTCCGACGGCAGTCCCGCTCGTCGGTGAGCGGGCGGGGGTTCGGGGGCAGCGCCCCCGAAATCTAAACGAATTTGAATTTTTATTTAGCCGGTCCCGTGTGGTTCGAATTAGATTTTTTCTCTATTTTATTCGAGTTTTGAACCCATTTGGGAGAGACTATTTATAACTTATTTTCAGATGTAATATCAGTGTGGAACCTCTTTGTAGGACGTAGCCCTAATCTCAAGGGTGAACCTGGGTAAATCGTTAGTCTCCTCTAATTTTTCTGCATTCTCTTTGTGATCTTCTCTCCATGTTCTCGAATTTTCTTATCAATTGGTATCAGAGCTCAGGTTGTCGAGGAATTAGGATTTATTCGAGATGTCAGGAGGATTGCGGATTAAGATAGAAAAATTTGATAGAACGCGGTTTGATTTCTAGAAGATGAAGATGGAGGATCTCCTCTATGATCGAGATCTTTCGACGATAATCGAAAAGGAAAGACTAGGCATGGAAGCGGCAAAGGTCGCGGATGGGACTTCCTCCAGTCAGGCAGATCCAAAGGCGATTAAAGAGTGGCATCGAATTGATAGAAAGACGAAGGATTTGATTCAGCTTTGTCTCGCGGATTCAATTATTACGAATGTGATGAGCGAACCTACAGCCAAAGATTTGTGGAGGAAGTTGGAATCCCTATATCAAAGTAAGTCATTGTTAACAAGTTATTTCTGAGGAAGAAACTATATAATCTTCGGATGCATGAGGGTGACTCGTTCTCTACACATCTTTATAATTTTAACACGGTGATCAGTCAACTTGTATCAATCGGTGTTATGTTTCAAAATGATGATAATGCAATAACATTGCTCTGTTCGCTGCCGGATTCATAGAACAATCTGATTGTCGTGATTGGTGACGGGGATAAAAAACTTTCATATGAAAGTGTGTGATGCCTTGTTGTCAGAGGAAACACGAAGAAAGGGATCGACAAGTTATGGTAAAGAAGCGCTGACGGCCAGAGGAAAACAACCAAAAAGGACTCAAAATCAGATAGGGTCCAGATCCAAATCTCCTGGGCGTTCGAAGAAAAGAGATAAGAAGGTACAATGCTGGAGATGTCAATAGTGGGACCATCTGAAGCGAGATTGCAAAAACAAGTCGGTTCATAAGAACAACCTCGGACGAAAAGGAGGCTGAAGCAGGGAATATGTATCTGGCTTCTGCATGTATGTCACAGTCAGATAAGGATGTCTGGCTCATCGATACTGGTTCTTCGTACCACATGACACAACATAGACACTGATTTTATGAATATGAGAAGTATAATGGTGGGGATGTCATGCTCGGAGATGATACTGCGGTTCAGATTATTGGACATGGCAAGGTGAAGTTGAGGATGAATGATGACACGGTGAAGACTTTACCAGATGTGATGCATATACCACTTATTAGCATGAGTTTATTATCTGTTGGTACAATGACTTATTCGAGTGTTATATTCAGTTGCGACAAGAATTCGTGCAAGATGATCAGAGGGTCGATTGTGATTGCGCGAGGGGTTCGCTATGGCACATTATACAAGTTGCTCGGAAAAATAATGTCTGTGAGCTGCGAATTTATTTCTGAAGAGGCCAAAGAAGATGGTGACAACACATCTATGCCGTGGCACCAAATATTAGACCATATCAGTGAGAAATGACTTTCTATCATAGCATCAAGTCAGATAGTAGAAGGAGTTTCAGATTGTTCTGTGGGCTTCGGGTTATGTGAATATTGCCTCCATGGAAAATAGAACCGAGTCAGTTTTTAACACACAAGTACAAGAGTAACGAAGATTCTCGAATTGATTCATAGTGATGTCTTTGGACCAACTTCGACTACATCTATTGAAGAGTCCAAGTACTATGTCTCTTTCATAGATGATTTTTCGAGATACAGTTGGATTTATTTTATCAAAATCAGGTGTATTCGATAAGTTTCGAGAATTTAAAATTTTGGTGGAAAACCAATTGAGCAGCAAGATCAAGGTTCTTCATACAGATAATGGAGGTGAATTTTGTTCAGATAAATTTGACCAGTTTTGCGTGGACAATGGTATTGCAAGGCAGAAAAGAACTCCATATACACCTGAGCAGAATGAAGTAGTTGAAAGTTTAAATCGGTCGCTCATAGAGAAGGTCAGATGTATGCTGAGTTGGACTGGATTGGGACAAAAATTCTGGGCGAAAGCTGTAGCCACAGCCAACTATCTGAAGAACCGTTCACCGACTTCATCAGTGAATGATCGGACGCCTTATGAGGTAATGTTTGGGAAGAAGTCAAATTTATCTCATGTTCGGGTGTTCAGATGTGACGCATATGTTCATATACTCAAGAAAAAGCGGGATAAGCTTGACAGTAAGTTTGAGAATAACATATTTATCGGATACAAGGAAGGGGTCAAGGGCTATAAACTATGAATTCAAAGACAAGGACTATCGTATACAGCAAGGATGTTATTTTCTGTGAATCATGATCCCAAGTTGAAGCTTAGGAAAATGATGAACCCAAGAAAGCTGTAGTGACGAAGATTCTGATTCTGAAGCTGCAGAGGTGATCGCACAAGATACTTCAGTGAATCTGTTTCAAAATCTGATCAAGAGAACTCGGTTAATAAAGTTGAATATGCAGATTCAGATGAAGACCCAGATATTGGTATCGTACCAGTTCTCAGGAGATCGACACGAGAAAGAAGAATACCTCTTAGATACTCTCTTAGTGCTCTGAGTTCGTTTCATGCTTTGAGCATCATCGGAGAAGAACCTAGTTCTGTAAAAGATGCAAGGTCTATGGATGATGCAAATCAGTGGGAGTTTGCTATGGCAGATGAGATGCAATCACTGGATAAGAATGAAACATGAAGCTTGTGTAAATTGCCTAAGGATATAAAGGCAATTGGCTGTAAATGGGAGTTCAAGCGAAAGCTGAAACTGGATGAGTAGAAGTACAAGGCGAGACTGGTAGCTAATGGGTACTCTCATATTGAGGGAGTCGACTATGATGAGATCTTTTCTCCCGTGGCGAAAATGACTTCGATAAGATTTTTTTATCTCTAACAGCAGCATATAATCTTGAGGTAGAGCAGATGAATGTGAAGACGGGTTTGAGCTTTTATTTAGTCGGCCCGTGTGATTCAGATTAGATTTTTTCTCTGTTTTGTTCGAATTTTGAATCCATTTGGGAGAAACTATTTATAGCTTATTTTCAGATATAATCTCAGTGGCGACTGTAAAATCTAAAAGATATAGTGGAACCTCTTTGTAGGACGTAGCTCTAATCTCAAGAGTGAACTTAGGCAAATCGTATGTCTCCTCTAATTTTTCTACAATCTCTTTACGATCTTCTCTTCCTATTCTCAAATTTTCTCATCATTAACCACAAAATTATTATGCATACCATGAAAGAATGTCATGAAACATGCATTAACAAACAGGACTCGTAAGAGAAAAAAAACTAAGGCATAGTTCAGCATAGGAAACAGCAAAAGAAAAAAAATATTGTGAAAAAATGAGATTGGAATGGAGTGGATAATAATTTCATACCTCTTAAATAAAGATCTTAAATTTATTTTTTTATGAATGCAAAAAAAATTTCATTAGAGTTTCATCCGTCATAATCAAGCGTATTGTCCGGACGATATCAAATTAGTCACACTTCATGATGTGCAGAGATTTCAACTTGTGAGACTATGACCAGTGCGTTCGAGTCGCGTGAATTAAATACCTTCTTTCCGGACACGGTCGTGGCAACTGGCAATCGAAAAAAAAAACTCAAAAGTTGGGAAGGTCAAGCCTATAAATGATACACACATGCATATCAATGTCATGATTTTGGATGACATGTTGATATTGAAACCACCAATGCAAGAAGCACCGCCGGTGGACTTCTTTCCCTCTCTGTCATCGGAAAAACAAAAACCTAATCACCGGTCTCCTAGTCGTCTCTGCCCATCTTTGTGAAGACGTGAATTCTCCGCTATACCCTTCATCGAGGATCCAACTCCTTGACTTAATCACATCTTCATCTTGAGAATCTCAAAAGATTCACTGAACTTCCTGTGCCAAAGACCACCAGTATTATCTTTTCTATGTTTCCAGAGTTATCACACATTTTCTTCTCATAGAAAACCCACACAATATTTTCAATGCTAAAGATTTAAACGGTCATTACAGTGAACTCTCAAATGGAAAAAAAAAACCCTCTCTTTTTTACATTGGGAACTTCTCACTCCTCTCACTCAAAGATCAAGAAAATGAGAGAGTATTTGATTTGCAAAGTTGATGACTCAGTGTGCTGCCTTAATTTAGCGGTGAGCAAACACCGCCCCGGTCAACACCGATTTGGATTTATCGATTTTTTTTTCGATCCGACGGATAATCACGTCAAAATTAGGACGGGACAAAACTCGGATCACATCCTGACTCGATAAAATATATTATATTAATAATAAATTATTATATTTATTTTAGTTAATATTGTGAATTTTATTATATCTTAAATATATATTATTTTATCAATATATTATTTAATTAATAATTATCATATTTATATATCTTAAATATACATGACTAATTGTTATACTCTCTATTCCTTCACCTTTATTTTTTCCACACAAATTTCAAATCTAATTTTCTTTTACAATTCACATTCCACAATTTACTTTATTTCCTGATTTATTATACTTTGTATTCTTCCACCTTTATTTTTATTATTACAATTTTCTTATTTCATATTTTATTTCCATGTAATTTTTATTTTTGTATTTCAGAAAATTAGCTTGAACTATTTTTTTTTGTTCAACTCGATTTTATCTAGTTCGAATTAGTTCATCTCCCATTTCAGTTTCCAAAGTTCCATGTATATCTACTCCGTGTACTCTCTTTGAAAATAACAGCTCCATGTATATCTACTCCTCCATGCTATATCCCTATTAATGTTTGATGTACATACATATCTCCATGTATATCTACTCCGTTTCTATTTCCAAAATTGTTGTACTCTCTTTTCGTATAACTAATGTTTGATGTAGACACTGGACCATTACTAATGTTATGCCACAATTAAATTGCAATGACAGTGAAGCAAATAATTTTAATGGAAGCATATTAACATAGAGTGTCACTATAAAAAAAAATAACAAGAGCCTATACTATCTATATTGGCTAATTATTCTACGATAAATTTTCAATTGAACATTCATTAAATACATTGATTTAGTGTGACTAAGATAATTAAGTCAAGATGAAGCTTTCGCCAATAGTAAGTTTTAGATACTTAATCACTACAATGTCGTGGAGATGTTAGCTAAAGTAATATGTTCATATTAAAATATAGAACTAGTGCTAAATCCCGTGCGGCCGATGAAGGATATTATAATAATATATTTTCTATAATTAAAATATTATCATAATTATCTAAATTGATTTATTAGTATTTAATAATAAATATAGCAGTCTATTTCAAAAAATTTAAATTCAATTTAAATCTACTAAGATCCCAACTTATACTTAAATTTTTTTCATGAAATAATTAAGTATTTTCCCAAAATATAATTATTTTCTGATTTATAATTTTTATTTCTTTTATAAGTAAATATTAATTTTCATTGGACTCAAACTGAATTCTTGGTTTTAAATTCTCAATTTTGGAAATAAAACAAAATATAGTAAAAATGAAATAGCATAATATTTTATTATATTTTTTATTTATGAAATAATACGTTAACTTTTAAGAAGTAAATATTTCTTTTTTATTATACTTGTCCATTATCTTTTAAAAAGGAAAAATAAAATTGAATAATTTATTAAATAATACATTTTTAAAAAGTAAAATATTATTTATTTTATTATACTTGTCCATTATATTTTAGAAATTAACGATTTAATATTATTTATATTCAAATTAAATTATTTTTTAATTAAAACACAAAATATCTTTTAGAAACGAAATATTATTTACTTGTACATTATTGTTTAGAAAGAAAAATTATTTATTTTAATCATACTAAAAATTCTGCTTCTAATTAATTGTGTTATCCAATTTTCTTTTATCTTTGTTACCTTATACAACAAACCATTATAAGATATTTGTTATTTTCTAAAATTATCATACTTGTCCCTTATCTTTAAAAGAGAAAAATATAAGGATAGATTAATCTTAAAGATTTAACGGGGATGCAGGTTTTTTCTGCGCGGTTCAAGGATCAATTTTATGATTTTTTTGCTCAGTTTTTTTTAGTGGTTTTGTTAATGTTTGAGGGTGAAGAGAATGCCCCCCTTGCCCTATCTTCCTTCTCAGATTGTTCGGTCTGCACAGTCGTGCGTTCTCTCCCTCCCTCGTCCCGCGCGTCCTCCCTCGTGATGATTGGCTTCTCTCGCCGCCGCACATATATCCTCCCTCGTGACGATCAGCCTCCTTCATCGTCATGCGTCCTCCTTGGCGACGATCGGCCTCCCTTGCTACTGCCACGAGGTCATTGCCGCTATGAATCCGCTGCAAGCTAGGACGTCGCCGCTACGAGCTAGGACACTGCCTGCAGCCACTGCTTGTTACCATTGCTACGAGTTTGGGCTCTGCTGTCGTCAAGTGGCCCCGCAATTTCGGCCGACCCAATTTGTATATTTTGGATGCTTGAGAACAATAAAAATTTACAACTAATTGTGTATTTTTGCATATTTTCTGAGAAGGCACTCACTGATTTTCGAGAAGAGGCAGCGTTATATTCATCATCGTTCATGATCGACTGAATACAATTGCATGTTTATTAGCTAAAGGGCATGGAGATGAATGCAGATGTTATTGGTGATATTACTGTTGATGATGATAAGGAACATAATAATAATAAAGTGCCGGTAGATTATTTGAAATCCTACGAGGTAGAAAAATGTACATGCAATTTATGATAAGTCATCTTTCAATGCAAAAATTAGGTTGGCAAAATAACCTTTGGAAGGTGGAAGAGATGGGATTGAGATCCGCAAGACATTTACAATTTGGTGTTCCAATTATCAATGATGTTATAAAAAAGATGAGGACATTCGATCTTGAAAATGTAGTTGTGAATCTAAAAGAAGCATGTCCAAGTGAGTTTCATGCAAGTCAATGTGCTACATCTGAATACAGTACTACTCAATCAAGTTATGTCAATTTACATGAAATTCAATTCATCATACGCGATCCTGATCGCATAAAATCTAAAGATAGATAAAAAAATGTTGGAAGAATTAAATTTGACATTGAAATTTCTATGACTCAAAAAGAGTGCAAAAAAGGGGTTCTAGGAATTGCGGAAAATATGGACATGACAAAAGGACATATTCATTATTGAAGGTCATATAACATTTTTCATTATTAATATTATTGTGATAAAAAAATAATATTGTCTTACTTTATAAACAAGATGTCCAAAACGAAGAGAGACAATGTGATGCATAATAGTTTGCAAGGTCTTGCTTTAGCCTCTTTGGGCGTTATTACTTTCTTAGCAGCTCAACACATGTACTCTTTTCACATGTGGATCGGTGGGTTTCTCATAGTTGGTGTTACTGCGCATGTGGCCATTTTTATGGTAAGGAATTCTAGCTAATTGAAAGGATCTTCTAATGCTCACATAAGGTCACCAACTTCTTCAACATGTTTTGGTTTTTTTTATCATCTATTTAAAGAGTCTATTTAATTAACTTTGTCTTCTTTACAGGATGGAGAACAAGCTATTTTGGTGAACAATCTATCTTCTTTACATGATGGAATTTTAGTTGGGCGTTTTAATATTTTTTTGTATTTGAAATGCATCTGATGATGTATGGAAACCACGAATTTATGTGGAAACCATAATTTATATCACTTTGATATCTCATCTACGTGAAACTTCATTATTGTTGAGCTTTGTGGTAACAATTGCCAGTTGGGATCTTCTTTTAATCAAATGTCATGTGTAACTTATAATTGGTGTTAAGACCATAACATGCGAGTCTTTATATAGTTTGTCATCTAAATGATTTGCAGCATGTATCGTGTGCGTTGTCAAATACAAGTTCATAAGTCCTCTATCTTCTGAAGTAGAGGTGCCCATGTTTAGGTTGATGCATTCATTGATGTTTTTGACCAATATCTCTTGATTACAAATCCAAAAATTTATAGTGACATCAAGAGTGATGTAAGTGCACAACATGCTCAATGAACAAACTTATACGTTCTGACATTTTGGACAGCACAAAATAGACTAACAAGCTAAAAAATTAAAGAACATCTACACTAAAACTACAGAATTATAGAATCATCTATGGGTCGAACAAGATGTAAATGCAATTTTTTCAGAATCACATATCAACATTTTTAACATTTATATCACAGATCGACATTCACATGCGGTGGTGGTGGCGGCGGGGATGACCTCGCGACGCGGTGGCGGCGACCTTGAGACCTTGAGAATGAAGACATGGCACGATCCTAGCTCGCGGCAGCGGCGAAGAGGTCAGAACTTGGCGGTCGGCGGCCTAGCTCGCGGTGGGCGGCAAGCGGCAGTGGGCGACTTTGAGACCTTGAGAACGAAGATCTCGACCTAGGGCACGGCCTAACTACAAGTGGCGGCAGACGGCAACGATCTCGCATTGAATAAGTCATATCTCGCATCGAATAGGTCTCGCGTCTAAGATCGTCGCGAGGGAGGACAATCGTCGATCGTGGCGGCGATGCGGCCAATCGTCGCGAGGGATGACGCACAACAGCACAACAGCGAGGGAGGCCGATCGATGACGAGGGAGGTCATTCGTGGTGAGGGAGGACGTGTGGCTGTGCGGACCGGACGATCGTCACCGGGAAGGAAGGTAGGGAAGGGGGGCATTCTCTCCACCCTCAAGTATGGACAAAACTGCTAAAAAAAATGGGCAAAAAAAATAAAAAAAATGGATCCTTGAATCGTGAAAAAAAATGCGCCCGTCGGGCGCAGGGGAAGGGCCTCCCCCTGTAAAGAGGGATGACCCCATTAAATCGTAATCTTAATTGGACTCAAAATAGTTCTTCTTTTAAAATTATTTGGACTAAACTGAATTTATTGTTTTATTTTTTAATTTAAAAATTAATATAATTATCTTTTTAAAATGAAATGTTTTTTTTGTACATAGCCTTTTATAAATGTATTGTTTTAGAAAGGATATATTATTTATTTTATAATATTTTGTGCACTATCTTTTAATAAGGGAATATTATTCATTTTAATCATACCCAAATTGATAAAAAGTAAAGATTACTCTTAATTTGACTAAAGTTCAATTCTTATATTGTCATTTCTTAATTTTACTAAAGTTTTTTTTCTTATATTGTCATTTGTAATGTTCAGTTTTTATTGTAGAATTAAAGTGGCGTCCATATAGGATTAGTTGGAAAATATTACTATAATTTAACTTTCAATTGTATATATATTATTATCTTATATAATTAACCTTTATAATTAATATTTTTATTTTAATAAATCTGAAATGAAATATGTTGCAAATCCTATCTATGATACAAGTACTAATAACTATGATTATGTTATAACTTCATAATTTTCTTTATTATATATATAAAAATAGCTATGATTATGTGATATATAAAATCCTAACTTTATTTGACGTGTGATTCTATGGAAATACTTAGATATATAAAATTATAATACATGGAAGGATCCTAAGGTGCATACAAATCCTAATATAATATTAATCTCAATCTATTTCAAATTCTAATACTATCTATATAGGCCCCTTTGGCGACAGAACTAGGATGGAATTGCGTTCTAGTTCCACTAAATGCGATCAGAGGAACCGTGGGCTAGAATCGAGGTCTCACGTGAATCCAGTTTCAGCGCTTCGATTTTATCTTTCTTATGGAACCGGAGCATTATAGCATGTGTCCACTTTTTTTTATCCGTGACTTTTTTATTTGTCTTTTCTTTTTTCTTTTCTTTTCTTATTTTCTTTCACTCACACTTTACCCTTATAAAATAATTTATTTATTATATATAATATAATTTTAGTAAAGTATTAATATAATATTATTTATTACTTATTATTGAATTAAAAATTTAATATTTTCTTAAATTAAATTAAAAAAATCTTTTTTGGATTTAAATAATATTTTTTAACACAATTTTTTTCATAAACAATTTTTATTTTATAATTTTATTTTTATTAATGATAAAATTATACTTTATAATTACAATAATTATTTTGAATTCAAAACTCACCAAATGAATGATTCCTCATTATTATTATTATGTTCCACTCCATCTGAATATATCTCGAATTAATTTGTCAATTTAACTATTCATCGAAAACTTAAGAGGAACCAGAGTCTTTCCAAACGATACTATAATGAATTAGAATTATGTTTAGGATTATAATTATATATGCTACTCCAAAATTATGTATAAGAGTTTTCCATGTAATTACTTAATTAAATATTAAATATCGTTAGTTTTAACATGAGATTTACTTTTATAGCTGTATTGCTTAGAAATATATACAAGAGGTTCAATATTAGGATACGTAGGATTGGGATATTTTTAAACAATCCGAAGTCAAAAATTGAGATATATATCGTTTTTATACATTAGAAAATATATTAGCATCGTTAATCTAAATATTAATTTTGTTAAATGACGTTATATATTGAAAGTATGATTTGAATTTGACATAAATTAAGACCGGTTAAAAATGACGATGTTTTCTGATATTTCATTATTAATATTTCTGTTTGGCCAGTCTTATGCATATTGTGACTATGATTAGAATTTGAAATAGATTAAGATTAGTTAAGAAAATCATTTATTTGCATATATGATATCTGATATAACTAACTTTTGTTATTAGTTTTTCTGCTTAAACATATCCAAAATTAAATATTAGGATGCAAATATTCTTATCCTATTTCTAATGACTATTTGGGTCTCCTTCTACCGAGATTAAAACTAATATTTAAAATTAAGATTATATATAATTATGATCATTATTAATTACAATGGTAAAATCTTATTACAGTTGCAATTAATATTAGGATATGTTAAATATTAGGATACGTATATCATATAAAATCTAAAATATGATATGTATTAGGATTCTACATAAATTATTATTATTAATTTAAGTATTAAAATTTTAATATGACAAAATTAATATTAGGATATGTTTAGATAATTAATTTTATATTGGATATGCTCAGGTAACTAATTTTATGATACTGTACCAAATATTAGGATACAATCTCATATAATCTAAATTATGATATAGCTTAGAATTGTATATAAACTGGGAAAACCCCTTCGCGCAATTAACAAAGAGGTCATATGGTAAAAATATTAAACAAAAGAATGCATTTATGTATTATTAAAAAAATATTATCATAGATAAAAAAAATCAATGTGATATAAAAAGTCAATATGTAATTTATGAAAATTTAATCATGATATTAACATTTAATACACAAATAATTAACATAAATCAAAGGGTCATATATATGGTTAACATATGTGATTTTTTAAATTTAAAATAATTATCATTCTTCATATTTTAAAAAAAGATGATTAATTGAGTGAAGTAGATATAAAATATGTGAATTTGAAAATTTTAAAACAATTATAGACTTAAGCTATCATAACTAATAAATTTAAGTTATCACAATGAATGAAGTAAAAAAGAAATATTAAAATAATTGAAAAAAAGAAAAAAAGAAAATGAAGAATGGAGGAAGGATGATACATTTATATATTACTATTTTTATGATTTAAAATATAATGAAATATAAAAAATCCAACTTGTATCTTATGCAAATTTAATCATGATATTAAATTCAATGCACATTAATTAAGGATGCATTTATATATTATTATTATTTATTATAAACAAAACAATTAATGAAATATAAAGAATCAATATGTAATGTGTGAATATTTAATCATGATATTAAAATTTAATGCACACATGATTAACATAAATCAGAGGTCATATGGTTAACATATGTGATATTCCAAATTCAAAATAATTATACTCTTCATATTCATAAAAAAAGAATTAATGAAGTTAGGTAGGTCTAAAATATGTGACTTCTTAAATTAAAAATAATGTATACACCTAAGTTATCATAATTAATAGACAAGTTATTATAATGCATGAAATCAAAGAAAAATTTAAAAAATTTAAAAAAAATAAGCAAAAAAAGATAATGAAGAATGGAGGTTTGATAGAGATGTTTACTGTATGGTTCTATCTGACTATCCAATAAGTTTTCCTACAAATGATTATTAAAAGCTCATATCTTTCTATAATAGCAAATTTAAGGTAGTTAATAAGATTCTTCTCTTGAAATAAGATAAAATTCTACACAGTACAATTAGATCCATATGGTGAAAAAAGAAGAAGGAATTATATGGGCTAACTTGATTCAGCAGCTACTTTGATGATTGATTGATGAACTCGATAATAATGCAGCTTAATTTACGCTATGAGATAATAACTTGATTCTTCTCTTGTTTTTGGGAAAATGTACTTCCTTCAAACATTTTCAATCTTTTGTATTCCCATGCTATCGGTAGAATTACTTAAATAAAAAGAGTTCTTTTTCTTAAAAAAAACATCTTAGGCTTTTGAATTTGTGCGAACTTGTTAGCATCATTCATGCATCACCTTTTGATCTCAATGGCGTTCATATTATTGGTGACTTCAGGATCTTCGACTTCGAGAGCACATGACACGCATGAGGCCGAGCTATGGACTCCATCAGTTAAAAAAATCTCTTTTCACCTTTTGTCTTAATTTTCTTTCTTAGAGGGCTGTCAGACCTTGACGTTAACAATCAGTAATAATGTTATAAATTTACCTACTATTATGTTTGCTTTGAGTGCCATCTGATTGTTTCTCATTTGAAATGATCATGTTGTTTATAACCCACGCTTAATAACCTTAAAACTCTCCCTCTCTCTCACAATTTGTAGAAGAATGAGAAGAAGATGAAGTGCATGATGTCAATTGACCATGTCTAAAGGCTTTCTTTTAAATAACTTTTGTTTTCCATGAACCAAGCACTAATGCCAATTTATTGATTTTAGAGAAGGGTTTGATCAACAACTTTTTTCCTTAACAGGAAAAATTATAATATTATCATAAAATAATATTGTTTTATTTCTTGCCAAATTCTGCAAGATGGTAGCATTAAAATAGGATAAAAAGGTCGTGTCCCTCCTTTTATTTTAATTGATGGATAAAAATTTATAAATTATGTTTGATCTTTTGTCATTTTAAATTATTAATTTTATCTATATATTTTAAATTTGATGCAGAAAAAAAATAAGAGACACGATATTTTTTCCACAATGTCTATTTTTTCATTATTAAATCTATTATAATAATAATAATCCTAAAGGTTGCCGAGCGATAAAAATAATAATTTTTCACTGATGGGTGATATTTTTAAAATTTGAAGAACAAGAAGGAAGTTTCCGTTCAATGACTAATAGCTTTCTCTCACACACACGCCATGAATTGTTTGAGAATCATGCATCAAACCTTATTACAACCATGCACATGCTTCTCCCACCTCCTGGCCATGAATGGGTCCAAGTAATCCCACCTCTCCACACAGCTCTCCCTTCCGCCATCATCGCCTCTATTCGTCGCCACCTCCGTCATTGTGGCACTCGCCCTTGTCCTCCATCGTCACCACCGTTTGGCCTTTCACCAGCCTCTCCTCTTGCCTCCATGTAGTTGTACCCGACTCTAACCACCAACCCATAGTTACTACTGTTCCCGCCACCGCCGCACGCCGCCAACTCCAATGGTATCGTCCTCTCCTCGCCGCCCTTGAGCTCTCCCAACCTGATCACCACCCCTCCTCCCCCGCCGCCGCCTCATCCCTGTCACTCAGTTGCACGTCCAAGATGGCGCCTCCTAGGAACTCCTTGAGCTCGTGCATGATGAATTCGCTGGACGTCCCGAAGTCGAACCCCACCATGTGGAACTTTTGCACCGGGATTGGGGAATGGCAGGTCCGCACAAATATAGTGGCGCGTCGGACCGTTCGACAGGTGGAGGATGCAAACTAGCGAGTTCCGGTGCGCCCGCTCCTCCAATATCTTGACGCCCTTCCGAAGCCCCTCCCTGGGCTCGCCCTCCCCGAGGTAGAGAGGCAGTCGACGACCTGCAGTGCCACATGATTCCCCTGTGCCAACATTTGTCTCAATGAGAGCAGCGGGCACTGGCATTGGAGTGCATGACGATGGCCAGCGCGTCGACATGACAAAGTGAGAAGATCACAAGCGCCATGGATTCCTTGAGCAGCCACAGGTGCGACCCAGGACTGTGGTTGTGGGATCTGCTCGTAAGGAGGAGGAGCAAGGATTGGGGTGTGCATTCCTCTAGTTCCTCCATTTTAAATGTAGGGGTGGAACGTCAAAAACATGCGAAAAATTATATCAAATGCCCTCCAACTTCAACAACACAAATGCCCTCTAACTTATAATTTATTTCACGAGATGCCCTTCCAACTAAAAATATCCAATTTTTGGTCTGTCCGCTTACGTGGTGATGCTCTCTCTCCACCACGTAGGAGAGCATCACACGTGACACTGTCACGCAAACTCCACGTCAACAAATCAATAAAAATAAAAATATAGTAATAATATTTTTTAAAAAAATGAGGAAGGGGTGCCACTCTCTGATCAATGGCGTTCGCTGACCTGACAAGGAGGCGTCCGACGAGCGTAAGGGAAGTACGAGACGACAGAAGTCGCAAAGGGAGGGGAGCAAACCACCCCTCCCTACATTCCCTAGCCACTGCGCCACACCGACGAGCACACGAAAAGGGGGTGTGCGACGAGAGGAAGGGGGTCAGAGGTCGCAAAGCTGGAGGCCAACCCTCCTCTCTGCTCTCGTCGGCCTCTGTGCCATGCCGACGAGCACAAGGAAGGGGGGTGGGGGTCACCCCTCTCGTCGGAGGTCGCAGAGAGGGGGGCAACCCCCCTCCTTCCCTGCGCTCGTCGGTGCAACGCAAAGGGCAGGGAGAGGGCTGAAGGTCGCAGAGCTGCGGGCGAACCCCCTGCTTTCGTCGGCCTTGTGCCGCGCTGGCGAGCACAAGGAAGGGCCGAAGGGGGGAGTCGCCCCTCACTCACTGACCTTGTCAGACGTCGAAGAGAGAGGGATGACTCGAGGTATTTGAACCTTCAGGATTTGAGATTCGGCTTGTAGAGCATTCATTGTGATAGATAGTTGCTTCGTGATTGCTTTTTATTTTTGTTTCTGCTTCAAGAAGTTCTCCAACTTAATCTCACAATTTAATTACCATATGCGATGAGTAGGTATTTATTGATTTGTTGAAATATCCATGGTTGCAACTTGAAATTCTAAAACTTGATCTTGACTTTTATAATAATATGGCTGACTTTATATGTCTTGTTCAAGATTCCAATAATTTGAACTTTTCTTACCATGTGAGATAAACATGTAAGCATTGAAAGGTTGTTGGACAGAAGGTACTTGATTGCAGTAATCTTGTAATGATCCTTCAACATTAGAACTAAATTTCTAAATAGACTTGGATACGATATCTTCAACTTTGGAATACACTTCATTCCAGTTTTCATTGATTGACATTCCACTTGATTAATAATAGTTATGAGGCAAAATCAGCAAATCCATATCCATCTTAGACTTAATTCTCAAAGTTCTAATTGATTTCTTCTCAATTTCACATGTGACCAGAAGACAAATTCAAAAATTTCTACAGTGTTACAACTTTTCATCTAATCAGGTTAGGTGCAGAGACATAACAAACATGAAGTAAAACAGAAACTAACATATGATTGATAATAGAAAAATAAAGTGCAGAAAAGAAAAACTAGGCTAAATACAAAAATAATAGACAAAAAGCAAGAATTGGATATAAACAATGGAATATGATATAGATAGTGAGAATATAAAGTAAGTAAAAATAGAGGCAGATATAAACAAAAACTAATATATAGAAAGAAAGTAAAGAGAAAAAGAGAACTGAAATGTAAATGGACAAAAAAATGATTATAAACAATGTGGTGGTATAAAACAACGATATCAGATTCAAATCAAGCAAAACAAAATGTACAAACAAATTTAAAACTCTTCCCGGCAACAACGCCAAAAACTTATTGTGAGAAATTTGTGTAAGTATGGGAAATAGTATTCGCACGTTGTGTTGGTATGTAGAGATCGATGTACGAATTGGGGTCGAACTATAGAAAGAGAAGTTGCATTTGTTTTTAAACTTATATAGTAATGAGAGAAGAGAATCTGATTTTGATAGTAAGAGAGGTAAGCTAAGATTGCTGAAATACATAAATGTAACAGTTTTGTAATTTTTGTTTTGTGTATTTTTTTAGCTTTTTTGTTAAATGATAAAAACGAACTATGAATTAAAAATTAAGTTACGTTAACTATCAAGACTAAGAAATTTTATTTAGGGATGAATAATAATTA
The DNA here is from genome assembly GCA_030549335.1 of Pontederia crassipes. Classification (NCBI taxonomy): domain Eukaryota; kingdom Viridiplantae; phylum Streptophyta; class Magnoliopsida; order Commelinales; family Pontederiaceae; genus Pontederia; species Pontederia crassipes. Next base: position 47,048,376 of record CM060190.1, read on the forward strand.
GCTATGCCTAAGAAATTCAATTCAATTGGATGCAAACAAATCAACAAGTCATGAAAATGGATCCTCGTACTCTCGCATTGAGGATCGCCTTAGGTTCTCCACTCTCGTTTCGAGAGCGTAGATTCAAGCACATATAGGACTACTCCCTGAGCTCTCCCCTCTCAGCTTGAGCTCACTCTCCCCTATCTCATTGGCTGGTTTCCCTAATACAGCTAGTTAATCTCTTGGGTCATTGCTAAACTGTCTCACAAATACTCTTCTCTGGGTCTCATTGCAAAAGTACGAGAAACCAAACATAAAGATGGGAGATTACAAATAAATCGTCAAAACATCAAATATAGTTTCCCATCACTCTCGTGTTAGGGACGTTCTAGTTTCTCCACTCTTGCTTTGAAACTATGGATTTAAGCATTCAGATTATGACTAAGTCATCCCCAACGAGTTCCACCTCTCGGTTTATCTTAAATTAGAGTGACTTTCTTGTTGACTACTCCACAACGACCAGCTAACCTCTCGATTCATCGCTGGACTATTTACAACATATGCCCTCTCTCGAAAGTCTATTGTATGATGAATAATCAACTATCGATCAAAGTAAATAATATTCAACAAGTAAAATAAGCAATATCGATCAAACAAATATGTATCCAATCCATAAGTGGTATGACCAAAGAGTTCAATCCCATTAAGAAATCCCCCAGCCTTGATGATTGATTAGTTATACATAACTGTAGGGATCACAACACAAAACATCATTATCCTAACACTAAACATTGTTCAATAGAGAAAACTACACAAATAGCTATTGAAAAGAAGTAGAAAAATCAGAGAATGCAACAAGCAACACTAGGATGAGAGCTCTATCTTCCCATCTCGGCTCAGCTGGTCTTCTTCCTCTTCAAAGTGGCTTCTCCCCTTCCTGATTGACCTCCTCCGTGTCCTTAGGTTGGTTCCTCACGTTGCCTCTCGATAATTGCTAGTCAACCCTCTCTTTTTAAGATATTCTTTCTTTTTATATCCTGGCATCACTTCTATCCACCATTGGATTTGTGCCACTTGTCCCTTGTAACATCTATTTTTTTCCAGTCATCGGATGCACGATAGCTGTCTAGCCTGATACACCACTTTTTTTCTTTGATTCCTCTCTCTTTCCTCTACCAGGCAGGTGGAGGCAGGTGGATGTGTGACACCTGTCCCAGTGCCTTCATCCATTTATGTAAAATTTGTCATGATTCCTCGTGCGTGTCAACTATCATTATGCATTTTTCTGTCAGCTCAGCTTCTCCTTTTCAATGGCGTCAAGTACCACTATATAGGAACTCTTTTAACTTGACTGTCGGATGCCCCCATGCAACGTGAGGGTACCCGTTGAAAGATAAAAGTTTATAAATTTAGAAGATTTTATCTATGTTTTCAGCAAAAGAGTTAAGAAGACACGAAGATTTCGTATAGACAGTAAAAGGTTAAAAATGTAGATTTTATGTTATTTAATTGCACCATAAATGAGAAAATCATACTTCTACTTTAACAATAATGAATAAGAAATTCATGTCATCAAATTCTCCCAAACTTGAGTTTTCGCTTGTCCTCAAGCAAAAGTTAGAAATTTAAAGCAAGATACAATAATTGCAATAGCCACAAAAGAACACAATTAATCATAGTAGGAAAAACTCACCATACATAATAGTTCAAGCATCAATTAGCAAATTTTAGATCAATTAAGTATATCAGAGATTGTGTCAAGTAACAATTATGAGAAAGGATTTACTCCCTTAACAAGTCCATACTAACTTTCAACACATTCTCCTAATTCTAAGGATCCTTTTTAGAAATTTTGTGCAGCATTCTTAACTTTGCTCCCTTTCTTTCCTTTTATTTCTTTATTTGCAACTTTTCATTTACTTCCTCTTTTCGACTCCCTCAAATTTAAAGCAAGAGTAACCATTTGGACCAAAATATGCTCAACGGCTTTGTAACCGTAGGAATTTTTTAAAAAATATTTTTACTCCTCCTGATACTTTTACTTAAGATGGGGATAGGGATTTTATAATTTAAACTTATTGCACTTTTAATTTCACTTTACTTTACTTTGGGATTTTAAAACTGTAGTTTCTTGTGGATCCTTAGTGCTAGGGGATGAAAGATATTTCTGAACATGTAACTGTTACTTTGATTCAAGTTAGGGATTTAGCAATTGAAATGTTACATGTTCAGGGATGCATTGGACAGATTATGCACATAGGTCATCCCACATGCATGCACAACTTTTCTTAATGTTTTCTAATTAATGCATGAGAAACTAAGCAAATGTAGTTCAGGAATAAGAATATGATCACCGTTTTGATTCCTAGCAACAAATGTATATAAAAATGAAAATTTGTAGCTATGATGTAAAAGTAAAGCATGATGCGAAAAATGTTAAAATTTGACCTTAAAATCATGGTAATAGAAAAATAAGAGTTAGATTATACCATTGACTCCCCCAAACTTAATTCGAACACTGTCCTCAGTGTTGAAACGAGTTGGGAGAGTGTAAAATGCAAAAGAAATTTCTTTTAACTTGCATGTATGGTTCAGATTTTTTTTTCAGTTCAGATGGGGGTATGTTGCTCTGTAATCTTTCTTCACTTGTTTCATTTTTCTTCGACTTCTATGTCTACAAAAAATACTTTAATCAGAGTATAACTGAAAGGTATCGCAATTTTAAATCAAAAGTAAGAGAGTTCTAGTCGGTGATAGTTGATGTAGTAGATGGGGGTATATGCAGTGCAATGCTGCATCAGAAACTTCAGTTGGGGTACTTGTTGTTGGATTCTTGCAAAAACAAGATGAAAAGTATTATTAGACTGAGTTGCATCCTAGTAAGTGTCATTTTTATAGTCGTAGAATAGACTTTCTTCTTTCTTCATTTCAAGGAGGTTTAAAAAATATTGTGTGATCAAGTAGAAATCTTAATCTGTGGATAATTTCAACAATTAAGTATGAGCATCTCATCTTTTCATTGACAGATTTATGTCTTTCAATTGTCTCTATCCCTCCTTTAATGGGTCTTAACTTCACATGTATAATTTCTCGATTTCTTGGATCATCATCCTGTTTAAGTAGCCACTTCTTCAATGGCCTCAAATGTGTGAATGTCGAAAAGTCTTCAAGTTCCTGAACCAAGATTTTAATTGGCAAATTATAATATTCTTTAGAAGGATGTTCCATTGCCTTTTGCAAACTGAATTCTATTGTAGCATCCTCTGTTCGTAAAGAAAATTGTTAAGCTTTCAAATTCATATTGATAATTTCAATTTCATTGTGTTTCTTTGTTGTTGTAGCTTTTTGTCGATTAGTGAGTAATGGCATAAGTTAGACTTTGAAATTCTGTGTATCCTTTCTAAAAAGATTGTAACTAACTTCAACTTCGAGACACTTCTTGTCTTTTGATGATCCTTCATATCTGATTGTAAGATTCTAAGACTCTTCAGCTAATAGCATCTAATGTTGATTCATGGAAGAAATTGTATCAAGTGAAATCTCAACTGCATAGCTAGAGGTAGATCCAAGAACTTCACATCTGAAAGTAGGTGAGAGTATTTTCATCTCTGATTTGAGTGCACTAAGTAACTTATTTTTATAAATAGTCAATAAGTGAGTTGAGTTGCTATGCTCATCCGAGGTGAAGGTACTTGTATCTTATGGACAATCTGAAAGCAAACTTGTGGGAATATATGAATTTGAGCTTTCCAAAATCCCTTCTTCATTTTCTAGGTAATTTAGAAGTGGAGCTTCGATGTGATTTCCTACTGATATCATCGAAGTAATCTCTTTAGTAATTTCTGCAACTTCATTTTGTCTCTTGACTTGTGCTTAAAGTGTGACAACTCTTTTTTCAGCTTCAGCCTGTGTATTGTTCAAGGTTGAATGTGAAATTGCATATTTGATACTACTTGATACAACTATAGATGCTTCACTACTTTTCTTATTTACAATCAATTTTTCTCTTGATGTATTTCTTTCTTAATTACCATCTTCATTTTCTGAATTTCTTCCTTTAGAGGAGTAGCCTGAGTTTGCAAAATTTTTGAATTAGACCGTAAAAAAATTTAAGCCTCTACGACTTGAGAGTCGACTTGTAAAGCATCCACTGTCATAGATAATTGTTCATATATGGGATGAGATAGGTATTTACTGATTTGTTGAAATTTACATGGTTACAACTTGAAATTGTGAATCTTGATCTTGACTTTGATAATAATATGGCTGACTTTGTATGTCTTGCTCAAGATTCCGGTAACTTGAACTTTTCTGACCATGTGAGATATATATGTAAGCATTGGAAGGTTGTTGGACAGAAGGTACTTGATTGCAGTAAACTTATAATGATTCTTCAACACTGTAATTAAATTTCTGAATAGACTTGGATACGATATCTTCAACTTCGGAATACACTTCATTCCAGTTTTCATTGATTGACATTCCACTTGATTAATAATAGTTATGAGGCAAAATCAACAAACTCATATCCATCTTATAGTTAATTCTCAAAGTTCTAATTGATTTATTCTCAATTTCACATGTGGCCAGAAGACAAATTAAAAATTTTCTGCACTGCTACAATTTTTTAGCTAATGAGGTTAGGTGCAGAGACATCAAGACATGAATAAACATGAAGTGAAACAAAAACTAACATAGGATTGATAGTAAAAAATAAAGTGCAGAAAAGAAAAAACTGTGCTAAATAAAAAATAATAGACAAAAAGCAAGGATTGAATATAAACAATGAAATATGATATAAATAGTGAGAATATAAGGTAAATAAAAATTGAGGCAGATATAAACAAAAATAATCTATAAAAATGAAAGTAAAGAGAAAAAGAGAACTGAAATGTAAATGGACAAAAATATGATTATAAACAATGTGGTGGTATAAAATAATAATATTATATTGAAATCAAATAAAGCAAAATCTAAAAACAAATTCAAAACTCTCCTCAATAATGGCGTCAAAAACTTGTTGTGAGAAATCTGTGTAAGTATGAGAAATATTATTCACACGCTAAGTGCTGGTATGTCGAGATTGGATTCCCTTTTGCAAAAATATAAAGAAGTTTAAATTTATAATCTCAACTACACTTCTCGGTTTGCAAGTACACAACCGTCGTCGATGTACAAATTGGGGTCGAACCACAGAGAGACAAGTTGCATTTGTTTTTAAACTTATGTAGAAATGAGAGAAGATAATCTGATTTTGATAGTAAGAGAGGTAAGCTAAGATTGCTGAAATATAGAAATGTAACCATTTTATAATTTTCGTTTTGTGTATTTTTTTAGATTTCTGGTTAAATGATGAAAACAAAACTATAAATCCAAAATTAAGTCACAGATGATGTTAACTATCAAGACTAGGAAAATTTCTTTAGGGATGAACAATAATTAACTATGCTTAAGAAATTCAATTCAATTGGATGCAAACAAATCAACAAGTCATGAAAATGGATCATAGTACTCTTGCATTGAGAATCATTTTAGTCTCTCCATTCTCGTTTCGAGACCGTAGATTCAAGCACATATTAGACTGCTCCATGAACTCTCCCTTCTCAGGTTGAGCTTAGTCTCTCCTATATCATTGGCTGGTTTCCCTAATAGAGTTAGTTAACCTTTCGGATCGTTGTTAAACTGACTCATAAATACCCATCTCAAGGGTCTCATTGTAGAAGTAGGAGAAACCAAACATGAAGAAAGGGGATAGGAGATTAGAAATAAATCGTCAAAACATCAAATATAGTTTCTCATTACTCTCGTGTTAGGGACGTTCTAGTTTCTTCGCTCTCGTTTTGAAATTATGAATTTAAGCATTCATATTATGATTAAGTCACCCCTCATGAGTTCAACATCTTGATTTATCTCAAGTTAGAGTGACTTTTCTATTGATTACTCCACTATGACCATCTAGCCTCTCGGCTCATCGCTAGACTGTTTACAACATATGTCCTCTCTCGAGAGTGTGTTGCATGACGAATAATCAACTATCGGTCAAAGTAAACAATATTTAACAAATAAAATAAGCAATACAAATCAAGAAAATATGCATCAAATTCATAAGTGGCATGACTAAAGAGTTCAATCCATTAAGAAATCTTCCAGCCTTAATGGCCGATTAGTTATACATAACTATGAGGATCACAGCACCAAATATTATGATCCTAAGACTAAACACTGTTCAATAGAGAAAACTAAACAAATAACAATCCAAAAGAAGTAGGAAAAGTAGAGAATACAACAAGCGACTCTAGGATTAGAGCTCAAGCTTCCCCTCTCGGCTCAGCTGGTATTCTCCCTCTTCAAAGTGGCTTCTCTCCTTCCTAGTTGGCCTCCTCCTTATTCTTAGGTTTGTTCCTCACATTGCCTCTCGATAATTGCTGGCCAACCTTTTCTTTTTGAGACATTCTTTTCTTTTTATATCCTGACATCATTTTTATCCACCATTGGATATGTGACACTTGTCTCTTGCAACATCTATTTTTTTCCAGTCATTTGATGCACGAAAGCTGTCCATCTTGATACGCCACTTTTTTGTCTTTGATTCCTTTTTCTTTCCTTCATTAGGCAAGTGGATGTGTGACACATATCGTAGCGCTTTCATTCATTTATGTAAAATCTGTTATGATTCCCTGTGCGCGTAAGATGACAGTTGTCATTTTGCCTTTTTCTGTTAACTCAATTTCTCCTTCTCAATGATGTCAAGTACCACCATGTAGGGACTCTTTTAACTTGACTGCCGAATACCCCCATGCAACGTGAGAGTACCTGCAAAAAGATAAAAGTTTATAAATTTAGAAAATTTTATTTATATTTTCTATAAAAGAGTAAGATGACATGGAGATTTTATAAAAGGAGTAAAAAGTTAAAAATGTAGATTTTATGTTATTTAATTGCACCATAAATGAAGAAAATCATATTTCTACTCTAAGAATAATAAGTAAGAAATTCATGTCATCAATGGGAAAAATGGTAAACTAAAAATCAAACCATATTTTAAAAGAAATATTTGTCAAATAAATCACAATAAATTTTGATTGTCTCTAAATCTACGCGTAAAGAGAATCCGTGCAATTTTCATCCATAGTAGATTGAGATACCAATTTCGTTTCCGAACATAGACGTGTCATGCAATTCAAATTATCTTAATTATGTTTTCCATTGAATCGAAAGCTTTCCATTTCCTATAGAAAATAGAAACAAATGTAGTTTGACAAAATTTAATAGCACTTCCTTCTACGGCATAAAGCTGAGAGGAGCCTATTCTATAATTACTAGTTCAAGTTTATAACTTCTTACTATTTCAGTAGTATTATTCGCAGTACCATATTGCTAAACAACATAGAGGAATCAACGTAGCAAGGTTGAGTCCGAGCGCTCATTCAATGTTAGTAATCTTATGTTCGAATCATGATAAAAAATAAATTATTTTTGTTTTATTTTCTCAATTTCGAATTAGTCAAATACTAATAATTTTGAATATCGAAAGTCTCCTTTAGAAAATACACTAAAAAAATAATAAAGAGGAAACCTACACAGTATCTTCCTATTTCACTTATGCTTATTTACTAGGGTTATTTCCATAAACATTCCCTAAACTATCATAATTTTTCACATCTAACCTCAAACTACAAATTTATTTTTTTTGTATCCCTAAACTATCACGATTTTTTCACTTTAGTCATTCCGTCTACTTCTGTTACATCTTTTGTTACTTTTATTTTTTTATATTTATGAAAGGATTAAATGAATCCTCCCTCCATAACATATCAAATAATAAATATAAAAAGAAAAAAAGGAAAAAAATTAGGGGAAGATAATTTAGTCTTTTTCATAAATGACAAGTTTTTTGTCTACCACTTTAATCCTTTGAACAATTTTTTTATTTTTTATATTTGTTATTTTATTTTTTTCTGGAAGGAGGAGTAATTTAGTCTTTTCATAAATAAAAAAATAAAACTAACGAAAAACGTAACAAAAGTGACGGAAGGACTAAAGTGAAAAAGTCACGATAGTTGAAGGATAAAAAAAATAAGTTCGTAATTTAAAGTTAGATGTGAAAAATTATAATAATTTAGAAGAGGTTTATGGAAATAATCCTATTTACTATACACATCTTTTAATAACAATAGTAATCTCACCATCTATACATTTATCATATTTCTATCTTATTCGAGATGATTAATTTGGCGGGTCCCCAACGGCCGGCTCAAAAACCGGTTGGTTCGATTGAACCGCCGCGCAAGTGCCAACCGCCCGAGTCGCGAGCTCCACCGCGTGGCGACACGTTCCGATATTTAACCACTCGAATGCCTATTACACCCCTACGGGAATCTATCCACCCGGTTCACACGGGTGGCAGATTCGGAAATTCGTTCCCCCCACTACTTCCTCTTTCTTTTCCCCCAAATTTACCAAACTTATAAATCCGGCGATCTCGTCCCCCAGCTCGTTTTCCAGAACCCTAACCCTAATTTTCGCATCCATGGAGCCCTCCCCCGCCATCGGAACCCGGGTTCCGGCCGCCCTACACGTACGCTAGTCAGCATTTCTCCGGCAGCCGCTCTCCCTTTTCCTCTTCTTCCCCCTCCCCACAAGTCCGCCATGGATGGCTCGTCCGACGACCCTGCTGCCCCGGACTCGTGGGAGATGGCGGATCTGGACGCCAGCATGAGCCGCCTCTTGGTTTCCTCCAAGAAGAGCTCGGGGTCGTCGTCCTCGTCGCCGCCGGACACGGTGCGCGAGGCAGCGCAGCGGGGAGTCACGTCTGGTCCCGCCGACCGCGGGGTTGCTGCTTCGGAGGACGTCGTCGGAAAGGTAGATCAGTTCCTCAGGGAGGCTTTGGAGAAGCCTCGCGAGCGGCTAGCGAGTAAGAGAACTTTTGCTCCTCCTCCTCCGTTCTTCAGCTCGAACGCGTTGAATTCGGTCTTTGAGTCTGTTGTATAATTATGAATAATTCAGTCCGTTATGTGTTACCTGTCTTTCTTCCAACTCGAATTGTGCAATATTTCTTCAATTTTCGTTTAAAAGAGGAATGATTTTAGTTCAATAAATAATACTAAAGCAGCAAAGTTCTGATTGCTATAACAAGCTATTGGTGCTAAATTTGGTCCTAAAAAAAGCACTGCTTGCCGTTCGTGATTTCTAGTTTACCAATTTAAATTACACAGGTAAGAGGTAAAAGGGCTACTGTTTGTGCTTTTATCTGTATGGAATAGCAATATTGTCAAAATAAATGTTTTGCAGAATTTTGCATATGTGAGAAAATAAATTAAGTGATCATGGCTGTCGAACCGTCAAAACTAATGCCTGTACATGTGCTGTGAACGCATTTTAATGAAGTTGCTTCATTATTTCAAAATATTGAGTTTATGAAATAAATGACATAAGAACTTGTAGATGCTTCGATAGATATTTCTTCTTTTATTGAATTCAACAGTGGAATGTGTTAAGTAGAGGCGTGTTTTACCTCATGACCAGTGTAAGATTTTATTTGTTCCTATGTCTTGTCTACCCAGTTAATAATTTATTATTTGTAACAAGGATAGGAGCTACTGCATGTCAATACATCACACGTGATCTGTATGGTAGAGTGAAAAGATTCTGGCCAATGTTTCCCTTTTATGTTGTTTCAGATGTAGATATAGGAATCTCCCCCTAAAAAATTGCGTTATCAGTCCAACTTACTCATAGTCTCGAATTGTTGAGATTGATTATATGGACACACTCCTAGTAGCAGATGATGTGATTCCATGCAACGGATCAGTTTAATTTGGCTATGCAGTTTGTAGTTTTGCAGGAATATAAATGTTTAGGGTAACATTGGCAATGTCTTTTTTATTTCCATCTGATCCATTGGACAACAAAAACACTAGATACGAGGTCAACCATTTTTTTACATATGTCATGTTATCAATAGTGGCACTTTGTTGTTTATCAAAAAAAAGTTGCACTTTGTTAGGTATGAAAGGATATTGAAATTGTTTTTTTGGGAGTATGACTTGTTGCATCCTGTAACATTTTTTTTCTGTGATATCCTTGTTCAATAGCATTCTTCCAGTTCTCTAAAAAAAAATAGCATTCTTCCAGTTCTCTAAAAAAAAAATAGCATTCTTCCAGTAACTTTCAGTTTCTCACTTTAGATTCTTGACTTCAAATATACATGTGGTCTTTCAGTCAATGATAATCTTACAATATATTCAATTTTTAGTAAAATAATCTCAGTCTTCTTATATTGACTTCAAATTTATTCTCCTAAAATTTTTTTGTCAACTTTATTTTCTTAATGCAATGGTTTGACTACAAAAATTGCTAGTCATTCATTTTCCTCTAAAATAACCTTTTTCCGTGGATTGACTGAGAATGCTGTGTGTTTCAGTTTTAAGGATGGAACAAGATGTGCTGAAATTTATACGTGATCCTACACAACAGCAGCTGGAATTTCAGGGACTTCCAACGTCCTATCTTAGATTGGCAGCACATAGAATAGCACAGCACTATTATCTCCAGTCAATTGTAATACCAGATAATAGCTTACCCGATGGTTCCGGCTCCAGAATATTGCTTCATAAGACTTCTTATGATTGTCAACTGCCCCCAGTTCGTCTAGCAGATATTCCAGTAAATCTACCACAAGAAGATAACAATACTGTATTTAAGGTTGCGATAAAGCAAAGGCCGCAAAAGTGGAATCAAAATGTTGGCAATGCAAATTCACATTCTTCTAGAATCAATCATCAGAAAAGTGTAGAAGAAAGGAAAGAAGAATATAACAGGGCACGTGCACGTATATTTAACAGTAGCAATACTAGTGGTGCAATGGAAAAATCAGAGGATGAAATAAAACTGCCAGATACTCTCCAAGACTTTGTCCCTGTTAGGTCAGATGATAGAGTAAATGAAGGGTCTGAAAATTATCTTGGGATGGGGATTAATGATCCATCTTCTGGTAGCAGCAGAATAAATAGAATTAGGACTGATAAAGAACCTACTGTAACAAGACAGAGATCAAACCCTAGAGTTGCTATCTTCCGGGATCGTGAGGTGGATCGAAAGGATCCTGATTATGACAGGAGTTATGACAGGTATGCCTTGTGCTTGCTTGGTCTGTAAATAATTCACAAGCATTTCTGCTATTTCCATGATTTCACACAAATCACAATAGTCTTTTCATAGTCTGCAAGAATACTATGTTTTCACGTATTTTAACTTGTAACCAACTATAGAAAGTTTAAATTGGATGCCAAAAAAAAACGTTTGTAGGCCCTGATTCAACTCATATGTAACTAATTTTTAATCTAGTTAGCCAATGACGCTTGTATTTTCAGGTACATGCAAAGATTTGATCCTGGGTTTGGATTCAATGGTGGTACTTTTTCCATGCAACCTTTGTATTCTCCTGCTGTTAATTATAACACAGAGTTCCCTCAACTTGGAGTTGGTCACAGGACTCAGATTCCTGCAGATCACCAACCTCGTCCTGTTCCTCAACACATGTCTGGCCTTTGGTCTGCAGCAACTGCTGCACCAGTGAATTATGGCCCACCTGAAGGAATGATGCCACCATTTAATCCTAACTTTATTGGTGCTCAATCGACCTCTTCAGTTTATATGCATTCTTCACAGTATCCTGTAGCTCCTAGACCTGGATTGTCGTATATTCACCCTCATCAACCTTTTACACAGGTGCTCTAAACTCATTTGCATCATCTTATGCGTCCTGAGTATTCAATATTTACTTCATGCACAATCTAATGTCATGTTGTTTGCTCTGATATGATCTCTCATCTGGTGGTATATCATTCATGAACAGGACTTCTTGAGTTGTCTTCTTCTGCTGCCTGCATTTAGATCAATAGTCATTGTTTGTTTGCTTTTCATTCCTATTTCTTTGATCACCTAATGACAAATGGCAAGCCATGCGAAAAGTGAAAATTGCTCTAATTCTTTGTTTAGAAACAACATGAATATGGCATTAAGAATATAACTTGAGATTTTTGTTCTTTGTTTAACATGTTAAATTTTCAATACAGAGTGCTAACCATATCTATTCTATGGTCGATGTGGTTACAAAGAAATGCGATTATCTTTCATAATGGGCAATGGTGCATGGATAATATTGTCATACAAGTGGTAGAGTTAACCTATGGTTGAGTGAATAATGGTGATGGGAGAAATATAACGTACATATGTACTCATGATTTGACCTCTTTTGAGCAATAGTAAGTCTGAATGTCAATCAACCTGATAGTCATCCTTTCTGCTTTATAAAAGAATCAATTTTGAGATAATTCATGTTTCAAACTCCAAAGTATGTTTCAAACAACAAATCTTTTCATCTTTCGTGAAATTTGTTGCTTGGGTTTCATATCTTATGGTTTAAGCCCTCTAAAAAAAATGTCATATGGCTTAAGTATTTCACAGACTCATTTTTCTGATTATTTCGTTTCTGCAGACTCATCAGAAGCAACCTGAAGCAAGCTTTGGATTAGCCCGGCCCCGTTGAGGGGCCTGGCATGCCTGCACCTGCCAGCATGAATTCTCTGAGCATCTGAAACGAAGATGCTGCAATTATGCACCATTTTGTTTGCTGGCAGGAATTTTGCAGGCAGGAACCGAGATGGCTGGAGCAGTGCGCCTTGTCAACAAAACATATGCAGAGCTCCTGCCCTTCTCGGAGTTGATGTTTCTGCATGACAAAGCAGGAACTTATGTTATGAACCCCTTCTGCAGGCTTCAGGTCTGCTTTGCTGCTGGAATCGAAAAGGCAGAACGTAGCTTTCATCTGCTACACAATTATTCCATTGAAGTGAAGGTTGGTTGTGCATGCATTATTTTTGTTTGATCTCTAATATTGTGTGATGGAATCTTTAGTACTTATTGCCATATTTTCTTGACAGCTCACCGTACTTTGTTATTGGCTTAACGAAAATGGTAATTTCATAGTAAGCACGGCCCGGTAGTCTTGCTTAGGAAGGTCCGATCAAATTAACTTTAAGAACCAAGATCGCAGCTCTTGGTCAGTGGAGCCAGATATTGCTGTTAGAGATAGAGAGCAAACGTGACGATCTAGTGACCAGAAGTATGGTGCTTCATTGCTGAATTACTCTTGTTTGAGAACAAGTTCGACTTGTGGTAACTAAAATCAGTCGGATATTTAGTCATCGTGAGCAACTAGTATCAGTTTCATAATTTATGGCTTCTACATTGTGTAGTACTGCGTTCCTATTTCACGTTTTAAGAATAATAAACAGTCTTATAAATGCACAGTATCACATCTTAGTTATGTATGAAGTTAAATATGATTGTCATATCCTTTTTATTATTGCCCCAACGATTGTGTTTACACTACAAATCCATTGTTATTTCTTTGGTTGTAAAAGGAAAAAAAGACAGAAAAATGAAAGACCCAAGTGTTCTACTTTTGTTGAGGTTCCTAGTGATTATGAATGCAAGTTGAGATGCTACTTTTAGAACATTTAAGGTAACTAGTATTTATGAAATATATTTTTTCTTTGAACGAGTTATCTTTGTTTTCTTCTCTCTAATTTGTGTGGAGAAAAGAGAGACATCACTAAGGTGCTTGAAAGAAACTTGTAGGATCATCATTAAACCTCGAGATCGGCATAAGGCCTACAAAGGGGAACAACAACAAACGCATCGCTCCACGTGGCGATGAAATCATGTCACCGTGTTCTCAACTCTCGTTATCATCATTTGGTTTGAATGCTGCGAGAGCTGAGTTTTACAATCTGCTTTCGTGAACAGAAATTATTGCCATTCTCGTACAGAAATCGACTATGCCCATCTTCACAATCTCCAAAGGATAATTATATTAAATCTGCGAAGAACTACCCAACTCTTTCCCTTTGTTTTATTCTTGAAAAAAGAAACCGTTTTCCAAAAAGACTAACGAGATTAACTCGACTCTTTCAGTTCCGGACACGTTGGGTCGTGAGGCAAAACTTCACATGAATTAGCAATTTCTACTTCTTTTTCTCTGTTTATCGCCTTTATATATGTATCCATGATATATTCGTTTCCTGTTTTAGCTATTTTACATCATGTTTCTTACGTACGAACAAGTTAGCTTAATTCCCATAAAGCAAACAACCCAAATTCATCAGTTGATGAACGCAACGCTAGAAGTCTAGAGTCAATTGATACCGGAAAAGAAGAGTCTACAATCATTGAGTGGGAGAACACTTCCATATATATGTATGTATATATTAGCAGTAGTTATAATGATGATTGTGTTGTGTCGTGTGGGGAAGAAACTAAAGTCTACAAAAGCCGAATCCAGAGGGAGGGCTTTGGAGTTCCTTACTTCCTTCCTTCCCGTCCAGGGCAAAGCGATCCCATCATTGCGAATCTTGAGCTCAACAGAGCCATCATAATTTGGTGGATGCACAAAAGTCCCCCCGGAATGATCCAAAATCTCATCCCATCTTTCTGACGCCATCATATCTTTCCCCCTCCTCTCTAACTCATGATGCCGGCAGCCACATTCAAACCTCCCCTCAATTAGCCATCTCTCTCCCCCACCTCCCATGCATGAGAGAGAGGGAGAGAGAGATTACCGTGTTAGATTCTTTGTCTCTATAAATACTCAAACCCCGCAGCTCGAAGTAGCAACATATGTCACTCTCTGAGAGGACTTGGGTTTCCGCTGTGTGCGATCTGTCTGTGGATACTTTGCCCGCCGCGAGCAGCTACCCGTCAAGAGGTGATCGTTTATTTCTTATTTTTTCGGGCATGGAATTGCATGCTGAAATGTTAATGTCCTATGCTCCTTGTAATACTTCATACTTGTTTGCATGATGCATCTGATTCCTCATGGACTGTCGTTGGTTACACTTGGGCTCTCTTCAGTTAGGCTTCATGATGCCTGATCATGCTTTATCCGCAGACACGCGTGTTCTTAGTTTATCCGAAGTCCTGCTACTTTTGAGCAAACAAGTCTTATAATTTTCCATGCTACTTCATTTGTGCCTAACTATTTCCCCCAAAGAAGTTTGTAACTTGGTAAGAACATTACAGGTCTGGAATGGAGAGGCTCAACTCCCAGCTCTTCCTGGAGAATTGCTACATAATGAAGGAGAATGAGAGGCTCAGGAAGAAGGCGCTGCGTCTGTGCCAGGAGAACCAGGCACTCCTCTCTCAACTCGAGCACAAGTTTTCGAAACCAGCTGAGACTTCAAACCAAACTACTAGTCCTACCGGCAATGATTCTAGCAAAAGTACTTCTTGCACCGCTAGTAATGCTGCAATTAGCAACTAGCGTTGGCAAGAGCACTTTGAATGATCTGGTGATGTAACAGTGGCATAGCAAGTGGATGTGCACCAATAACTCCAATCAAGAGATCAAGTAGATGTGATATTTGCCCAACTGTTTTTGATACGAAAAGAACTCTTTTCTTTTTCTTATGGCAATATGAATTTCTAGTTTCTACTGCTATATCATTCATTGATCTCGAGTTAGAAAACTAATGGAAGAGTTAGAAAACTAGGGTTAGCTTTTTTTTCACTGCAAGAACTGTTTCCTTAAGATTAGAAAACTGCACAGGACGATGGAAAACGAGAGGTCTCGTGCATGTGATGGCATTAATTGACCATTATTTATATTATATGTCGGTAACATTTTGTAATAGTAAGTTCATGATGGACATAATGGCGTCTGCGACGTCGTCTTATTTCATCATGACTTGCATCAATGGTCTCATCTGCCAAGGTGAGTACATCATCATCATCAAGACTTTATTTTTCCTATCTCAAAACAGGTGATTTGATTATGTTACTGGTCATCTCATCATTACGTTTGTTTAACTTTGAATTATTTTTACGAGAATAAATAAGGATTCGCACAGTATAGACATGACTCGATAATTCATGTGACAATTGCATCACGTGCGAACCACCATTTTATTTACTTGTCTTTTTCACCTCTATCCCAAACTAAGAAATTATCCATTTACTTTCATTGAACTTTCAGGAAGTTCCCACTTTATCCTTGACTTCTTATATTTGGACAGTGTTTAATTACAATTTTATCATTTATTCATTTGAAAAATAACAATAAAATATTAAATAAACACAGACATTTAACAAGTAATTTTTTTTGGAAAAAACATTTTCATGTATGTGTTTATTTTTTTTTCAAATGATAATATTTTAAAATAATTGGATAATTGGAAGTTAACAAAAAATTTAATATGTGAGCTACTCTTTTTGGTGCGTCTCGACTCTAATATAGAGAATTATTAACATTTGACTAATTCAAAGTCAAGATGAAAAAAAATGATAAATATGCATTCTCATGATTAAAGGTGTGACTTAAAAAATCAAACTTTGAAATTACCAACACCTAGTAAATCACTTGGGAGACAACCTCGCAAGTCGATTGTGTCAATCAACCTTGATTTTTAGTTCAAGGATAAAATGTGAAAACATGCAAATGACAAACTTCAAGTGTTTGGTATGCGAACAACACATCGAACAAAAGTTTGTTCTCGATTTTTATCCAAACATTCCATTTCTTAATTTTATGGATTCCACAGATATCATGACAAGAACAAAAAAAATATATATTTGTATTTTAAGGAGACCTAGGAACTAGAGGCGGTCCCAGACAAAAGAAAGTGAGAGGAGCTAAAATTGATCTAGCAATCTCTCACTTCAATTGTGAGCATGGCTATCATTAAATTAAGAAACTCTTTTCATCAAAGTAGGATACAAATTTTATTTAAGAGAGATCAAACGTAACTTTTTATACTAAAATTTATATTTTAATGTATACAACTTATAAAAAATAAAATTTGAAAGGGTGGGGGCCAAGGCCCCCATCCTATATGTAGATCCGCTTCTGTCAGAAACACAAATGTTCTCGTTGGAACACAAGATTGGGAGCAAAGTTGGATTAGTTATCCTTTATCTCAGAACAAAAACTTTGTAGCCAAACAACCTGTAGCAATATTTTCGCAGTTCAGAACCTTTGTGTGCTCGACAAACCCCATGTCCTCCCTTGCTGTACACATCCTCTATAGCCCTTGTTGCACCTCCGTCAATTGTCAATCATATCTACTACCACCGATGAACCTCCCTCCGGTCTCTTCATGCCCTGCCGGTGGTTGTCACTCCTCCGCCTAATAGTTTGCCTCTGCATCCACCCTCACTGATCTCTGTAGTCGTCTTGAATGTTTGTTGCCATCCGTGCAACCTTCGTCGACATCCGTTGATCCTCATCATCTTCCACCACCATAGTTCAATCGGCTATAATATTTTCTTTGTTCGACAACCACCTACTCTCATTCACAGCTCCATGTTTTCCTCTTTCACATCTTTATGTGTTTTTAACACTTTAAACCCTGATTTTTTTTGTTTTCTTTTGTTATATAATATGACAAACTTTTTCCACTGCTACCCTAGAGCTCCTTGATCATAGCTTATTTTACATTATAGAATTGACCTTTTATTTGTGCTCATTTAGGGGCTATTGGGATGTGTCCTATGTTAACATTTTTTAACCTAGAGTTGATCCAATAGTTATAGCAACCCTATTCCTAGTGCTACTATAGGAATAAATAAAATTGTTTAACCACATCATGATTGTTAGAGCAAAGTTTTTATTCCCTATATAATTATATTTTGATGATACAAATATCAAAAGTAATGAAATTATATTTAAAATGTCAAAAAAGTTTAAATAGAAATGAGTTACTTCATACACTAAACATTCAATTAATATTTGTCTATGTTCCCATGAGATTTAATTATGAGGTGAATATAAAAATTATATATAACTTTCATATCTTTGTAGAAAATTAAGAATCACCTCATTGGGAAAACCACGTAAAACGTTATATTTAAACAAGTGAAGCTTGAAAAGTTCAAATTGAAGTTGATATTTTTATGTACTAAACTTGCACTTAATATTTTATTTCATCATGAGATTTGAATAAAGAGATTACTATAAAAGTTATATATAATCCTCTTATTTTTTCATAGAATTAAGAAATCACCTCATTTGGACAACTGTATAAAATGTTATGCCAAAAATAGTGAAGGTCGACAAATTCTATTTGAAGTTGATATTTTTATATATTGAACTTGCATTTAATATTTGATTACTTTATCAATCGATTTGAAATAAGAGGTGAGCATAAAAGTTGTAAATAAAATTGTTAGCTTTTTCATAGAATCACATATTATCTCATTTGGATATTGGTATGAAAATGTATGTATAAAAGAGTAAATGTCTAAAATATATTATTTGAAATGGACAACTTTGTGTACTGAACTTTGAATTAATACTGGACTATGATCTCATTAGATTTTGGATGAATGATGAACATAGAAGTTGTAGAGAATTCTTTTATATTTTCATAAAATAAAAAAGTCATCTCATTTGGATACTTGTATAAAAAGTTATGTATAAATGAGTAAGGTCTAAAAAGTTTAATTTGAAATTGACAACCTTATGTACTGAACTTTGATTGAATATTTGACTATGATCTCATTTAATTTTGGATGAACGAATAGAAAAGTTGTAGAGAATTTTGTTAGCTTTCTATATAATTAAAAATCATCTCATTTGAATAACTGTGCAAGAAGTTATGTATAAAAGAGTACAGGTCTATCAGGCTGTAGATAACAAAAGGATGACCAAAAATATTTCGGACGATCGAAAATGTTTCGATCGACCGCTCGAGATAAAATGGACGTTCGAAAATGCTAGTGCAACGACCGCTGATAACAGAGAGTGCAATCGGATGATCGAAACTCTAATGGTCAATTATTCTAGGCAACAAAAATGTGAAAATTGGACGACCGAAGTCACTGCATGAATGATCGTAGATTACATAGAGCATAGACATTTCTAAAACGGATGACCGAATCGTTTTTGCTCGATCGTTATGGGAGCAAAGACAATGGCAATGGCTAAATCCTTCTATGGACTACCATCAACGGATAACTACGCAGAAAAGACAAATGGAACGGCTAGTTTCATTCATAAAACGGATGATCGAAACAGTAACGATTGATCATTCTGTTCAAAACAGATGACCAAAATTAAAACGGTCGACCGTTTTAGAAGTGACAGTACAACACTTTTTAAATTGATTTACAATGGACATATTTTCAATAGAAGCCTATAAAAGGGCTTCAAAAGACCGAAGGAAGATTATCAAAGCAACACAAATCATTCTAAAAGTTTCCTTCAAGTAAAAAGTATTTTCTTTGAGCCTAATTTTGCAAATCATCTCTTCCCTCTTTTAGTTTCAAATTGTAAACATTCTTTGTAAGAAGAGAAAATTTGAGAAAATTCTTGTGTTAGAGAGTTTGAGAGCTCATTATAAGAAGATGTGTGTCTTACATCTTCAGTAAAGAAGAATGCATTGTGGTGTAGAAAGTGTTACTCTCCTTACAAGAAAAGATAAAGTTAGTGAATTTTCGACGTTCTCGAGGTCGAAAAGTCGGAGCGAGGACGTATGCTGAGTTGGACCGAACCTCATCAACATACTGTGCCTTCTTGAGTTTTGATTCTTTTTATTTGTCTTTTACTTGCTTGTGATCGTATTTTCTAAAAATCGGTTTTTACGACTTTTTGTTACAATTTTTATACACTAATTCACCTTCCTCTTAGTGCTTTCGATCATACAATGATAACTATGGGATCCAGAATAAAAAAAAGGTCTTTGAATGAAAAGATGACAAAAACTTTCTTTCTGATTTCTTCTCATATTAATCATGATAACTAGGTTGATTTTTAGTCAACTTCCTAACAAAGTACTGTAATGAGAGACATAATTACATTTTTTGTGGGTTTGCCCTGGATGGACCCAAAGCACGTTGGGGGTGAGGGTGTGCATTCTCAAAGATAAATCTTAGCTTAAAACACGTCTAAGAATAATAAAAAGCAAGATTATTAAAACCGGATCGGACCGGCCGATTTAACCGGTTCAACCACGAACCGATAGTTGGTCCGGTCTGATTTCATGCTAAAATCGGATTGAATGTTTGACCGGATAATTAAAATCCGATTGAACCGGTATGAACCGGCGAACCGGAAGAAATCCGGTTCAAGTTGAAAAAGGTGAAAAAAAAGTTAACAACCATTAAAATGGGAATAAAAAGATGAAAAGAGAAAAAAAAACTAATTGAATGCAGAAACTGAAAAATTAATAAAGAGAGAGGAAGAAAGGTGAAATAAGGAAAATGAAATAAATGAAGAGAGAGAGAAAGGTAAAATAAGAAAAAATAAAATAAATGAAGAGAGAGAGGAAGGAATTCAAAAATTAAAAAAATAATAATGAGAAGATCAATGAAGGGAGTGATTTACGACAATAATAAATTAATATATTAGTAATAGCATTAAATGATAAAGTGAATTAATGGAGAGAGGAAGAAATTAAAAAATGAAAAGTGAAACTAACGAAGAGAAAAAGGAAGAAATTAAAAAAAAGAAAGTTAAATAAAAATAAAATATAAAAGTGATTTATGGTAAAAATAATTTAACACATTACTAGTAGCATTTAACGGTAAAAAAATAATAATCAATATAAGTGTTAAAAAATTGGAAGTAATTGGCTTATTAATAATATATATAATATGTTAGTATTTTAACTTTAATAGGTTACTAACTTTTTTTATACATAATAAAATATTTGTTACATATATTTTTAATATCATTATAAATAATATTATTTTAATAAAATCTGATTCAATCCGGTCGAACCCGATCGAACCGATCCAACCACGACCCAATTGATCGTCCAATTTGATTACTGATCCGGTTATGATAACATTGATAAAAAAGAGTTCAGGACAAGGGTGGGGGGCTCCCCTCCCTCTGTCGAAGGAGCGGTGCCCTTTTTATTTTTTTTTTATTATCATGTTTATTTTAATATTATTTTATTTTTAATGATGTCACGTCGATCATATGCTCACGTAGAAAAGAGAGAAATAAATTGCATGGACGACACTATGACAAAGCCATCGGAAAATGATCAATACATATTTACTGAAATTTATTCCATAATAATTTGATTGTTACGACATAAATAATAAACTATCAAGATTATTTCACCAAGTTAGGTTGCATTAATAAAATCACATAATGCAAGAATTAACTCTATGCGGTGTTTAAAGAACATTAAATTATTACACATATGTATAATTTTTAGTCCACCTTCTATTTCCCCCCTAACGTGTGGTTATACATCATTCTCCGATAATCCATAAAATAAAGCTAGTGGCATCACTATTATTCGGTTTAAACTATCATAGTTGAAGTATTTTATATGACTTATGTGCGCTAATTAGGGGTGTTCACCGAGTCGGGTCGACCCGTGAACCCCATGACTTGACCCGACTCGAATCGGTTTGAGTCGATGGTCGAGTCGGATCGACCTGACTCGAACTCGATCCGACCATGGGTCGGGTCGGGTATGGGCTGAATTTTTTCAATTCGAGTCGACTCGATCCGACCCGATCAAACCGAATTTTTTATTTTTTTACTTAAATTTAATCTTATATTTGATTTATTTTTTTTATTTTAATAAAATATTTTAAATGCAAACATAATATTAAATAATTAGAAAACTTATTTTATACTTTAAAATAATATTAAATTAGTAAGAAAAAATTGAAAAAAAATTTGGATGGTCGAATATTCCGACCACCCAACCCGGCCCCACCCCACCCGAACCGGGTCGGATTTAGCCCTCCCCAACCCCTTAACCCGACCCGACCAAATTTGGTCGGGTCGGATCGGGAGGTCGGGTCGGATCGGGTTCAAGCAACCCGTGAACATCCCTAGCGCTAATTATAAATCACTTAGGAACATTTATTACATTCTCATCGAAGGTTTCACTTAATAAATGAGTATGCACAGCTAATATATTGGGCAATACATATTATTTATAATAAATATTACTAATATAGGTGTTTTACTAAAACACACTTGATTGTAATTAAGCTTATAAATTTATAAAATTTATCTCAAATTTCATAAGCTTAAATTATAAACACACATGATATACCCATAAACTTTATATTTATATAATAGTTAGTACGTATTTTATACAAATGATAATAATATAATGTGAATTATTTATCATATAAAAATTATTAATAAAATATTATTATCTTATTTTATTAATAAATCAATTAATCATGTTAATAATATAACTAATAGAAATAATAAAAAACATACGTTTAATACTAATGATAAAAATAATAGCACTAATAATTATTATTATACTTATAATAGTAACATAAACAAACTAAATCAGAACTGTGGGAATAAAATTTTAGATCAGCTAATATGACTCGTGATTTTCTGAACTCAATTTCCACCCACGAAAAATTCTTTTTTTTTTTTGTTAATTCATTACAAAAAAAGAGAATTAGCTTTTGTAACGGAGTTTATATAACTAAGAACACCTGTGTGCTAAAGACTCACACCATACGTGTCTTGCGGTCGAACAAACCTGAGAAGAAAACTTATTTCCTTCGCTCAACTCCTCTGCCGGCGTTCGCGAAACTTTGCTCCTTTCGGCTCTTTCATGCTCCGTCTTGAGCTCTTCTTAGGGTCTGACACGATTTCGCTTCGTCTCAAGGTAAACTACCCGATTCTGTGCTACTTTCTCTCGATTCTTTTACGTGAATTTGCATAATTATTGGTTGATGGATTTTGGGTGCTTACGTTGACATCGCAATTAGCTGCTCAAGAGGTGCGACACTTCTATTTTGTCATCTGGGGCGTGGTCGAAAGAAAAGTTTGAATTTTGAGCAGTTGATGAGGAAAACAAAGCTGATTTTGGATTTCACTAATTTTGGCAATATCGTGATATTCTTGCTCGATTGTTGGCTTTGGGGTGTTCAATTAGAAGTCACCGACGTGTTTCCCCACCACCCCCCCCCGGTTCAGTTGTTTGGCCTGATATGTTCTCGATGTGATGTGCAAATTTGCTAAATCTTGAACTAACACCGAATTAGTCTTTTTCGTTCTTTGAAATTGAGATGTATCGAGTTTGCAGTCGGCACGAGTTTAATAGGTGACCTTGCAATCTTTCTATACTTGGCCCAATGAACAGTTATTTTCAAGAAGCTTCATTCCTATGCTATCCTGAACCACAATGACATAGCCACTTATGTTGATGCATTCATTTTTTTATTTGAAAAGACAAACAACTATCCTAAATAGATATTAGATTGAAGTTTTGATAGTCGACGCATCTTAGAGAAATTGAAGTCGCAACATCATCTGGGAACAATTAGCAGCAGTCAGGAAAAAAGCATCAGTGTTATAATAAGAAACTATCAAGGAATGCCGACTCATCAAACTTGGCCTGTGTCCTGAAGTAGTTTGGCTGATGTATGGTTCTTTATTTTTCATTTTGTTCGTAAAACTATTTCTTTTCATTCCAAGACTGCCATGAACCATTGTCCGAAATCGAGGTCATCAGTTGGCAGTCCTCACTCTATTGATACAAATTAATTACAAGTTGTACTTTGTATCAAATAAATTTATCTGAGTAGTGCTTATGTTTTGTCAGAAAAAAATATTAGATTAATTGACTATGTTGTTATTACAGATTACTGGCAAGGGCATAAACCAAGCTCTTCTTTCTCTTGTGCGTATTAGTATTCAAAAGTCTGTAATATGGATGTGAAGTAATGAAGTATTTCAGTTTCATCATCTTGATTTCTGTCAAGCTATGTTCTTGTTGATCATATTATGCTGTGAGTCATCTACAATTGAAACTTAGATAGAGCTTTACTATTCTGTCAGTGTTGCAAATGGATGAATTCATTAAGTCATACATAACATCATCAGCGTGGTCAGATGCAACCAATGAGTCATTAGAACCATATGGGGAAGGAAAGAGTATAATTGCGAGCAGTTTGCCAGCAACTGGTATTATTGGAAACTCATCTGCTGACAATTTGAATCAGCATGGACGTTATGGTGTCAAATCCACTTTTGCAGATGGCAATGTGAAGTATGAGGATGACATGGTCTTCTGTTCTAGTGAAAGGTCACCTTATTACAATTTAGGAGATGAAACCTTCCAGCCAAATCTAACAAATAGTGACACTTATGGTAGAAGTTACTCTTTGCAAGATGCTACTGATGACATTCAAACAGCAGGTTCATTTGAATCAGAAATACCTCATAGCACAGTGGCCATTTCTAGTTCAATCGACAACAATGGGAGTGCAATATCTGCTTTCTCACAAGTGCTTGGTGATGCCCACTCAATTACCTCCTTTCCAGCAACTTGGCCTTTGTCCTATACCGTTGCCTCTTCTTTTACTGAGCAGAGTAGGTTTCAAGGCCTTGGATTTCACGGAGTGGACACTAGTGGCAATCTATTGTATGAAGCTGGCCTAGGGAATGACTCATATCTGAATAGTTTCAATGCAGTGTCTTTACATCAAAAGGTTTGTATCCTTTTTCAGATTCATGGTTACACACTTACACCTTTTATTTTCAGAGTCACTGTTTTTACACACTAACAATGCAGGATGAAAAAGGATTTCAATCTTTTGAAGCTGGGCAGCACATAAATTTGATAACTGGTGCTATGCAGTCTGAAAAGGTGCTTCTTGGTTGATGGTTTCTTGATTTCAATGTTGAATCTTAGATGATGAAAGTATGTGAATCTCAAATTTTAGGAGGAAAATGGCCTTCATGTATCCTCTGTTCTTTCTTGACCACATATGACCATGAACATCACAGGGGTAGTATTGAATCCGGGCAGGTGTTATGCCCAAATATTGTTACTTATCCAGTTTTCTATTGTTTGACATGTGTTTACTTGCTCATTCAGTTCTCAACATCCGAGAGTCTTAGAACCACAAATCAGACAAACAGTTCTGGAGCTCAAGCACAAGCAGCTGTGACAGACGCCAATGGTTGCCATGGAGTTGCAAAGCCACGAGCAAGAGCACGCCGTGGCCAGGCCACTGATCCTCATAGCATTGCTGAACGGGTGAGTAGGTTTTTAGTTATACTGCTTTGATGTACTAAACCTCTTAGCTAAATTACCTTGTGAACTTAACTTATTAAAAAAGATAATGAACTTTCTAGTCTGTTATTTTTTTATTGATTCCATTGGACAAATTTCGAAATTTTGACTTCTCCCTGTACAGTTAGTCTTTTATAACCATATATATCGTTCTGAATATTAGTCATTTGATACAGCTTCGTAGAGAGAAAATTGCAGAAAGGATGAAAAATTTGCAGGAGCTTGTTCCAAGTTCTAATAAGGTAATGCCCATTTCATGTCCTGCCAGAGGTGTTGTTTACTTTCTTCCCCATTAGCGGTCACCATGAGAAGCTCGTGTTTACAAGTTCAATTTCTTAGTCCTGGGATTTTTTTACTGTTATCTCTTAGGTTATAATGCCTCTTTGTTAGAGACAATTGCAATATTATGTGAGTGCCAGTTTCTTCCTGGTCTTCCTCTTTGTTCAAGCTTTTAGGACATTTGGATTTTGAAAATCATAGCATATCAAATTCACACCTAGTTCCAAAAGGGCATTGAAAATTCATATATCTGGTGTTATCTCGTTGTCTGCCGAAAGGTTCTACGGTTCTACCTATTGTAAAAGCATACTGCTGCTACTTCACTTTCAGACTTCATAAAGAATGTCTTTTAGCTCATTTTACAAAATCCTTAGTATCCTGTAATAGGAATCTTCTCCTTTTTTTAAGTTGTGTTTCTTATTTGATTTTGGAACTCCTCTCTTTACATACTACTTTCCGCCCCATCTCTCTCTCACAGGTGCATGTATGCACATGGACACACACATGTTATAAATGGAAGTTAACCACATCATGATGCAAAATGTCGAGTAGCAAATAACTATAGTGTACAGTTGCCTTTAAGAATATAGATGTGTTTATTCTACCTACTAAAGCAGACAAGGTACCAATAATTCAAAATAATAAACTGTTAGGAGTTAGGACAATATTCATTTTTTATATTTATAATCCTAGCTTGAATCTTCACTTGTAAACTACTGCAGTTTTGGTCTAGCATTGCTCACCACCTGAAGCATTACAACAACAACAACAACAAAGCCTTATCCCACTAGGTGGGGTCGGCTACATGGATCATACGACGCCATTCGTTGATCCATGTTCATAAGATTCGACAGGGTTTTACGCTGGCTGTCGGAGCCTAACACAACCCTCCTCCTTTATCAGGGCTTGGGACCACCTGAAGCATTATGAGAGAATATTTTCTAATACATGTTCTATCAGAATTTGAACTCAAGACAACTTTGACATAATTTTGGTATCATATTAAATTAGATGTTACCAATTATCCTAAAAATTTAAGCACTTAAGAAGATAATTGTTTTTATATTTATAATTTTAACACTCATAACCTGAAGAATCATTGGAGACTATTTCATGTGCTAAATTATGCAGATAGATAAGGCATCAATGCTTGATGAAATAATGGCTTATGTCAAATTCCTTCAGCTCCAAGTCAAGGTTTGCATGTCCAGAACACCTGAACCTTGTCATCATACCAAGTTTTCATTAATTGCTGTTAATCTTGTCTAGTATTTAACTGAAGGTTCTAAGCATGAGTCGGTTGGGTGCAGCTGGAGCAGTACTCCCTCTGCTGGCAAATGACCAAACTGAGGTGCAATCTTATCCCTTCTGTTCTGCATATTCGTAGCCATCGATAGCTAGATGGCTTCTATTCTTTCACAATAGTGTACACTTGATCAATTTAAAAGTTTTTGTTTCTTCATTTCCTATTGAATCAATACAGAGCAACATTTATTTTAGCTAATGTTTATTATCCAAAGTGGCAGTGCTTGTCTTTCCTTGATGAGTTGGGGTTTGAGAAAAGATAATCTGATTAAATTTTCCTTGCAAAAAAGTTCTGATTAAATTTTGAACTAAATCTTGATATTTTAGATAAGATAGGTCTTATGTTTCATCATTTGAGGCTGTACTTGCACCCTGTTGACATGCTAGCATGGGCATCCTTCATCAAATTTTATTGTGGTGGTAAAATCTCATCTAATAGTTATTCATGTGTTTCAGAAGTTGTTTTTCTTCTTAAGCCTTCCACTTATGGCTCTTACAGATACCTTCAAAAGAAATAAATGCATAATACTGAACATGTTTGACCTATCTTTGCTATGTCATATTTCCACAGGGATCTGGCAATGTGCTTGTCTCATCATCAGCTGGGAAAGAAGGTACATGTATCTTTGAGTCTGGGGATAGTTTAGCATTTGAGCAGGAAGTTGTCAAGCTCATGGAAACCAACGTCACGAGTGCTGTGCAGTATCTTCAAAACAAAGGTCTCTGCCTCATGCCTATTGCACTTGCAACAGCAATTTCGAATCATAAGGGCTCCTATGCAGCCATACCTCCGAATGGTATGAAATCTGATGTGAGCAATGGAGTATCCTCAATAGGCAGCCACAATCACATAGAAAGAAGTCCTAATAGTGGAGCCAATAGCTGCAATGGAGACGTTGCTAAACAAGGAATCTCAAAAGCTGCATAGTAATGGTAACTTGAATCAGAAGTCAAAAAACTTGCTGACAATGAGAGCATTTGTCTTTTCCATTCTTTCTTCTGACCAATCTGCCACTAGAGTTATTTGGTGAGAAAGTGTTTGTGGTAGTGCTTTAGTTGATATGCTCATAGTCTTCCTCTCTTTTTTGTGAAATATGTTTTCTTTTGATTGAAGATGTTGACAAATGAAAGGAAATATATTCGATTGTAAATCAAGTTATAAACTTGGCTGCAGTTGGCGGATCAATTTCATTGTACACCACCTTACAAAATAACTTTGCAGTTTGACACTTGTGTCTTCTTTGTTGTATATTATACCATGACAGGGGATAAAGCATGAGGCATGTTTAAGTTTCTTGTGAGTGATATTGAACAGTATGTGCTCAATCAAGTTGTCATCAAAATTGCAAGTTGGTTTTATACGTTCTCTGATTGCGTTGTCAAATTCCGAAAAGTATTCTTTGATTGGAGTTCCGAGGAGAGATGGAGTATGACTTCTTTCGTTATGATCTTTCGAGAGAGACAGTTAACTTTGGAATGCCCAATAGTTGGAATGCCTGACAATGTATGCTATCCTCATATTTTTTATTTTAATTCTGATCCAGGTTTAGTTTTAGCCTCACCTTTCACATTTTGTCCAAAGAGATTTTTTATGTTTGGCTTCGTGGAAAGATTCGATTCTTTTTGTTTATTTGTTATTTGAAGGAAAAAATCATATTTTATTAACCAAGCATGATCCCAATCATAGTTGTCAATATTTAGATCAAGATTTCGATCTACATCTAAATCTTTATCATCCACACTATTTCATATGATTAATAGAAGCATTCAAATATTAGTTTAAAAAATATTTATATTAATAAAATTAATTTAGATGAAGTTTAATATATATATTTTATTTTTAATACGTTTTGATGTAATTTGACTTAATAATCGATAAAAAATATAACTTAATGAGGTGTAATTAAGATTTTAATATGACAGATTTATTTAAAAATAATTATTATTTTATAATATATTTATTTTATTAATAGATATAATTTTACGATCCATGATCTTATATAAGAAGTCGATCCGAAGCAGTTATTTGTACATTAAAAGGCAAATTATACCCATTTTTTTTGTGAATTGTAAGCCTATTAGCAGAGGCAAAATAAGCCTGATTAGGCAAAATTAATCCAATAAGTTTTCTTGACAAATAAGTGTATGTTGCCGATAGAAATCGAAGATTATGCCGTAAGCAGTTCTTTACCATTTCATTAAAAATAATTTCGCCGAGAATTTCGTTCATCGTAATCAAACGATTTTTTTTATCGATCAACTAAATATCATCTCTTTCTGAAGATACTTATTAATCAAAAAAGAAAGAAATTAACATCATCCACAAACTTAATGGCACCAACTTTTTATTGAAAAATAATAAACTTTGCTACCCCAAAACGATCATTATATATCTTTAATTAGTGAAAAAAATAATAAAAGTTTACTCATATTTCACCACGTGTCGTCTCCGACAAGGCGTCGTGGCGGTCCCCCTGCATTATCACATCCCCTCCTCTTTCTTTTCCCTACTGAAACGTTAAAACTTTCAAAGACTCCCGTGAGGTTTTCACACATCTTTTATCTTATATTTCCCCCTGTTACTAAGCGTGCAGGGAGGTGGAATAAAATGGTGGGCGTGTTTTTGTCATGGAGACCTGTTGGAGCCTCAAAGTTTGACTTGCTAGAAAAAAGGTTCAAATATCTGCATCATATTTCTATGCCTCGCATAGACCAGAATGAGTGCATGAGACTCACAAAGTAGTGTCTTTTACTTAATATTTTATGAATTACTTAGCAGCAACCTTGCACAAAATGTTCTAGTTGAAATCAGGGAATTAATTATTGTCACTGTATATGCTTACTTGAACAGTAATCTTTTTCTTTTCATGACGAAGGCCGGAAAAGGAAACTTGAGGAACTCAGAAAATGACCAGAAAGCAAGCAACAAATAGAGTTCTGCAAATCAATGTAGGTATACAAATTTGTCCATGAAGTTGGGAAATTTTCTCCCACTACAAAGGCTGGATTTCATCATCTACCATGCATGGCAAACTTAGTTGGCCTTTGATCACAGAAGAAAATTCAGCTACTTCACAGTCTGATACGTACATCTCTCTTTATTATTACTATTACATTTTTTTTGTCTCTCAGAATATTAATTAATATACGGCAAGACCACAACTTAAACCATGACAAATTAATCAAGGTCCATCCATCACTCTTCTCATGCTCCGGAACAAACCACTCCTGCAGCATCAGCAAATTAAGAAACCGCTGCTGATCATTGGAGTGTTTTGTTCCAGAGCACAAGATGTAACCAGATCAGATGAACCCTTCGAGTGCATGATGAACTCTCAGCATAATTAGTTTCCTGCTGCTTCCTCCTTGAAGCTTATGATGTAGGACTTGCGTCCTCCTTGATCATGCGTCGCGGCGGCGTTGTAAGGGGCAGTCGCGGAGAGGCAGATGTGAGAGTGGCCCTTGCCGAAGGACCTGATGTGGTCATTGAGGGAGCGCTTGTGCTTGAACTCGGAGCCGCAGGAGCACGCCCAGGACTTGCCGCAGTTCTTCTCGTGCGTCCTCCAGTCCCCCCTCACCGCGAAGGGCTTGGCGCAGCGCCTGCACTGGAAGCGCTTGGCCCCGTGCTTCCTCCTGTAGTGCGTCTGCAGCGTCCTGAAGTCCTTGAGGGGCTTGGCCTTGGGGTGGTCGATGTTGTTCTTGCAGCCGTGGGAGCAGCAGTAGCAAGGCAGCTTGAGCATTGCCAGCTGCTGCCTCGTGCCCCTCAGGGACTGTGGCCCCTTTCTGTACTCCGATCCATGTCCCCACATGTGCATCTGATCATAGGTTTCGACACTCTTTTTTATCAAAGAAAACAGCAGGAAATGCAAAACTTAAAAGAATAGGCAATTCTTCTGTTAATTAGGTAATTGCATGGTCATGCGCCAATCTGTTCCACATGTAAATTTAGTATAACTGAGACATGCACCATAGTTGCGGGAGAGAGAGAGAAGAGAGAGGAGATCATATGTAGCTACCTGAAGATTGTTGTACCTATTGAAGGATTTGTTACACACGGTGCAGGAAAACTGCACCGCCCCGATGAGGATTTGAGCGGGCGTAGGTATCCAAAACCTGATCTTCTCATGGCTCAGCGCCGGAGGCTTCTCCTTCAACGCTGCGGTCCTGCCGATGTTGTCATCTCTCTTACTGCACCTCTTCTCGTGATCAGCACATGAGTCGTCTCCGGATGCACCGGGCAGACCGATGTTCAGGTTCATGCTGATCATGACCTGGTCATCATCTTCCTCTTCTTTGATTCCCTGCTGCTTGGCCTCCTCAAGGCTGCTCAGGAGGGGCAAGCATTCGACCTCGTGTTCTTCCTCCTGTGCGCCAAGGTCTTGATCATGCAAAGAGGTCTGCGTACTTGTTGGGCTCATGGCGCGCGCTGCCGGCTGCTGATGTGACGGTGGCTTGAGCCATTCGAAGAAGGTAGGGGACACACTGAAGTAGAAGAGGCCGGAGGCATCCTCCATGGTTTTGCTCTAGTTAAGCTCCCTCCCTCCCTCCCTCCCTCTCTCTCTCTCTCTCTCTCTCTGCCTGTCTTCTTCAGGCCTCTCTTTCTCCTCAATGGAAGCGGAGGAAGTTATATCATTAGATCATAGTACCTATAAATGCTCGTCTTTGGTCTCAAGGTATGCATGTGTAAATCTTAGCACTTCCACTTCTAGTTAATGGGAACTTGGAAGAGATGGATCAGTCTTTTCAAGGTCTTCCTGCCCATCTTTTTGTGCGTGTGTTCTCTCATTCTATTATGTAATATTATAATATGATCCGACTTGAATTTTTGACTCATGAACTTGCATTCATCTCTCAAGGGCCAGACAGTCTCATTTTTTGGTTGGCAATTTTATAGATAAAAAAACTTGTGTAGTAGAAGTATACAAAAAACATAAAATTTATACCATAGGATTTAATAATCAAATAGTAGGAAGAGTTTTAGCAGTTTCGTTCACATACACTTATTTTGGATAACCATAATACTAAGTTATTGTTATAAATTATATCTTTTACATATTCTCAAAAAAAACAGCACAATTGTTTTAATGACTATTTTGTCACTTCATGGTCGTCCAAATAATATCAGTGTTCAAATGAAAAAAGTGACAATGACGTCCAAATCTGTGAGCCAAATGCTCTAGAAGACTTCTAGACGCGGTTTATGCTTTATGGTGTCAAAAGCAAAAACTTGAAAAAACTCCAGTCAACAAATTCATGAATTAATGACACAACATTTATTTCTAAGAAAATTATTTTCAGCAAAGATTTCACTTGCACTGTTAATTTAACTTGTCTCTCCTAAATTATCAAAGTTTTTCAATTTAGTCAACAATGGCTTTTTTCTTACCTTTTTTTATTTTTCCAATTGCACTTCTACCATTCATTATCGATAATGATATCATTTGCAGTAAATAGATATACAAAATACAAATTTGTTTGTCCATGTAAAAGGTAGAAATGATATTAAGAAATAAAGATACAAAAGAAACATTCACAAGTGCCATGCTGATAAATTAATGTGAAAGACTTTTAATACTTAAGGTGAGGTAAATATCTCCCTCGACAATTTTGGAATGAAAATGAAATATAAAAAATATTTATTGATCGATCAAGAATTTATATATAAGGTTGATATATATATATATATATATATATATATATATATATATATCCGATACATACAGAATCAAACATAATAAAAATCTCATGTGACTTGAAACAAACGCACCTTTATATATAAATATGTAACGAGATCATGCTGATTTGCCGAACCCATTATAACTTGTAACTTTTGGCTAAATTGGATTAGTGTGACAGCATCATCAATAGTATATATAACCTGCGACCTGCAAGGTATTTATAAGATTAAGCACACGAGTGCAAGCAGGGTTTGTTTAAAGTGATCAAACTTTAAGTTTTATGGATTATTATTAGTAGGGCGGCTAATAATAGTAACATATCAAGATACGATGTAATAACAAATTAGATATAAATAGCACCAGGTACACACACACATGCGCGCATATATATATATATATATATATATATATATATATATATATATATATATATAAAATGTTTCTTATCGTTAATTGTTCACGCACTCTTTTCATGGTCATATTATTTCAACTTAGAGTAAATCACTTTTTGTAAGTCTAAGAAAAGTTAGTCATGGGCTTAATTCAGTCAAAAGAAAAAGAAGAACATTAGGTAAGAGATTTTAGAACAGGTTCATTAATTAGTGACCGGAAGATTAAAAATCGTTTCCTCCTTTACGTACGCTCATATCTTTTATTCTTTATATATATATATATATATATATCATATTTTATTGTATTTGTGTAAGCTATTATTCGCTTTGAACTCTCATCCTCACAATTTTATTAAAACGCGTCCTATCAAATCAAATGTTAACATATATACTCAACATCTTTCTCGTGATTTATACATAGAAGACTAATTCAAGATATGTCTCATGCATCCTTCCTCCCTTAGGAAAATTAATATCCTCATTGAGTGATCGTACACTATCAATCACAGAAGCTCACACACAATGACACTGATATCATATGTAATATCATTGCACTTTTGCAGGATATTATTTGCTTTGGACATTGACCTGCACGATTTTATCAAAACATATCCTATCAAGCCAAGGACGTCTTGTTATCATATATATCAAATACCTCTCATGTCTTGTGCATGTATGATGGCTGGAGTTAAGTGTTAAATCGTCGATCACGATGGGAGTCACCTATAGTATTCAATTCATAATTTTGTACCTTAAAAATGGGATGAGGTAGGCTGGAGCTAAGTGTCATGTAGAGCTAAGTGCTATATCGTGAGAAATTATGATGAGAGCCACCTTTAAAATTCATAGGAGCTATCTATAGAACACACATATCTCTATATGATTTGTTTCTAAAAAATGATGAGGTAAATTGGAGCTAAGCGCTACATCGCTCATTACGATGGAGTCATATCTAGAATGCACCTATCAATTATATAAATTGGCCAGTTTGTGATATATGTATTCATATAAGAGTGTTGCATTTGTAAACATATGATATGATTTAAAATGAATTGATTGCAATTGGAGTGTGATGATTTTGCTTAGAAAGTTGTATATATAATCTTTAAATATATGAAAATATTGGTTGTGATATTACAATTATTACATACGTTTTTATGTATCTCTATCAACTTATTCTCGCTCTATTATTTTTAACATTTTTCGTATTATTATAGCTACGAAGATATCAAATGAGATACATCAAACTCACATGTCCAGTGACCCATGTGTGGTATTTGAAACCTATACCATAGATTTTTTACAAATTTCAAAACTGTCTCATAGATTTTTCTATGTCAATTGTACGGGGTGGAGCTGTTTGAGGATAGCACCCTTGATGGTAAGATATTGAGAATAATTGTGTCTCGTATTCTTTTATTAGAATATCGAGAGAATTAGTTATATCTATTTTGTATACAAAATTTTGTACCTTGTAAAAAAGGATGAATATTCTAAAATGTCAAACTTAAAGTCATCATAAACTGTGTAGTTTGTCTTATGATATTCTCATCATTATACATTTTATAAAAAAAATTTATCAGGTCTTCGTAATCTTTCTCAACTTCATTTGATCGTCCGTAATGAGTCGCGAACTCAAAAACCATAATTTAAATTGATATTGTGATAGTACATGCATGCATGCATACATACATACATACATACATACATACATACATACATACATACATACATACATACATACATACATACATACATACATACACATATATAAAAACTGATCATAATGTAGGTGTAAATTTTAATTTATTATAAATTGATCACAGTCTAAGCAGACTTGCATATAAATTGACTATAATTTATGTGTAAATATTACTTTATTGAGACTAACATAGTTTAAACATAAACTTTGCTCTTAAAGATGAAAGCTTAGAATTGGCTCAAAATCGAAATGCAACCAAATATGCACATTCAATATAGATGCAATAACAATTTCAACCTAAAAAAATCAAAATAAAAGGTAAAAAACTATGAAATCAGAATCAACTCAAAACTTCATTATATGAAATATTCTTCTAGTATAAAGATTTACACAAATCTAACTTTCATCATACATCAATGCACATGAAATATAAAAGTGAAAGTATGCCACCAAAATGGAACCAACTTATAATTGAATATTGAGTGTTAAGAACTTGAAGAAACCACCAAGCATTCCCTTCCTTCTCCAATTAGCAGCAATTCATAAAAGAAAATGAAAAATTCTAAAGTTGTAGTAATATTTTGAAATGGAAAAGAGTGACAATAGCTGCTCACACAAATTTGGAGCAACACACAACACACACCAATGAGTTTTTCAGCTAAATCTTTCTACTTTCCTTTTTCACTTTCAACTACAAAAACTCAAACACAAAACACCAATAATTCCCACTAAGGAAGGGACCAACCAACAAGTCTTTGGTTTGCAAGTTGATGCAATATATATTAAATGGGGAACAATATGATAACATACCAAGGCAATGTTTAAGATTTGAAAAGCGTATAATTAATTTTAGTCAAATTTAATTATTATAATATTTATATAACTGAATTATTTTATAAAGAACTTATTTTCAAGGTAGTCAATATTAAGATTGAAGATCGTAAGATCGGATTGGGGATCATAAGATCGTGCATATATATTTAAAAAATAGTTTAATATATAAAATTATTTAAAATAATATTTTATAAATAAATTTATAATGATTTAAATTATAAATAATTTTAACTTGGATCGTATTCCATTAAGACTTCCTAAAAATCTATATACTATTTATATAATAGTGATTTAATATAGATCGACAAAAGATGGCAATAATATGATGAATATGAAGTAGTATTATATAATAACTTTTAATATACATTTATAATAGAATTATTTTATGCAAAATTATTTTTAAAATTTTAATTGTAACCAATAATATTTTTTAAAATTTTATTTCTCTAAAAATCATGTTGCACTTAGTGAAAATTTAAAAAAATGAAAAAAATGAAAAACATATTAGATTAGTAGGATCGGTATGATCTTACTATCTTATTGATCTTACGATTTTGTTATTACGATCCTACCAATCATACAAAAATGATCTTAAAGTTGAGAGTGAGATTGCAAACCCTACGTAGAACGATCAAGATCGCGATTGTGATAACCTTGTTTATTCGTATAACTAGGTTCAAAATCTTAATTACTATTAAGTGAATGTAGTAAGGATTTAGATTAATATACTTGATAATTCTAAGATGGATATTTTCCCTACAAAATAAAATAATAATATTGTACGTAACAAAACAATAATATAACAAAATATATATAATATTTATTACATTCAAATGGACAAAGTTGAAATGCGGGTTAAAACCTATGGATGACAAGCAATGACCATTGTAAAGGAATCTTTGACCTTCATAATTTTCATTATCATCTTGTATTATCATATTTAATTTAATGGGTGAGAGATCATATTTAATCAATTTTGGTCCACATATATGTGGCAATAAAAAAATTCCAAGACTCAATCATCTAAATATGATAAATATTATATTTCAAAAAATTATTACATTACATATTTATCACATCTTTAATAATATCAACCATCCTCTTTAGATTTTCACTAATATAAGCATTATACTTAATGAAAATGTTGCCATGTTTTAGACAAGTTTTGCTAACTACAAAACACAATTAAAAAAAAGATAGTTCAAATCATATAAGACTTGAGTAAATTTCACTAAATACCTTTCAACTTTGACGTATTTTCAGTGTTACTCTCAAACTTCACTTTATAACAAGACTGTCTTTCATCTTTCAACTTATTTCACCAAGTACATTTTGACCTTTGATAGATGATTTTTCGATCACTCTGTTGAATATGGCGCCACACGAGAACTTCCCTCTCCTCCATGCAATCAAAAGAATCTGACACTCGGCTCGCTGGAGGAGGGGACACCTTTCTCTACACAGTATGCCTGTGCCCATAAGAAATCTCTGTTTCGGTGCGGGCCGCGAGAGCGGTACCAAATCAAGAAAAAAAGAAAAGATATGAGCTCAAGATGGGAGGGGGTCGCCCCCTGCATAGTTTTATCAAAATGCATTTTACCAAGTTAAGATCGTGCTATTATATACCAACATCTTTCTCGTGATTTATACATGTGATATTAATATATGAGTTTTGAATATAATCGTATTATTATCATGTTGAAAATGATGTTATCTATTTGAATTCAAAGTATTTTATTTATGTTGTTGAAGAAATAATACATTAAGTAGAATCTAATTTATTTAAGAGACTAAATTATTATTTTCAAGTTGCTTCCTTATTTGATTTTATATTATCATAGTCGGTGCTTGGTACCATATTAACTAAGTTTTATCCGCTATTTTAATTTATTTTAATAAATTATTTGTTTTAATCACACATAATTTCTAATTAGCTCACGTGTTTAAATAAATAATTGACAGTTATTGATCATTAGTTCAATACTTTGCACTTTTTCTATTATAGTATTTAAGTAATTAGTGCACCTATTCCTCAATTTATTTTCCTACTCAAAATGAATGCACTTTATTTAACCTCACAGTATTAACCAAATCATGTATTGTATATTGCATGTGCTTAATATTTTGTTCTAGGAATGTTAAAC
The DNA here is from genome assembly GCA_030549335.1 of Pontederia crassipes. Classification (NCBI taxonomy): domain Eukaryota; kingdom Viridiplantae; phylum Streptophyta; class Magnoliopsida; order Commelinales; family Pontederiaceae; genus Pontederia; species Pontederia crassipes. Next base: position 47,085,771 of record CM060190.1, read on the forward strand.
ATTTCTTAATAAGTTTAATGAGTTATATTCTAATTAATTTGGGATATGATGTGGTAAGTTATCTTCCCCACTTTACATATTTCCTTTAATTAATAGCTCAAAAGAAATTTAACACTTGTGCCAACTACATAATTATATAGGATCATCAAGGCACCAAGAGAGGAAGTGAATTGGTGTTAAATTGAAAATATCGATTTTACGAAAATCATCGCGGAAGTTTAAAATTAATTCGTTAATATTTAAACTAACACAATAACAATCAAATGATATGCATAATAGAGTAGGAATGAGAGGAGGAGAGAAAGATAAGTACATGATGCACAATGGTTTATTGACGAGATTCAATCACACCTTGATCTACGTCTTCGCTTCGACTTCTCGACCTTAAAACCACTGAAGATTTCACTAGCACCCTTCTTTCGTTTCAAATGGATATGGAAGAAATCCTTTACAACTATTGTCTTTTCTCCTTTTTAAGAGGTAAGACACGCCTCTTTCGCTCGTAAATTTTCACTCGTCTTTTTTTCGCTCAAGGGATAAGACACAATCTCTTTTCACTTAGGAGCTAAACAACTATTATAATATCACAAGAACACTTCACAATGTCTCTTTTATAATTTTGAATCTCACATAAAGAGTAAGAGAAAAGAAACGAAAGATTTATAACTTTGAGCTTAAGATTACTTATTGGATGAACACAAGTGTTTCTCTATATTTTTTCAAGAAAGTCTTGGTCGTCTTGATGTATTTTGGACCCCCTTTATAGTCTCCAATCATTTTTTAGCTGTTGGTAATTAAAATTAGCTGTTATGTACTTTTATGCACTAAAACGGACGTCTGTTTTCAATTTCGGGTATTCGTTTTAGAATTAGTCATTGAAATATAATCGTTACACACAACTTTCAAGTGTCCATTTGAGTTTTGGGTGACCGTTATAAAAATCCCGAAGTCTCGGACATTTGTGGTCGTTGCGCCAATAGTTTCGGACGTCCATTTTTATCTCCAACGGTCGACCGAAAGATTTGCGATCGCCCATTTTGTCATCGATATTCTGATAAATCTGTACCCTTTTATACATAACTTTTCGCACAGTTATCCAAATGAGACGATTTTTAATTCTATGAAAAGATAACAGAATTCTCTACAATTTTGACATCATCATTCATTCAAAATCCAATAGTAACATAGTCAAATATTCAATTAAAGTTCAGTGTATAAAGTTGTCAATTTTCAAATTAAATTTTTTAGACCTTTACTCTTTTATACGTAACTTTTCATATGGTTGTCCAAATGAGATGATTCTTAATTCTCTACAAAGATAAACAATTTATTTATAATTTTTATATTCAACTTTTAATATAAATCTCAGGGTAAATTACACGAATGGTCCCCCAACTTTGAGTCGATTTCCAATTGGTCCCCCAACTTTAATTTATAACCAGAACGTCCTCCATCTTTCATTTTCTTGCACGCTTAGTCCTCCTGACCGGTGATCATAGGTTCTCCGGTTGCCTTGCTTACGTGGCTGACTTTCTCTCTCATCCACATCAGCTTAAGTCGGCCACATCATTATAAAAATTTTAAAAAATAATAAAAAAATGAAGTTATCCATGTCATTAAATAAATTAAAAAAAGTGAGTTGAGAAGAGAGAGGGAGGGCCCCTCCCTCCCTCTGATCGAGCTCGCCGACTGAGCTCGACCAGCCGACGAGCTCGATCGGAGGGGGGCGACCGCCCCCCTTTGGTCGAGCTCGCCGAAGGGTCGCCCCCCTCCCTCTCTCTCGTCGTGCGGGAGAGAGAAGGAGGGGGCGATCGCCCCCAGCTCGTCGGAGCTCGGCGAGCTAGAACGGAGGGGGGTGGTCTTTCTCTCTCCCGCACAGCGAGAGAGAGGGAGGGGGGTGACCGCCCACGTCTCTCTTCCCAACTCACCTTTTTTTAATAACGTGGACAACTTCATCTTTATTTTATTATTTTTTAAAATTTTTATAATGACGTGACCGACTTAAGATGATGTGGATGAGAGAGAAAGTCGGTCACGTAAATAAGGCAACCGGAGAATCTGTGATCACCGATCAGGAGGACTAAGTGTGCAAGAAAATAAAAAATGGAGGACGTTCTGATTATAAATTAAAGTTGAGTACTCAATTGGAAAGCGATTTAAAGTTGGGGGACCATTCGTGTAATTTACTCTAAATCTCGTGGAAACATAGACAAATATTAATAGAAAGTTTAATGCATGAAGTAACTCATTTCTATTTAAACTTCTTTTCGACATTTTAAATATAACCTCATTCTTTTAAGGTTTATATCATCAAAATATAATTATATAGAGAATAAAAACTTTGCTCCAATAAATTACATTTTTGAGTGTGACTTCTTTCTTATTTAAAATCAAGTTTTTCCTAATTATTGAGATATTTGTAAATAAATATATTTTTCTCATTCCAATCACTTTGAATTTTGGCAGATCAATGGACTGAGGCCCATTTTTTAAAGTGATTTTCCAAATATGTGCATGTGATATCTTTTGCACTAATTCACTGCTTTACACATTTAACACTGATTATAACAGTTAAATAAAATAGTTTTTTCTCACTTAAATATGTCTAGAATTCAAAATTAAACTTAAACATATCTCACATTCGAAATTTTGTCTCCGCCCAGAGCTGCATATGTCATTTCTATTTTCTTTTACAAGCGCCATAATTCATGTCAAGCTCAAATTAGAGATATGATAATAGGAAAGATTTTTTGTATCATTTGTCTTTACTTGTCTTTTTTGCTTGTTTTTCAATTGATGACTTCCAAATTCATGAAAATATGCATTGCATAATTATTATCCATCAACACATTCATATCTATCTATATATATATATATATATATATATATATATATATATGAGTTTAACGTAGGTGTCGAGCATTTTTTGTGTGAAGCTTCTATTAAGTGATTTTACACATAATTTTCTTTATTTTTTTAATATCTTTTTTCGTCAATAGTGTAGAGGATCATTGATAATAATAAAAAATAATTTTATAACGTAAAAAGTTATTAAAAATGATTATATATATTATGAATGATAATAATATGCATAAATTCATAAAATTTTAAAAATAATGAATATAATTATTATTGATAATTTAAATCATATTTTTATTATCATCAATGATCATTTAAACTATTGATAAAGAAATATATTGAAAAAAATAAAAAAAAAACAAATATGTGCAAAATCACTTGAACACATTTGACACAAAGAAACACTTAACATGAGCTTATCATTTTATTGATATGATCTCCGGATCAATTTTAGCTATCAAATCTTAAGTGTACATTCGTGGACTTATATGATAAAATAATTATAAATTAAGTTAAATCAAAGATTAAATTTCAAATTATGCAAATAATATAATAGTCGTTTATATGGTTATTGTTAAATAGCAATCAATTTTTGGCGCGGCACTTAAAAACAAAAAAAAGGAAAAAGAAATGTGGAAATGCACTCTTTCACAACAATGTTTACTCCCTAAATAGGCTTTTATGACTATTTGATCACTATTAAATTTGGAGCTAAAATTTCATCTTGATTCTATCATTGTGATTATTTGCGCTTGAATATAATAAAAAGTTAGATAAAAGACGAATATAAATATTTCAGGTATCAAATTTCATAAACTTAAAAAGGGTAATTCCATTTGGAACTCATTAAAAATACTAAAATACTTTTTCCTCAAACTTTTAAGTATTTTCACTGATTTATTCTGGTAAAGGGATAAAGCTGCACCGCTCCTTTGTGCAGAAATGCTCATTGTTGTGCACTAATCCCACTTTTGAGTTTTGACACTTTTTGCATCGCAGATCTGGAATATATAATGCTTAAAAAGCAAATAAATATTGTAAATTATAAAAGTATGAACTATGAACACCCCCCTTACATTTCATATATATATTCTTCCGAGAGTATATATTATAAATATTATTTTATTAGCATATTTTTTAAAACTCTTCGGACAGGCGCAGCTTCTATAAATCTCCCTGATCTAATTCCTCCAAAAGCAAAAAAATCTTCCATAAATCCCTCCGAGATCTCCAAAGTCCGAACCTTTTCTCGACTTCTTGTAGTTTGTCGAAATTTCCGTCTCCTGTAGAGCCCCACCGGAATGGCCGCTCCGCGAAAAATCTCGGCCGCATCCGCGCGCGCCCACACCCGGAGAAATCAGAATCCGTCATCTTTCCAGCTTCCTCCGGGTATCTCTTGCTGTTCTTCATCCTTGAAAAAATTCATCAGATGGAACTGTCTCTGCTATTTTTTCCATGTTTATGTGCTTCGACTAAGGATTTGTAGTTGATGTTGGAGGTAAAAACGAGAGCTTTATTAAGGTTCTTCTTCCCTGCTGATGGTCATGGCGTCATAGTTTTGGTTGGAAGAATAGTTCCCGAGATCGGGTCATAAGTATAAGGCTACGCTCTTCTTCGTTAATCCATGCCATTATGAGGCAGTTATGATTTAATGCAAAAGGTGCATTAGGCAAACTGGTGTTTTAGGTAAAGATGTGGACAACAGAAGTTTACTTGTGGAGAAATAATTGGTCTACTCAAAGTGCAAGGTTCAGAAACTATTTTTTTTTAATATATTTCTTTCAGTTTTATTTGTTTTAATATTATTCTGAAAAATTTGGAGGAACGTTGTCAATTGTGATCTACTTTTCTAGTTTCTCCATATGTCAGTGTTGGGAAAAAAGATTGAACTGATAGTTGCGGAATTATCTTCTTTTTCCCTTTTAATGCGCACAATAATAATGGGATGATGACAATAATATAGCGGAATTAAATCAGATCAAAGACGCAGAGAATTAACGTGAAAAATCTCTCGACGTGAGAGGAAAAGATCACGGGAGCAAGCAGCAGATCTTCCACTATGAAATAATAGTAGGTTACAAAATATCTTCTCTGAACTACGCAGATGAATACAATAATAATCTCAAGAATTAATCTTGGATCTTCTTGGTCGGTGCCTGGGCCATTTGGCTTCAGCGCAACCGGATTATCTTTTGTGGGGAGCGATGTCAGCCTGAGCGTGTTGTACACCACATCTCATTTCTTATCAGAGAGTGGGGTTTTGGCTACCTTTCCTATTGTGACATTAGTCACCTTTTGCTGTTCTCTCCGAGAGCTCTCACCTGTACATCTTCTCATACTTTTATATATATATACATTGCTGGATGACAACCACAACTCTGGTAGTCATCCTTTTTCTGCTAAAAAAAAAGAATTAATCTTGAATGTCACAGAATAAATGTCTCTCGAAACTGAGGATAAAAGTCAGAACGATCTCACTGGAATATGAGGAATAGATGAGAAGGCTGCTGAGAAGTAATGCCTGAAGTTTCGTTGAGAACGGATAAGAACTCGTTCCCTAATCGAACTCGAAATTTTCTTCTCTCTTCTTTTTTCTTTTTTTTCTCCTCTCGATGGCTGTACGGCTCGTTGTTTGGCTGCGCACTGCATCCTCAAGACGTCTGCACACCGATACTTTTATAGCATCAAAAAATGACTTCGTCTCGGATTGGTTTTCCAAACCAATTCGAATTGTTTCCTTCTCTGCCTCGGATGTTTCTTTGACTCGGACAGGTTTATTTTCCTTTTTTTTCTTTTCTTCGTTTGCTACTCAATGTTGGATTCGCATATCAAGAAATCCAACAAACTCCCCCTTCTTGTTTATGCGAAAGAATCCACCAAACCTGCATGCTCCCTATAGAACTCGGTCTTCTCTTTCGATAGAGGCTTCGTCATCATATCTGACGTATTCGTATTCTTGTCAGTATGGATCTTTCGAAGAAGTAATTTCTTCTTCTTCGTTTCGTCACGAATTCAATGATATCGGACATCAATATGCTTGGACTTAGAGTGGAAACTAGAATGCTTACTCAGATGTATAGCACTCTGATTGTCGCAGTGGATAATGTACTTCTCCTGCGTCAAACCTAAGTGCCTCAGAAACTGTCTCATCCACAGAATTTCCTTGCCTGCTTCAGTAGCTGCGATATATTCTGCTTCAGTCGTTGATAGTGCCACACACTTCTATAACTTGGATTGCCATGAGACTGCTGCTCCTGCGAATGTCATCAAATAACCAGAAGTTGACTTTCGACTATCAATGTCTCCTGCCATGTCAGAGTCAGTAAATTCTTCTAACACTGGTTCAGCGTTTTCGAAACATAAGCATATCTTAGACGTGCCTCGAAGATATCTAAGAATCCACTTGACTGCATCCCAATGCTCTCTACCAAGATTTGATAGAAATCGACTCACCACACCAACTGCATATGCTATGTCTGGCCTTGTGCAAATCATTGTATACATCAGACTGCCAACTGCAGATGCGTATGGGACGTTCTTTATATTCTACTTCTCGATTTTGCTCTTCGGACACTGTCTAGAACTCAATTTGAAGTGACTTGCAAGTGGCGATGTAACTGCCTTTGCGTTCTTCATGTTGAACCTCTCCAAAACTTTATCCATGTATGTTTCTTGGGATAACCATAGCTTGCACTGCTCTCGGTCACGGGTGATCCTCATGCCAAGCATATTCTTTACTACGCCTAGGTCTTTCATAGAAAAGCATTGACTCAGCTCTTGCTTTAACTTGTCAATCTTGCTTTTATCCTAACCTACAATAAGTATGTCATCAACATATAACAACAGGATAATAAAATCATGTGAAAATTATTTCACGAAGACACAATGATCTGATCTAGTCTTATTGTATCCTTGCTGCGTCATGAACGACTCAAACTTCTTGTACCATTGACGAGGTGCTTGTTTGAGTCCATATAAGCTTTTCTGTAATTTACACACCATGTTTTCTTTTCCCTTCTCTTGGAAACCCTCTAGCTGTTCCATGTAAATTTCTTCTTCGAAGTCACCATGGAGAAAAGCTGTCTTGACGTCTAACTGTTGAATTTTTAAGTCCTTGGTAGCAGCTAATCCAAGAACCACTCGAATTGATGACATTTTGACCACTAGTGTGAATATCTCATCAAAATCAATTTCTTTCTTCTGACTGAACCCCTTGACAACTAACCTTGCCTTATATCTTGGGTGTGGATTATTCTCTTCACTCTTCAGTCGAAACACCCACTTGTTCTTGAGTGCCCTCTTCCCTTTAGGAAGCTTCACCAGTTTGTAAGTGTTGTTCTCATGCAGAGATTGCATCTCCTCATCCACTCATCCCTCTGCTCATGTGACAAGACTTCTTGATAATATACTGGCTCTCCCCCTTCAGTTTAATAACACGTACTCAGTTGGGGAGTACCACTTTGACTCTTGTCTTTGTTTGTTCGATCTTCTCAACTGAGGCTCTTGCATTGGTGCATCATGCTCGACATGTGACTCATCATCATTGTCTTGACTATCTGAAAGTATATCTGAATTATATAAGCTGCTATCACTGCTACTGTCGTCTTGATCAGCTTCTGGAACAATGTCATCTTCTATCGGTGCGTCAACTGAACTTGGTTCAGCTAGATAATCAGTGAAGCTAGTTGGCTCTTTGTCCTTTGATAGATCTTTAATTGTTTGGTGTTCCATGAACACATCTCTGCTTTTGATAATCTTCCTGTTAATAGGATCCCAAAGTCTGTAGCCAAATTCTTCACCTCCATATCCGAGGAAGATACATTCTTTCAATTTGCTATCAAACTTTGATCGCTCATCACTGGGGATGTGAACAAAGACTCTGCAGCCGAACACTCTGAGATGCTTATATGAAACATCCTTCCCTGACCAGACTTTCAGAGATATGTCACCATCTAGAGGTACTGATGGTGAGTAGTTGATCAGTTCAACTGCAGTCATTATTGCTTCACCCCAGAATCCCTTCGATAGCTTGGCATGTAGAAGCATACATCTGAACACGTTTCTCGATTGTTCTGTTCATCCTCTCAGCTACATCATTTTGCTGAGGAGTCTTGGGAACTGTCTTCGTAAGCTTGATGCCATAGGTGTTGCAGTATTCTTCAAACGGACCTCTGTATTCGCCGCCATTATTTGCTCGAATACACTTGAGCTTCATGCCAGTTTCTCTTTCGATTTTGGCATGAAACTTCTTGAACTCTGCCAACACATGATTTTTGTGTGCTATAGGAAAAGCCCAAACTCTTTTAGAATGGTCATCAATAAATGTAACAAAATAAAGAGCACCACTTAGAGTTTTATCCTTCATATAGCAGACATCAGTATGCACCAAATCAAGTACGTGCGAACTTCTAGACGAAGAAGTCCTATTAAACGTAACTCTAGTCTCCAATGAACACATACGTCAAGTGAAGTGTCTTTAGTACCTGGTAGCAGATTTCATTGAGTTAATATTTGAAGTCCTTTCTCACCTGACCAAGCCGCTTGTGCCATAACTCAGAGGATGACATCTCTTGGGTCACGTTTATCCCCTCAATGCAGTGTTGTGCTTCAGTCTTGTAGAGTGTACCATCTTTGTTTCATTTCGCCAATAGGAGTGAACCTCGTTTGAGTTTCCACACTCCCCCTTTGAAGTTGCTCTCATAGTCGTCGTCGTCTAATTTTCCAACTAAAATTAGGTTAAGACGGATCTCTGGTACATGCCTCACATTTTTTAGCACAATTTTGCATCCTGTATTGGTCTTCAACTGAATGTCTCCGACGTCAGCAATTTGAGATTCCGACTTATTCCCCATCTTTACTGACGCAAATGCTCCCTTTTTATATGTTGAAAATACATCTCTGCGAGGGGTAACATGAAACGAAGCCGCAATGTCTAAGATCCAAATTGAATCTTGACTCACAACATTGACACCATTTTCTTTCTCTTCTTGAGTAAGAAAGTATACATCATTTGATGTAGCCATCGCAACGTTGTTTCCACCACTGTCCTTTTCTTTTTCAGCATCTTCAGACCCTTCATGTGACTGATCACGTTTTAATTTTCTGCACTCCTTCTTGAAGTGTCCTGGCTTGCCACAATGATAACAGGTGACTTCTTTCCTAGACTTCGACTTGCCTCTTGATCTTGATCTATCATGGTTGTGAGAGTTTCTCTGTTTGTTTCTCCCACGATCTTCCATGATGAATGCCTCTGATTTGTTGTTGAGATTCTGCTTTTGCCTTCTCGTTTCTTCATTGAACAAACTATCCTTTATAGTTTCTAAAAATAGTTGTCCACCTAGAGCAGAATTGTTCAGAGAGATAATGAGCGTTTCTCAACTATCAGGTAATGAGCTCAGCAGTAGTAGTGCTTGGATCTCATCTTCAAACACGATCTTTACTGAGGACAACTTGTTAATTAATTCTTGAAAACTGCCAAGATGTTCTGCAACAGAGTGACCATCCTTGTACTTCCGGTTAACAAGTTTCTTCATCAATAACACTTTATTCTGCGGCGATTTGTGTTCATACACTTCTTGCAATTTTTTCCACACTTCGTCAGGTTCATCGATATTTGCGATATGATGAAACACCTTGTCGTCGACCCATTGTCGGATTTGTGTGACTGTCTTGGTCTTAATCCTCCTTCACTTTTTATCATCCATGTCCTCGGGCTTTGCAGCATCACCTTCGATTGGATCATAAAGGTCTCTGCAATTTAAGTAATCCTTCATCCGAGGCTTCCAGATAGAATAATTTGTTCCTGTCCGCACAGGCATCTGACTGGGGGCATTATTGTCCTCCATTATAATGTGCACTTCCTGACCAGGCTCTGATACCGCTGTTGAGAAAAAAATGTTGAACTGATAGTTGCGGAATTATCTTCTTTTTCCCTTTTAATGCGCACAATAATAATGGGATGATGACAATAATATACAACAACAACAAAGCCTTATCCCACTAGGTGGGGTCGGCTACATGGATCATACGACTCGTTGATCCATGTTCATGAGATTCGACAGGGTTTTACGCTGGCTGTCGGGCCTAACACAACCCTCCTCCTTTATCCGGGCTTGGGACCGGCTATAAAACATAGGCGGAGTTATCATAACTGCAGTTATTTTCCATTGAAGCCTGTTAAACAGTAAAAAAAGTTTAAACTGACCAAACAATGGTGGATCGGTGCATAATATATATGGGCACAGGAATTGAATACCCTACTAAGTCAACTTTCCTGCATGGAAAGCAAAAATATACACCGATGCATGCAAGTATGTAAATGAGAACACAAAAAATTGTATTGGAGCAATATACCTTGAGCCACTGAAAACCACATTATGGATCATGATTTAACATTTTTTGCTCCCCAAAATTAGAATCCATAAATCAACTATTTCAGACAATTTGTGCAAAACATATTGATACATAATTTGGTATGTAAATCATCTTTTTAGAGAAATTTGACATATAAATCTGATGAATGTCACTGGTAAGAGTTGTTTGAAAGATGAAAGAAACATGTAACATGATCATGAAAGAATGACTAACATCATACCCTAAATAGAGGACCCCAAGAGCTAAGCCAATAGCTGTTGTCCCGGTACCAGCATCCAAGACCAGATGAAGATTTTGCATGTTTCCAAACACATGAACTTCTGAAAGGTATTTTACAAGCCTAATCAGGCCTAATAATCCCAATATGCCAAATATAGCGGAATTAAATCAGACCAAAAACACAGAGAATTAACGTAGAAAACCTCTCGACGTGAGAGGAAAAGACTACGGGAGCAAGCAGCAGATCTTTCACTACGAAATAATAGTAGGTTACAAAATATCTTCTCTGAACTACGCAGAGGAATACAATAATAATCTCAAGAATTAATCTTGGATGTCACAGAATAAATGTCTTTCGAAACTGAGGATAAAAGTCAGAACGATCTCACCGGAATATGAGGAATAGATGGGAAGGTTACTGAGAAGTAATACCTGAAGTTTCGTTGAGAACGGATAAGAACTCGTTCCCGAATTGAACCCCGAAGTTTTCTTCTCTCTTCTTTTTTCTCTCCTCTCGGTGGCTGTACGGCTCGTTGTTCGGCTGTGCACTGCATCCTCAAGACGTCTGCACACCGATACTTTTATAGCATCAAAAAATGACTTCGCCTCGGATTGGTTTTCCAAACCAATTCGAATTGTTTCCTTCTCTGCCTCGGATGTTTCTTTGACTCGGACAGGTTTATTTTCCTTTTTTTTTCTTTTCTTCGTTTGCTACTCAATGTTGGATTCTCATATCAAGAAATCCAACAGTCAGAATCTAATATTTCTACTTCTGTTGCATTTCAGGAATACTTAGAAAATTGTCATTGTTAGTTTTGGTTGTTGTGGTAGCCTGGACCTATCAGGTAATTAAGCCTCCATCCTCTAAGATATGTGGATCTGTGAATGGACCTCCAATTACATCATCAAGAATTGAGCTGAAGGATGGAAGGCATTTGTCCTACGCCGAACATGGTTTACCTAAAGATAAGGCTAAATACAAGATCATTTTTATTCATGGCATTGATTCATGCAAATATGATGTGTTTCCTGTATCACAGGTACTTTTCTTATTTTCTTAATGTCTCTGGCCTGAAGTCATCTCAATAAAATTCAGTTCAATCATTTCTATTCTTGCAGGATGTGATTGAAGGATTAGGGATCTACATATTGTCGTTCGACAGAGCAGGGTATGGAGAGAGTGATCCAAACCCAAAGCAGTCAGAGATAAGCACTACTTTGGATGTAGAAGAACTTGCCAACAGTTTGGAGCTTGGAAAGAAGTTTTATGTGATTGGACACTCTTTTGGCGGAGAGTTTACTTGGGCAACTTTGAAATATCTCTCTAATAGGTATCATTTGTCTGTCTGGTACTATGATATATCACAATGCTTGAATGACTATATAATATTAGTATCATCATCTTGGAAACTCCATTATATAATCTGTCCATGGCAAATCTTCAGTTCTGTTTGGAAAGACTTAGTAGGAATCGTACATGGTATTTCATTCTTTTGTCGTGCACTAGGGTAAGGTTTTGGAAAACATATGAAACATGTGTTTCAACATGTTTTCAACAAGTATTTAACAAATGATTTGTAAATATGAAGATCTTCATCCCAAGGACCACAAAAGGATCATTCCACAAAGTATTAATTGCCCGTTAGAAGGTTATAAACACAACTTAGTATCAGAACTGATGACACAACTTTAGTATTTGAGTGAAGAATTCCCTCAAAAGCAAGTATAAGTGAAGAAATTAATTAATTAAGTTATCGTTTCACTTTCTCCTCAAATAAAAAAAAATTTATTGTCTCACAACTAAAATGAAATGCATTACATCATCTTCTTGTTTCATTTGGAGTAAGGGTGTATGAACATCACTGAGTACTTTTAGATCTCACATTGTCATTTTTTTCTATATCTTAAACAATTTAAGTTATCATAGGCTTGCAGGGGCCGCAATAGTTGCCCCCATCTCCAATTACTGGTGGCCTGGTTTTCCTGCCAATATATCCAAAGAGGCATTTAAGGGGCAACTTGTACAAGACCAGTGGGCATATCGAGTTTCTCATTATGCCCCTTGGTTAGCATATTGGTGGAATACTCAAAACTTATTTCCTGCTTCAAGTGTCATTACTAACTTGATTGATGGTCTATCTGCTCGAGACAAGGGGATTTTGGCTATGTTATCAACTAAAGATCACAAGGTACATTTCCATTGTCATTGAGCTTTTATTTTGCATGCTTAAATTTAGGAGGCATGTGTAAATAGAGACATGTAAATTCCTGAGGGTTAAATGTTGAGCGAAGATTAAAATTGCTACAAAATATGTTTTTGGCTCCTAATTTATTCTTAAGAGCAAGAGAAAAATGAAAAGAACAAAGAACATGTGGAACTATAGAACACAATGAATATCTTGTCATTGAATCTTCTCATAATAGTCTTGATTTGAATGAAAGGCCTGGCATTGCTTATCCTCAAAAAAAAAAAAGAAAGGCCTGGCATTGCTGCAGCATTTTCAGCCTAATCTGGTAGTGTTGTACTGTCGTTTGTGGTAATGTTGATAAAGATAATAGTCTTAATTTGAATGAAAGGTCTGGCATCGCAGCAGCAGTTTTCAGCATGCCATCTGGTAGCATTGTACTGTAGTTTTCAATAATGATGATAAAGATATGCAATAGGAGAAAATGGCTTGTTATACGAAGGTTCTTGAAAATAATATTCCAAATTGAGTTTTTTTGGTGAATCTGTCCAAATGGAATTATCTGATTGATTTTTTCCTTGTTCTACCCTCTAAAGCTTTTTTCGCAAGAATTATTCCATTCACTTTATCAATCTAAAGAACAATTGATCCTCACATTTGTATTTTCCTTCATGTTTACCCATACATGTTCAGTAGTCAAAGAAACATGAAGGATTTTATTTTATCAGATTTGCACCCTAATCCTGGACCTTAAGTTTGTTAGAAGTTTCACACAAAAGCAATTAATGGAAGTTTTGACTTGCAAGCATTAGTTTTGCATTATTCAGCTGCATACTAATAAAACATTATGTTTTTTTTGTTTTGTTGGCAATGATTGTAATGTTAGATATCCGACCAAGGAATCATGACCCGTGGTTCTTTATGAGCCTCAAAACCATGTGACCTAAGTCCAACAAAACTCCGTTATGCAGTCTACATTAAACAAAAGAGAGACAACTATTGACATCCTCTTGACATGAAAAAAAAAAGAGAGGAAAAGACAAATAAAGTGGAGGTTTCTTTTTCCAATTTCCAAAGCCTCAACCTTAAAGATTTTTACTCAGCAAAAAGTGAAAATATTTACAGCCCGTTGAAAGTTGAATGGCTCTACAAACACTTGGCAATAAATGGTGCATTGGTTTGGTCAGGAAAACTAGGTATTTTTTACCTATATTAGTAAATTGGTACATCATAGACATTTGCAATTTAGAATTGTCCTGGTGTTCTCTTTCTTCTTATGAGCAAAATGGAAATTAAGCATGCTACTCGTAAGTTAACCTGTAAGTACTCTTATCATGTTTATCTAGAGATCAATGTAGGTAAACTATATTTTTCTGATTTTTGTTGTAAAGAATTAATGAATAGTTTCGAAACTGGAGCAACCGTTCATGTAAAACATGGAGCCGTACTACAACTATGGTTCTTACTTTTCCTACTGGAAGTGTCTATGGTCCTGGTTTATTTTTGTCCTTTGTTTCAGAAGTGTAACCAGGCACATTTTTGTGTCCCTATTTCATAAGAATACTTCCCTGGAAAACATGTTTCTTATTCGTAGTTGGAGGAAACGAAATTTGTCCACAACAGTTTCCTTTGGAATGCAATCTTACTAAATCTAGTGTGCCGAAGTACTTGAACCTCTAATGTTGCCTCCATCATGCTAATGTTTATACAAGTTACTTCCAAAGCATGTATTAATTGTTTGGCACTGTCAGGCGCAGGTAAGGCAACAAGGAGAATTTGAGTCGGTCCATCGTGATCTCACAGTCGGCTTTGGGAGCTGGAAGTTTGACCCCCTGGAACTTGAGAATCCATTCCCCAGCGGCGAGGGTTCAGTTCACCTGTGGCATGGTGTTGAAGATGCCGTTGCGCCAGTGGTGCTCTCGCGATATATCAGCCAAAAGCATCCTTGGATTCAGTATCATGAGCTCGAGACCGCCGGGCATATGTTACCATTCGCAGATGGAATGAGCAATGCCATCGTGAAAGCACTCTTGCTTGGAGACTCCTAGCTGTAACATGGTTGATACTCAGCCAACTGCAAACCTCTCCTCTCCCTTTGTATGAGTTACACAGTGCCTTTGCAAATTTTGATCCTGGGGTCTGATCATTAAAGTTGATACTTGGAAAAATATGACTTGAAGATATGTCTTGTCGATGGTAAGAGAATGAAACCTACTGCTTGTGCCTTTTTTTAAATACTGAAACTTCTCTCAAGCAGTCAAATTGATCTAGGCATTTTATTACTAAGAGGAGCTTTCCGCTTTCGTGTAGGGGACGGATGAGTGTTGAGAGAAAAGGACCACTAAGTTAATGCCTACCGTATCTGACCAGACAAATTGATCTTCTATTCCACGGCAGTAGGATCTATAATCACTAATCAGATGATTATGAAAGAAAAAATCACTGTACAAAATCGGAATGATCCTTGATTTAGATTTGATCCTTGATTTATATTTTTCTTAAAGAAAATAAAAACATATATACAGAGTGTAGGTCTCATCATTACTACTCTTTCAGGCACCACCGAACTTTATTAGATGCTGGCTGATTTACTCTAATCCAAAAGCTTAATATAAGTAAATAGTAAGTAAACACAGTCACGTTCCTTAAAATTTCATGTCTGTCATGTTCTGATACGAAAGAGAGATCAGACAGGGACAAACCCGTAATTGACCGGGGCAGCAGCTCACACCTACCAATGCTCATTCATTGTCTCAAGTGTGGCCACGTTAATGGAGTGATCAAACCTTGGAATCTCATATATTTTTAAAGTTTAAGTCCTTGCATCTCGGGCACCTGTATTAACATAAGAAATGCGTGCCATGGTGACGACAAGTCAAAATGTAGGTACCCTTTTTTTATCAGATTTACACATCAATTGTAACTTTGTAAGGCTAAATATAGTCCTCGAAAAGCATGCTTAAAGAATTAAATAATTGGAGGACAAGTAGAAACAAACAAGATTTGTTAGAAACCAGAAGATTGTGCGGTTCAGACATGTAAAAATTTTTGAAGAATCGAATAATTAATCAGACAAGGTGAGAAACAGAAGAAGGTGACATGTGAAACATGTACTATTTAAGAGAGGGACAGCCATGTAAAAAACTTTTTGGAGGAAAACCCAACAGAAAACTGTAAAAAGGATTCAGCAAAAGCAACCAGAGGGAAGTGGGACTCTAGACATAATTGAGGAGACCATTCTGATTGGCTTGCATCATTTGTTACTGTTCATGTCCCTGCTCCCGAAAAGCTTCAACCATACAAGAGTTCCCTTGTCACCTTCCTGTGCCATTTTGATGCGCCTTCATTCGGGCTCCGATTCCAGAATTTAGCACCGCAGTGCAGATGTTTCTCAGGGCAGCAGCCGCCTTGCTCGCGATGGTGCTCGGGTGGGCTTACAAAGCCATCCAACCTCCTCCTCCGAGGATCTGCGGCACCCCTGATGGCCCCCCTGTCACCACCAAAAGGATTCGGCTCAGAGATGGAAGGCACCTGGCTTACAAAGAAACAGGAACCCCCAAGGATGAGGCCAAGTACAAGATCATCCATGTTCATGGCTTTGATGGCTCCAAAGAGCACATCATGCCTGCATCTCAAGTTGGTCAATCAGAAAACTAACTATTAACCTTGCAAGTTTTGCTGTAATTTACTGTTCCATGACTGCGCTGATTCTGTTACCATACTTGTGTGTGTGTGTGTTTTCAGAAGCTGATAGACGAACTCCGAGTGTACATTATATCGTTCGACCGCGCAGGATACGGGGAGAGCGATCCGAATCCGAAGCGCACGGTGAGGAGCGAAGCAATGGACATTGAAGAGCTCGCTGACCAGCTGGAGCTTGGATCCAAATTCTACCTGGTTGGAGTCTCCATGGGAGGATATCCAACTTGGGGTTGCCTCAACTACATACCACACAGGCAAGCTTCATGCACTCGCACATCTCAGCAACATCATCTTTTGTTTTCTTGTTTCCTCTACATACTCTTATATCTTAGGATAAATCTACATCAGATACAGCTCTTGTTCCTTTAGAACCTATTGCAGACGTGAATGTAAATCCAATTTCCAAAAGTGATAATCAAACTGAATGCAAATGATTAAGATGAGAAGCCTCACGAATGGGAGAGCCAAAATTTTCTCCCACAGTTGTTCATGTTACTGGCTCATTAAAAGATCTTAACCATGATGTTTCTTTGTGCTACCACCAGATTGGCAGGAGCAGCACTTGTTGTGCCAGCAGTAAATTACTGGTGGCCTTCTTTTCCCTCTGAACTGGTGAAACGAGTGTTCGGCAGCTTGCTGGTGGAGGACAGAAGAACACTGTGGATAGCACACCATGTCCCTTCCCTTCTGTACGGATGGATGACTCAGAAGTGGCTCCCTACATTGGCCATTGCCCGAGGAAGTCCCGAAGTGTTCACCGAACAGGACTTGGAGATTATACAGAAGCTTGGTAACTATCTCCAATCGATTGGGGTAAGTGTTCAGTTTTTTTTCTTAATATTATCAACTTCTCTGTTTTGCTCAGTTGCAGACCCCTGAGTTCATCATTGTCTTTATTCATTGGTATATTTTTAACTCGATAAACAATCAACTAGTCGTCCTTCTTTGAAGACTTATAAATTAATCAACTCTCACATTTTCCTTTTGAGTGCATGAACCTTTACATTAGAGAAATATTCGACTTTCTTATAATAAAAAATGGAACTGTCATTCAACTAAAGTTAGCTGCCTCCTAGTGATCCAACTAATGGCCAAAGTGTCTAGTTGTCATATATGGCACTGAAAAGTCCAAGATGGAGATGTTCCATGCTATAGACTTGCGGTGGAGGTTCCCTTTCATGAAAGTATTGAAAGGCCAGCAATCTTTTCTTTTTTTTCTTTTTTTTTTTTGAAAAGGATGAGAGTTTCTTTATTTATAACTGAAATTTTTTAGTGCGTGTTTGCTAGAATTTTGGCCAGAACACCAATTATTGCTTTTCGCGAGTGAAACAACCCTCCTAAATTTTATAGCAAGTTATCAACTTGATTGAGATTTATTTGTCCTCCATGCCCTAATAGTCTTGTACACATATGGATCATTGATTAGAGAAGAAAACATAGAACAAGTATTTTGAGCACTCAAATAAAACGGATAAACTTAACAAGGACGACAGAGAATCGAATTCCAGGATCACTGTTGTTAGGATGAACCTCAAAAATGTTAAGGCTTGTAGGCTTAAATTCTAAAGTCCGTACCACGCTGATACAATAAAAAATAGATAAAACGTATGTACTTTGTATCATCATTCATAATCATTCAAATATTTGCTACATGATATACACATTTCGAAGTATGATAAGTGCATTTAGTTCTGAAATTTTGTTGGTGTGTGTGTGTCGAACAAATGTTGAAAGTTAGGTGAAGAGTTCTCTAGACAAGAACTTTTCATCTAACTTTCAAATGAAGATCTCTAATTAATACTGACTTGCTGGCCTCGCAAAAGTCTAGAAATAAACTTGAAGAGCATGGTCTTATAGAAGAAGATACTCCACTAGTCAAAAGGCTTGCTCAAACCATATTTTGATTCCTATGTCATCCAAAATCAAGTTAAACATTCTCATATTTAGTTCAATTATCTGAACAGCCACACACATTTGCAAACCTGATGAAGTAAATTTTGGTCGGCTGATAGATATATGTATGTCTTCTCTGACAAACATCTCAGTATGATTGTCATCTCCTGCACCTTTAATATTGCAGTTTGAGAGCAAGTCAAGGCAACAAAGCATCTTTGAATCCCTCTACAAGGATCTGATCGTTATGTTCGGTAGTTGGGAGTTCGATCCGATGAACGTCACCGACCCGTTCCCGAACAAGGAAGGTTCGGTGCACATCTGGCAAGGCTATCAAGACATGCTGGTGCCGGTCGAGTTGCAGCGTTACGTTGCACAGAGGCTGCCCTGGGTACATTACCACGAAAACCCAGAAGGTGGCCATATGTTCCCCTTTGTTGAGCACTGGAGCGACATGATTCTGAGGACACTTCTGCTTGGAGAGGAACAACAACACAATGCAACATAGCCAGCCTGCAAGAGTTTCCTGAATATTGCAGCAATGTTAGTTGGAGCAACACATCAGATGCATGCAGGGATCATCATCAGGTAGCAGGATGATGAGAGAATGAAGAAAATTTTGTGATTTAGCTTTGCATCACCGAATTAGATTGAACTTTGTTGTATGGAAATCTGATGAGTTGTTGAAGTCGATCCTTTCAGCAAACAAAGAAAATAATGGACCAATATGATCCAAAATGTGGACTTGTATTAATTATTTCTACTGAATTGCTTTAGTTGGAAGCCCTTGTTAGTTTGTCTTGAATGGATGACACAAATTAAAAAAATATCAATTATAATTTTTTCATATCTAACCTTAAATTATAAATTTATCGATTTTAGTCTTTGAACTTATCCAATTTTGACACTTATGTCTCTTCCTTAACTTTCATCTAAAATTTTGTTAATTCCTTCTTTTAATAATTATAAAATTTTAATTTTGTCCTTACTTTTGTTTAAATAAAAAATAAAATAAAATAAAATAATTTTATGGATAAATAAAATAGTTTTGGGGCACTTGCACAGCACGATGCGTGCGGGCCAGTAGCCCGATGCGCGGCGCTCGCGGGCAACGGCCTGCTGTGCAGGCTGCCACGATACGCGTGGGCCAGTGGCCCGCTGCGCGATTTGAGGCCGGCAGTGGCCGAATTAAACAGTTATTTTTTTAAAAAATTAGATTTAGAAAAAACTTGGGAAAATATAAAAAATGAGAAAATATGTTTTTTTTACCTCAGAAAATTCTGAAATTTTTTTCCTGATAAATGTATGATATATTTGTGGCATAATTGTATGCATTTTTTGTTATGATGCATTTTCTATGTCATTATGTCCATGATAAATATATATGAAAAATTGGATTATTCCTAATTTATGCACATTATTGAATTAGAAAATTGTGAATAATTTTCTAAAAATTTTCAGAATGCCTAATATGCATATTTTTGTATTTATGCATATGTGATTTTGCATATTATGTCATGTTACTATGTGTAATTAATAGTAATTGATATTCTTATAAATTGTCATGTCACATTTAATTCTAAGTATGAGTGCTATGTACTTAGTTAGTTTTAATACAAAATAATCTTGTTGATTATGAAATTTTGTATTTTTGAATAATTATGTGGTGAATTAATATGAAAATGGAAATTGTTTTATACAAGAAGTGATCATGTAATGTTAATAAGAAAATTTTTAAATAAATTTTCTGAAAATTGTATGAAATTTGTTTTATGCATATTATTGGTACATGAAATAGTCATGTTATTTTATCATTCACTATATATGATTATGAATTTTAAGTAACAATTCATTCATATATGTTATTACATTATATGTTTTAGTTGTAGTATGTCACATTTAAATTGAATTTTCATATGAACTAGATATTCATGCACATAATTATGTTATATTTACTTAAAGTGTATTTAAGTGTGACACTTATGTAATTTGACATGATAATTGACATATGCACATTATTAGTTCAATATATGATCTGAATTATGTAATATGAATTTATTTTCTTTACGAAAGAATATGTGCATAATGAAATTTTGTTACATATTAGGCATAATATTTGTTATGTGAATATGTGAGTCATTAATTCACATAGTTATATTAAGTTATGCACAAACTTTTTTTTGTCAAATTTTCATGTGAAATATGCACATTAATTATGTCACAAATATGCATATATATATTTTTATTTTATTACACATGAAATGAATTGCATAATTTTATGTGATGAAAATTTATGCAATAATTTTTTAATTAATAAGACATGCATGATATGAATTTATGTACATGAATGAGATTTATGTGACATAAATGTAGAGTTTGACATGTGAAAATAATTGTGTGATTATTTGTATGTCGGTTATCATACTTATGTTAATTATATTAGTGTGACAAATAATATTTATTTATATGTAAATGAATTATATGATTATTTGCGTGCATAATATACATTCATATAATTTATGCAATGTTTACTTTAAATGCATAAATATTTGTGAATTATGAATATGACATGTTTCATAAAATTTAAGATGAAATAAGTTTAACATTATGAAACATAGGTAGTCCAAATATGATTAAGGCATCTAAATTGTATGATGGTCATGATAATAATTTTTGTTGAGTGGTGCATGACATGTGCATATGTAGAAAAGTACTAAAAATAGATTGTTAGTGAAAAATCTAATACTCTATTTCTTTGTAGACTTATTTGGTGTACTGATAATGCAGTTTCCAAGAATTATTATGTTCACATGACGTGATGACATTTTTTCAATTATTGTGATGACAAGACGAAGGGGTGATGATTTTCTAATTGGCATCTTACAAATGTATCATAACCCTGATTTTCCTAGCCACATTTTTTAAAATAGTATATTAATCACATCATATATTTTTTAGATGATTTTGGATATTTGTTTTCCAAGATGATTAGAATAGTATACATTGGCACAACTTTTATTTTTAATGAATGATAATTATTTTTTCAAATAATGGGAGATGAGTGGGAGCATAGCGACCATCTCGATGTCATTGCCTTAAAAATATTATTATGTTATTATTTATGAATACTAGTCCTAAATCATGTGCGATGCACGGATGATGAATATTACAAAAATTATATAGTATAAAATTATAAAAAATAATTATTATCAAAAGATGATTGATATTATAAAAAATGTAATACATAATTGTAATATTATAATTTTTAATAATTATCAAAATTAATTTATTATCACTTAAATGTGACAAATAGGTAAAGATGAAATTCTACTTGGCCCGCATGCAGCCTTCATGAAATTCTACCGAGCTCGGTCCGAGCACAATAATTGGATTAGGCTCGGGATAAACAGTATTGAGATGCCCAATAAGATGTTAAGCACGGTCCGACAGTGGGCCAAGGAACCAGAAAACCAGATCTAATCTAGTGGACACGTGATTTATTATTAAGTTATTTTTATTACATATTTAAATATTTAATAATATGTTATAATTATATTACTATAAAAAGTTTATTATATATCTAATAATTGTAATACCATATATTATATTATTTTCTAATATCATATATTATAATACTTTAAATATTTTAGTATTAATACAAATTAACTTTGGACAAAAGAAATAAGATCTTGATTTTAAGTTATTTTTTAATTACAAAATTAACAAATTGTCTTTTAAAAAAGAAATATTTTTTTACCTACACATTATCTTTTAGAAAGAAAATATTATTTATTTTAATCATACTCAAATTGATAAAAAGTGAATATTAATATTAATTTGACTCAAATTGAAATCCTTATTTTAATTGATTTAATTTCGAAAATGAAAATTTATATTTTTAAAAATTAATTAGTATTTACCTGTACAGTATTTTTTGGAAAGAAAAATATGATTTATTTTAATCAAACTCAAATTGATAAAAATAATATTAATCTCAATTTGACTCAAATTAAATTATTTATTTTAAAACAAAAGAAGTTTACTTTTAATTCAATTATTTTTTGGATGCTTATAATTATTTTAATCAAATAATCTTTCTTCTAAAGAAATTAGAATATTTATATATTAATAGAGTTTTAACTCCTACTTAGTAAAAAAATTCCATCCATACGGCCACCTCATGCCTCGTCAGCGCCAAGTTACCTAACTAATTGAAAATCTTATTTTAATTATTTTAATTTAAAAATAACAAAACTCGTAATATATTAATTTATCTTATTTAACTATTTTTGTAGGGTTAATTTTATCTTTTATATTTTGAACATTACATTTTAGAAAGGAAAGATTATTTATTTTAATCATACTCAAAATTATTAAAAGAAAAGATTAATCTTAATTTGACTCAGATTCAATTATTTATTTTAAATTATTTTTAAATTCGGAAAATAATAAATTATTTTTTAAGCTGAACTTATTTTTTTTCTTGTACATTACATTTTAGTGTTAACATATAATTAATTCAAAAAAAATATTTTTTTCATCAAATTAACAATAAAAAAATTTAATCTAAACATTTTTGATATAGGAACCCTAAACCCTAATGAAATATTAATGTCATTAAATTACACGCATTTTGTATATTAGAATTTTGATTAGAATATGAAATAGATTATGATTATTGTATTTTAATGATTAGTTATAGAGTTGTTTGCAGGTGATAAACTAAATTATGTTTCCAACTTTGGATGATTAATATACACAGTTTTTCTTACTGTAATATGATAATATATATTTATATATTAGGACGATATTATCAGTGTTAATATTAGGATAAGTATTAGGATTAGTTATATTATTTTCAGGATTAGTTATGTTTAGGATATAAAGTTAACATATGTAAATATTTTTATAAATATTATGCCAACTTTGGAGGATTAAAATTAGGATTAGTTTAAAATAATTTTATATATTGATTATTTAAAAAATGTAATCCGATAGGATGTAGTGTGATTAGTTACGTTTTTTTACTCAAGGTTAACATATATAGTACTTATTTATATATTAGGATTATTTTATTAGGAATAATATTAGAATATTAGTTATATCATGATTAGAATTAGTTATGTTTAGAACACAAAGTTAACATATATAATTTTTTATAAATAATACTAATTTTTATTAAAATGACACATGTCATCACCATAATAAGCCACTTGTCATGCTCTCATTCTCTTTAGTTTTACCTCTACTTTTATATAGATATAGATATGCGACAAGAAGACATGCAAAAACTAACTCATTTTCCATATGTAAATTTTTTACCATACATAAGTGAAAAAAAGGAGTCTTTCCAATATAACAAAGGTAAAAGTAATATGTCAAAAGTGAGACAAGGCAAAAGATGATTTCTGTCGAGCACGATCACTATCACGATTCTTACGATCTTGATGTAACGAAATCATCAAGAAAATAATAACTATTATATAAGTTTTCTTCAATAGATATGTTATATATCTGTATGTAATAATAAACTTGACAACTGAGTTAGAGAATCTTGGTCATACTTTTTAGAATGACTACGTGATAATTACTTATTTCTAAAAAGTATAGTAATCTCGCGCACATATTTGATGTTGAGTGAAAATATCAAATATTTTGACATTTATTTGAAGAATGTGTGTCATCTTCAACTATGACATAAGTTGTTCATGTCAAAATAAGAAAATTGCTATGAATTTTCAACAGAAATAATAGTCCAGTGAATAATATATAGATACTGAGAAGGGCTAACGCTACTCGCATCGATGTGGGAAGCATGATGACAAAGTTAATATAAGCAAAATAAAGTACTACGCTTGTGAAAAATATGATAATTTTCACTCATTATTGCATTGAGTCGAAAAATATTAATATAATCGTATAATAATTTTGTTTAACGATAATGTTGTTTAGTTGTTAAAACTCATCCTTTTTGTGGACTAAATTATTAGAACAACTTATCATGCAATTAAAGAATAATGAATTCTTTATATGACTTAGCCTGCAAGCCAAAGGACATAGTTGGAAACAACATGAAAGTGGGAGTTAAAACGATTATGACTTGCAAACATTCTTTTGCAATAGATGAATCTTCTTATTTTCATTGTCCTATTGTACCACTATTTAAAAGTGGATGTGTATAGTATCTACATTTGATATTTTGGACAGACGTAGTTGTATTCACATTTATCATTAAATTTCTTATTTATCATTAAATAATTTTATATGTCTTGATTGCTTTAAGTATTCAAGTTAAATATTTATGTCATATACGACTTAAATAAGTGCCAAAAGCTTGAGAAATATGCTTTCTCGCTAAAATTATTTTGCCTACTTTTGTGACAATGTCTAATTGACAAGAAAATACGAAAATCATTTAAGAACAGAAAATTACAATAATCCATTTGTATTTAATGTTTAAGATTATATATGGTTTCTTTCGTCACATTTTCACATTATTATGATTTATCTAAATTGATAACATGAATTATTTTATACAAATTCATGAATTGAGATGGAAATTCAATTATGATCGTAAGATTAATGCCTTGCTAACTAAATTGATAATGCAAAATAATTGAGACTTATTTAGATAGTCTAGTGATGAAATCGATGTAGTTATGCGACAAACTATATTTTGCAATTATACGTGTTGCGGATACGATGAAACCATAATATACTTGAATGTGTGGTGTAAATAAAATTCCAATTTTGTATTTGGAATATTGTTATTAATGTTGCCTAAATGTTACTTAAATATCAAGTAGAGATGTGATATTCATGTATATATTTTCTTAGTTGAATGAGATTAAGTAAATATCTTCATTGAAGATTCAAAGTTGACAATATATGCGGATTAATTTGTGGTTTGATCATATTCTCTTCCCACACCTCACTCCGAATGGGAGCAATTCACAATCAACTCATTATTAATGTTCATTTATTGAAACATATGAGTTGTGTTTCACATTGTCAATGTCAAAAGACTACATGAAATGAAAATGAGCCTAATACAAATGATGGATGTTCTCTCATGCTTAGATAAAGAAAATGGATCAATGTAAAGAGTTAGAGTTTAAAGAAGAAGATCGAGTCAATGACTTGTGAATTCATCCATCTTGCCGAAAGGTAAGTGTTCGAAATATGTCGATATGGATGATAAAAGATTTAAAAGTGACGAAAAGAAAAAGTCGCAAAAGGAGTGCTGACTATAGAGAAATTTTACTCTTGTTTGTCAAAAGTCTAACTATTGATTCACATATGTATTAGATGAAACTTACATAAAGCTATACTTAAATGTAAAGTATTGAACGCAATATATAGTTTGCGACGATCCATTTATATATTTAGTATTCATTTAAATAATGATTATATGTATATCCATTTTTATGGATAAATATGTCATCATGATATTATATGTGAAATAATATTATGTACAGGTAGAAGTAATAAGAGATTTCTTCTATTAATGAAGATTTTAATGTCGTTCTATATAAATGACATGGGTGAGACAGTTATTCACACCGGATGTGAAAATTAAACAAGAATTGTTCAAATGAATTTATTGCTTTATAGCGAGAGTCATCTATTATAAAGACGAATAAAACATTCTATGAGAAACTGTACACCGGTACTCTTATTAAAAGAGATAATCTTGAATCTCATGACTTTCTCTATGACTTTGTAAATAACAAAAAGAAATGTCTTTTTATAAACATGGTCAGTGATCAGACATGCACAATAAGTTGAACTGTTTGATATGTGTCATTGGTCAAATGAGGAATTTACATACTAATGTAGGGCGTCTATGTTGAATGGAGATTAAGAGAATATGGGCATATTGACTCTCGTTTTGCAATATGATGGAGATCGAGTTATAGATTTGATTAATAAATAGACATCTCTTTGCATGACAATATATAAAGTGGCATAATAAGACATATCCACATTGCAAAACTTGTGTATAGATCTACATTGGATATTTTAAAGTCTCTCTCCAATTATGTCTTCATGTTATAGAGTGACATATTGCAAAGTTTAACTAAAGAAAAACTATATATAAAGTAGTCAATTATGAAAATTGAGTTTGTATTATACTTAGTGATGGTATGAACTCCTCTGGATAAGTAAATTATTTTATTCCTATATTGACAATTGTCAAGTATGTTCTTTGTTGCAATATGTATGTCAATATTGCTTGATAAAAAAGATGGATCATTATAAGGGAAAACACATTAATGTCCGTGTAAGTATGTTATACTTACTAAATATGTTTGATTGACGCATTTATATGCGCAAAGCTTATGTGATGGTGTATTCTAATTCTTTTACGATGAATAACAATATGTTAATTTTATTATGGAGTTAGTTAAGGATTTTGATAAAACATGTAGAGTATGTCGATCAGGCACGAGATTATCAGTCACACAGATAATCGCCTCGACGCTTAGTGTATAACGAGCGAAGATGAAATGATTTAGATCTAGGTATATAATATAAGATCGCTATGATATCTTCAGAAGGATGACACAAGTTTATATATAATTATGTGTAGCATGATAAGAGAAGCCAGACATGAGACCTCGTGGCATAATATTTTGGGTGACTAGTGGGAGGACTCAAGTCAGACATCATGGGTAGACATTTGGATTTCAATCTGTACGGTGTTACGAGTTTATGACATACGATCCTTCAATGAGAGTCTTCATCGCAGTACTTGATTATGAACCTAGTATGCTAAATCGATCCTAAGACTTGATGAATACTTTATAGTTTTTCATCAGTGTGAGTTTTTAAGGACTGAACAAATCCGAAGATTGCCCTTAGACTCTTGACTACATTTCAAGATAATGTGTTAGTGTTGCTATTTTAGCGAGGTACTCAAGGCTAAAATTGTATACGGCCCGTCGAACCACGACTAGGAAAATAACTGACTTAGAACTAAGAAATTTGAGGACGAGAGAAAGATTCACTAGTGATGAATAGTATTTGTGATGCAATTGGCCAAAATACGTAAATATACAAATACAGATCAATCGAAATCATACATGATAAGGTGTGCATCGTCTGGAGTGTGCAAGCAAGGTGCTTCTAAGCCAAAGCGAGTAATATGAATGTTTGAGTGATTATATATTATTGATAAATCATAGTATTAGCTCACATGATAGTTGAGTAGCTATACAATGATAACACATTATAGCATGAGCTCATACATTGATTGAGCAATTTTGTGTTCATAACTTTGACTCTTAAATTGATCGAACAACTATGTATCCCTAATAGGTCATGGTATAGACTATTAAGTGGTTGAGTGACTATGTATCCCTAACAGCTCATAGTTCTACTTAAGTTGTGGATGTACTCATGGGTCGCACGATTCATTTACCATAACGGACATTTATTGAAATTAAACATGGGTAAGAGCCCATTAAGTATGAGTGGGAGATTGTTGAAAGTTAACGCCCTTATGAGCTAGTGCAGTTGTGCAAATTGCATAATTGCAATTTTGTCAACTGCATACGTGTGCGGTTATTGAAACTGCACATGCGCCATGCATTATATATAAGAAGAACTCAATGTTCTTCTGTGTGGTGTTGCAGTCCGACAAATGGCCGCTATCCGATGAGATGTTATCACATTCTCCCTGTGATTCCGATAATATTTATGAGGTACTTGAATTGTGGAATAGTGCTCTCTTTCCGCAGGTGATTCTCTTTCCGACGACGAATCAGAAACAATATAGAAAAATCTTCGGTGATTCATATTTCGCTATGAGATATTTTGATAATCCCTCTATTTATTTGTACCAATTCCTTCACAACTGATTTACTCTAATCCAAAAGCTTAATATAAGTAAATAGTAAGTAAACACAGTCACGTTCCTTAAAATTTCATTTCGTAAAAAATTGATAAACTTCGCTACCATCTGTGTGTACTTTAATCAGAATATTACTAATCTAAATTATTAATTTTTAAAATGTAGAAAGATATTGAGGTCTCCCAACTCTGAGTTGAGCTAAATGATAAAAGGAAATACCAAAAAAAAAAAAAAAAGAAAAGAAGAGTAAGGTTAGTAACAATGCTACAGAATAAATGTGAATGTATTTGGTGGATGTAATAATAATATGCTATTAAATTTTGACCAAATTATTAATTATATATTCCTTTTGAAATGGACTCCTACCATTCATAAAATTTAATCTCTTCCAAATATTATAGTAACTTTTATAAATATAACATAATTTTCATATTTGGTTCAGTAATTATTATTTCTCATATTTTATTTCATAACATTTTTTTATCTCTTTTATAATATTATGTATTTACTTTCTCCCCTTCAAAATATAATTTCTTTCTCTTTTTCTTTTTCCACATTTTCTTTCATTTTATTTTTTATTTTTTCTCTAATCTTTCCTCTTTTATTTTATAAAATTATGAAATCAAATTGGTATGGGTTGAACCAAAACATAATAATATTATATTTCTAGGAATATAATTTTTTAAAAATATTCTATTTTGCGAATTAAACACACCCTTAATATGGCTTCATTTAAATAAAAATTTCAATTGGATTTCTCTCATTTATAAGATCGGCTCGAAGTGAGCCATACTACAATGCTACAAACGAAAATAGGTAAACAAATATGTTTGGATGATAAAAAAAACATAAAGTGATAATATTTTTACTTGAAAAATAGAAGGTAAATTTAATTTTTCACACACTCGCTATATCAGATTTCTATTTTACTCGTAATGTTTAATATTATCTATTTGTCTCCCATAAAGTTTCCAGATATTTTCACTTGACCCTAAATACTTAAATATATTTATTAAGTACACATTTTTTATCATGGTTAAATGTTTTACGTATTTACTTTTTTAGAAACAAATAAAAGATAGAAACTCGAGTCACCCCATGACTCGATCGATCTCAACTTGATCATAGGTCGAATCGGATACAAGTCGAAAAATGTCAATCCAACTTGACTCGATCCAAAGACTCATTTTTAAAATTTTTATTTAACTTTCAGCTTATAACTTATATAAAACTTAAAAATAATAAAATAAAATATTTTAAATGTCAAAAATAATATTTAATTACTTAAAAAATTAAACTTTTTAAAATAATATTATATAATAGTTTTTATATTAAATAATAGAGTTATTTTCTCTAATCACCCCTAAACTATCACGATTTTTCAGATTTAATCTCAAACTATGATCTTCGTTTTTTGGATTCTTAAACTATCACGATTTTTACAATTTGACCCTTCCGTCCAATTTCGTCAACTTCTCAATTATTTTTTATTTTTTACATTTATAAAAAAATCTATTATACCCCTGCTACAAATGTTAGTCTATTTTGCTTAAAATAATATATAATAAAAATAATTAAAAACAAGAAAAAGATGTCTTGGGAGTGAAAGGGGGGAGCCCCCCACCCCCCACGAGCTCATCGGTTCAAGGGGCGTCACCCCCCTTTCTCCCTCGTCTGACGCGAGGGAGAAAAGGAGGGGCTGACGCCCCCACCCCCTCCGGTCATCATCTTTTTTTAATTTTTTTTATTATATATTATTTTAAGAAAAATAGATTAACACTTGGAATAGGAGTATAATGAATTTTTCATAAATGCAAAAAATTAAAGATAATCGAGAAGTTAACAGAATTAGACGGAATGATCAAATTGAAAAAAATGTGATAGTTTAAGGACCAAAAAAATAAAGTTCGTAGTTTGAGATTAAATTTAAAAAATCGTGATAGTTCAGGGATGGTTAGAAGAAATAACCCTAAATAATAAATAAGAAAAAATGATTCAATTGGATCGGGTTCACTGACTCAACTCGATCAAAATTGAACGAGTTAAGTCGAATTCAACTCTTCAAAAAGGAGTCACCCAATCCGATTAAAATTGGATAGGAGTGGCACAATCCGATTAAAAATTAGATGAGTAGGATTGAATCTGGATCAGGTCGGGACAAGCTCAACCCGTGGACACCCTTACACCAAGAAAGGTTGTCGTTAGAATGGGTCTCATTGGATTTTCAATTTTTTGTTTGATAAAATTAAATAGATAAATAAACTTTAAGGTAAAATTAATGTATGAATAAAAGTAAAAATATTTCAATTATTTGTTATATGCATATATATCACCCATCGGATCGCGAATCAAAGGTTGCGATCCGCACGGGTATGGAGAGCCTTTGATTCACAATCCGACTAAGATTCGATCTTTTTTTTCTCACTTTCCTCATGATTTCCAATGGCTACAGTTCTCGGATGACGATCACGAGGATTTTAGGCGGCGATGACGAGTGGTCGCGAGGCGACGCCAGCGAGGTGTTGTGTGGTCGAAGCAGAACTGATGGCATGCGGTCGAAGCATTAGCGAGGAGCGACAGCATGCGGCAAGTGTGATCGAAGCGCACACCCGTAGCGATGAGGGCTTTTTGAGCGAGATCGTAATGTGCTCGATGGCGTGCAGCAGGAGTGTCGATGAGGGGCTTTTCGAGCATCGCGTCGGCGGCGACCTACGAAGGGGCTTCTCAAGCGAGATCGGAGCACGTCCGACGGCGTCAGCAGCGACCTGCGAAGGGGCTCGAGCAAAATCGGAGCGCCCCCGACGGCAACTTGCGAAAGGGCTTCTCGAGCGAGATCGGAGCATGCCCGATGGCGTCAACGACTTCTCTAGTATCAGCATCGACGAGGGGCTTTTCGAGCATCGGCGTTGGCAAGGGGCTCCTCGAGCTTCGACATTGGCGAGGGGCTTCTCGAGCATCGATGATGTGCGGCACGAGAGCGGACGGCGAGTCGGGTGACGCGTGATGAGAGAAAGGGCCGTGAGAAAAATAATAGATATGCACCATAGGATCTAGATCCAACGGCTGAAAAATTGCGCGTGATTTCAACCACTGAATTTAGATTTGATGACCGTTAAATGAGAGTGTGGTGCTCCCAACTTGTTAAATGAGAGTGAGGTGCTCCCAACTTTGGGAGCACCCCATTAAACCTAGAGATGGAATTTCGGGCGGGCCGCAGGCCCAACACGCCGCCGGCCCGCCCGGCCCGGCATGGGCACGGCCCGCGCACGAAAACACGGGTCATGTGGTGTCATTCCGTGTTGGGTCCACCTTTCGCACTGTGAACACGACATGGTCCAAGCACGGTGAACACGAATTCGGCATGACGCGGCCCGTTTTGGCACGGACATGGACCGCGCACGATGCATAACACGGTCCGCGTTAAAATCACACGGCCTGTGTTGTTTTGATTTGATAACGCGATCACTGACCAACCATCACGGACGCGTTATGTGTACAACACGGGACGTGTTTAAAGCAACCCGGGCCATGTTGAACCCCATCCACCACTTATAAAATGCGGCCAAACTCTCTCCCCTTTCTTCATCACTCTCATTCTTTTTCCCCTCGTCTCTCTCATACTTTCGCAGTCTCGCTCTCTCTCTCTCAATCTCCTCTCCTCTCCTTCCTCAATTGGACACATCCACTCCCTCCCTTTCTCTCTCCATCTCATCTTCTCTCACTGAATAATTAAGATATCATTCTCACAATAGTGATTCTTAGACTCATTTTGAGTGATACTATCTTTTCTCTTGAAATTAATCTTTATGAATATGATATCATGATTACTCAATGAGAGGTTGAAAATTATAATTATATAATTATTATATAATAATAATTAAAGTAGTCAGTTGTCACTAAACTAAAGTCATCTATTATAGATTATAGAATAATACTAAATATATTATATAAAAAGTAAATTAGGAATTAGAAAGTTTGAAATTTAAAAGACACATTTGATTTTAATTTTAGTACGAATTTAAAGTTTGAACTTTAAAGCAATATTGTTAGGACCGGATCAGACGACGACCTCAAAAAATGTCTGTTTCAGGTTGAACCGGTCGGACCGATCGGTCGGACCGAATAATAATAAAATATTATATTTATTATGATATAGTAAATCAAGCTATGATATTTTGATTATATAAATATATAATGATGCCAACATGTATTTTTACAAAAATAATAATCATAAATGTATAATTAATTTTAAGATTTGATATTAAAATTATTATTCACTTAATAAATTAAAATCATTGAATTTGATTATTATATAAAAATTTTCTATTGGTTATCATATCTTTATTCTTTTTTATGTTAGAAGCAACAAATACATATTTTTCTTCAAAATATTATGACAATATTATATATTTTATAAATAAATATATAGTACAATTAGTAGTTAACTATTATTTTGACTTATTACATACGAAATTAAAGAAATTTAAAGTTGTGTATATATATTATTATATTATACTAAGCATATTATAGTTTGCACCATTTATTCATAACTAATTTATCTAATATGATAAATATTATATTAATATAATAATATATAATTAATTTATATTATAATAAACATTTTTATATTAAAAATTGAATAAGATTATAACTCGTAGTTAAAACTCAAAGTTTAATAAGTTCAACTGTTCAAGGCTAAATGAAGGAAAAAAGAACAAGTGGGTGGGTGTACAAAAATAGTCCCACATTAATGGTAGTAGGAAAGTGAAAGTAAATAGACAAGTATAAATGAAGGAGGAGACTAATGAGTGAATATGTATATTTATTAAGAAAGCCCATCTTTGGATATTTTCAAATTTATAATAATATTTTTTTTATCAAATTATCTCTTAGTAAAAAAAATTTAACTAAACCAAAAACCGGGTTGAAACGTGGTTTTGACCGACTTTTGACCGGTTTGATTCAGTTCATTCCAGTTCAAACTAAGGTCCGATTTTTTGATTTCAGTTGGGTCGCAGTTGTCATCGGTCAGCGGTCGGACTGGTTGGACCGGCCTGTCTGGTCCGGCCCTGACAACACTGCTTTAAAGGATACTTTTGATATAATTCTAACTTTAGTACTACGTTGTATATAGTAAATTACTATATAAGTTATAACTAACTTATAACTTATAAGATAGTTAAGTACTAATTTACTTAGTATAACCTAGTTATAACTTAGTATATAGTAATTAGTAAATTAGTACTTAATTATCTATACTAGTATACTAATACTACTAATACATATTTATTAAATACTTACCAATTAATTTCATGTATAAGGTTATAAGTTATAACCTATTAATTATTACTTAGTACTCAATTATTCTTTTTCAAATTTATTTACTTAATAATTATAAATTAATGACTTAATGTATTTGAAAATTTAACTATATAATTATTTATATAATAATTAAAGTAGTCACTACTCACTAAGTCATATATTATACAATAATTAATAAGACTGATTATATTATATAATAATTTAATAAGTAAATTAAAAATTATAAAAGTTCAAATTGAAAGGAAAAAAATAAAAAATGAGTCGTCAGACCCGGCACGACCGGCTCGATTAGGCCAGGCCCAGACTGTGCCGAGGTCCAAAATGGACTGTGTGTCATGATACTATCCATTTAAAACGGACCGAATTGACACGACACGACCCGTGACTAAGTCAAATACGGGTTGACTGATCCGAACACGGCCCGACGCGATCTGTCCATTTCTAATTAAACCCAAGTGAATATTACTATACCTAAAATGAAATTAAGAAAAAATGAAGCAAATTCCCCCTAAATACCCTTTTCCATTCTCACGCCTTCTTCCCCGTCCGGTCAAGTGAACGGACCCTCGCCACGACTGAAGCATATCGACCCCCGCCCTCTGCTCCGTCGAGCGCCGCCCGCCCTCGTGTTTCAGATCGAATTGTTGTGCCCTAGACCTCCTCCCTCCTCTCTCTCGTTTGCCAAGGTATTATTCTTTTGGCCTCTGTCAGCCCTTCAGGCGGCCCCTTTCTAAATAATTTTGCGCCATATCTGCTCAACGTTATAGAATTAGATCTGCTCTTGAAATTTAGTATGAAAAAAAAATCTGAACTAGAGTAGATGCAACGTTCTTTCTAGAGAAAAAAAAAAAGATATCAATTTGGTATATCTTTTATGCATTATTTGTTTGAAATTTAGCCGACCCCACCTAGTGGGATAAGGCTTTGTTGTTGTTGTTGTTTGAAATTTCTTCCTGTTGTTTATGTTATGTGTTATGTGATCAGTAAAGAGTAAATAAATTGCTCTGTGCAAAAATCACTGACATGTGTCTGACTGTTGTCGACATATAAGCAACCTTTTGTGAAATACTTGGATTAAATGACAGTTAAACTGTTCTGCAGCATCGATAATGGATTTTGATGATGCATCAAAGTTAAAGACAATCCAGGATAAGAAGAATGAGGATCGAGTAAAGTTTAAACAAAATGATCTATCTTCCACACCCATTCTAAAAGTTATATACACATGAGTGCAAAGATAACAAAAGTTGTAGATAATGAGATGTATGGTTATTTTTCTATGCTCTTTTTGGGTTGTGGGCACGATTACTTTGCTTGGATGGTTGGGTACCTTCTTTTTTTCAGGTGATATCACACTGATTACACATTAGTAGATATCTTTGTTATGTTGTATACTTGGATGTTTAACACGACTTGTTATTTTTCCTCAAGACAAAAAAAAACAGCCAAACTACTTGTTAATGCTCCATCTTACATGGAATTACATTTGTTAGTCTTTATATTCTATCAAACATACGGAAAATATATAGGGCTTAAATATTCCAGAAACAATTTTACTATATGAACACAAGGACAAAAACAAGAAAAAAACTTGTTAAAGCTCCATGATACACAGAATTATATTTGTTGGTCTTTGTATTCAATTCTATCAAACATAAGGAAACTATATAGGGCTTAAATATTCCAGTGACAACTTTACTAAACTTTGGTGGTGCATTCACCAAGTCATGTAACATTTAGCTTAAACTGCGGATCATGATTTTTTTATATAGGAAAGTGATAAGTTCAATGTTTCTGAAATGTGCTAGTGTATAAACTTAATTTCACTAAGACAATTCATTTTGCTTCCAAATTAGTGCTGACAATTCAGCTTTTCTCACAAGTTGTGGTGTTCTCTTTTGCCACAAATTATAATTTTTGGCAGACATTTTCTTTGTTACCAAATCAGTGGTCACTGAGCAGTGTTGATCACAAGTCGTGGGATTATTTTTTCTCTTTGAATTATTATAGTTACTGATACTATATATGCATGCACTATATTCAGGAAATAATGATCTAATGTGCTACCTTTTACTCTCTCCGAGAGCTCTCACCTGTACATTTTCTCATACTTTCATATATATACATTGCTGGATGACAACCACAACTTTGGTAGTCATCCTTTTTCTGCTAAAAAAAATGATCTAATGTGCTTTATTGGTTGTTTTCTCCTATAAATTGATTGGTGACTTCTTGAATATGCAGTTTTTTGTTCATCTGCTCTCGGAGTTTTAAACCTTATGTTGAAACATATGAGATGCCTTGTGATTGGTTGGACAATGTTGAGTTTCTCAATGAGTACTAATATTATGCCAAATTGAACTATTATGTTGTCAAATGGTGTTTGGACTATTTGTCTCTTTGTCTTCGTTTATTTGTTTCCTTGTGGTTTTCTTTTCAGGGGTTATTTGTTCCCTTGTTATTCTGTGTTTGATGATATTATTATGCTAATGAACCTGTTGATTCAGGCAAAAGCTGGGAAAGAAGTGGTTTCAAAAATATGGGTATATCCATACTGATTGCACTG
The DNA here is from genome assembly GCA_030549335.1 of Pontederia crassipes. Taxonomy (NCBI): domain Eukaryota; kingdom Viridiplantae; phylum Streptophyta; class Magnoliopsida; order Commelinales; family Pontederiaceae; genus Pontederia; species Pontederia crassipes. Next base: position 47,121,748 of record CM060190.1, read on the forward strand.
AAAGCAACTGTGTTGGCTTTAGCATTTTACTTCCTTAGAGGACTCAGCGTAAGCTTGATTCCTCTGCCTCTGCTATATGCTTCCATCGGTTCATATTTGGTGGCTATTGCATCTCATCCAGCAGTGAATCTTCCATTGCTTCTTGGAAAGAGTTCTGATGGGAAGTTTCCCTTTTGGTCGATGCTTATATTTGGCCCTTTTTTATTTTTTGTCCGAATGTTTGTGCCTTTGAGGAGATGGAAGATCAGGGAACCTTTGTACAGTGAGGTTGCGGAAGGTTTATACGTGGGGGGTTGGCCTTCTTCTTCGGATGATTTGCCCCCAGGCAAACCTGCAGTAATTGATTGCACATGTGAACTCCCAAGGAGAGCTGCACTTTCAGAGAATGCTTATTTGTGTGTTGCCACTTGGGACACAAGAGCGCCTAGTCCAGCTCAGATTGAATCTGCAGTTCGTTGGGCATGCAGGAAAAGGACTCAGAAGATACCTGTATACATCCACTGTGCTTATGGTAAAAACCCTTCCCAGTTACCTTTTGTTGTCTGAATACTTGTAGAAGCTTGATTTTCTGATCATATTATATGATTTGAACTGATTTTTCCTTGTTCAAGTATGCTTGTACTTCAAGAAGAAAGCACTAAAACCGTAAAAAGAAGCCTAAAGAAAAGAGGTTAATGGGGGTGTAGAGCGCATTGTTCTACAGTACACCCAGGTCTAGAGCACTTAAGCGTATCACGTCTCCTTTCTTCTTCCTTTCTTCTTCAGAAGTGGGGTTTTGGTTAGCTGATATACTTTTCCATCTTTTGTTGCTCTCTCTTCGAGAGCCCACACTTGTCACATCTCCTTTCTTCTTCAGAAGTGGGGTTTTGGTTAGCTGATATACTTTTCCATCTTGTATTGCTCTCTCTTCGAGAGCCCACATTTGTATATGATCCCGATTTCATAGTTATATATATATATATATATATATATATATATTAGGATGACAATCACAAAACTTGGTGGTAAAAAATGGTCTAGAGAACTTATTTCCTTTATAATATTATTTTTATTTCTTCAATATTATTTATTATTCTGTATTTATTTTATTTTTTTAATAATGTACCACAGACAAAAGAAATGGAGCAACGGGCTATACTCGGTCGAAAGGGTAGTTGCTGAAATAAATCAATAGTTGAATGACAACCTAGTTACAAAGTAAAGATGGAGGAAAGTGTTGGGAAAGAGAGTAAAGTTGAAGGACATTTAGTGAAATTTACTCGATTAATTAATATATGTTCATTGCACTAATCCGATAATTCTAGATAAAAATATAAAAGTAAATATTGACCATAAACATAGTTCTATCATGGCCATCCATTCATCTGATGACCATGCTCATCATCAAAGTAACTATCTAACTAATAATAGAAATTAATCAATACTGGATAAAATTCTGCCCTACACTCGCTCTACACCTAATGCTCTACACATTCATTTTTCTCAAGAAAAAAAAAAGATAATGAAACCTTGAAAAAGGCATGGATGTCTAGTGTATCTTGTCATCCTCTTACCCTTAACAAAGACATGGAAAAGTAGAGTCTCATATTGTTGAATAGTTTCTTGGACATTGAAATTTATATGTTATACAAAAGGTACAAATTTGCTTGCATTAATGTTAGGGTTATTTCCATCTGACTCCCCCCCCCCCCCCCCCCACCCCACCCCCGTTCGAACTATATTCTATTTGTACTTTAACTCCTAAACTAAGTAATTATAGTCATTTACCTCTTCTAAATTATGTTTTCCACTTACCTCATTGTTAATTTTTTTAAAACCCCCCTTTTGTTTGTCTAGTTATATCTATACCCTTCACTATCACTTACAATAAAGAACTAAACAAAAATATACTTTAAATAAAGTAATATGTTATCTATGTATATTTTAGGACTGTTTACTTAAACCTCCTTCGAACTATAATGAATTTCCATTTCTAATACTAATGTATGAAATCAGGTAGAAACAAAGTCAAATTTGTAAAATTGAGACAAAGCTGTGGACTTCATTCTGATTTTCCTTTGATTTTTCACTTTTATGATTTGTATAATGACATTTTTACCCTCTACAACAACAACAAACAACAACAAAGCCTTATCCCACTAGGTGGGGTCGGCTACATGGATCATACGACGCTTCGTTGATCCATGTTCATAAGATTCGACAGGGTTTTACGCTGGCTGTCGGGGCTTAACACAACCCTCCTCCTTTATCCGGGCTTGGGACCGGCTATAAAACATAGGCGGAGTTATCCAGATGCACATGGAAATCAAAATTGTTCTTAGAGTTAACTAAGAGGAAATGTTTAGGATGGCAATGGCCATGGAGTTAACCATAACTTCCATGCTATAGAGCAAGTTGGATACTGTAGCAATTGAATGTATCAAAATACCATCCTACTGTATATAACTAGAGGAAAACATCATTATCTTCCAAATAGTTAATCAGAACTGCTTGTCAATTTCAACTTTGATTCAAGACCAAAGAACTTCAAACCAGATATCACCAATTCTGCAGTCATCTTCTTTAAGTGCTCATTGAGGATATCTTCATAAATGATGAATTTAGACTCAGCAAGGACATTTCGATCTCTCAAAACGTTGAAGACCTTCCGCGCTTCTACTGAGCTCGCATATTTACAGAAACCATAGATGACTGAACAATATATGATGTCTTCCAAGGAATATCCTTGTTCAATCATCTCATCCAATATTTCTATTACCTTCTCTGGACTCTTTGATTTGCATTGGCCGAGGATAGTCAGAGCATATTTGAATTCCATAGGCCCACTTGTTACATTTCCAAGACAGTCCTTAACAATTGTAATAGCTGCATTAATTTGGCCAATCTTACAAAGGCCTTGCACAAGTGAGCAATAAGCAACAATATTAGGTACCCATGACATCTCCTTCAATGAATTATAGCACATGCATGCTTCTATAACATCCCCCTTTTCGACAAAACATGGGATGACAATGTTATATGTATCTAAATCAGGCTCAGAGCTAGCCGAGCTCTTTATTTCCTCAAACAAAAGCAATACTTGCTTCCAGTCCTTTATTTTATGAAACCCTTCCATAAGAATGTTGTAAATCTTAGTACTGAAAAATCCTTTTCCTTTCAAATCGTCAAATACATTTAGTGCCCTCAGCTCTCTTCCTCCTTTCTCGATAAAAAATGTGAAGAAATGAGAAAGATGCTCTAGAACTGGCAAATCAATCTTCCCCAATTGATCGACCAACTGAAGAAACCTATCCATCTCATCATTATCCGCATAGTAAGCAAGAAATGGTGTCACTGAGTGAAAGCTCGGAACAAGCTCCTCTTGGATGACAATCTGGAACAATTTCTGAGCCTTATCAACCTTGCCAGTACTGCACAAACCTCCTATCAGTGAATCATATATCTCTAGGTCGGCACGATACCCATCATCTACCATCACCTTCAACAAGTTGCAACCATCGCTGATCCACTGTGCTGCGACAAACCCCTTTATCAATGCCCCATAAACTGATCGGTCAATCAAGAATCCCTTTTTCTTCATCTCCCTAAACAATCCTATCCCTCTACAATAAAAATAAAAAGAAATACAAAAGATGGTAACAGGGGCGCACTAGTGGCAGCCTCCATCTTGTCTTTCCTTCTCTCTCTCTCTGGGGGCTCCCCTTTCGCCATCTCTTTGTATTCCTTTTATTTTTTACTTGTAGAGGGTAAAAATGTCATTCTATAACTCATAAAAGTAAAAATCAAAGGAAAACCAAGCTGAGGATAATAGTTGGACTAGTTTGTCTGAATTTTACAAGTTTGAGGTTGCTTTTGCCAAGTTTTATAGTTTAGGGTTAGAAGTAGAAATTTGTTATAGTTTGAGGGAGATTTACGGAAATAACCCTATATTGTATGTTTTAAAATTTTCAAGTATATATATATATATATATATTAAGATTCCTTTTTCAAAAAAATTCAAACGATGTTAAAGTATAAGATTGTAATTGGATAAAACAAAAGATGAAAAAGATAAAGGAAAATCTAAGGATGGGGCATACTAGAAAACTTTGATAGCTTAGAGGAGGTAAATGGTTAATTCCTTAGTTTAGGGGTTGAAGTGGAACTAAGGCTATAATTCAGGAAGGTAAAAGGGCGTAACCCGTAATCCTAAACTATCAAGGAGGTTTATTTACATTTGATCAATTACTTTAAAAAAATCATTTGATCGAAGCACAGACATATGTTGAAATAAAATTTAGTGGCTTTTGTATGCTGTGTGTATTGGCCAATGATAGCAAAATTTAAAATGATGACAACACATCTGAAGAAGATAATAATTATTCCTTGAATTTTTATATCTGAACATTGCTTTGGCTTACAATTTTTAAAAAAAATTATTTGTTGTATAGAAACTTTCGACGTAATTAAATACACTTACTTTTTGCTTATTACATAATACATAAAACTTGTTTATAGTACTTATCTTTTCATCTTAGTGAATTCATGTTAATCTATTAATGACAATGTGGAATCCATTTCATGATGCTGAGTTGCATCATATATCTTATCTATTTTTTTTAGAAGAATATATCTTATCTATTGTGTACTATTTTCCATCTTTTTTAATCCATTCAATTGTTTTAATGTTGATGTAACGGTGCTGGACTTTCTATGCTGTGGCTACTTCCGATCTTATCAACATTTGTACTGCTTAAAGACTTGGCATACTTGTTTTATGGATGTCTCCGAAGAGACACTTAGCATACTTAGTTGTTATCATAGAAGTTGAACATGGAGCATTCAACAGGTCATGGAAGAAGCGTTTGCGTGATGTGCGCTCTTCTAGTTGTTTTAGGTTTATCAGAAGATTGGAGAAGTGCAGAGAAACTCATCCGGGAAAGACGTCCTTATATCAGAATGAACACACTTCACCGCAAAAACTTGGAGGAGTGGTCTAAACATCTACTTTCATCTAAACAAAATGCAGTACCAGGAGTCAGTTCAGTAATCCTTTCTGATAGTTTGAGAAGACGGTGAACCCTAAATTCACATAGACACATTACTGCCCACTTCATCATTGGGGTAAGGTAGGCATCATGATGCTTAGATTTCCTTTCACTCGAATATTTCATGAAAGAAATGGAAACACATGACACCAAGACAATACCCATAAGCGAAAATTTTCCCCATGCCTCTTATTTGCATCTTTTTCAGCAAAATGTGAGAGAACTCTGGAAATGGTTTCTGTTTAGTGGTTAAAGTTGCCAAAACAATTGGAAGCAAGAATTGTTATAGAATATATTATTGTGTAATCATTCCAGTAAATTGTATGACATTCTCTGTCCTGTAAAATTCTGACGAGTTCAAAATACGTTTATAAAACATAACTGAGATTTGAACTTTGATTGAATTAGAGTTGACGGTTTGTTGGAAATTATCTTGTCCACAGAAACAGATATCAGGCCAAAAGCTTTATGTTTCCACTAGGACAAGAATTCCTTTCCCACGGAATCCACTTTGTTCATAGAAGTCACTTCGTCACAGCTACAAATCTTGTGCATCCTTGTTCAACAAGTAACCATTGAATCTACATGGTTTCTTTACCAAAAAGACAGATACAAAGTAGTCATTTTGTAAGAGTCGAGGATTCTGGAATTTAAATTTCTGCTTGTGGAACTTGATTAATTTTCTCGGATCATTTACTCTGGAGAAGTTTATGCATTTTTACAACAACAACAAAGCTTTATCCCACTAAATGGGGTCGGCTACATAGATCATACGACGCCATTTCACTTTATTAGTAATCAAACTTTTTGGTATATTATTCACCAATAGATCTTGCTTTATTAATTCGCCAAGTGTCCGCCTTGACCTCCCTCTTCCTCTTTTAATCGGACTTCACATTATTTGATTAACTCTTCTTATTGGCGCATCTAATGGTCTTCTCTGAACATGATCAAATCATCTCAAATAATTTTCTACCATTTTCTCACTAATAAGAGACACTTCGACTCGTTCACGTATATGGTCATTCCTAATCTTATCTAATTTTGTATGACCACACATCCATCTCAATATCCTCATTTCGGCTACCCCTACTTTACGTTCATGTTGTCCCTTCATAGTCTAACATTCACTACCATATAACACTGTCGATCTTATAATAGTACGATAGAATTTTTCTTTAACTTTATTGGGTACTTTTCTATCACAGAGAACTCCAGTGGTTTTCCTCCACTTACACCAACCAGCTTGAATTCTATGATTAACATCGTCATCAATCTCACCATCTTGTCTTACAATTGATCCTAAATATTTAAACTTCGTCACTTGAGGAATTATATCCTCCCTTAGCCTAACTTCCAAATCGTCTCTAAGTTGTTTATTTGTGAAATTACAATGCATATATTTTGTTTTATTCCTACTTAAACGAAAACTCTTTGACTCCAACGTATTTTTCCATATTTTCAATTTTGTATTAATCTCTTCTCTTAAATCCGCTAAAAGTACTATATCATCCGCAAATAGCATGCACTTAGGTACCTCCTATGTGATACTCTCAATTATAGCATCGATAACTAAGTTAAATAGATACGGGCTTAAAGCTGATCCTTGATGTAGGCCAATTCCTATAGGAAATTCATTTGTCTCACCTCCGGGTGTCTTAACCCTAGTCAATGCCACATCGTACATATCTTGTATTACATTAATGTAGGCAACACTCACTCTCTTCTTTTGCAAGGCTTTCCAAAGTACATCTCTTAGTACTCGATCATACGTCTTCTCTAAGTCAATGAAAATCATATGTAAGTCTCTTCTCCTACTTCGATACTTAACTATCATCCTCCATAGTAAATAAATCGCCTCTGTAGTAAATCTTCCTGACATGAACTCAAATTGTCTCTCAGAAATACTAGTCTCCATTCTCAATCTATGCTCAATCACTTTTTTCCATAATTTCATTGTGTGATTCATAAGTTTAATTTCTCTATAGTTTGCACAATTCTGAATATCCCTTTTATTTTTGTAAATAGGAACTAATGTACTTAATCTCCAATCATTAGGCATCTTTTTCGATCGTAAAATCTCATTAAATAGTTTACATAACCACAACACACTTTTTTCTCTTAAATATTTTCAAACTTCAATCAGTATACCATCCGGTCCAAGGGCTTTACCACAACAATTCTGAAGTTTATGCATTTTCATATGGATAAATTCTTTATGTACTTATTGTCATTAACAATTAAAAGACGATCTCATAACTAGGAGTAATCGTATTGGTATTATTGCCTGTCCAATAGTTCAATTTCACTGAGCGTATTTTTAGAGTACTCTGATATGGGGACATTTAACAAGGAATTGAATAACTTACCACGAACTTGTTGGCAGCGCCTTAAATGAAGTAATAACTAGTGGATCTTTTTAATGAGAATAGTAACAATTTTTGCTGGTCATGTGGTATGGCTTCTTCACCATTAGGTGAACATAAATTTGGAACCAAACGCAAAGGTAATCGTGTTAAATATGTTAGAAGATAAAATAGTGTCTTCTGCTCCTACACCCTACGGATGGAGCTATGTAGCTTCGTGATGTTTGAGCTCAAACTGCAACACATCCCAATAAGTCTATTGTATGCTTATTTAGTTTGATATTTATATCCTCTCAAAAAATAGTTTGATATTTATATATTTTAAAACACAAGAAGTTGCTGCTGACGGTTATGTGCATGAGAACAATGAACAGCCAATTCTCAAAAAAAAAAAAATGAACATTCAAATCTTTCCTTTATTTCTTTTGCATCCCTTTTTAAACTTTGCATTGTTCCCTAGCCCTTCATATTTTCTAGAAGGCACAATGCCAAAAAGGGATTAATCTTTCAGAACAAAACAGATTAACTGTCTCTGATCCTTTTAGATGAGTGAAAAAGGTCTCATTATACACATTGAGGTCGGTCATTTGCAGTAGACAATAATTTTCTGTAGCTTTACATGCTCAGCATCAACAATTTGGATAACAAATAACCTCCCTCTCTCTGCCCCCTCCTCTTTTCTTTCTGCCTCTATTACAAATCAAGTCAGAAGGCTGTGAAATGGTTTTGCAATGATGGTTGATGGATCATTTGTAAGTCTGCTGGTGTGAGGCATGCACCATCGTTCGACATCATGCTCCTGGTGTTAAAAATGTGTGCAACAACGATTACAAAGATGCATAAGATGAAACTAAATTACAAGCATGGTAAGTAAAAATTGAGCTAAACATGGTTACTATGTAGACATGACACGAGACTTGGATTGTAGAGATAACTGTCTGTGTAATTCTTACACTTAAACATGCTTAGGTAAATCCTTTAAACATTCTTATGTTCTTTGGTTCATGTCTCATTTGTCAGATTGTGTGGTAGCTTCTTTCTCCTCTGACATTTTTCCTATTAAAATATAAGACTTCAAAGACAGTGCTGGCCCCCATCAGAAGTAAAGACAATTCTCTGAGATTGAATAGATGGGGGCGGCGTACTAAGACTAAGAGGGGGCATGAAACAAATTATCTGATTTCTTATAAACAGAGCTTAAAAAACTAGGACACAGATTATGAGATTTCTTATAGCAGAGTTCATAATACTGGGATGGCCTTTGTCTTAGATGTAAATGCAAGTACCTGCAACTGTACCAGGAGTTGTGTGTATCTAATAATTGATTGTGTTTGGTCACTAAGACATGCATCTAGTTCTACATTCTTTCTTCATCTCATCTTCCTCTCCACTCAGAGTTTTATCTAATCATCTAATCAAGATTGCACGTCTAATCATCTACCGTGGCAAACATGTCTGATTGACAGTCCAATATATTCATCTCCCCCTTTGCTGCACAGAAATCTATATATATCTGAACCTAATGCATGAAAGGAAAGTTTACAGGGAGTCTCACTCTCGAGGTCTGGATGCCCAGAGGGAGCTGAGTGCGCGCAGCCGCGTGTAGTACTCTCCGATCGCTAGGAAGCATCTCGCCGCCTGCCGGACAGTCAATATCCGGCGGAGTTGGTGCAAGGTCACTTGCCTCAATCTGTCAGCCTGAAATGTTCCCATGTTACAGTAAAAGAGTTAGAAATAAGGAGTAACTGTAGTGCCTAAGCCTTCTGATTTTTTACTTGGAAAAAAAAAAATCGATGTCAAGAAGTTTTTGGTTTACAAGTCTGAAAGGAAACTTCCAATCGCACAATTGACTGGAGATAAGAAGCAAAGCTTGAATTTTAAGGCCTCCCAGATGTTGAACTCTTATGATAGCTAAGATAAATGATGTGATTCAAAGTTTGATTTTGTATATCTTAATAGCAAAATAATTGGGGTTAGCACTTAAAAAAATTAAATAAAAATTAAGAAAACTTCTTGAACAACGTCTATTACCTCAATAACTTTTGAATAAGTAAAGTCAAATATTTAATGATATATTTTAAATAAAACTTGTAGGACAAGCGTGCCTTACCTAATTGTCAAATTAAAATTGGGACATTAATCATATAACCATGAAAGAGTTATTAATTATTTATGAAAACATGATTAGCTTGCATGTCACCTGTCCAAAATTTCAACCAAGAAGGAAACTTGCTATTTGAATTTTGCTCAATCGTTTACTCTTTCAATTGTTCTCCTTTCCTAAACTCAACCATCAAGTTATCATTTTATTATGTTAGTTTATGCCAATTTTCAACAAAGTTAATCTCCTAATAATGGATAGAAAGTTTAATTAATTAATATGTATGGCGCAATATGCATCATGTTGACCGCAGCATCATGTCATATTGCTGTGGACAGCCGGTAAGTTTGAACATTTCATCTCTCGTGCACCCAAAATAAAGTATAAGGTTATATTCCCATGGCTTGGTCCTTTTCTATCTATCTAGCAAGGGACAGCGACCCCATTTAAATATATGATTGCTTAAGGACATAAGAAACAATGACTAATGCAAATAGCTTTGTTTTATTGTGAATTAATGTTTTATCAACTAGAAAGATAGACCAAAAAGAAGGACAAATAAAAGATAGAATAAGGAGGTGGGACGTGATATAAACTATGCATATATAGGATACACACTAGTGACCCCTTTTAAGGATGAAACAGATATTATCTCCTTCCTTTACATTATTCCAGCATGATTGCATGACTTTCGACACCTCTAGCTAGTTGATCTCCCTTGATCATATATATATATATATATATATATATATATATATATTAAACTAGTTCAATCAATATATATGAATCACCCCCATATATATATATATATATATATATTAAACTAGTTCAATCAATATATATGAATCACCCCCATACCCTGCTAGAGTTAGTTTTCAGATTGATTATTTATATGTCAATTGGTGAAGTCCTCAGAGGGGGTCACACTCATCTAGAGCCCTAGGCCCTATGCGAATTATAAAATCATAGGCAATCAATAGACGGGACATAAAATTATATAAGTATACAAAGGAAAGATGCTTTTAATTTAGAAATTGTAAATGCATGGAGCACTCTGAAATTGTTAGATCCAAGTCCCATGCCCTTTAATTTTGGAGTGCTCCACACACCACATATATATGGAACACAAAAGTCTCAACGGGGACATCGTTTTCATGATCAAGAACATAACTAGCAACAAGTTGATGATTAACTTTGTGAACCTGTATGTTCTTTTTTTATCTTTTTTTCTTCGTATTCTTTTCTGAATGTTCAGGACTTAATTAATAACTGTGTGTGATAAAGAAAACTCATGCAAGGATGAGAGAGAGAGAGATAGAGAGAGAGAGAGAGTTGATTAATTAGGTCACCTCTCGGACAAATCTTTCGAGGTCGGTGAGCTTTCCGAGAGCGACGGCCATGTGGGCCATGTAGTTACTGACGTCGACGGCGTCGGTGAGGGAGCCGGTGGCACTTCCTTGGCCAAGGAGAGGTAGAGCTGCTCCAGTCCCTGCGACAGCGCCTCCTCCGCTTGGTGCGACGACTGCTGCAGGCCGCAGATCTCCGACAGCTGCTGCTCCGTCAGCGGATCCAGTTGAGGCATCAGAACCTGCACGGATGCACGCGCGCGCACGTACGGGATCATCAGCATGCATGGTATCTTAATTCCGTGGACCTTTGAGAGCTGCAAACTACTACGTGCTAAATATAACATGAATGTGGTCGATCGTCTGGCCATGCAGCCGAAAGGCGCTGCAATTGACGATGTTGGCAAGGCCAGGAAGAGATCGTGCATGGAGTTATATGAAATGGCTTTTGAAGAGGTGTTATATTAACCTTCAGGAGCTCGGAGGGCCTGAAGCCGCCCATCCACAGGAAGCAGCGCTCCGCCGGCGTCGTCCACATGCCGCTGAGGAGGTGGAACACGTCGGTCTTCGCCATGACGCCCTTGAGCTGGAAGAGCTCGTCGTAGTTCCTGATGCACTCGTCCACCAGCACGCCCAGGTTGCCGTCCGGCAGGTGCGCGTGCAGCGCCCCCCGGAGGTCCCCCACGTGCTTGCAATCGTCGTCCAGCCACCGCGAGTACTCCATGTCGAACGTCGCTGCAGCTGCATGCATCAGCGCGAATTAATTTATTATCATCATTATTTTACAGCATGCAATCAGATAGATCGAATAGAAAATAAATCCCATGAATCCGAATTATTAAGATCCGTCTATATATATGTCTTTCTTATGATACCTGAACTGACAGGTCCACCTGCATTGCCCGCTGCTCCTAAAAAGAGGCCCTAACACAACGAGATTTAATTGGAGATAAGTGCACATTGATTAGTAGGATGATGTTTGTGCAAAAAATTGCAATCTCATAAAAATGGAAACAGTTCCCCAACCTGTGATCTTGCTCTCTGGAGCTCTTGCTCCAACTGTTGCAACCTGATTCTGCTGGTCTCCAGGTTTTGAACGTACGCCTGTTCGAATGAGATTAATTATTGCTCATGTCAAAGTATAAAGATAACATATTATTGCAGTTGGTAGATTGCTTGGTATTTTTTCTGAATTCCACCTTTTTTCGCAGTCTGCTCTTCCTGGCTGCTTCTCTATTCTGAGCCAAGCGCCTTAACGTCTGATTATTACAGGTAAAAAAATTTAGATAAAGTAGGAAGACAACATAAAAAAGAAATATGGATTCAAATGTGAGCACTATTCGAACTCAACTAGCTAGTGATACAGTTCGGCATAGATATATGTATTGACCTAATGTTAGAGATTAATTAGGCATTACACGAATTTATTATATCACAGTTTCACATATTCTTTGGAGTATGATTCCAAGTCATTGGTTACATTGTTTTTTTCTTTCAAGTGGCATGCTTTGGCGCACACAGCTGTCCAGAGTTGAAAGATTATATAAACAGACCAAGTAGCTGATCCACATCTGACGCTGTTCATGAGAGAGAATTGAGGGAGGAGTTAGGGAAGGAAGTAGACCTTGGCATCAACTATTTTTCCGTCTTTTGCTGCAGTACCGGCCATCTTCCTCTGTGTGACAACAGGAAATTAAACTTGTTACTATAATTAATAAGATATATATATATATATATATATATGGATCACAGAGACGAAGAAAGAGACTAAAGTTTGATGGAAGAACCAGGAAAAGTAATCAGAAACATCAGAAGTGCAACTCGAAACAGCGGAGTTTTCATGCCTTGTGATACGTACATAGCATATAGATTATGCACTTCTATGAAATTATTTAAGAACAACGAGAACACATATTGCTTAGTTGTATGTAACAAAGAACTAAAATCCTTGAATCCAACTCATATGCCTATGTAATAGGCGAAGGTAAAGTAGAAAGAGAAGGATCAGTTAATCGCTACAGTATAATCTCCTTTCTTTTGTAATTGATTTGAAGAGAACTGAAAACACTGCAACTTTATACGTCAGAAAGTCTAAGGATCAAGTAGAATAGGTGGCGTTACATACTTATTACCACGGTGTTAGTTATTCTGTCTCCTTAACGAACAGTTTTAAACTGTAGAATGCGAAGGTGGAAGTCTTTTTCATGTTTATCTATAAAATCTTCAGAGGATGGAGTATGAAACTGAGAAACCAAAGGATTTGCACCAGTGCAAACAGTAGACAAACCTTTTCTTGGGCTGTGGGTTGATGGTTTGTGGCTGTTCCAGGCCTGGAGGCACCACCACCTGCCATCATCATCATCTGCTGTTGCTGCTGCTGTTTCCTGTCACCAGACTGTTCTGAGGTTGCCTTCTTGCTTGCCGGGGAGTCTGATTCCATCTGAGATATAGTGTGCTGAGCTGAACTCGAATCAGTGCTCCCTGCTGACTGTGAATTCCCCTGCTGGTAATAAACAAAAGGGGCACTGATAAAGCCTAATGGAACAGCAACAGATCACCTCTTTTTTTCTTTTTTGAAAGAAAAAATGTTGTCATAGTTTACTGGTATACTTTTTTATCTAGACCCAGAAGTTTTATTACTGACCGAGGTCAAAAAGGTATGCAGGACCTTACTCTGGGATTTTGCTGGAGCCTCATTGGCCATGATGGGAAGATCTCCAGTGTGGGGGGAGGCCTGGCTGTCAAGTAAGCTGCAGGGAGATAGCAGAGAAGAGCACCAAATATGAGAAAGAAACTGAGAGACTCAGGTGTCAGTGTCCCAAAAGGAACTTATGCCTTCCTTCTGTAGGAGCTGCAGAAAGTTAAAATAGTAGGAATATGGAGGAGAGAGATCGGGGGCTTTGCCATGTATCAGCTCCATATGGTCGCTGTGGCCTAAAAGGCAAAGCCTTCTTATGTTTGTGGGGCAGGAGAGAGAAGCTTTACACTGAGGTGGTTAAGGTTGGAAAAGGTCACCAAGGGAGACAGAAAGAGGGAAGGAGAGAGAGAGAGAGAGAGAGACACAGAAAGAAAGAGAGCCCTACACTTTTCCTCTTCGGTTTTCCTGATGCCATCAACTCCGTGCATTAGGGCTTCTTCCAACTCCCGAAGTAAGCAGCACCTTCCTGGTCACTGGTGAAGCCAACGAAACCCATTTCACCAAGCAGCAACAGTTCAGAAAGAATTAAAAGCCAAACAAACAAAAAAAAAAGAGGAGCATTTTTTTGTGCCTCTGTTCATGACATGAATGCTTATGGGTATCTGTTGACTCATGGAAATGAAGCATATAGTAATTTATTCCACTTTCTTTCAACATGAAAAAAGGAAACAAAATGGGAAAAAGGATGCAGAATGGAATTAGGAAAGAAGAGAAGAGTGGATAGATGAGAAGATTAAGATGGACCCCTGTGAATGGATTAGGCTTAAAAACTTTATGAAATTGGTCATCAGAAGTGTAATCCAATGAAAAGAGAGAGGAAACAGCATATGCACAGGTAGTTATAAAGCAGAAAGGAGGTGGAAAAAAGTAGCAGATATCGCAAAATAAAGAGGCCACTAAATGATTTGATAACTGATAGATGAGAGAGAGGGAGAGGGAGAGATATAGATACAGAAAGAGGTGGTGCGCTGCTTGCAGCAAAGGAAAAAAAAAAGAAGGCATCCCGCTGCACCTTTTGAATAAGAATTTTAAAACATATGAAGTCATGGAGCAAAAAAGTGTGAGCAAATCTTTCCTAGAACTCAGAACAAAATTCTCGAGAACTATATAATCAACTACACGAAGAAAAACCGGGTAAAAGAAGATAAGAGAAGTATTGGAAACAGTACAAGAAATTGGTTGCAGCAGCAGCAGCAGCAGGAGTGGCGCCATGGATTCCAAAGGAGACGAGCTGAGAGGAAGATCCGGATCGTTCATGCAGCTGCTTGATTCGCCAACCCTGCGGTCTGCAACTCGAGGGCCTTCTTGTCCAGGCCGAATCATATTTCTCATATGCTTAAATTCCTTTTCTTCTTCTTCTTGTTCAGGGCTGTTCTACGTGTTAGATCCTTCCCCGGTTAATTCTGAAGCTCCTGACAAGCCTCAGGCCTTCTGCACTTGCATTGATCAGTAAGCTAGGAATTAAGAAAGGTGATGATGGCACCCCTTGAACACAAAGAGAGAACTAAACAAGGCAGCAACAAGAGTACCATGTTGGAAGGGCATGCAGATTGATCAGGCCTTGCACCAGGTAGCAAACTCCCGAGCTATGTGTGTGTCTCTCTCCTCTCGCACCTTCAACCAGTTCATATCGGGGGATTCTGTCCTCCTCTGTGAGTTTGTATGAACCTTGTGCACTTATGACCGTAATTATTTCACTGTTCAAATTCAACTATGGTGCCCAGAGAAGATCTCGTCCTTGTAGACTTTGTCTCCATGCAACTTGTGTGAAACTAGAGAGAGGAGAGAGAAAGGAGAAAAAGGGGAGAGAGAGAGGAAATAATGGTAGGCTTTTGTTCTCTTTCAGAAAGAAATACGGTGGCTTTTGTCATGAAGCAGCTAGAAGTACTGACTCCAACTCCACTCCCTGTAACCAACTCGATATTCTCATTGGCTCATCTCTTGAGCTATTCAGAGATATGGACTTGAAAAAAAAAAAGAAGAGTATTGAAAGGAATAGACAAGACCCTTTGCACTAAACAAATGCATGCAACACCCAAAGGCTTTAGTTTTATTCCCACTTAACAATGCCTTTAAAGATGTGTGAGATTACTTTGACATATATTTTTTTTAAAAAAAAAGATAGCTCATTGACAAGCACATATTTCATATGTTTATGCCATATATGTACTCCATATGCCCCTCTCAAATATGAGACTGGTGCAATCAGCCAACAAGCAACAGGCAGATGTACTTGTTTAATAATCCCGGCCAATTACGATGGATTTGTTTGAGATTATCTCTCTGCTCATGGGTCAACATCCATTCCATGTCAGATACCTAAAACCCTGCCACCACCACCACCACCCCTTCAAAGATTTGTGTACCTCACAGATGCAGCCATCTTTGCTTTATGGTTCAAGAGAAAAAAAAATGCAGCAGTTCTGCTTAGATTTGCTGATCCAATGTAACCCTGATCCCATGTGTATTAGCTACATCTGCATGCACTAACAGCATGAACCTGAACATTTCCAAAATTTAATGAACATTTTAGGCTCCATGGAACTCGTTGTTAAGCCTTCCCTGATAGGGCGAGGGTCCTTTTCAGATGAGGTGTGAGCTCAATATTTAAGTGCTGCACAAACCACTATACGAATAATTTATGTGTACCACCAATTATTGATTAATTAGTGGAGCTATTAATTATGAGCAATACCAGAAATATGCCCATACATGAATCAGACAAAGGTGGGTATTTAGGTGGCCCGTTGCAAAGAAAACGTTAACGTTGTATTCTTCTGTGGAAGACTAATAAGAATGTCAAACCTTCTTCTGATATAAAAACTTGTGTGACAGCTTAATTAACTGGTAATATGTCCTGCCTGCAATCGAGCTTGATATTATCCTTAAATAGAAAAAAAATTTCAAGGCGCATGCTCAGATTTTTTTAAATTTGATTAATGAATAACATAAGCCAATGGGAAGAACCAGCAAGTAAGACACGTAAAGTTTGCATTTAATTATTTGAAGAAGCTGACAGGGGAGGGGTCCTTTGTTCATATGGCGTTTTTATATTTCCTTCCACACTTGAAAACCAGGACAGGTGTAAACTTGTTTTTCAACCTTCACAAGGAAGGAATTTGCATTTGTAAATTGAAAATACTCTTTTACAACAGTTGGGGAGTGATAAGAAATTACTCAGATTTTATGCCATGTATAATAAATGCAAGAGAGAAGTCTAACATCAGATGCTTGTTCATATGCTCTTTATGATGGCACTTACTGATGTTCTCTGTTGTTGGCCTGCCAAAGTCAAGCATGCTAAGAGCTGTGTCACATTAAGGCCTGTTGTTACACAACTTTGAGTCATCTGCAGACAAGGGAACCACCAGAAAGAGAACAAAATTCTTGTCAAAGATTTATACTCTCTCTCTCTCTCTCTCTCTCTCTCTCTCTCTCTCTCTCTCTCTCTCTCTCTCTCTCTCTCTCTCTCTCTCTCTCTCTCTCTCTCTCTCTCTCTCTCTCTCTCTCCCCAGCAAGTAGCTCAATCTATTTATCTGGATACATCAGAATAATAATGATTGATAAAGGGATCTGAGCCAAGATTCGCTTGCTACAGCATTCCTCCTGATGATTGCAGAGAGATTAAACATTCAATCAACACTCAGAGTTCATGAATTCCATGCATGGGAAAGTGCTTCTGATGAATGCAGAGATATTGATTAATTAAGTCTGTAACCATTCTCCATAATGCATGTTTGATAAACAATCTGGTTATCAACTATTTGGTAGCCATGGAAGAACCTGAACAAAAACAGGAACACTTCCAACCAAAGCACACCACCAAGGCCCCCCCATGGCTGCATGACGCAACGAAGAACAGAACAACAGCACTAACCACCCCCAAGCAAATCTGCAAGGTACGTAGAATCAAATTGCATATTAGCCATTTGTATAGAAGATATTCTAATTTGCTAGAAACAGAAAAGAAACAGGATAACAGCATGAAACATTTCAGTGAAAGAAGGCATGCAACAAAAAAAAAAAAAACTCAGTTACTGTTGGGTTTCCGATAATTGCGAACCACCTGCATATAAAATCCCAGCATTACTCCCACAAATATTAAGGACTTTTATATGGTGAGAACTCCTACTATTGCAAGCATAAGAAACCAAGAAATTAGATTAAAATTTTAGTTCCACGCTGTGTTGATACTTTAAAGTGTCCTTTGAAAGGAAATGTTGTACCCTGATGTATGAGCATTGGACAGGCCACGATACAGTTCCAGTTCCACCGTTACCTGGATTTGCACCAGTTTTCGAGTCCAATAATTCTCCCCTGGAACAGTGGAACAGGACATTTTGTCATATTTGGGATTCATCACATATGAAATTGATTTTTTTTTCTATGGATTTTGGAATTGGAAGAGGATAAGAAACATAAAGACTGCGAGTATGCATTGACATTAATTGTAACTCGAAACATATAGAGATTCGAAACCTAAATTGATAAAATATATATAAGAGAAAATTTTCGAATTAATTACAAAACACTTATCGAATAATTAACAGAATATATTCATGTAAATGCCTGCTTATTATAGCATTGGTAATGTTACCTATTTGTCTCTTACAAATTAGGAGCAAGATGTCTGGATGCACAACCAATCACAAATCATCTGAAACTAGAATATGGAATATAATATAGATAGATATATAGTATAGCGAAACTATGCATGGACGTGTAATATATAGGCAAAAAAAAAGAGTTGAGTTTGGAGAACAAAGAGGATTGAGAGGGGCACAAAAAAGAGGATAGGTCAACTTTTGAGGGGAGTTTATTTATCTGAGTATTAGGATGAAAATTAGATTGAAGTTTTAGGAGGATTGAAAAGTTTTCTTTAATTTGGGGAATCCATACCAGGTTGTCTTGGGAATCAACCCTAGGCAGGATAGGTCCAATTATCGACTAGAAATTTTTTTTGGATTATTTCGTTTAACAATTTTAAAATTAGAATTTTTTTGACAACTAATCTTAAATTATAAATTTATACATTCGAATTTCTAAGCTTATTCAGATTTAACGGTTAGGCCATTTCATTAAGTTTAAATCAAATTGCATTAAGTGTTTCAATAATACAAAATGATATTTTTGCCCTTGATTTTTAATATAAAAAACACTATTAGCATAGCATTATATTGCAGAAAATATTATTAACTAATAGCTTTACCCGTATTGTTTTTTAAAAATTGTTTTTTAAAAAAAACTATACTTTTTGTAATTGGAATGTAAAAAATGACTATTCACAATCATTAGAGAAGAATTTTTTTAACAAAATTTAGATTTAAATTTAATGAAAGGACTTAAGTGTCAAGTTTAGTTAAATTCAGTAACTTAATATTATAAATTTATATTTTAAGATTACACGTGAAAAAAAATATATGTGGGTGGTGTTAAAAGAAATAATCTTATTTCAAATATAAAGAATATTTACTTATTAAAATATCAATAATTTTAATGGACTTACACAAATTTTTATTTGAAAATAAAAATATTCTATTAGACTATTTTTTTGTTAGATGGTTAGTAATATCGATCGCATTAATATTGACTATTAGAACACAATTGACATTCCATTTTATGCACATTATTATTATCATTAAATTTTATAAATAAGCTCAATTTGAAATTATCTATTTTTATGTTGTTTTCTACATATGAGATTTTTATTTTAACAAAAAATAAAAAAATAATTAATTTAAAACTATTTATTTAAAATGTGAAGTTATTATTTAATGGAATATTAAACCAATAAATTAAATTATATGTTGTTAAGGACTTGTTTTGCCATCTTTCTACATTTTTCAATTATGATATTCAATACTAGTAGCCCCACTACATAAATAAAGAGTATAAACTCTTTTTAATTATCGAATACAAAATAGTACTGAAATATTTAAGAAAAACACTTAAGTTGACAAACAAGCATAATAAACGTGAAGAAGTTTTTTCTCTTTCGTAAGTAGACATTATTGGATTTACTTGTGCTTCTTTAATTTGTATCTTTTTATTTGAATGTTTGAAAAATAGTATTCCACAAAAGTACTAAAAAGGTTTCCATAGGCATGTGTTCACTTTACTTTCTTCTACTTATCTAGTTACATGTGTATTTTATTTATTTGAAAAGGGAAATGGAAAATAGAAAAAAAAATTGTTCTCTAAAATTAAAAGTATATGTTTATCTATTTAGTTTCGTTACTTTCTAAATGTTCAATTAGTTTTTAAAAATAATAATAAAGGGTAAAAATAAGGATCAACAAAATTAGAGTTTAAAAAATAACGGTAGAGTAAAGTGGAAACCGGTAAGTGGTTAATTCTTTTAATTAAGAGTACAAATGTGAAGTGTACGTTTTTTCACACTTTAGTGTTATTTATTTAATTTAGAATTGTGGTCAAAGTCTATTGTTTTTTTATTATACCAGTTGAATTGGTTAACAATATGATCAATTTTAAATGTATATTATGCTCAATTATTATTTATTATATATTTGACAACTACCAACAATTACAATAGGTAGAGATGTTTTTATGACAAGTCACTTCCATTGAAGGATGCTATATTAAGGCATTTGAGTAGATAACCCAACTTTTTTTTTCTCTCGATAGAGACTAACACCACAAAACATGATCTTTTTTTGCAATTGCATGAACGTTCTAAAGAGATTAGTAAAAGATAAAAAGATTGGTGAAAAAGGTGAAATCAAACTTGAGAATAAAAAGGAGGAAGAGGAGACCACTTTTAAAAATTCGGCCATTGTTCTATCATCAACAAGAAGACTAAGTTAAATTACTTTTGCTCCCTTTTTTTGTTCTTACATTTTTATTTATTTTATGAGTCAAATTATTATGCAATTTGTAATGGACATGAAGCTGAATTGTTGTGTTTTAGTATTTGGAGCTTTATTCATGCATGTATTGCTAAATAATCAATTAGATGGAAGGACCTTGGATGGATGTTGTTTCTGCATATTTTCTCGATGCATTAATTTATGCAACTTCGACGTCACTTCTGTTCTTAATGCTTTTGTGTCTGTGTATACATTTCTATTATGTATGGCTATGTGAGTTAATATTGAATGTGCTATGATTTTGTTGATTCATATTATTTGTTCTTATTCGAGAGGGATATACTTAATTTTACTAGTGATTTATTGTAAACTGAGAGGTCACTTGAACTTTATTGTGTGTTAAGATGTATTGATAACCATTATCGAGTAAGGTTGAGAGGATAAGTTTGAATTAGTATGTGTAGGATAAGGCTGAGAGACGAATTCACTTGAATGAATATCATTTGAAACTATCCCAACCAAAAGTGAAGTTTGTATGCAAATGATTTACTTTAGCCTTGTAGTATAGAGTGATAGAACCTTAGAAACAACATATAAACCTATTTATAAAAATATGTTTGTCTTTCTCATTCCTCACTTTTCCAAATTAAACTGACAAATTTATAAAAAAAGTATAACGACACTTATTTTTTGGCATTACGTATTTCAATAAACTCTATCTACTTTTACAAAATTTCATATTTACTTTTTGTATGAAGTAGTTTAGATTAAGCATGATAATTTAATCACTTTTCTTGTGAATCGACCATTAAGCACATAATTGTGTACGAAGGATTAGAAGTTTTTAACTGATTCGAGTTTTGTTTTGTTGGAATCATTTTTTATCCAGTTAGGTTCCATTCTGAAAGTATTTTGTTGTTGAAGTGGAGTTTTTGAGTTTTTAAACTTCAAATTGAAATTTCATCTATATATATTGATGGGAAAATTCGAGAAGAGGAAGAGAAGATCGCAGAGAGATTGCAAGAAAATTAGAGGAGATACACGAATTCACCCTTGAAATTAGGGCTACGTCCTGCAAAGAGGTTCCACTATATCGTTTAGGTTTACAGCCGCCACACAGATTACATCTGAAAATAAGCTATAAATAGCCTCTCCCAAACGGGTTCAAAATTCGAACAAAATAGAGAAAAAAACATAATCTGAACCACACGGGCCGGCTAAACAAAAACCCAAAACCCTTCTAGATTTCGGGACCGTCGGGGGGCGGGGCCCTCCGAAACCCCCCCCCCCCCCCCCCCTTCATTCATATGCCAGCAGCACAGATAATTGGGTAATACTCAGATTCCCCTAAGCTCACGTGGGCGAACCCGGTGTGAGAAACAAGGGGTCCTGAAGTATTCACCAACTCCAATATTCTCCCACTTGATTGATACTTCACACCAATGAGAGTCTTGCCAGTAATATTCTTCTTCAATTTGACAACAGTAGAGCACCACTCGAACTTTGCACATGTAACTGCTTTAGTCAGAAAATCAGAACTATTCTCTGTTGTATCAACCTTTTCAAGCTGAACCTCTTTCTTTTCCAGCTTTTTCCGAATAAAATGGTATTTGATATCAATATGCTTTGTGCTTAAGTGAAATGCGAGATTCTTAGCTAACTGAATAGCACCTTGATTATCACATCTCACATCTATAACACCTTGCTCAATTTCGAGCTCCAAGCACAACCGTCGTAGCCATATGGCCTCTTTTGCAGCATGAGTAAGAGCCATATATTCAGCTTTTGTAGAAGAAAGTGCTACCACGCTTTGTCTCTTGCTCATCCAACTTAGTGCAGCCTCAAATAATGTAAAAATATATCCGTTAGTGGACCGTCTACTATCAATGTCTCCACCCCAATCAGCATCTACATGGCCCACAATATCAAGCATCTTTCCTTTCCTTGTACATTCAAAACACAACGAAAAATTTGAAGTTCCACGAAGGTACTTGAAAACTCTCTTGATAGCATTCTAATATTCCCTACCTGGGTTAGACATATATCGACTCAAGACTCTCACTGCTTGGGCTATATCTGGACGCGTGCACACCATGGCATACATCAAGCTGCCCATTGCACTTGCATATGGCACACGATCCATCTCTTCGGCTTCTTCATCCGTCTTCGAGCATTGCTCTGTAGAAAGTTTGATTCATAGAGACATAGGAGTACCCACTGACTTGCAGTCCGACATGTTAAATTTTTTCAACACTTCTTTTATGTACTTCTCCTGTCCTAGCCACAACTTTCTTTTCTGACGATCCCTTCTAATCTGCATACCCAAAATAAAATTCGCCGACCTCAAGTCTTTCATCTCAAACTTCTTGGTCAACAAACACTTCACAGAATTCACCATCTTCATACTGTTTCCAATCAGTAACATGTCATCCAGTGTAAGAATGACAAACTAATCTCCAACTCTCTTCACATAAACACAATGATCAGAATCTGAGCGTACAAACTTAAGCTCTAGCATGTATGTATCAAACTTCTGGTACCACATCCTTGGCGATTGCTTCAATCCATACAAAGACTTTTTCAATTTGCACACTAGCTTCTCTTTACCTTGAACTTCAAAACCTTCTGGTTGCCTCATATATATCTCTTCCTCCAAGTCTCCATGAAGGAATGCCATCTTCACATCCATCTGTTCTATCTCAATTTCACCACGGGAGAGAAAATCTCATCATAGTCGACTCCCTCAACCTGAGAGTACTCTTTAACTACCAGTCTCGTCTTGTACTTCTCCACAGTCCCATCCGGTTTTAGCTTTCGCTTGAATATCCATTTGCAACCAATTGCCTTTCTATCCTTAGGCAATTTGCACAAGCTCCATATTTCATTATTATCTAGTGACTGCATCTCATCTGTCATAGCAAGTTCCCACTGATTGGCATCATCCATAGACCTTGCATCTTTTACAGAACTAGGTTCTTCTCCGATGATGCTCAAAGCATGAAACGAACTCAGAGCACTAAGAGAGTATATCAGAGGTGCTCTTTTTTCTCGTGTCGATCTCCTGAGAACTGATATGGTAGTACAAATATCTGGGTCTTCATCTGAATCTGCATCTTTAACTTCATTAACCGAGTCCTCTTGATCCGATTCTAGAACAGACTCAATTGAAGTATCTTGTGTATCCACCTCTGAAGTTTCAGAATCAGAATCTTCTTCAAGCACTACCACTTTCTTAGGTTCATCACCTTTCTGAACTTCAACTTGGAAACGTGATTCACGGAAAACATCTCTGCTGTAGACAATAGTCCTTGACTTTGGATTCCACAGTTTGTAACCCTTGACTCCTTTCTTATATCCGACAAATATATTCTTCTCAAACTTACTGTCAAGCTTACCCCACTTTTTTCTTGGGTATATGAACATATGCGTCACATTCGAACACCCGAACATGAGACAAATTTGGTTTCTTCCCAAACATTATCTCATAAGGCGTCTGATCCTTCACTGATGAGGTCGGTGAGCGATTCTTCGGGTAATTTGCTGTGGCTACAGCTTCTGTCAAGAATTCTTGCCCCAATTCAGCCCAACTCAGCATACATCTGACCTTCTCTATGAGTGACCGATTTAACCTTTCAGCTACTCCATTCTACTCAGGTGTATATGAAGTTGTCTTCTGCCTTGCAATACCATTGTCCACGTAGAACTGCTCAAACTTATCTGAACAAAATTCACCTCCATTATATGTACGAAGGACATTGATCTTGCTACTCAGTTGGTTTTTCACCAAAACTTTAAATTCTTGAAACTTATCGAATACATCTGACTTATTTTTTATAAAATAAATCCAACTGTATCTCGAAAAATCATCTATAAAAGAGACATAGTACATGGACCCTCCAATAGATGGAGTCGGAGTTGGTTCACATCACTATGGATCAGTTCGAGAATCTTTGTTGCTCTTGAACCAGTGTGTTGAAAACTGACTCGGTTCTATTTTTCATGGAGGCAATATTCACAGAACCCGAAGCCCATAGAACAATCCGGAACTTCTTCTACCATCTGAGTTGATGTTATGGTAGAAAGTTCTTTTTCACTGATATGGCCTAATCTCTGATGCCACAACATAAATGTGATGTCTTCATCTTTAGCCTCTTCAAAAATAAATATGCAGCCAACAGATATAGTCTCTCCGAGCAACTTATACAATGTGCCATAGCGAACCTCTCGCGCAATCATAATAGACCATCTGATCATCTTGCATGAATTCTTGTCGCAACTGAATATAACACCTGAATCAGTCATTGTACCAACAGATAATAAACTCCTGCTCATAAGTGGTATATGCATCACATCTGGTAGAGTCTTCACCGTGCCATCATTCATCCTCAGCTTCACCCCTGCCACGTCCAATAATCTGAATCGCAGTGTCATCTCCGAGCATGACATCCCCATCATTATACTCATCATATTCATAAAACCAGTGTCTATGAGGTGTGATGTGGTATGAAGCACCAGTATCGATGAACCAGACATCCTTATCTGACAGTGCCATACATGCAGAAGCCACATACATATCTCCTGCCTCAGTCTCCTTTTTGTCCAAGGTTGACTCAGCTTCTTTCTTGTGAACCGGCTTATTTTTGCAATCCCACTTCAGATGGCCCCACTCATGACATCTCCAGCATTGCACCTTTTTATCTCTACTCTTCGAACGTCCACGAGATTTGAATCTGGACCCTCTCTGATTTTGATTCATTTCTGATTGCCTTCCTCTAATCGTCAGCGCCTCTTTACCAGAAGTTGCCGATCACTTTTTTCGTATTTCTTCTGATAATAAGGCAGCACACACACTTTCATACGAAATGTCTTTATCCCCGTCATCAATCACGACAATCAGATTGTCCCATGAATTCGACAGCGAATAGAGCAATGTTATTGTCTTATCATCATCTTAAAACTTAACACCGATCGATACAAGTTGACTGATCACCGTGTTAAAATTATAAAGATGAGTAGAGAAAGAGTCACTCTCATGCATCCGAAGATTGTACAATTTTTTTCTCAGAAATAATTTGTTAACCAGGGACTTACTTTGATATAGGGATTTCAACTTTCTCCACAAATCTCTGGCTGTAGGTTCGTTCATCACATTCGTAAGAATTGAATCTGCGAGACAAAGGCGAATCAAACCATTCGCCTTTCTATCGATCTGATCCCACTTTTCAATCGCCTTTGGATCTGTCTGACTGGAGGAGGCCCCATCCGCGACCTTCGCCGCCTCCATGCCTAGCCTCTCTTTCTCGATTGCCGTCCAAAGATCTCGATCACAGATGGGATCTTCCATCTTCATCTTTCAGAGATCAAATCGTGTTCCATCAAATTTTTCTATCTCGATTCACGACCCTCCTGACATTTCGAATAAATCCTAATTCCTCGAATAACATGACTCTGATACCAATTGATGGGAAAATTCGAGAAGAGGAAGAGAAGATCGCAGAGAGATTGCAAGAAAATTAGAGGAGACACACGAATTTATCCAGGTTCACCCTTGAGATTAGGGCTACGTCCTGCAAAGAAATTTCACTATATCGTTTAGGTTTACAACCGCCACACAGATTACATCTGAAAAATAAGTTATAAATACCTCTCCCAAATAGGTTCAAAATCCGAACAAAACAAAAAAAATATAATCTAAATCACACGGGCCGACTAAATAAAAGCCCAAAATTCGTCTAGGTTTCGGGGGCGCTGCCCCTAAGCGGGACCATCGTCGGGGGACGGAGCCCCCCGAACCTCCCTTTCGTTCGTACGCCAGTAGCACAGGTAATTGGGTAATACTCAGATTCCCCTAAGCTCATGTGGGCGAACCCGTTATGAGAAACAAGGGGTTACTTCTGAATTCGATATCTGCACTCAATTTTTTCATACCCCAATTTACACAATTTCACCTTATTTCATTTACAATTCACACAAACTCTAAATTAGTTGCATAAATAGCTGAGAAATTTCATATATATATATATATATATATATATATATATATATGAAATCTTATTTAGACAAATACCAATAAGTCAGACTAAAAATATAACAACAAGTCTAAATAAAACTAGAGTTGCAATATAAGAAATATAAATTTGTTAATTCAAAATATATTTTAACAAGTATCATTAATAATTTAGTTGAAAATGATTAGATCTAATCAGAATAATTGAATAGTTATCTCGTGAAATAAAAGGCAAAACTTGATATGAGCTCCGATACAGCAATCCTAGCTCCAGTGCTCAAAAGCAATGGTTAGACATCAATAACTAAGGTTAGGACATCACTGAAAAAAAAATCTATTATCAGATACGTGACGCGAGACGATTTTATCGAATTAGTTAAGTTTAATAATGAGTCAACTTTTAATTTATGAACAATATACATAATTATAAGACATTAATACTACTTCAAATATGGAGAATTGATATGAATTTTTAGATTCAGACCAAGAGATGAGGTAGTCATTTAGACCCTTTTTCACAACTCCCGTGAGAAAAATTAGGGAATAAAAAATAATTCAATTGTAGTCTCTCTGATCCATAGCGATGAGTGGGTCTGATTTGGGTCATGTGATTTTTAGATAAGAATGGCTAATAAGCAATTTTTTGGTGAATTTAAAAACTTTCAAATTTTACATGTTTTTTTGTCTTGGAGCCCTATGTTTTCATTGATTTTGTATATATGATAAGATTATGTAATATTTTATTATATAAATAATTTATTTTGTGTTTTAATATAAGCATGTTTATTGACAAACTTTTAATAATTAGAAAGTTTTAATTATATTAGAAGATGTTCAAAATATAAAATAAAGAAAACATGGGCGTTATAAAACTCTATTTGTGCCATCACTAATTCCGAGTACAACAAACGATAGTGATGAATAATTAGTTTTCTAAATCAAAATTATTCATAACTATAGGTATTTATACTTGTAATTCCACTTTTCGATCTCACAAAGATAATTATTTTTTATTAAATATCATTTGGATTGATTCATTTTTTTTCGTTTACACCACATTTTTTGGGGTGGCTTGTGATAATGAAAAGAAATAATCACTCTAAAATCGTTTTGAAAATAAATTACCCTAAAACCAAATAAAAACACCAAGTTTAATGGACTAATTTTTTTGTGGTTTCTTATTTCAGTATGAAAATATTTTTAAAAAATAAAATAAAAATTCAATATAACTTTATTTAATGTCGTAACTAAAGTGTAAAAGTTAAGGCCAATCTTAACTGTAACACATAATAAAACATTAAATGACTTATACTATTATTTCAATAGTATATGCTCTATTGATTTTTCCTTTTTGACGGGCGCTAATTTTTTCGACCCGCGCAGTGCTTTTACGATAAAATGCTGACCGATAATTTTAAGAATGGAACTTGACGCTAAAATAGCATCGTAAAATCTAAGTATATCCCAATATTAAAATTTTACTCATTTTTTGGTCGGATATATCTCTTATATCAATCAATTTTTGTCTCAGGGGTGAAAATATTTCGGATTAGGAATGAAAATATTTCGAATCAATCCAAGAAAAATTTAAAAAAATCGAATCAATCCAAGAAAAATTTAAAAAAATCCTAAAATTATTCTAAAAATTTAAAGTCACCCTTTAACGTATCCATTTTTTCAGATAATTTTTAAGACCTTACTTTTGTATAATTATATTTAAATATATATAATATATAAAAATTATCATATAATATATATTAATTTCATGTTAAAGATATACTACTAAAAATTTAAAATTAAAGTTTGATAATGTGATAAAAAAGTATGAAATTTTATAAAAAATATTATATCTATAATAAAAAATTAATAACATATGAATTAATTATATAAATAAAAGGTGAGCTCCATTGGTCCTTAAGATTTTTCCAATGGACCTTAATTTTAATGGATAAATTTTAATTTATTAAAAATTATCTAAATCATATTTGTGTCGCTATTTTTTAATTTTATTTCGATGGAATATATTTTTGGAATGGGGTCGAATTTTTCTTTCATCCTTAAAAGTTTACCATTTTCTAACATTAAAAAAAATTAACTTTTTCTTTGGTTTTCTTTACACCAGTGGAAATAATTTTTTTATTTTGCTCGGCCTCTTTAACAAACAGCAACAACCCAACAACTCCCAAGCCCTTAAACCCTCTTCTAAAAGCGACAAATAAATAAAAAAAAATTGGAGAGAGAGAGAACGAGCAAAAACAAAAAGGAAAGCTCACTTCCTTCTCATCTGCTCTAGAACGAAGTGCTCGAAACAGTGAAGGCAAGAACCCTTGCTTCTCCAATTTCCTTAGTCTTTTTCGGGTTTGTGAATGCTTATTCTTTTTCTCAATTCGTTCTCTTCCTCGGCATTTTGCAGATGTAATATTTTCTGGTCTCTGTTTTCTTTTTGTTTTGGTGGTTAATTTCAAGAACTATGAGTTCTGCGTTTACATTTTGTGTGTCTTTTTGGATCCTTTTTTGGGATGCAATTTAACATTTCGTTGTTCTGTTTGATGTATGATTTTTAGGTCTATAAGCTTCGCAAATTACTCGGATGAGATTAAGAAAAGATGGAAATTTTGGGCGTTTTTCCTGCTGTCAGATGATGTAGATTGCGAATGCGTGAAACTTTCTGAAGATTTTAACTTTTTATCCTTAGACCGCGCCCTGAAATTGCAGGAGAACTGAGAAATCAGTAATGGCGATGAATACGGCGAGTTTTGCATCACTGGATAGTCGATTCTCTGTTGGAGTTTCCGCGATTCGCGACACGAGGGTTTCATTGGAGAAGCGGTTATATAAATGTGGATTGACAAAGGGAATGCTCTTTCAGGGTCGGAGAGAAGGTCACTGCTCTGCTGGTTTCAGATGTGATGCCAGTTCTCGTGGTGTCGGTTCTCATAGCAATAAAGAGCCGTTCTTGCATCTGTACCCTGAGGTATCCCTGCTGAGGGAGAGGAATGAGGCTGTTATTGACCCTAGGAATGACAAGTCGGTTGGCGGTGCCAGCATCATTGAGAAGCTAAATGACTCATCTGGCCCGACTAATTACAATGAAGCGAAGATCAAGGTCATTGGCGTTGGTGGCGGGGGCTCCAATGCTGTCAATAGAATGATCGAGAGTTCCATGCAAGGCGTGGAGTTTTGGATCGTGAACACTGATGTTCAGGCAATGAGGATGTCCCCTGTCTACCCTGAGAACCGCTTGCAAATTGGCCAAGAGCTGACTAGGGGACTGGGTGCTGGGGGAAACCCAGAGATAGGCATGAATGCTGCTAGAGAAAGTAAAGAATCGATTGAGGCAGCACTCTCTGGTGCAGACATGGTTTTTGTGACGGTACGGCATTCATCCATAATGTCCAGAGCTTGGGATTCCTATGGATTTTTTTTTTTTTGGAGAGGAGGATTTCCTTTGGATTGTATCCATAATGTTTTGTGAACTTCTAGGTTCATAAACTCTTGGTGACTGACTCATAACTCTCCCAAATTTTTTGATTGATAAACTAGCTCTATCATCTTTTGGATTGAGAAAACTGGTGGATGCTGTCTCAAATAATATACATGTTCTTGTGAATCTCAAGCACTCCCATTCACGGTGGCAATTTTTCATGCTTACTGCTTATCTTGTCAAATGAAAGGCATGTCGACCATAATGACTGTCTGCTGATGTCAATTTTCCTGGCATTTTATAGCTTGTTTAGCTCTTTTCATATGATTATCTTGACGTCTATGTCTCTTTATCAACTAATTTGTTTCTATTTTCTCCAGTTACTTTACTATGTTTATTAGCACAACAATCATATCAAAGAATTGTAGAAGATTTGTGACATTTCGAATATCTGATTCGTTGAGTCTTCATGTTAAGTACTATTTCGAAGTAACCTTGTATTACAAGATGGTTCCCTTCACCTTTACAACTTTCTGCATCATATAAAATCACAGTATCATGTTTGCAACTCTAAAAAGATGTCATTTGCTGTTAGATCCCATTACTCCCTATATCAAGTAATATCTTCTTATCTTTGCCTTGTTCTTTAAGATCTTTCTCTTATTTTGCATAGTTCTTTTTGCGGTATAATAGTCGAGCATTTTGAATTTGCTTTCTTTTCCTTCTTATTCGTTGATCTGTTCACCTTACGTGTTCTTCCTTTTAACTTGTTTCTGTTGGACTATCACTATATACTGAATGAAATTGGTTGTGTATGTTGTAATTTTTCTAGTGCTCAATATAGTTGGAGACAGACTTGAGTAAGATAAACTTGTTGCCTACCCATTTTACTTTTTCTTCAGGCTGGAATGGGTGGGGGAACTGGAAGTGGTGGTGCTCCAGAAATTGCAGGAATTGCAAAGTCAATGGGTATTTTGACTGTTGGTATAGTGACAACCCCTTTCTCATTTGAAGGACGAAGACGAGCTGTTCAGGCTCAGGAAGGTGTTGCAGCTTTGAGAAACAACGTTGATACGCTCATAGTCATCCCAAATGATAAGTTATTGACTGCTGTGTCTCCAAATACCCCTGTTACAGAAGCATTTAACTTGGCAGATGATATTCTAAGGCAAGGTGTTAGAGGCATCTCTGATATAATCACGGTAATATGGCTATGGGGAATGTTATATGTGATTACCATATAAACATATACTCCTGCATCATATGTACCAATCTACATATTTTGGTCGTTTATTGCATTTGCTTTGATTTCTTGATCGCATGAAGTGTTGACAATTGATATTATTTTTCAAGGGTATGCTTATAATTGATATTAAAATAATGCAACATATGTTTAATATTTTTCTTAATTGGTAACAAATGATCATTGTCTTCTAAAAAATGGTATATAAACTTCTGTATTTAACTTCTTTTATATTTCCATCATTTTGTTTATTAGCTTTTACTGTGCTACAAACCCATAATTTATGGATATGTCTTAGTTGTAGACTTGTTGTATCTGACACTCGTTACTCTTCTCAATTTCAGGTTCCAGGCTTGGTGAATGTGGATTTCGCTGATGTTCGCGCCATCATGGCAGATGCTGGCTCATCTTTATTGGGTATAGGTACTGCTACAGGTAATCTTAAAGGGAAACTCCACCCTCATACTTTCGTTTTATTTTCTCCAAACTTGTACAATTTTCTATCTTTAAATACAGATGGATGGTTAGAGGACTCCTAGTCATCCTTTTCCTCTTCAAAAAAGTAACAAATTTAACTCTTCTTTCACCTGTCTAAAATTAAAGCCTAAGTAAATGCATTTATGTACTAAAGTTGTATCTTCCTACCTGCTCATCAATTTTTGTTTCAATGGGATGATTAGTCGAGTAGGATTTCAGCCTAAAATGTTTCAGATCTTTGATAGATTGTCAGGTGTCACTTGACTGAGTTACTTTGGAGGCATGTACATCGGTAAAGAATAGTGGAGGTGGATGTACGTTTCCAAGAAAAAAAGGATAGTGGAGGAACTCCTGTGTGTTTGAAGCCTTAGTGGGAGAATATTACTTTGTCTTTGAAACTTTGTTGGATTCTTGTAGTTTTGCTCATGTTTGAATAAGAATTTTGATCCTTTTACAAATTACGAACTTGTTTGCCTTTCTTTTGTTTTCTACTCCCCTGTCTTTATTAAGATTGGGAGTTGATAGTATGAAGATAAATTTGTTTCTCCTCTAAAAAAAAAAGATAAATTTGTTTATCAAGAGTCATGCATGCTTTTACGTTTTCCTGCTTGATGTTATTTAATATTCCCTCTTTCATTTAATCCTGATTCTCTGTGAAATCAAAATCTATGCGAAGTTTAATTGATTTGAGTTCTTAGCATTGCAGATAGATTAAACTGGGCGACTATTGCATGAAAGAAAAGATGGAAAATCACAAATTTTGATAGCTACAGTCTTACTAGCTCAAGAGTGCCATTTCATTTCTCTGTTAATTACATGATATTAGCATTATGTAGAATTGTTGTATTGTGCTTTTCAAATAAAAAAAAAGCAGAAGAGAACTTTTCGACTTGTTCTAAACTGAGTGGTAATTGAACCATTGTTGATATCCTAAGTTTCTATTGCCAGGTAAAACGAGGGCAAGAGATGCTGCACTAAATGCCATTCAATCGCCATTACTAGATATTGGTATCGAAAGGGCTACAGGGATCGTATGGAATATTACTGGAGGAAATGACCTGACATTGCTTGAGGTGTATCTTTTGGTCCATTTCATCTCCTATCTTCAAACTCTCTTACTTGCACAGCTATGAGATAATCGATCACATAATGCAGATTGATGTATCATATCATGTCCAGATGCATCTCATAACATTTTAATACCTGTTTCAGAGAAATCTAGAATGATTTAAATGAGTGGACAAATCACCACATGATAGATAATATTCTAAATTGGATGGTTCTGTTGGAGGCACACACGCCACTGCTCGTGAACAAAAATGTTCTCTCGGTAGCTACTTACCCACCCATGTTGTCATATCCTTTTTATCTTCAGGTGAATGCAGCAGCTGAAGTTATATATGACCTTGTTGATCCAAATGCAAATTTGATATTTGGAGCGGTTATCGACCAGTCCCTGAGTGGTCAAGTAAGTTGAAATTTCCAGAAATATTCTCTCTATCTGGCTACTTAATGCTTCCTGTTTAGACTGCAATGTAGTTGTTTCCTCTTTCAATTTTTCAGGTAGCATAAAATAAGTTGTTGATGAGGATCATTTATGAATTTGAATCTCATCTATGTATTTGTGTTGGAAATCTAATCAACAGTGTTCAAAGTAAAACTTTGGGATTATAGATAATTAAATTAACATGGTGAAGAACTACACATAAGGAAGCATAATAAGCTGACATATACCCAATTGCTTATTTTCAGGTAAGCATTACAGTGATTGCTACTGGCTTTAGTCGCCAGGATGAAAGTGAAAGTCGAACTTCGCAGGTAAACCCCTTTACATTATGTAAATATGGCTTTACGAGAATGACTTAAACATGAGCTTAACCATAGGGAGCAATAGCGTCCGGAGAAAACCTGGGAATAAATAGACGAATGTCAGCTTCCGTTAATGAAGGCAGCAGCAGCATGGTGGAGATTCCTGAGTTCCTGAGAAGAAAAGGCCGTTCCCGGTTTCCTAGAGCCTAGCGGGTTGTGTTATAAAGATGAATGTGAACCTTGTCCAGTTCTTTGAGTTTATTCTTTCTTGTTGGTGTTAGAAATCCTTATTAATTTAGTACAAAAAATATGTATATGCTCCAGGTCTAGGTTTTTCTCATATGATGTATAATGTTTGAAACAACCCAGCTGCAATGCAATACTGAATTAGGTCATGACTATGTAATAAAATGACAGTGTTTATATTTTCAGGTCGCGCCTTGCAAAATGGACTTGTTATAATGTAAGGTAGTGTTTGTTTCTCAAAAAGATATTGTCCGGAAGAATGTCGTTCATATTTTCTTTGATTGCCAAAACAACTTTTGGTTGAAAAAAAATTATGTATAACTTTGGAGAAACATTTTATGTTTTTTTTATACAAAATAAGTAGTTACTTTGAATTAATTATCTTTTTTTATTAAGTGTATGGTTTTTCCTTCTAACTAAAATTGAATACACACACACATAGTATGGTTCATAAGTAGTAGATAGTTATTATAAACTAATTCTAATATGTATATTTATGCATAACATGTATATGTGCAAATTACATCAACTATTATAATTGTGTTTAATTATGCCATGAGTTGTATAATAATATATGTAATTGTTACCTTTAAGTTATTTTTATCTAAACGAACTAGGATTCTTTTTATAAAATTAAAATTTGATTTTTCATCTATATAACGAACCCCCACTCCAATATTATCAGAAACGAACAGAATTGGTCAGCCAATATGCCAGTGTTATGTTAAAACTCTTTTTTTCATTGAACTAGGGAAAAATTGATTCAATTGGGAAAATCGGCCAACCAATTGAACCAGGTTCAATTCAAAATTTGAAAAAAATATATAAAAAGTTGACAAAATAAGAAAGTTAAAAAAGAAAAAAAGAAAGAAATATAAGGAAGGTTAAAGATAAGAGAAAATGATATGTATAAAATTAAATAGGAATTGAAAGAAAAAAAAGACGAGTATTTAACATTGAATAACATTAAAAAATTATAAAGGGCAGAAATAAAGCAAATAAAAAGAAAAATGTTAAAGAAATAAAAATAATTTAAGATAAAATTTATTAATATAGCATTTATCATCATTAAATAATAAATACTAAATAATAATTATTTATTTTCATTTATATATTAACAACTATTATTTGTCATTATTAAAATTTTTAATAAATACAAAATACATCAAAGTTAAAAGAAATTTTTGGCAGATTATTTTTTTCTATATCTATTAATTGAGATATTTTGTAAACGTTTACAAAATCTGTAAGTTAAATATTTTAAATTAATTAATCCAATTTAAACCAGCAAATTTCGTTATGACTAGTTACTGTTGTAATGCTGCCCCAACAAGTGTGAGAATTTTTTAATTTAAACTATCATTTAAAAAGGGTAAATAATATTTGTCTGAGACATATTTTAATAAATTCAGATTGTATTATTTATTTATAATTTTCTTGAATTTATTAAATATTTTTTTAAAAAACTTATTGCTATTTTCATATTATATTCAATTAAATTTCGAGTAATTGCTATATTAAATTTCATAAATTGATATTAATATAGTTAAAACAAATCTACATATGTATTCCTGGTAATGAACTAAAACTTAACTCATTATATTTAAAAAAATTCATGATCTAAATGGGTAGTTTTCGACTCAAAAGTTGAAATGTTTGAAAGATAATAAATGACAATGTAGTCAATGTGGTCTCTCCCATGTTTTTAAATTTTTTAGAGAAAATGCAAATTATAAGACATATGTGGAATTTTTTAATAGTGGGAGTAGCGTGATGGAGGTCTTTCATCACAATACATGAAAGATGATCTCATGAGAAATTTTGATTCGTAATAAAATAATACACAATATATGAAAAGTCATAAGACGAGATATGATTTTCAAATTGAAAATGATATGCAATTAATTTTGTTTAAAAATAATAATAGAATGGTGTGATCGTCATAACTAAGGATTTAGTCATTAAGATATAGTACTATAAGATTTGCTAATTATGAATGTCAACATCATATAACTTAATGGAATAATTAAGTTGGTGACTAATAGTTATTTGTACAACCAGAGTCTTCAAGGTCAAAGTGGCTGAAGAAGAAGACCATGTGATAGTATATCAGACATATCTTGGTATCTTAAAGTAGTAGTTAATGAGGCATAGTGGAGTTTGATTTGTATGTAAGAATATTTTGTGAGACAAAACTATTCTAAGGCGAGAATAGATGTTATATATTACTATCGTCTATGCATCACAATAGATGCAAGAAAAGAATTTTTTGAATGCAATAAGAAATATTGGGATAAGGCTTTGTTGTTGTATGATCCATGTGGAATGGCGTCGTATGATCCATGTAGCGACCCCACCTAGTGGGATAAGGCTTTGTTGTTGTTGTTGTAATAAGAAATATGTGGTCCCACTCGATATGGTTAAAGTTTTTTAGCGGAGACAACTATGAGTTACATATAAAGTATTTCCACTTAGTCTATAGTATTAACACTTAGTTGTGAGTAACAAGAAGTTTAAGCTTAGGTCATGTTCGAAAATAGGGATGTAAAAGTCACATATTAATTCTTAGTAAAGTATGGGGACAAGCTATACTTGAGAAGGGTAATGTGCATGTTAATGGGATATTGTAATAAGTCCAAAGGACATATATTCCACATAGAGAACTCACATCGAATTGAGATGCTACATTTCTAGAAAATGAAAAAGATAATGTATAAAAAGGGTGATGATCATTTAGTGATTTTATGAGATGGTGAAGTCTAATTAACTTCGAAAATGCACTATACCACCAACAATAGGAGTTGATAGTGTGTATGATATTATACATTTAAAAGTAGTGGAGTAACCCATCATTTTCACGAGTATAATCAGGCAACAAAAGACCATAAACAAATCTTGAACAATTGAATGTATTGCACGAGTGCGAGGTTTTCGTGTTACTCCCACTACAAGAAAATTGGGATTTTTTGACGGGCAGTTTCCGATGGATAGAAATTTGTCGTAATTTGCGACGGATAGCGATCCGTCGAAATTTTCGACGGCCACAACCGTAAAAAATAAAAATAATAAATTATGTAATTCGTTATATTATTATTTTATTTTTCAACGATTAGGAACGTCAAAATTTTTTACGGATATCTATCCGTCGTAATTTTCGATGATCTTGACCGTCAGTAAATGTAAAATAATATATTATAAGGAGTATTTTATTAATATAATTAGCGATAGTTTAAACCATCATATTTTTTTACGGTTTTGACCGTCGGTAAATGAAAAGTAATATAATATAAGGAGTATTTAATTAATATAATTAGCGACAGTCCAAACCGTCGTAATTTCTGACGGTCCGGACCGTCGATAATAATTAGCGACAGTTCAAACCATCAGTAAACTAAAAAATATATATTATATATAACTAAATATAGTATTTTACTTTTATAATTAAATATTTTTTTACGGTCACGACCGTCGGTAAATAAAAAGTAATATAATATAAGGAGTATTTTATTAATATAATTAGTGATAGTTCGAACCATCATAATTTTCGATGATCCGGACCATCGGTAATAATTAGTGATAGTTCAAACCGTCGGTAAACTAAAATATATATATTATATATAATTAAATATAGTATTTTTTATAATTAAATATTTTTTTACGGTCATGACCGTCGGTAACTTTAAAAATAAATATTTACTAAGTTTCTGATAGTCATAGTCATCGGTAATTAAAATTTCACTATCCCGTCGCTTCTTTTTTCGTTTTCCCGCTTTCTCATCTTTCCACCTATATATATAATCTTTCTCCTATTAATTTCTTTCCCCCTCTCCTCTCTCTCCCTCTCCCTGTCCTTCTCCTTGCCGGCGAGCCTCTCCTGACCGGACGACCCCTCTTCCTGTCCTTCTCCTTGCCGGCGAGCCTCTCCCGACCGGACGACGAGCCCTCTCGCCGGCGACCCTCTCCCTCTGGCAACCCTCTCCCTCTGGCAACCCTCTCTCCCCTCTCTCTCTCTCCAGCCCGGACCGCCAGGCCACCAGATTCAGCCGCGGCCCAACGGCGGGATCCAGTCGCAGCGTGCTGGCGATCGGATCCGGCCGCGGCCCAGTGGCGGGATCCAGTCGGGGCGCGCTAGCGGCCGGATCCGCGGGAGGTCGGATCCAGTCGCGCCGGTGGCCGAATCTGGTCACTGGTGGCCGGCTATTTTTTATATTAAAAAAATTCATTGCGACAGTTTTGATCGCCGAAAGTTTCGACAATCGCGATGACCGTCGGAAGTTTCGACAGTTGCTATTGCCAAAACTTTCGACGGTCAGTCATGACTATCGAAAGTTTCGACGGTCATCGCGACCATCGAAAATATCGGCGGTGACCGTCGAAACTTTCGACGGTTCGCGACCGCCGAAAGTTTTGACGGTCGTGACCGCCTGACTTCCGCCGGAACTTTTGACATTTTTTCCCAACCGTCAAAAATCGATTTGCGACGATCATTTTTCGGACGAATTGATTCCGTCAAAAAATTTGTCGAAAATTATCATTTTCGACGGTTTTGAGGAAATTATAGACGGTTTCGACCATCTGTAATTGTTATCTTTCTTGTAGTGTCCGTTGATGTTGATGTAGAAGATTGTACATATTATTAGGAAAAAAGACTGAACTGATAGTTGCGAAATTATCTTCTTTTTCTTTTTTAATGCGCACAATAATAATGGGATGATGACAATAATATAAAAGAATTAAATTAGACCAAAGATGCAAAAGATTAACGTGAAAAATCTCTCAACGCGAGAGAAAAAAACCACGGAAGCAAAGAGCAAATATTCCATTATAAAATAATAGTATGTTACAAAATATCTTCTCTGAACTATGCAAAGAAATACAAAAATAATCTCAAGAATCAATCTTGGATGCCACAAAATTAATGTCTCTCGAAATTAAGGATAGAAGTCAGAACGATCTCACATGAATATGTGAAATAGATGAGAAGATTGCTGAGAAGTAATGCCTGAAGTTTTGTTAATAACGGATGAGAACTTGTTCCTAAAATGAACCTCGAAGTTTTCTTTCTCTCTCTTCTCTTTCTCTCTCCTCTCTCGGTGGAAATTCACGGCCGAAGAAAGAATGCTTTCTTTCTTTTCTCTCATGAAGTTTCATTCCACGGTGCATGATAAACGTATGCATCTTCATCCTTTTAGAGATGCATGATAACCAACTCCATGTATGACTGTTTGGACGTTTCAACTCGAATTCATTTTGTTTTTCTTTTGCTACTCGA
This sequence comes from Pontederia crassipes, assembly GCA_030549335.1. Classification (NCBI taxonomy): domain Eukaryota; kingdom Viridiplantae; phylum Streptophyta; class Magnoliopsida; order Commelinales; family Pontederiaceae; genus Pontederia; species Pontederia crassipes. The sequence goes on from CM060190.1 coordinate 47,160,591, forward strand.
AATCGGACGCGCATAACAATAATCGCCCAACAAACTCCCCCTTCTTGTTTATGCGAAGGAATCCACCACGCCTGCATGCTCCCTGCAAAACTTAGTTTTCTCTCTCGGTAGAGGCTTCGTCATTATATCTGACGTATTCTTGTCAGTATGGATCTTTCAAAGAAAGAATTTCTTTTTCTTCATTTCATTACGAATCCAATGATATCGGACATCAATGTGCTTGAACTTAGAGTAGAAACTAGAATGCTTACTCAGATATATCGCACTCTGATTATCGCAGTGGATAATGTACTTCTCTTGCGTCAAACCTAAATCCCTCAGAAATTATCTTATCCACAGAATTTCCTTACCTGCTTCAGTAGTTGCAATATATTCTACTTCAGTCATTGATAGTACAACACACTTCTGTAGCTTAGATTGCCATCAATCTACCACTCCTGCGAATGTCATCAAGTAACCAAAAGTTGACTTTCGACTTTCAATGTCTCCTGCCATGTCAGTGTTAGTAAATTCCTCTAACACTGGCTCGAGGTTCTTAAAACATAAACATATCTTAGACGTCCCTCGAAAATATCTAAGAATCCACTTGACTGCATCACAATACCCTCTATCAGGATTTCAAAGGAATCAGCTCATCACATCAACTGCATATGCTATGTCTGGTCTTGTGCAAATCATTGCATACATCAGACTGTCAACTGCAGATGCGTATAGAATGTTCTTCATCTTCTGTTTCTCGATTTTGTTCCTCGGACACTGTCTAGAATTCAACTTGAAGTGATCTGCAAGTGGTGATGTAACTGCCTTTGCGTTCATCATGTTGAACCTCTCCAAGACTTTATCGATGTACGTTTCTTGAGATAACCACAGCTTGCACTACTCTAGGTCACGAGTGATCCTTATGCCAAAGATATTCTTTGTTGTGCCTAGGTCATTTATGAAAAAGACTCGACTTTTGTTTTAACTTGTCAATCTTGCTTTTATCTTAACTTACAATAAGCATGTCATCAACATATAACAATAGGATAATAAAGTCATAATGTGAAAATATTTCACAAAGACACAATGATCTGATTTTGTCTTATTGTATCCTTGTTGCGTCATGAACAACTCAAACTTCTTGTACCACTGATGAGGTGACTGTTTGAGTCCATACAAGCTTTTCTGTAATTTACACACTAGATTTTCTTTTCCTTTCTCTCGGAAACCCTCTGACTGTTTCATGTAAATTTCTTCTTCTAAATCATCATGGAGAAAAGTTGTTTGACGTCTAACTATTGAATTTTCAAGTCCTTGGTAGCAACTAATCCAACAACCATTCGAATTGATGATATTTTTACCACTGGTGAGAATATCTCGTCAAAATCAATTCATTTCTTCTGACCGAACCTCTTGACAACTAACCTTGCCTTATATCTTGGGTGTGGATTATTATCTTCGCTCTTTAATCGAAACACCCACTTGTTCTTGAGTGTCCTCTTCCCTTTTGGAAGTTTCATCAGTTTGTAAGTGTTGTTCTTATCAGAGATTACTTCTTGTTCTGCAATAGCTTTCATCCACTCACCCTTCTGCTCATGTGACAAGACTTCTTGATAACATATTAGTTCTCCTCCTTCAGTTAATAACATGTACTCTATCGGAGACTACCGCTTTGACTCTTGTTTTTGTCTGTTCGATCTTCTCAATTGAGACTCTTGCACTGGTGCATCATGCTCGACATGTGACTTATCATCATTGTCTTGAATATCCAAAAATATATTTGAATTATGTGAGCTGCTATCACTGCTACTATCATCTTGATTGATCAGCTTCTATCGGTGCGTTAATTGAACTCGGTTCAGCTAGATAATCAGTGAAGGTAGTTGGCTCTTTGTCCTCTGACATATCTTCAATTGTTTGGTGTTCCATGAATACAACATATCTACTTCTGATAACCTTATTGTTAATAGGATCCCTGTAGCCAAATTCTTCACCTCCATATCCGAGGAAGATACATTTTTTTGATTTACTGTCAAGTTTTGACCGCTCATCATTGGGGATGTGAACAAATGCTCTGCAGTCGAACACTCTGAGATGCTCATACGAAAACATCCTTCCTTGACTAGACTTTTAGAGGTATGTCCCCATCCAGAAATACTGATGGTGAGTGGTTGATCAGTTCAACTGTAATCATCATTGCTTCACCCCAAAATCCCTTCGATGGCTTAGCATGTAGAAGCATACATCTGATACATTCATCAAATCTTCTATTCATTCTCTCAACAGCACAATTTTGCTAAGGAGTCTTGGGAACTGCCTTCTCAAGCTTGATGCCATGGGTACCGTAGTATTCTCCAAAAATTTCTCTGTATTCATCGTCATTGTCTGTCCAAATACACTTGAGCTTCTTGTCAATTTCTCTTTCGACTTTGGCATGAAACTTATTGAACTTTACCAATACCTGATATTTGTGTGTTATAAAAAAGACCAAACTCTTCTAGAATGGTCATCAATAAATGTAACAAAATAAAGAGCACCACCTAGAGTTTTATATCCTTCATATAGCAGACATCGGTATGCACCAAATTAAGTACGTGTGAAATTCTAGATGAATAAGTTCTATTAAATGTAACTCTAGTCTGCTTACCAGCCAAACAATGAACACATACGTCAAGTGAAGTATCTTTCATACCTGGTAGCAGATTTTGTTGAGTTAATATCTGAAGTCCTTTCTTACCTATGTGATCAAGTCGCTTGTCCCATAACTCAGAGGATAACATCTCTTGAGTCACGTTTATCTTTTCGGTGCAGCGTTGTGCTTCAGTCTTGTAAAAAGTACCATCTTTGTGTCTTTTTGCTAGTAGTAGTGAACCTCTCTTGAGTCTTCACACTCCCCTTTTGAAGTTGCTCTCATAGCCATCACCGTCTAATTTTTCAACTGAAATTAGATTGAGACGGATTTCTAGTATATGCCTCACATCTTTGAGCACAATCTTGCATCTGGTATTGGTCTTCAACTGAATGTCTCCAACGTCAGTAATTTGTGTCTCTGACTTGTTCCACATCTTTACTGACCTAAATGCTTCCTCTTTATATGTTGAGAATACATTTCCGTGAGGGGTAACATGAAACGAAGCTACAATGTCTAAAATCCAAATTGAATCTTGACTCACAATATTGACACCATCTTCTTCTTCTTCTTGAGTAAGAAAGTATAGATCATCTGATGTAGTCACCGCAATGTTGTTTCCACCATTGGCTCTTCTTATCCTTTTCAGTATCTTCATCCCCTTAATGTGATTGATCACATTTTAATTTTCTGCACTCCTTTTTGAAGTGTCCTGACTTGCCACAATGATAACAAGTGACTTCTTTTCTGAACTTCGACTTGCCTCTTGACCTTGATCTATGTGGCTGTGATAGTTTCTCTATTTGCTTCTCCCACGATCTTTCACGATGAATGCCTCTGATTTATTATTGAGACTTTTCTCTTGCCTTCTCGTTTCTTCATTGAACAAATTATCCTTGATAATTTCTAAAAATAGTTATCCACCTGGAGTAGATTTATTCAAAGAGATAACGAGCGTTTATCAATTATCAGATAATGAGCTCAGTAGCAGTAGTGCTTGGATCTCATATTTAAATACAATTTTTATTGAGGACAACTTGTTAATCGATTTATCTTTTGGGCGTAATAGTTAGAAGAATTATCATTTTTGGCCGAGTTTATCTCACAATTTTAAAGTCAACCATACGATGTTACGACGGGGATCAAATTAAAGGCCGTTCGCACCTATAAATACGTGAAGAATCCGTCGTTCCAATTCGTGCTCTGAAGTTCAGGTTTTCTTCCACGACGAGTCGTGAGTCTGCAGGCTACGACCAAGAGGAGAGAGGTGTGACGGCTGGAAGTTGATCGCGACCCTGATCAAGTCCGAGAGGCTGCCCGACTGTCTGCCCGTGATCCGAAGCTTCGACTTTTATCTATTTGGGTGTAATTCTTCCAATTATTATTATTTTGTTATTATCTCTCCAGAATTTCTAGGATGAACTCCATATTTTTATTTATTTCATGTTAGAAGATTATTATTGAAGGGAAACTATTTGGACCCTATATTATTTATTTTAATCTTTTCTGATCAATTAGTTAATTATGCTTAATGCTTTTAAATTAATTACTTGGATTTTCTGAGTTGAGTAATTATCAGTTTGTGGACTATTTAATTTCATAATTCATTAATTAAATTAATTGATTTTATGTGAAATTAATAATTGACATAAATTTGATAACTAGTGTGTGGAGAATCAAATTTATATGGTCTATTAATCTATACCAGTTTGTGGAGTGATTAATAGTTTAGGATTTTCATATAATGCATCTTAATTTTAATCTTATCTGACGAATACCAATTTGTGGGACTTTAGGTTTGATTAAATTTAATATAGTTTGATTTACTGGATTAAATAGTAGAATTACCAGTTTGTGGACTCTGTGATGTTAATCTTGTAAATTAATAACTTGGGAAAATTTCTAATCCATCTTTAAAGATTAAATTTATCTTTTACGGTTCAAATATTTATCCTGATCTATTTTCATCCTAAGGCCTAACTTCAACATCATTATCTTATCTTTATCTTATTTTCTTTATTTTATTTCATAAAACCTCTTTCCAAAAATTCATGTTTTTCCTCTCTTATTAATTTATAAATCTAGATATTGAATTAATAATATTCCTCGTGGGTTCGACACTCTTACTCCTATTACTATATTACTTGAGCGACTAGTGCACTTGCTAGCGATTTTATTTTGCTACATCATTTCAACGCATCAAGTTTTTGGCGCCGTTGCCGGAGAATATTTTATTAATTAATGTCTGATTTTTATGAATTATTAGGAGATGTAAATAAATTGTAAATAATTCTTTGTAAATATGTATTAATTGTTTTAATTAATTTTTTTTGTGAATAAATTGACATTTTATCTTTTGCAGATAAAGGTCATTTTTTCTTTAGCTTAAGAACAACATCGTCAGGATGTATTTTCTCCCCGTCCTTCGGTAAGCCCCAATCATTGCTGGGATGTCGTTATTATTATGCCCGGGTTTTTTCTAATTTCCTCTTCTTCTCTCCGCTGATATTCTCTTGTTCCCACCGCCACTGACGTTGCCTGTCATCCCTCTACCGATGCCATCGCTGACTTTGCCTGTTGTCGCTCTACGGTCGTCACTATTGTCATCATTCTACTGCCATTGATGCTGCCTGTCGTCACTCTACCTTACTGCAGCGAGCGCTATATTTTTTATTTCACCAATATTTGCAACCACTTTGCTTTCGCCCTAATTTCTCAATTTTTTATGTGCATCTGTCATCGCGGCTCTATTGTTGTTCTCGTCGGAGGAGTTCGTGCAATTTGTAGTACCTCGGTACTTCAAGCAGCAACTTCTCCAACTTTATAGGGCGTATTAATACATGCTTCTTGATCCGATTCATAATATAAAATAATATAAAATATAAAATATAATATAAAATATAATTGAATCTCACCGGGTCTCAACTCTTATATTTTATATTATATAATTGAATCTCACCGATTCATGCTAAAGAGTTGAGACCCGGTGAGATTCAATTATATTATATATTATATTTTATATTTTATATTATTTTATATTATGAATCGGATCAAGAAGCATGTATTAATACGCCCTATAAAGTTGGAGAGGTTGCTGCTTGAAGTACCGAGGTACTACAAATTGCACGAACTCCTCCGACGAGAACAACAATAGAGCCGCGATGACAGATGCACATAAAAAATTGAGAAATTAAGGCGAAAGCAAAGTGGTTGCAAATATTGGTGAAATAAAAAAATATAGCGCCCGCTGCAGTAAGGTAGAGTGACGACAAGCAGCATCAATGGCAGTAGAATGATGACAAACAACGACGACCGTAGAGCGACAACAGGCAAAGTCAGCGATGGCATCGGTAGAGGGATGACAGGCAACATCAGTGGCGGTGGGAACAAGAGAATATCAGCGGAGAGAAGAAGAGGAAATTAGAAAAAACTCGGGCACAATAATAGCGACATCCCAGCAATGATTGGGGCTTACCAAAGGACGGGGAGAAAATACATTCTGACGATGTTGTTCTTAAGCTAAGTGGTTGGAATCTCCAACTTTAATCGTGCAGAACAGAATGTCTCGTTCGAAGGGGGTGGATCATCAAAGACTGCTCATTTCTTGGAGGAGAAAATGCGCTCGATCGGTTCATTTGTTTGGACAAAAAAAACTACTTAGACTCCTCTTAAATAATCGGTCCAAGCGCTTTGCAAGATCCACCATCGATACGCAATCGCACGATTAAAATCAATGCGTCTAACGCTGCTACCAGCAGATGAGGTAGCATGAGCATTATATCCTAATATCATATAGTAGTTTAGTTCTAATTGCATGATAATTAGGACCTTTATATCATAGACCAATAGTTGCAATGGCATCTATCATAGGTTGATAATAAATTGAATTTGCACAATTAAATGAAATTCAACAATCATAGAAGAACCTAGCAATAGCTAAATCAGCTCGGTGAATAGTTTTTTTACCTGCTAAGACACTTCTAATTGAAGGTTGTGCATCGGGAGTAGTTCTAGGAGAAAAAAATTAATTGCACTTATTTCTTTTCCTTTCCCCTTGACTTCCTTTGGATGCATTGTGGCAAGTGCAACTTTCAAATGTTCTCCAAGTCGATACTTGACTTCATAACTCACTTTAGGACAAGACAATGCCTCTCCTTTTTTTTCAACAAGATGTAGTTTCATTCTATATATTCCTCCACCTTTAAATTTTTTTTTACAATACAAGTATTTCAATGATCTTTTTCCCTGTGCATCAAAACAAATTTGACAATACTCCCAATCAGGATCCGTCCTTAATCTTACTGTTTGAGAACTTAGCGGAGCTAATGTAATACTATCGTTTGTAGATTGTGTTTGAGATTGTCCAATAAGTGTTTAAGTTTCACCACAACTACTCCCTCCTGATGCCATTTTTTGAAAAATAACAAATAACTATAATTATATATATAACATTAATTGATAAAAATTTAATTAATAAACGCACTCCCTAATCGTGCATTGGCCGGCCAAGGCGCTCTTTGCCTATGCCTTGGCCGGCCAAGGCGCTCTTTGCTTGTGCCCTGGCCGGCCAAGGCGCCACTAGGCACTGGACGCCTTGGCCAGCCAAGGCGCTGCCAGGTCAGGGCACCTGACGACGGCTTGGCTGGCCAGGGCATGCACTGGCGGCGCCAGGGCCGGCCAGGGCATGCCCTGGCGACGCCTTGACCAGCCAAGGCGCCGCTAGGCGTCTAGGGCACGCCCCGGCCAGCCAAGGCGTGTCCTGGACGCCTGGCGACGCCTTGTCCGCCCCGCGTTGGCTGGCCCGCCTTTGTCGGAACGTGAAAGGAAGGGACAAGATCGGCAAGGGAAGGGACAAGATCGATTGACCTAGAATGTCGATCGACTGATCTTTAGGATCGAAGGCAGTCATCATTGGATCGAAGTCAAATGCCGAATGCCGAACATTGAAGTGTCGAACGCTGGTCGTCAGTCACCGGATCGAAGGCGTCTCTGGAGTCTGGAACGTGCAGGGCGGCCGCGGGTTGCGAATGACCAAGGTAGGGTTTCACGGATTGAGTTGAGCCGACCGGCCCTAGACTTCAAATGTTTTTTGGTGAACCAGCCGGATCATTGAAAATCGACGGGTCAAGTGGTCAAACCTGAGTTTTGACCGGGTTTGATTGGTTCAACATGGGCCAAAGTGCAATCCGGGTTTGAGTCGACCCATGACCCCTTTCATTGGCCGGACACCGGTCCGACCGGCCGGGCCGGGCCGGGCCGAGTTTCATATCATTGATGCCCCAGTGCTAGGGTGACACTTCCCTTGTCTTCATTCCTAAGCAATCGAATCCTCACCTCATTACAAACTACCGATCAATCGTCCTTTGTAATGTCCTCTATCGCCTTCTCGCTAAAATATTACCGAATGACTATGCCCTATCCACTCATCAACATGCCTTCCTCCCTGGACGTTCAATTCAAGATAACATCTTTATTATTCAGGAATTGGTTCACTCCATTAACTACATCCGCACCAAACACATCCTAATCAAGGTATATACACTACAACAAAATGATCATCTAAGGACGCAAACCTAAGGATGCAATCAATTGCATCATCCAATTTTTAGAAAGCGTCAATTTTTTTGGACACTTGTTTATTGCGTCGTAAAAAAAATTTTAGAGGATTAAGGACATCATTGCAATTTGCATCATAATATTAAATTAGTAAGACGCAATTATTTTAGCGTCTTAGAATTGTTTGAGATTTTAAAGGACACTTTGATATTATGTCCCAAGATAAAAATATTATGACAATACAATGGTCACTTAAAGACACATAAGTATGGACACAATCAGTTGCATCGTCTATTTTTTACAATGTATTAACTTTTTTAGGACACTTGCTTCTTGTGTCATAAATATTTTAACCGATTAAGGATGCAATTATGATTTGCATCCTAATATTTAAATAGTAAGACACACTTATTTTAGCGTCTTGATAGCATTTGAGATTATAAGGACGCTTTGATATTATGTCTCAAGATGAGAATAATATAGCAACAGAATGGTCATCTAAGGACATATAATTACTAACGCAATCAATTGTGTCGTCCATTTTTTAGAATGTGAGCTTTTTTAGGACTCATTTGCGTCCTAATATTAAAGTATTGAAACTCAATTACTTTAATATTTTTGCATTATTTGGGATTATGAGGAGACTTTGATATTGTGTCCCAAAAAAATGAAAATAATCTAACAACACAATGGTCATATAAGGACACATAATTATGAACACAATCAATCGCGTCATTCAATTTTTAGAAGGTGTCAATTTTTTCTAGGATACTTGGTTCTTGCATCATAAATATTTTAAAGGATTAAGGATGTCATTACAATTTGTGTCCTAGTATTAAAATAGTAAAAGATAATTATTTTAGTATCTTTGTATTATATGAGATTATGAGGATGCTTTGATATTGTGTCCCAAGATGAACACAATATAACAACACAATGGTCAACTAAGGAGACATAATTACAACTGCAATTAGATGCAACATATTATTTTAACATATTTTAACAATTTTTAGAATATTACTTTCATAGTTGATTGATTATAAAAAATTCTTAATTTCTTATTAGTTTTCATGTGAACAAGGAGATGAATGAAGAAATCTAGTAGTGGAAAATACTAACTCACATTTCAGTATCTTGAAGGATTTAGATTTGTTATTTCATTTAGCGTCCATGTTTACAATGTAGATACCCTTTTGTGGCATTGATTTGTGCATAACTAATGTTGAGTGCAACTAGTTATCTTTAAGTTGATACAATGCTTTTAGTATTATTTTTAATTGTTCTTATATTTGATATGTTTTCTTTAATTTTGTGATGCTGGTATGCAATCAATGCATCTTTATAGTAGTAATGTTTGTTGACGAGATGCATCAAATATGTCCTTAAATTAACATCACTTCAAGATGATACATTAAAATGCATCTTTAAGTTAGCAACTCTTGATAGTGGCACAATTTAGCATCCTTACAACTATAACATTTGTTAACGATGTATTGAATTCTAACCTTAAAATATCAACGCTTGCCAAGGATGTAATGGAATCGTCCTTATGTTATCGTCACCTATGAACAACGTAAATTTATGTCTCAATATTATCAACACTTGCTAAGGATGTAACTAGTGGTATTTTCTATATTAGTGACACTCACCACTAAAAGTGTTCTTAGGTTAATGATGCAATAAAATGTGTCTTTATTGTGACAACAAGTACTAACGACGCTTTTAAAGGCATCCTTAAGTTATTGACACTTAATAGCGACGCACATCATGATGTCTCTATGTTAATGACGCTTGAAAGTGACGCATTTTATGGCATCCTTGAAGTTTTTGGGACACCAAGTACTAGGTCACTTTTTATAGCATCGGTGAATGAGTTAAAGACACAATATTTGTGTATCTAACAAAACCAAAATGTGTCCTTAGATGATTATTTTGTCATAGTGTATGGACAACGCATTTGATAAAATCTCGTGGACCGCAATTACTAATTAATGTTCTCAAACTCATGGACTTCCCTACTCAGTTTATCGATTGGATTAAGAGTTATATCTCCTCCTCCAAGGGGCCCTGAAGTATTCACCAACTCCAACATTCTCCCACTTGGTGGATACTTCACACCAATTAGAGCCTTGCCAGCAACATTTTTCTTCAATCCGACAGTAGTAGAGCACCACTCAAACTTTACACCTGTAACTGATTTAGTCAGAAAATCAGAACTATTCTCTGTTGTATCAACCTTTTCAAGCTGAACCTCTTTCTTTTCCACCCTATTGTGTCAATGGCATCCACTCGACGCCTTTTTGTAGTCGTAAGGGTATCCAACAGGGCGATCCCTTATCCCCCTACCTTTTCATCTTAACTTCCTAGCTAATTTTTTGTCCACTGTCGAGCATGATGCTCTTTGACCTTTTTGCGTCAACCAATTTCAACTAAGTCGCCTATTTTTTGCTGATGATCATTTCATCTGTGCCTCGGCCATGGTCCAAAATTGCCGGCAAATTAAGCTCCCCTTTCAGCGCTATTTTTTTATGATTGGCCAGCATCCTAACATCAACAAATCACATGTCTTCCTACCACTTAAATTTAACCACCATCATCGTGTCCGCATTCAACAAACTTTGCAAATCAGTATCCGCACATACGCCTTTCAGTATTTGGGAGTTCTCATCGCTTACAAACGTCTTACTTCCCCTCAACAAGCTTTCCTCCTTCACCGGGTTTCTAATCGCCTCTCAGGTTGGAAGGCCCCTTTCTCAATTCCGTTGAAAAAATTGCTCTCATCAACTTGGTCTTGAACTCCATCCTAGTTCACATGCTTTCTTTTGTCAACATCGCCTCTAGAATGATCCTCTCGCTCGAAAAGCTCCTGCGCCATTTTTCCTTCTCCTCGGATGGCACTCGCTCTGACCTCCATCTCCTAAATTGGCATAATGTTCATGCCCATCGATGTCTCAATGGCCTTGGCATTCGTAATCTCACTGTCATTCGCACGTCTCTCCTTGTTAAGTGACTTTTCTCCACTTTCAACTCTCACTATGATCTATGGTCACAACTGATTTTATTGAAATACCCCATTCCTCGGCCTTCGGCGCCTTTGCGTCTCTCTTGGCCTTGGTGCATGCTCCTGTAGTGTGCATCTATGATCAGGATGGGTCTCTACCAGTCTACTCGATGACCCTTGGCTCCTAGATATCCCCTCAGTTGTTCTCCCACCTTCGTCACTACAAACCACGTCCTCACTCACTGTAGCTCCTTGATGATGAATGGCTCCTTCGGATCACTACAACTCACTCTACTTCAACGCTGCCCACGTCTTCTGCATCACCTCCATTTACTTGCATGCTCTATCCAGGAATGATACATGGGTGGCGCATGACACCCACAGGTGTCTGCGTGCCGACAACATTTATATATTCCTCACTTCGTCGGCTTCATCGGATCAATTATATGGTATGACAGATTGGAAGTCATTGTGACACATTCTGGCATCTCCAAAGTGTTGCATTTTGTCTAAAAACTTCTTCATCTTAAACTCTCCACTCGTTCTTTGATCATCCATTTCTCACTCACAATTAATCCCTTTTTGTGGTCATGCACCAAAAACCTATGAATTGCCACCATGTTGCTCTGGGCCATGCTCCAGGACCACTTGCAATTACGTTTTTTTTTTACAATTGGTTGTTTGGCGGCTAGCTTTTGGAAGGTTCACACCTCCAGTCACTCTCCTGTTCACAACTCTTATCTTGCATTGTCTACATCATATAGGGGCTCTTAAATGTGAGTAACAACTGGGTCTTTTCTTCTATGTCAACCACCATCCACCTGATCCTTATGTGGGCCCTGGCAAGTTGTAACAAATATGTTCACACCCACATCTCTGAGGATACCCCGGGAACCCATTTGGGTGAGGTGGGAGCCCTCATCGGTCGGTTGGTGCAAATTGAACAGCGACGGATCCTTCGTCGGTCCGGGCACACATAGGGGAGCAGGATACTTTATTCGCTCTCACTCCTCTTTTGTTTGTGCAGGTGCTCTCAGCAGATGCTTCCTACGTTGCTTGAAGCTGAGGTCTGATTTCCACTGGGGCTTCAACATTAGGTGGATCGTGGCATCTTCCACTTGCTCGTTGAATGCGACTCCTCCAACTTCATCGACGTCCCGTGGCCTTGCCCTCGACTGCACACTTCGGTGTCGTGGATGCTACATGCTCTCCCCCCTTGGCATATCGCCAATCTGATCGCTGAGCTTTGCTGGATTCTTTTCTTTTTTTGGAAATTATGTATGTATATCGACAATCCAATCGGACTGATCGGCCCTTGCCGATCACTTTTGGGTGGAAAACTATCACCTCTGGACCTCCACGATATTTTGTATTCCAACTATTATGGCATTTTAATTAATAGATAACACCTCCTTTATAAATAAAAATAATCAAGTGGCAATTGAAAGAAGTACAACCTTTCTTCATTCATGAAATCAAACATAAATATTTGATCTATATTTAGTAAAATAAAATATTTACAGAAGCCATACTTCATTACTTTTAATTTTCAATGTGAGTAAACACTCAGGAAACTTGTACATAAAATTTTGTTATTTTAAGTCTTCCTAATTGTCTTTCAGAAATCTCACACTTATATGAGTTCAATTTTGTTTTGTATCTTTATAGACAAGGCTTACAAAAATTATAATGTGATCCAAAAAGGTTATTTTAATATTACATTTGTTTTATATTCTAATAAACTCTTAACTCCTAAATTATTAAAATTTTATCATGTCAGTATTATTTTTAACAGGTTTTCAAAAGTTCATCTCGTTGCTATCCATAACAACCTAATAGCATGCTAGTATTTCTATTTTATCTATAATATGAACAACATGATTCATGAATCTTAATAAACCAGATCTCAAAAGTGAATCCGAAATTTTACATATATTTGCTTTATTTTACCCTAAATCTCTATTTTTTAACTAACTTTTTGAAGTATCAGATTCACGCTTAATTTTGGCATTTCAATGTCTTCACATGATAATCAAGAATGACTAGACATTATTTGCACTTGCGCAAGTTCAATAAGGAAAAAAGAAACTTCCATAGGTCTTATTTATAAGAATTGATTGATCATAATTATTCTTAAAGTCACAATTCAAATTAAAAGTCAATTAGAATCCTATGACTTTTCCTAGTCCTCTTTATCTCCCCTTAAGCTTTATGATTCTTGACTTTTTAGATTAAGTAAATAAATTATTTTATAAGATTAATTCATTAAATCTCTTTTGAACTATAACGATTTTTTGCATCTATCCCTAATAATCATAATATATGTAGGGCCTCCCTAAATTATATCACGATTTTCATTTTAATTCATCCGTCTAATTTTGTTAAAAAATTATTTTTTTATTTTTTACTATTTATAAAAAACTAAAATACCCATTATTAATAATATATAAAAGAAATAATAAATAATATAAAAGTGGGCACTGCTCCTCTCTCTCGCCACAGTCGTCCCCCCCCCCTAGGGGCTGACGTCGCTAACACTGTGTTTGAATTGAGGTGAATGAAGGGTAAAGTGGGGGAGGGGAAGGAAAAAAAAAATTTCCCTTATTTGAATAAAATTTTAAAGGAGGAGAATGAAGGGAAAAATCCATTTTTTCCCCTTCATTCCCCTCCTTTTGTGCTATTTTATTTCAACTTCAAATTAGGGTGTAAAAATTTCCTTCCCTTCTCTCTCATTTTCTTCTCCCTCATTCTCTTCCCTTCCTCTTAATGAGGGAATGGCCCCCAAGCATGCAGAGGGCCTCAGCACCTCTTTTTATGTTATTTATTTTTATTAAATATTATTTTAAAATTTAAGATGAAATAAGAGGAGAAGGGTATTTATAAATAGAAAAAATAAAAAATTAATAAAATTAGAGGGATGAGTGAGGATCGCGTATAGTTTATGAACGTTTTACGATGAATTTATATATTAAAAGTTAATAAACTAAAATGGGAATTACGGTATAGTTTATGAACGTTTTACGATGAATCCATATATTAAAATTCGACACAGAAAAACGTTAACAATGGAGGTTTAAAGAATTAACTTTATTTTTATCTCTTAACGTTTTAAATTAAAATAGTAAATTTATTTTAATTCTTGAATACTTTTAATCAACTCCGCCTATATTTTATAGCCGGTAACTCCGCCTATATTTTATAGCCGGTCCCAAGCCCGGATAAAGGAGGAGGGTTGTGTTAGGCCCCGACAGCCAACATAAAATCATGTCGAATCTTATGAACATGGATCAACGAATATATTGTTAGAGCGGAATGGCGTCGTATGATCCATGTAGCCGACCCCACCTAGTGGGATAAGGCTTTGTTGTTGTTGTTGTTGTCTTGAATACTTTTAATCAACTCATCACATTCTTAAAAGAAATTAACTTGTCATCTATTGAAACATTTAAGACTTAAGCATAAAACACTAAATCGTTGTCGGTTTAGGAGGCATTTCCTTGTATTTTTTTTTTCTAATCTAAACTTAAAATTCAAATTTTGTATGAAATGTGACAAAGTCAATTCATAATCCATTTTTTTTAATATTTTCGTATATGTACTTTCCAATCTTACACTAGAATACCGCATAAAAATATATAACAACAACTATTTATTAAAAAGGGAATTATTATTACTATTATTATCATTTCCATTATTATAATCATAATCAACAAATAACATTTTAATAATAAACTTTTAATGTTGTATTATTATTATCATCACACGAATATAACAGTATTAGTAGCTACAATATTATGAATACAACAAATATTAACAATATATATAATCGTTATTGTCGTTAAAAATATTAAATATTTATAAATTTATTTAATTTAATCATAAAAAATCTTAATAATCTTTCTAATAATGCTAATTATTTTTATAGTCATCCCTCCATATTTGAAAGATATGTCGATCACTTAATTCGTATGACACTAAATAACATATTGTTCAAGTATTCAAGATCAGTTCATTATCAAGTCTAACAGATTTAATGAGATCATTCATAATATTTGATATTAAACTCTGCCTATATTTTATAGCCGGTCCCAGGCTCGGATAAAGGAGGAGGGTTGTGTTAGGTCCCGACAGCCAGCATAAAATTCTGTCGAATCTTATGAACATGGATCTACGAATGGCGTCGTATGATCCATGTAGCCGACCCCACCTAGTGGGATAAGGCTTTGTTGTTGTTGTTGTATTCATAATATTTGATATTAATAAAAAATTCAAATAAATTCAAATTCAGGATCCTTATTTAAGTGAGGAAAACTTTAATGCTGGTTATTGCTCTTTTTATCCATTTTCTTTGTAACGGGGATGGATATCAGGGTGCATCAAATCATGAGCCCGTAAGATCGAGCCCGGTGCATCAAATCAAGAGTACATATTAGAAGGACTTGATTGAAGTTGAACCGAGCACTTTCTATTTTTCTTACCTTCGTCTCGACTTGTTTGCCCTACGCGTGAGCCGCCCGAGAAAGCCGAGTGAGACAACAACGAAGCGGCGTTCTACCAGATCGAGCATCGCCCGGCGTCAATGGAGTCGACGGTGACCAGAGGCGGGAAGGGGCTGTGGGAGGGACTTTACCGCGTCCTCATGCGCCGCAACTCTGTCTACGTCACCTTCGTTGTCGCCGGCGCCTTCGTCGGCGAACGGGTAATCTCCAGCCCTCCTCCCCCCAATTTTTGTCTTACTTTCGGCGATTCGATCTCTTGTTTCGGTTCGTAGGCTCCCTGCTGATATTTCTGGATCAGATCCGAAAAGTCGATCTCGATTATGTTCGATTATCATTTGTCTTTGATGGAGATGTGATCGCGATCTAGTTGATTTCTCCGCAATGATAAGGTCGACTGTTCCATGGGTCATGGAAATGACGAGGGCCACTCGTTGCGCGCCGTGATTGGACTGATGCGCTTCGGGAGCTCCCATAGTTGGATGGATTACTTGGATTATGTTCCCTCTCCACCTTAAGGCCATCAATTTCATCTGGAGATTCTCCTCTCTGTTCCTGTGTCATGGCTTCATACTTTGTTTCTGCTTTCCAGATGTTTGTAATCAGAGTATATCGAGTTGTGATGCCCCATTTGGCACTAATTCGTTTTTTTTTTTCTTTTTGAATTCATTCCCATGATCATCATTAAGGATCAACATGCATATCTGGATGTCTTATGCGAATGTGAAGCACGACACAACTATTGGTCAAGGAGGACTTGATGTATATAAGATGCCTACACTGTGTTTGGTTAGAAATTTTAGACCAATTTTTACCCAAGGAATGCTTGCTTGGTTGGTCTCGTTTTTCTTCTCATTCATTTTCTTTTGCTTTCAATACCACAAGGTTCACGAATTGACTCCTCGAATTTTGCTTTCTTTGAAGGTTGACATTGCTACTAGTTACTGTTTAGCAAGTGTTTAATTTGGTTCTTTCCGTGCAGGTTGTTGACTATGGGGTGCACAAGATATGGGAGGCGAATAATGTTGGGGTAAGGTTTTCTGTACTTGCAACTTCTAACAAACTATTAATTTCTAGTTATGGTTCTTTACTTTGCTTGAACTTTGAAAAGTTATATAGTACTTGTTTAATTGTTCCTGTATGTAGTAGTTAGACAATAACACGCAGATATGGAACATATGCAATTTTGTTTTATCATATGTTACAAATGTTTTGCCTTATGAACTGGACCATTCTGAAAAAAAAAATAGTGGTTCTGTGTAGACCTTTGAAGGTGATGTAGTATTAGATTAAATTAAGATAATGGGATTCTGGAACTTGTCTCATTTGCTCTCATTTTTACATTGTGTCTTAATTATTTAGATATGGGGCCTTGTTTAAGGATTATTGTGTTCCCCTTCCTGTTTAGTATACAACCTACCTGTTAACTTGTTCGTATGAGCTTAAATATTCATGGCATCTGCTAAAACAAATTTTTGTGACACTTGTTGTGGTCTTTCATGTGCTCCGAGACAAAACAGTTGAGTGACTCTAGAGCTTTCCTTGCCGAATTTAATTACCTGTCTGCCCTCAATTGAGTTTAGATCTGTAGCCTTGACCGTGATTTTCATGTGAGGACATATAGTTAACTTGACATGCAAAGAGCTCTCAGAAAAAAACTCTAGAGTTACTGGCCTAGAGAATAACTTACACATTCAATGAGAGCTGCCATCTTTTCTACATAATACTGAACTCCATCATCCTAACGATGAAATGTCTTGATTCTTATTTATGAACCTGGAGAATAATTTATATTTTTCTGCTGTAAAGTAGTAAATTCTTAATGATGCTCGACAGCATGCAAAATAGATCTGACCTCATCAACCACAACAACCTATATAGACATTATTTTATTAATGAGATACTTTTATTTTGGGATGAGAACGAAGGACAAAATTACTCATTATGAAATACGGATGATTTACTATACTGATTATTAGTACTTTGCATGATCAATAAAATGATTAGAAATTGCAATATAACTTGGAAACTGATGTGGGTGGTTGAATCGGAAACTGCCTACTATATATTGTTTGTCTTTCTGAAGGCATGTATTATATATATTGTTTGCTAACTATGATAGTCCATTACCAACTTACAGAATCAAGTGCTTAGCACACCACTTCTGGAGATTCAGCATATATTATATACATTGTTTGCTAACTATGATAGTCCATTACCAACTTACGGAATCAAGTGCTTAGCACACCACTTCTGGAGATTCATAATTCTCATTGTTGTAGTTTTGAGTACTTTCTTAATAACATATCCCCGTTACATTGTGGTCTTGCAGAAGAGGTATGAGGATATTTCAGTGTTGGGTCAGAGGCAATCTGAAGAGTAATGAATCATGTGTATTTGGACTCCAGTATTTTGATCTGTCCCTCTCCTTGTAGGAGATTTCCTGAAACTTTGTTTCTTGCAATAATTACTTAAATCTACTGACCTTTGGGTCTGATTCATCTGATAAATATTCTTGGTTTGACATTTGAAAGGTCCAAGACCTGAAACCGGACACTTTTGTTTGGCTTTTTAACCTTGAGGAGCAAACTTGTAGATTTACTACAATTTTTTTGGGGTGCAAAGACTATTTAATGCCTGGAATCAAATTGTCTGAATCCGTATGAATTTGAAGTGAGTTTTTTTAAGTTACGATTTTGGCTTCTTTTTTTTTCCGAACACTCCGCCAGTTTGTTTGATCCGGACAGGAAAAACATTGGGAAGTGCAACTTTTAAAGCTGATTTTTTTTTCGTGCTTTTTGGCGGGAATTTTGAGAGAACATTAGTTCTGAAGGTAAATTACACGAATGATTCTTCAACTTTGAGTCGATTTCTAATTGATCTCCTAATTTTAATATGTAATCAAAACGTTCATCATTTTTTATTTTCTTGCACGATTAGCCCTCTTGATCGGTGATAGTGGATTTTTGGTTGCTTTGTATACGTGGTCGACAAGTGAGTCGTTAATCTTTCATCCACGTCATTTAACGCTTCAAATTAGGTAAATTACACGAATCGTCCCTCAATTTTGGGTCGATTTTTAAACAGTTCTCTAACTTTGATATTATTGTACGATTCATTCACTTGATCGATAAAAAATAGTCTTTTGATTATTTTGTGACGTGACATAATAAAATATAATAAAAAAATTTAATTAGTCGACATCACATAATAAAAAATATTATAAAAATTTTAAATCATGGACGAGTTGATAGAGGAGGGGTGTCGGCTCCCTAAGGGGGCGTCGGTCTCTCTCTTCAAGCTCGTCCAGTTTGCAAGCTTCACATAAAGGTCGGCGTTCTTATCATTTTTATTTTTTATAGTCTCTCAATTTTGAATTGTTTAGTGTCGTCGACGAACTCGCGAGGGGGCGTTGGAGCCCCTTGTGCGAAGCTCGTCAGTGGGCAAGCTTGGAGAGGGGGTCGGTGCCCCTTACGTCAAAGGGCGAGCTTGGAGAGGGGGACCGACACCCTCTTTTGTCAGTTCGTTCGCGTTCTTAAATTTTTATAATATATTTTATTGTTTGATGTCAGCTACTTAAATTTTTTTATTATATTTTATTATGTCGCGTCGCAAGATAATTGAGAGACTATTTTTTATCGATCAAGTGGATCAATCGTGCAATAATATCAAAGTTGGGAGACTGTTTAGAAATCGACTCTACGTTGAGGGACGATTCGTGTAATTTACCTGGTTTGAAGCGTTAAATGACGCGAATGTTTTAAATGACGTGAATGAAAGAGAAACGGTTCACGTATCAGCCACGTATGCAAGGCAACTGGGAAACTTATTATCACCGGTCATGAGGATTAATCGTACATGAAAATAAAAGATGATGAATGTTCTGGTTACAAATTGAAGTTGGGGAACCAGTTGAAAATCGACTCAAAGTTGGGGACCATTAGTTCTCGAGAATTAATGGATCGAGAACTAATTGATTTGAATGAAACTAATTGATTTGAATGAAAAATTTAGGTTGCTGTTTGAATGAAAAATGTAATGATAATGATTTAAAAAGTTGATTTGATAGATAAATTTTAGTGGGTGTTTGGATAAAAAATAAGAACTAAAAATATAATTTATTATTTTATGAGGTATAAAATTATAATAAGTAAGAATATGTTATTAATATTATAATTTACATAAATTATTATATTATTAATATTATTTTTATTTATTTTGATTAAATATTTTAAATGTTATTAATATTATAATTTACATACAACTTAAGATCCAAATATAATATAATTTTTTAAAAAATAATTGAATAGTTTAATTAATAAATTATTTATTAATTATTAGAACTAAATACTTTATCATTTTTAATTAATAACATTTAATAATTATTTTATAAGATGACTAACAATGTATTAATAATTAACTAAATAATGTATACTTACATTATAAAATAATTTAAAAAGTGGATGAAGTTGGGGAGTTGAAAAAAAAAATGTGAAAAGTTGATGGCTAAGAAAAGACAGAAACAAAACAAAATTATTACTTTTGGCCAAAAGAGCCAAAGTCACTAGACGAGAACATTGAAATGTTCTAGTGTTTATTCCCAATTTAATGCAACCTTTGAGAACTTTTGGACAAAGTTCCTCTCAAATTGGATGTAAATAATTGAATTGATAAATTAATTCAAAATTTATTATCATGGATTAATTTTAATAAATATGAATAAAAAATATGTATTATAAATTATATAAGAAAAGGGTAAATTAATTTTTTTTAGAAAAATATATTATTTACATAGTTAAAATTATATTTAATAAAATATTAAATTTTTTAATGAAATAATGAGAATTAAATAATAATTTTAAAAAGTTATTTTATATGAGAAATTATATAGAGAAAATAAAAAGAAAATAAAATTGAAATTAGAAAAAAATGGCTGTCACGTAAAAAAAAAGATTCTATTAAAAAGATAAAGATGAAATTGGCGATTCTATTAGAAAGATAAAGATGAAATCGGAGTTCCAGGCGGCCTTAGAATCAGACTTTGATTTCCGGTTATCTAGTTCTATCTCAAAAATTAGGCTGGGAATTAACTTGAATGCTTGATTTCAACCTAGTTTTTCAATCGAACAAAAATGATTCCAAAAAGATAATTTATCATTTTTAAAGTGAATTTGGTTTTGTACAGTTTTAACTTACGAGTTGGCCATTTTTTTATAATATATCGGAAAGTGAATAAATTATCTTTCGAAAAGCAGCTGTTTACTGGGGACTTTATGTTAGTCAGGTTAGTATGCGTTGATAATTAGAACCGAGCTCAATTGAATTTGGAGATGTATCAAGCCTTCATCAACACTAAATCATCTATTCAACTTTAATGGCCGAAGTTGATTTTTAAAAAATAAGTAATTACGTATTTGATAATAAAAAAATTTATAAGTTATTATTTTAGTAAAATGATAAAAAAAATCTTAATATTATAATAAATAAAATATATGAAGAAAGTTATATATATTATGATGGCAAAATAGTACATCAAATCATCAAACTGATCATTTTTTTTTTCTTACACAAAATAAGTTGAAGTTCCTCAATTTATTTTTCTTACTTATAAACAATTAAAATAAATACTTATCATCATTTTTTATCATGAAGATATTTTCAAAATTGTTTATAAATCATTTTAAGTAACTTATTTAGCCAAACAAGCCTTAGTTCTTTTTATGTTTTACCTTTTACGTGGATAATGAAATCCATAACACAACAGGTGAATCAAGTTATCAATTTGAGATCAAGAGCGGCACAGATTGAATTCAATTCCCTTGAAATTCAGTCCTTTTTTAATTTATTTTCCTTTTATACTTTACTCTCTTAGATCTTTTAGCACTTATAAGTTTCAACCTTCAATTATCCCATAGATTTTCCTCAACTTTTCTTATCTTCTTATTTTATGTCATTTCCCTTACTATAGTTTATAATATGGGTATCATTATTATCATTTCAAAAAATATTATTGTCACTCTATTTTATCTTACAAGAATAAAAGTGTCTATTTTATCATTATTATCGTTACAATAATGTGTTTCGATGTGACAATAGTGATGCCTTATAATATATTGAGCAATCATGTAAAGAACAAAGATATGAAAATTAATATATTTTACGTTTTACATCAAAATGTAATTCCACCATAGAATCCAGAACATACTTGATTATCCATTTACATGTTATTTTATTTATATTTTTTATTTATTAGATTACAATTAATTAAATTTTAATTTATTATTTTATAATTATATATTTTATAATATATATTGGGCCCCCCTAAATTCTTTTTCTCCCTCCATCCCTGAACCCGATCATAGTAGAAATTTATCACCGAGAAGCGTGCTAAATCTCGAATTAATCCAATTTCGAAAAGCCTTAAACCTCTTGTAATGATCTAATCAACTGACATGGAGCTCTCTTTAGTTAAAAATCACCATGACCTCGAGCAAGTTCTTTTCTCTTGTATCAAACATAATATTTGTAAGATGATTAGATTCTAATTACTTAAATTCTGGCGTTTATAATGTTAATTTTGTTTTCATTTCCTGGATTCATTAATGCTGGGCGGAGAAGGGCTTTATTTTTAGCCCATGTAACCCAACACCTAAAGCAACAAAGAACTTACACCTTTTATGCATCGTACGATCCAAATCTAACCGCCACAAATCGTAGAAGGACGCAGAGCTCCCTTGTATATATGTTTCCAGTGTAGGGTTTCCGCCCCCGCCTCCATCGCCTCTCTCGCCGCACTTGGTGGGTTCCTCGTTGCATTCCGCCTTGTAAGTCTTCAACTAAAACGTACAATCGCCATCGGATTGCTAAAGCTGTTTCTGATTACAATAACACTTGAATGTTTGCGTTTCGTTGAAATAGCTGATCACTTTCTTGCTTTTTTTTGTCAAATTTAGGTGGCAGTGAAGGTGCGAATAAGTATTCACAGCGACAATGAGGTAAATGATCGATCTTTGAGTTGCATTTTACTGCGATGTGTTAACATATTGTCACTATGCCCATCGATTTCATGTTATTAATAATATAAATGCTAGGTTCGTTTTTCTATATTGTTGTTTTATTCATGTATGTATTAAGTTCACAATTATCAATATGCGATTTTGATCTGTTTCTGTAATTATAAATATGCGCGATTTCTGATTCCTGAAGCATTTGTATCCGCCTAGGGTTGCGCTACTTCTTCCAGATCAATTTATCTGTCGTTTTTGTTTTTGTTATGGTAGTGCACCTTCTTGCTCTACTTTTTTGCTTCCATTTACCGCATGGATTTTTCTTGGCGCTGGTAATGCAGCAAGCTGCAGAGCGACACCCTTAGAGAAGCCATCTCGCAACTCACTTCTGATGCCAAGGAGAAAAAGAGGAACTTTACTGAGACAGTGGAACTGCAAATTGGACTCAAGAACTATGACCCACAGAAGGATAAGCGGTTCAGTGGGACCGTGAAGTTGCCGCACATTCCTCGTCCCAAGATGAAGATTTGCATGCTTGGAGATGCTCAGCACGTTGAGGAGGTAAAAATTGCAGTAAATAATATATTTTGGCAAAAACCAGCATGTATAGCAAGATAGACATTGCCAGTACCCTTCATACCTTATGCTTGCAGCTTGCGGAAGTTTATTGGATATCATGTCATTGTAACTTGATTGAAGTATGGATAAATTATTTGTTCCTGTGTCCGCCACTTGCCTGTCAAAAATCTTCATTTCATCTTATTATTTAATTAAATTGCAGATTGAGAAGTAGTCACATATCATTCAACACTGTTTCCTAAGTTGCCTAACTTATATATTTAGCTTTGAGTTTGTTACCGTATATGTATATATGAGACATATAATACTGCACAATGGTCCACCATCTTAGTAAGTCTTTATTTATGGTTTGTCATATTTTTTACTTATAGGCAGAGAAAATTGGTCTTGACTACATGGACGTTGAGGGTTTGAAAAAGATGAATAAGAATAAGAAGCTGGTGAAAAAGCTTGCTAAAAAATACCATTCTTTCTTAGCATCAGAAGCTGTCATCAAGCAGATCCCACGTCTTCTTGGCCCTGGACTTAACAAAGCAGGCATGGACTCTTGGTCTCATTTAAATCTGTTATGATTTTTGTTGGCTTCTGCAATATCAGCTGTTATGATGCGTATTATGTTTATTCTAGTTCATCTCAAGTATCATGTCATTTTTTACGAACTTTGCACACTCTTTGGCTCATGTTCTGATGCTTATGTAATGTTAGATAAACAGTGGTGAATGTGTTGACAAAAAGTTTCTGGTACAAAATCCTGATTATCCTTAGTATATCATTTCACATTGTCAATGAAAAGTGAGTATTTATTAGGCCTGTTAACTCTTATTAGATGCACCGATGTCTTGTTATGTTTTCTCCAACTCCACATTGTATTCTTTACTAGTTAAACATTTGAGCCTGCTATTATTAAAGTATGTTGTTATTACTCCCGCTTGACATGTTAAAATATTAGTATCTTGATTCTTAGCTTAACACCTTTGTTTTTTGCTTCCCTGGTATTGTTGTTCCATTATTTTAATTTGATTGCAAGAAATTTGTTTGGTGATGCAGGAAAGTTCCCTGCATTGGTGACTCATCAAGAATCTCTGGAAGCTAAAGTTAATGAAACCAAAGCAACTATAAAGTTTCAGCTCAAGAAGGTTCTTTGCATGGGGGTTGCTGTTGGCAATTGTGCAATGGAGGAGAAGCAACTCTTCCAAAATGTGCAAATGAGTGTCAACTTTCTTGTTTCCCTTCTGAAGAAGAATTGGCAGAATGTATGTATCATATGTGGTCTCAATCCAATTTCTTTAATGGGCTAATTTTATTTTCCTCCATTAAACTACAGCATATTTCCATTTCACCCGGAACTTAAATATTATTCACTTACCTATTCTTTAGTTAATGTGAGGAAAATGGAATTAAGCTTTCTCTAATTATTAATCTTTTTGGTTATGCATTGGACTTATTTTGATTCACCACATCTTTATATTACGTCACTCTTTTCTTTTTGAACTTCATATTGGTTTCAAACGTAGTTTGATGATAACCCTATGCAAGATTTTGTTCTCAGGCTTATAATGCTTACTTTTAGTGCTGTTTCACATCTTGAACAAAAGAACTCTGATAGATTTTTGGTTATCACTGATAAGTCTACTGATAGATTTTCTTATCCTAACTCCTAAGATTCGAATAACATATTTTGGGGCTATCGTATTTTATTAATTTTGACGTTCTTCTATCCCAGATAGTTCTTGTTCATCTTATGCTAATTTTTACCGACCATTTTTTTTCTCAGGTAAGATGCCTGTACTTGAAGAGCACCATGGGAAGACCAATCCGAATTTTCTGAGAGCTTGTGTCTGCTGCAGTTTCTTCTGTTCCTGCTGACTGAATTCAGGCATTTTGTCTTTCATAATTTTTCTGGATTCCAAATTTTGTTCGTTCAAGTTAGCTAGATGAGTTGGACAATGCATCTTTATGTTGATTAAATATGGTTTTTAATGTCTCAGTCAGATCATTTTGTTTTGATATTCCAATTCGTGCCTTGGCGGTGCCCTCGCACCCCTATATCCTCTCCCGTTTCCTATTTTGTGCCTACTTGAGCCCCCTTTATTTTTGTTGCTAATCACCTTCTCCACTTGCGCAACTCATAATAATATAATTTGAGTAAATTTGGATAAGGATATATTTTTGTTAAATTTGGAAAAATTTAATAAATAAATTTATTAAATTTATAAATTTATTAGTTATTATAAATTTAACAAAAACTATGTGGTAAAAATAGTGATTGAAATAGTGTATTTTTATATAATGATGAGAATGAACATAATAATATAATTTCCAAGCATTACTATACACGTCATATTCATAATAAATAATTTATAAAATTTATTTTAAATAACAATATTGTTTAAAACCTTTTAATATAAAATATTGATTAATTTAAAATAAAAAAATGATTTGGATTGTAAGTAAAATCAAGTATGTGATATATTAAAAAATTAAAAATGGCAATATAAAATAAAAAATTAATAATTAAATTTTTTGTTTTATAAAGAATGGCAATATAAAATAAATAAAATATGAAACTGCTGTGTAAGCTAGTGAAAATAATTTATAACATTTCGCACTTAAACCTTTAAACACAACTTAAAATTTTATTTATCCAACGTTTATACTAACATTTTTTACTCGATAAAAACGCTATTCACCACTCAATAATTTACTTTTTGTACTTATCAAACAGTGTCTTGGCACTAACTAAATAGTTTTGATCATTTGATCCTTTTGCTCGTGGGTGTCGACCCCCATTCTTGAGATAAACGTGAAATAGATAATGGAGACTATTTGTATTGATCATTTAATCCGAAGAGAGGGGAGGATTATTTGTATTGATCGGTTGCTTTCAATGAATTATCTTTATTTCGTCAAAATTGAAGAATAGAAGAATATGATAACTTATAAAACAATGGCTCGATCAGATTAAACATGCATAGTGAGTTGTGCATGTATTGTCTTCATGTTGTCTTCTTTTAATTTTAATTTATCACGTGTTTGAATATATTTCAAGAATTATTTACTTATTTTAACAGATGATTATTTACTTATTTTAACAGATAATTTGCAATCAAATAGCGCCTTAGAATTTAGCCCTTGGTTTTGCAAAAGATACGACTGATGAGTTGTTCATTCTTGGACAAGGCCATGAGATGCCTCCCAGGGATGTTTGATTTCTTTTTTCCTTCTTTTTTTTCCTTTTTAGCATAATTGTTCAGAATTATTAGCGTTTTTTTTCCTTTTTAGTATAATTGTTCAACATTAATTTAAAATTTGAGAAGATACTAACACAATGCTAATGATTTATTCTCTAAAATTATTATCACACATCGATTTTGGAACTCAATTGAGTCAACCAAACGTTACTTCCAAAAAGGATGTTTGACTTTGCCCGCCATGTCTCTCGCCACGGCAAAGTGCTCCTTTCAGCTCTTATTAGTTATTCTGTTCTGGTCATGGGCCACTCCGCGGCTCCCTTCACGGTGAACAAAGGCATATGAACTTATTGACGGAGGGAGGGTGGTGGAGGAACCAATCAATCGATTGAAAGTGCCCCTCAAACAACTTTTTTTGTTTTTTTTTTACACCTCTAATTTTATTAATCAACCTAAAAAATGTAACTATTGTAAATTAATCGTTATTTGTCTCCACATGCATAATAAATTTAAAATAATTTGTTACTATTCGAATAATAGCATGAATTAATCACTATTATGTAGGGAAAAGGATTGATTGGCTGAATTATCAAATATTTTTCACTAAAATTATGAATAAGTCTTCATCCACTTTAAGCAGATAATTTTTTATTAGTCAGCTAAACTTATGCTCCAATCAATGTGAAAGAGAACCGTCGAGGCACGATTCAAACAAAATGGGCATCTCCTTTTTCATATTAATTTAACTTGCATAAGATACATGTGTTAATCATTTTCAAAGAGCCGTGTTGCTCTAATTTATTGTCTTGGTAACAAGAATAATATTTAATGATAGTTTCATCAGTTAATTAATATCTCATTAATTTGTCGGATACATACATTACGCATGCAGTCAAAAAGTGGTCCACGACGATTTTGACGAGGGGTTCAAATTCCACCCCGTTTGGAGCTCATCTTGGACTTCGATCTAATTTGAACCCTTTTCTTTTTTTTTAAAGGAAAAAATGAGTTTTTGATTTCTCAGGAATATATTATTTATATTTTCTCTCTTTTACGTTTTGCCTCACTAAGATTGATCATTTGTGTATGTCCAAGGTTTTATGGAATTAAATGCCAAACTGAGAAAAACAATTGTCGATTTATTAATCTAACTTTTTTTTAGAAAGTAATCTATTTTTTATGTACTATAAAAGAGGAGTATGCTTAAAATCAAAATTAAATTGATTGTAGTTGGATACGAGATCTAAGCGTGTGTATCTTATGATGTTATTATTTCTTTTCTTTCGTCCAAACAGAAAACGAAGCAAAATCGATCGATTTGCGTAGACAGCAGAAAATGCGAGTTTTAAATTGATAACATATGGTAGTTTTAGGCTCAATTTTGAAAACCTCTAATTTAATTAATTACCTTGATATTACTTTTATTTTATTAGTTACCTAGATATTAATAATATGAAATGAGATTAATGAGTAGTCGTTCTACACCTTCGTGAGAGCGTTTATTCTTAATCATTTAATTAATTTAATAATTATAATTTATAATTAAATTAATTATATATTTTTTAGATAAAATAACATATATTTATTTGGATAATTTAATAATAAAAATATATTATAACCGTTGAATAATTATATTTTTTTATCATGATCATCATGTAATCAGATGATCTTGATTTTAATCTTTTTTACTATTTAAGATATATTTTAAATTAATATATAAATTATTTTACTAATTTAATAAGTGAAATTAATATTGTACACCTGTTATACGTGAAATGCTTACATATATGAAATTGATACTAAAAAGACGAAGTAGGAAAATTCGAAATTGAATTTGATTGAGACCCCAAATGCATGAGAGAGAGAGAGAGAGAGAGAGAGAGAGAGAGGTGATAAGCTGAATGGACAAAGAAAGGGGCAGTGAGTGAATGGAGACGCACGTGCACTGTGCGGCGCGATAAGATGGGCATGCGTAGACGCCATCCCTCTGTACGCGTGTGAAAGAGCAAGAAGAGCAAAGGCCGCTCTACGTTACGTTCACAGAAGAGCAAAGACCGCTCTACGTTACCTCTTGCTTTCCTCATCGTCTTTTATCTCTATTTTTTTTTCTTTGGCCTCATGAGACATTATTATGATAAAAGTCTTGATTTCACGAATCAAAATTATAAGTCATCATATCATGGTCGTACACTCATGTTTAATATTTTTTTATTATTCTTATAATAACAATCATCATCGTCGTCGTCATCCGCACATCATGTGAAGTGTGCATACTAGTCTTTCTTAAAAGAGAACACTTATTTTGCCGTTGATCACCTATAATCATAAGTTATATCATTTTACATGACACACTCTTGAAAGTTGATAACTCGTTCAATTAACAAGAAAAAATGAACAATATTAATGCCGATAATGATATTAAGATGATGATGATGGTGCTAAAAAAATATGTCTCAACATGACGAGTCAAGATGCTATGATCCCCCTAAAATGAAAGTGGAACTCTCACTTAATGAAAATAATATGTGACCTTCATTTGAATCCATGTTTCTTTTCTTCTCTCATTTATATTTCTA
Source organism: Pontederia crassipes (assembly GCA_030549335.1). Taxonomy (NCBI): domain Eukaryota; kingdom Viridiplantae; phylum Streptophyta; class Magnoliopsida; order Commelinales; family Pontederiaceae; genus Pontederia; species Pontederia crassipes. The sequence continues at coordinate 47,189,605 of CM060190.1, forward strand.
TTAAAAAGATAGAGTAAATTATACGTATCGCTTCCCAACTTTAGGTTAATATATTAACGGTTCCACAACTTTAATATATAATTAAATTATCCTTGAATTTTATTTTTCTTGCATGCGTAATCCTCATGACCACAAATAACTAATTTCTTAGTAATATTGTGCAAGCTCGCCGGTACACAAGCTCGTGAGGAGGTCGGTGCCCCTTTGTGAGCTCGCACGCCAACGAAAAAGAAAAAGGGGACCGACGCCCCTCATACGAGCTCACCGACGCATGAGCTCACACAGGGGAGCGTCGACCCCCTCGCGAGCTTGCCGGCACTAGCCTAGCCCCTTGCCGCTTTTTTTATTTTTTATAATATTTTTTATTATGTCACATTAATAACATAATCGAAAAACTGACTATTATTAATCAGAAGAAAAAAATTAAGGACATTTTAGTTACAAATGTTGAGGGATGATATATCCCTTGTATGTCATGATTGTGCTCTACTTTTCACTTGTATGCTCCTTATATGAACATGTTGATTTAATATTATGATTTTAAAATTTTTAGCAAATGTTTCACCTTCTACACCACAGACTTATATGTTATATTATTTTCTTTACTTCCATTATACGTCACTCTTCTTAACCATCTTCCAGTAAAGAAAGCCATGATATACGTTCATGTAACGTCTATCAGAAAAGACTCTCTCTCACGTGACGATGATCTAGCTAAATCTGAAATGTTACACTCGGCATTAAAAAAATAATAGCCTAATCGCATCTAAGTTATAGGTGTAGAATCTAAGCATGAAAAGAAACTAAATGAATGAAATAACTGCTAAAGGCCATAAGCTTTAATAGAGAAAATGTACTATTCACTATCATGGTCATAATATTAGGTATTTAAATAAGTACCAATAGCTTTCACTTTTTTGTCCAAGCATATTGAAACTCATTATGATTGTATTCGTGATGAAGTTAATTAGTTTTTCTTTTCTTCAAAGGATTGATATAGTACTACTTTATATTGATGACTAATTGTTCATGGAGCATGCATATTTGTTGGAGCATTTGCTCGATCGGAAGGATGAGATTATTGCAGTTTTCTTACTCATCTGTGTTCCCGTCAAAGAATATAAAAAGGGTTCATGTGCCACGAGGCGTATTGGAGTCTGTACAAAACAAGAATTGTTGGGTGAACAATGAAACAAAAGAAATATCAAGTGGGGGATTACTTTGGGTGTCAGATCCGAGAACAATCTTTTATTTATTTTCTTTGAGATGTTAGACCATGACTTTCAACTTTCTTCTTCTCAATCATCTCCCATATTTGCAACGAAATCATCATAGCTGGTATTTCTTTATTTCGAACATAATATTTTATTGGATTCAAAATTAATTCTTAAAATTGTTAATATATTAATATTTTTAGGAAATATTATGTCAGACTTTTAGTGCACTGAAAATTCATCGTTTACTATGGTAACCTTTTTTTCTCGTTCACATGTAAATCTTTGTATTATCTCATTAATTAATTTTTATTGCATTATTGTCATTATCTCATTTAAACTTGGGAATTAGGGAAAAATAAATTTGCAAATATTAGTTTAGTCAATTCTCATCATAGACTTTTTTTTCTCCGAAATTACTAATTTTTTTTTTGTTTTGAGCTATTGGTTGTTTAGTTCTTATTTGAAAATTTATGATCGCTATTTTATAAAGTTTATTAGATAAGTCAATAATTTGAAATTTCATTCTTATTTATACGTATATTTATAAATTAATAAGTTTAATGTTAAAAAGTACGTATTGCAATTTCAAAATAGGATTACAATTTGTAAGTTGAATTGACATGTAATGTGTATCAATGATAGATGTGCCATTGGACCCTATTTTATTTAGAATAAAATTGTCGTCAAGTGGTGATTCTAAAAAATTAATTCAGACCTATTAGATCTTGTGGATCATGTGACACAACCTTCTTGGCTACTTGTACTAAATCTTGATCTAATTAATCACCACAAGATTCTTTATGGCCATTTGTAGTAAAAGTTTTGGATGTACGTGAAAGTGTGGGCGTGGTGCAAATCAGACACGTGTGCTAAGTGATTTGGCTTGGGTGCCCATAAGCATTGTCACAAGGTGCCCTTAATGTCCGCTCCTCATATTCTTATTATCACTTCAAACTTATCATTTTATTCTTAATTTTATTTTATTTTATTTTATTTTATTTGTTATTCTCTCTCTCAGAGTTCTCTCAACTTCCACCCAACTTTTCTTTTTTAATCATTACACACTTTCTTTATTCTCTCTCTTGATGCTATTGGCTATTTAATTAATTATATAAATTAAATTATTAGACAAATATATTAATTTAATTAATACAAAAATCACAATAAGATTAGAGAAAAAAATAGGAATATATTTATTTCTTAAGATTAATGAAGAGTCTTTATTGCTTTTATTTTTTTGTTAATAAACTAACAATATATTTTTTAAAGTAATTTGTTCAATCAATTATTTATGGTTAAATAAATATTTTTAAGATATGACGACGAATTAGATTGGATCTAAAACACTAATTAAAGACGTTTGAATCAACTAGATAATTAGTATCTTTTTAATAAAAAAATAAAAAAATAATGGACTTATTATTTTGAGAAACAATTACACTAAAAATATTTTTTCTCTTATTATTTTCATTTTATTTTATATATTCATAAAATAATATTATATGTTTAATCTTGTCGTAATTTATATATTAATTAAATTAATATATTTGTTCAATAATCTAAATTATATTATTAATAAAGAATTTAATTAATTGCATAAACTAATAACATGAAGAAAGAGATGGTAGAGAGTTAATGAGTATGAAATTATTTAATAAGCATGATTGAGTGAAAATCAAGGAGACTCAAAAAGAAAATAATAAATAAAGTAAAATAAAATGATGAGTTTGGAGTGGCATTAAAAACTTAAAAGTGACATTAAGAGCACTCCACATCATGAACACGCGCGATAGTTCAGCATCCTATGTGAATCATAAGGTATTGGAAAAGCCAAAAGAAAATTAAATTAAAAAAAGTTTAATATATCATCATTTCAGGAGGTTTCAATTTAAAGCGTATATATCTTGTGGGTGCACTTTTACTGTTATCATTTTTTTTACAAAATGCCATTGACTAATTAGAAAAAATATATATAAATTATACAAAAGCGTTTGAGAGAAAGAAACAATATAAAAGTTGGCCTATGACATGCATGTCCGAACAATATAACTTAATTTGCCCTCCTATTTTAAGATGAGAATTTTTCTACCATTCTACTTCATTAGCATTTGTAAAAGTCGTTTTCATCATTAGTTGAAATTCTTCAACTAGAATTGGGAGTTTGATGTTACATTAACTAAACTTATATCGTTATTAACAAATTAACATGTTTCTCAGCTAAATGGCTCTTCATGTTCATGGTTTCCCACATAATAGAAAGAAGAAGAAGAAAAAAAAAAAGGGTGAGAAATGTGCATGCGAAGAGGAACGTAAACAGATAATTAATTGCGACAATATTTTTTTATGTATCTTTTGTGCAATCTATTCATCATGTCCAGCGTAACATTGCTACGTTGATCAAGGATTATAATTAATTTTTATAGGAATTTCTAATGAAGACATTCGAATTAAATAAGAAATATATAATTAATTTTCTTTTTGGGAAAAAAATCCATAAGCTAAACCTCATCAAGAATTTCGTGTTTCTTTCAAAAAAAAAGGTTCCCCCCCCCCCCCCCCCCCCCCCATCATATACCACCACGAAGGAAATCACGACTTAGTATAATGATAAATAAATCCTAAGGAATTATACTATATTTAATATTATTGCGATGAGAAGAACTAGTACAATATCTTCCTATCCTCTTTTAATTTTTCATTTCATCTTTTTTATTTTTTGCCGACTTAAATCTACGGAGGCTTTAGGTATCATAAATTATTAAAGTTCGATAAATTCAAAATTAAGGCGATAAAATGATAAATATTTATTCTATGTTCGATACGACAAACTCTAAAAATCGAATCCGAAATTGAGCCAATACTATTATTATTATTTTCTAATTAACTCAAAATTAAGATGATAAAATGATAAATATTTATTCTCTCTCCAACGTGACAAACTTCGACGATCCAATTCAACTTCCATCATCATCATCATCATCATCATCATCATCATCATCATCATCATTATTATTATTATTATTATTATTATTATTATTATTATTATTATTATTATTATTATTATTATTATTATTATTATTATTATTATTATTATTATTCATTCGCACACACGGCTGTTTTAACAGCTGTAACGCGGGCGGCCGCCCCGTAATTACGAGATCGACGCATAAAAAATCAGTTCAATCATGTTCCATTCCTCGGAGAAGTGTGACGGTCGTCTGTGTGAATAAATTGAACACACAAGAAAAGAAAAAAGAAATCGAATCCAAAAAGGGGCAATAGAAAAGAAATATAGAACTATTAATTAATTTTAATTAAAAAAAACGACGTGCTCGATCGGTGGACGCGTGCGATGCGGCCCTACGGCTCTTCCCTAAAAAATTCTGTCCCTGGTCGACGAGCCGGGGGGGGGGGGGGGGGGGGGGGGGGTGGGGACGGGGATTTTTTATTTTAATTTAACGGGTATAATGCATCGAATTATGACCGCTCTAAAACAGACAGAGGGGAGAGAGAGTAGAGGAGAGGGAGAGGAAGAGGAGAGAGAGGAGAGCTAGACTTGATTGAAAGCACGAAGGGGTCCTCCTGCAGAGCTAGATATCCATGGAGGCGGCCTTCTCTTCTTGTCTTCACTCTCTAATGCTGCTCTCCTTGCTACTCTCAGGTAACCATCTCTCTCTCTCTCTGCTCTCTGCTCTCCTGCTCTCCTGCCTGCATGGTGGAGGAATCGTTATGCATGTTGCACTTGTGCCTGAGAAAAAAAATGGTCCTGTGTCGGCACAGGGTGGTATTAGTTGCCTTTGGTTTAGTTCAAAGCTCATAATTTTAGTCATCCTTGAAGTTTGATTCAATGTTTTGAACGTAGAGGGAGGGATGGAGAGAGAGAGATCCTGGTTAATTGATTTGTTTCTTGTTCAGAACTCTATGTTGGTCATTGAGATTGCGCAGTCACTATGCTTCTCTCTCTAGTGATATGTTTAATTGCTCTTGTTCCGATCTCTTCTGTTCCGATCCACTTGCTGCAAATGCATGCTGGCCAGACAACGACTTGCATGGAGATGCCTTGTTTCTATTAAAAATAATTATTACGTCTGGTTGGGAAATGGCTTTTTCTTTTCCCAAAATTTATTGCCTTCTTGATGACTTCTCAGTGATAAAGTGTCCCTATTTTTATATGGATTTGGTCAAACAAGATTAGGCATCTCTCTCTCTCCAGACTCCAGAGACATTTTTATAATGGCAATTTGCTTCTCTTTACAGTATGATGTTGTTGATCAGACTCAACTTGCGTTGAAGGAATTTGGTGTCATAGATGCCACACTTTTTTACTGTTTTTTTTCCAATCTGGAATTTATTCTTTCTTGGTGTCATCTCCTCCCATTTGTCAATTTGGAAACTTTTTACTTTTGGAACAATTGATCTCTCTCCAGGATGACATGTCTTCAGGATGAATTTTCATGCATTACATACTTTAAAAGAAAAATTATGATGATGTTCAATATGATAGATCACTCAGATTCACTTCGAGTTCTCCAGTATCTAAATCCGACCACAACTTGATTCTGCAATGCATAGCTTATCTTATGATGTGATTTTGCTGAAATTGAATGGTTCACGTTGCAGGGCATTTTATCCAAGGTCGTGGCCACAGGGTTGGAATCAACTATGGGCAGATTGCCAACAACATACCTCCCCCTACCACAGTTGTTGAGCTCCTTCAGTCTATCGAAATCAGCAGAGTGAAACTATATGATGCAGACCCGAATGTGTTGAGTGCGTTCCTGAACACTGATGTCGAGTTTATCATCGCAATTGGCAATGAAAACATCATAAACATGACAGATACAACAAAAGCTTTGGCCTGGATCAAACAGCATGTGCAGCCTTACATCCCGCAAGCCAGAATCACCTGCATAACCGTCGGAAATGAAGTTTTCTCGGGTACTGATCGAGAACTAATGTCAAATCTCCTCCCGGCAATGCAATCTGTACATCAGGCTCTTGTTGCACTTGGATTGCAGAATCAGGTGAATGTTTCCACAGCTCATTCGGTTGCGATCTTGGCGAATTCGTATCCCCCTTCGTCCGGTTCTTTCAGCGAAGATCTCGCAGAGTACATCCAACCTCTTCTCAATTTCCTTTCTCAGATCAACTCACCTTTTCTCATCAACGCCTACCCATTTTTCGCATACAAAGCAAATCCGAATAGTGTGTCCTTGGACTACGTCCTATTCCAAAACAACTCAGGAGTCATTGATCCAAATACCAATTTGAATTATGATAACATGTTGTATGCTCAGATTGATGCAGTATATGCTGCAATCAGAGCTGTGGGGCATACAGATATTGATGTCAAGATATCAGAGACCGGATGGCCTTCGAAAGGAGATGAAGATGAACCCGGTGCGACGATAGAAAATGCGGCAACATACAACAGAAATTTGTTAAAGAGAATTGCGATGAATGAAGGCACGCCTATGAAACCTTCAGTACCAGTTGATGTGTATGTTTTTGCTCTTTTCAATGAGAATTTGAAGCCTGGTCCAACTTCAGAGAGGAACTATGGGCTCTTCTATCCTGACGGCTCCCCTGTATATGACATCGGCGTTCAAGGAATATATTCATTTATGTCATCATCTTCAAAGTCTAAGGTAAGAAATAGGACTAAGAATTCATCTGATTTTTATATTCCTTTTATTTACCAAATTGGAAGAAGCTCTGAAGAGATATGTTAACAAAAAAAACTATGCAACCTTTTAGATTTGTAAGATGAGTAAACAACATGCTATGTGATTCACATTGTTTTCCCTATATATATACTTTTTTGTGACCATGGGCCTAATTCACAAGAGGGTGGTTATTAGCCTAGGTTGCATTGATCATTTGATGGTTTTGGTAGATCCTCAAAACATACACACGTGCACACACACGCAAAAATGTGAAAACAAAATGAAGGATGATATATGCTCTACGCTTGAGCAAGTGGCCAGAGGGCCATTATTGCTTTTATTTCAGCACATGGATTGCACCAAGAGAAAACTTCTTAATGTCTTCATTATCTCTTACAACCACCCAAGTAGCAATTCCCATATGCAGAAACTTATCTCTACAATGTTTGTTCTCCTTTTTGTGTACTTAGAAACCTATTTTTTCTTTTCCTCTTTTTTTTTTCTTTTTTGAGCTGAAGAGAAAAAGCACTTCTTGATGAAACTTTGGAAAATTCTGCTGTCACTGATTGTTATATTTTTTTCAGATATCGTGTTGGTCCATGCTTCTTATGTTGGTATTTTCAGTGCTGATATAGCAAGGCCTTCTTGTTCTTCATAGAAAATTTTCAACAGTGGCCGGGAGCAAATTATGACTAAGAGTTGAAATCCAACTTGAGTTTGGAAACTGAGGTAACACATAAAGTTATTATGTTATTTCCTAATCCTGTCATACCAAATAGAAAGTATATGTATTTTATTTTGATGTCAATATCAATCTTACTCTAGTATGATTCATACAGAATTCTATATCGATATTGATTTGACAACCTGCCAAACTTTTCTCAGCCCATCCTTTTTCATCGTCTTCAATCACAAAGGCATCTCCTAAAGCACAGTATGAAAGCTGCTTGTTCTTCTTGTCTGCAAATAAAAATGTCCTTTGAGGCTTGACACATATATTCCTAGCAAGCTGCCATGTGGTCCAAAACTTGTAGTTGGTTTCTTGTATTTTCTGGATGAATTAGAATTTAGACCATATATGCAATAAAAAAATGGTGCCTGTTGAAATGATTTGGCAAGTGTTATTCCTGAAACTTTTAAGATCAGAACTTGCACCAGTCACTGTTGAGTTTAAGGTTAATGTGGCAATTCTTTTCTGCACGGTATAACATAAAGATTCATGATTGATTGATTGGTATCAAGTACTACTTTTTATGCTCCTGATTTCTTGATAGCATTCATTCAGTGTTCTTCTTCTTTTTTCTGATCAGGAATATCTTTTGACCATACCATATGTGCTCTGGGGTTTCTTGCATCTTCTTTATGGCTGTGGACAGAGGCCCAAACACAAAGATTCCTGGAGTTGGGAATATTGTAGTACCAAGGAAGATTAGGTAGTGGGTAAAAGCCTGAGAAATTATCCTCGATTTATGATTTTTTTATGTATACAAAATTTGAGATTGTAATACAATTATATATCTGAGATCGAATTACGCTGACTCAAAATTTTTTTTGGTATAGTTGCTCAATTTTGAATTAGGAAGTCGTTAAATGCTATTAATATCTATTAAGGATGGCATAAGAAAGAAAAAACATGGACTCAGAAAGATTAATGAGTATGTGAAGAGTTTCACGCAGAGCGTTTATTTTTTATTGTTGAATTAACTTAATAATTATAATTTATGATTAAGTTAATTATATATTTTTTATATGAAATAATAAAATATATTTTATTGGGATAATTTAATAATAAAAAGTATCGAATTATAATTATTGAATTAGTCATATTTATCATGCTTACTATTTAACACATATTTAAATTAATATATAGTTATTCTATTTATTTAATAAATAAAATTAGTGTTGTTCATCCGTTTTAAGTTAAATAATCTACATTCATATTTTCCTCTAAAAATAAAAGTGTTAGGTTAAAAGAAACATCACACGAATAATTTTAACACTCTTCGTCATGTGCCAACCGAGTCGACTATGTTCTTGTGATCCGAGATTTAAAGGGCCTTTCAGAGCATTTAAAAGAAAAAAAAAACAAAATGAGCGTATATGCTTTAAGTGAATATTAAAATAATTAAGCTTGAGATGTAGAGATAAGGTATAATCTTTGAAAGATAATTGGCGTTTCCTTTGTTGTTGATGAAAATAAACTCCTAAAACTTAAATTTTTAGGAAAGTTAAATTCATGAGCAATGATTTATTTTTATGCGTTTCATATCTTAAATATAAAAAAATGTGTGAGAAAAAAAATATTTCTCATTTGATAAAAGGACGATGATATTTTAGGAACGTATTATAAAGCCATGAAACGATTGTTTTGGGAAAATATTATGGAACCTTCATTAACCAGTTAAGTTATTTTACGCACGAGGTTTTTGTTTCAGAAATTGTTGATGATCGATCTCATCATGACAATCCAAATGAAATGTGGTAACATTTTTTTGGGGGCAATAAGAAGATATAATTAAATGGTAATTAAGATGGTATAATCCCCCAATTCAGTTTTCTAATAGCTTTTTAATTCGAACTTTGCCTTCATCATTTTAGTTACATAAATATGGACGAACATATAACTTATCATAAAGTAGGTTAATACAGTTAGTTTAGTTAATTCAAATAACCGTTCAACTAATAAATATGTGCTATAATTAATAGTGGTTAATTTTTATTTAGGGTTGTATAATTAGTGAATACAGAAATAGTAAAAAAAATCGACGGTGGGTTCATATCGAAAAATGATAAATTTAAAAGAAGTAAATGCATATATTTATATGTTAATTTATATATAGAGTAAATAAATAATTTTAATGGTAACTCTTTGAACTGGATTCTGGATTCTTGCCCATAAAACATATATATCTTTTTTTTTAATTTTAACTTTCTTTTTTTTTTCCTTGCATTGGACTTATGAGCCTTTTATAATTGAGAAAGAATTAATTGCATATAATAAATGGATAATTATTTAGGGGCATTCCTATAAACGATTAAATAAAATCTCGATTTAATAAATATTTGTAAAACAAGTATTAGGGGGCACAGAATTAAATACCTCAAAATAAACAATTATGTAGACTCGATCTTAGGCCTTACATTAGCTGGATCAAAACTTCGAACGGTCGTGATGCACTCGGGGTGGATTAGGGCAGGACAATTGGGTCCCGCGCCATCTTAAGCAAAGATAAAAAATATATTTTTTAGAACAAACGAAATGGAAGAATAAAAATCGATTCGGCGCCGTCGTCTCGTCACTCCGAAGCTGCGGGCGGCAAAAAGAAAAGGAACCAAAAGGGGTTCCGTCGTTCCGATTTCTTCCTCCAAATCCCCTAAAAATATTCTTCGGTAATTGTTCTCTGCGTCATCTTTAATTTCTTTACATTTTTGTTTGTTTTTCTTGTATTGTTTGTCATCTTTTTCGCGAGTGCAAAACTTAATTCCCCGATCTGAGCATATTTTTCCTGATTTATGCATAGGTTTTTTTTTCTGATGGATCGATTGAACCCTAGATTTGTCTTTTTCTGTTACCTTAGATGTGTTGAGCTAATTTCAATTTTTTTAATCTAGGGTTTTAGTTTTTTAGTTGGGTTTGCGCCCAGACCGAGTTTAAGTTTAGCTGCGATTGTGAAGAGGTTTTTGAGCTCATTCTTGATTTTAGTTTGTTTCTGAGTTGAAAAGATGAGCACTCTGATGGAAGTGTTCGTTTTGGGGTTATATAGAATATTAAGATTTCCTTTAGCGTTATATTTGCATATTTGATCTTTCTGGTGCGGAGATTGAACTGTTTCTGTTCATTTTCTCAGTTCTGTTAACCCATCTTTTGGAGCAGAGAAGCTTCATTCATTTTTTTCTGTTTTCTTATTTTTATCCATTACCAACGATTACATGTTGAGTAGCCATGATGATTTTCTTTAGTGTTGTCTAAATGAATTTAGTTTGCTAAACGGTGAATGATGGGTGCTGTTACTTATTGTAACATATTGCTATTTAACTGCTATTCTTTGCTTGTATTTTCGCTGCCCAAGTATTTTGGTTTAAATGCTTCCTATGGCGTTGGAACAGTGTTCTGAATAGCTTTTGAGGGGGTACCATAGTTTGTTGTACAGGTGATAGTGCTATACACAAAGCCTTCAGGCCTTTCATTTTCCTCATGATGTGTGATAATTTCATGAAGTAAAAGAATGAGTGTCTTTCATTGAAAAAGAAAGAAGTGTCATAGTTTTTCTTGAAAAAAAATCACGTGAGAACCTCTGGTTGATCAATTTCATTTTGTACTGGTTTCTAATTTAATGTTAAATGATACTCTGGATATTGTCATCTAAACTTTATAATTTAAAATCAAGCTAAAGAATGTTTCTATATCTCAAAGAAGACAATAGCATGTGCTTGTTGCTTCATCATGGAGCTGCAGATGACAAGAGCTTATAGATTTTTATTAATCATACTTCTGTTATCCATTATGGCGCTGTGATTTGATTAGTCTGATCATATTACATTGTCAAACTTTCGAGTTGGCTTTCATCAGATGTGTGTTTAAAGTGCAAACTGAATTGAAAGAATGAAGTACTCAATTTGTTCAACTTTTGGTCTATGCTTACACAGTTACACACACACCAATAAGACTTATCCTTGTATATGTAAATCTGGATGATCACCAAGCTCAGTTATTATTTTCTTAAATTTATTCTATGTTATCTTCTGTCAATAACACAATCCTGTACATTGTCATTAGGGGACTGTCAAATCATATATTTCTGAAAATGAGTGATGCAGAAGTTCCTCCTTCTAAGAAAAGAGTCGCAGGGAGGCAAATATCTAAGGATCATCCTGATTCTGATGATGATGCCCCTGAAGCTGAGATGGGTACTTTCCAGAAAGCCAGTGAGGAAGTGATGGCTACAAGAAGAATTGTGAAGGTTCGGCGCAATAACCCCCCGTCAACTGCTCCGTCAACTAATCCTTTTGCAGCAATCTGCTTGGTTCCTCCAGAGGACGCTAGTGCCAAAGCATCCTATCCTGCTGAACAGACGCAAACTGCCAGCGATATAACAGCACTAGATCAGAATGACAAAACCGAAAGCACTGAAGTTCCTTCAGGGAATAATGGATCTGGAATAAGCGACTTGGAACATGTTGTGGAAACAGAAGATGAAAGCAGAAAGGTGGAAAATATGCCGCAGGAGTCACTAGATAAACCTGATGGCACAATTAAAGAGGCATCTCTGCCTGCAGATACAAGTAAGGGTCAAAATGATGGTGATGATATAAATCCAGGAGCCGTAGCAGATACAGACAAAAAAGATGAAGAAACTCAGAAGGAAGCTGGTGAAGAGGCCGCGAACGAAACTGTGGAAGCAAACAACAAAGAAGAAAATGTAAATGATGAGAAAGATACAGCACAGCCTACTGGATCTGTAAGCTCATTCGGTCAGCTTTCAGGCAGCAAAAATGCTTTTACAGGACTCTCAGGACCTGGATTCTCGACGTCTTCCTTTAGCTTTGGATCTTCGTCTGGGGATGGGTTTTCTTTTGGAAAAACTGACAGCAGTCCTTTTGGGATTAAGAATGAAAACCTTTCATTTTCGTTTGGTTCTGGCAGTGCTAGTAATGGTAATTCATCTTTCGGTTTGTTCAAGACTTCAGTTGATGCGTCTATCAGTAGCAAGCCTACAATGCAAGAGGTGCCTATTGAGACTGGGGAAGAGAATGAGAAAGCAGTTTTTAGCGGTGATGCCATCGTGTATGAGTACTTGGGTGGAGGCTGGAAGGAAAGAGGGAAGGGAGAACTTAAGTTGAATATCTCATTAGAGGGAGTTCAAAAGGCAAGGCTCATCATGAGAGCCAAGGGTAACTATAGACTAATCCTGAATGCAAGTCTCTACCCAGACATGACTCTCACAAACATGGATAAAAGAGGAGTTACTTTTGCATGTGTGAATAGTGCTGGAGAAGCAAAGGATGGCCTTACTACTCTTGCTCTCAAGTTCAAGGACAGTAGTACGGTGGAAGAGTTCCGAGTAGCAGTGGCAACGCACAAAGGCAAGAAGGATTCGACTGATGTCTCAGGAAATCTTCCTGAGGGCTCGGATGATTAATATGGCCAGCTGCTGCACGAGAATTTCCATGCTGTTGCCAAAGCGTCAAAACTACATTGGCAAAAAGTAGTGCCTGTTTTGTTAAGGAAAAAAAAATCAATGGTTCATTAAGATGCCTTCTTAACCTCGAGTAGGGTTTTCCAACTTGTTGAGCGTTATTTCTTCTTTGAGCGGACTGTAACTTCTGTGAGTTTGTACGAGATACCAGGAACCATATTTACCATTGTCATGTAACAACTTACCATCATCCACAAGGTGATGATTAGTCATCGTTGCTTCTGGGAAATAGGAACTAACTTTTTGTGCGTCTTGGTTTCCTATTTGCTAATGGAAGCAATTGTGCGTTTGCAGTACATCTTGTATATCCTATCGTACTCATATTAAGATTTTAATTTTACACTTTTTAGTCTTTATATTAATTTTGATACTAATTCTTTTGTGATTTGTTGCGAGACGAGCCACGCAAATACTGTGGTTCTGTAGTTGAATTTGATTTTTTAATCAGTTAGAGCACACAGAATAGTTCCACTTCCAATCTTTCTTCGCCAATGGAAGAACCTACTCGTCTCAGATAATGCAATTTATCATCATTAGGTATTTTCAGTTTTCTTGTGTACGTTTCATAAAGGAAAAGTACATCTTTACTTTCTCGCAAAATTAATTTTTGACAGATAACGTTGTTGGGTCTTGATTCTTTTTACAGGTAAAAAACATAACAGTTACTTTTATTTAGTTTGTAATAAGTCCCGACCTTTTCTTCAAAATAAAATAAAATAATAGTGACTATATACATTTTTCTTAACTTTTTTGATCGGGCAATTCCATAAATTTAGACTGTTTTCCCGGAGAAAAAGATTATTAATTTATTACACAACCAATTGACTTCACAAAATATAAATTATTTTTCGAATATTTTTTTCCAATATTTGTTCTTTTAAACTTACTTTCACGATTCACCTGAAGAAGCTGAGTTCTTTTGAGACAATGCAGTAAAAATATGGCTTTGTGATGTTAATGGAATAGTGTAACTATACAAGCAGGCATTGCATCAAGCCCTCGGTAATTCGGTATCCACATTCCACAAGAAACAAATAAATATAAATAGTTTTTTTCCTAAAATACACAACAACAACAACAAATTCTTATCCCACTAAGTGGGATCGGCTATATTGATCCATGTTCATGAGATTCGACAGGGTTTTACGCTGACTGTCGGGGCCTAACACAACCCTCCTCCTTTATCCGGGCTTGGGACCGGCTATAAACATAGGCGGAGTTAGTTTTTTTTTTCCTAAAATATATCACAAAATCCAAATAAATGTTCTGCCGATGCACGAACTTGAACTTATTAATTTGATGAATAAATCTTTTATTAAATTCTTATAATCATTAAGAACTAAGAAATCAGCTAAACATTTTAATTTTAAAGATGATTGAATAAAATATGAAAACTAAAAAGATAAGTTTGCTAATTTTCAAATATCAAAAGGATAATTTGATTTATAAATTTTGGTAATTGATCATTACTTATTTCAACTGTCATTATATTCTATTAATTGATGATATAGAGTTTCTTTAAAACATAATGACTTATTTTTTCAAAATTAATAACTTCATTAATTTTTTTAAAAAAAATATAAGTATCATAATAATCAGTAACCTCAAAATTTTAAATTAAGCAACTATGATTTGATTACGAAAATGAGTAAAAAAAATTAAAGTTTAAAAGAGCAGTTATATAAGAACAAGAAAGAAAAAAATAGAAAAAAAAAATGAAAGTTAACCCCAATTGATAACTTAATTAAAATAAAATTTTTAATTTAGGTAACAATTTTATTAATTAATATTTTTTAATGCTGAAAAGTGTTTAAACAAAATAAAATTGACAAAAAGGCAAGCAATGAAAAAAAAACCAAAATGTAAAATGAAAACGATAAAAATTAACGCTGATCCTAAAAAGGGTAAAGCAAACAAAAAAAAATTAAAAAGAAAACAGTAGTTGGCTTTGATTTTCTGTGAGAACTATCGAGCTTACACAAGATTTTGAAACCAAACCAAAATAACGATGCTTGATCTTGACTCTAATTCCGAAAGCCATACACAATCTAAAAAAACTTTTGGATAATGCAAAATGGCTCATGTTTAGTTGTCTCCCTCCACCTCCTCCCCCAGAAAAAACTCATATCCACCACCCATCCAAGAGAGGCACTTTTCATATCGAATAAACAAAGAAGTTCTGATAGCTTAATTGTAGACTTGGTTGCATCAACTTCCTTGAAAGCTTGTGACGTGGTAAACAAAACATTCGTAATATTATACTATCAAGTCTCAGCCAATATGTCAGAACCATAATCGCTTGAAGCAAACTTTATAGTGGTCATAGTAATTCGACATGCTCGTCATATGTTCATGACAAGTTTTCACAATTAACAAATCACCAATTAAAAGAAACAAGGCGTTAAACAAAATTCACAATTAGACCACAGGAAATCTCTGTCCTTGCCTCGAAAGAGATTCACAATTGAGAGGAAACAGGAAAACACGCAGATTGAAACTCAAATCAACAGAGTTTTGTAGGTCTTTATTTGAATAAAACAATCATGCATATGAGCAAATGAAAGCTAAGAAAACAAACGAGTAAAGAAGCATCTTTTGATAGCAGAAGAGAAATATGAAGTACTTCAAAATCTCTTATTCTCGTAGACTCTATAGTTAAGCTTGCACAAAATTCCTTAAACCATTTAATAAATGTTGTCAATAGACAACACAAAAAAAAGTTTTGGAATTTCTAAACATATAAAATCTGAGGCATCCAGATTCTTTTCATTTAGAACTTTAAATATTTCCTACACAAGCTGTGAGGTTATTTTCTCAGCTACAGTTAATTGGGTGGAAATGCTAACCAGGTTTCACAAAATACTCCTTAGTTTTCAAATTTTTAGGATTGTTAGTTCCCTAGTTATAAGGCATGCTAAACAATGCTGTTTAAATCCCCTATCAACAAATTCATGTTACACAGCCCTAATCAGACTAAAGGCCAACCTTTTCCCAATAAGTTCATCTAGCAATCACTCAAACACTGCAGTTCAGTTGCTGCATCCCGAATACATCAAAGATCACTGAACCATGTGTTACATCAAAAGTAGTTAAAAGGAATTATTATCTACTCTGAAGAAGGAATTTCATATATAGTAAGACACGCAGAAGCGTGATGTTTCCTTGACACACTCATTTCTCCGGATCCCTACATGAGCAAGAAAACAACCCTTGCATCACATTATTTGATCGATCAAAATTGCTGCTTTTACAACACAGCTTTACCGAATCGGTTCTTGCAAGAAACCAAAGACACAAAAAATATTGAGATTATGCGGAACTGAGCTCCAAAATCTGACCTACACTGACGACCTTCCTCAGTGCCCGATGGATTTTTCCGCCGCCTGTGTCGACGTCGGCGTTTGCGCCAACCCAGTCTGCTGCTCGGCCTCCCCGAGTTTGCGCAGGCGCTCCTGGAGGACTCGTACGCGGTCCTCCGTGCGCCGGAGCTTCCTCCAACGGATGGCGAGGTACGCGGTGAGGCCGCCGTAAACCAGGATGTATGATCCCCAGACGTAGGGGTACGTCTCCGCGTGCTCTCTGAGTCGTCTGTACTCTCCCACCACCATCTCCCTCCACCCCGCTGCCGTCCCCGGATCTGCCGCAGGGTCCTCTACGTTCATCATCGCAGGCGGTTTCCTTTCCTCTCCGTCTGCCATTTTCCCCAATTCTACGAGTTCTGAACCGCGGGTGCCAATTTAGGGCACAGGGACTGACATAAAATGGATTAAATTACTTTCGCTACCCTCGTTTTTATTTTAATTATAGTACAAAAGGGACTATGGTTTCGTCATATCAATAGAAGAGTAAGGGTATTTATGTCACTTAATAAAAACTGCGGACGCGGGAAGAGTTTTTTTTATAAGACTGCTGTTTGGATTTTGCATTTCTTTCGTAGGGTTTAGGAGAGGGGTTGCCATGGGAAAGGAAGGGGAAGGAGAAGGAGCGGCAGAGGCGGCGCCGGCTACGGCTTCGGAGAAGGTTCCTCAGGCAGCGGTGGAGGAGCTGCCGAGGGCTATTGTCCGCCGGCTGGTGAAGGATAAGCTCTCTGAGTTGTCGGCGGCCGGAGAGAAAGGAGGCGGGGAGGACGTCAACGTCCAGAAGGATGCTCTGCTCGCCTTCGCTGAGAGCGCAAGGATTTTTATCCATTACTTGTCTGCGACGTAAGCCTATCATTGGTTTCACTATGCCTATGTTAGGTCTTTCATCGTTCTCATAGAATTGAAGGTTATGCTCCAATTAAGTGCAGATTGTAGAAAATTATGTTTCAAAATTCCTTTTTTTTCTTCTATTTTCTTCATTTGGCATCAGCTTCATATCGTTAGTGGCAAACTTAGTGCAAATTGTGGAGTACTTTATTTGTGCATTTTGTTAGCCGGAATTTCTGAAACTGTGAAATGAATACTGCATGAATCTTAGAATCTTTTGACTTATTAGAGTGGTGATTATTTGTGGCAGTGCCAATGATATATGCATAGAGTCCAAAAGGCAGACAATTAATGCTGAAGACGTCCTGAAGGCAATTGAGGACATTGATTTTCCCGAGTTCCTTGAACCTCTTAGAGCATCACTAGATGGTATGCTTATTCACTCTTTACTGGATCCGGAGACAGCAGCATTCAATTTATTATTATATGGTATATGAGTAATGTTGCCTTTACATGTTTTTCAAACATTACATTGAGCCAAGGACTTTCTCTCCAGTAGCTGTGTATGAGACTATGCACAATACATGTGCTATCCTTTAATTTAGAAGGATGTTGTGCTTAATATCTCGGTGGTAAATGTGCAATTAGATGTATGGATCTAATCTTTCAAGTTTTAGTGATTTCTGGTCAAACTGAGACTATGCGCTGGGATCTAATCTTCATTATATGATGTGGCACAGGAGCCATATGTTAGAGTTGGTTCTCACAATTGATATTTTAATGTTGAAACTTGAAAGTTCTTGGGAGACCTTCGCAGACCAAATACTTTAGCTTCTTTGCAGTTAGATGTATGGAACTTATAAGTCCTCATACATAAAGCTGTTCATGATTTCTGTGTGGAGTTGAGACAACTGCAGTATTATTCAATGTTTGTATTCAACTTCAGAGAGGTCAATGATAACTCAACTGTGCATCTCTCTCGAAACTTAATTATTAAATTGTGTATATGCCTTGGCATTTTTTACTAGCCTAAACCAACTTGATTGTAGAAGCTTTTTGTGAATTTGTTAGGAATCCTTTAAGGCAGGTTTATCACGTTATTTTTCTTTTGAATACGGTTCAAGATAATATTTTCCTTTGTACTCGCTAAACAACTTAAAACTTTATTTCAAGACATCCTTGTTCTTCTGTTCCTTATCACTCTATGGATTCTGATCCATATGTTAAGCTGCAAAAAGTGCATGCTTGAACTTGTATTTGTATGATAGGCTAAGCTTATAACGATAATTAGGGGACAACTGATCTCAAAATATGTGAATAGATTTTATTTCCGTTGTTGCTTGTTTAATTTAATCTCTCTTTGAAAAATATTGTTGATCTCATTTTTTATTACATCAGAATTCAGGAGAAAGAATGCTAGAAAGAAGTCTACAATGAAGGGGAAAGAAGCTGGTAAAAAACGCAAAGTGGATGAAGAGCAACCAGAGCAGGATGAACATGGAGCAGATGGTGCTGAAGAAGGTAACGGTGCCACTGAGAATGAGGGGCATGAAGCAGATCGTGATGAAGATGATGGTGGCGCCGAGGATGATAATGAGTAATGCTTGAAATTGAATGACCTGTTTTTGCTTGTATAACATCCTTATTCAGTTGGAACCTTTTGATCCGCGCATCCAGTATGTGAGGGTGTTTGGCTAAGGTTGTAAGCGACATTTTAACTTTTGTCCGTGTTTGATAAACAAATAAGGTACTTCAACTTATAAGTAAAAAAACAGGGTACTTCAACTTATTTTCATTACATACAAATAATTGTCTTTCATGTTTACGAATTTTAAAGACATTTGTGTATATTATCATTTTATTATTAGATAGTACAAAACTTATTATTATAATCAGTCTTATAACTCTTAAGTTTTTAAATGTGTTCTCTACATAAAATATATATATTTGTTTTTACAAATTTAAAGGGCAGTTGTGTTTTTTAATTATAAAAAAACTTTTTAATCATTTTATTATTAAATAATACATGGCGTATTATTATTGTATTAAACTAAGTTCATCGCATAAAGTGTTTATGAACATTAATCTTTTTATCAGCTAAGCATGGTTTGCTACGCCGCCCGCTTTGGATCATCTTCGCATTCTGCTTATGGAGGATTTGGTTATGTTGCAATGAAGGGCAACCATTTTGGTGGTCTAGAACAAAGCTTTGGGGGAATTGGAGTATGTTAATCTCCACTTAAACGAGGTTTTCACACCCCCACACCCCTCGCCAATGATCCAATCTCACCCTTAATCTAATATGAGTCATATGGGAGCCCCCGCCCTGGTGAACTTAGATTGAACTTATATGGATCCTTTATCAACCCTAGCGAGCATGAGGGTGTGGAGTACATTATTTGCCAACCAAATGGTTCTCTTATTCTCGGCTGTGCTTGAATTGGGGATTTTAAGTTCCCGTTAGTTCTCGAAAACTAATTGATTTGATAGAAAATTTTAGGTGTGGTGTTTAAATGAAAAGTATAATGATGGAAATTTGAAAAGTTGATTTGATAGATAAGTTTTAGTAAGTGTTTAGATAAAAAGTAAGAATAAAAAAATATAATTTATTATTTTATAATATATAAAATTATATAGTAAATTAAAATATTATTTATTTATTTAGTTAAAATCATTATAATAATATAAAAATATTATACCTAATTATTAATTTAAAAATGTATTTAAAAATAAGTTGTCATACTATATTAATATTAATTTTGAATACTTATTATATGTTATTAATATTATAATTTACGTAAAGAATATAATTTATTATTTTATGAGGTATAAAAT
Organism: Pontederia crassipes; assembly: GCA_030549335.1. NCBI lineage: Eukaryota > Viridiplantae > Streptophyta > Magnoliopsida > Commelinales > Pontederiaceae > Pontederia > Pontederia crassipes. The sequence continues at coordinate 47,209,707 of CM060190.1, forward strand.
TATAAGTAAATAAAAAATATTATGTATTTATTTATATAATATTTAGTTAATGATATTTTACTATATCACAATGTTAATTATAGACATGTAATATATAATATATATGAGTACTTGAAAAAAAAAAGAGTTCTTGCCTTGGCAAGAACTTTGTAAGTTCTTTCCAATGGTGAGAATTTTTTTTTTGAGAATTTTGATCACGTGTGCATTTGACCAGAATTTTAGTTACGATTGAACATTCTTTTCTATATGATGTTTGGCACAACAAAGTCATATTCTGACTTTTGTTCTCGTCAGGACGTCCACTTTGTCTTGGCCGCTGAAGCTCAGTCTTACCCATGTATGTCTCTAGGTTGACTCCTCCATCTTTGCTGAAAGTCATCAACAAAAAGGCACAATTGGCCCGTCTATGGATTGAAATTTAGAAAATCTGGCTTATTTCTACTACTTTTGAATTTTTTAAATGTACACATTGTTGTAGATAAGCAAATGGAGCTGTTGATCAACTGGTAAATATAGATCGACACTTCACTTATGACACTTTTTGAGCGAACAATTTACCCTTGGATGTTCTTCGCATTTTGTATTTTGACTCCTCTTGAGGCGCTTTATCAATAGATGATTTTTCTTTCTTATAAAAAGGCATGCTCAATTTCTTGCCAAAGAGAGAGTATGTAATTTGTTGGTATCGTACCTTTTCAGAACCAATCCATTAATGCTGATCTAATGTTTGAATAAAAAAGAAATAAGGATAGTTGATGGATAATTAAAGTTAACTAGAGAAATAAATTTTATGATTGTTTGGATAAAAAGGAATAAATAATAAGATAACTTTATTATTATATAGGATTAACAATGTTAAATTATTTTTAAAAAATGATAATCTATTATTATTTTTTTTATTATAATAAAATTTGATGTAACTATATATATGTATAGGAAAAAATGATTAGGCTACTATATAATATGAGTTTGAGTACTATGTAATCATAGAAAATGATTACAATTTATAATTATTCGATCACAATCATTGGATTGGTGATCAATGGTTCACATGTGAGCAATGTGAACTAGCCTTTTTTATTTTATTTTTTTACTTGTTCATCTGATCACTGATCCAATGATTGGGATCTAATGATTATAACCATTCTCTTTATTAGACAGTACTTAAACACACGCTCGCTCTCTCTCTCTCTATATATATGATAGCACATGCTTATTTATCATCGTTTGATTTAAAAAAAAAGTATTCAATTAATACAATCATCATTCGTCATCAATTCAATAAAAAAAATGTGTGTCTAATGGTGCGGTGCTACTCCAATGTGTTTGGGACGGAGATTTTGAGAAAAAGTTATTTCTCGATAGTGTTTTGATAAAAAAAATATAATGATGAAATTTTTAAAAAAATAATTTAATAAATAAATTTTAGCATGTATTGAAATAAAAAGTAAAAACTAAAAATATAATTCATTATTTTATGATGTATAAAATTATAGTAAATAAAAAATATGTTATTAATATTATCATTTACATAAATCTTAAGATTCAAATATAATATATTTTTATAAAAATAATTAAACATTTTTTTTAATAAAATATTTTCTTAATTATTAGAACTAAATATTTTATAATTTTAAATAATAACATTTAATAATTTATTTTATAAGATGACTAATAATGTATTAATAAATAATTAAATAATATATACTTATATTACAAAATAATTAAAACTAGATGAAGTTAGGGAGCTTTAAAAAATGAAAAGATGACGCTTGAAAAAATAGAAAACAAAAGCAAAAAAAAAGTTCTTACCCAGCAAGAACTTTTGTCCGAAATTTTTGATTAAAAATTTCGACCAAAGGTTATGTCACATGTGTTGTTTGGCAAAACAAATGATTGTTTCAGCTTTTGTTATGCATACAAACACAACCCAAAAGAATCGCTAAATCCTTTATCATATATGTAATGAGATAAAAAAAACTGAATTAAAATAATTATAATAAATAAATTAAAAGAACAGATAATATGAAATAAGTATATTCGTAATAACATAAATAATTAACATTATTTTAAAAAACTTCAGTACATACTCATAACTCATCAGTAATAAAATTAAACATAATTAGCCTAATCGATAACATTCTATTACACTACGTCAAATATAAATATCATGAGTTTTTATAATTTTATACTGATACAGTAATTTTCCTCATTGTTACTATGCCATAATAAGATTATATTAAATAAGTAAAAAATAATGACTTATTAGCAATTTGTAATATGACTTAATTAAAGTATAAGATAACATATAAGTAACAAAATAATTATATGTACCGTCTACCTTTTAGACATATGTGGTAAAAGTAAAAAAAAAAATGAAACTAAATCTGATTCTTGCTGCATTGTTTTGTAAGTGATATCTTGAATTGACATATTAATTTGAGTTTGTTTGGATGAAATTAAATTAATAATGAGAATTGACGAGAGAAAAACAAATGATTTGATATTAAATTTAAATTTTTTATTTAATCTTATTTTTATCATTTGTCACGTAATTGAACATAATTAATTATAAAAAAATGATTTCAATTTCTCTCTGTCCTCGTTTCCCACCACTAAACATTGATCGGAGCTGCATCTGTTTTCTAACGCTGAATTATTTAAAAAATTGCAGAAGGTTAAAAAGTGTGCTCATCTTAATTATGAAATGAGGGAAGAAATCTTGCCCAATAATTTATTACAAAAACATCAAACTTTAAATCAGGTCGCGTAATTAATAGTGACAGAAAAAACTTCTAATAATAATTTTTTACGTTCATAAGATTCAAACTTGAGATCTCGCTGGAACGAGGAGTGATAGCTTACCACTCCATCCCAACTCTTGTTAATGTTGATAACGTCTTCTATTTGAGTTAAATGACATCACGAGATTGAACTTTCTATTTTTAAGAAAAATAAAACTACGAATTATTTATTACAAAAATATCTTAAAATACATTGCATATCTTATAGAACACATTAAAATGAGCTCATTAAATCACAGGATAAATCATAACCGGACCTTCCATATATAGTTGTTTTTTTAGCAATTTACTTTTGTTAGTTGGTGATATGTAATAAATTGATTGTTTGAGAGTAATCACTTTTCAATAAAATAAGGTGAATATGTATATAAATAACATGAGGTTCACAACTTAGCTGTGGAGCTTATTTTTGTATTTATGAGTGGTGCATGTAGATTACATTTATGTCAGCGGACCATCACAAAATGTTGAGGGTTAAGTTAAAAATATACGAGGGTGAAAATAATTTTACACTCAATACTTTCAATATTTTTTTTTAATTCTATAAGCAGTGTGATAGACTGATAGATTGCCATTAAAAGCATAATACAAGCACAAAAGAAACTATTCAGAATATATCTTTAAAATTAATACATCAATATATAATGATTTTTTTTAAGAACTTGCTAGAATTTGGTCCTTACTTCTTACTTCTGGATCAATTCTCCTACACATCATCACTTTTTTAGGTGAATCCCATCGTAACTCAAATTTCCTTCTAATACAAGAATATGGAGGAAAGAATTTGCTAGAATTTAGAGTGCATCCAATTTTTTTTTCTCTCTGATAAAAAAAAGTTACATCATTTATGTCAAAACTCTTCGTATGCTAAGTCTAAACTTTTTATGTCACATGATTTAATTATTGAGAATTAGGAATAAGTTAAAATTTTAACGAATTCTAACATACAAACACGAGAACTAGGTACAAATTATTTTATAAAATTCTAACATCCAAACGCAGCTGGCCCGAGAACCCCTTGAATTATATATGGGTCGACTCCTATGTTATATGCATTTAAGTACATGCATCTAAGAGGAGGTGTTTGATACAAGAACAATACCAATAATACGAGCATTATTCCTATGTTTGCATCTAAATATCTCTAGGCTAAGTTATTCCAATCAATATTTCAAAAATTGAATACCATACACCCTCGCATACATGTTTTTTTAATGTACCATACTTAAACATGCAAAGAACATGAATACTTTCAACTTGCACTACTAGAAAAACGCGGATTACCGACGGTCTGAACCGTCGGTAATCAGTTCGAAAACCGTCGGTAACGTAATTACCGACAGTTTTTCAGTCGGAATCGATCCGTCGGAAAAACGCTCGTCGCAAACGGATTTACGACGGTTGAAAAAAATTCGTCGAAAATATCGACGGTTCTGGCCGTCGGAACAGTCCCCGGCGGTTCGACCCGTCGAAATTTTTCGACGGTTGCAACCGCCGGAAAAGTCCTCGGCGGTTCGAACCGTCGATATTTCCGACGGTTGCAACCGCTGGAAAAGGCCGGCGGTCCGAACCGTCGATATTTCCGACGGTTGCAACCGTCGGTCGATATTTCCGACGGTTACAACCGCCGGAAAAGGTCGGCGGTCCGAACCGTCGAAATTTCCGACGGTTGCAACCGCCGGAAAAGGCCGGCGGTCCGAGCCGTCGAAATTTCTGACGGTTGCAACCGCCGAAAAAGACCGGCGGTCCGAGCCGTCGCAATTTTTTGACGGTCCCAATTGTCGAAACTTTAGACGGGTGTCGCAACCGTCGATCTTTTGACGGTCGCAACCGTCACAAATAATTTTTTAAATATAAAAGAAATTAGCGGCCGGATCCGGCCGCCTGGCGTTCGGATCCGGCGCCATACAATTGATTGTGGATGCGTTTTTAGTTCACAAAATAAATAAAATAAATAGTAATGGAAAAAAGAATAAAATAACAAGATTGAAATAAACAATGATTGCCCATTCATAATAACATTATTAACAAGAGTATAGATAATATTTCAACTTTTAATTAGTTAATGTTATGGAAAATGTTATTACCAACACGAGATTTTGGAGTGTGCAATAGGGTTGGATATTTTCGTGCGAATTCTTGTTCAAACTCCTTTGTGGGGAATTGAAATAGGGGTAGAAGTAACTTTGGAATCGTTTTATTGACCATGTTGGGAATATATGCCCCCATCTAATAGGACCCCGATCTTTGAAATTAATATAAAACTAGGAAACACAAGCACACTTTGTGTGATTGAAATTATAATTTTCATAATAACACATATTTATTACTGATATTTACATGCGTAAAACATACTAATGGATGATAATGCACATTTGAAATGTTTAAAATATTGGAATATTTTATTATATTATCTCATTTTAAATTTGTAAGAAAAATATATTTAATTATTTAACATAAAATGCTATTGATATTTAATTCATCTCTCTGCATCATAATTTTGGACAACCGTCCCACATTACTGAAGCAAGTATTACAAATACATACAAATTTTAAAAAGTTATTAAAAATTAAATAGCATACCTTCTCAGCTATGAAAATTATATATAACTAATGAGTTCTTCGATTTCTTTTAAATTAATGGCCTTCGCATTTTCGACATATCCTAATCCTAATGATCCAACAATCATTTTTTACACATCCTAATCTTAATATCTTTTAATGTTTATTGCATTCAATTGGTGAATGATTCATAAAACTAATTGCAAAAAATGCATTAATATAGACATGTTGGTGAATGATGCATGGTTTTATATTATATATATACTTTAATTTGTATGATTTAATATTGCAACAATATAAAAGTATATAAATTCAAATGATGACAATGTAAAATTTAATGTCTTCGTGATGTCTTAAAATAAATTCAAATGAGAGTTACACCACAAAAATGAATTAAATTGAACAAAATTAGAAAAGAAATAAAAAGAATGGTAGGATGAGAGAACTAAAAAACTAATAAAAAAACATATGCATTACTTTATCTTATATATAGAATAAAGATAAAGATATAAATGATACTAATATGTAATTTGATATTAAAAAATTAACATATTTTAATTAGAAATTTATTTTTATTAAATAAAAAGTATCTTTGTAATATATATATATATATATATATATATATGTTATGAATAACATATAACTTTAATGTACATTAATTTGTTTGCATTTATTATTATCACTAATATTAATACTAATTTGTTATTTTAAAATTTTAAAATTATACAAAAGAGAATGGAAGAATGTTGAAAGGAGAGATCTCCTCATCTAATTACAAATTTGTCATAGCATGATTTTATATTATATATAGAATATAGATATAGAACATAAATAGGGTAATTAATTACACTCCAAAAATCTTAATGACACTCCATTTTGCTCCTAATTTTTCTGCCATCTAAAAATACACCCGCGAGAAATTAGGAACCGGGGAGGGATCGAAAGTGGACATCGTAAAGGATAAGACGTTGTATGCCTACCCGGAACAAGGGCTAGTGTTATTTCTATTTTTTTCAACTCTTAATTTTAAAACTATTGTCTTCCTAGAAATGTAAAGCAATATGGAAAAATTAAATGATATTTTACCTGGACATACCCAACCTAAATGATTTTATATATTAAATAAAGAAAATATGGTGGCAAAATTGAATTGGATGTTAAAAATGTTATCTTTCCACAAAAAAAACCTACCTAAATAGAAATGCATAAACTTTTATTTGCGCAATAGTAATTATGTTATACTAATAAAATAAAAAAATAACCATAATATTAATACTGGCAAGTACCGGTCCAGATCCACTCTGACGCCCCTAAAAATTTCCAAATTCGAATCCCATTTCCTTCACCTCGGCGACCGCCGGCGATCCATGGCGGTGAGGGCGACGTCGTCCCGCTTCCCGGTGGACGCGGAGGCTCAGGAGTCGTCGGGCCTGCCGTGGGGGGTCACGCTGACGCCGTTCTCCCCGGTGGACGAGCGCGGGAGTGCGCCGAAGTACGGGGTCGGCGGCCACCTCATTCCCCGCTGCGAGAACTGCTGGGCCTACTACAACACCCACTGCGAGCTCAGCCGCTGGGACTGGAACTGCGCACTCTGCGGCACCCTGAACGGCCTCTCATCCAACGCCCTCGACCGCTACGCGCGGCCCGATGAGTGCCCCGAGCTGAACTCCTCATTCGTCGACCTCGAGCTCCCGCGTAGGATCTTCGACATTCGATCTCGTCCCCGTGCTTACTTTTCTTAGTGGACTGCGTAATGCTAATTTGGAATATGTGACTCTTGATTTATAGTGGAGGAAGGAGGGGGAGAAGGCGTCACGCAGGCGCGGCCGGTGTACGTCGCCGCCGTGGATTTGTCTTGTAAGGATCCGAAGCTTATTCGGCCCTGTTCTACATATTTCTTGAGAACTTTAATCACTATAGTCATAGTTTGTTATTCATAACTCGTCATTCCTGACTGATATTAAAGCTTGATGGTTTGAGGAAACTCTCGAAGGTCACTGTGCTTGTAGCATAAATTCGACTTTTGACGAGAATGCCTGAAACGATCCTTTCTGAGCAAGAACTTTTATGAATGCTTTAAAGTGTCCATCAAATCCATGGTCAATTTGGGTTTGATTTATACTGTTTAATCTGAAATCTGAGGTCTGACTTGTGTCCTTAATTTCATCTCATAGGCTTTGCTTTCCTCTTCGAGGAAACAAAGTTATAACATCAGTCTATCTTCTTTAGAGATGGCAAAAGGGTGAGAAAGAGATTATTAAGTTCTAGTTTGAAAGGAAACAGATAGTGGAGACTGGATAATGTGTGTTGTCAATGTTAAGAAGATGACCGTATAGTTTAAAGGAGCTTGAGCAACCCACAAGAACGAGATGTGTGCAGCGGTTGCTGTGGGTGTGAGATCATCAGGCATACGTCAAGTTAGAAAGTGCAAATAGGAGCTTGCAGCGACAACCTGAAACAACTAAGGTCGAAGAGCCCAAACAATCACCATTTTCCATATGATATTGTATTTAAAGCTTCTACTTCCAACATATCTGTCTGCTAAAATTTTCGACGAGCAGTGTAAACAAAATTGAGCGTCCACCTCCTGCCAATTTGGAGATTGGACCCATTGGCATCCATGTTACCTATTCCCACGAAGCCACAATGATCCTGCAACTAAATGTGTTAGATGTGTTGACCCATTGCCCTAAAAGCTTAAACCAATAGGAAGAAGAATGTCTTTATATTTATAATCTTATTTTAGGCTGCGGATGTTTTTGGATTAGCCTAGCCCACCCATGTGGACAACTAAGGGAGGAGTTTTTTTTAATATGATCATCGACAAGGTTTGAACTCATGATTTGACTATGATACAATGTGAAATTACATGAACTGACCAACTATCTTAAAAGCTTAAGCTGATAGAAAGAACAACATCTTTATATTTATAATCTTAACAACTCGGATGTGAATCTCGAAAGAAATAACTTCAACTTAAGTTCGCAGTGAGTTTTTCTATTTTGACTTGAGGAAGGGAATAGTGATATGGATTGAAACGAAAGGCCAGTTGATTGAATTTTTTCCTCAAATCAAGTTGTAGCACAAACAGCTCAAGATGTTACATTGATCACATAGCTTGACGATCTTTGCTAGTAGTGCCATCCTCCTCGCAAAATGTTTGCTAGTAGTGCCTGACAACAACCACTGTACCTATTATATTAAGATTAGCCGCCTATCTCGTAAATTCACATTCACATATGTTGTTCGTGCTTTATGGCATTTCCACAACAACAACAACAAAGCCTTATCCCACTAGGTGGGGTCGGCTACATGGATCATACGACGCCAAATATATTCGTTGATCCATATTCATAAGATTCGACAGGATTTTATGCTGGCTGTCGGGGCCTAACACAACCCTCCTCCTTTATCCGGGCTTGGGACCGGCTATAAAATATAGGCGGAGTTGGCATTTCCACAACAATTCAAAGAAAGTTGCCAAGTGGCAGAATTAGGATATTTGACACCTCAATTGTCCTGAAGCCCTTCTTATTCATGTTGGTACAACATTTTGGTGGGAAAGCAAGAAGCAAATTTGTGTAACTAAGAATACATTTGAAGCTGAGTATATTGTTTGTAACATAACTACCACTCACGCAATATGGATCAAATGTTCCCGTATGGAACTAGAGTTCAATTTGGTCAGTGGGCCAATTCAGATATAGCAAGAAACTTGATTTATAGAGGAGAAAACAATTCGAAAGGAGAACATATTGAAAAGAAAGAGTTGTCAATATTCTATGTGCTTATAAATGATATATTAGTTAATTCTCCCACAAAAGGAATTCTAATTGGAATTTACATATTTTTTTAATGAGACATAAAAATTTAAGTCAAAGGGAAGTTTCTCACACAAGCGAACTTTAAGATTATACCTCTAGTTTGGTCATTTGGAGTGTTGAAATTACATGACCATGTCGGTCAAGTGGAGATATTAAGACGGTGACCTTGTGGCCATTTGTGGTCATTCAAAGGAGCAAAAGAATTGCTCCTTAGGAGATCATGCAAACCACAAGAGTAGGTCATGCAAGGCAGCGATGTGGTAGAAATGGCCTATAAGATCTCGTGGAGACAAGTAGAATCAACCACTGTTTGGAGCCCCAAACAATCACCATTTCTATCTAGCATTGAAGTCATGAACGAGCAAAGTTTCTTATGAACTTCTATTTTTGAGCAAGAGAGTTTAACTACTGGAGCTTCATAAACATGTAAGAAATAAGAGGAGGGAGGTTTTATTTCTTCTCTTCCTTTCTCTTAATTTTCCTTTTTCATTTAACCAACAACAACAACAACAACAACAAAGCCTTATCCCACTAGGTGGGGTCGGCTACATGGATCATACGACGCCATTCGTTGATCCATGTTCATAAGATTCGACATGATTTTATGTTGGCTGTCGGGGCCTAACACAACCCTCCTCCTTTATCCGGGCTTGGGACCGGCTATAAAATATAGGCGGAGTTTCCTTTTTCATTTAACCAAAGTAAAGAAATACAATTGACTAGAAAGAAAATCTTCTATCATCACTTTCATAACCTTATGGTTTATGAGTGACTTTAAACCACTTTCACTTGCCATGTTATCTTTTCTCTATGGTTGTGGACTGTAGTTCTTTGCTAAATGAAGAGGTTCTAGTCATGTGGCTTATATGGTCATTAATTATGAAGGTAAAATAATAAGAAGCGCATTGTACTTTTCTAGGGTAGAAATTTGTGCTTTTTTTAGGAGAAAAAGGATGGCCACCATGGTTTGAGGTTGCCATCCATGTATATATATGACTATGAAATGATCAAAATGTACAAGTGTGAGCCCTCAAGAAGAGAGCGGCAAAAAAGAAAGAGGTGTACATCAGCTACCCAAAACCCCACTCCCGAAGGAGGAAAGAAGCGTGATGAACAGTACTCTCTCCACCTGACATCGCTTCCCACAAAAAATAATTCGGTTGTGCTGAAGCCAAATGGCCCAGGTACTGGCTAAGAAGGATGATAGCAAAATCTGCCAGCTTGACCCGGTCGCGAAGCAGCTGCCAGAAAGCCTCCGCTGTTGCTAGACTCCTCTGTGCTTTTTTTTTTCTTTTGAGGAGGACAAATTTGTGCTTTATGTTGTGTGATGTGTCCCTTTCAGCAGGATTTGGTCACCTTTTCATCTTGTTACTTAACTCATATTTCCCCTTGTCTGATACAAACCAACGTTGAGGGGATGACAAGCACAAACATTTTCATGCATTGGATACATTCTTGCACACAAAAGATGGCTATGCATCTGGACATTTGTCAGATTACTGATATCTTTTTCTTTTCCTGACTGAAAGAAAAATGCTTTACTTGCAGTTAACTTGTTAAAGATATATGTTTATTACTGATTAGTTGAGTCTTCATGCAGCTTCTGAAGAATTCTTGGAGCTGGTAAAAAGTGCTCTACTAGCAGCTCTTGAAGGTAATAGACTTGATGATGTAGCATTCAAATCAAATGATCAAAGATGGAAGTTTAATGTTTTTTCTTCCTTTTCTCTTTCCTTCTGTTATTTTACAGCTCTAGCACCTGGTTCATTGTTCGGTCTTGTTACATTTAGCCACAAAGTTGGCCTATATGATGTTCAAGGACCCATACCAGTTGTAAAAAATGTTTTTATTCCTCCTGACCTTGACGGTGGACTGCTCGTTGATCTTGAAGATGTCATGCCACTACTTTCATTTCTGGCTCCTGTATGTCATCAAACAATGCCAGATGCAACATGTTATTGAGCTTACAGTTAACATTTCTGCCTGGCTGTCAGAGTTATTTACAACCTGCAAAATAGATTTTATGATTTTCACCACGTGATATTTTACCATGTATCTGTAATCATCGATTTGTTGCATCGTTATCTGACTACAGGTTGAAACATGTAAGGATCGCATTGCAGCAGCTCTCGACATGCTAAAGCCTACAACTTCATGGGAAAGAACATCTGCTGCTGCGCAAGGCATGGATGGTGTATTGTTAGGTGGCCGAGGATTTGGAGTAGCAATGACATCACTGGTTGACTACTTGAGTTCACAATACGGAAACACCTTTGCACTAGGTATGGTTTCCCCATTTTTTCTAATCACCTTTTTTGTATATGTTATAACAAGCATTCATTTGAATTTGCCGTGGCCAGCAAGGATATTCAGCTTTTTGTCTGGACCGCCTGATTATGGAGCTGGGCAATTGGACACTAGACGTTATGGTGAGCAATATGCCATCAAAGGGGAGGATGCAGACCGTGCTTTACTTCCTGAACAGACGCCATTTTACAAGGATCTGGTACTGCTATATGGTTAATGTTCATCATGTGTTGAAATTGCGTTATGCCTGAAGTAGATTCTAACTGCATGTGACAGGCTGCTGTTGCTGTTCAATCAGGTGTTTGTGTGGATATCTTTGCTATTACAGATGAATATACCGATTTAGCTTCTCTTAAATATCTCAGCCTTGAGAGTGGTGGTTTTTTATTTCTGTATTCTAACATGGATGAATCAACTCTTCCACAAGACATGTAAGTTGAGATGTTTTTACCTGTTTCTCTAAGATTGAGTTGACATTGAATATTTCCCCCAATCCTTTGTGCTCGAACAGATACCGAATGTTGAGTCGCCCTTATGCATTTAACTGTGTACTGCGAATGAGAACATCTTCAGAGTTCAAACCTGCTTTCTCTGTGAGAAACCAAACTTATGTCCTAGGACACAATCTCTGTCACTCTCTCCTTTTTTGTACTGACATTTATTATTTTCTGGCAGTATGGCCATTTCTTTGAGGATCCCCAGTATGAAAATGTTCAACATATCATTTGCTGTGATTCTTTTGCTACATATGCTTATGACTTTGAATTTGCAAACTCTAGCGGTTTTTCCAGGTACAATATCTTCCTTTTCTGTTGATGGCAGCATTGTCCTATATATTGATTGTGTTCATAAAGGAAATGAAATCTAAACATAGCATTTTATGTTTATCCTGTATGTCATTCTGATTTTTATTAAAGAGTATATTTTGAGAATGTCTTGAAGCATTAAGTAATAATATAAAACAATTCACTCGGGATGTTAGCCTGAGGTTGCTGGAGGATAAGTTTCTGTGCAATGTGAAAATAATAGGTGCTTGCTCAAATGAAACACTCTTGCAGAAGCAGTATATTATTAGTTAAATATATTACTTAAAATAAGAAATACGAAGAAAAACTAATATAATCTAGTTTAGTAATCTCTTCTTTCATATGGGGGGCTGGGGTGTGTGTGTGTTTGGAGAAAGTTATTTTTATCAAAAACTTTAATACACCTATATCTATTAACATAAAAAAGTTGGGCCGAAATTATACACCAGTCAGTCGCTGTCTGCAGTCTACGTGTTAAATTCACATCACCACATTCCATTGGGTGACCTTAGACCTCGCAGTTTACTTTTGTGGTTCTGAAACTTGATAAGGTCTTGTTGTTTGATGATAACCATGGAAACCATGGATTTGTTTTATCAACTTTGGTTAGTAAATAACGTGGAATTAGTCCAGATTCTAGAAGACGCATGGTCAGTTCAAGCGAATGATAATTAAACTGGCCAATGCATACCTAAAAGTGAATTTTCTTTTCTGTGGAATCCCAACGCCAAGAAGAATACTAGCGTTTTCGAGGATTAGAACAATAAAGGTCGGATATGAAATCCTAAATGTTATTTGGCTATCAGGATCTATATTACCATTCCCAGTTTCACAGTAATGGTGTTCAGTGCTTTCTTTGAGGTAAATCTTCATGGGATAATTTTAGGTAGGGGAACGGAACATGATAGGTTCCAGTCTGATATCCAGTTGCAATTTCTTATAGTGTATGCAGAAATGAAGGTTGAAGTTCTCATTGACAGTCAAGGTTGTATAAACTCATGGAAAATATGTGATAAAAATAAAGTAGATTCATCTATTACATGTATATGTATGAGTATGACCCTTAGCTTGGGTAAATTATCTCAACTGACTTCTAACTTTACTCATTTTCACATTTCAGCCCTCCAGCTTTATTTTGTAACAAAATTGACCTCCATCTTCTAATGCGTTGTAGACGCTATCCTACCGATTAGTTATATTCGATTGAGCTAACTATGTGACTGCCACACATCCATGACATTGTAAAATAATAGAAGCAGGTTTCTTTTAATTTTTGTTACCCACTTACCACACAGAAATTTCCTCAACAATCCTACAACTTTACTCATTAACCCAGTCTTCCAGCTTTGTTTTTTTTTCCCTTCATCTTTCGAAGATTTTTTAATTCTTCGGACTTATCATGCCTGCACCCACTACCCACTTTTATTATTGGCATGAGAGCATGATCCCAAATATAAAATGTCTCAACATCACTGTTGTGACACTCGTATTCACCTTTTTCATCATTGAAATGTATATGCAACTCAACGAAATCATGTTCTGAAGACAATAATCAACCTATCTAATGACAAAGTTGTTAAACTTAAGAATTAATAAGGCATGGAAATAGAAAGAGGTGTGACAAAGTTCACTTGTGAATGATGAGGGCCTGAAATTTTCATGGTGGGACGAAAGTGTCACTATCCCGAAAAAGGTTAATATATATTAACTTGAAGACACGCTACCGCACCGGGGAAAAAAATAATGGAAATTGGCGATCATTTATGATGAGCAAACAACTGATTAAAGGAGATGAAATGAGGTTTTGGTTAGGGAAAAAAGAAAGTGTGATGTTGTTAAAGAAGGTTCTGGGCGCAACTTTTGAAGGAGAGAGGTGCTATATAGAGAATATTGTGCACCATACAATGTTTTTTTGTAAAGAGTGGGGAGAGGGATATCATCTTTTTTTTTTTTTTTTTTTTGAGGAGAGGGGGATATCATCTTTGTGGGGCATCTGCCCATGCGATACAGTTATCTTGTATTTTTTCTGCTTTCTGTTTGAGCTATTGCCTTCTTTATACACTTTTTGGTTTTCAATACAAAATGGATGACCGCCTAACCTCGTAGTCTTCCTTTCCCTTCTAAAAAAAAAGAGGTTCTTGGCGTGGTAAGTGGTCAAAATGAAGAAACAGTTTAACATTTTTTGTTCACATGGATTTGGTAGACGTAAGGAGTTCAACTCAAAATTCATCAATACCCAGGTGGGATGATAGCGTCTACAAACTTTAAAAAATGAAGGACAGGACAGAGGGGATTGACTAAAGTAGGATGCTGGTTGAGAAAATTTATTCCCACAATAACAGGTGCAAAATAAGTAAAACAAATCCATGCTAATATTTCTTTGGTGATGTGGATGAGAGATAGAGTTATCATCCCTTCAATTTCGACTACTAGATAAAAACTATGCTTGTTTATGGGATGATGGTGCAAAAAATAATTTCTAATTTCCTGAGTGGGAAAAGAATATTTAGCAAGCTTGCTAATCAACCAAGTTTAATTATGCCAGCAAATTTTTATTACAGTACATTGACATTATAAGTATCTCACTCACTGCACTAATATTTGGCATGAGCAATGACCCACCATCCTCCTAAAAATATTTCATTGCAAAGAATTAGCCATATTTGGTGCATTCTTTGAGTATCTCGCTGCATTAAGATTTGGATCACCCTTTTTGTTTTTTTATTTGAAAACAGAAAGCTGTTGGAATATACCTCCTCTCCGGAAACTGTCCCAGATGTTCTCTCCATTCCTTGAGTCAATACAGTCCAAATTCATCAACAACTGACACTTCCTTGGCCACATAATACTAAAAAAAAATGGGCAGTAACCACCTTCAAGGTGGTGCCTAGGCTGCACTAGACATCCACTGCAATCCATCTCGCAGAAGTTGTTTTAGTGAGCAGCTGCTTTCTTTTGAGGAGCCATTCAAAGATCTCAATTCCAAGAAGTCTTTTTGATATAAAACAAGAATAAGCTTATGAACTTTATACACTAGTAATTGATATTTAGTTATGGACCTTCTATCTATATAGTTTAGTCATGAGCTAGTTTATGTTTCTTTGTTATTTGTTACGTGCGTTGTTTAGAACCCTATAAATATTCTCGTATGGTTCCTTTGGAACTCAGAACTTTGATGAACAAAAAATATTCTCTAGTTATTTTTTAAGAGGATAATTTGATTCAAGTTTAAAGTAGATTATCTTAGTAGATCAAGGGACCCAACCATCCCCTTTAATGTTGTCTAGACAAAAGTTGACAATTTGTTCTAGCTACTGGTAAGATCATTGGAATAAAGAGTGTGCTTGGAACTCTGTAAACACCCATGGACCAAGCTGAGGCCCCTGTATTGTCCAGTGCACTCCAATATAAGAAGGCTGAACTCAATACTAATATATGTGCAACCAAATCCTGTTCATTTCTAGCTTGCGCTTATTCTTATTAAGGGCTGGCATGTGGACTCTAATATTTATTGTGGATAATCGCAATGATGGAAGAGAAGAAAATTAAGGGCATGTTTGTTTTAACGTTAATGAATTTTATGTAAGTCCACTTATATAAAAAGATTACGCACTTGTTTGTCTGCATTCCAAGCATTGAACTTTCAGATAAGTTCACTTTAATCGAAAAAATGAGTTGCCTTTGCCTCTTATTTCACTACTTTTAAATATTTAAAAATAAAAACTTTATTTTCAGAATTTCACATGCATACATTCAATCATCGAAAATGAACATCTTGGAAATAGAAAACAAAAAAAAACTTCATGTGTTCGTGTTTAACTTCACTTGCTTCAATCCAAGCACACCCTAAAAGATGAATGCTCGTACTGCTGTGTATAACTTATTTGAAATTTGTTAATCTTCCCGATATTGTCATGGGCTTTTTTAAATGACTAGGTTTCTGCAATTCTAACTTTGGTATGATTCTGATCGTCAATTATGGATCAATGATGAGTATGTGAAATGCATTTTTTGGTGTAGGCATACAGAACCCGCAGTTATACAGTTTGCTTTCCAGTATAACATCATTGTTCCTTATGAGGAGACAACCATTTCTGATTTAACATCTTCAAGGTATATAACATATGAACTTTGGCAGTATGTCATTTGGATATCATCCTTTGCTTATTGCTCTTGCATGCTGTTTTCTGAACCATTACAAAAACTGGCAAACCTTCTGCAAGTACAACAATTGCCTGTAGTTTGAAGGTTATTGATATCTGTATAGTTATCTTAAGCTTCAAAACGTTGTGAAAAACTAATTATTTTCTTATGCTTCAGTTTTATTAGTCTATGATGGAAATTCCCCACTTGTGGTTCGAAAATATCTTTTCTTTTGGTAATGTATTCTTCTTTCTTCGGAGGGATCATGCATTTCTCTTTGTAGTGGAATGCATGATGTCATTTGGAGGTTTTCCAATGTTTTGACTTCATTTACACTCGGTTCACGGATTCTCTGTATAAACCTTATGAAATCTGTTGGAACAATAAATTGCTAACAAAATGAGGTCAAAGCAGGGGAGCTTTTTGCCATTCATATCTTCATGTTTCATTTTGTCTCCTGTTTGACGTACACAATGTATCAAGGCCTGGACTAAGTTGAAGATTTTAATGCACTGACCAAATTTGGTGACACTTGTGATTGCATGAACCAACCAGGAACTTGGTTTTGTTTTTTTTATCTTTCAGTTTGTTTGTTTTACTCTTCTCCTTATCTTAGACTAGTTCAGTTGACCCCACGAGCAAAAAGGACAGATCACAACTGCTCTTCTGTGGCAGATTAACAAAGGTGGCCAAGCCAACTCTTTAATTAGAGACTGCAGCCAATCTCGTAACTGATTACCCCTTTTTCTTGTAAGACATCACTGGTCGCCATCACTTTTTTCCTGCTCTCAGTAGGATGACAGCCATTCCCCAGCATCTGAGTTTCATGATAGTAGTAGATATTTTTCCTTCCATTTTTGGTTGTGAACTCTTCATGGTTACCGTGTTGGATATTCAACCAACTACATGTGTACCTCGAGCATAAACATTTCAAATGGTTATTAATTCAGATTCAGATTCTGAGAGGATAAGTTTTTTTTACATATGTTAGAACAAAGAATATCAATTCCATTTGAATGTTTGCCAGAAATCAAATTTTGTTTCGTAGTTTTAATAAATATGATTGATTGTGTCCTCACATTGTCCAATAACAGCTTTTAATGTATATGCAGCTTCAAGTTTTGCCTGCAGAGACGATTAAGGATAAGGACAATACAGTATGAAACAGCTGCAAATATGAAGGCACTTTATGACAGCGTTGATTCAGAAGTTGTGTTATCTATCCTTGTTCACAAGGTGATCTATGTGAACAACTTCAGATATCCTTAATCAAGACACAGAAAATGTTGCATATTGTGCTTGCTATCTTTGAATATACATAAAAAAATTGGATACCTTTCTATTTTCACTTTAAATATATATGTTTCAATTGATATCTTAAAAGGTAGTGCTCTAAAGTCCTTAGTTGTTAATATTGATTTACAGAGGAAATCTGGATTTCTGGTATTTTTTAATTGCTATTAATTATACCATAGTTATACCATTTCCAACTTCTGATGATAGTTTGAGGGTTAAGTGATGAAACTTTTACATTTTTGTTTTCTGTAGTTAAGTTGTTCTATAATAGCCTTGCAGTTGTTGATTTCTACGGGTTCTTTCCAGGTTATTCTAGCCTCTTTGAAGGAAGGTGTGCGGGAAGCCAGGATGCTGATTCATGATTGGCTTGTCCTTCTTACCGTGCAGTGTAATGATGCATCCAATCTTGGTAGTGCTGATGTGGGAACTGCAATCTCACATGTTGATGTTGCCTTCTCACGGTTTCCAGAGTTGCAACCTTTACCCCGCCTAGTATTTGCTTTATTAAGGAACCCTCTTCTTATATTACATGAAGAAGGTGTTCACCCAGATTATCGTATATATCTACAATGCCTTTTCAGGTACTTTTTCATGCCTTATCCAAGATGTGGTTCGCAGTATGAACTCCGAAGTTAGTACTTCAACAAAAGTTTGGGCAGATGCAAATGAGAAATACCCACGGTCTATGTTATACCAAATAATTTAAAGATATACTTACTATGACTTGGGGAGACTTATGTACTCTCATTTGTCAGTTGGCTTTTCTCGGTGTTCACTTTTTGCACTTACTATATTCTTGGAGATTAATTAAGCTAAATTTGTTTCTTGCAGTGTGTTGGAGCCCACTTCCCTTAGCCATGCAATATATCCGGTCCTCTCATCATATTCCACCCCAGACGTGCAAGCATATCCTCGACATTCGTTGAGTCGTGCTGCTCTCGATACAAGTGAAAGCCCAATATTCCTCCTTGATGCTTTCACTAACATTATAGTTTACTATTCTCCTACAGCTGATCCCTCGTTGCCTTCTCCACCGCCACATGATTGTAAGTTTTCCCACCTTTCCTTTAAACTGGTTCAAGCCCCCCCAAAAAGAAAGATATTTGGTGGACATAAATGAAACTGAGAGCAAAAACGTCTGCGGTCCTGAAGTCTGATATCTAATATGTTATTCTGTATTGCTGCGTCTTCAGGTCTTCTACGCAACACAATAAATGATCTGAAGCAGAGGAGGAGTATTACACCAAAGCTTACAATCATCCATGGAGGTAAGGAGAACGCCAGAGCATTTGAAAACTACCTCATCGAAGAACAAGATGTTGATGGGAATGTGGGGGTCACCAGCGGTTTCGTTTCGTTTCTCGAGGAGATTGTCAAGGACGTGGCGGACTATCTCAAGCAAAGTTAGCTGACAAAAATGTTCCTCTTTTTTTTTTCTATTTTTCTTCTTATTTTGGACTCTAGAACAACAAGGTCATAGTTTTTGCTCAAACGAGCTCTATACACTCGTACAATAGGCTCACAACCTCACAAGCTAGCTTTGCTATGTGCTTATAATTAGTTGTTTGTTAATTAACCCTCTTGATACTTACGTTATGTTACACTATTTTTTCCCTAAAATTAAATGCTTGGTGTCGGTTTGATACCCTCTTGATACTTACGTTATGTTACACTATTTTCCCCCTAAAATTAAATGCTTGGTGTCGGTTTGATCTTATCTTTTTGTTCTTGGAAAAAAATATCACTTTCCTGCTTATGTATCAACTTCTCATCAAGTTATGTACTAAATTTAATCATGATAATAAGTATTTAATATTATACTAGTTAATGGATCTCGGCCCGTGACTTTTACCTCCACGAATCCCTCGGATCTAGATGACCTTAGGGCTGAATTAGTTTCATATGACGCTCTAGGATACGGTTGAAGGTTAAGCTTTTGCGGCGGGGTTAGGCTTGCATATGTGGACGTCACGTGAGTCATTTCTTTTTTATCCACCTCAGTCGTTTCTCTTTCATTCACATCATTCAAGTTATTCACGTCGTTTAACGCTAGCAATCAGGTAAATTACGCGGATCGTCCACCAACTTTGAGTCGATTTTTAAACGGTTCTCCAACTTTGAGTCGATTTCTAAACAGTCCCCTAATAAAAAATATTATTGCACGATTCATCCACTTGATCGGTAAGAGACAGTCTCCCGATTACCTTGATGATGTGATGTAATAAAATATAATAAAAAATTAATTTATTGACATGACACAATAAAAATTAATAAAATATAATAAAAATTAATAAAAAATAAAAAATGATAAAAACGCCGACGAGCTCAAGAGGAGGCGTTGGAGCCCCTTGTGCGAAGCTCGCCAGTAGATGAGTTTGGAGAGGGGGGTCGGCGCCCCCTATGCTAGCTCGCCAAAGGGCGAGCTTGGAGAGGGGGGTCGACACCCTCTATGCTAGCTCGCCAAAGGGCGAGCTTGGAGAGGGGGGCCAGCACCCTTCCCTTGTCAGCTCGCTAATGGCTGACACATGAGAGCTGATAGGGGGAGGGTGCCAGCCCCCCTCTCCAAGCTCGCCCACTGGCGAGCTTAGCACAAGGGGCGTCAACGCCCCCTATGCTAGCTCGCCAAAGGGCGAGCTTGGAGAGGGGGGTTGACGCCCTCTATGCTAGCTCGCCAAAGGGCGAGCTTGGAGAGGGGGGCCGGCACCCTTCCCTTGTCAGCTCGCTAATGGCTGACACATGAGAGCTGATAGGGGGAGGGTGTCAGCCCCCCTCTCCAAGCTCGCCCACTGGCGAGCTTAGCACAAGGGGCGTCAACGCCCTCTCGAGCTCATCGGCGCTCTTATCATTTTTTATTAATTTACATAATATTTTATTAATATTATATTATTTTTTTATTGTGTCATGTCAATAAGTTAAGTTTTTATTATATTTCATTACACCACGTCAACAAGGTTGGGGGACCGTTTAATATCAAAGTTAATTTTTATTCTCTTACTGGTCAAATGGATGAATCGTGCAATAATATCAAAGTTGGGAGACCGTTTAAAAATTAACTTAAAATTGGGGGACTATCCGTGTAATTTACCTAATTTGCTAGCGTTAAATGACGTGGATGACTTGAATAAGGTAGATGAAAGAGAAACGTCTCACGTGACGTCCACATATGCAAGGCAATCGGGAAACCCACTGTCACCGGTCAAGAAGACTAATCGTGCAAGAAAATAAAAGATGATGGATGTTCTAGTTACAAATTGAAGTTGGGGGACCATTTTGAAAATGATTCAAAGTTGAGGAACTAAGCGTGTAATTTAAGGCTGAGCAAACTTGGGATCGGGTCCGAGTCTCAGCGGACTCGGTCCCGGCCTGAATTATGCCGGGTCAAATTTTTTTTGACCCAGTCGGATCCGATTCCGAGTCAGACCCAGTAATCTGGGAAAGTCACCGAGTTTGCGACCGAGAATGAACAGTGTCGAAAAATATGGAAGGCCGGATCGACTACCAGTGGCCAGATTCGGCGCCTAGCAGCCGGATCGACCACCAATGACTAGATCCGGCACCTGGGAGCCAATCCGGCCGCCAGGCGCTCGGATCGGCCACCAAGCGCTCGGATCGGCCACCAAGCGCTCGGATGGGCCGCGAGTGGTCGATCCGACCGACAGCGACCAGATCCTACCATTTCGGTCGATCCGGCCGCCAGGTCCGACGCCTGGAGGCTAGATTGGCCGCCAGTGGCCGATCCGACTGCCAGCGGCCGGATTTGGCCACGCCAGTGGCCGATCCGATCGTCGGGAGGCCGGATCTGACCGCGCCAGTGATTGATCCGACCGTCCAGGTGGCCGGAGTAGAGAGAGAGGGAGTCAGGAGAGGAGGAGGACGGTCGGAGTAGAGAGAGAGGGAGTCAAGAGAGGGGGAGGGTCATCGTCGTCGCCATCACCGTCGCCGTGAGAGAGAGGAAGAGGGCGAGATCGCGAAGCGTGAGATTGTGAGAGAGATGGGAGAGAGAAAGAGAAGTGTGAAATGAAAAGAAAAAGTGCAAGTGTGGTTTATATAGTAAAAAATAAATCGAGTCGGGTCCGGGTCGAATATCTGCACTGGAGACCCGGTCCTGATCCGAAATCCGACGGATTTTTCATCCGTTAGACCTGGTCCCGGTCCGGATCTTACTCGGGCCGAGTTTTTAACGCGATTTTCTGGGTCGATGCGGTCCGGATCAGTGCGGTGCGGGTCGACCCGGACCGTGCTCAGCCCTAGTGTAATTTTACTCCGTTCACATATTCTGTGTGTTCTCTAGGGAGGCGGAGGATGATGTTGATCACAATGTCCTATATCACGATCGCGGACGAGTTTCTTAGATAGCTTCTCGTGGACTCTGAGCGATGGAGGCAAAATTGGAGGCTCTCACCGCACTTCGTTTCTTATTGGAAAGTGAAGTTTTGGATAACATTTTCTTCGCAGACCCTGCAACTGCAAGCCGACATAAGAGATGCCCCATCACCGCTATGGATACAGGTCGGAAGGAGCTTTTTGAAATGCACTGATTTTTGTCCTGGGTTGATGTTTGGTGAAGTATTTTAGACCTACTACGGAAGGGAAAGTTTTGGTGACAAAGCAAGTCGTAAAGAAAGCTCGCTTTCAGGTTCATGAAATTGAACCGATTGATAACTTTTAGAAAAGCACAAAAAAACTGAGAGAGGTCACTTTAAAAAACAAACAAACAAGATTTGTTAATTATGCATAGCACATTGAAGTACTGATAAAATAGTATTACAATAGTTAGTGCGTCATCCTACTTACAGTCACAACGCGCGCACGCACATATGTATATAATATCATGCACGTGAAACTAGAGAGTAATTAAAAGAGTTATTTTTTCTGATCATTTCTAAACTATCATGAATTATTTTATCTAATCTCAAATATCGACAGGGGACGGCGACCCCACCTCCTCTCTTTTTCCCGGCTCCGAGAAAGAGAGGGGAGCAGGATGGGTGGCGGCCTCCCTCTGTGTCATCATCGTCGATGATGACACGAGGGGTGGCCGCCCTCCCTCTGTGTCATCGTCGACGTCGATGACGACACAAGGGGGGGGGGGGGGGGGGGGACGACGACACAGAGGGGGGCGGCAACCCCCCCTTCCTTTCTATTTTTTTCTTTTTTTAAATTTTGTATATAAAAGCGGACTAATTCAGAGGTATAATGGACATTTTACAAATGCAAAAAATGAAAAAATAACGGATAAGTCGACGGAATTGAACGGAAGGATCAAATTGAAAAAATCGTGATAGTTTAGATACTCAAAAAATGAAATTTGTAATTTAGGATTAGATGTGATAATTCGTGATAGTTTAAGGGTGATAAGAGGAAATAATCTTAATTAAAATTTCTTTTTGCACATAGCACGAAGAATGACTAGTAACATTTGAGTTTTCGTTATTCAATAATTTAATAGGAACTGCAACAACATGTCTTCAGGAATATTAAAGACAACAATACATTGACCTCAACAGCTTCGTCGTGTAATCTTTGTGCCACCAAAATTTGTGTTTTGAATCTGAATCGAGTGTAGAAAAAGAAAAAAGAACTATGCCGGCCGCGCGGTGTCTTTGATCAGATTAATTAATGCTCGTATTTAACTTCACGTCTGCTTTAGCTTCTTGGTGACGAGGAACGCCAACCCGACTGCCGCAATGACCACGCCGGAGACCACCAGGACCGACATGAGAGTGCTACCGAGGTCCCTCTTCTCCGCCTCCATTTCTGCCTTCGCTCGGGCCACTGCCTCGGCCTCCTCCTTCAAGGTGCCAATCATGCCATGTCATGTCATGCAGTAGCGAGATTAATTCCGATATGAAGAAAAACACAATGCATAGTTTGATGCACATACACAATGCATAGTTCATTCAATGGATGCACATACACAATGCATAGTTCATTCAATGGATGCACATACACATCATGTTCTTTGAATGATATTGTCCAGTTGCACGCTGAATATAATATGTACATAAACGTAAATATGGATCACCTCCTATTCGCCTTGTCTTGTACATCTTGTGTGCGTGCAGTCTCAAAGGCTTGAAACCAAGGTGCATGTTTCCTTCTTTAGATCTCCATGAATGTTTAAGATCCAGTTATGTATCTTTCTCCCTTTTTAGTTCCAGTTCGTTCTTTTTGCTTTTGTGCTTTTTTTTTTCTTCTTATTCCTCTTCTTCACGTACATGCATGTTGCATGCATGCATGCACATTGTAAATTAGATGCACGTAGAGATGGATCGACTTGGTCGATGTTTATAATGGTTACCTTGAGCTGCTTGGCGGTGGCGACGTCGGAGGAGATGGGATCCACCGGGAACTGATTGGGCACTCCCAGATTTAATTCTCTGGAGGCGTCCGCCTCCGGGAATGCATCGTTGCTCGCCATTAATTATTAGCTGCTGCTGCTGCTGCTGCTGCTGCTGCTTCTTTCTTCTTATAATTCTTTGTCTCTCTTACTTTTCTCCTTAATTATGTTTTTGCTCTTGGGGGATAAAAATATTGCAGGAATTGAAAGAGATCCTCGCTCTACGGTTCCTCTCTGCCACAACTATATCCGTTATGTTTTGCCTTCTTGTGATGATCGATGGCGATGCGGCAGTGGCGAGTGGTGAGGGGACGTCGGCGACGGTTTAGAAAACTAAACAGCCGAAATAACCGGGCTACCCTTTTTTCCCTCGATGGTGGATAAAATGCGATTTTTCCTTTTTTTTAATTTTTTTTTGTGAATTTAAGGATCAGCTGGTTCATTTTCTTGGAAACAAAAAATTGTCCTTTGACCAACGATGACAGAATCCAATTCCAAAGTTGTCGAGAGAGATTTATGTTTTGGGTCCACCTTTTTTTATTTTTTTTACTTATATAAGTCTAATATTAACTATGAAATCTTAAATATGTAGCTATGGTTCATGAAGTAGAATTATTCATATAAGACACTGTTTGGTGAATAATATAAAATATATACTAGAATACTATATTTTGAAAAGAAAAAAATACTTTAACTCGTGTTTGGATTAAAGAAAATCAAATTCGATAATTTGATATTTTACAACCAAAATATTTTTTAATTTGATTGTAAAATATACAATAGTTGATCGTTTTGAGTAGTAGTAGTAGTAAGATCTTTCATTAGAGTAGTAGTAGCTGCAGCGATCTTCTTAGTATGACAAAGATCTTTCAATAGATTTCCACACACTAATTTCCTTCAAGTTTTAATCCAAGGAAATGGGACCGCCAAACGCTGAGTGAGATGACTGGGCAATCTGTTTCTGTAAACCCATTTCTTTCGACTCTTTCTTGTCGTTTCTCTTTTTTTTTTCTATTACGCATGTAAATCTCCATTTTTCAAGTTATAATACAATTCGGTAGCGATTCCATTATCCCTAAAAAAATTTGTAAAAATGCCTCGTAGATTATAACTCTGTATGCGGAAGATGATTCACCAGAATGGAACTGGAAAACTATTATGAAAGCTTTGCTGACTACATGTCCACAGGCAGAAGACAAGCAAGCCACCGGCTGCTTAAAGTAGAAAGAAGTTCAAACCGACTTCTAGGAAATTACGAAGTTGGAATTGCTTTGATTATTTCTTGTCACAATGTACAAGTTGCAAGCAAGATGCTTCAAACACACACACAGCAGATGGCACATCGCCATTTTCTTTTCAGCATGAAGGGGCACTATCAGCTTTTTTTTAGGAAGACCTATATCAGCTTTTGTCAGATTCTTCATGTTTCTGCGTAGAAGAATATGTGTCAAGAGAAAACAAAGAGAATAAATGTATTTGGATATAGTCAACCATAGAGTTGATAAGGGGCTATAAGTTATGAAAAGAAATAGTCATATAGCGAGTACAGCACGAACATTAAGATATTTAATATGATTTACTGCTAATATAATTAAGTGAAAAGCTAAACATGATTAAAAAGCCTAGAAAAAAGGACATATAAGTAAATTATCCATAGGAAATTAGAAGTTCCCAAAATAATTTCGGTATGCTAGGACAACAGAAGTGACTATGTAATATCGAATTAGCAATGTTCTGTAGCTGTCATCGTAAAAAACAATGTTATGTAGCTTCTGGTTTGATATCCAAAATGAAGAAAAAACATAAGTTATGTAAATCAATGCGCTAGACGAGCATATAAGGAGTATTGAGTTTACGTAAGATCTAGATAATGTAGCCCCAGAAATTTTTTTTTGTTGATTCCTCCTAGCAACTTTCGCTCTTCTTCATCTTAGCTTTCATGGCTTAATGTCAATTTTTTTTGTTGTTCCCTTAAAAAAAAGATTTCATGGCTTAAAGTTAATGCCTCCAAATGCTTTAGCTCTAACTTCTACTTAATTGCTTAATTATGCTTAACTCACTCGATTCTAGAAAGCAATGCTCAACAGCCAGCAGACTAACATCATGCTTTGTTCCCCTCCACAAAAATCCATGTTTTGTATATTTCTCAGAAC
Organism: Pontederia crassipes; assembly: GCA_030549335.1. NCBI lineage: Eukaryota > Viridiplantae > Streptophyta > Magnoliopsida > Commelinales > Pontederiaceae > Pontederia > Pontederia crassipes. The sequence continues at coordinate 47,235,942 of CM060190.1, forward strand.
AATGAATATGTATATCTTTAGTCTAGAATTGTACAATTTTCACAGTTTTGAATGACAGTGGGATAGGAGAAAACAAATATTTGAAACTAAATACAATTATCAATATATACCTTCACAAAAGATACAATTATGAACAATTCTAAACATTGAACATTTTTTTTTATAAAGAATACTAGATTTTGAATATTATTCTTTACTTTGTGCAAGAAATGTGAAACTACGTGATTGAGCAAAGTTTTCTAGTAGTTCATGTAAAAAATATGCTAAGACTCACGTCAACTATGTAGATTCGTTCCCCAACATCCAATGATATGTACGTCGATGTCAAGGCGATGGGATATATACCTCTGACCTAAATGGTTTCATGGAGTAAGTAACCAGTTACAGGAGCACGAGCAATTTATTATTACTCCTCTTTTAGATGATTTATTATTCTACTCTTGACCCTCAACAATTTAGAACGCTACATTATCAAAATCTGAACTTTGCACACGATAAATCTCCTGAAAATAATTGTTTGGATTGGATATTTGGATCTCGGGATCATGTTGTCTTAGTATATCATCATTTTTATATAGACAAGGCTCATTTTGCAAAGTCACTGAGTCTTGCGCCAAAAATATAATAATGAATCATTCTAGATATTTAATGTTATACTTTACTTATGTTGTGAAGATCGCGTCTCAAGACATAAAAACGTACAATTTTACGACCCTATCTTTGAAAAACGTGCTCGATTTCACCCCGGCCGTTGTGCTGGAGCGTAGAATCGCTGAGACATGCCACTTTTTTTGGAAAAACACTAATGCCACTCCAAGAACACTTGTTGCCACTCCCAAAAGTTTCTGTTGTACTGTTAAACCCTTTTCCTATTATCAAGTATTGATGTGTTGTCACTTGTCGCCGATCAATATGAGATATTTTTTAGTTACAGCTTTTTTTTATTATCAATGGGATGATATATAATACTTATCTTTATCCTATCAATTATATTAGCACCAATATTAGTTACTCAAGTTTTATCATTTTATTTTAATATTAAAAATTAGACTCATATTTTTTATACATGCAACCTACAAACTTATTAATACTTAATATTCAGGATAAATGTTGTATAAACAAATTAACTTTTATCTTTATCTCAAAGTTAATATATAAAAAGTCACCAACTTTAAAATTAATTTAAATTTATATTATAGTTGAATAAATAATATTGTTAAACGTGGATTTGATGATTTTGACGCTTGAATATTAAATTGGTTACATTTGTAGTTAATTTTAAAGTTCAAATTTTTTACGCAAAAATAAATTTGAACCCTTTTATATAATTTAATCTCTTCAAATGAAAATATTTCTTTTATTTATGAGTACAGTGTGAAAGCGAATTCTCATTTATTTTGTTAATGCATAAGATTTACTAATTTATAGGAGATTGTATTATCCGATCCCATCCAATAAGGACACCAAATTCAAATAATCCAATCTAATTTGAATACTAATTATTTTTATTATATTTTTATCTTCATTAAATATTTTCACAGTTCTTTTTTCATTCTACTCCTCTTTCATATTAAGAAAACATTTTAAAAATAGTTGAAATAATAAAGATAAAAAAATTGATACTCAGATATTTTAAAATTAATTTAGTTCTTCAATATTTTTATATGACTTTTTTACTTCTTTTGAAATGCTTTTAACATTTTAGGACCAAAAATAATGTGTTAATTAAAAGCCATTAAATTGAAAAATATTTATTGTAACTTTTATATATTATTAATAAAAATTTAGAATAGTTAGTAGGAAACGATCATTAGACATGCTGATGACATCATCAAAAAAGTAACTTCAGAAATGACAGCCGGTGAACTTTGTTACTTTCTGAAGTAAATGAAAGGGTAAAATGGTCAAAATGCTAATTTTAGGAGTGGCAGAAAAGTTTGCGGGAGTGGCGTTAGAGGGAGCCTTTTTTTCTTTTCCGCCGATTTATTGGGTCATGTGGTCACACCACGTGATTATAAGGACGAAAAAAAATCGATGATGCCCTAGCCCCACTTACCGCCGCTTGCTGCCGTGGCTTGCCGCTGCCTGCCGCCGGTTGTTGACGCCTGCCGCCGTGTTTTCCAGCCGTCTGTCACCGTGTTTTGCTGCCGCCTGCCGCTCTGCTCTGCTGCCGCCTGCCGCTCTGCTCTGCTGCCGCCTGCCGCCTGCCATTTCTGCCGCCGTGAAACATCGGTACACCCCTAGTCCCCTTCTCCTCTCTCCCTCAATCTCTCTCTCTCTCTCTCTCTCTCTCTCTCTCTCTCTCTCTCTCTCTCTCGCCGGTTGCTGCCGCCTGCCGCCTTGTATTGATGCCTGCCGCCGTGTGTTGCAACCGCCTGCGGCCATGTTTTCCAGCTGCCGTGTGTTGCAGCCGCCTGCCGCCATGTTTTCCAGCCGCCGTATGTTGCAGCCGCCTGCCACTCCCCGTCTCCTCCCTCCCTCAATCTCTCTCTCTCGCTGTCGTCACTCTCTCTCTCGCGGTCTGCTCCTGCTCGCGCGACTCGCCGCCTCTCAGCGCCTCCCTGCCCACGAGCAGGGAGCGCCAAGGTTTCCCTGCCCACGAGCAGGGAGCGCCGAGATCTCCCTGCTCGTGAACAGGGAGCGCCGAGGTTTCCCTGCTCGTGAGCAGGGAGGCCTCGCCGAGGGAGGTGCTGGTCGTGAGCAGTGAGTGCCGACTCGTCCAAGATGATGAGCATTATGATTCGGAATTAGAATTTAAAACTTAAATTAGGAATTAGCGTTATATAAGTGCATGCTTAGTTAGATTTTAATTACTGTATGCTTTGTTACTATTGTATGCATAGATAATATATTTAGTGTTACAGTCACAGATTTAGGTAAAGAAAAATGGCATCTGGTTAAAACTTATTCTAGTTTTGGTAATTTGGAATTGATCCTTTGACATGTTGCTTGATGTTTTGGTAACTTGATGAAATTATAATATTATATTCAATTTTGTGCTAATTAATATATTAAAAAAATAATCCGGTAGAGAACACGATTTACGTTTTTTCTCGGCCCTCCGTGTCGTGTCCGTTTTACGAGTTTGACAACATTGCTTTAATTTGTGTAAGAAATGTGAAACTATATGATTGCTAAGTTTTCTAGTAGTTCATGTAAACAATTGCTAAGAATCATGTTGAGTGTGCAGATTTGATACCCAACATTCAATGGTTTGTACATTGTTGGCAAGGCGATAGCATATATGCCTCTGACGTAAATGGTTTTATGGAGTAAGTAACCGGTTATAGGAACACGAGAAATTGTTGGCAAGGCGATAGCATATATGCCTCTTTTTTAGATGATTTATAATTCTACTTTTGACCCTCAACAATTTAGAATCCTACAATGTCGAAATCTGAACTTAACCGTTTGAATCGGATATTTGGATCTCGGGATCATGTTGTCTCTGGTATCACCATTTTCATATAGATATGGCTCATTTTGCAAAGTCACTAAATCTTGGACCAAAAATACAAATATGAATAATTCTAGATATTGAATATTATTCTTTATTTTGTGCAAGAAATGTGAAACTATATGATTGCAAGTTTTCCAGTAGTTCATGTAAAAAATATGCCAAGAATCATGTCAGACTATGCAGGTTTGATCCCCAACATCCCATGGTTTGCACATTGTTGGCAAGGCGATAGGGTATATACCTCTGACCTAAATGGTTTCATGAAGTAACCGGTTACAGGAACACAAGCAATTTATTATTACTCTTTTTTTTATGATTTTACTCTTGACCCTCAACAATTTAGAATCCTACATTGTCAAAATCTGAACTTCCCACTCGATAAATATCCTTAGTTTAACTGTTTGAATTGGATATTTGGATCTCGTGATCATGTTGTCTCTGGTGTCACCTTTCTCATATAGATAAGGCTCATTTTGCAAAGTCACTAAATCTTGGACCAAAAAACTCAGAGAAGTTCTATGCTCGTTTCAAAAAAACTCAGTTCTATGCTCCTTGAGATTAACAAAGTAGAACAGAGTCGTAATGGAAAAAATGAATCTAGTTAAGGAAGAGGAACAAAGTTGGAAACAAACTTCATCAACTGAAACGATGCACTTATTTGTTAATAAATTGCTTTACATATACATTAGCTACGCTAATCCACAGCAAATCCCCACATCTGATCACAAAGGGCTAAACCAAAGCACCAGGCAACAGTTCACACGTACCTTATCGCCTTTATCCTTCTGGACCTTCTCCTGCTGTTGCTTCAACTTCTCCATCTTCTCCCTCTCCATTTTCTGCTCGGAAGCGAGATCGGCAAACAAAAAACACGAATAAGAGAATGAAAGAGGAGAAAAATGGCAACTTTATGTTACAGGGAAATCGTCCGACCTGGATGTAGACGTTCTCGGCAGCCCTCTCCTCCTCGCTTAGGACCTTGCCCTTCCCGTCGCTGAGGAATCGAGCACCCCTCAGCGCTGTTCCGTACATCGCAGGCGCCGGTGATTGGGAGAGGCGAGCATATTGTCCGAGTGCGGATCTCGTCGCCATTTCCCCAACGATGCATTGCATCCTCTTTCTTAGTTTACAGTTGGAAGACGGGGCAAAGCGGACGATTCCATGGGGTTCCAGGAGAGAAACAATGAACCCGGTTCAGCCTTGCCCAAAGGCCCCAAACAAACAAAAGAACCCGGTCCAAAATGCGATTAATCACATGACGTGGTTTTAGGATAATTATTGAGAGAGAGAGGAAACAAATTATAAGTAACAAGATTTTGTTAGTGGGAGTTGAATTTAATCACTTGAAACAAAATAGTCTAGAGATGGAGGGTTTTTTTTATTGAACATTAGTAAAATATAGTAGCTCGCCAGTAAATGTAGATAAAAATAATTAAAATGTATAATATAACATTAACTTTCTATATACATACATAGCATTGCACTGCTGCCAGAATTGAACTCGCGATCTCCCAAGCCAAAATGACCAATTATTTTTTCTTTTGGTAGAAAGGGAAGGGCGCGAAGTTTTGGCGGGCACCATCAATAGGGATACCGAGAGAGAGAGAGAGGCTTCTCTGTGTGACTGGTTCGGAAAGGGAGAGATGGGTGCAGTAGTAGTTCAACTTCCGAATTGGGCATCGAAGCCATGCATAATGGGCATCGACGAAGCTGGGCGAGGCCCCGTCTTAGGTTCTTCCTCTTGTTCTTTCTCTCCCCCCACCCCCTTTCGTTTTTGGTTCTTTCTAACCTTGATTTTTTCTTGATCCAACTCTGTTTCCAGGCCCAATGGTTTACGGTTGTTTGTACTGCCCGCAATCCTACCAGAAGACCCTCGCCTCATTAAACTTCGCAGGTTCGACTCTTTGGATACTGTGCACATCATTTTTCCCCCTTTTCGTCATGTATTTTGCTGACTTTTAAATTTACTGCTGCATCTTTCTCGCCTAATCCTAAGAAGGATTGCAGTAATAGTGATAGCAGTAACTATAATAATTGTGGTATTGCATCCAAAACCAGGAAATTGGAATTTTGGCCCTTTTATCACCATTTTGCCTTTGAAATGGGCAAAAAATGGTTTTCTTAAAATGAGAAAAGAGGTCCAATAAGTCGAAACCATCTTACTATGCGTCAGCAGAGTGAGGAGGATGCCCTTGATGATGCATACTTGAGTGATCTCCTAAAAGAGGGAGGGAGGGAGTTCATTTTCCTTTATTAATTTCAATGCAAGTATTCCCTTCTTTTTTTCCCTTCAAAAAGAAAGTATTCCCTTTGCTGTGATTGCCTGAGTCGAGTTTAAAAGTGTTCATGCTATGAATTTGTGCATTCACCTTCCATATGCGTTGCAGATTCAAAGACTCTGAAAGAGGAAAAGAGGGAAGAATTGTTCGAAACCTTGAAGCTTAACGAATGGATTGGATGGGAAGTTGATGTTATAGATCCAAAAGAATTGTCTGCTAAGATGTTAAAAAGGTCGGTCTGGAATGATTCACTTTTCGTCTCATGCATCTACATATACGGACCTTCAAGCAGAACATCTACGTTTGTGTTGTGACAGGGAGAAAATCAATCTGAACGAGATATCTCACAACTCAGCTATGGGACTTGTCCGCAAGGTGCTTGATATGGGGGTTTTATTAACTGAGGTGAAAGTTCATTTTCAACTCTCAATATTATAGGTAGCTTCAGGGCCATATGTTTCTTTCTGTTGACAGTTACTCGTTCTGAAGGTATATGTAGACACTGTCGGAGATGCAGAGAAGTACAGAATCAAGTTGTCAGACAAATTTCCAGGTGTTAAATTTGTTGTTTCTAAAAAGGCTGACAGCCTTTATCCAGTTGTGAGTGGTGCAAGCATAGTTGCCAAGGTAAGCACTTTGATTTGGAATCTTTGAAATGCCAATATCTTTTAACTATGTACAATTTAATTGTAAATAATTTCTTGTTACATTCTCTTACGTTGTGATTTGGAGGACTTGACAGTTAGCGAATGTGAGCTTAATAGGTCATTTTATCGTAGAATTAGAGTCTCGGAGGTTAGCGAAGCTCTTAAGAAAATGGAGAATGGTAAAGCCGTTGGACCGGATGGTATACCGATTGAAGTTTGGAAATGTTTAGGAGAAAAAGGTGTGTTGTGGTTATGTAAACTATTTAATGAGATTTTACGGTCGAAAAAGATGCCTGATGATTGGAGATTAAGTACATTAGTTCCTATTTACAAAAATAAAGGGGATATTCAGAATTGTGCAAATTATAGAGGGATTAAACTTATGAGTCACACTATGAAATTATGGGAAAAAGTGATTGAGCATAGATTGAGAATGGAGACTAGTATTTCTGAGAGACAATTTGGGTTCATGCCAGGAAGATCCACTACAGAGGCGATTTATTTACTAAGGGGGATGATGGAGAAGTATCGAAGTAGGAGAAGAGACTTACATATGGCTTTCATTGACTTAGAGAAGGCGTATGATCGGGTACCAAGGGATGTACTTTGGAAAGCCTTGCAAAAGAAGAGGGTGAATGTTGCCTACATTAAGGTAATACAAGATATGTACGATGGGGCATTGACTAGGGTTAGGACACCCGGAGGTGAGACAAATGAATTTCCTATAGGAATTGGCCTACATCAAGGATCAGCTTTAAGCCCGTATCTATTTAACTTAGTTATCGATGCTATAACCGAGAGTATCACAGAGGAGATACCTAAGTGCATGCTATTTGCGGATGATATAGTACTTTTAGCGGATTCAAGAGAAGAGATTAATACAAAATTGGAAATATGGAGAAATACGTTGGAGTCAAAGGGTTTTCGTTTAAGTAGGAATAAAACAGAATATATGCATAGCAATTTCACAAATAAACAACTTAGAGACGATTTGAAAGTTAGGTTAGGGGAGGATATAATTCCTCAAGTGACAAAGTTTAAATATTTAGGATCAATTGTAAGACAAGATGGTGAGATTGATGACGATGTTAATCATAGAATTCAAGCTGGTTGGTGTAAGTGGAGGAAAGCCACTGGAGTTCTTTGTGATAGAAAGGTACCCAATAAAGTTAAAGGAAAATTCTATCGTACTGCTATAAGGCCAGCAGTGTTATATGGTAGTGAATGTTGGGCTATGAAAGGACAACAGGAACGTAAAGTGGGGGTAGCCGAAATGAGGATGTTGAGATGGATGTGTGGTCATACAAGATTAGATAAGATTAGGAATGACCATATACGTGAACGAGTCGGAGTGGCTCCTATTAGTGAGAAAATGGTAGAGAATCGTTTGAGATGGTTTGGTCATGTTCAGAGAAGACCATTAGATGCGCCAGTAAGAAGTGTAGATCAAATAATCTGGAGTCCGATTAAAAGAGGGAGAGGGAGGCCAAGGCGGACACTTGGCGAACTAATAGAGCAAGATCTATTGGTGAATAATATACCGAAAGGTTTGGTTACTAATAGAGCGGAATGGCGTCGTATGATCCATGTAGCCGACCCCACCTAGTGGGATAAGGCTTTGTTGTTGTTGTTGTTGTTGTATTCTCTTTGTTGGAAATAGAAAGTTAGTGATCTAAGATTTGGCTGAAAATGTTTTTTTCTCAAAATCCTTCCTTGAACCATTTTGTTGGAGTCTTCATGTTTCCAATCTTTTCTGTGACACCCATGAAGTACATATTTTCTTAAATTTTAAACTCTCTTTAATCATAATCTCCTGTTTCTTCACTTCTGCCAAGTTGTCCAAAGATACTGATTTTGGTAGCAATTGTTTGATTGTCGGGTAGAATAAAGAGAAGACATCTTTGTAACTGAGTAGTCATTCATTTTTCATAAGATTTGAAAGAGCTCCAAACAAATCTGTGTTGATTTAGGTGACCAGAGATAGAGCATTGCACAACTGGGTATTTGATGAAACTTCTGAAAATATGCATACAACCTTTGGATCTGGATACCCAGGAGGTAAACTTTCTAACCTTATTTATAGGTTTGCATGCCTCCTAAATCATGTTCGAGTTGATGAATACAAATAAGTAAACAAATGCAGATCCTGATACTAAAGCATGGTTAGCCCACCATAAGCATACAATTTTTGGATTCCCAACGGTTGTCCGCTTTAGTTGGGGAACATGCACGTCTTACTTCAAAGATATGGTCGAAGTCAGCTGGTGAGTCCTTAAATATAAAAGCTCATGATGTTTAATAAGCTTTTTATGCAAGTTACAACTTTAAGCTCGTGGGTGTCTTCAATTTTACCTAGTTCATATGTATAGAGTTTGATGGTTTCTCTTCCAGGGAGTCTGACAAGCAGGATGAGGATGGTTCAAACAGCTGCAGTAGTAAGCATCAACTCAAACTATCAGATGTTGGTTTCTCTGGGTATAAGAGGAAGATGGAAGATATTGAATCCAGTGGTAAAGGCCGTTGTAAGTTCTTCCAAGCGAGGAAACTGGAATTAGTCACTAACTTCTAGCACGCTTTTGAGATTAATCATTGTTATTATCATATGATCATTCCATTGTGAAGCTTGCAATAGGTTTGACCATCCTTTGTGGGTACTCCAAAGCTTGGCAATCATCTTCCTGAATTTCATTTAATTCTGTATGCCTTTCATTTAATGATTTATCACGGTGAAGTGAACTTGCTCATATGAGTTCCCCAGTGTCCTAAACCAAAGTAAATCCCTGACTTATGTTCACTCTCCCTTGTTAGTAATTAATGGTCAACGGCATTAGCTCAGACCAAAGGCTTGGCAATCATCTTCCTGAATTTCAAAGATCGGATAGGCTTTGAAATTGGCTGAGAAATCTCTCAGCTACATTCAATTTCTTCCTATCTTGTTTTTAAGTGGGAAATATACATTTTGAGATGCTTGAAGCAAACGGTTAAGCATTTTTTGCAAGTTTATTTTCATGTCATTCCAGAACACTAGCAAATGAGGTTGTAAATTTATGGGAGGTGCAAAATTGTGTGGCTTATCAAATCCTTTGCATTAATGGAATCTTCTTTTATGATTTAACACTTCTAAATTCACACTTTTGTCACGTACACTTGTGTCCTAAAATGTTGAACATTATATTAGATGAGAAATGATTACTTCTATTAAATATAGTGTGAACGCCAATTACATAATTTTTTACTATTTTTTAAAAATTAACTAGCTTTCAAATAATGACTATCAATATATGGATCAAAGTTTTCTAATGATTTGATTTCACGTGTAACTCAATATCGTCATGACTCTTCATCTTGACTTAACATAACTAATTGGTATTGAAGATTATGTGGACCTAAAGCGGGCCCACATAAATTCATCTTAAAACTATAAAGGTTCATATAGTCCACATATTCCTTATTTTATAATTAGAAATAAGTACTTTTTTAATAGTTTTATTTCTTAGAGATGTTGCTTTGGAATATGTGTATATTTTTTGTGATATTTGTATCATAGTAAAGATCAAATTTTGAGTGGGCCGAGAGTAGGGTGGGATGCTAAGCACAACAGGGCATGACTTGGGCCCCCCTCGGGCCGACCCAATGTAAGATAATTTTTTATTATATATTTAGATATTTAATCATATGTTATAACTATATTATGTATCTAAATATTTTTATTATACATTAATAGTAGATTAAGTTATAGTAAATTAATTTAAATTTTGTCCGTGTGACGAATTCTCAATCACCGTAATTGAAATAGTAGAGGTGACAGTGATCAGGAATCCTAACAAGCTGAAACCAAATGGGCGGCATTTAGTGTAATAAATTTGCCCTACCATTTTAAAATAATAATAACATGGGATTATGTTGAAAAACAAATTCCAACCGAATTTAAGATATTTCACATTGGATGTTTTTTCTACTTCATTTTATTCATATATATTAGATTTTTTATGACAATAATAATAATAATATATTTCAATTAATAATTATTTCAATCTTATTAGTCCAGTAATTCTTTTAGGCTATTCAGGTCGTGCTTTAAATTATCAAGTTATAAATCATTCAACACGTTACGCAATTTGAAAACAACTCGACTGGACCAAAAATCAATCTGTTTTACGCAACCAAAAGATGATTAGATGGAAGACACCTAGCAAATAATACGTTATGGCCATGCTGATTGACCACCGCAACCGTGAGTTAAGATTCAATGGAAATTAGAATATAGAAGTGCAAGGATAAAAATGTGCATCACGCATTTCCTTTATTGTACTCAATAATAGGTCCAAGCTTATATATACATAAAAATGTAGTTTAACCCCAACAAGCGGCGTCCTTTTAATCCAATTATTGTAGCTCGATAAATGTTGATGAGGTTCAAAAAAGCGCTAAAATCCTTTCACAAATTGCTACTGGACACTTCTTACCCGGTCGGTAGTCAACTTTATTCTTCAATGCCTTCCTAAGGTCCATTATCCATGTGATCGTCATCTACTAGAATCGTCTTCATATGCTGCAATATGTCATGGACTTGCTTCCTTGAATGCAGAGGGGAAGGGTATACACAAGCACAATGCAGTTGGCCATCCTGTATGGTATCAAAGACGGCAATTGATGGTCCCACGCCATGTGAAGAAGCGCAACCGACGTAGTCCTCCACTCCAAGCTTGTGCAATTGAGAAGATTCGTGTTCCATGGTCTCTTCGAACACGGAGATTAGTGCAGTCCTTAGGGAAGAGGAAGGTGTCAGCTGAGGATTTTCGATAGCCTTGCACATGAGATAATTAAGATCTCCAACGTCTTTGAGGTGTTTCTTGCTGTTAATGGCATAGGCATATGAATTTTGGCATCTGGTGGCAACCTGCCACAACTCTTCTCCCCCATGAATGTGGTGTGTGTTCACGATTGCTGAGTGGTAAAATCCTGAAAGTAGTTATACCAGTATATTAGCAACATGACCAAGCACCTTAAAAGTTGGGTATATTCTTTTACTGACGTGTATACAATTTTCTCTTCCAGCGTTGAGCTTACAGGAAAATCATTCTTTATAAAGAAAAAAGCAATAGAACAATGTCAAAACTGCTTTTCATACATCATTATTTTTTAATTGTATCAATATTTTAAATGAACAATCTCCAAGAAAAGGAAAAAAAATGCTAAATCTGAAGTTGTAGAGCGTGTGTAATCCTGTTACATGACACAATCCGTTTCACTTAAATGCATTTGCCAAAAAAGTTGCTTTTTTTTATTTCAGGTTTGTTGTTTCTAATCATATGATCCCTTAGTACCTTTCAAACAATTATTCTGCAAATTATATAATCAAATTCAAATATCTCTTCTTCAGGAGAGCTTACCGACATTGTGGTTGAGCAGAATCGGGCATAGATACTTGCGACAATCTATGAGAGTCACGACAGAATAACTCTCACCCTGACCATTCTCATATTGCTTTGACGAATGTGAAGCTATCATTGCTGCAGCTGATATAGCTGCACATAACTTGATTCCTCTGGTCTTGCATGCCTACAGTTCAAAAGAAGCAGTTGAGTAGAGAATGTTAGGCACAGTACTACAGTACCAGAAACTAATTTTCAATTATTTGATCATTCAACCCACGTTCAAAAGTGATTTTTACTAGATTTAATCATATGTTATGAACAATACTTCTAGATTTAGCGAGAGAAAAATATCTACAAGACATGTCATGAGATATGCATGATCACATGATGTTCGGACTTGAGTTTTCTGAAACTGCTACAATGTAGTTCGGGCCGTCAAGCATTTTGGCCATCCTCTTCATTTTTTGGCATCAAGCTTTTGTTTTGAAATGTGAAGGATTCTTTACTAAGCTATTGTTGGCATCAGCTTTGTACTAAACACTATAGAATGCACAAGTGCGGGCCATAAAGAAGAAAACGAAGGACACAAAAAAGAGTAATTTGAGCCGCTCTTGCTCCAAGCTATTTACTATAGAAGTAGTGGATTAATCTTTAAGGTGCAAACTTTGCTGAATGACCAAGTAGTACTCTGTAACTCCAACAAATATGGAATTCAATAGAACTCTCTTCAACCTGTTCAATTATCATTGCTTGATGAATACTAAGTACTACCAAGAGGAGAACACTAAGATGATTAGCTAACGCCACTGTTTGAAGCATCAATTCTCCAGGGAGAAGCAAGATCAATTCCATAAGCTCTTTGTCCGAGCCTCCGAGGTGATTTCTAAATCCTTGTACATCTACTTTTGGGACAATGCGCTCGTGTTTTAATCAGAAGCTCCTCCAGAATCAACACGTAACAACTTATTATATATTAAAAAAAAGTATAGCAACAATAACTTCAAAATTAAAGAGAAGGAATGGAGTGGTTATGACAGAACAGAATGAGGCGAGAAATCCAAGCTTACATTGAGCAGCTTCGTAGTTTCCTCCACGCTCATCACCCACCTCACCACCTCCGACCTCCTGCGGGAGTCAACGTCCTCGAACGGGAGAGTGGCTGTGCGCAACCCGTTGATGGAGTACCCCAGCAAGTCCTTCCCCTTCGCCCAAAACGGCTTCCAAGAGTCCTGCTTCGGCATCAAGTCCTCAATCCCGGGCAAGATCTCCCCCTCTCTTCTCCTCTTGTTCGTCTCATCCCCCTCCTGCACTGGGCGGGCGAACAAGTCCAAGAGCTCCACGAGGAGCGACGCCGCGGAGGTCCGGTCGCAGACTCCAGTGTGGAACCGGAGCGTCAGGACCTGCCGGTCGGAATCCAGCATCTCGTAGACGGTCGCAAAGAAGAGCGGGGTCGACTTCTCCGGATCGGCCCAGGGGTTCTGGTTGATCTCGTGCTCGAGGAGGAAGTGAAACGAGGAGACAAGCGGCGGCTGGGCCTCGGGCGCGGGGAGGACGTCCGCGGCGGAGACGGAGCGGAGCTCGACCGGAGCCGAATCCGCGGCGGAGAGAAACGGGTGGTTGGGGTTGGCGGGGGAGGCTGTGAGGCGGCAGGAGAGCAGGGGGTGGGAGCTCTGGAGATGGCGGACGGTGGACTGGAGGAGGGCACAGGAGACTGGGCGGGAGAGGAGGAGGGCGAGGACGGTGACGCCGGTGCCGACGGGCACGGCGCGGCACCAGCTGTACTCGGTGCCGGCTACCGGACGGCCGAGCGGCGGCGAACTGTCGGCGGTCTGGGAGTCCATCGGGCGAAGTGCTGCTCACCTGCACGACCAATTGTCTGAGCCCGAGAAGGGGGAGAGGGGAGTGCGAAGTGCGCCGCGCCTGGTCGACTTAAAAAAAGTGTCCGAGAAAAATTAACAACCTCCTCTATCTTCTTGGCATCGCGTGAGGGACATGGCACTTTATACTCAGAGGAGAGTCGACGAGAGGAGAGCAAGCGACCTCACCTTGTGATTCCGAGGGAAAAAGAAATATATAATTTTCCTGGCGGGATTTTGTTGCGTAGCGAGTCTAGCGACGGAGCGAGAAAATGTCAGCCTTTTCTTAATTTATTATTATTATTATTATTATTATTATTATTATTATTATTATTATTATAAGTAAAGAATATAAATTAACTTACTAGCTGAATTAAGCAATTGCTGATGTCATTTATAAAGAAGTAAATGCGTAGTAAATAAAGGAAAAAAGATTGGCTCATTTAGCTGTAAAGTTATTTTTTTAACTTACTTTGCCAATTCATGTAAAGTTAAAATTACTTTTTTTAAAAGATGCAAGAAAGTAAGAAACCAGAAAATAAAAAAAAAAGAATCTAGTTTTTTTTTTCATTTCTCTTTCTTTACTCTCTATTTTTTTCTCAGTTTTTTTTATCTTTGATTTAGTTGATATAAAATAGTTGATAAATTAAAGTGTTGATAAATGATTTTGAAAATAAATAATTGCATGTTTGATAATAAAAAAATTATAAATTATTATTATAATAGAAAAAATATGTGAAAAAAATTATATATTCTAAGAATAAAATAGTACATTTATTGTTCAAATTAATCAGCTTTTTCTCATATAAAATAAATTGAGATCTCTCAACTTATTTTTTCTAACTTATAAGTAGATAAAATAAGTGTTTATCAATTTTTTTTTTCATCATCCAACAGTGAGAGAATTTTAAAACTAAAGCTTAATCAAACATGTCTTAAAATACAATTATATAATTTTTCATCTCCTCTATTCTTTACTATAAGAAATGAAGAGTCATTTTTAAATTATTGTAAGATTTAAATTAATATGGATCTTTCGTAATTGGATGTCGATCTCATCAACAAATTGTGAACAAAGGTGCAGCAAGCGTCAATGTGTTTAGTCAAGTAGGATTTCTTGCAACGTGCAATGGAGGTTAATTATTTCATGGATATCTTATTCGACTCGCATTCAATTTTCAACTATTATGTCCAGTTAGATATCCTACTTGTAAGCATGAATAGTTGTTGACTAAAACTTAGAATTCTTCGTTAATTGCATCTGGTGGCATGCATTTGTCCAAGTCACACAGCAAAATTTGAATCAAACATGTAATCATAAAAACAATTTGAATCATTTTATGGTTGTCAAACAATCACGATAAAAAAAAAGTTAACATAAGAGTGCTTATTACTCACAATACTTGTGCAATATCCAATTTTCTGAGCACATTACCTAAGAATTTTCTACTGTCAATGAAAATAGAGTGCTCGCTACTTTAATACTATGCAAATTAAATGTAGAAACTAAAGACAATTTGATGTGCAAAGGAAATAGAGTGCTCAGTAGTTTAATATTATGCAAATTAAAATGCTATAGAATATTTTCAACATAAATTTGTTTTGACGAGTAGATAATTCTATTGTTCATCTCTCTACATACCTTCGTCGCAAGAATTTAATTCACAACCTTTGGGTTCTTCATATCAGTCTCTTTAACTAAATGTCAATTGTGGAAATCATCTCTTCTTCTTTCTTTTTTTTTTTTTGTAATAATTGTGCCATCAACATATAGCAGCAAAATACATAATTTGTCAGCACCAGATAAAATATATATATAGGCACAATGATTAGTTTGTATCTATCTACCAAAACATTTTTCTTCTACACCTTTTTGCATTCATCTGTTTGTCTCGTGTCCCAGTTGCCATACAACCAAGACGAATTCCAAGCAAGGGTGGATTTGCATGGTTCATATAGGGGCAAATAATCTTGAAATTATATTGCTAGGTAAATAGTAACTAATATCATATATTATTAGGAATGTAAGAAAGTCGAAAAATCTATCCGACTTAAAAAAAATCGAATCGTAAAAATAAAAAATTAGAGGTCCAAATATAATTTATGATGATTTTTAGTAAATTAAAATCTACCCGTTAAAATTAGGGCCTCTCCAGAAAAATCGTAAGGATCCGTGGAAGCTATTTTTTATTTTTGATTTTTTATTTATATAATTAATACATATGTTATCAATTTCACACTTTTCTATCATATTATTAAATTCTAATTTAATAACTTTAAAATTTTAGTAGTATATTTTATATTTAATATAAAATTACATATTTTTATATTAATTTTAATTTATTTTATATGTTTTTAAAATATAACTATATAAAAATAGGGTTTCGAAAAAATCACTCAAAAAAATTGACCCGTTAGAGAGTGGTTTTTATTTTTTTCAAAATGATTTTATGGCAGTTTTTTTAATTTTAAAAATCGATCCGAAAAGTGACAGTTGATTTTTTTCGACTAAAAACCGACCATTATCATATATGGATATTAGTTAGCGATATTTCAAAATTTTAATCAAACTTAAATTCTTTTCAAATGAAGTATAACAAAATAACTTGTCATAACTAATTTTAGCATATCCCAACATAATTAATCACACAAAATTTACTTTTTTGCCCTTGTTGTTAAATTCACCTTTTGTCTACTCTTTGGTTCTTTTAAAACCCAGCCTCTTTGTTATCTAAGAAAAAAATAAACATGTTAGATCGGCAGAAGGCATCATACTCAAGAGTATCATTCATTAGCAAATTCTTCTACGCCTATTTTTGTTGTTTTATTAATTTTAAATATCATTGTTTTTTTAATGTTTTTTGTATAATAATATCTTTTATATACTACCAATAATTTGCGTTATTCTATGATGATATAAAGAAAACAAAAGTTTTCATTTTTTGCATTTAAAAAGTTATCTTGTTTATTTAATTAGATAAATTATATTGAAATTTAATTTCTGCAAAATTTAGTTTTAGATTATGTCACTAGTGAGTACTACTGGTGAAAGTGGTTCGGGTTGGGTGATTTTTACGTCGAAAAAAATTAATCTTTAAATTTCGAGTGATTTTTTAGAGCGTAAAAGATCACCCTCGATTTTTTCAGATCGGAAATTTAAAATAATATTTTTTAAAAAAAATTAATAGACATTAAATACATCGCAAACTATGTTTTAAAAAATAATATTAACTCTAAGTCATAAAGAAACTAAACTAACATATTATCACGTTATAATTTAAATAAATGATTTTAATTATTTTAAAAACCTAACTTAATTTTTAATCGGAGACCGAGTTTGCAGTTTTTTGGGTTGATTTTTTTTGTTTGGTTAGATTTTTTTAGGTGAGTAGGTTTAAGAAAAAAGAAAAAGAGGGAACTTTTTTTTAAATTCCTCTACAATTTAAATTCAAGAAAAAAGAAAAATCGATTCCTCTCATTCGACCTTCAAGAGGCCCTAAATAAAAAGCTTATCCATTTGTGTGTTATCATTTGACCTTCAAGAGGCCCTAAATGAAAAACATATCCACTTGTGTTTTCAAGGAACACGTGGATTCAAGATGAGTTCATACATCTGAATTACGTTGACACACATATTCTTAAATTATTATAAATTCACTTTTAAAAAAAGTTTTCCACGATCCATATTTTAATGTTTCTTTAAAAAATGTGAATCGTATTATTGAGTAATTTTTATAAGCAATCTCGATCTATGATTTTCACAAGATTCAGTGTCAACAGGGTTATCACACTAAAAGTTCAGCATGTAGGGGGGCACCTCTTTACTCAATCAAACCTTATTAGGAAAAAAATGTTGGTCCTCCCTAGTGTAACTGTCCTGCTGTCCTCCCTAATAATGCAACCCTCGGATGCGTTTTGGACAGCGGATCGTGTGAAGCGCGGTGCATCCTATCTTTGCTGGAAAAAAATCGGACGCGATGCCACCGCCACAACGCACGAACGTCATACAGAGAAGCGTCAATCTGCCCTAGGTGCAGCAGCCATCAGCGGCCGTCGAGAAACATTGATCTGCCCTAGATGCAGCCACCAGCGACCGTCGAGAAACATTGATCTGCCCTAGATGCAGCCACCAGCGACCGTCGAGAAACATTGATCTGCCCTTCCCCGTGCCACAGAGAAGCCTGAAACATTGATCTGCTCTCGCCGCGGCCGTCGAGAAACATCGATCTGGCGATCTGCCCTTCGCCGTGCCACTGTGCTGTGTCCTTCACCGTGACGCAGAGAAGTCACACCTTTGTGAAACGATGGATGGAGGGTACCCTCTTTCGTGAATGCTCGCTTCGTCCACAGAGAAGCCAAACGCTCATTTCACCCGATTTTTTCCAGCAAAAAGAGGACGAACCACGATTCACAAGATCTGCCATCCTAAACAATCCGATGGTCGCATTATTAGGGAGGACAATCGAGGCAATTTCACTAGGGAGGACCAACATTTTTCAACATCTTTAGTGCTTATGCACTTTATATATATTCTTCGATATGTAATATTATAACTACTTTTACTCGTAATTAATCATTATTTCTTATAAAGAGGATCCGAATCGACGATCCTGATTTTAGTTGAGAGATCTCAGAATGTTCAAACATGCCATGTGCAATCATGAGGAAACCTCTCTATGAATACGTCAGTAAAAGAACTAATTTTTAAGCAGTTCTATTTGTTTTCTTAGAAATGTAGTTAATAGATAAAAGTGACAACAATGGGGAAACTCTTTTGACGGGATGAACAAACGGAAGTAATGGAGACGTCCCCCTTCAAAGGAAATCAATGAAATGTGATCGGAAGATTTTTAATCCAATGACACAAAAGTGGACACAGCATCCCTCCTTTAAAGGATAAACAAAAAAACACCATAAATTAGAAAACCAACAGCAGATCATGACTACGTATGTAATATGACACTAATGCCTTGTCATGTTCAGTTTTCAGAGGTAAATCACGCCTACAGCTGATCTGAGAACTCTACCTTTATAACCCTAACACCTCCTTTCCATTGAAAAGGGTAATGACAAACAACAACAACAACAACAAAGCCTTATCCCACTAGGTGGGGTCGGCTACATGGATCATACGACGCCATTCCGCTCTATTAGTAACCAAACCTTTCGGTATATTATTCACCAATAGATCTTGCTCTATTAGTTCGCCAAGTGTCCGCCTTGGCCTCCCTCTCCCTCTTTTAATCGGACTCCAGATTATTTGATCTACTCTTCTTACTGGCAAAAAGGGTAATGACAAAATAGACAAAAAAAAAACCGGAGTGAAATCAAATTTGTTCAACTACAATTGAAATATGGGAAAAAAAATCGGAACATGAATTAAACCATTTCAGACATTCAACAAAAAAAAAAACTTCACTGTGTTTCTAGAGCAACCCGGGTACAATTTTGAAGCAAACAGTACATACAAGTCTGTTGTTAACATTAAAAAAAGTGACTCAAGATAAAGGTTAGCATACTAAACTTCTCAATAATTGATAAGATCCACTTGCAATGTTGAATACAGTCCATCAGCTTACTTGATCTTCTTCTTAGGCCTCAGCTGTAAAAGAAAACAGAAAATTAAGCTGACGCTTAAGTATTATAATTTTCAGCACAGGATGAGTCACATCTAGGTTATGACAACCAACCTGGTTGCTGTGTCCGCATTTCTTTTTCCGACAATTAACAGCCCTTGGGTGCAATCTTGCATAGCACCTAGATAAACAGAAAATGATTACAAAAAGAACTGAGATAGAAAAATTAACCAACGTAAAACAAAGGAGAGTTTATTCAATGACATTGCAAATGTAAACACACTGGTAAGTCAATGATGTTGAATGTCATTTACAAAGAAAATCTAAAACCAGAGTACTGCCTTCGAGACCACAAAATAGAACATCAAAGTGATCTGCTTGCACAACAATAAAAATTTTGAAAGTTAAAATCAAGCATCAAACACAAAAGTTTAGATCATGTAAGTAGGCAGGTCAGACATCTAAATATGCCTCAAAAGTTTAGCTCACGAGGTGTACTTCACACATCTAATTGATTCATCATCCCAGCCCAGGATTGTTAAATACATTACTTGAAGACAAGAAAATATATAAATAAGATCACATGTAAAATGTGCTTAGCAAAGAAAATGAACTGAAACCAAGCATCAAAGTAACATTTCCACAGCGTTAAAAGAAAACATACTAGCACAGAATCTTTGTTGTACATAGACATCAAGTAGGCAAGTCAGATATTTAAATATGACTAAAAACTCACAAGAGAAACTGGTAACTCAAAATGATGTTGAATTGTCATTTGTGAAGAGTACTGCCTTCAAGCCCCAAAATAGTACAATTAAGTACTGATTTGCACAAAAAAAAAAGAATTGCAAGTTGAAATCAAACATCAAATACGAAGTTTAGATCAAATACATAGGCAGGTTAGACATCTCAATATGCCTCAAAAGTTTAGCTCACAGGTGTACTTCGCACATCTAATTGATTCATCAGCCCAGCCAAGGATTGTTAAATGCAGAACTTGAAGACAAGAAAATAAAAAAAAATCACATGCCCAATGTGCTTAGGCAAAAAGAAAAAGAAATTAAACCAATGGTAGAAACAACAACACCATGATGTTCAAAGAAAATATGCTAGTAATGATACATTTGTTGCACATAGATCATCAAGTAGGTAAGTCAGACATTTAAATATGCCTCAAAAATTTAGCTCACAAGACATACTTCGCACATCTAATTGATTCATCATCCTTACCTCAAATACTTGAATAAAAAAGAGAGACATACTCCAAGAAAAAAGGCACATTTAAAAGATTGTGTATAAGAAACATTCATAATGTGCAGCCTTTTTCACTCGACTGGACAAGTTACCCATTTTTGGGGAGAATACAAATAATTCGTTTAAGACCATAATAGGCTGAGAGAACAAAAATTGGACAAATCACTCATTTCGAGTGAGTATCACAATAGTATCAAAGATACAGAAAATAGTCATATGAACCAAATCTGTGGAAAACCGATGCTCGGATATAACTCATGGGCATTTAACAAGTCCTAAGATATGAGTCTCTTAATAAAGCTTTTACAGCTATAGTGATCATGTGATCGACAAACCAAAAAAATGCATACAAAAATTTGACACCTTAAATCAGAGCTTCAAGGGAAAATAGCTCTTTTTTACAAGCTAAAAAATGAAAGATGTCGCACCTATGAAAATCAACTGCAAACTTATCAAACGCAGCTGACAAAGTAGAGGAGACTCGATCTTTGGAACTATGGAGAGCTCTATAGCACATTAAAAGCACTGAGGGCATAAATCCACAGTTCCATTCGGATCAGACAATAAAACTATTCAGAGTTATAACAGAAATATATGAAAAATTACTTCAAAAACTGTCTTTAATTATATGCATCACATAGCAATAGTTAAAGAGAATATAAAATCAACCGTAAACAGTAGAACTTCAAATCATAAATTGCAATCGATGAAAAAGAATGTTTTGTGTAAGAATTGTACTTTCTGCAGATCATTTTCTCCTGGTTGTACTTCCTTGCAAGTGCCATCAGAGAGGGCTCAATGATGCCACCCCTCAGCCTCAGCACAAGATGGAGCGTCGACTCTGCGAAAGAACACCACAAAAACGAAAACCATCACGACCAAACACAGACATTGCAGGGGCAGACTAGTGCTACGTTGTATAACAAACCTTTCTGGATGTTGTAGTCGGCGAGCGTACGGCCATCCTCGAGCTGCTTTCCGGCAAAAATTAGACGTTGCTGGTCCGGAGGAATACCTATGAAATGATAAAAAAAATGGCACAAAATATATCAAATGTATCCGTGAGAAAACAGATACAAAACCATTTTAAACAAAAGAAAGAAGATAGAATCGATTGCATCGACGAGATGAATAATACCTTCCTTGTCCTGGATCTTGGCCTTGACATTGTCGATGGTGTCGCTGCTCTCAACCTCGAGGGTGATGGTCTTTCCCGTAAGGGTCTTCACGAAGATCTGCATCCTTCTAAGCTCGGTTCACCGGCGGCGGCACCACCTCTTCTACTACAGCGGCAAGAGAGAATGTGGGATGTTTTCGCGATGGTCAATCTTATAGCATAAAATAAGGGATCTAGGGTTTTATATGTGCAATGTCTCTATTGACCTTGTATTGTGCTTTTGGGTCGTTATAAATGGTTTTGTCGGCCCACTTCAAATTGCAAGCAATCGATGGCCATGTCATTTTAACACCACTCAATTTTTAGTATGTTATGCAATCTTCAAACGGGGGCTGTGATGGAAAAAACAATTTTTAATTATTTAACCAAAACTTAAAGTCAACCAATTTTTTAGGTATCGAAGATTACTTTCTTTTAAAAATTGCTAACATGATATTAGGGGTGCAAGGAAAAACAATTGAAAATCTAAAAAATCGATCTGACCTGACACAAAGTTTTTGAAAAAAATCTAGACAATTTTTAAAAATAAACAAACCATCCGCGGAGTCCGATGAAGACCTACCTAATTAAAAAATTATAAAATATATATTTATAATATATATATAATTACTCACTAAATATATTATTTATCTTATAACATGTATAAAAAATTAATATAAGTCATAAATAACACTATTATAATATATGACATGTGAATATCGTTAATTTATGAAATAAAATATCTCTTTGTATCATTAATATTTTTTTATAAATATAAAATATATAAAATATAGGGCCCAAAAAAAGTGATAAGATTTTTTAATTTTAAAAATCCAACCAAAATATATAGAGTGATTTTTTTATGAAAAAACCATCCGACCCACACTGATTTCACCCCAACGTGCCATTAGATATAAAAAATTATTAAGCATAAAATACATAATTAATTTATATTAAAAACTACTACTATGTGATGAATGGTATTCCTTTTATTCTTCACATATCTCAACCACCTTGGCGTGGCCTAAATCTAATGATAATGAGCCAAGGCTTCATGTTGTCCTGGCTTTGGAATAACCCACTCCATTCATGCGATATCCTCTCGGTTATTTTTACTCGTGTGTCATTTGGCATTAATAGTTGACCAAGTCACTAGGATAGAAGAATAATTTATGTCAACGTCAAAATATTTAATAAGTCGTAGTACTATAATGAGTAATTCGAATAATCTTGATTGTTACCAATACGGAACTTGATAAAAAATTCTCAAATTTATTTTAATAGTTATTTATTACCAATATTAAATAAAACAAAAGAAGAAAAAAGAAGTCGTAAACAAAACATGATTCGTGCAAGCGATCCAAAGAAATCGAGCCTATGGATATTAAGTGTTATTAGGATAGAAGAATAATTTATCAAAATGTATGACCACTTCTCCCGTCCAAAATCTAAATTAACCAAATTTTCTCAAAGCATTTTTTTCCTACCACCTACGGCAAACAACCTACCGCAAGTATAACAACTTCATACATCATCCTATGAAGGAGAACAGGCCTCGAGCTTAGGGAGGATGCTTCTCCATGCATCTGCTACGTCAGTAGCAAGTTTTGCTTGACCCTTGGCGAACAGATGGAAGGCGAGCCCCATGTCAGCTGTCTTCTGTTCTTGGAAGCGTACTATCTCTTGGCTCATCAAACTTACAATTCTCTCAAATCTTCTGGTTGCCTCTTCGCTCTCTTTTTTCAACTGCATCAAATCAAAGAAGAAATAAGGTAAGAATACAACTATGTTCATATGTACATAGAGAGACATCAGTTTCTACCAACCTCATTGTATTCAAATTCAGCTTCAGCAGCCTTGTCAGAACGCGTGAGCACCAATTTGTCACTGTAATTAAGCAAGCCATCATTTCACATTTACTACAATGTACTATGTGTGTAACAATTTTTTATCGAAAGATCAAGTGATGACAATTAAAGGGGGAGAAGTGAGAGACTTTTAGAAGTAAATTATTAGAAGAAAGTGTGTGAGAATTAGAAGGAGATACTAGTATCATGTGGGAGAATGTGACAAAAAAGGTTGAAATGGTTGCTAAAACCATTTTAGAAAAATCAAAAGGTTTTGGACCACGAGATAAGGAGACTTGGTAGTGGAACGAGGAGGTCCAAAAAAAGGTGCGTAATAAGAAGAATTGTTTCAAGGCGATACACTTGGACAATAGTTCTGACAATTGGAAAAAATATCGTTTGGCGAAAAGGGAGGCTAACTAAGAAGGCAATTAGTGATGCTCGTGCTAAAGCATATGAGGGGTTTTATAAGGAGTTAGGGACAAAGGCCGGTGAACAAAGAATTTACAAGATTGCAAGGAATAAAGAGAAAAAGTCGAAAGATTTGAATCAAATAAGATGCATAAAAAATGAAATTGGCAAGGTTTTAGTTACTGAGGGAGATATTAAGAACAGATGAGAAGAGTATTTCTATAAGCTATTTAATGATGGATGTGAAGGTTCCCGTTGTGATTTGGAGGACTTGACAGTTAGCGAATGTGAACTTAATAGGTCATTTTATCGTAGAATTAGAATCTCGGAGGTTAGCGAAGCTCTTAAGAAAATGAAGAATGGTAAAGTCGTTGAACCGGATGGTATACCGATTGAAGTTTGGAAATGTTTAAGAGAAAAAAGTGTGTTGTGGTTATGTAAACTATTTAATGAGATTTTACGATCGAAAAAGATGCATGATGATTGAAGATTAAGTACATTAGTTCCTATTTACAAAAATAAATGGGATATTCAGAATTGTGCAAATTATAGAGGGATTAAACTTATGAGTCACACAATGAAATTATGAGAAAAAGTGATTGAGCATAGATTGAGAATGGAGACTAGTATTTCTGAGAGACAATTTGGGTTCATGCCAGAAAGATCCACTACAAAGACGATTTATTTACTAAGGGGGATGATGGAGAAGTATCGAAGTAGGAGAAAAGACTTACATATGACTTTCATTGACTCAGAAAAGGCGTATGATCGGGTACCAAGGGATGTATTTGGAAAGCCTTGCAAAAGAAGAGGGTGAGTGTTGCATACATTAAGGTAATACAAGATATGTACGATGAGACATTGACTAGGATTAGGACACCTGGAGGTGAGACAAATGAATTTCCTATAGGAATTGACCTACATCAAGGATCAGCTTTAAGCCTGTATCTATTTAACTTAGTTATCGATGCTATAACCGAGAGTATCACAGAAGAGGTACCTAAGTGCATGCTATTTGCGGATGATATAATACTTTTAGCGGATTCAAGAGAAGAGATTAATACAAAATTGAAAATATGGAAAAATACGTTGGAGTCAAAGGGTTTTCGTTTAAGTAGGAATAAAACAGAATATATGCATGGCAATTTCAACTCCGCCTATGTTTTATAGCCGGTCCCAAGCCCGGATAAAGAAGAAGGGTTGTGTTAGGCCCCGACAGCCAGCGTAAAACTTTGTCGAATCGCATGAACATGGATCAACGAATGGCGTCATATGATCCACGTAGCCGACCCCACCAGTGGGATAAGGCTTTGTTGTTGTTGTTGTATATGCATAAGCTCGGATAAAGGAGGAGGGTTGTGTTAGGCCTCGACAGCCAGCATAAAACCCTGTCGAATCTCATGAACATGGATCAACGAATATAGAGCGGAATGGCGTCGTATGATCCATGTAGCCGACCCCACCTAGTGGGATAAGGCTTTGCTGTTGTTGTTGTTATTGTATATGCATAGCAATTTCACAAATAAACAACTTAGAGACGATTTGGAAGTTAGACTAGGGGAGGATATAATTCCTTAAGTGACAAAGTTTAAATATTTATGATCAATTGTAAGACAAGATGGTGTGATTGATGACAATGTTAATCATAGAATTCAAGCTAGTTGGTGTAAGTGGAGGAAAGCCACTGGAATTCTTTGTGATAGAAAAGTACCTAATAAAGTTAAAGGAAAATTCTATCGTACTGCTATAAGACCGGCAGTGTTATATGGTAGTGAATGTTGGGCTATGATGGGACAACATGAACGTAAAGTGGGGATAGCCGAAATGAGGATGTTGAGATGAATGTGTGGTTATACAAGATTAGATAAGATTAGGAATGACCATATACGTGAACGAGTTGGAGTGGCTCCTATTAGTGAGAAAATGGTAGAGAATCGTTTGGTCGTGTTTAGAGAAGACCATTAGATGCGCCAGTAAGAAGAGTAGATCAAATAATCTGAAGTCTGATTAAAAGAGGGAGAGGGAGGCCAAGGCGAACACTTGACGAACTAATAGAGCAAGATCTATTGATGAATAATATACCGAAAGGTTTGATTAATAATAGAACGGAATGGCGTTGTATGATCCATGTAGCCTACCTCACCTAGTGAGATAAGGCTTTGTTGTTGTTGTTGTTGTTGTTGTACTATGTGTGTGTAAATATCAAAACTGATAATTGATTTCAGAAAATATGGGGATTTGATTAGATTAACATAGAGGAGACAAGCTCATTTTATGTTTGGCAGTCAGGCAGTCATAAATGCAATGCAACTTTTCCAACACAGTTATACACTCCTAGTAAACCACCTGCGGTTCCATTTTATATGAAGAGAATCAGGGCTGGCTCCTTTTGAGAGGTCTACTATATGAAGCAAGCAAGCAAACGATATGGAATGAGAATTGACAAGCAAGGATAGAAATCTGAAGCATACAAATTAATCTCCTTTAACTTTGTTGCTTCAGCGAGTTCACACTGCTGCCTGAAAGCATTGGCTCTATCCGTAATGGTGACCTGCATACATAGACAATTGTCGCAGTTTCAAGAATAGCAAAAACAACAAAATGAAGGTGAAATCTTCATATGTAATTGGAATTTGGAAGAACCATTGTTGAACAAGATACGAATTTCCAGCATGATTATATTTGTCTTTCCAGCTAGCAAATAGCAGATGAACGAACCTTAATAGATTGCACAGCACGGACAAAATCTTTCAGAGATTCCTCAAAATTCATTAAAAGGTTGTGTGCCTACATGAGTAAAGTCACAAAGACACATAATTCATGGAAAGAAAATTTCTACAATATATGACGTAAAAGAAGGTTGCAGTTAAAATATAGACTTAAAAAAACTCTACCTCCTTCTGCATTTTTATTGACAACAACTCTGATTTTGAGCCAACATCTGAGAAAACCTTTCCAAGAGGTTCTCCTTCACAAGCACCTAAGAGCTTCATTGCCTTACCGAAGTCGGACAATGACTGTCCCAACTCTGAAAGCCAGGTTGGCAGTAAAATAAACTATTACTTCAACCC
The DNA here is from genome assembly GCA_030549335.1 of Pontederia crassipes. NCBI lineage: Eukaryota > Viridiplantae > Streptophyta > Magnoliopsida > Commelinales > Pontederiaceae > Pontederia > Pontederia crassipes. The sequence goes on from CM060190.1 coordinate 47,262,877, forward strand.
TCAACATATGAAAACAGAAAAAAGAAAGATAATTATATTTGAATAGATAATATTATGGTAAAGGCAAATCACCTCTGTGTCTCTTTACAAGTCGGAAAGCTTGTTTTTGTGTCTCTGCCACATGTTCTTCAAGACCGTAGATATAACTCTTTAGCTTCTCATAGTCAGTATTCGACTCTTCCACAGGCTTTTCCTTCCCAAGAACAACATCACTTACTTTTGCTTGTACATCCTGAAACAAAATAATGGTTATCTTACTGCTATCTTTACTTTAGCAGTTAAGCGATCACCAACTTCTTTCTTTCAAAAAAAAGGACCACCAAGCTCTTATCATCAAATCCCCAAGGATGAATAGAAAAGTCCTCAACTAAGGCATGTATTTCTTATTAAGGGTTTATGAGAGATAACATATAATCATGAAAAAAGGGATAAAAAAAATCCTATTTTTATAACAAATAAGAAAGAGAGATATCATGGCTATAAATAGCTTACCACACTGTCACATACAGATTAAAAAAAAAGTTTCACCTTCAGCTAAAGTAAATATTTCTTGAGGAGTTTTTTAAGGCAAGATTCTTTAGGGTATTTCACCTTTTTCAGACTTTAAAAGAAGTTACCTTAAACATTTGAATGAAATCTGCAGGCTTCTTAAAAATACCAGTTTCCTGCAACCTTGCTTTCTCCATTTTCTGCATGTCGAAGAATCACGAAAAAACACATATGAAGGCCCTGATTATTAACAGCGCAATGGCATACACCAAGAAGATAGAATAGGGATAAGAGTACAATTTCCAAATAGGGTTTGTGAGAAGCAGTTACTTATTAACATTGTATGAAGTCTAATCCTAGTCATGAGTCGTGATTAGGACTATCTGTACATGAATAGTTTATATATGGACGGTGCAATTCCTTATATAAATAGTTCTAATAACATATCCCAACAAATTGACGGTCTAGGTTCTGTCAATAAACAATCAGTTCAAACAAACATTTAATCCTTCCCAATATTCAGACATCTCCTCATGTGCACACGTAAACCACTCACCTTTTTTTAGAGCACAAACCACTCGCCTTTTCACTTTAATATATGGTGGATGTCTGCCTAAGCTTGGGAGTCATCCTTTCTTTTCTCTCAAAAAATATTTAATTTAACATGGCCAAATTGAATTATAGATGAAATATTTCAAGAAGGCTAAAGTTAAAGAAAGTAAAATTTCCTGAGTTTTTTTACTACATGACAAATGTTAAGATTGCAGGCTGCAAATTGATATCTTTCTAAAGCAAACAAGAATCCTCTAAAAAAATAGCACACAATTATCCAAATCACACTGCAGGTTAAGGCTTAGGCAACTAAATAATGGCAACGAAACACAAAGACATTGGAAAAGGTATACATCTGTAATCCACCATAGTATTGAAAAATATAAAACTAAGCTTATCTTAGGTGGAAGATAGATCCTTTTAGTGTCAGATAGTAAGCAACTGAACTTGCTCAGAAAGAGTCAACCATACTTGAATTAAGTGCAGTGTCAAATTTGACCCCAAAAAAAAAAATTCCAATGAACTGTGCACAGAGAAAGTTGGAATAAAGTGTAAAAACAAACTGCCACAAAAACCTTAACATAATCAGCATGTTTGAAGAATGATCATAATGCTGCTCAAAATCATAGATCTTTAATTACATAAATATTTTGTCCTCTAGTGAAAACCTTACATCTTGGATAGTTCTGGAATATCTAAGAGTACAAGTTTATACCTCTTCATCTTCTTGTAGAAAGGTCCTCAAATCCTCACTTTGTTTGAGTTCCGGGTGTGAAGCAACACGGTTTATAAATACATCCAGTCCTTGACGTCTCATCTCAATAAACTCCGCACTAAATCGGAACTTTTCTGAAGTATGAGAGTTAATACATCAACTTTATAACACATCTCCAGAAAAATTTTTACAACAACAACAACAACAACAAAGCCTTATCCCACTAGGTGGGGTCGGCTACATGGATCATACGACGCCAATATTCGTTGATCCATGTTCATAAAATTCGACAAGATTTTATGCTGGCTGTCGGGGCCTAACACAACCCTCCTCCTTTATCCGGGCTTGGGACCGGCTATAAAATATAGGCGGAGTTAGGAGAGGCTCACCAAAGCATCTAAAATTTCCTCGACTGTATCATGGCTGAAACATTTATCTATCACATCCAACCTATGAACAATACTGTAAAAAAAAATTTTACATTTTAAACAAAAAAACATGAAGAACAGAGATATTGCAGAACTTAGGCAAAAAAAATGTTGGATAAAACTGAGTCCTATTATTTCTATTCTGGAAAATTAGTTAAATTTTTTTTTTTGAGGGGAAAATAGTTGAGAATTTTGAGATAAATCCATGAAGCTAGAAACAGATACGTTGAACAAAACCTGCTTGGCCAGGGTCAAATTTGTCAGGTCAAACATATAAGAATCAAATTTTTCTTTACAACAGTAAATTTGGAGACCAAGAGGCATAGATATATATACCCCTCTTATTGTAAAAAATACAGGAGCAATGTTGAACCAACTGGCTTTACTTTAGCAATTCATAGAAATGTCATGCAGTGGGTAACATTTCTGTCGAGTGTCGACAGCTATGACATGTGAAAGGTCTGATGAATACATGGTGTGCTATGTATTAGTTATATACTAGACTCTACCAGGACCCATTTAATGTCAAGGAATAATGGCAATGGACGACCCATACATACCAACAGCACTTTTCTCTGGTAGAGGAGGAATGAAAACCCCTTTATACTTCTCAGCAAGCCGGTCATGCAACCACACAAAATCACTGTAACGACGAATAACAATTTTCTCTGGCCCTTGGTATTCAGGCAGATTTGTCTGCAACAAACGTTCAAGTGAAGTGTTACTACTTCTCAAAAAAAAAGTGAAGTGTTACTAGCATAAGAAGCAAATAAGTGGCTTTTAATTTGTGCAAAAAGAGCAATATCATGTCTAGTGTCAAACTTTGCAGAGGCAGAATTTAAAGACTGCATTAGAATTTTTTTGTGGATCAAATATGCAATACATGTTCTGTCCATAATTTAATATATTTTGGAGATCCAGATTCATAACACATTACATAATCGTGACAAATAATGGCATGGCACAATAATTCTCCAACAGCAGAGTTGATAAATATCATAGTCAATTTGTGTGTCACCTGACGCCAAATGAAGAGTTATGAGACTATTGCATACATATTTGAACAAATCCATCACATTTGCCACATCTCGGAAGTTCAAGCTTGCAGTGTCAGTGCTAATATTAACTTCTATCTTTGTGCAACTCTCAGTGCCAGCAAAATTCACCTCCCGTTACCAACGACCAAGGATTAAAACCCACACCCGCGGGAAGCATTTAGCTTTTCAAATTTATATTATAAATTCGTAACAAAAGTAGAAAATAGTCGTCAGCCTTTGGAATCAAGCTACATATAATCGTCAAGATCATCCATATAATCCACTAAATCGAAGTTAATTCAGATTCTTTTCTCACAATTGACTGAATTGACAACGATTCTCGACCAATACGATTATATGGGAGATTTCAATTCATCGGACTGGCCAATTTCGCGTGATCTCAATACTTCGCCAACAAATAAACAAAATGCAATCAAATCAACAGAGACGTCGGATTAAAAGGTACGAGAAATTTAGGACAGAGTAATCGTCAACCTTAGTGATGACACGATACGAGATGTAGGCTTGGACGCCGTTGCCCAGCTTAACGGGGTCGGTGACGGAGACGGTGAGGAAGGGCTGCACCGCGGCAGAGGACGACGGAGGCCGCGGCGGCGATCCGGGCATCTGCGACGGGGAACCTGCCGGGCCGTGCTGCCACCAGAGAGACAATCCAAAGTCAGACTCGATCTCCTGAGAGCAGTTAGGGTAAACTAGAAGGGAACAATTTGGGATCACCGGCGAGATCATGACGCCTTCTTTTGCAACGAGGAAGGTGGCGGGAGAGGCGAATGAGACGGTCGCCGGCGGCCGGAACTCGTCGGCGCTCGATCGTTGCACGGCCTCGAAGACGAATTTAATACACTTCTTAAAGTAGTCTAGAAGTCGTTTCTCGATGTGGTTTCAGATCTCGTCGCAGGGCCGTTTGGTAGGAACGTGGCAGCTGATAGGAACGGTGATAAAGCGCTGAGAACCGTCGGATTGGATTGGGAGCTCGAAGGGTTCAAAACTCACAAAAATAACAACGGAACAGGGGAAAAAAATAGTTGGATGCAAAGTGGAAAAATAAGTTGTATGGCTTACTGTCTCAGGTAAACGACTTTGATATGAAACAAAACTAACATCATGCAAATCCATTAATTTTTTTTTTGGATTGTTTTTTAAAATCTTTTTTAAACTATCGTTGTATATAATCCAAAAAAAGTATATCCTTAAATTTTATCGTATTTTTTTTACTTAATCCTCTCGTTACGTTAAGTTTTTTATTAATCTTGTTTTATCTCATTTCCAAAAAGACTAAAATATTCTTTCATGAAGTTTTTTATTTTTAATGTTAAAAAATAATATAACAACCTAAAAAATTCCGTCAAAAGGAGGGTATTAATATATAATAATAAATTAGAAAAAAGTTTTATATTTTTAACATTAAAATAGAGCAGAGTTTGTGGAAGGATATTTTTATCTTTTCACAAATGAAAAAAATAAATATAATAAAAAAATTAACAGAATCAGACCATGATCAAAATAAAAAATGTCATGCAGTAAAATTTAAAGATATGATAAATTAATTTATATTTTGAGATTAATATAAAAAATAAGAGAAATTTAAGGAAATAACCTTTTTTGGACAAAGAGGAAATGCATGCATGTTGCTGAACAAATGAGTTGGTTTTTTCTTCAAAACTCGTGTTTGAACAAATAAAATTGTAGAGCGATGGGCTAAACTAAATAATTTTTGTTAGATGTTTTTTAAATGTGAGAAATAAAAGATCAATTCATAAAAAATTGCCATTGATATCATTCTTTATTTCTTTATATGCTCCACTTTTTCTAATCTCTTATGGGTAGAATATAATAAAGATAGAGATGAATATAAATGTATATTTTAATAAAATACGACTAAGTTTAGGTCACAAAAGTGTTGCGGGATGGGATGTTGGTAAATTTAACATTAATATAAATTTGGTGATCACGATAGCATATTGTTTAGAATTTGGGGGTAGAGGAGTATCACAAAATATTTAAATTTCAAAGCATAATTATGTCATTTTCTTTAGGAGACATTCGTCCTCTCACATGATACAATAAAAAGTTTGTGATTTTCTTCAACTAGTCATCTTAACTCAGGAGCCAGGGCAGATTCTTGAGAGGGGTCAATATATTATATTTTTTATAAAATTCATACATATATATATATATATATTATATGGTAGCTCAGTCAACATGAAGTCATTCTGGATCCATTATTAGTTTTATTTTGAGCGTTTAGCCTATTTTGACATTGGGTCAAATTTGTCGTTTGGGTATCGTCCATCTACTTTGGTTACAATTCGATAGTGAGTTTTGAGGGTCAAGTATGTTTTAACTGTTAGGATTTTTGCACGAATGCACTATAAGAAAATTAAAAAAATTTAAGACGACATAGAATTCTACTAGATGAAAAATAGAAGAGGATTACAAATTAAATTACTTTTTATTTGGACATATAGAGAGTTTATAGACACTCCCTTTTACATACAATAGAAATTACAAATCGATTGAGATTCTGAATTAATATCTCAAAAATATGACACATATCTCGTGATAAGAAAATAAATCAATTCTAACTCACATACATAGTACTTCATAAAATTTTTCGCCCAAGTGGGGGCTCGCCCCCCCCCCCCCCCCCCTCCTCACACTCACACACACACCACAAGGGGATCCCCCTCGAACTTCCCTATACCCCCTAAGCTCGCTGTCGGTCAACGAGACTCCCGTAGTGCGAGGGCATCTTTTACTTCGAGATGTCTTAGGGTCTATATGGATTTTCAATTGAGGTATGATTCAATGCATTATTAACATTAACAAATTATCAAAACAGTCTTTGATTTGAAAATGACTTATGAAAACATGAAATGTTATCTTTTTTAATCATAGTAATTAGAATATTAAATTGTTTCTTTCTTGGTCTTTTATCTGGGGAGTGTTTTTTTTTTGGTACAAGAACAGAACCAAAACTGAAAAAAAAAACATAAGCTAAAAATAATCATGATAGAAGATGAGTTTATTTATAGATTGAAGAGTTTTGCATTCGGTGTCTTTTTTTGGGCACGTCTTATGATAAAATGCTGCACTTAATTACATTACAACCATATTAATAGGGTTATATTTAGTTTCATTTTATAAAAAAAATATACATCTTAGAATCCAATGAGCATTGTAGAATACTAATGTAAACATAATTAATTAAAGTTTATCTATGTATATAATACAAAAAATGATAAATTATCCAACAAAATGAAAGCCACCATCTCTCATCATTTTACCCATGAGCATTGATGGCAAAAATAGGCCCCTCTCCTATTATCATTATTATTTTTACACCACATGTTTGGCACGGCCGAACAAGGGAATGGTAGCCTATTTTAAAAAAACTAAAAACTTTTCATTTTCTTGAAAGTTGACATTAAAAATACTATTTTTTACTATTTGAAGTGCTTTAATTTTGAATTCCCCACTCTCTATCGTTGGCAGACTAAATCATTTTTTTTTCAAAAGAAGGGACATCATCTAATTAAGAATATACTCGATATAACATATATTGGAGGAGCTCTGGAGGGGGTCCTTCTTCCAAAAAGTGTCAATTGTGCAAGATCGTTCTAAGTTAGCAAGGTAATGATTAACCTCGCGATAGCAACGTTGAATTTCTCAATAATAAAAAACTAAAGTTTAGTACAATATCAAAGATATAATGCTTGATGCGCCAAGGTTGCTCGTGATGATGCGAACATAGTCGATCTTAAAGTGCACAAGCTCATATCCAATTGATGAGACATAACAATTCCTATCAGAAGTCGAGACCCAGTAGTGTGAGGACGCATTTTACTTCGAGGTATCTTGGATCCAGACGGGTTTCCAGTTGGGATAAAATTCAAAGTATTATTATAAAATCTTCACCTTGAATTAAATCCTCCAACCAGTTATATAACATTCTCTGTCACCACCAGTCCCAACTTGGGACTACCGCCACATATTAATATTTAGCAAGTTCAAATAATGTTGAAACTCTCTAGTAGGAACCGACTTGATGAACATGTTCGCTGATTATCTTCTGTGTCGATCTTCTTCACCTTGATCCTCTCCTCAGTACATATGAAGTGATACATGTGTTTGGTTCTTTCATTATGCACTTGATCCTTGACTAATCATATTATACTTAAACTGTCATAATACACTATAGCTTAATCTTATTGTAGTCCAAGACTTCTGACGAGACCTTTTAACCAGATGTCTTACTTAGTAGCTTCTGTGTGGTAGACAATGTAACTAATGATTGGAGTGTGGTTTTTCAATCGATAACAGAATTGCCAAGAGTGAAAAACATAACCTGTCATTGGTTTTCTCACATCAACATCCGCAGCACAATCTAAGTCTGAATAACTTGCAACCAAACACTCTTTATGACTTTTGTAGATGAGATCAATGTCAGATGTTCCTCTTAGAAATCGAAATATACACTTTACTATCTATCAATGCTCATTCCTTAGATTGCTCATAAATTTGCTAACCACAACAATTGCCAATTGATGAGACATAACAATTCATGTCAAAAGCCGAAGTGCCTCAAGCTTCAAAATAAATGAAGAATTCCTCCTAAGTGCCCCTACAGCCAGAAAGACACTATTAGAATATTTAAGCAAAAATCATGCTCTCCCTACCTCATTGGTTGCGATATATGAGCCATGAGTTAATCTTAACCCGGGATGAGAGCTCCCACTTTCCTCAAATAGGGTCGCGGGGTATGAGCCTTGAGCAGTTATCTAACATAGTCATTATACCCAACAAGGATTTTCTCCCAAATGACTAAGATGGTTGCTCAATTATAATTGGATAGGATATCATTACACATCTTCCACAACTCCCATAAGTAGAAAGCAAGGAGATACAATATATTTAGACTTGATCTATTGTTTAACTGGTGACTTCAAGGAGGCCACTCACTCAAAGGCCAAGAATCAAATAGCACAAAGGTAAAATTAAGTTGTTACCCACAATTGTGTGACAATAGCACATGAGAAGAAAATGAGAGGGATGGTTTTAATTTGAAGGCCACAAAGTTTACATAATGGAGTGATCGATGAATTGAATCTAGAAATGATATCCATGATAGGTAATCTATTGTGTGATAACTTCTAAAGTAATATATGGATCTTAGGGGGAAGGGAGATGTGCCTAACAATTTTCCAATCCAACTGTCCAATCTCAGGTGTCAGCAAAACATGGTGGCTAATGAATATGTAAACACTCTTTGGCATGAGCAATTCCATGAGGGCAAAGCCACATGTCATCACATGCAACAACAAGAAGATGAATAGTTAAAATTAGAAGTCAAGATATCATCAAGCGTCCTTCGCGTAAAACCCACAATCCAAGATTAGTCGACGATTAAATAAAAAGCTAGTAGTGAATCAAAAGTTTCAACATCAGAGAACAACATATTAATATAAGTACATAGGTAAATTAAAAAAGCCACGGATCCTGAAAAAACCTTGTTAAATAGCCATTACCAATCTGGATTTGCAATCCCAATTGTATTTCCTGCATAGTATTAACAATATTTTTATTTTCTAGCACCAAGATAAAGAATGACCATAAGTAGCATTCAAAGTCCAAGGGTGAGATATGGCATACTTACATTTAATTATGTTCACCCAAGAAGTATCCAACCTATTTAAGATATTATGTGTTTTGCCAACATAGAGGGCCTAAGAAAATTTTTAGATAACCGCTCAATGAATTAGAAAAAGACAACAAAAATGAATGTAGAACTAAGAACATGGATAGACATAAAAACATAGCACAAAGTTAATCAGGATACATTTACCTGCTTGGTTCAAAAGTTTGTGTTTTCAACCCATGACCTTATTTGTAATTCTACGAGTAAGGTTGGATTGGTGCTTAATAGGGATATATTTATAAGAAATAGCTACGAGCCTTAGATAGTTAAAAAGGAAAATTTCCTTCCTTAATATCTAGCATGTGAGGTAAATTATATGAATAGTCCCCCAACTTTGAATCGATTTTCAACTGGTCCCCCAACTTCAATTTATAATCAGAACGTCCCTCATCTTTTATTTTCTTGTACGATTAGTTCTATTGACCGGTGATAGTGGGTTTCCCGGTTACATTGCATACGTGACCGACACGTCAACCGTTTCTCTTTCATTCACGTCATTTAAGTCATCTACGTCATTTAACGCTCCAAATCAAATAAATTACACGAATCGTCCTCCAACTTTGAATCAATTTTTAAATAGTCCTCCAACTTTGATATTATTGCACGATTCATCCACTTGATCGGTAAAAAATAATATCTCAACTTAAGGATGCGGACGAGCTGACAGAAGGGGAGTGTCGGCCCCCCTCTCTAAGCTCGCCCTTTGGCGAGTTGGCATAGGGGGCGCCGACCCCCTCTCCAAGCTTGTCCACTAGCGAGCTTCGCACAAGGGGCGTCAACGCCTCCTCGCGAGCTCGTCGGCGACCCTAAATGACTCAAAATTGAGAGATTATAAAAAATAAAAATGATAAGAGCCTCTATGAACTCGCAAGGGGGCGTTAGCGCCCCTTGTGCGAAACTCGCCAGTGGGCGAGCTTTGAGAGGGGGGCCAGCGCCCCCTGTGCCAACTCGCCAAAGGGTGAGCTTGGAGAGGGGGGCCGACACCCCTCCTCTGCCAGCTCGTATGCGCTCTAAAATTTTTATAATATTATTTATTGTGTGATGTTAGGTAGTTAAAATTTTTTATTATATTTTATTATGCCACATTGCAAGATAATCGGGAGACTATTTCTTATCGGTCAAGTGGATGAATCGTGCAATAATATCAAAGTTGGTGAACTATTTAGAAATCGATTTAACATTGAGGGATAATTCGTGTAATTTATCTGGTTTAGAGCGTTAAATAACGTGGATGACTTAAATGACGTAGATGAGAGAGAAACAACTGACGTGTCAGTCACGTATGCAAGGCAATCGGAAAACCCACCATCACCGGTCAAGAAGACTAATCGTGCAAGAAAATAAAAGATGAGGGACGTTCTGATTATAAATTGAAGTTGGGGGACCAGTTGAAAATTGACTCAAAGTTGGGGGACTATTTGTGTAATTTACCCCTAGCATGTGCAAAATGATTGACTTCCTATGAGAGTTAAAATTTGGAGGAAAGTAATAGTTGTTTAAGGTTTTTACATATTGACTTTGTAGCAGCAATACATAAGATTAAATAATCAACATATGACAAATGTGAAAGAGAGAAAGTTCCAACAGTGAAAGAAATGATATTTCTAGTATATTCATGCATCATAGAAGAGAAGACCTAAGAAAATAAATAAATAAGGGGAAAGTAGGTCCCCTGCATAATACCTCTATGACTAATAATTTGCTTAGATGCTACCCCATTGATGACACAATTAAAAGTAGGAGAGTGAATACAAATCGATAAACTTAGGAGGATAATGCATACATTAGTGCCCCTCATGATACATGATCATAGGCTTTATCAATATCTATCTTAATTAGCATATGCTTTCTCCTACCCCTAGGCAATGAGTGAGCCATTCTTGGACAAGCAGGATGTTATATTGAATGAAATGATTAGCCACAAAAGTAGTGAGGTGTCAATTAGTGAGAGTAGGTTTAAGCCACTTGGACAAATTTTTATCTACATTCCTGTAGAAGATATTACAAAGAAAAATAGACTTACAATCAATAATTTGCTTAGTACACTTGGTCTTGGATATGAAAATGAGTGAGGTATGTGGAGGCAGTGCCAAAGAAGTTAACAGTTTCACTGGAGATGTCATCATCTATCAATATCTTTTTTACTTCTCTTAATGTGTCAAACATCATGTAAACAAACTTGTAACAAGATAGAATGTTAAATTAATACTCTTTTTTATTACATTTGATAATTTAAAGGTGCCCAAGGTTAGCATATGATTAATTTGATATTTGAATGAGACGTAAATAAGATGGGATACATCGATCAAATTTATAAGTCCAAAATTTGTGTCACGACCCGATTTAATCCGCAAGTTAAACCAGAGTTCGCAACTCATTACGGACGATCAAATAAAATTATGAAGAAATGCGGAAACGCGATATAATTTACTCTTTTTTTATAACATAAGAATAAAAGTATATCATTAAATAAATTACATAATATGTGATCATTTCAGAGCAAACTGATACTCCTTAAGTCGTATATTTGATAAAATAACTTTATTTTCAAAACTTATTTTGACATAAGTAATAAATACGACTAGCTCTCTCGACATCTTAATAGAAAAATACGAGAGACATAAATCCTCTCATTATAGAATCATTTTACGACTATCACCTCACTCGATCCCCAATGAGCTACATGAATCTTAAAAAATATTAGAAACAATATTACGAACAAAAATAGCTCAGTAAGTTGATAACGCATAAGCTATGTGTTACATTTAATAAATTCGAAGATACATAAAAATACAAGCATTAATCATAATATCAAAATCAATATTTTCATACATTTAATAAATACATATATAACATTCCAATCGAAATCAACACATCCAATTTACAATCATAGTCATTTAAACATATCAAACATGTGTATGCAATGTAACACTCTCATATGTATGCACGGATCACCAACTGGTCAGTGATCAATAGGTGGACTCTGGATGTAACTCCCATCGTGATAAGCGATGTAGCACTTAACTCCATTCTACCTCATTCATTTCGGAGAATAAATCATATAGCAATAGGTGGACTCTAGAGGTGGCTCCTACGAATTCTAAAGGTGACCCCCATCGCGACTATTCACGATGTGGCACTTAACTCCTGCCTATCTCATCCCATTATTGAGGTACAAAATGATGAATTTGACTCTAGAAGTGACTCCCATCGTGATCAGCGAAGTAGCACTTAGCTCCAACCATCATATATACATATGCAAATGCATTATTCATCATATAACAATTTCATATCACCAATATCAAAGGATGAATCATATCAAATATCATTTCAAACGAAACAAGATTGCACTTCTCTAAATTCATTCATATCATATCACATATGCTTTTCAAATGTGCAATCATTTAAAAAAATACTTTTCATAATTGCATTTCTCAAAATTAATTCATAGCATATCATATATGATTTTCAAAATACTGATCAATCATTCCAAATATTCTATTCATAAGAACTTATCCAAGACATATTCAATACATATTACAATCAATATCACACCAAATGTAAAAGAGGTGAATACATAGAGTAGGAGAAACCAACTTACCTATGAGAGCTACCAAAAGATTTTTCCTTTCCTATTTCACTACTTTACTCTTCTACTCCTATACAATAATAATAATAAGAACACATCACTTTTATGATCTGAATATAAACCTATCACACATGAAACATAATTAATTGAAGAGGTACATGACCCTTAAATATTTACTCTTATAACTTGAGTATAAGAAAAAGTTAAGTCTTGAAATCCTTTAATTTATTATTTAAATTATTAGTCTACCGCTGCGTTATATCGTGTTCTAACCGTCGTTGCCTATTTATGTTTATAGGTGACTCCCGAAGAAGAAAGTTTTTGTATCTTGTGACGCTCCTCCTGTGGGGCGTGACAATTAGGCATCAGAGCCTAGCCTAAGTTTAAGGCTATATTAAATTGTCGGAGCCAAAGATGAGCTCTTATTATTGTTAGTGTCAAAAAAATAAATAAATAAAGGCCAAAGTTGGTTCCTATTGTTGTTAGTCTCTCAAAATCCTAAACATGATAATCGCTAAGAACCTAAAGTGTAAGCCTAATGTTGGCTCTTTGTGTTTATTTGAAGCCTAAAGTTTAAGCCTAATGTGGGCTTATTGTGACTATTAAGATCCTATAGTCTACACTTAATATTGACCTTCTATTGTCATTAGTGTACCAAAAGCCTATTGTCTATTGTTCTTATTGTCTTAATGCCTAAAATTAGGGCTCTTTTCGATTGCTAATGCTTTCCAAAGTATAAGCCTAAAGATATGGCTTTTATTGATCAATAGAATTGAGTGCCTCAATAGAAGTTTAGATTTTTTTTTAGGTCTATGTTCCTAAGTTTCTAAAGTAATCCAAAATTTATGTGCAAGTGTCATAAGCAATGGTCAAGTTAACAAGGTACAATGTTGTACATTTGAAAGTCCTTATGTGCAATTGATAGGAATGATTGAATTCTAATCATGTGATGAATGGTCATTACATGTTAAGGGAATGCTAGATTCTTGCGTTCAAAATTGGTTATAATTGGAATTATAGATTGCCTCTAAATGAATATGGACATTATAATGTAAAGTTTAGTCTCAGTAGGTGACCTTAATGATTATTGGGACATGAGTAATGAATTTGTCTAAATCTGTCCAAAAACTATAGGCCTGCCTTGTCTAGGATATTTGGGCCAGTTTTTGTCATCGAAAAATTATGAATTAATTATGGAAATTAGCGTTTGGAGTCTAGTTTCCATAGAATCAATAATCAAATTAATTGGAGTTGGATATTGAAAGTTATGATAAAAATATGGAGCTGCTGTCGTGTTATTTTGAGTTGTAGCATGGCTGAATTGTATATTCTATTGTAATTTGTACGAATAAAATATGGATGTGATCTTTCGGAATGACATAGATAATCCTCTCAACCTCTGAGAGAAAGTGAAATTGTTTGAATTGGAGTTGTACATATTTAATTATAGTAATTACAATACTCCATTGTCAAATTAGAATATGAATTTGATGGGTGAAATTGTTAAGTCTTTGAGATCAAATTGTGAAATTATAAAATTATGAAATGAAATATGCATGTGAATCATAGGCAAGAGAAAAGAATATGAGAGATTCCCAAATTTTTAGGAAGTTGAATTGTAATAATGATAGTCTTATTGTAAATATTATAGTTAAAAGATAGGATAATGATTTTAATGAACATGGCTATTATTGGTAAGCAATATCACAAATTATAACTATGTACAAGTAATGAGGATGAGAGTATAAGGCCTACGATAAGCATTATGTTGTGTACATGTGCTTATGAATTACTCATAGTTTGAGTGAGAGATATGTTTCTTTTTGCTAAGATAAAGAAAATCAATGCACGTTATTGTGTCATGATTATTGATTGCATCACATATTTATTGACTATTGATAGTAGGTATATGAACTAATGGTAATATGATTTTAAAAGTGCTGAAAGAAAATGAAATTGTACTATATTCTATGATACCTATGCTATTAAAAAAATTTTTGAAAATTGTTTTATGTGTTGAAATGCACAAGAGCATTGTAAGAACAATGAATACCTAATTTGAGAGAGGATGAAGTGTTGTATTGCTTATAGTGATAAAGATAGTCACTTCAACTTATTGTTTCTTAAAAAAAAGTATTTTACTTGATTAAGATGCAATGGAACTTAAGACAATTAGAGTTTAATGTAAACTCTCATGATAAGTTGTGAAAGGTGAAAGGAATCATATAAAATGGCATTCAAGAGCATAGGAACAAGATTAAGAATATCAAATAAGGTTATAATCTTAAATTGTGATTATAAGTGTGAGAGTCCAGCGACAAAAGATAAAAAGTTTTAGAAAGGATGAAATTCGAGGACGAATTTCTTTTTAAGAAGGGTAGAATGTAACACCTGAAAAAAATAATCAGAAATATAAATGATTATTTTTAATCCAAAGTGGATGATGACCTCACAATTCACTAATAAACCCCTCACCCAATAACCTATCAAGTTCCCCACTAACTTAAACCCACTTTAGAGCACTATAAAACTCCCTCCACTCTCTCTCCATCCATTTTCTGTGATGGCCCTTTGATGAATCCACCCAAAACACCCACACCCCATGCAAGAGAGCTCCTAATCTCCATGGTAGAGCAGAGGAAAAGAGAAGAAGATCATGATGGTTGCTGCTGGTCAAGTGGAGAAGAAGGGAAAAACAACAACGGGGAAGAATGATGAAGACAAGAGAAGAAGAAGAGAGGAAAAATGAAAGATTAGGGCATAAGAGGTATGTAAGGGGATATCAATTCCTCTCATTTTGAACCTTATTTGATTCAGATGATGGATTGATGATGACATTATTGTTCTGCACTTAAAGGATCATGAACTTATGATGATAAGCATAAGTTTCGAATAATAATAATGAAAACAAGAATCTGTCCAGATTTTGTAGTCTCTGTTTGAATATATTTTTGAACAGGTTATACATGTTTAAAAATGACATATAATATATGAATAGAAAGTTGATAAAGTCTAGTTTCTGCAGGAATAAGAATCATGTTAATCTAACTTGTGTAGACAAAGCTATGACCCAATAAGTAACTCCCTGTCATGCTGATCCGAGATGTCAGATTGATGCGTCCACTTCCATAAGAATTAGGATATGTTATCTTAGTCTAAAAATCATGAATGATATATGGACACGTATATATGAAAGTATACTTTTGATAGGAACTGGAATCATCTCAATCTGAGATGTATTATTGGAGTTATGATTCAAAGATTGAACCACTGTCAAACTGCTTCGAAAAGTGTTTCAGCTGCCTTGTTAATTGCTTATAAAATTGTAAACATCATCTTATATGCTGAAATTTATTATAGATATAATGATTAAGATAGCTTTGAAATGGACTTATAATCATTCTATTTGGATCAGTGTGGAGAAAGATATGGTTCTTTCTTCACACTGCTGTCAAACCATTTAAATATGGCAAGATTGATGCAAATTTGGGATTTTCTGAGGACAGATCATATGGAGATAAATTCTGAGAAATTTGTCTCTAAGACCTACTAATGTTTACTTTCAAATAAAATTGAAATGAATGGAATATCACTTCTGTAAATGAAGATATAATTGGAGAACTTTCAGCATGTAGAATCTGTCCAAAGTTATGATCTAGTGCTTTGGATAGTGCTAATCACATAATTGTTAGTTATTTTTATAAATTATAACTGAGTTCTAAAGGATGTATTATTAGTGTGTTATCTTAAATTATTCATGATACATAAATACATGCTTTGCTATTGTTTTAGAATTGATATTATGTTCCATTGAAGCCTAGAATCTTTGCATACTAGGAATTGATTATTGAACCATATTTTGTGTCCTGATTGAGAGTCTATCATGATTTTGTAATGTGTGGCACATTGATTGATGTATTGAAAATAAAAAACGTAGTGAAAATACATAGGGTCACATTACCGGTATGGACTGGTCGACCGTTGATGATGACGGGTCGATCGGTGCACATGTCGTGCTTGTGTCGGTCGATTTCGTATATAAAATCGGTCGACCTGTGTCAATGCCGTGCTCATGTCGGTCGAAGTTTGACACAAGATCGATCGACCGTCGGATATGGTCAATCGATCGCTCTAGTGCATTGATAGATTGTTTATCATTTTTAATTGATTTGATTGATAATTTAGATGCTTCCGAAATGCATGCTAAGTCGTAAATAGAAATTATTAATGTATTAATGTATTAATTGATTGAATAAATTTGTCGAAGGAACGTAACTGATGAGCATGTCCTATTGGGAGGTAGACGCCTTCATATTGATTGATTGGTCCTACGGGACACCCATTGTTTGGGGAATGGATAGATTCCTCGTGGTCTATCTAACCATACATTGTTTGACTAAGGTAAGATTCAATCCTCCGACCTATTGTTAAAGGCTCACATATTGATTGATAATTGATTGAATTGAAAATTGGAGTTGTCTTTTGATGAGGAATAAGAGTGGCTATTTGGGGACCGTATTATGGAAGTCTTGGTGCAAGCTTCTACTCATCAAGTGATAACAAATAAGATAATAATCTTAATTAAGCATGAGCACTATTGGACCTTGGGTCATATTGGGCACAGAGATGCCATATTGATTGAATGGTTCATGCTTAATATTGGTGAGCCTAAAGATTGAATTATTAAAATTGAATCTAGGTCAAAGAAATGTTTAGTAATTGGATTGTATTGTATTGTTATTGAATAATCTTTTATTGCTAAATATTGAATTATTGAAATTGAATTTAGGTCAAAGAAATGCCTAGTCATTGGATTGTGTTGTATTGTTATTGAATAATCTTTTATTGCTAAAGATTGAATTATTGAAATTGAATCTAGGTCAAAGAAATGCTTAGTTATTGGATTGGATTGGATTGTATTGTTATTGAACAATCTTTTATTGCTAAAGATTGAATAATTGAAATGACTCTAGGTTAAAGAAATACCTAGATATTGAATTGGATTGCATTATTATTGAATCATAGTCATTGCTGTCCATTTTGTTGCTTTATGTCATGCTAGGGTAATGATGCATTTAGCAGCATATTGAATTATTGAAATTGAAAAATCGTATCATTTTATTGTCATTGTGGCACATAGAAAATGTTTATTGCATCCACATGTTTATTGTTACTATGTGCAATTGAGTGCATTTATGGATGACATGTGTCATCCGATTTGTCATGACTTACATACTAGGCGTAAACTCATGGGATGGATTTCCCCTGCATGTATCCTGCAGGAGAACATGATAGTTGACCTACTATTAAGACATATTGTATACATAATAAAAGAAAATTCGTATCTGGTTGAATTGATAACCAAATTTATTTATTCCAATTTTGCTTACTTCCTGATTGTTAATATCTTAATCTATTAAAGTTTCAGATCATATTTCATTATTGTTTGTTCACAAGAAAATCAACATTCAGCCTAACTTTCATCTTATTCTTATGTTTTGACAGACTGAGTAACCTTACTTTTATGATTTATATAAAATAATAATCATTCTTATTCTGGTACTTTTAATTTTTGCAAATAGTAGACATCCTAGGGTACAATTAGAAAATTACTTGAATTTATATCTATTTGTACCGAGTACAATAAATTTAATCAATACTATCATAATTTATCCTAAGTTTCATCTTGATAGATGGAGTAAGGCTCGGTAACACATTTATAACTTTCGCTAATGATACCAATTGTCAATGAAACCTAACGTCAATATCTATGACATCCTAAATTATCAAATACTTTTATAACATATTGGATTTAATACATAATTTACAAATTCAGGTAACAATTTGATGGATAGAATGATAGTACATTAAAGATAAGAGCATAATTTTTTATACAGATATCATATTAACTGATTCCAATGAAAGTAGACTCATAGAGGATCAATCATAAGAAATTTCATAATTTTTTAAGAAGACTTGACGACTAAAAAATGATCATGAAAATGACCATTAGCTTAGGGTTAGAATTGTCACATTGTGTGAACGGTATTGTAGAATTTCTTCCGCCCTCCACAGAAAGGATCAAGATCTGATAATTTAGGTGAAATTTCTAAACATGTAATGGAGATAGGATGATTTTTTTCATATTTTTATCACATGAGAAAGACGGTTGAAAAAATCAGCTAAGCATGAGGTGACAAGCTGCTAACTTGCATGTGAGCAACTTTTTATCCAATAGAATTTTGACATCCAAAATAACTTATTAATGGACATAAATTATTCATTTTAAAGTACATATTATGATAATATAACCCAAATAATTTATTCATATATTTTCTATATTGAATATTTTTACACGTACTTTTTTTAGGTGCCACTTAGCAACATTTGATTGGTTCTTGAAATTTAATCTACATGTTAATAACTATACATACTTAATAATATGAGTATATGCTTTAGCATATAATATCTATTAATTATATCTTAATATTTATTTAAATTGAATAAAATTTTAAAAATTTGATGAGTGAAATTAAAATGAACACATATCATATCATTCATCAATCATAAGTTATAATATTACAGCATATAATGATATATGAATTAGATTTGGGATATTACAATTTGAACCTATAATTATTAACTTTTGTTAATTTTGAGATCCTAACTAATTGTGTCAACCAATGTCTGTAACTTCAAATTACTAATTGATTGAATCAAACGAGTCAGTCATCCTTATGACATTTTAAATTTTTATGCTCATTGGTATACTGTAGTTAAATTAGTTGGATACTCTACAAGATTGAAAAAAGATCAAATCTCAAATTATTTAAAAAGTGTCTGAGACAATGCAATAAGAAAATAAAACATAAACATAAGGTCTTCACTAATAAACATATAGTTTTCTTACTATTTAGCATGTCAAACCTTATTATAAACTACTATGTTCTTTTTCATATTAATGTCATGTTTATGTCAACATAATGTATTTTTTTATTGAGAAAATAAAAAAATTTGACAATCATTTTGCTTGGTCAGAACTATCTTAGGGATTTCATAACTTGTTTAGCTTCATAACTAAATATTACATTTACAAAATACTAAAATATGAAGTAATGATTGTTCTTAATAATCATATTGGCTTACAGAAATGATGGCACGTATTGTAGAAAAAATAAAATAAAAATTACAATAAAGTTATGTATAAAATATAATTTTCATTTTGGACATGTCATATACCATTCAATAGTAACTATAATTTATTCAAATATTATTAGTATAGAAGTGTGGTCAATTTTATAACATTTATTGTTTTCATTTTCTTCCTATTTAAATACATGAAAACATATCAATTGTGTGTATTTATCTTTGACATAGTGCGATTAAATATGTAATTGTGTTTTGTTGTTAGAATTATTCGTATAAGATATTTTACATCCATACACATGTATACATACATATATAATGGAACAAATGACGGTCTTGCCTAGCCAAAACATCACGAATGGCCTGCCTCGCCTCGGATCCGTCCGAATGAGGAGCAGCGACAGATCTCCCATTTGTCCCAACTGTCAATTTTTTCTCACAATTTGACAAACGAAATCCATTTTTTTCTCATCCGACTTGAAATGAATTGTAGTATGGTCATGTGGAGATTGTAAAGCACGGATAGTTAGACGCTTCATTGCCTTCTCTTTTTCTATTTATTTTGTGTATTTAAGTTGCCAGAGGTCTCTAACCAAATAATGTAGCCAGAACTGGAGTTAGTGTTTTAATTTGTTAGGGGTGGTGTTAGAGGGAGTGGGTTTGGAGGACTTAGCAAGCAATAAAAATGCCTTGATTAATGCTCTAGAGATCCATAGTTTGATAAGAGGAACTCAATGAAAAGTGGCACTAGTCGTCGGAGAAGACGAGGTTGAGGTGATGACTAGTGGGTGGCAGGATGAGAAATTAAGAAGCAATTAAAAGCATGCAATCTGCATTGATAGGCCACTCTTTCAAATGAGGCTACTCGTAAATCATGAATTAAATGATGACACATGCATGATGCATGAACACAAGATTATATGTCTAAGACGATATGGTTGGACCTTGTAAGGAAATTAATTCTCTAGGTGTTCAAGATCATGATATTACCAAGTTCTGAGTAACTTGAATGATGATTTAAGGAACAGAATAATCAAACACTCCAAGTTGAAAAAACTTATAAGATGAACTAGAAACCTATTTATACAATATTAAAATTAAATATTATATAAGGTCATTATGACGTCGACAAGCATGTGAGTTGGCTCGCACACATGTATGTATGTATGATGTATGTATGTATGTAGGTAGGTACATACGTATGTATAATATATCAAAACTTGGCCCCTCCTACACAATGCAACCTTTGATGTTTTAAATAATTGTTTATATACTTTATTGTAAAAAGTGACATTATTTTGAATTATATTTTGAAAGACAACTTTCAAAAATAAAGAAATTATGATTTATGGAGAAAAATGAAATGTGATAGTTTAGAAAATATAATAAATGAGGAAGACAATGTGGCCACAAATGAAATATCTATTAGGACTCATTTAGTTATTTAATATTTTTTATATAGTTATTTATTTCAAATTTTAAGTTTTTTTTCATAACTTTCTTCATATGATCCTATATCCATTAATGGTGCAATACCTGGAAAAAATATAATTAAAATATGTTTTGAACATCCATTTAAAACTAAATACTTCCAATGTTACTAATATTTGATACAAGAAATTGTGTGAATTTTATCTTAATGATTTTGATCATAGTCATCCTCATTTGCCACATCAAATATATTATGTTATGTGTGAATTTATTATAAAAATATAATAAATTATAATTCCATAATTGAGAGAAAATTAAACTTTAGTTAAAAGTCAACTAAAAAGTCTATTAATCTTTAAGTACTATCTATTTTTATTTCAAAAATTCACCCCTCTCGCGCCCCAAGTTTTAGTTCTTTTATTTTCTTGCATGTGTCCTCTAACATACTAGAACTAAATAAAATATTTATTTATTTACAAATTATTAATTGCATAATTAATTGGTTGCTAAAAAGCTTTGGTAATTAATTATGAGAGAGGGTTACAAGATACTATTGACTATATAACTTTAGGAGTTAATGGGTGCCCCCCTCCTGCTAAAGAGGGGGAAACTCTTACATCTAGGTCCATCCGATGTAAATCGTATGTTGGAAAATGAGGCAGTTGTGAAAGACTACCTTGCTTTTGGTTCAATGGTTCAATGACGGTTCATCCCATGTACGAGCCAGACGGTTTAAAAAATCCTACACTAACGCTCTCCCGATTGTGCCTTAGACGCCGCCGCGGTCGTCCAGTTGCTCCACCACTGCGGTTTGTCACTACTGTTGTATTTAAATTTTAATGACATATTAAATTATATTTTGATGATATAAATCTCGAATGATTAAAGATAAAATGCTAAATGCTAAAATGACTATAGAAAGGATAAAATAGATAACTTTATACACTACACTTTGATTAAATAATTGGCACTTATCTTATTAGTTTTGGATGAACATCAGAGTTGTAAAGAATTCTGTTAACTTTCCATAGACTCCAAGATCATCTAATTTGGATAACTATGCAAAAAATTATGTTCAGAATAGTACATGACGGTCAACCTACTAGTTGAAGCTATGAAGGCCGGTCGAGATAGTTCGGTCGACCGATCTGAGACACCGGTCGATCGATCAATGCATAAGCTGCCAAATCTACGTCGAGACTGTACCGGTCGATAGACCGATCGATGCAGGAGCCGACCGATCAACTCAACGACTACAAATCAAAACTGCGAGACTGCACCGGTCGATAGTCCGGTCAACCGACCAGCTGCGGTAACTAACGAAATCAACGCAATGGTCATATAGTCCCGTCGACCGATCCATAAATATAGTCGATCAGTCAATTACTGAAATGAACAGTAATGACTATATTTTGAGGAGGAAAATGTGAAATTAATTCTGAACGAATTTTTCACATGCCAGAGTCTATAAAAGGAGTGCCAAGGCCAGAAGCAAAATCATCTATTCAAGCATTGAAGCAATACTTCAAGAAATCAAAAGAAGATCTTTTCCTTGAAGTTATCATTTTAATTGTGCTTTTCTTTCTATCTTCCACTCTTGTGAGTCTAGCATTGTAAAGAAAGAGAAATATTTTCTTCAGAAAAATTAGAGAGAACGCTTGTGTAAAAGAGGTTCTAAATCTTACCTCTTGAACGAGAGAAATAGATTAGCTTCCTAGGAGGAGATGTTGCTTTGCCTCTCGAAGCGAAGAAAAAGACGGTGGTGTAAAGGACTTTCTTTCTTGCCCCATTTGGAACAAATGAAGTGCTAGTGGAATCTCCGACGGTTTCGAAGTCGAGAAGTCGGAGCGGAGACACAAGCCAAAGTGTGGCCAAACTTCGTCAATAACCACCGTGTATTTATGTTTTATTTTCTCTCTCTCTCTCTTCATATTGTGTTTATAATCTGAATTGCAAATATTTTAAGAATCGATTTTGTGCTTCCGCTACGAATTTAGTGAAATCAATATTTTTGATTAAACACCAATTCACCCTCCTCTCTTGGTGCCCTTTGGGATCCTACAGCTACTCCACCATTGCTCACCCTCACTTCTTAGGAAGGCCGGCGATCATCGTAGTTGTTCATTGACGGGATTGACATTGAGGAGTTCCATGTCCTAGAGGCGTAAGAGCATGAGATATATGAGGACATTCGTTGATGGGATTTACGATGGATTCACCGCCCTTTCTCTGCCAATTGTCGCCCTTGACATTTATTGCCTTTTCTCTGCATGTTTCCGCTCTTGACATCTACTACCCTCTCTTTGTGGGTTGCTGCCTTGACATTCATCACCCTTTCTCTACCAACGAGGACGTTTGTCGATCTTCACATTCGTCGCCTCACGTGAGTTCCATGTACTGCTCTAGAGCTCATTTTGAGCCTTAGGACTACAGGTCATCGCTTTCCGGGAAACTATGGAGGTCAACACTCGCTAGAAAACTATGGAGGTCGTTGCTCACCGAGAAATTGTCGAGGTTGTCGCTCACTGAGAAATTGTCGAGGTCGTCACCCATCGAGACATTGTAGTGCTCACTCATTTTCATGTCAGTTCAATGGATTGAACATTTCCTATTCCTTAGGTTTATAATATGAATTAAGACACAACTAATAGAGAACTTCCTCTTCTTTTATAGAGAATGGCTTCTTTTCTAACAACTTCTACGAAGGAGATGCTTAACTTCCTTATCAAATTTGAGCTAGACATGGGGTCTAGAGACCCCTTATGGAGGAGTATACTTAATAATGGGGCCCCATGCCTTAAATCAAAGATTTTATAAGAACATTGACCTGATGGGACAGCCATCATAGTATTTCACAACGTCGAATTGGCCGTCTCATTTTCCACTGTGCGATTTACATCGGATGGACCCAGATGTTGACAGGAGTTTCTCCATATTTAGCGGGAGGGGGACACACATTGATCCCATAACTTTATTATTTAATAACATATTAGAAACCATAATTGTATAGGTATATACTTTTACAATGTATCACCAAAATGATGTTTCAATAAATATTTAATAATAATTTGTAAATTTTTTATTGAAGAAAGTTAATTCGTCTTATAAGAAAATTGTAGTTATGTGAATGAAGGGAAATGTAATTATTTTAAATTTAACTATTTAGTTGAACATGAAAAATATAAAATTCTAACTTTATTTGCATGTTTATAGGACAATTTAATGTCTTGAAAATAGTGTTTGATATAGCATACAAAGGTTTGGCCAAAACAAAATACTTCTTAATTTGTTTGAAAATAAAATAATAATAGCAGACAAACGTTTAACCCTCAACATTTGAGATGTTTAAAAGATCAACATGTCGAAATAACGATTAACTTTAATAAATTTAATTATACATATACGCTTAAAAATCTTTCGTGATTATCAACTATTTGTATAGTAAAATTATTTAACATATGATACACTTTATTATTTATCATTGTTTTATTAATTTATATTTAATCGTCTTTAAATACAAATTGACTAACGAATATTTATACGATAAATTAAACTTATACTTCGTCACGATATGTGTTATTATGAAAATAAATAAATATTTACTAAATAAATTGCACCAATTTAGAATATACAAAACATTATTAAAAATATTTAAATTGCTATTCATGTCTTCAGTCCCTTTTCTCAAGCAAATTCAAACTCTACATTTGCTAAACTCTTCTATTTATTTAAAGAACTTAATGGACGTTAAAGAAGTGACACAATGTCTCTTCTTTTTATATTCATCAAATTAAGAATCAATGAATCAAATTTAAAATTTTTAAATAAAAATAAATAAAATAAGATCCATAAATTTTTAATTTAAAAGATAAAAGTATAGAAAACACGGTGTCCCTCCTTTATACAGGAACACCTTCATTTTTTCCTTATTTAAATCTTCTAGTGGTCAATTGTTAAAATTGTATCATCATTAGCATCAATTGCTAGATAGTCTTCAAAGCCTTCAATTTAGCATTTTTTTGTCGATGATGACGAAATCCCGTCACATTATGCGAATAAAAAAAATTAGCAAACTTCTGTTTTTTTTTTCTTATGCAATGTGGCACGCGATAAACATATTGAAAATTGACACGTCCATGTCTTAAGACTCGTGCACTATATTTCAACATTTAACTTATCTAACATATTAATACGAAAGCATTGTATTAAACAAGTAAAATGTTATATATATATATATATATACATGTATATAGTGCATGTAACAAATAGAGGCTTATCGGTTTTAGTGGTGGCCGTAATTCTTCCAATCAACTTCCGACACGTCACCCGAGAACGCATTGGCCATCAGAGGCGTCTGCAACTTGGACACCGAAGCACCTACGAAACGGCTTGCGCACTGCGTCATCGCCCACCACGCGCAGCGCACGCCGCGTTTTACTTGGACGTCAGCGGGCCACCCGCCAGATCTGGCGGTTGGGATCCCCTGCCCGTAGAATCGTACGGCGGATTCACACCTCCTGCGCGAATCTTGAAACGCGATGGCTTTTTAACCCCCCATCGCCATTACGTTACAAAAGCACGTCTCCAGACGCCCACCGCCACCACTGGCACCATCGCCACTTGCACCGTCACTCCCCACTACCCGTATCTTCTTTACCGGCGAGACTGCTTCCGTCGCCCAGCCGCCCGCCCGCCCGCCGGAGCTTCGTTGATCCCGGCGATTGCACCGCCCATGGAGAGCCTTCGGCACCAGAGATCTCCGAGTTCCGACCGCTTCCTCGGCCTCTTCTCCCCGCCCGGTGACTCCGTCGCGGTGGCCTCCGCCGGAGGCGGGGGCGTGGAGCTGCACGAGGACGAGATCCTCTGGACGACCGCCGCCTCCGAGTCCCCCGACCGCGCCCCCCTCCACTCGACTGCCGCGAGCCCTAACCCTAGCCCTTTCTCCTCCCCTTCTTCCCGCGCCGCCACCCGCCGTAATTCGGGCCGGAGCTTCGGGATCCTCGCCGCTCTCCCCGAGGACGACGGCAACCGCCTTCCCGGATCCAGCGGGGGCGCCGCCCCGTTGCTCCAGCGCAATACGTCCATCTCCTCCGCCTCGTCCACGGCATCAAACTCCCCGTCTTCGTCTACTTCCTCCACCGCTGCCCGGATGATCCCGTTGAGCCAGAAGCCCGAATATTCTCTGTCCTTGCCAACGGCCGGAAGGATCCACCAGCCCCATTCTGCGCCAGTGAATGTGCCCGTGGCCCCAAGAAGGCCGAGAAGGGTCGTGGAGGAGCTTGGCGACGATAGAGGTGGCGCGAATCAGGGGGACGATGAGGTGATGCTGCCTCCCCACGAGATTGTGGCAAGGACATATGCCCGCTCACCAATGGCGCCCTTCTCAGTGCTGGAAGGCGCCGGACGGACCCTCAAAGGAAGGGACCTGCACCGGGTTCGCAATGCTGTCCTCAGACAGACAGGTTTCCTTGATTAGTTTTACACTTCCACTTCAAAAAAGCATTTGATTTGTTATAAAGTTATTATTGCTGTCTAATTTTACTTATATAAAGGAATAACGTTGGTTCTTATTATGTTGATATTGCTTACGAGCAAGTCTGATGTTATTTCTTTCCTGCTTTCAAAGGAAAAAATCTTAAGCTAGATACACTTAAACCTCATATCTGATCTCAGAAATTCATTTCTTCTGCAGCTCTTCTGTTAAATGGATTAATCCTGTTTTATAAATGAGGATGATGGTTCTGTTAGGCTTATTCTTGCAAAAAGAGATATTATAATCTATATTAGATCAAATGAAGAGGATCCTTGATCTAAGATGCTTGACATGCTATCGCACAAGATGAATATTATCTATATAATTTGAGAATGACAAATTGGTTGGTGGTTGTGTGGTTATAGTTATTCTCCAATGTGTATCTTTGTTTGATACCATACCTTACAAAAATTTGTTTGACACCATGGAATTGAATTCAGAATAAAAACACCATGTGCTACAACTACATTTGAACACCAATGTAGTTGTAATAGTCTTCGACGCATCATCAATATGAATGTTTCTTTTGATTATTTCCTACAAATTGAACATAACATGAGCAATTACTTGTGAATTTGTTATGTTTTTCGGATGATACCTTCATACAATTATATCTGGCATCTTTGGAGATTGTCAATATTACTTGTGTCCACACTATGCCCTCAATATTTCTTTTCTCAAGATGATTCTGCTTGTTACTTGTCAAACAATGATTAGTTTTGTTCATTTTTGCAATCTCCCCTTAAAAAATTGATACTCCGTCCAAGTTATGAGTATTTTAAATTTGACTTGACTGCTATATGTATTGCACTTATTCCCCTCTCTTTTCCCTTTGTAACTATTATCATTTTTATTTCTCTGTCCAAAGGAGACTGTTTTACTTTGGATACCCAAAACAAAGTTCCAAGTTGCAACCTTTGCTTTCCTACATTTGTATTTTAGCTGGATCATTTTTTCTTGGAGAGTAGCTGCATAAGATTCTGTCATCAAATTAATCTCAGTGCACCTGATAAATCCTATCCATGGGATTGGATTTTGATGAGCTAAACTGCCTGACTCGGCTATTGAGATATACTATATGGCTGAAACTCATTAGGGGCATGGTGCACCCATTGCAAGGGATGCTTGCATCATCAACTTTCTTCTCTAGGACAACTCCGTGTGTATCAGACTCTGTTATGCTCAGTAGTGTTAGTATATGATGTGTTTACTGGTGAAATTTGTCTTCAGCAACAAATGTACAAATGTTAGTTCCTGGATCCAGATTGCTTTCATCAACCATAATTTTGATTAGCATAAAAGAACCTCCCTGAAACTTTGAAGCATTGGGGTGCCCTTAACCTCCATTGCTACTGTGACTTCTAAGTTTTACTTTCATTTAACTTTCTGGTTTCAGTTTGAGTTGTGGATTTTCTTGTAATAGTTTGTCGCAGAAAATCATATGGTTAGCGGTCTTGGATGATCAAGGTTACATAAGAATTTAGAAATTATATTTCTGGATATATGAGATCTTTTCGTTGTAATTGTACAATGCATTGACCTCATTTGTAATAAAAAATATGTATGATAAAAAGTATGGTTAGTGATCTTAGATGATCAAGGTTCAAATTTCTCATAGGCATTTCGAAAAATTTTTTCGGGGGAGATTCATTTTGTTATAATGTTTTTACTCTCTTATTGTACTATGCATCGGCCTCGTTTGTAATAAAGAAAACGATAAATCAGCCAACAATTCCCCCCTAAAAAAGGTCCAAAATGGAACAGTTTTGGGAATCAAGTTCTACTTCGGAATCTTGATTCCATGTGATTTCATTATTTATTTGATTGATGTTTTAAAGTAGATGGCCCCAACATGACATTTTATTTTATAAGTGACCCATATGTTTTTAGATGAGTTATATTCCTTCATTCCTCGTCATACTTCTTTTTGGGTGTTTACTCCTATCACAGTTGAGCTATAAACTATGACATCTCGTGAGCTATTAATTACTTAGTTGATTTGCGCATAGAAAATTATAAATTGCACAATCTACAAAGTAATATGTATTCTATTGATTTAAGTTTGATTGGATGGTAGATAATTTATTACTGAATTATTTCTCTAAGACAATTCCTATTACATTTTTCGTCTCTAATCTTAAATAATAAACTTATAACTCGGGCTCGGCAGTTAATATCCATCCAAAATTTTGATAATAATGTTAGTTGTGTTCTTAATTTTTTATTAGAAGATTTTTTAAAAGAATAACAATCTGACATAAAATTCAAAATATTAAAAACTGATTTATTACGGAGAGAAAGTGAGGATCAAATTAGTTCCTAATTATTAAAAGAAATAACTTAAATGATTTTTTAATAAGACTTAGGACTTAAATATCAAATTCAAATAATTTTGGACAGTAATATTCTAAGTTTAAGGATCCAGATAATTTTGCATTACGTTGGTAGCATCTTTTTGCCCTTCCAATGTACAAATAATCACCTTAGCCTTCTTCTTTTTCAACTCATGAGTCACCATACCACTTCATCCAACCTTCCAAGAAGTCATTTGAAGGAAAGAAAATTAATAATTATCTTTCCTCCACTATTCTTTTATCCAAAGGGAAAGAAATTTAAACTCTACCCAGCTAAAAATAATTATTGTTCATTTTAAACTTTTAGTTGGTACAAATTTAAAATGTGTTTTAATACTTTTGACGCATTTTAAGATATTATTCATCTTAATTTTTCTAATACATATGAATTTAAAATATATTTTGAAAATTGGAAGTGTAATTAAAAATTAGTTGATAATCATATTTGACGATATCTGTCGGTACACTTGGATCATCAGATGCTGTGCCTTAAAGTTTCCTGTTTCAGAAATATATTTTCCCAATTAAATTTGGAACTTCGCATGTGGTGCTTATAATAATTTAATTTCTTCGAGAATCTCTATCGAAAAGAAACATTCTAATTATTGAAGAGTTAAAATATATTAAAATTACAGAAATATTTGATTGATTTAAAATGTTAGATACTTATCTTCGATTCTTGAACCCCAAATTACATTTGTAAGTGTCCTTTATACCGATACAACAACAACAAAGCCTTTATCCTTTATACCGATAATTAAAATTATAATGAATTCTGATAGAGCGTGAGATCAAATCTTATAAGCATCAAAATAGGAAAAAAAGTATTTGTCATATCGAACTAACTTAATTTATGATATAGCAAGCTTTTGAATGACAGGTTAACACAGATAAAGGATAACAGATGCGATTTGGCATCACTGAGGATTACAAGCTGATAAAGCTAATTGTGCATAATTTAAAATTTTGGGATCACAACTCAGGGAAAAACCTGGGATTTTCAGCATCACTTAAGAACATCAAAACCTAATTCTAAAATTTTGGTAAAACTAAGAATTTTAGAAGTACGATTTTGAGCTTAATAATTAAGAGAGGTAAGATTTAGAGCATAATAAGTGAGGACCTCCATTGAGGTTAGTCCCGAAAATATAGACTTCTATATATAGATGCAAGATAAGTATTTTAAGAAATGTATACTTTACAATAATATAAAATTTTACTTTTATTCTCTCATATTAGGTGTTCGAGAAAATAATTGCTGAGCTCTATTGATCATACTTAGATTCGTAACTTTACGATAAGATTCATATCTAACAAATAAAATGCTAGTTGAGCAATCAAATATACTAATTCACTGCATAGTTCGTCCTTTTGCTTTTGCTTCTAACTTGGGAGGTAAATATGTTAGGAAGTATTTGGTACGAGAATAATATATTTTAATACAAAATATTTCTGATTCAGGATTTCATTAACACCATACTTCCCCATAGTAATTGAAATATTTTGTAAAGCATTACTACTGCAATAACAAATTGATTATCTTAATTATAAGATTTAATGTACTTGCTTATAATAAACTTTTAACTAATAAATGTGACATTATTGCAACTTTCACACTAACAAATTATAATAATTTATTAGTAGGAGAGAAGTCATCAACTTTATTGGGCGAATAATTTGTGTGTTAATCTTTAGCTTGGCTTGGAATTAGACGCAAAGGATGCCAAAAATAAAAAATTACAGTGTGTTCTTATCCGTTATAAGCCGACATCTCTACGAGGAGGATCCTTCTACATCAAATAACGTCACCCACCAAGTTCTTTGAATCAACAGCGACCCAAAATTTCACATGCGGTGGACCACGTGCTGCTTTGTATACAATATTATGTCTTTTCTTTCGCTGGCATTGCAGGTGGCAGTCATTTGATTCGCAAAAGAGAACAATGTTTTCCACGTGGTGTTTTCTACTGACCACGCATGCTCTCGCTAATTAATACGATAAATTTTTTTTTCTTTTTCGTGAAGAAGCATGGACTCGAATAAAAAAGTAAAAACAAAATGTCGGACGTATTTTTTATATGAGTTTAAGTAATATAATCAAAAGTTGTATAATTAATATATTATTTAATAAATTTGAATCATTAAATGATGATTGTATGGTTGAGATTAAATTTAATAATTTGATATTAAATTTGATAGAAGTTGAATCTTAATCATAGAATAATGATGATTCTAATTTCTTAATTACATATTGAATGTACTTTAATTGTATATTATCTAACCTCTTTTTATATTATGTGAGATTAGTAGTAAGATAAGTAGTTGAAAGTGAGAATTTTCATGTAACTAATACATATAATAATTGAATAAAAATTTTATTTTAAAAGTATGGTAAGTCCTAATTGATATTTTCAGTCATTTAATGATGATAGGAGTAGTAACTTTTGTGAATTTTGAGAATTTCTAATGAATTAGCGTGACTTAATCCTCTTAGATGAGAGCATTCTATAACAATTTATCCTACATTTAAGTCAAGTTAAAATTCAATCCATTACTGTGAACAAACAGTGCCGTGCGACCCTAAGGACTTTTATTATATTTTTAATAAATAATTTTCAATTTCCCATTGTAGTATATACATACATACCTATTAATTTATCGGGTAAGGTAATAATTATACTTTAGTCTTAAATTTGCGAAATTTTCTCCCCTTTTTGTGCAAATAAGTGGGGGGGTGAAAAGTGGAGTCGTTATCCGGAAAGTGTAATTGTGGGCCCACCACCACGCGAGGATCCTACGTCAAAAATAGTCAAATCCTACTCATTCAATTCCACCGCGTGCCCTTCTCGTTGGATCCGCCCCTTTCCACTCACCACGCCGCCCCCCTTTGTTTGTGGGCCGATGCGCCTTACATCACGTGGGCCCTTCGGAAAAAGCCCACAGATTCGGGCGGCCGCCGATCATTCAAATTTCAAAGGGCCACGTCATTTTCGTCGTACGATATCCAACGCGTGCTCTACGCACGTGCCCTTCCTGCCGTCCGATGTCGCTCGCCTCTCCATCTGGGCCGTCAAGACAGCGCCACTGAGCGTTTAAAGAATCGCACCGCGACCACGTGTCCAATTTCCACGTCTGAGGCTTGAGGCTACGCCCCCCACTTCTCTGTGCCGACCTCGCCGATGCCATCCAAAATCTCGCCGACCTCTTTTCGCCCGATCTACGCCGTCCGTTAAGAAAGGAGCCTACTTGGCAACAGTATCGCTCGACACGTGCGCCTGCCTCGTCTGAAGGCTTTAAACGTGCTAACGGACGCCCCGCGTCTTTTAAATCGCCCGGCTCGTCGCGAGAGAATTTGTAACAGACAAAATTAGGCGCTTCGATGGGCGAAGGCGAGTACATGGCGGCGATGCTCGGCGGTGGTGGGGCGTGGACGAGGGAGGAGGACAAGCTCTTCGAGCGCGCGCTCCTGGTGTACCCGGAGGGCACACCGGACCGATGGGCGGCGATCGCGGCGCAGCTGCCCGGCGGGAGGAGCGCGGTCGAGGCGTGGGGGCGGTACCAGCTGCTCCTGCAGGACCTGGCGATGATCGACCGAGGAATGGTGGCGATGCCCGACTGCTGGCTGGACGATGTAGGAGCCGGCGCGTGCTACGAGGACGTTGCCGGCGCCGTAGGGTCGGCGCCGCCTGAGAGACGCCCGTCGAGGTGCGGGCGAGGCGGCGAGGAGCGTAAGCGCGGCGTGCCGTGGACCGAGGAGGAGCACCGGTGAGTAGCTTCCTCATCATTCCTGATCGTTAGTGAACGGAGTTACAGAGTGCTGTTTCAAAGATATTTTGGCTCTGTTTGTACAGAACAGAGTACCGAGTATTTGTTTGTTTGTTTATTTGCTTGCTTGATCTCGCTCGACGCATTAATTGAGTTCGGATTTCCGCGTGCAGGTTGTTCCTGGAAGGATTGGCCAAGTACGGCAAGGGGGACTGGCGGAACATATCGAGGTGGTCGGTGAAGACGAGGACGCCGGCGCAGGTAGCGAGCCACGCGCAGAAGTACTTCATCCGGCAGAGCCAAAACGCCGGCAACAGCAGCCGCGAGTCCAAGAGGAAGAGCATCCACGACATCACCAACCCATACGTAGTACCATATAAACAGCCACACGCTTCAGTTCCATGATCGCTCATGGAATTAGCGATCATTAGCACCGATAACCACATGCCAAGACGGTGCTGTTATTAGCACTAATAGTTGCAACCAAGCTGTACATTATACGTGCGTTCGGGCAATGCGCTTTAATCTTTATTATAAATTGGTGGAATTTGCTGAACATGATGAACTTGTTTAATCGACAACATCTTTCTCCGTATGCGGTTCTCACAAACTTGTCTAAGATCAAGAATGTATTCAGCTTATAATAATAATATGTTTTCAAGAAGAATAGGGTGGAACTAGATTACATTGTGAAACAGGTTTCGGAAGAGTGTTTGAGAATGACAAAAGATATAGGTGATGACTGGCGTCAAAGGATGAGCGGATCACAATTTAAGCTGCTTTTTTAGGTGTCTGCGCGTACGTGAAGCATGGCGGGATGTACAACCATGACACCTTTTCTTTCTTTTTTGTCACCCATTGGGGCCTTCGAGAGGAGAGTCGTTGTGGCGCCTGCAGGGCCTCGAGGGGGGTTTGGGAGTGGAGTTATGACACTGCAGGGGCGTGGCAAATGTCGTCTAATTAACGTGAGGGAGGCCTCAGGCCGGGGTGACTCGCTGTAAATGTGATGACGTTGACCAATGTCATCCACAGTCTACTAAAAGGTCAATATTTTTTAATCCAAGTTGCAGCTGATCTAACTGCTTTAAACGTCATCTTTATTCTCCAATCCCCTAATTAGTTATTACCTCCTTGATTTATTCATAATCTATACGTCATCTTTAGAATGATGTATATATCACGTTTCAGAACATCTGGGCATATAAATTAAGTTTTATTGGGGGTCATACTCCTCCATACGCATCAGCCCCGGATTCTCCGCCACCGTCCCCATCTTTGAGCGTCGACATCGTCGCCGGCACACCCCAACCTCCTCCGAGCCTGCCCCACTCGATCGTCGGCCAAGTCGATGACGACCTCTGCGTGCACGATCGAGTTGCAACTGTCTGCAATCGTCACCCTCGTCGTCGATCAGAGAGAAATGGGGTAGATCGCAGCCCTCGCCTCGTCAGATCCCTCGCAATCGGCCGCCCTCGTCTCGTCGATCGTCCATACCTCATCGTTGTCGACGTCGCCATTGCATGCGATCGTGTCCCTCGGATAGAAAGGGGGAGAGTAGATCGCAGCCCTCGCCGGTTCGAAGAGAAAGGGGGAGAGATTGGGTCGCCTCACCGCCACTGTTGTCACCTTGCCACTTGCGCCTCGTCACCGCCTCCGCTCGTTGCTCGCATCTCACCGCCGTCGCCTCGCCACCCACTATCCAATTAGATCGGACGGTGGTAGGTGGCGTATGACCTCCATTAAATTAATAAATTAAATATTTTTGTAAGACGTGGCAAATACAATTTTCAATCCCCGTCACCATTTTTAAATTTATTCTTCAAACTTTTGGGAAATCTATATGCAATTTCATGCAATCACTTGATTGTTGTGATTATGTTATTCAACATTCTCGCCATTCATATTCTTAATATGTTATTTCAAAGTACACTAGTTGCGTGATTCGGTCTTGATCATTTTGATTCAATTATTTTTTTAACCATATTAAATAAATATTAAATATAAATTATGTAGTTCGCAATAGTATTATTTTGTCTTTAATGAGTATTTTGATGGATTTTTTTGCAATACAACCAGCTAACATATTATTTGTACACAAATAACACATAATCACCTTTTTCCTTTTTACTATATCCTAACTATACTAATATTCATTCTCAATATATGCTTTTTGAACATAACTGCTCAAATATGTGTCATAATTATAGTCCTTGATCACCATTCTGTATTTAGAGTAGTCCATCCATCGTATTAAGCCTTAGTTACATAAGAAAAAAAAAGCTAATCTATATTGCATTAGTGATTGCCATTGTGCCAACAATATGATCAGCATCTTATTCAACTTATCTTTTATTATGCAGAACTTTGTGACATTATTTTCTATGAGCAAAATATAATGTTCATACATGGACATGATTTGTTCGTATTAAAGTCAAAATTGAATAATTATCATTATCACTTTAAAATATTGACATTATGATTTTTCTTATAATTCATTATCAAAATCAATTTACTTGAAATAATCATATTGTTGCGTATGTATTTACTCAATTCTTTATTAAGTAAGCTAACCACTTGGAATAACTTTAAATTTCATATATATGCGATCATTACTAGGTTCATCATGCACTAATCATACTTAGTTTTCGTATAATAAGTTATCTAAAAATCAATTTTGACAAATTGAGTGTATTTCTTAGCAATAACTTTGATTTTAAAATTTTGGCACTCAATGATAATCTACTTAGATATATTAAATTATTTTTAAGTACCCATTTGCATAACACTTATTTTCTCATCTTTAGACAAATCACATAATGCTAATTCACGATCAATAAATTAAGAGACTAAAAGTCATCATTTCTAATATCTTTACAATGGTGTAATACAAAAAAAAACACACAATTACATATATATGTGAATTTCGGAGTTTCGTGATAGTATACGAATTTATCCATTTTTTCAAATATTTATTTTTTTTATAACTCCATCTTCATATTTTGAATATATATTCATCAATGTCTCTTTCAACATTAATTTTAATATCGCAAAAGATAATCATTTTTTTATTCATGCACTTTTTTCTTTTCTAGAAAAGTTGTATCATGAATCTAAATTAGATAACTTTTTTTGGAATAATATATATTTTAATATATATATATATATATATATATATATATATATATTGGAAGATAGCTCAACTTGTGCTCTTTTCCTTTAAAATTCATATGTTGTTAATTTTGTTTTACTTTGTGAGATTCCTTTTTATGCAATTATCTTTTAGAACGAATTTCTTGGAAACTCTTGAGTGGTATAACATATATAATATTGCATTCATTAAATCACTTCCACCAGCTCTATAATGGCACATGGAAGTTAATAACAATATTCCTAATGCATTAATCCATTATTTCCTAAAATATTTTTTCTTCCTTTTTTGTCCATATTTTCATAAATATTTTTACAATCCTTTTCTTAAACCATTTAAAATACTAAACCTTTTCATTTAATAGTTTAAGAAATTAATAAGAAAAGTTTAATAGTCATTAATAAACATAATAAATTATTATTTTGTGTGTGTAACCATGCTTAATGGACCACTAATATTCTAATGAACCATTCTAAATTCTATAGTTTAAGAAATTAGTAAGAAAAAGTTTAAAGCAATTTTAGGTCAATTAATATGTCATTGCAATATTCTTGCGTGTTATATATTAAGCATCATATTTATTCTTATTATTTATTTACATTTCATTTTTTGAGTGTCACAATATTTTATTTACAGATACAAAAATGTACATAATATTTGGAAAACACAATCATTAGTCCAAAATAGATTATCTCTAACGATATCATTTTCATAAATAAAATCCTTTTGTTATTTTTGTTAGATACATGACCATTGAAGAAATTGAACTTTAAAATCTTTCATTAGAAGAAAAGGCACAGATCATATTTGTCGTACTACTAAGTGTATAACCTATCACATTGTCACTTAGATCAATGCTATTAATATTCAAATAAGTATTATCTCTATATACAATTTTTGTTCATTTCTTCAATCATTTCTTTACCTTTATGATATTTGTCATTGCAACACTACACTCAACAATTGCAATGAAGTTAGACTTATTAGAGTTCTGTTTATTCTGTTACCATATTTTGGGCAAACATTTTTGTATTAGAATTGTCATGACCCCAAATTAAACATTGGTTTAACTTGTAGGTCACGACCTAATACATATACTCATATATGATTTGTGGAAGCATGCTAACATTCACTTTAAAATATGGCAATTGAGATATTCAAACGATATATTATTAAGTGTAAATACACACTAGATACTCTTTACTCATACAAAACTAGTATCACATATTATAAAAAAAAAATTTCTCTCTTGTTCTAATACTATACATCCAAATTACTTCATCTCAAAGGGACTCCAAAGGCTTATGGAACATGTAAACTTCTTATCAAAATAGAGGATCACCAAGCACAGTCACATATTGATTTACTTATCTATAAAATTATTGAGAATAACATATGAGCAAACAATAATCATTATGTTTAAAACACACAACATATGTGTTATTACGTATTCCATTTGAGAAAAACAAGACAACATTATTTCTTCATACTTGAAAAGTATATTTTATTTTAGTAATTATGATATAATAATAAATTATAATCAATTCAAACTGTCATCGTGTAGTCTAAAATACATCTATACATTGATATGTCATATCAATGATATCACATCGTATACCATATAAGAAATACACATTAATGCAACAAATATATATATATATATATATATATATATATGAATGCACGAATCATGTATGCATGTACATGTCATATCATCATCATCAGGCTAGAGGCTTTTCTTTTGAAAAATATGTCGGCTCTATAAGGTCTTTCAATCATGTAGGAATAAATCATCAATCTTACAAGGTATTTCAAACCTATAAGTGTAAATTATCGACCTAGTCAGTTTTTCAACTACATGAAAGTATTTTATCACCCAACAAGGGTAATGTAATGCATAATAATATCGAGATATAAATGCATGCCCCAATCTTGTTGTGTCATATTCAACTATCTTTTAACATGTCATGGCACGCCATATCGTACCATTTCATAACATATATTGTCATAATTAATTGCCCACATAGCAATTAAATCACTACATGCATGCACTGGAACACATTAATATAACACATAATTGCATATCATATCATGTAACATGTAAATGCACAAAAATTATTAATAAACATTTTTAATTATCATAGCATATTCACATAAGCGCAAACATTTTGTTTCTATTTTGCATATAACAAATTGCATGTTGTACAAAAGATATATAACTAATAGTATACAACCCATATTGAGGTGAAATAAAATTTGTGACAAAAGATTTCATCAGGTATAATCAACATAAAACTCATAATTTCACTCATTATAAATGACTTCAGAAAATTATAGGATTAAACAATATTCTTTTTCACTTTGGAACCTTAATAGATTAGACAAATCTTAGTACAAAATTAATAATTTTTTAAATAAACATCCTATCACATGGAATAAAATTTATACTAAAATTAAACTTCCATAACTAAAGACCATAGAAACCTTATAATTTTTATCATTCTATATTAATATAGAGAAATTCCTATATCCATTGATGTTAGGTCATATTCATGAATTTGTCAAAGTATGTGCTATGCATTATAAAATTTATTATTCTCAGTACACATACTATTTTCATGAAATTCTAATTACTCCACAAAAGTTACACCTACGGGTTTCTATTCCTTGTATTACATCATGATATCTCAAGTATTCAATTTATGAATGAATTATCATTTTAGTATAGCTACTTTATGAAACAACTTGAGTGACCCATAAAGCTTAGTACATAACTTTCAATGTAAGTCCAATCACTCTAATTACAAATTCTGTGAAAACTATACTTCAACAAGTTCTTACAAATTTAATTTTATAATTTTTTAAAGTTCAAAATATCTAATAGCATAATTTAGAAATTACATATTCAAATTTTAACGCTAGTTAGGGTTTGTTCTTCATCTTAAAAGTCCCTCTTTCATAATCATGTGAAATAAAATATGAGGAAAAACTATCAGATAACATGACTTGTTTTAATCCAACTTCATATTGATAATTCATTGGAGAGGATCTTTCAACTTACCTAAATTGAAATCCCTAAGGATGAACCATTGATTTGTTGTTTACTCTCTTGTTTTCCTTCATTTTGTTATTGCCTTGTTCCACTCGAATGGGGGACTCATGTTGTGTTAATAGGTGATAGAAAGATAAGCTTCAAGGTCTATATACTATGGGTATATACAGTTGGTTGGAAGGAAAATTCCTAAATTACCCTAGTAATTTTCCCTATTTACGTGTATATAATTTTTCATGTTATTTATTTTATTTACTTAAGACATTATATGTAAATAAAAAATTACCTCCAATTTGGATTGATATATAATATTTAGAAAATTAAATTTCAAAGGAATCGAAAAAAAATTGTTCGAAGAATAAAATAAGTCTTTTTTTTCAATTTTGTACTATCACTTAACTTAATCATACCTAAGTATTATTAAAAATCTTATATATCATATATTAACATAAAGGAACAATTACTGGTATTTCAATTCTTTTTCATTCTAATATTTTCAAAAATTACATTTTCTTGATTTAAGCTATTTTTCATAATTTTTTCCGCTCTCTTGATTAAAATCAAACCTTCCTCTAGGAAGGTACAATTAACATTAACGCATTTAATCATTTGGACAACAATATACTGAATAACACCCCTTTTCTTTTGGCCAACCAAGATATGCCTTCTTTCGCTCTCTTTTTTTTTCATTTTCCCTTTCTTGGCCGACATAAATAGGGAAATAAAATCTTTCATATTTTCAAGACAGGCAATTTTTTGTTTCTTTCTGCACTCCCACGATTAAAATCGAACCTTTCGTTTTAAACATATATATTTACATACACACACTTGTATAATATAATATAAACTATGACATGAAACCATCACATAATATAATATTAACGCATTTAATCATATATGCATGAAGTAGGTATATTACATTAGAATATAATATCCCTACTTCAAGCATGCATCATTAAAGGTATTAACATTATATTATGTAATACTTTTATGTCATGATATATATGTTAAAATGGAAGGTACGATTTAGCCTAAAAAGTGGCGAAAAATCTCCTAAGTCTAGTTTCCATGTAATTTAGAATTATTACAAAATCATATCTACAAAGTAAGCTATCTCCGAAATATTTAGTTGTCATATTGTTCTTGAAAATAATATAATTAACTTGTATACTATACCCTTATCAATGCTGATAATATAAAAG
Organism: Pontederia crassipes; assembly: GCA_030549335.1. Classification (NCBI taxonomy): domain Eukaryota; kingdom Viridiplantae; phylum Streptophyta; class Magnoliopsida; order Commelinales; family Pontederiaceae; genus Pontederia; species Pontederia crassipes. The sequence continues at coordinate 47,303,037 of CM060190.1, forward strand.
TATGATTTTTTTGTGGACTTCTTAGTTCTTTAGTCAATCTGTCCCAACTAGAATTGCTAAAAGTATTTTTTTTTTAAAATGTATAAATTTTACACTGTGTACATCTCTATCTCCCAAAATTTAAAACATAATTTAAAAATGTGTCACCACAGAATTCAAGTAGGGACATATTGACTAAAGATCTAAGAAGGCCACATAAAAAATTTGTACCTTTTTATAATGATACGACATGACATGAAATGATACTAAATGACATAACAATTTTGCTAAAAAATAGGACAAAAATGATACGACATGACATGATATGATACAAAATGACATGATATGATACACTTGGGTCATCCATATGCATTGCATCTCATTATTATACATGAGCATTACCCTTGTCAGGCGATATTTTATGTAACGTCTGTCCATTAAAAATAAATAAAATAGAAGAAGAAATTGACCCATTCTCGTAGCCGCCTATGATGCCCCACGATGCCCATGATGCCAAGCGAATAGCAATAATTAGAGAACTCCAAATGCTGGACTGATGACTTCATGCTACCCATTTTGTGCATCACGACATGGGAGGAAGAAGCACCAAGTCGTCGTGGGAGACGTCGAAGTCGAGGACGTCAGATCTGATAATTTTTGTGGCATTCGAAGGAAAAAGGTACACAAAATAATCATTATATATGATAGCATCCATCTTCATGTTTTTGGTCATTCGATAAGTTTAATTGCACAACAGGAATATAAAATCTTATATGATACGTCGTATGTATTTTTCATCAATGTTCACATTTTCCGGATCCATTTGCTTGCCTCCACATTCAGTCTAATACTATAATATGTGTATGTCAGTCTATGAACAAGAAATGAGAGAGGAAGCCCAAAGATGGCGAAACCTCCCGACTCTGACCCCTTCCCCCCTTTCCCCCTCCTTCAATCCCTCACAACCTACTTTCCTCCCCCTTCCCCCCTCACCGGACTACTCCGCCGGGCCCCATGATCGCGTCGCCATGCCCGCTGACCCCCTCACCTCCTACCTCCCTCCCGTCACCTCCCCCCCTCCCCCACCATCCTCTTCTGTTGAAAACCCTAATGTTGTCCCGGCTTCGATTGGCCCAAACCGGAAATCATGGGCGAATATTGTCAGGAGAGATACACGCGGCCGCGGGCCACCAGCCATGTCATCGAATCAATTGCGATGCATCAAAGAGGCTGTGACAGACGAGGTGGATATCCCAATCGAGGACGTCAGTTGCCAGGCAGAGGACCTCAGGCTCTGTCTGATTGCACGTTTCTCCGGTGATAGCCAATCTGTGAACACCCTATGCAGAGAGCTTCCGACCATCTGGAAACTCTTGGCCCCGTTGAGAATCATCCAAGTGGGTAACTTCCATATTATGTTCAAATTTGCCTCTGATGTGGATCGCATGCAGGTTCTCACCGGCGGTCCCTGGTCGACGGTGGGACACATCATCAACACCTCCATCCCGCGCCCTTTCTTTCGACCGAAAGAAGAGCTCATTTCTTCTGCGCCATGCTGGATTCAGATTTTGGGCCTCCCTTTCGAGCTCCGGTGCGCCTCTGCTGTCATCCGCATTGCAAGGCAAATTGGCATGCCGCTGCGTATTGAGGATCTCAAGGACGACTACGAATACGTGTGTATCTGCATCGACTTGGATAGATCTATTCCGGTGAAACAGGACATCTGGGTCCGGAATCTGGACTGTAAAAAGTTTTTTCAGCGTGTTATGTACGAGGGGTTACCTGTTCTTTGTTTCAGGTGCGGCATTCCAGGCCACCGCTTGGAAACGTGTACCACACATCCTGTGGCTTCATCTCCGGCACAGGCCAAAACATCCTCTTGTTCGGTCCATGGTTGCAGGTCCCGACATCCACGCATCGCAGTCCGAACAGGGGGCATCGCGGTAGTCGGCACTTGCGCATGCGATATCAAGGGCGGCGCTTTCCGATCTCAACATCCCAGGGGCCGATGTGCCAGCGTCCAACGGGGTGCTCGACGCCAGTACGGAGCGCTCGATCGTGGTGTCAGCAACCAACGGTCGGATTCCGACGCATCCAACGACTCCATTGGCTCCCACACGGACATCGAAGTGTGCATCACTGCCCCATCCGATGGCTCTCATCTCATCCAGGTGGACGTGCGGATTTGCATCACGTGAGATCAAGTACGGCGGCACACGATCCTCCCCTCATTGCGCGGCGTAGTCCTGCTGTGAATAATTTTCTAGGGTTTACTCAGGATCCCCCGGCTCCCCTCATCCAGTGCCCTTCGATCACTCCCGATGGCGATGTCCTGGCGGCGGGGTCCTCATCGGCGATGGATCTGCAAGGTTAACATCAGAATATGGTGCAACAAGTACTCTCTTGCTTCACCCTGCCGCCCCGTGAGAGCGGGGACGTCTCTGCAACTACTTCTAAGGATGAAGGCTCGGACGCAGATCTCCTCCAAGGTTATCATGTTCGCTTCCCGAGGTAGAATCGGAAGGGGTCCGAAGGATCGATGATCATAAGATCCTACCTTATAAATAAAAAATATATTTTTTTTAAATAATAATAATAATATGATGATGATGATGATAATAATAATAACTATTTAATATTCTACTCTCAATATTTACATTATACTTAGACTTCTAACTTTCATGGGATACATAACAATATAAAAAGTTAAAAGTTAAAAAAAAACTAATTATGATAATTCACAATGGTAAATCAATTTTCTCATCTGAATTATGAAAAAACAAATATTTTTTTGTTTCCTAAATATCATTTTTTCACATTAGTTAATTAATTTACTCTAGATCATTCATAAAAAATGAAAAGAGAAATTGAGAGAGAATGGAGAGAATTTAACCTAATTCATTGCCAATTTTTATTCTTAATATTCTATTTTTTTTATTTTTCCCCCAATTTTAAAAATAAAAATTAACTAAATAAAATCATAAGAATGATATGATAGACAAAGAAAGTTACCTCCTCTTTTGTCAATTTTTAAATTTAATATTCTATTTTTTTAGTTTTCTTGATAAAAAATAATTTTAAAAATATTAAAAAAATAAATACATATGATTGGTGGGATCTTAAGATCCTACCGATCTTACGATCTAGCGATCGATCCTACTACGATCTTATATTTTTTATCTTCAAAGTGAGATTGAGATCGCTTGCCTATTCTTGAATCGTAGGATCTTACGATCCGGAAAGCGATCCTGACAACCATGGTCTCCTCCCAAGTCAACAACTCGAACCTCCACCATCGCCCCGGAGGTGTCGAATCACACCTGTGCGGCCACCTGAAGTTCAATCATGACGGCCTGTTACAAAGCGGCCCCCTAGAGGTAAGAAAGTCACTCCATCTCCGTCCGTGGACTCATGAGTATCTCTTCTGCCGCAGGATGGTTTGTCCTCCTCCCCGGCGGGGGACAAATGAAGATTATTAGCTGGAACTGCAGAGGGGCGTGCCGAAGCAAGGTCAGGGACCGCCTCTCGGAGATGTTGAAGTCGTTCAACCGTAACATCCTAGTTCTATTGGAGACCCAAACGAATCACCAAGCTTCTGAGCGAGTTATCTGCCGTTTGGGGCGGGCGTGGACCGGGCACTTCCATGTTGGTTCCGAGGCTTTGGGAGGCATTATTGTGGCCTGGCGGAATTTTGGAATCCAGGTGACACCCTTCCTTGCCTTTCCTCAAGTTATCCATCTTGTCGTGACTCATAAGAACATCTCTTTTCTCTTATTTTGTACCTACACAGGTACTCTTCCCTTTGTCCGCATGAATCTCTGGTCTCAATTGAGTAATCTAAACATTGATGATATTCCGTGGGCTATCATTGGGGATTTCAACATATTAATTGATCACAATGATAAAAGAGGGGGCTCACCTTTTAAGCTAACAAAATCGATTCTTGCCTTCAGAAATTTCATAAACACTCATGAGCAATATTCACCCTCATAGAAATAGATTCACATGGTGCAACAATCGTACCAAAAATGCTAGAATTTTATGTAGGCTTGAACATTTAACAATCAATGGCTCTTGACCTATCCTGCCACCTCTCTTAATACTGCCCCCGTACGACCTCATATCACTCTCCTCTTCTCATGAATTCTGAGAATCTCTCTAGTAAGCCTAGATTCTTCAAATATGAGGCCTTTTGGTTTGAATATGATGAGCTTCGTGAGATTATTAAGTGTGTGTGAACTTTGCACCCACCACATTTTACTCTCAGCAACTCCATGAAACACATTAAGCAACATACCATCAATTGGAACAAACATGAGCTGGGTAGGCTAGAGGATAAGGCTAAGGAGGTCCAGGATATCATTGCTTTCCTGGAACATAAAGATGAAACCTCTGGACTCACTGAATAGGAGTTACTCACTCTTAGGCTTCCTACTGTAGGTATCAAGTGGTTGTCTAAGTCTAGAATAAATTGGCTTACGGATGGGGACAAGAACACCAAAATTTTCCATTTGTCAACTATTGTCAGATCAAAGAACAATCACATAAACTCGATCATTACCCCTGAGGATGACCTCCAAATTAGTAATTGTTTTGTCAAACACTACCAGGACTTATGGAGCCCTGAATCTTTCAATCCCATTCCTTCTAATTGGCCTGCACTCCCAAAGTTCAACCACTCCTGGTGGGAGAGTCTGACCTCTCCTATCACTGATGAGGAAATTAAGAATAGTCTTTGGAGTATGGGTTCAGGAAAGTCTCTTGGGTCTGATGGCTTTATTGTTGAATTCTATAGGAACTATTGGGACATCATTGATCTTGATATCTGTCAACACATTAGAAAATTCCTCACCTCTCAGCATATTCCCAAATATTAGACCCACACCTCCATTATCTTTATACCCAAGAAAGATTTTTCCACCAAGGTGTCTGACTTCAGACCAATCTCCCTCTGCAATGTTCTTTATAGGATTACATCTAAGGTCCTAGCACAAAGGCTCAGACCCACCCACTTTAGACACCCTAATTAACTAATGTCAGTCATCTTTTATTCCCAAGAGGTCTATCCGGATAACATTATTGTTGCCTAAGAAATTAAACACTCTATTGCCAAGGGTCGAAAGAAGTTCCTTTTGCTTAAAATAGACATGGAGAAGGCCTTTGACATGTCTCCTGGTCTGATGTTGAAACCATTCTCAGGCTTATGGATTTTCCCCAATATTTATATCATGGATCCTCACGTGTATTAAGTCCCCTAATTTCACTTGTAACATCAATGACACTACCTCTTAGCCTTTCACTAGTCATAGGGGTGTTAGGCAGGGGGATCCTATTTCTTCATATTTATTTATCATTGTTTCCCAGGTCCTCACCTCATTGTTAAATTACCAAGAAAGTGCTGGTACTTTGATCCCTTACTCATTAAAAATACTTTCAAGTTAAGCCATCTTATGTTTGCTGGTGATTTGCTCATTTGCATTGCGGCTACCACATCAAACTGTAATACCTTAAGAAAAGTATTTAAGGATTATGAGAACCTGGCCATTCAGAAAGTCAATCAAGCTAAATCTAAAATATACTTCCCCTTAATATTCTCCTCTATCAGAAAGAATGCTATTCTTGCCATCCTAAACTTTAAAATTGGATCATACCCTTTCACTTACCATGGCATTCATATCTCATATAAGTATATCCCTGCAAAATTAGAAAGATTAATAATGGATAAATTTACTAAGAGATTAATTGGATGGAAGCATACTCTCCTCAATCAGGCTGGCAAAGTTGTCCTTATAAATTATGTCATTAATTCTATTGTGTATGCTTTCAGTTCATCTTTCATTGTTAATGGAGTTATATTTGCAATTGAAAAATATAATAGATCCTTTTTCTAAAGCCCTGGTGGGGGTAAGCATGGTATTCACTTGCTAAATTGGGAAACTGTCCAATTGCCAAAGCTTTATGGGGGGTTGGGTATTAAAAATTTAAGACACATCCGCACTTCTTTGTTAGCCAAAAGAGATTTTGACCTCCTAACCAACAAGAACACTCCTTGGGTTCATCTTGCAACTCAGAAATATGGGAGAGTCCTCCGTCCTCTCACCAAAACCCTGCCTGGTGTTGGAAAGCCATTATGTCTACCCTAAATAATATTAAGCTTGGCATCATGATTTAGATTGGAGATGGGAAAAGTACCTCTGTTTTTAATTATCCTTGGATCTTTCATGTGCCCCTGGCCTGGATGCCCATATATATAAATGTCAACTTTTATCTTCCTAGCTTGAAGGTAAGTAATGATGATAACTGTTAAAACTATGCTTTGCTTGCTGAGATGTTTGGCCCGGATTTAATGAATTACATTTTCTCTGTCTATTTGCCTGGCACTGCCTGTGGTGTTTCCTGATGAATACTCAGGCTATTCCTCATGCTAATTCTATGTATAGATTCATTGTGGTTAGACCTTTACCACCTACTCTGCTTGGACGATCTTTTGTGAATCACTTTTTGCCTACCTTGTCATTCTGGAATCTCTTGTGGCAGTTAAATTTAAAAGTTTTCATTTGAAAAATGCTGCATCATAGACTCCCTACTTCTGATATTCTTCAGCGTTTTATTCTTGGGCTAAATCCTTTGTGCAAATTTTGCGGTTCTTGCACTGAATTTGTATCTCATCTATTTTTTAACTGTCCTTTTTCTTATCGTTTTTGGTCTATTGCACAAGCCGGTCTCAAGTTTACTTTTGAACTGTAGCCTGTTTGGTCCACTAGATCCTGGCTTGCCGAGGGCTCAAACTTGATTCCTAGTTCAAAATTAAAATTGAAATCTTTTATAGCTTATTGTTTTTGGGGTCTATAGTGTGCTAGGAATGATGCAATGTTTAATTGCAGAATGGCAACCGCGGAGTCGGTCTAGCAGAGAGTCTTATCCACTTTTGATAATTATACTTCTTGCCAGGTTCCTGTGGCACCTATTCCCCATGGTCCTTCTGTGACCCGATGGGAGCCCCCTTTAGTGGGATGGGCTAAATTAAACACTGACGGAGCCCCCTTTAGTGGGATGGGCTAAATTAAACACTGACGGAATTTTTGTGGGTTGTGGGGAGTCAGGTGGCTTAGGTTTTATTTGTCGTTCTCACAATCTTATTTTTTTGGTGGCAGGTTCACTAACGAGAAGATGTCGGAGCGCTCTTGAGGCTGAGGTGTGGGTCATGTTTGAAGGCGTCAAATGTTGCATTCATCGGGGCATCCGGAATATCCATATCGAGTCGGATTCCCTATCCCTCGTCAAGACAATCACAAGGGATATGGTGCCACCTTGGAGCATTCGACACACTACTAGAGATATTCAAAACTTGCTTCCTTCTTTTACACTTTATAAAATCTCTCACTGTAATAGAAAAGCAAACTCTCTTGCCCATTTTTTTGCTAAGTATGCTCGTCACGTATCGCACGATGCCTTTTGAGATAGCACTCCTCCTTCGGAGGTCCTCCAATTTTTTTACTTGGACAACTCACGTTGCTATTTGAATAGTTAACTGACTTTCCTTTAAAAAAAAGCCTATGAACAAATGTTGCGCCTCCTTAAGTACAATAGCGGCACCAGAATGCATTAGACATTAAATGCATGTCCATCAAATATTTAGTGCTCCTGTAAGACTAGAATTATAATAGGAGGAATGCAGCTGGTCTCTGTTCACGCCCCCTTATAATTTAGCTTCCATCATAGTTAGCGCTCACAGTAGCTTGAATTTTATTACAGCTCAATTAGAGGTTAATTTTGCTTCTATTAGCGGGCATAATAGGGTATCATTTATTTTCCCATTGTATTCTGCGTCTAATGAAGTGGATGGACGTGATGCGCTACAATGCATTACAGGTAAATGTACCAACAGGCATTGCATGCATCACAACATGCATTAAATACACCACGTTTCAATAGCATTAAATGCACACAACAGGTGCATTTGATGGCACCTACAGTATCGCATGTAAGAGTGATTATATTGTACTGATCAGTGTATAGAAATGTATTTATTATACTAGGGAATCCCCTCGCGCTTCGCGCAATTTTAATTAATTTATAAATATTTCATATTAAATTAAGGATAAAGTGGAAGTGTTTTGTGACTCTTGTCCCTTAATTTTCTAATCATTGAATTGAAAAATTATGAATAATATTTAATTTATTTTCATTTAAGAACTTTTAATTTGATATATATAATTTAATCTTATCAATAAAAGATCTTCCTTTAAAAAAGAGATATCATCATTACATCTTTAAATTTGAGTCACCAACAGTGATTCGATTGCTGATGAGAAGAGAAAATTCTTGGTTCAATTCTCCACTTTAAGATCAAATTCTATTGAGTCTGACTCATAGTGATCATTTATCAAAGAATGACTCATAGTTATCAAATGATTGAACAACCGAGATCAATTTACTTACTATACTTAATAAGTTGACATTCATAAAAAAATATCTGATGAATTATGAGTTCAATAGAAAGACGAATATTTCTTGCTCACTATCTCTTTAAAATGTGGAGTGGAAGGTCAAATATGAAATGTTGGAAGATAGAAAGGTTGCAAAATAATAATGTTAACAATTGCCAAGAGAATATACCTTTAATTCATACATTGCTTGTAGAGGTGGACTTTCGGGCCATGCCCGAGTCGGTCAAATCGGATTTGACCGTGCCTCGGGTTGAGTCATGTCGGCACGGCATGAAGTCGGGTCATGTCGACACATCGATCGACCAAGCCTGGTTTTGGCTCAACCCGGCTAGGCTGGTGGTGCGGGTCTGTCCGCCCATTTTTTTGTTTTTTTGTTTGTGTATTTATTTTATTAGAAAAAATAAAAAAATAAAAGAATGTTTCGCATTTTTTTACGCAAAAGATTGACTAATAAAAAATAACAAAAAATAATAAAAATATTACAATATATGATATTATTATTATTAGATATATAATATAATATTTTTATATATGATATAGTTATAAAAATGATCATATACAATTAAATATATGTATAATATAGTTATAAAACTTATAATATATTATTAAATATTCAACTGCATAATTATAAAATTAAAAAATTCTTGCTCATCGGGTCGGTCCCGGGATGGGCTGTGCTCATCGGGCCCATGCTAGCTGTGCGAAAAATCGTGCGGCCCGCATGGTTGTCCATCTCTAGTTGCTTGGGGTATTCATTTTTCTAATAAAACATAAAATTTAAAAATTCACATAAAAATACGATGGATAATGAAAGAAGAAGGGAGATATTTGACCAAAATTTAGAAAATAAAATTTAATACACATTAATTATGGACTAATTTATATATGATTTGTATGAATACAAATATAATTTAATATAAAAATTGGAAAACTTTTAAACATCATGTTTAAATTTTAAAAATGGTGATATTTAAATGTAAAGCATTAAATAATGCAATAAATTAGTGAGATGTTGATATAATAATTAACAAAATATAAATTCAAAAGTTCAGATAAAATAGGATGATGAGTAAAAGAGATGGGAGGTGTGTACCAAGAGTATATATCAAGTATTCCACCATTATGAGCAATGGGAAAATAATGGGGAAAATGATTCATATGTGCCTAATATATATATATATATATATATATATATATATATATATATATATATATATGTATGTATGTATAATATATGTCAACAAAAGGAAAAGAATATAAATTTACCCAAAAAAGGGAGAAGAATATATGAGCAAAACAAATATCTGATGATAGGTAGTAAGGTGAAAGTAGTCCGGTCAGTCAAGTTTTCGGTTTTGAAAAATCAATTTCTATTTTTGGTCAAATTTTAAAATTTTAAAATGCCCAAAAACTATTTTAAAAAAATAAAAATCATCCTCTATTAGGTCAATTTTTTCGGGTAACTATGCTCTACTTTTATATAATTATATTTTTAAAATATATAATAAATTATAATTAATATAGAATATTTAATTTTATATTAAATATAAAATATACTACTAAAAATGTTAAAGTTATTAAATTAGAGTTTGATAATGCGATAAAAAGTATGAAATTTTATACAAAAATATTATATATATAATAAAAAATTGATAAAATATGAATTAATTATATAAATAAAAAATAGGCTCCATAGACTTATAATTTTTTGGAGTGAGATCTTAATTTTAACGGATGGATTTTAATTTATTAAAAATTACCTTAAATTATATTTTGAACCTTAATTTTCGATTTTTCGAATCTAGTAAATTTTTGGGCTTGGTTGGATTTTTGTTACACCCCAAATAAGTAGTACATATTACTACATAATTTATTTTATATTTTGCCATCACAATGAAGTTACTAAAGTGCACCAGCCAAAAGAACATGTATAATATGTTATTTTCACGCTCATAGAAGACCTTGAGGGAATCCTCAAGAACGTCTAAAATGCAGAGGGTGCACCTTGTCGAATATAAAATCAACTCAGTAAATGAATGGAGAAAACAAAAAAGAAGAAAAAATAATAATAATAAACAACTCTTCGACCACTCGTGGAAGGAAAACTGCCATGCTCCTTTTCCACTTCGCTTCCTTCCACCTTTTAGCCATCCTACTCCTGCAAGCCATTTCGGCGTCGCAAGCATGTAACGACTACCATCAGCCACCTCCTGGACAGGTAGAAGGGGACGACCGTGCATCATTGCTCCAGGACCTGCCCAAACTTTGAGGCCATCATCGTTGAGAGGATCAATTATTGGCTCGCCAAGGGCGCAACCCTGGCCGCCAGCGTCATCAGACTGCTCTTCCACGACTGTGCCGTCAGGATACGACGGTACGTCCATCATGCATGATCATTCAACTCCTGCTGCATTCATGCATAACGCATCGTTTTACATTCGTTAGTACGCTTGTGAGTTGTGACAGTACGCAGCATGTATAATGTAATGGTGCGTGCAGGGATGCGATGCTTCGATCCTGTTGAACCACCCCAAGAGCGAGAGGTACGCAGAGACAAGCAAGAAGCTGCGGGGCTTCCAGGCGGTCAATGACATCAAGGCCAAGCTCGAGAAGAAGTGGGTCGTCTCCTACACGGACGATCTCGTGGCCGTGGCCCGGAATGCAACCCATGGAGGAGGAGATGACACATGTAAATGAAGAGTCCTCGTCATCGTCAGTTCACTCTATGCCGGAATGTGCCCACTCCTCTCCTTTTCTTTGGGACTCGCATTACACAGATAGAGTGTTTCCATTGGCGTAAAAATATATACTTCTTTTTGGTACATTTAATATTTGTATTTTTTAAATAAATAAAGATAATTTCTACACTAACTTAATATGTTAAGTATATGCATGATTACATAAAAATGATGTTTGTGTTAACACATAATTTTCATATTTAAATTGTATAACGGAGGTATGAACAGTATGTTTCATTAGTTATTTATTTAGCTATTAATTTTTATATACTTACGAGGATTTCATATAAAATCCTTAGAAAGAAATAAACAAAACAAAACTCCATTAGAGATTTCAGCCGGACGATTCGAAAAGTCATCAACTACAACCCCAAAAAAGTTATCAGAGACCAATCTTAAACAAAGTAACAAAAATGCTACAATTTAATTTCATTCGTTGTGAAGGTGAACATATATAATATTTATCTAGCAGAAACCATACAAAAAGATTTAATGTACAAAAAAAAACTTGATAACAAACCAAAAGCTTCTATCAATATTCGAATCACAACTTTAATACTCTTGAATTTTGACATAGGATTCATGGCGGCATATGCTTGGAAAGATTCTTCCTCTTGTGGCTGTTGTAGCTTATTTCCTTCGACCTAGCATTGCTGCATGCTCATGGCGCCCGCTGGGACAGGAGTTGAAGACATCTGATATACAGGGGCTGATACAATCTTATTTGGCAGCAACAACATAATTGAGTTCTTTATTTTTTGATCTGGGCTGATACCATTACAAGAAAATCGCAATTTTCCGACGGATAATTTCCGACGGTTCTAAATCCGTCGCAATTTGCGACGGATTTTTCGACGGTTCCGTTTCCGACGAATTTTTCGACGGTTATGACTGTCGAAAATAATTTATATTATTATTTAATTTTTTGACGATTAGGAACGTCGATATTTTCGACGGATATCCATCCGTCGCAATTTCCGACGACTTTTCCGACGGTTACGACCGTCGGAAATAAAAAAATTAAATTATGTATTTTTTATATTATTATTAAATTTTTTCGACGGATTTTTCGACTATCATGACCATCGAAAATAAAAAAATTAATTATATAATTTATTATATTATTATTTAATTTTTCGATGATTAGGAACGTCGATATTTCTGACGGATATTCACCCGTCGCAAAATCCGTCGCAATTTCCGAAGGACGTAACCGTCGATAAATGTATAATAATATCATATAAAGAGTATTTTATTAATATAACTAGCGACGGTCCAAACCGTCGTAATTACCGACGGTTTTGACCGTCGGTAACGATTACCGACGGTTCAAATCGTCAGTAAAATAAAAAATAAATATTATATATAACTAAATATATTTTCGACGGTCACAACCGTCGGTAATTATAAAAATATTTAATATTTACATTTTCGACGGCCGAAACCGTCGGTAATTAAAATTTTGTTATCTCACTTTTTTTCCTTTTTCCCGCTTTCTTTCCACTTTTTCCCTTTATATATATTCCTCCTCCTCCCTCTTCTCTCTCTCCCTCCTCCCTCCACTCCTCTCTCTCTCCCTCCTCTCCTCTCTCTCTCTCCCGGCCGCGAGCACCCTCTCCCGCGCCGGACGCCGGCGACCCTCTCCTGCGCCGGCGACTCTCTCTCTTTCTCTCTCCCGCTCCGCGCCGGCGTCTCTCTCTCTCCGGCCAAAGGCCGCTGTCGGTCGGATCCGGCCCCCAGCACCCGATCGACCGACTGACGGCCGGATCCGGCCTCCAGTGGCCGGATCCGACCTCCAGGCGTTCGGATCCGACCGCCTGGTGACGGATCCGGCCTCCAGGCTGCCGGATCCGGCCTCCAGGCTGCCGGATCCAGCCTCCAGCGGCCGGATCGGCCGCCGGGCATTCGGATCCGGCCGCCTGGCGGCGGATCCAGCCTCCAGCGGTCGGATCGGCCGTCGGGCGTTCGGATCCGGCCGCTTGACGGCGGATCCGGCCCCAACGGCCGGATCGGGCAGCTAATTTTTTTTATATTTAAAAAATTATTTGCTATGGTTGCGACCGTCAAAAGATCGACGGTTGCGACGTCCGTCCAAAGTTTCGACAGTTGCGACCGTCGAAAAGTTGCAACAGCTCGAACCGCCGGCCTTTTTCGGCGGTTGCAACCGTCGGAAATTTTGACGGTTCGAACCGTCGGGGACTTTTCCGGCGGTTGCAACCGTCGGAAAATTTCGACGATTTGAACCGTCGGGGACTGTTCCGATGGTCAGAACCGTCGATATTTTCGACGAAATTTTTTTCAACTGTCACAAATACATTTGCAACGAGTGTTTTTCCGACGGATCGATTCCGACTGAAAAACTGTCGGTAATTGCATTACCGATGATTTTCGGGCTGATTACCGACGGTTCGGACCGTCGGTAATCAGCGTTTTTCTAGTAGTGTACGATCTCATTTGCCAGGTAGCGAGCGTAACTAACTTATTGATCGGTCGTCACTCTGGGAGCCCCGGGACGGCGTGTGGGCTGTGAACTCGCAATATGGCGGCGTTTACCCTTGGATAAGTTTGGGGGAGAGGAGGAGCGACCGGAAGAGGTCATAGGTAGCTGGGGGATAAGAGGTCGAGGAGATAAAAAAAGGAGAAGCTTATAATGATGGGACGGAAGCCGGAGAAGGATGAGATAATTTAGAAATGGAGCGCTCCCACAAACCGTCGGGCTGCACACAGAGCCTCAGCACCATCTTAGCATATATATGCTATATACCAAGCAAGAGCAAAGTGACTCTTCTTTTCCTCTTCTAAAAAAAAACGGATGATTGCTCTTTTCCTTAAAAAAAAACGAATGTCGTTAGGTCCAAAAGTAACTCCTTTTTATACAATTATGATATATCTTTTATACGGGGTAGGTTTGTTAATAGGAGAGAGAATGGAAGAAGAAATGTATATAAAATACAAAAAGTAGCAAAAAAAAAGGAAAAATGATAATGCTTAAAAGACAGTTTTGAAACTGTCCGTTGAAAGTAATGGCAGAAGAAGAATACCAAATATTGCTCAACTGCATTTAAAATAGGCAATTGGAAATTCTGCTAAATCAGTGAATTGGAATGTAAAAGCGACGCATCAATTTGCTGGCATTTAAAAAGAAAACTGACGTTCAAGCTAACTCAATGTAAGGCATCGAATGCTTGCTAGCGCTTAGATAAAACTGGTAATGTAAAAAGATATTTACAAAACTGCATTATTACCATTCTCTCACCTATGGTCTTTGCAACGTAAAAGGATAATTATACTGAGTCGCTTAATGTGTTGCCATGCAAAAAAAGCTTCTATAGATACTTATAGCAATCGGTTGTGCAATGTTTAAAAAATTCAAAGCATTTAGAAAATAAGATAAAATGGAATCCTGCAATGTCAGGCTCTTCAAAGCACCAGCTTTATATATATATAGATTTATATCTTGACTCTATCAATTATCTCATATAGTTACTCCCTTTCTTTTAAATCTGAAATACAAAAATTATCAAAGTTTCCTCGATGCTAATCGTCTTCCTACTTAATCTATGATACATGCATATTTTGTTCTTAACCATCTGAAGATTTTACCTCGGTTCCAATATCTTTCAAATTGTTATAAATATCTAAATCTTGAGTCCCAAAGATAGTTATAGGTGTAAATAAGATAAAAGACGAAAAATGTAGATAAAATAGCTCTTATGTTTTTGTTAACGACGATCAACCTGGCCAAAAGGAAGTCGAAAGATACTCCACCACTCCATATTTAACGTTGAGATACTCCGTCCTGCCCAAAAAGGAATTGAAATATACTCCACCGATCCACATTTGGCGTTGAGATACTTCGCCCCGACAAAAAAGGAATCGAAAGATATTCCATCGGCCTATGTTAAAGGAAATTGAAAGACACTTCAAAATAAGTGTAACATAATGAAAATAAAAAAGATGGCTATGATTATGATGATGGGCAATGCGTAATGATATTATGATATTTTATGATGATGACTTCTTGTTACACTTATCATATTATCATTAGTCATGTCACTCTATTTTATGCATTTTGATCATAATATTATCATACCAATTAGGTCCACATGACTATCATTTATGACTATGTTTATTTGATTATCGTTATAATATCATTACTGCTTATATGTCATATGTTTATTATGTACTATGCGTCAAAGCTCACAGGGAGGTTTATCTTCTTTGTGTATTCAATGTGACAGGTAATAACATGTCATAGTAAAAAGATGACGGCATAGACGACAGATCGAGCTCTTGTGATTTTTGCACATAACGTCGACTCTCTTCGACTTCCTTTCTATTTTTATCGAGTTGTATTTATTTTATGCAAACTATCATGTTTAGATTATTTGAGACTCAGTTATGTAATCTTGTTAAGACTTCCACAATTATTTTAATTGTGCCTGCTTTAATCAAATGATAGCTATGTTTCCTTCCACAATTATGTCTCCATTTCTTTTACCAGTCAAAGTTTTATTTTGATCAAAATATTACCACGTAAGTCATGTCCCGTAATATCTCCGGGGTGTATTTGGCCACGTGGTGGGGTACATTTTGAGGGTGTTACATTTTATCCTTGTATAGTTGAAAGATTTGCAAAGTCAACAAGTTACCCTTGCATGATTTAAAGACCTAGTAAGATTGACAACTTACTCCTTAAATGGTTGAAAGATTTTATATGGTTAAAAAATATTCCAAAATGAGTTTTAGTCTTCTTGAATCTAAGTGTAATATGAATCAAATTGTGGAATTAATGTGAGCCACTTTTGAATTCATAGAGATCGCTTCTAGAGTGCAACAACCTCCTTTACAGTGTCGGATATTCCAAAAGGGATGCATCAAACTAGTTGACAATATGATACATGCATGCATAATATTTTTGTATACATCGACCCTGAGAGCATGGCATCATGATGCATTATCGGTTGCAATACTTAATATAATATGATATGTTTTAATATGAATGAGTAATAAGACTTACATGATAACAATGAACATACAAACATATAATTTTGATAGGATATGATATGGTTACAACATGATATAATAGCACATGTTTATACGATAACACAAACGCGTGCATACAGGTTTCGATCATATATGATAAGATGATTTATGTTTTATACGTCGTCATAAATGCATGGATGGTTTATAATCTTTTAAATAAAATGCCATTTTGGTCTCAATGAGTGCTTCATATTGTGATTTGTAAATCATGAAATCATGCAATCTTTTATATAGTCAAACTGAGAATAAGGTTTAACTTAATGTATTTTGCACAACATTATTTTGGTCCCTTTGTTGGTGGAAAGTATGCGCATATATGTACATTTATGAGACACACACACATATATATGCATATATTTTTCTATACTTGAATCCTGTAGGCGAGAGACATGTGTGATCGATGTTCATGACAAGGATGACACGTGAAATTAAGAGTTGGAGAGTTTCTTTTTCTTTAAAGAGTACATTGTATTGTAATGGTTTGTCTTGACATGTTTGAAAATTTAAAAAGAATGATACGCTTCATGGTTAGAAGCTTTCATAAGATCGTGTCACATATATGCTCCACAGACATCATCTTTGCATAATCATACATTTAATTAACATATTAAGTTAATTTAGATGTTATTTAGTGATGTTCATATATAGTAATTAATATTCTTATTAGAGCATAATGAGCACTTAATTATTGATTAACCTTATAAAGTAATTATATAAGGTCATTATGAATAAATTATAAAATTCATAAATATTATAATATATATTTAAATATGATTAAGTAAGCTCAATTAAGGTTAAAACACAATTATAATAAAAGTGTGATTGGTCATCACATAGGGTTCTAAGCAGCTCAAGCATACAGGTGAATAGTTACTTAATGATACATTTTTTTGAACTGCCATATAACCTCCAAAAATACTGAAACAAATATATAAGCAACCTATCATTATCCTTGCATGGGAAAAAATTACTAGAGCTAAATACCGAGCAAAATAGATTGGAGAAAATCGGGAAGGTCTACTGTTCAGGCGAGTTCTTAATTCAAAAATTGATCCTGTGATTGAGATGTTCATTTATTTGTGGTTTTAAACTCATAAATCCTGCAATTTTGTATGGGTAATTCTTTTGAAGTTATCTTTCCATGCACACCAGAATTGTCTAAAATTCATTTGTATAGGATAAGTTATGAATTTGTCTTCACATGTCGCCTATCCTGTCCCGAGTCAAATACATGCTCACTTTGTAAGTTAGGGTATGATTAGAATAATTCGAATTAGGGTTTGAAATTTATATATAGTGAATTAGACATGACAAGGGATAGGTGAGAGGTGGAATCATCCAATTTGGACTTGTATGTTTGGAGAAATGAATTTTTCACTTCGTATGTCTTCTTCTGTTATGTTTGAGGACATTGATAGAACATGAATCTAATTAATTATTTTTATTAGAAGAGTGTACAAGGAGTTAAATTCTACAATTTTTATGATAAAATAATAATTAAATTTAGAAAAATTAGTATCTCATCAAATATGCAATTATTATGGAAGATATAAATTATTCTTTTGGTGATATACAATCTGACATAATACAAACTCTATGTGAGATTGTCTTGAATATTATTACTTACTCACTTCAAGTTAATTAATAATATTTAGTAAATATAGTTTCTAACTTATCTAGAATCATAAAATTCACACTTATGATTAAGAAGTTATGAATTATGTATTAATAGACACTCAGTTCGAAATTCTGAGACAACACCTAGTTAAGTTTTGGAGGATTGAGAAATTCAAGTGTGAAATATCCTATGAATATAAATATTTGAAATTATATGTTGGTATTAAAAGAGATTATATATATTTTAATATACATAAACATTCATGCATCATAAACATGCATTGCATACTATTTTTGTTATGATTCAAAAATAAAAATGCATTGTTGCTTATAAGAAACAATCAAATTACAAGTGAAAGAGAGGAAATCTATTAAGCCACCTTGAAAAGATAAAGCATAAGATACGTGGATAAATTTACAACATAGTAAAATGGTTTATGATATTTCTTTTATTGATGATATTATTTCGAGATAGAATTATGATTATGATCATTATTATTGTTGAAAACATATAAGTGTATTTATAATATATTTTAAGAACTTCCTACGAAATGATGTAAACTTTTGTATGAAAATATTTTCAGAAAACATTGTTGTGTGGTTAAATTAAAGTTTACTTTATATTGATATGTGATTATGACATGTTACTTTTGTGTTACGAAACTTCACATGTTCATTGTCCATGCTGGTTAAAAGAAAAATGTCTTTGGGACCGCATTCGATATGCATAATATCATTGGAGTGTATATCGAGTGTCTTTGCCCTTTTCAACTGCTCTACGTGGACGTAGTGGCTTGTGTTATGGGTTGCGTATTCGAGACTCATGATTATGAAGTTCTGCTTAACTGCATGACATACGACTATGGAGGGATACATATGGATTCATGACACAACATGCATATTCAAGACTTATGATCGTGAAGCTCTGCTTAACTGTATGACACATGATCACGGAGGGATGCGTATTAATTTATGACATGCTTTGCATATCCGAGACTTATTATTATGAAGTTCTGTTTAATTATATGACACATAATTATTGAGAGATATATATTGACTTGTGTTGAGTATGTGCAATGACACATGTGTGAAGTTTAATTATGAATATAATGATATCTTAAGTTTATTTATGTGAAAGTTCATTATGATTTCATAACATATGTGTTATGCTTTAAATAATTTTTCATATGAAACAATATGATTATGTAAATGTTGTATGCATCTGTATTGTTCTCTTATGTTGTACTTTTATTCCACTCACTGAGTAAATGATTGTTGCTCATAACATCCTTTTTAAATTTTTCAGACACTTATAAGTTCTTGAATTGAGTCGACTCGGAGTTTATTTTATTGCATATAGAAGAGGTCGATCCACTAGAACACTTTTATTTTCCCCTTCACTTTTGTTTTTGGAAGCATGCATGTAATAGATAATTATAGATGTCGTAATTAAAAGTGATAAACTTTTTTAGGAGTCGTTTGGCTACGGGAACTGGGGTTCCATAAATTTCTCATGAATAATTTGAGTTGACAGATTAATTCAGGGTGTGTTTGGATGAAATGGAATTTGATGAGGAGGAATGAAGTAGTTGATGTGGTAAGAAAAAATAAATGTGATGAATTATTTTTAATGGATGTTTGAATTAAAAAAATATGTATTATAACTTAGGGGTGGAGGCACATGGGTGTAAGTGGATGCAAGTGCACTCATTGGAAAAAAATATATTTTTTATTAGTACATATTACACAAGTCAATGGTAGCGCAGTGGTAAAGCGTTTGGAGTTGTTTGTAAGCGTCTCTATTTGAAACCCATATGAGACTGCATTTTAATTCCTATTAGATGTCAAAAAGATCTCTCAAAGCCAACCCATAAAGTTATTTTCAATTAGGATTCTGAATTCTTTTCCTATTATTTTTCAAATACCTCAACTCTATTTAATCTAACTTTTTTTTTCTTCTTCTATCAAATCACATGTCTCAATTGTTTTTTCACGTTGGCTCTAATTCAAGGCAATTTGTATTATATCTTTTAAAATTTTCAAAGTCTTTTCCTACATTTTTGTGTAAATTATATTCTTTAAATATTAGTTCATTTTTCTTAATTTCCATACTTTTTCCCTATCTATAGACATTTTTTATTCATACATGTTGAAAATGAATAAAATTATTTTACAGCTCATCATGGTGTTAGAAAAATATTTAAAAAAAATATCACATCCATCTCAAATTTCAATTTAAGGCGAAGGAAGTAAAACAAATTATGACTCAGAATCTTCAAAACGGAATCGAATTAATCTAAGTACTCTTCCTGCAGTCGTTGGAGAAAGAAGAAAAATATCAAATTATCATCCTAATGATCAAGATGAAATTAGGATATCTTATTTATTAAAAGGGCATTTCCAACTTATAAATCATGCTTTTCCTCATACAGAAATTGGTGAAAAATTACGTCGATTCAATTCTGATTTTTTCAATCAATATCCGAATTCGTTGGAATATATAGCTCATCATGGTGTTAGAAAATATTTTAAAAAAAGATCACATCCATCTCAAATTTCAATTCAAGGCGAAGGAAGTAGAACAAATTATGACTCAGAATCTTCAAAACGGAATCAAATTAATCTAAGTACTCTTCCTACAGTCATTGGAGAATGAAGAAAAATATCAAATTATCATCCTAATGATCAAGATGAAATTAGGATATCTTATTTATTAAAAGGGCCTTTCCAACTTATAAATCATGCTTTTCCTCATACAGAAATTGGTGAAAAATTACGTCGATTCAATTCTGATTTTTTCAATCAATATCCGAATTCGTTGGAATATAGTATTACAAAAGATGCTGTATTTTGTTTATGTTGTTATATTTTTTAAACTAATATTGAAAATCAAGCTGGAGGAGATGCCTTTGTCACAGAGGGTTTTAGAAAATGGCATAAAAGAAACAGACTCGATATTCATATTGGCGGTATTGGTAGTTCTCATAATCAAGCTGTCAATAAGTGTGAAGTCTTAATGAATTAAAATCAATCTATTCGATTAGCTCTCAACAAGCAATCAAATCAAATGAAAAATGATAACTCAATCCAATTACATGCCTCACTTGATTGTATAAGATTTCTTTTGCATCAAGGATTATCATTTCGAGGTCACGACGGATCTAACATTCTGTAAATAAAGGAAATTTTCGAGAACTTCTACAATTTCTTGCTGATCATAATGAATATATAGGTAAAGTTGTATTGAAAAATGCGCCTAGAAATCAACAAATGGTATCACCTGATATTCAAAAAGATCTTGTGAATGCAGCTACACAAGAAATAACTAAAATTATTCTTAATGATCTCAAAGATGACATATTCGAAATTTTGGTTATGAATCTTGTGATGTCTCAACAAAGGGAACAAATGACAGTGACTTTATAATTTGTCGGTGAAAAAGGATATCTTAAAGAATGTTTTATTGGTCTTATTCATGTGAATGATACATGTTCTTCCTCTCTTAAAAAAGTAATTGAGTTATTACTTTCTCAACATAATTTGATAATATTAAGAATAAGAGGCTAAGGTTATGATGGAGTAAATAATATGCAAGGTAAATTCAATGGTCTTAAAGCTTTGATTTTGAGAGAAAATGAGTCAGCATATTATGTCCATTTTTTGCACATCAACTTCAATTAACATTAGTAGTTGTGGCAAAGGATCACGTTGATGGTGCATGTCTTTTTAATTGGATTACAATTCTTATTAATTTGGTTGGGGCATCAAGTAAACGTCAAGACAAGCTAAGAGAAATTCAAGCTGCTAAAATTGTTGAAGCATAAATGGTGAAATACAAAGTGGTTAAGGAAAAAAAAATTAAAGTAACTACTCGCAAAAGAACAAGTGGTACAAGACGGGGATCACATTATGGTACTCTTGTGAATTTGAAGGTTATATTTTTTACAGTGATTGACTTATTAGAGTTTATTAAAGATGAAGGACTTCAATGCGAGAAAAGAGGCGAAGCACATTTTCTTTTGAAGTATTTGCAATCATTTGAGTTTGCATTTAGCTCAATGATAAATATATTGGGGATTACAAACATTTTATCATTGGCATTGCAGAGAAAAGATCAAGATATTATAAATGCTATAAGACTTATTAATGCATGTAAAGATCAATTGCAATGAATGAGGGATGAAGAATGAGAATTACTGATGAAAGATGTGCATTCTCTTTTGTGAGCATAATGGTATCTCTATATCTAACATGGATGATATATTTGTTATCGAAGACAGATCACGACGTAAAGCCCCACAAATAAAAAATCTATATCATTATCGTATTGATTTATTTATGATGGTCATAGGCATATTATTTCAAGAGCTTAACAATCGCTTTAATGAGACATATGTGGAGTTACTCCTTTGCATAGCATGTCTTAATCCGACCGACTCGTTTCTTTCGATATTGTAAAATTAGTGAAGTTGGGTCAATTCTATCCTAATGATTTTTCTGAAGCAGATGTTTTGATACTCAAGCATCAATTTCAAATTTATATTGTTAATTCGCATTCAAATAATCGTTTTCAAAATTTAAATGAACTTGACAATCTTTCTAAAAAATTGGTTAAGACAAAGAGGCATATGGTATATCGATCAGTTTACTTACTTTTGAAGTTGTCTTTAATTCTACTTGTGACGACTGCAAGTGTTGAGAGAGCTTTTTCAACAATGAACATTGTGAAGACAAAGTTGAGGAATTGAATAGGCGATCAATGGATGAATGATTGTATAGTAACTTACATTGAGAAAGATATATTTTATAATATTTCCAATGATGTCATTATTGACAAATTTCAAAAAATGAAACCTCATCAAAATTACTTTTTTGAAATAATACTTTTAATATTTTATATAATTATTCAATTTTCACATGAGATAAAAGTGAAAGTGAACCCCCTATAAAATATTCCTAGCTCCGCCAATAATTATAAATATAAGTTTAAAATTTATTAAAAAATTTAAAAATAAATCTATATAAAAAAATTTATGCCAATTTTTTTGTTAAATTATATATTATTTAAATATAAAAATAATATTAAATAATTTATATTAATTGAAATAGTTTTTTTGAAATAAAATGGTTAATAATAAATAATATTATATTAATTCTTTATAATTAATATTTTATATTGAATAAATAAATTATTTTTATGTAAGAAAGGTAAAAAAAAGAAAATGATGAAAGAAAATAAAATGTTGAAAAGAAAAAAAAAGAAACATCAAATAAAAAAAGTAAAGCAGAAAAAAAAAAGACAACCTAGTGGAACCAAGAATGAGGGTCGCGTCCAACAACAAAAGGAGGCTCGGTTCCATCTTGAGAATTGAGCCCCCTTGGGATGTTTGGAGAACTGGGTGGAACCAAGGGGTTGGTCCCACCTTGTTCAAGTACCCAAACACCCCTTTAATGTTGTAAGGAATTTTATTATATGTGTTGTCATATATAAGATGATTTGTGGGGAAAAAATATAGTGACAATATGTGAATATTATGTCTTATATGTTGTGATTAACTTTGATGAGTTAATATGCAACTATTATATGTATTGGTAAATAGTATGAGATAAATAAGGGATGATGTTTTACCGATTTTATATTTAAAATCACTAAACAAAGTTAAGGGTTATAATAAGGAAATAATGTTTGTCATACGCTTACATATGCCTGCTCAACAACCATCCGATCTAATCGGACGGTTCGATGTTGAGCGGGCGTGAACCGGCTCCTTCACGTGAGAGGAGACCGGTTCAGTTTTTTTTCATCTCGCCTTCGAACGGGGGCTTCTTTTTTTATCATTTCGTTTCATTTCGTGCTCGTACAGGCGAATAGGCGGCCCCTTTTGCGCGAAGAGTGGCGATCGGTGATCGACACGGCGAAACAAAATGGCGAGGCAAAACGTTGCGGCAGACGATCGACCCATCCTTTTCGCCGATGAGTTTTCTTCCTCGCTCCAATCGCATTTTCCTCCCGCGCGTCGCAACGTTTGCCCTAATTTTGAAGATTTCTTTTCTCCTCTCTGATCTGTAAGTTCTGCGTAGATCCCGCTTCACGTGACGATCGAGCGGTGGTCCTTCATTTTCTTTCGTTTGGCGCTCGAGATGAAAAGGCAGCCGCGATGACATCTATTCTCCGCGACGGGCATCGAGGCGAAATGTTGCGACGAGATCCATTTTCGACAGACGATCGACCCATCCTCCTCACCGGTGAGATTTTTCGCACATTGTCTTTGCCCTCATTCCGCTTTATAGATATTATAACTCCAATGCAGAAATTAGCATGGCAAAGTAACATATGGAAAATACAAGAGAAGGGACTGTGTTTAGCTAGACATTTAGAATTTGGGGTCCTCGTAATAGATGAAGTTATTAGGAAATTTAGTGCTTTCGAAATGGATCATCATCCTGTGGAGGTGGGACAATCCAGCACTAATGCTGCCAGTCAACCCACCATTGTCAACTTACCAGAATCACAATTTGTTATATGCGATCCAATTCGTGTAAAAGCTAAGGGTAAACCCAAAAATGTGGAAAGAATTAAATCCAGCGTTGCTATGGCACAAAAAAGAACTTGTGGACAATACGAAAAAAAGGACACAATAAGAGAAAATGTCCGACGATGAAGGCATAATATTTTTTCCTCCATATTTCTTTACGCAGGACAATCTGCTCATAGTATTTCCCATTTGCATCAGGATAATCCATTGCAAGCCAACCAACAAGATCACTGAATCTGGAAGTTTTTTTCCATTACATGTCTTTTCTGAAGGTACTATATCTTCATAGGTTGTCATTTTGTGGACATAACATTCCTCATATTTGTTGATATTTACCTATTTTGTGCTTACCTCAACCTCCAGGTACTATGTCCAGATTTATTACTTCAATCTCCCGGTACTATCTCCAGGTTTATTATGTTATGTCATCTTTTTTCCTACTTTGAAACCTTTATATGTTATATCAATTTGCATATTTGATTCTTGGACAGCCAGCAGGTGATCTCAATGATACATTCCTCATATGTGTTGATGCATGCATAACAAGGGGGACAAGAACTTGTTCAGGGTTGATGTCTTCCATTATCTAAGGAGCAAAGGGAATAGCCTAGACTTGATGATAATTGTATGCATAATAAGGGGACGAGAACTTGCATGCTGCACAATTTTTTGTTTGTGAAGACAAATTTCAACTTGACTTCTATTTAGTTGATGTTATATTGTAATATTAAAACAGTACCTGATGATAATTGTGCATGTGATAATTGTGTATGTGTTAATTGGCTTTCATTTTACCTGATGATAATTTTGCATGTGATAATTGTGTATGAGAATTGTGTACAAAATTGTGTGCAGAATTGTGTATAGAATTGAATATGAGAATTGTGTACATAATTGTGTTCAAAATGTGTTACTGTCTAAAAATTGTGTTCTTATGGTTGCCTTCTTGTGTTCTTGAGGTCCTGATAATTGTGTTATTGTGGTTGCCTTCATTGTGTTGCTGCTTTGATTGGCTTTTCGTGCGCCTACTTCTAGATGCAATCAAAGAAGATGCGTAGCAATGAATTTTGAATTTGTTTTCTTCAATTACAGAAAAACTAAAAAGTGTTGCTGCTGCATTCTCTTTTGCTTCAGGACTCCCTGTCTGAAGAACATGGAGTAAATTACACGAATGGTCCCCCAACTTTGAATCAATTTCTAATGGTCCCCCAACTTCAATTTATAACCAGAACGTCCATCATCTTTTATATTATTGCACGATTAGTCCTCTTGACCGGTGATAGTGGGTTTTTGATTGCCTTGCATACGTGACCGACATGTCAGTCGTTTTTCTCTCATCCACGTCATTTAAGTCATCAACGTCATTTAACGCTCTAAATTAGGTAAATTACACGGATCATCCCCCAACTTTGAATCGATTTCTAAATAGTCCCCCAACTTTGATATTATTATACGATTCATCCACTTGAGCGATAAAAAATAGTCTCCCGATTATCTTGCGACGCGGCATAATAAAATATAATAAAAAAATTTAACTAGTTAACATCACATAATAAAAATTATTATAAAAATTTTAGGACACGAACGAGCTGACAGAGGAGGGGTGTCGGCCCCAATCTCCAAGCTCGCCCTTTGGTGAGCTGGCATAGGGGGGCGTCGGCCCCCGTCTCCAAGTTCGTCCACTGACGAGCTTCGCACAAGGAGCGCTAACGCCCCATCGCGAGTTCGTCGGCGCTCCTATCATTTTTATTTTTTAGTCTCTCAACTTTGAATCATTTAGGATTGTCGACGAGCTCGCGAGGAGGCGTTGATGCCCCTTGTGCGAAGCTCGCTAGTGGACGAGTTTGGAGAGGGGGGTCGACGCCCCCTATGCCAACTCGCCAAAGGGCGAGCTTAGAGAGGGGGGCCGACACTCCCCCTCTATCAGCTCGTTTGTGTCCTTAAATTTTTATAATATTTTTTATTATGAGATGTTAGCTAGTTAAATTTTTTTATTATATTTTATTATGTCACATCGCAAGATAATCGGGAGATTATTTCTTACCGATCAAGTGGATGAATCGTGTAATAATATCAAAGTTGAGGAACTATTTAGAAATCGATTCAAAGTTGGGGGATGATCCGTGTAATTTATCTGGTTTGGAGTGTTAAATGACGTGAATGACTTAAATGACGTAGATGAGAGAGAAACGACTGACGTGTCGGCCACATATGCAAGGCAACCGGGAAACTCACTATCATCGGTCAACAGGACTAATCGTGCAAAAATATAAAAGATGAGGGACATTCTGTTTATAAATTAAAGTTGGGGGACCAGTTGAAAATCGACTCAAACTTGGGAGACTATTCGTGTAATTTACCCGGCGAACATGTATAAGAGGATCAACAACATCTACCTGTGCAATAGCAGTTTTATTGTTGTCATTAATAGATAAATTTAGAAGTGCAGTAACATCATTCTCTTGAATTGCATAATCTTCTGAATGAAGCAAACCAACTAACAAGCTTATAGCCCCACATTTTGTTATAATTATCCTATTTATTTCCTTTCCATATTGTTTCTAGCCAGAAGACGAAGCTCTGCGGTGGCATGTCTTTGCACATCATTAGAGTCACTTTTTAGATATTCCATGAGCTTTCGGACTATCTTCTCAACACCTGAGAGGTCTTGGCCAGATTCTGCAGCTTGAGAAGAAATAATTCACGAAACAAATGGACGTCGTCATATATTTTGTCCCCTAGAACGAGCCTCACCTGACCTTGCTAGTAAGTCAGGTTCTCTTGGAGGAGCAGAAGAAGCTGAAACATCTTGTGCAACTTCCCCAAACACATCACTGCTGTAATGAGTCAGATCGCTTGAAACTCGTGATATCATGTTAGCATCTCCAACCTCCTGAATACCATCATTGGTTGGGATAGCATTAGCTGCAAAGACAGTATGATTATGAACCGAGAACTGATCATCAATATGAGATGATTGAGAATCCCTTTTCAATTGATTGGCAGCTTAGATATGTGAACAACAATTTGATCGAAACTATAAACACAATAGGATCTTTTTACTTCTAAGTCATAACAATCAAAGGATCAATAATAAGTCATAACAGGTTCAAATTCCACTTCTAAGTACAAATTCAAGCGTAGGATCAACAAAAGTTCATGTTATATAAACACGATCATCAAGACTACTACGACAAAGTTTGCGATAATTAATTTACATATGAACTTAGTTCCGTTCCTATTTACTACAGCTTCGTCTTCAAATACATCATTTTCAAATAAGTCGTTTGCAGCTTGCATCCTATTGACTCTTCGCAATAAGCCATTGATTACATGTGTGGGACGATCTTCAAAACTTGGATCCAACCATCTAAAATATTGACACGCTCTGATTTGCTACAACATAAGAACAATTGATTTTGTGAGAATAAAACTTTAACTGATGGATGAAAGGAAGTTTATAATATAGATTTGAAAACTCACTCCGTAGAATCAGCATCCATAGAATCTTTGTCCTGGGTTGCGTTGAGTCCATGATGTTCTTATTACAGCTTCTCGTTTGCAATGGCACTTAGGGAACGTCATTTCAAAACAAAAGGCTATGTACAACAATTTACTTTGTATGAATGAAATAACAAGTAGCCAAACAAAACAAAGATCGCAAATGATAACTAGGTCAAATGAAAAGTAGTTCAACTTTATAAAGAAATTTATGCAATCTGCATTAATCTACATCCATACTAGATCACAATCATGTCATAAATTCTAGAGATCCCACAAAATAATATGTCGAACTGACAGTTTAAAAGAGCTTTGAATCCACTCTTATCAGAGAGAAAGTTTCACATAAGTTTCAAATCCCACAAAATCTGATACAGGTCTACACAAAAACCTACATATCAGAGCAGCATGGCTTCTTAGACGAACAAGGAGGTGACTTTCGTTGAAGAGGCCAATGACGAACAGGAGACCTAACAATCGCGCGATGAAACAATAGGGAAAGTGCCCCCTTTGGAAATAGAGAAGAAATGATCGTCAATCGGAGCGAGGAAGAAAACTCACCGACGAAAAGGACGGGTCAATCGTCTGTCGTGACGTTTTGCCTCGTTGTTTTGTTTCGTCGCGTCGATCGTTGATCGCTGCTCATCACGCAAAAGGGGCCGGCTATTCGCCTGTATGAGCGCGAAATGATAAAAAAAGAAGCCTCCGTTCGAAGGCAAGACGAAAAAAACTGAATCGGCCTTCTCTCACGTCAAGGAGCCGGTTCACGCCCACTCAACATTGAACCGTCCGATTAGATCGAACGATTGTTGAGAAGGCGTATGTTTGTCATATGCTCTCAAGGCGTATGACAAACATTATTTCCTATAATAATTGAAAATATGAACTAAGTCATCAGAGTTGGCTGCAACAGATAGAGTCAATAGTGTAAATCTAACAATCTGACCACACCTCAATTAGTGGTCGGATTTGGTACAAATCGAGAAATCTCAATCCAAGTTGAGTCGATCCAAGTAACATGATGATCTTCCTACTTTTATATTTAACTTCAATTCCACATTCCATTTAAAACATAAAATTTTTATAATAAATATTTTAAATATTAAATAATATAAAACAATATTTTATAGTATAATAATTAATAAACAATATTTTATATTATAATAAATATTAAATAATATATTTATATTAAATGGCAGAAATTAAGAGAAAAAGAGAGAAATAAGTGCACCCGACCCAATCTAATTCAACCTAAAAAATGGCCCATGAACAAACTCGAAGTCTTGCTTTAAAATAAATAAAAAAAATTGTGTGCAAATTTTATGAAAATATATTTCTTAATACAAAATTATACGCAAAAAATGTAATACAAAACACAAGAAAATTATACGCGAAAAGTGCAATACAGAACAGATATAAGATAATCATAGGAAACAATATGATATATATCATGCCTTCTACCATTGTTACACGAATTGTAGCATTTCTATATCTTTTATTTGTTTTTCATCTCTTTCATTATATTGTATATAAAAATAAAATAAAAGGCACGGTGTTCATCCTTCAAAAGAACATCACCATTAAACTCATTTAAATAATAACCAGTTATTTAACTATTTATTACTATAAATGCATTACCAAATGGGCACCTTGATATGTTAAATTCGAACCTTTTGATCTTTCGACGCAGAAGTGAATCATTATGTAAGATTTTGTTTTGCATATGTTAGGTAAATGAGTAATATCACAAACAAACAAATTTAAAATAATGTTTGGCTCGTTCTCTAGTAATTTTTATCATCAATTCCTCAAATTTCATTCATCTTATTTTGATCATCAAACTTTATTTTGTAATAAAACTAATCCCCAACTTATAAAATTGTAGGAAAAAAATTCTCTTAAGTCAATTGGCTAATTAGTATGATGATCAGACATTCATATAAGTTGAACTCAAATAAAACATTTAATTATATATTTTAAAAATAAATAAAAAATAAAAAGAGAGAGGGGACAAAGGGATGTTGAAATTATTTATAATTTGTACTGAAATAAAAATATTTATTAAAATAATATAATTATTTATTTTAAAAATAAAATCTAGAAAAAAATGAAAGAGAAAGAAGGATCAATGGTGAGGTGTATTTAATAAATATTTTATTTTAGAGCATGATAGATTAAAGCTGCGCATCTAATAATAAAATATTTATTAAATACACATCAACATCCTTCTCTTTCTTTTTAATATTTTATATTTTTAAATAAACAATTATATATTATATCAATAAATATATTTTATTTTATCTATTTCGACTTATAAATAATTTTAACATCCTTCTACTCCCTCTGTCTTTTTTAAAATTTCATTATTTTTAAATAAATAATTATATATTATTTTTAATAAATATAAAATATTTTATTGGAGTCTAACTTATATGAATGCTACATCAGCATCTTAGCCAATAAATAAACTTGAATTATTGCACCTTAAAATGAAATAGAGTGAAAGTTAAAAAATTAATGATAAAGATTACTCGCCAGAGTGGTCCAACAAATAGCAAAACTGTAATAAAACCGAACGAGAAGGTCATTCGCAAAACGGTTGTAGCGTCTTTCCCACGTCGGCCGCGTAGACGAAAATATTACAAAGAAGACCCCCAAATGTACAAATGCCGCCCTCCCTCTCTTTCTCACTGCACCACACGGGCGGCCGAAACGGAGACGAAAAAAAAAGACGTATCAGCGTTTTCTACTTTTTCTTCTGCTACGTAGCAGCGGAGAGAGAGAGTAAGAAAAGCGAGCGATTTCGAAAACGAGGGGAGATAGAGGAGAAAAAAAAGGGAGCAATTCCTTGTTTCCTCTCTCTCCTCTCCCGAATCCCTCGCGCTCGCGCTCGCGCCCAAAACCTAGTGACAAACCCCTCATCCTCCTCCCCGATCGCGGTTTCCTCGTCGTTGCGGTCGTTGTCCGGCATGTCTTAAGCCCCTTTGCCAGCTCTCCAACCGTCTTCTCGACTGTAAGCTTTGTTACGCCCTAGTGCTTGATCTTTATCACCCCCTTTAGGCGAATGTTACTAGCTTTCCTTTTTAACTTTTATCTTCTGGGATTACTGTACTGGGAGTCGATGGTAGAGGTTCGGTCTTCCGGTTGATTATGTTAAATAGTTGTGGGGCTGGTTGCTTTGTCTTCGAACTTGTTCTTTGGGAGGTGAATTTATGGGTTTGTGGCTGAATTGTGTGTTGCGAATGGTGTATTGATGGTTGTGGAGGAGGGAGAGGTTTCAGAATAATCTATCTTTGCATTCGACTTAAAGTTTTGGTTTTGTTTGTTGGTATATTTGATGTGGTTTGGGATGATGCATTGTGTGCCTTCTCTGGGAAATAAGCTCTGATTGTAGGGCATGTGTCTGATTGAGTCTCTAGTATGATGTCCAATTGGTGGTAGTTGGAGCAATCTCTGTGCGCTCCGTTGAATGTGTAGGCCTATGATGTTATTCAAGAAATCAAAGTTATTCGTATCGTGATGCTTGAGAATTCATATGTTGGAGTCTTTTAGATTGTAGTGAATTTGGATTGGAGAATGACCTTCTGTTTGTCCTTGCATAAAACAACTATTTTTGCTCTCTTTCTTATCTATTATTTTTATCCCATTTTCAGAAGTAAATTGTTGAGAGGTGTTTCAATGGCCTGGATGAGTCCTGATTCTAATAGCGGGAGTGAATGCAATGGTGCATTACCAGAGAACAATTTTGCCAATGGACAGAGGTCTTCGTCAGAGACTGGTTCTACCCAGCAACATACCTGGTTGATAAAAAAGAACTATGAAGAGAAGGATGCACTCTCGTATGCCAACATCCTTCGGACTCGAAACAAATTTTCTGATGCCCAAGTGTTGTATGAAAGTGTTCTGGAGAATGATAACATCAACGTTGAAGCTCTTATAGGCAAGGGTATCTGCCTTCAAATGCAGAACCTCTCACGTCAGGCATTCGATATCTTTGTGGAAGCAATTAAGCTGGATCCACAAAATGCATGTGCGCTAACTCACTGTGGTGTCATTTATAAGGATGAAGGTCACCTGTTGGAGGCTGCTGAGGTGCAAAATCTCTATCAAACTCAGGCTCAGCTTTGTGTTATTTTTTCATATGCTTCTTGGCATACTAGAAGCTTTTGCACTTATGAGGAATCCTAACACCATTGCCCGTGTTCTGGAATTGAGCAATGAGAGCCTTTGACAGTTTTGGTTTATACCTGGTCAAGTTTGAAATCTCTACTTGTTAGCTTTGTTGGAACTTATTCATTTATGTGCTGGCCAAATTTCACTGAGGAGTGGTTCCTAAATGAAAAGAAAAACTTTCCCTGAGGAGTGGTTCCTAAGCGAAGCCATCTGGAAATTTAGAGTAGTTCCTCTGTGTAGGTCCTGGAATGCTCACATTTGAACAGGCATATAAGTCTAAAATTTTGTTTGGGCAATGTTCCTTTTTTGCCATACAAACTGTGTTGGTCAAACTTCCTTTGGCTCATGCATCAGTATTGGGTTTAAGCTATATGTTTTGCAAGACACATGTGGATTGTAATTAATAAATTGTTTTCAGATATATAGCCTGTTTATTGTGCATAGAATGCCGATCATGGAATTCTCGGTTCTTGAAGTATGTGATTATGTGGCTACAGGCTGAATTGTATGAACTCTTGACTATCGCTTCTTTGCATGACGATGTAACTTGTGTGCTTTTACTCGTGGTTAACGAATTGATCTCATGGCTAGTTACATGTCATGTTATCGGTGTTAATATCTCACTTGTGGATGTAATGCTGCTGCTGCTGCATGCGATTTTTTTCTGCCCTAGTGACATTTGGAACTTTTTGTTTATGTTCCCGTCAAGTTGGGTTTGACACACCTACTATTTCCTTTTTGCACCATCTATTTTCTTGAGGTGTTTGTTGTCTTTTTGTACGAACCTATGATGTTGACGAGTTTAGTGTTGCATGTTAATCTAACATGAAATTCTTGCAGTCTTATCAAAAAGCTCTAAAAGCTGATCCTTCATACAAGCCTGCTGCAGAATGCCTCGCTATTGTTTTAACTGACATAGGAACGAGCTTAAAACTTGCTGGTAACACAGAAGAGGGAATTCAGAAGTATCGCGAAGCACTAAAAGTGGACAGTCATTATGCCGTGAGTTGAGATAACTTGTTCAATGTTCCTAGCAATTGTGATTCCTTTCTTGTTTACCTTGAAACAGTTGATTTTATTTATTGTTCTTTTCTCATTTCTGACTCATTTCTGACATAAGATGCTGCCGAGTCTTTCTGATTTTTTTATTTCTCTTACTTTGAGTAAGATTGTTTTTATTTTGCTTCTTAAATTTTTGAAATCAAGAACACGTTGAAGGTAATCTGAACAATAGATATTTTTTGAGGCTGGCAAGAATGTCTACCAAGTATGATAGGCATCCCAATTTTTATTGCTGAATGTTTATGAAGTTACAGCGCTGTCATATATACAAATTGCGAAATGGTTTCTTCTCTATTCTCATTTTCTGACCTTACAGCTTGCAATATAATATTTTCCACGTAAACATGATTCCTTTTAAAGAGACATGCAGCTTGTTGGAACCACATCACCCATAAAGAAAACCATGCATAGCAGACGTTTGCTTTGAGAGCCATGCCCTATAATATCTTGTTGTCTTACTTCCTGCACCTCCAAAAATTCTCAGCACAGGACACATCCAGCCACCGGCAACATGTTGCAGTTCAAATATCCTTAGCCACCATATATTCAAAGAATAGATGATTCATGTCTTCTCCCCCATGATCACATAATGCACATGACACATCTGCTGGTGGTTGCCAATACATTCTGTAGGTTTTGGTGAGTACTCGACCTCACCTTAATAACAATGTAAACAATTTTATCCGTAATGGTGCGGCAGTCTTCCATACGAGCCTTTAGTCAAGCCACAAATTTTATAGGGCGCCACATGCGGATACCTCTTGTGTTCTGTGTGGGGAGTCAGAGGAGGATGTCACGCGCCTTTTCTTCAGCTGCCGGGTATCACGTGCGTTATGGTCCCGGACGAGCGTACGGGTGGTGTTCCCTTGGCGGCGGCAGACTTCTGGCATATCATGAGAGGTCTTGGTAGATAGAGACTGAATTGGAGATCTCCTGAGGGCTGGTGCTTGGGCTATCTGGTTTCAACGCAACCGAGTCATTTTTTGTGGGGAGAGATGTCAGGTGGACAATATTGTACATCACATATTTTCTCTTCTTCGGGAGTGGGGTTTTGTCTAGCATCCTTTTGTCTCCCTTTTTCCGCTCTCCATTGGAGAGCGTTTCACTTGTATATGATGTTTTCTCTCGGTGATATGTATACACACGGATCAACGAAGCCCGGATAAAGGAGGAGGGTTGTGTTAGGCCTCGACAGCCAGCGTAAAACCCTGTCGAATCTCATGAACATGGATCAAGGGATAAGGCTTTGTTGTTGTTGTTGTTGATATATATACACACGGATGACAACCAAACTGGTGGTCATCCTTTTCCTTCTCAAAAAAAAAAAAATCGCCTTATCCTCAAGGCGGAGAAAAGAAAATTAGTAATAATATTCTGTAGGTGTAGTTGAAGCCTTCAAAATTAGTCTAACTCCATTTTAGGGCTAGAAGAGAACTTTTGAACTTATATGAAATTTCAACTTTTCTTCTTATGAAATGAGCTTTCCCTTGTGACGTAAAAGCTGATTTCTCTGATTGAATGTTGCTGCTTTGCTATTAGGATCTTCGAGGCTTTGAGAACAATTGATAAATATTGAAAATACAACTAAATATTCAACTATAAAAATAGAACATGATAACTATAATTAGTAGTAAAAGTGCAAAAATTTTAAACACAATTATTAATTTAATATTTGAGGTACATTTTGACATATTCTAGTTATATATACATGGACGGAAATCACAATCTTTGGTAGCCATCCTTTTTCTCCTTAAAAAAAAAAGAAAAAAAACTACTAATAACTTTGTTTATCCGAGATGACAAATCTCCATAATAAATAGTCCGCATGGAGTGGACCAAACTCCAATTATATAATTGATAAACACATTTCAAAAGGCTATCTTAAATCTAAAATCCATGCATGTATTTATAACATGCAAAGGTAGTTACTACAACTAAACTACTAATTAAAATTACCCACAATTTTTTAACTAACCCGCTAACTAATACAAAGTGGTATCTTATAAGTACACCCCTTCGAAAATTTCACCTTGTCCTTAGGGCAGAAAAAAAAGAATGAGCAATAATATTTTGCAGGTGTAGTTGAAGCCTCAAATTTAGTCAACTCCATCTTAGGGCGAGGAGAGAACTTTTGAATTTATATGAATTTTCAGCTTTTCTTCTTATGAAATGAACTTTCCCTTGAGATGTCTAAAGTTGATTTCTCCTGTATGAATGTTGCTTCTTTGTGCTTTGCTACTAGGATCTTTGAGGCTCTGATACCAATTGATAAAAAATGAAAATACTACTAAATATATGACTATAAAAATAGAAATAAGATAACTGTTATTAATAGTAGAAGTGCAAGAATCTTGAAAACAATTACTACTAATAACTTTGTCTATTTGAGATGACAAATCTCCATAATAAATAGTTTGTATGGAGTGAACCAAACTCCAATTACATAATTGATCAACACATTTCAAAGGCTGCCCTCAATCTAAAACCTATTCACATATTTATAACATGCAAAGGTAGTTATTATAATTATAACAAAACTACTAATATAAGTATCCACTATTTACTTAATCAGTCCACTAACTAATACAAAGTCGTAGCTTATCAAGTCCCCAGCCATCGAGCTGTTACAGTATCCAGGTGCAATTGTCTTGTGTCTCCCACATTGTTTCCTCACCCTCATAACTTCAGCCATTTTCTCAGTCCATGGAATCAGCTGTTTTTCTCGTTGAGCTGTCCACACGGTTTGACAAACTTGGAGGAGTTTCAGTATGATCTTTGCCCCCACTATTTGAAATTAATCAGCTACTTGATCAGGCCCCCTCAAGCAGGTCCATTTTGGTGAGCTTGGGTCAGGCTCGCTCGTCCATCTCTTAATGGGTTCCATATCAGCACCCTCTGATCTAGGAGAGCCATCAACAGTAGGGGTGGTTGTTTCTATTTGATCCAACTTGCTGTTTACATTGATTGCATGGAAACTCGGTAGTCCATCTCTCCATGGGTTCCATATCAGCCCCCTCTGATCTAGGAGAGCCATCACTGTTAGGGGTTGTTGTTTCCATATTTGTTCCAGCTTGACAAATTACCAGAAATTTGTTTTTTGTTTGATTCTAGCCTGCCGATTATCTCCTTTCATCGCAGAAGTAGATTGTGGAATCAGTGGGATGGTGATCGTGTCCAAATCCCGATGCGTGATCCCTCACCATATTTTTGTTTTGCCAAATCTGCGGACGGACCGGTGGCAATGGAAGTCACGGCGACCATGTCTTGGGGACAATTGATGCAAGCAGGGCATAGAAAAGCACCAGAAACAAAAGGTTTATTACTGGATTGATGATCACCTTTACCTGCACATTTTACGAGAGTCATATGTCGGGAAGGAGAGGTCAACAATCATTGCAAAGGACAAAACTATCTCCAATATGACCTCTCTATACCACAGATGAAGCAGATTCCAGCTTGGTTTATCAGGGTCGTCCTCCTCTGATGTGTCCTCCCTTGCGCTGACCAGCATTGCCAACTTATGATGGCACCATTCAAAAGTTCATTGGACCAACTGCAAGCTTTTGGTGTACAATCATAATGAATAATGTCTCAAATAGGCAAGAGATTTATACCAGCAGTATCATTTCACCATGATCACCTATTGCCTTTTTAATCATTTCAACAGTAAGTGTAGGGATCAGAGAAGACGCCACAGAACACTGAGTCAGATGTACCATATTCAGTTTCATAGCCGCCGGCTGTGGGGCCACGACCATTGGATTATCATTTTTCTGAACCTTGCTCCTCAATGTTGTACGTTGCGCTGCGGAGGGACATGTTGTCCGAATGTGCCCTGTTCCTTAGCATCTCAGACACCAGACTGGATCTCTGCAGTCACGTTGCAGGTGGTCCCAAGAATGACACCTGTCACATTATGGTTTACTTCCCTTTCTCTTTGAAAAGTATCTATGATCCCAAGGGTGTTGTTTGCCTTGGCAACGGCTACTAGCGCTTTCACCATTGACGGTAGCCATCCTTGCTGTCATCCCATTGATTGTCGAAGTGAGAGCTGACATTTCACAGTTTGCCATCCGCCTGTGTCTTCTTCTCCTCCTCGTGGTGGTGTCTTCATGTGGCACCAATGAGAGGGGGATCTCCCATCTACGGATGATGTTTGTACCGACGAATGAAGATCTCTCACATTCACTTCTCCTCTATCACTCATCCTCCCTCAGTACTCGACCCCGTAATAGATATTTAAAACATAGTGTTTACTTAAATTTCATCCAAGTCCATCATATGAATTTCCATTGATGTGATAAAAGAAAGTCGGTAATAGTATTTCTATTCTTTTTGGTCAAAACACATCAGGTTGGACAACGGA
Source organism: Pontederia crassipes (assembly GCA_030549335.1). Lineage (NCBI taxonomy): Eukaryota > Viridiplantae > Streptophyta > Magnoliopsida > Commelinales > Pontederiaceae > Pontederia > Pontederia crassipes. The sequence goes on from CM060190.1 coordinate 47,340,505, forward strand.
GAACATATGTGTAAGTAATCTTTCCTTTTTCTTGCAGCCTGCATATTACAACCTTGGGGTTGTTTACTCTGAGATGGCACAATACGAATTGGCACTTAGTTGCTACGAGAAGGCTGCCCTAGAGAGGCCACTATATGCAGAAGCATACTGCAATATGGGTGTCATATATAAGAATCGAGGGAACTTGGAAGCTGCAATTGCATGCTATGAAAGGTATTTCTAATGATTATTGTTTCTATGATATCAATCATTGTCGATTTTATATCCTGAACATGCTGCTATGCATAGATGCTTGACTGTATCGCCAAACTTTGAGATTTCAAAAAATAACATGGCCATAGCTTTGACGGACTTGGGAACAAAGGTCAGCGTTCAATTGTCGTTCATTTATTTTAATTAGTATTTAATTGATTCTATTTGTTTTATCAATATAATCGGACTTCTTTATTCATGAGTAAAGTTTGATGATCTAAAATCCCGAGGTAAATATGTCATCTACAACAGATTGTATCATATTTATTTTTATGTGATAAGAGCTGCAGGGATAACTTTAGCCAATGTTTTAGGTCAGGTTTTGCTACATTATGCTAATTAATTGTATAACTGTGGAATCCAACACACAAGCTTGAGTCCAGTCGATTCCTCAATTTGTTATGTTTAAATTTGCAATTTCAAAGTTTTTAACTAGTGAATCTTTTGGCCATAAAATTCCTTAGAATAAATTGAAAGTTTGTAACAGAAAGATTGCTAAAGAAGTTTTATGCAGTTATAACTCACATTCTTATTTTGCCTGAAAAGATGACATCACAGCTATCTGGAAAAAGATCACTTTTTTCTTTGTTTTAAACCACTGCAAGATTTGATCAGGCTGAACTTTAGTTGGGATTGCATATTGACCAACTAGGGAAATGAAAAAAAAATGCTCATCATCTTTCATGCTTTTCCTATTTCTGGTATCTTCACTATATGTATATATAGTGTGTTAATACATATATGTTATGTTTTCATCTTAAGACATGTTCTGCACTCGGCCATGCCATTGCTATGGTGCTTCTTGTCGCAAAATTCCTATGAAATATTGATACAAAATGGATGGCCATCCAGTCTATAGTCATTCTTTCCCCCAACTTAAAAAAAGTCCCTATGAAATAATCTTGTGATGTGGACGGTTTCTGTTCTTGTGGACATGTTTTGCATAATTGTTAGTGTCTCCTTATATTCTATAGTTTATTCTTTTGTATATTTGCTATCTAGTTGTTGCCTCCTTTTGTACATATTGAGACAACAAGGAATTCTTGTTTTAAACACGGAATACCTTTTTTTTTAATGAAGACATGGATGACTTTGGCCATTGTTTTCTTTTTTTTTTTGATTTTTTGACCTCCAATTGACTGCCATAACTACATTAGCAAGAAATTGTACCTTTTCTAATATCATGCATATAACTGAACAGATAAGCATTTGCATCTTGTATTCCTCTTAAAAAAACTACTTCTTCTACTTCAGTCTTGTTGACAGCTATTTTCAGTAGTCTACATGTAACTTCAGATTGCCTTGCTAATCTTCACGAATGATGGTCTATCTTTTTCCCTTCAGAAAATGAAGTAACCTTATCCTCTGAAGTGTAGTGACCTCAGATATTTCTCTATTATTACTGTGCAAGCCAAATAGCATTACGAGATATTGTTGTTTTTCCTAGATATCGGGTTTGTAAAAATTAATGTTTTCATTTTATTGTTCTGTGATAAGGGCATGAAGGAACTTCGCAAATGCTTTATTTGCTTCAGTGAAGAAATTTATTTAATTATGCTTATGAATATGATGTACAAATTGTTGTATGTCCCTGTCCTTTTCAATTTGTTAAGGGTACTTATGCATTACAACAGTTTCTTGGAACAAATTTTTTGCTGTCACCTTCATGGTTATATATGGTTTTCTGTACTTGAACAGCACAACATTCTTGTTGGTAACTCTATTATAGAAATTTTTCAGGTAAAACTTGAGGGCGACATCAATAAAGGTGTGGAATACTATAAAAAAGCTTTATTCTACAATTGGCATTATGCTGATGCATTATACAACCTTGGTGTTGCATATGGTGAAATGCTGAAATTTGACATGGTTAGTGTATATTTGATCTGTTTGCTAATAACTTCTATATGTGCACATAAGAGCTTTTGTGCTCCGATCATAGTTATTGTCTAGTTTCACTAACTCCGATTCCAGAATTTGCATAGCCTATGATCTCTGGTTTCCATATTTTTGAAATGTTAAATTATGCACTGTTTCTGCAATCTTGCATAATGATTCCTGCAGGCCATTGTATTTTATGAACTTGCATTACACTTCAATCCTCATTGTGCGGAAGCTTGCAACAACCTAGGAGTTATTTACAAGGATAAAGATAACCTTGACAAAGCGGTGGAATGTTATCAGGTAAAACCAATTTTATTGCCTCTTCAAGTTAAGATTCTTCTTCATAGTTTTATAATGCTGTAGTTGGGGAGTATTTTGAGATATGACATTGACTTCTCACCAATATATTCTAGATGGCTTTATCAATTAAACCAAATTTCTCTCAGTCACTAAACAATCTGGGCGTCGTTTATACTGTTCAGGTAATTTAAAACCTATCCTGTAAACTAAAGAAATCTGTTCCCTTTTTGTAAGTGAAGTGTGCTCTTCTTGTGTGCAGGGTAAAATGGATGCTGCATCCAGTATGATTGAAAAAGCCATTGCCGCAAATCCTACATATGCGGAAGCATACAATAACTTGGGTAACTACCTTTGTGCCGTAAATGGCCTTTTAATATATGGTTTTGGATGATTAATATTTTGGTTAATCATCATTTTTCCCCTAAAAAAAAGGGTAACTTACTGATTAAAATTATCTTGTTCATTCTTCGATGATTTTCTATTTTGCTTGGGTCTTTTGACAATGTTTATCTGCCTTTTTTTTGTTATTCATATTTGACAGATGCCAGTACATATGCACCTAAGATAACTGCGTTCCATTTAGTCGAGAAACAAAAAAACCAATCAATTGGTTAATAATGATTTAAATCTGTGATCTCTAAGACTGCCAACTAAGCATTTAGATGTGATTTCGCATTCTTCAACCTAGTACTTTCAGTTGTCGTTAGCTTGATATCTTGTGTAACACAAATGCTAACTGCTCGTCAGTAAGTCAAGTAATAACACATGCTAGAAATTCTCGCTCTTTCGCATTTTTACAATCAAGCTCGCACTTAAGAAATGAAAGAGGACTGTCAACACATTACACATATGTCAACCCCTAGCTGAACTGTGCCTCTAATGCTAGAAGTGAGCTTTGAAAGGATTCACTGTTGATAGGTCAATATCCATGCTATATGCCCGTTGCCATACCTCAACAATTATGGAAAATTTCTGGTCAATTGTTGATAGGGGTGCTGCTAAGGCTGTCTCGGCTTGATTGATTTCTGGTCTCCATTGAAGCTGCTGGAAAATTTCCACTTGTGGAGGTCCAGGCATTTGACCGCCCTTTCTCGATCCACTTGCCGATTCTCTGGAAATCCTTAGTGGACAGGCCTGTTGGCACGTACTTCATGTTTGAGTGTGCCCAGCTGCTGGAACCAGGTTTCCATCTTGAGGTAATCTCGCAGTGGCAATCTTTTCCTAATATTGGCTCTGCATCAGCGACTCTTGCTGGTCGTCTGGTCTTGCTGCGGACCTTCTTACGGAATTCCAGAAAGAAAACAATTGCAAACCGTGAGCAAAGGCGCTCTGCGGCACTTAAGCTTACTCATGAGCTTGATTGATAAGAGGAGAGTAGGTGTCTCTCTCCTGCTGAAATAAAACTGGGGAAAGATCAGCTGCAAACTGTGCAGGAGGAAGACAAGAAAGATGTGTTCACCTGGTGGCAATGCTCTCGCCGACGTGGCTGATGGAGGGGCTATTTGGATGCAGCGAAATGACACTCTTTTTCGTGGTGGGCGTACCTATGTTGACATCATCAGGAATCATGTGATGGCCATTTTTGGAGATTGTTAATGTGCTGATCCCCCACTCTATTGTAGAAAAGAGCTAAGATGTATGATTTCGAAATTGCCTACGGATAGACTTTTTTGAGATGTCGGTTGAAATGTTAATTGTTTGAATGAAATGAATATTGTGTTTTAACACTAAAATTAAGGTGAAGCTTATGATTGTGATACAAAATCAAGAGGATGTTTCAAGGGAGTAGCTCTTTCTATTCCTTGAACCCTATGTTGACAACTTTGTAAAGTGGTCTTGGATTCCACGAAAATATGTTGAATGAGGTTTTATGTTTTGAAGTATGCTTCAAACACTGCTAAAAAATAAGATAGTTTGGTAAAACTGAAATCTCTTAACATCATCTTTTAGTTCGGTAAGTTACACAAATATAAGGTTCTCAAAACTTGTCTTTATTAATTGAGCTGCATTATTTATTTTTTTTGCATCATTGCATTTTTGGGAGTCGTGGAAGGTTGGTTTCTTGTAGTGCTTTTTGTTTTCCTTGTTGACATTGGTTTCATATGGTGCTTGAGTTGATCTGAAAAACTCCGCCCATGTTTTATAGCTGGTCCCAAGCCCGGATAAAAGAGGAGGGTTGTGTTAGGCTCCGACAGCCAGCGTAAAACCCTGTCGAATCTTATAAACATGGATCAATGAATGGCGTCGTATGATCCATGTAGCCGACCCCACCTAGTGGGATAAGGCTTTGTTGTTGTTGTTGTTAATGTGCTGATCCCTGTTTTTCTCTGCTTTTTGTTTGTATTCCGGATGCTGGGTTTCTTCAGACCCGTTCGTTTTTAGTTTTTCTGTAATTTTTCCTAAAATTAATGAAACTCTGGACGACCACTACCTTGCTGGTTGTCCTTTCCCGTTTCAAAATAAAAAAAAACACAAATGCTAACTTGGATCACAGAAATCTTTAAACTCATCCGGTAAGTTTTTTCTTTTTTCTGAGGGAAGAAAGGATGGCCACCAAGAGGTGTGGCTGTCATCCAAGTGTATACTTCTCCTTTCACTTGATCATTGAAAAATACTTCTAGAGAACTAAGAAACCTTCATCCCCTTCAAAACAACTAAACCTTAGTGCTCCATGTATCAGAAAGTTTCATCAGACACATCTTAGTAGTGGTTTGAAAGGATCAGATGGTTTCAGAAGGAATTTGATAAAAAAAGTATGGTGTTAGGGAAAGCGGAAGGGTTTTGCGGCGTTTGGTCCCTCCAAATTAAATTTAACCAAATTGAATGATTTTTTTTTTTGAGAAGGGAAAGGATGACCACCAGTTTGGTTGTCATCCATGTATATATATCATGAAGAAGAGAACAACATGTACAAGAGTGAAGCTCTCCAGTGGAGAGCAGCAAAAGTAGATCAAAAGACACTAGTCAAAACCCCAATCTCGAAGAAGAGAAAACATGTGATATACAATCTTATCCACCTGACATCTCTCCCCACAAAAAATGACTCGGTTGCGCTGAAGCCAAATGGCCCAGGCACCGGCCAGAAAAGTCGCCATCGGAGATCTCCAATCCAGTCTCGGTCTACGAAGTCCCCTTACAGTATGCCAAAAAACCTCTGCTGTTAGGGGCACGCCTCCCATGCTGCTTGTGCTGGACCAGACCTCCCGCGAAACTCGGCAAGTGAAAAAGAGGTGGGCGACATCCTCCTCAAGCTCTCCGCATAGAACACAAGAGGTATCAGCTTGCGGCGCCCACCGTGCCCTGTATACTCTGGTGAGAATTCACTCCCGCCGTAAAAGCCAAGCAAAGACCTTGACTTTCAGCGGCATACGTGAACGCCAGATGAGTCTACAATCAGCTCGAAGGTCCTCAGAGTTGGTGGTGGCTGGAAGAAGATGGAGGTAGATGCTGCGTGCCGAGAAGGAGTCAGATACCCATCTCCAGCCATCCGTCTACGTCGGCTGTGGACGAAAAGGAGCGAGCCTCTGATGTAGAGCTAGTAGATCTGAAATCCGCTGATCAGAAAGGGGGGACCCAAACAAGGGGGTCCACGAGCCAGTCCCCAAGTCCTAGCACTGAGCCACTGATGCGTCAGGATGAGTTGCTAAGGCATGTAGCCGCGGAAAGGAGTTTGCAAGAGGCCCCCGGGTAGCCACTCATGTCGCCAAAAAGAAAATATCTCCCCAGAGCCAAGCGAAGGAGTCATAAAAGGCTGCACCTGTGGGAAGAGAGCCGCCACCCCCTTCCAGAAGGAAGAAGCACCACGGGGTACGGTAGGCCTAGAGGCCCATGATAAATCCTGGTCATAGCATGTGAAGAAAACCTCCCTCCATAAGCTGTCATGGGGGCCCATAATCCGACCCACCCATCGGGCAAGGAGTGCCCAGTTTGTGCATCTGAGGTCTCGGACGCCCAAACCGCCCTGTGAGGTGGGCCTGCAAATGGACGACCAGGCCACCAAGTGAACCCGACGCGCGGGGCTGCATCCCTGCCAGAAGAACCTGCATCTCAAGGAGTCAATCCGTGATAATACCTGTGCAGGCATGCGGAGCACTGACTATGTCGGAAGGGATGAAAGGACGGATCGGAGCAGAACCAGGCGACCTCCGCTGGAAAGGAGGTGAGAATCCACCTCCTAGAAGAAATATGGCGGTTTGAAAGAGGGAGTCCAAGGTAGGTAATAGGTAGGTCTCCCACTGGGGTACGCAACTCAGCCGCGCAGCGCAATGCCTCCTCCTTCACCATGCTGAAAGGGACGAAAGAAGATTTGACATGGTTGATATCAAGGCCGGAAGTCATGCCAAAAAGCTCCACCAGAATGGCCACCCGTCTGGCCTCCGTCTTCGATCCCACAATGAAAAAAATAGTGTCGTCCGCGTACTGTAGCAAAGGCACAAGCCCACCGGCGAAGCCTCGAAAGGCTGGCCAAGCATGCCTCCTGAGTGGATCTGGCGAGGCCATCAACCGCCAACGTGAATAACATGGGTGCGAGGGGACACCCCTGCCGAACGCCGCGTTGTGGCTGCACCCAGCCTCCCGCCATTGACTCGTTGACCAAGAGCGAGAAAGAAGCTGTGGTAATACATCGCTTCATCCATGCAATCCAGGTCGCTGGGAAACCGGTCGCCGGGAAACCGGTCACCGGGAAACCTCTCACCTGAAGAAACCTTCCATGAGAGAGAATCATAAACTTTGGAGAAGTCGACCTTCCAGAGAAAGGCCCGATGACTACTGCGTCTCCACTGCGCCAGTATCTTCGAGGCTATAGAATAGCTGTCCGTGATAGATCTGCCATGGATGAATAAAAAGGGTTTGTTCTTTCTTCTAATTCTGCTGTTCTGTATACACATTTTTTAAATAACTGGTGTTCTGCAAAGGTAAATGGTGCTCTTTACTTTAATTTATCCTTTTGCAGTACATGTTTTGTGTTTGTATCCAAGCCCGTGAATGGATATTTTCCCCAAGCATTACAAGTATCCCCCACCTCTTGCTCTCACACTCTTCCATTTGCTAATTGCCAAATAAAGCATAATCATTCTGACTAATTCAACCTCGAAGACTGTCGTCTGAAGGAACTTAGTGGGGAATTTCATGCATAAATTAGTAACCCCTCTTCAAGAAAAAAAAGTAGCCGACTTTTGTTGTGCTGTCTCACATAGAAAAACAGAAATTGAGTGTTGCTACATGTATACTTTTCTTTATTTCTAGAGCTTCTACCAAAGCAAACTGCAAAGCCCTTTTTTTGAGAAAAGAATGATGGATGCCAAATTATGGGCATCATCCAATTTGTATCAAAACTATATTTGGAGAATTTACAAGTGTGTAGGTGTGAGAAGACACCCAAAAATAAAAGGGGGTGTACAATGCTAATGCCACCCACTGATGCGGTGACCACAGTCAGTGCTTATCCAAAATTGCATTCTCTAAGCAAAAAGGAAATGTGTCAAACTATGTTTTCTACATGACACCGCGCCCTGCTACAACCATATAGCCTAGATGTCCGCCAAAAAACTTACTAATAGAAGTTGCCAACCTTGGCTCTTGTGCCTACCTAGTCCCCTCAATGACCCTTAGAAAGGCGTCAACAAGTTGAACCCTATGAGACGTGGTTGCCTTCAAACTCCCCCGGCAACAAGACAATCGAAGAATAGATGGGTAATGTCCTCTTGCTCCTTCTGTATAGAGTGGAGGAGAAATCGGTGTTGGGTGCTCATCTTGCCCTGTACACCCTAGTGAGTAGTCTCTCTCGACTCATGAGCCAAGTGAAAATTTAAAATTTGGGTGGCGTGCGAGACCTCCAAATCAGCTTGCAGTCCATGCAAAGGCTCTCTGGATTGGGAAACAAAGGTAGATGTGGGTCGAGATCAGAGTCAAGTCCACCCATCTAGTCGAAAGTGAGAGATCCTCGTGCAAAGCTAGCAACTCTGTGATATGTCGACCTGAGAGAGAATATGATCGCCATCCAAAGAGGGCAGTAAGGGTGGTGACTGGTGATAACATCATGGTGAAGCAGGTTCAGCGGAATTCCGTGAAGATGGACGCAACAGGCCAACGAGAAAAGAAGTCCGGTGGCACTGTGCACCTCCAATCATGACCGGCATGCAATGCTACCTGCTGGCTGCAGTGGTATGACGGCGGGGTATCTGCAGGCCTGGGATGAAGCGAAGAAGAAAAATAACTCGATTGTGCTGAGAGGTGGAAGCTCCGTTTTCCCGGTTCCTGCCAGACATTCTTTTGAATCGCCTTTAGGCTAGATGCGCCGTGGGAGGTCTCGCCGGCCAGACAAGATCGGAGGAACTCAATGTTTCGAAGTATTGTCGGTGACTAGGGAGGTTTCACACCATATTCTGGAGGCACCAATGGTGGACTAGGTAGTCTGTACTCTGTAGATTCGCTTGTAGGCATCTGGGCCATCTTCCCTGATACAGGTGGTCGATGTGGCGGCAGGAGCAAACAGGAGAACTGACGGCGCCCCTCCAACCTGCAGTGAAAGCACTTAAGTAGGTTGGCACATTCCTTGACTAGATGATCATGGCTGCCGCACTTGAAACATAGCGTCTCCTTGGGCCTGCTATATCTTGAGGTGAAGCCCAACCATCCATCACTCAGCTGCAGTGTTCACTTCTTCATGGCTGTGAATGGGGAACAAGCAGAGGTTGGGGTGTGGAGAGGGAAGAGGCAAGGTGGGCAACACCAGCAGGGGGTAGGAGACATGAGGGGAGGAGCAGGTGGGGAAAAGGGACAGGGGAGAGGGGAAGAGGGGAGAAAGCGGGTGTTGGTGAGATGGGTCGGTGAGGTGATGCCGGGGCAGGTTTTGGGTGACACCAGCAGGGGACAAGAGAGACGAGTGAAGGAGCGGGTAGGAAAGAGGAGCAGGGGTGGCACAGTCAGGGGAAGAGGGGAGAAATCAGGTGTTGGTGGCATTGTCGGGGAGAGAGAGATGGGTCAGTGGGGTGGTCAGGGGAGACGGCTGGAGTAGGAGTGGTGGCGTGGGGGAAGGCTCCCGGTGACACCAGCAAGTGTGGGGGGAGCGCCGGTTTAGGTGGGTTGCAGGGAGGAGGGGGGAGAAGATGGGAGCAGGGGTGTCACCGGCAGTGGCAGGAGCAGGGGCATTGCTGGCGGTGGCTGGAGCAGGGCTGTTGCAATGGAGGGGAGGAGATGAGAACGAGCATGGGTGGCATCGCGGGCAGTGGTACCACCACGGTGGAGCCCCCGGCGATGGGAACTGTGCCCTAGCGATGTTGCAGGAGGGGGTGTCACACACTGTTTCCGTATGTGTCACACGGGAGTTTGTTGATTTGAACTGTTTTTTCTTCTTTTATCTCTCATTTTGTTGCTTTGATGCATGATTACATGTACCAAAATCATTGTGTATGTGAGATGTTTGATCACAACCTGTGTGAATTTCCTTAACCTTGGGATAAGTTCAATAACGCCATTGTGGCATATACAGGAGTCCTTTACAGAGATGCAGGTAATATTTCTCTGGCCATAGAGGCGTATGAGAGATGTCTTCAAATTGATCTTGATTCACGGAATGCGGGTCAGGTACCTTTCATCCTTTGACCTTCTTTGTGATGTATTTTGTATTAAAATAATAAGAGATGTAGTATAGCCTAAACTTCAGAATTTTAGTCTTCTGAGTTGGTTAAAGATATGGTGTCTGGTTTCAATTTACCTACTCAAATTGGCATCGGGAAATCGATGCATTAGTAGTACATTCATCGGTATGGCATTAGCCTGGTTACATTGTATATATTGATGCGACAGGCAACCTGTCTGGAAAGAAATGCATTTAGTTGTTTTAAGTTTTCTTGAATTGCTTTTTGTCACGTGGGTACCAGAATTAAGTTATTGGTACATTCTTGGATTAACCAATAGACTTGTTTACGTGTCAATGTTTTCTTTTGCTACTTGGTTTGTTATCTAACATTGATCACTTATTTCCTATCATACTTAATTCTTCAATTTGGGAATCTTGCCATTTGTCTTGTTGATGTTTTTTCTTGGTAATATATGCCTACGTTCTGGCTTTTAAATATTATGTTGGTAATAAAGCTCAACTGAAACTGTGTTCACATTATCCACCATGCATTTTCTGTCAAGCTGCGAATAAAATGAAGTCATGGGAAAATTCTTTTATTATGAAATGTCTGTCGTTATGTTAGCTCCTATCCTGTTGGAGTTCCAATACATGCCTTTTGGGCTTCTCCTTTAATCCTTGAAGTTTTTGACAAGAGGTTCTTTCATGCTGACATAAGGATTCAGAATCATATGATCATTGAGATGCTAAAAATAGGAACAAAAATCTTCTTGCAGAATCGATTGCTCGCAATGAACTACATTGATGAGGGTCTGGATGATAAACTCTTTGAGGCCCATAGGTAGCAATAGTTCTTACCCATTAAATTTTGTCACTTTTTTTTTCTGAAAGATTACTAGAATAAATTCTAAAAGAAAAAAATTACTCGAGAAGAGGTTTTTTGGTAGCTGATATCTTGTGGAATTTTCATATACAAATGCATGGCTTTTTGTGTTATATTTTCCTCTCGAGATCCTGTTGCACTTATGTTAAGAATATCTTTTTCTTTACATGTTGAAGTACTATCTTTTATTGATACTATCTTTTGTGGCATGTTTGGACTGAATTTGCAGGGTTGGCGACATCATCTTTCCATGTATTTTCTTTATGGCTATCTATATTTGCCAATACCTTGTAAACCATGTCTTCTTCATAGTTTTTGGAATCCTGTTTATTTTTTCCTGAGATAACAACTAACAAGAGGAATTGTACATCATGTTTCTTTTCTTCAGGAGTGGGGTTTTGGATAGTTGATGTACGCCTCTTTCTTTTTGCCGTGCTCCTCTTGAGTGCTCACATTTTGACCATTTCACAGTTATACCACAAACTTGGGTAGCCAACCTTTTTCCTCTCCCCAAAAAAAAAACTAACAAGAGAAACACCCAACTATGATATAAATCTTTATTTTCTATCTTTTACTGAATGGACGGCTGGTCCTGTGATCTGTTCCAAAGGTCTACGACATGATGATTTATTTGCCCAAATCCTCCTTGATGGAGAAATGGACATATGCAAATTGTTTACCTCTGAATGAAGATTACTGTCATTTGATTATGTGAACTATGATCAAATTGTTTTATTTATTGCATAATGATCCATTTGATTGAGTTGCTCTTGAGTATGATGAGAATTTAATTTGACTACAAATAAGCTGGAATCCTTCATGTTGAGGGTGGGAGTTAGGATGAAGAAGGGGAAAAAACTGGAAGTAGGATGAAATTCTGTTATCGTTGGCAGTGAATAATAAATGTGGCCACCGTGTGGGCAATTTGGCTTCAGCGGAACTGCATGATTTTTGGGAGAGAACGATGCTATGTAGAGAACATTGTACACCATATATAATTTTTGCATTGAGAGTGAGGTTTTGGATAACATCATGTTTTTTCTTTTTCCTTTTGGGGTAACTATGCTCGTCGTAGTACTCCGTTAGGCACTTGTACATTCATATTTTGATTTAATACATATAGATGACTACCAAACTTTAGTCATAATTTCCTCTCTCAAACTGCAATAAAATAATAATAATAATAATAAGTGATATTCAGCTTGTGATAAAACAAAGAAGAGAATGGAAAACCATGCAACTCTTTCTCTTGTTGTCTAACTTATTCAATTTTGTATGACAGTTCAGAGTTGTCTTCTATGTGATTTTGTTGGGGTATTTGTTGTGACCTCATGGTTAAATTGCCATAGCAGCAGTTTTGTGGAACATGAGATAGCGACTTGAACATAATATCTTGAGCATATTGGCATCAGTCTATTTAATGAATCAACTCCCTTGGAAGGTGCTATTTTGCACATTTTTGTTAAAATATTTTGTGCAAATGGAGCTCACACTCGGTGCCAATCTAATTAGCCACATGAAAGTTAAATCTGTTGCACTGCTCCACAAGACATATATGTGCTATTTTATTTTCATTTTAAGCTATGACCACCAATGTTATCAAAATCGCGAGTTGACTTGTAGAATCGGACGAAACTCCGCCGAGGAATCACATGCTGGCTCGTAAAAATTGGTGCACATGGCGTCCAGCTGAGTTCAGCAAAAAACTTTTTTTCTTTACCTAAGTTCTGTGTCACGATGCCCTAATCACTTAAGCCCCCAATCCAAACACAACCAACCAATCCTTCTTCAAGGCGCTTTGTTTGCTGCTCCACCAGACTATTTAGATAAGCTTGTTTTGTGTTGTATCATTTTAACTTATATTTTAATATTTTAGACTAATAATTAAATTTATGCCTTAGGAATGATATATGCAATTATTCTAGACTAATTATTTTTACTTTATTTAGTTTTTATAAATTTAACATATTGACCTTTTTAGTTAATACAACAACAACAACAACAAATCCTTATCCCACTAGGTGAGGCGGCTACATGGATCATACGACGCTATTCGTTGATCCATGTTCATGCGATTCGACAGGGTTTTACGCTGGCTGTCGGGGCCTAACACAACCCTCCTCCTTTATCCGGGCTTGGGACCGGCTATAAAACATAGGCGGAGTTACCTTTTCAGTTAATCTCATACAAAATAAATAATATAAATGTTTAAAATAAAAAAAATTGTTGAATCGTACGTATCGTGTTACGATCTCACGATTTGTGTATACCTCAGCTTTCCGTGTCAAGTTCAATTTACGAGTTTGACAACAGTGATGAGCACAAAAGTAATCCAATTCACCTATTTGTTTTTTGTTGTAATACAAGCTCACTATGGTACTTCTAGTTCTAATGTAGCTAATGCTTTCAACTGCTTGAGAAAATGGTCTCCCACATGCAAAAAAATGTTTTAATGTTTTCCCTGAGTGTAGTTTGAACATGGTATACTCATTACGAAGAAGTTCCTCTTTTGCCAGGGAATGGGGAAGGCGGTTTATGAAGCTTTATCCGCGGCACACCAGTTGGGATAATCCTAAAGATTTAGATCGCCCATTAGTAATTGGATATGTATCACCCGATTATTTTACACACTCCGTATCTTATTTCATTGAAGCACCTCTTTCACACCATGACTACACAAATTTCAAAGTGGTTGTATATTCTGCAGTTGTGAAGGTAGAATTTCTTTTCTTTCTGCTCTATTATAAGTTTCTGTTCTTGGTTAAATTGGTCTTTCATCTCCATGAATCATTGATGTTATGGTTGAATAAAGTTAAATATTCTTGTTATATTCTCTGTGATGGTTCATTGGAGAACATCAACAGGTTGCTGTTATACTTTCTTATGCATTGTACTTGTTTCCATTTATGCTCACTTGCAAGTTAATATGATCCTTTAGGCAGATGCAAAGACCATCAAATTCAAGGATAAGGTCATTAAAAAGGGTGGGATATGGAGAGATATATATGGTGTCGATGAGAAGAAAGTTGCCAGCATGGTTAGAGATGACAAAGTTGATATATTGGTGGAGCTTACGGGTCACACAGCCAACAACAAATTAGGAATGATGGCTTGCCGCCCTGCACCTATTCAGGTATAATTCCTGCGGGATTATATTCTGTTGCTTTTGGTGTCTCACGGTAATGTTGTAAGTGACACCAATTTATTTTGTGCATATCATGTTTTATTTCTTAACTGAATAAGGTTTTACTTACAGATCACTGGAAATTGATTAATGTATCACATTTTGTATTGCTTGTTCTTGATTAATTATGGTTATGGAATATCGTTTCCCCCTTTCTCATGTTCAGAACGTTCTTTTATTCATTTCCAAAAAAGACTTCCTCCAAGAGTTTTAAGTGACATCTTTTTGCCATATTTTTTTTATTGGTGATCCTATCCCTACATGGATCAAGAATTCATTGTAATTGTGATTTCACCGAGGAATGTGTTAATTATGGGAACAATTACCGCCCTCAGGAAAAAGGTTACTAGCTAGAACCTTCAGCAGCGGTGTAGATTGAGTTAAATTATGTTTGCCCATCCTTTATTTTTACTCTTATTCGACATCCAAAGATCATTCTTATGCCATGTATTTCATTTTCCTTCTCATTGTAAAGGTAGATAATTGATTTACCAAGTTTTTCTTTTTGAGAGGGAAGGTTATTTACCAAGTTAGAGATAGTATGTTTGTTCCTGACAACAGCAGATGCTGTCATGGCTCCTGCACAATTATTCTACAGTGAATTTCATTAAGCAACTGCTTATTTATTCACGTTTCACTATTCTCTATCTGTGTAGCTGGTTAAAAATCGCACCACCTTGTTTTCACCCGTCAGCTATACGTCGTTACCCATAATTGTCCACTAATGGAAATTAGATGGTTGGGTACACAATCTTATTGTGCTTTTGATTCAGCATTTGCATATTTGCATTCAGTTGTATGTTTTTTATCATTAAATACATATTTGCATAGTATTATTCATTTCATTTAATATAGCCTTTAAAGTTCACAGGACATTGTCTTTTGAGAAAAAAAAATTACCGATGACTGATTATTCTAACTTGACAGGATTTCCTATCCTTTATATTCCAACATAAAAAATTCACAGAAATTCATTCTTTTGTAGGCAACCTGGATTGGATATCCAAATACAACTGGCTTGCCAACAATTGACTACAGAATTACAGACCCCTATGCTGATCCACCTAATACAAGACAAAAGTAACGCTTTGTTTTTACTTCTCATTTGAAGGAGAAAGTTGATTTTATTGTCGTTATTTCTATATTGTATTTGCTTTAACGGATTCTATATCTTTGCATAAGTAAGAATTCTACTATTTTGCAGGCATGTCGAAGAATTAGTTCGTCTCCCTCAATGCTTTCTTTCTTATACTCCCTCTCCTGAAGCTGGGCATGTTTCTCCAACACCAGCACTTTCCAATGGCTTTATTACATTTGGAAGCTTTAATAATTTGGCTAAGGTAGTGTTTAGGCATTAGTTCTGTATTTTTGGATTACAGGAACATGCTCATCATATTTTATTTTTTCTTTTCGATAGATAACACCCAAAGTATTGCGAGTTTGGGCAAAGATACTATGCGCAGTTCCAAATTCCCGCCTTGTGGTGAAGTGTAAGCCCTTCTGTTCTGATGGTGTCAGACAAAAGTTTCTTTCAACACTTGAGCAGTTAGGATTGAAATCTTCACGCGTTGATCTATTGCCTCTCATTCTTCTCAACCATGATCATATGCAAGCCTACTCATTGATGGATATCAGGTGAGATCAACTTTGTGTTCTCTGTCATAAATGAGTAATATAAGTTGCTTTTTTGGGGTTCAGGGTAAAAGATGGTAGCCATCCAGCCCCAATGATATAAGAAAACAACTTACAAACTGAAGAAAAAAAGACTGAAGATAAAGCATTTTAAGGTGCATATTGCGAGTGCACACCCCAATCCCCAAAAAGTGCTTTAGCATGATGGACAATGTGTTCTAGAAAAAAAAAAATTAACAAACACATGTTGCTCCATTTTAAGAAGTGATGAGGCCAGTCTGAATTAGTTTCTAAATGACCCCTCTTAGCAAGAACATTTACTATCTCCTTAGTTCACATTAAGTGTCATATGATTAGAGTTTATCAAGAGCTGAGCAACTCTTTGTAATTGCAACAATACTTGTCCTTTAAACAGTTCAATCTTGGTATCTAGAACTTTGTTGATGGTGGATGATATCTTTGGTTATCATGGATAGTTTATTTGCTATTCACATTACTTGTCATTTAGACAGATTCTATTCTTGTTTGTATGATTGCAGTCCATAATTTCTCTCGTTTCTCAACGATCAAGGGTTCTATGGTTCTTGAGACTACATCTCCTCAAAAAAATGGTTCTTGAGACATTTTTTCCTCTTAAAATGTGAAGAAATAACTTGACTTTTGTTGATCTAGAAAGATGATATGTCATTGCCTACAGATTATGGAACCAACTAAACTGTTTCAGAACCGTCAAAAGATAAATGTCAAGGTTGACTTGAGTAGGACACAAATGGACAAATCACATCCTTTAGGTTTTCATTATGTGATATATAATCATTTCTCCTTAGGTCGTGGCATCCTTAAATTACAATGTACACCAATTTGGTTCGCATGACCCAAAACTGACTTATGGTGTTTCACTAGTGCAATGCACCAGCCATATTTTTCCAGAGCTGAATCAGATATCAATGTCAGGTTCTGCTACTCTTAACTACACAGAGATTTCCTTGGCCAATGCTGCAGGGTCCGAAATTGGAAGTTGGCTACTGTAGTTTCTTGAGCTGGTTTAGTGGGGAAGAACACCTTCAAAGGGTGTTGTACCATTGCCAAAAGTTTTTTGGTTGTCGAAAAGAATGAGTCATTTGTATAAATATGTGTGCTGACCCTTGAAATTAAGAAACTTCCTTGATCTCCATGTCCTTTGCTGTTCTACTTTTTTTAAACTGAAATCCTTTCTTCCTACTGCTAATGTAGCATCACAAATTTATAATTTATGGTCCTAGAGGTTTGAACCCTTGACCATTTCTCCTGAAGTTTCATAATGAATGTTTTTTTTAAATGATTCATAATGAATGTTTGACCTCATTGAGGCTCTACAGGCATTAAGAATTAACCATACCATTTAGCTTTGTCTTATAAAGAATGTTTCTAAGGGTATAATGGGTTTCTATCTTTATTGTGTAGTACTTAAATTCACATAACCATAGAGTAGCAGCATATGCATTGTCAATATGGACTTGGCAGATGATTATACCATTCTTGTTATGTTTGTGTTTTATGTAGTCAATACTTGGCCACAATGTTTTCCGTTGTCTTCCATATATTTAAGCTACATTAACAATGACATCAAACCTTCAAAAAGCGGTGGCGTGGGTGAACAAAAAAAAGAACATAATACAGTCATTTTGCAATGTATCTTTGTGGATACAGAGTTTCAAGTTAAGTCAATAGACAATGTTGAGGAGTACATGGTAGAGTAATGGAAGATTGTTTGGTTGGTAATTTCTCGTTATCATTCTTTTACAGAGAAAGGATGACTACAAAACCTTTCGTAGTCATAACTCATACACATTGTATTTAAGTCACAAATAATGGAAATTACAAGTGTGTATGGAAAAGTAACAATTAAGAGGTCGGCAAAAGAGGACACTTGAGTGGGTTTGGATACCCACAGAAAGTTACGTTATTCCATTCTCCTAAAGCAAGAGATGTGATGTACAATATTTTCTCTGCAGTACCTCTCACCTTCAAGAATGGTGCCTTAAGGCCAATTTCTCATTATGTTTGATATTCTACAAGTTTAAGGGGTTTAATAGCATTGGTATTTTTAGACAGTTTTATGTACGTTTATAACTGAATCATTTTATATTTTAAAAAAACAGTCATTTTGTGCGCATACAGTGATTCTTATTAGTTTGTTCCTCTGATGATCTTATTACTGTGCTGATTGCCTATGAAGGAACTAAGGAAGTATGTGCTCTTTGATAATGTTTGCTAAATGGTTTAAAAATCAAGTTTAGTTATCTGACTATTAAGAGCTTGACAATTTGATAGCCATCATGTAGGCAGAGTCATAAGTATTGTTACATTTAAAAGTAAATTTGGATTAGTTTATCCTCTTTGAGTGCTTCTGTTGATATCAAGATAATTTAGGTACTTTGTGGATAACCATAAATAAATACTACACCAACTCTTTCTCTAAACCAATGTAAGATTATCTTAGGATTTGTTTTAGTCAGATTCACTTATTTTCCTTTTTTATGCCGAAATCTTAAATCCAGCTTCAAAAATAATATTCTCTGAGCTTCTTGAACTTCCATTATTTGCTTGTACTTTAAATTTGATTCCATTCTGACTTCTTTTATATAGCTTGGATACGTTTCCATATGCTGGGACAACCACCACGTTCGAGTCACTATTCATGGGGGTTCCATGTGTCACGATGGCAGGAGCTGTACATGCTCATAATGTTGGTGTTAGCCTCCTAACTAATGTCGGTATGTGGTTTTATCCTACACTTTTGGCCTTTTTCTTCATTATGTATGCTTTTCACTGGTTTCCGTTGCGTGCGTTGTGATCTGAATATGGATAAATGCTTTTGGACATGTTGCTTAGCTATTTGTGCTTGTCATATAAAGTAAAAAAAAATTGTTTTATGTTTTTGTGTTATATTCCTTCTTTTTCCTAGAGAATGATTAGATAAGTTAAAGTGTTGATAACTAGTTTAATGGCTGAAGATAATTTTAAAAATAAGCAGCTACATGTTTGTTAATAAAAAAAACTTATAAATTATTATTCTAGTCAAATGATAAAAAAGTCCTTAATATTATAATAGAGGAAACATGTGAAGAAAAGTTATGTATATTATAAAGACAAAATAGTATGATAAACTGATTAGCTTTTTTTCTCACACAAAATAAGTTGGAGTCCACCAACTTATATTTTCTGACTTATAAGCTGGGAAAATAAGTGCTTGTCAGTTCAGTTACCAAACAGGGAGAAAACTTTAAAATTGCTTATAATTTTTTTTATTGACTTATAAGCTTTAGCCAAACAGACCCTATGTTTATATTAATTGCCTAGAGATTAATGGATAGGATTTTCTTTCTATGACGGGTTTCCAAAAATTCCATTTTTGCGGATTTTTTTTCTGTCATCTCAAAGGGTAATTTTGAAAAGTCTATAAAAAAATTTACTATCCTCGGGGTACAAGATGAGCCAATCAATTATATTGGGAGGGGTCAAACTGTTTACCCTAGCTAAACCCTTGGGGTAACCCTTTTATACCCTATCTTATATCCAATAACCTAACTCTACACTGCCAAAATCACAAAGGATAGAATCACCATTAAAAAAACTACTCTCAGGGTACGAAAATGAGCCAATCCGTTATACTGGGAGCGGTCGAAATGTTTACCCCATCTTTTCCTTTTGAGTACAGCTAAACCCTGAGGATGGCCTTACCATTTTAGGTATAAGGCTTTTTGAACCAAACACTAAATATATTGTATGAATTAGCTCGTGCATATGATTTTGCTTTTCCTCGATATCTTACTGGACTTTTAATGTAGGCTTGCAGCGGTTGGTTGCCAAAACAGAAGATGAGTATTTCAAGTTAGCCGTGCAGCTTTCCTCTGATATTACTGCTCTGGGGGAACTAAGAATGACGTTGCGAGAATTGATGTTAAGGTCACCTGTATGTGATGGGTCAAAATTTACTCGGGGGCTAGAATCTGCATACAGAAACATGTGGCATAACTATTGTCGTGGTGATGTACCCGCCACGAGAAACATTGAGTCATTAAATAGACATCAGCCTCTCTCTGATAAGCTCATGGTGAAGTTCTCTGAGCCGAAAACAAATTATGGTTCGGAAGAAGCTCACCTGCCAACAGCTAATGGTGTTAGTTTAGGTCAGACCACAAGCTTGAGCGTTACCAAGCACGAAGCTAACGGGAAGTGCTAAGTTGAATATTTTGTCCAGGTAGGGTAGGACCTTCTTTCCTTCTTTCAAAGAAGCTGGGTTATTATATATCTTGGCGATGTTATACAGGAAGTATTTGACCATTGATTGGTCAGTGTATCGGGATGATTATTTAAACGTCTGGTTTTGATCGTCTTTGCATACTTATCAGAGTAAACAAGCTATATCAGAGAGAAGGCTGTTGCATGGTTTTTGTGGAGCGAGTGTGGTGTCATTGGGAGTGGCTTGGAAGCAGCCGATTCATGTCGCTAGTCGAATAATTGCTGCAGCATGGACTTTCAAAACCAAGAATCATTCATATATATATATATGCATTGTAAATTTAGTTGCAGAGTAGAGCTCTCAAGCATAAGTTATTCAAGTAATTCGAAACCCCGGCAATCAGCTTTCCTTGTGTTTAGAAAATTTAGAGTTGCGATATCTTAATTCTTCCGAGAATGTTAAAAGTTCTTTGTGCCTTTGGGTCATGCAATTCTACTGCAATACTAATGTTAAAGTAGCTCTCGAGTGTAGGAGTTATGAAAATTTTCGTTCGAGTTTTGTGGACTCGAATTGTGAATGTTGAAACTTGACTGATTGGTATTATACTTTTCATTTGAATTAACAAAGGCAGTTTTGACATTCTCTTCCCTATAGAATAAATTTTCACATTCTCGGGGGAGACAAACTAGGGCCATATTCAAAGAAAAAGGGAAAAGAAAAAACAAATGAGTGGATTAATATGAGATTAATTTAGAGATTGTGTATAACTCAATTTAATGGATTTTAAAGACGCGTTTGTAACAAATAAATAGTCACGCGCACTACTAAGGTAACAGTTTATTATCTTTAGGCTAATAAAAAAATAAATTTTTATCGAATGATATACAAATGTACATGGGCATAACCGAGCCATGAGCAGGGCGAAGGCAGCACCATTATTATAGCAGGCCAAAATCTCAACTTTCTTATAATTCGAGGATTAATAACCCAAAAGGATCAATAGGATGATGAGGCAATTAATTCATAAAATGGGTTGTCAAATCTTTGCTTTACATGTATCGCTTCATATTAAACACTAAGCCAAAAAGCAGCCATGCGCTGTAAGGTATGAATTGGCTAGTGGAACTGGTTCAGTTCATGGATCAGACCGAAGTCGGTAACTGGACTAACTGCCTCAACAAATTCCTTCATTTCTTAAAAAGAAATTGAACAAAGGGCTGTAGAATCAATTTAGCATAATAATCACCAACTTATTTGCGATTAGGTGAAACCATTAGGTAAATTTTATATTTCCTTGGTCTTTCTGTCCAAGGAAGCATCTTTTTCGTCATTTGATTAGTTTTGTATGGAAACATAAAAAATCAAATCATCATTGAATCAAAAGAAAATGTTAGAATTTATCTTGCACTTCATATTTGAAGCTAAGTTTATTCATTGCACATGTATTGTGTTACTCGATTATAATATTTTAATCCATTTTTGGAACTTAATTTTAACATTAATTAATTAACCAAAAGAAAATTTTAATCATTATCTAAATCTAATATTTGAAGCTCAAATGAAAGGCTTCTTAGAATTCGTCTTGTTATTTTTTGACATTTAAATTTAACATTTTTTTACTATAGTAATAGATGAATCCATAAACTGTGAGTTTGTAATTTATATGTTTAAGTCAAATGATAGGCTTCATAGAATTTGTCTTGTTATTTTTCTATTTGAGTGTGTTAATAACATTATAGGTAAGTATATCAATTATTGATAAATATTTTGATGATTTAATACATGGGATTAATGCGCCAACATGACGCCTTCCGTTTCGTGTCTATGTAAACAGCCTCGATTTATCCCGTTTTATGTCCTTTTCTTTATCTCCATATGCTGGCAATGCCCTCGCTCCTCAACTCCCTTTCTCTTTTCGTTCACTAGGTACAAGATGGATATCCCTCTCTCCTTCTATTGTTGTTCAACAAGTATAGGTCTCCTCTCCTCTTGCCACCTCTTTCTTTTTTAACACCTCGAAGAAATTTTACTCATCTGCCACATAGTAATTATTACCTATCATCTCTTTTTTTTTGTACCCTACATATAATGCAGGAGCAAAACAACTTTAAACTATTCTTTAACAATATGAGAAAGCAACATTTACTTTATGATTGTTCTTTCATAATAATTCTCCAAAAACTAATTAACTTTCAAATCACTTTATATCAGTTCTAATAAGTCAGTACCCATGTGCATCTTACATCACTACGAACATCGTTGTTGCTCACGTCTACATCCTTATCTATCGGTTCATTTATCCGTGGGATTCAAACATAAGAAAATAAAATTTTCATAAGTATAAAATACTTAGTACATAAAATAATATATATGGATAAGAAAATTTAATGCAAATAAGAAAGCTTTCAGTATGATAAAATAATTTTATCAATTCTGTTTGATTCTTTTTTGTTCTTTTCTCTTTTTGATTCAGTTCGATTCAATTCAATTCTTTTCTGTTCTTCACTATGTTTTTTTAAACAATTCCTAAAATATCTATATGTGTTGTCCTAATGTGAACTCGACTTATTTTATTATCGTCATTCTTGACACTTTCATGTAGGGACAAAGTGGATCAAATCAAGACCAAAAGTACGATAGTGATAGACTCAGTAAAGTGGAGTTGGGCTATTAATACCCACGATTATGATTAGGGTGGTAAGATTATTAATAACCACATTCATTTTTTCTATTTTATTCATTTAATTCCAAATTTTTAGGAATAATTATATTTAGGAGAGATAAAATAAAAAAGATAGGGATAAAGTTTGTTTAGGATTCGGGATAAAGATAAAATAATTATGTTTAGGATTCGGGATAAAGAAAAGATAGGGATAGAGATAAAATAAGGGATTAAGGATTGTGTGGACTGTGGACCAGATCCACATATATGGACCACCATTGATCTATAGATCAATGGTAGTAATAAATTTGTAATAAACTCATTTTAAAAAGTGTTTATCAAGGATCACAATTGATTTATAAATCACTGGTGGGTCCACATATGTGGATCTATTTTGGGTCCTCATATTCCTTAAATTCATAAAATAATTATGTTTAGGATTAGGGATAAAGTTTGTTGAAGAATTGAATTAGGACTCCTAAGTATGTTGAAATTAGGAGTTCTAAAGATAAAAATATTTAGAAAATAAAATAAATTATTATTTTAAATCCAAAAATCAAGAAATGGTGATATTACTTATTTATTTAATTTTCAAAATAAAATAATAATAGAATATTATTTTATCTTTTAAATATTTTGGACATAAACTCTAATCTTAACTCTCATTAGAAGCCCCTTATATTCTAAATTTATGTTTATATTCAAATTCAATTTTAAAAATCTTATTATCATTTCAATTCTTAATCTAGCTAATTAGAAATTATCTTTTCCTATATCTTTTCTAATAACACTTTTATTCTCATTCAAACTTTTCTTATCTTATCTTTTCCTCTTCTCTTATTCTTTCTCTAGTTATGCTTTTAGTTCTTTTCAAACTTTACATTTATTTAAGAATTTTTAATTTTTGGATTTATTTCAATTACAAAACTTAATTTCTAATTGAAAAAATGGGTGTTACATTATTACTCCTTAAAAAATCTTCCTCGAATTTTCTTGTGTAGTAATTTATCACATTAACTTCTTATGGTTAATCAAATCAATGATTAGTGCATGTATTACTCTCTTAGGGCTTGTCTACTTAACTTTATGGATCAACTTTTGATCTAGAGTAGTGTCTTTCTTAAAAATGATAATAAATTGTCAAATCAAAATTTACTTAACTTACTTTGAATGACGTGGTAGTTGTTCATGATGTTTTGCACATGGACCTTCAACCATCTTGAACCTAAGGAAGATGTAGGACTTTAGCTCTAATACCAATTATAACGCACCAAAATTTTACCCTCCTGTCACGTAGTAATTGGATTTTTTTGGGGCTACATTACCTATCATCTCTTCTTCTTGGGTCTTACTTGCGTATAATGCATAAGCAAAACAACTTTAAACTATCCTTTAACAGAGTGTGAAAGCGACATTTACTTTTTAATTATTCTTTCATAATAGTCTCCTAAAGGCTAACTAACTTTCAAATAACTTCATATCAATTAATTATAAAGAGTTGTAATGACTCAGTACCCATGTGCATATTATATCACAACGAACATCGTTGCTGCCCATGCCTGCATCCTTATATATCAGTTCATCTATCAATGGGATTTAGACACATGAAAATAGATTTTCTATAAGTACAAAATACTCAGTACATATGATAATACAAATGGATAAAAAAACTTAATGCAATAGGCAAGCTTTCAATGTGATAAAACAATTCTATTAATTTAGTTCAGTCCTTTCTATTCTTTTCGATTCGGTTCAATTCTATTCTTTTTTGCTCTTTCACTATGTCTTCTTCTTTAAATAATTCGTAAAATATTTATATGTGTTGTCCTAATGTGAATCCGACTTACTTTATTATGAGCATTTATGGCACTTTCATGTCATGGTGGATCAAACCAGGACCAAAAGTAGGACAATGACAAGCTAATAAAGAGGTGTAAGGCTATTAATATCCACAATTATGATTAGGATGGTAGGGCTATTAATACCCATATTCACTTTTCCTATACGATTCAATTCGATTACAATAAGTGATTTACATCTTTTATCTATTGACCTGATTTAACATCCTTACTGTTATCTGTTAATCATTATTAACACAAGGGTAAAAATGTGGAATAATCATTGCACATCATAACAAACAAAATAAAACATCATATGTTCTGGAAATTCAGGCCGAGTACCTTGAAATCGGGTTGGGTTATGGTTGGACTCGGTCCACACTCATCGAGACTTAAGTCGAGTTCTCAGTGTCATGTTCTCCACTTTTCCTTGGTAGAACTCAGGCCAGGTCCAAGATGGCTCAGGCCAAATATTGACATCATCATCATGCAAGGTGATGTTTGATTACCCGGGCTAGGTATGAAGCCAACGTGGGTCGGGTCGTCGAAAAGGAATTTGGATGCATGAACTCGATCGATCGGACCGGGCTGCTAAAATTTGGATCGAGTTCCCTCTGAATTTGGGTCAGTGTAAAGTCGCGCTAAGTTTCTATTCTATAAATGAATTTAGCCTAGGTTCATCATTACGGGGGCCGGGGTATTTTCCAAAACTTTGGCCTATCATAACTTTCGATATGATACTTGTTTCGACATAAAATGTATATGAAACTATTCATGAGACATAGGAGAACGTATATCGATCCTAACTCATCCATCATCTTAACTATTTCATTAAAAAAATGTATACAAAAGTAAATTTGAAATCTCACGTACCTTGACCGTTTCTAACTATCTGAAACTTTAGATTTTGAGTGCATTTTTCAGTGAGATCCGACGACGGCTAACCACGAGTCGATCATCCTTTGGCAGAGGGTTGAACCACGAGCAAGACCCCCTGCCAAGCAGTCGCACACGTGCTTCGAGGAGGAAGAAAATATAGCCCAAAGATGAAGGAAAAATCTTAAATAGAAAAGGGAGAAAGATGTCTTGGAAGAAATTTCTAAAATCCTATTTATAGAGGAAAGTTTATGAACATTCTTGACCAATGTGTGATATTGTTCACTTTGCGTTTTGGTCTGAACGATTTTATCAAAATGCGTCACACTTAGTGAAGGACACATTCTCATATATATCCCGCATCTCTCCCATGATTTATGCATATGAGACTAATTTAAGCCATGCATCATGCATCTTTCTCCTCTTAGGGAACTCAATGTCCTCGTTGAATGATCTCACTCCATCATGCACAGAGGTCCACACGGAGTGGCTCCAACTCACCTCTATACTCAACATGATACTGTCCGCTCTGCCCCCACCCTGGGCCTACGATTTTTTAATGCGTCACACCTTATCAAAGCCATGTTCTCATATATAACTAACATCTCTTCCATGACTTATGCATGTGGGACTAATCCAAGACATGTCTCTTGCATCCTTCCTTCCTAGAGGACTCAACATTTTCATTGAGCGATTGCATCTCACAATGCACAGAAGTCCACGCGAATAGCTTTGATACTACATGTAACATTTCTAACCAGCGTGTGATATTATCTGCTTTGGACCTTGACCCGCATGGTTTTATCAAAACACGTCACAACTGGTGAAAGACATATTCTCATATATACCCAGCATCTCTCACGCCACTTATGCATATGAGACTAATCCGAGACATGTCTCATGTATTCTTCTTTCCTTAGGGTTATACCTATAACAATACTCTCAAATTCTAATCTAATTAATTAGAACTCCTATCCATACTTCCTATGTATAATTTATCTTTTATTTTCCATGAATTTTCAAATTTAACTACATAATTAATATCACTATTTCCAAAGATTTTCGAACTTAAAATAATAATTTATTATTATTTTATTTCATGAATATTTTATCTTTAGAACTCTTAATTTCAACCTACTTAGGAGTCCTAATTCAATTCTTCAACAAACTTTATCCCTAATTCTCTTCTAAGTATTTTTTTCTTTTTTCTCTCTCTCTTAAACATAATTATTCCTGAAAATTTGGAATTAAATAAATTCTTATCTTTTAATTTATGAAATAAAATAATAAAATAAATATTATTTTATATTTTATATATTTTGGACATAAAACTCTTATCTTAATTCTCATTAGAAATCCCTTATATTTCAAACTTCTGGTTAGATTCAAATTCAATTTTGAATTTGTAATCTTATTGTAATTTCAATTCATAATGTAATTAGGAATTATCTTTTCCTATTTCTTATCTAATCACACTTTTATTCTCCTTCAAACTTATCTTATCTTATCATATCTTTTCCTCTTCTCTTCTCCTTTCTCTAACTATACTTTTATTTCTTTTTAAACTTTACTTTTCTTTAACAAATCCTAAAATTTGAATTTATTTTAATTATGAAAATTAATTTTTTATTTTAAAAAAATTGGGGTGTTACACACTCTCTCTTCTTCCCTTTGTCTTTCTCCTAACTCTCCCTTTCTGCCTCTTTCTCCCTCTCTGTCCTTCGCTCCTTCCCTTCCTACCTCTCACTCTACTTTTCCACCTCTCTATCTCTTTCCCAGTTCTTTCCCAGCTTAATGTCTCTCACTCTCGCTTTTCATCTTTTTAATCGTCACAAGAGGTCGCAGGATAATCATTGATGGCACTTGTCTTTTCTCTTCCGTCTACGAGAATGTGAGATCTCTATTTCTCTCATATGTACGAGGATGCGAGAGGATCATGACAATTGAAATCGACAAGGATAAATTGAGGTCATTTATAATGTGACGCATGGATGTGGAACAAGAGGCACGATGTAGGCACATTAATCCTTAATATTATATATAATCATTAATTCAACCATTCATATTAAAAGCTTTGATTATGCTGACTTGGAAGTCTTTTTTTTTATCGCTCAGGTATTACAACACTACTCATAACAACAATCATTTGTCATTTTCTCAAGTCATTTCAATATGTTAACGACAAGGAATTTAGATCCTTCTTTCAGAAGTAATGATCCCATGATGAGAATAATGATAATTTGAGATAAAGACTAGATAGAAGATATCTAAATTTGACAAGAACTAACATCTTACTCCCCTTTTCAACAACATAATGAATTAATCAACATTTATGTACTAACTATAAACTTGAATGGTTGGGCATAATAAATAACAATTACGCTAATTTGATAATCAAGCTTGTACTTTTTGGCATGAGCCTATATCCTCATGGGCATAACTAAATATTCTCAAACAAGAATAATCCATAAGTGAATCCAACTAAAGTCCTTGTGTATTTTCCACTTGATGGCCGCACAAGGATTGATTAACCAAATGACAAGTGAGATTGGGCTAGTCCTACTTGGCCAAGTCACAAAAGGATGTGAGATATACATTTGGTCATGGCCTTGATTATTTGTGACCCTTGTTGACGAAATTATGTAGGCTAAAGCCCATAACACATAAAATCACATGACTAGATTGTTGAATACTCTAAAAGAGAAAGGGTGCAAGAGGCGCGCCTCTTGATCATTAAGTGCCTTATATGGACAAGTCAAGGGAGAGTTGGGTATGTATATGAATATGATCTTGATTAGGCATAGCGTATTTTGTTACATTCATGTAGGCTAAAATTAAAAAAGGACAATGTTTATTCAAAAGTCTTCTTAAGTTCTTGTAAAATTGGTAAACCTCGCTACCATAGAACTCAAGGCTATTCCTCATCAATAATATCTTGATGAACTTGTCAATATTCTTTTAGATCAAAGTCTTTAATTGCTATAGAGCACCAAATATTTTTCAAACTCCATGTTCTCTTTTAAAAAATATGCATGAGTTTATCTCAAAATATGTTCCATGTATATTAGCACTACTAAGAACCAGTTCTTCTACGAGGAATGTGAAAAAAAAATGATCAAAATACCTTCTTAATGAGTTATAGTACTGAAGAATTTTTTTTAATGAAAGTACTACAATCACACTTGCCCAATTTATCAACATATATTTTAGACAAGATGAGTTATAGTACTGAGAACCCATGAACAAATTGTTTAAATATGACCAAATATTAACTATCTCAACTGAGTATTACATGAATCAGAGGTAGGATATATTAATAGTGAAACAAATATAACATACTCATACTCTTACAATGACTGAAAACTCCTAATTTTGAAAACCTTATGACATGATGGTCCCATTATGGAGGTTAATTTGAACAATTTCAACATTGAGCATTACATGCACAAAGTCATTCCTTAAAATCACAATTTCATCATACATCTCATATATAGAAAATCAATTTCGATGAGAAGTCATACATTGAATGCATATATGTCCAAATTTCACTTGAAAATAATATCTCAATATTGATGCTGATAGCAATGATTAATAAAGCATAACCTATTTATTTGGCAACTTTTTTATTAGACTCATGACAACTTCTTTAATATGGGACAACAAATTTCATATTTCACTATGCCTATAATAGTACAAGGTCATGTATATGAATATGAACTATGAGATGTTTTTCTTGAATTTACTTATGGAACCACCTTGTCTAGTCTTCTTTTTAGCTTGGACTTTCTTGAAAGAAATACATAACAATAACAAAGTTGCAATATGATAAAAAGGAGACAAAATACATAACAATAACAAAGTTGGATTAACTTTCATGTTGATTTTGACTAAATTTATAATGTTGAAATAAATTTATGAAAATGTTTATTCATATAGGTAACTTCAAACATACATAGAGTATATGGGTATTTCATCGGTTTATTCAAAGTGTTCTCTGAAAGTTTCATCATAAAGAAATATTTTCAACATTAACTATGCATCAATAGAAGTCTTCTTTGCATATTATGATGTATTTCGTCTCTCTTATGAAGGTAAAACATGGAAATATCTTGTCTTTCAATGCAATTCCTATATAGGTTTTATAAATTTCAAAGGTTCAATAATAAACCATGTGATCTGACAGGATATTGAAGTTGATACTTCCTTACAGTATGAAAATTTGATGCCTAGGAGAATAAGAAATCTTAGGTAACAGAGAGTTGCCCTTAAGTATGATAGAATTGTGTCTAAGTTATTAATTATAAATGTTATAAACTTAAGTAACTAATTATGTCTATAAGAGAACAACTTTTTTATTATGGCATTTTAGGGTCAATTCTATAAGAAAGAAGTTGATTGCTATACTAATTTTTAGAGTTTTCTAAGGTTTGACATGAATTAAATCTAAACTATGAGAAATAATTGAATAGGATTGCTTAAGAAGGAGAAAATAGTAAGGCATAAGGATATGATAGATCAAATTGATTAGGGACAATATACTCTTATGAAAACTGCCTCATTTAATCTTCATAACCTTTGTGCCTTGACTTTCGAGGGCTAAATATGATTAACCTAAATTTCTTAGGGAAAAAGACGAGCCACTCTCTCAGGACGGCCCTTGGTATTCATATAAAAAAATTAGATAGCACCAGTATATTAATTTTCCACAACTCTCAAATTGACGATCATAAATCGATTACACATTAAGCCTGCTATTTCTTGGTTCACTATGTTTTCTTCTAATAATACAATCACCATCACGAGTAGATGTTGTAATGAGGTGCAAACAAATCATAAGATCATTAGCAATTTAGAAAAAAAAAATAGGAGGACTATATATCAAACTTATATAATAGCAACACTAAAATTGATAGACAAGGCGTAGTTCAAATTATGCAACATAGATAAAACTAAATCAGTTCAATAATATCCCTAGATCTAGCTAGTCAAATTAGCTGCTAAAATGCTTAGAAAATAACAACAAATTCAAAATCCAATATGCAATATGCAATGTCAACAGGAGTTTTTTTAAAAAAATCAAATGTATTTTTTTGTTACAAAGGAAGGTTCAAGAATTTGATACAAAAAATAAAGACTAAAACTAAAGGACACATAAGGTTCATGAACTTGACACTAGTGACATTCAAACTTATGACCTCTAGGTCTACGAGTAAAGCGTGCGCTATTATGTTACGCCCTTGTTC
Source organism: Pontederia crassipes (assembly GCA_030549335.1). NCBI lineage: Eukaryota > Viridiplantae > Streptophyta > Magnoliopsida > Commelinales > Pontederiaceae > Pontederia > Pontederia crassipes. The sequence continues at coordinate 47,371,066 of CM060190.1, forward strand.
TCAATTCAAATGCATTTAGGTTAGACTAAAAATAAAGAAATATCAAAATGCAAGCCTAATATCCATAAGTGTCTTAACTATGAAAACTAGACTTTCTCCTGAGTTAGTACCATTCCCTTCCAAATGCAACATCATTTTGATTTTTATCCTCTAGGATTTCCTACCTCATTTTCTTAGTTGACATCAGTCATTTCATCTCTTTCCTTAGAAAGATTTTTTCACGATGTAGGAAAAAGATTTTTCTTTAAAAGTTACGGTAGTTTGTCGAGTTAGGTAACACCAAGTTGCGGTCATATATGTATCTCCTATAGTAGTTCTCATCAAATTTTGACTCCATGGGCAAATAACTTACCTACATATCTATGCAATATATAATAACTTAAAGTTATGGATTTTTTTTATATCAAATTAAAATTTTGAAGAAAAATCAAAACATGTGGCATGTAAAGAACATCTAAAATATATAATCATATAATTAAAAATAAGAAGCTAAAGTCAAATGCATGATTTAGTATATCAAAATATTAAAATGATCCAGTATCGCCTCTTATCTATTTGCATTTGAGATAGGTCAAAAGTGATGATCTGTTGCATTTTTCGATAGAAGTACTGAGAGGATTTATAAAGATAATGTTTCATTCATGTCGCTATATCATTGGGCGTGAAGATATTTTCCTTTTTTATTGTCATCGTGAGTATATAAAAAGTGTTGTTGATTACTCAGTTCACACGGAAAATAATTATGTGCAATGATGACATATTTGGATTCTTGATCTGTCATCAAAATAGACTAATTTAGTGTTTGTACGAGTCGCATGTTTGATTGCTATGAATGAAACTCAAAATATAAATTTATTTTGGCAGCAAAAAGAAAATATGTGTTTTCTAGGTTTAATTATTTTTATAATCCCACTTATTGTTTTATGGCTTACCAATTATTTTCATGAAACATAGAGAAAGTCTTTGCTTTATGGCTTATCGAATACTACGATTCTAGATGCCTATTTCGAGTGAATGCTTTGGCAGAATAGTTACACTTACAGAAGTTTTAAAATTATTTTAAGAATATAATATTGATTACAAATGCTTAGGTTGTTCTTCCCTAACATAATATAAGAAGGACAAGGTTCATACTTGATGGACCTAATATAGAAACACATATTCAATTATGGCTATGCACGCTAATATATCTGTCTCTTAATACTTCTTCATATTAATCTAAAGTATATGTTTGTATGGACTAATTAAGACACTTGGTGTCTGTTTGCATACCTCATTTTTCAAGGAATAGAGCTCATTCCACAGTTTTGAATTATGAAATTGAAAATTTTTGGTTTTTCGTGTTTGAAAGAAAAAAAAAATTTGGCCCCTTTTCTAAAGGAAAAGGTTTTTCAATGGATAAAAAAATTAAGTGGGAAGCTCTATTTTTTTTTTTACCACCAAAAGCCTGTCATTCGTTGGAGTCTAATTTTTTTTCCCTTTTCTTCTACAATGTGGGGACCACCACCAAAAGCTCTCAGTCAACACTTAAAAATGAAATCAACTTTTTTCGAAATAATCACTTTTTGATTTTTGTAATCCTATAGAAATTTTGAAACTCAAATTTATATTCATTGGCTGCCAAACATGCCCTTAATTCGATTGAAAATAAAAGTATGAAGAAGCACAAAATGGTTGGGTTGAAGTTCATATTATAACTTAGGATCATGCCATTTGAAATGACACGAGAAGGCATCTATAATACCAGTTCCTCTACAACAAAGTTATATATATACACTTCTCTCAAAACTTTCTAGTTAAGATCACCTGCCTCGTCAATTGTCTCTTCTCTAAAAGGTATCATATTGACAACTATAAACCCACGAGCAACTCAAAAATTAAGCTTCCACAACTACTTAATTGTTGTAAAATGTCAACACCAGAAAAAGACGCACTGGTGAACAAGTAAAGTTGCATACAAATGAATGCGATTGGTGATCACTTACCAGCAATGCAGCAACTGCCCCCCTGCTCCCACAAACCTGCACCATCATGCTTCTCAACTTCTTCATAAATTGAAAGCGATCGAATTCTAAAAAACCTTACTCTCCCTCCCCACTAGCAATTCCTTAGTTGTCGGGATACCAGAAAGTTTTCATCATAGTTAATTGTCAACTTAAATTATACAACTATATATATACGCAAGTTCAACATGGAGGAGGCCATCCATCGCGCAACCTACAACAATCTCTACCACGTACTCCGAGCTCCCTTCTTTCGATAACACCATTTCCCTTTATCGGAGCAAGTAAAGCTCTCAGGATGAGCACCAGCGAAGCCCCAGCCACCGCCATCACCATCGAGGATTCCGGCGCCGAGCACGCCAGGGAGAGAGCTCCAGCTCCGCCGCCGGCTGCGCCTGCACCTGCACCTGCACCTGCTGGGCCTTCTGCAACAGCTCGGAAGACTCGCCTTCCTGTCATCTTCGGGAGGACCAAGGCCACGGGCGGAGGATACAGGAGAGGGGCCGCGTTCTTCGACTTCTTGTTCAGGCTCTTCGGCATAGCTGCCACCCTCACCGCCGCCATCGTCATGGGAACCACCGACGAGACCCTCCCTTTCTTCACCCAGTTCTTCCAGTTCCACGCCAACTACGCGGATCTCCCGGCGATGACGTGAGTGTTTTAAGTTAACTTGTTGCATGGCTTTTCTTGTACGAGGTTCGGAATTCGATCAGGTGTCGAGACAAATCAAACACTTCCGGCCTGTTGCAGGTTTTTCGTGGTTGCAAATGGGATAGTGGCAGGGTACCTCGCCCTGTCGCTGATTCTCTCCATCGTTTGCATGGTCCGGCCACATGCGACAGCGCCGAGGCTGCTCCTCTTTTTGTGCGATACTGTAAGCTACCGTTGCCCGATTGCTTCAAGGTAGAGTAGAGCTCGCGTGAAGTAATTAACTTCTTGGTTAACTTTACTGCGTACAGGTGATGCTTGCGCTGTTGACGGCTGCAGCGTCGTCTGCCACGGCGATCGTGTACTTGGCTCACAACGGGGACTCGGAGGCCAACTGGGTGGCCATCTGCCTGCGTTTCGACGGCTTCTGCCAGCGCATCAGCGGATCGGTCGTGGCGTCGTTCATTGGGGTGGTCTTCTTCATGGTCTTGGTCGTGACGTCTGCTCTCATCATGCGAAGAAGGCGTTGAGAAATGTATTTGCCTGCTCTTTCCCTGCGATCTTTCTCTCTCCTGCGTGCACGTGTATCATGGTCGTGGCCTTCGGTTTCTCTATTTTTCGTCGATGTGTAGACTTTCATGAGTGTCTTTTTTTTTCCTCTTTCTGGTAAAAGTCAATTACTTGTCTTTTAATTCTCGATGTAAAAGTCATATGTTGTACATCAAATGTGTCGTTGTACGTCACAAGAACTGGAAATGGTATACAATTCACCATATCTTGCATGCTTCAAATTCGAGAATATTTGAATCAGTGAATTAATTGTTAAAGAGGAATGAATTTGAGCCATATATTGATCCGATTTAAAATTGTCAGTATGTGAAAAGATACGAGATACATTTACGGGTGTTCACCGGGTCGACCTGAACCCGGAAATCCGACCCGACCCGACCCCTCGATGGTCGGGTCGGGTTTCACCGGGTCGACCTAAACTCGGAAATCTGACCCGACCCCCGACCCGACTAGACCCCCGACCCGTTGGGTCGGGTTCGAGTTGAAAAATTACAATCCGAGTTGACCCGATCCGACCTCATGACCCGATTGTTTTCTTTTTTTTTATTTAATTGTATAGTTTTATATCATTTAAAATTAAAAAAGTATGAAATAAACTATTTTAAATGTAGAAAAGTATATAGATATTTAAAATAATATTTTTTGTATTTTAAAACACTTTATTTTGTATTAAAAATAAAATAATAAATGTTTTTTATATTAAAAAATAAATATTTTTTTTAAAAAAAAGGGTGGTCGGGTTACCCGACCCAGCCCGGCCCGAGTCAAATTGGGTTGGGTCACAGCAAAAAAAAAGGGGGACCCGATCCGACCCGGCCAAGCTTGGCTAGGTCGAGTCGGGTTTGTTCACGGGTCGGGTCAAATCCGACCCGTGAACACCCTAGGTATATTGCAAGTAGAGATGAAAAAACGGACCGTGTCATGCCGTGCCCGTGCCAGTCAACCCGTGTTTGACCGTGCCGCGTGTCACGCCCTTACGCTTCGGATATGAAACACCAGACGTGCGGCTCGACGAACCCTGCTCGGTCGCCGATCAGCCCTCGTTTGGACGTGCCTTGGACCCCGGCCGTACACGCCCCGGATGCACAACGAAACACCCGCCCAGGAAGAAGAGAGGGAGGCTAAGAGTTTAGAGGAAAACTAGAGAATATTATTGAGCAATCTCAGATTGTCCAGGATGGTCTTACAAGCCTTGATTACATGTCCTTTTATAGTGCCCAAGAGAAACAACTCCTACTCTAAGTTAAGGACCTAATCCTATTAGGCATGCAAGCCCTTCTCTAGAAAAAACCTCCTTGGAGTAGGAGTAGAAATCCAACAACCTTGGAGTCTTAGAAGAATTCGGCCAGCACTCCTTCAAAGTCCATCTTGAAGGCAAACTGGTTAGGCCGCCCTCCTGGCGCCCTGCCATGTTCGGGGCGCGCCCCGGGTGCGTCCGCTGGGACAAGTCCTAGTCCTACTAGGACTAGGACTGTTTTCCTGTGGCCTCTCCCCATCTTCAGTCCTCCTATGATTAGGACTTCATCTCCAAGTGACCATCGATCCAGAAGGAAGCTCCGTCCGCGCCCAAGTCCTACTCGACCTAGGAGAGGTCCGAATTCCTATTCCTACTAGGAGTAGGAATCCTTCCGATCCTGCACTTCTCCACGCGCTCGTCCTCCTACTCACGATAGGAGTCCAAGTCTTCATCTCCAGAAGCTCCTCCCTCCTCGTCGGACCTTCGGAGTGTTGGACGACTCCTATTCCTACTAGGAGTAGGAATCGCCCCGGCCACGTCCGCCTCCTCGCGCGCATGGCCACGCCCGCTCGGGGCGCGCCCTTCAGTGGGCAGGAGTGACATCCTCCCCCACCGAAGTTGTTGCCATCCCCGGCAACTCCGGTGCGCCTCTTGAACTTGTCGGTGTGCTCATGTCGTTCACTAATCCACGTGTCTCCACTTCACGCCCAGAGTCTTCTGCATCCTCGTAGAATCTCTTCAGCATGCTCACGTGGAACACTGAATGGATCTGTCGCAGTTCTTTGGGAAGATCCACCTTGTAGGCCACCGTGCCTACTCGCTTGGTGATGACGAAGGGACCCTCGTACCTTCTCAACAACCCTTGGTGTAGGTTCCTAAGTGCTTTGAACTGACGTGTTCGTAACTTCACAAGAACCCTGTCTCCCACCTGGAACTCGACATGCCTCCGCTTCTGATCAGCGAACTTTTTCATTTTGCGCACCGCTTTATCCAAGATGGCCCTCGACGCCTCGAGGTTGTCCTGCCAACCACGCGCCACATGATACGCCGCCGGACACTTCCCCGCGTACCTGGCCGCCAGTCCCGCAGGTGTCACTGGCTGCCTCCCAGTGACGATCTCGAGCGCGCTTTGTTGCGTCGCCTCGCTCTTCTGCATGTTGTACGAAAATTGTGCAACGTCCAAGAGCTTTGCCCAATCCTCCTGATTGGCTGCAACAAAGTGCCTCAGGTAGATTTCCAGAAGATGGTTGGCCCGCTCCGTTTGGCCATCCGTCTGGGGGTGGAAAGCTGTCGAGAAGCGTAGCTCCGTCCCCAGGAGCCGGAAGAGCTCCCTCCAGAAGTGACCCGTGAACCTCGGATCACGATCACTGACGATGATCTCAAGTACGCCCCAGTATTTTACTACATGCTTGACAAACAAGCGGACGACCTCTTCCGCCGAGCAATGCTTTGGAGCCGGGATGAAGGTTCCATACTTTGAAAACTTGTCGATCACCACCATGATCGATCCCGCTCCCCCAGATTTAGGCAAGGCTGAGATGAAGTCCATAGTCACCATCTGCCATGGACGCTCCGGTACGGGCAAGGGTTCCAGCAACCCTGCCGACTTCTTCTGCTCAAGTTTGTCCTGCTGACATTTGAGACATGTCCTCACATATGCCTCGACATCCTTTGTCATCTGAGGCCAGAAGTAGGAGTTTTCAACCAACGCCAAGGTACGAGCCGCTCCCGGGTGGCCCGCCCACTTCGAGTCATGACAGTCCTTCAATATCGACCGTCGAAGACCCTCCCATCGTGGCACGTACAACCGACGTCCCACTGTGAACAACAGCCCATCTTCTGTCCAGAATCGTCGTGACTTGCCCTCCCCGACAAGTCGAAGCATCTCCAGAGCCTTAGGATCCTGCTTTAATCCCTCCCGGATATGATCCTTGAAGTCCATGCGGATGGCGCTTATCGTCGCAAGCTGCACCTTGCGACTTAGGGCATCAGCCACCACGTTGGTCCACCCCGTCTTATATTCTAAGACGTAATCGAACTCCGCCAAGAAGTCCTGCCATCGTGCCTGCTTCGGGCTCAGCTTCTTCTGATTCTGAAAGTAGGATGTTGCTACGTTGTCCGTCTTTACAACGAATGCGCTCCCAAGAAGATAATGCCTCCACGTGCGCAAGCAGTGCACCACCGCGATCATCTCCTTATCATGGACCGGATATCGTTGCTCGGCCTCGTTGAGCTTCCGGCTCTCGAAGGCCACTGGGTGTCCCTCCTGCATGAGGACACCACCCAATGCGAAGTCGGAAGCGTCCGTTTGCACCTCAAATGGCTTCCCGTAGTCGGGTAGACGCAAGCACGGCTCCTCCGCCACTGCGTTCTTCAGGCCTTCAAATGCCTTCACGCATTTCTCTGACCATACCCACTTCGCGTTCTTCTTCAGAAGGTCGGTGAGGGGCACAGTCCGTCGCGAGTATCCCTTGATGAACCTTCTGTAGTAGTTGGCGAGTCTCAAGAACGATCGCATCTCCGGAACGTTCGTTGGCGGCTCCCAGTCGAGAATAGCTTGGACCTTCCCCTTGTCCATGCTGATCTTCCCGACTTTAATATGGTGCCCAAGGAACATCACTTCCGGATGGGCGAACGAGCATTCCCCGAGCTCGTTCTCTCGCAGCAGCTTGAACACCTCCCCGGGATGCTCCATGTGCTCTGCGAGCTTCTTCGAGCATGCCACTATGTCGCCCAAGTGCACCACCACGCACTTGTCCAATAGTGGGTGAAAGATCTTGTTCATCCTTGACCCATCCTGCTTCCTCTGAAGTAGGACCGGCGCCCCACCGGGTGCCTTCGAGGATCCCATGAACTCAACTTTCAGCAACTCGCTCGGTTGTTTCCGAAGCTCCTCCAGCTCCGTAGGTGCCATGCGATACGGCCCCATAGCCGGAGGCTTCGCACCTGGCACCAGGTCGATGGCGTGATCGATATCTCGGCGAGGAGGAAGTCTGCTCGGCAGCTCTGGCGGCATTACATCCTTGTGCTGCTCCAGAAGCCTTTCCACTTCCTCTGGGACGCCTTGAACCTTGAGCCCGGTCTCGTTGAGCTTCAAGGCAGCCAAGTAGGTGACCTCCTTCCGACGTATGCCCTTATCAAGTTGCATCACCGAAAGCATCTTGGACTTCACGCTGGCCCTCGTCGTGGCAACTTCATGCGAAGCTTCCTGAGATAAAAGACGAATCCCCTCCTGGGAAAGTCTCACCTCACAGAATGCATCCATGAACTCCATGCCCAGGACGAACCGATGGTCGTCCATGTTGACGATCGTCATGGTGATCGCTCCTTCCCACTCCCCTACCTTCGCGTGGATATCCTTGGCCGTACCAAGGATTGGCTGGGAGGCCGCGTTCACGGTCTTGATCAGGCCTGGCTCCTTGACATACCGTATGCCAAGCCGTGCCGCTTCCCTTGAATCCATGAAGTTGTGCGTGGCTCCAGTATCAACCAGAGCAGTCGAAGTGTGACCATTCACTGCGACCTCCACGAACATCAGGCCCTTCGCGGTCTTCTTTACTTCCTTCGTCGGGAGCGTTGCGGCAGCAGTCGTCAGCGCCATTATAGACCCCATGTGTGCAGCGCCTTGCTCGGTGTCCACGGTAGATGCCATGGTCGAGAGCCCCTTCTTCGTGTCGCACTCCCTCGCGTAGTGCGGCCCTCCACAAAGGAAGCATCTGACCATCTTCTTGGCATCTCCCTTTGATGTCGTCGCCTTCTTCTCTAGTTTATCGTTCTTCTTGCCACCTGCTCGGGCTCCGTCCTTCTTGGACTTGCCCTGATCCTTAGCACCCGCGTCAGGATCCCGGTTTGCTGAAAACTCCACCAAAGCTTCAGCAACGACCAATGTCCGTTCATGGTCGTTATCCTCTGACGTCTCAACTCCTGAGCCGCCCATGGTTTCAACCCCCGCAGGAAGAAGAACAACCATGTCGACTCCTCCATGCTCCCGGGCATCTCCAACATAAGCGGTTGAAACTTTTCGATATATTCCTTCACGGAACCCGTTTGCTTGAGAGAGGTCAGCTTGTTCATAGCCACTTCTTGTGCATTGCCGGGGTAGAATTGCTTCTTCAATTCCACCTTGAAGTCTGCCCAAGACTCTATCGGAGTTTCGTCTCCTTCCTCCATCCGACGCCACCACAAGAGCGCACCATCCACCAGGTAGCGCACGGCCATGTCGATCTGGTCCTTCTCGACCACGATCTTGCTCGTCTTGAAACCCTTTTCAAGACACCAAAGAAAATCGTCGATGGTCGTCGCCTCCCGCGCACCATCATATTTCTTCTGTTCCGGTCCCAAGAACTTGGGCACCGGGGTCTTCGATCGTAGCCCTCCTGCATCAAAGAGAAGACCTTTGAGCAGCAACAAATCTGTCTCCATGGCCTTCCACCTTGCATCCATAGCCTCCTCTATGGCTGCAACGCGGCTGGACAGCTCCTGGTGTAAGGCTCCTCCTTGCTCCCGTGCCAAGCTGTGTTCTCCTGCCGCGGCTTCCAAGATACGGACCGCCTCGTCCGTTTCCTGAAGACTTCGTTCCAGCGCCTCCATATTCTTCTCAATATGGTTGCCGGGATCTCTGGACTTTGCTCGCGTATTCTTTTTCTTTTCCCCAACATCCGCACCTTGGACTCGACCCCGGGTCATGTCCTCAGCTTTCCATCGAACGGCCTTTGCTCAAAGCACCTTCTTCTCCTGACATAGTCGGAACCTAAGCTCTGATACCACGCTGTCACGTCCTTACGCTTCGGATATGAAACACCAGACGTGCGGCTCGACGAACCCTGCTCGGTCGCCGATCAGCCCTCGTTTGGACGTGCCTTGGACCCCGGCCGTACACGCCCCGGATGCACAACGAAACACCCGCCCAGGAAGAAGAGAGGGAGGCTAAGAGTTTAGAGGAAAACTAGAGAATATTATTGAGCAATCTCAGATTGTCCAGGATGGTCTTACAAGCCTTGATTACATGTCCTTTTATAGTGCCCAAGAGAAACAACTCCTAGTCTAAGTTAAGGACCTAATCCTATTAGGCATGCAAGCCCTTCTCTAGAAAAAACCTCCTTGGAGTAGGAGTAGAAATCCAACAACCTTGGAGTCCTAGAAGAATTCGGCCAGCACTCCTTCAAAGTCCATCTTGAAGGCAAACTAGTTAGGCCGCCCTCCTGGCGCCCTGCCATGTCCGGGGCGCGCCCCGGGTGCGCCCGCTGGGACAAGTCCTAGTCCTACTAGGACTAGGACTGTTTTCCTGTGGCCTCTTCCCATCTTCAGTCCTCCTATGATTAGGACTTCATCTCCAAGTGACCATCGATCCAGAAGGAAGCTCCGTCCGCGCCCAAGTCCTACTCGACCTAGGAGAGGTCCGAATTCCTATTCCTACTAGGAGTAGGAATCCTTCCGATCCTGCACTTCTCCACGCGCTCGTCCTCCTACTCACGATAGGAGTCCAAGTCTTCATCTCCAGAAGCTCCTCCCTCCTCGTCGGACCTTCGGAGTGTTGGACGACTCCTATTCCTACTAGGAGTAGGAATCGCCCCGGCCACGCCCGCCTCCTCGCGCGCATGGCCACGCCCGCTCGGGGCGCGCCCTTCAGTGGGCAGGAGTGACACGCGGGCCGTTTGTCGTGCAAAATGGACCGTTTTTTACCCCGACACGGTCTAGGCCCGGCCGGGCCGGGTCGTGCCGGGTCGGGCGGCCCATTATTTTTTCAATTTCAACTTTTTAAATAATAAAAAATTTAAATTATTATAGAATAGAGTATAATGACTAATGAGTATTATTATTTATTCTATAATATACAATTGATAATAACTATATAGTTAAAATTTCAAATACTTTAAGTCCTTAATTTATAATTATTAAGTAAATAAATTTGTAAAATGATTAATTGAGATTTGAGTAATAACTAATAAGTTATAACTTTATATATAAAAGTAATTGGTAAGTATTTAATAAATATATATTAGTAATTAATTGTATTCTAGTATTCTACCCAAAGTGAGAGCGAGAGTTTGAGAGAGAATATAATATATAGTACATTAGTACTATTGTACTACATTATATATAATTTATTGTATAATGCATAAGTAGTATAGATAATTAGGTACTTACTACTTAGGTAGTATACTACTATACTATAGATAATTAAGTACTAATTTATTATATAGTAAAAATAGTAATGGACATCGAGATTAACGTGGTTCGGCTATTTTAGCCTACGTCCACAGGAGTTTTAATATTTTATTATTATTGATTATTATGAAATAATCAATAAATGCAAAATTACAAAAAAATTAAAAATTACATCTTGTACAAACAATTATTTTATGAAGAATTATAAGCGGAGGAGACATCTGATTCATCATCATCTTCTATGTATGGTAATATGGATTCCTGACCTTGTGTTCGAGTATCTGCATCAAACCAATCTTTTAATAATATACAAACCTCCATCGACTTAGAGCTCATTCTATTTCTTCTCTCGTCCAAAATTCTGGAACCTGCAGAAAAACATTGTTTAGATGCCACTGTAGACATCGGAACAGCTAAAAGATCTCGAGCTAAGGCGGAGAGAATTGGATACGTATGACCATTTAATCTCTACCAGGTCAAGACATCAATTTCACTATTACATTCATTTGGACGTGATAAGTAATCTTGCAGTTCATTATACAAAGGGGCAGCTGAATTGGATGAACCTTCATCCGAGCCTCTTGATGTGCCCCCCCTAATAGAGGACATGAATCTAGAGAATGATCTATTATTGGAAGGTCTGTGTGCTATTGGTGGACGTGATGAAGATGCTTGCTCTCTACGTACACCAAATTTTATTTCATAAATATTATATAAGTTATTTATTATATTTTTGTAATCAAGATCTGGATTAATAAAATCATCAGTTTGCAATTCTGGATGACTTCTTATATATTGTTCGGAAAAATAATTCTTCATTTCTCTAGTGTACCATTTAGGACCGGATCCTTTAAATTTAGGATCCATCATCATTGCTAAAATTCCTATGAGAGGCAAATTATTCCAATATTCTAAAAATTTTGATTCCATCAAATAAATTATTTCAGAAAAATCATTTGATAATTCACATTTTTCATTAAATGAACTTATCATTTCATGAAGTTGATTAATTATTAAATGTGAAGTAGGAGAATAAATGGCAGATAACTCTAAAGTAGTATTATAAAAAAACTTGTAACAATTCCATAACTGCATTAGCAACATCCCATTCTGAATCATTAATTCGAGCTGCTGGACATTGCATCACAGTTAAAATATAATTATCGAGTGCATATCTAAATGGAATACATAATTTAAGCATGTCGTAAGTACTATTCCATCTCGTAGACACATCAGTGTTTAATTTTCTATAAGGAATATTATAACGATGACAAATTTCTTTAAATGTTTGTCTCCTAGGTCCAGAGTGACGTAGATTTACAATAACTGCTCTAAGAGTTTCAAGTACTCTAACAACTACCTTTAATCCTTTTTTAACACACAAATTAATAATATGAAATGCACATCTTTGATGAAAAAGAATTTCATTTAAAGGAGGATTTAATCTTTGAATTAAAAATTGTGCAGCGGAATTATTAGCACTTGCATTGTCAAGAGTAAGACATAAACTTTTCTCTTTAAGACAATATTCGTTAATTACTTTTTCTATCACATTGGCAATTTGCAAATCATTATGAGGATGCTCAATTTCTTTAAACGCAATAATTCTTTTTTGCACTACCCAATTTGTATCAATCCAATGAACTATGACACATAAGAAACCATCACCATTTAAAGAAGTTCATATGTCACTAGTCAAACTATACATGAATTTAGAATCTAAAAAATAATTAATTAGTTCATTTTTCTTCTTACGATATAATTTAATCGAATCTTCTTTAACAGTTTTTCTACTAACATTTCGAAAGGCACCTTGTACATAATTTTGTTGATAATATAAAAATTTTTCATCTTCAGCAAATGTGTAATGCATTTCTACATGTATAACATATCTTGCTAAACCTTCACGCATATTTTATTGATTATAAGCAAATAAAGAGCTCCCGACAGTACCACGACCGGGTGTAACTAGTTGAGTCTGTTGCATAATTGACCCGCTAAAAATTGTTCCCTAGTAGTTATAGGATGTGATTCTAAATGTCATTTTAAACTACATGTGCCCGAAGAAGAGGCGGCAGCATAACTAGCCTTGCAAATTTTATACATAGCTTTATCTTTTTTTGGATCATTTTCATCTATAATTTTTTCAAAATAATTCCAAACTTCACTAGTTAACTTTGATGTTTTTCTTTTTTTACCTATTATCTCACCTTGCGCGGGAGCATCTGAGCTTGACAGACCTGGAGGTGTCGCTGTCGCAGTTGCACAATCTCCTTCGGAACCTGCAGAACTTGAAGCAATATTAAGATTAGGAATGATAGAAAGATTAACATATGTAGTTGGGGTAATTGGGCAGTTAGTTGATGGCGCCACAGTTTCCATATAACCCGACGAATCGCCACTTAGTTGTGCTGATAAAGAATTAGAATCACTACTACTATTAGTATTATATGGTGTGTCATATGGATATGTAGGTAGTGGTCCATAAGGTGAATAAGCAGGAAAATCACCATATAGACGAAAGGGATCTCGCGGGTCCATTATGCAGTTATATATAAGAAATAATATAAAAATACTACTAAATAAATATTATAATATAAATATTAATTAAAAGTAAGAGAGTTTGAGAGCAGAGCACGAATGGAGAGAAGAAAAATGCAGAACGACTGAATCACTCGGTGTGAGAGAGGCAGAGAGAGTCACAAAAAGCACTATGGAAGGTTGGAAACTTGGAAGACTTGGAAGAATGGAAGTAGAGGGATTTTGGAGTGGAGGTGTGAAGAAGGAATGAAATCGGACGTCCCTTTTATAGGCGGAGGAATGCTCCAACACAGCCCGTGTTGAAACTAACACGGTCCGTGTTGAAGCTTTTGACCGTGCACCCGTGTTCGTGTTGTCAAATCACGAATCTCATTTAAAAATAGAAAAAATGGATTGTGTTTGATCAGCGCGACTGTGTTGAAGTTTCAAATTAACGCGGGCCGTTGTCCTCTTCTTAACACGAACCGTGTTAGGGTACACACGGTCCATGTTGGAGTACAAATATTGCATCCGATGCATCCCGTCATCGAAGTACGCGGACCGTGTCGTGCCAAAACGGGCCGTGTCGTGCTGGGTCTATGTTCATCGTGCACGGGCCGTGTCGTGCCAACAGTGCGGATGGCCGACCCGACACGATATGGCACGACACGGTCCGTTTTTTCGTGCGCGGGCCGTGTTCGTGCCGGGCCGAGCCTGCACGGATTTTAGGCGGGCCGGCGGTGTGCCGGGCCGTGCGGCCCGCCCGAAATTCCATCTTTAATTGCAAGTCATTTTGAATCTTCTAATTGATTGACCGAGTTATATCTAATAATAGGGGGAAAAGGAATATATAGTAGTAAGACTCTAACGCATCTAGATTTTTTTTTCTTTTGCATGTCCAAAAGGCTATTTCGACGATGCCACTTAATTTTATGACTTAACTATGACCAGTCAACGCACTGATTTATAATAGCGAAAGACTTAATTTACAATAATTTATACATCTTGCGGAAGTCATTTATACAATATCTACTAACCTGTAAGTTAGGACCCACATCTATACAATACCAGACCCTATATCCATGTGCATGTCACCCATTAGATGAGTCATCAATCTTCTCACTATCGCTATCATGGTCACTTGTACAGATTTAAATACAAGGGCAAAGCCCAATGAGATAACTCAATACATATGGCCATCTATTACCATGGTTATTAAAACCGGACCAGACCGGCCGGTTCAACTGGTTCAACCACGAACCAGTAGCTGGTCCGGTCCGAATTTATTGCAAAATCGGAAATAAAGACCGGTTCAACCGATAAAAACCGGTTCAATCATTGAACTAGGAAAACTCGGTTTAGTATTTAAAGTGAAAAAATAAGAAGATAAAAGTTAAAATAGGAAATAAAAAGGTGAAAAGGAATGTAAAAAATAGGAAAGTATTTGAATTGAGAATTGATATAAATTAAAATGAAAATAAATGTGAAAATTTAATTGGAGAGAGGAATTCATGGAAATAAAAAAGGAAATAGTAATAATTTTTAAAATGAAAATTAATATTCTTTCCTTTTTATGAGTAGAAGAGATAAAATACTCATAAAATTAATAACTTAAAGTTTTTTATATGAATATAATTGTTTAAATATCTGTGTATTACAAAAGGAAATTAATATGGAAATTGATAAGGAGAGAAGAATTAATGGAAATAGAAAAATAAAATTATTAAACTAAAAGTAAAGGAACAAATAAAAATACTCTTGAACAATAAAATAAAAGAATTAATATAATATATCAATAATAACTCTTTTTTATGAATATTGAAATTTATTTATTATATTTTATTATGAATTATAAGTTAGAACTATCTTTTTATGCATTATATAATATTGATTATGTATATATCTATAAAAACATTATAAATAATATTAGTTTAATAAAATCCGGTTGAATCCGATTAAACCGATCCAACCACGACCCAATTGATCATCCGATTCGATGGTCGATCCAATTATGATAACATTGTCTATTACAATAAACAATATAAAACATGGTCAATATCAATGTCAATACTTATCGATAAACAATCATCCTTAACAATATACGATTGATCAGGATAGATAACATTTAGCAATAATCGATAAATCATAAACAATTCGATCAATCATAGTGGTTATTTATATCATCAATTACTGATGACTAATATCTATTCAATTCAATTCAATTATCTTAAATCAATTATCAATTGGCCAAGGTCAATGAAGGTCACAATTAACAGTTATCAATCATCAATTCTATTTACAATTTCAACATTTCAATTATCCATCATCCACTAGGGCATAACCAAATGTCTATCAGCCATTATGGAGCAATTCAATTACCAATCAACCACTAAGGCGCAATTCAATTAACGATTCAATTTTAATTCAATTAACGATTCAATTCAATTAACAATTCAATTAACAATTCAATTCAATTGATCGTTCAATTCAATTATGAAAATATCCATCAACCACAATGAGTTTGCAACGATCACAAACTCCATCGATCGTAAAGGCCTCAATCGACCACAAGAGCCTCTATTATAATTATGCATTCAACAATCGACTCCATGAGCCTCCATCGATCCAATGGGCCTCATTCGATCACAAAGATCTCTATCGACCACAATGACCTCCATCGACCACGAGGGTCTTCATCGATCATAATGGTCCCCATCGATCATGAATGTCTCAATTATCAATTTAATAATTCAATAGTAGCAATTTTTCATATCGTCACTTGGACAATGCACAATCTATATCAATAATCTCATTATCTATCAATTTATGCCAATTGAACAATAGGCCATAAATTCATAATCAATTATTATCAATTAGCATATTGTTATAATTGATTAACATCAATCAACATAACAATCACAATCACTAAATCAATACATATCAATGTATGATCATGAACAATCAATGCTATTAAATAATACAATTAACCTTAAATAATTATTTAAAAATATATTTACCCTTAGAATCTGGCCCGCACTAGGATAAATCCGGGCCGGTTCATCTATTTCACTTTCTTCAATTTCTATATCAGAACCCGGATCGAGTCTAGTAAAATTCGGGTCGGGTCTATCTTTGTCCAATTTCATATTAGTCATCCAACCTGGGACGGGTCAAGTAGAACCCAAGCCGGATCGGCTCGATTTCGAGGACAATTGTGACGAAAAGAAAAATCTTTTCAAACTATCGAGGAGCAAACTACCAATGGGTATAGCCTTCGAAATTATCGAGGGATCCAGATCCGTCGGTACGTTCGATGGCTCGGTACATCTGACGACTCAGCCCATCGATACTTATATTTATAATAATATATATGTAATATAATATTACTATATATTTAATATTTTATTATTATAATTACTGACAAGTATAACCTATAAAATTATTGACGAATCTCGATCCCTTCAATAATTTCGAAGGCTAAAACCGTCGATAATTTAATTTAATATTTTATTATTATTGTTTATAATACAATATAATACATAATTTTCTTTCTACATTTACTTATATTCTTTTTGTTGATGCATTAATAAAATAATATATTTAATAAGTTATCATTATTTATCATTTTCTCATAATTGTCTTTAATATTTTATCATTTTACTCATTTTCTTTTAATATATTTATATTTATAGAATATAGATTGTGAATACATTTAGAATATAAAATAGCTAAAATTTAATAAAATTAAAATATGTTAACTTCCTATCCAAGATATAAGTAATTTCAGTAGATCACTTCCACAAGCGATCCGAGTTTCAAGATAGTTTCTTCAAGTAATTATGAAAATATTATTTTCATATATAATTAAAAATGATTCTAATCATGAAAAAATGATTTGAATTCAAATGACTCTTGTTTCATGAAAAAATCTAAATAAATTTAAGTCAAAATTAGAATAAAAAAATAAGGTACAATAAAAGGGAAAACTAGAGAAACTAATCAATAACTATGGCTATTAATATTACTAATATTAGAATAATTTTTTTTATCATTCCTGTTTTCTCAAGGTAAGTAACAACAATTTATAAAGTTCTTATGAGTACAAGATAATTTTTTGATCTTGCAAAAATTTGTGCCACATGATACTCTTGAGGAAGAATTGACATTGACTAGTTTGCTTCATGTGATGTTAAGGTATTTTTTTTTCTTCTTGTGGGCTCATGCATACCTTGATTTTTCAAGGGTAAAGTATTTTCATACATTGACTAATATGTAAAATTGAACTTACAGCTTTTTTTAAAGGTGACCATTTCGCCATTCAACTTGAATGTTGTGATAAATTTTGAGAAATCTTAAGTAACTTTTCCAATAGTAGATATTCATCCAATTCCTAACATGAAATAGTAATTACCATTGTCACGAATCTTTGAGCTTTGACTACACGTCAAATGTCAAGAAGAAGACCTTTAACAAATGTTTTCAACAACTTATATTCATTCCAACCTTTTTGCTGATTTATGAGCTGCTTTAAACAAATCTCTAATATGATAGTACCTTCTTTATTCTTAGCTAGTACTCCATGTACATTTCAAAGCTCCAGTGGATCAAATCGTACCAATAACCCATAAAAGAAATTCAATATAGTGTTCCTCACCTCATAACGAACCAATTGAAACATTGGATGGCATTACCCAATTGATTGATATAAGTTTTGGCTCATATGCTTCTAGAGTGTGATGATATTGAAAACATCAATAAATTACCATCAATTTATTTTTCTTTTCTATTATGATGAAGTTACATTAAAAAACATCACAAAGAATCATTTGTTAAGTGAAAAGATCTCATCCATCTTAGAGCTATTCACAAGGAGGTGGTATAAAAGGGGTAAAAACAAAAATGGGCATTGATGGTGCATTTGCAACAAAAGGAGAGAGCGGAGAAGCTAAGATGAATTTGGTATGAGCTTGAAGACCTTCTCATACTCGATGAGGCCATTCACAATCTGCATCACACATAACAATCCACTACAATCTTGAAGACGTGCCCAACCCACTACTCCACTCCTATCGAGAAGATCCAAAAAAAGGTTGATCCATCTTGTTGATGGTTGTTATTATGCACAACCCTACATTATATAATCCATCTTTAAGTTCCTTTGTTTAGTTGCTGGGGCATCATCTTCATCTTTGTATGTGCCACTCTTTCTACCCAATTGGATTATTGGAAAGCAACTTGTAGAGTGTTGTTAAAAAATTTGTGAGGTTAATCAATCTCCAAAAGGAGAGGTAAAATATAAGAGCACAAACAAGAGAAGAAGAAAGTAACAATAATAAAGTGTAAAGATAAAGATCGTTAAATAATCTAAAAAAATAAACTTAGGGATATCTTTACACCCCTTAATGAATAAAAAAAATTTCATGCTTAGGATGAATCTAGGAATGCATGCTTTTATGTGTAACATAATTCAATATAAGAGATTACATGAGTTTCATTTTTTGGAAAATAGTTGAAGAACGAAGTGTTGCAGGAAATTCCTATTCTTATTTGGATTCACTGCATTCTCATTGTTGTGTCACAATGAGCTTTTATTTGCTTATCATATATGTTATCATCATTTAATGTTTTGTCTCTAAATTATAATGTTTCAAAGTTGCCTAATATTTTGATCTATGCATGGATATAAGGGGATCATGAATGCATTGTTACTATTTCCTTTATTTACGTCAATTTTATTTGGATATCCTTTTTTTAAGACCAAATGAGGAGAAATAAGGAAAAAAATGAAATACTTATGAGGATGAATAGAAAAAGACTTAAAAGGAAATTATATGGAACTAAATTCATTATCAAAGAATAGAATATGTTAAATGAAACATAAAATTCACTATTGCTTCGTATGCTTGAATTAGTTTTTTTATTGAAAGGAAACATGAATTGAGAGTAGTGATAACTTGTAATACTTTTGATATCTCATATTATGTTGTTCACATTTTGCATGACTTTCATATTTCTAAATGTGTTATAACAAAAAAAATGGAAGATTGTTGGATTATAGGTTTGATAACAATAAAATATATTATGATAATTATTGAAAATATTAAATGTGTTAAGTATATTGCATGCATTAAAAACATGTTGAATTGTCTTATATCATGATGATTAACCATGCATTTGAGTGAAATGGTGTGAAAAAGATTTTTTGAGCAACTAAAAGAACAAAAAATCATTTTCAACCATGGGTTGGTGGACCATATGATCAGTCGATAATGCGTTGCTGGTCAATTTAATGATAAGAGTTGATCTTTTAAAGTGCTATTGAGTCAAGTGCTTAAATTATAGATATCATGTGTAGTAATAAGTTCGATAGATGCGTCGACTAATAGGTTGATTAAGGTTCATTCAACTATTTAAGCGATGAATATTTCAAAAATATTATGGAGAACATAGACTAAAAAACAATTACCAAGCGACTTAAAGAAGGTGTTGTTTTAACAGCTAAATAATTTCTAAGTTTATGATAATTTTGTAGTATACTTTATGGGTCCCATTCTCTTTTTCTCATGTGACTTAAAATTAGATCATTGTTAGGAGAATACTTAGAGTTCTAATATTGTGAAGATGTGATCAGAAAAGGTCTTATTATTGAGGGTGCCTTTACTCTAAGGAAATTAATGAAACCTCAATGATTCTAAAATAAAAAAAAGTCGAAAGACATAAAGTAGGCCAAGGTATTAAGTCAAAATATATCAAAAAAGTCGTTATATCTCCCTCCCTCTCTCCCTCTCTCTCTCTCTCTCTATTTTCCACCACAAGAAAACTATCTAGCAGCGACGGAAGTTAGCGTCTAAATGATGGTGATGCTAAATTGACGCCACTAGCATCGACATTGAGTCACAAGAAAGAGACGCTAACTACCTCCCATTAGCGTCACTTTAGCGTCTGCGTTTAAATGTTGCCACTATTATTACGCGCGAGAAGGGGGAAATGCACGGTAGATCATAGCGCTGCACTAAACTTGCGTCACATCACCTCCAACGCTAGGTCGACGCTAACGATGGAGTCGATATGGGCACCGACCAATTATGCTACTTTGGCGCCGTGAAGTGCGACGCGACATTGTGTCTTAAACATTGCGACGCTATGGAGACGCTAAATTTATGATATTGGATTTAAATTTTCCTAAATAAATATATATGTTACCTACATATATATTCGTATACTTATCTACACATGTATTCTATATTATATGTGTCATGTATAAATTCATATAGTATATTTAGTTGCATTATATATATTACCTGCATATATAATTAAATTCATATATCATATGTTACATATGTGTATGATAAATAAGTTATTTTTATATTCTTAATCATGGAATTTATGAGGGTTGAATTAGGTGACATAATCTCGTGATGATGTTGATATATTGTTTCAATATGTATATATTACTATATGTTAGCTGTATTACCTGTATATGTATTCTTATATCATATATATATAATATAAAATTATTTATATATTCATAATCATGGAATTATTAGGGTTGAACTTAGCGACATGACTTAGCACCACACTATATATAAACGAAACAGTGTTGAAATGGTGTTGCAATATCTCAAAGTAGCATCACATTAGCGACACAAAACCTTGCGTCGCTACATATTTACTGATCATTGTAATCATTTTGATCATGGAAATACATATTTACTACTCTTTCATCCTAACTCCAATTAGTAAGGAATTAATAGTCCTAAACATTGGAGTTTTTTCATAGATTCGAGACGTAAAAATATTTAAATATTACATTATTCTTTTTAAATCATTAAAAAATAATTAAGGTGTGAGTGTAATATCTGAAATCATAAATGAGTTAATCAACTTAATTATAAATTAACTAAGTTTATTATTTTATTGACATAGATTTAACCCAATGGCAATATTATAATCGCCCTTATGCAATTAACTTAATGCAGAATTAAAATTATATTTTGAGAAGAAATTGAAGTTAATTATGATATTATATCCATTTCTAAACTATTAGACTGGATTTAATATTAAATAAGATAGAAGTAATTAGTTTAAGTAATCCTAAGTTAATATATGATTACAAGTTCTAATTTAACTAACTATAATATATTTCCTTATTAGTTTATTCCATCCATTTAGTACCTAATGGATTATTGCTAGACTACTAATAGTATTTTAAACTCACGTAACATGAATGTATAACCTGATCTTTAAGTATAGTTTCCATGGATTTGGAATGATCTCAAATCATACAAAGGAGTGAGTAGTTGCCATGTTATTTTTCAAAATGACATAGTTAGTTTATATATCATGCTCTTATCCATATCAATCACATAAAAGTTTGAAAATTTTATGTGGGTTTGTTTCTTTTGTAAGCCTACCTAGTCCAGTTGAAATTACTAAAAAATAAATTATATAAAAGAATATATCAAATTTACATTGGTTACCTCTCTATCTCATAAATTTAAAAGCGCCACCATGAGATTTTCTTAGACTTACATAGTATAAATTATGAAACTAAATACTACTCCATTACATGTCTACTTTAACTAAGATTTGGAATCAGGTCAATCAGATATATGTAGAAAAAAGTTATGTGTTCATATTTAAGGTCCTGTCATTCTGTCCGCCGAAACTGTTATCTGATTTTGTGAATTATGTGTTAAGCTCTCTATGTCATGGAATTAATTGATAATTTATGGTCTTAGAGAAAAAAGTTTTAGTTTTAATTTACAGTTGCAATCACTCGAAAATATTTTTATAATGAAAGTTATAAAAGTTTAGCTGAACCTCCCTCGGTCCGTCAGAATGCAACTTAGGGTTGATCACGTTAGAACTTTTTAAATTTATTATTGTCAGTTCGAAAAGATATAAAATTCTACTTTTATAGAAAATTGAAATTACTAGAATATGAGTTATTTCCTATTTTATATAAATGATAAACTTAAGGCCATTTAGTTTTTCAGAGCACGGAAATAATATAAAATTTGGATTAATTGTTGATTTTTATGAGATTTATGTCTCTGAAATCTTTCTATTAAGATATCAAGAGAGCTAATCATGTTTATTATCTATGCCAAAATAAGTTATATCGAAAATAAAATCATATTGTGAAACATACAACTTAAGGAGTATTAGTTCGCTCTATATGGTCATCATAAGTTGTATAATTTATTTAGTGATATTTTTATTTTTATGTTAAAAAAATTACATATTTTTTACATTCTTTCATAATTTTATTTAATTATCCTTAATGAATCGCGAACTTTAGTTTAAACCATAATTTAATTGAGATCATGATAACTAGAGTTGTTGCTAAAAAAGGAGTCACCAACTTACAAATCCCTCATATATCGCAACCTAGGAGAGGCCTCACCATCTTTATCCCGAATAAATTTCATTAAATAATCTTCTTTCTAAACTCTATTATCCAACTTGTAGAGGAGAAGGACGCCACCCTTTTATGGGTCATCGACATAGAGTGACACATCCTATCTTCGTCAACGCTGAAGGGAGGGGACAACGCCCCCTTCTTTTTTTTAGCTTTTAATTATTATATTTTTTTAGTAACTTATTACCAAAGCAAAATGATTGATACATCTCTTATTTTTTTATGAAAAGAATCGTTAATAAAAAAATTAATAGTCGGAGAACAATATTAAAAATAAAATTTTAAAACGGATAAAATGAAGAACATTACCCGTCTGTCCCTCTCCATCATGGCTCCTTTTCACTTGTGAGAGTTGACATCATCTTCCCCTATCATCCGTAGTGTCGATTGAAGGGTGACAGGGAGAGATGACAGCGCATCACCGGCGTCTATCATTTTCCTTCTATGTTTATTTTATTAACTCGACAAGGGGCTGTTAAGTTTGGAAGAATAAAAATTATTCTCTTTTATTTTATCTTATTTTATCAACCACTAAATTTATTCTTAAAAAAACACAAAGAAAAAAAAATGTCACTTTGAAAAATATTAATCATGTTAACACTAACTTTTTGAAAAGGTAAATATACCCATCAGAATAATTATGTTTATTCTCATCCTATATATTCCTGAGCCAAACAGGTGCAAATGTTATTGATTATTGCTGTAAAATTCCTCTAGTCTAGATTATTATATTTGACTACAAAAAGTCGTTTAAATTATCATCTCATTAATAATGCAGATAAATATAATATATTTTTATCAGAATTTTCATTCAATTATAATTTTAAAGTTGTTTGTTCTTGATTTTGTGAAAAAATAATATCAACTTCATCTTCTCGATTTCCTGGGATCATGTACAAATAACCCATAATCTTGCCTCTTCATTTTAATATGTGATTAAGTTATAACATAACTTTTGGGAATATCTTAAGAAAATTTTCTTTAAAATTTTAATTATGATTTAAATTTTCAGTACTTATCGAATAATTCAATTATTTAAATAATAATAATTATTATTATTTTGATGATGATCTAAAACTATTAATCAATTAAAATGGTAACCCGTCAAATGCACCGTTCCTGATTTAAATATGCAAAGGGTAAAGTCGAGCGTTCCATACATCAATTCTATAAAAGATGAATCACCTAAAATTTTTACAAATTTCCTTTTAAAAAATAAAATCAAGACGAACTATAAAAGGATATTTAAAAGAGAAGGGTATTCTAGTAATTTACGAGAGATCGCAAAAGTGGCAGCTACCAGATCGGCGAACCAAATCCTCCTCGCAGTCCCTCGATAAAATCCCACATCGTCCCTTTTTGCTCCTCCCCCTCTCTCTTCTTCCGTGGGAAGCACCCGAGGCCTCCTCTACGCGCTAGCACCGCCGCCGCCGCCGCCGCCGGCGATGCTCTTTCTTACCCTGCGATCGGCCATCAATCACGTCGAATTCTAGGTTTTCGACCGATCTCGACGTCGTCGCGGAGGAGAGGGGGGAAGGAGATGGCTCAGAACGGGAAGCTGATGCCCAATCTTGATCAGCACAGCACCAAGGCGCTCAACCTCACGGTGCTCCAGAGGATCGATCCCTTCGTGGAGGAGATCCTGATGACCGCCGCCCACGTCACCTTTTACGAGTTCAATATCGAGCTCAATCAGTGGGTAATGTCATCCGCTCGATCTCCCTCTCCACCCGCCTCGCTCAATGGTGCGTTTTTTCTAGGAGATTTCTTCTTGATCTCATTACCTTTTCCGTCTGCTTGATTTGCAACAGAGCCGCAAGGATGTGGAAGGATCACTCTTCGTGGTAAAAAGGTATTCTTGTTGCCACTGAAAATTTAGAGTTCATTTTCTTATAAAATTACTCGTAGTTTTGAATAGATGCTTATTAAACGGAACTATTGTTAATGATTCTAATATATATATTTCATTATGTATGTGTGAGTATATGCAATTTTATTCTAAAGTCACAAAGTTAGATATGTGGATCTGATGAAATGTTTTTTTTTCAAGTTGATTTTGACTAAATGTGGGTCTTGCTGCTTGTTGACAAACCTTAACTGAAATTTTGCAGGAATACTCAGCCAAGATTCCAATTCATTGTTATGAATAGGCGCAACACAGGTGGAAACTACTACCCATCAGAGTTTTTCGAGTTCATGCTCTAAGTAACATAAGCTTTTTCTTTGTGTCTTGATGCAATACTTATGAGTGATGCATTCTACTGTTATCTCTTGAAATGGTAAAAGATGTGTATTCACATGTCATAGTCAGATGAATTCTTCCTTGCATTCCGATATGCCTTGCCTTTTTTCGAGAAAAGGATGTCTACCAGCATGCGTAGATATCCAACTTTTAGTAATCATCATGTCGTGTTACAAGGATGTGCTTTTCTTCGTCAAAGATGTATATATATACAGCCAAAGATATGTTTGTTCGTCCAGACTTACCAATATATGAACTATAATCCTCTCGTCAGTATATTGTTGCCAGTAGTTACAATGTTTTCCGGTGTCCTTGATCTTCCATGCTGAACCAAATGACAAACCAATTCTGTCTGAATTACATTTATCTGTTGACTGCTATATTGTCAAATAGCACATAGTTTCTTATATGCATAGTTTCGTAGGAAACCTGCCAGTAAATCAAAATAACACATTTTTAGTCATATGTCTTTAATGTAGCCGACCCCACCTAGTGGGATAAGGCTTTGTTGTTGTTGTTGTATGTCTTTACTGAATGTTATGTAAAAGTATACGAGTGTTGACAAATCTGTACAACATATCATTACTGTGCTAAAAGAATAAGTCTGGCAAGAATTTTCCCCTAAATCTGTGCAATATACTCATAAAAGGTTGTACAATACCGTGTTAACATTTTTTAAAGGATTCTATTAAGAAAAGCATTTTTTAATGAAAAATAGTATTGATGTAACTTGTGATATCAGAGATCCTCTGATTGCATACGTTTGATTACTTGGATGATATGGCCTATTCACGGGTTGGATTGATTCCGATTTGGCCACAAACCTGAAACCAACCTGACCAATGTGGTCGAATTGGGTTCGTCACTATTTTGTGCCCTTGAATCAGATCCAAACCAACTCTGGTTGGCTCTGGACGGATTGGGTTGGTAATTGGGTTACTTGATAGGAGCTTTTATGCGAGGCAGTTTGAATTTCAAGAGTAGATCTCTACCTATCCACGAGGGATTGGAGGTATGATGAATCTCGTTCTGAGTGGTGACGAGGCATGGGAGGAGCAACGAATCTCGTTCTGAGTGGTGGCTAGTCATGGTAGGAGCAATGAATCTCGTGTTAAGTGATCGCGGGACACGTGCATGGGTGGACCCTCGACGTTGAGGTCGTGGAGTGCGTCGGTGACCTCGTTTTCGGTGATGGTCTGCATTAACATGGAAGACTGATCATTAGTAAGACAAGGAATACCCCTGGGAACCATCTCCCCGATGGAAGGAGGGAATAACAGTCCCGATGTGGTGGTGGCCCGTAATCCTCTGACCCATCACGTCCAGGTGGTCGATCTGATTTGCCCGCCTCCGCGAGCTCGCATGCAGGTGGAAGGAGCGAGTGTTGGCATCTCCCTCCTGAAGCCAGGTCTGCCGGGAGTGCTGCCTCCACTAACCTGTCTTCCAACTAGATGGTCGACTGAGCCCGCCTGCATTGAGCCACCTCAGCCTCCGTGAGGTGTCGCGAGTCCTCCTTCCGGTCAAGCTGGGCGATGACCTCCAGTGCCTTTGTCCTCCGCGCCTCCCGGTCCGCCCGGATCTGTCTCCGGCGGTCCTAAAAAAAAAGCCGCAGGCTGCGAAGCCTGTCAGCGAGGCAGAATCCGAAGTTGATACACTCTGCCAGTGTTCGGCCACCGCCTGTCTGAACCCCTCCTCAAAGAGCCCGGACCTCTCAAAGCGAAAAAGGGAACGCATGGGCTGACTATCTCCGAATCTCCACAAAAGAGGTGTGGGGTCCGAAAATGGCCGGTCCATGGCCTGAACAGCCGAGAGCTGGTGCGCCTCTACCAGCTCCAAAGAGCCAAGGAATCTGTCCAGCCGGGATCTGAATGATGGTGTCGCCGTGCTCCGCCAGGTAAAACGGCAATTCGTTGCCGGGAGTCCGACGACTGAGAGTCGATGAAATCCTTGAACTCCTCCGCGCCAAGGTCTCTCCCCTGACGTCTGGTGGGCCGATCATCCATGTCCAGAGTGACATTGAAGTCGCCACCGATCAGCCATCGGCCATCTGGAAGATGAAGATGGGCCACCGATAGCTCCTCCCACAGAATCTGCCGAATGGAGCCCGAGCAGGGGCCATGTACGCAGGATAGGAGATAGGCAGACCCATCAGAGCTGCGTCTCAGATGGATCATCATCGAGAAACGGGCTGTCCATGAATCCGCCATTGTAAACTGATCTGCCCACCAGCCGATGATACAACCCCCAGATTGTCCGACCGAGCTAAGGCAGATGTGCTGAGTGAGCCGAGTACCGCCAATCTACTCCCAAATCTGCGTGCTGCACTCCATGAGCTTAGTCTCCTGGAGGAATACCACATCAACCTCCAACTCCCTCAGGTAATGGCCAAGGGTTCGGCGCCTCCCTGCATCCCCAAGGCCACGAACGTTCCATGTAAGAACCTTCATAGGGAAACCACAGTCGTCCCGCCTGTGGGTGAAACATGACCCACTCCGGGTGAGCAGCAGGAACCGCTGAGGGGGACGGTGAACTCCAAGTGGCCGTCGACGTGACTCTGGTCTCGAGCGGAGGTGTCGCCTGGTCAACGTGAAACCAGCCCGGGCCGCGACATCGAGGACGTCGGCATCCAGCCGTCCAGGGAGGAGAGAGGGCTCGCTCGCCGTCCCCTCCAGGGGTGCCATGGGTAACACCGGAGGGGGAGAAGGAGGAAGTGATATGCTCGCGGCGGATTCCTGGGTCATCTGAGTCACAAGGTGCCGCGGCGGTTTCCGGCGGCGCATCTGCGAGGCCGGAGGCTTCAGCGACAAAGCGGCGGCGGCCATAGATGCGGGTGGACGCAACCCGTCGTCCCCTTCACATTGGGGATGGCAACATCTGGTGTCGGAGGTCTGGTGGTGGAGGTGGGCTGAGGAGAGGGGCTCGCCGGAGGGATGGGCCGGCATCAGTGGAGGCGCCGGAGGAGAGAACGTCGCGGGCGGGGGGTGTGGACAGCTGACCGGGTTGGGTCACACAAGGGGGAAGCCCGGTCCGGGTCATGTTGAGGATTTGGGTTTGACTTGGGCTCGGGTTGGCTGTTTGAAGTGGGGTGCGTCAGGGGGTTTGGCTGTTTGGTCTGAGGGGGTGTTGCGTGAAGGCTGTTGAAAGGATCTGATGTGGCGAAGAGGGTTCTACGTGACAAGTGGAGGGGTTTATGTGGTGAGGTATGGCTGTGTGAGGTGGCTGGGGGGTGTGATGGAGGGGACCGGTAGTGGGTGGAGGAGGGGACCGGTGCTGATGCTCGACAGCTGTCCCAGGTACTGCTGCTGACACTGTAGCGTGTACAGTGTTTTGAATTAAAGGTAATCCATATGTCATCTCCCGAGCTCCATCGTGTTCCTCAGTGGGCGGTGGTCATTCACACGTCTGTGACCATGTGCGGCCGGCGGTGACGTCAGCCCACGAGGCCACTGCATCAGTGCGCCGGTCCGCCGAAGCTAGCAGGAAGGAGGTGCTGCCGTAGTGGAGGACGACGGTCGTGGGGATGGAAGCGCCCGCCTGCATCGCCGCCACCACTGAGACCGCTGACAGGTCAGGCGATCCCATTGCCGGCAGTGAGAGGGACAACGGACAACCGAAAGAGCAGGCGACTGCGAGGATGACTTCGGGTTGCAAGAGATGAAGGGGAAGGCCGCGGATATCAATGGCAGCCCTGTCACACACCGGCGCGGGCACAGCTCCGTCACTCTCCTTCCAGGGACGCCACCGGAATCGGCACTCCGGCGAGACAGGGGATGCCATTGCCAGAAGTGCCTCACGTTGCTGGGGTGAGCCCGGGACCAGCAGCCACATGGCTGACGTTATGGAACTGAGGTGAAATGGCGGCGAAGCACCAACGCTCGCGACGACGGCCGTGCGAAGGGTCGGCAAGTCAGGGATTCCGCCGGTGGGTTCGCCGACGAGACACGAGCGGAGGAAATCCTTGGCCCCTTGCATCTGCGGTCACAATCGTTACAGCAGGCGGCGGCACACATCTGTCGACCCTGTCGACCAGAGGGGAAGCAGTCACCGTCGTGACAGGTCGCCTCCGGTGAACTTGAGGGCAGAGGGCCCTCAGATGGCCTTCCTTCTTACATTCGAGGCAGCGGATAGGGTCGGAGCACGAGCGGGCGAAATGTCCTTCTCCCAGGCATCGGAAGCAGTGGGTGGCTGGCCGGCGTGATGATCATGACCGAGAGATCGCCGTCCAGCCATTATTCAGTTGCTGGAGCCGGGGCCGCATCCTGGGCGAAAGGACGATAGCAAGGAAAACAGGGGAGGTCTAGCGCCACCGACAGGGGATGTCGGAGACGGGAGTGGTGGCGCCTCCGACAGGGGATGTCGGAGACGGAGTGATGGCGCCTCCGACAAGGGTTGTCGGAGACGGCTGGTGGCACCGCCGGCAGGGACTGCCGGAGGCGAATGGAGTCTCTTTCCGCCGGGGACTTTGCTCAACAGTCAACAAGTTCGTGTGTCAGTTGGTAGTCATCCATGTCATTGATGTAAACATGAAAAGAAAACTGGCAAAGGGCTAGGCCTGCCCTTGACGACATGGGTGGTCACAACACCTAGGTTGTTCTTGGGGTCGAGGGCGGGAGCGATCCTCAAGGTGTCCAGGTGGTGCATGGTAATACGAGGTCATGGCCTGAGAAGTGTGCAGATGGGGGGTCATGGAGGGCTACAGATTGTGCTGTAACATCCTATTCCTCTCAAGCTCTCGCAATTCAAACACTAAGCCGAAGCCATCGAGAAGAAAGCACTTCTCAAATGAACCAGGAGGCCAAAGTTTACAACCTGTGAGGCCTTGGCTCTTTAACGAAAAACCAAGTCAGCCTGCACAATTTTCTCTGAAACTGCATGACACTACTCAAACACAGAACACAAAAGAGCTCTCAGATTTCAGGGGAAAAGGGAGGAAAATTTTTTTTTGAGAAGGAAAAGGATGACCAACTGTTTGGTTGTCATCCGTGTGTGTATATATATCACTTGAAGGAAACGTCATATACAAGTGGGAAGCTCTCCGGTGGAGAGCAGCAAAAAAGGAAAACAAACAGATGCTAGACGGAACCCCACTCCTGAAGAAGACAAAATATCTGATGTACAATACTGTCCACCTGACATCTCTCCCCACAAAAAATGACACGGTTGCACTGCAGATGGCCCAGACACAGCCCAGAAAGGTCGCCACAGGAAATATCCAGTCCCGTCTCTGTCTGCCAAGCCACCTCACGACCTGTCAGAAGTCTGCTGACGCCAAGGGGTACTACGCGTCTAGGACCATACCTCATGAGACACTCGACAACCGAAAAAAGATGCGTAACATCCTCCTCCATCTCCCCACACAGAAAACAAGAGGTATCCGCATGCGATGCCCACCGTGCCCTAAGAACTTTGGTGAGAATCTGCTCTTGCCACATAAGCCAGGCAAAGATCTTGACTTTAACGGCAAACGAGAGCGTCTGCAATCAGCTTTGAAGTCCTCTGAGTCAGTGATGGCCAGAAGAAAACAGAGATAGAGGCTGCGCGCCGGGAAGGAGTTCGATATCCATACCCAGCCATCCGTTTGTGTCGGATGTGGACGGAAAGGGGCAATCCTCTAATGGAGTGCTAGTAAGCCGTAAAATCACTGATCGGAGAAAGGGGGGGTCCAGGAGCCAGTCCTCGGGCCACCCACAAATGCGTTAGGACATGCCGCTAGAGCATGTGATCATGGGAAAGAGTCCGTAAGTGGGCCCCCAGGAGACAATCGTGCTGCCAAAATGAGAAGAGGCCTCCCCAGAGCCGAGCGATGGAGTCATGAAAGGCCGTACGCGTGGGAAAAGAGCCGCCACCCCCTTCCAGAAAGAAGCGCCGCCGGGTATAGTGGGCCTAGAGTCCCATGAAAGATCACGACTGTAGTATGTGAAAAAAAACCTCCCTCTATAAGTTGTCATCGGGCCCCATAATCCGACCCACCCACCGGGTGCGGAGTTCCCAAACGCCCAATCCACCCTGCAAGGTGGCATCCAAGCCACAAGGTGAACTCGATGTATAGAGTTGCATTCTTGCCAGAAGAACCGGCACCTTAAGGAGTCAATCCATGATAGTACCTCTGCAGGCATCTGGAGCACCGACATGAAGTAAATCGGAAGTGATGAGAGTATTGACTGGAGCAGAACAAGATGACCCCCGTTAGATAAGAGCCGAGAGCTCTAGCCCTGAAGATGACTCTCCAGCCGCTCAATGACAAGAGCCCACCTCCGAGAGCCAATGTGATGGTTCAAGAGAGGGAGCCCCAAGTAGGTAATAGGTAGGGCCCCAACAAGGGTGTGCAACTTTGCCGCCAGCGGAAGGCATCCTCCATCACCATGCCAAAAGGAATGAAGGACGATTTGGCATGGTTGATCTCGAGGTCCGAAATCATGGCAAAGAGCTCCATGAAAATAATCATCTTCTGATCCCTCGATGAAGAAGACGGTGTTGTCCGCATACTGCAGTAGAGGCATCAGCCTGCCGGCTAGGCATGCCTCCTAAGTGCACTTGGCAAGGCCATCTATCGCTAGTGTGAACAACATGGGTGCGATGGGACACCCCCGTCGGACGTCCCGTTGTGGCTGCACCTAGCCTCCCGCCATTGACCCATTCACCATGATCAAGAAAGAAGCGGTGGTGATACATCGCTTCATCCAAGTCGCAGGGAAACCTTTCACCTGTAATGAATACCAAAGGAAAGACCATGAGAGAGAATCATAAGCTTTGGAGAAGTCGGCCTTCGAGAGGAAGGCCCGACGGTTGCTAGAATTTCAAAAGCCATGGATTAGCTGTCCGTGATGGATCTGCGATGAATGAAAGTCGACTGAGCAGGATGGATGATGGTGTCATCCAAGTATATATATAACTATGATGTCAAAAATGTACAAGTGTAAGCTCTCAAGGAGAGAGCTGCAAAAAGGAGGAAAAGTACATCCACTACCCAAATCCCCACTCCCGAAGAAAGAAAGAGCTATGATGTACAATACTGTCAACCTGACATTTCTCCCCACAGAAAAATAACCCGATTGTGCTGGAGATAGAAAAGTCGCCAGCAGTGCTCTCTAGAGCTGTCTCTGGCCACCGAGGGCCTTGGGGGGCTGCCAAAATGCCTCCGGTGTAGGGGATGGATCACCGATAAAGCTCAGCTGCGACCACACCTCTCAAGATATAGTGCACCTGAAGAATAAGTGTGTGATGTCCTCGTCCGCCTCTCCACATAGAACACAGAACGTGTTAGCGTGGGGTGCCCATCTCTCCCTTTACAGTATGGGGAAGATCCCGTCATGCCACATAAGCTAAACAAAAATCTTGACTTTAAGCGGCAACTTGGCGTGCCAATGAGTTTGAAGTCTGCCCTGAGGATATTTAGAATGGTGCTGGCCGGGAGGAAGTGAAAATAAGAGGTTGCGAGCAATAAAGGTCTTAGAATGACATATGCAACCATCGGCTTGGGAGGAGTCCGGCCGACGTGGGGCAATGCGTTGATGAAGGGCCATAAGCTCCGAAATACGCCTATCTGAAAGGCCTGATCTAAAAGTGGGGGGTCAAGTCTGTGGGTCAGATTGGGTTCACTTGAGTTACAATGCCAAACCCATGTCCGAACCACCGATTGTTGGGTTTACGGGTTGGGCCATGGACCCAAACCAGTGCTTTTGATCATGTAGGTTTGGGTTTTGGGTCACTAGTTTGAGTGACCCATTGAACAATCTCATTAGTGTTGTCACTTGTTTGTTGATATGGTGTACATTTCCTTATATTCTTATGGAAGTATTACTCTATTGGTACTCTGTTATATGAATCACCTATCCTTTGGCCATACTCTTCTTGTTATTATCATAATCTATTACTTCAATATTTAAATAGGACATGAAAATGGACCTTTTAATTTATGGACTTTCTATAGAAAGGATGAAATGATGGAGCTCCCTTAGAAGCATGAGTATGGTCGAACTGTTTCCTTGATCGGTAGATGGTTGCTAACTAAGTAGTGCACTAATGAGGAATGATTGTTCTTCATTTGGATTTTCAGCTGGAAATTGTATTTTTTGTACGCTTTGTCGGATCTCTGTTTTTTTTCCTAGAAAAGGAGTTCTGTCTTTTTACCATTCCTCAAACATATTCTTATATTTAGTTAATACCCAATGAGATAATGGATCTTATCTTTTGATGCAAATGAATTATTTTAACTTCGTTCAATTATGTGGATGTAATCTTTAAATACAATTTTATTCATCACAACGACTTACAATTTTGTACTTTTGAGTAGATAATTTAGTGGAGGACCTCTTGGGTGATTTTGAATATGAAGTCCAGGTACCATATCTATTATACCGTAATGCAACTCAGGAAGTAAATGGTATATGGTTTTACAATTCACAAGACTGCGAAGCAATTGCAAATCTTTTCAGCAGGTACTGGCTTTGATCTATTCATTGTTTGCTAGGTGAACTACTTATTTAGCTTTTGATGTTCTGTTTCTGGGTTTTAAGTCATTTATTGTTATAGCCGGTCCCAAGCCCGGATAAAGGAGGAGGGTTGTGTTAGGCCCCGACAGCCAGCGTAAAACCCTGTTGAATCTCGTGAACATGGATCAGGCGTCGTATGATCCATGTAGCCGACCCCACCTAGTGGGATAAGGCTTTGTTGTTGTTGTTGTTGTATTGATCTTGAAATCACTTCAATTTGTCAACATAGAACATCAAGAACTTCACATATATTGCTGGATGATTTATCAAAAAATTTATGAAAGATATACCTTTTTCCTACAAAAATAGATACAATGATACACTTTTTCTTTTGCGAGCCACCATGAATTTTGTGATTTGGTTCAAAGCTTGAGTGCCATGTTTAAAGAACTCAACATCAATTTTTGGGCAGACCGATGCATCTTTTCTTTGATCATGTTTAGCCTTCAGGTCTGGTTTCTCTAAATCATGGAGAGTTTTGGTAAACCCAATTATGTAATAAACCTCCTGTATTTCATGAAATATGCAGTCTCATTAATTTCTACATTAGGAAAACATACCTGTCCTGCACAGTAGTTAACACAAGGTTTGCCTTAAAATTTAGGGATGAAATTACTGTTAGTATATCTTATCATTCAGCTCTCCATTTTTAGTCCTAGGATACCATTAGTGGTGCTTGCTAGCAATTCCTGTGGCCATTGTTTTTGGAATTTCCTATCTAACAAATTTGAGCTTCAATGCCTCTTTTTTCTCAGGATATTAAATGCATACTCTAAAGTACCATCTAAACCCAAGATATCTTCAACCAAAAGGTATGAACTTATTTTCCTTAACACTAATTGGCCTACTTAGGCTGTTGTTTGGGAATTTTCTTGATCGAGCTTTCAAAAAAAAAAATGACTTGCTTCCCTTCCCATGTGCGAATGTTTGGCGAAAGAAAAAAAGAGATGCTTTCCTCAAAAAATTTTGTAAGAAAAATCCATTTCTGTTGCTTTTCGAAAGAAAGCAAGTCCTCTGGCTCAAAGCACACGTGTTTTTCTTCAAATTTTGATAGTCCCAAATGCAACATTAATCTTCTCAGCTTGCAAGTCTACGTATTATTTTATATGTTTGTATGTATTAGTTGGATGATTGCAGTGCATTGCAATATTTCTTTACACTTCCATATTTGTGTAAGTATCATTCCCCTTTTAGTTTTATTTTTCTCTTCGACCTTGGTTAAACCACTTTATATGCTTGAAGTCATGTGATTTTAGCTTATCTAAGGAGAAAAAAAATGTACATATGCCTCTGCTTATTTGCTTCCCTGTTGTGGAAATGAAGTGTTATTTTGTAGTTGGCGCCTTGCTAACTTCTTTTACCTACGGGCTCTGTTAAAAGCTGCTTTTGATATAAAACTTGTTAAAGTTTACTTTGTAGTTAGTGCCTTGTTTACTTTTTTACCTATACAAAGCTTTTCTAAAAGCTGCTTTTGGTATAAAACTTGTTGAAGTTTTTTTTAATGTGCTAGTCTAGAGAAAGTCACTTTTATGATGGACTTGAAGTGTATACGCATGCTAGAAAGAAACCACTTTTCAAGTGGACCTGAGATGTATATGCACATAATACACGATTGAGAAATGAAAGAATGTAACAAAAATTCAGAATGTTATTGCACACATTGTGTTTTTTTGAGAAGAAAAATGATGACTATCAAGGTTTGTGGTTGTCATTCATGTATATTAAGTGATCAACATGTACAAGTAAAATGCTGTCAAGTGAAGAAGGACAAAAGAAAGGGGAGGTGCACAAGCGCTACCCAAAGCCCCGCTCCCAAAGAAGAATAGGAATGTGCTGTCTAATATTATCCACCTGTCATCTCTTTCCAAAAAATGATCCGGTTGCGCTGAAGCTAGATGACCCAAGCACCAACCAAAAAGGACGCCAGTGAAACTCTTCAACTCTACCTCTCCTCTGTCCGCCTGTGGCTCGTAAAGCCTGCCAACCTCTGATGATGAAGAGAAAAAACCAATGGTGCTCATTTGTGACCAAACCTTCCGGGATACTGCACACCCGAAGAATAAATGAGCAGGATGTGTCAGTTCTGGGGCGCCCATCTCACCCTGTATTGCACACATTTTTAAAGCGTTTGTTTTTGTGCATGAATTAAATAAGGTACTTGAATCTGTGGGCTTATAGGGCCAGGTTTCTTGGAAGACACTAGTAGACGTTTCTAAAAGTCTCTTATATCCTTTCACAAATTAGTTCTCAAATCACATAGGGCCTATTTGGTCAAAAACTCATCTTCATATGAATCAACACATATATGGCTGAAACATAGGCACAGGATTCTGTTACAGGTCGGCTTGGTTTTCCTGATCATAATATCACAATATATTCGAAAGTTATTAGAACAAAATTGGACATATAACTTTTGTATTAGATACTGCTGCTGAATAGTTAAAAACATAAACTACAATTGTGCATTTGCAGATGCATGCATATCAAAATTTTCACGCTTTAGTTGATTCTAATGCCCGGGTGTGATTCATTTTTTGGTTTTTAATCAAGCAATGGAGCAAAATAATTATTGCAGAATACAGACTGTTGACGTACATCAACAGAAATTTATAACTGGGACTGTTAATTGTGGTTCATAATGGACTTCAGATAAAGCATTGAACATAATCAAAGCTATAAAATAATATGTTAAGGTAGGGAGGAAGGTGCAGTCCATCCTTAGATAGCACCTGTGCAGCCCTTCGATCTGTGCCCTTGATTCTTATGGATGGCCATGATTGATCATCATTTTTTACTTTGACCAAATGGCATGGCAGTTTGTAACTGAACAAGAAAAAACTCCTGTTGCAGCCGTCATTTCTACACACCCATCTTTCGAGCCTTGCCCTCTTCTCTTCTCCCTTGTTGTTCCTGCTTGAAGAAATGCTGAATTATTGTGCTACCAGGCTTTCTTGTGGCTTTTACACGTGCAACCTGACATTGTCTCCAACTTGTCCTCTCTCCGTCTCTTTCCTCGATCATACTTTCCCTCTCTATATTTATTCCTCTTTTATAGATCTTTCCTTGCTTGACAAAACATTCAAACATCACTCCCCTTGATAGTGTGCTCTAACCGGATTTGGCTTATAGCTCCTCTCCCACAAGCAGTGATCATACACTTTCATTTGATGTTTATTCTCGCCAAAAACTTTTTTCTTTTTATTACCATTTCAATCACAATAATTCTACTTTCTCCATCCCATGTCGATGAGCTGCAACAAAAAAAATGGAGAGAGTTGCGGAGTTTGTATTCTAACAGATGCCATGTTTCCTTATTGCAATTGAATCTACTAAAAAAAAATCTGTAAACATATATTATGTGTTATGTTTACTAGATTTTAATCAGCGTACAAATGGTAGTTGCAGAGTCGAAAGAGTTGGATTTAGTATTGGCCAATTAAGGCTCGGCTTGGATGGATGCTTTAGTTCATTAGATGAGGATTGCACCCAAGTTGATTTGATAATGTATTCATTGATTACAGACTGCATTAATCTTTCAAATTATCGTGAATTGTATGATTTGTGGTTGGCCAACAACAGGTTTGGTTGTAAGTGGTGAGATTTATCTTTAGTCTTCTTGCCAAAAGAGTTTTAGCTCGAGTTTGGTTGGAGTGCTAACATGACATGAATATGTTCTTAAACAGAACTAATCTAGAAATAAGGAGAAAAAAGGTAAAATACCTTCTGCATATTTATGGATCATGATCAAATATTATCAAAAACTTTGCCAAGGGGTAATGAAAGAGATGAAGAAAGAAAAGGCAAAGTGAGGGAAGAGATAAAGGGGAGATGAGTCACGGGGTCTGGGCCACAAGTATTGGATCTGATCGTTGACAGATCCATCTGTGAAGGATTGATGGGTTAACGAACATGAAGATGAGAGATCGAGGCTTAGCAGCATCATTGAAGAACATGAATGATACCCAACTTGATTGGAAAATATGAAGGATCCATGCATCTGAAAAAGAACTATCTGATACAATTGGAGAGCAAACTCAAGATCACTCAGAAATGTCAACAACAACAAAGTCTTATCCCACTAGGTGGGGTCAGAAATGTCACTTCACACTATTTGTTTAAGTTAAGACTGGCGATCAATCTAGGCCATTGATTACATTCAATGGCGAGGATTGCGGCCCTGCACGTGTGCAGTCCTACGAAGGACTGTACATTCCTTTTTCCCTTATCTTAAATAATGTTCTCTATTGTGTGTCAATTTCCTAATAAAACTATTGGTAGTTGATCACCTCAAAGAGAAAGGTGCCGATGGCGGGTGCTAATGTTTTGATCATTGTCACTATGTGCTATGAACTCCGCCTATGTTTTATAGCCGGTCCCAAGCCCGGATAAAGGAGGAGGGTTGTGTTAGGCCCCGACAGCCAGCGTAAAACTCTGTCGAATCTCATGAACATGGATCAACGAATATGTTACTAATAGAGCGGAATGGCGTCGTATGATCCATGTAGCCGACCCCGCCTAGTGGGATAAGGCTTTGTTGTTGTTGTTGTTGTATTGTCACTATGTGCTATGAAAGTGTTAAAAATAGTGCTAGGGACAATTGCGGACGTTGACACAGCAACAAGTAACCCATACCACCTCCCCCTTGTAGAAACCCGTTGATCTACAGATTGGATGATTGAGCTAATATATAATTCTGTTTTTAAACTTAGGGAACACAGACTCTTTTTATTTCTCGAAAAAGAACTCTAGTTTTTCGGCTTGATCCTTTGTAGTTATAGTCAAATGTTTGATACCAAGACATAAAGCCAACCGTACCATATCCTAAGTTTCTGTCTGCCATGTATAGCATTTGAAGCATATCTTGTTATTAGTGATTCATGATGCTTATCATCATTTAAAAAATTTGCCTCTTCACCTAATCCTGTGGGCTTTGGAACACTCTTATAGTCTTAACTAAATATGTTGAGATCAGGAAACAACAGATTAATCATGTGTACAATTTGATGATTTTTCGTTGTATTTGGGCTATATTTCTGCTTACATTTATGATTTCTGGTGAGATAATACCTTGTGACGTCTTTTTTCTACTCTTAACAGCGAGTTTGAAGAATTAGAAGCTGTGCCTAGTTTATCAGTCATTGAAGGTCCTCTTGAACCACCAACTTCATCTGCACCTGCTCCAGTTCCTGATGAGTCATTTGTGAATTTTTTCAGCGTATGTGTTTTTGCTTCAGCCACTTTTATCCACTGTTTTGTTAGCTATTTCTCTTATAATGTGTACTCTCATTTTATTTGTGGTATCTGGAATTGCTGTGTGCCTCCACATTCAGTTGGGACTTCTACAACTATTTTGGGTAGATACTGATCCTTAAAATTATTATTGACATGGGAAATATCTGATGTGTAGGCTGCTATGAACATTGGTAATCCACCTAATGCAACAATCGCGGGACAGCCGCCACTTGCATCTCCACCTGTTGCTATATCTACTCAAGCACCAAGTGCCATTCCACCTGTGCTGCAAACTGTTCAGCCCGTTCCCAGTCTTCCAACTTCATGCCCTCCACTAATGACCCCACTCGACTCTCATGAATCTACCGCCGTAAACAGCAACCGTGCAGCGAATCTTGTGAAGCCTTCATTTTTCACGCCTCCACCATCTTCTGCTTTAGTTACCCCACCAATGTCATCCTCCGTCCCAACCACACCACCGCTTCATCCTCCAGTTACCATGCAACGCCCTTATGGCACACCATTGCTCCAACCTTTTCCACCTCCTACCCCGTCGGCCTCTCTCACTCCTGCTCCAAACCCTAGCACAGTTATTACAAGAGACAAACTGCGTGATGTGTTATTGAGACTTCTGCAGGTAACTTTAGTTTGCTTTTTGCTCTATCCAACTCACTTCTCTGGATGGAATTCCAATTTGAATTCAAATTGATACATGGATGTTTCTTTCTTGTCATATTAGAATGCATGGTTTTCCAAACTATTGCCCAGGATTTTGGTTTGCAGTATAGAATTGTTTACTTTGCTCGATATTCAATCATTTTTTGTTCTCTTGGTTGTTACTGCAACAATTCCACTTCACTGCAATTTCAGCAATAAAAAATAATGCTTTGTTGATTGAGCAGTAATGTGTAACTTGTTTCTGACCGTTGCTGGTTAACTTAAAGTCTTCAGCGTGATAGTATATTCTGTTCTTATATCATGTTCTTTGTTTTTTTTTCCTTATGTCAAAGTTCAATTTGAATTTTTCTGTGGCTGACAGAACAATGATTTCATCGATATGATTTACCGGGAGGTGCTGAATTCTCATCAATCATGACGTGCTGGAGCCTCATTAACCGTGCAGTCGGCGCTTTGTGTGGCTCGTGCAGTTTTTTCGTGGTTCGTTTGTGTTATTGTAAATGTTCCCCCGTCTCGTAGATAATGAATTCTTTTTCCTTGTCCTATTCTTGTCTCTTTTTCTTGTATGTTATCGTCTCTAACTTGTTTGGGTTGTGATCCAAGTTAGTGTGCAAATGAGCGAAAAAAAACCTTTTAAATTTTAATCTACTCCCAGAAGTGAAGTCTCGTGTTTCTTTTTTTATTTCCTTTTTATTTTGGCACTGGATTTTACCAACTGGCATAAGAAGAGTGTTGTACCTGCTGTCGTTTCTTTTTTTTTTTTTAATTCTTGCCGCGGATCATTTTAAGATGCTATAAGCGTAAGCGGATATGTGCTGATGTCCTCTAAATCTCTTGGTTTGCGAAAACGGCATGATTATTTGGAATTATATTTCGAGAAATATAATGTAATTATGTTTTATTCAAGATCGGGGGAGATGCGACTGGAGGCTAGGGTGAGAAAATAAATAAAATTTTGAATAGAGCTAAAATTCAAATGACTATGATGCGAGGACAGAGAACATATATTTTGGGGAAGAGAGGATATTAGTGGGATAAAAATATAATCGATATAAAAAGTGTTATAGTAGAAGAGATAATGAGAATGTTGGAGAGAGGGAAAGTGAGTAGTAGGGGGAAAATAAGTTATGGACGAGAGAAATAAAATAGAAGTATTAGGGAAAAAATAAAGATATTAGAGGGAAAATAAACTATCGATGAGACAAAGTGGGTATTAGAGGAGAGAGAGTGGGTATTAGATGATAGAAATGAGACTATTGGCGGAGAGGGTAAGTGAACGTATTAAGCGATAGAAGTCATTGACAAGAGAGAGACTTTACAGGAGAGGGAAAATAAGAATACTAGAGGAGAGAGAAAGAACAGATATTAGAGGAAAGAAAAAAAATGTGAGAGAGATAAAGTGAGGATAGAATCGATAGATAGCCAATGAATGAAAAATATATAGGAAAGAGAGAAAAATGACAAGAAATAGTAAGTCAAATATTAAAGGAGAGAAAAAATGAGAATGTTTGAGGAGAAAAAGTGAAGATATCACAGGAAGGAAAAAAACATTATAAGAGAAAAAGGTAAACTACTAAAGGAGAGAAAGATATGGCCTATGGGTATCATATATGAGGGAATTAAAAAAACTAGAGAACACAAAAACGAGGACACTTATTAGAAGAGATAAAGAGAAGATTTAGAGAGGAGAAAAAGGTCAAAAATTAGAGGAAAACGAAAAAGACAAAATTACATGATAAAAAAATAATATGAAAGAATTTGAAGAAAGAGGGTAAGAAAATATGGTATATTACATGAAAGCAAAATGATAATACTATAAAGAATATAAAAGATAATAATAGTAAAAGAAGATGGATGCAATAAATATGACAATATGATGCGTAGTAATTGAAGAAATTATCATAACACTTCTTAAACTATTATTTTTTTCGCATAAACATATAACCTTACAGTGATAACATACAAATTTTAATCCTCGAATTTATGCTGATTTGTCATTTCTATCCGAAACTTTTTTACCTTATTTTCTAATAATTATAAGGAGTCAACTTTACTCTTAATTCTTTAATATATGAAATATCAAAAATATGAAAAAATAACAACATGAAAATAATAGTTGTAATTATCAAGATATGTATTCTTTAAAATGTTTCTACCATAAATGAAAATTAAATTTTGTGGTAGATAATTATGGTCCAATCCATCTGAGAGCTCGTTAATAAAGGTTATTAATTTTTTAAAAAACATATGTCAATCAACAACTTTCAAATTTGATTTTTTTTGTGTATTTTTTTTAAAGTGTTGCTTGCATAATCAAATGTAATATTCAAGATATATACTGATATTAATTAGCCGGAAGTCAAATCTCGAACGCCAATTAAAAAAAATGTTGAATTTAGTATTAGAAAGATTCCTCCTTTCTGTTAAACTTCAATTCTGAGATATGACTTTACGGGCAACACAGTATCAATTTGAATAACTCAATTGTTATATTTTATACCTTTTTAAATAATAAGAAAACACTGATGAAAAAATACTTTAAATAAAAGAACGTAGAACCCAGAATATAAGTGCAAGCATCATAATTTAATTTAATAAGGAGTTCAAATTTTTAATAGTATTATTAGAATTTTTTGCAAAAGTCAATATGCTGTGCCTGTGCCCCTTGTTTTGTGTGCAGTGCAACGTGCGGGGGACAGTTTTGACCGTCAATTGCTTTCAAATAATAGTTAAGCTGTCCACTATTTTTTATATTTTGTCGATCTTTCATTGGGCATGAGTTGTCAAATTTAGTTCTTTAGTTCAAATGACGAAATTGTTGTTTTTTTCTTTTTGAGTCTTAGCAGTTGGATAAAAAAATAGTGATAAGATAAAATAAAAATATTAAATTAAAACTCTAAATTTTAAACAAGATTGAATAGTCAAATTTGTGCACTACACAACTTGCTACTAGAAACAAATTCCCTTTTTCTTAAACATTTTATCAGTTATTATTAACGTGTAAAATATAGTGAATTTTTTCGAGTACAAACTTAATTGTATGATAATACATAACAACTACGCTAACTTCTAATGGAAATAATGTAAGGCTTCAAAATTAACACCACACTAAGTGATTGA
The DNA here is from genome assembly GCA_030549335.1 of Pontederia crassipes. NCBI lineage: Eukaryota > Viridiplantae > Streptophyta > Magnoliopsida > Commelinales > Pontederiaceae > Pontederia > Pontederia crassipes. The sequence goes on from CM060190.1 coordinate 47,413,400, forward strand.
TTGTAACCTCCTTGGAACACAGTTTTAATACGTGCTCAAAGATCGCTCAAAGGTTATTCAATTTCATAAATTAAATTTTCAACAATATATCAAAATATGCAAAAGACTTTAAAATAAGTTGTTATAACTGTAATATTAAAAATAACTTATTCATAATTTTACAATCCGAATAATACTAAATAAAATTAAAATCAACGTATGGAGCCACCACTTTGCTCCATGCCTCCATCTTCTCTTGTAAACTCTCAAGTATAAAATATTCTGTACATGAGGACTAAAAGACAATCATATAATTAATTTTAAAATAATTAATGATCATTAATTGAGTAATAATAATTATCAATGACTTAATAATTAATTTATTTGTTGATGTCAATTGAAGATTATCAATGGCAAATCAATATCAATTCAATCTCAACAAAAATTGATTGACTTAAGTAGCAGAGTTAAGTTTTGATTAATGTTAGTAATCCCGAATTCGAATTTTAAAATTATCACTTTGATTAAGGAATAGTGATATTCTATTTTTTCAACTCTGAATTGGTCAAATGCTAATAGTCTTGGGAGAAAAAAATATATTAATTCCATCTCCACGAAGGTGACCAATGGAAAATCGGTGATCAATTCAATATTATTATCAATTTGATTAAATATCAATTATTCATTTCATTTTATTTCATTTAGAAGTTTTTGCGATTAACTTCGTGGGTATTATCAATTCAATCTGAGAAATTAATAATTTATATCGAAAAAATCATGCCACAACATTGATCAATGGACCACGGCAAGTGTCTATTCGAGACAAGGACAATTAACAATGGGCTCGCTGTATGGTTGGGGCCTAGGATCATGCAACATGATAATCGCAATCTTCGCTGCAAGTTGACGTGCCACCGGGCACGGACCCAAAAGTAATTTAAGGAGGGGCCATAATATATTTAAAATATGTTAAAACAAATAAAATATTTATCATAAATAACCCTCCCTCCAACTATGCATGGGTCCGTCCATGCGTACCACTCTCGCTAATAATGCTAGCTGACCCATTTAATTGAATGATAATTAAATGTATGATTGATCATAATATCAATACAATAAATATCATAAATAGTACATAATAATAATAATAATAATAATAATAATAATAATAATAATAATAATAATAATAATAATAATAATAATAATAATAATAATAATAATAATAATAATAATAATAATAATAATAATAATAATAATAATAATATCTACGATGATTAATAATTATTAAATCAAATGTACTAAAAAGATAATTAACTGTAGATGAATATGGGTCAGGACACTTCGGTCGACACGCCTACTCATGTTTACAGTTATTAGCATGCAATTTGATTTGATTAATTCTGTGTTCCGTGATGATTCTAATAATTGAATTTGAGGCCTACTAGCTAATAAGGAGTTTACAACACAACTTTAGAGTAGTAGTAGCTCATGTTTGATTTTCAAAATCACTATACTTCATACCGTTTTCATTATCAAATTAATCGAATATTAATAACTCTGAATATCGGGTCTAAACTAAGAAAAAAACACAGATGGATGGACAAGTCATCACTCTGCTTAGGTACTTGGACATGTACCCTATTGCTTGGACAAGTCAACACTCTGCTTTCATTGCACCTAAGGCTGTTTGTACTTTGTTCAAGCGGCAACAAGCCACTTAAGCAATGTTATCGAAATGGGATTGGCCGGTTAAAATTCGGTTTGATATTAAAATTAATTTTAGCATTGAATTGGAAAAAATCAGTTCAATCCGGGCTGGTTGTTGGATCGGGTTGGTTGAATCGGTTCAATTCATTTCAATGTAAATTTTGAAGAATAAAATTTAAAAAATGATAAAAATAGAAAAGTTAAAAAAGGAAAAATATAAGAAATATATCGAAGGTAAAAAAGAAGGGAATATAACATGTCTAAAATTAAATATAAATTGAAATAAAAAAGATAGGTATTTAAAATTGAATAACATTAAAATGAAAAATTATCAAAGGAAATAAATAAAGAAAATAAAAAGAAAAGTGTTAAAAAAAGAGAGAAATAAGAATAATTTAAGATGAAATTTATTAATATAGCATCTATCATCAATAAATAATAGATATTAAATTAGTAATAATCTATTTATATTTATATGTTAATCATTATTAAAAAATTAATAAATAAAAAATATGTTATATTAATTTTTAACATTATTAATATGTCATTAGTACAATATTCATATATTATATCATATAATTTATATTAGGGTTTAATGATTGTGTAACACCCATTTGATGGAGCATTGTGTAACGCCCAAATCTGAACCGTTCGATCTAACGAACGATTTAGATCTACCCCTTTTTCTCTCTCTTTGGACGATCGGCGGTGGCGGCGGGGTACGATGACACGGTGGTTGCGGCGAACGATCGGAGGCGGCGAATGATCGGGACGACGTGGATCAAGATGGGGCAGCACGTCGTGGATCAAGATAGGGCGGCGCGGCGTGGATCGATGGCGAGGCGGCATGTCGTGGATCGATGGCGAGGCGGCGTCGATTGATGATGGGGCGGCGCGGCTCGGTGTGATGCAGTCAGGATCGACGTCGACGCAGATCGGGATCAACGTCGACACAGATCGGGATCGACATCGATAATAGTTAACCGGGGGGTGAGAGAGGGGATCAACACCAGCTGACTGGGGCGACGGCGAGAGAGAGGAGGATGGCGCAGAGAGGGGACATCGACGAAGCTGGGCAGCGGTGGCAACGACGGCAACAACAACAACATCGAAACTCGGGACGGTGAAGCTAGGCGGCGACGACAGCGACGACAACGACGATAACATCGAAACTCGAGGCGGCGACGACGACGACGAAACTCGGGGCGGCAAAACTCGTCGGATCGAGGGCCGATAAGGGGAAGAGAGGCGCGAGAGAGAGACGATGGCAAGCACTCATAGCCATTGAATCATACTCATGCGATTTCATCTCGACCATTGGATCATGTGTTATACGATGCTTCATCAAATAGATGTTACACAATCATTAAATCATTTATATTATATCTTTATAATTATTATAAATAATAATATTTTAATAAAATTTGATTCAATTCGGTCAAACTCGATCGCACTGGTCTATCCAATAAAAAGCCCGATCCGGTCGCTGGTCCGGTTTTGAAAGTATTGCACTTAAGATACAATCGCTGACATCCTATAAAAAAAATCTCCTAATGTAGCGTCGTGACTTATGAAGGAATATTATCGTAGGATGAACGTACGTATATCAATCGAATCACACCTTGGTTGCTTTTGGACGGCTGATCAAGTCGCACGTAATGCCTTTGCTGTAATTGCAGAAGAGAGAGGAGTCACAAGGTGCCTTCGTAAAAGACCATGAATGATGTATTTATAGAATCACACGCATAGTTTTCTTTCAAACATAAACTCTAAATAAATCACTCTTCAGGCGCTAGCATGTCTTATATGTAATATGAGCATCTCTGCCCCCGTTAATTATCGAAAAAAATAAACTCTAAATGAATTCAAATCTAACTTACTCTTTTTAAGAATCTTATCTCTGCTAACCAATTTAATCTTTAGCTACAATTGAAAAGTCCACCAGAACTGATTATCATTTAATTTAAATTAATTACTAATATAATCCCATCCAAACTCTTGCCTCATCTGTTATTCTAACTCAACATTATATCCAATTAAACTCTAATTTCAGAATTAATTAATTATTATTTTCACCTCAAGATTCCCAGAATAACATAATTGAACATTATTTATTTAATTCTCTGAAATTTTTTTAACGTAGATCACATCGATCAGGAGTAGTTACCATCGCATTCATATGCATTTCAAATTTACGTGGGTCAAACATTAAAAAAAAAAAATGTTGATAAGTGCAGAGTTGTAATCATATTTAAATCAATGAGACAAGTGCGAAGGTACAAAATGTGCAGCTGCCTGCTCTCGCCATCAAGCAGCATAATTCGTCGTTTTTTTTTTTTTTTGACGGCCAAACTTAGATTAAAGCTCGTCATCGTCAATACTCAACATCACCCACAATGCATATATCTCACGTTAGCCAACTTTTTCAAAGGAGCAACTTATAATTCTAAAGAAGTAAAAGAAAGACTCGTAAAAATTAATCGGTTCAATGGATCTCAGTTTCAAGTGATAGAAAGTCAGCAAATTAATGGCTCGGGAGTCATCAACTTGCTTACGTACTGGATAATTTAAAAAAAGTCGTTTCTAAAATTTTCACATATATGAAAAGAAAAAAAAACTTGTGTGTAAAGAATACATAGTCTAAAATACTTACGCCACGTTTAGTTCGAGGAGTGGTCCAATATGATCAACGACTGTAGTTTCATAAATAATTCGTCCTCGTCTATATAACGTTATCTTTGCTTAATTAACAACATATATCTACCTACACAATAACAACAAAAAGTATTGAATCATATTAAAACAAAACATGAAAAGAATACACGCGTACACGAATGAAAGAAATGAACGAAAGCGATACGTAGATAAATAAAAGAACAGCAAAGGAAGGACGTCGTGACTATAAAGAACATATTTTAAAGAGTTAGACAACGTTGGTGTTCCGGTTTCAATAAAAAAAAAAATTAAGAAACGGATGGCATAGTAGATAAGATTGGAAGCATCGACCGATTTTACATTTGTAATATATATTGTCAACATCACGTAGATTGAGGCCCTCATCGAATCAACTATTCATGGGGTAGGGGTTATAATTCCTCCACCTCAGGGCGGACCCAGGTACTATTGTTGTACGCATATATCACACGCACTTGTGCCTTTTTGTAACAACCGACAAGAAAGGATAAAAAAAAAAAAATCAATAATCAGATTTGAATTGGGCGGCGAAGCAGATCACGAAAGGAAAAAAAAAAACCAAAGCCCAATTGGACTCAAGAAAGGATTTGATTGTGTCCACAGGTATTAGGGAGATAAAAATTTTATCTCATTAATTAAATCAGAGTTAGATTGGGAGAGGAGATTTATTAAATCAAAGAGATTAATCTCCCCTCAACCTGCACGACCCCTCTTCTGGTTTGGCTTTTTCCTCGTATGATGAAAGCAGGGGCAGGGAGAATTCGTTCATAGTTTCTTGGTGCAAGGGTAAGATTCTCTTCCTCTCCTTCCTACTTGATCCCCTACATTTCCTCATGTCGTTCTCGGCACCGAACAAGTGGCAGGCAGAGATTGAGAGGAAGAACAGTGAGAGAGTTGAGAGGAAAACAGGGAGGAAATAGGGGCGTATTCAAGTGGACTTTTAACAAATCAAGACTAGGATTCATCGCGAACAGGTGGGTGAATCGAAATCACCTTGCATGACCTCTGAATAACGTTAAATCATGCCCTAATCGTACAAGTAAAGAAGAAGAGGAAAAGATGGTTCAAGTTTCTTATTTTGCCTTGCTTGATTTTCTTGAATTGATTGATTGATTGATTATTTGTATGCATAATTCATTGTTTGTTGATCTGGGGTTGTGTGATTGATTTGCTAGGGATAGTAATTAGGTTAGATTGAGATTGCACTGAATAATTTACGAAATTCGAGGGTTCTGCAAGTTTTCTGGATGCCGACCGGTCGACCGGTCCGTATGCATCGCGGCAACCGGTCGACCGATAACTTGCATGCAGCCGCTTTTTGCACATGTTGACCGGCCGACCGATTCCTATCATCGGTCGACCGATCCTTCCTCATTAGGTCGACCGTTCAACTGAACAGATCAACCGACCTATTTAATATCCGACTTGACCTACCGGTCGACTGATCTTAACTGACCGGTCGACCGACCCGCAAACAATCGGTCGACCGTTCCCCTGAATCGGTCGATCGATTCCCCAGAAAATATTATATTATATTTATTAATTATTTTCTTTTTATCCAGATATTATATATATATGATTGATCCTATTGTCTGACCCCACAGAGATCCCTCACCGATTTACATGATTTACTTTATTATTGATTTATTTCACATTGATCCTATCGTATCAGTTGAATCAAGAACAAAGAGCTACAAGTTATTAAAAGCGATTAATAAGTTCAGATAAAAGATTAATGATGGATTGCCAGTCCAAGCCAAGTGCATCAAGATAAGGGTCGCTCCCTTAGTCATTGTTTGATCACCCATTGATCCGCACAAGGCTGTATAGTTTGCTGGGCATACCACAAGAATTAAAAGCACCTAAAGTCACCCTGATTGTTAATTAATAACCGAGATAAAAAAGCATGTACAAGTCTAAGTCAAGTTACTGTCATGATTTTCAAGTATGCTATAAGTTCAAGTTTATTAACCATCATGTTATCTCCTGATTCATGATATCCTATGATTTTGTTCTTATTATGATTCATGATACTGACACGTTATCTTTCACGTTCAAGTTAAACATGATTATTTATCGATGATTATTATATTCATGTCATGCATTGTATATCATGTGGTTTTCCACTAGGCTGTAAAGCTTACGGGAGGACCTCCTCCCCTGTGTCTGATTTTCATAGGACCATGTCAGTGACGTAGTGGAGTAGGCGTGTGATGATGAAGCTCTGGCGATAGGACATCATGTGAACCTTAGACTTTTTAGAATGTCTTCTAGTTTTCATTTACCTTCCGCATTTTAGATTCATGATGTAAAACTTATTTTATTTCTTAGCAATGATATAACCACTTTTTAGACTTCCGCATATTTAAGTTATCTTTTATTTTTATTTCTTTTCTTTCACTGACATGTCTCGATAACTGAGATATAATCAATATTATGGTCAAAGTTATAGCATGACATAGCGTCTTCAGGTTGGTCTTCGCCACGTGGCGGGGGTCGATTTGGGGCGTTACATCTTTCATACGGAATCGATGGAAGAATCTGATAGGATAATGCTCATTTTTTTTATATATACACAAAAAAATATATACGTAGAGCATTTATCGTAAAAACGGATGTAGAATATTAATTTTATTTATCAAATTATTAAAATACTTATATATTAATTTAAAGTATGTATTAAATAGTAAAGGTGATATTGTGATCAAGTTACATTAATAAATATGACTAATTTGACGGTTACAATTTATTTTGTTTTAGATGATATATTTTTATTATTAAATTATCCAGATAAATATATATTATTTCATCTAAGAAGTATATGATCATTTCAATAATGAATTATAATAATTAATATAATTAAATGATAAGAAATAAGTGCTCTAAGTCAAGATATATAGAGTGGGGTGCTTTACATACTCATTAACATATGTATTATATACTTATATATTACCATAATTAATAAGGGTGTCTTTGGATTCGGAAAAAGGGTCTAATTTTCTTTCCTTTTATTTGGGTGAAAAAAAAATCAATAACTGGAAAAGGGAAGTATTAGCCTTCTTTATTTGTCAAATGGGCTAATAGAATTTTCCTGAAAGGAGGAGGGTATACGAGAAGTGGAGGAGAGAGGAAATTTTTTTTTTCATTTATTGAATTTAGAGTGAAAGAAAATGGAAGTTATCTTTTCTTCTTCATTTTCTCTAAAACGCTATTTTTTTCAACTCAATATAAGATGATAAAAAGGAGAAAATAACAAAGCATCACATACTTTCTGTTGATCATATTTAATTTAAATATAAATATGAAAGGTATATTTATCTAAATAAATTATTACTTAAATCTTATTTCCTTTTCTCTTCCTAGTTACTTCTGATTAATAGTTTCAGGTCATTCACTCTATTCCCATTCCTTCTTTTGTAACTTTCTTGAGATTTTGTGAAGTTGTATAAATATTTTCTTATATTTATTGAACAAAATAAAATTTTATAATCATACATGGAATTAGAATATATTCTTGTATCATTAATAATAATAATAATAATAATAATAATAATAATAATAATAATAATAATAATAATAATAATAATAATAATAATAATAATAGTTGTCCATGTGATAATATTCTTTTCAAACAAACAAATAAGTAAGCGCATAAATAATTTATTACCGTTCTCATATTACATGTAAAATAGATAGTATGAGTCTTTCCATAAAATACAACACATTCTTACTCCTTACCATATGCACTTTTCTTTACCAGTGCACTTGTTTATTTTCCACTAAAGTTTTCTTTTTTGTGGATATTTTACACTTCGGCTTATCATTTGAGTAGTACAAGATAAAATATTTTAATATAGAATAAATAATTTCACCGCACGAATGCAATTGTTTATTGTTTAAAATTTTGGTCATCTTGTAACATTAATTTTACTTATGCATGCAAAAAAAAAATGCTAACGTTTCCGGTTGGACATAAAACAAGAATAAATTCTTGTATCCGTTCAGAATAATAATAATAACCTCCCGTAGTAATAACACATCATTCAAACGGACCCAGCAAAATGATTTACGAGTTTCTTAATAATATTTTTATTTTAGCTTTTTAGTTGAAATTAATTAAATAAGCGATTTCTGTAATTAAGTTAAGTTATATATGTGCAATAATTATATAATACATGCATGCATGTAAAATAAATTCGTTTCATAAAATATATAAAACGCATTCAATTTTCCCTTACCATCTACACTTTCCTCACCAGTGTACTTAATTACAATTGGCACACCTAGCTAGGAGAAAACAAAAGTAACGATCTGATCTCAAGGATGGGACCCTCTCAGAGTCAGAGTTGCAAAGATGGCCGAGGAAGATTGTTTTTCTTCTCATCTTTGGTTTCTTGTCAAAGTAAAATTGTCTCCGGGACCCACGCCCCATGAAACCTTCATGATTCGTCGGATTCCACAGTCAATCGACCATGCATGCGGATTGCACCGTTGGTTTAATCCACTTTTTGGACACCATCATTGGAAAAAAAGAAATGTTTTGAGGAATTATAATCACATAATATTCTATCCCCCTGACTATTCTCAGGAATCCCAATATGTACTTACTTATCCCCAGGGAGTTTTAATCCCGTACAATGTTATACAGATGAAACGTAGAGTGACCATATAAAACACTTGATTAAAGAAATACGCAGAATTGCTTGTTGTCTCAACACTATAAAAATAAGAAAAAGGAAATTACAATAGAACAAATGCAGATACTTGTTGTGAACTATTTCAAAGTTCAAACCAAACGATGCATGTAGCGGAGACATGACCATTTATTATTGTTATTATTGCTTGTACGCAAGTAGATAAACTAATTATTGTGATTTGTCCGACTCGACCGTTCTGCTGTCACCGGAGAACTTGAAGTAGCCGCGGTGGGTCGTGAAACCTCCGTCGACGAGGAGGTTGATGCCGCTCACGTACTTCGACTCGTCGCTGGCCAGATACATGGCGGCGTTCGCCACGTCCTCAGCCTTCAGGACGTGCCCCTTGATCAACGACCTTTCCCCCACGAAAGCCTCGAACTCCTCGGCCGTCTTCACTCCGAACGCCGGCATCGTCATCTGCGTCGGCACCGCGTGCGGGGAGACGCAGTTGACGCGCACCCCGTACTGCCCCAGCTCCAGCGCCGCGTTCCGCATCAGCCCCACCATCCCGTGCTTCGCGCACGTGTACGCCGTCGGCGCCAAGGCCGACGTCACCGACGCCACGCTCGCTGTGATCACGATGCTCCCGCTGCGCGCCGGGACCATCACCCGGGCGGCATGCTTCGTTCCGAGGAAGCTGCCCACCAGGTTGGTCCTGACCACCCGCTCGAAGTCCTCCTTCTCAGATTCCAGCAGCGGCAGGCACATCTTCCCCAGAAGCCCGGCGTTGTTGAACATGACGTCGAGTTTTCCGTGACGGGCGACGGCGGAGTCGACCGCGCTCCGCACGTCAGCCTCGTTGGACACGTCGCAGTGCACGTAGGAGACGACGGAGGGGTCGAGCTCGCGGCATAAGGCCTGTCCCTTCTCGTCCTGGATGTCCGCAATCACGACGCGGGCGCCGTTGTTGGCGAAGATCCTCACCGCGGCCTCCCCGATGCCGCCGGCCCCGCCGGTGATCAAGGCCACCTTGCCCTCCAACCTGCATGGACACGTCAGCAACAATGCATGTACAGTGACCTATACCGCTATACGTATATATATAAGTATCATAACACGGAGAACGACAGAGCGATCACAGAGATGGATAAGTTTATCTTACCTTCTTGCGATTGTTGAAAGCATCCCTGCGCTCGCCATGATTTAATTCGATCGATCTCGGCGACGACACGAGTTAATTGATTACGACGACGACGAGGTTGTAGCAGCAGTGAGGTCGATCGGCTCACTGGCTACCGATCAAAAATAAATCTCTACGCAATGGCACTAATTTGCTGTGGGAGAAGCTCCAAGCGATTACCTTCATTTATATACATTGGACAGTGCACTGACGTGTGTTTGGTCAGGAACGCAGCCACATGCGAACGTTAGGTAGTAAGAAGAATGCATAAAATATTTGAACGGTGGTGGTGGCAATCGAAAAGAAAACAAAAAATATAACAATATTTCACTTAAATGACTTAATTAAATCTAAGTTGCATAGTACTAATAATTCAAAATACATGTGATTTCACATGTGAATATAGACGTCTGACTGTCTGAGGTCCGTTCACTGCTCATTTGAAAAATATAAAAGCATAGTGAATATACAGGTCAAAGACGTACTTATTCCACCATTCAACTTGTTTTGTTCCTATATATAAACTGATTTTTATATTGAGCGTGACAAATGACATTTTTCTAATGTGATTGTGTTGGAATTGATTTTATCTTTAACAACTGTGTTCTTATTAACTATTTTCTAGAACAGAAGTATATTACAATTGACAAATTATATCCCTCCCAACAGGGACATAATTTGCACAACGTTTTGGAATTCTGAAAATATTCGTCTACGCCTTTTCTCGAATTTCCTTTTAATATTTTGTATTTAATTATCCATATATATATATATATATATATATATATATATATATATATATATATATATATATATATATATACTGAATTTTTCTTCAGCTTTCTTTGTACTGCCTTTCTTATCATGCGGAACCCACATAAAATTGAATGAAACCATGTTGTCTATTGGCATATTAATATAGATGACTTAATAGATACCACAAGGCTTTTCTGTTGAAGCTGTCCATAGCCACCCATATCAGCCGAGGCCAAAGAAGATTTAAGAAGAAAAAGGTGTTCTTGTCAATTTAGACTATCGAATGGGTTTTCATTCAATTTCGTTAGGTTCCGATATTCAATTATAATGTATTAGATATTTGATTGTATCGATAATAATATAAATTTCTTCATTGACCAAACAATTAATCCATCTTGTTATCTTGTTTGCTATTAGAATATGATCCTACCAAGTCAATGAATAATAAGAGATGTTCATGGGTCGAATCGAATGGGATGATCGAATTACTCAATCACTATTTAATTTTCTAAAAAAATTTATTTTTTAAATTTTTAAATATTAAAATATATTAATATTTTATTTTAAACACCCAAAGTAGTATTTTATGTTTAAGTATTTTCTATATTCAAAATAGTTATTTTGTATTTTGTACTTTTTATCACATAAAAGGTTTTAATTAAATTTAACAATAATTTAAAAATTAATCAATAAATAAAAAACATGAGTCATTGAGTCGAGTCTTTCAACCCAAACTCAACTCGATCTGATTGGATCATTATCGGGTCGAGTTGAGTTTGACTCGACCATCAACCATCAATTCAAACCAATCCAACATGGGTTTATTTATGTTGAATTTTTGAGTTCACCGAATCAACTCAATCCGAATCGACTCAAAATTGACTCGTTAAATGCATTTTAGATTAATAAAATAATAATAATTTCAAAATAGCACATAATTTTGAGAAAATTCAAACCTTCATGAGTTTGAAATTGTTGAAGATGCCCACGTCTCAATCTTTCGATGTGGTACAAATTTTCAAAGAAGTCATTCATGTGAACTTCGAAAGCGATATCATTAATCATGAAAATAACTTATTTGAAATTTAATGCTACAATGAACCTAAAATTATTGTAAAAATCTATTATAGAGGCAAGTGAATATAATATAAAATAAATATACAATATTAAAATAAAATATAAAAAAAACGGATGCATCCCCCTCTAATTCGACGACCTCGTCGACGATTGAAGGAAGAGGTGGAGACACCCCCTTCTCGCCAGCGCCCCCTCTATCGTGCCTATCATCGGCGACGTGAAAAGGTGAGGGGCAATGCCCCCGCTACGTATCATTGGTGACTCCCCTACTACGCGTCACCAACGAGCATAGGGTGTTTTTCCCCTCCCTCCTATTGTCGAAGGTAGAGGGAGAGGTCCCTCTTTTAAAATGTTAAATTATTACAATGTTATTTTAATATAAAATCTTTTATATTTATTTTGTTTTAATCGCCTGTCATGTAAGAAAAATGATTGGTAAATCCACATCTGATCGAAAGGACATAGGGTGAAATAAGTTAATAGTTGAATGTTAGTCCAGTTACAAATTAAGTAAAATTGGATGATAGAATTGAAAAAGATGATACTGTTGTACGAATTTACCTAGTTGAATTTATAATGTAGGGAAAGTAGGGTAATTCCGTTCATTCTTCTCAAATACGTTATTTTTCTTTCAACGCCAAATTTGGATGCACAAAAGGGGAAAAGTGTCATTAATATTTATTTTCATATTCAGTCTTAATAAATCAAATATATAAATATACATATAAAAAGATAAACCTATCTAAATAAAATTATCATTTGACTTTCATTCTATCCTCTTCCTTTTTCATTATTTATGTCTTCCAAATAAGGTTAATTATTTACCTTCATTCTCTTCTATTCCCTTCTCATTTTTTTTCATCCCGTTCTTTATCTTCCCTTCTCCTCAATGAAATTTAAGTCAAATGGACTAGAGGTAATCTATAAAGTCGATGGATAGACACTAATAGGGATTGAGGTCAGGTGATAAGAAGCTCCTCTTCACTTAAGTAATATCTTGAATTCAAAAATCCCTATGAATGTAGAAGATTCTTGTTGGAAATCTCACTTACCACTATATGTGACCAGCCAGTCCCAAGGTACCAAGCCCTCTTGAACCACTAAAAAGGACACGATGACTCCTCCACTCTAAATTATATTTTTTGTTTTTTTTCGACATTTTATTTTTTTAACTAGCCAATCTAATAAATTTGTGGTTTAATATGGTTTCGACTGGTTTTATCCATTTTCACCAATTCAATTTTATTTAAAGGTTACAATCCAATTTTGTCCTTCAAAATAGACCATGTTGGAAGCCGCTCTGGATTGCCAGTTAGGTTCAATTGTAACAACTATCCTTGGTGTAACTAAGTCAAAGTATTATATGTAGAAGCAAATTTAATAACACTACGAGTCTAACTCTTAATTCCTTATGGATGTACTTGTTATGGAAATTTTGAGAAAAAATTAGTTTATGAAAACTAATCGATTAGATAGAAAAGTTTGGGTTGGTGTTTGGATGAAAAAACGTAATGATTAAAAAGTTAATTTGATAAATAAGTTTTAGTGAGTGTTTGAATAAAAAGTAAGAATTAAAAATATAATTTATTATTTTATGAGGTATAAAATTATAGTAAATAAAAAATATTATTAATATTATAATTTACGTAAATATTTTATATTATTAATATTATATATATTTATTTTGATTAAATCTTTTAAATGTTATTAATATTATAATTTATGTAAATCATAAGATCCAAATATAATATAATTTTTATAAAAATAACTGAAAATTCTAATTAATAAAATATTTCTTAATCATTAGAACTACATATTTTATAATTTTTAATTAATAAATTTTAATGATTTATTTTATAAGATGGCTAATAATATATTAATAAATAACTAAATAATGAAGTCATGAAGCTGGGAAAAAGAAACAAAAAGTTAAAATGTGATGGCTGAAAAGACAAAAAGAAAAAAATAAAAAAAAATATGTTACCGAAGGCAAGAATTTACGGTTAAATTTTTTAGCCAAAACTTTCAGACGTATATCACGTGACGAGGACAAGTTCTCGTCGTATATGGTGTTTGGCAAAAATTATGAAAGTTGAACTAAGTTCTGATCCAAGTTTCAGAATCAAACACAGCGTTCCTGCTTGGGTTTAGAGTCAAGCTGAAATTAGGGTTTGGTTCTAGCTTGGTTACTCACACGTGAGAGCGTGGTCTGATTTCGAGGCAGAATAAGGCCATATTAAATGGTCTCAAACTAGAATTACCTTCGTTCCAAGCCTTCGATTCCATAAAAATTATAGCAAGTTTTGCTTTTTTTTACTTGACGTGACATTCTTCTAATTTTGTTTTTTCTACTTAGCATTGCACAAGTTTGATCATTGACATCACTTTCCAGAAATCGAGGCTGGCAATAAAAAATCGATTGATGGACCAATTCCACACATTTGAAGAAATATTGTTCGTGTCAAGATCTCTTTACAAAGTGTCAATGTTCTTTGGACAATTTGGATTATTTGTAGCGGAAAATCCCGGTATCAACAATCCACTGATATCGATAAGTGGGATAAATCGATGAATAGATAGGGGAAGAATAATAAAAAATCAGACATAAAGAAAGAAACAATTTTTAGATGGTTTGGCGATTGTCTTCTATGTCCAAGTCTGTCTCACTGAGTTTCACTATGTTCAATGTCAATTGTGTTACATGCATCGTTCGCCTTAATATATGGTACATAATCACCATCAAATATGAGCATTGAGTAACAATATGATAAGTTAGTTATAATATCCCTCAATCTCCTTATTATGATTACAAGAAAGTTATAAACTCTCAAATTCTCCTTATCGTAATAACAAATTAGTTAGGTCTACAATCAAGCTTCACCTAACTAACTCCAATAATCTCTCATTCAGAGACGAATTCTCTTGAGATTGAGTTTCATCTACTTGTACCCGAACTCTAGACAACTCCTGTCTATGAGTAACTTGATCACTTGCTGATCACTATATGTTTCTAACCCATTTTAAATGCAATTCATACATATCGAGTCCCACTTTTACCTATTTTTGGGTCAATTATACTTGGAATGCAAACAATTGATAACTAGTTGATATTTCTCATTTTATACTTAATTCCATGTGCATAGAGGTTCTGAAATGCCAAAATTCATTAATATCTAAATTTTATGCCAAGTTATCATTTTGAGGACAAGTTATCATTCATAAGTGTCAAGTTATCATTATTTTGAATGAACTGATTTTTAATGGTTTTCTTGCTCTAGATCCATCATTATCATGTATAAATCATATTTGGATAGTCACATCTCAACTTGTGCAAAGTTTTAAATCCATTTGAACAAGTTATCATTTTTCAAGTGCCAAATTATCGTTAAAAGGTAATTCTATCATTTCGACATGCAAAACCGCTAATTCTGCACAGGGACCTTAAGCAATCATCTTGTTATTGTTCTAACTCATTGCTGGTCAAATTTCATCACATTTGGATAATCACAACTCAAGTTATCACAAGTTATCATTTTTAAGTCATATAAGTTATCATTTTTGGGCACCCAAGTTATCACTTCTTAGAAATCTCATTCGTATTTGATTTTTGAATGCACTCACTTGTTACTCTAGTCTATTTAATGCTTCTAATGCTTTGAATCACTTGCATTTGGATAATTTCCATGATTTGTGACAAGTTATCATTTCGGGCCCCTAAAATCATTAAAATCGATATATGTTATCACTCCTGCACAACACTTAATCACATCTGAAGTTGGAGCTAGTAACTATCATTATCCTAATCCTTATTTGTCAAAATACTACTCAAGAGCTTTGATGCTTGCTGTTTGGGTTATTGTAGCAAGGAGAAAAGGGAGGCTGGTCATTGAGGGTTGGGAGCAAGGGAAGGGTTTCAAGGAGCTACTGCTGGAGGAGCTACTGGTGGCTGCTGGAATTGCTATAGAGAGATGCCAGAGGATGATTTGTACCTGTTCTCCATTCCATTTTATGTCAAACTTTGTATATATGAGGAGCTAAACTCCATTTCTTCTAGGATAGGGTAGTAATCTAAGTTAAATATGGATGGATGTGGACTGAATTAAATTTCTGCACTGAAAATCATTTCTGGTTTCAGATTTCAGCACTATTTTGAATCATTTCTTGCCATTGTGTAGATCCTATTGTAATATATAATTGAGAAGTTAACTTTTCAGAAATGAATTAGGCATCAATGGTAAGTTACTGAATTCCATTCTTAATTGAAAAGTCTGATTTCTGAATTCTTGAAAAGTCTGATTTCTTGATTTTTCCTGAATCTGATTTCCAAGGGCTGTTTAAATCTACTTACCATTCTCAATCTGATAAATTGAGCAACTTAGAGGTTGCTGTTGTCCTCCCATCTTATTCAGAAATGAATCAAGATGTTGGGCATACTTTTGATTCAATTCAGTTTGTATTTCTGATTTATGAATTTATTTCTGAAATCTGTTCTGCTTTATGATTTTGTTTGGAATCTGATTTGCCAATTGTTAATCCCTATTTCATTCAAATCACTGAGAGGTGTACTCTAGGAATCTCTTGGAGTCCAGAGATGGGTCAAGAGGCATTTGGCAGGCTTGAATTCCATTAATCTATATTGCTGATTTTCTTGAATTCTGATTTCTGTTTTCCCCCAATCTGATTCTGATTTCTGTTTTATGTTTTCATCATTGTTGAGCCCTGATCCAATTGATAACTGAGAGGTTATTTAAGGTTTCATTCTTGTTCAGAAATGAATCAAGAGGCAATGGTGTTTCCAAGTTTTTAATACCTGAATTATTGCAAACTTCTCAGTGCTGATTTCTGAATTGTTTTTTGTTGTTGATTTTCTGAATTTAGGGGAAATCTGTTTTTCATTGTTAAACCTTGTTTTAACCTACCACTGAGAGGTGCTCTTATGGCCTTCCTTGAGATTCAGAGATGAACCAAGGAGCAATGAAAATTTGCTGAATTCCTCATTAAAGATTGGATGCCCTTTTGATTCCAATTAATTAGTGATTGTGTGGAATCCATTCTTAATTGCAGCCGAGAGGTTGATTTCAATTCCTCCTGAAATTCAGAGATGAACCAAGGAGCACAAGCACTAATATTTGATAGATTTCATTCTTGTTTATCTAATTAAAGTGATTTTATTAATTTGTGACTGCATCCATCAAGTTATCATTGCAGATTTCCTTGAAATTGTAAAAATCAGCACTGAACTTCCATTTGAGTCCAATGATAACTTCATTTTCAGTGAGGAACCTCTTCTGATTTAACCTAACTAACAATTATATGCCAATATGTTGATTAGTTCAGAGCCAATTGAGCTGTGGGAGCAGCTATATTAAAGGTTAAATCAGAATTGAATTTCTAATGATAACTTGATCAAATCCATCCATAAGTAATTTAGATGAACTCCAAATCCTAAAAGAACCTTCCTCATTGACAGTTAAACCTTTCTAGCCATTAATTTTGCATTTATAATTCAGTTTTGATAAATTTCCAAAACTCCAAAAGAAGTTATCATTCTGCATTTCATAGAAAAATCTATTTTCATTCCTTTAAAAAACTATTTTTAGCCATTAGAGTAGAATTAATCTAAACTATTTTTAGGTAGTTTAGGACTTTAAATCTTTGTGGATACGACAACCTGAGTCTACTACAACTTACTTGTGCACTTGCAGCTAGTGAGTTGGGAGACCAAAAAAATGAAAAATTGACTCTTTTATTTAATTTCAGCAAGTTATCACTACTCAATCCCAAATATCATTATCATAACTATGGAGAAAAACTAAGATTGCATAGGATCTCAAATTTTATGTGACTACCACCTTGGTTAACATGTCAGTTAAATTCTCTGAAACTCGAATCTTCTCAAGCTTCAATGTCCTTTCTTTTTGATAAAATGATACTTCAACCTAATGTGCTTCATCCTGTCATGATACACTTGATTCTTTGCCAATTTAATTGCACTCTAGCTATTAGTGTACATACTCTAGCAATTTAATTGCCAATTTAATTGCACTCTAGCTATTAGTGTCATGAACTAGCAATTTAATATTAAAGGTGAGTTTGAGGTGACCCGCAGGCAGTATCAATATCACTACCTAAATCTGCATCAACATAACACTTCAAATCCTAATTATTTTAACTGAAGCACAAACACATACCTTAGTTCCTTTCAAATAGCAAATGATCTACTTCACTATTTGTCGGTTCTAGCTCATTCCCTAAATCCACCATGTATAACTTTCACTGCATGAGTAATATTTGGTGTGTTAACATGAGACTATTTGCATATGGAACCTTTCGCATGTGTGCACATTTCATATATGTCTTGGGTGATTACTACTTCAAAAGCTTAAAGTGACTTGCCAAGATTGTTTGCACTACCTTAACATCTTGCATGAAAAATCTCTCTAGCAACTTTTTCACATAGACTTATGTGTCAACTTCAGTGTACCTTTTTTTTCGTCCTTAACTCCATCCCAAAAATCTTCTTAATGGCTCTCAAGACCTTCATCTCAATTACACTTGATAATGGTTAAGTCTGTTAATTTTTATTATAAGCAATTATCAAAATATTTGATGTAACGACAGTGATAAAAACACTTAGCATATTTCTTATTAGTCATGAAATTCTCGACTTCATGTATCAATGTTTAGAAGCCTACTTCCATCCATACAAGCTCTTAATCAATTTGCACACTAAGTTATCTTTACCAAGAATCTGAAAGCCTTTTGATTGTTTCATGTAGATATCCTCCTTCAAATCACCATGGAGAAATGTTGTCTTTACATCTAATTGCTCAATATGTAAGTCCTCAGCTACAACTATACTTAACACAAATCTAATAATTGTTAACTTCACAACTGTTGCAAGTATCTCAGTATAGTCAAACCCAAAGTCTTTCGCGACCACTCTTGTTTTGCACCTCTTGCCATAATTTGCCTCCTCCTTATCTTATATAATCCCTTATTGTGCAATATCTTTTTATCTTCAGACAATTCCATCAACACTCATCTTACTCTTGTACAATGTCTTCATCTCATTCTGCATTGCTACTTCCACTTGAAGAGATCATCAATCTTCAAGGCTTTTGAGAAATATTTTGGTTCAGTAACAATTAGTAATATGAAATTAAAAAAAAAAGAGAGTACCTCATAAGTGATTTTATCTCTTGAGTAGAGTACTTGACCCAGTCTGTATTAACCCAGGCTTCTGCTGAACAATATTTGAAATGGGTTAATATTAAAGGTGAGTTTGAGATGACCCGCAGGCAGTATCAATATCACTACCTAAATCTGCATCAACATAACACTTCAAATCCTAATTATTTTAACTGAAGCACAAACACATACCTTAGTTCCTTTCAAATAGCAAATGATCTACTTCACTATTTGTCGGTTCTAGCTCATTCCCTAAATCCACCATGTATAACATTCACTGCATGAGTAATATTTGGTGTGTTAACATGAGACTATTTGCATATGGAACCTTTCGCATGTGTGCACATTTCATATATGTCTTGGGTGATTACTACTTCAAAAGCTTAAAGTGACTTGCCAAGATTGTTTGCACTACCTTAACATCTTGCATGAAAAATCTCTCTAGCAACTTTTTCACATAGACTTATGTGTCAACTTCAGTGTACCTTTTTTTCGTCCTTAACTCCATCCCAAAAATCTTCTTAATGGCTCTCAAGACCTTCATCTCAATTACACTTGATAATGGTTAAGTCTGTTAATTTTTATTATAAGCAATTATCAAAATATTTGATGTAACGACAGTGATAAAAACACTTAGCATATTCCTTATTAGTCATGAAATTCTCGACTTCATGTATCAATGTTTAGAAGCCTACTTCCATCCATACAAGCTCTTAATCAACTTGCACACTAAGTTATCTTTACCAAGAATCTAAAAGCCTTTTGATTGTTTCATGTAGATATCCTCCTTCAACTCACCATGGAGAAATGTTGTCTTTACATCTAATTGCTCAAGATGTAAGTCCTCAGCTACAACTATACTTAACACAAATCTAATAATTGTTAACTTCACAACTGTTGCAAGTATCTCAGTATAGTCAAACCCAAAGTCTTTCGCGACCACTCTTGTTTTGCACCTCTTGCCATAATTTGCCTCCTCCTTATCTTATATAATCCCTTATTGTGCAATATCTTTTTATCTTCAGACAATTCCATCAACACTCATCTTACTCTTGTACAATGTCTTCATCTCATTCTGCATTGCTACTTCCACTTGAAGAAATCATCAATCTTCAAGGCTTTTGAGAAATATTTTGGTTCAGTAACAATTAGTAATATGAAATTAAAAAAAAGAGAGTACCTCATAAGTGATTTTATCTCTTGAGTAGAATACTTGACCCAGTCTGTATTAACCCAGGCTTCTGCTGAACAATATTTGAAATGGGTTAATATTAAAGGTGAGTTTGAGGTGACCCGCAGGCAGTATCAATATCACTACCTAAATCTGCATCAACATAACACTTCAAATCCTAATTATTTTAACTGAAGCACAAACACATACCTTAGTTCCTTTCAAATAGCAAATGATCTACTTCACTATTTGTCGGTTCTAGCTCATTCCCTAAATCCACCATGTATAACTTTCACTGCATGAGTAATATTTGGTGTGTTAACATGAGACTATTTGCATATGGAACCTTTCGCATGTGTGCACATTTCATATATGTCTTGGGTGATTACTACTTCAAAAGCTTAAAGTGACTTGCCAAGATTGTTTGCACTACCTTAACATCTTGCATGAAAAATCTCTCTAGCAACTTTTTCACATAGACTTATGTGTCAACTTCAGTGTACCTTTTTTTTCGTCCTTAACTCCATCCCAAAAATCTTCTTAACGACTCTCAAGACCTTCATCTCAATTATACTTGATAATGGTTAAGTCTGTTAATTTTTATTATAAGCAATTATCAAAATATTTGATGTAACGACAGTGATAAAAACACTTAGCATATTTCTTATTAGTCATGAAATTCTCGACTTCATATATCAATGTTTAGAAGCCTACTTCCATCCATACAAGCTCTTAATCAACTTGCATACTAAATTATCTTTACCAAGAATGTGAAAGCCTTTTGATTGTTTCATGTAGATATCCTCCTTCAAATCACCATGGAGAAATGTTGTCTTTACATCTAATTGCGCAAGATGTAAGTCCTCAGCTACAACTATACTTAACACAAATCTAATAGTTGTTAACTTCACAACTGTTGCAAGTATCTCAGTATAGTCAAGCTCAAAGTCTTTCGCGACCACTCTTGTTTTGCACCTCTTGCCATAATTTGCCTCCTCATCTTCTTATATAATCCCTTATTGTGCAATATCTTTTTATCTTTAGACAATTCCATCAACACTCATCTTACTCTTGTACAATGTCTTCATCTCATTCTGCATTGCTACTTCCACTTGAAGAAATCATCAATCTTCAAGGCTTTTGAGAAATATTTTGGTTCAGTAACAATTAGTAATATGAAATTAAAAAAAAGAGAATACCTCATAAGTGATTTTATCTCTTGAGTAGAGTACTTGACCCAGTATGTATTAACCCAGGCTTCTGCTGAACAATATTTGAAATCTAGTCATATCTTCATTTGAAGTATCCTCAAGTTCAATTTGAGTCTTGCCTTCTTTCCCTACATTATCATATTTTGCAACACATCTATTTGTAAACATGATTTTTTCATGGAACACCATGTTTTTTTTCTAGATAATTTTTTATTTTCATCATCCCATAAGTGATATCCAAATTCATTAGAACCATAACCAATAAAGAAACATGTACCAGATTTATCATTTAACTTATAATGCAGAATACATATGATAGGCAATCGAAAATTCTCGGATGAGAAAGATCCACCTCTTTACCACTCTAGATTTTTTAGTAGTTAATATCTTCGATAAACTTGAATGGATCCTCTAGCTCATTCATTTAGTGCTCTATCCATCCATTAAGCAACCACGTTCTTTTATGACATTCTTGGAAATGTCATCTTCATCATGATGCCATGTTCCTGGGAGGTCAACTAATGATTCACATGCTCAGGACCATTATCATATCACATACACATGATCTTCATGTCAGCTTTATTCTCTGCTTGCGTTTTCATTTCTTGAAAGTAGAAAATATGTCAGATTTAAAAATAAATAAATACCCTTTTGAAATAGTGATTGACGAATGTCACATAATATAGTGTCCCACTGAGAGATTGAATAGGAGATGACGTGCACTCATTCGTGCACTCAAGTTGCTACTCTTTGACATTCTTGACACTTTAACATACTTGACTTTCTTCTGCTTCCTCAACACATAGCTTTTACAAAGTCCATCATCATATGACTTCAGAACTGCTAGTTAATCCATCTTGTACAGGACCTTCATCCCATTTTCATTCATATGCCCAAGTATACAATGTTAGAATTTAGACATGTCATTTGAATCAACTGTTGCAATAATTCTTGCGTTCGATGACCTAGAGAAGGTACACAACCTGCTGCACTGTACGAGGTTAATTTTTTTAATGTCAAGCATCCTTTAGCTTTGAGACTATCCTAATATTAGTGACAATCTTCACATTGCCTTTTCTCGCAACATCCAAGGTTTTATCATCGTCCATATAAATCTGCCCAAAATTACTTACAGTGTAATCTTTCATACACTCCGAGGTAGAATGATATGAAACTCCAAAATCTTAAATCTAGGATTCTGCCTTACTGTCAACACTCAGAACCAATGCATCCGACTCTTCTTATGTAGTAGCATTTGTCGACTCCTCATAGTTTTTTTCTTTGGCGCTCTTAAGTTTTTCTTCACATGACCTTTCTTCCCGCAATTCTGAGCATGCAAATTCATCAAATCTCGACTAACTTCATCGCTTTAAGTCTGGTCTTCCATGTTTATGTCCTCGTTGTTGCGTTCTTCCTCTGTCCTTTGCACTCAACACCGAGCTAGAAGTTTCTCCTGATTCTCTCCTACAAATGTCTTCACTCAAAATCGGATCTCGAATATCATCGAGCTTCAACTTTGTTGAATCGGAAGAACTACTGACCATTGCACCCCAAATTTTTGGCAAAGAGGATAATACACTTCATCATTGAAAGTGATACTTATCGAATTCAATTGTGTAATTATAATGTTGAATTCATTTATGTGATTTGTGACTGAAGCTCCTTCAGACATTTTTTCAAGTTGAACAACCTTTTCATCAAATACACCTTATTTGATGCAGATGACTTCTTGTACATGTTTGATAATGCCTTTATCAAACCCATTGTGGTCTACTCATTATTGATGTTAAAGGCTGCATTCCAACGCCAACGTCATTCTAATAATATAGTGTCTACCAATCGAGGAGCGCCATGCAGTCTGTGATAGCTCATCGCATCTAGTTTCTCTTTAGAGAGAGGCTCATGCAATTTCTTTTGATATAAATAATCCTTGGCTTGTATCTTCTAGAAGCTGAAATATATACCATTGAACTTCTGGCTCTTGACCTTCTTGTCATCTACTGTCATCGCTCCTACCGCCCACAAACTCCCTACCGTAGATCTCATACTAGTTATTGCAAAAAATCTCAGTATTAACAATCCATTGATACCAATAAGTGGGAGAAATCAATAAATAGATAAAGGATAAATAATAAGAAATTACACACAAAAAAGACCCACATAATTTATGTGGTTCGAGAATTGTCTCCTATGTTTATTACCATCTATAATGTTTCACTATGTTCAAATGTCTATTATATTACATGCATAACTGGCACCACACATGAGCCTTGGGCAATAAGCCACATAATCGAATATCTGTTCTAATATCTCTATAACTCCATATCTAATAAATATCCCTCAATCTCCCCATTATAATTATAAGAAAGTTACAATCTCTCATATTCTCCTTACCATAACTAACAAATTAGTTAAGCTTAAAATCATGCTCCACCTAACTAACTCTTCTATATGATTTGATGAAGCATCAAAGTGAGAAGTTCTCTCATTTGTTTGTGCTTAATCTCTAAGAGAAGATTATTGAGAAGGGTGGGAACTTGAATGCTATTTACTTGGTTTAGGATTCTTAATTAATTAGCAATTACTTTTCCTCTCTTATGTGTTTTTCTTCTATTCATTTTCATGCCATGACAATATAAAGAGGGAACACCTATTTTCATAAAAAAATTCTTTAACAATTTTGTTGAAGTAATTGTCATAAAGGTGTACCCTCTATTTATAGGATTTAATGGAGCTCCTACCTATTCAATAGGTAGGAGGCTCCTACCTAGGTCTTAGCCCTCCGATTTAATCGGATGGCTGAGATAGTGAGACACGGTTAAAAACAATCGAACATTTTGATCGGTTCATGTGTAAAAAAAATTGGACGATTTAGCCAGCCGTTCGAATTGAGCGGTGACCTGTGATGACATAGTGAGATCCGCCCTCGCGATCGGTCTGTGACATTCGACTCTGTGCACGCGATCGGCGAGATTGGGCAAGGCGAGGCGAGTCGGGTCGACAATGGTGAGATCCAGGGGGTGATGACGATGGTGAGATCCAGCAGAGCGAGGCGAGTCAGATCGATGATGGCGAGATTTGGTGGGGCAATCGCAACGACGAGATCGGGGCAAGGCAATCGGAGGCAAGCGGGTCGGCGAACAAAGGCAAGTCAGGTCGGCAATCAGAGGCAAGCCGGGTCGGCGATCAGAGGCGAGTTGGAATGGCAAGGTTCGACTAGTTGATGAACACGAGCTCGCCCCTGGTCGGCGTCCTTCACGGACGCGTCCGACCAAGCAACGAAGAGGATGCAGAGGAGGGAGAATGGGAAGACGATGAGAAGGCGACCGGCGGCATCGATCGGATCGAAAAGCAGATCAGAGGAGGAGGGGACAGGAGGGTCATCTGAGAAGTCTAGATCGACAAGTTTGGTGACGGAGAGGACGTAGAAGAGGTAGAAAGGGAAGGTGACAAGAAGGGCACCAGATCAAAAAGTGTATCAGGAGAGATGGAGGGGGAGCAGGAAGGCTGATGAGAAAAAATCGCCCGGTTTCTTCTTTTATTCTCTATTGAACCACGCGTCAAATCTTAGCCATTCGACTAGATCGAACGATTAGGACAATAGGTAGGAGGCTCCTACCTATCTGAATATGTAGGACCTCCATTAAATCCCTATTTATATAATCAAACATTTTCTAAATTTTAGTCTTGAATTCTTAGTAGTCTTCTTATGGATTTTTTATATTTTTAATGAGCTTGAACTGTCATCAATCTCTTTACTATAAAGACAATATCTCGTGACTTTATTGTTAATATTATTATAATGTTTTTTGTTGTTTCTGATAAAACTTTGTACTTTTTATTATTAAAAGATTTGTTGATCACTTAATAATTTTTTTCCCTCCCACACTAAGGCACTCTTTGGATGCAAGAATTGAGTTATTGAGAACTAATCGATTAGACATAAAAATTTTGATAGATGAAGAATTGAAAAGTTGATTAGACAAATAAGTTTTTAATGAGTGTTTGAATAAAATATAAAAACTAAAAATATAATTTATTACTTTATGATATATAAAGTATAATAAATAAAAATATTATTATAAATAATTATTTATTTGAAATAATAATTACTATCATATAAAAAGTATTCTAAGAAATTATTAATTTATTTTCTTATATATATAAAAAATTAATATTAATTTAAATTAAAAATTTCTTTTACAAGTTTTTAATATTATAATTTTCATAAATAGTATAAATTAGATTATGTAAAATTTCTCTAAAAATAACTAAAAAAATTAATTAATAAAATTCTATAATAATAATAATAATAAAACATTAGTTTACATTAATTTTACTTAATTAAAAATAATTTTTTGTTTCAATATAATACTAAGTAAAATATAATAAATAAGTAATAAAATACTTATTCAATATTAGGCTTAAATGTTCTATGAAACATAATTTTATGCAATATTAAATTAATTACTAATTTATTAATATAGTGAACCTAGTTCATCACAAAATTATTTTATATTATTTTTAAAAACATATTTATTTAATCATAAGTAATTAATAAATCAAATAATTTCCCAATTAAGTAATAATATTTGTTTATTATTTCACTCTAGCTAAAAAAGTTTTAAACTAGTTTAAAAGCAACAGTAGGAAGACGACTAATAAATGATGAGAGAGAAATGCAAAAAAATGTATAATAAAAGTTTGATTGATTTGGTACCGTTTTTGTTGATTGTACTTGGATGTAAAAACTTAAGTACTTATTAATTCTCTAATCCATTAGACAGAAAATTCTGATTTGGTGTTGTGATGAAAATTGTATTAATGAACAACTAAAAAAGTTTATTTGATATATAAATTATAGTAGATGTTTGAATAAAAAATGAGAATTTAAAGTATAATTTATTATTTTATGAATATTATTTTGTTACATTAATTATAATATAATATATTATTATAATTAATATAACATTGTTCCTGTGCAATATAAATAAATAAATAAATAATCATTCCTCGTGAAAAAATAAATAAAGAGGAGGAGGAGAGAGATGAAGGGAAGCAATTCAGTCACAGCCGTCAACAAGAATTTTTCACCAGGATTTGTGAGTACGTTTTATGTTGACCAGCATTTGAATTTTGATAAGGCCACGAGAACTTATGCTCGTATATAGTTCGAATCGACTTCAGATTTTTGATAAAAATAAATCAATCGCTATTTTTTGAGTTAATTTTTAAAATTAAAAGAACCACTCTAAAGTCATTTTGAAAAAAAATAAAAATCATCATTTTTTTGGAACTCTACTTTTATATAATTATATTTTAAAAATATATTTAATAACTTAAAATTCATAAAAAAATATTTAATTTTATATTAAATATAAAATATACTACTAAAATTTTAAAGTTATTAAATTAGAGTTTGATATAATGTGATAGAAAAGTATGAAATTTTACTAAAAAAATATCATATCTATAATAAAATAATTAATAACATATGTATTAATTATAAAAATAAAAAATTATAAATAAATAATGGACTCCACCGGCCCCTATGACTTTTTCGGATGGGGCCTTAATTTTAGTGGGTGAATTTTAATTTATTAAAAATTATCTTAAATCATATTCGGACTTCTAATTTTTAATTTTTTTGTTCAATTTTTTCGAGTCGGATGAATTATTCGGATTGGTGAAGTTTTTCTTACACCCTAATATTTAGGGTACTAAGACTAGACATTTACTTCTTATCCAAATACAGTCGGTGAGTTTTTGCATGTCTCCCTCGAGAACTAATACATTCAATGGTCATTGAAAAATAATGGAATGTTTGATAGAACTTGAGTTAGTTTTGATCCAAATTCTACCTCCAAATAATGCTTAAGAATTTTCTCACATGGAATTTTTTGTTATGTCACAATCTTTATGACTCAATAGAAGGTAACGATGAAAAATCTAAGAATATGGACGACAAAAAGATGGTGGGTGGGTGGGAAGAATGACCAACATTGTGACCAATGCAGCTTTTAATGAAAAACAGTATAGAATTTAACTATAATTTATCGTTGGAAATGTCTATTTAGGACCTAAAAAATTTCTTTTTTGTTGCCAATATCGGTGATTTATTGGTGAATAATATACCGAAAAGTTTGGTTACTAATAAAGTGAAATTACGTCGTATGATTCATATAGCCGACCCCACTTAGTGGGATAAGACTTTGTTGTTGTTGTTGTTGCCAATATCGATCCGAAAAAGTTATCCTTAAAACTACACCACCAATCACCAAAGTCGTACAACTACCAATTATTTATTTAGTCGTCGATATTTCATATTATTGAACAGATGCGTTGATAGTGGTTACTTTTTTCATTTATGCCTCCAATATGTCTTCAAACTTGATTGGCCAGTCTAAAATCTAAACTATGTAATCCAAAAAAGTAACCAAGATCCTAAAACCAAAAAATTGACGGCCACCTACTTCTGCACAAGTACTCCAAAGTATGCAATGAAACAACTAGGTGCCATTGGCCCATTGCCTTTGCACGAGGTCATGAGCTCCGCACAAACTTGTCATTGCCTTTGCACTTCACAGTTCACACGGTCTTTTGTTAGGCGCATCTTTGCAACTCTTTCCTCCTCCTAAGTGAGGTCTTGATCACCTCCATCCATTTTTCATTTCTACAGAAAGAAAATTATGCACCATAAAAAATTAGAGAAATTTTAAGATGATGTAGAGTTTTATTTGATGGAAAATAGAAGATGATTATAATTCAAATTACTTTCTATTTGAACTCTTAAGAAATTTATATATACACCCCTTTTACAGATTACCCGAATCACATACAAAATTTCTTATGAAATTAATCTTAAAAAATAGAACACCTATCTCGTGATAAGAAAATAAATTAATTTTGAATCATATACAAAATATCTCATAAAATTTTCGGAGTGTCTTGAAGTCGAGACGCTTTTCAATTGAAATAAAATTGAAGACATTATTAACACCACCTACTCTCAATCACTATCATTTGACCTTGAAATTCAATATATAGGGACGTTCAAGATTTTTACAACTTGAACTCCTACTTTTTTTTAATTGTTAATCATAATACATTTTTTTCATCCTTATTTCACATATATTTTTCACCGTCTATTCATGGGAGCAATAAATTATTCTTCAATTTTGATTTTTCACATTGGCGTTATGATATCATGTACACTACAAGAAAAAAATCAATTATAGACGGTCAAAATCATCTGTAATTTGCCCCAAATCGTCGAAAATTATGATATTCAACAGATTTTTCAACGGAACTGGTCTGTCAAAAAATGATCTCACAAAAAGATTTTCGACAATTGAAAAAAACTCGTCAGTTTCGACGGTCGTAATCGTCCCAAAAGTCCAGCGGCCACAATCGTCGAAACTTTCGGCGGTCGCCGAGATCATTGAAACTTTCGACGATCGTCGTAACCGTCGAAACTTTCGGCGGGAGCAACTGTCGAAACTTTCATCGGTCACTGCAACCGTCGAAACTTTCGGCGGTAGCAACCGTCGAAACATTCACCGATCGTCGCTGCCATCGAAACTTTCGACGGTCGCAACCGTCGCAAAGAATTTTTATAATATAAAAAATTAACCCGCCACCAATGTCCGGATCCAGCCGCCAGGCGGCTGATTCGGCAGAGGGCGACCAGATTCAGCCACTAGGCGGCCGATCCGGCAGCCAACGGCCAGATCCGACCGATCTGCCCCCTGCGGCTAGATCTGATTGCGTGGTGGCCGATCCGACGGAGGGCGACCAGATCCGACGGTCAGGCGGCCGATCTGGTGGTCAACGGCTAGATCCGACCGACAGGCGATCGATCTAGCGGCTAGCAGCCAAATCTCAGCTGCCGACGGTTAGATTGGACTGCGAGGTGGCCGCGGCCAGATCCAGCCGTCAGGAGGCTGATCCGACCCTCCGCGGCTAGATTCGTTGTTTGGCAGTTGATCCGGCCGCGGCCTGATCGGCCCCCGTGGGTCGCCGGAGAGAGAGAGAGGGAGGGAATGTCGCCGACGGGTCATCGTCAGGAAAGTCGTCGCGCCGGCAAGATAGCAGAGGGAGAGAGAGAGGAGAGATAGTCCGTGGAGAGGGAGAGAAAGATGAGAGAGGGTAAGAGGTAAAGATGAGAGGAGAGTTATAATAAGTGACATATATATAGGGGTAGAAATTAAAAAGGGAAAGCGAAAAAATGAAAAAAAAGTGCGCGAGAGTTATTTTTTTAATTACTGATGGTTGAGATAGTCGGAAACATTAACCGACGGTCCGGACCGTCGAAACTTTCGATAGTCCCGACCGTTGGTACATTTTCGAGGATCCTGACTGCCGAAACTTTCAACAGTCCGGACCATCGGTAAATTATGTAAGTATACTTACATCATACAATATTTAATTTTCTGTTACTGACGGTTTAGACAGTAAAAATTTTTTATAATCTGAACGATCGATAATTATATTAATAAAATACCGCTTATATTATATTATTTTTCACTTACCGATGCTTTGGACCGTCAAAAGTTTCGACGGACCGGTATCCGTCGGAACTTTCGACGTTCATAAATGTCAAAAAATAAAATAATAATATTATAGATTTAAAATTATTATTTTAGTTCTCGGCGGTTGTAACCGTCAAAAATTTCGATGGATCCATATCCGTCACAAAATCTATCATAAATTGCGAAGGATTTCTGTCCATCGGAAACTGTCCGTTGAAAAATCCTAATTTTTTGTAGCGGTATATAGTTCAATGGGAGTGTGTTAGTTGAAATTGGATAACATTTGAGTTTACAACTAGATTAGATTCAAGACAATATCAATATATTTTTCTTATTTTTTGGAATAAAAATAAATTTGATTTATCATTAGTAATTGAAATTTCAAAAATTTAGTTATTTTCTATGATCATTTATTTTACGAACCAGTGTTTTTTTTAAAATTTCACACATTTTTGTTTTGAGGCAAAAAATCAAAATTATTAATTATGTTAATGTTGCATTAATCAAATTTATATCAACGCATTTTGATTTTATTTTTTAGGTATAAAATGCGCCTTTTAAAAATGTAGAAAAACAATCAAACCAACATTAATTACACCAAGAGCTTTAGGAAACGGAAAAATCAGTTGAGGGCTAAGAAGTAATTCATGGATTTTAAGCGTGTATAAATCATTTTCATCCAACATAAAGGGCACAACCTCTTATGGTTGATGGTGAAAAATTGTCACAACAAAATACCAATTCATCAACTTTGAAATTGAACAATTGCAAGATGCATGATAATTCAATGTAAGACAATGAGCCATTTCAAATGATGGACAGATTTTTTAAATCACCACAGTGCCCCCAAACTATTGAAGCTATGGAGTGAAATCAACATTAAATAAAAAGTGAGTTCTCTTTCGCTACAAGAAAATTATCATTTTCCGACGGATAGAAATTCGTCGCAATTTGCGATAGATTTTGTGACGGTTTCATTTTCGACGGATACAACCGTTAGAAATGAAAATAATAGATTATATAATTTATTATTTTATTATTTTGTTTTTTGACGTTTAGGAACGTCGATATTTTCAACGGATATCCATCCGTCGTAATTTCCGACGGATTTTCCGACGGTTACGACCGTCAAAAATTAAAATATAGATTATGTAATTTGTTATGTCATTATTTTATTTTTCGATGATTAGGAACGTCGATATTTCCGACGGATATCCATCCGTCGCAATTTTCGACGGATATCCATCTGTCGCAATTTTCGATAGATTTCTCGACGGTTATGACGTCGAAAATGAAAATAATAAATTATATAATTTATTATATTATTTTTTGATGAATAGGAACGTCGATATTATCGATGGATATTCATCCGTCGTAAAATTCACCGCAATTTCTGACGGTCATACAGTCGGTAAATTTATAATAATATAATATGAGGAGTATTTTATTAATATAATTTGCGACAGTCCAAACCGTCGTAATTTCCGACGGTTTCGACCGTCGGTAATAATTAGCGACTGTTCAAACCGTCGGTGAAATAAAAAATAAATATTATATATAACTAAATATAGTATTTTATTTTTATAATTAAATAATTTTCTATGGTCACAGCCATCGGTAATTTTAAAAATAATTAATATTTACTTTTCCGACGGTCACCCCTCTCTCTCTCCCTCCCTCTCCTGCCCGGCGAGCTCCCTCTCCCTCTTCTGGCCGGCGAGCCTCTGACCGGACGTCGTCGTCTCTCGCCGGCGTCTCTCTCATTCTCTCTCTTCCCCTTTGGCCCGGACCGCCAAGCGGCCGGGCCCCCAGTGGTCGAATCTCGCCGTTGGCGGCCGGAATCGACCCCCAGTGGCCGGATCCGGCCCCCAACGGCCGAATCTCGCCGCCGGCGGTCGGAACCGACCCCTAGCGGCCGGATCCGACCGTGGGCGTTTGGATTCGGCTTCCGGCGGTTGGATCCAGCCTCTGGCGATTGGATCCGGCCACTGGCGGTTGGATCCAGCCGCTCGGTCGCTGGACTGCTGGCGGCCGGATCTCGGCCGCTGGCCTTCGGATTGCCCGCTGGGGTCGGCTAATTTTTATATATTATAAAATTCTTTGCAATGGTTTTGACCGTCGAAACTTCGACAGTCGTTGGGTGACCATCGAAATTTTCGGTGAGAGCAACCGCTGAATTTTCGACGATTTCGTTGACCGCCGCAAATATCAGCGTGATACGTTTTGATAAAATTGTGCGGACCAAGACTCATAACGGATAATATTATTACACGTTGATCACGGGGTACTTATGATATTAAAGTCACTCCGCGTGAACCACTATGTCTGATGGGGTGCGATCATTTAACGAAAGCATTGAGTCTTCTAAGAGGAGAAGAATGCATGATGCATATCTTAAATTAGTTCCACATACATAAGTTACGAGACAAATATTTATGAAAACATTTGATAGAATGTGTTTTAAAAAAAATAGTACAGACTTAAACTCGAAACTAATAATATCCTACGCAAATGTTATATGCTCGACCAATTTTTATTTTCTCTCTCTCTTTCCAATATTTCTGTTCTTACATCGTGTTTTTACTTTTTTGTTCTTGTTCTCTTTTCGTCAAAGTTCAATCTTGCGTTGTCGCGCGACTGATCACAGAACAACGGTTTCGTCGAGTCCTAGACATTCATCATGAGCTGTTTCGTGGTGGTTTTGTGTGTGGGCAATGACGTGGAATGAAAGACGACTCCTTGTTTCCTGTCCTATTAATATTCTTGTCTCTTTTTCTTGTACTTTTGTAAAGTAGTTTGGTTGTGTGGGTGTGCGATCCAAGTTAGTGTGCAAAGGATTAGCTCAAAAACTTGTTAATTTACTCCCCGGTCGTTTCTCCACGTGCTTGGCGTTTCCTTTTTATTTTTTAAGTTATTTTCTCTAACCTCCCCTAAAACTATCACGAATTATCACATCTAGTATTAAATTACGAATTTCATTTTTTGAATACCTAAATTATCACGATTTTTCAATTTGATCATTCCATCCAATTTCATCGACTTTTCCATTATTTTTTTATCAAAACGACATGACGAGAACATGTTTACATAAGGCATCGAAGTACATGAAGAAGTGGACGGACACCGCCCGACGGGACGTCAACTTTGAAGTCGGAGACTTGATCCTAGTGAAGCTGGTCCAACATCTTCGGCTAAGTGGGAAGAATCTGCACAAGGATCTCGTTAGGCGTTACGAGGGCCCCTTCAAGATCCTGAAGAAAATAGGCAATGTGGCCTACAAGTTGGAACTCCCGCCTCAGATGCAGTAACACTCCATTTTTCATGTCAGCCTGCTCAAGCCTTTCGTCGAAGCCCTGAAGATCCCGGGCGTGGGGTTTCAGACCACGCCCCGCCGGCCATCCGACAGCAGTTCACTGATCAAATTGAAGAAGTACTCGCCATCCGCACGAAGAATCGAAAGAAGGAGTACCTTGTTCGATGGAGCGAAAGATCGAACGTCGACACAAGTTGGGAGACAGTCGAAGACCTGTGACAGTTCAAGCAGAAGATTGAAGAATTTCAAGCTGCAGCTTCAGGGACGTCGCTGACTTGAGTGTGGGAGAATGTCCCGGGGGCTTTCTCCGGGCACGTCGAGTTATTTTACTTCATGTATTTTTCCTTTTTCAACCCACTTTTGTACTTAGTTTTATTTTCAAGTATGATAGTGACAGTTTTGTAATTTTTGCACTCCTGAAAAGTGCACCCCCGGAGCTTGTCCTCCACATCACACGTCGTAAATCTACTACTCGAATCTGCAGTATAGTAGGGAAGATCCGCTAGTGCTCACTCGAAGCGTTGTAATCATTCCTATTTACTCAATAAAGATTTCAAGCTTCCTAAAATCTAGCACCGTGCCTCAAGCGTGGGGCGGCAACCTACAAAAGAGCGTCCCAAAGCGTCTCGAGAGATCGAGCGTTACTCCGAGGTGCCCGTTTGTTCGTAAACGCGTCCACCGAAGAAGCGTCCGCTCGGGATCGTGCGCCCCAAAAGTTGTGGCATACAAAAAGTGACATAAGCAAGCTTCCGCAAAGCGCTCAAAAGAGCTTGTCTAGACGTTTGGCACGTCTAAGCGCCGCACGGATCGGTCGAACGAAAAATGACCCGTGATAATCGCAGGGAGGGGGGGCGATCCCCCCACCCCCCCGCGCCACACCGACGAGCGCAGGGGAAGGAGGGGGATTCGCCCCCTCCGACCTCCGGTGACCTCGCTGGAGGTTGTAGTGAGGGGGAAGTGACCCCCCTTCGTCGTGTTTTTTTAAAATTATTTTTGTATTTATTATTATATTCTTTATGTTGGATTAACGCAGGAGTATAATGGATTTTTTACAAATACAAAAAATAAAAAATAACGAAAAAATCGACGAAATTGTAAGGAAGGACCAAATTGAAAAAATCGCGATAGTTTAGGTATCCAAAAAATAAAGTTCGTAATTTGAGGTTAGATATGATCATTTGCGATAGTTTAGGAAATGTCAGAAAAAATAACCCCTATTTTTTCTAGAAAGATTTTGACACGTTGGATTTTCATCCCACAAATTTTTGCCAACGTGTCCCCCGGATGCTGCATCTCTTATCCCGCCCACAATCTTAAACAAGTCACTCTCGACGTCTAGCTGTTGAGTAAAGAAAATTTTACCAACCAACTTGAGAGGCCATGGTGGGCATAATACCCCTCGTTGTTAATTAGGTCTCATTGTTTTGTAGAAGCCTTAAGTCATCTACAATTATTATTGTTTCTTTTTTCAGAAGAGTTAATATATATGGTGTGCGGTTTTTGACCGACAAATGAAGTTAACTAATTAATTTTTGCGTTTGGATGATATTTCGTTTGTACATGAGTTGAATTCAAATAACAACTCTTCATGTCTCCTTTGGCATCGAAGCCATTTGGATAAGATAATAATAATTATAATAATAATACTAATATAACAGTAATTTGATATTCTGAACGGTTGCCTGAAATCCAACGGAGTTATTTTTTAATCAACAATGCAACCAAATCCCTTCTTCGTGATTCTTTTGTACTTATTATTTCTTTTTTGTTTGTTTTTGTTTGTACAATATTACTATGTGTGTATGTACATCTTATATTTATATCCTTCCACTATTCTTCTTTGTCTTTTTTTTCTCCTTTTTGAATTATTTTACTATTTGTCTTTAACTTCATTTATTATGGCAACTTAAGTTTATTATGATAACTTCATTATCTTTCAATTTTATAATTTACATAAAATAGTATCAATTAGATTATGTAAAATTTCTCTAAAAATTTAGTGAGTTGATCGAACTCACTACTGCTACAACCTCGTCGATGACATAATTAATTCGATGATCTTATCGGATGATAATAAAAATAATATAAAAAAATATTCAACTAAAATACTTATGAGTATTATGTTTATTGATAATTATATTACAAATATCAATATATATTTTTAATAAATAAAGGAACAAGATAATTGTTCATATATATATATATATATATATATTCATTTTAATCTATAACATATAACATAATTCTTGTATTTAATTATTAATATTTATTTAATAAATTGTGATAAAATCTAATTAAAATAGGTAAATTATTTAGCATTTTATTTTCTATTAGAGGATGAATTATTCTTTTTGTTTCAACATTTTTTTTATTATAGTAACGAAAAAATGTTACTTTAATAAAGAAAGTTGATAAGAAAATTTTAATATGAGTTGATTTCACAATGAATATAATGGTCAGCTCGCATGTTTACACGGACGGAGAAGATGAAGAGATTGTAGGTTCAAACCTTTTCTCTATTATATATATTTTAGAATAAAAATTTGTTAACATGTTTAAGAACTTAATTAACAATTTAATTAAGATTGAGCAATTGAATCTGCATCAATAATTTCATGTCGCATAATCCGTTTAAACACTCGAATCGCGATCAAACAATATTGATTTGTGTTGTCCTCCTCTATCCCCCTGGACAATGACATGAAAAATGACAATCTCTTTTTTCTTGTATTTCGTCATGAAAAGACGACTTTATAGAGGGTTTGATTGGTGTGTGATCCAAGTTTGCGGGCAAAGGAGCCCAAAATCTTCTTGCTCTAATCACCATCTTTTCTTTTTCCTCTCTTTTTTGTCTTTTTGTTCTAGAAAAAAATGACACGTTGGATTTCCATCTCATGTATAAGTCTTGATTGGACAACGAGTTTATATTAATCGCAATGTCGTCGTTAAGTAGGTCTAATTATTTTGTAAACAAAATAAGTCCACATTTATTATTGATATTTTTTTCGCAGAAGTTAACGTGATATATGCGGTTTTTGACCGCCAAATCAAGTTAGGTAAGTAATTTCCATGGTTCCATGATATTTTGTTTGTACATGCATGAGTTGTCAAATTTAGCTTTATAGTTCGAATAGAAACGTTTTTATGTTCCCTTCGCGTCAAGGCCATTGGATAAAATAATTATCATCACGATACTAATATATAAAAATAACTTGATATTCTGAATGGTTGGATAAAATCCAACGGAATTATTTTTAACTAACGATACAATTAATTCTCCTGATCTTTTATAATACTTATTATTTATTTTTTGTTTGTTTTTAATGCTATATATATATATATATATATATATATATTCATTAGATAAAGAAGGTACAAAGCCGCTGGCCAAATTAAATAAAAGCGTAGGTCAACTTGTAACCCTCAATTAATTTAAAGCTGGTCAATTTAGAGCACCCAGCACATGATAATACATATCATGTATATATATATACATTCGTCAATTTAGAGCAACCTATAAGCAATATGTATTTTTTTATGTAACACGCTGGCATAAACGAAGGTCACGTGAATTTAAATAGGATAATTACAAAGTGAGAGTAAGACGTTATATGACCGAAGGTATAGTGCATCCAAAAAATTTAAATGGACTTTACTTAAATTGTCATAAAGCTAATATTTTTTGTTGTTTATTTTATGTTCGACAATCTAGCAAATATTTTACGTGTACATCGATTTAAATTCGTAAATTTATTTAAGTAGAAACATCTTGCTTGTCCATGGTGCTAATATTTTTGTGTTATAGACAACGTCGCATCATTTTCTATCGAAGTCTATTAATCGAAATGAAAAAAAATTGAAAGTGAATTAACATATTCCAAAAATATAAATAAATCAATGGACCAACCATTCTACTTCTTTAGATGATAAATTGAGTATTTTCATTATTAACAGTCATACTTAATTTTAATATATTTTTAAAATCTGTAAATTTAATATTTAACGACTATTCTAAAGTAGAGTCAATTGATAGACGTCCACTAGCATTTGTTAGTCAACATATAGAAAAAAAGAAGTTTATATTTAAACGAGCCAAAGTCTCAAAAACTACGCCATGACTAGTTCAAGGATTCCGGCATGTATTATTTAACGTTATCTTGCTTAGTCTCATCTTTGTATACCTACACAATAAGAACAAATAAAATATATAAAAAAACATGTAAAATAAAAATGCAAACATACACAAATAATAAATTCGTGACAATGACATATACGTAAAGGAGCAATAGAAGAATAAGACATGCACCCAAATATGAACATTAAACAATGGGAACGTCGTCACCAACATTTTGAAAAGTTGGACTAGCCAGTGGGCGTTCATAAATGACCTAAAATGATGAGATCATAGGCAAGATCTTGCAAAGACTAATTCCATCTACTTAACCGGAGGAGAGAGGAAATGGATCGATACTTATGAGATATGTAGTTAATATATATGACGTATACTTCACTGTTGAATTAGTTGTTCGATTGACACGAGTATATATGCAGCCAATATGACATAAATGCATTCGGTGTCCTAGCTAACTCGTTTCATTTTGGTCCATAATTGACCAAACAAGTGATTTTGGAAGTTTCCATCATATATAAATATGATAACGCAAATAAGTCATCTTCGCCTTAGTACGCGTCACATTTTAAAAGTCATATGTGTCGTTTTACTATGGAAGTTTTGATAATTGACTAAAATATGTATCGTTTTACCCAAATTTTAAAAGTCATATGTAAAGTCATTATCCCTTGACTATGGAAGTTTTCTTTTTCCTTTTCTCCATCTGTACCCTTGCTAGTACCCACATTTATTTAATATTTCAGTAAAAATGTTTTCTTTCATAAGTGGCACACGCGAAGAAGTTTATAAAGAAAAAAAACCTCTATACACTTTTTATTTTCGTTTATCTTGATTCCTCCATTGTAACCAAGAAATAAATTGGTCCAATGCAATATGGAGTTATAACATTCGATGTTCTTTTATACTTTGAGTTGGAATAATCAGGAGCTCACAATTGGAGTTTGTAAAATTAAAATCTACTTACAATGGGGTCCATTGGTCCAATACATCGAAAATAAGATTAAAGAAAAAGAAATTAGGATGGGAAAATGATATGCACGGGGGAATGGATATAAAACACTTGCTTATACAGGTGCACAAACTTTGCTTATTACAAATAGAAAGTATCCATCAAGGCTACAGGAAAAGAAAGGAAAATAACAGAAAAAATGAAAAAAAAAAACTTGCTGTGAGATAAATTGTGCATGTAACAGACACATGCGTTTTATTATTGCTCCTACTAATTAAGAAGCAACCGCCGTAAGAAACCATAATTAGGAGTAGAAAAAACTTGCATGACTAGGTATGAGATATGAGGTATCAATTCTCATTTTTCTTGTCGTCGAAGGGTCCGGCGCCGTAGCCTTCGAACTTGAAGTAGCCATGGCTCGTGTAGGCTCCGTCGACGAGGAGGTTGTGGCCGCTCACGTACCTCGACTCGTCGCCGGCCAGAAACATGACGGCGTTGGCCACGTCCTCGGCCTTGAGGATAGGCGCCTTGAGCACCGCGCTCTCCCCCATGAACGCCTCGAACTCCTCCTCCTTCCCCACGCCGAAGGCCGCCATCGTCATCGGCGTCGGCACCGCGTGCGGGGACACGCAGTTCACGCGCACCCCGTACTGCCCCAGCTCCAGCGCCGCGTTCCGCATCAGCCCCAGCATCCCGTGCTTAGAGGAGGTGTACGCCGCCGGCGCCAAGCTCGCAGTCACCGACGCCACGCTCGCCGTCATCACGATGCTCCCGCTGCGCGCCGGGACCATCACCCGCGCCGCGTGCTTCGTCCCCAGGAAGCTGCCCAGCAGGTTGGTCATGACCACCCGCTCGAAGTCGGCCTTCTCGGACTCCAGCAGCTTCAGGGTCATATTCCCCAGAACCCCGGCGTTGTTGAACATGACGTCGAGTTTGCCGTGGCGGGCGACCGCGGCGTCGACCGCGCTCCGGACGTCGGTCTCGTTGGTCATGTCGCAGTGCACGTAGGAGACGGTGGAAGGGTCGATATCCCGGCATAGGGCTTGTCCTCTGTCGTCCGCGACGTCAGCGATCACGACGCGGGCGCCGTGGTTGGCGAACAGCCTCGCCGTGGCCTCCCCGATGCCGCCGGCGCCGCCGGTAATCAAAGCCACCTTGCCCTCCAACCTGCACGCACGTTATACATATAGTGTGAGCTACACATATCTACGGATCATGGCGATCTACGCATGCAAGAAGGAAAGAGAGATGACAGATATGGATTCATTTATCTTGCCTTCTTGCGATGTTTGAAAGCATCCCTGCGCCTGCCATGGTCTAATTCGATCTCGGCGACGGCACGAATTAATTACGTCGTCGACGAGGTTTGTAGCAGTAGTGAGTTCGATCAGCTCACTAGCTACCGATCGAAAATAAATCTCGAACTTGGCTTGATTTGGTAGTGGGGGAACGTCCAAGCGCTACCTTCATTTAAATACATGCACGAGGTCAGGAATATGCAGTCAGATGGCCATGGGTCCGTTAATTAGGTAGTAATTAGAAGAATATATTCAATATTTAATTTATTAGTATTTGCATAGTACTAATTAAACATACATGTGATTTCACATATGAAATATAGCCGCTCCAATTTACAAACGTCGAGGTCCGTCAACTACTCACTCGATCGAT
The DNA here is from genome assembly GCA_030549335.1 of Pontederia crassipes. Lineage (NCBI taxonomy): Eukaryota > Viridiplantae > Streptophyta > Magnoliopsida > Commelinales > Pontederiaceae > Pontederia > Pontederia crassipes. The sequence continues at coordinate 47,453,599 of CM060190.1, forward strand.
AAATATAAGAACATAGTGAATACATCATAGGTCAAAGACTTTTTCCACCATATTTAATTTGTTTTGTTCGTACTATATACTGATTTCATTTTTTTTAGCTTGATGAATGACATTTTTTATTTTATTTTGCTTTCTTATTATTCACTTGTTGAACAGAAGTAAATGGATCACAATCAATAAAATGCTCTTTTTATAAGAACTAAGAGAATTATTTTCAAAGGTCATTTGAAAATGGAACCGTGGTTCTTTCTAAGTTTTTAGTGCATAGTTGAATTGACAAATTAGTTCGAATTGTGTTTGGTTGGAGTGAAATTTGATAATGAGAAATAAGGTGGTTGATGTGAGAGAAAAAATGTAGATGTAATGGATGAATTTTTGGTGAGTTTTGAATTAAAAATAATTATTTTAAGTATGAAATATAATTATATTATTAATTAAAATAAAATTATAAAATAAAAAAATTTATGAGAAATATTTTGTTAAAAAATATATTATTTAAATATAAAAAACATTTTTTAAATTAATTATATTTAATGAAATAGTAAAATTTTTTAATGAAATAATAAATAATATTATATTAAATCCTTATTAAAATTATTTTATATTTATTAAATAATTTATTTTATAAATAATATGGTATGAGAAAAGAAAAAAAAGAAAATGAATTTAAAAAAACAAAAACAGTCACATCATACTCAAAACAAAGTTAAAAAAATAAAAATTGTAACAGCTCCCGGTTTGAGAGTGTGGAACCGAGGTCACGTGACCTTAGTTTCGCCAATCTTATTTTCGCTCTGTAACCTGATTCCGAGACGATATTTGACTGAATTGAATAGAACAAAAATACGAATTCCAACCAGTTCTGTAAACAAACGGCCCTAAAATGTTCTTGTTACCTGAAATGGTCTCGTTTTACTTCTCTGAGTGCGCCTATATAGTGAAAAAATAAGGATAATAATTGACTGAAATAACTTAATTTTAAGAATGTTTGGGTACAGTGTCCAGAACAAAACTTTTCATCTGCTGTTGTTCTTCTACCAAATAGTCTCTATATCCCTCCCAAGAGGATATGATTACTTAAAACTAATGTTGTCATTACTATAATGTTATGGTAGTGCTATTGTTATGGCAGAAAAAAAGAGGAAGAGAAAAATCACATGCTTAAAAAATTATGATAAACTTACAATATCATTTTAAATTGGGGCTAAATCCTCAAAAGATGATTTCTTTATAGAAAAAATATAATGGTTACAAAAATATAGGATAACTCAATTTGGCCTCTAATACAAAATAGAAAACTAAAATTCTAACAGAACGAGACATTTGCACGGGGGTTGCTATAACTATTTAATCGCCTATATAATAAAGCATAAAAAGAGTCTATTATAAAGTTTCAAAATATTATCAATAACAATAAATAAATCCGTGCCATGTATTGGCAAATGATGACCGGTGTTGAAAAGAGACCAAAAGACTTTCTCGTTGAAGCCGCCGCTTGGCCGTCGGATAGCCGCAGAAACGAGAGGCGTGGGAGAACGGAAGAAAACGAGGATTTGAATTAATGTTTCTTGATTGGTGAAAAATCAGAAGCTTTGAATTTAAATTTAGAATTTATCATGTCATTTTTCGTAACGCCCCGAGACTCACGTGACTATCACGTGCTTAGAGTTGTCCCGAAGACGTTACGTAATTCTATGTAAATAAATTTTGCAGAAAATAAACTCTATAAATACGAAAATAAGATCGTCTAACAATATAATATCAAGGAGCTGAAAATGTCCATGACTCCATCATCCTAAATATGCGAAAAGTAAAACTAATACAATAATCCAGTAGGACTAAATCCTACACCATGTGCAACATTCATATCACTAAGTTTGACCACCTGCATCATCATCCTCTATCATCTCACCTGCATGAATCCAGATACAGGAAAAAACTCATGAGTATAAAAATACTCAATACGTAAGGTCTAATTATAACAATAAATAGATCAATAGTGCTCAAGAAGAAAATAATAGATCAATAATTAATTAGAAACAATAACCAATAGAGCACATGATAGAATAATATAGAAAGATTAATAATCAATAAGGCCATTAATCAATAGAAGAGATCAAGTAAAAGATCAAGGGATCAATCAATATCAATTAACAATTATGCCTGATTACTATGGCATTTATCTAATTTAACGCGGAGGCAAAGCCAATCAACGCCAAAATTCAAACTCAATTCAATTCAATTAGGGAGCGCTCAGTTAAGGGGAAGCCTGATTGCTCAAGTCAGTGTGGATTCAATATCCCAAGCCCGGCCCGGCACATCGCTTCGCTTTTTCTTTTAATGGACGCTGTTCCCGGTGCGCCACATGGGAGGCTGCGGCTGTTGGAGGAGTCTCGCTTTCTTTTTTTAGAAAAAAGGGGGTAATTTATTCTCTATCTTCCAGCAGTGAAGGGATTCCCCGGGTGGAAAACAAATCAAAATGCGGTGTCCAGTTGCATTGGTAGGGAGGAATCACTGAGCATACTTTCACTTGACCGAGCTCGGGATCCCCCTTCAGAAAGGGGTATCCCTGCTATGTTCATACTTCGACGCACTCCAAACCGGATACGACTTACCTATTTGGCGAAGCTGAGATGTCGGGGTTGGATGTCGATTGTTTTGTTGTTCAAATTGGTTTGTGTCAAATTCGAAAGAACAGGAAAGATCTTAAGGTGCTGTCGTCCCTGACCCCCAAATGGGATCGACATACCCAAAAGAAAGAAAGGACTAAGCTTAAGGAGGACCATAGACCGACTCCATGTCTCTTTTATGTAGGTCAGTGGGGGATCAGTGCCACGGCAAGCCGCCCTCCGATAGTAGCGCTAACAATAGGTTCGTGATGGGGAGGACCATGGTCATCACAGGACAGTCAGCTTCCTTAAAAGATGACGTCTCAAACCTCTAGGTCCACTATCTGTCCCATATAATACGATAATAATAATGGCCCAGGGGACTTAGAGATAATCGGAGAACATGAAGATTCAATAGTTTTCACCTTTTATCTTGTTTAACCTAAAGATCTATCTTTAACAATTCACTTTAGGTTAGACAAGGACCCAATCAGAAGAAAAACTACTGAATCGACATCATAAGGGATCACACAATATGACAAGATAACAATAATATAAATATCAAATCAAATCTAAAAAATATGATGAGGTCAGATCTGTGTGTGATATCAATTCGCGTTCTTGGAGGTGCTTCAGTTCGCGTGCAAATGAGAGAAAAAAGAGGGCTCGTTGACAGAATTCTGTTTAACAGAAAAAGGGGTTTCCAGCACCTTTAATGTCTATTTATAAGTGCAGATTTGTAATATCAATTCTATTAGGCCTTGGACTCTTTTAGAACCAATCTTGGTCATCCATCATTAATTAATCTATCCATAATTTATCAGATTTAATTAAATCCGAATTTAATTAATAATAACTTAATTAAATCTAATCCCTCTCAAATTCCTTCTTATCTCTTTAACCATCTTATCTCATAATTTTCATCAATTTCGGAATTAATTAATTTCAGAATATTAACATTGAAATTTTTAGATCCATTAAATAAAATAAATCTCATTTATCTATTTTTTCTAAAAATCTGGGTTGTTACATTTTCATCAAATATTAATAATCCAAAAATTTTCTTGTCAAGACGAATTTGGATTCATTTTTTTAGATTTTAATACCATTAATTAATTCTTACCATCCTTTAATTTTCTTTTATGTTATAGAAATGTATAACTTCCTCAGCTTGTCTAAATTTATAGATTAATTATGGTTCATTTTTTAAAATATATCAACATAGGAGGTGATATTGAAAATTAGGTGTTTTCTAATCACCCTTGAAATCTTTATGACACTCCTATTTCCAACTTTGTTATTTAATTTTTTATATTATAAAAAAATATGTACTTTTATTTTTTACATTAATACTATTATTGATGCAAGAGGTATGTTTTAAATTAGTTTCGCATGCATAAATCAATAATATGACCTCAACGAAGTGCACGTGTTTCGCTAAAATCTTGTGGTCCAAGAGCTAAAATGGATAATATGACGTGTTGGTCAGGAGCCTTTACACGATTGAGTCTCCTAAGAGGGAAAGGATGTAAGCGGCATGCATTGAATTAGTCCTATATGCATAAATGAGAGAAATGCTAAGTATACGAGAATATTATCTTAATTGACATATTTTAATAAAATCGTGCATATCAAAATTTAGAACGGACAATGTTATTCTTTGATAAAAAAATGTTACAAGCGGAACTGCAATAAATTTAAAATGATTTATTATCCAAAAGTTTGAATCTATGAGACCAAATTATTGGATTGCCAGTGGATACTTTAGAGACTTGTAAAGAAATGGTTTCTAGGAAAGTATTATTAGCCATATGATAGTTTATGTTAGCTTGTTTATGATGCTTGGGTTGTGCTTTCGAGATTACTTAAGGACAAGCAAGAGTTCAAAATTAGTATGTGATGCATACATATTGATACATATTTCATGTGTGTCATGTAAGTTATTTTTCATTGTCCTGACCATGCATTTTTTTATTTGCTTAATAATTTGTTTTTTAGCTAGAAGCCACCTACTTTTGTTTTAAGATCATTATTTTATAGATGCAAATTAGTTGGATATAAAAGCCATGAAAACAAATTCAACCATCGTACAAACGCATGGTGCAGTAGAACTCGGGTTGAATTAACATCATACCCCGGTAAGATTGTCTTTCAAGATTGATTCAGAGAGAAGATCACAAGTTGCACGGGTCCAAACCCTGACCATATTCCATTTATTAACAACTTTTTGATGGCCATCTATAATTTTTCGACAGACTTCAACAAAGTTGATTTGAAATCCTAGAGGACCATGTTCTCTAACTACAAATACCAATGTACTAAAGCTCCAAGGGTCATACAATCTTGGAACTTGAATCTCTAACCACGTGAGAATGAAGATAAAATTTCTATTGAAGATAAATTGAAGGTTCCAAGTTCCCTACAACAATTTGATGTGTCTAGTCATTCAACGCATGGTGGTAGAGCCTTCGTTCTTAGTAGTTTGATTTATAAGTTTTAATAACATTTTTTATATTCTTCTTTGGATCTTAACAAAAATTCTTTCGACTATGGAGTTGTTTTCTTGTTAGAAAAAGGTTGAGTTAATTTATATTCATCTGACCTTAGTTCGACATTAATTTCTTATTAGTTTATAATACAAATATTGATAAGATCTTGTACCAATTTTCATCTCTTAGGATCTGGATCGGAACATAACAACTTGGGTCGGCCCCATCAACTTAACCTTACAATTAATTTGAGCAACATTCACTGACTTGAGATGTTTTGATATACTATATTTGACAAAAATTTCTGAGGATTGCAAGGTCCCGCAAGGAATCTCTGATCCGGGTTTTCTTCGTAGGAATTTTTCTCCTCGCAAGGGCAATGATGGGCCAAAAATGACTTAGATCACTTGGACCCTGTTTGGCAACTGGAACGAGGTTTCGCCTGATTTCAATCGCTTTTGCTAAGTGATATGATGTTTGACGGAATCGGAAATGAAATTCGATCCCGAAAAAAGGGACGACATGATCTTTTTTTGCTCTTCTTGGAATCAAGCACCGTAGCATTTTTTCTTTTGTTTTTGCTATCACTTTTTTCATTTTCGTTTATTCTTTTTTTTCTTTATTTTCTCTCTCACACACATATCTTATAAAATAATTTTTTATTAAGTATAAATTATTTATTATAATATATTAATATAATATTATTTCTTACTTATTATTTCATTAAAAACTTTTAGTATTTTACTACATATAATTATTAAAAACCAGATTTTTATTTAAATAAATTATTTTTTAACAAAAAAATTATATAAATTTTTTTATTTTTACTTTTATTTTTATTTTCCCCAATATTTTCTTTTATATTTATAATCACAATTTTTATTTCAAAATCCATAAAAATTAATCCATCACATCTATTTTTTCCTATCGCATCAACTACATTATTCCTCATCATCATATTTCACTCCAATCCAAACACAACTAGAATTAGGAGAACTTGATGGAACTCTAGTTCATGTTGCCAAACAACCTTTTGAGGAGGAGGAGGAGGGGGAGGGGGGGGGGGGGGCACACTAAAATTATTAATTTTCTAATTTTAATACTAATCTACTATTTTTTTATTTTTATAAATTTATGTGATTTTAAATATTGTATAATAAAATATTATATTGTTTTATTTTCAATTAGTTATATTTCAATGCTTTAATATATATAATTTTATTTTTAAATGGTTATTTATTATTTTTATTGTTATTAATTAATTTATAAATAAATGAGATTCTTGAGATCTTGACGAGAAATAGGAACCCACGGAGATTGGGGCGGGGATAAAATTAGCCCCATCACGGGATTAGGGTAAGGGTAAGGGGCGGAAGCAGGATGAAGGAAGCGGGGCGGGTGCCAACCGTAGATATAGCCAAAACTCATCTTGACTAACTCAGGCTTGAACTTGGGCCGAGCCATAGTCATTCAATTTTGGTAATTCATTTTGATCGTCATTAGTTGTAAATTATTAATAAGATAAGTTTACATCTAAAAATCTCCTAATCAGTATGATTATTGTTGATTAACTTTAATGACTTTAATAATATTTTAATCTAGGATGATTAAGTTATCTTAATCAAAGTATATGCTTTTAATAATCTTTCCATCATATAATTTTGACTATTAATTGTGAGATATGATGAAGATATAACCAAGCTTAACTCTCTCTTTTATTGCAATCATTCTTATTCTATCTTTTAGTTTATGAATCAACATATTTTCTTTTAATAATTAATTAAGGTTAGAAAATAAATGAATATTATATCAAAAACTTATACTTGATATGATATAATATACTGGCTAGCATTATGCTTAATTATTTGCATCGGCCCAACAGTCAAATTTGCGCGTGACATACTAAGAACAGCATAAATTCACTACAAGAAAAACAAGATTTTTCGATGGGTCGTTTTCGGCGAAAAGAAATCCATCGCAATTTGCGATGGATTTTACGACAGAACGCATTTTCGACGATTCTAACCGTCGGTAAGTGAAAAATAATATAATATAAAAAGTCTTTTATTAATATAATTAGCGAAGTCCAGACTGTCAAAATTTTTTATGGTCTGGACTATTGGTAAAATAAAAAATAAAATATTATATATATGTAAGTAGTATTATATATTATAATTAAATAAATAATTTCTAATGATATCAATAGTCGATAACTTTAAACATAACATAATAATATATATTATTAATATTTGTTAAATTTTCGACGGTCATAGCCTTCAGTAATTAAAAAAATCACTCTCTCGCTATTTTTTTGTTTTCCGCTTTTCCATCTTTCACCCATATATATATATATATATATATATATATATATATATATATATACACACACATATATATCTTATTTCTCCCTCTCTCTCCACTCTATTTCTTTCCCCCTCTCTCCTCTCTCTCTCCCTCTCCTATTTTTCCGATGTCGCTCTCCCTCCCGAATGACTCTCTGCCGCTAGCGATGCTCTCTCTCCTGGACGGCAACCCTCTCCCCTTCTCTCTCTCTAGCCCAAATTTGACCGCGAGGCCAGATCGGCCGCGGGCGCCAGATCTCGTCGCGGGCAGATCTGTCGTGGCCGTCAAATTGATTGTCTGGCGGTCGGATTTGGTCGCCTCGCAGTTCGATTTGGCCGTGGGCGAGCAAATCGGTCGCCTCGCAGTCCGATTTGGTCGCCGACGGCCGGATCGGCCATCTTGCAGTCTGATCTAGCCGCGAACAGCCAAATCGACCGCCTGACGGTCGGATCTGGCCGCAGGTGGCCGGATCAGCCACCTCGCAGTCCGATCTGGCCGCGGGTGGCCAAATCAGCCGCCTGACGGCCGGGTCTGATCGCGGGGGGCAGACCAGTCGCCAGTCGGCCGGATCCTGCCGTTGATGGCCGGATTTGGCCGCTGGCTGTCGGATCCGGTCGCTGGCGGCGGACTAAGTTTTTATATTATAAAAAAATTTTACGACGGTTGCAGCCATCGAAAGTTTCGGCGGTAGCAACTGTCGCAACTTTTGGCGATCGTCAAAATCCTTGAAAGTTTCGACGGTCTCGACTCAAACGTTCGGCGGTCGTCGACACCGTTGAAAGTTTCGACTGTCGCAACCACTAAAAATTTCGACGATTGCGACCGCCGGACATTTGTGAGGTCACAACCGTCGAAACTATTGACGAGTTTTTTTCAACCGTCGTAATACGATTTGCGACCATTTTTCGTTGAATAGGTTCCGTCGAAAATCATAATTTTCGACGATTTTTGACAAATTATAGACGATTTTGACTTCTGTAATTTATATTTTTCTTGTAGTAAATTAACAATTATTGATAAAGTATTCTTAATTAAAAATGATCACGATATCAGATAAGTAAAATTACTTTTAACTTCTTAATTATATTAAGATTCACCATCAAATTTTAATAACTTCACGCAGGGGCGGACCGAGGGATTTTGAGGGGGCCTCGGCCCCCCTCAAAATTCTTATTTTCTTCATAGATTTATATAGAAAAATTGAAAAAAAAAAAAAAACCTATGTCAATATTATCAAAAACCCTAAATTTTAGTATGGGTTCTCTGCGTACGGATGACGAAAACCTATAATTGTTTCGTCGGTCTTAGAGAGAGAGAGAGAGATTACATGATTTTCAGCGTGACCCATGCCGATGTTTTTTTTTAATTTCGTTTTCTTATTGATGACCTCAACAACTCAGAGTCACCGGACTACAACAAAAGAAGGCCATGATGTATCGTTCCCAACAGGAGACCAAAAATTGCAGGACCAGCACACAGTGGAAATTCAGAAAAAAAAAGTTTTTTTATAGAACGCCCTCTTAGTGTTATTGTCTTAGTTCAATTGTCTAATCATGTTTATGTATTTTGAATGTAAAATATAAACGAAAAAAAACGTGGATTTGGTTCTAGAAGTTCAGGCACTAATATATTTCGAGTAGGTGAATGGTTTAAACCTCCTTTAGGCAATTTTGAATTGAATTGTGAACTTAAAGATTCAGCGCTTTGATCAGTTGAATAAACTAATGAAAATTTGTAAAACTACATTCAATAAATATGATTGAACTTACATTTTCATGAAATAATAATGCATTTAATGATAAATATATGTCTAATTTTTGCGTCGTCAAAGCGGCGGCATCGATTCGATCTGTGTGGCGTTAAAGAGAACACTGTCTCATATTAAAAATCGACTCATCATTGAGTTCAACTTATTTTATTAGATTCACTCGTATCACGTACATGACAGTGACAAATAAAATTTTATATTCTGTGTAACCACTCCACCCCAACTCACATCCCTAATATATGCTTAATTTATGACAGGATACTACATGTAAATGGTTTATTCATTTCGTAAAATAAATTTCCACTTAGTTCAGCTTTTAGATTATTGCATATATTTATTTAATTTACGAATTGAAATAGGCCACTTTATGGCCTTGTTCAAATAGTTGTTGATTATTTCATAATTATTAGCTATCAACGTCAAACCAAAAAGTTCGGCAAACTATTCGACTGACTTGCCGTTTTCCTTGTGCATAGGTCTTATGGATCATCGACCCCTTGACCAACTTATTTTGGATTATCCTTTCAAAATTATATAAGAAAATATTTAATTATTTCTCTGCACTTTGCCCAGTCAACCTTTTTTTTTCGCAATTCGCCTTTTTTTTTTCCTGGAAGACACGCAAACACGTACACACACTTTTCCTCCCTTCTACATCAACTGACGCGGAATAAACCTAATTCTCGGTGGATTAATGTTATATCTCCATCTAAACCATTTCTTCTTCGTTTTTAGTTAACAAGTCTTTTGATTGCAAGCGTACATTTAGGCTAATAGCTATTTGAGTTGGTAAAATGATTAATTAACAAATCATATCTTCATGCTGTTCTTAATTAAATTATGTCTATGGGACACTAACGGATTCCACCATCAAGCGTACTGTTCTTAATCACATCATATCAAAATGACTGACGGATTGTACTCTCTCTCTCTCTCCTCTCTCTCTCTCTCGCTCTGCGAGTTAGACAGTTAGTAACTCGGTTTTCGGATCAATACATTAATTACTTGCGAGTAGGAACACTAGCTAGCTACTTCATGGAGCAACAACGGCAACAACCATTTGATTGAAATCATTATCTATGCTCATCTTATACTTATTCCACACAAAAATAATTGGATTCTCTTATTGCCACTTCCTCCATGCTTATTATCACTCCAAACTCACCATTTTTGCTCTTCATTTTATATTTTTATCTCAATCTATATATCTTTTATGTCTCTCCCGTTTCCAAGCAACTTTTGTACTAAATAATCTCACAATCAATATCCTCTCTTCGTGCTATTGATTGTTTTGTTAAATAAATATAATATGGATTATGACACAAAACGAATTAATTTAATTTTATGAAAGCTTCAATGAGATTGAACATATAGAATTATTTCAGACATATATAAAATAAAGATAGTTAAAGAATATTAGAAAAATTTTTAAGCTATTAGTTTTCTTATAGTGACCGAGTGTTGAGTTTTTTTAGAAATTTTTTCTGTTAATTAATTTCATATATTTAAAAACTGATTTATAAATATACCCACAGTTATTTAGTTATCTGTTTCACATTATGCAATATTATTATAATAAACAAGTTGGGTGGAAACTACAAGGAGGTCCATGGAGAAAAATAACAAAAGAAAAATAAATATAGAATGACAAAGGTAACATTGCGAGTCTGAAGCGAAGTCAAAAATTTAAGGAGCATCGTCAAGGATATCCAAAAATTTATTCATCGATCATGTTGGGTTTTTTCGACCTATTTATTCCCAACAAATCATCACCGAGTGATCGAAGTGCTTATTTAATTTAACTTCTAAAATTTATATATTTAAACAACAGGTAAATTGGTTTTACTTATCTTAAACTCCAATCTAATGATAAAAAGTTCATGCATGCATATGCGTTATTACAAAAAAAAAACAATGCAAAAGCTATATATATATATATATATCTGATACTTTGACTCATGATTTATAAAATTTCAAACCATTATTATATCTCAAATTCAATTATATATATATAGTTAGAGTTTCTGGTCAGAGAATGCGGCGTGATAATTTAATATATTATGTAACAGCGGTCAGCGTACGCTAAACTCCCCCCAAAAGAAGAGATAATTAAACAGAGGGGAGCAAATATCTCCTTCGAAATATACCACGTGGATAATTAAAAGAGAAAAATATAGTTTTTAAAATACAAACATCGATAAAGTTTAAACTTATGATATACCATATAAAAATATGTCGTATCAATTGTACTAAAAAGACTAGGACGATAAAAAGATCAACATCTTTTATTTATATTTTTTAAATAAAACTAATAATGAATTTATGAACAATGGGAACATTATTATTTTGCATGAAGGTTCTCATGAGATCTACCACCGGACCTAGCTACATAATCACTTAAGACTGACATTATTATTTATTGATCAATAAATATATATCTGACTAATTAAAACCAGATCTACCACGGGACCTAGCTACATAATCACTTAAGAGTGACAAATTTGATGCTTGGATTTTAATTAGTTTACAATGTTATAAATATAATATGTACAATATCTTTATTTAAACCAATTAGGGTCATATTTTATTTTGAGTTAATTTAAACTACTTTAGGGTCATATTCTATTCAATGTTTTGATGTTCACATCTTCAATCAATTATTGTTTAAAAGATAATTGGCAAATAATGCTAAAGATCTCAACTTTTAAAATATAATCTTTCTCTCTAGGGTCATATATAAAGTCGACAGCCCACCCAACAAAAAAAAAAAAATGCCCCCAACAATTGAGTTTAGGGTAATGAATATATATAATAGGTATAGTAAAGGTTAACTAATGGAGTTGGCCTCCCATCGATCATTCTAAAATTGTTATGTTAGTTTTAACAAATTTTTGGATGATATGCATATTGTTACGAAAAGAGGGAGAGAGGGATCGCACGAAATGCAGAAGAACACGAAGAGAAAAAACGGCGGTGGCTCTTTGTTATGGAATAATGATGATTACAAGGATAAGTCTCGGTCTAGACCCCTAGGGAGTTTATATAGGCACTCCCTTTGACAGATGATAGGAATTACATATGGACTGGGACTCTAAATAAATCTCCTAAAAATAGGACATCTATCTCGTGATAAGGAAATAAATCAAATCCGAATCACAAACAGAATACCTCTAAAAAAATTTCGCTGAAGCGAGACCCCCGTAGGGGAATTCTGCTGAAGCGCCTGACTATGTAGGGGACCAATTGGGTTCAGATTCAAGGCATTATTAACAAATCTCCACCTTGACTTGAATCATCTTCAGAGCACAAAAGCACGCCATGCCACCGTCAGTCCCATCTTAAAGCTATTACCAAGTATTTATGTTAAGCAAGTCCAAACAATGTTGGAACTTGCCATAAGAAACAAATTTGGTGAACATATCAGTTGGATTATCTTCAGTGCCAATCTTCTTCACCTTGATCCTCTTCTCAGTGCGGATGAAGTGATATCTGACATCAATGTGTTTGGTTCTTTCATGATGTATTTGATCATTGGCTAAACATATTGCACTCAGACTGTCACAGTGCACTATAGCCTGCTCCTGATGTAATCCGAGATCTCCAACTAAGTCTTTTAACCAGATGCCTTCCTTGGCAGCTTCCGTCAGTGCCATGTATTCAGCCTCTGTGGTGGACAATGTAACTGATGGTTGAAGTGTAGCCTTCCAACTAATAACTGAACTGCCCAAAGTGAAGACATAGCTTGTCATAGATCGTCTTCCATCAACATCTCCAGCATAATATGAATCTGAGTACCCTGCAACCAAACACTCTTTATCACTTCTGTAGATGAGGCCAATATCAGTTCCTTTCAGATATCGAAAAATTCGCTTCACTGCTTGTCAGTACTCCTTTCCTGGATCGCTCATGAACCTGCTGACAACACTGACTGCATGAGCAATGTCTGGTCTTGTGCAAACCATGGCATACATTAGACTTCCAACTGCACTAGCATATGGAACCCGAGACATGTACTCCTTTTCTGCATCTGACTTTGGTGCGAAGGCAACAAAAAGATGAACATTTGCAGCTGATGGAGTATTCAAAGGCTTCGCTCCAGACATTCCAAACCTGGATAAAATCTTCTCAATATAACTTTTCTGAGATAAGAAGAGTTTACCCTGTGCGCGATCCTTTAGAATTTCCATCCCCAGAATCTTCTGTGCTGCACCAAGATCTTTCATGTCGAATTCTGCACTGAGGAGCTTCTTCAGATTTTGAATGTCTGCCATGTCTCTGGCAGCAATAAGCATATCATCAACATACAAGAGCAGATAGATGGTGGAGTCGTCCTTCACCTTCTTATGGTATACACAGCAATCATAGAGACTTCGACTGAATCCCTTATTGATCATGAAGCTGTCGAACCTCTTGTACCATTGTCTGTGAGACTGTTTCAAGCCATACAGAGATTTCTTCAGACTGCAAACTTGATTCTCCTTTCCAGGAATGGAGAATCCCTCTGGTTGGCTCATAAGAATATCTTCTTCAAGTTCTCCATGGAGGAAAGCAGTCTTCACATCTAGTTGCTTGAGCTCTAGATTCTGATGTGCTACAAGAGCAAGTAGCACCCTGATAGAAGTATGTCTGACAACATGTGAGAATATCTCATTGTAGTCTACACCTTCTTTCTGGCTATAACCTTTAGCAACCAATCGTGCTTTGTATCTCGTGCCTTCAACTCCTGAAATTCCTGCTTTCTTCTTGAAGATCCATTTACAGCCAACAACCTTCCTGCCTTTAGGCAACTTGACCAGCTCCCACGTCTGATTCTTGTGAAGAGATTCCATCTCCTCACCCATAGCAGCGATCCACTGTCCAGATTCGGCACATGTGATGGCATCCCTATAAGAGGACGGCTCCAGGGACTCCACCTCTTCAGCTACCTGTAGTGCATAAGCAACCATGTCCTCGAAACCATATCGCTTAGGAGGACCCACTTCTCTGCGAGGACGTCTAGCAGCAATTGACTCATCTTCAGGTTGCTCATCAGATTCTTCACCTTCTGGTTCTGCTTCTTGATGTGATCCTTCAGCATCATCTTCAGTTGGAGTGATTTCAACCTCCACTTGTTTATTGACACTCTCTTCAGCCTCCACCTTCAACTGAAGCATTGATGCTTCATCAAAGGTCACGCTTCTGCTGTGGATGACTTTGTGTTCTGAAGGAGACCAGATTCTGTAGCCCTTCACTCCTGCACCATATCCCATGAACACCCCTTCTTTGGCCCTTGGCTCCAACTTCCCTTCACTGACGTGATAGTATGCTGGACAACCAAAAACTTTCAGACAAGTATAATCAGCAGAATTTCCTGACCATACATCAGTTGGAGTCTTGAGATCAATCGCAGTCGCCGGACTTCGATTCACCAAGTAACAAGCTGTGTTAATAGCTTCAGCCCAGAATGTCCTATTCAGACCAGCGTTAGAGAACATGCACCTTGCCCTCTCCAGAAGTGTCCTGTTCATTCGTTCTGCAACTCCATTCTGCTGTGGAGTATCCCTGACTGTGCGATGTCTGGCAATGCCTTCATCTTTGCAGAACTGGTCAAATTCAGCAGAACAGAACTCCAAACCATTATCAGTGCGAAGACGCTTCACTTTCTTCGACGTCTGATTTTCCACCAGAACCTTCCACTGCTTGAAGGCCTTGAAGGACTCACTCTTGTGTTTCATCATGAATACTCAAGTCATCCTCGAGTAGTCATCAATCACAAATAGGAAGTACCTCGCACCTCCTAATGATGGAACACGAGAGGGACCCCAACAATCGGCGTGGATGTAGTCAAGTGTCGCCTTCGTCCTGTGCACTGCCTTGCCAAACTGAGACCTTCGCTGTTTGCCGAATACGCAATGCTTACAGAAGTTTATCTCAGATATCTTCTTCTCCCCTAGAAGACCTCGTTTGCTAAGGATATTCATCCCGTTCTGACTCATATGCCCAAGCCGCATGTGCCACAGCCTGGAACTTTCTGATTCGGATGAACTAGTCACTGCAGCAACGCCAGAGACTGTCTTGTCTTGTAATACATACAAGGACTTCTGTCTGACTCCCTTCAGAACCGTAGCATCACCTTTCATGACTGTGAGGATGCCTCCAACAACATTGATCTGACACCCTTTAGAGTCGAGGACTCTAAGTGATATCAAATTCTTTTTCAGTTGCGGAACATGGCGGACATCTGTCAGCGTCCTCACAAGATTGTCATGAGTCCTGATCTGCACAGAACCGATCCCAACTATCTGACAAGCTGCATCGTTGCCCATGATGACGTTTCCACCATCAATCTTCTGATAAGTTGAGAACCACTCTTTATTCGGATTCATATGATAGGAACACCCCGAATGCAGAACCCAACTATCCGTCAGACATCCTTGATCAGAAGCAGCCAGAACCAAATCATCTTCGGAATTTCCTATTTCATGTGCCACCGCAGCGATAGGGGCCTTCTTCTTCTTCGGACAATCATTCTTCCAATGACCTGGTTCCTTGCAGTAATTACAGATGTCTTTCGCAGTGATTTTCTTCTTCTTCGACTTGGATTTCTTTGAATTCGAGGATTGTCCCTTCTCTGCGATTGATATCAAACCCGCGGCCTGAGTCTCTACAGAATTTTCAGATACCCTATGCCGAAGTTCACGAGTATGACGACTCGATCTTACTTCTTCCAGACTTATAGTTTCCTTCCCGATAATCATAGACTGAACGAAATTTTCATATGATGGAGGAAGCGAAACTAACAGAATTAGGGCAGCATCTTCATCCTCGATCTTAACATCGATATTTATGAGTCCCATCAACAAAGAATTTAACTGATCAAGATGTTCCTTCAGAGGGGTACCTTCCTGCATGCGGAGATAGAACAGACGTTGCTTCAACAACAACTTGTTGGTGAGAGACTTCGTCATATATAGACTCTCGAGTCTCAACCACAGACCGGTCGCTTTTTCTTCATCTGCGACATCGATTATCACCTCGTCCGCCAGACACAACAGGATCATCGAGTGCGCCTTCTCCTCCTGTGCCGCCAAAGTTGCGAGGTCGATCTCCTTTTCTTTGCCTTTCGAGTCTTCCTCCTTTGGCTTGTTCTTCGACACGTTTGAGAGCGGCGCCCAGACTCCTTGTTGCTTCAAAAGTGTCCGCATCTTGATCTGCCACAACTCGAAACTATTTCTGCCGTTGAACTTCTCCACGCTCACGTTGTGCGACGCCATCTCCCTGCTGATCGAGAATCGTTGACAAACCCTAAGGCTCTGATACCAGTTTGTTACGAAAAGAGAGAGAGAGGGATCGCACGAAATGCAGAAGAACACGAAGAGGAAAAACGGCGGCGGCTCTTTGTTATGGAATAATGATGATTACAAGGATAGGTCTCGGTCTAGACCCCTAGGGAGTTTATATAGACACTCTCTTTGACAGATGATAGGAATTACATACGGACTGAGACTCTAAATAAATTCCCTGAAAATAGGACACCTATCTCGTGATAAGGAAATAAATCAAATCCGAATCACAAACAGAATACCCCTAAAAAAATTTCGCTGAAACGAGACCCCCCGTAGGGGAATTCTGCTGAAGCGCCTGACTATGTAGGGGGACCAATTGAGTTCAGATTCAAGGCATTATTAACACATATATTATCAAAGTCAATGAATAATTTGACCCTTTTTAAGTAACCTAAAAGTCAATCAATTAAATAAAATTTGTATTTACTGCAAATAATTATTATTTGAAATCTATGTATTCTATTTTTATTATTTTATTTTATAATATATATTTGACCCTTATCTTTTTTTGGTAGTTGGTCCGTGATATTCACAATTTAAAGTGGTTAGCACACAGATTAATCAAATACTTATTGGATGTCCGAAATCAGTTAATACGAGAACCATCTAAGTTGATTGATGACGTAATTAGTCTGAAAGGAAGCATGCAAGCTCGCCATTATTGCCTTGGAGCTTTGATTCTAGCAATAGAAAACTGCAGCCGGCGTTGACGCCGTCCTGGTTGCGTGGTAGTCTGCATACCATCCAATGGGATTGACCCACTTGGGGTTGGTAATCGTTTGATCCGATCGAGGCACTTGTTTTAAAGGTCATTAATTAAAGAGACGTTGTCTATGGAGGATATATTAAGTCTCCAACACAAAATACCAAGGGGGATACTGCAAGTAGATCTTGTGATAGAACCTCCTGCCATAACATATCATATACAGAGACTTGGTCATAAAAAGCTCGACTACAATTTTAAATTTGTGAGTAGGTTTTCAAATATATACCAGCCATCGATCATATTTGAAATTCTTCAACGGCATGTTGTTAATCTAGTTGACACTCAGTTCAAAGAGTTTTTTTTTTCTTTCTCTTTTTTGGAGACTGAGTTGCCAACACGCAATTTACAGATGGTTTTTAAATTAGTGAGTAATTAGGTTACAGCCACCATGTTTGAGATTCTCCGAGGGCTGGCCGAAGAGTCAGTGATGACTGCCACATTTGCATGCCGAGTTGCATTTAATTAATCTTTGATGATGTTTTGAGATCGAGTTGCAGGAGGTCACACCCGAAGGACTTCAAACTTCTGCTGCCGACGTCGGGTGGAATATCCACGCATTTACGTCCGCATAAAGAAAGCTACCTACCAAGGATAATGAGTTGCGTCGACAAATCGTTGGGTGCTAATAATCTAATGTTCATTCCCAGGGTAATCATTTTGATCCCATCTGAACGTCTAATTAAGCAGGTGCTAATAATGCGGACACCTTTGGGTCTAAAAAAAAAGAAAGCTTACATTACACGATCTGATCGAGTACGTAGAAAGACCGGAGTTGATCTGAGATGCTTTAAGATTGCTCATGTTTACAAATTCGGCATCGCTTAATCTTCAATTTTAAATATGCGACGCATCCGTAAATATTTGAGACTTCATACAATTTTATTTTAATCTACAAATTAATAATGAGAAGGAGATAGAAGAGTTTGGAAAGAAGAAAAGGTATAGTTAAAGAAAAAAAAGTAAAGATAAAAAAATTTGAAAATATAAATCAATAGTAAATATAAGTGAATCAATAGTACTTTTTCTTTTTGCAATTTATTTTCCGATATAAATCATAACAAATTAATATTTGTCGCAACAAAATTTTTATTAGTGCTGAACATTTTTATCCCTATCTAATAAAATAAAGTGATAGAAGTAATTTTTGGAATAATAATAGACGCACCCTAAATATAAATGCAGATAGATTCATTTAAAAGTAGTCGAAAGAAAAGAATTAAAGAGAAATAACAAAATATTACCTCTAGCAAAGATGCAGCAACAGCGGAACTCTTGAAGAGACTGAGATGTGACGCCATATTGTTTGGTTTTTATTTCTTTTATAGGGTTTATTCCACTCAAATTAATCTGATGGGCTCCTAATTGTGGAATTGGCCCATAAAATAAGGAAATAATGGGTTCAGATTGTTTTTCAGGGCCTTAGCTGTGGACTTGGGTCATAACATAAGAAGGAAATAAAAAACGTTTCATTTTTTTTTCTTTTTGGTTTTTCCTTTGTGGGTGGGGGTGGGTGGGGTCATGTCCTAAGAAGGTTATAATCCAAGAACTTTAAGACAAGAAGGAAAAGAAAGAAGTTATCACATCTTTAGGATAGAGACTTACATCTTCACATTGTACAATGTAAATACTTTTGAAAATGATGCTTCCTTACCTCCTAGATTTCCAATGAAACTTGTGGGCGACCACCATTTCAAAATGAGGGCATAAATAATTGGCAACATACATTGGGAGAGATACTCAGATAATGATCTCACTTAGTTGTGTTTGTATTGTTGCCTAGGAAGGATGTCAATCACCACATAGATGATGCCAAAGATTGGCGGAAGGCAACCAAGAAAATGAGGACGACTTCATGGAAGCTTTTGAAAAGAGTTAGATCTCATTATATAAGAGATGACAAAAATAGCATATAAGAGAGAACACAAATTAATAAGAGTTTTTGTAATTGCAATATGGATGCATGACCGTCCTTTGTTATAAGATGAAGTTGCTCATCGTAGAGAAGTACATGTTGAAAACCGAGCTCTGGTGTCTCGCCGGACTCTCGCAGAAGAAGAATATGAACGAAGGGGAAGAGGATGAGTTGTAGAGGAAAGGGAAAAATGCGCATGGTGGAAGACGATGGAAGAAATAAATTCTCTTTAAAAGTAAAATGGATACAACTCATATGTCATATTTATACTAAAGTAGAACTACTACAAAGAAAATTAAAGTGGATACAATATATGTAACAATGCTACACTAATAACTCTACAAGTTTGATACTAGCTTCTTGGATGACTCTACACTATTGGAGATGATGACGACATATTCCAACAGCCCCCCACCTCCGCAAGTTGACGTCGGGAAGACACCAGACCCCGACAACTTGCTTGAATGAAGGCGTTGGAGGAACATCGGCTAGTAGAAATATTTCGTCGAGCACTGAACGCTTGATAACTATGCATATGAAGATGAAGGCTCACAGATGACTCTACAACTGTGAAGAAGATGACTCTCTACAACAAGCATATGTTGTCGATTGTTGATAAAGTGCACATGTCATAATCGTGCAGTCACACTTCAGCTGAAGAGAATAAACTAGAGGCCAGTGGAGGGACCATCAAGAAATCATCGAACACCATTTGCATGGCAGCTAGAAATGAAGACGTTGCGATAGCAGATCAACTTGGTCGATGGTGAAAGAAAGAATCGAACATAACAAAGACCTCTACAACTGTTGGATGAAGAATTAAGAAAAGATCTAAAAGAACTAAGACAAATAGAACAAGAAACGGTTGAGACTCGAACAGAGAAGAATCATGAAGAACTACTTGTAAGCTAACACTTAACATTCAGATTTGAAGATGGAGGAATCATGAAGGAATCGAAGGACAGATCAGAGGTACAACAACTCCCGATCTCAACAACCCAGGAAGGAACTTCGAGTGTCACGACCCCGATTTAACCCGCGAGTTAAATCAGATTTCGCGACTCATTATGGACAATCAAAGAAAATTATGAAGAAATGCGGAAACGTGATGTGATTTACTCTTCTTTTATAACATAAGAGTAAAAGTATATCATTAAATAAATTTCATAATATGTGATCATTTCAGAGCAAATTGACACTCCTTAAGTCATACATTTGATAAAATGACTTTATTTTCAATACAACTTATTTTGACATAAGTAATAAATACGACTAGCTCTCTCGATATCTTAATAAAAAAATACGAGAGACATAAATCCTCTCATCATACCACCAAAGATGTTATAGAATTCTTTTACGACTATCACCTCGCACGATTCCCAATGAGCTACATGAATCTGAAAAAATATTAGAAGCAATATTATGAGCAAAAATAGCTCAATAAGTTCATAATTTATAAGCTATGTGTTACCATCTAATAAATTCGGGGAGACATAAAAATACAAGCATTAATCATAATATCAAAATCAATATTTTCATACATTTAATCAATACATATATAACATTCAAATCGAAATCATCACACCCAAATTACAATCATAGTCATTTAAACATATCAAACATGTGTATGTAATGCAACACTCTCATATGTATGTACGAATCACCAACTGACCAGTGATCGGTAGGTGGACTCTAAAGGTGACTCCCATCGTGATCAACGATGTAGTACTTAGCTCCATTCTACATCATTCCTTTCTGGGAACAAATCATATAGTGATAGGTGGACTCTAGAGGTGGCCCCTACGGATTCTAGAGGTGGCCCCATTGTGACAACTCACGATGTGACACTTAGCTCCAGCCTATCTCATCCCATTATTAGGGAACTGAATGATTGATTGGACTCTAGAGGTGGCTCCCATCGTGATCAGCGATGTAGCACTTAGCTCAAATCATCATATATGCATATGCAAATGCATGATTCATCATATAACAATTTCATATCACCAATATCAAATGATGAATCATATCAAATATCATTTCAAACGGAATAAGATTGCACTTCTCTAAATTCATTCATATCATATCACATATGCTTTTCAAATGTGCAATCATTAAAAAAATACTTTTCATAATTGCATTTCTCAAAATTAATTCATAGCATATCACATATGGTTTTCAAAATACTGATCAATCATTTCAAATATTCTATTCATAAGAACTTATCCAAGACATATTCAATACATATTACAATCAATGTTACACCGAATATAAAAGAGGTGAATACATAGAGTAGGAAAAACCAATTTACCTATAAGAACTACCAAAAGATTTTTCCTTTCCTTTTTCACTACTTTACTCTTCTACTTCTATACAATATAATAAGAACACATCACTTCTATGATCTGAACACAAATCTATTACGCATGAAACATAATTAATTGAATCGGTACATGACCCTTAAATATTTACTCTCATAATTTGAGTAACTATTTATCATAAGAGTTGGCCTACTATTAAGACAGATTGTATACATAATAAACAAAAATTCGTATATGCTTGAATTGATAACCAAATTTGTTCACTTTAATTTTGCTTACTTCTTGGTTGCTAATATCTTAATCTGTTAAAGTTTCAGATCTATTTCATTGTGGTTTATTCACAAGAAAATCAACATTCAGCCTAACTTTTATCTTGTTTCTATGTTCTGATAGATTAAGTGACATCACTTTTATGATTTATATAAAATAATAACTATTCCCTATTCTGGTACTTTTAGTAACATCCTAGGGTGCAAATCATAAAATTACTTGAATTTATATTTATTTCTACTGAGCACAATAAATTTAACCAATATTAGCATAATTTTTCCTAAGTTTCATTTTGACAGACTGAGTAAGGCTCGGTAATATATTTATAACTTTCGCTACACATATCATTTTAGAGTGATTCCAATTGTCAATGAAACCTAACATCAACATATATAACACCCTAAATTATCAAATAATTCCATGACATATTAGATTTAATACATAATTTACAAATTTGGATAACAATTTCGGTGGATAGAGTGATAGTACCTTAAAGATAAGAGCATAATTTTTTCTATAGAAATCATATTGTAACAACCCAGATTTTTGTTAAATAAATAAATGAATTTTATTCATTTATAATATCTGAAAAATCATTATCTAATATTCGAGAATTATTTAATTCCGATATTTAAGGAAAATTGGAAAAGATGATTAAAGAGATAAGAAGGAATTTGAGAGGGATTGGATTTAATTGAGTTGTTGTGATAGAAAATTAATTAATCTCGGATTTAATTAAATCTGAGAAATTATGATGTGATAAATTAGTAATAGATGATCAAGATTGATTCTAAAAGAGTCCAAGTCCTAATAGAATTGATAACTCAAGTCTGCACCTATAAATAGGCATTAAAGGGTGGCTAAAAACTAATTTTTCTGTGAAACAGAATTCTGTCTACAAGCCCTCTTTTTCTCTCATTTGCACATGAACCGAGGCACACCCGAGAAAGTGTGGTGGCTGATTTCGAAGCCTGCACATAGGAAAAGAAGTTCCAGGTGGTGGCCGCGAGTTTCGAAGCGAGGGCAGAGAGCTATAGCCGACCAAAGTTCGGCGTTAGTGCAGATTTTCAGAGAAGGAAATTCGGTTGATTTTTCAGTCAACTTTAGATACGTAGGATGAATCCCGACATAGAACCCTAACATCTTCTCCTTTGTACTAGGATTCCATTGATATATCATATGCACAGTTTAGACATCGTATGGCATAGTTATGATGGTCAGAAAATCACGTCGGAATGCACTTTTCTGTCGACGGCAGAACCCGGCCCAGGTTCATGTGCCCGGCTCAAATTTGGTTGAATTCGGACCGAGTCGAATTTGGAATCGGATAGGGTTGTCCAACCCGGTTCAGATTCTTGTTGATCCGATCCGAGTTCTAGCTTCGGCTCAAATCGGGTCGCGGCGTGATTGATTTGGAGGTGAACAGGCCAACTCGGCCCGAGTTCACCATACACCCGGCCCGAGTTTGTCCTGGCCGAGGTGATATCGGTCGTTTCCGAATGCGGCCCGTGTTCCACCCGACGCGGGCCGGGTTTTGGGGACAGAAAACATGAATTGTGATATTTTAACATAGATAATTGGATAGTTGCTATGATTATTCCTAAATTGTATTGTTAGCAGATCTGACCTCATCTGTAATGACTAGCAAAAATAAAAAAAATAAAAAGGATAGGAAAATAAAACGTGATGGACTGCACGGTTGGAAAAGGATAAAACCCATATCCTAATCAAGGTTAGGAAAAATTTGATCTCATTAAATTAGATTGGGAGAGAAAATTTATATAAGATAAAATAGGATTTGTTAAACCCTTTTTCTCTCAAACCTCACGAATTCCCTCTCCCTGTTTGGCTTTTATCTCGTCCTCCTCCTACGTGAGTAGAAACATGGACGATGCCCGCTCATCGTTTGTGGTGCAAGCGTAGGCAGAATCCCTCTTCCCTCCTAATTTAATCCTTCTCCTCTTCCTCACGTTGCTCTCGGCACCGACTGGATTGCAGACAGCGAAGGAGAAGAAGAATAGGGCAGAACACGCGGGAAACAGGGAGAAAACAAGGGACTCGGCCGTTAATCGAATTTTCCTACGAATTGAAGAAAGGATTGATCGCGAACCGAAGTGGGTGAATCAAAATCACCTTGCAGACCTCTGAATTGTCCCAATTCATGTCCTAATCATTATGAAAAGAAAAGAACAAGAATAGGGTTCAAGTTATCGTTCTAATTGTTTGATTTTTTGAATTCTTTGATTGGTTGATTGTTTGCATGCATAATTCATTGTCTGTCATTCTATTGTTGTGTGATTGATTGGATAGGAGATATGAACTAGGTTAGGAGGAGATTGCATCGAAGAATTGATTAAATTCGAAAGTCCGCAACTTTTCTGGACGCCGACCGGTCCGCAGGCATTGTGGCAACCGATCGACCGATAACCTACTTACCGTCATTTTTCTGAATACGTCGACCGGTCGACCGATTTCTGTTACCGGTCGATCGATCCTTACCCATTGGTCGATCGTTCAACTGAACGGATTGACCGACCCGATTAGTCCGGATCGGCCAACCGGTCGTCCGATCTGAATAGACCGGTCGACCGATTAATAGACTACCGGTCGACCGTTCCCCTGAACCGATCGATCGATTTTTTAGAAAAATCTTTTATTATATTTATTAATTATTTTCCTTTTATCCAGATATTATTTATATATATGATTGATCCTATTGTTTGACCCCATAGAGATCCCTCACTGATTTACATACTTTACTCTTTTATTGATTTATTTCGCATTGATCCTATCGTATCTATTGAATCAAGAATCAAGAGCTACAAGTTATTAAAAGCGATTAATAAGTTCAGATGAAAGATTAATAATGAGTTGCCAGTCCAAACCAAGTGCATCAAGATAAGGGTCGCTCCCTTGGTCATGATTTGATCACCCATTGACCCGCACGAGGCCGTATCGTTTGCTGGACATACCCCAAGAACTAAAGGCACCTAAAATCACCATAATTACTAAGTAATAACTAAGATCAAGAAGCATGTCCAAGTCAAGTCAAGCTACTGTCATGATTTCCAAGTATACTATAAGTTCATGTTTATTAATCATCATGTTACTCTCCTGATTCATGATATCCTCTGATCTTATTCTTATCATGATCTATGATGCTGCCATGTTATCCTTTCAAGTTCAAGTCAAGCATGATTATTTGTCTCTGATTATTTTATTCATGTTATGCATTGTATATCATGTGGTTCCCCACTAGGCTATAAAGCTTACGGGAGGACCTTCTCCCCTGTGTCTGATTTTCACAAGACCAGGTTAGTGACGAGGTGAAGTAGGTGTGTGGTGACAAAGCTCTGACCATAAGACAACACATGAACCACAAGATTTATTAGTTTCCTTTTTCTTTTCCGCATTTATAACTTCATGATGTAGAACCTTGTTATATTCTTTAGGAATGATGTAACCACTTTTTAGACTTCCACATATTCATGTTGTCTTCTTTTATTTTATTATTTTTTGCTGACGTGTCTCAGTTCTTGACTGAGATATGATCAACATTATGGTCAAAGTCATAGCATGCCGTAACATCTTCGAGTTGGTCTTCGCCACGTGGCTGGGGTCGATTTGGGGGCGTTACATCATCAAATTTTTATTAGATTTGATTTGAGATTTTCTTTATTGTTACCATATCAGATCATATTATTCATCATGTTATTGATCCAGTAGTTTTCTCCTGATTGGATCCTTGACTAACATAAAATAAATTATTAAAGATAGGTCTTTAGGTTAAACAAGATAAAAGATGAAAACTACTGGGTCTCCATGTTCTCCGATTGTCTCTAAGTTCCCTGGGCCATTATTGTTATAGTATTGTATGGACAGATAGTGTACCTAGAGGTTTGTGACGTCATCCTTTAGGGAAGCTATGACTGTCCTGTGATAGCCATGGTCCCCCGCCATCACGAAGTTATTGTTAGCGCTATTATTGGAGGACGGCTTGCCATGGTTTGATCTCCCACTGTCCTACATGAAAGAGACATGGAGTTTTTCCATAATTGGCTGAGCACTCCCTAATTGAATTGAAATTGAATGAAATTGAATTGAACTCTGGTCATTCGAATTTTGGCGTTGATTGGCTTTGCCTCCGCCTATTGAATAGAATAGGAATTGATAATTGACCGATGACCACAAACATTGATAATAGAAAATTGTTAAATTAGATAGGTGCCATTGTGATCAGGCATAATTGATAATTGATATTGATTGATCCCTTGATCCCTTACCCGATCCCTTTTATTGATTCTTGGCCTTATTGATATATTATTATTGTGCTCTTTCATATTGTCCTATCCTGTGCTCTATTGATTATTGTTCCTAATTGATTATTGATTTTTTAGCACCATTTATCTATTATTTATTGTTATGGTTATACTGAGTATTTTTATACTCATGAATTTTTCCCTGCATCTAGATTCATGCATGTGAGATGATAGAAGACGGTGATGCAGGTGGTCAGGCTCAGTGACAAGGATGTTGCACATGGTGTAGGATTTAGTCATACTAGATTATTGGTTTAGCTTTTATTTTTCGTATATTTAGGATGATGGAGTCATAAACATTTCCAGTTCCTTGATATTATATTGTTAGACGATCTTATTTCTGTATTAATAGAGTTTATTTTCGGTAAAATTTATTTATATAGAATTGTGTAGCGCCTTTGGGACGAACGACTCTGAACACGTGATAGTCACGTGGGTCTCGGGGCGTTACACATATTAACTTGACTCCAAATTGCAATGAAAGTAGACTCATATAGGATCAATCATAAAAAATTTCATAATTTTTGAGGAAGACTTGGCGACTAAAAGATGATCATAAAAAGGACCATTAGCTTAGGGTTAGAATTGCCACTTTGAGTAATCGGTGTTGTAGAATTTCCTCTGCCCTCCACAGAAAGGATCAAGATCTGATAATTTAGGTAAAATTTCTAAACATGTAATGGAGACAGGAGGATTTTTTTTGAATTTTTATCACATGAGAAAGACGGTTCAAAAAATCAGCTAAACATGAGGTGGCAAGCTGCTAGCTTACTGACAGCTTGCATGTGAGCAACTTTTTATCCAATAGAATTTTGACATTCAAAGTAACTTATTAATGGATAGTAATTATTCATTATTAAGTATATATTATGATAATATAACCCAAATAATTTATTCATACATTTTCTATATTAAATATTTTTACACATACTTTTCCTAGGTGCCACTTGGCAACATTTGATTGGATCTTGAGATTTAATCTACATGTTAATAACTATATGCATACTTAATAATATGAGTATATGCTTTAGCATAGAATGTCTATTAATTATATATTAATACTTTATTTAAATTGAATAAAATTTTAAAAATTTGATGAGTGACATTAGAATGAACACATATATCATATCGTTCATCAATCATAAGTTATAATATTATAACATATAATGATGTACAAATTAGATTTGGGATATTACATCGAGAACGCCGAAAAAACATCGACAAATGGGGGAATTTTCAAAATAGTCAAGAATGCCGAAAAACCATTGAACATCAGCAATTGAATCAAAACACTCGTGGACGTCGAAAAATCATCAACGAACCGAGAAGATGATGCTCGTGAACGCCGAAAAAATGTCAGCGGACCGAGGAGATTAAGGAAGCAACACATCAGAGGATGATAGGAGGCAAGACATCTCCATTTCCGAAAAATAGAGAAAAAAAGAGGAACCAAGAAAGAGGAAGAACCAAGTTCGACCATCGAAGAAAGAAATTGGAGCAGAGAAGCTCTGATTTAGACTTCTAGCTCAGCGTCGACGAGAGAGCAACATCGGCGACA
Source organism: Pontederia crassipes (assembly GCA_030549335.1). Lineage (NCBI taxonomy): Eukaryota > Viridiplantae > Streptophyta > Magnoliopsida > Commelinales > Pontederiaceae > Pontederia > Pontederia crassipes. The sequence goes on from CM060190.1 coordinate 47,481,276, forward strand.
ATGTCAAGCACGTTGATGAATAGATCAGCCAGATTTGCATCGCCCAAGACTTGCAGTGCCATATAGAGCGGCTGTCCACTTCTGGCAGGCTGCGACGTCGATCGGTAATGTGGAAGGAGCTCACGGGAATCACGATCAACCTCGCTCTGATACCATGTTGAAAACCGAGCTTCAATGTCTCACTGGACTTTCGTCGAAGAAGAATATGAACAAAAGGGAAGAGGATGTGATGAGTTGTAGAGGAAAGGAAAAAAATACTCAAGGCGACGATGGAAGAAATGAATTCTCTTCAAAAGTAAAATGGATACAACTCATCTGTCTTATTTATACTAAACTAGAACCTCTACAAAGAAAACTAATGCGGATACAATATATGTAACAATTCTACACTACTAACTTTGCAAGTTTGGCACTAGCCTCTCGGATGACTTTGCACTGTCGGAGTTGTCGACGACATATTCCAACAATACATCAACTTGATAAAAACCAAGAAGGATTAGGCCAAGCGATTTGTCAAAGGCCTTAAACCTAGTTTATGCAACAAGATGATGGGAGGAAGTTGTAAATCCCTAATGAAGTAGATGAGTTTGTGCCAAAAATAGAAAAGAAGCGCAAGGCTTGGATTAAGATTAAAAAGGGCAAGGCACCCACCCAGTCTCAAAATGTATATCGACCCTGAGCAAGGGATAAGCCTCATAGCAATGAGGATTGACAATACAATAGTTAGAGTAGATGACTAAGATAGAGGAAGGTCATACAATGTAATGGTAAACCCTCTAAATGACTAACCTAAAGGTCATAGGATTGAATCTAGATATTGCATTGAATTTTGCCCCCACCCCACCTCAAATTGGGGTCCGAGTCTTCCCCTGGTCATACTCAGTGTGTAATAATCATCAACAAAACATTGAGCCTTGCCCCTTTTGCCAAAGGTATCATCCAGAGAGTAATATCGCACCATATCTTGCTTTGGTTGTGAAAAATAGGGTTACTTTGTGTAGGAGTATCCAAAGTTGAAACAAAAAAGCAAAATTAAAGAAGAAATGAATGACTGACTAATCGAGGTTGCATGTTTAGTATAAGTATTGACATTGAGAAACATGAAGATAATGAAAGTTAAGACATGTTCATAAAATGGATGACAAATATTTGCATTAAGTCCTTAATGGATGTAGGAAATGATTCATTGTTTGATTAAGCATTAAAGATGTAAGAATTCTAGCTACCGATAACATATATCAATCTTTTATAAGGAGGTTATCAATTTGGCATTAAGTTGGTTAAATTTTCTTTTTTAAAATTCTACTATGAATTTATTTTCAATACCATTAATTTATAAATTCAATATATTTTATTATTATTTAATCCAAAATTAAGGGATGAAAAGAGGATATGAGAGTTGGAAACGAATAAATGCATAGTTAGAAAAGGAAAAGAAAACAAGAACCAATCGAAAAAAGATATTAAAACTAAATTAAACATTAATTTCTTAAGAATTTTAATTAGATTAAAACTTGATTTCAAAGGATCTTAGCCCTTACATGTTGGATCTAAGTTTTAGTGATATATAAAATTATATTTTGATGATACAAAGCTCGAAAGATTAAAGTTAAAATGTTGAAAAAGTTTAAAGAAAAAGGGATAACTTTATGTACTACACTTTGATTAAATAATTAACTATGATCCTATTAGATTTTGGATTAGTCATAAATATCGAATTTGTAGAGAATTCTGTTAACTTTCCATAGAATAAAAAATTATCTCATTTGGATAACAATGCAAAAAGTTATGCTTAAAATAGTGAAGGGCGGTCGAGCTGTCGACTGAAAAATAGGTCGATCAGTCAGGAACACAAGTCGATCGGTCCAGAATATCGGTCGAACGATCCAGAACACAAGTCAACCGGTCAGTTCAGAAAATGTCCAATTTCAACTAGCAGAATGTCGAGACTATACCTGTTGAGGTACCGGTCGATTGGTCCAAAATACAGGTCGATGGGACAGTGCAGAATTTGCCAATGGTTATATTTTTTATAAAAGAAAGTGTACTGGCCGATCGGTCCATATGTGCGATCGATCGGCCTCCGAATCAAATGAACAGTAACGATCAAATTTGAAGGAGAAAATTGTGGAATATTTTTTGGACGACTTTCTCACTTGTAGAAGCCTATAAATGTAGTGCCAAAGCTAGAAGGAAGTGCACTCATCCAAGCTTTGAAGAAAAACTTCAAGTTATCAAAAGAAGACATTCTTTTTGAAGTTTTCATTTTTAATTTTCTCTTCTTTCTATCTTCTTCTCTTGCGTGAACGTAAAGTGAGGGTAGCCGAAATGAGAATGTTAATATGAATGTGTGGTCATACAAGATTAGATAAGATTAGAAATAACTATATACATGAACGAGTCGGAGTGACTCCTATTAGTGTTAGTGAGAAAATGGTAGAGAATCGTTTGACATTGTTTGGTCATGTTCAGAGAAGACCATTAGATGCGCCAGTAAGAAGAGTATATCAAATAATCTGGAGTCCGATTAAAAGAGGGAGAGGGAGGCTAAGGCGGACACTTGACGAACTAATAGAGCAAGATCTATTGGTGAATAATATACCGAAAGGTTTAGTTACTAATAGAGCGGAATGACGTCGTATGATCCATGTAGCCGACCCCACCTAGTGGAATAAGGCTTTGTTGTTGTTGTCTCTCTTCTTCTCTTGTGAGCTTGGCTTCGTAAAAGAGAAAAATATTTTTAGTTAGAAAAATACTGAGAGAGCTCCTGTGCAAAAGAGGTTCAAAATCTTATTTTTTGAGCGAGATAAAAGATTAACTTCATAGGAGGAGAGATTGTCTTACCTCTCGAAGCAGAGAAAATGTAGTTGATGTAAAAGACGTTCTTCCTTGCCCCATTTGGAATTAAGGAAGAGTTTTAGTGGAATCTCCGATGGTCTTGAGGTCGAGAAGTCGGAACGGGGATGTAGGCCAAGGTGTGACCGAACCTCATCAACAACCATCGTGTGTTTGCGTTTGATTTTCTCTCTCTATCCCTCTAATATTGAATTTATGATATGAATTGTAAAGGATTTAAGAATCAATTTTAAGCTTTCGTGACGATTTTTGTGAAATCGACATTTTTTATTGAACACCAATTAACCCCCCTTCTTGGTGCCTTTTGGGATCATACAAGTGATATATAAAATTATATTTTGATGATACAAATCTTGAAAGATTAAAGTTAAAATGCTGAAAAAGTTTAAAGAAAAAGGGATAATTTTATGCACTACACTTTGATTAAATAATTAACTATGATCCTATTAGATTTTGGATTAGTCATAAATATCAAAGTTGTAAACAATTCTATTAGCTTTTCATAGAATAATAAATCCTCTCATTTGGATATCTGTGCAAAAAGTTATGCTTAAAATAGTGCAGGACAATCAAGCTGTCGACTGAAAAATAAGTTGACCGATCAGGAACACAGATCGACCGGTCCAGAATATCGGTCGATCGATCCAGGACATAGGTCGATCTGTCAGTGCAGAAAATGCTCAATTTCAACTAGCAAAATATCGAGATTGTACCGGTGGAGGTACCAGTCGATCGGTTCAAAACATAGTTCGACCGGACAGTGCATAATTCACCAACGGTCACATTTTTCATAAAAGAAAGTGTACCGGTCAACCGGTCCATATGCGCGGTCGATCGATCTCCGAGTCAAATAAACAGTAACAGTCAAATTTGAAGGAGAAAATTATGGAATGATTTTTGAACAACTTTCTCACTTCAGAAGTCTATAAAAAAAGTGCTAAAGCCTGAAGGAAGTGCACTCATCCAAGCCTCGAAGAAAAACTTCAAGTTATTAAAAGAAGAAATTCTTCTTGAAGTTTTCATTTTTAGTTTTCTCTTCTTTCTCTCTTCTTCTCTTGTGAGCTTAGCTTTCTAAAAGAGAGAAATATTTTATTTAGAAAAATACTGTGAGAGATCTTGTGTAAAAGATGTTCAAAATCTTATTTTTTGAGCTAGAGAAAAGATTAACTTTCTAGGAGGAGAGATTGTCTTGCCTCTCGAAGAGGAAAAAATGTGGTTGATGTAAAAGACGTTCTTCCTTGCCCCATTTGAAATTAAGGAAGAGTTTTAGTGGAATCTCCGATGGTTTCGAAGTCGAGAAGTCAGAGTGGGGACGTAGGCCAAGGTGTGACCGAACCTCATCAATAACCATCGTGTGTTCGCGTCTGATTTTCTCTCTCTCCCTCTAATATTGAATTTATGATATGAATTGTAAAGAATTTAAGAATCAATTTTAAATTCTGCAATGATTTTTGTGAAATCGACATTTTCACCGCCCCCACTTCTTGGTGCATTTTGGGATCCTACATTACAAATACCCTACCTCCTTCCTCTTTCTCTACTTCATTTCCCTCTCTTGACCATCACTCCTTCCTTTTTCTCTACTTCATAATTCTTTCTCCCTCTCTTGTCTCTCCCATCCTTTTTGATTCACATGCATCTCAGGGGCAACAATGATCTGCCTACCTCATTCGATGTTGATGCACGCACACAAAGGAGCTGGAAGAAGAGAACGACAACGGACACGAAAGGAAGGAACTCATCATGATGCTATGGAATTCACCCTAGCGTCGTAGTAACTTGCCTTGAGTTTTACACATTTATCCAGAATATTGAGCATCTCGATTCTAAGAAACCTACCCAGGGTACGAGATAACACATATTAGTTACTACAAACCTTATGGTGGTTACTTTTGATCAATGACAGATATGACTTGAGTTCAAAGAAGCATGAGTTGGGTTCCATCGGCAAAAGATGGGGATGATGTCATGGGTTCCATGGTGGGCCCATTTCCAAACTCCTTTGAGATAGTTTGAGTTCTAGTTGATATAATTATAATTTATATTATTATTTTATATTTTGACTTTATTGTAAATAAATCCATAATTGTTTGCCGTCTTCGTGTTGTGATTTATCTATCTCTTTTCTTCTGTTTGATACACTTGCCTTATGATCATGGATATTTGGTTTTGGTTTGAATTTATGATTAATTGATTATTATATTCCTTGGTTGATAATATATGATGACCAAAATCTAGTCTAATACTATAACAATGATATTTATTATGAAGTAACATAATGTAACTTTTTTTATGTCCGCAATAATCAAGCAACAATCACTTAGACTCCTCCATAATCAACATCAAGAAAAGAACTCGAGGAAGGAACAATAACCACAACTGCTCATAAGTCTTGAAAAAGTATTCTCAATTATAGACTCTCATATTTTTTATATTTACCTACTTATTGAACAAAAGAAGCAAATTGTGATCATAATAGTTTTTTTGTGGAATTAAATAACAAGATCAATAAGGCTATATTCCCTCAACAATACGTGATGCTACAATAAATTGACTAAAAGTTGGGATCTCTGTCATCTTCTCCAATTGTTTACACACCAAGAATTATCCATTTCAAACTCTCCCAACTTTGATCAATAGAGAGGAAAATATTGTATTTAAGTTCGAAGGATCCAATGCCATTATTTAAATATTTATTTATTGATTACCATGTTTGTAATGTAAATAGTTTGATGTTTTACCATTTGTAGGCCAATGTTCGAATCACATGCAAATTAAATTTTCACATACTATATATATTAGTTGTTAGGAATTATGGCCAAAATTATATTTCTTTTCTTTTTCTGGACCGAGTATTAATTTAGAAATATAAACATCATGTTAAAATGCACACTCCTATAATAATCCATTTCTTGAGTATTACTGAAACTAAAACATAAAAGAATAATTGGTTCAAGTGGGATCAAAGTTTGAGATAACTTATTTGAATCGTTCACAATCTTGCCCAAGAGATGACATGCTACTATATTGCACCTCAAGTATTCCATTAGATTAATCATGAAAAATAATAGTGGGCTAATGCACTAGGGAAATATGTTTCCCTATTCCTCACTTAGTTACTTTGTTGTCCTCTCATTTGAAAGCAGCAAGATTGTATTTTAGCGCCCTCAACATCTAAGTTGAATATTCTCTTAAGAAAAATGAGGTTAGTATTGATGGATACTCTCTTTTTATCTTCACCCTTTGAAATAAAAGATAGAATGCTATATGTAGATGAAAAATATAGCATAAAGAAAAATAAAAGTAAAAATTAGAATTGTATAAATATGAAAACAAAGATGGAACATGAATAAAAAAAGTCAAAATTATGGACTTCTACTTAAAAGTAAATAATCTCTTGAGTGTTTTGTTGTGAATAAGAATTCTTTTTCTTCATTAAGGCTAGTTTTTGTTGCGAAATAATTGTAACAAAATATAATTATTACCAAGTACAATAATTGTATAAAGTAATAAAGAGATGTGTAAGGTTGTCAATTCAATGAGAAAGTAGTTAAATTTAATTTCTCGATTATATATTCAACTAAGATAATGATATTGTGACGTTTCAAATAAAAATAAAATAAAATAAAGATACTTGGTGTTGAGCATTAAAATTAAGAATGATCACAGATTCAGTGATAGTTTGGTTATAAACAAAAAGGATCGACTTCAAATATTAAAATAGGTTATAAGTACCTAAGGTATTAACCTTTTAGCCAAGCAAATCATATTATTTTACTTCTTACTAAAACTCAAGATTGCAAATGTCGATTCAATCTTAAGTTTATTAACATATTAAGATATGTACCTCCTAAATTGTCAATCATCCATATTTGGATAAAAATAATAAATTGCAGGAGACTTAGTGCAAACGTTGACTTATGAAACTCATGTTATGAATGTTTCAACTCATAAGTTAAAGATAAATTTAAAATCAATAATTAATCATATATTACTGATTTGTAATCTAATTCAAGAAGATAATAAGTTTTCTAAAAAATATTAGCATAATATCTATAATAAAAAGAAAATAATATAATATAAATTAACTCAAACAAATCAAACTTATTCATGCATTTTTTATATAATAAAATCTCTATTAAAAAGAACTAAACATGTAGAGAGCATCACAATAGTTAAAACACATGTTGGTTCAACCTCTCATCCTTGTGAACTAAACTTTAGCATGTCAAGTGTGTCTTGGTGTGCCTTGAATTATGTACCATGTACCCAAAAGTTATGAAAGAAAAAAAATGAGAAAAATAAAAAATGAGGATGTGTGATGGAAGCGAAGGGCTTGGACCACCTAATGTATGAACATTTATATATGAAGATTATGATTTTATCATCATATATCTTTTTTGCTCATTGTGGATTTCTTCTTACGGTAACCTCTTTTACCGTAAATATTTCTCTCTTGTTCATATTGATCAAGAGAGTTTTATTACATTAAATCATTTCTCATCTTCTCTTCTATTTCTCTACTTCCTTGTCTTGATTATTCATCAATCTTGAATATAATATTCTCAACAGCATCTTTGTTTTCAAGCATTTTGGCTTATAGTTCATTAATTATTTATATCAATTGCAATAACATTTTCAATAAATCAATTGATATAAACAATTAATTTTTGAACTATAAGTATCGACAATATCAGCTTCAACATATTTCTTGAGTTTAATACTCAGGTGATTGCATCCTCATAATCTCAAGCTTGATTCCCTTGCATGTGTGGTTTGATCAATATAGGCAAAGGTTCTTCTTATTGATTTTTTATGTGTCCTTTTTGCAAGAAAAGCATGACTACTATCATGAAGAAGATTAAGAGACTTCATCCTCTAAGTTGTGGATGCAACATTAAACTTCTATTCCTCAATTTCGACAACAGGATGGTGTATCTATCTTGATCATGGAAGCAATTATGTTTGAGGTCTTAAGAGGATGTTCTATGTATAATTCGTGTGTGTCAGTGCGCACATGGATAATTTTAATAGAAAAAAAACTTAAGCTTTTCACCAGATCCATGAAGAGGATGAATATAACAAGATTCAGGACCACAACTTGTAATGATGATTGAATTATATGTCATTTTAAAACCTATTTAATGGTTGTGATCAAGGTTGAATGAATTATATATCATTTTCAAACGTATTTTCAATATATATATATATACTATGTAATGATAATTTATTATTGTATATGACATCAAAATATATGAAATGCATATTTCTCTCATAACTAGATTAAAATCTTAATATTGGATGACATAATAATGATTGTGATTATGAAATATAGTGCACTCAATTGAATTTTACATACTTGTCTCCTCTCAACGACCCACAAAGAATTGTAAGCAAATAATTGTTATTACATCTTATGTGCATGTATTTTCTTTAGGAATAGTTATTCTCATGCTAGCAACGGTGTGTGTATTTATAATCATGTTTAGGTGAAGAGAGCATTATCTTCAAGGGCTACTTAGTCTATTATGAGTGCAATGATTTGATTCTTGAACTATAAGATTGAATATTATTATTGTCAAAGATTGAATTGATAAGATTGACATCCACAAAAGTGGAGTCCCAAAAGATTATAAAACAACAATGAGAAAGTTTAGTAGTGCAATTATTATGATAAGTTCAAGTTAGTTAATGTGCCTATTAATAATTATGATGATTGTTTACGTCATACCATGCTATTTATGATAATAGATGATGAAATATCATTATGTTATGATTGACGTGTAGATCATATGTTAAGTGTAACACCTTAAGACTCACGTGACTTTCACGTGCTTAGAGTCATCACAGAGACCCTACACAATTTTCTATAAAATAATTTTACAGAAATATAAACTATAAAAAGCAGAATAATAGGAACTAAACAACTCAATAAGACTAAATTTAGAGTCAACTCTATGCCATGTGCAACACCCATTTGTCACTGAGCTGAGCCACCTGCAGAATTATCCTCTTTACAAATCCTCTCACCTGTATGGATCCAAGTACAAGGAAAATTCACGAGTATAAAAATATCTATCTAACCATGATCAATAAACGAAAATCAATAATGCTAAAGATATGAACCATAACTCAATTGAGCAAATGAAATAATACTATACGACGATCAATGGATCATGATATCAATATAACAATAGGTCAATAATCGATGCTCAAAAGATATGATGAATAAAATAATAACTGAGCCGATAGAACAATTCAATGTATATATGTCAATGAGACAATGAATCAATATAACTATATAACAATAGATCGATAGAACAATGAAACAATAAATAATTGGTCAACATAGTAATGGATCAATATAACTATGGATCAATGCAATTATAGATATGATGTATTAGCCTAAGGTAAGAAGGCCAATCAATAACGATAATAATTATCCATAAACAATTTCAATAGGACTTATCAATTATGGCAATGTTCAATTAACGATTTCTAATTCAATAATCAATGGTCATTGGCCAATAGCAATTCAATTCACTTCAATGCAATGGGCGGAGACAAGGTCAGTCAACGCCAGTACCCAAATGACTATGATCTATACAATTCAATTTGATTCCTTTCCCATTCTATTTGATTTGATTCAATTCAATGTTTTGAGTTATCCAATACAATAGGGAGCGCTCGATCAATTAAGGGAGACTCCATATTTTTTTCATATAGGCCAGTGGGGGATATCAATCCTCAGCAAGTCGTCTTACAATAATAGCGCTAACAATAATTTCGTGATGACGGAGATCACGATCAATTACAGGACAATCATAACTTCTCTAAAGAATGACATTTCAAACTTTTAGGTACACTATCTGCCGGGTAAATTACACGAATGATCCTCCAACTTTGAGTCGATTTTCAACTTGTCCCAAAACTTTAATTTATAACCAGAACGTCTCTCATCTTTTATTTTCTTGCACGATTAGTCCTCTTGACCGATGATAGTGGGTTTTCCGATTGCCTTGCATATGTGACCGACACGTAAGCCATTTCTCTCTCATCCACATCATTTAAGTCATTCACGTCATTTAACGCTCCAAACCAGGTAAATTATACGGATCGTCCCCCAACTTTGAATCAATTTCTAAATAGTCCCCCCAACTTTGATATTATTGCACGATTCATCCACTTGACCGATAAAAAATAGTTTCCCAATTATCTTGAGATGTGGCATAAGAAAATATAATAAAAAATTTAACTAGTTGACATAATACAATAAAAAATATTATAAAAATTTAAGGATGTGGACGAGCTGACAGAGGGGGTGTCGGCCCCTCTTTCTAAGCTCGCCCTTTGGCGAGTTGGCATAGGGGGCGCCGACCCCCTCTCCAATCTCGTCCACTAGCGAGCTTCACAAGGGACGTCAACGTCCCCTTGAGAGTTCGTCGACGCTCCTATCATTTTTATTTTTTATAGTCTCTCAATTTTGAGTTGTTTAGGATCGTCGACGAGCTCGCAAGGGGGCGTTGATGTCCCTTGTGCGAAGCTCGCTAGTGGATGAGCTTGGAGAGGGGTCGGCGCCCCCTATGCCAACTCGCCAAAGGGCGAGCTTAGAAATTCGTCCGCGTCCTTAAATTTTTATAATATTTTTTATTGTGTGATGTCAACTAGTTAAATTTTTTTATTATATTTTATTATGCCACATCGCAAGATAATCAGGAGACTATTTCTTATCGGTCAAATGGATGAATCGTGCAATAATATCAAAGTTGGGGGACTATTTAGAAATTGATTCAAAGTTGGGGGACGATCCGTGTAATTTACCTGGTTTGTAGCGTTAAATGACATGAATGACTTAAATGACGTGGATGAAAGAGAAATGACTGACGTGTCGGCCACGTATGTAAGGCAACCAAAAAATCCATTATCATCGGCCAAGAGGACTAATCGTGCAAGAAAATAAAAGATGATGGACGTTCTGGTTATAAATTGAAGCTGGGGGACAAGTTGGAAATCGACTCAAAGTTGGAGGACCATTCATGTAATTTACTCCTATCTGCCCCATACAATATCAATAACAATAACAATATGGCTCAAGATGCTTAGAGATAATCGAAGAATATGGAGACCAGATAGCTTTTAGTTTTTATATTGTTTACTTAACATATCTATATTTTAACAATTTATTTAGGTTTAACAAGACCCAATCTGAAGAAAACTACTGGATCGATACTATAATCAATGACATGACTGGATATGCTAAGAATAGAATCAATATGATGACAATGAAGTCAGTTTGGATCATGCTATAATTAGATAGGATAATAATCACATGACTAGATATGATAACAATATGATAAGATATGACTATAAAAATCGGATGTAATGACAATAAAATTAACTATGACAATGATTTGATCCGAAATGATTAATATCAATAATAATCCTATTTATTATAATCTAATATGTCAAAATACGTTTTAGCCCACGTCAAGTGGAACACAGACCACATTCAGAGTTAATAGAAAGCCCTCGACAAGAGAAAACTTGGACCGGATAGGTGTGGACCTGGGCCGTGTCGGCCGATTCATGCCCGTGACAACGCACAATAAAACATGGGCCATGTTTGGAAAACATGGGCGGTGTCGTCAAGAACTTGGGCCACACTATCACAGACCCGGTACGCGTCCGAATTCGATCCGATAAAAATAATGCCATCCGAGTTAAATAGAACCCTGGCCATGTTTACCAGAACCTGGGTCATGTTGGCCTCAACCTGGGCCATGTTGGTCAGAACTCCAATCGAGTTCCGTCACTTGATGAAAAGACATGTTCCAACACGATTTTTTGACCATCATAACTATAACAATATGATGTTCAAACGATGCACAATTTATATCAATAAAATCTCGGTACAAAGGAGATGAGGATAAGGTTCCACGTCGCGAAAAACTGATGCCATGGGGATCCCTTACGTACCTAAAGTTGACTGAAAAACTAAATGAAATACCTCTGTTAGAAATCTGCACGAACGTCAAACTTTGGACAGTGATTCCTCTTTGTCCACATATTCAAACATGTGACCAACATGTGAATGATGATTTCCTATATGCACGCTTCGAAACTAGCCGTCAGATGACCTCTAGAATGTCTCGATTTGCTTAAAAATGGGAGACAAAGTGTGGCTTGTGGTGCAAAAATTATGTTTTGCCAATAAGAATTTGCAGCCATCTTTTAATGCCTGTTTATAAAGGTAGTATTGGGTTATAACTTTTATTAGGCCTTGAACTTTCTTAGAATTAAACCTGGCTATCCATCGTTAATTAACCCTGTCAAATATTTGAGATTAATTAAATTCAAATTTAAATAACCACTTATAACAATTTTCATCTCTTCTCAAACTAAATCTTATCTTTCCAACTCCTCCTCTAATTTCCATCAATTTTCAGAATTAAATATTCTAGAAAAGTAAATAATGATTTTCCAAATCCAAATTACTAATTACAATCTCTTTTATTTATTCTTGGAAAATTTGGATTGTTACATTAAGTACATGACATGCCTATCTTCTTTTTCTTATATATGAAATAAAAATATGCATATCATGTAGTATTATGTTGATATACTCTAACTAGAAAATTATGGACACTGAATTAGTGTAGATAACCAAGATTAAGGATGAATAACAACTCAACTCTTGATGACATAGTTGCACATGGCACAATAAGGAATAAAGTATAATGGGAAGATTGTCTATTAAACTATTAATGTTAGAGATGTTTTTGAATAAAGAATATTAGTTTATGATTTAAGTTGATATTATGTTAGAAATGCTTTTACGAAGTCTTCTTGAAATGATAGTTTTTATATTATTTTATTCCAGTTGGTATTTAAAGTTTTCGCTACATAATAGAGGTAGATCATTGTATTATAATTATGCGATGTCGAACATGTTAACACAATTGAAAATTTTTCTAATTGCTTTTAATTTTCAAGATGAATTTTTGGATTTTACACAAATATTATGAGTGTCATGATTGATAAATTTGACGTATAAGAGATGATGGCTAGATAAAGATAATGATACTATCATACTCAACAATGGTGAAGGGAGCCAGAAGTTAATTAGAACACATGATGATTTAATTTTTTAGGAGACATCATAAGTCTTCATAGTCAGCATCTCTTGGCATATTGAGAAATAAAAGGCTCCACATGATAACAATATTTTTTGAAGTGACATTAATCATATCCAAATAAAAAAGAAAAATCTATTTGACAGAGGTAACGCTTAAATGATCTTCAATGGATTGTTTACTTCTTATGGCACTTTTCTCTCTCTCTCTCTCTTTAATTAAAATTACACTTATAACTCATATGTTAAATATATATAAAGTTAATTTCTAAATCAAATATATATTAAATAAATTTTCTGTCAGTAACACGATTAGAAGTTTCCTAATAGCTTATTGGGTAAGAAAAAATTGCTGCACTTATAGTTTTGTTGTACCACACATACAAAAGTCGTAATTCAATCACCAATTAGCACAAGGAGGAACCTGCTGAAACATGAAATCAAGGAAAGACATATGGTGTGAGTCCGTGAGAAGATTTCTTTTTAGAACCTATTAAAAATATGTATTCAGATAATTTTGGATACTAGAAAGCTTGTTATATGCGACGCATTACTAACTCTCAATGAAAGCTCCAAATAACCACTGTCTGATGTCAAGCAAATATATAAAAATGTCCTCATATCATATGTCACAAAATGCACTTTCAGTGAAGGTCACATTTGACTTGTGAAATGATTGCTATATCTACCAACGGCTCTATCAATATATTCATTTCTTCTCTCGTACGCAGATGAAAATTTCTTGTTACCTCACCCACCAGAAATCTGCAACTTTTAAGTTCAATTAATTATTTGGGAACTTAACTCCAGCCAAGCTGGAAAGTTAATTGGTCTTACTGTTTGAGTCTCAATTCAATGTCTCAATGTTTTTCATTTCTGTCTTCCCCCGAGTGTACCCAAAGACATGAGAGAGAGAGAGAGAGAGAGAGAGAGAGAGAGAGAGAGAGAGAGAGAGAGAGAGAGAGAGAGAGAGAGAGAGAGAGAGAGAGAGAGAGAGAGAGAAGAAATAAAGAAGGTGCACATGGGCATGCCATGGAAGAACACACTAATTACTGAATAATTAAGGCAATTAATTCATTAGCTAGATCCTACAGCTATCACCATCAAGTTTATTGCTGTAGTAATGAAGAAAGGCCCAAGTCAGAACACCATTTATATTTTGGCTACTAGCTCTTATGAAGGCTTCAATGCCGCTGCTGCAAAGTTTTAAAAAAATTGCGACTTTATGGTAGTAGCATATGTTTCATCATGAATGAGGTGCTGGTGTTGTGGCAGTGGAGATTAAAATGGATTCCATGTTTTAATTAATTACCTGGCACATTTAACATTACCCTCCTGATCAGTACTCAGTAGTCCTCATGCACTTGGGAGCGTGCATTGCAGTTGTCATAGATATCAGACATGGAACAATAAGGAAACAGCGAACCAAAGTACATAAGCATCAAATGGAATTCTAGAAGATTTCTCGAAATTATATATATATATATATGTATATTTATATATATATGTATATATATATTATATATATAACAAATTATAAGCTTAGTTTAACTATAAAAGAAGAGGTCCTAACTTTTAAAGCATGCACGTGGACGTTATTAAGCCCTTTTAACTAGCCATTTCATATCCAAGCTGTGAATTAAGCAACTCCAAGTTGTGTTGTGCAGCAGCAGCACTGCAGCAGCATGGAGTAATGAGTAATAAAGAACCCCACAGCCCACTCTGTCGATTGCGCTTAAGTCAACAACATCGAGAGAGGTGTTTAATATATTCCAAGTGTTTCATTTTTCCCCTCTGGATGTTTCCCTCCTGCAAGCAGAAGATTTAGAATACCACGTGTATAATGCCGGGAGACTTTTCATGTTATATTTCTCTTAACCTCTTTTTTTTTACATTTATAATATCGAAAACCGAATTGGACCGGCCAGTACAATAAATTCAATCGGCCTAGTTAGAGTGCAAAATTAATTTTAATATTGAATTAAAGGAAATCAGTTAATTCGGTTCAATTCAAATTTTGAAAAAAAAGTAAAAATAAGAAAGTTAAAAAAGGGTAAAAGAAAGGAATATAAGAAAATTAAAAAAGAAGAGGATATGATACGCATAAAATTAAATAGGACTTGAAATAAAAAAGATAATTATTTAAAATTGAATAATATTAAAATAAAAAATTATTAAAGAACATAAATAGAAGAAATAAAAAGGAAAGTGTTAAAAAAAGAAATAAGAATAATTTAAAATAAAATTTATTAATATAACATCTATCATCATTAATTAATAGATATTAAATTAACAATAATATATTTATATTTATATGTTAATAAATTTTATTTATTATTATTAAAACTTTTAATAAATAAGAATTATGTTATATTAATTTTTAATATTTTAATAGGTTATTAATACAACATTCACATACTATATCATATAACTTATATTATATCTTTATAATTATTATAAATAATATTATTTAAATAAAATCTAGTTCAATACAATTCAATCCGATCGGACCAGTCCAACCGTGACCCGCTAAGAAATTCAATCCGATTTTAAATACATTGAATATCATCCATCAACTTTGACCATATTATAGACATGCAAGATAGACTAGGATCCAAAATGGTCTATTAATGTTTGCTATCGATAGTTTACATATCAATCATACTCTTAAATTTATATTTAAAAAATGTCATTAATTTATAAATTAACGACGAGTCCACGTATGTGGATCCATTTTGAGGTCCATACATTTCTTAAATCTAATTCAATAATAGAGACAATGACATAAAATTTCATAAAGATCATGCCTACACACGATATCAACACATTTTTTCGATCGGGACAAATCGGTATTGAGGACCACTAGCACTTAACTAATATAATATTCAGATGAGAGCGATATAAATAAATCCTAACTAATGCAGTGATACTAAAAATCAAAAGCTAATAGCACCGAACGACATAATCCCACTATCTAGTACATAACGACATAATTGTTAATGTATTTCATATCACTACATTTTGGTTTTAACAATTTCAAAACAAAGTAATTTCAATGGTCGGATCAAAACAATGTCAATTCAATGGTTCCATAGGCATAGTACAATAATAATTTGTTAATGCACGTTAATATCACACATTATATATATATATATATATATATATATATATATATATATGAAATAGAATAAGGTATAGCCACTATGGTCACAACCCCTTCCCCATCTGCTTTGTTGGATAAATTAAGGAAAAAATCTGAATCTAATATAAAAATATAACTGATGGCATAAAAGTCATTTAATACATATACAAAAATGTTAATACAAAACAAACCTAATGATCTCAAATGGAAGGGTTTTTGGTCATTTAGTAAATTTTTGGTTCAAGGTTTTGCAACAAAAGTTATTGTAACGATCCAGATTTTTAGAAAATAAATAAAGGATATTTATTTTTATTTAATATCAATGTTAATATTTTGGAATTAATTAATTCCGAAATTGATGAAAATTATGAGATAAGATGGAGAAAGATGATAGAATTTGAATAAAGATAGAATTGTTATGGAGATACGCATGGATTTATGAAGTAAATTCGGATTTAAATAAATTTAAATAATTAAAAAGTGATTAGTCATTGATGGATGGTCAAGATTGATTCTAAAAGAGTCCAAAACTTAATAGAATTGATATTTCAAATCTGCATCTATAAATAGACATTAAAGGGTGGCTGGAAATACCTTTTTCTGCCAAACAAAATTTTGCCCACAAACCCTCTTTTTCTCTCATTGACACATGAATCGAGGCACCCTCAAGAATGTGTGACGATTGATTTCGAAGTCGGCCCATAGAAGAAGAAGTTTCAAGTGGTGGTCACGAGTTTCGAAGCGAGGACAGAGAGCAATCGGGGGCCAAAGTTCAGCGCTCGTGCAGATTTACAGAGAAGAGAATCCAGTTAGTTTTTCAACCAACTTTAGGTACGTTAGGGGAATTCCTATTTCGTCGATTTTTCACGACATGGAACCTTGTTCTCTTCTCTTTCATACTGAGAATCTATTGATGTATCATTTGTATAGTTTGGATATCGTAGGGCATAGTTATGATGGTCAGAAAATCACGTCGGAACGCACTTCTCCGTCGGCAGCAGAACCCGGCCCAGATTTCTTTGAATTCGGACAGAGTCGGATTCGGAACCGGATCGGGTTGTCCAACCCGGCCCGGATTCCTATTAGCCCAACTCGGGTTCGGCTTCGGCTCGACTTGGACTCGGCACAATCAATTTGGAGGTGAACCGACTAGCCCGGCCCGGGTCTGCCCTGACCGAGGTGATATTGATCATTTTTTAACATGGCCCGAATTTCACCCGACGCGGGCTGGGTTCTGGGGATAGAAATTGTAATTTTGGATAATTCATTATAAATAATTGAATAGTTATCATAGTTTATTATTCCTGATCATATCACACACAGATCTAACCTCATCATATCTTTCAGATTTGATTTGATATTGTGTTATTGTTATCCTGTCATATCGTGTGATCCCGTATGATGTTGATCCAATAGTTTTCTCTTGTTTGGATTCTTGTCTAACATAAAGAGAATTATTAAAGATATGTCTTTAGATTAAACAAGATAAAAGATAGAAATTGCTGGGTCTCCATGTTCTCCAATTGTCTCTAAACTCTTTGGGTCATTATTGTTATCGTATTGTATGGTGCAGATAGTGTACATAGAGATTTGAGACGTCATCTTTTAGGGAAGCTATGACTGTCCTGCGATGGCTATGGTCCCCCGTCATCACGAAGCTATTGTTAGCGCCACTATTGGAGGGCGACTTACCGTAGTTTGATCTCCCACTGGCCTACATGAAAGAGACATGGAGTTTCCCATAATTAGTTGAGCGCTCCCTAATTGAATTGAATTGAAATTAAATTGAATCCTGGTCATTTGGATTTTGACGTTGATTGGCTTTGCATCCGCCTATTGAATTGAATAGAAATTGGTATTGACTGATAATGACATGTATTGATAATAGAAAATTGTTAAATTGGATAGGTGCCTTAGTGATTTGGCATAGTTGATATTATAATTGATCGGTCCATTGATCTCCTACATGATCCCCATCATTGATTCATGGTCTTATTGATTATTGAGCTCTCTTATATTATTCTATCTTGTGCTCTATTATTTATTGCTTCTTATTCATTATTGATATTTGAGCACCATTGATTTTTTATTTATTATTATGGTTAGACCCTATGTACTGAGTATTTTCATACTCATGGATTTTTCTCTGCATCTGGATTCATGCAGGTGAGATAATAGAAGATGGTGATGCAGGTGGTCAGGCTCAGTGACAGAGATATTGTATATGGTGTAGGATTTAGTCATATTAGATTATTGGATTAGCTTTTATTTTTCACATATTTAGTATGATGGAGTCATGGACATTTCCAGCTCCTTGCCAATATATATTGTTAGACGATCTTATTGTTATTTCCGCATTTTATAGAGTTTATTTTTTGCGAAAATTATTTACATTGAATTGTGTAGCGCTTTTGGGACGATTCTGAGCACGTGATAGTCACGTGTGTCTCGGGGCGTTATAGTTATAAATAGTGAAAAAGCTCAAGCTGCCTCTTTTATACACTTTTTAACATCATTGACACATAATCAAATAAAAATCTAATCCTAATTGTTCATATCTAGAATAATAACATAATTTTTTGTGTGAAAAAACATTATCCTACCAAGATCGACATTATATTACAAATACGAAAATAGCTACATGAAATCAAAGATAAAATTAGATGTGTTCTTAAACAAAAATGAAATTGTTTGTTTTGAGTTTTGACCCATATTTTTTTATCAAAATAAATCATTTTTGTTCAAGATAATGTCGTATATATACTCAATAACACTCTTTTGATGTGTCCATTTATGACTAAATTAAGATGTACCTACCGCTCCCTTGACAAGAGCCAATTGAGTATCAATTACTTCATCAGGTCGAATCTTTTTAAGAATGTGTTTTTTTATTTGATTTAAGAATACTAAGTTCAATTTTTCATTCTTTTCAGTGTGACGCTTCAATTGTATAAAAAATATATATATTAAGAATTTTTTTTATATTCTATACGTGTGTATTCTAGTATATATCGCATACCATATACTCCATTGGTATACTTTTCAATTGGAGAAAGTTCATGATTTGTTTATTTTTGTGATTTATATATGAGGATTAGTTTCTCAGGGATGATTCTCATGATAGTATAATCATATTATTGAATTAAAAATATCAAGCAATTTAATATTTTGTTTTCATAACTTAAAAAGCATCACAAAATAAAATTATATGTTGAACACTCTTTTTATATTATCTTTAACAAATAGGTTTCTAGGTATTTGCTTCCACTACTGTCAGTTTAATTTAGTTAATGATAACATATCAATTTACAAATTTAGTAACTATAGCTATGGTGTGATACAATGTTGTATATTATAATGCACTTATTAACAATCTCGACATACAATCACTATTGAAAAATATATGTTGGTTTCATTATAGAACATTAAGACCAATTTTCACTCAATTCAAATTATTCCCCTTACTAATTTGATTTTTGCATAAATATAATTTGAACAACAAATCAAAATTTATTACAACATATGGATTATTGAATAGTACTCTGATTCATAAACTATGAAATTACATGTATCTTTGTATTTATTTCAAGATAGTTTATCTTAAATAATTCAGGCAATAATTAATATATTCATTCAATCTTCTTACAAAAGTGATAGGTCTAAATTGAAATTTTATTCAAAATAAATAATTAGTGTGAGTAGTTTTAAAAGTCATTTGACTTGAGTATTATCAAGATGACAATCAATTGTGTAGAATATTTTAGAAACACCTAAATATTAGTTTAGGTCTAATGAACATAAAAAATCCTAAGTCAATGTTTCACCATTTATAAGTGTCATTTACTATTAGTAAATTGATCTAAATTATGAATTTGAACCATCATGAACATGATACCTATCAGGTTGATGATTTAAATGCTTAGCTAAAATAATTATCAAACACGCATAAAAAACACCAGTGGGTTTTGATCGAAAAAAAGACCCATAAAAATTAAATATAAGTAATAGGTTAACCATATAAGACCTAAATCAATGCATCAAACAAATTGGTCTTTAACAAAATGGTTGCTTTCAATATTTTAACATGGATATATTCATGACATATCACATCACTACAAGAAGTAGGTTGATTAGATACACAAAAATGCATCTCTAAAGTAGGGGCTAAATAGATGCTACGACACATTAGCGTCACCCTCGTGCCATAAGGGTGGCAATACAAATATTCTGATGTCAATAGCGTCGCTGTCGTGCCAAGCATTGGTAGACGCTATTAGCCTCAGCTGCCGACGCTACAGGATGCTATCGTGTCACTTTTTTCTACATCAGGAAAATGCTTTTAGCGTCACAAAAGGCGACGCCAACACGGTGCCAAATGGGGTGATGTCAATGTGACACCACCGTGACAATAAATTTTGGCATTATTTAGCTACAAATAAGGTTATCAAGATCACGATCTTGATTATAAGATCGTACCATCCTACCTAAGATCAGCGATCCCGATCTTAAATTTGAGATCATTTTTGTAGGATCAGTTAGATCGTAATAGATCATAAGATCCTGTTGATCTAACCATTTTTATTATTTTTATTTTTTTTTCAATTCTTTTAATCTTTCACCAAGTGCAACATAAATTTTGGAGAGATAAAACTAAGAGAAAGATGATTGGTTATAATTGAGATTTTAAAAATATTTTTTTCACAAAATAACTTATCAAGGTATATTAAAATATTATTTAATACAATTGTATTCCATATTAATCATATTATTGTCAATTTTTATTATCTCAGTCACTAAATTACTATTATATAAGTAATATGTACGTGTTTATAGGAACTCTTAGTAGGATAGTACTCAACTTAACATTATTTATAATATAAATCATTACAAGGTTATTTTAAAAATTATTTTTATATAATATATTAAATTATTTTTTAATATGTAAATAATATCTTACGATCCTCGATTTGATCTTACGATATTCGATCCTATGGACTCTTTCTGATCTTATGTAGGATCCTGATCTTGACTACCTTGGTTGCAAAGGCATTTGCGTAGTATGTTACCACGTGCAGCGCTATTGTGACGTTAAGATGATGCTAAAAGTGATGCTATTGCGATTCTATTTTGGCGCTATTGTGTTGCCAATATTATAGTTGTGCGATGCTAGGTTGATGCTAATTGTGATACGATGCGACGTTAATTTGTCGCTAATTTGATGCTAATCTGGACACATTTCCACCCTATGACCCCTTATTCTTCTCTTCCCTCCCATATATATATATATATATATATATATATATATGCATTCTACATATTCATAACAACATAAGCTAAAATAATTACAATGCTTCAAAGTAAAACTAACAAGATGATCACAAAATTGATAATATAAAATAAGTATTATCATCATCCAAAGTTACAAAATTAATAATTATGTTTATATTATAAAAACTTCTATCATCTTATATCATTGTCTTCATCCCTGACATTCGATGATGACGGAGGCGCGAAATTTATACAAATGATTTCAGCGGCATTTCGCAGCCACGTCATCAAAATCTTTTCGATTTGTCCCTAAATTAAGATCCTTATGAAACTATTTGAATCCAAAAAAATACGAAAGTAAATAATTTATAGAAAATAAATTATATAATACAAAATAATATAAATCATACCATAAACATTTCAAAGCCTCCAAAATATGCAATAGAACCATGTGCCCAAAAAAGATAGCAATCAATGTAATAAAAATCTCAAATGCCATTTTATAGTTGACTCCATAAACACACACTCAACTGATAGCAAAACACCTTGTGCTTGGAAAAATAATGCCATCATTCCTAAATGTTAGCCACTATGATTGTGCAACTTGTAAATTTGATTTCAAAGCTACAAGCAACACTTACACTAGAGCAACATTTAGCCATATTAAATTTTCAAATAGTTGAGTGTTGAATGTCACTTTTGGTGAAGGGTGAGAATATCATTGTTAATGAACATAGTTGCATTTCATATAACCAAAAGAAACATTATTGAATAGCAAATTAGTATAAGTCTAACCAATTTCACCACAAAATCCGTCTCTACACAACATAAATATTATATGAAAATTTCTATCAAAATTCAGGAGGGTCAATCTATCATCCATACAAGTAAATTTTGGGTCATGATCATACTTTGAACCATGCCGTAATGA
The DNA here is from genome assembly GCA_030549335.1 of Pontederia crassipes. Taxonomy (NCBI): domain Eukaryota; kingdom Viridiplantae; phylum Streptophyta; class Magnoliopsida; order Commelinales; family Pontederiaceae; genus Pontederia; species Pontederia crassipes. The sequence goes on from CM060190.1 coordinate 47,503,605, forward strand.
AACTACATGCTGCAAAGAGGGGCAGAAAATGAAAAACATCACCCATGTTAATTAGCTGGTCCTCAAGACCATTAGAGAATTGTTGGACAAGAGAAGTAAAATGAATTATCAAATTTCTGGACCAGTAAAATGAATTATCAAATTTCTGGACCACCTTTTCTTTAGAGGACAAAAAGGCTTATTGTAGCTAGGGTCATCTTGAGGTCAATAATTTTTATGACAAGAAAATTCTATTTCATTGAAGAGAAGCATGAAATGTATTATTTGCCACTTTCCTTTTTTTGTGAAGACCACTGCCTGCATGTGTTAGGAGAAGAGAACATGGATGATTCAACATAAAAAAACCAAAAACATACTAATATGAAGAAGACTAGAGTTTTCTAAAACTTTAACTATGTCTATCAAGTTTTTAATTAATCAACCTAAGATACAACATATCCTCAGAAGAAGAAACTGTATCAAATACTCAGAGTTGAAATTGTTCCCACCTCATAGTTTTTAATGATGGAGAATGGTCGTGTTGGGGTGATGTAGACAGGGTGCTAGGGGGCTAGGGGGATGGTGTAGGCAATGGTGTCGGGTCGGCTGAAGGGTTTCTTCTCCTTGTATCCTAAACATATTATGTATCATAAAAAATTCGATTATGCAGGACAATTTGATAAAAGTTAGTTCAAATTCAAATTATGTACCAAAGCTAGACTCTTAGATGGATGTCCCAAACTGCCAACCATTTAGTTTAAATTCAAGTAAAAGCTTACCTTGAATTAAGCTGCTCCTTCTCACATTAAGCTTGTATGGTGCAAGTTGTGATTATCATATTTAATAGTCTTGATGGAAAGAACTCTTTATTAAAATAAAAGGTACGAGTAATACAAAATGTTTATCTATCTCTCTAAATGATTTATTAACTATAAGACAAAGACTAATGGTGCTAGTGTAGCAGCAATGGTTCCACATTAGATATACATAATAAATCAAGACTATCACATGTAAGCTCACAAGATCTTCAAATATTAACACAATCAGCTAGAAGTAAAGTTGTATTGTATGTGAACTATGTTTTTAAGACGATGAAACAACTTTTTGCAGGCAATGAACATTAGATTTTATTGACGATCGAGATGAACATGGGATATTTAAGGAGGAAGCTAAGAAGCATCATTTTTACACATATAGACCTTTGGACGATAGAGTTTACAATGCAATTTTTTTTATATATATGCATGGATAATAAACTAATAGGAAAACTAACTTCGTTGCAAATCAACATCAATGTCGTGAAGGAGGACTCGACAATGTAACGGCACTATGGGGCTAGTGTAGGTAGCAGCATTGAGGTCCGCGGAAGGAGGACGTTGGTGACGGAGGATGAATGTGTCAAGTCGGCAAAAAGAGGATGGGGATGACGACGTCGACGAAGGATGGTGGCTCAATGATGAATCCACGTGTGTCGGCAAACCTGGTGGAAACCTCGTGGTGCGTTGGTGAACTCGGCGAACATCGGTGAATCATCGACGAACTCGACAGTGTGTAGACATCGGCGAACTCGATAGTGTGGTGACACAAAATCGGGAGATAAAACAACAAAATCAAAGTAAATTGTTAAAATGACAAGAGGGTTTAGGAATTTAAGGTAAAATTGGTAGCGTCTCCAAATAATGTGACACTAATACAATACTAATATGACACCGAGTAGCCTGTTAAACAAGTTGCGTTCAACACGAAGTAGCATCAACAAAGTGCAACGCTAAAACAATGTTGTTGTGACTCTAATTTAGCACTGCAATATAAACTAATGCTATAGTGATGCTATTTTAACGGCAAACACAGATTTCGTTGCTGACTTCCTTGCGCCTCTATAGTGTCGCTAAATATGAATATTAATTTTTAATATATACCTTTATTTCAAAATTTGTAATTACACTATTGAAGATAATCATGTCGCTTAATTCAATGCTCATAATTGCATGATTAATATAAAAATAATTTATATATAATTAAAATAATTAAGATATTATGTATAACAATATAATGACATGTATGTATATACATGTCGGTATATAAATTAAATGTACTATGTTATACATAATATTAATAAATGTGTATATAAATTTAAATTCCCTTTATATCTATATATATAGTTAAATTAACATTCTTTCTTTTTATACATGTATATAGATATTTAATTTCTAATCTAACTATTAATTAAGAAAATATGTATCGTTTAATTCCATGTTTATAGTCGCATGCTTTAACAAAAGAAATCTTACATGTTTATCTATCTATCTATCTATCTATCTATCTATATTACCTACTTAAATCAATATATGTGTGTCTTTGTATTTATATATATACATATATGTGTGCATTTGTATCTACATACATAAATGTACATTTGTTTTCATATACTTCTACAAATATGATTATAATTAATAATTAATTAATTTATATATATATATATATATATGCTTGCATTAGGGACACATTAATTTATATATATGCATAGAAACGTTGGCTCTGAATCTCGCATTTATGCAGACAAGGTCAGTGAACTTTCAAGCCGGTTGACCTCTGAATCTCGCATTTATGCAGACAAGGCAAAAGATCTAAATAGACAGGTATCAAGATCATGGTGGGATATAGTAAGTTTGAATCCTTTTTTTATCATTTGAGTAACCCTTAAACTCCGCCTATATTTTATAGCCGGTCCCAAGCCCGGATAAAGGAGGAGGGTTGTGTTAGGCCCCGACAGCCAGCGTAAAACCCTGTCGAATCTCATGAACATGGATCGGGCGTCGTATGATCCATGTAGCCGACCCCACCTAGTGGGATAAGGCTTTGTTGTTGTTGTTGCATAGAAACATTGGCGTCACATTAGGGACATATTAGCGACACCACGTGATTAGTTCCACTTTCAGTTCTAATTAGTGTCATTGTAGTGTAGACGTTTAGCATCGCAAGAAGCGGACGCCGCTATGACGTTGAATATAGCACGCATGACAGCGTCACATTTGCAACAAAACAACTGCTTGTCTCTTTTCGACGCCAACATGGTATTATGGCTTATCACTCATTTTGGTGTTCACGGACGCACTAATAGTGTCTTGATAGCGTCAACAAGGCACCCACTTGATGTCCATATGTGGTAACGCGAAAGCAATGCCATTTCGAGGCAATGAAGAAGCAATTAGCGTCTCGTTTCCGCTGATTCTACCGTGTAGCTATTTCATTGCTATTTGCATCGATTTAGCTCCACCCTTTTTAAGACGCTAAGCTGCATCTCTATTTAATAGATTTCTTGTAGTGCATGTCTAGAAAGATAACTTTAATCCTATTCAAACTAGTTACATAACTCTCTAAGAAGTAAAACATTTTGGCGTTGCTTTTTGTTTGAAATGTTTTGCATTTTTTGAATGGATTATCAGATAATTAGATGGCCCTCTTTAGTTAAATGCTTTGAACTTGTCATTAAAAATGTATGAAATACTTTATGCATTGATAGAATTAGGAGGCGTCAAACCTCAACGCTCAACACACCAGTGTGATTCCCGCAAAACCTGCACTCACTCCAGGAGACTCCCGTCCCATTACCCATCCCGTCCCATCATGCATCTGTAACAAATCTATAATATATTAATAGTTGTTCCTCACTTTATAAATTAGTGATGAAGTTATAGTTTTACGGTTTAATCTGTTAGCTAGGAGATGATGATTAGACAATAATAACATTGAGCAAAGTTGTAGTGAAGGGGCAGCCAAAGTTAAATAGAACTTGAGTTGGTAAAGTTCTAGTTTTCATCTAGGTGACAATGTAGGCTCAACACAATCCGGGTCGACCCGGTCCGCACCAGCTCGGTAAATTGGGTAAAGAATTCGACTCGGGTTAGATTCGGTCCAGGACTGGGTCTAACAATTTGGAAACCCATCGGGTTTCGGGGCATGACCAGATTCATAGCATAAAAACTCGACCCGGACCCAACCCGAATAAATCATATATTATATATTAAATGTAATCTATAAACCCGACCTCAACCTGTAACCCCTGACCCGTTAACCCGTGAGAAATGTTTGAAAGGCACCTAAATCCCTAATCCTCCCGATCTATTGATCATGATTTGTGACTGTGAGTTTGCGACTCCAGAATCATTCGTGGATTTCGATGATGGCAACGACGAGGCCAACTGTGGCATCGTGGTGTCGATGAGCCGTTGTTGAGGGGGAACTCGGAGAGGTTCTGTATGTTCCCGGTGACTAGGAGTTCTACAAGAAGGTGGTGGTGTCTTTCTAGACGATGGAGGAGGTCGACCTCTCCGACGACCTCGAGTACTGGCTCAACTCCCTGACGGACACTGAGTGCCACTTCATCTCCCACGTCCTCGGCTTCTTCGTCGCTTTTGACGGGATCATGCTCGAGAACCTCGCCGCCAAGTTCATGACCAACGTGCAGCTCCCGAAGGCCCCCGCCTTCCATGACAAGAGGGTTGGCGAGTACCAAAAAGCTTCTTTTAGCTTCAATGGAAATGGCACCTTAGGGCTGAGCAAATTAGGAGTCGTCGTGCCGTTGTGTTGCTGTAGCCGCCACCACGCCGCTGTGTTGCCATCGCCGCCATCATGCCGCTATGTTTCCGTCACCGCCGTCATGCCGTTGTGTTGCCGTCGCCATCACCGGTGTGCTACCGTCTGACAGGTTCTCTCTCCCTCTCCTTTTCTCTTTCTCATCTTCTCACTCTCTTCCTCTCTCTCTGCCGCAGATCGTGACTGCCACTGAGGTTTCAAGGTGCATGTAGTGCTCATATAATTAACTTGCATGGTGTGAATGCTGCTGCAGCGGGTGAACCATGGCTGAGGGAGGCAGCGTTCTTGGAGTCCACCCTGTCTAGCTTATGAACCAGTAGGTCGATCGGGAAGTTCAAGGGGAAGCTGGAGGATGTCGACCGAGGATTCTCGATCTAAACTCGATCTTGTTCTCGGGTTGTGGGTTAGACCCAATCCCAGTACTAGCTGGGACTAGGACTAGTATCGAGTCCGGTTTTTCCCGACCCTAGTAAAAATCGGGTCGGGACCGGATCCATCCGAACCCGCACCCAGTATTCGATTTGCTCAGCCCTATGACAAAGATACTTCAGGTTTCAGGACTCTAGGTCTTAGTAACATAATCCCTCGTAATTGGTACATAAAACGATCACCTAGGCATCAGATAAACAAATGAAGGAACATTTATATGTTCTTAAATGGATGCAGCATCAGACAATCAAATAAAAAAACATTTAAATGTTCTTAAATGGATGCATTTATCTCTCTCTCTCTCACACACACACATACACACATTACACATATATACATATAAATGTAAAAAACCAAAACATTTTAAAAAATTGAATGTACATTTCTAACTAAAATATTTCAGCCAATATTTAATCCTACCTAATTAGTTAGTATATACATTAAATCCTAATTTAATTGGAAACTCCTTAATCCTTGTACTTCTTAAGTTTACGCTTTAGGAGTTTGGGCCCTCCTAAAATTACAAACGAAAGAAATTTAGATAATTGGCCAATCTCGAAGCCAGAAAAGAATCCTCTGATATTTTTGGAAGAATTTCTTAAACTAAAAAATTTAATGGGACTCTATATCTTTGTTAATTTTATGTAGTGACAATATTGAGTGATATTTTATCTTATAAGATATGAGTAGTAACTATTATATTTTAATACGCAATTTATATCTTATAAGTAATATGCATTTACGTAACTTATATATGCTAATTGCGTAGTTTTATATATCTAGACAATATTTAGAATGAAAAAGCAATATATTCTTTATAAAATATTAATTAAGTTAGGGCTCCATAACTGTTTTTTTTTTGTTATCCTTTATATTTAAGAAATACCATTATTTATTTAATAGTAAAAATCTAAATTTTATGCCAAGTTATATCAGATTTCTTTTAAGGCCTATTTTATTGGAAATAACATTATATCAATTAATTGCTTTGACATGGTGCAGACAAGGACCCAATGCATATATAAATGGGGCAGACCATTTTTTCCTTTTTGCAAACCCTTACAAGTATATAAAGCGATGTATAATTTTAACATTACCCCCTCCTAAAACCATTCTAAACTATCAAATGAGCTAAGTTTTAAAAATATTAACGTTTTAATTTTTGTTAATTATTTTAATTTAAATGTTTTTAATATAATTTTACCTTCTCAAATGGATTATTTTTTATTTTAAAATCAATTTATATATTTTTAAAAATATCATTTCATTATTCGATTAACTATTTAAATTTTAACATTTCTTTGCCATAATTTGGATCATCTAAAAAAAAATTGGGTATATATTCAATGCCCCTATAAGTGAAATAAGTAATTCAATCAATTTTGAATACTGGAATGTTTCTTAGATACATCCGCGGTCTACGCTCTCAAAGACTCAAATGCAATATCCACAATAACTACTGTGTGATCCAAGTAAAACCATTTATACAAATGTTTTACACCTCACATCATTTATGACAAAATGCAATTGCTCTCCCAATAGCTTTACAAATATTCATTTTGATATCGGACAAGTACAGGGAGTTTTTTTTTCTTCCCAATAATTTGCAACTTTTATGTTGAATTAAATATTATTGGGAACTTAACTCCAACCAAGCTGAAGCTATTCAGTCTGAGAGGACTCAATTCAATGCGTCCTTAATATTTTTCATTTCTTTGTCTTCTCCCAAGTGTACCGAGAGAGAGAGAGAGAGAGAGAGAGAGAGAGAGAGGGTGCACATGCCATGAAAGAACACACAAATTACTGAATAACTAAGGCAATTAAAATGTTAACTAAATGCTACAGCTAGCCACCATCAGGTTTATTGCTGTAGTAATGAAGAAAGGCCCAAGTCAGAGCAACCATTCATATTTTTGTGACTAGCTCTTATGAAGGATTCAATGCTGGTGCTGCTGCAATTTTTAATAGAATTGCAACATTATGGTAGCAGCATATTTATCACCATGAATGAGGTGCTGGCGTTGGTGGAGGTGGAGGAAATTAAAATGGATGCCATGTTTTAATTAATCACCTGGCACATTCAACATTGTCCTCCTAATCAGATAGCCCTCGTGCACCTCGGAGCATGCAATCCAGTTGTCACACACATATATCATATCAGGCATGGAACAGTAAAGAGACAAGAACCAAATGTACATAATAATTATATCAAACCGAATTCTTGAAGTTTATTAGAAAATATTACAAATTTATCCACATATATGTGTATATACAACCAAATAACCAAGCTTATAATTGAAGAAATGTCCCTAAGTTTTAAAGCATGCACTTGGACGTCATTAAGCCCTTTCGATTGGCCTTTCTAGACCCAATTAAGTGAATAAACTCCAAGTTGTGTTCAGCAGCAGCCCATATAATTCCGTCAACGTGGAGAGAGGAGTTTAAAATATATTTCAAGTGTTTTATTTTTCCTTCTCATGTTTCCCCGCTACAGGCAAAAGATATATATATATATATATATGAGGAATATTATGGTTTTTGTCGTCACTGTGCACTCACACATTCATAGTCGTGCGATTTGAGATGAACGGCCTTGATATGTGTACTCTGATTCAGATGAAGGGTGCAGCAGTTCAGCGTCGGTTCCTCTCTCCCCACGTTGGCCGCTCCTCCTCCCCTCTCATGCAAGCCACTCTCCTCCCTCCCCTCTCGCTCAGGTCGATCTACCCCCCTCTCCTCTCCTTTGCTCCTTCTGGCGCGGCATCAAAAAAGAGTGGAGCCATCCCCCTTTTGCAAGCTCGCGAATGGGGGGCCAACGCCACCCTTTGCACACTAGCTAGTGCGTGCAGCGAAAAAGGGGGACAACGGCCCCCCTCTGCGAGCTCGTTGGGTTACCGACCCCCTTTTTTCTCGGAGATCTGTTGCGCCATCGTCGGAAGAGACAACTCGCCGCACCACTGGAAGCCAACTGAACTGGTGCTGAACCGTCGGACTCGCCGCACTATCGGAAGCCATCTGTACCGCTGAAAGCCGAACCGCTGCCAGATGTATCATCTCGCAGATCCGTCCCACCTCAGCATTGAATCGCTCCTTCGAACTGGCACTAAACTGCTTCATCCTTCACCTGAACCGAGGCGCACACATCAGGCCGTCTGTCTCAGATCGAACGGCTATGGATGTGTGGGCACACAATGACACCACTTATATATTAGGGATATAATCATTGAACTTTCCATATCATATTTGTCTTTTGTCCTCTGCATTCTTTACTTCTTCTATCGTCTCTTAGCTTGAATAACTGTACACGTATAGTGCTCCCTCTGAGTATCGCTTCTCCCTCTGCCGGAGAAATAGAGGGAGCAGAAGAACCGCTACCCTTAGAGTAGAGGGGAAGGGGTTGATCCCTCATCGCCTTTCTCATTGTTAACATGGATGAGAGACATCGTTGATGTGTAACTAGTGATTAAAGTTGATTAATGATAAAGGACAAGATAGGTATCATAAGTAAAGTTGGAGGACAATATTAAATCACTTCAAGGCTTTGTCAAATAAAGGAAAAATAAAGTTTTCTTTTCTTAAAACAAGGATAAAACTATGTACACTTCCAACGACTATAAATATTTTATGCTGCAATAGGGTGATCAGACATGCAAATGAGGAAATTTCATCATACTAATGAAGTTTTAGGTTTGATTGAATTCAATGGAAAAACTTAGAGGACTATTGAGACATATAGATACTTCTCATATATTATTATCCTTAAGACTTTGGTTGGCACAATTAGCAATTTGATGAATGAATAATAATTTAATTAGTGTGTAGTGATTTGATTAATGAATAGCAGATTATGGATGACAAGTTTATAATAAATTTAATAAAAAATATTTGGCAAATATAAAGAAAGACCTCATTAATAATTATAAAATGACATAAATATACAAGATATAATTTTCATTACATACGAAAACAAATATGTATGTCAAGGATATCTTTTGTTTCAAATACTCCTTAATTCATTTTAATTTTTAGTTTCAAAATAATTAGATGATAAATTTAAGATGACGTAATTGCCACTATTTATTTGTATTTTATGTCATGTGTGTGTATTTAACTTTAAAAATAGTTATAGTGAAACACTTCAATGTTTTTAGGCCAAACTGTTGGAGAGGAAAATGATAAAGAAATAATCATTATCATATTGATCCACTCGCACAAGGAGAAGACATTTCTTTCCAAAGCAAGAAAAAAGATGGTTAAAATGGAAAGAAAATTTGAAAAATAAATAGCCTAAGTTCATGAAAAGCAAATAACCATTTTATGTGATTATTTAATATTGTTTTATTAATATTTTAACATTTAATATTGTTACAATATCATTTGGTCCGTCTTAAAATATTTTTGGATCCATTCGTTCTTGTTGTTACTACAAGGTATTTAAGATCGGGATCTTACTTAAGATCTAAGGGGTCATAAGATCTTAAAATCCTATTTATTAATAAAATATATTTTTTAAATAATAAATATTCTTTTGATTAATTTATCATATTTAAATAATAAATTACATCTCACTTAATCATACTTTTATTGATCCTTAATTAAAATTATGACAAAACATGTTAAAAATGAAAAACTATATTAAACTTAATATGAATCAATTATTATTTCCATAAATGTATAGTTTTTATTAATATTTAAAAGATTCTATTAATCTATGGGGTCGTATAAGATCGGAAGATCCACTACAAAAGGAATCACATATAAGGACGCAAATTTATATTCTTATGGATGCATTTTTTGTGACTTTAAACATGTTACCTTCATTTTCAAAAGAAACCTTATTCTTGGTGTCGAAAATAATATTAGTGACATAACATTTTGTGTTGCTAGCGTACGCCTCAAATATTAAGACACTTATTTTTTTGTCTCTAATAAGTGTTGTTAAATTGCAGACATTATTTTTGGCATCGTCCACTTACGACTCTATTGCAACGACACAATTACAGGTGTCGTTAGCCGACATCATCAAGTTAAAGACATTATAACTTATGTTGCTAGGTTGTGTCGTTAACAAATTCACCTACATTTTTCAAAGTGTCCTTATTTTTTGTATCAAAAATTTTATTGGGACGCAAATGAATTTGCATCACTAGATTATTTAAATTATGAGATTTAAAATAAAAAAGTATTTATATTCTAAATTAAAATAGGGACACAAAATTAGCGTGTCTTAAATTTTAAAAGGCAGGACACTAAATATATTTGTGTCCTTATTATTTTACAATAATAGCAACGCTATACAAAGCGTCCTTATAAGTGAACACTTTGTGTAAAATAAGGACGCTTTAAGTTGTGTCCTTAAATGACAAATTTGTTGTAGTGATCGTGTGACCAAAATTAAGATCTTACGTATAAGATCTTGAAGATAAGATCGAGATCATATAGGGGGCATAAGATTTTAAAATCTAGATAGCGCTTGATAACCTTGGTTGCATGAAATAACATCTTAAACTTTTATTTCCAACCTTTAAATGATATTTAAATACTTTGATTCACCAAATGAATAAAAAAATGAACATTCTCTTGAAGTTGAAATCAATTTCACTAAGTAACTGTCAGATTTAAATTATGCCATAAACACTTTAATAATTTAGGTAATTTGTATACTTGTTGCATTTGGATGTGACACAATACCATAAGTTTATTTTACAACTCATTTGTCACATATAGTTAGTTCATAATATATATTTGCATTAATCATAATATATATGAGAAGAAAATATATTAAATTTAATATTCTAAATTGAATAGGAAAATTTGATTGTGTATATGGAGTTGTGAAGCATAATTTTTTTTATTTGAATTGCATGAGGTATTCCAATTGAATAAGTGTAAGTACATGATCTATGGATAAAGATAAAAAAAAACTATATTTCTAATCATAATTATTTGTTTTAGTTTTGGTATTGTAAAAGAGAAGCAAAATAAATTAGAAAAAAAGTGGTTCTAGTTTGCTAGAACCATCATCATTTTGTTTTATGTAGGTGGAACCAAAGTTCTTTTCTTAGGATCCTAGAAATGGTGCATTTTTCTCTTGCACATATAAAATAATATAAAACAACATAATAATAAGCACAATAATTAGTTGATTAAAATGGTGAATAAGAAAATATCCCAATATAAATGCTGGGATAAGATAAACCTTTAATGCTCTGACCTTTGAAATAAACAAATTAAAATTTAATGGCCTCTTAATAATAATAACAATAAAGTTAGCATAAAAAATTAACTGAGCATAAAAAATTAACTGATTTGTCTATTGTGATATTTGTCATTTGATTCATGTAACACCATCCTACAACAACATTAACATTTGTCAATCCACACTACTTGTTTGTAGTTGAAAAGATTATAAAATTTCTCAGGAGTAAAATAAATTCGAAATCTATAGATATATTCTATAGTAACTAAAGATAATTGTTTTATAATTTTCATGAGTGGAGAAATGATGTTGTCCAATAAGACATCTTTAGCTTTTTAAGATGGGGTTCATATATATATATATATATATATATATATATATATATATATATATATATATATATATAACAAATGGTGATAATGATAATGTGCAATATTTTTATAGGATTTACTTGTTTTATATTCTATGAACTATAATTTTTTATCCAACCCTTAGAAATAAATTTATCATTTTCGGTTCTTAAAATTATCCCAAATTGACAATTAGGTACTTTATTTCTAAATAATCTAGTTTTGCATTAAAACATTTTTTCTAATTTATTACATCTCTCATGTACCTTGGAGATATAGAATATGTTAGATTTATTTTTATAATCCTAACATAAATATTTAATAGAATTAAAAAATATGAGAAAGATGTTAGATTGTTTATTGCTGACGTGAGTGGTTATATCTGGATAGGATTGTATCCAGATGGGGCCTTTGCTTAGTTGGACATATACATCTCCGAGGTTGGAATGTTCATATGTTGACTTGTCATTATCGTTGACTGACATAGCTACTTCATGTTGAAGTGATGATGTTGTGAAAGGGACCATCATCCATTTTTTTTATTGAACTTTTAGGTTTATATAAAAAGGTAAAAATCTAAGACTAATGCCACAAATGACTAACAAGCTTAAGACTCATCTAGCAAATAAAAAAATTAACATAGAATTTGATGATCTCAAATTTAAGAACCAATGATATTTAGTAAAATTACAAGTTGACCTCCAAAAAAACTTATATATAAGAATATTAGGGGCAAAAATAATGAGCCGACCTATACTTGACTTTGCATGAAGTTGATAAAATACGCATCAACCATATTACCCAGAAACTTCTAGAAATTTTTGTTTCAAGACTATTTTACTTAGCAAAGCTTCAATATTTGTCCATAATTTTTCAGCAAGAAGTTTATTTAGAATTGTTGTCATTTCATCCCTATAAAACATATAGTTGTAAGTCAATAGCTTCTTTATTGCGCATGCTGCTAATTGGCTATTGTCTTATGCATATAAATACGACTCCCGGTTGGCCATTTCAAGCATCTTAAGTGGTGATGTCTAAGTGAGTATCTAGGAGGTTTATGTAGAGAGCAAAAGAGATGTCCTATGGAATGGTAAGGTACTTTAGATGTCCACAAAGTAAGGAGAGCAACAACTTGTGAGTTTTAGTAGTGTGGTATTTTAGCTATTTAGTTTTGAGTGTTGCTAGTGTGGAGTGAATGAGTATCCATCAATCTTAAGTGTTGTATCTTCTTTTGTATAATATAAATATCACATGTTAGTTGATTTTGTTCTTTCAAGTGATATCTAAATTGACTCAATGCAGGAGAATATTATGTCATTTCATTATTTAAATAGATTAAGCTACGTGGAGACTTTGATAATTTGAAATGGTGCAAGAGAAGTCAAAAAAGGTTCTCTTAAAGTAAGTTAGTACGAAAACACTTAAAGAAAAATTGTGAACCATACTTGAATTATCTCTTAGGACACTCACCAAGTTATTATTGTAAACTTCAAATACTTAATAAGTTCATTAGAGAAATTCAGTCATAGTAATTATAATAATTTGAAAGTTTATATGAAGTATTATTTGAAGAGACAAAAACACTGGGACATTATTAATGAAAGGGATAGATTGAGAAGCCATGCATTTGCCAACCCCATTCATGGAGGATGAATTCCTTTAAAAGACAAGGAACAAGGAGACACCTAATAATGCATGAGACACATTAGTCATTCTTCACAAAGAAGAGTGATGTGAAGTTGCATCGACTGAAAAATAAGTTGATCTCCACAAAGCACGGGGATATGCATGTAAGTCTAAATTTCTCCAGGATTAAAGTTATATGTAACGACATTACTAGATTAGAACCATGTGATACTATTATTGAAATGAGGATGTATAACATTATTATTCATGATTTGTGTCCTAATTAAATATAGTATGCTTATCATTATTATTAAATGTTGAGCCCAGAAGCTAATTCTCATAAAAGATGGAGAGTTTCTTGTCTAATTAAGGAGATCTTATTGAATAGATATCAATGATCTGGATAAATAATGAGAAGAAGGGTTTGGTCATTAAGAAAAAACTTCACATCCTAACAAATTCGGAAAGGATTATGACAATAATGAAGAAACTAAAAAAAAGACAAGAACGCCAAGTAGGAACTCAACCTTTCAATACTTGTGTATAAACAATCGAGGATAATGTACAATGTACATCATGAGTTCTTTAAATATAGATATGAACATGCCATATACATCAATGACTTCCTTATCCCATTAAATTACAACAAAGTGGTCTGGCTGGGAGCAAGAAATCATCACCCAAATAAGACATGCAAAAACATGTTGTATGTAAAGAATGTGTCTATAATTTTGGCTAGAGTATATGAAGACAATTGCACATGTGCACATTGATGACTTGATTATTATATGAGATAATGATAAGAAGATTTATCAAACTCGAGCTTATATCTTTACATGTTTTCCAATGAAAGATCTTAGGGAGCTAAAGTATTCACTAGATTTTGAGGTGGAATTAACAAAATAAGTGTTATTTTTATGTAAGAAAAATTATGCTCAAGACCTATTAAAAAAAATCACAATGCTCGATTGCAAGCCTATATTGAATGGAAATATAAGCAAAGTTATATTCTACTAAAATAAAAGAGTTAAGAGACACAATAATGGGTGGGAAAATTGATAAAAAAAAAATTAACATGTCTTGACAACATACACGCTATCTATTCATGGTGCTGACTATGATGTTGAAGACTTTGATACGAGACCTTCTACTACTGATTATTTATTTAGCATAAGATCTGAAATAGTGCAATAAAAGATAGCACAATATATTTTTAATCAGCAAAGAGTCATAATATACAAAAGAAACAATGATAGACCAAAAGTGCATATGACTAGTGCAATTACTAGAAGATTTATATTTGTTAGTTAATATATTAAAGGGATATTTGATAATTAATTCAAATTTTACTTAGCTGAAAATTTAAAATTCCATGCACAAATAAAGTATGTCGATGTTCTTTACCATTTTCTTCAATAGAAGATGCTGAAAGGAGACATCAAATCAGCAATTATATGAATATAGGAGCAAATAACAAATATATTCACTAAAGAAGTAAATAGTTCCAAGTTTAAAGAGTTCCCAAAGCCATTAGGAGTAGCATAAAGAATAATTATAAAGGATTAAATTTAATGTGTAGGAGGAGCAATAAAAAAACATCAATTCTATTATTTAGAAACTTCTAGGAAAACTTGTTTCTAGATTATTCTATTTAGCCAAGTATCAATGCTATACATAATTTTTTTGAAAAATTTGTTTAGAATTTTATACATTTAGATATTTTTTAAGGTAAAATGTGTGGTTGTAAGCTAATAACTTCTGGTTGTTGCTGTCCTATTCTATAAACAGGACTTAAGGTTGTTGATTTTCAAGGCTCTAACAATTGGTCAATTTGATGCAATAACATGTTTTCATTTAAGGATGTTGTCAACGATGTTGTGGATGATTGCATGAAGGAATGTATCCGGATGGATGATAGATAATTATTGATAGTTGAGAGGAGCATTTTAATAGATGTTCAAACAATTTTTTATCAATTCAACGATGATGCTTGATCGACTACTTTATCGTTCAATATAAGAAATAATTAATGATGACAATTACTCGTTAGACTGCGATCACTATTTTAGCATGTTTTCTTTCAACTATATTAGGGACTTGTTAAGTTGTCATCATTTTTATAAGTTGAACTTATATGATATGCATGTATTATGTAAGCCTTTTGCTACTTGTGATGAAGAATTTTATTTTTATTTTGGATTATTTGATAATGTTGATTATGATATATAAAGATTTTGTTATATTGATTGTGATATCTATTTCATTTATATTATTGTACAATTGCTAATTTAATAAAATAAATATTTGTTGAAAAAATATTATTAATTTGTGATAGATTCATTGCGACAGACTGCAAAACGTGAGGACCCACTATGATAAAATTTAACTATAGTATAAGGACAAATTAATCACACAAAACTTTTTATTTGTTTACCATCATAATACTACATTACAAATTAATGATATATTAGTTATAGATTTTGAGTTTTAACAATTGAGAGTTACTATAAGATAGGGACAAATTAGTGACGACAACACACATAACTAGATATCAAATTAGGGACATAAATATCAACCACTATTAGCAATGAGTATTTAGTGACAAATACAACTTGTCCCAAATTCATAGCAAATTTGATGCTGATATAATTTGTGACTGAATCATTTACATATTTTCTGTAAATAGTTTTAGAGCTAATGGATAAAATTCTTGTAGTGTGGTATCTAAGTGAGCATCTAACTAGTGCAGATAGAGAGTAAGAGAGATATTCTTTGGAGTTGACGAAGTGATGCGGTTGTCCATAAATATGTTTCAATCGTAAGTGTTAACAATGCAAAGTGAATGTCTACCATTCCTAAGTGTTGTACAATCCTTTGTATGAGATAAATATGAATTGTTAATTAATGTTTCTCTTTAAATATCACTTGTTAATTAATGTTGTTCTTTCAAAATTCCTACAAGTTGCCTATGAGACAAATTGACAGAAGTTAGAAAAATCACTTTGACACCACATTAGGCCCTAATTTAGATAGTGAAATTGAATAGCATGTTGCGTGTATTACCATCTAATAACCAAGTGAGACAAATTCCCTTAATAGGATGATTTACAACAATATCAATATGGATGTCGACACCACAAAAAAAGCTGACATTATAAAGGACTTTTTTAAATAATTAGCTGAATTGAAAATGACTAAAAAATCATCATGAAAATTTTATGGGCTTTTACAATCAAATGATAGAAGAGTTGTGTTCTGAGAATTGATAGAAAAGAGAAAGGGAAGTGAAGATAGAGTAAAAAGTCAACGAAAGAAAAAAAAATGAAGAAAAAAAAAACAATTCAACTCTGATTGAGTTAGTCTTTTTTAATCTTTTTGAAAAGAAATGAGGTTAACTTCACTTTAACTTCCCTTCTAACATCCTTCTTTCTGCACGAAGTCGAGTTCAAAAGATCACTTTTACGTTTTATTTTATTTTATTTTATAATTTATGAAATAGCAAAGTGTATTGAATGAAAAGTATGGATTGAAATGAAATATGATCCAAATAAAAAAATGCCTCCACCATTGAAGAATGCATTTGTTCCAACTCTGAATTCTCTTCACTGAAATATTTAACTTAACTTATTTTTTATAAGTTTATGAATTATAATATTTTCATATTGTATCTTTGATAACTATAAAAAAAGTCCTGGACGTATTCCACTCATGCAATTCAATAGAAAAATCGTATACGTTCTGCATTTTCTTTTTTTCCATCACAAAGGAAATCATTGACCTAATATAAAAAAAAAGTTGAAAACCATCCATTCGATATTCATTATATTAATCAATATAAGAAGAATCAAAGTCTCAACCACTCAACTAAAAATTCATTGATATCTTTTGGTATTTTCTTGAAAATCTTTAAAATGTAACTAGATACATAAACTCTCTTTTTTTGTCATTTCTACTGCATGTCATCACCTGTTCATCTTTTTTTTTTTTTGTATGAACAATGGTGGACAAGTAATTTAGGTGTTCTTCGAATTAACAAAGGCAGGGAGGACGCATAGTGTATTAAACAAAGGGAGGAGGCAGTAAATGATGCTTATCATGTCATTTCTTAAGAGAGAGAGAGAGGGGCAAGTAGGTTTGAGAATCGGAGCACGGCAGCACCGTATCTTAACATTAATTGGAAGTAATGTCCATTTACTCAAAAAGTAGCATCTCTTTAAAAGCCATTTACTAAGATAACCAGTGTTCATTTATGCACCTCATTTACTTGCATAGCTACTACGAGCCTTTGAACACCTCCCTGTTGATGGAAACTTGAAATGACAATTTCAATGAGATTTGTATGCATGCTTCTGACTCTCTGTGCGAGCTATTTTACTTTTATATATTTCTTGTTTTCTTTCTCTTTTAATAGACAAAGAGAAAGAGACGGTGGAGAAATGAAAGAATTGAAAGGCTTTAAATACCATTTATTTGTTGGTAATTGCTCCACTTGACATGACATGCAACATGCAACTATGTACATTCACAACTGGAAAGATGTAGATATGTATTATGGGGGAAGAAAAGAAAGATGCAGATTTGAATGGCCCTGATATATTAAATGGACAAGATAAACAAGTACTTTTCTTTCTTTACAGTTTTTTTTCTGCTTTCTGAAAAAAAAAATTTCACATAATATATACTCATATTAGCAGAAAAGAGAGTGGTTGGTAGAAGGCAAGAGGACTTCAATTTAGTTGAGAAATTTCGTGATTAATTATTTCAACTTATATCCATCAGTACCTAGGCTAAGAAAATCACTGTGGGGTAACTTCACTTCAGTAAACATGCTATGAAATTCTGGGCAGGCCTGAGCTCCTGGAAACTAAAACAGTGATTATCATCTGCATGCATCTTTATGGGTAAATGAGAAACAAAACAAAAGAAAGAAAACTGAAACTCCGGTACCTGATATACAGATCTTTGTCCTGTTTCAGAGGAAAAAATATTCTGTTAATTTATAACATAACACAAGGCTAGTCATACAAGAAATGTAGACCCCTCATTTCCCATGTCATGCCAGTTCCAAAAATTAAAGGCCCTTAAAGGTCTTCAATACTGTGTATCGACCAACGCAAATAGAGAAGCATCTGCATCATAGAGTTAAAGCCTTTAAATATGCGCAGATGTTCTAAATACCCATTAATATTTTGATGGAACGGGTGGCCCTTTTCCCCTCCCAAGTTATCAATCATGAAATAAAGGAGTTCTGCAAACTTATAATTGCACTATATTTACTGTCACTATTTTATTTTCTTACTCTTCAGCATCTTCCTTTTTCTCCATTGTCATTCCAATGTTCCAAAAGCGACGCGAATCGTTGAACTCACGTCGCTTTAAAAGTTATACATCATCGAGTCTTATTAATTTGACGTCAATCCAAACAGCACGCCTATGAGCCTCTAATAAAAATATTTTACATTCACAAATATTCGAATTTAAAACATTTACTTAAACGATAAAAAAC
Source organism: Pontederia crassipes (assembly GCA_030549335.1). Lineage (NCBI taxonomy): Eukaryota > Viridiplantae > Streptophyta > Magnoliopsida > Commelinales > Pontederiaceae > Pontederia > Pontederia crassipes. The sequence goes on from CM060190.1 coordinate 47,522,290, forward strand.
TATTATTCATTTCACTCAAACTCTAGTTAGTAGTGTCTTCCTTCACCTTTCACACAACACACACCAGAAATATATAAAAAATATCGAAACATCTTGCTTTTGACAACTACAGTCCACTCCAACAAGAGAGAGTGAGAGGAGCAAACTGAGAGAAAGTAGTGTGTACATGTCCATATAGAGAGAGATAGAGAGAGAGGACAGTAAAGTATCTGTTGTTGTAATTAAAGAATGACACCATCCTTCCCTTGAATTCTCCTCTTATATATTGGCATGGAAGATGCAACACCACCGCACCACCACAAGCAAAACCGCCATGCTAGAATTGCTGGAGGTCCTACTCCTCATACCCCACCTTTAGAAGATTGCCGCCATCACCGCGGTGGCAACCCTGTGACACTTGGTATCTTCTCGGCGGCAACGTCCCTTCCCTTTCCGGTAAACTGTCATCTTCCTGCATGCACCTCGTATATAGTTCACTGTTAGCACCATATATAAGATTTACAGTGGCTATTACCTTCTCTGTGTATGGGTTCATCTGTAAATGCTTCTATGTACCTGCGAATTCTCAGGTAGAGGAAGGCATTCGACAAAGAGGATAGCAAGAGATGAGCCGCAAGAATGGGAAGGCAAAGATGGACCTGAAGGTGAACTCTTCGCTGAGGACCAGAGGGGGGCCCTCGACCAGGCCAACGAACGACGATGAGGATGACCAGGTATCGCCGCCGAGCTCCTGTGTGTCCTCTGAGGAGGAGCAAAGGTTGTCCCCTGAGGCCACCTCCATGGTGCTGGTCGGGTGTCCCCGGTGCCTCATGTACGTCATGCTCTCGGAGGAAGACCCCAAGTGTCCCAAGTGCAAGAGCACCGTGCTGCTGGACTTCCAACAAGGGAATGGCACTAACAAGAGCAAGAACAGGAAAAGCTAGAGAGGACCGTAAAACACTCTCGTGCTATTAGCACTAGTCTACATTTTTTATTTGGGCCATATGTTTCCTAATTGTTATTCTCCTCCCCTCGTTTAATCTTTTAATCTCAGTTTACTTGCTTAACTAAATGTTAGTATCTGCTCTCTCTCTCTCTCTCTCTCTCTCTCTCTCTCTCTCTCTCCTGTCTCCTATTGTGCTTAAGGTAAAATACAAAGACCCTCTCACTAGTCCAAACTTCTAAGACAAAAGGAAAAACTAATGCTACTTGCATTTTCCAACAGTAATTTCTTGAGTCATTCAGAGATTTCAGAAGAGATTGTGCTTTATTAAGCATTACTCAAACAGAAAATTAAAGTAAGAGAGGAAATGCAAAAGAAAACAGATACAAAATGAAAGAATTTTTTAAGAAGAAAAGTTAAAGTTAAGTCATCGTTTCATTAATCAAATTACTAAGCATCTGGGATTATGAAGCTAAACATATGAGGTAAGCTTTTGAGTGTAAACTCTAAACAATGGAGAGTTGAAGGATGGGAATTAATGCTGCAGTTCATGCAGCATTCTGATGCGGCTTCATACTGCAGTCTGTTATGTGGTTAGAAGGGTATTGAAACAGATAACTTTTCCGAATTGAAATCCCATGAAATCAAATAAATGCATGGAGTAATTGGATACGGTTGGGAATTATGAGAGGGATTACCTCAAATGATTATACCAAATTTATGCCCTCATTTGCATGTGTTTGATACGCATGTTGGAAGTATCATGCATGGTTCAACAACAAAAGCCTGTCAGCCACTTGACCCATGAAACATTTTGCTGTGAGCACACAAAACCTCCCTGTTCAAAGCATTAAACATTGCATCAACACTTTGTTTTACATTCAGGTTAAAGAAGTTGGTGTAAAAAGTATTTTTCTACAAATTTTGACCGACATAAACAAACCAAATAACAAAATCTCAAAGAGATATCAGCATTTTACTGAGCCGGAAAAGAGATCTATAATGTCTTTCCCCTGAAAATAGTAATGATGGCTGCAGAGTGTGGAACATATTCTTAAATGCATTGTTTTGAGGAACAAACAAGGCGTGTATTAAGCATCAATAATTCAAGATAGACTTAATATTTAATCAGAAGGTTTTGTTATTTGGCTAAAAAACCATTAGAAACCTTGGAATCAAGTTAGATGACTAAACTGTCACACAGAGTAGACATCACAATCAGAGCATTCATGGTCCTTCCTTCCCACAGAGTGGATCCTCGTATCATAGGCATATGGACTGAAAACTATTTCCTATATTTGGTCACCATCACCAAATTATCCATTTATTTGATTTTTCTTTGCCGCCTCTTTTTTTAGGTATGAGAACAAACAATGCATCCACATGGATAATTAGCAAGTCCATTAGACAACATATAGAGGGTGAATACATAGCATTGATGGCTACACATGCCAAGGCAGTTCTGTAATGTTGAGAGCTGCAATGTTAAAGCCACAGACAGCTGATAGACATGAAAAAGATTAGTGAAGGTGCATTATGTGTGCCAATTGGAAAGCCCTTAAATATGGTGGGTTGGCCATTTGTATGGCCAGCTAACTGAGTTGAAATGGAAATTAATGATATGTGCTTTCTAAAGTATTTAGTAAGGTCAAACAGAAAAGGAAAAAAAATGTTCATATGAGATAAAGAAGCATCACGTGAAGATAATTCAAAAGCATTGACCAAACTGCTCAACATAAAAATGTAAACCGATTTTTAACTCTGTTTAAGACGAATTATTAATGCAGCTCACAGTCATTATATTAGAGATAGATGAAAAGGTTGAAATTATTCTGTTTGATTATTAGACAACAACCAATTGCTGCAAGAAATTTATTCTTGTATTTCAGGAAAAGAAAATTACAAGTTAATGCAAACCGCTGGACTTACTTAAATGACTCATTCTAAAACAACTTCTTCAATGTATATGGCCTGGATGATCATGGAAACTTCAGATAAGGATTTAACATGACAGCTAGAGATTTGTGTCCATGATTTTGACAACATAGCAGACATGTTTAGACTAATATAAGCATGTACAGATCGGAGAAGATAAAAGGAACATACAGCTTTTTGATGATTTAAGAAGTGCTATGAGGGAATTATCATATCTCTCAGTCCCCTTAAAATTTGCCCTTTCTTGAATGTTTCATAAAATATAAATCCATAAAAAAATATCCAAACAATGTGAAGCTGCAAGCGTCATGTACAAAAACAAGACCTGCAGATCTACGTTGAATGTTTGTGAATAAAGAACTTCAGCTATGAGCTAAATCGTTTTCATGAAAAGTTGAACAAAACCATACCATATTCACTTATCCTTATATATAATGTATTGGCAATTGCTTAAGAAATGCCAGGATAATACTGGTAAAAGGGCACAAATAGAATTATAAAAAGTTGAAAATAATTGTCCACCAGTAGAAAAGCGTCTAAATCTACATGTAGTTGCATATGCCACCAATAAGGTTGAACAAGTGAAAGCTAACAACAAGAAAATTGTCTCTCGCATATACACGGAAAGGCAGAAGCAAAAGAAGTTAGCTATGGAGCGGTCGTACGTAGATGATTGTAATGATGAGACAGTTAAAAAGGCATGGCAATGAAGAAGGTAAGCCTCGTTACATAAGAAAGTTTAGTTGCAATGTCATTTTCTCTCAGTTAAACTAACATAGGGATTGATCAGTTTGTACAAAATCGTGCGATGTGACAAAAACAGCAGTAGATTGCCGAGCCATAGCATAATTGAAGTGGACAATTGTACTCTGCACAGGATTGCTCCCCTTCTAATTGTGGAGTGCTTCCTATTATGGTGGCAACAAAAAGCCCGACTCAAGAGGGTTTGTGCTCAATACGAGATCAATAGTTGATCTGCTTTCATATTGTTATATATTTATTAATCACTAACTAAAGATGGTTGGGACAATCACATGCAGCCAAGATGTTATCCCCCAAAGCAAACAACAGCAGATTGCCTGTTTACCATTATACAAGAAACAGCTAATTAATTTGGTCCTAATCGACTTCGACAGTGATGCATAATGCATAAGAATTGACAAATGCGACCTGAAACGAGAAAGAAAAGGAGATTAAAAGAGTCGAGAACTCAGGGCCGGGAAGACGAGATTCCAAAACCACCAAGAATAATATATTGATCCTGTTTCCCATGCCCGTTACCTTTCTTTTCTTAAGAACAAAATAAAAATATAATCTCCATATATTCTCTAGAACTATTTTTCTCTAGGCAAAAATGGAGGATAAAAAGGTTACCTGGATTCTGAGAAGGATTGCCCAAGAAGGCTCTTCATATCCATCATCAAACGAATGAAAAGAAAATAAAAAAAAAAGAAAGAAGAGGCGGAAGAGGAAGAGAAAAAAAAACACCAAACGAACAGAAAGAGACAAAAAGAGAGATTGGGTCGCGTAACTTTGACGAGAGACGTTAGATTCTGTGTCCGTGGGGTCAACAATCAAAGCTTCTACGCCGTTCATAGTGGTGGGTCCGGGAAGCACAAATGCTGCTAGCCGTCGATCGCAAATCAGAGGATGACGGGTGGGGGCCCACGAGTTCCGATCTAAGACCAATATGCACCTTCCGATCGAAATCCACCGGTCGAATAACTTTCCTTTTTAAGATCAGAAACGGAGCCCTCGCCCGGCTTATAATTGTAGAGAGAGGGTGTCCAAATTCTTTCGTCTTTCCTCTCTTTGTTCTCTCTCTCGTTCGACTCCGATCGCACGCGAGGGAGCGATGACGATGGGCTCAGGAGGATCGAGCATTGTAGGTATGTTGATTCTGTTGATTTCGTGGTGATATTTTATAGATTTATTTTGTCCTTTCTTTCCCACTCTTGATCATCGAGGGGGAACGCATATGTTGATTACTAGCCATTTGCTGTTCTGTAATCTTTTTCTTTTTTGTGTTTCTTCCTGGAAAACTTGCAGTTGATGTAATGACTTGATACCAATTCCTGTGTATGTGGCTTCTCTGTCATGGTATTAGAGTTCTTTCGCCTCTTAAGTGGTCTGGTTCAGAGGGTTTTGTGCGAAGGACTGTGGACGATGCTGTAGAAAATAAAATTTATTTCATGTGCCCTTTAGTATATGTTCTTTTTTTTCCTCCCCGTGTAATAAGCCTAGCAGAAACATTTATTTCATGAGTAGCAGGTGTGTGTGTGTGTGTGAACAGCAGCAGGTGTGTTGATTGGCTGATTTTTTTTCTGAAGATGAATCCTGTTAAGTAGGAACAACCTTTCCGGGGGTCAGATTTTTGCAGAAAGGGCTGACAGTGTAACATGCTTATGGGGGAAACTTTGGGCTTATGCATAAACTGTAATTTGATCATTTCAATCTATTTCCGGTTGAAAGCAGATTCGAAGAGATGATTATGAGTCTCATGGGAGGTTCATTTAAGTTCAAAGGGCAACTTATTTATTGCTAGATGGAATATAGGCTAGATTAGAGGACCAGATCAGAGGGTACAGGTGCTGCAATTATCAAAAAGAAGCTAAATTTGTGCTCATATGACTCCATCTTTAGAATATTTATTAAGATTATACATTATATTTACATTTCAGATGTTACTACATCTTTAAACATATTTGTATGCTAACCTGCTCTTAGATGTACTTCTTTTTTTCCCTTTATTGAGGACGACTTCCAGTCAGTATTATTTGATTTATTTCTGAATTAATATCAAACCTGGTGATAACTTAATAATTTCAATCACAACAACAAAGCCTTATCCCACTAGGTGGGGTCGGCTACATGGATCATACGACGCCTCGTTGATCCATGTTCATGAGATTCGACAGGGTTTTACGCTGGCTGTCGAGGCCTAACACAACCCTCCTCCTTTATTCGGGCTTGGGACATGCTATAAAACATAGGCGGAGTTTAATAATTTCAATCACAAGATGAAAGAAAATTTGAGAGCGAGTTAAGTCAAGTGTAGTTTTGCTAGTCCACTTAGAGAACAAAATTACATGTCCCCCACTATATATTTTGATGACTGATATATTATATGTGCAAACAAGAAGTCATTTTAGTAGATCAAAAGTATCATAGCTTTGCTTAAGCTTCTTAATTAGGAATTAAGACATGCAACTTTTTCCCATTTCTCCCTTGTAGTACATTACATATAACTTCTCAAATACCAAGTTGTTGGGAGGACAACACTTTTTTAAACCATAGCTAACCTTTTATGTTAAAGTTTTCATCTTCTAATTTCTTGTCTGTAGATTGAATGTTCGCTGATGAAGCATTTGACTTCTTAAGTTGATGTGCAGTGCCTAGAAATTTTAGATTGCTTGAGGAACTTGAACGGGGAGAAAAGGGTATTGGAGATGGTTCAGTGAGCTATGGGATGGATGATGGAGATGACATTTACATGCGCTCCTGGACTGGGACCATAATTGGTCCGCATAATGTATGTTTCCTGATATTGTTTCTTCATTTGGCATATTTGTCTTACTATGATTAATTATTTCTTCTGCAACAGAATTATGCACCCAGGACCTGAGAATTTTGCTGAACTATCTCATTGCCATTGAGTTCTAGAAATACATTCAGAGTTTTGAGTTATTTAAGGCTCCTTTTATGACCATTTGCAAAATATTGTAGTATAGTAGTCTGTGTTTTTGTTTCTGACTCTGTTCTGGCTTATCTTATAGCATGAGATATACCTCCTGCCTACAGCATTTTGAACTTGAATGTTATATTAGAGAACCATTCAGTTGGTATTCCAGATTATGTACTTCACTTTCATTTCAATACAATCTTTATTTTATTTCAATGTTAATTTCTTTAATATCATAACTTAATCATTGCCATCATTTATGATGTATCTCTGCTGTTTTCTGCCCATGCATAGTTCTCTATAATTCTTAGTTAGCTGATTGTGATTTTGAAATTAGGATGCTTTAGGTTACATCTAATAGGTAAGATTTCTGAAAGTCCAACTTTGTTCAGTATGCTCATTGTCAATTATTTAAGACATTGCTGAAAATCTTCTATTTAGTTCTTAGGTTTATCTAGTTTTCTAATTGGCCTACTTTGTTTATACTTTCTATTAACTTTTTTATCTAATTTTACAGACTGTGCATGAAGGTCGAATTTATCAGTTGAAGCTTTTCTGTGATAAGGATTACCCAGATAAGCCCCCAAGTGTTCGCTTCCATTCAAGGATCAACATGACATGTGTTAACCATGAGACAGGAGCTGTAATGTTCTAACTCGATTTCCTCCTCAGTAACTTTATAAATAATACTGATGTTAAATGTAGAATCCTTCTTTTAAATATCTTCCTATCCATATACCAGTATGAGAAAATCGGTCTTCTAGTTTTTTTTTTCCAGTGGGAAATTGTCCTTCTAGTTTGATCATCAAACAACATTTTTTTGTTTATTTCAAAAGTTGGATCTTTGGAGAGAATTAAAGAATCAATATGCTTAAATTTAACTATTCTTGAGGGAAATGTTTTATGTACTTAAAATGTCTAGCTATGCAATATCAAGCACTGGGTCAGGGAGAATATTGCAGCATAATGGTTTGGTGCCTTAACCTCTGCTGACATTTCATCAAGCATCCAACAGAATATGCTAATTGTGCCCCTGTATTGTTCAGGTTGAACCGAAGAAGTTCGGCCTGCTGGCAAACTGGCAAAGAGAGTACACAATGGAGGACATATTGACACAACTGAGGAAGGAAATGGCAGCTCCCCACAACCGAAAGCTTGTGCAACCCCCCGAAGGCACCTATTTCTAAGTGATGGAAGTATTAGAAGTTATAATGTGATCTTGGAGTCGATCCTTAACATTCTGATGTCTCACTTTGTGGCCCACAGCACATTCCAGGTTGCAATTTAGTCATCTTTTATTTAATATGCTGTTAGGCTTTGGTCAACTGGATCTCTCTTTGTGTTAAACTGTACTATTTTGTTCCATTTCTATAATTTTGCTTTTAAATGCTTCAGCAATCAGAATCCATGTGCTTTCCCCTTGTGATCTTTCAAAAAGTTACTATTTAATAGAAAAAAAATAGAGTTATGCCCAGGAGAAGATTTTTGAGAAATGCAGATTTGATGTGCTGGAAGGAAACCTGGTGATCGCATTCTTTACATGTTCATCTCTGGATGCTAAATGTTTCTGCTAACCCCAAACTGATCCAATCTTTGTTTTTGTGTTCTTCAATATATATAATTAGTAAAAGAGTCCTTATAATGTTATTTTTTTATTTGACAACCTTGCTATTTTCGACTACGGTTAACATCCCAAATTATATGAAATTAACGGATCAACAAACTTCCTAGGACTGCTTTGCTCAATCATTTCAACAGGGAGAATGGTTGATCATTCATTTCATGAATTATTGGAGAGGAAAATGAAATAAGATCTTTTCAGACAAACAAACAATACGGATGCTGCTCCAAGTAATTCATATACATATACGTCATCCCAAAACAAACGAGGAAGTTACTGACTAATGAAGAAACGAGGAAGCCGGCTTTTTCTAGTTCCTCTTTGCCGACTTGCTTTTGTGCGAGGGCATGCACATTGCGTTAGTGTAATTTCACAAGGAGGCCTGTGTTTGTTTCTTTTTTTTAGTTTCTCTTTTCTACTTTTCTTCTGTGCAAGAATATGAAAATCATGTTAGTGCAATTTCGAAAGGAGGAAACGAATGTGTAATGCTGTGTGTATGCACCATGCCGATCTCACTAATTGAGTTCGGTCGAGATCCAACTTTTTTTCTAAAACTCTCCTCTTTTTTTTGTTTTCTCCTTCTGAGATCCTAATATATAGTTTACAGTTCCTGATAAGTATGTTGAGATCAGTCGTAACATCCGTAAAAGAGAGAGAGACAGAGAGAGAAAAGAGGCAGCTCGATCCATATAAGATAAATTTTTGGATCAAGTCGAACCGATCGTACCAGTTATGATAGTTAACCGAATGGTCGAACTATTTTAAAATAAAATAATATAAAAATATAAATTATGATAGTTATTAACATATGGATGTCAATAGTTAATATATTAATTTGTTAAAGTTCAATAATAAGATTAGAAAGTTTTAATTATAAACAGCAAACTCATCTCATGGAACTAGTTGGAGCCATGCTCTTGATTCCACTACTTCTTTAAACACTTCAAGAGAATTGGTTCTCAAGATGGAACCAAACCCTTTTTTTTGTTGAACCAAGGTCATGTTGGTTCCACTTTTGTTCCTTTTTTTTTGCTCTATTTTTTTATTTGACCTTTCTTTTTTTATTTTCTTTTCAAGTTTTCAATTTTCTTTTATCATTTTCTCTTTATTTATCTTGTCTATATAAAATAATTTATTTATTATATATAAAATATTAATTATAAAGGATTAATATTATATTATTTATTACTTATTATTTCATTAAAATTAATATTTTATTAAATATAAATTATTTAAAATGAATTTTTATATTTAAATAATATATTTTAATAATTTTTAAAGATATACATATTTTTCAATTTTTTAATAAATTTATATTTTATATTTATAATATTTATTTTTAATTCAAACACCGACTAAAATTAACCCATCACATCTACTTTTTCTATCATATTAACTTCATTCATCGTCATTAAATTTTAGTCCATCCAAACACACTTCAAACTAATATGTCATTTCAACTATTTACCTAGAACTCGGAAGAATCATGATTCTAGTATCCAAACGACACCAATGTGAATAAGTTTTTTAATATTAATATATTAAATTATAATTTAGAAAAATTAATTTCTTAAATTTAACTACTAACATTAGCGTAAACTAGGACTATAAGTATATTGTCTAATATTTTAATCTTAATTAATGATTCAATTTATTTTTATATTCACCAAAAGCAAAAAAATATTTTCATAAAGAAAATCATTGAAGAAATTAGTTATAATAAATTTTAAGACTAAATGATTCACATAAACAAGTATGATGTAGTGGATTCTATACAAATTGATGTTCCAATGGCCACTTTGGTTTAGTCCTGATCGCCCTCATTATCTCACAACTTTTTTGTTGAAGATAAAAAAAATTGAACCAGCTTTGGTTTGTTGGACATGCCCGAGTTTGATCGAAAAAATTGAACCGACTTTGACTTGTTGGACCCGCCCGAGTTTGATCGAGCCAAAATAATTCAACAGAAAGGCCGAATTTGGTTCGACCCATAAATCTAATTGATGATCATATCACACGATCAGATACGTCCTGTCCGGATTTTACAACATGGCTTGCTACCACCCAAAGCCCATCAAGACCTAGTCGGCCGCCTCACTTCCACCCTCACCTTCCCACCACCACCAAGGAGAGGAAGGAAGAAGAAGAGAGGCGAAGATGAATAAAGGAAAATATGATTAGGATTTTAATTTAAACTCTAAAGGTATGTTTGAGGGAATTCAATCATAATCTAATCCTTAATAATGTTTGATGATTGGATTAAGGGCTTTGAAGGCCAAACAAGATCTTCTAAATGATATATTATGGAATGTCCATGTTTTCTTTAAAATGTTTCATGTTTTCACTAGGGTTATTATTTCATTGATGATGCTATTTAGAACTATAGAGTTTTATTCCATTTGTGATTTTCTTGCAATAGCTAATGTTTATTGGGCATCAATGTGATTTCTAGACATGAAGGTTGCACTTATTTTCCCTATAAATGTTTAGTTTTATTGTGATGAACTTATGATGCTAATCTTATGGTAAAGGTGTTTTCCCCATATATTTGATCAATGTTCATGCTTTATACCTTTCAAGTATGTGTGCAAATGAGGAGCTAAGAGCACGACCATGATTGAGTGTGCCTTCATGCCCGTTTTGGGGGTGTAACGACTAAGGTTGAAGAGAACATGAACCAATTGTAATGGCCTATGTAACACCCTTGTACTTACGTAGGATATTGTCCGCTTTGAGCCTCCGCCCGCACAGTTTTTCCAAAATGTGTCCTCCAGTATCAGAGTGGCGCAGCGGCCCACTACCCCTTGGGTCTCTGTACTTGGCAAGATACTGTCCACTTTGCCCTTGGGCTCATGGTTTTCTACGCGTCCTACCAAGTCAAGGCCATGCTGCCATATATACCCAGCATCTCTTTCATGACTTATGCATGTGGGACTAATCCAATGCATGCCCCATGCACCCTTCCCCCCTTAGGAGACTCAACGCCCCCGTTGAGTGAGCGCACCTCACCATGCACAGAGGCTCACGTGGAGTGGCTCTGATATCATATGTAATACCCTTGCACTTGCGTAGGATATTATCCGCTTTGGACCTCCGCCCGCACGGTTTTTTCAAAACGCGTCCTCCAGTATTAGAGTGGCGCAGCGGCCCACTACCCTTTGGGGTCTCTGTACTTGGCAAGATACTGTCCACTTTGCCCTTGGGCTCATGGTTTTCTACGCGTCCTACCAAGTCAAGGCCATGCTGCCATATATACCCAACATTTCTCCTGTGACTTATGCATGTGGGACTAATTCAAAGCATGCCTCATGCACCCTTTCACAAAGGATGGCACGACAGTGACCATCTAGAGCAGCATGTGCTGCCTTAGGCAAAAAACCAAGGTAGAACAATTGTTCCAATGCTCGGGCTTGGGCTTGAAGACCAAGTGAACGAGTTGGCAACTGGCACTACAAGAAATCTGCCATTTAACGACGCAAAATAGTGACGTAAAACCATGTGATGCTAATTCGTCGCTATTAGCGTCTAGATAACGATGATATTGGGTCGACAAGATCAGAAGGTAATTGCCTCCCGGTAGAGTCGACTTAGCGTCACATTCGCGTTACAAAAAGCCAACGTTAAATCTGACGCCATCGCGATGCTATGTAGACTCTAATATCATGCGCTAAGATTGGAAATTGCATGGTAAATTATAGCGTTGTATTAGTGTTGACAAGACACGACGCAAGTTAGCGTCAACAACAATGCGGCGTTAAATCGATGCAAGTTCAGGAGGCGATCTTGGCATCCGCAACTTGCATTGTATTGGCATTGATGAGGTGTGGCGCTAATTAGCATAAAAAAGTTTGCATCATTAAGTCGACGCTAAGTTCTGTGTTGTCATCGAGACAAGTCGACGCTAATGTGACGCGGAATCCTTGCGACACTAATGTGAAGCTAATGCGGCGCCAACATTAAAATTTTAAGAATATAAGTAATGTTAATTATTATTCATATACATACATACATACATACATACATACATACATACATACATACATACATACATACATACATACATATGTAGATATACATATACATAAACATATACATATACACACATACATATACATATATATGCAATAGCCATCACGACACTACTTCGCATACATATACATATTATACAATACTATATACTATACTTAACTATATTATACTATATTATACACCATACTATATTATATTATTCTCTTATATAATATACAAAAATTAATATACCATGCTATACATACATTATACTCGAATTCTCAAATCCTAAAATTACGAGAATAGTGCTTCTTCATTTTTCATGGGATTCAAATAACGATTGTCGTAAATCTGATCGTCGGATCATCATGAAATTTGTATTTCTTGTAGATCATGGCAACACAGATTTTTCAATATGTTTTTATGATTTTAGGAGGTTGAATGGCAGAGTAAGAATCTAGGAAAAAAAAAGGCTTCCGACGGTCGCCAACGTGAGTCCTATGGGAATTGGTCAAAATAAAAATTACAAACTCGTAGAGATCGACGCAAGCTCGACCGCACAAGATTGTGGCGATCGAAGGTCGAAAGAAATTAAATAAAATGGGCAAAGTTTCATAATAGAAATGATCAATTCTCCGCGGTCCTCGCTCGGATTACCACAAACAATTAGGCATTTTGAAGGGCTCGAGAAGGTGGCGGGCGCAAACCTTTTATGTTTCATGTCTTTTATGTTTCCTCCAATTCTCAAAATAACTATTTTTCGTAATTATAAAAATTCCTCAAAACTTTTGTCCCACCTAAGAAAATTAAAAAATATGCGTTCTAGTAAGTCGGACCTTTCGCAAGCACTTGGAATAGTCTCATTTAGTTGACATAGAGTTTTCAAATTTTTCTGAGAAATGTTGATTTTCTTAGAATTTTTTTGGTGTCCAAATGTAAAAAGAGTATTCAAAATGGTTTATTTTTCTTCGTGCGCTTAAAAAATATTAAAATTTACTTTTCATGAAAATCATACATCTTGGTACTTCATTGAATGGCCTCATTTGATCCACATATGACTTTCAAATTTTGTAGATGACGTTGATAAACATATACATATATACATATCCATATATACTGCATATAATATACATATATACATATACACATACACATACACATATACATACATACATACATACATACATACATACATACATACATACATACATACATACATACATACATATATATATATATACATATACATATATACATAGTTAATAACTTTATAGTACTTTAACGCCACCTTTGCGACGAATTAGCGCCGCATAGCTATAACGACACAAAGGCTTCACAATAGCATCGACAGTTCCATCGCTACTCCATTTTAGTGTCAAAATAGTGTCACTGTCTTGTGACGCTAGTTTAGCATCTCAGATTATCGACGCCAATGAGACGTTATATTCTAGCTTAACATCGCAATATCTGGGTGGCTAATCTGCGATGGTATTGACATATTTTAGAATTAATTATCTATCTGAATTGAATTAATGTGGTGCCACATTAGCGATGCAATAACATTGCCAAATTTGTGACGCTAAATGGCAATCTGTGTGCTCATCGAAGAATAAAATCAAACCGTTCTTTCATTTAATTTGATGATTCTGCCTGCCCGGACCCGCTTTTCCCCCTTTTAACCACTCAGCCTGCTCGGACGATGACGCCACATCCTCGTCTCCTCCTCCTCTATTGATGCCTGCTTGGACGCTGCTTTTCCCCCTTTTAACCACTCAGTCTGCCCGGACGACGATGCCACATCCTCGTCTCCTCCTCCTCCGTTGCTGCCTGCCCAGACGCCGTCGTCGCATCCTCGTCTCCTCCTCCTCTGTTGCTGTCTGCCCGGATGCTGCTGCCGCATCCTCGTCTCCTTCTCTTCGTTGCTGCCTGTCTGGACGATGCCGCCATGTCCTCGTCGTCCTCCTCCTCCAATTGTTGTTGCTGCCCCGATGTCTCCGCCTCCTCCTCCTCCTATTGCTGCTGCACCGACGTGGCCCAGGTGCCTCCTCCTCTTCTTCTTCATCTCTCAAATGACCACCACCGCTCCAGTGCGGACCGGATCCGGTGCCTCTCCTCCGATGATGTGCCAGTGGCCCCATCTTCTCCGTCGCGGACTTTGACGCCGTAGGAGATGGTTGCCGATGCGACAGAGCCACCATCCAGGCATGTGCAATGACTGGTGGCAAAGCGTCATCTTCCCCTCTGGCGGCAACTACCTCACGACTGGCGTTTCATGACGTGTTCAAGTTCGGGGCAGCGGGGCTCATGGCAGTGATGGGTCTTCTCGCAGTCATCCAAGGAAGAGGATGATGAGGAGACCCTCAATTGTAATTTGATGTAATTGGATCATCTAATTGTGATAGATGTAATTTGATGTTGTAGAAATGTATATGTGATGTAATGTAATTTGATATAATGGAAATGTATATGTACATGCAATGTAATTTGATGGTGCTTCAACTGTAATGTAAAAATATAGTAATCAATGAATGGAGCGCCATTGTAATGTAGTTTAATGGCTGAATGAGCAAGGCGATTAAAAACAATTCAATTTATGGATGCACATATTATTCTTAGCGTCGCAATGACGTCTCAATATTTAGCGTCACATTAGTGTTGCAGTAGCGACGTAGGAAAATCAAATTATAGCGCCACTTAGCGTCACAACGTAATGCCAACTCGGCGTCGGATGAGAGTCGACAATTTCAGCGTCGCTTTAGAGTTGAAGTAGCGACGCATGTTAGCGCTTCACGACGACACTTCTTGCATCATTATAGCTCGTATCAACGCCACCGTTCGAAGGTAATAGCGTCGGCATACCCGTAGGCACGAAGTCGATGCTATTAGCATATGAGAAATGACGTCGCCAAGCCTGTGGCGTGAAGTCGACGTTAATGTGTCGCTATTGTCTTCAGCGTCGAGTTAGCGATGCATTAGAGTCTATATTGCGGCATCGCTAATTGATGATTTTCTTGTAGTGTGGAATGATCGTTCCTTTGGAGTGGAATGGTCGTGGCTCTAATGAGGTATTGGAGATAGTGAAAATTTAGACATTGGAGCAGTTGTTGTCTCCGAGTGGAATGGTCATGTCCTGATGAGAGGTTTAAATTTGGGATTTCCAACCCAATGAAATGGTTATTATCATAGGTTGGAACGATCATGACGAATCCTGACACATAAATAGGCCTACTAGAGTGGCCATTACCAGATGACTTCAAGACATTCCCAATCACAAGCATGGTTGTGATTCTACTTGGCATGGTTGTGATCAATGTATATGATATTGATGTTATGCTAATTGTTCTCACTTAGAAACTTTGATGCCTAGACAATCTTAAGTAGAATTAAAGCATGCTACATGTATTTAATGATTGCATGTATGGATGAATGTAATTAAAAGATGGATTGATGAATATGTATTATTGTTATCTTTTGAGTGGAATGAAGATGACACTAGCTAGCATGAGTGTTGAGTTCCCCCGAAAATGAAGACTTCACCTAACGGTGTTAAGTTTTCAAATGGGGTAATAGATCCTGGCCTTACTAGTTATGATCGATAAATCAACATGGACTTCTCAGTCACCAAGATAAGAAGCTATCTAATCAAATATAAAAGATGAAAAGATGACATAGCCATATGATATGACTACGGTGAAATGACTTGGAACATGAAGATGATAAAGTATATGCATCAAAAGAATGTTAATGAATGTTCTCTTGCCATATGATGTTATAAATGAATATGTTAAAGATATGCAAGATAAGGGCAAATGTGCCTTAGCATGATGTTTAATTATATTATATAATTATCGTATCTTACCATGATTGTTCACATGTCATATAGAGTGTATATATAGCTCGTAGCATGCATGTTTTTCTATATTTTTATTATGTTAAACATGTTGAAATCATGTTATAAATTCATAGCATGCATGAATCTCAACATATTCTAATGGAAGAAATTTCTTGTACCCCATATATCCATACAAGTACGGAGGAAGCATAGGCTCGATGATAGAGACCTCATGACAATGACGGTTGCACATGTGTCGATTGGGTCGATGACCCAACTATCTTATGTTATTTTATCATGATGTCGAACTCCATATGTGAGTCAAGTATGTATGGCCTATGAACTTTGAGTCGTAAATTTTTATACTAACCCCTTTATGTATTTACTTCATGTGAACTCTAAATTGGGTCTATGATGTTAGAGCTTATGTGGCCCATGGATTAGATGTTGTCATTTTGGGATTTATATGGTTATAAAGTCTTATGTTGTGTTTTATGTTAATTGTTCATGTTATATTATGTTCCTGTTGTGATGTTTATGATAATTAGATTATAAAGAATCATGCAAATGCAGCTCCGTCTAGGGTTTGACTTTTAAATTGGGGCTAAATATTAAGGGTGCTACATAAGTCATATTAGATCTATATTATTAGTCACTAAACATTCATATAGACTTTTGTCCAAGGTAAATTTTGTCAAAAATAAGTCCAAACTTTTTATAACATATAACACAACTCTTATTTTGACCATGAAATCATCCTCTTGTAAATTAATTATAGTTTTAAATTCTATAATGAGTTGACAAAATAAGTGTTTTGGTATGATTGAATGTCATGTCATTACATCATAAGCTTTATATTTCATAACATCACAATATGATATTATTTAAATTTAAGATTTTGAGTATAGATAATTTACCAACCTCAAAATTTCTATTTTCTTCATCAATTTAATAAGACGTGTTTCTAGAACGAAGAACATAAAGGTGGAGAAGGAGAGTTTGTAAAGTTAGACAAGATTGGAACAAGCATAGGAACATGTATTGATGTACCAAATCGTCTAATGCTCCCAGGTTGATGCAATGTATTCAACTAGTGGAGAAACTCATTATTTTCTATTTCTTATGCCACAGGCTAAATACAAAATAATATATAAATTTAATATAGTATAATATATTAAAAGAATAAATAAGTGAATCTTTGAGTTCGTTGAATTCCAACAATTTTGCTTTGCATATTGTAAGGTAGACGTGGGCTTGTGTTAAAGGAGTTGCAGTAGAGTCCACAAAATTTAGCCCATTCATGCGGAGCCCACCAGCATATGCATCGAGTTTATATCTTGTGAAATGCATTCAAAAAATATATAATGAAAACTTTTGCAACAAAATATCACTTTTGGATCTATTATTCATGTCTGATTCCTTTTGGAAACAAGGTCAATCTTTATGTTCATTTATCTCTTTGTTTTAGAGTTCAACCTCCTAACTAATGTTTCTCTCTTGAACATTTCTTGTGAGAACCCTTGTCTAATAAATGTATTAATATCACGAGTTCATATCTCGTCAAAATTCCTATATAATACTTTTGTGATTAAACTTATCTTAAGTTTCTACATTTTGTGAGGATCTTCTGTGTTTGAGGTTTATGTGATTTGGTTGACTCTTTTGGTTGGTTTTCCTCTCAAGAGTGTGTGGTGGCCATAGGTCTTATATTAATGCATCTATTTTGGGAAATCCTATGTTGCTTTATCAATCCATTTAAAGCATCATTGTGTAATAGACTTGTTAGTGGCCGGATTACAAAAATATAATCTTTAACAAATCTTTTAGGATATTTAGTTAAGCCGAAGAAGACGTTAATAGGGATAGTCCACTTCTTTGTAGCTTCTACCTTTTGTCCATTTGGTTGCACTCCCTATTTGGATAAAAGGAAACAAGATAAAATTAATGATTCACATATATCATTAATCCTATTAGATAATGCTTCAAACTTGGGTTGATACTTTAGAATTTTACTAGTTTGAGTTAATTTTGTTAAGGCTCCTTGATAATATTTAAATTCTGAGCCAAACACGATCTCAAGAGCTTTTACAAAATAGTTCCAGGAACTCAATTTATTGTTCTTATGTATCCATCTATATCATTGCAATTCGATCCCATCAAAGACAAAAGAAACCATTGTAATTCTGATTTCCTCAACAACATATAGAAATCCAAAATTTTCTACCTTGAAGATTCATTCAAGTGGACCACACTAGAAAATCATGAAAGCTCTAATTTAATGTTTCTGACAATAATAAAATATTCCTTGTTAGATGAACTTGGAGGAATGGAATGGCATTCTAATTCCCACTATCCGTGTTATTCCTAGAGCAAGGTTATTAAGATTTCGATATAGATCTTGCGATTTTATTATTCTTAATTCATCTCAATTTTATCTTGAGAATTTTAGGTGTAAGATTTTAAAACGATCTTAATTTTGATCATACGATCTTATGATATCTTATCTTGTATGATCTCATGTGATTCATATATAATCATATAAATATTAAATAATATATATTTGTAATAATAATTAGTTATATCAAGTCTAATATGTTTCCATCATTTTTAATATATTTTGTTGAAATTTAGCTTAAGAATCAATGAAAAAATAACTTAGTGATATGTAATTTGAATTTTAAGTACGCAAATTTAATCAAAATAATATTTACATTAAAATATATTTTTACTAATAGGTATGATCTTTCGATATGTTTATGATATTCGATCTTAGACCCCTCATAATATTTTATATCTAGAGATGTGATAATGTCATTCGATGAAGCAAACTTTTGATTGACAAAATATATTTGCTATACCCATTGATTCTTCATTTTTACACCACCTAGTACCATTTATCATAATAATGTAGGAACTTTTCAAAATTTTAGAAATCCTACACAGAATTCAATAACAACATCATATCGTGAAAAATCCTCTTCTAGAATGCCAGAACAATTCAAATCTAAATTAGATAGAACAAATCCATGAATCCTTTCAAGATTGACAAAAATCTTATAAAAAAATATAAAACATGTCAACTTCATAAATCCTTGTCAAGAATGTTAACACCCTTAGACGGAGAAAGCCCCCCCCCCCCCCCCCCCCCCCCCCTTTCTTCACTTCGCCGAAGCTGGCGAAGGCGTCCTCCTTCTTTTTTTCATATTTTATTTTTTTTATTTTTAATTTAGTTTATTATATATTTTTTATTATTTTATTATTTTTTAATAATGTGGATGAAAGAGAATCGATTTACGTGGTGGCCACGTGTGCAAAGTAATCGAAAAACTCACTATCACTGATCAAGAGGACTAATCATGTAAGAAAATCAAAGATGAGAGATGTTCTTATTGCAAATTGAAGTTAGAGGACCGATTTGAAAATGACTCAAAGTTGAAGAACTAATCGTATAATTTACCACCAACACATGTGCTAAGGTTCAACTCGTGAAATACATCCAGAAAATATAAAAGGGAAAGTTGTTTAACAAAATATCTCTTTTGTAATTGTTCTCCTTGTCCGATGCTATTGATAATGCTTTCATTTGAACCCAATTGTAATCTCATATGAGCCCCTTTCGAGTTGACGCTTCAGCAATGGAGCGGCGAAGCTGTGCGTCCCCTACGAGGGTCTCGCTGTTTTAGAGTTTAGGATTTTTATTTCTTATTTTGTATTAAAGTTTCCTATATAAACTCCATGATGTTTGAGTTATCTAGTATTCTTATAATTATCATTATTTCATAACAAAGATAGTCGCCACTGTCCGAGGACGTAGCTCGATATAGGGTGAACCTTGTAAAAATCTCGTATGTTCTTCTCTTTTCGTAAGATATGCTTTGTTGGAGTCTAGGGTTAGTCATCAAGTTTGTTTATCTCTTTTTTTAGAGTTTGATCTCCCAACTAATGTCTCTCTTGAATATTTCCTACAGGAATAATTTTCTAATGGACGTATTATATCCAACAATAGAGATGTAGCCAAAACTCTTTAGGAGTGCTTATGTGAGTTTTTTTATTTTGTTTCGAAGTTTCCATTTTCTTGTAATGATCTTCTATGCTTGAGATTTATGTGATATAGTTGACCCATCCATGTTGATTTTCTTTTCCAAGAGTGTTTGGATGGGCCATTGATCCTCTGCCTAAAAGCAGGTTACCTCTAAAATTTTGATCTTCACATTTTGCCTTCTATGTCAAATTCTAACCTCCATCTTTAAGCTCTTTTCTTCATATCTTCCTCTATTGATATCTATTTTGCAAATTTGAGATGGAATCAAAACATTCATATTCCAATTGCAACTTAGTTTTGTTTTGGTATGTTGAATTTAAACTCGATGAATGGCTAAGTCTATGCTTGATTCATTGTAGATTAATCAATAACTAAATTGAGATGAGTGTATTATTTTGATTAATATATCATATTATAGAATGTATTTTAAACAACATATAATATTTATAAAAACTCATATGTTCTTATCATACATCATTAATATGATCATTTTATAAATCATATATTATAAGCAAAATTTGTATATAATATATATGTATGTACGTACGTACGTACATATGAGATATGATTTTTAGTATATTTATATTATAATATGAAACAATTGGATAAAGATTGAATTCAAAATTTGTGAATATAGACCAATCTAAACATAGAATTGCCCAATCTTTTGAGCAATTTAATGATAATAATGTGATAAGATCCCTAGGTTGGCTCAGTGACAAATCATAATCAGGCTAATGGATAGCCAGTAAATATGCACATATATTTTAGTTAATTAAGGATACAATTACTATTGTCCTTGCCTTTGTAATTTTAGTCAACAAATTTGGAGCATACTAGAGCAAGCTCAGTGGAGTCTGTGGGATCTATATTATTTGTGCAAACAGTGATGTTCTTTGAGTATTTCATTATGCATTTTATGCCCAATTGAATTTCTCCTGGCTGTCCTCTTATAATATAAAATATTTTGTATAACATCAATAAAATAGTTTTTAGGAGATAATAAAATTATTGTTTGATACAAATATTAAATTAGTAGGGTAGATTATATGCTTTTAAAGCATCTATAAATATAGCAAGTTTTAACATTTTTATTAAAAAATATTATAAACTGTAGTACAACAATTAGCACTGAGTAAAGCTATCTTTGACAACCACAAAAGAATAGAGTTTGAATTAGCGATTAATGGTTTGATTTGGTCAAATCATTAAATAAAGTGTTTAGTAAATCAAATTTGATGATAGTGTTTCCTGGTTAATCATAATTTTTAATAAACTAATCTAAGTAAGGTTTAAAGTGTAGAGGGTGAACTTTTATTAACCACTAAATTTATCATATACTTATGTCATATATGAACTAATTCAATTATTAAATTTATCAAATGGTGGCCGATAATCGCTAATTAAATTAGTATTATCCGCTCATCGAACTGTGATTTATTATTAAATTATTAAATTATTCCTAAATTGATGCCCTTAACTTATAAATATAAATAAATTGAAAATGAATATTTTATTATTTTATTTGGCAACTTTGTCATCACTTAAAATTACTCCCATTTGAATCTATATAAACTTGGCAACTGATTCACGGGGAACGCGCTGCACCAGTTGCAGCACAAGGCAGGATTCAAACGTGGGTGAATGAATAAGTTTGGAAACATCTAGTCGTGGTCGGTCCCTCCCGTTCGTAGTCCGAGTAGAAGCATATCTCGTTATTGCCGCATGACTTCCATTTTCCGGCGGCTCCTATCATTATTTTATTTATCTTTATATTGCAAGGTGGTATTTTTTATTATTATTACTATTTAGTTAGCGGCCCCTGTCCTGTGGTTGAAAGAAAAAAGATTTAATTAAGAAAATAACTAAACATGTTTAAATTACTAACGTGTCAAATTTTAGTATGGGATGGAAGCCTCCGCACAGTCGGCGATTTAATCAAGGAATATAAATTTTTTGAATGAATAATATTCAAATTAATAGGTAATATTTACTTGCTAATATTAGTTATTTAATTCGTAAATTTATTTAATACAAGAGAACCAATTTTTTTAGTAATTTTAGATGATTAGGTAATTCATAACTTAAAAGGATAAAAATTGAAGATAAGATTTTGATTTACGATCTTTTGTGCATTCATATGAACAATTATTATTTTTATAGCGCAATAACCCAAGTTATTTTCTCTAGTATATTTTTCAAATTATATATGGTAAAACAATGTCTGTCAGTTTATTGTCATTGTATAATAAAGTATCAAACTTGAAAAAAAAAAGGTATAAAAAAACTCGGTTTATGTCGTTAGGGGGCAACGGTAAAGACATGAAATATTTAATAACTATGTAGAAAAAGAACACATTTAATAATCCTTTCAAGATGGAGGACGATGATAAATTCATAATTATCTAAAGCTTCTGCTCTTTTCAACTCGAACACTTGTTTTTTTTATTGAAGAAAGCAAATTAAAAATTTCCTAATCGAAATTAGGACTGTTGACCGGTCAATCCAAATGAGTGGGTTGGTGATGTTTTTTTCTTCTTATTATTATTTTTAAAAAATTTGTAAATAGTGATCGTGCAACTGGCTCATTCCAGTCTTCAAAGCCGCCGTGAAGCCCCAGACTTACCAGTCAACACTGCCCAACGCCAAAACTGCGTCTTCATGATAACTCACTCCTCAAGCGTTACACGCTTTCCACACCTTCCTCTCCCTCTCCTCTCCTCTCTCTCTCTCTCTCTCTCCCCCCCCCCCCCCCCCCCCCCTTTTTCGAACCTTCTTCGTCTTCTCCACCTTTATATAACTTGCCTCATCTCTCTGTCGTCTCCACTCGCAGACCCAACTCAAGCAACGTAATTTGAACTCACCCGATCGGAGTAGCATACAGCCTGAACCGGTTTCTTTCCTGCACGAAAGCCACGTCGAACCGAGGAACGCGATGCCGGCGATGGAGGAGAAGAAGATCGAACCGGGTCCGGTTCAGCTTCGATCCGTCTGGGCCGACAACCTCGAGGCCGAGTTCCGGCTGATCGCGGCCACGGTGAAGCGCCATCCCGTGGCGACCATGGATACCGAGTTCCCCGGCGTCATCTACCGCCCGCAGCGCCACCACGCGCTCCTGTCGGCAAGGGAGCGCTACGCCGTCCTCAAGGCGAACGTCGACGCCATGCGCCTCATCCAGGTCGGCCTCACCCTCTCCGACGCCGACGGGAACCTCGTCGTCGACGAGGCCACGGGGGCCCGCTGCGTCTGGGAGTTCAACTTCCGGGACTTCGACATCCGCCGGGACCGCTTCGCCCCCGAGTCCATCGCGCTGCTCAAGGCCAACGGCATCGACTTCGAGCGGAACCGCGCGCGGGGCATCGACTCCCGCCGCTTCGCGGAGCTGCTCAGGTCGTCGGGGCTTGTCTGCAACGGGTCAGCCATGAGGTGGGTGACCTTTCACAGCGCCTACGACTTCGGGTATCTGGTGAAGGTCCTGACCGGGCGCCGGCTTCCGAGGAGGATGGACGACTTCCTGGCGCTGGTACGGGTCTTCTTCGGGGAGCGGGTGTTCGACATGAAGCACATGATGCGGTATTGCAACAGCTTGTACGGTGGCTTGGAACGCGTGGCGACCGCGCTGTGCGTAGACCGCGCCGTGGGGCGCTGTCACCAGGCCGGTTCCGACAGCCTGCTCACTTGGCAGACGTTCAAGAAGATGACGCAAGTCTTCTTCAACGAGGACGACGGCGAGAAGCACGCTGGAGTTCTCTTCGGACTGGAAGCTGCTTGCTGACGACCGAGTTGTATAAGATAAAAGAACAAACAGAAGGGATCGTATTCTCTGTAATAGCCATTAATTCATTCATTCATTTGTTGGTTTAAATACCTTTGTACGTATATTATGAAGAAATAGTAAAAATGAGATCTTTGATGATTAGCTCGACGATGTTTGCTAAATATTGCAGGAAAAGTTTCCATAACGTTTTTTAGTGGGTTGGCCGGCTGCGATTACTAACGGAACACGCCTCCAAGGGGTTATTGAACATTGGTATATAATTTAGAGCAAAACTAGAATATCCAATAAAAAAGAATACACAATAAAATGAAATAAAATAAAATAATATAAGAACGTGAAATTCTTAGCACGATAACATTGGCCTCAATTAGTTCGGATATAAAAAAATTTGCATAAACTGAATGCATAACATTCTGAGCATCCATGAACCTTTTGTTAGATATCACTCTCCATTCATGTGAATCATAATAATAGACAATAACATCATATATCCGGTACTCAGGAGTATATGTCTTTACCATATTGGCTAATTCATATTTTTTTTGTACTTTTATCATGTGAATCATAATTAAATTATCACTTTGCTCTCCTTACTTTTAGTGCCCCTAACAATAGCCTTTGATTAGGGGCATTGCTTGCATAATTTATATTCTTTTGGTTGCCTAATTATATTGATACAACATCATCGTATGACATTGTAGTCCGTCATGAATGTGACAATCAAATTTGCTATAATGATACTTTAGAAATGTTCTTCGTGGTGCATAGTATACCCATGAGAGTTATAATGCTCATAGGAAAACACTACAAAAAAATTGACAATTAGCGACTCAAAGTCGGAGACGCTAGGGAGGCGCTATTACGTCTCTGTTGTCAAGAGCGTCTCCTTCGCGTCTAACTAGCGCCGCAAAATTGAGACGCTGAAACTCGGTGACTAGTGGCGTTGTACTAAAGTCAAAGATGTTGAGACGCAACTAGCGCCACATATTGACGCTATATCGACGATATTAAGACGCGATGTTTGGGGTTGCGCGAAGCAGGACCGCGTCGCTAAGTCGACGCGCAAGAGGCGGTAGACCTGAGACGCCCTTCCGGCGCCCACGTGCGGCTAAGTTAGGCGCTAGTAAGACGCTAGATTGACGCAAATATGATCATGCATTTGTCGCCAATGAGACGCTAAGATGGTACGAAGTGCGATATATCTAAATTAGCGTCGACATGCGTTTAGACGCCAATGAGACGCTATGGTGTCGCTACATGTACATTTTTTTACCCGCCCCAGCCTCATTTTTTCCCTTCCCACGCCATACAATTTATAATGCATCTCAAAATGCAATGATATTCATCACAGGCAATATAAAAGCAACACAGGCAATATAAAATCATCACAGGTAATATAAAATTATCACAGACAATATAAAACCATCACATGCATAATATATAACATAAGAATACGAAAACTACTAAACCGAACTAACAAACTATATGTATGTTTAAGTAACAAATGCATAGTTTATTTTCAATCCTAGGTTTGTGAGTTATTGTTATCATTCCGGATGTTCGACCCAGACGTGCTCGGTCCATGGCCTCGCGGGGATGGATTCTACGTCGGGATCAATTCCTGAATTGCCTGCAATAGAGGACCCAAATGCTGCGACAACTGTTGCGACACCTGCTGCGACAACTATTGTGACACCTGCTGCGACACCTACTGCGATATCTGCTCCGATAATTGCTGCGATAGCTGTTGTGATAGTTGTATCAGATCAGGTGCAGCGGATGAGTTCGGAGTAGATGCACCTCCTGCATATCCTCCGATCCTCTTAGGTATCTGAGCGGCTGTGCCGAGGCCACGCAAGTATCCCCTCGTATCGTGCCGGCCACCTCTTCCCAAACAGTAGGGTCCTCTATGAAATAGAAAAATTATAAAATCATATAATATATAAATTATATATCAAGAATCATGTAAATTAAAAACATGACTAAACCAACGAAGAAACATTATCTGGTGGTTGAGTACTCAGATCATCTCCATACTTTTTAACCATTTTTGCATTATACTCATTCTAAAAAATTTAAACGTTGTGTATCTAAAAAATATTGCACTAATGACAACAACCAAATGACCATATAATGAGACTTACCAGAAGCCTACAAGCAGTGGGCGTGACTAAGTCGTTTATCTTTCGGCTCTTATGTGTGGCCTCATAGACCACACAAAAGTCTACGGGACCGCCTTCTTTCTCCTCCTACAATAAAGTTTCAAATTTGATAACATAAATATAAGTCAAAAATTTGATTAATTGAATTTATATATAAATTACCATGCGCGGTCAATGCTCGTCAAATCGCATTGATCCCCCTATGTGGATGTGGGCCTCGGGCTTCGAAAGTCGGTTAACTCTTGCCTTTTTCGACTTCCTTTGCATCGTTCATCCGTCCTTTGTGAACATCAAATACTTACACTTTCAAAAAACTATAATTTTCATAAAAATAATGTAAAAGTATACATACTTATCACTTCCTACAGAGGGACTCCCAAACCGAGCACCTAATATATCTTGGGCGTCTTTGTATGCCCTGCTCCAAAGTGAGGCCGGTGGACGTGACGATTTTGCGAAACTTGTATAATCGATTTCGGAGGCATTTCACAGCGACCTCCTCAAAAGCTCTCCGGATCGTCCCTAAACTAAGATCCGGATGAAACTGATTTGCCTCCTACAAATAGAACGTTAAAACTTAGTAATTTTAAAATAAATATAAATCGAATTATATAACCCAAATAGAAGATCATACCATAAAGGTTCGAAAGATGTCATCTCGCACTTGAATTGTGACATCTTTCTAGGATCATGCCCCTTCTGGCAAGTGGAAAAGAACGAGAGCACTGACATTCCGCACGGTACTAGCGGGTAAGAAAGTGGTCTTGCCAATTACAAAGAAGAATTAATTTTCAATGACAACCAAAATTATAACAAAATTTGTATCACTTATTTAACTTACGGTCGAGCAATATTATTCACAGTGACCACCCCATTATCGTGTAAACCCTCTTCATCACTCGAAGAGGAATCATCATCCGGTATAGCTGGGGTAGGCTGTGAATGTCCAACATCAGCTACGGGCCCTAATACATAATAAATCATTAGTGTCATACCAAATTAAAATTATAATAATTGATAGATATACAGTAATGTTCTCACCTCGATTGATGTGTACCGCATGATCAGTAGCAGTCCGCTCGTCTGAATGAATTGAGTCATTAGCTTGTGCTATCGGCGGCGTAGCAACTGACATTATTAAAAAATAATTAATATAATTAATTGAGAAATGTCAATAACAATAAATATATCACCTGGCGTAAGATGTCGCTCGCCAACGCTAGATTGTGGTGAAGCGTCTAGTATTCTCGGCGGTGGCGGTGGGGTAGCAATTGCCATCACAAGAAAATACATAAAATTTGGCTCCTACATAAAATTAAGTAATATATAAAAAATAACATGGTGTGACATGACGATTATGGTCGTACGATCGAGACGTACCGACTATGTTCCTCGTCGACGGTAGAGCAACTGTCACAAAAGCAAAATATTTAAAAAACTCTATCTCCTACTGTCTATTGCTCAAAATGTGTCACGTACCTGGAGTGATACGCTGAGCAGACCCACCAATGGATCACCTACTATGTGACGATCCGGCTACGTGCCCCGTCGGTGGCGGAGGAACTGATATTATTAAAAAAGGAATTTAACTATTAAAAATGAAAAATAGTTTAGGCAATTGGAAGAAAAACCAATTTGTTGATGATCTTTCCGCTTCATATAGTTTTTTCTCTGTTGTATTCAATACAATGTATTTCACACATATGCTTTTTTTAACTCGTAGGGCTACAATTTCTCTCTTGATTTTTTGTTTATTGCGAATGAATTAGGGATCGATTAAGTGGTTACACGCATTTGAACTCACTAGTAACTAACAACAAATGTTCCTTATTTTGATAGTTTAGTAACTTTGAATTATTGAAATCTCTTAAGCTCTCTTATGAATCATATTAATCTGGAAGCAAATTGTGGTGATTATTATTATATCTTATAGAAGTTTTTTTCTTGCAGTTTATGTATGCAATTGTGATTTCACATGCTTACCTCTGTTTAGCATTCAGGCTTATGATCTACAAATCAAATAGAGTGCTATTCCACTTCAGTTCACATATAAGCAAAGCCAAACAACTTCAAAACTTCAAAGTCAAAAAATAATTTCAGATTTTTCTTTATGACATTTTCTTGCAAAGAGTGTAGCTTCGAAAAATTTTGATCTCAATAGTTCAGCACCTAGGGATATGTTTGTGCTTGAAAATTAAAATTTTAACTCCTTGTTATATGCTAACTTGCATGTTACTTATTAACATAGAAATCACATCATGATATCATTTGGAGATTTATGTATTACATATTTTGTTCTCTAGCATATTTCTTAGACAATTGGAGGCATCCAATATCTAAAGTTTTTATATTGATATGATTTTGGTATGAGTGAGTAGAATTAGATGAGCATGAGATCTTTAACTTTTTTCTTGTAGACTGTAATGTGAACAAAAGTGAAATAGTTAAACATGTGAAATCCATTGAAATAAACTACAATATATCGGCATATATAACATGCTTAAATTCAATGCATTTGCAACTCATCAATCGGGCACTGGCTTAAGCCTTCTTGAAAGAGTTTTAAATTAGTTTGTGAACTATTTTTTAGTTTAATAAATGTCTATTTGTGCTAATTTCTTGTTTATTCAAATGCTTGTGATTGCAGGTTTGCTCCAATAGATTTTCAAACATTTTATGCATGTGACTATCCGGCTATGGTTATCAATTATTCATTACCTATATAATTAATATTTTCTAATCATTTATAGTATAATTTCACAGATTTTGAAGATGTGAAATTTGAAGATAACAAGTACAACATTTGCATCCTTTTGAAGACAACGACATTTGTTTATTTTTATATTTTGGATTATGAAAATATGATACACTCATATTGCATATTGTGGATGATGTTGGAGGAGGATATGAAATTTAGGCACAAATGTGTATGGACGAATGTTGGAAAGCATGAATATTGTCATTTTCTAATGGAATACCATTTTCTACATTTTATTATTCTTATATTGTCATCCCTCTTAGTTTTGTGCTTTCAGGCGAATTTTTATTATGTCAATATTTGTTATGAATTGATACTAAATATAAATGATAATTATTTAGGACAAAAAAATATGATAATTAATAATATAAAATTAATTATTAAGGATAAAAAAGCTGGTCATTAATAACTAACAATGACAACCTATTGAATAGTCACAAATGATCTCTAACGTCCAAGTTTATGGTCGTTAGAACATTTTAACAAAAAGTAATTGAGTGGCAACTGTTCATCATTAACGGCAAGATACTTGGTCGTCAATATGTTTTGGCGGCCATCCTTTTGTCGTTAAATGTTTTAACGACGAGATTTTTTGTCCCGTCGCTATTGATCTTTAACGGCAGAGCCTATAACGATGACTAACGACCAGATTTTCTCGTCGTTATTGATCAATAACGACCGGATTTCCATTTATAACGGTCATTTTTCCCTTCGTTAAAGGCCCCTTTTCTTGTAGTGTATATACATATGTCATATATGCATACGTATATATATGTCTATGTGTGAGAGATTAAGTTACAACAATGTGTTTCGTCTATATGTATTATAAATATATATGTGTATGTTTATGTCTACACATATATATAGATAACATGTATATGTATACGTATTCGAAGTGAATATATATATATACATATATATATGTGTGTGTGTGTGTATTTATTTATATGTGTCAGAGTAGGTTATAATAATATGTATATATGCACTTATTATATATATGTATCAGCATATACGCGTATTTATATGTCTATATGTGCCCGATTGAGTGAGGGGTAAAAAGTCGGCTTAGGAGGCGCAATACAGACGCCATTGAGTCGCTAGATTCATTTAGCGACTCCGTAGCGCCGAACTAGCGTCTAAAACAATATGGCGTCTCGAACGTGCGATGCTAGAGAGACGCCCATAGTGTCATCATAGCGTCGACAATAGCTTCGGCGCTCGTTAAACGCTAGGTGGACGCTATTGTGTGTCTACTATGACGCTAACATATTACTCACTTAATCAACCATCGTAATCCCATGATTAAGTATATAATAATATATGCATAATTAATTAAGATATTATATATATTATATGTATACGTAACATAAATAATATAGGTAAAAAATTATATATTTAGGAACACTCTTATAATGTAAAAATACATATATATATATAATCATGTAATTAATACATATATATGTTGATATTATGCTATTGATAATATGTTTATAATCGTGTACTTAATACTAATGTAATATTTAATGAATTTATTGATTGGCATATAGTATATATAATATAGTGTTTAAATATATATACAGTAGCGTCTCATTAGCATCTCCTTTGTTTGAGATGCCATATATCGTCGCTTCACAGTCTTCAGACATGAGACGTTAGTGTCGCGTCTAAAGTTGTCGACGACAAAACGGCGCTAGGTGCTGCCGCGCATTAAGAATAGTGGCGTGAAATAATAGCGTCTACGTAGCGACTCGATTACAACACTAGAGAGTTAACGTCAACCCGATCGCTGAATAGCTAAGAAGACGTATAATTAAGATATATGCATAATAAAGATATTATATATTATATGTATAGATAACATAGATAATATAGGAAAAAAATTATATATTTAGGAACACTCTTATCATGTAAAAATACATATATATATATATAATCGTGTAATTAATACATCTATATGTTGATATTATGCTATTGATAATATGTTGATAAATGTGTAATTAATACTAATATAATATTTAATGAATTTATTGATTGACATATAGTATATATAATATAGAGTTTAAATATATAATGTCGTATCTCATTAGCGTCTCTTTCTATTGAGACGCCATGTAGCGTCGCTTTAGAGTCTTCATACATGTGACGCTAGCTTCGCGTCTAACGTTGTCGACGCCATAAGGGCGCTAGGTACTGCCACGCGTTTGCGGTTCCTGACGGAAAAAAATAACGTCTACGTAGCGTCTCGATTGCGCTACTTTTAACGTCAACTCTTTGAGTAGCTAGGAAGACGCTAATGAGACGCTATTGAGAGGCAAGTGGCGTCTGACTCTGGTGACGCTAAAGAAGCGCAATGGAGGCGCTAGTGGTGTCTGTATAGCGTCACACACTTTTGAGGCGCTACATGGCGTCTCTAATCGCCAATTTTCTTGTAGTGAAACTTATAACACACAAAGGTACACTCAATGAAAAAGAGTGATACATCCGAACCAAACAACACATTGGTAGAAAATATTGCTACATGTATGGTACCTTTGATAGTGTTGCATATGTGTGGTTATTGTAGAATATGCCCTACACTGAAGTGTTTGCATGCCACATGGGATAGTCACTTATGAAGTAGCCCTATTGATCAAAGTGGACAGACACCAATCCTTTGTTGGCACTCGCTTGTATGGAACCTCACATAGTGAAGATCTATTCTTTTGTTGCGACTATTTTGATGCTTGAAGATGTGGTGGTCGTTGAAGTTGAAATCATTCGTTCGTTATCATTGCATACTCATAATTACTTACGTCATTTCACACATGACAATATTGTTGTTGCTATTGTTGTGACTAGCGTGTGTCATGAGGCGTATATGGCCTTGTTTGGTTGTCAGATGATTGTCCCTCCAATTTAGACTTTGGCTTGGGTTTCTAGTGTTCCGCTTGGGACGAGCATGCTCGATGTGTCATGTAGGGATTTTCCCCCCTTTGTTATTGTAGTTCTCGCAAGTGGTTCAGCTCTACGATAACTGCTAACTTAATTGTCATGTTAAAAGTCTGAGAATTGTCAAATAGTGTTTTCGACTTAATGGTGGAGATTATGCCATAGGAAAATTAGTTCTCCCCCTACTTATAGCTAAAATGCATGGTATTTTAGTTGTATGAATTGGATGAGGTACTAAGCAATGACCATCTATCCCTAATTCAATTACAAGAACATTTGTTGCTTTGGGATGTGTTAGTACTCAATGAAATAGTACTTTTGACCTAATGGTGGATATCATGTACTAGTTGCCAAATTCCATCTCCTTGGTGGTGAACATCTTCATTCTAAGGATTCATCGCTTAGCTTTATTAAACTCATCGGTTCCATCAAACTACGGTAGATATAGGATTAGAAAAGCATATATGGTCTTTGAAGGTACTTGTGGTTGTACTGATTGTTGAGGTTTGATCCGGTTGGCATGACTATTCTAGTTGGGACTAGCTTACATGTATCTCATTTTGACCCATTTCCTATTCAACTCTTGTTCTACATTGATTGGTCACCACAACCTCAACCATTAATAGCGTGTCGTAAAGGCATCTGCATCCTTATGCATAAAAGAAACATTTAGTAATCCTATTTTTTTTAAAAAAATATATTTAGTAAATATTTAAATAATAAAGACATGCTTTTGTTAACTTTATATCAATTGATGTGACCATTGCTCATGACTCTTTGCATATGGATCATTAGACATATTTAAGATCATAGTACAAAGTAGACATTATGCACTGAGTTTGATACCTAATTGTAATGCCCTTGAAATGCAACCCACCACATGATAACACATGCCTCGAAACCATTGCCGAACATTCATTACATTGACATAATTTAGATCAAAACATATAGTTTAATTAGTCATGGAAAATAAATAACTTTATTGTGAAAGAAAACACTTTCAATTAGCTAAAACAAAATATAATGATATCAGAGTGTGAAAGTCTCAACATGTAACCGAGTCTTAGTTAGTTCGAACAAAGAATTTTGCATAAAATAAATACAATTCAAAATAATAAAGAAATTAAGGAGACTTGATTATAAAAAAAATAGTAGCATCATTAGGCATAGCTCATCATCATTAGTAATCATTATTCATTTTATTTCCATTATATTAGACTTTGTCCTTTAACTCAGAGTATCTCACTACCAACAATGGAGTATGTTTTGGCTCCTTTTTGCTCAAGGTTCACTACAAGAAAATCGTGATTTTTCGATGGACAACTTTCGATGGTTGGAAATCCGTCGCAATTTGCGACGGATTTTTCGACGATTATGATCGTCGGAAGTAATTTATATTATTATTTAATTTTTTGACGATTAGGAACGTCGATATTTCTGATGGATATCCATCCGTCGTAATTTCCGACAGTCACGACCATCGGAAATGAAAAAATAAATTATGTAATTTATTATATTATTATTTAATTTTTTCGATGGTTACGACCGTCAGAAATAAAAAAAATTAAATTATATATTTTTTATATTATTATTTAATGTTTCGACGATTAAGAACGTCGATATTTTCGACGGATATCTATCCGTTGTAAAATCCGCCGCAATTTCCGATGGTCGTAACTGTCGATAAATGTATAATAATATCGTATGAGGAGTATTTTATTAATATAACTAACGACGGCCCAAACCGTCGCAATTACCATCGGTTTCGACCGTCGGTAACATTTACCGACGGTTCAAACCGTCGATAAAATAAAAAATAAATATTATATATAACTAATTATATTTTCGATGGTCACAATCGTCGATAATTTTAAAAATAGTTAATATTTACATTTTCGACGGTTGAAGCCGTCGGTAATTAAAATTTCGTTATCCCGCTTTTTTTTCCTTTTCCCGCTTTCTCTCAACTTTTATCCTTATATATCATTCCTACTCCTCACCTTTCTCTCTCCCTCCTCTCCTCTCTCTCTCCCCCTCCCTCTCCCTCTCCTTCTCCCTCTCCCGGCCCGCGTCGGTGACCCTCTCCCGCACCGGACGTCGGTGACCCTCCCGCGCCGGCGTTTCTCTCTCTCTCTCTTTCTCTCTCCGGCCGGCGAACCGCCGGTACTTTTTCCGACGGTTCTGACCGTCGATATTTCTGATGAATTTTTTTTACCATCGCAAATCGATTTGCGACGAGCATTTTTCCGACGGATCGATTCTGACTGAAAAATCATCGATAATTACGTTACTGACAGTTTTTGGGCTGATTACTGACGGTCCGAACCATCGGTAATAAGCGTTTTTCTAGTAGTGGTTCAACATTATTAATGAATTATAAGAGCTATGTGATGTGAGAATTGATAATAATTAAATGCTAGCAAGTACGCTAATCATTCAAATAATAAAGTGTAATGAGTAGTGTCGAACTTACAATGATTTAACTTACTAAACTAAAATAATTTCATAGGCTAATAAGAGACAACAAAATTTTAGGTAAAAGATGTGCAGAAAATAAAATTATAGAAAAGTAACGCTAAAACTAAATTAATCTAATCTAATCTATTGATGTATAGGGCTTTGGATGATAAATGAAATTGTATATAAATTGAATTGACCAAATATTACAAGTTAGTTTTTAACGACGGATTAGAGTCTACTCATTACTAATTTCCTTCTAGCATCAACCAATCTATCTTAATTCAAATTAGATTAAGACTACTCCGTCAAGGATCATAATCTAATCAAACATGAGATTAAGATGCATTGAAATGTAGTCTCTAAACTATTATCATCCATATAATAGTAATGATTAATAGACTGGACAATCAATATTCCGTCAAGGATCATACGAGTTGTGACATGCAATATTTGGACTTAAAACTTAAGAATTAATTCCACAGAAATCATACAATCAAAAGTAGTTACTTCTACAAGGATAATAACTAACCATAGAAGGTAATTAATCTCTAAAAAAATATTAACATGAATATTCGAAAAAAAACTGAACTATAATCGATTATGAAATAAGGTTTAATAGTTTTTCTTTATCAATTAAAACTATTGCAATTGTCTCAAATGGAAAAGAAAATTAAAGGATCCAAATTACTAAAGATAGAAAGATGTATCAAGTAAGCATGACATCATCCCTACATGAAATAGAACAGAGAATACTCTCAGGAACGCCGATGAACTACTATTCGGTCCTCGTCTAGAGCTTCGTGAGACTTTTGAATTCTCTCACGTTCTTGGTTTTAAAATTTTGATTACATGCCCTAGCATCCTCTCTTCTGTTGTAGAAAGCCTATATTTATAGGGTTGCAAGTTTTCATGTGATTTGTGAAGAAACGAAAATTTTTTCATGTCAAAATAATAATAATTTGGAGTATAAATGATTATGAAATTTTGGCCTTGTCAAACTCTGAATTCTAAGCCATAATATGTTTCCTAATCAACCTATGATCACATAGTATGAATAGGAGTCCTTGTGCAATTGAAATTCTTCCAAAAATTTGTCAAATTTGTATTATGTCACGAGTGGTAACAAATGTTTCACGGCCTAGATAATGATTGAATCGCATTGGAAATATATTTTCACGGCCCGTGAAAGGCTTTTCACGATCCTTACAATGTCCAATTCGCATAAAATTTATCGATTTCACGGTCTGTGATAGATTATTCATGGTTGTGTCTCGGACAACTTTCTGGGCAAAAAAATTACATTTTAACAGGCCGTTATAGTGTTTCGTGGCCATTTTCATGGCTCATTAAAGCATTCATGCTTTACTCCTTTTGTTTTACTTTCTGACTTCGTTTTAACTCTAATTTGAGCGCGATTTTTTTATTGGCTTCGTAATTCAATTTTCTTGCTTCCTAAATAATAAAATATAACTTTTGGGTAGTTATTATAAAATTAATTTAAATAAGTAAAATGATGCATGCTATTAGAAAATGATTCGAAATAAAATTAAATGCATTACTAAATTTGTATTTTGCATGCATCACTATGTTTTTTACCTTTTTTATTTTTTTATTTTGTTTAACCTATAACTACTTTTAAATTTAATAATTTGAAGTTACGTGATAATAATTGAAAAAAACTTGGTGATCGCACTTCATCCTATAGATAGAATCATAGAAGCTTCAAAAATTTTGCAACCACCAAGTTTTACAATATTTTTAGCTCGCCATTTACCATTATCACATTTGGTCTTTGAGCAATTAAAGTTATTACAAGCAAAGATTCCATAGGCTGTGTTTGGCAGCAGGAACAAAAGTTCAAATATATTCTGTGAACTTGTTAAAATGACGCGTAAATTTTGGACCAGCGTTTGGATAGATTCCGCCGCGTCGGGAACTTATTTTTTGGATTTGATGGTTTAATACTCAGATTGTTCTCCACCTGTTTGGCAAAAGTTCCCCTCTGTTGGCGCCAAATGCAACGAATTAACTTCCATGACTCGAACGAGGAAGTTACGCGATACGACGACCTGGCTTCCATGATCTGAACGACCACAGGAATGCGAGAACTTTCTGAACAATTCGTAAACATAAGTTGCGAAGAAATAGACGACAACTGCAAATTTCATGAACCTGGTACAACATTTGATACTGATGTAGTAATACAAAGCAACAATGATAACATTTCATTAACAAGTACGGCCAACTTGACACATAACACAAGCAGAAAGAGTACAACTAATTTCAAGTTGAAAGTGTCAAAAGATAAGTCCATAAATAGAGTTTATCATAAGACAGTTTAACATTAGAATCCATAAGTAGTTAACCACCACAGGGCCGGACGACATCTAATTAACACGACATCCACCAAAACAAGAAGAACAAAGGGGCACATCGCCACAAAGTAGTTTTTGCAAAAGACCTACAACTTGTTCAGCCTAGTTAACACTTTGAAGCTCCACCACAACATTTGCAAAGTAGATATCCAAGCGCAAAAGTAAAACAGACACACACTAGCAGCACAACTGAATCCTTCCAAGTTTCCGAATAAAGTGTAGTCGATGAAAAGGCCTATTGAGGAGCGACTTCTGCAACTGCATCTGGGAGAAGAGCATGTTGAGCAGGTGGGACGTATTGCATGTTAATGTAAGCTGACAAGGAATTGCTGGCTTCTTCAAATGAGTCAAATTTTCTAAACGCACAATAACGATAACCCACGACTTGAGCTTGACAATCTGCCCACGAATCATACACCCCGGGCTTCCTCCCTTCGTAAACTGCATAGAATTTGCGTGGCGCCATCCTAAGTGGAATCGTGATTTCCTGTGGAGGCAGTAGAACGGTGAGGTAAGGTGAGTTACTATATTAAAATACAAAATCAGCAAAGTACACTCTATCAAAAAGATTATAAGCACTAAATATAAGTAAATATGCAATGCACAGCAATAAAGATGCCAAAAGGAAAAACACATAACGGAGCTTACTATTACGTTGTCGATGATCAATCCACAAGAGAGATGCTATCCCGTCACGGATAATGTCCCCTCTCGTTTCTCCATTGTATTGGCGGGCATAGAGGGCATCAAGTCGCCGGCACATAACTCTTCGGGCTCAGGACGGATGGTCCTATTGAAATACCTGTCGTCGGCCTAATGTCGTTTCATAAAGTTGTGTATCACACAATATGCTATGACAATAAACTTCTGAATCCTCACCGGATATTGGATTGGGCTTTGAAGTAACCTAAATCGCTTCTTCAATATCCCGAAAGACTTTTCAACACAGTTTCGCAGTTGCGCATGCCTGTGATTGAAAATATCATTCACATCACGATATCGCCCCGTCGGGGTACTCTCCGTAAAAATCCCTAGATGGTATCTTCCACCCCGATAAGGGGCGAGGAACTTATCGGAGTTTGCGTAACCTGAGTCGACAAGATAGTACTTCCCTATGCAGAACGGCAATGCGAGAAATTAATTTGTATAATTAAGAAAGAAAGGTTCTTAGAAGCGAGATTCTCGAAGGTTACCATCAAGAACACGGAACTCATTCCTTTCAAGACACCATCTCAACACATTCATATCGCTTGTTGAGCCTTCCCCACCAGCATAGACAAAATGAAATACGTGATCAAACGAGGTCGCGGCCATGACGTTCTACGATAGAAATCCCTTCTGATTTTGATACGGGGTAGCTTTTGACTTTGGCACATGAGCTGGAATGTGTGTCCCATCAACAACTCCTAAGGCATTCTACAGAGACACAAGAGAGTAAGGTTAGTGACAATCCTATGTATTAGCATTTCATATGCATCCTCACGCGAATATGTTTTACGTACCGCAAAGTATGGGTAGAAATTGCGAGAGCCCCGCACTCGTGGGTGGACCCCTACATCGAAACCAGGAAGTTCTATGAACTCTTCGCTCAACGAACAAATTGCTTTCAATACCTGCCTAAAGTGACGAGATATTATTTCTCCATAGTGTTGGAACTCCTCTTGCATGTCTCTATTTGTTTCATCGCATCAGATGACATACAAGAAAATGGCCAGCTATTCTCGTGCACTAACATTCCTGGTGGATGCAATGAGCCCTCGAGATACTAACAACTCCTCCAATATCAAGAAAGTGGTATTTTGGAGTCCGAAATGATGGTACCATCTTTTGTGATGTCCATTCAACATTTCATTAACAAGTTGATCTCCCGTGAATGGACGTGTCATGCAAGGCATCATCGGCACTTGCCCAATGGACGAAGATGAACCACCAATCTCAGTACTGCTTGACGATAAGAATTCTGCTTGAAGATAGTGAAATTCATCCTCCATGATAGAGGATCACATTTGTTCGAAATTCATCTAGCACAACAGGAAGAAGATAGTGATGTTCGATTCATAGAAATAGTACAAGGATGTTTTGTAGCAATAATACATATTTTTTCGACCAAGATTCAACGAAAAGTACATGCCATTACATAGGTACTACATTAAGTTCTACATAGATGCTATTACAAAATACATCAGCTCCTACATAAGTTAGTAATAATAAGAAGTACACGAGCAGACTACATAATTTCCTGCCAAAAGCACACTACCAAGCCACCTACAACTATTTCACTTCACACAACATGACATGCTATTCCGTGTCGCTCGAGGGAGCCTCGACCCCACTGGATCTAGGTGGAACAAAAGGACGTGAAGATAATGCAAAACCAGAGTTCGCAGGCCTTACTTTGGAAGGACTAAAATACGGATTGGCCGCTTCAAATGAACTTGGCATACCTTGATACATGGCAAAGGGATTGGCCATACCGCTTAGACATGTTGCAGGGATTGTCGATGAAGCGGCATAGGTGACTGTGGATGTAAACGCAGGTGCACCAAATGAGGACACAACTGGGCTTGGAGAAAGGGGTAAATGATAGTACTCGGACACTTTTCGATATATCCAAACTTGAAGCATCTCATCGTCGCACTTCATGAATGTCCATACCTCTTTCTACTCCTTCAACACATCGGCAACAGCCAACTTAACATGTGATGGAAGATTGGGCATCCTTTCCTCCAACTTAGCCCAACACGCATCTGCGGGGGCATTCTTATGCTGTTGAATGAAAAGCATTTTTTTCCATGATATTCATCCTCTTCATTGCTACTTCATTATCAGCTAAATCTGCTTCTGTAACCAACTTCTTCTTCCTTGATGTTACCGGGGTGGAACCAGACCTGGTTCTTTTTCTCGATGAAGTAGTTCCACAGGAAGTTCGTAGCGTGTATTCGGTGGCGGAAGGAGGGTTCTCATTCTCCATACCTAGTGTCGAGGCTGTCTTCATATCTATAATATTATCATCGGGGCTGCCTTGATCCTCATCTAAGTCCACTACCTTGGTGGTCGTACATGCTTCCTTTCCCGTGGCTGTGTTCTTAGCAAATAAGAAAGTGAAGTCGTCGTAATGAGGAAATCTTTTATTTCTGATCCTCTGATAATCCTTGTTCCCCTGTTACAAGACAAACAGAAGGGTCAGGTCATGTCAATGCTTTGTAACAGCGGTGCTCAAGATGTTGTAATTAATAACTCACCGCAATAACCTCATCCCACATTGCCTCTCCAGGTGGCTCGGGCATGCACTTCTCTGGATCCCATCCCACCCACTCTTATTGGACAGGGCTCTACACAATTCGAAATTCCTCTTCATTACTTTTAAATGATTTTTCATATGCTCCACAGTCATTTTCTCTCCAAAGTGGTCATTGAACCTATTGCACATTCTTTTCCAAGCCTCGCTCATGAAGGTGTTAGCTCGGAAATACACATCGACGTTCTCTTGCATCATCATCCCTACGAAATATGAATCCATATTTGGAGACCAATGACTTGAACGAGTCTTCTCGACGGTGGAGGCCTTTTTCTCTTTCCCTTTGTTAGAACTCATTCTGAGTAAGGAAAAATAATGAAATTGTGATGAGAAAGATTAGTCACAAGTTCCTACACTCGACAGCGCCCCCTATTCACCCTCCCCCTGTCCCACTCAAATAAGAAGGACGTAACGAATGATTGTCACATAAGAGGGACGTTGGAACAAAAGGCCAAGCATCAAATAGAGGGAAGATATATTGCTATCATAATGGTGTTATATCAATCATTCATACAATGGGAAATATGAGGCACATTAATGAACAAGGTCGATATAGTAGAGTCTAAAAAACATAAGTTTCATTAAGCAGAATAAATTAGATATGTAGCTGTATACATATATAAATGAGTAACAATGCTATCAGGATGGTTTCATTCATGCAAGCAGACGACAATGAACATAGTATACAGCTACATGCTATCAGGATGGTTTCATTCAGAAAAGCATCACTTAAACATGAGCATAGTCCAATTAATGAACAAATATAGCAGTGTATATGCAAAGCACAATGGTTAATATCAGGTTGAGCAAAGCATAATGGTTAATATCAGGTCGTAATTAGACAATAGTTAATATCAGGTCGAGCAGAGCACAATGGTTAATATTCTTTCATTCATTCGAGCAGAGCACAATGGTTAACATCAGGTCGTAAAGATTCAGATTAGTAGAGAAAGAAAGAGCATCAGTTCAACACGACCATAGTCTAATTAATGAAGAAATACAGCGGTGTATATGCAAATGTGCACATATAGAAATGAGAGACATTGCTATCATATTGAATTTGCACATATATTAATGAGAAACATTGCTATCATATTGAATTTGCACATATATAAATGAGAAACATTGTTTTCATAATTCTTTCATTCATTCAAACAGAGCACAATGGTTAATATTCTTTCATTCATTCGAGCAGAGCACAATGGTTAATATCATATCGTAAAGATTCAGATTAGTAAAGAAAGAAAGAGCATCAGTTCAACACGATCATAGTCTAATTAATGAAGAAATACAGCAGTGTATATGCAAATGTGCACATATAAAAATGAGAGACATTGCTATCATACTGAATTTGCACATATATAAATGAGAAACATTGCTTTCATAATTCTTTCATTCATTCAAGCAGAGCACAATGGTTAATATTCTTTCATTCATTCGAGCATAGCACAATGGTTAATATCAGGTCGTAAAGATTCAGATTAGTAGAGAAAGAAAGAGCATCAGTTCAACACGACCATAGTCTAATTAATGAACAAAATACAGTAGTGTATATGCAAATGTGCACATATAGAAATGAGAGACATTGCTATCATACTGAATTTGCACATATATAAATGAAAAACATTGCTTTCATAATTCTTTCATTCATTCAAGCAGAGCACAATGGTTAATATCAGGTCGTAAAAATTCAGATTAGTAGAGAAAGAAATAGCATCCCTTAAACATGACCATAGTCCAATTAATGAATGAACAAATATAACAGTGCACGATAGGAATATGAGTTCCACATTGCTAACACACATTAAGAAAAGTAAACTGTATATACAAATGTGTACCTATATAAATGATGTTTGACACTGATATCATGGAAATTGTTAACTA
Organism: Pontederia crassipes; assembly: GCA_030549335.1. Lineage (NCBI taxonomy): Eukaryota > Viridiplantae > Streptophyta > Magnoliopsida > Commelinales > Pontederiaceae > Pontederia > Pontederia crassipes. The sequence continues at coordinate 47,563,975 of CM060190.1, forward strand.
AACAGAGAGGTTCATCGACAATTATTACATTCCTCTTCATGAACAATAATGGTATGACGTATTGCAGCACCGGTGAAATCCGAGACATTTTAATTGCGAAGAAGTAAGTGTCAGAGTGGAAGAGAAATTACTGACAGCAAAATAAAAAATTTCAAGCGGGTTTTTAGATATCTTACTTAGATCGGGGAGTTCGCAGCCAACAGGAACTTCTTCGCTACGACAGCTATTCTCGCAGGAACAATCTATATTTATAAATCATCGAAAAAGAGACGTCGGGAGATACAATCATAGATCGCCGAAGAAGAAATAATGGGATCATGCCACTAACACTCAAGAAATCTTAAACCCTAACAGGGAAGAAATCCTACCGTAGACAGGATCCGTAACAAACCCTAACACAGATCGAATAGAGGAAGTGTTATCGAAAAAAATTTCGGAATAAATGTTTCGAAAACAAAAACCCTAACAAAAAACCGATAAAGGGATCTGTTATTGGAAACAAATATCGAACAAAAAAATGTGTACCTGCACTTTTCCGCACGAAAGTTGGAGTTACGCAGTTTCCCTCTCTACGGTGCCTTCCTATGCCACACCGGCGTCGAGATCATAGAAGAAATGCATGATTTACTCAAAACAGTCAAACCCTAAAACACAAAAAAAGACACACACGAAGAAGGGGTCATACCTGCGCCTCCTTGCGGGTCTACTCTATCGCCGGCACGGAATAGCTCAGTCGACCGGCGTCGTCGAAGGCGAAACGAAGGAAAGCCAAACGTCACGGAGGAAGATGAGAGAGAAAATGTGATGTCGTCGCCCGCAAGGAAAGAAAGTGAGGTTGGGCGTGGGAAACGAGGCATGGTTCGGTTTGTCGCGCGTGAACTTGCAAGTTTTGGCGTTTTGCGAGAACATTTTTTTCAGAACATTACGCGTTGACCGGAATTTAAATTCGCATGGGCCCCACCTTTGTTCTACCACCTGTTTGGCATAACCATGCTTGTTCTGGGCTGTGTTCGTCTGCCAAACACAACCATAAGGTATGAACTTATTAATAGAGACACCTTATTCACACGTTCCTTCAACCAACAGAATACATAGCTGAAATTGGATAACAAGTGAATATAAACATGAAATTTCTAATTAAATAAATCTGGTGCAGGCCTAAACAAACACATTATGAGCATTTCATTTTATCCTGAGTTTCATAATGTGACTGTTGATGATGATGATGATGATGATGATGATGATAATAATAATAATAATAATAATAATAATAATAATAATATTAATATTAATATTAATATTAATATTATTATTATTATTATTATTATTATTATTATTATTATTATTATTATTATTAATATTAATATTATTATTATTATTATTATTATTATTATTATTAACAGGAATATGTTGTTTATATGTTGCCTGACGAAGTGTTCATAGCAGAGACTCGTCGTTGATTCTTCTTATATTATGTCGATCTTCATCGTTTAATATCTGTTCTGAATCAGTGGGCATAAAAATGCAAGACAGGTCTGTCAGCCGTTCATGTGCAAATCAAGTTGTAAGGAATCGCGAAGCTATTTGACTATAGAATATCTTATGAAAAATAACAAATTTTATTCTAAAGAATATAATATTTTGACTATATTCTTATTTTACTTATTGTTTGGTTGAAAAAAATAATTTCCATATTTTATAATTAAAATATTTTACTATAAATAGTTTATATTTATTATTGTTATTATTATAAAAATTATAATATAATATTACATAGTTAAATAATGAAAATAAAAATGGTTGAAAAATGAAAAAAAAATTGTAAAATATTTCTATTCTATAATTTTAAATGAATAAAGATATTCATCAAATTGGATTATACATAGTGATTTCATGCTCTCCTAGACAATTTTTCAAAAATCGAAATTTGACCGACTTAACTTTATTCTATATCATGTTTGGTTATATTCTCTAAAATATTTAAATATTCCGACAGTTATCCACGAATCAAACAGCCCATGCCTAAATCATTAACTGACCTAGTCCAACGAGGCATGGACAAAAATATGATATAATTTTAGGGATCAGAAAAGATGAATACATACATATACTAATTATTGTCATCGAGTACCTCATGTTACTGATTTTACGATAGTAGAAAAAACCCTGTTATTATGTATCTGCGTGACCCCATACACCATTGTGGTTCTGGGAGCACATAATGCTGGGCAAAGAGTGAGTTTTTTGAGTGTTTGAAGGGATCGTGTTACAGACGTCATTATCATCCTAGTAACATGACTTGAAGATATTATCAGAAAAAAATTGCAGGGATCATAATTACTGACACCGGATTCTGTAATTATATATTTCAGAATGATGAGGATTTTGTTTGTACCGAGTCCAAAATACAGAGAGTACAAAGTCACTTTGAAGGCTATATTTTTTGTTTGAACAGGAAGGGGAAGGGAGGATCTTGAAAATTGGAAGAGTTATGTGATATTTAGATGCTTGAACAACGTACGTACTTGAGTATATGATTGTTTCGAAGGAGTGATCCAAATGGCATCCCTTTCGTTTGTCTGGTAGGTGAAAGAAAATTATGGTGATTGAGTTGCTTGTGGTGTTTGAGGCTTTGAGCAACTCAAAAGAAAGCTCAGAGAAATGTCATGTCTTTAAATGTGTCTTACTGTTTGTGTCTTAAATGTGTCTTACTACTTGCAGCTTGTGACTGTGGGGATGAAGCATAGTGTTAGGCGGCAAATAGTAGAATTAATTGGCATGAAATGATGTTAGAGATATAATGAATGATATCATGATTCATGTATACCTACCGGCGGTAGTATTATTCACATGGCAGAAATCTGAGTGCATTTGCAATTAGATATTGTGATACGAAAATCGAGATTGCACTGATTTGATATGCAAGGGTGTTCAGCGAGTCGAGTCGAACCAAGAACCTGATGACCCAATCGTGAGTCGGGTCCATGATCAAGTCGGACCTGACCCGTCCCAATCTCAACTCGGCCTTGGGTCGGATTGGGTACGGGTCGAAAATTTTCGATTCGATTTGACCCGATCCGACCCGAAGATCCGACCTTTTTATTTTTAAATTTTTTTTAGTTTTCAATCTATATTCTATACTAAAAAAATCAAAAAATATTAAAATAAAATATTGTAAATGTGTAAAATAATATATAAATATTTTAAAAAATATTTTATGCTTTTAAAATAAATATTGTATTATATTTTTTTATACTGAAAAAGATAAGTAAAAAAATGATGGACGGATAATCCAACCGCCCGACCCGATCTAATCTGATCCTGAATCGAATCGGGTTGAATCGGATCCATCCAACCAAAGATGACTGACCTGATTCGATCGAAATCGGATGGGTCGGGTCGGATTTGACCCGACGTGAACACTCCTAAATGATATGAGCTAATTTCCATTTCGAATATTTTGCATAAATCAAGTGCTAAAAGGTACCTGTAATTGTGTTTGTATTTTAAAAGTTATTTTACCATCAATTTTAGTTTTATTTTTTAAGTTAGGTGATCGAGTTAGATTTGTTTGTCAAGTCAGAGCAGATGGGATCAAAATAGGGGTGATTAACAATAAGCCGTACTACTTAATGGAATGAATCCTTTGTATTTTTAAAAAATATATTAGAAAACTCGACTCGCAATGATCGGGTTAAAAAAAAATTCAATAATGATCAGGAACTAGACAGATCAGACAGCATGTCCTTACTTTCTATTATATTTTTTAAGAAAATATATATAGAAAAATATACAACTACCATTCATTAAGAGAAAATAATCAGAAATATACGTGAATTAATAAATTGTAACAGAACTGAATAAAATTTTATATCAGAAAATAAGTGAAATATCATCCCTATATATAATACCAAAGAATACATAGACAAGTCAGTGCGTAACATTAATCTCGACTCAGCTTTGATTAAGTCGAAATTATTTAAAACCAGATTGATTTTTTGTTTCTAGTTTTTCATTATAGTTGAATGGAGATGGCTCAGAAATTTTTTATTTTTATTTTACTGCAAAGAAATGATAAAAAAATCTAGTAAAAATATAAATAACTCTTATAATTAGTGAGATGTGAATTCAAAGTTTATTTTATTTACGAGTCAATGGGTTCTGGAAGATTGTCATGAATAATTCGGTGGAGATGGATGAAGGATAGAGGATGATGGATATTAATTAATTTAATTAATTAATTTAGGGCTCCTCGTCACAATCTTATTCCATCAATTGCATGCGTGTCCACAGCAATTTGTTTAATTGAGAGCTCCATTTCTAACTCCTCTCCAACAGCATGCATGCTTCAATCCCAACCTCATCCATCGCACCTACTCTTCTTTCACGTATATATATATATATATATATATATATATGTATATATATATACATATATATATATTGAATAATTTCTTGATAATCCTGTATACTTTCCCCGATTCCATTGCCTTTGTGGCACTGATGGAAACTAGATCAACGTATCACTGGCTCGCGAGAAGTTCCCATCGAAGTTCAATATGAATTTTTGAGTACTTATCATGAGATTTATGTGCACTATCTAATAATGGGAAGTGTAAAAAAAGAAGTTCAAAAATAAAATGTTCCAAATGTTCCTAAAAATTCTTGCTCCCGTTGGACCATTTGTATCTATATATATCAGGATCCTGATTCATGGATCTCTCGTTCGAGAAATGGTAGACACACGAGACTCAAAATCTCGTGCTAAAGAGCGTGAAGGTTCGAGTCCCCTTCAAGGCATATATATGTGTATGTGTGTGTGTGATTAATGAGCGTGTAACGTTCATGAAATTTGGTGTAACGCCTCGATATGGACGGTTTATTTTCAATCTACGGCTTAGATAATTTTAATAATTTTCTCTCTCTTCTCGTCTACGCTCTCTCTCTTCTCTCTGCTCTCTCCTCCCCCTCCGGCGCTCTCCCTACTCTCTCTCCCCTCCTATCGTCGCCGCCTCCCCTCCGCTCTCTCTCTTTTCTCTCCTTCGATCTCTACCCTCCTTCCCCAATCTGCGCTGCCTCCGCCTCCCCCGATTCGCTCTCTCTCGCTCTTCTCTCCTTCGATCGCCGTCAGCCACCCCTGTCTTCGATCTGTGCCGCCGCCATCCGGCCGAGCCCGTCGAGCACTCCTCTGCGAGTGATCCCCTGTCGTCGATCGATCGCTTCCCCCTCTCCTCCAATCCATGCCGTCATCAAGCCCAGATCTTGTCCTTTGCGATCGCCGCTGACACGCCCATGTCTGACCCCCGCAAGCACCGGCAACACACCTACGAGCCGTCGTCGATCACACATCCTCTCTCTCCCCCTCCTCTCCTCTCTCGCACCCCCCATCGTCGTCGATGTGCGCCGCCGCCCCACCGTCGATTTGCCCCGATCCACGCCGCCCACCGTTCCCGCTTGTGCCTCCAACCGCCACCACCGACTATTGACCTTCTTGACGCCAGAGACTAGGTATCCCTAATTTTGCGATTTAATCTGAAATGTTGGCTAGATCCAACGTTCCATATCGAGACGTTACACAAAGTTTCATGGGTGTTACACATTCAACAGTCGCAAAATGAAATAACATGTATACTCATAATTCATTTAATTGTTGTTTACCAATATTTAAAGATAGTATTTCGATTGAAATGCCCCATACATGCATCTGTATCTTAGTTGACTCCCCTACATTAAACTAAAAAGCGTCCATGAACATGGAACCTGAAAAGTGTGTTCTATGTTTTCTTTGTTCCATGGCAATGCGTAGAGTAGAAACGAAGACAAATGTAATTAGGAGTCTATTGCAACACAAATTAGTTAGGAGAACTTGGAAACGAAGTATGAACATTCCCCTCAAACAGGAAATAACTTGATTGAGTGAGAAACATGGATGTTCAAGCTGTTTAATGGCCCCATCGTCCACCCAACTCCAATAGGGACATCAGCCAAACACAAAAGTAACCTAATGAACGGAAGCACGATAAATCATTTTTATGGTGAGAAAGTTAACTTTGGTAGGAGAAATTAAATAATATATTTGTCTTCAGACTTTAGAATTATTGATAAACAAAATAGTCTTTTTAACTTAATACAACTATTAACTAATTGTTGATTGTCTCAATTGATAGCAAAATTGAGTCTTAAGCATTCGATAGATGTTAATAACTTTGAAGTCATCAATTATTTTTTCGACTTTAAATTAGTCAGACGCTAATAATTTCGGACATCATAGACTTTCTGTAGATTCAGATGGAGTAAAAAACTTAATGCAAATGTTCAAAACAATATGATTTAAGAAGGTCATCTAGAAAAAAAAACCTAGTTAGGTTACTATTCTTATACTGAGTAGGTTGCGAGAAAAATAAAAAAAAAGAGGTGAAAACTTGCATATACAAAAACGCTTTGCATGTAGATTGACTTTGCCTCTCGTCTAGAGCCATCTACGCTTTTTTTTTTACGTGCACAAGAAACTAAAATATTAATGAGAAAAGAATTGCTTGTCATAATGGTTGAGACTCTTAACATTTTTTTACATGAAAAAATCGAATTTTTAGGCATTTCCTGAATAAAAATAAAATGCTTGTCCCTAATAAATCTGCCATTAGTTACTTGATGTTGTTATATATTCAACAACCTCTTACATGGCCAAGAGGTCAACAGAAACAAGGTTTTTCGCACCATCGCCTCCCCCACCACCAAATCAAAATCCAAAATGTAGCCCACCACTAATGAATGCTATGTCATCCTCCCAACTCCACCTTGTGTTTCATTGCCATCTCACCGTGACACATGTATCTCCCCTCCCAGCTTTTTCCTTCAAACTTGAAGAATAATAATACATATTAGCATTTTCAAAAAACAATCCAAATTCGACAATTAAATTTTTCTGTGTTGATAATCTTGATATAATATTTTTCCCCGATTAGAAATAGAGAGGCAACTGAGAGGCCTAATATAAGATAAATATGAAAAATAAAGTGTCATACGTTTGTCTAGACAATTTAGACTTTAGAGGTTAATTATATGTTTGAATTGTTCAGCGAACAGTCAACTATTAATAATTTATGTTATTAGAATGATTTCATTGTCATTTCGTTGTGAAGATAACAATTCAGTTCGAGACGGAGAATGATTCCAAAATCCATCCCTATTACATTTTTATTGGAAATCACATTTTGCTTATTTTTTTTTAATGTCAAAAGCGAAGCACCCCAAGCCAAACCTAATCTAATTCCACCCCCCTTTAAAACTCCCATTCAGCACTTCAGAGTTAAAACAAGTTTCTTGGCACTTAGTTCATGTGTTCAAACATTTGGATCAGTTTTCCCTTGTCATCTAAATTCTAAAGCCCATGGTTAGAAGGAGACTAAGCCTCCTCATCTCCCTCTTCCATTTCAACCGGATGGGATGCATAAGGTCTCTCTCTCCTCCTCCTCCACCACCACCACCTCCTCTTTCTCTTTCTTCTTCGTGGATATGGCCTTCATGCAACCACCCGAGGACTCACTCCTTCAAGGTCGCTGATGACAACGACGAGGCCACCAAGTGCGCCGCAGCGGACGCGGCCTACTACTTGGAGCTGAGCGAGCCGTGCTTCTCGAACTCCTCGGCGGACGCGTGGGAGAGCCTGTCCACCACCTCGGAGGCCTCCTTCGGCGCCGGCGACGGAGCGGAGGCTGTCATGCGCGGGCTGAGGTCGGACCGGCTGATCTACGAGCCCGGCGGCGCGAGCTCCATGGCGGAGGAGGCCGCCGCGGCCATCAAGGAGGCACAGGTCGGCGGCGGATGCAGAGTCCCGTTCGAAGGGAGCGTGGCCATGGCGCTGGACTCCAGGGACCCGTACAGGGACTTCAAGAATTCCATGGAGGACATGGTGGCGGCCCAAGCGGGATCGGAGGACTGGGAGTGGCTCGAGGAGATGCTGGCGTGGTATCTGCGGGTCAACGGGAGGGCCAACCACGTCTTCGTGGTCGGAGCGTTCCTGGATTTGATCCTGAGCCTCGCTTCCTCCGCTGCCGCGTGGTCGTCGTCTTCGTCTAATCTGTCTCCCGCTTCTTCGTGCTCGTCTTCGTTTAGTTATACGACAAAGGTGAAGTTGCAGGAGGAGGAACAGCAACAGAAGAATGGATCATGTACTAATTAGTAACTTCCCTTGGTGTTAATTAACTAAGATATATATATATAGTAACTCAGAAGTATGATCCGAGAATTATACATATTAGTCAGCTTTGTATGATTACATTCATATATTGCAGATGCACGTGGGAAAAAATGCATTTATATAAAAAATACACTTATTATTGAATTTTAACTGTTTCATTTGAGTAAATGTATATATATATATATATATATATATATAAGGCCTCCTTTGAAATCATATTATATATATATATATATAAGGCCTCCTTTGAAATCATATTGTCAGCGTGAATAGCCTTTTGCTCTAATATATTTTTGTATCTATTTGGAGCTCTCGATATCTAAGGTTATTAAAATCTGGAAGTCAGAGAAAAAAGCAAAATGATATTTATCAGTGGTGTCTCTAAAAGACTCTCGGGCGACTTTACTAACAACCAAGCTTGGTTAATTTTGCTCTAATCTTTGCGTCCAAACAAAGTTGCATTAAGGATGACTTAGGAGACAAAAGAAAAATTATTGGCTTTTTATTATTTTGCTTTGGAAAATGAAAAAGTAAGATTATAATGTTGCTTCTATTAAAAGGAACAATAGAGAATAAGTTATTTTTAGAGACTTTTGACATAAGTGAAACAAGGGCCTAGTTCAGTAGTTCCATTTAGTTTTGTCAAATATCCTCACGTGATTTGGCTCACATTTTGATGGAACGTGATGTTCCAACATTTTTTTTCTTTTTTTGATGTAACTTTTTTATTTTACAATTTTTTTCTTTTACCATTTTTATTTATCTATTTATTATATATATAATATTTATTATAAAAGATTAATATAATATAATATATTAATTTTTCATTAAAAACTTTTAATATTTTTTTAAATAAAATTATTTAAATTCTATATTTTTAAACATTTTTTCTTTAATAAAAAAATATTTTATTAATTAATATATTTTATGTTTATAATAACATATTTTTTTTCAAATATTCACTACAATTAATCTATCACATCTACTTTTTTATATCATTACATTCCACTCATCCATATACTTCCAAGTACTTATATTTTTAGATAAATATTTATTTTTTGCTAATATATTAAATACCTACAAGATATCATTTAATAAACTATGTAATTACATTAAATATATTATTTTACGTTTTTTCTTTATGGTTCTATCCAAACATCACTATTTGTTATGTCATAAGAATATTTTAACTTTTGTGCCTCTTAGAAGAACAAAAATGAAATATTCCTTATTAATCTTCTCACCCATATTCTTGTATTTTAGTGCTTTTGTAATTATTGCAAGCTCAATGTGGTCAAATCTTTATTTAAAAAATAAATAATAATAAGATTCTTACAAGGCAAGAAAATGGGCTGGTCATTGCGGGCTTTCCACCAGGATGTAAAATATGCAATAACATGGGCTACATTTGTGTATTTAGTACCATATCATAATAAGATGATTTCTTTTAAGCGAGAAAAAAAATGTGAAGGAGATGAAATAGGAAGTTAAAAGGGACACAAAGTTAGATAAGCTCTTATGGGCATGTGTATGACATGACTCATGTCTGTACTTCAGTATTCTTACTACAAATCAGAAATAACAATATTTGCTGGAGCATTTTTTTTACCCATTGACAATTTTTTTATAATTATAAGATATATAAAAATATTATTCACATTTTCCTTCTCTACATTATATTATCAAAGGAATAAAACATAATAAGAGTAGAGGAATAAATGTGTAATTAAAACAAATATATTTCTGGCAGTGAATATGTTTACACAATGGGAGAAAATTAAATGTATAATGTTAAAATTTTAAAAAACGTATAAATATTTCTAAGTGTATAATGTATAATGTCAATGTTTAAGTTTCCCCATTGACATTTTCTAATTGTCGAATATATTAAAAAATATTTCTATTTCCTTTCTAAGCTTATCATATTTCCACTTTACCACATAAAACTTTGATATTGTCCACTCCACTTATCTCCCACCAGCTTTACAAGCAGTCACTCATTGCTAAATGTCTAAAATATATTTATTTTTACTAATACACCTACTTTTTCATCAATTTAATTTTACAGAAATGTAAAAATTAAAAAAATCAAATGGAATCCGCCCATCTTGTCATTTTCCAGAATCAATTACATAAAACATAAACAAGAGTCAGAAATTAAATGTGTAATTAAAACTCATTCATTTTAGACATTTAAGGTTAGGTGAAAGTGTTCGCATATGGAGCAAAATAAATGTATAACATTGAAGTTTAGTACCAGTGAAAAAAAAACTTTTTTTTTTGTTTGAAAACTATCATACAAAGAAACTGATCCTTAATTTCAAATTAACATGTACGGTTAATTTCGTATCAGATATTTCAATAATTTATCCTTTCTTTAAACGAATAAAAATATCTCGTGCAATCACAGTACCTTTAGCTTCAAAAACTCAGAGGCTTACATAGTAATGAATAGCCAATGGGGAGCAGACAAGAATTAATAGATATCCAGGAATGCAAAGAAGAAGGTGCAGGTTCACTCCAAGGGCGAGGACAAGAGATCAGACATGATATATATATTGTATGTAAATATATGAACTATAAAAGATGCCCCCTCGCTGTGACATTGTCATCAAGGGGAGTCCTTTGTGCTGCTGCGGTCATTAGTGCAGTATTTATCTTTGCATTGATGTGGTGCAATTACTCTGCCCATTTAATATTTCCCTTCATGTGTTCCTTGCCATCTGAAAACCAAGTAAACTCTTCCAGCTCGGTTCCAACTTCTAGGTCTGCATGCCCACATACTATTTGTCACTTCATACTATTTTTATAATACCTGTGAGATATTTATATTATATATTGATGTCAATCGTGGTGGCGTATTTAACCCATTGAATGTGGATCTAATGTCATAAATGACAACAGGAAAAATCACTTTGGGTTTTGTTTTTTCTTTTTTAACTCTTCATTATCTTTTTACTTTGTGCTAAGAATTTAGGCAAGCCTTCGACAACTTCAAAAAAATTGTGTTGGGCTCTTGTGAAAACAAAGTTTCAATTTATGCCAAGCTTTTAATAGGGACCTAATTTGGAACTTAAGAGTTTTGTATTTCTTCTGCTATGAATACATATGAGTACTTAGGTGGATATATAAGTTGAACCTTGAAATCGATCTTGAATTGTAAAATCGCTTGGAGATAGAGAGAAAATAGTCTTCAGAACTTAAATAGCCTCTGTTTAGCATTATTAATAGTTTGACAAACGAATAACGATTTAACTAATGAATAGTGGATTAACTAGCGGATAGTAGGTAACGAATGATTATTAGCGGATAAAAATTATAACAAATAAGTATTTAGTAAATTTAGCGATAAAATTAATTTATAAATATAAAATGACATAATAAGACATATGATAAATTATTTAATTTAAGCACTATACAAATTCTATTATAACACAATAAATTAAATATGTATATCTTAATTAAATAAAATAAAATTTCACAACTATTTTCCCTTGAAATATATAGATATTTATATTGAAAATAAATTTTATATAGTGCACCCATGATACAAAAATATTAATTATGAAATTATTTTTTATTCATTGTTAATATATAAATAATTTGTGATTAATTAAGCATGAATATAAAAAGAAATATAGTTAAATGATTCGAAAATAAAAATGAGAAAAATAATAAAATAGGTTAGAAAGAAATAATATATTTAAATAAGGATAAAATTAGAAAAATTATAAAACGTTAATCTCTAATCGTTAAATGCTAGTAAAAGTAGCTTTTCAATATTTTCGTATGAAATGTTAAACGTTAATTTTTTATTTTTCAAATAAAAAATTTAATATTTGAGTCACAAAATATTACTTGAAATGCTAATTTTAATTTTACCAAGAAGAAGAAATAAAAAAAATCTTTTCTTTTCTACATGAAGTAACATCGTTTCTGACGCAGGTCAAAATGTCAAATGGCATCAACTATTATCCATTGTTTACTTTCTGTATTTTCATTCTTTGCAAATATATTTTGTGTATTGTATGCGTGATCAGTATATTATTATGCAATATATATACACATAGCCATTAATGATTTTTTTAATTTTTTATAATCCATCAATTGGTACTAGAGCAAAAATTTTGAGGATCAATTCATTTATAGTATATCTATCTAAGATGATGATTTCAGTTAGATATGACAAATTATGCATTATGAAAGTTAAAGAAGAATGTAAACATATTTGTTTTATTACAATTTTAGGAGAAATTAAATAAATGACATAAATAATTTAGTGAAAGATGCAATAACGATGTGAAATAAATAAATCTGAAGAAGAAGATTAATTTGCAATTTTAGTTGTTATGGTACTTCTTTCATATCATAGGCACTGTTTGGCACATAAAACATTAAAGTATTTTATAACTAATAGCATTTTGTTAGAGTCAAAATGTACTATAAGTATTTGGAAAAAGTTTTTTTTTTCAATAACGTTTAGAGATTTGAACACAAAATGATATAAAATACTCCTACTAATTTATAAAATATAGAGGTAGCGTTTTCATATTTTCTTCCTATTATACACTCAATTTTAAAATAAAAAATTATTTAATTATTAAACATCATATATTATTTTTATTTTATATATCACATCTTTAATTTTACTTACAACTCAAATAAGATTTTTATTTTGAACTAATCAATGTTTTTATATTAAAATACTATTTAAAAATATTAATATTCAAAATAAAATATTTTAAATTAAATTTTATGAATGTGATCTATATAAAAATGATCATAAATTATATATTATATTTATTTTTGTCATTTTATAAAATACACTAATTTAACTGTTATGTTTACCAAATATTTTTTATTGAATTTATTAAATCACTATCCGTTAATAGTTAATCGTTATACTCTAATTAAATCATTATCCTCTAGTTGAATCGCTATCCTTTAATCAAATAACTAGTTTTGCCAAATAAAGCCATAGTTTAAACATGCTAGTCCCCATGTTGCTTTGCTGAAAAAACACTTATACTTTTTTAAAAAATTTGTTAATTATTTTGGTGCATATAATGATGTTGCATTATGGATGAGAAGACAAAATGGTTGTACAAAAATAAGTTTTAAGAGTTTGTTGAGTTGTCCAAAGGATAAATGATAGGTTATATTGAAAAAGATAAATGGGATGTTCTTTGTCAATTGAACATATCATAATTTGATGAGCTTAAGTTATGTTAGATATGAGCTTAAGTTATATCAGATATCAAATTGAACATTGTAGTTTAGTGTACCTATCATGATGATAGTTATCATGCTTTGTTGTTGTATGTTGATATTATGATTACTATATGAAATAAAATAATAATTTATACATTTGACATCCAGTTAGATGGGGCTTTTGAAGAATTTGTTTGATGTAAATGAGCAAATAGAAAAGTAATTACTTGTCACATGAAACTTATGATTAGAAGTTTATACAACAAAAGCACCCTGCCTCATTCACTATATGGAAGACACTCAACTTTTGACTTTGAAAATTATGTCAAAAAGTTTCCTTAGAGTAAATGGTAATTGATAGAAAAGCCCACTTATGATTGATAGTAAAACATTGATATTCCTCTTTGAGGTGCCATTCTGACACTTCAATATACAAATTCCACTTTTTATGTATAGAGTGTTCAGGGGTCGAGTTGAATCATACTTAATCTAATCAATCGACCAAGTTGAATTTAGCTTTGGCTTGGATCTGCTCCAAACGATCTTAATCGAATTAGGTTGTCACAATTTTTTAATTATTTAACATAAAATTTTTGTTTATAATTATTTGAAGAAAAAAGGTTTAAACAACTTAAATACTATTTCCACATCTTAACTATATTATTTTAATATTTTTTTAAATTTAAATCCAATATAATGTTGAAAATAAATAAAAATGTGTAATTAGAAAAGAAATAAGTTATTTGGATTGGGTTAGGTTGATTTTTGTTGAATTGTTTGTTTTCTAGCTGATTTGACCATTGGTTGAGTTTTAATTAGGTCGGGTGGTTTAGTCTAATAGATCGGCTTGACTTTGTGAACACTCGTTTCTTTTATCTTTTATATAAGTCTCGTCACAAAATGAAAATTCACACACATGCATTGTATAGCACAATATGATAATTTCTAGTATAAGTATTTTAAAAAATTAATTATATTATTAGACCTTAACTAAATAAGTGTAATAATTTAATATTATTAAAACAACATATGTCAAAATTGTAACTCATAAAATTCAACATAATCGTGAACTTTAAAGATAATATTGAATTATAGGGTGAGATTAAAGTAAATGTAAAAGGAAGTAACATATAAAGATAAAGATAAAATAGTACCTCCGTGTGAGATCTTTTAGATTTATTTTGAATTTTATTGCAATAAAAAAATTGTACCTCCGTGTGAGATCAATAATCATAAATTTCTATATGACTGGTTGGAACATAAGCAATATTTTTATAATCGAATGTCGAACAGATCATACTCGTAACTTAATCATGATTGGATTAATTCGATCAGATTCGATCGAGTTGGATCATATTTTATTAAAATAATATTAATTATAATAATTCTAAAGATATACTATATGTTATATGTTATAATATATAAATATTATATTAATAACCTATTAATATTAATATAATACAATTTTTTTATTTTTAAAAGTTTTAATAATGATAAATATTAATTGTTAACATATAAATATAAATAGATTATCACTAGTTAATTATTATTTCATGATGATAGATGTTATATTACTAAATTTTATCTTGAACTTACTCTTATTTTTCTTTTTTTAATTTTTTCTTTTCGTCTTCCTTTCATTTCCACTTTAATCCCTTTGATAATTTTCCTTTTTAATGTTATTCAAATTTAACTATTTGTCTTTTTTATTTCTATTCCTATTTAATTTTTTTACATATAACTTTTTCCTCCTTTTTAGTCGTCCTTTTATTAATTTCTTTTCTCCTTTGTTTAAAATTTTTATTTTTATTATTTTCTTTTATTTTTTCAAAATTTAAATTGAACTAGATTCAATTTGTTCAATCGATTGGCAGATTTTTTCGGTTCAACCAATTTTGTTCTCAGTTTAATGACAAAACGATTTTGACGAACCACACTAGATCAATCACTGATCTACAGTTGAATCAGTTGGTTTGGTATGATTTTGATAACATTGATGGAAGAGGGGCTGAGTTGTTCACTTTCTATTCCTATACTCACTATCTTGAATTAATATAAACCTGTGGAGACATTGTCCCTAAAATGTACATTGAAGTAGTTGATATCAGAACTACTCCATCAGAAATATTTTAGAAAGGCACCTTCGCAAAAAAAATATTTCTATATTATTTATTCACTATATGTTTAATTTCTCATTTGGAAACAACTATTTTGAATATTTCGAAGAAAATGGATATCATAGAGAATATAGTAGGGGCTAAATATTTAACATATAGAAAAATATCAAAAATGATTAGCGTGTTTTTCTGATCTTTTATCTGTTCCGTTTTTACGAGCCGCCATTTTTTTTGTACTTTTTGTATGGTTATGGTTTGATGATATGTCTTTTTGGTACCATTATTTTGTTATTTTTTATTGTTAAAGCATCCACCATTTGGCAATGATAAAAAGAAATAGAAAATTATTTATTTCGTTTTTTTGCTAGAAACTGAAAAATGGAATGTGATTGGATAGGTAACAATAAAATAAAAATGATAATAATTGGTCATATGTTAAGGAAAGCTATGTGCCAAAGAAGTCAGGGGAAATAGACATGTTGTGAACCTCTTTTTTATGTCCCCATCAAGTCTATTCTATGGACTATAACTCAAAACCGTGCCGTAGCATCGAAATTATTACACTATATTAATTATTATTTTTTCAATTGCATTTTGAAAGATAAGTAAGATTGGAGACTCTAATGGGAGATTTGAATTGTTTGCTTAATAAGAAATGACATGGAAATGTTGGTGTCAAGCGAGAAAAAAGTTTTCATTTTACCAGTTAATAATAATTCATGCATCTGAGTGCATTCAGAAAACAAAGAAATTGTAATTTATTTATTTACATGATTGAATAACTTTCATAACAAATTGGAAAAGTTGTTTATACTAACCACGTATGATATTCATTATGATTTATTGGAATGGAATAAATTTTAAAAAAAATAGCATACACGATCTTTCTTCGTGTTATTTACTCCATGATGCCTTTGGTAATTGAAATTAGACGAAACTTAGATCAACCGATTCCATAAAATAACGTGACAGTATGATAAAATCGAATCACGTTAGAATTAGATGTCACGTGATCATAATTCTCACCCCTGTTAGGTGAAATCATGTGGAACCATGTTACTATAACATTTTTTTATTTTTGACATAATAAGTTCTTTTTTTTTAAAACGAGTTTTCTCTCTCCTTATTTTTTCTCTCTTACATTTTTCTCACAAAATAATTTATTTATTAAATATAATATATTATTATGAAAACATTAACTTATTATCATTTATTACTTATCATTTCATAAAAAAATTTAAAATTTCATTAAATATAATTTTTAAAATGATAATTTATTAAAATTTAAAAATATATTTTTAATAAAAAAAATATTTTATACTATTATTTTTATTAGTTAACAAAATTATACTATATATTTATAATATTTGTTTTTATTTAAATACCTACTAAAATCAATTTATTATATCTATTTTTTATATCACATCAATTTTTAAATTATTTATCATTACATTTCACTCCATCTAAACATAAATTTATTAATTTAGTTATTCAAGTAGAACTTGAAAGAATTACAATTATAGTGTTCAAACACAAATTTAGAAAAAAATGACAAACTATGACGTGTATCATTATGAAAATTGTCATGTTACGAATCATAACTCAGACAAAACGAGAATGTGAAATTTACAAGTACTTGAATAGTCAAGCTCGTATGCTCGGAGTGGAATCTAAATGCTATATTTCTTATCTTCATATATATTTTTTCATTGAAGAAAAAAGAAGAAGCAAGCAGATGGTCCTACTATTTTACCTGTACCTATACTGAAATCGAACAGTCAAGTATTCTGCAACAGCTAGCACCGGTGAGTATTTATGGAGATGAACCAAAGATCTACAGGAGATCAAAAGGCAAATATGATGTCATAAAAAAATGATGCGTATATAATTGAAACAAGTAAGTAACATATATAAATCCTCACTTGCAGTAGCTACATACAACAATCGTTTCTACTTGAAAGTATTAGTAGTATTCAAGTGCACATACAACTAATCAATGTCAGAAAAGAATGATCAAATCCTCACAATTCAATAGAGGGCAGGCATGACAAGGCAGCACATAGACGAACCATTAAAGATCACATTAGTAACAAGGTCCCCACATTTTTTAAGGCCTCGCTTTATAGCCACTTGAATGTGTCATGACTGCCTTACATATTGATCGCTGACACAGTAAATATGCCCATTAAAACATCATTGAGTTGTATGCACCAATGGCGCTCAGTATTTAATGTTCAGATATACATTTTTCATATATAATTATGGTCAAATTAATTTCTCTCTCCCCCCATCTCTCTTCTGGTGCAGTAAAAGGATTGCCAAAGTGTGAGCATGTGATGCAAAGTGGCCGAAAAGTATCATCACACTCCCTCAAAACATGCATGCAAAAAAGTCACCAAACATCATGATCCACAGAAGAAATTGTGCAGCAAAATGCCTGCTCACTCTCTCCACCTCCACATTGCAAATTGTTTCATCACTCATCATCACGAAAACAAGTACACGCGCACATACATGTTCCCTTGTTACATTAAGCATTACCACAAACAGCAGTTACTACACAATACCTTCTATTATACACTATTACAACACTAGTACACTACTCACTCATTGCACTCGAAGCAAGTCCAAAATACACACTGTAGCTTCTCCTCCCTCCTCCTTAATCCCCTACGGTCTAAGACACCAAAAGTAGTTAATTAATACTAATTGTGAGGCCAACAATAATTATAACAGTAATAATAATGACAACAATAGTAACATATATCATGGTGAGCTTTTGGCATGCTGATCCTATTACCACCATGGTGAGCTTAAACTTTGACATTTTATATGTGAACTTAGTAGTAGTAACTGTGATAAGGTGGCGGCGAGGTGGTGCTGGCGGGCATGTAGCTGTAGTCTTCTTCTGGGGCAGCCGCCGCAGGGGCCGCGGCGGCCGCGGAAAGAGGGGAAGGAGGGGAGAAGACACCGTTCCAGAGGTCGGCGAAGGCGGTGAGGATGACATGGTGATGGCGGGGGGAGTTGAGGGAGATGAAGCGGTGGAGGAGGTCGTTGAGGTCGTCCCACCCGTAGATCTCCTTCTCCACGATCATCTGCATCATGGACTCCTTGAAGGCCACGTACGGCTCCGACGTCTCCTTCACCACCGCCACGCTCTCCCTCGCCACCCTTCCGTCCTCGTCCACGTCCCCCGCCGTAGTTGCCGCGGCCACCGGCTTCTTCTTTCGCCTCCTGCTACTACTCCGTCTCGTCGCCGCAGAAGCCGCCTCCTTGGGACGGACGTCGGACGGCGCCAACGGGGGAGGCGGCGGAGGAGGAAGCGGCGAGCCGGTCGTGGAGGTGGTGCCGGTGGGATCCCAGGAGGAGGAGGTGTTGTAGGTGGTGGTACTGGTGAGACATGATGAGTTGTTGGCGGATTTGGATGGCTTCGCCCTGGAATGGGAGGAAGAGGAGAAGAGGGAAGTGAAGAGCTTCGGAGTGCAGCTGCAGCCCATGTCCACCGCCACTTGGCGGCGAACGTTGAGCTTTCTCCGGCTACAAGAAGACATGTGGAGAGAGAAAGAGAGATGTGGTGGTGGTGGTGGCGTGTTGAGGGAGTTGACGAGAGGAAAGCGCAAAGAGGGAGGGGGAGGTGGCGGTGGTATTAAAAGGCGAGCATGTGAGAAGGGGAGGGCGGGGGTGGAGAGGAGAGTTTAAATGTGATGAGATGAGAGGAATATTTTAATGTGTTTGAAAAATATATTTTTCCATTTTCTAAATTATAAAAGTGGTATATGATAGGTGCATGTCATATGAATCTCAAAAGAGACAACAATAGAAGCTTTTGATCTCTATTGTCTACTATTATATATTGTTTTTATATGATTGTCTCTTATGACAGTAATGGTTAATTTTATAATGTCTGTCTGGGGTTTTGGAAAACTATATATAAACAATTAATTAAATTAGGGCTAATATGAATCTTGGATCTCTGGATCAATCCTTGGGATCGCCACTGCGATAACTATACTTAATTGTGTGTTATTTAATTTGTATTGGGAAACATACATAATACGAGTTAGACTGATCTCTTTGTTAACTGATCATATGATCGAGGTCGTGTAATTAATTATGTGAGTCCCACGGGGGATTACTCGAGTGCATTTGATATGTTAGAAAGGTTAGTTAGTATACTAATCAGGAATAAAAAAATAGTTATATTATTTATTTAGGGATGAAGGAAATTTACTTTTCGAATAGAATTTTAAAATTTAAAAACATCTAAAATTGTTTAAGAAAAAGAACCATTCTTTGGGGAGTCAATTTTTTTCAAATAATTTTTTCGGGCCCCTATTTTAATAAAATACTATTCTAAAAAATATAATAAATTAAATTAATATTATCATATTTAATTTTACAATTAAACATAGGATATAGTATTACAAATTTACAACTATTAAATTAGAGTTAAACTATATAAAAATTTATTATATTAATAATAAAAAATGATTACTTATAACTTAATTATATAAACAAAAATAGACTTCATGAGTCCCTGCGATTTTTTCGAATGGATCCTAATTTAAATGAAATAATTTTGTTCTATTAAAAAATCGTTCTCAATCGTATTCAGTTTCTTTTTTTTTATCTTTTTGGATCGGACAGATTTTTCGGATCGAGTTTTTCCTACACCCCTATTATTGTGCATAGATCATGTGTTGAGATTACATATGTATTAGATCATTTTTTAGGTTACATATGCGCGCATTACATATCACTAGTTGACCCATAAAACTATTCGTTTGAAATTTGAGACATTACATATGTATTAGATCAATTTTTGTAGGAATAAATTTCATGTCAAAGTCATCTGCTGTATCGAAAAAAATGTGGAACTAATATGTAGCTTGGAATTTAATTTTTACTTTTTTTGTTCAATCATAACAAAAATTATATTAATGTAGGTTAACTAAAATGTAATGATCGTTTGGGTTACCAAATGTAAAATCTCCAAGATATCGCAGGGTCAATAGTAGAACTGGAACTTATTTGATTTGATTTGATTCTACAAGCAAATTATACATGGCTAATATTTGCCAGTCGAATTTAATTAAGCAATGTGCAACCAAAGAACTTTGACAGCACTAAACAATCAGTACAATTGGTACTCATCTAATTATGGCTCACATTGTCTTTTTGAAATGTACTTAGTGCTCAATAAGAGAAGATCATACGACCAATATTTTCATAACTGAACTCACTATTGAATTAATTAGACTCTTAATTTGGTTGCAGTTAGACCGATTCCATCGGATTGGGTGATTTTTTTGTTAAAATAGTATTATTTATAATAACTTCAAATTCATAATATATACAACTAATATTATATAATATATGAATTTAACGAAATATTAATATAAAGATATTATTTGCTTATTAAAAGTGTTAAAAAAACAACTTTCAACTTGTACATATTAATAGGTTTTTTAATATGTATTAATTATATTTTATCATAAATCAGTTTATTTCTTCTTATTTTATTTTACTTTTTTTATTTAACACTTTTCTTTTCATTTATATTTTTACTAGCTCTCTCATACTTTATTTTTTAAATATTATTCTATTCCTTTCTTAACATTATTCATTTTTTATACTTAATCATTTCTATTTCCATTTGATTTTGAATGATTGATGTTTTTCCTCAATCTTTACTTACTTTTAACATTTCCTTTTTCCTTTGTTTACTTTCTTATTTTGCTGATTTTTTAAATTTTTTTTTTAATTTGAACCAGGTTTTGTTGAGTTCAGTGTTTTTTTTTTGTCTGATGTTATTTTTAAAATTTTGGTGTTGAACCGAATCTGGACTGGTCCAGGCAAGAAAATAAAATAAAATAAGTCACATATTTCTCATGATACCACTACACATGGAATTGCCGTTGGGTTTGACGATATGATTATATATAAGGATCAGTTGAATCCCTCCAAGAAATGGCAAAAGCATCCAATTCCTAGCGATCGAGTTTAGTTTGGCCGATTGCTAAGGCGACATAGAATGGAACATTTAAATAGCTAAGCAGGCGACATCATACTAATAATTAGATTGGCATGATGACAATTTAAGATTTTGTTCGCGAGCCGAATCCCAACTCTTGGTACCTCCGACTTGCAATGATCATGTTACCCCTAACAAGATTAGGCTTTTCTTTTACTAGACCTGCAATCTTATGTATTGTTGACATGACTCATGAATCCAGATCCGGTTACGTAACTCCGTGTCAAGACAAGATGAATCCAAAAACAAGCAAACAAATTAACGAACCAATCAAATAAAAAAATAATAATAAGTAATTAATTATCACTTTTGTGGTTTTGCATACAAAATATATGAACCATAAGAACAGAAAAAAATATCTTTAAAATAAGGATATATATATATATATATATATATATATATATATATACGAAAAATATGTCTCCATAGCACTTAAATTCTCGAAAGATCCAGCACCTATCAGTCGCAAATCTATAAAGCGATGGTGGATCTGTTTATGTGATTCAAAAATAATTGTGGCCGTTCTTTACAGATTAACGGTGGAGATGAAAAGACGGATTAATAGGATTTCTTTCTCTATCTCCTCCCCCGTCGCGCCTTCTCACGTCCAACAAATCCTCCCGCCACCGGATCCTCTTCGTCGTTCTCCATGCACCCCTCCCCTGTCACCCCTTCTCACGTTCGCCCTTAGAGCTGTCTCGTCGATCTTGTCGAACAAAGACGATCGTGGCGAACACAAATGCGAGCTCTGTCTCACCGATTGCGCCGTCCGAAGAGGATTGCGGACTCGAGGATCGCGAGGGCTGCCGTTTGGTGTAGTGCAAGCTGCAGGCAAATTCGTATATTGTAGCGATCCTAAACCGATGAACACGAGCTGAGATCTTGCCAATCGCAAAGAGGAATTGCCGACCGTGAGTTGAGCTCTGTCCGAAGAGGAATTGCCGAACGTGAGTTGAGATCACGCGCAAGGGCCGCCCTGGCGCCCTTCAGTGAAGACACGCCGCGTACCGTAACGACCCTATACCCCCAACACCTTTGAATGGTAGATCGAACATTCGATGAGAAATCAACGAATCGCTCAGCATCCCTTCAGAGAATGTTTGCTACGTACTATACCCTATACATACATACATTCATATATATATATATATATATATATATATATATATATATATATGCACGCGCGTGTGTTGAGATGTGCTACGTATTCTTTTGTTCCTCATTTTTAATTATGGTGTAGAAGTTATACGATTCCGTGCTACATCATCAAGAATGCAGGGATATATAATTGAGGATCAAGACTTTTCTTTTGTACACGAACTGACATTTATCACAAAAGCTTCAACTGATTGCATACACATAATTTCATTATTTTATAATGCATGGGTCATTCTAGCGTAAAGGCAACAAGGTGCACAACATTTATATCGTAGTTCAGATGAAGTTTTAGAGTAATTTGTTTCGATTAGTGTAGCTTATTTAGAAATGGCCACGTTTAAAGATGTTTTGTGTGAGAGGTCGAGCATACATACATTCGTGTATATATATATATATATATATATATATATATATATATATATATATATATATATATATTGAGATTAGATATTTTGATCTCACTGTTAAATCAGTAGATTTTAATCGTTATAATCATGCATCAACGGTTCAGAACTCATGAGACTAAATAAAAGGTTGAATCTAAATATTTTTTTTCATTTAAACTATGTTCAACTAAGATATTGATCTGGACCATTGATGCATGATTTTAACGATTGAAATTCTCTTATTTGAAGGTGAGATAAAAAATCTTTAATCTCACATTAATTATATATATAGCTTGGCGGCACACAACAATTAATGGTGTTCACTAACTTGCTAAACATAATTTGAGCACGCAATCTTGATTGAAAGTAATGCAATTAGTGTGCAAAAGTTTACGTACATATGCTTCTCCTTTCTATATATACTATAGAACCACGAGCTAAAATAATGATAGGAGATGTGGAAGAAAATATTAGAGGCGGGAGTTTTCCCAATTTCAAATAACTAACAAAAATGTTAAAGAACTAGAAAATTTTAAGTGTAAAAGTATTTTAAAAATCATACTTAAATGAGAGAATCGATATAATATATATATATATGTATGTTAGTATGTTTTTGGGTTGGGTATATATATATACATATTGTGATTGGTAAAAAAAGGTGGTTTTCATATGTTTTTGGGTTGGGTATTTTTTTTATGCAAGAATACGGTGGTGATGTCTGACATCATTTATGTATGTTAGTATGTATAGTAATCATACTATTAATTTTGGGCTTATTTACTATATATTAGAAGACGATTCAACTTCTGCATTTAAGTTATTTATTTTTTTACTCTTATTTAATGAAAATTTATCTCTCAACCTCATTCTATAGACTTGTCATCTAATAGAGAGGTACAAAAATATTTTTTAAAAAAATTGAAAAACATATAAAGAGATTTTTTTTCCTGTATGACCTCAACTCATCCATTTGATCCTTTCCTGAGTTAACAGTCAACACTACATGTGTTGTCAGCTCCTGTCAAGAAGAAGCCTAAAGAGCAACAAAGAGCTGACTCATTTTAATTAATTATGAGCTTAAGTGCTGACACGTAAAAAAAATAACAATAATTCAGATGAATGCCATGTTGCAGAGCTACATATATCCACAGGAATGACTAGTTCCAGGATAACATGGATGGAAGGAATTTCAGATAGCTACAAAATTATTTCTCAAGTCGCAGCAACGAAATTATTTAGAGAAGCTGCAGAGATGGATGCTGCAAGGAATGCCCTACTGTGCATGTACTCTGTGCAGCCTTGTTAAAATGTGAAAGTAACAGAGGAAATTGTTTTTTGTTTCTACTAAACATCATGTTATGCATATGATCAGATCAGTTCTTTAGAATTCTGTCATTCTCTCTCATACACATGTGTAGCAGTGTAGATAGATAGACGTCTCAAGCATGCATCCAACTGCCAGAAGCTGTTCGACCCTCCAAGATTGAATTAAGCATTCTGGCACACTCTCTCTCTCCTCCCTGTGCAGATAGATTCCTTGAAGCCCAGTCAGATCTTTATGCCATGCCATGCAGCTACACCTGATTGGCAGCTATCCAGCACTATTCAGCACTAATGAGGGGTTGTAATTATTGACAGCTAGACATTTAGTACTCGCTACAAAAATTAATTAATGCAAAACTGCAAATAATGGTGACGCAAACCATTAACAGGAATAGTTGCCCACTGGACAAAGTGCTAAATGAGGCCAACGTGCGCATCATTGCAATCATACTAGAGCCAAAGAGGGAGGGAGGGGGAGAGAGAGAGAGAGAGAGAGTCCCACTTGTTACTTTGCTCCAAAGTCCAAATTAAAGTTGTTTTCTACCCAAAATAACTATTTGACAACGCTCTCACTTTAGTCAGAGAATTGCCGATTCTTTTTTCTATTATTTTTTTTTGTGCCTAACCGCTAGCCCTATTGTGGATGATATAAAGTGAAGAATGTAAAGGCTTCAATCTGATTACTTTAATCTCTAAATATTCCAACGTTCAACCTCTTTGCTACTTAAATAAACCAATCTTGCTATTCTCAAAAGATTGGTCCCGAGTCTTTTTAAGGTTGAAAAAAAAATATGCTATCATTTTTTGTTCTCAAATCTCAGTCTATGCTTCTCCTCCAACATTTAAACACTTAATTTAATATTTTTTTCCTTTTTCTTTTTACAAAAGCTTGAAACTCAAGTTTTTAGTCTTTTGTATGTGAAAAAAAATGTGGAGTCTCGGAATGCATTATACATTTGCTTCCATTAGACATGCCGACAGAAAACTAAAGTGTAGATCAAAGTGTTGATGGCTTGAGATTTCATTTCATTAGATAATGGCTACAAGGCCCCCCCACGTACTGCCTGCCTTTTGTCATCAAGTTACAAATGACAGAATGGGCGAATTCTTCACTCTTTGATTAGCTTTCGAATATGCCTGCCATCATTAGAAGAAGAAGATGAAAAGATTAACTTCTTAAAGTTATTATTATTATTATATAAACAAGAACAATTCGCCAAAAGTTTTCGGCACTTTTCTGTGGCTCCTCGAATTTGCACTTTTTATGAGTTCGAACACCGATGGAGAGATTATTAAATCCCACTTTTGTTTTGTTCGTCTACTTGACAGGCTGAAGTTTACAGGAATCAAAATAATTTTCCAAGAATCAAATATATTGATATATTTTTTTTTGTAATGATTTAAGATTTTAGGATTATCGATAAATTATCAAAATTAACAATTTAATGAATAAGAAAATATAAAATCATTTGGTATAATACTAATACAAACCGCTAATAATAGACGATTACTTTTCAGTAAACTTGTGGAATTTTCTAGTTTCACATTGGAATTGGAGAATTCTAGCCACTTGGAAAATTTTGGAGAGAGAGAGAAAGAAGCAGCAAAAAAAACCAGGTTCGTTTGTAATCATCACATCGGGACCTCGATTCCTTCTTTTACGGCCCAACATTTCTAATGAAGCCCAACATCACAATTGTGATTGTGGGAAAGAAAAACAAATTGTGAATGTATCCTTTTAATTTTTCAAGGATTAATTTAATTCGATGTGAGAAAAACAAATACATAAAATATTATTTTTAAATATTTATGATTCTAGTTCTAGAGCTTCATTGTGATTGTTCCCATCTCAGTGATTAGGATCTCTTTGAGATAATTAGTGGTTTGACGAACAAATAGCGATTTAACAAGCGGATAGCAGTTTAAATAGCGGATAGTGGATAACAATTGATGATTAACAGTTAACGATTCATTTAAGATACAATAAACTTAGAATTAGCGGATGAATATAAAATGACATATTTGAACATATAATAAATTATTCAATTCAATTGCTATAAAAATTTAATAAATAAATAATTAATATCTCAATAAAATAAAATAAAATTTCACAAGTAGTTTTTTTATTAAAATATATTTATAATACATTTTATATAGTTCATACATGATCTAAAAATATTAATTATTAAATTAATTTTTATATCCATTTTTAATAAATAAATATTTTTTAATTAATTAAATATGAATATAAAAGGAATAATGTTTAATGATGATAAAATAAAAATAATAAGATAATAAGATAAATTAAAAAGAAATAATATTTTTAAATAAGGATAAAATTGGAAAAAATATGAACATCTAAACGCTAAAAGTTAAACGCAAATAGAAGTAGCTTTTCAATTTTTTCATTTAAAACGTTAAAATCTATTTGATTATGTGTGCAACCAAATAAATAAAATAGAAATAAGGTGTTCTAAAACCTATTTTTGAAAGTTTAAGTATATTATAATAAATATTTAAGATTTTTAGATATGTTTTATTATTTGGAAATTTCTGATTTCGTGTCTAGAATAAATATATATTGGAGCAATTCATATTCAATAAAATAAATAAATATAATCCTAAGATCGGATCCAAAAATTTTATTAACGTACATGTAACGTCCATTCAATAAATAGCTCCGTAAAATCGGGTCAGGTTTTATAACTTCCCACGAAGTCATGTTCTAACATGACTTTTGATTCCTATTTTCGAGAAAATCATCCACAATTTTATTTACAAATTTGTGACACTATTATCAATATATAGGACAAGGGTTGATATAAAAAAAACATCGTGACAAGGAACCTAAGTTGATCGAAAAATTAACTGCGAATCACTTTTGAATTTTTTGTAAACCATGAACTTCCCTCGTTCACCATCTTGTTGGGTGCGAATTTCTTTCAAGTTACAACACTTTTGATGTTGTGGATTTGAATATATTTTATCGCTATCCATTTTCTATGCCTTTATTTGCATGAACGATAAAAAGGAGGGTTGTGTACAGGGTGGGCATGAGAAAACAAAATACTTATAGGGATTTATTTAGAACATTTTTTTAGAGTTTAACCTCAATTGGGACTCTAAATTACTTCTGAGCTAACCTCTATCTTTTTGTTTAATTAAAATTTTGATAATATTAAGAGAATTATTTTTTATTTAACTTAAATTCTTATCTTAATATCATCTCCACTCAATTTTTTGTTATTTATTACAATTCACCTCTATTTAAACACCATTTTTAGAGCAGAGCACAATAGGGTTTGGTCCAAGTCCACCTGGACCCATTCCCAACCTAATTTTTGTCAAGAATAGAAATTTGAGAACTGGTATTGAATTCGGTCCCAGTCAATATCGGAACTTGATCATACTCGAAAAACTAATAAAACTAGGAATGGAATATAAAATTAATTAAATAAATAATTTTATATTAATTTAATTAAATTAGAATTTATGTAAATTAATATATTATTATAATTAATATTATAAGACTCGGATTGGACGTCGACACATTTAAGTCTCCGGATCAGATTGGACCGCTCGAATCGATTAACGTCGGAGTTTGACCAAGCCAAACCGATCGAACCGGTCCGATTGGTCGGTGTAGTCCGATTTAACAACTATAATTACAATTATATTTTAGTTATGTATCGATAATTGAACCGAGAATTGAATGGAGGATTGAACCGAATTCAGGTAAATCATATTAGTATATTTTAAAATTAGACAGGTTTAATATATTATTATAAAATATTTATTTTAATTGGATTGGATCTTGGTCGAGTTTTTTTACGATGAACTCGGTCTCGACTCAGAACCGCCCGAGCTTTCTTAAACATGGAACCAGTCCCAGTATTGGGTTGAAAATTTTTCGTAGAAAGTAGGGTGGATTGAGTCGACCCAGACCGTTCTCATCTCTAACCATTTTTATAATTAATTAATTAAATGTTATTATTATTATCTTATAATGTCTAAAGTAATTAAATATTATTATTTAATCTTGAGGAAGAAACTAAGACACCATATTACATTCAACATAAAAAATGTTGTACCACATGTCAAAAGGAAAAGTACGTACTAAAATAATAACACTAATTATCAAAATGTAAATAGGCTTCGATCTGGCCAATCGAACCGGTCATATCGATGTCCGAAGACCGAAATTGGTCCATGGTACTATTGAGTATTGACAGATCCAAGTATGCCTTTGACCTGGTCAAGTTTTACGAACTTAGGTCCATAAAAGAATCTAATAACCTAAACTAAAACGAAATGGCTTAACATAAGGTACTCAACGGCTTAACTCCTCATCTATTCTTTAGATGGCTTAACCTAGGTTTTCTTTGCTAATGCTGTCTGGCAATCGCACGACCTGTTCGATCATATATCTAATTGGGCAATGATCAGCAACTACCGACCGACGATTGACGACTAGTGATCAAGTAAACAACGGCGACAACAGACAACATCTAGGGAGTTCTATTCTTTGTTTCAAACTTTTAGGCTTAAGCTTTCTTCAAATTTCGGGTTTCCTCTTCGCCAGCAAGATGACAATGATGTAGTGAACCTCCAGCCGGCAATGGCATCTTGGTTGACCTCGACAGGGCACGTCCTAAGAAGGAGATGCGGATCAAATGGAGGAAACATTGAGTGTCATGTTTTTTGTTCCATTCGATTATAAATTTAGTTCTTTTCAGCATAGTGATCGTCTTAAGAATGTGCTTCAACCTTGATTCCCTATGGCATTTCTAGACGGTGAGCACTGATTAGGTATTACAATAAGATTATTACACCATGAATTTTGAGTTGAGATTCCAAGTGTTTTGCAATATGAATAAAATCATATGTGTCGGCATAAAAGCTGTGTATATGTAGCTTATCAATATCTAATTTAGATTGGAAGGCATCTTGCAATCTGCAAGTTGTTCAAATAGTATCCACTGCACCTTTGCCACCACCTGCGCAAGATTGCAAAGGTGGGCACTGGGCAGGACGTGATTCGGGAAACCAAATGAGAGCCACTAAAAACCAGCCAATTGGACACCGCATCCGCGCCACGTGGGCCATCAGGAAACGCTTAAAAATTGGGGCACGTGAAACGCCTATAAGAAGCACACAGAACGCTCTAATTTGCGTTTCCCTACTCCACGTAGGCCGTCCTCCTCGTCCTATCCGCTTCCGCGCCTTATCTCCTGGAAATCAAAATTTGCCAATTTTTTTGCTTAATTTTTGAGCAAAAAATTAAAAAATATAATTTTGATATCCCCAAAAGGTCCTCTCATTTCCTTCCTGTTCTCCGGCGCCATGTGGACCAATTTTTTGTAGCCACCCCCAAAAATGGAAGAAGTCTTCCAATTTTCCACCTCCGGCAGCCTCCGGCGAACGCTGCAAGTCTTTTCCCAAAATGCTCCCCCCGTCGCCGCCTCATGTCCCCGTCTCCGTCTTTCCCTAAGTAGCTCCATCGCTCTCCCCAAGAAGACGGCCTCCATGTTGTCCACCGCCGTGGCCACCCTTCCCATTCTACCCCCGCCGGCGCCTGCTGTCGCGGCCTCCTCTTTCCACGAGAAGCTGCTCTTCCTCGAATCCCTTGGCGTAGACCTGTTCGCCGTCTCCGCCGCCCACCCGCCCCTCTCCGCCGCCCCCCTGGCCCGCCTACGTGCCGCTGTCGACTTCCTCCGCTCCCTTGGATTCTCCTCCGCCGCTGAACTGCGTCGGATACTCGGCATGTGCCCGGAAATCCTCGCCACCGATCCCACCGATCTCGCCGCCGCCGTCGCCTTCCTCCTCCGCGAGGCCGGCGTCCAGGGGTGCGACCTTCGCCGCGTCGTCGCTCGTCGCCCGCGCCTCCTTGTGTCGGACGTCTCCGGGCGGCTCCGCCCCACCCTCTACTTCCTCCAAATGCTCGGAATCGCCTGCGCCGCCCGGCACGCGTCGTTGCTCTCGTGCAGCGTCGAGGAGAAATTCCTCCCGCGACTCGAGTTCCTTGAGGGGGTCGGGTTCTCGCAGCGGGAAGCGCGGAGGATGGCCAGGAGGTTCCCGCAGCTCTTCTGCTATAGCATAGAGGAGAACTTGCGGCCAAAGATGGAATTTTTGCGATCGGAGATGGGGCGGGATCTGGAGGAGCTGAGGGATTTCCCTCAGTACTTCTCCTTCAGCTTGTCCAAGAGGATAAGGCCGCGACATTTGGCGTGCACGGAGAAGGAAGTCTGCTTCCCTCTTCCGGCGTTGCTGAGGCCAAGCGACGAGCAGTTCAATGCGCGTTTGGAGGTCTGCATCAGCTCGACTCCGCCTATGAGGAGATCGCCTTTGTGGCGCGAGGGCCTGAAAGGTGAATAATAATTTGTATTCTGCTATATATGAAGCAGTGCTGCTGATTCTTACTCTTATTAATGGAGTTTTATAAGATTAACTTATCATGATGGAACTCTTCAGTTGTGAATATAGGATCCTATTGTACAATGAGAAATACAAATTTCATTGATATACCCCTGTTACAAATTGATTCAGGATTTTCCTCCAAAACTTCAGTCTTCATCTTGTTGACACTTGAATGGTGTATGACTAGTAAAGCAGAAACAGGGATCAAATTTATTCATAATAGTTCAGGATTGATGACAAAGATTAGTTCACAAACGGGATAGTGATTCAACTAATCATAGTAAAATATTTTGACTACTGGAGGAAATGACATCTTGTTGCGTGGCTCCTGTCAATGCCAGCAAAGAGTCTGACTTTGCGGACTTAGGTTCTTCCCTCCTGCAAGATGGAATGCGAATACAAAATCTATTTATATTGGCTTTCATATTCTACTAGCTTAGGATCAATCAAAAGTTTCTGCATCATTTGCAACACTTTGGTTAAGATCAAAGTTCCAAGGTATCGAAGCTTAATGGCAAAGGCCAAAGCACCCATTCCTTAATGCAGCGAGGCAAAGATGTCTTCAAATAAGTTATGACATTTGATGCAATGATACAATCTCCTTATATTCTTATTATAAAAATATAACACAACTATTAACTGTCAGAAAGGATAGATTGAAATGACAATGTTGTTCGAGATGCAGGCATGCCAAATATTTCAAGTTCAGAATAGAAGAATATTATCACGGGTGATTTTTGAACAAAGCATATACATTACTGTCATGTTTGGATATTTTTAGATTCAATGAAAATGTGTCAGATTTGAAATGCATGCTATGGAAAGATTCAGAGGTTCACGATAGAAAAATACCCAGAGCTTACAGATCATCTTTTACTAACGAATACACTACTTCAGTTCTTCAAAATCTTACTTCATTGCTGTAGATGGTATAAAACAGAATGTGGATGATTCAAGTCGAATGTGTTGGAGGAGAAAGGAAGTCAAATATGTGATATTGGTAAGGTGCAACCAAAAAGAAATGTTATGCTTTAGGCTGTTGATGAATGAATAAGGAGAATTGTCAGTAAGGACTTCGTAGAAGGTTATGCTATTGTAAATTTGTAACATTTTGATATGTACCTTTCTACAAATGTCTATGTTATTTACTGAATGTGCTACATTCTCCTGGAAGCCTATGCTGTTCATGGCTAGTTAGCTTTTTATGATATATATTACCTTACTACCATAGTATATACTCTACTGGAAGATATACCAGTGTACTAAAAATAGGAATATATCTGCAGATTAAGTTGTTTAATACATCTAGACGGGGCTTCTTGAGTTTTCCTCTTTAGCTTGAAATTTCCAAAGTTCAAACTTTGTTTTGTATTGTTTTCTGTTATCATTCTCATGGTACAAGAATAGGTGTGATGCTTTATGTCTTGTGAATATTCCATCTTTTGAAAGGTAGATTGATTGTTTCTGGTTCTGTTTGGAAAAGGTCAATCTATTGGTGCTTCATCATAGTATTTCAAAATTTAATGATGGTGCATTTGAGCAATCAAACTTCCAGTGGTTCAATCCAAATTGAATCGAGTTATTAACCTTTCATCTTTGTTTTATTGTATTATAGTTTTAAGTAGAGAATACAAAAGCTCAAATTTACTGAATTTATGCATCATCCAATCAGCCAAATGCAGCAGGGTATGGTTGCAGTTGCTAAGGGAATAATCTACATAGCTATATGTTACTTCAACCGAAATTTCTACTGCAGATTTTTCATAATCTTTTAGCTGTCAGATGAGCTGAGACACGGTAGGACTCATATTCATTTACTAGCAACACAATTTCTAATCATTGCCTGTGATGAGAGACCCAAATGTCCACTAGAGTGGTCTGTGTGATTGGCTATTTAGTAAACCGTCCAGCAGCTCTAATTTCCTATGAATTCCATTTGTATAATCAAATTTCCTATGAATTCCATTTGCATATAATTGGAGTTTATTAGACCAGCGCATGGACAATGAGTTGAGCTAGAAATTCAGCCTAGCTCAAACCTTTTGATTGATCCTGTTCTTTTTTTTTTCGGCTTCAACTGAAAATAGCCATTTTACCCCTTGAAAATGACCATTGGTGATTTTTGTTGGAAGAGGGAGAAGCTAAATGCTCATATTTATTAAAACGATTATTTTCACTTCAGTTTGTTTATTAATAATACTTATGGGTGAAAGTGATTCGGGTCGGGTGATTTTTACGTTAGAAAAAATTGATTTTTAAATTTTGGATGATTTTTTAGAGTGTAAAAGATTATCCTAAAATTTTTTTCGGATAAAAAAACTAACCTAGACAATCTCAATTTTTTCGAGTTGGGAATCTACTTAAAATAATATATTTTTTAAAAAAACTAATAGACATTAAATACATCACAAACTATGTTTAAAAAAATTAATATTTAACTCTAAGTTTATAAAGAAACTAAACTATCACATAATAATTTAAATAATAGTAAATTTTGTACAAATTTTATTAAAATAGATTAATAAATATCAAATAGAATCGCTCCTCGAAAGTGAGAGGGAAGGGAAGAAAAAAAATAGGTGAAAATTTGATAACTGAAGGAGAAAAAAGTTAAATATTAATTTTACATGATAATTATATCCTTCTAAATAATTATACATTATTTCATATAATTAAATTTTTAATAAAGTTTTCTCCTCTACCCTCAAATTGGGATTGAAAAATTAGTCCTAACAAACAAGACCTAAATAAGCAATTACAAAGATCACGATCAATTGTTGTCCATAGCAGTTGACCTCCTCCTCTTCTTCCTATCTTCCAAACACAGCTTCAAAATCTAGAGGGACATATTACAACATTTGAGAACAATTGGGAGGAAATGTATTGACTTTTCTTTCAAAAAAGCCTAATCATAAATTTATTTCAGATTATAGGCTTATTTCACTATACAATATCTTATACAAAAATGTGGCAAAAATTCTTATAATGTACTAAAGCTAACCTTGTATGAGATTAATGACCCAACACAAGCTGTCTTTGTATCATGCAAGATAATACTCTAATAGTAAAATGTTAAAAGTTCATAATAAAAAAAGTGGACGATGAAAAAGCCTTCGATCGACTCTCTTGGTCGGCCATTGCTTCATTCCTCCAATTTATGAAATATCCATCCAAGTTTAGTAGATGAATTATGGCTATGTTTGAAATCGTCAACTTGTATTTGTAACATAAATAATTTTCACTCTATCTTATTTTGAAGGGTATAATAGTATAAGACAAGGCGATTGTCTCCTTACGTTTTTATCTTTGTTTCTCAAGTGTTTCATCTTTAATCAATCAAGAGGTTTGTAAGTGAATATCAAATCTTCTCTCCATTCAAAATTGTCATATTACTCATGTTTTTATCTGTTGATGACCTGATTCTAACTATCAAATGTCAAACTTTGGAGAAAACTAAAGGAGCTACCGCACTTAGAAGAATGGCAAGGCTTAAAGAGGCCTCGAGAATGGATATTGATCAATTTTTTTCAATTATTTGGGTGCTCCCATTTCATATAAACAATAACAAGGGAATAACATGTTTTTATTGCTGACAGATTTGAAGCTAAACTTTCTAGATGGAAAAGTAAGTCCTTTACATAGGCAGGCAAGAGCATCTTGGTAACGGTAAACAGTATTTTAAAGATCCTATTATTCTTCAACTCAATGAGTCTCTTGAAAAACTATATGGAAGCCTCTTGTGATCTACAAAAGATGGAGCAAAAGAAAATCATCTGATAGGTTGGGGCAATGTCCAACTCTTAAAGCATTATGTAGGTTAGGGATTAAAAATCTAACAACTATTAGAATCACCATTTCCCTAAATGCACCCTGGATTTGCTCAACAATAGGTACAAACTATGAACACTACTAAATACAATTCTTCTTGTCCTTGGATATATTGTATCTTTAGGGGGCCATTCGGTTAGAAGTTATTTTTAAATAGAATAAACTAACGTAAAATGTATTCTTGGAAAAGTAAGTTTATTCTTATTTTGCTTGTATTTGGTTACTAGAGAATATAATTAAAAATATAATATTTTATAAATAAAATATTTTATTATACATAATTTATGTTTTATTGTAATAATAATAATAAGATAATATTACAATAATACATGAATAAATTATAAAAAAATAAAATATGATTGAAAATAGTTTAAAATGTGAGAATATCGACGTTTTGAAGGAATATATATTCTTACTATGAGATTAAAAATAATGATTTTATGAATTTTGAAGTGGTTTATCGATTTTCAACGTTTGACTAAAATATTCCTATTCCATCTCGTGTTTGGGTGTATTCTTGGAATATGACGTTATTCTGCCATTTATTTTTGAAACAAACGCCCCCTAGGTCTCTTGCTAGTTGTTGAAAAACTAACCCTAGAGATACTAGATGCCACCAAATTGGAAATGCACAAGCTTCTTGATAACAAGCCTACTACCATGGTTGAGTGAAATCTTTTGAACTCTTTTTGGACCCCAACAAGCCAAAGTCAACTACTATTTTTAGTTTGCCAATTCTTGGAGTTCTAGTAACTATTGTTGGATCATATCCAATATTGGGTTTAATATGAAAGTAAATTATGCAATTAATTTATTGTCAAAATAAGATAAGACCCAAATAAAAGTGATCAATATATATTGGACATAGTAATTAATATGTTATGATATGGAATATAATGTGAAGAGACGGGTGCATTAAATTTTTATGATGGGTAGAAATTCAATTCACATGAAAGGATGCTTAATATAAATAAAAGGTTATGGTCCCCAAAATACACTTTTGGAGAATTATTGAAAGGTTGTCATCTTCTTGACTTTCCCCATTTGAAAAAAGAAGATAGAGATTTTTGGTGTTGTTAAGGAAGGTCATTCCGTCAAGTTGTTCTTCACCGATCATTAGCGATGGACAATTATAAGCTATTGTATTTATGCATTCAAGTTTCTTAATGGTTTGACATGATTTAAATAGAATTTTATAATTCTGGTTTATTCAATTGGTATCAGAGCCAAAATGTTAAATCATTAGGAAATTATAATTTTGGATTAAAGTTCGGCCGACATGCTTTGCGATCTTTTCTGAAATTTTTTATATACTTTTGTCACAATGCATGTTCATGCAAACATTCGGATGATGCAAGTATAAATTTTTTTGCATTTGTTTTCTTATGGAACATTTAACTTATTTGGACTGATTAAATATGTAAAGGAGATCCAGTATTTTATTTGAAGATATTTTGGTTTGACACGGAAATCATTATACTTAGTTCAAGTACTTCTATAATGGATTAACCATGTGATCTATTGGTAAATATCGCTTTATATTGGCTATTATATAGTTTAATAATGTTGCGGCATTTAACCTTTGCTGAATGATTTATCCATATAGTATTCTGGGAACACATGTTGCATGTTTAATGATTAATATGGAGTAAAGTGTTTTGTTACTCACTGATGTTAGACAGTCACATTTTTCTTACACACATTCACTTTCTTTGTGTAATATCTTCGATGTGTCTATTATTGTTTGAACAAAGGGACATATTGCTTCATTCATGCGTCTTCTTTTGATTTCTTTTTCCCTTACTTTTTCTTTTCTGTTTTCGGACATTAAAGCATAGAAAAAAAGATGAAGTAAAGTTTTTTTTATTTTTTATTTTCCGTTTGATCAGTTTCAAGATCTACGTATATAAACACACATCTATTTTCTTATAGAAAGTTTTGATTTATTCCAACACAGAATTTTATTTTGGATTAAATCTTTAATCATTATGTGTTGGTCTTATGAGATGTTGTACTTTAATTACATGTGCATACGCGGGCATACACTTTCATTTGTTCATAATGTTTACCTATACATGTGAGAGTACACAGTGCTATTTTCAATTATATGATAAAGTTAAGGAGACAATATCTCTTATGTATTACTTTATTATTGTATTTATCAGAAATAAATATGGGTGTGTTATATATTTTGAAATAAATTATTATTGCACAATATGTTATCAAAGTAGCCTCTTTTGTGTAGTATGATTTATTTTAAAATGTAAATAGTGATCTATTTGTTACTAGTCAAATATTAAGTGGCCCAAAGGAAACTTAATATTTGAAATTGTAACATATAGAATTGTGGTAATATTTGTGATAATTATTTGGTGTTACATGTAAGTAATAATTTGGCCCAAAGGAAAATTTATTATTTGACATGTTATTTTATTATTATTATTATCATGATTAAGATATTACTTGCAAGTTAATATTTCTGTCCAAAGACTAAATATTAATGTTGTATCTATATCTTTAGATGGGGTTTGCCCATATTTATATTTTGTTATTGTTTAATGTGGTACTTATATTTATTTTGTTCTCTGTTCAGTTTCTTCATCTGTCACTAATATCAATGCGAGCATCAACTCCATTCCAATGTTAAATGGCACAAATTTTAAGGCATGATGAGAGAGTATTAATATTACTCTTGGAGTCATGGATTTGGACTATGCTTTGAGGATCCCAAAACCCATAGAAATTACTGATGTGAGTACCTCTGATGAAAGGAGGGAGTTGGAGAAGTGAGAACGATCCAATCGTATAAGTCTAATAATAATTAAGTGTGTCATTCCAGAAGCATTCAGGGGCACTATGCTAGAAGATATGGACACAACCAAAGATTTTCTTGAAGCCCTTGAGAAAAGATTTGCTAAGAATGAAAAGGCAGAAACAAGTACACTCTTAGCAAATCTAATCTCAATAAAGTATCAGGGCAAAGGAAATATTAGGAAGTACATCATGGAGATGTCTCATATTGCTTCAAAATTGAAAGCACTCAAGTTGGATTTATCTGAAGACTTGCTTGTGCATCTGGTTCTTTTATCCCTTCCTGTACAATTTGGTTAGTTTAAGGTGAACTATAATTGTCAAAAGGATTCTTGGTCCTTAAATGAGCTCATCTCTCACTATTTTCAGGAGGAGGAAAGATTGAAGCAAGAAAAGACAGAAAGTGCTCACTTGGCTACCACTTCTAAAAAAAAGAAGAAGAGACTCAAAAGGAAAGTTTAAAAAGATGTTGCAGGTGCAGCACCACAAAAGAAGCAACATAAAGAATAAAATAAAAATGGATGCTTCTTCTGTGGTGCAACAAGTCATCAAAAGAAGGAAAGTACCAATTATCATGCTTGGCGTGTAAAGAAATGTACATTTCTTAATTTGGTTTATTCTGAGGTTAATTTAGTTTCAGTACCTAGACACACATGGTGGTTAGATTTCGGTGCAACAACTCATATAAGTGTGTCTATGCAGGGTTGCCTGAATTACCGAAAGTCAAATGATGATGAAAGATACATCTATGTTGGTGATGGCAAGAAAGTTGAAGTTGAAGCAATTGGAAAGTTTAGATTATTATTAAAGTCTGGAACATATTTGGATTTACATGAAACTTTTGTTGTACCGTCTTTTAGACGAAATTTAATTTCTATTTCTGTATTGGACAAATTTGATTATTCTTATTCATTTGGAAATGGAAAATTCAGTTTGTTTCATGATTCAAAATTAATTGGTTCTAGTTCTTTATCTTATTGTGATAATTTTTACTTACTTATTTCTATTGCTTCATATCATGAAACTCTGCATACTACTCGATGCATTAAGAGAAAGTTAACTAATGATGATTCAGCTATGCTATGGCACAAGAGATTGGGTCACATCTCCAAAAGGAGAATAGAAAGACTTGTGTCAAATGAAATTCTCAATCCCTTATATTTTTCAGCATTCAACATTTGTGTTAATTGTATCAAAGGGAAACAAACCAATAAAAAAGGATTAGGAGCCAACAAGACTACAGATCTTTTGAAACTTATACATACAGATATTTGTGGACCATTTCCTTCAGCTACATGGAATGATCAACGATATTTTATAAGTTTCATAGATGACTATTCTATATATGGCTATCTATATCTTATTCATAAAAAGTCACAGTCACTAGACGTGTTCAAAAATTTTAAAGCTGAAGTTGAGAATTAACTTAGCAAAAGGATTAAAGCTGTCTGATCAGATCGTGGTGGTGAATACTATGGTTGATACGATGATTCAGGAGAACAACGTCTAGGACCTTTTGCTAAATTCCTATAAGAATACGGTATCGTCCCACAATATACCATGTTAGGTTCTCCTAGCATGAATGGTATAGCTGAAAAATGAAATAGAACACTTAAAGATATGATGAGGAGCATGATTTGTCATTCTACCTTACCAGAATCACTCTGGGGAGAAGCACTTAAGACTGCGGCATATATTCTGAACAGAGTTTCAACAAAAGCAACAACAAAGACTCCATATGAGATTTGGACTAGTAAAAAGCCTAATTTAAATCATTTTCATATATGGGGATGTCCAGTTGAGGCTAGGCCTTATAGGACAAATGAGAGAAAATCGGACTCTAAAATAATCAGTTGCTATTTTGTTGGATATTTCGAAAGGTCCAAGGGGTATAAGTTTTATGATCCCATGAGCAAATTAATTTTTTATACGAGTAATGTTCAGTTCTTTGAGGATGTTGAGTTTGAGGGAGGAGATAATATTAGGAACATTATCTTTGAGGAGGAATCAATTGAGATTCATGTTGACATTACTCAAGAATTTATTTCTGATAATGAGAATGTCAATATTCAAGATAATGTTGCACAATCTCCTATATTGAATATTATTTCAAAAGAACAAACTCTACAACCTCAAGAACAATTATCATTAAGAAGATCTACTAGAGAGAGGAGAAATGCAGTGCCACATGATTACATTGTGATATCCAAGAACATGAGTTTGATATTGGTATAATGAAGGATGATCCATTCAACCTCCGCCAAGCTTTGGAAAGTCTTAAATCTCAAGAGTGGATTGATGTCATGAATGAGAAAATGAAGTCCATGTATGACAACAAAGTTTGGGATCTCGTCCCATTGCCCGAAGGTGTGAAACCCGTTGGTTCTAAATGGTTATTTAAAACTAAAAGGAATTGTCGCACAAGACTTTACACAAAAGGAAGGCATCGATTATTAAGAGACCTTCTTTTCGGTTTCATCGAAGGACTCTTTAAGAACTATAATGGCATTAGTGGCTCATTTTGATCTTGAGTTACATCAGATGAATATAAAGACAACATTTCTTAATGGTGACATTGATGAAACGATTTATATGGTGCAATCAGAATATTTTGTATCTAGTAATACAAAGTCTATTGCTTGTAAATTAAAAAATTCCATCTATGGACTTAAGCAAACGCCTCGACAATGGTATCACAAATTTCATGAAGTTATCATCTCATTTGGTTTTGAGATGAACTTAGCAGATAATTGTGTATATCATAAATTTTGTGGGAGTAAGCATATTTTCTTGATTTTATATGTGGATGACATATTACTTGCCACAAATGATACATGATTATTGCATGAAACCAAGAGTTTTTTATAAGTCATTTTGAGATGAAAGATCTTGGTGATGCATCTTTTGTGTTGGGAATCCAGATATATCGAGATCGTGCTCGAGGAATCCTAAGATTATCCCAAAAATCCTATATCGAGAAAATCCTAAAGAGATGTGATATGCAAGATTGCAAACCAGGTAGTACCCCTATATCTAAAGGAGATAAGTTTAGTCTCGAACAGTGTCTTAAGAATTATTTTGGAAAATTGAAAATGCAGAAGATTCCTTATGCATTAGCAGTAGGAAGTCTTATGTATACTCAAATTTGTACGCGTCCGGATATTGCGTACATTACTAGGGTATTAGGCAGATATCTAAGTAATTCAGGAATGGATCATTGGAAAGAAGTCAAAAGGGTCTTGCGATATTTACAAAGGATAAAAGACCACATGTTGACATATCGAAGAACAAATTAGTTTGAAATCATTGGATATTTAGACTCCGATTTTGCTAGATGCCAAGATAGCATGAAGTCGACATCGGGCTACATTTACTTGTTTGCCGGGGGTGCTATAACATGGAAGAGTGTTAAACAAGACACTATTGCATCTTCCACCATGGAAGCAGAATTTATCGCATGTTATGAGGCATCTAATCATGGAATTTGGCTGCAAAATTTTGTCACGGGACTGCGCATAATAAATGGTATTGAAAGACCGTTGAAATTATTTTGTGACAATAAGTCAGCAGTTGCATATTCCAATAATAACAAGAGCTCATCAAAATCCCGGCACATCAATATCAAATTTCTTGTTGTTAAAGAAAGAGTGAGAAAAAAGTTGTTGTTTGTTTAGCATATTGGGACAAACTCTATGATTGCAGATCCGCTTACAAAGGGATTGTCACCCAAGGTGTTTCTCGAGCACACCGTTAGTATGGGTGTCATTTTGGTTCAGGATGTTTAGTTTCAGTGAGAGTTTGTAATTATAAATGCTCATGTTGTGAACATTTTGTTTTGTTACTTTCAACATATATACAGTTTAGTTTTCTTTTATGTTCACTCTTTTATTTAAGTTTGATCTCAATTTAAGTGGACCAGTTGAAAGTAGACATGTATGATCACATTGCATGTAACTTTCATGCTTCACATCCATATTATGATCTTATCATTGATCATATTGATATATGTGACCATTGTCGAGTTAAGTTGCGGTGATTACGACAAATACTACTTTGATCCTATATTGATATATCGATGAATAAGATTGATTTTTGAATTATGATTTTGATAATAAAGCTGGACTCACTTTGGTACTTATGGTGTATAATTATATGGTTTCATATATAACCCAAGTGGGAGATTGTTGGATCATATCCAATATTGAGTTTAATAGGAAAGTAAATTATGCAATTAATTTATTGTCAAAATAAGATAAGACCCAAATAAAAGTGATCAATATATATTGAGCATAGTAATTGATATATTATGATATGGAATATAATGTGAAGAGACCAAAGGGTGCATTGAATTTTTATGATGAGTAGAAATTCAATTCACATGAAAGGATACTTAATATAAATAAAGGGTTATGGTCCCCAAAACACACTTCTGAAGAATTATTGAAATGTTGTCATTTTTTTGGCTTTCCCCATTTGAGAAAAGAATATAGAGATTCTTGGTATTGTTAAGGAAGATCATTCCGTCAAGTTGTTCTTCACCGATCATTAACGATGAACAATTGTAAGCTATTATATTTATGCATTCAAGTTTCTTAATAATTTGACATGATTTAAATAGAATTTTATAATTCTGATTCCTTCATCTATTGGAATGAATTCTTCTTGACTCAACTTTAAGAAAAAAAACTTTTATCACTCTTCTCATACTGCGTATAGGATATTTGGAATGTGAAAAATAATTCTCACTTTAACTCCAATAAGAAAATCAACACTCTAGTATATATGTACTGAATAGCTTTCATGAACACCAAACTAGTCACACACTATCGTAATATTCTCATAATATATATGGCAGCGAAAAAGTAACCAGCAGAATATCATAATATTCTCGGAATATAGTCAAAGTGAATTAAGAATAAAGCGGTCAAACCTTGATTTCTTAAAAATCATTTTGAAAATGATGAAACTACTAATTTTAATAAAAAAATGAGAACATGTCTATTTTTTCAAAATTGATGAATACATATGCTCCTTTTTTCAATCGTAATTTATTTTTATTATTTATTCATGTCTTATTATATTATTATTTATTATTTTTAAAAGTAATAATAAATATCAAATATTTATAATAAAATATTTAATTATAAAATATTAAATTTTTATTTCTATTAAAATA
Organism: Pontederia crassipes; assembly: GCA_030549335.1. Classification (NCBI taxonomy): domain Eukaryota; kingdom Viridiplantae; phylum Streptophyta; class Magnoliopsida; order Commelinales; family Pontederiaceae; genus Pontederia; species Pontederia crassipes. The sequence goes on from CM060190.1 coordinate 47,606,636, forward strand.
AATAGAAAATAAAATAAGAATATAAGAAATAATATTATATTCTTTTAAATAAAATTTTTTATTCTCTAAAACATATTCTTCCTTCCAAACGGCCTATGGATCTATATTAGTTTGAATTCAAATGGGTCTTAGTAGACCGAGGGCAAGGGGTCATAGGCTTTGTACTTCGGTACGCTGATAGATCCTTCATTTTTAAGGTGCACTATGGCGTGACTTTGACACCACTCTGAAAAATTGAAAATTGAGATTTGGCCTCTCAAATGTGGTATAGATAGCTTTGATGTCAATCTGACTCTAAGAAACTTATCTATGCAATTAACAAGAAGACAAAGCCACTAAGATGTATAAAATAATATTTTGAAGGATATTATATGAACATGTTCTGGCAATGGATTTTTTATCTGCCCTATGAATAAATTTTGGTTCAATAATTAATTTATTGGACAACATTTGCATTGTCAATTCTAATTCGGTTAATATAATATAGAAGTTTACTAAGACCGTGTTTGAAAACACTAGAACTTCAAAGTTCTAATTCTCAGAACCAACATGAAGTGACCAAAAAATTATATGTTGACGTTCGGTGAAGTTCTAGTGCGACGAAGAAAAATTTTGTTGATTTAATGTGTCATGAGTTACGAGGCGAGAGTGAAAGTTTGAGAACTTTTAAAGCTCTGGGCGTGTATAAGAACTTTTTTCAGCACAAATGGCGTTGATGGAACTTAACTTTCGATGGAGCCCACCCAAAAAATGGCCGTGTTTAACAAAATTTGGACAAATTTTTGCCCAAGTTCTTGTATCAAACACAACCTAAAAAAACGTTTAAAAAAGTTGAGGATTATATTTGATGTTCGTTGCTTATCTTTTTTTTTAAATAATAAAATTTCTCTTTGAAATATTTATTCTAAAAAATACTAATTAAGAAAGTTTTAAAATTATTTATCAGCAAGACATATCCAAAATTTAAATTTACAATAGAGGCAAGAGAATTTGAATTCATGGCCACGATATGTATAAAATTTGAATTCACCTGCTATTGTTAAGTACATGACGTGAGGTAATCTTATCGAATTAGTTGGGATCGATGATGAGTCGATTTGTGGATAGTGCTTATAATCATTAACGTCGCATGATTAAATCGTTGGCACCACTTTTTACACATCGAAAATTGACAAAAAAAAAGTTAGTATATCTTTATAAGATTAATCAAACACCTTCTTACCACTTGAGTGGATGAACACAACTTTTATTCTAGGTAAACAAGTTCCTTTGATAATTAAATTTGATTGCTTTAGATGAAATGGTCGAAGAGTTGGGTTAACACATGGCTGGTGATAAGTTTGAGCCCCGGGGGCAAATTAAAAAAAAAACTCACTTGAAGAAATTTATGAAAAAAAAATTCAATTAAAGTTGACGAGGCAAATATTTGCGTCATCGTCGGAATGAATGAAACCACGTGCATTCATTCATCCACTGCGAGCTTCCAAAAATTAGTTTGAGAATGTGGTCCTTGTTTCTTCCCCTCTTTGCTGGCTTGAGGATGACTCCCCAGTCCCCACACTTTTAGATAGGGTGTAAATAAAAACCTATCAATCGAAAAAAATTAATCAAATAAAAAAAATTAATTAGAAAATTTTAAAATATGAATGCCAACTAAAAATTAGGTCGATCTTTTAGAATAATTAAAATCACCCGTCTAAATTAAAATTCCTTGCAAAAAAATCGAAGAGGCTCCATCCGAATCAAATATTTTTTTAAAATTATTAAATTATTATGTCAATTTTTAAATAATATTTTATAATGTTACCTTTTCGCTTATTCATATTTATTACAATAAGCATATTATTTACTCATTATCACACATTTGAACTTGAATATGATTAAGTTATTAATTTATTTTTAGAAACTTTGGACAAAATTAACTAGAATATTTTCAATTATAATTTAATATGTTATTTTGTTTTGTTTACATTAAATAGTTAAACTTAGAGTTAAGTTTTATTTTTTAAAACATCTATGTGATATCAGTGTTGTCAGACGCGGCCCGGTCCGACCGGTCGGATCGATTGGACCGGTGTCCGGACACTGAAACGGCCCACGGGTCGTTCAAAATCCAACCGCGGAGTTGACCCGCTTTGATCCGATCAAAATCCGGGCTCAACCGGCCGATCCGGTGGATTTGGTCGATCCGGCCGGGTCAAATTGAAAAATATAAAAAAATTAAAATGTATAAGAAATATTAAAATTTTTTAGAATATCATATATATATATATTTCAATATTCTTCTTTATCACAAAAATAAAATCTCATTAATATCTTTATTTTTTTTATAATTACTCACAAGATTTTTTATTTAGAAAATATTCAATTGATGATTTAATTTATGCTGACTTTATTATATTATTGATCTGAATTATTTTATTATATTACATGATATTTTTGCTAAATAATATCTTACATATTAATAATTTTCTAATAGTCACTTGAACTTATTTTATTTTTTATTAATTTATATTATCCGGTCCGACCATTCGGTTCGACCCGGTCCAACCGGTCCGACCTGACCCGTTAGACAATCCGGGTCGATGGCCGGGTCGGGTCTTACAACATTGTGTGATATATTTAATGTTTGTAATTTTTAAAAAAAATATTTTAAAATAGGTTCCTAATTCGAAAAAATTGAGACCGTCTAGGTCGAATTTTTTTCTCCGAAAAAATTTAGGATGATGTTTATGCATTAAAAATCCACCCGAAATTTTAAGATCATTTTTTTTCCATCAAAAAAACCATCAACCACTTTCATACCTACTTTTAGACCTTCCTTTTTAATTTCACTATTTTAATCTCTCAATTTTGTCATTGCCATTATGATGTTGTTTAGACATAAGACTAATATCTGATATCATATGTTATTCTTGAATTAATTCCTTAAATCATTCAATCTTAATGTATCAACTTAGAGTAGAACATTCTTAAATTATACCACAATTTTCACTTTAATTCAATTTTGTTAACTTTTTTATTTTTCTTATTTATTTACGAATAGACTAAACAACCCTTTTATGAATTGCCTTCTTTTTTTAATATTTAAATAAAACAAAATAATAATAAATAAGAAAAACAAGACTAAATACCATTTTTTAGTTTTTTTTATTTTTAATATTATTTATATTATATTTTAAACATTACAAAAATAAAACTCACGAAAGAATAATTTAGTCTTGCAATAAATACAAAAATTAGAAAAATTAATAGAATCATATAGATGAACTAAAGTGAAACATCCTACTATAGGTTAATATATTAGGATTAGACATAAAAACTACTATAATATAAAGAATTAATCCTTTATTCTTAGCACATTACATATACTAAATATCTCTATCTATCTATACATATATATAGTCAATAATTTTATTTTATAATTGAATCGATTGACTTGAGTGAGTAATAAATGTGCAAAACCATTGTTCATCATAATTTTTTGTTCTTGTGGAAAGATGATCTTTTTAATTCCTTCAATAAAAAACTATGCCTATTCAGTTAATTTTATTTTCGCTTTCACGTTTGTCACGGCACCACAATAATACCAATGAACAGTTATTGATTTCGTTTTCTGCAAATTTTCTTACTAATATGATTGTATGAACTAATAAATCTTGTATTCCATATGCATTTTTTTCGCTTTTCTGACTCTTTAATTAGGATGATTGTCTATACTATTATTTTAGTTCTTTTTAATTCTTGGAGCTCTATAATAGTTGGGTGCTTTTTAATTCATAACATTCTTCCTATTAATTATTAAATCAAATATTTATTTTCTAATATTAAATAATAATAGTGTATAATAGTTCAATTTCTTATCTGGTTAGTCATGTCTATTATTTTTAGGGCAACAAAAGTAAAGAAGAGGACAACAAAAAGTCATGCGGTGCACACATATATATATATATATATATATATATATATATATATATATATATATATATGGGTCACTAGGTCATCATAAACAGAAAAATGTAACTATTTATTTTCTTAAAACTCATATCTACCTTTTTGAGGAATTATTTGATGACTAAGATTCCATTATATATCCATGTCCGTTGCTACTTATAGCCGTTAAAACAACCGTTATAGGGGCATCTCTAATTTGTTGAACAAACTTTTTGAACGAAAAGGACATTGCAAGTAAAATGCACTTTGAGTGCGGGGCGTTCGATTCGTTTCTTGACAACAAACCAAATAAATAGTTGTATTTTTTTTTCTGTTTTGTATATATTTTCTCTTATATAAGCTACATTTCTTCGAAACGTCTCTCTAAAACACACACAGAAAAATCAGCTCAATATAAGCTATATTTTCTCTTTTTTTTATTTAAGCTATTCAGTTTGGAAAATCTGATTTGCTAGCATGATTATTTATTATATATTTCCTATTAGTTTTTTATTTTGAAAAATAGTAGTCGTTTCATCCATTATGATACTATTATTATTATCATCATCATTAGCCAACCACGAACCCAAACCATGTGCCACATCACGCACCCTGGTTCGCGCCAAATCAACACCCATCGATCCAAACGATATCTAGCCGAGCTGTTTGATTCGGCTTCCGACACCGCGGATCCCATGCCTCTCCCGAACCAATGATCTCTCGCCACGTAGGACGACATACCTAATGACCCATGTGTGTGTATATATACACAAGTATATAAATTGGTCAGAGTTTAATAATAATTCACAAGGCCCCGACCCGCAGCAGCCCACACCGCGTCCAGTCTTCCAAGTTCCAAAGCCTATCGACGCGACGCGCGCCCGCGCGAACCGAAGCAAAGAATACTTCGACTCTCGACCACACGGCGGCGGACGCAAATGGCGCCGCCGTTGCGCCTCAACTTCCAGTTCTTCCTAATCCTCCTCCTCCCACTGCTGCTGCCGCTCACCGGAGCCCCCTCAGCCGTCTCGTCTCCGGTCACCCTCTCCCTCCGCCGCCTCCCTCTCGCGTTTCCTCCTCGCCCTGCGGCGGACGACGCCGACCCATCCCTCCACCACATCGCAGCGCTCGCCTCCGCGTCCGCTCTCCGCGCGTCCCTGCTCAAGTCCGCGGCCGCTCGTCGTCGCCCTCCGCCCTCGAGCTCCCCTCTCTTCCCGCACTCCTACGGCGGGTACTCCTTCACCGTCGCCTTCGGCTCCCCGCCGCAGCCCCTCCCTCTCCTCCTCGACACCGGTAGCCACCTCACCTGGCTCCCTTGCACGTCTTCCTACCAATGCCGCCGCTGCGCCTCCTCTCAGGACGCACCCATCATTCCATTCCTCCCCAAGTCATCCAACTCCTCTCGCCTTGTTGGATGCCATAACTCCAAGTGCCTGTGGATCCATTCGCCGGACTTCGTCGCCGCTCGCTGTCCAGTCGACTCCCAGTGCTCGTCGAATTCCACCGTCAATGCTACTTCTTGCAGCCCCAAGGCGTGCCCTCCTTACGCTCTCCTCTACGGCTCCGGCTCCACCGCCGGCCTCCTCCTCCTCGAGACGCTGTCCTTGCCCAATCGCACCGCGACCAACTTCACCGTTGGATGCTCCGTCTTCTCCGACAGCCAGCCCGCCGGTGGCATTGCCGCATTCGGCCGCAGCGCTCCCTCCATCCCGTCCCAGCTCGGCCTCCGCCGCTTCTCGTACTGCCTCATCTCCCGCCGCTTCGACGATGAAGCCGCAGAGAGCGGCTCCGTCGTCCTCGACCCTCCAAAGGAGGACTCCTCCGATGGCCTCAGCTTCGCGCCCTTCCTCAGAAATCCCGCCGGAGACGGTGTGTTCTCCGTATACTACTACGTCGGCCTCAACAAGATCACCGTCGGAGGCAAGAAGGTCCGGCTTCCGAGCTCCGCGCTCGCCCCGGGCGCCGATGGCAACGGCGGGGCCATCGTGGACTCCGGGACGACGTTCACCTACATGTCTCCGGAGGTTTTCGATCCGGTGGCGACGGCGCTCGTGGACAGGGTCTCCGGGCGGTACAACCGGTCGGCGGCCATGGAGCAGCATACGGGCCTGCGGCCGTGCTTCGCCCTGCCGCCTGGGGACAAGAAGGTGGAGCTACCGGAGCTCGCGCTCCACTTCAAGGGAGGGGCGGAGATGCAGCTGCCTTTGGAGAACTACTTCGTCTTTGCCGGGCCGGGGAAGTCCGCCGTTTGCCTGACCATCGTCTCAGACACCGGAGGCGACGACGCCGATGCTGCCGGCGCCGGCGCAGGTGGAGATGGCCCAGCGATCATACTGGGTAGCTTCCAGCAGCAGGACTACTACGTGGTCTACGACTTGGAGAGGGAGCGCTTGGGGTTCCGGCGACAGTCGTGCCTCCGGTCTTAGCTTTCGTCGTTCCGGCGAGCGACGTGGTGTGATTAACTGCTATACTACTACTACTCTCTTTCCATTAGTTTAACAGAGTAAACTCTCAGTTCATTAACTCTCTAATCATTTGTCATTAATTTGTGCATTTGTTTGCCAATAAGATAAAGCCTGTTAGCGTGATTAGTGGCCATCGGATGTGAAATGGACGGACGAGAATGAGCAAGTGGGGGAGTAGAGGTGGCTTTTAATATGGGCCATTCGTTGGCTTTCGGTTGGATAAAGTTGCCCCCTTTTTGGATGCTTTTATGCACGATGTTTTCTTAAGGAGCTCTCTACTTTATGGAGGAACAATCGGCCACCTTTTGCATTGCAATCCTCTGTTTCTAACTTTCGCTTTTTCATAGCCTATAAAGGGAAGCAATTAATCCACAATCGATTTGTATCATGATTAGCAAATCGGTGGGAAGCAAATATGTTATCTACAACAAATATCAAAGTGATGGTGGAATCTACATTCTTATTACATGTATGTATAAGCAAATGATAATTGGAGTACGGTGAGTAAAGTGAGGTGTGAAGTGGGTGCTGCGTTGTGAAGATGATAGATTGATGAGAGCATTATACTTGCAATCTTGCATGGGATGTGTGGGTGGTGGTGGTGTGGGTTGGGAGGTGGTGGAGTTGGATGGGTGGAGGTCGAAGTGGGGATGAGGTGGGGATGAGATCAGGCGTCCCAGAGAACAAAATAGCTGTACAATAGATATGAAATTTCGGATGGGCCGCACGAATCGGCACGTCGTCGGAACGAGGGAAAATTATCTCCAAATCCTCTTTCGGGAATCGGAACGAGGAGTTGTCCCCACCCGCGGGCTCCGAATCTTCATACTCCAAAGAATAAGTAAGTGTACAAAATAGTCCCACATTGATAGTAATAGCAAAGTGAGAGTAAATGGATAAGTATAAATAAATGAGGAGATTAATGTGTCAATATTGAATGTTTATGGAGAAAGTCTATCTTTGAATATTTTTCAAATTCATAATAATAATTTTTATCAAATTATCTCTTAATAAAAAAATTAACAAAAAATTTGACTGAACCAAAAAATACGGTTCAACCCATTTTTTTCCTGTTTTAACCGATTTTGACTGATTTTTTATTAGTTCGATTCGGTTTAATCCGATCCAAATTAGGGTCGGGCCGTGGGGTCCGAGATTCCCGCAAAGATCAGAGGATAAAATTTTCCTCGGACCGAGGATTCGAATCAGAATCAAGGGCGGGGGGCCAGTCGATGGGGTCGGGGCGGGGGGAGTCTCTCGCCCCGAACAGGATTGGGTGCCACTCCTACTCGGCACGAACATGGCCCGTGCACGAAAACACGAGTCGTGTCATGCCATTCTGTGTCGGATCATCCTTTCGCATTGTGAACATGACATGACTCGGGCACGATGAATACGGATTCGGCACGACACGGCCCGTTTTGACATGAACACGGACCACGCATGATGCATAACATGGTCCGTGCTAAAATCACACGACCTGTGTTATTTCGATTTGACAATGCGATCACGGGCCGATGATCACAGACGCGTTATGAGTACAACACGGGCCGTGTTTAAAACAACCCTTCCGTCACTTATAAAATATGGCCGAACATCCCCTTTCTTCATCACTCCCCTCATCTCTCTCATACTCTCGTCACGTTCTCTCTCTCAATCTCTTCTCCTCTCCTCGTCTTCTCCATCCACTGATCCATTCCCTCCCTTTCTTTCTCAATTTTATATTCTCTCATTGAATAATTAAGATATCATTTTTACAATAGTCATTCTTAAATTTATTTCGAGTGATACTATTTTTTCTTTTGAAATTGATCTAAATAGCGTCTGTTGTGAATATGATATCATGATTACTCAATGAGAGTATGAATTTAAAGTTTGAGCTTTAAAGGATATTTTTGGTTTAATTCTAACTTTAATACTAAGTTGTATATAGTAAATTACTATATAAGTTAAGTTATAATTTATAAGATAGTTAAGTACTAATTTACTTAGTATAATTTCATTTAGTTATAACATAGTAATATAGTATACTATATACTATTATACTATATAGTATCTTAGTTATAAGATAGTTAAATACTAATATACTTAGTATAACCTAGTTATAACTTAGTATATAGTAATTAGTAAATCAGTACTTAACTATCTATACTAGTATACTAATATTCTAATACTACTGATATATATATGTATATATATATATTAAATACTTACCAATTATTCATTTTACAAATTTATTTACTTAATAATTATAAATTAATGACTTAATGTATTTGAAAACTTAACTATATAATTATTTATTTAATAATTAAAATAATCACTACTCACTATGTCATATATTATAGAATAATTAATAATACTAATTATATTATATAATAATTTAACAAGTAAATTAAAATTTAAAAATTCAAATTGGAAGGCAAAAAAAAGGGCCGTCCGGCCCGGTCAAGCCGGGTCCAGACCGGTTGGAGTTCAAAATTGATCGTGTGACACGATACGACCCGTTTTCAAAATGAACTGTGTTGATACGACACGACTCGCGGTACGATCAAATACGAGTTGACCGACCTGAACACGATCCGACACGACTTATTTGTCCATTTCTACTGTACATGCGAGTGCCCATGACACACCAAGTCCCACCGCTCTATCTTATCTTCATGTATTCGGTAATATTTGAATTGGACATGGAAAAGTCTCCGATTCAAATTAAATCAATAGTATTGAAACAATATAATTTAAATGAGATATATTTCATCAAATTAATTATCTAACATTTGTTATTAAGTTTTAATCGTAAGATAAGATCTTGTTCTATATTTTAAATTAATACAGAATAAGCTTTTTAGTCTAAAGACTCAGAAAAAAGACGAATTTATAATGAGATACCTCCGCGCGTGAGTGGCAAATGAGTACAAAATAACTAGTATTAAATGAGAAGGAACAAAAAAAAATCACAGGAATAGTCCCACATGGATAGCATATATTATAAACAGGGTGAGAGCAAAGTATTAAAAGAGAGGCTCGTCATTGTCCGAACCGGGTGGGTCAAATAAGTTTTAAGTTGAAATCTTTTTAAGTTGAAATCTTTTTACACGATCCGTTAACTTGAGTTAGAATTAAATTTTAAAATGAGTGGAAAATTTGCTGAAAGAGAAGATTTTTAATCTCCCAACCGCTTTTAAATTAATTTACTTCTAAGAAATTTAACATTATATCTTCCTTGGTTGATTATTTTAGCCCTATATCAATTTTCCTCCATTGCCTCCACATTTTCCAAATATGTTATATATTTAATAATTTAAGCTTCTGTTGTTTTCTTATTTACTATTTTGGGTCGATGTATATTGAGAGCTATCGTTATTTGATTGCTTCCAATGCATATGCAAAACATTAAAAATTAGGTTATATCCTAATTGTAATCCTCACTCGGATCAATAGCAATTCCGACCAATGGATAAGTATGGGATGCATATATGCTTTCCACTTATATTTATAGAATTTATAGAATATGATGCATAGAAAATAGAAATAACAAATATATGACATAATCGGGTCTCCATAAAAAAAATTCTAAAGGAAAAGAACTCGACAAAGAATTCCGAGTGTTTTGTTTAAATACACCAAGAGGACACTTTGCAATGTGTTTTTTTATTATTCACAAGATTTTAAATTTTCATTATGCCTTTTTTTTTCCTTACTCCCTTTTAGCATGGACAACGGTAAAGTCAATTAATTTTGGACCTTCACAAGGAAAAAAAATTGATGACTCTTTCTAAAAGTAAAAAACTACAGGACACTATCATAAAGGTCGCGGTTAGATGATGAATATGTGTGAGTTGGCAATTTGGCATAATTCGATTAAAGATGAAACCAATGTTATTATAACCAGACCGGACCGGCCGGTCCGGCCGGTTCAACCACGACCCGTGAGGTAATCCGGTTCAAACTGACCATAAAAATCGGAAAATACATTGGACCGATTTGGACCAGATCGAACCGTTAAGAACCGGCGAACCGGTGTAAACCCGGTCATATGTAATTTTGGTTTTAATGGACATTTGGTTAAAATCCAATGGCAATATTGGAAGAAAATTTAAAACTTTTAAAAAGTCTAAACCTAAAAAATACTATGGCGGCCACAAAACAAAAAAAAAACGAAGTCTTTTCATTTTTGGCCGATCATCTGCCATCGAAGCGGCGACCGTTCTGTAGCCTTCATCCGTCGGCATTGTTCGTCACCCTGTTCGGCAGCATCCCAACCTGCACGACTTCGGCTGTTCGGCAAGTCCACTAGCAGTCTAGCATCCATCTTTCGGTATATTAATATTGCATATCAGGTTTTGAGGTAGTAGTAATTTGGCTGCAGACGGAGAATTTGACGTGCAACTGCAAGCTCTTGGACAGGAGCCATGGAGCCGTGTGGGCGGCATCACCACCGCCAAGTGGACTTTCAACCTCAACCTGCATGACGTAGTACTAGTATCCTTATGTTTTTTTTCTATTTTGCATGAACGGATGATAACCATGCACATATTTGCAGGCTTTTGAAGAGCGGCCAGTGCCTTCCGAAGAGCACAACTGAAGCCTAGAAGAATCTTTCTCTCTTCAGCATTCACAAATTTTCTGAAATAAAATCAGGTAGAGGAAGCTTCGCGTATTAAACATCTCATTAACAAGATTGATATTTTGTCTAATGTTTCATCCACTGAACATTTATAAATTATTTATGTCTTTACAAAAACTTTAAAAACTTCGAGATGGTGAAATATGAATTGTTAAATAATTATAGCATAACTCTTGTTTATCATGTCCAGTAATAAAAAATGCATGATTTTTTTACAAAATGTAGTTCAAATAAATTAGACTTTGAGGGAGAGAGAGAACATGTAAAGGTACGTTAGAGTTAGAGACTTAGAGTTGGATAGTTTATTATGCTGTAGACTTAGTGTCAACATCTCCCAATTGCAATGCATTTACCGATTTACGTAATTACATGTTATAAAGCATCAAGTTGGATGGGCCATGCATGACTTATTTTATTTATATGGATGTGCTTATATAGTAATTATTAATTGCTTTCATTACTGTGAAAATTAGATTCTATTGATGTGGATGTGCTTATATAGTAATTATTATTTAGTTTACTCAGTGCTTATTTTTTACATTATTGATTAGTTGCTTTTAATTTTATATGATTTATTTCAATATTTAATTATATATAGATGCAATAATTAATATTCAATGTAATTAATTAGATATTATTTTTCATTCTTTATAACATTCAATTAATTTTCTATTGCATATTACAGAGAAACATGGCTTCAGAAGAACCACCTTCAACGCAGAATTCTACAACCCCTATATTGGACCATTCAGTTAGACAGAAAAAAGATATAGCATGAAAATATGTTAGTGAGGCAACAAATACAAGGGGAAGAAAGATATTATTATATTGTTTTTGTCAAAAACAAGTTGCAGGTGGAGGTATCAATAAAATGAAGCAACATTTAGCTGGGATAAAGGGAAATATTGATCCTTGTAAAAAGGTTCCTGCTGAAGTCAAATTTGAGATAAAAAACACATTAGATGTCATATCACAGAAAAATAAAGACAGAAAAGGATTAATTGAAGACCTTGCTTCAAATGAAACTCATGAAGCTCTTGATTCTCAGCCTCATAGTACCGCTACAGGAAAAAGAAAGGCTTCTGAAATTGAGTCATATTTTCAAGCTAGTGCAAGTGATCCTTCGCAGCCTAGTATCAAAGCATGCATGCAAAGTAAGGATAAATGGAAGAATACTGACTTGTCAATTGCAAGGTGGTTTTATGATGCTTGCATTCCCTTTAATGCTTGTAATTCACCTTATTTTCATGTTGCTATTGATAATATTGTTAGTATGGGACATGGATATAAGCCTCCATCTTTTCATGCATTACGTGTAAATTTATTACATGATATTAAGCTTCAAGTGAGGTTGCTAATTGATTCCTTCAGAAATACTTGGAGTGAAACATGCTGCACTATAATAGGAGATGGGTGGACAGATCAAAGACAAAGGCCTCTAATTAATTTTTTGGTTTATTGTTCGAAAGGAATTTCTTTTATCAAGTCAGTTGATGTTTCTGATATTTGTACTAATGCTGAAAATTTGTGCAATTTTTTTAGTGAAATTGTTGAATGGGTTGGTCCTCGAAATGTGGTTCATATGGTTATAGACAAAGGCGTAAATTACAAAGCTGCAGGTAATAAACTTATGGAGAAATATCCTTTTAGTTTTTGGTCACCTTGTGCTGCTCACTGTGTTAATTTAATACTAAAAGATGTTGACGAGATGCCTACTGTGGAAAGCTTAGCAGTCCTTACTTCTTAAGTGACTGTATTTGTATACAATCACAAGGTGATTCTAAATTGGCTAAGAAAGGTAGAAGGTTGGCGGGAAATAATTCGTCCAGGTGCAACTCGCTTTGCAACTACATTTATTGCTTTACATAGTTTGCATCAACATAAAGATGATTTACAAGCTTTAGTGATCAGTGCTGATTTCAAAAAAAATTTGAAAGAGAAGAAAGGTAAAGAAGTAAAGCAAATTGTGTTGGATGAAAATTTTTGAAATAATTGCTTATTAATTGTCAAGGTTATGACTCCACTGATACGTTTGTTGCGAATTTGTGATATTGATGTCAAGCCATCTCTGAGTTATATTTATGAAGGAATGTATAGAGCACGTTCATGAATTATGGCTATATTTAAGAATAAGAAAAATTTGTACAAGCCATATATTGACATTATAGATAAGAGGTGGGATCGTATGTTGCGTCAAGATCTTCATGCAGTTGCGTATTATCTTAATCCTGCTATTCAGTATGATCAATCATCTTTTTGCCAGCAGTCTGATGTAATACACATCTATATTGGATGAGATAAAAATTTTTCGAGAACGTGGAATGAGTTTTTCTCGTCCTGAAGCTTTGGCATCTAGTAAAATTGCTCAACTAGGTAAATTCTAGTCTCATTATTCTCTTACTAATATATGTATTTTTTTAACATAAAAGTTTGTGATAATAACTACTTTGTTTTTCTTTTCATATTCAATGAAGATGAATGATGGCGAATATTTGGTCACGATGTTCCAAATTTGCAAAAAATAGCAATAAGAATCCTTGGCCAAACTGCTTCTTCTTCTGGATGCGAACGAAATTGGAATGCGTTTGAACGTATTCATACTAAAAAGCGAAATAGATTGGAGCATGAAAGATTAAATGATCTTGTTTATGTTCATTACAATTTGAGGTTGAAAGGAATGCAAGTATTCTTTTTTAGTATAATTTTAGTTCTATATTATATAATGCACCAAAATATTTATGTTAATTATTTATGATTCTTAGGATGTCAATGTTCAAAAAATCATATGATCCAATTGATATCGAATCAATAGACAAAACATAATTTTGGATTATGGAAAGAGAAGAAAAAGAAGGGGAGCTTGATTATGATGAACTTGATAATATAGTTCAAGAAGAAATTCCAAAAGATGCTGAATAGTCAATTATCCAAGGTTTGTTTTATTTTATCGTACCAATATTAGTTTCATTATCATTATGTTCATATTATAATATTCATTTTATAGAGGAAATTTAAAGTTGTGCTATTTTTATTTTGTAGATATTGAAGACTACGAGTTGGATCCAATAGAATCTCAAGATGAAGATGAAAATAATGATGATGAAGATGATTGAGATGCTATTGATAAATATTAAATTATATATTTTGAAAATTTTGATTAACTTTGAAACTTGTTTGGTATTTATTTAGTTTATGATATCATGGTGGTTTGAATTAATTTAATGATTAATATATGAAATGTTTAGAACTTATTGTCACTTGATATTAGTGAGTATATTTAGATTGATATTGATTTTAAATCATAAATTTATGACTTATGAATAAATTGAAATACTGATTATTTATTATCAATAATAAATTATAATATATTATTAAAAATCTAGTTCAATCGAGTCGAACCCGATTGAACCGATCCAATCACGACCCAATTAACACACCGATTCAATGGTCGATCCGGTTATAATAATATTGGATGAAACGATCAACTTTTGGAATAATGAGCTAGCGAAGATTCAGAGGACTTTTTTTGTCTATATTCCTTTCTTTCGACAAGATGATGGAGGAGGAGAATAAGAAGAAGAGTAAGAGGGCCAACTCTTTTGTTAATTGTTTGCGCACTCAGCTCCACCGTAGTGCGGCGCCCTTTCGCGGCAGGTGGAAAAAGGGCCGAAAGGTCTGCGTTTATTGTCGTCTTTGTTTGTGATTTCATTACCTTTAAACTTTCCAAGCAACTTAATCAAAGGTTATTAGAGTAAAACATTCAAAAATAGGAGTAATTAGCATTAGTTACATGCCATGAGAAGGCATCATATTTATACATAACTCCACGCCAAATATCGAATTTAATTTTCAAAAGTTATTATGTGAACTTGGTGACCGTGCTATCAGCCCCCTTTTCCAAATTTTAACCCAACTCCGGTGTTTCTTTATTTTTTTCCTTTCTGGGTCATTTCTCGTGATCACGTTGAATAGATTAGCTGGTTCTCATCACGTATGTATGTGTCTATAAAGAGCAAATTCCAAGCAGTTATTGTAATTGAATAATAA
Source organism: Pontederia crassipes (assembly GCA_030549335.1). Lineage (NCBI taxonomy): Eukaryota > Viridiplantae > Streptophyta > Magnoliopsida > Commelinales > Pontederiaceae > Pontederia > Pontederia crassipes. The sequence goes on from CM060190.1 coordinate 47,621,708, forward strand.
ATAGGTATTATCATTGAAATTATCAGTGTTTTGAGTAGTATTTAAGTACATCATTATGTAGAAAAACATATCAGTTAATTTAATTGAATAATAAAAATGAAATATCTTAAGCAAGTAGTTTTAAAAGAAGAGATTATATAGTGACGAGTAGAAAAAACAAGAAGAATACAATAATAAAAATAAATGCAAATAATTTTTAAACGTCTCATCATCACATTAATAAAACGTTTATAAAAGATAGAATAAATTTTTATTTCTTTTGGTCGGGGGCCGCGCGAACGCGTTCCCCCTCTGCCACAAATTACGACGTCCATTCTCCCTCTTGGGGAGATGGTGGCCCAGCGCTCCCACGAGGTGCAATGCGGGCCACTGGCCCAGGCCACAGGCCTTCTTGATCGCCCGTAGACCCCCCGTCCAGGTAAGTATGGATTTCTGATGGCGCTCCGGGCCTTCTTCTACCCGCTCCTGACTCCCCACTTATTCCTCCTCCTCGATGTGGGACTAATGAAGCTCCAAAAGCTAGCAGTTTACACTGGAATGATCCCCCCCTCCTACTCGCCGCCCCCATTAGCCTTTAGGATTCCTGCGACGTGTTTCTTTTCTCTATTGTGGTAATTGCCTTCTTGTTTTCTGTTGATCGACAAGAGCAGTTCAACAGTTAAGCGTGCAACAGAATGACTTCTCATTCGCTAGGGACACTACCGCATGGCATATTATTTTCAAGTCAATATATGAATGGATCTGTGTGCGATGAAAGTTTTAGCAAACTATGCCTCCCGTTATTTATTCAACCATGGCGGCAGGGCGTTGATTAAAGGAGGGTTCTTATTTTCTTTGCAGACAGACACACAGATAAGATGGGTTCTCCTTTCTGATTACCGACACATTTTATTTGGATACGGTTTTTGCTTTGGGATAAGATATCACTTGCAAGTTTAGCTGTAAGTGATCTGTATCCATGCATCATCACCAATTAGACCAGTATTCTCACGTTCATCACCTGTTCTGCTATTTATGTATTGTTCTGAATCGCTATGCCAACAAGATTTTAGTTTAGCTTTAGGAATCTTCCTGTCACGATCGATTTCATTGTGAAAGATGCATAAATTTTTACTTCAATTCGAATTTCTTGAAGACAGCACCACTTCCATGGCTTTATTTGGTTCTGGTTCATGATGTCTTACACTCACCAGGCTGTCATGTCCCCAGTGAGGGATCACTGCTTGTTAGAGCTGAACTTGATAATTCAGCACACAATTCATGTAGCATGACATGTAAATTTACTTATAATCTTTTATGAGAAAAAGTTGCTTCTTTCCATACTGATAATTATGGGTTGATCAAAGTATTATCCTTAAAGCACTTAATGCAACACACTGCTTTGAATTATTCTTTTTAGGGGGGGAGACTTTGCGTCAAAAAGAGGACCATAAAAGAAACAATTGTGGTATGCTAAAAAAAATGGTTCAATCTGAAGATTTAATAGGCATCTTGGAGAGCATTTTGTTTTTCTTCTTTCCTTCAGGTTCTTTCTTCAGGTCACCTTTGCAATAAACATGAGAGTCCTGTATGCCCAAAGCAAAAGAAACTAATTAAGAAAAGGCAATTGCTGGATTTTTCTAAGAACGTTTGTGGCTGTTTCATCATCTTCTTCCAAGAACTTTTGTGGGCATAACTAACAGGGTGTAAGCAGAGTGCCTTTAAGTTTCTAGTTATCATAGTACACTTTTGAATTGGTGCTTTTGACTGTTGACTGAAGCCTTTTATTTTCCAAATTATGCTTTCTAAGCCTGTATATGAAATGCTATGTTCACTAGTGATGTTGAACACATATCAAGGAATAAATTTGGTCCAAAGAGAGATTTCAGAATGGGGTTCTTGCACCGACTATTTAATGCTGATCTTTAATTCAATTTAAAGTCAGCAAGTTCATCTTTATGCCCTTGGCATCATGATTCTGGATTGTGGACCTAAACCCAATCATTATCAAATATTTCTTATGCAGAAAATATTGCTTGTTATTACCATATTGAAAGTGAACTTGTAATTGATGCATCAACAAATTCTTATTACAATATGCACATTTTCTTCTATATGCAGAGACTATTGCTTACGTTGCTTTGAATTGCTCGGTATTATTATGTTATCTTTTGGAATAAAAAGAAACGCCGGAAACAACATTGAATTGTTGTGTTACCTAACATATTAAAAATGCCGATGAGTTGGGAACAAGGGTGTGCGTAGTGATGCACCCCACTCGGAGATGGTCATGAGTTCGAATTCCACGAGTGAAGCGTATGTAATTTTTTATTTTCAATTTTTAATTCTTTTGCACTAAGTCTATAACCTTTCTATGTACCGAAAAAAATGCCAATGAGTTAAACTCAAATTCAACTCAAATCAATTTTGATCGAATTAAGTTGGTCAGGTTGAGGGTAACAACATTATCAAATTCAATCTAACCCGTAAACCAACGGGTGCATTTGAATGAGTGCGACCATCACCAACGTATTTCTACTAATAAATTTAATATTAATCAAATCCTTTTAAAAGCAAGAATCTAATATTTTCCAGCATTCAAAATAATTTTCATAGACACATCTTTTTTATATATTTTAATTTTAGATTAACTTAGGCTTTAAATCTCTTAAAATTAAATAAATTCCGTTTAACTTTAAAGACAAAATGAAATGATTGGATCACGGGACGACCGGGAATGAGAAACTAAAATTCACACCTGGACCGAAGATCTAACCCAACCATGAAAATCCAAATTGGTGTAATTGAGATTGAGTCAATTATATAATTATATAACTTTGTTTTATTGTGGAGATGTGGATCCTCTTTTCTTTTTTCCTTAAATGAGACTGCCTAAGAGGAATAATTCTATTTTGTTTTATGGAACATAATCATATCTGTACGCGGAGGAGTGAGGAAGATAGAGGTTATGCATGACATTATAATGCAATTGATTTCAACACTTTTATGCTTCAAAACTTTTCTACGGACCATAGATGTGTGTGTGGAGAAATTAAAACTCTTTAACTTGATTAACGACGAGTTAATATCTCATAATAATCGTTCTTAATAAGAACTTAGATGATAACATGTGGCTTGTTAATTATACATCATTACTTTGGAACATATATAGATGTTCCCTGCTTCCCTTTGAAGAACGATAGCTTCTTTCATTCTCTTTTGTGTAACCTTATCTAATCCAAATCCTTATTAACGGAATATCACGTGCACTAAAAATTTGCAAAAGTTATATATTATGCGAAATTATTTGTTATGTCTAAGAAAGTTATAAAAAGTTGAATGATAACATTTTAATTATAGAATTAGGATTAGGAATACAAGTTAGTCAAGAGTTGTGTAATTTTCCATGCTAAAGCAAGCAGCTTGACATGAGCAGGGTCGGAAAGATATTCTCACATAAACCCCATCATTTTATAAAATTTTCGTATTTAAGATTTATAAGTTATGCTCTTATTTTTTAGGACAACATTTTTTTAAATCACATAAGAAGTAACGCAAAATAAAAAAACTCAATTACAGATAATATAAGCCCCAATTTGATCGTTCAAAATGTCCAATAGACTACATGGATGCACTTAATAGATTAATTTTATTCAAAGACTTTGGGGCGTTTTTTTTTTGAATAAACAACAGAATATTATGATATTTTCAAAATATAAGTAAACATCATGTAGAAGAAACATAAATCAATCAAACTTCGATTTTTAAAAATCATGTTGAAAAAATATGAAACTGCTACTTTTACCCACCATACATGTATTCTTTCGAAACAAACGAATATAGATATTCTTATCTTTTGATATATTTTTCAATCTTATTTTATTTTTTATTCATGTATTATTATATTATTATTATTTTATTATAATACTATTTGATATTAACTATTCATAATAAAATATTTTACATATAAAATATTATATTTTTAAGTTATATTCTTAATGAAAGAAAATAAGAATATACTTACTTTTTAAAAGCATACGATATTACATTAGTTTATTTCATTAAAAAAAATTCTTCAATCAAACAGTCCAAAAATTGTTTTTCTTTTGGCAACCGTTATTCGAAAATAGTTTTAAATAATATTAAGTTCAAATGGCCATTTCAAACTTATTTTCGTTTTACTTTTAATCACGTCTATAAATAGTACTGAGAGATTGTGCTCAGACGATGTCTATGTTTTGATGGGCTCGATATGCCTAAATGATGGTCTCGATATGCCTAAATGATGTGCTATTTTCAATGTGATGTGATGCATATCAGAATTTCATCTCAACTTACATACTAAGATTGCGTTTGGCAGTACGAAAAATTTGAAATGTTCCGATTGTTCTGTCAAACGCAGCACGTGACGTTTGACGAGAACTTTTTTTAACTTACGTCGCATTCTTTGACTTTTTTTTTTAATTTTATTTATTTTTTAATTATTTTATAATATATGCATATATAATATAGAATAAATTAATACATTATTATAACATAATTTAGGAATATTATAACATAATTTATTAAATGGTATTAATTAAAAATTATAAAATAATTAGCTCTAATAATTAATAAATATTTTATTAATTAAACTATTCAATTTTTTTAAAAAAAATTGTATTATATTTAGATCTTAAAATAAACATAAATTATAATATTAATAATATTTAAAAATTTAATCAAAATAAATAAAAATAATATTAATAATATAATGATTTACATAAATTATAATATTAATAACATATTCTTATTTACTATAATTTTATACCTCATAAAATAATAAATTATATTCTTAGTTCTCCTTTTTTATCCAAACACTCACTAAAACTTATCCATCACATCAACTTTTTAAATCCTCATAATTACACTTTTTCATCCAAACACCAACCCAAACTTTTCTATCAAATCTATTAGTTCTCAAGAACTAATGTTCTACTAATATTCCCGTACCAAACGCAGCCTAAGAACATTATTTTGGTACAGGAACAGTGAGAAAATATTAGTTCTCAAGAACTAATTGATTTAATAGAAAAGTTTGACTTGATGTTTGGATGAAAAAGTGTAATGATAAGGATTTAAAAAATTGATGTAATGAATAAATTTTAGTAGGTGTTTGGATAAAAAAGAAGAAGCAAGAATATAATTTATTATTTTATGAAGTATAAAATTATAATAAATAAGAATATGTTATTAATATTATAATTTAAGTAAATCATTATATTATTAATATTATTTTTATTTATTTTGATTAAATCTTTTAAATATTATTAATATTATAATTTACGTACATTTTATGATACAAATATAATATATTTTTTAAAATAATTGAATAGTTTAATTAATAAAATTTTTATTAATTATTAGAACTAATTATTTTATAATTTTTAATTAATAACATTTAATAAATTATTTTATAATATCCCTAATAATATATTAATATATTCTAAATTATATAACCCCAATATTATAAAATAATTAAAAAATAGACGAAATTTGAAAAAAAAGTCAAAGAAGACGGTTGAAATGATATGAAATTGAAAAAAAAGAACTTTCGACAAGAGCTTTCGGCCAGAACATTTGGCCAAATATTCCGGCCGAAGTCACGTGATGTTCCCGTCACCCCATGCGTTTGGGAATTTTTTGCAAAGTTATCGCAAAAATTTCCCAACGCACCCCATGATAGAGTAATTTTATTTGATGGGAGAAAACAAAAACTCTAGAATGTTCAATCCTCTAGGAAGTTTATATTCTTATACAAAAATCTTTAAAACAAAAGCATGATTGTGACTTGTGAAGCCTTTGAAGCTAACTTTTAAACTTGTAAGTTTAAGACTTTTTTAGTTAAAGAAAATTATTAATTATATTGCCATAAGTTTTCATAGAATTTAGAATCCTAAATTGTACTTGAAAAATATATTTTAAAAATTGTGTAAAAATAAGATATTGAAGTAGGATCATCCTTCACAAAACAATCATCTCGACCTCATACGACGGATGACATTGGGCCCTTTGTCAAAATATTATAAAATGTCTTATAAGCTTAGCCAAATAGACCATTTGCCATAAGCGAGCATTTGATACGAGAATAAGTAGCTACTACTTCTATTTATATGCTATAAAACTTAAGCTTCATCTGAATCCTAGACTAAAACACAAATAAAAAACTAGATAGAAGTTGTAGCTTCTGTTTTGATATTTGTTGCAATTTGAACAGCTAATAGTAGGGCAGTGATTCCATTAGAAAATGACGATTAACGAGTAATTTTTAGTGATCAATCAATATAAGTGTTTAGCAAATGAAGCGTTTGAATTATTTGACTTGTGTTAAATGATTCAAATGGATATATGCCATTTGTTTAATATTTCATTTGTTATTTATATTACAATTCAAAGAAAATTTCTTCTTGTCTAATAATTAACTCTTTTAAGATTAAAAATGCATAATAATACTTTTTTATTAAAATTTGATTAATAGTAATGCCGAGACGAGATGGAACTGAAATAATTATCATAAATACTCATTAGATGTCTAATAAGATTTAGAGGGTACGCTTGAAAATAATTTTCATGCACTAACACTTAGAAGGCTGGATGATGATGCCTCGAATGATTCAAGACCGGATTTTTATTTTCATTTCTGTGTTAATTATGTTAACCAAACTTGATTAGTTAAATATCATTTTGTACGGAACAAGGCAATTTGAATATTATCATCTTTATCTCAACTTCTCTCATCAAAAGCAACAGTGTACCTTAGTCCTAGTGGGTTAATGTTTAGAACTAATCACTTGTTAGTCCTATCTTTATTCTTCTATGATATCTTTTGTTGATATGCGCTATTTTTTTCCCCTGATTGGTACCAGCAACCATCATAACAGGCACAAATACGAGGAATTCAACAAGTTGTGTACATGCTATCCGCCAAAGAAGAAATGGCCTTTAGACGCCAATTTACCTCCCTCTCAAGGAAGGCACACATCTGTACTGCCTCACGAACTTTTCTCACATTCCTCAAACTAAAAAAAGCAGACAGCTCAAGTTGAGAGAGAGAGAGAAAGAAAAATGAAAGACCAAGGGAAGAGAAGGATAAAAGAGACAGCTACATCCAATAAGTGCATTATGGTCGGTTCTACACTACTTGCACCGCCCCTCTTCTTACATGCTCTCTTTTTCTCTCTCCCTCCCGCACCCGCACTCCCCCTCTCCCAATTCATCAATTCATAACATACAGCATAAGTGACATACAAATTGGAGCAAACTCTTCATCTTGTTCAGCAGGAGCTTTGAGGAGATGAGAACAGGAGGATGCACACTGATGCAGCAAGCCCTGAATCCAGATGCAGCAGCCGTAGTGAAGCAGGCCGTGGTCCTCGCCCAGCAGCGAGGCCACGCGCAAGTTACGCCGCTCCACGTGGCCAACACCATGCTCTCCTCCTCCGCCGGCCTCCTGCGCGCCGCCTGCCTCAAGTCACGCACTCACCCTCTACAGTGCAAGGCCCTAGAGCTGTGCTTCAACGTCGCCCTGAACCGCCTCCCCACGGCATCGTCCTCCTCCGGTGCATTGCTGGGCGCCCAGTACCAGATGACACGGCACGTCCACAGCCCGACCCTCTCGAACGCCCTCGTGGCCGCCTTCAAGAGGGCGCAGGCCCACCAGCGCCGGGGATCCGCTGAGAGCCAGCAGCAGCCGCTTCTCGCGGTGAAGATAGAGCTGGAACAGCTCGTGATATCGATCCTGGACGACCCAAGCGTCAGCAGAGTCATGAGAGAGGCCGGCTTCTCGAGCACCCAGGTGAAGACCAACATAGAGAAAGCTGTGTCCAAGGAAGAAGAAGGCAGTGAGCTGACCATAAGCAATGCGAAGAAAGCGATGTCTCCTTTGAGTGATATAAAAGTTGAGGACGTTCAACGTGTTGTGGAAGCCATGGCGAGTGGAAGGAAGAGAAGCATTGTCGTCATAGGGGAGAACTTGGCAGCTTGTGAGGCAATCTTTAAAAGGGTGGTCGACAAAGTGGAGAATGGGGATGTCCCGGAGACCATGAGAGCCGTCCAGTTCAGAAACCTGTCTCTGTCGTCCTTCGAGGGCTTGACGAGGGAGGAGGTGGAGCAGAGGCTCCGGGATCTGAGGTGCTTTGTGAAGGCCACCAGAAAGGTGGCCGTCTATCTGGGAGACCTGAAGTATGCTGATGATCAGCACAGGCGTAGTTGTGGCAAGTTGACGCATGGGTCTCCCTTGGAGCACGCCATTGTGGAGCTTGGAAAGATGGCATCAGGTGCAGCTGATCATGAAGATGCGTCTGGCTCCGGTGGAGGCTTTTGGCTGATGGGAATCGCTACTCAAGAGACTTATATTAAGTGCAGGTCTGGGCATCCTTCTCTCGAAAGCTTCTGGGGCATCCATGCTGTTTCTGTTGCTCATAGCTGCTTGGAGCTGAGACTTAACAGTGACAGGTACTATGTTACATGCCCACCAATCAGTGATGATTGTTTTAACAGGATGATTCGAAGAACACGCTACTCATTAATCTATGATTCTATATATATGTTCTCATCATAGAGTAGCATTTGAATAATTGCTGTTCTCGTAAGACAGGCACTCGCAAGTGATTGCCTATTCATATCAATGCTGACACTTATTTAATAGCACATATGTTCATTTCAGTGCACCCTCAAGCCTGTGGAGAAGCAAGAGACCATGTATACAGTCTCAATATTGGTCACTAGAACTAGAAGAAACCAGAAACAGTACTGCGGGTTTAAGCCACTGCTCGGCAACATCAACTTTGCCTTTATGGCTTCAACAAAATAAAGAGGGTGACAGAAGCGCGGCGAACAATGGTCAGGTGTGTATGATTCCTGTCTTCTCTTCATGTTTCTCTGATTACAACGACGAATGGATGTACATGTCAGTTCAGCTAAAAAATACTATCAGACGATAAGTGCATATATCGGTGATTAAGTCCGTCTTTCTGTCTGAACACAGAGTTTCCTCCAACTTCAGGACCTGTGCAAGAACAGGGATGCCACTTTCGGCTCAACCAGCAAGAACTTTTATCAGTGTGACCATAAAACCCTAGATTTCTTTCCCTTCTCGGCATCTTCTTCCGTGACGAACCGGAAAACTCCTCGTTGGCAAGTTGCAGCAGTTCCGCGACACCCTTGCATTGACCAACATTGTTTCTGGTCATCTGGCACAGCAGAATGCGGACGTTCTTCTACATCCAACACAAAGGATAGCGGGAAGCAAACGTCGCCAGGTAGACCGTCCAAGGCTGCAGGTTACAAGGTCGTGATTAATTCCTCCACCATTGACGCCATGGAAATCGAATATGTTCCCAAGTTCAAGGAGTTGAACACCGAGAACGTGAGGATACTGTGCAGTGCATTTGAGGAAAAGGTTCCATGGCAGAAGGAGATCATCCCTGAAATCGCGAGCACCATCCTGCGGCGCAGGGCGGGGATGCTAAGAAGGAAAAACGAGTCAAGACCCAAATGCAGCAAGGAAGAAACGTGGCTGCTCTTTTTGGGCAATGATCTAAAAGGAAAGCAGAAAATTGCCAGAGAGATAGCAAACCTTGTGTTCGGATCCTACAGTAATTACCTTTCACTTGGCCCAGCACCAGCTGCACTGCTTCAAAGAGACGACCGTGCTCAGATGGAACAGTGCAGACAGTACAACACCAACTGCAACTACTTCCAGAGATTTGCTGACGCCATCGGCAAGAACTCGCACTGCGTTGTGTTCATGGAGTTGGACACAGTGAACAACGAGTTGCGGCTGGACATCAAGGCGGCAACCGAGAGCAGCAGGATACGCGGCGCCTGCGGGCAGGAGGTCAACATAGGCGACGCGATCGTAGTATTAAGCTGCGAAAGCTTGGAGAGGGGATCAAGAGGAACTGGAAGCAATCCAGTAGAGCAGGAATTATTGGATGTTGTGTCTGCTGACCAGGAGATCAAGTATGGACTGCATGGAAAGGATTCTGAGACATTTGTGTTGGATCTTAACATCTCTGCCCGAGATGCAGCTGCGGAGGACCGGTCGCCCGACGGCGTGGAGACGTCTGAATTGGTTGATGGGATTTTCTTCTTCAAATCTCCAGACACTTTCCATATATAAAAAAATATATTTTTTTTGTTTTTTAAGCAAAAGAAAGAAAACAAAAGAAAATTCTTGTATAATATGACTGATATATAGCTACTCGCTCACGAAGCATGTAATTGCCCTAGTATGCTTTCTGTATTCCTAGTGATCAAAACCAAGTTTGGTAATCAGACCAAAAATGAAACATATAGTACATTTCCCTACTCGTCAATTATCATGATTAAATCCCGGAATTACTACTGTGAAAACGTTTATTTGGATCATTTTTTCCTGTCACAATTTTGTTTAAATCTTTATGCACCAAATCGAACTACTGAAGAGCCTGGCATACTTAAACGCATATGAAAAAAAGAAACATAGTAACCAAATGACCTTAAGAATAACCAATAACTCTTGCTAGATTAGTGGAAATCTTCAATTGTCATTATAATCTATCAACTTGTTGTCATTCTATTGATATAGTGTTCAATTTTTCATTTTAAAGTACTACTCCCGCCTCCTCATTGACACCTAATTAACGAAACGTTAGAATAATAGCTATGTTCAAAATTTTGCTTTTCACAATATAATAATAATTTGAATATTTTTTATTCCGTTATCACTTGAGAATTTCATTTAGTTTCAGCAGGTCAATGGGAAATGGAATATGTAGTGTCTGTTTTTATTCAACACAAAAGCCGTCTATATACGTACTGTAACATAGTATGATCATTGTTATCATTAAAGAGATGACTATTACTCTTATCGAAACAAAAAAAGAGATGGCTATTACAATTATAAAAAATTTCTGTTGGAACATTTCATGATTTAAAATAATTTTATCGAATTAATTGAGCATAAATCTAACATTCTAACTTATTAAATTAATTGGGCTAGACGATGAGCATGTACGTACGAGTCGGGAGCCCAAATTGCAGCTCCATTTTTACTTCATATATTGTTACCGGGTTGAGAATATTATTATGTATATTGCTTAAAGTCTCTTCTGTAAAAAAATAGGGTACCCGATGGCAACTTAATTATAAGCAGATCATGTGAGATGTGACAGACACATGGGGGCCAGAAAGAGAGACATGGCTGCAAAGTTAAAACGCAGAACATAGCAAATATGGAAAAGAATCGCCATGTTAATTTAGTAGAGGGGCCAAGGCATCATTAGAACATGAGAACTTTGCACAAAGAGATGCCACTTTAAGACTCAAAAGCACAAATCTTCGCTTGGACACACCAAATTGGGGGTCAGGCACTACGTTTCATATGTTCCAGTTTGTGAAAAGGGAAACCCTTTTTCTTCTTTCTTGTTCTTAGTTTTTTTTTTCATTCTTTTTTCTTAATTAATTAATTAAATTAGCTCCTTATGCTTTTAGGTTCCACACAAGCCATCTTTAATCAATCGATGATGAAAAGAAGAAAAGATTGCGGCAAACAAAGATGAAGAGCATCCTGCACTTTAAGATCACAAAGTTTGGTGCTTTAGAATCCTTAAAAGAAAATAGTGAGCCAACAACTCAGTGCGAGGTGTCTCCATTTGCAAGTAAGGTACCTGCCATGTGTAGTTTTTTTCTTAAAAAATAATTGCAATATAATAATTCAATATATATAATTGTGTATTTTTATTATGAATATTACATTTATGCATAATATATATATGAATATTAATGTGACACCCCACAAATTGGACGCACTATGCGACCGACCTGATCGTGCATCAACGACGATCCTTCACGCGACTTCCTCCTCCTCTATCTCATGCGTGCGTCTTCCTCCTTCCCTGGTGCACCCATTGGTCGGCAGGGTCATTCCCTTGATAAGCGTCAGTCGAGAGAAGATGGGCGTCGCTGGCTCTTATGCCCGTCCCTGCACATGACCTCATCAATGGATCCCATTCGTTGTCGTCCAAATGAGAGCTCATCGCACCAAACTTTTTATGTGCACTTGGTCTGGCACTACAAGAAAAATCACTCTTTCCCACAGTTTCAGCCGGGGAAAAAATGAAAAAACCGTCGCAAACATCAGTTTCCGACGGGAGACAACCGTTGAAAAAGTGCTAATCGCAAATTTTTTTCGACTGTTCTGCTAGCGCCATCGAAAGTTTCCGCGGCCGTAACCGAGAGGCAACCGTTGAAAAATTGCTCGTCGCAAATTTTTTTCGACTGTTCTGCTAGGGCCATCGTGGTCGAAACCGTGGGAAACTGTTCTCACGGTTCAAGCCGTGGGAACGTTCCTACGACTTGGGTCGCAGGAAATTCCTTCTCACGATTGGAGCTGTGGCAACTTCCCACGGCTGTAGCCGTGGGAACCCTTGCCACGGTTCTAACCGTGGGAACTTTCCACGGTTAGAATCGTAGGAAATAATTCTCATGGCTGCAGCTGTGGGAAGGTTTCCACGGCTTAGGCCGCGGGAAAAGCTCCAGCCATGGGAACTGCTTCGCACGGTTCTAGCCGTAGGAAATACGGCTCCAGCAGTTTCCTTCCCACGGCTTCAGCCGTCGGAATGATTATTTCAATTTTTTTTAAAAAATCTCACCGACGACTGGAACAGCCGTCCGCCCGGCCATTTTCTATCATGCAGCGAACCAGGGAGCGCTCGGCCCTTTTCGATCATGCAACAAGCCCGCGGGTGTCCCTTCTCCGATCAACAGTACCAGATTCGACCGCCGGAGGGCCTAATCCGGCCGGAGAAGACCGATGAAGCCCGATGGGCAGTCAAATCAGCTGTCGTCTGGTTGCGAAAGATCAGATCCGATCATGGGAAGCCGGATGAGGTCGTCGAGTGGTCAGATCCATCCGCCAGCAACCGGATTGGCCATGGGACGGCCAGATTCGACCTCCTGCAACCGGATCGGCTGCCCACACCCGGATCGACCGCCGGGCTGCCAGATTCGATCACGAGAGGCCAGATCTGGCCGCCCGCAGTCGGGTTGACCAATGATGAGCTACCGACGATGAGAGGGTGAGAGGGAGAGGGAGCCGCCACCGGAGGAAGAATTCGTCGTTGGAGGAAGAACATGCCGCCGGTAGGGGTGTTCGGATCGACCTAGTGTACCTGAGTATCCAACTCGAGTCAGATTCGGGTTGGAGATCCAACCCGATTTGACCCGACTTGACCCGCCAACCCGAGTTTTTTATTTTTTTAATTTTAAATTATTTTTATTTAAATTAAGTGTTTTGTACCATCTAAAATAAAAATTATATTAAATGATGTATTTTAAATAGAGAATAATATGTAGATATTTAAAACAATATTTTTTATGCCTAAAAATACTTTATTTTGTATTAAAAATAAAATAGTAAATGCTTTTTTATATTAAAAATTTTAAAAAAATTAAAAAAAAGAAAAAAAGGTGATCGGGTTGCCCGACCACCCGACCCGACCAGTTGGGTCATGTCCAAAAAACAAATTGAAACCTGACCCAATCCGACCCTACCAAACTCGGCCGGGTTGGGTCGGGTTTGAACACCCTTAGCCGCCAGAGAAAGAAAGGGCCACCCGAGGAAGAAAGCATCGTTGCCGGAGAGGAAGCCGCAGCCGACGCTGGAGCCTACGTGAGGATGGAAGCGAGCGCTCAAATGGAGATGGCTGGACGAGAATGGAGATGTCTGGTTATAAAGAAAATGGAAGCGAGTGCCGGCGGGATGCTCACGTGGAAAATGAAAATGGAATTTCCCACGGCTGAAGTCATGGGTAAAGTTGGGAACTTCCCATGGCCGAAGTCATGGGAATGCTTCCTTCAGCCGCGGGAACTTCTCCCGGCGTGAGCCGTGAGAAACTTTCCTATAGCTCAAATCGTGGGAAATGCTATTTTCATGAAAAAAATTCTGAAATGAAAAATAGATACCAATATTCAGTTTTCAATCGGTTTTCAAATGATGCATCGAAGCGTGCATCAGTTTTCAATTCGAATAAAGAAAGTTCCAAATTCATTAGTCCAAGTACGATAATAGTCATACAAATAAATTATCATTAAAGCAACAACTAATCATATTCTTCATCTTTGCCATCATCGTCTTGCTGCTGGCCACACATCGCCTCACGAATCACTCTCCTCGTCTTTTTTCGTTGTCGCGCTTCAAAAGCTTGTTGTTGCGCTTCAAATTCTTGGCGAACCTCTTGACGGACCTCTTCGCGGACCTTCTGTTGGACTTCCGTTAATCGTTGCTCTCACATGTCATTAAATAGTCATTGCGTGTCTTCATCGGGAATACCGGATATTGATTTTCGCCCATAACCAATATTTGTACTACTAACGGATGACCCGAGTGTTAGAGTTGGTGAATACTTCAGGACCCCTTATTTCTCACACCGGGTTCGCCCACGTGAGCTTAGAAGAATCTGAGTATTACCCAATTAGCAGTGCTGCTGACGTACGAAGGAAAGGGTTCGGGAGGCCCTGCCCCCCGACGGCGGATTTTGGGCTTTTGTTTAGTCGGTCCGTGTGGTTCGGATTAAGTTTTTTCTCTGTTTGTTTGGGTTTTAAACCCGGTTTGGAGAGGCTATTAGTAGCCTAATTTCTGATGTAATCTGTGCGGCAGCTGTAAACCTAAACGATATAGTGGAACCTCTTTGCATGACGTAGCCCTCATCTCAAGGGTGAACCTGGGTAAATTCCTGTGTCTCCTCTATTTTTCTACAATCTCTCTGCGATCTTCTCTCCTTGTTCTCGACTTTTCCCATCAATTGGTATCAGAGCACAAGTTGTTCGAGGAATTAGGGTTTATTCGAGACGTCAGAAGGATTGTGGATTGAGATAAAAAAATTTGATGGAACGCGATTTGATCTCTGGAAGATGAAGATGGAGGATCTCCTCTGTGATCGAGATCTTTGGACGGCAATCGAGAAGGAGAGACCAGGCGTGGAAGCGGCGAAGGTTGCGGATAGGGCATCCTCCAGTCAGGCAGATCCAAAGACGATCGAAGAGTGGGATCAGATCGATAGAAAGGCGAAGGGTTTGATTCGGCTTTGTCTCGCAAATTCAATTCTTACGAATGTGATGAGCGAACCTACAGCCAGAGATCTATGAAGGAAGTTGGAATCCCTATATCAAAGTAAGTTACTGGTTAACAAGTTATTTCTGAGGAAGAAACTGTACAATCTTCGGATGCATGAGGGTGACTCGTTCTCTACTCATCTTTATAACTTTAATACGGTGATCAGTCAACTTGTATCGATCGGTGTTAATTTTCAAGATGATGATAAGGCAATAACATTGTTGTTCGCTGCCGAATTCATAGAATAATCTGATTATCGTGATTGGTGATGGGGATAAAGAACTTTCGTATGAAAGTGTATGTGCTGCCTTGTTATCAGAGGAAACACGAAGAAAGGGATCGGCAAGTTCTAGTAAAGAGGCGTTGGCGGTCAGAGGAAGGCAATCAGAAAGGAATCAAAATCAGAGAGGGTCCAGATCCAAATCTCGTGGGCATTCGAAAAGTAGATATAAGAAGGTGCAATGCTGGAGATGTCAAGAGTGGGGCCATTTGAAGCGGGATTGCAAAAATAAGCCGGTTCACAAGAAAGAAGCTGAGTCAACATCGGACAAAAAGGAGGCTGAGGTAGGAGATATGTATGTGACTTCTGCATGTATGACACAGTCAGATAAGGATGTCTAGCTCATCGATACTGGTGCTTCATATCACATGACACCTCATAGACATTGGTTTTGTGAATATGAGGAGTCTAATGATGGAGATGTCATGCTCGGAGATGACATTACTGTTCAGATTATTGGACGTGGCAGGGTGAAGCTGAGGATGAATGATGGCACGGTGAAGACTCTACCAGATGTGATGCATATACCACTTATGAGCATGAATTTGTTATCTGTTGGTACAATGACTGATTTGGGTGTTATATTCAGTTGCGACAAGGATTCATACAAGATGATCAGAGGGTCTATTGTGATTGCGCGAGGGGTTCGCTATGGCACATTGTACAAGTTGCTCGGGGAGACTATATCTGTGGACTGTGGATTTATTTTTGAAGAGGCCAAAGAAGATGAAGACAGCACATCTATGCTGTGGCATCAGAGATTAGGCCATATCAGTGAGAAAGGACTTTCTACCATAGCATCAATTCAAATGGTAGAAGGAGTTCCAGATTATTCTGTGGGCTTCGGGTTATGTGAACATTGCCTCCATGAAAAACAAAACCGAGTCAGTTTTCAACACACAGGTTCAAGAGCAACCAAGATTCTCGAATTGATCCATAGTGATGTTTTTGGACCAACTCCGACTCCATCTATTGGAGGGTCCATGTACTATGTCTCTTTCATAGATGATTTTTCGAGATACAGTTGGATTTATTTTATCAAAAATATGTCAGATGTATTCGATAAGTTTCGAGAAATTAAAGTTTTGGTGGAAAACCAATTGAGCAGCAAGATCAAGGTCCTTCGTACAGATAATGGAGGCAAATTTTGTTCAGAGAAGTTTGAGCAGTTCTGCGTGGACAATAGTATTGCAAGGCAGAAGACAACTCCATATACACCTGAGCAGAATGGAGTAGCTGAAAGGTTAAATCGATCACTCATAGAGAAGGCCAGATGTATGCTGAGTTGGGCTGAATTAGGGCAAGAGTTCTAGGCAGAAGCTGTTGCCATAACAAACTATTTGAAGAATCGCTCACCGACCTCATCAGTGAAGGATCAGACGCCTTATGAGACAATGTTTGGGAAGAAGCCGAATCTGTCTCATGTTCGGTTGTTCGGATGTGACGCATATATTTATATACCCAAGGAAAAGCGGGGTAAGCTTGACAATAAGTCTGAAAAGAACATATTTGTCGAATACAAGGAAGGGGTCAAGAGCTATAAATTGTGGAATCCAAAGTCAAGGACTATTGTCTACAGCAGGGATGTTATTTTCTGTGAATCATGTTCCCAAGTTGAAGTTCAAAAAGGTGATGAACCTAAGAAAGTGGTAGTGCTTGAAGAAGATTCTGATTCTGAAACTCCAGAGGTGGTTGCACAAGATACTTCAGTTGAGTCTGCTCTAGAACCGGATCAAGAGGACTCGGTTAATGAAGTTGAAGATGTAGATTCAGATGAAGACCCAGATATTAGTACTACCATACCAGTTCTCAGGAGATCGACACGAGAAAGAAGAGCACCTCTTAGATATTTTCTTAGTGCTCTGAGTTCGTTTCATGCTTTGAGCATCATCGAAAAATAACATAGTTCTATAAAAGATGCAAGGTCTATGGATGATGCAAATTAGTGGGAGCTTGCTATGACAGATGAGATGTAGTCACTAGATAAGAATGAAATATGGAGCTTGTGTAAATTGCCTAAGGATAGAAAGGCAATTGGTTGCAAATGGGTGTTCAAGCGAAAGCTGAAACCGGATGGGTCTGTAGAGAAGTACAAGGTGAGACTGGTAGCTAAAGGGTACTATCAGGTTGAGGGAGTCGACTATGATGAGATTTTTTCTCCTATGGCGAAAATGACTTCAATCAGACTTGTTCTATCTCTGGCAGCAGCATATAATCTTGATGTATAGCAGATGGATATGAAGACGGCATTCCTTCATGGGGACTTGGAGGAAGAGATATATATGAGACAACCAGAAGGTTTTGAGGTTCAAAGTAAAGAGAAGCTGGTGTGCAAATTGAAAAAGTCTCTGTATGGATTGAAGTAGTCGCCAAGGATGTGGTATCAGAAGTTTGATATGTACATGTTCGAACTCAAGTTTGTATGTTCAGATTCATATCATTGTGTTTATGTGAAGAGAGTTGGAGATCAGTTTGTCATTCTTACACTGTATGTGGATGACATGTTGCTGATTGAAAACAGTATGAAGATGGTGAATTCAGTGAAGGGTTTGTTGGCCAAGAAGTTTGAGATGAAAGACTTGGGGCCAGTAAATTTTATTTTGGATATGCATATTAGAAGAGATCGTCAGAAGCGAAAGTTGTGGCCAGGACAGGAGAAGTACATAAAAGAAGTGTTGAAGAAATTTAACATGTCGGACTGCAAGCCAGTGGGTACTCCTATGTCTCTAGGAACTAAATTTTCTGCAGAGCAATGCCCGAAGACGGATGAAGAAGTCGAAGAGATGGACCGTGTGCCATATGCAAGTGCAGTGGGCAGCTTGATGTATGCCATGGTGTGCACGCGTCCAGATATAGCCCAAGCAGTGCGAGTCTTGAGTCGGTATATGTCTAACCCAAGCAGGGAATATTGGAATGCTATCAAGAGAGTTTTCATGTACTTTCGTGGAACTTCAGATTTTACTTTGTGCTTTGAAGGTGCGGGAAAAGGAAAGATGCTTGATATTGTATGCCATGTAGATGCTGATTGGGGTGGAGACATTGATAGTAGACGGGCTACTAGCGGATATATTTTTATATTATTTGGGACTGCACTAAGTTGGATGAGCAAGAGACAAAGCGTGGTAGCACTTTCTTCTACAGAAGCTGAATATATGGCTCTTACTCATGCTGCAAAGGAGGCCATATGACTACGGCGATTGTGCTTGGAGCTCGGATTTGAGCAATGTGCCATAGAGGTGAGATGTGATAATCAAGGTACTATTCAATTAGCTAAGAATCCTGCATTTCACTCACGTACAAAGCATATTGACATTCAATATCATTTCATTCGGAAAAAGATGAAAAAAAAGAGGTTCAGCTTGAAAAGGTTGATACAACAGAGAATAGTTCTGATTTTCTAACTAAATTAGCTACATGTGCAAAGTTCGAGTGGTGCTCCACTGCTATCGGATTGAAGAAGAATGTTGCTGACAGTGCTCTCATTGGTGTGAAGTATCCACCAAGTAGGAGAATGTTATAGTTGGTGAATACTTCAGGACCCCTTGTTTCTCACACCGAGTTCGCCCACGTGAGCTTAGAGGAATCTGAGTATTACTCAATTAGCAGTGCTGCTGACGTACGAACGAAATCTAGACGAGTTTTGGACTTTTGTTTAGTCGGCCCGTGTGGTTCGGATTAGGTTTTTTCTCTATTTGTTTGGATTTTAAACCTGATTTGGAGATGCTATTAATAGCCTAATTTCTGATGTAATATGTGTGGCGGCTGTAAACCTAAACGATATAGTGGAACCTGGTAAATTCGTATGTCTCCTCTATTTTTCTGCAATCTCTCTGTGATCTTCTCTCCTTGTTCTCGACTTTTCCCATCACCGAGACCGTAGATCCAACCTTTATTCACTTCAAGGTCCGTCCATAATTGTCGACAACTCAATGGTGTCACGAACCCTGCGTGATCTGTGAACGATGCTCGACTTCTTTTGCTTTGAAGGACTCCTGTAAGTTGACACGAGACTCACAAATAACGAAAGTTACATTATGAAATTGACTAACTTACATGTCTCCCGAGCGCGCGGTGAAACCCATTCCAAGTTCTTTTCTTGTAGCCATGGCTGCTCATCTCAGTGGTCTACCACATAGAAGACGACGTTGACAACAAGGCTGACTAGGAGCAGCAGCACCCCCGGGGGCCCCGGGCCCCACAGCCCAAGCGTCAAGGAGAAGAAGGCAACAATGTCGGTACTGCTGCAGAATAAAGGAAAGTGGGAGTCGACGGGGTAGTGGAGAACCAGGCGCCTGCAATGGCGTCCTCCGTGGCCTCTTGCTGTCTTTGTCCTCCTCCCTCTTCCGCGATGATCCCCTTGTACTCCAACATTCCTCCTCCCTTGTTGCCGCAGCCTGATCGCTTAATCCCCATGGCCTCCATTTGATCGGCGATCGAGGTGATGGAGGCACTGCTACTACTGTGCTTGTGGCAAATGCTAGGAATTGTAGGATGAATGGGATCCATTAGATGTAGATCATGTGGCCCAAAATATGTGATCACACGGTGCTTCCTCGTGCACGAGTTTAATACTTAGCATACTACATAACTATTTTTCAATCAGTATATCTTTCATCTTGTTTTGAAAATTTGCATGTAGCACTGCTCAATTGTCTACTAATAGTATCTAAGCAATAATGCCTGTGTTGATCGTATTGGCATGTGAGATACATATATAAATGAACCATTACATGTGCAAAAATAGCCATATTGATAATTTGTCCAACAACCAATATAGATGCTATAAAGTTGTACCCTAATATTTATCATGATTATCAGTGTCATACCTCTTAATTAACAGGCTAGGTCAGACATGATGATCATGTAGTTAAGATGCCACAACTAATCAACAATTAAATTTTGTTTTTCTTGTTCCTGAGGAGAGGTATGTTGAAAGAGTAAGATTAGAATATAAGCACACTGTGATATAATTAAATTTAAAACACGATGTTTGTTCTACTGAAAGCTAAAATGATTTAGCTAAACTTATGCTCAATATACTAGGAGATGATAAAAAAAATGTAGTAGCACAATCCTGGAATTAAGAGATCGAATCGGCATGGAGAAAAAAGTTAAGCATTTGAGGGATCCTCGGATTAATTAATCAGACTCCATTCAATTTTCTGAATAATTTTATTCAAATTGAAGAGAACAAGAAGTGACATAGTTTGTGTCATTGTGTGATAATGGTTGCATATTGAGAAGTGTCGTAATGCAATGCTCATATTCCTACATGACCATCAAAAGCAGCGATGAAAGGAAGAAAGGAGAGGTATGGGCCTCAATTATGGCTTTCGTTTTGATGCATCCTTAGACTATGCGAAGCGCAGAGAAAAAGAGCAGAAAACAAGGGAGGATTAAAAAAGTGTGTGGATGTTGCATTGTTGCTTTTGGAATGCCCTTCTCCTCTTTTTTTCCCTAGTGTAATGTTGCTCTCTATATAATTTTTTATTTTTTATTTTTTGAGTAGTTAATTCTCAGTGTTTGAGTGCTCATGATTCAATTCGCGCGACGTTAAAAAATATATTATTCACAAGTTAGAAGTCGACCCACCATCGATTGTCTAATTTTTTTCAGATTTCCACCCATGCTGTCAACTTCCTTTTACCGGTTTAAATGTGTGTCCAAATAACTAAAAGATGTTTGAATCGATTAATTAGCCAACTTAGCTTCGTAATTGTCTAAAACCAGAAAAAAAAATAAGGGTGCAACATAGTCATTGTTTTTTTTTTGTCAAAGTAATATATTAATTGGAGTTAGGGTGCAGCGATAACGAATTTTTTATCTTTTAAGATGGTCAGGAAAGAAAAAAAAAGTCAGTTCTTCAACTTTAAATTATTTTTTTATAGACTAGTTCATCCAAACACACAAAAAACATCAAATAAAGAATGTTGTTTTAACAATCTTATAAATAAATGAGTAAGTCAATTTTTTTATGGTCTACATGAAACATTAAACTTTGAGCTTAATTGTCTCGTCTTTGTTAGCAAAGTTATTCACAATTTTCACTCAAAATGTTGATTTTTTTTCCATTAACATTTTTTCTTCTTTTTATTTATCATCCTTTTGTGCTATGTCAATCGATCTTCAATGATATATAATAAAAATTTCCGTTTAAGCCTTTGGACTTTGGGCATTTAACTTAATCTATAGGAGAGATTAATTGATCGACTGAGTGTAAGTAAAAAATCTAATAAAAGCAAAATAACTTAAATTTTTAAAAATTGGATTTTTATACTAAAAGTTGTTTTTATCTAAAAAGATTACCGAGATTCTTGTTGGAGCCCTATGTAATCTATATGTTATTTTAATACTTTGAATATCTTCTAAAAATTATACGAATTACTCTAGAAAGAACTAGAAACAATAATGATTCCTTTTATATAGTCTAGATTATGCTCCTCCCCCAAATACTAAGATCATCAAAGAAAAGTGTAATTGAAAAAAAAATACAAACTCACAAAGACTACAACAAATCTCACTACAGAATGGTCATTTGCAATGGATGCATCCACCACAAGTTTGAGGCCAATGTTGTTAGGACCGGACCGGATGACGATTCGGAAAAGTATTCGTTTCAGGTCAGATCGGATAGTAATAAAATATTATATTTAATATGATATAGTAAATTAAGCTATGATATTTCAATTATATAAGTGTGTATATATATATATATATGATATCAAAATGTATTATACGAAAGAAAAAATAATAATCATAAATAATAAGTTTATAATTAATTTTAAGATTTGATTTTAAAATTATACACTTAATAAATTAAAATATTATGAATTTGATTATTATATACAAATTTTCTATTGATTATTTTTTATGTATTTCATATCTTTATTTTTTATGTTAGAAGCAAAAATTACATATTTTTTTTTTTCAAAATATTAAGACAAGATTGTATATTCTATAAATAAATATATGTATAATGAATAGTTAACTATTTAATTTGACTCATTATATACTAAATTAAAGCAATTTAAAGTTGTATATATATAATATTATACTATACTGAGTACATTATAACAGTGTTGTGTATTATACATATAACAAAGAAGTGTGCACTATTCATTCATAATTAATTTATCTAATATGGTAAATATTATATTAATATAATAAATATATAATTAGTTTATATTATAATATACATCGATGATATTAAAAAATGAAATAAGATCATGAATTAAAGTTCAAAGTTTAATAAATTCAAAACTAAATGAAGAGAGAAAAAAATAAGTAAGTGCACAAAGATAGTCCCACATTGCTAATAGTAGTAAAGTGAGAGTCAATGGACAACTCTAAATGAAGGAGGTGACTAATGAGCCAATATGAATGTTTATGTAAAAAGTTCATTTTTTGATATTTTTCAAATTTATAGTAATAATTTTTATCAAATCATCTAATAACAAAAAAAATAATTAAAAATTTTTAACTGGTCCAAAAATGTGGTTCAACACGGTTCAATCAAATTTTGGCCGGTTTTGACTAATTTTGGACTAGTTTGATCCGGTTCAATTTGGTTCAAATGGAGGTCTGATTTAGGGGCTCCAAGTGGGCTGAATTTGTGACTGATCAACGGTCAGACCGGTCCGACTGGCTAGTCCGGTCCGGCCCTGACAACACTGTTTGATGCCATTGAGCTATCTACTGCATGACATGGTGATTGTACTTTTCATCAACAAAATAAAATTTTAAGTTAAGAAATTCCCGTAATATATAATTTTTCTTACTTTGTAGTGCAGAGGTGATTTTGCATCTCATAGATCGCCATAAATTTGGATGGAAGTCACCCAACCATTGTATAATTCAGTCTAAAGTTATATTAATTCGACCAATATTCAACCATCCAACTTTTTTTTTCTATGGCTCTGTTTGACAAACAAGCGATTTTATTAGAGGATAACGATTCGATTAGAGGATAATGATTTGATTAGGGTATAGCGGTTAGCTTTCAACGAATAACGATTTATTTATAAATTTAATAATAAATATTTAATAAATATAACGATTAAATTAGCATTTCATATAAAATGACAAAAATAGACATAAGATATAATTTATGATCATTTTTACATGCATCATAACCATAAAATTTAATTTAAATATTTTATTTTAATATTGATATTTTAGAATATTAGTTTAATATAAAATTATTGATTACCTCAAAATAAAAATATTATTCATGTTGTAAGTAAAATTAAAGATGTGATATATAAAATAAAAATAATATATGATGTTTAATAATTAAATTATTTTTATTTTAAAAATAAGGGTATAATAGGAAGAAAATATGAAAATACTACCTCTATATCTTATAAGTTAGTAGGAGTAGCTTGTAGCGTTTTGTGTTTAAACCTCTAGACGCTACTTAGAAATTTTTTTTACCAAACGTTTATATGAGCGTTTTGACCCTAACAAAACACTATCCGCTAAAAAAAGTTACTATCACATAGACACTCATTTTTTTGGGTAAATTGCATAAAAAAGTTCTAACTTTCTTCTCAAATCTAATATGAGTTTTAATTTTGCGTAAAAACTCATGAACTTCGATTTGATTTATGAACTTTAATTAAGTCTCAAATCTAACCTAAATTTTTATTTTTAAATTTTTCTATAAATATAGTCTATTATTATTAAAAAATAATTTAGTGATCAGACAAGCATAAAAAAATAAAAGAGTAAAAACTATTTTTTTACAACTTTGACAATAAATTAGTTTAAATGTTTGGCCTATTTTATAATTAAATTATAAAGCAACTAAAAAATAGGCTAAAAATTTAAACTAATTTACTATGTCAAAAATATTTTAATTTTTACTCTTTTTATTTTTTATGACTTGTCAGTGTAATTATCATTGAATTGTTATTTTAATAATAATATTACAATAAGCTATATTTATAACCAATTTAAATTTTAAAAATAAAATTTTAGGCTGGATGAGAGTTGATGACTTTTACTCAAAAGTATAAGTTTAGGCTAAATTTGAGAATAAAATCAAAGTTCGTGACTTTTTATGTAAAAATCAAAGTTTAGACTAGATTTGAGAATAAATCGAAAGTTGAGATTTCTTTTATATAATTTACCCTTTTTAGTCTATCTCGTTGTCTGAAAAGCGGTGTTGTCAGTCCAATCCGCACGATATTAAAGAGTGCATTGTTCACATGTTGGAAATTAGGTCCTACTAATTCGATTAGATCACTTCGCATCGCATAAATGACAGTGACAAGTGAGACTTTCAACAAGAATTTTTTGCATTCACAGGGACTCCGAACTCGAAACCTTGTTTAAGCGATAAGAGTCATTTACCACTTCACCCCAACTCTTGTTAGTGCATAGACATTCATTTAAGTTCATGTAGGTAGCTGGTTGGACTTCTTGATTTGGCATCCTAATTGGCCGGAGTAGAACATCTCTCCTAACCAAATTAACTAGTTGTTGACAACATTTTTGAGTTCTTTCCAACTTTGTTGGAATGTCACAAATATGTACCTGATCACAAGTTTTTCAACTTGATGAACTTTTAGACTTATTATGTTTCCCAATAGATCAGTCAATAAGTCCTAGAGAAACAAACTTCTTTGCATTCATGGGCAATTGACTCTGCGATCAAGTCTTCCAAGCTATCCCATCCAAATTCATTTTACAAGTTTTACGAGTAGCCACTAAGAGTCATTAATTCATCATTAGCTCCAAAATAATTATTCTGTGCATTACACTCCTTTGTTTCCTGTCCAAATTCTTGTTGCATATCATGCATCAACTTCTCCTCACATTGTTAGTATCTCTGAGCATTAACCCGAATGTTTCCTATAACATTCATTTATCCAAACTGATGAGTTTACCATGCTGATCGAGAATAGGTCCCATCCCACAAATGTGGTCTAACCCATGCACCATTCATTTAACTTGGTCACAATGCTCAAATGTCATTTTTCCTATCAATTATTTATAGTCTGATCCCTAGGTGAATGGTGATTTTACCTTAACCCTTATGTCAATTCATTTTTTAACTAATACCATAGATGTGTGTCGCCAATCATTTGTACAACATGATCAACTCAATAGACTAACGACCTTAAGCCCTTCACCATCAATTTGGTCAACTTCTTTTTCTACACCAATAATTTGCAGCCTTGGCCAATGGCTTTATATCATAGTCACACATCCAAGATATAGTCCTTTGGTGAATTTCTAGTTTGCCTTCATTGCTATCTTTGGATTAATCATCTTTTCCTTTTATGTTTTGGGTAATTCATCCACACTAGGGACAATTTCTGGATGACTTTCCTTGTGGATCTTTCAGGATGCAGATTAATCTCATCCTTGTACATTTTGTTGCCCCAATTCTAAGCTTGGAAGACCACGGCAAGTTGACAATCCCTCATTTTGCAACTTGATGTGTTATTTGTCTAAATTGAAGTGTAAAATTAGAAATTTCATCAATGAAGCATGTGTTCTGAAAGAAAATATGCATAAGACGATAAGTTTTTAGGGTGCAAAAATAAAGTAATGAAATTAGTTAGATCAATATTTAAAATTCTTAGACACACAACTATAATCATTGGTGTCGTTTGGTCATGGAATACACGGTAGAATATGTGGCTATTCATCGGAATATCACCAAACAGTGAGGCGATTAAGGATAGCACATAAAAAGGATTGCACAAATCACGATGGATATTTAATCCTGTCGGGAGGATGTTTTCTGGATTGCCATATTCTTCATTTTATGTGGAATACTAGTTATTCATCGATTTTCATATAGAGGGCACTCATGTCATTTTACTATTTACGTATTTGACAATCGAATTATTTTTAAATAGAGGGCAAAGATTACAAAGCAAAAAGGGTAAAGTGACGAATTATTTTTAAATAGTACACTAGGATAAATTTGTCATTTGAAATTTTACAATGCTGATCACTCAAACAAGAGCAGAAATAGATTAAGGCATATCTCGCATATCAACCAAATAGGAAGAAGAATAACGTTTGCTTAAGGTCGAGATAACCCATCGTCAATAGAATAAAGATAGAATATCGTATTCTTGAGAAAATAGATATATGCTTATTCTCGCTCGTGTTTGGTTCGAAGAGAATATAATTTAAAAATATTATATTTTATATTAAACTTATTATGAATAAATTATAACTATTATTATAAAAAAATAATATTATAATATATGAATAAATAATAAAAAATAAAAACATGATTGAAAAAATGTTAGAAGAAGAGAATATCTCTATTGTTTTGTTCTGAAAGAATATACATATTCTCATTCGTGGATTAAAAGTAATTTTTTAAGATGGTTTTTTTAAAATTAAAGTTTGGCCATTTTATAGTTATTCTCCGTGATGTTTGATTATCTTCCAAAGATATCATAATATTCTGCTACTTATTCCACAACCAAACACCTTTCATTATAGTATAAAAGATATCAAATCCACAAAGAAGTCAAAGTTATGGCAGGATTAGATCAACTAGTAGTTCAATTGAGTAATTTAAATTAAAATAAGTAAATTTAAAGCATAAAAACATCAAAACCATTGTTTATATATTTTCAAAGTTAATGTAAATAAAAATGTTTGAACAAAATTCAATAACTAATTTGCATATAAGGAAACCGAGATCTAATAACTAACTAATTAAATTATGCTTAAGGATTCATAAAAGAATTCAGTCAAGATAAAGTTTAGAGTCAGTCTTTTACCATAGGGATGTTCAACAATAATTTTAAATACAATAAAAGCAAGGCGTAAGTTAGTGATCATATCACAAGGAGTAAATAATCACTCTTGAGCCCTCAAATGTAGGGTTGCATTTCTTCTGCCCTCGCAATACCAATATGTATGAAAAGTCTCAATTCTAAGAAACTCAGAGGCCATTATTCGATTCCACAAACTCTACTTCTAATAATAGGTGGTTAAAACTCTTTCTCATACTTTATGTATTTAGAGAGCACAAACTCAATGTCACGACATCGATAACCAAAGGCTATTTCCTCTCTAAAGTTCATTATCCACATCAAATTTACTATCCTTTTGAGCACTGATTTTGGAATATCACAACACTCGATTAGAGAGAATATTGATCTAGTCTCCCGGTCTTAGTCACTATTTTATTCAATCACTACATAGAGGTACTAGAAAAATAGAATAAATGAGTCATAAAATTACAAGTGTATAGAGGTTCCCCTTGTTATCCTCTCAAGTTTGGAAAGAAAACATTAAATGAATAATCTTTTATATCTACGTCTATTAGAAAAAAATCACTACAATCGTCTCCAGACTTCATGGAACATAAGGTGACCCACTTTTAATATGCATCCACCTTTAGGGGTTTCTCACAACATAAAAAATATATAGGAGGACAACTACAAAATTTGTGGACTGAGATTCAAACCATCTTATCAAATAAAAGCACAAAAGATGCTACACAATAATGTAAAGAGCACAACAGTGGAAAATAAATCATTACATTAAATACAAAGCTGGTAAAAGTCTCAATCGATCACATGAACAAACTAATATTACATTAACCCTACATAAGCAAACTAGAAAGGAAAGTTTATAACAAACTCCAATCAAAGACAAGTTTCATGGTCCACTTATTACAAAAGAATTAGCGGTGTCCATCAGGTCGACCCAAACCAGTGACCTTGATGACCCGTCCCCAACCAAAAGGGGGTGGGGTCGAGTACGAGTTGAAAAATTCCAATCATTCAATCCGACCCAACCTAATCATCCGATTATTTATTTTTTTTATTTTTATTCAATTTTAATCATATATTTGATTTAAAATTATAAAAATTTAAAATAAAATATTTTAATTATGAAAATAATATATTAATACTAAAAAAATTAATATATTAAATAATATTTTTATATTAAATCATGCAAAAAAAGTAAATGGTTTTTTTTAAAAAGTAAAAAATGATAGCCCGATGACCTGACTATCCGACCTGACCTGAATCGATCGAGTCAAGTTAGATCTACTGCCCCAAAAGGCCTCGACCCAACTCGACCCATCTCAAACAAATTTGGTCGAGTCAGGTTTCTTCATGGATCGATTTGGTTGGACCCTTGAACATCCTTACAAAAAATAGGACATAAAAATTAAAAAAATGGTCCTTGAACCCTTGGTAGTAGCTTGAGGAACTTCTTAGGTTTTGGACCTCAATCCCCCAAATGACGGCTCCATGCACCTCATCGGTCTTGGAGCATTAATATCCTAGTCGTCTTAGGGGTCGTTTGATCAGAGATATTTTTCACTAGAATATTTTTGGAAAAATAAGTATATTCTTATTCTTCTTAGTGTTTGATATAATTTAAAAATAAAATATTTTATTACAAATAATTGATGTTTATTATTATTATTATCATTATAAATAATAGAATGATACATGAATAAATAATAAAAAATAATATATGATTGAAAAATGGGAAAAGAGGAGAATATGTTCATTTTTTTATTTTGAAAGAATATAGATATTCTGAATGTTGGATTAAAATGGTAGTTTCACAATTTTTAAGATGATTTTTAAAGAATCGAGATTTGATTGATTTATTCCTATTCCATTTTATGTTTGCATATATTCATAATATCTATATTATGATATGTTGTTGTTTAAAGGGGTTGTGTTTAGTTGGAGAATTGTTAATTGGAATAAATTAACGAAATATGATATTCTTAAAAATATAAACATATTCTTATTCTTAAGTTTGGTTTGAGAATATCATAATTTTGGAATATAATATTTTATTATTAAAACATTTTCTTATAAATACTTAATATTTGCTAATATTATTAATATATGGTTAAATTATAAAATTAAAATAAATAGTTAAAAGGTGGAAACAACGAGAATATGGTTAGTCTTTCATTTTGAAATAATATAAATATTCTTATTGTGTGGGTTAAAATAATGGTATTACATTTTTTAAGATGATTTCGAAAAAGATTGGCTATGTCGGATTATATTATTGAATTAATGAGATATTCTCAACCACACGATCTCTAAAATAAGTTTCTTCTTGCAAATGTTCCCATGGAATAGAAAGATGAGATGGGTTAGAATTGTAATCATCTTTTCATATTTCCTAATAAAGTTATATGCGAAAAAGGATTAATTCGTCCAAAAATCATTGCCATGGAAGGTCGTTGACGTTGCATTGGCAGTTTGGCACCAGACAAAAATATGGATATCTTTCCGCTTTCCTGTTAGTTACATCCCTATTTTTAAAGAAAAAATTGAGTAAATTTGGACAATAAAAATTCAATTTAGAGATATTCTTAATATGATCATCAAACTTCACTTTATAACATCACGATCATCAAACTTCAACTTTAAAAATATTTCAACAAAGATTATCGTGATCAATTATTGTCAGTTAATCCATTGATTTGCAAGGCATTCTCAACATTTTCTCTTTCCTCTACGACAAATTAAAAAAAAGTGACACTTCAACATTTTTGTCTCTCCTTCACACAAATTAAATTTTGTATTTATATGATCATTCAATTTTTTAAAATTTTTAGACATGATCATTCCATTTTTTAAAATTTTAATGACAATCGTCATTAAAAACTTAAAATGATTAAAAAAATAAAGTAAAATAATAACGAATAAAATTATAAAAATTGAAGGCATTTAGACCGATTCGACACTATTTGAGTACAACTCAATCAACTCGGACTGTCCAAATTTTATGTGTATTAAATATATAATATTATAATAATTAATAGTTGTTAAGAAAATTAAAAAATAAGATAGTGACATTTTAAAATATATATATATATATATATATAAAGGAGAGATAAAATACTTACGTCATGTAGGCATTCACGTTTGTGTGTGTGTGTCACGTCGAAATATTTATGAAGATCGATAATTATTATGTTATAAAGTGAAATTGGGTGACTAATTAATTAAGTTGGATATTTCGTAAATGATTGCACTTCTTATTATATACCATCTTCCTTCCTACTAACTTGAATTAGTATGTAACTAATTTGACTAAACAAAATACTGTTGCTCGCACTGATAGCTTGCCGATTTTCGAAAAAACGTACTTTGGTTGCAGAGGAATTCCATATTGGGAACGATAAACTATATGCACTTCTCATTCAACAACTTGCATGATTTCGCTAATATACCGGAAATCATAGTTTGGAATCAAATGATTTTCAGACTTGTACGAAAGAAAAAAATGTACTCGGGCCGTAATGGTTTCTAGGAGGCAGTCACGACTATGGCTCAAAAGGGACACGTAGTGCCTTTTTTTTTATCATTATTGCATGACCAATGTGTTATACATATGCTGTTCGTACTCGCACAGTCGCACATCAATTTATTTATCTAACTTCTTACAATCCCCGTGATCTATGGCTAAGATCCATTTCCAGATGTGTATATTACATTTTCAAATTTCTAGTCTGCAGGGTCACAAATGATTAATCAATATGAACTTTCATCTTTTAAGCAGCCCATAGTTGATAGTTGTTAGTGGAGCTCCAAACATGCATGCATGCAACCATCAACCATGTACAAATTCATGAGCTCTGAGATGTGCAAGCTGTAGTATATGCACTATGTCAACTTTATTTTCTTATACGTGCATGCATTCCCCAACGGCTTCGCTTCTATGACCAGGGCGTTCTTGGAGCAGCTGCAGATCGGGGACGGATTAATTGACACCATGGGCACGTCAGTCTCAAAGCTCGTCCTGTCCCTCGTCGTCGTCCTCGCCTTCGCCCTTATCTGCATCCTCCTCCTCCACCTCTTCTACGTCGTCTGGCATGGGCCCCGCCGTCTCCGGCGAGGCTCCTCCCGCGTCCCCATGCTCTCCAGATTGATCAGCGACCACTTCGGATCGACGCCCGCGTCCAACGAGTTCATTCTCTACAGCTTCCTTTGCTACAGGAGCCAATCCCACGTCAGGGCGACGGCCACTTCGTCCGCGCTGCAGGTGACGGCTGCCGCTGCAGCACCAGTACTGCCGCTAGCGGCGGCGGTGGAAGAGGAGGACGAAGACGAGGACTACGGTTTGGAGAAGCTGCAATCCATGTGCCCCGGTCCCTCCAGGTTGCTGTACACGATCAAGGAGGACGAGAGGGGAGAGATGGCGTCGAGCGGCAGGAGCGGATCGATAATGGACGCCACGCCGTTCAGGACCCCGTGCGCCTCGCCGCCGTTCTACACGCCGGTCGCGTCGCCGCTGCACAGTGCGGCGAGGACAGAAGATGACTGGAGATTGGACGTTCGTATGGCGGCTTTGCAAGTTTAGAATCAAGATCGACATGAGCTCGCTCGATCTACCGCATGCGTGCTCTCTATACACGTACGTACATATATACGTAAATGTACATTTTCCCGAAGGCAAACCTCCATTCCATCAAAGTCGCGAGTAATTGTTTTGATCTCCATTTAAATGTTTTACATACGTGAGGAATTTTTGACATTTTGTATATACTCCCCGTGGCTGCGGTATTAATAATGCCACACGTATCATATATCAATGATTTCCAAATTCCGTTTTTTTGGGTGTTGTTGTAACTCCCATAAATCGATCAATGTTACGTAAGAATTTATTCGAAGGCGCTACGAAAACACTATAACATAGACTTAAACTTGATAAAATATCAAAATAAAAACAAATGGCATGCCAATAATAAGAACAATGAAAAAAAGATAGAAAAATATTACAGAGTTCATAATATCCATAAGGTCTGAATTACATCAACTCATAATGCGAAAATAAAGATAAAGATAACTAGGTCATCTTTTGGTTTATGTGCATTAGCATCGCTGGTCGCGGCACACGATCTCGACACCATCACTGACCTGGTCCTGTGGAAATCAACACAGAGGAGGAGATCCTCTCGTAAGCTATACAGCTTAGTGGGGATCCATAAGTGTACAATGCATAACAATAAATAACAATTGACAGAATTAGTAATCACTTGTAACAACATCTGATTTGATGACATGAGATCATCTGATTTAGGCATCCACTGATGGTGGGGATTCAGATCATGAGTCAATCTTATAATCACGAAGGATTTTAGCAATCATGCTTGATCAATAATCATGTTTCATTCATTATGTTCATATTACATTTTCGTGCTCCTTTTGGGTGCTCTTAACTTGAGAGATTTACGTCAGAGCGACCAAATACAGTTTCGTGCAGCCAATGTGGGATCAAGCCATGACTAAGGGAGTGATCCAAACATAATAGACACTCAGCTTAAGCTCTGACCACCACTCACATAACATGTTCATGTCTTTCTTACATAATCACTTTATCACTTTGTCATACTTGCATATCATGATAGGATTTGATCATAAGTCAAATCATTACAAGATCAAGGATTCAAATACATAATATTCCAGTCAGTAAAGAGTAACTCAACACAAGCATAGAAAGAATATAGATTCAAATCAAACATCAATCAGCAATCAAATATGCAATCTGGACAGATATCGGTCGA
Organism: Pontederia crassipes; assembly: GCA_030549335.1. Taxonomy (NCBI): domain Eukaryota; kingdom Viridiplantae; phylum Streptophyta; class Magnoliopsida; order Commelinales; family Pontederiaceae; genus Pontederia; species Pontederia crassipes. Next base: position 47,654,639 of record CM060190.1, read on the forward strand.
TCGGTCCTCACTGGTCGGTCGACTGTTTCTCGGACACCGGTCGTTCGATATCTCTGGATCGGTCGACCGGTTGGTCCTTATAAAACACAGTGGCCAAGTTCTACGTACCTGTCGACCGATATCTCTGGATTGGTCGACCGATATCTCTGGATTGGTCGGTCGATCGATACAAGGCTCGGGAGATTGATCGGTCGACCGGTCTCCAAGGATCGGTCGACCGATAACCTCATCACCGGTCGATCGATATACAGGATCGTTCGACCGGTCTGTATGAAAACAAAAATCGAACAGAATGGAAATAACGACGGATTTGAATCTAAGATTGCAATCAAGGTATTCAATCAACCATCTAAGCACGAAAGACTTAGAACATATTTACAATCATAATAATCATAGAACATGCATCAAACACATGAGAAGTAATCAATCCTTCCATTTCATACTTTTCTTCCATCAAGAACACAAGAATCCTAATTCCCAATCAATTTCTAATCATGTTATACAGAGGATTTCGGTGTCACCCACTTTAATTCATGGTTGCTCCTAGCTTGAGCTTTTCCAATCACCAAGAACACATTCCCTTATGGTTCTCCACCTAGGAAACCATCCAATTGAGAAAAGAAGTGAAGGGATGATGCTAACACTAAAAGGAATGCAGAATTGAAGGAAGACCTAGATGAAACCTTGCTGGAATCCTTTCTTTCTTACTGGATGATGTGCTCAAAGGGAGAAGAGAGAGGTGTGAGTGAGAGAAATGGTGGCTAAAAGAGAGGGCCTTAGGATAATTAGCCTCTTTTATAGAGTAGTTATAGGGCCTAATAGCTAATTGGGCTTAATTAGTTGGGCTATGAGCTTGGTCTTTACAATATAATTTTTATTTTATATTTCTTTTATTATTATTATTTATTTATTTATTTTGTACATGGGCTGGGTATTACAGTTGTTGTTGTTGAAGATTTCCACATACTTTTCTTTCTCGCCACCCAAAGATGCGAAACATGGATTTGCCTGAGTTAAACATTTTCTTTTCACTAATTTTGTGTTGTATATGTTTAATGTTTTGTTCAATATATTTTTAAATGAGATTAATTGATGATATAAACACATCATAAGTATTTAACGAGATTAAATAGCAAATTTTTGTCATAATTAAAAAAAGGAATTATTACCTGCTACTGTGCTACAGGCATTTGATTTTAAAGAAAATAATTCTATCTTAGCAATGAACAATAACAGGTTCAATAGTTTTAACATCAAATAACATTCCATAATTTTGATTAACAATACAATTCACTACAATTTTCTGATTTTTTTAGTGTTCGCAGAAATCTCGTTCAATATGCTATATCAAATAACATTTTATAACAATTAACAAGAATTGAGGTGGAGTGGTAAGTGTCTCCACCTCGCTTAAGTAAGATCTCGAGTTCGAGTCTTGTGAATGTAGAAAATTCTTATTTGATGTCTCACATACCACTACTAGATACGCGACCCGAGACGATCTTACCGAATTAATTAGCCTTGATGGTGAATCGACTTTCAATATATAAACAATATGTTCTTTACCGCTTCCTAGATGTCAAGACTGACTACCCAAAAACTAACATTTCATAACAGCAAATAATTATCAAACAGTTGTACGGCTAAAAAGTAACTCTCTATAGTATCCATTTCATTTCTGAATCAAATATACTATGGACTAGAAGAATTCAGAAAAAAATATCGTTATGAAAATACAAATTTAATATTGACTTTGGAGAATTATGTATGGATTTTAGTACAAAGTAGGTATTTATAACGATGTTAATTAGATGGAATAAAATACGTTTTGTCTTCTTTTTATAAAGAAAAATATTCCTCATATGGATCTAGATTGCTACAAAAGTGTTTGAACGAGAATATCTAACAAAATTATAGTAATTCTAATTGATTTCACAATTGATAAAAAAAATCAATACATAATTTAATATTAAGTTTAAACATCTTTTATAAAGATGTTAATCTTTAAAAATAATCGGTGACCTAGAAAATTATACAGGCTCAACTTGACTAAATGTGTAGGTGCAATTGTACAAAGACAATTTCTTTTTTGCTTTTAAATTATATTAAAAAAAGATTAGGCTGAGACATACAAATGGGCGTCGGTTGACTAAATATAAACAAAAATAACATGGGCTTAGTAGCAAAAACAAATAAATGAAGAAATTGGATGGCCTTTTCTAAATATTTGATTCGTAGGCCCCATTATATATATATATATATATATATATATTGTTTTATGTATTAAACATGTGACTAAGATTAAAACAAACTTAAAGTTCAAGATCTAATCGTGCAAAAATAGATAGTAGATGGTTGAGATTTAATGACTTAAACAACAAGTATAGCATAGCCGATCTAATGGCTATGGCTGTGATTAAATCTTAATAAAATTACTATTCGTCTTCCTCATGATTCATGAATTCTGTGAATAACATACCTTACACTAGCGATTATGGGATGTTCGATGCCCAACGAGGAGTCGACGACAAACATACATACTATATATATATATATATATATATATATATATATATATATATATATATATATATATATATATATGTATATATATATATATATGTATATATATATATATATATATATTAGGGTGCATACACACATTTGTGTATGCACCCTACAATCCCAGCATATGAGCCATTCGATCGCGAAGAACACTTCATATTTGAAGCCAGAAGACGCGTGGCTCAAATTTACATTAAAGAGCAGTTCAGGTGAGAGGAGTTGGTTCAACGTGCAGATGAATTGGTTCAGCAGCCTGCTATAATCCCATCATTCGGCAGCACGGTTCAGCAGCCTGCTATAATCCCATCATTCGGCAGCACCATTCCTCTAGGATATTATCTCGTGTTCCTCCTTTGCTCTCTGCAATGTTGTCGACCTCATTCACTGAGATGTTGACGATCAATTGAAATGTTCTTCTTCGTCTTCTCCCTTTTGGTGTCTCCATTCGTGATCTGCTGCAAGATTTTCGAACTGGTGCTTCCTCTCTACAGTAGGTAATCTCCTCACCCTGAACATTTTCTCTGTTGTCGAGTCTCCCTGCTTCACCTTTCTCTTCTTAGCTACAGGTCCTGAACTTCTTAGATGTCTCCATTCATGGTCTGTTGCAAGGGAGGTATCACATCAGTTCCTCTCTGCAGCAGGTATGCTCTCTTTGAATATTTTTTAACATTCTACTGTCAGTCTCCCTATTTGACCTTTCCTCTTCTGTTGGTGTTGCATATGCTATTGCTGCTATATTGTTGCTTCCTCTCTACAGTAGGTGTGACATCAAGTAATCTTCTCACCTTGAACTACTAATTGATTTAATTTCTCTTCACTTTGAACTGATTTTTTTTTATTTTGTCTATTCAATATGTGTGGCTGATCATGCTGAACTTAACCTGTTCAGAATTGAGAACATTCTTTTGTCTATTCAATATGTGTGGTATAAAGCATGGGTTGACGAGTGAAAATTATTGTCATCTTACTGTTTGAATGCTGATTTATATGGTATGCATTTACTGTATTTCTCATGTATCTAATGTTGCATGAGTTCATATAATATTATTCAAAATATAATACATACAATTTGTACATACATTGCGAATTTGGTATTTAAAATCCTTAAACGTGCAATTTTTTAAGGTTGACTTGCACTTTTTAGATATAATATATCTTTAGGGGTACATATGGATGAGAGTCATGAAGAAACATATGGTGTTGAAGTCAAACCATTTATCGGGATGATATTTGAATCAGACGATGATGCTTATAAATTTTATAATTTATATGCTAGAACTATTGGATTTTCTATACGAAAGTCTATTTTCCTTAAAGCAAATGCGCCAAATGCAAGGAGAAAATTCTCAAGTAGAATGTTTGTTTGTTCCAAGAAAGGTCACAAGAATCTTAGTCGGAATGATAGAAAGGATGTGAAATGGAGGGAAATAAGAGTTGGTTGTCAAGCACATTTATTTATCAGCGAAACAGAAGATAGATGGATAGTAAAAAGGTTTACAGAAGAACACAATCATTTATTAGCCACTCCCTCGAAGGTTGGACGAATGCAATCGCATACTAATTTATGTGATACTTCTAGAGATCTTATTACGCAGTTTCATGGAGCGGGGATGAGCCCTTCTAATATTGCTAAAGTTCTCAATTTCTCAGGTGTTCCATTAGTTAAAACCCAAGATTGCATAAATCATTTGAATGCATCAAGGCAAAATAATATTGGTAAAGAATGCATGAGTGTGATTGCTTATTTCAAACAAAAGAAAAGTGATGATGTGGGCTTTTGTTTTAAAATGGTGACAGATGAAACTAACATTGTGAAAAATGTATTTTGGGCTGATAGCAGATCAAGAGATAATTATTTCAGGTTTGGAGACATTATTGTTTTTGACACAGCATATAGGACTAATAAGTTTTGCATGTCATTTGCACCATTTACGAAAATTAATCATCGTAAGCAATCTATTTTATTCGGATGTGCTTTACTTGCCAACGAGACAGAAGATACTTTTATTTGGCTATTTGAAACATGATTACAGTGCATGAGAAGAAAAGAACCAATATGTATTATTACAGATCAAGATATTGCTATGAAAAATACCATTCGTAAGGTCTTTCCAAATACTAGACATCATTTTTGCATTTGACATATCTTAAAAAATGCATTAATCAACACACACAAATTATTTGCAAGTGGCAACTTCATGAAGGACTTTAAAAAATGGATATATGGATCAACCAGTACTACAGAATGTGAAGAGAAATGGAGTGCACTAAAACTGTCTTATGGCATTCTAGATGATCATTGGGCAGAAAATATGTTTACTAATCATTATTTTTGGGTGCCTATATATTTTAGTGATATATTTTCTACTGACATGTCATCTTCACAGAGATCGAAAAGTATTAATACTTTTTTATGATTTTGTGAATTCTCATACTTCTTTATCAGAATTTGTTGTGCAATATGATAAAACCCTTCATTATCGTCGCGAAGTAGAGGAACGTGAAGATTTAAAAATTTTTAACTCAGCACTTGCCCTTATTTCAAAAAATTTATTGGAAGCACATGTAGGAAAGATGTACACAGAAAGAATTTTTTTTGAATTTCAAAGTCATCAATGACTTTAGAGCAGAAAAGAAATCAAAGATTGTTGACCAAGTTGTATACTTGGTGTACTCAATGGACACTAATAATAGAACATACATTGTGACATTTAGTAATGGAGAAACAATTTCGACAAGTTGTTCATGTAAAAAGTTTGAACAGGAGGGTGTTCTTTGTGTCCACATTTTGCATATTTCAACAAGAAAGGCATAACAAGGTTACCAGAGAAATATATTCTGCATCGATGGACGATTGATGCCAGATATTTAAGGGCTAACCTAGTCCATTACCATGCTAATGCCTCCATAAATGAACCACATAACGTAGCAAATCTCAAGAAATGGGCTTGGCAAAGGAATATTTGGAGAGTTAACAATTTTGGTTTGCGTTCTGATGAACACTTAGATTTTGAAATGTCTGTTATTAATGAAGTTCTTCAGAGGTTTGAAACTTTTAAAATTGTGGATGCATGTGAATTTGATAATGTGTTGACTACTTTAACTAAACATTGTCAAGAAGCAGATGTCATTGTTAATGATCCAAAATTGTGAAATCGAAAGGAAGACCTAAAGAATACAAAGATAAAGCTGGTATTGAAATTTCCATGTGACAAGCTAAGGTTAAGAAGAGAATATGTGGGATGTGCGGCAAGGCTCGACATTATAGGTCTACATGCCAAATAGCTAAAGTAATATGCAACATCAGCTCATATGAATTTTATATCAGTTTGTAACTTATGAACATAAAACTAATGATTCAATTGTCTTCTTGATACTTATAGGCGAAAGAAGAAGAGATGAATAAAAAAGGAAAGGATAAAATCATCGAGAAGGACAATATTGATGCGGGTGATGATGAGGATGATGAATAAGTGTGTTTTTAGATTCCCACTTTATATATAGTGCTTTGATAATCTCTTTGCTAATCTCATTCTTAACCTTTTTTCGTTTGCAGAAATGAAAAGACACAAAAGTTGGATTGAAGATCATCATGATTTTATATATTTTTTTCAATCTGACATTAAGGTGGAGCTTTTATGCTCATTAGTTTATGCATAAGTGAACTGTGTAATATTGTCCAATTATGTTTTCTGGCTGTTCAGTGCTTTTGTTGAAATGTCTACTCATCAAATATGCTACATGCAAGAATGTATCGATTATAGCTAAGGAACTTGTATAACTGACCATCTTATAAATTGTTTAGTCATCTTGCATTGTTTGCATTTCATCTTATATAATGATATAAAGTGCATATCCCAAGACAGTGGTGCATTATTAGTTTCTGCTATTTCATTCCAAGTAACGATAGCAATCAAAAGCATAGCGAACAGAGGAAACAACAACGCAAGATGACTCTCAGTCCATTTTCGTGAATATTATTACTAATAAAAGGTCTTTGATTTCATGCATATTTTTGCTCCAATATATAGTGCAACATGACTAAATGAAATGGATGAATAGGTAAAACATGTCATTTCAGCTAAGGAACAAAAATAAGAAAAACAAAATCATATAAATCATCATATCAATTTCCCAACAAACAAAAAGAGATATGGTTGCATTTCAAACATGTAGAATAATATAGCACATATGTTGTATACATCAAGATCCTTAGTTCCTTGCACAAAATTACATTCATTTGCAAATATAAAATAATATTACTACTAACAAGCTCATGATTATATTCTTAAACAATCTACATTTTCTTCTTTCAACTTCAATAATAGTTTGAAATCTATTTTTTTATCTTCAATAATAACTTCAAATCTTCTCCTCTCATCTTCAATTATAGCTTCAAATCTTCTCCTTTCATCTTCAATAATGACTTCAAATTTTCTCCTTCCATCCTCGTTGGTAGAGTCAGTTTGCTTAATTCTCTTCAGCAAACCGTTAATAACAATCTTATTTCGTGGCTTAACTTCTGGATCCAACCATTAAAAATATTGACAACCTTTACTTTGCTGAAAAATATCAAAGATAAATTAAATGTAGTTGGACATAATAAATACTAAAATATTGGACATAATCTACGTAAGAACGCAAATTGACTCCACACACATATTAGTGGGATTCTTACATCATAATTATGACAACCATAAAATCGACGGCTGGGATTAGTTTCGGTCCATGAGGTCTTGATGATGGCTTCTTCTTGGCAATTACATAGTGGTACCATTGTCAAGTTCATCTTTGACATGATATCTACAAGAATATGAAAACAACAACAACAACAACAAAGCCTTATCCCACTAGGTGGGGCTACAAGAATATGAAAAGAGTAAAAAAAATTGCTGAAGCTCTTGATTATTATAATGTTGAAGCTCTTCAGTGTAAATTAAGTACAATGCCGAAGCTCTTTTGTGCACATGGAATCACAGGAATAGCTAAAAAAAATTGTAAAGCATGGGAACAAAGTGAACTTGATGCAGTTATATGTGGCAATAGGACATCTTTATTGGCCACTTATTTCATCGACCTGCAAATGAGATTAATTTCTTGTAACAAATGATCTCCTTAGTTGCACAAGTCCCAACATATCTGGCACCAGTTTCCATCAAGAATTACACAACAAAGAATATGGAGATTGATTGGGATAGACAAAAAAAAGGAGATCTAGAGATGGATTGTGGTATAAAAAAAAGGAGATCTAGAGAAAGCACAAATAAACACAAGTGGAAGGTGAAGAGATTACCTAATGGCACTGTAGCAGACAGAGCACAATACAATGTTGATGACCTACAGCTAAGAAGAAGAAGGTGAAGCAGGGAGACTCAACAATAGAGAAAAGGGGGTAAATTACACCAAATGCCCTCCAACTTTGACGTTTGTTCAGCGATGCCCTCGAACTTCACTTTGTAACACGAATATCCTCCATCTTTAACTCATTTCACCCGATGCCCTCCTTACCTATAATTGGCGGTTACCTAGTCACGAAGCTGACGTGGCACTGACTCTCTCCTCTCCACATTAACATGCAGTGATGTGACAATATTTAAAAATAAAAAAATAATTAAATAAACAAAAAAAAACTACGTAGGAGAACAGGCGCCACATCAATTTAAAAAATAAAATATTAAAAAAGCCACTTCCTCTCTCTCCGGCGTCCTCGTCGAAGGGAGAAGAGGAGGCCAGCAAACAGCAAGGGGGGCCTCGCCGTTCGCCGACGAAGAAGGGGGGCGGCCTCGCCCCCCTCTGCGACCTCTTTTGCTCTTCACGGGAAGCGAGCAAAGGAGGGGGCCTCGCCCCCCTCTGCGACCTCGCAGAGGGGGGCCTCGCCCCCACCCTCTGCTGTTCGTCGACGCGGGCAAAAGGGGGCCTCGCCCATCCCCCTCTGCGACCTCCGGCGAGGTCACAGGGAGCGAGGGCGAGCCCCCCCCCTTTTGCTCTTCGTCGACGCGATCAAAGGAGGGGTCCTCGCCCCCCTCTCCGACCTCCACGAGCCCCCCCCCCCCCTTTTGCTCTTCGTCGGTGCGAGCAAAGGAGGGGGCCTTGCCCCCCTCTGCGACCCCGCCCCCCTCTACGACCTCGCCGAAGGTTGCAGAAGGGGGGGGGGGGGGGGGGGGGGGGGGGGGGGGGCGAGTCTCCCCCTTTTGCTCTTCGCTGGAGCGAGCAAAGGAGGGGGCCTCGCCCGCTTCCCCCCCCCCCCTCTACGACCTTCGGCGAGATCATAGAGGGGGTGTGGCCCCCTCCTTTGCTCGCACCGGTGAAGAGCAAAACGGGGGCCTCACCCCCCCCCCCCCCCCCCTCCGCGACCTCCGGCGAGGTCGCAAAGGGGAGCGAGGTCGCAGAGGGGGGCGAGGCCCCCTCCTTGCTTGCGCCGACGAAGAGCAAAAGGGGGGAGGGGCTCGCCGCCCCCTTTGCTCGCGCCGGCGAACAATAGAGGGTGGGGGCCTCATCCCCCTCTACGACCTCCGGCGAGGTCACAGAGGGGGCGAGGCCCCCTCCTTTGCTCGCTGCGGCGAAGAGCAAAAGGGAGGGCCTCGCCCCCCCCCCCCCCCCCCCCCCCCCTCTGCGACCTCCGACGAGGTCACAGAGGGGGCGAGGTCCCCTCCTTTGCTCACTTCGGCGAAGAGCAAAAGGGGGGGGGGGGCTCGCCCCCCTTCACCGGCGAGCGGCGAGCCCCCCCTGCTGTTTGCCGACGAGGATGCCGGAGAGAGAGGAAGTTGCTTTTATTAATATTTTATTTAAAAAATTGGCCGATGTGGCACCTGCTCTCCTAAGTGGCGAAGAGAGTGCATCGCGACGTCGGCAGACCGATTGAAAAATTGGGTATTCACGATCGGGAGGGCATTCCATGCAATAAGTTTGAAGATAGAGAGCATCGCTGTTACAAAATGAAGTTGGAGGGCATCGCTGAGCAAACTTGAAAGTTGGAGGACATTCGGTATAATTTAGAAATGGTGAAATAGTAAATGTTTAAAAAGTATTCAAAGTGAGCACACCTGCTGCAAAGAGGAACTGATGTGATGCCTCCCTTGCAACAGACCACGAATGGAGACACCTAAGAAGTTCAGGACCTGTAGCCAAGAAGAGAAAGGTGAAGCAGGAGACTCGACAACAAGAAAATGTCCAGGGTGAGGAGATTACCTACTGTAGAAAGGAAGCACCAGTTCGAAAATCTTACAGCAGATCACGAATGGAGACACCAAAAGGGAGAAGATGAAGAAGAACATCTCAGTTGATCGCCAATATCTCAGTGAACGAGGTCGACGACATTGCAGAGAGCAAAAGAGGAACACGAGATAATGCCCTAGAGGAATGGTGCTTGCCGAATGATGGGATTATAGCATGCTACTGAACCAATCCATCTGCACGTTGAACCAACCCCTCTCACTTGAACTGCTCTTTAATGTAAATTTGAGCCGCACGTCTTCTGGCTTCAAATCTGGAGCGTTCCTCGCGGTCGAATGGCTCATATACTGAGATTGTATGGTGCATATACAAATGTGTGTATTCACCTAATATACCTCATATATATATATTAATATTTTTTATGAAGTCCCATGTCTAGTATGAACGGTGTGATTATTGGTGTTTGTCTAATCTGATATAATCATGACAGAAGTAAGCAAAGAAGAAAGTTGATGGTCAAAAGTGATATATTATAAACGACGAATTAAAAAAAAAGTTATAGTGTTATATATATTATATAGTTGTTTGTAAATGGATGCAAATACGAAAAAGGTTATGAGAAGACTTTTAATCTCAAAAATAGCATATATACTTATCAAAATTTACTAATATATATATATATATGCATACTAATTATTAGAATCAAGAGGCCTTAATTTAAGTGGGGCCTAAAGCCATTGCTTGGATTGGCTTTATGCTTAAGCCGGCCTTGAGTTGTAATTATTATACTCAACAATTCAACATGAAGCTATTTTTTTATAGCTCAAGCTTCAATTCATTCACGTAATCCACCTTTCCTCGCGCCACGCCGCGACATTCCTGAGCTGAGCCGGTTGAACCAAATCATCCAGAGGGTCCAATCAATCGCTGTCATATATGTAACAATCTCAAATCTACAAACTGCACGATTTGAATTCAATTAATTCAGTTAAATTTTTTAAAAGACGTACTGACCTCACCGATTAGTTCCAACAAAAAGAACAAGAAATTGTAATTTTTGACACCTTCTCCTTCCATGTTCACTTCCTAATTGTAATGTGGGGGCGGGGAACAACAACACTTGCATCCGTTCGTTCCTTGTATCATCCTTCTACTCCACTGAGCCTTAATTAATGACGAATTGGGTCCCTCATGTTCAACACGTTTATTTGATCCCTTAATTGGTAAATAAATTAAACAAACTTACGATCGTTGTTATCTCCCTAACAATGCCACCAATGGTCATAAATAATACATGACACGAAAGTCCGCATATATACTCATCAAGAAGAGTCCACAATGTCTAGACAACCAAAAACGTGACAAATACTCAAGTAGTACCTAATCAATTTTTACTGCTAAATAATCGAAATCCATATGAAATCTTCTCTAATTAAAATATCATTGGCGTGTATTAACTGTCATCATAATGACTCAAGTTTTCAATTCTTATAGTTAAAATACTTTTAGTGATTTGAATTTTATAATTTTATTCCTATATTAATTAGACTTTTTACTTCTTATGCAATATATTGAATAGGAACAAGGGACCATTCATCAAAACAACTATGAAATATATAACGTATCATATAACGCGCCACCGATATCAACCGTTATTATCTGTACATATACACAGGAACGTATATGAAACATAACAAAACAGACATAAAAGAAGGTCTCTGTACGTCTATCACAACTCCCGGCCGGAAATGACTATCTACGAGCAACCGACGACCGGCGATCGATCATGGCGTCTGTAGTGTGTATGCACGTGATCAGAACAAGTCGCGGCGTCTGTAGTGTGTATGCACGTGATCAGAACAAGTCGACGTGGCACTTGGTGTTCTCGAACTTGCCGGAGCTCCCGGCACCGGAAGCTTCAGGCTGCACTGATCTTCTGCCCTTTGTAGTGGATCTTGAGGAACCAAACCTTGACCCTGACCTTGGTGTACAGCTTCACGTCGACGTAGTAGTAGCCCTCGCCCTTCTCCCTGCTGTAGGTCGTGGACACGGAGCCGAGCGCCAGCTGCGTGCCCTGGAACGCCGGCCGCAGCGTGGTCGTGTTCTTGTGGCCCTGGTAGAACGTGGGGAGCACGGTGAAGTCGAACCGCTCGTCGTCGTAGTAAGCCCTGGCCTCGACGTAGTCGTAGTAGATGGCGATCCGCTTGTTGGGTTGCGGACGTCCATGACGACGCTAAGGTTGTAGTCGAGGGTGTTGTTGACGCTGGAGAAGTCGAACCTGGAGAGCGTCGCGTCGGTGGCGTGGACGTTCATGTTGTGGGGCCGGAAGATGAGCCACAGGACGAGGACGATGATGCCGATGGTGATGACGATGGAGAGGATGAACTTGAAGAGGTTGCAGAGGAGGCAGCACGGCCCGCAGCCAGACCCGCGGCCGATGCTCCGGTAGCCCCGCTGCTGCTGCGGAGGGATCGCGGGCCCGTAGTAGGCGCCGTTCAGGTGCCCTGCTTGCTTCGAGTCCGCCATTGCGAGCGAGCGAGCGAGAGAGAGAGAGAGAGAGAGAGAGAGGGAGGGGGGGGGGGGGGGGGGGGGGGGGGGGGGGGTTACTGAGAGAGAAAGAGAGAGGCAGGTTTGTGTTGATGTCCGGTGCCAAGTAGATGATGTGGTGGAAGGCTTTGGACATGGGACGCATCAATTTATATTGTTTGGATTGTAAGGCTGCTAAGAAGGTTCGTAGGAGGACGATAGCACTAAGGAACTTATTCTCACGCGTTAGGTCCTCGCCGCGGCGCTTTGGGGTCGTCTGCTCTCATAAATGTCGCCTACAGTGTGCAAAAATTTCCAAGGATGCCAATCAGTTTCCAAACTAAGAGAAAGATGTCCCCAAAACATTTATCTAATTCATTATTGAAGTGAATAAAAAGATGGACACTCGTGAAATTGATGAATTTAAAATTAAATTCGAAATTACTAATTTCGATCGATCCATCCAGTTCCACAAAATGATTATGGAATAAATCAACTTTTATTTTATATTGATATTGATAAATGTAAATGTGTAAGCACACTTTACGCGTAATATTTATTAGGCATCAAAGTGAGATTTTGAGTTCGGACGCCGTCTTTCTAATTTTTGAGCTTTGACTTGTTAAAGAAAGGTACACTTGTTGCAGGGCAGGTAAGGCCTGAATACGATGTGGACGACGGCGATGCCTTGACATGTTTTGTCCAAATGTGCGGCGCCACACGCGTTGTGATGTAATTATTAAGCGCCTTCACCCCGAAGGCATCGCTGGATAGTTTTGTTTTTTTTATTTTTATTTTTTTCTTCTTCTTCTAATGGAAAGCAAATTGCACGAAGTTTATAGCAAGCACGCAAATGAAATCAAGGGTTGAATGTTTATTATATTTCCACCCTTTTATATTATAGCATTTTTTACTTTTTCTCTTATCAATATTACTTATAACACCTCAAAAAAATTTCAGAATTATTTAATTAAATAAATGATAAAAATATTTATTTAATTAATTTCAAAAAGTTAAAATAAAATATAATTGATGTCGAGTAAACATAAGAGTTTTCATTAAAGAAGATAAAGAAAAGAAAAAAATGTGATTTAATTGAAAATAATTAAGATAGGTTAAGATAAAATTCAGAGATACCTACATATTTTGCGGTTTAATTAAATTTGAAAAAGACCTAGAGTTAACGATATATCAATAGGTAACGTCATTCACTTTGATTAAAAATATATTATAAGTAAATTTTTATTACAAAATAATTTATTTTGAAATTATTTTTCCTATAAATTATACTTGTCTCCTCACCAATCTATCCCTTGTTTCAGAAACATTTTTTTGTCCCCAAAATCCATATCTCCTTCCTTGGCGTAATGTCTATCATGAACGCCTTACAAATTATCGTACTTTTCTTTATATGTTTGTTATTTTAATTTTAGACAACTTTTATAAGTTAGACTTAATTTTGCATGCCAACGGTAATATTATAACTTAGCACTAAAAGAAGTACTCTTAGAGCTTGTGCTCCATGCCATATGTTGTCAACAAACACTTAAATATCGAATAGTAGAGTAGTTAGTCTCCTAAAATCTTCATAATTAAGCATTCTATTATAAGAGATTTGAACCTTTTGTAACTCTAGCACATTTATCTCAAGTGTAGGGTGACAATCCACATATAAAAGCCTTCCAATTAAGTGTTCCACCTAAGTGTCATTTACTCACAAATGCTTTCACCGAATTAGCATTCGCTCGAAACAAGCGCCATAAAAATCGCACATTTGACAACCCGCAAAGCATTCTTCCTCTATGCTTAATCAAAAGAGTTTGTTTAGATAATCGAAATATTTAGATGCCACATGGATTGTTGCAAGTAGAAAATGGCCATGTGATATGTGCACAATTGCAACTTTCAACTTTCTCTTTCGTGGTTGAAGGTTCTGTCAAAGAACATCGGAGTCATGGTTGATAGTCAAGTAGGCTTGTTAGAAACGTGTTCAAACTTTTAGGTTTAAGATTTTTTTGTAACAACAAAAGTACATGGATTCACTTTTGGAAACAAATTTTTAATAAAATAATTAAGCTAAAGAATGGTCAAGGTATGGATTATGTTCTCTTCTATGGCATATGAATAATTTTATTACATTTTTATATCAAAAGCAATAGTTATAGATAGTAAGTTGATGCTGACTTTTGAAAAAATGATTGGAGTTTGACGAGCAAAAAATCAGCCCACGATAAAGGAATTCAGCCTGAATCCTTCAGTGTGACCCGATTTGACCGAGTTCAAATATGAATGGTAGCATGTTATATTGTTCAATGCTTCTACTTATAGTATGTGTATGTATGTATGTATGTATGTATATATGTATGTATGTATGTATGTATGTATGTAATATGAAAAGTCATTATAGTGGACATGATAGTTCTATTATGACCTATATATGACGATGAAGTTCTACAAGAAAATAAGTCTCTTGTGCTTCAATTTATAATGTATGTATGTACATGTACACATGGATATATGCATGTAATATGGAAAGTCATTATTGTGATCATGATAATTCTATTGTGACCTATGTCAGCAAAATTATTTATCATAAGAAGAGTCAGATTCATCACAGATAACAATTTATAACAAACTTGTGCCTACGCATTTTTGTCACCTTTGACAAGTCACAAATGGTGTTGAGATTGAAAATTTTTCCCACATATCTTATGTGACGGATTATTCAAAAAAAAAGGAAATAAACTTCCATCACAATTAAAATAAAAACTATTTAAAATAATTCTCTTCGTCACAAGATGTAAGAGATTTTTATGATAAAATAGTGACAAAACTATTTCTGATGAAATTAATTTGATAGTAATTGTGATAGAATTGTGGCAATTATATGTGGTGGAATTGTGATTAAATCATTTGTCATGAGAAAAAATTGTACAATTATTTTGTTAATATCATTTTGAATAATTTGTTATGTTGATTTTTTCAAATTTTTAATATAATTTGAAATCTCTGTCACAAAGTTTATGTGATAGATTATTCATCACAAAAGAAATTAACTTTCATCACAATTAAAATAAAAAAATATTAATTAAAAAGATTTGTGTTCATCGTAATATGTGAGAGATTTATGAGAGAATAGTGATAGAAATATTTATGATGAAATCAATATGACATTAATTATGATAGTGACAATTACATGTTGGGGAATTGTGATGAAATCATTTGTGACTGATAAATGACAACATACGTTGATAATAAATTCACTTATTAATGACAGATTTTAATAAAATATTTGTGATCAACTTGTGAGAGAATACTTATGATACTTCATATCACTGAATTGTGACAAAATCTAACACATGAGACAACTCTTTACAAATTTTTTATTTATAATTTGTGAATGGATGATTTTTTTAATTTCAATATAATTTTCAAGTTGTATAAGTTCAATTATAAATAATTCCAAACAAAAATCAACAAAGACTGTGTCATTAGAGTGCATTGTTACTGCATTATTCAAGAGCAAATTAAAACAATATTGAGTTTCCAACATTATCTCTTTGAAGAAGTAACATATCAAAAGGACTTTATTATTCTCAGTTGCTCCATGCTAATTGCTCCAAGACAACCTGCAAAATAGATCAAATAACAAATGTAACTATCATAATTATGAAAATGAAACAACATACATATGAAATTTACATCAAGTAACATTCATCTAATAATTTCTAAAAATTATTGCATGAAATATGTGTACTAAAATAATATTCACACACAACAAAAAATATCATATAAATTAATTAAACTAGTAATATAAAGGAAGCAACTAAGGACATCTATATTTACAAATATTTAGCATGCATACAAAGAAATAAAAATTGAACAAGAAGTTCATAATTAATATAGATATTGATATATGGAACATTATATTTTTCAATAAATTTAAAAGAATTTAATAAATATTTTATGGCTTACATGTATAATATTTTTTACGTTACCTTACTTAGGAGGAGTTGAATTATTTTCATGATGAGTAAATTGCAACATAACTTGCTTCTACATTTCTGATCTTATGCTTGCTATATATTCATCATCTCTTGTTGCATTTTTTTTGTTGTGCTTCTTCTCTCTTGTTGTAATTTTTTATGGAGTTCTCCATGTACTTCTTCTCTTAAGGGTTGTAATTATTTTGAGATGACATATCTGATGTAGAATCACTTGAATATCATGAAATAGTTGGACTCTAGTTTTTCATAATAGACATATCATATTTTCCTATTCCAAATTTATAAACCATTCCTTTTATTGGAGCTCCAGGTGCATCAATTCATGAAGTAGGATAAAAAAATTGGCTAAGGCGAAAGGTCCGAAGATAAGAGAAATATGCACCTAAATCAAAGAATTCAATATACAAAAATTAGCTAAAAACTAATTAATATGCATGATAATAGAGTTTTGAATTGTTTCTTCTACTTCTACTTTAGTCGACCTCGGAGAAATTCTTCTAAGCATTACCACCTCTAATCATTTCCTAGCAAAAGAAAAGATCAATATATGAAAAAAAGAAGCTATTATATTACAAGGATTTACTTTATTATATGGAAAACCACAATGATTCTAAGAAAAATAATAAGCTCTTGTTTTAGTTATATCTATGAAAAAATTATTTTAAACCATTTAAAGATTTTAAAAGAAATACCATCTTACAACTAAGAAAACTAATTTAATATGAAAAAAGTTTAATATTATTAAAAAAACCTTGAATGAAAAAATTCTAAAAATATAAATTCTTTTGTAAATTCATATAACAATGAAGTAATTTCATCATAAAAGAAGTAAAGAATTAAATAGGTTTCTTTCAATAAGATGAGTAAAAGAAATGGTTCGAACCACCTCTGCCATCTCGGGTGACCTCCAACCATGCCTCCACAATCAGTGATCCCGTGTGACCTCAAGCCGTGCAAAGGCGAACTCTGGCAGCCACCGTGCCACCTATCACTCGGAAGCGGACCCCAACAGCTACCCAATGCACGTAGATGGCCTTCGATGCATGGTGTGCAATTGTCAAGCCACCTATCACGTATGTGCGGTGTGCCGCCGCCGACCACCCGGATGAGGTCATGGGCGGTTGCCAACCGCATGGAGGATCCCAACGTCGACAATCCTGTTAATTTGTTGGTAACCAACATGGTCATCAACAACCGGCTGAAGCGATCCTCCGATGATCGATTCTTACGGGATGGAAGTTGGCATGCGGCAGTCGTGGGAGGACATGGGCATAATGACATTTTTGCGTAGGGCACCTATATAAGTTCATTAGTGAGATGGAATGATCACCTATTCGAGAGCCCCCATCCGCAAGAATATATAACATTGTTCTATTGGTATCAAAGCTAGGATAGTGAACTCCAACGAATTCTTCCTTTTGCCTTCCGATGAACTGCTCTTGTAACACACAAAAAATTTCATAAAAAAATATAGAACTTTGTTTATATATTGCCAGGCTTTCGGATGCCCGAAGCTAAAATGAACGTCCATTATTGTGACAAATTAGCAATCACAACAAATGCTCTGTCGGATGACCGAAACTCTTTCGGACGTCCGAAAGAGCAACGGACAAAAAGATGCTAGAAGATCAATTTTGATCTCTCATTTACACCACATTAACTTTTTTGGATTCAGTCCCTTCACCCATATCCTCTGAAATTCAAAAGGCACAAAACTCCAAAGGATTATGGCCATAAAACCCATTTATGTCTTCCCTCTTTCTTCTTGATCTCTCTCATTTTTCTTTTCCCATTTTCATTCATACTTGCTCTTGCTCCATTGTCGATTCGGCAAGAGACAGAAGGAGGATGACCTGCAGGTGCTGAGGATGCTAGAGATGCAAGGGGGAGATGGGGGTGAGGTTAGAACTTGAACTGATGAAAAATGATCGAAGGAATCAACAAGTAAGGTGTGTTTTCAGGATTTGGGTCATAAGGTAGGCATCCTGACAAATTTGCATGTTTTAGAGACTATGATATGTGCAAGGTTCATCCAAGTTGGGGAAAGATCGTGTCTTTTATGTTTTCTACTAAGTTATAGATATATTTTTCTCTGATCTTGGATATAATCGAATGATACTGCATGTTAATATGAATTGTTCAATTGATGAATGATAGGATCTGGCACGTGTTTTAGATAGTTAAAGGATGGATTATTGTATATGTTTGCTGTTTCCAAATTAAGATAGATATTTATGAAAATTAGGATAATTTATATGCTTGATGACAAGAAATCGGCATGTCTATTTTATATGAAAGTAAATAATGAAAATGAACTATTTAATATATGATTCATATCAAGATTTGCCTTTGAATCATGCTATAAGTATTAGAACTGCTTACTTAGGATTTGTTTGTGTTTCTGATTGAAGATATAAGGATGTCGCAATGACTTGCAGCCCTATCGATTTAAAATGGATTGTCGCCCTTTAGGACGTCTGAATCTCCTCAACAAGAGCATAGTGACTACTAGATTGGACGATCAAAACTGAATCGGATGTTCGATCTAGTCCAAAAATAGTCCGAAACTCATTCGGACGACCGAATTGGAAAATATCAAGACATAGAACTGACGACGATGATTAGTCAGTCGATCAATCTGGACTATTCATGCGGAGAATGATCCAACGATTGATTGAGACCCTTTTCGTCGATCAAGGATCATGGACCTACTTTCAGCGGATGATTCGACAAATTTAGAATTTCTTAAAAACACGATCGAAAGCTCGAGAACCTCCTAGTTCAACTAAAAACTAATGATCTCCTAGTGCTCGGTCGACCGACTCGTACACGACCTTTGAACAATCAAAAGATGATCTCAACGGATGACCTAACCATTTTCAGTCGACCGCTAGATATGAATAAAACATGCATCCTAATCCATTTTGGACGACGACCATATGCATTAGAGCGAGTGACAATTTGACTTTCGAATGTAGATAGAAAATGAATATGATCTTAATTAGAAACCATGATTTGATTAACCTTTGTTCATATAATTATACACTCTTTTTATCGAAACCAAATTATGATCTGAAGCCAACTTTGCTCCTTATAGTGTTGATTGATTCATGTGATCGAAAGATAAGTTCATGATTTATAAAGATAAAATATGAGGATTGTCATTACCTACCTAGATGGAAAGTTAATTACAACCTTGTGTGAGTCACTTTCTTGAGGAGTTATTGACAATCTTATGTGAGACACTCTTCGTACGAATGTTATCGCCTCATGTGAGGTCATTCTCCTCTATGAGGCACTTGTCATGGCTCCGATCTCTCACTACTGACACACTATGGTATGGGTAGCTATACACTTATGTGTTTGCAATGGTATTCTCTAAAAGTGGAAAGCTCTTCCAACATATGAACAAGATGAAATGAAATGAATGGTTAAAGATAAAATAAAGAACTATGTCCTTCTGATCATAAACATGAATTATGACAACATGAAAATAAAATGAAATAAAAAGACATGAAACTATGATGATCTCTTCTAATTTATTATTCATGCATATTCTGATTGATCATCTTTATGACCTATTATGAATTCACACTTAATTTTATGCTAATGATTGATCTTGCTCCATTATGTGATCTCCACAACAATGTTTGGATTGTGGAACAAAAGTTCTCCAAAGTTCCTTAAACTTTACAATGAGATGGAATTAATCCACAATAGCATTTGGATGAAAGTTTCAATAAATCAGAACTTGGGAACGTGATTTGATGTATATGTTCTACCAAATTATGTTGGGTGTTTTGACAAAATCGTAGGTGACAACTGTGTAACATAGAGTAGGGGATAGTCATGCATGCGTGGGTTACGAGGTGAGGCAAGTTCGTGTGCGAGAACTTTCAAAGTTCTAGCTATGGGAACTTCGACGGATCTTTGGCGTTGATTGAAACTTTAATTTTGGTCTGACCCACGTCAAATTTTGCTTGTGTTTGGAAGTTCTTGCTAAGTACATGATATGATTGTAAGTTGGTTGATGTGTGTGCAACGACTTCAGCTCGGGTGACGTATGCATATGGTTATCATAGAAGATGGAGTCTCTTTTCTTTGTATTATCGAAATGTATTTGGATGATATATGGGACATGTATTTAGGCATGGACTTTATATGTCATATACAACAAACAAACACTAGTGGAGTATATATATGTGTGTGTGTGTGTGTGATTAATGTATATGCTGAGCGCTAACTAGAGTAGTGATATGCTGCTCATTTTTTAATCTACAACTGGCGTACTCTCTCGCTACAACCACCGCGCAAAGGCGTCTTCTCTCTCTTACTTTCTCGAACTCTGCAAGTCTGCCCAAGTCGAGAGAAGCATGGATCATACCATCCATCTCTCACTTCTCTAGGGCTGAGCACAGGGCGGGTCGACCCGGCCCGCACCGACCCAAAAAAATGGGTAAAAAACTCGGCCGGGTAAGATCCGGATCGGGACCGGGTCTGACGGGTGAAAAACCCGTCGAGTTTCGGGTCAGGACCGGGTTTGCAATGCAGATACCCGATCCGATTTATCTTTTACTATATAAATCCTACTCCCACTCTTTTCCCTCATTTCACACTTCACTTTCTCTCTCCCATCTCTCTTCTCACCGATCTCGCCCTCTCCTTCTCCCTCTCTCTCACGTCGGCGGCGATGACCCTCTCGACTCTGGCCAACCTCCCCTTAGCCTGACTCTCTCTCTCTCTACTCCGGCCGCCTGGACAGCCGGATCAGCCATCGACGACCAGATCCGGTCGCCTATCGGCCGATCCGGCCGCCAGGCGACCGGATCTGAACCGCCCTAGTGGCCGATCGGCGATCCGGCCGTTTGCTGGCCGGCCGGATCGGCCACTCGCTCGGTCAGATCCGGCCACCAGGAGCCGGATCTGGCAGCTGTCGACCGATCCGGCCGCTAGATTTGGCCGCTGGTGGCCGGATCGACCCCAGGCGAGCCGATCTGGCCGTAGGCGTTGGATTCCCAGCCTCGACCCCGGTGATTTTCTCGAATTACCGGGTGTGACCCGGTACCAGACCCAGCCAATCCGGGTCCGGTACCGGGTCAAAAAATTTTGGACCCGGCATAATTCGGGTCGGGACCGGGTCCGCCGAGACCCGAACCCGGTCCCGGGTTTGCTCTGCCCTACACTTCTCTTCTCTATAATGTCGACTGGACTCTCTCTCACACACACTTCGAGAGAAGTAGAGATCATATCATTCATCTCTCTCTTCTCTCCTCTGTAATGTATTACCCCCCCCCCCCCCCCCCTCCTCTATCTACAAGTCCGTCCAAGCCAAGAGAAACATAGATCATACCTTCAATCTCTCTCTTCTCTTCTCTGTAATGTCAACTGATCTCTCTCTCTTCTCTTCTTTGTAATGTCAACTGGTCTGTCTCTCTTCTCTCCTTTGTAACGTCGACTGGTCTTTCTCTCCCCCGCCCCTAGAGAAGCATACTCTCCTCTGTAATGTCGATTGGAGAGAGAGAGAGAGAGAGAGAGCAGGCAACTCCTATAGAGTCATTGTGGCGTGAGAAAAGGAGTTGGAAATAGAGCTTTAGATAAAAAAATTGAGGGCATGCTACGCCCTTTGATGGTAGCAGCGTCCGATGCGTTAAAGAGAGCCGTCGGATGGAAAATGCATGGTGGATGCTACTGGTGTTCAAAACTGACATTTTTCGCATGAGCCGGTCTCGATACTGCGACACCTGGTTCAAAGAGCCGAATCAACTTTTCCCAATCCTCCCACATTTGATCGATCTGCCCGACATCCTTGCAGACAAGACAACCTAAAGATGCCTTCATCGTCGCCGAGCTTCCCTTAGATGCCTGCACTGGCCTGAAGACGAAGACAGTGAGTCCTAATAGCGTTTCTCCATGAACATATGCTTGATTATTTTCTCCATCGGCCTATTTTCGATCATTTTCCCCCTTACATATGCTCGACAGCCTTGTAGATGCCATCACCGACAGCTCTAAAATGTTTGCGCCCGCACGAAGATGAAGACACCAGGAAGCCTAATCACATTCCTCCCTAGATCGATTTGATGCTGCTATAGTTTTTTTTTGTTTTTGCCCTAATTTCTACTTCTTTACGGGTATTCCTGGCTTCCCCAAACTGTTGTTCGTCCCTTCACTCCATCTCCTAATCTTCCGACGCTGTCATCTTCGCAGTCAGGGGGAAGAAGGCAGAAGAGCTCGCTTCTCGCCTTGTCTCCTAGTCTTCCGGCACCGTCGACCCTGAACCATTCTCTCGCCCAATGGTGCTCTCCATGCCGGTTCAAGGATGCAACAGCCGATTGAGCGCACTTTGCTCCATCCATCGTCCATTGTCGATCGCACGGCCAAAAAACATGGGTAGTAGTGTGCTACCATTAGTGGGCGTAGTATGCCCATTAAATCATGTATGTATGTATGTAATCAGTTAATATTAATTGTGTAAATGCGATTAAATACAAAGAGGTGCAAAATAAATGAGTAGTCATTCAAAATAAATTACCAAACAAACTAGAAAAATACATATAAATATATATTATATATATACACACACATATATATGTGTATGTATTGAAATATGTATAAAAAAGCATTCTCTAATGCCAATAAAATAAATAATCGGTGATTAAGTTTTTTACTTATATAAATAGGTATAATTGTTAATAAAACATTGCCAATTTAATGGTTGATAATAACCTTTAATTAGAGATTCAGAAAATAACATATAGGAATTATTTTCTAACAATGATGACTAGTTCTTAAAAGAAAAAAATTCTATGGGTTGACAAATAAACTATATGAGTTAAATCGAATATGAGCTATTACAGATCGAGGGCCCAAAAAAATTGTTTAAAGATTTCAGCTAATAATGTTTGTAGATCTATTGTTTAAAAAATTAAATTAACGGATCAAATCTTAACCATAAAAATAGATCTCATGTGAATTAACAGATCTATTGTACAAAAAAAATTAATTATACATATGGTATAATGCACCTCCAGAGCGGGCATTCTCTGAAGGGATGTTGAGCGATTGGTAACCATTGATTTCTCATTGGACGATCAATCTGAAGGATGCCCAGTGGACGGTCATGATGGTGTTGGGGGTTTGGGGTCGGCACGTGGCGTGCATTCACCAAAGGGTGAAGGGCGCCCTCATGCGCGATGTCCAATCTCCGACGGCTGGCAAGTTCAGTGACATCTTCTTCGTCGAAGCTCACATTCGTGTCTGCCGGACATATCTCAGCTCGCGATCGGCGTTTCCTCTTTGCGATCAGTGAGATCTCAGCTCATGTTCACCGGACATATCTCAACTCGTGTTCATTGATTTAGGGTCATAGTATGCGGATTTGCCTGCAACCCACATGTTTTCACTGAAGGGCGGTCCTCTTCGGCCAGCGAGATCGACGAGAGAAAGCTCATGTTCGTGTTCACTGTGATCATCCTTGGCCGGTGAGATCCGCAGGACATAGCTCGTGAGCGGAACTTCTTCGCCGGACAGATCCCAGCTCATGATCGATGATTCCATGTGCTTTAGGCGACGTGAGGATGCACGGCGCACGACGAAGAGGATCTGAGGCTGAATGCGAGAAGGGGCGACGGGGGAGGGCCATGGCGAATGGTGAAGATATCCAGCGGGAGGTCTGTCACGAACGGTCACAATCATTTTTGGGTCTCATAAATAGATCCACTATCGATTTATGGATGTGTGGCTGATAAGTGGTCGGGATCCGTCAAGAATTTAGGTACTGTGGAGGCACATATTTCGTGTATATGTATGTGTGTGTACTTATATTGTGCCAATTCCGAGCATATTTAATCTTAGAAACTTAGCACATGAATATATTATGAAAGATCTTGTTAATTAAGATTAGACTTTAGTTGCTATTAGTAATACTAGTATGATGACCCGCACGAATAGCGGAAGACACAAAAATTTATATATATATAAATTATTATTATAAAATAAGAAATTTTATTTTGATATAAATTTTATAGACTATCTAATCATTTTCTCACCTTAGAAACTAATATATATAAATATGTTATAATAAATTAAATTTATTTGAAATTATTTTTAAAAATATATTACATTCTGTTTCATTTTTAATTTTTTTTTATTCGATCTTTGCCCCATTTAACTTCATTACTTTGTTTTCATCTATTACGTAAATTTTATATGTTATTTATTTTAATTTACATATGGCAATACACAAACTTCTTCTTTCAAACTATATTTTTTTATAATTTTGATATAATATAGATATAAATAGAAATTGATATCTATATTTTTTAACAATATCATATCTTAGAATTAAGTAAATACTATTTATTTTAATATTTTTAACAATGTCTATTATTTTACTTTTTATTTTATGTATTTCATTTTCTATGTGACAATGTAAAAACGTCATATTTGAATTAGTTTATTCATGTTATCATTGTATATATACATAATATATTATTTAAAAGTAATTTTAAAAAATTTATTTTGTGTGTGTCAGTAACATTTATTCCTTCCTCCTCTCAAATATAATGTGGATTATTATTAATACATAAATTTATCTTTTTTTATTCGTCATTTGGGTTGCTATGCATATTTTTTATTCTTTATAATACAATATAGATATGAAATATGATTGTTATATTAGTCCATTATAATATATTATTGTAATTGAATAAAAATATACATCAAATATAGTGGTTAAATTGTTAGGATAATAATCTGGGACTTAATGGGTGTTAAAGGAGGGACACAGTGTCTCCCTTCTTCTTATTCATCAGATCAAGAATCTATGAATCAGATTTAAAGTCTTTAAATAAAAATGAATAAAATAATATCTATAGATTTCTAATTCATTGAGTAAAAACATAGGAGACACAGTGACCCTCCTTTAAATAGGGGACACATTCACTTTTTTCTAATCTTTTCTAATCTAATCGGATCAATAGTAGTTTATTTTAACATTTTTATTTAAAAAATACACATGTGTATACCAAATTCGTTTCATTTAAATTAACTATTAATAAATTTAAATGTGAAAATAAATAAGTAATATATCTTCTTAATATATATATAATTACGTAGATATATATAATATTCTATTTAAGAATATATTAAAAATATTTAATTTGAATATAATATGTTACTTAATTATCTTAATATGACTAAAATTATATATTTCATCTTGATAACATTCATTTTAATAGTTAAAACAAATAATTGATTAAAACTTATTTTAATATTGTCACTAAATTAGTCATAAATCATTCTTAATCAAATTCTTACATTAGATATGAGTTCTCCTTTAAAAACTTTTTTTAAGATTTAACAAGTTTTGAATGTGGGACTAAAAATTTTGATCCAATGATCTATATTGATTGTGTCGTCATATCAAAATAATGTTAATTTGATGATCTAAAACGTGCAATCCCATATTGTGATTGCACCCTAATTTAACTCATATTATAATAATATGTAAATTTTTTTATGCATCATTCAAAAAAGATATGAAATATATATTATAATATGTGAATATTTTTTATTCCTTCTAATACAATATAGATATGAAATATAAACATTATATTTAGCTTATATATACCTGCGTATTAAAACTTATTTACTTTTTATTTTATTATCAATCACTCTGACTTAAGTTCTAATTATTGATATTGATTGACTTAATACAAATAGATAATTACCATATTTGTAAATCTAGACTTTTTTTTATAGTCTATTACATCTCTTTTCATATTATAAGCTTTAAATGTATGACTAAATTAAACAACTCAAATCATCCTTAGTCAATTTATAATTAATTTTCAACCAATTATGTTTCATTCTTTATTTTAATAATATACTTCATTATTCATCATATCGAAACTAATTCCAAAAGAAAAAATCATGAGGGAGTGACATGCATCATCATCTATCCTTTCTTTTAATAGTATGCATATAATATTATTAACTATAGCCAAAATATTATTAATCATCGATGAAATATTTTTATCATGAATCAACCTAATTAATTGCACATGGTTTCTTTTATAAATCTATTTAATTGTTTTCATGCAATTAATATAAGATGTGAAATTAAACTAGAATGTATATTATTAAAATTTATAATATTTATAAATTTATAACTTAAAATATAAATAAACAACATTATATATTTTCATAGTTAAATTTTTAATATCATGATTCTATTTTAACAATTTCAAACAAAAAATATGTATCAAATTTTATTCATATCATATCTTAACATTTGTTTATACATAACATATAGATATAAATTATCATAATAATATAATTTAAAAATTAATTATATTTATATCAATCACCAATAAATACCATTATCATTATATCACCGAACAAAATAAATAACATCATTAGGATAGGGAGATACAAGTTTTTAACTCGAGATATATGTGAGAATCTATTTTTTAAAATATCTCATTATATATATGTATATATTATAACATTTAATATTTTATTAAATAGAGAGAAATTATATATATATTGGATAAATAAAAATATGTATTTTTAATAACTATCTTTAAGTATTTTTATATTTAAAATGTAATCATTTTATACTTGAATTCATGTCAGCTCTACATGTGACACCTCCTACTATGCTTATATATATTATTATTACTCATTATAACAAATATAATTTAACCTTTTATCATTTTAAGATATAATAATAGGTGAATTTTGAGAGTTGTCATTTGACAAATTTTTACTTTGCATTTATATAAATATATATAATATTATTAATTACACTTAAAATATTATTATGATATATATATTAATCATTATTATAAATTAGTTTATTTATTATTATCTATCATAATTAACATACTTTAGCATTTTTTCTTTAAAACCTAATTTTAGTGACACATAACTTCATGAGAGAGTGATACTTGCATATTCTACATTTTATTTTATATAGATATATAAATATGGATATAAATGAATTATATATGTGTTAACTTTAACAAAAAATTTTGTTAACATTAAATGTTGTTATACTTATTAAAATTATTAAACTATTATTTTAATGAATATTAGTTCATTATAATTGTTATCATAATATTATAATTAAAATGTTGATGATTCTTTTATTAATTGTCTATATATATATATATATATATATTATCAGATGCAAGCTTTTGACTCAAGCATCTTTATATATAATAGCTTTTGAATAATTTGTTATTATTTTATTAGAATATCTCAAAGCAATTAATAAACTATTATTAATAATAACAAACTGATCAAGTTTGGTTTAATATTTTGTTTTTAACTAATTATGTAACTTATATCGATTTAAAATGAACTATTCAATAAAAATAAAATGAATACAAAACATAATTATTAGATGATTGATATATGTAAGTCTTCTATTTCATTGATAGAATAGCAACTTGATAACAAAAAAATTATATACAATTAAAACTTATTAATATAAATACTATATGATTATAAATATTATTAACACAAAAAATATTTATGTAAACAAACATATAGATATACTTATTACAACAAATTAACAAATTTTTAATAACAATAACAAAATTCTTAAGTTTGATTGTCTATTTTGTTATTAAGTCGTTACGTATTCGATATCA
Organism: Pontederia crassipes; assembly: GCA_030549335.1. Lineage (NCBI taxonomy): Eukaryota > Viridiplantae > Streptophyta > Magnoliopsida > Commelinales > Pontederiaceae > Pontederia > Pontederia crassipes. The sequence continues at coordinate 47,682,570 of CM060190.1, forward strand.
ATTTTATAACGAATTATGACATATCAATATACATGTAATAAATTAACAAACTAGTAATAATAATAATAATATAATGATGAAGTTTGATTTATTATTTTGTTATTAGTTCGTTACATATCTTATATTGGTTTATAACAAATTATTCAATAATACTAAAATGCTTAAAAATCATAATTGTTAAATGATTGATATAGATAAGTATTTTATCTCCTTCATAGAATAATAATATAATAACAATAAAGAATAACTATACACAACTAAAACTTATTAGTAGAAATAATATATGAATATTATTAACACAATATTTTTATATACATATAATAATAAATTAACTATTAATAATAATAACGAAATGATTAAGTTTTGTTGACTATTTTATTATTAGGTGATTATGTATTTATAAGGAACTATGGCATATAGATATGTATATAATAATAAATTAACAAACTATTAATAATAATAACATAATGATTAAGCTTGGTTGATTATTTTATTATTAGTTGATTACACATACTATATCGATTAATAGCAAACTATCCAATATAAAATATTTACCTTCAAAGAAGACATTGAGCTTGGTTAAGCTTAGTTGGTTATTTTATTTATAGACTTGCACGTATTCTTTGCCTTCAAAGAAGACATTGAGTATGCAAATGAACATTGAAAGTCATTCTATTTATAATTACAAATATAGAATTTTAAATTATAAATAAATAACATTGTATATTTTTAATAATTAACTTTTAAGTATTTATATTTATATAATGAAAATATTATCATTTTATATATTCAATTTATGAGAGCTTGACACGCGGTACTTCGACATCTGCTTTTATATATAGATAGATTCTTGCCTGAACAATTTTTATTTTTAATGCATATTTCTCTTAAGAAAAAGGTTCTCAATAAAAAAACTCTGAATTATAATTTTTTTGAAATTCAAATTCTAAGTTCTTTTTATTTTGAAATTTAAAATATCCAAATATTTCTTTTAAAATTTAAATATCCGAATATTTTTTATTTTCAAAATTGGAATTTCAAATTCGAAATTTTGAAATTTTGAAATTTAGATATCCTATTTTTTCTCAAAGTTAGAAATTTAAACTTGATTTTTTAAAATTTAAATATCCAAATATTTTGTATTTTCAAAATTTTGAATTTCAAGTTCGAAGATTTCAAAATTTAAAATTTAAATTTCTGAATTGGAATTTAAAATTTGATTTTTTTCGAAATGTAAATATCTAATTTTTTAATATTTTAATTTCCAAATTTTGAAATTTAAATTCGAAGTTTTCAAATTTTGAAATTGAAATTTCAGAAATTGTTTCCTCAAAGTTTGAAATTTAAATTCAATTAAAAAAATTTTAAATATCCAAAATTTAAAATTTAAATTTTAACTTCTTTAAATTTAAATTTCTTAATTTTTTCATTGTTTTTAGTTTAAAGATTTTTAATTACAATTTCAAACTTATTGCTTGAACCCTAAACATATTTGTTTGACATTTTAGATAGAAAAATGATGAAATTTGTTGCTGCGAAACTGGTCAAGTTGGCACGTTTTAATGGTGTCAACTATGATATGTAGAATCGAAGAATTTGATATGAGCTAGTTCTTGATAATTTGCACAAATATATTGCAATACTACCTCCCAACGCTTTCAAAAGAAGCCACAAATGAATAGATTTTAGCTCATAAGGGCTATGGAACAATGAAAGCCGATGAGAAAGCAAGAAGCTTCGTATTGATGTATCTCATCAAAGTGTTTGAAACACATAAAACAACACATGAACTTTGGAATGCTTTAATGTATAAGTATGCATTCAAAAGAGATATGAACTTAATACTCCTATTACATAAATACACTATATGTAAAATGAAAGTAGATGACAATGTATTAAATCACATCAATCAAATAATTATGATGGCAAAGAACTTAGAAACTAGAAGATGCCACTTACCTGAACCCTTGCAGATAACTTCAATCATAAATAATTTGTCATGTACACATCACAGACCGAACATCATCAGAAATAAAATTAATGAGTTAAATGCAATGATTCTTACTTGATTGGATGAGATGGCGCATCGACTTGTTCATGATGTGTGCACATGGGACTCTAGATACTCTAGATGCATCAGGGACGTCGAGAAAGTCCCTACATTTTTAGGTATTTCTTCACTATTGACACTAATATGCCACAAAAAATTGAAACAATTATACAAAATTTTAAATATTTCTTAATTCTTCCATCATTTCTTGAAGATATGTATAAAATATAACTTTGTTTAAAAAATAATAAATTTTATTGAAAAAGAAGAATACAAATATATCTCGATTTTTTGTAATTCTTTGTTTACCTCCACTGACCTTTTTGCCAAAAAATGATTTTATGCATTATGATCACTACAAGATTCAATTAAGAAGTAATTATATTTTTTATAATGAGGACTAAAATATATTTATGCTAATATATTTTTCCCTCATTTTTTGCCGTCATAAAAAACCAAATCCAAGATTAGTATAATTTATATAATTTTTGTTTTATCATAACATTCTCCTCTTCTAAATCGTGTCACATACTTGGAGGAGAGATCACCCACGAACTTACAAAATCGCCGATGATGAACTATATGTCGCTCTTCTCTTTTTTGTGTATTTATTCTCGAATTGGCATGTCTTATTTTACACCTTCACTAATGGTTTGCATGCACACGTCTCCTCTATCATTTTTTTTTTCTTTTTCTTCTTTCTTCTCTACATCCGCATCGATCTTTTGCAAGGAGGAAGCTGTTGGCGGCCGCTTCCTTGCACGAGATATTGGTCGCCTCTCGTACGAAGGCGACCTACTGTGGCCGCCCGTGCGTGAGAGGCGGCTTCCGTGCAATGGGGGGCCAGAGCTGCCTCTCGGACAGAGGCAAGCCTTGGTGGCCATCCATGCGTTGGTGGCCATTGAAGTTCACCTCCACATTGTGGGTAGCCATTGATGGCTGCCTCTACGTGATAGGCAGCTAGTCGATCGTCTCTCTTGCAGGAGCAGTCATCAGGATCTGCATCTATGCTAAAAAAAATATAATTTTTATTATTCTTTTAAAATGAAGTTTTTATTATTTTTAAGAAAATCGCTTGTGTATATATCCTTCCTAAAATGATGGGAAAATATTAAGAAATACTTAACTTCTATATAGTTTTACAACATTATTTGTGAAATTAGTGCCGATAGTGAAAACATAATATAAATGATGGATTTGTAACAAAAATACATATGATAGAATAAAATGCATCACGAATCCGTCAAAATCAAATCAATTACATCTCCCATCATAATCTTCGTGATGGAAATCTTTTGTGTATGAGTAATATCATCACAAATTCATTACTAATATATTAGATAGCTTTACATTCTTTTGCACCATTAACCTGACATAAATACATCACAATTTGTTACGAATTATTTTCGTAAATTTTTTTTATCATAGTAGACTTGTTTTCTTATAATATGTATCTATGTATGTATGTAATATGGAAAGTCGTTATTGTGATCATGATGACTCTATTGTGAATATGAAAATGATGTTCTTCAATCATATTTGTTCCATAGTTTTTTAGACCAATTTTGCATATACATTGAGTTTTTATCTATACTAGTTTGATCATTACGACATAATTATAAATTCTTAATATTGTAGACTTTTGAATAAGTGCCTATACCGTGGCCATGTCAATTTTGACATGGCACACAATTCAATTAATATTGATCTTCTCCTTAGTTTGGTTATGATAGTCTCATCATGGCACATGATGTTGTCTAGCCAGATCAAGTGTAATTGGGTATGAAAAACTATTGCAATCCGTGAAAATAGTCAAAATTAATCATTATGATCCCATATGAACTTTAATATTTGCGCAATTCATTTCAATCATTCATTGCCTTCAAAAGTATATATATTTGAAAAAAAATATTTAAAACAAGGAAAAATTGATTAGTGAAGAAATGAAAATAAATAATCATAAAATGGATGCATGTTATGATAATGATAAATTGAGTAACTAATATGTTTAATATCCCATCATAACCTTATATTAGTGTTGAATTCATTTTCCTAATTGAATATTTTGTATTGATGTATGGCTAACTACACCATATTTTCTAGCTTGATTGACTAATTTAGGTAACCTGAAGCATTTATAATGTGGAGGAAAAATTTTATCTTTTGTGAACTGAAATTTTCACAAAATTGAATTCATATTCCTCACACACCCTGTTCGGATGCTCCAATCTTACACATCAGTCAAAATCTATGGCATCATGGAAGGAAGGAAGAAATTATCTAAATGAAAATTTGTATCTTAGCAACCTAATATGATTAAATTAATAGTTGAGTAGCATTAATGGGAAAGAAAACACATATCACTCATAGAGGATCTTGACAATAATGAGGGAGGATTCATGTGTGCACCACATTAAAAAATAGAAGAATGATAGAGGTACGTCATGTCGATCGAAAGATCCTTATACTCTCGTTTTGAGAGCTAAAGAAATTTAATGTACCAAATATTTTGTTTTCTATCTCTATTTCTACCTTAATTTTTTTGTCACCCAAGAGAGAGGGTTTGTCATAATTTATCTTTCTTAGTTATATGTCTAAATTAAACTTAGATCCTTTTTGTATTGCGATATTTGGCCTTCATGGAGTTGTGTGTTTAATGCAAGATATGTGTTGCCTCCAAGTAGGTCGAGACACGGAGTGCCTCAATGGGTTAAGATACTAACTAAATTTTTAGTATTTGTAATACTTAGGGTATCAAACTCACGAAGACTTAAAACACAAATTAAGTCACTCAGACTAATATAAATAGAAACCTGATTGCAAATGTATTTTGTTGTTTTGGTATCTTAATGTGTATAAAGGAAAGAAATGTGGCAAAGTAATTTAAAGAAAGTGAATGGCTAGGACAAGGATCCACTGCAGACAATTTTGAAAACTATAATATATGGTTCAAATTCAAAAGATCAAAATGTAGAATAACTCTCATTATTCCATCCACAAATTAAAATCTTAGGATGTTGATTGACCAGCTCATGATACCTCAATCATATCCCCTAAAAATATTCAAGATCAGAAATATTAATCATGATCATGGCCAACCAACTCTCATTGCCTTAACCTAAGGGAATACTCTAATACTCTTGCAAAAGACTTCCCTCAATTAACTGAATTCTACTTGATCATTAGGTTGTTGAACCATTGTCTTGGTAAGATATCAAATGTAATTAGCTTATTACAATAGAACATGTGTGATCTTTCAAGCTACAAGAGTTTAACAAGTAGGACCATAAAACTTATTCGCTAAGATCACCAAAACCAATGTAATGGCCATTCATTTTTCATTGTCTTGACAAAAAAAAAATACTTTACTACTCTTGCAAGGGATTTTTCATTCTTGATTAATGAGCTAGTAGTTGATAAGGCTTCCTCAATTGTGATTGGCCTCTTGGTTCACAACAACATATTTCCCTCCCAAGCTATGCAGCAAAAAAAAAATTGGAGAATGAAATAGAAAAATTAGATACAAAGGGAAGTCAAGTCTAAGAAAGAAGGATATTCAAGGCTCTCACAAGAAATCCTTTACAATTAAGGTAGCTCACTAAAATGCTTCTATGCTTACCAAGATTGAGATATTATATATGATTGTAAGAGGATATTAAAATAAAAAAATCATAAGATTAATGATCAAAATATGCTAATTATTAAGGGGCACAAACATACATATTTCCATTCAACTCTTAAATTAATCTCAGTAAGTCATATTGTTGTTAATTTCAAAACCAAATTATATGAAAACATAATAGGGATGAGAAATATATATATTACCTTTCATCTAAATTAATTATTACAATCATGAGTAGAACTTTTATTACCATTGAGCTATCCAATGCCAACATGTGATAAGTCCACACCACATCATGTGGCAGGGTACTAGGCTATTCACCTAATAGTGCCCTTTTTTTAAGGTCATCACTATGAATGACGCATGTTGTCTTTTATCAATTGATATTTTCTATTTTTGTACTTAGCCTTAGTATAAATTTGGTCAATGACTTTTTTTAATACGAGTGATATCAAAAGTGCACCCCAACTAATGGTGATGGTCCTCCACTTCAGATGTCACAAATCAACTTTCGTACTTACAGTATATTATGGAGACGAGTCTAATCCCTCCCTAAGACCATATTGTAAACTTAATACAAGTAAACTTCATAAGTTTTAGGAATTTGCCTTGAACATGGTGTGGCTTATCACACCATTTGATCCTTCAATGCCCATGATCCTTTGAATTTTAAGTGCTCAAGCAATCGCTCAAGCGCCCCATTACGCGAGAGCCAGATTTCCATGATAACTCATTGCACATTATCATTATCATGCTCGTGATCAAAATGCCTATGTAGTGACCATCAGCTGGACACTCATCAAGAATTCTTTCATTGCATACTCAAGCAAGCTTGGCTAAGGGTCTTTTCGACTAGTTGTCGCACGTGGTCCTCCACCCCAAAAAAAACCCCATGACACATACATATTCTCTCTTCTTTCTCTAGAGGCCACATCTCTCCATCTTGAGGGCATAATAGATAAGGAGATATCACAACAAGGGTTGCCTATTTAAAAAAACATGCAAGAGCACTAAGAGGGGAGGAAGAAAGGAGTATCAAACTAGAAGAACAAGAAGAGGTGTGGAAATTACAGGATTAAGCTTGGATTGTTTTCCTAATAGTGAATCATAGTAGGAAAGTTCTTTGAGCTTTATATAGATGAAGTGCATCAACTATTACCTCATATATATATATATATATATATAGGTAATATTAACGTTGTGGTAGCATGATGTGCCCACATATCCAGAGTCGTTCGATCTATGATGGACGATTGAGATTGAGGCGCATTGGTTCAGGATGCGGCAGAGGCAGTTCAAGCTGGCGGTTTAGTGGGCGAGAGTGTGGATGGTGGTTCAGGTTCTTTCTCACGCGATTTCTTCTCTCGGTGGTGGCCGCTTTCTCTCATGATGCGAACGTCGGCGATCTCTTCTCTTGGTGGGTGCTCTCTCTCATGACGCGAACACCGACACAACAATTGAATGTCGACACTACGAGATTTGTGTGCAATCTCTTCTTTCTCTCAGCTTGGAAAAGGGAGGAGGAGCAGATGGGCTCTTGGAGAAATGAGGACAAGCTGAGAGATCCGGAGATGATCGGATGTCGGCGACCAGCTCTCAGCCTTCGACAAGTGGATCCGGGGAAAATTTCGCAGCTTGCGTCCAGCACGTCTCCTTCGCAGGCGGCGATAGTTCAACAACGTGTGAAGAAGGGAATGGTTCATCGGCGTTCACGAAGGAAAAAAGGGATCTCTGCGTGCTCGCTGGTGTTGCATCATGCTCCCCCCCCCCCCCTTTCACCCTCGCCGCCCGAACAGCGAAAAAGGAGGGTGTCGGCCCACCTCTACGAGCTTGCCGGCGAGCTCTCAGAGGGGGCCAACATCCTCGGTTTTGCAGTCTCCGACGCAACTAGAGGGGAGGAGATGCAAATATTCGAAGATAATCGGATGTCAACGACCAGCTCTCGGCCCTCGATGAGTGGATCCAAGGCAAATTTCGTACCCTGCATCTAGCACATCTCCTCCGCAAGTGGCGATAGTTCAGCGGCATGCGAAGAAGGGAACAGTTCGCTGCCATTTGCGAAGGAAAAAATGGGATCTCTATGTGCTCGCTGGCGTTGCAGCGCGGCCCCCCTTTTTCTCCCTCACCGCCCTGACAGTGAAAAATGGGGGCGTCACCCCCACCCCCCCTCCCCCCGGGGGCTGACGCCCTCGAGTTTGCAGTCGCCGGAGCAACTAGAAGGGAGGAAATGCAGAGAGGGGGTAGGAGGAGACGTGCGATTAGAACCATGTGAGAGGAGAGGAGACGCGCTTCGAACCGGACGCGCAAACATCACAACCATTTATTTTTGATCCGATGACTCTCGAAGCGTGGATGTAGGGTGCTACCACAAAAGTGTGGTAGCACCCTAATATTCTTATATATATACATATATATTATTATTATTATTACACCACACAAATTGGGTGCACTATGCAACTATGTAACCTGGGCCGTCAGATCCACTTAGGCACACATCAATGGACATGACTTGCCCATAGCATCTCTTGCATCCTCTCACGGCGCCCTTGACGCCATCCCCATCTTCCACTCCATTGGACGCCGTGTCGAGTAGAAGAGAAGCACTCTGCCCGGCCGAACAGCACCCCATCGTGGCCTCCCGATGGCTCCTTCCTCCTCCGCTTCCTTCTCATCTTCCTCTTCCTCTCAGTCTACTTTTCCCGCCAACATCTCCTCCCTCGTCTTCCCCAGCTCCCATTCTACCCCTGTCCACCACCACCATTCCAATCCTCCTCGTTGTCCTCCTCCCCCTCCTCGTTGTCCCCTCCTCGCTGTCGCAGCCCTCTTTCTCGTCCTCCGACATTGCTTCTCTCGCCTTTTCGACAAGGTTGATGCCAGCTCAGACTCCCACCGTCTCGTCCCGTGGAAGCCACCAACTCCGATGCCAACGCCCCTGGACTTCCTCTACGTCAACATTTTCACCAACTCCTGCCTCGTCGGCAGTGGGAGAGAAGACTGCCCGAGTGCAGATTCCGCATCCGGCCATGTATGGCAGTACCAGAAGCTGAGGTCGCTGGAGTTCCGACCGCTCCCAACATTGTCCCTCCAGCCGCCATGTAGAGGAGAACGGCACCTCGCCGTGAGGAGAAGAGCAGTAGATCGCGTGAGGGGGAAAAGTTGAGGGATCGTCATTGATGCACAATCGGACGACCCAATATGTCGTACAGTGCACCCATTTTTTATGGTGTCACATTAATATTCCTTATATATATATATATATATATATATATATATATATATATATATATTTATGGTGATGGACAAATAATGGACAAATTTCATGAATTATAATTAACTTGATTCGGACAAGGTCAAACTGACCTGTTTAGCAATGAGTTTAGTAAGAAGGCTCAAGCAGGGGCGATGCAAATACTAATACGGCTTGCATCTCTTAGGAACTTGCCTCAATCTTTAAATATGGCCCGCGCGGGTCAGTGGGGTAGTAGAATTCAATTTGTCCTTTTTTAAATGTTATATTAAGATATATAATGATCTTTTTATTCAATCTGCTTGATTTGTACCACAATAAAATTTCTAAAGGTTAGAAAATAATTAATCAAGCCAACAATAAAGCCGATTAACAAAAGCACACCACATGAAATAGCATTATTCTCGTTGTACGATGTACTAGGAATCATATAAGGATGAAGGACTTTATTGTACGAGTCATGGTTATTAAAATCGGTTCGGATTGGTCGGTTCAATCGGTTCAATAATGAATCGGTGGCTGGTCCGATCCGATTTCAAGTAAAAATTAGAATTATTTTTTGACCGGACAATTTTTTATTGAACCGGCGAACCGGTGAATCGGAAGAAATCCGATTCAACTTTAAAAATGTGAAAAGAAATTAAAAACTATTAAAATGAAAACAAAAAGATGGAAATGAGAATAAATCGATTGAATTAAAAAAAAATGGATTTAGCTGGAGAATTAATGAGGAGAAAGAGAGGAAGAAAATAAAATAAGGAAAATAAAATAAATGAAGAGAGAGAAAGGAATAAAAAAATGAAAAAAAAATGATGATCAGAAGATTAATGAGGAGAGTGATTTAGGGCAATAATAAATTAATATATCATTAATAGCATTAAATGATAAAACACAAATAATTAATGAATAGAGAGGAAAAAATGAATAAAGGAAAAGTAAAATTAAAGAAGAGAGAGAAAGAAATGGAAAAAAAAGAAGTTAAATAAAAATGAAACATAAGAGTGATTTATGGTAAATATATATATATTATTAGTATTTAACGATAAATAAAAATTTAATAATAATCAATGAATATTAAGTATTAAAAAATTGAAAGTAATTGTCTTATCAATAATAATATTTTAATATATATGTTAACATTTTAATTTTTGTAGATTACTGATTTTTTTATACATAATATAATATTTGTTATGTATCTACCCTTAATATTATTATGAATAATATTATTTTAATAAAATTTGGTTCAACCCGATTGAACCGGTCCAACCACGACCCAGTTAATCGTCCGATTCGATGACAAACATTAGTACGAGTTGATCTCGTGAGTTGGAAAATCCTCCGCTATCTCAAAAATAGTGTCTTTTCATGAAGTGCAACATTGGCAATCATGCCATTGCATTTTAATACCATAGACTATGAAAATAAATACATTTTTTTGTCCTCACATCAATTAATTAATTGATATGATGAATTGAAATATATCTTAGAGACGAAACATTACAATAGTTAGAGTAATATTGACTTATAATATTTCTATTATCAACCTTTTTATATTACTTCATATTTTAGTCATTTATCGTGACATTACCTCAAATCATTATTATCAACAATCGTTATTCCTCAAGGGGTTGTTTGGATCAAAATATTTTGATTCCGAACATCTTTGTGTTGACCTCACGATTACTTCTTAATATTATTCTAATAGAATCTAGACATCTCCAAGAACTCATTTGTTCAGACTTTTTATTTTTGTTGTTCTTTCATTATTATATGTGGGCATGTAGATGAAAAAAAATTATTTGGATAAATGTTCCAGAACAAATTTGATGTTTCTGATATATTCTGCTCCGTAACTGTTCTGACATCACATAATTTATATTGACATTATGATTACTTTTATATTTTGTTGTGAAGCACGTGGAAGAAATTACTTCTTCCTACGATGATCCCATGGGAGATGATGTTAACGCATATGTACAAAAGGTACTTTATCTACTTTTCATAGTGTAACAAAAATTATTACAGGCGTTGGATTGATTATTGGAACAAGTGATATGTTTCTGTATCTATAATATTTTTTTTATTTCTAGTTGTTGTCATTATCAAAATTAAAGGTAAAATAGTCAACACACATGCAACTTTATTTCAAAAAGATTTAAATGCTGAGGACATTTTTAAAGTGCGTTTTAGGTCGAGATATGCACACAAAAAGGAAGAAATTAAATCAAACATACTTTTATTTTTCTCCTCGACACAAATTATAAATCAATGGATGGACACAAATTAGAAAGAAACAAATTAAGTAGACAAACTAAAAAGAACAAAGATGAATTGTATGTACTACCAATGCCATGTGTCAGTATTTGACTACGTCGCACTCGGTCCTCAAGAACGTCACAGAAACCTTCGTCTCCGGCGCCTTCGACGTGATGGTCAACGGGCATTTCACCCGCAGCTTGTAGTGCCTCGTCACCGCCGACCCGTACTTGTACCTCACCCGCCCGTTGATCCGCATGTCCACCTTGAAGGAGCCACCGGCGACGTCGCTCTTGTAGCCCTCGACTTCGGAGCTCCCGAGATCCACCGCAGTGTTGCTGCCATCGACGGCCAAGTGCAGGTAGGTGGAGTTCTTGCGGTCCTGGAAGAAGGTCGGCAGCGGCGTCCAGTTGAACCGAGCGCCCCGGTAGTATGAGACCGCCTCCAGCCAGTCGTAGTACACGCCCACCTTGCGGTTGGGGTTGCGGATCGTGACGTTGGCCGTCAGATTGTAGGAGAGGAGGTTGCTGCCGGAAGGGCCGGTGGTGAGGTTCAAGTTTGAGAGGGTGGGGTTGTACTGGACGGCAACATGGATCTTGGTGGGGCGGTAGACGAGCCAGACTATGAGGACGGCGACGGCGAAAGCGAACCCGAGGGCGATGACGGTCCACAGGAGGCACCGGAACAAGGAGCACCAGCGGCTTCGGGCGCCGTGGTAGGGCGTCCGAGGAGGGACCGGAGGTCCGTAGTATGAACCGGGGAGAGGAACCTGCTGCGGCTGCTGCTGCCCGTTCATCATATCTACGCCGGTTAATTTGAAACTCAAGATCCCGGCGGACGTGTAACGTATCAACGAAGGTGTGGCCGCGCAGGGCAAACTACTGCCAGCACGCAAGTAATAAGTAAATATTAAGATCACAAGGTTCTGCAAGAGTAAGGGAGGGTCAGATGGATTAATAATGCTCGTAACACCTACTGATGAACTTGGAATGAGTTGCAGAGGTCTGGATTTATAGAGAAACTTGTGATCAGGGAGTAGGAATGGAAATGGAGGAGATGGGAATGAGGCGCGCCCCCGGTGTGGGTCAAACGAAAACAAACGCACGCGTGGTCAATGAAAGCGCACGAATGGGAGACTTTGTTTGAGCGCGTCCGCAAACAAATTAAAAACAAATACATAAAATTTATTCTCCTGAATAAACTAAAAGTTCTTCTTTGGGACTAGGTCGAAAGACATCTTGACACACAAAAATATTGTTCTGAAAGAAGAAAGGTTCAACAATTATATATATGGATTTAATGGATGTGAAGATATAATGTGTGTGTGTGTGACGTATGTGATTATATATATATGTGTGTGACGTGTGTGATTATTTTTTTGTGGCAACCCAGTAAGTTGTAACTTTGATTAATTAACTAAGAAACATAAAAAGTCAAATACCTCTCCATTTAAGAATTCAACTTCAGTTACATAAAACTTATTAATATAAAGCTCAACTATGAGTTAATAATCATTAATTTGGTACATATTCTAAATACACACTCATACATATTATATACAATATAAGTAAATAATGCTTTTTTTTACCAAGTTGAGTTTTATATTTTTTTCATTATTTATATAAATTTTGTCATGTAAAATTTGCAATTCTTCAAGCTTAGAAGATCAACTCACAATCAGCTGATAGCTTATAAACCAAAGGAATATAGCTCTCCAAAATTTGCTACTAGATAGCCTACTAACGCCAAAATTTATAATTAAATCTCTTTGTATTATTACACACTTTCTTTTAAATTAGCTTGAACTCTGATTTATTTTAAAATATTGAATAATTAGACCTAATACATTGAAACACAACTGAGCACATGCCTCACTAGTTCTGCTAGGTCTTTATGGCATTTTATTACATATGAAATCGTGATCTTGATTTTTCTTTGAGAACATGAAATGCTTTCTGTTCAAAACTCAACTTCATGTTTATCACATCTCATTTGTACCTTTATACCACCTAGTGGTACTGTATATTGGTGTTACACTAGCTCAAACTAACATAATTATACACATTCACTATAGTGCAACACCTCGAAAATTCACACTTTACACACTGGAGAATTTTAGGTCTATCACGTCCCTTCATCTTAATAATCCAGAATAACAATGAAATGCAAAGAAAGACTTTATAAGATAAAGAACGTTATATTAAAAAATAGTCTGAGAATTTAATTTTATTTTAGACATAAAGAACGCAGACGACCACTAAATAATAGTGGTTTCATTAGATTTCGTAACATAATCAAGATTAAAGACTTAATGTTCCTGTTTCGTGATTAATGTCTTTATTGAACTCTAAGCACGTACAATTTTTTTATCATTAGCTGAGCTACTATCATTTAGTTTTGAATATCTATACGGATGCATACGTAAAGAAAAATATCTCAATTAGAGTATGTAAATGATCATACATACATATAATTACTTATGACACACATGAAATTATGGCATACTTATATGCATTGTAATATAAATAACATTTGATACACGAGTAACATGAACACTAGCATGATCATTTACATGACATGTATATGTCATGTAAATGATCATTCCCATAAGGATACAACGTAAAAAAAACCATATTATCATCATTCATAAGAAGTAACATCATCATGCATATTCTTCTTCATAATTTATCTTTTCTTTCTTTATAATAACATTGAAGTGTTTTGCTTTAGTTTGTAAATTGTAACATGTTTATCTGATAATATCTTTTATCTCAACTTAAGCCACTACCATATTATTTGGACTAACTAGACTTCTTGGCCCTATACTTCATGCCCGGCCTGTGACTCTGTGAGCATCATAGGAACATACACGAACACTATAAGAAAATCGTGATTTTCCGAGGGGTAATTTCCGACGGTTCGAAATCCGTCGTAATTTGCGACGAATTTTTCGACGGTTTCATTTTCGACGGATTTTTCGATGGTTATGACCGTCGAAAATAATTTATATTATTATTTAATTTTTCGACGATTAGGAACGTCGATATTTCCGACGGATATCCATCAGTCGTAATTTCTGACGGATTTTCCGACGGTCACGACCGTCGGAAATAAAAAAATAAATTATGTAATTTGTTATATTATTATTTAATTTTTTCGACGGATTTTTCGACGGTTACAATCGTCGAAAATAAAAAAAATAAATTATGTATTTTTTATATTATTATTTAATTTTTCGACGATTAGGAAAGTCGATATTTCCGACGGATATCCATCCGTCGCAAAATCCGCCGCAATTTTCAACGGTCATAACCATCGGTAAATGTATAATAATATCATACGAAGAGTATTTTATTAATATAATTAGCGACGGTCCAAACCGTCGTAATTACCGACGGTTTTCAAACCATCGGTAAAAAAATAAACATTAAATATCACTAAATATATTTTCGACGGTCACAATCATCTGTAATTTTAAAAATAATTAATATTTATATTTTCGATGACCGTAGCTGTCGATAATTAAAATTTCGTTATCCCGCTTCTTTTTTTTTTCTTTTCCCGCTTTCTCTCATCTTTTCTACTTATATATTAAAATTTCCTCCTCCCCTCTCCCTCTCCCGGCCCGCGAGCACCGGTCGTCCCTCTCCCACACCGGACGTCGGCGACCCTCTCCTGCACCAGACGTCGGCGACCCTCCTGTGCCGGCGACCCTCCTGCGTCGGCGACCCTCTCCCGCACTGGCGACCCTCTCCCGCGCCAACGTCTCTCTCTCTCTTTCTCTCTCCGGCCAGAGGCCGCTGTCGGCCGAATCTCGCCCCCAGCGGCCGGATCCGAACGCCCGACAGCCGGAGGCCCGGATCGACCGCCTGGCGATCGGATCCGGCCCCAGCGGCCCGGATCCGGCCCACAGCCCCCAGCGGCCGGATCCGGCCTCTGGGGGCTGGTTCCAGGGCCGGATCCGCTGCGGGCGACCAGATTTGGCCGTTGCCGGAGCTGGCCGCGGTCCGATCCGGCCGCTAATATTTTTTATATTTAAAAAATTCTTTGCGACGGTTGCGACCACCGAAAGATCGACGGTTGTCGAAAGTTTTGACAGTTGCGATTGTTCGAACCGCCGAGACTCAGAACCGTCGATATTTCCGACGAATTTTTTTGACCGTCGCTTATCGATTTGCGACGAACATTTTTTCGACGGATCGATTCCTACTGAAAAACCGTCTATAATTGCGTTACCGACGATTTTCGGGCTGATTACCGACCGTCAGTAATCAGCATTTTTCTAGTAGTGGAAGAACTTTATTTGACCGTCGGTAATCAGCATTTTTCTAATAGTGGAAGAACTTTATTTCTGAAAAATATTTATTTTTCAACTATATTTTGATGAATGATAGGAACATATAACAACATAAATAGTTAAAAGTGCAAAAAAAGTTAAAAGAGCAAATAGGCTGTCCGTGATGGTCGTGACAAAAAAATGTTAAATCGAGCAAAACTTTTATTTTTCTCCTCTCACACAAATTATAAATTGATCAATGTACATGTACAATTATAAGAAAAAATCGACAATTTTTTTTTAAAAAAACAAAGACATATATGACTCAGAAAATGATTGAGTCGCGCACTCGGCAATATATTCATAGAAAAGTCGACCGACACTCGCACTTTTGTTTACCAATTGAATCCTGGTTGAATCGGGTTTAAAAGTTGAATCAGAATTCACCTAGCTCATCAATTCATTTTTTACGTCGATCAGGTTTGATCGAGTTTAAAAGTTAGAATTGGACTTCACTTAATTAGATCATCGATTTTCACCAGTTTTGTAACATATCCAATTTCCATTTAAGGAAAGGATTCAAAAACGTGAAATTAATGTAATTAATGAGGGAATTTGAAACGAATTTGGATCCAAACGAAAAAAGAACAACCGACAGGGGAGGATTTTCCTCCCTTGATTCCGCTCGAAAACAGTCGGCCACCCTGGCCGGCCGAGGCTATAAGAAGGGACACGAGGGCAACCCTCGCGTCCCCCTTGGACTTCCGCCCGACCGTTGCCTATCGTCGCCTTCCTCTCCCCTTCTGTTTTCGCCGACGAACGAAGCGGAGGCGGAGCACCCATCCAAATGACGACGCACCGACTCGCGGCCACCCTTCTGCGACATCCACGAGGCCCAGGCGTACCTCCACCACCGACCATAGAGCACCGGCGACCAACCGGACGACGAGCAGATCGTCGACGATTGAAACGACGAAACGAAGGTACCTTAGTGTTTGAAATCCCTAGATGAAGAAATATGGATTATTTGATGCGTAAAGTTAATCCATTATGATCGCAAATTGTCTAAGCTTCACTTTTCATATTGATGTCGTTGCAATCCGATGATCGGAAGTCGGTCGGATTTTGAGAACAAGGCCGGCGACCCTATTTTATCGCAAGGACCGGTCTACCGATTTTATCAACGGTTGACCGATCCGTGCGAGGAACTCACAAAGTTCCTATCGATCGATCGACCGATCTGCCTGTTAACGGATAGATCAGATCTCATGATCGATCGACCAATCTTCTAGACGGTCGACCGATCCGACGCGCAGCATGCATCCTCACGATTTTTCGATCGGTCGAACGATCACCAGTACGGTCGACCGATCCTAGAGTAACCGGTCGTTCGGCCCTATGCGTATGGTCGACTGATCCACAGACATCCGACAAAGAATAAGGTTGGCCGATCCAAGAGGACCGGTCGACCGGTGCTAGAGAACGATCGATCGGTCCACCAGGAACAGTCGATCGGTTCAGTCAGACCAGCTAATTCAAACCATCTGATTCAGTCAAACCCATCGGTCCAAACCAATCGATTCGACCCACTCAAACCATAGAGAGACATTGAACTAGTTTTGATATTGACATAGTTCGAATCGGATTCTGACTCGATTTGAGTTCGACTCATAAATTCTAATCGGAGACTCTAACTAGTACACCTATACTGGCTAAGTCCTATCGTACAGACATTAACGCCCATTTGGGTCCTGATTCATAGACATCATGATAATCAGAACTAAGTAAAGTAAAGACAAAAATACGAGATTATTATGTGCCACCCCATTGTACGGAACAAAAATCATAGTATGACATAGAGAGGGGCAGGTAGTTAGCTGAGGAGACAACGAATCTACTGGTCTTTAATGAACACTATTCCTGAGACTTTAGGTTATCTCTCATCTGTGTCTCGAAAAAGGGTGATGCATTGGTCACACTCCTTTCCCAGAGAACATAATATCGAGTCAGAGGAACATGTAGCTAACTAAGAAGACAGTGAACCTACAGGTTCTTAAATGATCACTGTTCCTGATGTGTAGGTCCTCTCCCACCTACATTCTGAATTGGGTGATGCGTTGCCACACCCTTTTTCCTTTATGGGCTTACTAATTTTACATATTCATAGAGGCACCTCTGGCATCCCAATTTAATAAAGTCAAACTCGCATAAGACAACTAACTTTAAAAATATTATAGTAATGTAAAAGACGTAGTGTAACTCACAGCAATGCAAATGCAAAGTAAAGTAAAGTATTATACAATATAGAATATGATACAGTAAAGCATGGAATATGATATGATAAAGATAATGTAGAGTAAATATAAAGTATAGACATAGTAAAGAACAGAGTACAAATATTGATATTGTTAAAGTATGATGTATTGACTCATCATAGTCAATGTATAAAAGTCAAAGTATAGTATTATTCATCACTGATATATTGTTGTTATGATTATCATTGATCCTTATTTCACCGTCTATGTTACTATTGTATTGGGTTTTTTGTTCACGGGTATTCGATCCCCTTGCATTGAGATTTTGCAAGTGAGAATATTAGTTGACGAGGTGTTGAAGGGCACAGAGCTTAGAGAATGCTGCACATGACTGATATTTTTCTTCAAGCTTTCATCGTTGCATTCCTTTTAAGTAATTGTAGCTTATTGAGAGACATAATATCATTCCGCTTGTTGAACTTCTTTTTCAAATGTTGAGCTTGATGCAAAATTGTATTCTTTCCGCATTTTATTGTAAACTACATTAACTGCTTATCTCCTCGATATTTGACGTTTGAACTTCCGCATTAAAGTCTTTGATTATATTTCTTAATATTATTGATGTCACGTATGTCATTTTGTTGAATGGTCATGACCAATAATGTAGTAGACAGTGTAGCGCTTTCGGAGTCAACCTAACTGCCTACGTAGCAGGAGGGGCGATTTTGAGGGTGTTACAAGTTTAATCGACTTTTTTTTCTTTGCTTCGGGTGTGTCTTCATTTTGGTTTTGTTGAACCGGATCTGCTCCGACGACCGTTTGTGGTTGAACGAGTTGAACTGGGCGTCGGCCTGCTCCTCTTTTGATAGTGTTGGCACTCAGTCCTCACGAATGTGACAAAGGCCTTCGTCTCCGGCATCTTCAACTTGATGGTCAACGGGCACTTCACCCGTAGCTTGTGGCGCCTCCTCAACGACGGCC
This sequence comes from Pontederia crassipes, assembly GCA_030549335.1. Classification (NCBI taxonomy): domain Eukaryota; kingdom Viridiplantae; phylum Streptophyta; class Magnoliopsida; order Commelinales; family Pontederiaceae; genus Pontederia; species Pontederia crassipes. Next base: position 47,701,257 of record CM060190.1, read on the forward strand.
CAAACTTGTACCTCACCCGTCCGTTGATCCACAAATCCACGTTGAAGGACCCACCGCCGTTGACGTCGCTCTTGTAGCCATCGACCTCGGAGCTCCCCAGATCCACCACAGTGTTGCTGCCGCCGATGGCCAAGTGCAGGTCGGTGGAGTTCTTGTGACCCTGGAAGAAGGTCGGCAGCGGCGTCCAGTCGAACCGAGCGTCCCGGTAGTATGAGTCCGCCTCCAACCAGTCGTAGTACACGCCCACCTTGCCGTTGGGGTTGCAGATCGTCACGTCGGCTGTCAGGTTGTAGGAGAGGAGGTTGCTACCGGAAGGGCCGGAAGTCAGGTTGAAGTTTGAAAGGATGGCCGACTCGACGGCTACGTTGACCTTGGTGGGGGCGGTAGACGAGCCAGACGATGAAGATGGCAACGGCGTAAGCGATGCCAAGGGCAATGATGGTCCACAGGAGCCACCGGAGCAAGTCGTGCCAGCGCCTCTGGGCGGCGGTGTTGGACGTCTCAGGAGGGACCGGAGGGCCCGGAGGAGGAACCTGCTGCTGATGGTCGCCGTCCTCGATATCTAATTCCTGCTGCTAATGATCGCCATCCGTGATATCTACACGCTGCTTATGGTCGTCGTCCATGATATATACTCTGATTAATTAGAAGCTCAATGCGATGCAGGGTACGTACATAAACTGCAAGCAAGCAAAGTAATCATGCAGTAGATATTTCGGCTCTTCAAGAACGAGGATAGTGAGATGGATTAGTAATGGTAATGGATCGTGCACATGCACTTGGAATGAGTTTAGGGTGGTTTTAATTTATGGATCAGAAGCTTCGGAGTGCGTTAGGAAATGAAGGAGATGTGCGGTGGTCGAATGAAGGCCGCACGCGTGCATTGAGGCGACTTTGTTTGAACGAATTCGTCAGCAAATTTGGCTCTGGCAAATTAAAAGGGAAAGGGTGTGAGTTCTTGGTAGGACCATATTATTATTAAGATGATGAATTGGGTCAGATCTGGTGACACAAACAAATTTTTTTTCAGAGAAGAAAAGGTAGCATATATCAAATAAAAGTCTCTCATTGTCGGAAAAAAAAAATTTGTCTATACTTGAAAAACATAAAAGGTTAAATATCTCCAGCTTCTTTCTGATTTAATTTGCTAGGCAATTAAATGGATTGATATAAGATTTATAGACTTATTGGGCATCCATCCTAGTTAAAGAGAGAGGATGCTCCTTTCAATTTGCATTACCGTCCGATGTTAAATGAGCGATAGATCAAAGATGTATGCTGCTCAGAACAAAATAAACCACCGGTTCGTTGTGGGTTTGACAAATAAACTGAATTTTATTTACACCTCTTTCTCCCCCATCAAGCTCGTCGCACCCCCTCACGATCGCCCCAATGTCGCTGCACTCACGATCGCCCTCTCCTCCTCTCCTTCCGGCCGTTGGCACCCTCGCCGGCAATGGCGAGAGAGGAGGGGGTGCCGCCCACGTGAAATAAACAAAAGTTGGCCCTCATACACCAGTCATCGACCTGCTACGCCAACTGTTCGAGTGGGTCGCAGCGTCGTCGATCATATTCGTTCGCGTCGCATGCCTGTCGTCGTCCGCGATGGTGGATGGGGGTCGTCACATCACCTCCACAGGCAAAGCGCTGTCATCCGCGATGGTGCTCCTATTGCGTGCGACATTGGAGGATCTGACAGTAGTGAGTAGAGCAGCAGGCAGTCGCTTGATAAACGTGTTGAACCGGATGTCTATTGAACTGACGATTTATTTTGTTCAAAAAACACTCTGAACCACGTTCATTTTGATTGCCGTCCATTTAACATCGGATGGTAGCGCAAATAAAAAAGTGCATCCTCCTTTTTTAACTAAGAAGGATGTCCATTAAATTCAAAATTTATCATTATACGGCTCGAATGTGTGTTTATGATCATTAGGTAGTCATCAAATGAGTAAATTACAAGCAAGCGACATCCGAAGCACAAGTAGAATATGTGTTATAAACTTATAATGACAAAAATCGAGCCGGCTAGTCGATTCGATCAATTCGATCACAAATCATTTAGTCTTTAGTCTGGTTCAATTTTCTTTTAAAATTGAATTGAATAGGACAAAATCGGTTCATCAATTCAATTTCCTTTTTAATTTTTACATTTAAAATTTTTAAAAATTAGAAATTTCAATGATAGAAACAACTAAAAAAAGAAATAAAATTTGTTTTTATTTTTGCATTAGAAAGCACAAAATTGAAAATTTGAATGATAGAATCAAATAAAAAAGGAAACAAAATATATAATTATGAAAAGGAAAAGAGGAAGGTAAGGTTTATAAATAAATGAGATATTAAGGAGGAGAATGAAGTGAGAAATTATGAAAGAAAAGAGGGGGAAATTGGAAATAATTGAATGGAGAAAAAAGGAAGGAGAAATAGTTTAATAAAAAGATATGGAAAGGAGAGTTATTAATAGAAGAATGATTAAATTAAAAATATAATAAAAGTGAATAATAAAAAATAAAATATTTTAAATCAAAGGATAGAGTTTCAATTTCACTCATTATTTTTTCTTGATACATATTTCCTTAAATAATTTATCCAATTATTTTAAAACATGTATATGGAGCTCAAGAATTGATACATATTATAAAAATTTTGATATTATTTTAATATAATGAGTCTACGTTTTATTTTTCTATTTTCATTCAAACATATAAAGCTATAATAGATTTTGGATAAATTTATTGTAAATATCATGCAAAAAATAAGAAAATATTTAGATCAATGTTCAATGCCAATAATACTTTTTAAAGTATTATTCATAATATAACTTTTTTCGGTGATGTTTTTTCGGTGATGATTCATAATATAATTGAAATTATAAAAATAATATTTTAATAAAATTTTGTTCAAAACTCGATCAAATCATGACTTAGAGAGCCAGACCCACATATATCATGAGGGGCTATGACCCCTTCAAATGTTTGAAATTATATTGAACATATATATATATGTTAATATACAAATTCTATGATTAAATATGACATCCGCCCCTCTTAAATAATATTGAATGTGAAAGCTGATATAAGATTGTTGTTGATAAAATGATTGTGATGTGCTGTGATCATTTGATAGGTCTTGAGTTTCAGTCTAGTTACCATTTTTATTTTTTCCTCCAATCGACTTTTTTTTTTCTTATCTTGGCCCCCGCCCCTATGACTTAATTGGCGTGTTTCAAAGTTGGATCCGATTTTAAAAATATTAAAAATGATGGCATAGGTAAGACTATTGTCGGAGAATCGTCGATTTTGTTTTGCACTATAGCATCTCATTCCGGCCGTTCGTTTTTTTTTATTATTTGATTTGTTAATCCCAACCATCCGTTTATTCACTTGTTTAAAGTTTGTCTCTTTCAACCGCTAGATTCATCCATATGTCTAAATCTCTCCCTTAGATATTTTCCTCTTCAGTCAGTTAACTCTAGCCGTTGATAGATTAAATCTCACCACATCTTATTCACCATTTTGTTTCCTTTTTATCTCAACCGCCTTTACCCGTTAGTTTTAAATACAAAGAGATTAAATTTCTGTTTGGGCCATACTTGTAAGCCCATTTATTTATCATTCACTTTATAGAGAGCCCGTTACTGCGTTCAACTTATTCTTTTTATATATAAAAAAAACTCACCTGTGACTTGATGAGCATGTTTGCATTGTAGGTGGTTCCATGGTTGCTACTAATTTAAAATTTAATAACATTGGTCACAAAATATAAGTATTCTGAACTTTGATGATGATGATGATGATGATGATGATGCTGATGATGATGATGATGATGATTTTTTTTTCTTTTGAGAATCAATTGTTTGACATTCAATGGAGTCGTTATTTTTTATTCATATTTATACTAGGAATATGTAATAATTGTTACCAATAATACTGTTACGAATAATGTTGTCCTATAAAATTCTGAATATTTATATTTTGTTATTTTCTTACCAAATCCATTATGCTAGATTCTATGGTTATTTTATTAATTTGATAATGATAAAAGGGAATTAATCATTCATTTAAAATTGAGTTACTCATCATTCTTATTATTTAAATATATATATGTATATATAAATATATCTTCATTAAAAATATTTATGCTCACAAAATTAAAGGATTTAATGGCCATCATACGTCTGCTCAAGCATATGATGGCCATACGCCTCAACGCCCACCGTCAGGCGCTGCTTATTTTTTTCATCACTTTTGGACGTGGAACGATGGTCGGCATCAGCGGCGCACCGGCGGAAGGGACAGGAGGAGTCCTCGTCGGCGGAGACGCTAGCCGCGAGGAAGATAGACGACGAGGAGGAAAAGAAGGAGGATGAAGATGAGGAAGTTGAGGGCGGGGCTGTCAGGGGAGGACAGGAGATTCGCCATCGCCAATCTCTCTTTCTTGTGCGCGATCTCTCGTAACTTCCCACGTCGTCCTCGTCATCAATCGGAGAGAAAAGGGGAGAGTAGATCGCGGCTCTCACCTCGCCGAATTCCTCATGGCGGATTAGGCCGTGGGCGGCTAGGGCCTGACTGCGATCAAGCCACTGTCGGCCACATCGCAGGTTCGGAAGAAGAGGAGGGAGAGGGAGATCGAGGATGAGGGAGAGGGGTGGCCAGATTTGAAGAGGGAGAGGGATAGCGCCGCTGGAAAGATCGCCACTGGAGGGAGAGTGTAATGCCCCCAAAATTCGTCCTTCCGCCACGCTGGCGGTTAGACTGACTCTAGGAGCGCTACTCACTAACTATGACTACTTTGACTTTGACTGGTCAACAATGACCCACGTGGCAAAAAATGATGAAGAATAATAATGATATAAAAATGCGGAAGAATTATTATTACGAAACGACAAATGCCACAAGTGATGAGATAATTCAAAAGAAATAGGGAACAAGAATAGTTCAAAAGGGTTATGAGAATATCAACAAAAGCAAGGCTAAAAGGGAAATTCAAGGGTTTCATATTTACAATGTTTGATAATTCAATGCAGAATATAAATGGCGGAAAGCTGTAGTAATATTGCAAGTCATGTACTGCCACCCTGAAATTCTGCATTATCCATCTCCTCCCTAAGCAGGGTTCTCACCTGCTTAATTCCAAAGCAGAGACGATGAAATGATAATCAATGATCAAATACTGTGTTCATTACTTTAACAATGTTCTACACAATGTTATGCTCTGTGATTCATTACTATACTCTGATGTTCATTGCTTTGTTCTACTGACACTTACAATGCTCTGTTGTTCATTACCATGCTCTGTTATACTTTGTGTGGAACTACGTATTTTATAATACTATATGATCCTTGATGTTCGTTGTCCTATGTGAGCTCAACTTTAGATAATTGAGAAGCTAGAGGTGTCTCTACCTTGAATATTGCCAGGGTGCACATAACAGGGAAGGTGTACACGTTGGCACAACCTTTTCAGAATGCAGGTGGGAGAAGGTCTATATTTCAGGAACAGTGGTCATTACGGACCCCAATTGTCTCCTCAGCTAACTACATGTCCCTCTGGCATAACAATGAAATTCACATATGCTCCCATGGGAGAAGAGTGCGTTCCTTGCATCACTCTTATTCGGAGCACAGGTGGGAGAGGGCCTGTGGTCCAGGAGCAGCGGTATTTAAACTAAGTAGATACACTGTCTCCTCAGTGCAGCTACCTGCCCCTCCAATGCCTTGACCTTGACCTTGAATAACACATAGCTATCCCATTCATTGATCTTTGCTTTGCTTATCTTCTTTACCAATATGGATTTTAAGTCATTATTCAAAGAAGGGGGTGAAGTCTGATCCCCTTCCTGCGGACGAAGGTCCGTCACTTGTTTAATCATAATGGAAATAGCCAATAATGGCTAGTCGAAGGTTCAGCATTGATTTCCTTTGCTCTGGCCTCTCAAGGGCATTTTAGTCATTTTACACATGCTCTGGCCCTTCAAGGGCAATTAGGTCATTTCACAATTGCTCTAGCCCTCAAGGGCATTTTGGTCATTTCACTTATATATATGTGATATATGTATATATATCTACTTATGTCGAGAGTAGTAGACCTACTACATACTAGTTATTATTATTATTCTTATGTATATATATGTATTTATACTTGTATTCCGAGAGCAACATGCGGTTAAGTATTTATTATTCAATAGTAATAATAATTACTATTATTCTGAGAGTAACATGCCCTTAAGTAATTATTATTTAATAATAATAATTACTATTATTCCGAGAGTAATATGACCTTAAGTAATTATTATTCCGAGAGTAATATGACCTTAATAATAATAATTACTATTATTTTGAGAGTAAGTAATTATTATTTAATAATAATTACTATTATGCCGAGAGTTAAAGACCTACTACATAATATAATTATTACTCTTATATATATATATATATATATATATATATTACTTATACATAAGTATATATATATATATAAGCCGTGACAACATACTTAATGCATAACATAGTAAAGTAATATTAATACAATAATTACCACTTAATACAAGTCGAGAGTTAAAGACCTACCCAAGCCGAGAGTTATAATTAATTGGCATTACAATCATGGTATGAATTAAGATTAGTCTATTATATCTCGGACTCATAATATATCCTAAAGGATAATGACACAATAATACGGAAAGAGTAATATATAATGTTAAACAATAAAACGAATGGGAATCGAATTTCACGATCATTGATCTACATTTCTTCATCTAGAGATTTTATACGTCTACGGTACCTCTTTTGGTTGCCCTACGTTTGCTCGTGTGCTCTACGTCCGCTGGTTCGTCTGCACTCTGCTCGTCACTCGCTCGTCGGTCGCCGAAGAAAGCAAGGGAGAGAGATGGCCGTGAGGGGAGTAAAAAAATGCACTGGAGTCCTCCTCACTCCTTCTTATGATTCTGTCCACTCTCGTGAGAAGGAGGGGAGTGAGGAAGAGTGGGGGAGGGTTTCGTGGGGTGAGAGAGAGAATAGGGGAGAGAAGTGGGGAGGGGAGAATGACCGATTCTCACGTTCCCCACTCTTTTCTTTTAATCCAAATTTTTTTGCATTTTGAATTTCAAATAAAAGGAATAAATGGTCGGGCATTACATTACTACTCCTTAAAAAGAAATTCGTCCTCGAATTTAGAATAAAGTTAAGGCTTACCGAGTAGTCTGGAAAATTTCTCTCGCATTTCTGACTCTAATTCCCACGTGGCCTCTTTGCCTTGATGGTGCTTCCACGCCACCTTGACCAACGTCACTGTCTTCTTGCCCTTCTGGACCTCTTGGCATTCCAATATCTCTATGGGCTGCTCCTCGTATGTTAAATCCTCCTTGAGGTTCGGCTCCTCAATTTGGATGACGTTGACGTAGTCATGTTTGTATTTTCGGAGCAGCGAGACGTGGAAGACATTATGCACTCTGGCATATGTCGGGGGTAACGCCAACCTGCATGCGGAGTCACCAACCATATCCAAAATTTCAAAGGGACCCACATACCTTGGGCTCAATTTCTCTTTCTTGCTAAATCTCATTACGCCCTTGGTTGGTGAGACTTTGAGCAAGACTTGTTCACCGGCCTTGAATGTGTGCTCTCGTCTTTTTTTGTCGGCGTAGGCCTTCTGTCGGTCTTGTGCAGACTTCATCATTTTCTTTATGAGTTCAATTCGATTAGTGTACTCTTGTGTCTGCTTGCGAAGCTCAGTACTCAATAACTTTCTTTCGCCGACTTCTCCCCAGCATGCTGGGGAACGACATGGTCTGTCGTACAGAGCTTCAAATGGGGACATCTCTATGCTTGTATGGTAACTATTATTATATGCGAACTCGATAAGTGGTAGATGATTGTCCCAATTACCATGCCAGTCCAAGGCACATGCTCGAAGCATGTCTTCCACTGTTTGGATAGTTCGTTCTGATTGGCCATCCGTCTGCGGGTGGAACGCCGTGCTATAACGCAGTCTCGTGACAAAAGCATTCTGTAAACTTTTTCAAAATCTGGCAGTGAACCTTGGATCTCGATCGGACACGATGACAGAGGGGATTCCATGGAGTCTGACTATCTCTTGCACATATAGATTCATCAGACTATCTAATGATTGTTTCACTTTGATGGGTAGGAAGTGAGCCGATTTGGTGAGTCGATCCACCACTACCCAAATAGCGTCATGTCCCTTCTGAGTTTGAGGGAGGCCTGTGATGAAATCCATAGTGATTTCCTCCCACTTCCATTGCGGTATTCCGAGACTCTTAAGCGTACCCTGAGACTTTTGATGCTCTATCTTCACCTGCTGGCAAACTATACACTTAGACACGTACTCTGCTATTTCTTTCTTCATATCTGGCCACCAAAAGCTTCTCTGCGCATCCTTGTACATCTTCGTACTTCTAGGATGGATTGCGAATTCGGACTTGTGGCATTCGTCCAAAACTTCCCGTCTCAAAGCTGAGTTGTTGGGTACCCATAATCGCTCTCGATACCGAATGCCTCCATCTGACGAAACTTTGAAATCGTTTCCTTCCATACTTGTCTTGATCATCATGGTCTGATAGTCAGAGTCTTCGACTTGCGTTGTGATGATTCTTTCAATAAGGTCTGGCTCGATCCTGCATCATCATGAGCGAGCCATTAGATGTTATCTGTGGAGTCCACTTGAAGAGTTCCTCCATCATCTCGTATTGCCGGAGGCGCATGAAGGCCACTGAGCCTTCCCATTTCCGACTAAGGGCATCGGCTATTGAGTTCGCCTTCCCTGGATGATAGTTGATAGCGAATTCGTAGTCCTTGAGGAACTCCATCCATCGCCTCTGACGCATGTTCAAGTCTCTCTGAGTGAACACATACTTCAAGCTTTTGTGATATGTATACACTGTGAACTGTTCTCCGTACAAGTAGTGTCGCCAGAGCTTGAGAGCAAAGACTACAGCTGCTAGCTCGAGGTCATGAGTAGGGTAGTTGACTTCATGTTTCTTCAATTGTCTTGATGCATAAGCTACCACCTTTCCATGTTGCATCAAAACACAACCCAGCCCTGTGCCGCTAGCGTCACTGTAGATCACAAACCCACCACTGCCTGAGGGTAAGGTGAGTATGGGTGCGGAAGTCAATCGTCTCTTCAGCTCCTGAAAGCTTTCTTCGCATTTTGTGGACCAAATAAACTTTTCGCCTTTTCTGGTGAGCTTGGTCAATGGTAGTGCCAGTCTGGAGAAATCTTTGATGAATCTTCTATAATATCCTGCTAGTCCGAGAAAGCTTCTGATCTCCGAGACATTCTTCGGCTGAGTCCAATTTGACACTGCCTCGACCTTAGTCGGGTCCACTAATATTCCATCTTTGAAAATGATGTGCCCAAGGAAAATCATTTGGTCCATCCAAAATTCACATTTGGAGAATTTTGCATACAGCTTTTTGGCTCTCAACGTTTCCAAAATAATCCTCAGGTGCTCCTTGTGTTGTTCCATGCTGGGAGAATAGATGAGAATATCATCCACGAAGACGATCACGAACTTGTCGAGATGTTCGTTGAACGTTCGGTTCATCAGGTCCATAAATGCTGCAGGAGCATTAGTCAATCCAAACGGTATGACAAAAAATTCGTAATGTCCATATCATGACCTAAAGGCCATTTTCGGGATATCTTCCCCCGCTACCCTGAGTTGATGGTAGCCGCTCCGCAAATCAATTTTGGAAAACACTTTGGCATTGGCGAGATGATCGAACAAGTCGTCAATGCGAGGAAGGGGGTACTTGTTCTTTACCGTGACCTTGTTGAGCATCCGGTAATCTATGCATAGCCTCATTGATCCGTCCTTCTTCTTGACGAACAGGACTGGAGCGCCCCATGGTGAGACACTGGGCCTGATGAATCCCTTATCTAGTAACTCTTGAATCTGAATTTTTAGCTCCTTCATTTCCGCTGGGGCCATGCGATACGGAGCCTTAGAAATTGGTGTTGTGCCTGGTACTAGCTCAATGTAGAAGTCGATGTCTCTCTTCGACGGTAGACCACTGACATTTTCAGGGAACACGTCCAGAAACTCCTTTACGACGTCTATGTCTTGAGGGGTTTTGGTAGGAGCTTCCACCTTGATCACACTTGCCAGAAATCCTCTGCAACCTTGCTTGAGCAGTTTCTGAGCCTTCATTGCTCACACTATGATTTTGGATTCCTTCCGGTGTATACCTCTGACTGTGACCTTCTCCTTAATGTTTGCTCCAATCACTACCTTCTTCTGCTTGCACATGATGGTAGCGTCATGCGAGCTAGCCAGTCCATGCCCAATATGACGTCATAATCCCTCATGGGTATTATGATTAAGTTAGCAGGAAAATTCTTTTTATCAATTTCTACTGATACATCAGCTAAGTATCTAGTAGTCCATAATGTTCCTTGTGGGATAAGAATGATCATGTTAGGTTCTAGATTCATAGGAGATAACCCCAAAGTGATAGCACACTCTTCTGATATGAAAGAATGAGTGGCTCCATAATCAAATAAAATAGTAGTAGGTAGCTTGGCAATACAAAGCGTACCTCGAATGACATCAGCGTCATTCTGCTGAGTGTCCTCTTCCAGGTTGAAGAGTTGTCCCTGCACCAGAGGCTTGCGCTGTGGACAGTCCCGAGAAAAGTGGCCCATCGTGCCACAATGATAGCAGGCGCCGGTATTCATGCGGCACACTCCAGCATGAGTCCTGCCATAAGTTTTGCACAAGACCTTCTCACCTTGTGCTAGTTGAGCCTGAGGAGCTCTGGGTTGTTGAGGCCTCTGTTGTGCCGATCGTCTTGCCGGCTGTTGGGGTTACCTCTGCTGAGATTGCTGCTGCACTGGAGCTTGCTGAGGCTGACGAGGTGGTGGTAGAGGTGGTCGAGGCTGCTGCTCATAACGATGCCGTTCAGTTTGTTGTGGGGCAGGGTACGGTCGGGGACGGTTATCCCGTCGCTGGTCTCGTCGTTGGTGGTGATTGTTCCTCCTGAATTGTTGGGGTTGGGACCCCTGTCCCACTTCTTGTTGTCCTCTTCTGGCCTGTTGCAGCGCTTGCTAATCTCTTTCCATCAGAGTGGCAAGTTGGACTGCATCTGCAAAGGTTTTACAGTTGCCGGGTAGGGTTTGAGCTCTCAAACCCGGACGCAATCCATCAATGAAAATTTTGGCCTTTTCTAGCTCGTCCATGGGTAGCTTTGTGTACTTCTGAAGGCTGACAAACTTGGCTTGGTACTGGGCCACCGTCATTGCCCCTTGGGTCAAGCTGAGGAACTCTTGTTGCTTCAACCGCTTCTGGAAGGCAGGGAAGAAGCGGACTTCGAACAATCGTCGGAAGTCGGCCCATGAAACCACCTTGACGCCTGTGAATTCGGTCGCCTTGGTCACCTTCCACCAATCTTTTGCGGCCTTGGTGAGGGTGTCGGCAGCGAATATCACTCGTTTGTGCTTTGGGCAGTCTAGGAGTTCGAACTTATCCTCCATAGTGTCAATCCACTCTTCTGCCATTGCTATGTCTCCTTCGCCGCTATAAGTAGGCGGTTTCAACCTCCAAAACTCTTGGATGGTGCACGAGGGAGGCGGTGGTCGTTCCTGACGCTCTGGCTGGAGTGGGGGAACCTGGATCCCTTCTTCGTCACGACCCTCGATCTCATCACTTGGTTGTTGCATCTTGTTTGGAGGGAGGAGCTCTGAGAAACAACACGATCGACAATAAGTTATATTGGAAACTGTGCTTAAATTCAAGTAACTTTCATTCCTTTATTACTTTTGCTAAAACAATGTACAAATATGCTTCACATGATGACAACCCATCATAGTGAAGTTTTATTTCAAGGAAAAAAAAGCAAACAACTAAGCATCTAAAGTGCTATGAGTCCCAAGTTACTCATCGCTTCGGGAGGTCTCCTCTGGGTCTTCCTGACTTATAGAACTTGGGCTTCTGAATTATAATCCCCTTGGTGGTTCAGGAGTTTCTTCTTCATCGTCTGAAGATATACAAATTGGATTGCTAATACATCCTCCTCTCGTCAGTAAGTGCCACCTTTGACTCATCTCTTCGCGCCACGTTTGACCTATTTCTTCCCATCTCTCAATGGGTGTGGAGGATAAATCTGGATCATTACTTCCCACGCTCTCTGAATTGGAATGCTCCGGTCTCTCTGAAGCCGGCTGTGGCGAGGTTGGAGGATTTAGTGAGCGTACACGTATCCCCACTATGTGACCCCTACCCCTTCGTACAACTCTGATTATCATGCAGCGTGGAGGCATCTATAAAATAAGTTATCTCAACATAACATAATCCATTTGAATAATTCAACTAGTACTTACTTGAGGAGTGGAGTCGTAGTTGCTCAGGAGGCTTGCACATGACTTTACTCTGACTATGAGACCAATGAATAATGAAGACAATGCAATGACTTAGACCCTTGCTATGATTGATAATGACACTGATCTATACTCTATTATGAACAATGGGAGCCAAGATCTTACGCTCTGATACCAAATTGTAACGCCCCCAAAATCCGCCCTTCCGCCACGCTGGCGGTCAGACTGACTCTGGGAGCGCTACTCACTGCCTATGACTACTTTGACTGGTCAACAAATGACCCACGTGGCAAAAAATGATGAAGAATAATAATGATATAAAAATGCGGAAGAATTATCATTACGAAACGACAAATATCACAAGTGATGAGATAATTCAAAAGAAATAGGGAACAAGAATAGTTCAAAAGGGTTATGAGAATATCAACAAAAGCAAGGCTAAAAGGGAAATTAAAGGGTTTCATATTTACAATGTTTGATAATTCAATGCAGAATATAAATGGCGGAAAGCTGTAGTAATATTGCAAGTCATGTACTGCCACCCTGAAGCTCTGCATTATCCATCTCCTCCCTAAGCAGGGTTCTCACCTGCAAAATCCCAAAGCAGGGGCATGGAATGCCCGTGAGCTAACGCCCAGTACTCATAGAGTCATAGACGATGAAATGATAATCAATGATCAAATACTTTGTTCATTACTTTAACAATGTTCTACACAATGCTATGCTCTGTGATTCATTACTATGCTCTGATGTTCATTGCTTTGTTCTACTGACACTTACCGTGCTCTGTTGTTCATTACCATGCTCTGTTATACTTTGTGTGGAACTACGTATTTTACAATACTATATGATTCTTGATGTTCGTTGTTCTATGTGAGCTCAACTTTAGTTAATTGGGAAGCTAGAGGTGTCTCTGCCATGAATATTGCCAGGGTTCCCATAACAGGGAAGGTGTACACGTTGGCACAACCTTTTCGAAATGCAGGTGGGAGAAGGTCTACATTCCAGGAACAGTGGTCGTTACGGACCCCGTAGGTTTACTGTCTCCTCAGCTAGCTACATGTCCCTCTGGCATAACAATGAAATTCACATATGCCCCCGTGGGGGAAGAGTGCGTTCCTTGCATCACTCTTATTCGGAGCACAGGTGGGAGAGGGCTTGTGGTTCAGGAGCAGCGGTATTTAAACTCAGTAGATACACTCTCTCCTCAGTGCAGCTACCTGCCCCTCCAATGCCTTGACCTTGACCTTGACCTTGAATAACACATAGCTATCCCATTCATTGATCTTTGCTTTGCTTATCTTCTTTACCAATATGGATTTTAAATCATGATTCAGAGAAGGGGGTGAAGTCTGATCCCCTTCCTGCGGACGAAGGTCCGTCACTTGTTTAATCATAATGGAAAAGTCAATAATGACTAGTCGAAGGTTCAGCATTGATTTCCTTTGCTCTGGCCTCTCAAGGGCATTTTAGTCATTTTACACATGCTCTGGCCCTTCAAGGGCAATTAGGTCATTTCACAATTGCTTTGGCCCTCAAGAGCATTTTGATCATTTCACTTATATATATGTGATATATGTATATATATCTATTTATGTCGAGAGTAGTAGACCTACTACATACTAGTTATTATTATTATTCTTATATATATATATATATATATATATATTTACATATATATATATATTTATACCTGTATTCCGAGAGCAACATGTGGTTAAGTATTTATTATTCAATAGTAATAATAATTACTATTATTCTGAGAGTAACATGCCCTTAAGTAATTATTATTTAATAATAATAATACTTACTATTATTCCGAGTGTAAGTAATTATTATTTAATAATAATTATTATTATTTAATAATAATAATTACTATTATTTCGAGAGTAATATGACCTTAAGTAATTATTATTCCGAGAGTAATATGACCTTAATAATAATAGTAATTGCTATTATTTTGAGAGTAAGTAATTATTAATAATAATTACTATTATGCCGAGAGTTATATATATATATATATAAAAGCCGTGACAACATACTTAATGCATAACATAGTAAAGTAATAAATGATACAATAATTACTACTTAATACAAGCCGAGAGTTAAAGACCTACCCAAGCCGAGAGTTATAATTAATTGGCATTACAATCATGGTATGAATTAAGATTAGTCTATCATATCCCGGACTCATAATATATCCTAAAGGATAATGACACAATAATACGGAAAGAGTAATATATAATGTTAAACGATAAAATGAATGGGAATCGAATTTCACGATCATTGATCTACATTTCTTCATATAGAGATTTTATATATCTACGATACCTCTTTTAGTTGCCCTACGTTTGCTCGTGTGCTCTACGTCCGCTGGTTCGTCTGCACTCTGCTCGTCACTCGCTCGTCGGTCACCGAAGAAAGCAAGGGAGAGAGATGGCCGTGAGGGGAGTAAAAAAATGCACTGGAGTCCTCCTCACTCCTTCTTATGGTTCTGTCCACTCTCGTTTGAGGAGGGGAGTGAGGAAGAGTGGGGGAGGGTTTCGTGGGGTGAGAGAGAGAATAGGGGAGAGAAGTAGGGAGGAGAGTGGGGAGGGGAGAATGACCGATTCTCACGTTCCCCACTCTTTTTTTTAATCCAAATTTTTTGCATTTTGAATTTCAAATAAAAGGAATAAATGGTCGGGCATTACAGAGAGAGCGTAGGAGGAAGGTCCACCGTCCGATTTAATCGGATAATGAAGGGCAGGCGTATGGGGTCATACACTTGAGCAAGCATATGACCCCCAATAAATTCAAAATTAAAATGTCTATTTATCTATTTTACTTATAAATAATAATATCATTTTATTGTTCATCTCAAGATTAGGTATTACGTTTTATTTATTTATTTATTTTGGGGTGGGTTGGGAGTGGGGGTTGTTAAATAGCTTATGAGCTTATTTGAAGAGCTGAGCATAAAGAGGAACATTCACGTGATGTTGAAAAAAACGTGAAGTTGGAAAATGAGGTATGGACTAAAATAACAATACGAATGAAGTCAATGATTCTCTTGATGATTATCTTAAGCTTGAGCTTCTCAAAAGCAAAAGGTTGATGTGAAAACAAAAAGGAAATTGGAGTTTAATGACAGAGTCATCGAACAAAATGCCAATGGGAAAGGAAAAAGAAAAAGTGAGAGCGGAATTATTAAATTTTCAGACGATAATAATTTCTTTCTTTGATTTTTTCGAATTGAAAGTTAGTCGATTAGATACGCCAACTCGATTAGCAATAGAATATTATATGATTAAAATTAGTGGATTGAAGTCTTCAAAACTGAAGAGGTTACAAAAACAAGTCTATGTAATAACATTTGACCTTGTGAAGAAGCGAAGAAAATAAAGGCATGTCTTTCTTGTAAAAATTTTGAACAACTCAAGCCAAATTCTGGCAAGGTAAAAAGTTATTAGTCCAAAATATGATACCGAAATAGATAAAACTCTGATAAGGTCAAGTTCACTATTGTCGTAATGTTGTGATGATAGAAATCATAAAAATCACAAGTAATAGTATATGGGACTACTCCCTATTATTGATAGAATGAATTTTTTTAATCCGAGTCCTTCGATTCGATCCGATTACCTTGATTTTTTATTTAAATTTAATCCTATATTTAATTTAATTTATTGGAAAAACTAAAATAAAAATATTTTAAGCACATAAATATTATTTAGATAGTTAGAAAACTTATTTTAGTTTTTGAAATAAATATTAAATAATATTTTTTATATTTAATAAATGTAAAATAGTAAAAAAAAATTAAAAAAAATTAGGTGATCGAAATTTAGTCTGGTTTGTTTTCTAATCGGGTCCACTCTAGTCCAAAATTAAAATTTTCGACTTATTTCCTTTGAAATTTCGATGAATTAACCGACGAAAAATTCAAAAAATGTTACAGTGATAATAGTATTTTTGGAGGGTTGTATTGGATTCCCTGAATTTTTTTTCTTCGAGATCATATATCAGGTGATATTGAAATGTCGATCGTTAATTAATCCCAAATTTGAAGATTCTGAAGGGTCGTATTTCCTAATTAAGCAAATCAAGATCGTCTAAATCAAATCAAGCCGTTTGAACCAAATTAGGACACTTGAGTAACAATAAATCACTTCCAAAAATAGTTATAAAATAATCAATTGTTTTGCAGATTCGTAGGCACCAGATAATTTCTTGCTTCATGTGCATTGATTCAAGAAATCGGCCCTTCAACTTTCTTAATTTTCAAAATCGAGTTGTAATCTATAAATTGGGGTCGGCCGAAATATCCACCACCACGCCGGGTTTTGCTATATCTTCCTAATTTAAAAGGATTTAGCCTCCTAAGTGAGTCATAATGGCATAAATGTGAATTAGTCAACTTTTTGGGGCAATTAAAAGATGTGAGTATTAGGAGGATTTTTAGGTTGAAATATTAGGAGGATTTAACATTTTCCTAATAATTAATATATATTCGATGTTTGAGGTACTGTACGTGTCCCTGGAATTTACCTATAATTCTGCTGACCCCACATATATTCATATAATTTACTTATAATTATTTGTGGTCTTGGATAAAAAAAAACAATGAAAATTGAGAGGTAAGGGTTTAATTTTTTTTTATCAACTCTAATCAAAATAGATAATTTTTGTAAAGTATTATAATTATGTAGCAATTTTATATCCATTTTTTTAAAAAAAAAAGATATTAAAAATTTCAAAAGTGACTTATAATTTTTTTTTCAAACAGGATCACAAACAATGTTTTAAAAAATAGAGCTGTCATGCTATAACTGAGTACTGATTTAACCAGATCAATCGAGTTATTTTTAAAATATTATTGTTTTTTATAATTTCAAATATATGTCATGAATAATACTGTAAAAAGATATAAAACAGACTGCAAAATAAAATTTCGTGCATTATTAATAGTATAAATAAAATTTTAATATTTAATCATAATACTTTTTATGCAATTTAAAAGAATAGGAATGATATACACTTTTTATGCAATTTAATCATAACATTTGATCAGGAAGTAGATGATTTGGGTAAATAAAACTTTAAATTGGATAAATTTGAGCATACTTTACACGTGTAAATAAATAAAATTATTAATGTGAGAACAATATAAATAGAAAATTCATTCATGTAAATACGTAGATAATAAAAAAAAATTGGCAGATGCAACTCATATAAAGATTTTATTAATGCATATTTCTCTTACCTTACGGATCCAAATACTTGCAATCTCTAAAAACACAAGCTTACTAATGCATCTCCAGTCCAGTAGCTTATGCATGCAAATTAAGAAGAAGAACAAAAGCTTACCTAATATCAGAACTCAGATATATGATAAAAGAAATAAAACCAAAATGAACATGGTATATATATATATATGATGCTCCTTCATGTATAGATGGTGGAGGGGAAATTAAACGAATGGTCCCAATTTTAAGTCGATTTTAAATTGGTCCTCCAATTTCAATTTGTAATCAGAACGTCATCTATCTTTCATTTTCTTGCACGCTTAGTCCTCCTGGCCGGTGATAGTCAGTTTTCCGGTTGCCTTGCTTATGTGGCGGACTTTCTCTTTCCTCCACGTCAGTTTAAGTCCGCCACGTCATCATAAAATTAAAAAAATAATAAAAGAAGATAAAGTTATCCACGTCATTAAAAAATAAAAAATAAAAAACATGAGATGCAGGAGAGAGAGGGATGGGGGCGATCGCCCCCTTGGTCGAGCTCATGCGGGAGAGAGAGGGAGGGGGGCAATCGGCCCCCTCCTCTCTCCAGCACACAGAGAGAGGGGGGCAATCGTCCCCCTTTGATTGAGCTCCGACAAGTTGGTCGAGCTACCAGAAGGGGGCATCGCCCCCCTCCTTCTCTCTCCCACGCGGCGGGCGCCCCCCTCCTCTCTCTCCAGCACGGCGAGAGGGAGGGAGGGGGGCGGTCGCCCCTCTTTCTCTCCCGTAGCAATTTTTTCATTTTTTTTAATGGCGTGGGTAACTTCATCTTTTTTTTATTTTTTTTATGATGACGTGATGGACTTAAACTGACGTGGATGAGAGAAAAAGTTTGCCACGTAAGCAAAACAACTGGGAAATCGACTATCACCGGTCAGGAGGACTAAGCATGCAAGAAAATGAAAGATGACAGATGTTTTAGTTATAAATTGAAGTTGGAGGATCAATTGAAAATCGAATTGGAGGACTATTCGTGTAATTTACGCGATGGTGGAGAGAGACAGAACCTTTCTTGCAAGGGTGATATATGGGTGCAAAGCCTAAGGAATCATCAATTGCAGAGCCATCTTAAGGGTTCAAGCTTAATGCCCTTGGGAAAATCTTTAGGCTTCCACGTGGAGGAGGAAAGGAGCCTGGAAGGAAGGCCGAAAGGTGACAAGTACTCAAGGGAAACATGAACGTAAACTTGTTTATATATATAATAAAATCTTGTATAACTTAAGTAACTGAAAAGAAGTGGAGTGGTGGGAGTTTAATATGATAAAGTAATGAAATTTATGACATAATAGGTGGGAGAAGTTTGTCATTTAATATGATATGGATATAGTGGGATGAGAAAAAAAGAATTCAAAAAATTGATGATAAACTTTAAAATTCTAGAAAAATGATAAATGCATATGTTGGAAGGAAAATCAATTTAATATATTTGTCTTATAAAAAGTTTCATATGGAAGAGAGTAAAGTAATTTTTAATTAATATTGTTCGATGTATAAATAGAAAGTGAAAGAATCATATCATATTTATTATCTTACTTTAGAAAAAGTTTTCTTTAAGTGTAAAAATATTTTTTTAATTGACTCATAATATAGTCATTAACATTAAGTAAACTGGTGCATTAATCGGATGGGCCTACACTAAGGAGAAAAAATTATGAAGGCTGGAAGTTACATAATGGTTTAAGCTCGCGTGAGCTCTTAGAAATAACATAAATGTCCATGTTGCAAGTCGAAGCTCTTCTATCAGCTTCATATATAATGTACTTATATATAATATACAATTTATATATAATATACAATTTATATATAACATAAATTGTACTTATTCCTTTGAAGAACGATTTTGGTAGTGTATCTTTCTAATTAAGAACATAATGGTCTTGGTTATAGAAAAGGAAAAGAAGCATGAATAAAGTTATAATTATCCTTTATGATATATGTAACGACATAAAATTCATCCTAAACGTTTTGGTCATTTAAGGCAATTTTGCATCGTTAGTCCGTTCGCCATACATCATTTCACAGCGAAAAATTTTAACAGTTTACTGAAACTCATAATAAATAAAATTTTAATTTAATTATATAAAATTCTTTTCAACTAATAAGTCATGAGACTTCAAATGAATAAAAATTTTAGTACATAACATCAATGTTCAACTAGAATTTATTAGACATAAGCATGTGCAACACTTCGTCATGAACTTTCACGGATCGAGAGTGTAAAGTTTCTCAATTAGAATATGTAAGGTTATCCTATCACATGATACTACATTCATGAACCTTACATGATATTATATCATGTTTACATTCATTTTTCATGCAACATTTATGTAACATAAACATCATGTCATATTTTCTTAACTTCATATCCATCATATGCAAGTATCAAGCAATAGAAACATACATTCATATCATTCATAAATATTCATGACATAACTTATCATTTTATATTACTTTTATTGTCATGTTCATTTATAACTCCTTATCCTTACTTACTTCTTGACTTCTTTCATACTTTACATTTTCTCAAAATTGATTTATAATATTTTGGATCTTCTTTCATTCTTCTTTTTTTTTCTTTAAAAAATATGATCATTCACGTGTCATCTTTATCTTCATCTTTATCACATAATATTATCTTGACTTTCATTTTATAGTATAAGTCATATACTTAGGAACACATATCATAATAGTGAGAGACTTTATTCCTATTCATTTTTAGAAATACACACGCTTCATGATGAGGTATATTGTTCTTTGGAAAGTGCATACACAAATGCAAATCTTTATTTCTCGAGCTTAGATCTCCTTAAAGTACATATATAAGTGTGGGACTTTACTTTTCATCTTTACTTGATCATCATCTCAATTTTTTTTATTATAAAATACTTTGAAGTTAAACTTTACATTTCTTTTTACTTTATCTTATAACTTCTTTGATTATAACATAGTTGAAAAAATCATATCAACATCATCACATTGGCTAGTTAGGTCATGTTCTTGGGAACACGTACATCATAATAGTGAAGAATTTTATTCTAAGGAATACACACACTACGATAGTGAGGGACTTTATTTTAAGGAATATGCACATTTTCTGTTGATAAGCACATACACAAATTCATGACTTTACTTCGTAAGCTTAGGTCCCTTTGAAGTGTATATATATAGATGCAGGACTTTGTTTCTCATTATTGATGAGTGAGAAAGACATTCTTCAACTTTAGATGTATTATGCTTTGTAATATATCAATTATTCTTCATATTTTAGCCTAATTATGACTGAACATATATTACGTATATCTATATGTCATATACATTTATCAACCATAAATCCATATCATAAATACTTTGAAAATAAATTTAAATATATCATATGTTCTTCTTTCGGTCGACCACAATTGTGATGGGGTGGTCACGCCCGTGACCGTGGCAGTGAAACAGTCGTCTTCCTCCAAGTGCTGGTCACGATCGTGACAATAAAGTCAAGAAAACAAATTGTTAAAAGAACGTATAGCTTGTATGGGAGGTCAATTGCAACAGTTGATGGAGTTTATGCATAGTCAACAAACTAATGGTCAAAATTCAATAACACCACAATCTTGTGAACAATCACCTGAACGTTAGTAAGAATAAAAACTCTTATTTATGTTTTATGTGTTATTTTATTATACATTTTTTATTCTAATAAATTTTTAATCTAATTACAACCATCTTTGGAAACAACAATAATGACTATGTTTGACGGATTTGAATTTTTATTGGTGAGTACACTATCTTAACTGCTTCTAAGTAAAGTTATTTTTAGTTATTGTTAATAGTAATTCTCATTTTGATTTTACATATTTTTTTATGAATGTTCATTGGATTGGGAAGAAAGATGAATGGAAGAGTTGTTTGGAAGTCTTACTATATTTTTTTTAACATGTTTTTGAAGAGTTATTTGAAATTTTGTAAATATTTGAATTAAAATGTTGGATATTACATATGAATATTTGAGTTGAATATTGTATAGATAATTGATTTGATACTTAATGTTTTGAACATGAATGAGTTTGAGTAGTAGTAGTAGTAGATAATAACTTTTAATGACCACGTATTTAGTGATCTAATTTCTTGTAGGATGAACCCCTATTTATACTACTAACACAGTAACACTCGACTGACACAAAAGAAATTAAAATGGCATATCGGCATTACAATCAGTAACACTGCTACACAGAAGAACTTGATAAATCTGCAACAGAGACACGACGACAGTGATAATTCCAACATGATTGACCAGTATGAAAAAGTAATTAGAGTCAATGAATCGGTAGTGAATGAGCGTTGTTTGACATAAGAGAAGCAAACAAAATACGCAGGGTACAAATGAGCATTAAAAAAATTGTACCGAATTGATAGTACCATTAAATAAAAAAAATTATTGTCAAATAAGATATTATTATTAAAGATATGATCTTAGCAATGGTTGCACATATATATATATATATATATATATATATATATATATATATATATGAAGTTATTCCAAGTGAATTAACTTTATTAAGGATTGAGTGAACAAATATGCAACCAGTAGGTCAACGTAGAGCAAAATAAGAATACTGCGTAAATACAATTAAAATAAACAAAAATGAATTTAATTGAAATTGCTTGTGAATTAATGCTATCAGTAGGTCACGGTAGAGCGTAAGAATATTTTTTACATTTTATAATAAAAGTAAACTTGTCATATTTTTTAAAAATATGTATATTTTATACAGATTTATTACTAAATTTGTCTAATTAATTAAACACATATTAAATAATTTAATAACTGCTTCTCCATCAAACATAAATTAAAAAACGAGTATCTTACGATTATATAGATAGATATAGAGAGAAAGTTCAAGAGGCCAATAACTTGTAACATGGAGATCGCTATTACAAATACACTCTGAGTTGTAAGGTTGTGCAGAGAAAAGTAGGTATAACATCAAATGGATGTAATTATCAGACGGATGACGATATATAACGTATGATGGCAATGAATTATATATATTAATAATCCTGGGATGACATGCATGGTGTGGTTCAGACAAACTAGAAGTCTAAATCTACTTTATACAAGTAGGCCTTAGCCATCATGGATGTCAACATAACAAAATTTTTGTTAATGTGTTATTCTCATGAATTTTCTTATCATGATTTCCGAATATTTTATTGAATTGTTATTCTCATTATATAGTTAATTTCTTGTCATGCTTTCTTACCATATATATTTTTTTATAGCAACCCTAATAATTCGAGGGATAGAGAGAGATGTGATAGCCATTCCTCAAACTATTAGTTTTCACACGCTCATCACATTTTCATTGAATGTACAAAAGATGAAGTTGAAATAGCAAATTAGGAGAGTACAAATAAGTGGGTTTATATACACATTGCTAATCCCAATTAATTAATCATTCAATGTTAATTATCATAATTTCCAAAGAACATTGTACACGAACATTATACTTTCCTAATGTTCCCGAAGAATATGATCGATCTGAGAGTTTATAATACTTCAGTGCTTATAAAAAATCTTGCAGCTATAACTATAAGAGCTCGATATATATATATACATATCTATATATATATATATATATATATAGATCTAAATCTACGCTCTATCTAGATCTCTCACTAATCACTCTCTTAAAATGAGAAAAGAAAACTAACATAATTTTGAATGCCATGCATGAACTAATTAAGAATCGTTAACTATAGATAGATGCACTTGCACTTGGACCACCATTTCAATGTTCAAACTTCAAACGTCATGTTCTTTTTTTGTGGAGAGTGCTCCAAGTGAAGTAGTAGGTTTAGAGCATGAAAGAGACAAGCATGATCTTAATACTCGATCTTTCCATCATCATATATAAAATAATAAAAGTAAATGGGCACGCAGTTGGTGAAGGTTCTGACTCAAAACCTTCCTCGCGTTGCTTCCAAACCACTCAAATTTATCAACAAGTTTCTCGCAATCACACTTTCCTACTAAATTCCATCCACAATAAAAAATAATGGGAAAAATGTATAATTAAACATATGTAGATTGCCTATCGATCCAACCTACATCGTGACCATCCATATGATTCGGACAAGGATGAATCCAATAATTGATGCCAGAGGGAAAAAAAACACCAAATTAATAAGGCAAGAGTAAACGAATTAAGGGTAACTGAAGTCACAATTTAAACTTATATTTATATAGTTAGGTAATCAAATTAACTAGAAAACCAAATCAAGTTTGGTTAATGAAATTATATCTCAGAGAGCTAGTAGTGTTGAATTCAATTTTTAATGAAATTTTCATTTTTTGCTTTTACTCTCGCACCGAATTAATTAAATGTTAATAACCTCATTTGTCTATGAATTTAGATCGAAAAAATAGAAAAAAAAAGAACGGAAAAATGATTTGCGTGCATGTAAGTTAACAATAGCAACGTCCTCTCTAATTAAGGAGGCTTGATTACAGTCATTAGTTGCTTTTACTTTAAATTTATTTATATATCTTCTCATTTTTCTATGATATAAATTTACGACTAGTTAATATGGAAACGATGCAAAATGCGAGAAACCAATTAATGAGTTATTTTTTAAAAAAAATGTGTATATGTTGCCTCGTAGCCATGAAATCGACTTATTATTATATACGTTCAAAAGTGATAATTTATCTAAAAAAAGAAGCTTAAGAAGAAATTAACATAAACGTACCCTTAACTTAATCAACACATGGAGTGCAATTAATAATTCACAGCACGTCATTAAAAAGATGCAGGGAAACGGGAAAATCCTAGAAGTCGCCATCAACGCCGGCCGGCGGTTGCTGTTGTCGGCCGTCGGCCATCAGACGTCGACGTTGCAGACGGCGATCTGCTGGAAGCGGAAGACCGGAGAG
The DNA here is from genome assembly GCA_030549335.1 of Pontederia crassipes. NCBI lineage: Eukaryota > Viridiplantae > Streptophyta > Magnoliopsida > Commelinales > Pontederiaceae > Pontederia > Pontederia crassipes. The sequence continues at coordinate 47,725,788 of CM060190.1, forward strand.
GCCCCATCGGGGTTTTCTACGGAGAAGAACGCCGGGCAGCTTGCCCGGAGGTGATAGTGACTGGAAATCCACGTCCCGACCTTCCACCGCAGGCGGCCGTCGACCTTGACGTTGAGCAGGAGGTAGCCGGCTTTCTTGTCCTGGGAGATGAAGGACGCGAGCACGGGCGCGACGGGGACGGCGTTGCCGATGACGAAGGGCGACCAGACAGTGATAGCGTTGTGGCCCTGGAAGCCCGGGGGCAGGGCGGTGGCTGTCGTGAGCTGCTGCCCCTTGTACTGAATGAAGACGTCGAGCCTGTCGTAGTAGATGCCGATGCGGTCGTTGGGGTTGCGGGAAGAGATGGTAACCTGGATGACCGAGGTCAGGAGGTTGGAGGTGTAGCTCGGCGGGTTGGGGTTGGGGATGGTGCTGGGAGCGCCGCCAGTGAAGTTGAACTGAGTGACGGCGGCGTCCTGGAGGTAGAACTTGGGCTTGGTGGGGCGGAGGACGAGCCACACGATGAGGACGACGAGGCCGATGAGGATGATGAACAAAAGGATCGCGGCGAGGAGGCGTCGCAAGAACTTGCGCCGCTTGCAGCGGCCGTGGTTGCCGCAGTCCTTCTCCGACATGATCACACTTAACGTCCACGTAGAATGGAGAGAGAGAGAGAGAGAGAGGCGGTGGTGGAGGCAAATGGTGTAGGCTTTGGGTAATTATAAGTGGGTTCGCGTAGATTTTTATGTTATGGCAGCGCCCATGTGGTTGGATACATATCCAAATTTGATTAATTTATTTTGGGTCACATTTTTCATGAGATCATAGTGAAAAAAATCCTTTACCTAAAAAATGGAACTCGAAATACACATTTTACCAACTCATTGCAATCCCGGATTAAACTCTTGGTTCCTAGTTCACATGATCTTGTAATCCAACTCATTGTATATAAATTACTCTTTTTTGTAGATATTAATTGTTAGGTTGATCAATATTTTAATCTCGTTTGGAAAAAGGGGAAAGGAGAGAAATTGATTTGATATTTATTTTTTATGACAAGTATACCCCTTCTCACATGATAAATAAAATAATTTTATTAAGGACAATTGGGTCATTTTAAAATGAAAATTATTTAATACATTTTCCTCCTCTACACCTGAGTTGAAAAAGATCTTTCACCTCCCTCCACTAAAATTCTATCCAAACCAAAGTGAACAAAAAAAAAATCCTTCCAAAGTTCTTAGGTATGAATGTTAAATTATGAATTTGATTTTTTGGACAAAGTATTAAGATTGACAAAAAGAGACAAATAGTTGTAGGTTGCATTGAGCTTAATTATTTGATTTTTTTAACGTATTTGCATGACCCTAACATATGCAATTATGTTTTAGGCGTTTAATTAAGTGATTAATCAGTCGGTTCAGATACTTAATACAGCATTCCATATTTCAACAAAATCGTGCAATTTAATTTGAAGCGTTGGAACTTGGACGACAATCGTCTCATATTCCATTAATTGTTTCCGAGGTTAATAAATTAATCACTTGGAAAAAAAAAAGAGTGATGAATATGGAAATTGGTGGTGAGTCCCAATCACTTGACGAAAGGAGCGAGACTAAAAGGCATCTCCATTGGTCAATTCGTGGACCCCCCGTCAAGCTCTCAAAAAATTAATTTTGATTGATTTGTTGATTGATGGGTCATCCCTAATATGTCGTCTGAAGTAATTAGGTGCAATCAAATTGCGAACTACGTAATTCAAACATAATGTAAATTAAATTATGCCTTCGTATATAGATTGGCTAATTAACAATCAATTTTTAGTACGTGGATAATGTGTTATTTAATGTCGTACGAATTAGATAATCGGGACGCTGTGAATTGGCTATAAACAATTATGCCCTGATGTTTTCTAATTGATTTATCATTGGTGGACTAAAATTAAATCCTACTTTTTGTTGGAAAAAAAGGCTGACCGAATTATTTTTTCCAATATTAATTTGACGTATGAATGCGATTGAAAATGGGAAGTCAAATACTTCTTTCCTTCAAGGTTGGCTGACATTTGTTCATGGGAGTCTGAATTCTTACAATTTCGAGCAATCATATTTGGCTATAATTAACATTTATTTTTTGAAGTCATTGATTTCGGAAAAGTGGATGAAGACATGTTACATCGACATCAAGAAAACAATAAGAAGGCCAAAAGCTTGAAGTAAAGAAAAATAATTTATTGAGTAGGCCAAATGGTGATCAATTGGATCGATTCTTAAGTTATTCGACCAATTTTTTTATGCGATCTTATTATTACACTACAAAATAATTCTTAATTTTAATTCTCTTTCCTTTGGTAATTCGCTTTTGATTACTAATGTTTCGTAATTCGCTTTTGATTACTAATGATAATCTTTTGAATCTGAACTCAATTGCAATTCCATGTGGTCCTCCTATATAATCAGACGATTCAGCAGATTTTCTCTATAGGATCTCGTTGCTCGGTGGGGTCAAGAAGAATTTAGGGGATCCCCTGCGGGGGTTGCAAGAGGGCGGAGTCCTCTGAGTAAAAATTTTTAGGGATATTCTGTATGTGATTCGAAATTAATTTATTTCGTTATCACGAGATAGATGTCCTATTTTTTAGAGATTAATTTAGCGTCTCGATCAGTTTGTAATTTCTATTAAAAGGAAGTGCCTATATAAACTCCCTAGGAGTTCAAATAAAAATATATCATTGTAATCATCATTATTTTATAACAAAAAGAGCCGTCACTTCACAAGGAAGTAATTCAATTTAAGATGAATTTCATAAATCTATGTGTTCTTCTGTGTTCACGCGATCTTTCTCTTTCCTTTCGTAACAATTATCCTCTCAAAACATTTCCTTTTATCTTCTCCGTTTGACTTTATTTCTTCTTTTTCTATTTCCTTTTGAATTTTCCTATTTATTATAAAATATTTTCATATTCTTTTCTTTTTGCTAAATTTTTAACCTTTTTTATGAGAAAATCAGAAAAAAAAAAAAGAATCAAGTTGTCCAACGGTAGTGCTGGATCCCCCGTTTTGTAATGATGAATTTGTGTCAACATCCACCATTCGTTAATTTAATTAGTTTATTCAAAACTTGTCAGCCTCACAGAGTGGGTTTAATGTTGTGCTCATTAGAAAAAAGACATTAGTATTTTGTGCTTCAAAAATAAAAAAAAACTCATGGTTTGAATAATATTTTTTCCTTTTTTAAGGAATAACATTTATCATTCTCATATGTTCTTGAAAAATATTTAGTTGATAGAATTTGGTTTCCCAAGACTTTTTATTTCAAATGAAATAAGACTCATACGCAGAAGGGAAAAAGAAAGTTGTGGACCCTAATTGTGAATTGCCGACGATCGCAAATCGATGATTTGCGTGATCAATTAAAAAATTGGCTCCTAAAATGGATTCGTGAATTTTGGTTCACTTTTTTCAAGCTTCTTTTTTTCCATTCATCTCTCCATTGTCTATTCATCCCTCTACTGCCTCTCCTTTCCTTTTTTTTGAAAAGAAAATATTAACTATTGATTAAGATGGTAAATCCTGGTATAAAATATTAAGGATGCCCTGAGGGGGGTCATCCTCCCAAAAGGTGTCGGAGACGGATCTCCGACCACAACTTGCTAAAAAATCCACGACACGATTGGCTTCGCGGTAGGTATGATTACAAGTAATTTCCTCAAAAGATTCTCAAAGATGCCAGATATGACGAGCAACATTCAATATTTTTCAAGTGCAATGAGTCTTCTTGAGAACGATATCCACCAGAAGTGTCAAGTAAGTGCGACAAGCAATTCTGCGCAAGCCACGACGACTACAGCATCTGAGACCCATCATAAGTCCCCACGCCTCTGTCTCTAATACCGAGCCAGCATCCTTCCTCAGCGCACCTGCAGAAATGAGTAAACCTACATCAGTCCGAATAATGTAGCCGGCACCTCCAGATTGCCCAGGCCCTCCAAAAGACCCATCTGAGTTAAGGCTAACCCAACCCAGGGGAGGAGGCTCCCACTTGACCAAAGGGTCGCGGGGGGGGTAGCACGAGGAATTGCCTCAGATCTGTTGTGTCTAACATATTCATTATGGTTCGCCAGAATCCTCTCCCATGTCACGAAAATGGTAGCATGCTTAAACTGAAAGTGGTCGTCGTTACGAGTAAGCCAAATATTCCATAAACTAAAAGCAAAAAGGGATCTTAGGGTCGCTTTAGATGGTGAGTCTAGGTCATCCCCCTCCCGGATCCAATCACCAGAATGCCAAGAAGATCGGTAGAGAAAAGAGTATCGAGTGAAAACCAAAAAATGGTTCCAAATAGCATTTGCGATGGAGCAATCAAAAAACAAGTGATTTATATACTCCAGAGCTAATCCACACAAAGCACATGCCGAAGAAACACCAGGATTAAAACGCATTACAGAATCCATAGTAGGCAAACGATTATGCTTAAGCTTCCACAAGAAAATTTTCAATTTTTGCGGCACGCACGCAGACCAGATATCAGTCCAAGCAGGCTGCCGAAGATCCTGTGCCGGAGTTATTCGGCCACATAAATGATTATAGACTGATTTGGCCGTGACAACACCCCGGGGGTGTTTGGCCCACAACCAGATATCCTCATCGGCAGTGGGGGCAAGCATATAGAGGAGATAGCCGACACAAGAGCAGGACCAAAGTAAAGTTCAAGCAGGGGGAGGTTCCACATACCGTTTGAGATAAAGAAAAAGACCTTAGTTGAAGATAGAGGTAAATCAGAGTTAATATAAGTGGGCTTGTAACATAAAGGGGTCGTAAAAATCCACGGCTCATTTAGTACATTAGTAGTTTTACCATTCCCAATGTCTTTTAATACCGTCCTTAATCTCATTTGCACATGTCAGGATGGAGCGCCAAGGCCAAACAGCAGCCTTGCAAGAGGAATTAGCAGGCCAAAGACATAGGGAACCATACTTATTTAACACAAGAGTTGCCCACATGTTTGGGGATCGGTTCAGAACATCAAATACTTTTTTTGCAAGTAAAGAGGTACGCATGAGATGAATATTTCTTATGCCAAGACCTCCAGCAGTAAGAGGTAGTTGTACAGTGTGCCAGCTAAGGAGATGAGAGCTTTTAGAACCATGGGAGGGCCACAAGAAAGAACGATTCATTTTCTCAAGCAAATCAACTGTTGTCTTACAAACATATGTAGATGCAAAGATATGAGAGGGAAAGGAGTTCAACACAGATTTAATAAGGATTAACCTACCAGCCTGATTCAAGAGTTTACCTTTCCACCCAGATAATCTATTAAAGACCTTATCAATAAGGGCGATATGTTGTCTACGTGTAGCACAAGTAATAGAAATTGATACCCCGAGATACTCAAAGGGAAAAAAACCTTGCCGGATGTCTAGGGAAGAGATAATGGCTTGCTTCCTCTGGGAAGATGTATGGGGTGGGAGATAAACATAGGACTTGTCCAAATTTATGAGTTGATTAGTGAGCAGGTAATATAAATGCATACATTTCCTAATATTCCTACAATTTTTAACATTTGCTTGAGCACATATGAGAAGGTCATCAGCATACAAAAGACGACTAATTTTTTATGTTTCCAGCTGAAAAGGACTAATATCATTATTTGTCACGGCTTGATTTAGAATAGAGGACAGGACTTGTGTGACGATAATGAAGAGGTAAGGCGAGAGGGGTCCCCCTGCCGGATACCTTTAGAGCTAATAAAAGGAGCATAGATGGTGCCATTTATTTGACAATGAAAAGTTGGTGAAGTAACACACATCATAATCCAGGAAATGAACCTAGGAGGGAAGTTCATAATTTTGAGGGCATTTTGGATGGCATCCCAAGAGACTCTATCAAAGACCTTAGCCATATCGGCTTTCAGAATCATGTATTTTTTTCTACCTTTCTTCATAGAGTGAGCAATCTTATAGTAAGGATGTTATCATTTATGGATCTCCCAGACATGAAGGAGGTCTGGGCAGGGTCAATAAGATGGCTAAAAGTGGGTCTCAACCAATTGGCCAGGATCTTGGAAGTAATGCGATACAGAATATTACAAAGGGCGATAGACCGGTAATCAGTGACCATTTTAGGTTGTTTAGATTTGGGAATGAATATTAAATTTGTAGATGACCAGTTATGGGGCAGGTGCCCAGTATAAAAAAATGTTTATGATTTCTTTAGTAATGTCTTGACCCAGGATGTCCCAGTAGTTCTTAAAGAATTCAAGTGTAAGGCCATAAGGGTCTCGGGCCTTACCAGGGGGCATATGCCAAATGGCCTCTCGAATCTCATCAGGAGAGATAGGCATGGTGAGATGATTATGCCAGGTGGAAGGTAACTGAGGCAGATCAGGCCAGTTATCAACAGGAATGGCAGGGGTTGATGTAGGCTTCCAAAGGTCAGTGTAGAAATCAACAAATTTCTCAATAATTACACTTTCCTCAGTGAAAGGGCTATTAGACCGCGGAAGGCCCCCTGGCAGTTCCAAGTGATGAGCTTCATGTGCTTAGGTCAAGGGGTGGAAGCTCAACCCCGGAGACCATCTCGGCTTTATCCTGCACCAAAACATTTGTGTTAGATCTGTGGTAATCGACTATTTTTTACCTTTCGGATTTGTTGATTTTTTCTCCTTGCGCTTAAGATTAGGGCTTGCGATGGCCGGAGGGCGGCGTCGCCGGGCACTGGTAACAGCTTCGGCCGCGGACGAACCCAGATCCGAATCCGCCAGCTCTTCGTCTGACAGCGAGGTGGCAACCTGCTCCTCTGTGACAGCCTGCATTCGCCGGGAGACCTTAGCCACCAATTCATCGTGGCTCACGGGGCCATCCGAGGCCGTATCTAGAGGAATCATGGTGGAGGGGGACGGGAAAGGTCCAGAGGGGTTATCGGTGGGCTTTGATGGCACACGTGGCGGGCGATGAGCCTGCATAAAGAAACGAGTTAGATTTGGATCGTCTAAAGTACCTGATTTTTCTTTAACGTTGATGTTATCCTTCTCGCCACATGTCGTCATCCTAGAGTCATGATGTTCATCGCACGATTGAGATTGGATTAGGGTTTCGGCCGATGCGAGGGCCAGGAAGGGGTTCGCCACCAGGAGCGATCGAGTCCTCTCCGGCTTGGACCGACGCACGGGCCGAGCCCACCGGAGCCACCACCGGAGTTGCGCCAGCAAGGGAGGGGGGTGTGAGAAGCCTGCCCGTGCGGGGCAGGGCAATGACGTTGCATCCACGGCCCGTAGAGTAAGACACTCTTCTCCTTCTTCGAAGAATCGCCAGAGACAGTCACCGGAGGGACAGAGGAGCATGCATCCAATATGATGTCCCAGCACACCGCAACGGTAGCAGAAGAGTGGTAGATTTTTATATAGAACCCGCTGAAAATACCGAGAGCCATCAGGGAGACAGACCCATAGCCCCTGCTTGACAGGCTGTGCCGGATCTAGCTCAACACAGACACGAGCGCCGGCGGCCCCCGGTCGGATCAGATCTATCCTGAGGGGGGTCCCTATGCACTCCGCAATACGACGGACAGAGGCTTGATTCGCGAGCTCGTACGCTGGCTCCGGTAGCAGGATCCACACAGGTAGCGCAACCGACCGCTCAACGCCCGGCCGAGAGAAGGGCTTCACCTGTCGCACCGAGAGCAGATGCCCGTGAAATGTTGCCGGCGACATTGTCAAGACCTGCAGACGATCTTCCAAGTTAGTGAAAGTGTAGAGCATAAAGGAATTACCTAAATCGGTGATGTTAATAGTATCCCGGAGGTGCCAGAGGGTCGGGAGATACGTGCGGAGGTCAGCAAGATCCTGCTCGCCGCCAAGAAAATGGCCGACCAAGCTGCTAGAGACCTCCTGCATACGATGTTTCACCTCTTCCAATGGAATTTATACAGTCTCTGTAATCGAGGCCTGGAGAGTGCTCCACTGTTGTGGAGACATCTCCGGCAACGATCTACGACCTTTCACGATGTTCGACCATGAGGCTTTGGAGCTCTGCTGATCCCTCAAGTCCGAGAGCAAGGAAGGGTTTTCAGTTATCTTGGAAAAGGAAGGTAGGTTAAGAGAGGGAGGAAGCTTGGATCGGGGAGGCAGGGAGGAGAAGGGAGGGGAGGAGAGAGGACTTCTCCGGAGAAGGAAAGTCTACTCCCCGGAGGCGAAGGTTAAAAGCTAGGGCATCGTATTTTTTTTTATCGTTGTTTCCTCTCCTTCGCTCCGGTTGGAGGGAGGGGGCGGTGACCAATGGGGGTATTGCTGTTGCTGCTATTGTTGTTTCTCCCCCTCCCTTCTTTCACCCTGCTGCCATCCCCATCCCTTGAACGCCGAATGATAGGACGTCCACAGCCATGCCTTCTCCAGTGCCTTCTCCGGGCCTAAGGATGTTGGATGTGAGGAATCAGCATCTTCTTCCATGAAGACAATATGAGGATGACAAATGTGAGGACAATTCCAATGAAGGGTTTATGGTCTTCATATTCAAATATAAGAACTAGTTGGCTTCCATTTTTTTTGTTTAACAATGTAAGAATATTAACATTCAGCAGTTCATTATAAACTACTTTTCACGATTCAAAACGTTTTTTAGGGGTTTAAGTTTCTGATCATATTTATAGGGAAGAGCACCTGGATGCCTATCAACCTTCATCGGTTCTGGCAAACATCCTTGCCTCGAAAATGTCTTCAGATCTGGCAAAGGCGGAGAGGAGTCCCCACATCCGGCGACGGTGCAACAGTGTCCTAAGATTCAACGTTCGGGGGACATGGAGAGGTGAAAGAAGGATGACGATCTGGAAATGTAACGCCCCCAAAATTGGTCCTCCTGCCACGTAGGCAATCAAGTTGACCCTGAGGACGCTACAATGTCTGCTACATCATTGACCTTGACCAGTCAATAAACGTAATACGTAGCAACGAAATGTTAACAAAATAAGTGTAAACATGATTGCGGAAGAGAAAACATCAGAAGATCAAAGGACACCAAAAAATTCAAAGAAATCAATCGAGAGTAAAGAAAAGATTACAGACTCCAATAAATTTGAACGAATGATCACATGTCCGATTCTAAAATAGAAAACCACAATATTTTACAAGCACCAATTATTCGATTAATGAAATACAAGAGTCGAGTGCGATTGAGTTTGGCAAGTCATGTGCACCTGCCCTTAGTTCTACGTCCTCTATCACCTCCCTAAACAGGGTTCTCACTTGTAGAATCCCAAAGCAAGGGCATAGAATACCCATGAGCGAAGCGCCTAGCACCATAGAAATATAGGCGATAAAATGATAATTCAAATTATGATTAAAACAATAATGGTTAATCAATAAAACAACATGCTTTAATCAATGATCTCAATGCTTTAATTATAGTGGGCGATGAAAAATACTTAATTCGTCTTTATGCTTTGTTCTTTACTTTAACAATGTCATGTTCTGTACTTTATTATGCTATACATTACCATACTTTGCTTTGCTTTGTGTGGTACTACGTCTTTTACATTACTATGCGATCCTTGAAGTTCGTTATTCTATGCGAGCTCGACTTGATTAAGTTGGAAAGCTAGAAGTGCCTTTAAACATTTGTAAAGTCAGGAGTGCCTATAGGGAATGTGTAATGTCAATGCATACTCTTTTTGGAATATAGGTGGGAGAGAACATGTATCCCAAGAATAGTGGTCATGATCCGTAAGTTCACTGTCTTCTCAGCTAAGTTACCTGTCCCTCTGACGCTATAACATGTGATCCATATGATGTCCTCTTTGGGGAAGGGAAGATGTCAATGCATCGTCCTTTTTGGAATACAGATGGGAGATGGCCTATATTTTAGGAGCAGTGGTCGTTAAGGCATGTAGACTCACTGTCTTCTTAGATCAGCTATATGCCCCTCCTCTGTACTATATCCATGATCTTTGTTCCATACTTTGGGTGGCACATAGCAATTCCATAATTTCGTCTTTTCTTTACTTATCTTATTTATCATCCGTAAAGTTTAAAAATCATAGATCCGAGAAAGGTTAGGATCATATCCCTTTTCTCTAAGACAATAAAATTATGATATATTACTATGTTCTTTATACTAAGTCTCGACCCGTCCTATCGGATGAGAGAGGTCCAGTAGGGTCTCTATACTATTGGACATGGCGTCAAGTGAGCCTATCGAAAACGGAGCCCATTTGGAAGAAATAGTGGCCTATAACAAAAGTTACGTCATTCTGTCCGACAGAACCCGGGCCGAGTCGGAGAGGACCCGGGCTGATTCTCTATCGGAGGGTAATGCGCATAGCCCCGTCCGAGTTGTGGGCGGTACTTCGGCCGCCATCCCAGCCGAGCTTGTCTCGGTTCGATCGCTGAGACCCAGGCCGAGTCGGGATTCGACTCGGTCGGGTCAATGTTGGAGGATCGAGCGACGTCATTGACAAGATGACCCGGGGCGGGTATGCTTATACCCGGGCTGTGCTCTGGGATTCCCCGGGCCGAGTCGCTGATGTGCATATCCGCGCTCATCTTCTCCTTCTCCGGCCAGCAGTCGATTGGCGACGATCACAATAAGAAAAATGTAGCTTATGATATCTACATCGATATGGAGTCATCACACGTATTTAGTGATTAACAGATCATAGTCTAAGGGAATTTTACATCTAAGGTACCTTCTTTGCTTGATTTCGGTTCGTCGGCGGTGCTGGAGTTGTCTTCTCCGCCTCTAATCGTCCCTGGCCCGCGAGGAGGAGTGGTCGTCTTTCGAGTACGTCGAGAGAGGATCGCTATGTGTCAAATGTCCACTAGATCGTCCATGTGTGTGCGTCGCTCGCTCGTCGTGCGCCGGAGATAACGAAGAAGATGCAAAGGGAGAGGGAGAGGAGGTTCGGTCTGCGATGGCTGAGAGGAGAGTCCAAGGGGGCGCGAGGGATCTTCCTCGTGCCCTCTTATATTCCTTTGTCGCCCCTCACTCGGAGACGAAATCGAGGGGGAGGAAGTTATTCCCCGATTCTCGGTTTGTTTCATTCTTTTTTTTTTCTAATTCGAATTTGAATTTTCTTTGTTGGAGAGTTTTGTGCCGAGAGAGTTGTCTTGATGGAAGATGATGACGAACGCAATCGATGCAGCCAAGAGCAGTGGAGCAGTGGGAAGAAGAGCAGAGGCCGAGAAATCGGGAGAAAATGAGCAATTCTTCTCAGAACTGAACCAAACCCAGATGATTTTTACAATCGAACCGTGCGAATTAAAGTGAAGAAAGATCGCCATCGATCTTGTGATCGACGGCGGTCCACAACTGTGGAACCTTATAAGGGTCTACAATTTTCTTTTTCCCTGCGTAGAAAAGTTCATCAGAAAAAATCTTGGGGTGTTTAGTGTTTTTAACATTATTTGTATTTTATTTATCAACATAATATTGTTGCGTTTGATTTGGTTTAGCTTAGTAATCCATTTTAATAATTTCTTTATAATGTGATACTTCACCAGATATAAGAATAATATGTATTATAGTATAAAATAGGGTAGCAATCGAGTTTATAATAAAATAAAGTTAAATATAGTTTGGTGATTGATTAAATATATGCGTATGGTTAATCCCAAGATGAAAATTAATATCCATTTTGTCAAATAAACACCATTGAGTTTATTATGACAACTAGGGTGAAATGGGTGCGGGTAGGGTGAATTTGCGTTAAAAAAACTATCGTATATAATTTGGTTGGATTTTTAAAATTTTAAAAATATTATCAATTTTTTCGGATGACCTTTTCAGGGTCTTTATTTTATATGAATAAAAAATATTAATGTATAAAGAAATGTTTTATTTCATAAATTAATGATATTATATTGCGATAGTGCTATTTATCACTTATATTAATTTGCTCTACATATTATAGGATAAATAATATGTTTATTGAGTAATATGTTTAAAATATGATATTAATATATATTTTATAAAATTTTAATTATGTAGATCTTCATTGGACTCCTCGAGTGATTTTTTTCAATTTTAAAAATCGCATAAATTTTTTCCCGTCTACAAAAATCTAAAAATGTTATGTCGGGGGTTTCAGTTTTTGCTTACACCCCTAAGGACAACTGAATGAATCAACCACATTAATTAAATTAATTAATTAATTAATGAGATGTATGTATAACTTTCTATCAGACGCAAATAACAGTAACTTGTACTGGGCGCAAACGTAGTGAAAGCATTCAAATGAAGTGGGCGGTTAATTAATTAGTTAGTAACTGATTAATTAATTAATCATTAATTAGTTAATAATTGACAAAGTTGATTTTGTAATGTGAAATCTGGTTCCAGTGATATTAATGCCAGGTTTATCTGACTAGCTGCTTTACTTACGGATTTAATCAATTCTTATCCAGGCATTTTATTGAAATCCTCAAGGGCCAATTTTTGCGGAAATGATAGTAATATTAAATTTAATATGAGCGATGGTAGCATGAATTAGGAATATGAATCTTGCAATAAAAGTTCTTTCTGCTTTTGGCAGTCGGTGTCATCACTTAATTAGCGTGGTCTGGATATTAGATATTAATTACTATTTACCTCCTTTGTCTCGATTGCATATCTATCTATTTATCCTGAATATATATATATATATATATATATATATATATATATGTATTATGATTGAATAATTGCATGTGTTGGACATAGAAAGTGCACATTTCTACATGAAGCATGTGTTATTTAAATGTTCTTAAGGTTTTTTTTTCATTACATAATTTGGCGCACATTTCATTAGTTATTTCCTTTTGAATTTTCTTACATATTTAAATGTGCTATATGAGCAACGTTTTATTAGCTCATGACTTCATAAGATGTTAATTTTAATCACCACTTTCAAAACTCAAGCACAAAATTATTTTTCTTATGAAAGTTCAAAGTTCTTTAACACTTAATTAAAGGAAGATACCCAAGTCAGCTTTCCATATTTTTTTAGCAGTACTTGAATGGGGAAACTTTCGTTTCTAAAAAAGTTCCAATGTAACAACAACAAAAAAAAAACCAACTAAGAAACGGTCAGCCAACTCCCAGCAATTAGAGCCGGATTCGGGGGAGTACGAATTGTGGCATTAAAAAAAGAAATAAGAAAGTTAATGAGGGAAGGAATAAAGGAAAATTAATAGTCAAAATTTCCTACTTTCCTCTCAATCCTCACATCCACTACACCTCTATTCCACGCCTATGAGGACAAACTGACCCTCCCAAAAACATCCACACTCACACTTTGTTAGTCGTGTATACATCAGGAAGGGAAGAAACATTTAGGTTTCATCATGTGTGAGTGTAGTCGGACGTCCTTCGCCTCTCATTTCTCTTCTCCATTTCCGATGACTCCCATCACACCCTCTGATATTGATTGTTCTATAGGCGAAGGGCGACTAAGTGAAGGTGGGTCTGTACCAGGACGACAAGGACGATGTGAAAACCGAGGTAAACAAGAACGGCAAGGATCAGTCCCGCATAGAGGTGGGTGAATTGAAATCACCTTGTATAACTACAGATATATCTAATCAATATCCTACCATGATTGTTATGCTTATGAATAAAAAATATGGAGATCTGACGATCCAAATTCATGGACGGATCTATTTCTTTCTGATTATTATTATCATTGAATTGCCTTGATGATTGTTAGGACATAGTAATTAATCCATGGTAATGCTCTGTTAATGTTTAATTGATTTTCGTGATTGAAATCGGCTGTGAAGCCTCGCGGTCATGGTCGTGAAATTCGTTTTCATGCTCGTGAACCTACCGTCATGGTCGTAAAACCTGCCTTCACACCTGTGAACATACCCTCACAGTCGTGCCATGTTACCAGAATGCCCGTGTTATCCCCTCTACACGACCATGCCACCCTACTGTCATGTCCGTACCTATGACGGGCTTGGAGGCGAATGGTGGCAGAGGAGGCAGCGGAGGTTGACGCAGGGCGAATCGAAGGAAAATGCAGCGAGTTCGACGAGGGCGGGGCCGGTCGTCAGGCGTCAGAGCAGCATGCGGAGATGACGAGTTCGACGAGGATGGGGTTGGGCATCGAGCTTCGGGTGTCGGAGCAGCGGGCGTCGACCGTCGGGCGTCGTCGGTCATAGTGAAAAATGCGAGCGACCAACACAGTAAAAAGTGAAAACGCAAAATAGGGGCTAGGGATTTAAGTTAATTATTTAGCACCTTACATATCGCGATGCTACGGAGGCGTCATTGTCGAGACGCTATTTCGAGGCTGTAGGGATGCTACATTGGATTTCTTTCTAATTTAATATTATATGTGCGAGATTAAGTGATAATAATATATATATGTGCACGAGTTATATATGTCTATTTATATGTCAATATGTGCCCGATTAAGTAAGGGTAATAAAAAGTCGACTAATGTGACGCTATAGAGAAGCTAATGCATCGCTAAGATATATTAGCAATACAATAGCGTCGTAGTAGCGTCACTACAACTTAGCGTCTCGCTATGGAGATGCTAAGAAGACGCTAATAGGTTTTTTATATTCTAATTTTCTATTATATGTATGTAATTTTCTTCATCAAAATAGCATTCCATCGCATTGTGCCCCATTCCAATCGTTTTGTTTCCTTCTCATAATCTAAAAATTATGGAATGCATATATAATTATTCATGTATGTATATAAAATTATAAGTTTATATGTATACGTGTATATAACAAAATTGTGTGTGTATATATATATATATAATATAATATGTGTATGTATATGTCTACGTGTGAGAGATTAAGTCACAACAATGTGTATATCTATATGTATTATAAGTATATATGCGTATGTATATGTCTATATATGTGAGAGATTAAGTGATAATAACCTGTATATGTATACGTATTCCAAGTATATATATATGTGTGTATATGTTTATATGTGCGAAATTAAGTGATAATAATATTATATATGTACTTATTATATATAAGTATAAGTATATACGTGTATTTATATGTCTATATATGCCCGATTAAGTGAGTGTGATAAAAAGTCGGCTACTGCGATGCAATAGAGACGCTATTGAGTCGTTAAAACATATTAGTGACACGTTAGCGACGACGTAACGTCTCATACGTATTAGTGTCCCAATAAGGAAACACCAAAGAGATGCCAATAGTGTCTTTCTAGCGTCGACCATGAATCCAGCTCTAGTGTGGCGCTAGGTAAATACTATTGAGTCTCCACGGAGACGTTAATATGGGATACTTTGTAACAAATCATGTCTCTTAATTCAACCATCATAATTTTATGATTAAGAATATAAAAATAATATATGTATAATTAAAATATGATATATATTGTATGGATAAATATCATATATAATATAGGTAACAAATTATATATAATTTGGAACGCTCCTATGATGTAGACATATATAAGTAATTTTGTAGGAATACATATATATGTTGAAGGTACATATACAGTATTTAATTTATTTATTGATTAAAGTATAGTATAGATAATACATAGGGTTGCGTCAAAATAGATAACATATAGCGATATAAATATAGATAACTTATATATAGTTATCTATTTCTTAATTAACATATATAGTTATGAGATGCCAAGTAAGTGTTAAAATAGTGGTTCTTCATATTGGCGTCTACATAACGTCATCTTTAATGTGACGCCAGATAGCGTCTAAGAAGATGAAACGCTAGATTCGCGTCGAAAGCTATCGACGCGAGAATAGCGTTAGGTTCTCCTGCACACTTTCGCTTCATGGCGCACAATAATAGCAGCTACCTGGCATCGTTATGGCGCCTTCTTTAGCATCTATTGCTCGAAATGTTAAGACAATGCTAATGTGATGCTATTGAGAGACAATTAACGTCGCACCTTTGGGACTCAACTGAGATGCCATAACGGCGCAAGTGGCATCGACTTAGTGTCACCATGTTCCGAGATGCTATTTCGCGTCGCTAATAGCTGATTTTCTTGTAATGTTACTTGAGAAGCAAGTTATTCACTTAAGATGGATGATTATGAAGTAAACTATAAATTTTTAATTGATTTATCTTGGCTATTGATATATTTATAGTTTTCATAATAATGTCCAATCGTATATGGTAATTAATTATATAATCATGATTGATAGTTCAGAGGGAAAATAAAACTTATAAATGTTTATATAATGGATTAAGCAAGTCATTAGATTATACATATAATGTTCTCTAAGATACAAGCATGATACATAGAGTGTTCTCTAAGATGCCTCAATGTCGATATGATGAATAATTTTCAAGATTTTATCTTGATCAAGTGGACCATTCATGATTTGATCATAAGTCTTATATATGGATTGATTTTCTTTTTCAACTTTAAGGTTATCCCAAACCTCTCTCATGTGCTACAAGATATCGTTAATGCAAAGGACAATGGAATAATGTGTGTGCAAAGGATAAAGATGATTGTTTATCTTGTATTTTGATTATTACTTTGTTTTCCTACCTTATTGCTTGAATTCATTCAATGTGATCGTATAGAATCGGATAAGATGGTAAGATCATGTGATCAAAATTAATATCGTATTAAGATCTTACATATAAGATATTCAAAATAAGATCGAGATCGAAAGGGGTATGTAAGATCATAAAATAATAAGATTTTAATATCTAGATCGAGATCTTGACAACCTTGTGCATGATGTTTGTACTAAGGATTTATGTTATGAAGCGTGCATAAATTGTTGTGTTCATTAGGGATTGGATTTTACCATGTGCTTTATTGACTGATCGACCCCAGTGTAGATATCGTTCGATGTTAATATCAATTCAGAGTGTTTTTCTCTTCCCTATGACTATTATACTGATTCATTTTCTATACATGGAGTTGAAAGATACTTCACTAGCGAAAGAAAATAACTTGCCATGGTAATATGTAACCACTGGCCTTTAATTAAATTATATGATATGGCATGATAAGAAAAAGATCAATCGAAGGCAATGCAATGTAAAACCAAGAGACATAAAGTTTTGACGACAACTTTTATGGTCAGAATATCGAACAAAACATTGATACAACATATAGAGACATAGGAAGGATATGGAAAGACATTGATTAATAAATCACCTTATTCTGATGGCATAGTTTTCCAAGAACGATCCATCCTCAAATTATCCTCAAATGGTTTATAAGACTCCTGATTGATTCCAAATATAATTGTCTCATTTGACAATTATTTATTTCTGTACTTTGTTCAATTCCTCAAGATATCTGATTTAAGTTGAAGATCAAGTGATCATATCTTCAAACGATGATTATCGCATTATACCACCAGAACATCGACATTGGAAGATGTTAATAATTTATTCTCATTGAATCAAAATAAATTACGAATCCTGAATCCTTATAGGTGTCAGATGTATATCGATATATAGGATTAATAGCTATATTGTAATTTAGTTCACACATACAATGATCTTAAGAGCTTATGATGTTATGAAATAGTAATAAATTCTTCTTCGAATTCCAATGTTAAACGACTTAGGAATATAAAGATTCCATATGAAGGAATAAAATGTTGAAAAGCATGGTAAATATGAAGATCCAAGATAATTTCGTTGTACGATCAATTATTTTTATTGAACTACAATTATCATAGGTTGGGGATAGGTCAAATATAAAGACAAAAGAAAAAGGAATAATTATAGATAATGTTGAAAATTATATAGGAATGTAATTTCAGAAGAGTAGATATAAGTGGTTACTCATTAAGTTTAAATATACCCATGTGATTGAAAATAATGATTAGAATGTTCACTAACACTCCATTTTAAGGAGGTCATTGGTCTCGGTAATTAAAATGTTATATGCTTGGAAGATAGCAGAATACAAAATACATGTTAATCTCTTTCAAAAAGAATACGAAATATATATTACTAGAGACGATCATATGTTGATCGAATCCTCTTATAATAAGTATTATCATTCGAACATTGGCAAGACATTGTTTGAAATTTGTACGGATGAACATGCCATTCACCTACTCATTGAGGTGAAGCGGATGAAGAAAGGATTGTGAGTAAAGAGGAAGTAAAAGAAATAGTGGCGTACTCAGTGAAGGTTGAAATGATCAATAAGACATTGCAGACTGCATAAGACTAATAAGAGAGCAACGTAAATAGAGGTAGACGTGAGTGGACTATTAAGGTGAGTAATCAGGCGTACTAAAGATTTCCCTCATAAAAGAGGTCATGAGGGTCAATAAGCGAAGAAAGCTCAATCCTCACTTGGAGGACTTGAGATTTTGGAGTTGGTAAGGGATGAGGCATACATGTTGATACTATTACCTTCGTATAGACAGATACACAATGTGTTTCATGTGTCTATGTTCAAGAAGTATAAGCACGATACTATGAATGGCATTCGCATCAAGAAATAGCGGACCTTACAATTGCCAAATATCTCATGTACATAATGAAACGCAAGGTGCAACATCAGAAGAATAAGGATGTGCCCATGGGTAGAGTATCCATGTTTCCACTATGAGCACAAAGTGAAGTGGGAACTCGAGTGAGAAATGCGCCAAAAGTCCCCTCACTTTGTCGGCAAGCCTTTTACCTCGTAAAAAATTTGATGATGAATTTTTTTTTAGGAGATTATAATGTAACAACAAAAAAAAAGAAACGGCCAGCTAAGAAACGGTCAGCCAACTCCCAGCAAGTAGAGCTGAATTTTAGGGAAGTACGAATTGTGGCATTGAAGAAAGAAATAAGAAAATTAATGGGGGAAGGAAACCGGAATTGAAGAAAGAAAGGAAATTTAATAGTTAAAATTTCCTACTTTCCTCTCAAGCCTCACATCCACTACACCTCTGTTCCACGACTCTGAGGACAAACCGACCCTCCCAAAAACATCCACACCCAAACTTTGTTGGTCATGTACACATCAAGAAGGGAATGAAACATTTCCATCACGTGTGAGTGTAGTCGGACGTCCTTCGCCCCTCATTTCTCTTCTCCATTTTCGGTGACTCCCCTCACATTCTCTAATATTGATTGTTCTACAAGTGAAGGGTGACTAAGTGATGGTGGGCCTGTACCAGGACCGCAGGGACGATGTGAAAACTAAGGCAAACAAGAATGGTAAGGATAAGTAACGAATAGAGGTGGGTGAATTGAAATCATCTTGTATAACTATAGATAGATCTAATCAATATCATGCCATGATTGTTATGCTTACAAATCAAAAGTATGGAGATGTGACAGACGAAATTCATGGACCGATCTATTTCTTTCTGATTGTATAATTGCATGATTGATTTCTTGTAGGAATTTGATTATTATTGTCATTGAATTGCGTTGATGATTGTTAGGACGTAGTAATTAATCTATGGTAATGTCTATTAATGTTTAATTGATTTTTGAGATTGAAATCAACTGTGAAGCCTCGCGGTCACGACCGTGAAATTTATTTTCACGTCCGTGAACCTATCCTCACGGCCGTAAAACCTGCCTTCACGCCTATGAACATACCCTCATAATCGTGCCATGTTACCGGAATGCCTATGCTATCCCCTCTACACGGCTGTGACATCCTACTATCACGCCCGTACCCATGATGGCCGAATAAACCATTAGAACCGATCGACTGCCCTCACAGCTAGGCACGCTCGTGCCACCTTTCTAGCACGCCCATGCCATCATCTGGTCAATGGAGCACGACATGATATAGACTGGTCGACCGATTCACTGAATCGATCGATCGCCCTCATGCTAGTCACGCCCGTGCCATCCCCCTTAACGCTCATACCTTACCGGCACACTCATAACATTTGACTGGCACACCCATGTCTCCCCCTCTGCATTCCTGTGCCACTAGCCTATCACGGTCGTGCCAGACCATTGACCAATTGACTGTTCGATAGAATCGATCGATCGATTCACAAATTATGAACCCTTGTTTTGCTCATTATTAATCCTAACCTCATATGATCTCTGCTACGATTGAATTGATGATATGATTCCATCGAAATCCATTCTAGAGTTGAGATATGAACCATTTTTATGATTTCCTCTCCTATTGATCCAATTGCATTCACGGTACAAAGAATAATGAATAACAAAATTCTAAAGTGTTTAATAAGTGAAGATGGAAGATGAATAATGAGTTGCCAGCCTATGCCAAGTGCAACAAGATAAGGGTAGTTTCCTTGGTCGTTGTTTGATCACACATTGACCCGTACAAGGCTGTATTATTTTGCTCAGCTAACCCCAAGAATCTAAAGGCATCTAAAGTCACCTAATTTCTAAGCATGATTCAAGATTAAGAAGTATGAATAAGTAAAGCAAGCATGATTCAAGATTGAGATGTATGGATAAGTAAAGTAAGCATAAATGTCCAGTTAAGTATTGTTACGATTTATGTCATTATTAACAAGCCTACTATTGATCCCAAGTTTACCATGTATCATCATCATCTTCTTGCTTATCGACATTTATTGACTCCATGCTCAATTCTTGACTAAGATAAGTTATGTCATCATTTCTGATTTATTCTACTTAAAGTTATGTATTGTATATTCTTATTAGTTCTCCACTAGGCTATAAAGCTTACGTAAGAACCTCCTCCCAATTTTTGTAGGGTCGGATCAGTGATGATGATGAGTTGTTGTGTTGCGACGAAGTTCTGACGACTATAAAGTACATGAACTACAAGACTTAATTAGTTATTTATTTCCTTTCGCATTTATGAACTTATGATGTAGATCTTATGATATCTAGTTAGAGATTATGTAACCATTTTGAACTTCTGTAATTAATGTTACTCTTCTTTATTTTATTTTTTTTTTTGCTGACATGTCTCGATTCTTGACTGAAACTTGGTCAATAATGATCAATATTATAGCGTTTGTAGCGTTCTCAGGTTCATTTTTATCACGTGGCGTGGATCAATTTGGGAGCGTTACATCCAATGAGACCGTTTTGTTCAACCACGACTTTTGGACAAAAGTTTTCGCACACGGTAACTTGGGCAAGTGATTTGATTAAAAGTAGCGCCGTCAAAAACGTGAGGGGATTTTTAACATTGACCGGAGCTTCGGACCCATCATAAAAAGTGCTCATGTTTGACATAACTTGAAGTTCTCGTGCCAAACACAATCTTAGAATCTTTACCCTCGAAATTAAAACAATAATTTGTTTAAGATTATCCAATTATTTTTTAGAAAAGAAAATTAGTGGAGCACCGGGAAATTTTACAGTTTATTACGAAGAATGTAAAAAAATTACAAATTTGAAATGGTTTGAATTTTGATTCAGAGGTCTCGCACTCTGTGTGAGTATTCTTAGAACTTACAAAAGCAAATATTTATTATGTATGTATATGTAGAATGACTATGAATATTTTATTATGGCTGAAGAATCATTGTATAAGACGATTGAGATATTGTATAAACTAAGCTTGTAATAGAGTTATGCTCGAGACAAGTTTAACCTTTAAAATTATCAGAAAAATATCGTTATGATCTTTTTTTACATTTTCGAATTGATCAAGTGCTAATAGTTATGAGCGCTTGGACGGTAAGTTATTAAAATAAATCAAATATTATATATAATTTTCTGAAATCATCATCGGACATAAATGGGCAAGCATCCATCTTTTTTTTTTGGTTAAATCTGTTGCCTTCAGTGTTGGTAGATTCTCATTAAGACGTGCATCTTGCTTTCTAAATTCTAATAGCTCCACTAGTATATAATGTGTGATGATGATCAAAACTTTATTACTGTAAGTCATCAATTGCTTTAATTATGATGACTTATCATTTCATTTTTATCTGATTATCAAATTAGTCAGTGCTAATATTATTGAACTGCAGTGGACTGAAATGGTTATGATCTTTAATTTTTAAAGTTTCTGGACATAAGATCATAAGGCCAAATACACAATATTCAAATTATAATGTTCATTTGCAATTAAAGATCTTTTTTCCCCTCCTCTTTAGTACAGTACAAGTGATTTAGATCGCATAAAATTTTGTATAAAAGTATATCAACTTATAAATTTTTAAGATGACAAATCAATCTCATTGAACATTTAAAAAGTATATATAACATCAAACTCAAGATATTATTTTTTTATCTACCGAATCGATATCCTAATTTGACATATTCTTATTATTTTCATATTTAACTTCGTAAAAAGGTTAATAACACTATTCACATTCAGTTAAATAAAAAAAATTTAAATCATCAATAATACGCATTCTACTGAGGGGCAAGGAACAGAAAAAAACTATAAATTATTATTTCAAAATGAGAGCTGTAATATTCTCAAAAATGAAATAAAGGTAAAAGAAAATAAAATAAATATAAAATCATTTCAAAGCTCATTAACATAATAAGCCCAACATTTAAAGTATAAAAGTCTTAAAAATATTTTAAACCCCACTTACTATCCTCTCATTTCTCTCTCCACACCCCCACTGCCACCTCTCTCTCCTTCTCCCCTCAATCTGCCGGCACAGCAGCTCCAAGAAGACCCCTCACAAGCTCCATACTCTCTCACCCTCTCTCTTGTGCTACAGTGACACGGCACTGTAGTTACATCCTCTCTTCTCTCTCCCTCCCCCGCTCTCACGTACAACAGCAAAGGAAGAAAGGATAAAAAAAGAAGAGAAGAGAAGAAAAGGGGAAAGAAAGGAAAGAAGAAGAAGAAAAGAAGGAAGAAAGGAGGAAAGAAAGAAAAAAAAGGAAAGGAGAAAAAAAAAGAAAAAAAAGGATTAGAATTAAGGTTTTAACTTAAGCTCTAAAGATATGTTGAGAGGATTCAAACCCTTTAATCCTTTCTTAATGATGTGTGTGAATGAATTAGGGCATAAGAGTCTACCATGTGTTCTTTAAATGGATGATGAAAGGATATGCATTTGTATGTTTCATATTCTATTAAGATTCATGCTCTACTAATCATGTGTAAACTTTCATATGCTATATGTATTAGCAATCTTAATGTTTCATTGTTAATCATATTTAGATGTATAATGTTTATTGTGGTTATATTAGCTCATTATGAAATCTTGTAAAGCTTATAAATAACTTTAAGTGTGATTAGCATGTTGGATGCCTTATGTGAAAACCTCTTCATATTTCATGATTAGAATGTTAAGAATGCTAAAAAGTGTCTCATATGATGTTTGGGAGTCAATATGTGCTCAAAGTATTGATGTATGTAAGTTTTGAAAAGAAATCTTGTAAAAATTATGTTTCTGTCGGCCCAGAACGGGCGATCGATAATGTATCGGTCGACCGTTCTAGAGACCATTTGTAGTCTCGCATTCTGTCCGACGGTCGACGGATTCTATAATGGTCGTCCATTTTGGACGGGTCGAACATTCTGTGATTAGCGGACGACCAAACACCCTGTTCGATCGTTCGACAGCAATGTAAAGGTCGACCGATATACTAACGGTCGTCCGATATGTGTAGTTGAAACATTCGATACATTATTTCGGTCGAAATATTTTGTGATTAGCGGACGTCTGAGCACCTTATTTCGGTCGTCCAAAAGCCAAGTATCAGTCGACCGATATCTCAGCCGTCGTCGATTTGAGTAGCAATTATATTCTGTGATTAGCGGATGATCCGAAGCTCATTTCGGACGTCCGAAAGACCTATAGTGGTCGACCATTATTCCAGCGATCGTCCGATTTAGAAGAGTGTCACATTTTGTAATTAGAGACAAACCGAAGTCTGATTTCGATCGTCCGAGAGGACCATAACGGTCGACCGATAATCTGACCGGTCATCCGATACCCTTTCAATAGTCGATCGTTACCCAAAACGATCGTCCGTTCTGGAAGCTGATTGGCTAATATTGAATGTCCACACATAATATGATTTGAAGTATGTATGACCTTAAATAGGATTAAAATATGCAACATGTATTAAATGATTGTATGTATTAATGAAAGCAAGTAAAAGACGGATTGGCGTGAAGGTGACTTGTTGTAATCGATGAGGGAAAATGAGTTCCACCATTGAGTGTGGCATTTCTCGGGGAAACGAGTTCCACCCTTAAATGTGGCGTTTTCATAAGTTGAGATGAGTTCCACCCTTAAGCGTGATATCTCTATTGGGCCTACGTGGAACCACGAGGCGAGTTCCACCCTTGAGTGTGACGTCTCTATTGGCCTCCCACGAACCCAATTATGGCATAGCTAGCCATTTTCCCACGAACTCAACATGGTCTTCCCAATCAATAAGATAAGAAAGTATCTAAGTAAAGATGAAAAACAAAAGATGAATGATAAATGATGAATGACTTGGGACATAAAATAAAGATGTTAAAGAAGTATGATGAAATATGCACCTATGAGGATGCAATATGAATGTCCATTTGTCACATCATATTATGACATGATGAAAGATGATAATGTAAAATAAGATAAGATCATGATATGCATTAGCATAATGATAAGTTATGATATGTGTGACTCAAAGATTATTATGTTACATATTATTTTATCTTGCCATGATGATATGCCCACATGACATGTAGTATGCATAAGTAGCTCATAGCATGCATATGACTTATGTTCCATGATGATGATATGCATATGTGTGATATGTAGAGATTATGTTATAAGGTCATAGCATGTATGGACCTCAACATACTCTAACGGGAGAAATCCCTTGCACCCCATGGATCCGTGCAGATATGGATGAGGCATAGGTTCGACAGTGAGAGCCTCTTGACGAAGTCATTGCACATGGACGGGTCGGACTACGGCCCGAGCTATCTTCCTTATATTATGTCATTATGTTGAACTCTTGTAGAGTCATTTATGTATGGCTTATGGGCATTATGGAGTCATGTATTTTATTTGAACTCATTATGATGTAAAAACCTTTTGTTAAGTATACGTTAGAACCTATTAGACCCATGGACCAGCATGTTATCTTGAATTTCATTTTATTTATCCATGAAGTCTTCCGCTGTTTATAATATTATTGTCTTAAGTTTTATTATATTATATTTCCATTGTAAAATTTTATAAAATTAGGTCAAGTCAAAGTGACGCCCGCTTAGGGTTCGACAACTATATTGGAGTCGGATTTTGAGAGTGTTACAAGAGCAATATTTCAATTATAATAAATACTTATTTAGAAATAAAGAATTATTTGATTCGAGTTTGGATTCCTCCAGTCCTTTTGGTTAAGGGCACTTATTAATTTAAACGTTTAACAAAATTTTCTTGTCGGATGTAAACTAGTTTAATATCGAAAAGTATTCAAGTAATAAATAAAATGAATGAGAAGAAGGTGAGACTTGAGATAATAGAAATATCACATATACGTGGATCATTCCAATCATGGAGGCAGTAATAAGAAGCTCAATATTGAAGCAAAGATAAGGAAAAAAAATCATGAATACGGAATAAACCTGAGATTTTTTTTCTTCTTCTTCTTTTCCTTTTATTTTCTTTTTCTTTCATATGTCCTTCAACATTTTTGGCAGACATTTATTATTCTACTAGATACAGGAAAAAAAGGATGAAAGCAATTGCGGAACACACCAGATGGAGACAGCAATTAGGTACAGAAGAAGTAATAGCAGTAGTAGTTAGTAGTAGTGTTAATCAAGAATTATAAGTTCGATACAAATTCCATATTTATTTATATTTAAATGTTTTCCAAAATTAATACTACTTAACTTCACTTGGATTTCAAGTAATAACATGACTTTTTTCCTTATATTTACCCATGATGTGTATGATGAATAGACTTCAAACAAATCCAATTCTCAATTCTCTTGGATACATTAGAAAAATAAATAAAATAAATCCAATTCAATTCAGCTACATCGAAATAACTGTTATCTTGGATCTTTTCAATCAGTTTTCGATATTTTGTATCCTTTTTTCTATGTTTTAATATTCAGAAAAATTAAAATCATTAGCAGAATGAATGAACTCATAGGTGGTTTGGGCAGTCAACTTCAACGGGCCAAGTCTGTCAAGATTGGCGGCACTGACCAAATTGGGACTTGTCAACTTTCCAATGCACAAGCACGTTGCCATCAGAGATCATTAAATACCAGACTTTTAATGCATCCTTTCCTAGTATAAATGAGGAAAGTACTTTGAATTTTGAAGAGGATTTTGAACATATAATCTTTTCATAATTTGGTTGCGTTTAGAAGAATTTATTATTTATAACTTAATACTATAATTTCTTTTATTTTAAAATTAATTTATTAATATATATATATTACTAAAATTTTCAAAAGTGGGTGAGAGAAAGACAAGTCCCCTCTCATGGTTTCATTTGTGTAGGGGCATTAAGGAGCTGTGCAGCAACGAATTTACTGAAATCTACTCGACAAACCTTGCAGACATGATTCTTCGAAATATCACTTGCCCATGAAGTATATTAACTATAATGTATCAGGACAAATTCATCGTTTCTAATTAACAAATAGTCACTTTTGTCTTTTTTTTCTAAAGTAGGTAGGTCGGTTGCAGGATAAATTACACGATTAGTCTTTCATCTTTAAATCATTTTTAAATCGATCCTCCAACTTCAATTTATAATCAGAACGTTATTCATTTTTTTATTTTCTTGCACGATTAGTTTGGTGATCACAAGTTTTCTGATTGTCTTGAATACATGATCGCCTCTCTCTTTCATCCATATCAGTTTAAGTCGTCCACGTCATTATAAAAATTAAAAAAAGATAAAATCATCTATATTATTATAAAAAGTTAAAAAAATAAAAAAATGAGGCTAGCACGAGGAGTCAGCGCCCCCATTCGTAGAAGAGGACGGCCCCCCTCCTCCTCATTGACGGCGAGAGAGAAAGGAGAGGCTTCTCCCTCGTCATCGAGGGCCATCATTGAAGGAGAAGAAGGGCGTTGGAAGTCCCCCTCATCGGCAAGGAGGATGAGGGGGGCGACAGCACCCATCCTTCTCCCCGTGTGATGGCGAAGAGGATGAGGGGGCTCGCCGCCCCCTCCTCCCTCATCGTCGCGAGGGAGGAGGAGGGGGGCGGCGGCCCCCCTCATGCTCCTCGTGCGATGAGTGGGGCCGCCACCACCTCCTTCTCCCTTGCCATCGGTGAGGGAGAAGGAGGGGGGAGGCGGTCCCCCTCATCCTCCTCGCGAGGGGGGCCGTCGTCCCCCTCCGCCGGTGAGATTCGCAGAGCTGATCCTCATTTTTTTATTTTTTATAATGATGTGGACGATCTCACTTTTTTTACTTTTTTTTTAATTTTCATAATGATGTGAATGACTTTAATTAACGTGAATGAGAGAGAAAAGTGACCGCATATACAAGGCAACCGAGAAATCTATGATCACCGGTTAGAAAGATTAATCGTATAAAAAAAATTAAAAATGAAGGACGTTCTGATTACAAATTGAAGTTGAAAATCAATTTAAAAATAACTCAAAATTAGGGGGATCAATCGTATAATTTATCCGTCGGTTGCACCGTCAAAAAGTTGAACGTGATTTCATATAATTTGTAAATGAGTAAAAAGTCAAAATCACCATTGTTTAATACAGGATAAGATTGAAAAGCTCAAATTTAATTTTCCCTTCATGATGCATCAGTTTTTAAAACATTGCACTCTTATTGGATTTTCTTAAATATTCATGACATTTAAGAATACGCTGTAATATTATGTAGAGTAATTAAGCAAAAAAAAATATTATCATGTTTTCGTTATTTTTTTTCATGGCCTGTTTCAGTAAAATAATTTTCTTGTAAATGTAATCCATAAAATATGAGCTCCATATAAATATATCTAATATTATTTAAAATATGAAAATAATAAGGCACCAATTTTACTTGTCAAATTCTAATAAAAAACATTATAGACATATTTAATTATTTATGAACCAACAACATGAGAAAAATATTTACTAAGCTTATAAAATGATTTATAAATAATTTTAAAACTGTCTTCCTACTTATAAGTCAGAAAAATAAGTTGAGAAATCTCAATTTATTTGGAAAAAAAGAAATGTTCATCAATTTAATCCAATTAATATATTATTTTATTCTTAAAATATACCTAACTTTTTTCACATGTTTCATCAATTATAATATTACAGATCCTTTATCATTTGTCTAAAATAATAACTTATAATTTTTTTCATTATCAAATGCATAACTATGTATTTTTTAAAATCAACTTCAAACTATTAAATTAATTAATTATCAGTATTTCAATTTATCAATTATTTTATATCAGTCAAACATACCCCACATCTAGTTTTCCTTTGAACAGGCCATAGAGGACTAATTTGAATGTGTTTAGAAATTATGAAAGTCACCGTAAAATCTAATTAAACATCCCTAACTTTTCTCTTGGATAATTTTATCCTTATATTTTATACACCCTAATATTATTAAGTGCGTCAGTCTCACTCCTCTAATAATTTTTACCAAATATAAGGATAGGGCTTTTTATTTGTTTTTTAATTTAATGATATTTGGTTAATTGGTATTTGAAATATATAATTTCAAAGAAGTGAAACGAATATATATAATAATATTTTTTAATATACTCAAATTTTCATATTAGCAAATGAGATTTTCTTTCATTTTATATTATTTTAATGAGTCGATCAGATGCATTCGAAAAATTCTCTCGTGAACCATGTATCTAAAGATATAAAAAGATAGAAATTTATTATATGGGCTCATATGGATCCCTGTTCCATGGGGCCCATATATAAGATCCATCTTATATATATATATATATATATATATATATATATATATATATATATATATATATATATATATATATATAGAGAGAGAGAGAGAGAGAGAGAGGTATATTAAGGTGCTTTCACTACTCTTGGTTGTAGGGTGCGACCAGCGATTGAGGACCGTCCGATCAAGGCGCAAGTGGATCGACGATTGTGATGCTTGCGCCTTGAACCGGTTGAGGCGTACGGTTATGCAGCGCCAAACCGGATGCCCTAGACGAGATCAGTAAACTGCCCTAAATCCCTAGATGAAGCCAATCTCCTTCGTCGGCGAGATCGTCGCTGCTACTCCTCCCCCACTCCTCCTCCCTCAACGGTCCACTGAAGAGACAGAATCCCTCCCCTCCCTTCCCTGCTACTCCTCCCCCACGTGCGACGATGAGATCTATCGACGACGATGAGATCTCTCGACGACTGACAAGATGAGATCCGGGGTCACTCAGCGGTCGACTGACGAGATGATATCCCTCCCCTCACTCGATGAGATCCAATGCCACTCCTCCTCCCCCATGTGCGACGACGAGATCTACCGACGACTAACGAGATGATATCCGGGGGCGCTCAGCGGTTGACTGACGACACAATATCCCTCCCCACCCACGACGAGATCCGACGCTACTCCTCTCCCACGTGCACTGACATCTGGTCAATAACTTACGAAACGATATCCCTCCTTTCCCTCGACGAGATCCGGCGCTACTCCTCCTCCCCCACGTGCGACGACGACTTTTGCCGAGGACGAGACGAGATCCGATCACAACGACAAATCTAGGGCTACTTCCCTCCATTGACGAGGTTCGATCACGACGGTAAGCAAAAGTGAATATTAATTATCTGCTCGATTTCGTTGAATATGCTTAGATTGGATTTAGGGTTGCTAATCTATTGAATCATATTGCCTCTCAATTATGCAATGTAATCCTGCACAACCTGTTGCATGATTTGCCTCTCGATTATGCATTACTTGCCTCTCAATTCTGCATTGTGATCATTTATATGTATTAAACTTGTTGCAAACCTGTCGAGAAGAAATCATTTAAATACATTGCAATTCAATTGAGAAATAATCGGTTGTGTCCTAATCAAGGAGTTTCACCATTTTTGTAGAACTCATTTATTGTGTCCTGCCTACTGATATATGTAGATAGTTCATGTCCATGTTCTCATTAATATATGTTTCAGTATTATGATGAAGGTGAAATGTCCCACTATACCATTATGCAATTGTCACGAAGAAGCTGTTATCAAAACCTCATGGACAGAAGCAAATCCAGGTCAAAAAAATTTTGGGTGCAAGTATTATGAAGTAAGATGGTAATTGTGGAATTCAATAATATTTTGACTTCTATATTTGTCTTATATTTCTCTTATTCACTAGCGCGATGGAGGGTGTCGATACTTCCCATGGCTTGATCCAGTAGTTGAACCTCGATATCAACTCCTTCTTAATGGTTTGATGAGGAGGATGAAGCAAATGGAATCCGATGGTGAAGCTGAGAAGGAAAAATTCCAAGCGGTGGTCGATGAAGAAAGGAAAAGATTTCAAGAGATAATGGAAGAAGAAAGGAAAAGATTACAAACGATAATCGAGGAAGAAAAGATAAACTGTAGATTATTTAAGAAGATAATCATATTCTTGGTCCTGATATTAATATATGTATTGTAATAAGTTGTCAAATTGTAATTTTTGTTGAATGTAAGTGTGTACTTATGTAATATTTTACTTTTAGAACTCATTTGGAATGTCTTATTGCAATGTTATTTTATATTTCGAATCTGGCTTATTGCAATGTGCTTTATATTGTGAATTATCTGAAGAAGGAACAAAGTGTTATGCTTACAAGGGATGACTTCATATTGCTAGTTAGTTAGCAATGGAGAAGCAGTTGAAGAAAGGTAATTGATGACTTCATGTCACATTTATGTTGGAAGGAGAAATGGGATGGAGAAAGTTAAATAGCAAGTTTTAAGTTTTAACTATCTGCACAAGGGATGGAGACATGGGAGGACATGGTGGAGGAGAAATGCCTTTTATTCATACCTTCTATTTTTGTATTCTTACTCGTGCAATTGCATGTATCAGTTTCTCTCGAAATATAACTTAGTGTTACATTAATTAGATAGCAGTCATGTTATTTAGGCCTACATTTATGCTATCTATTCTTGAGATGGGATGGTAAATTGGTAACAGATTGTTGCGCGCTTCTAATTTCATTCTTGGTGAAATTCTGTATTTGAATATTGTGGATCTAAAGTTTTAATGGTAACTGAAACAGACTTAGGAAACATCATATGAAATTATTGGCAACATTTGAACTCAAGATTTCGAAATCCCTTCTGACCTCAGAATTCCATGTGTACTAATTGATCAGAGAAGCATGTAACTGAGACATTTTTCAACTTTAGATGTAGAAATCTACAAACCCGATTCAGGAACAAGTGTTCTGATCTTCAATTTTATACAATGCTATATCACTGCAACACATCTGTAACCAAAGCATATACATCCAGGGACCAGGCATAATTGAATTGATAAAAATGTGATGATATTCTCACTTTTCCAGCACTGTGACAACAAGATATTTTTTATGGCCTTCAACTGCAATATTACATTGCAGAATATGGCTGCAGCAAGAGACCAACAGAACAAATGGATGTGTACAGCTTTGGAGTTGTATTACTGGAGCTCATAACTGGAAATAGAATACAGAACTGAAATCAACATACACTATAAATTGTATAAAATAGAAGGTATGAACTGAATACAGAACTGAAATAGAAGGTATGATCACATGTTTAATATAAGGTATGATCACATGTTTAATACTGAAATAGAAGGCATGAAATAAAACTGAAATAGAACTAAATACAGAACTGGATACATAATGTTATGCCAAGCTTTTGGCAATGTCAATCATAATCCCCTGTTCATTTGTGTTAGTACACATAAATTTTTTACATGCAAATTGTTTTTCTACTCTAAGTTTTGCTATGGATCAAATACACAAAATTCCTGTGAAAGAAAGTTTAACAATTAGAATATATGCGCAATTAAAATCAAGGCTGATGGAAAGAATGAAAGTATGTCACCTTCCACATTCTTATTCATCGTCATAGAATGGCATGTCTTCCTCTAGTGCTTCATCATCAACCTCCTCAATTGCTTTGCCCTTTCTCCTCTTTTTCCCCTCTTCTTCTCTTGCCTAATTATTCAAAGAGCAACACAAGAAATGAACAACACAATAAAATGAACAACACACGAAAAGAGGTTACCTTGGCTACGGGGCAGGTACTCCTATAATGACCACGGTTCTCGCACTCGCCACATATCCTCCTTTTGATCTCGAGTTGTGACATTAAAATTTTGACCCTCGATTTTATTCTTTGCATTTTCTTAGGTCTTCCATTGGCTTTGACATAAATTGGGTCGTTAATTATAACTTGTAATTCTATTGGACTTTCTTTTAGAGTTGTCGATGTTGAGACATTTTCATCGGAATCCACAATCTTAAAAGTTTCAAACTTTTGGAGCACTTCATTCACAATTGACAATCCAAAATCGAGATGATTGTCTGAACGCAAACCAAAATTATTAAGCATCCAAATATTTCTTCTCCATGCCCATTTTTTAAGAGTACTAAGAGTTTGTTTCTCACATGTATGTTGATGGACTAATCGTGCTTTTAAATATCGAGCATCGATAGTCCAACGATGGAGAATATATTTCTTTGGCAAACTTGTTATACCTTTCTTGTTGAGAATATGCAAAAGATGCGCGCAAAGCACCCCCTCTTGTTCAATTTTTCGACATGAACATCTCACCGAAATATCATCATGCTTACTAAACTCAACAATGTAATTTTGATCTTCAGTTCCCATCACCATGGAGTACACCACTTGATTGCTATCTTTGGAAAAATTTCTAGCACAAAAGTCATTGATAGCTTTGAATTCTTTCTGAAATAAGGCAAATATCTTTTGAGTATACACCTTCCCCGCATGTGCTTTCAATAAATTTCTAGAGCTCAATGCAGGTGTGGAATGTAAGTTTTTAAAATCCCCTCGTTCTTCTGCTTCTCGACGACACTAAAGAGCTCTATCATACTGCACAACAAATTCTATTAAAGACGTTTGAGAGTTAACAAAGCCATCAAAAAATGAATTAATACTTTCAAATCTTTGTGATGATGACATGTCCGCACAAAATACATCACTAAAATAAATAGGTATCCAAAAATGACGTTTAGTGAACATCATTTCTATCTAATGTCCATCTGGAATGTCATAAGTTGCTTTCAAAGAAAGCCATTCCTCTTCGCATTGTCCAATGCTCCTTGACCCATATATCCATTTTTTGAAATCCTTGATGAAATGACTTTTTCCGTTGTCCAATTTGCGTGTATTGATGACTGCATTCTTTAAAATATGCCAAATGCAAAATCGATGTCTTGTGTTTGGAAATACCTTACTGATAGCATTTCCCATAGCAATATCTTGGTCGGTGATAATTCGCATGGGTTTTTTTCCTCTCATGCAATATAATCATGTTTGGAACAACCAAGTGAAAGTTTCTTCCGTTTCATCGGCAAGCAAGCACAACCAAATAAAATAGATTATATATGGTGATTCACACCTGTGAAGGGTGCAAATGGCATACAAAACTTATTAGTACAATAAGTTGTGTCAAACACTACGACATCTCCGAAAGTTGCATAATTGTCTCTAGATCTACTATCTGCCCAAAATACATTTCTTGCAATATTAGTTTCATCCACAATCATTTCAAACTAGAACCCGACATCATCTTCCTTTTTCTGCTTGAAATAAGAAATAACACTCATGCATTCCTTGCCTACATTATTTTGTCTATTGGCATTCAGGTGGTTTATGCAATCCTGTGTTGTAATAGATGGAGCTCCCGAGAAATTCAGAACTTTAGCAATATTAGAAGGATCCATTCCAGCACCACGAAATTGTGTGATGAGATTTTTAGAAGTATCACACAAATTACTATGTGATCGCAATCTCACAACTTTTGTGGGGGTCGCTAACAAGTGATTGTGTTCTTCTTGAAACCTTTTTATAATCCACTTATTGTCATTCCTTTCACCGATAAAAATATGAGCCCCACATCCACGTTTCACATCATCTCTATCATTCCATTTGAGATCTTTAAGACCTTCCTTAGAACAGACAAAAATTATGCTCCCATATTTTCTTTTTGTTCCATCTGACTTATGGTAAGCAAATTTTCTTATAGAAAAACCGGTTGTTTTAGCATATAAGTTGTAATAACGATACGCTTCATCATCTGAATTAAAAATCATTCCAACAAAGGGCTTGCCATCGCCACAATGAAACTGTTCATTAATCACATCTACATTTTCAATATTATGCTCTCTGTACACAAATCAAAATAACAATGTCATAGGCAGCAAAGATAAGCAATCATATGTCATCTATTAGCAAAATAAGGTGGTTACCTTGTTAGTCGAGGATTGTTGCTCAATCCATGACTCTCGACGGAATGCTCACATGACAATGAAGAAACTGCCATCGAGATGAAAAAGACGTCGTGGTTCTCAACGTCAGGCAATTCATTTGAACCCATCATATTTCTCGGGGACCTATAAGTATGCATTTATATTAACATTTTTACCTCAAAATAAACAAGTATGACATGACAATCAGATTCTCAACAATTAGTAACAGTAAACTTTACCTGTCATCAGCATTACCTGAACATGGTGCTTGACCCCAAAGCTCGGGTCGTCCGTCGAAGGAGCGCCGACAGAAAGAAGATGTGATGTCATTCTTCGCACGAGGGGGAGGATGAGCACAGGAGAAGTAGGACGAAGAGCTCGTCTCTCCTCTGAGCTCGTCTCGTGGTCGATAGATCTCCGCTGGAGGAGCGCCAACAGGAAGCAGAGAAAAAGCACAAGAAACTGATCTCGTCCGAAGGAGCACCAAAAGCATAGGAGAAGTAAATCCTCGTCGGCAGATCTCAAAACTCGTATCGTCCGTCGGAGCGCCAAAATAGGCGACGAAGCCAATCTTCTTCGTGAACTCCATCGTCGCAAGAAAGAAGGCGACAAATTTCCCTTCGTCTTCGTCTAGGGCTTTTGGATCTCGTCGGGTTTGGGTCGTTCGTCCGGTTCGGCGCTGCATAATCGCACGCCTCAACCGGTTCAAGGCGCAAGCATCACAATCGTCGATCCACTTGCGCCTTGATCGGACGGTCCTCAATCGCTGGTCGCACCCTACAACCAAGAGTAGTGGTAGCACGAAGATCTAAGTAGGAGAGGAGGCTTAAGAGGAAGCGTTGAAAGACGAGACAAACATCTAAGTAGGATGAGATGTGGTTACTCAACGCTGTGGTTTTGAGTCTTTACTATTCTTCCATGTGAGCTGTGGATTTTGTATTAAGGGGGCCAAGGTGATGAAGTTGGGAACTTCCTTCATAAAGGATATTTTGTATTAAGGGGCCCCCATTGGCATAGTGTTTCATATAGTCCTACATTTGTAAAACCATTGTTCATTCAAAAGGTCTGGAATCAACATGCTTGCTGCTGATAGCCATGTATTTTGTCTCACATTGCAACTATCTGTTCACTTTGCAGCTGATAACCACGTATTTAGGTTTTTGGGATCAATAGCTTTTGTAATTTCCTTGTCATGTTACTTAGTTTTTATGTTGTACTTTGATGAAACTGCAGGAACCTACAGTTTAATAGTTGTCTTATAGCATTGGAACTTAATTAGACAGTTATTATTTGATTTAAATTCTGAAGCTAATATAGTCTCCTTTGTGGTCTTTCAATCACATATGTTGCCTCAAAATAAGCTCTACAGGATTTTGCCAGCAATGACATCCCTCTCCATTTGCAATTCCTATTTGCCGCCATCTAGTTTTAGTTAGATTTATAATTTACAACCAAAGATGATTCTTGCTGCATCTATCTTATATGCTTTGAGAATGAGATGGTAGTTGGTGGGAGTCTATTGTCATATTTTAAAATGGGTCATTCGTAGGTGTCAACTGGTGCCAATCCAGTTAGGCCAAATTAGATATTTTAACATGAGATGTCTTGTCTAATAACGTTTATTTAAAATCACCATGAAATATATGAATTAAGGCTTGCATGAGGACCATCCTGCATTCCTCCACCGTGGCATATATTAATGCATTAACATCGTTCTATTTTTATTAATTTGTCAAATCATACAACAATCATATTCGATAAAAATCAATCACATAAGTCCATCACAAATGGCATATATGAATGCTTCTTTATGCCAAGAATCCGCCAACATTATACTTATTTCTTTATGACAAGAATCCACCACCATTATACTTATTTACTAATGATGTAATGAGAGTTAAGAAAATCAGCAAGATCTCAAACAGACAATTTTATAATGCCAACAAAGTATTGCACCTTATGAAAAGCCCTGCTCCAGCTCAATCTCAGATGGGGGTCTTTGAGCCATCCCAGCAAATATCCAAGAGCCATAAGGACTGCCACAATTCACTTGCCCGATCTAAAAAATTGTAGCTCCAAATGTGTAGCCAATTGGCACAAAGATCATTCCATGATGGTGGGTCAGCTGAGTAATGGCTGTCAAACTACGGAGAGCATGCGAGAGAGAACAAGATACTGAACAAGAACACATGAGAGCAGGTGAGATAATGAACAAGAATCACGTTTGCTTTCTGCTGTGTAGAGAAAGAGCGAGCACACCTGCCTTCTGTGCGCTCATATTAGTCGTCGGTTGCGGCCGCTGCATTCGCTAGAGAAGAGGTGAAGAGAGAGAGAGATAGAGAGAGAGAGAGAGAGAGAGAGAGAGGATGAGAGAGCGAGAGAGAGGGAAAGGGTTAGTCGCCGCTGTACTCGCCGGAGAAGAGGCGGAGAAAGAGAGAGAGATAGAGAGAGAGGTGAGAGAGATCGAGAGAGAGGGAAAGGATTAGAGCATACCTGCCTTTATCAGCCGCTAGTCGTCGTCACTGCACTCGCCGGAGAAGAGGCGGAGAAAGAGAGAGAGAGGGTTAAATCGAGAGAGAGTTTGGGAGCAGCACCTGGTTGACGCTCGAGAATGTGGTCGCCGAAGAAGAAGAGGTAGATCTACAGCCCGCTGGAGAGAGGTAGTGGCGAGGGAGGTCGGGATCGGTAAGACGATTTAGGGCAAGAGAGGGAGGTATGGGAGGGAAAAGAGAGAGAGATAATGGGAAAATGAAAAAAAAAAAAGAAAACAAGCAGGCGATCACAAAGCAATTCAAAATCTCGCGAGATCATATTCGGTCGTGTGATGCCATCTGGACGGACATTTTTATGTTCACCGTTGGATCGGGATCGTTTGGTCTTCAAAGCACTTCACACATTGCAGAGCGTCTGCGGCTTCACATATACATTTTACCCTATATATATATATATATATTATATATATATATGAGAAAAAATGCATTCAAGATTTTTGGCCACGCTTTATTTTTGTTCAATTTTAATTTTTCATATTATTTTGCCATGAAAGTCATATTGTCTAAATTATTTATTTTCTGGCATTCTTACATTAATTAACCAGCATTTCATAATGGAAAATGGAATAAACTATTAAATAAGTAAATATAACAAGGGTTACAAATAAGATTAATTAGACAAAAGTTTATAATAAAAAGGTAGGGTACAGGTTGAGAACGAGCATAGTAAAATAAAAACACGGGTTAGTGATCAACAATAAGAAGTGGGTGTGGCGTCAATAATTTTTAAATTTAGAATAGATAACTCATGAAATCGAAGCTTTTATCGATTTGACTTTTTTTATTTTAAGTAGGTTTTTCGTGTTTCATCCGAATTGTCTTACACCACTAGCTGTTATGTCAACTAAATGAAAGAGATATAATAAGAAGTAACAAGAGAATGATCCAATCTGATCAATTTTTGAAATGTTTTAAGTATATATAATTTATATTATATATATTATTGAAATATAATGATATAAAATGAGGAAATTAAATTAATTATAATAATATATAATTTATTTAAAATATTACATATATAAATTAAATTAAATTGAGACAATTCAATGGTTCTAGTTTAATTTCTTTTTTATCAATTCGAAATGATCTGAACATGAGTACAATTGAGGTCGATTTTAGGACCGGTCCGAATCTTTTAGATCTGGCCAAAATAATTTGTTAAATGACCATGCCTAGGGATGTTCACCCAATAATCCGACCCAACCTAGTCTCGATGGTTAGAATTAGCTCAGATCGAGTCCGAACCGGTCCGATTTGAACTCGACTCAACCATGGATCATTTCGAGTACGGATTGAAAAAACTCAAACCGAATCAACCTGATCTAATATGAGGTTTTTTATTTTTTAAAAACTTAATCTTATATTTGATTACAAAATTGAAATAAAATATTTGAAATGCATAAATAATATTAAGTAGCTATCAATATAGAGGATCAAGAAAGATGTCAACAAGATCGATCAATATCAAATAATAATTATTAATAATCAATGATGCTTGATCACTATAGCACTATCCAATTTAATTTAATATCAATGGTCATTGGTCAATAACAATTTTCATTCAATTCAATGCCCGGAGGCAATGCCAGTCAATGACCATGATTCAATTCAATTTAATTTACATTCAATTCGATTCAATTCAATGTTTGAAGTTATTCAATATAATATGAAGCACTCAATCAATTACAATGTCTCTTCCATGTAGGCCCACAGCAAGTTGCCCTCTAATAATAGAGCTAACAATGATTTGTGATGATGAGAGAGCATGGCTAATCATAGAACAATCATAGTTTCTTTAAAGACGACGTCTCAAATTTTTAGATACACTATCTACCCCCATACAATATGATAACAATATGATACATGAGGCTTAGAGACAAATAGAGAACATGAAAACCCAATAGTTTTCATCTTTTATTTTTTTTATTCTACAAATCTATTTTTATCATATTAAACAAGGACTCAATTAGGAAAAAATCACTGGATCAATTTCTAAATTCAACCATAAGATTTAATGGAAGAATAATATAACATATATCAAAATTAGATATAAAGATCATAATGGGGTCAAATCCGATGACAATATAATCAGGGATGATTAAGAAATATTTATCCATAATAACCATCCAACTACCCATGATTAAGTACTAAAAAAATAAACTTTCTGTCTTGAGAATTCAGCGCACGTTGAGTGGAACTTGAGTTGTGTTCGAAAACAACAAAAACCCCTCGACCCAGTGGAACTCGGGCCGAGTTGGCTTGTTCACATCCAAGTCCATAGCGTCGCACCTGAGCCATGCCAAAGTCATAACACAGGCTGAGTTATTCAACTCGGTCTGATTTTGATTTCAATTCGGTCTCGATTCCATACAATTCGAGTCGAGTAGAACAAAATTCGAATCGAGTTTTGTTGCCGATGGAAAAATATGTTTCTACGTGACTTTTCGATCATTATAATTATAACATGCGAAATCTATGTTAATGAAACCTCTGTACAAAGAGGAGAAGATTGTGGTTCCATGTCGTGAAAAATCGACGACATGAGTATTCTTCCTACATACTTAAAGTCAGCTGAAAAATTAACTCAACTCCTATGGTGCGCGAGTTGTCTAGACGCCGAACTTTGGCCAGTGATAACTTTGCGATGTGATCTTCAAACTCACATTCATCACATTGAGGCTTATCTACTATGTCGGAGCTTCAAAACTTGGATGTTATCTGAAATGTCTTGATTTATGTAAAAATGAGAGACAAAGTAGAGCTCGTATTGTACAAATTCTATTTGATTGGAGAAGGTTTTTCAGCTACTCTTGAATGCTTATTTATAGTTGTAGGTTAGGATTTTAATTTTTATTGGACCTTAAACACTTAGAATTGTTGTTCACGATCCATCATTAATTAATCATCCCATAATCTTTCAAAATTAATTAAATTTGAATTAAATTAATAATCCTATAATAATTTCACCTCTTCTCAAACTCTCTTTTATTTTCAACTTCTACTATAATAACAAAATTTATCAATTTTGGAATTAAATAATTTCAAAATATTTAAATAAATATTTTTCAGATTTTATTAATAAAAAAAATATTTATTTATTTATTTATTTATGAAAAATCCAGATATAATTGAAAAGAATCCTCGTTTTAATTACTAAGATGACATATATATCATGGAGTGACTAGAGCACAAAATAGGCGGACCGTCTCCATGATTTACCAGGATCCAACGACCGTGATTTCAGGATCGTTCACTCGTGACGTTTGATGCAATATCACACACACTTATCTTGTCCGGAGTCTGGACGACTCCTCTTTCATGTAGTCTCTACACTCTACCAAACCACCTAAATCCATCCGCTGGAAAGCTCAGGCTCCCTCGAACATCACCGTATAATATTCCGTACACTCCTTGGAAACCTCTCTCTATCCCCCCCTCACGTCTGAAAAGTCAGAAACAGAGTGGATTGTAGTGTTCCAAGAACCATATCCACGTGTATAAAAAAGAAGAGTTAAAACCACCCTCGTTGAACAGGTCGACACGAAGAGCAGCCCCCTTTAAGAGACCAATCACAGTGTGGCATCCTTATCCTATAAATGTATATAATATTATATGCAATTTAAAAACTGTGAAGAAGAGATTACCATCTGAATTTTCCATGTGCATTCCTCCTCTCTGCCAGCGTCCATCGTTGATTAATTAAATACACAGACGTCTAAAATAAGTAAGAAAAGCCGGCTTCAGATTAGAGACGGATGCCAAATTCGATCAACAATTTAATCAGACGTTAATAATTGAACTCAATTTTTTTGGTGAACTAATAACATAAAGAATTCGTAAAGAAATTTCAATCTCTCCAAGTAAAACCCCTGAAATACACCATATAATCTCGATCAGCATTAACACTTGTGCACAAAGAATATATGTACGCGTTTTTTTATTTTATTTTTTAAAATTCTATATTGTCCAATAAAATGCGCCCATAACGGACGAGACCATAATTTAAGACAGAATAATGACTCATATGCTTCTAGATAATATATATATATATATATATATATATATATATATATTTCGAACCAAACAATTGTCTAACATTCACAACCTCCACCACCCCCTCCTCTCGAAAACGGATGAATTTAACAGATGGAGGTTGCGACACGACACCCAATCCGAATTTTTCAGGAATATTCCTGTCAACTAGTTGGAGAAGTACTCATGCATGGACAACCTTTTCCACCTAAACATCCTTTTTTTTCTTACAATATTCCAAGGAACTCGAGCTTTATAATCCAATCATTAAGCAATTGTTAAATTTGTTATCAAGGAAAATTGAAACCACAAATAAAGATAAAAGAATTATAAAACATATGAACTTGGGGCACGTGTGATGTGTGCGTTGTATACTCCTCCAACCACAAATATATATATATATATTATATAATTGGATTAAGAATCTTATCGCCTTAATTAATGACATTGAATAAAATGCATGATATTTTCTTTAATCAACATGATGCATTTCGAATCGCACTACAATGCACGTTAGCAGAACTCTTAATTTTAGAAAACATTGGAGACTTGCTTCAAAATGAAGAGCAATAACAGAAGACGACGACGGCAACACATCTCCTTCCAGTACACACGACAAAGATATCCCCCCTCCTCATACTGCTCTCTCTCTCTCTCTCTCTCTCAACGAAACCACAAGAAGCAAATTGCTCTTATTCTCCATAAAATATCTGCGTATCAAACTACGTGACGTGCCAAACTGCCGAATCACGCAAAACGGAAGGCGCTCCCGTATCCAACGCCCTTTTCGGGTTTCGGAGCTCCACCAGAAACTAAACCCAGACCAAACCCGTATCGATTTCGATACTCTCACCCCTCACATTTTTTGGCCTACGTATGTGACTTGAACGTATACAAACGCCTAATTATCAAGAAAATATTTTAAAAGAAAAGGATAAAAAAGGAGCGGAGGGGAAACGCGATCTCGTCCGTCCACCTAAGCGGAAGCTTCGACGTGCTTCTTGGTAGGCCGCTGGATGGGCCCCGCCGGAGACCGGAACGCCACGGTGACGGCGTCGTAGATGCACCTGTGGAAGCCAGCCGCCCGGCCCTCCTCCCTCGCCGCCTCGCACTCCTCGCATGCCCCCGGCGAGGCTGGCGACTCCGGACGCGAGGTCACCGCCGGCGCGCCGACGCCCCATGGGAAGAATCTGTTCTCCAGCCCTGGCAGCGGCGGAGATGACGCCGTAACGTAGGGGTAGTACGCCGCCGCCGCCGCGGCCCTCGACATCAGGTACTGCTCGCGCTGCCGCTGGAGGTTCCTCAGCTGGATGTCGTAGTCCCACAAACCCAGCCCGGCGACCGCGGCCGCCGCCTCCGGCGCCATCAACCCTGGCATCGACGCCAGATCCAGCCCGCCAATCGGATTCCTCCGCAGTATCACCCTCTCGGGGACCATCTCCGAGGCTGCGGCAGCGGTCTTCTTCTCTTTCCCGAAGTCGTCGTGGCGGTTTCCGCCCTTCCTCGACCTCCCGGCTCTCCGATCCCGGCGCGACGGGCGGACGACCGCCCGGACTAAGCCGTCGCGCTCCCGCTGGGGTGGTGCTATGTCGGCGGCCCCGTCCCTGCGGCCCGTGTCCGGTGCGGGCCTGCCCTTACGGCGGCGGGAGACGGGGGCCGAGATCTCCAGCTCCTGGGTCATGTTTTACCAGCGAGGTCGGAGAAGATCCCGGCAGGGTTCCGGCGGGATGGAGGAAGGGAGGAGGCGCATCGGCGCAAGGACGAGGGTTTGGAGGAAAGGGAACAGAAGGGTTGTGGGCGTTTTAAAGGTGTCCGTGGGCAGTGGGAGGACGTTTCGGTGGCCGTAGGGGCATTTTGGGTAGAGGGATGATTCCGTAGCAAGACTCGAACTCGAAGCTTTGGGAATTGCTTGGATCGCAAGTTACCGTGCTATAAAAGCGCGGATAAAATATTTTTATTGTATGATAAAAGAGCAAATAAAAATAGATATGCCATAGAAAATGTAAAATGAAAAGTGTTAGATATTTCTATTTTCTCAAGGCTTTGTTTTAACTTTTTTGGAATGAAGTAATATAATTTTTATCATGTTTTTTATTTGTGTATTTTCATGTTCTGTTGCTCTAAAATTCAACGGTGCACCTCTTCAAAATCTACCACAAAAAGTAATGTTTACAATTATTTTCATTCAATTCGAATACTTGTCACTAACTGAAGGAATTTTTAGTTACTTCAAACAAACAAATATATATATATATATATATATATATATATATAAAAGTTAGAATAAACCAAGGATCTGACCAAGAAAAAGCTGAATAAAAGAACAAGAGAATAATTTTTTGGGCACCACTATTTTCACTTTAAAATATATATTATTAAAAGTGTTAAATTTTTTATTTTTGTGAATATTCTTTCTCAAGTCAAGCACAACAATTTCTATTTTCATTTCATTAACTTTTAAGCACGATTAAATATTAAAACTAGATTTCCAAAAAAAAAATATTTTACAAAGAAGCTTCGTCATAATAAAATATACTTGATAATACAAGATTGAGAAATAATTATTATCCAACTTGTGTTTTTACTTGCTACGTTGTGTCTGAATATTAATTTATTTTTTCAGCGCATTGAGTCTTTAGTCCTAAAATATGTTTGTACACAAATGCACAATTCATCCTTTGATAATTATATATTGCATTTATGAAACAAATTTTTGAATCATATCACGTACCATGACTCGAATGTAAAATAACGATATGCTACATAAAATGCATAAATATGTGCGTGGTGACTATGATGCTCAATAGTCTACTTTAGGGTTCTTGCTTAATTCCCCTCTTTTATGAAGAAAAAGAGTGGAATGAAGAATTAATTGGAATGCTAATTAATGCCGGATGAAAATAAATTGATTTTTATAATTAGATACATAATCTAAATTAAGAAACTCAACCATTACAAACTAACTCTGCCAAGTAATATCAATTTATAGTATATTCTCAGTAACAAGTGAATTTTCGTTGCACCTGATGGATAAAATAGTAAATATATACGCCTTTAAAAGTTGAGGATGTAGGTAATTTTATATAATGATAATGTTCTTATTTAAAATAATTTGTATCTTATCTAATTTAATATTGTATTAGAAAAAGCCAATTCAAATATCAACGCAATTCTTATTAAATAAAACATTTTAATATATAGTTCTCCTGGGACTAATATCTTGACTATTTTTTTTTCAAAAGTTGTTTTACCATGATATACATAAGTTTCAATAAACGAGATAAGATAAGATAACCACAGAATAAATCCAATATATTATGAGTAGTTCTGAGAAGATGTGTTTTATTAAAATTGTTTACTTCTAAGTATGATATATATA
The DNA here is from genome assembly GCA_030549335.1 of Pontederia crassipes. Lineage (NCBI taxonomy): Eukaryota > Viridiplantae > Streptophyta > Magnoliopsida > Commelinales > Pontederiaceae > Pontederia > Pontederia crassipes. The sequence goes on from CM060190.1 coordinate 47,769,977, forward strand.
TATATATATATAAATTGTCCTGTATATTTATTTTTACAAATAAAAAAATGTAACGTAAATAATTTTTCCGACGTTAAACCGAGGATTTTGAAAATTTACAGGGGCATTTTTGTCCATCGAACAGTCCGTTTCCAATAGCTCGTGAAGACCCGTCGTCCTCGCGACGTCAAAAGGCAAAACGATGGTCGCCTTCTTTAGCTCTCCGGTTTGTCCAGCCCTCGGTAAAACCCGGCTCCTTCTCTCCCCCTTTTACCCTCGCGCCTCCCTCGAATTTACGTCTTCGCCACTCTCCCGCTCGCCCAGAAAACCCTCGAGCCTCGCCGTCGCCGCCTCCGCCTCCGCATCCGTCATGGAGAATCCCCCGCCGGGTTACCGGAGGAACGTCGGCATCTGCCTCATTAATCCTCAGAAGAAGGTCCTATCATGGTTCCGTCAAATCCATGGATCTGACCCACTTGTTTCTTTTATTTTCAGATATTTAGTTTTTTTCTCGATCTTTTACGGATTTTATGGGTGGGTTAATCGATTATTTTTTTGCAGATATTTTCAGCATCGAGGCTCGATATCCCCGGCGCATGGCAGATGCCTCAGGTAAATCTTTTGATCTCCGTGCGAGATTTTGGCTCCTTTTATCAAATTATTTGCTGCGGTGATTCATCTGAAATTATTGACGCAGAGCATTAAATTTGTTAATTATTGTTGTTTTGTTCCAATCATAATGGTCTTCGATGATGCCGAATAGATGGAATGTAGTGCGCATTATATCTTGTGCTCCATAATTTTTCTTTTTGTTCCGAGAGGACTTTTATAGCCGGTCCCAAGCTTGGATAAAGGAGGAGGGTTGTGTTAGGCCCCGACAGGCAGCGTAAAACCTGTCGAATCTCATGAACATGGATCAACGAGAGCGGAATGGCGTCGTATGATCCATGTAGCGGACCCCACCTAGTGAGATAAAGCTTTGTTGTTGTTGTTGTTTTGAGAGGACTTTTTTCTTGGTGTAGTTAATTTTTCGCTGTTTGTACAATCTCAAGAAATTGATGGGTACGGCGAATAATTTTGTGACGTTATTTTTATTTTTTTCTGAAGTAAGAAGTGTTGATCCATGCGAGTTAATGAATAATTGAAGTGTAGACTGTTAGTTGAAAAGAATTCTGATGTTGGTTTTATGATTCTCGGTGGAATGATCTTTTCCTATGCTTCGACATATCAGCGGATGTATTATGCTTCGACAGGGTGGCATTGATGAAAATGAAGATTCGAGGATTGCTGCCTTCAGGGAGTTGAGAGAAGAAACTGGAGTCATATCAGCGGAGATAATTGCTGAGGTTTGTTCTTTAGTCTGATCATTCAATTTGCTCATTTCATCTCAGAAAAACTTTAGAGTTATTTCTTATTTGGTTTTCATGATGATATGTCATTATTACTTAGATTCTGCTATGAGGTAGAATATGTATGTTTAACTTTGTTTCTGTTAGAAGACTATGTATCACCATTGGAAAATGTTTTTTCCTAGGCACAGCTTTAGAAATCAGTATATGAATGTTTATGGCCTTTTCCTTAAAAAAAAAAAGAATGTTTATGGTCTTTTCGACAACTTTGTCTTCTTAAAGTTATTCAGATTTATAACAGCATTTTATTTTGTGTAGTTTTTCTCATCTTTTGTGCAGAATTAGCAATTAAAATGAACATTATATTCCATATGGTTTTACCTGATGGAATGACTCGCCTGGCAGTCGCTTCATCAATTTTCTTTTTGAGAAATGGAATCACATTGAGTTGAACTGTTGAACAATATTTACAGTTCTTTGAACTTCGCAGGTTTGTGTTAAAAGTGCTGTCGTCAAGATGAACATTGTTTGTTTTAGGAAAATATGCTTGTCAATTAATCATGAAGGGCATCTGCTGAAGAACATTTGGGGTATATGGTTAGCGTGTAAGAATAAATCAGCTGTTTTATGAGGAAAAGAAAGTACATGGACTGTTTATTCAAATAATAGACTGATTTTGAAATTTTGGAGGACAGGTCCTCCCAAGTGTCTGCTACAAGTTTGTGAATGCTAAAACAGTGACTTTTGTCGCTTTTTGAGGGGAAAAGATGATTACTGAGTGTAGTAATTATCTAAATTTCTTTGTACAAGGAATTATGGTTGTGTTATGTAAACTTCGAAAAACAAGAGTCCCACTCCCCACATAGTGATTTAGAATGGTGAATTATGAAAAGAAACATTATCAAAACATTTTCGATAAGGGTCTGACAAGAAAAAGACGAATTACAAAAGTTTCTTTCCTTCTCTAGTTGTCATTCTTTTTCTGAATTATACTTCAAGGATATAGGGTGAAATTTGTTTCTTCAATTAGTTTTTTTTGTAATACATGTGTATAACAGTTTCACATAGAATCATAAACAATATGAAAAATAATACTTCAATTTTTTTCTCTTGAAGGGAAGTAATACTTGAATTTTGAAAAATAGCTGTAAAGGGTGTTGGATTTTTCAAGGTTAATATGTGGTTTTTTCTTTGTTCATTGGTAAGATCTTTCCTAAAGATTGTCTCAAATGGCATTTGGTTACCTCTCTTAGTTTTTGGTTATCATTTGTGATTGTCATTGATCTCCATGTCAAAGCAAGGTTACTGTATGTCATTGATCTCCATGTCAAAGCAAGGTCATTGATAGCCATAAACTTTATTCTAGTGGTTGTTAGTGAAAACGCTACTTTAACTTTGAAGAAGCATATTTCTCTTATAAAAGAATATCAAGTTCCTGCCAAGTGACAAGCATTTCACACATATTCTTTCCAGTTTCCTCATTGGTTGACATATGACTTCCCTCCTGATGTAAGAGAGAGCCTGAACAAACGATGGGGATCTGATTGGAAAGGTCAAGCACAGAAATGGTAAGCGTATAGATAATTTCTGTAATACTTGAAGCACACAGTGGTGCATTTCATAGTGGGTACTGCTTAATATACTGAAATTTCCAGTTTTCCACATATATGTGAGCTTGTGTATGTCTTAAAGGTTTATTCTTTCAGAAGCTTCTAGGATCTCCGTGGCAATTTACTTAAGATATATAGACATGTCAATGATCACTTATGTCAACGAAGTATAAAAAATTTACGTCTGTATCAAGCAACAGAAAACATGCCTTCTATTGGCCAATATTTGCATGAATATAAGTTCCAGTAAATATTAACAAAAGGAGAAAGGAAGTTGTTGGGGAAATGTAGTTATGCACAATTGTTCACTCTTTTCCTTCTCATTTTTTTAAAAAAAATTGTTTACTCTTATCACGTGTCAAAAGTCTTGATATGATGTGTAAGAAAGTTATAATTTCCATTCTTATGTATTTAAATATTCTAATCCTCCACAGGTTTTTGTTTAGATTCACCGGTAAAGAGGAAGAGATTAATCTTTTGGGTGATGGATCTGAGAAACCAGAATTTGCAGAGTGGAGATGGATGACACCGCAGGAAGTCATTGAACTTGTGGGTAATTCAAACCTTTTTACTACTTTTTGAATGTCATCCCAATTCTCACAAAGAAAGGATAAGAAGATAAACCTGTCGCCGTATTAAATTCTTGTGCAGGCAGTAGACTTTAAGAAGCCGGTCTATGAGGAGGTTATGAAATCCTTTGGGCCATATTTGGAGTAGGATTCAGGTTAGTAAAATGTTGGCTGATTGTAAAAAAATGAAAAACATTTAATTTACGAATAATTTTGATCCAGCGAAAGTTCCTCAAATAAGAACCATTCAAGATCAAACTGTCACTGTCCTCATTGATTGTGGACTACTTGAAGAAATATTCTATTGAAGTTGTCTGTTTCTTTGATAAATCTGAACTCATCTTAGCACCAGCATTTGCACCTATACTGCTCAAGAAATTTACATGGCTGTCTTGGATCTGGAATTATTTGTTTCTGGTTTGTGCTTATCGTGCAGCCATTCAAAGGTTGTTTTGGTTGGCTGTTTCCGTCAAAGACGACCTCTTCTTCATAAATCTACAAGCTGTAGCTAAGGGTACAACTTGTAAACCTGTAAAATATTTGAAAGATAATAGACCTGTATAATTTCATCTGTCAATGTTTTTGGCCAATGATGCAGGAACTATCCAAATAGGGTTCTTATAGATATGTACCTCTGTCATTGAGAAGCTTAGTCATGCATTAATTGTGTCAAACTTTCTGTTGGCTCTTGATAAAAATAGGTGTCATTAGTTCATCTGCCATGGGATGTGCATCAAACCCTTGCATCCTGACTTAGCAGTTATGGAACAGCTTCTATTCTAGTAACTCCTACCCTAACTAGCTTTTTTTTTTCTTCGTCTGCCACTCCAATATTCGGATAGTGGTGTCATTCTTGCGACCCCTGCGACGCTACAAGAAATGCACTCACCGGCCGTGCTACGCTACAAAAACGCACTCACCGACGTCCCACCTAGGACTATCACCCTAACTAACTAAGCATCAAAGAGAAGCCTTTACACGTAGATGGTGACCACATGAAAGAAAATTGGATCATGTCCCATCCATTAGAGCTAAATTGGATTGACAGAGACATTCTACTGCACTAATGGGCCAAAGTTCAGTTGTACTGTTTAGTTATCTGAGGATGGATCTTAACTTTTCGGAGATTGTCTTTTGAGTTCTCCTGCGAAACAGGTCTTGATTTCTTGACCCTAATCGTGACACAATATTGACGTGGTAATGTGATTATGATGTAGTGTGCGCATATTTTTGTGTTTCTTATATTTATGGTTTACTTTTCATGTTCCTTTTAACAAGAAAAAAGAAATAGAAATTGTGATAAATTTAACCACCGAACTAATAAATAATTATAAAAATAATCATAAATAAACATATTTTCTTTTGTTATAACATGATGACTAATTTATTTTACATTTTTTTAATTTAATATTAATTTATATAGAAAAAGTTTTCTTTTGTTGTTAAAATGAAGGTAAGCTTAATAAATTTAAATAAAGGAATAAAATAAGAGTAGATTGATAAGAAAAAAAAGGTATGTGAAATACTAAAAGCCAAATTCAATAGTAACACAAGGATAGTAGATGTGAAATACCAAAAGCCAAATATTAACAGAAGGATACTAGGAATAAAATATTCGATAGTTAAGTTCTATACGTCGTTGGATTATAGCTTAAAACTCTTTTTTTTTTACCTGTTGACCTCCAAATTATAGTTTAGAAAGGTGTTTATCAACCACCTCCACCGAGTCTTTGTTAAAGTAAATTTTTATTTGTCCCTTAAACGTTCGTAGTAGCAAGAACATATTTACGAGCAGAGCAAATAATACAATAACATCTACGCATTAACATGAGTTGAATTGTTATTTGTACCTCTAAATGAGTTGAATTATTCGTAATGATTGTTGATACGTGAGTTCGAAAATCATTTCGATGAAATAAATATGCAGTTGTTTGGTTGGTTGGCTTGTGTTAATTGAATTGTTTCATTTCAAATTTTTAATAATAAGCAAATTTATTAATGTTGAGGAAAGCGGATCACTCCATAACCCTTTGACGTTAACGGCTGTCATTTCTCCGTACTAATTCAGTGTCGTCTCTCATTTAAAAAATTTCTCCTTACATAAAACTCGAATTCCAGATCTAGTAATAACAAGGAGCTACTTATCTCTCAACCTCACAACCTCCGAACATTAACTTACAATGTAATATTATCGTTGCTTTCAAAATTAAGAAGGCTTTACTCATCATTCCTACATTGGCGCAAATTAGAAGAATACATGATATAGCTTGATGATGCGCAATTACAATTATTCAGCCAACTTTTTGTGAAGGTTAAACCACAAAATTACATGTACCAACATTGCAAAAGTACATTCCTTTCATTTGAATATTAAACCTCTAATCAACACAACTGTTGCATGATGATAGTTCAAAATGCCATTAAATATCGGTGCATTAAAAAACTAAACTAGTTCATTTCAAGATTGGTATCCCAATTTTAATGCTGATCTCAAATTGGTACCCTAACTTTGTAAAGTAACAAATTGATCCCTCAACTATTTAAAGATTTCAAGTATAGTCCATTTCACATATTAATTTTTTTAATGCATATTAGATAATAACTTTAAATCATAAATGATAATTAATATTTATCGTGATAGAATAATAAATAACATATACCTACATTTATATGCTATTAATATGAAAATTTAAGATTGCTATGTAATGTATTACTCAATTGTAAACGATAATTTAATATTCATTATGACAGAATAATAAATCATTTAGATATATATTTGTATGATATATCTAGATTATATTTAAAAAATGGGAGTATTTTCATGTCACACGACATTCTCTCGTATTTGTAAGGAAAACATTACATAGATAATTATTTTCAATTAACAAAGATTTATTATCATGCCATAAGTTTATCTCTAACATGTTTTGATTAAATAATTTATAAGAAAAAATCATGTGTCGTGTATTTTTTATGGACTTTTAACATTTTTAACTGTAAAGAGCAACTTTATTAGTGTATAAATAAAGATTTTTGGTTCTTAAAACATTTTCATTAAATAAATTTTTTGTAGATTTTAATAATTCTATTTTGATTAAAAAATAATTATCTAAGTAGACTTTTCTCTAAAAAATATGAGATAATGACGTGGCAAGTTGAAATTTTCACTTTAATATAGTATGTAAACGTAGATATAGGTTATTTTTTATCATATCACAATAAATATTAAATTATCATTTATGATTTAAAGTTATTATCTAATATTTATTAAAAATAATTAATACGTGAAAATAATTAAGTTTAAAATATTGTAATAGTAGTGGGATCAATTTGTTAGGTACCAAATTGAAATTAGCATTTAAGTTAGGGTACCAATCTTGAAAATCACTCGAGATATGACATTAATTTTCTTTTTTTTTTTTTGTGTGTGTGTCAGTAGTCAACACGTATATATAAAAATATATGAAGAATCTTACAAATAGAATGAGGCGAGGCACAAGACTTCCTATCAAACGCTCCACTTGCCGACAATGAGCCGAACACATCATGACAAAAGGAAATTGTTTTATTTCGGAATACTCTGTAACCTTTTTAAAAGTACCAGTGGCAGCATTCGACAAAGGAACACGTAGGACATATGTAAATGTTTCCCCTTAATTTACATTCCTTCTTCTTAATTACACAAAACTAAGGGTACAAGGTGGATGATGAAGCAACAGTACAGACATCATTATTACAGTGAAATAGAAAAGAGTTGCAGTCGTCCACCAAAACTTTAGAAATAGTATACTGCTGAGAATTGTTTGAGAAGATGAGAGCATTCCATCATCCACCTTGTACATACATTTACATCCTGGAGAATGCGCGGCTGACTGTTGCTTCTATAGTACCATGAGGCTCATCAGTTGGCAGATAAACGTCATCGGCGAACTGCAGTTAACATGGGGGAAAAACACATTTTATTGCTGCTAAATCACAGTGTCGCTAACTAACAAGAGAGCATAGAAAAGGGCAATTGATTATATAACCAAAACAAGAGTCCTAGCATTATTCACTACATAGTAAAGTTAGCAGATACACGAGGGTGGCCATTCAAATCTTGGAACGAAAGAGAGAAGATGAAGTGAACTTTTTCATACTTCAATCAGCAGTGACTTTCCAACTAAAACTAGTTGGAACAATAAACATTTCTGATTCTACAATGTCCAGCTACAGCAGCGATGAAAGAGAGTACAATTTTATCTATTCATTTAATAAGTTACCACAACTAAACATTAAGGCCTACTGTGCCCATATCCATGCCAATAGTGCAAGATCCTCTTGGCATGGCTTTATTTAGCCTACACAAAAGAATTTGGGTCTCACCTTTACCATGTGTGGGTTATTCTTGCTAGATAGGTTGACTGGTATGAAATGGAGGTTTGGCATTCTAAGCTGAATAGATGAGACATCCAAGAACCTAAACAAATACAATGTTGAAGCATAAGATCATTGCCGGTAAGGTAGATAATCAAAAGTGAAAAAAACAAAAGACATTAAGTGAAGATCGGACAAACATAAAAGCAATGGATCATACCTGTTAAGAACAGCTTGTGCCATCAGGTAAAGTGTGTTTTGAACCGACGGGCTGTAAACACCCACATGTGGCGGCCCAAAGAATGTGTCAGCTAGAACCTTCTTTATGCCCTCATATCTCTCTGTGAAGCAGAAAGGCTTTGCAGGAATGTCAGAAATGCAAGAGAACGGGTACCTGCAGATGGGTGCATAAAGACCTTAAGCATCTTATCAAAACAAGTAGCCGACCAAATGTTTAAAGTTGACATGAAGAATGAATCAGTAGACCTCCAGAAAGCAGTAACTTCTGTCGCCATCATCCTCTCCCGTGTTTCTGGAAGAAGTGTGTATGGATCTCTTACAAATCCTTCAAATCCTGACTGAGTATCAATGAGCATGAATAATAAGTGAATAGGACTGTGCGAGAGAAAATTTATATGAAAAGGAACAAGGGGAACCAAACAAATATGGTAAATAACAATCACAGGAATGATTTTTATTGCTGAAGCTTAAAATTAACTTCTTAATGCAATGGCCGAAGAAACCAAAGATACAAATTGTGAATCTGGCTATTCATGCTACTTTTAATAGCATAAAAATTGGTGCTATTTCTTTTTTTAATTATTGGCCACACTTTTTGGATGACTTGGATAACACCAGAACAGTCAGTGTGTGAGCCATTTAGAATTGGGCCATCAGCAATGTCCCCAACAGTAGGTTTTATTGATTGTGACAAACCTTTTGTACACTGCAGAAGTGATGATCATTCATCCGCATTGAGAGGGAGTGAAGCCAAGTTTCCGAAAGGTTACATTAATCCGTTAGTCTTTCGGAACCTGGGCTTCACTCGCTCTCAGTAGTACAATAACATATCAGATAATATTGAACTCAAATGTACTTTACATATATACAAATATGTTAATGAGAATACACTTCAGCTATTTAGCGTTTGAGATTTGATTATAAAAGGAAGGGAAATAAACAATCTATTCGAATTTCAAAGTGACATGAAGAAGGAGAATTACCTGTGTTGTTTTCAGAAGAGATAACCCTTGAATTCCAGAGACTATACTCAAAGCACCAGATTTCTCAACTGTTACTTCAGTGGTGTGTTTCTCTGAGTCAAGCTTAAATCCTACAAGCAAGTAACTAATAGAACATGAAACCCACACTAATTTCACATTTGTAAATACTCAAGTATGGCAGATATAGAGCACTCAACACAACAAAAAGGTTAAAAACATATGTAGCTTAACCAGCGGCCAAAATATCTATTGCATCTACAAGACCAAAACTAATGTACAAGACCACAAGATTAGGAGAAAAATAAGTGTCAGAAGACTCCTCACCATTGGATCACCGGCTGATACAGTCTAAAGAACGCCTATGTGCTAGTCAGTGGCACATAAAGGGGTACAGCATATATCTGACGGCAATTCCCCACTTATGGCATTATTGTATTCACTTTATGGTTAAAAATTGGCCAACAAGACATGGAATCTTTTCTCAAGTGCTACAAATATTTCAAGAAGGCCAAGCTGCAAAATCATAAAAAATTTAAGTAGCCACTAACTACTGTGCTACTCAGACAATTATCAAAAGTTCTAGTTGACCACTTCATACTACTATCTCTATATTTTTTTTTCGGTGATAGAACATAGGACCTAGGATCAAGACAAGATCAACTAAAAAAATAATTTAGCTAATGAATATAACGAGGGACATAGACATCCCAACTTGATCGCCATCACTGTCTTGGATTCAACAGCCAGATCAAAGTTTGTACGGTGGAAACAGTAACTAGCAATAGAGAAACATTAGAAGATCATGAAGAATCCTGAACTGGTTAACATAATTGGCATTCCTACCAAGGCACCAGCAAAGAAACAATGTTTTTTAAGGCAAAGGAGATCCATAAGGACTGATGCATGTGGACCGACCATGCGAATGCGGCCGACCATCTACCTCCGCGCGCTCCCAAGGCTTCTCAACTATGCTGATCACGGTAGAAGTCACCTATACGAGTAACCACGGCGAAGATCACTCTCTGCGGCCAAATGTCATACAATAGAAGAACCGAATGAAGCATCCAAGAGGCCACGAATCACCTGAGGATAGAACGACGAGAAGTGCTTCCCGAGGATCACCGCGAAGCCCTCCGCCGACGTCACCTCCGTGCACTCCTTCGCCTTCGCGTAAACCTACCGCCAACAACGTCCCCAAAATATGCCATTTTTATTTCATCGGACGAAAAAAAAAAAGGTAGACGCCACTTTTAACACGCCAACAATCCGCCGAAAAAGTAAAAACCCAACAATCCTCCGACAAGCCGATGGAATGAAGACAACGCTGCGGAAAGCAGAAGGGGCGGAATCGGAATCTTACGGTGTTCTTCATCGTATCGGTGGCGACGATGTCGGAGTTGTCCCCAGCGGTGTAGGCGGGGAGGCAGTCTGAGAACAGGCTGATGGCGACGTTCCACTCCACGAAGACGTCTCCTGCACCAGCGACGCCCCTCCATACCCGCGAAACCCTGACCCTGCTCTTGCCGTGCCTCTGCTCGATCTTGAATCCTTCGGCCATGGCGTGCGGGGCTCTCTCGCTTCCCTCTGTTCTCTTTCAGTGTTTTGGCCTACGGCGCGAGTTGTACTTATAGTAGCGTCCTATGGGTGCACGAACGTATCCATCGAGACCAACGCCCGCATAGAGAAGTAAATGCGTATCAGGATAGACATGTGGCACGTGAGAGGGACGAGGGACCTCGTGATATTTTTGTAATTTTATATTATTGTTATTTTTATTGTTATTGTTAAATTAATTTTTGACAATTTTGTCTTCTATTGTATTTTTTTTGGCAGTATGCGGTTAGTGTTTGTGTTAAGGTTGGTAAGTGACACGGGTGGTCTGACTCATCCACTTTGGTTGCTTTGGTTGTATGAATACATGAATACAATGCAAGCCCATTGTTTTGTCTTACCGGGGCAAATATTTTTTACGTCACCATTTTTTTTTCTAATATTGGGATCTAAAACATAAAGTCGACGAATTTAGTTTTATATAGGTCATTTGGTTGTATTTCAAATTTTGGAGTATTTGCTTTTTCATTCTTATGAAAATATATAGGTTTGGAAATGGGGTTTCTCGTCCCAAAAATGTCGTAAATATTGCAGGGACAGAAAAATAATAGGAAGAATTATTTTTTTTCTTTACAAAATTAAATGGAGTTTAGTAAATTTAAGGTATGACATATCGTAGTGAACATTTCGCGCTAAATGTTTCATGTTTTTTTTTTCAAAACACTTGTGATATGTTGAATTATCGAAAAGGAGTTTATCATATTCACGAGTTTTGAAAACTTAGATGATAAATATTAATAATTCTTTATATCGTCGATATTAAAAAGAAAACAAATATAATGATACATAAGTTCTTCATCCGGAAAGTGTCAACACATTCGTTAATATCTTTTAGCAAAGAATTTAATGATGCAAAATATTTTTTTTTCGTGTGTAGTGCACGTTCATTTTTTAAAAACTTTTCTAGGACATCTTCAATAACTATTACTTGGAAAAACCCTCAATAGTATCGAAGAAATAATATTTATAAATGTGCTTTTCTATTTTGTTCCAATATGTTATTTTCTACACTCCTCTCAACAAGATGTGCATAAATATTAGAAGTCAATAGTTGGTGGATAACATGATAAACAACAATTTTTTAAGGAACTTTAATGAGAACACTAGCAGCTAAATATAAGATATTTAGATTACACATAGAATAAACATAACTACCGATGAAAAAAAAAAAGATCTTTTCTTTTATGAAATGCCTATCCAATTCACCGATAATGTTGCACAGAATTAGTTACTAAATAAGTTGCTGTCTTATTGTCGCAGTATATTCTCATCTTCGATGTTAAAGAGATTCCAATGTCATAAAGAAAAAAGTTGTCCAAATCAGCCTATCAACACTTTGGACCATTGCACGTATTTAGCTTCAGCATTTGAAAGTGTTACGTTACTCTCCGTGTTATCAAATTACCACTCAAAGATAGCAAAAGAGGTTGGAATGGACTCAATTAAGTTCGAATTAGTTAGATTTAATGATGATCCGACTTTTAACTTTTAATTTGTGAACCACACATATAATTGTTAATACCACATAATTTAGACCGTCAAGCCCGCTTCTCAAGGCTCACTACGAAGAAAAGTTGCCAGTCAAATATATACAACATTTAACGAGTCAATCTCGCTTACTATTTTACACAGCACTGAACAAGATAAGATGCCGTATACTCCTTGTACTCTTATATTTAATATGTTAAATACTATTAAAACGATCATTCGTAGAGCTCTCATTGCTCGTGGCTCAGCCATGGCTAACCGTGTTCCCTTCCTCCTTGTCCAGAAGAATACATCAAGTCCCTATCATCGATTTGAGCACTCGCCGCTGCCGGACGACGAAATGACCTTCGACTTGTCCGTCACCGACGACCTTAGACTGTGGAAATATACACACTTTGCCATTGGTAGGGGATAAGAGTTGCAGTCTCGTATTCTAGCTTTCATAAATTTCAGGATTATTTTATTTTCGCCTCTAAATTTCTAATGAGCTTTGACTACGTATGCCTCCTTCGCAACAGTGTCAAAGAATATGAGTGGAGTATGCAAATGCGAGTATCCAAGGTTAGTGTAGAAATAAGAGATCAAACAGATGCACACACGAGGCAAGATGGTATCAAATTTCCATAGTTCTGCAATCCGCACAGGAGTCTCAGGAAATTTCACCACCAACTCAAAGTTTCAAACATGATGTCGCCTCCAAGAACTCGAACAGCACCAGTCCGCGCTTCAAATACATACAACTTTGCTTCTACCTCTGGCTTTATAATAAATAATGCGAGTGGCCTTGACCTTGTGGTTGCTCTCACTCAGTAAGCTGATCAGAATCTTTTATCATCCTAAAAAATAAGATTGCTACTCAATTCTTGGGAACTATGGATGTGACTTGACAGTGTGCCACAATCTTACGCTCTCTCCTGGCATCTAGTAAGAAAGGAAAATCCCCTGCCATTGTTGTATTTGCCTCACCTTCATATTGTAAGACATGAATGTTTACATTAGCACCTGTGTGTTGAACCAACGAAAATGTCTCAACATTTTCACGAAGACAGCATAACTACGCATGACAAAAGAGAAGCAGAACAGTCGGAGATGTGTTATCACAACCAAAAGTGTAAAATATATTATTAATCACATTAGAAAGCAAGTAGTACAAGTATTTTCAACACAGCATAATTCAATCTCTAGAAAGAACTGCATTAACAGTTTGACACAGTACTACTCAGAATACAATGATATATCTCTCATGGGAGCACAAATAGCTCTATATCGCATTTGTTACCAAAAGAGAGAGGCCAATTTCCCTCATTCCTAACATGGAGCAGGCAGTGCCAACTGTTGTCCATTCTCCACCACATGAACCCTACCGCTGGCTACTCCGGCTGTGAGTTCCTCGACCGGAATCTTAATCACATCAATTCGGTTGCCAATGTCCGCAGCATACCGACTAGCACAGTAAACACCAACAGCAGTCACTGCAATTCCATACACATTTGTTGTGACAAGGCAGAATGGGGTTGAGATCGCAGCTGCAAGTGGTCCCCCGATGATGGATATTGCCTGCCCGCTTTGACCAACTACTCCTTGTTCTGCTACAAGGAGGCCAGTCTTGCAATAGATGGCGAAATCCTCACAGTTGCTTTTAAACACATTGTAGCATCTGAAGCCATTGCTAAGCAAATGCTTAGCTCGGTGGAGCACTATTTCATCTGGATCAGAAGATGCGAGTGTACATGTGCCACCTCGAGCTTTGGCAAGAAAGAGGGCAGCATTGACACCATATTCAAAGCGGTATAGCCACCCACCAGCAAGGAAACAATCAAGGCATGAGGAGACAACTCCGTGAGAGTCCAAAAGCTGGTTAGTGCAAGTTGGGCAAGGGATTCGATTTTTATTAGGACCAGAGCTGACGAGGATCAAATCCAGAACTGTTCCAGTCCCCACCTCTTGGCCTCGCCCTCTAGTGAAATGAATGACCTTGTTGTTGCCAACATATATGCCTGTTATTCTCCAAAGTGCAAAAAAATCACCACATATTCTAATTAAGATCATACAATATTACCAAGTTACATTTACTATAACAAGTTCGTTAAGATTATTGCCATGTTAGCATGCTCATATTGGTTATGATAGAAAGAGGTCAACTAAATCTTCGCCAAAAGAAAAAGTCACCAACTTGAGTGATGAGCTGAACCAAAAATCGGCTATCTCAATCCCCCCCCCCCCCCCCCACACACACACACACACACAAGGAAGGAAACAGGAACAAGATCTGCTGTAGTCTCAAGAACCAATCACTAAAGTTATTATCAAATGACACATGATTTCAACTCTATGCCAAAATGGAGATTAATTTTGGAAGTTGCCAACCTATCTTGCTAAAGGTTCTAAGGTGCTCATCCTACTAAAAGCTTATTCATTTGTTGACACTCCGCAATCATCCTTTTTCCCCTTAAAAATTGTGTATTTCTTGCAGTTATTTGCATTTTTCCCATACCGAGGGTACAAATATGATTTGATCTACCACAAAAGAGGAAAAAGAACTGTCAATTTAATACATTTAATTAATTACCCCACCAAAAAGAGCACTTTAGGGAAGCATCACAGCATCAATCACCTATGCATGAAGTGTCCCATTGCCTGGCGAGTACTTAGTCTATGACCCGGATTTCAAAACTTATGGCTTATATTAATAAGCAGAAATAGCAAGTATAATTGATGCACCAGCGTTATCGGAAAATAATAAGGTCAGAACATTTCTAAAGCTCCTAAGATTTGAAACCGTTGCTTAGCGTGATCAGTCTGTAACCCCTTTGCCATATGCCTACCACCGATGAATTACCGATAATTTCCTCAGGAACGGAAGGAAGGATACAATACAAATGCATCAAATTTTGTCACCGTGAGAAAGGGGGGCAAAGAAAAGGAACCCCACCGTGATGGGCGTAGATGTAAGCGGTCCTCCAGGAGTAGATGTGATCCCCAGGCTTCAAGCTCTCCTTTCCGACCCTGTAATTATCGTTTCAAAGGCATCAGAAAAAAAACATCCAGCAACGATCGGACAAGTGACAAGGAAAATCCATCAAATTTCTCAAAACAAAACGGGAAGAAAGAGAAAGGTACATGAATCAGAACCTGTTCGAAAGCAGACCCATCGCGTTCTTGCTTCGATCTCTTCGGTGCAGACGGAAAGGAGAGAGAGACGAGGGGAGGAGAGGAGAGAACAAGCGTCGAAGAGGTGATTTAATAAATAAACTTTGCCATGTCCCTTTTTTCTTATTTTTTTTGTCCGCGTTCCGTAGGGTTTCCTTTTTGCACAGCATGAAACGCTGATTTCCGTCGGATCGAACCGATGATGCGATCTGACGACTGAGATTACGCGCATCGGCCGTCCGAGGAGAGGGTGGCCACGCGTAACGGACACCGTTTTGCCGCTTTCTCACCGAAAGTGTCGGGGTGAAGGAACCCCATTATATTTAATAAAATAATAATAATACAACTATTAAACATTATCCTTTCCTAACTCGCATGCACTATCGAATAAAATATTTTAATAATAAAAGAAATTGATAGGAATTAAATAATTAGAAGTGTTTCATTGGAAACATAATTATAAGGCGAGAAAAGAAAATTCATATATAATAATACACATAGAATCAAGATCACTAATTTCGAAAGCCCGAGCATTTTCCGTGACAATTTGTTTTCATTACATTCTCTCGCTTCTCTTTCGCTCTCTCCCTCTTTTCTCACACACTTTTAGTTTCTAAATTACTTTATATTTTAATTTCTGTTTTTAATTAAATCATTTATATAATTATGACACTTAATTAACACATTAACTTTTATTTGAAATCTTACTCGTTCAGTTGGACTACAAAAAACGCTAACGTAGCAAAAAAAAAAGGTTCGGATAAGTCATGAAACTAAATAAATAAATATGTATATACATTAAGCTGATAATTTTTATTACTTAAAATAGACATTTATTCGGTTGAGTTAATTAATTCATCAAAATACATATTTGTTAAGTTATTAATTGCCTCACTAGTTATTAGATATTGTACGTTAAATTTTATCGGATAAAAAATATTCAAAATTTTTATTATTTTTAATATAATATTATTCAATACATTCTGTTTTTTTTCTTATAAACAATACTATGTCTTTAAAAAGATACTAAAGAGAATAAATTGTCATTTTTCATTCAACTTAATCTTTATCTCTATTAAAGAATTTATTTATTTATTTTAGTTCTCGTACTCCACTCAAATTTGCAATCGAGATTATATATCCAGAATTTAATAGGCCTTTACCTTTTTTTTTGTCACTCTAGTGTTCGGAATCGATCGTCTAATTTAGGTAGTGCTAAGAGTTATGTACACTAATCATGAATTAAAATTTCAACTCATCATCTAACTTGATTATTTTAATATCATTCCGAGCAGGATACTTAACTATCACAGGTCCTAAACTGTTGACAATAGAATCTATCATCGTTCCACACTGAAATTCCTAGCTGTAACTTGCCAGATCTGCCCGTAGTTCATCGGACTCCAACACTGTTCAGACGTCATCACTCTCGGCCGATTTTGATTCATTTTTTGTAAACGTCAACGACCGATTTTCTATTTGGACTGCTGAGGATGAATTGATTTTTTTTTTGGATGTCGACCCATATTCACGAGAGGTTTTCGATTTAGGTGTTCAAAGTTATTATTACTTGACTAATTCAGAGTCCTGATCAAGAAGTTGCTCCAAAATTCGAACTTGAGATTAATAACACCCAGCATCGCCATAGGAAAGAGCGTCCACCCTTTACATCCACTAAATTCATACATCAAATCAAAATTTTAATTTCAATTATTCATCCGGACTTCGGAACACGGGGCAATCAAGTTCTAAAGATTTTAGAACTATTCAATTAAAAGATTTCAAATTTAATTACCATAAATAATATTTATCTTTTTCCAAAAATTTGTCTACTATAGAAAGATTTTTTTTTTTTCAGAGGCACTCAATTGGCAAGGCTTCACATATGGTTGCACTGTTTTCACAATTAAATCGCTAATGGGGAAACCAATTAGATCATTGCTCGATTAGATTCAAGCAGATTGGACTAAATTTTATTAAAATAATATCATTCATAATAATTGTAAAAGTGTAACACAAATTTTAACCTTAACGTACTATTACTGATAAAATAGTAGCATAAAGATATTAGTTACGAAAAAGAAAAAATGACTGGAATTATTAATATTCTTATTTATCCTTCAATACTGAGTAATGGCAATATATTAATTTATTTGCCATAAGTCACTCTCATTTTCTTGTAGGAGAATTTGGGAATTCAAATTCCCGGAACTTGAATGAGTTGACGTAAAAGTCCCCATTGAGTGTTTGACCATGTTCGAAAGTCGACCGGAGCTTTTTTGTTGATTCGATGTTTAAATCCTTATTGAGAGAAGGGAGAGTTGGATGAATACGAATCGCGAGCATCGAGAAAATTCGGCTGCGAAAAAAAGTTCGAGCATAGAGCCGATTTTTTTTTCAAAACTTTTGCTTTGATCAAAACAAAAGTTCCTGTAGGTCCCACATGAACTTTTGTTGCTAGTTGGGTGAACTTCATCTAGTTTCGGCCGATAGTTCGACGCCATGCCTTTATTTTTCTTTCCTTTCTTTTATTTCCATTAATTGCTTTTTCCATATTAATTTCCCATGTCCATTTACTTTTTAATCTTTTATCCATTCTTCATTCAAATAAAAAGTAGCAGCAGCTTTCTGGAAAGATAAGATCCCTTCATCTTGGCTAACATTAGCATTAGGAATGTAGAAAAGAAAATAAATCAGACAAAAAATAATGTTTCAAATGTGCTGGGATGCATCCACAGGATGTGACTCCAAAATGTGTAAAAACATAATGGACAGAGCAAATGGTGAAATGGACTTATGCACACAAATTTTAACAAAAAAATTATCACACACAACTACAACTTTATGTGCACAATATTTATTGCAGTATAATAGATGTCAAATCCATACAAATAGGTCTTATTTACATGTTTTAATTCGTTCAAACATATAATTAGTTCGATCTCTTACTTGAGTTTGTTCATCTTTAACTTCCCTGGTTTCTTTAGAATTTGACCATAAAGATCTATAGATAAGTCTAATCAATTTCAATTTTTTCTTGCGTATGCATTTTTTTCTTGTTCTTTTTTTATACGTGTTTATTTTTCCTTTTTTTTATATCAAGACATGGGTCTCCATTTGTCAAAAAAAGAACTAACAGGGATGAGACATCCAGATCTTGCCCCAACTAATATTGTAAGCTTCAGACCTAGGTCTTGTTTTCATCACCCAAAAGAGAAAAGAAACAAGAGATTAAATGAAAGGAATTTTCCATTTTAAAAAATATAAAATAATAATATGTTACAACAGAAGAATATGTAGATTGTAGAACATGGAAGAGGCGAGATTTCAACTATACCTTCAACGATAGCACCCTTCCTAAAGCAGTCCAATGCGAGTAAATGATTCGTTGACATGTGACTTCGTAGTAATTCTTCTATACACGGAGCAAAAATATATCTTGCATTGATGTAAAATCCACAAGCTCCCTGTGTCAAGAACCAAAAATTGAGTTTCAAAAAAAAAAATCACGTTTTGATTGTCTGGAAAAAGTTTATATATAAAGAACTAAGAAGAATTTTTTATTCTCATTCTCATACTATGTGAAGTTAAATATGTTATCAAATTTTCTAAGAATTTTCTATAGGAATAACAACATTTCTATAAACTTATCGGTTTGCATATCCATATATATATATGTGTGTATGAGATTAATGAGTGTAACACCTCTTAAGTAAAACTTGGTACATCCTAATCTGGCCACTTCATTTTGCAACAACGGTTGAGATTAAAACTACATGTGCTTTTTTTTTAAAAACGAACTACGTGTGCTTTCGGTGACATGAAGTATGTTTCTTGTCCCATATAGGACTGGTGTGAAAGTGAAAATGGGTCCCCTTCCAAGTTAGAATTGTCAACTTTATGCTCAACCGAAACTTGTTTTCTCTTGATAAAAAGATTTCTGATTATCAAACACAAGAAAGGTAAGAAATATTCTGAAAATATCTTTCATAAATTTTTTTGAGGAAATCTTTCATAAAAAAATGATTGCCTAAAGGATACAAGAATTTGCTTAAGGTTTGATGAACCATATGTATTTTCTTTCAGGATTAAAGTTGTTACACTAAGTTCAATGAACATGGTTCAAGGAACACCTAGTGGTTGCAGTATCTTGTGATTTGTTCAAAGGGGAAAAATACTTTACCCATAACATGCAATTTTCCGCATCAAATTAGGTGTTCATTTAACCACCAGTTAGAAGATCTAATGACAATAGTCTTATTATCCAGCTACGCATTTAGAAGTGTCCAAAACAAGCAGGTCACTTGATGTGTCTGCAGAACTTAACTGAAATCCTAAACCGTTATCTACCAACATCTGTTAACACTGGCTACATAAAAGCAGGTAGTGTGTTTCAAAAGTAATGAGATGTGAGTGAGGAGATTACCTTTAAATGTCCTTCAAGAAGGGAATAGATTCTTTCCAGTACTGCTTAATAGCGTCAACAACCTTGATACTGAAAGCACTATCCTCGGGGTAATAAGCTATGGGATCTGAGAGCAGAGGAGAAGGAAGATTGAGAACTCCTTCTAGAGTTGCATGCAGACAGTATGCTGAATATGTTACATGATAACCTCCCTCCTGAACAACTAGGACACGCCCCTCGGCATGCATATCAGACAGTTTGCGCACAATTTGGCCAATTCTCCTATAACCTGCCATTGTCAGGCATTGCCTTCCATTTGGATCAAACTGAAGCAAATCAGAACATCCATAAGTAAGATATGATTTATCAAATAATCATAACAGGAGCTCTTTTTGCAACAGATTTATCGAATTTCTATGGTCAAAACCTGAGCAATCTGATGAAAACATGTTAACATGTTTTTGACAAATAACTGAGATGATATTACGAAAAATACATTGAAAAGCAACGAATTGCATAGTAAAGTGAACTTATTTCATTTAATTAACAAAATTACCTGTAATATGAGTTAAAAAATTATTAGCATGTTTCCCGAAAAATATTAGTTAAAACAAAGAAAAGATAATTAGTATATCTTATCTACTGACTAATCACATTACGCCAGCACCAAGAATGCATTTAAATAAACCTTTGGGTTATAGATGAAGGAAGCAAAATCAACAAGTTGAAACAAGAAAATCAGAAATCATGTGAAGCAAAGAGAATTTCAACTCACTGCACTAGAATCTTGACCAACAACTAGGACAATAAGTACTGGTGCAAATTTCTGAACAGCTGGAACAACAAGTTCATTCATCGCATAATCATAGCCATCATCACCTGTTCCATTTGGTAATGGAATATTCAGATTATACCCAAACCCACTGCCTTTGCCTAATTCATCATAGGAGCCACTCTGAGGGTGTGATGAGCCCCAAGAACCATGATTCATGTGAAGTGAGATTGTAAGAACTTTATCTGACTCATAAAACCCTTCAGCTGTGCCATTTCCATAATGTACGTCGATGTCAATTACAGCAACCTTTGTGCAACCAGAATCTAAAGCAAACTGTACTGCCAGGCCGGCATTGTTTAAGAAGCAGTAGCCATCAGCTCGACAGGGTTGTGCATGATGACCTGGTGGTCGTACCAGTGCATATGCAAGATTCCCACTTCCATCCAATATATGCTTCATTGCAGATAACGTGGTCCCAGCGGCCAGAAGAGCAGCACCCCATGAACCAGGGTTTACAAATGTCCCAGCACAGAGTTCCTTGTGTCCCGCTACATTGGCTTGTATCAATTCCTCAACGTATTCTGAATGGAAAGGGAAAAAGAGATGGAAAAAAAGATAACTTAAGGATAGCATGATGCGATTTTAATAGTACAATATACTTCAGATTGTCTAAAGTTAGAGCCAACATAATACAACATTTTAATTTACACCAAATTAAGATGAAAACTGTTGTGATCACCAGCAATGATGAAAGCAGATAAGTCTGTAGCATCATATCCATCAGAAAACAAAAGAAGTATTTGTACTATTTATAACAGACAAATGACAGAGCGAATAGACTTCTTGATGAAATGCTCCCTGTTAACTTGTAACAGATCTCGTTATAACTATAAACACCAACCATGTTACAGCGTCTAACATGCGAGATCCATTTAACACTCATCATCTAGTAATGGAAATATGGACTCATAGCAATTGGATACATTATTGACTTAATTGTAGGAAAAACCCAAAAAAACGAATTGGCCTTTTCATGAAACTGATCTTATTATAGTGTGGTTGAGGTTGCAGTTCTAAGAGCACTGTAAGGCTCAATTTACAGCAAATATCACAGTCCTATAAGAACAATTTAGCACAAGTTTGTGCAGTTTCTGCCATAACATTATAGTAGTAACAAGATCTGTGCTTGTTAGATCCTCAATAATAGAAAGTAAAAAATAAGGATGAAGCAGGAATAATTAAATTCTTCACCATTTTGGCTGGTGCACCGATCAATGACATACTAAAGAACATTTTTCTGAACTCGAAAACGAACGTGATTTTTTCCTGGTTCTGGATGATCCATCATATGCAGTATGTGTTTACATTTTTTTAGCTCGATATTCCCCACAACTAAAGAGGGAAGGCATAATCATTCTGAACCACTTTTCATACTCGCTCAAAATAGTTTTGAAACCATGGAATGCAAAAGCAAAAAGTAAGTAGCATTTGGATTTATTGCTGGTTCAACCCTCAACATGAAATCCCGTAAAAATTGGGTGAATCTAAGACAATGGCTTCTAGGATTCAACATTCGGCTTCTAATAGACCATTCATTTTAAGATTCCCCGAGTCCTTAGAAAAACGATTATGAGGACATAAAGAATGGTTCACACTCTCTGATTCGAATTTGCAGCCTCCATGAACCCTGTAAGCATGCACGCAGGATCCGACATTTTGTGTTTTCGACAAATAACATTATCATTATGACAAGTACTTTTCAAGATTGAATCTTTATGCCACACCATGACGAGGAAGTACGGGAAGGACGGAAGGAGCGGCGTACCTGGAGTGTGAAAGGAGACGAGCTCTGAGACGCTGGCGGGGCGGCCAGTGTGCCAAGAGACGAAGGAGGCGAGGGGACCCCGGCGGAGGATGGAGACCATGTTCCTCATCCGGTCGGCGTTCTCAGGATGCTTGTCCAGCACGTCCAGGAACCCCGGGTCGAAGCCGGTGTCGAAAACGCCGGCGCCGGCGTCGTGATCCAGCATCCCCTCGTGCCAGAACACGTCGATGACCTCGCCGGATGGAGCCGCCGGCGCGGCCGGAGGCGGAGACGGCGGCAGGGACCCCTGGGACATGTGGTATTTGGGATTAGCCGCCTTTTGGTCAAACGTTTTTTTTTAAAGGAAAATATCATTACTAGTAGGCAAGTCTAAGTAACATATGTTGGATCTATCATAAAAAAACTAGGCTGAGTACGATCCGGAGATGTAATTTTATGAAAAATATTATCTATAAATCGAGACTAAATAATAATAATAATAATAATAATAATAATAATAATAATAATAATAATAATAATAATAATAATAATAATAATAATAATAATAATAATAATAATAATAATAATAATAATAATAATAATAATAATAATAATAATAATAATAATAATAATAATAGCTTCAATTGTATTAATTGCTTTACTTAAAATTTTTATGTGAAGATAAAAAACCTCAAAATATCCTTGTTTTCAAATGTACCCCATGTTTACCATAAATCAAGGTTATAAATAATTTCCTGCATAATAACTAAACTTTTGATTCTTTACTTTTAGTTAGTTTCACGTCATCGATACAAAGTTTATTATGGTCGTTCACTGTGGAGGGTGTTTCTTGTATCTTATTCCTGACAGATTTTTAAAAAATAACAAGGAAACAAGCAGTGAACTTCAACTTTAACTTTGCAGAAAGCATAATGAGATAGAAAGCATTATCCAAAGACTTGCAGAAATACCATACTCAAGGTGTAGCACATGAGAACCCCAGATCAACGCCTTGTCTGTGAGTTTTTCACCAACACTATCAGCTTCTGCGACCTTTTTCTTCATTCCTACCGCTACTGTTTACTTTGTTGTATAGAACAAGCCTTCCAGAGTAAACAATCATATCCCAGAAGATCCGTCTTCATTTCCTACATATATCCTGTGTTTGTGTGCCTTTTGATCTTCATTGGCAACATTAGCACGTATTGTAATCAGAACGGTCCCTCATTTTTAAATCAATCATCCATTTTAATTTGTAATCAGAACGTCTCTTATTTTTTTATTTTCTTGCACGATTAGTCTTCTTCACCGGTGATAGTGGATTTTCCAATTGTCTTGCGTACGTGACCAACACGTGAACCATTTCTCTCTCATTCATGTTATTTAACACTTCAAACCGAGTAAATTACACGGATCGTCCCCCAACTTTAAGCCGATTTCTAAATAGTCCCTCAACTTTGATATTATTTTATGATTCATCCACCTGACCGGTAAGAAACTGTCTCTCAATTATTTTGTTAACGTGACGTAATAAAATATAATAAAAACTTTTAATCAACTAACATCACACAATAAAAAATATTATAAAACTTTAAGGGTGGGTGCCGGCCCCCCTCTCCAAGCTCGCCCACCGACGAGCTTCGCACAAGGGGCACCAACGCCCCCTCGTGAGCTCATTGGCACCTCTATCATTTTTATTATTTTATTATTTTTTATAATATTTTATCAATATTATATCATTTTTTATTGTGCCATGTCAATAAGTTAAATTTTTTATTATATTTTATCACACCACGTTAGTAAGTTAATCGGGAGACTGTCTCTTACCGGTCAAGTGGATGAATCGTGCAATAATATTAAAGTTGGGAGATCATTTAGAAATTGACTCAAAGTTGAAGGATCATCCGTGTAATTTATCCGATTTGTTAGTGTTAAATGACATGGATGACTTGAATGACGTGGATGAAAGAGAAACGGCTCACGTGACGTTCACGTATACAAGACAATCGGAAAATCCACTATCGTCGATCAATATGACTAATCGTGCAAGAAAATAAAAGATGAGAAACGTTCTTGGTACAAATTGAAGTTAGAAGACTAGTTTGAAAATGATTCGAAGTTGGAGACTAATCATGTAATTTACTCATGATTTTGCCTTCCCTTTTTTTCAAGAGATGGTTGGTGCTCAGATGTTGCTTATGCGACAAAATGATAGTTGCAGCAACCGCTTTGGTGAAGTAGCATTTTGGGGGCAGTCAGATGTGCTATGAATCATTTTTTTCCCTAGTAGAAGTTCAGGGCATGTGTACAAAATACTGTTGTAGAGAAGTATTGGTAGTTGATATTCTACAGGCAGCATCCTTCCATTCTTTCCATGGAAAACTTTAAACATAACATGGAATCCTGCAAATTTTGGCATTTCTTGGATAAGAGTAATTCGAGTAAGAAAGGGATTGAGGAGCATATGGACCTTTTGATCTTTGATCCATAATCGGATCAAAATCTCATAGAGTTCAACTCCCGTTCTCAACCCATGAACAATGAGGTCATGATGACATCATAAAAGGTTATGATATCTTCTGCCATTTATGACTTATGATATGTTCTGCACATCTGAAAGCATCTCAAGAAGAAGCCATTAGACATAATTAAATCTTGGGCAACCTGTAAAACTGTAAAATGACACTACCTTCTTGATCGACTTCCTCTGCTAACTATGATCCATGAACCTAGGGACCCGTGAAGTTCAAATTCTTACAAAATAAAAGTTCTTCCCATCTTCAGATCAGAATTTTAATTACACAAAAGACTTGTACATCATGCTTACCTTGTAATTTGAATGGTATGAACAGTAATGGTGTGCAACTTCCGCCAAAGGTCTAATTGAAATCACCAGCTTATTATATAATCTCGTTTGGAGAAAAGAAACCTCTCAAGCGTATATATAGCTTTGCAAACTCAGAAAACAATCCACAGACTTAACTTCTCCAGACTCTGACAATAAGTTCCGGAACTTATTGTCTTCAAATAGTAATGCAATCGGATCTAAATAGTAATATTGCCATCTTTTTTCAATAATATGGATTCAACATCATTGACAAGAATGAAAAGACATATAATCTCCTTTCCCATGGGAAGCATATTAGACATTCGCGAACTCAAATCGCATCCAGATGCAAAATTTTCATTAGAAATCCATCCCGACACTACTAGAAAAAATGCTGATTACCGACGATCCGGACCGTCGGTAATCAGCCCAAAAATTATCGGTAACGCTATTACCGATGGTTTTTCAGTCGAAATTGATTCGTCGGAAAAATGCTCGTCGCAAATCGATTTGCGACGATTGAAAAAATTCGTCGAAAATATCGACGGTTCTGAAACCGCCGGAAAAGGCCGGCGGTTCAAACCGTCGAAATTTCCGACGGTTTCAACCACCGGAAAAGGCCGGCGGTTCCAACCGTCGAAATTTTCGACGGTTGCAACCGCCGGAAAAAGCCGGTGGTTCGAACCGTCGCAATTTTTTGACGGTCGCAACTGTCGAAACTTTCGACGGTCGTTGCAACCGTCGATCTTTCGGCGGTCGCAACCATCGTAAATAATTTTTAAAATATAAAAAAATTAAGGGCCGGATCGGGCCGCGGCCAAATTCGGTCGCAAGCCGGTCGATCCCCCCAGCGGTCAGAGAGGCCGGATCCGGCCGCTGGAGGTCGGATCCGTCGCCAGGCGGCCGGATCCGAACTCCCGGCGGCCAATCGGCCGCTGAGGGCCGGATCCGAACGCCCACAGTTGGATCCGGCCGCCAGCGACGAGATCCGGCCGACAACGACCTCTGACCGGAGAGAGAAAGAGAGAGAGACGCCGACGCGGAAGAGGAAGGAGAGGAAGAAGCAGACGCGGGAGAGGGTCGCCGGTGCGGGAGAGGGTCGTCGGTGTGAGAGGGTCGCCGACTTCCGGTGCGGGAGAGGGAGGCCAGCGCGGGAGGGTCGCTGGCGTCCGGCGCGGGAGAGGGACGACCGGTGCTCGCGGGGGAGAGAGAGAGGAGAGGAGGGAGGAGGAATTATATATAAGGGGAAAAGATGAGAGAAAGCGAGAAAAAGGAAAAAAAAGTGGGATAACGAAATTATAATTACTGACGACTTCGGCCGTCAAAAATATAAATATTAATTATTTTTATAATTATCGACGATTCTGATCATTGAAAATATATTTAATTATATATAATATTTATTTTTTATTTTACCGATGGTTTGAACCGTCGGTAATCGTTACCGACGGTCAAAACCGTCGGTAATTACGACGGTTTGAGCCGTCGCTAGTTATATTAATAAAATATTTTTTATATGATATTATTATACATTTACCGACGGTTACAACCTTCGAAAATTGCGACGGATTTTGCGATGGATGGATATCCGTCAGAAATATCAACGTTCCTAATCGTCGAAAAATTAAATAATAATATAAAAAATACATAATTTAATTTTTCATTTCCGACGGTCGTGACCTCGTAAAATCCATCAAAAAAATTAAATAATAATATAACAAATTACATAATTTATTTTTGACGGTCGTGACCGTTGAAAAATTCGTCGGAAAAATTAAATAATAATATAAAAAAATACATAATTTAATTTTTCATTTCCGACGGTCGTAACCGTCGGAAAATCCATCGAAAATTATGACGGATGGATAGCCGTCGGAAATATCGACATTCTTAATCGTCGAAAAATTAAATAATAATATAAATCCGTCGAAAAATCGTGATTTTCTTGTAGTGCGAGAACTAAAACGAAAAAAAATCCTCGAAAATATCGCGATCAAGGCAAGGAACTTGGGGAAAGGCAATGGTGCACCTGGGGACCTACCTAGCTGCAATCAAGCGAGCAGAACATAGGAACGGATGGAGGAATCCGGCGAGACGTCCCGGCTTGGAGGGCCCGCCGGCGTGCCGAATTGGACGGAAAATGTAACACCTGTCCTGCTGGGGAAAAAGAAGAAAATAAAAGTAGAGGGTTTGACATTTGGCACAACCCCATTCCACCCCCACTTGCACTAAGAATCAGCTCACCATGTATAAAAGTCATTCGCCCATTTTTCCACTATTTTCTTCATTCCAACAGACTTGTGCCCTAGTTCTTCAAATCCTGAAGCTTCAATTCGGGAAATCATCTCAACCTAGCCTCATTTTGACAGCAGATCAGCAAGGACAAGGCAGGGACTTGGAGCTAGATCAGGGAGTTGCTGGACCAGGTTGGGAGAGAAAAAGGAGTTCAAGAGGTGGACAGATCTGAAGAAAAAGGGATTTTTAGTGCAAACAAAGAGGTATGTAAGGTGTATCCCTACTTTGATCCTAGACCAAAGTAGATCTAAGCCTAATTGACTCACTTTGTACATTAAGATCTACCCTAGGTAATCTTAAAGTTAGAAATCAGATTTGACAACCAAAACTAGATGTATGTTTAGGTTTAATATCACCTAGGACAATGTATGCGAGATTTTGACTAATTGAATCATGTTTGAGTGTCTATCATGTTATCGTATTGTGTGGCAAATTGTATGTTGAATTGCACTTTGAAATACATAGGAAAATGTGTAGTTTCCTATTCTGCAACATATATCGGTCGATCATTGGACATGGCCGGTCGACCGGTAATAACAGTGTGTTCATATCGTAGGATTTACGATATGACCGGTCGACCGATACATGAGGCTGGTCGACTGGTGATTATGTAAGTGTCGGTCGAACAGATGTCTGATCGGCCGATCGGTGTTCATGTAGTATCGGTCGACCGATCATGTATGACCGATCGACCGGTCATATGTCGAATGGTCAGTCATTAAGGCTCGACCGGTCAACCGGCACTCTTTGATCGGTCGACCGGTCCAGCATGTATTGCTTATATTTTATTAATTGATAACCTAGTGATAACAATATGCATGTTCAGTCGTAAATAGAACCGGTTAACGAATTGTTGTATTGACTGATTGAATGTATTTGTCGGAGGAATTATTTGATGAGCCCGTCACATTGGGAGGTAGATGCCTCCACATTATTTATTGGTCCTTTGGGACACCCATTGTTTGGGGAACGGATAATTTTCCCGTGGTCTAGCTAACCACTTAACTAAGGCAAGATTCAGCCCATCGATCATTGTGAAGGCTCATATTGATTATGGATTTGAATCGATAATAATTGGGTTGTCGTATGATGAGAAACAAGGGATGGCTATATGAGGACCGATTCATGGAAGCTATGGTGCAAACTTTCACTCATCATATGATAATAAATAAGATAATTACTTTCATTGATTAAGCATGAACACTATTGGACCATGGGTTACATTAGACATGACAATGCTATATTGATTGCATTGTTCATGCTTAATATTGATGAACTTTTAGATTGAATAAAATTGATATAATCTAGGTTAAGAAAATACCTAGATGATCAATGAAATTGTATAGTATTGATTATTATTTATTGTTGTCCATTTTAGTGACTCATGTCATATTATGCAAATTATTCATATTATGACTTAGATCTTACGTACTCTAATGGAATATGTTTTCCCTACAATGAATCCTGCAGGAAATCAAGGCAAAGGCGCTGCTGCTCATGAATGAAAGTATTGCACATGGCATGACATGTTTAGGACTATGTTTAATTTGTTCATAGCCAATTAGTAAGTCTTATGTTCATGTTTAGAATCATGTTTTAGGTATTGTAATATGCTGCCCATGCTGGGATGTGCATTTAGATGTTGAATTATGGATGTACCTTGAATGCTTAAAGTTCATTCATTATGTTTTTATGGCTGTCCTAGAACATGTCCAGAATTTTATGATTATTATGTTATCGTTTTGATGGCTGTTTGTCCACGTTAGATTTATGTTTTAAATTTTCGCTGTATTTGTTTAATTATCCAATTGTATGGTTCGAAAGTCTTGTGACGTCGTCGTTGAGTCGGCCCCGTCGCGCGTCAAATGTTGATTCGATGGCGCGGGAGGCGCTGCCCTAGGGGCGTGACAGAAACAGCCAAGAACTGGGCAAGAAAAATAATTAGTAACTGCTACTGGATCACCGGAGCTCGGAGGCGAGGACGATGAAACTTTCGCGACGGCGGTGTCCAGAAGCCAACAGAAAAGGTCCCTAAAATCAAAGGAATCAAAAGGTGAGCGGCGAGGGAGTATCGTTTATTGAACACAAAAGCGGATAAAAATCCAATTTTTTTTCTAAGTGGCGCATCTCACGCGAAGTGGCTTATTAAAAAAAATCACATAATTTGATTATTTGACAGAAAAGGGTACTATTTAATTTAACTCATAAAACTTTCCGGAAGTATTTAATGTGATAATTTGCATGCATATGAACAGTCCCCTCTTTTTTTTTAAAAAAAAAGTGCATTATCGATTAAAATATCCTTACCATCGTTCTAAAATCAGAATAAAAATATGATGGTATAGTGCAGTGAATTCGAATCTTATTACTAAGAAATATGCTTCTTTATTTTTGACATAAGTTTACTAAAAAAAATCCTGCTGTGATTAATACTTACAATATATTAAAAAAATGAAAGAAATTCTGCTGACAAAAGAATCTGTATATAAATTTGCTGAAATATATACATACATTGTGAAAATGAAAGCTAAAAAAAGGGGTAAAACGAACGAATTCGAGAGAAAATTCACTCCTTTCACATTGATCAGGATCACCTGAAAATTCACTCCTTTGCTCACAATTACATGCCATGTTATTTTTAGAAGCTTTCTTCTTCTTTTCTTACTTGAAAATGTATATATTAACAAAAGAATTGGACTTTGCAATTCTAATGACGGCCACGACAATATTAATTAGATTAATTAATTAATTAATGAAGAACCAGTTGGGATGGATCGGGCCGACATTTATGTAGCAGTTAATTGTCTATCTCAAGTTATCCACAACATGAATATGGTTGACTCTTTAAGAATCATTAATTGCCTTTTGGATCACAAGTTTTGGAATAATATGCCTTCTTTTTGTTTTTTTAGATCTTGGTAATTAATACCCATCTCAAGTTATCCACACTTTCTTTTCATTTCTTTCCCCCAATTATTTTGATAAAGGATGCCAATTACTTAGTTAACTTTTATGTTGTAAATATATAATATGAATTATTAGATAGATTATTTATGCAAAATAATGTACGAAAATCTTTTTGAGAAATAATCTAAAAGATAGCATTTGATAAGTAGATTTGTAGTTCTTTTTAAGTTTTTTTTTATAAATAGAACTAAATGTAGTGTCAATTTGATTTTATATATAAAATTCAATGTGTGTGAGTGAAATAAGATAGGAGAAAAGTCAAAGTATTATTTTAAAAGGAGAAAACATTAATTTGAAAAAAATAAAATTTTTATTTTTATTTAAAAAATAATTAAATACTTTTTATAAAAATAATAAAATATAAATAATATCAAACTATAACTCTTATTTTTCATCATTATAATATATTTAATAAATAAAATTTAAAAATGTTCTATTGATGAATTTACAGTATAACACTTAATTAATTAATGATGCAATTAAGAACTTGACACAAATATATTTTGATGAGTTTAAGATTTTAGTTAACTCGTCCAAATATATTAGTATTTTAATTGACAAAAGTGTAATGACCGACAAAAAAAAAAGAAAGAAGAATAAAAATGTGACAACCGCAAGATAAGAAATAAATCAAATTCCAATTAGAGTAAAAGTTAGTTAGAGATAAAACTTTATCCTATTAATTAGATTTGACTTAAATTAGAAGAGGAGTCCTATAAAATCAAAAGAAAATCATGCCCTAACCCCTTTTCCATCAAACCCACGAAATCTGCCTTTGAAATCTTCGTGGGGTGCTGATATCGTCCAGAGGGCAGAAGCCAAACCAAGGAAAAATAGGGAGGAAACAGGGGTGCCAGTGATCGATTTTCGACGAACGAAAGGAGGGATTAATCGCGAACAGAGGTGGGTGAACTGAAATCACCTTGCATGACCTCTGAATTGTTCTAACCCATGCCCTAATCGTTTATGAAAAGAAAGGAATAAGAACAATGCTCCAAGTTATCATTTTTTATTTGTTTGATTTCTTGATTTCTTTAATTATTTGAATTAATATTTGATTCGTTCTGTTCTGTTGTTGCTTGATTGATTGCTAGGAGTTGGGAACTATTTTATATTGAAGTTGCACTAGGATTTTAAGGAATTTTCGTGATTTAGAGTTTCTGCAGGACGTCTATCGATCGATCGATATCGGTGCATTGTAAACATCGGTCGACCGATTTACCGATACCTCTGACGATTTGATTTACATATCGACTGGTCGACCGATCCCTACCCACCGATCGACTGTTCAATTGAACGGATCGACTGATCCGATTAGTCGAATCAACCCACCAGTCGATCGATCTTAACAGATCGGTCGATCGACCGATTTCCAGTAAACCTTTTTATTACCTTTATTAAGTAATCCACTTCCTAATCCTATTTTCTGTCCCCACAAAGATCCATCCCTAATTTTTAAGATATATACTTTGATGATTTATTCCTTATCGATCTTATCGTCTCCATTAAATAAAGAACAAAGAGTCATAAGTTATTAAAAGTGATTAATAAGTTCATATGGAAGATTAACAATGAGTTGCCAGTGCAAGTCAAGTGCAGCAAGATAAGGGTAGCTCCCTTGGTCATGGTTTGATCATCCACTGACCCGCACAAGGCCATATTATTTGCTCGGCATACCCTAAGAACTAAAACCACTTAAAGTCACCCTGATTTCTAATAATAAATCAAGATAAAAAAGCATAATTAAGTCAAGTTATTGCCATGATTTTCAAGTATGTCATGATTCCAAGTTCACTAAGCATCATTTGATTTTCTCATGATTCATGATTATCTTTCTATTCCTACTCTTATTATGATCTATGTTGTTACCATGTTATCATTTTCAAGTTCAAGTTAAGCATGATTATTCTATTCATGTCATGCATTGTATATCACATGGTTCCTCACTATACTGTAAAGTTTACGGAAGGACCTCCTCCCCTGTGTCTGATTTTTATAGGACCAGGTCAATGACGAGGTGGAGTAGATGTGTGGTGACGAAGCTCTGACGACAAGACAACACATGAACCACAGAGCTTTTAGATTGTCTATTAGTTTTTCTTTACCTTCTGCATTATAGATTCATGATGTAAACTTTATTTTAATTCTTAGAAATGATATAGCTACTTTTAGACTTTCGCAATTAAAATTATCCTTTTTCTTTATTTCTTTATTATTCTTTCTTTCGCTGACGTGTCTCGATTCATGATCAACATTATGGTCAAAGTTATAGCATGTCGTAGCGTCTGCAGGTTGGTCTTCACCCCGTGGCGGGGGTCAATTTGGGGGTGTTACATTTATAGTATCAGAGCCTAAAGTTAAGACTCTCTTGTCATCCTATTGTATAGTATGTTATAGCAATGGTTCATGTGCTATCGCCGAGCAGTCATCACACTCTCCACCGAAAAGCATTGTACGTCAAGTTCATGTTTATGATAAGTTATTGTTTATTGATGTATGACTTTTATTCTATGATTAGAGGATAAGCATGTCACGACGATCAGAGCAAATTCAGGAGCAGATGGCCAGATCGGGCCAGAATGGTCATGAGGTACCAGAAGGCCCACTCCTTGAGATGGGGGCCCAGCCGGGTCGCAGACATGGTCGTGGCCGAGGCCGTGCGCCAAGCTGCGGACGAGGCAGAGGCCGCACAGCTAGAGCAGCATTAGAGGAGCATGTTGATGAGGTTGCTCCACCTGAGGGTAGTCAGGCAGCAGGCTGTCCGCCGACGTCTAGACGCCGTAATCAGGGAGCACGTCATGAGGCATCGGAAGACACAATTCAAGTCTTCCTGAAGCTGCATCCGCCTCAGTATGATGGGAAGCGGACATTTTCAAAGCTGAAGAGTGGATAGAGACCATGGATCGCATTTTCAAGCTGATGGGGTGCGCTGATGGATGTAAGGTTTTATATGCCACATACATGCTTACTGGTACTGCAATGGGTTGGTGGAAGACTTCAAGGCCACCAGGTTCAGAGGGCTGGAAGAAGAGGAGATTGCAAAGAAGGCCTTCGTGGCTCGCTATACACCCGAGCATGATCGTGTCAACAAGCAAGAGGAGTTCCTACAGCTGCAGTAGAGAACTATGTCGGTGGCTGACTACCACACGCAATTCATTCAACTGGAGTATTATTGCCCGATGCCATTCGAGGGGCATATTAGAGCCAACAAATTTATTAATGGGCTGCAACAAACACTGAAGACTGAAGTCCTGTTGGGAGATTGTGAGGATCTGGAGAAGGCTGTGAGGTTGGCCACATGCATGGAAAAAGATCAAGCTGAATGCAAGGCCAAAGCTTTAGCTAAACCAATAGAGCAACCTAGGCCTCGAACAGATGATAGCTGCTTCAGGCCATACCCTCATAGAGAAGCCCCACGACAAGCTCCAGCTCAGCAACGTCCTGCGCCACTGCAAGCGTAACCTCTGAGACTGCTGCTACCACTGCCGCGCCAGCCACAAGTATCACAGAAGCCTTTATATCCTCATTGTGGCCGTCATCATGATGGAGAGTACCGTAGGCTGAATGGTTCTTGCATTCAATGTGGAAAGTTCGAACACTTTATCCGAAACTGCCCACAGGCTGTCAGAGGTGGTCGAGAGAATTGGACAACATGAGGTGCAAATCCTGTTGTGCAAGGTCGTGTGCACAACCTGGAAGCAAAAGCAGCCCAGATGACAATGATGTCGTTAGAGGTACTCTTCCTATCGTCAATCTATCTGCTACTATTTTATTTGACTCTAGGGCTATACACTCGTTTATTTCGGAGTCGTGTACCCAAACTCTTAGTTTGCCTTTAAAGCATATGTCCCATGTCATGCGCGTGAGTACGCCCATGGGGGCTTTCCATGCTGTTAGGTACATCTCGAATGTACCTGTCAATGTAGAAAAGAAAATTTTTTTTGCAGACTTCATAGTCATTCCCATGATGGATTACGATGTTATTTTGGGGATGGACTGACTTTCATATCACAACGCAGCCTTACAATGTAAATAGAAGATCATTATAGGGATGCAAGGCAAGCACAAGGCGTAATCAGGGGCGCTACATCAACAAGGAACAAGGTTATCGTCTCTGCTATTAAGGCACAGAAGTTACTGGAGAAAGGATGTTGTGGGCACTTAGCAAGTGTGGTCAAAACAGATGCACCTGTCACTGAGCTCCAACAGATAGATGTGGTACGAGAATTCTCAGATGTGTTTCTTGAGGACACATCCAGACTACCACTGAAATGAGAAATCGATTTCAAAATAGAGCTCCTACCAAGGACAGCACCCATCTCTAAAGCACCCTACTGTATGTCACGTGCTGAAATGCAAGAACTGAAGAAGCAGATACAGAAGCTACTGGACAAATGATTCATCAGACCGAGCGTCTCACCCTGGAGTGCAC
Source organism: Pontederia crassipes (assembly GCA_030549335.1). Taxonomy (NCBI): domain Eukaryota; kingdom Viridiplantae; phylum Streptophyta; class Magnoliopsida; order Commelinales; family Pontederiaceae; genus Pontederia; species Pontederia crassipes. The sequence goes on from CM060190.1 coordinate 47,804,817, forward strand.
CGGTTTTGTTTGTTAAGAAAAAGGATGGCTTCATGAGGCTCTACATCGACTATAGGATGCTCAGTGAAGAATAAGTACCCCCTGCCCCGTATAGATGACCATTTTGATCAACTATCAAAAGCATCGATGTTTTTTAAGATCGACCTGCGTAGTGACTACCACCAGCTGAGAGTGACCGATGAAGATATACCGAAAACTGCCTTTTGATCAAAGTATGGCCACTGAGTTCTTGGTCCTACCATTTGGACTGACGAAAGCTCCTGTCGCGTTCATGAACTTAATGAACATGGTCTTTCTATCATATCTAGATCAGTTTGTCATCGTGTTCATGGATGACATTTTGATCTATTTTTTCAGTCCATAGCAACATCGAGAGCACCTCAAGATAGTATTGGAGACCCTGAGGCAACACGAGCTTTATAGCAAATTTTCAAAGTGTGAATTCTGGATGAAGGATGTCATATTCTTGGGACATATATTCTCCAAGAATGGCATTGCGGTAGACTCCCCAAAAGTGGAAGCAGTGACGAATTGGGTGAGACCGAAAAATGCATCTCAGATTCACAGCTTTCTTGGTCTGACAGACTATTATAGAAGGTTTATCAGGGACTTCTCCAAGATTGCTGCACCCCTTACGAATCTCACCAAGAAGGTGAAAAAGTTCACCTGGACAGATAAGTGTGAGCAAAGTTTCCAAATTATGAAGGACCGTCTGACTTTGGCACCAATTCTCACCATACTAACATATAGTGGAGGTTTCGTGGTCTACAGTGATGCATGTGGGACAGGTTTGGGCTATGTACTGATGCAACATGGCAAGGTAGTGACATATGCTTCATGGCAACTGAAGAAGCATGAGGTCAATTATCCCACACATGACCTAGAATTGGCGATAGTGGTATTTGCTTTGAAGATCTGGAGGCATTATTTTTATGAAGAGACATTCGAGATCTTCATCGACCACAAGAGCCTCAAGTACATCTTCGATCAGAGGGATCTTAATATGAGACAACGTCGATGGCTTGAGCTCCTCAAGGATTATGAATTTGCTATTAATTACCACCCTGATAAAGCAAATTTAGTCGCCGATGCATTAAGTAGGAAATGGAAAGACTCGCTAGCCTATATGAGACTACGCGAGTACGAGATGCTGGATGAGATTGAGCAATGGTGTCCTAAGCTGGGCACAAATGGAGTTCTATGGATGATGCATCGGATGAAGCCCAATCTAATAGACATAATCATGGTAGCTCAGAAAGTGGATCCTGGATATCAAAAGATTATGAAGAGATGCCAGAATGAACTAGCATATTTCCAAATCTCTACAGATGGAGGAATTAGATATCGGGACAAATTGTGGGTTCCCACAAATGCTGATGTTCGACGAGAGGTATTAGATGAGTGTCACAAGTCGGAGTTCATTGCCACCCTGGTAGTACCAAGATGTATAAGAATGTACAATGCAGCTACTGGTGGCCTGATATGAAGAGGGAGATAACAGAATATGTGTCCCGATATTTAGTGTGTCAACAAGTCAAGATAGAGCATCAACGACTATATGGCAAGTTGAAGTCTTTAGAAATCTCACAATGGAAGTGGGATAAGATCACTATAAAGTTTGTGTCCAACTTGCCTAGGACCAAGAATGGTCATGATGCCATATGAGTAGTCGTGGATCGTTTCACGAAAGACGGCACACTTTATTTCCATTCGATGAAAGCAATCAGTGAAGAGTCTGCTAGACTTGTATGTGAGAGAATTAGTCAGACTTCATGGTATCCCAGAGTCCATAGTGTCTTATCGAGACCCCAGATTCACTGCTAGAATCTGGAAAAGCATGCAACAAATCTTTGGTACAATGCTTAAATTTAGTACCGCATTTCACCCTCAAACGGATGGGCAGTCTGAGAGGACCATCCAGACACTATAGGACATATTATGGGCCTGTGCACTAAATTGGCAGGATAGTTGGGATGAGCATATTCATCTGATTGAATTTGCTTATAACAACAGCTATCATGGCACCATTTGAGGTCCTATATGGACGACCTTACCTTTCACCTGCTCACTAGAGTGAAGTAGGCGAGAAGAAGATTATGAGTAAGGAAGAAATGAAGGAGGCAGTGGAGTATGCTGAAAAGATAGAATTGATTAAACAGAGAATGCAGACTGCTCAAGGAAGGCAAAAGAGTTATGCTGATAAAGACAGACGAGAGCAGATCTTTCAAGCTGGTGACCAAGTTCTTTTGAAGGTATCCCCTATGAAAGGGGTCATGAAATTCAATAAGCGAGGAAAGCTCAATTCTCGCTATGTTGGCCCCTTCGAGATACTCGAGTTGATAGGCAAGGCAGCATGTAGACTGGCTCTACCCCCATCTTATGGGAGAGTGCATAATGTGTTTCATGTATCCATGCTCAAGAAGTACAAGCACGATGCTGCAAATGTTCTAAGGATAGAGGAGCCAAATCTAACTGCAGACTTGACCTTCGCTGAGTATCCAACACATATAGTGGAGCGTAAGGTGCAACGTCAGAAGAACAAGGATGTACCCATGGTCCGTATAGCTTGGCGTTTTCATCAAGTCAAGGATGCGACATGGGAACTCGAGTCGGAAATGCACCAAGAATTCCCTCATCTTTTTTGTAAGCCCTCTACTTAGTGCAAAATTCGAGGACGAATTTTTTTTAAAGGGATAAGAATGTAATAACCGACAAAAAAAAGAAAAAGAAAAAAGAATAAAAATGTGACAGCCGCAAGATAAGAAATAGATCAAATCCCAATTAGAGTAAAAGTTAGTTAGAGATAAAACTTAATCCTATTAATTAGATTTGACTTAAATTAGAAGAGGAGTCCTATAAAATCAAAAGAAAATTATGCACTAACCCCTTTTCCATCACTTACGAAATATGCCTTTGAAATCTTTGTGGGGTACTGATATCGTCCAGAGGGCAGAAGCCAAACCGATGAAAAATAGGGAGGAAAGAGGGGTGCCAGTGATCGATTTCCGACTAACAAAAGGAGGGATTAATCGCGAATAGAGGTGGGTGAACTGAAATCACCTTGCATGACTTCTGAATTGTTCTAACCCATGCCCTAATCGTTTATGAAAAGAAAGGAATACAAGGCTCCAAGTTATCATTTTTTATTTGTTTGATTTCTTGATTTCTCTAATTGTTTAAATTAATATTTGATTCGTTCTGTTCTGTTGTTGCTTGATTGATTGCTAGGAGTTAAGAACCATTTTAGATTGAAGTTACACTAGGATTTTAAGGAATTTTCATGATTTAGATTTCTGCAGGACACTTACCGGTCGATCGATTCTGGTGCATTGTAAACACCGATCTACCGATACCTCTGACAATTTGATTTACATATCGATCGGTCGACCGATCTCTACCCATCGGTCGACCATTCAATTGAACGGATCGACCGATCCGATTAGTTGAATCAACCCATCGATCAATCGATCTTAACAGACTCGAAGCCAACCGATCGACCGATCCCCAGAACCGGTCGACCGATTTTCAGTAAACCTTTTTATTAGCTTTATTAATTAATCCACTTCCTAATCCCGATATTGCTTATGTACAACTGATCCTATTTTCTATCCCCACATAGATCCATCCCTGATTTTTAAGATCTATACTTTTGATGATTTATTCCTTATCGATCTTATCGTCTCCATTAAATAAAGAATAAAGAGTCATAAGTTATTAAAAATGATTAATAAGTTGATATGAAAGATTAACAATGGGTTGTCAGTGCAAGTCAAGTACAGCAAGATAAGGGTAGCTCCCTTGGTTATGGTTTGATCACCCACTGACTCGTACAAGGCCATATTATTTGCTCGACATACCCTAAGAACTAAAAGCACTTAAAGCCACCCTGATTTCTAATAATAAATCAAGATAAAAAAGCATGGTTAAGTCAAGTCAAGTTATTGCCATGATTTTCAAGTGTGCTATGATTCCAAGTTTACTAAGTATCATTTGATTTTCTCATGATTCATGATTATCTTTCTATTCTTATTCTTCTTATGATCTATGTTGTTACCATGTTATCATTTTCAAGTTCAAGTTAAGCACGATTATTTACTTTTGATTATTCTATTCATATCATGCATTGTATATCACGTGGTTCCCCACTAGACTGTAAAGTTTACGGGAGGACCTTCTCCCATGTGTCTGATTTTCATAGGACCAGGTCAGTGACGAGGTGGAGTAGGTGTGTGGTGACGAAGCTCTGACGGCAAGACAACACATGAACCATAGAGCTTTTAGATTGTCTATTAGTTTTTCTTTACTTTTCGCATTATAGATTCATGATGTAAAATTTTATTTTAATTATTAGAAATGATATAGCCACTTTTAGACTTCCGCAATTAAAGTTATCATTTTTCTTTATTTTTTTATTATACTTTCTTTCGCTGACGTGTCTCGATTCTTGATTGAGATATGATCAATATTATAGTCAAAATTATAGCATGTCGTAACGTCTCCAGATTGGTCCCACGTGACGGGGTCGATTTGGGGACGTTACAAAAAGTATAAGCTTAATATTTTAAATAGAAATTAATGAGTTAATTAACAATCCGAATGAGTAATCAGAATGTGGCATCTTTTTTTTTTTGGTAGTGACAGAATGTGGCACTTTTTTTCTTTTCTATGTTGATATGAGTTTCTGAGAAATTTTCGGTGTTCAACATTATTAATATTTGACTAATTTAAAGTTAAAAAATAGAGTAGCAAAGTTTAATTTTTTATCCAATAAAAATTTCAAAATTCGAGTCTAAAATTATTAACATTCTAAAACTTGAACAACGCTTATAACTCAGCTATGCGCCAATAACCGTCGAATAGAATGTGGCACTTTGTTCGTAAGTGTATCGCGTTTAGAACGTGACATACACTGGTGGCAACGTCTACTAGTTGACTTGAGGTCAATGTGCATGGTGGCATAGTGATCGACTACCGAGGTTTGGGGGTGATTCATGATTGGGAAAGGTGCATGGAAGAGGAGAAATGGAGAGTACAAAGACAATAGACATAAATAGTATAGTATTCTAAGTGTGAATTATGAAACGAAACGAAATTCCTTAATTATTAGAGAAAAAATATTTCGATAAATTTTTATTTAACATGATTCTAAAAGCTGAACGTGATATTATTAATATTTCACGATTCTATAATACAATTTCGTTATTTGTTGACGATAGTTGGTTAAATGAAATTTCTTTTTGTTCTTAAATGCATCTTTCTTCGCATTATGCCCCCTCCCCCCGTGAAAAAAAGGGAATATGCAACTTGTAATTGTTATGCATTTTAACGTTAGAAATCTCCAATCTAAATTAGCTTATTCTCACATAAAATCAAGAATAATCAGGAACATTTGCCATTAATTTTTTTATGAACAAAAAAAACTTATTTTTTGAATCCTAATTGGAAGCAATAAAATATAAGTGCATTAATAAGACAATTAAAGTGTATAGCTTCATAATTAACGTTTAACAAAAAGAAAATTTGAATTTCGATTTCTAGAGAAAAGATCAAAGAGACCTTTCTCACTCCTATCTAATTCCATAAATGAGATGCGCATATATGATTTATAAAATAAAACGTGATGACCTTGATTTATAGCCATGAGTTCTTTTTTTTTTTTTACCATATAAAACGTAAATCCGTCAACAAATGTTTATCACATTAATAAACTCGTGAGGCTTTGTAACCGAAAACATTGTGATGCCTAAATTATTAATAATACTTAATGTTAGAAGAAAAGTAAAAAAACCAAAACAAAGATAAATTCATACGGCTCTCGGATTAATGTATTTTTGTATCTTTTATTTATAAATTTAACGATACTTTTGAGGGTTGACTGAAACGCTTTGACCAATTGACCACATGAATAAAATAAAGTAAGTGGATTGGCTTGGCTCGGTTGAGGCAATTCTTAGTTTCCAAATAATTAATCCGCGTGGTTTGCATGTTTGGTCATCAGCTCAATAGTTAGTTCAAGATTCTAAAAAGTCTTTTTTAATTAAAAATTGGGCAATTCCTTAATCTACTTCTTATAGGTACAATAAAAACTTAAAATCTGAAAACACTATCGGATTGACAAAATTAAATAAATAAAATTTGTTATATTCTAAGCACCAAAAATGAAGGGGGAATGAATCGACGTTTAATCAATAAAATCATTGCAAATCAAGTGCGGATAATAAAATAGATTCGAAAATTTTAAAAAGTTTTTTAGGAGTAGGCACATAAAGACGGAGGTAGGATAAATTTTTGAGGAGGGGCTAATATATTTTATCTTTTGTAATAAATAATATATATATTCTATAGGGAAGCTAGAAAGTGGGGGCACCCCTAGTCATCCCTAACTTTGTCTCTTATAGACGCACCTCGTGTCATAATGGACTTCAGTACTCAAATTATCTTTTGCAACTATCTATATATATATATATATATATATATATATATATATATATAAATAAAGATAAAGATAAAAACATGGAGTACGAGACATATATATCTTAGATATAAGTGACGTATTATTATGATGACATATGTCATTTATTAATAATATTTAAATTAATCATACTTATAATTTATAATACTAAGTATCCTAGATGAATTTAAATGAATTCTAACAATAATACTATCCACACGTGTATATATTATAAAATTAACCAATCGTATATAATAGTATTAATAATATCAAGATATATCCTAATAATGCTACTAAGATATATCCTATCCCAATAATTTTATCCATGACGACCACAGGGAAGCAGCACGTCCGAGACCAACAAGGAGTATTATTTTGATTCTAACTAGGATTCTATCTAATTAAATAAAAATATTTTAGTATCTTTTAAATTTAGTCTTCTTTTGAGAAGAAAAATATATTATAATAATTTTTTTGGGATATTTTTACAGAAAATAAAAAAAATCTTATAACAATCTATAAAGTTTGTCAAATAATGTAATAATATTTGTAGGAACAAAAATTAACATTATCAATTTGAGTGCAATTAAGATGAATATTACCTTTCTAAAAGATAATGGACAAATATAATAAAATTTAATATTTTTAATAAAAAAAATAAAATTTGATATATTTTAAAAAAATTATCTGACTAAGAGATTAATATAATTTTACCACCAAAGTCTTCCGTGACACATTATCAAGTAATTTATGTTGGAATATCTAAGTAAAAGTTTAGATTTAATACTATATTTCTAATCCTAATACGTAACAATCTATTAATCATAATCCTAATCCAAATAGTACTAATGTCACGTATCCTAACCTATATTACAAATTAATCCTAATAGAAGACAATAATGTAATCCATATTACGATTTGTATAGCATAAAAAATATAATTAACATAAATATTGTTCCTTTTTTTAAAGATAATGTATTAATAAAGGAAGAATAAGTAAAATGTTAGATAAATTAACTGATAATAGCCAATTAATTTTTCAAGATTACTTGGATATTAATATTTAAATTAAATTAATAACTTAACTATATGAAATTTTATTCCTAAAAGTATATTAAGACTAATGATATTTAAATTAATCATCTCAACTTATTTTCTATTCTAATCTTGATCGCATATATATTATTTTTTTAACATTTAATGATACTATAAATTAAAAGATAAAAGTCTTAACAATATCAAATAAGAAAAAAGTTTAAGATAAACTAGATAACAATTATTATTTTCAAAATTTAGTAAAGAAGAATAAGTAAAAGTTAGATAAATTAGCTGATAATAACTAATTAAGTTTTCCATATTATAATAAAAATATAACTAAGAACTCTAATCAAGCACAAACAATGCAAAATAATTATTCTTGGAATTTATTGATGAATAGGTCAAGTTATCCAGAACACCCACTTGATTTTGATAATCAAGTTAACCGAGTTATATTTTAAATTTAATGATAAAATATATTTGTCTACCTAAATATAATGATAAAATATTATTTTCTGCCTATTTAGGTAAAGTGAGATTAATCTAATTACACCGTGGAATTTTAAATTTTACTTCTAATTTATTTTTCATATTATGTCAATATTTTTTAGCAAAGTAACCTCACTCATTTAACACTTTTGCATGTTAAAAAAATATTTCAATAATTTTTTAAAAATATTAAATTATATATATATATATATATATATATATATATATAGAGAGAGAGAGAGAGAGAGAGAGAGAGAGAGAGAGAGAGAGAGAGAGAGAGAGAGAGAGAGAGAGAGAGAGAGAGAGAGAGAGACTTAAGTTAGAATATCATGACAACACAGGTCAAGTTATAAATTTTAAGTAATTTAAAAAAAATCTCAAAATTAAAACTAATCTTACAAAGTTTGTTAAATAAGATAATAATATATGGGGCTGAAATGTTTAAATTGAATAAGATAATAATATAAGATAAAGCCAACGTATGATTTAAGTTGTATATAATATATTAAATACTGATAAACTATTTGTTTTAAAAAAGAAAATAATTGTTTTAAATTTACTCAAACTAAGAGTCCTAATCTATTTAAAATTTTAATCATAATCCTAATATATACTAGACGTGTCATCTAATAAAATCAATATTAAAATTAAAACATATGATTTAAGTTGTACATAAATTTAAATATATTAAATTCTCCAAGACTGTGTGTTTTAAAAAAAATAAAATAATTGTTTTAAGTTTACTTGAACTAAGAGTCCTAATCTATTTAAATTTTAATCATATCATCTAATAAATTAACATTCAAATTTAAAAATTTAAAATATTTAAAATCCTAATGTATATAATATTAGATAAGGTCTATATCATAGGATTCTATATATATACTCACATACAAAAAATTCCAAAAATTATTCATCTATGCATAAACTCACAGACAAAAGATTGTAGTTCCCAAAAAATTAGATAAGATCCTACATTATTTTAAATGCATCTATAACATGTAAAAGATAAATTAAATATAATAATCCTAATAAAATATCTATATACAGTATATTTGCTCAAATAAAACTCTTAAGTTCACTAGTTACTTTTATCCTTATATTTAATACCAACAATATTTCAGAATTAATAAATATATGATAAAAAAAATATTTTTACTTTGAGTATAAATACGAGTTTTGGTAGGATAAAATAAAAAAAATTAATTTGAGTAGTAATAGGAGGTCCAGAAATTTATTCCATTTTTTAATATTTTGAATTATTTAAATTTAAGTAGAAATAGGAGCTTTGCAAATTAAGTGAGACTTTTTTTAAAAAAGGCAAAGTTAATTTGAGTGGAGATTTCGGCAGGATTAACTCAAAATAGATGTATAAACTTGTGACAAGTTGTTATGCCATGACCGCCATCTAATAAAAACTTAATTTTAAATTATTAATAATCCTAATTTATTCCAACATAATAATAATAATAATAATAATAATAATAATAATAATAATAATAATAATAATAATAATAATAATAATAATAATAATAATAATAATAATAATAAGTATCCTGATCTTTTTTAACTTATTAATATACATAAATATTTAAACGGTTAATATGTATACAAGTTAGTTTTATCCTAACATTTTACAATAACAACATTTAATATTAAATTTTACTTTCAATTTATTTTTAATATCATGACAATATTGTTTTAGCATTTGACTCAACATTTAGCACTTTTGGATGTTAAAAGAATTCTTTCAATATTTAAAAATTATGATATCATAATTATATAATGATTAATTTTTATGATATTTGTGCATCGCTCGGGATTTATAGCTAGTTAAGATAATAAGAGAGGAGGAGAGAAGAAAATATATGCAAATAAGATGTCAAATGTTCTAATACTAAAAAATAATTTCCCTTTCAAATTTTGTGCTCTTCTGTAGCATGGACATTTAGACGTTCAAAGTGTGTATGGTAGAATCCCTAAAGCTTCTAAATCCCAAAATTAGTCATTTTGAAAAAAAAAAAAATTGAATGTCCAAATATTTTTTCTGAATGTCCAGATTCTTTTTAATTAGTCCTTATGGTCATTAGATCTATCAAGGAATTTTCAAACATTCAAACATTACGATCAAACATTTGATTTGATTTGATTTGATTTTATTTTTTGCAAAATGCTATCTATTCAAAACTTTCAGATGTTCGAAGTTGAGATTCTAACATCCACACTTTTTGATCCAATCAGATAATGTATGTTGGCAACGGGTAAATATACATTATAATATTTTATATGGTTATTCAAATGAGATTATTTCTTTTATTCTACTATAAGTTAAGAGAATTATCTACAATTTTAATAGTCAACTCCTAACCAAATTCTAATGTGAACATAGCTAAATATTAATTGGTAGTTAAACATATCAAATATTCATTTCAAATTGCACTTTTCTTATTTGCACCATTTTAAACATAGTTTTTTTACGTAGTTGTATAAATGAGATGATTCTTAATTTTACAAAAATATAAGAGAATCATATACATATTCACTTTCTAATATAATCCCGTGATAATATAGACAAATATTAACTAGAAGTTAGGTTTATTAAATTATCTGTTCTAGATTGAGCATTTTTACTACGTGAAAATTGATAACCATAAATATTTTATATTTATATTATCAAAATATAATTAATCAAAGTATAAAGGTTAGATTCCAACAATCGTGTGATGTTTTACTATAACAAATAAAAATATAAAATATATGAAAATATGGAAGGAACAAATTTACGATCATAAGTTTATGCATAAATTATAATGACTGACAGACAGATCCAAAGCATAAATAAGCTTTATATCGAAATAATGTCAAAAATTTACTTTTTATGTTCAAAATGATATTGTTTATCATATTCTTGAAATAATTTAAGAAAATAGACGCGCATAATGTTCAAAACCACAAAAAAGCCTCATGATGTATGCAAAACATATATAAATATGCATGCATATTTTAATCAAATAAAACAATAGTATGACGTATGACTATGTAAAGTGCATGTGTAATGGTCATTTTGGACTATGTCCACTTTCATGTTGAATACCTTTGCACGAACCAATCTATTAGCGCCACCATAGCAATTTTACTATCTTTGTGGTGGGCAATCATGAAAAAAGTCCACAATATATTTAGAGAGCATCTTCATGTTGTTCAGGTTGTGCAGCTTATGTCAGTAGTTGGCTTTATTATTGTTGTAGGGGTGGTTGTTGTTGCTATTGCAATTGTATGACCTGAGATGGTTATTTAAGAGCTTGTTCTCACTCTACTTTTATCCATCATCCCTCTTGGATTTTTTTTTTGCTCATGATGTTATCCATTTGCCTTGACCGTCCAAGACTTATATTAGTACTCAAAGTTTACTTCCATGCAAGTGGCTAATTGGACAACTTTATCCTGAACATTACAATACCCCATGAGGATTTTAGTCATTGGGTATAAGTCATCAACGAAATGATCCACTCTTTTCTTATCACTCATAACCAAGGTACAATATCTTTACAACTGAATGAACTTCGGGTGCATTTGAAAGAATGATGGGAACGATGCTTTCTATAAAAGAGTGACTCACTTTATACCATTAAATGTTGGTGAAGAAAAGTAAACCTCATAAATTTTAGTTCAGCACAACTATTTTTTGTGTTTTTTCCAACATCACCCAAAATGGTTACCTTTTCAACAAGGCAACACCAAACAATATTCAACTATAGACATTGATTAACAATGAAACCATCAATATACCAAAGCGTAGCATGCTCATAATACTTCCTTGAAGTCCTATAAAGGATTTTTTTTTCTAGTTGACAAATTTGATGGCATGAGCTGTGTTCCACCAATCCATTACCATCTCAGTTAGTAGATGAGTGGCATATAAAACATTGTGGCTTTCTCTACATTGCATAAGTCATGCTTCATGAAGTCAATCCATCTTTCCATATTATAGAAATCAAACAATGTTGACAAACCTTGACGATTAAGTGTAAGAAAAATTTGAATGATATCCGAAGATTTTCTTAGTTGCAACTCTACTCGTGGGTTGACAATCGCTTAAGGTGGTGCCTTTGGTTTCTTTCTTACCAGGCTAACTTTATTTTCCAACCAACATTCTGATTCAGTTCTTATTCAGCAACCTTTTGGCCATGGCAAATATGTGCATGTCATAGAGGAATATTTATTTACGTTCAATACCATGCATTAAAAATCAATATAAACCACAAAGATTTTGATGACTTAAAGTAACGTTATTTTAGATGGCATGATGTTGCTCAATATTGCTTGTCATGCTTTCCACATGGCCTTTATTTATTTTATGATGTGAAGAAACACCTAACTTTTAAATCTAATATCAACGATAATATCTCCAAAAACATCATCATGCTACAAAGTACTCCGGCCTTGTTTGGATAATGAATCATCAAGGGGAAGGAAGGAAAATGAGAGGGAACAAAATAGAGGGAAGAGATTTAAATTTTTTTCCTCCTCTATGCTCCAAATTGGGATTGAAAAAATCAGCACAAATGAAAGAGAATGGAAAATCCATTCCTCTCGGTTCTCTCTCTCTTAAAGTTTTATCCAAACTAGGGATAATATTCCCTTCTCCCTCTTTTTATCTTAGGCACATTTAGAGAGACATTACCTAGATGAACCATACTATAACTTTAACTTATATACCAATTTTCAATGTAAGAATTAAAATTCACTAATTGTGAAAACATATTACACCATGCTTTTAAAATAATAAACTCAACAACTGTTATAATTTAACTATGAAATTAAATGACAATATATAATCCTAAACTCATACGCAATGCAAAGTCATCATGAGCATATGCTATAATTCGCACCACCAACTATACCTAAAAATATCAATCATTTGCAAGATCCAAATATAAAGAAATGAAATTCTCATAGGCTATCACACTCAATATATAATGCAATAGAATTTAGGATTGTGTGGATCCTAACACCATATGGACTGTCATTGCTCTATGGATTAATAATAGTCTTAAACTCATTTTAAAAAGTGTTTATTAAGTATCACTAGTGATTGTGGACCCATTTTGAATCCATACATCTTTTAAATCATACAATAATAATGAACATAAAATTCAAAATGGAATAAATAATATATAACAATGATTAATAATCAATTAATTAATAATCAATGCTAGAGCATAATAATGATCAATAATCACTAATCAATGTCAATGTACATGTTGATAATAAATGTAACAATAATCAATAATTAATATAAATTTGATAAAGATCTATGCATTGTCGATATAATTTTTTTGTTTACATTTAAATACTGTTTAATGTGTAATTTGGATTCAATAGTCAGATTGCAAGTGCTTCTTATTCCATCCATCATTAAAATTTCTTGTCGATGGATGAACCCTTATTTTATTTTCAATTATGAATGATAAATTAAGCTAATGACATATGTCTTATTTTTTTTATATGAATATAAACTTTTGGATTATTTCTTTAAGCATTTCCTAACTATCGTGATTTTTCGCATCTAACCCTAAAGTATGAATTCACCTTACGATATTTCATATTTTTCACTTTAGTCCTTTCGTCTAATTCTATTAACTTTTTTTGTTACTTTTGCTTTTTCTAATTCATGAAAAATTTAAAATGCCATTCCTCGAACTTTTCTCATTTTTAATATTAAAAATAGTATAAAAATTAAAAATATATAAAAACTACCGAAGGGAGGGCATTAATATATAATAATAAATTGGAAAATTATATTTTTAGCTTTTTATATTATGTTAACATTAAAAAAAAGAAAACTTCGTGGAAAGATATTTTAGTCTTTTTATAAATGGAAAATAGTAAATATAACATAAAAATTAACGGAATGAGACAAAAGAACCAAAATGAAAAATGCAAAAAAAATTAAGAATATCGTAAGGTAAGTTCTCGCTATAGTTTAGGAGAGATAGGAAATAATCTTAAATTTTTTTTACCATTTTTTCGGCATCACGAAATATAAGAAATATCAAAAAGCTTACTCACTTTCTTTCAAGACAACTAATGTATAAGATTGTTAGACAAGCTTCTCAACAAGAAAAGGTTAAAAGAAGGCAATGTTCACTATAATATTCTTTGAAAATTGTGTCGACGGAAAATTATCATTCTTTTTCCATTTGTCTAGAAAAAGATCGAAAATTTCGTTCGACTAAGAAAACAATTTGTAAGACTCATTTATTACTTAGTGGCAGAACTCGTGGATCGTATCTAGCGTTGGTCTCCATTGCCTCCGCCGGCTGCGACGGCAGGCCGCGGCTCCCTGAGTGACCAAACTCGTCGACACTTCCATCTTGCGCACTTCCTCGTCTACTTCGCCGTCATCGCCGGCTGCTTCAGGGAACACCCGCCGACCGATCAACGCCTGCAGCTGCGGCTGCTGCTGCTTCTTCTTCGTCGTCTCCTTATTATCACTCTTCTTTCTCCCCAGTGCTTCGAGCACGACGTCCATCTGCCAGTCGGTGAGCCGGGACCCCTTCCTTCCAGCTCCCGCTGGCAGCAACAGGTACGCCTCGCCGGCTCGCAGCTCCTCCTCGGCGAGCAATATCCCCGAAACCCGCCGTGTCCGCGCCAGCTCCTCGGCGCGCGCCACCACGTGGCCGAACGCCTCCAGCATGATCTCCGCCGCCGTGACGGGAACCTCGACTTCCCGCCCCGCGCTGCCGTCGGGTCCGAAGACCAACGCCGTGCCCGCCGCGGGCCTGGCGCCGCTGTTCGCCGCGAAGCAAGAACGCCCGTTCCCCATAGATATCGAAGCCCCGAAGTAGTCTTACGATTAACAGGCTCAGGTAGCAGCTCCTCTTTGAGGATTAGTAGCTGCTAGCAGAAGCTTACTTTAACTACTTGTAGACTTCCCTCCATGGAGCAAATATATAGGGAGCGGAAGGTGGAAGTGTACTAGTCTGATGTATTGCCACCGCGTGGTACCCAATATCCACTACTACTACTACTAATATTATTATTAGAATTATAATACAACAACAATAACAAAGTCTTATCCCACTAGGTGGGGTCGGCTACATGGATCATACGACGCTATTCCGCTCTATTAGTAATCAAACCAAATATATTCGTTGATCCATGTTCATAAGATTCGACATGATTTTATGCTGGCTGTCGGGGCCTAACACAACCCTCCTCCTTTATCCGAGTTTGGGACCGGCTATAAAATATAGGCGGAGTTATTAGAATTATAATAATAATAATAATAATTATTATTATTATTATTATGGGAAAAATATTTCTATTAAGTTATTTCTGTTTGGTAAAAGTTTATTGGTATATTTGAGATGAAATTGAAGTAGTTGGGATATTTTGCTCTCACTGCAGATTAATGAAAGAATTGAACCTCGTAACTGTGTCGTCTTTAGTATATATTCTTTCTCATATATATATATATATATATATAATCATCTCGTTCCTAAGTAAATTTGTAGTCTATGCCGCGCTTAATTACTTAGAACATAACTGTTTGGTGTCATTATTGCGTTTAGAATGTGTTACACACGCGTAGTGTTCTCTTATGCAGATGTTTAGAGAGTCAGCAACCAGCCAGAGGTAAAACGTGGCGGTACATAACCACACACGGTAGCAGTCAACGAGTGACTTGTCTTTGGCCCACTTTTCCAAAACAACAAACTGGATCTATAGTTTTTTCTTATTAATTTTTAGATATTTGGCCTTCTCTTATGGAAAAGGAAATGGTTAGTTGTTGGGAATAATGCATCCGACGAAGTAAAAATATAAAAAAGAAGATAAATACAATGATTTAACGTGATAAATTTTTTTTTATCAGTATCAACAAGAGAAAAATATTCACGGAGATTATCATAAGAAAACATTTTACTATAAGCAATATTTGTACCTCAGGAGCAAAAGCCCTTGTAGCTTGGGTCTTTTGTTTCTACCAAATATCCTTATTTTTTTCTTTTATAATTTTAAATACATGATACATATTCACAAGGAAATCAAAATAAAGAAAAGAAATAGAAAGTATGATTATCGCGATAAGTCTAATTGCTAGTGGGAAAGCTGTAAAAAAAGATTAAATTTTTATGTTATTGTAGTTTATGTTGGGAAAAGAACAGATAAATTGCATGAATCGTTCTCCAATTTTATGTTATTCTCGAACTTTATTTTTTTTTGCACGGATCGTCGTCTTGATCAGTAATAACTAATTTTTTATTATATTACTGACATGACATAGTAAAAAATTTAAAATATTATAAAATTAATATAAACTATTATATAAAAAATAAAAATAAAAAATCGTGTGTGAGGAGCGCCAACGAGAAAGAAGAGTGGGGTGGGGGAGGGGGCGATGCCCCCTGAGCAAGTTCACCGACGAGGCGAGGTCGCAAAGGGGGTCGTTGCCCCCATTTTTCTTCCTCGCGCATGGTGACGAAGAGGGGGGGGGGGGGGGGGGGGGGGCGACTGTGCGAGTTCGTCAGCAGGGCGAGCTTGCATAGGGGGAACGACCCCCGGGCCATCGCCCCCTTGCGCGAGCTCGCACCCCCCCTCCCTCTTCCTCGTGCGTGGCGAGGAAGAGAGGGGGGCCGAGCTTGTCGATGGGGGCGTCGGGCTCCTTTGCGAGCTCGCTGGCAGGCAAGCTCGCACAGGGGCATCGACCGCCCACTTGGCTTGCACAGGCGCCCAGCTGCTTTTTTAATTATGTTTTGTAATAATTTTTTATTAATTTTATTGTATCACGTCAGCAACCTAAGTTGAAAATTGTCTATTATCGATCAAGTGGACGAAACATATAAGAAAATTAAAATTAGAATACAATATAGTTACAAATTGAATGTGGAAGACTGAATAGTTACAACACTTTAAAGACGATTGGTGTAATTTACCTAAAAAAAAAGGTAGAACTAATTTGTGAAATTATCCTTTTTTTTCTTTTTTGATGTGCAAATTTAAATAGGATGATGGTAATAATATAAGTAATTAAATGAATATTTACGTAGAAATTTTTTTAATGTCATTGAAAAAATTATGTAAATGAATAGTAAATATTTCATCACGAGTATTTTATAAAATTTCTTCTCTGATAGTATAATAATAATAATAATAATATCAACAGTTAATTATGAATGTCACGAGAGAAGGTCGCTGAAAATTATTATCTAAAATTTCGTTGAGAATAGATAAGAAATTTCGTTGAAAATAGATAAGAAATTAGAAATATAATCTCTCTCTCCCCCTCTCTATGGACGAGCATGGCTGCATAAAGAAGTTGTTTCTTCCCGTTTGATGACTTCGTTAGATGACACACAGCTTCAAGGGCTGATCTTGTAACGCCCCCCAAAATCGCACCTCCTGCCACGTAGGCGGTCAGATTGACCCTGGAAGCGCTACATTGCCTATTGCACTACTGACCTTGACCATTCAACAAAATAGCTTACGTGGTATAAATATTAAAATAATAAATATAATAGAGAACCTTAAATGCGGAAGAGTAGTCGAAATGTCATGATGAAGGACTTTAATGCGGAAGTTCATGATGTTTCTTAATATAGGAAATATGCGGAAACATAATAAGACTGATCGGGAAGTTCTATGAGCGGAAGTAACATGATGTTTCTGAACTATTACAAAAATTAAAAGATATGTGGCAAGAAAGCTGGAAGTAGAAGTATCAGTCATGTGCAGCGTTCTTCAAGCTCTGTGCCCTCCACCACCTCATCAGTTGACATTCTCACATGCAAAATCCCAATGCAGGAGAATAGAATGCCCATGAGCAAAGATGCCCAGTACAATAGCGATAGACGATGAAATAAGGATCAATGATAAATTATGAATCAATGTATCAATCTCTGACAATATCAATGTCTATGTTTTATTCTTTACTATATCATGTGCTTTGCTTTACACTACTCTATTTTACATTGCTTTACTTTACTATGCTCTGCTTTGCATTGCTTTACATTACACTATTTTACTTTACAATACTCTGTCTTGCATTGCTTTACTTTACATTGCTTTGCTGTGAGTTGTACTACGTCTTTTACATTACTATGATATCCTTAAAGTTTATTGTCCTATGCGAGCTCGACTTTATTAGTTAGGATGCCATATGTGCCTCTCTGAATCTCTGATGCCAGTAAGCCTATAAAGGGAAGAGGGGTGGGTGTTACTACCTCACCCAGTACGGAAGATAGGAGAAAGAATTTCTACAATCTAGGAACAGTGGTCGGTTAATAGACCTGTAGGTTCACTGTCTCCTCAGCTAGCTACATGTCCCTCTGACATAATACTTTAATCTTTAAGGGAAGATGTGTGACCATAGCATCACCCTTCATTCAAGATGTAGGTGGGAGAAGACCTGAAATCCTAGGAATAGTGGTCATTTAAGACAATAGCTTCGCTGCTCCCTCAGCTATTTATCACTCCTCTACTTTAATCTCTAATTTTTGCTTTAACTTTGGAGCGGCACATAGCAATCTCACGTCTTTGTCCTTGCTTTATTTGTCTTTAGTCATCGTGAACCTATGATTAGGATCCAACGGCACGTTGGTCTTTGTTCAATAGGACGCAGCCAGTGTAGATGAACTGGTCAGAGTCTCAGTTATGTTTGGGAGTGGTTCAGTTCGATTAAATCAAATCAATGAGTCTTTGTTGAACTGGTGGACCGGTTGACCGTTCGTTGGAATCGGTCGACCGGTCCTCTGGGATCGATCGTCTGAGTTCTAGTTGGACGTCTATGGATCGGTCGACCGTCCTAGTGTAGATCGATCGTTTGTTAGGCCATGAAGATGCGCACTGCGCATCGGATCGGTCGACCATCTCTGGGACCGATCGACCGATCGTAAGGTCAGATCTATCCATCAACATATAGATCGGTCGACCGCCATGGTGAGGTCGATCGACCGATAAGGAAGAGCTCGTATGAGTTCTGTACACAGACTGGTCGATCACTCTCTGGAATCGGTCGACCGGTCCCTGCGATAAAATAGGGCCATCGGACTTTATCTTCAATTCTGGCGGTTCTCTGGCCATAATTACATCACGACATGAATAAGAAAAACATAGATAACAATCTCAGGATTATAATGAACATTTACAAACATCAAACGATCACTATTTCTTCGTCTAGAGATTTAAGACGCTAAGGGTACCTTTGTTTCCGTTCAAATGAGTTCGCTGGTCATTTTCTCGTCGTCCATCGGCCGTCGACGGTCCCTAACTGCTGGAAAAGGGTCGCTTGGTCCTTGCGTGCATGAGGGAGGGTCGAGGTGCGTCAAGGATCGTCGTTGGCTCACGTACGTGCGTGCTCTGCCTCGTTCGTTTGCTCGATATCACTGTGGTCGTCGGTCGCCGGTCGAGAGGAAGAAGAAGGAGGCACGAGAGAAGGTCGGCCGAGGGTCCAAGGGGTCGCAAGGGCGCCCCCTTGGCCCCTTATATACACCCCGGCCGACCAAGGGTCGGCCGGAGGCGAAACGATTGAGAGGTCAGGGGAGGTGATGCCTCCCCTGTCGACCGTTCGTTTCATTTCTCTTTATTCCTTTTTAAATATGATACGTCACAGATCTCCTCCTATAATTGCACGAGACAACTTTGCTTCGAATTGGACTCCTTGAATTCGTCTCGGACGTTTTCTTCTTTTTCTTTCTTTTTTTTCCTTCCTATATATGATTGTTACTGCTATTATTTTCCTTACTTGTGAATAGACCCAACAATTTAATTTGTTGAATAAAAAATTATCATGTTTTAGATTTTTTATTCGATATAATCTAATTTTTTATTGTACAAAAAAATTAATATTCAAATTTCTTTTCATATTAAACCTAGTAAGATATGTTCCATGTGATAGTGAAAATTTTCCAAAACATATTAAATTTAGTGTGGTGATTTCATATTGATGAAATGTACACTATATTATTTGCATACAAATTAATTAAATATATAATTGAGTACAACATTTTTCTTAAAAATAACTCATTATTAATTTCACCATTATAAATATCTATCATCGATATTTATTCTACATTATTTGTTAAAATATTAACTTTCTTCTATCGTATACTTGAAAATAATAATTGTTAAGGACTCTCAAATTATGTATTTTTTTCATTCATTTTATATTTTATATTTTTAGTACAACAATATTAACTATATGTTGAACATTCACTTTTTAATGAAATTACCTTAGCTGTAATACTTATTTTTTTCTAATAATTATATCATAATGTTAAATATGATGAAGAAAATGAAATATGATATATTTCTATCAATAAAAGAGTGTGGTAATGAACTCTTCTGTTAATGCCTCCATTTTTAGATCTTCACTTTATCTAAATGAAGTGTTTTATGATCTTGCCTTGCTTTGAAAATTTATTTTCTATGAATGTCATATTTTTAATCTTGATTTCTGTGATAGTTTTATCATCGATTTCTCCTATTAATACATAGCTTTTAGATGTTTCAGGATATTTGATAAAGATACACTTAATACTTATAGAATCTAACTTTTCTACTTATGGGAGATATCAAGAACATAAACTGTGCATCCCATGAACACAAGTAACTTAGTTTAGGTTTACGACCAGTCCAAAGTCCATAGAGAGTGAAATAGACAAACTTTGATGATGCATGATTTAGTATATAATTGACAATCATTATTGCATCACCTCAATATAAAATCGGGAGATTCGTTTGTGTTATCCTTTTCGCAAAAATATTTTGCTATTAAGTTCTTGAAATCATTATTTGTCTAGCTATTTCCTTCAAATTATATAAACTTTTGCATCTCACATACCTCAAACTATGATAGCAACTTCATTTTTCCAACAATATTAGTTCTCAAAGCTTACCAAGAATGATAACCCGACAGATGAGCAACACTTAGGGGTGTTCACGGGTCGGGCCGGGTCAAGCTGTCCATGGGGGCCAAATCCGACCCAACCCGACCCGGTTCGAGTCAAATCAGGTCGGGTCAGGTGGTTGGATTATCCGACCATCCAATTTTCTTTTTTTAAAAACTTTTTCTTACTGATTATATATTTTTAATATAAAAATATGATTTAATATTTATTTTAAAGCACAAAATAAGTTTTGTAACTATTTACATATTATTTCTGAATTAAAACATTTTATTTTATTTTTAAAATTTTTTAAAGCAAATATAGGCCTAGATTTAAGTAAAAAATAGAAAAAAATAAAAAAATAAAAAAATGGGTCATCAGGTCGGGTCGGGTCGACTCGGGTTGGATTTTTTTCAAACCGTACCCGACCCGACCATGGGTCGGGTTGGGGTCGGGTTCGTCCCGACCACCAACCCGACCCGACCCGAACTAGGTCGGGTCGGGTCGGATCGTCTGGTTCACCTGACCCGGTGAACACCCCAAGCAACACCTAAACACTCCAAATCTTTGCTACATTGTAACTTGTTGAGCCATGGAAGGGTGTAGAAAATTTGCATGTCATGAATGATATGCCTCTGGACATAAAACATGGAGGTCATTATTCTATACATTTACCCTCAGCAATTTTCACTTACAAAATATTCTGCATGTGCCTTCATTAACGAAATTACTTTTGTTAGTGTGCCAATTTGCTAATAATAATTATTATTATTTCTTTGAGTTTTATTCTACTTATTTTGTCACCGAGAATAAAAAAACACTTCATGCACTTCTTCAAAGAATAATTAAAGGTGGTCTCTTTAATTTGTTGTCTTCTTCCACTCGACTAGTCACCTTCATTAGTTCCACATCTCCTAATGTTTGGCATGCACACATTGGCTATCTTTAGCCTTGCACTCTTAGGATAGACCCCCCTTAACAACATGGGCTTCCTTGGAGCTCCCTTCTTCAAACATAAGTGTTCTTCCTCCGGCCAATGCTAGTCCAATAAGCTTCACCTTCCACCAATTGGCCATACAAGAATTGCACCATTCCAACTTTTGTTCGTTGATGTGTGGGGTCAATCATGTCATGCTTCTTTTCCTAGCCATCTATATTTTGTTCTTAACATCAACTACTACACTAGACTCACTTGGAATTCTCCTTTCAAGAAAAATTTTAATGCGTTTACTTTGTTTTTTGTCTTTTATGTAATGCTTGAACACCAATTTGAAAATAAATTGTCACGCTTGCAAACGGACAAAGGTAGAAAATTCTTAATCATGGACACCTACCTTCATAAGCATGGCACCATTCATCACCTAAAGTGTGCTCATACACATGAATAAAAAGTCACTACTGAGCGTAGGATCCTCCATGTTGTTAACACTTCTAAGATGTGTTTCACTAGCCCATCTCTTTTGGCATTATGCTACAAAGTCGGCAATAATCTTAATTAATCAACTCCCTAACACTTGTGCTTCAACGACTCACCATTTTTCACTTTATTTAAATGACAACTTTAGCTTCATCAAGTTCGAGTTTTTCAAATGCTTGGTATTTCCTCTAACTTGTCTATCGAACTAATGCAAATTCTCATCACAAGGTCATACCATGTGTCTTCCTTGGATATCCCTCAAACACCATTGGCTACCTTTGCCTAGTTGTCTTCATTGCTCAACATATCCAACTCTGTGTAACAATATGTTCCTTTTTGCCAATTCAAACAATCTCACATCACCTAAAGATATATCATCACTAACCCCTTGGCTTATTGTACACTTACCTCTCCGACCTCACATCATCCTTTCCCACTCACTCGACATCATCCAACCCATCCCCTTCCTACAAGCACTCTCCCACTCATTGTGCACTAACTCGGTTTTTCATGCTCACAAACTCTCAATTATAGACAACTTGCATATTTTGAGTCCCAACACACCAAGTAGAATAATCATTTGATCCTACATGTTACTCGACTCCAAGCAAAAAGCTCATTGGTGCTTGGCAATGGTGGAAGAATTTTTTGCCTTGATGTGCAATGGCACCTAGACACTAGTACCTTGAACACCCAATATGTGTGATGTAGTTACAAGTTGCTCTTTCAAACAAAGTTCCACGCCGATGGTACAATGGATTTACAAGACAAGACTCATAGTCAAGGGCTTTCATCAAATACCAAGCAACGCTTATCATGGAAGAATACTTGATATGTTCACCAAATACCAAGAATATTATCATCGATTATCAATTAGAATACAAAATTTTGTCAATCTTAATATTATATGGTTTATGTCTTAAGTATTGTCACTAAAAGAAAATGACGATTTTCAGAAAGAATATTTTTTTTATGACTTTTATTTCTTCACGGCCAAAAAAGTTATCCATAATGTGAGGAACACCAAATTCGTAGAGAAAAATATTACTGGTGATTGTTTCAAAAGATAAAATCCTTCACAATTTCTAATAGGTGGAAAATAATATATTGTAGCATAAATTATAACTAATATAAATAATATATTATATATAAATTTTGAATTTCTGAAATTTGGTATAACATATTATTTTCAAATTTTAGACGGATATTTTTCTTTGCACTATGCCATGAATTTAGAGTTCTATCACAAATTGAGAGAATAAAATTTATTATATATTATTAAATATAATTCAATATTTTAGAAGCTCAAGAGCTCTCGTCCTTGGTATAATATATTATTTTTAATTTGTGATAGATTTTGAATTCGTTACAATTTGCGAAAGAAAATATCTATCAAAATTTTGAAAATGATATACTATTAAATATATTTTATTATGTCAGAACCTCACATTCTCAAGGTGGTACAATATGTTTTGTTTAGATTTTCAATATTTTTTCCTTGGTTGCAAAGTATTTTAAATTTATTACAAATTGCATAGTCAATTAAAAATATCAAAAAGTATATTTTTGAATATTTTAAAATTTAGAAGCTTGAATCTTTGAGAACCAGCATAATATATTTCATTTTAAATGTACAACAAAATTTTCTTTATAATATGCAATGAATTTTGTATAAATGGCAAATCCCAAAAATTCTTATAGGTTCTACTCTCTATTCCCCAGTTAGCCGAGCCATTTGTAAGTCACTCGTGGCTCGGTCTATTTTTTTATCTAACTTGGTTTAGTCTATTATTAAAATAAGTTAGGTTAAAAAAAAAATCTTAAAGAGACTTAGTCGTTTAATAATTGGTCCAGCCTTATAGCTTATTAGGCCAAGATTTATTAATATATTATATTTTTTATATATAATTTTTTAAAAAAATAATTTTTTAAAATTTTTAATTTTTAATTTTTAATTCATTACTGCTATTTTTATTATATGTAAAAAAAAGAAAATTAGTGATGCCTCTTTTATTTAGTTCATTATTTTTAATAAATAAGATTTATTATATTTAACCTAGTATACTATCGGTTTGACACGCTAATAAGATAGGTTAGGCATTAAAAATTAATCAAATAAGTAGACTAAACTTATGTTCTTGACTTATTAGAGATTATAGGCCAAGCTTAAATATATTTATTTTGTAACAATCTTGACCTATTTAGGTGAAAGTCTACCTCGACCTAACTCGTATCCAACCCTCCCTGCCAACCCCTTGCTCTCTCTCGTCTCCTCTGCCTTAACTCTCTTCCTCGCTCCCCCCTTAGCTCTCCCTTCCCTCTCCTTTCTCTCTTCCCTCCCTCATTTCTCTCTTCTCCTCTCTCTAAATTTTAATTTTAGCTATTTAAACTATAGTTATAAATGAAATTTTAAAATAAATAAAAGTTGTGATTATTTAAGATAAATATTCTAATTAAATAACAATTATATTTATGCTAAAGAAAATGCAAACTTAATATTTAATTATTATTTATAAAATTAATATTTTTAAAAATATTTATCAACTTGTGATGAATTAAATGCAAAGGGTCAGTCATCCTTGGCAAATTGGGAAGGAAGACTTTTGTCAAAAAATGTGAAGGGCACGCCTCCCTTCCCAGTTTGCAAAGGATTTTTCCTTCAAAAGTTCTGAATGCTTTCTCCTTCGAAATTTTCAATGATTTGTTTTGTGAAAATTGCAAATGATCAATTATCTGCCACAAATTATGAATATATAGTGGTGTTTCCAATTTGTGATTATTATATTTGCGATGATTCAATTCTTCGAAATTGGTGACGAATATTAGAATCTGTCACAAATTTATTTCCGATAAGCGTTTATCAAATGAATGTAATCCATTAGAATTTGTCGCATGTAGAAATTTGTGATGAATTTCATGAGATTTGTGACGAAAAACTTTGCCGCAAATTGAGATTTTCTTTATAGTGTGTCCAAGTCTTCGGATGAATGGAGAGTTTAATAAGGATGACTTAAGTTTATTGGAGTAGGATGAGTTTAAAAAGTAAGCATATTTGGATATATTTTTTAAATTTTTAAATAAGGTTAAGTTGATAATTTTAAGCTCATTTATAATTTAAAATAAAATTCACCAAATTTATGATTTTTGAGGAGTTAAAAATATTTATACTAATTTTACTATTTTCTTCTTTTCAATTTAATTAAAAGTAAATGAAATCTACTTAAAGGTAACAAAGATATTTTGCTAATTTAACCTTTTTTAACCCATGCAATATGATGCATATTCAAAGAAAAATTAAATTAATTCATCCCATAAATTCATATTTAAATAGGATTTTATAAGGACACACCACCTCCCATTTTGTCGTCACTCTTTACCCCACCAATCTAACAATTTAGTCCATCAATTAAGGGCTAAACATATTTTAGAGAAGGTTTAGTAGGATGGGTTAGATTTAATTGAAATATGGTGAATTTAAATCGGACCGGACCGACCGATCCAAACGTTGATCGATCGATTGTCAACATGATTCATTTTGAAAGCAAAAACTGCATGGGCCTTTAGACCGGATTGAAGCGGTCAAAATTAAAAAAAAAATCGAAAGAAAGCGGATTGAATCACAATTTTAAAAATGGCCAGTTTAATCTTGAGTGCGACTGCGACCTCCCTGACCCTGACGATCGAGATGGAGTGGTCGATCCAAGCGAGCAACGACCATTGACGATCACATTGGTCAATGGAGGGCGAAGGCAGCTTGTTCTCCTCTGGTCGATAGAGTCATACGACTCCGATTAGAGGCGAGCAACGGTGACATATCGAGTCCATAATCGCCGGTGAGAAAAAGGAGAGGGAAAGAGGCATCCACTCTCCTCTTCCATTTATAATCACTCTTTTAGTTTTTTGCCCAAACTACCAAAGACCTATACTAATATTTTATGGTATTGTGTTTACTTTTTTAAAATCATAAATTATGATTTATCTTATTATAATCTTTTATGTTATTGTTATTATTTTAAAATACATGGTAATATTTTATAAGTATTTTGGTTTTATAAGAATCGATACGATCTCTATATGGTTCCTCTTCTGAATGAAATTCAATGAGGTCCATAGAAACCATATCCTCGTCCATAGGATCTACGTCGTTACATTCTATTTAGGATACTACTTCTTTTATTCCAATTAGTAAACTACCTTCTTCTTGCGCCAAAGATCTTATCCGAAGGAACTGGAGTTAAATTTCTTTTCAATTCACATTCAAGTGTTTTCTATGATCTATGATCAATCTATACATTATGTTAAATTAGAATATTTTATTATTATCCGATAACGAATATTTTTTCGGATAGTTGTCTGGTTCAGTCCTAACAACAGTGATATACACCTTACTTAGATATATATTTTTTTTAAAAAAATTAAGTAAAATTACTTTGACAACTGAACTCAACACATAAGTCAATTTAAAATTAATCACATATGTGATTTGGGGGAGGTTAAAAGTAATTATACATATTCTACTCTTTATTTATTCTCAATTAAATCAAAATAAACAAAATCAACTTAAAGATAAGAAATACATTTGTCTAATTTAGTCTTTTTTAACTCATTAATTATAATTTATATCAAAAATAAAAAATTAACTTAATCCAACACATCTCATAAATCTATATTTAAACATGTCTTTTATAATTTAAGTTTCTTCTTTAGTATTTTGTCATCTAATATAGTAATTCTTTAAAATACTTTTTGTTATAGTGCTCTGGTAGTCATACTTTGCTTTCAATTTCCTACAAGTTACCTAAATTATTATATTTGTCCGGAAAAAAAGTTACCTAAGATTTCATTGCACAGGATCTTCATTATTAACAGTTTCCAATTTAATAATAATAAAAAGAATCATGCATCAATATGAATATGAAAAGTTCATCGCCCAAAATCCAAGTTCTAATTGGCCCAAGGCCCTATGAAAGCTCATTTTGATTGCAGTGATCCAAAATCCAACAGCAGAAAGTTCATTCTGATCTCAGGTAGAAGATATGGTCATGTCATCTTAGGAGAAAGAAGAAAGTTCTCTGTACCTTTTCTGATCATGTGGTCTTCATTGCACCTCGGGATATGGTCTGATCTAAAGCAAACGCGGGAGATTTACTTCTGCTCTTTATTGATATACACTTTGGCCGTGTTCGCAAAATGTTCTCAAACAATTTAGGTGGCAGGAACATCTCATGTGAGCTCAACGAGAACATTTGTCCAAATATTCTTGCCTTCATTTTTTTGAACATTTGACTTTTTTTTTATTTCATCTATTTTTTAATTAGTTTATAATATATGTATATATAATTTATAATATATTAATACATTATTAGGGATATTATAAAATAATTTATTAAATGTTATTAATTAAAAACTATAAAATAATTAGTTCTAATAATTAATAAATAATTTATTAATTAAACTATTCAATTTTTTTAAATAATATATTATATTTGGATCTTAAAATGTACGTAAATTATAATATTAATAATGTTTAAAATATTTAATCAAAATAAATAAAAATAATATTAATAATATAACGATTTACGTAAATTATAATATTAATAATATATTCTTATTTACTATAATTTTATACCTCATAAAATAATAAATTATATTCTTAGTTCTTACTTTTTATCCAAACACCCACTAAAACTTATCCATCACATTAACTTTTTAAATCCCCAACATTACACTTTTTTATCCAAACACTAACCCAAACTTTTCTATCACATCAATTAGTTCTCGAAAATAAAAGTTCTCTCAATATTCCCGTACCAAACGTAGCTTTTGAGCATCAATGATTGGTCTCAATATTGCTTCTACTTATTCGCTTGGTGTTAATCGTTCATTACCCTCCGCCCTCAAATGTCCGGTCGGACCAGGTGGGAGCCTCCTGGCACATTCATTTGTTGCCACAACACGGATGGTGTCCTCGTAGAATCCTGTGAGAGATGAGGTGTTAGATATATTTTGCGAATTCACACTGGACATTTTCTTTTTGCAGGTACTATGACGAGAATCGCGCATTCGGTTCTAGAGATTGAAGCATGGCTATACTATTGGGTCTTCAGGATTGTGCTGACCATGGCATAAGCGACGTTCATTTCTTCTCCAATTTTGATATCCTCATTCGTATGATAAATCGTCACACGCAGTATCCATGGCGCATGAAAAGCATCATTATGAACATTTGGAGCACTATGAGCCGTTTTCATAATGTTAATATCGTGCACTGTTATCGCGAGCAGAATCACATTGTTGACTTGCTTGCTATTTTTTGCTAGGAACACTAATTGTGATTCTTTTTGAAATGATTGCCCTCCCCTGCATCGTCCAACTTTTGTATACGGACTCTATGAATATTACTTAAGTAATGAATGTTTTTGTTTTAAAAAAAAATTTGCTCACACGAGATTGGACTAAATAATCAAGTGTTGACATCTTTTTTTTTGTGCCGACCTAGGTCTACTGGTGGCTTTTGGTGTCCAAAATTATTAGCACTTGACTAATCCGAAATTGAAAAGATAAAATAGTAAAGATTAATTCCTTGACAAAAGACTACAAAATTCGAACTTGGGGTTATTAACTCCAAACGCTTTGCAAGCAAAGCGGTATGCTCTTCTTTGATAGATATCAGCGGGAGGGTAATTAATGGATGAATTAGCCGACTGGAAGACGTACATTTGCAGGCCCCATCAATTGCAGGAAATGTTACTGGATCAATTACCTGAATCAAAGGGAGCACCTTTTGCTTTTCATATCTGGTTATGTTCTGAATGATGGAATATACAACCTTCTCATGTAAAGAAGGGACTTCGATTATAATGAAACAAAAAAGATCCGGTCGGGCTCCAGTGGATGTAATTTTCATTGTTTCTTTTTCTCTGAACATGTGAAAAATGTGGTGATTTCAGTATGTCATGACAATCACACCCACGTAGAACAGTAATAAGATGTTGATGGAAGATTCCACTTGGGTAGAGTGAGTGGAGGTTCCTTTTCTTGTCGTGACAGTTTTGGGACTGCCCAAAGTTCCGACTGAAAAAGAAAAACAAATTCCATATTTCACAGTCTACTTACCACATTTTTTGCTTCTGGAAAAGAAATATTCATGTTCGAACCGTACGTGTAAATTTAAGATTTAACCTTGTGATGAAATGTTACTGGTTTTAGTACCAGGCTGTTAAAGAGGCGACGGTGCTACTAATAGTTCAAGTCCGAATCATTGGGCAGGTTTTTTTTTTAAAGGACTCTTTATTCTTCTTTGGAATAGAATTATATATTTTAGTGCTAAATAGGAACTGAAAAATGAGAAATTATATATGCCTGCTATGAGATGACATGAACTAGTGGAATGTTTTAAAATTTTAGTCGGAATTGAAAAAAAGTACTTGAGGGGCAGCTGTAGAAGACAAATTGGATGCTCCAACTTATGAAGAGATCTGGAATTGTACATAGTTATGAAGAGATCTGGAAGTCAACGGGTTGAACTGTTCATGAACGGAGCACGCACTTCTCCTTTTTATTTTGTGGATGGAACTGCAGCATGGACTGTCTGACAGGGTAATTTGAATTCTTTCCCTCTCTCTCTCCGAGCTTTCACTTCTCCCTTTTTAGTTTATGGATTGGATGATGAATGGGACTGTCTGACGGGTAATTTGAATATGTGCTCTCCTCTCTCTCTCTCTCTCATGCCATGCGTGGACCACGGATTGGTGCCTACTAAATCTTAGATTAGATCGCCATGGGCACTAGACTAATTATAGGTGAAACATGAATGAGTACTCATCTAAGTTTGGGCAACGATCATGAGTAGCTGAATATCATAAGTCGTTTAATTTTGGAGAATGTGGTGGATGCCTCATGTACTTGCATATAAATTAATAGTTAGGCAGACTTCACGTGAATGTGAGCTTTGTGTACATGAAAATGAGTGAATATTTTTATATTCTTTAAGTGAAAATAAAAAATGCCTATAACTACATGAACTATGTCATTAAGAAGATTGCTGGCATCTGTCTAACTTAATATGCTTTGACCCCTAGGGCTAATTTAGTGTATGAGTTTGGTTAATAGATTTTGTATTATAATTCATATTTGGATCATATTTATTTCTCGACATTTTTACAAGCTTAGACAGTTAGACTCGCTTAATCTTGTTTTTTTACTATTATGAAAAATGAATTAAAAGGATGCCATCCATAGACAATTAAAATTGAAAAGAAAAACAAAGAATCACACTTTTGTGTTCTAGAATAAAAAATTCAATTCGACTGTCACTATAATCTTATTATTTTTCATCTTCTTTTTTACAGACGTGGAACTTTGTGCTTGTCAGAAGCTAACGTTGTGCTGCTGCCGCTGTTTGCTTGCCATTTGTACAAAAGCATAGCCCATGGGTATTCGGTTGTGATTGCACCTAATACATGTTACACGTCTAATTTTATAAATCTGACATCTTATCCAAACATATCTACTAGATGCGGTGCATCTGTTATATCAAATCTAACATGTAACAATGATTCATGCATAAATATTCCTAATGATGAATTGATGAAACTAAACCATTAAACCCACTGCCATTAACTATATATTAAAACAAAAAAATAAAGTAAGAATATGGTCAGCCAGCCAAAGTCACGGCATGCACATAATTTATAGTGGAAGAGGACCAATTAGGAGCTGAATATATCACTCGACAGCAACATGCAAATCTGTCTTATGCGCAAAGTCAGACTTCGTCTCCACCACAAAGACATCTACTGCTTAACTTCCCTTTTATCTAATGACTGATTATTTAATCAACTCAAGGCATCATATGGAACCATCCCTCCCTACAAACAGCAAAGTTTGATTCATGTATTGCATAATTAGCATAGAAAAAGAAAAAAAAAAGGAAGAAGATTAATAAAGCATTCAACCTGGTAGATCTATTGGGAGTTTGGGACTTTCAGACTTTGATTTCCCATCCACATATTTAATAATCCTGAATGAATGTACTTGAAGCTTCATTCATTTTTACATAATGTCTTCATTTAGACTTTATTTCAGTTCTATCTTATATGTATAATTTCCAGTTCCAACTTTTGTGATATATAGTCAAGATGTTGAGTATTTTCTAGTATTATTTGTTATAAATTTAATAAATAAGAGCGTACATGAAAGATGAAAAAAAAAGATCGTTGTGAAAAAAATGATTTTCTTGTGAGTTTATATGTTATAATTTCTTTTTAATTATGTACCAGGATCTCTCTGAAACGATCGAGCAGGTTCAGTTCTGAGTGTCCTTTCAAAAGAAAAGAAGAGATGAAAATTAAGGTGGAAGATGAAATCTTTCAATTAGTCATCAATGGATTTGTCTCCTTGGCCTTTTGGCCTGTGATGTACTGAATCAAAAATCATGTACATGAATTGATCAAGAAGAAAAAAAAAATCGTTGGAAGAGATCTCCACTCTTCCTGTTGGTGCAAGTATCAAAACCTTTTATTTCATGGATATGAATCTTTGAACTGAGGAGACAGACATTGGGAGTTCTTCCACACCCTGGAATGCAACCTCAGGATGTCCCTGGCCTTCTCCTTGGCCTTGGCCGTGGACTGCACTTGGAGCACCAGGCAGAGCTTGTCCACCGCCCCCACCTGCATCATCTCCTGCAGCAGCGCCGGCGCCGGCGAGTGCTTGGCCAAGGCGTGCAGCACCCTCACGCCCTTCTCGCTCGCAACCTGCGACAGCCTGAGCACCTTCTTCGACACCACGGCCACGCCCGCCGCGTGTCCCGCCAGCGCCGCCCGCCCTTCCGCGCACCCGCAGAGGACGTCCATCGCCGCGAGCGCCAGCTCGCAGGCCCTCCTTTCGGGATCCTCGAGCAGCAGCTCCACCACAGCGTGCACCGCCCCGGCCGCCACCGCCTTGACCCGGTTCCTCCCCCACGAGCACACCGCGACGAGGGACTGCAGCGCGGCCTTCGTGGCTTGGGCCGAGACGCGATCGCCGCCCAGCGTGCGAACGACCTCCCCGAGTGTCCCTTCTTCGAGGCCGACCAACCTCGCCGGCGCCATGACCCCGAACAGATCTTTGAGGACCAGCATCGCGTACGATCTCGACTGACAGCTCGATCGCCGTAAGATCGTCGTCAACGACTCCACGATGTCGGCATTGTTCGCGACGATGCTGAGGAGGCCTTCCTCCGACGCCCGAAGGGAGTATAGCACGACCAGCGCTTCGTCGCGCGCCTTGATCTCTTCTTCATTGGAGCTCGAGATGTAATCAGTTATGACAGAAGCGAGGAAGTCCAAAGCGCCCGGAGCCGCCTCCACGCACCTCCTTCCCCTCTCGTCCTCCGACACCATGGCCTTCATCTTGCGGAGGGCTCGGAGCTTGTACCG
Source organism: Pontederia crassipes (assembly GCA_030549335.1). Lineage (NCBI taxonomy): Eukaryota > Viridiplantae > Streptophyta > Magnoliopsida > Commelinales > Pontederiaceae > Pontederia > Pontederia crassipes. The sequence goes on from CM060190.1 coordinate 47,837,523, forward strand.
GGGACTCGACCTCAAGGCGGCGTCCTCGACGAGCCTGGCGACCTGCTGGGACCCGTCGTCGACGGGAGAGCGCGGCGTCGGAAAGCGCTCGATGCCGTCGGCGGCGTTGACCGTGCACCAAGCCTGTATCAGCCGGCGGAGCGTGTGGTTCGGCGTGAGCTCGAGGCGGTCCGCGGCGGGCAAGAGCTGCTTACTGACCGGACATACGACGCCGCCGTCCTTGCGTCGAAGGCCGGAATGAATCCACTGCTCGATGCTGCAGCGGTCGTAGGTGATCCCGGTCGGCAGGGTGACCGGATCCCGCATGATCTCGAGAGATATGGGGCAAAGGAAGTAGCAAGGCACCTCCACGACCTCCATTACTGAAGAGCTAAGCGATCAGATCAAATCAAGCGAAGCAAAGCATGCATCAAGTACGAATCCCAGGGAGAAGACTTTTGGCGAGAGATCTGCGGAGATCTTTGTTTGCTTCTTGTTTGCGTCGGAGGAATGAGAAAACGCACGGGATGTTTAAATATAAGATGTTGGATGTTAATGCATCGACAGGGTCGTAGTGCACAAAGCCCCAACCAAAAGTCCACGCGGGCAAGGGCATTTTCGGTATAAACAAGTAAATGCTGTGTTTTTTTAAGAAAAAAAATAATCGTAGAGTGCACTCTGTGTGAACTTTTCATTTTGCCTTTCCTAAGTTTATTTTATATTCGAATTATCTTTTATCTTCATTACTCATCTCTACAGTTTTTAATTGATTATTATGGAGGTTTCATTTTATTTTTTCGAGTACGTGGCAGCCATCCCTTGAAATAGTATAACTTCTAATTTATTTTCTCCACAATGAAAAAGTAGTGAAAAAAATGACACGGATTTCAAAGAAAATGTATATTAAAAAAGAATAAACATTAGTGGTCTTTAGCTCAAATTTTAAAGAAAAAGCAAATAATGGATGGTGATCCATTCGAGATCAAAAGATTATGAATTTAAATATTATTCTCTGAATTTATTCACTACTTTTTTTTTTACTTTTATTGTATTAAGTTTCAAAATTTTCTTTGTAACGGAATAAAAAATACTATTTAATATTCCTTTTTGTATGATTACAGAAAATTGTGATTATGATTTTTCTTCATTTTTTTTATAAATACGCTTCTGAAATTCAATTATGGAACTTAGGAGATCTATATGGTATTTGCTGAGGTCAGGAGATATTACGTATTTGTCCCTCGTTTTGACTTTGTATATTTAGGAGTTGGAGTACGAGCTGTGTTGTTCGTTTGCTGTACGAATTAGTTGGCTTCGAGTTGTCCGGGCGGGATGCGTTGAGCACCGCAAAATCAAACTTTGACGGCTCTACTTCTTTGATTGGGTCTCATTTTTCGGATCAATTTTTTTCTTCCTCTTATATTATTCTACTTCATTAAATAATAATAATAATAATAATAATAAAATTATTATTATTCTTACTTCACTTTTGCGTCCTAATTTTTTATCATTAGATGTTTAAATTATTTAAGAGATTCAATCGTGATCATTGAATAAAAATTTGATGGTGTAAAAAATGAGAAATAAAATAAGATAGAGAGCATCTACTACTATTATTATTATTATTATTATTGATGTGATGCTGCTGTTGTTGTTGTATTGTTGTTTTTTTTAAAAAAAAGTCGAATTCTAACGGCGAGGGGTTTCAAATTTTGACATTATCCTTTTATTTTCTTTGTTTTCTAGAGTTGAGTTGTACAAGGCAAAGAAAGTCTAAGGGGAAGAAAGAGAAATTGCTGAGTTTTGGTCTCGTTAGCCTCCATAATTTTCATGTTTTCAAATACACTAATTCAACACTTCTTTTTCTTCCATTCATTCATTCTCTCTCTTTCTTTGTTGTTTTAATTTGACTTCTTGCATTCGGATTTTAAATTAATTAATGTGTCTCTCTCAAAAAATAACTCTCCTGAAATGTTTTGTGAGCCTTTGCATCCTAAAGACTTTTAAACTCAAGAAGAAGAATGTAATAAGAAAATTAAGATATCTTTCTGGCTTAGACGAACAATTTTGGAAGATCAAAATGTTACTAATAAAATAAAACAAGGTTTTTGTAATTAATTAATTTAAATCCATTTGTATGCACTGGTTAATGCTTATGTATATCAAGCCGAAAGAGTTAGATGTCGCTTTTAATTTTGGATTTATGCAAACTTCTAAACCTCCTAATTTTAATATTAATCCACTTCTCTAATTTACCATAAGAGTATTTAAAGACAAATTATTTCGAGTGACTGATCCATCAACAACTAAAACTAACTAAAACAATACCACAAGTTGCATTGTGAGTAAAAAATCGATTGATATATTGAAACCAAATATGATCGGTTAACTCATGTGCATAACAGCTACCGTCCAACCTTTCATAAGCATTAATGTAATGAAAATTTTGTGTAAGATGGGAATCTACTATAAATAAGATAATTAATCCATATATTTGATTCATTTGACCATAGCTCAACCCATAACTTCATATGCAAGGTTGCAATCATGCGTCAACCAATGAATTAATTACTCAAATAATATTGCAAATGCATATTTATTTTATACTATTTTTGACCTTTTTTTTAACAAACGAGATCACGAGATCAAGAATTATAATCAGTGAAATAAAGAAATCCTCGGGCAACGAACTTGATCTATCATTAATTAACATGAAAGTGATGAAGATGAATTTTAATTTATTTATAACCGTACATATATATAATAATAATATAATAATTATATATATATATATATATATATATATATATATATATATTAGATTTGATTGTGACTGCCGACATGAATTAATAGGTTGGGTTTGCTCAACGCCGACCTATCGGAATCCACCAATTTTTTGACTTTGCTCGTCTTCTTTTACCTCGTGTTATATGGAGGTTGGAATAGGAATTTGGAGACTCGTGCGAGAAATTTATCACGTGCCACTTTCACATAATCTCGAATGGTTAGGACTTAGGGACTTTTACCTTTTTCTCATGCATATTAACAGTTCAAAAGCAACGGAATTTATTATTTTAATGCCTGATTTTTTACACTAATTTAATGATCTTATTTTATAATTGATAAACGATTAACAACTGATTTCATTCACTTGATATAAAAAAAAATTAGGAGTACAGAACAAGTGAACAACTAATTCTTATGAGAATATTAGTCTCCTTAAAACTAAAGATGATTGATAAAAAAAAAACAATCGGCATGCACGTCAACTTTTGAAATCGTCCTCTTCATTTATTTATTTATTTTAGTGATAGGTTTGGTTTGTAATAAAAGAAAATGAGTTTGATTTTTTGTTATCTTCTCTCTCTCTCATCTGTATGATCCATCTACTTTGAATTAAATGCTAAGAAAATTCCTCTTTGTCAACTAAATTTGTTGACGAAACGTTTGACGCATGCCGAAGGCATCTCTAATCAAAGTATTATTATTTGTCTGATTAAGTACGCAAGATCTAGAAAGAAAAAGGTACAAATGATAGATGATCACAATCAATACATAGTAGTTGTGTTTTTGCATATATAGAAGTGGTAGATTGCCAACCGCTCATGCAAGCATATGCATGCATTAAGTTTTTTAATTTTTTCTTTTGCAAATGAACCAAACAAATTGGGAGAGAATCCCATGAACTTAAAAGGCGAATCCAAAATACCTTTTCGATATTCCATGTCAACCCCTCATCTCTCTCCTTTAAAAAAGAATTGCAAAGGTAACCATCTAATAATCCAAAATTAGGTTCATTCTTTATGTTTTGAATGTATACACTAAGCAATTAATGTTAAAACTTAAGTATATGATATATGTGAGGGAAAAATGGACATCATTGATTAATTGTTAGTATTAAATAAATGATTAAGTAAATGATTAATATACTTTACCTTTTATGAATTAATTACGCATATACCATGTAAACCATAATTTTATTCATCAGATTAATGTATGCTATTGTCATTTTATTATTAGCTGATGTCATTTGATGCATAACTCTGTTAATTAAATGTGAAACGCTTGTTGTTTTGATTTATGATTAAAACTCTTGGAATAAAAAAAATTGCCTCATAAATTTAAAGTTGGATGGTTAGATAATTGTTTTATACAAACATTAAGTCTATTTATCAGTCTATTTAATGAACAATACCAAACTAATTTTTAGAGATGCAATTTTATTCATTGTTTTTACTTACTAAACTTGGTTTTTTTAATAACATTGGAAAACATTTTTAATTTAATATTTAATCATAGAGTATTTTATTTACTTTGATGTTTGTTTCTTTGTGTTACAATGTTTCCTTGTTTTAATTATAAGATAAAGCTTTTTTTCAGTGACATAAGAAGGCTTAGTAAGCCTTAGAAGGTAACAAAATAGGGAAGAAGAATCCCCAGTATATCATAGAACAAAATGTGCCCAACATTGAGCGGAGGAAAGTCTAGTTCATGAACTCCACGGCCAGCTCATGAGTGGTGAGGCGCTAGCCTGCAGGGGTGTTGCCTTCTCGTCTCGTGTGAGTAACTCGTATCTCTTAGGGTTGATCAAGATGGTTCCGGATTAAGTGCGCTAAGCAGCTAAAGATGCGGTCCAGGTTCAATGCATTTGTGAGGATTCAACGACGACCTCGCAGTCTGATTCAAGGACGATCTACCTGTGAGCCCAGGAAAAGTCCAAGCTGGCCAGTGCTACCAATAATCATTCTGCCTCCATTGCATATTGAGCCTCCAATTTGCATGTGAAGCCTTTGATCCAATTGCCCTGCATCACGAGGCAGTCCTCCCATTGTAGAATTGCTGCTTCCTTGTATCCCTCCTTGTTATCAGGCCATGCTCTGCTATGACTTTATCTTCTTTTGCTGAATTTCGAATATCGGTCATTGTAATATCACATATCGGTAGTTAGTTTTTTGTAACATAGTATGTAACGGTTTGTAGCTGATTATATAAACGTGGAAGAGGGAAGTTTGTAAATTGTATTCTTTTAGAGAGACAACGAAATAGTTTCGAGAGCTTTTCTTCTAATCTCTGTGTTCTGGTTTTTTTGCTTGAGATATGAATTCTGCAGGGATCACCATGGATGAAGACTGAAGAGTAGGATTTTATCATGGTATCAGAGCATCCTCAAGTTTGTTCAGATATGGTTTCTGGCAAAGCGATCAAAGTTCTCAGCTAAGCCTTCTACTATTTTTTGTTGAGATCGAAGTTTTCTTGCTTCGCCATTTCAGATCTAAACCTTGAGTACATCTTTCCTGGTTTTCTGTTTCAATTTCTTGCTTCCGCGATGTCTTCTACTTTGACTTCAAACTCAATTGTGATCGATGTATTAAACCCTCTATTCTTGAGTCCTTCGGATACTTCAGGACTCGTTATGGTTCTAGATCTACTCATTGGATCTGAGAATTATCTGAATTGGAGGGATGCGATGTATAATGTCTTGTTGGCCAAGAACAAGCATGTGTTCATCGATGGTTCTCTTACCATAGATAAAGTAGAAGTTGCCCTTCATTTTCAATGGAAGAGGTGTAATGCTATTATTTTGTCTTAGATTGTTTGTTCTTCTGCTAAGGGTTTGATTAATAGAATCACTTACTTGCAAAGTGCACATATTGTTTGGAATGATCTAAAGGAGAGATTTCATAAACATGATTCAGTTCGTATATATTCTGTGGAGAATGAATTGTACAACATTCGTCAAGGACAGTTTACTATTTCTAATTATTTCTCTAAGTTGAAATACTTGTGAGAAGAATTGAGTCTTATGAGTCCAGAGGTTCCAGTATCAGATTCTTGGAAGGAGTACAAAGATTTCTTAGCAGAAAGAAAGTTGTATAGATTTCTTATGGGTATCAATGCTGAGTTTAATCATGTTAGCTCCCAGATATTATTGATGTCTCTTTTGTCCTCTATCAATCAAGCACATTCTCTATTAGTAGAAGAAGAATCAAGATAGAAGAAATCACTTCTTGTTGATCCAGATCAATTAGCTATGACTGCTGCTAAGAATTAGAATAATGATTTCAAGAATCAGAGTGTTAATCAGAATGCTTTTTTCAAATTGAAAAAGGATTCGAATCTATTTTGTGAATATTGTAGGAAAAAAAAGTCATACAAAGGCTCAATGCTACGAATTAGTAGGATATCCTTCAAATTACAAATTAAAAAATAGACCATAGAATTATGCAAATACTGCACAATTTTTTTCAATCCAAATCTAGGGTGCAAAGCTAGTACTTTAGAAGATAAATAGTGGCTCCCTTCACTAAAGAACAACAGAAGTTTAAAGTAGTTTAAAAGTCAGTGAGGAAGGAAAAGAGCAGAATCACTCTGCTAATATGGCAGGTATTACTTAAACACAACTCTGTCAAGATTGGATAATTGATTCTAGAGCTTCAACACACATGACTTCAAATTTAAGATGGCCCAGTGATATAACATGGTTACACTCTAAAAATACAATTTCTCTGACTAATGGTAGTATCTCCTTGGAAACTCATTTAGGCTCCTTGTATTTGGCTCCAGAAATCAAATTGGGCAATCTTCTACTAGTATCAGACTTTAAGTTTAATTTGATTTCTGTTTCACAGCTTGCAAAAGACTTATCATCAACCATATCCTTTACCTCAGATTGTGTGTTTCTATAGAACCAGTTGAATGGGATGGTGAATCGGATTGGTGAAGCAAGGGATGGCCTCTACTACCTTAGGAGTAACTTTCATAAAGCCTGCGGTGTATCCATAAACATACAGTAAGTAGATATTAATATTTGACACCAGAGACTAGGTCATCTCTCTTTTGACAGAATTCAGTTGTTGTCTAATATCCTATCTTGTAATAAAATGCCTAGTCATTGTATTATGTGTCCTATGGCTAGACAAACACTGCTACATTTTCATTCTATTGAAAGAAAAACTTCTGAATTGTTGGAATTAATATTGATACATATGGACCTTTTAAGATTTCCACACACAATGGATATAACTATTTTGTTACTTTGGTTGATGATTTGTCCATATTCACTTGGATATATCTCATCAAACAAAAATCTGAAGCTTATCATGTGCTACATAGTTTTCTTAATCTTATGGAAAATCAATTTAACACTAAAGTGAAAGTTGTTTGATCTGATAATGGATCAGAATTCTAGAATTTCATATGTAAAGAATTATTATCCAGCAGAGGTATTATGCACCAAAGTACTTGCACTTATACTCCTTAACAGAATGGAGTTGCGGAAAGGAAGCATCGACACATTTTGGAGATAGTTAGAGCCATGTTTTTTCAATCCAAATTACCTTTGAAATTGTGGGGTGAAGTTGTGCAGGCTGTAGTGCATGTCATTAATAGATTGCCCTTAAAAGTTCTAAATAATATTTCTCCCCATGAGATTTTGTTCAAAAAACCTCCAGATTTGAGTCACTTGAGAGTCATTGGATGTCTCTGGTATGTGACTAACAAAGTGATAGCTGACAAATTTGACAAAAGAGCCAAAGCTTGTGCTTTCATTGGTTATTCAATGATAAAGAAAGAGTCAAAGTACTTGATTTGGAATCAGAAGTGGTTTCTATTTCCAGAGATATAAAGTTTTATGAGGATATCTTTCCTTATAAGTCTGATTCTTTCTTACAGGAGTTCACATTGTCTCCTATACATGTCTCTAATCAACATTCGTCTTCTCAATTCTTTGGTTTAGATGAATCGATACATATTATACCAGAATCTGAATTCCATTCTTCCTTTAGCTTGCCTCCAGCAGCTATATATCATTGAGTTAAAATCACCTACTGACAATCTAGTTGAAAATGTTCCTGTGACTATTACAGATCAAGTCTCACATCCAACTGAGATAGTTTCTATTAGAAATCAGAGACCTAGAAGAAATACTAAAGCCCCTTCTTGGCTTTAAGATTATGTTGTGACATCTCCTTCTTGGCTTCAAGATTATGTTGTGACATCTGCTGCTACACCTTCTACTTGTGTCAACTTTTCTTTTGAATCAGTGATTTCATATCAGGCTTGTTCCTCTCATTATAAATTCTTTCTTACTGCTTTGTCTAAAGTAGAAGAACCCATTTCTTATAACCAAGCTGTTAAAGACCCTAGATGGATTCAGGCTATGCAAGATGAGTTATTGGCCCTTGAATCTAATGGTACTTGGAAACTAGTTGATCTCTCAGTAGGAGTAAGGTCAAGATGACTTCTACTGGTGAAATTAAGAGATTCAAGGCAAGACTAATTGCAAAAGGGTACAATCAAAAGGCTGGGGTTGATTTTACTGACACCTTTTCTCCTGTGGCCAAATCAGTGACCATTCGGGTTGTCGTCATTGTGGCTGCACAACATCAATGGCTCCTTTATCATTGGGATGTTAACAATGCGTTTTTCAATGGTGTCTTGTTTGAGGAGGTCTATATACACTTTCAGAAGGATATAGCAGCAAGGGGGAGACTAGTGAGAAAGTTTTGTAAACTTTTAAAATCTTTATATGGCCTTCAACATAAGCATCTCGCCCATGGAACATCAAATTTACAGACATTTTGCTTGGTGCTGGATTTTCTCAAAATCACAATGATTATACCCTTTTTATAAAAAAAGAAGGAGATGAGTTCATTGCTTTGTTAGTCTATGTTGATGATATTCTTGTGGCCTCAAATAGTTCTTCCCTCATTAGAACTACAAAAGAAAGTTTGGAACTTCATATCAAAATGAAAGATTTGGTGATTTGAAGTTTTTTCTGGGTATGTAAATTCTAAGATCTTCTAGTGGAATCCTTCTCACCCAACGAAAATATACCCTGGGTCTCCTATCTGATGCTAGACTTTCTGCTTCCAAACTAGCTCAAACACCCTACGAGCAGAATTTGAAGCTGACCTCTATCGAGTATGACTCCTTTTTTTCCATCTTCACCAGATAAATCACTGAGGTCACCTGAATATTTTCAACGACTTGTTGGGCGACTGATATACTTAGTTCATACTCGGCCAGATATTGCTTTTGTGGTTCGTCTTCTTAGCCAGTTCATGCATGCACCAAAGGATTCTCACTTAGCTACAGCAATGAGAGTCATCAGGTATCTAAAATTATCTCCAGAAAAAGACATTTTATTCTCGTCTAAAAAGGACAATAGTGTAACTGCTTTCGCTAACACTGACTGGGCCTCATGCATTCTTACTCGCAAATCGGTTTCTGCCTATTGCATCAAAGTTGGAAAAACATTAGTTTCCTGGAAATCGAAGAAGCAAAATGTGGTTTCACGTTCTTCAGTAGAATCAGAATACATAAGTATAGCTCTTGCTTTCACGGAATTAATCTGGTTGGATCGATTATTTGTAGAATTACAATTGCCTCTCCAGCATCCTTTTCACATGTTCAGCGATAGTCGTGCATCGATTCAGATGGTTGAGAATCCAGTTTTTCATGAGCGAACAAAACATATAGATGTTGATTGCCATTTTGTTCGTAATAAAAATATGTAGGAATTTATTCGAATTCAGCATGTCTCAACCAAAGATCAACTAGCAGATTTGCTTACAAAGGCTCTGAGTCGACCACAACACCATTACTTAGTTGACAAGTTGGGTTTGTTTGATTTGTTTAAGACTCCAACTTGAGGGGGAGTGTTATCAGGCCATGCTCTATTATGATTTAATCTTCTTTTGCTGAATTTCAGATATCGATCATTGTAATATCACATATCGGTAGTTAGTTTTTTGTAACAGAGTATGTAATGGTTTGTAGCTGATTATATAAACGTAGAAGAGGGAAGTTTGTAAATTGTATTCTTTCAGAGAGACAATGAAACAGTTTCGAGAGCTTTCCTCCCAATCTTTGTGTTTTGGTTTTTGTGCTTGAGATATGAATTCTGTAGGGATTGCCATGGATGAAGATTGAAGAGCAGGATTTTATCACTCCTTCCTTATATGCAACGTCAAAGTCGCATTTTATCCAACCTTGCGGTGGTGGCTTCCAAATAATATCCTCTTATTGGTATTGGGTCTTGGGTGAGAAGCACATAGTGCAAGGTTGAATTCCTCAGCATAGCGTAAGATTTCTCCTATTGGGTTAGCTGACAGGTGAAAGTCATAGTTGAAGATATGTGTTCCTCCATTTCTATATGAGCCAATAGGTAGTTCCAAAAATGGTAAGACTTACTAAGTGATGCAGTTCATTTTTTTCCTCCTGTGCAAATTCTTGGATATCCAATTGGGTAGCAGAGCTCTGAAAAAATTTACTAAAGGTTTACTGGGATTAGTTCCATTGAAATTCTTTTGACCCAAGGGCTGTCCCTAATGGCATGTGCTCTGTCAGCGCAGCGGTGACAATTCGAGGAAGGGGGATATGCTTGTGGAATTTTAGTGCATTTGTTAGCAACCCATCATGTGCCAGAAGCCATAAGAAGGTGCACACTTTCTGCGGACCTTGCTAGTGCCAGATTTGCTTCCATAGTATGTCATTCCTATTCCATTGATTCGAAGCAAGGAGTTGGTATCCTAATCTTGAGCTATAGCTTCCACATGCTTCTGATGTCCAATATATGGAGTCCGAGCCAGCTTGCAGGGACGGAGGTGGATGGTCATGGATAGGGCAGAGCAAACCCGGGACCGGGTCCGGGTCTGAGCGGACCCGGTCCCGACCCAGATTATGCCGGATCAAAAAAATTTCGACCCGATACCGGACCCTGACCCGGCCGGATTCGGTTCTGGGTCGGTCCCGGCCATCCGAGAATGCGACCGGGTTTGCGGTCGGGAATCAATCGCGCGGTCGCACGCGATTGGCAACCACGATCCGACGCGATCACCCGGCGAGCCGATCCGACACCTGGCGAGCGGATCGGCCACCCGACGGCCGGATCGGCCAGCAGACGGCCAGATCGGCCACTGGCAGGCCGATCCGGCGCCTAGCGACCGGATCGGCTCGCCTGCTGGCCAATCTGGGGCCAATCCGGCCGCCAGGCATCGGATCACCGGTCCGACCGTCAGGCGTCAGATCGGCCTGCCAGTAGCCGATCCGTCGCTTTGGTGGTCGATCCGGCACCAGGCGGCCGGAGTAGAGAGGGAGTTAGGAGAGGGGGAGGGCCGCCGGAGTCGTCGATGCCGCCGCCGTCGTGAGAGAGAGGGAGAGAGAGGGAGAGGGCGCCGGAGTCGTCGGTGCCGCCGCCGCCGTCGTGAGAGGACGAGAGAGAGGGAGAGGGCGAGAAAGAGAAAGAGAGAGGTTGAGAGGAGAGAGTAGAGAGTGGGTTTATATAGTAAGTAATATCGGGTCAAGTCCGGGTCAGATATCTATATTGCAGACCTGGTCCTGACCAGATACCTGACGAATTTTCCAGCCAAAAAACTCGATCGTTTTCTGGGCTGGGCCGGGTCGACCCGGCCCGTGCTCAGCCCTAATTATGGATCTGTTGGATTACTTGCAGAGGAAGCAAGTGTTCAATTAGGATTAAATCCCAAAAAACTACGTGACTTACCAGTTTGTTGAGCGTAAGGTGGTAAACATCCTCGGGTATCTGAGCAGTGGTCTGGGAGGTAAGAGCAGATGCTCCTAGGATCTAATGATCCTCAGATAAAGCTTTCTCGAAAGTACGTTGCATGAAATATAAATCACTTTTATGTTAGGACAATAATGTCTCGAAATTTGACGTTTGTCATGTGAAAAATCTTCTTTGTAGGCATTAGTGGACTTACGTTTCGACTTTTTCTTTGACCAATGACGATTCAGAAGAGTGCCAAAACAGTGAAAGACTTTAAATAATGAATGTACCACGCGACTGCACATTAAAAAGAAGGGGAAAACATAAACAATTAGTATGTTAACGTGAAAGCTTGATAGTCATGTAACACAAGTTGCATCGTAACCCAAATGCACCACACATTATCTAGCCTTTAATGTTTGAGATTTCAATATAACAATGATGAGGAATTTTATTTTGAAACACACATAATTATTGATAAAGAACTTTGTTTCGAGAAGTATATACACATGATGTAAGGCTTTATTTTGTGAGACTCGTTGCTCTTAAAGCAAATATACAAAGTGTAGGATTTTAACTTTTATATTTACTTTGATTATTAACAATAATACATCCTTCAATTTTGAGGTACATCATGTATCATACACTAAACAATCTTCATCTTTTGACCTATTTATTTAATCTTTTATTTATGTGTCATTTTTTTATTATTTGATTCAATGAAAGAGTAAAAAAATAAAAAAATGATCGAAAAGATATTTCGTCACGTAAAGAGGTCGAATTTTGGTGCATTACAAACTTAATTGTAAAACATGAGATAAATCATTTTTGTTGATAGAAATCCAATTGCAAGAATAAACTTACCTTTGGAAATGAAATAATCAAAAGTTTGTATAATTTAATAAATGATTGATTCAAGTGCTTGGAGAATATTAGTAATCTCGGATATATAAACAAATTTCTGACTTTTTTTTGCTCGTAGACTCGTAAAAATATGTTTTCAGGAAATCATTGACCTTGCCATGTTGGAGGTGTCTTAAATAGTTAAATTAATCAACGAGATCTGAACTGCGGTACATGAGTTGGATAGTCAACATGTTCGGCTGATGCGTGGCAGCGTGTCCACGGCTCACGGCTGGCTGGTGACAGATCGCAGGAGAAAAATATATATGTGCATAAAATATATGTTGGTCAGGTGCATGCAATTAATTCATGGTGCATAAAATATATGTTGCATGTGAACTTTCTTGGAACAACGAGGAATTTTATTCACCACAAACATTACCAAGAAGGATGACCTTTTTTATTTATTTGAACATATATACACACATATATATATATATATATATATATATATATATATATATAAATATTCGAAACGCTGACCGATGAAGTTTTAAGCGGAGATTTTGTGGAAAAAAAGGAAGATAAAGATTGTTTTTTTCAGTCAAAATAAAAAAATGATAATCTTTTAGATAAAATCTCAATTTAATTAATGTATTGATTGTTTGGTTGAAATTAACTCGAGGCACTGAAATGATGATGCGATTTACGTCTTTTGTATGATGTCGGCCCGGGTCTATGGGAGGCCTCCGATGTTCGAGGTTATTAGTACTTGATTAATTCGGAGTCGGGAAGATGAAACAGTAACGGTAATTCCCTGACCAAGATAGCGACTCCGAAATTCGAACATGGGACTACTAGCACATAACAAGCGCTCAAAACTCAACACTGCTTCCAATTGAGCCAACCATCCTTGGTTGTCTTTCGTATCTTCTTTTTGTTATAAAAAGGATGTCACATAGAATATTCATCTCATTTATACAGCATGCAGGTATTTTTATTTTTTTTCCCTGATTATTTATTTCACAAATTAATAGTACGTGTGTGTATAATGACTCTACCATATTTATCCTTTCATATTCATTAAATCAAAATATATAATTAAATTTTGAAATAAGAATAAATAAAAGATCATTCATAATTTGTTAATCTAATAATTAAGGAAGGAGAGAATAGAATGTTTCTTATTAAATTTAAATGAGGAACTGTAATGATTTTGATGACATCGTCTGAAATATATAATAATTTATGTTATTAAAATATATTATACGTAAAAGTCTTAAAATAACAAGTTATAATAATATTGATAATATGAAAAAAATTACACGAGGCAGAAGCTATAAATTTTGAAATACAACGAAAATTGTTAGAACTTCGATGCAGCCCATGCATTACTGACGTGTCACCGACTAGGATGAAGGAAAAAATAATTAATTGGTCTCTTGCAATATTCATTTTCCTTTCTTCTTGTTCTTTTCTCCTGCAATATTCAGAATTAGATCACATTAATATAGAAGAAATGTTATATATATATATATATATATATATATATATATATATATATATATATAACCGACATCACTAGTAAGGACAAACTAATATAATAGACATAATAACTAAAGAAGTAAGATAATTTATTTCATAAATTATATAATGTATAAGACATCAAAATAAAAATAGTGCAATTTGAGGGCTCAAATCAACGGTTATTGGCTCAACTGCTAACTATAATCTCAAATTTGAATATTGATTAGTAAATAAATCATTCATGCTCTATCTTCTTAGCCCTAGTAGCTTCGAACATCAGAAACCTCTCATAGAGCTGATATAAAAAATAAAATAAAATGAGGCTCAACCCCAAACCTCGGAACATATTTTCTTTATATGTGAATATTTTTTAGTAAATACAATTCTTTAAAAAAATAAATTGATATTTTGGCATGTTTTGCTCCCCCTAATTAAGTTTGTTTGGATTGAGGTATAGGAAAGGGATGGGTGGAATATGAGGGAATGAAATTAGTTAAATTGTTATATTTTTTATTTAAGTTAAGAGGGGTGGAGTAGAATAGCTAAACCCTTTAAACACCATATTTTTTATTCCACCAAATTGGTGAAATGAAGAAAGATAGATTATTTTAGACCACTTTTCTCTTTTTATTACCAAATTAAATTATTTCTTTTCTTATCAAATTAAACCACCTCTCTCTTTCATTCATTGATATATTATCTATTTTTTTAATATGCATACATATTTATCAATAAATTTTTATTAAATAAATTTTTTTAGTAAATATAAAATTTTATTCAAAATAAACATAAATATAATATTTAAAAATAATTTAATATTAATATAATATATTCAATCGTATCAAAATGTAAAATCCGAATTCGGTCCTGACCCGACCCGACCGAGTGTCAAAGAAATGAGACTCGATCCTGACCCAATTATCCATTGTGTTGGAAAAAATTTGAAAAAATAGAGTCAGTGCGGACGAGGACGACCAAGTCGTTTCAGTTCATGCTCACCCATAACTAACAATTATAAATACTTTAAATATATAATGAAGGATAAAAATAATTTTTATACAAATAAAACATTCATTACTCAACTTCATATCTTATATAATTTATTATCCAAACATGAACTTTCTAATGACACACCATGCCACACCATCCCATCACTCATCATCACTTCCATTTCATCCTTGGATTAGTTATTTGCCAAACAAACCCTTAAATTCTAGGCCAAGTGAAATGAAGCGATAGTGATTTAACACTTTATTTAGCTATGCTTGGATATTATAGTGGGAAAAAATACACAGTAAAAGTCTAAAAGGAGCCAGATATTATTATATTTTTTACTCAATACATATGACACACCAAAATCGGTCTTCCAAAGCGTTTTGTAGGACTCAAATGCAATTAATTATGCTCGGCTGGACACCATATTAAGTTTTTATATCGCACTACAAGAAAATAAAATTATTGTGAGGAAAATTCTATTGAAAATCTGTCATTGATTATAATATGAAATTTATGACAAAATTCTGATAGATCAATACTTGTGTAATCATAAATCATCATTAAAATTTTAAAAAAATAAAAAAAATGATCCCTCGCATTTTCTGACTATTTTATCGTATTTTGCGATAACTTTTTCCCTGTCGCAATACTGTGAATTATAAGTTTCCATCGTTTTCACTCAAAAAATGCCGGAAATGGGGAAATGAACTTGAAGAGAAGAAATGAACTTGAAAAAAATTCATAGCTTAAAATTCTCCCATGTAAAGATTAATCACAAATATGTCCGTGTATCTGGTTCCTTCTACTTTTATCGCATTCCTTCTACTTTTGTTACATATTTATTTCTTCTTTTAGAAAGTCATGCATATTTATTTTATTTTATTTTGTTTATTGTTTTAAATTTCTCACATTATTATTATTTGTCTCTCTTTCATGTACTCTTCTGTTTTCTAACATCGCCTTCACTCTTATTTTCTGTCCCAGGTTCTATTTTTTCCTCTCTTATAATTTTCTTTCTTTTATTTTTCTCTAGTTTCTTTTTTTCTAGTTTCTTTGTTTCTTCCTTTTTCTGATGTACATTCATTTGGAATCATATAATGATAATTAATTAAGTAATAATGAACATATAGTGTAATGACCCAAAGTGTAAACATCAAAGATAGCAATGTGTGTCTATATTTAAATAAAACACGAAAATAATTATGAGATTATATGTAATTATGAGATTATATGTAATTATTTTCTTCAACTATCAAGATGTAACTCAAATTCGTACGGATAAGTCTACGAACTAAGAATATTAATGCACAGTTTCGTATGAAACAAAATTTTGTAAAGAATATCACAAGGGAAATAATATTTTGATGAGTTTGGATCTTACATATAAGACATATATAAAATACCCCAAACCATGAATTCAACAAGAAAAAAAGAACATACTAAAAGCAAAGAACATAAATTCAATATGGAAACATTCCAAATATCAAGACTATATGTTGGCACAACTCATTTGGACGCATATCATCTACAAAAAATAAAATAAAAAAAGAAACATAATAAATAACAAAGGCAAAACACAATATCCTGTAAAAAAATGTTTATTACTATAGCAAATTAATAGCAACAGCAAACACAAGACTGTACAAATGCTACAGTGATAATACGAAGAAATAAATTTATTTATTACATTTTATGAAAAAACAGTGTCATAAATTTGTTTATCTTAGAGTAAAGTAATATAATGTGAGTGACAATGAGGACATTTATTAAGATTCAATCTTTGGTACTATTTACTCTTTGAAGATTT
This sequence comes from Pontederia crassipes, assembly GCA_030549335.1. NCBI lineage: Eukaryota > Viridiplantae > Streptophyta > Magnoliopsida > Commelinales > Pontederiaceae > Pontederia > Pontederia crassipes. The sequence continues at coordinate 47,854,184 of CM060190.1, forward strand.
AACGGTTCTTGCAAGAGCAACTGCGTGGGCTAATAATCTGAGGTGATCCAGCCCAAAGCTTTGGCCCAAACTATGATGGCCTCTTTAATTACTGGCATCTTTTTTCCTTCTTCGGAGAATATTTATGGCTCAGTGCATGACGAGACCCAAACATTACACACCAGCCAAAATGCAAAGTGAAATAATGTGTCAAATGTAAACCTTTACGCTCCGTTTGGAAGGAACTAATGGCCAGAACTTGGGTAGTTGGGGCAAACGAAAAGGGTAGTTTGGAAACGGAATCGCGGTTCTTCTTGGGGTCGTTTGGAAACAGAATCGCGGTTCCTCTTAAGTTCTCCGTGCATAGTTGAATTGACAGATTAGTTCAGGGTGTGTTTGGTTGGAGTGGAATTTGATGATGAGGAATAAGATGGTTGATGTGATGGAAAAAAGTGAATGTGATGGATGAATTTTAGATGGGTTTTGAATTAAAAATAATTATTATAATTGTGAAGTATAATTTTATTATTAATTAAAATAAAATTGTAAAATAAAAAATTTTTATGGGAAAAGATTGTTAAAAATTATATTATTTAAATATAAAAAATCATTTTTAAATTAATTATATTTAATGAAATATTAAAATTTATTAATGAAAAAATAGGTAATAAATAATATTATATTAAACACTTATTAAAATTATTTTATATTTATTAAATAATTTATTATAGTGAAGATATTGTGTGAAGAGAAAAGAAAAAAAAAAGAAAATAAACTTTGAAAAAAAAACATCACGTCAAACGTGATGTCCAAAAAAAAAAAAGGGAAAGCCTCCGCCGGATTGGTGGAATCGGGTCACGTGACCTCGATTTCACCAGCTTTGTTCCCGTCCCGGAATTCGATTCCGGGACGGTGTTCGGCGGAACCGGACGGAACAAAACCGTGATTTCCGTCCGGTTTTCCAACCAAACGAGGCCCTTAAATTTTTCGTGCATAGTTGAATTGATATATTAGTTCGGAGTGTGTTTGGTTGGAGTGAAATTTGATGATGAGAAATAAAATGGTTGATGTGATGAGAAAAAGTAGATGTGATGAATAAATTTTGGGTGAATTTTGAATTAAAAATGATTATTATAATTATGAAGTATAATTCTATTATTAATTAAAATAAAATTGTAAAATAAAAAATTTTTACGAGAAAAAATTTATTAAAAATTATATTATTTAAATATAAAAAATCATTTTAAATTAATTATATTTAATGAAATATTAAATTTTTTTAATGAAAAATTATGTAATAAATAATATTATATTAACCACTTATTAAAATAATTTTATATTTATTAAATAATTTATTTATTGAAGATATAGTGTGAGAGAAAAGAAAATAAATTTTGAAGAAAAGAAAAAAGGTCACGTCATGGTCAAAGGTAAAAAAAAGAAAAAAACGGCATGGAACCGGAGTGGTGGAATTGAGATCTCGTGACTCCGATTTCACCAATCTTGTTTCCGTCACGAAATCGAATTTCGGAGTGGTGTTTGACGAAATCAGGCGGAACAAGGCCACGGTTTATTCCGTAAGGGCCTAAAAGTTTTCATGAGACTCACTGAAATTTTTTGTTCTGGTCAAATCCCAAGGTCTGATAAAAAAGTTCAAACATTTTGGCGGAACTTTTTTTAGCCGAACTTGATCGATGCATAACATCAAATCAGTAAAGAAAAATTCTCGTCAATACAGAACTTTGTCGAACAATTAATCAGAAGTTTTGCGTCAAATCGTTAAAGTTCCCATTAACTTAAGTTATGAAGTGCTAGTATAACCAAACATTATCCTAGAAATTATTTTGCACTCTAGAACTAGTGACATTAATGATTTCATCTAACATATATATATATATATGCACAATAGAAGCTTCATTTTTTATATTCGATTTATCTTAAAAAAAAAGAAATAAGTATTATAGAATGTCATATAGTCTATATTGCTTGTGCCTAATAATTAAAATGAATATAACATAATTCTGTACGATTTTTCATATGAGTAATTAGTGGTTATTATTCTGAAATGTCATTATGTGTGAAAATTATTTATTCAATAAATAATGTAAAATAAAGATCGTTAGTATAAATTTATGAAGGATGGAATCAGTACTAATTTATTTGCTTATAAAAAAATGTTGAACAAAATTATATATGAATTATTAATTATACTAATACATACATACCTACGTACATACATATATATATATATATATATATATGCTCATATGAGGAATATTAGGGTGCTATCACACCTTTGTGGTAGCACCCTGCGCCCCTACTTTCAGGATCGTTCGATATGAAATGGGTGGACGAGATCCAGGCGTGTCGGTTCGAGTGTCCGGTTTGAGGGTTCACGTTTGCACAAGTTTCTAGTCCACATCCGCTCGAGTTGCTGGTCCACGTCCGCGAGAGTTGTTGGTCCGCGTCCGGTTCTTTGTGTAGGTCGCTCGTCACCTCCGTCTCCGCACGACTTGCTGGATGGCAGCGGTGAATGAGAGGGCACATGATGGTTCGGGTAGTGCGGGAGGGCGGACAACAGCAAGGTCGTCTCTCTAATTGGAGACATCTGGTTGGCGTTCGCGCGTGGAGGGCGATTGAGCGCGAAGTTGTCTCTTTAATCAGCGTGGTCTTCTCTCTAATCAGCGTGGTCGTCTTTCTGATCAGTGCATGGAGGGTGATCGAGCGGCGATCATGCATTGAGCGACAATCCTGATTTGTGAGCACGAGCACAGAGTGAAGGGCGATTGAGCGGCCACCGTCTATAGGTCGCTGGTGGTTGCGTCTCTTCTCCCTCTCTCCTCCACAATCTACCCCTCTTCTCCTTCTCTCCTCTACTCCTTCTATACTCCCCTTTTTTGAACGTCGCTATATACGCACAGAGAAAAGGGGGGCGTCAGCCCCCTCTGCGAGCCCGCGGAGGGGGCCGACCCCCACCCCACCCCTTTTCTCGTTGCTGCTCCAGCGAGCGCGACACCACCCTTTTCATGCTCGCCAGTGCATGCAGCAAAAAGGAGGGCCTTTTTCTCGTAGATTTCTCGTGTCGTCACCCTCCTTCGCCTGCATCCTCGACGTCGGAAGTTGTCGCCGCGCATGCCGCCACTGCACCCTCCTTTGCTCGCCTCCTCGTGCCGATCAGGAGTCAAGTCGAGTCGCCGCACCGTCACCCCCTGTCTCCAATCCCCCTCCACGCGTCTCCCATCCCACCCCCTAGCGTTGAACCACTCCTCTGAACCAATGTTGAATCGCTTGAAACAGTGGTCTACTTCAACGATTCGTACTGGTGCGCACACATCATGATCGTCCATCTCAGATCGGACGACCTTGGAAGCAAGGACGCAGGGTGCTACTACAAAAGTGTGGTAACACCTTAATATTCCTCCATATATATATATATATATATATATGGTGCTCATTTTCAAGATAAATTACATGAATGGTCCCTCAACTTTGAGTCATTTTCAAATCGGTCCCCAATTTCAATTTGTAATCAGAACATCTCTCATCTTTTATTTTCTTGCACGATTAGTCCTTTTGACCGGTGATAATGGATTTCCCGGATGTCTTGCATACGTGGACACCACGTGAGTTGTTTCTTTCTCATCCACGTCATTTAAGTCATCCACGTCATTTAATGTTTCAAACCGAGTAAATTACACGGATCGTCCCCCAACTCTGAGTCGATTTCTAAACAATCTCTCAACTTTGATATTATTGCACAATTCATCCACTTGACCGGTGAGAAATAATCTCCCAATTAACTTGCTGACGTAGCATAATAAAATATAATAAAAAAATTTAACTAGTTGACATCACATAATAAAAAAATATTATAAAAATTTAAAGGTGTGGGCGAACTAGCAGAGAGGGGATGCGGCCCCCCTCTCCAAGCTCGCCCACCGACGATTCGCACAAGGGGCGCCAACGCTCCCTCGCGATCTCGTCAGCGCTCTTGTCATTTTTTATTTTTTTATTAATTTTTATAATATTTTATTAATATTATATTAATTTTTATTGTGCCATGTCAATAAGTTAATTTTTTATTATATTTTATTACACGACGTCAGCAAGGTAATCAAAAGCATATCTCTTGCCGGTCAAGTGGATGAATCGTACAATAATATTAAAGTTGGGACCGTTTAGAAATCGATTCAAAGTTGGGGGACGATCCGTGTAATTTATCCGATTTGCTAGCGTTAACTGACGTGGATGATGTGGATGAAAGAGAAATAACTCATGTGACGTCCACGTATGCAAAACAACCGAGAAACTCACTATCATGATCAAGAGGATTAATCGTGTAAGAAAATAAAAGATGAGAGACGTTTTGACTACAAATTGAAGTTGGGGGACCAATTTGATGTTCTTTAGTTTAAATCTAGTGGAAAATTGGCGTTGATGATTTTAATTCAATAAACGGAAGTTTAGTCCACATTGACAACAAACATAAAATTTGAAGTTTTTTTGTGCAATTTGATCGTTTTATAGATAAGAAATTTGGATACGTGAACGTAAAAACAATTTACATATGTATAACCGAAAAAAAAGGAATTTATATATGTGATCATTTTACAGTTGAATTCAACTATAGAATATGTAGATCATGATGTTACCGTCATAATATGAAAAAAATAATCCGTAATATTTTATCCAATTAATGTTGAATCATCATATTTAGCTTGCTAGTTAGAGTACTGTTGCTCTTTGATCTCATAGTCTTGGTTAGTTAGTTATCTAGCCAATTCGAGTACAGTTACGTACCTTTAATCCTTATTATCATGATTTAATTTATATTATTTTAAATTGTAATAAAATTCTCAGTGAAAAAGAGTCGCAAGATTTGTTTAACGACTACAAAGTTCACCTAACGGTAAAAAGAATTTGATTCTTTCAAAATCACAATCCACATAATATAAATGATAAATATATTAATTAGTGCAGAAAATCGAATTACTCTCATTTACTACAAATAACTATATAAACATTTTTCACATTTCCACTCCTAGAATCTTAATTCCACACCTTTTATATCCATTACGCCGTATAGTTTGTACTATATAAATTTTGTGAAGATGAAAGATCTCATCTATGATAAAAATAATATGATACTCCCGCACCATATTGCATTGTTTATGAAATTTTTTATACATATATTTTATTTAGTCGTTGATACACAATTTTTTTTTCACGGGTGATTACTAAATCTTTAGTTTTTTCTCACTACTTTTTCTATGATTATTATTTTAGACCAAATTTAGAGTAAACATAAATTCACCAATGATAAATAATTTCCGTTTCAAATATGTTATTCAGCTAGACCAAAAAAGAAATCCAATATTAGTTGGTTATTGAGGAAAAATAAAATATGGAGATATAAAATAATTATATCATAAAAAATAAGCCAAAATATGAGTTATTATATTTTGATTAATATTAACGATAAGAAAGCACTCCAATGAAAGTAAAATAAAAAAACATTTCTTAATCAAATAAAATATTTTTTAGAATAAAAAAATCAAAAGAAATGAGTAGCATGTTATCTTTTATGATTATTGGAGAAGGGTTTTTGAAATAAAAGGTGAAGAATATAGTTTGTAAAAAGGGTTATTTCCATAATTCTCTTTTAAACTATTACGATTTTTCACATTTAACTCCAAACTCCGAACTTATTTTTTATCCTTAAACTATTACGATTTTTTCACTTTAATCCTTTCGTCACTTCTGTTATATCTTTCGTTAGTTTTACTTTTTTTCTATTTATTAAATAATTAAATTACCCCTTCCTCCTAAAAAATATGAAATAACAAATATAAAATATAAAAAAATGTTGGTAGGATTAAAGTGTGAATAAAAAAAATGTGTCATTTATGAAAAAGACTAAATTACATTCTCCTGATTTTTTTTTCTTTTTTATATTTAATATTTGATATATTATGGAGGAAGGGGTAATTTAATTTTTTCATAAATAAAAAAATAAAATATAACAGAAAATATAACAGAAGTAGACGGAAGAACTAAAGTGAAAAAATCATGATAGTTTAGGGTTAAAAAAATAAGTTTATATGAAAAATCGTGATAGTTTAAAAAAAATTTATAAAAATAATTCTAGTAAAAAAATAATAACAATAAGATTAGGGGTGATAGTTCAGAGGATGTTTATAAAAATTGATAGTGTAGAGGATGTTTAGGGGTGATAATCTAGTAAAAAGTATTGACGATGGAGAGAGAGATTGATTGATTGATGCCTGTGCCAAGGGTTTCTTGTCATTGGTCTACGGTTGTGATCCCGAAAAGATCTATCCTTCTCGGATCATGAGCCATTAATTTTCCCCTTGATTCACGCCCCATGTGCCCTCGGTAGCAGTTCAACTTATCAACGAGGCAACATATATTGATATCACACTACATGCCATGCATGTTAATTTACAATAGTTGTAGAAGTACCGACTAAAAAATTTAATTAATTTGCATGATCACACGAAGTCAAAATGATATGGATGTGCATGAATAAATGGATCGAAGTTCCATTTGGTTTCTAAAGTCCACACAATTAGTCAACAAATATCCAAATACATTAAATGACCCAGCGGTGAAATCAGAGCACCATTGAGCTTTGCAAACACAGATATATACACTGTTCATCATGACCAATATGCACGTTTTCGTTCTAAGCTGATTAATTTGTGTCTCAGTTGCAAGTGGAATTATAATGATATATGTGCAATTAGGGGGTTGCCATAGAATTTATGAACAGCCCAATTAATGTGTCATGCTTCCACAACAAATTTCTTGTAATGGAATCGAGCTGTACAAGTACATGCATGCAAGGAATCCCCCTGATATATGACGTAGAAATATTGCGCAAAGTGAGTCTCAATTGCAGTGATCAGTGAGACAGACTATCGTGAAATATGGTAAGGGGCATGAAGATAATTAGAATCTTTGATCAAGGCTCGTCCATATCGGTATCTAGCTAAGTGCATAATATCCTGCCTCCAAATTAGATAAATAAATTCCATAATTCGTATTTAGTTCAAAATTAATTAGGGGGCTGAATTCCATATTGAAACAACTTTTCTTTAAGCAGCTCAACCAGTCTGATATTTTTCGGTAGGTATCACTAATCCATCTCTATACCTGAACATAGTTCTTTAAAAATATATGCATATAGCACTAGCAAGTTATTTGTTTTAATCACGCTTTAGGCGACAAGCTTGTGTCGTAAATCGAAAGATTTCTTGTAATTTTATGACTTGCTAAATTTGATGAACCATTTCATGTATGCACTGGTTTTCCTGGTTTTATCTTGGTAAATAAATTATCAATCAGACAATCAGTAGTTACTCTTGCTTGGACTGATTCTCAACTAAGTACTTTGTCTTTCATCTTTAATTTCTTTGTATCACCGTGCACTGACAGCTGTTTCTGTTACTTACACCGGCCAAACATCCGATAGAAGAATAAAACTCTCTCTCTCTCTCACACACACACACAGTATTTTGTTGAAGCCCTTAGGTCATCAGCAGTGGTCACAAGCTGAGCCTTTAGAGCTGCGAGGAGAGGTCCTTGTCAAATCATTCATAAGCTGTCCATTCTCCTCACAGGATCAGTTACAAATTTTCCTGAGACAAGGAGTCAGTTACACATCTGCCATCACCACCAATAACTCAACTTGCAACACAAAACATGTGTCCTTTTTATTGCACTGCATGGCTGTAAAATCACCACATATATATTAATTAATTGTACACAACATTAATCTTAATCATCTACCACCTTACTCCCATCCCTCTTCATTAATTAATAATTAAGCTACACTTCAATATGCATACGAGCATATCCATAATATGTTGCCTTGAAACATGCATGCTATGTATGCATCTATATAGAAGAAATTAACCTTAACTTATATTATTATTAGTTTAATTATTGGATCCTCGACTCATATGTGGCATGCATATATACATGCATTAATCCAATTAGTGGAGGACAAAACAAGAATTTATTAGTATGATACATGCATACATGAAACCATTAATCATGTCATGCATTGCTATAATTTGTAGAAACCTTCCAAACTCGAGTAATCCAACGCGCTCCACTGGTCGCCATTGATGTCGTGCACAAAGCTCTGATGGAGGGGCACTTGCAGCAGTTGCTGCTGCATGCTGCAATCTGCTGGTCTGACAGAGTCGAACTCTTGGTCGTACTCCGCGGCCCTCTGCAACAAGCTGGGGGTGTTCATGGCGGACGGGTCCAAGGGGAAGCAATTGGCTTCCATGAACATTGCGAGGGAGGACTCGAAGCTGCAGTGGTCCTGAAGGGACGACGCCGAGTCGATCCCGTCGACGGCGTGCGCCTGGTTCATCGCGGCGAGCAGCAGCTCGTCCACGTCGACTCCGGCCGGAGTCTGATTTGCAAATTCTAAGCGCTGACCGCTGGGCGCGTCGTACTGCGGCTGCGGCTGGTCGCACGAACTGGCGGGCGAGCTCCCGCCGGAGTCCACGGGCTCAGCGATCCCTGCGTCCCCCGGCTGGGGGCACTGGTTCAGGTACTTGACGTACAGCGCGGCGAGATCGATGTTGGATCCGTCGACGGCGTCGTGCGCAGGATGATTCGCGGGCGGGTAAGAGCCCGACGAGCCGCTCCGGAACGCGCCGTCGGACCCGTGGTCGGGCCGCGCATGGGGGCCGCCGACGGCCGGGTGCTGGGTGTACACGGGCACCGGATCACGAGCCGGATCGCCGGAATTCCTCGTGGCCCTTCCCCTGCGGCTCTTCCGGCAGCCGCCGCCGACCGGGACGTTGCGCAGCGAGCCGCCCTTGGTCCAGTACCGGCGGCAGCCCTTGCAGAAGTACCTGGGCTGGCTCAGGCTGTAGTTGTTGTAGTAGCAGAACTTGGTGTTGGAGGAGTCGCAACGGGGGCAGTTGGGCGCCGTCTCCACGTTGGGCTTCCACCGGCGTTCGACCGGCACCGGCCGCGGGCCGGCGTGGGAGAGCATGTTGCTATAAGAAGACAACATAGGATCATAATAAACTAAAGAATCACCAAATTATGTATATATGTACTTGAACTATATATGTGTGTGTATATATATGTATCAAGGAAATCTAGGAAGTATATATGCATGAACTATGAAGAAGTTTGAAGAAGAGAAGAGTGGGGGATTAATGGAGGAAGGAGGAGGAGGAGGAGGAGGGTGTGGAAATGATGAGAGGTTCATATTTGTAGTTTGTAGCTTGGCTTTGATGGGCTAACTTAATTGTTTAATTGCATATAGGGTCCAAATGATGTGATGATTAATTAATTGCCATATTAGTTTAATTCTTCTTTTTTTCTTTCCTAAGGGGAGGTCGTATACATGATTCTTTCTCTGTCACCCCTGGTCTGATTTAATTAATTTTGTAGGCAACAGCTGAAAAAAATATTATACGATTCGAAATGTACGCATTCTTAAGCTTATTTTTTTTAAAAAAAGATTATTTTTATAAACGATAAGTAAATTGTTTTTTCGATGAGTAAATTGTTAATTGACTTAATCTAGTTAACGTGTTGTGTTCATTGAATTCACTATTCAGCTTAGGATACTGTGTGGGTAGCAATGCTATTAAAAGTTAAAAGTATATAATTGTACATAAGAGGCATAATAAATTTGTTATATACATACATATTAACCCCCACCCACCCCCACCCCACCCCACCCCACCCCACCCCCCGCAATCAAATGGCGTAAGCATGGAGACTCTACTTGTAAATGCATTCCTCTGATATTAATTTAATAATGACATCTGACTTTTTTTTTGTGACATCTGACTTAATTATATATATATATATATATAGGGTCCAATTAAAAGCATAAAAAGGGTGGAAAAAATCTATCCACCCGGACTATTTATTCGAAAAATTACTAATTGAATTCAGATTTTTTTAACTAAATAATAAATTGTTATCGATGTTGCTTTTTATAAGAACTTAAAATTTTAAGTAGATTGGTTAGTACATCAACTTCAATAAGATATAAAGTTACAGATTAAAAGTTCAAATTTTGTGAAATTTTTATTAGAAAAAAATATTTTTTTCTCTTTTAGTTATTCACATAATGAATTACTAGATCAAATTGTCAACAGTCAACACGTAAAAAATAATGTTAAGAATATAAAATTAGCTTAAATATTTAGAAAAATTAATTAACAAACTTTAATAAATTTTCTCCCTACCGAAGAAATCTAAAATTTCCAAAATGAAAAAAAATATTTTCTTAAAGTTATTTATAAATTTGTTTTAATGTTGCGTACGAAATTGTTTAGTATATTACACTGTGATGTGGCTCATGTTTATAATTTTAAAATAATATTGTCTTAAGATAAGATCAACAACAACAACAAAGCTTTATCCCACTAGGTGGGGTTGGCTACATAGATCATATGACGTCATTCGTTGATCCATGTTTATGAGATTCGACAGGATTTTACATTAGTTGTCGAGGTCTAACACAACTCTCCTCCTTTATCCGGACTTGGGACCGATTATAAAATATAGGCGGAGTTAAACCATTATCTTAAGATAAGATCGAAAAAAAAACTGCTCAATGTTCATCAACGACGTCGATCTCCTTCCTTTTTTTTATAATGGCACTCTTTTGTGCATATCCAGTTTATAGTTTTTTTTTTTCAAAAAATCATTCACTCTCAATGTTTATACTTGTATGAAGAAATAAATTTGAAAAAAAAGGAGTAAATTAATCATATTTTACACCGGCAGAAAGTGTAATCATGTCAGTATCCTTGCAACTTTTCATCGTCAAACATAAGAGAAAATGAAAAGGAAATTTTCTAGAAATACAAATAATTAGTCGAGTCATAATAGTGGGCATTCATGAATTATAATCATGCCATATATACATATGTTTTATATTCTTGAATGAGTAATATTTTCGAACAACTGTCAACCATAGTAAGACACCACTATTATCACTATAAAAAAAAATATTAGCATCATTTCATTTGATTTTACAAGAATAACAATGTCCAACATTTTCAGCATTCACATAATAAAGTGATAATAATGTGTTTTGAAGTGATAATAGTGATATAAAAAATAATTGATTACATGTTGATTAATGTTACTTTAAACAACCAATATTGTATATTAATTATAAAAAATGATTGTATATTAGTTATAAATGTTGCTTAATCTCGCATGCGTATATATAAATAATAAATATTTTATCTTTATTTAATAAACTATAATAATAACAATAATAATGATTTTAAAGTGATAATAATCTCTATTATCAATATTTGATTAAGCTGCTCATTCAACATATACATATATATAATAATTAATTAATTTGATTGGATTTAAAAAAAATTAAAAATTATAATAGAAGGTCAAAATCGAACTCTTCCGTATATACATGGGCCGGGGATGTGTTCGGGAATGAAGTGCAAATTGGGGTTGGGGGCGCATGTGCATGTGCATGTGATGATGAATGATGAGGAAGGTTTTTGTGGGGGAGAGAGAGAGAGAGTTGCAGCAGCCTGTGAATGCTGATTTTGCTTGGCAGCAAATTACGGGGGGGACGTGGGCGGTGTGGGAGCCGTTCAAGTTAGCCAATGACAGGAGGGAGGGGAGGGTCGCTGTTCCGTCGGCGCGTGATACGTGTCGGCTCCCACCCACACGTGCTGCGTCGCCATTGGAGGGCCCGAGACACCTCTCTCTCTCTCACACACATACTCTCTCTCTCTTCCCTCCCTCGTTGCTCGAGCGGGGAGGCAAAGGCGTCGGGATCGCCCACTCACACCCTAATTCCTTCTCCTCGTCAGGACCACCCACCACAAACTCTCAAAATTATAAAGTTTATCTAATTAACCTCCGTCTCCCCTCGCCTTGTTAAGTGTTAACTGTTTTTGTTAAAAAATAAAATAATACTAAGATAATAATAATAATAATAATTATTATTATTAATATAACAATGACAACAAATCGCGTTACGATGTAGTCGGCGGCACCTCCATCCATGAGCTGCGCGTGGAATTCTTGCTATATATATATATATATAATTATAAGTTTTGTAATTTGGATATTGGAGATATATGTATCAATCGCTGGTACATGTTAAGCCACTACGGGGGGTGTTTGGTTAAAGAATTAAAATGTTCTTTTTGTGAGAACAAATGTAGAGAACAATATTATTCTCAAGATGTTCTTGCTATTAGATAGAACAAAAATGGTCACATTTTTCTTCTTTGAGTGTGCAGATAGGGAATCAAAATGTAATGATGATAGTTGACTGAAATAATTTAATTTCAAGAGTGTTTGGATGTAATGTCTAGAACAAGGCCTTGTCCTTGCAATTATTCTTGTACTAAATAGGCCCTACGTATTTTTAATGGGAGACAGCGGCCCGGTCATACCGTGATCTTGCTTATGACCGAGTGGCCCAATCAACTTTCTGAAACAGATTATTTATTTGGTTATAAAAAGGAAATTTATTTACTGGTTCTTATATTATTTAAAAATTTAGTAGCAGATAAAAATGATGTCAACGTTGACTTCTAATTTATTTTTCCATGAAAGAAATTATACGAAATATTATTCCTTTAATAATAATAATGATAATAATAATAATAAACAATAGAAATAGATCATACATGCCTTTGGATGATCATGATCCCATGGAAAAGAACTTGAATCCATGTTATAAACACTGTCAGCCATTCAGATCCTATCGAAGCATGCTAAGTCATGTTCAACTCCAGTAACTCAATAAGGGACATGCTATATTGAAGATCTTCAAGACATGTTCGGCCAATGTTATAAGGTTCGAGTCACCCCAATTGGTAAGGGCCAAGGTCGAACCGTATTAAGATAAATCATTATATAAATCAGGATAATATAAATTAATAAAAAAATTAAAGATATTATTATAATATTATCAATATACAATCTTACATAAAAAAATTGGAACAATGCATTATATTCGCTATATCAAGTCGGATGATTAGTGAATTTATGTTCTAATATTGATGGATGTTTATGTCCTTTCAAACACGAATTAGTTGGATGTTAATAGTTTCTCATATCATACGGTGTTGTCCAAGGGGAAAAAAAAACGAAGCTTTGAGTTGGAGAACTGAAAACAAGTGGGGACAAGTGAATCGGTGGGTGCAGCGATCACAAGCAATGCCGTGCATGGCCCGAGTTGGATCAAGGCAACGAGACCTTGGATGATTTGCTCATCATATTAATTGCATTCCTCTTAGGGACACCGCAGTAGTACTTCCATGATTGCATTAATAAATACACCACAAGGTTAAAGTGGTTCAGCTTGTGATTCATGTGTACGTGTGTGCTCTTTTTAGGGGTTTATTCATAATATCATGCATACGTTACTATTGGCACTGAAGTAAAAATATTCTAACTTTTGAGCGGGGAATTTTACTTTAGATCTAGAAATTTTGTTTTTGAAGTTTTTTTTAAGGCATAACATTTGGCAAAAAAATAATTCTGAGGAAAAACCGAGTTCATGGACAGCTGAGAATGCAGCCAAGGTACATCATGATACATTTTCTTTTAGGTTAAATCAAGCATGCGAAATGATTCCGCACACAAACTGTTTGATATTTGCTCTCCGAGACGTGGCCATTATTATTTTCCTTTTTGCAACATCTCGTATCGGGAATATGCCTTCCACTATATAACTTGCATTTCCTTTTTGTTTCACGAGTGTCATGTGCATATTGGAGAGCATTTTTTGTTGGTGGACTGTTAGATTGATTTCTCATATGTATTCTGTGTGTGTGTGTGTGTGTTGGAGAGAGAAGGATTATTGCTGCGTGAGGCGAGAATTCCGTTCATAAGGAAGAAGACTTTGACATTTTAGCTCCCTCTTGTCTTGCAAATATTTCGAGTTTCCAGTTCAAGGCAGTAATGAGATGGTTGAAAACTCAACACTAGAGTAGCTTTTCTTTAGCAGCAAGACTTAGGATATCAGATACTAATAAGTCTCAGATTCTCAGTACCTACATTATGCAAACGAGGACATGTTTTTCACATAGCATCTGAGTGAGGAAGGCGGGAAATTGTTTTCTCTTTATTTCCCCCTTCACAACAGAGCAGATGAGTGCTTCTCGAAGAAAAAAAAAGAAAAAATTAAGCTCATACAAACTTATAGCAATGGCAAAAAAAGAAACAATGGCAACACATGAACTGATAGCAAAAATTAAGCTAGCTTCATACAAACTGATCCATTTTCTTTTATTCCTGATGACTAGTAGATAAATCATCTTAGGTTTTCTGAACACCTCAGCATCACAGCAGATTCATTTTCTCTAAGTGGCATTCATAAGTTTCATTCTCCTCAAGAAAAAATAAGCTATCAACCTGTACCCAAAAATCATAGCCAACAAAGCTCCTACTTCCACGCCTCCGTTACCCAATCCAAGTTCTTTAATGAAGGAAGAGTTGCAGGCACTGAACTTCGAGCGGTCAGGGCCATAACAACCATATTGAGTCTTCAGGAGCAGTCTATATGTGTGATAGTTGAATGAAAAATAGCGTATCCACGTCATGAAGTAAGGAGCTTTCTGCATCCATAAGTATTCAATGTCAAATAGGTAATCCTAGTGGCAAAGGTAGCCATGATGATTTGGTTTCAAAATAACTTTTTGTGTGCCTGAGGTATTGGCTCTTGGATCCCTCCTGGCGTCGAGTTTTTTTTTCTTTTTTCTGTTGCAATTAGCTACCATTTTGTGTTTATTGTTCATAACATTAAAGGAAGGTTGGGGAGCTAACCTGCACAAAAAAACCACCAGCTAACATAAAGGCCATAATGATTACAGAAGCCAATGTTGTAGCCTGCTTAATATCCATCACAGCTGCACCTATAGCGAGCCCAAGACCCTGTAACAAAGAAACTATTTCAAGAGCTGCTATGAAGTAAACATACGATGCAGGATTGCTACTTCACACTTCAAACCTTACAGTAATAATCAGACGACTGAATTAATTAAATTACATCTTTGTTGTTTCTTTTATACAGAGCCTGGCATATTTAATCAACAGTGGTGATATTTGTATGCTTAGTTAAGTTTGTAGCTGACAGAATAATGACACCCTTGACCATTGAGTGTTGTTGGGAGAAACAAATGAAAGATATGTCCACCACGAGCCTATAGGCTATAGATCAGAGCTAAAGATCAGTGTTTAGTACCTGAGCGGCGACAATGCTGAGGAATATTATCAGCATAGTCTGTAGGAAGACCATGAAAACTGGTTTCAAGCCTACCACGAAGTAGACTATTAGCAAGAAAACTATGGGCAGAATGAGGTCCAGAGGTATATCGCTCATGTTTCTGGCAATAAAATATGCACTCAGCTTGTACATATCCACTGATCTCTCTTTGGTTAGCATTGCTCTCTCTCGAGGGAATGCAAATACAGCTGTGAATACAGGAAAGTAGCCCCAAAACACAGAAATGAAGAATAACAATCCTGCCTGCAACGGAATCACCATCAAAAGTTAGAAAATGTAAAATGATTCTCTTCACAAAAAGAACCCAAAGTAAGCTGAAATTTGCCTGATCTTGTAGCCTTTCGGGTGTTGAGGAGTCAGAGTGCCACCACAGCATCCCGATGATCACTGCAGTGGACACAACCTGTATAACTCTTAGAGGACTAAGGTACTCATGCCTTCTCTCCTTTAAACCTCTCCAGAATAGAATGTGGTGCTGCTCCCACCAACCAATCCTATTCTCTTCTGGTCTGCAACAATTTTGCATCGTCCATTTCCTGTTGATCATCGCAGGTTCCAGAAGTTCTTGCATCTCTCTCTGTTCCATCCTGTTTTCATAAGCCCCCACCAAATACTGGACATGCGTGTAAAATAATTGATTAGGATATGAGAAAAAACAGCAAAAGTAACTATAGCTTATGTGGAACCAAGTGCGCTCTGTCATGATCCATTTACTTTGTGAATGTCCAATGAAGAAGGTGGCCTCTCTCGGTGATCTTCTATATTTATAGGAATTGAAATGTCATTCATGTTTTCATTAGCTATGTCAACAAGGAATTCTGCTGGGTTCATTGCAATGAGAGGAGAGCAGCCAATGGAGGAGAAATGCAACATAGCTTCTGATGCTTTTCCGAAGTATAGGGAGCTTCCCTTGCCCAGAAGTACCAGCTTGTCAAACATATTGAACAACCTGCTCGACGGTTGGTGTATGGTTGTAACCACTGTTCTTCCAGCCTACAGAATTTGCCTACTGCAAGTTACAGTCTGGTAGACTTATAGTGTGATTATATATAGGTAAAACTGGCAGTGGAAACAGAGAACATACTTGAGCGATGCTCTGTAGCACCTGAGCTATCCGAATTGCTGTAGTTGAATCAAGGCCAGATGTTGGTTCATCAAGGAAAAGCAGAGATGGATCAAGCAGTATTTCGTTCCCAATGCAGACTCTTTTCCTTTCACCTCCAGAGATCCCCCTTGCATATGCTCCACCTGTTATTGTGTCTTGACATCTGTAGGATAAATTTTGTTGGCTATTATTCTAGTATTGTGTGAAGAATAGTGTGTATTATGTTTCTTCCAGATTTTCTGCCGTGCTTGTCTGTCCTAATAATCTGAATGAAGACATTTGTTACTTGGACCAGAAGTTGTGAAGCTCTGATGCTACTTTTCAAGTTACCTTTCAAGTCCAAGCTCAGCAATGACTTGCATAGCTCTTTCTTCTTTCTGCTGTTTTGTCAGAGTATTCGGAAGAAGAAGACGAGCAGCATAGGTTAAAGTCTCCCTTACTGTTAGATGCGGGAATACAATGTCATCTTGGTGCACAAATCCTATCCTGCTGGTCAGCATTTATTTTAATCATTAAATTTTGTATATCATAGCAATTTAAATACTTTTTCAAACTTGAATATAGTTGCAAGATTGAAGCAGGTAGGAATTTTCATACTTTTCTTTGAGGAGTTTGGAATATGGTTGATCATTGTACGTGATGCTTCCGCTTTGTTCCTCAACTTTGATCCTCCCGCCGAGAAGATTCAGCAGAGTTGTCTTACCACCTCCTGATGGTCCCATGAGTGCCAAAAACTCACCTGGGTTCACTAACCCTGTAACTCCATGCAGTATAGAGGAATTCGTCTCTGAGTTCCTTCCTAGCCGAGTTCCCTTGTATCTGACATTGGAAAACTTTTGGAAACCACAAAATTTTCGGGGCATTAGACGTTTGAAACTAAACACAAATATCAAGGGCATGAGATATATGTTGCAGTACCTTGAGACATATGGGGAATGCAACGTGCGTCTGCACTTTAGTCCATGCAGCTCGATTCATGCTTATTTTGAAATGCATTGATTGCTCTGTTTCATCGTCTTATAACCAGGAAATTTGACAATTGAATTAGAGAAAACAATAGGCTGTATTACTCATATCCATGTTTCATGAGAGGTTTACATCAGCACTTCCTTATCGGAATATAATTAGAATACATTTCCAATTGTTTGTAGACCAAAAAGATGAATATGTATTCTGACATGTTAATAACGAGAAAGAGCATCCAAAATCATTCAGCATATTAACTACTATACACAAATACCATAAACATGAAGGAAATTTAAGTATTTCACTTGTCCCTATATCTTACTTTCAATATCATTAAAAATATAGGGGGGAAAAACAAATACTGAACCACAAGTAACTAGTTTTGGTTTAACTCAGTCACAGAATGAGCCCTGTATACATGCGTCATAACATACCAATGCTAACATACTTATAGGATTTTATGATTGTGTATCGCATACCATTGTGCTGCTGCTTGGCTGAAATTTCTGATATTTCAGATGAGAGTAACATTGTAGTGGAGATTGAATTGAATAATTCCAAACCAGCAGTCGCTTGCTTTCTTTCACTTGTATTTCCTGAGTCACTGTGGGTACACACATCAATATCTCCCAAAAGATGTATACTCCCCACATTTGAATGCAACTCCAACTTCCTTTCGAAGTGCTGCTTCCTCTTAAAGTTGACGGCAATATCATCTTCTACTCGATTTATGCAAGAGCCAGCACTCTGAGACTTCCTAATGGTAGGAAATGCTTTGTCTTGTGCTGCTTTCGATCTTGAAATGGTTTCATAAGTCTCAGAGAGGTCTAGCAAGATTTCCCGACCTTTTGGCATGGGCACATCCTCCATTACCACCTGCATGATTAGAGCTTTTGATGCATATCCTACAATAAATAATGTTTGCACTAAAATGCTGCAGATTTTGTGTGAGTTTTAATGTATATCTTGGAATTGTTTTATGCTTACTAGTCTTTCTGATTCAGGGTCTCTTTGACTTGATTGGAAAAACAGGTTTTTGTGAGCCAACGTTATGCATGTCTATGAGTTATGATAATGGTAGAGAGAACAATTCTGGGTAATGATTTTGAGCCTTTACATTTTCTCATAGATTGTCACATTTTGGATATTAATACTGATATTCTTTTTCAAAAAATTGGTTAACAATTATATAAGCTACTTTTCCTATTTCTCAACTCTATAGTACTATACTTTCTGAATTGCAGACTACATTGTTTCTTTATCAGAAATGGCTTCCATGATTGTAAGTGCTCAGGTGCATTGGTGCAACTTAACGAATGGCTGAGTTCTACTCTCTAGAAAAAACAGACAAAGAATTTCCTACAGTGCTGCCATCAAGAATCATGACTTCATAATGTCCATACATAGATACTCTATTAGGAATTAATATAACTAGAATGCCTCTATAATTCTAACCAGGAAAGAGAACTTCACAATGTACCACACAACATAGACTTCTGAGTACTACCTCTTGCTGATTTCAATGAAGTTCGCCTCAACAAAAGAGAGAGAGGCAGTGAAGACGCATGTAGAGTCCCGGAGTGGATGGTTTTATAGTCCCTTGGAGGTCGGGACCTTTGACTAAGGGTTCTATGGTACATACTTCTCTGGAGTTGTGGTAGCCACATATCTGATTAAGTTAAATCATTTGCCTTACTGTAAAAAAGAAACATAAATTCATGTCACTATTACCTCTTTGATCATGAAAATTAAAACAGATTTTCTTTTCAGATATATTGCAAAATCTGGCATGCATGGAGTTCTTTTATCTTAAGTTTAACTAGATGAAACTTTTGTGACTTAATATAAGTAATCAGGAGATTACTGTGATGAATTCAACGTTAAACAGCTACATGACAACATACAATTTTCCTTTATCTTCTGCGTGCAGAATGTGATGTGACTGTAAGAAATAAATGCTACTGTCGAGAATAGAACATGGTCAAAGAGCATTCACATTTCTTACAAGATCAGAACATAAAGACCTCAGATTTCATTATAAATATATGTTGATGCCTTGAAAAGGATCACTAGTCAGGACTCATAATGCTTCAAGAATTTTTTTCGTATCTCTTCAATGAGTTAACAAAGGTAAAAATGTTGAATCTACTGACAGTGTCGTGCTTCCTTCGAGTTTTGATTGGATAATAGCTTCCTCTTTTGTTTTTTATTCAAATTATGAAAAATCTCATTTGACATCCAATTAGTTGTCTGAAAAGCAAACTCACGAAGTTCCTCTCTTTCAACATTATAATAGAACTTTCGGCTAGTATTGAGACAAGATGCAGGGGCTTCAGTAATAATGGAGGCTTCTGACTTCTGAGAGGGAAACAAATAATGCTGACCAGCGGCCAATTTTCTGTAAACAATGGACTTCGATGTCTCACTTGTTATGACGTAAAGCTTAAACTTGGACGGTTCACTATTGTATCAGATTCTGCAGCGATTACTGAATTCCATGAATCCACAAGATTTTTTACTTTAGTATTTGCTAATAAACACAGACAAATTGGAGGAAAGCTGTAAACTTTTCTGCCCCACCAAATTGCCAAAACCATTGTATATCTCTGGTCACAAAAAGGCCAAATTAGCTAGAAAATAGATGAACATAGAACCGAGGCCTTGTTTATCTGTTTAGTGCTTGAATTCATTTTCCTTTTATTACACAAGCATATCTAATTACCTTGCCACGTTTACATTTGTCATTATTTATTCGATGTTATCTTTAGTATGTAAAAGTTAATGGGCCTTAATTTAAGCAGGAACAGCTTAGCAACACTTTAGAAATGCGATCTCCTTGGAGCTCGATTAACAGCCACTTAAATCAATGAACCATTGGTCTTGTACTTGTTTTGACTAGATGCAGCTTGTCTCCTAATCGGCATAGTCAGCAAGTATGAGATGAACACGCCACATCTTTACTGTAAAGATAACCGATGATTGTAAGTATTTATCCTTCACACTTCTCATTCTTGGACTGCAAGGTGCATTGGACTTGTCTGATCTCATAAACCAGCCATCTTTTGTAGCAAGTGATCAACTTCAAGGGTGAAGGAACCAGTTTACTTGTGAGAACTGATAGGCGAACAGACAAGGTATGAACTGATCACTGGATGAACAAGAGAGTAAAGACTGTACAGTGCTGGTGAAGGCGGCTGAGGTGATTAGGATGTTAGAGAGAAGAGTAAGGCAGATTGTACAGTGTTGGTGAAGGCGGCTGAGGTGATTAGGATGTTAGAGAGAAGAGTAAGGCAGATTGTACAGTGTTGGTGAAGGCGGCTGAGGTGATTAGGATGTTAGAGAGAAGTAAGTGCCTTACTCCTGAGGAAATGCATGGTGGCCACAGGATGCATGTAGCATCTGGGATGATTGGGTGATCCTGTTCTTTCTTTTCCATCTTACAAAAAGGCATGCAATTAATGTTGGGGGAGCATTCACTGGAATCCAACTGTTGGCTTGCCGTCAGGAGAGGGGAAGATGGATGGAGATGTGAGACAGAGGATCAGCTGGATTTGCCCCCTGATGAGTAATCCATTGTTAGGTAGTTATCAGGTACGAGACTCTCTGAGGTCAATTCTTGTTCAGAAACTGCATTAATGTATTATCATGTAGGTGGCAAATGTATGTCTTCTTCCCACCTAGGCATCATATATATCATGAGATCACATGCTGCTATCATGGAACATTTCGTTGATTAGTACATGCCTGATCGATGGTACTGTTGCACGCCGAAATATTCAACTAAGTTTAAGATACCTGAGAACAGTGATAAGAAAAAAAAATGTTAGAACTAGACTTTCTTTGGGTGAACCTTCTCTCTAACGAGTTACGTAGTCTTTGTCAATTATGAGGCAATTCACCCCCAAAGCCTCTTCTTGGCCCGGTGGAAGCCCCCTTCTATGGGGTGGATGAAATTAAACACGGATAAATCTTTCTGTAATATCCAACAAAATGAAATAAAAAAAAAGAAAAAAAAAAGAAAGAAACACATAAGGCCCAGCCGCCCAAGCCCAACAGCCCACTTCATTAAACTATGCCCTAAAACTAAAGAGTATTGTTATATTCTCCTAAAAATCAATATAAAAATTCTCCTATCAAGACACAATGGCATGCATTGTAAATTATTAACTTTTGGGGTTATTTTAATTGTGTGAGTGTTAGGAGGATTATTAGAGGATGAGTTAGGAGGATTTAGTCTTTTTAAAACTAAAAGCATCTTTGCATTTCACCTACCCCAGCCGACACCAACAGCTAAAACCCCATTTTGCTAAGGTGCTCTCACCCCAAAGCCTCATTCTCTCTTTTTTTAATGAAAAGTTAAACTAGCTATTGATGAAACGTATCGAATCAGATGGAGAACCCCTACAGGAGGGAAATCCTCTAAAAAAATATCATAATTTAAGTGACGTGCAAAATGTGCAAAATAATGAGCTCACAAGAATTCCCATCCCTTTCTATTGATCGCAGCTAGACAAGTAGAAGGAGGTGGAGAAGCAAGGGATTGGGAAGAAAGAGGAAGGAAAGAGAAAAAAGGAAGAAACTAGAAGTTTAGGATTTGTTAATCAGATATATTTGAGGGAATTTAATACCCTATTCGTACCATTAATGATGTGTGATTGTTTGGATTAAAGGTTTAGAAGACTTAATTAGGATCTTCTTGAAGCATGATTAAGGAATGCACATATTTATTATGGATTAATGACATTTTTGACACTTAAGTTACTGTTGCATTGATAAACATTACTCTAATGTAGGATGTTTCATGTTTCTTGCTAGCTCCCTTGAATAGTAATGCAAAGTTTAATGGCTTTAGCTCAATCCTCTACTAATCTCCATGTTTTGATATCTTAGAAATGTGTTATGATTATAAATCTCGTAATTCCTGTTGAACGATGAAGTTTTCATGTGAAGATGAATGCTTATTCCTAATTGTCCATATATGGTTTTAAATGGGAAAAATGAGATAAAAATAGGAAAAATATTGTTGCAGTATTGAGTACGGTCGTGACGCATTAGGGCACGGCCGTAACACCTTGCCTTGGCGTTAAAAATGCTTGAGAGACGAAATGAGTGTTCTGTCACGATTGTGACCATTTGGTCGCACGACCGTGACAGCCCAGTTAAGCTTTATGCCTTAGAAATATTTTTAAGACGGGAGGAAATCACCCTTCTGTTACAATCGTGAGAGTTCGGTCATAGACGTTTTCAATCGTAACTGTACGATCATCGAAGTGTGAGCGTATGTGACACTAGCATGATCGTGACCATGAAAAAGACTAAGTGTTAGGTCATACCGAACAATGGAATGCCTGTGCCTATGTGTGGGCATAGTTGTGACCCAGTGTGCCATGGTCGTGACTGTAGGATCATAAAGCACCAAAAGAGGGTGAATTAGTGTTTTAAATCGAAAAAACCAATTTTTCGAAAATTATCACGAAAGCTTAAAGTCGATTTGTTAATATTTAAACTAACACAATATCAATCAAATCACATGCATGATAGAGTAGGAAGGAGAGTGAGATAGAAAGATAAACACAAGATGCACGGTGATTTATTGACGAGGTTCGATCACACCTTGTCCTGCGTCCCCGCTCCGACTTCCTGACCTCGAGACCTCGGAGATTCACTAACTTTCTCTTTTCTTATAGGGAGAGAGTAATTCTTTCTACACCACAATGCCTTCTTCTTTGCTCAAGAGATAAGACACACCTCTTCTTACAAGAAGCTCTCAAAATTATCTAAATAAGAATACAAGAATTCTCTTTAATTCTCTCTTCTTATAAAGAATATTCACACTAAAAAAGTAGAAGAGGAAATGGATGATTTGCAAGATTAAGCTCAAGAAAAATACTTTAGACTTGAAGGAAGCTCTAGAGTGATTTGTCTTGCTTGGATAATCTTCAACCTTTTGAATTCTTTTTATAGGTTTCTCTTGAAAATATGACCGTTGTAAATTAATTTGAAAAGTGTTGTGATGTTACCTCTAAAACGATCGATCGTTTTAGTTTCGGTCATCTGTTTTGAATAGTAACGATCGACGATCACTATTTCGGTCATCCGTTTTATGAATGAAACTAGCCGTTGATTTGTCTTTCCTGCGTAGTTATCCATTGACGATAGTCCATAAAAGGACTTAGCCATTGCCGTTGCCTTTGCTCCCATAACGGTCGATCGAAAGTGATTCGGTCGTCCGTTTTAGAAATGTTCGTGCTCTCTGCAATCTGCAGTCATTCATGCAGTGACTTCGGTCATTCGATTTTCACATTTTTGTTCTTTTTGTCCAGAATGGTCGACCGTTATAGTTTCAGTCGTCCGATTTGATCTTTGTTCTATGTAATTAGATGTTGTTCCAACAGTAGCTTCGGTCGTCTGTTTTAAAGCATTCATCCTTTTTGACCCATAACGGTCGATCGATATAGTTTCGATCGTCCGTTTGTCATTGACAACCTGATAGACCTGCACTTTTTTATACATAACTTTTTACATCATTATCGAAATAAGATAATTTTTTATTCATTGGAAAGGTAACAAAATTATCTATAACTTTGATAGTCATTCATTTGAAAATCCAATAATATCATAGTCAAATATTCAATCAAATTTCAGTGCATAAAGTTGTCAATTTAAACTTTTTAGACCTTACTTGTTTATGCATAACTTTTCATACGAGCATTCAAATGAGATGATTTTTTATTCTATGCAAAGTAACAAAATTCTCTACAACGATATTCATTATTCTTCAAAAATATAATGAGATCATAGTCCAAAATTAATTCAAAGTTCAGTACACAAAGTTATCCATTTCAAATGAAAGATTTTAGACATTTTCTCTTTTATATATAACTTTTCATACAAGTATTCAAATGAGATGATATTTGATTTTATGAAAAGCTAACAACTTTATTTACAACTTCCATGCTCACTTCTTATCCCAAATCTATTGATAAAGTAATCAAATATTAAATGCAAGTTCAACACATAAAAATATCAACTTCAAATAGAACTTGTCGGCCTTCACTATTTTTGGCATAACATTTTATACGGTTGTCCAAATGAAGTGATTCTTAATTCTATGAAAAGAGAGGATTATATATAATTTTTATATTAGTCTCTTTATCCAAATCTCATGATATAATACTCAAATATTAAGTGCAAGTTTAGCACATAAAATAAACTTGCAAATTGAACTTTTCGAACTTTACTTAAACATATTTTTTTATGTAATTATCCAAATGAGATGATTCTTGATTCTCTACAAAGATAAAAGAGTTATCTATAACTTTTATCACCCATTAATGTAATTCTCGTGAGAACATAAACAAAATATTAATCGAAAATTTAATGCATGAAGTAACTCATTTCTATTTAAACTTCTTTCGGCACTTTAAATATAACTCTAATTTTTCGAAGTTTATATTATCAAAACATAATTATATAGGGCATAAAAACTTTGCTCCAACAATCTTCCCCTTTTTGATGAATATAAACCGAGAAATATGAAAAGTATATGAGTTGGAAAGTAAAAAATATTAAAGTCAATGTTACTCCCCCTAAAATTAAGTTTTTCTTACAATTATGAATATGCACATAAATTTTAATTGTAAGGCATTTTTCATATAAAGTTATATTCATGAGGCCCATGTAATAAATCAGAGGTTATATATATTTCTCCTATATAAATATTTCTTATGTTCTTATCATATTTCTCCCCCTTTTGTTCATAAAAAAGTAATTTGCACATGAAGCATGTAAGAAATAATATGAGATACAATACGTAACTCCCCTTTAATCATGTCATTTTTCTAAATTTTTTCATTCTTCCCCCTGTTGTCATATAAAATACAATACGTAAAATGTTATAAGGGAGATGAAAACAGTTTTATTTTTTATCACATTTATAAGAAATGTTTCATGTATAATATATGCGATAGACAAAAATAACTCGCCCTAAGGTCATGATCGATTCATAAGAGTCAAACATGAAATCAAATTGATCTAGGAGTTATGAATAACACATTTCAAAATACTATATAAGGAATCAAAATATTGTATAAAACTTTAATATAATGATATGTCAAATCTAAATTATTTTATATCAAATAATCAAGGATTTGATAATAAGGATAAGTGGGTAACAAAATCATATTAAAAGTGGATGGAGGAAATAATCTTTCAAACTTTTGAACAAACTCCCCCTATCATTATAATCAAATTTCTCTCTCTTTCTATATTCCTTTAATTCTTTATATGTTTATCTCTTTTTTTTTCAAAAAATGAATAATAATATAACATTGTGAATAAAGGGTCAAAATTTAATTTTCATAATATGAAGATTTGAAGTTATAAAGAATTTGTACTAAGATATGATAATAAAATGATTTTGCAAATCATGAAAATGTAAATTCATGCTCATATAACTCATATAATTGATATTTTTCATGTTATAACATAAATATCTCAAATGTAAATACATTATTACACAAATCAAAAGGCATTATAATTTGATATCATATCATTTAATCATCATTTCAAATTTTGATAGCCATGTGTCATATAATATATGGATACTCAAATGATAACAAATCATTATCATAAGATTAATGCAAGTGTTCATTTACCAAGACAAATATAAGTGAGGTATATGATATTTTAAAAGTTTTCCAAATTTTAAGTAAACGTTCTTTCAATTTCAAATTTACAAAGCATCAAGAACTAATATATGACTAAATATATGCTCACAAATTTTAAGGGATAAACATGATAAATAGCATAAGTATTTTCAAAATCAAACATCCACACAAAAGTTGATTTTCCAAAAAGCATAAATTTGTGCACAAATTATGATAACTAGTAGACAAATCTAAAGCACAAATAATTGTGACACAAAAGTATATCCAAGTTTAAAATAATACTTTTATCATAAAATTTGTATCTTCACTCCTTCAAATCCATTTTCCCTTTTATTTCTTTGTCTCAAAATAGTAATCAAGATTAGTGACAACAAATGAGCCAAAAAAATTAAAGTTTAGTTTTTTACATGCTCATTTTTTCTTAAAATGATAGTAGTTATTTCAAATTATAAATAAGAGAAATAACGTTCATGACATGATAATTTGAAATATGAGAGAAGAATATTCATGTCAAAATATTTCATAAAGATTGGCATATAAATCAATTTTGATATGAGATGTATATAGCAAGTTGAAAATGATCTTCTTAGTAATATGCTTTATTTCAAACATGTGCATAAGCATAGAGTTTAGTAATTAAATGTTTTATGCAATATTTTTCAAGTAGCAGACCAATATGATCAATCATTTTAATCCAAATCATAATGTGCATGTATAAATGATATAGTGTAACAAGTAAAAATTCATAATAAATTCATGCACATAAGGTTCATAATACGAAAGTCATATAGAATTATGCCAAACATATTTATTATAAATATGAAGTCTTCTATATAGATAAATAAAAATATTTAAATTTAGAAGACTTAACATTCATCTTTTTATGTGTATTTTTCTTTTGCCAAACTTAAAAAATAGTCGAGATAATAAACATAACAATGGTAAAATTAGAAATATCATTCTCTTTCTTTTGACATGCGAACAACATAGATTTTGCAAGTATAATATTACAAATCAAAAGAAAATTTTACGTATTAATTTCAAAATTCTTCATAAATTTGCATTTTTAAATATTCAAAATATTTTAAATTCTTATTGCTTATTTTAATTTTAAGATATTAAAACATTAAGTGTTATCAATAAAAAATATTTGATAATCAAATTTTGATCAAACAAAAACATTTATTATTTTTAAGTCATTAAAATATAATTCTTTTATACTTCAAAATCATAGGCAACGTATAATTATATTGAATAAAAAATATCATGATGTAAAATAGTACACAAGGTCCATATATATTAACATATTTTGAGTGTGAAGAATTATGTATGCAAATTTTAGTATTGATGTGAGTGTTCTTGTTTTTCGTAAATATAATTTTTACATTGAATTAGTAAGATAGTCCAAAAATGTCAATTTAGCAACCATTATGCATGTGACATATTCTCATCAAACATATTTAAACAAAATGAGTAATATAGACATATTCAAATTTGGAAGAGAAATATAATTTTAGTATACACAAGAATCATAATCTTTTATCAAATATTATCTCTATGCATATATTATGATAATAAATTGACAAATTCAAGACATAAGTACGTATCCTATCAAAATAAGTTCAAATTTTTATTTTCATATACCAAATACTTTTGCCGCAAATTTTATGTCTCCACCTTATTTCAACTTCATTTTCCTTTTTCTTTTCATATGACACAAACCTACAAGTAAATATCCATTTGAATTTTGATACCCAAATTAAATTGGGTCTAAAGTTGTTAGTCACATTTCCTTTTGGAACTCATTTTATTTCACTATGATTAGTTTCCTCAATTTTGCATAAAAAATAGCGATCACGAAATTTATATGCATAAAAAATAGAATGATATTTCAACATTAGACATGTCTAGATTTAGAAAAGTAAGCATAATGATGTCCAAAATATTTTTTATATTCAACTTAACTTAGCATAAATGATTGTCAAATAAAATATTCATCAAAGATTATCACATATATCATTTTCTTTTGCTAAATCAAGATGACAATTATGATAGATATGACAAGGAATTAGGATATACATGTAGTTTACCTCATTTAACATGTGAAAAAAGATATTTTACAAATAAATTATCACAATTAAAAGAAGTTATGATATCAAAATTTAAAACTTATTTACCAACTTTTTTTTAAAAAAAAATTGTCAATTCTTATATCTATATTCCAAAATTATAAGTTCTTTCAATTTCAAAATTATAATGCATGGAATGTTTAAATAAGAATTAGTAAGCACATAATTACATATACATACTCTCATTTCCAATAGTTAAACATATGCATGCATAATTATTATCAAAGTAAAATGATCTTATTATGCACAAAAGTTATCTTTTCAAAAATCATGATTTTTGTGTAGAAATTGTGATAACTAGTGAATACATTTAAAGTTCAA
Source organism: Pontederia crassipes (assembly GCA_030549335.1). NCBI lineage: Eukaryota > Viridiplantae > Streptophyta > Magnoliopsida > Commelinales > Pontederiaceae > Pontederia > Pontederia crassipes. Next base: position 47,882,648 of record CM060190.1, read on the forward strand.
AAAATTATAATAAAATATCATCATTATGTATTCCTCACAAATGTTTGAAAATGTCAAAATAAACTCAATCGTTTTTATGAGTCAAACTAGAATCATTGTAATATCTCAATTTTATATGCAAATTTTATCATAAATATTAAAATGTAACTTGTATGAGAAAAGACATTTAATATATTAAAACTTACTTTAAGTTAAAAAATCATCAAGAGTTTATTATATTAAATCAAACATGCACATGCATAAAGTATCATCATTTTTGTCAATACGAAGATTTTAAGATTTTTATGCATTTGAGCTTGTGTATAATCATGATCAAGAATGAACACATTAAATGCTCATTCTAGATATGATATGTCATAATATGTGCATAAAAAATATGCTTCAATGATACTTTTCTTCATCTTCCTTGAATCATTCTTCTCATTTCTTATGAAACACACTTACACACAAAAATTATTTGCATTTTGATACCCAAACTTGTTTGGATCCAACATGATTAATTTTGATTCCTTTAGGAATCCACATCAATTTCATGTCCATATTAATAGATTTTTTAATTTGACATTCAAATGAATAATGGCCATGGGCATTATAATAATGACAAATAGTATGTAGTATAACAAAATGATTATGATCATATTTCAACTTTGAATAATTATAATGAGAAGCATAAGAATGTTTACCATTAAAATAACGATCATAATAATGTTTATTCTTCAAATAATAATCATTAGCATACTTTATTTTTGAAAAATAAGAATATTTCAAATAATATCCTTTTGTATTTTTTACATTTTTCTTCAAGTTCATTTCATTTCTATAATCATTAAAGATTGCAAATATTTTAATAGGAACATTCTTAATATATTTCAAAGGCATAGTACTTTTATCATGTAAAGCATTTTGTAAAAAAGTTATTTTCTTTTGTGATTCATTTTGTAATATAATCAACTTTGAGTTTTCTACCTTCAAAACTTCATAATTTTTAATTTTCAAAGATAGTGAATCAATTTTCTTTATCATAGTTTCATTTTCAATTAAGCATGCATTCTTTTTATTTTTTAAATTTTCAAAATCATTTTTCATAATATAAAAATCATTCCTCAAAATTTCATTTTGAACTAGACAAGAATTTATTTATTCTTTCAAAATTTCAAACTCATTTTTCAAAGCAATATACTCGTTTATTAATGTTCCATTTTTCTTTCTAAGAGAAAAATGCTTTTGAATAAGAGATGAAAATTCTTTATGAACATCAAGAGCAATATCAACATCATCATCACTATCACTAGAGGAAGAAAATGAAGTTGACGTTACCTCATTATCCTTACTTTTTGCCATTAAGCATAACACTTCATCTTTCAATGTCATGAATGCAAAACTATTATTTTCTTTATTGTCCATGTGTCCTTTTTGTCAACGTCACTCTCTTTATAATTATTTAACAAAACTTTTCAAATCTAATGAGAAGTAGAACATTTATAAATAAGATTCATACAATAAGAATCGACAGAGGAATAAAAGATAATTTTGACATTGTAATCAAAATTTTCAATCGACATTTGAAAATTTTCATATTCAAAAAATGGAAAATCAATAAAAACACTATTTATAATTTTCTTTGACTTTTCAAAATCATTTTCCAAAACTTCTCACATACCGAAATCAATAGAATAAATATAAGCTTTTATTATAATTTTTCAACAAGAAAAATAATAGTCTTTAAAACTCAATGGGTCGAAAATAGAATAACCTTCTTCAAAAATAGCGTAATGTTCTAAAAGATGGTTAAATATTTAAATAAGAGCAACATTGCTCTGATACCAATTGTAGGATCACAAGGCACCAAGAGAAGAGGGTGAATTGGTGTTTTAAATCGAAAATATCGATTTTTTGAAAATCATTGTGGAAGCTTAAAGTCGATTCGTTAATATTTAAACTAACACAATAGCAATCAAATCACATGCAACATAGAGTAGGAAGGAGAGGAAAAGAGAAAGATAAACACAAGATGCATGGTGGTTTGTTGATGAGGTTCAACCACATCTTGGCCTACATCCCCGCTCCGACCTTCTGACATCGAGATCGTCGAAAATTTACTAACTTTTTCTTTTCTTGTAGGGAGAGAATAATCATTTTTACATCACAATGCCTCCTTCTTTGCTCAAGAGGCAAGGCACACCTCTTCTTACAATGAGCTCTCAAAATTATCTAAATAAGAACACAAAAATTTCCTCTAATTCTCTTTTCTTACAAAGAATGTTTACACTTAGAAACTAAAAGAGGGAAGGGACCTATGTGCTTCCTAATCTTCATCATTTTGAATTTCTTTTATAGGCTTCTCTTGAAAATATGACTGTTGTAAATCAATTTGAAAAGTGTTGTGATGTTATCTCTAAAATGGTCGACCGTTTTAGTTTCGGTCATCCGTTTTATGAACGAAACTAGCCGTTGATTTGTCTTTTCTATGCAGTTATCCGTTGATGATAGTTCGTAGAAGAATTTAGCCGTTGCCATGACCTTTGCTCCCATAACAGTCAACCGAAAGTGATTCGGTCATCCATTTTAGAAATGTTCGCGCTCTCTGTAATCTGCAGTCATTCGTGCAGTGACTTCGGTCATTCCATTTTCACATTTGTATTCTTTGTTGTCCAGAATGGTCGACCGTTATAGTTTTGATCGTCCGATTTATAAATGTCTTTGTTCTCTGTAATTAGATGTTATTCCGACAACAGCTTCGGTCGTCCATTTTAAAAGCATTCATCCTTTTTCACCCATAACGGTCACCCAATATAGTTTCGATCGTCCATTTGTCATTGATAGCCTGATAGACCTGCACTCTTTTATACATAACGTTTTACACCATTATCGAAATAACATAATTTTTTATTCTATGAAAAAATAACAAAATTATCTACAACTTTGATATTAATCATTCATTGAAAATCCAATGATATCATAGTCAAATTTTCAATCAAAGTTCAGTTCATAAAGTTGTCAATTCACTACAAGAAAATTGCCATTTTCTGACGGGCAATTTTCGACGGATAGAAATCCGTCGCAATTTGCGACAAAAATGTTTTCGACGAAATTTCTGACGATTACAATTGTCAGAAATGAAAATAATAAATTATTTTATTTGTTATATTATTATTTTATTTTTCGACGATTAAGAACGTCGATATTTTCGACGGATATCCATCCGTCGCAAATTTCGACATAATTTCTTACGGCTACAATCGTCGAAAATAAAAATAATAAATTATGTAATTTATTATATTATTATTTTATTTTTCAATAATTAGGAACGTCGATATTTTTGACAGATATCCATCCGTCACAAATTTCGATGAAATTTTTGATGATTACAATCGTCAGAAATAAAAATAATAAATTATGTAATTTATTTTTTTTCGACGATTAGGAACATCGATATTTCCGATGGATATCCATCCGTCGCAAATTTCGACGTAATTTCTGACGGTTACAACCGTCGGAAATAAAAATAATAAATTATTTTATTTGTTATATTATTATTTTATTTTTTGACAATTAGGAACGTCGATATTTCTGACGGATATCCATCCGTCACAAATTTTGACAGAATTTCCGACGGTTATAACCGTCGGAAATAAAAAATAAAAAATTATTTTATTTGTTATATTATTATTTTATTTTTTGACGATTAGGAACGTCGATATTTTTGACGGATATCCATCCGTCGCAAATTTCGACGGTTACAACCGTCGAAAATAAAAATAATAAATTATGTATATTTTATTATTTTATTTTTTGGCGATTAGGAACGTCGATATTTTTTACGGATATCCATCCGTCGCAAATTTTGACGGAATTTTCGACGATTACAATCGTCGAGAATAAAAATAATAAATTATTTTATTTGTTATATTATTATTTTATTTCTTTACGATTAGGAACATCGATATTTTCGACGGATATCCATCCGTCGCAAATTCCGATAGAATTTTTTATGGTTACAATCGTCAAAAATAAAAATAATAAATTATATAATTTGTTATATTATTATTTTATTTTTCGATGATTAGGAACATCGATATTTTCAACTGTCGTAACTGTCAGTAAATGTATAATAATATAATATGAGAAGTATTTTATTAATATAACTAGCATAGTCCAAACCGTCGCGATTCGATGATTTCGATCGTCGGTAATAATTAGTGATAGTTCAAACCATCGGTAAAATAAAAAATAAATATTATATAAGTATTTTATTTTTATAATTAAATAATTTTCGATGATTTTGACCGTCGGTAACTTTAAAAATAATATAGTATAAGTAAAAATAATAATATAACATATTACCGACGATTCGGACCGTCGATAAACTAAAAAATAAATATTATATATATGTAAGTTATATTTTATTATTATAATTAAATACTTTCCGACGGTTTCGATCGTCGGTAACTTTAAAAATAATTAAATATTACATTCATATATCTTTACTAGTTTTTCGACGGTCATAGCCGTCGGTAACTAAAAATACTTCCCCCCCCCCCCCCCCGCTCTTTTTTTATTTTCCTGCTTCCCAACTTTCTACCCTATATATATATGTATTTTTCCTTTCCCACTCTCCATTCTCCACTTCTTTCCCTCTCTCCTCTCTCTCTCCATCTCCTTTTTTGCCGGCCCGACTCGTCGGCGACCTCTCCCGGCTGGCGACCCTCTCCCTATCGGACGACGACCCGCCGGCGACCCCTCCTCTCTCCCTCTCTCCCTCCAGCCAAAATTTGGCCGCGGGGGCCAGACCGGTCGCCTAGCGACCGAATCTGGTCACCTGGCAGCTGGATCTGGTCGCCTGCGGCCGAATATGGTCACGGGGGCCAGACCGGCTGTTTGCGGTCGGATCTGACCGCGGGCGGCCCGGATCTGGCCACGGGGGTCGGATCGGCCTCCTGCTGTTCGGATCGGCCGCCTGCGGCCCGGATCTAGGTGCAGGTGACCCGGATCTGGGTGCGGGCGGTCGAATCTGGCGCCTGGCCGCGGGCGGCCGGATCTGGCGTCTGCTTGCCGAATCTAGCAGCCAGCAGTTGGATTTGGTCGTGGGCGGCCGGATATAGCCGTGGCTCGATCTGGCCGCAGTCTGATCCGTCCGCTAATTTTTTTTATTTTTAAAAAATTCTTTGTGACAGTTGCGACTGTCGAAAGATCGACGATTGTGACGAGCGCCGAAAGTTTCGATGGTTTGTGACCGCTGAAAGTTTCGGCGGGTTGCGACGATCGTTGAAAGTTTCAACAATTGCGGCCGTCGAAAACTTTCGATGATTGTAACCTTCGGACTTTTCGGACGGTTACAACCGTAAAAAACTTTTGACGGTTACAACCGTCGAAAACTTTCGACGATTGGAACCGCCAGGACTTTTCGGACGGTTAGAACTGTCAGCCGAGACTTTTTGGACGGTTAGAACCGTCGATATTTTTGACGAATTTTTTCCAACCATCGCAAATCGATTTGCGATGACCGCTTTTTCGACAGATCAATTCCGTCCGAAAAACCGTCGAAAAATGTATTACCGACGGTTTTGGATTGATTACAGACGGTCAAAACTATCTGTAATTAGCGTTTTTCTTGTAGTGATTGAAACTTTTTAAAACTTACTTGTTTATGCATGACTTTTTATACGAGCATCCAAATAAGATGATAACAGAATTTTTTACAACTTTGGTATTCATCATTCATTCAAAATATAATGAGATCATAGTCCAAAATTAATTCAAACTTCAGTACACAAAGTTGTCCATTTCAAATGAAACATTTTAGATATTTTCTCTTTTATACATAACTTTTCATACTAGTGTCCAAATGAGATGATATTTGATTCTATGAAAAGCTAACAACTTTATTTACAATGTTCATGCTCACTTCTTATCCCAAATCGGTTGATGAAGTAATCAAATATTAAATGCAAGTTCAGTACATAAAAATATCAACTTCAAATAAAACTCGTCGACCTTCACTATTTTTGGCATAACGTTTTATACGGTTGTCCGAATGAGGTGATTCTTAATTCTATGAAAAGATAAGAGGATTACATATAAGTTTTATATTAATCTCTTTATCCAAATCGGATGATAGAATACTCAAATATTAAGTGCAAGTTTATCACATAAAATAAACTTGCAAATTGAACTTTTCGAGCTTTACTTAAACATAACTTTTTATGTGATTGTCCAAATGATTCTTGATTCTGCACAAAGATAAGAGAATTATCTATAATTTTATCACCCATTTATGTAAATCTCATGGGAACATAAACAAAATATTAATCGAAAGTTTAATGAATGAAGTAACTCATTTATATTTAAACTTCTTTTGGCACTTTAAATATAACTCTAATATTTTGAGATTTATATCATCAAAACATGATTATATAGGGCATAAAAACTATGCTCCAACAGTGACCAATCTAGAAGATATGTATATGTTTGATTGTCCACACTTAGCATGATTTAAAGTATGTATGACCTTAAATATGATTAAACTATGCAACATGGATTGATTCATTGTATGTATTGATGAATGTAAGTAAAAGACGAATTTGTATGAATGTGTCTTGTTGTAATCGTGGAGGAGAATAAAGTCTTTACTTGTTAGCTTATGTGATGTATTCCCGAGGAAATTACTATACCTACAAAGTGGAGTTTTCAAAAGTGACACCTACAAGGATCTTCGGCATAGCTAGACAAGGACTCGTGAGTCAACATGGTCTTTTCAATCATCAATATAAGAAGCTATCTAATTAAATGTAGAACATGAAAAGATGAAGTCACTTAAAGTTACTAAGATAAATGATTTAGGACATAAAGACGAAGATGATGATAATGAAACCACCTAAAAAGATGCTAAAGTATGTTATGAACGAAGATGTTAAAATAAAACAAGATAAGTTAAGATATACTTTAGCATAATGATAAGTTATTATATGTCTTGGCATAATGTTAATGACGTTATATGCATATTTTATTTTGCCATGATGACATATTCACATTACATATGTGATGCATATGTAGCTCATACCATGCACATGTTCTATGTTTTCATTATGATGCAATGCATACGTCATGATATGCGTAAATCATATTATAGGATCATAGCATGCATGAGCCTCAACATACTCTAACGAAAGAAATCTCTTACACTCCATGGATCCGTGCAAGTATGAATGAGGCATAGGTACGATGGTGGACACCTCATGACGGAGACATTGCACATGTGACAGTCGAGCTACGGCCCAAGATATCGTATTATGTTTATATTATGATGATGGACTCCTTATGAGCCGAGTATGTATGCCTATGGGCCTTTGAGTCGTGTACTTTTATATGAACTCGTCTATGTATTATGAACCATATGTTGGATCTTGAGGTTAGCGCCAATGTGGCCCATAAGCTAGTATTGTTATCTGAAATTTTATTATCTTATGAGGTCTTCCGCTATTTTATGCTATTTAAGTTTATATTTTATTATTATATTTACACGGCGATGTTTTATGTAATTAGGTTATGAAAGTAATGCCGTTTAGAGTTCAACAACTAAACTGAGTCGAATTTTGGGGGCGTTACACTTTCACCGCTGGTGGGAGGATTGGGAGTGTGGATTTTGTTATTCGCTCTCATGATGTCTCTTTTCTTGTTGCAGGTGCGCTCACTAGATGGGGTAATTCAGCTTTGGCAACTGAAGCTTAGAGCGTTCTAGAAGGAGTTAAACAGAGCATTCGGTTTGGAATACGACTATTATGTATCGAATCAGACTCACAATTGCTTGTGCGCATTATGAATGGCAAATATGCACCCCTTGGAGTATCGGTAAATCATTCTTGACATCAAATCCTTAATCACGTGCTTCGATAATTGTAAAATCATGCACTGTAATATAAGTGAACACTTTCACTCACTATTTCGCTCAACTTGCTCATCGTTCATCTCACCACATTTTTGGGAGAACCACCCTCCCTCATCGGTTCAACTACTTTATTTCGATAATTATGGATGCTACATCAATGATTAAATAGCTATTTTCCTTAAAAAAATGTGGGGCATACCACATAGTTTATTGGACGGTTCAAACTTATAACACTTGGCAACCTCGATAATGCAAACAAAATTTATACACTTTTTTTCTAAAAAAAAATATTTATGTCTTAAGCATAATTTATTTGCTTCCCTCATACTATCACCATCTTTTGCAGGGATATTAAAGTAATAGGATCTTATTGATCACTTGGTCAGGGGCAGACAGACAAAAAAAAGTGAGGGAGGTTAGGTTCAACTTGGAGACCTCTCGCTTCAAATCTAGGTGTAGCTAAGTATTTTTTTATGCCAAAATGGCATACACATCTTATTTGAAAAGGGTAAAATATAACTTTTTATCATAAAATTTATATTTTAATATATATATATATAATAAAAATTTAAAAATGTGAGGGGTGCCAGGACCCCCTCACCCTATATATGGATCTGCCTTGCACTCGGTGTACTGATAATTCAACCAAATTATGGTTGGGTTGAGTTTGTCAAATGGAACCTGACTTGACCCAATTGCTCATATTTTATTATTTTTAATTTTTATTCAATATTTTTTATTTATTTATGATATCTTTTTATTATTCTTTAACATTTTATTAATTTCTTGTTTCAGTCTATTTAGAAAATATAAAAAGACACGCAAGTTTTTCAATTTTATCCATCTTTTAGTTCTCTTTACCCTAGTTCCTACCTTTTACAATGGAAATCTCATGCTCTTTTAGAAAATTATTTAAGTTTGATATGCTAAGTTTTATATTGACAATATTATTTGTTCATAAAGATATAAAAGGTGTAATTGAATAGAAACAATGTACTTTTGTGCTTGAATGTGAGTTATTAACGAATATTATCCTCAAATATGTTATGCATGAAAATAAGATTGAAAATTGAGATTTTTGAATTCAAGAAAAATAATTTATGTCAAATCTGATAAAAAAAAGTTGAAAGTCGTTATTTTTTATTTCTATCCAATTACACACGATATAGCCCAACAAGCTTGCAACAAAGTTTAATCTCTTTTTTCTTTTTACTATTTTCCTTGTAAAAAAATTCTTAACAAATAAGTAGCATGTTAACTGTAATTAGATGCACAACCATGAATTTGTACACAACATGCAAATATGGAAAACAAATCCATATAATTGTTTAATATGACTAAGAATTCAAAAGCTTCGCTATTGGATAACTTAATGAATACGATAATAATAAAAAAGGTTGCCTTTATTATCCAACCAAAAAATATTATTGGACTTTCCTTGATTTTATAATATAATGGAACAATAGTAGTATTTTTTAAAGTGACGTAAATAAATTTAAAAAGAATACTGAATGAAACAAAAAAAAAATGTGAAATTAGTATTTTGAAGGCTCTGGAAGTTGTTAACAAGTTCAAATTTCCTCCCAATGCCTCGAGAATAATGAAAATAAGTGTTGGATCAAATATAACAAAACACCATTATATTTAATTATTCCCATAAATGTGATTAAAAAATCAAAAGCTTTGTTGTTGGTTAACTTAAGGAATACATCCATAAAAATGTGCCTTTTTTGCCCCTCACAAAAATGTTATTGTCACTCAGTCTTCTTAATTGTGAACTTTTCTAATAAAATATAATGGTTATAATTTTTTATGTAATCTATATTATATTAAAGAAAGAGTACTTTCAAGAAGAGAATGATATTTGGCAAATGGATGGACTTACGAGTGTCCTTAAGAATGTAATAAATAATAAAAATGTTAATATATGTAATTTGAAATTGTTCACATACGTGAATAATTGTTTATGAACCAATAAAAATATTGAATACTTATTTTCAAAGTCAGTTACTTAACATCATAATTATACAAAATTTTCTTTGCATGAAGTATCTATATAGTATCATGCAGATATAAATATGATGTTATATATTATTTAAATAGTCATATGCCGTTTGTTGTCCCCATAATTTTTCAGAAAATTTTAATATAATAAAATAATATATTTATATTAAAGAGAATATATATCTATATTATATTAAAGAGAGAGTACTTTTAAGGAGAAAATGACATTTGACAAATGGATGAACTTACAAGTGTCCTTAATAATATAATAAATAATAAAAATGTTAATGCATGTAATTTGAAATTGTTCACATAAGTGAATAGTTATTTATGAAACAATAAAAATATTGAATACTTATTTTCAAAGTCAGTTACTTAACATCGTAATTATACAAATTTTTCTTTGCATGAAGTATCTATATAGTATCGTGCAGATATAAATATGATGTTATATATTATTTAAATAGTCATATGCCATTTGTTGTCCCCATAAATTTTCAAAAAAAATTAATATAATAAAATAATATATTTATATTAACGAGAATATTATATGAAAGTAGAAAATGTCATTTGACCAACAAATGACACAACTCAGACATATCATAACTAATTAGTTATTAATATATCATAATTCTTTCTAATGATGATAAGTTTGTAACTATAAAAGTTATTGGGTGGTTATTCTATTATTTAGCAACCCTATGAAGGCCATATTTATTATATTTTTTATTTTCATGTATACATATTGTATCATGCAAATATTAATATGATGTTCTATTATATAAAATAGTCATCAAGTAATATCCCCATGATCTTTCAAAAAAATTTAATACAATAAAAATACAAAATAAATATCTATTTTTAATTTATACATATTATATAAAAGAGAATATGATATGCACGAAGAAAATGTCATTTGCCAAACAAAGGCATATAATTACTAATTAAATTATTAATATATCATAATATTTTTTAGTGAATGATAGGTTGGTAACTACAGAAGTTATTGGGTGGTTATTTTTTTATCTAGCAATTGTGGAAAAGATCATAATTATATAAAACTTTCATTTCCATGAAGTATATATAGTATAATGAGAATATAAATATGATATTATATATTATTAAAATAATCATATAACGAAAGCCACACGAAAGATTAATCATATAAAATGAAATCGGAAAGATGACTTTTGGAAGGAAAATATAATATATATATATATATATATACACATATACATATATATATAACTAAAGATTAATAAATAATGAAATCGGAAAGCTAAATTTTGGAAGGAAAATATTAGTATATATATACTAGAATATATACATTGAATAGAAAAAATTTCAAATTTAATTGGAAAATATAATTTAATGTCTATAACTGAAAGTGATCAATTATAATTTCGTAAAAAAATAGTTATTATCACATATAATAACTACATTTGCAGTGTAGTTGCCCAACGTTTTTGGGAACTACCTCCTATTTCACTTATAAATGCATAATTGATTTTGTTGTCATTGCATGGATTGTGTCCTCAACTTGTGATGTCTCAAGACCTCTTCTAGAAATTCACCAACCATTTTAATTTTTGGATCTTCAATCTCTACTTAAATTCTTCATTATTATACCTTTAGGTATATTTTTATGTTATATATTTTGTAATCCATGAAATGTTTTGAGACTATTGCCATGTTTTTGGGCATATTTCACATGTATAATTTATGCGTATGAATATTTTATTTTTATTTTACTACACTATTTTATCTTGATTAATATGGAGTTAGTGGGAATCTTAATGGTGCACTCATTTTAGTATATTATTAGTTTATTTGTCACGAGTTAGATGGTAACAAATTTTTCACTCATATTTTTATAAAATTAATGGTTAACACATACTTTTGTGCTTTATATATGTTTTTAAATGTTCCAGGTTTAAAAAAGAAAATTATTTTGGATTTTTTAATGCTTAATAAGTTGATTTTTTTAGGCTTATTTAAAAATTTGAATTACAATCTATTGAAAACTAACCTGCAAATAAAGTTTTTCATGGATGAACACGGCAACATAAAAAAAGAAGTGCTTCAGGTAAGTTTTTTTCTCTTTTAATATGTTTCCATGGTAGATATCTCTATTATAAATTTTCTTGAATAAGTGATTTTTGTCGATTTTTTTAATGAATCTTTAAAATTTTTTGTCGATATTTTAATGTGTTCATACATATAATAACTACATTTGCAGTGTAGTTGCCCAACGTTTTTGGGAACTACCTCCTATTTCACTTATAAATGCATAATTGATTTTGTTGTCATTGCATGGATTGTGTCCTCAACTTGTGATGTCTCAAGACCTCTTCTAGAAATTCACCAACCATTTTAATTTTTGGATCTTCAATCTCTACTTAAATTCTTCATTATTATACCTTTAGGTATATTTTTATGTTATATATTTTGTAATCCATGAAATGTTTTGAGACTATTGCCATGTTTTTGGGCATATTTCACATGTATAATTTATGCGTATGAATATTTTATTTTTATTTTACTACACTATTTTATCTTGATTAATATGGAGTTAGTGGAAATCTTAATGGTGCACTCATTTTAGTATATTATTAGTTTATTTGTCACGAGTTAGATGGTAACAAATTTTTCACTCATATTTTTATAAAATTAATGGTTAACACATACTTTTGTGCTTTATATATGTTTTTAAATGTTCCAGGTTTAAAAAAGAAAATTATTTTGGATTTTTTAATGCTTAATAAGTTGATTTTTTTAGGCTTATTTAAAAATTTGAATTACAATCTATTGAAAACTAACCTGCAAGTAAAGTTTTTCATGGATGAACACGGCAACATAAAAAAAGAAGTGCTTCAGGTAAGTTTTTTTCTCTTTTAATATGTTTCCATGGTAGATATCTCTATTATAAATTTTCTTGAATAAGTGATTTTTGTCGATTTTTTTAATGAATCTTTAAAATTTTTTGTCGATATTTTAATGTGTTCATTAGGTTGTAGCAAATTTTATCTCCTAAGAAATGACTACACAAGATGCATATTCTCTCCATTCTCACATGAAGTCGTGGCTTCCTTAACTATTTTGTATATTTTTCTCATATTTTACTACTAACAGGATGCCTGCAAAATCTTAATTTTTTTTATAAAATAATTAATATTTTATCACAATTTTATACATGTCATTTTTTAAATCTATAAATGCCTACATGTAAATGGTGTTACATTATAGTAATAAATGGTGGCAGCAGGCACGAGTCACATTATCTCATTGACAACCCTATAATTATTATATTTAAGTGCAATTATTTATATTAACAATTTAAGTAAAAAGGATAACACATGATATATAAAATCGTGGAATATATTTTTTAAAAAAATAATTAATTATACTGATGAACTTTTGTATGAAATATTTTAATCACGGATTTTGAAATAATGCCTAAATGGTACATACAAATGGGATAGTAAAAATTGAGTGCCATATGGATACTTTACTAGTTCTTAATAATTTAAAAACATATCATAAATTGGAATCAATAAATACATTTAAATAAATTAAAACTAAAATATGAACAATTAAGTTAGAATTTGCACATATTATTTTAGAATCCATTAAAATAAACAAGATTGAAAACATTTTGTTTCTCAAACATTTATTTCCCTTATATAAATAAGTAACAATTATAATTTTATACTATTTAAAAGAATAACATGTCACTCAAAATAAATTTTGGTGCAAAAACTTAGTAATGTAGTAATATATTTATATTTGACATATGAATAATTCATCACATGCATTTCATAAATAAAAATAATAATAAAATTTGAATAAACATATATATTTAATTTTTTTAAAAATAAAATAATCAGGAGTAAATGATTAAATTGGGTATTGCAAAAAATATTTGGGAATTCATTAAAAAAACAATACATGAAAGTAAATTTTTCAACAAATTTTTTTTCTATATAAATGTGAAATAATTGCATGTATATTTTAGTACTATATATTTAAAATAAAATTCAAATAAAAAACTAAAATTAAAAGGATAATAGTCTGATGCCACATAAAAGAAATGTGCATAAACTTACTAATATAATAATTTATTCTACATATTAATATGTTGCCACCTGCATTTAAATTTATCTTTCTCTAATTAAATAATTAATAGACATAGAAGTATTAAAATAATATGGGCATAGTAGTTTATGAATTAACTATCCAACCATTTTGAATGTAAGGAATTAATTATTAATTGATAAATTGACTAATGGTAATAGATGTTTAACATTCACAAAAATAATTTATTCTAAAATCATTTAATTAAAATATATAATTTATGATAAATTTTTTTACAAAATTTATTTTTGACCTTATAATAGTATGGATTGAAAACAAAAGGCATGTCGAATAAGTATTTTATAAGATTTTGGAACTGTCAATCAGTCAATATATATCAAATTCCACCCAAATTCTCGATAGTAATGATAAAAAATGTTTACAATCAATTATTATATTTTTCTATTATCTATCTATACTGAAACCAAAGACAACTTAGAAATTTCAACACATTAATTTGCATTAAAAATATGCCCTGAAGCCACCAAATGCAGAACTATTAGGAACAAGTTACAAATGCGATCATTATTTTTTTTTACTTTATTGATTACTTCTTGATCAACACCAATTTTATGATGGAGGGGTCCAAGAAAACATGGAATTAAAATTTACTTATTTACTATAAATATTTTAAAAATGATTTATTTATTGACATGGTGCATGTTGTTATCTTTCAAATTAAATAATCCTTGTTACAATTGTTTTTCTCGTGGATGTATATTATAGGAAATAGAGAAAATGATGGAAATAGGTAATCATTAAATGTAATGAAAGCACCACATTATGGGTAAAAAATTTCATAATATATCGATGATTTCATATGGACATGCAACATGCTGAATATCTCGTCACACATGAAAACTCACATAAATGCATTATATATATATATATATATATATATAGGGTTTAAGTAATGTGCAATAAAAAATTGTACAACTAATATGCATTCAATGAATCTAAACCGTTGGACGATGATTACACGATTGAGATTAAATTTAATAACTTAACATTAAATTCAATAAATATTGAATTTTAACCATACAATCATGATCTAACGATCTTAGTTTGTTGGTTGCATATTGATTGTACAAAAGTTGATTGCATGATACCTAACTTTATATATATATATATATATATATATATATATATATATGGGAAAGTATGGAAAGAAGTATCCGTTGAAATATAATGAAATGAGTAAATTTTGATAAGAAAATCAGTGATTTCATGAGTATGTTTGAATATATAAACATTTGTCATTAACCTAAATATCTTATATTGTGTCATCATCCCCTTTATTTGTTTATTCATTTTGCTTCTAGTTGCATTTTGTAATATTATTGTGGGCTTCTGAAAGTAGAGCTAGACAAACATTGCTCCCGTGATGCTCACTCAAGTTGTTAATGCAATTAGCCTCGGTGATGCTCCTAAATAATTTTTACTACAAGAAATTTGTCAATTAGCTATGCATGAAGGTGTCACTAAATTGTTGCTAAAAAATATAGTCATACGTTAGCGTCGGCACATCGTCACAACATTGGGGCGCCGGCCTTCGGTAATTGTTATTGTTGCCATGGCGCCAAGGACACGAACGATGTTACTAGCGTCACATCTCAATGCAACTCCGACATTATATGCCTGAAAAGTCACGTTGTGAAACAATAGCGCTTGGATAGTCGATGTTAGTTTGACGTCATGTTGACGCTGAATCGGACAATGTTCGAATGCTAATATGGCGCTAAGACAATTCTTAATGTGGTTTTTTTTGCCACAGCGTGTGGCACTACTTGGACGCTAACACGTCGCTAAAGCTCGATGCTACGTACACGCACATGTGATGCTAATTGTCGCACTACAACGGCATTAAATTAATGTTAATATCATTGTTGTGTGGCGTCTCTATGGTGATGCTAAATTCGGCGACGCTAACTCGACGTTACGATGATGCTAAGTATGATATATTTCATTTGGCGCCGAGACCTGGTGCGTCGCTATTGGGATGCCAAAGAGGCGCAAATTACCAATTATTTTGCCCCATTTCACCCCTATTCTTCCCTTCCCTCTCCATACAATGGTTTAAGCATTCATAACAATAAGTAACAAAAAGTAATGCATACAAAAAACTATAAACATCACAAAAGTGTTAATAACATAACAAACTCATATCACACATCAAAATATGTATCCTAAATTACATGTCATTCCTGACATTTGATGCCGACGTACTCGGTCCTTGATCTCGTAGGGACTAGGTCTACAGCTGGAGCATGTTCTGAATTATCTACAAGATGGAAGCCATATGTTGAAGAAACTACTGAGAAAGCTGTTCCGAGATAAGTTACCTGACGTTGTCCAACGTTAACTCAGGTGCGACGGATAAAGTCATAATAGATGGACCATTTGCATATCCTCTTAGGAACTTGAGCAGTTGTTTCTAAGACCCTTAGGTATTCTCTTCGTGTTGTGTCGGCCATCTCCTCCTAAATAACAACATCCTCTACAAAATATAAAAAATATATAAACATATAAAGTATTATATAACATTAAAAAATATGAATAATTTACGAGATACGTTACCTGATAGATGAGTACTATAATCATTTTCATACTGTTTGACCATCTTCTCATTGTACGCATCCTAAAAAATTTAAACATTTTACATTTGAAAATTCATTTACACTAATATGAATAACTAAATGAACATGTGATGAGATTTACCAAAACTCTATGCGCAGTGGTGTGATGAAGTTATTGGTCTTTCTATTCTTATGTGTGATATCGTAGATCGCGCGACAATCAACAGGACTACATTCTTTTTCCTCCTACAATAATGTTTCAAATTTTACAAAATAAGGAAGTACAAGATCAAAATTGATTATTAATATGTTATCATGCATCATTTATGCTCATCAAATCGAATAGACCCATCAGTGTGGATGTAGGCTTCAGGCTTCAAAAATCTATTAACTTTTGTCTTTTCAAATTTTCTCTGTCATTCTTCATCCATCTTGTATTAACATCAAATACTTAGACTTTGTTAAATTATAAATTAAATAAAAATAATTCAATGTAAACTTACTTACTACTTTCTACATAATGACTTTCAAACTGGGTGCCTAATATGTCTTGAGCATTTTTGTATGCCCTACTCCAAACTGAGGCCGATAAATATGACAAATTTCGGAGGCATTTCGCAGCTCGAAGTATCTCTGAATTGTTCTTAAACTTAGCTCATAACCAAACTAATTTGCTTCCTTAAAAATATTATAAAAGTTATTAATTTAAAAATAACATAAAATAAAAAATCTAAGACAAAAATCATATGGTAAATGTATGAAAAATGTCACCCCACACTTAAATTAAAACATCTTTCCACGATCCTGCCATTTTCCGACAAGTGAGCAAGGACAAGATCATTAACATCCCGCTTGATAGAAGCATATAAGAAAGTGGTCCTATAATTTACAAAGAAGAATTAATTTTGTAATTATAAACAAAACTATAACAAAATTTACAAACTTATTTAACATACGATCGGACAATATTGTTGGTGGTGACCACCCCATTATCGTGGAATCTCGCTTCTTCTATCGAAAAAAAATAATCATCCGCTATGACTGGAGTAGATTGAGAAGGTTTGACATGATTGACGAATCCTGGTACAGAATAAATCATTAGTGTAATATTAAATTAAACTAATGATAATTTATATATATATATATACATATAGGATTTAAGGAATATGTGAACCCATTTTGGGTTCACATATGTGGACTCATCGTTGATTCATAAATCAATGGTGATCCTTGATAAATATTTTTTAAGTGAGTTTATCATCAATTTATTATCACCATTGATTTATAGATCAATGATAATCCATACGTGTGGACCTCCTTTGAATTCACACAATCCTTAACCCCATATATATATATATATGTGTGTGTGTGTGTATAGAGAGAGAGGTTAGGTAGCATGCAACCAATTTTTGTACAACCAATATGCATCCAACAAAACAAGACCATTAGATCATAATTAGATGATTGAGATTCAACCTTTATTGAATCTAATGTTAAGTTATTAAATTTAATCTCACCATCTAATCATCATCCAACGGTTCATATTCATTGGATGCATATTGGTTGTACAACTTTTGGTTGCATATTACTTAAATCCTATATTATATATATAGAGGTTAAGTAGCATGCAACCAATTTTTGTACAATCAATATGCAACCAATAAATCAGGACAGTTAGATCATAATTAGATGGTTGAGATTCAACCTTTATTGAATCTAACGTTAAGTTATTAAATTTAATCTCAACCATCTAATCATCATCCAACGGTTCAGATTCATTGGATGCATATTGGTTGTACAACTTTTGGATGCATATTACTTAAACCCTATATTATATATATAGAGGTTAGGTAGCATGCAACCAATTTTTGTACAACCAATATGCAACCAACAAATCAGAACCGTTAGATCATAATCAGAATGTGACGATCCGACTACTTATCTCATTGATGGCGTGACAACTGACATTATATGAATAGAAACAATTAATGTAATTACATTATAAATATAAATTAAATAATAATAAATATATTACCTGACGTAATATGTCAATCATCATCGCATGGTCGTGTGGAATGAACGTTAGAATGTGAAGAACTCGCGAACCAAGGATTAAAACTCGAGGGTTGGGGGCAATGTCACACAACTAAATTTATTAATAAAAAATAAATTACGTGACTATATTAAAATTGACCTCGTCTCTTTCAAATCATGAAAATCATCTATAATTGAATCCACAGTGAATGTTTCAGCAATTTCTCTTTCAATATAAATCAATAAACAATATGAGAAGAATTCGTCTTCAAGCTTGTTACGGAGCTTATTTTTTATTATCTTCATTGCTAAAAATGATCGCTCTGATGTAGCTGTAGAAACTGAAAGGATAAATATAAGAGTCACAACTCTATATACAAGAGGATATATAGAAGCTTTTCTTGTCTTCACCAACTATATGCTCAAATCAGAAATAGTTTATAATGCTTTTAAAATCATCAAGGTGTCTAACATGATCAAAATGCTCAAATTGCATTCTTAGTTGCAACTTTTCATGCTATGCAAAATCTTCAGGGTAGAATTTTTGGACTAATTGACAAATATCATTGATTCTGAAAGATGAGCACATCTCCTTTGGATCTAAAGCTGAACTGAGAACAAGTAACTCCATAGTATGATCATTGAACTTATTATTCAATTCTTGCAACTGAGAATTGATTGTAGCATTAAATATATCAATTTTATAATGATGTGCAATCGAAATGTCATTTTCTTGATTGTGAACTCTTCCTCTTCTTGCAACATAAGGTGCTTCCAACTCTGGAATAGGTATATTGACTGAATTGCAAAACTCTTTCACCTCATTAAGTAACTTATCGTATACATCTTTTCTTAATTCTTGAATGATTATCTTTGTAAATGAGACAAACTCAATTGTGTTCAAAATATCTTGAGACTGATTTTGAAAATTCTGACATAACATGTTAGAAATCTCAAGAACTTTCTTCATCACATGTAAAATAAATATAAACTCAAAAGAAGTTAATGCCCCATATGTTGTATCTGCTTCTGCACGCTGAGCTGAAGTAGTTCCATCTTCAATAATGTTTAATAAAACTTCACACGTTGAACTAAACATCTCATGCAATTTAAATATAGATCTAAAATGTGAACCCCATCTAGTATCTCCAAGTCTTTGCAAAGTACCTATTTGATGAAGTCCCTTTCCAGTTTGAAGCTCGTCAATAAAAAGTAAAAATGCAATATTTGCAGCTTGGGCAGCTTTCAATTGATCATTACGCTTGCATGAAGCTCCAACTATATTACTAAGAGAAGTTAACTTCGTAAAGAAATGATGAATGATTATTACATCTTTTGAAGCAGCAACCAATGCCAGTTGTAGACGATGTGCCATGCAATGAACATAATAGGCATAAGGACATGTGTTTAGCAATTCATTCCATTCTCCTCTCATATTACTTGCACCATCATATCCTTGTCCTCAAATATTTTGAACATCAAGATTATATTGTGTAAGAACAAAAAAAATTTACATCCTTCAATGTAGATGCAACAGTATCTTTAACATGAATTAGTCCAAAAAATCGTTCTCACATATCCATCCTTGTCAACAAATCTCAATACAATAAACATCTATTCTTTTTTTTATTCATCGCATGACTCATCAACTATAATACAAAATTTTGCATCACCTATTTCCTCACGAATAGTATTTTTCACTTTATTTGAAAGGATATGTATTATTTCTTTTTATATATTTGATGAAGTATATGAGGCATTTTGAGGAGCACTGTCTAAAGCATTTGCCACTTCATCATTATAAGTCGATAAAAGAGTAAGCAATTCAAGAAAATTTCCTCGCCTTTTTGACATTTTAATTTCATCGTGACCCCTAAAAGCGCATCCTTGAAATGCAAGTCTCTTGACTGCATCAATTGAAGTTTTGAGACGAATCCGATTTTCAACAACTTGTCGAGATGTAAATTGTTCAAACTTCTTTTGAATATGTGATGATTGATTCATGAGATCCATCAAAGCTTTTTTAACATTTCGATGAGGTGAATTTAGATCTTTTCCAATATGAGTTAAAAATGCATAATTTTTTACATCTCTCATTTTTTTTTCCAACTTTGAAATCCATCTACAGTAAATGCGTTCAATCCCGGATGACCATTTTGCTTGTGAAATAAAAAGCAAGCAAGACAAAAAGCTGCATCTTTAGCTTGAGAATATTCTAACCATGATGGAAATATTTTAAACCATGATGCTTGAAAGCTTCTTTGATGTTTTTTCCTATTTTTGGATATTGTATAAGAATGCATTGATTTGGACCGACTTTAATATATGCTCTTCTAATTTCATCTCTCATTTCAATAGGATATTCCCATATTTGTCGTCATAGTCTCGGATCACGTTCTAATAAATTCATATCAAAACTTTGATTGATTTCATTTCTTTGAACTTTAACTTCATTATTATTATCAGAATCCAATTGAACATGATCTATTGAGTTATTTGATTGTTTTGATTTCACTTCTTTTGAAGTATATGAGGCATTTTGAGGAGCATTGTCTAAAGCATTTGCCACTTCATCATTGTAAGTCGATAAAAGAATAAGCGATTCAAGAAAATTTCCTCGTCTTTTTGACATTTTAGTTTCATCGTGGCCCCTAAAAGCACATCTTTGAAATGCAAGCCACTTGACTGCGTCAATTGAAGTTTTGAGACGAATCCGATTTTCAACAACTTGTCGAGATGTAAATTGTTCAAACTTCTTTTGAATATGTGATGATTGATTCATGAGATCCATCAAAGTTTTTTCAGCATTTTGATGTGGTGAATTTAGATCTTTTCCAATATGAGTTAAAAATGCACAATTTTTGTCATCTCTCATTTTTTTCTAACTTTGAAATCCATCTACAGTGTAAATGCGTTCAATCCCGGATGGCCATTTTGCTTGTGAAATAAAAAGTAAGGAAGACAAAAAGTTGCATCCTTAGCTTGAGAATATTCTAGCCATGATGGAAATATTTTAAACCATGATGCTTGAAAGCTTCTTTGTTGTTTTTCTCCTGTCTTTTGATATTGTGTAAGAATGCATTGATTTGGACCGATTTTAATATATGCTCTTCTAATTTCATCTCTCATTTCAACATGATATTCCCATATTTGTCGGCGTAGTCCCGGATCACGTTCTAATAAATTCATATCAAAACTTTGATTGGTTTCACTTCTTTAAACTTTAACTTGATTATTATTATGAGAATCCGATTGAACCTGATCTATTGAGATATTTGGTTGTTCTCTTGAATTTGATATTTTAGTACTCTTTCTTTTGAAGAAAGAATTAATAGTAGTTTTTTTCATCTGTAAGAAAAAAATACATAAATTACAAAAAATGCATTATAAAAAAGTAAAATCTAACAAGAAAAAGAATATGTTTTTATGAAAAATATAAATATGTTAACAAATTAAAAATAAATATCATAATGTAATGACATTTATATCTAATTCTTCAAAAGTTAAAAATTGCATGGATATTTTTTATATGCTTCAAATTTAAAATTGTGAATAAGAAATATATATATATATATATATATATGAGAAAATTTGAAAATATAATTTACCTTATATGTTCTTCATTTTTTTCTATTTAATGTTACAACCTAAAATCTAGAATTGCATATCAGTAGAATTTGATATAAAAAATAGAGAAGAAAATGACAATAAGAAGAGATAAAAGAATGTCAAAAATCTTTTCTCTCTTGCAGCAAATATTCCCTCTTCGGCAGCAGCAAAAGACCTTTTGCTAAGCAATAAAAAACTTTCATCATTGCTTAAAGTTCAATTGAAAGTTAATTTAAACTTCTATTAAAAGTTAATATCTCTTATTGGGCCACTCATCTAAAAGCCCAAACATGTTTCTTATTTGGTTGTTAGATGCATTTTAAAAAAGTAAAATCGAATAAGAAAAAGAACATGTTAAAAGTTAAAAATTGCATGGATATTTTTTTATATGCTTCAAATTTGAAATTGTGAATAAGAAATATATATATATATGAGAAAATTTGAAAATATAATTTACCTTATATGTTCTTCATTTTTTTTCTATTTAATGTTACAACCTAAAAACTAGAATTACATAACAATAGAATTTGATATAAAAATAAAGAAGAAAATGACAATAAGAAGAGATAAAAGAATATCAAAAACCTTTTCTCTCTTGCAGCAAATATCCCCTCTTCGGCGGCAGCAAAAGACCTTTTGCTAAGCAATAAAAAATTTTCATCACCGCTGAAAGTTGAATTGAAAATTAATTTAAACTTCTATTATAAATTAATCTCTCTTATTGGGCCGCTCATATAAAAGTCCAAACATGTACCGACAGACCAGATAGATTCTTATGTTTACTTTTGACATAAATAATTTAAGGAGGCCAAATTACTTATACTTATGTAATAATAAATATAATTAATAAAATTTTCAAAATCTGAGGAGGCAGGCCAAAAGGAGGGGGATGTTTAATGATTGGGCCAAGCCCAATAGTTAACGACACAAATGGGTATTGCCCAAGGCCACCTCTTGGAAAATTTTCCCTTACTGTTGTGTTGCAAGATCCTTGCTTCGTTACTTATACTTTTCGTTGTTGAATGCAATGTTGTTCTGGTTGTATGATTATTTAAGTTTCTTAGATTGATTGGATTTCTGGTCCTCTGTTTCGAAATTTTAATGTTCGTTGAACTTCCTGTTGTTGATCGCTTTCCTTGTGATTACGAGACTTTAATTTGTGCTGCGTTTGTCGCATCTTCCTCAACATCTGGATATGCGCTTGCAGAGGAGCTCAAGTTGAATTCTTGCTCAAAGTACAAGGCGAGTCCCACGCTCCATGTGACTTTTGCTGTTGCTCGCCGCTGAGTTCAATGATCGAAGTGGAAGGTCTCCATGATAACGAAGCGGTCGGTGTTACCCTTTTTAGAAGAATGCAGACGCATTAAGGTGCTGAAGCAACTCCACACTCTCATGATCGTCACGAAGCTCGCAGATGACGTCGTGCTCCTCAGCCGTCTCATCGACTCTTGCGTTGAGGCTGAAGAAAATGGCCTCAACTATGCCCGTTCTCTCTTGCTTCAGCATGGCAGGCCCAGCGCCTACATGTGGAATTCCTTGATCAGAGGGTTCTCCAACAGTGATGAGCCGGAAACAGCTCTGCCCTTGTACAGAGACATGCAGCGTTTTGATGTCTCGCCGGACAACTTCACGTTCCCCTTTGCACTCAAGGCTTGTTCCAAAATTCCGGACCACAATCATGGCAAGGCGATCCACGACCGTGTCATAAAGACTGGTTATGAAGCAGATGTATACGTTTCCAGCACTCTGATCCAAATGTACGCATCATGCAGCGACATGTGGTCAGCCAGAATTGTGTTCGAAAAATCTGTGAACCAAAATGTTGTTTCTTGGACGACCATGATTGCGGGGTATGTAGAGAGTGATCAGTTCGGCGAAGCAATAAGTTTGTTCAGGAAGATGAACCTTGAAAATGTGGTGCCTAATGAGATAACAATGGTCCATGTTCTGGTTGCTTGCGCTAAAAGCAGGGATCTCAATACCGGGAGACAGGTCCATGGACAGCTTTGTCGAGTGGGAGATGAATACATCAATTCCAATGTTGTCCTTGCCACTGCCATTGTGGACATGTATGCTCGTTGTGGCAGCCTAAGGATCGCAAGGCACCTGTTCGAAAGAATGCCTGTGAAGAATGAGATTTCTTGGAATTCCATGATCAATGCTTATAACCAGTATGGCCGGTCAAGCGAGGTCCTACAACTCTACAAAAGAATGTGCAAGGCTGGGCTTGAACCAGATAAAGTTACATTGCTTAATTTGTTAGGAGCTTGCACTAATAAAGGAGCTGCGACTTTAGGCCGGATGATTCATGCATGCTCGGAGAAGAAGCTTGGGAACAAAGATGCTGCTATTAGTACTTCTCTCATGGATATGTACTACAAAGTTGGGGATACACAAAGTGCAATGCATATATTCAGGAATTTAGAAATAAGGGATGTGATGGCTTGGACCAGTATGATCATAGGTTTGGCCTTGCATGGTTACAGTATGGATGCTCTTGATCTATTCAAACAGATGCAAGATGATGGTGTCGTTCCAGATTACATCACGTTTATCGGTGTGTTGACCGCTTGTAGCCATGCAGGAATGGTGGATGAAGGTCAGAAGTACTTCAAGTCTATGGAGGATATTCATGGCATTGTACCTGGAGTTGAACACTATGGTTGCATGATTGACCTCTTTAGCCGAGCTGGACGTTTATCTGAGGCTGCAAAGTTAGTCGAGTTGATGCCAGCTCGACCGAGTATCATGACATGGGGAAGCATGCTAAGTGGGTGTGAGGTTCATGGCAATATTGCTCTTGCAGAAAGAATTAGAAATCAGCTTTCTGAAATCAATCCTCAAGGAAGTGGAACATGTGTGCTCCTGTCCAATATATATAAAGCAGCAGGAAGGTGGCAGGAAGCAGAAGACACCAGGAGATTGATGTGGCACAAGCGATTGAAGAAGATTCATGGGTCTAGTTTTATTATTTAAATTGATTGGATTCCATGGCCATGAATTTGCCATTCACCTGAGAAGAACTTCACTAACCATAGATGTATGTTTCCGTTGAATTATTGAGTTAGAGTAAAAGAGAAAAAGGTAACAGTTTTTCTAATTCCCTAAAAAAACAGCTTTTTTGTGAATATTTTTCTTCTTGTGTCAAAGCATACTTTTAATTATCTGCTGGTGACAGTCTGCAAAAAAGAAATCACAATGCCAGTTAAGAAGGTTTCTGAATCAATAATGTGTATTTATTTTAGTGCGGGGGACATAAAAGTCAATTTTTGTTTGCTAGTTACTTCATACCCAAACCATGCAAGAAATGTAGCACGTAATTCGTCATAGTTTTTTCTTCACCATATATTGTAGAGAAGAAAAAAAAAAGTTGAAGATAGGAAAATTAATGTATTTTTTTTCCTTTTATCTGTACAGAAGGATATCTCGACGACGTCACTCAATTCTATACTTTGACTTTGACCAGTCAACAAATTAATTTACATAAGCGAAAGACTAATTTACAATATTTTATTACAATATGCGAAAGTTATTTATATAATATTTAATAATATTTAGGATTTCATATTCATGTATATGTCACTCGTCAGAGGAGTCACCAACCGTCTCATCATCGTCATCACCATTGTCATCACCTATATATATTCAAATATAGGGACAAAATTTAATGAGATAACTCAATACGTAGGGTCACTCATAATATCTATATGAAGCGTAGATCAATATCAATACTATCAATAAATAATTATTTGTAACAATATATAATTAGTTAGAATAGACAACATTTAACGATAATCAATAAATCATAAATAATTTGACTAATCATAGTAATTATTCATATCATCAATTATTGATGACCAATATCCAATTCAAGTCGATTCAATTATCATAAATCAATTATTAATTGACCATAGGTCGGTGAATGCCACAATAACAATTGTCAATTCAATTTTATTAACAATCTATCAATTTATCTATCAGACACAAAAGTCGTAATTTATTATCCATCAACCATAAAGACACAATTCATTTATCCATTAGACACAAGGACAAAATCGATAGTCTATCAACCACTAGGGCGAAATCAATTATCCGTCAGCCACTAGGGTGCAATTCAATTAACAATTCTACTATCAATTCAATTCAATTTGATTATCAATTCAATATTTGAAGTTACGATCAACTCTTTCAAACGTAATATGAGAGTTCTCTATTATTATGGGATATCATGTCGCTTCATGTCAATTAATAAGTTCGGGTATGATGGGGACGAAAGACATACCCAGGATAGTCATATTTTTTTATGTTACTTGTCCAATTCAATTATTCATTAGTCCGAAGGCGCAATTAGACCGAAATGCCCAATCAACCCGAAGGCGCAATATTAGCCCGAAGGCCCTATCAACCCGTAGCCGCAGTTATCCCGAAGACCCAATCAGTCCGAAGGCGCAGTTAGCTCGAAGGTCCTATCAACCCAAAAGTGCAATATTAGCCCGAAGGTCCTATCAATCCGAAAGTACAATATTAGCCCGAAGGCCCTATCAACCCGAAAGTGCAATATTAGTTCGAAGGCCCAATCATCCCGAAGGCGCAATATTAGCCCGAAGACCCTATTTGTCCAGTGGCAATTTAGTAGACATAAGCCCAATAAATTTTAACTTTTATCTCAATTACATAAGATGTCTATTTTTAACATTTATCTTAGGTTAAACATGACCTAATTAGAAAATCACTATATCAAATCAATGGTATAATCATATATGATGACGATCAATCGAATACGATAATAATTGATAATGATCAATCAATAATAAGGTCAATGTATCAATACTATAATCAATATCATGATTGTGTGTAATGACAATGATAACCAATATGATGGCAATTTGATTAGGTATGATCGTACTAAAATCAGAGATGTTAATCAAATGATCGACAATGATTAACAATCTTAACTATCCAATAAACTATAAATCAATTCATCAAAATATGGTTTCTATTACATAATCCTATCCACATCGATCATTACCTGGACCGTGTCAAACAGATCTCGAGCAGGATCCTGTCACCGTCAAGAATTGTGTTTCTGACATAATTTTTTACAATCATATTTATGTCATTCGATATTCAATCAATGCAAAAAATATATAATGGAAAAGAGTCATGGATCTATGTCGTGAAAAACCGACGACATGGGAATTCCCCTAATTCCCCTAGATACCTCAGATTGGTTAAAAATTTAACTCTATTTTCGATCGCCAGCCATTACTTCCAATCTTTTTTCTCAATATAATCTATTTTTTGACCGAGAAATTCAATAAATGAATTTTCTTATCATAAGCAAACAAAAATTAGTTTTTTTTCTTATTTTTATATGTGAGTTTCTCTCTCCTAATTTTCTTTTTCCAGCCGAGAAACTCCTTTTTTTTTCTCTCAATTCTCCTCTCTAGCGGCCGTCAAACTCTCCCCTTTTTTTCTCTCAATCTTTTTGTTTTTACTCTTTTCTCTCTCCACCTCTTTGCGCAATTGCGGGCGTGAAACCATCCTTCCTCTCTTTTTTTTTTTCAATTCCCACTCGTTTCTTTGTTTTTCTCTCTCCAATCAACCTGCACTCACATTTTTCTTTTCCTCACGTTTTACTATTCTTCTCTCTCTACATTCCTTTCTCTCTCTGCGTGAATTCAACTTACGCCCCTTTTATTTTATTTGCTTTTCTCCCATAATTCCTCTCACAGTCTTTTTTTTTTCTTTCTTTTCACGGGCGCAAAGCGTCGTATCTTTTTTTTCCTCTTCTCACCATCTCTTTCGATATCCTCCGATTATTTGAAATAATTAAGAAAATATATTAAGAACCTATCAGGTGAAAATGTACCTTGACGTCCTAATCCCAGCGTCGCCGAAGAGAACACTACAAGAAAATCGTGATTTTCCGACGGATAATTTTCGATGGTTCTAAATCCGTCGCTATTTGCGACGAATTTTTCGACGGTTCCGTTTTCGACAGATTTTTCGACGGTTATGACCGTCGGAAATAATTTATATTATTATTTAATTTTTCGACGATTAGGAACATCGATATTTTCGACGGATAACCATCCGTCGTATTTTCCGACGACTTTTCCGACGGTTATGACCGTCGAAAATAAAAAAATTAAATTATGTATTTTTAATATTATTATTAAATTTTTTCGACGAATTTTTTGACGGTTTTGACCGTCGGAAATAAAAAAATTAATTGTATAATTGGTTATATTATTATTTAATTTTTCGACGATTAGGAACGTCGATATTTTCGACGGATATCCATCCGTCGCAAAATTCGTCGTAATTTCCGAAGGTCAGAACCGTCGGTAAATCCGCCGTAATTTCCGACGGATATCCAAACCGTCGTAATTACCGACGGTTTTGACCGTCGGAAATAAAAAAATTAATTATATAATTGGTTATATTATTATTTAATTTTTTGACGGTTAGGAACGTCGATATTTTCGATGGATATCCATCCGTCGCAAAATCCGCCGCAATTTCCAAAGGTCAGAACCGTCGGTAAATCCGCCGCAATTTCCGACGAATATCCAAACCGTCGCAATTACCGACGGTTTTGACCGTCGGAAATAAAAAAATTAATTATATAATTGGTTATATTATTATTTAATTTTTCGACGGTTAGGAACGTCGATATTTTCGACGGATATCCATCCGTCGCAAAATCCGCCGCAATTTCCGAAGGTTATAACCGTCGGTAAATCCGCCGCAATTTCCGACGGATATCCAAACCATCGCAAAACCGTCGGTAAATATTACCGTCGGTTCAAACCGTCGGTAAATATTACCGTCGGTTCAAACCGTCGGTAAAATAAAAAATAAATATTATATATAACTAAATAAAATAAAATTTTTTAGTATTTATGTTTTCGACGGCCGAAATCGTCGGTAATTAAAATTTCGTTATCCCGCGCTTTTTTTTCCTTTTTCCAGCTTTCTTTCCAAATTTTTTCCTTTATATATTTTCCCTCCTCCCTCTTCTCTCTCCCTCCTCCCTCCACTCCTCTCTCTCTCCCTCCTCTCCTCTCTCCCTCTCCCGGCCGCGAGCACGGACGCCGGACGCCGGTTAAGTCGCGAGATCGGCCTCTCCCGCGCGCCGGACGCCGGCGACCCTCCCACGCCGGACATCGGCGACCCTCTCCCGCACCGGCGTATCTCTCTCTCTCTCGCACCGCGCCGGCATCTCTCTCTCTGCTGTCGGCCGGATCCGGCCGGATCCGGCCGCCAGCGACCGCCAGGCGGGCAAATCCGGCCGCCTGGCACCGGATCGGCCGCCAGGCGGCCGGATTCGGCCGCCTGGTGCCGGATCGGTCGTCAGGCGGGCCGGATCCGGCCTCCTGGCGGCGGATCCGGTCGCCTGGCGCCGGATCGGCCGCCGCCTAGCGCCGGATCCGGCCGCCTGGCGGCGGATCCGGCCTCCAGCGGTCGGATCCGAACGTCAGGCGGCCGGATTTGGCCGCTATTTTTTTATATATTTAAAAAATTATTTGCGACGGTTGCGACCGTCAAAAGATTGACGGTTGCGACAACCGTCTAAAGTTTCGACAGTTGGGACTGTCGAAAAATTGCGACGGCTCGGACCGCCGGCCTTTTCCGGCGGTTGCAACCGTCGGAAATTTCGACAGTTCGGACCGCCGGCCTTTTCCGACGGTTGAAAAGATTCTCCTTAAGTCCGAACCGTCGGTAATCCGCGTTTTTCTTGTAGTGGAAACGCACGTCACCGGAAGAGGAGCATCCAACCAATCTTGTGCCACATCGCGTGTGAGAAAAATAATTTTCGATCCAAATACCTCTATTTATAGGGTTCAAAAATTCCTAATCATTTTTTTCTAATCCAAATAGATTTCATCTTTTAATTAATCTCTTTAACTAATTCATATTTATTCTAATAATTGAATAAAATAAATTTTCAAATTAATTAAATAATCCCATCACTAATCAAACTCCTATCCAATTTTCCTCTATTTTTTCTTTTTATTTTCTTCATCTATCTAATTTTTGAAAATAATTAATATGATAAGATTTTATTATCTAATTTTCGAAATTATTTAATTCCACCATATTTATCACTTAATTAAATATTATTTTAATAGTTGAAATATTTTGAAATCATAAAATTTCCAATCCTATCTTATTTGAGAGTCTAATATTCATTAAACATTCTTTTGAATCTCAAATCAAATTGAATTTTTTAATCCCACTTTAATTATGATTCCTACTTCAAGTAGGACTTAATCTTTTTTTAACAATTGAACTTAGGCCAAATTACTTTATTATCAGTATTGAAATTTTGTAATCAACTTGTTGTAATCAAATTCAGACAACAAGGACATGAAATTTTGCTTCAGCTTAACTTCTTTCCTTTGAAGTAATCGGTTTATAAACTTTTCTAAGGCAACATGCCTTTACATTTTTTGGAAGCTAGGAAAAAAAAAACTGTTTTTCTGTTTTGTTTTTTTGGACATTGGATAAAAGCCTGCATCATTTGCACAATGAAGGATATGATTATTTTGTCCCAATAAATTCGTTGAAGATAACAGATGCAGATGATTGACAACATACAGGGCCAAGTAAAATGCGAGAGATTGAACCAGCCTCTATGAAGGACTGGTGATAAAAAAAAAGTGGCAGTTAAGAAACAAGTGCTTGCTGGAAGGAGAGGAACCACCAGCTATCGACTCTTTCATATCTCCTGTACCACATGACCTTGTCTCCATTTAGACACATATTGCATAGAATTTGAACCTCTTGGACATTTCATCCAGGACAATATTCTGAAGGTACATCCTTACTTTGCATTGAATCTCTGAAAGGCAAGTTGTAGTACTTTACTATATTTCTTAGCTTGTAGAGCCACAAAAGATTAACAAAATAAATCCTTTAACTTTAATCCTCATGATTTCCTAGCTCCCAGTATTTGGGATTTTTACGTGAAACTTATTACTCAGTGTAACCCTTTTTTACTGTGAACAACAGGAGTTTGATGCAACACGATTTATTTATCATATATTTAAATGTTTGATCATATACTATAACTCTAATACTATAATGCAAAATCTATATTTTATCATTTATAAGTCTATAAAGCATGTATTTATATTCATATGTAAACATTACACAATTATTGATTTTACAAAGAATTAAATTATAAATATAATACTTACTAAATTTACTTAATTACTGAAACAATTAACTAGCTAGGGCAAAAAAATGTGTGCACGAACCGACCTGATATGATCATGCCCGAATGATGTGAGGTTATTCCAAGGGCTTTCCAATATGGCACAACATGAAGTATAATCAAGCAGTGCCGACATCTAGCATAACATGAAGTATAATCGAAGAAGAATGTTATAGCTTGTGAAAACTAGATTAAACCGAAATTAGCTTTCACCTGATTTTTAGTTTAAATTGTTTTTTTAAAGAAGGTGAATGTATGAAAAATATCATATATTAAGGAAACTTTACTTAAGGAAGAGTATGGAAAATGGGAATTAAATGAGAAATAAAGTAGGTTTTGAAGGGTGAAATTAGAAAAAAAAATAGTAATAAGGGCATAACTTGAAACCTATAGATGAATAATACGAAAAAGAGAAAGTGAAAAAATATTCTCAAGAAACCTTACTTTCAGTAAAATTAAAATGGTGTTAATGGGAACTCATGGAAAATGATAAATAAAGTAGGTTTTGTAGGGTGAATTAAAGAAGAAAATTAATAATGCGAAATTGAAATCCATGGAGGAGAATAGGAAAAAAAGTCAGAGGAATTCTAAATGGTACACTATGACACTTCATTCATCTTCCTTAGAGATTGAAATTATGATTTGTTGCAAGATAAAATTGTACATCGAGAATAGTGGTTAAGATGTGTGATCTTCACCAACTCGTAATTTCATTATATTGGCCTTCATGTGACTCGCCCTTATCCTAATTTTCATTCTTTGAGAATCGATAATCACGGTGCCCCTTTCTACACTTATTTTGATTAACTTAATATACTTGCTTTCATATTTAGACTTTAGTATTTATCGGGCTCGTGTACCTATGCAAAATCATATCCCATTAGGAAACATGCTCCAACATATGATAGGTCAATCTAAGACTATTTAATTTTGGCATAAACATTTTGATGCAAATATAATTACATTGAAGTTTTTTTACTTTGGAAAACATAACATGTGTCATCCGAAACTTATTAAGCTTTCTTACTCCACTTGAAGCCTTATGCAGGATATTGTTATCAATATCATTTCATGCCATTCAGCATTAGTCGAATTTGGCATGTAGTAACTTCATAAATTTTGGGTTTTATTGATTCTAATATTAGCCTCAAATTTTATCTCTTTAAACTAAAATATATTTTTGATCAATTTTCTCAAACGATGTGATGTTTAATAAAATCGTTTCAAGAATATGAGATGAGAATCAAGGATCACATGACATTAGGGCACTATTAGCTTTTCTCCATTGTTTAAATAAGATCTTAAATTCATTTTTTATTAATATAAATATTTATATTGAGAGTCTCATTCATCAATGTCATATATGTGATTTCGGATGACTAGTGAATTAGTTGAGTTCGATGATACATTTATCTTTTAATAGAAGAATAATGCACTTCTGAACGTAGTGTGAGTTAGATGACTGTTACGGCTTTTCAAATAATGGGATTGGCAACAAAAAAAAACATATTTCTCTTCATGCATATTCAAATTAGGTAAATCTAATTTCGATTCAAAGGCAATTCGATGATTTTTCTACACCTAAAATGTCATGCCATAATTTGTCTACATAAATTTTGATATATTTTAAAGGTCAAGTACGCTTATTGTTTTGGATAGAAAGACAATATATTAACTTTTAGACCAAAGTTGTTAAAATTTCGATTTAGATTTTAAGATATTACGATTTTACAATCATATTACCTCTTACCAATATGTGTAAGATTTTAATATAATTTTAATTTTGATCCCTCGATCTTACAATCTTATACGATCTCATATGATTAGTATAATCATTCAAATATTAATTTAAAAAGATATTTATGATAATAAGAATTAATTTAGATGAAGTTTAATATGTATTTTTCTTTTAATATGTGTTGATGTAATTTTTTAAGATTAAATAACAATTGATTTAATGAGTTGTAATTTAAAATTGAAGTGCGATAAATTTATCGAGATAATATTTATTATTTTAAACATATATTTTTTATTAGTAAGTAAGATCTTATCATTCTCAATTTTATGTTACAATTTTCGATCTGATGA
Source organism: Pontederia crassipes (assembly GCA_030549335.1). Taxonomy (NCBI): domain Eukaryota; kingdom Viridiplantae; phylum Streptophyta; class Magnoliopsida; order Commelinales; family Pontederiaceae; genus Pontederia; species Pontederia crassipes. Next base: position 47,916,204 of record CM060190.1, read on the forward strand.
TCCCCTCCGATCTTAACTACCTTGTCTTAGATCATAACTTTATCTATGGATCTCGAATTTAGATGAATCCTATATTCCTATTCTTTTAATATCTATCTGAGATCAAGTCCTAACGCCCCATGCTACTACTTTTTTTCGGATGCAGAATAAAAAAAAGGAGAATATTTGGATGCTTGGTTGGTTAAAAAAAAATAGAGGGTCCCAGATACGTCCCCTAGCTACTACTATACTGTTGTGAAAGTGAGAAATTTTTTTTTTTATTTTCTAAAATCACGTAAAAAATTACTAAATTTAATATTGATTTTTTTATCAGTCATTACATGTTACTGGGGAGAACGGATTCTTAATTAGCTACTTCATATGATTGTATAAAAGATATGTTCACATGAAACCCATTACATGCCATTTTTCTTTGTCTTAAATTTATCCAGAATTTTTGTGTCAACAAAAAAGGTGAACAAAATTTTATAATGATCAAACATGCAAAACTCTCTCACATGGAAAAAAAATTCAAAAAGATATAATTTAGATGAAGTATTATTTTTTTTCAAACAAAATCGTGGCCGTCAACAAATTTTTTTAAAATATCGTTTAACGATTGGGCTAAGCCCAATAGTTAAAGGGGAGAAATGGGCTACCTCAATCCGGCCTCAAGTGCGTCCTGGTCAACCTTACAACTACTCGATGCCCTGGAATCGGCTATAAGGAACAAGAACAAATAGAGGGGCGCAGCAGCACGAGAAAAGCTCACTCTTTCCTCTCCCTCCGTCCGTTAGGGTTCCTCTTCTTCGTCTTCCGATCCAAGTAAAAGAAGACATCGAAAGGTCTGATCTCCTATCTTCGAGTTTTTTTTCTCGTTTTGTTCTGTTGCAAGATCCTTGCTTCGTTATACTTATCGTTGTTGAATGCAAAGTTGTTGTGCCTTTATGATTATTCAAGTTTCTTAGATCCATAGGATTTTAAGGCCTCTATTTTTAATGTTATTCCTATTGCTGATCATGTGTCTTGTGATTATCAGAATTTAATTTTTGCAGCTTTTGTTTCATTTTTTTTAACATCTGGATGTGCGTTTGTAAAGGAGCTCAAGGATTAGCACGAGCATGGGACAATTTTATCATTAATTTTTATGCCAATTAGCTTAAATATATATATCGTTTCCAAAAGTGCAGTAAGATAATTCAAAGTCGATCCCTTTATTGTTTGGTTCTAGTAAGTTTTGAGGTCTATCAATCAAATTGGACTCCTTGGCCCGAATTTAGCTTGTTTCTTGGCTCTTTCCTTGGTCTAATTTCCAGGAAGGTATCGGAGCAATTGCCAAATACCATTTTTTTCGTACCAGTACTCTAAAATCAATTGGTCTAAGCTGTCTTTGTGATTTCTTTTGTTTTCAAGAATATCTGTCTTATGTCCGTGTCTTTTGTTTGCAGTTTGGCGTGGTTGCAAATGGCAGAGGTTGAAGAGTACCGCTGTTTCATTGGTGGACTTTCCTGGTCCACAACTGATGGTGGTCTAAAGGATGCATTTGAGAAGTTTGGCCATCTGACAGAGGCAAAGGTAAGGTCAAGAGACATTTTCTAGTTTCTTATAATGAAGTATGTGTTACGGTAAAAAGAAAGCTTTATCACATTTATTATTAAAGTATCATCCTTGGCCAAGCATAGAAGCAACTTGCCAAGGACCAGCTATCCTTCCATAAACCTTTGTTTCTTTTAATAATTCAGGTTGTTATTGATAAGTTTTCTGGTAAGTCTCGTGGCTTTGGCTTTGTCACATTTGAGGACAAGAAGGCAATGGAAGAGGCTATTGAAGCAATGAATGGAATGGATTTGGATGGGCGATCCATTACTGTAGATAGAGCCCAACCACAAGCATCTGGTGGTAGGGATCGGGATGGAGGTCATGATTTTGACCGTGAGCGTGGCCGGGATCGTGGCAGCCGTGGTCGTGATTTTGGTGGTGGTGGGGGACGGGGTTCAAATGGTGGTGACTGTTTTAAATGTGGAAAACCTGGGCACTTTGCCAGGGAATGCCCCTCTGGTGATGGTGGAAGAGGTGATAGATATGGTGGAAGGAATGACAGGTATGGAAGTGGCGGAGGTGGTAACAGCCGTTATGGTCCTGACCGCAATGGTGACCGCTATGGTGGTCGTAACAGAGATGGTGGCAGCCGTGGAGGCCCAGGAGGAGGTGACCGTTACAACCGTGATAGGTCTGGTCCCTATGAACGTCCCAGTGCTGGTGGTTATCGATCTTGATAATCTATTTGCTTATATGCAGGTAATTGCATGCAGCACTTTCTCTTTTTTTTGTTCCAGTTGTTTTTATCATATGATATATCATTTTCTTTTCTATCATGCAGATATGGAGCTGAAACTGTCTTATTTGAAATCTCCAAGTTGACAGTGGACTTCATCACTGGCTCTATTGGGCATGTTTACTTTGTTGTTCTGCTGTGGATTTGTCTGGCATATGTTATTCTCTTTTCACTTTGCAGCCTTGATGGATACCTCTGGTTCAGATGTTAATTGTGCTTTGGTTCAGTTAATGTGCTGTATGAAATGCTACTAGATTTTGGTATTTCGTCCTTTGTGCCATTGTTCTGTTGGATTCTCGATGGTTTGCTAGTATCTATCATGGTTTTTTCATTCTACGAATGTTCTTGGAATGGATATCACTGAAGGATCTGATGGAATGGATGGACCCCTTTTATTGACTCTTCGTTGAGGATCGATATGAGATCACTTATTTTCAGACTGGAAAATGATCATCCACAGATGAAAACTGCCTGAAAATTAATGTGCATGCAGTTATCACTATGTCTGCAATGATCTGATCCAGTTTGCAGTTTGCAATTTGATCCTTATCAATTGTAGGATGGAAAACGGGTAATGTTTGATGTTTCCATCTTTTGAAAAGCATTTAAATTATTATCTCAACCTTCAACCATCATAACTCTGTTAAACTTTTTGGCAGGCTGTGAAATTGCCCTTTGAGATCATTCTCGATGCTTTTTGGATTACATAATCTTAATCTTTGTTCGGGGATGGGTTTTGCACATTGCTGCTTTAGCATTATTGCAGTGGCAATTCGATCCAGTAATGGGCAAGGATCGTACTTACTGTATCTTTTGTCCGCCATGAGTGCAGCTCTGTTAGGATTCTCTTTTGTCTTTGTGCATCAAAGAAGATTTTGGATTTGGGAGAATTGTTCACTCATGGCTGTGATTGGGTTGCATATCAGAAGTTTGGGACAATTCTTATAGGCAAACCAGACTTCTGTGGGCCTTAGTCTTGGTCTTTAGATTCGTTCACGAAGCTGTGCTCAAAAGAGAACCTGCCATTTTTATTTTATGGACTATAGGTTGCAGGCCTTGATCGTCTGGTTCATATGATTCCAGTTCTTTTTTATCTACTAAATTCGAGCTATTGCTTTATTTGGAATCCAATAGGTGTATCGGGCTTAATATCCTGCATTGATTGTATATGTGGTTATAGCACGTGGAGCCTTTCTTTGATTTTGTATTGTTTGATCATAGACTACCGTAATTAGTTTTCTTTTCAAGCATGCAGAATTGTATTATTTTTTATGCTAGTATTTCTTGGTCATCTTAAATATCTACCTAGTTAATTTATTCATCGTGTCTTTATCTGCATGGTGACTAAAGCATATCCTTATCTGTTCTCATTTAATGTCCATCTTTTTTTGTAGTTCATATCTATGGTATGTGATTTCTTTGTGTCCACTTGCTGTTTGGCACTTAGTCTCTAGTGGCTCTCCCCCTTGTTCGTTATGGTTAGTACAAATCTGTGTTATACCTGATGAAATCTCTGTATGGTTTCATGTTCTGGGTTTTGGTCTTGTACCAGTATCCATTACCAATTAATTGAAACTGATTATAACTAAACATGAATGAAGTATTGCGCCCTGCTATTATGATTAAGCATTATTTGTTTGTCTTTTCAAGATCGTCTTTTTCAAGGATGATTTATGGCTAACGTGGCCATGCTATTTGCTTTGTTAGTTTAAATTCCTTATTGTAGAGATATGCCATTATTGTGGATTTATGCAAAGAGCATAAGATTGTGTATGAAGATTTTTTATGTATGAGTTTATGGTTCCTCTTTTGGCCGTGAACATGGATTAATGCAAATTTGAGTTAAACGCCTTTGTCATGTATTCTTGTATGGGTTCTTCGCATGTTTAACTGTTGTGGGCTGATTGAATAAGAGAGAAGAAACATATATTTGAAAATAAGTTTTTTAATAGGATAATAGTATAAGATAGTAATGTTGAAGTTAAGTCCGATGAAAATTGATTTGAACTATAAAAAATAAATTTAATTTTAGAGATGAATTAGAGTCCGCTTTTAAATTATTGATCTTATGCGATTAGATTGTGGTTTTCACAACTCATATTTCCCTAACTTAAGTATGAAGATTAGTCTTCACAAATTGACATTTCATTAGATCAAATGCATTAAATTGGATTTTTGTAGATTATTAATCACTTCACAAGATTAATAGATCACATTTAATTTTTCACACTAGTTATTATATCTATCTCAACTATTAATTTTCAAATTAAAATTCATTAATTAAAGAATTTTGAAATCAAATACTCTAATTGGTAATTAGTCAATTTAGAAATTTACTTAACTAAATTAATAGCATTAAACACAATTTAATAAGTTAATTAGAAAAGTTTAAAATAAATATAATAGGGTTTAAATAATTTTTCATTAATTAATAATTTTTTAAAATAAATAATTTAAAAACATGAGTTCATCCTAAAAATTGATGAGAGAGAAAATGAAATAATTACACTTGAAAGGGTTGAAGCTTCCAGTAGACAGGGATTTGATTAGAGTCTCGATTAATCTTCAGTCACATTTTTCTCCTCATGGTAGTACCCTACAGAGTTGATTTGAAAGAAATCTAACAAGTTGATTACGATTGATAATCAAATGGTTAAGTTTAAATTTGTCCAGATAAAATTCGACTATGATAAATTTGCTTTGTCAGGATTAAGCTTTGAATAGATAAAGTTTAGTCCATCATAATAAAATCATCCCCATTAAAATTTATCCACCTATGACACCAAACTTCCATGTGGTTGATTCTTATGATAAACTATAAATTATAACTCTCAGATTGCGCCATACAATTCCATCTTATCTAAGATAAAATCACGTTTAGACTATTATGGTTGCAGGAAGATAAAGGCACATAATTTCATCTCAAATTTTCTCCTTGTAGATAAGAACAACAACAAACTTGTCCCCTTGCATTAACTCCTTTGTAATTCAGTTTTGGCGCCTTGCTGAAGTGTAATTCAATTGACCTTGTGACCTTTAGTGCCTTGTGATCAAATCGATCCAACTGATTTTGGCGTCTTGTGGTTCCTTTGCACTTGATGAATTCTTCTTTGATCGAAGTTACATTTGATTTCTAATTACATATGATAACAAACTCCAATCAAAGTGGTTTGCACCGTATGGTTACTTAATTGTCGAGGTTGTATGTGTCTTGCATGTGATTAAGAGGATTGCACCCTAGTCGTTTGAGCGCCAATTTTCCTTTTTCCTTACAATTTAATTAAACAATTATCTTAATTAGCCACATATTATAATATTCAGAAAACTAGCACTATAAATCCAAATTTATGAATCAAAATGATCTAAAATAATATGTGCCATGATTAAATTACAAAAAAATTGATTAAAATAATAAACTAAAATATGTTATATTTCACATGCATCATATTGTGAAATGATTTTTCACAATTACAACAGAAGGAATTCATGACTTGCATCGTGTTGTCATGGCTGTGAACAAACATGAGTTTGGGTTCTTTCTCATGACTATGGAGGCACCTTCACAATCATGAATTGAGTATGTCACGATGATAAAGAGTTATAGTCATGAATTGACTATGCCATGGTCGTTAAGGTTCGTACACGATCATGGTCAACTACTTACCAACTCTGTCAAATTGTAAATGATTTAATTGGAATTGTAAAGCTATTTTGTCCTATACCAAATGGTCAGTAATCTTTATTGATGTTTAATGTCTAATTTGGACTATGTTACGATAACATCTAGAATGATGTATTGCTGCACACATAAACATCATACAATCTATGTTAAATCATAAATATATTTGAAAGAGGTTGTGATGCTACTATTGCTATATTGAAAATGAAAACAAGTAGAAGAATAAGCTATTTTGACATATCATTAATTGATATGAAGTAGGAAGATTATTTTTATTTTGGTAATGGTATATATGTTTCTCTTGAAGCAATTATTATGGCATTCGTAACAATTTAATGGATGTAATGGGTAAGATGGTTCTATGCGATCGACGGTTCGTACAAAAAGGCACAGTTCAAACAGAAACACAGGAAAAAAAATCAGTGGCTTAAAAACAGAAACACGCATGCCCTAGCGGCCTTCATCTCGCCCTTGTCGATAGTCGACATTCTTCCAACCATTTGGAAGCTGCCTATTCGACATCAAAATTGTCCACCTCCGATCTTGTTGTCTGTGGACCTCTCCGTATGTTCGACACTGTCATCGCGATTTTTTGTTCGAGTCATCCAAAGTTTGGGTAGAATGGTACTATACCCATTACAATGTGTAAGACACCCATTAAATCCTATATGTAATAATGTGTACTTTCTAAAGAACACTCACTGATAGAGCAACTACTGTGTAAAATAGACATAACTTACCTTGACAATTGTGACCATTATCGAATAATTCTTCAATTATTAAAATATATAAGACATCCAATTATAAGTGAAAGACCCCAAAGTTTTAAGTGAACTTCAACAAATAAAACATGAGAAAAACCTATTTATGTAGTTTATTTTCCAATATACCAATTAGGTAGCTAAGGGCGGGGGAGGGGCGTTAGATCTTAAGGCCGGCTCCGTTACTGTTTTCACGCATGCAAGATAATTAATATAGCATTCCATTAATTTCTACCAATATATATATTTACATTATTTCATGCGTGAAAATTATTTACATATATAATGACATGCAAATTGCAACTTTTGTACTTAATACAAGTCACGACAAATGAAAAGTGAGATTATAATTTTGGGACTTGCTCAGCATGGGGTTCCACTTCACGTATGCCCACTTAATTACATCCCTTAGCCGACGTACGTGACATATTAAATGAACCGGAAGCGACATGAAAAAAAATACTAGATGACACTTAATTATATTGCACTTTACTTAATCTAATATTTTAATCAATATTCAGGCAATATGATAAAAAATGATTTAACATATATGAATTTATTGAATTAGCCAATGATGAAATTCACTAACCGATTTCTCAATAAACTTAATTGGTACGATTTTTCTTTTTCGTCAATCAAATTGAAATTTCGCGTTCCATAATAACGCCCCTGGAACTCTAGAGAAGCTATCAACAAGCTAGATAGATGCAGAATTACATTATGGAAAAATAAATAGAAATTGAAAATGTATATGCAAATTCCTACACGGGTAAACATAAAAAGATATTAATACTTTAAATACAATTAAAACGTACGTCGGTGATAGTAATCAATAACAGTGAACAAAAACCTTTTGCTTTTTTGAATAAAAAATTATTAATATTTTTTTGTGCTTACCTGGTTTACACATCCATATTCCTAAAAAATAGTGTATCTATAACAAAAATAAATAACAATACTTAACACTCGATAATCATTTGCTAAATTTAGATTGAAAAATTAATTAGCCCCCTGGAAGCTTCTTGTTTATATCTCTCATCAAAAGGTGCTATTCTATAAACCAATGCTTCCATAGATTCAATCATGGTTTACAGTTATAATTTATTCTCAATTCTCGTTTCTAATGGAATCGAAATGATCTATAAGTTTAATTTTTTATGTACAAATAATAAGGATTGAAAATGACCGATGATCAAGGCCCATTAATATATATATATATATTTATGTCGATATAAGAATATGATCCATAGGGTCATATGACTCACATCCATACAAATGTAGTAAGTAGCCAATTATTGCTCAGTGCGACCTTTTAATTAATATTTTATGACCGAGATTAGGTAAAGGTTCCCTCTGCTTGATGCAGTCCAATCACAAAGTTGGATTTGAGAACGACTCCAAGTCCCAACCCAAATTCTTCATGCACGTATGTGTCACTGCCATGCACTCACCACATTTTGGGGGACCAATGCACGCGAGTGCACAAAAAACACCATCAATCCTGTTGACGTATATTCTAGCATAAAGAGAACACTACAAAATGACTTTTTCTTTGGTCAGGAGAGTTCACATGCATGGGATAAATTTATGAGAAAAAGTTAAAACTTTAGCCTTGTAACTTTCGAACCAGATAGAGAAAAAAGTGGAAATATTTCAGTTTTATTTTCTTCAAAATTTTGGAGACCGCATTGGTCGATCGTGAAATAGTAAAACGGATGACGAGATTAAAAAAAAAAAAAAAAACAACAACAACAACATAGAGTTATAACCACAATAATTGATAGACGTCCACACCCAATAGTCTTTTATCAAAGGTGACAAGAAAACTTTGGACAATAATTAACCATTAATGGTAGAAAATTATTGCTAGCCATGCATTTTGTCTTTGAAGCTGTAGTTAATTAATCACTACTGAACACTTAGTGAGACACCATAAGGGTCATATACTAAACCAAGATTCCTAAGACTTGCTGATCAGCACCTTCTTCCAATCAACATCGTTCAAGCAGCTGCATGTGCATGCCGTGACTTTAATTACCCCCAAAAAATCCACGTACAATTACACATCTAATTAGTACCCAAAGAAAGGATTCTTTAATAGAAATAGTTGGATTGATTATTTTTTTTTATGGTGAATTAGTTAACGTGTTAAATAAATCTCGGTGATGATGATGAGATTGAATTTCGAGCTTCTGATAGGGTCTAATGTTATGTATGTCAGTGCGTGTATGAAAAATTAGATAACAAAACATAAAACAAGATGAAAGAATAATATTCTTTGAAGAATATTCCGTGACAAAAGGCAGAAACTTCTGTAAAGTTAGGTGGCCAAATTAAAGCCGTTGTTATTTTGATGATTGAGGGCCAACTTACCATGGACGGACTAAAAAATTACCAGAGGCTGAGATCGTTGTTATTTTGATGATTGAGGGCCAACTTACCATGGACGGACTAAAAAATTACCAGAGGCTGAGATCCATGCCCAAAAATTTTATCGCCTATTGCTGATTTTCTCACAATTCTTTTCAAGTAAAGGTAAAAGCTATAACATAACATTAATTTGACCAGGATTATCCTTCCACTATCATTCAAATACTACGTTAGGATGAAAAAAGAAAAGCACAATCGCAAGTCCATTACTTTAACACTGGGTAAAAGAAAATAATTCACAATTTAGATGTGTGCATAACAAAAAGCAATGAACATGGACGCACCTTAGCGTCAATGCAGATTTATCCAAGCTGTTCAATGATTGGAGAATGGATTTGCTGCTTAATTAGTTAAATCGATTTCCCCGTCGTCAACATTAATAGCCAAATGGCTTATGTGATAAACATGATTGTTCTACATATAATTTACTTTACTGATCTTTTAACGATCAATATCAATTCTAACATAAGGTATATATTAAATACTCGATCACGTAAATCTATTTGCCGAATACCCATGACATCGGAAGATTAACCAGATAGCTAATACGATCAAGTATCAACCTTTTTATACAGAACATATACCTCTTGGTTAAACTCACAACCTTCTCAACATTTCATTCCTTCAAAATCACATTGGAAATATATGTATATAGTATATATTTCGAAATAGTAGGATTTGGAGCTGAAGAGGCGTGTTTTGTGGAGGCCATATGAACCTGTTGGATTAGGAATTGCATGGAGCACATCTGACGAGAGAAGCTGGTAGAGGATTCCAGATCAGTGGAATTATATATGAACACACCATGCAAACACTCGATCACCGGATCAGTTGCATTATAATAAATAAACATATATAGTTACTGTTCACTGTTCAGATGAAACAGGGAAAGGAAAAAAGAAAGAGAAACAAGATGGAACCCCATGTCAGCTGCGGGCCACCAAGTCCTGTGTCCTACTCCTCTACTCGGCAGGGCTTCGGGTCTTGCGTCGTAGTCTCTGACTCCTGCTGGCCATCTTCACGTTATTGGTGGACTCGTCAGCGAGGGTGTGTGTCTCTATTCGCCCCCCAAAAAAAAAATGAGAGAGAGAGAGGTCACATTTCTTTGATCACTGTGCAAGTTGAAAGAAATTTGCAGGAACATGCAGTGTGTGAAACTGTGACCTGACCTGTATTATTGCAATTCTGTCGTTGTGGTTGGCGTGGGGCGACCACCAGCTGCGCGCCTCTATATAAAGCTTGAGGGATGTGGTGAGCCAACATCACAAGCTACACAGGAGGGAAGGGGAAGAGAGAGAGAAAGCGTGTAGTGGAGTTTGCTTAGAGGAATGAGAGTTGGATTAGGAGAGAGGAAGGCATCCAGTACTATGGAGGCCTTCCTCGTCCTGGCTCTTTTAGCATATGTTGCACAAGCAGATTACTTGAACCCTCATCCTCCGGCAACCCCTTACGTCTATCAGTCGCCCCCTCCGCCCCACCACAAGCCGCCACCTTCTTACCCTCCTCCTACTCCCGTCCACACCAAGCCACCGCCGCACCATTACGAGCACAAGTCTCCGCCACCTCCTATTCCAGTATACAACAAGCCGCCGCCACACCACCACTATGAGTACAAGTCCCCACCGCCTCCTGTCCCAATCTACAAGCCTCCGCCTCACCACCACTACGAATACAAGTCCCCGCCGCCTCCTGTTCCGGTGTACAAACCGCCGCCACACCACCACTACGAGTACAAGTCGCCGCCGCCCCCAGCTCCAGTCTATAAGCCACCACCCCACCACCATTACGAGTACAAATCACCACCACCTCCTGCTCCAGTGTACAAGCCGCCGCCACATCACTATGAATACAAGTCGCCGCCGCCTCCTACTCCAGTTTACAAGCCGCCACCTCACCACCACTACGAGTACAAGTCGCCACCCCCTCCTGCTCCGGTGTACAAGCCGCCGCCGCATCACTATGAATACAAGTCGCCGCCGCCTCCTACTCCAGTTTACAAGCCGCCACCGCACCACCACTACGAGTACAAGTCGCCACCACCTCCCACTCCAGTCTACAAGCCACCACCCCACCACCATTACGAGTACAAGTCGCCACCACCTCCCACCCCAGTCTACAAGCCGCCACCGCACCACCACTACGAGTACAAGTCGCCGCCGCCCCCCGCTCCTGTGTACAAACCCCCTCCATATCACCACGAACCTCCAACGAAGCCACCATCCCATAAACCTTACATTTATGCTTCACCACCTCCTCCTCCGTATTACCACTAAAGTCTCGTTTGTTAAACTGCAAGCTAAGGGTAAGTCACTCATTTTTTCTGCAACACTTCTTGTGCTCGTACTTTATGACAAATTTGCTACGATAAATTAACATTTTGTATGTTTTTTCTTTTACTTTAGGAATGCCAAGTTATATTTGCTCCGTTGAGGCTACAGCGTGAGAAGTCAGTAAAATGTTTATTAAAGTTAATAAAAGAAGAAGGGGGAATGGATCGATGATTAAAGTTGGCAGCTGCATCTAGAAGCATGTTTGCATGAAAGCTACTAAAGTTGTCTTCTTTCCATGGAACGTGATGAAAGCATCTCATGGGTGATCAGTGAACAGTTGCTAGTAGGGACAATCATCAGAAGAATATTGTTTGTTCATGTCTCCTCTCTAATTGTATGGATATATGTTTGATGTTTCAATTGTAGCCGCTATGTTTCCTTAATTTAATAAATGTGTACTTATCAATAAATTGCACATGTGTTGCTTTCTTGCGTTTTCAACATGCCACATTTCCAAATTCTTCACCAACATATTATTAGTCAAGTTATTACTAATGATAGACTTAAGAAAGGTTAATTAGACAAGTAAAACCTTTGACTACATGCCAAACTAAAATGCGGTATCTTATCATGGGGAAATTTCTACTCGTCAGCTTGTTTTTATTGGTTGAGGTGGCGGATCAAATGGTAAAAATAGTTTGAGGTTTGGATTGGAATGCGATATTATATATCCTGCTTATTACAATAATTTTCACTATTAGATCATGAGTAAAATTCACTATTGATCATTTGCAAATTGCATGCAGGCTGTTTATTACAATAGTTATCGTTGAGCTCTCCTCGCCGTAATTAAATGCTTAAACCTTCGCCACAAATCGAATCAATGTTCAACATTTATCTTGTCACTTCATAATGTTGATCAGGTGGCATCTGTTTATTTTTAAATTTAGACCTCGTCATCAAATCAGAAAACCCTAGATTACGTGATGCGGTGTGTCGGTAGAGTCCAACAAGTCTTCATAATTTAAATGTAATTTCTTGTTCATAGGAACCTTCAAATCCACCAAAAATTTAAAAGTATTGTAGGGTCTTCCCCTAATCTAATGCTTCCCACTACACCTTGTACATCCATGGAAGAGGACAACACATATATACTTTCTCTCTCATCTGGATTTCCTCGATCCTCTTCGATCTTCCTCATGTCTTCTAGTTCTTGCCATTTTCCACATGCACGGAGTTTTCTTCATTAATTCCGCCTTTTCTACCGAATATCCTTTGCACACACATGTATGCATGCACTTCCTACTCTAACTTGTGCTTAGCCGCCTCAAATCATACACACAACTAATGATATATAAATAAGTTGTTATGAAGGGACCATAAACATAATATATTGTTATTATTTAAAATAATTCTGAATGAAAATACATATGACGAAGAACACCTCAAAGGGCGGAGAACGTAACCAGTTCGTACATAATATGATACCTACGGGCACTGTCATCGTTGGTACTTATCTATATATACATGCCATAGACCTGTAGTTAATTAATATAACTAATACATATTAGATATAATCATATGGTTTGCCCACATCCAAATGGTCAATACATCACGAAAAATTAAAGCATGGAAAGTTTGAAACATTTCCTTTTAATTAAGGAAACAGACGATTTTTAACATGACTTCCATAAAGCTTTTTCTTCTTCATCCTCTTTTTCTTGTGCATGCAGCTGGATCCCATATATATATGTAAATAATTAAGCTTTTCTTCGTTGGATTGCTACGTCGCACCGAAATGGTTTTGAAGATGGAAAGATTCGTTATATTTTTCCCAAAGAGAGATGTGATGTGTGTCAGATATATATACATTATATAACGTATAGTTGATGGTAGTTGCGAGAGAAGGCCACCACATTTTTGCGGCAGAGCCGAGAACCCTGTAGGATACATTCTCACGTTGATGTCACATGCCTACGATTCTCCGCGCACTCCCCCCCCCCCCCACCCCCGAAAAAGTTATCGAAGCACGTAGGTGTCATGTGGAAGATTACTGGTGGTTGACGTGATAAAAAAAATAGTTGTGATTGATGAATTTTTAGTGAATTTTGAAAAAAAATAATTATATTTATGAAGTATAATTTTATTATTAATTAAAATAAAAGTATAAATAAAAATTTTATGGGAAAATTTTTGTTAAAAATATATAATTTAAATATAATAAAATTTTTAAATTAATTATATTTAATGAAATATTAAAATTTTTAAATAAAATAATATTATATTAATCTCTTATTAAAATTATTTTATATTTATTAAATAATTTGTTTTGTAAAATATATGGTGTGAGAGAAAGGAAAATGAAAAAAAGAAATGAATTTAAAAAAAAGAAATCATCAAGTCAAACTCAAAAAATAAATAAATAAATAAATAAGTTGGTGGCTCCCGGTTCTAACAAAAATGATGGAATCAGAGTCACGTGACTTCGATTCTATCACATTAGTTTTTGTCCTGAAATTTAATTTTGGAGTGATGTTTGACGACATAACAAGAGTGTAGTCCCGTCTGACCATATTTATTGGGCGGATCTTCCTTGCCAAGAAAAAAACCCAGTATTTATTGGGTCCAATATTATAGTTGCGTCTATTCATTATCTGACCATATATATATATACACTAATGATCAAGTGTATATCTAAGGTTTAGTGTATATATATATATATACACTAATGATCAAGTGTATATCTAAGGTTTAGTAGTCCAAATCTGAGGATGATTTATCGGACTCAAGTGAGTAACATTGTTAACAAGGTTTAGGGTCACGTGCCACGTCATCAGATGACAACTGTATTTTTTATACGAAAATAATGATAACCCTAACAAAGAAGAAAAATGAGTATATTTTATATTTTGTAGTATTATGCATAAAATGATAGGTCGACCTATCATGTAAATATGATTTTGATGAACAATAACATTACAATAGGTCAATTGACTTATTATAGTTTATTCAGTATATTTAGTGTTCCTTACAATGATATCAAACAAGTATCATCATTTGCATGGGATGGATGACTTCATTTAGTTAAAATCAAGATATTATGAATTTGCATGATTTTAATATTAACTAATTATCACTTATATAGTGTAGATCAAGGACGAAGGAGACAAGATTAGTAGTAACATGTTTGTGGTGCAGTGTGAACAATAAGAACGTGGTGGTGTGAAAATATTGGAGGCTTTGCTCTTGAGGGAAGTGAAGCAACAATATCGTTGAAATTCTAACACTACAAGAAAATTATGAATTTTCAACGGATAGTTTTCGATGGACAAACATCATCCGTAATTTTTGACGGAAAGAAAATCCATTCTAAATATCGACGATAATTTATCAATGGAATAATCCCTCTGCAATTATCGACGGATACCAATCCGTCCGTAGTTTCGATAATTCGAGCCATCGATAATTAAATTAATAATAAATATATATAATATAGTATAACGCTTGTGCTTTGTATTTTATTCTTAATATTTCTAACAATACGGACCGTCGAAACTATATATCCACGGATTTCAACCCGTCGGTAGTTCCGATGGTTCAGACAGTCGATAATTGAATTAATGTATAGTATAATAGGACACCCTGTGCTTTGTATCTTATTATTAGTATATTTGACGGTCCGAGCCATCGGTAGTAATTAAGTTATATTAATATATAGTATAATATAATGCATGTGCTATATATTTTATTATTATTATTTTTTACGGC
Source organism: Pontederia crassipes (assembly GCA_030549335.1). Classification (NCBI taxonomy): domain Eukaryota; kingdom Viridiplantae; phylum Streptophyta; class Magnoliopsida; order Commelinales; family Pontederiaceae; genus Pontederia; species Pontederia crassipes. The sequence continues at coordinate 47,931,426 of CM060190.1, forward strand.
CCGAATCATCAAAATTATCGACGACTAGGACCATCGGTAATTAACTTAATAATGAATTAATATATAATATAACAGAATGCCTATGCTATGTATTTTATTATTAATATTTCTGATGGCCTAAACCGTTGGAACTTCTGATGGCTCGGGCCATCGATGATTAAGTTAATAATAAATTACTATCAGAATGCATGTGCTATATATTTTATTATTAATATTTCTGATGACCCAAACTGTTGGAACTACCGATGGCTCGGGCCATCGGTAATTAAGTTAATAATAAATTAATATATAGTGTAATAGAACGCTTGTGCTATGTATTTTATTATTAATATTTATGATGGTATGAACCGTTAAAACTACCAAGGGCTCGGGTTGTCAGTTATTAAGTTAATAATAAATTAATAAATAGTATAATAGAACACATGTGCTTTGTATTTTATTATTAATATTTCTGACAGTCCGAACCTTCAACTGCCGATGATAAGTTAATAATAAATTAATATATAGTATAATAGAACGCATGTGCTCTGTATTTTATTATTATTATTTCTGACAGCTCGAACCGTCGGAACTATCGACGAGTTGAGCCGTCGATAATTCTAATTTCATTCCCGCGTCTCCTCCCACTTTTTCCCTCACAAGCTCCTATATTTTTCTCTCCTCTCTCCGTCTCTCCCCCTCTCTCACTCCCACCGACCGAAGTCACTCTTCCTTTCCTGCTCTCCCTTCGACGGCACTCTTTCCAGCAATGCTCTCTCCCTCCGATGGCACTCTCTCCCTTTCCATTGGCTCCCTCTCCCTCTCTCGCAATCTCGCCAAATCTGGCTGCACCTCTTCCTATTCTTCTCCCTCTCCCGCGATGTGGTTGCAATCTGGCCGGCCGCAGCCGCCAGGCAATCTGGGCCGGGAATGGCTTGATCTGGTCGCAAGGCGGCGGAGCAGCCAGATCAGGCCTTGGGCAGCTGGATCAAGTCACGGGAGGCCGGACAAAATTCTTTTTTAATTTTGCTTTAGGCCTCTCACGCTCTTGAGCCGGCCCTATCTCGATCGTGACAATTTCGATTGGTGTAAGTTTAATGGAGAGAACATGATTAACCTAACCGAGAGAAGAAAACACAGATTATGCAAAGTAAGAGTCCGCAGAGAGCGATAAGGATGCAAGCTTTGAGAGGCATCTTGTTAAATGTTCTGAAGATGTTCTTATTCTCTTACATTTCATAAGGTAGATTATAACATTTTATATAGGTATTGTGTAACTGGGTTATGCGATGTTTATCCAACATTTATTGAGCAGTATAATCTGCAATTGATTCATATTATGATATAATCTGCTGACAATGCATACCTAAGTTCATTGCATTAATTTGGTTCTATTAACTCGCGTGCATGTCACAACTTGGGAGAAATTGAAAGAATCCATTTTAAAATGTCTTGTCTAATATATTTTAATATTAAAAATCAAGAGAATTGATATTCTAAGATAATTAGCATGGATAATATTTTGCTTGAACTATTCACTTTATCAATATAAACCCAGATAATCAATTAGTATCATTAGTTTACGCTAACTTTTATTATCATCATAATTTCCTTAAAATCCAAGTTATTTGATCATTATTTTTTATCTCTATACCTGGAAATTATTTCATTTCAAATATTCAATTAGGATTAGAGAGTGGATATTAGTAACACTCGTGGGTTCGAAGAAGCATATTGTTACGATTATTTAGAACATCAGTTTAGTACTAGTGGAAAGAAATCTGACGTCCAAAGATAACATTTACGCTTTGTTTGGGGATGTGGGAAAAGTAAAGAAACTAGGCAAAACTGTAATTTTTTTTTTCACGACAGTAAAAATTACTAAGTGGCGTTTGGATGTTATTTTTTTATATTTAAAATCGTGGTTTGAAGTCCGTTACGATGTAGAAAAATTATGACGTTCAAACTACGTGAGATTAGACATAAAGCAAGGTTTGCAATCAATTCATCGTCTGTTTCTAATTTTTTTCTACATTACACTATATAGCAATATTTTCATAATCAGACCGACGACCGGATCGAACTCAACACTAGGTTGCGATTGGATCGGTCAGGGATTGAACCGAATTTTATTAAAATAATATTATTTATAATAATTATAAAGATATAGTATAAGTTATATGATATAGTATATTAATATTGTACTAATGACTTATTAAAATTATTAAAAAATAATATAACATATTTTTTATTAATTAAAAGGTTTATAATGATAATATAAATAGATTATTAATAATTTAATATCTACTATTTAATGATGATAGATGTTATATTAATAAATTTTATCTTAAATTATTCTTATTTCTTTTTTTTGTTTAACACTTTCCTTTTTATTTTCTTTATTTTATGTTCTTTGATAAGTTTTTATTCTAATATTATTCAATTTCAATTACTTACTTTTTTTTATTTCAATTCTTATTTAATTGTATACATATGATATTCCCTCCTCTTTAAATTTCCTTATATTTTTCCTTTTTTCTCATTTAACTTTCCTATTTTTATCATTTTTTTTTAATTTTTTTCAAAATCTATATTGAACCGGGTTGAACCAGTTCAACCAGCTCAGTTCAATCGGTTGGTTCAACCGATTTTGCCCGATTCAATGCCAAAATGATTTTAAATACCTAACCGGACCGAATCATTGGCCGATTCGTGGTTGAATCGATCGGTCCGGTCTGATTTTAATAACATTGCTATATAGTCAAACAACACTCTCTATAAGTATTTTTTTAGATATTTATAAATTATGGTACGACACTTTTTTTGCAATGACATAATCATAAGATTTTTTCTAAAAAAATTACATCAAATATTTTTCAACTTATGTTATCTTTTAACTTTACTTTATAACGAGACTACTCTTCATCTTTTAATTTATTTCATCAACTATCATTTTCACATGTGATCGACCATTTCTCGATTGCTGGGTTGATGTGGCGCCCATGTGGCACGTACTCTTTCCTCCACGTATTGTTGAGATGTTGTGGCATTATTAAAAAATAAAAATATAATAGATAAAACATTAAAAATGGCAATCGTGGCAGTCCAGAAGTTGACGACGACTATCATAGTTGCGTCGGAGTCAACGATGGCTTCATCGTCCGCGAGTGCCTCCTCCGACCTGGGGGGCGGGGCGCGAGCGCATCCTTGGACATGGTCATCGGCAAGCACAAGGAAAAGGTGGTCACCCCTGCGATGCAACCTTCGGGCGACGTGGTCACCCCCCTACGATGCAACCTTCGGGCGACTCGTCGAAGGTTGCAGGGGGACCCCCTCTCTTTCTTCATCGTTAGCAGTGCGACCAGTGAAAAGGGTATTTGGTGAGACAAATTAAAAGATTGGTGGAAGTTTTGTTATAAAATAAAATTAGAAGTTAGGCTAAAAAATAACTAAATTTGAAGAATGTTTGACGTAATTTATTTGAATTTTTTTATGAGATAAATACTTTTTATCCAAAGAGGCTTAGGAGAATGACTTTTAACCCAAGTTTGGGCCTCGTTGGATTGGACCAGAAATTACAGTTTGGCTCGGAGTGGGCCAAGGATTCCAGGCCTGAAATCCAACTCTGCAAAATAAAAGAAAAAAAAGAGCTACGCGCTCACAAGATGTCAAGCCTCTTCCTATTTTTCTCATTTCTTTTTAGTTTGGGTTAGAATAACTTATTACCTCTCAGCTAAAATCTGTCCTCTAATTCGAATCGTATATATTATCTCCATATGCAGCTATCAGATTAATTAAATATATACCAAAGCGAAAATCAAAGTTTCTGTTAACTGATCAAGTTTCTGATCCTGCATATAGTACGTAAGTGTCAATCTCAATTTTTGAGGGATGGAAGTTGGAATCGCATGCACTTTCAAGATAAGTTCCTCCTCCCTTTTTCTATTTTTTATTTAATTAAAATATTTTATTGATACAAAAAAATATATAGTAAATCACGTTATTATAAATTTTTTATGAGGATAAGGGTGGTGTGGGATAAAAAGTGATATATATATATATATATGGGATGTATCGTGATATGACGACCCGCATATATGCACTTATTTGTAAAAAATTTGAAGGTGTTTATTTATGAATCGTATCCAACGATAACTCATAATATGGGTCACTTTTTTTCCACACCATTCTTATCCCTTTTTTTATTTATAAGTGATAACTGCATTAAAGTATTTTCATTTTTGTCTATTTTAAGCCTTTTAATTATCTTATTATCAAATAATGCATTGTTCTTTTCTATTACAAAAGGAGACGATAGTACTAAAAATAGATAAGTAAAAAATGAAAATAAAGTGCCACATAAGTTTTACTATAATAAATTAAACTCGGGATAAATTACACCAAATACTCTCTAATTTTAACATTTTCTTAGCGTTATCTTTTAACTTCACTTTGTAACACGATTAACTTTCATCTTTTAACTTATTTCAATAAGTGCCCTTTTCACCTGATCGATCGTTTCCCATTTGTTGGGTCTATATTGCGCTCACATGACATGTTCTCTCTCATTCACGCAAGCAATAGTTGACGTGGAATTATTAAAAATATAATAAAATTAAAAACATAATAATTTAAAAAATAAAAAATGGGCCGCCCCCTCTATGTTGGGTGGAGGGTGGGGGGGTGGGGGGGGGACCCCATTTCTCTGCACCGATGATCAATCCGCTATAAAATTGTCATCGCCTTTATCATCATCATCGACGATCTCGTTCCTAAGTCGACGTCCACCGCTGCAACGGTTGTGACACTGCTCCCACACTCCAGAGGGGGAGCCAGATAATTGGGAGGGTCGCTTGAAGTTGGCGGCACTAGAGACGATGGATCATACTGCTCATTTGCCTCTAACGCTATCGCAGTATGCTCCGCCTCTCTGGTTCTACAAGGGGGATAGTGCGGCAAAGGCGGCCATGACCAATGCGACCAGCAGGGTCGTGGGTGACCGTGGAGTGCCTGACAGACGCATGGCGCAAAGGCGCTGAGGAGGGCATTAGAGGCGGACCCGGGCCCAGTTCGTAACCCACCATCGGAAGCAGGTGACGGGGAGTCTAATGATGCAGGGATGGTACCGGCAGCCAACGTGTGTCAGGCGTTCACCTGCCGGGTGCGTGTGAGGTACGCCAGCCAGCGAAGGAGGAAGGGGTTTTTAATTTTTTATATTTTAAGGATGCCATGTAGGATGATGCTTGCGTGGATGAGAGAGTAAATCACACTAGCCGCCACATCCATAGGGTGATCGAGAATGATCAAAGGTCAAAAGGGTAGTTGGTGAAATAATGTAAAAGATTAAGGACATTTTTATAAAGTGGAGTTTGAGGATAATATTGGAAAAATATCTAAAGTTAAATGGTATTTGGTGAAAATTATCCATTGAACTTGTGATTTCTTAAACCACTAGGTCTCACTCTTAATTTCCAAATAATACATAATTTACTAATTGTTATCAATATATTCATCAAAATAATCAATTGCCTATTTTTATATTAACTTGTTAATATTGAGAGACACAACATCAAATAAGCCAAAATGCTATGCAAGAATGCCCTAGTAACTATAAAGTCACCAATATTAATTTGGACCCTACCTTCCCTTTTGTGTTCATTGATTCAGCACGAACAACCTTTCATTGCATGTTTTCAGTAAGCAATTAAATATTGGGTCTGCTGCAAGTAGCAAATTAAATTAAACATGTGTTCTGCCAGCCCATGTTAAAGTCCACTAACTTTTAAGTTAAATTAAAACTTAATTAACTAATTCCTTTGCTAATTAATTTCATGTAGGAGTAGCTACATTACAATAAAAAGTAGAAATGTTCTTCTCTCTGCTTGTGGTGTGTGCGACTCATATAGCAAAAGCAAAAAAAAAAAAAAAAAAAAAAAAGAAAGAAAAATATGCACTTTTGGTGAGTTGTATTCGTCCTGGTTATTTTGATACATTTCAGTGAATAAGTGTATCTTTCATTGAATAATTATTTTAGATTCAGCACGATCCGAAAGACATTCTATTTTATTTTTGAAAAGGTGATATCGCTTTGTAATTATTCTATAATTTTTTATTCTCATTGAATGGTTGTCTATGTAAATTCAATTTATCACTTTTGATTATTATCATTAATCAGCTAAAAAATCTTAATTTGATGCAAATTAGTCATAGAAATCCCATTCACATTCTAACAAAAAATTATCGACACAAATTAATTGAAATATCAAAAATCAACCCAAGAAAGAATGATTCATTCTAAATCAAGAAGCAAAATTTGACAAGTAACTCATTAATTATAATATTTATTATACAATATTATTAATGTTTATTTTCATTATGATATGAAATGCTTATAAAGTCATTTTTAAAATTCACTTGCATAATAACATTTATAGTGTTTATTGTAGAAAAAAGTGAGTCAAGGTATTGCCAGTGACCTAGATACATACAAGGAGATGCATACCAGTAGTATGCTTCAAAAACTTTGAATGTCTTTATCTTTTGAATGATTTAGATTGAATGGTACTTTTTATTTGTGGTTAATTTTATAATTATATTATTTTCAAGAGAGATATGATATGCTATTACCAGAAAATTATTCATCCTTACAACCCCCTCCCCCCAAGTTGCTGGGTTTATTAGTACTAGAAAACTTCAGTCCTTCGCCTTCTATCGTGAGTGTTTCTTCTGTTGCTAGTCCTTCATCCGATTTGAGTGATATTCCTCATATGAGAAGATGTCGGACCAATGTTTAACGTGATTATGAGTTGTATGTGTGATCGTGATAGGACCATACTGCCTTATGATTCAATTATGATTAGTAGAATTGTATGATTTATATTAGACTTATGATATTTTGATGTATTTGTAATATTTGGTACTTTTTTCATAATAGACTTTATGTATCTGACTTGTGATTTTTGGATATATCTATTATGTGACTTTTCTATGCAACTTTACAATACTTTGTATTAGTTATGTTCTGTGAATGTTATTATGAATTTATCTAAATGTAAATGTAGTTTTTAATTTTCTAAATATTATTTTGAAAATTTGGACAAATTTGCTACAGCAAAATTGTGACAATTTTTTCCGCAGTTAGAGACAAAATAGGGATGAAAATAGTAACAACTTAGTAATGTCTTTTGTGATGACATAGCAACAAAATATCGATAAAATTATTGTTAACTTTTTTTTAAAATTTTAGTGAGAAATAGTGACAATCTATCGGCGAATTTTTTGTCACAACTAGGACAGAATATGGATGCAAAATAGCTGAGTGACAAAATTAATGACACTTTTGCGACTTCATAGCAGCAAAATATCGAGAAAAATATCGACAAATGTACTAACTTTTTAAAATTTCAGTGAGAAATTAACGACAAACTAGTAATGAAATAGCGAGTAAATTGCTAATATTTTTTCGACAATTTCATTTCGCAAACAATAAAAAATAATAAAAACAAAAGTTGTTGTCTCTTTTTCATCGTTAATTTGTCTCTACTAATTTTAATGATGAATTATAAAAAAAATGACGACAAAAGGTTTCATAGCAAACTATGGTTATTGTTGTAACGAAAAATGAACAAGTGAGGATAAGTAAAAACTTCCCCAAGTAGAAGCACCCCACATCCACACTTCCTCTAATAAGTTTTAGAATTTATAAACATAATGACAACTCTGATTGCAAGTATACAACTTTCATTATAGTATATTAGGTTCAAATTTATGTTTGTTTTAGTTTATGTTTTAATGTTAACAACATTTGGAATGCTTTTATTTATTGATTCATTTCATATAATGTGGTGCTTTTTAGTTGTAATTGTCTTAAGGAGTTACCACAAGTAGCTGACTTTATCTTGAGAAATGAGGCATTTGAAAAGTTGGTTAGGAGAAGATGTTTTACTCTATGAAAATTTACACTAGATTAACAGGGGTTGAATTCTGATGTTACACTTGCTTAAAATTTAATAGAAGAGTATAAACTTAGAGATGATTTTTATCAATGCCTCTCAAAATTTATCAATTCTTGTAATTTAGTTCTCTAAGTTTAATTTGTGATTAAGTGATTATCTATCATGCATCGAATTTATTATACCATATACCCCAAAATTGTGTAAAAAATGAGGATCTATGGAGGGTTTGTGCCATTATATATGAGGGTTAGGATTTTAGAATAATGTACTATCTATTATTCACAGTGTAATTTCTTTTGACAATGACCACTTTTGCCCGTGAATATTTTTCTCTTATTCACATTTATCAAAAGGGCTATGAGTGAATTTCAGTCATGGTCATTCAACTTAAGGTGTATTCCTAGTATAGTCACTCAACTTCACTTTGTAACATCACAGTCGAAATATTTCAACTACGATCATCACGATCGATTATAACCACTTAATTGATGGATAGCTGATGTGTATGCTTATGTGACACTACGTTAGCACTTTCTCTCTCTTTCATGTCATATTAAAAAATAAAATGCCCCATGAGCATTTTTCTATTTGCTCTATCCAAATTTAATTTTGTATCTATATGGTCATCCAACTTTTCAATTTTTTCACACAAGGTCGTTCAACTTTTCAAAATTTCAATCGTGATCATCATTAAAAACTAAAAAATAATAATAAATAAAATAAAATAAAAAGTTGAAGGCACTTAGAATGACTCGGTACATTTGAGACGCGACCCATTCGAATCGAGTCTCTCAAATTTTTTATGTGTATTGAATATATAATATTATAAATGGCCATGTTAGCGATCCACCAATTAACTAGCTATAATCGATCATGATGACTGCGATTGAAATGTTTTTAAAATTCGATGACCGTGGTGTTACAAAGTGAAGTTTGATGACTATAATGAGAATACACGTTAAATCTTTGTGTTAATCTTTTTTCTTCTACTTCTATATTTCATTGCTTTGATTATTCATCAATCTTCGGTGTCTATTCACAACAATCTAAAATAGTAACTTATTTTAATAACGTTCTTTTTTATCCATATATATATATATATATAATTATATGTTTATGTGACAATCATATTTTTTTTATAAAAAATATAACATATAAAATATAATGAAAAGCGCAAGAATAAAAAAGGGAAGGACAACTCCCCTCCTCCTTCCCCGGAGGGGGGAGTGACAGCCCCATCTCCCCTCTTCTCCATTTATCGGGAGGGGCTCTCCTGCATCATTTTCTAACAAATTCCCATTGTCACCACGAGCTCATCGAATCTTAATCGCGATACGCTGACACCCAAATCGAATTCTCTTAATCGGTTGAATCCTTTTAAACTGTCCGAACTTTAGGAAACTTAGGTCCGACACTATTGTTTTTGACATGACTTCTAGCCAACTTTCCATACGATAACTTGAACTATTCAATTCATATTTCATCCATACAATAACCTATTCATACAATAAGAGTCTTGCAATTTTATAACGACGAAAATTTCTCTAAGTATCTTAAGTTGGCTAAAAAATCAACTGCAAATGCTCTTCAATTTTCTTCATGAATGGGTTTGACTATTACTTCAGGATCATGCCTTGAATTGTGAGCGGATTAACCAACTCTCCGACATTTTTTTATGTTGGGACTTCGAGCTGGTCTAGTATTTGTCCACTGATTCCAATTGAAATTTCCAATAAATTCTAAAATCTTTTTCTTTTTTTACTTAATTTATCTCTCATTAGTCAATTTTAATTTTAATTTTTTAATTTTAATCACAATCTCAATCAAATTCTTTTTTATCTTTTATCTCTAATCAATAACTTATCTCGATCACATTATACTTTTATTTTATAAATTTATTTCTTCCTTTTTCATTTTTTAATAACATAATAATATTTTATCATCTAACCTTTTGTATTTAAATAATTAAGAATATTATTTTTAATTCTAAAGGTACAAACTCTCGATCTTGTTTTATTTGAGAGTCCTTTCACTATAAGAAAATCGACGCTTAGCGACGCAAAGTAGCGTCTCCAAGAGCAGTGACACTACATAGACGCTACTAGCGCCTATATGACATGTACTTTGCGTCACAATTTTGAGACACTACTTGCCTCTCGATAGCGTCTCATTAGCATCTTCTTAGCTATTCAGGAGATAGATGCTAATACTAGCGTAATCGAGACGCTACGTAGACGCTATTATTTCGCGCCATGAAGCGGAAATGCGCAGCAACATCTAGCGCCGTTCTCGCATCGACGACGTTTGACGCGAACCTAGCGTCGCAAGTTCTACAGCTCTAAAGAGACGCTATATGGCGCCTCAGTCATAGGCGACGCTATTTGGATGCTACCGTGTTACTCATATCTTATCTATGTTTATCTCGCTTTTTGTTTTATATTTAAACCCTATATATTATATGTATACTATATGTTAATCAATAAATTAATTAAATATTATATTAGTATTAATTACATGATTATCAACATATTATCAATAGCGTATTATCGACATATATATGTATTAATTACACGATTATATATATATATATATATATATATGTATTTTTACATGATAGGAGTGTTCCTACATATATAATTTGTTACCTATATTATTTATGTTATCTATACATATAATATATATAATATCTTAATTATGCATATATTATTATATACTTAATCATGAAATTACGGTGATTGAATTAAGAGAGTGATTTGCTACCATATTAGCGTCACTGTGGAGACTCAATAGTGTCGACGTCGCGTCTAACTAGGGCCTCCGTTAGTGTCGACGCTATGGTGACACTATTGGCGTCTCTGTAGCATCGCATAATTGAGACGCGAAAAAGTATTAGACGCTAGCTAGTTCTGCGCTACGGTGTCGTTAAATGTAAATAGCGACTCAATAGCGTCGATATTGCACCTCATAAGCCGACTTTTTACCCCCTCACTTAATCGGGCACATATAGACATATAAATACGCTGCTTATACTTATATATAATAAGTGCATATATACATATTATTATAACTTAATCCCACACATATAAACATATACACATATATTCACTTCGAATACGTATACATATACGCGTTATCTATATATATATATGACTCGCACATGTATAGACATATACATACACATTGTTGTAATTTAATCTCCTACACATCGACACATATATACATACGCATATATTACATATGTATATATATACACACACATAATTTTGTTATAGACACATATACATATAGATTTATAATTTTATATACATACATGATAGATTGTCGGAAGGAAATAAAACAATTGGAACGGGGTACAATGCGATAAGACGCTGCATTGATAAATAAAATTTCATACATACTAAAAAATTTGAAAAAGACTTTTAATGAACGTCTCAATGGCGTCGCATTCTTGGGATGCTAAATCCATGGAGACGCCCATATGACGCTATAGTGTCGCTACGTTATCTTAGCGACAGATTAGCTTCTCCATAGAGCCACACTAGCCGAATATTGACAGAGTCGATGCCTATACTGCGTCTACGTAGCGTCGCATTCTTGGGAGACGCTAAAAAATTTACTTAAATTCCTAACTCCACTTGTTCGTTTTCACTTTTACTGTGCGACGCGCAACCGTTCAACCTCCGACACCCGACCTTCGACCTCCGACGCCTCCACTGCGCCCCTCTGCCGCCCTCCACCGCCGCCTCTGCCTCCTCCACCGCCCTCCGCCCATGCGCCGACGTCCACCTCTGCTCCACCGATGCCTCCTCCTCCTCCCTCCTCCTCGTTCGTCCTCCGCCTCCATCGACGCCTCCTCCTCTTCCTCCTTCCGACCACACGCCAACGTCCACCTCCGCCTCCTCCTCCTCCTCCCTCCGCCTCATCCGTCCTCCACCGTCGCCGACATCCACCTCCGCTGACCCTCCGCCTCCACCTTCGCCTCCGCCTCCACTGGCGCCTCCTCCTCCCCCCTCTGCCTCTTCCGCCCTCCATCGCCGCCGTCGCCCTTCGCTTCCGCCGCCCTCCACCTCTGCCTCCGCCTCCTCCTCCTCCCTCCGCCTCATCCGCCCTCTGCCTCGTCCACCCTCCACCACTGCCGACGTCTGCCTTCGTCGCCCTTCGCCTCCACCGTCGCCTCGTCTGCCCTCCATCTCGTCCGCCCTCCACCGCCACCAACGTCCGCCTCCGCCACCTTCCGCATCCACCGCCGCCTCATCCATCCTCCGCCCTTCGCCGCCTTCCTCACCGGTTAAGAAGGTACTAGTCCGCCACCATAATTATGAACTAATGCATGTTAAGTTAAGTATTACTTAATATCTTGATTGTTTTGCTACATGTTAAGTTATGAACTTATGCATGTTAAGTTAAGTTATGAACTAATGCATGTTAAGTTAAGTATTACTTAAGTTAAGTTGTGAACTAATGCATGTTAATACGAGATCTCGGTCATGGCCGGAAGAAATAAGTTCTCAGCTACTGCGGCATCATAGTCAATGGATATCGGTTCTATACAGAAGAATATAATCGACAACGTTCAACTATTAATAGCGGCATATATGTTCTAGGAAGCATGTACGGGGACAACGACTTTGATTCCTACGGTATTATAGAAGACATTCTAGAATTGTCTTATTTGGGAAAATCTAACAAAGTCGTAGTGCTAAAATGTCGTTGGTTCGATCTAGAGAAAAGAATTCGGATCGATCAAAAGTTTAAATTGGTGGATATTAACCCTCGGTCGAAACTTTATCATACGATCTATTTGTATTGGCGGAACAAGCACAACAATTGCACTACACTAAGTATCCATCGAAAAGAATCAAGGATGAATGGTGGGCGTCATGCAAGGTGAGGAGTAGACTATTCTTAACAGAAATAATGGTAAATGACAATGAAATATCATCCGTACACAACGATGTGCCCATGGACGATTATCACGAAGATAGAGTGAATGAGACGATTGATGTGGCCGATGGAGTTGAGAATTTTTAATTGGTCGATGACGCTGAGCCAATGAAAGAGTTCAATTCAAATGACCTCTTGGATGTGAACTTTGATAATTTCATTGACGATGACTCGAACCCAGATTATAACGACGATGATGAAGATGATGAAAATGAATCAGAATACGAAATAAGCTAATGAATCCCGTAGTTATTCTAATGACATAAGCTTTTTATTTTTTTTAAGTTATATATGGTTATCGATAATAAGAGAAGTCTTTTTCTTTTTTTTAGTCATGATTACTAGAGGTCGAGCATTTGGATCATCTCGCCTTCTAGGCGTTCACTCTCATCACAACCATCAGGTAATATATTTATTGTCATCTGCTTATTTATAGTTGATTATAATAGTTAAATTCCTTTTTTAATAATATCAGTTCCTCCGCCATCGACGAGACACGTAGCCGGATCGTCCATAGTAGGTGATCCATTGGTGGGTCTGCAAAACGTATCACTCCAGGTACGTGACACATTGTAGGTGATACACAATAGGAGATAGAGTTTTTTAAATATTTTGATTTTGTGACAGTTGCTCCACCATCGACGGGGAATATAGTCGGTACGTCTCGATCGCACGACGACGATCTTCATGCCACACCAAGTTATTTTTTGTATATTACATAATTTTATATAGGAGCCAAATTTTATGTATTTTCTTATGATGACAGTTGCTACCCCACCGCCACCGTCGAGAATATCAGATGCTTCACCACATTCTAGCGTTGACGAGCGACATCTTACGCCAAGTGACATATTTATTGTTATTGACATTTCTTAATTAATTATATTAATTATTTTTTAATAATGTTAGTTGCTACGCCGCCGATAGCACAAGCACTTGGCTCAATTCATTCAGACGAGCAGACTGTCATTGATCATGCGGTACACATCAATCGAGGTGAGAAAATTACTGAACATTTATCAATTATCACAATTTTAATTTGATATGACACTAATGATTTATTATATATTAGGGCCCGTAGATGATGTCGGACCTTCACAACCTACCCCAACTGCACCGGATGATGATTTCTCTTCAAGTGATGAAGAGGGGTTACACGATAATGGGGTGGTCACTATGAATAATATTGCTCGATCGTAAATTAAATAAGTTGTACAAATTTTGTTATAGTTTTAATTATCATTGAAAATTAATTCTTTGTAATTGGCAGGACCACTTTCATACCCACTAGTACCATGCGGGATGTCAGTGCTCTCGTTCTTTCCCACTTGCCGGAAGGGGCAGGATCCTGGAAAGATGTCCCAATTCAAGTGCGGGATGACATCTTTCGAGCCTTTATGGTGCGATCTTCTATTTGGGTTACATAATTCAATTTATATTTATTCTAAAATTACTAAGTTTTAATGTTCTATTTGTATGAGGCAAATCAGTTTCATCCAGGTCTTAGTTTAGGGATGATTCAGAGAGCTTTTGAGGAGGTCGCTGCGAAACGCCTCCGAAATTGATTATACAAGTTTCGCAAGATCGTTACGTCCGCCGACCTCACATTGGAGCAGGGCATACAAAGATGCCCAAGACATATTAGATGCTCGGTTTGGAAGTCCCTTTGTAAGAAGTGGTAAGTATGTATACTTTTACATTATTTGTATGAAAATTATAGTTTTTTGAAAGTGTAAGTATTTGATGTTCACAAAGGACAGATGAACGATAGGAAAGGAAGTCGGAAAAGGCAAGAGTTAATCGTATTTCGAAGCCCGGGGCCCATATCCACACAGGGGGATTGATGCAATTTGACGAGCATCGACGGCGCATGATAATTTATATATAAATTCAATTTATCAAACTTTTGACTTATACTTATGTTATCAAATTTGAAACTTTATTGTAGGAGGAGAAAGAAGGCGGTCTCATAGACTTTCGTGTGGTCTATGAGGTCACGCATAAGAGCCGAAAGACAAACGATCTAGTCACGCCCACTGCTCGTAGGCTTCTGGTAAGTCTCATGATATGGTCATTTGGTTATTGCCGTTAGTGCACTATTTTTTAAATACATACAATAACAACAACAAAACCTTATCCCACTAGGTGGGGTCGGCTACATGGATCATACGACGCCATTTTTTAAATACATAATTTTTAAAATTTATAGGATGAGTATAATGCAAAAATTGCTGAAAAGTATGGAGATGATCCGAGTACTCAGCCACCAGGTAATGTTTCTTCGTTAGTTTTGTCATATTTTTAATTTGTGTTTCTTGATACATAATTTATATATTAAATGATTGTATGATTTTTCTATTTCGTAGAGGACCCTGCTGTTTGGGAGGAGGTGGCCGGCACGACACGAGGGGGGTACTTGCGTGACCTCGGCACAGCCGCTCAGATACCTAGGAGGATCGGAGGATATGCAGGCGGTCCATCTGCTGCGAGCTCATCCGCTGCACCTGATGTGACACAGCTGTCACAGTAGCTATCGCAGTAGTTATTGGAGTAGATATCGCGGCAGGTGTTAGAGCAGTTGTCGCAGAAGTTGGCTTCGCTATTGCAGGCGATTCAGGGATTTATCCCGACGCAGAATCCATCCCCGCAAGGCCATGGACCGAGCACGTCTGGATCGAATGTCCGCAATGATAACAATAACTCCCAAACCTAGGATAGAAACAACCCATGAATACAAAAAATATTTTTGCTACTTATAGATTTAGATATACATATAGTTTGTTAGTTCGGTTTATTACTTTTTGTATTCTTATGTTCAATATTATGTCTGTGATGCTTTTATATTACCTGTGATGCTCTTATATTGCATGTGATGCTCTTATATTATCTGTGATGCTTTTATATTGCCTGTGATGAATATCAATGCATTTTTATATGCATTATATAATTGTATGGTCTGGGAAGAGAAAAAATGAGGAGTGAATGGGTAAAAAAAAATTGTAAATAGCATCCCATTCGCGTCCCATTCGCGTCGAAAAGAATGTCGACGTTGAGCTAAATATATCGTCCTTAGCGCCATAGTCGCGTCTCATTGGCGACGCATACACCATCATATTGCGTCATTTCAGCGCCTTCCTAGCATCTAGAGTAGCGACTCGTAGGCGCCGAAATCGCATCTCAGAGCTTGCGCCCCTTGCGCGTCGACTTAGTGATGCCTATCTTCTACGCACAACCGCAAATCACGCGTCTTAATAATGTCGAGATAGCGTCAAGTAGTGGCGCTAGTAACGTCTTATTTTCTTTGGCTCCATTGCGACGCTAGTAGCCACCGATATGCAGCGTCTCATTTTTGTAGCGCTAAATAGACGCGAATGAGACGCTCTTCACAACGGAGACGTAATAGCGCCACCCTAGCGTCGCATATCTTGGGTCGCTAATCGCCCATTTTATTGTAGTATTTATCAATTGAACTTATTTTTAGATTTCAATTCAATTTGAAATTCTTAATTCTAATCAAATCACAATTCATACTTTTAATAGAATTTATTTTTTCTTCTTTTTTATTTATCTTTTCCAACCATACTTTTAATCCTTCTCAAATTCAAATTCAATCTTGATCAAATAAAGATTTCTATGTCTTTTATGTCCAATTTCTTATCTAATTACACTTATATTCTTTTTCAAATTATGGCTTAATCTCCTTTAATACATTAAGACTTAGGTTAAATTACTTTATTTCTCTTCACATAAATATTTTTTTATTGATATTGATTACCGCCCGTGACTAAAGTCAAAATAGCCAATGCATTAGCAACGCTAACATCTAATTGCCAAGTAATAGAAGAATCATTCTACCTGAAGCGTTATATATATCAAACGATACAAAACTTCTTGACTGTAGCTGCTTAATTCATAGTTGGTGGATTTTGAGCCAAATGGCATGCAGTGTGTGAAGAGGATTTTTCTTTTTTTCTGATAGGCAAAGTATGCATGCATGCATATTCTTCTTCTAGTACTCGCACAAGGAATTACTTCGCATTTCATATAACAATATGCGCATTAACTTACTTTGAACTAAAGAAAGTTGTTCAAAAGGCAATTTACAAAGCATATAGAACATTGGAACGATCAAAGGAATATTTGATGTAATTAAGTAGTTGTCCAAAGAGACAACGAATGTGGAAAGAATACAAATTGGATGCATTCACAATAGCACATCGTGCATGGTTGGTTTGACATATATAACAGGAAGGAGTACAAGTAAAAACTCCAAAGATGACCAATCTCAGGCACAAAAGTTTTTAATTCCAAAAAAAAATGGGCCACTTTTTTAAAATTTAAAAAATAATCTAAGTAGGCCAGTGGAAACCTCAATGACACGTTCCTGCTAAATTTTGAATGCTATATATGTATAAAGGGAGAGAAAGAAAGACATTTACCTTTGTGTGATCCTCCTCTCATTGAGTATTAAATGTGTTTGAAAGAAAAATAATATGAGTTATCAGCTGAGAGTGAATTATATTATAACTGATTCCCGGTTTGTTTAAACTCATATCTAATTATGCAAACAAAAATTATATATTAATTAAAGTGGTATAAGCCTTGTGTGTTGTGTCACCTTATACAATAAAGTACTTCTTAATACTATTATAAATATAAAATTGTAAAAGTGCATGCACAGCCTCGGAAAAAATCAGACCAACAAAAAATCGATAAGATTTTTCTTCAATTTCGGATATTAGAAGTTTATTTTTTAATTTAGATAATCTAAGGAATCTAATCGTAGTCTTTTCATGAGAGAATATAAGCTCTTCATTATGTCTTCGTAGGAAGCATTGGTAATTGACATATCAATTGCTGTCAGGTCGAGATTTAATTCTACATAACCTTTGGTAAGTAAAAAAGGTAGATTCTTAGAATTCAACTGTTCATAAATAATTACATGGATTGATTAATTCATGAAATCAAATGTAATAAATAAATTAAAATATAATTTGTTTAAAGTGAATGTTTCAACAAAATACGAGAATAATGAAGATAATTTTTTTTAAAAAAAATAATATTAATTTAATTTAATATTTATGTTAAATAATTTTTATAAGAAAATATAGTAAAATATTCTTAGAGAAAATTATGAGTAATTAATATATAGCCAATTAATCTGTTAATTAATGATTTTTGGTGATGAGATTAGTATTTTTATTATTTCAACCAACTAAGTTGATATTTTAATGATAATTAGAGTTAATTAAAAATTTGTAATTATAGCAATTAAAAAATTAAAAAAAATTCAAAATAATTAATAATATAAAAAATAAATGAGGGAGAGAGGGAGGAGGGAGTGAGAAAATAATGAGAGAAAAACGGTCACGTCATAAAAAAAATGCGGTCGTTCTGGTGAAACTAATTTGGAGAGAGAAAAATTGAAAAAACTGTATATATGTTGTTGCTCCCTCACACATTTAATGTTTAGGAGCAAAATGAGCGTCCCCTGGAAATATGAAATAAGTTGGCAAGTTCTTGAACATTAGAAAGGAATCCCATTAGAAATTGATAGCATTGTTTTTCATTGTCGAACACAGTAATTGAAGGTTAGGTCATCGGATTAAATCGATTTTTTATTAAAATAATATTATTTATTTTACTTCAAGAAAATATATTATAAATTAAAGTATAAAAGATTATAAGTAATAAAATAAAAAACATACTTTTTAAAATAATCTTAGTAATAACTGTGTTTATATTTTAAATTATTTATTAGTTATGACTTAATTTTATTATTTAATAATTTCATTTATAATTTTATTTTTTATTTAAAATTTTCTTTATTACTATCTTCCCACGTTTTGTTATATAATTTCAATATTTTCTTCATATTATCTATTTCATTTTTCATGTTCATCCTATAAAATTTATTATACTATTCATGTTTCAAATTTTAATATAAATTATTTATAATGATTTAAATTTTATCATCTTATTTAAGTTATTGTTAATTTTATCTTTTATTTAAATTTGACTGTATTATTTTCTTCTTATCTTTTAGTTTCAAATTCAAATTTAATTTTTTATTACTAATACCCTTTTTTACATTCATTCTATAAAATATAATCTCTTATTTTTCTCATCTTCTTATTCTTCCACCATTAATGCTATAATATACTTTATTTGTTTTCCATCATTTCAGCTCTTTTACTTTTTTAAAAAAAAAGACGGATTGAACCAATTTTTCGATTCAACCCAATTTTGACCAAGTTGACCCAGTTTAATTCGATTTTTTTATAAAATAGTTTTTAATACTAAACTGAATCGAACCAATGACCCGTTCCTGATTGAACAAGTTGGACTGATCTGATTTTAAAAACACTGCCCGTGACACCATTAATATATATATATATATATATATATATATATATATATATATATATATAACAATGTATAAAATGCTCCTTTGCACCTGCAGTTTACCCTCAGAAATTAATTCAGAAAGTTTTGCACTTGGGAGATATATATATATATATATATATATATATAATATATATACGTGTGCGTCTGTGTGTGTTTTGGACAAATAACAAGCTTGAGGCACGCAAACATGCAACTCTGTTGAGTGGGCCGAAGACACTGATCACTAAAACAATGAAATCCATGAAATATATGTAAAAGTAACAGGAATTACATACAAATTAGTGCAGTATGGCAACATTTCTAGAAATGGCCTCCAAAGTCATCAGCAAGTTGATCGCTCAAGCAATGAAAAAGCCCTTCTTTTTTGGATTTCTTTTCTTTATTTCTTCTTTGAAAGGACATCTCACCCACACCGAGATTCAAGCTGAGCTCAGCTTTATTTCAATCATGCCATTAATTAAACCCACTTTGATTCAAAACTTTACTTATACTCAATCATGTCATTAATTAAGCCCACTTTGACTCAAAACTTTACTTATAGCAGTTATATATATACACACACATATACATGTGTGTGTATGTTTGTGTGTATTATGTATATATACACACATCCCCTCTAGGTCAAGAACACTAATATTGATAACACTTTATTAGTAGAAAATTGTGTATTATGTGTATATACACACACATCTCCTCCTCTAGGTCAAGAACACTAATCTTGATAACTATACACACACACATCCCCTCCTCTAGGTCAAGAACACTAATAACACTTTATTAGTAGAAAGATGAATTCAAAACTTATCCCTAACACAGTATAAAGAGAGGCACAGACCCATATACCACTAGATAAACATGAGATAAGCCAATTAGGGTACTATCCACCCAGTAAAGATGGAAACCAAGTGTGTGCCCACATCAAAGCTTCGAGCACCAAGCTGCCAACTTATTGGAAACAATGGAGATAGGGGGAGCAAAAGAGCTCCATGATCCTGTTGCATGTCTGCGCCAATAAAGAAAACAGCTGATGGTGGCCTTGTGGAATCCATACTCCCCCCTCTCTGGGTGCCAATATTTTACTAATGCTATCTGCCACCGAGCACTTCACCATATTGTGGTGCTGGCCTAATCAGCAATCCATGGACAAACACACAACTATTATTTATGTCCTACACATCGATCAAATGGGAGAAGTGGATACCCCTATTCGTATCACCAATATCTCTTTTGAGTTAGGTGCCCAAATTCTCAGAGGTCTGAACATTTTTCTGAACAAAATGATGATAGCATGTACCTTGGGTCAATACTTGTCCATCTCTTTTTAGAGGCTGCTTAGCGACAATAAAGATCAAAGCATCCCATGTCTAGATAAACTAACAGTGTTTGACAAGCCTGGAATTGGAATCCATGTATGTACACAATAATCAAAAGTTTCATACGATAACATTCCCATGCATACTATATATACATAAGTAGGAGAGAGTACTCTCTCTCTCTCTCTCTCTCTCTCTCTCTCTCTCTCTCTCTCTCTCTCTCTCTCTCTCTCTCTCTCTCTCGCATTTTTCTATATAAAATAATGGCAAATGTATGGATGATTTATTTATTTATTTATTGTTCTTTTTCAAACAAGGTTTTTTAATAGACACTTCTCTATAATTTAATCTTTCGGAGTTTACTTTTAGTTAATTCATTTTTTAGCAAATGCCAGAAAATGAGGACAATGACGAAAGTGAGGACAACTTCGACCTTCTAGAAAAAAAGGACCAGTAGAGTTTCTTATTATGTTATATTCTTTTCTTTCAGCCTTTCTTTGGCAAATAAAATAACCACGACAGAATTAATGGGGAAGAGTTTTCTTTAACACTTCGACATTACGTGGTTTCGAGACTGGGACTATACCTCTCGTAATAGTTATAATTATATTTCTGCAATCTCAATAAGGGGAGCTGGAGCCATGAATTTAAAGAAATCAAAGATAAATTTTAAAATCTCTTAACCGAGAAGTTATTCACCGCATCAAAATCAAACAATCTCTTTTCTTAAAGTTTGACTATAATTTCTTGTTCTATATAGGCGTAGGTGGTACAGGTGGGACAATTTCCACCGCATAAAAAAGTTATTTTATATTTTCCGGTACGTTTTTTAAGTTAAAAAAATATTTATCAATTTTTTCTAATAATTTCTTTTATGTCTCCAATTGTTATAACTTTTATATTTATTTATGGATAATATTAGAAACATCACGTCAATATTATAACTTTTTATATTTGTCGTCGAGTGGCTCAAGCAAGTCCACGGGGTGGTGGTCATACTTTTCGTAGTCCTTTTTTTTCCCTCATCCAAAAGTACGTAAAATTCCTTACCGCGATATATGGTACTCATCAAATCCGTTATATTCGTTTATAAAAAAACCCGTTATATTCCAACGTCTCCCCATGCACCTCCCTGTAGCGTTCCATCCGCCACTACCCACGTCACTGTGCACCTCCGGCCGCTATAAAACCCTCCCCTCACGGCGTGTGTTTGACACGCTCTTCTTCTGCAACCTCTCCTCCTCCTTTAGCCCTCCATTAGCTTTCACTCTCCAACCCCTCCCTGAGATTCTTCCACCAGCACACCCCCTCGTGCGCATTCTCGGCTCCTATGGCGTTCAACGTCGAACCCAAGCTGTCCATCGGTGGGCTCGAGAGCCAGGCGGCCGGCGACGACGAGTTCGACTACACGCAGCGCGCGCAGTGGCTCCGCGCGGCCGTCCTCGGCGCCAACGACGGGCTCGTCTCCACCGCCTCCCTCATGATGGGCGTGGGGGCCGTGAAGGACGACGCCAGGGCCATGATCCTCTCCGGGTTCGCCGGGCTCGTCGCGGGCGCCTGCAGCATGGCCATCGGCGAGTTCGTGTCCGTGTACTCGCAGCTGGACATCGAGCTCGCGCAGCTCCGCAGGGAGGAGGAGGCGAGCGGCCGCGACGACAAGGAGGGCAGGGAGCGGCTGCCGAGCCCGGTGCAGGCTGCGGTGGCGTCG
Organism: Pontederia crassipes; assembly: GCA_030549335.1. Classification (NCBI taxonomy): domain Eukaryota; kingdom Viridiplantae; phylum Streptophyta; class Magnoliopsida; order Commelinales; family Pontederiaceae; genus Pontederia; species Pontederia crassipes. The sequence continues at coordinate 47,953,733 of CM060190.1, forward strand.
GCGCTGGCGTTCTCGGTGGGAGCGTCGGTGCCGCTGCTGGCGGCGGGGTTCATCGGGAGCTACAGAGTGAGGCTCGGGGTCGTGGTGGCCGTGGCTACGGTCGCGCTGGCCGTGTTCGGGAGCGTCGGGGCGGTGCTCGGCCGCGCGCCGGTGACAAGGTCTTGCTTCAGGGTGGTGGTGGGAGGGTGGATGGCCATGGCGATCACATTTGGACTCGTGAAGCTATTCGGTGTCACTGGGCTGTAAGGTCCATTAAGCCTTAGAGACCCTGGTACTTGGGCTTCAGAATAAAGTGGGCTATTAATGGGCCGATGTGTTGGATTCGTAACTTTGTTTTATTGGAAAATGATAAAATTTCCGGAAACTGAAGTTTGAAGGATAGGAATGGGGGGGGGGGGGGAGGAATTAATATATGATCAGAACTTGTGCATGAACTATTTGACTTATTATTATTATAAATTAAATGTGTACCTCTTTTATGAAAAGAAAGTTTAGTGTTTCAAATATTACTGTAGATCATCACAATTTATGGTTGAGGTACATTAAAAAAATTGCACATACCTTTACATAGTTCAAAAGTATTATCTAGAACTAAATAACTAGATATCATAAGATTTTTTAAAAAATTTAGTTACAGAAATGACTTTCCTTTGGTTATCCTTAATATGACGATAGCTAACCCATTTTGGAGATATATTATCTATGCTAAGGACAAAGAATCACAGGAAAAAAAAATCTAAATATAAGGCATGCGATTTGGTTAAGAATTACTAACTAATCATACCACCATATGCACGGCCACCCGAAATAATATCTACGATATGACTATGAAAAAAATTCACAAAGAAGTTACAAATATATCTTTTTAAAAAAAAAAAAAGTGGTATCACCCCTAGACCTTGAATTTTCGAATCCTTTGTAAATTTGGCCTCACGTTAAACCTTGACAGTCCAACAAAAAGGTAAATATAAGATAAGGGCTACTTGGCCATACCATCAAAGGAAATGAAGAAAGCCAGTAGGTTTGAATAAGGAAATGAAAAAGAACGAGACAATTTTAAAAAAAAGGAGAGAGAGAGAGAGAGAGAGAGAGAGAGAGAGAGAGAGAGAGAGGTGTAACTTGATAGATGATCACGTATTCCTTAATTAACTATATATATTGGCTCTTCAAGTATTGGAAAGGGTAAATTAATGATTAAGATATAATCGAAGGGGTAGAGTTCACGATCAACCTTTTTGTTAGCCTACTTGTTGGCTAATGGCCACCGGTTACATTCAATAATTTTAATAATCTAAGTGAAATTTCGATTAATTTGATAAAATTGTTGAAGATTTAAGTTGTCAATTTAAAATTCGGGATTTTTTTAACTTTTGGAGAATCGATCTTCAACTTCAAGGCTGTTTAATGTTTAAATTTTTTTAATTTAATGAAAATTCATATGCATCTGTTACATTTCTTTTTTGAAAAAGATGGTAGTACGAATGGTGTCCTCATACAAAAGAGCGGGGATTCTTGGAGGGGGAAGATCCGTAAAAAAAGATCAACTTGTGATCTACGGGTCAACTCAACCTCCAAATTTGATGTATGAGAAATGTGATTACATTTAAAGTAAATAGAAGAGTGAATAATCTGTCTGATGTTGCTCATGAGATTCTAGGGACGCCAATGTAGAGGAATGCATTCCATGATGAAGTTTGTTGTTATATGACTGTCAGTTTCTAGAATGAGGTTTCGGATATCCATGTGCTGACAACAAATGATCCCCTGGAGTATCATCCAAAATAGAGTCAAAAAATCTATGTCAAGCACATGTACAGAGAAAGTTTGTGTTAATAATGTAGCCTCCCACCCTCCATGCATCCCGTGAAGGAGCCATCTGTTCACAAAGAGGAGGTGGGGGCTCCCAACATTCTAAGAGGTTGGGTGCTGGGGAAGTCCCCTCGGATAGGATGAGTTCTAACTCATGATAGTTCGCCACAATCTGAGACCATGCCACTCAAGCGATTGTCATAGTGGAGTTAAAATGAGTGTCATTTCGATAGCACCAGACTCCATAAAGTAAAGACAAAAAGTTTGCGAAAACTAATACGAAAATATGAATTAGGGTTGGAAGACCATTCATGGATTTAATCATCATTAGACCAGAAGCCAAAATAGGTAAATGAACACTTTGTTTCAGATTGAAAAAGATGTCAAAGATGACAGGAAAAAAGACATTCAAAAAATAAGTGAGTACATGACTCATCATCAGAGTGGCATAGGGTACATAGAGGGGCAATAGCCGAGTTAAACTTGGAAAGTATAAGGTTTGTAGGAAGGTGATTGTGTACAAGTTTCCATAAGAAAATATGAACTTTATGAGGGATCTTGACTCTCCAAATTACACTCCAGCCAGACCATCTTACACTCAGTGGTGGTTCTAGGGGCATGCTAATAAAGTTATAGATTGATTTTTCCATGGGACGACCAGCAACATCAAGAGCCCATATCCATTTATTATCATAGGGGGTAGCAAGCAAAGTCATAAAAAAATTATTTGACAAACAGTGGGCAAAGCCGTGAGTTATCAGCTCAGAATTCCAATAAGGATCGTGTATAAGATCAGCAACAATTAGCGACAAAATCAAAGAACAAACATTTATGAAAGTAGGCATAAAGCATATTGGAACATTAAAAAGCCATGGATCGTTGTAAACATGAGTATTAATGCCATTTCCTATTTGTTTTCTGAGGCCAAGCTTGATAACATCAAGTGCTTTAAGGAAAAAGTTGCCATGACCAGGCAAGTTTAGAATAATTTATAGGGTTAATGAACCATGGATGAGGGACACCATATTTATGTATTATAAAAGTTGAAGATAAGGAATCAGAGAGGTTTAGGATAGATATCAACCTTTTACCCACCATAGCATATTGCATCAACTTTAACTTTCAAATACCAAACCGACCATGTCTTTTGTGAAGTTGATATTATTCCAATTGATTAGATGGAACACTTTTTTGTCGTTTGAGGAAGACCTCAGGAATCCTCGGGAGTATTTTTCAAAGGAAGAGATGAGTCCAAAAGATACATGGATTGATCCAAGGGTATAATTTGAAATAGAGTTAAGAGTAGAAATAATTAGGATTATTTTATCTACATGATTCAAAGTTTTCATTTTTCAACCAGTCAATCTCTCCTGCAATTTGAGAGTAATATAGGATAGGGATGCCCTTGTAAGCTTCTTGTAGAATATAAGGGCCCTGAGATAGGTAAAGGGGTAGGAGCCATAAGAGATACCAAGGATCTGCCTAATCTTAGCTTTCCTACTAGCATTAAATTTTGGAGGCAGATACATGACAGATTTATCCATGTTGATCCTCTGGTTTGTAAGATAATGATATTGTTCAAAATTTTTTAAGAGATTCTTGCAATTGGTAGAAGTGACAGCAATCAGCAGGTCGTCAGCTTATAATAGATGACTAAGAAATGTGGAGCCAAATTTGAAAGGTACAATTTTTTGAAGGGTTATTTGCTAGATCATCAAAGAGGAGAAAACTTGGGACATCAAAATGAAAAAATAAGGGGACAGTGGGTCTCCCTACATGATGATGCATGCAAAATATAACATATATTTAGTAATACATTTAATCTCATTTCGAATCATTTTCTATTAGCATGTTGATGCATGCATTTTTATACATATTTTACCTGCATCATTTAGGTTATTTTTAGTAGTTTTTACCAATGCATGCATCTATTTTCTTATTTATTTTCTTAATTTCTTTTGAGTCCAAAGCTATCCACTTTTGATTTATTTTATTTTCAGGATCATTATTTTGGAGGTGCAAGATGATCGGATCGGAAAAGCACGCAAGACGAAGCACAAAGAGCATGTATAATTGAGTTTAAAAGAAACCCGGGCTGGGCTGGCATCATACTTGGACCAGGTTGGTGTTAAGATCTGATTCCGAATCGATTTCCACTCGAAAATAAAATCTGAACAGAATCCGGCCTGGGTCAGTACAAATCAGCCAAACTAGCATATCGCGTGCTTTTTCAGCTGACTTTAACTTGGATTTAAATTGCAAACTCAACTAGGAAACCTAAAAGGGTTGTCACCCTTATAAATATGGATGTACCATGAACTCAAGGAGCAGGCAATCTTAGAGTTTGAAGCTCTAACCGCATTAGAAACGAGAGACGAAGTTCTACTACGCACCACTGCAGATCAATTGAAGAAGTAGAGATTTTGTACTTTTGGACGATCGTTTGAAGCATAGTTTCGGCCAAAGCTTATTCCAAAAACGTCCATCACTTTTTTGGAGTTTGATTTATAATTTTTAATCTTTATTTTATATTTTCTCTCTCAAATTTGATGTTAATTCTTCCGATTATGGGTTAGTCTAATTGTTAGAGGAAGACTATGGTGAACCTCGATTTTCTCTTAATATATTTTATTATTTAGACATCTAAGAACATGGATATAATGTGGATTTCATGCTTAGTATGAGTTTATTAGTTTCTTGCATTAATTTCATATAATTTAACATAATTCTGCAAGGGAGAATCGATCGGATTCTTCTCTCTGAAGAACATGGGCCAAGTCGGATATAACCTGGGTTAGGTTCCTTCATTATTTTTGTCGAAGAGAAACTTTTGTATCAGCCCGGGCCAAGTTCCATTTGACCCAGACTGAGTTCTATTATTTTGATATTTTTGTTAGTAAATTAATTTTAATTGCTAACAATTGTATCATTAACGGAGGTTTGTAATTTAAAACATCTAAATAAAGTAGATTAGAGTTGATCGAGTTTTGGCGTCTTTAATTTTACTTCTATTTAAGATAGTTAGACTCTCAAGTTTTTTAGTCCTTTACTTTAACTTAGCAACCTTTTATATTAATGCATCTTAGTTGAGAGTATATTAAAGTAGATTGAATTTTCAATGTGCATTGATTATATTCTTAATTAGGGTAGTTAGGTCCTCAAGTTTTTTAGTCTATACTTGTTATTCGCTTATTTTTTATAAAAAGTCTATATTTGATTAATTGTTAGTTAAGAGAATACGATAGAGATACGGAGTCTAAACTCTACTTTCTCTCACATTATTAAGGGCATCACTATCTCATATTGTTATCAATTTGAATCACTTTTAATTCAAATTAAATATTCTTATTCTCTCAATTAATAAACTTAAGTTGGAAAGATAAGAATCTAGATTAGTCCTCGTGGGTTCGTGTTGGGTCAAAGTTTTAATGACATATAAAATTATATTTTGATGAAATAAACCTCGAATGATTAAAGTTGAAATGTTGAAAATTTAAAGAAAAATAGATAACTTTATGCACTACGCTTTGATTAAATAATTGTCACTAATCTCATTAGCTTTGGATGAATGTGGAAGGCCAGAGTGTAGAGAATTCTGTTAGCTTTTCATAGACTCCAAGATCATCTAATTTGGATAACTGTGCAGAAAGTTATGATCAAAATAGTGCAGATCGGTCAACCCGTCGGTCGAAGCAAACAAGACCGGTCGAGATGATACCGGTCGACCGAATAGAAAATACCGGTCGACCGACAACTACTGAGCTTGCTCCGAACGACGTCGAGACAATATCGGTCGATAGTCCGATCGACCGACCAAGTGCAGAAACTATAAAAATGGCGCAACGGTCATCTAGACCAGTGGACCGGTCCAGAAGTGCGGTCGACCGGCCTCCGAGTCAAATGAACAATAATGGTCAAATTTGAAAGAGAAATTTGTGGAACACTTTCTGGACGAATTTTTCACATATTGAAGACTATAAAAAAGTGCCAAAACCAAAGGCAAAAAGCATCTATTCACTCATTGAAAAAAGTTTCAAGTTATCAAAGAAAGATCATTTTCTTGAATTTTTCATTTTATAATTTTCTCTTCTTTCTCTGTTCTCTTCTTGTGAGCATAGAATTGTAAAAGAGAGAAACACTTTTGTTCAAAAAAAATTGAGAGAACTCCTGTGTAAAAGAGGTTCAAAATCTTACCTCTTGAGCGAGAGAAATAGATTAGCTTCCTAGGAGGAGAGGTTGCCTTGCCTCTCGAAGCAGAGAAAAAGGCGATGGTGTAAAGGGCTTTATTCCTTGCCCATTTGGAAAAAAGGAAGTGCTAGTGGAATCTCTGACGGTCTCGAGGTCGAGAAGTCAGAGCAGGGACGTAGGCCAAGATATGGTCGAACCTCGTCAATAACCACCGAGTCTTTGCGTTTGATTTTCTCTCTCTCCCCCCGTTCATATTGTGTTTATAATCTGAATTACAAATATTTTAAGAATTGATTTTGTACTTCTGCGACGAATTTCGTGAAATTGATATTTTCGGTTAAACACCAATTCACCCCCCTCTTGGTGCCCTTCAGGGTCCTATAGTTCGATCTTCTATTTACTTTTTATTATTTGATACGATCTAGTATACTTGTTAGTTACATTTGCGCCTAATTTGCACGCATCACATGCATCATTTTATGGGCTCATTTATATTAATTTTACAAAAATGAGAATCTACCCAAACATTGTATTTTATTGTCTATAAAACAAGAAAATTGAATTGCGAAGCCAACGGAGAAAATCGCGCTCAAATCGAAGTTCAAAAGGAGTCAGAAAGTGAAAAATAATGTAGCTGCGCAGGGCTGAAATTTGACTGTCACGGGCCGTGAAATAGTGCCATGAAACCCATTTTCAATCGTTAAAATATAATTTTTTAGCTATTTCGAGTCATAGACGTGAACGGGCTTTCATGGGCCGTGAAATTCATAATTTTCACATTGTAAGGGCCATGAAAATTCATTTCTAACTCGATTAGGATACTATTTAAATCGTTAAAACCATATAATATGTCGTGACAGACTCCATATTCGAGATTTAGATGGATTTTTGAAAGAATTTCAATTGCACAAAGACTCCTGCGCATATTATATGATCCTAGGACGATTTGAAAATATATTATGCATCAAATTTTGAAGTTTGACAATGTCAAAATTTCAGAATTAATTTAGATCCGATTTTTTTTTTATTTCACATAGAAAACGTTTCTATTTCTTATCCAATCACATGGAAACCTAAACCTCTATAAATAAAGTCTTTCTACCACCTGGGGAGAGCATGTTAGGGCTTGCAACCAGAGTTTTGAAGTCAAGAATGTGAGAGAATTCAGAAGACTCGTCGAGAATATTTCTGCACGATTGACTCTAGAAGAGGACCGGACTGCAGTTCATCGGCGTTCCTGAGAGTGTTCTCTATTCTATTTCATGTTTGGATGATCTCATGATTACTTGATACATTTTCTAGCTTTAGTAATTTAGATCCTTTAGTTTTATTTTTTGTTTGAGACAATTGTAATAGTTTTAATCATTAAAGGCAAACTATTAAACCTTATGTCATAACCAATTATAATTTAGTTTTCTTTCGAATATGCATTCTATTATTAATACTTTTTCAGAGATTAATTTTCTTATATAGTTAGCTATCATCCATGTTGAGCATGGTCCGGGTCGACCGGGTCGACCCGGACCGCACCGACAGAAAAAATAGAGAAATAACCCGGCCCGGATCAAATCCGGATCGGAACCGGGTCCAAATGATAGAAAACCCGACGGATCTTAGGTCAGGACCGAGTTTGTCATCCCAATACTCGACCCGGACCCGACCCGGGTTACCTGTTCAACATATAAACCTCATTCCACGTGATTTTTTCATTTCACCCTCTCATTTTCTCTCTCCCATCTCTCTCCGTCTCACTCTCAGACTCTCACGCTCTCTCCCTCCCATCCCTCCCATCTCTCTCGCTCTCCCTCTCATCTCTCTCGCCTTCTCTCTCTCCCAGCGACGGCGGCAGCGACAGCAAGCCAGCGACGACGTCTCCGCCACTCCGACTGACCTCCCTCTCTCTCTCTACTCGATCGTCACGAGCTTCGTGATCTTGCCCCTGGTGGCCGGATCGGCCGCCAGGCGCTGAATCTGGCACCTAGCGGCTGGATCCGACTGCCAGGCCGCCCAAGCGTCGGATCTGTCGACTGGTGGTCGATCCGGCCGTTAGGCGTCGGATCTGGCCGCCAAGCGTCGGATCCGGCTGCCAGGCACTGGATTTGGCACCTGGCGACGGATCCGGCCGCCAGGCGCCGGATCCGGCCGCTCACCTGGCGGCCAGATCCAGCTGCCAGACGCTAGATCTATCACCCGGCGGCCGATCCGACCGTCAGGCGCTAGATCTGGCGCCTGCCGACCTGATTCGGCCGCCCGGTGCCGGATTTGGCGCTTGGCGGTCGATCCGGCCGGCCAGGCGCCAGGACGCCGGATACGGCACCTGGACGGCCGCCAAGCGTCGGATCTGGCGTCTGACTGGCCGAATCGAGGCACCGGATTTGCCTGGCGCCGGATCCGGCACCTGGCGGTCGGATCCGACTGCCAGGCACCGGATCTAGCACTTGGCCGCCGATCCGGCCGCCAGGCGCCGGATTCGGCCGCTCACCTGGTGGCCAGATTCGGCTGCCAGGCGCCGGATCTAGCACTCGACGGTCGATCCGACCGTCAGGCGCTAGATCTGGCGCCTGATCCGGCCTGATCCGGCCGCCAGGTGCCGGATCCGACGCTTGGCGGTCGATCCGGCCGACCAGGAGCCAGGGCACCGGATCTAGCGCCTCGCCGGCCGAATCGAGGCACCGGATTCTCCTAACGTCGGATCCGACGTTCGAATTTAGCCACTAGCGGCCGATCCGACTGCCAGTGGCCAGATCCGGCGTCGCGACTCAAAGATGTAGAAATGACCATGACCTCTAAAAAAGTGGAAAGAATATTTGTGAAGTTCATTTGAGTTTCAAGTTGCACATCTTTCATTTCTTTCTCTCTTACTTTCGCCTAAGATTCTAAATTGTAGAAGAGAGATTGAAAGTGTCCTTGTGATGTTGTAATAATTATTTAAGTCATGCGCGATAAGAGATTTGCCTTATCTCTTGAGCAGATAAAAGGTTCGAGCGAATGCTTTGTAGGAGAAGAGGTTGTCTTACCTTTTGAAGTGGAGAAAAATGTGGTGCAAAGGGTCTCCAGATTGTCGGGTTTGACCTGGAACCGGATCCGACCGGGTTCGGATTCGGTACCAGGTCGGGACTAGGTCCGCTTAGACCCGAACTCGATACCGGGTTTGCTCAGCCCTAGCTATCATCATTGTAGTAATAGTTACTTTTGATTGCATGATTTTTATATAATTGATTCTTGACTTTTAAGTCCAAACATTGCATGTCACAACTCATATGATTCTTGGCGGAATATTAATTGTGGTCTATTAATTATTATCATAATATGATTGATAATAGTTTAGAGACTATATGTTAATGCATTTTAATCTCATATTTGATTAGGTTATGATCCATGACGGAGTAATATTAATTTAATTTGAATTAAGACAGGTTAACTGATCCTAGATGAAAATTAATAATGTGAATAGACTCTACTCCGTCTTTATGCATCAATAGATAAATTAGTTTAATTTAGTGTAAATTTCTTTATCTTTTTTTTATTTATTTTCTACAACACATTTTTATTCAAAATCATTCATCTCCTATTAGCCTATGAAATTAGTTTAGTTAAGTAAGTTAATTTCTCGTGGGTTCGACACTTAACTCATTACACTTTATTACTTGAACGATTAGTGCACTTACTAGCATTTAATTATTATCATTTCTCGCATCACCTGAGGAATTTGTGGCTACCAAAACAAATAGAGAAAGATCCATTGATGTAGCGGGTAAATCTGGGAGATTTAATACATGTCATAATCTAGGTTGTGAAGGTGGGGGGAAAGTTCATCAAGGTGAGAACCATTTCAACAGCATGCCAAGAGACCATGTCAAAAGCTTTCTCCATGTCAACTTTTAGCAGAAGGAACTTTCTCCTGCCTCTAGAAATGAAATGGGCAATTTCTTGTGCAAGGAAAAGATTGTCCTGGATTAATCTATTAGCTACAAAAGTAGCTTGGGACTTGTCAATTTAGGGTTGGGAGGGTTTGCTTCAGTCTGTTGGCCAAAATCTTGACTATAACTCTGGGAGATGGGTCTGAAGCCTTTGACAGATTTAGAGTTTTATTTTTTTAAGAATAAAGGTGATAGCAGTATTTTCAGCGCTAGGGGTTAGGTGATTTGTGAAGAAGAATCTTTGAATTTCCTTGGACATCGTCAGACCAATTGTGTCCCAGTAATTACATAAAAATTTAGAGGTGAAACCATCAGACCCTAAAGCTTTCCCCGGGGCCATGTGAAAAAAAGTGTTTCTAATTTCCTCTAAGGATATTGGAGCTGTCCAATTGTAATCCCAAGAATGGTCTAATGATGGTAAATGAGACCAGGTAGTGATGGAGAAGAGGATGGCTTTTTGACGCCTAGAGGTTGGCATACTGATTAGTGAAAGCATCACGAATCTATTTATAATTTGTGATCACAATGTTATTTTCATCATGAATAGAAGTAATTTGGTTTCTCTTATGCCTAATGATAGTACTTAGATGGAAGTAGCATGTGTTTTTATCCCCATCCTTTATTCAGTTGATCCTAGACTTTGACCACCAATTAAGACTAATCTGTCTAAAATAAGCTACCAGTTTATTGTATTTCGCTCTTAGGTTCTTAAGCTCCTAATCAGAGAGGTCATGTATTTCATCTTTTAGTTCTAATAGAGAGATTTCTTGCTTAACTGAGTGGGCTCTATTCTCTAATCTACTTAAGTCAAATTTGTTCCATCTAAAAGTTAGATGCTTTATTTTGTTTAAAGATGCTTGGATTGGATCAAAGGAAGATATAGTAGCCCAACCATTTTCAACAATCAGCCTGGGTTCATGGTACTGGTACCAGAAATGTTCATATATGAAAGGTGTAGATTTATATGATAAATTGTTTGTTGAGAGCAATATATGTGAGTAGTCAGATGTTCCTCGTGTTACGATTTGTAACGTTAGATTTGGAAAGTGGTCAACCAGTGATGATTTATAAGGGCCTTGATCGGACGACAATGTATTCTAGCATTTGCCGATCTATTATTACACCACGTGAATTGGGAACCAGACAGGGGGAAATCAAGGAGTCCTTGGGCATGCATGAAGTGATTAAAATAACTGACAAACTTGGTGAAAATAAAAGGGATCCCTCTCTTTTTTATCAGTTGGGGAAGGTACAGTATTTAAATCACCCATAATAAGTCAAGGAATATCATCAAAATTAAACTTTCCAATTTATTTCATAAAGAGTATCTAATCGTAGGTGATGTACTAGCATAAATTGCAGATAACAGAAAGGAAAAATCATTAATCATGACAACAATGTTTAAATATTGAGGGCCAGAGTTAATCATGAAAACTTTTGCATCACTTCGCTTCCAAGCAAAAATAATGCCACCAGAGGCACCCGTGTTGTCCTGAGAACAACCTTTCCAGGAAGAACTTAATCTGTTGATAATGGTTTGAGAATTTTTACCTGTCGTATGAGTCTCAAGAAGTATGAGAAAGTTTGGTTTTTGAGTGGACAATGTATTTAGGAGGCGGTTGCACGCCTTGCTACGTAGCGTCCCATGATAGTTCCAGGCTAAGGCCGAGATCATGAGCTAAGTTGGGGAACAAGGTCCACGGGAGCAGGAGCATCATCTCCATAATGATAGACGAAAAGGTGTGAGTTTGGCAGCGAGGATCACGGTGCTTACCTTTTTGCTTTCTATTTCCTCTGCCCCGAGAAGAAAAGTTGGGGGGGGGGGGAAGAATCTGACTGTTGACTTCCTCGGTCGTTGTGGTTCAGGAGGGGGTTTCATAACAATATTCTCAATGTCATCTTCAGTGTCAGCCTCCGAGAGGGATTCAGCAGCAGGCATGACCGGAGATTGGAATCAGAGGAGAACTTACGAGATGACCTCATCATGCCTAGTCGGCACAGGGTTTTTCAGAGAGGGAGGAGGGGAGACTGCAGGAACTAAAAGAGAAAGCCTAGCCGTGGGGAAAGGAGATTTACCTTTATACATGGTGTCTGGAGACTTCTGCCCATGTGGGCTGCTACAGTCACAAGGGAAGGTCACGTGAGGCCATGCCTCATTGGCATCAACAAAAGAGGGTACGAGAGCCATCGGATGGGGTACCAGGATTCTTGCAGGGGCATCAGATGGTACCATAGTCGTTGGATTTTGACAGAGCCGGTCTATCTCATCTAGGGCAATCGAGCGGTTAAGGTCCGATCCAATTGGCTGAGCCGATTGTCTGCTCCATATGGGCGCGTCCGCTCCAAGCCCCTCTAGCAGGTTCCGAGCATGGCCGACCACTTAGATCGCCAATGCCGACATTTGACGTCGAGGAGGGTGGGAACGAAGCCACGTACCATACAAAAGTAGGCCATCCTTGCCCGTCGGCCGAAGGCCAACAACGCTATGTCTATTTAGACAGGAGTCCAAATGATGACCAAGACGACCACAATTGAAGCATAGTTGGGGAATATTTTCATATGTGACTTGTTGGAAGAATCTAGAGTCATCCGACAGCCGAATCTAGGTGCCCTGCTTCACCGGAGCAGTCAGATCTAAGTCGACGCACACTCTGGCATAACGCAGCTTCTCTCCGAAAGCGATGAAGCTGTCAATCTTGAGTGGCTGACCAAATATAAATGCAATACAAATTTCGAATTGTCTCAGCACCATTGAGCTCATAAGAGAGACCCGACAATTGGATCCAAACCGGCGAGGTGGAGATCAGCTCATCAAAGGGGCGGAATAAGGCCTTTCCCTGCGAAACATGTAACACACACTTATTAAAATTCCATGGGCTGCGAGTTAGTACCTTCAGACGATCGTCCACACTACTGAAGGAAAAAAAACTAGTAATGGTTTCCTATATCAGAGATTTGCAAAGGCGTTGAGAGATCCCAGAGAGTGGCGAGGTCCTTTGCCAGGGAGGCAACCAGCGACAAGCTATCTATAAGCCGGCCCATTAGGCAGAGCTTGAGGTCATCAAAGCACTGGGCGACCTCGCGTCGAAGATGACCACTTCATCCGTTGAGGCAGCTTGGATCGCTAGAAGCTTGTATTTAGAGATACGAGGAAAGAAAACCCCGCGGGGCGACGATCTCAGACCAGCGCTTTCCACTTGCCACTGGAGGCTTAGGTAAAAGGTGGGGGGGGAGGGTTTTGAGGGAGGGGAAAATGAGCCACTGATGGCTTGGATATGGGGGGGGGGGGGGGAGAGAGAGAGAGAGAGAGAGATTTTGAGGGAGATGAGCAGGAGGTGGGGGAGAAGAGAGGGCAAGGATGAGGAAGACGACAGGATGGGGGAGCTGAGGAGAGCCATTGAGCAGTGGAAGTTGCATATGTTACGTAGAAATAATAACAATGAGAAAGACAAGGAGTTAGTGGTGAAATACTATATCTAAACCTTGCTAAGATGTGAGTCACCATATCACGCACATTACATTTGCAAAAATGTTCTCGTATATAATTCTCACACGAGGTTGCTATCATCGTCCTATTTGAATTTCAACTTTATTTTACAATAACCTAATTCGCAAGTGTATAGTTCATAACAAAATAATTAACTCTCTTACCCGAGAACCTTAACAAGTATATATGTATGTATTTTATGTGTACCTTGTATAAATAGTCATAAACTCCATAAGAAAATGTAAAGTCGGATAGTGGGAGAAAGGAGAATTTGAGAAGGGAGAATATAAAAGGATGTCAGTCGAATTGGATTGGGTGGAATGAAAAATATTAATTTGAATCGATCTTATTTGAAGTAATTTAAATCTTTTATAATTTAAAATATATTAAAATGAAGCACTTATAATATATCAAAAATTAAAATATTAATTTGACCGTAGCGACATCAATGATAGAGGAGACACTATTCCATTCCTTCTACATACATAAGAATATCTCTATAATGCATACATGATGCAGCGTCACAGGCATAAAACATACTCCAACTATTCTACCTTGCCTAACAATTAAATCAGGATTACCATTCATATATCAATCAACAACTTGTAAAATAGCAATAATTAACACAAGACAAATATTAGTTAGCCAAACACAACTAACAATGAGAATTTTCTTACCCCTAATGGCATATAAATATGGCATTTTCACGTACACCTAATGCCTATCCCACCTCCTAATAAATATCCTAAATTTTATTTCATAGTAATCAAAGTTCATTCCTAAATTTCAATTCAACCGAGAAATATCATAGTCGACTCTCCTATTTTTAAAATTTATAAAAGAGGAACATTGTGTCCCATATTTTTTAACGATAAGATTCTATGGATGATGTTTAATTTATATTTATTTAAGAACTTTTAATCTTATTTGTATTTTTTTATCTGATTAATAAAAAGATAAAGAATACCGTGTCCCTTCTTAAAAAGGGGACACCGTAAAATCCTACATTAAAACACTAGGTTCCAATATCCTTCCTTCTTTTTTTCTTTTTTTTTAATTTCTTTGCTCCACTCCTCTCTTTCATTTTTTTGAGATATCTTAGGTAATTGAAGAGAAATTTAGGACATGTATTTGAAATTCATAATTTAGGGTTTAAATGAAAATTTTGGAATATTGGATTAGTTGGATCATAGTTGTTAAATTCGAACTGGTCGGATCGTGATTCGAGCCCTAATTGGTCCATGGGTCATGCCAAATCCGATCACCCTATTGGATTGATTTGACCTAATAAAACTTGGTCAAGAATCGAGTTGGATCGGCTGACTCGGACGGATTGAATGAACCGACGAATGATTCATGTTCAATACAAAATTAAAAATGAAGTTGTATTCAAGATTTGAACCCCCTAACCATTTGAACAATTAATGTGTAGCAGCCACCATGCTACAATTATTCAATTGAATGGTAAGTTATTTTATATTTTACAATTCTTATCATCATCATTTATCAAATTGTTTTCTTTGATAATTTTTTAATTTTTTATAATATTTTTTAAATGTCAAAACTTAAAATGAAAAGATAATTAAATTAAGAAATAGATAATATAACAATCTTTCTATTTAAAGTTAATATTAATAGTTAAATTTGAGAAATATGAATTTTTAAATTATAATTGAATATATTAAAATCACATAAAACTCATATTAATAGTTAAATATGTCACATTTGATTTCTTAATTTTAATTATATTTTTGAATCATATTATTGTATTTTGATATAGAAACATATTAATTATTGATGAGCATATGTTAATAAGTATTATAGTTTATATTTTTATATTATTTTATTAACAATCAGTCTAACCTTCAGAATTAATTAGTTCAATCGGTTCAACCTAGTTCAGAGACTTATCCGGATCGACGTTTAGTATGGATCTTACAACATTAGTTGGACACTTGGACTTTACTTTGGCTTGAAGGTAGTGGGTTAATATTTTTATTATCTATTTTTTCCTTTTCTAGAGTTATTACAAAAATATAATAAATTAAAATTAATTGCTATGATTCATTCCTATTGGTGTTGTGTTTGGATTCCAAATATATAACCTTCATCTAAATTTTGGAAATGGAAAAGAGTATAACGAAGGTGTCACGCGTTTTTCATGTAAAGTGTGTCAAGCGATTTTACACATATTTTTTAATATCTTTCTTCATTGATAATTTAGATGATCATCAATGATAATAAAAACGTAATTCAAATCATCAATAATAATTATATTCATTATTTTTAAAATTTTTATTAATAGAGTTTAATGTGAGGAAAGCAATAACAATGAAAAGTTGAATAGAAGAATCAAGTGCATAGCGCCACCACTTGGAGGGTTTCAATTGAGAATTTTGATGGAGTGGGGGGGTGTAAATTACACGAATAGTCCCTCAACTTTGAGTCGATTTCCAATTGGTCCTCCAACTTCAATTTATAACCAGAACATCCTCCATCTTTCAATTTCTTGCGCGCTTAGTCCTCCTGACCACTGATAGTGGATTTTCCGATTGTCTTGCTTATGTGACGAATTTTCTCTCTCCTCCACATCATTTTATGTCTGCCACATCATTATAAAAATTAAAAAAATAAAATAAAATTTCAACATCATTAAAAAAGTTTAAAAATAAAAAAAATTAGAATCGGAGAGAGAGAAGGGAGGTCGCCCCCCTCTCTCTCGGCTGGAGAGCTCGAGCTCGAGTAGAGGGGGCGACCGCCCCCCTCCTTCTTTCTCCCGCAGCACGGGAGAGAGAAGGAGGGGGGCGGTCGCCCCCCTCTCTCTCCAGCCGCTCGAGCTCGCCGGAGCTCGAGCAGAGGGGGCGGTCGCCTCCAGAGCTCGAGCTCCGACGAGCTCGTCAAAGCTCGAGCATAGGGGGTGCGGGAGAGAGAGGAGGGGGGCGGTTGCCCCCTCTCTCTCTCCAACACGGCTGGAGAGAGAGAGCTCGAGGGGGGGGGGGGGGGGGCGACCCCCCCCCCCCCCCCTCTCCCGCAGCTCTTTCGATTTTTTTATTTTTAAAATTTTTTTTAATGACGTGAAAATTTCATTCTTTTTTATTATTTTTTTAAATTTTTATAATGATGTGGCGGACATAAAATGACGTGGAGGAGAGAGAAAATTCATCACGTAAGCAAGGCAACCGGAAAATCTACTATTACCGATCAGGAAGACTAAGCGTGCAAGAAACTGAAAGATGAAGAACGTTCTGATTATAAATTGAAGTTGGGGGACCAATTAGAAATCGACTCAAAGTTGAGGAATCATTCGTGTAATTTATCCTGGAGTGGGGTGGGGTGGTATATGGAGTATAAATTTTATTTGAGTAATGATTTTATATTAGTCAGAAGGGTTGGAGTTGATAAATTAAGTCTTTTTAACATTATTTTTTTCATTCCTTCAAATTAATAAAATAAAAAAATTAATAATTTTAGATTAAATTAACCATCTCTCTTCCTTCTCTCTCCATCTCTCTCTTCTCTATCATCAACCTCTCATCTTTCCTATTAGTAAACAAATATTACGATAAAATAATTTATATTTATTTTTAATCTATATTTATTTCTCATTTTTACCTTTTTAAAATAGATGAATGGAAATCTTATAGAAAACAAACAAAAAAGTAAAGGAGAAAAAATAAATTAAGTAATAAAAACTATATGATAAATATTTGTTAATAATTAACCATTATAAATAATTTAAATATTTAATGAAGAATAAAAATAATTTTTAATAAATAAAATTTTTATTACTCCGCCTCACATTTTTATAATTCATTATTCAAATATAAAATTTCTAACCTTCACCATCTCGTCACTCACCACGCCATTTTCTCATCCTCCATTGCTTATTTGCCTGGTAGGACTGAAAAGACAAAACATGAAACGTTGAATCGAGGGCTCCGTGCTGCGAACAAAATTGGCGGGGCACCTCTATTTGATCTGCCCTGTGTGCTTGCCTCCTATGCTGCCGGGATCTTCAGATCGTGCCATCGAAGCCATTGCCTCGATCGTCATCTTGTCATCGTGTTTCAGGTGTCCCTTTTTTTCACTTGACGAACATCTCCTGGCTGCTCAAACATATGATCCACCTCCCGCTTTTCTTTTCTTTTTTTGACAAGATAACATGTCTTAGTTCTTCCTTCTCTTTTTCCAGTTTCTTTATGATGTTTTTTTTCTTGGATTTGTTTTGTGGTCAATGAAAGGAGTATGAAATACATAGTGATTTGTGCTTGCTGTTGTTAACTATGAATTGTATTTATTTTGGATGCGATCCATCTTTCACATTGATATGATGGCACTGCAATGAGTGTTTCCAATTTCCATTAGTAGTTTCGTTCTGAAGTGGAGCAAAAAGCATTTTTAACACAAGAGCTAGAATATTCACATGGAGATTACCATAGCCATATTGTTGTCGCCAAACGAACACTTGTTCTGACTTAACTTGGTGTCTTGCAACTACTTGTTTTATTTCCCGAGAGTGACTTCTGATACATATGTGCATAGAATGATGGCTAGTGACATATAGTTGTAGAAGTGTAAGTTTTTTTTTTTTTTTTTGACTTAGTTGGCTAAGATGCACGGCAATGGCTCGCATGCAAATAACTAAGCCTACACTCATCTTCGTCAGTGGCTCTCATGCAATTAATTAAGCCGATACTCCTCTTCTTTATTGCCCATTTTTTAGTTGCATCACCTCAAGGCTTCTGTATCCATCCTTTTTAAGCTGTCATGAGAAGGCAGACAAGTGGAGATGCAAGACATACGTGACCTTTTTCACCAATCAAAGGTTCTGCCTTTCATGATAAGGGAGATTTTGACTGACCAATATTAATATAACATGACATTTGGATATGTACTCTCGAAATGGTGATGCTTCATCAGCTTAGATAAATCTCAGTTTCCAGCCACCGTATTTATTCCTAATTTCCCACTCTTTGAACTCCCATTTCTTCCCAAGCATTCTGATATATTTTTTACATCTTTAATTTCAGTCCGCAATGCTATGGGCTATGTGCATTTCCAAAAAGGTGCGTCCGAACAGGACAATTGTGTTTGTGCTGCCAATAGTGTGGTGAAAGTGTAAACTGTTTGGCGAAATCAATTCTTGTAACGAAATAGTTGCCAATGGGTGTGATCAGTGATCACTGAAACAACCAAAAAATTATTTCATGGATGTTTAATTCTGATTTGTTTTTAGTCCATCTCGTAGATAAAAACTATGCACCACCACTCCTTGTTCGCTCGTTTCTTTTTGTTCCATGATTCAAAACACTAGAAAGAAAGAAAAATGACTTATAAAGTCATATATTTTCCTAACTTATACCTTGTCATGCTTAATTACTCTGTTAATAGTTACGTGGTTAGTGTTGCAGAAGTTGAGTTTGTTCTTGCCAGTGGCTGTGATTCTTTTTTTTCCCATGTGCTTCCCAACTAGCTTAGATGTAATTTACCTTTCTTCATCCTTTTCCTGAAATTTATGATAACTTGATTGTTGTTTAATGTGACGAGGATCAATTCATAGGCCATTTATTGAGGGTTTAGAAAACTTTATGAGGTTTGCATATTCTCAGTTTTGATTTAAGGATGGGGAAAAGATTTGTTGTCCATGCTAAAGGTGTAATAATCATAGGTATCCCCGAGAAAAAAAAAAGAATCGTAGGTATCATGTGCCGAATGGTTTTTTTTTTTTTTTTGAGGGTGAGTGGATGGTGTTCGTTATCATTTGGTAAGCAAAAGTTTTGTTGGAAAATATTATATTTGTAATTGTCACGGGGAAGAAAACGTAAGAATCAAACGCCATTCTTCTCACTATAATATACAAAGGGAAAATGATCTTCTAATCCATTGTTCCAGATGGTTTTAGTTGTGGCTGGTCCAGACTTTAACAGTAACCACACCTTTAACATCAACAGAATTGAGTTGTCAATAAACTTTAACACTAATGATCATCTTCTTTTGATCTTCAAACGGAGGAGTTACCTACTTAAGAAGCTCAACAATCTTGTGAAGGGATTGGATTTGCTCGCTGAAAATATATGTATATATATACTGTAAATTTGATTGCATATTGGAAAGAAGACATGGAGTTGACAAGTTGCAAATTTTGTACTTACCGTAGATAAAGGACGTGGTGGCTCATGCAAGAATAAGAATGTGTATAAACAAGTTGACTTTTTTCCTCTTATTGCATATTGAAATACTTATATGAATCATCATTCAAGACATGCGTTGGCATGCACAAGAGGAAGGAGTTATGCACCATCCATCTAATTCTCTAGCATGGAAATAGTTGGATGAAATACATTCTGAATTTCTTGCTACTCTCAAAGATAACTACCAAAGGTAACCCTCTTGGGGCCATTCCTCTTGTTCCATCTCTCCCACTGCTATCAACTGTGATCACAGGGGAACTCCCATTGTGGATGCTGCTTTATCCTCTCCGTGCTGCTATGGTTGACGACCTCCTAGAAGAAGACTATGCTCATTCTGATCATTTGATGCTCTCTCCTCTCTCTTCCGCTGCTTTGAATGAAGCTTATGCTTGCACACAGCTCTCGTCTCATCATCTTTCTTCTCTTGACAGCTACACCATCATGTTCAGGCAGGCCCGCAAAAAAAAATTACTGACCATCTCTCCCACAACAAGATTCTTTTGCTCTCAAATGACCACCAAAGGAGAATGTTGTTTTCGTTTTACTTTGGCCAATTCCTGTTTCGAAGGTTGTTGTGGAATTTTTTTAGAATAAACATGTTTCTGGAAACATATTGTTATAATTTATAAATGAGGGGTCTTTTAAGGAGAAAAAGGATGACTACCAGGTTATGTGGTTGTCATCCGGATGTATATATATAACTGAGAAGAAGGAGAAGTGTACAAGTGTAGCTCTCGAAAAGAGAGCAGCAAACAGGAAAAGTATATCCTCTACCAAAACCCCACTCCTGGATAAAAAAGGAAATGTGGTGTACAATGCGCTCAATCTGACATCGCTCTCCACAAAAGAACAAAAGATGGCCCGGTTACGTTGGAGCCAAATGGCCCAGGAAGCAGCCAAAAAAGACATCAATGGTACACACCAAGTCTGTCTCTGCCAAATCAGAACACGGAGAGACTGCCATAGGGTTAGAAGGAATGAGATCCCCAATGGGCATCCGCTGCCAAATGAGTCGTACTACCGGTCATGCAAAAAATAGGTGGTTGATGGCTTTCTCTGTCTCTCCACGTAGAACACACGAAGTGCGCCCATCTGGCCCAGTACATCTTGGTGAGAAGGCGGTCCCATCGCATAAGTCAAACAATGATCTTGACTTTTAGTGGCACCCGAGAATGTATGAGCCTGCAGTCTGTCCTAAAGTCCTCAGATGTCTCCGTGTCAGGGAGGAAGCGGATGTAGAGGCTGCGAGCTGACCAAATGCCCGAAAGCCAAACCCACCCCTCAAGACTGGAGTGGTCACGGTAGAAGGGGGCAATCCTCAGGTGGAGTGCCAACAACTCTGTGAAGCGTTGGTCCAATAGGGACGATATGAAAGTAGGAGTCCATGATCCCGAGACCGGGCCGCTGGGTTCAAACCAAGACTCCACCACTGTCGCATTCAGATGTGTCGCCAAAGCAAATAGACGAGGGAAAGCCATCGCGAGTGGGTCCTCGGGGAACCAAACGTGCCGCCAAAAAGAGAAATCCATCCCGGAGCCAAGAGAGGATGTCATGAGTGGTCGCACCCACGGAATAAGTGTTGCCACTCCCCGCCAAAATGATGACGCCCTGCAGGGCAGCATGATCCTCGACTCCCAAGAGAGGTCCCGTCCATAACAAGTGAAGAAAATCGAATGCCGTAAGTCCTGCTCGGGTCCCATGATCCGCTGACTCATTAGGCAAGGAGAGTCCAGTTGGTGCACGGAGGTCCCGAACTCTCAATCCGCCTTAGGAGGTGGGACGATGGCCATTGCCCCAAGCAACAAGATGAGCTCCCCGTCGATCAGAACGCCAGCCTTGCCAAAAAAATCTACTCCTCAAGGAATCCATGCATCAAGGAATCTGGGCTGGTGTCCGAACTCTGAAGAACCGTCATGTAATATGTCGGGAGTCATGAGGACTGAACAGAGGAGGATGAGCCGACCATCACGAGATAAGAGCTGAGCGCTTGAGCCTTGAAGTCTGCTCCATACGATCAATACTGGGGTCCACCCTCAGGAGTTGATGTGGCGGTCGGAGAGGCAGAGCCCCAGGTAGGTGATCGGCAATGCACCAATCGGCGTGCGAAGCTCGGCCACGCAGCGGGCTGCAACCTTGGGAACCATGTCGAAAGGAATGAAAGAGAACTTGGCATGTTAATATGGAGTCAGGTCGTAGCACCAAAAAGCTCGACCAAGATGGCCACTCTCCAAGCCTCTTTCTCGGAGCCCTCGATGAAAAACACCACGTTGGCAGTATACTGTAGGAGTGGAAACAACCCCAAGGCGAAGCCGCTAAAAAGGCCCGCTGCACAGGATGATTGGGTGCATTTGGCCCAGGATGAAAAGCATGGGAGCCAACGAGCAGCGCCAAAGAAAAGGCCACGAGACAATGCCGTATGCTTTGGAGAAGTCGACCTTTCATAAGAAGGCTCGGTGACTGGTCCTCCTCCAATGGGTGATGATGTAGCTGTCGATGATGGCTTGTCCCTGGATGAAGGCCGATTGTGCAGGATTAATCAAGCCAGGTAGGACTTCGTGAAGCCGATTCGCCAGTACTTGAGCCACCAAAAGATAGATGATGTTGGATAAAGCGATCGGTCGGAAATCCTCCACCCACTCCCTCGGGGTGCGCTTTAGGAGTAGGAACAACAAGAACTGGTTGAGACGATCGAAGCCTCGGAATGATGGTCAGTATGTCCTCACGCACAGTCGCCCAGAACTCTTTGTAGAAGAAAATCAGGAAGCCATATGGGTCTGGCGCTGCATCGCTGTCGAGGTCCTGAAGGGCCTCAGAAACCTCATCCTCAGGAATGGCCTACATCAACATAGAAGACTGATCTTCAATGAGTCAGGGAATGTCCCCAGGGGCCATCTCCATGGACCCGTAGTCTACCGTCAGGTCGATGCATGGAAGAGATGATGACTGCGCCGATGCTCTACTGGTTAGTGACGTTGGCCCTGCACCTCGATTTGGTCAATCTTGTTCGCTCTCCTCCGAGAGCTCGCATAAAAGTAGGAAAAACGAGTGTTGGCATCTCTCTCCTGAAGCCAAGTCTGTCGGAAGCATTGCCTCCACTATGTCTCCACAATACAATCGTCCAGCTGGATAGCCTCCTGAGCCCTCCACCGCTCGTCCATCTCCAAATCCGTGAGGTGGCGAGGGTCCTCAGGGTGTCCGTCCAGCATCGCTCCCGGGTCCTCACGAATCCGATGCCGATGCTGGCAAAGGAAGGATCGGAGACTGTCCAGGCGTGATGGCTGCAGTGTCCAAAGTCGCCACACTCTGCTAGTGCTCCGTCACCTACTGGTGAAAACTTTTTTATGCTGCTAAGTTATTCAACAATTTGTTATCGAAAATGCTATGTTCCTACAAGCATGCTGTGTGGATGAGCTTTGCACCGCACCCTCAAACTTGTGTTGATGAACTGGTTTAAAACTTGGCATTCTCTTCATGGGGAAGGTCTCATTGCTAATGATGTCATTTGTTCAAAATTGTGAATTCGCGCACAAGCAAGCTTGCCTACACGAGTTTGTCCGGAAAAGAATTTTGATCGTCTGCATGAGCCACCTTGCAAGCGCAGAAGCTTGTCATGCAAAGATATGGACCAGCAAGTAGAACTAAGTAAAGAGGAAGGTACAATTTTTGGTTTTGTCTTAATGGAAAAGAAAAACTAGGTTCCATCTCAGTTGGCCAGGTACACTAAATGGGAATTGGATGTTGGAGATAAGTGGGCTCCACAAGAATAGTTCAATGGCAAATTACACTTTCCTTTTATCATAAAAAAAGTTCCTAGGTTATCAACAAGAGGAATAAGTGCATATTTAGACTTGGAAAGAAGAGTATACTTACTAATGCGACATTCTAAGAGCATAATAAAAGTCAGCCTAATAAACTATCCAAGTACTTTTTCAAGTTTTTGAGTTTTTGTAGCTTGCGCTTAATATCAACTACATGTTCATTCTACGTTTGTTTGTCATATTGACTCTATCATTACGCTAATGGACTAGCTCGATGATGTTGCAAGACAATTGCACGAGGATGCCACAGTGGTGACAGAGTACTAAATCAAGAGAATTTTCTCAATTGTTTTGAAATCTAATGTAAGGAAAAAAAGTTGTTCTTAATGAACGAATAAAACAGTCACCTGATCATCTTTTTTTGCTTATTACAAAAAGAGTAGGAGATGTAGAAAAGGGTTTAATTTACTAATATTATAATATCCACATTTTGTTTGATCAATTTATTGTATCTTGTTGTTTCTATTGTATTGCACTTGCTGTATCAAAGATGGAAAGCTATTTCATTAATGTTATTGCAAAAGAATATTTGAAATACCATTTCTTATTAAATTCATATATATCTAATGGCAACGATTCTTTTGCAGAGAACAAGAATGCTGGATGGTTTGAATTGGAAACTCGAATAGAAAATCAACAAAAAACAAACAACAACAACAACAACAACAACAAAGCTTTATCCCACTAGGTGGGGTCGGCTACATGGATCATACGACGCCATTCATTCGTTGATCCATGTTCATAAGATTCGACATGATTTTATGCTGGCTGTCGGGGCCTAACACAACCCTCCTCCTTTATCCGGACTTGGGACCGGCTATAAAATATAGGCGGAGTTCAACAAAAAACAAAATTGCAACGTAAATGAGATTTCTTAAATTTTCCTTTTTCATCACTCTATGTATTCATTGCTTCTAAATGTTTTGTCCATTTTTCTTATAGAAAATTAAAAAGATGACGTGGATGTTAGAGATGGCAAGAATGGTTTGGATTCTGAAGATACAAAGCTTATTGATGCTCACCGGATGGTGACTAACTACATCTAGAATTGACCAAATAGTTTTGGGAAGGACTTCATTTTTTTAATGAGGAATGAGCTACTTTTGGATATTCTGATGGTATGGCAAGGTACTTCCTTCTTGTCTCTTCATGTCTTTTGGCATCCCATGTTCATTCCCAACTCGTTAATATATGTCATGATAGTTTTCTTTCTTATTTCACATTGAAGGACAATAAATTCTTAAATGAATTCAGCTCAAATTAGTTTGTTTCATACTTCTTTAGCATCTTGATATGTAGTTTGTAACCTTTTAAATTCTCACTGAGGAGGTATTAAAACAATGTACCAAAGATTTAAAAGTATACACAAACTATTATGATAAAGAAGTATGAAACAAACCAATTTGGTCAATTTACTGTCCTTGTATGTGTCTGATAACAAAACAACTATCATGATATATCTTAATGTTGGGAACAATGTGACATGGGATACTCGGAGACATGAGAACCTTCCCCATATCATCAGAATGCCCAAAAGCAGTTCATTTCACATAATAAGCTTAAGTAAGTTGAAACTCTTAAATTTGATGTGCTAACCAGTTTTCCTAAAGCTTAAGCTATTAGGAAGAGCAACTTCTATGATTTTATATTCTTAACACTCCCCCTTACGTGTGGGCTGCTAACTATTTTGGTCTAGCCCAATCCACCACGTGGACAACAAAGGGAGGAAATATTTTTCTTTAATAAAAGCTTAACGAGATTCGAATTCTTGACCTCTGACTCCGATACATGTTAAATTTGATGTGCTAACCAGTTTTCCTAATGTTTAAGCCATTAGGAAGAGCAACATCTATGATTTTATATTCTTAACAGAAAGTTTTTTATGATATTTTATTTAGAAAGAATCAAAATACTTTTTCTTTTCATCGAATAGGATTATAATCATTTCATCCTATCATGATATCTTTATGTGATTAATATTCCTGTAATGGATTTGAGATTTTAATTTTAGATTGATTATGTATTACGTATGAGATGAAGATTCACGAATTTTCATATGTTGATCCGATGTATGTATAATATTCCTTTAATGCCTTTTGCTCAATCTTTTTTAATGTGGCCATCATCTTCTCCTTTTCCTCAACAAGCTTTTATTTCTTTTTTTCAGTTCATCAATTTATGTGGTTGTCTCTGTTGTCTTTTGTAGAATATTTTTTTTCCTTTCTAACCTAATTTTATGATGGTTGATACCAGTGCTAGCTTTTTCTTTTCTTTTTTGAAGGGAAAAAGGATGACTAGCAAGGTGATAGTCATCTCGCTTCATAGATTAAATTAAGTCATTACTAGTACAAATAGAGAAAAGTGCAAGTTTAAAAACAAGAGAAAGAGAGAGGAGGAAGCGCCAGTTGTTGTACAAAGTTTTGGCATGCCAAATAATGTTATCCGCATAGCATCTTTCATTACCAAAGACACAGGTATTCCATTGTAGTCAAATAGCCCAAAGATACATCATCGGATCAGCTCTGCTACGTCTAGATCTGTAGAATCAGCAATGACCATGTCTTCCGCCGTTTTTGAAGGATCTCCATAAGCCATTCTCTGAGTTATTGTCCAACCACTTGCCTGTGTTATTCCACACTGGACACTGTGCAGCCAAAGAAGAGACGATCGGTGTCTTTAGTGTCATTCCCACATAGACCACGGCTCACCTCCATAGCCGGCGCTGCCGTGGATTCTATTTTTCTTAGTAGATGTTGTCTTCTAAACAGCCGCATGAATATCTTTATCTCTTGGGTCTTGCAGTCAAGTGTAAAGTCGGCATCTTGTGTATCAATTGACTGGCACATCAGTCTGTAGACCTGACTAACAGAAATGTTATCTAAAGCCCATCTCCATCCATCTCTGATATCAGCCTTCGAACAAAAGTCAAAGATGTAAACAAGGAGATTGAGAATCCGAGTATCTTGCATTGGACAAAATGGCAGAAAAGGAGGGAGTCCAGCTCCCCTAGTTTGCTGCGGCATTACTATGCCAAAAGTCGATGATATGAGCATTTCCATCCATGACCAAGGATGCCAGCCGAGGGAAAGACGGTTGCCAGTGAACCTCGCGAGGTCCAACCATCGTCCCAGAAAAAACTTTGAGCCATTTCCCAGAGTAGCTGTGAAGTAAGGTCTGAGGGATGGGATGATCTCCGCCATGCCTCTTCCAAAGGAAGAGGCCCCACTGGTAACCACGGAATCTATTCTGGTTTCCCACAACAGGTTACGACCATACCATTCAGAGAAAACCTGAGAGAAGAGATCCTCAGATGGCCCCATGATGTGAATCACCCATTTCAAGAGGGGGTCAGAATCCATGGCAAGACAATGGCAGAAATGCTCCCATCATCTTCTATTTGAAAACACTCGGGAGTTGTGGCCATGAATAGAAATTCTTGCATCAGCTTAAATTCACATCTGATATGAAGACATTAGTATAGTGGCCAGAAAGAAACAAATGAAAGTCATGCAGCAGCGCCTCAGCAGCTCGTTCAGGTAATCTCTAGCTTGTTGTATTCTGTCTTTAATGCCATCAAAGGCATCTTTATGCTGGTCAATGAGCTAGAGGAAAACAAAACATATGTTAGAACATTGATTTTGACATGTGGATGCATGTGTGAAGGCTGAAGAATTCAAACTTCACAAACTTTCAGTACTCTTTATTCGTTTTCTAGCTCTCTTGGACCACAAATGCCTTTTGCTCAATGTCTTTGAGTGTGGCCATCATGATCTCCTCCTATATGCACATTTCTTTCACTTTATCTGATTCATCAATTCCTTCAGTTGTCTTCATAGCATTTTCTCCTTTATAGTCAAGTTTTATCAATATTCCAACAAAACAATGACAATTATGAACAATTAATTTCTCTTTTACTTTTGGAAGAACATGAAAATTTACAAAATCTTGATCTGAAAAATGCCCCATAAGGCTTATGCTGACATCTTGGATTTCTGCAACTTTTATTTTCTGATCATTAGACTTACAATCCATGCATTTTCAATTTCTTCTGAAGTTCTGGAGGACTATGCTACGCACACATACACATTCGGAGAACTTTTAGTATAAAGACTTTATAAAAGAAACAAACTATACTGACATAACTAGATGACTTGGCTTTTTTACATAAGTGAGAGCATTCTCATTCATCGTGTTCAACCACTAATTCTGTCCATTAGTGTACTTAATCACTTAACTACTTTCCAATTCCCTTTCTCGGTATTTATAATTTTATCCAGCTCATTGAGTCATTGCAACTTGTCTCTATGGCCTGAGAGAAAGCCTCCAGAGAAATAACTTGCTTCTCAATATAAGAGCATTGAGCGTTCAGATATTCCATCAGAACAAAATGTTCAGTCAACTAACATATATACGAGTAGCAGAAATTAAGCAATATCCATGGAATGCAGCCTTCACAACTCGTTTTTTTGGAACCCCCAAAATTGGCTCATATGTCATTGAAATAAATCATAATATCTTTTGTTTTCCTGAAATTTTATTATTATTCATTTCAACCTATATTGCCATCCTCAGATGATCAAGATTAGACTTCAGTTTTTAATTTTTTAAATAGCTTATTTATTATGTATGAATTAAGTTAACATGCATGATCCATATTTTTGTTTTAATTTGATGAGCTATCTTTTGTATCTATTTTTCTTTTTCCTTTTATTTTGTCACAATAGTTCAGTTTATATTTGTCTTGAAAAGAACTTGATGCTTTCTGATTTACAGTATTAAATTGGCATCACATTTTACGGTTATGATAGTGCTTGCTGAAAAGAAAAAAGAACCCTACGAGGATTGGAAGGAGGGAGGATACCGATGAGAAGGGAAGTTGATTAGGCTTTCTGATGTAGATGCAATCATTGTGTGAAATTTATTATCCAGCCAATGTGTACTTTTTCCAGCGGAGAGATTGGCTTCACATGACCTAATGTCTCTAATCATAGACAATGATAAGTTCTTTATTTAGAAATGTTAGGTCCCTGGTTGAAGACTATTTTCAGGGCTCCCTGGTTCAGTTCTTTATCCAGAAATGTCAGCTCAATGGCAAGATTCTTTATCTAGAAATGTTGGGTCCCTGGTTGAAGATTGTAAGGTCACAAGTCCCAATCACATGTTCTCCAAGGCCTTTGATTGTAGATTCTCCTTGTGCAATGAGCTAGGTTTTGAAGATCAACTCAAGGTGCTTGTTATTAACAAAAAGAGTTTCTGACTGAAATAGTCAATTTAACTTAGCATGTTTTTTTTAAAATTTTTTGCATGATGTTTTAGTTGTATGAAACATTTGATTTCTTGTTTGTGTTTCTAATGCTCCACATGTCGCATCACCCAAATCTTGTGGATTCTTATTGATTACTATACAGGTGTTGATCATCACCTTCTAATCTATAAGTTAATGTTTTTAGGTTCTCTCGGAGACCATTTACACCCTGGAGTACTTTATCTCTTGTGTTTTTAAGTTGTCTATCTAACCATAGGAGATTTTTCATCTTGTGTTAAGCGCCTTCCAATGACTTTTGTAATTAACTAGTCCATATTTGAAATATCAAACAGTTAGGGTTTTAAGGGAGTAGAATCCAAGTGGAATTTGTCTTTTTTTTTTGTAATCAGGAAGAAATCTCAATTGAGGAAATTGAAGGAATTCGCCGTCTATTATTCTTTTCAAAATTTGTATTGATGTTTTGGAATTGGGAGCATACATTTCTCCTCTTTCTCATCAATTAGTAATCGGATTTAGTACTAAATGAATCTAATTATATGATTTAGAACATGGAAAGCTAGATAAATTACCAGGCCGTTTGGTACGAGGTAATTCAAATAGATTATCGATTATTTTATTTAAAATTTTTAGGGTCCATTATATTACCTCATTTAGTTATCAAATTATCGATAATTGTAATCGTTCTGATAATCTTAATTATCACCTCACTGATAATTTAGATAGTTGACAGGGAATGTGATTTTTCAGATTATGACATATATTTTGACAAAAATACTCATTTCATAAAATATTTAAATTTTAATATTTTATTATCAAATAAATATCATTTAACTCCACCTCTTTTATTATTTGAATTTATTATAAATAACTCTTATTTTTTACTCATCTTATTTTCATCTATATTCACTTTTCTATTTTTTTTGTTTTATTATTTAGGATACTATATGATGAACGTATAAAATAATTTTTAGAGGTATTTTAAGAATTTACTCTCTAACTATTTTAGTCATAATTTATATTATCAATGTTTGTCAAACACTATAATATAATATTATCGATAATTTAAATAGTGATAATCTATTTAAATGATCATTTAAATTATTGATTAATTAAATCAGTAATGCACCAAATGCCCCTACATGATTTAGATTGCTCATAAGCACATCGTTTAGATGTTACCAATCAGACGCGATAAATTATTGTATAGATGTTATCGATTTACATTATCTTACATAAATATAATTGTTTTGGTCATAATTTTCTCTTGGGATTTATATAACCTCTGATGCGATAATGTCATTTTTTAGATTTTTAAGAGTGGTTTGATAGGCCTCTTAAAAGTTTCATTTTTAATACCTAGGAAGAGAAAAATATATCAATTGAATGTTTCGGACCATTCCTTCTCTACGCATTTTTCTCAATCCATCTTTATTTTTCTTTCAACTCTAAAAAAATTAAGTACAATAATGAATAATGATTGAGTTTCTCTAACAAAATGATATATTACATTTGGAATAGTAATGTATTATGTTACGGGGAGAGGGATGTACATAATTATTCTGTCTCTCTCTCTCTCGCTCCCCGTTTTCGCTTTTGTCCTGAAAATAATAAAAGTTTCTAGTTGTTCTGCAATTTCTTGTTGTCTTTCCTTTTATTTGATTCCGGTATTCATACACAATGGAAGTTACCGAGAATTAAGAGAAGGGGAGAGGACAGGACAATACGAACTGTGTGTGAGAGAGAGGGGGAGAAAGAGAAAGAGAGAGAGAGGAATGGACGGCCATCTAACTGTCCTGACGTGTCAGAGTAGAATGGGTCCAGGCGTGCAGCCAGGTGTGCTTGGACGGGGAGATTTGAGCCATGGCAGCTAGACACAGAATGTGATATGCGGATGAGGCGAAATCGTGCAATTATGAAACTCGAGGTGGTAGTTGCGTGTGCATAAGCACATTGTTGTAATTGGGCTTTCCATCACAAAATAATCGTGTTAATTAATTAGTTAGTTAATTCTAGTGTGGAGGATTTTAGCTTTATCTTGGGTTATATACCAGTGCTCTATGTATACTGCTTCAGCATTATTAAGTTGTCAAATTATTATGGAGTAAAGCGTGCATGACAGCTGGATCCTTGACTAGCTGCCTACTCAACATGCACTTTTTCCGTGCTTTTAAAATCGAATCAGTCTGGTCGGTCCATTCGGTTCAATCACGAATCATTCGATTTGATATTCAGTTAGTAAAAAATTAGATTGAATAGGGTCAACTCAGGCAAATCGGTTTGAATCGAAAAATCGGTTCAATTCGATTTTTTCAAAAAAAGTAACAAAAGTTAAACTAATGAAAAATAAACAGAAAAAAAGGAAAGTATATTATCTATAATGATAGAAGAATAGGTAGGGGAGAAAATTAAAGGATTATATTTGATAAGAGGAGAAAAATAGGGGATTAGATTTTATAGAATAAATATATAAAAGGATATTAGTAATAAGGAAATTAAATTTGAATTTGAAAATAAAAGATAAGAAGGTAATAATAAAGTCATATTTAAATAAAAGAGAAAATTATCATGAACTTAAATAAGCTGATAAAATTTGAATCATTATAAATAATTTATATTAAAAATTAAAACATAAGTAATGTAATAAATTTTATAGGATGTACATGAAAAGGGAAATAAATAATATGAAGAAAATTTTGAAATTATATAATAAAACGTGGGAAGATAGTTATTGAAGTAATACAAATAATATTATTTTAGTAAAAATTTGGTTGATAGTTCTTGAAGTAATACAAATAATATTATTTTAATAATATTTGGTTGATAGTTCTTGAAGTAATACAAATAATATTATTTTTAATAAAAATTTGGTTCAATCTAATTGAATCGAGTTGAACCGATTAAATCATGACTCAGTTGGCCAATCGAAATCATCACTTCAATTTTAAAAATATTGCTTTTTTGCAATGAGAGATAGAGAGAGTTGATGTCTTTTTCCCCTATTTAAATTAAACATGTAATTAGCAACATCAAATGAAAATTGAGGCTAATGAGTGTGTAAATAGAACTTTGTGTCGTTTTCTTCTCTAATGTCTTTAGCCAATTGTTACAATCAGAACCAGTTTAGAATCATTGTTTATTTTAGCTAATTTCTCTCGGATGACGTGACATTCCACAAAATATTGAGGATGAACCAAAGAATAAAAACATATTTATTTATTTATTAACTCAATCATACAATTGTAAAAGTTAAATCAGCTCCTTGTTTGTTGATTAAAATAGTAACATATATTGATGGTTTAATTAAAATATTAAATTCACCAAAATAAATAATGATCGTCATTAACCAAATCACTAATCAATTAAGTTTTATGTTAATTTTCATCAAAAAAATATATCAAATATTTTATTTGTTAAATATGTTAATAATTATTATAAATAATATTTATGATTTGATATTTCTTATTCTTCATAAAGAATGTTACATTTCAAAATAGATTTTTTAAAAAAAAAGCTATTGTAATTCTTTTATTCAACTTAACCTTTATCTTCCTTGAAAAAGTATTTTTGACTTTTCTTTCTTTCAAACACACGTTTAGAACTAATTATCAAATCAAAGTTTTAAATCACATAATTATATTCAGTTCCATCTAAATATAATCAAAACTAATTCATCAGTTCAACTATTGAAAAAAAATAGAAAAAAAAAACCATGATCAGGTTCTCTATGCTGACTATCTTGTCCAATTTTAAGTTCACACAAATTTTAGATATTAAAAATATCCAATCTTCACTTTAGTTAATGAATATTTTTTTCTTAAGAGTGTACAAAATGACCTAAATTTATCTTTCTAAAAAGGACTGTGGTAAGTATATGTTTGAAAGACATGTTCTTATTAATAAACTTATAAATAAAATAAATAAGCAAAAATCTCATCTTATATATATATATATACACATACATACATACATATATGTATATATATATATTAAAAAATATAAGCTATTTGGTCAAACATGATTATTGCAATTCACTTATCTTGACCGATATTTTTCACCAAATAACAAAAAAAATGAAACAATGGAAATAATATTTGATATTATCTTTCTCAAATCAAACTAACTAGGATTAATTTTATATGGATTAGGAACTATTAGTGGCGGGCATAGTTGTTTACTAATATTTTATATCATATAAAATAGACTATATACATATTTATATGTGGGATTTGGGACTTATTAATGACAGGCATAGTTGTTATGAATTGGAAAAATGTGGATATAAATGATTTTGTTTACTTAAGATGTTTTCCTTTAGACACTTTACATGTGTTGAAATGATTTTTCTAGGCAACATGTATTTGTCATTTTTGTCATTACCTAAAAAACTATTTATACACCACCATTCAACTCAGATGAATAAAAATATGCTGCATGATTGCATCTTCCTGTTTCCTTGTATATATATGTGATCAGTTTGCGTGATATTAAGAATGAACCATATAAATGTGGACCCCATTTGAAAAAAAATTATAAGTGCGTGCGGGCTTTATTTGTAAATATTGTTTTATACTATTAATTTGCGAGTCATCTATTTTTATAATTTATATAATAATTTTATATAATTTAATATTCTTCTATTACATTTTGTGAACACTTATTTGATATATTTCATGATTTAATGCTTAGTTTATGTTTACTCATAATATTAAATATTTTTATAATAACTTTTGTTTATGATTAAATTTTAAAACTCTTATTTTATTAAGGTATGTGTCAGAAAAAATATGTTCATTTTTTTAAAAATAGTTTTAGGGTGACTTTTATTTTGTTTAATTTGACACGAAAAATAATATTTTTTTAAAACAAATAATTAAATCAAACCAAATCACTTTTACTGTTTTAGATAAATATATTGCATTTATTTATTAGAAAATCTTTTCACGTTTATACTTAAAAATTGTTTATTTATGTTAGTAGTTTATTGATCTATATACCACAGAAGCCAAACAAAAATAGCTTTTTCTACATTTAATTATTAATTTAATATTTGAATTTGGAATTAAATAGATAAGATACAGAAACGAAAAAAGAACATAACAAGAGAACACTAATTTTGTATTATTTTGAATTGTAAACTTTTGGATGTATCATATATATTAGAAAGATACCAAAATTTTAACCAAAACTATTGGAGGGCCTTCGACTCCCAATAAATTAGTATATTTGGTCCTCTAAATTTTGTTGAGTTACATATTTTTTTAGGGTCCAAGGACACACTATTTTTCATAAAATATAGGTAATTTAGGATCAAATGATAAATTATTTTTCCTTGTTTAAAGAGATATCGAGTTTAAAATTTATCGTTTATAAAATCAATTCGCTAAAAATCACGTGCAACTCGAAAATGATATAAATTAATGATATGATAATAAATTTGAATTTTTATCGTATCACTTTCGTGACAATAAAAAAAGTGAACAGTTGCACCACAACTTGGATTATCCTCCGTGTCAAAAAAGTGATTGTGTCTAAATTAAAGGGTTATTTTCATAAACTTTGTCTAAATTATCATAATTTTTTTATTTAACTTTAAATTACGAATTTATTTTTTTATTTTTAAACTATCGTGACTTTTTCACTTTAATCTTCCCGTTCACTTCTGTTATACGTTTTTCGTTATTTTTACTTTTTTTATTTATGAAAAAATTAAATTATCCTCACTTCAAAGAAATATGAAATAACAAATGTAAAACATAAAAAATATCGTTGGAAAAATTAAAGTGGTAAATAAAAAAATTGTCATTTATGAAAAGAATTAAATTACTCTTCCCAAGTTTGTTTTCTTTTTTATATTTATTATTTTATGAATTATGGAGGGGAAGAATAATTTAGTCCTTTCATAAATTGAAGAAATCAAAAGTAATGAAAACATAAAAAAAAAAGTAGACGGAATGAATAAAATAAAAAAATCGTGATAATTTTGAAATTAAAAAAAATAAGTCCACAATTTGATATTAGAAAGAGGTTTATAAAAATAACACTAAATTCAATTAATAATTCATTTCAGGATCATAAAAACATTGCAATAGTTCTTTCAATACTAACAGCCTTTTTTAGAAAAGAAAACAATTAAAAAAAGAGACAATTACGGAGGTTTAGAAAATACCTTTAAAATAAAGAAATATATAAAATTTACTAAATTCATGAGTAGGATGAATCACGTTTTTTTTTCTCTTTTAATATCTATTTTACTTTTTAGGATACCTTCGTTCTAGACTTTTCTGCTGATTCGTTGTCGAGTCAAATCAGCCCGTGAAAGAAGAATAAAATTCGTGCGACAGCGAAACGTGCGCCCCTCTCCGTCGCTCGTGTTGGGGTTCGACAACGACGACTCGAGCGCGCTGCGGAGGTCAAACCAATCTTGACCGTGCTTTAAAGC
Organism: Pontederia crassipes; assembly: GCA_030549335.1. Lineage (NCBI taxonomy): Eukaryota > Viridiplantae > Streptophyta > Magnoliopsida > Commelinales > Pontederiaceae > Pontederia > Pontederia crassipes. The sequence continues at coordinate 47,988,851 of CM060190.1, forward strand.
AAATCTAACGACGCCCGCAAATGACCATTAGATGCGTCAAACCCCCCGAATGATTCGCATTAATTAATGTCTCATTAGTGCACTAATCCAGCAGGCGCCCATGGCGGGAAAGGCCACGTCCGCCCCCACCATGAAACTAAACCGCACCCCACGACCCGCCCAAACGCCGACCACCGCGACAAATGGACGGCTCCGCCAGCCCGCGGCCGCGCGAGTGGCCATCCAAACGTAGACACATCAGCACGGCGCCGTCCCCCGCTCGTGGACACGCGTCGATCGTATGAGCCATCCGCCTGCCGTGGGGCCTACGGACATGCACAGCTGGCCCCGTTAGTGGAGGCTCCAAATCCTGGATATGTTTTTAACTTTTGTTTTTATGAAAAAAAAAATCAGAATCGTTAGATGGATCCGAGTGGCTTCATTTTTTTTGGTGTCCGATGGTATCTTGTAAAAGCTCAGAGATCACTACTAAGCTAATTAAAACTTTTGTATTTTTACGTTTTGGTACGTTGTGCCCGAGGTTTTAATGGCAAGTTGGCAACATACTATGTGCATGAACATGGATTGGAAAACCATATGGTTTTTTCAGTATCTTTTGCTTCAAAATTACAGGCTTTGGAATCTGATGCCTGACAAGTGATGGAAAAGGTCTTAGCCAAAAAAAAATCTATTGGCTGCATGCATATGGGATCATAAAATACGGTAATACCACGGAGAGCTTGAACCCTACTGTGGAACAAGGCCCCATTTCTGGTCCCATGCATGCATAGTTCTTGGTCATGGCCTCTCAATTTGGGTCCAATCTCGTAGTCTTTGTGTGCAATGTATAGCCTGTGAGGCTTCCATGCAGATTGGAGAATCCACATATAATTTTGCACCTGCTTACTTAGTTACAACCATAAAAAAAAACATAATGTTGGATTTGAAACTTTGAAGTGCATATTTCCACCTTACAGGTACGAGGCTAATTGCTATGATTACTTAATGTACATAAGGCTAAACTTAGCCTAAAGTACAACTTATCACACCCCATGATACAAAAATCCAGGAGGGCAACACAGAAGCACCAAATTGGTCACTTCCATTCCTCTCTCTCTCTCCCCTCCCCCTATATATATAGCAGTCCAAAGCCAATCTCCAAGGTTGCCAAACTGCACTCAGTTATAAGTTATAGCACAAGTACACAAGCCATGTTGTCTTCCACTCTCCATGGCTGCTTCCAGACGCGAATCCAACAGGTCACTTCCAGGAAGCTATTGGTCCACTCCGATGTTCTTCTCTTCAACCAGCAGCACAGTGCCGCGGGAGCGTCTACCCCGGCGGCCGCTCCCTTAGCGGCCTCGTCGACCATCGAGTTCAGCTCCCTCTACGCCGACGTGATTATGATCCTGGCGGCCCTCCTCTGCGCCCTCGTCTGCGTGCTCATCGTGAACGCTGTCGTCCGGTGCGTGTGCGTCGTCGCCGGCGGCGGGCGCGCGTGGTTGGAGCTGGCCGCGGACGGCAGCCGCGACCACCCATGCGCGTCGGAGTGTCATGCCAGCGCCCGGGTCGGGAGGAAGCGGGCGGTGCGGTCCCTGCCGTGCTTCGCGTACTCGCCGGGTGCCCAGGGGGTCTTCCTGCGCAGCGGGACCGAGTGCGTCATATGCCTGTCCGAGTTCGCGCCCGGGCAGCGCGTCCGCGTGCTGCCCAAGTGCGGCCACGGGTTCCACGTCCGGTGCATCGACCGATGGCTCGCTTCGCAGTCCTCGTGCCCGACGTGCCGGCAGTGCCTGTTTGGGAACGAGGAGGAGGAAACCGGCCGGCCGGCCGAGCCCGGCGACGTCTCCGTACGCGTGATGGATGAGTTCAGGGAAGAGTACCAGTAGCTCGTGCGCAGAGGTGTGTCTTGATTTGTACAGTTACACACAAGAACCTGGAGATGCGTGGATGGCGTTGCGATATTTTCTTCTTTTTTTGCTGTAAACAGTGAGTTATATTGGGGTGCTTTTGTGGGGAAATAAAAATAAAAAGATAGAACATTCCATCCAGGATAGACTTGGCATAAAATCTGTAGATGGTAGGAACATCATAATTTGAAGCTAATGTCAAATTTATATCAGATTCAGAAAACAAGATTGATTGAAAATTTGAAACAAATTAAAATATTTAGCAATGCAACAGAAGTTGGTCTATATTTTTTGTTGAGATACTCTAGTTAGTTGCTCCATGTTTGACTCAGCTTCACAATTCATATTAATAAGGTGCCATTTTTTAAATATAAAAAAACTAGTAGCTCTAGAGCAGCTCGATGAGTAATCCAAGAATCATGAACAAATCAAACTTTTTGAAACCTGAATGGTGATACAAAAAAGTGAAGGCTCAAATATACATGAGTTCAGAGTGTTGCACCTGAAAGAGTCACTTCAACTGATGAAACATCTCAGGCTCTCAGAGTACATTAATAAATGTTCGATGAAGTTTGTTAAAACTATGTGTGGGATAACTTAAGATTCCAAGTTATCAAAACCACCATCTAATTATCAATAAAATAAGGCATAAAAAAGGAAAGGAATTTGTGTATATATATTGAGCCTGTAATGCTATCAATTCCATGGTTGTAGTTTGATATGGTATATTCTTCCAGCTCCTTACCACCCCTGAAACACCTTGAATCCATTGTTCAATCTTAAAATCAATGCTTACTAGGCCCCAACAAAGCAAGCTCTGAAATTATTTATTTGAGATCTCAATCTCCTGCACGTTTGGAGGATTCTCAATGTTAACTTCTTATGATTTTGAGTTATCAATTGTATCTTATCATTTCTATTTCCTTTCACATTAAAAAGAAATAATTCTGTCTAGTTCGATTACTAAGAAACTTGCAAGGAACCCAGAAAATATATTAGGAGAACCAAAATATTAGAAAAAGATTTGTAAGTCATTTAACTATTACAAAATTCACTAGTCACCTCTTCCTAGGTTTTAATGCAAATTCAACTCTAAGATAATATTCAAGGATTCTGGTAGTTTGACTATATGTGGAAACCTTTCCAAAATATTAATCTTTTTTAAATAATTGCATCCACTACAATATCATCACGTTTACCTATACTAAAAAATTGTTAATAATGTGATTTGCCTATAACAATATATATTTAAGGGAGGTTAGATAATACATAAGTTTATTGAACAAAGAAGCACGAAATATCAAGTTAATCGCCTGTGCTAGTGAAAAAAAAAGGTCAAAATTTCAATTTAAAAAGTAATTTCTGAGTGAAAATCTAACCGCTTGCAGGGCCATTCGATGAGAACACCACCAAGATGTATGCAATAGAACAATATAAATTAGAAAATATATTTTGTCAATTAGCACTAATTTAGTAAATTACAATATGAAATGTGAGATATTCTGCGCATGCGAAGTCCACGCCTCGTGGTATATCATTCCCCTAACAGGAGCCAAATTGTTTTATGGTGGTTGCATTTGACAAGTTTGAATTTTGTCATGCCCCTGAGGGAATTGTATTATGCATGCCATGCCACTACAAGAACCACATGGAGCATAGAAAGGAGGCCTGCAATAATTCAGTGGAAATCAGCCGAATCATGCATGCCAATGGTTTCCCTGCCACCTCCAGCATCAAACCAATTGGCAAACAAGGAAGGCACTGTGCAAGTGCTCACCCACTACAACACTTTGTTGCTTCCTCTTCTTCTAATCTTCTCAACAACAAAAGCCACATACTTTGCTAATTGATGTCCACTCAGTGGAGTATATAATACACGCCAACAGTTGTGTACACTATAACAAATAATTTGTGAGTGATAGGAGACAACCAAGTGCATGTTCACCATGTTCAGCTTCCCCAATGGAGCAATGAATCTTGAAAGAGGAATAGAATGTGAAAGAAACATTCAAAAGGTATGAGTGGACCAACTGATGTGGATTGCAGGGAGATTATGTTCCATTCTTCCGACTTCAAGCATTCAAGATCAAATTTAACAAAGGAATATTTGGTGCAACTGTAACCTGACCCCACTTGAATGGACATGCAATGAGCAATCCCATCCGAAGGTAAAAAAGAAATCTAGCTACCAAGTGTCAAGTGCCTTAACTTTAGGAAATGTCTAAAGGTGGTTGAACTTTTCAATAGTGTTTATAGTGGTAAGAGAGTTTTACATTAGCGTTCAATATCCTAAAAAAGAAATAACAAGTGGGAAGGGTAAAATTCATAGCCGACATATCAGTAATGCAGTAGTAGGCCAATTCTAACCTAATCTCTTGTTTGACTTGCTCACACAACATTAACTTTAGAGGCTGCTCTCCTGAAATTAAAAGGAAAACTAAACGTTAAAGTGGGCTAATTAACAATGGATACGTCATATTAATCCTTATTAATATTTTTAAATTGCTTCAAATTAATAGTACATATAATATGAATGTAAGTTAAAGTGAAGTGATAAGCACCGCTTAAATAAAACTCAAACTTGATTCTCGCCAAAAAAAATTCACTAAAAGGATCTCACCGTTTATAACAATAAGTACGTAAGATTCGGATAATTACTCGAGCTATCCGATTACTTTTGGATTGATGCAACGAAAGAATTACATTAATTAATCTATTTTAATTATGATTATTATTCGACGTGAAAATATCAAATAGTCCTTGTGCCATTCTTTTAGAAGTGTAGTGGCATGAACTTAATTAATTGCAGCCACCTTTCTCTTACATTTTTATCCTTTACTTTATAGACTCTGGAAGTTATCTGCCACCTGTAACTCACGAAACAACAATAATGGTTGAGATCTTAGTACACATACTGATCAACAAAATATCTGGAGGACACTACATGAAGAATTTACAATGGCTCATATGAAGAATTTTGTGGCAACGAAGAAACATCTTCAATAATTGTGAAGGATATATAAAGAAACCATCAGAAATATGAATATCTCAAGGGTGATTGGCAACGTCCTCAAAACACACTTCGCCACTTAGCATGATACAATTCAAGAGACATTACAAGTCACCGTGGATATGATTAAAAAGAAGACTTTGATTGAAGAGAAAATAATCATCATAATGAGAGTAATAAAGATAAAATGTAATCAAGACTAGTAAGAGAATCATCATTGAGTACTGAGCATCTAATACATCATTTTAATTATCATGAAAAAAACTAAGACATAAGTAAAAATACTCATGTTACTTATGAGTTGTCATCAAGAGCTTGATCAATCATCGTTAACCATCATGATCATTCAAACTTGCGCCAACACATATGAAGATGCATGAAAAATAAATCTTCCTATGAGTTTTGTAGTTTAGTATGTAAATAAGATAAAAAATATCATAAAGATCATGATAATAGATACAAAGGTAAATTATAGAAATATCATCATCATATAAGAACATCACCATAAAAGAAAAAAAAAGTAGCATGATCATATATGGATATGAGTAATCATGAAAGATCGCATATTAATAAAATATTAGGAAAAACATAATAAATTATCATAAGATGGTAAATCCAATCATAATCGTCATAATGAGAAATGTTTTCATTATTAATATGCTTTGATCATCTTGTTCTTCTTCATCTTATAACTTCATATTTGACTTATAGTGAGGGATCTTTCAACCCATGGAAAAGTATGTTGTAACTCCAACGAAATAATGGGAGGAGTAAACTCACTCTCAGTTAACCGTCGTCAGCCCATAATCATAAGAGCTCTCCATGTATATTTTACATTTTTCTTACAACTTTTAATTGATCTTACTAGAGCATCATAGATAATGATAGGAACATAATAAGAAATGTCATAAGATCATAAATCATTGGAGATCATCATCAGACATCATCTTTAAAATTATAGGAGACTTTAAATCAAGGATTAGAAGGACATTATCCGTGTAATCGTATATATGAATGGATCAAGATAGAATCATCTTAAGGAGAGTCAAAGATCATATGAACATCATAAAAACATCAATGCACCATTATGTAACATCATTGTTATAATCATAGAACACTTTAGATCAAGAAGTCATAAGATAATGAGATCACAATTATAATCATGGATCATAGTATACATCATCATAATAGTCAAATGCGATTTAAATAGGAGCCACAAGATAAAATCATGTAGCATGACCATTATAATCATCATCGTAACATAGATAACTAAGGACATAGCTCAGAGGTCAACATAGACTAAAACATCTTGATGGGTCAGAACCTGAGCCGAGTATACATAGAACCTGTACCCAGTCCGAAAGTCGTCATCTTGGTAAAAATCAGAAGGAACTTGGCGGGGTCAAGGTCATACCTGGGCCAAGTTTATGCATCAATCCAATCAGGCAAAGGGGCATGACTTGAGCTTCTTTGAGGTGGAATCCAGGACGGATCATCATCAACTCGAGTCGAGTTCATCATAAACTAGAGCTCAGGATCTCTGACCATGGAGAAGCCGAGCCAAGTTACAGAGAACTCGGTCCAGACCGGCCAATCCAGACCAAGTTATACACAACTCGTGGCGAGTTCGATCTTTTGAAAAATGATCTGATTGTGCACTGATTTTTTAGTCATCTTTTCGTTGGTTGCTGGTAGCCTACATCATCATATAATGTTTAATTACGATCTAGGAGTAGTCCAAAACCATCAACATCATGCTTCAAGTCAAATAACAAGATCCTACCGACGAAATTATCCCTACTTACATACTTTGTAAATTTCATGTCACACCTCTCTTCCTTTTCCACATTCTCTTTTTTTTCCTCTCCCGCTGATTCCTATTCCTCTTCCTCAGGTCACCGCCCTGGTATTCCTATGCACCATCCATGTCCTACAGTTGTCGGCGTCGACAAGTTCACGAGGGATAAAGAACGAGAGAGTCAAGAAACATCACACAAAAAATGACTAGGATCGACAACATGATTATGACCAGAGTCAAATTTGTTTTCTTCTTATATTCATATTTGTTCCTGATTTAATCTTTTCTCTTTTCCTCTTTTTTACTCGTCTAGCCTAAGCATTACAGAGTTACTCTTCAAGTCTAAAATTATGGATTCAGAAAAAGTGAAATTCGGTCTAGGATTCATTTTCATCAAGACCTAGCTTTAAAATGAGTTATTGAACCTATGAAATAATTGTCTTTAATTAGATCGGTCAAACCTGATAAAAATTTGGGTTCCATCATCGAACATGATGATTTACTCGGACTAGTCTAACAAATTCCCACTTCTAATGAACTGAGGGAATAAGATTCAATTGTTGTACAATTTGAACACCATCGACTCGATCAATCATTGTATACGCTATGTGAAAGTGATTGCAACTAAATTTTTTTATTTACTCTAATTATGTTATTATCAAGTCACTTTTTTTTACCATAGTTGAATGTTGAAATAAAAATAATTCATCCTGTACTGAAAAAAAGTGTTATCATATTTATTTGTTTAAATTTTTAGCACCTTGTACTAAATAAATATTAATAATTAAGCTAATGAATTATGAGTTTATATATTAATTTATATATTCAAGATCAAAGTAAAAAATATTTGAACAATATTATTTTATTTATTAAATTTGTTAATAATATATTATAATTTAATATATATAATTTATAAGGTTATTTTCTTAAACCACCTCTAAACTATCATGATTTTCTATATCTAACTTTAAACTACGAACTTCATTTTTTGGGTCCCTAAACTATCACGATTTTTTCAGTTTGATCATTCCATCCAGTTTCGTTGAATTCTCGATTATTTCTCATTTTTCGTATTTATGAAAAGACCATTATACCCATGCCTTAAGTATTAGTCTATTTTTGCATAAAATAATATATAATGATAGATATAAAAAATTTAAAAAATAAAAAGCACGGAGGACGATGCCCCCCCCCCCCCCCGCGACGATGAGGACGCAGCAACCACCCTTCTTTCCTTGTGCACGCTGGCGCAGAGGGGGGCAACCCCCAACCCCCTTTTGTGTCGATGAGGATGCAGAGGGGGATGACGACCCCACCCCCTCCCCTCTTTCCTTGTGCCGACATGCGTAGGTAAAGAGTGAAAGGGGAGGACGTCGCCCCTCCTCTGCATCGACGACAATGCAAAGGGAGGGTGGCGACCTTGACGACGCACAGGGGGACGGCAAACAACACCCCCTCCTCCTCCCCCCCTCCCCCTCCCGGCTCTGGCAACACGGAGCAGGGGGCGGCACCTAGTAAGAGATTCACTCGTATTATGAAAGTGATTGCTACTAAATTTCTTTTTTTTACTCTAATTATGTTATTATCATGGTCACATTTTTTTACCATATTTGAATGTTGAAATAAAAATAATTCATCCTGCACTGAAAAAAAGTGTTATAATATTTATTTGTTTAAATTTTTAGCACCTTGTACTAAATAGATATTAATAATTAAGCTAATGAATTATGAGTTTATATATTAAAGATCAAAGTAAAAAATATTTGAACAATATTATTTTATTTATTAAATTTGTTAGTAATATATTATACTTTAATATATATAATTTATAGGGTTATTTCCTCAAACCACTTCTAAACTATTACGATTTTTAAATCTAACCTCAAATTACGAACTTCATTTTTTTTGGTCCCTAAACTATCACATTTTTTTCAATTTGATCATTTCCTCCAATTTCGATAACTTCTCGATTATCTTTAATAATTTGCATTTATGAAAAGTCAATTATATCCTTGCCTTATTTCCCTATGCCGGCTTGCGTAGGGAAAGAGCGAAAGCGGGGTCCTCCCCTTCCCCCCCCCCCCCCCCCCATCCCCCAACTCTCATCGAATAATTTGATGAATTTTATTATATTCGTCATAAATTTTTATTAACGACGAGTAAGTTTAGTCGAGAATTTATCACTAATTAAGTAATTGTTTACAACGGACTTTAAAGAATGTTCGATAAAAAAAAATTCGTCCCAAATTTCAAAAAAAAATAATGAGGACATTAATTCAAGACAAAATAAAAGGTAGCATTTCTTATTTTTCTCTTATTAATTTATTGAGTCAAACCCTTGCTCTTTCTTCAGTAACAATGAAAGGTTTATGCACCTAAATATAAAATAATAATAATAATAAGAAGGGCTCGATCTTTATGTGAATAAATCATTTACTGACAATGAAACATAATTCTAATCATCAATAATTTAAAATTGAGCTTGTAGTGTGCTATTAAAACTATTAATTATTGCACCATTTTAGTTGATTAGGATTAGATTTCAATGAACACTTGGAACAGAGAAGCTTCAAGAAGAGCCTATCAGAATTTTTACTGATATTGTTAATTTATTTTGAAATAGATAATTTGATTAAACTCGAGTTAACCATGGATATGTAGTATTTAATTAGACTATACCTTTTATGTGAACCAAAGGATGCATTTAGGGTTATTTGAAATAGAACAGTGGTTTCTTCTAAATTTTTAGTGCATAGTTAAATTGACATATTAGTTCAAATTATATTTGATTAGAGTTGAATTTGATGATGAGGAATAAGATGATTGTTGTGATAGGAAAAAGTAGATGTGATGGATGAATTTTTTATGAGTTTTGAATTAAAAATTATTATTATTATTATGAAGTATAATTTTATGATTAATTAAAATAAAATTATAAAAAAAATTTATGGGAAAAACTTTGTTTAAAAAATATTATTTAAATATAAAAAACATTTTTTAAATTAATTATATTTAATGAAATATTAAATTTTTTTAAATGAAATAATAAGTAATAAATATTATTATATTAATTTCTTATTAAAATTATTTTATATTTATTAAATAATTTATTTTATAAAAGATATGGTGTGAGAGAAAAGAAAAAAGAAAAAAGAAAAAAGAAAAAGAATTTTGAAAAAAAAGAAGACACCACGTTAAAATAAAAAAATTCTCGGTTCCAACAAAAAGGGTGGAACCGGGCACCACATTTATTCTCACCCTGAAATTAGTTCCGGACAGTATTTGATGGAACCGGGTGGAATAAGAGCGTGATTCTCGTCCAGTTCCGCAAACGAATGCAAATAATGGGTGAAAATGTAATTAGATAAATTAGAAGAAAGAAAAGTTCAGGTGAATTAAGGTGAAAATTGGGCTGGTCAGAATAGGATTAAAAACAATGGGCCTATAAAAATGTTAGCATTACGTGAGTGGCCTGGTGAACATATTTGAAGGCATGACGAGGCCGCTATGAGTTTCTTTTTTCTTTTAAATTGTTCATTTTTTCTTGCTTTTGGTATATCATTTTAATTATGGACAAGAAAATTAAACTTTGAGAAAAAAATAATATAGATCCGGAAATAATGTGGAGCAATGGCCCTTTTCTTGCCCATTGAGAACAATAATTAACTGATAATAACTTGTTTGAGTCGGAGAGATATAGTAAAATAGTGTGTTTTCACTACTGATAAGGAACCATGGAACTTAAAATTTAGTCCTTTCCTAAGGACACTACAATTGGCCAATAAAGTTTTAGCATGTCTCTTTTTTTTTTCAAAAGTGTTGTGAGATTTTGTGTTTATATCATAAACTAGAATATTCTAACAATCTATGCAAAGTCAATATAGATTGTTACTATTGGAGATTTTTAGGTAGGAAGAAAATTTCTTGTGTTGTCTAACATATTTCAACAAACGTAAATTAGCATAGGTACCTAGAATGTTATGCATGCATCATAATTTTCTTTGCAAGTCATGACATGTGTTACCTATATAGAGAGATGCACGCTCTCATTTTGAAGTGAGAAAAGCCAACATTAGCATGGTGAAAGGTGAGGTGAGGTGAGGTCAAGTGCATTAGTTATCATGCATAATGAGATGAAAGTGTAGTACATCAGATGTTTTACTTTTTCTTTATATATATCAAATGCCATTTTATTAGTTGATTTTTATTTAATCAAAATCTCTACGAAACAACATTCTTAAAAAGCGTCTTCCTGTTTTGACATGATATTGGGGAATCTCATTGCTATTACTCAAACAAGCATGAAACGTATGCTTGCATATTCGTCAAAAAATGGATTTTTGTTCAAGAATGAAATCTTATTGGAACTGTCCATATTCGGTTCATCCTTCGGAACCATATCACATCCCGGATCTGATGAAATAGGATGAATTGAGACGGTATTTTGTAAATACGTAATTATCTTGAATATATCAACCATTTCTTTATTTTTCGACCAGAAGTGATTTGGATCATTCAAGAATCGAAGTCGATTTGCTTTATAAAAAGAAGATATCAATGAACTTCTGATTTCGTTGAAATTGTTTGTTTGGAAATTTCCCGAAATTGTATCTATGCAAATTGAGATAAGATACAAGGATTCTTATTCGGATCCATTTGTAAAAGAGTAAAGTGAATGAGAAAGGTAGTGAATTTTGTGTGAACAAAAAAAGAATAAATACTTTATTCTCTTTAATTGCTCCACATGGATTGTGAACTAAATTTAGCACATCTAGATTGCGAATAGTTCTTCGTGAATTCGAGTGTGTTTAAAAAGAGCGAAACGATTAAGAACTAGAGAGTTGATGGGATAGAAAAAATATAATGAATTAATTTTTAGTAAATATTTAATAAAAAATAAGTATTATAAATATAAAGTATAATTTTATTATTAATAAAAATAAAAGTATAAATATTTTTTTATGAAAAAAATGTTGTTAAAAAATATTATTTAAATATAAAATTATTTTTAATAAAATATATTGAATAAAATATTAATTTTTTTATAAAATAAAAAGTAATAAATAATGTTATATGAATTATTTATTATAGTTTTTTATATTTAATAAATAATTTATTTTATATAAGTAAGATAAAAAAAAGTGGCAAAAATATGGCCGTGTTCCACCTTGAGTATTAGACCATCGTGTTTGGGAATAGAACCAACTCATGATTCCAGCTTAGTTCCATTACCTTTTAATTTAAGCTTAAACTTTTTAAAGTATTCATAACACATTTATTTTAAGTCTAAATTTTTAGGATTCTTATTAGCGCATTTACTTTAATATCAATCTAATGGCCTAAACATTTAGAATAATTAGTAGCACATTTAATTTAACGTCACCGGAATGGCTTAAACATTTGTAATAATTAGTAGCATATCACATTTTAGAATAGGGTCTAGGGATCCCAAATTTAAACTTTGAAATAACTCTAATTGAGAAAAAGAAGAAGAAGAAGTCCTTCCCTCGGTCATTGATCATGATGGGTTGGCCACTTCAAAGTTGTCAAATGATTCAACTCCTTCCATTGATAAAATATAAAAATTTATCCCCATCAGATGATAGAGAGAAAATTATATTAGTTAGCACACTTTGACTAAAAATGGATGTATGCACATCACACTTATTGAATTATGCATTATGTGTGCATTACTATATTGTGCACAACGCTAATGAAGGAAGAATTCAATTATAAACCAGAAATGTCCTCCTCTCTTTGTTTATGTCATGCAAATTGAGTAGCCCATTAATTAAACGTGCATTTGTGATGGGGGTGGCATATTAAATATCTCCTCACAGGATCCAAATAATTGAAAGAGTTTTCTACTTTATACAGCTAGCAAAAAAAATTTTTTTTGTTGGTGCTTAGCTTTGAAGGCTATTCCATCTATACAACTTGTCCTTGCCCTAAAAGAAGAACCCTATGCTTCTAAGGCAAATATCCCCTTTTCACAGGTCTTTAATTTTTCATGGGAGATTGATTGGCTCCTAAGCTATATGCCACAAAAAAAAATAATAATAATAATAATTTCTTCAAGCGAAGGGCAAATTTGTTTAGGTGTGTGAACCAAATAAATAATTTAATTTCATATCCATCTCTTTAACTCCATTGCAACGTTGAATTATGATTTTGTTTAGCTCGATTTGTTTGGTGTCTTTTTTTTTCAGAGTGGAAAAGTACTCCTATTTGATTCAAGATAGCGATAAGGAAATAAATATAGGACAAATTTATTTAGAAATTAACATTAGTCCGCTGTTTTTCTTTAATAGATCCAGAGATCGTCGCATTGCACTTTTTTTGGCACTGTGCAATTACTTTTTTATAAGTCCCATTCTCATCTAGCAAAAATTATAAAAAAATATTTTAATTTTAAAGCCAGGGTGTCATGATGGCTGTTGCCTTCTTTAGTTTTCTTAATCTACTTTTGATCTTTCTTTTTTTTTTTAATTCTAACTCCTGGGACACTAACAATTATGCACCCATATCTACTTTTGAATTTTGGTGTGACAACAATTTGACATTTATATATATTTTTTACTTTAATTCCATTAAGCTCTGTTTAATTATTTATGTTCAATGCTAATAGAAAAATCTTTATGATTATTGGCGATAATTGATTAATCATGTTATTACACCTTTTAACCACTCATAATCAAAATAAATCAAATCAAATGCTTTTTGGGATATCAATTATTCTCTGTTTTAATCATGCAAAACTATAAATAGTTTACAAATAATGTTTTAGTTGTTATGGACTATTTTAAAGAATAAATGTTGGTTTGACTTAGTTGATATAAAATAATTGATAAGTATAATTGAAGTTTAATTTGAAAAATAAGTAGTTACACGTTTGGTAATAAAAAATTTAAAGTTATTATTATAATCAAATGACAAATGTTTTTTAATATTATAATAAATGAAATATGTGCAGAAAAAATATATATTTTAAATATAAAATAGTACATTTATTAATTAATTGATCAGTTTTTTTACTTTAATTTACACCTTCCATTAAACTCTGTTTAATTATTTTTATGTTCAATGCTAATGGAAAATCTATAATACATGATTATTGGCGATAATTGATTAATCATGTTATTACACCTTTTAACAACTCGAATATCATAAAAAAAATAAATAAAATCAAATGATTATTGGGAAATGAATTATTCTCAGTTTTAATCACGCACTTCTCTTCGCTCGAGTTAGTTAAATGCTAATAATGTTAAATCTTATTATATACACTAGAAACAAAGTTAAAAGTAAATTAAAAATAGTTTACATATAACATTCTATGGACTATTTTAGTGACTAATTATGAATCATAAATTTTCTTGCACAAATTGTAGTGTACAATTACATTCAGTAACGAAGTTAACCTTAAAATTTAGGAGAGACCAACTGTAATGTAATTGCCTTAAAAAAAGGGGGAAATTCAAAACGAAGGTTCGGCAAGGGAGGCGTCGCCTCCCCTGGCCTTCCACCCTTCGTCTCTGGCCGACCAAGGGTCGGCCAGGGCGTATAAGAAGGGGGGGAGGGACGTAGTGGCGTCCTCTTGGAACCCTCGTCCTCTTCCACTCTCCTCCGTCTTTCTTGCATTCGACGATCGGCGATTCCGAGCGACAGGAACAGAGGCGACCGACACACGTCACCGATCGACACCCCTCGACGCACCTCGAACCTCCGTTGCGCACGCAAGGACCAGGCGACCCTCTTCAACAGTAGAGGACCGCTGGAGATCGATCGGATTTCGCGCAGTTCACCGGCAAACTCTTTTCGAACGAAAATAAGGTACCCGAAGCGTTTAAATCCCTAAACGATGAATTAGAGATTGATGAATGCGTATGATAGGTTTAATATGATCTTGAAGTTATTTCCTACCTATTTTGTATTCATATCGGCATCAATTGATGGCTGGAAGGCCGCCGGAATCCATGGAGAAATCCGGCGGCCCTATTTTATCACAACGATTGGTCGACCGATTCTAGAGACCGGTTGACCGGTCTACACACAGAACCCACACAAATCTTTCGTCATCGGCCGACTGGCCCCACCACGATGGTCGACCGATCAGTACATGGACAAATAGATGACATCTTATGATCGGTCAACCGGTCCTAGAGAACGGTCGACCGATCCGATGCGCAGTGCGCATCTCCATAGCCTGACGACCGATCGACCGACACCCTGGACGGTCGACCGATTCGTAGGTGTGACACCCGAGAACTCGGTCGACCGATTCCAGAGAACCGGTTGATCGACACCAGAGGACGGTCGACCGATCCATCTGGAGTGGTCGATCGGTCCGCCAGAGATTCATTGATCACACTTAATTGGGTTGATCCACCCCTAATCAAATTACGACTCTGACTAGTTCACCTATACTGGCTGAGTTTCATTGTACAAAGATCAACTTCCAGTGGATCCTAAATCATAGTTTTCACAGTAACGAAAGATAATCAAAGTCAAGGATAAAGACATGTGATTGCTATGTGCCGCCCCAAAATTAAAGAAAAGATCAGAGATTTATAGTAGAAAAGGGATAGGTAGTTAGCTGAGGGAACAACGACGCTACTATCTTAAATGACCCATATTCCTGATATTTCAGGTTTCTCCCACCTGTATCTCGAATGAAGGGTGATGCTAAAGGACATACCCCTTCCCTTAAAGATTAAAGTATTATGCCGGAGGGACATGTAGCTAGCTGAGGAGACAGTGAACCTATAGGTCTTGTAATCGACCACTGTTCCTGAACTGTAGGAATTCTTTCCCCTACCTTTCCGAACTGGGTGATGTTGTAACACCCACCTCTTTCTCTTATGGGCTTTCTGGCATCAAAGAATCAGAGAGACACATCTGGCTTCCCAACCTAATAAAGTCGAGCTCCATAGGACAACCAACTCTAAGGATATTCTACTAATGTAAAAGTCGTAATGCAACTCACAATAAAGCAAAGCAAAGCAGAATATTATAAAGCATAGCAGAGATAAAGTAAAAGTATAATAAAGACATTGTAAAGCAAAGTCAAAGTAAAGCAAAGGTAAATCATCGATATAATAAAGATTTATACATGAACAGAGTACTGATATGAATAAAGATTTATACATTCCTTTCATCGATCCTTATTTCATCATTTACTGCTTGTGTACTGGGCATTCTTTGCTCATGGGTATTTTATTCTCCTGCAATGAGATTTTATTGGAGAATGCCAATTGGAGGGCGCAGAGCTTGGAGAATGCTGCACATGACTGATTTGTCTACTCCGAGCTTTTATTGCATTTATGTTTAAAATATCTTATGTTCAGAGACATCATGTTTGGTTTCCGCATATAGAACTTCAGACAAGTTTTATTATATTTCTGCATAATTTTCTATATCGTAAGACACCATGAACTTCCGCATACTATCTATAATATGAATCACCATAGACTTTCGCATATTTTCTATAACACGAGACATTGTGAAATTCTGCATTCAATTTATTATCACGGTATTTCGACTACTCTTTCATATTTAAGTCCTATAATATGTTTATTATTATTTTTATTAGTGTCACGTAAGTCGTTTTATTGAATGGTCAAGGTCAGTAGAGCAATAGATAGTGTAGCGCCCCCGGGATCAATCCGATCGCCTACGTGGCGGGATGTGCGATTTTGGGGGTGTTACACCAACATGTATATAAATGTTATATCTTAAAATTTTTTCATACTACTAACATATAGATATACATAAGTTTACAAAATTTTGAAGGGACCAAGGCGCCCCCAGCTCCGTTCTTGTCACATTTCATTTACTAATTAATTTTTTAATCATGTTTTATTCATATCGTTTCCGTCCAAATTCCTAGTAAACATGAACACTGATGGCTCCATAAAAAAATCTAATAATTAATCCTAAATTATGTTCCTGTGTCTCAATCAGAAAACTGAAGACATCTTGGTCGTATCTTATAATGAATTAATGGCATCGAAGATAATGTATAAAAAAATACGTCATTATATAAAATTCTAAGTCCAAGAATGCATGTGGAACTTTTTAACACGACAACACTTTTGTGGCAAAAAAGGTTACTTTCTCCAATAAACAATGCTATCCACATTAAATTAGTTATTTCGAGATGAAAACCGTAACCATTTTTAATTTAATTTTGAGAAATATTTTTTTCCATATGAAATATTATTTAGTGCCATTTATTATATATTATCAATGGAGGGTTAGTTTCACATCCCACGAATTTTTTTTTTCTTGGTGAGCGTTTAAGTCCGGCCAACATAAAATTAATATCGACATAGAAAAAACGATCTACCTATCTGACCAATTAAAAAAATCTATATATATTAACATTGTTAATTTGAATTTTTGATGTAAATATATAAACCATATGAGATAATTGGATGCCAGGGGGCATAAGGACTATGTTATTTTTAAATAATATGTAGATTTTTACATGTCACGTATGGAATTTGTGTGGAAAGCATCACATTGATTAGTTTTCTATTGCAGGAAATATTGTTAATTAATTAATATTACTTAATTAAAAACGATGTGATTATGATGATACATAATAACCATGTTGGCATGTTCGTTGTCCATGGGGGGGGCTCCTCTTACGTGCGCGTGTGCACGCAAATGCCAGCTCGGGTTCGCTCCGTGACCGCACGTTGCTCACCAGCCCCCTCCCGCCAACCTCCACCGAAAGGTCCATCGGACGGTTACTTTTCCGCGGGCCCCACGGATCGGACGGTTTAGATATCATCATCCCCGTCCTTGCCAGGTCATCGCCACCCGTTGCCTTTTTCCGAACCCCTTCGCCACCGGAGAACCGCTACACTGCCCAGAACACCAAACATCTCGAGCGCCCAACAGATATCCTACGTAGACCATTATAAGCCATTCGGCGAAGCCCTACGACTCTCTTACTCCCAATCTCTCTCTCTCTCCTCTCTCTCTCTGTCCTTCGCCTGCAGCGGCGAAGGAAGGGGCGGCAGATCGGGGCGCAGGCCGATTCGCAGCTCACATCTCGTCTCCGTAGGTAAGGGGTCTCCCCGATCCGTGGATCTCTCCGTCTTGTTCATTTCATTCCGCAGATGGCTGCCCGATTTGAAGTCATCCGAGTTCCTTCTTTTCCGTTTGGTTCGGGAACGGTTTGTAGATAGATCGGAATGATCGGACGGTGTTTGACTTGGATTTGAGTGGTTTGGCTAAGATATTTTTTTTGTTAACTTTTTTTTTCTCTCGTCCTTTTGATGGCATCTCCGTGCTATATGTTGGCTGATTTGATGGGTTTCGGTTGGATCTGCGGTCTCATTTTGCGATTTGATCGGAGTGCTTTAGATCTTGTGATTTTTTTTCGCGATCTGTATGTCAAGTGAATATTAGTGTGGTGATCACTTGATTTCTTTGGTTGTAGAGGAGCTCTTTACCTTTTGAGCATCTTTTAGTGGTTAGGAAATTTGTAGCAATATGAGAGTTTATTTGTTCGATCATCACAGTTGACCATAGCCTGAAAAAAATAGCATATCTTAGACGTAATTGAAGTAGGTTTCATATAGGGCTTCTGTCGAATCCATTTGATCTACAAACTTTCTTGTGGAAACTGAATGCGTCTGAACATTAATTTCATAATTTTTTGGTACCTCGTTACTGATGGCATACAAATAACCCGAGTTACTTATGAATTTAAATGCTAATACACGGAGAATGTGGCCTCGTTCAACGTCCCACATGGTTATTGACCAGATCATGCTCTTGATATCTAATCAGCTTTTGATGGTTCTGACTCACCCGTGATCTTCCCGTGGAACATGAATAATTAGAACTATAGTGGCAATGATTTTATTACCGATCTGTAAAAACCAAAAACATTTAAAAATCTGGAACAATATTTAAATACAAGTAGACGTATAATTCTAGAGATCGTCAAATTAGGCTTGGATAAAAGTTACATGCAGTCGCCAGGTAGACATAAGAACATGATTGTCGCAATAAAAATGTAATAAATTACATGATTATACATTCTGAAGCCAATACAATTTCGTGGTTGTTGCAGAACTTAAGAAATGGCCGACAACGAGGATATCCAGCCTCTTGTTGTAGACAATGGTACCGGAATGGTCAAGGTTTGACATCTTACGTTTCAATTTTTTTATAGAGTTATTTTCTCTTTTATTTCTTATCGTAGTCTAAGTCAATATTGCATTCATTTCTGGACTATAGGCTGGATTTGCGGGTGATGATGCTCCTAGGGCAGTCTTCCCAAGTATTGTTGGCAGGCCTCGTCACACAGGTGTGATGGTTGGTATGGGTCAAAAAGATGCATATGTGGGTGATGAAGCCCAGTCCAAGAGGGGTATTTTGACTCTGAAATACCCTATTGAGCACGGCATTGTCAGTAACTGGGATGATATGGAAAAGATCTGGCATCACACCTTTTACAATGAGCTCCGTGTGGCTCCTGAGGAACACCCAGTTTTGCTCACTGAAGCCCCTCTCAATCCCAAGGCAAACAGAGAGAAGATGACCCAGATTATGTTTGAGACGTTCAATGTGCCTGCCATGTATGTTGCAATTCAGGCCGTTCTTTCCTTGTATGCTAGTGGGCGTACTACCGGTATGTATTTTCCTTGTATGCTAGTGGGCGTACTATTGAACTTGTGTTTTTTGTTTTTGTACATGAAGTTTATCTTTTATGTGAATTTTCTACAGGTATCGTGCTTGACTCTGGTGATGGTGTCAGCCATACAGTCCCAATTTATGAGGGATACGCCCTTCCTCATGCTATCCTTCGACTGGACCTTGCTGGCCGTGATCTCACTGATGCCCTGATGAAGATTCTAACAGAAAGAGGGTATTCCTTCACCACTACTGCAGAACGGGAAATTGTAAGAGACATGAAGGAGAAGCTTGCATATGTTGCACTTGATTTTGAACAGGAACTAGAGACTGCTAAGAGCAGTTCTGCTGTTGAAAAGAGCTATGAATTGCCAGATGGTCAGGTTATTACTATTGGAGCTGAGAGATTTAGATGTGCAGAGGTCCTCTTCCAGCCATCTTTGATCGGTATGGAAGCTGCTGGTATTCACGAAACTACGTACAATTCAATTATGAAGTGCGATGTTGATATCAGAAAGGATCTCTATGGTAACATTGTTCTCAGTGGTGGGTCAACCATGTTCCCTGGCATTGCTGATCGTATGAGCAAGGAAATCACTGCACTTGCTCCAAGCAGCATGAAGATCAAGGTGGTTGCACCACCTGAAAGGAAATATTCTGTTTGGATTGGTGGATCCATTCTGGCCTCACTCAGCACCTTCCAACAGGTAAAGATGCTTTGATATTGTACGATGAAATAGCTTAATCCTTTCCATTATGGGCTTTTAATTGTTCACACAATGATCATTTCAGCTATCAAGTAAAATAACCACCTTTTACTAAATGACGATGCTATGTTTTTATCTACTGCAATTTTAATGTTTGAGACCCTTTACATAAAGTGTGATGATTAAACCTTTTGGTGTTCATGGGCCTTGGGTGCAAAATGGCCTTTTGTGGTGGATTATGGGGAAAAACTATAGCTGGGGCTCTCCTCAAAAGAAAAAAAAAAAAGAAACTATAGCTGGGGCATTTAGTGTGTTGTTTTACCCTTGATGTTTCTACACTATTTGACATTGATTTCGTTAATACGTGCAGATGTGGATATCCAAGGGAGAGTATGAAGAATCTGGTCCTGCAATTGTCCACAGGAAGTGCTTCTAGAATCTTGGAATCCTGTGTGTTTTTACCATTTCCCTCGGTCTTTTAAGCAGCATATATATAAATGGTGGCTTTAGTAAGAAGAATGGTGGTGGAATCTGTTTCAAGGTGGTATTTTGTACTATTACCAAACTTCACCTTCAGTGGCTGGAATTAGGCAGAGATTCTGAACTAGAGATCTAAGTGTTCTTGTTCTCTCAGGGAGCCATTTGTTTATGTCAGCTATATAGGGGTTGTTAGTCTGGAAGCCTTTCTTTCCTTGAACTGGTTTGTGGATTTTGAGTTCCAGTTGCTTTGTGTTATGCTGGTTGTTTATTTGTTTATTTTAGTATAATGTACGAGACAGTTATTCTTATCCAGGTTTGCTTCGGGAAACTGGCACTGTATATGCAAAAGATGGGTTAAATGTTGGTGCTGCCTAATCTTTTGGCAGCACCCTCCGGACTAGGAAAGCACATCCGTTCGATCTTGACTGTTTAACTTTTTTTTTTCTTTCGTCGTTCCTTACCTTTTACCTTAATGTTTTTTTCACCTTGCCCCTCCTCCACCCACCCTTCCCCCTGAGATCACAGCCTCGTCCCTTCACCTCATTTCACTCCCACCCTCTCAGATTCATGACTACAGTTAACAATCTTGCCTTCGTCCCCTACCCGTGCTTCCTCGCGATGGCGTCTTCGACCCCATCCAAAGCCAAAAGCCATGTCGACTCACCCTAACACTTTCATCACGACATGTCTCAGTTGGTCAGCTGGAAGTGGTAGAATTTGGCTATTCAACGCAAAAAATGCACAAATCTCCAAGTTATAGAGCTTTAATTGGATAATCTCGTCGACGAAATGTTATCTCGGAAGTTATTGAACATGAAGTAGTTCGAATTTTCCAACAACCTTACGAGGTGTCTCTGCAAACTTTTCGCCATAGATATTGAGTTCAACAGGATTGACTATCCAATTGCAACTAATTTGAGATCATTTTAATTAGGACACAAAAATGATCACTCGATTGCAGCTATTCTCGTGTTATGCTTTGGTTACCGGTCCTGGTTTTGTGTGTCTTCTCATTAGTTACAGCAGAAGGATCACATATAGGGCAATTAAACATATACTATAGAAGGAAGGCTAGGGTGCTGCCAAAGATTAGGCAGCACTCCCATTTTATAAAAAAAAAGTAGTATATTTTTGGATGAGTTTAAGAGATATATGGAGCAAATTTTAATCCATTTGTATGAAAAGTACACCGTGCTCTAGATGAAGGTGTGGTTCAGTTCATATTTATTAAATCTCGATTCAACTTTCGTTTTGACTCTAACGACAGTTCAAACAACAAAATACTTAGAAAAATTGTCCCTTCGATCTTTCATTCTATTTCTCAATTGATTCCCATCCTCCATTATATCTCAATCGGCATGCATTATTATACATCTAAAATAGAATGCATCTAACATAACCAAATTTCAAAATAAATTGGGCACAATATAAATTGATTGAATAGCAGGCGTCATGTGCCGGTTACAGGAAACAAGGATGGGAAGACAATTGGCAGTCTTCGTGTCATGCTCATTTAGCATAGGTCATAAGCAACAGGAGGAGAGGCGAAGACAATCTTCACACACAGTTGGCTGCCAAGTGAGATCAACACTCAGGAGGGCAGCAACAGTTTGCGCACAAAGAAGAGACCAAATACAAAGCTTGGACGGGGAGATGGGTGTGCCAGCACAAATTTGAGGCATGATTGATGACAAGGGGAGGCCCGTGAATGTTGGAGGGAGAGGAACATGGTAGGCCAGCTGTCACACGGGATCAACGGAGAGGGGATGCCAACGACATCTTCAAGCGAGCAGGGAAGCATGACGATGGAACCTGGAGAGATGAGAGGAGCGTGCTGAGTAGCATAAAGGCGAGGTCGATGAAGCGGGGATACCTGCATCGTTCTTCATACAAAAGGGGATGCTGACAGTTGAAACTTGAAACTTGGAGGCGAGGAGAGGGTGAGCTAAGAGAACGGGGAAGGGAAAACCAAGACTTTTATTTTGGCCTAAACCCATTTCTAAATCAGTCTTTTAAAACCATTGAACTGGCTATAATTCATCCATCCATGCAGTTCAAAGCATCTAAACTGCGCCTTATCTCATCCATCTATAATAGATCTGACTTGATGATGATCTATATGTATAGAGCAAATGTTGCTCCACAAATTCCTTATCCTCCTTTTGGATTGTCATTCTAGTATTCAGGAAGCGATGACGATGGTCTAATATTCATTGGCTACAAGTTGAAATATCGGTTCACCATCGAGTCTAATTTAGTATACAATTTTTGTATTTTATATTAATGTGCTTGTACTAGATCATGTTTATTTCATTTGAAGCATATTGGTGAATTTCTTGTGTTCCAACTGTTTTCCTTTCTTTCACCGGAAATGTTCAAACTTGAAAGTATTTATGGCTCAATTGCCTTCATTATACATTGTTGTACATCTTGACTCATGGACAACTCTTTTAGTTCGATTCTCAACTACATGTCTACTCATTTCTTTGTTATTTACCTTTCTTTTAAACCAGTCCTATGATCGATCTCTTATGATCCTCATTTTGTAAGAAAAAAATATAAAAAATGACTACACAAAACATAGTGATTGTTTCGCCATTGCCTATGGATCACACTGGAGTATAAAAGGACAACACAAGAAATAAAGTGATTATTTCTCCATTTTACTTTTCTTTGCATTCGTATGGATCACATGTCTAATCATATAGGCCATGCCTACATGATTTTCTAGTTCTTATAAATCTCATCGAACTATATTTTCTTTTCCACACAACCAATTCAAAGATTATCAAATTTTAATAAGTTTGTAACCATGGCTCTCTTTCATGTCAACTTTTTTTAAAAAAATTTAGAAGTGAAGTAATACTATTTTGTAACCATATGATCATTAAAATTTTAAAAAAAATGCTGCAACACTAGTATTTTCCCTTTTCACTTAAATTTTAAATATTAAATAAATGAATGAATAATATTTTATTATTTTAAATTTTAAGTGGAAAAAAAAATATTGACATAGCGTTATCATTCTTTCAAGAGTAAAATGTACATGTAGAGCGAGTAGCCGACTATTTTTTTATTACACAAAATTGTCTAAATAAGATTATTATTTAATATTTATTTTGTTCCTTTCCATTTAATAATGTATTCCATATAAAGTTATTTTTCTCATTCTCTCTCATTTCCTTTCTCTTTGCATTCCCTTTTTCCTTAATGACTCTACAGCTAAACAAAGTATAAGTGCAATATGAGTACTTAACCCTTATACACAAATCCATCATTTTCACTTTCTTCATTAGTCCTCTTACTCTTTGCTCTTCTTTGATTTATCTCATTCTATAACAACCTATTGGACAATATAAGGAGGAAGAAATGCTGCAAGTCTTAGTCCCACAACATATTTTAATCTATTGTAGGTTACTTCCATCAATCCTCCTATCTTCCTAGCGCTAAAAAACATTTCAAAATATGTAGTCGTTTAGAAATGACAATCATCGAATACAACAATTGTGGAAGTTGTGTTTATATGATGTATCATCATTCCTCCCTTCTCGCTTTTGAAAGTTGTGTAATCAATATCTTCTTTATCTGAAACTTCAAAAAGCATTTTACGACATCAAGTTATCAGTAACATCATCCAATTTCACAATTCATCTTCTGAGCAACTATTTGTGCTCCACTTAAATAACACTCCAAATGAAGCACTCACTCTCTCATGAGAGGGGTCAAATTCTAAGGAAAACAAGAAAAAGAAATTCATTAAAATAATAAAAGCCACATAAAGATAAAAAAAATAAATTGTAATGACAATATAAGTAGAGTGTATCCTTTAATAAAAAAAACCATAATATATCATCTGAGAGGAAGATTTAGAATTCTTAACAATTTGTGATAACTAACAACATTTTGTGTTTGATTAAAGTAATGATGAACTAAAGGAGTATATTAAACATTCTAGTTGTTCAAGGTGCTTATATGAAATAGAATAATTAAAAAGATAATTTTTAAGTATGTAATTCTTACCCACAAACCTCTCCAATAATAATCGAACGTAAAAATAATGTTGTGATATGGTGTAATGATGAATATAGAGTATTTTAATATATATATATATATATATATGTGTGTGTGTGTATGTATATGTACATCTCATAATGTAAGCCTTGTTTAGTCAGTTATCAATATTTTGAAAATGTTATAATATTTCCATGATTACAACACTTCTTTAAAATCTTTGATGAATACCAATTGGGTTTATTATATCCTTTGCTTCAACTTTTTCGATTGTGACAATCTCTCAAATCATAAAAAACTTATATAGTTGGAGGATGCACCCAAAATAGTTGCTAACTTTGCGTTTGACAACAATTTAGTCTCTAAGTTAGCATTTGGTTAGTATGTGATAATCTTGTGGTTACAATTATGCATATTCCCTCTCAAGTGGCAATATTAGAGCGATTATCTTCAAGAACTTAAAAATCTATTGACCATTGCAATAAAACTTCAAAGTCATATCAACATTGCCTAAATATATTCCTATGCTACACTCACTAGAGGAATGACCAAAATGTTCATGAGAAATGATGCATTTGAAGTAAATGATAACATCTCAAATACATATAATAAAATTGAGAAAAATAAAGTATTTGTGACTCGTAATTCCTTTTTTATCGACTTAATAATACAAAAATCTCTCAAATTTTGACATGCTTTGCAATTCGGTTATTAAACTCCTCTTAATTTTAAAGTCACACACTCATGAATCCTATCTCATAAATGTTTGAATGTTTCACCTTCTTTATTTGTACCACTTGAGTTTCTTATTCCTGTTGTTCATCCCAACTAGCAATTTAATTGCGCAAGATAGCTTATATGTTTCCACATCTTCTTTTTTTTTCTTTTATCACATTGTGATGTGCTTTAATCAAGATGTGAATGTTGGAATATGGTTGATAGCTCAATTCCATAAATATTCTTTACTTAAAAAGTTTTTCAAGCTTCCTCAATTATGATCAATTATTATACTGGTTGATCTAAGTCTCTCCGTAATCTTTGTTATGCTTTCTGAAGCTGGAGCACGAAATTGAGTTTGTTCATATGGCTTGTTTTTCTAAATTTGAGAAATATTATTTTTGGATTTAATTTCTTTATAAAATTGAATTTATGATTTAGGATTTAGAATTCATATTGGTTGTATCATGTTATGTAGTTTTTTTTTTGGAAAAAATATTAGCACATTTGATGTGGTTTTTGAATTTATGTTTTTTAAATTTATGTCATTCTTAGACTATACATGTTTACTAAATAATTTTACTATCACAAGATATTTACACAACAATTCGAACATGACAACTTTGATCAAAGCTGCATAAGCAAAATGATATGTTTAGCAACAATACCATATTAATTACTGGATAATTATTTTTAGTTATTCAATTAGATTATAAGTGTTTAGTAATTATGGTGATAAAATAATTTGATAAGTAAAAGATGATTTAAATGGGTTTATTGAGTTGGTATAATAGATCTTTATCTTTTTACCATATGCATTTAAAAATTATTTGATTGTAACATGCATGTAATCAATTTTTAATACAATTTTATCTGGATCAAACATATACAACAAAAACAACAACAATATTAATAATTTAAAATTTGATGCACATATTTTCTCCATTTTTTCACCATAAAATGTTAATATTAATAATAACGAAAAGTAGCTAAACTATATGAATAAATAAGTGTTGTAGTTATGTCAAGGTAGACATGCATGAAATATCAAAAAATTACAACTGTACAGGAGCCACCAAGGGGGATGATTCTTTTCATCTGGTTCATGATCCTCTCTATTAATAATATTTACGTGATTATTTTCATTAATTAATTTCATTATTCTCACTATTAATATTAATATAAATTGTGTAATGCATGTAATCATAATTCACAAGTGTTAAGATGCACTAGAATTTACTTTTTTTTTTTAACTTTGTATGTCGTCATGCTTTGTTATTAAGTATTATATATAAATACTAAATATGAAATTCAGCTACATGTCTCCTTTATTTAATATCTTTTACTTGTTACATAATTAATAAACTAATAATAAATTACATTATAATGTGATATGACTAAGATAACAAGATCCAACTAGGCTCTTATGTGTGTGTGAGGGTAGGGAATTTGCTAGCTCACATTTTAATGAACATTCCCTACTGCCTCTTGCAGACCACCACCAAACCGATGGTTACTTTTTAGCGGGCCTCATACATCACATGGCTATTCCACCATTCTCGACCTCGCCCTCCCAATCTAATAGTCTCTTGCTACACTTCCTCGACCACTAAACATTTTATTCAACCGAGGGTTCTCACACGTGAAGACCATTATAAGGCGGGAACAAATGCCTTACAATCTTTTCTCTCATATCGCCCTCTCTCTCTCCTCGGTCTCTTTGTCCTCCTCTGATCCACTATAGTGAAGAAAGGGATAATTGATTGGGGCGCAAAACGATTCATAGAAGCTTACGCCTCGACCGTGATGATAAGAGACACCAAATTTGGAATATCTCCTAGTTTCTTGTTTGATCCTGCGTTGGATCGGTGCCTAATTCGAAGTGATCTAAGTTACTTTTCTATGTTATGATTCAGAATCAGTTGGTCGATGGTGCATTTGTTCTATGAATCCGGATGAGACCACATTTGTCTTGGATTTGAATTGTTTGACTAAGATTTTTAAACTTTTTTCAATCATTCTTATGATGGATTTGAACTATTTCCTACACATTTAATGGGATTTTCGTGATGTACCTTGTCCGATCAATGAGTTTCGGGTAGATCTACAACCTATGCAATTTGATTGAAGTGATTTAGATCTTGTGACTCATTTTATGATTTGTATATCAAGTAAATGTTCGTGTGGAAATTATTTCATTCTTTATTTCAAAGGGATTCTTTTATTGATGAAATTTAGTAATATGATAAGTTGAGTGATGATTGATCATTATAATTTGTAATGTTAATGTGAAACCATGCATATCTTTTGATAGAA
The DNA here is from genome assembly GCA_030549335.1 of Pontederia crassipes. Taxonomy (NCBI): domain Eukaryota; kingdom Viridiplantae; phylum Streptophyta; class Magnoliopsida; order Commelinales; family Pontederiaceae; genus Pontederia; species Pontederia crassipes. The sequence continues at coordinate 48,016,430 of CM060190.1, forward strand.
CAAGTGTAGTTTTTGTGTAGGACATCATAGAAATCCATTTGATCTACAACTTTTCTTAGGGAAGTTGAAGGTTTCTGAACATTAAGCACATAAGATGCTAGTCCTTGGTGTATATGATCTCCACTAGGGTTGCTGATTGATGTTGTTAAACCACCTCCAGCCATATATTCATGCAACCACTAAGACTATTTGAGGTGAATGTCTTCAATACTATCAATCATGCCACCTAGGCTCTAATAAATTGAGACAATGAAGTAAACAGTGAGATTAGATATAAATAACCTGATTATAGTTAGTAAGCTAATAATATTTTTTATTAGTGCAGAAGCTAAGAAATGAATGATGATGAACATATTCAATCTCTTGCAGTTGGCAATGGTATCGGAATGGTCAAGTTTTGACATTTTACGTTGCAAAATTTTCTAATATAATTATTTTTATATTTCTCTATCATTTTTGCCATAGTCTTAATATTTAAATCTGAAATTTGAGTAGAAAATTTCACATTAATGTTTTTGACTACTTATTATGTAATTAATAACTAATAAAAATTAAATAATGATATGATATGATTAATATGGCGGGATCCAAACTGGCATCTACGTGTGTGCGTGTGAGAGCAAGTTTGTTAGCTCATGTTTGTTGTCTTGACCACATATTCCTTACCACTTTCCGCACACCACCATTGGAAGTTCCATCCGATGATTACCTTTTAGTGGGCTCCATCGATCGGATGGCCCAAATTCCATCATCCTTGGCCCCACCCTCTCAATCCGTGTAGTTTCCCGCTACACTTAACTTGAACAACAAACATTTTATTCGACCAATGGAGCTCACATGTGAAGACCATTATAAACCAAGAGGAGATGCCCTACAACCTTCCTTTGTTCTCATCTTTTCTCCCCCTCTCTCTCTTCTATCTCTTTGTATCTATGTCCTCCTTTGCTCTACTTCAATGAAATAATGGGTGATCAATCGAGGAGCAGAGTAATTTGCAGCAACTTACACAATAACTTTGGAGGTTAGAGTTCTCTTGATTCAAGGATATTCCTGGTCGATCATTTGATTCCTCCAAGATTTGTGCTTGATTCAAAGTGATTCAAGTTACTTTTCTTTGTTTGATTTCAAAATCGATTGACTGATAATGATGGATAGATAAATGTTTGGATTTTTCAAAGAGAAAAAAAAAATCTAAAAACCGGCTGCAATAAAAAAAGAAAGAATTAAAAATCAAATTTGGATAGATATTATTTTTATCCATTTTTCTGATCCTTCGATAAAAAAGATTCGTTCTCTTCATAAAAAAGAGGAGGTAGAACCAATAAAGATTTCTTTTTTCAACTCATCTCTGGAGTTCTCATTCAAGAATTTTTTTTATCCAACCCGTAGGAATCAATAGAAAAGTGTTATATATAAAATAATTATAATGTATTATTAAAGATTTAAATGTATAAAAAAGAAACATCATGATTATGATTTAGATCAACACACCACTCAGGCTGAGCTCTGACAAAATTTCACACGAAAGAATATTTTTATTTTTCTAATTATAATATTTTGTATTAGTGCAAATTTTAGGAAAAAATATAATCATTATTTTATTTTTCTAATTAATATTTATTAATTATATATTTAATACATATAAAAAAATTGGGTGATCTGGTCGTACCCAAATTGTGTCGAGTCGATTCAAGTACCATGAGTTTATTATTATTTATTATTATTTTAATTTCTAATGATGATCGTGATTGAAATTTAAAAAGTTGAATTATTATGTTTAAAAATTTTGAAAAGTTGAATGATCAAGTAGATATAAAATTAAGTTTTAATATATAACTTAGATGACATCATTGGAAACTTAATTGGGTATATATATAATTGAACAAAAGAAACCATCTAAATTTACGAAGAGAAAGAATGGTTAGATCTAGGCTATGGTGCTTCTTTTTCTTTCACCTATATGAAAAATAGCAACTCCTTTTTCAAAACCAACTATTTTGACAACTTCAATGATGTAAAAACTATCAATAGCATGTGTTAAGGCTATGAAGAGGTTATAGTCCATGAATCTTGTGTGCCTCTTCATATCTAAGGAGGGAAAACTATCTTAGATTAGAATATCTTGAATTATATTGACGTTTTTTTTATTTGTTTTTGTAGTAACAACACTTTGTAGCTTTATGCTATTGACTTTACTTCATTTTGATAGATCTAAAACTCATACCAATTGATGAATGCTCTATTGCCGTATTCACTTATTTAATCTGTCCAACCCCATCATTTAACCCTTTTTTATTACCTCGAACTTTCCCCTTTGTTTTAAATTAGCCACATATACGATACTAAATACCATATACAAATGATAAGTCTAATAATTAACTGGAATGAACCATAAAGTAATTGTATAGTAATTAACTTCTTAATAATAGATTTAATTTTGATGTTTTTTACCTCAACTTATTTATCTTCATCATCAATTTTTTATCGAACAGTTCATAATTGATTATCTGATCTTGTTCATCTTCATCATCAGATTTTCATCCAACAGTTCATGATTGGAAGACAAGATGAGATAATGAACAATTATTTTTTTCCTTAATTAATAATAATAATAGTGAAAAAAACCAATATAAAATAATATTATAATTAATATTCACAATTTGATCAATTGATAGATGAAATGATTACATAATATATAGTAGTATTAAAAGAAATAAATTATTGGAGAATAGAAAAAGGCAGGAATCCCAGAAAGCGGAAGAGTGGGAAGGAAGCACCCAATTCGCTGTCCTCCTCCCAAATCCCCCAATTCGTCTCCCTCATTTCTCCTTCCTTTATTCCTCCTCCTCCACCACCAGACTCAATTTTGAAGGTATTCTTTTCTTCTTTTCGGCCGGCCGGTTCGACGACGATGAAGATCACCGCCCTCCTCGTCCTCAAGACACCCGCCGGCGGCGACTCCTCCTCCTCGTCGTCCGGCGCGGGGGAGCCCGTGGTCCTCGCCAACGCCTCCGATGTCAGCCACTTCGGGTACTTCCAGCGGTCGGCAGCCAGAGAGTTCATCCTCTTCGTCGCCCGCACCGTCGCCAAGCGCACGCCTCCCGGCCAGCGCCAGTCCGTCCAACACGAAGGTCTGCCAATCGTATTCCATGCCATTACATCGGATTTTAGTTGCGTGTCAAATTATGTGCCGAAAAAATTATGTGTATGAATTGCTCAGTAGTCTGGTACATCGAATTGAGCCCTGGATCCAGTCCAGACCGTCTCCTTAGCAATTCATTTAATCCTTGTTTGGTATATGAATAAATAGTTGAATAAGGTCTTATTCACCCCAATAAATCCAAACACGCCAATTCTTCTTGCCCCAGTTTTATTGTTCTTCCTCACAACATGAATTACTAATATGAACCATTGCCCTCTTTTTTGTTCGTATCTAACTCCATTTATTTTTTCCACCCAAGCACAAATAGAAAAGATATCCTTATCATATACTAAAATTCCGTCTAATTCATGTCTCTATTGTATGAGTAATAATGCTCGAACCAAACAAATGGTTTGCTGTATGATTTGATATGCAAACCAACCATGGTAGCAAATGATTAGGAAGCGGAAAGGGAAATTCACCGGATTTACCTCTCTCAAAAAAAAAAAAAAAGATCACTGGATTTACATATATGATAAGAGTTGTGATGGGAAAACAAATATTTGCATTCCTTTGTTTGGTGTGGGAGATACTATAATATATCAATAGTATATATATATATATATATGTTGTGATGGGAAAACAAATATTTGCATTCCTTTGTTTGGTGTGGGAGATACTATAATATATCAATAGTATATATATATATATATATATATATATATATATATGCACACATATTGCGAGCTTACAATCTAATATTTTTCTGTCTAATTCTATTACTTATTTTTCAGAGTACAAGGTTCACTCGTACAATAGAAATGGTCTCTGTGTCATTGGATTTATGGATGATCATTATCCTGTGCGAAGTGCATTTTCACTCCTAAATAAGGTACTTGAGTTACCGATTTTTCCATCTATCATCAATTGCTAAAAATGTGCATGTTTTGGTTTCATCAAGCTAGATGACGACTGTAGATTCTTTTGCTTTCATGGAAATTTTCTTGAGGGGCTTCCACCTGCTACTTCAAGCAGTTGTACTTCATGATCCATAATTTGTTAACAAACCATGTTACCCAGTTAATGATGTGCATCTGTGTGTGACCTCATTGTAAACACCTAAACTGACTCTTAAGAAAGATACTCAAACCCGTTGGATCTTGTTTATTCATACCAAAACGTTCCTTTTAATTATCCATCTTGGGTGGCATTGGATAATTTCCAGAGACAAACTGCTTTTATTAACTTTGGGATGTCTTAGTTTCTGAAATCCTTTATAGATTCATCTAAACTATCATTATACATACAATGTCATTGCCTGACTTATGTTAACTTTATTACTTTTCATCTTTTCTTTAATGTAACTGGTGGAAAAACATGACAAATGCTTTCATTGTCTCTATTATGACTTTGTATATGATTAGAACCTTGGGTACTTGATATATTGTTTTTTTTGTGTGGAGAACTTGATATATTGTTCCTGATGCTATTGTTGTTCCATAGGCTTCGACCCTTTATTACAATCTATGTCCCCGTGCCTCCACTCTTCTAAGTATGCTGACAACACTATTGTTAGTGCTGATTTTCAACCTTAAATGAATTCATGACATACGTGATGATAATAATACTATGCATAATATTCATGTGTGGAAATTTGTTCTTCAACTTATGTACAAGAAACGTTATTGGTTCTGAATGGATATTCAAGTTCAAGCACTACTGATAAGTTTAAAGCTTTAAGATTTTTTCAAACACCAATGTTACTTTTTCATCCATATTATTAAATTATCTTTGATCTTACACACTAAATTCTTTACTTGCACAAGTTCAAAAATTATCAAACAAAAGAAGCGCTTAACTCGGTAACTGATTAGACCAAAACTTTCTGGAACCTTTAGTTCTATTACAAAAGTTAATACTGTTTGTCTTATTTTATATTTTGCTTCAACGACTGATGGGTTTTGCATTTACTTGACAACAATAATTCTTTTCTACATAGTTAAATCTAAGAGAAAGTTTACATGGATAATCATTTGGTTCTCAAACCATGGGCAACTCTCAATATGTAAACTACATCGCTCTATTTATGGATTGAACAGTTCTCTCGTACTTGGTTTTGCAACTTTCAGGGTGTTATGATATCATTTGGATTTTCTTGGTGCCTCGTGTATTAGTCTTTATTTCTATAAGCAATGAGCATATTTGATTTTGTTGACACATTCTTACTGGTAGTTCTAAATGATTTTTTTTTTAGGTAAGGATGACCAACCAGATTGTGTTGTCGTCATCCATGTGTATCCTAAATGATTCAATATGTGCAATAAGGGTTTGATAAGATGTTTCACAATAAATATCTTCAAAACTTCAAGCTTTTTCTTGAAAATTGGAGTGGATATGGCATCAATGAGACTGTATTAAAAAAATGAGACTGTATTAAGGCAATACAACTATATTGTTGATTTATTGCTCATGTTTAATCGTGTTAATTGTAAATCAGTGTTTAGTCTACTCCTTTATGGCACACGTTGTTTAAGACTGATATTAAGCTTGTTGACAATCACTCCCACAATATGGTTGGAGCACTTTTCTACTGCATTATCACTCGTTCTGGTATCACATTCGTTGTCAACTAAGTTTCCCAATACATGCAATCTTATATTACCAATCATTTGGAAGCTTTCATGCATATTTCTAGATATTGTTCCATTGGCGACTTTTTTGGCTGGTGCCTGGCCCATGTGGTTACAGCGCAACCAATTTATTTTTTGTGGGGAGAGATGTCTCGTGGATATTATTGTACATCACATCTTTTGTCTTCTTTGGGAGTGGGGTTTTGCCTAGTACTTGTACTCTCCTTTTTTGCCGCTTTCATATGGAGAGCGTACCACATGTATATGATGTTTCCTTTTAGTGATATACCAGGATGACAATCAAACTCGGTAGTCATCCTTTTCCTTCTAAAAAAAAAAGAAGTTTGCGATCACAGAGATGGATATCTTTCTCGTGGATTGACTCACACTATTGTTTTTTCGATGCAAATGGGACATGCAACATTGATGATTTTTTGACCTTTTGGATGACTACCTTCTTGCTAGTCGTCCTTTCTCGTTTCAAAAAAACATTGATGATTTTTAACCAATGACTAGATTTTGTATTTTCTTGGACCTAATTTTATATCCGTGTTTTGTTTTTCATTCTAACACAAAAACATAATATTGTGCTCTTGCCACAACGATTAGGGAGATTATTTGGCTATCTTGACCTTCAAATTGATCGTGCAACAATTTTTTTATGATAATCACAGTGCATGTGCTCTTGTTTTCAACTCTATTTTCCATGATCACTCTAAACTAGATAGATCATCATTTTGCGAGAGACAGAGTTCAAATAAACAAACTTTTTGTTCAAAACGTATCAAGTACTCTTCAGCTTGCATATGTTCTCATTATGCCATTTGTCAAATCACTCCGTACTAGTTGTAAAAACTGAGACATTAATGATTGCAGGTTACGGGTTATTGAGTTTATCCGCTGTGATCCTTTTTTTTATTTTGAGGGGGATCCGCTGTGATCCATATACCAAAGATCTTTGTTAGAAATAATATATTTGTCTGTGGGAAATCTGGTGTCAACGCGATGATATGCATTTTCAAGGGAGAAAATTGTTAACATTGTAATATCAGCTAGAAACGCAGGAGTGAGCGGGCCAGGCTATAAAGACATTTGTAATAGACACAGGTTTTTAATGAATGAAAAATGGATGTGAGCACCTGGCTCACATACTTTACGTCAAAAAAAATGTAAGGGTTCATCTCTGTAGGTTTTAAGAGTAAAACACTAGTCCCAGACATAGAGAAGCTCATTGACTCTGAATTGAGTTATCAAATTTTGGGTTATATTTTCTGATTCCCATTATTTGTTTTTTTAAACTAACTTATCTCATCGTCTGTTTGATATTGTTGAAATTAGTTGTTATACCATAGGTTTGATTCTTGAACAGCTCAATACATAAATTTAGTTATCTTCTTCAACGACTTCATGCATAAATTTAGGTCCAGATGTAGAGAGACATATTGACTCTGAATTGGGTTATTGGATTTTGTGTTGTATTTTTTTGTCTTCCTGATTTGTTTTGCTTTACACTAACTTATCTCAATTTTCTTGAATTCGTTATACCATAAGTTTGATTCTTGAACTGCTCGATATGTAAATTTAGTCATCTTCTTTAGTAAGTTCATGCATACGGAGAGTATTAAAACAGATGAACTCATGTTTATGCACTTGAGATTTCATGAAAGATAATTATTAGATCCAGACAAATATTTGTGAGATGTCATTGTGAAGATCCATTCTTTGAGGGTAACACATCGTGAGGATCCTCTACATATATGATTGAAAGCTGAAAGGCTCATGTCTCTACATTTGTGTAAAATATATCAAAACAAGCAACTTGTTAACATTAGTACTTGACATTTTTATCCACTTTACTGGACTAGTCCACTTTTCACGTGATTTAGGGTTGGTGTACTGTAACTTTGATGTTATTTCACAGTTTACTGAATGATTTTGTTTCTCCTTACATCTTTAAGTTGAAGCTCGTTCATGTGGATTGTGCTGTAGCGTAGTTGATTTTGACTTGTCTTATCATGCTTGTTTTGACACAAAGGACATTGCTTCATACTTATTATGTAATTATTTATTGCCTCAAGGTGCTAGATGAATATCAGAAGATTTTTGGAGAGTCATGGAGATCAATACAAGATGATGCTACTCAACCGTGGCCATATCTGACAGATGCATTGACAAAATTTCAGGTTTGAAGCCCGTGTTATTTTTACCTGGCTTTTTAAGGGGAGTTAGAATGTGTTGTATTCATATATTGAAAAAAATGATTTAGACCTTATGCTTGAGGACATGGATGCAGCCGTACACACTTACAGAGTTCAGGTTTGGGTTTTGTGGAAAATATATCTTTTTCTGAAACTCAATCAAAGCTTTCGTTAAAGACATCCTTTTGCTGACTGCAACTTGTAGAAAAAGATTGTGTACTTTGTGGTGCCTGAACTAGTTGCCAAGATTTTATCTAAATATTCACTTGAATTTTCTGTTTCATGTTTCCTCCCATGGCTTCGTATTGTTCATCTTGATCTTATCTTTGTTTCAGGATCCTGCAGAGGCTGACAAATTATTGAAAATTCAAAGGGACTTGGATGAGACTAAAATCATCCTTGTAAGTTTGTTCCCTTTTCTAATATGAAACAACATAGAACCAAAATTTGTGTGATTATAAGTATAGGGACAGGGACACGCCTTTGATGTTTCTATGTTGCAATCTTTACAGATGCATGACTGATGATATTCAATATCACCATAGTATAAAAGCCTTTTTTTTTAGATAATTAACTTTCTTTATTAAATCCTTTGTTAAATTTAATACATTTGTAGAATAATCATATATTTTCAGTTCACATATGATTGTTCCATTTGTTTCTTTATTTCCATATTTCTAAATGATAGAATGAGGAGAGAGTATTCATATTTTATGTACTTTGTGTTGTACACTGGAAGCAACATATATTTTTAGTTCATATATCTAACAATAGTGCATATCTGCTTGGTTATTGAGTGGCATGATCATCAAATTGAAATCAATTAAAGTAAATTGGTGCCCATAGGCATGTTCATGAGTGGTTGCTTGTATTTATGAGAAGTACAGTTGGTTTGTTAGGGTTTCAAAATTCAAAATACATTCTGAATATTTTGTTTTTAACAAATTCCCAATATGTTATTTTCCTCGACTTTCTTGGAATGCCTTTTTCTGAAGTTATGGTAATAAATTCTCTGAGAACCTTATTAATTGGACCTTTTACTTGAAAATGGTGTAGCACAAGACCATTGACAGTGTACTAGCACGAGGAGAGAAATTGGATAGCTTAGTGGAAAAGAGTTCAGATCTGAGTGCAGCATCACAGGTAAGGAATGATTGCAGAGTTAATTACTTGACAATGATAGTTCATGCTCATTTTTTTTTCTGAGTACCAGCATAGCTGGCAAAAGAGAGCTATGGAAGCTAACATACGTGAAAAAATTGCATTTCCTGCACCATCTCTGTTTGGTCTTGGTCTTTGCTGTTAGCTAAAATGAGCGTGGTAGATGGTATTAACAGTTTGTTGCATACAGGCTTAGTGATTGGCTTCCCTTTCCCATTTCTTCTTTCCTATCTATGCGTGCTTGTCTCCCGATGTCATTATTCTAATCATATTATGACACAACCAGACTGCCATAGTTTTTTATGCCTCTCTTTGCAGATGTTCTACAAGCAGGCAAAGAAAACTAACCAATGCTGTACTGTACTATGAAGTGGTTCATGGTCGGGTGCCCTAATGCAGCTTCTACCCATCCATTGGTTAGATTCATCTTATTTGGATGATGACAGATGTATTGTGTTACTAATAAAACGTTGAATTTTCAGCCTTGTGCATGTTATTTTTACGTTACTACTAGTCAAGTCCATCATATAGCCAAAGGTGTTACGACTAATTTCAGACAATTGATAAAATATTTGTTATCTTATGGCAATTATGTCAGTTTTTTTCACTCAATGCATCTTGAATGCTGGTTGGATCATATGTTTCATAATATCAATCTATTGTTCTGTTTGCTTGCACCATGACAGATGATTTTGAAGGATTAAGAGAAATGTAATTTATCTTGTTTGTGTATTCAGTCTGTTATTCTTCGAGATGCCACAGTAGATGCTATAAAACCTTGGTTTCTTCCAATGCCACGTGCATCTCAACTACAAAGCTCTGAACGTCCAATTCCTGCTTTCAGCAATCGAGTTAGAAAGGACCAATCATCTAACGATAGGCCGTCCAATTCCTGATGCCTGGTCTTCTATCCTCTATCCCATTTTCCTTTTTTATGCAATAACAATCTTCTAATGATAGACGGAGTAGACCATAGCATCAGGTTTTGCATTCATAAATAGCACTGGAACAGAAAAAATAATGTATCCACAATCACTCGTAGTTCTACAACCAACAAAAAACTGTTGACGGGCATCATATTCTTCTCATCATTTGCACCGTGAAAATTTGAATTCAAAGTGCAACTTGTGGAAGGAAATACTGTGTGGCTGGGTTTCATCATTCCATACATACTTGTGGGGTTGTAATATGTTTCTTTTTGCAACACGCCTTGGATGCTCTACTCTTTTCATGTGGTGGAGGAAGACCATGTTCGACACCACATATTTCCTTTCACAAACCCCTGTGGCCAAAGGAATTTTGCGAACAATTCTCATACTCAAAATAAAACCAACCTACCCGCTGTAATTGAATTTTTCACATTATGTTTTTCTCTTGCTAGTCGTTGTCTTATATATGACTTAAAAACTAATATTCAGAGTGGATAGAAATTTAATCGCTTGGTAAATTCGTTTAATTATGATAGGCGAAATTCGGCACGAGAATATTCTGCATACTTGAATTCGAAACTTTCTTATCTTGCACTGTGAGACTTTTCTCCTCCTCGGAACTTCCATTTGATTACGAAAATGGTTATTTGTACTTTTCCTCTAATTACAGTATTGATTTGATTGGTTTATGGAAAGTTTTATTTCGATATTACATTTCTTTTATATCTTCAGTATTGTATTTGTGATTTGATTCGGCAAATTTGGTTATTGGGTTTTTTATACCCCTGCAATTTTATGCAGTGTTATTAACATCTTATTAATTCAAAATCATAATAAAAGAGCAAAATAATATTTTCCTGTTCAAGTGATAGACTTCATAAATCGAATTTGAGATTACTAGTTTGAGGCACAATCTTACTAATTAATTGTGTCAATCAAAGTTCGTTAAGTTGTATGTCATTTAGTATCACGCCAAAGTTTTTCCATGGCACAATTTAGTTTTCTATTTATTTTTTTATCTTCTTCTTGTTCCGCTTTTATCTTACGAAAATATCGCCACCTTTATTAGCATCTTTTCATGAATCTTATTGGCCAAGCCATATACTTCTGTTTTAATTTAAACCATTTCCATTTGAGAAATTATTTTAATGACTAATTATGATTGATAATTTTTCTTCTCGTGTACCTTTAATTACATCTCACATTTCATGTATCAATTAATCCTAAACTCTGTTCCTATGTAATAACAAGAAAATTGAAAGCATCTTGGTCGTATCTTGTAATGAATTAGTGACATCCAAAATAATGTATAAAAAGTATACACAACAAAATATAATACTAATTATACGTGTCATTATATAAAATTCTAAGAATGCATGTGGAATAACTTTTTGACATAACACTTTTGTAGCAAAAAGGTAGCTGTTATTGTTTTCTCCGGTAAACAACATAAACAAAGAAATTGGTCTGGGGGCTGAAGGATTACCAGTAAACCTTTTATATGAGGTAATTATGAAAAATAATGAACGGATTATCAGAATCGAAGAGATATTATCAGCGGACTGAAATTTACCTGACATCTAAACTTAACAAGAATCGGAGAGATACTATCGGTAATACACTTAACATCAATGTTGGAGAATTTTTTTTCACATATTTGGGAGTACATATTTCCTATAAGACTATACCTATGAATGCTCAACTAAAGAATGCCCAGTGGTTTACCTCTCGCTCCTTAGCCAAGCTGGGAAAGCCACGTTAATTAATATGATTTTAAACTCCATACCTACGTATGCTTTAAATTCCACATTTATATCGGCGGGTGTTATCAGATCCTTGGAAAAATCATTCAGATCTTTTTTCTGATGCTCGAGTAAGGAGGAACGGGGCATTCATCTTATTAACTAGAATACTATTCAGATGCCAAAGGATCATGGGGGGCTGGTTATTCATAATTTACATTTAGCTCAACCTTCGGCCAAACATATACAAAATTTGCTGAATAATAAACCATCTCACTGGTTGCTAAGAAATATGGGCGAATGCATCTTTGGGTCGATCCTGAGAGGCATTATTATTTTGCCACTAGTTGACGTATCATTCTAAACACCATTCGATGCATCAAAACTGGGTTTAGAAAAATTATTGGTAATGGTGAGACTACAAATGCTTATGATGATCCTTGAATTTTAAACATCCCTCTAGCATGTATGCCTACATATATTAACATGAGTTGTATTTTTGATATCTGCAGTTTTAAAGTAAAAAATATGTTTTCGAATAATGGATATTGGAATGAAGTTTTATTAAACGATCTTTTTGGTCCTTTACTAGTTTCTCAAATTTTATCGATTGGTTTATCGCTGCTTGTGATGATCAATGGGTCTGTACTGATCATTTGCAAGGCATGGCCTCTGCTGCCTTAGTCTATAGTTTTCTCAGTCGCAACACCCTGTCGCCGCCAAGATCTGGATGATCAAATTGGAATGGAAAATGAAAGTACCTGATGCCCCCTAAGGTCCATATTTTTCTTTGGAAGATGCTCCACAAATGCATGCCTACAATGGATGTTATTCATCGTTTCTCTCCAAACTCTAACCCCCCATGTACCTTATGTGGCTTGGATCTGGAAACTATCTCACATATTTTCTTTTATTGCTCCATTGCTAGACAATTTTGGGATTTATGCCAGACCCGTCTTGGTTATAACTTTGAGTTCTTCGATTCTTGGGACACGAGTTCTTGGACTTATGAGGGTTCTTATTTGAATCCGAGTTCTAAATCTAAATTACAATCTATCATTTCGTTTTCCTTCTGGGGGTTGTGGGGTATGAGGAATGACTTCCGTTTAGTTTCGACAACCATCTTGATAGTCTAGGAGAGGGTGATGGCGTATTTCTGGGAATATGACGACATCTACTGCCCTAAGACACATTTCCCCCAAGGCCCTATTCGGGTCTGGTGGGAGCCCTCTCCCCTCGGCTGGGTTAAACTTAACTCAGATGGTTCTCCGCTCAGAGAGCCGAGAGGGGAGGAGTGGGTTTTCTTCTTCGTGATGCTAATGGTTCTCTTGTCACTGCAAGGTCAGAACGACTGATTCAATAATGGAACTCGAGGCGTGGGGGATTCTTGTGGGACTACGTTGTTGTCAGCTTTTTGGTGTGGATCGCCTTCTCGTCGAAACTGATTCACAAGTTCTTGTTCACATCATCCACGATCCCGGCATCTGCCCTTGGTGCATTAGGAACATTATTTTTTAAATTACCACTATACTTCAATCTTTTGTGGAATGGAATATCTCACATATTTTTCGGGAGGCAAATGCCTCTGTTAATTTTTTGACAACTCTTGACCGCTTTGTGCTCGGCGACACTTTTTAGAAAGACTCTTCACCTGTGAAAAATTTTCATTTAATGTATCATTTCGGCTGAATTTAATAGATAAGCATTTTTCTTAAAAAAATAATGAGCCATTGATTTTATTTATAAAGGTTACTATTTGAGTTTCTGAAATTTTTTTATTTTACTTTTTTTACCAAGTTCATGAAAAATCAGCATGAAAGTTCTTTAGTTTATACTATCCACATCAAGTTATTCGTTTGGAGATGAAAGTCATAAAGACCTAAACATCTTTTAATTTAATTTTGAGAAGTGTTTTTTTTTTCTTCATATGAAATATTATTAGTGCAATCAATGAGATATACTGTCATATGGCACGAAAATTAATATTGAGATAATAGCGCTCTAAATTTCTATCTGACCAATAAAAAATACTATATTTTTAATTTAAGTTTTACATGTAAATTTAAACTACGTGAGATCATTGGGTGTCAAGGCATGAGGACTATCTTATTTTTAATGATATATAAATTTTTACATGTCACGTGTAGAATTTTTGGGTGGAAAAACATCATATTGATTAGTTTTCTATTGCAGGAAATACTGCTAGTTGATTAACAGATTAATTAATATATTGCTTAATTAAAACCGATATGATTATGATGATACATCACGACCACGATGGCATGCTCGTGTTGTCCATGAGGAATGTGGCTCTTACGTGCGCGTGCGAACGCTAATGCCAGCTCGAGTTCGCTGTCGTGACCGCACGTCCCTCGCCACCCCCCACCGAAAGGTCCATCTGACGGCAACTATTCCGCGGGCCCCCTTAGATCGACGGTTCAAATCTCATAAGCACCGTCCTCTTGCCTTTTTCCGCCCCCTCGCAATGCGAACCGCTACGCCACCTAGAACAGCAAACATCCGAAGCGCCCAACGGATCACCTACCTGAAGACCATTATAAGCCATGCGGCGAAGCCCTACGCTTCTCTTACTCCCTATCTCTTTATCTCTCTCTGCGTCGTCCTCCGCTCTACAGCAGCGAAGGAAAGGGCGGCAGATCGGGACGCAGGGAGATTCGCAGCTCACATCTCGTCTCCGGAGGTAAGGGATCTCCCCGATCCGTGGATCTCTCCGTCTTGTTCGTTTCATTCCGCGCAGATGGGTGCCCGATTTGAAGTGATCAGAGTTCCTTCTTTTCCGTTTGATTCGTGATCGGTCGGTAGATGATCTATAGATCTGAATGATCGGATGGTGTTTGAATTGGATTTGAGTAGTTTGGCTGAGAATTTTTTGTTTACTTTTTTTCTTTTTTGTCGCCTGTTTGATGGGATCTCCGTTCTATATGTTGCCCGATTTGATGGGTTTCGGCTGGATCTGCGGTCTCATGTTGCGATTTGATCGGAGTGGTTTGGGTCTTGTGAATTGTTCTCTCAATCTGTAGGTCAATTGAATATTAGAGTGGAAATCACTTAATGTCTTTGGTTTCAAAGGAACACTACCTTTCGAGCATCTTTTAGTGGTTACGAAGTTCGTGGTAATATTAGAGTTTATTTGTTTGATCTTCACAGTTGCCCATAGCTGACAAGAAAGTATAGCGTAGACGTAATTGACGTAGACTTTGTATCGGACTTACCCTCGAATCAATTTGTACAAATTTTCTCGTAGAAATTGAAGGTGTCCGAATATTAATTTCAAAACCCTTTGTCCCACCTTACTGATGGAATACAAATAATCCGAGTTACTTATGAATTTAAATGTTAATACATGGAGAATGTGGCCCCATTCAACATCCCCCATGGTTACTGACCAGATTAAGTTTCATGTGTAATGCTCTTGATATCCAGCAAGCTTTTGATGGTTCTGACTCACCCAAGAGTGCAATATGAATAATGGGAACTATAGTGACAATGATTTACTGATCTGTGAAAACAAAAAAGAATGAAAATTTTGGGACGATATTAAAATAAAATAGATTTGATAAAATGAGATAATTAGAGCTTAGACATTTCTCATGAAATTACCAGAAAAATTGACACAGTTGACTTCTATAGATCATCAAACTAGGCTTGGATAAAAGTTACATGCAGTCGCCAGGTAGACAAATTACATGATTATACATTCTGAAACCAATATAATTTTGTTGTTGTTGCAGAACTTAGGAAATGGCTGACGGTGAGGATATCCAGCCTCTTGTCGTTGACAATGGTACCGGAATGGTCAAGGTTTGACAACTTGCCTTCCAATTTTTCTTCGATACAGTTGTTTTTTTCTTTCATCTTTTTATTATAGTCTATTTCAACATTGCATTCCTTTCTTGACTATAGGCTGGATTTGCTGGTGATGATGCTCCTAGGGCAGTCTTCCCAAGTATTGTTGGAAGGCCTCGTCACACAGGTGTGATGGTTGGTATGGGTCAGAAAGATGCATATGTGGGTGATGAGGCCCAGTCCAAGAGGGGTATTTTGACTCTGAAATACCCTATCGAGCACGGCATTGTCAGTAACTGGGATGATATGGAAAAGATCTGGCATCACACCTTTTACAATGAGCTCCGTGTTGCTCCTGAGGAACACCCAGTTTTGCTCACTGAAGCCCCTCTCAATCCCAAGGCAAACAGAGAGAAGATGACCCAGATTATGTTTGAGACATTCAATGTGCCTGCCATGTATGTTGCAATTCAGGCCGTTCTTTCCTTGTATGCTAGTGGACGTACTACTGGTATGTATTTCCTTGCACGCTAGGGCATACTTTTTTTTTTGAGGGCAGCTAGGGCATACTATTGAACTTGCATTTTTTTTGTACATGAAGTTTATCTTTTCTACAAACTACAGGTATCGTGCTTGACTCTGGTGATGGTGTCAGCCATACAGTCCCAATTTATGAGGGCTATGCCCTTCCACATGCTATCCTTCGTCTGGACCTTGCTGGCCGTGATCTCACTGATGCCCTGATGAAGATTCTAACAGAAAGAGGGTATTCCTTCACTACCACTGCAGAACGGGAAATTGTAAGAGACATGAAGGAGAAGCTTGCATATGTTGCACTTGATTTTGAACAGGAACTAGAGACTGCTAAGAGCAGTTCTTCTGTTGAAAAGAGCTATGAGTTGCCAGATGGCCAGGTTATTACCATCGGAGCTGAGAGATTTAGGTGTGCAGAAGTCCTCTTCCAGCCATCTTTGATTGGTATGGAAGCTGCTGGTATTCATGAGACTACCTACAATTCAATTATGAAGTGTGATGTTGATATCAGAAAGGATCTCTATGGAAACATTGTCCTCAGTGGTGGGTCAACCATGTTCCCGGGCATTGCTGATCGTATGAGCAAGGAAATCACTTCACTTGCACCAAGCAGCATGAAGATTAAGGTGGTGGCCCCGCCAGAGAGAAAATATTCTGTTTGGATTGGTGGATCCATCTTGGCATCATTAAGCACCTTCCAGCAGGTTAGATGCTCTCATATAATAAATTGAAGTAGCTTAATTTGTTTCCTTCTTTGATTTTTAGTTGCTCACATGACGATCATTTCTACTATCAAGACAAATAATGCATCCTTTCATTAAGTAATGCATGTCGGTATCTACTACAATGTCAACATTAATGTCAGCCCCTTTCATTTAAGTTCTCATTATTTTGGGGGTTTAGATCTAACTATAGCCAGAGTATTTACTGTATAGGGTTTAACCCTTGTTACTTATATTCGACATTACTTAACATTGATGTGATTTTATTTGCAGATGTGGATATCCAAGGGTGAGTACGAAGAATCTGGTCCTGCGATTGTCCACAGGAAGTGCTTCTAGGAGTCCTGGGTTTTTTACCATTTTCCTCAGGCAGTTTTTGAGTCTTGAGTCATTTAAGCATCTGTCCAATGGTGGCTTTAGTAAAAGAAGAATGGTGGAATGTGTTTCAAGTTGGCATTTTATCATCACCGAACTTCAATTTTCTGTTGTATTCTGAACTGGAGAGCGAAAGGTTCTTGTTCTCTCATGTGGCCATTTGTTTATGTCAATCCCTCAAAAAAAAAAAAAGATTGTTTATGTCAATCATATACCTTCCTATATTCAGTCTGTAAGCTTTTCTTGTTTTGAGCTGATTTGTGTTTTAACTTCTACATTTTTGGCAGGGTAATATTTAACATTTACATCTTGCCTTAATGAATTGTGTTCGATTGATATGTTGACACCGTTCATCGATCATATTCATTACAATATCTCAACGCTCTCTCATTTCAACCGTGTGTCGAAACATGTTATTGGCTAAGCTAAGCTCTTCGAGAAGCATATCCATGAAGATGAAAATTTTCATTCCAATCTCTTGTACGTATTAGTTTATTTTGCTGAAGTGAACTTTTCATATTGGCGTCTCCCATAAAATACTGGAGAACTCTGTGCCCCTGAATTACCTTATTATCTGTCTCTGATGCTTTTCTCTTCGTTCTTTGCCCGGTTTCTGAGCGTTTCGATCAATTTGACAGTATTACGAGTAGGATCGTATGATTGTAGCCAATAGTACTACATTTTCTTTCAATTTTTTCAATGTTCACCAAGTACAACATAGTTTTTTTTATAAATAAAATTAAGAAGAAGAAAATGATTAGTTGTAATTATTTAAAAAAAAACAAAATAAATTTAATATTAATGTACGTTAAAAATTATAATTGTATTTCATATTAGTCATATTATTATCATTTTTGTGCATTCTTATTAACTTCCTATCATATAAATAGTATACATGCGTGTATTGGAAACCTTAATAGGATTATAAGTTAATCTTATCTATAATCTAAATCATACAAACTAATTTTTATATAATTTTATATCTTAAATTATTATTTAAAATATATAGGCACGATTTTACCATTCTTGATTTCATATTATAATTTTAACGGGTAAATTACATCGAATGTCCTACAACTTTTATGTTTGCTCAGTGTTACTCTCCAACTTTAATTTGTAACAAGAATGCCCTCCATTTTGACTCATTGCACCGAATGTCATTTTCACCATTCGATCAACAGTTCTCCGATCGCAGAACTGACATGGTGACGTTCTCTCTCCTCCACGCAGGTACTCATCCGACGTAGCACCGCCACACATGCACTCATCCGACATGGCACCACCACGCAAATTGTCCACGTCAGTAAATTATTAAAAAAATAAAAATAAATACAAAATAATATTAAATTTAAAATATAATAATAAAAAATAAAAAAGGAGGGGTCGGTCCCTCCTTTTGCCCGCACCGACCGCCCCCTCCTCTTCTTCCTCCAGCCACCATCAAGCGATCGGTAATCGAAGAGAGAGGATTCCTCTCTCTTCGATCACCGGTCGCTTGACAATAGTCGGCACGGGCAAAGGGGGGCTATGTAATATTCTTAATTGTCAATAGACCATAATAGCCTCAAGAGAGAAACATCTTTGAGGGCAAAATGGACATTTGGCTAAAAAACAAAAAATAGACTAAAATAACCTAAAAAACAATGTTAGTTAGGGGGCAAATGTGTAGAGATTAGCCCTAAAACCTCCAAAACCCTTTTCCTTCTTCCCATCTTCTCCATTCGGCTCGGCTGGGGGCAAAGAAATGCTAATCGAAGAGGACATCCATAGGAACGTTGGTTGCTTGGATTGAGGGATACGAAAGGGTGGGATGGAATATGGAGGAGTGAGATTAGTTAAATCATATTTGGTTATATTTTTTATTTAAGTTAAGAGGGGTGGGATAGAATAGCTAAGCCATTTAAACACCATAATTTTCATTCCACCAAATTGGTGGAACGAGAAAGAATAGATTATTTTAGATCAAATTAACCCATCTTTTATTACCAAATGAAATTCTCTTCTTACCAAATTAAACCACCTCTCTCTCTCTCTCCTTTCTCTCTCCCAATCTATTTTTTTATTTTTTTAAGATAGATGAATAAAATATTTCAAAAAAAAAGAGAAAAATAAATTAAGTGGCAAAGTAATTATTTATTGTCCATTTTATATCAAATAAAATATAAACTTTTATTTAAAATAAACATAAATATACTATTTAAAGATAATTTAATACTAATATAATATATTCAATAGGGTCGGGACGTAAAATTCGAATTCGCTCCTGACTCGACCCGGCGAGGTCTCATTTCTCTGAGACTCGGTCCTGATCCAATTATCCATTGAGTTGGGAAAAATTCGAAAAATTTGAGCTATTGCGGGCAAGGGCGACCAGGTCATCCCGACCCATGCTCGTCCCTAAATAATGATTATAAATACTTTAAATATATAATGAAGGGTACAAAATAACTTTTATACAAATAAAACCTTCGTTACCTCACCCCACATATTATATAATTTATTATCCAAACATGGACTTGCTAATGACACCACACTTCACCACCCCATCACTCACCACGCCACCTCGCCACATCCCTCCATTAATTATTTGTCAAACAAATCCTTAGGGATTAAGGTATAATGGATGAATTCACACTTCTCTCATTCTGGTCTATTCTTGGGATGAGGACGTGATTGAACGCTTTGGATTGGATTCATTATTATTCATGAGGTTTTCGTTGTGTATGTCAAGGATTTGATTGTGAATGTTCTTGATTGATAGCACGAATGGTTTCACTAGAATTGGTTGTTGTTTTATGGACTCACAAATGCTAGAAAAGTAATAGAAGATCCAAGAATGAATGGATGTGTGATTTGGTTGAGAACGACCGATTGAAGTTATCATTTATGTGATTTCTTGATAAAATCGATCGATTAGTTCATGGGTTGTTTCATGCATGAATGCTACTGTTCAATTCGAATGAAGCATCAGCTTGACCGGACAGTCGACCGACTAAATTAAATTGGTCGACCAATCCAAAAGTGGTCGATCGGTCCAATGAATAAAATAGTGACCGATAGCCACTATTTTATTTGAACGTGCAACCGGCCGACCGGTAGGTCGACCTGCCGACCGAAAGTCATTATTTTGGAAATTGAACATGATGTTTCTTTTAATTATTGATTGTTAGCTGATCTCATGCTATTCCATATTATGTTGAACACTGTGATTGATATGATGATCATGTTTTTACTTGACTCACCTAGAAGTCGAATTGCATGCTAAGTCGTAGGATTAAAATGAACATTCTATTGAAATGGCATGTGAGGCATAATACTTGGCCCTTGTTGAATGAATATATGAATGAAAATGGAAACGACAGAACTTCGGGGTGTCAAGCCTTGGCAAGCCTATCGGTGCAAGAAGAATTTTGGTAAATGTTCAATAATGATTGATTGATAACATAATCTAGAATACATGTTAAGTGGCAAGAACGTATGGATAATATTATAAATGGGCATTTCAAAAGTAAATTCGATGGAATATTCTTAACCACTAATGGATAATTGGGCATTAAATGACATTAATGAAATGGATTTATGGAATTGATATAGAGTTACTTTTACAAACCACCTCTAAATTAACACGATTTTTCACATCTAACCCAAACTACGAACTTATTTTTTTTAGATCCCTAAACTATCATGACTTTTCCACTTTAATCCTCCCATCCACTTCTATTATGTTTTTTGTTACTTTTACTTTTTCCATTTATGAAAAAACTAAATTACCCCTCCCTAAAGTGGAAAAATCGTGATAGTTTAGGGGTACAAAAAAATAAGTCCATAGTTTGGTGTTAGATGCAGAAAATCGTGATAGTTTAGGGGAGATTTATGAAAATAACCCATTGATATATGAAATGGATAATTGGCTTTCATGATCTAATTTGAGATCTTTATTGTGCATTGATTATCATTTTAATCGAAATGCTTTATGGATTATTGAATTGCTTATTTCATGGCCCTTACGTACAACTAATGTGATGTGGGCCTCCCCTGCATCCGGGTTCGTGCAGATATGGACGAATAGGTTGAAGTCGGTGGAGAGCTCATGGTGACGAATTGCATATGGTGTCGGTAATTGTTTAGGTCATAGTATTTCATGTTGTTTATGGATTATGTAGGAGTCGGCCTATGGGCCTTTATTATGAATTATGTTGTATGTCCTCGTGTGAGGAACATTTATGAGTCGCTATATTGTGGACTTCGAGTCTTTTTTGCATTTGAACTATCTGTCATGGTATATTGATGTTATTGGACTTAGTGCTATATGACCCATTACCTTTTATCGCTTTCTCTATGTTTTCATGTAGAATAGTTTCAATTATTTTTGTTTTCACTTTAAATTATCGTCATGCGTTTTGTTGACTTGAGGTTAACTATTGCATCGTCCACCGTGTATTACGCTCCGGGACCGCCTCACCCCCCAACCTTCGGCAAAGGAGGAGAGAGGAAATTTTTTAAATTATTATTTAATATTACCACGTCGGACGACCACTTATGTGAAGAAGAGAAAAAATGGCTGCGTTGATGTCACATGAACTAGGCGACCGAAAACGATCGATTACAAGTGAAAAAAGTATCGGATGAAATAAATTAAAAGATGGAGAATAATCTTATTACAAAATAAAATTAGAAAGTAGCGTTGAGAAAATGGTCAAAGTTGGAGAGTATTTAACGTAATTTACTCTAATTTTAACTACTAAAATTTTGATTTTAACTACTTTGGTACCCATTTCATGACCTTCCCTCCCATGCAGGATGATATTTTTTATAGGTTTTCTTGTGGCATTGTATATGAAAAAAAAATTGATATTTTATTTTGCAATTTTTAGATATGAATGTGCTTGTACTTGAACATGTTTGTTTCATTTGGAGCATATTAAACGAATATCTTGGGTTCCAAACGTTTTCACTTTTTTAACCGTTGAAGGTATTTATTGCTCAATTTCCTTCATTATACAGTGGTTAGATAACTCTTTTAGTTCCATTCTCAACTACTTGTTTACTCGTTTCTTTTATTATTTACCTTTCGTTTAAATTGGTCCTATGATCTCTAATGATCCTCCTTTATTATATATATATATATATATATATATATATATATATATATATATATATAAGGATTGGTGGCAGAATTGTAATTGGCTTATATTGCCTCTTCACTCATCATTCCTATTTATCTTTTTTTTTTAATTTTTTAGAATTTTCTCATCCTATCCCGGCACTTAAAAACTAATATATTCAGCATGATAATTAATTAGTCCAACCAGTATCTAATTAATTAATTAATCTTATACATGAATTTCTCTTGAAAAACTGAAACATTCATATTTGCACAATTAATGGTTCTAATCAAATGGGAGTTTCAATATTCTCTCCTTTCATCATGGAAATTATCTTATAAACATAATTAGGCACATTAAATTTTCAGTTTACAATTACGTTGTGCTCAAATGACAGTTTCAATGTCCTCACCTTTCATCATAGCAATTATCTTTTTTTTATGCTTCTCAAATTCATCACACTCAATCAGCCACATTATATTTTTATGATTCTCTTCCACTATAATCTTTCTCCTACCTTTATTTAGGAATATAATATGTCATAATTTTATGTAATATTTTTCGTTACAAAATCACTCACTCAACCACCAATCGAGATCATTGGACTCAATCTATATAAAATTATGATAGATTATATATATACATACATATATATATATATATATATATATATGATGCATTGAGATCATTCTCCATATATCTTTTCTCTTTATCTTTTTTCTTAATTTTTTTATAATTTTAAATTTAATTCCTACGTGAACCCTTTAGTTAAAATATTAAATGCTATAAATTCAAGGGTTCACTACATTTTATTAATACAATAATCTCACCCGTTTCATGTTTTTTTTAGTGACATTAACTGCTGTCAATTAATTGATGACCAATTTTTTTATTCTATTTGGTCTTTTCATCTCCTTCCGACTGCCCCATTTTTTTATTCTATTTGGTATTTTCATCTCCTTATGAGTGCCCATTAATTGTGATTAATTATATTTACATTGTATTATGATTTAGAGGTAATTACAATTGTTATCATTAATTAGCCTTTCAGTTATTAATGTTTGAAGAAACTTTCTTTACGTGGATTGTAATTGAAATTGATTTAGAAGAATCAACTTCAAATCGCCGTTCTTTATTTATTTATTTTTTCTCTCTCTCTCCTTTGCATTTCTGGATACATATACAATTGGTAATAGACAATGGTGATTTAATTAGATAATTTAAAATTAAATATAAATACATAAATAATTCTCTTGCTATAAGATGAAAACACTCTCAATCTAATATATAATCCACATTTGCGGCACCGGTGCTTTCTTGCCCTTTTGTTGTAACACCTTCGTCGTCGTGCTCACATGGTTTCCGCTCCCGACCTGCGTTCGTCATCTTCTCCTTCGCCTACTTCTACTTTCTATCCGCTGCCGCCTTCCTTCCCCTCGTCGCGCATCTGAGGCTGCTGCAACACACATCTTCCTCCTCGCCATGCAGGTGTTCTGGGAGCGCGTCACTTTCACCTGCCCATGCGCGCATTGGCGACCAAGTGGTTCTACTTCGCCATGGCCGACTGCATCAAAAGCAAGGTGGGAAAGGCAAAAGGCGAAGGGCGAGCATGAGGTGGCCCGGTGGATAATCGCCGGCCCTGCCCTCGCCTCAGTCAACATGGCCTTATGGGCATTCAAGCCCTGATGGGGCACTACTGCCATGACCACGATGATGTCGCCGCCACAAGCAAGTACAAGGCCATGCTTCAAAAAAGTTCAAATCAAGGACCTCATAGACAAGATTACTAATCGAGGGCTAATTATAATGAAGTATTGTTTAACCCAAAACAAAAGGAAAAAATGAAGGTGTCCCCTATTTTGATGAAAAAATTTGAGAACAGAGAGAAGATTGCAGAAAAAAAATATTAGATGAGACACACGAATTTACTCAGGTTCACCCTTGAGATTAGGGCTACGTTCTGCAAAGAGGTTCCACTATATCATTTAGGTTTACAGTCACCACCCAGATTACATCAGAAATTAGACTATTAATAGCCTCTCCAAATCGGGTTTAAAACCCAAACAAACAGAGAAAAAACATAATCCGAACCACATGGACCGACTAAACAAAAGTCCAAAATCCATCTAGGTTTCGAGACCGCCGTTGGGGGGTGGGGCCCCCCGAACCTCCCCTTTCGTTCGTACGCCAGCAGCACTGCTAATTGGGTAATACTCAGATTTTCCTAAACTCACGTGGGCAAACCCGGTGTGAGAAACAAGGGGTCCTGAAGTATTCACCAATTTTAACATATTTAAAGAAGGGACATCGTGTCTCTTATGCTTTTATCCATTGGATTAAAAATCTATGGATCTTATTTTATTCATTTCCATTTAAAGACTTTGAATCTGATTCATTAATTCTTGATCTGATGACTAAGAAGAGGGATGAACTGTGTCCCTCCTTTAAAGGAGGCACCCATTAAGTCCTTTAACAAAACCCACTTGAATCATTTTGTGTAAAATGTAATTGCTGACATATTTCTTTTGTAATTGTTTTGTTGTTTTCAGATTTATATGTCAGTCCTAAATAGTCAGGGTAGAAATTGTTGTGTTAAGTTTTTGTACCTTCGTTCTGGTCTTTTATTTGCAAATTGTTCTTTTTCTAATTATGCCACAAACATTTTCTACTAAACATGACCGTTCGGTTAATTATATAATTTTGAGTCAATTACAATAATTCTGTAGATTTAAAACTTATATATATAATTTGATGATACTTTATTTATTTATTTTTTTGTAGATCAATCTCGACAATAAAATTGCTCAATAACTAAGTGTCACTTATTATTATATCAAATGATGTAAATATTAATTGAACAATAATTAAAATTTAATTTCCAAAAAAGATTAAAATAATATTGATTATTAGGTGATATTCAAAGGTTATGCATTCAATTGAACTATCAAGCTGAATCTCATATCGTGATATATTTTGTCTTTTGTTCATGTTATTTAGAAAATAAAAAAAAAGATTCACTGCGTATAGCTTGCGCGATGGTGTTCCCTAGTCGAAAAATAAACTATAAAAAGACTACATAAAACGTAGTGATTATTTCTCCATTTACGGTCGGGGGAGGTGGTGGGTATAAAATGACAACGCAAAAAATTAAATGAATATTTTTCCATTTTATTTTTTTCTTTGAGAAGTGAAGGATATATTGAGTTGAATTCATTGACTTAAATTATTGTTTTGGTCACAACTTTAATCCTAAAAATACAAGCCATTCATGACAAGTTAAATTTATGCCACTAAACTTTGGATTTTAATTTTCAAATTATTCAAATTTTGTTTCTTCATGATTTTGGTCACTCTATTTTTTAAAAAAAAACTAACTAAACCAAAGGAGGTGTATGTTGCACATGCCTTGCTCAAATATTGTATGAAGACAATGCACAAACTTAATGGATAGTAATATTTCTGTCAAAAAAAATATATTGCACATGCCATATCACCTTTTTTAAAAAAACTATTGTTATTGAAAATTGTTAAAATATTAATTTAAAAATATTTTGCATAAAATATTTTATCAAATAATATTATAACATTATTTTATTTTTTAAGCTGAATTTTGTGGCATATAAATTTTGACAAAAATAAAATTAAGTGGCCTAAATATGATTTACAAAAGTTAAGTGGCTGACCTCGAACACTTTACATTTGTTAGTCCAGCAAGAAACTTTTCTTCCACTTTCCTAATCGGATCTTCAAACCTTTGGACTTTGGAGTCAATATGTATATTCCATAAATTTCGCTAAATATCCTCCGACTTTGATACTTTCATATCGCTATTTTCTAATTTTACTTTATACTCTGCTTTTTCATCTTTTAATTTATTTCACTAAGGAGCTGTTTGAGTTAGTTTAAATTTCAGCGTTTGATAACTTAAAAATTTGATTTATAAGAAAATATCAAATCTACTTATAAGTCAAAAAATAAGTAAGGGGAAGGGTGCTTATTTTTTTCTAAAAAATAAGTTAATTAGTTATATCATAATTAACTAATTATTATTAATATAAGTAATTTTATCCAAAGGTATAACTGCTTATTTTTAAAAATAAATTTCAGCCAATAAAATATTCATCATCACTTCAGTTTATCAATTATTCTATATCAACTAAGCTAAGCTAAACGGGCCCTAAGATCTATTTGGTTAAGGAATAGAAAATGAATTAAGCTCTTATTGGTTTGTTTTTTTGCCAAAAATTTTGTGACATGGTGAGCCCCATTGCATTAAATGCTGCAAAAGAAAAAAAGGTGAAATTAGTGAGTTCCATGAAGCGGGAATAACACATTCCTATTGGATTAAAGGCACGGGATCAACTAATGAATTAAAGAGAATAATAAATCCTGATCCAAATGGGACCTAAATACTCTTTCAATCGGGAATAGTCAAATTTTCGATCATTTTTATTGATGTGACATCTTATTTTAATATAAACATTATATAAACTACTAAAATAATATAAAAAGTTAGAAAAAAAGAGGGCGCACACTAGGGGTGCAAGAAAAACCCGATCGAACTGAAAAACCTACCTGACTCGAAAAAATTAAAAATTAAAGGACCACATACGATTTAGGGTGATTTTTAAATAGAGCAAAACTTACCCGCTTAAACTAAGGCCCCACTCGAAAAAACCATAGGAGCCATGGAGACCGCTTTTATTTATTAATTTTTATTTATATATTAATTCAAACATAATCAATTATTTCATTACTAGTGTAAAAATTTTTATATAGCTTAATATCACATCATGAAACTCTAATTTAATAGTTCTAACACTATATCCTATATTTAATTATAAAATTAAATAAGTTAATTTTAATTTTAATTTATTATATTTTTTTGAAAAAAATTTATTTATTAAAATAGGTGGTGATATCGACCCGCTAGAGGGTGGTTTTTCTTTTACCTAAATGGTTTTAGGGTGATTTTTGTGATTTAAAAAACTAACCCAAAAAATAATTGATGTTTTTTTACCGAAAAACCATACCGACCAGAACCACTTTCATCCGTAGCGCACCCATTCCCCCTTCGGCCAATGTCGACAGTGAAAGGGGGGTGACACCGCAGAAGGGGGGGGGGGGGGGGGGGCGACGCTCCTCTTTTACGCGTTGTCAGCAGGGGGCATCGTCTCCCTTTTCACGCCCAACGTCGACAGCGACGCGCGGAGAGGGGCATCACCCCCCTTCGCGTAGGTTGGCGGCGACGGACACAAAAAGGGAATGTCTTCCCTCTAGCCGTCGGAGGAGGCACCTTTTTTAAGTTTTTTTATAAATGAATATAATATTATATTATTAATATTCTTTTAATACTTTATATTTATATTATTTTATGTTTCAGTCGGTTGTCACGTAAGCTAAATGATCAATTAACGGGCTATACTTGGTCTAAAGGGTATTCGTTAAAATAAGTTAATAGTTAGAGGACAGTTTAATTACAATGTAAAATTGAATTATAGAGTTAGAAAAACGAACAAAATTAGAGGGTATTTAATGAAATTTATTCATATTCTATTCTTCTAAAAAATATGCATATTCCCCTGCTTAAAATTAACACCAAGTTATTGTAATTATGTTTTCTTTAATTAATTTCATTGGATGACGTTTGGTGCTTGCATCTTTTGGGGTGTATTTGGACGGGGAGTTTAGAAAGAATGAGCTAAATTTTATTTAGATATATGTTTTTTATTATTTTAACTAAGTATAAATTAACCACTTGACTTAAAATTAAATCTTTCATATTAATGATTTTAGAGGGGTTAATATTCACATTCTACCCTTATTTTTTCTCAACCAAATAAAAAAAAATTTTTTTCTTAAAGATAATAAAGACAACCATATATTACATTTTGTATTGCATTAAATTAACCAATATATCTCATTCATATATATTCAAAGATGATATATATAAACGCTAGTCACACTTAACCTTATCAACCCTTGCTACACCGCACTAATCCACCCCTCTTAATTTAATTACCAATCTACCCCTCTTAAATTAAATTACCAAACTAAGTGTTAGTGTTTTGTGTTCCTTCCTACCAAAACACTTCTCAATATAATATCTAATATCTCATCTGTACACTGCACGCGATTGGTTTCATTAAAGAAACTTTTTTTGTTCTTTAGAAGCAAAAGGATGACCAGAAAAACCAAAATAATCCTCGAAATCTGAACAGATGATATTCTTATACAGCAAGCTTACACAAGAAACAGATGAAATTCTTATAGCTGCCAACGATTGTCCAATGGAAAAGTTAAAATTGGCACGTTTACAAGTAACAGAAGTCAAATCATGATAAATAATCTTAATTCCATGTAAGCTCTAAGCTGTATAGAAGCTGCTTCATCAGATTGTCATGCCGTCCTTAGTGGCGGAGAAACCAGTATAACTCCATCGCCTCTAACAAAAAGAAATGGAACGTTTCTCCTTGAAGTCTGCGGGACAAATTGTAAAAGAATAGACATCAAAGGGTCAAAAGTTTGATCAACTTGGTCGTACGAGTATCAACGAAAAATATTATAAAATTCTTCATGCCCAAAATTGCAAAATCAGTTGCCTAGAAAGGAATGTTCGTATTCCTTAGTTTTTTGGAAAAGGGAGACTTTTAAAAATGTTTATGTGAAAGCAGGAAAAACTACATCCCAACTAATGCTAAACAGAACTACAAACTTTTTTGAGGACGACAGAACTACAAACTTTACATTAAAGCTAGACGGTGTGACAAAAAAGAAAACTAGAGAAGTTTGAAGACAACAATACATTGCCTTTAAGATGTTGAGATAACGCGCTCGAGAGCAAGCACCACATCTGATAAACCCTTGCAATTGGTTTAGAACTAATCTTACATGAATGCTGGACTGAACTACAAACAAGATCACATTTACGAACTTGGCATAACGAAATTAAGCAGCTAGTAAAAAATCACCTCCCCGAAAAATATTTGAACAAACCTTTTTTGAGATGCATGGCTATGAGATCTCACTCAAAAATGGCCCTGAGAAGTGTTTTTATAGAATTTGTTGTGGTATAGATATGCCGGTGATGAGCTCAACCATGTACTTTTTTTATCCGAAAAAGAAAAAATGATACGGACATAGAGTGATCACCGAATGCACCTTTTATAATGCAAAAAACATGGCAACAAAGAGTTCTTTAAATCTTCGCTTAACAAAAGGAGGAAAGAAATAGGAGGAATATGGAAGCATGCATGACATACCCGGACAATCTCTTCATAGGTTTCATCATCAATTTCAACAGTAGTTATTATCTCTTCAACATCACCAAGGATCATATTTAGATGTTGATCATAGGCCTGAAACAAAAGGTAATCCATGTAGTATGTCATCAAATGATCTAATAGGATAAACTTGAGTACCATTAAGATTAAATGGACAATCTAAACGATAAAAGAGATTAACTAAATATGGATACCAAGTTTCACTTCAAAATCCAAAATACACATGCTCAACAGATCTTTCAGCATAAAGAATTAGCTTAGATTGGACAAATACCAAAATTTACAGAAAAGATATACATACCGGAAGGAAAAGTGCACAGAAGAAAACATTAAAAAGTTTGTCTACTAAATAGAGTCTAACATGAGATACATGAACTTTCATCTGAATGCCTAAAGGATAACACGTCAAAGTCAGGAGGCAGTATGGTAAAGAGAAATGATGACAACAAAACATGGTAGTCATCCACTTATATTAATTTATTAAATATTGAAAATTTACAGGTGTGGTATGGAAAACAAAATGTGTGAAAGGTAGAGAAAAAGAGAAACAGAAAGGTAACAAAATCCCTTGGCCCATTCAGACATAAAAGAGATCCGTGATGTGTAATCTTTTCAATGTAACATCTCTCTCTAAAAAAATTACCCGATTGCACTACAATCAGGTGGCCCATACAACCATCAGAGGAGGAAGTTTCAAGCAATAAAAGTTGAAGACATAACAAAGACTTCCAGCTTAATGAAGAACAACTGAGATATATACACACACACACACATCCAACTAATTCGTTGTATCTAAATAATTTCTTAGCTTTAGAGTGCATCAGCATCATTCCCCAAGTTATGGTTATTTTTTCTTCAATAGTCATCATAACTTGTTATAACAGGTTTGTTAAGCTCTTTGTCGATGTGGACATCCACATCACCATTCTGTCTCCCAAAGCATTATATATGGGTAAAACAACTAACAGTGGAGAGTAATTTATGATCTTTAAAATTATATACAATAACAACAACAACAACAAAGCCTTATCCCACTAGGTGGGGTCGGCTACATGGATCATACGACGCCATTCCGCTTCGTTGATCCATGTTCATGGATCTTTAAAATTATATACAACAACAACAACAAAGCCTTATCCCACTAGGTGGGGTCGGCTACATGGATCATACGACGCCAATTCGTTGATCCATGTTCATAAGATTCGACAAGGTTTTACGCTGGCTGTCGGGGTCTAACACAACCCTCCTCCTTTATCCGGGCTTGGGACCGGCTATAAAACATAGGCGGAGTTATCTTTAAAATTATATATTGTCTTATAATTTCTAATAAGTTTATTTTTTTCTAATTTAAAGGTGATCTATCAGTTTAATGGCATAGAAGAGAGAAAATTGATGTGGATATTTATGTTAACAAAAAATGTGCAAACCTATAATAACAGGTTGTGACCATGATAAGTAACGAGGTGACATTGACACAAAATGAAGTCAATGTAACTTATTGAGTACACTGGCTAAAGTTGAGTATTTACCATATTACATAGCTAAATAAAATGTTCATGTACAGAAAAAGTCTTTTCAACT
This sequence comes from Pontederia crassipes, assembly GCA_030549335.1. Taxonomy (NCBI): domain Eukaryota; kingdom Viridiplantae; phylum Streptophyta; class Magnoliopsida; order Commelinales; family Pontederiaceae; genus Pontederia; species Pontederia crassipes. Next base: position 48,047,639 of record CM060190.1, read on the forward strand.
CGTCCTGCCTCCACCACCCAGCGCCCACGCATGCACACACACTCTGATTTGAACACCAAATGGAAGACAATGGCGACAACAGGTGGGAGGTCTAAGCGATGCAGGAGACTTGCAAATGACGACGAAGCAAATAGGACCCCACCCAGCACCATCCAAAGAGGCAGCAAAAAAAAACTACATTTAATGTGTATCTTTATTCCGTGTTATAAAGAAGGCTACAGCCTACAGCATAATGTGCATCCTTTGCCAATATTGCTTGGTAGATGAAGCTGCTTGTGTAGCTTTTGAATTTATGCAGACTTTGTAGTTCATGGCTGCTGAAATAGGTGTACTTCAGTTACGTTTGGTTCTACAAATTTCATTATACTTCACCATAAGTCAAAACGCAATGGATTCATAGAACCGTATATGAAATCCCAAGTAGAAAAAAAATAAGCTTTTGTTGGTCGCACAGTTCCAATGCTTTCAATATTAGAAACAACAGCACAACACCGTCACGCTGATAGTGTTATTCTAGCACATTGGTAAATTTCAAAAGATATATTTATGGGAAAGAAAGTCATTATAATTTGATGTCATTATTAGGGGTTTCTTCACTTTATCCTTGAGCTCATAAAGCAAATAATTAAATTACCTGAACTCGGGATTTTATTGGAAGGGTCATAGGGAGAGCTGAAGCTCATACAAGGTGCAAAAATGCATTAACACCTACAAAAGCTCGAATGTGTTGCAATTATTGTGAGGGTCCTATAGTTACGTTGAGCAAACTCAGGATTTCTATGCATTTTTTTATCCAAGAACGAGGGAAACCATCATCATATTCAGACGACACAAGTATGTAAAAGTTACAACGACACATCATTAAGACTACCGACCGTCACTAAAATCATGGACCAAACCTTCACATAAATTGACCATCCGACAGAGGGGTTGAAATATAATAATCCTCATTCTTCATCGGAATCTCACTTTGCCTTTTCTCCCATATAGTCACAACTCACAAACTAGCAAACTAAACTCCAGATAGTTCCGTCTTAGTGCAGTAATAATGATCAAGGAATAGAAAGAACGTAAATACATTGGTGATAAGTTGAGAATTTTAAAGAACAAAGCTTTCAACGACCCCAGGTTTTTCAGCAAAACCTAACCAAAATTTCGGCAAAAACAACTTGAAACCAAGGGATTCGCGGCGACGACAAGCAAGCAGACTTGGAATTCCAGAAATCACAGTAAAATAGCAACTTAATGAACAACAAATCTAATTTGGCAAAAGATTTGACCAAAAAAAATGTGGACTTCGGGAGAAAGGGGTTTTACGTGAAGTTTGCCTCGGAGCTCGCGGTCGGAGCGGAGCTTGACGTAGATGCGTTCGTCTAGGCTGAGACGGATGAGATCGAGAGGCTCCTTCACAGCGCTTTCCTCCTCGGTCGCCATCCTCCTCTTCTCTCCGCCGCCGGTCGCCGGCCAAATTCCTCGCTGATTGGACTTCTAAAATACCCCCAATGCGGCTCAATAGAAGAAGGTAAATAACTAAATAACGTCTGATTGATCCGGACCAAAGCCTGAGGGTTCGATCAGTTTAATAAAATTTGAATTATAGGTCCGACCTGACCGGATTCCTATTAGATGCGATAGGCTGGTCATTCAAACTTATTTTCTTAAGATAATAAATAATAAATATACATAAAGATAAATAATAAATAGCACTATTTATTAAACTAATAAAATAAGTATATATTAAATTATTATATTAGTTAAATAGTGAATTTGATTAAGATCATTCAAATAATCAGTTATCGTTGTTAAATCATTTTATCAAATATGATTAAAGCATTAATTTTACATGATATTTCTTATTATCGAACCAGCTCAATAGATATAATATTATTTTATTTAAATATATAATTAATTTAATCATAAATTCTAATTATTTAAGTAAATAAATAATTAACCTCCATAAATAAATAAATAAAATAAGCGAATCATATCAAAGTATAGAACGTATCCATTAACCTCCATATATATGTGTGTACGTATGATACAAAACTATAATTTAATATGAAAATATATTAAAAATTACAAATACCGTGATCTCAAATTATACCATCAACTCTTTATCAAATAAAAGAAATTGTGATTAGATATCCTTATTCAATTATTAAATAAAAATTTATGTACAAAAAATGGGAATATGAGGTGGGTTGGGGTTGAACTTATTTCAAATTTCATTTCGTTGGAATAAAGTTTTTATATCTATATTAATTATATTTTGATGATATAAATTTTAAAAGATTTAGAGTTATATTTAAAATATCGAAAAAAATTAAAAAAAATGAGTTGCACATTAAATTTTTTATTAACCTTTGTCTATATTTCTAAAATATTTATATTAAAAGGTGAATATAAAAATTATAAATAATTCTTTATCTTTCTAAAAAATCAAGAATCACCTCTCATTTGAACAATTATGTAAAAAGTTATGTTTAAACAAGTGAAATTCAAAAAATTTAATTTGAAGTTAATAGTTTTATGTGCTAAATTTGTACTTAATATTTGAATATTTTATTAACAACTCTTGGATAAGAGATAAACATGAAAATTTTAAATAATATTATACCTTTCAATAGAAACAAATATCATCACATTTGAATACTCGCATAAAAAATTGTCTATAAAAGAATAAATATCCTAATAAATAACTTTATGCACTAAACTTTGACTTAATATTTGATTTTGATGACATCAGATTTTGAATTAATGATAATATCAAAGTTATAAAAAATTCTATTATCATTCCATAGAATCAAAGATCACATTATTTGGTGCAAAAAGTTATGTGCAAAATAGTACAAATTAGTTGATCGATCAGTATGAAAAATGTGAAAATTAGCCAATATTTGAAAATCGATCGACTGCTTAGATCCATCCATAGACCGGGTGATATCAGTAGTCTTGTTGATTGAACTAATGATCGATCGGACAGGATAATAGTTCAATTGATCATTCGATCGGTGGGTGAAAAATTAGTCGGTCAATGCCCAAAATCCATCAACGGTCATATTTTTTCAATGACTATGTGGAACGTCGATCGGTGAGCAGAACGATCGATGAGCGCGTATAATGCATTATAATGATCATATTTCGACCCAAAAAGTGATAAATAAGTCACAATAACTAAATGAAGTTAAGATAACTTATAAAAGAGTTAAAAAGACTTCTAAGAAAACTTGGGGAGAATTCTTGTAAAGTCCATTTGAGTCAAAACTTGCAATTTTTGTAACCCTTTTCTCTTCCTCTATTGTGTAAGTTTTTAAATTGAAAATGAGAGATTGGAGAGTGTTGTAGTAATCTTGTATGGATGATTGAGCTCTTGAGTGATAAGATGTTGTGCCTTACCTCTTGAATGAGAGAAAAGAAGTGTGAAAGTTTTGAGTCGGATATGTGCGCCTTACCTCTCGAAGGTATTAAATCTCCGATGATCTTGGAATCGAGAAGGCGAAGCGAGACCAAGGTGGTCGAATCTCGCAACTAACTTTATCAACTTTGATCAAATTTTGGTAAAAGTTTAGTAAATTCTAAAACAATATGCATTTGTTCTCACTTTATTCATGATGAGAACAGTGATGTTCTAGGGTGAGATAAGAACAAATTTGTTTTTGTTTTTCTTTTGTTCTGCAATTATTAATGTGAAGCCAACATGTCTCTAAAATTAATATTTGACAAAAAACAAAATAACACCACCCTATTCTTTTGCATATATTTGTCCAATTTTTCATATTTTTGTATTATTTTAATTTTAGTTTAAAGCATAAATTTAAAGTTTGGTGTTATCACAAAATATAACCTATCAATCTGGAAACTTATAGTTTTTTTCAACCTATTCGTAGCTGTCTCTAAATCATGGTAAAAAATGAAAATGCAATATATCAAAGCTTCTCCTTAATCTCTCTTTTCTACAGTGTTAGTGAAGGAGTATCCTCTTTTTGTTAATTAAAAAATAAAAAAGAGCACCAATCACGTCCAATCAGGTACCGCTTTGTGCGAAATATAATGCACTATAAGAAAAATGACTTTTAACGACCATAATTGATGAAGAGATAAGAATCAAAAATAAATTAGCCCTTAATATTTTTATGACTTGCCGTTAAAAGTTAACTATATGAGCAAGATTAAACTAAATATTAAAATATTTAAATTAATGACCATCATCTTGTCGATAAAAATATTGATGACTCAAATAAAAAATCTCTTAAAATGATATTTAGAAGATATTTTTCTATTTTTGTTTTCTTCTTTTAATTTTTATATTCCTTCTTACCCAATAATATTCTTATTTATTATTTAAGATTCAAAATAAAAAAAATAAATTATACTTTATGTTTTAGTATTATTCTTTAAGTTTTAATATCATTAATAAAAGATAAACAAATATTTTCACTTTTAATTTTTTTATTTTTGTTAATATAATTAATAATGTCAATATCTCTTTACACATAATAATTAATAATATTTAATTTTTCATTTTCATTTTTATTCATGTTTAAATTTTTTCATTTATTTAACTTCTATTCATTTAATATATATATCCTAAAAAATTATGAAAAGGTAAACACAAAATATTTATTATTTTAATATCAAAGCCAAAAAAATTACTTTTACCGCCATAATTTTGTTAATAATCATTAGATTATAACTAATCATCTAACTTTAACCTATTTTTTTTTACAGTAAGTTCTTCCCCATCGTTTCTTCCATCTCTTCCCTCGCACACCAGCAGCGAACGGCACAAGTATGACCCCTGATTTCGTTGTGAGGTCTGCCTCCACACGCACAGGCGACCGCCAAGTGCCGACCCTGCACGAGAGGTGGCCGTCGTGCACAGAGGTGGCGACCGAGGGTCGCCCTGTGCGAGAGGCAGCGTTGCGCATCCACGGCCGCATGTTACGCAAGGGCGGTCGTCGAGGCCGCCTTTTCATATAAATAAAACCAAAAATGAGGTATAGTACCGTTACTATGACTGTACCTAAGCAAGATAGGTGATCAATTAATTGATATGCATTATTATATTGTTATTTTCCATATTATATTTAATTCGTTCAACTTATCATATATGTGATAATGTAAAATTAATTCTTTTGTTCTTGTGCCATGATTTACCTTCATCTAATATATTGGATTATCGTAGAATTCAGCATAATGTCTTTCCCAAACAAGCGTGTATGTTTTCTCACACTCATAACCCTGACGACCGCCCTTGCACGACAGGCGGCCATGGGGGCCACCTCTGTGCATGAGGGGCCATCAGTTGTTGCCTTTGTGTGAGAGGCAGCCCCGACGGCCGCCCCTGTGCAAGAGGCGGCCATCGGGGCTGCTTCTATGCGTGATGCGGTTTCGGCAAGAGGCCATCGGGGCCGCCTTTGCGCATGAGGCAGCCCCCGATCGCCTCTGCGCAAGAGGCGGCTTCAGCAATTGCCTTGCGTGCAGAGGCGGCTTCGGCGGTCGCCTCGCGCGTAGAGGCGGCCGTCGGGGCCGCCTCTCACGTAGACGCGGCCGCTGATGGCCGCCTCACGCACAGAGGTGGTCCCTACGACCGCCTCTTGCGCAAGGGCGGCCGTGGGGTCATCTTACACGCAAAGGCAGCCCCCATGGCCGTCTCTTGCGCAAGGGCGGCCATCGGGGCCGTCTTACGCGCAGAGGCAGCCCCGACAGTTGCCTCTCGAGTAGAGGTGGCTTCGACGATCGCCTCTCATGGCAGAGGCAGCTGCCTCGCACAAGGCTGCCTCACGCTCATGCAGGGGTGGCGCCTCATGCAGAGGCGGAGCCATGGCCGCCTCACGCACAGAGGTGGCCGCCCTTGCGCGAGCTGCCTCCAGGACGGAGGTGGCTGTCAGTGTTCTGGGCCACCGGCCAATGTGAAAAAGGTTGTGCTGCCCCGTACGTTAGGGGCATGTTTTTGTTTTTTGTATTTTTTTCTACTTACACATATTTCTACACTTGTCCATAGGTGGATTGCATGCAATTCATATTTTGCCTACAGTTCTTCCCTTTCTTTTGGTCTCCACCATCCTTCCTACTAAGGTATGACCTTTTTGTTTTGGTTTGTGTAAACTTCATTATATGTCCAATCACATGTATGTGTATGTATCAATCTTAAAATTGGTTAAATGAAGAAAGAACGCATGTGGGCTATTGCTTTGATAATATTTTTCTCTCTTATTTTAGTAGACTTCTTTGTGTAAATCCTTAAAAATTCATTATTTATGTATATAAAATTTAAAATTTGCTAATGGTACTAATATATTTGTGTTGAAAAAACTTGAAATTGATGACATGGGCATTCATCGTGAGAATGTTTTGAGACATAAAAGAACTATAGCAAAATGAAGAGGAAGTATGCACTTCAAATATGTGAAAGATCAGCCAATTCAACAAGCTTTGAAGAATGAGCCTCATAGAATGGACAAAAGAGATTGGGAATAGCTTCTTAACGAGTATTATAATAGTAAAAGTTTTGAGGTTTAATTATTTATTAAAATTATTATGATTATGATTTCTACTATGATGTTTATATTATATATAACATCATTGTGTATGTTATATATTAATATAGGATGCAAGTGAAAGGAATACAAGAAATAGAGCAAAATTAACTATGCCACATCGTGTTGACAGCAAACCTTTTGGAGAACTTATTTATCAACAATTATTAATATTAAAATAATAATATTCTTTTCTTTTTTTTCACTTGATGTCTCATTGTCTTTTATGTAAAGGGTGATAAAGATGGTAACCCACCAAATGTTGCAACTATTTTTTTGAGACATGCAAGAAAAATAACAAGAAATCAGAGGTCATTGAAAGATATGTATGTTTAATAATAGTTTTCATTTAATCTTCATGAAATGTGTATTAATATAAGTTTATATTTTTGTAAGATGAAATACAAGAGATTGTACAAGTTGAACTTGCACTTCCTGCAATAGATGTAGTAGAGCGATGTTTTGATCCTAAAAAATGTACTCATGATTAGCTCGGTAAAAGAAATGAAAGGAAATAGTTCATCGAAGCATGAATTATTGGATAAGTTACTGGAAAAAAATAAATTGTTAAAAGAATGTGTAGCTTGTATGGAAGGTCAATTGCAATAGTTGATGGAGTTCGTGCATAGTCAGCAATCTAATGATGAAAATTTAACAACACCATAATCTTATGAACAATCACTTGAAGCATAAGGTTAGTAAGAATAAAAACTCTAATTTATGTTTTATGTGTTATTTTATTATACATTTTTATTCTAATAACTTTTTAATCTACTTACAATTCTCTTTTGAGTAACAATGACTATGTTTGGTGAATTTGAATTTTTTATTGGTGAGTACACTATCTTAATTTCTTCTAAGTAAATTTAGCTTTATTATTGTCAACAGTAATTCTCATTTTGATTTTACAGATTTTTAATGAATGTTCGTTGAATTGGAAAGGAAGATGAAGGGAAGAAAAGTCTTGCTATATTTTCTTGAACATGTTCTTTAGAAGAGTTATTTGGAATTTTTTAAACATTTAAATTAAAATTTTGGTTGTTGCATATGAATATTTGAGTTGAATATTGTATGAATAATTTATTTGATACTTGATGTTTTTAACATGAATGAGTTTGAATCTTATAAAATATAGAATTTTAAAATTTTAAAATTTATTAATGATCATATATTTGTCCCCAAATAATAATAATAATATGTTTATAGCGACAAAAAAAGTGGCCCTTAAAAAGTTTATTCTAACACATAAATAATGTCTTTAGCAACTAGTTGAGCGATCCTTAGAAGTTATATAGGGACCAGCATACTAAACACTATTGTACTTTTAGAAAAGAGAGTTATAGTGGTCCTTAAAAAGAACCAACGGCTAGTTATTCACACTGGATGCTAAGACCTTTTAGCGGCGGAACCTATCGTGAAGAGCCGCGACTAGTTTTTTCTTGTCGTTGATGTGTATTAACGTCAATAACTTTTAATGACTACATATCTCTTCGCTAATTACCTAATTTTTTATAGTGATGAGTGATATGGAGAAACCCACAAATCAAGATATCTCTTACCTCTAAAGATGAGATGTGAGCAGCATTCCTTCGCTATTGTAATAATGAGAAAAAAGAGGGAGGGAGCTAGAATGGTGAGAACAAGAGTAGTAGGGTGGTTCTTTGTTACCTTAAAAATGGTACGAGAGGGTAGACTAACATGGAATCTCATGCATATTTGAATTTGCAGTTGGGGTTTTCTTATGGTTATTTTTTATAAACATTGAGGGAGTGTTTGATAAAAGAATTTAAAAATTCTTATTTTGTGTGAGAACAAAATTATTCTCCAACATTTCATTTTGTTATTTTGTATAAACATTGAAGGGATGTTTGATAAAAGAACTTAAATATTCTTATTTTGTGTGAGAACAAAATTGTTCTCGAACATTTCATTTTGTTCCGATGACAGCCAAGAACTCATTGTTCCTATTTTTCCAAGTTATGACACATCCTAACATATTTTAATTTTGTTGGAGAGTTTGTTCTTGTCCTCGCTTCGTTTGGCCAAAAGACTGTTATTCTTATTTTATTCCAATGCCAAACAACCCCAACACCCTCTTCTGCTATTAAATTGGCTCGAACACGTAAGTAAAAAAACCTTACATAGAAAAAATAAGAATTCTTTTCTTATAACTACTTTTATCTAGTTTTGAATTATAAATTTGCTAAATTGAATTTTTGAATTTATCCTAATTTTAACACTTTGATCCTTTCATTACATTTCATATTAAATCTTGTTAAACTATTTTTTATTATATGATATCATGAGCATAATACTATTATTACATAATACTTTCTCATATTGATTATTTTTTATTTTTAAAAATATTTTTTTTATAATTAATAAACAAGGGCAAAGTGGTTATTAAAAATAAGTTAATATATGAAATTTAACGAAAAGACTAATTGCCAAAATCATATAAGTTTAAATACTAAAATTTATAGACTTATAATTTAATATTACATATCAAAATGCTATTTTAAATAACTCAAAATTATTTTAATGAATACTATAATGAACCTTTAATTCAATAAAATATGCTATCGAGTAGTGAATTACTTGTTCTTGGGAATATAATTCATACTAATTATTTTCCATTGTTCATTTGGATAGAAAAAATATGTTCTGAAATAAAGTTATGATAGTAACATCTAACATATTGGCTCCTCTCTATTAATTTCGTTAGAGCAACCAAATTTTTGTCAAACAAAAAATAAGTGTAACACTCTTAATTTCATCCTCAAATGCCATAGGCAATTGGATCATTCGGCTGTGTTAGCCTGTTCTTCATCACATAATCATAATAAAATATAATTTTCATCTATCAGAGCGGGAACTTAAATCAATAAATTAAAATAGGATGAAACTTTCAATTAAAAGCGGAAGACTTCATAAAACATTAAAATTAGTGTTATAGAATTAATAACACCATTAATAGGAATTAAAACATCTTAAAACCATAGTCCAATGCCATCAGAGGAAACATTTTTTAAACTCATAATCTAACGGACTCAATAACACTTGACTCTAATATGCCTAGACCAGTGTGCAATCTTCCCATCATGAGCTGAGTCGCCATCCATCTGTTCATTGGTTACCTACATAGATTCAAGACGCAGGGGTTTCCCCAATTAGAGTATGCAAAAATCATGCAATGCAATGACATGATTCTAAACATGATACTACATTATATTCATAATCATCTTCATAAAATAAGAAAGAAATAATATGCATAACATGTAAACTACATGTCATTCAATTAAAATATCTATCATCATGCATTAATAACATAATAGCATGGAAGATATGTATCAATTCATCATTAGAGAAATAGTATGGAACATTCATAGAAATCATCAATTCTATCCATAGGTATATAAGTGACTTGCACTTACCTTAATCATTGCCTCAATAACTTTCCTCAAAGTTGCTTCATAATCAAGGTTATTAAAATTGGACCGAACTGACCGGTTCAATCGGTTCAACCATGAATTGGTGGTTGGTCTGGTCTGATTTCATGCCAAAATCGGATTGATGGTTTGGCTGCACAAAATCCGATTGAATCGGCGAACCGATGATTCGAAAGAAATTCGGTTCAATTAAAAAAGGTGAGAAAAGTTAAAAACCACTAAAATAGAAATAAAAAGATGGAAAGAGGAAAAAATAAATCTAATTGAATACAAAAAACCAAACTTAACTGGAAAATTAATGAAGAGAGAGAGAGAGAGAGAGGAAGAAAGGTAAAATAAGGAAAATAAAGCAAATGAAGAGAGAGGAAATAATGGAAAAAGAATAATGAGAAGATCGATGAAGGGAGTGATTTACAGCAATCATAAATTAATATTTTGGTAATAGCATTAAATGATAAAGTGAATTAATGGAGAGAGGAAGAAACGAAAAAACGAAAAGTGAAATTGATGAAGAGAGAAGGGAAGAAATGAAAAAAAATAAAGTTAAATAAAAAAAAGGATAAGAGTGATTCATGGTGAAAAAATTAACATGTTACTAGTAGCATTTAACACTAATAATAATAATAAATATAAGTATTAAGAAATTGGAAGTAGTTGATGTATTAATAATAATATCTTACTAAATATAATATGTTAGTATTTTAACTTTAGTAGGTTACTAATTTTTTATACATAATATAATATTTGTTATATATATTTTTAATATTATTATAAATAATATTATTTTAATAAAATCTTATTTAATCCGATCATATCCGATCGAATCGGTCCAAGTTGGTTATCTGATTCGATTACCAGTACGGTTATGATAACATTGTTCATAACTCTTTCAGGCTTCCACTTTTGTTAGCTACATTTCATTCGTTCAATCATTGGCCCTTTTTAAGGTTATATCTTTCGATAGTTGAGATTGATGTCATTGCCCTCACAGTAAGCTAGCTAGGCCTTAGGCACAATGTTCTCCTCTCATCCAAAGGCAACATCGGAATGCACACACTATTGTCGATGTGTGTAACGATCATTCCGAAAACTCTCACCCGAAGGCGACTTAGGAATGCACACACTGTTGCCATGAGTGTATCATTCCTGACAGTCATTATACTTTTCGATCAACAAACAATTACGCCATTGAATTTTTAGATTTTAACCTAGTTATGTGAGAAACATGCATATACGTGTATTTAGGTTCTTATACAATCAACAAGCATTACTATAAAATTATTAATACTTCAAAAATAACTTTTAAACATCATATACTCAACATTCAAGTCGATCACGATCGTGAAGAGGTGTCACGCCCGTGACCGTGACTTGGAACGTCTTCCCACTCGGCTATGATCATGGCTGGGATGTCACGACCATGCCACGTCCATGTCACGGCCGTGCTCCCATGCGCATGGTTGTGTGCAAGTCCAGCTTTGGACCCAACCTTCACGCCTTTCGCTCACGGTCATGCTTGATATCGGCACGCTCATGCTCGACTCGTTACGGTCATGACAAAGTCTATCACGATCGTGTGCGAGACCTTGTTTGCTTGCCGATTTCCAATCGCGCACTCACGATCGTTATGGGGGTCGTTACGGCCGTGACACGATTTGCAAATCCATTTTAGCTCAACATTTTTTATAGATTTTTGGTAGAAAATATTAGGAATTCATATGAATCATCCTAGAACATTTAACTATGATTTCTATATATTTAGGCATATGAAAAACACATGAAAACATGGTAAATATTCATCCCTTTAGATCTAGTGTTCTTTTCCCCCAAAACAAATGAATCTATAACAAAGAGATCTAAACATGATAGATTCTACTTGAATAATTCGAGCATCTATAAAATGTATTTCACCTATAACCCTCAATCACAATTCAATCTGAGAGCAAGGTCTTCTCTTGCTCTCAATCCAATTCAAGAAAACCATTGAGAGAGGAGAGATGAATTTGGATCCCCTTTACATAACTTCATCTTAGTTGATCCTTCTCTTCTTTTTTTCCTCTTCCTCCTTGCTCCTCAAGATCTCCTTCATCAAATTCTAGCCATCAAGAGTTTAGATGGAGAAAATAGGTAAACAAGGAAATCATGGGTCTTTATATAGGGGAGTGATTAGGGTTTCAGTCAAAAGATTAAATTACCCTTAGATGTAAAAATCTGGGATATTACAATAAAAAAGATTCATATTTTCTTTGTTCGTGCAATAATTACATATGTGCAATACAAATTAATCAAAAGAATGTTTGCCTAAAAAAGGAAGAATAAAATAATAAGGTGCTCTTATTCCAAAACAAAAAGAAATGTTTAAGGTTTGGATTTTTTTCCAATGTTTCGACAGTAAACAAACTTGAACAAGAATACCAAAATAACTAGTAATTTACATTTAATAAAAAATAATTATAGCACCTCCAAAATTCATCATACTACCATGTGATAATTAGATTTTCTCCTTAGCCCGTATTACTTCCTATTTAACTCTTTTCCTTAGACTTTCACATAAGAGATTAATGAATAACTATTATCATAAAAAAAGGTGTGAAAAGCTAACATAACTATTCATGCTCAAATGATCCTCATGTTCATCCCATTACCTCATAGTAGAACTTGAAAAATAAAATAAACTAATCATGAATTTAAAAACCTCTAACTCACATGCAACTGCATTATCACGAACATCTCTACCTGCACATGTCTCCATCATTGTCGATTATTTATTTGGTTAATACAGATGAATAATAAAACTTAATATCAATAGGTAATTTTTTAGCATAACAATAACATCATTTCAGTTTTGATCTTTCTATTTTTTTTCTTTCTCTTTTTTATTATGTTCTCTTATTTTATGTTCGCTTCTTTCTATTTTGTTCATACTTATTTTACTTTAACAAATTTTTAAGACATATATATGTGTGTGTGTTGTAATGTGAGATCAATTTCTTTCATGTGAGTCAAGATGGATCAAACTAGGACCAAACGTGAACGTTTACATATCCAATAAAAGGATGAGATTAAATTATGAATCTTATCGATGATGAGACTATTAATACTTATATTTGCTTTTTTTATTAAGGTGGTGGGGCTGATAATATCCACATTTAATTTGGTTTGGTAACAATCAATGCATATAAAGTCTTATTTTACATCTTTTATCTTTTGACCCAATTAGCATTCTTACTATTCCCTATTCATCATCATAAATACAAGTGTAAAATAATCATTTTACGATAGGGCTAATTAATACAATCCTAACTATTCATTTGTCGGTAAAAATCTAGGTAAGGTATATTTGAACTTGAGTTGGGCCTTGACCAAGTTCGACATGTGTTTTATGGAACTCGAGTCATGTTTTTCATTCTCTTATCCTACGTTTGGAAAAATCTAGGGCGGATCCAAAGGTGTCTTGGGTCGGATCCGTTGATGACGTCACTGGGTGTGTAATGCCCAGCTACTCCTTCAGCGCCACAAGGGGTGAAATCGAAAAATCAATTGTTTAAATTCAAATTCAAATTCAAATCTTCAATAAAAATCTAATGTTCGAAATAATCTAACTCTGAAAAATTTTAAAAAATTCGGCATGACGTATGCGTAAAACCAATCATGCGTTGAATACAACATTTATCCATATCATTCACTTCATAGACAATTTATAAACTTTTAATGTGCATCACTAGCAGTTTATAATTGTCAAATAATATGGGACTCGAGTCCAAAAATTTTTGAATTATATTAACATATGAGTTTCACCTCAAAATTACTACACAAACAAAATAAATTGAATGCCTGCAAAATTCATTAAGGGTCTCAAGCCTTTATCCAACTCCATAATAGGGTCTCGCCCATATCATCTCATCCATAAACAATGAAGCTTCATCTCCCATCAATTGATTTATATCCACAATAAATCATAAACCACAACCCAAAATCATGTGGTGTCATGATAAATAAAATCATAATAGTCAATTGTAAAAAATAATAAGTATCAAAAGAAGAACACTAAGCTAGATACACTCCTCATGGAATCTCACACACTATCCATTTTTAAATTAATGCCATTTCTAATCAAACATGCAGTATATGTATTTCTTTTTTGTAAACATTAAAAAAAAGGAATGAGCATGGATTAAGCGTTAAAATCATTGCAAAAATCAACACCTTTATTTTCAATAAATATTCAAAATCCTCTCTTCTTCAAAAGAAACTCATTCACATAATAATCATACAAGATGAATGTCATGTGTACATATGTATGATGAAATCATATATATAATATCAGTTGGGGGATCATCATCAAATATAGATATCCAATCTCCTCAATGAAGACCCCTCATATCCCATTGACACAGGAATCGTTCTAATTTCATACCTCGTATCCCATTGACATAGGACGTCGAACTGTCCTTCGTATCCCATTGACACATGACTTGTTATCTTTTCTTTTCATCCCTTAATATCCCATTGACATAGGATAGTTGTTATAATTCCACCTCTCGTATTATTATATTGACACAGGGTGTTGAACTTGCTCTTCATATCCTATTAACACAGAGCATATCGAATCTCAATCGGTCTACTCAGAGTTAATCAATCCTCCGAGGTGAAAAATACTTCGCCTTATGCGAATTTTTTTATATGAGATTCATATGATGCATGAATGCGAATTCAAAGTGAAGGTTTAGAGCTTGAAGTCAACATATTAAAACATTTCATTTCCAAACCAAATCTTTTCTTCGGGTGAACAAGAGAAACTTTTATAAAAATTGATAGGTTTCGAAATCTATAATAAAACCTCATATGATGACACACATATGAATCAGACAAATAAGTATGATTATGCATGAAGAAAATGATTTCAAAAATTCGTCCCACATCGGATGGGACAATGTCACCATTTTGAAGAGTTAAGTAATCAATATCATTTGAGGTAAATTTCTTCACGTTAAATTTTATCCAAATTGTCAACTCCTTCCTCATCTCACTCTGTGTGTTAAACATGTGTACAAAGTCACCTAGTCAACATCATTTAAATTTCTTCAACATTCGATAGTCACAAGTGCCAAGTGGCATAGCCACAACTTGTATTAACCTTTCTAATTTCAATACATCATTCTCATATGTATATAAGTCAACCTTATTAATTCTAAAAAAATTATAAAAATTTCCATCATATGTCATTCCATTTAGATAACAAATTCATTATCATCATATATCACATATCACATATCAACATTATGAATCTTATTTTCATATTTACTTAATAATGAAAATAATTAAGTGTTACACCTATCTAAAAATTCATGTTCGTCATAGTGTTGTTGTATCACATAGATGTACATTTAAACATATGTAGGTATAGCATCCAATTAACATGAGTGAGTGACTATACATCCTTTGACTTATTGATTTGCACTACTGCTTATATAAGTGCCTATATCTTTCTGGTTTTAATGATAAATTAAGCAACACTTGAATATTACAATGTTATGATGATTCTAGCAATTGCTACAGAACCCATTATGGACTACACACCAATACTGTACTACAAAAGAAAACTTTATAATTGCACCTATTGTATTTGCCCAACTATTTATATATACATATTTTTCTCTCCTAATCAAACTTTACCATTCCAAAAGATAGGTTTAACTCTTATTCGTCATAATATTTATGTTGCCCTTCTATGCTAGGTTTTCATTCACAATAATATCAGTTAATATAATTATAATTGTCTCAATTAAATGCAATAACATCCATAACTACCCATTTTCCTTCTAAACTATCAAATGCTTTGTTACAATCAATCAAACATTTCAACAAACATCTTACCTCCATACTAGATTAATATGATGTTATTCCTTTGATGTCAGTTCCTTCCTCTTCCTCTTCTTTTGTTGAAGTTGCTGGCATCACCTCTTTTTCCCCTTCAATGTATTTTCTGGTGGCTTGACTGAAGGTTGAGAGGGAGTGAGTTGTTGTGGGATTCAAAGTGGTGAGCTCCTTGTTGATGGCTAAGTGGGGCCTCAATTTGCTATTGCTCTCGGATGGCCTTGAAGGCTGAGGGAGTAAGCTATTGTAAATGGAATGGATGAGGTTTAGGTGATTGTTGAGTGTGTTTTGTTGCTACTGCCGCCACCTGGTTGTTGTTGCGAGGAGAGGGTGTGAGGGAGCTTCAATGAGTAGGGAATGCCAAAATTTTTTTGGGGTGGCTGAATGTTAGGTGATGGTTCTTGTAGTGCTAATACTTCATATTAATTAATATCTTGAATCCTACTTTAATTAGAAATCTGTTTGGATCCCAATAAGTAAAAGGAAACATGTCTGACATATTCTGTATATTTCCTTATCATGAGATTGTTAAGGAATTAATTTATTTCCTTATTACAAGGTAGGTGTCCTATTTTTAAAATTAATATAGAGTCTCAGTTGGTCTGTAACTCCTATCTTCTGTTAATGGTAGTGCCTATATAAACTCCCTAGGGTCCAAAGAGAAATCAATCTCATCTTGTAGTTCACTTCTATTTCTTCCATCTAATAAAATTCTGTGCCTTAAATTTCTCGGGTTTTTTCATGATGCATAATTTTTCTCTTACAAAAATCCTAACAAACTGGTATAAAAAAGAGGCTTCATCATCGATTCTCCGTCAGACGTAGAGATGGCATCGCACAACGTGAACATCAAGAAATTCACAGGGTGAAATAATTTCAGTCTCTAGAATATCAAGATGAGGGCACTTCTGAAATAATAAGGACTGAGCGCCACTCGCGAACATACCGAAGAACAAACCAAATGAGGAAGACTCGAAGGACAAAGAAAAGGAGTTCGACCTGTCAAGTTTGGCAGCACAAGAAGAGAAGGTGCACTCCATAATCCTATTGTCTGGCAAATGAGGTTATTATCGAAGTCGCTGATCAAGAAACGACGACTGGTTTGTGGTCGAAACTTGAGAGTATGGCCAAGTCTCTGACCAATAAGCTGTTGTTGAAGCAACGCCTTGATCAGATGAACACTCTGTTGATGGAATTACGAAATATAGATGTGAAGATTGAGGATGAAGATGCTGCCTACTTTTATTGGTGTCTCTTCCTCTGTCATACGAAATTTTTGTTCAGTCTGTTATCATCGAAAGAGACACAATTACTCTGGAAGAAGTAAGATCGAGTCTACATACTCTTGAACTTCGTCATAAGACGTTTGACAAGGCTATGGAGACTCAGGCCGTAGGGTTGGTAACAGCCGTAGAGAAGACAAATCCTAAAAAGGGTAAGATAAAGAAGAAAAAAATCAATCCGAAGGATATATGCAACTATAGCAAAGAAACGGGTCACTAGAAGAAGGATTGCCCCAAGAAAATGAAGAAGGACACGGTTACTGTAGTAGCACGTCATAATAGCGAATCTGATAATGATGATTTGATGCTCATGGTGTCTTATCAGAAATGTTTAGAGGAGAGTTGGGTTCTCGACTCAAGATGTTCCTATCGTATGACTTCGCACAGAGAGTGATTTTCAACCTATCAGAACATTGATGGCGGAAATATCATCATAGGTAATGATGCAGCCTATAAAATAGTTGGAATCGGCTCAATTCATATCAAAACTCATGATAATCAATGAGGATATTGACAGATGTCCGTCATGTTCCATAATTGAAGAAAAATTTAATATCGTTAGGAGTTCTGGACTCCAAAAAATATCGGATGGATGTTGCATGAAGTGTTCTCATGGTCATCAAGGATGATGTTGAAGTCATGAGAGAGTCAGGCAAAAGTCTTTGTACATACTACAAGGTACAGTAATTTATGGAATGATTGCAGTAGGTAGTTCGTCCAAATCAGAATCAGAAACATCCAAGTTGTAGCACATGCGACTTGGACATATGAGTAAGAAAGAGATGGACATGCTCAGCATGCACAATCTTTTGAATAGTCAGAAGATATCTAAAATCGAATTCTGCGAACACTGTATTTTTGGCAAGCAAAAATGACATCAATTTAGAAAAGTCCTGCACAAGATGAAGGCAACACTCGATTACATCCACGCTAACTATTGGGGGCCCCTCTCATGTTCCATCTCTAGGAGGTTGTAGATATTTCTTATCTTTGATAGATGATTACTTAAGGATGACATGTGTATTCATGATGAAGCACAAGAAAGAGGCATTCGAAAGCTTTCAAATAGTGGAAGACTCTGGTGGAGAACCAATCATCGAGAAAGGTGAAACACTTTAGTATTAATAACAGTTTAGAGTTCTGTTCATCTGAATTTAATCGGTTATGCAAAGATGAAGATATTGTCAGACATCGCACTGTTAAAGATACACCACAGTAGAATGGTGTAGCAGAACGCATGAAAAAAACTCTTCTGGAGAGGATATGGTGCATGCTCTCTAATTTTAGTTTGAACAAGTCATTCTGTGCTGAGGCTATTAGCACAGCATGTTATCTTATCAATCGGAGTCCTGCAACTGCGATCGATTTGAAGACTCCTATTGAGGTATAGTCAGATAATCCTACTGATTATACTAATTTGAAATTTTCTTGGCTGTCCAGCATATTATCATGTCAGCGAAGGAAAGCTAAAACCAATGGCCAAAGAAGGAGCCCTTGTAGGATACGGTGCAAGTGTAAAAGGCTTCAAAATCTGGTCTCCTTCAGAGCAAAAGGTTATTTACAGTAGAAATATATTCTTTGATGAGATGTCTATGCTCAAGCAGAAATTAGATGTTGTTGACTTAACAGATGAGGGTTTTAACAAACAAATGAAGTTTGGATTAACTTCAATTCAGAATAGGGCAGAAGAATCTCATCAGACTGAACAACCAAAGTTTGAGGAGCAAGCAGAAGAAGTAATGACAAGTCTAGCTATAGGACGTGTTCACAGGCAAGTAGGTTTTCCTAAGTGTTGTGGCTTTGAGGATATTATTGCATATGCATTCCAAGTAGTTAAAGAGGCAGAGTCACCAAATCAATATACAAAGATGTTATCGCATGTGCAGAATTAGAATAGAGATTGGCAACGACAGAGAGTGTTAGATATCTGATTGTAAGATTCAATTCAAGGTGAAGATTTATTAATTAATGTCTTGAATTCTACTTTAAGTAGAAATCTGTTTGGATCCCAAGAAGTAAAAGGAAACATGTCTGACATATTTTGTATATTTCTTTATCATGAGATTATTAAGGAATTGATTTATTTCCTTATTACATGGTATGTAGGATCGAAAGCACCAAGAGGGGAGGGGGTGAATTGGTGTTTTAAAAATCTTTTTATAAAACCACTTTCGGAAAATCACTAAAAACGATTACAAGCAAATAATAAAAAGGAGCAAGAGAGCAAACATAGTGAAACACGATATTTTGACGAGGTTCGACCCTAACTCCTTGCCCTACGTCCTCGCTTCGACTTTTCGACCTCGAGATCATCGGAGATCCACTATTTTTCTCTTTACTTGTAGAGAGAGAACAATCATTTTTACACCACACGTCTTCTTTTTCGCTCAAAAGGTACGGCACTCCTCTTTTACAATGAGCTTTCAATCTTCACTAGATCAAAGAATAAAGATTCCCTCTAACTCTCTTTTTTTACAAAATTTTTCACACTCAATGTTTGGAAGAGAAAAGAGAAGAACTTGCAAATTTGGGCTCAAGAACTTGAAATACTCTTTTGAATAATCTTGCTTGCTTGGATAAGTTTTCTTCAAGCTTTGGCACTCCTTTTATAGTCTTGTACATGTGAGAATGTCGTCCAGATGATTTTCCATGATTTTCTCTTCGAAAAATAGTCGTTACTGTTCATCTGGCACTGTGACCGATCGACCGCATTAATGGACCGGTCGACCAGTCAATATGATCGTTGCAACATATTTGTTACCTTTCTGGGTTGTCCGGTCGATCGGTCCTTCGGCCGAAATGTCGACCGATATAGTCTTGACTTTTTCTAGAATTTTTCATTTACTATTCGGTCGACCGGTGCAATGATCGGAACATCGACCGGTATAGTCTCGACATTTTTTAAATTCGTCCCTGTGCTGTTCGATCGACCGGTGTAGCGATCAGATCATCGATCGGTACAGTCTCGACATTTCTTCCGCTCGATATCAATCGATCGGTCTTCATAGTCGATCGACCGATCAGTCGATCGATCATATGCTGAAATTTCATTTTTATCATTTTAATCGACGATTTCTTCTGCAACTGAGATCATATCGATTCTACATCTGCATATCATCACTTGAGCATAGATTAATATCTTTTATGTCCAATTTGATTTGTTATCATGAAAATATGGGATTCAACAATCTCTCCTTTTTTATGATGACAAATTAATTGGACGATAGAGAGAGAAAAGAAGTGAAATGTAAGTTAAGATAGTATGTAATGAGTAGGCTCCTCCTACATTCATGCATATTTCACATTTTCTCCTCCTGAATAGTTGGCCTTTATATCGTTATAATAATATGGAACAATATGAACATTATAACGTCAAATAAAAAACAACATAGACATGGAATTCAAATAAGGCATAAACAAGATAAACGAGTTATCACATTACATTCATAGTACATCATATGTTCATGCACTAACAAATATTACTGTAGTCACTACAGAATGGTGCATGACACTAGTACACTAATACAAACATCAAACATCGTCCCTTCATAACCAAACTTCTCCCCCTTTTGACATCATCAAAGAGGGAGGCAAGACACCTATAACTCATCGGGACTATCATCATCTCAAGCTACTGACGGAACGAATCCATGCGATGCATAGTAAGCATGTAGCGAGCCAACAAGATAACGAGAATCACGCTCCATCTGTCGAATATGACAATCCATCTGGGTAACGCGATGGTCTATGACAGCCACCTGTTATGATAAGATCATGAAATCATAAGCACCATAAGAGCACTGAGGGAGCGTGCTGGGAAGATCCAATATGCTCAGAGGCGCCGAAGAAGGAGGGAAGCTAGGACCAATCTCCAGTGCGTCCTGAGTGTCCATCGGCGCTGGCTCTCCATCTGTGGCATCATCTCTATCGTCAGAATCTATCGAAGTCGGCTCGCCGAACCTAAGATGCTTTCGGTGCAAAGTCCTGGAACCGATGACATCACTAGGTCGGGGTCGGATGTATTTCTCGCCTGTAGAGATCTCGACACCAAAGTGGAGTAAAATCTTGGTGATACAGGCACCAAAATATAAGTGATACCGACCACGAGCAGCAGAGGAGATCTTCTGAAAGGTGTAATCCATGTGATAGAAGAGAAAATGACCAAAATGGAGAAATAAGGCATCACGGATATAGAGGCAGTGAAGAAAGAATAGATCAAAGTGAGTGACCTCTGTATCGTGCCCGGTTCTAGGAGTGATTATTCGACTAAGAATGTGATGCACTATTTTCATGGTTGGATGAAGATGCCGATGGGCCATTTCGACAATATAATGGACGTCCTGTCCAGCAAAAATCGTATGAATCCCATCCGCGATCGGAAGATAATCAGACGGCCACCCATGAGTAACAAATGCATAGAAACTCGGTAATGGGCACGTAACGTCAAAAATGTGACAAATATGGTCAGGCTCAAGACAAATGGGTACATCAAGAACATAGGAGATGATGGTCTCTCAAGTGATCGTCATGTTCGCATATAAATGACGAACACGATGAGGATACACACGCTCAGTGAGAGAAAACAGTGGCAGCCAACTGATGGTTGCAAATATCTCCTGAACATCTTAAATGTTCAGAGCGTCACAATCAACGGTGTAGACACACCGGACGTCACGAGAGGCATACAAGGCATCAAAACTAGCAAAGACTTCCTTGGTGACAAAAAGATGACTGTCGAAATTAGTGGGGTCAGTGGTAGATGGTTGGCGAGTACGTCCAGGGGAACGTCCTCGTCCATGGCCTCGTTCACGTTGAACTGGTGTGGTTTCAGGTTCTGGTGCCGGATCAGGCTCTTTTGGGATGATAATGCCGCGACCACCTGAATCATACAAACGATGACGACGCTTAAAGACTAACCGATGTGATAGAATCCCGGCGACGGCGGCCATGGATTCAACAAGAGGAATGGGATCTCATGGTCAGAAGAGGCGCCGGAGGGATGAACTGATAACCGAAGGGGGATCTGGTCACGGAGGCACTGGAAAGAAACTGTTGACGATTGCGGAGAGAAGAAGAGGCGGACTGTCATGACCCCGATTTAACTCATGAATTAAACCAGAGTTCACGACTCATTACGAACGATCAAATAAAATTATAAAAAATGCGAAAACGTGATGTAATTTACTCTTCTTTTATAACATAAGAGTAAAAATATATCATTAAATAAATTACACAATATGTGATCATTCCAGAGCAAACTGATACTCCTTAAGTCGTATGTTTGATAAAATAACTTTATTTTCAATATAACTTATTTTGAAATAAGTAATAAACACAACTAGCTCTCTCGACATCTTAATAGAAAGATACAAGAGATATAAATCATCTCATCATGCCACCAAGGATGTTATAGAATCCTTTTATGACTATCACCTTGCACGATCCCCAATAAGCTACATGAATCTGAAAAATATTAGAAATAACATTATGAGCAAAAATAGCTCAGTAGTTGATAACTCATAAGCTATGTGTTACTATCTAATAAATTCTGAGAGACATAAAAATACAAGCATTAATCATAATATCAAAATTAATATTTCCATACATTTAATAAATACATATATAATATTTCAATCGAAATCATCACACCCAATTTACAATCATAGTCATTTAATCATATTATACATGTGTATGCAATGCAACACTCTCATATGTATGCACGGATCACCAACTGGCCAGTGGTCGGCAGTGGATTATAGAGGTGGCTCCCATCGTGATCAGCAATGTAGCACTTAGCTCCATTCTACCTCATCCCTTTCGGGGAACAATCATATAGCGATAGGTGGATTCTAGATGTGACCCCTACGGATTCTAGAGGTGGTTCCTATCGCGACTTCTCATGATGTAGCACTTAGCTCCGCATGACACTTAGCTCCAGCCTATCTCATCCCATTATTGGGGAACAAAATGATAGATTGGACTCTAGAGGTGGCTCCCATCGTGATCAGCGATGTAGCACTTAGTTCCAACCATCAAACATGCAATGCAGGCATATGCAGATTCGTGATTCATCATCTAACAATTATATCTCGAATATCAGAAGATGAATCATATCAAATACCATTTCAAATCGAACAAGATTACACTTCTCGTAATCCATTTATATCATATCACATATGCTTTTCAAATGTGCAATCATTCAGATATATTTTCATAATTGCATTTATCAAAATTAATTCATAATCTATTCAAAATATATTAAATATATATAACAATTGATGTCACACCAAATTCAAAAGAGGTGAAAACATAGAGTAGGAGAAATCAACTTACCCAACATAAGCGATCATACGAAGTGCTTCCCCGTTTCTTTTTCTTTTCATTTATCTAACCCTATAACCATAATATAGGTTCATATTACTCTTACCACCATATCAACATAAAGATTATATATCATTTTGACAGCCCATCTAACTCAAACAATTTAATTCATCATAACCGATTATCTTGTATTATGACTAATTATGGTTGATTGCGTCCCTAGTTAAGAAAATTCATAACTCTTAAGATAAATAGTAAACTCACATTATTTTTATTTTACTTATATCCATATTATAGAAACCATAACATGTAAAAGTTTCAGATTTTATTTTACTAAGCATCGTTCACAGGAAAATCATAATTCAACCTAAGTTTTATGTCACCTGTGTGTTTTGACAGACTGAGTGACGTTCGGTTAATAATTTATAACTTCCCCTAGACATAACATTTTCTCATGATTCCAACTCTATATGAAACCTAACATCTTCATCTATCCTAGCCTAAATTATCAAATAATTATATGACATATTATATTTAATGCATAATTTACAAAAGCGATTAATAGTTTTAGAAGACAGAGTGTTAGCACTCTAAATGTGAATACATGACTTTATCTATAGAAATCATATTAACTTGATTCCAAAGCTCAATGAAAGTAGACTCATAGAGGATCAATCAAAAGAAAGTTCATAATTTTAGAACCACCCGAAGGTATGTAATTATGTAGCTACAAATTTGGAAACCAATTGAACATGGCTAGGGTTAATTTTGCTCATGAAGAACATGAATTTTGCCCCATAATTAGCTAAAATCCGAGAGTGAATGAGATGGATGAGGTTCAGAGAAACCCTAATTAGAAAGTTATGTAGTGGAAATCAAAATAAAGTGAAGTATGAACTCACCATATGGCAAAACCCTAATTCCCCTTCAAATAGCTTCACTAGTGGAACATGGTCCCCTCTTTCACTTGGATTTTCGTATGGGACAGGTGAGGAAGTGAGAAGATGTGGTAGAACATGTAGATGAAGAAAGATAAGGCAGGAGTAAACTGATCTTAAGTTGGACAAACACAATAAGAAAATGACCTTGGTATCGAGAGTATTTACATGTAATGCCATTTAAGTAAATGATTTTGTCTTTTTCATTTATTTATTTATTTATTTACTTAAGAAATTACATGTAAATAAGGAACTACCCCCCATTTGGATTCAATATTGATAAAAATAAATAATCAAGGAATCGAAATATATTTTTTTGTCCGAAGAGCAAAAATCGCGATTTCACAGATTTTTTGATTTTGCATCTATGTTTTACCTAAGTAAAACACATCTTAAAAATTATTAAAAATCACATCTATAATACTTTGATATATAGGAACAATTATCAGGACTTTAATTTTCTTAATTCTAATATTTTCAAAGATCATGTTTTCATGTCTTGGACAAATTTTTGCCATATTTCAGCGATCAAACACGATGAGCTATAACCCATGCATTAACACATATATCAATTTTATTATCAATAATATGATATAATATTAATCCATGTGATTACATGTGAATTAAATTTGAGATATTACATTCTGCCCCCCCCCCCCCTTAAAATAAATTTCGTCCTCGAAATTTTACGTATTTCCTTGTTCAAAACCATATGAATAATTATCACACATGTTTTGTTTGAAGCTCTAGATTGCTTGCCATAAAATCTACAGAACTTACTCTACATCAAAAGACTTATTCTATTTGGTTTAGAATGTGATTATGTTTTCCTTCATATAATGTTCCCTCATAAAGCTTCATTGTGGCGACCCAACTTGGTATTATTCTATCATTGCTCATCATGCAAAAGCCTAGATAAAAAAGTGTGGGATTGAGAACAAAAATTAGCCAAGTAAGAATTGATAACCTTTTATGCATCTTCCTATATTATCATGATTGATTTTGTTTGAAAATATATTATCTAGCCCATATCATACACTATATTTGACAATTTCTTTTTTTTGTCATTATAGTTTATCTTCAGTTTTGGTTTTCATTACAGACACTCATTATTTTATCCATACATAACTTAGATGTAACACTCGTTCCATATTTTTATTCTTATTTTCTTCTAGTATGGATAGAGTTGAAATGAAGATAAGCACAATAGTTATAAGCATCCAATGAATCAAATCAAAGAGTTAATAAAATTGTGACCTATGCCTAGTCCAGATAATAGCGAAAGTGTCATAATTCACATAAATCGATTATAACCCTAAAGAGAATATGGTACATTAAATAAGGAACCATCATCTATTCTAATGACTATAAGTCATAAACTATCTTTTACTATCCACGAATAAGGGAGAGGGAGTGAGCAAAATGAAATTAGGGTATATGATTTCCTTTATATATATATATATATATATATATATATATATATATATATATATATATAGTTGGTTCTTCCTTTATATATATTCCTTTACTATAAGTCATAACTTAGATGTAACACTCGTTCCATATATATATATATATATAGTTGGTTCGAGTTCGCGATCGAGGATTGAAAAGGCGTCCCCTTTCAATCATTCTTTCGCTAGGCTCTCAACCAACACTCCATGATAGTAAACTCTATGACTCCAATCAAGCTATCGAATGATGACCAGAGGCAGCCAAACTCTAATACATCTTTCGATAAACTTTCTAACTCGCTTTTTAGACTCTCAAGTAGATTGACATAACAAAGTCAACAATGAAAAATCATTAATCCTCATAAAATAGTGACAATGTTGATTCCATCAATTGTACTAATTGATGTGGGATAGGCAAAAGGCAAATTAAGGATCAATAATAACTTGATGCTCAAAATTGATAACTTTAAATCGATAGCAATTATTCAAGGATCATTGATGATTTCAAAATTTGTAATGAGGTATATATGATGTTTCAATCACTCGAGAAATGTGAGATGTGACAAACAAAGAACTAAAAATCAATACTCGAAGATTGAATTGTGATCAATAATGATCAATAAAAATCAATAGTGATTCCAAAATCCATACTGATGAGTGGGAAGTTGACAATAATTCTTATATCAATTATAGTAATTCGAGAATTCACAATGCTTTGAAAATTATCAATAATGATTCTCATCTACTAATGATAATTTACTGATCATCAAAAGATTTAGATTGTACCAAGTATGTATCACTTTTCAACATCAAAACAAATTTGTTAATTGGTTCTTTAACAGTTTATACCTAATTTAGTGGTCTTATCTTTTGTCATTACAAAGATGTTTACAATTCCTTAGAATATAGACAATGCATAGTGTCACAATAAGATGATAGCCTATTCTCCGTACTGATCTTTCCTACCACGTCTTCATTAGCACACATAACCTTATTCCTTGTTAATGTTCCCAAACCTAGATATGACAACTCGTAATCATCTGTACTTATATTTAACGCTGATGAATCCATACTTGTATTAAATAAGTATTTATATGTCTATAAGATTTCTTAAGGACCATACTGAATTTTTACTTGTATTATCGAACACATTTCATAAATTGATTTTTAGACTATTCGACATGTACATTTGTTCGAAATATATCCCGACCTTGTAAAATGTAGACTCTAAAGTCTGCATGGAAAACAACATTACACTTTACACCTATTAATGCTTTTTTCTATCAACTTTACACCTGGAAAAATTCGCACCGGTGTAGGCATGCAATTCAAATGGAGAATTTCTATCGTACCAAATGCCTAATTCACATGTATGCTTTAAATAGCGCATTATCCTTTTTACTGCGATTAAATGCGATTCTTTGGGAGTGGATTGAAACCTAGAACACACTAAACATTATATCTGGCCTAGATGTCGTTAAATAGAGCAAACTATCAATCATACATCTGTACTTTTTTTTATCAATGAACTTGCTTTTTTCATCTTTATCCAATTTTATGGTAATGCTCATAGGGTTTGTGCTTGGCTTACAATTGTTCATCCCAAATCTTTTAAGAAACTCCCTTGTATATTTTTCTTGATTAAGAAAAATTCCTTCCTTGGATTATTTCACTTGTAGGTCTAGAAAGAAGATAAGCTCTCCTACAAGACTCATATCAAATTCTTTTTGCATAAGAGTTTCAAACTCTTTGCATAGACATTCATTAGTAGCATCATAAACAATATTATCAACATAAATGTGAAATTAAAATATCATTTCTAAAATATTTTAAAAATAATGTGGTGTCTACTTTCCTTTTTTAAAATCATTTTCAATTAAAAATGAACTCAATCTTTCGTACCAAGCTCGAGGGGCTTGTTTCAATCCATAAAGAGCTTTTGAGAGTTTAAAAACATAATGAGAAAAATCTGGATTTTCAAAGCCTTGAGGTTGTTCAACATAAACTTTCTCATTTCTACAACCATTCAAAAAGACCGATTTAACATCTATTTGAAAAAGTTTAAAAGATTTATAACATACAAAACCCCAAAAGTATTTGAATTGCCTCAAGTCTAGCAACGGGAGCAAAACTTTCATCAAAAGCAATCACTTCAATTTGTGAGTAACCCTTGGCCACTAATCTCGCCTTGTTCCTCACAACGACATCATTTTCATCTAACTTATTTCGAAAGACCCATTTGGTTCTAATAATGGGATGGTCCTTGTATCTTTCCACAAGTTTTCATACTTAATTTCTTTAAAAATTGTTTAATTCCTCATGCATTACATTTATCCAATTTGGATCTTCAAGTGATACATCTATGTTGTTGGGTTCAAAGTTAGCAAAAAAAGCCGAAAAAGCATATAAAATTTTCAAAGAATTTTCAGTTTTTATACCTTCATTTATATTACCTATAACTTGTTCAAATGGATGTGATGAGGCATGTCTCCAATTTCTTGGAATAATTTGGCTCTCCTCAATTCAAGGTTCTTCCATTTCTCCCACATTTGGAGTATCAACTTTAGCTTCTTCTAAGTCCGCATGTTGCACATCATCAAGTTGTCTTTGCACTTCAATTATTTTTTTCTCATCATCGTGTGCTTGCTCATAAAAAATTCATTAGTCTTATTGAATTTAACATTAATAGACTCTTCAACAACTAATGTTCTTTTGGTATACATTCTATATATTTTACTTGTAGTTGAATAACCAAGAAAAATATCATCATCACATTTTACATCAAATTTTCTTAGTTTGTCTTTGATGTTCAAAATATAGCATTTGAAACAAAAAAAACTTTGAAATAAGAAATATTTGATTTCTTTCCGTACAACACTTCAAAATAAATTTTCTTCTCAAGAGGCCTAAATAGAATCCTATTAAGAACATAGCATGATGTATTTATTGCATCGGCCCAAAAATACTTTGACAATTTACTTTCATTTAAAATTGTTCTAATCATTTCTTGTATAGTTATATTTTTTCTTTCTACTACTCTATTTTGTTGAGGTGTCCTAGGAGTGGAAAAGTTATGAGTAATTCCATTTTATTCACAAAATAATTTAAATTTATGATTTTCAAATTCTCCTCCATGATCACTTCTAATTTCTGAAATCTTTTGTTCAAATTAATTTTGAATTTTTTTTACAAATTTTGAAAACATATTTATTGTTTCATCTTTACTAGTAAGAAAGATAGTCCAAGTGAAACGAGAGAAATCATCAACAATCACAAAAATATATCTTTTTCCTCCTAAACTTACTACATCAGTTGGTCCAAATAAGTCAACATGTAAAAGTTTCAAAGATCTATGTGTACTAATGACTCCTTTTAATTTAAATGAACTTTTGGTTTGTTTTCCTTTAAGGCATGAATCACAAACATTATTTTTCTTAAATTTAACCTTAAGCAAACCTTTAATCAATTCATGATTTCAAAATTTATTTAGTAATTTATAGTTTACATGTCCTAATCTTCTATGCCATAAGTTTATATCATCATGCATAGCATTAAGACATTTTTCATTTTTCAAATTATCAAAATCAATTTTGTACACGTTATTGTATCTAAAGCCCATTTGTAAATTCATCTAATATCAAACATTTGTCTTTTTCAAATTTGACTAAATAGTTTTTATCACATAGTTGACTTATGCTAATTAGATTATATTTTAGATTTTCAACTAGCCATACATTCTCCAAATACACCTTGTCATTCTTACCAATATTACCCATACCTATTACTCTCCATTTGCTATTGTCTCCAAAAGTGACTCTTCCTTCATTTTTCTTTTCCAACGTGATGAAATTTAATGCATCGCCGGTTATGTGTCTTGAGCACCTACTATCCAAATATCATTTACTATAATTAAGCTTTGGGGTTCCCTACAAGAAAGAAATTGAGAATCTCATCTTTTTGGTACTCAACTTTGCTTGGGTCCATCTTAATTAGAAATGATCCTTTTTGGGATCCAAATTTTCTTCATCATTTTATTTATTCATTTTCTAATTTTGCAATCATATGAATAATGTCCTTCATATCCACAGTGAAAATAAGTAATATATGATTTTGAATTCCTATGTGATGCTTTAACAAATAAATTTTTTTTATCATTTTTCTTTTCAAAAGAGTTAAAACCAAGTCTCTTTTTATTTGAAGGCACTCTAAATTTGCTAAGCATGACATCTAATATTTTAATTCCATTAGAAAAAATTTTAATTTCATCTTTTAGATTCTTGATTCGTTGTTCAAGCATGCACATTTTTCATTTTGTTTTTCACATGATAACCTAATTGTACTATTTTTCATTTTCAATTCTTCAATTAAGAATTCTAAACTAGTGTTTTCTTCACTTAATATGTCACACTTTTCACATGCTCTAACATCCTTATTTTTCTTTTGCATATTTTCAAATTCTATTTTTAGATTATTATATTTCTTTTTTGGGCATCCATACTTATTGATAAGAATTCTAAACTCATTATGCACATTAAAAGATTCACTATCACTAGAGCTAGATGAATTAGATGATACATCATGGCTATGAGCCATTAGACATATGTAAGCTTCTTCATCTTCGCTTTCATCCCAAGTTGCTTGAAGAGCTTTTTTCTTCCTTTTTGAAGTTTCTCTATTTTTTTCTTTTTTTTTTTATCAAATTTGGACATTCATTTTTATAATGTAGAATCTTTTTGCATTCAAAGAAAGTTATTTGATTCTTCCTTGATGATGATCTTTTCTCAGTGAAGCCGTTCCTATTCTTTTGTTTGACAAACTTGAGATATTTGTCAAACTTCTTTGCATATAGGGCAAGCTTCTTATCATCAAGATCTTCATCTTCTTCACTTGTGTTTTTATCATCTTTACTTGATTTCAATACCAGAGTTTTTCTCTTTGGAGCATTTGCTTCTTCATCCTCCTTGATTCCGATCTCATATGTCAAGAGTGAACCTATAAAATCGTCTAAATCTAACTTGTTCAAATCATTTTCTTCGATCACGATCCTCTTTGAATGTCATCTGGAATAGAGGGACCTGAGAAACTTTTTTACCTTTTGAGAGTTAGTTCTTGGCTCGTCCAAAGAGGCTAAGTCATTCACAATATCATTAAAACGGACAATCATCTCATTTATAGATTCATTTTTATGCATTTTGAAAGAATCATATTGATGATTTAGAATGTTCAATCTAGATTCCTTAACTTTGTCGGTTCCTTCATGAGTGATAATAAGTTTCTTCCAAATTTCATTAGCACTGGAACAACTAGAAACCTGATTAAACTCCGTCGGATCCAAAGCACAATAATAGATGTTTTTAACATTCCAATCAAGTTTTATCAAAAGTCTTTCTCCTTCAGTATATTCCAAAAGAGATTTTCCATGTAGATCAAAACTTTTTTGAACGACATCTCACATGTCAATATAAATGGAACAAACATATGATTGCGTCCTAATTTTCTAATATGCAAAATTAGATACATTAAAAAGCGGAGGGTGATTAATCGATTGACCTTCAGAAAAACTGAATCCACTTGATGTCATAGCTCTAAAGATTTTTAAATCTAAAAAACAAGAGCAACTGGCTTCGATACCAATTGTAGGATCGAAAGCACCAAGAGGGGGTTGAATTGGTGTTTTAAAAATCTTTTATAAAATTATTTTCGAAAAATCACTAAAAATTATCACAAGCAAATAATAAAAAAGAGCAAGAGAGCAAACACAGTGAGACACGATATGTTGACGAGGTTCGACCCCAACTCTTTGGCATACATCCCCGCTCCGACTTCTCGACCTCGAGACCGTCGGAGATCCATTATCTTTCTCTTTTCTTGTAGGGAGAGAACAATACTTTTTACACCACACGCCTTCTTCTCCGCTCAAGAGATAAGGCACTCATATTTTACAATGAGCTTTCAATCTTCACTATATCAGAGAATAAAGATACCCTTCTTTTACAAAATTTTTCACACTCAAAGTTTGGAAGAGAAAAGGGAAGAACTTGCAAATTTGGGCTCAAGAATTTGAAATACTCTTTTGAATAATTTTGCTTGCTTGGATAAGTTTTTTTCAAGCTTTGACACTCCTTTTATAATCTTGTACATGTGAGAATCCCGTCCAAATGATTTTTCATAATTTTCTCCTAAAAAAATAGTCATTACTATTTATCTGGCACCGTGACCGATTGACCGCATTAATGGACCAGTCGATCGGTCAATATGACCGTTGCAGCATATTTGTTACCTTTCTGAGCTGTCCGGTCGACCGGTCCTTCGGTCGAAATATCGACCGGTATAGTCTCGACTTTTTCTGGAATTCGTCTTTTACTGTTCGGTCGACCGGTGTAACGATTGGAATATCGACCGGTACAGTCTTGACATTTCTTAAATTCATCTTTGTGCTGTTCGATCGACCGGTGTAATGACCGGAACATCGATCGGTACAGTCTCGACATTTCTTCTGCTTGATATCAATCGACCGGTCTTCATAGTCGGTCGATCGATCAGTCGACCGGTCATATGCTGAAATTTCATTTTTATCATTTTAATCGATGATTTCTTCTGCAACTGAGATCATATCAATTCTACTCCTGCATATCATCACTTGAGCATAAATTAGTATCTTTTACGTCCAATTTGATTTGTTATCATCAAAACATAAATTCAATAGGCAGGTGTCCTATTTTTGGGATTAATATAGAGTCTCAGTTAGTCTGTAATTCATATAAATGGGGTGCCTATATAAACTCCCTAAGAGTCCAAAGAGAAATTAATTTGATCTTGTCGTCCTCTTTTGTTTCTTCTATCTATTAAAATTCTACATGGCCTTAATTTTTTTTAATTTTCTCACGGTACATAATTTCTCTTGTGCAGAAATTTTAACACTTCATTTTTATACTTAGGTGATAAAAGTATTTTAAAACGATGGGTTGTGGGATGTTTGAGATTGGTTAAATGAGTACTGATTACATTTAATTATTTTATTTTATTTTTATTGTAGGATGTTATAGGGTGGGTGACACAAGAATACTCTAAGTCGAGTGAGAATACAACTCGGGTCGAGTTGTTCGAATATTGAATTGAATCCTGAAAGTCATTGTGATGACAATTGGCTCGAGTTGACGAGAGTCCAGGTCGAGTTCCTTACTATGTGGATTGGGTTTCAATTTGTGGTAACTCCAATGTCATTTTTTTAAAACTTTGGCACATCATAACTTAATGTAAATTAAATTTTTTAGCACAAAGGCTATATATAATTATTCATGCATCATGGATGAACATGCACCGAGCCTAATTCATACATCAACTTGTCTATTTCACTAACAAATTGTATGCAAAAGTGAATTAGAAATTTTATTTACCTTTTGGATCTTTGACTATGTGAAATCCGCAACTTGTTGTGCATTGTTCAGCGAGATCTAGCGATTATTGACCGTAAGTCCGACATTTCTTAACGGAGTTTCGTTCTAGATGGGCACATCAAACAATCACACACGCATCGAAAAGTGAGATTTAGGATTCTAAAGTGGTGACAAAATCTATTTTATGATTAACAAGAGGCCGGTACGATGAGTAGTCTATTTTTAGGAACCAAACTAATTACGAAATAATTATTTCAATTTTTCCAAAATTAAGTTGTAATAAACTTCACTTCAGCTTCTAAATCCTATCTTTAACAACTTTTATTTATCTCTAATTTAAACAATTTTTTTCTTTCTTTCTTTTTTTCATTCCTTTCTTCTATTCCAATTTCTATCTTTCCGTCTTCTTTTAATCTTTATATTTAAAAGAATTTTCAGAATTAAATAAATAGATAATTATTTTATTATTTCTGTTCATATAATAAAAAAATTTTGGAGTGTTACGATAATAGAATGAAGTTTTTTGCTAATATATTCGATTCTTTTTTTTTACAATTTTGACTTTAGTTTAAAATCGAATCGTACAATCAGTCGATTAAAAGTACTAACGTCACTAATTATCTGCCAACACAGTTAATCAACTAACTCTCTTAACTCGAAACAAAGTGGAAAAGTAAAATTAAAACAGTTTACACGACTTTGTAGCTGACATGGACTATTTTAATGATTAACTTGATTTGATAATTTTTCTTCCACAAATTGCAGCATACCTTTAATTACATCTTACGTTCATCTATCAATTAATTCTAAACTAGAAAGTTAAAGACATTTGATGAACTAGTGACATCGAGAAGATAATGTATCAATGTATAATAAATATAATAATAATTATATGTGTCATTATATAAAATTCGATGTCTAATAATGCATGTGTAATAACTTTTTAACACGACAACATTTTTTTTAGCGAAAGGTGGATGCTATTGTTTTCTCCAACATGTGCAAAAAGGTTGTTTTCTCCAATAAACAATATAAATAAAAAAATAATTGGTCTGGACCTGAAGCATTACCAGTAAGTCTTTAATATGAGCTACATATGAAAAATAATTTTATTTATAAAGGATACTATTTGAGTTCCTGAAATATTTTTCTACTTTTTTTACTAAGTTCATGATAAATCAGTATGAAAGTTCTTTAGTTAATTTCTTTTCCATTATGAGATGAAAAAAAAAACAGTATGAAGGTTCTTTACCAAATTAGGAATTCATAATAATATTCTTAGATATCTAAATGATATGATACAATTAAGATTGGCATACCAAATTGATTCATTAAAACTTGTAGGTGGATTTCGGTGGTGACATCTCAAAAAATTTACATTAGATTACTTGTTCATGTTAGATGATGAATTTATTTTTTTAAGTAGTAAAAAATAAGAATGTGTGGTTAGAAACACTACTAGAAAAATGCGGATTACCGATGGTCAGTCCGAAAACCGTCAATAACGCAATTATCGACGGTTTTTCAGTCGGAATCGATCCGTCGAAAAAACGCTCGTCGCAAACGGATTTGCGACGGTTGAAAAAATTCGTCGAAAATATCGATGGTTCTGGCCATCGGAACAGTCCCCGGCGGTTCGACTCGTCGAAATTTTTCGACGGTTGCAACCGCCGGAAAAGTCCCCGACGGTTCGAACCGTCGATATTTTCGACGGTTGCAACCGCCGGAAAAGGCCGACGGTCCGAACCGTCGATATTTCCGACGGTTGCAACCGTCGGAAAAGGCCGGCCGTTCGAACCGTCGAATTTTTCGATGGTTGCAACCGCCGGAAAAGTCCCCGGCGGTTCGAACCGGCCGTCGATATTTCCGACGGTTGCAACCGCCGAAAAAGGCCGGCGGTCCGAACCGTCGATATTTTCGACGGTTGCAACCGTCGAAAAAGGCCGGCGGTCCGAGCCGTCGAAATTTCCGAAGGTTGCAACCGCCGAAAAAGGCCAGCGGTCCGAGCCATCGTAACTTTTCGACGGTCGCAACTGTCGAAACTTTGGACGGGCGTCGTCGATCTTTTGACGGTCGCAACCGTCGCAAATAATTTTTTAAATATAAAAAAATTAGCGGCCGGATCCGGCCGCTGGAGGCCGGATCCACCGCCAGGAGTCCAGAAACGGCCCGCTTGGCGGCCGGATCCGGGCGCTGGAGGCCGGAACCGGCCCGCCTGGCGGCCGATCCGGCCGCTGGAGGCCGGAACCGGCCGCCTGGCGGCCGATCCGCCGCTGGGGGCCGGATCCGAACGGCCACGGTCGGATCCGGCCGACAGCAGAGAGAGAGATGCCGGCGCAGAGCGGGAGAGAGATACGCCGGCGCGGGAGAGGGTCGCCGGTGCGGGAGAAGGTCGCCGGCGTCCGGCGTGCGGGAGAGGCCGATCCGATGCTCGCGGCCGGGAGAGGGAGAGAGGAGAGGAGGGAGAGAGAGAGGAATGGAGGGAGGAGGGAGAGAGAAGAGGGAGGAGGGAAAATATATAAAGGAAAAAAGTGGAAAAAAAGCGGGAAGAGAGAAAAAAAAGCGGGATAACGAAATTTTAATTATCGACGGTTTCGGCCGTCGAAAACGTAAATATTAAATATTTTTATTTTATTTAGTTATATATAATATTTATTTTTTATTTTACCGACGGTTTGAACCGTCGGTAATCTTTACCGACGGTCAAAACCGTCGATAATTGCGACGGTTTGGACCGTTGCTAGTTATATTAATAAAATACTTATATATGATATTATTATATATTTACCGACGGTTACGACCTTCGGAAATTGCAGCGGATTTTGCGATGGATGGATATGAAGGTTCTTTACCAAATTAGGAATTCATAATAATATTCTTAGATATCTAAATGATATGATACAATTAAGATTGGCATACCAAATTGATTCATTAAAACTTGTAGGTGGATTTCGGTGGTGACATCTCAAAAAATTTACATTAGATTACTTGTTCATGTTAGATGATGAATTTATTTTTTTAAGTAGTAAAAAATAAGAATGTGTGGTTAGAAACACTACTAGAAAAACGTGGATTACCGACGGTCAGTCCGAAAACCGTCGGTAATGCAATTATCGACGATTTTTCAGTCGGAATCGATTCGTCGAAAAAACGCTCGTCGCAAACGGATTTGCGACGGTTGAAAAAATTTGTCGAAAATATCGACGGTTCTGGCCATCGGAACAATCCCCGGCGGTTCGACCCGTCGAAATTTTCCGACGGTTGCAACCGCCGGAAAAGTCCCTGACGGTTCGAATCGTCGATATTTTCGACGATTGCAACCGCCGGAAAAGGCCGACGGTCCGAACCGTCGATATTTCCGACGGTTGCAACCGCCGGAAAAGGCCGGCGGTTCGAGCCGTCGAATTTTTTGATGGTTGCAACCGCCGGAAAAGTCCCCGGCGGTTCGAACCGTCGATATTTCCGACGGTTGCAACCGCCGAAAAAGGCCGGCGGTCCGAACCGTCGATATTTCCGACGGTTGAAACCGTCGGAAAAGGCCGGCGGTCCGAGCCGTCGAAATTTCCGAAGGTTGCAACCGCCGGAAAAGGCCAGCGATCCGAGCCGTCGCAACTTTTCGACGGTCGCAACTGTCGAAACTTTGGACGGACGTCGTCGATCTTTTGACGGTCGCAACCGTCGCAAATAATTTTTTAAATATAAAAAAATTAACGGCCGGATCCACCGCCAGGAGTCCAGAAACGGCCTGCCTGGCGGCCGGATCCGGGCTCTGGAGGCCGGAACCGGCCCGCCTGGCGGCCGATCCGGCCGCTGGAGGCCGGAACCGGCCGCCTGGCGGCCGATCCGCCGCTGGGGGCCGGATCCGACCGTGAGAGAGATGCCGGCGCGGAGCGGGAGAGAGAGATACGCCGGCACGGGAGAGGGTCGCCGGTGCGGGAGAAGGTCGCCGGCGTCCGGCGCGCGGGAGAGGCCGATCCGATGCTTGCGGCCGGGAGAGGGAGAGAGGAGAGGAGGGAGAGAGAGAGGAGTGGAGGGAGGAGGGAGAGAGAAGAGGGAGGAGGGAAAATATATAAAGGAAAAAAGTGGATAAAAAGCGGGAAAAGAGAAAAAAAGCGGGATAACGAAATTTTAATTACCGACGGTTTCGGCCATCGAAAACATAAATATTAAATATTTTTATTTTATTTAGTTATATATAATATTTATTTTTTATTTTACCGACGGTTTGAACCGTCGGCAATCTTTACCGACGGTTTGAACCGTCGGTAATCTTTACCGACGGTCAAAACTGTCGGTAATTGCGACGGTTTAGACCGTCGCTAGTTATATTAATAAAATACTTATATATGATATTATTATACATTTACCGACGGTTACGACCTTCGGAAATTGCAGCGGATTTTGCGATGGATGGATATCCGTCAGAAATATCGACGTTTCTAATCGTCGAAAAATTAAATAATAATATAATAAATTATATAATTAATTTTTTTTATTTCCGACGGTCGTGACCGTCGGAAAATCCGTCGAAAAAATTTAATAATAATATTAAAAATATATAATTTAATTTTTTTTATTTTCGTCGGTCGTAACCGTCGGAAATTGCGACGGATGGATATCCGTCGAAAATATCGACGTTCCTAATCGTCAAAAAATTAAATAATAATATAATACATTATATAAATAATTTTTTAATTTTCGACGGTCGTGACCGTCAGAAAATCCGTCGAAAAAATTTAATAATAATATTAAAAATATATAATTTAATTTTTTTTATTTCTAATGGTCGTAACCGTCGGAAAAGTCGTCGGAAATTACGACGGATGGATATCCGTCGAAAATATCGACGTTCCTAATCGTCAAAAAATTAAATAATAATATAAATTATTTTCGACGGTCATAACCGTCGAAAAATTAGTCGAAAATAGAACCGTCGAAAAATCCGTCGCAAATTGTGACGGATTTAGAACCGTCGGAAATTATCCGTCGGAAAATCGCGATTTTCTTGTAGTGAAACAGACAAAAAGTTGAGTATATTATGTGTAGTATGACAACCATATACAATGTATTATTCTTATAGAACGAAAGCTCAATTTAATTTCACGATCACTATCAATGTACAAGTCACAATTAGCTCAAGCAATCATTGTTATAGAATATCACTATATATATAATATAGTAAAAAAGGAAAGAAGTAACCGTGACATATGTGTCTACAAAAGATATGAGTCAATTCTCCTATAAGAGGAATTTCAATTGGAATATTCATTAACACATGTTAGTTTGATGGAACTCAAGAATAACTGAGTCAAAATGATAATGAAAACTTAGTGAATTTTGAATAATGTTTTTAATTGGAACTACATGAAAAGTGGGAGTTCTAAAAACTACGACCATATTGGTCAGGTGATCGGATGACTAATATGGTCATCAAATGATCATATCATAATAAGTGAGAGATTGTCGAAATCGGGAGATTGCAATCCTCAGAATCGTGGAGTTGTAAATAGGAGATTCGAAATCGTCTAGAATCAATAATTAAACGACGTGAGTGATTGGCGGATATGATAAATTTTGACCGAATCGGACGTAACATTTCCGACATAAGGAGTTCCCTAATGCATCATCTCATCTCTTATTTCCTTCGAAAATCACAGTCTTAAACATCTTTCAATTTAATTTCGAGAAGTATCTTTTTTTCATATGAAACCTTATTATTTATTAGTGCAATTTATTATATATTATCAATGAGAGTAATTATAGTCTTATCGCACGGAAATTAATATTGAGATAATAGCGCTCTAAATTTTTATCCGACCAATAAGAAATTGATATGCTGTTAATTTTAGTTTTGCATGTAAATTTAAAATGCGTGAGATCATTGGGTGTTAGGGCATAAGGACTATCTTATTTTTAATTATACACAGTTTTTTAACATGTCACGTACTGAATTTGGGTGGAAAATATCATATTGATTAGTTTTCTATTGGAGGATATATTGTTAGTTAATTAACAGATTAATTAATATATTGCTTAATTAAAAATGATATGATTATGATGATAATCATGACAATGTTGGCGTGTCAGTTGTCCATTAGCAGGGGCCTCTTACGTGCAGCGCGTGTGAACGCAAATGCCAGCTTGGGTTTGCTGTCGTGACCGCACGTTCCTCGCCACCCCCTCCCGCCCGCCACCACCGAAAGGTCCATCGGACGGTTACTTTTCCGCGGGCCCCTTGGATCCACCGTTCAGATCTCATCAACACGCCAGGTCATCGTCACCCGTTCCCTTTTCCGCCTCCCCCACCCTCGCACCAGAACCGCTACACTACCCGGAACAGCAAACATCTGAAGCGCCCAACGGATCACCAACGTGAGGAACATTATATGCGGCCATGCCCTACGCTTCCCTACTCCCCATCTCTTTATCTCTCTGTGCGTCGTCCTCCGCTCTGCAGCAGCGAAGGAAGGGGCGGCAGATCGGGGCGCAGGGGGATTCGCAGCTCGCATCTCGTCTCCGGAGGTAAGGGATCTCCCCGATCCGGGGATCTCTCCGTCTTGTTCGTTTCATTCCGCGCAGATGGGTGCTCGATTTGAAGTGATCCGAGTTCCTTCTTTTCCGTTTGATTCGGGATCGGTTTGTAGATGATATGTAGATCGGAATGATCCGACGGTGTTTGACTTGGATTTGAGTGGTTTGGCTAAGAAATTTTTTTTGTTTACTTTTTATTTTTTCTGTCGTCCGTTTGATGGCATCTCCGTGCTATATGCTGGCTGATTTGATGGGTTTCGGCTGGATCTGTGGTCTCATGTTGCGATTTGA
Source organism: Pontederia crassipes (assembly GCA_030549335.1). NCBI lineage: Eukaryota > Viridiplantae > Streptophyta > Magnoliopsida > Commelinales > Pontederiaceae > Pontederia > Pontederia crassipes. The sequence continues at coordinate 48,087,719 of CM060190.1, forward strand.
TCTGAGTGCCTTAGATCTTGTGAATTTGCTCTCGCGATCTGTAGGTCAAGTGAATATTAGTGTTGAAATCACTTCATTTCTTTGGTTTCAAAGGAACTCTTCCCTTTTGAGATCTTTTAGCGGTTACGAAATTTGTAGTAATATCAGAGTTTATTTGTTTGATCATCGTAGTTGACCACGGCTGACAAGAAAGTATAGTAGCGTAAACGCAATTGACGTAGACTTTATATAGGGCTTCCCCTCAAATCCATTTGTACAAATTTTCTTGTAGAAATCGAAGGTGTCTGAACATTAATTTCAAAACACTTTGTGCCGTGTTACCGATGGAATACAAATACTCCGACTTCTGAATTTAAATGTTAATACACGGAGAATGTGGCCTCATTCAACATCCCCCATGGTTAATGACCAGATTAAGCTTCATGTGTAATGGCACTTGATATCTAGCAAGCTTTCGATAGTTCTGACCCACCCAAGATCATCCCTTGTGATATGAATAATGGGAACTATAGTCACAATGGTTTACCTATCTGTGAAAACAAAAAAAACAATGAAAAATCTGGGACAATATTAAAATAAAGTAGAAGCATAATTCTATGTGTAGTACATATTTCATGAAATGAGATCACACTTCGTTAGAGCTTAGACTTTTGTCATGCAATTACCAGAAAAATTGACACAGTTGACTTCTATAGGTCATCAAACTAGGTTTTGATAAAAGTTACATGCAGTCGCCAGGTAGACATAAATTACATGAGTAGACATTCTGGAACACCAATATAAATTTTGTTGTTGTTGCAGAACTTAGGAAATGGCTGACAATGAGGATATCCAGCCTCTTGTCGTTGACAATGGTACCGGAATGGTCAAGGTTTGATATCTTACCCTTCAAATTTTTTTGGATACGGTTTTATTTCTCTTTTATTTTCTTCTTATAGTCTATGTCAACATTGCATTCCTTTCTTGACTATAGGCTGGATTTGCTGGTGATGATGCCCCTAGGGCAGTCTTCCCAAGTATTGTTGGCAGGCCTCGTCACACAGGTGTGATGGTTGGTATGGGTCAGAAAGATGCATATGTGGGTGATGAAGCCCAGTCGAAGAGGGGTATTTTGACTCTGAAATACCCTATTGAGCATGGAATTGTCAGTAACTGGGATGATATGGAAAAGATCTGGCATCACACATTCTACAATGAGCTCCGTGTCGCTCCTGAGGAACACCCAGTTTTGCTCACTGAAGCCCCTCTCAATCCCAAGGCAAACAGAGAGAAGATGACCCAGATTATGTTTGAGACATTCAATGTGCCTGCCATGTATGTCGCAATTCAGGCTGTTCTTTCCTTGTATGCTAGTGGGCGTACTACTGGTATGTATTTTCATGTCATTCACTATGGAACTTGTGTTTTTTTTTATTTTAATATGAAGTTTTTCTACAGGTATCGTGCTCGACTCCGGTGATGGTGTCAGTCATACAGTCCCAATTTATGAGGGCTACGCTCTTCCTCATGCTATCCTCCGTTTGGACCTTGCTGGCCGTGATCTCACTGATGCCCTGATGAAGATTCTAACAGAAAGAGGGTATTCCTTCACTACCACTGCAGAACGGGAAATTGTAAGAGACATGAAGGAGAAGCTTGCATATGTTGCACTTGATTTTGAACAGGAATTAGAGACTGCTAAGAGCAGTTCTGCTGTTGAAAAGAGCTATGAATTGCCAGATGGTCAGGTTATTACTATTGGAGCTGAGAGATTTAGATGCGCAGAGGTGCTCTTCCAGCCATCTTTGATCGGAATGGAAGCTGCGGGTATTCATGAAACTACCTACAATTCAATTATGAAGTGTGATGTTGATATCAGAAAGGATCTCTATGGAAACATTGTCCTCAGTGGTGGGTCAACCATGTTCCCGGGCATTGCGGACCGAATGAGCAAGGAAATAACTGCACTTGCTCCAAGCAGCATGAAGATCAAGGTGGTTGCACCACCTGAAAGGAAATATTCTGTTTGGATTGGTGGATCTATCCTGGCCTCACTCAGCACCTTCCAACAGGTAAGATGCTTTGATAATGTCGTTTAAAAAAGATGCTTTGATAATGTACATTGAAGTAACTTAATCCTTTCCATTAAGGGCATTTGCTTGTGCTGTGCACACAATGATCATTTTAACTATCAAGGAAAATCACCACCTTTCATTAAATAACGCATGCCATATTTTTATCTACTGCAATTTTTCCATTTCTAGGTGTTCACGGGTCTTGGGTGCAAAATGGCCTTTTGTGGGCCATGGGGAAAAGCTATAGCTGGGGCATTTAGTGTACAGGTTTTACCTTTGATATTTCTTCGTTATTTGACCTTGACATCTTTATATTTGCAGATGTGGATATCCAAGGGAGAGTATGAAGAATCTGGTCCTGCAATTGTCCACAGGAAGTGCTTCTAGAAAGTTGGAGTCCTGTGTGTTTTTTACTATTTCCCTTGGTCATTTAAGCAGCATATATATAAATGGTGGCTTTAGTAAGAAGGATGGTGGAATCTTCTATTTCGAGGTGGTATTTTGTACTATCACCAAACTTCACCTTTCAGTGGCTGGAATTAGGCAGAGATTCTGGACTTGAGGGCGAAGTGTTCTTGTTCTCTCAGGGGCCATTTGTTTGTGTCAGCTATATAGGTTGTTAGTCGTCTGGAAGCCTTTCTTTGAACTGGTTTGTGGATTTTAAGTTCTAGTTGCTTTGTGTTATGCTGGTTGTTTCATTTGTTTTATGTTAATATAATGATGAGACAATTATTCTTATCCAGGTTTGCTTCGGAAAACTGGCACTGTATATGCAAAAATTGGTATTTTATTATGCAATTTTTAGATATGAATGTGCTTGTACGAGATCATTTTTGTTTGTTTTGAAGCATATTGACCGAATATCTTGCGTTGGTCGTTTTTGGTTTGGTTTCTTTAACTGTTGGAGGTGTTAGAAAGTATTTATTGCTCAATTGCGTTCGTTATACAGTGGTTGGACTACTCATAACCTTTCCTTTAAATTGGCCGTATGATCTCTTATCCTAAAACTCTCAAAATCTATTCTCTCGTCACGCTGGCGGTTAGACTAATCAAAGTAATGTTACATTGTTTATTATTATTTTGACTAATTTTGATTGGTCAATAAATGATTCACATGATAATAGAAATAATAAAGAAATAATAATGACATAATAATCCGAAAAGAGATATTATTGAAAATTAAAGGAAAGAGATTATTGAAAATTAAAGGATGTCAAATGACATAAGATAATTTAAGAAAAAGAAAATAAAGATAGTGCGAATAGTTCTAAGAATATCAATATAAACAAGGAAAAAAAAGGGGAATTCAAATGCTTCATATATACAAAGTCTGAATATTTAAATGTAAAATACATTTCGAAGCTTTGCATTTTTTCATTACCTTCCTAAGTAGGGTTCTCATTTGCAAAATCTCAAAGCATGAGCATGGAATGCTCGTGAGCTAACACCAGTACACATAGAGTCGATGAAATGATAATTACTCTCTACTTTAATCATACCTTATACAATACCATACTTTGTGATCAATTACCATACCTTGTTATCCATTACCATATTCTATTATTTATTATCATGCTCTGTTATTCATTGTCATATTCTATTATCCATTATCATGCTCTGTTATCCATTACCATATTCTGTTATGTTCTGTATGGGACTACATCTTTTACATTACTATAAGGTTCTTGATGTTTGTTATCCTATACGAACTCGACTTTAATTAGTTGGGAAGCTAGAGGTGTCTCTGCACTATACGTTGTCAGGGTGACCATGAAAGGGAAGATGTATGTTCAGACATAACCTTTTCGGAATATAGGTGGAAGAGGACCTGCAACCCAAGAACAGTGATCATTACGGACCTGTAGGTTCACTATCTCCTCAGCTAAGCTACATGTCTCTCTGGTATAAAACAATATAATTCATGTATGCCTCCGTGGGGGAAGAGTGCGTTTGATGCGTCACCCTTATTCGGAGCACAAGTGAGAGAGGGCCTGTGGTCCAGGAGCAATGATAGTTAAACCAGTAAGTACACTTTTTTCTCAATGCAGCTACCTGCCCCTCCACTGTACAATATTTTGATCTTTACCATTAATAACACATAGTTATCCCATTCATTTCTCATTACTTTACTTATCTTATTTATCTTCTTTGAAAATTATAATCAGAAAAAGGTTAAGGTCATATCCCTTTTCCTGAGAAAGGAAAATTCCATACATTCTTCACTGTGTTGAATATGACCTCAAGTGGGCCTATCGGATGTGGGGCCCAATTATGGAGGATCGGGGCCCAACAACGACAATGCGTCATTCTGCCTGACAGGATCCGGGTCGAATCTCTGTCGAGCTAACGATGGTGCCGGGCCCGGGCCGAGTCGGCATTTGACTCGGGCCGGGTTACGATGGTTATTCCGTGCATCATTTCGGTCGATCTGGTGCTCAATCCGGTCGATCGATTTTCATGACCCAGGCCGAGTCGGGATACAACTCGATCAGGTCGGTGCACGATCGTCTCGCGACATCGTCGACGAGAGAACTCGGGCTGGGTATAATGATACCCGGGCCGTGCATTATCATAACTCGGGCCGGGTTACTGGTGCGCCGAATTGCGCCACTCATCTTCTTCCTCTCTGACCGATCTCTGGCCATCCGTTCTCAATACATGTAATATGAAAAATGTCTCTATGGTTTACCTCATAATAGAAATGAAATGCGCAACGAATGATCTATGTTTCTTCGTCTAGGGGATTTACACCTATGGTACCTCTTTTGGTCGAATTTCGGTCGTCGGCGTCACTGTCGTCGCCGAATGTTCTCGGCCGGCCAGGGTGCGCGCCTAGTTCTCGCGAAGGTGTCGAGGAAGGTCCGGTGCGTACTTGTCTCGTTTGTTTGTTCGTGTGCCCGCGGTTCGCGGCTCGTCGTGGTGGTTCGCCGGAGAAGCAGAAGAAGAAGAAGAAGAAGAAGAAGAATCGGCGGCCGAGGGAATTCAAAAGGGCGAGCAGACCCCCAACCCTCCTCCTTATATCACTGCTATCCCTCTTCTTATGGAGAATGAGTCGTGGGAGGGGGAGTGGGAAGTGAGGAAGAGGGCGGGCGAAAGAATCGGGAGGGAGGGCCGATCGATTTTTTTCGTTCCATTTTTTTTAATCCGAATTTTGCATTTTAAATAGAAGAATTATGGGCCGGGTATTACATTGGTCCTCCTTTGTAATTGAAAAATAAAGTATAGAAGGACTACTAAAAATATAGTGGTTATTTCTTCATTTACTGTCTGGCCTCGGGAGCAAAAAAAAAATCTGTTAGTATAAAATATTATAATTAAAATAATGCATCCACTTACAAATTGTTTATGTTATAAATATGTATCAAAGAAATTTAGAGACAATAAGATAAAAAAGATTGTTCATCCAGCAATCTATATTTATGTAGAAACATGAATCATTCGTGAAAGAAAGGCATAACAGTAAAACACGAAGCGATTGAGATTTTCCACAATGTCCATGATATAGGACTCACAATGTCCAGATTGAGATTATGGAATTCACCTTGCTTAACAGAGTCTCCTTCGGCCAGCTTCTCTAACTTTGCGCCGACCAACCTCCGTTCATCAACTTCACCAACCTTCAGCTCATAGATGACTTACCAGATCACAAGAGTGAAAATTCCTCAACCTCTCCAAGAGATGAGATACAAGTGAAAGAAAAATAAACTGCTAGCACAACAGAAACCTCACCCATGCCGTGCGAGGCCTGCAGCGGCGCCCACTTGCCTGAGCGCAACAGAAAAATAAGCGGCGTCCACTCGCCCAAGTGCACCCGCAGTGGCGCCCCCCAAGCACGACGCCCGCTGCAGTGGCGCTCGAACGTGCGACGCTTGACGCCCGTTGCAGCGGTGCCAGCGCACAACGCCTGCTTTATCATTTTTTTTTTCATTCCTTCACTTCTTCATCCTCTTCCTTCTTTGGAGAAGAGATCATCACCAGCTTCCCATGAATCAATAATGTACGTTTTGCGATGGCTCATCAGCATTCCTGGCGTTGCGAGCATTGGGGTGGTGCCAAACTGCCAATGTCGTGCTCGATTGGGCGTTCAGATTCAAAATGCCCCTCTTTGACGGGGCTTCATCACCCCACGTATCCATCTTTCAGGCCCTCACACGCCAGTGAGACGCGGCCGGCCAACAGTACTTGGGAGGACTGCCCGGGGAGTATCATCGCTAGCAAATCCAGCCTGTATTTGTTGAATGAACGCAATGTTTTCTTAGTGCGTCCCGAATCTATGGGTTCATAATTATTAGCATCTGTTCGAAGTAAAAAAGAAAGAGTGATAAATGATGATTTTAAGAATAGAATTTGAGTCTACTAGCAATTAAAGAAGAGACGCATTTTCGTATCGACTGTGTCAACGACTCAACCAATCTTGGTTGAAGGAAAGAAAACTGCACAAGAGAAAAAAAAATCAAAGGTGAGATGCCAAACCTTGACCATTCCAGTGCCATTGTGTTCTGTAAAAACCAGAAAAATGATTGGTTTCAAAATGTATAATCATGCAATCTATATCTACTTGTCTACTGTGTGCAACTTATTCAAGCCTAGCCACATTATTTACATATGATGTCATTAATGGAACAAGTCACATATCATCCACCATACTCGGTCAATATATATCCACAATTCATGCCAAGTTCCTAGATTACCTCATCTGTTGTAACCAACTTGTATGTTACTTAGTCTATATAAACAGATGTATTATTTCTATCATAGATTAATAAGAAACACAATGCAGTCAACAGTCATTATATTCAATTTTCTGTAATTTCGTGGAGAAATGCGTGATCTCATTCAACAAAATTAATACTACAAATAGCTTGTTTCTTTCTATCTTAAATTTTAATATGGTCTCAGAATTATCATGTTTTCTACAATGCACATCATTCTTACCCCACAGGAAATGACTCCCATGTGAGTCTGAAACTTCGGAAGCTGGTTTGATATTAAAGGAACCAAATGCATTAGCATTTACTCCATGTATTAGCATTTAAAGTCATAACGGCGTATCAGATTATTTGTATTGCATCAGTGGGTCGGCGTGAAAGGGTTATGGAATATATGTTCAGAAATTCTCAACTTGCAAGGACTATGTAGGACTAGTATAGCACTTGATTAATTTAAATGGAGTATGTAGGATTAGTATAACACTTGACTAATTTAAATGAACAAGAGCTGTACCAATAAATCTTTATCAAAGTGATGATTTTAACAATCGAATTTTGTGTTACTACCATCCGACGATCCAAAGACAACTTCATTATTCAATTACACCAATCACCCTTAATTTTGCGTTAACATTCTTTAATCTATTAGTTGCTCCCATCTGTTAATCTAGCAGAGCATCTTATTCTTGCTTGATACTCACTTTTTTTTGTTCTTGCCGCAATTAATATAGTGGGACCATCTGATTACAAAATCACCTATTTTACAAGAGAGAGAGAGAGAGAGAAATAAGATATTAGCACATGTGCTATTTTCCATCCATAGGGCCCTTGAATTTTATATTATGAAAAAATATTTAATTAATACTTTATCATTATTAGAGTTTATAAAAGAAAGATTGAGCTGTATTACAGAATTTTTATATAAGTGGTTGAACTACTCTGCACTAAAATGTTGTATCTCAACTTTTTAGCAGAGAAAATGCGAGTCAAAATTTCTTAGGAGAAATACGTTCTCTCTCTCGAAGCGACTAAAAGACATGAGATTAATAGATGTGGAAGAATATAAAGTATAAGAAATTAGGGAATGGAGTGTGAATTAGAAAAGGAAATTAATAATAAGAGATTAGATTTCAAATTTGTAGGAAAAAAAGTGCAAGAATGGAAGAGAAAAAATTAGGAACTTAATAATAAGGAAGCTATATTCGGAATTTGGGGAGAAAAAATGGAAGAGAAGAAATATATGACGAAAATTATTCACTATTTAAAATAAGAAAATAATTTATTAAAATTACTGTAATAAATATATGTTTCAAATATTTTGTTAACGTTTAATAATTTAAAATAATAAGTAATACATAATTATTTTATATTTTTATACTTTTATTTATACCAAAATTTGAAAATTATTATTATTATTTAATAAAAATCTAATTAAAATTCGGTCGAAGTTGATGTCCGGATTGATTTTAAAAAATATTAATCTTAAAATTCTCATTTCAAAAACATTAGTCCTTATATTCAACCTCATAAACTTTGTACCATGTATTGAGAACAGAAATTTCTTTAATCGTTTGTAAATGACGTCAAACCCATTTTATAAACAGAAATAAATTTTAAAATTTACGAAATTATTAGTACATCCAAGTCCTAATTAAACTGGTTTAAGGGGCTAAAAGAGAAAAAAAATAAGCAAACAAGAAAAAAAATCATGGCCGCAGATCTAAATATGGACGACAGATGCAAGTGGGATTACAACACGCACACCGCCTTATCCCCACGGACCCCACCCCATCTGGACGGCGACCACCTCTGAACACGTCCACGTGCTCCTGCTTCCTAATACGAGTCCGATACCACGTGGGGCGCCCGCGTGTACCCTTCGTACGATCCACCGTTGGATCTTGATCGGACGTGTCTTGTAGGGTAGAAACAGGATCCCATGCATGCGGCATTACCACACAGATACCCGGTAGGAACATGGGGATCTGGATTGACCTCAAGCCCGTTGGATGCGGCGTCACCTGGATGACCTGTCGCACGTGACCCCCACACGAAATAACGCTCCGTTAAACTTTTGACGCCGCCCGCTTGCTATTTAATTCAGAAAATTTTACAAGTTTTATTTCTCTAACCCATTATTTTCATTTACATACCAATAATTTTTAATATCTAATTTGTAGAATTATTTTGACAGAATAAATGTAATCTCGATTTAAATTCAAATTTTAAGAACAAGTCTGAATTCCAATTCTAATTTCAAACCAAACAATGATAAATTTGAAAACTTACCACGACTATGAAACAAAATAGAGTAAAATGTTAGTTGTTCTTTTTTTTTTCGGTTAAAATTTGACTACCATTTCACTTATATAGGATGAAGTGTTTTTATATCCTCATTTACAGTCTTATAATTGAAGCTTAATTTTATTATGCACGGCCTTTATAAAACTGCGTGATCCATTTAATGAATTTTATTGTACCAAATTGTACTGCACAATATAATGCTAAATCTCGTCTTAATCCGATTTTTTTTTAAAAAAACCTTTACCCTGTTTACATATTATATGTATTAATTTATCTTATAAAATAAACATTATAATTTGTTATGAACACGAATAGTTTCATGTTATAATCATTTCTACACTTTATTTATTGCTCAAATTACCCAATAATCATAATATATTTATATAGTTGTGTATCATTTTCAGTTACTGTCATATTAATCTGACATGTCCTGGCAAAAAGGGAAACCCGATTAACAAGATGCCGTACCATCTATTTTTTTCTCAATGATAAAAGAAGATAAAAAAAGAAAAAGAAAAAAAATAGAATACACGTTTTCTTTTCAAACTGATCCTTTAATGCAATCAGATAATTTTTAGATTTTTTTTAAAATTATTTAGAAATATACAAATGATTTTTAAATTTAGAACAATCACATACTTATATAATCAAAATTATATATATTATTACATTTTAAATATCTATAGTGTATACAAAATTACTCAAAGAATATAGTATTTATCTAATTATATATGTAAGAAATTTATACGAATCTTACTATTGAAATATACAATATTTTTTTTACGTGAATTTTTTAAACAAAATGTCTTTTACTATTATCAATCTCTTTTATGCATATAAATTCTATAAAAAATTAAAGTCCAGAGAATTTATCTGGAAAAGGTGATATTTTAAAAAAAAATTAGAAAACCGGATGATTTTTTAAACGAAAAAATTTTAAAAAAAAAACACCGGACCACTTTGATTAGTAAGAAGGAAGACGATAAGAAAAGTTATAGCTTAAGAACGTTAATTAGATTTTATGATTAAACGAATTTGTAAGACAGAAATATGGTATTTTTCATCAGAGAAGTTATTTAAAAACTAAAGGTTAATTTATAACCCCCTCGTAAAAAAAGTTTAATTTATAATTTATATTTTATGTATTTCATAAAATAAAACAATCTCTTATTTCTTGCCGTGGGCCCTTAGATAGATATATGCCGTCAGTTAACGGGAGTCCATCTCACCGCATCGCTCCCAAACCAGCATCATCAAATCTCGTATTCCCCGGCCATTTGCGTCAAAAAAATAAAAATAAAAAACTTCTCGTCCTTCGAAGCCTGCAGAGTGCAGACCCCCTCACTCGCTCTCACAGCTCGGCGGCCATGGCGGACGCCGCGGTCGTGGCCTCGTCGTACTACGGCGCCGGAGGCGGGGGTTCGGACGCCTCCGCGTCGGCGGCGGTCGCGGATGGGATGGTCGGGCGCGAGGCGGCGGTCCAGGCGCTGAACACCATCATCCAGCTCCACTTCGAGAAGACGCTGGAGAAGAAGCGGGCGGTGGACGCCCAGAAGAAGGAGATGTGGCGCCTCTTCCAGCTCTTCTTCCTCTTCCTGGCCGTCGTCCTCGCCGCGCAGCTGGGCGCGCCGCCGGCCCGCCTCCAGTGCCGCCACTGCTGGGCGCCCATCGGCCTCCTCTCCCTCGGCCACCTCGCCTTCTACGTCGCGGTCGCTCAGACCCTCCGCTGCATCAACGGGTTCAAGTACCAGCGCCGCTGCCACAAGCTCACCCTCGCCCTCGCCACCGACCGCCTCAAGCTCCTCAGGATGCGCTACTCTGGCGCCGTCCTCAACGGGGAGGCGCCGCCGGTGGTCGTCTCGCCCGCAGAGTTCGAGATCCACTACCAGGAGCCGCCGGAGAGCTACCTGGGCAAGTTCAAGCGCAGCTGGGCGCTGCATTTTGGGTTCCTTATGTGTACTTTTGGCTTCATGGTGTCGGCCTCCGTCGTCCTCCTCTGCTTCTAGAAGCCTGATCCCGACGCTTCCATGAGCGTTGACCTTTCTGCTATGCTGCTGCTGCTGCGGCCGCCTCTCCGCCGCCGGTCACCGTCTTCCCCTGCCATTTGTTGCTGCTTGCTAACTTTGGGGGGGTGGGGTGGGGATCATGGTGAAATGGCGGTAGACTCTGCAGGTGGGGGAGATGGGAAATGTTGGATCTTTTTGTCTTTCCTTTTTCCTTGGGTAGAAATGTGAGCGGTCTTCATTGTGCCTGTTATGGTGTTGATTTTAGATGCAAAAATAGTTGTAGAAAAGATTCTTTTGCTAAGTTATGCAAAAATAATTATACTCGTTTCATTCCAGTGATCGGAAAAGCAAAAAAGTTCAATCATAATATTGCCTAATGAATCTCTGGAAGTGTGTTCTTTTTTTTTTCTTTTCCGGGTTGCTTTTTGGTTCTAGGATAAAAGTAGCAGAATAAGACAATTCTAGCCAAACATTAAAAAAAAAAGTTATTTGTCAAAACAAGTTGAAACAAGAATGTTATCGTCTCGAAATCTTAAAAAAGCATAAATATTTATTGTAAATTTAGGACATGATAGGATTAACCGTTACCTCAACTTTAATGCTAGTCTCAAATTGATGCTTCAAACTTTGTAAAATAACAAATTGATATAACTATTTAAACAGTTCAAATTTAGTCTTTTTCACGTATTAATTATTAGATAATAAATTTAAATCATAATTTAATATTTATTGTGATAGAATAAAACATAACTTATATCTACAGTTACAACTATATTAAAATGAAATTTTAAACTACCACATGTCATTATCTCATTTTTTAGGAAAAAGTGTACATAGATAATTCATTTTTTTTATCAAAATAGAATTATTAAAATCTACACAAATAAATTATCTAATCAATTTTTTTAACGACTGAAATTCTATATTTTTGTACTAATAAAGTTGCTCTTTATAGTTAAAAAATGTTAAAAGTCTATAAAAAATACACAACACATATAAAGAATTAAAAAATATTTTTTTAATTAAATAGATAATAAAATATGAATTGCCATTGAAGAATTTTAAAGCTTATCAATCTAACTGTTGCAACAGGCTCGTTCAAATAAATTATTTATTAAAAACATATGAGAGATAAACTTATGGCATGATGTTAAAGCTTTGTGAATTTAAAAAGAATTATATATGTATTTATTTCCTTAAAAATATGAGAGAATGTCATGTGACATGAAAATACTCTCATTTTAATCTAATTTAGATATATCATATAAATATACATATAAATTATGTATATTATGTCATAATTATTATTAAATTATCTTTTAAAATTTAATAACACATTACATAGTAATCTTAAATTTTCATTTTAATATAGTACATAAATGTAGATATAGGTTATTTATTATTCTATCATAATAAATATTTAATTATCTAAAATTATTATTTAATATGTATTAAAAATAATTAATATGTAAAATGGACTAAATATGAGATATTTAAATAATTAAGGGACCAATTTGTTACTTTACAAAGTTATGATACAAACTTGAGATCAACATTAAAGTTGGGATATCAATCTTGAGAATTACTCTAGCATTAACAAACTAAGTTTAAAGTAAATGAGTATCACATTGAATCTTTTTCGTCAATAGATGAATTTTACTTTATGGCGTTTGATAAAAGAATTAAAATGACTTTAAAATGGTAAATGTTATAAATTAATTATTTGATGATATCTAAGTAACTGAATAGATGTGAACTTAAAATAACATATTTGAAACTATATCTAAATATGCTTTATATTATTTTAAAATACTTTGTATGTTTTCTTTTGTTACCAATTATCCAAAATAATCAATTCTACTGCCTTTCGATATGTTTTTTTACCACTCAATCTCAAAGTTGATAGGGACGTTTTTTATTGCCAATAAGTGAACTTATCCGTACGTAATACCTATTATAATAAATGGAATTAATAACCACGTTTTTTTCTTTAGGGACATAAATTAGCAGAAGGAAATTTATTGACATATGTTATTTCTCAGATCCAAATATGAATAGAAAAAAATTACTATAGAAGAAAAAAAATATCACTTACTATAGACGAAAAAAATTTAAATAAAACTTTTTCTAATTATTGCTCAGAGAATTTGAATTTATTAGTCATCTTGAAAATTTAGTGACATTGAAAAAAAAATACCCAACTTAGATCCTCTCTCTCACTTATATCAAAATATCACGAGACCAAGCACAAAATAACGGAAAAATATTAAAATATAAAATACAGAAAATGTATTTCTTTGGGAAAAACAGACTTTTAGAAATTTAAGGCTGGATTAACTTATACATGTTTTTACTGGAAATAAAAGATTCGCATTCGTTTTACATCATCAGGTATTTGGAACTTAAACACATTGCATAAAAGTTGAAATTATTGTAGAAGGTACAAGCAATTGCAGGAATCTGCATTCAGTTTTACACAGAATGCAGAAATTATTTAAAGAGTGTAAAAAGTAAAAACCAGCTGGGCCTCTTGGGGAGGCGAAGACAAGGGACAATGAAAAGAAAAATAAAAGAAAAAAAGACGGGAACAAAGAATCTGAACAAATCAAGGCTCCTTCACAAAGTTCAAACTGCCTTGAGGCCGCTGCACAGGGAGTTGTAGGCATCAAGGCAGACCTTGAACTTTTCAGCTGCCATCGCCTGCATCAACAGCACCATATCATCTTTTTTAATGCCCGTAATGATGCAAGCGATGACACACCATTAATGTTGCCAAATGAAAAGCCAATTTAAAGAACAGTGCAAATAACCATGCCATCTTCTGAAAAAGAAAATTACAAAACTGACAACCATTCAGGAGGGAGGCAGACAGGAGGTTAAAGCTAACTGATAAGACATACATGCGCGGCTTCTACTTTTTCCTCAAAAGAAGTGAAAAGGTTAAAAATAAATTGATTAGCATACACTGACATACTAATCAGAACAAATCTTTGGCCAGCTAAACCCGATTATCAGGTCATTTGATTCTGAAGTAAGAATATGCCAATTATGTAAGGACATCCTTAATGCAAGTGAGATGATGCAGCTGAACAAATTTCTCTAATTGTGAGCTCGAGTTTTCCAGGATTTGGGATTCCTGATTAAGGACGTCTCGAGGGGGATTCCTTTCTCATCAGTCCCTTTTCCTTCCTAGGTTTTTGTTTGTGTCTGTAGAGGATTAGGCCATGTGATGTACTTTCTACATGATGGTCCATTTCAGCTCTTAAGAACCAAGGACCCCTTTCATATGCCTGCCATTAATGTCATTTTAAAAGTTGTCCTCACCAGTGCTGCAATTCCTTCACTACCCGTCATTAAATTAAGATATACTATGAGGTTCTTCCAGCCTGTGTACTAGAGCACAGTTATCCAACTTGTTTCTTTCCTTTGTCATTTTACTGCAAGATTTCATTTTAAAAACAAGGCAATTAAATGATTGATTGCACATGTATCTCAAGGACGTTCCTTTCAGGTGAAAGTTACTGGTCGCCCTTTGATGTAATCCAGACATACCAAATTTAAAGAAGCAAAATTGAGTTAAAATCCTAGGAATCAAGAATAAAGACTTGCTTCTAACTTCGAATATCTCCACAAGATTATGTAACTGTAACCAAGGTGCTGGGCAAAGTGGCTGTTAAACAATCAAATGATTTTTACTGAAGAGAACTTACCTGTGAAGGGCCTTGATGTTTGTCAGGGTGCCACTTCAAAGCAGATTTGTGGAAACTGCAGATAAGAATATATAAGTAATCACAAACAGTGTCGCCTTCGTACTAAAGATGAATAAAGCAACAACAATTTGAGGATACTTGCGCGCTTTTCACATCATGTAGATTTAGTGGGCCCCTTGGTGGCAACCCAAGAGTAATCCTATGTGAATGTGATCCTATATCAATCGACTCCTCATCGGAATCACTATCACTTCCAGCTGAGCTATGAGTGTCTCCCCATCTTGATTCATCTTTCGGTTCATATGTTGTCCTTGAGTTCTTGAATGAGAAATTCTCCCACGATGAGAAAAAGAAGCTGAAACTTCCTCGTCGATTATACATAGCTTCAAACACAGTCTCAGGATCCACATCATGAAACCATTCCTTATCCTGCCAGACTACATTTTGAAAATTGTAAGCAGCAATGTCTTATAACAAAATTATAACCATCAAGTGAGCATATAAAAAAACCGAAAATGTTTGATATTGTGAAACTCAACATAAAAAGTCAATGGTAACAATACAGAGCAAACAAGATGAGTTCTTAAGAAATTGTAGAGGCCATAGTACTTTGGATGCTAGGCAAAGTGTATCACCTATGCACATGAAAAACAAGAGATTCAAATTCCACATAGCAGAAAGTTGATCATCAATATTGTTAATGTTGTTGCGTTTGTCAAGAAATGGGAATTACAGCATGTGTATCTGGAATAATGTCAATGACACATAACTCATTGAAAACAAACTACATGCATGCAAATGTACACATCAGTATTGAAGCAGCAGAAAGTCAATGACACAGAACTGATTGCTACTTACACTTATCCTTCTGATATTTGCCTTTGCCATGGTCTGAGAAACTATGACCCTTGGCTCTTCCAGCATTTCTGAATGACCATGTGTAACCAAAGCCAGAGGAATTGTTCTTAACTCTAAAATTTCTGTTTCCAGTTTCATCGGAACAATAACTGAAGTTTGCATCCTATCCAGTTGACAAGTCAGAAAGATAAGATTCTGCGCATGTTAGGAACTTTTGCATTTTGACACCGGAAAAAGCTATGCAAGTAGTTTAATAATCGGAACGTCAACAAAAAGTGTAATGCTTTATGGATCAAGATAAATAAGAGAACCAGACCTGAAAAAGCAACCTCGGCGATTTGCCATAGAGAAGATGATCTTTGAGAGCCTTCTTTATTTCAGCACGTTTTTGGCGAACTGCATACCTTATATATGTCTGTTCATCGTTGAATATGTTGTACAGTCAATAACAGAACATAGAATAAACTTGTTTTAGGAACTTTGTGAAATTCAAGCAGTAATTGAAATTTCAAATCCTCCAGTCGTCTAGAGGTGCTTTAGAATGTTACTGGACCAACTTGCATATGTAACTAGGAATGCAATGGGAACTAATTTCTCATGTGATCTCATATGAAAATGATGTACCTTGTTTTCCACACATAATTGTAATTGTTTGAAGTACTTAATGGTAAGCAAACTGTATGATTTTAATTGTTTGAAGTGATAATGGGTAAGCAAACTGCATAATTGAATTGTTTGAAGTACTTAACACACAGATACAACTGGAACTTTTTTGTCAACTCGGGACTACTAGCTCTTTGGACTTTCAAATTGTGACCGAAACCTGCAAATCATTTGAACCAACTATACTTGATTTGCACAACTGAATTTCTAACAATAGTGATTTAAATTTTTTTCGACCAACTGATTCATGAATTTGAACATTTTTTATCACAATGAATTTGAACATTAAATTTCCAAGCTCCTTTTGGGGACAAGATTACATCATTTTCAAGAGCAGACATCCAAAATGCAGAAAAGAAATACTGGTCAAAACAACAACAAATCCAATGTTACAATATTTTTCATGCAAAAAAAAAATCAGCAACTTAAAATAGGTTCATGTAAGTATAATAGAATACCTTGGATGGTTGTTGTCCACTTTTTTCGCCCTGCAACACAATTGCATTGATAAGTACAAAAGATGTGGGACAAAGGAAGTCAAACATGGCAAATGCATTTCATGCTTGACACATATGTGCGTTAATCATTCATGGAAACAAAGCATGTCTACTTAAGCACATTCACGTGTAATCATATTCCTAGGAATATAACAAAATATTGTCTCCAGTATAAGCAACAAGATGCCCAGAAAATTACCATCAGAAAAAGGAAAAAAATAAAAATTACTATTGAAACCGAAACAAGAGCCGGAAACGTAAAAACATCCCTAATTTGTGAAATTGGTAGGCATCCCTGTTCTACAGGCTTTTCTTGTCCTCTAGGGCTAACCCCTAATGAGATTTGCATGTAGTTCAACAACGCATACGGTAACCATCCTAATCAATAATGCAATAAATATACATAGTCCAATTCCACCAAAAGGTGAATGCTTTATACGGTGCCATGCATAACATGAACGAAATAGAAGTCAAACTCACTGCAATTATGCCCATTGGCCTCATCATCCATTAACTGAAAACGCCGAACATTTCACTACAGAGACAAGAACAACACCAGGACATCCGAACCGAAAACGAAAGATTCCACCTTGTGATCCCACTTGGACTTCCATTTGGCGAGAGAAACACGAGAGGAATGGAAGGAGGCGATTTGGGCATCGAGTACAGCAGCCGCAGGACACGGGCAAGAGGAGGAGGAACTCCGGGCAACTGATACGCCTCTCCACATAGCCGCTGCAGCCTCAAAGGATCAGAAGTGGTCTCAGGTAGACAAGGGCGAGAAGGGCGTGCCTCGATAGGATTCGATCGCCTCCATTAAGGGCGCTCCTCTTTATCCCTCGACAATGGCCAGCGCGCGCGCGGGGGCATCGGGATTGGAAGGCGGAAGGAGGAGAGGACTTTCTTCTTCTTCGTCCTCCCGGTTTCTTCTCGTTGTTTTTGCCGTGTCGAGGACGGCGATCACCTCCGATTCGCTCCGAATCTGTTGGATTGGTCGATGAATCGGTCGGGTAATTGGATTGGACCGCGAGTTCGAGTTCGAGTTCGCCTCGCGTCGGGTTGTGCGGAACTCTGATCCAAACACTTATGGATAATTATTAATGAGCTATTTGAATATTATAACATGTATTTAAAAAAACTAAAAGAGGGAAATCGAATTATTCGTAATTTTAGTTCAAAACTTTTATTATAACCATAAAAATTATTTATGTTTAATAATTTAAAATTAAAATTATTAATAATCTCAATTGCGTTACACGCACATATACAGCATTAAAAATGCGCTAATGAACATTCAATCAAACAATTAGTAATTTTTTTAATATAATTTTATTTTGAAGTTCAAATTTAAATATGATATTATTTTTAAGGGACTTTATAAAATACACAAAAAATAGAAAAAATGTTACAATGCTAAATATGACAAATGTTTGAAATATGAATTTACTGGGCACATTCATTTTAATGAGGTGGATGCTCATGATCGCACTAGTTGGATGCGTGATCGATGACCACCCCATCGAGCGCCAATTCAGCAAGCGGGGGCATTGTTCAACTAAAAAATTGAGCGGTTTAGACAACAATCCACAAAAAAATCCCCCTCTTGCAACCTTTGCCACAGATGTCGATAATGTCCTGACCATAGTGATGGGGCGATGAAATCAGAGAGGATCGACAATGAGATGGTGGCAGGGGCAATGATAGCAATAGTGAGCGAGTTGAGAGCGTGGCGAGGTGAGCATAGTTGGTGGGGGCAACAATGACAACGGTGAATGAGATCGAGGTGCGAGTGTCATTTGGGGTCCTAGGATGCACGATGATGTCAGTGGAACTACCAAGCCAGCGGTGAGTAAACACGACGATGACAATGAGGATAGGTGAGCTCCTAGGGAATAAAACATTGAGGAATAGGAGGGGACGGGAGCGCTGGCGGTGAGTGAGGACGGCAGCAAACGAGGGCGATGACGATGAGCAAGCTCCCAAAGTACAAAATGCGGAGGAATCTCATTATGGAAAGGGTGGAGTTGAATGCCAGCGATGAGTGAGGGTGAGGACGAAGGGGGCGACATTCAGCCCGACGACGTGGGACAAGTCACAAAATGTAGAGGATGGCGTGAACGGGCAAGGGGAGTTGGGTTGTAAGGAACTTTGGCTTTTTTTTACACGTTGAACCGTCCACTAAATCATTTATTTTTGCACTGGTCCAATGGGCATGATTGTAGGCAGGGTTTAATGGGATAGACGCCCATTAAATCCTTAAAATATATAGTTTTAATTTTAATAAAAAAAGTTGCCTAAAACTAATCAAAATAAGTAGTTGATCATTATTGCAAACAAAAATTTAGTGTTATATATATTGACAAGAATATATTTTTTAGTCTATGTTAAAATAAAAATATTATCAAAATTGGATCGATCGGTTCAATCATAAATTCAGTTTGGTCTAATTCAATATCTAAAAAACTCGGTAAGCCCGGAAACCCCATTCAACATAAGTTTTTAGAAAAAACAAAATGGAAATTGTCATAAAAATATAGGAAATTTTTGAAGGAAGCAAATAAATAATTGAATGGATAAACAAGTAAAAAACAAAATGAAAATGTGAAAGTTAATGTGGAATAACAAAGAAGAGAAGAAAAAGAATTAATGTTTGAATAATATGAAGGTTGACAATAATTTGTAATTAAGAAACATTAGTGTTCAAATTTGTTGTGATCCGACTATTTATTAACAACAATATAAAATTTGATCATAAACTCAATATTGTGATTCATAAAAATAAAATAATATTAAAATTGACTACCAAACCAATTTGGTTTAATTGTGAACTCATTGGTAAACGGTCCAATCATACACACACCAAAAGGGGAATAGAGTTAGATCGAATTGGTTATCTTCAACGAAGGATTGCTCATGCCCCCTCATAATTCGTGCAAAAGTTAGGGATAGGATAATTAATTTTTTTCTCTCATAATGTGCATTCTAGTATGGAACTATTGGGGGTTCTTTCCGTGCAAAAGTTAGGGATATGATTACTAATTTTATTAGAATCTCACAAATGTTCTATAAAAGTGAAACATGTCGTTCCCACCTCGGCTCCGAGTGGAGGGCATCTTTGGTGAGGCAGTTAGCACATCGGGGTCCGATGAGACTCATATTAGTTCAATTCTTATTTCTATGCAAGTGTGCGTGCTACAATTTCTCATGCTGGTTTTAACTGTGTATGCTAGCCATATTCCATCTATGGGGAATCCCTTATGGAATGAACTTTATAACCTTGACATCTGGAACTTTCTCTAATTGTTAATTAGAGACTTTAACTGTCTTCTATCCTCAGAGGACAAATTGAGTTGAGCTTCTTTTACCATTACCAATTCCATTTGGGCCTTTTGAAATCTACTTGATGCACATGACCTACTTGATGTAACCCTTGACGGCCTCAAGTTTTCCTAGTGCAATAATAGGTCAAGCCTTGCCCACATCCACCAACCCTTATATAGGATGCTCCTAAACCATCATTGGCTTGAGGCTTTCCCTAACATAATCCTCTTTTCACTCCCTCGTTGTGTCTTTGATCACACATTAATTTTATTTCAAATTGAGAAACCAACCATTAGACCTCGCTCGTTCAAGATACGAGCATTTCTGACTCCGACACTAGAAGCATCAAGACGTCATTAACAATCATGGGTCCTTTGTGGAACTACATGTGACCATTAAGGTTGTACTCAATAAATAAAAATCATCACACTTTGTTGGAAATAAAAAGAGTTTAGGAAGACTTGAAACTCCTAGAAAAATAATTGAGTTTGAGGTCTTCTACATCAATCGAGGCTTATCAAACTATGAGTTGGCCCTCATTTACTCCGACTATCACCAACATGCCACCTTCCTCAGGCAAGTAAATATGGAATGGAGAAATGTCAAAATTAACTAGGCCAAACAAGGGGAAAACATTCATTTTTTTCACCTTTCAGCCATGATTAAGCATCGTGAGAATACTGTTCACCAACTTGAGGATAAGGAAGGCATGATAGTATACGACAACACAACTATAAGGACTATATTTGTAGATCACTACAAAAACATGTGGCAACCCATGCCAATCATAGCTATTCATATTGATTGTTGGCTCCCGCTTTCAACCTTAAATCATATATGGTTTGAAACTCTCACATGACTTATCACCCATTGAAATTCGCTCCCTATTTTGGAGTATACCTTCGGGAAATGTTAAGGGTTAAAAAAATCTACGCAAATCACAATTATTCCTATTGATTGTTGACTCTCATTTTCAATAGTAAACCCTATCAAATTTGAAACTCTCGTAAAACTTGTCACCCCTGTTGAAATTCACTCTGTGCTTTGGAGTATACCTCCGAGAAAGGCCAAGGGCCCAAATAGGTACACGGTTATTGTGGGCCTATAAATAATAAAAATCATAATCGCTATCTTCATACTTAGAACTGTGCCCCTAGATATGGACAATACTTCTTTAATATTTATACCAACGTTAAAAAATAAAAAATTGTGATTGACTTTCGCCCTATATTTTTTGTAATATCCTTTCTAGATCCTCGTCAACTGACTTAGACCCATCTCAGACAATCTCATCGATTGGGGCTACTCGTCCTCTTATTTATACTTTTTTGTATCTAAGACAACATTATGAATTCAGGAACTGACTCACTCTCATAACTCGGGCAGAAATAAGTTCATGCTTATAAAAAAAACTAATATGAAGAAAGCCTTTGATCATGTCCCCTAAGCATTTATCACCATCATTCTCACACTCTTGCAGTTCCTTACAAAATTCATATCATGGATTGACCTCTGCATTCGCACCTCCAAATTCACTTGCATCCTCCCCATTTCATGTTTACTAAGGTGCTAGATAGGGAGACTCACTTTTCCCATACATCTTCATCATAGTCTCTCATATATTGTCTTCGTTAATCCTTTAACATGAGAGCCCACATATCCCTTCTCAAGTTTGGAGCATTTTCCATGAATCATATTCTTTACACCGACGACTTACTCATTTGTCTCAACACCACAAAGCGAAATTCCTGGAGTCTTAAGATGATCATTAGAGTATACAATTTTCTCACCGACCAAAGTATTAATTCGCAAAAGTTTGAACTCTACCTCTCGCCATTAAATCGTCATAGGAAGAACACCACTTTAAACTTATGCATTGACAACTTTTCTTTCTACTACCTTGGAATGTCAATTTCTCTAAACATATACCAATTAGGCAACAACAATTTATCACGTATAAGGTATCCGTGTCACTTCTGGTTGAAAAAGAAAGATCCTCAATCAAGCTGGTAGAATCATCCTCATTAAAATGATTCTTTCTTCCATGCTTATCTACGCCCTTGGTGCTACTCAGCTAGCTAGCGGCACTCTCGAAATGCTCGAGAGGTTGTCATGATCTTTTTTTTGGATCTTGGGGTCGGCTTGGTATCCACAATTTCCACGTGGTACATTGCTTCTTACTTGTCAGAAGAATTTTGAACCTATTAAATAGTATTGATTCACCTTGTGTCTCCCTTGTGAAGAACAAATATGGCCATTTCCATCTCTGGAACTATGACTCTCCTTGTCCACAAGTAGTTTGGTCCCGACGCCTCATCCTTAACTCCCTTAGCACGCTTCGATTGGGTTTCAAGAAATAGATTGGATTGGCTCCATCACCTCTATACTACGAGACTCTTGAATCTTCGAAACTCCTTTAATCTGGATGCCTACATGTATCGATATGGACTTGCCACTTGGCGATTTAAATGTAAACCATCTCATAACCAATGGTGCCCAAAATAATACTCAATTGTTCTCTATATTTGGCTATCCACTCTGAATTAATTAAGCGCATTTATATTTCATCGCATTCGATGATGTGTAGATTTGGGTGACAAATACCATGAATTTGTTAATGCAAAGTCAGTATATAAGTTCGTTTACCATTTGACTATCCCACCTTACTCTCTACTGGAGGACAGTCGTGGACCACCTTGTGGCCCTAAAGATTTGTCTTTTTCTTTGTAAGATTTTCCACAATAAATTGCCCACTTTGGACATTGTTCTTTTTTTATAGCATTATTAACGTTCCTATTGCCTATGTGGACTTATGATGGATATAAACTCACACCTTTTTCAGTGCTCCATTATTGTAATGCACTGAGATATTTTTTTTCTTTTACCTACTCAGAAAGCTATCTCGGTGATATCATTCAATTTTATGACTTAAGACCAATAAACACGTTGGTTTATAGTAGCAGAAGGCTTAAATTTATAATAATTTATACAACTTGCGAAAGCCATTTATACAATATCCAATATCCTATGGGTTAGGGCCCACGTCTATATAATAATAGAGCTTATATCCATGTGCATGTCACCCGTTAAAGGAACCACCAACCGTCTCACCATCGCCATCACGATTACTTATATGAATACAAATACAAGGGCAAAGTCCAATGAGATAATTCGGTACATACAGTCACCCATAACAATAACTATATCAACCATGATCAAAATCAGCATCAATACTATCAATGAACAATTATCCATAATAATATATGATTGGTCAGGATAAATAACAATTAATAATAAATCATAAATAATTTGATCAATCATAATGATTATCCATATCATCAATTACTGATAACCAATATCCATTCAATTCGATTCAATATCTTAAATCAATTATCAATTAGCTATAGGTCGGTGAAGATCTCAATAATAATTATCAATTCTATTAACAATTTATCAATTCCATTATCCATCATCCACTAGGGCAATTCAATTGCCAATCAACCACTAAGGAGCAATTCAATTACCAATCAGCCACTAGGGGCACAATTCAATTATCAATGCAATACAATTAATAAATCAATATTCCAATTAATAATTAATTCAAATTAATTATGAAAACATCCAGTGACCATAACAGTTTTCATCGATCACAATGGATCTCCATCGATCACAAGGATCTCTATCGACCTTAAGATCCTCCATCGACCATAAAGGTCTCAATTGACCACAAGAGCATCCATCGACTATAAAGGCATCAATCTACCACATGTGCCTCTATTAACTATCATGCGATAACAATAGACTCCGTGAATCTCCATCGACCACAATGGACTTCACTCGATCACAAGGGCCTTCATCGATCATGAAGGTCTCAATTATCAATTTAACAATTTAATGATAGTAATTTTTCATATCGTCACTTGGACGAAACACAATTAATATCAATAATTTTATTATCTATCAATTTATGTCAATTGAACAATATGCCATCAATTCATAATCAGTTATTATCAATTAGCATATTACAATTATAATTGATTGACATCAATCAACATAACAATCACAATCAATAGACTAATACATATCAATGCATGGTCATGAACAATCAATCTATCAAACAATGCAATTAACCTCAATTAATTATTTAAAAATGTATTTTAAACCCACAAAATTAGGTCCGCGCTAGGAAAAACTCAAACCGGTTCATTTATTTCATTTTCTCCAATTTCTATATCAAAACCCAGACCATATTGGCTCGATTTTAATTCATCATCAGCGACTCTTCGGAATCCGGGCTGAGTAAGCTGGAACCTGGTCCGGTTCTATTGATCAAATTTCGAATCGCACTCAGGTAAGGGAACTCAAGTCGCGCTTATGGGAACCCGAGAAGAGTTCATGAAACTCGGTTCGGTTCCTATTATGGTTCAGTTCGGATTCTATTGAATCTGGGTCGGGCAAAACAAAACCCGAGCCGAGTTTTGTCGTCGTCAGGAAATTGTGCTTCTGACACAACTTCCGATTATCTTATTTATGTCATACGATATCCAATCGATGCACATAATATATTAATGTATTTTTGGTATAACGAAGAAGAGTACATCGGTTAATGTCATGAAAAACTGATGCTATGGGATCCCCTACGTACCTTAAGTTAGTTGAAAAACTAATTATGTTCCTGTTGTCTATCGACTGCACGAACATCGCGAATATAGCTGATGATTCCTCCCTATTAACGTTTAAAAACCTTCAACTATCACTTGTATCTTGTTCTTCTCTTTCAGATCTTCAAAATGGTATATCGTCCGCGCTATCAATTACCTTGATTTATGAGAAAATGAAGAAGAAAGAGGAGCTCTCGTGCAAAAATTCTGTGGAGCCAAATAATACCTTCTAGCCACCTTTTAGGGTCTATTTATAGTTCTCAACTAGAGTTTTTGACTCATATTGAACATTGAGCTATTTCTTCATCAATCATGACCATCCATCATCTCTTAAATATTCAGATTTAACTAAATATGAAATTCACTAATTATTTTATAACTATACTTATAAAAAATTCATCTCTATTCAATTCTTTTTTATCTCCTTCATAACTTCTTTCAATCAAACTCTACTTTTATTTTATCCTTATATTTCGTTCTTCTCTCTAATTTTCATAATTATTTAATATGATAATATTTTATCATCTAATTTTTGGAATTATTTAATTCTACAATATTTTATCACTTAATTTTTGGATTAAAATAATAAAAAATAATATTTTAATGGCTGAAATATTTTTAAGCCATAAAACTCTCAGTCCTGTCCTATTTGGGAGTCTTATATCTATTAAATATTCTTTTGGATCTCAAATCAAATTGAAATCTCAAATTTTAATCTAATTATAATTCCTACTCCCAATAGAATTTAATATTTCTTTTTTCCATCAAATACTCTAATTGAATTATAAAATTACTATATTACTCTTGATGAAATCGTGGGGTATTACAATTGCGTTGCGACTTTGGGCCCTTTTTCAGACTAAGCTCAACACCACCTTCCAATTCATTTTAGGGTTTAAGGAGCTTGTGGATCCTTTTTGGTCCACCGGTGTGCCCTATCGATCACGCGATCGCCGACAAGATTTGAGTCGTGCAAAAAAGATGGTTTTGTAGCAGAACATGCGATTTAGTTTCTGGTCTACGTCTCTTGGTTCGACTTTTTTATTGTTTTTTTTTTCATATCCCGCCCATCCCCCTTTTCCCCCAAAATTGTGCATTTTATTGGCTTCGGTTGCCCTCTCTCGCTCTACACCCCTCCCCGATAGCATGTGGCCCTCACCTTTGATTAAGACAGCAACCACACCACAAACCCCTCGCCTTTGCCCTTCGCCTAATATGAGGACACGCCGCCCCCATCACATTTGATCTTCGTTAGATCTGAGGACACCCCCCTATGCTCTTCGTCGAGTTTGAGGACGCGTCACTCCCGTCACTTTTGATCTTCACCAGATTTGAGGACTCGCCATTAACGTGATGGCTATGACATCCTGCCTTTGTTCTTCGTCAGGTCTGAGGACGCGCCACTCCCTCGCCTTTGCTCTTCGTCGAGCGCATTTCTCCCTCGTTGTGATTCTTCTTCGGCTATCGTCGGAAGGAGCCTGTGGACCTAGTGCCTTCACCAGACATCTCTTGCCTTTGTTGAAATATCTTCTTCGCCTGCTTCAAGAAGAAGCCCTCACCTCTCCACTTCGCCGGACGTCTCTTGGCCTTCACCTTAGCCCATGGATCTAAGGTGAATGCTTCTTCACCATCTCAATGTTGAAGCTTAACTGCTTAACTGACCTTGTGTTGTTGAAAGCTTGACATATGAGATTGTGGTATTAACTTTATTTGTTAATTGTATCAGATTGTGGTGCTGTCTTTATTTGTTCATTGTATCATATGTTGAAGTTATGCATGAAGGCGGATTGTGGCTGGGAAGCTGAACTTAAATATGCATTACATCATTACAACTTAGTTATTCATGAAGGCATATTGTGATTGGAAAGCTGAACTTACGCATATGTATCACATCTTTATTTATTGATTGTATCATATTGTGGCTGGGAAGTTAAAGTTATGCATGAAGGCAGATTGTGGCCGAGGCTGAAGTTATGCTTATGTATCACTGTACTATACCCTTATTCTTATGCTTTGCAAACCCAGAATCTCTTCACATCTTTAATTGTGAATGTATTTACAGATTATTTTGGTGTATCAAAAGCAGCCGAGTTAAAATTTCCTTAATTAAAACCTTCCATAGAATCACTCTCATCCCTCGTAGCACACATGAAAATCCTAGAACGCTTAGATGGCTTTACTGCTTCGACAGTGAGAACAAGAGATCGTTATGACTAGTAGGAAAAGAAGTTGGTTACTTGACTAAAGACGCAACATATTCAAGTAACATATATTATTAAGCAATGAAAAAACAACTTAAATAAAACAATTCACTGATCAAAGAAAACTCAACCACACTATAATACTCTAAGCAATAAGATTTTTAACTTGTCTTCTTATCGGGAATAATATCGACATTGAATAAGATTTTTAACTTACTATGTATGAGAAAAAAAGAACACTTAAAAGTATATTGCATAGTAATTATTTGAGCAATCATACATGCTTTCTTAATAGAACAGGCTGCAAACATGGACATCAAATTGATAATTTTTTTATCATATAATTACAAAAACAATTCACTCATATCGAACTTTGGTTATAAATAAGGAAGCATAATAATTGATAACACAAGATGCAATAGATTTCCTTAAGAAAATTTAGAACATAAAGAGGAACCACACAGAGAGAAGCTAACAACAAAAGTACAATTATTTTGAATCTTTGATATAATTAGGCAACATAGTTATCTCTTGCCACATAAGACAATATAAGACAATTCTTAAGCAAAATTTCGAGTTAAATAAAAAGAATTCTCATACCAGGGTCGAAATCCTCGTAGGGCAAAGGCGAGGGGCTGACGTGATGAAGAGCAGTGAGGGGCGACACGTCCTCAAACTCGGTGAAGTGCAAAGGCGAAGGGGGTGGGGGGGGGGGGGGGAGGGGGCGTCTCAGATCTAGCGAAGAGCAACGATAAGGGGGGCGGCGTGTCTGTGATCCGGCAAAGAGCAAATGCGAGGGGGTGGCGCATCCTCAAATCCGATGAAGAGAAAATGCGAGGGGGCATCACATCCTCAAACCCGATGAAGAGAAAATGCGAGGGGGCATCACATCCTCAAACCCGATGAAGAGCAAAGATAGGGGGGTGCATCCTCAGATCAAGCGAGGAGAAAAGGCGAGGCGGCGATGCGTCCTTAGACTAGGTGATGAGTTCTAATGAGGGGGCGACATGTCCTCAAATCAGGTGAAGAGCAAAAGACGAGGGGGGGGGGGTTGCGGTGTGGTCTGGCATCTTGAGTAGAGATCAATGATGACGAGGGATCTCGGGATCCCCCAGATGCTATCAGGTAGGGGTGCTGCAGATTTCTAGGGCAGCAAGCGAAGATAAAGGGAAATGCACAATTTATGAGAAAAGAGGGTTGGGTGGGATCTAAAAAAACCAATCCAAAATAGTCTGACCAAGAGACGTAAACCGAAAATTAAACCATGCGTTCTGGCTCAAAACCATCTTTTTTGCGCGATTCAAATCTTGCCATCGATCATGCGATTGATGGCAAGTCACACATGTGGATCCAAAACCCTTCATTTTATCATGGCATTTGGGTAAAAAAGGGAGTCGATATGGATCAACAATCTCAAAGTCATCTCCTATCTATGTTTACCCACTATCTTTGGAAAAATGGGAATATGCAAAATGATATTCACAACATGTCCTGACATGCAATTGTGATACGTCCTAGCATGCACTTTCACTGACGCCCATGCCCCTGAGGCACTTTACCCCCAAGATTCATTTTAGATCCGATAGGATCTTTCATTTTAGCATTAGATTATGCTCATACTCGAGAGTGCTTGGGGTGGGAGGTATTGATTTCCTTCTTCGCTCTTATAATGGTTCATTCATTTTTGCAGGTCCAGTTGCTACTCAGAATCTGTCTTGAAAATTGATGCTTGGGCCTTACTCCTAGGGCTTAAAAAAATGCATTGAAAGGGGAATCACTCGTGTGCAGTTCCGTTCGGACCCTAGTAATCTCGTCAAGATAATAAAACACATAAAAGTAATTATCCTTGGAAGCTAAAGGGCATTATTTTTAAAATCGGACCCGTCCCATCGGTTCAAACGCGATCCAGCCATCGGTCCAGTTCGGTTTGACATTAAGAATCATTTTGACAAAAGAGCAGATCGTACTAGGTCAACCCGACCAAAACTGGGTTGAACCAAAAAATTGGTTCAATCTGATTTTTTGTCAAAGAATAAAAGAATTGGACATAAATAAGAAAAACAATAATAAGGAAAGTATATTATAATAGGGAAGTTGAAGAATAGGAAGAAGGAAAAAGGGATGATTGATTTGAATAGTAGATTATAATATATTAGATTTTATAGGATGAAGATAAAAATGTATATTAATAATAAGGAAAATAAATTTGAATAGAAAATAAAAGGAGGGAAATAGATCTTAAATAACAAAATGATAAAATTTAAAATAATAGATATCAAGAATATAAAAATAGAAATATATTAAAAATTTTATAGGATGGTTTTTTTAAAAAAAAAGAAACATATATATAAAGACAATTTGAATTTGGAAAATAAAATGAGAAGATAGTAATAAGAAAAAATCCAAACAAAAAAATATTTATGAAATTATTAAATAAGAAAATGATAAAACTAAATTATTATAAATGCTATATATATTCCAAATATGCAAAAAATAATTTATTAATATTTGATTAATTTAAAATGATGGTTAAAATACTTTTATTCATTATTTTTTACTTTTATTTATAATATTTTTTTTGAAGTAATAAAATTAATATTATTTTAATAAAAAATTATTTGAACCTGATTGAATCCGATCGAATTATGACTCAATTGACCAACTGTTTCTGAAAATATTGCTAAAAGACCTATTTAGTGGTGTTTATTAGATTGGACAGTCTGATCCGTCCGTTGTCTGATCCGTTATGAGAATAGGTAAGCTCGTTCGTGTCTGGTCTGAATTCATCCAATAAGTTATCAAGATCGGATGGATAAAAAGTCAAACAATAGTCTGGTATCCGTCTTGTCTGTTAACTAATACTCGACTATTAATCCGTTAATAATATTAGCTAATAAACTTTTATAATAATATTTACATATTAATAGTATAAGTTGTTTATCCATTATTAATTTCATTTGTACTATTGTTAATGAAAAATAAAATAAACAAATGAGTAAAAAGATAAAAAAAAAAAAAGATATGAGAAAACTGAAAGAAAAATTAACCTTATTTATTATATTATTCTATTAATGTATCAAGAAAATATAGAAAAAAAGAAATACCAATTTTAAAATTAAATAAAAAATATAAATTAGTTTTTTCTTAAAATTAATGGAGTTATTCGATTCGTCCGCTAGCCGATCTGTCCGTTAAAATCTATTTGACCTTAATGGGTCGGACACTTTTGAAAGTCTAATAGGTGGTCCGATAATAATTCGTTAAATTAACGGACTTGTCCGAGCCGTCTAATGTTTTGTTAAAACTCGATTAACCGAAATTATTAGGAGTCCGTCCCATCCGTGAACCTATTGTTTGACATTTGGAAACTCACTCAACAAATACATGACATACACATTGAACACTGCCTTTGTAATGCCAATTAGTAATTAGGTGGCATATTACCTTACATTTTTTGGCCGAACGAATCTTTTGTCACAACCTTTGGGAAGGGGATTCACATGGGTCTTACTCATTCTTTGTATTGGAGCAAAATGGATGCATTTTCACTGAAAAGATGTAGTCAGACAAATTCACCGAGAATAACGAGAAAGAGATAAAAAAGCCTGTAGGACAAGAATCGTCGTTTGGTTTAAACTGTTGAGCATTGAGAAAGAAGAAGCCAGGGATCGTGTAAGAAGATTAATAGAAAAAAAAAGATTCATATAATTAAGAATAGTAAAGGAAACGAAGGGAAAAAAAGAAATCAAATATTTGTTGGCGAAGAATAAAGAGTGAAAAATGGAAATGTACGGAGAAATCGTTGTCAAAAAAGTAGAAAAAGGGAAAAAAATGAGAGAAACCAGAAATGAAAAGACTGAGTGTGCAAAAAAATATAACAGCATTAAATGGGTTAGGATTTAGGAAAACAAGTAGAGGGATCAGGGGAAAATGGAGAGAATTAAGGAATGCAAAAACAATTATAAGGATTACTCGCCAAAAAAGGTGGATAATGGAAAATGGAAATAATTTTAAAAGTAAAAAGAACTAAAAACATAGAGCTATTTTAGAAAAAAATAAGTTTAATATTTCTGATATACTATTTAAGATCATTATAAAATAAAAAATTTATCCAATCGTGCTGGATCCATGATCCAACGGTTGCAAGAGATGAGTCAGTGCCACGCAACACGCGACCACCACACTCGTCTTTCCTTCCTGTTCGAGCCGCCGCCGCCACTCACCATTCCCTTCCGAGTGTCCTTAATCCACCCAAAAAATTCAATTTTCTTCCTGCTCTTGTGCGGTGTCACCGCGAAAATTTCCGGATCTTGCCCATGGCGTCGCCGATCGTTGCTTCGAACTCTGCCATTTTCGGCACCAAGGTTTGATTTTTTTCCTTTTTTTAACATTCTTCACCTTTTAATTCCCCAGCCGCAAATCAAAGTTTGCCTCTTGTATGCGCGATTTTTTAGCTGCAAAACGATTTAGGCGTCAAATCTTCCTTGCCGTCCTCGATTGGAGCCTATCGATGTCGGAAACGGGCGCTGAGCCGAACGCTCGCTATCATGGCGCCGGCGCAGGCTCCGAGATCTCCGGCGACGACCGGCTCGGTGAGTTCTGATGCTTCCCATGCTCTATTTCTCCGTTTCGTTCTC
Organism: Pontederia crassipes; assembly: GCA_030549335.1. Taxonomy (NCBI): domain Eukaryota; kingdom Viridiplantae; phylum Streptophyta; class Magnoliopsida; order Commelinales; family Pontederiaceae; genus Pontederia; species Pontederia crassipes. The sequence goes on from CM060190.1 coordinate 48,119,340, forward strand.
TTCTCTTTACGGTTTTGAGCTCGTCGACTTCCATTTCGCTCGGCGGGAGTTCTTAATGAAATGTTGTGTTCTTCGCAGGTGAAGCATGCAATGACGATGACGGAGAAGATCCTCGCTAGGGCGTCGGAGAAGTCGGACTTGGAGGCCGGAGACAATGTCTGGGTAAACGTGGACGTGCTCATGACGCACGATGTCTGTGGTCCTGGTACCATCGGCATTTTTAAGAGAGAATTTGGGGAGAAGGCCAAGGTAAATCTTCGATTTCACCACTGGGTACCTCTCCCATTTAACATTATTATCTCATTATGCTATCGAATTTTGCTTTATTCTGGTGGCTGATGGCTGACCGATAATAATGCACATGTTCTTCCACTTGCACACTTTTCACGAAGTTTGATCGCAACTACCTTAGAATGTTTGTAATCCCTCGTTTTTGGAGCAATGCATTAAACTGCAATCACGATAAATCAGAATATCAGATCACTATTCACCCTATTATTTTTGGATTTTCTTCCATATTGCAACCAGGCATTCCGTGATAAACCTGTCTTGAAAAGATAATACTAAATCTAGGAGTATTTTCTATAGTATTTTTCAGATTGACCGTTCATGTTTAAACCTACTTGGGCCCACTAGGCCACAAAGCGTATTTGTAACGATTCGAAATTTACCTTAAAAGTTTTGATCATTTAGGACAAGTTCGCGTGGTTCGCCATACATCACTAATAGTCGAAGATTTTAACAATTTAGTGATAAATAAAAGCTTTATAATAACCGTATAACATCTCTTCTTCTAATAGTTCATAAGATTTCAAATGCCTAAATGCTTCATTACATCATTTGTATCAAAATTCATTAAGACCTAAATGACTTATTTGTTCTGCAACACTTCAGTTGTGTGTTGAGCCACCAACCATCACTTAACCTTGGTTATCGGTGCAGGATTTTCAGTTAGAATATGTAAAGGTTATCACATGATTTTATGCATCAATTATCATCGTCATAATAACATAAAAATATAAACATGCATACTGCGAACTATATCATGATCCTTACATGACATTGCACCATGTCCATCGTTCATTCTTGACATAATATTCTTTGAAGCATAAATATCTTGGTGCAAACATCACACAATAAATGCATTCATAAACATACATGGCATATAATTTATGATTGCATTTCATTTTCATTCTCATGGAGTTTTTTATAACTCCTTAATCTTTACTTGTTGCTTAACATATTTTATTCATTACCTTATATTTCCTCATGGTTGTTTTATGACCTTTTGGACATTCTCTCATTCTTCTTTCTTTCTTTATCACGAGAGACTTTGAAGTGGTATTCTTCATCTTTCATTTTCATCACATAATATCATCATCTTGACTTTCATTCCATATCATAAGAACACACATTATAATAGTGAAGGAATTTATTTCTAATCATTTTTAGGAATACACACACTTTCTAAAGAGAAACTTTGTTCCTTAGGAAGCACATACACAAGTGCAAGACTTTACTTTATGAGGCTTGGTACCCTTGAAGCGGCAGGACTTTACTTCTCATTTTTACTTTGTCATCGTCTTAACCTTCTTTCTTTGTGGTTAAGCTTTACTTTCATTCATACTTTTATCTTTTGACATTTTTTATCTTATCAATAGTTGGAGAATCACATTAACATCATCACATTGGCTAACTAAGCTGTATCATCAAGAACACACACATCATAATAGTTAGGGACTTTGTTCTGAGGAATACACAGACTTTTTTACGAGGGATTTTGTTTTTACTTTGCGGGCTTAGTTCCCCTTGAAGTACATATCTAAGTGCCGAACTTTGTTTTTGACGGTTACTTTGATAAGTGATAAGGACTTATTCTTCAATTGTAGTGTGCATTATGTTTTTGCAATATTCAATCATTCACCTTAATCATTCTTCATCTTTTAGTCTACTTACGACTGTATGTCGTTTATTTAGGTGTCATATATAATCATCAATTATTCATACATAGCATTCATACTTTTAAAATGGGCTTTAAAACCACATTAAACTGATTCGACCTTGATCACGACTGTGACCAAGTGGTTACGCCCGCGCCAGGGCTTGGTCACTGTCGTGAACCTATTGCTCATGGGTGTGGCCAAGTTCTTTCCATTTAACTCTTCACGGCCGTGCCTGCAGTCACGGTCATGCCCGTATGGTCACGGCCATGAGCGCGAGTCAGCACAGCCCATTTCTTTTCATCGTTTGCTCATGGTCGTGTTTGGGTGATAGATTTGTCACGGGCGTGGCCGAGAGTCCTTTCTCTGGCCGTCTGACCTTGGTTTGGTTACGGCCGTTCCAGGACCTGTCACGACCGCATTAGCGTCCTGGAAACCCGATGTTCACCCTAAAATTCTAAATTTCTGAAGGAAAAATTTTAGAAAATCATATATATCATCCCTAAAAGATCTGAGGAGGAGATTCATAGACATCTAATAGGCTTATAACATGAATAAACTCATGGGAATCATAATATAATAAGGAATGAGGGTTCTTCAAAACATACAAGATCATAGATCTATGGCATGCTAATCATTTTCAAGGCCTATAAACATATAAATTTAAGCATAAAACATGCATATCTAATCACATAATCAATGCATCCTCAATCACAATCCAACATGAGAACAGGATATCCTTAGTTTCTCAATCTAATATACAAAATCCAGGGTTTGGATCCTTTTTACATACTTAGGGATTTGCTTTCTTTCTTTTTCGTTGATCCCTTTTCTCTTGTCCATGTCCTCTCTCCTTTGTCCTTCTCTTGTTCTTCTATTTCTTCCTCGTCAAGTTTTAGGGTTGTAGCCATCGTGTGGGAGGAGAGGATTAAGGAAAATAGAAAAGAGGAGGTTTGGGGGCCTTTTGAGTCTAGCTTAGGGTTTCATAGGATTTTCTACAAATGAGTTTGCCTTTACTATTATTCGATTGTCTTTTGAGTTGATTGCCAATGAAATGACTATCCACATTGTTCACCAAAGGATGCCATCAAAACAAGGGAAAAAAAGTCTGCCCATCTAGATTGCCACCCAAGTTGCAATTTGATTTTTTTTCTTTCATGTTTGCTCATTGAAGCCAACTTAACTTATAAAGTCAGTCAGGACAATAGAAAATTTAGGTGGTGTTTTTTCTGTAGCAAGCTTTTTTATATTACCTAACAATATGATTTAAAATATCTGAGTCCATGGCATAACCTTGTTTCCTTTATCTTTGGCAATTGAATTGTCTCGAGTCCCAGACAATACAAATTTCATACTTAGTGGCAATTTAAATTGCTCGATTGGGAATGTCCATCTAAATTGCCACTTAATTGACAATCTCATGATTTTTTTTGTTTTTCTCAGTTGCATAAAAATATTATATATTATTAATAATATAACAAATGAATTGAGACCCTTAAAATGAGGTTGTTTCATTAAAATCAAGAAGCTTAATTTTTTTAAGCATTTCGAACTGTATTAATTGGATACTTAAACCCGAAAAAAACATGTAATTGTTATTAGGTATTCCTCTGTTTTTTTAATGTAAGAGGTTCCTTACCAGGGTGTAGGCATCCTTTTTATTAGAAGGGGAATTAAAATGTTACAAAATACAACATAGCATATGGTATACAAAAGAGCACCAACTCCAAAAGTGCATCAATCACCTGACCACAGCTTTGCCATGCTCAAGGCATGAGTTGTGATGATGTCCGAATAGCAATGTTCACCCCTAAAGACAAACATTTTGTCCAAATGACAGTGATGGGAATCCACACAGGAAATCCCTCTAAAGTTAACCTACTGTTAAACCATAATATTCCAAACAGAAGTTTTCATCCACACAAGAGGCAATAGATTTCATGCATCAAAGTTCATGTTCCAAGGGAAGCCTACAAGAATATTTAAATAGGTTCTAAAAACCAATGTCCAAATAACTAGGAAATTAAATGAAAGGAAAACTAATTAAAAAGAAAATAAAAAACTCTAGCAGGCTCCTAACTAAAGTATAGGCAGAAGGACCGTAACTAAAGACAAATAGTTACAGAAACATGCCCTTAATCTTAATCTGTCCTGCATCAATTCCCCTAGGTCAGCTGACAAGTTGCAAGATGATACAGCTATTGAAGGACACGCCCGAATGGTTAAAATCAGCGTTGAAAATCAAGCAGCAACAATAGGCAGGTACTCAATCAATCGGATGAAAAGATATTGACGATTCGGCTCGTGCTAGAAATTTGGAATCTTCATTATCAATGGACCAATAAAACATCTGTTGTCATATGAATTGCATCACATCCACGGATTGACTCTTTGGATTTTGCTTGCCATGGATTGCAGGTGCTTGACAATTCCTTGTGACCATCTACAAATAGGTTTAGGGGTCCATCAAAGTGTTAACAGGATACTCATACTCGCATGAACGCAAGTTAACCATCTATGCAATAAGGCATGATGGGTTTTTTAATCACCACCTAGACTCTGATCCGGGACAAGTCGCTAGTGTCATCAAATGGAAAGGCGAGATCCTAAACCATCGATGATGATGAGACAAATTCATTTACTACCTCCCTATTCCAAAGGTGTATGGGAACTCCTTCCAAGTGAAGAACCATTGTTCGTCCATGGGAGAACCTCCTTCCTTGGTCGAATGGGGACCAACATCTCCACGAGATAGAGACGTCATTTGGAACATTCAGAGAGCCATATGGAAAAATCTGATGACCAAACATAAGGAAGGAGCATGGAGATAATCGAGTGGTGTGCACCCTCCTGTGCATGCCAGGAACCTTTGACATCATTGCCCTTACCATTTCAACACTTGGCATGTGCCTTGTGTGTTGTGACTATGCCAATAGCACTGTGACAAAGGTGATCCAAGTTCATGTCCATCCCAGGGGATCATGGAGCCATATTCACTGCAGGGTTCCTTCTTCCATGCTCACTCACATAGCAGCTCTCCTCAGCCTGATGATCTCAATGTTCAGTCTCTGAGCAGTGTGACATTTTGCATGGATGTGTCCCTAGTCTCCGCACTGTAGGCATTTTATTGGTACCCGGCAGACCCGTTGGATCTATTCCCAATATGGTTGCACTGGATGTCATCCTCCTCATGTCCTTCAACTTGTGTTGCCCGTTTCATCATTTCCGTTGCACTATGCCAGTCCACCTTCCTTGTCAATGTCCTCCTATGATCCTGATTGGATGGAGCCTCCAGTTGGGAAAAGATGGTGGCATCAATGGGAAGAAGTCTCCCATGGACGGTCAGCGGTGGCATCAGTGAAGTGGAATCCCCTGCTGATGATCGCTTATTCTATTTGGTTCAATTTTATTTGCAATTTGTACTACTTTGTTCATAAAATACTTGCATACATGAAAACGGATCATCTAATCAAGTAAATATTGTAATTTATTATTATTTTTCTTTTTGATATGCTCTCTGAAGCATTAATTAAACAAGATATAAATAATCTAATAGGCAATGTTATATTGCTATTAATGAATTACCATATATTATCAATCATAATAATCATTTAAAAAAGTCATAATAAAAATAGACTATTCTCCTCAAAAAAATAAAAATAAAAATAGACTATTTATATTATTATATCATAATACTAAGTAATAATTGTTATATTTAACAATAACAACTAATAATGTATTATCTTTTAATGGATATTTTGTAATAAACATAAGTTTTTATAATGAATAAAAATTGGCTGACTCGCATCCTTTACCTTCTAAAAAAAAAAAACTTTTTAATGAATATTATTATGTCCAATAATAATAATTATTTCATCATCTTATCCAAAGGATATATTAGTGACCTATAAATATATTTACCTAGTACAATTGGATGAGTTTATGATTTGAGTTTATGGGACTCAACTGAATTTATATAAAGTCTCAAAATTGACAACATCGATGAACGTCTTGGTGAAAGATCTCCCTTTTTTTCTTGGTAATTCTTTTTTCATCATAAACGTGATATCTTATTGCTAGTTAGATTACCTATAAGCCAGTGTTGTCAAACACGTAAAACGGACACGACACGGAGCAGCCGGGAAAACACGAAATCGTATACACGTAACACGACACGGCCGATTCTACCAGAAAAATATTTTATATATTAATTAGCACAGACCAGCATTTTTTAAAGATGAAGAAGAATTTTCAACTTAAAATCATCAAACCATCAACCAAGTTCATACAAAATAACATATCTAACCATTATATTGTAAGTTTTAACACACTAAATCACTAATTAATGAACAAATAACAACCAGATGGAGCCGCAAACAAAAAAATCTTAGTCTAACATTCTAACCCTCTCGGTTTATCTATTCTTAAACACACAAAGTACGAGGGAGGGACCATGGGAGCTTATCGCACCAGGGAATAGAAAGAGCGGTGGCTTTATAATAGACTTGCAGAGAAAGAGCACGAGGAGGAGGGCGTACTGGCAGAGACGAACGGCTGTAGGAGGTCAGCAGGCGAACGATGTGAGCGGTGGCTACAGGATTGAACACGAGCAGAGCATCCTTAGGCAAAGTGAGGTCACGCATAGAAACGAGAGAGATGGACAGTGAGCAGCCACATACAAAGAGAGAGAGAGAGAGACAGAGAGAGAGAGAGAGCGAGGGATTGAAGGAGAGTACCAGGCTACCAGCAGCGGAAGCAAGAGAACGCCGGAGTTGGAGCAGCACGAGCAGGGAGCGAGGGCGTAGCAGCACGAGCAGAGAGCGAGAGAGTATCAGCAGGAGCAGGGCGCCGTGGAGAGTTGGAACGGCGGCAAGTGAACGCCGGCAGTCGTCGACGAACGGAGAGAGTTGGAACGGCGGCGTCGTGGTGGAGGTAACGAAAGTTGGGGCAGACAAAAAAGATTAGGACATATGCGATTTGGGAGATAAAAAGGCAGTCACATGTCTCACGTGGGCGAACAAGCGGGAGGAGAAAAAAAACGAGACGCGATTTTGCCGATTCTATGTCCAGATGCGCGTTTCTACCGCGTCTCGGCGAAATGCGATTCCGGGTGGAATCGAGCACGTTTCGCCGGGGTACGATTCTACGAGTCAGAGCGCGTTTTTGACTACCTTGCTATAAGCTATACATGTTAAACGAGACAATATAGACAACCAGATGGTTGGTCATCCTTTTTCTCCTAAAAAAAATTGATTATTTGTAATTTAATTAACAATCTTTCACCCAAAAAAAAGTAACAATATTTTTTTGAGAGGTAATTTTTTATCAACGGGTAGTTTTTGAGTGGTAATGTAGCGAATGGACTCCTAGTCTCATGACAAGTGATTTAAACGTCAGTGGCACAGTTAGGGACCATGGACCAATTGTTAACTCCCAAATTTTCTGCCCAATAAAGACAAAATGAAAGCAGATTATGATTTCAATTTTCATTGTTTGTTTTGGTTATTTTCTTATCCCAGACTGTGGCTCCACCATTGATGGCAATGCCTATACTACTATTTTTTTTTTCAAAGTCTATTATTGTTATGTTTTTTTCCCTGATCATATACTTTGAACACTTGGTTGTAGCTGGTCGATGCATTTTAAATGCTACATTAGCATTTGACCTATTTTACCTCAATACATTTTAATGAGTTTCCATCTGCTTACATTCTGTCATCATGCTGAGCATTTATCATCTCAACCTTTGCTGGCATTTGGTTTTTCTCAGGTCTGGGATCGTGAAAAAATTGTTATTATACCGGACCACTACATATTTACAAATGATGAACGCGCAAACCGGAATGTGGATATCCTAAGGGACTTCTGTTTAGAGCAGAATATAAAGTATTTCTATGACATCAAGGATCGTGGCAACTTCAGGGTACGGAAAACAATCTCCTATTTCCAGAACGCTAAAAGTAAAACTTTAGATACTAACAGATAAACATAAGGTCCCTCCAAAAAAATAATAATAATAAGGAATAATTTGCATTATATGTCTTTGTGTAATTTCCTGCTTTGATCTCGCAGGTGAATCCTGATTATAAGGGTGTATGCCACATTGCTCTTGCTCAAGAAGGTCATTGCAGACCTGGAGAGGTGAATAAACTCGCATAATCTTGGATCATGCCTTTAAGTTTTATGCTCATGGATATTTTCCTGTTAAAAATTGTTACGATGATGTAGGTTTTGCTTGGTACGGATTCCCATACTTGTAATGCTGGAGCTTTTGGCCAGTTTGCTACTGGAATTGGTAACACCGATGCAGGTTTTGTAATGGGAACTGGGAAGATTCTTCTGAAGGTATATATGCATTTTCTTGTGATATTTTCTCTCTCCTGGATGAGGTCACTTTTATTAATCATCTGTTGTTTACGTGACAAGTTTAATTAAATATTATGCTTGTGAAGTCGCTGAATGCTATGTTCAATTACTGATTAAAACATACATTTGAATAATGGCACAACAACAACAACAACAACAAAGCCTTATCCCACTAGGTGGGGTCGGCTACATGGATCATACGACGCCATTCCGCTCTATTATTTGAATAATGGCACAAGTAGGAAATTACCAAAGGACTGCTGAATTCTATGATGGTCTTGTAATTGCATAGTATGATCGCATCCAAAGATAAAAATGAGGCTTAAGTTGAGTTCAAATTATCACTAGCGTATAGTGTAAAAAGGGTCTTCTTGGTGCTTACTGTGTGCATGAAAATCTGAAAACATATAATATTGCAGGTTCCGCCCACTCTAAGATTTGTTCTTGATGGAGAGATGCCAAAGTTTTTGCTCGCCAAGGATTTGATTTTGCAGGTAATGTCCCAAAGTTTGAAATCTCCAACATGTTTGTGCATTGTAGTTAACGGAATTCACCACTATTTTGCAGATTATAGGTGAAATTACTGTCGCTGGTGCCACATATAAATCCATGGAGTTTGTTGGATCAACCATTGAGAGTTTAAATGTCACTCCTACATCTAATCTTTCCTCAGTTCAATTTGGCTATGTTTTTCTTAGAGGGAAAATTGACTCTGTTAATGGATTCTTGATGCATTGCATGTCAGATGGAAGAGAGGATGACATTATGCAACATGGTAGTTGAAGCAGGTGGTAAGAATGGGATAATTCCTGCAGATCAAATTACTTTTGACTATCTTAAGGTATAATTTGAGCCATTCAATGTATGTATTCATATCAAGGTGTTGTTCAATATGCTTTGTTTATTGTGATTAATACTATTTGGGTAGATCATTTTGCATGTTTGTTACAGTCATTCATCATGTACATATATTTTTGTAGGATAAAACATCCAAGAGCTTTGAGCCTGTCTATAGTGATGGAAATGCCAGGTGAGTACATTTTGTTATAGACATTTTATAATTATGTTCGTTCCAAGGTTCATTTTTAATCTCTTTGGATCGAGCATTGTTTCTTCTTTTACTGGTTATCTCTCTTTGCATTTTAATCTCTTTGGATTATATAGTATTACTTAATCTCATAGCATTAAGTTTAAGTGCCTGATGACCTCATTGTTGATGGAATCTTTTCATAGAGGAAATAAATAAAATTCTTTTGTAGACCATGGGAAGATTATGAAAGGATAGAGAGCTGGACGACAGCAAATGTGGTCTCAATGTGGATGAAAAAAGATAATATCTTTGTGCGTAAATAATGTAAGAAACAGAAAGAGTAAATCAAGATATGGTGAGGTCATAGTCTAGGCATGTTTTAACTAGATGGACATTGAAGGCTATTCTATCTTGACAGACAACAAGAACACTGCATCCATCGAAGCAGGGCTAGGTGGGTCATGCAGCTATTTCTTCAGAAAGGAAAAAATAATTTCAAATGCTATTAGAACAACACTGGAATAAAAATAAATTTGTAAATCCTAAATATGTGTATGTTGTCTGATTGGCCTACTTTGTTGGCCATGCAATAACTCCATGAAAACTTGTAATTGAATTTTAGTCTAGGAATCCATGTCAACTATTGCTATGCTACTGTAAAGCTCTGCTCTAGTCTGAGAAGGTATCAACATTACTGCATATCAAGGCATTTGCATTAAATTGATCATTATCTGCTTTCAGTGACGGAGCCACATGTGATGTAGGACATTAGGCTTCACTGTCTTATGCCATTAGTCTTTGGTCTTTATTTTGTGAAGCTTTGGTATTGCCCATTAATTTAGTTTCCGTTTGTTAGTTTGCATAGTTTGCCTGAATTTCTTGTTATTTGGAACACTATAAAAACTCAAGGATAGTTTATTTTAAGACACATTTTATGAATGAGAATTTGCTCTTGCTGGTTTGCTTCTTAAGTGCATTTAATTACGGCTTTGTGTGAGGGTTAGTTATTAGATCTCTGTCAGTATGCTGCCTGTCTATGGCATGCACTGAAATATAGTAATATGTGCATGGTATATTATTTCATCATATATGCACTTTTCTTTGGATATTCTTTGTATTGATCATGGTATATTCTTTTATTTTCTTTGTATTGTCTTTGTAGCTACATTCAGGAATATAAAATTGATGTCTCTAAGTTGGAACCTGTGGTAGCAAAGGTGCAAAAGATTCTTATTCTTCTCTTTCCAAAGCTAGAATATTTCTGCCAGCGTCTTTAAATTGTTATCTCTTACCTTGATTTTTTAATATCTCCAGCCCCATTCTCCTGATAATCGGGGTTTAGCAAGAGAATGCAAGGATGTTAAAATTGATCGGGTGTACATAGGCTCTTGCACTGGTGGAAAAACAGAGGATTTTCTTGCTGCAGCCAAGGTCTTTCTAGCTTCGGTAAGAAGCATTAGATCTAATTTTCTTGGTTTGTGCTGAGCTATTTTCTATGGATGAAACTTTTCTTGAAGGGAAAAGGCTGACTAAAGTCTGTTAGTAATTGGGATATATTAAAAAAATAACTTGTAATGAGATGTATGTAGGAGAAAGCAAAAAACTATGAGGCGAATCACAAAAAGATATCATTCCCCCTTCTTTAGCACAAAATAGACCATAATGTTTCCTTGAGGGGCCGTTTGGCAAGTGGAACCATGTACCACCTAGTTCTACCAAACGCCCTAATGCGCCTCATTCCTGAGGTGGAACCAAGTCATTAATTATGATGGAACCATATTCACGTACCTACTTGGTTACACCATTTTCCTTGTTCCAAATTTTTTTGTTCTTTTTTCTACGTGTTCTCTTTTTTGCTTTTATGAACTATTTTTTCTTTATCATTTTCTCTCTTTTACCTTTCTTATATAAAATTATTTATTTATTATATATATAATATTTTTATAAAGGATAAATATTATATTATTTATTACTTATCATTTCATTCAAAAATTTTAATATTTTGTTAAATACAAAATTATTAAACAAATGATTTATTATATTTAAATTCTTATTTTTAAACAAAATTTTAATAAAAAATTTAAATTTATATGTTTTATTAATTAAAAAAATTATATTTTTTTATTTACAATACTTATTTTTTATTCAAACACCCACTAAAATTAATTTATCATATCTACTTTTTCATACAACAACAACAACAACAAAGCCTTATCCCACTAGGTGGGGTCGGCTCATATCTATTTTTTCATATTACATTAAATATTTGGTTCCTCGTTATTATGTTCCATTCCATCCAAAATATATCTCGAATAAGTCAATTCAACTATTCATGTGGAACTCGGAAGAATCACGATTCCAGTATCCAAATAGCCCCTTGATAAGATACCATTTGTATTGGATAGTGGCTGGTTAATTAAATAGTGGGTAGTTAGAAGATACCACTTTGTATTAGTTAGTGGTTGGTTAAGAAAGTAGTGCGTAGTTAGTTATATTTGTGGTTTTGCTATAGTTCTTGTAACTACCTTTGCATGTTATAAATACATTCATAGGTTTTAGATTTAGGGGAGCCTTTGGAAATGTGTTTACCAATTAGGTAATTGGAGTTTGGTCCACTCCATACGGACTTATGGAGATTTGTCATCTTGAATTGACAAGTTATTTGTAGTAATTGTGTTTAAGATTCTTGCACTTTTACTACTAATAATAGTTATCCAGGTTTCATTTGTAGTTGTATTTTCAGTTTGTATCACCCCCGAAAAAGAAAATGGTGTAATATATCTCTCCATCTCTCTACTCCAATGTCACCATGTTGCTGCAACCAGTGTCCAAAGAACTGCCATGGGGGTCCGAAGTTTAACGTGCTGAAATCGTAGTTTTGGACTCCATTTGTTGTGCTGATCGAGGTTATATGTATAACCATCCTGATTAACATCGGCAGACCAGTTATTATAACTCAACTAGCACACAGATAGTTTATGTTAGAGCTATGTTGAAAAAATGTGATTTCTTTTGGTTTCAGGGAGTTGCAATTGCTCATTTATTTACTTTAAAAGTTTCTTTGGATTGAGGAAAATGTTTAGGTTATTCCAGGCTACTTTTCTTGTTTTTTTCTTCATTATTTACATCAGATTTCATACATCAGTACCCATCATTTAGAGGCCATTTTATTACAATCTATTATTTTATTTCTTTGGTGCTGATGTTGAATGTAGCTTTGGTGCTAAGCTTTGTGAAAGATGTGCATTATTTGGAATCGCCAAAGAAGCTGAGCAAACATGATGTAGAGTGGCATTGCATACCATGTTGCATCATCAATTGCAAATCTGCATTAGCTTACGTCAGATGATGTGTTACAACCAAACAGATTCACTTATCAATTTGGTTTAACATATCAAAGAAAAGATGGTGGCTGAGCCTCGTTCATTTTCATTATCATTAGTTTTCTAGGTGACATCTTTGTCAGGTTTTAACTTCAATAGCTATCATCCAGATGTAGCCAGCTTGTATTGTCACTACTCGACTTTTGAACCAGAACGACAATTCATTGCTACTCAATTAATGCTTTGCTTACTTATCAACAGGGCAAGAAGGTTAAGGTTCCAACTTTTCTTGTTCCTGCGACACAGAAGGTATTGGTTTTGGTAGTCAAACCATCTTATCATATTACCGTTGATTCGACCAAAAACCTGTCTATAACTAGTTGTGGCTAGACTTACACAACGGGCTATCTTCTGCAGGTCTGGATGGATATATATGCACTACCAGTGCCAGGTTCTGGTGGTAAGACATGTTCTCAGATATTTGAGGAGGCTGGTTGTGATGTACCAACTAGTCCTAGTTGTGGAGCATGCTTGGGAGGACCTCGAGACACTTATGCACGGATGAATGAGCCACAGGCAAGTTCACAACATGATCTCCCAATCTATTGGACTATGCCAATTGCCCATGCATGACCAATTTTAGGGATGGGTTCATGCGGCTTTATTTCTATTCCATTGTCTGTATTGCACTGACACAACCTTCCTTTTAGGCGCTTTGTTCTCCTGATAGTGTCCTCCATGTACTTGGAAAGGAAGTTGTGGTCATCTTAACCTTCATTAACTGTGTGATGCAGGTTTGTGTTTCTACGACAAATCGCAACTTCCCTGGAAGAATGGGCCATAAAGAAGGTCAAATTTACCTCGCCTCACCATATACAGCTGCAGCATCAGCATTGACAGGTTATGTTACAGACCCAAGGGATTTTCTGCAGTAGGTTCTATCACAGGTCCGTCGGCTCGAGGGTTTTTCATTTAGTCCTCAACTAGTGGTGTTACTCACATATTATAAAAATTTAATGGTAGTCAAATCATTGCTAAGATATATTGTTGCAGCAGTCCCTGGACATCAGAACTAGAGTTCTGTGACACAAGAAGAATTGAAATTCTTATCTCAATCTACGTTTGTACAAATAAAGAATATTTTAAAAAAATAGGTTCGAAGCGCAAACTTGTCAAATTTTACTTAGAGATATTGACTTCCACGAAGCTTGTCAGCTATTACTGTATTGCATGTATTCACATTTCTTTGTAGTATTTGCAGCATGAATATTTGCTGGTTTCTCTCGAGTACGTGTAGCACTTAGCATGCAATCCAATGATGTGTTGCCTATATATAATGAGAGTTGGATTATCATGACCTCAATTCCACAAAATTGATATATTTGAGCCTGCATTATCTACTCTTTTTCCACACCAGCACTTGAACCCTGGTGGCCGCATAGTATCTTGTCATACTGAAACAAAAATTTCCCCTTTTTTTTATCTTTCTTCCAACATGAAGCTGATTAGTGGCTTCTGACTAATTCATTTTTGAGTTATGACCTCTTATCGTAACCCGTTAATGTGTTTTGAGTAGCTCTGTCACCAAACTGGCTCCAATGTGATTGGTTATGTTATTATTCTCACTGCTTTTGTGGTGTACCAGCTGCCAAGTGTCACTGTTTGATACACTCGGCCGCTGTCCATGGGCCTTTTACAACTTGTGCATTTGATCGACGCAGACTTCGATTCAAGGGTCTACTCTACTGCTTTGCAGAAAGGTATTTATTTATTGCATGATGCCTCAAAGCAGGCGACCAAGTCGATGCTTGTCGGTCATTTCTTTGTGGTTGAGAGGAAGGAAAGGTGCATTGTGTCATAATTTGGAGTTTCAAGAATCGGTTGTGTTCTGCATCACAATCACTTTTTTCTTCACCTCTCAGGTGCCATCTAACAAATGGAGCCCCTCAATGCGAGCGGATCGACAAATCCTCTCTTTTTCTCTTCTTTTTTTTTTTCGTCCAGAAAAGTACTATGAATACGTATAGCTCATGGGATAGAAGCCTCGTTTGGTGATTTTGAGGGGCTATCCTTTTACTTCTTGATATGAGAGCTAAAGATCAAAGTACAATTTATTTTCTTTTACAAACATGTTTGAATTACGGTTGACATTAGTTTTTATAAGACAAGATAAATCATCTTTTCTTCATAACATCAGAAAAAGAATGGAAAAAGGAAGACTTAGAATTTTCCTCACTGATCTGACTTGAGTGCTAATTCTTACTTGTAATGCACAAAGTTTTATCAAAGGCGTTGGTGATTTCATTTGCAAGGCTTAAATTATGCCACAACAACAAATGAATCTTAGAGAAAGATAACAACACCAACGACGAACGAACCAAAAGTTGAACCACCCCACTAACTTTTCTGACATGACCAAAGGCGATCCATGTCTGGTGCCTTCTGAATTTGTAGATGTTCTTTCTGACTGGGTGATCTTTCTTAATCAACTGTCTCTCTTGTCAATATCATCACACAGATGATGTCTTACTTTCGTGGGATTATATTACAAATGCCAAATTATTTCTATCAATTTACATTTGTGTAGACAAAAAGATTCGATTTCAATCCGTTATAATTAGTCGTCCAATTCAGAATTCAGGAAATTTAAAATGAAAACTGTTTCTTTCAATTTGTATGCACAAATTTTAAGTCGGCACAATAAACTCGTCAGCAACAAGATTGGTCGGTAGGAAACTTTTAGTTGTTGAAATCGATTGATTCAGCAGAAACTGGTGAGTGAAAAAAATGTGAAAGGAGAGTGGAGATCGACCGGGGAGAGCATTCCATCGTAGGTCACGTCCCTTAATGTTTTTAAAGAATTTCTCACTACAAAAAAAATCACTATTTTCGATGGTACGACATCGAAAATTGACAAAAATCCGTCACACGACGATTTTTCGACGGAAAAGAATCGTTGAAAATTTGTTCATCACAAATATTTTTTTATGGCTTTATTATAACTTAAGAGAGAAAAAAAAGAAAAGAAAAAAAAAGGAAAGAAGGAAAAGCTTGCAAAATTGACTCTTTCTTCATTATTTATATTCATTAACGAATAAGATTTTCGAATTAAACACACTTCTTTCGCTCCTCGGAATATGAAAACAACAGAAATATTTAATAATAAGCAAGTAAAAAAATTATCTGCCTGAATTTGTATTATATTTGACCCTCCTCCTCCTTCTGCCCCATATTTTAATGCAAACAAGAATCAGTCGATGTCCCAAATTATTGTTCATGCAAGACTGCTGAATTCTGTCGATCCCACTGACGTCATGAACGAACCCTACTCAGATTCCTCCTCAGTGCACGTCCTCATCTCCACCTGCTTCATGCCGAGTTCATCGATTATTTATATATTTCTCAACCGCTTTGGATCCTTATTCCTACTGTTTTCAGCGGCATACATTTCATACTTCACTATGTCAACTATATGTAATGTATAATAAAAGATCTCTCACAATTATTTGTCGATCAAGGCAGAACATATATGATGCACATATAATTGAACTCTTGTTGTTGAGAACTTGAGATGATCCCACAAACAATATATATCTTGACGTCTTATGGAGACGATTCGTTCAAGTAAAATCAATTGTTTGTTTGTTGAATGATATGTCGGGTTTAAGAGTCCACCTACATGTACCAAGTGGGAGGGTCCATATGTTCCCAACCCCTCTTCGCCATCCCCATCCGAAGGCAAGTTGGCTTCTCAAATTTATTTTTGGGGCTCTTTAAATCTCCGGTTTCACATCGTTTCAGATTGACAGGAGTTAAAACTCTCGTAGATATGATATCATATGGTAATATCAATTAAAGAGTACGAATGACTTAGGGGTTAGAGATGAAAATAATTCGGGTCGGATGGTCTTTTTGACAAAAAAAAAATAATATTCAATTTTCGGATGGATTTTTAACAGATCAATCTATTTTTTTTTGGAAAAAAATCCGACTTAGGGGGCCTCGGTTTTTTCGAGTCGGAAACCTACTTTTAAGTAATATTTTATAAAAAATTATAAACATTAAATATATCATGTATATGTTTAAAAAATAAAATTTAACTTTAAGTTTAATTATTTAATGTAAATAAACCAAAATAACATATTATTACATTATAATTAAAAATATTTTACTTAATTTTGTCCAAACTTTATTAAAATAAATTAATAACTTAATCTATTCAAATTCAAATGTGTGATAATAAGTAAATAATATACCTAATCTAATAAATTTGAGTAAGAGAAAAGGTCAAATTATAAAATATTATTTAAAACTAAATTAATAATTTAATTATAATAATTTTAAAAATGTATTTGGTTCGGGTCGAATTTGAAGGAGTCCTAATTTAAAGGGGTGGTTTTTTTATTCCAAAATACTGATCTAAATTTTATTTAGAGTCCATATTTTAAATTTTTTCCAGTTGATTAGAGTTTTTCGGTTGCTAGATTTTTACTTACACCCCTATTAGGGCCATTTGGTATGAAATAATTTAGATACATTATCAAATATTTTATTTAAAATTCTTAAGTCCATCCTATTATTTCATTTGATTATCAATAATTTTAATCACTCCGATAATTACCACATTAATTCAAATAGCAATTAGTGGAAGTGATTTTCTATATTATCTGTTGTTTAACATGCATTTTGATAAAAATATTCGTTAATTCAAGTTTTTATTTTAAATATTTTAATTATAAGCACACATTATTTAACTTCAACTTCTTTATTATTTAATTTTTTTATAAATAACTCTTCATTTTTGTCTCATTGTGTTTTATTTATATTCACTTTTCTGCTTTTTATTTTGTTTATTTATAATACTATGCGATGTAAATTTAAAAATAATTTTAAGGGTATTTTGGTAATTCACTTTTTATCTATTTTAGCTACTATTTATATTAATATTTATCAAACACTATAATGTGATATTACTGTTAATTTAAATAGTGATAATTTATTTAAGAGATTATTTAAATTATTGATTCATTAAATCAGTAATGCACAAAACACCCCATTATTATTTATCAGGCTCTTTCCATCGTTGGTCAAAGAATATAGTACTGTTGCTTGAATATTTTTATCATTATCTTAAAATACAATGTTGACAATAATATTTTTTATTAATGAAAACAGTGTCGCCCTATCTATTACATGTGTTGTAATTGTAATTTTGGGAAGAGATTATTATCAAATTTAGACTAAAAAGAACTTTCAATCTAAGCCTGATCTTTGATTCTCAATTCATGTTCTGAAAATTTTATAATTTTTTTTGGTAAAGAAATTGAGAAACTCAAACACTTTTCAGAAAGATAATGCTTTATACGAACAAAAAAAACCCTTTATAAAACACAATGTATTTAATACTTGGGTCGATGTAAATATATAAGTTTCACCAATAGTAGTTTCTACTTAATTAGAACTCTTGGTCGATTTAAACTTTTGTGTTTTGTTTATTTAGACTAGTGTTTTGTGATATATTCAAACGTTAATTTGTTTTTGTTTGATAAATAATATAAATTCTAAATGAAAATATTTAAAAGCTATTTTTTATCAACATTTAATGATTAAAGGTTTATATATTTTTATCTTATCCTTATTCAAATTTCCAATACATCGTTTCTTTTTTATTTTATCTTATTATTATCTCATTTTTATTTTATCATCATTCAACTGTATTTATTTATAATATATTAATTAATTATAAGTATTTATTTATCAACAATGGATAAAAAGTTTACTTTAATAGTTAATATTTTCCTATCATGCATGCACTATATAAAATTTATATAAATATTTTAATAAAAGGATTAGTTGTGTGATTTTATTTTATTTTATTGACATATGAATGATTTATTTATCATATGCATAGTGCCTTTATTTAATAATTTATCATATGTTCAATCATGACATTTATATTCATCACTTAAGTTTTATTACTAAATTGATCAAATACTTATTTATTAATATCGTAAGCGAATCTTTAATCATTAACACTAATTAAATTGCATCCCAAATTCGCTTGTTAAATCATTGATAATTAATGCCAAACATATTCTTAATATTTTTTCATGAAAAATTACTTCAAAAGTATTGAGATGACCCTTTTAGACAAGAGTAATTCTTCATGTTCAAATTCTTCAAAAGTATTAAGACTTTATCTCCCATATTTTATCCTAGAATACTACTTCTACAAGTGAAATCATGATCATCAGATTACATCAAGCTATTTTAACAAATATGATTAATTCAACGGCTATAATTTATTTAGTCTTATATGATACTTTTTTTAATTATTTTAATAAACCTCCCCTAAATTATTTTAATTTTTTTGCATCTAATTCAAAATTATGAACTTATTTTTTTGTATCACTAAACTATCATGATTTTTTCACTTTAGTCCTTTTCGTCTACTTCTGTTATATTTTTTGTTACTTTTATTTTTTTTATTTATGAAAAGACTAAATTATCCCCCCCTCCAGAAAAATATGAAATGACAAATATATAAAAAAAACAGTTGAAGTATTAAAGTGGTAAACAAAAAAAATTGTCATTTATGAAAAAGACTTAATTATCCTCCCTAGATATTTTTTATTATTTGATGTGTTATGGAGGGAGGGTAATTTAGTCTTTTTATAAATGTGAAAAATTAAAGTAACGAAAAACATAATAGAAGTAGACGAAATGACTAAAGTTGAAAATTCGTGATAGTTCAGGGATATAAAAAAATAACTTCGTAGTTTGAGGTTAGATGCAAAAAATCACGATAGTTTAGGGAGTGATTTATGAAAATAATCCTATTTTTTTATTATTAAATTATTTCAATAAATATATATTATTTTATCTAAGAAGTATATGATTAATTTAATCATAAATTATAATTATAAAATTATTTAAATAATGAGAAATAAGTGTTTTACTAAGGTGTAGAGCAATGTGCTTTAATACTTATTAATTATATGCCTATTGGTGGACAAATGAACCTTGCAGCTGGTGCTTGAAATGAAGTTGAAAAAAAAAAAAGCATCTGATCATAGAAGTCTCTATCCATTTCTGCCCCGTTTTGGATATCGGATGGTAAATTTGGCTGTGGGATCTCTTCTCTACATAACACTTTAAATCCTATCCATGAAATTTTATATGTTCTCTAATTGTAATTAAGACACTTCATAATTAAAGATTGCATTATAAGAGTCTATTGGGACAACGAGTCCTAGAAAAAAAAAGTTAAGAATGAACCCCTACCAGCATGTGAGGGGGAAGAGACCCTAGGATAAAATTTTGAGGCATATTATTTTTATTGATCCGGAATTAATTTGGTTTCGTATGATTTTGAAAAGATGTCTTATTTTGAAAGGATATATGAAGAATACTAATCATAGTGAAATTCGTTGAGAAAGTTTTTATGTAAATTTTTAGGATTAAGAGTTATCTCAAAATTTCAGATTATTGTAATTTTTTATTTTTCATCTAATAATATTTTATACAATTCTAAGATCTTTGTTGAGAATGCAGATGAATAATCAAGACAACAAAGTAGATAAATAAAAGAGACGATGAATACAAATATTTAATTGGAAACAAAAGAAAAATATCCATGAATAAAGAAGATCGATATAAAAAAAATTCATTATAAGTAAATAATAAAAATCTTAGTATCCATATATAAAAGGGCTAATATACAATGGAATAAGATCATTTTTATCAAAAAAAGCGTGTGTAATGAGAATAAGTGTCGACGACAAATGCATGGAGCCCAATACGTATTTAATCATGTCATATGCGTGTTTTTCGAGTTAGGATATTAGATGAAAACGATCGAATACGTGATATTCGTCAACCTTACAATCTTACCGTCATCATTTGCCATCAACTTATTCTACGACACCCCAAAATAAAAATGGACGACATCGAATTGGTGTTGCGTCTGCTATCTATTTGGCAGAATACATGACCTTATTCTAGCTGTCGTATTCGCGAACCAAACGACACCTTACATGTTTATTCCATCGCATATACTACTTTTTGTCTCATTTTTTTTCCTTTTACAATTTTAAATATATAGTACATAATTCAAGGTACTAATTTCTCCGGCACTTAATTTTCAAGAATATAATAATTTGTCAGTCAATTTGGTGAGCATTTTTTTTATTGGGGATGCAATGCAACCTCGCTATTCCTAATTGTGTCGGAAAATAACGAAGATCATGATAATGTTCCTTTGTGTATATGTAAGCATGCGTTATCAGACCTGACTTGTCGTACAAAAGCATAAAGCTAGTATTGTCTTGGTACACGTCTGGTGCTGTCCACATGGAAAAAATATAAAAAAAGAAAAAATGTACTCCTAATGCTATATAATGAAATATGTATATTTGATGTCCAACTATTTTTTTTATTTCCGATTAAGAATATCAACGTTTTCAAATTCGAAAGTTTATGTTGATTTATTTTACGTCCTGTAAATTCGAGGTATAAATTCGAAACGTAAACTCGTAGAGTTTATGAACATAACTTTATGAATATATTTAACTATAAAATATTTCTGAAAATATATGTTAGTTTGAAATATAATGAGTTCATGAGTCATAATTTGACTCACTCATATTAAATTGCATTACCATTTATTATTTTTTACATTCATTACACTCTACAAATATAATATATAGGTCGATACAACACATATATTGAAAAGTAAACAGTTCAAAGTTATATATCAAATTATCCAAATAGTCGATAAGTTATATAAATTAAAACATAAAGTATTCTTAGTCGTTAAATTATGAATATTTAATGTTATTTTTATTTTAATTTTGACCTCAAATTTTGATTAAATGCTTAACTTTTGTATCTGACGATTCTATTTATAGATTCTACCGAATTTACTCGAGTTTATCTAAATTTACTCGAGTTCATCAGAGTCTACTCGAATTTATCAATAAATCCAATTTTATTTCAAGTTGACTTACTTCATGACTAAACTTGTGAACCTGTAAGAATTTGAGTCTCAAACTTCAGAATTTGTGAACAATGAGGAGTACAATTATTTGTCACTTATTTATGTTGTTGTCTTGCCTTGAGAGTTGAGACAGGCGGTAGTTATGATTTATGAACATGAGGTTGGTAGGCGCGCTCGCTGCAACAACACGTTCTTAATTATTCTCACACCATCGTGCATATATAAATTAATTAACATGACATCTATTTTTCTTCTTTCTTTTTTAGTTTTTGTTACACTCGCAATTTGTACTGATTTCATTGGTTATATAAGTTAGTTTCCCTTGTACGTCCATAATTTCGCTTCTCATGCGTGAGATAGATCACGAATGCAACTGTCTTTCAATATTTGTTATTATATGTATTATTTATTGCTAAAGTTAATATCGTGATGTGCCCTTTGCTATAACAATATCTATACATATATTTTCAAATTATATATATATATATATGGATTTAATGGGGTTCTCCACCCCTTAATGGAGGAGGAACCCCTCCTCCCATCCGTGCCCGTGGCGCGGATTTTTTGAACGGTTTAGGGTAATAAATCCGATTTTTTTGTCAAAATCAATTTTTTTTAACTGCGCTCATCTCTCTTCTCCCTCCCTCTCTCGCACTCTCTTCACCCTCTCCCTCTCTCTTCTCACTTCCTCTCTCGCTCTCCCTCTCTCTTCTCCCTCCCTCTCTCGCCCGGCGTCGGCGGTCGGATCTGACTGTGGCCGGCTAGATTTGATCGCTCGACGGCCAGATCTAACTGCGGACGACTAGATCTGACCGTTCGGCGGCCGATTTGGCTTGGGCGGCCGGATCTGACCGTCCAGTGGCTGCCCGCGTCAGATCGGCCACCTCGGCGGCCGGATCTGGCTGCTCGGTGGCCGATCTGGCGCGGGCGGCTGGATCTGGCCGCTCGGCGGCCGGATCTGGCTACCCGCGTCAGATCTGACGAGGGCGGCCGGATCTGGCCGCCCAACTGCTCTCGCCGAGGCCGCCGCCGCTCTCGCCCACGTCTGTCGCTCTCGCCGAGGCCGCCGTCGCTCTCGCCCCCGTCCGCCGCTCTCGTCCCCTCCATCGCTCTCGTCGAGGCCGCCGTCATTCTCGCCACCCTCCGCCGCTCTTGCCGAGGCCGTTGCCGCTCTCGTCGAGGCCGACGCCGCTCTCGCCGAGGCTTCCGTTCGTCTCGCCCCCGTCCGCGGCTCTCGCCCCCCTTCGCTGCTCTCGCCGAGGCCGCCGCCGCTCTCGCCCCCGTCCGCCGCTCTCGCCCACTCGCAGCCTCCGCCGCCGTCGCCTCGCCCACTCATAGCCTCTGACGCCACCGTTCCTCGCCCACTCGCAGCCTCCGTCGCCACCGCCCTCTCGCCGCCTCCGCCGCCACCGCCGCCGTCGCCACCTCGGCCGCCTTTCCCACTCGCCGCGATCACCGCCGCCTCGCAGCCTCGGCTGCCTTTCCCACTCGTCGCGATCACCGTCGCGCCGCCTAGATGATTTGGATGTAATCCGACAAAGTCAATTGTAATCGTAAGTTTTCGGAAGTTAGTTAAGCTTGTTTGGAATTGATACACTTTTACATGTTTTTTCGTCTGTCATATGTATCACATATTCGCGGAACGACATGATCATACACTTTTACATGTTTTTTTCATATGTATCACATATTCGCGGAACGACATGTTTGTATTTCGTAAACGATGTCGAGCTCATAACCCTCGGAACGACGTTTGTATCTCGGACGCTTGTATCACATGTCCTCGGAACGACATTTGTATTAACATACTCGGGACGTTTTTATCACATATTCTCGAAATGACATCGAGCTCATAACCTTCAGATACGACATCGATGACGTACTTTTATATAACATTACAACATCGACATGAATCAATTACATTTCCAAATGTAGAACACATTACAATGAAATCACATTTCTAATAAATCAACATCGGCATGAACACATCACAATGAATTAATTACATCCAAATGAATCAATTACATTCTCAAATTACATTTTTCATACATCGACATGAATCAATTACATTCTCAAATTACATTTTTCATACATCGACACATAAACACATTACAATGAATCAATTACATTCCCATTCTCGGCG
Organism: Pontederia crassipes; assembly: GCA_030549335.1. Lineage (NCBI taxonomy): Eukaryota > Viridiplantae > Streptophyta > Magnoliopsida > Commelinales > Pontederiaceae > Pontederia > Pontederia crassipes. The sequence goes on from CM060190.1 coordinate 48,143,140, forward strand.
AGGCTTCTCTCCCATTCTCGGCAAGGCTTCTCGATGCGATCACAAACTTTGACAATATTCATCCTAAATAAATAAAAAAAATCACATGACAGGCGGCGTGCGGCGGCAGCATGCGAGGGTCCAGCGACGGCATGTGAGGATCCGGCATGGTGATGTCGGAGCATGGTCGCGGCAGGGAGTGTCGGAGCGTGGTCGCGTCGAGCGGATAGATCGGCCGTCGGGCGGCCCGATCCGCCCGCCCGCCCGTGCCAATTCCGATGATCCGACCGCTGGGCGGTCAGATCCGGCCGCCCTCGTCAGATCGCCCGCCGAGCGGCCGGATCTGGCCGCCCGCAGCCAGATAGATCCGACTATCGATCCGGTTGTCGAGGCGGCCGATCCGACCGTTGGGCGGCCAAATCCGGCCACCCGCGCCAGATCGACCGCCCGCAGCCAAATCCGACCGCCGAGACGGCCGATCTGACTCGGGCAGCCAGATCCGGCCGTCGAGCGACCAGATTGGCAGCTGAGCGACCAGATCCGGCCGCCCGCGCCAAATCGGCCATATCTGGCCGCCGAGGCAGCCGATCTAACACGGGCAGCCGCTGGGCAGCCAGATCCGACCGCCCGTGCCAGATCGACCGTCCGCAGCTAAATTCGGCCGTCGAGGTGGCCGATCTGACGCAGACAGCCAGATCCGGCCGCCCGCGCCAAATCGGCTACCGAGCGGCCTGATCCGGCCGCCGAGGCAGCCAATTTGACGCAAGCAGCCGCTGGACGGTCAGATCTGGCTGCCTGCGTCAAATCGACCGTCGAGCGGCCAGATCTGGCCGCCCGCAGTCAGATCCGACCGCCGAGCGACCAAATCTGGCCGGCCGCAGTCAGATCTGATCGTCGAGCGGCCAGATCTGATCGCCGACGTCGGGAAGGGAGAAGAGAGATGAGCCCGAGAGGGAGGGAGAAGAGAGATGAGCACGGTCCGAAAAAAATTGATTTTGAAAAAAAAATTGAGTTTATTACCCTAAATCGTCCAAAAAATCTGCGCCCGTCGGATCTCCATCCGACGGGCGCGGATGGGGGGAGGGGGTTCCTCCCCCCTTACAGGGGAGGATCCCATTAAATCATATATATATATATATATATATATACACACACAAAGCGCCATTCACTCTCTTCATTTCTCTAATTTTCTCTCCCTCTTGCTCTCTCTCCCTGGATCTCTCATTTCCCCTCTCTATCTCTCCTTCATTTCTCTCTCTACGTGTGAACGCCGTCATCATTGTCTTCTCGCGTGAACTCCGACATTGTTGAAGAAGAGAGAAGGGTGGGGGTGTTCACGGGTCGAATTGGACCCGACCCGTGAACAAATCCGACTCGACCCCACCAAATTCGGTCAGGTCGGGTCAAGGCCTCTAGGGGCAAAAAATTCGACCCAACCCGATCCAGTTCGGATCAGGTTGGGTCGGATCGGGTGGTCAGGTCATCCAATCATTCTTTTTTTTTTAATTTTTGTCTTACTTTTTATATGTATTTTAATATAATAAATTATTTAATACTTATTATAAAATATAAAGTATATTTTCTGAATATTTGAGCATTATTTTTATAATTAAAATATTTTATTTTAATATTTTTTCCATTTTAAATGAAGTATAGAACTAAAATTAAGTAAAAAATAAAAAGAAATTTTAAAATAATAAAATAATCAGGACATCGGGTCGGGTCGGGTCGACTTGGTTGGGATTTTCCAACCCATACCTAGGGGTGTTCACCGAGTCGGGTCGACCCGGTGAGCCGGACAATTCGACCCGACCCGACCATGACCCGACCAAGGGTCGGGTCGGGTCGGGTTCGGGTTGGAATCCCAACCCGAGTTGACCCGACCCGACCCGACCCGATAGACCTGGTTTTTTCTTTTAAATAAATTTTAAGTTAATTAGAATTTTTAAAAAAATATAAAATAAATTATTTTAAATGTAGAAAAGTATATAGATATTTAAAATAATATTTTTGGTATTTAAAAACACTTTATTTTGTATTAAAATATAATAATAAATTCTTCTTATATTAAAAAAAATTTTAAAAAGAAAAATGGTGGTGGGATAACCTGACTCAAGTTTGGTCGAGTCGGATCAGATCCGTTCACGGGTCGAGTCAAACCCGACCCATGAACACCCCAACCCATACCCGACCCGAACCACCATCAGGTTGAGTCGGGTAGGGTCGACCCGACCATGATCCGACCCGACCGGTGAACACTCCTAGAGAAGGGCGAAACATCTCTCTCTCATACATGAACATCGTCGTCGCTAGCGTTGAAGAGGAGGCAAAGAGTGAATTGGTTGATCTCTGCGAGGATGGAGTTGGAGATGTACATGAATTGGTCAATCTCTGCCGTTAGAGATGTGTGGTGAGGATGCCGCAGTCGGTTGTTGAGCAGGCGAGGGTCACAAAGAGGATGACAACGTCATAGAGGGTCAACTCACGATCTCGATCTCTCTCTCCTCGATCCCTCGATATCTCTCTATCGTCGTAGATGTGTGGTGAGGACGTCACGATCTAATGTAGAGTAAGCGAGGGTCGTGAAGAGAGTGACGACATCGGAGAGGATCAACTCACAATCTCGATCTCTCTCTCCCCTCCCCTAGATCTCTCTCTCATTCGATCTTGTCGGCGGCTGATATGGATGGATTTGGCGCCGAAGCAAACGCTGGCAGCGTCAACCTGTGCGAAAGTTCACGTGAGGTGGATTACAACCATCTGATCGCATATGGATCGTCTGCGTGCCAAGATCGTGTGAACCATCGGATGTTAGTTGGATGCCCAGAGAGAGAGAGAGAGAGCTATTTTAATTACTTAGTTATCGTTTCGAGTGTTTTACATGTTAACCAGTTAAATCAACCAATTAGCTAGTCAGACAATTAGATTTCGGGATGGGTATTATTATTGAGTTGCATGGACTACTCATATCATCACGAGAGTATTCAGTATTGCCTGTGTCGGCCACCATTATGGGGGCATTATCATGGACACATTTAAGTGCAAGTGTATTTTTCTTCCAAAATTATTAATTATTTCTATTATAAAGGACTGAACGTATTTGGTGGCTTTACATGATCACATCTCTCTTTTGTTATTTACGAATTAAAGATTATGTACCAAATGAACAATTATTTTAGCATTTCATGAAGTTATTTTCAAAGAAATAATTGCATTGTCATAAATACTAATTTTAGGGGGCTTTGCAGTCGGTCGGGTAGGGTTGACACCCTTTGAAGCAGCGGATTCGACTCAACCTAACTCGTTTCGGATTAGGTCGAATTGATCCGACCATCATTTTTTTCTTTCTAATTTTTTTTTACTTTTTTACATTTTAATTAAAAAATATTATTTAATATATATTTTTAAAAATCATTTCAAATCAAGACCTATCAATATCCGCACAAAATGAATTCGAACTTCAGCTCACAAATGACGTAAGAGGCTTTCTCAAAATTTCGGTGTTTTCCTCCAAACCTTAATTAGATTAACAACATGCCTCCACACTGCGATTCCTCCTCGGACGACTGTAGGATGGACAGAAAAGGGACCTCTCCGGAACATAAGGAGGTTAACATATGAGTGCCAGCCTCACTGCATGAATCTAGTGCCAACACCGTAGCTATTTCTCGTAGTTTTCATTGAAGCAAGTGCCCAACCTTCTTTAGCTAAAACACATTTCCTGTCTAAATCCTGAATCGATTTGACTTTCAAATAGAAGAAAGAAACCGGATCATCAAATCTCACTGCCAAGAGAGGAAGAAAGAAGAGACACTTTCTAAGGCTATAAAAATAAGTTTTATCGATATTTAAATATCATTTTCGTATTTATTTTTATTTTACTATTTTTAAAATCTTAAATAAATTATATGATTAAATTAAATAAAAAACTAAAAAAAATATTTACCCTTTATATGTACACACTATATATTAAAATTAAAGGTTAAATATTAAGTTGTAACCCCTCCCCCCAGTCCCTAAATTCAATCAAAATAATAATATTAGTCAATATTTAGATAGATATCTTTTTATATGTGTACAGTATTTAAAAATTTAAAAGTTAACACTCTTAAGTTAAGTTAAAATTAATTACATCAAATATTTTTACTATTAAATTAATATTTTATTTTTTTAACTTTATAATATTAATTTGGCCCTCCTAGAAAAATCTTGATTTTGTCCTTGATCATTAAGTAGGGTTGTGTCGACTGAGGTTAAAATTTTTTAATTCGTATCTAACTCAACTCCGGTCGAATTGGGATCCAATGGGGTCAAGAGGTTTACACTCCTAACTAATAAATATAGTGTGAGTCAATGCTCATTAATTGTTTATATATAAGAAAAGAATGGAATTGAAAATTGGTGGTGGTGGAGGTGTGGGAGACATAAATGTAACGTTAATTAAAGTGTTGGGAGGGGGATGATGAGTTGGGAGGTTTTCAGTTGCCTTTTCTTGCAACCGAATTCCACGTGATGGTGTCAATGGCGAGGAGACGAACAAAAATTAATAATTGGTAGCACCTTCTTCATCCATGTGGGAGTTAGTTGCCCATCTCTCCCTTCAACCATAATTCAATATATAATATAATATAATATAATTTTCTTTCCTGATTTTTCTTCGATCTAAATTATGTTTCTTTGGTATTTCAATATGAAGGAAAAATAAAAAAAATAAATTACAATCAAGGAGAACTCTTGAAAATTAAGTCCAAGATTAAAAATTTTGTCCAACTACAATTATATTAATCAATTAAAGGATGAATAAAAATTTATTCATTGGGTATAAAGGTAAATGTTTTTAAAAAAATGATGTAATGATGAATGAGTTAATAAATCTGATTAATTTTTATAGATTTGCATAGACCTAAATCAAGTTATGACTAGCAGCGTCCGACCCTAAAACAAAGAATCATTGTGAGTCTTTAAAATATTACGTCCGTTCGCTTTGCATCATACTTATAGTTTAATAATGGATGACTTCATGGCATAACAAAATTTGTTTAGATGATGTTAGTTTGAAATGACATGAACTACTCAATATGCAGTGATATAGAATGATTAATTCTCTTCATCATCATATGAGCATCATCTCCTATTCTTGATTAGCGACACGAATTCAAAGTGCAATATTTTTCCGTTAGAACATATAAAAGACATGCATGCTCTAAATTATAATCATATTACTACATAATATACAATAGTCATATTCGATATTAAACATAATAACATGCATGATATAAACTATATTGTCATCCTTACATGACATGTTATTCTTGATATTTAAGAAATCACCATCAATAAATACAATAAGGAGAAAATGTTCATCTCATCACATCATTCATCATGATATTAATAAATAATCATTCATTTTAACTCCATTAACATTACTTGTTATTACATTATTTCTTTCTTTCATCATTAACTTGCCATCTCCACATGGTTGTTTCATAACATTTTAGACTTTCTTCATTTGTTTTTTTATTATTATATGATATCTTTTATGATTTCACATTCTTTAAATTTATTATATGATATTTTATTTTAGCTTAAGAATAATCGTGTCAAGATCATCACAGTAGCTAATTGTGTCATAGGAGTCAATATGTTTTAGCCCTATCGAAGAAAATACTTGAAAACACACACACCATAAATTTCGTTCTCAATTATCCTTGGCACACACATAATCTTTTATGAGTGATTTTGTTCTTGATAAGCACACACAAAGGGCATGTACTTTTCTTCGCAAGACATTATACCTTTGAATCACATTAACCAAGAACAAAACTTTACTTTTCATTTTTATTTTAACTAGTGATAAAATTATATTCTTCAATTTAAGGTCAATTATGTTTCATCATTGCATCAACCTAGTAGAGATTAGTATGACAATTCGATGTCCATGTGATCTTCAATACATTAATCATGGTTTTATAAATTTTATAAATAAACATAATATATCAATTTTACAAAACTATAATTAATACATTTGAAGAATTTTAAAATATTCAAAATGCAACATGATTAATCATGAAAAATAACTTAAGTTATATAATATCACTTTGCAAAGTAATCTATCATGAAACATTTTGATTTGTTTGGATGATTCTAAATTCTGTACAAAATAGACTTTCATAGGAATCACATAACATTTTATCTTTTTGTCATTTATGATAAAAATATATATAATCATCAAAATCTATTTCTTATGTTGTATTCTGGAAATTAAAATCTTTGTGATTGCTTCTACACTTAACATTTTCAACATATTCTAAGTGTTGTAGAAAAATCAAACAAAATTCTAACTATTTCATAAACTTCAAATCATGATTCATTATTTACAAACTATGACATATTTTAAAATTTTGTATCATTGTTACTTGAGATAACATGATAATATTGTAGTTTACGAGTCATAACTAATTTTTTACATCTTCAAATTAGATAAACTAAAAATTTATAAAAGTTAAACTTTGGGACCTTTACAACAATATATTATTTATAATTTTAAATAAGTAAAAAATTTTCAAATATTTATTATAATAATAATCATGAATTGAACAAATAATCATGCAATATAGTTTATGCAATCATAATTATAATGGGTTCCTAAAATCTTCAATCAAAACATATCAAGGAAGAAGAGAGAGTTTAATCCTCTTTACATATCTTCGAAGTTTTAATGTCAAATCCTTTTTTATTGATCCTTTCTTATTCTCCTTATTTCCGTATAGAAATCTCTATGTATTATTTCCTTGTCCTAGTTATCTTCATCCTCTATACGGGAGAAAAAAATCTAACATTTAGATAGAGTGGAGAAAAAGAGAGAATATAACAAAACATGATGACTAAATTGAGAGCGAAAATATAATAATAATTTGAATGGTTTCTAGGCTTTTATATATAAGATAGAGAATTTTTGTATTGAGATTAAAATAGTCTTTTATACATATATTAATTTTAATTTGCCCATTTGCTCAGCATAATGCTCTTCCCAGACTAACCAGAGTTAGTAGTTCAATTTTAATTTTTAGAATCATTAATTTGATTGGGATTTACCATTCCAAAGCCCTATTACTAGTGAGCCTTCAACGAAACACACACTCCTATAAAAAAAGAATGTTGTTACTTTTAAATTTTATGTGCTAACTAATCTTTTTAAAAACTTAAGTCATTAGAAATAATAACTTAATCTAGCATGACCTAGTACGTGGACAACAAAAGAAGAAATACACTTTTAATAAGAGCTTAAGTCATCAGAAATAGCAACATCATTGATTCTGTATTCTTAATCGCTACAATTCCTTCAATCAATATAAAAGTTACATGTTCTTTTTTTTTGTTCTAATATGCTTACAATGATCCAGATATTAAAGAAATAATGAAAATTTTGAATAATATCAAACTCTAAAAAAAAGAATTTGATATTCATTGTATAATAAATCTTCATCCAAAGAAAGTGTGGATCCCATATTTAGGAGTGTTCATTGATCAGCTTGGACTTAATTCGTGAATAAATTTAACCCGATAAATTTGTTCGGATTGGATCAAGAGATTTTAAGGCCCCAAATCCGGCGAGTGGTCGGATAACCCCGGCCAACCATTTTTTTTAAAAAAATTCTTACTATTTTATATTTATTTAATATTAAAAAATATTTAACATTTATTTTAAATCATAAAATAAGTTTTCTAAATGTTAAATATTATTTTTTGTACTTAAAATATTTTATTTCAAAATTTTTTAAAAAAATAAATCAAATATAATCTTAAGTTTAAATAAAAAAAGGAAAAATTAAAAAAAAATAAATCGGATCCATCGGGTCGGGTCAACTCGGATTAAAAAAATTCAACTGTACCTGACCCGATGATCAACTCGATTTCGGTTCGAGTCGAATCCAACCCGATTCGATCCAAACTCATTTGGATAGGGTCATCGGATCAGACGGTTAAGTAGGGTGAAGACCGCTACCATATTCGTAATCCTCCTCTCTCCTCTTTGCTGGCTCCATGCTCCGCCGTACGTTTTTCTATGTGACATGCGAAAATCTTTTGCCCGCTATCTAATTCCTTTTTTTGTCACTATAATATTCCTAATGATCCGATAAATATTCAAATCTGTCGTCACTGGATTAATCTTTGGGTCGGCTACACCAATTCATTATCCGATTGGTTTGTGCATGTTCTCTTTTAAGTTGTGTTCTTTTTCACCTTTTGGTGGGTAGATTACATAAATCGACAAATATAACCATTGAAATAAATTGAATAGTAAAAGGAGTTGTAGAAGTTCCGACTTTGGAGGAGTCAAACCATTTTTGCTTAATTTAGTATTATTCTACTATTCTATCATTTTCTTTGTTGATTTTCCAATTTTTTATACATTTTAAATGGATCGTATGTTATAGTCCAATATTATTCGTTCATAAAATAATAATAATAATAAAACTGAATATGCCCTCCCTTCCCTATCTACAATTAGGAAGATGCAAAAAATCAATATAGCCAATGAATTACGTAAGAAAAGGGTAAATTTAACTAAACACACTTAAACACATTTTTCCAGCATTACCCTCTGACTTCACACTATTTTTAAATTGTTTCACTAACTATTCTTTTAACATGTGATTGATCATTTTCTAATTGCTTAGTCGACATGGCGATCTTCTCTCCCTTCCATGTAAGTAAATGGGTGATGTGGCATCATTACAAATAAATTTTAAAAAATAAAAATGGGGTGCCGCCCCTCAGAAATCGACTCACCGCAAAGTGATATGTCGATGACGCGACCAATTTTTAGGTCACAGATCATGCCGTGCCAGTCGCCGAGGCAGCAATCGACTCCCGTCAACGATGCGAAGATGCCGACGTGCTGCTAGGAGAGGGCCGAGTGGAAGGCTAACAAGGCCGATCTATCGGATGGAGGGCGCCCTCCGACGAGGGCCACGACTAACGAGGATGAGAGTGGAGCAGAGGGAAAAGTGACCCCCTTTTCCCTGCGCTAGCCGACGCTGCCCCCCTCTCCCTTTTGTGACCTCTAGCAGAGGAGGCTAACGATCAAAAGTTGCAGAGGGGCACCACCCCATTTTTAAATTTTTTATTTATCATTTTAGATATTTTTTTCTAATGGCGTAAATAAGAGAGAAAAAATCACGTGGACACCATGTCAATTGGATAATCAGATGATTGTTCTGATTACAAAAGTGAAGCTAGAGGATAATGATGAGAAAGTGATCAAAGTTGAAAAAATATTTAATACTAGAGGAAATAAATCTTCTTTGTAAGGAAAAAAATAAATAAGAGAAAATATGTAACACTTGATGGACTTATTATTTCATAAAAAAACATTTAACTATACACCTATAGATGCAAATTCTTTCCATGTCTATATCAAGCTATTTTTTCTTTCTAATTTTTTTTTATACTCACTCGGACCATAATATTCATACTACTAGATTTCAGAAGTCGAACTTGCTTAGCTTTCAACGATTTCCTAGGCACAATTATGCTAATAAGTGAAAAGTGAATATTTTTAACGGATGACTCTCTTTCTCTCTCCTAATTATTGGAACATTCCCAATAATAAGAATTGAGGTGAAGTTATAAGAGGTTTCTTAAGTGAAATTTCGATTTCACTAAAAAAAATTATTGAAATTTCATATGTCACTATTAAGTATTGACAAAATTAGTTAGGATGTAAAAAAAATAAAAAAAAGCTCTCGCTATCTTTCCTCTCTCTGCTCATATAATGAGACTTGATTAAAGGATGATATGACAAGAATCCAAATCATATCATTCCATCAACTTCGCCTTAATTGGTTGGGTGGGTGGGTGGATTGTTGCCATCAGAGCAGGAGATCCGGGGAAACATGTTTTATCTCTCTCTCTCTCTCTCTCTCTCTCTCTCTCTCTCTCTCTCTCTCTCTCTCTCTCTCTCTCTCTCTCTCGGCTACATGCAGCTGCAATAATGAATCACGACCGCTTTATCATTTTTTGATAATTGGAAGACATTTTCTTCTTCTGTTTTATTCTACATTTTCATATTTATTTACTAGAACAATGCGACTTAAATCCAAGAAGTAGATTCAATAAACATGTGCTAGAGTCAGCTTGCATTAATGGAGATTCGAATAGTTGGTTAAAGCAGAAACACATACTTTGGACTGCTGTCAATTTAAATTATAAATAATGAAAATGCACTCCTCTGCCAATTTTTTTATACCATCATTATTTTATTTCGCTTGTCAGATATTTAAATTTATTTTTAAATTTTTTTACAATACAATTTTGAATCGTGTGAAATTTTACTATTTTTATTTTTTTTTCATTTTAACTTTTCAATATAAAAAATATATCTAGTATTTTATTTTAAAACCTAAAAATAATATTTTATTCATTTAATATTTTTCCTATATTTCGTGAAGCGTAATATGATATCTTTTAGTATAAATACTGAATTTTAATTATAAAATCTCGGACCTATAGAGATTAAGTATCATCTTTTTAAGATGATATATTTCATTTTTAATTTGTGAAACATGAGTTCTCTTGACGCATGAGAAGTAAATTATATACTATGCACTGGTACAAGAGTTCTTAAAAATATTTGTCGTGACAATGTTTATTTATCTTTTAATGATATAACAAATATTTTAAGAGGTTTTTAGTTTTAAATTTGATACATCAATATATTCCTTGACTTTATATAACAAAGTTTTATTTTAATCTTTCAGCTTGATTTCCTCGTACTCTTACCACTGGGCTGCATCAACGGTCCAAAGTTGAGGCGGTTGAGACTTCGTTTTCCACCATGTGGCACACTTCAAATAAATAAATAAATATATCATTTAATTTTTAATACATTTAGTGATTAATTGTCCATTGTACTTCTTCTCTAATCCATCTCTTCTCATTGGCCAGAGACATTCCAGTCAGACGACCCTATTTTCATGGGATTATTATTGTTATATATTATAACACCCCCCAGTTAGCATTCCATCCCATTTTGATTAATTTAATTTATTAATTTTAATAAATATTAAATTTGACTTCAACCATACAAAAGTCGAAAACTATGAATCTATGATCAAATTTGTTTCTAGATTATTTAAGTATTAGAAAGCAATGCCAACATTTTTTCAATAAAAGTAATAACGAAAAGGAAATAAGGACTATATAAAATAAAAAAAATGATCCATATATATACATTATCGTTAAATCATGATCTGATAAATAAGTATCATTAATATGCATTTAAATAAATGCCTACGATGATTCACTGTTTTCTCCCATCATCCTTATCCTTAACAAAAAATCGAGCAAGTGCCATCAAATGAACGGACGCGACCCGAATAAAACCGCCTCGGTTCGGACCGTCCGGGAGAACCGGTTCGGTCACCGAGGACCTCATCCTCCCACGTGCCGTCCGCCGTCACGTGTCCTCGTCTCCATCCGTCCCCCTTATATTATTACCGCATTTCGAAGTCTTCAGAACCTACGGAAAAAAAGAAAGAAAAAAGAACAGGCGAAACAAGAACAAATCCCACGTTCAATCTCGAGTTCCCAATTCACAATTGGGAGTTTCTAGGGTTTCTGAATCCAATCTCCTTTCTATTGTTGCAGCATCTCCACCAATTTGATCCCAGATTTCAGGGGTTTGCCGATCTGTGCTTCTTTGATCCTTTTTTTGCGTTGTTTTGGAGATTAAAATTGGAGTCCTTGATCGGGAAAAGACACTTTTTTTCCTGTATTTTCTTGGTTAGAATTTCCTCCCAATTTGGTGCTTTTGATCCGTGAGGCCGAGGAAATTCTAGGGCATAATTTTTTTTTGTGGGGGAGCGAGCGATCATGCCGGCGACGGACTACCAGGGCTCGTCGGTGCCGTTCTCGGCGATTGGACGGTCTATCCTGAGCATAAGGCGAGACCAGGTACACGCCATGGACGGACACGCCGGCGGAGACCCGGGCTCCGGCGGCGGGGGAGGAGGACACGATCTGGAGCTCGAAGTGTTTCAGAGGCACGTGGCCGACCTCTTTGCGGACCTCGCCGGCGACAGCGATGCGCTCTCGCTCGCGTGGATGCGCAAGCTGCTCGACACTTTCCTCATATGCCAGGAGGAGTTCCGTGCCATCCTCTTCAACCGCAACCGCCTCGCCCGCCCCCCGCTTGACCGCCTCGTCACCGACTTTTTCGAGCGTGCCGTCAAGGCGCTGGACGTTTGCAACGCCGTCCGCGATGGCATGGAGCAGCTCCGCCAATGGCGCCACCACCTCGAGATCGTCCTTGCTGCCGTCGGGGGTGAAGCTGGCAGGCCCCTTGGCGAGGGCCAGCTTCGCCGCGCCCGCAAGGCCGTTACCGACCTCACACTTCTCATGCTCGACGAGAAGGAGGCAGCGGGAGGCTCCGTCGTCAACCATCGCAACCGCTCTTTCGGCCGCTCCAAGGAACCGCACCACCGTCACAGCGGCAGCGGCAGCGGCAGCGGCAGCGGCGGAGGGGCTGGCCACTTCAGGTCCCTGTCTTGGAGCGTCTCCCGTTCCTGGTCTGCTGCGAAGCAGCTCCAGGCGATCGGGAACAACCTCAACGCCCCCCGGGGTCATGAAGTCGTTGCTACAAACGGCCTCGCCGTTCCTGTGTACACCATGAATTCGGTGCTTCTGTTCGTGATGTGGTCGCTCGTGGCGGCCATCCCGTGCCAGGACCGCGGCCTCCAGATCCATTTCTCCGTGGCCCGGACCTTCCAGTGGGCCGGCGCGCTCACGTCCCTGCATGAGCGCATCCTCGAGGAGTCCAAGAGGAAAGACAGGAAGAACTCGTGCGGGCTACTGAAGGAGATCCACCAGATCGAGAAATGCACCCGCCATTTGGCAGAGCTGTTGGATCCTGTGGACTTCCCCTTGTCCAAAGAGAAAGAAACGGAGGTGAGGCAAGAGGTGGACGAGCTGGCTGCGGTCTGCGAATCTCTGAAGGAAAGCTTGGAGCCGCTGGAGCGCCAGGTGCGTGAGGTCTTCCATAGGATTGTGAGGAGCCGAACTGAAGGTCTGGATTGCCTGAGCAAGGCTCACAATCCGGAGTGATTAGATGGTGGCGAACCACAAATGTGCAGTTTTTTTTTTTGCTAGGAAATTACAGATGCAGGCTGATTTACCAAGCATATGAAGAATTCCGTGATGGATGAAGAAAGGTTGATCACGGTGATGATATAAGGTGACGATGTCTCATCGCCAGACAAATAATTATGAATAGGTAATGTTGTTGTATGTATCCTCTATCACAGCCTGTAAAATGAAATGACTTTGCACCTTGAATTCTGCAAGTGATATACTATGTGATATTGTTCTTAGTCTTTGCCCTGTAATTGTCGAGCTATTTTTCTCTTTTACGGAATACTAAAACAATGTTGTCATATATGGTATGCTTGCTCCTGATTTTGCTCTGTATCTGATCCCTTTGTGTAGTTATAGCAGAATGATTAAATCAACTGAAAATTAATCAGGATGCAGCACAGATATTTCTGCTAACACTGTATGATCTTCCGGAATTTCATACCTTGTGATACACTCAGGACGGCAATTGGCACGATACAATTTCATACCTTGTGATACACTCAAGAAGGCTGTCCATGAGAAGCCTCAACTAGAGACTTAGTCCATCACCCTCATATATTCCATTCGGCAATTGGTCCCAAGAGGTGTTGGTTTAGGACTTGTTTATCGGAATTTTAGTTCGTGCGTTTGCACGTTCTGTTTGATGAAATTTCAATCTACATTGAAATGGTCACATCCTGGAAAGTAACATGTCTACTTATTTGGAGGTAGACATCTAAAGCCGGTTCTTTGTTTACAGAATAGTAAAGAAAAAAAAGGAAGAAGGATGAAGTTTGTTGGTCTTTTATGTTTGTTTGAACACTTTGAGAAAGATTGATAGTTTTAGATTCGGTGGTGTAACTAGTCCAACGAAAAGCATTGCCGTGCCAGTTGTTAATGCTGGGCCACTGCTGGCTGGGTTCACTGTCTAGTCATGAATTCAAAGGGTTTTTCGTTGACTGAGCTCTTATTCTACTATAATCCGGCTTTTTGGATATGCTTGCTGCAAAATATGTCCTCTTGTGATTGTATTAGGCCTGAGATGAAATCTTCTATCGTTTCTTTTTTTGTGCTTTCTTGTTTCCTTGTGTTCTTTTCTGAGTGATGAGGACATATTATGTCCAAAGTATTTGGTACAAAGAAATCTTCTAATGTATCCAACTTTTTTGAAATAATTGGATCGAGAAAGTCAAATATGAGTAGGCCATTAGATTTGTCTTTCTCGTTTCAGCAGTCAATGGATGCACACCAATTCCAGTTTTGTGTTTCATCCCTTTTGTGAGTTTTTGTGCCAATAAGTTTCTGTGTTTGGTTGATTAAAATTATTGTCTCAAAATTGTTGCATGTATTGATCCTGACACTTCAGGCTGATTTTTCTTTTTCTCAAGCCTTCTGATCCTGGAAATTGGAGGTTTACTTTGCATCGAAATCTTGAGCTCATGTCAATGTAGGGACCCAAGAATTCCTAAGCTTCTGCTCGTGATACGCCCGACTAAATCATTGCTTTGAGGCACCTTCATGTTCTTCGTGTGCAACTAAATTGTACTCGCCATCGCCCGTTCTTAACGTCTACTGTGTCTTCGCTCACATGGTCCACGAGTTGTGAGATAAATTTTATTAAATATTCTTTCATTTTGGTCACTTGTTTAATATTGTTCTTCAACTTCACCTTCAACTCTATTTATAATCCGATTATTTTTTATTTTTTAATTTGTTTAATCACATTATCTTTCGATTACTCTGTCAATGGACGTGACAAATTGATTGGTGTAATATCATTAAAAATTAAAAAAAATTAGCAATGGGGCATGGCCCTCTCATGCTGGTTGGGGCGGGCGTCTTTTTGGAAAAAATTACACGAATAGTCTTCTAACTCTAAGTCGATTTTCAATTAATCCTTCAACTTTAATTTGTAATCAGAACGTTTTCCATTTTTCATTTTTCTACACGCTTAGTTCAACTCACCGATGATAGTCAATTTATCGATTGTCTTGCTTACGTGACTGACTTTTTCTCTCATTCACGTCAGTTTAATTTCGTCACGTTATCATAAAAATAAAAAAAATAATAAAAGAAAATAAAGTTGTTCACGTCATTAAAAAAATTAAAAAATAAAAAAATCAGCTGCGAGAGAGAGGGAGTGGGACGATCGCCCCCTCCTCTCTCTCCAGCACGGCGACCAGCTCGTCGGAGCTCGACCAGAGGGGGGCGACCGCCCCCTCCTCTCTCCCGCGCGTGCGGGAGAGAGAGGGAGGGGGCGATCACCCCCTCGTCTCTCCAGCACGACGAGAGAGAGAGGGGTGCGACCGCCCCCTCTGGCCGAGCTCCGACGAGCTAGTCGAGCTCAAGGGGGGAGGTTGCCCCCCTCCCTCTCTCTCTCGCATGCGCGAGAGAGTCTCTCCAGCACGGCGAGAGAGAGAGGGGTGCGACCGCCCCCTCTGGCCAAGCTCCGACGAGCTGGTCGAGCTCAAAGGGGGAGGTTGCCCTCCTCCATCTCTCTCCCGCACGCGCGAGAGAGAGGAGGGGGGCGACCGCCCCCCTCTGGTCGAGGGCGACCCGCGCATGCGGGAGAGAGAGGGAGGGGGGCGACGTCCCCCTCCTCTCTCCAGCACGGCGAGAGAGAGAGAGGGGGGCGGTCTCCCCCCTCCTCTCTCTCGCAGCTGACTTTTTTTAATTTTTTAATGACGTGGACAACTTCATTTTCTTTTATTAATTTTTTAAATTTTTATAATGACGTAACGAACTTAAACTGATGTGGATGAGAGAGAAAGTCTGCCACATAAGTAAGGCAATCAGGAAATCGACTATCACTGGTCAGGAAGACTAAGCGTGCAAGAAAATGAAAGATGAAGGACGTTACAAATTGAAGTTGATGACCAATTGAAAATCGACTTAAAGTTAGGGGACTTAAAGTTGGAAATCGCACAGGACGACAACCCTCTCATCGATAAAGGGGTGTCGATTCTTTTTTAAAAAAATTATTTTATTTTTTAATGATGTCACTTCCATTAGTTTTTCATGTTCTTTTTTAATTGCTACTACAACGTCATCGAGAAATCATCAACGTGAAATAAGTTAAAAGGTGAGGATGTTTTAATAACGTCAAAATTTGAGGATATTTAATTTATAATTGACTACCAATATAAGATGTTCCAAAATAATTTGCCTTTGTTGGCGTGGTCAATAAAAAAGAATACCTCTCGAGGGGGAAAAATAAATTGCTCAAATATAAATGATCGGGTGACCCATTTTTCGGTCATGGTGGATGATTAGTACCCAATTGGTCTGATTTAATTTATTATTATATGAAAATATTTTAAATAAAGTCTTATGATCCATGTAGCTGTATGATCCATGTAGAGCGGAATGACGTCGTATGATCCATGTAGCCGACTTCACCTAGTGGGATAAGGCTTTGTTGTTGTTGTATTTTAAATAAAGTCTTAATTATAACTGATTAAAGAATTTATTACGTATACTAAATAAGATTATTTTATTCATTCGTATAATTAAAATTGTACTATTATATATAAATTATGCATGCACTCTTTTATGGGGCCGTTTGACAATTGGAATTAGATTTTCATCAAAATTTCGTGAATAATTTGAATTGACATATTACTTCGGGGTATATTTCGATAGGGTGGAAGTTAATAATGAAGAATAAGATAATTGATGTGATAAGAAAAAAGAGATGTAATGAGTTAATTTTAGTGAGTGTTTAAATTAAAAATATGCATTATAAATATAAATTTAAAATTTGTTAAAAATAAAAAATAAATCTATATTAAAAAATTTATGCCAAAATTTTTGTTAAATATTATATTATTTAAATATGAAAAATTATTTTTCATAATTTATATTAGTTGAAATATTATTTTTTTAAAAAATAAAATGATAAATAATAAATAATATTATATTAATCCTTTATAAATTATAATTAATAATTTATATATAATAAATAAATTACTTTTATATAGGAAAGGTAAAGAAAAAGGAAATGATAAAAGAAAAGAAAAGGTTGAAAAGAAAAAAAAAGAAACATCAAATAAAAAAACGTAAAGCAAAAAAAAAAAGAAGACAACAACGTGATTCCACCTAAATGAAACGAGAAAACGAAAAGCGAGGCTTCGGGTGTAATCCTCAAGGTGGAAGATTGGCCGTCACCAACTGCGGACTACTTGCCTACTTGAAAGAGAATTCTCTTGCAACGAACGAGAGTTTTTTCATTGTAAATTAATACGACGAATTTCGGCGAAATAGAAGATCTACATTACTTTGCTCAAAATACTTGATCAATTCTTGTTCTTCTTGGTTCAAAACAGTTAAAGCCACTTCCCAGCTCTATCTACTTAAGTGACAAGGAATTGTGAAAAAAGAAAAGTATAGCAAGTACGGTAATTTAAAGCCCCGAAGAAAAAGGAGATGTTAGAACCACCCTAGTTTTAATAAAAAAAAAAAAGAGCTCGATTCTAAGGTGTTTGGGAACCGGGTGGATATTCTTATATGTTATAATATAAAATTTTTGGGCGGGACTAAATGTCATGATTCAGATTATGAGGTCAGCTCAGAATGTGTCGAGTTTTTTGGACAATCCGATCTTTTGATTCTGATTTATTTTGGATCCGAATAAATCTTTGAAAACTGGATTGAAATTATGGTGACTAGTGCCCCTAGTTTAAACGAGACAAAAAAAAACAATTAAAGTCTTGTCCAAGGATACGTTTTGATTGCGTTCCGAAATTAAGAAACTATAAAGATCTTAAAAGTGCATCATCATGTCCTTTTGTCCTTCTTGAATTCAAGTCAGAAGTGGATGCTTTATGTGTTTGATCTGCTCGCCTGTTAGTTGTCATTCCTAAGGCATGTTTCTTTCATGACTGTGGACTAGGACTACATCAAAGCATAAAATAACTTCACAAAATCAAGCTAAAATAATTACCTCACCCCAACACCATCTCCTGTGTACTCCTTAAAAAAGTATGCCCTCAGTAATCATCAGATTAAGAAATCATCTGACAATATCATCCTATACATTCTATAATTAAACAATCATAATATAATATATAAATTATTCATGCACACATGTTATAATATCTTTACATGTTATACTATAAAATTTTTGGTTAAACGAGACAAAATAACAATTAAATTATTGGCCAAGGATATGTTTTGATGGTTTTCGAATGGTTCCAAAATGAAGAAATTATAAAGATCTTAAAAATGCATTTTCGCAAAAGTTGATAGAGTCGATGCTTTATGTGTTTGATCTCTTCGCCTGTTGCCTGCCATCTCTAAGGCATGTTTCCTACATGATTCTATGGATTAGAACGACATCAAACCCCAAAATAACTTCACAAAACCAAGCTAACAAAAGTAGGCCCTCTCTGATCCAAACTTGATTATCATATCAAGACAGAACTATTCAGTCCAATATACAACTATTCAAATCAAATTATGCGTGTAATTTTAAATTCCCAATTCTAACTCAAAAGGAGGAATTCAAGTCCAAACTTCAAGACAAATCAAAGACCAAAGATACAATCATCTTGAGTATATGGATTTGAAAAACTAACATTTACAACCTTCCCCCACCAAATATGGTTTGAAATGCACACATGTACAAGCAATCAGCCATTACGGCAAAATATGTGCCCCCACTTCTGAAAGGGCTTATTATAAAACGCAAAGTATTATTGCTAAAAGAAATAGTGAGATTGGGCACGTCCCCTGTCCACCAATGACTTGTAATAAACTGAAGGTTCAAACGCCATTCACAACAATCCAAGACAATTGGTGTCACGAAAAGAGAGAGAAATCGTACAAATATAGAAAAATACTATATTTACGAGATTCATCCTAATTCGGGTACGTTTTCGAGCGTCGGCGACTTTCTTTGTTATGAAATAATGATGATTACAATGATGAAAATAATTTAACCGTCATGAAGTTTATATAGGGAACTCCAATACAAAATAGGAAATAAAAACTCTAAACCGTTTAGGTTTCGGAGGTCCACATCCGAGACTGTTCTCACTACTGAAGCGCCTGACTACATAGGGGTCTATATAAGATTATAATTGAGTTCAGATTCCAAGCATTATCAATAAATCTCCACCTTGACTTGAATAATCTTCGAAGCATAAATATCTTTGATGCCATGCTACAGCCCTACCTTGGGGTTGTTACCAAATATTGAGGTCAAACAAGTCCAAATAGTGGTGAACATATTAATTAGATTATCTTCAACATCAATCTTCTTCATCTTGATTTTCTTCTCCATGCGGATGAAATAATATCTGACATCAATGTATTTAGTTCTTTCGTGATGCATTTGATCCTTGACTAAACATATTGCACCCAAGCTATCACAATACACTATGACTTGCTCTTAATGTAATCTAAAATCTCCGAGTAGATCTTTCAATCATATGACTTCCTTAGCAGCTTTTGTCAGTGTCATATACTCTACTTATGTGATAGATAATGTAACAGATGGTTGGAGTGTAACCTTTCAACTAATGATAGAGTTACTCAAAGTGAAAACATAACTTCCATCAACATCTATAACATAGTTTGAATTTGAATAACCATAGATGTTCCTCTTAGATATTGAAAGATTCACTTCACTGCTTGTGTTATTTTTCTTAATTATTCATGAACTTGTAGACAACACTAACTGCATGAGCAATGTCAAATCTTGTACAAATTATAACATCCATCAAACTTCCAATTGCACTAGCATAAAAAACCCGAGATATGTACTCTTCTCTGCTTCTGATTTTGATGCGAAGACAACAAAGAGGTGAATATTTATAGCTGATGGAGTATTCAAAAATTTCGCTCCGAACATTCTAAATCTGAATAAAATTTTTTGAATATAACTTTTTTGAGATAAGAAGAGTTTATCCCGTGTGTGATCCCTTAATATTTTCATCCCAAAATCTTGTGTGTTGCATCAAGATCCTTCATGACAAATTCTGCACTGATGAACTTTTTCAAATTTTAAATGTCTATAATGTCCTTGACAGCAATGAGCATGTCATCAATATACAAGAATAGATAAATTGTGAAGTTATCATTCATCTTCTTGTGGTATACACGACAATCATAGGAAGAATCCCTTACTGATCATGAAGCTATCAAACTTCTTGTATCATTATAACTACTTCAAGCTATACAAAGATTTCTTGATCCTCCTTTCGAAAGGAATAAAGAATCTCTCTAATTGACTCATAAGAATGTCTTCTTCAAATTCTTCATGGAGGAAAACAATCTTTACATCTAGTTGTTCGAGCTCTAAATTCTGATGTGCTACAAGAGCAAACAACACCTAGATATATAGAAGTATGTTTGACAACAGATGAGAATATCTCATTATAGTCTACACTTTCTTTTTTACTATAATTTTTAATAACCAATCATGCTTTGTATCTTGTGTCTTCAACTCTTTGAATTACAATCTTTTTTTTTTAAAACCCCTTACAATTCATAATTTTTCTGTCTTTAGGCAACTTGACTAGTTCCCATGTTTGATTCCCATAGCAATAATCCACTATTCATATTCGACATACGTGATGACATCCTATAAAAAGACGATTTTAGCAACTCCACTTCTTTAACTACCTGCAAAGCATAAGCAACCATGTCCTCAAAATCATACCTCTTGGGAAGACCTACTTGTCTGTGAGTATGTCTAACAATAATTAACTCCTCTTTTGATTGCTCAACAAGCTCTTCAAGTTCTGGTTCTACTTCTTGATGTGATTTTTCAACGCATCATCCTCAGCTAGAGTCACTTCAATCTTCACATGTTTGTTGACGCTCTTTTTAATCTCCACCTTCAACTGAAGCATTGATTCTTCATCAAGGTCATGCTTCTGTTGTGAATGACTTTGTGCTATGAAGGTGATCAAATTATGTAGTCCTTCACTCCTGCATCATATTTCCAAATATTCATTCTTTGACTTTTGGCTTCAATTTCTCTTCGCTGACATGATAGTATACTGAATAATAAAAAAAATTTAAATTAGTATAACCAATATGATTTCTTAACCATACCTCAATAAGAGTCTTGAGATCATTCGCAATCGTCGAACTTCGATTCACCAAGTAGCAAGTTGTGTTAACAGCTTCAGCTAACATAACTTCAGCCCCGAACGTCCTATTCATGCCACATTATAGAGCATGTATCTTGCTCTCTCCAGAAGTGTCATGTTCATTCGTTCTACAACTTTATTTTATTATGAAGTATCCCTCATAGTGTGATGTTTGACAACGCCTTCATCTTTGCAGGACTGGTCGAATTTAGTGGAACAAAACTCCAAATCATTATCAGTGTGAAGACATTTCACTTTCTTCGAAATTCGATTTTCCACCAAAATCTTTCACTACTTGAAGGCTTTGAAGGGTTCACTTTTGTATTTCATCAAGAATACTCAAGTCATCTTCGAGTAGCCATCAATTACAAACAGAAAGTACCTAACACTTTCTAATGATGGAACATGAGCGGGACCCCAATAATTAACATGAATATAGTCAAGTGTCTCCTTTGTGCACTGCTTTGTCAAATTGAGACTTTCATTGTTTGTCAAATACACAGTGCTTTTAGATATCTTCTGTCCACCTCGCTTGTTGAAAATATTCATCTCATTCTAACTCATATGCCCAAATCGTATGTGCCACAACTTTAAACTTTTTTTATTCTAATAAACTAGCCACAACAGCAATATCAGAGATTGTCATGCCTTGTAATTTATATAAGGGGTTATGTCTGACTCCCTTGAAAACTGTAGTATCGCCCTTCATGATCATAAGGATGCCAGCAACATTGATCTGAGTCCTTAGAGTTCAAGACTCTAAGTGATATCAGATTCTTATTCAATTGCGGAACATGACGGACATCTACTTGCATCCGCACAAGATTATAATGAATTTTGATTTACTCAGAACTAACCTCAACTATTTGACATGACGCATTATTGCCCAAAATGACATTTACATCGTCAAAATTTTTAATAAGACGAGAACCATTCTTCATTCGAAGTCACAGTAGCAACCTGAACTAAATCATCTTCAAAATTTTCAATTTCATGTATCACCGCAGCAACGAAATCCTTCTTCTACGGACAATCTTTCTTCCGATGTCTCGATTCTTTACAGTAATTACAGATAACTTTGGCAATAATTTTCTTCTTTGATTTGGATTTCTTCGAATTCGAGGATTGTCCCTTCTCCGCGATCGATACCAAACCCGCAACCTGAGTATTTGCGAACTTTTCAAATGCCTGACGAAATTCACGAGTTACGTCTTCTAGAATTATAATTTCCTTCTCGATAATCATAGATTGAACAAAGTTCTCATATAATGGAGAAAGCGAAACTAACAAAAATAGGACAACATTTTCAATTTTTACATCAATATTTATCAGTTCCATCAACAAATAATTAAATTAATCAAATATCCTTCACAAGGGTATCTTCTTGCATGCGTAAGGTGAACTGACGTTGCTTCAATAACTTGTTGGTGAAAGACTTCGTCATATGCAGACTCTCGAGTCTTAACCACAGATCGATCATCGTTTCTTCATCTACGACCTCGATTATCACCTCATCCGTCAGGCACAATAGAATAATGTTTCGCCAAAGTAGCGATGTCGATCTCCTTTTATTTGCCTTTCAAGTCTTCCTTCTTTGATTTATTCTTCGACACATTCACGAACGACACCCAAACTCCTTACAGAAGCGCCCACATCCAAAACCCAAAATTATTTTTGTCTATGAACTTCTCCACCTTCACATTGTGTGATGTCATCTCTCTGTCGAATCGAGAATCACTGACAAATTTATTATGGAACCAAATTGTTATGAAAAGAAGGAGAGAGATCGGACAAGCATAAAAGAATATACGAAATTTACAAAATTCATCATAAATCAGATTACATCCTCGGACAACGATAACTCTCTTTATTATGAAATAATGATGATTACAAAGACGTAAATTAACATAATCATCATAGAGTTTATATAAAAAACTCCAATATCAAATAGAAAACAAAAAACCTAAAATTATTTAGATTTCAAAAGATCCACAAAGAAAATCCCCCCCTAGACCCTCATCGTAGGAAACAAATGATTTCACTACCCCTACTGAGCGTCTGACTACATAAGTGTCCATATAAAATTACAACTAAATTCGAATTCAACGAAACAAGTGAAAGAAGTGGGAGGGGACGAAATTGAGAAGATTCGCCGAATGAATACTTTGATCACAGAAAAGCTCGGGTTTCTCACCGTTAACTTAATATTTATTTTACAAACACTTAAAACAGAAAAAAAGAGGAAGATTAAAATCAACCATTTGAAAGCTAGCATACATTATTATTAATTGAGAAAGGTGTAGCGTTAGCGCTACATGAGCCAGTGCGAATCGGGATTCTTTTTATTCACCTTACTTTATATATATACTCCTAGCTTCTGTCAAAGGCCAGTTTGCTAAAGCCTGAATGCCGGCCAGTTTTCCTGTTCATGCCATTGTTTTTTAGTTTGATACCCTGCTCAGTAGCTCTACCACGATTGACTAGCAAATGGATGATCCTGACTAGATTTACATTCCTCTCACAGTATAAATGGACTTTCATCATGCTTCATAGCTCGGAGCAATGCTACCAATCTAGAGAGCCAGTCCGCCGCAGGGGTGGGCGTTTTCTTTTTACCTCGGTAATAGGAATAATGACTTTCCAGAGCTGCAGAGATATCATAACTAATAAGGATGAAAAGTCCTATGGGTACAACAAAACTTAGAAAGAGTACTGTTACTGAAAAATTAAGTTTAAATTCAAGTCAACGAGAATAGGAATAAATGGAAACTTACAAAGAGAAATCATGTGTGCAGAACCACACATATGATCAATGTGAAGTCGAAGGCCACAATCAATCATGCAAAAAGGTACTGTACTACATGGAAGTATGAATGTGGTTGCTGAAGGTTTAAAGGTTACTTAAGGGGTTTATTTTTAATATATATAGTAAATAAGACTTTTCTAAGTCCACATAATGAAAGACTGATAAACTACCAACAAGAGAAACGTTCACCAAATAACCAAAATAATTGAATGCTATGATATAACTTATAAGGAAAAAATGTAACCATTTGGTCATGATAAAAATCTAAGATGGACATAATAAACTCATCTACTGATTTCGCACTCGGATCCAGGATTAATATACAATCATACAACAAAGTGGAACATAGATCAACAACAGAATAAACATATGTGAGATATAGCCTCTACAATTGTACTATGTTAAAGCATTTCAGTCTGCAGAAGACACTGCATATTGAGATTTAAGTCCACAATCCACGTATGCCCATTTCAGTAAATTAATTTTCAGACCTTCGATATATGTTATAAATTAAATGTTGCCCAAAAAAAATTCCAATAGAGTAAAGAACATAAGATGAATCCTTATGGTAGGGAGATACATTTAGAAGACAAGAAAGAGTTTTGCTGAACGAGAACTTCAAATGCCAGTTAGTAAAAATTCACTGAAATATAATCATGTAATGGGCTATATTGTCCCACATTAGCAATCCAAATGGTATGGCTTCAACTGATCCCCAAATATGGAAGAAAGAAAGTCCAATGCAGGATCCAAACAATATTGCTCTAACACAATTGAAAGGAAGTGATTGGGCATAACAAGTTTTTTACGTGTCTGTATCTACAAAAATAAATGGAACAGGCATTTGTTTTACATATATACATATGCTTTGTCTGATAAAATACAAAAAGATATAGATCTGATGGTAAAAATTGAATAACTAGGCTCCCTCTTAACATATGAAATATTAGATGGACAAAGGTACGACAATTCTCATTATCATTTTTTATAAATGTAATATCATAAATATAACAGTTCAACTATATAATATCCCATCTCGCATGGTCATTGAGGATGCGGCCTGTCGTGCGGTGGAGCTTTGCACCTCGACCGATACCATGCCGATCACGTACCTGGGCCTCCCTCTCTTAGTTAATCACATCGGCTCGCAGGGTTGGATCACAATCATCGAGGGGCTGAAGCACATACTTCAAGGGTGAAAGTTCAAGGATTCTATCACGGGACAGCTGGCTCATATTATTTCGGTCGTTCCTCTCTGCACTCCCAATTTACTATATGTCGGTTCTCCAAATACCAGCCGTGGTCCAAAGGCGGATTGATTTCTTGAGAAATAGATTATTTTGGCAAGGATGCAACTCAGATCGAGCTGGAGTTCACCTTGTGGCATGGCAGTGTTTGTAGGCCCACATCATATGGAGGGCTAGGCATTCAGGATCTCCGTTGTACCAACTGAGCCTGGTGTGGTGGGTGGGCCGGGGATCATGGGACTAGAGGATTTATGGCGGATGGTTTTTCTCACCTTCTACGGGCAAGACCTTTTATGGAACCACTCTACCACGTGGGCTTCCTCTTTCTAGCGGAGAGTTGTAGTTCTGAGTCTACAAGTGTGTCCATTCATGACTTGTTCCCTCGGTTCTAGGGGCTCGCTATTGCCATCATTTTCTCGTTTGTGGGCCTTAACGGCGCACCCCAATGCTTCAGTGGTGGAGTCCTGGGCTGAGTTCAAGGGCCCGGACACCGGCTCCTAGACCTCCTTGTTTAGATCCCCATTTTATGACCATCGGCTTGCCACATTCCGCCCAAACCCCTCCAGGCAAGACAGTTAGGTGTGGCTCTTGGAGTCATTCTCAGCTCGCAATCTATACTTGCGCTTTCTTCCTGCCAACGATCCCTGACGCATTCATGACAAACTGCACGCTCATATGGCGTTCCCAGGTGCTGTTGAAGGTCAAGATTTTCGCTTTGCTCATGCCGCAAAATGGAACCCTCACAAGAACTTATAGGGCGAGATGGGAGCCCGACTCTTGTACCTCATGTGTGCTATGTGGTGAGAAGTGGAGGATACCACCCATATGTTCTTCGAGTGCTCAGTTTCACAAGAGTTATGGTCGCGAACGGGCATCATGGGCGATTCCCGACCTGCATCGGAGATTTTTAGGCAGTCGCTTCACACTCATGGTAGGCAAAGAAAGAGTTAGCAAGCTCTGGCAACCTTTTAGGCAGTCGCTTCACACTCATCGTGGGTTCATGGGCCATCTGGCTCCAGTTGTCAAGTTGAGGATATTGTACACCACACCTTTCTTCTTCGGGAGTGGGATTGCAGTTAACAATTGTAAATCTCTTTTTTGCTTTCGCCATTCTCCTCTGGAGACTGTACCCTTGTACATGATCCTCTTTTCCTAGTGATATATATACATGGATGACAACCACAAATTCAGGTGGTCATCCTTTTCTTACTAACAAGAAAACTAACTGCCAGATTATGATGTCACGGGAATAAAAAGTTATTATCGAAGTTAATTAGTTAATTTGAGTTCCAGAGTTGGTAGTCAAGTGAATTTTAGCTGAGGAATGAAGGATTACCAACTATAAAATTGAATCCTGGAAGATGAACCCAAAGAGGTTTGTAATTAGGACCGTGAAGGAGTTTTTTCGTGCCATCTAGGATTATTCTTTATCATTTATTTTTCATACCATATTGTTGGAGCAAAGTCATTGGAAAACTAGGATTCAAGTAATGAGTCAAAGGTATTAAAATTTCAAAGTTGAGTGTAGACATTTAACAAAACTCCTATTCAGTCTTTTTTCTTAAGAGAGAGAGGTCCTGTTCAGGTTAGTGCCGATTCATTTTAGGGATTAGTTGAAGTTGAGTATACGAACTTGGAATAGTTTCACCCTAGATCAGTGGAGATAGCAATAAAATGAGTTGACTTCATTCTTTAAATTAAAAATTAAAAAGTTTCTTGGTGTACCTTCCTGAACTCTTCCTTTTGCTTTTGCTCCTGCAATCACCATAAACTACTCAGAACCCAACATTAAGGAAACAAGCCACTAAGATGGAATTTAGCAACTCACTGCATAATTGAAAACCACATACCAGTGACAAAAAAAACAGGGAGAAAAAGAAAAACGGGAGGAGAAAAGCAAGAAACAAAAATAATCATGTCACAAGCATTTAAGCATTGCAATTTTATGGACAGCACTTGCATTGCATTATGCTAATGACAATTTATGGGCAACATGCACGTGACTTTTACTTTGAAAAGCTTATGATCTTTTTCACCAAATTTGGCAAACTATTTTTTTCATAATTCTCTATTCATGTAATTTACATTTCAACTGCAATTTTGAACTCAAATTTCTACTGAACCTTCAGCAAAATGTAATGGACTCAATCAGATCATCGACTCTATCGCTAAGAAGGAAGGACGGCGTCAAATATATCTTTAAGGAGAGAAATCAAACAAACCTGTTCCCTCAGCAGCTGCGCATTTTCCTCCTCCAGCTGTGACACCATACCTTCAAGCTCAGCCGTGTAAGCCTACAACATCATGAGTGTACATGAATTATATTTGATTCAGGTAGACGGAAAGTTCGTTTACCCGTTCAGATAAGGGGATTATTTGTGGCCCTACCTGTTTTCTTTCCCTGGATCTAGCAGCTGACTCCCTGTTCTTGATCATCCTCTTCTGCCGCTGCAGCGCAGCCTTATCGATCGGGTCCATTTGCGCCCTCTTCATCCCTCGTCCTCCCCTGCCTCCGCCTCTTCCGCCGCTCTCCACCCCATTCCCAAACCGCAGGGAGGAATTCTCTACCATGAACTGGTGCTCGGCCATCGCCTGGCTCGCCACGAAGACCGCCTGGCCGGGCCCCGGGACGGCCCTCACGTCATCCTCCAGCACCACCCCGGACCTGGTCAGATAGTCCTCGAGCGTCATCTCCGCAGCGGCCGACGCAGCGACGGCGACGGTGGCGGCGGGGGACGGCCCGTCCACGCCGACCGCGTCCGCTCTCCCCCCGGCGGTGATTTCCCGCCACACCTCCTCCGCCGTCTTCTCCCCGGACGCCGTCGGCGGCCGGAAGACCCCGTCCTGTCCAACGGCCGGCGGAGGCTCATCGGCGGGGGTCGGCGGGACGTCCACGGGGCCGAAGGCCGCGGGGTTATCGGCGACGATGTTGCGGAAGAACTCCTCCATGCTCATGGAGCCGAGACTCCTGGGAGGACCGACGGCGCCGGCCGTCGCGGCAGCGACGGCGGCTGGGGGATAAATGGAGTTGGGGGAAGGGGAAGAGGAGGAGGAGGAAGCCATGACGGTGGAAGATGCCATTGGGAGGGTGTGGGAAGGTGTGATGGTATTAGGGTTAGGGTTTGGGATCCATGAATCCGCCGTGGTCGCCTCCTCTCCTTGGCCCTGGAACGAGGCGGCCTCGTCGTCTCCGCGTGGGGGTTGCTGACCCTGACCGTTCGCGGTTACGATGACCGATTCATTTCCATTTGCACTCCTCCACTGTAAAGCTTCGCTCCCCTCATTTTCTCTCTCCTGTAATTAAAAATGTTATTTATTATTTGTTATTATTTATCTAATAATCAGTTAATCACTAAAAAAACACATATAGTTATATCATAAGTTTATTCATCAAAATATATTGTTCAATTTTTAGGTCGATTTATTTTATTCTATTAGAATATATGTTTAAAGTCGATGTGGAAAATTCACTTACTTATTTATTGTATAAAAAATGTTTTAAATTAACAAATTCGGGTAACAAATATCTTATATTTTTCATGATTTAAGCATTCGCCTCCATAATAATCGTTGATTTAAATTTTGAAAACGAAGTGCGGCTCTGTGTAGCTCGTATATGTAATGAAATTATGAATGATATATGGTTCGTCTAAGATCTTACGATTTTACGATCTTACGGATCCCTTCCGATCTCGATCTTATCTTGAGGATCTTATGTGTAAGATTTTAATACGATCTTAATTTTGGTCACACGATTTATCCGAACCTATACGATCTAGATTAATATAATCATTTAAATATTAATTTAAAATATATTTATGATAATAAAAATTAATGTATATGAAGTTAAATATATTCTCTTTTATTTTTAATATGTTTTGATATAATTTGACTTAAGAATCGATAAAAAATGTCTTAGTGGGGGTATCATTTAAGATTTCAATACGAAAAATTTGTCAAAAATATATTTATTATTTTTAAAAAAATATTATTTTATTAATAAATAGGATCTTATGATCCTCGATCCGATCTTACGATCTTCAATCTTATGACCCCACTCCGATCTTATATAAGATCTCGATCTTGACAACCTTACTTACACTTATTATTTATGATAGGGAACAAATTTGCAAAGACGCACCTTGGATAATCTCTATAATTATAGGCCCAATGCATGATGAGTGGTAGGCCGGTGGGCTTTAAAATACCTGCTCGGACTCTTTCGAGGCCTTTATAACTCAGAACTATATATATATAATAATTTGACCGGTCTAATTTATGTGAATCCGGCCCTAATACTAACATCACATCTCTTACATTGGGTTTGAGGCGGTGCACTGGATAGCAAATTTTTATGGTTCATTTGGAAATCACCCAATAGTTTAAGCATGATTATCTTTCATAGAGTTTTGGAATAAACTTGATGTCAAAAGCTTAGGTTTTTTTTATTATCATCTAACACTTGTACACATTATTATAACTTAAAAGAAGGAAAAATATTAAATCTATTACATAAATAATATATTCAATATCTTAACAAAAATATGTCGTATGTTACAATAAGATCTTGTTTATTTGAGTTTGTTATAATGTTGACATTATGTGAAGCTCTTATAGGCCCGTTTGGTAGATGAATATATTTTAGAGAATAAAATTTTATTTAGATGAATATAATATTTTTTTCATATTCTTAATGATGTTGTTTGGTTCGCAAATATATAATGGAATAGGATTTTATTTGACCGTTTTTAACTAAACAACGCATGGAATAGGAATAGGTGCCGACATCGAATGCACGAAGCTCAATACGTGTTTAATCTTGCCGGACGTATGTTTTGCGGGTTGGGCTATTCGACGAAAATAATCGAATACGAGATATTCATCAATTTTAAGAGGGGTACAACCCGTCTTATTCCACAACGACCCAAACGGCAACTCATAATAGAATAGGATGACATCGATTGACATGTCGCATGCATTGTCAATTCAGCCAAATATTTGGGTCTAGTCTGACTACCATATTCGTGAACCAAATGGCCCAAATGGCACCATTTTATTCTTTGTTTGGTTCGACAAGAATAAAAATTAAAAAAATACAATATTTTATAACTAAAATAATTTATTACGAACATTTGATATTTATTATCACGTTAAAAATATTATTAATAATACATGAATAAATAAAATAATTTACGATTGAAGAAAATATAATATATATATTCATCTATTTTGAAATAATAGAGATATTCTCATTTTTTTATTAAAATAAGTAGTTTCATCATTTTCAAGATGGTTTTTTAAAAAATGAGGTTTGGTCGCTTTATTCTTAATTCACTCAGTGTTTAGTTATATTTCGAGAATATTACGATATTCTAATGGTTAATCTCAAACCAAATGGTGTCATAGTGTCCGATAGATATATTAATTTAAATATGTGAAGTCGTACGTAATATAAATAAATCATCGATTATTTTTTTAATTTTCGGGATCCATCATATTATCTTATTTGTCTATGACTAATTATCTATAATTTAAATTATTTTATTAATTCTAATTATCACCTCAATAGTAATTCATATAGTAGGTATGGAATGGGTATATTTAAATTGAAAGTTACTTAACATGTATTTTGATTAAAAAAATCGTTCAACCAAATTTTCATATTTAAAATATTTTATTATCATTCGTTTTTTGACTTTTCTTATTATTTCAAATCTTTTACAAATAACTTAGTTTCGTCTCCTCTTATGTTGTCTATATTTACTTTTCTATTTTATATTGATAATACTATGTGAAGAAAAACTCAAATAATTTTTAGGAGACTTTTTATCATTTATTCTATGACTATTTAATCATTATTTGTAAAGTGGTGATCTCAATTAAATGGGTAATGCACCAAACATCTAATAAGATTTTCCTTTGAATTGGGCCAATTGGCAAACATATCTTCTTTGTTGAAATCTTGAAGGGATATAACAGGTTGAAATTGCTTGTGTTCAAATGATATGGGACGGTTTTTGTGTGCTCGGGAAAGACACAGTTATGAAAAATATGTAGAGCTTATTAATTGTCATAATGAATACACATAGTTTTCACGATTAGATATTTGGAGGGATGATAAAAAGGCTACGAAGCCATAATAGTTCTAAAGTTGTAATAGTTAAAGCTCTATATTTAGTCTCTATTGATGAAAGAGAAATAATATTTTGCTTCTTCGATTTTCAACTAATAGGACTACCGCCAAGCATTATGCAATATTCAAAAATAGATCTTCTATCACACGGCAATGAACTCAATCACTATAAGCAGAAAGTATCAAGGATGATTGTTGAAAAAAAAAAAACAATTCTTATCATGGTGGAGACTTTAAATACCAACGCTTGCTTTATAGCATCCTAATCCTAAAAGGAGAGTGCATAAATTGAGATAATATATGAATGGGATAAGGTCAAGGGATAGTCGAAAAATATATCAGACAAGTCATTGATTATAATGACCAAGGTTATATATAAAAAATGATCCTAAGTTAGTTGCCAACTTGTTATGTTATGGAAGCAGTTACATCCCAACATACCACATTCATGAAGAATGCTTAATGTATATTTATGTTGACATGAGAACAAGAAATTTTTTTCAATGATTTCAATTTCAAAAAAATAGTATAGGTTATCAAAATCCTTGGTCTTATATTGATCGTGCAAATAATTATTAAATACTTAGTATGAACTACGAACTGATGCCTACCACAAAGGCAATGAAGCTGTGGATTGATTAGCCAAACAGTACTCGTCCCGGTACACACCTTTGACATCCATGACTATAGTAATTTTTTTGTGATAACGTTGGGATTTTCTCTTATCCATATTTCTAGATTTTAGTTTTTATTATTTATAACTTAGTTTGTATCTAGAACTTCAACCTCTTTCTTTATAAAAGAACTGAGCAAAATTATTACTAGTAAGCATCAAGTCATCTATTGAAATAAAAATGTTCATATAAATATCACCCTTTGAATATGTGAACAATGAGCAAAATGCATTATACTGAATAAAGTTAAAAGAAAACAAAGTTGTAATTTGGAAAAAAAATCAATTTCACGATATTTTATAAGATCATAACTAAATTTTTAATATTGCAAAACGAATTCTAAATTATGAGAATTAAAATTTTGAAGGAACGACACATACACTTCTTCCTTCAACTTTCCATGAAGAAGAACATTGTGCACATAAAGATGATGTAACTTTCATTTTTTAATATTGTAATTGCTAGAAAACACTTTATGATAATAGTAGTAGTAGCACTAGATATTTATTATGTATATTTTTTTTCTAAAAAAATAATTGTAAATCTACCAACCTATCATTTATCCATGTCATTTTACTTTAGAATAAACAATTAGATAATAAGTCATTAACTTATGTCTTATTTTTCAACCAAACTCTCATGGAGGACTGAGAAAAGAGGATAGAAAACATAACTACTGTGTATACATATTCAAGAAAAACATTTTTTTAAGAATTAAATTTTATCTATTTAGGAAATATATAATTATAACTAAATATTTTTTTCAGCGATTACAATTCCAAAAAAGTAGTTTAGGGTATCAAGATCCTTGATCTTATATTGATCATGCAAGTAATTTTTAAATACTTAGTATGAGTTGCGAACCAGTGCCTACCGTGAGAGCGATCAAGTTGCGGACTAACTAGTCAAACTAACACTCGCCCCCATTACACATGATAACTTTGACATCCATGATTATAGTCAATTTTTTATATTATTGGAATTTTCTTTTGTTCATGTCTCTATATTTTAGTCTTTATTATTTATAGCTTACTTTGTATTCCAAGCTTCAACCTCTTTGTTTAAAAAAAAAACTTAGTATGAGCAAAATTATTATTAGCAAGCACGAAGCGGCTGGTTCAAATAAGAATGCCCATATAAATATCACTTTTTGAACATGTAAACAAAGAGCAATATGCATTATACTGAATAAAACTAAAGAAAACAAAGTTGTAAATTGAAAAATAAATTTCATGATATTTTATAAGATCATAACTAAAGAAAAAAAGTTGAAATTTGAAAAATATATTTCATGATATTTTATAAAGATCATAACTAAAATTTTAAGCTCGCAAACAAATTTTAGATTATGAGAATTAAAATTTGGAAGGAGTGACTGATACACTTCTTCCTTTGACTTTCCATGAAAAAGAACATTGGGCACCACAAGTTTTGATATAACTTTCAATTTTTTAAGATTGTAATTGCTAGAAAACGCTTTATAATAACATAAGTAGTAGCACTAAATATTTATTATGTATATTTTTTCTAAAAAAATAACTCTAAATCTACGGACCTATCATTTATTTATGCCATTTTACTTTAGAATAAATAATTAGATAATAAGTCACTATTTTATGTCTTGTTTTTCAATCAAACTCTCGTAGAGGATTGAGAAAAGAGAGAAAAAACACATAACTATTGTATATGCATATTAAAAAAGGATATATGGAGGTGTAAATAAAAAAAAAAGTATACATATGTAAATTAATGATTGGATCAATATTTAATGATAAATGATCATTTAAGTTATTTGATGATGTCAGTATGACATTAAAGAATTAAAATTATCTTAACTTTACATATTAAGATTCACCGTTAGATTTCAATTTAACGGTTGAACTACACATATAAATTTTTTATGAGTTTACAAATGCATTTTTAACATTTTTTAAGATTTAACTTTTATCTATTCACGGAATTTGTAAGATTTAACTTTATTATGAATCATCATCACATCAATATTTAATACATATTTTGAAAATACTTTTGTCACAAAATTTGAAAATTTTAATAAAGTGGGATATTTTAGTCAACCAAAGAAAAGTTGGCGTCAAAACAAAATGACATCAAAGAACTGTTTCATAAATTTGAATTATTCTATTTTTCCACATAATTCCCTTTTTCCCTAAAGTAATTTGTTAAATATAGGAGATTAGAGACACATTATTAGTGGGAGCGTACCTACTACTCCCAACATATATGCCATTCTTTTATTTTAATTTCGAAAGTAAAAAATAGACGCCAAAGCCACTAACAAAAATATAAGTAAATAAATCTGTAACTAAAAAAAAAATAAATATGAACTCAGTCCTTAACATGCCCATTAATAAAATGCTTTTATGGAATCCCCTTCAGCTGCAAGTGCTTCCAGGTGAATCATTATAAAAGTCATTGAATCGGAAGATTCCCTGCAAAAAAAAACATTTCAAAAAATATAATAAAGAGAATATACCAATGGGACGAGGGTGCTCATGGGGCATCTTGGGATACAAGTAGCATGCATGTCATGTCATGCCTGCCCCATTTACATAGCTGTCCTCCTCCACTCATGACTCATCTGTCCAAAAGCCAATTGACTAAAAAAAATTATGATACAAATATCATGTAATAAAATTGGCTTAAAGGGAAAATTTTATCCATTTTTTGTTTGTTTGTGAAATAATGATGCACTGCATCACAAGAAATATTTGATTATTTCACTTTGAGCCTTACACCATGGCTACTATTTGTTTTTTTTTAAATTTGTCATTCAAAAAAACTTTTGTCTTTAGTTTTGACTATGTTTTAATTCCTTTTTCATATATGAAAGAAATTCACGAGCTTAAAAAAATATAATAATAAATGATGAGTTTCCTTCTTATTTTAATTGTAATAAATGGAAATGTTATATGCGGTCTCCACTCTCCAACGCTAAACTCCAAACTTGTCAGGATCCAAAGTTTGTCAAATTGTGGTGGGTCTAATTAATCACTACACCGTGATTAAAAAAAATTTAATGGCGTGACAAATAACTTAAGAGACAAGTTGCCACTTGTGCGATCTTTCTTTCCATCACATGAGAAATTAAATTATATATTACGTATTAATTTATTCTCCTGTCATCATGCATGAAGTTTACTCGTATGAATGATTAGACTTGTCTGCAAAGTATCCAAAATAATTTGTATTATTATCACTTTGAAAAATATTATTATCACCTCATTTTATTTCACAAGAATAAAAATGACCGACACTTTTAAATATTTACATAATAAAATGACAATAATAATTTTTGAAACGACAATATTTATTAAAATAATAGAATTTCGAGTTGCATGGATTGAGATATAAATAAAAAATAAAAGTCCTAAATTTAACTGTGAAAATATTACTTTTATTCTTTAACCACGTCAGTAATTTCATAATATACATACACAGTGATCATCTTGGAACAACTTCAACGAATTACCAAATAAAGTAATAAAATTATACATGTTTATGTTTTTTGACTTTTTGCTATATTTTTCTCTAGATTTATTGATAGTTTCGATTTTGTCTCCTTTGATTATAATAATTTATTCACTTTATCCCAAATTATAATTACTTCATCCGAACAAGTTTAAAAGATGTCAGCATGATAAGATCTATCTTCATAGCATGTTAATAATAACAACAACAACATTATTATTATTATTATTATTATTATTATTATTATTATTATTATTATTATTATTATTATTATTATTATTGTTGTTGTTGTTGTTGCAGGTTATTTCTCATATACGCTTTGTGCAAAATTACGTTATCGCTTATTAAAATTGGCAACGCGACAAATCAAATGGTGATTAAAAACTAATAAAATACTCGCCTTCCACATTATTACATCACATCGATATCAGATGACAGTAACACATTACATATTGGACATAAAATTATTCAGTCCATGCAAGATTTGGGGCCCCCAACTTGAACTCAATCATTGTTAATGCGTTCCATTTACATTAAAAAAACATAAACTATGCAATAATCTTCTACTCCCACAATATGAAATTGCACCAATAATCGTTGTTTTATTTTAGTGACAATATTATATTTTGAATATTAACATTTCGGAAACAAGATGCCGTCAGCTCTTCGTATCTCAAAATCCAATTGCTACATTTTTTTTAAATTCTATTTGTTGTGCCGAATTCTCTCTCTCTGTAGCTGTCAGGGCATGGTGGAGCACGTGATGCACGTGATATGCCACCCGAACGACACACCGAATCCGAGCTGTCTCTGTGACTGCGATCCGACGGCCACCATTGCGTCCACGTCGTTCCAGGTTCCATCGGCCTCCTCAATTTAGATCCGTTTTCCGAACCCCCGCTGGCAACTCGCCACGTGGCAACGCAAGTGAGTTGCTGAGACGACGAAGCGGGTTCACGGCGTTGACGCCGCTGTTGGGGGTGAGTGGCACGATTCGGTAATTTTCTACAAGGTCGAGGGTGAATCGAGGCCTTTCCTCCCTCCCCTCCCCTCGCAGAAACGGATCCCTCGTGGGGGCGACTGACGAAGGCCGTTTCCTCGTCCGTTTACCTCCTTTTTTTAATTAATAATTAATGCTTTCCACCGGTTTCCCTCCTCCCCCTTCCATTGTCGAGCTCGTCTTCCATTTATGGAGCTCTCAGTTGCTCTTGCTCTCTTTCTTTTGACCTCCAACTCCCATTCTCCCATTGAACACACGAATCATTTCTCCGCAATTTGTTCTTAGGGATTTTTTTGATTTATTTTGTCGAGTTTGATTCCTTATCGCTTCGCCTTGGAGTTCTCTTTCGTTAGTTATATATTCTTTTTTCGTTTATTTTGGTGGTTTGAGTGATAGATTGCAAAGTTGCATTTAGGTGAGAAAAAACTGTTTTTAATTCTTTTTGCTCATGTTTCGTTGTAGGATTTCGTATTTATGGGAATTTGTTGCAGGGAAAGCTGTCGTTCCGCTGGGACCGGGAGGAATCCGAGGGTTTGATGCTTAGATGGCGAGGAGTGGGATCGCTGTGGGTTTGGACGATTCCTGGGGAGCAGAAAGCGTTGAGGTCGGGACGAAGGAATCGGCGGCCACCGGCGTTGAACGAAGGGTGGAG
The DNA here is from genome assembly GCA_030549335.1 of Pontederia crassipes. Taxonomy (NCBI): domain Eukaryota; kingdom Viridiplantae; phylum Streptophyta; class Magnoliopsida; order Commelinales; family Pontederiaceae; genus Pontederia; species Pontederia crassipes. Next base: position 48,180,335 of record CM060190.1, read on the forward strand.
GAGCCGAGGATTCCTTTCGATTTTTCAATGGATTTTGCGGATTTGAATGGCTTCGCGGCCTGTGAGACGCCTCCATGCTTGTCGCCCAGTCCAGGTTTGTTGTCTCCACAATCGGAATGCCTCATATTTTGCCGCATGCTATTAGTAAACTGGTTTCACTGTCGTTCTTAGCTTGGCGGTGTCACAAAGAATGTTGTTTTGTTTGTAAATTTGTCTTGAATTCGAGGGAGAACATAAAGTTGCCTTGCTTGGATCTCTTTGTCCCATACAAAACCAACAGAAAACCAATTTAACAGGCGAGTAATGCTACCTTAAGTGGTCTTGACTCTTGAATATATTGAAGCCTTTTATGGTGGGATGAACATGTGCATGAATATATTGAAGCAAGAACTAATATGCATGAACATATTGAAGCCTTTTACCATTTTATAATTTCAAGGTGGGATCTTTAACTTCCTTTCTGGTCTTGTTCTTCCTTTTCTCTTAATTGCATCGGCTTCTTTTTTTTTCGGGTCTAGGCTCTCTATTTATACAAACTCAATGACATTTAAGTTCAGACCAACTTATGCAAATTTTATTATAGATACAAGATTACGATGGTGTTAATTTTATAATGAATTTGGAATGTATTTGTTCGAAGTGTAAGCTTCCTTCCAAAATGTTTTTCCTTTAAATTATGACCCTTTTATATCTTTCTCATAATCTAATTTTCTTCTTCAGGAGCAGATAGTGGTATTGGGGTGCTGGTCAAAGGCTCAGAGCTTACTTTAACTAAATCCAGAATTGATAAAATGGATACTCAGAAGTGTGACTTGAAGTTGGACAAGTTAACAGAAAGTGAAAGGGCAAGTACTTTGTAATCTATACAAATTTTTTGCCTGCTGAAGAAGTGCTTCTGTTTCTTTACTGCAAACACAAAAACATTGATTAATTTTCTTTGTGCATGAAGATTTTTAATAAGTTTTAGCTTCTCTGTCACATTTCTCCATGGGCTGTTTGCACTTTCTTATACATGCATACGATATACTGAAACACTTTTTGTTATTGCTTAAAGAAATTCCTAAAAATTCTTCTGAAAAAAATCCTAAAATTTATGTTTCCAGCATAAATATCACACAATTTGCTCCTCTATTGGGGGTTGATGGTCTTTGTCACGTTGAAATGAGAAGCTTCTTGTTTTAGGATACTATCTACATTATATGCAACATCTTCAAGTTATTCGTTGTTCCTTAATTTGTATGTTTTCCTGAGTTAAATAATATTTCAATGTTTTTTCAGAGAAAAATAATCGAAAACCTAGTAAAGATCCAAAAAGATGGTACATTGGAGGTAGACATAGCTCGTAGCAAAACTGTAGCTTCAGAATTACTGGAACTTGATGCTGTTGATTCAATGCCAATAGATAAAGAGAACAGTGCCCTTGAGTTCAACAAATCAATCCCGAGACTGAAGATTGCTATTCTTGTGGTTGGAACAAGAGGGGATGTCCAACCTTTTATAGCTTTTGCAAAAAGGCTTCAAGTAAGCAACTAAACAAATTATCTGTTTTTTACATACTGATATTCTCAGAACTTATTTATACTTCTTTTATTTTCAAAGAGTTTTTAAAATCAAACATATAGCAGCAACTAATTTGGCATCAATTTCAGTGAATTATAAGTGCACACTTATTATATAGCTGAATCAATTTGAGAGCCCAATTCTTTTATGCTGACATGCAATTATTTTTTTTGTTTAAAGTTATGTAATTAAATTATTTTAACATTTAGCTTTTTTTAGAGAAATTTGAACATTTAGCTTAAGGAATATGTAGATAACATGTAAACCTTTAGACAACGAAACTCCAGTGATAGGTATGGTTTAGAATGTTGTTTGATCTTTTTTTTCTAAGAACATGTTTGATGTATTAATGTTTAATTTGTTGTCCTCCAACTGATTCTTTTTGAAGTTAAAATACATCAAAAGACATTTATACCTATCCATTTCACTAGTAAAATGATGAAAACACTTGTAACTGTCATGCTGTAGTGAACTTTTAAAAAATTTATTTTGTTAAAATTATTTTGTTTTCTTATCGTAGATTTGTATTATTTGACATGTATTCTTCTTTGTCACACAATATAACCTTGATGACAGGAATTTGGTCATCATGTTAGATTGGCAACTCATACAACTTTCCGTACTTTTGTAAAGTCAGCTGGTATTGAATTCTACCCATTAGCTGGTGATCCTCGAATAATGGCTGGATGTAAGAACTCCAAACATCATATATTTATTGTCATTCTAAATTTCTGTAAATTTCAAGGTCTTCTTTTGGGTTGATCCTTATGAAAAGATATCATCTTTTTTTTTTTAAAATAAAAGTTTCTCATTTTCATATAATAGCAGGATCAAAAGAAATATTGTCTAAGTACAAAAAACATTGGAGGCCATGAGGAGGCAAGTCCTCGTACAAAATATCTAAATGTGCCTTTCGTCTTGAGTTGCAAAATATCTGAAAAGATAACATCTTTGATGTCTTGTGCTTTGTACAGATATGCTCGTCTCTTAACGTAGTTACTGTGTGCATAATATACTTACAGAACATGCTTGTTATTTAGATTACTCAATTGGCATCATGCGTTATGCTTGTCTTGATCAAATGCCAATGTCTTTTGTTGAGAAATATGTTTTGACTTGTTATTTGCCAAACACTAGTGCCTCCTTATTTATAATAAAGGTAGGCAATATAAGAAAGGAGAATATGCTAGAATATTACTCCAGAATATCAGGGATATTATCCCAGAAAATCTGTGATACTAATCCTGAATAATATTACAAAGATATGAAAAGATATGCAAATCATATCTTAACACTCAACCTCAAGCTGGAGCATAGATATCAATCATGCCTAGCTTGTCGCACATCAATCATGCCTAACTTGGTAGCTAGAAAGTTGATGACGCCGACCATTCTATATTCCAACACGCCCTCGCAAGTCGACGCTGGGAAGAGACTGAATGGCGGCGACTTAAAGGACACACTGTGAAGAAATCACATAACAACGGTACTGTAATCACTCATCAAACACCTGATGGGCGACTTGTGCTGAAGACGATGACCAAGACTAGGCTTCAAATAGTAGAGACAATTTGACAAACACCTAGAGGACAACTGCTGCTGAAAGAACATGACACAATGATTTTGCTGACATGCCTCAACTTGAAGAGAGCTTGGACAGTAGCAGAACATCCAATGAGGGAAGTAGAGATTTTTCGATGGAAGTAGAGAACCAGAGGAGCTGGAAACGCAGCTCCCAAATCCGGCAAAAACGTCGGTGGAATGTCGAGAATGGCAAATGCAGAGGAAACTCCAAAGCGACGACTTGAGGAACGCCAACCGTGATCCATTGCCAGAAAGGAAGTAAGGTTCCGATCGTCGATAATTTCATAGGTTAAGCTCCGATCAATAGAGGTTCAGTAGGACACTCCTTATGGAGTGCAGAACGCCTCAAAGGCGTAGGAAGCTTTCAAGGACTTAGGGTTAAAACGTGACAGCAAAGCTGCAGAGATGCCCCTGTGGGGCAGAGAGTTGCTAGAAAGTAAAAGGTGGAGAAGAGGAACAAAGGAGAGAAACCACAAAGGTACAAAATCTCAATTTAGGATTGCTGCTTTGATCATTAGAGGCCCGAAGGCAAGTCCAGCGATAACACCGACAAACTAATGAAAGCGAAGGAAACATGGAAGAGGCAAAAATGAAGTTTCGTTCTGCAATAGTTTCGTTCTGCAATAGTTTTCGAGCTCCTGTGCATTGCTAAGATTGATCTTGCAGCAGAAGAAGGAGATGCAGAAATAGCGGAAGAGAGAAATATAGAAAAAACACAAAGACACACAAAAATGTAGAAAGAAGAACGTTAACAAAAAACAGAGAGAGAGAGAGAAAAGGGACAAAAAACAGAGAGAGAGAAAAGGGGAAACTAGAAACGTGGATCATCGAGCCATAAACATGAAGACAAAGAACTTCGTGCTTCCTGGACTTTCAGGAGCCATGGACGAAGCACTCGGCGAGAGGAGCTCACACGGATCTCTAATCAACCCGCTCTGATACCATGTTGAGAAATATGTTTTTGACTTATTATTTGCCAAACACTAGTGCCTCCTTATTTATAATAAAGGTAGGCAATACAAGAAAGGAGAATATGCTACAATATTACTCCAGAATATCAGGGATATTATCCCAGAAAATCTGGGATACTAATTTTGAATAATATTACAAAGATATGGAAAGATATGCAAATCATATCTTAACACTCAACCTCAAGCTGGAGCATAGATATCAATCATGCCTAGCTTGTCGCACATCAATCATGCCTAACTTGGTAGCTACAAAGTTGATGACGCCGACCATTCTATATTCCAACATGTTTAAATATTCAACCTTTTAGCTGCAGGTGCTGTCAAGTAGACTTTTTGTGATATCTATATTTTGCTTAATCATTTTAATCACTTGAAGCATGACTTAAATTAGGCTTAATATCAGAAATGAGAAAGAAAAAGAAATGTAAGGAAAACTGTGGATTCACCATTTAATCAAAGTTTAATAACGAGTTTTGATCAATTATGCCATGATGATATCGTAACATTCATTGCCTTTTTGGATAACTTCAACCATTTGATTTTATTGGATCCATATACGAATCCTTTTGTGGTACCTAGGTACATACGTTCCTTTTCCGCCCAAAATGGATTCACTTGTAAAATATATTTGGTTGCGTTACCAGTGTCTGCTGATCATCCTCTGTTTCCTCAAAAGAGAAAATTACTAGTTTGTACTCGAAGTCTCCTTGAGTGTCCAAAAATGTGTACACATGCAAAAGAATTAAACTTGATGTTCCTTGATGAATTACAACTAATTTTGTGAAAATACTGGGGCTGTAAGACCTGAAAATACTATTGTTAGCAATCTTACTGTGAGAAGTTTCGGAAGGTTTGTTAATAATTCATGTTGTGTGTGTAAGCTGAAAGTCATAACTTGTTACTTTTCAACTTTTGATCTGTTGTTCTGAGCTGCTATTTACCAACCTCGAACAGAAAGACCCGTTTCTCTTCTACTTGGAACTAATTCCCGTGCCAATTTCTCATCTTTTTGCTGTTTGTGAATACAGATGTGGCAAGAGCTAAAGGTTTTTTATTATCTGGACCCTCAGAAATAAATATCCAGAGGAAGCAACTGAAGGAGATAATTAACTCTCTTCTTCCAGCATGTACAGAACCTGATCTTGATACTGGCAAACCTTTCAAGGCTCAGGCCATTATAGCAAATCCTCCTGCATATGGTGAGAATGATGCCATTGTATATAATATAGTTCCTTATATCGCTTATGGTTTACTTTGTAAGAACCTTCCTATGTGGTTTGAAAAATATAATTGATTATGATAATCTTTAGAGCTGGACAGTCATTATCTCTGACAACCATTGATTGTTATAGTTTCTTAGAGGGAATTTTATAGTTTTAATTTGGGTAATCTAATGAAGGGCACGTACAGGTCATGCACACGTTGCTGAGGCTCTTGGTGTGCCTCTTCACATATTCTTCACAATGCCTTGGACGTAAGTGATATATAAACACGTTAGCGATTTTATCAACTTTTATGCACTGGTGCTTCTGTTGATTGTATGCTTTTATGTATATCTAAAATTTTCTCCTTTTTATTTGCATACCAATGACACATGGATTTCCTAACGACCTTGTTGTATTTGGGCTCTCAGAATGAGCTTTGCCTTTTGTAGTTACTTGGGTTTCCACTGCATGGGCACTGTTCTACTGGAATGCTTATTTTGAGAGGTGTAGTAATTGAGTCAAAATGGGTAAATAAGAAATATAAGAGCAACAAAAGCTCTATAATTAATCTGGTGATATTTATGAAAATATTTTCTACTATTTCGTCAGGATTGTAGGTAAATCATAAAGTGTATGATAAATCTTTTGGTGCATTAGAAGGTTGGAACTCACAACCATCTTGCATTCATGCTGTTGAGAAATATATTTTCTCTTATTATTCACCAAACACTAGTGCCTCCTATTTATAATCAAGGTAGGCAATATAAGAAGGGAGAATATTATATTATCCCAAAATATCTGAGATACTATCTCAAGAAATCTGGGATACTAATCCTAACTAATATTACAAAGATGTGCGAAGATATGGAAAGATATGAAGAGATATGCAAATCATGTGTCAACACACGCTTTCTTCTGTGAACTTTTCCTGGGGGACCAAGTTGTTATTGTTCATCTATGAAGCAACCATCTCCATCGGGCTTGGTATTACAGTAAAGATTCATTGGCACTTCTATGATATGATGGGATTCAACTAATCTTAAAGTTGCATGTTAACATGACTTTTGTTATGACTGTTCCCTTAAGTTGATTCTACTGTTTCCAAACATGTTAGAAATAATGATTGGATGTCCAACTTCACAAATTTCTGTTGCTTGTTTTTTTTTTTGTTGCATCCGCATTTTAGGCTTTGATGCATATTCTTGCTTCTACATTTTGTAAGCAGGCCGACCAATGAATTTCCTCATCCGTTTGCACAAGTGCCTCAAAGTGCAGCTTATAAGGTATGTTCTCCTAATTCTTCATTGTGCATACTAGTTTGTAAGTATGCTGCAGCTATGTTGTATCTTGCAAGCTATGGTTTCACTTGCAGTCATGCTACAGCTTTTGCTTCTTCTAGCTGATCATATGACCTATCCCTCTTTTTTTATTCAGCTGTCGTATCTTATAGTGGACTTGATTATATGGTGGGCCATTAGAGGATTCATTAATGATTTCAGAAAAAGAAAGTTGAGGTTGCCTCCTATTGCTTACTTCAGCACATATCATGGGTCTATATCTCATTTGCCAACTGGATATATGTGGAGTCCACAACTTGTTCCAAAGCCTGCCGGTAATGACCTTCAATTAATATGCTCGCATGTTATGTAAGCTTGTTATTGAGGCCCATGCCCCTTACCAGATGTATAACATGATCCACGATGTAGATTGTTGCCATTGCATTTTATCTAGCATATATTTTGGTGTTTTATAATGATACATATTAATGCATTTGGTAATGCTTTTTTAAGACAACAACAACAACAACAACAAAGCCTTATCCCACTAGGTGGGGTCGGTTACATGGATCATACGATGCCATTCCGTCGTTGATCCATGTTCATAAGATTCGACAGGATTTTATCCATGTTCATATTAATGCTTTTTTAAGACACTTGAAAAATAATTACCTTATGGCTTCTGATTAATTATAATACTTGAACTAATTTTGTACAAAGTCGTGTGGTATATCATTGACCTCAGATGTTATATGAGTGAAAATGAAAAGATTTCTTGTTTATCAGTTTCTTGCTGAAACCTTAATGTGTCAATGCTTCAAGTCTCATAACAGGCACCAACTATAAATCATATGGCATGATTCTTAATATCTAAACTTCTTATTTAAGTCTTGCTTTCTCTCTAATAGGATATATGATTTCTTTAAATCATTATACTGCAGTTTGCACTATAGATTGAGATAGGTTTCGCAAGGTTGTTTAAGTGAATGCAGGTTGTTTTTCAGCTATGTTCTTGTTTCACCTTTCTGTATGATATATCATTATAATCAGTTCATCAGAAATTTTATGAACTTTCTAACCCTCGTAAGAAGGGGTCACAAGATCGAACTCCAAAAGTTTCATTGTTAGAAGAGGTTGATATTTAGATTAGTTAAGACCTAGTACAGTTCTGACTACCAAGGTGAACACCCAAAAAAGTTGGCAATGAAAGAAAGGTTGCGATTAATATTATCAATTGCTAACAAAAGTTGATATTATACAGCAGATGCAATGATCAGGAACTTCAAAATTTCTCAGAAGATAGTTTATGAAGTTGTTTCTCTATCACAATTCACTTTGTGAATTACTTTTGTGATATTTTTTCACAGATTGGGGCTCTTTGGTGGATGTTGTTGGTTTCTGTTTCTTGAATCTGGGAATCAAGTATCAACCACAAAAGGAGTTTGTTGAATGGCTCCAACAGGGACCAAAACCTATATACATTGGGTTCGGTAGCATGGTATGCTAAACAAAATCTCTACCTATTTTCATGCTTTATGATCCAGTACTTTATTCTACTTCATAAGATTTGTATGGCAGAATGTAGTAACCAGAATCTTGTTTTTTCAAGCCTCTTGAAGATGAGAAAAAGATCACAACTGTAATATTGGACGCTCTAAAAGAGACAGGTCAAAGGGGTATTATAAGCCGAGGATGGGGAGATCTTGGAAGTTGTATGCATTTCTTCTAACGAGTTTTATCAACTTTTCTTTGCATAATATTTTCAACCTGTGATCTTTGGGTTTATGTTAGATTGCTACACAGGGAGATGTCTAAAAGTTGAACAATACAATTTACAATGTGGTTGATTTATTTTTCACATTGTCCCAGGAACCCCTGTTGAACACAGTCTGTTCAACTTTTCTCAGCATGGAACTGCTGAGCTGTCAAATTTTTTTGCATTAGATAACAGTTAAATTGAATTCCTAGCTATACTTTGGTAGGCCTTTGAAAACAGTGATTGGAAGGTTGAAATAATCAAGCCATCATAGGTTTGAGTTTGGGGTAGTATCACTATCTCAATCTTCACCACTCTATATCTGTTGTCCATTTGTCGCTGTTTGGATCTTTGTTTCTTCCACTTTTTCCTTTTTTTAAACTTTGATATCCAAAGCAAGTACTACCTTTGGCAAATTTCACAATTCTGCTTGAAATGTTTTCAAATACGAATATCAAAAGTTAGTCAGTATAATTACATAGATTTTGCACATATATGTTTGAAGCATGTTTTTAGTGACGTATACACTATGCCCAAAAGAATCTCAACACCCTGTGTTGCTCAATAACCCATTTTCTTCCTGTCGAAAAAATGTCCCCATTTTGTGTATTGACATATGTATATACAAAAGCTGGTCATGTTCCCTAAAATCGATTGCGGGCCATGTTGTTGGTTGTCTACCGAGCATTCAGATTTACTGTTAATCATTCATAATTTTGCAGATGTCTACCTAATTTTTACCATAAAGCCATTTAAATGTCTTCAAGTTGTTAATTGATGAAGTTAGACGGGTTTATGAAGAATGACACAATGTTATGCCTATCATGTGCTAATCAGATTTTTCATTTGTTTTATATCATGTTCAATTGACACTTTTTCTGTTCTTCACAATTGCAGTTTGTGAAGTTCCTTTTGATGTGTATCTAGTTGAAGATTGTCCTCATGACTGGTTGTTCCCTCAGTGTGAGGCAGTGGTAAGCTCTGACATTCACCTCATATTTATCCCTCAAAGAAAACTTTGTTGATATTTCTCTCAGGAGAAAAATCAACACATATACAAAATGATGCTTGCTTATCTGTAAGTTTCTTCTCTTGGTCATGAAGAATTTACCTTGCTGGTCATCCAATTGCAAATTTAAAGCCATCTCTATGTAACTTTTCCTCTCAAGTCAGTTCCTTTTTTCCTTTTATTCTTTTTCCTCTAAAAATATGCTCAATTCTATAGATTCACCATGGAGGAGCTGGCACAACAGCTATAGGATTAAAAGTTGGGGTAAATTCACTAACTTTTACTTTTCCTTTTAATGATTTCCAAGTACACCTGAGCTTGTACGATTCATGTCATAATGTCGATTGATTTTATCCTAGTGATATTTGATAGATGGCTCATCATTTTTTCCCATTTTATCTTCTAGTTGTTTTCTTTAGGTGTCATTATTTTTAGTCAATAAAGGGCCTACTGATATTCAGCTTTATTAGCACCTGATTAATTCTTGTTCTTTCTGGAGCGAAACAAATAAACCCTGACCATTAGATGTCATGTTTGGTATTGAGCTATGTGTTGACTGTTCAGCTAGTGTTTTGGTGGCTGGGATGCTGTGTTTGTGCATTAATTATGCTGGAAACTTACCTTGGATCTTATAGATATATTTCAGCACACTTTCTTTCAGATCCTTGTTAATTGTTATTTTGTTTTACATAAACAACATTGACATGTCTCTCAAGTCTCAATCACTGCAAGGCCCACAATGAGAGCTTGCACTTAGATTTTGACTATTTTATAGTTACATATATACATGGATGGCACCCACAAACTTGGAGGCCATCTTTTTCCTCTCAAAAGAATTTTTTTTTTTTTTACATCTCTCAATCACTGCAAGACCCACAATGAAATATCAAGAGGGGTTTAAATACAACAACAACAACAACAAAGTCTTATCCCACTAGGTGGGGTCGGCTACATGGATCATACGACGCCAATTCGTTGATCCATATTCATAAGATTCGACAGGATTTTATGCTGACTGTCGGGGCCTAACACAACCCTCCTCCTTTATCCGGGCTTGGGACCGACTATAAAATATAGGCGGAGTTAGGGGTTTAAATATCAGCCATAAATTATTTTTTTTGTGCATGTGTGGTTGGTTGGGAGTCTCCTGCCCTTTTTAAAAGGATCATTACATCCGGTTCCTAAACCTTATCTTAATCAGCTCCATTTTTTGCTGGGCACTAAAATGTGCAAGCTTAAACTGTCATTCAAGTTTCTTTCATAGAGAGTAGTATAATTGTTTTTCTGAAAAATAGATTTAATGATGTCATACTATAATTTCCTTTTCTGTTGATTTAATTTGAAATTTCCTGTTAACTTTGTTTTTCCTTCTTTCTGCATCCAATGTAATGAGAAAATCACCTGAGTAAAATTTATGGACTATGTTGTGATTCACCTGATCTTTTTTGTCCCCTTCATTTATTTTCGAGATGTGCAATGGAAATGATTCTTGTGATTTTTCCAGTGCCCAACTACTGTCGTGCCTTTCTTTGGGGATCAGTTTTTCTGGGGAGATAGGGTTCAAGCTAAAGGAGTCGGACCTGCACCAATTCCCATGTCAGAGCTCAGTGTGGAACGTCTCTCGAGCGCTATAAGGTTTATGCTTAAGCCTGAGGTAAGACATCTCAGTTTGCAGCATTCTTGATTAATTGCTCACGTCCATGGTCATTTACTTATCTCTTACATCAAACCTTAAGGGGTATCTTCTTGGACGTGCAACATATGAAGCCCAACAGATTGATTCTTACAGAGTGGATTGTATTTTGTGTTGTGAAAGTTTTTTGGCCTATTGCTTTCTAGTGTTTGGTAACTTGGTTGATTGGGTTGTAGAGTATTCAGGATCCTGGACTACACCAATGAAAAAAATATTTTAGATAGGTAAGGTTATGCATTCTATACCCATAAAAAAGCCATGGCCCTTTCTTACAGTTTTCAAGGCAAGCCAATATTGTTGAATATCAATACTTTGATCCAATTGAATATTTAGAATGATTACATCTTCTGAAGGCTCAATGGTTAATTCATATGTTACACCAGCAGCAAGTATTCTGTTGTGAGACGTGGCCGTATTTTTGCATCTCCTTGAGCTAACTGTCCTTTAATTTCTTTGTTTTTAAGGTTAAATCACGAGCTTTGGCGTTGGCGAAGGAAATAGAAAATGAAGATGGTATTGCAGCTGCAGTAAATGCATTCCATAAGCATCTACCATCTGAGTTTCCTACAGTTCCTTCTCCTGACGAGGGATCAGTGCCAGAGAGTCCGCTCCAGTCACTGCTGCTGCTTCTTGAAAAGTGGTGTTGCCTTCCATTTGCATTGTAGTCAAGTTGTTGGGATGCATTTGTACATAGAGTGCATGATTTGGTTTGGTTTGGTGGCATTCGGTAGCGATTATTCTTTCTATTTTTTTTCCAAATGTGAATATAGGACTAATTAATGGACAACAAGGCTATCTTATGCCTTGCATCTCATCAGGGGACCTGGCACATTAGCAGCCTTATAACATTATAGTCAGGAATGCACCATGTATTCATTTTTTTTTTATCAGGCGTGTTGATATGTTGAGATACAAGCAGTTTTGTTGTGTTGTTTCATACAGGAGACGAGTTTGTCAGTTCTGTCCAGCGATTTTATTTCTGTACAAAACTGGGTGTTACACACCCACTTTGCAAGGTAGAACCTTGAATGTTTTGTTGCTTGTGGTAACTAAATTTTGTTGTTTGGTCCCGTTCAAGATGGGTGGCTGATTTGTAGAGAGGATTGTAATGTTCCATTTGCTGGGTTGGAAGATTAATTACTTAAAACCTTTAACCTTATTTGTTTCCTGGTATTTGGGCTTGTATTTTTTCTTGGATTCATAAAACTTTAGTTCATTCAGTTTCATTTTCGTATTTCATTATGTGCATGTATGGTTCATGAATGCATTGTTTCTTTTCATAGTTCTTGCTATAGAACTTCCCTTCTTCAGGAGGGAGGAACTTTTGAGCCGTGGCCGGCACAAACCAGGCCAACCCGGCCCGGTTTTGGTACCTCGGGCTGGGTTGTGCCGGCACGACATGAGGCCCAAAGTTGTGTCGTGCAGGGTACATGGCCGACCCGGCCCGGTTTTGGTACCCGGTTATGTTGGATTGAGCCGTCCATTTTTTTTCTTTTTTTATTGTGTGTATTTATTGAATTAGAAAAATGAAAATAAAAGTTTTAAAAATAAAAAATTGTTCGCATTATTTTTACCCAAAATATTTAGACTAAGGAAAATAACAAAATTAATAAAAATGTTATAAATATATGATATTATGATTATTAAATATATAATATAATATTTTTATATATGATATAGTTATAAAAATTATAATATATGATTAAATATATGTATAATATACTTATAAAACTTATAATATATCATTAAATATTTAATTGCATAATTTAAAATTTTTAAAAAATTAAAAAAAATTCGTGCTCGTCGAGCCTGGACTGAGCCTAGCTTCACGTTGGGCAGCCCGACACGATTTAGCCCGAGCTTGACCAAATGGTCGTGCCCCGAGCCGGCCCGATGAAAAATGGTGGGGGTCACGTGCCGTGCCGGGTTGTGCGGCCCGCACAGTTGTCCATTTCTCCAGACTCGCTACTCTCCCAACAAGCTTCAATTATTTATTGAGACGAGTTCACTAACCCTATCGTAGGTCATGCGGAGCTAGCGACGTGAGTCGCAAAATGCCTGGTGGGAACCTTTGATCCGGCTGGGTGACTCCTCTGCGAACCAACTGGATGACCCGAACTTTGCTCCCCCCCCCCCCCCCCCCTCGTATAAAGAAGAAGTCGAGACTCGTGCGGCTGCTGGCACCAACCCTTGCCCTCTGTCCTCGGCTAGTGTTGGCTACAACCCGTGGTAAAGGTAAGAAGAAAATGTCCTCCCCTGTTGATGACTCATCCATTGTACTGCCTGTGCAAGTGCGATTGGAAGCCAGCGAGCTCTCACCGATATGAAGATCCTGGCTTGGAACTATCGGGGCGCCTTCCACTCCAAGATTAGGGATAGGTTGAAGAATTTAATTTCAATACATTCTCCAGATTTTGTAATTTTATTGTAAAGCCATGTCAGCTATGTAAAAACTAAACAAATTCGCCGACTTGGTTCCACTTGGAACGATGTATTTTTCGAAGGCACGAGCGCATCAAAAAGTATTATCTTGGCCCGGTGTGATCAAGATACTCAGGTTACCCTTATCCTTATCTCCGACCATATCATGCATGATGCGGTTTCGTTTGATGGCTTCCGTTTCTTGCTCTCATGTGTTTAGGACGATTGATTTTCCTTGTTGTTGATAGAAACTTATTATAGAGTATGCTAAACAACATTAGGACGATTGATTTTCCTTGGGCTATCATCGATGATTTTAATTGTTTACTTTGTGCTAAGAACAAGAAGGGGGTAGACCTTTTTAACGAATCAGTTAGGACCCTACATAATTTTATTGACAACCATGGCCTGTTTCATATTAACCTCTCTGGCAATCCCTACACATGGTGTAATATTAGGTCCGACTTAGCTAGGGTCTTATGTCGACTTGATCGTATGGTAGTGAACCACTTTTGGCTAAATGTCTTCCCTGCACTCGACCTTTGTGCGTTACCTAGATGCGCATTTGACTATGCACCCATATTATTCACCTCAGCTAGTAAACCCCCTCGAACTCATAGTTTCAAATATGAACACTTTTTATTTTAGTACCCAAAAACTCGGGAGATAGTAAGACAACACTGGACTTTCCCTTCCCCACAATCCTCAATCCCTTCCTCGGGCAACCCAGCGTTGGAATCGGAATGTCTTAGGTCAGCTTGAGGTTCATGCTGACAAGGTACTCGTCCGCATCACACACCTTGAACTACTAGACTCCCGCTCCATGCTCACTGAGGATGGCCTTGCCGAGCTACATTTTGCCTATCACTAACATGCTGCCCTACTTCGCCAAATTAGCATCAAGTGGTGGAGCAAGTCTAGAGTCTCTTGGCTATACCATGGTGATCAAAATATCAAAATTTTCTGCCTACAAACTATCATTCATCATAAGTTGAACCTCATTCGGTGAATACAGACTGCACCAATCCACCAGGCCGCCACAATCCAATAATAGTTCGTCAATCACTATAAAACCCTATGGGAACCTTCTCCTCACCTTGACATCCCTGTAGAATACTGGCCTACTCTCCTAGCTCTCCATCCCTCACAAGCTGCCTCACTCATTTGCCCCATAACTCTTGAGGAAATCAAGGAAGTTGTTTGGAATATGCTACTTGGAAAAGCCCCCGAACCTGACAGCTTCACTTCTAAGTTTTATCGGAAATATTGGGACATTGTGGAACCTAAGATCACTTCCTCCATCCTAAGCTTCTTCAACCATCTTGACATGCCTCTTGTCTGAAAACTAACGTCCCTCATCTTTATTCTTAAAACAAAAATTTCATCCTCTGTTAAGGACTACCGACCTATCTCTCTTTGCAATATATTATACAAAATAGTCTCTAAAATTCTAGTAATCGATTTCGTTTGTCACCAGAGGGAATAATTGATTAGGTGGAGAAACATTCAGGATAATATCTTCATCGCTCAAGAACTTAACCATTCACTCAACTTATGGAGCCAAAAATTCATTCTCATCACAGTTGACATGGACAAGGCTTTTGACCATGTTTCTCTGCTTGCGATCACTCGAATTCTTGAACTAATGCACTACCCTCCATTCTTTATAAGTTGGATTGACCTTTGTATTCGAATCCCCTCTTTTTCTTGTGTCGTCAATGGACAACCTTCCAAGTACTTCCAATCTCATAGAGGTATTCGATAAGGCGACCCCATCTCACCGCATTCCTTTATTATCACATCACAAGTCTTCTCGGCCCTAATTAATCAAATTGTCTCCAGGGGTAATATCATTCCTTTTCAACTAAATTCTTTTTTTAATAAGCCACATACTCTATGCGGATGATCTATTACTCTGCGTACGTGCTACTAAATCCAATTGCCGCCACATCAACCGGTCACGCATATGTACAAGTACCTTACTAATCAAAGAATAAATCCTTTATAGTCAGCCATCCATTTACCTAGGCGCATGTCTGCTTGCCAAAAACTGCAGGTCTCCTCATATCTCGACATCTCCATAGGCGCCTACCCCTTCCAATATCTCGCTGCTCCGATCTCATACAAGTTCATTACTTCTAAGGATCATAAATTCCTTGTAGATCATATTTCTTCATGCCTCTCTGGATGCAGACGACTCCTGCTCAACTAGGTCGGGCACACCACCCTCATCAAGTCCACATTAACATCCATAGCTTCGTACTACCTAGGGACAACTTACCTCTCGATTGGCACACTTGCATCTCTTGAAAAACTTTCAAGATCATTCCTTTGGGACCCTTTTGTCGATCGGCCCGGCTCCCACCTCATCAGATGGTCGATTGTATTGCTGCCTAAAGATCAGGGTGGTTTGGCAATCCGAAGTTTCAAACTTATTTGTTCCTCCTTGATCGCCCGCCATATCCTTAGCCTCTTGAACCATGTTAATTTGCCATGGCACAACCTAATCTCCGCAAAGTACCCATCGTTGAATTTAAGGGACCCACAAAATCACTCTGGTATTGCTTGGTCATGGCGCCTTGTATTAGATTCTATCCCTGAACTTCGAATGGGATTCATGAAAATTATTGGCTCCGACACCACCACTTCTGTCCTCTACGACCCTTGGATTTCTCCAATTCCATTATCTGGCCTACCAATGTACCTAAATATGGACGTTGACAACAGCTCCCTCAAGGTATCAGATCTAATTATTGATCACCATTGGAATACCCCATTATGTCCTCAATTCTCTCCCCAGCTCTTTGTGACGAAATTTGTGGCATTTATATCCCTCTTTTTGACCTATGACGATGCGTGGGTTTGGCTGACAGACACATTTAGGTGCCCATCTGCTAAAGCAGTGTATAATTCGCGTCTGATTGGAGGGCCATTTTGGACCAATGTTTGGCGCATCAGGGTTCCCCCCAAGATCCATATTTGCCTATGGAAACTCCTCCATGACTGCCTACCTACATTAGACCTCATTCATAGTTTTGACCCCTTTGCCAATCCATCATCGCCCTCGATTTTTTTCATGCCCAGTGGCACATTAACTTTGGCACCTTCTTCAGCATAAGCTTCGCTACAGCTTTCAATACTTCACTACCTGGCCAATCGGTTCTTGGGTCGAGGAGGGAGCAAGTTTGGATAGGGGTTTTCATCGAGTCAGATCGACCTGGTGAACTCGATGATCCAACCCGAGTCGACTTGACCTGACGACCCGATTGCTAAAGTTTTTTTTAATATTTTTCTATTTTTATTTAAACTTAGGTCTATATTTGCTTTGATTTTTTAAAAAATAAAATAAAATATTTAAAATAAATAAATAATATTTAAATAGTTAAAAAAAACTTATTTTATGTTTAAAATAAATATTAAAGAATATTTTTATATTAAATAAATATAAAAAATAGTAAGAAAAAATATAAAAAAGAAAAATTGGGTGGTCGGGTAACCCGACCACCCGACCCGAAGCAGGTCGGGTTGGGTCAAATTTGACCCCCAAGGGGGCCTTAACCTATCGGGTCGGATCGTGTCCAACTCGACCCGTGAACATCCTTGAGTTTGGATCAACAATTTAGAAACAAACTACAATCCATTTTTGCTTTTTATCTTTGGGGGTCAGGAACCTGCGCAATGGCATTCATTTTCGGTTCAAACACGCAACCATCGATGCACACGCGCTCTGGGAAAGGCTTTTGCCAGTCTTCAGGAATTTGATACTACATATACCCACGTCCCTTATGCAACTCGCCCCCAAGATCTCCTGCGGATTCGGTGGGAGCCCTCTTCCCATAATTGGGTTCTGCTCAATACTAATGACTCTTTTACCGAAGCCGGCGGAACTGGAGGATATGGATTCATCTTAAGATCTAACACATGTGTTTTCTGTTTTGCAGGTGCTAGGGGATGCACTTTTCAATCGGCTTTGCACGCTGAGGCATGGGCTTTGCTTATGGGCCTCCGCAAATGTCATTCACTTAGGATCACACATATCTGCATCAGGACGGATTCACAGCTCCTTGTTTACATCATCACCAACCACCATATTTGTCCTTAGCGTCTTCGGTGTAGCTGAGAGTATCCACATACATTTGTGTAATCTAGCCCCTAGGGACTTAGTTTTTTGCCCCCGCGCTAGTAGCATGGCAGCAAATTATCTTGCAGCTTTTGATCGTCAACGTAACAAGTACTTTTGGGGTGATCACCCTCCTCCGGGCATCGCCCAGATTTTGTATAATGAACTTTTAATGCTATCTTAATGAAGGTCGTTTTCTTTAAAAATGTAAGAAAGTGACAATGGTGAAGAGACAACAAAAAAATAAAAAAATAAAAAAAATAAAAATGGTTGTAATTGATTACGAGTATTTTATAATAAAAACAAGGGGAAGTCGAGAGATCATGCTTCCGAAAAATTATAGCTGAAGGACTAGGCCTGAGCAAACCTAAGACTGGGTCCGGGTCTAAGCGGACCCGATACCGACCCGAATTCTGCCGGGTCAAAATTTTTTTGACCCGAACCCGGTCGATAAATCATGTTGGTTCTTTGCACCTAGTTTTGGCGTAGCAGCTATATTTCGATTCATCATTTTCTTCCAAGTTCTGGTCTAGGTGAAGGAAGTATGATTGCTTTACCAATAGTTGAGATTCCATGACCGAAACAAAAGGGGATACACGTTACACCACGGGAACGATACAAATAATCTATGCAGCTTCTCAGTGGCTAGAGGTGATGTATATCTCGTGTGAGATTCCATCTTTTTTTATGGGGAGCTCAGTACTGATTCGTATAGTACTATTCGTGGAGTCGATAAGTTAACATTTTATGAAACTCTTTGACCCCC
This sequence comes from Pontederia crassipes, assembly GCA_030549335.1. Lineage (NCBI taxonomy): Eukaryota > Viridiplantae > Streptophyta > Magnoliopsida > Commelinales > Pontederiaceae > Pontederia > Pontederia crassipes. The sequence continues at coordinate 48,198,697 of CM060190.1, forward strand.
GAATTTGGAGTATCCTACTTTCACGTGATTCACATGGTTCAACAATAAGAGTTATCCATACAGTAACGGCATTTTATTAGGAAAGTTTGCTAGATAGCTGACCCTCTTAGTCCGTCCTTTCAACGGATCATCTGTATAGTATAAAAAAAGAAACTCCAGATATTTGTTATCTTTATCTTTGAATGAGATCTCAATTCCAGCTACGATTTCATTAGATATCTTACAACTAGAATCCCTTATTTTTCTGATCCAGTTCCTCCGCCACCGCGAACTCCGATTAGATTCAGGCATGATACACTTTTTATTTATTGGGAGAACCCAAGTACTCTCTTGCGGATCCATAAAATAACTCTCAGAAATCTTTTTCCCCTTTGGAAGATACAGGAGAGAAACAATCAACCTATTGATATTGGAAGACCATCAGACCCGACAATCCGGGAAATCAATCGGATCGCGATCGGGAATCGCTATGGCTGATCGGAGTCGTGAGCCAGGGGCTGAGGACCGAGGGGAGGGCACAAGAGGCCGAAATCGCCATCGTTGGCTGATCCGGCGCCTGGCAGTCGGATCTGACGCCTGAGGGTCTGATCGGCCACCAGTGGTCAATTCCAATGCCTGGCAGCCCAGATCCGATGCTTGGCGGCCAGATCGATCGCCAAGTGCCACGATCGTGGCCGCCAAGAGCGCCTAGCGGCCGATCCGACTGCCAAGAGCCACGATCTAGCACCTGGCGGCGGATCGCGATGCTCCTGACGGCCGAGTAGAGAGAGAGGGAGTCAGGAGAGGGGAGGTCGGCCGGAGACCGGAGTCGTCGCCGCCGCCGTCATGCCGTCGCCGTGAGAGAGAGGGAGAGGGCGAGGGCGAGAGACGGAGAAAGAGATGGGAGAGAGAAAGTGACACGGGGAAATGAAAAAAATGAGCGAAAGTAAATTTTATATATTCGTAACCCGAGTCGGGTATTTGGATTGTAAACCCGGTCCTGACCCGAAACTCGTCGAATTTTTTATTATTTAGACCCGGTTCCGGCTCAGATTAGATCCGGACCGAGTTTATTTCCGGATTTTCCGGGTCGGTGAGCCCCACGAAGGACCAATTTCGGAGACGACAAACTTATAGTTTTGTTCTATTTGCTCTATGTTTTTGCTGTCACATATAACAAAAGTGCATCTAATTTCGCTTATAACCCGCTAAACTTGTAATTTTATAAGACCATAATTGAACAGAAAAGATAAAAAAATAAAAAATTGAACCGCCACCATAGTCAAATGCTACGGACTAAAACATGAATGAAAATTATGTAATTATTTATATGTTACGTAAATGAGTCGTCTTTTTCATTTTCAAAGGGAGGGAAGATATATTTATTCAAGCTCTTAGTCAAATTTTTGAACTGCTGGAATGTTAATTTTGCTGATTTTTTTTCTTCTTCTTGTCTCCAAATACTTGGATCCCTTTAACATTATTCATTTATCAAACTTTTAATCTTGGTCATTGGATCACAAAATAAATAATAAAATAAAATATTAAAGTTTAGATAAATCAAGCACGACGAATTTTATATTATATATATAAGACAATATAGGAAATTTGTATTAAATTTTCTTTTAAAAATTATCTACGTGAGCCAATCTATTAGCTTTTCGGACTGGATTCAGACCCATTTGGACTGGGCCCATAGCGAGCGGGCACTCGCTCTTTTCCCATTTCTCGTCTTCTACTCGGAGGCTTTGCTGAGCAGCAGAGAGGAAGGCTCGGCGGCGTGAGAGAGTCTTCGAAGGTAGCAGAGGGGCTTTGATGTAAAAACTTTGGTGGTTTCATGTGTTTCTTTCGTCATCGTTAAATCAGGTTTACCGTGTGTTTGGTAATCGAGATTGTCGACTTCTTTCTCAGGGATTGTCGCGCTAGGGTTTAACTAATTCTTGCCTCTTTTTGCTTTTATCTTTTGTTTTTCTTCATTTCAGTATCGTTTAGCTCCTAAAAACGATTCTTTTCGAACTTTTACTGCCACTTTGGTGTCCAAATGCGGGTTTTGACTTCCTTAGGGCTTTTGGAGATTTTTCGAGGTTGAGGTTTTAGGCAGGATGCTTTAAGATCTCTTAGTTTCGGGGCGTGAATTTAGTTTGTGCTATTTTATCTTAGGACATGATAAGTAGAATTTGTGTTTTTTTTTTGTTTAGTTAATCTTCTTAGCTTTTCAAGTTCTGAGTGAAACTGAACCAATATCTCATTTGATGATGGGAAAAAATGAACTTTTTCCTTCAATTTTTTGGTTAAAAAATTCCCTTTGCCAATTGAGAAGATCTATAAGTTAGAATGCCGTTGCTTAGCATATATTTGGCTTCAGCCTCGGTCCTCTGGATGTCGACCAATGATTTGCATTATCATAAAATTACTAGCATTTGATCAGTTTGTTTAGGGCGATCTCTGGCTGGAGTTTTAACTTGAAGATTTCGGCAATATGAAAAAATATTCCTTTTAGCACTGCTTAGGAAGTGACTACTTGTATATACTAGTGTTTTATGACTTTTGCTTTACGAATTCTGAACTTTAACCAGTCGTTGCCTAAGCTCTGCCCTAGCTGCACTGTATCCTCCATTGATATGTTACTTTCGAACTAGATGCCTTGAAGTTCTTAGTTACTGATGACTGGTATTCAGCAACAAGAAAGAGATTTCTTAGGTGGTATTAAACCAGGGGCAATGTGTTCCTAATCAGATGCATAGTTTCCAACCTGAATGCTATATAAATCCATTGCTTCGTTCTGCCAAGTTGCTCACACCACTTCAGACTGCCATCATTTTTGCACCTCTTTAGTCATAGTTGTTTCGAATTTTGGTGTAACTGTGTTCATCCTATTGTAAGTTTTTATGCTGTTATTTGTGTGATCTGACTTTTTTTTATTGATTGTTATTTTAAAGTGCTTGCATCTTTTAGTATCATCCTGATTTTGTTATCTTCTTTTGTTCCGATGTGCAGCTATAATTCAGTTTCCTTCTGCAGGAAATCATGGAGGAAGACACTGTAAGTTTTTTTTATCTCTTCTTTTCATATTTTATTGAAATTTTATATGCAATCTCATATTATCATCTGCAGGGTTTAAGAGACCTATCAAAATGTTAGATAATTTGTATTGTTGTTTATTTTACTTCTGACTTTGAATACAATGTTCTGAGGATACAGGATCATCTTGTTTTTTTTGTTTTTTTGTGTTTTTAAGGAGTGATTTTTTATGTTTTGAAGAGTTGAACTGGGAGTCTGTCACAGTGATGTTTTTTTTGTCCAATCACGAAGAGAACTACCTAGTTAAAGTTTCATTCTCTTATTGTGTTTACTGTTCATTTTGCCGATTCATTTTATATCAAACATCTGCTTCAATTCAAGTATGGTGCAACTCAAAGCTAAATCTGTTTTGTTTGGTCCAATTTATTGTTTTTTCCTCCATTTGGTTTAGAAGCATAGACAACATGCTGACTATATAGTGCCTAGGTTACAGGTGAAGCACATTCGATGTTCTTCGTGTTATGTGTATCTCCCATTTGCATTAGCTTAAAAAAATGTGTTGCCATGGTATGTCTTGGTTGATTGGATAGTCATTTCCTATTATGCCTGCAAATGCTATTACAAGTTGCAGGATACAAATACTTTGGGAGGATAAGTGCCCATTTATTTACCATGAATATGCATAATAAACCAGGGAAAGTTTGTTAATTGTTGTTACCATTCATTTTGATGAACTTGTATATGATGTGTGCACTAAATTAACACTTAATTTAGCTTCTCATCTTGTTCTGGATGTTTGAATTGGATTATAATACCTGGAATACATGGAATGTACTTAGAATTAGCTGGTTTCACCTGACTTAATAGCTTTATCAAAGTTGACGTGCTTATCTCAAAAAGTAATCAGGACCGCTGTCAATGCTCAAATAAGAAAAATCTTATAAGAATAGCTGCCTCATTAATTTTTGGGGACTAAAAAATGAGGATTTTATTATTATTGTGACAGGGGAAGAAAGAGGAGGAAGAATTCAACACGGGCCCCCTCTCTGTCTTAATGATGAGTGTTAAAAACAATACACAGGTATGTGATTTTATTTTTCATCGTCTTGGACGATAATAGTCATATGCTTGTCCGTGTGGTGACTAAGCAAAATTGCATTATTTCATTGGATAGCAACAAGTATTTTTTTTCTCAAAATGTAAAGGATGATTGTCATGCACTGCAATCATTCAAATGTCAACAACTACTTGAGACATCACAATCTGATAATTTTTTCCCCACTTTCTTAACTCGACAACATGCATCTTTGGTAAAATTTCAATCACTTGTGATACATTCTATATTCTTCAATGTTTTTCTTCTAGATTTAATGTCATAACTTTGTTCTTTAGGTACTTATCAACTGTAGGAACAATAAAAAGCTGCTTGGTCGTGTTAGGGCATTTGATCGGCATTGTAATATGGTTCTTGAAAATGTTCGGGAAATGTGGACTGAGGTTAGCTTCAATGTGCGGCTCTTTCATCTCTCATGTTAGTTTCTTTGTTTAGCAGTTCTGGCATCTTTTGCAGGTACCCAAGACAGGGAAGGGAAAGAAAAAAGCTCTCCCCGTTAACAAGGATAGGTTCATCAGCAAAATGTTTCTTCGTGGGGACTCTGTCATCATTGTTCTCAGGAACCCCAAGTGAAGTTCCGCAACAGGATAAGTTCCATGCCTGCTAACAAGGATTAGTTCCGCAAAATGTTTCTTCAAGGGGACACGGCCATCGTTGTTCTTGTGACTTTGCATTGGCAACGTCAAAATACTCGACATGGTTTTGATGCATGTTATCTCCTAGAGTTAATTTGTTGCTTTAATACCTTCAATGCGTTAAGACACGATGATAATTAATTGCTAAAACCCTAAATGATGCTTTAAAACGTGAGCTTATTGCATCCTCCCATTGTTAGCTTTCTGATGTATTTACTTATTTTTGGTGATCTTAAACTTGAGTTTAAATATTATGACCACCCCTTTATGGAAGGGCGTTTCTTGAAGTTTGAACTTGGGTTTTTTAATAGTTTCTTTCGTCAGTTAATGTTATCTTTTTAATAGTTTAGTTTGCTTTCAGTCAATCTGTTATAATAAGTAGACTATTTAGTAGTTATAATAAGTAGACTATTTAGTAGAGGATAACCAATAAATAACGTTTAGAAATTTTAACACGAAACTTTATTGCATTTTATTCTTATTATACTTTCATTTTTTAATATAAACTTTTGTTTAATATTTTTAACATCATATATTATTTTTTATTTAATATATCACATTTTAATTTTACTTCAAATCCAAATAAGATTTTTATTTTAATATATCACATTTGTGATCGTTTTTTTTTTTGTCTTTTAGTTAGTTAGTTACACATATGTAGATGTGCCCTTTGTTATAGAGTAAAAAAATTAAATTAATATATATTATTTGATAATATACATTTAATATGATTTTAGCATCAAGTGGTGACACCATAGATTTGAACGTCCACAAAATTTGTAAAAATAAGTATCCCTAAATAGTTCACACTTCACATTATAATGTACGAGTAAATTAAGTAGATGTCAACTCACACACAAAGGTAAATATACATGTAATAATAAGTTCTTGTGGGGGAAAAGTTTTGAGCTCAAGCTAATTGAAAGTTTTATATGATGTATAACTAAGATTAAACAGACAATTTACAACTGCATGACTGCATCAGTAGCATATTAAAATTTTAGAATTGTTTTGTTTCGAGTAAAGATAATATGTAAGGAACTTAATAAGTTAAATAATAAAATATGAAACATTAACAGAAAGTTAAATATAGATAACGGATTATGTTTATAATTTAAAGATAGTTTGTAAATTGTAAACTAAGGGTGTTCACCGGGTTGGATCGATCCGATGAACTCAACGACCCGATTCGATCCGTGAACACCCCTAATGTAAACTAACTTTTGACCTAGAAGATAAACTAAAAGTTTTATGTAAAAAAACAAAAAACATGGGTTCAATATGTTGTGCATTTATAGAGAAGAAAATTCAAAACTACTTTAGGAAGTGGGTGATACATGATGTATTTTTACTATATTTAGCATGCATTTTATTCATGAGTACGCGCTTTGTTGTTGAGTTTTTAGTTTTATAAACCTTTCCACACCAATTTTTATAATAAAAGATAATTAATTTTTTTTGGGACAAAATAGTGTTATTTCTCTTTTTTGTATCTGCAACATCCTTGAATTCAGAAGATCGTTAAAGGTGAACAGCGGGTTGGGAGAAGAATAACCGGAGCACAATTCAAGTGGAGGCACATGGGTGTCATTTTCTTTCTTTGAAGAAAAATGTCGCTAGATGAAACGCTTTTCTGACAAAATTGTAGATTCTTTCCTTTAACTACAAAAAGAAGGGCAAAAGAAAACAAAAAAGGAGGTGGAGAAAAGGCATAAAACCCTAGAAGTATAAAAAGGAAAAGAAGGCGACCAAAAAGGGGATTCGATCATTCCATATTGGGACAAAGGTGCTCAGGAAGAGGAATTGTTGGAACAAACTTTCTTCTTTTTTTTCTCTTTTTCGTTTTTAACAATCATGAACATTAATGTTGTGTCATCCTCCTATGTGATGAGTATCTAATCAGCCACGAATAGATGGGATAAACATTAATTCACCACTTTTATGTTAAGCATATGTCATTTATCCTATTTTGTTTACTTGCCATCATTTTATTGACATTTTTCATTATTTTCGAAGCGTTTCATTTTTTATGATGCGGTAATGTTCTTTGGTTAACCTCATTCTTTTTTTTTATCTAAGAGGGTGTTTATATTTCTCAATAGTGATATTAAATCGAGACGTTGGACCATTACCGAGCTACGTCTAAGGGAAGTTGTGAGGTCAGATAATCTTACTTATTGCTTTTTGCTGATCGAGTTTTTGCCTCTATTGTTCAAACATTTTGAGTTTACTGACATCAATCTCCCTTCCCGAGAGGATAATTATATTTCTCAATCATAGTGTACAAACTGAGATGATGACGGTCATGGCTAAGTTGCGTCAAAAGAAGGATTGACGATTAGTAAGTAAGGCCAAAAGGTGAACTTGAAACATTATCAGATTGTCGCATTTATTTTGATTGCATTAGGTTTTGTTTATCTCTGTTCGAGAGGGACAATATCTACAACCATGAACCACCTCAAGTCGAGAGGTTAGCTGAGTTCCAATTTATGACAGAAGGGATACTAAGTTTGATCGTGAGGAGACATCGAGAGGTGGGCCTACATAGATGCTTAACATTTGGATAGTCTAGAAATTTTGAGAGCGTGATGGATGCATTTTGGGTGGTGTTTTTAGTCTTGTGAAATCTAGAGTCAGTAGGCACAATAGTGAAATGACTTTGGACAATGATTGTCGCGAGAGCAGAATCACTCATGAATTAAATCATGGGCTTCTACTTTTTTTTAATTTTCATTGATTCAAAAAATAATTTTCAAGCAATTCCTAATTAAGCTCTAGTATTAATTTCCACTAATTTCCATCCTGGTCGCATTTCTATGTTTTCGTCACATTTTCTTAATTAGCTTAAGAATTCATAAAAAATAGTCTAAATTTATTTACCATGATTTCTAATTCATTAGCATTTTACTTATTATTTCAACCAAAATTCTTAGGTTTAGGTTTTTTGTCGAATCAATTTCAATCTTGTGTGAGTCTTCTATTTTGTTTCCTTGAATTGAATCTCTAGTACTATAATTCCTTGAATTGAATCTCTAGTACTATAATGATGTCATGCGCTTGCAGTATCCACCTGTGTGATGAGGATTTTTAGATTTTTAAAACTGATTTGATTCTTTCTAACAGGTGAGGTCGCTTTAATAGGTGGGATCATTTTGTGCTTAAAAAAAAACTTAACCCTTATATTGTTTGATTTCCACTTGGGAACTTTATTATCTTACGATATTTTACATTTCTAACTCTTGCACAACATATTTCGAGTCAATATTATAGACAAATGAATGTTCACAATCACTCGCCTATTATATCCGTTATCTCAAACTTTATCTATTTTTTTGTAACGGGACAGTGCACTAACTAATTTATTTATTTATTTATCTTTTGGATATTTAAACAAGGATTAAGATGGAAAGAGGTGTCAATTTCAAATCATGAAAAAATCATAGACGAAAGAGAAAATATTATTTTTTAGTAATCATTTGTCAAATATTTGTTTAAAAAATCAGAATCAGATAATTTTGAAATAGTTTCATTTGCATGCCCTTATGGAAACGAAATTGAGAGATGGGATTAGAACAATTGGAATCATTTTTAAAATTTTCTTAATGTCTCCGTCTCCAACATCAACTAATTTTATTGGGATGTACGAAGGGAAAGCGACAATTAGGTCCTGAAAGATCTCATTCTACTCTGTTGATGCCACGCGTCTCGATCCACTATTCATAGATACATTACTTTATTTTCATGTATTAACGAGCACCTTTCGCTAGAATATTAAGCGCATGATTGATTTACTCATGAATCTGACGAAAAGTCATCAAATTTCATTATTTAAAAATATTAATTATCTTAATGATTCGTGAATCAACGATTGAGATGCGTTCAATTCAATATTCTCTTGAGTGAAAGGTGCTCTTAAAATATATTAATCCTATTTATTTATTGTTACAATAACATATCGTCCACACAAAATATAATGAACATAGTCTTTTCTTGAATAAGGCTAAACATTTTAATAAAACTATAAGATTTGGTTTATGTTAGACGAATTCAAAATATTTGTATTGAATGATCTATTAGAATTTTAAAAAATAAATAAATCAAGAATGTTTATGTAACAACCGACATAAATAGATAAAAAATAAGAAGAAGAAACCAATTCGAATAAAAAAAATGGTTTGCTGGGGAGATAAAACTTTAAATTTATCTTTGCAAAGAGAACATGACAAGGAATAAAGGTAATATCAAATTTAATTAAGAGTGATGGATGATTAAATAAAGTAAACCTCTTATAAGTTTTATCCTTCTCACCTCATGAAACCTTTCCCCATGCTGAATTTTCGGGAACGGTTGGCAATCATCAGAGAGGCCGACAGGTTTTGCTGCACAACAAGAAGAAAAAGAAACGATCCAATCCTTTCTCTCTCACGTATGCCTCTCGACGTTGAAATTCATAGGAAAATTGTTGATTGTTCTTAATTGAATTTCAAGAGGCCAGCCCAAGGAGAGAGAGAGCAGGCGCAGGAAGAATCGGGAGGATACAGCTGATAGATTTTTTCGACGAATCGAAGAACGGATTAATTGCGAACAGAGGTGGATGAATTGAAATCATCTTGCATACCCTTTGAATAGATTTGATTCTTCCCTAGTTGATTCTATAAAGGAAAAGATAAGAAGAAGAAGTTCTTGTTGATTGGTTGATTTCTTTGATTGTTTGATTAATTGCATACATGATTTATTTCCTGTTGTTATATTGCTGTTTGATTGCTTGCTAGGAGACAAAAACTAGTTTAGGATGTTATCGTGTTAGAGTTTTAAAGGAATTTTTGTATTTGAAATCAATCTAAACGCCGACTAGTCGATCGACCCTTGTTCTTTGTTAGCCATCGGTCGACCGATTTATCGATCCCACAATCGATTTCAGTATACATCGACCGATTTTTTTATGTTATGACCTGACTGGTCGACCGATCCTGAGCCTCACTAGTCGATCGGTCGTCCGTTCAATAGAACGAATCGACCGATCCGTTCATCCTAGAGTCAGATTTGTTAAATCCACCGGTTGACCGAACCGAGCAGATCGGTCGATTGACTCAAAGCCTATCGATCGACCGTTCTCCAAAACCGGTCGATCGACTTTCATGATCCCTTTTTATTATGTTTATCAACCATCTTTAAATCCTGATTTGAATCTTGCCTATGCTTATTTGATTTATTATAATAATGATTAAATTCATGCTACATGATTTGTCCACGATCCATTCATGATGCAAGATATGAATTCACAAGATGATTCACTCTACCACTGATCCTCCTCGTTTTCATGTCATGATTGAACAATGAATAACAAGATTTCAAAGTCATTAATAAGTTCAGATAGAAAATGAATAATTGGTTGTCAGTCCAAGTCAAGTGTCTCAAGATAAGGGTCGCTCCTTTAATCATGATTTGATCACCCATTGACCTGCACAAGGTTGTATCGTTTGCTCGACATATCCTAAGAACTAAAGGCACCTAAAGTTACCATGATTTCTAAATATTAACCAAGATTAAGAAGCATGTTTAAGTCAAGCCCAATTATCGTCATGATTTCTAAGTATACCATGATTTCAAGTTTACTAAGCATCATTTGATTCTTATGATTTTATGATATCATCTTATTCTTATTATGATCTATGATGTTATCATGTTAACCTTTTCACATTCAAGTTAAGCATGATTATTTACTTCTGATTATTCTATTCATGTTATGCATTGTATATCATGTGGTTCCCCATTAGATTGTAAAACTTACGAGAGAACCTCCTCTCATGTGTCTGATTTTCACAGGACCAGGTTAGTGACGAGGTGGAGTAGGCGTATGGTGACAAAGCTCTGGCGACAAGAAAGCACATGAACCACAGGGCTTATTAGATTCCTTATTAGATTTATTTTCTTTCCGCATTTATGGATTCATAATCTAGAACCTTATTTTATTCCTTAGAGATGATATAACCACTTTTAGACTTCCAAAATTAAAATTATTTTTTTTCTTTATTATTCTTTTTTCTGCTGACGTGTCTCGATTCTTGACTGAGATATGATCAACATGATGGTCAAAATCATAGTATGTCGTAGCATTTTCAAGGGTCGATTTAAAGGTGTTACAGCTTACTTATTGAAAATGCTTCTTTACTGCAACAGTAAATGTAATGAATAAATTTCAATTTATGATTCCAAAAAAAATAAAGAAGAAGAAAAGGAAAGTATTGTATCCTACATTTTATTTATTATAATTTACAATGGTGCAAAAGTTATATAGATGCGCGTTATTTCGAATGCAAGTTTCTTTTTTCTACTTAATCCTGGTATTTCAAACCTAATTCTTTTAAAGTGGCAACGGAATTTGACATCACTTTTTCATATCACAAAAACATGTGATTTTAATCAATCTCTACATGCGACTAGAAATATAAGTCATGCTGAGATTTGAGCAAGAGACGATTAGTTTGGGACGTCACGTGGACTCGTCCATGTCCAATACTAATAGCACTCGTGATAAATGGATGTACAATTTTCATTATATGTGTATGTGAGCCTTTTCGTTTATACTATTAATACATGGTATTAACTCAAACGAGACCTTCTAATTAAATCTTCTAATGCAGCATTTTTATTCCAATGCATTTGGAAACGGAATAATAGTTTCTCATAAATTCTCGATGAATAATTGAATTAATAGATTAATTTGAAATGTGTTTGGATGAAGTGAAACGTAACGATAAAGAATCAAGAAATTAATATGATGGATGAACTTGAGTTTTGAATTAAAAAATAATTATTATAATAATAATAAAATATAAAATTATTATTAATAAAAATAAAATTTAAAAATAAAAAATTTTAAAATATAGTATTCAAATATAAAAAATCATTTTTAAAAATTACTTATAATTAACAAAATATTAAAATTTTTAATAAAAAATAAGGAATAAATAATATTATATTAATCTTTTATTATAAACATTTTATATATAGTAAATAAATTATTTTATAAGATTAGGTGTGAATGAGAGAAAATAAGAAAAGAAAAGAAAAAAAGAAAAAGCAAATACAAAAAAAGACATGTCATGCCAAGAAAAAGAGGGCAACTGCTGTAGTGCTTAGATTCCACCATTGGTGCATTGAAATCGGGTCACCTGGGACTCCCATTCTAGTTTTTGATTCTACTAAAACTACGATTCTGTATATCGTATTTGATGAAACCGAAGGAATTAGAGTGCGATTCCACCTTAATTCCGTTGCCAAACTAGCCTTTGGGGCTAAAATGGCTCACGTACGTCTACCGATTTGCATGGATTTGTGATTCTACTTAACATTCATGGATCTTGTAATAAGATAATCGTCTCCGTTCCCGAAAAAAAGCAAAAAAAAAAAAAAAAGAAGAGAGAGAAGAGATAACTTGATCCATAAAATCAGGGGGAGGAGGAGGTGGAGTTACACAGCCTTCAAAGCGTTTGACTGAGAGGTAAATGTCGGTGGTCATATCAATCAGTAAATGGCTCTGGTCAATGACAGGGCTGAAATATATGCTCTCTATCTCTCTCTCTGCATCTGTGTTCCATATTACTTAATCATCTCTGTTTCCATATTTTTGTGGATTAAGCAAAGTGCACCCCTCTTCAAAAAGATAACCGTAATCAATCATCGCCACCAATCACCTTTTTAGCTGTAGAAACTTTTCTGCAGTTAGGAATTCTCTCACGTCGAACTGGTGATGCCCATGTTGCCAGTGCCACCCCATGGGTTGCCTTATTGCCATATGATTTCACACCTGACACAACATATAATAATTTTGGATAGGGTTGCCTTTATTTGATAGTTATTGAAGTTATTGATTGTTCTATTGATTCACTACATTAAATTTGAGCCCAAACATAACTAAATAGATCCATAAGGTTAAAAGTAAAAAAAAAATGAAAATTTGTCAATTGTATCGATTGTCATGGAGATTATGATACCAAAACTACAAATTTTTAAGCAAAAGATTCTACCAAACAAGTGTAATCTTTTTTAAAATAGTGTTGACCTGATGCATTATTAATGATTGAACATGAAAGTTCTTTAGTATATCCTTAACTAAAGAGCTTGCCTATGGCAATAAACATTAACGATGGACGGAGTCCAAGGCTACTCTTAATCAAATTATTGAATCTAAAATATGTAGTACAATGCATTGAACAATATTGAATTGCAAATATCAACATAATGTTGATGAAGTATCATTTTAATTATTGAATGATATTGATTATTTTTTATTGCCTCATTGATTATTGATATTAACATTAATTATTATTGACTTTTGACCATTGTCATTGATAAATTGTCTATGGATTATAGATCATTGTAATATATTATTTATTTTATTGGAATTTTATATTCATTAATAATCATTCTATCTATAGTTTTGTACTAGTCTATCTTTTTTTTATTAAAGCATTTGAAGTTTATAGCGTAAGAAAGCCAACGAAGTTACCTTATTATTCTTTTTCTTGGATGCTTCTTAAGGAAGTCAAGACAATTGCATAAATTATATCTGAATTTGCAAAAGGTCAAATATTAAAATGATACAAGACACTCACAAAAATTCACCAATTAATTTACTCGAGGAGCTGGAAATTTCTTAATGATCTTTGTGAGCATATTTTTTTAACAATTGCCAATGTGAATTGTATATGTGTAAGTCAATATTATGAACTAATGATGACATAACGCTGACAGCAGGGTTGTAGGTGTGAATATCACGCCTCTGTTTCAATTATTTATAAGTGAAGCTTGTAATGCAATATTGCACATTAGAATCCAACTATCCCCTTTTCTCATAAATTCATGCAGTGATATTTATCATACATATATTATTACACACTCAACCACCTAAGAAACTATGACCTAAATCTTTTATTAAGATGTGCCTCACATTTTTTTTTTTGCATTTCAATTATTGATTTTCAGATTTGATAATTTAAATCTATTGGAGTAAAAAAATATTCTACATATTCTGTATTCCTTTAGGGACCGTTTGGCAACGAGAACCAGACTTTCCATCAAGTTCTCGTAGTTCTAGTTGTGTTTGGATAGAGTGAAATTTGATGATGAGGAATAATGTAGTTGATGTGATAGGAAAAAGTAGATGTGATGAATTAATTTTTTTGGGTTTTAAAATAATAATTGATATTATAAATATAATATTGTTAGCAAATAAAAATAGAAGTAAAAATTTAAAAAAATTCGTTAAAAATAATTTATTTAAATTAAAAAAATCTCATTTTTAATAATTATATGTAGTAAAAAATTAATTTTTTTAATGAAATAATAAGTAAGAAATAATATTATAATAAATAATTTTTAGTTAATAAATAAATTATTTTATAACATATATGTGTGTGAGAGAGAATAAAGAAAGAAAAAAAAAGAATAATGAAATTGAAAAAAAAAAATCAACACGTGAAGTCAAAAAAAAAAAAATGGCGGCTGCTACAGTGCCTGTTTTGGTGAACCATAGCCCCGTTCGCTTGGATCCCCTGGCGATTGTTTGGCATTCGAGGTCGGTGGGCGGCAATGAGATGCGGAGGGTCATCGATCGGTCTGCGGACGGCGTGACTTGGTGCAGCTCCGAGGGGGGTTTAAGAGAGGGGAGGGCACTTTGACCGCCCGGAAAGGGCCAATGACGACTGCGCGGCGGCTGATTGCGGGTTCCCACATCCGGAACGAGTTCATTCTCATCAATGCCGACGACTTTGGCCGGGTAAGCGCGATAAGAATACCCTCTTTTTTTTTCTTTGTTCTTCTTAGGTGATGACTTTATGTTATGCGATATATAGGACCCTTTTTCTTATTCGAACAGCCATTTGGCCGCCTAAGCCAAATTAATCTTGTGATTTTGGTTAAAATTTGTGAGATGAAGAAATTGAAGCACCTGTTTTCTGTGAAAAATGTGAAATTTTGCTGTCTCAGTTCTTGTAATGTGAGTTTGATGGTAAACTCGGGTTTGGACTCAAATTTGGTAGAAAAATACCACATTTACGTGAGTTTGGGATGACTAATTGTTTTCTAGGTGTCCAGTCCATCACTTTTAATCTTTGTTAATAACCATATTTATCTTATTTCTCCCTACCAATGTTGTCTCAAAGCCCTATAACCTGGTGTTCGACAGCATGTAGTTTTTGTTCTGTATCACACTTATGCCTTGTCTAATTAGTGCTGCAGTGATATGCATGCGTCTGTATTTATTGGATGACTAGAGATTAGCCATAGTGCGTTTTATGTGTCACTTTTATATTCCAATTTGTGTTTTTCTGGGAACGTGCTTCTTATATTGCTGCTATATTGCAGCCAAATTTTGGCCACGAAACCAATGTCCAGATATGCCAGATATGCGGAGATGATATTGAGATATTGGAGGAGGAAAAATGAGCCTTTTGTCGCCTGCAACGAGTGTGCCTTCCCTGTTTGCAGGACTTGCTATGAGTATGAACGAAGGGAGGGGACACAGGCCTGTCCCCGGTGCAAGACTAGATACAAACGCCACAAAGGTATATATCTTGGCACCATTGATTCTGGAGGATATCATAAAATTTGTTTGGAAGTATGCTACTATCCATTATTCTATCGATTTTTTTTCCAGGGAGTCCTAGAGTTCCTGGTGATGAGGAAGAAGATGGTGATGACGATATTGAGAAAGAATTTAAATATTTAACTTTATCGCATCACCATGGGGAGTTTGGTGCTGGGGAGAACTCAACCAATGAGGATACTGCTTATCCTGAAGAGTCCTATAACAGCATTAATATCCCACTTCTGACTAATGGCGAAGAGGTAAGCTTTTCATATGCTATCCCCAGTGTGTATGGATAGACATATCTTGAAGCTGGACTAATTTATTTTTCTTCACTAAGTTGATGGAATTTCATCTGATCACCATGCTCTTATACCTCATGCTAGCTTTGATGTTCCACCCATATATGGATCCGCTTCAGTATCATCCAAATCTGGTGTGTTAGTCATTTCTTTCTTTTTTTGGATAGAAACACTTTATTCAGATTTGAAAGTTAAAGTTACATCAACGTCATGTATACGATGTTTCCCAAATAGTTACTCTCCAGCACACATATTTGTCAGTGGTTTCTTCTTGGAGAGTTTATGCATTCTATGTTCAATTAACTGCTATCTGCATTTGCCAATGAAATTCTGATTTATTATTTTCATGATCAACCTTTTGCATTGCAATCTAGACCTATCAATCCTGACAAGAATCTATCAATTTATGGCTATGGAACTGTTGCATGGAAAGATCGGATCGATGATTGGAAGAAAAGACAATTAATCAAGATGCAAAATATTGCACTTGAGGGTGGTGATAGTGGTGATCCCAATGGATATGGATCAGATAATCCTGATTTGCCTGTGTAAGTGATATTCATATTCTATTTTGAATATCTTTGCTAGTTCAGTTTCTATTGTGGTTTTTATTACATTAATTGACATATATTTCTTTTATATTTTTCTGGATATATTCATAGGCCATATCTTCGAAAAAACTTAACTTGTATGACAATATTTTTTGAATAAAAACTTGTATAACATGACTCATGAATAACTCAGGGGAACCGTGTTTAGTACTTCCTGTAATGTCATGCTGTGTATTTTCTAGTTAACTTCTGTCTCGAGACATGACATAGGTGTGTTTTTTGGAAGAAAATAAGTTGATGGAGAAAACTTTCCAAGGGACACAACTTCTTTTCTGTGTTTCATTTGCTTATTTATCACCATTAGGGGATGGGGGGGGGGGGGGGGGGGGGGGGCTGCCCCACCTCCTTGATTGCTTCTGGGCAGAAGAGGGGATAGCTCCTTCATGGCTCTGTGCCCCAAAAGAAAGGTTGAGGGGACTCCCCCCAACTATGCTCCTCTTTGGTCATCATTGTAGAAGAAAGAGGTGAGATGACAACTGTAATGTCCCCAAAAATATCTTCATGCTACAAAACAATTAAGCACTTATGAATAGTCGCTATTTAAACATTGTACTTTGACTTTGATTACGATGACAACTATAAATAAAATGATTAAACTTCAATATGTGTGAAGTTGTATTAGGTCCCGACAGCCAGCGTAAAATCCTGTCGAATCTTATGAACATGGATTAACGAATATATTGAGCGGAATGGCATCGTATGATCCATGTAGTCGACCCCACCTAGTGGGATAAGGCTTTGTTGTTGTTGTTGTATGTGTGAAGTTGTATTACATCATTCTTCAAAATAACTAAACCAATAACTATTAAAGTTCAACTATAAAAAGAAAGTAAAAAGAAATGTTGACTTGTGCAAATTGTGCTCTATCACGATCCTCTGCCATGTACGTCACCATCCTTATTTAGTAAGGTCAGCTGTAGGATCCAAATGCAGGGCAAACAATTCTCACATGAGATTTTACTTTCAATATGCAAGTCCATAAATAATGAACATAAAATTCACAGTAAAATAAATCATTCATAATTATTATTTGATAATCACAAGTAACTTTCAATGATATAAAATAATGAAGTTCAATGATCAACATTAATGAAATCAATGCAATAACATTAGTGTATGATAATTAATACGAACGACGATCAATAATAAATGTCAATGCAATAACAATTTATTCACTAGCCAATACGATATTTTGCTTTACTTTAGCCATTCAATACTTTGCTTTACTTTATTATGATTCAATACGTTGTATTATGTATTTTATATATACCTTAATTAGAGGTATCTTTTAACTTTATCTAATGTTAATATTTGTTGTCCTAAGAAGAGCTCTTTATTTATATTATGATATGTCAAGATATTTTCATGTCCAATGGTCAATGGTGGATTAAGACATGATAAGTGTTCTTTTTTAAGGAAAGTGAGTGTCTTTCTATTCATAGTGAGTGTCTTTCATCTCATAAGACGATTCAATTTGTAGGGTGAGTGTCTTTCAACTCATAGGGTGTCTTTCAATTCATAACAAATAGCAAGTGATAACAACCGATAGACTTTCCAATCCATGACTTTTGATTTTTATTTGATTAGCTTCTTTAACTATGTTTGGACTCAAATTAATATAATCAACAGTAGATTGCGCAAAAGGGTCAATAATCATCAATCACAAGATATCGGGTATATGTGAACAATCAAACTCGGACCGGATTGCGAGATGTTACAAAAAGAGGGAGAGAGAGATTGCACAAGCATAGAAGAACACACGAGATTTGCGAGGTTTACCCTAAATTGGACTGTCTTTGGACAGCGGTGGCTCTCTTTGTTATGCAATATTGATGATTACAAGAATACGAAATAACCTAGCGAAGACCCCGTATAGGATAGGCGGCTTCGCCGCTCCCATTGCTAAAACGCTTGACTAACATAGGGGCTCATCTAGGGTTATAACTGGTTCAGATTCAAGGCATTATCAACATGAGAGAACATGGGCTAAGAGAGAGTTTACTCAGGTCGATTTCTAGTTTCAATGCAATGGGAAAGGGAATGATAAACTCAAGTCAGGTTGGGAAAAACCCGAACCGGCATCAATCGCACTCGAGCGAGGTTAGTGTCGAACGTCAGATCCTACTTGGACTCAAGCTGAGTTCTCTCGGCCCTGAGTGGGTTTTGTCTGTACTCAGGTCTGATGGCAAGGAACCCGGGCCAGGTTCTACCTATTTTCGGACATGCGAATTTCATTTCAAGTTGAAAACCTTTCGGAACTTTGTGCGATTATTGCAATGACTTCGAAATGATTCTAAGACTGAATAGCTCGAAGAAGGAGATATAATTTTGCCTATCATGAAGTTTATATTCATGGATCATAAAAAAAAATATACCTTTGCTTTAAACCAATTGATTTCCTTCTTGTAATCCTCCTTTGGTCTTTCAATGTACCCGTGAACCTCTGGATGTATGCACAAGGGAGATTGTAAGTAGAAAAAACTTTGGTTTGGATGTTATTTAAGGGCTAATATTTTACGAATCAAGTTCCAATCTCATTAGAAGTCCTAGTTACTATCTAATACTACCACTTCTCGTGTAAGACTCTTCGATGAAGAATATGGTAGGACATCTAACTATGTGAAGTAGTTCGTATCTAATACTTTGTTTTGGGTGTTATTTAAGGGCTAATATTTTACGAATCAAGTTCCAATCTCATTAGAACTCCTAGTTCCTATCTAATACTCTACCACTTCTCGTGTAAGACTCCTCAATGAAGAATACGGTAAGACGTCTAACTATGTGAAGTACCTCTGATGTCATCATTTTCATCTTGGAGGCATCTACTCTCGCATTCGCTATAACACATTAGAAAACAATGTATATCAATAAGGTTTGGAGGACTTACATTACTTTGAATGACATGGTGGTTGCTCGTGTTGTTTTGCGCATGAACCTTTATCTATTTTAAGACATCAAGAGAGATTTAACCTTTGACATCTGCTCATTGGTTGTCACCAATATTGTCAAACTCGTGAGATAGAAAGGGGGGATGAGTGCTTGTCGGGAGTTATAAGAAATTTCGCATGGCCCTGCGCAAGGATGACACACACAAATTGAGAAATGGTCTAAATTCTCCCTCTCAAAAAAAAGAAGAAGAAAGTTAAAAAACATGGTATGATTGGCAGCGATAGTGCATCTCCACCAATCTTATGGGCCAGTGTGGAATCAAACACGAAATTCAAAGTAAACGTGTAAAATCATTTGATTTTATGTTCTGAAATGCAATTTTGACAACTTTGGCTGTCACCACTGTAGGAAGGGGAAGAGGGCAACTCGCTTCTCCTTGATTGTACCAGGAGAAAAGGGGGGAGGGGCTGTTCTCTCCCCCTTGGTCATCCACCAAGGTCAGGAGGAGGCAGCCTCCCTCTCCTCTTCCTCAGAGACATCACGGAATGAGAGAAGACCCTTCACTCTTTTGATGTTGATGGTGAAGAAGGGGAGGCTTGTGACATGAGGTTGCAAAAGGGGAAAATATTTTCCCCAAAAGACTGCATAGTTTTTTCCTGTCAACTGGAAAATATAATATTATTTTTTCCAGTTGAGCAGATTCTTGAGTGCCGAACAACATAAAATGGGGAACCGCTAAGCAAAGACAACCGAAGTGTGAAATGTTGTTATCTTTTCTCATTGATGTATATGACACTATGACAGTATGACTATGCACGTGGCACACCTACAGATCTAGGTACCTTTATGCTGCTCCATTGGCCTACTTCTTGGCTACATTGATGCAACACAATAGCACCATATTTGAGAGTGAGTGGGTCTTCGTGGATAACATTGTATTTCATGGCTTCTCGAAAATGAAACATTTGTCATGCTAAGGGTTTGTGAGTGCATTTGTAAACATATGAGGATGTTTCAGTTCTTTTGCCTCACTTGTCACTATATAGATTGTATCATGAATTCTATCAGTTGAGTTGGATGGCTGACATCTTGCTAGTTATCCTTTCAACTCTCAAAGAAAGTACAGAAAAAAAGAGCAAAAAAGCATATGATTCATGATCACTTTTCCTTGGAAGTGATGCTATGCATGAGCAATCTCCACACAGTGAGATGAAAGATAAATTTCTATTGAGGACTGGCGAATGCGTGGTTTTCTATATGCGGACTGGTGGTTTCTGTTTTCTTTCACTCCTTTCCCTTGTGTCACCTTCCACCTATTTTCCTCTGTCTTCATCGTTTTCCTCTTTTCTTCACCTTTATGTTTTTCAAGTATGGTCTTCTCCTTCTAGAACAGTGTAGAAAAGGTCTGTCAACATGCTAGATAATATCACACTGCTTGCATTTCCAGCTGATTATTCTGTAAATTTATGCTGACATGCATGATAAAAATCAATGAGGTTAGAAACCAGTTTTTTTTTCCTGTATTTCCAAATATTTGCTGTTAAAACTTGGTTGTTGACGGTATCTTTTGCTTCATATTTCACGACTTTACTAAAATGCAGCACTTCAATGAATTTTAGTGTGTGACATAATTCTGAATTAATTATAAATCCGTATTCATGTTACCCCGCCTTGGCCCCTCTTATTTTTTTTTGTTTTGTATATGTCTGAATGTCCCGATGTGAGAATCCCTGTAACACTTGGGAGAGGCGCAAACACAATGCACTCTGTGATACGAATTGTATGAAATGACTTTAAAATATGGATTAAAATTGCAAGTCCTCATAATTATTCTAGAAATAATAGTGGAAATATCATGTATCAAAACCAAACAGAGATATAGACTCAATTCAGAGGCAAGAGCAAAAAAGAACAAGTGGAGGTATTTGAACACATAGGGGTATGTAAATAGCCCCTAGGTAAAGACTTCTATTCACTTGAACAAGTTTTAAAATTTATACACCTAGATACACAACTTCAGCTCCAAATATACAATTTTCATTATACTACTTTAGGGGTCAAATCCACAGAGAGAATACAACAACAACAACAACAACAACAAAGCCTTATCCCACTAGGTGGGGTCGGCTACATGGATCATACGACGCCATTCCGCTCTATTAGTAACCAAACCTTTCGGTATATTATTCACCAATAGATCTTATTCGTTGATCCATGTTCATAAGATTCGACAGGATTTTATGCTGGCTGTCGGGGCCTAACACAACCCTCCTCCTTTATCCGGGCTTGGGACCGGCTATAAAATATAGGCGGAGTTAAATCCACAGAGAGAATGAATTGCAAAAATTAGACTAACTTTTCATTAAACATAATCGATTTACAATTTTGAGTTTCTAACTTCTACAAGAAGTGAAAGCTAAATTGAAAAAAAATATTTTATCAATTCTAAAAATTGACATAAACTAAAAGAAATGAAGCAAAAATAATTCGAGGTTGTCTAAGTGGGAAATGCATTCCGAAAGACTTTATATCACATATTCAATCAAAACCATAAAAGTTGGCTAGAATAATTCAGATATTGTTAAGCCTACTCTCCTATGTCATATCTTTTCAAGTCCCTTTCACTTGCGTGAACACTTGAGATCCTAAGCACATAAAACAAAATTAACACTTGTAGGCCAAGATTTATTCAAACTCCTCTCACTCTCGTGACTTGGGGCTTGAGATTCTAATTTGAATAAAATTAATCAACAAAGACTATAACAACCTTCTCTTGAAGTGTTGAAATACCCTCAAATTTGGCTTGCTTAATATCCAGTTATCCACACAATAGTAGTTTGCCAGCTACTCCTAGTTGATTAATCAGTTGGAGTAGCTCCTGTTGATCGACAATCCGGCAGTAATATCACAAGCAAACTGTTCCCGGAAACCTTGCTCACCTCTTAGTTCACTGTAGCACCAAAGATTATCAACACCCTTACCTCCCAAAAAAAGAAAAAATCAACACCCTCTTGGTTAGCTGTTGTAGCGGGAAACAAACACCCAAAATCAGACATGTGAAGATTCAAGAGAAAGAACTACCACTCATTTTAAAGTCAATAGTGCAATCCAATCATCAATGTAAAACTGATTAGAGCAAAATCAAATGATCATTAAAAGATACGGGTGTGTGTTTTTCCCCTCTGATAATTTTGTTATTAATCAGTTGGAGTAGCTCCTCTCGATTGACAATCCGGCAGGAATATCACAAGCAAACTGTTCCTCAAAACCTTGCTCACCTCTCAGTTCACTGTAGCGCCAAAGATAATATCAACACCCTTATTTAAAAAAAAAAATCAACACCCTCTGTTAGCTGTTGTAGCGGGGAACAAACACCCCAAAATCAGACATGTCAAGATTCAAGAGGAAGGACTACCACTCATTTTAAAGTCAATAGTGTAATCCAATCATCAACGTAAAACCAATTAGAGCAAAACCAAATGATCATTAAAAGATGTGAGTTCACAAAACGCGATGATAGAAAAGTATATATGTATGTGTTTGTATATATATGAAGTTTTCCCCTCCAATAATTTTGTTAGTTGAAAGTTTTGTAATTTTAACTCCGCCTATGTTCTATAGCCGGTCCCAAGCCCGGATAAAGGAGGAGGATTGTGTTAGGCCCCGACAGCCAGCGTAAAACCCTGTCGAATCTCATGAACATGGATCAACGAATATAGGAATGACGTCGTATGATCCATGGAAACATATTTGGGGAGCAACAGGGTGACATTGGAAATGTTGGCATCGATCTCTTCTTTGATATGAACTCCGCCTATGTTCTATAGCCGGTCCCAAGCCCGGATAAAGGAGGAGGGTTGTGTTAGGCCCCGACAGCCAACGTAAAACCCTATCGAATCTCATGAACATGGATCAACGAATATAGGAGTGGCGTCGTATGATCCATGTAGCCGACCCCACTTAGTGGGATAAGGCTTTGTTGTTGTTGTTGTTGAAAGTTTTGTAATTTTCATCTATCTACTTTAACTGCACATATTGTCAAGTGTCATCTTTCTTGAGTTATTTTACCATCAAACTCTCATATTAAACTATATGTTATTTTAAATATGCTTATCATATCTAATTATGTGCTTCCAACTCTTTTGAATTTTAGGTCAGACGAAAGCAGACAACCATTGTCTCGGAAGCTTCCTATTGCTTCTAGCAAGATAAACCCATATAGAATAATAATCTTGCTTAGGCTTGTCATTCTTGGTTTCTTTTTCCATTATAGACTTCTTAACCCAGTACAAGATGCTTATGGACTTTGGTTGACGTCAGTTATATGTGAAATATGGTTTGCTGTTTCTTGGATATTAGATCAATTCCCAAAATGGTACCCTATAGAGCGGGAGACCTACTTGGACCGTCTTTCTTTGAGTTAAGTAAATATCTATTGTCTCACTTTTATTTGACCTCTTTGCATAAACTTGTGATCTATTTTTTTCTTCAGATATGAGAAAGAGGGGAAACCATCTGAGTTATCCTGTATCGATATCTTTGTTAGTACAGTTGATCCAGCGAAAGAACCTCCACTTATCACAGTTAACACTGTTTTGTCCATTCTTGCTGTGGACTATCCTGTTGATAAAATTTCATGCTATGTTTCTGATGATGGCGCCGCCATGCTTACATTTGAAGCACTTTCACAAACCTCTCAGTTTGCCAAGAAGTGGGTTCCATTCTGTAAAAAGTTCAATATTGAGCCTTGAGCCCCTGAATGGTATTTCGCTCAGAAAATTGATTATCTGAAGGATAAAGTTCATCCAGGTTTTGTGAGGGAGCGTCGAGCCATGAAGGTCTGTATCATAATAAACGTGTCTTAACTATTCTATGTCTCATTAAAAAGAAAGGGTTTCAGAAACTGTAGCACATTTATAATTTGAAATCTTTTGTATAACTAAATTTCATGTAGCTTTTCTGGTGATCGTGGTTCGTCCACACTTGCAGTAAAGTATCATTAGGGTTTTTATTATATCACTGCTTACTTATA
Organism: Pontederia crassipes; assembly: GCA_030549335.1. NCBI lineage: Eukaryota > Viridiplantae > Streptophyta > Magnoliopsida > Commelinales > Pontederiaceae > Pontederia > Pontederia crassipes. Next base: position 48,222,871 of record CM060190.1, read on the forward strand.
AATGCTAGCATAATCTTGACCCTGTGAACTTATCTTTTCTAATTTCTGAGTGCAGAGGGAATATGAAGAATTTAAGGTTTCTATTAATAGACTAGTTTCGGTAATGCAAAAAACTCCTGAAGAAGGTTGGACAATGGAGGATGGAACTCTCTGGCCTGGAAATAATGTTCGAGACCATCCAGGAATGATTCAGGTGATGCTCACACTTCTTTTTTCTGAGAAGAAAACAACACAGGGTATTATTCCTCCAAAATTTCATTCATTGAAGGGTCAAAAGATCATATTTACAGTGTTTTGTAAGGGCAACATCTTGATCATTTACAAACAACCATTCACAATATAGTGATCTAGAATGTTCCACAATGTTTTCCACGTAGCATTGGATCCCTTGGAAATCTGACACTGAAGCTTTTTATTTTCTGTTAGTTATTTAATGAAAGTTGATATTTTAATTATTAGGTATGTAACTTTTTAATTAGTTATAAGTGTTATGATTAAAAGTAGATTAATCAAGGGTGGAGATTGATTATTAGTTTTAAACACTTGCAACCCTAGTATTTAAGACTAGAAACAGAGTTTTCAGCCATCATCTTCTATCTTTTATCAATATTACCATTTTTTGTGATTTTATAATAAGCTCTCATTGTTCCGCTATTAATGCTTCCAATCTTCGAGTTTGACTTCTCGTTATTCTTGTTGGTTCTCTTCTTCTTACATCAAATTGGTATCAGAGCAAAAGATCCTACAAAATAGTAGAGTTTTCTTTGTTTTTGAACCATGGTTGAACGTGTTAGAGGAAGAGGTAACCTTGGGCAGCAAATAGAGATTCGATGAATGATTGGAGATTTGTCGTGAAATGTTCAAGCCTTACAATGATGGGAACTTGTGGCAGCCCATATGGTGATTTTGGAGGGTGGCCACAGTCTCATAGACATACCAAAAAGTTAATATGGGGGATGATACCGATCAAGGGTATTTTGATAATCCCTTTCATCAAGCTGGAGCCTATGCAAATCCGGTGTGAGGTCGATTGGAGAATTGGTTGATTCATGTATTAGATCTGAACGATGGTGGAACTAAGATTGAAGTTGTTGTTTTTCATGGAAAGATGCATGTTGAAGATTATTTAGATTGGGAAATAAGTTTGGAAAATTATTTTAAATGGAAACCTATGGGAAAAAATGGAGAAGTGCTATTCGTGAAGCTGAAATTAAAGGGCAAAGCACTTCAGTGGTGAAGGATAGTTGAAGAGCAACGTGAACAACAAGAGAAATTGAAAATTTGCATTTGGAAACACATGAAGACCAAGCTACGTAAACAATTTTTACTCGTCGATTACACTATGGATTTATATGAGAAGTTTCATTCTTTAAAACAATGACGTATAAATGTTGAATAGTATACTTTAGAGTTTTACAATTTATCAATTCGTGCCTATTGCATAGCAAAAAAGAATCTTGATCTTTCTCTGAGTTGATCTTAGGCTTTCGCGTATGAACTGGGACGATATAGATTTCCTCGACCGGACGAGGGAAATTGAATGAGCTACCCTTACCTATATTTGAATAAAAAAAACAAAAGTCATCTTTCATATGATGGGAGTTGCCAGAGTATTAGGCGCTGCTCTGCTATGCGCTATTCAAACTAATTAACAAGTAGTTGCTTCTTATTTTCTCGAGCTTAATCAATCTATTAGAGGTGAGATGCCTATTTCTTGTGTGTGCTCTTGAAGATGCTCGATAACAAATTTTATTGGCTAAAAAATGAGTGTGGCAATATGGAGCACATAGATCTTTAGTTGGACTCTCAGAAGGCATTATCCAATAGGATCCTAGAGCTGCTCAAAATAGGAAAAATAACTCATTTGCATAGGGAATTGGTCAAGGAATTCATACAAATAAACTAAAAGTGAAAATTTAATTAATTTCTCACGACATGGTAAGGGTAAAGTTGTAACGTGTTATGGTGGACAATATAATTTTGCCTCTATGGTTTTTAAAGGAAATAACAACACGTAAGTTCTTTGTTTCACTTGTGGTGAAAAAATTCATGATTCTTATGCTTGTCCAGAGCGGGGAGTTAATTTAATCTAGCAAAGCTGCAAGATGAAAAATAAGAAGAGTCAGGGCCAATTTATGATCAGTAAGTGGATGAACATGAAGAAATAGATATTCTCCTTGTTCAAGGAGAATCACTGGTTCAGGGTGTCTTAATTGCTACATTAAAAGAAGAAGAAGATTGGAAAAGGCACAACATTTTCAGAATGTGTTCTTTGAAGTGGGAAGGTATGCGATCTAGTTATAAATGGTGGTAGTTTGGAGAATGTCATTTCTAAGGATGTAGTACTGTACAAGTGATTAGGCAAGCTTTTCAACTCCCACGACCCGCTCCACACCTCGCCTCCGGCAAACCCTGCCGGCGGCGCTACTTTACGCCTCCGGCAAGTCACCACCGCGGCACCGCCAGCAGGAATCCCTAGCAACCCGCTCCACACGCCGATGCCCTAGCGACAAGTGAGCCTGGACCCGTTCCCGATGCCCTAGCGACCCGCTCCACACCCCCCACCCCCCCTTCGCCAAACCCTGCCAGTGGCGTCACTTTCCGCCTCCGACGACTCCCGCCGGCGGTGCCACCGTCACCACCGCCAACAGGACCTGCTAATTTGATCCCTAGCGACCCGCCCCACCCCCCCCTCCGGCATACCCTACAGGCGGCGCCACTTTCTGCCTCCGGTGACCATCATCACCACCGCGACCATGATGCGTCGCCGCCCGCTGCACCTGGTCGAAGGTTGGACCACCTTTACTCGAGCCCACGAAATCGCCTGCACCGCCGACCGTCTTCTCACTGCTTCAGGTGCCTGGAAGGCGGACACTTCGCGAGAGACTGCCCTGGCCCTTTCCGATGCCTCCGGTGTAAGGGTGAGGGCCACCGGCAGTCGCTCTGCTCCCAACCACCGCTGAGGCGAACAGTCCCCGGACCTTCACACTCCCCCCCCCTGCGATCAATGCTGTGGTGACTCCCACCATAATGCTTCCATGGACGCCGGAGATCCAAAGAGGTGTAGACATCCTCACTGTGTCATTGGCGAGATCAGCGTCGTCCCCCCCCCGAGTCGGCGGCTTTTCGTTTGGCTGTTATCGTTGGAGTTGGCGCTTCACCTCCTTTTCACCTGAGCCGAATCTCCTCGTCCATATGGCTGCTCATCCCCGGGTCTGTGCAGCAGCGCAACCATCTGCCAGCGACTCAAACTGCTGTGTCGTTAGGCACCATAGTCCGATGGCATCACTAGAAAGCAGACAATGGAGCGCCACAAGGGATCCGCCGGTCAGTGCACATTCAGGGGTTACCTCTCCATCTCAAGCGGCTGGAGATCGCACAGACAGTGGCGCAACAACTGGGGAACCCCATCTCCATCGCCCTCCCAGTTCTTGGCTCGTCGGATCTGTTTGTCACCTCCGTCGATGTTGACCTGCGCCCTGGAACCAGCATCCCGTTGTCGGGTTCTCAGTGTGGGCGTCGATAGCATCCTCATCCAGGTACGGTACTCCGAGGGGTCTGCATCATGGGCGGAGGTGCTCGTGTCACGGGGCGTTTTTCCGTGACACGAAGCGTAAAGTCTCGCGGCACCAATGCCACTCAACTTATAGCCCTCAGCCGCTCAGCGCCGAAACCATGGAACACATGCAGCCGCCCCGCACTGCGTAATATTACGGAGTACCAAGTTATTCGCCCTTAGGGCATTTTTTTTTGTAAGGCCGTCCTTATGAATGGCCAAGTAGGTGACATTCCCGTAGGATACGTCTTTTGCATCTTCAATATGTAATAAGACTCCTATACCTACGGTACACTGGGAGGAGTTCACTAGTGGCTTCCGGGGCCCAATTGTATGTTATGTTTCATCATATTTAATACAAGTAAGCTTTCCTTTAATTCTAGTGTTATGACCTTGAGCGTGGGGTGACAACCCACATCGGTGTCCCTTCGTGGCATCTCGTGATACCTCGGCTGCCCCTTCGGACTTTAAGCGTCCAAGCGCCTGCATTGGTGCCGCAACGCGCTAATGCCACGGTCCCATGACGAGTAGTCCAACACTCTAGTCATGTCCGTGATTGAATGCATATAAGAGCGACTCTCGGCATAGTCATCTCGAACATAAAACTTCCACTGCAAACTCAAAACAAGCTTGGCTAGGTGCCTATCTGCCTAATCCCCGCACGTGGTCTAGTGTCCGAGAATGACCCCGCGACACTCGCCGGTCATCTGCCATGGTCGCCTCGGTCGTCTGCTGTCTGGTCTCGCCGGACAGCTTACCGACCTTGCTTTAAATCCTCTTCCCATCACCACTGATCCAACACATAATCACCTCCACCACTGAAAACTGTTGGCAATCCTCCAGCGACCAGCCACCTCCACCTCGCCTGCAACGGGGCCGCCACAGCACCAACCATGCGCCTTCAGGACTGCTGTCATGCGCTGCGGGTTCCGGCCACGTAGGCGACCAGACACCCTCGGAGCTGCATCAGACCCTCCCATCCCGCTCTCAGCAAATTTCCCCCCACTCCGCCGACTTTGACTAGACACTTTCAGTCTCGCCGCACGTACGCTTCTCACCGCCCGTGCTCACCGACATCCCGGTGGTCATCCCTCTATTGGCCACACCCACCGGCGATGCTCTCACAGCTTTCTGCTACCAGCGCCGTCCGCCTGCTCAGCAAGTTACGCCATCACTGCCAGTAGGGCAGCAGTCACCATCTCCGCACCCCAGCAGCCTGCGGGAGGCGCATCACAGACCGGGCCAGTTTCGCTGGACGCCGACGTCAGCGTTGATGGGGATCACGGGGCGAATGAAGAGTCTGGCTTTGCTGCGGAATCTACCAGCTTCCGCCATACCCACCGGCGGGCACTTGCAAAAGGTGTGGCTTTACACCGGCTCCCTACAGCACATGCTCACCCATCCTAGGAGCAGCCATAGGAAACCGCGGCCATTGGAGGGACAGCAGCCGCCCACGCAGTTGTCATCGCTATTGCCGCCAGCGAGACATCATCCGTCCACGCAATCGTCGCTGCCACCGCCCCAGCAGCCTGTGACAGGGGGTGCACTGCTGACCGCACCGGACTCACTGGATAAAGAGGACAAGAATCATGGGGTGCATCTCCTTGCCAGGTGGTCAGATGAGGAGGTTCGCCTAGTTGCGGAGGCTGCCGGCCTCCGCCACACATGTCGGTGGCCACGGGCAAAAGGAGTGGCCTCCCAACAAGGCGATGGCAATCACATGGAAGGCGATGGATGAATGGACGACGGATGTGTTCCCCCGTTGAATCCGAGCACCCGAAGACTGTTTCACTGGAAGACGGTTTCATAGTTGGCATGGAGGTGTACGACAATCACTCCAAGGTCTAACACAACAGATATCGAGGTGGAGGACGCCATTGGAGACTTTTTGGCCAGTGCCCGGGCCATTTTGGCATCAGTGCAGCCGACTTACTTTTGGGTGAGGAGAGACACCGATTTACTTGTGGGTGGGGAGAGATGCTTGGTTGATTTTTTTTGTACTCAGCATCTTCTTTTTGGGATCCGGGCCTTGGCTTGACGAGATATTTTCTTTTTGTCGCTGCTCTCCCTTGGAGAGCCTACACTTGTACTGATTACTTTCATTCCAGAGTTATATATATTTGGATGACACCCACACTTCTGGTGGTCATCCTTTTTCTCCTCAAAAAGAAAAAAAAAGAGACGCTAGAGTTGACTATTGAAAAACATTCACATCCATACAAAATTAGTTGGCTTAAGAAACGCAATGAAATCTAGCACATATCGATGTTTGATGCAATTTACTATGGGAGGTAATCTACAAGATGAATTTTTATGTGATGTTGGACATGTCCTTGTGGGAAGACTTTGGTTGTATGATCATGACATGGAGCATCGCACAAAATCAAACATTTATTCTTTTCACTAATAGAGGAGTATGCAAAACATGTTGGTTAATAAAAAAATTGCAAGATTCGCTCTAAAAAAACTACAAGGTTAATGGATTTTATATGCTCTCTGCTTGAGAGCTCTCTCTTGTACATGATGTTTTCTTCTTGATGATATATATACATGGATGACAACCAAACTGGTGGTCATCCTTTCCCTTCTAAAAAAAATGGCTTTTATATGCTGAGAAGTTTAATGTAAAGTGTCGAGAAGCTGAAATTGTTGGAGATAATTACAATAGAAAAATGTCTCACCGAAGTTCAAGATAGTTTGAAAATTTTTCATATTTGGCTAATGATATCTTCTTTCGAGGCCACAACAACAACAACAACAACAAAGCCTTATCCCACTAGGTGGGGTCGGCTATCTTCTTTCGAGGCCACATTAAAAAGAATTGATGAGGTAAAAGCTGTCTTGAAATCAAATAATGAAACTTATGCCAATGCAGCCAATCAACATCTACATATTAGAAATTTTGAGGAAGAAGACTTGATCCTTATACACTTGAGGCAAGAGAGGTTTCCTAAGAGCACTCATCATAAATTCAAGTCAAGGAAGTTTGGGCCTTGCATGGTGCTAAAGAAAATAAGTTCAAATAGTTATTTAATTAAATTTTCATCAAATTTGCAAATCAATCCCATCTTCAATGTCTCAAATTTGTATGCGTTTGAGGGCTTTTATATGGACATTGATGAAGCTTCAAATCAATTTGATCAGCATTTCAAAGTTCTATTGATGTTATTGAAGATGTTTTGGATGTCAAAAAAGTCAATCCTCGTAGGGGTAATAGTTATATAAGTTTTTTGGTTAAATGGTTAAGTAAATATGCTACTAAAAAGCACTTGGATTAATGAAGATGAGTTCAAGAAAATTGATATCGAGATGTACGCTGATGAGCTTTTTATTTTCTATTAGTTATTCAATTAAATTTGGTGTTTTAGCTATTAGTCGTCAATGTGATAGGCATGTGACTTTTTAATTATTTATAAGGGTCATGATTAAAAATAGGTTAAGGATGGATATTGATTATTAATTTTAAACTCTTGTAACCTTAGTATTTAAGACTGCAAATGGAGTTTTCAGCCGTCATCTTCTATCTTTTATCAATATTACAATTTTTTATGATTTTCTCATAAATGCTAATTGTTTCTTTATCACTCCTTTCAATCTTCTAACCTGATTTCTCGTTATTCTTGCTGATTTTCTCTTCTTACTGCATCGAAACCACAGGATTTACTATTTTATGCATTTATTTTTAATATTAGAAGCTCACATTTGTAACAGTGCCACGTAGCTACTTTATGCACTTCTTGTTGAATTTAGATCCTTTCAACTGAAATCCAAGTTTTGCTGCAAGTATGGATTGGAAAAATAATTACTAGGAAAAACTGTATCCTTCTTCAATCAAACTAAGGTCGGACAAGTATCGCACCGTGTAAATTGTTAATAGCAGTATGCAAATTTCATCTGTTTCACAAGAAAGAACAAGCTTCAGTTCAATGTAAATTTCTTAATCAATTTATAAAAAATGCTTTGGTACTATGCAAATTCCTTATCAATTTCTCAGTTTTAATAGTTGGATAGTAGCTTCGGAATTGATTTATACGATTAGATACAATTTGGAGTCTAAAATATATATGCTTAAGTTACACCTCTGAACTAGCATACAAAACTTTGCTCATTATGATATGTACATATGTAACTTCTATTGCAATATGCAAATAAATCATGCACACAATTTTGTTCTGCTCCGATTGGGAATTGTTAATGAAATTACCATACCCATCTACATCATATATGCTCTTATCTGGGTGCTTTAACAGGTCTTCTTAGGCCACAATGGTGGGCTTGATGAGGCAGGAAATGAGTTACCAAAATTAGTTTATGTTTCTCGTGAAAAAAGACCTGGATTCGATCACCACAAAAAAGCTGGCGCCATGAATGCATTGGTACTATTTCTAGCTTCATAATCTTCCTATGCCTGTAGTCTAAGGTTGAATAATTTTAGCATTTTCCTTGTTTTATACATGTCTCTTGACACACATTATTGATTTCTTTGATTCCAGGTGCGGGTTTCAGCTGTTCTCTCGAATGCTCCTTACATTTTGAATGTGGACTGTGATCATTACATAAACAATAGTAAAGCTTTTCGTGAAGCCATGTGCTTTTTGATGGATCACATATCAGGGAAGAAAATCTGTTATGTACAGTTCCCTCAGAGATTCGATGGGATTGATCGGCATGATAGATATTCAAATCGAAATGTTGTCTTCTTTGATGTATGGAAACTTTTTTCCTTTTGTTCCATTTTCTTATTTAATATAAAATGCATTTTATAATTGGTTGAACTTCATTTGTCCTTTCACCTTGGTGAAACAGATCAACATGAAAGGCCTCGATGGCATTCAGGGGCCAATATATGTGGGCACGGGTTGCGTGTTTAGAAGGCAAGCCTTGTATGGATTAGATGCTCCAGTCAAGGAGAAGCCTCCAGGAAAGACATGTAACTGTTGGCCCAAATGGTGCTGCTGCTGCTGTTGTGGATCTAAAAGAAAGAGTGGAAAAAGAAACAACCAAAAGGAGAAGAAGAAGAATAAGAAGGCCAAGCACAGAGAATCATCTATTCAAGTGTATGCTCTCGAGAGTATTGAAGAAGTTGAAAGTGAGTTTGAACAAATGGATTTTGATTGCTTATAGATTTTCCCAAATTCTAAAGATGTTATGTTTGTTGCAGAACAAGGTAAAGAAACTACATTAAAAGTGCAGTGGGAAAAGCTTGAAAAGAAATTCGGGCAATCATCAGTTTTTGTAGCAACTACATTAAAAGAGAATGGTGGGACTACTAGAAGTGGTGATTTCACTTCATTTTTTGGTGAGGCTATCCATGTCATCAGCTGTGATTATGAAGATAAAACTGAATGGGGGAAAGAGGTAAAAACTTGTAAAACATGAGTTCCTCAAAAGGGTTGTCTGAAAAAAATTATGTGATATCTAGTCTTTCCTCATTTTTCTTTTCTACATTCCCCAGGTTGGTTGGATTTATGGATCTGTCACAGAGGATATCCTCACTGGATTTAAGATGCATTGCCATGGTTGGAGGTCAGTTTATTGCATACCAAAACGAGCAGCATTCAAAGGGTCAGCTCCCATCAACCTGTCTGACCGTCTCCATCAAGTCTTAAGATGGGCTCTTGGTTCTGTTGAGATTTTTCTTAGCAAGCATTGTCCTATATGGTATGGTTACGGAGGTGGTTTGAAGGGGCTGGAACGTTTCTCTTACATAAATTCTGTTGTCTATCCATGGACTTCTATTCCTCTGGTCGCATACTGTACCTTGCCAGCTATCTGTCTTCTCAGCGGGAAGTTCATAGTACCTGAGGTAGTCAACTGAAACCCTATTGATTTTCTATTCTTAGAAGCTTTAGCGAGTTACCATCTTCGAAAGTTCCCCCCAGCATCATTGAAACTTTCTAACTGATGCTTGGAAATCTCTAATCGACAAATTATATGTTCTTGTTCCTATTTGTCTGAATGCACATGCTTTTTTCCTGTGCACTTATGCTGTTGGATTCTAAACAGATTGATAGCTACACAAGCATCATCTTCATGGCTCTCTTCATCTCAATTGCTGCAACCAGTATTCTAGAAATGCAATGGGGTGGTGTTGGTATCGATGACTGGTGGAGAAATGAGCAGTTTTGGGTCATTGGGGGTGCTTCATCACACCTCTTTGCCCTTTTTCAAGGTCTACTGAAGGTTCTAGCTGGCGTCGACACCAACTTCACAGTCACTTCCAAAGGCGGAGGGGAAGATGATGATTTCTCAGAGCTCTATGAATTCAAATGGACCTCTTTGCTAATTCCACCACTGACTCTGCTTATACTGAACATAATTGGTGTCATAGCTGGAATCTCAAATGCAATCACAAACGGATACGAGTCATGGGGCCCTTTGTTTGGTAAGCTGTTCTTTGCCTTCTGGGTCATTGTTCATCTGTATCCATTCCTTAAAGGAATGATGGGCAAACAGGACAGAGTTCCTACTATAGTGATCGTCTGGTCTATACTTCTTGCATCTATTTGCTCTCTCCTATGGGTCCGGATAAATCCGTTTATCGCCAAATTTGATGGGCCTGTATTAATAGTTTGTGGATTGAACTGTGACTGATTTTTTTTTCTGGTGTTCTTTTAGTATCATTTCGTAGTTGGGTGTTGTCGAGTTGTTTAGCTCTATTCGAGTGATCCATGAGGAAGAATGGGTCGGAATAGAAGGGAACCATAACAGAGTAGAGAGAGGGTTGGTAAGTAGATATGGGGCATTGAAAGTGTTTGTCTTGTTATTTATAAAATTATTGCCCTATTCATTCTTTTTTTTTTCTAAAAGACCTTGTGGTTTTTCAATCATAACATGTGGTTAGTGTACGATTTTTCAAACATGTCCGTTTCCTTATTGTTCTAGATTGTACATCATTAAGATCTTACAAAAGATTTGGCTGAATGATAGAGGTGCTTGTTTCCTGAATTTTGTACTGCATATTGTGCATCCTAATGTCTGAAACACTGTCAATTGAAGCCTTTCTTGAGAGAATTCTAACCATTATTGTTGCATTTGGCTGGGGCGTGGCCTACAAATATATAAGAATGAACTATTTGCACACAATGGGAGGTTTGCGGTGCAAAGTGCTAGTAACATTTCTGTTGTTTATTGGGACAGAAGACTTGTTTCTGAAATGTGGACTGCTAAAAACATATAAAGATCACTACCAAAAAAAGTAATTTTTAATGGCAACACTTTAACGGCAAGTAAATGATTAATCACAATCAGAAAAAAAGATTCGTTAATGAAAGAGTTAATAATGATGAATACATAAAAAATCAAATAAAAAATCAAATTCGACAGTTAAGAAAAAAAATAATGACAACTTATTAAAGTGACACTAATATTGAATTAATTGGTAGGCTCCCTAAAGTGGATGCCATCTCACAAGTTTTGTTAAAAAATAAAAATAAATCTGCAGTGTTAATCAAATATTAATCAAATCCTCTAGGATGTCAACCTTGTGATCCTTCAAACAAAAATAAAGCCCTACTAAATTGTTATCTGCTGCCGGAAGGGAAGCAACAAGGAAAAGACGAACATGCTACCACACGATCTCCTCTCCTCAAAGGTCAACTTGTTGTGTTGTCTCCCATGAATTCTAATAGTGATGCTCTCTCGTCCTCTGAGAACTCCACTAGCATTGACGCCATCTCGGGCGATAAGAGAGAAAGAGAGAGCACCAACAATGGCAACAACTAAAGGATCAGAAAGAATAAGGAAAAACAAATATGCTTCCACACCATCTCCTCTTCTCAAAGGCCATCTTCTTGTGATGCCTCTCATGAATTCTGCTGCTCTCGTCCTCCGAGAACTCCATGATCAGAGAGAGAGAAAATAAGAGAGCACCAACAATGACAGCAACTAGAAGATGGCAAAGAACAAAGAAAAGCGTCTAATGCCTTGAGATCCACGTGATTTTCACCGTCTCAGAGATGTTACGCAATCCTCTATAAAATAATTTTTATAAAAATAATAATAGGAATGTCTAACAATTTATAATGTCAACACAACTAAAACGTCCATAATTTCACAATGTTAAAAATGTGAAAAAATAATAACTAATAAACAAATATAGTAGGACATAATTCTACACTACGTGCGACATCTATGTCACTGAGCCTAATCATCTGCATCACCATCCTCTATCGTCATCTCACGTGCATGATTCTAGATGCAGGGAAAAGTCCATGAGTATAAAAATACTCGGTATTTAGGGTCTAACCATAATAATACTCAACAGTACTCAGTAAGTCAATAATAATATGATACAATAAGCAATAAAGCACTGGATGAATCAATAATATAAGAGCTCAATAGATCAATATCGCAATAAACCAATGTAGAGGATCAGGAAAGAGGTCGAAAGACCAATCAATATTAATGAACAATTAACAATAATCAATTATGCTTGATCACTATGGCACTATCTAATTTAACAATTTCAATTTAATACTAATATCAATGGTCATTGGTCAATAACAATTTTCTATTCAATGGGCGAAAGTCAACGCCAATATCTAAATGAACATGATTCAATTCAATTTCATTTCCATTCTATTCAATTCATTCGATATAATTCAATTCAATCTTTGGAGTTATCCGATATGAGTGCTTAGTCAATTAAGGGAAAATTTCATGTCTCTTTCATGTAGGTCAGTGAAGGATTAAGCCACGACAAGCCGTCCTACAATAATAGCGCTAAATAATAATTTTGTGATGGCGGGAGGCCATGACCATCTTAGGATAATCATAGCTTTCCTAAAGGATGACGTCTCAAACCTCAAAATACACTATCTGTCCCATACAATACGATAACAATATGGTCCAAGGAGCTTAGAGACAATCCGAGAACATAGAGATCCAGTGGTTTTCATCTTGTCTATTCTAAAGACTTATATTTAACAATTCCATTTAGATTAAATAAGGATCCAATCAGAAGAAAACCACTAGATCGATACTATGATGAATCACATGATTACATGGAATAATAACATCAATAATTTCAAATTCAAATATAAAAAAGTATGATGATGTCAGATCTATTTACGATATGATCATGAATGATTAGAACAATTAATCATAATAAACATTCAATTATCCATAATAAGATATTTAAAAATAAGTTTTCTATCCCTAGAGCGACATGGTCCAAACCCAGGCCAAGTTAGGTGTGAACTCGGGCCGGGTTGCCCGATTCACGTTCGTGACAATCCCTCATTAAAACACAGACCCTATTCGGAAAACATGGACTGTGTTGCCGGAAAACTCGGGTCGCTCGGTCGCTCACCCGATCTGCGTTCGATTACAATTCAATTTACATTAACGCAATTCGAGTTCAATATAATTCAGGCCTTATTTACAAAACTTGGGTCGTGCCAGCCTCAACCTGGGCCGTGCTGGCCAAAACTCGAGTCGGGTTCCGTCGTCGAAAAAAAAAAGTGTTCCCACGCGATTTTTCGGCCAGCATAACTATAACATATGATATCCAAACGATGCACAATTTATATCAATAGATTATCGGTACAAATGAGAAGATAATAAGGTTTCATGTCGCGAAAAACTAACGACATAGGGACTTCCCCTGCGTACCTAAAATTGATTGAAAAACCAATCGAAATCCTTCTCATGCGCGAGTTGTCCAAATGTCAAACTTTGGTCGGCTATACCTCCGCGATGTGACCTTGAAACTCGCGTCCGTCACCTTGAGCCTCTTCTTTATGTCGCTTTGAAATTAGCCATTGAATGCCTTTGGAACATCTCAGTTTGCATCAAAACGAAGAACAAAGTGGAGCTCGTATTGCAGAATTTCTATTTTACTGAAAAGGAGTTTTCAGCCAGTTCTTAATGCCTATTTATAATGTAAGTTAAGATTTTCACTTCTATTGGACCTTGGATTATTTTAGAATTAATCTTGGTCATCCGTCACTAATTAATCATCTCAGAGTTATCCAGATTTAATAATCTCTAAAGGAGGTGCACTACTCTTCGGAGATCCTACAAGGACATCGTTCCAGTCAAAAATTGGGGAGGCAAAAACTTTTCATAAAGATATTCTTTACGAGTATTCATCTTGCCACAATTTTCAATCAAGATAGAGTTATTATATTTTTTATCCAAAGGAAAGATATGTAGATAAAGCATCAATTTTGTAGTAAGGAAATCTGTGTTTATTTGTGAGGAAGTTATAAGTGATATGTATTGACATTCCTGAGGCCGAAGACATCCGAGGAAGAGAAGGCAAACATGAACGAATGCAAGGAAGATAATACTAACAATTGCATGTTATCTGAGAACGAAAAAAAGACTTATGTAAGTGACAAAGAAATTAACTTTTCCTATGTCAGAGGATTGCTGTCCACTGAACTACTAGAGGGATTCGTTGTGACTTACAGAAAGGGTAAGACAAATTTCTAAAGTTGTCCCAACTCTTTCTCATCTCGTGCTCCGATGATCTTTCGATTTAATCTTTTGTTCTTTAACATGAAGCAATTATTTCGATAGGCAAAGCTTCAAGGGTGGATACAAAATACCAAGTATGTATGTGGTTGCTCCTCCTGTAAAAATAATGAGATCAGCACTATGTAACTCTTTTCTTTTCTTTTCTTCTTTTTTTTACTAGAGGAATTGTCATTTGCATTTGTTGTCCACTTATCCTCAGTTATTGATAATGGTGATAACCATTATCACCAATTTAAAACTCACCAATTTAAACCAACCAAAATCCGACGTGAGTTGTCCAAATGCCAAACTTTGGCCAGCAATATCTCCGTGATGTGATCTTGAAACTCGCGTCTGTCACCTCAAGCCTCTTCTCCTATGTCGGGGCTTCGAAATCAAGCATCGGATGCTCTCTGAGATGTCTCAGTTTATGTGAAAATGAAGAACAAAGTGAATCTCATGGTGCAGAATTTTTATTTTGCTGAAAAGGAGTTCCAACGAACTTTTAATGCCTATTTATCAATGTTTTAAGAATCGGTTCGGACCAACCGATTCAACCGGTCCGATCGCAAACCAATCACAAAATTGATCCGATTTAATAGTAAAACCTGAAATAGTAGAAAATTGGGTTGGCTCGAAAAAAAATCGGAAGAACCGAGTTGAACTGGTAAATCGGGTTCAACCCGATTTTTTAATTTTTTAAAAAATATTAAAATATGCAAAGATTTTATTAGGGGATTGAATGTTTAAATGATTTTATATTAAAACTGGAAAGTTATGCACGTGAAAGGATACAAAAAGGAAAAAATTTAAATAAAAAGATTTTATTAGGGGATTGGATGTTTAATTGATTTTATATTAAAATTGGAAAGTTATGCACGTGAAATGATACAAAAAAAGGGAAAAAAATTCAAATTTAAATAAAAAAATGAAAGGAAAGTTTTTGAATCCTTGATTGGAGGAAATGAATCAAAATGGAACAAATTATTAATTAAATAAAATAAAAGAGAATTGTATATGGAAAGAGAATAAAATCTAGTAATAATATAGGATTTAATGGGAGTCCTCCCCCCTGGGGGAGGAAACCCCTCTCTCCATCTGCCCCTGTCGGATGGAGATCCAACGGGCGCGGATGGTGAGCGTGGTTCAGGGGTAGAACGTGTGGTTCAGAGTGGTTCAGAGCAATGGAATCATCACTTCGCAGTGAAAAAAATCCATGAGGGTTTTGTGGTATTCGTCAGCGTTCGGGACAGGGGCGATGGATGACGATGAGCAATGGGGACGATGACGATATGGCAAGGACGATGAGAGAGTGGGGAGGTACAGTGGAGGCCGTCGGGATCCCAACGGCCATTTGCGTCGGAGCGGAGGCTGAGAAAGGGAGCTCATGGCAACACGGTCGATTCACCGATTTTTGTCGTCGTGACCTCGGGCGATGGGGACCTCGGGCGACGGTGATCTCGGCGCGAATGGCGATCTCGGTACGAATGGTGATCTCGGCATGGATGGACGACGCCGCAGCCAAATCGGCCAATCTACGGCCAGACTTGGTCGATTTGCGGCCACATCCGGCCGCCCGCAACCAGGTCCGGCCGCTGGGCGGCCAGATCCGCCCACCCACGCCAGATCTGGCCGCCCGCGCCAAATCAGTCCCTGGGCAGTCAAATCCGGCCGCCCGTGCTAGATCGGTCATTGGGCGGCCGGATCCGGCCGCCCAATGGCCGAAATCGACTGTCAGCGCCAAATCGGCCGTTGGGCGGCCAAATCCGATCGTCTGTGCCAGATCGGCCGTCGGGCGGCCAGATCCGGCCGCCTGCAGCCAGATCGGCCGCCGGGCGGCCATCGCGAGAGAGAGGGGGGGAGAGGGACGGGAATGGGAAAGTCGTCGGAGAGGAAGAGGGAGCGGGAACGAGAAAGCCGCCAAAGAAGGAGAGGGAAAGAGGGAGGGAGAAGAGAGAGGGAGAGGGAACGAGAAAGTTGCCGAAGAGGGAGAGGGAGAGGGAGAGGGAGAGCGAAAGCCGCCGGAGAGGAAGAGGGAAAGAGGGAGGGAGAAGAGAGAGGGAGAGGGGGGGGGGGGGGCGGTTCGATCGGTTCGATCGGTTCGATCGATTTTTTAAGCCCTGAACCACATTTATCATCCGTGCCCGTCGGATCTCCATCCGACGAGCGCGGATGGGGGGAGGGGGTTCCTCCCCCCTTACAAGGGGGAGGACCCCCATTAAATCCAATAATATATTAGTAATAGATTTAGATTGAAATTAAATTTAGATTATTATATTAAGTAATAATAAAAAAGAAAATTACAAAAATAGAATATAATATTAATCAAATCAAATAAAGAGATTTATATTAAGAAGGAAAATAAAATTCGATAATAATATGACAGTAATCGGATGATATAGTACTTTTAGCGAATTCATGAGAAGATATTAATACAAAATTGGAAATATGAAAAAATACGTTGGAGTCAAAGGGTTTTCGTTTAAGTAGGAATAAAACATAATATATGCATAGAAATTTCACAAATAAACAACTTAGAGACGATTTGGAAGTTTGGCTAGGGGAGGATATAATTCCTCAAGTTACAAAGTTTAAATATTTAGGATCAATTGTAAGACAAGATGGTGAGATTGATGACGATGTTAATCATAGAATTCAAGCTGGTTGGTGTAAGTGGAGGAAAGCCACTGGAGCTCTTTGTAATAGAAAAGTACCCAATAAAGTTAAAGAAAAATTTTATAGAAAAGTACCCAATATACTGCTATAAGGCCTGTTATATGGTAGTAAATGTTGGGCTATAAAGGGACAATATGAACGTAAAGTGGGGGTAGCCGAAATGAGGATGTTGAGATGGATGTGTGGTCATACAAGATTAGATAAGATAAGAAATGACCATATATGTGAACGAGTCAGAGTGGCTCCTATTAGTGAGAAAATGATAGAGAATCATTTGAAATGGTTTGGTCATGTTCAGATAAGACCATTAGATGCGTCAGTAAGAAGAGTAGATCAAATAATCTAGAGTCCGATTAAAAGAGGGAGATGGAGGCCAAGACGGACACTTGGTGAACTAATAGAGCAAGATCTATTGGTGAATAATATATCGAAAGGTTTGATTACTAATAGAGCGGAATGACGTCGTGTGATCCATGTAGCCGACTCCACCTAGTGGGATAAGGCTTTGTTGTTATTGTTGTTGTAATAATATGTTAGTAATAATAAAAATAAAACTATTATTTAAATTAACATTCGATAAAAATAATAATTATTTAATTAAATTAATAATTTTTATAACAATTTATACATAAATTACTCAAAAATAATTATAAATAATATTATTATATAAAAATATGGTTGAACCAATTGACTCCCGATTGAACTCGATTGGCATGCCGATCGGATTTCCAATCTAATTTTTAAAACATTGCTATTAATAGTGTGTAGGTTAAGATTTTCACTTTTATTAAATTCTGGACTCTGTTAGAATCAATCTTGATTATCCATCACTAATTAATCATCTCATAATTATTCAGATTTAATTAATCTCTGAAGGAGGTGCACTACTCTTCGAAGATCCTACAAGGACACCGTTCTAGTCTAAACTTGGGGAGGCAAAAACCTTTCGTAAAGATATTCTTTATGAGTATTCATCTTGCCACAATTTTTTGTCCAGATAGAGTTATTATATTTTTTATCCAAAGGAAAGATATGTAGATAAAGCATCAATTTTGTAGTAAGAAAATCTGTGTTTATTTGTGAGGAAGTGATACGTATTGACATTCCCAAGTTTGAAGAGATCTGAGGAAGAGAAGGCAAACATGAACGAATGCAAGGAAGATAATACTAACAATTGCATGTTATCTGAGAACGAAAGAAGGCTTTTGCAAGTGCCAAAGAAAGTAACTTTTCCGATGTCAAAGGATTGTTGTCCACCGGAATACTAGAGGGATTCGTTGTGACTTACAAAAAGGGCAGAGCAAATTTCTAAAGTTGTCCCAACTCTTTCTCATCTCGTGCTCTAGTGATCTTCCGACTTAATCTTTTGTTCTTTAACTTGAAATTTTTATTTTGACAAGCAGAGCTTCAAGGGCGGATACAAATACCAAGTATGTATGTGGCTCTTTCCCCTGTAAAAATAATGAGGTTAGCACTATGTAACTCTTTTCTTTTCTTTTCTTTTCTTCTTTTTTTACTAGAGTAATTGTCATTTGCATTTGTTGTCCACTTATTCTCGGTTATTGATAATGGTGTTAACTATTATCATCAATATAAAACTTACAAATTTAAACCAACTTAAATCCGTGCGTGAGTGTCCAAATGTCGATCTTTGGCCCGCTATATCTTCACGATGTGACCTTGAAACTCGCTCACGTCGAGCCTCTTCTCCTATGTTGGGGCTTCAAAAATAGCCGTCGGATGCCCTCTGAGACGTCTCGATTTGCGTGAAAATGAAAAACAAAGTGGTGCTCGTGGTGTAGAATTTTTATTTTGTTGAAAAGGAGTTTCCAACCATTTCTTAATAACTATTTATAGTGTAGGCTAGGATTTTCACTTTTATTGGACCTTGGACTTTTTTAGAATTAATCTTGGCCGTCCATCACTAATTAATCATCCCATAATTATATAAATTAAATTAATCTCCGAAGGAGGTGCATTACTCTTCGAAGATGCCGCAATGACACCGTTCAAGTCAAAACCCGGGAGGCAAAAACCTTTCATAAAGATATTCTTTATGAGTATTCATCTTGCCACAATTTTCTGTCAAGATAGAGTTATTATATTTTTCATCCAAAGAAAAGATATGTAGATAAAGCATCAATTTTGCAATAAGAAAATTTGCGTTTATTTGTGAGAAAGTGATATGTATTGACATTCTCGAGGCTGAAGACATCCGAGGAAGAGAAGGCAAACATGAAGGAATGCAAGGAAGATAATAGTAACAATTGCATGTTTTCTGAGAATGAAAGAAAGGCTTACGTAAGTGCCAAAGAAAGTAACTTTTCTTATGTCAAAGGATCTGTCCACCGGACTACTAGAGGGATTCGTCATGACTTACAGAAAGGACAAGGTAATTTTCTAAAGTTGTCCCAACTTTTTCTCATCTCGTGTTCTAGTGATATTCCAATTTAATCTTTTGTTCTTTAGCATGGAGCAATTATTTTGACAGGCAGAGCTTCAAGGGCTGATACAAAATACCAAGTACGTATGTGGCTGCTCTTGTGAAAATAATGAGGTGAGTGATATGTAACTCTTTTCTTCTAAATTTTTTTACTATAGGAATTGTCATTTGCATTGTTGTCCATTTATCCTTGGTTATTGATAATGGTGATAACTATTATCACCAATTTAAAACTTACCAATTTAAACCCATTGAAATTCGTGCGTGAGTTGTCTAAATATCGAACTTTGACTAGTTATATCTCCGCGATGTGACCTTTATTGGGCATTGAACTCTTTTAGATTAAATCTTGGTCATCCATCACTAATTAATCATCCCACAATTATTCAAATTTAATTAATCTTCAAAAGAGGTGCACTACTCTTCTTAGATCCTACAAGGACACCGTTCCAGTCAAAACATAGGGAGGCAAAAACCTTTCATAAAGATATTCTTTACAAGTATTCATCGCCACAATTTTCTGTCCAAATAGAGTTATTATATTTTTCATCCAAAGGAAAGATATGTAGATAAAGCTTCAATTTTGCAGTAAGGAAATCTGTGTTTATTTGTGAGGAAGTGATACGTATTGACATTCCCGAGGTCAAAGACGTCCGAGAAAGAGAATGCCAACATGAACGGATGCAAGGAAGATGATACTAACAATTGCATATTATCTGAGAATGAAATAAAGACTTCTTTTAGTGCCAAAGAAAGTAACTTTTCTTATGAGAGGATTACTGTCCACTGGACTACTAGAAGGATTCGTTGTGACTTACATAAAGGGCAGGGCAAATTTCTAAAGTTGTCCCAACTCTTTCTCATCTCATACTCTAGTGATCTTCCATTTTAATCTTTTGTTCTTTAACATGGAGCAATTATTTTGATAGACATAGCTTTAAGGGCGGATACAAAATACCAAGCACTTATGTGGTTGTTCCTCTTATAAAGACAATGAGGTCAGTGCTACGTAACTCTTTTCTTTTCTTCTTTTTTTTTTACTAGAGGAATTGTCATTTTGATTTGTTGTCCACTTATCCTCGGTTATTGATAATGGTGATAATTATTATCATCAATTTAAAACTTACAAATTTAAACCAACCGAAATTCGTGCGTGAGTTGTCCAAATGTCGAACTTTGGCCAACTATATCTTCGCGATGTCACTATATGATATTGAAACTCATGTATGTCACCTCGAGCCTCTTCTCCTATGTCGGGCGGAATCAGCCATTGGATGCCCCTTTGGAATGTCTTGATTTGTGTGAAAATGAAGAACAAAGTGGAGCTCGTTGTGCAAAATTTCTGTTTTGCTGAAAAGGAGTTTACAACCACCTCTTAATGCCTATTTATAGTGTAGGCTAGGATTTTCAACTCTTTTAGAATTAATATTGGCCATCCATCACTAATTAATCATTCCATAATTATTCATATTAAATTAAATTTGAATTTACTTAATAATCCCATAATTATCTCCATAATAATTTCACATCTTCTCAAATTCCATCTTATCTTTCCAACTTTTGCTTTAATTTCCATCATTTTCGAAATTAAATAATTCCAAAAAATTGAATAATTATTTTCTAGATCTTATTAATACATAAAATATTCATTTATTTATTTAACAAAAATCTAGGTCGTTACACTCCTCTTAATTCTAATAGTGCTTCTCTTTAATTACGTTGATTGCTCCTCCAAGAACTCCACTGGCATTGGTGCCATTTCTAGCGATCCTCTAATTGCTAATGAGTTAAAGAAGATCAAAGGAGAATTTGAAAAGGAATAGGAAGATAATTAGAAAAGGAATATGAAGAAAGGAAGATTAATCCTACTTTGAAAAGGAATTTGAATTAGAGGAGGTTTGAAAATATGGTTAGAAAGGAAAAAAGAAAAAGAAATAGAGTTAGATCTTATTAGGATCGAGAATTATAATTAGATTGATATTAGGCATTTTGATTTGATTTGAAATCCAAAAAAAAAATTTAATGAATATAGGACTTATGAATATGATAGGATTGAGAGTTTTATGACTTAGAAATATTTCAATCATTAAAATAGTATTTATTATTATTTTATGATAATATATTATATTAAATAATTTCATAAAATAGATAAAAGAAAGAAATAATAGAATAAGACAAAAGTATATTCGATGGAGATAAGTTATTGATAAAAAATAGAGAAAGAATTTTAGTGGCATCATATTAAAATAAAATTTAATTGAGATTTAAATTAAGAGGTGGATTAAAATTAAATATAGAATTAAATGAAAAAATATTATGATAGGTCAATTAAGGCAAAATATAAATATTAACTTAGAATTGGTTTGGGGATTTAGTTAGAATCAAACTCCACACAAGAAGTTATAATAGGATCCAAAGGGTGTTGATATCTCCTCACACATTAAGGCCAAGTTTCTGCACAAAGCTCTCTCCTTCACTCCTCTGCACATGAATAGTGGCATTTCAGACCGTGAACAATAGGATGTTTCGAAGTCCCCTTGAATGATCGAGAGTTTTTGGATGCCATCAACGAGGAATCACTGACCAAAGCTCGACAAGCAGCCAATAGACAATAGAAACATAATTAGTTTTTCAAGCAATTTAAGGTACGTAGGGAATATCTATGTCAATAGTATAGATCTCAGGACTCTTGTCCTTTATATGGAGTTTAATTTAGTATAGTTTATTGATCGAATTGATTGATTATGGTATAAAAAAAGTGGTCGAAATATTGTGTCAGAACATGATTTCTCAATGATACCAAAACTCGGTCTGGGTTTTGTATTGCCCGGCCTGAGTTCAACATATTTCAGCCTAACTTGAAATAGGACTGGATCGAGTTCCTTGGAAGCCCGAGTTCCCATCGGTGTAGTTCGAGCTTTGTAGCTCGACATCGAGTCGTGATAGGAGTTGGACAAGTGGATTGGGTTGTCCTTACACTCGTCTCGATCTTCGACCAACATAGAACCGAAGAATGAACTAAGATTGTCAGGTCCGATTTCAAGTTATACTCAACCCCGATTCCACCAGGCCGTGGCAAATTAAGACTTCCCAGAACATGACCAAGTTCCACCCGATGCAGGCCAAGTTTTGAGGATAAGAAGTTATTTTTTATGTATTGATTTATAGTTTGTTCGATAGTTAGTATTGTTAATCATTACTGATTATTAATTTTCATCCTTGATTTTTGTATAGTTATGCCTGATCAGATTGACATCATGTTTGGCTATTGTTATTATTACATCCAATCATGATATCAATTATGTTATTGATCTATTGACCTTATTATTGATTAATCATGCTAAAATAGTTATCATATCCAATTGATTATCATCATATTTGATTATACCATTGATTATAGTTAGGTTTTGCTTAACAAGATAAATTGTTAAATATAGATATATTAGGTAATTGAGGCTAAAAATTATTAGGCACATATCCACTTATTGTCTTGGGATTGATGATGCCTTCGGACTAATGGCGCCTTCAAACTGATGGATAATTGAATTGAATGGGGGCAAATAGCGTAAAAGCTATTATTGCTCTATTATTGAGCCGTATGAAATGACGTGATGTCTCTTAATAATAGAGAGCTCACTCAAAAAATATTACCGTAACTCCAAAGATTAAATTGGATTGATAATCGAATCGAATTGTTAAATTATTCACTCTTATATCTAATGGATGATTGATTTCGCTTTTATGAATGATGAATGAAATGTGATATTTATGCTTGATGATAAATTGTTAATAAAATTGAATTGTTAATTGTGGTCTTCTTCGACTTATCACCAATTGATAATTAATTCAAGATAATTGGTATTGAATTGAATGAATGTGGGTCATCAATAATTAATGATATGGATAATTGTTATGTTGGATCAATTCAATATTCTGATCATTACTCTCAATCATAACTTATTTATAGATATTATTTATTGATAGTATTGATATTAATACATGATTCATATCTTTTATTGTTATGGGTGACTTTTATGTCCTAAGTGTATTATCATCGAATTTTTTTCATGTACTTAGATCCGTGCAGTATGAAACGATGACGATGATGATTTTTCTTTTCGAAATTGGATGACTGTGTTAGCGATTAGCTATGCCCCTTCTCAAACAACTTTTGATTTTTGACACATTTCTCCTTATTGGGTTGGTGGCTTCTTTAATGGTGACATGCATATAGAGATAGAGTTTTTATTTTATAATTGTATGCCTTAACCAACATATAATTGAGTATTGTATAAATAGCTTTTACACATTATATATATTATCGTAAAATTAGTCTTTTGTTATTGTAAGCAAATATATTAATTGGTCAAAGTAAAGAAAATAAATAAGTTATAGAATTAAGTAATACTGGTGAGATAACTTTTGGGGCAATAAAAAAAATTTCTAAGCGTTATAATGCATTTGCCAAGTGACTTTACATATATTTTATTTTATTTTTTACACCTTTCTTCATTAGTAATTTAGAGGACCATTGATGATAAAAAAAACTAATTTTATAGCATAAGAAGTTACAAAAAATTATTATATATATTACAAAGAATAATAATGTGCCTAAAAGTCATAAAATTTTTAAAATAATAAATAAAACTATTGTTTATATTTGAATCATATTTTTGTTATTAATAATGATCCTCTAAACTATTAATAAAATATATTTCAAAGAAATAAATAAAAATATGTAAAATTATTTGTCACGCAAAAAACATGTGACACACTCGTTAAAATCACACATAAAATATATATCTCACACTCACTCTTTAGGAATCCTTAAATTCTCCTAAATCTTAAAGCAAATATTTACGTTATACACTTCTTAAACTCGTATATATATATATATATATATATTTATATATGTATATATATATATATATTTATACATATGTATATATATATACACACACTTAGCAAGCTCCTCAATCTTAAATCAAACATTTACATTGTATTGGTTCATTATTTTGTATCTATTCATTTTCTATGCATTAACTTTGACAAGGAAGACAGTAATGAGTGCGAGCAGCTGTAGAATTAAAATGAATAAATTCATAATCAGGTAGCTCTTTTAAAATGCTACTCGGATAAGATCTTATCTTTATGTTCAAAAAGATTATTGCATTTATATTATATAAATCATGACACACATATATATATATATATATATATATGAATATTTTTAATTTAACAACTACAATTTAATTAATTGAAGTGGAATCAACAGAAAAAATAAACAACATTATTACAGTTTTACTATTAAATCAATATTCAATATACGTTTGATATCATTTTAAAAATAATATTAAAAATTTAATCACAACTAACTATCTTGCTCTTCATTTTCTCTTTTTAAAATCCGTTTTGCACTTGGTAAAAAAACAACAATGAAGGAAAAAAATGTAGTAATTTTTGTTTAAAAAATGAACAATATAGGACTATAGATTAAGACCTTGATACAATCTTTTGAAATTGATCTCAAATTTGAGATGAAGATTGCGGATATGTTCCTACGATCAAGAACACTAAAAAAGTAGTGTTGTGAATATATAAATAGTTATCACACTCTTAAGAATACCAATTTTAAGTTTTCAAATGGTAAAATAATAATTTCAGGAAAAAAATAGTTTTATTTATGTTAGACTGTTAGGTCTTTTAAAGTCATATTTATTTCTTTATTTCTTTTAAATGCATTTCAAATATAAAAAATAAAAAAAATTACTAAACAAGAAAATTGCATAAAAAAATTTGAAGCCTGATTTTATTCTCAATTTTATCATAAAATTTTACTTATGTGCAAACGTCATGAACTTTAATTTTATTCTCAAATTTAGAATGAACTTTTATTTATATGTAAAAAAATTAAAAAATTTTAAATTTATTATAAATATAGCCTATTATTATATCCTTATTAAAAATATTAATTCAACAATTATCCCATGATAAGTGGATGAAGTATCACAAACTTTTGAATTTAAAAGAAGATTAAAATTCAAATTTTAATTATTTTATTTGATCTAATTATAAAATATTTTTTAAAAAAATTTGATGACAAATTTGTTTAAATTTTAGCGTGATTTTATCACATATAATTTAGTATTAAGTCATAAACTTTATATTTTTACCTCTTTACATATAATTATAATATTATGTAAGTTTATATAGGCTAAACTTTGATTGATTTTTTTTAATATAAAAGCTGGCAAAAAAAAATTCTAAAATATTAATTTTAATCACTTTTAAGTTTAACAGTTTATGATATATCATCCATTTATTTACATGGCTTTGATTAAAGAATTAATGTTTTTTAATAAATAATAATAATATCTATATTTATAATTAATTTAAAAGTTCATGATTTTTATAGAAAATAAAAGTTCGGACTAAATTTTAGAATGAAACTGAAGTTAATGATTTTTTTATATAAAATTAAAACATTGAATTAGATTTGAGAATAAAATTAAATTTCAAAATTTTTATGCAATTTACTCTTACTAAATCTTAAGGAGCAAGTGGGAAAGTAAATACACTAAATATAAACGTAAACAAATGGAAACGCGAGGGTGATATAGTCAACATATTTTATAAAAAAAAGTTATAAATTTTAAAATTAATTACAAATATAACATATTATAATGTTTATTAAAAATATTAATTCAATAATTATCACATAGATATAAGTGGATGATATATCACAAACTTTTAAACTTGAAAGAAAATTGAAATTAAAAATTTAATGATTTTATTTTATCTAAGTATAAAATACATTTTTAAAAATTGGATGATAATTGATAAATTAGTTCATTAAATATTGATAAAATTAGTTTTTAAAAAATTATGCAATTCTTTTATTAATTTTTTTTCGATGTCCAAGATTTTGACTAATGCGATATTGGAATAGGATTAACATGGATAAACATTGGTGAAAGAATTGCACAAGCGATCCAGCATCCAGAACAGCGGATTGTGCTATAAACGTAAATAGGTGGAAACGCAAGGGTGATATCGTCATTTAAGCATCCACCTTAGGTTACTCCGCCTTCGCGAAGGCATGGCGCCTATATAAGCCCATCTTTAGGGTTTTGGCGGCGACTCTCTAGCAGGTTGGAGGGCCGTCGCCGCTTGGAGGTAAGCGCTTGGAATGTGCCTCCATTTCTCTTCTTCGACTCTTGATAAGCATCCAAGTTTTTCTTCCAGTTGATTCCTTCTGCATTCTTGTCGTTCTGTAATCGCCGTATCCGATTCGTCTTCTTTACTGCTGCTATCTTTCTTTCTTTTTCTGAATACGAGTATGTGAAGCATTTCTATACGTTGCCAGATGTGCTCTAGGTGTCTGTCTGTAATGCTACTGGATTGTACTCATGATCCTTTGTCGTCAAAATGGGATCTTTGAACTTGCTTGTTGGTTTCTTCCTTTTGTTTTGCTAAAAAAATATGCAGTTTTTCGACCATCCTTCGGTGTCATGCACCTAGTAAACTCTGAGGCACGAAGCTACTGTTTTTAGTCCGATTTTTAGATCTTCAACCTTTGGAACTACTCAATATTTGAATGAGCGCGCATCTATTTATTTGCATATCATGGACACTTCAAATTTTGTTCTTCTCCTTGATTTATTTGTTTCTTGAATTTTGTGCGTTTAAATTGTCTGGGCAGGCAGAGGTAAGAACAATGTCGCACAGGAAGTTCGAACACCCCAGGCACGGGTCCCTTGGATTCCTTCCAAGGAAGCGGGCTGCGCGTCACCGTGGAAGAGGTTTGTAGATGAGGCTATCATGTGTCATTATCTGACTACTTGCTTTAGTTGCAATTGTGTTGTGATATGGACACTCCTACCTACCACTATCATTAAAATGAAAAAGTTCAATTTTTTTTCTTTAAATGTACCACATATCATGTACTTTTATGTGCTATTTATGATTAATTTAATTTTTGTATGCGGGAGATGTTGACAAGTACTCTGAGAAACAGGCATGAAAATTTTGTTTTACATGTTCATTTTGACTAATTTAGTCGCTTATTTGCATGTCATGCATTTGATTTTCGGTATAAGATTGCTTTTAAGCGAGTCTCTACAGTTTTCTTATGATCTCTATGTTTCAGTGGTTTGACAATGTGCTTTCATCATTATGATGCAGTGAAGTCGTTCCCTAAGGATGACACCAAGAAACCCTGTCACCTTACTGCATTCCTTGGGTACAAGGCTGGAATGACTCATATTGTCCGTGAAGTTGAGAAACCTGGCTCCAGTAAGTGGTTATCAACAGTGTTTCTTGATATGACCTTTGAACAGCCAAATTGAAAGTATCTTTCACTTTAACTTGTTATCTGTAGTTGTCTCCTTTGGGTCTTTTACTCATTATAATTCTTCAAGTATGTTGATAATTATTATATCATAAATAAGATACAACTTTATAATTGTGATCTCTATTGCAGAATTTTCATTAACCTTAGTATCTCTTTAGCTAATATCACATGGT
This sequence comes from Pontederia crassipes, assembly GCA_030549335.1. NCBI lineage: Eukaryota > Viridiplantae > Streptophyta > Magnoliopsida > Commelinales > Pontederiaceae > Pontederia > Pontederia crassipes. Next base: position 48,250,536 of record CM060190.1, read on the forward strand.
GATCTCAAGTTGGAAGGTGAAACCCTAGTTTGTCCAACATCATGATAATTAGCGAACAAGTATTTAAAACATGTTTATCTGGTGAGAATTTATTTTGATATTTATATTTTCTTCTAATTTACAGAACTGCATAAGAAGGAGACCTGTGAGGCTGTTACAATTGTTGAAACTCCACCAATGGTAGTTGTTGGAATTGTTGGGTATGTTAAGACACCACGTGGTCTTCGTTCTCTCAATACTGTATGGGCTCAGCATTTAAGTGAAGAACTGCGAAGGAGGTTCTACAAAAACTGGTACAAGAGCAAGAAGAAGGCTTTCACTAAGTATGCTAAGAAATATGAAAATGAGACTGGAAAGAAGGAGATTCAGGCTGCTCTAGAGAAGATAAAGAAGTATGCTTCTGTTGTCCGTATTCTGGCTCACACCCAGGTACATTCTTTTCTAGAATTTCTTCTTTTGGCTGCACATAACATGTCCCATTCTGTTCTTTTGGCTGCACATAGATTCAGTTGTTGGTTTTGAAGTATATTATTCTTTTCTACTTTAACCAGGTACATGCTTTTCTAGAATTTCTTCAAATAACATATCCCATTCTGTTCTTTTGGCTGCAAATAGATTCAGTTGTTGGTTTCGGAGTATATTCTTTTCTTCTTTGGCAAAGTTGATCTGTTATTGAAATTTTGTTGCTTTCATCCATTGGTTCCATATTCTGGGATGTATTGCATTAACTCGTATCGTTTTTGTATTCTAATTGATTGCCTTTAATATTAGACAATAAACATTTTAAAAGATAAATTTCAATAACACTGAGGTGTAATTTTTGAACACGTCAAATTGCTCATTTTTTGCTGGCTTCTTATTATATTGGCTACTATTCAATCCATTGAAAATATATTCTATCTTGAATCTCATCTTATTGTATTACATTTAATGTAAACGAGCAGTCCATTTCTTGTTATTTAAAAGATTGGAATCATTGAGTTTTTAATTGTATGATATAATATTTTTCTAAAATGCATAATGCTTAAGTAATGTACTACTGTGTAATATAATACTTTAGAAAATATTGTTTGATACAAGAAGCATGCCAGCACAGTTGACCATTCCTGTGTCCGCTGCTTGTGTTTCAGATAAGGAAGATGAAGGGTCTGAAACAGAAAAAGGCTCATGTAATGGAAATCCAAGTCAATGGAGGAACTGTTGCACAGAAGGTGGACTATGCTTACAGCATGTTTGAGAAGCAAATTCCTATTGATGCTGTCTTCCAGAAAGATGAGATGATTGATATTATTGGTGTGACCAAAGGTAAGGGTTATGAAGGTGTTGTCACTCGTTGGGGTGTCACCCGCCTTCCTCGCAAGACCCACAGGGGATTGAGGAAGGTTGCCTGTATTGGGGCCTGGCATCCAGCTAGGGTCTCCTTCACTGTTGCTCGGGCGGGGCAAAATGGCTACCACCACCGTACCGAAATGAATAAAAAGGTATACAAGATTGGCAAAGCTGGTGATGAGACTCACACTGCTATCACAGATTTTGACAGGTATACACTCTTTCTGTCATTGTTTGGAGAACTTCTGTTATTACATATGGATGTTTATCTATTGTGCTTAAGATCCACTGGACATTTAAATCATTATTGACCATGAGCATATAATAGTTTGAAAGGTTTATTTGTTCTTTGGCAGGTTGCTCTTGTTAATTATCATTTTCTTTTAACCATCCTATCATTTTTTGTTTGTTTTGATCAGAACTGAGAAAGATATTACTCCAATGGGAGGTTTTCCTCATTATGGTGTTGTGAAAGAAGACTACATCATGATCAAGGGTTGCTGTGTTGGACCAAAGAAAAGGGTTCTCACTCTTCGCCAGTCTCTGCTGAAGCAAACCTCGCGGTTGGCCCTTGAGGAGATCAAGCTCAAGTTCATCGATACATCTTCCAAGTTTGGGCATGGGCGTTTCCAGACTACTGAGGAGAAGCAAAAGTTCTATGGCAGGCTCAAGGCTTAATTGGGGGCTTGGGTCGTTTTAGTGGTCGACTGTCTATTTGAGACTTGTTCTTATTGCCGTAAAATACCAAGAGTTGTTCTGAGGCATTGGAACTTATTGCTCCAGTTTTCCTTTCATCTGGCAGATAATTTCTTAAAACCTTTGAACTATTCTAGTGATTTGAATTGCATTTTTGCTTCCAAATTATATTTTGGCTCAATTTCTTTACATTTTTTTCTGTTACCCTAATTTGTTGTAATTTATCAGTTAATTATTTTCGTGTCCTTGATTTTTTTTCTTTTTCTAATTATGAAGATGAACTAATTTTTTTGGCTCAATCTGGCACATTGTGCTCAATTCGATAGTTGAGGGAGCTTCCGTTTTATGAGTCTCAATTATATTCACGGTCTGACTTCGATACTTTGGCGGCAACACCTGAACGCGAGAATTAATGTTTTGAGAACTTGTGTGATGTGACTCGAAAATTTCGTTGGCTTGTTTGGAAATGTTTGGCATCGAATTGAACATTTTCTTTTGATAACTTTTACGAAGTTCTCAACCCTCGCGGCTAAAAAATAATGGCGGGACGTATGATTCGGCAAAACGAACGCAGGTAAACGTATCATTGATTTATACTATGCTTGGAGGCTTCTGCTTGAGGATTCGTTATCTGAGGAGAGGTTCCAGGAAGTGAAAGCTTACATATTTGAAGCCACTGGTCTGGTGGTTTGGTCTGAGTCTGAAATACAAAACAGTCATGTGGTCTGAGTCAAAATGCGGAAGCTCCATACTAGACTGCTGCAACTCCTCACTTTCCAGAAAAAAATTCTTAACTATGGAGCTTGGCAATCTCAAGAAACTCAAAACTTCTGTACGGAATATATCTCTTATCTAACATTAAGTCGCAGATATCTATGGGTGGAAAAAAGGAGGCAGGTCATTGAATTCATGTTTTGCAGGGGTATTAGTGTAAACAATTTCAGTGGTACAATCCCTCCTGAGTTGGGTGGCTTGACAAGTCTGAAAAAATGGTGAGCTTAGCTGGTGAAACATCGTATGCTTACATGAAATTTGTTGTCATCTTATCTGAAAGAATAAAATCGACAATATCTATTGTAACAAAGACAATGACGAGACCGACTATACTATTAATTAATAAAATTCCACTAATTTATAATAGTTATAAAATATCGGATTAGTGAGTCATCAATTGCATAATACAAGAAACCACGAGGAGACTTTAACAAAAGAAAACATACTACTACTATGAGGCCTCAAATTGAAATGTATCACAGCATGATAGAAAAACTGGAATAAGAAACTTTCAAAAGATTCAAATCTAGTTCTTTGTTAAATTGAAATGCATCATAACATACAAAAAAATTGAAATGAGAAGACTTCATATAAGTAACAAACTTGCGACAAAAAAGAAAACAATGAAGATAAGAAACACAAGAAAAAAAAAGATGATGAAAGAACACCACATTAAGTTGATATTACCTTAATGTCATTCTTGAAATATTCACTCACTTATTTTCAACCATTTTACCGCTATTTCGAATAATATTCATATACGGTTGATGGTCAAAACCAAAAGATAACATTATCCTAAAAGAATTGACAATAAGCTCGACACACTAAGATCTGTGGTGAGTCACACCTACGAAACACACTATGATAGTCAAGCTCTAGGTACATGGACAGTTCTGGACTTAGTGTCGACTTACCATATGAACTATCTAATCTTAAAAGCTTAAACAAAACTATCTAATCTTAAGCATTCATAGAACAAGCACCGTTCTATGAAATGATACAACAGCTAAATTCATACAACAAGCACAACCATTGATAAAAGTACACAACAACAATTGCACAAACCATTCCAAGATATCGTCCCACTAGTTAGCGACATTAACAAGTACAGAAGTCCGGATAATATCCTTTGTCAATACAAAATGATACCAGCCACATTTTAAGAAAGTTAACATATAACACAAGTCCATTGTCTCCATATTGAGAATAAAAGAGCAGACCACTAGGTATGCACATGACAATACAACAACAAAATGATATCCGTCAACTAAAGATAAGATAGTCCACATATAAGAACTTGCACATACTGTCCAGCATCCGGAAAGAAGAGTTCAGACCAACACATATTCGCCAAGTTTTCTAGACTTCAAACCTTCCTACAACACTTGCCAATTAAAAAACCTACAGTAAACAAAACAACGGCATGCAGCGCTAACAAGCAAACCGTACTCCTAGACTTGCATCTACAATTTATGGAAGGAACCTCATCGAGAGATGGACCTTCCTCAGATTTAGCAATCATCGATTGTGTCTCAAAAGTATGCGGAAGGTTACTCATGCTGAGGTAATTTTCCAAGGAAGTAGATGTGGCATCATACATATTAAATTTCTTATATGCACAATAGCGATAACCCAAAACATGTGCTTGACAATCTGCCCATGTGTCATATACGCCACACTTGCGACCTTCATAGACAGCGTAATACTTCGAATATGCCATACTAATTCTCGGTGTCGATAACCTGAAAGATCAATAAAAATCAAGCGATAAGAACATATGATATAAAGTAGAGTAAAACAAACAATGTAGAGGACTACAAAGTAAAATGACAACATTTGTGGGGTGATGTAATGTGGATGATGTTGCGGCCAAAATGACATGAAGTCAATTCAGAGGGTCTGAATACGTAGTGGAACTCATTTGGTCACGTAATGCAAAATAAAGATTCAAAGCTGAACTAATTCAATTATAAGTTAAGTCATATGTCTGCGTCTTCGATGATCTGTCCAAATCCTAGCTGCTATGTCATCCTGAAGAATGTCACCTCTTATTTTTTCAGATGATATTTTCAACCCCGAAATGATGATATTCTCTTTTCGGATGGTCATTCAACATTTCATTAACCAATTGATCTCTCGTGAATGGCCGCGTCCTGCAAGGAAGCTTCGGGATGCGCACGGAGGACGGTGTCCCATTTGCCAAGTCGACGTGACCTAGCGAAGAATCATCTGCATCATCTTCGTAAAGTTCGTCAAAAAGCAGGTCCTCAACGAGAAAGGACCACATTTGTTCAATATTCATCTGCCATAACACAAGTGATATAATTCTCAATAACTAATGAGTAGCAGCCAAACAACATAGTTATGCAAGACAAGGGTAGCATAACATAATTAAACATCGTAATACATAAATTAGGAAATACAAAATCTGGTGAGTAGTACAAAGCATATGCACCATACGTCTACTACTTAGATTACAACATGTTAAGATGTCTTACATAAAACAACACACTAAGAAATTAAAAGTACATGGATCTAATATAACTTGGGTACTCCACAGAGCAGAACTACTCTGTCTCGCTCGATGTCCCCTCCCCACCCCCACCCCGCCACTGGACTTAGGTGGAACGAAACGTCAGGAAGCTAATGCGAAACTTGGGTTTGCAGGGCCTCACTACTTTGCTCGGACTCAAAAACAAATTCGGCGCGCTTTGGAACGTGGCAAAGGGATTCGGCATACTACGTCGGTGATGCTGTAAAAGTGACCGTAGTTGTGACGGGAGCTACCCCAAATGCCGCACGAGGTGACCGAACTTCCTCAGCCGAGAAGGGTGTGAACGGCATTGTCGACGACGCCGGAGGGGGGAGACGATAGTACTCTGACACCTTTCTCCCTATCCACGTTTGAAGCATTTGATCGTCGCATCGCATGAACATCCATAACTCCTTCTCATCCTTGAATACATCAGCGATAGCCAACTTCACATTTGAGGGAAGGTTGGGCAACCTTTCTTCCAGCTTCGCCCAACACTAGTTGGCAAATGAAAAATGATTTTTATTCTGCTGTATGACCAACAAGTCTTCCATGAGCTTCAACTTCTTCAAAGCTATCTCCTGTGCAACCAAATTCACTCCCTTAACAGTTTTCTTCTTCTTCGATGTGATTGGAATGGAAGTGAATCTGGTTCTCTTGCCCGAAGAGATTGTTCCATAAGAACTTGGCAGCACATGTTCGACAGGATCCTGGTTGTTCTCATTTTCTGGTTAGCGATGGGTGTGATCATATCAATAATGTTATCGTCAGAGCTATCTTCTTTCTTTTCTAAGTCCACGAGCTTGGTGGTCATACATGCCTCCTTCCCCGTGGCAGCATTCTTGATGAACAAAAAGACGAAGTCATCGTAATGAGGGAACCTTTTGTTCTTTACCCTCATGTAATCTTTTTTAACCTGGTACAGTGAAGAAGGACACGTCAGTACATTCCGATGACCTTAGCATTGAGTGGATAGAGATTTAGAAAAACACGACTGCTCACCGCTATCACTTCCTCCCACATTCCCTCTTCCGGTGGCTGTGGCATACACTTCTCCGGATCCCATCCCCATCCGCTCTTATTAGCAAGAGTCCGACACAATTCGAAATTTCTTTTCATCACTTTGAAATGATTCTTCATATGCTCGATAATCATTCGCTCACCAAAGTGCCCGTTGAATCTGTTGCACATTCTTTTCCACGCTTCTGGCGCAAATGTATTACCCCGAAAGTAACCATCCATGTTCTCTTGCATCATCATCCCAACGAAGAAGGCATCCATATTTAGCGACCAATGGTTGGATCGTGCCTTCTCTGAAGAAACCATCTTTTCTTTTTCTTTACTGGAACTCATCGCTGTCTATAGAAGACCAAAGAAAGATCAATCGAAAATGTGGCCGCATGAGATATCATACGGCAATATAATCTATTATCGCACGATCTAGCTAAGGGTTTCAAAAGCATCATTGAAAATTAATATGCTTACGAAATTGCTTAATGTCATAGAGGAGTTGCCTTGTGCCTAATTAAGCTCGGTCCTTATTTTTCTGATTCAAACAGAACATAATAATACTATGCAAGAATTAACACATCAATTAATATAATAATGCTATGCAAGAATTAACGCATCAATTAATATAATAATGCTATGCAAGAATTAACATAATAATGCTATTAGTGTCTCAACTATCTATTTATATATATTTTTTTTCAAAGAGTGTTGTTAATTTCTATCAACATTATTAAGTGTACGATGCATGCATGTGATGTTGAATGAGTAATTCCCAAGTATTCAAGTAAAATGCAAGCAATAATTAAACTCATTGTAGATATTAATCCCGAGATGTTGATTTTTGTTTCAATCAACATATACATATATAATATTGTACAGCTAAAGCATTTAGAGTTCACATTGCATGAATGTATATACAATATGCGATGATTTATTTGACATTAATACATCATTACAAAGAAATTAAAAGTATAAAATATTTTGAATTGGACTAAATGGATAATTAAATGTGAAACGATCAAAGAATATTACAGAAACTCCCATTAGAAATCTGGAAACCAACCCCAATGACATAAAAAAAGGATTAACGCATCGGGTATCAAGCATGTTTGAATTTTGATGAGTTGTGAACAGAGTTTGTAAATGTATTCATTAAGAACTCAGCATGAAAATGAATTAGGCTAAAACGCCGAGAGTGTACCTCAATGCTCCTTGAAAGCTCCAACGTCATCACGGGAGGAGAATGCGGGATCGGCCCTTCTCTCACAACCCGCAGGAACAATAAATCAAGAAATTAATCCAAGTGCCTTATCCAGCTAAGCCTCCATTTACAATTCGACGATGTACTTTTGAATTCTAAGTTGAGCACCCTGATTGCGCGAAGTCGCCCGGAATATCGAAGCAAAAACTAATGCCGCATGAGGTACGGCTCAACGGCAAACCGTTATTACAAGAATGTACCCATTACAACAGAATTACACACTTCCTAGGCCAATACCAAAGACGGACCAAAAATTCACTGTTGGACAAAAATCACCTAATTATAGCAACAAAAGCTATGCTCCAGTTCCGATTCGAATAGTCGAACTCGGAAAAGTCGGTGTGGATGTGCCTATGGTTCTTAATCTACGTTTGAAAAAGTGTGGAAGGCTAAATCATGTTTGGCCGGCAGCTTTAGACAACGAAAGCTGAGCAATGCGCTAAGGTCCACGGGATCAAAGCTTCGCACACAAAGAAACTGTCGAGGCATTTCGTTGCCGACAAGCACAACTACAAAACCCTAGATTTTAGGGCAAAAAAAAAGGACCCGACGTGGATAGAAAAAATGATGATCCTGGGCGACCGTCGAACGACGAAAGAGTTCGAAGCAAAACCATGAACTCCGACATAGATCAATCCGATGATGAAGAGCACGGTGGAAAACTTGACGGAACGAGAGAGTGAAGCAAGCCTGGAAAGCTCGCGGAAACACAACTGGAAGTGGAAAGAGAACTAACCTGTGATCTAGGTTCGGCGATCTTGCCGTGTCGTCGTGCGTCTGCCGAATGCCGTCGAGGAGCGAGGTCGGATAGAAGAGAAGCCGCGGACAGTTCTTCGACGAGGTGAAGGTACAACGAATTTGGGAAAAATTACGACGTGGGTTTCGAAGAGGTTCGGACGAGCGCCAGAATATTTGCAAGTTCTCGCGTAAGGCGAGAAATTTTTCTGAGAACAAATCGAAACATTCACGTTTGACTGTAACAATTGTTCTGACGGGCCCCACCAGAATAATTAATGGTGTTTGTAAAATATTTCAATGTTCCGCTTTGTTCTCGCATGCCAAACGCAGCCTTTGTGTTTTTTAAAATAGTGGCCACGGCTCACACGTGGATCTTCATTTTATACTTGGTCAATGAAATGATTCTTCAACTTAGTAATGAGAAAAATGTCACCGGTATGTAACAATGTGTCATTCTAATATTCTATTTACATGTTAGTGGTATTATTCTATGTCAATAAAATGACACGTAATTACCGACCGAATATAAGATATATTAATGCATAATAAATAATGGTATACCAGTCTAAATGCTAATATTATATTACTAGTTACCACTTTTTTTTTAACCACAGAGGGAGATTCGAGCTGGTGACGTTTAACTCATAGTAAACATTATCCTATTTAATGTTTAATTGATTAATTCATTTACTTTTTCGATTATTATGGAGGCCGACCTATTCAAACAAACTCATATGGTCCATATTTGATTGAATTATTTGCTATCCAGATTCTCTTATAAATTTATTCAATTAATTTATATATACTTTTATAAGAAAAATATTGTATGACATTTTATATTTTATGAATCCATTGAATTTTGAGGTAATTTTACAAAAAGAGAATTAATTATCCAAATATATTCAATTATTATTTATGTTACGAAAAGAGGGAGAGAGGGATCGCACGAAATACAAAAGAACACGAAGAGGAAAAATGACGGCGGTTCTTTGTTATGTAAGATAATCCTGGACAATCCTGGATCAATATGATCTTGTAATCCTCTTCTGTTTCTTCCATCTAATATAATTCGGCGTCGCCTTAAATTTCTCGAGTTTTCTCGCGATGCGTAATTTCTCTCGTGCAGAAAATCCTAACAAACTGGTATCAGAGCCTTAGGGTTTGTCAATGATTCTCGATCAGCAGGGAGATGGCGTCGCATAACGTGAGCGTGGAGAAGTTCAACGGCAGAAACAGTTTCGGGTTGTGGCAAATCAAGATGCGGGCACTTTTGAAGCAACAAGCAACAAGCAACTTTGGCGGCACAGGAGGAGAAGGCACACTCGATGATCCTGTTGTGTCTGGCGGATGAGGTGATAATCGAGGTCGCAGATGAAAAAAAAGCGGTCGGTCTGTGGTTGAGACTCGAGAGTCTATATATGACGAAGTCTCTCACCAACAAGTTGCTGTTGAAGCAACGTCTGTTCTCTCTCCGCATGCAGGAAGGTACCCCTCTGAAGGAACATTTTGATCAGTTAAATTCTTTGTTGATGGAACTCAGAAATATCGATGTGAAGATCGAGGATGAAGATACTGCCCTAATTCTGTTAGTTTCGCTTCCTCCATCATATGAAAATTTCGTTCAGTCTATGATTATCGGGAAGGAAACTATAAGCCTGGAAGAAATAAGATCGAGTCTCCATACACGTGAACTTCGGCATAGGGCATCTGGAAATTCTGCAGAGACTCAGGCCGCGGGTTTGATATCAACCGCAGAGAAGGGACAGTTCTCGAATTCAAAGAAATCCAAGTCGAAGAAGAAGAAAATCACTGCGAAAGACATCTGTAATTACTGCAAGGAACCAGGTCATTGGAAGAAGGATTATCCGAAGAAGAAGAAGGCCCCTGTCGCTGCGGTGGCATATGAAATATGAAATTCCGAAGATGATTTGGTTCTGGCTGCTTCTGATCAAGGATGTCTGACGGATAGTTGGATTTTGAATTCGGGGTGTTCCTATCATATGACTCCGAATAAAGAGTGGTTCTCAACTTATCAAAAGATTGATCGTGGAAACGTCATCATAGTTAACGATGCAGCCTATTAGATAGTTGGGATCGGTTCTGTGTAGATCAGGACTCATGACAATCTTGTGAGGATGCTGACAGATGTCCGCCATGTTCCGCAACTGAAAAAGAATTTGATATCACTTGGAGTCCTCGACTGTAAAGGGTGTCAGATCAATGCTGCTGGAGGCATCCTCACAGTCATGAAAGGTGATGCTACGGTTCTGAAGGGAGTCAGACATATGTCCTTGTATGTATTACAAGGCAAGACAGTCTCTGGCGTTGCTGCAGTGGCTAGTTCATCCGAATCAGATAGGTCCAGACTGTGTCACATGCGGCTTGGGCATATGAGTCAGAACGGAATGAATATCCTCAGCAAACGAGGTCTTCTAAGGGAGAAGAAGATATCTGAAATAAACTTCTGCAAGCACAGCGTATTCGGCAAATAGCGAAGGTCTTAGTTTGGCAAGGCAGTGCACAGGACGAAGGCGACACTTGACTACATCCACGCCGATTGTTGGGGTCCCTCTCGTGTTCCATCATTAGGAGGTGCGAGGTACTTCCTATCTGTGATTGATGACTACTCGAGGATGACTTGGATATTCATGATAAAACACAAGAGTGAGTCCTTCAAGGCCTTCAAGCAGTGGAAGGTTCTGGTGGAAAATCAGACGTCGAAAAAAGTGAAGCGTCTTCGCACTGACAATGGTTTGAAGTTCTGTTCTGCTGAATTTGACCAGTTCTGCAAAGATAAAGGCATTGTCAGACATCGCACAGTCAGAGATACTCCACAGCAGAATGGAGTTGCAGAACGAATGAACAGGACACTTCTGGAGAGGGCAAGGTGCATGCTCTCTAACGCTGACCTGAATAGGACATTCTGGGCTGAAGCTGTTAACACAGCTTGTTACTTGGTGAATCGAAGTCCGGCGACTGCAATTGATCTCAAGACTCCAACTGAGGTATGGTCAGGAAATCCTGCTGATTATACTTGTCTGAAAGTTTTTTGTTATCCAGCACACTATCACGTCAGTGAAGGGAAGTTGGAGCCAAGGGCCAAAGAAGGGGTGTTCATGGGATATGGTGCAGGAGTGAAGGGTTACAGAATCTGGTATCCTTCAGAATACAAAGTCATCCACAACAGAAGCGTAACCTTTAATGAAGCATCAATGCTTCAGTTGAAGGTGGAGGCTGAAGAGAGTGTCAGTAAACAGGTGGAGATTGAAATCACTCAAATTGAGGATGATGCTGAAGGATCACATCAAGAAGCAGAACCAGAATGTGAAGAATCTGATGAGCAACCTGAAGAGGAGTCAATTGCTGCTAGACGTCCTCGTAGAGAAGTGAGTCCTCCTAAGCGATATGGTTTCGAGGACATGGTTGCTTATGCACTACAGGTAGCTGAAGAGGTGGAGTCCCTGGAGCCGTCCTCTTATAGGGATGTCATCACATGTGCCGAATCTGGACAGTGGATCGCTGCTATGGGTGAGGAGATGAAATCTCTTCACAAGAATCAGACGTGGGAGCTGGTCAAGTTGCCTAAAGGCAGGAAGGTTGTTGACTGCAAATGGATCTTCAAGAAGAAAGCAGGAATTCCAAGAGTTGAAGGCACGAGATACAAAGCACGACTGGTTGCTAAAGGTTATAGTCAGAAAGAAGGTGCGGACTACAATGAGATATTCTCACCTGTTGTCAAACATACTTCTATCAGGGTGCTACTTGCTCTTGTAGCACATCAGAATCTAGGGCTCGAGCAACTAGATGTAAAGACTGCTTTCCTGCATAGAGAACTTGAAGAAGATATTCTTATGAGCCAATCAGAGGAATTCTCCATTTCTGGAAAGAAGAATCAAGTTTGCAGTTTGAGAAATCTCTGTATGGCTTGAAGCAGTCTCCCAGACAATGGTACAAGAGGTTCGACAGCTTCATGATCAGTAAGGGATTCAGTCGAAGTCCCTATGATTGCTGTGTATACCACAAGAAGGTGAAGGACGGCTCCACCATCTATCTGCTCTTGTATGTTGATGATATGCTTATTGCTGCCAGAGACATGGCAGACATTCAAAATCTGAAGAAGCTCCTCAGTGCAGAATTCGACATGAAAGATCTTGGTGCAGCACAGAAGATTCTGGGGATGAAAATTCTAAGGGATCGCGCACAGGGTAAACTTTTCTTATCTCAGAAAAGTTATATTGAGAAGATTTTATTCAGGTTTGGAATGTCTGGAGCGAAGCCTTTGAATACTCCATCAGCTGCAAATGTTCATCTTTCTGTTGCCTTCGCACCAAAGTTAGATGCAGAAAAGGAGTACATGTCTCGGGTTCCATATGCTAGTGCAGTTGGAAGTTTGATGTATGTCATGGTTTGCACAAGACCAGACATTGCTCATGCAGTCAGTGTTGTCAGCAGGTTCATGAGCGATCCAGGAAAGGAGCACTGGCAAGCAGTGAAGCGAATTTTTCGATATCTGAGAGGAACATCTGATATTGGCCTCATCTACAGAAGTGATAAAGAGTGTTTGATTGCAGGGTACTCAGATTCAGATTATGCTGGAGATGTTGATGGAAGACGATCTATGACAGGCTATGTCTTCACTTTGGGCAGTTCAGTTATTAGTTGGAAGACTACACTTCAACCATCAGTTACATTGTCCACCACAGAGGCTGAATACATGGCACTGACGGAAGCTGCCAAGGAAGACATCTGGTTAAAAGGCTTAGTTGGAGATCTCGGATTACATCAGGAGCAGGCTATAGTGCACTGTAACAGTCTGAGTGCAATATGTTTAGCCAAGGATCAAGTACATCATGAAAGAACCAAACACATTGATGTCAAATATCACTTCATGCGCACTGAGAAGAGGATCAAGGTGAAGAAAATTAGCACTGAAGACAATCCAGCTGATATGTTCACCAAATTTGTTCCTTACGACAAGTTTCAACATTGTTTGGACTTGCTTAACATAAATACTTGGTAATAGCTTCAAGATGGGACTGACGGCGGCGTGACGTGCTTTTGTGCTCTGAAGATGATTCAAGTCAAGGTGAAGATTTATTAATAATGCCTTGAATCTGAACCCAGTTAGTCCCCCTAAGAAAATAAATCAAGTCCGAATCACAAACAAAATACCCCTAAAAATTTTCGCTCAGGGGGCTCCGCTCCCTTGCAACCCCCACGGGGAGGATCCCCCTGGATCCCCCACATTGACCCCCCACAGGCTCGCTGACCGGACAGCGAGACCCCCGTAAGGGAATTTTGCTGAAGCGCCTGACTATATAAGAGGACCAACTCGGTTCAAATTCAAGACATTATTAACAAATTATTTATGTGACATAATGTTCGTCTGATTTAATGCCACCATCTCGGTACTTTGTCTAAAGGAAAAGCAAATCAATAGAACAAAGAAATTTAGCTGGTTCTCCAAAAAAAAAAAAAAAGAAATTTAATTGGTGGCAAATGAAGTGAAGCTCACACGGCGGCGGCCTCTTCGCTGGATCGACAAGTATTTGAAACGATGGATGAATGAAAAGAGAGAACTCACAGATTTTATCTTACAGATGAACAAAGAAAGCATCTCTCCATCTGAGCCATAGGAACTTAAAAATTAGAGAGCATGCAGATAAGACGAAGCACTCACTCCTTGTCCCCCCCTCAAAAAAAAAAAAAAAAAAAACAAGTAGCGTGCTGATTGTAAATGACTTTACAATGAGGAACGTATTATACACCTGCAGCAATTGGCCTTTACTATGGAGCAACAAAGCCACAACAATGTGATTTCGTACACCAGAAATAATTGCAAGTGTGTTAGTTTTGCATCGTGCTAGGGTTCCCATGTAACCTTTTTTTTTTCTTTTGTATTTCTCTCCCCTTGGGGCATTTAGCAAGTAAAATGTGATGCTTGAAGTGGATGACCTGCCGCGAAAAGATCAGCCCCTCAGTTCTCAGCACACTAATACATGAAACATAGTTTTAGACAAAATTGGAATGAACCTATGTGGGAAATAAATAGTAGATGCTCTAAAATCTGTGCACCTGTATTTATGCTATTGTGTTCAACTGGATGCTCTGGTTCTTACGGGGAACCCTTTCAATGGGAGCAATCAATTGCGGCATTGTCATGCCCCCGGAAACAATTATTTCTGCGCAGCATAGCAAACAATAACAGATATCCAACATCAGAAAGACTACATCTTAAGAACTTGCAAGTATGGTTCATCTTGTTAAATACCTTGGAGAACAAATCTGGTTCATCTTGTTAAGGTTGTTATATATTTTTAAGCAGGTAAAAAATGATCAAAAATGGAAGATGAGAATCAAACCTATGCCCTCTCGGACCGAAAGGTTAGGTCTAATGATTTCTTCGGAGTTCACCAAGAATATGTCTCCAATATAAAGATGATTCGTGGGAACATAAACACTGCATAATTTTTCATCACCTTTTTCATTCTGCAAGGAAATAACTACATATCAATATGTTTCACATTTCTTCTTTTTCAGTACATGTTTTGCAATTTTTTTTCAATAGAAGACAATGAACTGGCTAAATACATATGCAATTATACAGAATTAAATAAAGATTAATGGGTGTTTGAAGGAAAAAAACAGGTGAACAGACAAGAGATTATAACCTGAAGGATCAACGATGATGTGATGAAACCAAATGCATACTCGCCAATGCGTGGATGACGAATGATTGCAACCTCTTTGAATGCTGTTGTGTTTTGGTCTGTATAAATCAAATATGTTAAATCAGAAATACATCTGAACCGACTGAAAAAGAAATTATGATAATGTACCAGTCCAAATAAGAAAAGTACAAACAACAACAACAACAACAAAGCCTTATCTCACTAGGTGGGATCGGCTACATGGTTTAATCCATGTTCATGAGATTCGACAGGGTTTTACACTGGCTGTAAGAAAAGTACAAATAAGAAAAGTACATCCAGATATAAATTTTGAGAAAGTGTTTTTATATATAATTACTACCACATTGTCCTTGTGCCAAGAGCATTTCTTGCCTGATGTAATTTCCAATTGTTTTAGATCACATTTAGCTCACAAAAATCACGGTTTGAGAACATAATATATTGATGTCTCAAACTTTCGTGCATGTACCATGATGGCTATGTTAGTGTAAAGAAACACATCATTTACCGTTTAAAAAATACAAAGATAATGATCTTCTAGCTGGAAAAGAATGTAATGGTTTGAAAACTTTATTAAAAAAATTATACCAGGAGAAATAGCAGTGCTGATTTGCTTTGATGCTGAATAAATGTGCCTTACAAAGGGCATTTTCTTTATAAACCATTCTCCTAACCAGACAACAGTAGAACCCAACCATGATGAAACAAAAATTCCAACAAAAAAGACAAATGCCAAAGATGTCACAAATCCAAGGCCTGCAAGATGATGAAAAAAGATAAGTGCATGAATCGATATTTAAGACAGGCTAAATAAATGAGGAAATAAGGATTGAATATACAATTATAACAGATACCAAACAACATATTATGTGAAGCTCCAAGTTGTCAAGGGGTTCACTGTTTCATTGAAGACAGATTATCTGCAGTTGTCACACCCACCAAGTTCTAATTGTTTTTCCTACAAAAGTCTATCCTTTGTTGATGCTTGATTTTTTTTACTAACACCATAAATCATGAAATAACAAATCACGTGTTACTCTTAAAAGAAATCAAAGACAGCCACTGGTTTCTATTTGGAATACATATACACAAGACTGTCAAGTTCAAGAGTCTATATAAACTCGTTCGATATCCTATGAATTTGTATCATTAAAATTATAACAACAACAACAAAGCCGACCCCACCTACGACGTCATTCCGCTCTATTAGTAACCAAACCTTTCGGTATATTATTCACCAATAGATCTTGCAATATTAGTTCGCCAAGTGTCCGCCTTGGCCTCCCTCTCCCTCTTTTAATCGGACTCCAGATTATTTGATCTACTCTTCTTACTGGCGCATCTAATGGTCTTCTCTGAACATGACCAAACCATCTCAAACGATTCTTTACCATTTTCTCATTAATAGGAGCCACTCCGACTCGTTCACGTATATGGTCATTCATAATCTTATCTAATCTTGTATGACCACACATCCATCTCAACATCCTCATTTCGGCTACCCCCACTTTACGTTCATGTTGTCCCTTCATAGCTCAGCATTCACTACCATATAACACTGCTGGTCTTATAGCAGTACGATAGAATTTTCCTTTAACTTTATTGGGTACTTTTCTATCACAAAGAACTCCAGTGGCTTTCCTCCACTTACACCAATCAGTTTGAATTCTATGATTAACATCGTCATCAATCTCACCTCTTACAATTGATCCTAAATATTTAAACTTTGTCACTTGAGGAATTATATCCTCCCCTAGCCTAACTTTCAAATCGTCTCTAAGTTGTTTATTTGTGAAATTGCTATGCATATATTCTGTTTTATTCCTACTTAAACGAAAACCCTTTGACTCCAACGTATTTCTCCATATTTCCAATTTTGTATTAATCTCTTCTCCTGAATCCGCTAAAAGTACTATATCATCCGCAAATAGCATGCACTTAGGTACCTCCTCTGTGATACTCTCGGTTATAGCATCGATAACTAAGTTAAATAGATACGGGCTTAAAGCTGATCCTTGATGTAGGCCAATTCCTATAGGAAATTCATTTGTCTCACCTCCGGGCGTCCTAACCCTAGTCAATGCCCCATCGTACATATCTTGTATTACCTTAATGTAGGCAACACTCACTCTCTTCTTTTGCAAGGTTTTCCAAAGTACATCCCTTGGTACCCGATCATACGCCTTCTCTAAGTCAATGAAAGCCATATGTAAGTCTCTTTTCCTACTTCGATACTTCTCCATCATCCCCCTTAGTAAATAAATCGCCTCTGATCATTAAAATTATATTCCAAATAAATTCGAGTATAAAAATAATTAGTTTTATGTGTAAAATATATTTTGCTTATGTCAATTAATCCAAAATAAGACCTTGGTCAAAATAAATGAGACATGTCACTGACTAAATACAGTAAAATCCTACATTAACTCAGCAAGCCAAAATTCCTCATAGGTCGTACAACTACCTTAATTCCTCTATTCTCTGTTGTGTTGTCACCCTCCTTAATAAGAGAAACAAGAGTAGTTATTAAACAATCAATGTAGAAATATTAATTATGTAATGTAGGCTATTGACGATTTATTCATTGTTTGAAGGTAGTCAATTCGATGTGGGTGACTTCAGGGCGTTGATAGCTGGATGTGAAGTAGGCTATGTTTTCTGGAAACCATTCCAGTTTGCACCAGGATACTGTGACTTACACTTTTCCCATTGCTAACATATTGTCCATTTGGCTCCGGAAAATTTTTTGTATATTCAGGGATGAGAGGAACTCCGCCTATGTTTTATAGCCGGTCCCAAGCCCGGATAAAGGAGGAGGGTTGTGTTAGGCCCCGACAGCCAGCGTAAAACCCTGTCGAATCTCATGAACATGAATCAACGAATGGCGTCGTATGATCCATGTAGTCGACCCCACATAGTGGGATAAGGCTTTGTTGTTGTATTCAGGGATGAGAGGAACTATGTCGGGAATGTTTTCTTGTTGGCCAAATCTGGTTAAGGCGTGCACGGGGAACTAGATAATACATGGGTGATCAGATTGTAATTACATAGCCTCTTTTGTATCATAATCAATACCCCCAAATAAATCAATATTGCAACAAGGGAATGGGACGAGCTGTTAGAATGGAGAAAAAACACGTCCGCCTTCAAGGAAATGAGAAACATGCTTCCGAACATTTGTTCAGAGAAGAACAAACAGAGATGGGATGCCAAAAATTGGCAAATAAGGATGATGGTGTTGTGCTATTGGTTGGAAGCATCCGAGCTATGGCGTTGTTGATGCTTTTCATCAAAATCGACTAGGTAAATAGTGGACAAGAAATCTTGTGACATGAAAATGGCTAGGAGTCCAAGATGTTTGGTGTTCCAAATATTCTAATGAACCAAATATTAGGCGACTTTTAGCATTTTTCTTTGGGATGGACCTTCAAACCCTATGAGAACCTGGACTTGACTATTTCGCTATTGACTTTACAGTTAGGCTGATTCCATTGAACCTAACATTTGACTCATGACCCAAGCTGAGCTTACTAATATTTAAAATTCCAGATTGAGTTGAGATGCTTTCTAACATATAATCTTATAATAAACTCATAAGACTTTACGAATTAATTACAGAGGTTAACAATTTTGCTCTTCATAAGATAAAGTGCAAACAATAAAATGAAATCACAATAGGCAAACATTCTTGTTCCCGTGCTCCTCATCACCACCACCACCACCAACCTAGTTAAGTTTTTCCAATTCCTCTACTTCTTTTTATCTGTATAAGGCAAAAAATTAGCTCTGTATGTCGACAACAAGATTTCTAGTTTCTGCACTATGACCATAACAGATCTATGTTCCACCCAATTAGCCTAGCCTATTGCATGTACATAGCCTTCTGAGATAAAAGCAGGGTATTGGATAATTTTGTGGAAACCAAGACACTCTGTGCAACGATTTTATTTGTATGTTGCTGAACTCCGCCTATGTTTTATAGCCGGTCCCAAGCCCGGATAAAGGAGGAGGGTTGTGTTAGGCTCCGGCAGCCAGCGTAAAATCCTGTCGAATCTCATGAACATGGATCAACGAATGGCGTCGTATGATTCATGTAGCCGACCCCACCTAGTGGGATAAGGTTTTGTTGCTGTTTGCTGTTGCTGAAGGACACAAGTAATCACCTAAAAAAAATTCCAGAAAACTGGTAACTTCCCTTTCACATTATCAGCAAATACTTGAATTTTTAATGCAAGGGTGAATGGTGAACTTTAACTGAGGTCACAGCATAATTAGTTTGAGCTGGGTGAAAATTCTAAAACCATATCTGGAATGAGACCTGGGCCATGCCCACCTATTTCCATTACCACATTATCACATTGCCCTTCAAAAGATAAAGTGCAAACAATAAAATGAAATCAGAATAGGCGTCAAGATATTGTCTGTTTTGGGCCCGCACGAATTTAAAACGCGTCTTTAAAAGTAAAGGAGGATGATACTAATAAGCTCATGACCACTTTCATGTTTTGCGCATGCGGAACTATACCTTGGGGCCTTACATTTGTGCTCTATGACCATAACAGATCTATGTTGCACCCAATTAGCCTAACCTATTGTATGTACATGGCCTTCTAAGATAAAAGCAGGGTACTGGATAATTTTGTGCAAACGAAGTCACTATGTGCGACGATTTTACTTGTATCTTGCCGAATGACACAAGTAATCGCCTAAAACAATTCCAGAAAACTGGTAACTTCCATTTCACAGTATCAGAAAATACTTGAATTTTTTATGCAAGGGTGAATGGTGAACTTTAACTGAGGCATAATTAGTTTGAGTTGGGTGAAAATTCTAAAACCATATCTGGAATGAGACCTGGGCAATGACCACCTATTCCATTTCTATACTACCACATTAGCATTCTGAAGTAAGCCAGAAAAGTTTATTTTCCGCTACCCTGTCAGCTTAACAAGAGTCATCATCAAGCCTGTTCATACCAATGGGTTCTTTGTGCTGATCTTCTACTTTTATGAAAAGGCTGCTTCTTGGCATCTAAATAATTATTTAAATTACATTTCAACGGATATAGTTATGTTAGATAACACCACGGCTTGTCGAGCTCTCAAAATATCCCATTTTTTTGTTCCCTAATAGGAATGCCAGCCTTTGCTATTACAATTACCTTCGTTGGACCTGGGAACGAAGGTGTGACACAATGCCGCACCCCTCCATTTGGAGACTAAGAGGTCGTGAGTTCAATTCTCACTAGTGGAACTCATGTGCCCCTTCATTTTTTAGTCTTTACTTTTCTTGTACTAGGTCCATGGACCCCTCTTTGTAACTGAAAAAAAAGTATCTTCATTGGACTATTCATGCGAGTTTAATTCCTTTGTTGAAGCTCTTTGCTTTTTCCTTCTTTTTCTTTTGAGGGCATGAGGCCTTTTGCTAATGAAGATTCTTTTCTGGTGCTTTTGCTATTACTGACACACCAGAAAAGTAGTCTCCGTCTCTGTCACTGATCATGCAACACTGCGACCAGAAAAAAAAATCATGTTCTTTGGTCCTTGGTACTTATACATCAGTAACTTCCATGGAAGAAAACCCACAACACTAGAGACTAATGATTTGGAAGGCCCACATTTTGATAATTTTTTTGTTTCCATAGTATTCATGAGGATTGCTGACACTTCTCCTATGAGACTTCATTATTTGCACCACCCTCAATATGGAAGTTAACAGATAGAAGACTGGTCCAATAGTGTGTTTTTTCGAGGGAAAGGTCCAATCTTGTGTTAGATCTGCCTATAAACATATTTATTTATTTTAAAAAAAAACATCTGTTCGACTGAAGAAATTATTTATTTTCTTCTAATATAAGACAATTTAGGAACTTCCAGAACTGTCATATAGATTATGAAACATTCAAATGATAAATTAACTTTCATTCCCAGGAAAATGCGACGACAATGACTGGTGAACCATGATCCTAGCCCTTAGTTCCTGAACATTAACATGTCCGTTTAGAGCATTAGAAAAGGTTCCTTGGCTATTGAAGCAGGCCAAAGAATGAGAACTAACAAAAAGATTACACATGGTGGGAAAAATAAAGGAACGAAACAAATTAGATGGTGTGAAAAAACAAGGGAACGTGAAGATGAATGCAAAATTTTCAAGTCCACAAGAGGTCCTTAGTCCTACTGTTTCTATCTTTTGTTCTTCTGCAATAACCAAACCAATGCATCTACATACAACAAAAAAATCTAGTTACAAGGGTCAAAGCAGATGCAGAATACATTACAATCTTACCAAAGATGTCAATACCAATATTGGCATATAGCGGGCTGAAGAAACCATCAACAAATTGGATAAACCACCAAGTAATGTAAAATGTGACTGCAACAGGGAAAAGAACTACACTGCAAAGTAAGGAAAATATGAGCTATAGGAGGCAATAAATTGCTTTGACAAATTCAGCTCTGAAAGATTTTACCATCCAGTCATAAATTTCTTTGAGACCCAACTCTGAAGAACAGCAAAGCATGCCTGATAACAGCAATTCTTGTTAGGTTTTCATGTAAGGCAAGAAAACTGACTTATTTTATTTTATTTTATTTTTTGATTTGGGGAAGACTGCCTTATTCATGTCAATATTTACATAATTTTCTAGATCATTCTTTAAGAATAATTTTGTACATATCAAAATAACAACCTATGATAGTATTTCATAGAAAATCCAGGTGGTGGTGCAATGACACACTTGATTAGTGGACCAAAGGATCTTGAATTGGTTTTTCATCAGTAAGCTTATGAACCTCTTTATTTTTCCATTTTTTGGAAAAAAATTTATTTTCAATTTATCTTTCTCAGTACCAGGTGCATGGCCATCCATATCCAGGAAAAAAATTAGCTTCCAAGAGAAGTATGCATTGCACACTGATTTTACCAACCAAGGTTTTAGTTATGGACTGCATATTGAACAATTGTGGTAATTGTACGCTGCTCCCAGCATGATTTTGTTCATGATCATCTATCATATACAAATGCAAAGTGGTCAACACGGCTTCCAAATCTTTGACTTCTTTCACTAACTAGATTTGATCTGTCAGACATGACGACCACTTGTCATCTAGCAACGTTGGTAACAACATAATTTCATAACCGTTATATTTATATCTAAGCCAAACGTATTGAGAACCAACTTTCGATGTTTTCAGTCTGTTATATGTAAGATACCGTTCATTTTCTAGCAACTTTGGCAGCAACCTATTATCGTCCAATCTTTCGGTTAAGACAATTTTCAAGTCAAATAAAAAACTTTCTTCATCTTGAATTTGTATAAAAATTGAAAATTTAGCTTTCCAGCTACCTTTATAATTTATATGCTCTTCCACAATTTCAAAAATTAACACAGCCGGAGAAAGTTTACACCATGAAATCAATGCTCCCTGTTCCCCATTGTCATTCCGCCAGTCTTGAGGGGAAAGAAACATGCGCCTCAATGACATGCCAGTCTTTAAGGAAACACGCACCCCTCATATTCATAGAACATCTTAAAATGCACCCCATAACCTTGTCACTCTTTAGAGGAAAAGAAGAGGGATACATGAACCCAATAACAATGCCAATGGAATATTCAGCTAGCTAAACGTAACCAAGACAACAAAATGCCCAATTACTACAAATTCCACATCAAGTTCCTACATTGTAGCGTGTGCAACTACTACGAAGCCCCCAGTTCCCAACAAGATTAAGCTCCACCAAGAATCCAGATTGACGAAGAAATCTAACTAAAAAATCCCAACAAAAATCGAAAATCTCCACGTAGCAATCAGATCCGAGGGGGGAGGAGAAGACGGCGGAGCAGAAGCCAAAAGCTACCTTCCGAGTGGACGAGCTGGGCGAACTGGGCGGCGACTTCGCGGGGTCCTCCGGATCCGTCGCTAGGCTCAGAGGGACCAAAGTGGACTCCTCCGCCACCGCCGTCGCCATCGAAATCGCCTCCGAGTCGGGTTGCAGCAGCGGGACACGGAACCGGCACGGCGACGCCCCGTTGGTTTCGTTGTGGTGGTGATGGGAGGGAGTTCGAAGTGGAGTTATTATTGTTAAGGTTCGGCCTCTCGGGGGGAGGTCCCGGCGAGGCGCAGTAACCAAAAGACGATTATAGCCCTGGAATTGCTTATTTCACTGTGTCGATGTGTGACTGCGCTGTCCAGCGAGGATAAGGCTGTTCCATTGGGATTAATGATTATAATAATCTCGATTTATTTTTTTATTATATGATAATTGCTTTGGAGGTTAATAATACCTTTATTTTATATTGCTGGAAAGTTATTAGAATAGAAAAGAATATGACAGGTTTTATCGGTGTAAATTAAGCTCAACAATTTTTTTTCGAAATTTAGTATGATATTATAAATCTTATTTTTTGTAATGTCAATAACCGATTTTAGTTGTACTAATATTAATTAATTATATGAATCACAAACTTCATCTCAAGATATCAAACAAATTAGGCTTACCAAAAAGAAGAAAATAAATAAAACTAAATCAAATTTGATTGCCACGATTAATTAAGAATTGTGCCATACGATCATATTTGATTTCTGAATTTAACTAAGACTTAGCAATCAGACCTGAATATTAGTGAATCTAAGCCTAATGCAAGTTTCGCGTCAATTAGTCGCGAAAGAATTAACGTTTGTATGTTTTTTAAAATATTCCATATTGGCATTTTTGGGCTTGTGGCAGCTTCCTCATATTTCTGGATCAAATTTGAAATATTTTTTTCTACATCTCCTTTATATAAAGAGTAAAGAGTTGCTGCTTAGCGTGGGTGGTAAGCAGCCTGCGGAGCGCACATCTGAACCGTCGGATGGGCATTCTTTTTAGTGTTTCTCTCTCTCCATCTTTGGACGGTGCTGACATCGGTGATTCAGACAGCAAAGAGATGGAGGAGGTCGGCGAAGCTGCCTTGGGAGCAAAGGCGAAGGAGGACATGGACGGCGACGCGACGGAGATGGCAGCGCGGGAGGAGGTCGAGGAGTCGGCGGGGGATTGAACGAGAGCGGAGGAGAGCGCGATGCAAAGGAGGGCATTGACGAAGGCGGTGCACTGTCGATCCATGGCGATCACCATCATCATGCGCAAGTGGTATTGGAGAGGAGACGAGACGAGAAGGAGGCAAACCAAGAAGAGAAGAGAGTGACGTGTTAAAAGTGTAACTTGGAATTAGGAACCATAGTGGTCAACAACCCACCGCTCCCTCATCGCTCACCTCTGCTTCCTCCTCCCCGTCGCCTCCTCGCCGGCCGTCGGCATCTTGCTCTCTAGTACTTCGCGCTAGGCCAGAGCAGAATCGAGTTCGGGACCGGGTTTGACCAGACCCGGTTATAGTCGGGTATTGAGTTTCCGAGCCCAGTCCCGGTACAAAACCGGAATTTTATGAAAAATAGGAAACATATAAATTAGTAGATATTAAAATTCATTCCTATCAAAAAGCGGATGATGTGTTCAATTGTTCAACTAAAACTAAATCATAAAATACACTAAGAACTTAGATCCATGCGGTTGAACAAAAGAACATTGATCAGCATTCTTGAATAAAATACACTAAATCATAAACAACTTAGATCCATGTAGTCCAGTAGTCCATTCTACACCATACAAAGAAGAGGCAGCTTCCCAGTAGTCCAGTAGATCCATGACAATGAGACTAAATAAATTCACCAACTATTGTAACTATAAGTACCAACTGAAGCACTTACAAATAAATTCAAATAGAAAACACTTCTTCAAGCTGAAGAAACTACCAAGTACCAACTCATCAAAATGCTAAATCAACATTGCAGCAACATTACAGTTAGCTTAGTAAAATGTCTCCCAACAAAAGAAGTTCAAGTGTTCAACTAAAGTGTTCAACATTTACAAATTCTTCTCTTAATCAAGGAGTCCCCAAAAACACCGATCACAGAATGAAGATAACCATTTGATCAATCCTAGATTATTCAAGTACCTGCATGAATGAAGATGTAATGATTTGGAAACAAAAAAGAAGTGGGGAAAGCATTCAAAATGCTAATACACTATTAACTGATGCATAGGAAACAATAAGTAGTAAGCTTGTGGTTAAAGATTATACCAAGCATAAGAAAATGCTTGAAAATCCAAAATAATAATTGCTTCTTAAGGGGCTTGAACTCTTGTAAGATAAAAATGAACTAAAAAACCATTGCAACTTAAGTTGGTGCATTTTATTCAAAACCTGATCGAACTAATTAGATATTTAGACTTCTTTTTCTGGTAAATTGAATTTAACACAAATGACAGAAGCCACAAAACCTGAAAATCAGAGAATTTGAGGAGTCAAAATTGCAATATGTAACATATTAAACAAACCTGAATAATAAACAGAGGAAGAACCTGAAGAGGCATCCACACCTTAGGTCTGCAGGGAACACAAAAATCAAATCTAGAGTGCAATGCAAAACCTGAGATTTAATATAAAATTAAAGCAAGTAATATAAAGTCAGTGAATGGCCCCAAATCTTAAAGCAAGTAAATATAAAATGAAAGACAAAGTTCACATACCCAAAGATTTAATCATCTACGATCATATTATTGAATGTTGAACTTGAGGGCCCAACTTGACTAGTCCCGGAAGCTTTTACATAAATGTTTGAAAAGCCAAAATTAATAACACAACTATCAATAAAAAATTATTTATATGACTAATATTCAAACAAAAAATACAGATTTAACCTATAATAATATTGTTTGAGTTCCCAAATTGATCGAAATCTTCTTCAATGTTAAATTTTGATGGTGATAACCAACTTTGTGTGCACACAAGAGCTTCCGTCATTTTTGGTGATAACGAACTCCTGAAGAAGTCAAGAATACGTCCTACGGTGCTAAAAATAGATTCAGAAGGAACCGTGGATACTGGAATGACCAAAATATCACGTGCCATTAGAGAAAGAACATTGTACTTTGTGGAATTAGCCTTCCACCACTTCAATATATCAAAATTTTCTTCTCCCTCACAAGGTTCCATCAAGTATCTTTCAATTTCAGATTTGTTGTCAATACTTCTTTTCTCCTTTTGCAATCTACTCCATTAATGAATCCTTGTTGTCTTCTCATCGACGTTTACATTTTGAATCCTAGTTGCAGAGCTTATATTCTCCATTTGAGAATTTGAGCAATTGCCAACTTCATGTGCATAACATTCATACAAACGTTACATAGTATTTTGAATCTTTGTAACTACACAAGTAGCCATGTTTGAATCACAAAGATCTGAGTAATTCCATTCAACATATCCAAGTTTATATCTTGGATCCAATACGACAGCAATAAGTATCAATGGATTAATATTTTCAGGTTTTCCCCAATACTTGTCATACTTGGAACTCATGTCACATGCCATTTTTTGCAAATATATGTCATGACTATTGCTCCATTTTGTAATATGAGATTGAACAGATACAATCTCATGAAAACATGCAGAAGATGTAACATATGTTGAACCAGATAAATTGCAAGTTGCACTAAAAAAAATTTTCAAAAATAACACAAAATTCTTAGCATTCTCCCAATCTTCAACTGAAGGCGCCAAAAAATTGTTCTTTTTGAAATATAACTTGTATCCATCGTCTTCTTCATCCAACCTCTCGAAAACTCGTTGGAACTTTTTAGCTCATTCCAACATTAAATAAGTTGAATTCCATCGAGTTGGGACATCCATAAGAACACTGCATTGGCTGGTGATTTTCTCTTCTTGGATGAATCTTTTAAATTTTCCAAATCGCATTGGAGATGACCGCACATAACGAACAGCTTCACGAATTGATATGATTGCTGATTTCATATTACTTAAACCATCTTTAACTATAAGACTCAATGTATGTGCACAACATCTGATATGAATAAAGTCACCATTACAAATCAATCCTTTCCAAGCATTTAATCTCTTTTTCAAATGACCCATAGCTTTATTGTTGGCTTTAGTATTATCAACTGTAATAGTGAAAACCTTTTCAATCTCCCATGCTAATAAACACTTCTCTACAGCCTTTGCTATGTCCTCAGCCTTGTGACCCTCAATTGGATGCAAATTGAGAACCCTTTTATGTAAGATCTAGTCTTCGTCAATAAAATGTGCTGTGAGACACATATAACATAGTTTTAACAAGATGTCCATGTGTCAGTAGTAAGGCAAACACGTGAACATGACTTCTTCAAAAATAACTTGAGAGATTTCATCTCATCAAGATATAATTGATAACAATCTCTAGCAATTGTCCATCTTGAAGGAATCATAAATTTAGGCTCCAAACATTTAGAATATTTATGAAATCCATCACCCTCTACAACTCTAAACGCTTGTTCATCACATATCACGAACTCAACTAAGGCCCTCCTACAATCCTCGTAATTATATGAATGAGGGACTAATGGTTTTGGTCCAATAGCTCCTCCTTGTAAACTCTTCACCAACATTTTTTGTCCTCCATCTTCACTTCTATGTGGGAACTTCTTGCATTTTTCAAGCGTTTAAACAAACATGTAGTCCCATGCTTATTAGGGTCCACAACAAAGTCTTTTTTGCAATATTTGCATCTTGCTCTAACTTCATCATCTAAAATAAATTTTTCAAAATGCTTCCAAGCCTCAGATTTGTTTTCCCTTGACTTCCTCTGAGCTGGTTCTATTTCAATGGAAGCATCAGTAGTTGATTTTGTTCCTTCTGCAAGATTTAGATTGGACTATGCGGACTCGATAATAATTTCATCCAACGTAGGGTTAGATTCAATGATAGTCATTGTATTTCCCTCCATTCTTGAAAGTTATTTGCTAGCTTTGAAAATATAAAAAGATACACTCGTGATCTTCCAAACAATTGGGCTAAATGGCTAATGAAATTTCAAGTAATAAGAGTACGAAAAATATGCTCTAGTAATCGAATTCAGATATGCATTTATGCATGTACATTATACGAATTGGAAGAACATAATAGGTCTGGACAAGAACATTGCACAAATTTAGTTCTGCATTTTTTTAATTAGATGCATGGACAGAAGAACATAATGGGAGCAATCTTCTCAAGATATGGAGGAGATCGTAAATGATGAAATAAAAGTAAGGATAAGGGATCTGTAAAGATGGGATGAGAGAAGTACTGAAAAAAGGCCGACGTCTGTAATTCGTAGGCTAAGCGACGATGTCTGTCGCACCGGGCCGGATCAAGTCGAGCGGGAGGGAGAGGGACGATGTTCGACGCACCGGGGCGGAGCAAGCCGAGCGAGATTTAGGGCACGCTAGCATGGGATGGGGAGAACGGGGGCGCTGGGAGGCGGGAGCAAAATACTACCGACGTCGTCGCCTGAACCCAAGAGACCGAGCAGCAGCGGCGGAGATGAGAGGAGTAGGATGGCCTGCCATGTCGAAGACTCGAGAACGACGAGAGGAGGACCAAGTCATGTCTTCATTGCCTCAGGTATCTTAAGATCAAATATCATAAACTGCACAAAGGGCAAACGGAGAGGTAAATCTGTAAAAGGTGAATCGGTGATAGCTTTGTTATACCCTTAGGTCTTGATGATTTTCGCAGCTCTGATCATAGGATTGGCCTTGGCCCTTGGCGATCTTCTCCCTGCCAACAGCCTTATAGTCGAACGAGCAGTCATGGGCGTCAGCCGTCGGAGTACCGGTGCTGGCCGCTAGGGCAACAGACAGTCGGGTCACGAGGAGAAGGAGAGGGCACAGCTGCACGGGTTTTTTTATTTTTTATATTAAATATTTAGTGGGAAGGTCGGGTCACGAGAGGAGGAAAGGGCAAACCGCAGACAACTAACTGGGTCGGGTCACGGGTCGATGTTTTCGAAGTTGGACCCGAACCCGACCCGAAACCCGCCGGGTTTTGAGGGAACCTGACCCGTTCCCCTACCGGATAGAACCGGTTCGGGAATATTTCTCGAAAAACTGGTCCGTGTCGGACCGATTCAACCGGGTTGACCCGGTTTATGCTCTTCCCTACTTCGCGCCATCCATGTCATCGCCCTCACCATCTCCGACCCGGGCTCGTCGGCCTCCTACTGGATGGCCCTCGCTGCGCACCTCGACTCCGACGTCGCCACCGAGGTCAACTGTCTGCTGCGCCGCCTCCTCCTCCGGTTCACCCTCGACCTCCTTTCCTTCGACGGTGTCATGGGGCAAGCTCACGACTCCATCGTCAAGTGGAGATCGCCGGCGTCCTCGTCCGACCATTGGCACTTTTCATTCTTCCGCACGAAAGAAAAAAGGGTCATCGGATGTCATCCGACTGTAGGTTCCGCTGGCTTCTTAGGGGCTCTTTACTCTTATATAAAAGCAAGTTGCTACATTTTTTCGGTGTATAAGAAATAAAAGATGTATTCGGTATATAACGGCCTAAATGTAATAAGCTTATAAGCATTTTAATTATTAAATATATCAACCAAGAAAAAACTATTAAATACGATATAAATATATTATCATTGAAGTATTTCATTTCATATTTGAGAAATTATATCCACTATAAAAGGGGGAAATGGGGATGACATTGATGTGTCATCAAACAGAAGACTGAAAACGAAAGTCCGAGGTTAGATGCCCGGCATGGAGGGTAACGGCATCTTGATGTTACTTTCATGAATATATCAAAATTACAATGCCATAATTATTGTTAATATTTCATATGCCTGATTAGATACTTTATTAATCAAGCTATTGAAGGTCGTCGTGTGTTTTTTTTCATATTTCTTATATTGCACATCGAAATTATTCTTTCTTCCAAATATTATTTGGAACTTATTTTAAATATTGGAATTGTAAGATTTAAACCTACATAGATACTTCAATATGTTTGGAAAGAGCTTATATCTTTATTGAAATAAATATATTTTTGCAGTTCTAACTTTTGAACAAATATGTTTGTTCATGATAGATTGCAACATGAATCAAGCATTGAAAGAATCTCTCGGATATTATATTGTAACACTCCAAGACAATGAGTCCATGTACCTGGAAAAGATGTCGCGGTATAACTAGCTAGGAAACTTTATAGAGAAAAACTTGATTGAATAAAATCTTATTCCAAAGAAATATATTTTTATTAAATAGTTACCTCTCTTGTAAATTATTGAAAAACATATGAACCTTCGCATAATCTCTCTTCACCGCCATTTTTATATTTTTTTATAATGAAATAAGGTGTCAGAAACCGAAAAATCAATCGTTTAAATTCGAATTCAAAATTTTAACGAAAACCAATATTTCAAAAATAAAATAAAAATTTTTAAAAATTTCGGCATGTCGTATGCGAAAATTCGTCCATACGTCATGTACAACAATTCATATATATCTTATCATGAATAATTAAATTCAAAACTTTAATCATCAGGTAGTTATAAGAACATTACTGACAATTCAAAAGAGTGAAAACACATGTCCAAAAAATAGTGAATCACAAGCTCACTCTCAAAATAAAATCATGAGCCAGATGTTCATAAACAATATAACGTAAGTGTCTATCACTTTACACAATAATTCAACATCTCCAAAATCTTTGAAAGCATTCTTCGAGGAACAAATTCGTATAGGAATACTCAATGAAATGCAAAGTTAACAATACAATAATCACGCTTCTCACACATGCTCATTTTCTAGCACATTTACATTTCTTATTTCATGATATACAAGTTTTCATTCATTACCTAAAAAAAATAAACAAAAAGAGTGAGCACTAAGAAACTCAGTGAGTAAAATAATTATCTCAAATATTAAAATAACGAAAGAAAAGGCAACCTCTTTATTTTCATAAATCATTCCAAAACTTTTTCAATTCTTCAAGAAAATTCATTTAAATGATTATCATACCAAAATGAATGTCATGAGTGCACATGCATAGTAATAAGATAACATCATAAAATTTGGGAAAACATCATCAAATACGAATATCCATATCACTCATCAACCGATTGCTTCTTCACACACCCCTCGTGTCACTATATCGTCATAAGGTGATTGTTCTAATTCCGCCCCTCGTGTCACTATATCGTCACAAGACGTTGAACCGCTCATCGTGACACTATATTGACATAGAGTTTATTTATTTTCTTTCTCCATTCCATCCCTCGTGTCACTATATCGCCACAGAATGGTCGTTCTAATTCCATCCTTCGTATCACTATATCGACATAGAGTGTTGAACATGTCTCTCGTGTCACTATATTGACACAGAGCAAACCGGACTCCAACCGGTCTATTCGGAGTTGACCAATTCTTCGAGGTGAAAATACACCGCCTCTTGCGGATTTTTACATATAATGCACATGATGCATGAATGCAATTTTCAAATAGTAATTTAGAATTAAAAACCATCGTACAATTTTTTCTTTTCAAAGGTCAAATATTCACTTCAATTTCACAAGGATAAACTTCGACGAATTTCTAAAATTGATAATAAAATGGCACAAGTCATATGATGACACACATATGAAGCATACAAATATATAAATATGCACGAAGAAAATTATCACGAAAATTCATTCCACATCGGATGGAATAATGTCATTACTCCGAAGAGTTTAACAATTCATATCAATTGAGATAAGTTCTCTCACCTTAGATTCCTCAAATTTCAACTACCTTCCATCCGAATCCGCTCAACCTATTACATTCATTTAAATCTTATTTAGAAATATAAACTTATCACTTAAGACATTTATCACTTCTATGTATCATTTATCTTTTAGTTCATTAATCACTTTATAATAATCCTTTCTAACGACATCTTGGTACCTAGAGTTATAATTTATAATTTTCTTACTTAAGTTCATAATTAATGAACTATAACTATCATATAAACTAATTTTCATAAATCGATCATCATTATAGATTTTTAGCATGCTTACCGATAGGAGAAAAGAAATCGTCAAGTAATAGCACCCTACTCAAAGCTCATTAGACAGCCACTTATCATGTCCAATTAAGCATATAATAATTCAAATTAAACCCTATAATCAATTCTTATCAAGTATGAAATTAAATCTTATAAATAGTTTCGGCCACCAATCATCCTTACCATAATAATGAAATCACCCGCTCTCTAAATCAAAATCACACCCGTCGAATGCCGAACGTCGCCTTCTTCGTTAATAGCATAATAAAATTAATTAACAATTAGTTCCGTATCTGAAATCAAATTTATTGTGCATTTTCATTCGCTTACCAATACACATTGAGGATGAGTCATCGGAAATATCGCCCGATGATTGGAACCCAAAATCGATGAACCTATAAGTAATTTGTAATTAATTTTTTTATGGACAACAATCCAATATGTCACACCCAACTCCATGACTAAATTCTAATCTCAATTATCATACTCTTAGCTACTTTTAACAATTCCAAAAAAAATAAATAAAATCGGCAAAACCTCCTCCCTTACTTATCTTGTGGTATTTACCAACACACATACAAAAGACATATATATATGCATCAAAGTTTAATAAAAAGCTATAAGATAGGACATTCACATATTGTCATTATATTTTTTTCACAAACCATCTTATATATAAAACCCCACAGGATCAAGTCTTATACAACCTTACAAAAAGTTTCTCACAAACTTAATTACAACATCTAAAACTATCTATTACATATGCATGCTTAAAAAAATAAAAGTGAAAGGCGATTAAAGTGCTCCAGCGGCTCGACCTCTTCTATATGTAGCAAAACAAGCTCTGAGTCGACTCAACTCAAGAACTTACGAGTATCTGAAAAAAAACATTTAAAATGAGTTTTATGAGCAACAATCATTTACTCAGTGAGTGAAATAAAAGTATAATATAGGGGAACAATACGAGTGCTTATATCATTTAAATAACCATATTTCTTTCATATGAGAAAACATTTAAAGCATAGCACATATAACATAACTTGTCAAATCATGTGAACTTTCGTATAAGTAAAAGTAACTCAAAATATCATCATTTTCATAATTAAACTTCACACATGTGTCATTGCACATACTCATCATGGGTCAATACGTATCTCTCTATGTTCATGTGTCATACAGTTAAACAGAGCTTCATAATTAAGAGTCACGGATACGCAGAGCAAATCATGGGTCAATACGTATCCCTCTATGATTGCGTGTCATACAGTTAAGCAGAGCTTCACAATCAAAAGTCTCAGATACGCAGAGCAAATCATGGATCAATACGTATCCCAATCATGATTGTGTGCCACCCAATCATGATTCTCATATACGCAGAAGGATCATGAGTCAATACGTATCCCTCTATGATTGTGTGTCATACAGTTAAGCATAGCTTCACAATCAAGAGTCTCAGATACACAGATCAAATTATGGGTCAATACGTATTCCAATCTTGATTGTGTATCATCCAATCATGATTCTCAGATACGCAAAGCGATCATGGGTCAATACGTGCACGCAGAGCAGCCCCCAAATGGCAAAGACACCCGATATACGCCCCAAAGGCTTCGTGTATATCGAATGCAATCTCAAAGACCTTTTTCAAACAACATGACTAATGAACACGTGGAGTTTAACAATATCAAAATACATATGTCATAATCTCATATCATTATCAAATAAAACTTATTTTCACTTCACAAGCATTGTTCCCTGAAAACATTTTGTATAAGATATTACTCCATCTCATATGAAATCCTTGAAACATATCATAAATACTTTTCATAGCGCAAGATATATTTCAATAATAACAATAATAATTTTTTCTTGAGGTAATACCATAAATAAAAGAATTAACATATAACATTTTGCTATGTTGTAAATTTACCCACTAACCTTGTACTTTATCACTTCAAAGAGGTTTATTAGATTTCCTCCCTTTCACTTGCAACTTGAGGTTTTCCTACAAACAATAATGTCTTTTTACTTTCCAATCACTAGTAAGGTAATATGCAATGCATGCTCATGATGTATGAATGTTTATGCACCCTAAAATGCATATAACATCCTCTAATACCAATTTCTAACTTCAGACATTTATATTCATAAGTTATTCCACACTTGGAATTTTTCAATTCCCCAAAGCTTAACTAGGTGATGTCTGTCAATAAATAATTCATAACTTCTTAACCACATGGGCAAATCTTATGATTCTAGATTAATTAGAAACTATACATACTAAGGTTTCCTACTCCCAAATATCATTATCAAATACCAAGTGAGTAAGTCAGGACATTCCAAGCAATCTGGCCTAGGGTTTGTGCCTTGGCAGATTGTATGTCACTGAAATATTGATTTATATGTTTCTTCATACTTGTCCATTTAACTATGGCATAATTTTCCTGACATTTAGGCTTCATTAGTATTTTGTCATAAAAATTAGAGAATTTAACTCACTGTATAGACTTATAACAAAAATAATTAATTCGGGTCGCAATCTATCAATGTCCTGGAATCTGACAGAAGCATCACTATGAAATGAAAAATTCATTTCTCCCAAAATACAAGTTCAAATAGGATGATTACACCTCTCACCGAACCCTTGGAATGTCTATTTAAGCATATACAAATTTCAAACCCTAATTCACTCTATTATAACCGTTCCCTAATTTACAAATGAAACTTGTATCAAACTCGGGACAGGATGAGTGACTTGAGAAGGTAAGTTCATAACTTCCTCTATCAAACTCCTTTTTAGGTGATTTCAGAGGCCATGGAAAGCTAACTTCGAATGGATGAACCATAAAAAATTTAATAATTTATGGTTTGTTTATCACCAAGTAATGATTCTCTCAATTAGAAGAAAAACTTCCGGATCAAAACTCACCTGGAACATCCGACGTTCCCGATTTTCCCCAGGGCTTGAGTTCTTCCTCTGGTAATTTTTCTACGGTGAAAATGTAATGTTTCGTGGCTTATATATTTTTTCAGAATTTTATGAGGTCTTATGGTGGTTTGGAAAAATATTCCTTTGAGCAGCTCTCACCTGTCTACTTCAGCTGCTTGGAACTTAAGTGATGGTCAATCATATTTTTTTGTCATAACTAAGTGTTTTAACTCTAATTAAGCTTACTTAATCCTATTTAAACATATATATTATAATATTTAAAAATTTTATGATTTATTCCTAATAACTCTATATAATTACTTTGTAAAGTTTATCGATAATTAAGTAATCATTATGCACTAATCGAAATATTAATTACTATATACAAATATCACTAAATGGACATCCAAACTAACCTAGTATGTTAATTAAATGCATGATTATGCACAAATGATGTTTAAAGGACACGTCCGTGATAATTCTTCCCTCCTTAAAAAAATTTTGTCCCCGAAATTTAGTTATCTGTTTCAGGAAATAAAAATGGATACTTTTCTTTTATTTGATTCTCTCGCTCCCAAGTTGCCTCTTCTCTTGAATGATTTCTCCAAATCACCAAAACTAATGGAATCTTTCGATTCCGTAGTTCTTTTTCCTTTCTTCCGATAATTTGCACTGGATTCTCTTCATATGACAAATCTTCTCATACTTGAATAGATTGGGGCTCCAATACATGTGAAGGATCTGATCGATATCGTCGAAGTATAGAGACATGAAAGACATCATGAATATATGATAACTCTGGTGGTAGCGCTAATCGATATGCAACTGGTTCAATACGCTCTAAAATTTCATACGGTCCTACATATCTCGGACTTAACTTTCCTTTCTTTCCAAATCGTATGACACCTTTCCAAGGTGAAACTTTTAAAAAGACTTTACTTCCCACTTCATACTCCATTTCTCGACGATGTTGATCTGCATAACTCTTTTGTCGATCTTGTGTTGTCTTTAACTTTTGTTTAATGATTTTCAGGTTGTCAACAATCTCTTGCACCTTTTGTGGTCCCAAAAGGACTCTTGCACCTTCTTCATCCCAACATATCGGTGTCCTACATTTTCTACCATATAATACTTCAAAAAGAGCCATCTCGATACTTGAATGAAAACTATTATTATAAGCAAACTCTGCTAATGACAAGTGTTCATCCCAAGATCCCTTAAATCCTAGAATACAAGCTCTGAGCATTTCTTCAAGTGTTTGAATGGTTCTCTCCGATTGACCATCTGTTTGAGGATGAAATGAAGTACTAAACTTTAATTTTGTACCTAAGGAATTTTGTAAACTATGCCAGAATCGAGAGGTAAACCGAGGATCTCTATCAGAAATGATAGATGTGGGAATACCATGTAGTCTCACAATTTCATCAATGTACAACTTGGCTAATGTATTAAGAGAATCATCCTTTCGAACTGCTATAAAATGTGCTGACTTCGTAAGACGATCAACTATTACCCAAATAGTGTCATGATTTCGTTTCGTTCTTGGCAAATCCATTACAAAATTCATAGTGATTTCATCCCACTGGTATCGGAATTGATTGAAGAGTTCTAGCTGGAGATTTGTGTTATGCTTTTACCTGCTGACATATTAAACATCGAGAGAGATATTCTGCTGTCTTTCTTCATACCGTGCCACCAAAAGTTTCTCCTCAAATCTCTATACATCTTAGTACTTCCTGGATGTATAGTATAAGGCGAACAATGAGCTTCAACATTAGGAACACATAACCTGCTGCCAAACATTAAAGTCCCATCATCCTTTAATGAGAATTGTGTTTGCTCTCTGTTCTTTACTTGATTGATGATTTTCACTAACTCTTTATCTTGATATTGTATTTCGCGTATCCTCTTGGCTAGAATGGGTCTAATTCTAAGGTGTGCAAAGAGTGCTCCTTTCTCATTTGTCTTCAACTCAACTCCTAACGATTTCAGTTCAAGTAGCAATGGTAACTGATACACTTTTATATGGGCTATAAGAGTCGATGATTTTCGACTAAGTGCATCTGCAACCACATTAGCTTTACCCGGATGATAATCAATTATGCAATCATAGTCTTTTAGTAACTTCATCCACCTTCTTTGATGTAAATTTAATTCTTTTTATGTAATGAGATATTTCAAACTCTTGTGATTCGTAAAAATATGACATGTCTCTCCATAAAGATAATGCCTCCATATCTTAAGAGCAATAACTTTTCCATGTTGCATTAGAACACAACCCAACCCTTGTCGAAAAGTATCACTATACACCACATAACCTCCATGTTCTGTTGGGAGTGTTAACACTGGAGCAGATGTTAAACATTTCTTTAACTTTTCGAAGCTATCTTGGCATTGCTCTGTCCATTCGAATTTTACATTTTTCCAAAGAAGTCTAGTTAATGGAACTGTAATCATAGAGAAACTTTCAATAAAACATCGATAATATCCTGCTATGCCAAGAAAACTTCTCACTTCTGTCACACTTTTTGAAGGCTCCCACTTCAATATTGCATCAACCTTTGCTGCGTCCACACAAATGCCCTCTACTGAGATTACATGTCCCAGAAATACTACTGAGTTGAGCCAAAATTTATATTTACTAAACTTTGCAAATAATTGTTTCTCTCGAAGTATTTGCAAAATAATTCTTAAATGCTCTTCATGCTCTTCTTCGCTTCGAGAATAGACTAGTATATCATCGATGAAAATAATCACAAACTTATCCAAATAAGATTTGAAAACACGGTTCATGAGAACCATAAAAGCTGCGGGCGCATTTGTTAAACCAAATGACATTACCAAAAATTCATAATGTCCATATCGAGTTCTGAAGGCAGTTTTGGCAATATCAGTATCTTTAATTCTCAACTGATGATATCCTGATCTCAAGTCTATTTTTAAAAATATCTTTGCTCCTTGCAACTGATCAAAAAGATCATCGATCCGCGGCAAAGGATATTTATTCTTTAGAGTAACTCTATTTAATTGTCTATAATCGATGCACAACATTAATGTTCCATCGTAAAGAGAGATTGAGTTCAGTATTGACCTTATTCCAAAACAACACCTATACCTATTGCTCCTTATCGAATGGCATCAATAGAGCTGAAAGAGTTAAAGTTACAATTACAAGAATTATTAGACAAGGGTTTCATCCGGCCGAGTGTGCTTAGTGTTAATCACAGAAGCAAGGTAAGCTTCACATCCCTTCTTGATTAATTTTTGTGCCACCATTGCAAAAATAATACAAGAGGAAAGAATTTGACGTTTACCACAGAAGATAACTCTCTCTTTCTCGGGTGACTCAAAGTAAACTTCTTTCTTAAAATAATTTATAGTGGCATGATGACGAGCTAACCAATCCATTTCAAGTATGACATCAAAGTCTTGAATATTTAGAGGAATGAGATCTACTATCATGTCTTGCTCAGCAACTTTGACTCTACAATCCTTATATGATTGTGCGACAATAATAGAATCTCCCACGGGTGTATGTACTAACATGGAACATTCTAAAGGATTAAGTTTTCTATCGGCATGCATGGAAAAGTCCTTTGATATGAATGAATGAATAGATCCAGGATCAATAAGAACATGTGCACTTTTATCAAAGATAGTCAACGTACCCATCATTACGTCAGAAGTAGCCAAAGCATTAGGTTCAGTCATTGCAAAGACACGTGCTTGAGTTTGTAGTCTCCCTAGTGGATTTGTCGGTTTTGATGTACTTGGGACATTTTGATTACTCGCTTTTACGCTTGCACCAGGAGTAGCTTTGATTTGAGGCTTCATAGGAGGATAAGCTACTATTTCATAAATTCTTTTACCCTTTTTCATGATTCGACAATCTTGTATCTTGTGTCCCCTTTGACCACATTTAAAGTAAGCTCCTATGAATACTGAGCATTTTCCAAAATGATATCTTCCACAAGTTGTGCAATATGCATTTGTGCAATATTGTTCTTGTCTTGGTCCAACTCTACTTTGATTTTCTGAATATGTTCTTCTGATTGCACTTGCTTGTGTACTCATATTTTTCTGATTGGTATGATATTTTTGTGTACCTTGTGATCCATTTTCATGTCTCCTATTATTGTAAAAGTTACCATGAGACTGAAATGTACCATCACCATCTCTTGCTGTTTTATTACTTGGCCCAGTTTGAGTAAAGTTGAAGTTTGGTCTTTTCAAATATTGGCTAACTTGATTTCTTTCTTCTATAAGCTTTTCAACTTTTAGTGATGCTGCCACCAACTTGGAGTAGTCAGTGAACTCCAACACTTCAACTTTTTCTCTGATGTTTAAATGAAGTCCTCCTTCGAATCGCCTACACTTGTCACTTTCATCTGACATCAAGCTCGGTGCATATTTTGATAGTTGTGTGAACTTTAATTCATACTCAGCAACTGATAATGCTCATTGTGTCAAATTTAGGAATTCATTCTGCTTCCTACCAGTATATACTTTGGGCAAATACTTCTTTCGAAATTCTCGAAGAAAGTCCTACCATCCAAGAGTAGCTAAAAAATTTTGACTTTCAGGAATTGTCTCCCACCAATCAAAAGCATCTTTTTGCAACAAAGACAATATAATCAAACCTTTCTTCGTTGGAGCACCGCATCTGATTAAATATTCTATCCATACGCTTTAACCAAGCATCTGCTTCTGATGGGTCAATTGTACCTTCAAAATCAATTGTACCTTGTTTTCTAATTTTGTCATAGAACATATTTCTTTGCATAACTTGAGAGGTCGGGTTAACTCCACTCATAATATCCCTTAAAGCTTGTGCAAGAACTTGTGCAGCACTTTGATTCTCAATAGGATTGACTTGCTCAACAACATGAGGAAGTCTTGATGGACCTACTGGGATCTCATCATCATGTAAGGGAGAGTTATTATTCACATCTCATGCCACACCTTGTACCAATGCATGAGATGAAACTGATGGACTCCTTTTAGGTCGACCGCCTGGTGGAGCAGAATAACTTGGGCCAATAATAGCAAATTGGTCATCGCCACGACGCCTACGCGGTGACATTTTGACCCCTTCAAAATGAAAATAAAAAGAAAGTCAAAAGCATGCACTATCAATCTAATGCAAATAATGTCACCTAGCTTTAACTTAGGTTATACTGTCTACATAATCTTATAATCTAAGCTTTGATACCAAACGTTGTCACACCCAACTCCGTGATATTTTAATCCCAATTATCATACTCTTAGC
Source organism: Pontederia crassipes (assembly GCA_030549335.1). Taxonomy (NCBI): domain Eukaryota; kingdom Viridiplantae; phylum Streptophyta; class Magnoliopsida; order Commelinales; family Pontederiaceae; genus Pontederia; species Pontederia crassipes. Next base: position 48,290,668 of record CM060190.1, read on the forward strand.
TATGTTTAGCAATTCCAAAAAAAATAAAATCGGCAAAACCTCCTCTCTTACGTATCACTTCAAGGAGGTTTATTAGATTTCCTCCCTTTCACTTACAACTTGAGGTTTTTCTACAAACAATAATGTCTTTTTACTTCACAATCACTAGTAAGGTAATATGCAATGCATGCTCATGATGTATGAATGCTTATGCACCCTAAAATGCATATAACCTCCTCTAATACCAATTTCTAACTTCAAACATTTATATTCATAAGTTATTCCACACTTGAAACTTTTTAATTCCCTAAAGCTTAAGTACGTGCTGTCTGTCAATAAATAATTCATAACTTCTTAATCACATGAGAAAATATTATGATTCTAGATTAATTAGAAACTATACATACTAAGGTTTCCAACTCCCAAATATCATTATCAAATACCAATTGAATAAGTCAGGACATCCCAAGTAATATGACATAGGGTTTGTGTCCTGGCAGACTGTGTGTCACTGAAATATTGATTTATATGTTTCTTCATACTTGTCCATTTAACTAGGGCATAATTTTCCTGACATCTAGACTTCATTAGTATTTTTTCATAAAATTTAGTGAATTTAACTCACTGTATAGACTTATAACAAAAATAATTAATTCGGGTCGCAATCTGTCAATGTCCTGGAATCTGACAGAAGCATCACTATGAAATGAAAATTTTATTTCTCCCAAAATACAAGTTCAAATAGGATGATTCCACCTCTCACCGAACCCTTAGAATGTCTATTTAAGCATATCCAAATTTCAAACCGTAATTCACTATATTATAACCGTGCCCTAATTTACTAATGAAACTTGTATCAGACTCGGGACATGATGAGTGACTTGCGAAAGTAAGTTCATAAATTCCTCTATAAAACTCCTTTTTAGGTGATTCCAGAGGCCATGAAAAGATAACTTCTAATGGATGAACCATACAAAATTTCATAATTTATGATTTGTTTATCACCAAGTACTGATTCTCTCAATCAGAAAAAAAAATTTCGGATCAAAACAAACCTAGAACAGCCGACGTTCCCGATTTTCCCCAGGTCGGTTTGCTCGAGTTCTTCCTCTAGTAATTTTTCTACGGTGAAAATGTAATGTTTTGTGGCTTATATATTTTTTTCCGAATTTTCTGAGGTCTTATGGCGGTTTGGAAAAATATCCCTTTGAGCAGCTCTCACCTGCCTGCTTCAGCTGCTTGGAACTTAAGTGATGGCCAATCATATTTTTATTGTCATAACTAAGTGTTTTAACCCTAATTAAGCTTACTTAATCATATTTAAATATATATATTATAATATTTAGAAATTTTATGATTTATTCCTAATAATCCTATATAATTACCTTGTAAAGTTTATCAATAATTAAGTAATCATTATGCACTAATCGAAATATTAATTACTATATACAAATATCACTAAATGGACATCCAAACTAACTTAGTATGTTAATTAAATGCATGATTATACACAAATGATGTTTGTAAGACACGTCTGTGACACCATATGTCTCTCCCTCATGTGTACACCTACCAGAACGTCGTGGTGAACTCAGCCGAAATCCCTCGTCGAACTCGCCAAAAAAGTCGTCAGAAAGGTCGCCAGAAAATCCCAATCGACCTCTCACTGGGAGGAAGATCGCGTGAATAAGAGTCAAAATCGATCGTCGGAGAAGTTTCCCTCTTTCTCGGGTTCACCCTCACTGCGTTGCCTACAGTGGACCGATCTCATACCATATGTCAAAATGTTCGTCTCATCGTCATCTTTCCAACGGTACCTCACACATGAAAAATGGTGACCGAACGGAGGAGAACGAAGCGCCGAAATGGGTGGCGGCGGCTTGGACTTCTCATGAGAAACTGTCGCATTCGGGCGGCTGGTGGAAAGGAGGAGATGAGTTTTCTTTCTCCTCCTTTCCACATATTTATATTTTTTTTCTTTTTTTCCCAAAAAACCAAACTACCATCTTCTTTTAAAATATTTACACCTTTTTTTAACATCGGGGATTACAGTAAATGTTACTATGTTAGAAAATTTAGAAATATATATATTGATATTAAATATATATAAAATAATAGCAATCATGTGTAATTTGTCAAAAATGTCTTGACCTTATTACGATTTACGAGGTGGTAGAGAAAATCACAAGACTCTAGAGTGTTTGGATTATAGATGAAATTTCGGGCGGGCCGCACGGCCTGGCACGTCGCCGGCCCGCCTAAAAGTCGTGCCCCCTTGGTCCGCGCACAAAAACACAGGTCGTGTCATGCTTTTCTATGTCGGGTCTGCCTTTCACACTGTGAACACGACTCGGCCCAAGCACGGTGAATATGGATCCAACACGATACGAACCGTTTTGGTACGGACACGGATCGCGCATGATGCATAACATGGTTCGCGCTAAAATCACATGGCCTATGTTGTTTCGATTTGACAACGCGATCACGAGCCGAACGGACACGGACACATTATGAGTACAACATGGGCCATGTTTAAAGCAACGTGGACCATGTTGAACCCCTTCCGCCACTTATAAAATGTGGCCGAACCTCCCCTTTCTTCATCTCTCATTCAGAACCCCTCATGGCGTCATCTCTCTCATTCTCTCACTCCTCTCCTTTTCCAAATGGCCACATCCATTGTCTCTCTTTCGCTCTCAATCTCATCTTCTCTCATTGAATAATTAAGACATTATTTTTACAATAGTCGTTCTTAAATTCATTTCAAGTGATACTATCTTTTCTTTTGAAATTAATCTAAATAGTTATTGTTGTGAATATGATATCATGATTACTCAATGAGAGTTTGAAAATTATAACTATATAATTATTATATAATAATTAAAGTAGTCAGTTGTCACTAAACTAAAGTCATATATTATAGATTATAGAATAATAGTAATTATATTATATAAAAAGCAAATGAAAAATTAGAAAGTTTGAACTTTAAAAGACATGTTTGATTTTAACTTTAGTACGAATTTAAAGTTTGAACTTTAAAGGATACTTTTGATTTAATTCTAACTTTAATACCAAGTTGTATATAGTAAATTACTATATAAGTTATAACTAAGATAGTTAAGTACTAATTTACTTAGTATAATTTCGTTTAGATATAACATAGTAATATAGTATATACTATTATACTATATAGTATCTTGGTTATAAGATAGTTAAATACTAATTTATTTAGTATAACCTAGTTATAACTTAGTATATAGTAATTAGTAAATTAGTACTTAACTATCTATACTAGTATACTAATAGTCTAATACTACTAATATATATATAGTAAATACTTACCAATTAATTTTATGTATAAGGTTATAAGTTATAACCTATTAGTTATTACTTAGTACTCAAGTATTCATTTTACAAATTTATTTACTTAATAATTATAAAACTGTCACACCCAACCCCGTGACTAAATTCTAATCCCAATTATCATACTCTTAGCTATGTTTATCAATTCAAAAAAAATAAATAAAATAAAATCGGCAAAACCTCCTCCTTTACTTATCTTGTGGTATTTGCCAACACACATACAAAAGACATATATATATATACATCAAAGTTTAATAAAAAGAGACATTCGCATATTGTCACTATACTTTTTTTTCACAAACCATTTGACATATAACCCCACAGGATCAAGTCTTATACAACCTTACAAAAAGTTTTCCACAAATTTAATTGCTAAGACTATCTATTACACATGCATGCTTCCAAAAACAAAAGTGAAAGGGGATTAGAGTGCTCCAGCAGCTCGATCTCTTCTATATGTTGCAAAATAAACTCCGAGTCGACTCAACTCGAGAACTTATGAGTATCTGAACAAACATTTAAAATGGGTTTTATGAGTAACAATCATTTGCTCAGTGAGTGAAATAAAAGTACAACATAGGGGAACAATACGAGTGCATATAACATATAACATGTAAATAACCACATTTCTTTCATATGAGAAAATATTTATAGCATAGCACATATAACATAACTTGTCAAATCATATGAACTTTCACATAAGTAAAAGTAACTCAAGATATCATAATTTTCATATTTAAACCTGCACGTGTGTCATTGCACACACTCATCATGGGTCAATACGTATTCCGCTATGATCATGTGTCATACAGTTAAGCAGAGCTTCATAATCAAAAGTCACGGATACGCAGAGCAAATCATGGATCAATATGTATCCCTCTATAATTGTGTGTCATACAACTAAGCAGATATTCACAATCAAGAGTCTTAAATACGCAAAGCAAATCATGGGTCAATACGTATTCCAATCATGATTGTATGCCACTCAATCATGATTCTCAGATACGCAGAGCGATCATGGATCAATACGTGCACGCAGAACAGTCCTCAAAGGGCAAAGACACCCGATATACGCTCCAAAGACTTCATGTATATCGAATGCGGTCTCAAAGATCTTTTTCAAACAACATGGCTAATGAACACATGGAGTTTAACAATATCAAAATACACGTCATAATCTCATATCATTATCAAACAAAACTTATTTTCTAACATATAACATTTTGCTATGTTGTAATTTACCCACTCACCTTGTACTTTATCATTTCAAGGAAGTTTATTAGATTTCCTCCCTTTCACTTGCAACTTGATGTTTTCCTACAAACAATAATGTCTTTTTACTTCTCAATCATTAGTAAGGTAATATGCAATGCATGCTCATAATGTATGAATGTTTATGCACCCTAAAATGCATATAACCTCCTGTAATACCGATTTCTAACTTAAGACATTTATATTCATAAGCTATTCTAGACTTAGAACTTTTAAATTTTTCAAAGCTTAACTAGGTGCTGATTCAGAATTTCAGAGTGAGTGTTTGTCAATAAATAATTCATAACTTCTTAACTACATGGGCAAATCTTATGATTCTTGATTAATTAGAAACTAGACATATTAAGATTTCCAACCTCCAAGTATCATTATCAAATTCCAAGTGAGTAAGTCAAAACATCCCAAGCAATCTGACCTAGGGTTTGTATCCTGGCAAACTGTGTGTCACTCAAATATTGATTTATATTTTTCTTCATACTTGTCCATTTAATTAGGGCATAATTTTTCTGAAAATTAGACTTCATTAGTATTTTGTCATAAAAATTAAAGAATTTAACTCGCTGTATAGACTTATAACAAAAATAGTTAATTCGGGTCGCAATCTGTCAATGTCCTGGAATCTGACAAAAGCATCACTATGAAATGAAAAATTCATTTCTCCCAAAATACAAGTTCAAATAGGATGATTCTACCTCTCACCCAACCCTTGGAATGTCTATTTAAGCATATCTAAATTTCAACCCCTAATTCACTCTATTATAACCGTGCCCTAATTTACAAATGGAACTTGTATCAGACTCGGGACAGGATGAGTGACTTGCGAATGTAAGTTCATAACTTCCTCTATAAAACTCCTTTTTAGGTGATTTCAGAGGCCATGGAAAGCTAACTTCGAATGGATGAACATAAAAAATTTCATAATTTATGGTTTGTTTATCACCAAGTACTGATTCTCTCAATCAGTAGAAAAATTTTTGGATCAAAACTCACTTAGAATAGCCGAAGTTTCCGATTTTCCCTCGGTCGGTTCGCTCGAGTTCTTCCTCTGGTAATTTGCCTACGGTGAAAATATAATGTTAAGTGGCTTATATATTTTTTCAGAATTTTCTGAGCTTATGACAGTTTGGAAAAATATATTTTTGAGCAGCTTTCACCTGTCTGTTTCAGCTGCTTGGAGCTTAAGTGATGATCAATCACATTTTTTGTCATAACTAAATGTTTTAACCCTAATCAAGCTTACTTAATCCTATTTAAACATATATATTTATAATATTTAAAAATTTTATGATTTATTCCTAATAACCCTATACAATTACTTTATAAAATTTATTGATAATTAAGTAATCATTATGCACTAATCAAAATATTAATTACTATATACAAACATCACTAAAGGAACATCCAAACTAAATTAGTATGTTAATTAAATACATGATTACGCACAAATGATCTTTCTAGGACACGTCCGTGACAAAATTAATGACTTACTGTATTTGAAACTTTAACTATATAATTATTTATATAATAATTAAAGTAGTCACTACTCAGTAGAGTAAGTATCACTAAGTCATATATTATAGAATAATTAACAATACTAATTATATTATATAATAATTTAATAAGTAAATTAAAAATTATAAAGTTCAAATTGAAAGGCAAAAAATAATAGGTCGGGCTTAGACCGTATCGAGGTCCAAAACGAATCGTGTGGCATGACACAATCCATTTTCAAAACGGGTCATGTTGACACGACACATCCCGCAATACGATCAAACACGGGTTCAACGTCCGAGCACGGACCCGACACGGCCCGTTTGTCCATCTCTAGTTTGGATGCATTATAAACTCTTCGAATTCATATAATCTAAATTTCATTGACTATTATAAATGTGTGTATAAATTCGTTGTAATCATAGGTCCACGACCACCAACACGAGATCCACCATAATAACGTATTACGTGATATCTTGTTATGAAAATTTTTTGGTACTGTAAAAAAATTAGTGCAAGAAAGATTAAAAGTAAATAAGATTCGAACTCATATTATGAAAAATTAGCTTGTATAATACTGTGATACCTATGTAAGATCCCAAAGGGCACTAAGAGAGGGGTGAATTGGTGCTCAATTTGAAAATGTCATTTTCACAAAAACCGTCGCGGAAGCTTAAAATCGATTATTAAATCTTTTACTATTCAGATCATAAATTCAATATTAGAGGGAGAGAGAGAGAGAAAATCAAACGCAAACACACGATGGTTGTTGACGAGGTTCGGCCACACCTTGACCTACATCCCCGCTCTGATTTCTCGACCTCGAGTTCGTCAGAGATTCCACTAAAACTCTTCCTTAATTTCAAATGGGGCAAAGAAGAACGCCCTTTACATCAACCATCTTTTCTCCGTTTCGAAAGGTAAGGCAACCTCTCCTTCTAGGAAGCTAAATTTTTTTCTCGATCAAGAAGTAAGATTTTGAACCTCTTTTACACAGGAGCTCTCTCAATATTTTTCTAAATAAAATGTTTCTATCTTTTACAAAGCTAAGCTCACAAGAGAAGAAGAGAGAAAGAAGAGAAAACTAAAAATGAAAACTTCAAGAAGAATGTCTTCTTTTGATAGTTTGAAGTTTTTCTTCAAGGCTTGGATGAGTGCACTTACTTCTGGCTTTCACACTCCTTTTATAAGCTTCTGCAAGTGAGAAAGTCGTTCAAAAATCATTTCACAATTTTCTCCTTCAAATTTGATAGTTACTGTTCATTTGACTCAGAGGTCGGTCGACCGCACATATGGACCGGTCGATCGATATACTTTCTTTTATGAAAAATGTGACCATTGGCGAATTCTGCACTATTTGGTCGACCTGTGTTTTGCACCGATCGACCGGTACAATCTCGATATTTTGCTGGTTAAAATTGGTATTTTCTGCACTGACCGATCGACCTGTGTTTCGTATCGGTCGACCGATATTCTGGACTGGTCGACCTGTATTCCTGACCGGTCGACCTGTTTTCCAATCGATAGCTCGACCGCCTTGCACTATTTTAAGCATCACTTTTTGCATCATTATCCAAATGAGATGATTTTTTATTCTATGGAAAGCTAACAGAATTCTCTACAACTTTAATATTTATGACTATCCAAAATCTAATAGGATCATAGTTAATTATTTAATCAAAATATAGTGCATAAAGTTATCCCTTTTTCTTTAAATTTTTTTAGCATTTTAACTTTAATCTTTCAAAGTTTGTATAAAATATAATTTTATATATCTCTAAAACTTAGATCCAACAATCTTTCCCTTTTTTATGAAGACAAATCGAGAAATATGAAAAATGTATAAGTTGTGAAAAAGTTATAAAATAAGTTGTAAAATCAATTTTACTCTCCTAACACTCAACTTTCCTTACAATGATAGATATTCACATACGTATAAATTGTAAAGAACTCTTCATATAATGTGATATTCAAATCATATTTCTCTTATATTTTTCCCCCTTTTGTTTCATCAAAAAGAATAATTTGTGTATCAAGCACATAGGAAATCATACGTAACTCTCATTTAATCATGCCATCTTTAAAAAAATTTATTTTCCCATTTTTTCATATTAGAAATATGTAAAAAATTGCATCATAAAGAGTTAGTATGTAAGAAATAACTCCCCATAAATTTATGATTATTTTATAACCGCGAAATGGAAACAATTTGATGAGGGCCAAATCTATATATATATATATATATATATATATTAATAATCAAAATATGGCATAAAAATTTGATACAATAATGATATTCATGATATGTCAAAATAAAGTTTAGTCTGCTCTCTGTATCACTAGTATCAATTTTAGATGTTCTCTCTTTTCAAAGAAATAGTAATTTTAAATTTTTTATTAACAAAATATATAATACTTTTATCATAACTTTTGTGCCTTCACATTTTCAATTCCATATGTCCGTGAGGCATACCTGAAAAATAATAAAGTAACTTTTGATACCCAAACTTCTTTAGGTCTGATTTTGTTATATAATGTTCCTTTCGGAACCCATATCAATTTATGTTGTGAAGATTTTCTTATTTTGCATTGGTATGCATAATGACCATAAAATCCACATGTAAAATATTTGAGATGTGATTTTCTACCATATAAATGATTGGATTTTCAATATGAATTTTCATGTCCAAAATGATTTCTAAGATTATTTATCGTTACATGACAAATAGTCTTATTTTGTGAGTTTTTCAAAATGTCATTTTCCTTCTTTACCTTTTCTAAAGAACATGCTAGTTTTACAATTTCACATGCATACGTAATTTTCAATGTTTCAATTTCATTTTTGAGTTTTTCAATTTCATATAGTAATTTTTTATTTTCTTCTTTAGTTGAAAAATATATTTTTTATTAGAGAGGAGAGTTTTTCATTTACATCTAAAGAAACATTTTTTTCGGAAAATCTCGATGAGTCATTATTTAAAATTGAAGAGTTTGAAGTTACCTCATCGTTGTATACCATTAGGCACAAGTATGCATCTTTACTAGAAGAACTTGATGAATCATTTGATTCATCTTCACTTTGTTCTTTATATTTCTTCTTCTTCTCCTTCTGAGATGTCTCATTTTTTTCTTTTGAGTGATGTTTACATAATCCTCTTTTCGGCTTCTCACTCTTTTATTTAGATTTCATCAACTTGAAATATTTGTCAAGTTTTCTTGTATAGCTGGTGAGTTTCTTTTCATCTATTTCTTCTTCACTTGAGTTATCTCCATTTTCGCTTGCTTTCAAAGCCAATGTCTTCCTTTTGTGAGCATTGGATTCTTCTTCTTCTTGGATTCCGATCTCATAGGTTATAAGTGAACTAATAAGATCATCAAAATCCAATTTGTTCAGATTTTTTTCTTCAATCACGATCCTCTTCGTATGTCATTTGGAGGAGAGAGACCTGAGAATCTTTTTCACTTTTTGAAGTTAGTTCTAGGCTCGTCCAAAGAGGCTAAGCCATTCATAATATCATTAAACCGAGCAAACATACCATTTATGAATTCATTTTCATACATCTTGAAGGAATCATATTGATTATTCAAAATATTTAATCTAAATTCTTTGACTCTATCCATTCCTTCATAATTAGTAATGAGTTTCTTCCAAATTTGAAGAGAAAATAAAAATGAAAACTTCAAGAACAATGTCTTTTTTTTATAACTTGAAATTTTTCTTCAAGGCTTGTATGAGTGCACTTCTTTCTGGCTTTGACACTCTTTTTATAGGCTTCTGCAAGTGAGAAAGTCGTCCAAAAATCATTGCATAATTTTCTCCTTCAAATTTGACCGTTACTGTTCATTTGATTCGGAGGCCGATCGACCGCACATATGGATCGTCGACCGATATACTTTCTTTTATGAAAAATGTGACCGTTGGCAAATTCTGCACTGTCCGATCGACCTGTGTTTTGCACCGGGTACCTCGACCAATACAGTCTCCACATTCTGCTGGTTGAAATTGTGCATTTTCTGCACTGACCGATCGACATGTATTTTGTACCGGTCGACCAATATTATGGATCAGTCGACTCGTGTTCTTGTCCGGTCGACCTATTTTTCAGCTGACAGCTCGATCGTCCTGCACTATTTTAAGCATAACTTTTTGCACCGTTATCCAAATGAGATAATTTTTTATTCTATAAAAAGCTAACAGAATTCTCTACAATTTTGATATTTATGACAATAGGATCATACTTAATTATTTAATTAAAGTATAGTGTATAAAATTATCTTTTTTTCTTTAAATTTTTTAACATTTTAACTTTAATCTTTCGAGATTTGTATCATCAAAATATAATTTTATATATCTTTAAAACCTAGATCCAACAGCCTACCCGCTAATTTCTATACATATATATATATATATAAGTTTTGAGTCTTTTGACAAGAGACATTTACTGTTTTAAATCATTTCTCCTACATTAATAGTACTGATAATAGTAACTTGGAGATCTTCTATTAATCGTGCCAAGTTTGCAACTAGCCGATTATATAAATATTAAATAGCGTGTCACATTAAATTATAATTTAATAATATAATTATATAAAAAATTATATTTTATTATTATAAAGTATCCAAACATATTTAATAATATTGTTTTTTTAAAAACTATTTTTACATTGATTTAAAATTTTTCGTAATTTTTTACAAATGATCCATGCACTGTTTTTTCTCTTATAAATATTTAACATGCTTATCTTCTTCATCAATACAAGACTCGATTAATGATACATTTTATCCCTTCATTCTAAAAAATCATGACAGAAGAAACACAAGCAATCCGTTGTTTAGCTGTGGCCGGAAGGAGGAGGAAACTGGCTGGAATCCGTCCGTGGAGCCGCCGGAAACCCCGCGGCGTCGGCCCCCCAGCTCATCTGCGGCTCCGCCGCCTCCCCACCGTGCAACCCGGGGTGATAAGGGGGAAATGACGAGGAAGACATGAAGGGAGACGTGAGGGAGTACGTCGGAGATGAGCCAGCGGGCGTTGGATCGCCGGCTTCCGTCGGCGAACCCGTCGTCCGAGCATGATTCGCGCTCACGATCCGGTCCAAGATCCCCTGGAAGTCCCCGGAACCCTGCAGCAGCCTCGAGTACTGCGCGTAGTCCTGCAGCGCCGCGGAGGAGCTCCCACCGACTTCCGGCGTCCGCGCCGCTGATTGCGGAGGCGGCCGGAGGGCGGCGTTCTCCGGGAAGTTGAGCTTGGCTCTGCTGCCCCTGAAGCGGAGCGCGGCCTCGTCGTAGGCGCGCGCGGCGGCCTCGGCCGTCTCGAAGGTCCCGAGCCACACCCTGGCGGCCTTATTGGGGTCCCGGATCTCTGCGGCCCACTTGCCCCAGGGCCGCTGCCGGACGCCCCTGTACTTCTTCCTAGCCGGCGCCTCCTCCTCTTCTTGGTTGGAGGAAGGAGGGGACCGCTCCTCCATCTGCGGCTGCACAGAACAATATGTATACGTCCTCGACGAGTTATATATGTGATCTAAGAACAAGGGAGGGGAATGAATCAGATGAGAGAGAGAGAACTTTTTTATAGCTGTCATTTAGATAATTTTAGGGGGAGACAAAGATGAGCACGAAGTAGATAGATAGATAGAGAAAGAGAGAGAGAGAGAGAGCTTTCATGCATGGGTGACAATTTGAAGTACATTAAATCTAGGAGGAAGTTGATGGTGATCGACATTATCCATGAGAACATTTTTGGGGACAGGAACCTACTTTTAGTCATATATAACAATAATAGTACATGAGGGCAGCTTGGTTGATTCCAATGATGGGTTTGGACTAGATTCATCGTTCATGCAACTTGGAGGTGAAGACCAGTTGACGAAACAGATGACTCGATTGATACTGCTGATCCTGTAGGCGGTTGAGTTATTTGGAACATACTTGTCATCGTGTCACACTGTCAGTGCATGCAATGTACCGCTGTGCATGCGTTGCACTTATCTAAGAGACTAAGACGCACACTGGGGAGATGGTGGTACGGAGGAGGAAGTTTAACATTCTGAAAAAACCAGAGAGAAATCAGAAACTCGAGCACACCAAGTAGTTCTCCCGCGAGCTCGACAGTACCATGAATGTAACAACCGACAAAGATTAAAAAAAAAAAAAGAAAGGAGTTTGAGATCGTGTGGATTAAAACAACCAACAGGGAGATTAAAGGAGGGACTCCAATTACAATTGGATGAACTTTTTATCACGTTACTTATATTTGACTTAAACTAGGAGAGAGGAGTTTCTTTTGAAACAAAAATTCTGCATAACCGCTCTCCCTTTAAAACTCCACGAAATTCTCTCGGCTGGAGTCTTTGGGGCGCTGGACAAATCAGGAGGTAGTGGCTGATTTGAGGAAGAACAGGGGGTACGGGGAGAGCACAGGAGACGTGGCTGATCAATTTCCAACGAATTGAAGAACGGAGTAATTGCGAACCGAGGTGGGTGAATCGAAATCACCTTTCATGGCCTCTGAACTATCTCAATTCATGACTTAATCGTTATGAAAAGAAAAGAATATGAATAGGGTTCAAGTTATCATTTTTAATTGTTTAATTTCTTGAATTCTTTGATTGGTTGATTGTTTGCATGCATGGTTATTTCTGGTTGTTCTATTTCTATATGATTGATTGTTAGGATGTAAAATTTAGAATAGTGCGAAAGTACGTAGAGTGATCCGTAGATTTTATTTTTTTTTACACATTATTTATTGAACATTGAACTCTGGTCGTTTGCGCCAACATAAGTTCTCATCGTTTTCTGGTGAAAGAAAGAAAATAAAAAAAAGGAGAATATAAGAGAAAAGATTAGGGATTACGAGAGACAAATCAAAGCAAGTGTTTTAACACCAAGCAAAGAAACGAGGTAGAAAAAAAAAAGAAAAAAAAAAGGAAAAGAGGATGTCTCGTCGAATCATGAAGAAAGAGAAAGTTCAATAGCTTTTTGTCAAATAAGAACTCAAAGAGGTGGTGAGAGAGAAGGAAAACCAACTTAACAGAATTGGAAAAAAATATGGGAATAAAATTGTTTTTAGACTTTGATTAATTAAGAAGGAAGAATTCGTTAATCGATTTTTCTTTTAACTAGACAAGACATTAAATAGAAGGAAAAAAAATCGGACGGTACGTGAATTGGAGGGAGAAAATATAATAAGGGAGGGAAAGTGATTAGGTGTTTGGCACGCAAAACAGCCCTTGGTTTTCTACCCATCAATCTTCTCTTATTTTGATATGAACGTTATCGATTGCCTTATGATTCTAACATGAACTTTTTTTTCTGATTTACCTCGTACCGATTTTCAAGAACCTTTTTTATTAGATTTATTAATTAATTATCTTTTAAATCTGAATATTGCCTATGTACAATTGATCCTATTTTCTGACCCTACAAGGATCCCTCATTGATTTCCAAGATCTATTCTCTCATTGATTTATTTTCTTATTGGTCTCATCGTATTCATTGAACAAAGAACAAAGAGCTACAAGTTATTCAAAGCGATTAATAAGATCAGATGAAAGATTAACGATGGGTTGCCAGTCCAAGTCAAGTGCATCAAGATAAGGGTCGCTCCCTTGGTCATGGTTTGATCACCCACTGATCCGCACAAGGCCGTATCGTTTGCTGGGCATACTCCAAAAATTAAAGGCACCTAAAGTCACCCCGATTGTTAATTAATAACCAAGATCAAGAAGCATGTTCAAGTCAAGTCAAGTTAATATCATGATTTCCAAATATGCTATGAGTTCAAGTTTATTAACCATCATGTTACTCTCCTGATTCATGATATCCTCTGATCTTATCCTTATCATGATTTATGATGCTGTCATGTTATCATTTCAAGTTCAAGTCAAGCATGATTATTTGTCTCTGATTATTTTATTCATATTATGCATCGTATATCATGTGGTTCCCCACTAGACTGTAAAGCTTACGGGAGGACCTCCTCCCCTGTGTCTGATTTCCACAGGACCACGTCAGTGAAGTGGTGGAGTAGGCGTGTGCTGATGAAACTCTGGCGATAGGACAGCACATGAACTATAAGATTTTTTTAGAGTGTTACTAGTTTCATTTTTCCTTCTGCATTTATAGCTTCATGTTGTAGCCACTTTTTAGACTTTCACATATTCATGTTATCTTCTTTTATTTTATTATTTTTCACTGACGTGTCTCGGCTCTTGATTGAGATATGGTCAATATTATGGTCAAGTCATAGCATGCCGTAGCGCCTTCAAGTTGGTCTTCGTCACGTGGCGGGGGTCGATTTGGGGGCGTTACATTTATTGTATCAGGGCCTAAAGTCAGGACTCTCTTGACGTCCTAATGTATAGAATAAGTATGGTATTAGTTCATGTGCTATCGCTGAGCAGTCGCCACACCCTCCACCGTAAAGTACAAAAGATTTTCTTGCATTAAGTTATTCTTTATTGATGTATTGATATGTATTTCACATGAGTGGTTGATTCCTAGGAAGGTTACTCTGTATGGTAGGAATCAACTTAAATGTTATTAGTGATTAAACAAAAAGGATCATAAAGGTTACGAACAAATTGGAAAAGAATAAACAACATGCATGTTGATAAATATACCTACGTGAAAAAAAAAGTCTTACAGATATTTAAAGAATAAAATATAAGAAACGATCATGTTTCTTATAATCTATGTTTTTCATCTCTTTCATGATTGCTCTATTCATGGACTTCTTCTGCTGACTGCAGTAATATGAAGAGGAAAATGAATAAGCATATCAGTTGCAAAGAGATGTAGATTTAAGAAAGAAACGAAGGAATTATAAGAGTAATTAAAGGATTCGACTCACACAACACGTAGGTGTGAGATGATTTCAAATAGTAGAGGTGAAACCAAGCATGCATAAGTTATGATTTATGGTGATGACTTATGTGGTTCCATTGGTCTACCAATATAAGGGTTTAATAAATTATCTTATATGTTTATGTTGATAAGTATGGACCCATAATGTTTCTTACGCCTTAGACTTCATATGATCCCTTTATTATGTAGATAGAGGTCCTAAGCAAAATTCAAATTAGTTATATGAATTTCTAATTAGATTACCTTATATTGGAAATGGGAATTAGAAAGATTAATCATGTTCAAGTTATGTAAAATTAGTTAAACAATAATTTAAATATTAGTGAGCTGCCCAAGAATCATGCATAAGGTATGGATGGACAAATATAGAAGCTTAAAGTGTTCAGAAGTCACCTTAGCTTGAATAAATGTTAGAAGGAATTTTCAATGAGTAAGTGACTGTTTGAGTTAATCGAACATTTAAATCTAGCATATTCATACGCATATGTACATATAACATAGTATACTTATAAATATATAAAGATAAATAAATAAATAATTAGATTTAACTAACTTAGTTTAGTACATAGTATATTTGAAATTTTATTAATATGAAGTATATTTTTAAATAGCCATTATTAAAGAATGAATTTTCTATCATTGCAATGTATATATATTTTCAAAATAGACTAATATGATTAATACAAGAATTATATAAGAACAAGTAAGACATGAAAGTGTTAAAATGAATGTGAGAAATTTTAAAAAGGATTAAAATGAATGTGAGAAATTTTAAAAAGATTTAAGGCCTCTTAATTGAGATATGCTTGAGGAGGATATGAGCATCCAGCCATTAAGTATTAAAAGATCAAAACACCAAGTGAGGAAATTTTTAGAAAGTATGGGAGGGTTAAGGTAAAGTATGAGGAATTTTATAAGTCCCCTACAAGATTTCTAGAGAAGCAAGTTATGCACCTGAGATGGATGATTATGCAAGTTTTAATATAATTATAGTTTTCATAATAATGTCAAAATGTATAGGATATTTAATCATATAATCATGGTTGATGGTTCAAGGGGGAAAATAAATCATATATATGTTTAAATAATGGGTTAAGTAAGTTACTAGTTGATACATGGAATGTCCTTTAAGATGTAAGATGTAAGATGATATATAGAATGTTCTCTAAGATGCCTCTACGTAAATATGATGAAAAATGTTCAAGATTTTATCATGATCAAGTGGACCACTTATGATTTGATCATAAGTCTTACAAATGGATTAGTTCTCCTTTCCAATTTTAAAGTTATCCCGACCCTCTCCCATGTACTATAAGATATCGTTAATGCAAAGGGTCATGAAATGATGCACGAAGAAGAAGAATGATTGCTTGCCTTCTGTTTTGTTGATTGTTTTGTTTTCCTGTCTTATTGTTTGAATTCATTCCATGTGTCAACCTGCATTCATGATGTTTGACTAAGGACTTATGTTATGTAGTGCACATAAATTGTTCTGTTAATTCTGGATTAGAACATACTATGTAGCGACCCCTCAGCGTAGATATCGTTCGACCTTAACATTGATTCAGAGTACTTCAAGATACTCAAGAAAAGAATTTATTGTGGTCATATATAATCACTGGCCTTCCATGAAATTATATTACCTGACATTGCAAGAAACAAATCAATGTAAGCCAAGAAGTTAAGATTGAGGGCAACTATCATCACAACCATATCAAATAAAGCATTGGCACAATGTGTCGAGACAAAAAAAGAATAACAAATGACATTGATTAAGAAACAACCCTATTCCAATGACATAGAATGCCAAGAATGATCCGTCCTTAGTTGATTTAAAGGACTCTTGATTGATACCAAACATAATTGTCTCATTTGATAATTATTCATTTTTATACTTTGTTTAATCCCTTAAGATATCTGATTTAAGATGAAGATCGAGTGACCATAAAGTTCATGCTAGTGAGACTAATGGCGATTGAAGATAAGATCTATTTTTCACATCGGCTAGAAACTTCTTAGGAGGATTACGATGATATTCCTATTTGATTCTTCATTCTAAGATGTATAAGCATTGTCAAAAAGAAGAAGATAGTTGCCGGTATTTAAAGATCTAAAAGTTATAGTTAGAAGTTGAGTGTCATATCGACCTCCTTTCAAGAATGATCTTGATTTCCAATGCCCCATGACACATGAACTAAAAAGACAAATCTAATAATCGTAAGATGAGGGGTTTAGGAGACGGAGGGTCTCATTTTTAAATGTTCTATTTCTTTTGGTAAAGAAGAACAATGACTCTACGAATCTAGAGATTTATTAACAAGTTGTTAAATAAAATAACCATCAAGACATAAGTGTTTGTTACCATGCAAAGATGAATATTTAAGGCTATGTGCTCTCAAGATCGATCTATGGAGTGAGTACCAACAGTTTCGAGTTGCTGACGAAGATGTAATGAAGATAATTTTAAATGAATGATCACTATAAGTTGAGCGGTGCCATTAAGAACACCCCTCAAACCTTTAGGTTCTCATGAACATTGTGTTCAAATTATGCCTACATTTATGTAGAAAAGATTGAAGTGTTCATCGATCAAAAGAGTCTTATGTATGTTTTCTTTTAGTAGTACGCTAATATGTGACAATGAAGATGACATAAAGTTTGAAAGATTTTGAGTTCTCCATGAAGCACTATTTTGGTAAAAATGAACTCGGTTGCACATACACTCAGACACAAGTGATGCTTATTAGGCTTCATGATGCTGCGTATGAAATGTTGGAGGAACTAAGCATGTGGAAACCAAATGATAAAGTCCTAAAGAGAGCAATACTAGATGAATAATATAAGTCTGTGTTGCGGTCCATTTAGGAATAAGTCTTATAAGAAGAAGTATTAGATGAATACTATAAGTCTGAGTTGCGATCCATTCGGGAAGGACACGGATGTATAAGGATGAACAAATACTAATGACATGAAATATGGAGATACAAAAATATGTCCTAAGTACGTAACATGTCAAGGTGGAAAAAGTAGGGCATCACAAATCCTATAAGATGATGATGCATGACGTTAGGAATTCGTAGACTTGACTCTTGCTGAGTATCCAACATATATAGTGGAATGCAAAGTGCAACGTCAGAAGAACAAGGATGTGCCTATGGTCATGGTAGCTTGGAGCTACCATCACGACGATGACGCGATATGGGAGTTCAAATCGAAAATGCGCCAAGAATTTTCACATCCTTTCGATAAGCCCTCTACCTAGTGCAAAATTCGAGGACGAATTTTCTTTTAAGGGAGTAAGAATGTAACAACCGACAAAGATTAAAAAAACAGAGAGAAAGGAGTTTGAGATCGTGTGGATTAAAACAGCCAACAGGGAGATTAAAGGAGGGACTCCAATTACAATTGGATAAACTTTTTATCACGTTACCTATATTTGACTTAAACTAGGAGAGAGGAGTTTCTTTTGAAACAAAAATTCTGCATAACCGCTCTCCCTTTAAAACTCCACGAAATTCTCTCGGCTGGAGTCTTTGGGGCGCTGGACAAATCAGGAGGTAGTGGCTGATTTGAGGAAGAACAGGGGGTACGGGGAGAGCACAGGAGACGTGGCTGATCAATTTCCAACGAATTGAAGAACGGAGTAATTGCGAACCGAGGTGGGTGAATCGAAATCACTTTACATGACCTCTGAACTATCCCAATTCATGACTTAATCGTTATGAAAAGAAAAGAATATGAATATGGTTCAAGTTATCATTTTTAATTGTTTAATTTCTTGAATTCTTTGATTGGTTGATTGTTTGCATGCATGGTTATTTCTGGTTGTTCTATTTCTGTATGATTGATTGTTAGGATGTAAAATTTAGAATAGTGCGAAAGTACGTAGAGGGATCCGTAGATTTTATTTTTTTTACACATTATTTATTGAACATTGAACTCTGGTCGTTTGCGCCAACATAAGTTCTCATCGTTTTCTGGTGAAAGAAAGAAAATAAAAAAAAGAGAATATAAGAGAAAAGATTAGGGATTACGAGAGACAAATCAAAGCAAGTGTTTTAACACCAAGCAAAGAAACGAGGTAGAAAAAAAAGAAAAAAAAAGGAAAAGAGGATGTCTCGTCGAATCATGAAGAAAGAGAAAGTTCAGTAGCTTTTTGTCAAATAGGAACTCAAAGAGGTGGTGAGAGAGAAGGAAAACCAACTTAACAGAATTGGAAAAAAATATGGGAATAAAATTGTTTTTAGACTTTGATTAATTAAGAAGGAAGAATTCGTTAATCGATTTTTCTTTTAACTAGACAAGACATTAAATAGAAGGAAAAAAAATCGGATGGTACGTGAATTGGAGAGAGAAAATATAATAAGGGAGGGAAAGTGATTAGGTGTTTGGCACGCAAAACAGTCCTTGATTTTCTACCCATCAGCCTTCTCTTATTTTGATATGAACGTTATCGATTGCCTTATGATTTTAACATGAACTTTTTTTTCTGATTTACCTCGTACCGATTTTCAAGAACCTTTTTTATTAGATTTATTAATTAATTATCTTTTAAATCTGAATATTGCCTATGTACAATTAATCCTATTTTCCTGACCCTACAAGGATCCCTCACTGATTTCCAAGATATATTCTCTCATTGATTTATTTTCTTATTGATCTCATCGTATTCATTGAACAAAGAACAAAGAGCTACAAGTTATTCAAAGCGATTAATAAGATTAGATGTAAGATTAACGATGGGTTGCCAGTCCAAGCCAAGTGCATCAAGATAAGGGTCGCTCCCTTGGTCATGGTTTGATCACCCACTGATCCGCACAAGGCCGTATCGTTTGCTGGGCATACTCCAAAAATTAAAGGCACCTAAAGTCACCCCGATTGTTAATTAATAAGCAAGATCAAGAAGCATGTTCAAGTCAAGTCAAGTTAATATCATGATTTCCAAATATGCTATGAGTTCAAGTTTATTAACCATCATGTTACTCTCCTGATTCATGATATCCTCTGATCTTATCCTTATCATGATTTATGATGCTGCCATGTTATCATTTCAAGTTCAAGTCAAGCATGATTATTTGTCTCTGATTATTTTATTCATATTATGCATTGTATATCATGTGGTTCCCCACTAGACTGTAAAGCTTACGGGAGGACACGTGGTCCTGTGTCTGATTTCCACAGGACCACGTCAGTGAAGTGGTGGAGTAGGCGTGTGATGATGAAGCTCTGGCGATAGGACAGCACATGAACTATAGGGTTTTTTTAGAGTGTTACTAGTTTCATTTTTCCTTTTGCATTTATAGCTTCATGTTGTAGCCACTTTTTAGACTTCCGCATATTCATGTTATCTTCTTTTATTTTATTATTTTCCGCTGACGTGTCTCGGTTCTTGACTGAGATATGGTCAATATTATGATCAAGTCATAGCATGCCGTAGCGCCTTCAGGTTGGTCTTCGCCACGTGGCGGAGGTCGATTTAGGGGCGTTACAATGAAACTGGACGGCGACTCCCCCCGGCAGCGCCTGGTCGTGCGCCGTGACCGGTGGCCGTGACACAGGAGTGCGCCGAAGAAGGAGAGATGTACGTCATAGGAAGAGGAGGCGATCGAGCGAGGAGAGTAAGCCGTTTCCGACCGATCCCAGGCCGACACCAGGATGTACCTTTCGTTTGTCGCCGGAGATCAAGGACAATTCCGGGGGTCGACATCGGCGGGGATACCACCAGCGCTCCGAGTAGTTCGCTCCAGAGCCCCACTGCGGAGAGAGTCTGTCGTCGGACCAATAGGACTTATTGGCTCTTTATTTTCAAATTTATTTTTTTCTTATATGAAATTTTTTTTATCACTCCTGTCGCCGAAAAGAAATTCAAAAAGCATTCCCAATTCGCATGTTTGTTTGTTTTTTTCCTTTCCCTGATCTAAGAACATAATTTGACTAGGATTTCTTAGTTTAATTACATGGGAAGTCGGCATCCAAGTCTAGTATGTTTGGCAATTGTGATTAGAGGATTCCGTCAAATGCAAAGTTTTGTTTCTCGAGGTGAAATCATGTGTGATCTGAGTCCATCTATTAACTAGATGACTATTCATTGCTTTACTTTTTTTCAATTTTTTTATTTGACATTTCTTTTTTTTAACCTACTTTTCTTTTAAAGGTTTCTCTCTCTTGCCATTCTCATATGAATTATATATATTTATTATAAAGATTAGTTTAATATTATTTATTACTTATCATTTTATTAAAAAATTTAATTTTTTGTTAAATATTTTTATGAAAAATTAATTTATTTGATTTAAATTCGATATTTTTAACAAATATTTTAATAAAAAATAAATTTATAGTTTTTATTCATTAACAAAATTATATTTTATATTATAATATTTATTTTTTATTCAAACATCAACTAAAATTAAACTATCGCATTTACTTTTTCATATCAAATCAAATACTTGCTTCGTCATCACTACATTCAACTTCATATAAACATCTTTAAATTAATCTATTAATTCAACTATTTACATGGAACTCGAAGGAATCAAGATTCCATTATCCAAACGCATCCATGGGCTTTGGGCTTATAGATTAATTTCATTCTTCCAAATAATTGTACCATACTTTGAGTTAACATTATTCATTTTTCTCCTCTCAATTTCTCAAATACTTTCATCTAATCTCAATCTTTAAATTTTGTATCTTTTTAGTTTCCAATTTACCTCTTCACAATTACTTGTTTTTTTATTTTATACTTTTAAATTATTAAATTGATAAAATTAAATAGTGGTAAGGTTTATATATATATATATATGAAAAGAAAGATATTTTATATATTTAGAATTAAGTGGAAGTTGGGAGATTATTAAAGATTAGGGTGGAATAAAAGATATGATATAGTTTAAGAGAAGGAAAGTGGAATTTAGCCTTATATTTATTGATCACATTATAAATATTTATTGGCTCATTCAACTGGTTCAATCTAGGGATGGCAATATTCCCCACCCCTGCGGGGCCCGTGGGGAATCCCCGATCAGGGCCTGAACTTAGGAAATTTTTTCCTTGCGGGGTCGGGGATGGGAGAAATTTGTCCCCGAACCCTCTTTCGGGAATTGGGACGGGGGGAGTTATCCTCGTCCCGCCACGCCGCGGGGTCCCGAATTCCCATACTCCAAAAAAAATGAGTGTACAACAATAGTCTCACATTGATAGTAGTAGGAAAGTAAAGGTAAATAGACAAGTATAAATAAATGAGGAGAGTAATGAGTCAATATTGAATGTTTATGGAGAAAGTCCACCTTAAATATTTTTCAAATTTATAATAATATTTTTTATCAAATTATTTCTTAGTAAAAAAATTAATAAAAATTTTTTTCTGAACCAAAAATATGGTTCAACTCAATTTTTCTGCTTTTGACCGATTTTTTATCGGTTCGATTTGATTTAATCCGGTCCAAACTAGGATCGGGCCACGGGGTTCGGGGCCTGCGGGGATTCAGGGCCTGCGGGGATCGGGACGGAGAATAAAATTTCTCTCGGACCGGGAACTCGGGGTGGGGTCGGGGTCGGGGTCGGGGCCGGGGGCGGGTCGTCAGGGTCGGGGCGGGGGTGGTGTTCTCCACCCCAAATAAGGTCGGGTGCCATCCCTAGTTCAATCATGAAATGAAATGATGGTCAATTCAGTTTCGTTTTAAATAAGAATCGAAAATGAAAAGGTTGGAATGAACTGAACTAGACAAAAGTAAAAATATGGCTTTTACTTGGAATGTATCCTTTTGAAATGAAAAACAAAAATGTAATAGAAAACTAAGTCTTCTAGAACAAAATAGAAAAGTAATGAATGCCATCAAAGGAAAATAAATTTAATTATTATAAATAATTAGAAATAGTTAAAATAATGAAAGTAGATATCAATGGACATATAATGTACTAAGAAAAGAAAGGAATATGATGGGACTCTGGATTAGATAATCAATTAAACTATTTAAATAAAATATATGTTAAAAAATCAAACTATTAGTAATACTGAATTGATATAGTGTTATAATTGGAGTATATTTTAATGAAAACTCTAGATTGACCACCCAATGCGCAATTTAAGCAATGTTATCAAAATCGGATCGAATCGGTTGGTTCATTCGCGAATTGGCCGATAATTTAGTTCAGTTTGATATTTGACATTGAGTCGGAAAAAATTAGTTCAACCGGCCGGTTGAATAATTCAACCCGGTTCAATTTAAATTTTGACAAATAAAATTAAAAAATGACAAAAATAGGAAAGTTAAAAAAAAGGAAAAAGAAAAGGAATATAAGAAAGGTAAAAAATGAGGGAATATGATATGTATAAAATTAAATAGAAATTTAAATAAAAAAAGGTAAGTATTCAAGATTGAATAACATTAAAATGGAAATTATAAAATGACATAAATAAAGGAAATAAAAAAGGAAAGTATTAAAGAAATAAGAATAACTTAAGATAAAATTTATTAATATAGCATATATCATCAATAAATAAATATATATATGTTAATCATTATTACATCTTTTAATAAACAAAAATTATGTTATATTAATTTTAATATTATTAATAGGTTATTAGTAAAATATTCATATACTATATCATATAACTTATATTATATCTTTATAATTATTATGAATAATATTATTTTAATAAAATCTTGTTCACCGATCTAAACACAACCCGGTAAGGAGTCTGATCTGGTTGGCTAGTCCGGTTCTGAAAATAATGAAGTTAAGTATGTATGAGCTACAAGTTAAGAATGTAAGAGCAAAAAAATATTATTTTTTATCATGTGACCTTCTTCTTTCTCATAGTTATACTTTTTTAGGGTGCACACATTCTCCCATTTTTATCTCACGAGCATTGATTATATGTTACGCTCAACTCCGTGACTAAATTTTAATTGTAATTCTTAATATTATTTAATTATTTTTTAATAAATTTGAGAAAATATCCTCCCTTATTTAATGATGTTACATATTAATACATATAACAAATACAATTGTATTCATCAAATTTTAATCAAAAGATATAAAACATATCATTCACATAGTGTCATCATTTTTATTTCACATGCTACCTAACATATAGCGTGTGAAATTCTCGAAACATATCATAAATATCTTTCATAATTCAAGATATGTTTTAATAATAATAATAATAATAATAATAATAATAATCTTTACTTGAAAGAATATCATAAATAAAATGAGTAATATATATCAACTTTATGTTGTAAATTTATCCATTCACCTTATACTTTATCCTCTCAAAAAAGTTTTATTAAAATTTCCTTGTTTCACTTTTGCTACAAGCAATAATGCTATTTCACCTTCCATATGCGTTGCACGATATTGATGCATGAATACTTGTGCACCTTGAAGTGCACGTAGTTTCTTTTAAATATTTAGTATTCAATTTCATATGTCTATGTCTATTACACACTTCAAATTACTTATTACTACCCAATCTACTCAATCTCTTAGAACTTGACTAGGTGTTACCTCATATTTACATAATGAGTGTCTATTAATAAATAATTCATAACTTCTCAAATCAATGACTAAATATTATTATTATGTATGAATTAAAAACTAGACTTACTAAGGTCTTGAGACTATAAATATCATCAACTAATTTTCAGTGAATAATTCAAAAAATTATAGACAAAATCCATAACATTATAGACAATTTGACCTAGGGTTTATATTCTCGTAGACTGTGTCTTAATAAAAGAATATTTTATATCTTCCTCGGTTGCCTATTTGATTAGGTACTAATTTTCATAAAAACTATACTTCAGTATTAGTTAGTCATAAAATTTTTAAAATTTAACTCCTTGTATGCACTTCTAATAAAAATAAATAATTCGGCTCATGTTTTGTATATGTCCTGAAATTAGACAGAAGAAGGCATACAAAATGAAAAATTCATTTCTCCATGTTTACAAGTCCAAATTATTTTATTTCACTTCTCACCGAACCATTATGAAGTGTAATTAAATATTTCTAAATTTTAAATCCTAATTCATTTTATCCTAATCATTCCCTAATTTATAAGGTAACCCTATATCCGACTCAGGACAAAACGAGTCACCAGCGAATATTACTTCATAACTTTCTCTATAGTTTATATTTTTAGTGATTCAAGAGAACATGAAAATCTAACTTCTAAAGGATGAACCATGTAAAATTCAAGAATTTATTGACAACGAAACATGAAGATATGAGCATATAAAATTGAGGGTTAGTTTCGAATCTAGGGATTCATCTTAACCCAACAAATTTGTCAAATTT
Source organism: Pontederia crassipes (assembly GCA_030549335.1). NCBI lineage: Eukaryota > Viridiplantae > Streptophyta > Magnoliopsida > Commelinales > Pontederiaceae > Pontederia > Pontederia crassipes. The sequence goes on from CM060190.1 coordinate 48,315,944, forward strand.
TTTTAAGTGGTTCGGCTAGGTATTTGCTCTGAAAAGTTTTTCGTTATTAGAAGATAAGAATAAGTGATTTATATATTTTTTAAGAATTTTAACACGTCGTACGATGGTTCATAAAAATATATTTCTAAACAGTGAGCTGTCTGCTTGAGCTGCTTAAAGTCTCATTGGTTGAAATATAAATCCAATCATTTTTATTTATTATGAATCAATGTTTAACCTCTAATTATTTTAATTAAATATAAGTAAACATATTTATTATAATATTTACAAATATTAGAATTTATTCTTGATAATCTTAAATAATTTATTTATAACGCTTATTAATAATTTAATTATCATTATACTTTAATTCAAATATTAATTACTACACATAAACTTGACTATATAAGCATCTAGATTAATTTAATATACTAATTATATGCATAATTACATAAAAATATTATTTGTGAAGTACATCATGACATTTTGTATCTTTGTGTGCCGGCACGAGGGAATATATTTATCGAGATTGTGATGATCGTTTCTCGAGAAACGAGGATCTTAAGAGATTTTGAGTCGGATCCAAGGTTGTAAAATACTACTTTATGATTTATTTTTTTTAATATGAAACATTGAATATATATATAAACTTTGATAATTAGTATTCATATATTTTAAATTTAATATACGTTAGGGCTTAATAAGCATATCACGCATTTTTCGTGTCACACATGTATCAAGTCATCTTACGAATATTTTTATTTATTTTTTTATATATTCCTTTATTAATAGTTTAGAGGATTAATTATGCTAAAAAACATTTTTACATCACATAAATAATTAATATCTCGTATTAATAATAATGTCCAAAAATTCATAACATTTTTAAAATGGAAGATAATTATTGTTAATAGTTTCAATCATTTTTTATCATCATCAATTCTTTTCTAAACAATAATTTAAAAAATTAAAAAATCGGCTTGACACACCCTGAGTCGAAAAGAGTGTCACACTGTCATTATTTCCTATATACTATGAAGCAATATAATATGTTTCGATGATGATGATGATGTGTAATGAATCACCATAATGTGTTAATAAAACATTATATTACATATTTGTTCAAGGTTTGCCATCCAGGCACGTTGTTATTGAATTCTTGCACAACTCTTATTAGTTATTATACTAGGCCACTTCTTTTTCCATTGTGTCCAGGTGCTTCCAATGAAGTGGCGAAAGGAGGTGTCAAAATTGCAAATCTGCCAAAGGCTCTCTGTTCGGATTCAGCTAATGCAAGATGGGAAAATGCAATTAGTAAGAATTGTGTATGGGATAATGTAGCCCTAAAAGCACTTGGTAACATGCAGGTGTCTGCATTCCCAGATAACAAAGTTGAACTCAACGACACCAGTACCTGATGGTATCCATCATCGCATTGTCATCCACACCGCCCATTATCGAAGTCAAGCACAGATAACGTTACAGTAGGAGGAAAGAGAAGAAAATAACCAACATTGACTTTGGAGGCCTACGAATCTTTGAAGAGCTCAAATAATGAAGGGATTGGCAGATAATAAATTTCAAGTTTGACATTTGTGAACCGACTCAAAGAATTAAGGGCAGCAGCAGAGTTCAAATACTTCAGATAATTTGGACTTATATTCCATTCGGTTGCAAAGCTCAGCCAAGACCATTAAGCTTAAAATCATCCATCCCCTTATAGTCAGCAGGAATTAACTGACAGCAACGACAAAGGCTGTCTTTTATATATGTTCAAAGCTTTGGGCTTTTAATCAGATACAGAAGTCAGCTTCAACTTGAGATCAGAGAAGCTAAATACATACAGGGACAATATCAGACATAAAGTCAATGCTATTAAAGCATTTCATCCATGTCTTTTTATACAAGTTGGAAATCTCATGCGCTTACATGAAGTGGACTGTCAGCGAACTCAAATATATTCCCTTCATGAAGCCGAGGCAAAGAGAATACTAGGAGCTCCTGCTAGAGGGTTCGCATAAAGAACTGCCCTCGGAACTCGAGCACCACAAACTCATTCCGGACATACTGAGGATTTAATGGCTGAAGAATCAAAATAGCTTTAGCACTCAGATGACAACCAATCTTAACTTCCACATGCCATGCACTCCTCACGGTTATCCAGGGAACAAACAACCTGCGCCATTTTGGCTTCTAGATCATTATCCTCCTCAGGCTTAGTTTCCTGTTGGCCATTCTGAAAAGAACATATATACATTAAGAAATTAGAAAACAAAAGGATAAAAAAGGATCACACAACCTGAGGATAACTAAATGGCAAACTTTTTTTAACCTGAAGCATAGATGTATCAACTGTGAACTTGATTGCATCGGCAGCAGCCCTTGTACGCAAATAATACATCCCAGTTTTCAGACCCTTTATCAAAGTTCAAGTTAGATCATTTCACAGAAAAGTATACTAACATACACGACTCAAATGTTCAAAATGAACAAAGCATGCATTAGTCTCATTCCATAAATTACTGACAAAAGATAGAATTACTGCACCTTAGACCAAGCATAGAAATGCAAAGATGTCAGTTTCCCAAAATTAGCTTGTTCCATGTGGATATTAAGACTCTGACTTTGATCTATGTAGCAACCACGATCAACAGCCATGTCAACAAGAGTTCTTTGCTTGATCTCCCAAACAGTTCTGGCATCATAATGATGAATTAGTACCCAAGAACATTTACATAAGTGAAGATTAATCAGGTAAGAGCTCTTTACTTGTAAATGGCTTTTAAATTATCTGGAACCTCCTGAATCTTGAGAACTGAACCACTATCATAAATTATCTTATTTTTTAGGGCAGGAGACCACAGGCCCATCTCAGTCAGGTCATGCAAGAGATGTTTGTTAACCACAACAAATTCACCACTGCAAAATAAAAAGTTGTTATTTTAAGTTCATTCTTCATTTTTGAAATCAGATATCAAGATAGTACAATCATGCAGACCTTAGAACTCTGCGATTGTAAATATTGGACGTGTATGGCTCAAAGCACTCATTGTTTCCCAGTATCTGACTAGTTGAAGCAGTGGGCATAGGAGCAATAAGAAGGGAGTTTCTGACCCCATTCTTGGAGATCATTTCCCTCAACTTAGGCCAATCCCACCGATCAGAAGGAGTTGCATCCCACATATCTGGTTGAAGAATTCCCTGCAAGTTTATAAAACCCAACATGATAAATGATCATTACACTTGTGACACATTTTGACTTCCATACATGCATAGAAATATCAAATATAAATATATGTCAGAACATCAATTATTCTAGTACAATCTAGATATGAACAGACACTTGATAAAACACTTCATATAAATTTTCAAGTAATATAAATTTACATAATTACACAAACCTTGCTCACTGGACTTCCTTGATATGTCTCATAAGGACCCTCTTTTGCAGCAATATCTGAAGAAGCTTTGAGAGCATGATAATAGATTGTCTCAAAAATATCCCTGTTCAGTTGCTGAGCCTGAAAAAAGATCCAACATTAATAATAAGAGAAAATAGATCATAAACTGCACTAAGAAACCTAGATATCTAAAGTTACCTCAGGTGAGTCAAATGGCATGCCAAGTAAGATGAAAGTATCTGCCAGCCCTTGAACACCAATGCCAATTGGTCTATGCCGCAAATTTGACCTTCTTGCAGTTTCAACAGGGTAATAATTAACATCAATAATCTTGTTGAGGTTTGCTGTTATTATTCTTGTAACCTGTCAAATCAAGTGCAAAAAAATTACTTGTACATAGTTTATACCCCAATAATAAATTCCCTTTCAAGGTTCAGAATCATCAAATCCTACCTCACCAAGCTTGTCAAAATCAAAATATCTGTTCTTCGATCCAGTACTGCCAACCAGTTTAGAAGGATGTGATTCTATTGGAACACCCTGAAAGTAATTCAATAGTGTTAGAGCAGATAAAATGAATGCCTCATGCAATATTCATACCAGTTGCAAGTATCAATCTTTAGAAAAGTACCTTCTCTCTCACATAACGTGGTAAAGCAATTGAAGCCAGATTGCAGACAGCAGTTTCAGTAGGACTTGTGAATTCAATAATTTCTGTGCACAAGTTTGAAGACTTAATGGTTCCAAGATTCTGTTGGTTACTTTTTCTATTGCATGTATCCTGAAGGCATAAAATATGTCAAAAGCATTGACCAGTGAGTCTATTTTTCCTCAAGAACAGTCATTGAAGTACCTTGAAAAGCATGTAAGGAGTTCCAGTTTCGATTTGGGCTTTCAGAACTTCAAACCAAAGGTTCTGTGCTGAAACCATCTTTTTTGCCTTGCCCTGTAACGTTCATAAATTGAATACACCATAAACGAAAATAATAATCTGAAAAAACAGACCAAAATCTGAGATCTTAAAGAAGGTGATCTTAAAGAAGGTTTTACCTCTCTCTCATATCTTTTGTAAAGCTCCTCAAATTCATCTCCCCAACAATCAGCCAATCCTGGAGCTTCATTAGGACAAAACAATGACCATTGACCATTATCCTGAACCCTTTGCATGAAGAGGTCAGGAATCCAAAGTGCATAAAAGAGATCCCTTGCTCTATGCTCTTCCTGAGAAGCATAAATATAATTTGTATAAAAAAGGATATCAAAATATTTAATTTGATCTATGCACTATCTTTACAATGAAAAAAAAAGAATAAAGAATAATGTGCAGAAAGAGGGAAAATAAAGAATAAAATAACTTAAAGTTTGAACTTTTCTCCTTTCCAGCTCAATTTAACACAAATACTAAAAACTGGATTGGAGGGTCTAGATGCATTTCAATCAATAAATGAAATGAGAAGCAAACCTTTCCATGGTTCTTTCTAAGATCAAGGAATTCATAAATATCAGCATGCCAAGGCTCCAAATATACAGCAAATGCACCTAAAATGAAGGGAAAGAAAGATTACAACATGAAATTTACATTTGAATTTATGGAATATGACAAATTTATTGATTTTACCCTTTCTTTTGCCTCCTCCTTGATCAACGTAACGTGCAGTATCATTGAAAACCCTCAGCATAGGAACAATGCCATTGGATGTCCCATTTGTACCACGGATGTAACTACCAGTTGCACGAATGTTATGAACTGAAACTCCAATTCCTCCAGCAGACTTGCTTATTATGGCACACTCCTTAAGAGTATCATAAATTCCCTCGATGCTATCATCTTTCATGCATATCAGGAAACAACTACTTAACTGGCAACAAAACCCCATTGCAGTTAGTCAGATAAATATCAATCAGCAATAACAAGTTCAGAGGAAAAACAAAGCAAGTAGATTAAGCAATACCTGAGGTCTGAGAGTGCCTGCATTGAACAAGGTAGGTGAAGCATGAGTAAACCAGCGCTGAGACATCAGATGGTAAGTTCTGATGGCAGACTCAATGTCATCTTTGTGGATTCCAACAGACACTCTCATCAACATGTGTTGTGGTCTCTCCACCACCTTTCCAGAAACTTTCAACAAATATGACCTCTCAAGAGTCTTAAATCCGAAGTAGTCATAGTCAAAGTCTCGGTCATAAATGATCTCACTGTCCAATCGAGCAGCATTCTGAAATGAAATGGTTTGATAATAATGGCTATACAACATGGAATTATGTACATCTCAAGTTTTCAGTGAAGATTTTAGCAACAGAAACTACAGAAATCATTTTTCTGTTTGAACAAATTGAGAAATAGCCAAGCTAAACCGCAAATACTTTTTGTAGCAATTTTAACGTATTTTTAAGAGTAGAAAGTCTTTTTTTTTCTCTGTCAAGCATCATACAAGTGTTCAACATCTGATCTGGGTAAAATATCTCTAGTTCGCAGTGAGAAAATATCTCTAGTCAAGCACCAAATTCGTCCCATGCAACAGAATCAACATTAAAAAATTGATAACCACTATGAACACAAACATTTTTCAAAATAATAATTATATGATCTCAAAACAATGATACACTACAATCGTCAACAAGACGTAAAGACAGATGTTCAACTAATAATGCAATTGAAGAGAAGATATGACATGCATCAAGAGTTCACCTTCATAATAATCTCGTAAACATCAGCAGCAATCAAAGGAGCCTCTTGTCCAGATCTCTCGTTAAAGTTATTATACATCACCTTGATCCTGTATTCAAAGTTCGAACAATTATCAGATCATATATAAAAGAACTTGTTTCATGAAAAAAAGAGGATAAAAGACGATGGAAAATCCATTACGTTTCGGAGAAGCACTTCTTCGTGTTCTTGTGCAGATTGGAAATCGCGATCCTCGCAGCAAGCTACAGGCGACGGTGAAATCATTAAAAGAGGTAAAGAATGAACCTTTCCAAATTAAATAACGAAATCATCCATACAGCAAGCAAGACCACCGCGAGACGGGATAACCACGAACAAATCAAAATATACCAGGGCGTAGTCGGGGTGATTGGTGGTCATGGCGGCGGCAGTCTCGGCGGCGAGCTCGTCGAGCTGGCTGGTGGTGACGCCCTTGTATACGCCGGCACAGACCTTCTGGGCGACGAGAATGGCGTCGCAGTGCTCCTGACTGAGGCCATAGCTCAGCTTCTTGAGCCGGGCGGTGATCTTGTCGAAGTGGACAGCCTCCTGCCGCCCGTCCCGCTTCACCACGTACATCGCGCCGGCGGCCGGGAAGGCGGATCTAGTCGATCAGGTGATGAGAACAAATAGATGGGCGCTCGAATTGGAACTAGGGTTTCCGCGAGGCGCGAGTGATGTGGTGTGTATATATATACATGGAAGGAAGCGCTCGCCGGAATTATTTGGCGCCAACCGTTTGCCCACTTTGCGGCTCTTATTTTTTAACTTTTGGCGCGCGTTTTAGGAACCAGAGCGGGAAAATATGAAGGAAACATGTGTTTATCTTTCTAATCAACATATATAAAGTGGATTTGAATTATTATTTTTTACTTAAAAGATTCGGAGAACTAAAATTCATCATCAATTGAATAGTTTAAATTCATATAATTTACTTTTTTCGCTCTCAATTTTAATCATATGTTAATAACCTCTCGATTGAAACATTTACTATTTTTTTCCTTTGTTTTAGAAGTTATTTTATAAGGTCTTGCTATTTTTGTTTAGTTGCTCCGTTATTATCTTTCATAACTTTATGCATCAATTCTCCTTCCTTCGACCCATCAACGACAATAATAAACTTGTCGTCATTAGAAAAAGGTGAAAGGCCTATCCATTGGGTAATAATAATTTTAAGATGTAAATTTTGAGGCCAACACTCCACATGCTCAAATGTTTGCATGATAACAAATAATAAAAAAACATTAATAGGACGGATAAGGGACCATTATTTACAAGAAGCCAAAAGCACTACAACGCACCTTTGACCAAAGGAGGGGCGAGAAGGGAAACGACGCACAACAACGAAACAAATTAGTACAGCGCCACGGCGAAAGAGCATGAAGAGTGTAATTTCCTTTTCTCATTGCTGCATTCAACTAATTTGTTTTTTTTCTAAGAAAAAATAATAACGGATGTCAAATAATATTTCTCCGTTGTCGAACTTGCCCTATGTTTGCAATGCTCCCATCAATTACACTTAACACAAGCATTGGTTTTGATGAAAATAATTGCTTGAATATTTCAATTAAAGTCGATCACCTTTCTGTATAAGAAATATGTTATCTTCGCAATATAAAAAAATAGATGATCAGCGAAAGAGAAATGAATTTTAGTTTATCAAAAAAGTAATCACGTCTTTAACAAAAGTTAATCTATTCTGATCCGCAGGAAATTGCAATTTTTTTCTGACCAATCCAACTAAATTCGCGAAGGTATTCCTCGCTAAGAACGCAGGGATTTCAGGAATTCGTACAAACAATTGCAAGTGCGACTACCAGTGATGCAGAATGGTACGAAAGATTTGATTCAGCACAAAATATCCTACAGGAGTTACTTTACAGTATGAATATTTCCACAATGAAGGACACAGGCGACATGGAAGAAATAAATTTAAATAAAAAATAAAAAAGAGAAAAGAGAGACTACGAGATCCGAGGCAAACAGCAGCACAGTGAAAAGATGGAGCTTTAGGCTTTTTCAGATTCCCTCTTTTCGTACTGAAACTAATACAAAATAAATACAGGTTGAAGAATGGCAATGTATCTGCAAACCAAATGGGGAACCAGCGTGAAAAACAGGATTTTTCGATTTAATCCTAAAAGCGACCATCTCAAATAGATTCATGGATCCGCTACCGCACAGCCTTCTGTGATGCAACACCACCTTCGGAAGAGCTTGCAGCTAGAACATCTGGGGGAATATCCCAGCTCCCGCTTCGCCTGTTCGAAATTGAATTCTTCAGGTCGATTCTGTCAATAGGCGCCTCTGGTTCTGAACCAGACAAAAGTTCAGAGGCTGAGAGAACACCAGGCAGTTCGTTGCTATCTCTGCCACCCATCTCCTCATCTACCTCGCCGTAGTTACGACGTTGAGAGATCTTCAGTAGATTACCACCTATCTCAAGATCGTCCTCGACTTTTGCACGCGGGCCACCAAGTGGTTCATCATCTAACTCTCTAATGCGGCTGGCAGGGGGAGGCCTTGGGACTTCCTCCTGCACATAGGCTCGTAATTTGTTTCTCGAAGGTTTTATCTTCGTGCAAAATATTTCCACAAAATTGTTTAAACAACCACGATTGTATACACTTAATCGGTTATCACTTCTGTATCTGAAGTTTTCATATGTTGTCTGCAAAAGCAAATTTCTAACTGTTATCATCCCTGTTGAAGGTAACTTAAAGTTCAAAATATATTGCAGAAAAAAATGAGAAAAATACCTTAGTACCTAACAGAGGAACCAACTTTTTGTTACTTATTAACACATCTTAAGCAATATAAGATATAGTGTAAACTCAATACTTTTAAGGGATACTGTAACTACATTACTTTTATTTACGGATGCTGTAAATACATTAGTGAACCTCTGAAATTGTGGGCATGCGTGTGTGTGATCATCCCGGAAGCTTCGCTTTACTTCTAAGAAGAAATATTGAGATATATTTCATAGGACGGCATCCATGACTACATGATTAACAGTCTTTCTTTCAGAAAGATGATTAACAGTCTTTTAAGAACAAGTTACGGCATGTAGTTAATTAAATACCTCCTATAGAATGTTGGGTAATTGTACAGGAAATATTAATAGAAATCTTTTGCGAATCTTTGCCAAGACACAATTACTTTTAAAGAATTTGATGACGCAATTAAAAAAAAAACAAAACCCATTAACACAAGAGTAAGGTTTCAACAATTAAACATTTTACTAAGTAATCAAATGTAGTAGGGATATGTTTTACATAAGTACTTGCAAGTCTGACCTTTTTTTCGGTTACAAGTCTGACCTTTTTTTTAGACCTTACAAGTCTAACTAATTGCCACACACACAAAGCAGTTGTTTGGTAGAAGAATGCAGGGAAATGAACAAATATATGATAGGTTATTTTTAGGGTTAAATCATTTTATGTTAGCCATATTAAATTAGAAAAGCTACTTAATATTCCAAAAGATTTTGAAAGATACTCATCTTTATATTTGCATTCTGAACAAACCACCTCATGTTTGGACTATTGACAATTTTTAATCCGATTCAGTTCATCACAAGGACCACTAGGGAGGATTGTTTAATACAAGTTAACTATTCTGATATCATATTAAATTAGATTTAGATGAGTTATGAATTATCCCAAAAATTAAGTTATTAAGAAATACTCATCATTATATGCATATGATTAATATGTCAAATATTGAATAGCAGAAAGGGGCCAACTAACCATCGGAAGCAAAAAAAAAAAGAGGAGCATCTTAATTGAAGTGGAACATCTGTGTAAAGGAATTCTAACTGAAAGGGAAAATGATATGAAATGAATATAATAAAGTTTTGAAATAACTAATAACTAACCTGGTTTGTGCCAATAAGATAAAGATGAAATCCAGTAAGGCCACCAACAAACCACAGGGAAACAAAACAATATAGCATGAGTACCACAGATGCCGGAGAATGTTTCATAGCCTTCCATACTGTAGGATAATCCCCATCCATAAGAAATTTGATGTACAATGCGCACATTGCAAAGACATAGATGCAAAGAAGAGTGGCGGAAGACACAAATAGGAAAAAGTAGCGGTAATTGCGCTGCAAAATGTTCATTTTTCAAGGTAAGAAGGAAAATATCATCGTTTTATAAATAATCAAAAGTTGCAGATCAAATTTGATAACACTAGAAAAGAGTATATGATCTGGTGATATCAGCATAATTGAGAAAACCCATATAATAAATTTTATGACAAATACAATCCGTTTTTTTAGGAGTACATACAATCCATCAACGAATTAGAAATTCACAATAGTATATAAAGAATCATGATTTGTTTTTTCATGATAAACTAGGTCAGAGTCAAAGATTGTTATAAGTGGACAGGATGCTGCAGAAAATAACTGACGAACAAATAGTCGCTACGAGGAAAGAGAGACAGGAAAGAAAGACGATACTGGAAGCAGATGAAAGAGATAGCAGCAGATGAAGCAATTTCCACACTATTCGGCTTAGTTATATGAAAGTAGAATGTATGCTCCATCTAAGCCTGTCTTCTGTTCCAATGCAGCAATCATAACTTATATTGAGTTATTATCAAGATGGAAATTCCCCCAAAACTTATTTTCTTCTAGCAAAATTTTTGAGTGAATTTACTATGGGACAACATGTACTGGAATCTGTCACTACAGTCAACTGCATTATTTAGAGCGGGAGAAGAGGAGGCACAGTACAAGTCTCACACAAAAAAAAACAAATTTGTCCATGACTTTAATAAGGAGTAAAGAACAACTTCATTGTGAATTTCAAAAAGCAAGACAATGTCAAACTTCTCTTTTTTGAAAGAAGAAAACATTCAATTGTTTTCAGAAAGAAAGAAAACTCCAATTTTCCGCGTAATCGATGAACTCCAATTTTTTTTTCTTTTTGAGAAGAAAAAGGATGACCACCAGAGTTGTAGCCCATAATGCCAAACTATCCAAAACCCCACTCCCTAATAAGAAAGGAGATGTGGTGTACAATACGCTCAGGCTGGCATCTCTACCCACAAAAAATGACCCGGTTGCGGTGAAGCCAAATGGCCCAGGCATCGGCCAAAAATATCGCGAGCGGTGCTCTCCATCTCTGTCTCTGACGCCACATATCCTTGAAGGTCAGCCATATGGACTCTGAATCTGATGGAAGACTGGTCGCCAAACTAGTCTGCTGCCAAACGTGCCGGGATGTCGGGCAGCTGAAAAACAAGTGGGAAATGTCCTCTGCTGATTCGCTGCATAGCACACATGAAGTGTCACTGTGTGGTGCTCTAGGTCCTGGTAAGAAGCCGTCCACGCTGCACAAGCCAAGCAAAGATCTTGACTTTAATATGAGTCTGCAGTGAGTCTAAAAATCCTCCGAAAGTGTAATGATGGGAAGGAAGCGGATGTAAATGCTGCGTGTCGAGAAAGGCTTTGAAAGCCAAACCCATCCGTCTGATCTAGACCAGTCCGGGCGGAAACCGGCCAACCGCTTATGAAGGGCCAATAGCTCTGCAAAGCTCTGACATGAGCTCTGAATAGGGGGAACCATGTGCCAGAGGCCGGCCCGCCCTCCTCTGTCCAGGTCTCTGCAACAGTCGCATCGAGGAACATTGTGAGGGCCCAAAGGCAGGGTAATGTCTCTGCCAATGAGCCTCCAACGAACCAGGGGTGCTGCCAGAAAGAGAAGTCCTCCCCTGAGCCGAGGGACAGACCCATCAGGGTGCGGACTCGCAGAGTCATGGCTACTACTCCCCGCCAAAAGAATGAGGCCCCTCGGGGTAAAATGGTTCTCGAGTCCACGACAGATCCCAACCGTATCCAGAGGCTGTCCTCCGATCCCATGATCTACCTAAACCATCGGGCAAGGCAATTGGCGTGCCATAGATCGCGGACCCCCAAACCTCTCTGAGAGGTAGGTCGACATATGCTGGTCCAATCAACCAAGTGTACTCCCCTATGCTCGAGGTTACGACCCTGCCAAAAAATGTTGCTCTTGAGTGAGTCCAACCGTCTAAGTACCTGATCCAGTAATGGCAAGACTGACATATAGTGTGAGAGTGCCGAGAGCACCGACCATACAAGAATGAGTCGGCCCCCGCGTGTCAAAAGGCGTGAACTCCAGCCATGAAGTCTGTGCTCCATACGCTCGATGACTAGGGTCCAACCTCTAGAGGTAACGTGGCGGTCCGAAAGTGGGAGCCCATAAGGGTGCCGATCGGGGTATGGAGCAGGGACGCACAATTGCCTACCTCCTCCGGAGCCATGCCAAAGGATATGAAGGAGGATTTGGCATGGTGAATCTGGAGTCCGATCATCGCATTGAAAAGGTCCAAAAGAATTGCAACTCGGCGAGCCTCCTGCTCTGAACCCTCAACGAAGAACACCGTTATCGTATGCATACTGAAGGAGGGGGACGAGGTTTGTGGCAAAGCCCCGGAAAAGGTCTGCCTCACAGGAGGCTTGAGTGCATCTGGCGAGGACATCAACAGCTAGAACAAACAACATAAGGGCCAAGGGGAAGCCCTGTAGGACTCCCCGTTGTGGCTGTACCCACTCTCCCGATATCGCCCCGTTGACTAAGACCGAGAAAGAAACGGAGGTGATGCACCGCTTCATCCATGCAATCCAAGTCGCTGGGAATCAATCATGAACTGAGCTTTCTACTAGAATTTGTCAAGATAATACAAATATGTCATCTAAATACTTCTCATGATACATTTTACGTAAGAGTCAAACATGTTTTTAAAATACCATTGTCATAAAACATAGAATTGACATACTGTAGTAGTAGAACAAACCTGTCCAATGCATTGTCCAACCCACGGACAGTGATGATCAAATCGTTCCACACAGTTATTGCATATAGAACAATGTGAACACCGGGGAGGTCGATAGATCATGCAAGTGTCACAGTATTTCACTTTAACAGGAAGTCCATTGACCATCACTTCTTTTATACGAGCAAATTGTAGACCGGGTGTATGCCTTCCGCCAGACTCAGATTGGGCTGAATTATCATAAGAAAATTCTTCTTCTGGTGGATGAGAAGCACGAGGTACAATACCTGGATCTCGAGATGAGGTCATCAGCAACAGTAACAGTACCTATCAGATCAATGCGGAAGAAAACCGTCCACAATATCAGTGAACAAAATAATTTGCAGAAACACTTAATATGCATATGACATTGCTATGCCCAGAGGTTATATCATAAATGGCTATTCCAGTGGAATGATTCAGCATCTGTGTCTCTAAACCAACAAAAGAGAAGCTTAATAACTTAGATTTGAAAGACACTAGAACGGATCCAAGTACTCATGAAATGCGCGCAATCTGGAACTCGAATCCATTAGATGAAGTGCATTAGACAAATTCAGTATGTGAAATGCTCAATGTCTGAAATGTAGGTGGAAACCTTACTAGGTTCAGGTTAACAAAAATATTTGCAATACTTGCAACTCTTGCAACAGTGGTGCAGTAACCCATGAGTTTATTGCACTTCATCTGACTACTCCAGCAATGGCATTCCTTTCCATCACAAATCATTGTAACACATTTTTTCTTTTCTTTTTTTTTCTTTTTGAGAAAAGGAAGGATGATAACCAGAACTTGTGATTGTCATCCACATATATATGTGTAACAGCAAACGTCATGTACAAGTGTAAGCTCTCAGGTACATTGGCGCATTATGTTTTGACTACCCTAGATAACATTGATGCACCTGTATGTGATATCACTCATTAATTTTGCCTTCGCACTCTCAATACCCAACACGATAATATTTTTTTTTCTAATAGCTTGAAACAATACAAAATCCAAGAATTTTATGATGCGGACATTAAGAACTGATTGGCAATAGAAAGATTATGCAAGGAAACAGTAACTCATTTTAACATTGCAGACATGGAAAACTAGAAAGCTGGGAAAGAAGTAGTGGTAATAGAAAAATGACCCAGAAAATGTTACACGCAAGGCAAGCTTATGATATATCTTTTAACATTTAAAGCAAAGGAGACAAGAAGTGCATTCCTTTTGTCAGCATGATTCCCAATCATAGCAATTGACTCGGCAAGCATTTTTCTCATTTAAATACAATAATAATAATTCTGTTTTTTTTCTCTTTAAGATGCTTTCGCATATAAGGGTTGAGCTTGTTTATACTTGCTCTTACTGGCACCAGAATGGAAAATGGAAACTGTTGAAGTCTGACCTTCTAGGTCACAAAATATAAGAAACTAGCGTCTTGTTCTACAAGGGTTCAATATAGGAGGATCAACAACATTCCCTGGGGTAAATATTTTCAAATTTAGAACTTTAGATGCCTATAATGAGAAAAAATAGCACATGACATGAACCTTAACATGAAAAAGAGAAACAGGTAAGGTACCAACATGAATCGTGAAGCCTATTGCAACTGCCAGAATTGCGTATCCTGCATTGTAGTTAGGAAATTTGTGGAGAAGATTTCTCGCAACAAATACACAAAAGACCGCTACTGGAACCACAATGAGAGAAACAGTAACAAACAGCGACCTGGCATCGGGTCCAAAAATCAATCTTCCACCAAACAGAAACCTCTGCAGAAAAACCATCCAAGTTATGAACTTTTGCATGTTTATAATAGAAAAAGTACTGAAAAAAAATCACAACAAATTTGTTCTCTTTAAAAAAAAACATAGCTCACAAATCTAAAGATTTCACCACAAAACATGTTCTTGAATTCATAAATGTTTAGCATCGCTGTTAGAAATAACATGTCGTTGAATTCAAGCAATTCAAAAGTTCTTCAAAAACAAATTACAATGGCACATGGAAAGATGCTTTTTTTAAGGTAGGAAAGATGCTAAATTAACTCATTCAATGACTCATAAGAAATTACGATAGTATATCAAGTGGAAAGACAAGAAAACTCTCAAACAAAATAAGAACTACACAAACCAGAGTCCAGATTATGACCTTGCAAACCAGATACGAATGAAAACACAGATCCAAAAAATTCTCTCAAACTTGCAACCACAGATATCCACAGGCTAATGCTTAATCGTTTGTCAACGTAATAACATTATCAATGACATGATACAAATTTGGTCACCAAAAATTAGTTTACAGCAAATGAATGCATGAAGGAACTGTAAATCACTCTTATGATCCCTAAAGAAAATATCACTATGATGGTTTTGGGAAACTTCTGAATGGAATGACAAACCATCATGCATGATGCAAGTAATCATGGTTGGACAAAAGAAATTGTCCTCGAGTCTAAGTCGTGGTGTGAAGCTAAAAAAACCAAACAATACTGAGTTAATACAGAACTTGATACTAGTCGAACCATATTTTTTTAATATGGGGAAGTTGCAACATCCAAGCATATCGAGTATCACAAGGAGAAAAAAAATGCATCAACTAATAAAAATCAAAGTTCCTATTAAATTTGAAACTTGTCTACGTCACAAGACAGAAGACTGTTACCAAATTGAAAGAAAAGAAAATATAGGTCTCCTCAATCACATCCTACGAACTTCTTTTAAGAGAAGGATTTATACACTTAATATTGGATCATAAACATACAACAATAGGTGGCTCAATGTATATCCCTTATGATCGGAAAATTTTACAGTGGTAGGTACATAAACATCAAGTGGCATCAGTTTGAATTTAAATCTAACACAATCTAGAATAACAAAGATAGTGTTGAGTGAAGTAGAATCACAATTTTCAGTTAAACAATATCTGTACGCCAAAGAAAAAGAACCAATGGAGCTACGAACTTTTAATATGATGAGTAAGTATCACCATGAAAATTGAACCTGATAACTAATTAAACATAACTAAACTCCAGCTATAAGGATACCAAGCGATAAAGGACCTTACAGTGGACTTGAAGTAAACAGATTCCACATTTTTAGGCAAAATGTTAATAATGGTTGCAGCCACAACACGCTCATGGCATTTATTACCATTAAGTACTGACAGTAAGGCACTTACTCAGAAAATATTGACACGCATAATGTAGACAAATAGGAAGAGTCGATTAAACCAATTTTTTTTTTCGGTAAATTAAACCAATTCTTTGTGCTGCAGAACATACCCTGACGAACGTTGACCTTTCTTATGTTGTTTACAGTTGTTTAAAAAAAACATATTTCGCACCGTTATCAGTCTGCATTCCCCCCTTAACCAAGTAAAATAATATCCGACCTCACGACCCATCGACATCGCCAGCAAACAAAAGAAGGGAACTTGCAGCGGCAGTGCAAGAGAACTCGGTGACAAATCCGATATTCGGTCTACATCCAAACAGAGGAAAACATTAAAGAAAACGCAATCGAAAATCAAGAAAAAACAAACGCGCACAACTGAGCAGCGTAAAGCCAGCAAAATCCTTCTTTTACACGCCCAATCGAACAAACGAACCCTAACTCGAATCAAACAGACGAGTCGCGGAGCTCCATGGGAAAAAGAGAACTCGACAGTGGGTTATAGATCCGCCGAATAATACAAAACAAAAAGTAGCGGGAACCTTACATTCTTCCCCTTCCAAGCTTGGTAGACCCGTTTCGCCATGGACAAAGGCGATTCCCCCACCCTTTCCCTTTCGTTAGAAGAAGAAGGCGCCCAACTCCACCAGCATTCGCTCGCTCATTCTCAAAATCGAAACAAAACTGTCGGAGCTAAACACAACGAAACGCGGGATTCTTCTTCGCCCTCGCTCCCCCTTCTGCTTTCTCACTCTTCTAGTTGCGATCTTTTTTCGATCGAATGCTGTCGTTGCTGTGCGACAGCTGAGAGCGAACGAGGGAGGAGAGAGAAAGTATTAAGAAAAAGAGGTTTAGGGCAAGGGAAAAGGATGGTAAATTACTAAATTGCATTATTAATAATATTTAATTTAATGCTTATCTTTTCTAAATATGGATTTTGGGATGAGAATTTATCTTTCGTTGTAATGTTTAAATATTTAAATATTCAAATACATGTGTAGCCATACAACACCTGTGAAATATTATATCTAAAAATAAAAATGGTGCTGTGACTTAATATATGTGTGTTGGCTGGCGAGTTGCTTCTTTGTGGAAATATATGCATTTTTTTAAGGAAATAATGCATGCACTATGAGCTAGTTCTAAGTCTGCAATTGGTTATTACTTTTTTAAAGCGATATAACTTTTTATGAAAAAATATTTCATATATTTTGGTTAGTTGGGTATAAATGTGGGGACACATTTGTCCATTCAAAAACTTTTGGTACCTCTAATTTGGGTTAAAATTAGTTCAAATTTTGTTACACATGGTTTTGTTGTTTAGATATAATAAATTTATAAAATCAGGGGTAAAGAAAATTGTAGATGTTTTGGCTTTGGGATTTGAAGTCCCAATATTAGTCAATCGTATAGTACTTTTTTTTAATTCGTCTCTTCTTGTATTCAATTTATCAACCTCTAATATCCCCCACAACAACAACAAAAGTAGACGAGGTCTGGTGATATTTAAATGGGGCGACTTAATGAAGGGGTGGGTGGGACTGGGGATGAATGCATGGGGGACTCAGGGCAGTAGTCAATTGGAGCAATAATTCCCATTGGAGGATGTTTTATGCCCATCCCTTCCACTTAATCCCCATTGGAGGATATATTTTTCCCCATTTTACAACACATCCATACGAGGGATGGTATTTTTATCTACTTTAAACAAATATTCGATTGCTTCATGATGGTGATTAACTTTTAATAATTTAACCACATAGACTAACAAAAAATTAGAACAAGGAAATAAGTTGATAAATTTAATTTCTATAGAGATTAAGTAACATGTAACTAAATTTTGTACAATTAATATGCAACTAAGAAATCGTTAGATTATGATTATATAGTTTGATATTCAATTTTTATTGAATTTAATATTAAGTTATTAAATTTAATATATATATATATAAGACAATAGTTTATGCAAGTAAAATTTCATACGGTTCAAATGCTATCTTCTTCCTGTGATATAATCTTTTTGCTAAGGGGGGAGTTGTTTATTTCTGTAGAGAGAAGTTACGCAAACAATTGTAGAAGTTGCATGAAAGAATGTACCTAACAAACAAAATTTTGCTCTTTTTTCTGCCATAAACCAAGCCTTCCATGCAAGTTAAGAGTTAGGCTTTTGAACTATGACCTTCCAAGAAAGTTGAATCCTCTATAAGAAATTCACCTTTACTCCCTATGATCCCCGGAATGTATTTCGCATCATAGCAATATATATTGCTTTTAGGAGAAAGTTGAAACACGTGGTCCTAAGAGATGTTGCCTGTTTGTAGAAATGGTAAATTTAAGTCATTCTTGGCATCTTGAAGAATTCAACCAAAAAGTCTCTTTTTGAGCTCTTTGTATGCTTGTTTCTTATTTTGATCTCCTGGGTTCAACTCAAGCTTTTTTTAATAAAAGCTTAGACATTATTGTGAATTTTCAAGGTTCTTTTCCTTTCCTCCTGATGGACAATGGAGAAGTGAGAAATTCATTTACGCGGTCTTCCAATGATCTTTTTGAAAATCTCATATTGTATTGTTCCAGTATAAAAAACGTAGGCGGCATCCAACATCGCATGTGCGGAGCCTCACCGTCTGATTCATAGAGTTCAGTCGCACGACCCCGTTCGCACTCCGCCCCCGTGTCAGAGATGATCTTTATAACTACCTTTGGACCCCCTAGGGAGTTTATATAGGGGGTGATCGTGAGAGCGTCGAGATCCGACGCCTGGTGGCCGGATATGATCCATAGCTCTTTAGAGCATTTTCTCTTCAAAAAATTTCATGATCCCTTTATCATTCACGGTGCACGAGGGACATTTTTGCATTAACTTTTCACGTTACCTAACAATATCATTTATTAAATTATCATCAATGTGCATTATCTTATTTTTTATGTACATCTAATCTATCGAGCAATTCAAATAATATTACTTACTTACAACAAAATAGGATTTAAATAATATGCAATAAAAATTGTACAACCAATATGCATTCAAGGAATCTAAATCGTCGGATGATGATTGTATGGTTGAGATTACATTTAATAACTTAACATTAAATTCAATAGAGGTTTCAAATCGGTCAGACCGGATAATAATAAAATATTATATTTATTATGATATAATAAATCAAACTATGATATTTTGACTATATAAATATATGATACAAAAATGTAATTATGCAAAAAATAAAAAATATAAATGTATAATTAATTTTACAATTTGATATTAAAACACTTAATAAATTAAAATAATTGAATTTGATTATTATATACAAATTTTCTATTGGTTAATTCTTTTTGTATTTCATGTCTTTATTTTTTTATGTTAGAAGCAAAAAGTACATATTTTCTCCAAAATATTATGACAAGATTATATATTTATAAATAAATATATAGTATAATTAGTAGTTAACTATTTAATTTAACTTATTACATATTAAATTAAAGAAATTTAAAGTTATGTATTTATATTATTATATTATACTAAGCATATTATAGTTTGCACCGTTCATTCATAAAAAATTATCTAATATGCTAAAAATATTATATTAATATAATAAATATATAATTAATTTATATTATAATATACATTTATGATATTAAAATTTTTGAATAAGATTATAATCCATAAATTAAAGCTCAAAGTTTAATAAGTTCAAGGCTAAATGAAGGGAAAAAGAACAAGTGAGTGTATAAAAATAGTCCCAAATTGATAGTAGTAACAAAGGAAGACTAAATGGATAAGTATAAATGAAGAAGGTGACTAATGGATCAATATCAATATTTATGAAGAAAGTTCATTTTTTTATATTTTCAAATTTATAATAATATTTTTTATCAAATTATCTCTTAGTAAAAGAATAAAAAAAATTTGGCTGAACTAAAAAACTGGGTTGAAATACGGTTCAACCTGGTTTTGCTTGATTTTAATCGGTTTTGATTGGATTTTGTCTGGTTCGATCTGGTTTAGTTAGGATTTGTGGCTTTAATTAGGCCACAATTGTGGCCAATCAGTAATTGGACCGGTCCGATCCGGCCCTGACAACACTAATTTTAATAGAGATTGAATCTCAATCATTAATCATGATCTAATGATTGCATATTGATTGTACAAAAGTTGGTTCCATGCTACCTAACATCTATCAATATGCATTACCTTATTTATTATGTACATCTAATATATTGAGCAATTCAAATAATATTGTTTACTTACAACAAAATATTACTAGGTATTATGTTTTTTTACTAAAATATCTAACGTCGAGTTAAAGTTTATATAATCTGGCTAAAACTCGAATAAAAATTCATAAAAGTGCTCAATTAAATAATTATAATTAATTATATATTTGAAGTAGAAATAATGGTAATAAATATATGTAATATTCAAAATAATAACTAATAGTATTATACTCATGTGTATAGTAGATAAATAATAAAATAATAAGTAAATTAATGTTGTTAATTATGATAGTAACAATGATAATAATGTTTTTTTATCCTTCTTGTCGTTACATAAATTTGTTATATTGCTTCATATTTTATTTGTCTAATATTGAAAAGGGCAAAAATGAAAAGAACATATATTTATAGGAGGGAGTCCCTCTATGTATAGAGGGGGTAGCCGCCCCTCTGTGAAGGTGAGGGGAGAGAGAGAGGGACTTCGCGGCCTCAGTGCACAAAGAGTGGGAGAGAGGTCCCTCCCTCTCCAACCTTCACATAGGGGGCAGCACGGGACCTCGCAAGAGACGAAGGATATTACCATCTCGAGGAGGGAGTCCCTCTGTACAAAGAGGGGATAGCTGCCCTCTATGACCTCCCTCCCTCTCTTCGCACCCTCCGTGCACAAAGAGAGGGAGATCCCTCTCTCTCTGGACTTTCAAAAAGGGGGGTGGCGGCCCCTCCTCATTATTATAATGGGGATGCCTGTTGGGACTGTCTTGGAGAGATTTTAGAGAGATATTAGGAAGAAAAGAGGATGATTGTAAGGATCATGAAGAGAAAGATGGATGAGAAGAAAAAAGAGAGGATTAGATGAAAATTTTGAATTTAAGATTTTTTATGACATTTACATAAATAGATTGGATGATTCAGATTTAATAGTTTTGATCTCTAATAGATCGTATGTATAAAAATTTTGGAACGGGGATCGAGGGCCCATGGGGCGGGGAGAAGGCTCAAGGACATTATGCCCCCATCCCCACACTCGCAAGGATAAAATTGAAATCTAGTTCTGTTCGGAGATTCTTCACGGGCCAAGCAAAGGATAGGGGATATTAACATCTCTAGAAAGGAGTCCCTTTATGAAAAGAGCAGGTAGCCTCCCCTTTGTGAATGCGAGAGAGGGAGGGACCTCCCTCTTTCTCTTCACGGCCTATGTGCATGAAGAGTGAAAGTAAGGTCCCTCTCTCTCCAACCTTCAAAGAGGGGGCGGGCGCCCTCGCCATTGTTATAATGGAGAGGCCCGTTGGGATTGTCTCGGAGAGAAAAATGAATTAAGAGTAAAATGAGAAAGAAGGATTAAAAGGAAAAAAATGAATTTAAGGTTTGTTATGATATTTATATAAATATATTGGATGGTTGAAATTTAATTGCTTTGATCTCTAATAGATCATGTATAAAAAAAATTTGCGGGCAAGGGTTCTGAGCCCGCCCCGCAGGGCGATGACAATAACCTCTGCCTTGTTCCTCGAGGACATTATGCCCCATCCTCGCTCCCGCGAGGGCAAAATTTCTAAAGTCGAGACTCGTTCGAGGATTCCTCGTGGGGTCCCACAGGAGCAAGAGATATTACCATCCATACTTAGTAATAGACGAGTGGAGGCACCATTTTGATTTTATATATGTGAATTAATCTCAGAGCAATTATCTTAAAAGTAATATATTACCTTTCTACTTTCACTCGTTTGCTTGATGCCTCGTATATGAATTCATTTGAAGAGAACATATCAACTTTGTTATGAGCTGAAATATGTCAAATGATTTTTTTTTCAAAAAGCTTAATTAAACATTAACTTGCATGCAAAAGTGCATCATCGTACAAGATGCTGAGGAGCTCACAAGGAAGGGTCTCCTCCCAAAAAATGACATTTCCTTGCAACCGTCCAGTGTTCGCAAGAAAATCGGCAGCCCTATTATAATGTCTATTACAATGAGAAATAATACAAGCATGAAATGTTTGAATAAGAAGCCAAATTGCTTGCATAATATTTAAGATTCTCCAAGGGCAGGGAGCTTTGTTGTTGATGATGTTCATTAAAACCTCCGAGTCCGTCTCCACTCTAATATTAGATAATCCTCTATGTCTGCAATCCAGCAGTCCTGACAGGAGCTCGGCAGCCTCCATTTTAATAGCATCATTGGCATTCTGCTGACAGCAACCTGCAGTGATAAAATGGCAGTTAGAATTACGAATTATGTATCCCGCTTCCCCTGGCCTTGATGGATCTACAAAGAATCCATCAGAGTTGAGCTTGACCCAAGGGTCCTTCGGGGGCTCCCACCGGACCCCGATGGAGTCATGGGGGCTAATTGTCTCAGGGACATGGGTAGCCGCATATTCCAAGTGCACTGCGACAGCCCACTCTCAGACACAAAGCATGGTTGCTTGCTTGAAAGAAAAGAGGCGATCATTTCTAGCATTCCACAGTCCCCATAAACAGAAAGCAAAAAGCGAAATAAAAGTTCTATTGGATCTCCGATCGAGCATGTGACCCTCCTTGATCCAATCCGCGATATGCGAAGAATCCATATATGAAAACGAGAAATTCATTTTCTGCTGGAAAATCGACCATAGTTGTAATGATACCGGACAGTTAAAAAATAAATGTGCATTAGATTCCACATTCAAGCCACATAATGAACACTCAGTTTTAGACGAGTGATCAAAACGCATAAAGAAATCTTTTGTAGGCAAACGATTATGCATTAATTTCTAAAGAAAAACCGAAATTTTATATGGGACTTTGATCTGCCATATTTTCTTTCAAGAAAGCCGTCCAGATGCAATGCCCGAGCCGCTGTCACTGTAAAGGAAATTATAGACATTCTTTGCATTAGCAATACCATGAGCATTAGAAGTCCAGACCCATGTATCATCATAGACATTAGGAGCAGGTACTATAAGAGGCACATTATTGACATTCGGAGCAGGCATATTATAAGGCAGATAGATTGAAGTGATTTTGGAAATTAAACTATGGCCAAAGGCAGATGAGATAAAATTTATATCCCAAGCATTATCAGTGATGAGATCTGAAACATTATGAAGCAAGGGTAGAGCACACACATTAATGAATGTAGGCTTAACAGCAAGAGGGATATCAGAGATCCTGGGATCAAGCATAATGTCAGTGTTTTTACCATTGCCAATACGTTTACTAAAACCATGTTTGATTGTACAGGAGGCGTTTAGAAAAGTTTTTCAAGACCAAGAATTGGAAATAGAAAATTTAGGACATCTGTGAATTTGATGAAAGACATCAGCCCAGGGATGATAATTGCCATATTTTTCATTTATCAGATTAGTCCACATATTAGATTCACCATTCAAAATAGCATGGATTCTTTTAGCAAATAAAGCAACTCGTATATTGGCAAGAGCCCTAATCCCGAGCCCACCTAAATCCTTAGGAAGTTGGACAGTGGTCTAATTAATTAAGTGTAAGCTCTTCTTACCCCCATTGTTATCCCAGAGAAAGGTCCTGGTTAGTTTCTCAAGAGATGTCAAGAAACCCGCAGGAACATGAGTAGCTCATAAAGTATAAATAGGAATGGAATTCATGATCGAGTTAATAAGGATTAGTCTACCAGCTTGATTGAGTAGGCCCTTTTTTCATCCTGCCATTTTAGCAGAGATCTCATAAGTCATGTTGCTTAGTTTGCTATTGGGGATGATTTTATAGGATATTGGTACCCCGAGGTAGATCAGTGAAAAGTTACCAATTTGAATACCAAGCATATTTTTGATGATGTGCATTCTCCTGGAGGATAACTTAGGGGGGAGATAAATCTCAGATTTTTGTGGGTTCATCCTTTAATTAGTTAACATGCCATATAAGTTAAGTGTTTTAGTTAAGTTTACACAGTTCCTCTTAGTGGCAGCAATGCATATAAGGAGGTCACCAGCGTATGCTAGGTGACTAAGGCTAAAACTCCCACATTTAAAAGATTGTATGTTTCCTAATCCAACACGTGTTGATTAAGGAGGATAGAACTTAGAAGGTCAAGATGAAGAGATAAGGTGATAGTGGGTCCCCTGTCTGATTCGTTGATAACTATTGAAAGGTTGAGAGAGAATGCCATTTATACAACATTTGAATCTTGGAGAGGTAACACATGCAAGGATCTAATTGGTGAGGGTAGTAGGAAAATTAATGTGATTTAAAATCGTATTAATGCTATGCCAAGATACCCTATCAAATGTTTTTTTTCATGTCTGCTTTAATTAGCATGTATTTTTTTCTGCCCTTCCCTATGGAATGAACCAACTCTTGAGCTACTAGAATATTGTCTTGAATGAGTCGATTTGCAATAAAGGCAGATTGAGCAGGGTCAATAAGATTGTTGAGCAAATGTTTTAATCTATTAGCAATGATCTTGGAAGCAATTCTATAAATGACATTACATGAGGATATTGGGCGGTAATCAGCAATGGTTTTGGGGATTTGTTTTTTGGGAATGAAAATAAATGTAGTGTCAGACCAAGCTCTGGGCATTTGACAAGTGTGGAAAAAAGATTGTATCTCACTACATATCTTAGGTCCAATTATGTTCCAGTAGTTTCTGTAGAATTCTACAGTGTATCCATCTGGACCAGGGGCCTTACCTAGAGGCATAGTCCATAGGGCTCTCTTAATTTCCTCATAGGTGACAGGTGTGACAAGCTGAGGATGGTGATCAGTGGGAATTTGTAGCATTTTAGGCCAACAGTCCATGGGAAGCATGGGTGTGTTCTCAGAGTTCCAAAGTTTTCTATAATGATCTACAAACATGACTCTGATCTGATCTCCATTTTCTATGGTTGTGCGTTCACTTGTTACTAGCATATCAATTTTGTTCTTTCTTTGACGTATCAGGGTACTTAAATGAAAGAATTTGGAGTTCCTATCACCATCCTTAATCCAATTTACTCTAGATTTAACCATCATTTAATACTTATTTGTCTTATGAGGACTGCATGGAGATGATAGGCAGATCTCAACTTACTGTACTCCATAATAGAGAGCCCAGAAGAACTGTCTTTGAGTTCTAGTGCATTAATTTTCTCCAAGACTTTCTCAGCTCTATGTTCCAGGTTACTTAGGTCTTTTTTGTTCCATTCTATAGTTTTAGTCTTTATAGTATTGAGAGTCTGATAAACTGTCCTATCCAAGGTCCACTCCTTCTGAACAATAGCTCTTGCCTGGTCATATGAGAACCAGAAGTGCTCATATCTGAATAATCTAGGTTTTCTATGTTTTTTATGAATTTCTAACAATAATGGGGAATGGTCAGACGGACATCTTGCTAGGGGTTTAAGAGTGAGATTAGGAAAGGTCCTAACCCAGGTTGAGTTAACTAGTACCCTATCTAGGCGACAAAGGATTCTTGTTGCCCCTTGGCGGTTATTGCTCCAGGGATGTTGCACACCCTTGTCTTCAGGCGTAGTAATACAATTGAAGTCACCCAAAACAATCCAAAGGATGTCATGCAAATTTGGTTTACCTAATTTCTTGAAGAGTAGTGATATTGTTAGTGGTGTTGTGCTAGTATAAATGCAAGAAAATAATGATGTGAAATTACCTAAAGTAACAATCGCATGTATAACCTGTGATTCCATACATACTACTGAAACCTGCACATTCATATTTTTCCATACTAAAATGATACCCCCTGATGCACCAACACTTTCTTGGTAGCATCCGCACCATTGATTTCCCAGCCGCCGGAGGAATTTATCTGCCTATGACCTGTTAGCAATTAGTATGCGATTCAAGTAATAATATGATGTCTGGTTGATACATGTTTATGAGTTCCCTAAGCCAGTCACGGACCTTGCTCCGACATGCCCCCGGCAGTTCCAAGAGATGATATTCATGAGGACGGCGATGGTTGTTCCCCGGACTTCTGCAACAAGATGAAGACTGATGAGGGAGTGGAAGATTCCAAAGCTTTTTGCTTACCTTTCTTTGTTTTCTGATTCCGTACGATCTGCTGTAAGGGAGGTAGAAGCGCAAGGGGAACCCTCTTTTTTGTCCTGCCGCGCTTGTGTTCTTTCCACAGAGGAGGAGCCAAGTCCTCATCCAGTACTTCCTCTTTCGGCACCTCGTCTTCTTCGTCACCTGCAATTTGGCCCTCTTCCATTTCTTCAGGGTCATCCTCCACCACCAGTTGAGCCTTGATCTGCTCCACAGTCGCAGCATGGTGGTCCACGGCGTCATCGACCACCGGAGCATGGCGGATTGCGACAACCTCGACCACTGGGGAGACCTGCGTGAGGGAGGGAGAACGAGGGACAGAGAGAGGTCGTGCCCTAGATCTGGGCGGTGAGTGAGGGGAAACTGAGAGCGGGGGGAAATCCATGGTAAAATGTGTCACAGGGACACGTGTTCGGCGATCGTGCAGCTTCGACTCATCCGGGCCGCAAGTGCGTGCTGAGTGTGATCCACGTGGCGACATCTGATGAGAAGGAGCGTGATCCGAGTCATCCGCAACATTTGGGCATTTCGCAACATTAGGGCATTCATGGTGATCATCCGAGCTATTGATATCAGGTGAGTGGTTGAGATCGAGCACAGCGAACCGATTCGAATCCATACCCGGTCCAATCCCGATGTCTGGTCCACGTGATGAGCGCGGCTCACCGGCACTTCCAGGGGTGGAGCTCGCATAGGTCCGAGCACCGTTGCCGACGCTTCTAGGTCCCTGCGGGCCGCCACCCGAGTGCCATTGATGAGAGCTGGCCCAGGTCCCCGCTTACCGGCGAAGGTGCGAAGCCAAGGGCCAAACAACAGCACCTTACGACCTCCATCATTGTTCGTCGGCGCCGAAGAACATTGTTCGAACATGTGTCCGACTAATCCACAACGGAAGCAAAAGACAGGGAGGTTATCATAAGAAATTCTTTGAAAGTACCTGCTTCCATCGAGGTTGTTGATCCATATCCCTTGCTTAACCGGCTTTGACGGATCGACATCAATACATGCCCTGGCCTCACAGCACGAATCTTCGGTAATGGATGCTTCGACGATGAGCAGCAGGTCGCCAAAATAATTTGCGATGCGCGTGACCAATTCCCTGTTTAAAAGTTCGTAAGGCATATCGTAGAATCGTATCCAAATTGGCGACCGCCTGAGATGTTCATCGGAGACACGAAAGAAAGGCTGCGGCTAAGATACCGCCAGAAGCTATCCTTCGACATTCCAAGGACCGCCGGTGAGGACCGTCATCCGTTCCTGCATACAAGCAAAGGAGAAGAGGAAACAATTAATTCTCAATACCTTCACATTGACCCCTTGCCGCAAGTCCCAGATCCGTGGGAGGTTAGCCCGCAGCGATTCTAGGGTTAGCCGGCCAGCGCATCTGCCGATTAAGCACATCTTTAGCTCCTTCGAGCGATCCACCACATCGGAGGCAGGTATCATGATCTCCTCGGAGATTTCTTCTTACAAACATCGTAACTGACGAGGGGAGATGAGCTCCACCGGCCTACGCGGCTCCGAGGTCTAGCGAGGGAGGCGGATGTTCGCTGATGTCCCAGCTGCGACCACATCCTTATATGATTGACGGCCTTGGGGGGAATTCGGAGGGGGCTGGATATGTGGTAAGGGGAGATCGGGGGGTTCCATGTGGGGGAAAGAGGCCAGAGCTGCTCCGACGAGGCCGTCGGAGCTGGAGCCAGAGGGCAACTAGCCGTTAGAGAGAGAGGAAGCCGTTAAAGAGAGGTTTTTTCGATATTGACACATTTAATCATTTTGGGTGCATTTCACAGGTTGTAGTCACTTTGTCATGCATTTCTCGAATGATGCTAGTAACCAGCTGGTTAAAAATGATGAGTACTAAATTATAAGTCAATGGTCATATGTTAAAATTTATGGTGCAAAATGAGGTTGATGTGATAAGTGATAACCTTGGTTTGGGGAGCTTCGTACAAAAGCAACCTAGAAAAAAGTTTGTTGTGATAAGCATTTTTGTTTGGAGGAATAGTAGTTTTTTCGAGTTTTAAATGAATAGTTCAGGGTGTATTTGAATGAAAAAAAAATTTGGTGTGATAGGAAAAATAAATGTGATGTATCAATTTTGGGTATTTAAATAAAAAATAGGTATTGTAAATATAAAATATAATTTTGATAAAAAATCAAAACAAAAGTATAAATTGGATTTTTTAAAATTTTTGGCTAAAAAATATTATTTAAATATGTAAAATCAAATTTAAATAATTTATTTTTAATAAATTATTGAAAATTTTTATAAATAATAAGTAATAAATAATATTATATTAATCTTTTATATATATATAATAAAAAATTATTTTATATAGGAAAGATAAAGAAAGAGAAAATGATAAATAAAAATAAAAAAGTTGAAAAATAATAAAAAAGGAACGTCAAATCACAAAAAACGTAAAAAAAGGAAAGAAATGTTGGAACTAGGACATGACCCTAACAAAAAAAAGTAACTTGATTTCATATCCAAAATTAAATCGCTTTTTGACGTGGGAAGTAGTGGAACCAGATTCCACGTAGTTCCATTACCCAAACAGTTCCATTACCCAAACTTCCTTTTATAAAAATTGCTAAAAGGAAATTGCATCAACTCTGAAGAGTTGTGGTCAATTGATTTTTTTTGAAAAATAAAACAACTACAGGAATTTTATCAAACACCAATTCAGAAAAAGGCAAATGAACTTTTTAAAAATTTATGTGGCAAAAAGTCACCCCAAATGTAGCTATGATCAGGTGCCCGAAGATGTACGTTTGGGATGGCCACATAGCATATGTGCTCAAAAAGATTAATTGCTTTTGTTTTTTTTGGCAAGATCTCTTACCAGCTATCATACAAAGCAAAAAAGAAATCGATGTATTCAACCGAATCTCTAAAAAAAAGGAAGTAAAACAAAGTCACCAAACAAAATATTAAATAAAAGCAAGCGATCCATCTAAAAAAGCATTATCAGAGAGCAACCCCCAAACGCAATCGCGTTGATGAATTTGATTAACGTTAAGGCTATAAGGTTTCAAAAATCAACTAAAATCACGTTGAATCACGGTTCATGGGCCAACCAATTTTTTAAATTATTTTTGTTAATAAATATTTTGATAAAGTTTATTATCATAAATTTGAAAAACATCACTTTCTCCATAATAATGATAATGGTACTCTCCTCCCTTATTAATACTTATCACTTTATCCCCATCTTCCTTTTATTAGTAATGTGGGACTATGTTTATACACTATATACATTACTTATTCATTTTCTCTTCATTTAGTATAGAGCTTATTGCACTTTGAACTTTAATTATGGATTATGATTCTATTCAATTTTTTTAATATCATAAATATATATTATAATATAAGTTAATTATATATTTATTATATTATATATAATATTTATGAAAAAAAATTAAGTGTTCTCTACCTCATCTTATTTTCTATCGTCTCCACAGTTGAAGACGATAGGGAGGTAAGAAATACCAAAACTGAACCCAATTTATTATATTAAATAAATTAGTTAGGGATGAATAGTGCAAACTTATTTGTTGTATGGATAAGAGACTTAATATAATATAGTATATATAAATAATATATGTACATAAATTTGAATTATCTTTACATAATAAGTTCAAATATAATATTAATCACTAATTATACTATATATTTATTCATAGAATATATGATATTGTCATAATATTTTCGAAAAAAAATATTTGTTTCTTACTTCTAACATAAAAAATCAAAGATATGAAATACAAAAAAACTAAAGAATAGAAAATCTATGTATAATAACATAATTAAATAAGATTTTAATTTATTAAGTGTGTAATAATTTTAACATCAAATCTTAAAATATAAATTTATTATTTATAATTGTTATTTTTCTTTTGTATAATTACATTTTGACATATGTATATAATCAAAATATAATAACTTAATTTAGTATATCATATTAAATATAATATTTTATTATTATCTGGTCTGATCGGTCCGATCGTGACACATATTTGGATCGTTGTCCGATCCGATCCTAACAACATTGCTTCCAATGTTCTGGTCACGTGCACCTAGTTCTCCATTTTGGAGACTTGCAATACTCCCAATGATATCGACGTAAGTATTTGTTGTAAATTATAATATTAAAATAATTATTTTCACAAATAAATAATTTAGCTAAATAAATGATATTTTATTTTACTATAATTTATATTTCATAAAATAATAAAAATATATCATTAATTATTTTTTTTATCTAAATACATATTAAAACTTATCAATAAAATTAACTTTCCAAATTCTAATTGTTACACTTTCCATATTCTCATTATTACACTTTCCGTCTAAATTTTTTTATCAAATATATTAGTTCTCGAAAAATTCCCACATCAAATACGTATCACGAGAGGACACATTTTTAAAATTTTATTAAATATCTATACTATATTAAAAGAAGAGTATTTTTCATGAGAATATGACATTTGTCACATTTATAAAGTGCCACGTGTCCATATCCTAATAATTATTATTTTAACACTTAATCTATACCCATTAATCAATTAATCTAATAACTATTTGACTTGATAACTGCATACGTGTTGCTTTTAACATAGTGTATATTGATTTTATAAGAGTAATAGTTTTATACAATATGATATTATATTATAACTTGGCAACAAAAAATTATCATTACCTTTTTATAGTAAAATAAACATAGAACTTGGCCCTATATTATTTTTTCTTTCATATTATTTAAATATATGAATACTTTATTTTGTTTTCTTTGAACTCTTTATATCACGATACTTTTGCACAATCCAAAATATTTATATTATAAATTTCATTATCCCGTAAAAAAATTGGTGGCGTGCCGTTGGAGGGGATACACTTAATAGAAATTTTAAGAGTATTGATATCATTGTATAATAAGATGGACAGGATTAACCAATTTGAATTTATATTTTTGTATTCATTCTATTCAGTTTTGTATTCCTAAAATATTTATTAACATTATATATGCAAAATATATTTAATTTAGCTATTTTCCTTCTTTTTACTCTTTGGAATTGGAATTCACTTCTTTTTTTTTAACCATTGATATATAATTATAATAAGTAATATGTGGTATGATTCGTGCCATTTATGAACGTAGGTTGTGCACCAATGTTATGCGTGGATTGGCCCAAAGACATATATGGTGAGGTAACTATTACAATTGCTTTTAAAATTTATATCATCACATTTTGTATACATTAATGTTATCCCAAAAACCAAACGAAGATTAAAAGTTAATCAAATATTTTGTTTTATTGCTTAAATGCAATATGGTAGCCATCTGGCAAATATGTGCATAATGGTCTATAACCGTCCAACCTATAACTATGGAACGTAATAACAATATTTGTATAGCAACTGAGTGAAATAGTTAATCAAATAACCAATTATGTAACTGACAAAAAATATTCATTATAAAAAAATATGTGAGCAACTGTGTTAATATGTCAAAGTGAAACACGTATTTAACTAAGTGATTTTATTTTTTTGATTTTCTGTTGCTTTATTTTGCCAAATTATGAGTTATTTATCTATATATATATATATAAAAGCAGAGGTAGAAAGAGCCACGTGTCGAGTTCTCGTAAATTGAATATATAAAATAATAATATTTTAAATTATACAAGCTTAGATACTTATAAGTTAGTTATTAAAAGTATACAATTTTATTTATTTATAATTTAAAATTATATATTTGTAACTATAAATAGAGGGTATTTCAATGTTCATTTGCATATTCAACGCTTTCTTTGAAGTCAACGAATACGTGTGGATCTACAAACATAGGTCTGTGTGTGATAAAAAATTTATTTTATATATATATATTTTTGACTAAAAAAATTTATATGTTATAGGAAAGATACTTATATATAATTTGTTTCTTTTTAAGAAAAAACTATTAAATGATATGAGGGGCTTTCAATTTCCATTTATGTTATCTTTTAAGGTAAAGAGTATGTGCAGATCAAATTATTCAACAATTATAAATTAAACATTTGTTCTATAACCAATAATATATAAAATAAATGATATATTTTTGTATTAATTGTAATCATATATCATTTATAATAATAATTTTTTGTTGCATATAATTAGTTTTTGTTGTTTATCAAGTTATTATTGTGTCGAGGAGTTAGAAAATTTACAATCGATATAGACTACATAGTCACATAATAATAAAATAGTTAATCAAACTTAATATGTATATATGTAAACTACTATAAATGAAAAATAATATATAACAAATAATATGATAACAAATACGATATGGAATAAAATGATATATATTTGTAATATTTTAATCACTTATTCTTTATACTAATAATCTTTAGTTGCATATAGTTATTTTTAGGTGTTATCAGGTTGTTATTTTATTAGGATATAGAAGATTTATGCATATCAATCGTTTCAGAATATCAAACAAAATAATCATTTTATTGTATTGGATAATTAGTTATAAACGAATATAAGATACGTAATCACCTATAGCAAAAGTTAGTTATATAATTATGAATACTCAAGTTAATTCTTATTTAATTATATTATTTATGATACTTAAAATAAGTAAATTATACACATTATTTATATATCCTAACCGTATTATATTGTAAATAAGATATAGTATAATATCTATAAAAGTTTGTTATCGAATGGTTGCTAATTTAATTATTATTTCTTTATATTATCTACATTACCTATAAATATAGCAACGTAGATGATGCAATGATGCATATTGCAAAAGCATGTTCTACATTCTCTTCAAAATAAAAGAAAGTGTGCATGCTTTCTCTTAAGAATAAGAAATCTTTTTTATAAATTATATATACAAATTGTGTATTGTACACTGTGATGTACAAATAGAAGGACTTTCATTTTTTATTTGCATACTCGACTCCCTCTTTAAAGACAAAGTGTATGTGCGGACATACGAATATATAAATGTACGTGATAAAAAAACATTTTACATAATATCATCATGATATTCAAAAGTTTATTATGATATATATATGTGTGTATGTTTATTCATATTTTTAAATTCAATATTTGTAGCTATGAATAGAGGGCGCTTCCAAAATAGTAGTATACTTGACATAGAAGAGCGCGTGCAAATATTTAAACATAGAACATTATGTGCTAATAAAATATTATATGTATATAAAAATGTCTAAGTCAAAATTTTGCATATTTGATCTTATAATAATCATTGTAATTATTATTAATAAACAAAACATCAATATTTAATTATATTGTTATGATGATAATCATAATGAATTAATATTCATAAAATTATTACTATGGTAAAATTAATAATATCAATGAGTATCACATCATTATTACTATGTGAATTTAAATGAATTATATAAGTGTCAACATCAATAAGTAACAAAAAATATAAAAGATAAAAGATGCTAAGTACAATTATCTTATTTAAGCTATGTATCATTAAAATTATTTTTTAAATGAGAGTTTATAAAGTATGTTAGTTATGTTAAATAATATTAAATAAAATATTTTATATTCATAATTAATATATATCACGATGATATTGATTAATATTGAGTAAATATCTATGTTCCTTATATAATATAATTTATATTTTCAAATGTGTATTTCCTTTATAATAAAAAATAAAATATTTATAAAAGAATATATTGATATTCACATTATCTATATATATATGTGTGTATGTTGAGGTGGAAGTTGCCCAAATGAAAAACTCTTATGATGCCACATTTAAAATAAAATAATAATAAATAGTTATAAATATTTTTAAAAATATTATGAACGATAAAATTAACATTTTTTATCTATTTATTAAATATGCTTTTAGTCCCACATTCAAAGATTTCCAAATATAAATGAAATGAGATAAAATGAAAATGGAAGCATATTCAACCATTTAATTTAGTCCCACAATTGAAATTTATAATATGAAATAGATAAGATGGACTATAAAATAAGAAGAATTCACAAACTTTATAGTTATCTTTTTGGGTTAAGTCAATGAATATCAATAAGTTTTAAGACTTAAGGCAGAAGGATGTGACACATAATGAAATAAAAAAAATGTAAATAAATTTTAATGCTAAGTTATATAGAAGTTAAATATAACAATCATATTTCATTTCTATATCATAATATAAAGAACAAAATATATTCATATTATTCCATTGAGAGCAACCAAAATGACGAATAAAAAAAGATAAATTTATATATTAATAATAATCCACATTATATTTGAGAGGGAGAAGGGATAAATTCTACCTGACACACACAAAATAAACTTTTTAAAAATTACTTTTAAATAATATATTATGTATATCTATAACAATAACATGAATAAACTAAATATTAATTTATATAAATATATCATACCTTCTTTTAGTTCCTTGTGTAAATATTATCAAACACTAAAAAATAAAATATTATAAAAAATACAACAAGATGAGGATTTGTATGGAATTAATTTATTAACAACTTAAAAATTTGCCACCCATACTCAAATAATAATATTAAGAAAATATATATTGCTTATATTTGTTATTAAAATAAATGCTATGAATGCCAAATATATGCTTTAGTTATATTAGATAAAATATTTAACTTCCATCGTTATTTTTATTCAATACATATATAACATGCATATATACACACATCTTGAAAAGAGTTAGAAGTTGGATGTAACTCTATCATGAAGCCATACAATATGATTTAGATAATTGATTTTTAAAATTTAGATAATGTATGATAAAAAATAATAATAATAAATTTTTAAGAAAAAATATAATTTATTTGATAGATTATTGGATTAAAGTTATAACTATTAAGTATATGTTTTAAAATAAAAATATTATAAAAATATACTTAATTAAGAAGTGAATGCATTGTGGCGGACATTTTTTAAAAAATAGCCAACAAAATATAATTAATTACAAATTATAAAAAATAGATAAGTAATAAAAGAATTTGCATGTCTTTATCATTTCATCATCGATCTCTCCATATATATATATATATACATATACATACATACATACATATACATATATACATGCATACGTACATATATAATTAAATGGAATTGTAGAAGTTGACATACATATAATTAAATAATTTGAACAGTCGTTTTAGTATGATTTATAATAATTTAATTTATTTATGTTATATATCTTTACATATAATATGTCAAATATGACATTTTTACATTGTCACACAGAAAAAAAATATAAAAAGCAAAATAATAGACATTGTTAAAATATTAAAATAAGTAGTATTTACTTAATTTTAAGATATGATATTGTTAAGAAATATAGATAAATTTTTTTATTTATATCTATATTATATCAAAATTAGAAAGATAAATAGTTTGAAAGAAAAAGTGACGGTGTTTTTATATTGTCATATGTAAATTAATATCAATAAAATAAAAAGTTAAGTAATAGATGTTAACAAAGTTAAGGAGGGCAAAGATAGAGTAAAAATAATTAAAAATAAAAGAGAATGTAATAAATTTTAAAAAGCAATTTCAAATAAATTTAATTTATTATAACATATTTACATATATAAATTTCTAAGGTTAGAAAATGATTAGATAGTTTATAAAATTTATATCAAAATAAAATTACTTATTTTATAATCAAATTTTTTATTTAATTATGTGTACTCCACGCATCACGTGAGTCATCATACTAATATATATTAATTTATAAAATTTAAAATTAAAAATAACATTCGGCTCCTCTTAAACAAGTTTGAATGTTTAGTCTTGGCACAGTAGTTTTTTTATGATGTAATCAATGAGTAGGTTGTTGCCAACCTTTTTTTTCTCCTTATTTTGATCTGGGATCGCCCTGGTGTATAAGATTATTTTGCGCCTAAGCCAAACGGACCAAAATCGCGTCGAACTACGATCTCACGATCCTACTCGGAAAAAACATGTCCGACCCCGCTCCGGATGGATTTTGGCCCACATTTTTTCTGACCCAACAAAGTGGGTCGTGACTGAACTCGAATCCCAGTGACCTATAGTGATCTCTGCCGGCCGTTGTGCGCTGCCGCCTGCCGTTGTTCGCTGCCCCCGCCGCGCGTTGCTGCTGTCGTCGCTCGCCGTGAGTTGCCGCCTACCGTCACGTGTTGCTGCTATCGTCGCTCGCCGGTACTTCCTCCCTCCTTCAATCTCTCTCTCTCTCTCCCTCGCTCTGCATGGTCTCCGTTCTTTTCTTTCGCACGTGCCTGTTATTTTCCTCCCTGCTCGCGACCTCAGTCCAGGGAGCAGCGGGTTGGCGAGCAGGGTGACCTGCGCCGAGGTCTCCCTGCGCAGGTCGTTCTTTGCGATCTTGCGCAGGTCGTCCTGCACGTGAACAGGGAGGGAGCCGACTTGTGGAGTTCACAACCGGCGAGCCTGTTTAATTAGGTTTAAGTTAGGATTATATAAGTAATAGTCATTGTCCCTTACTTCTTTGCCTGTTTAATTAGGTTTAATCTAGGTTTTGATTATGTTGTATACTTCTATAGATTATAATTTGGATATTGGTCCTTTGACATGTTGCTAATTTGAATAGTTGATAATTTGATGAAATTTTTGCTTAATTTTGGGAAAAAATTTTAAAATAATATTAGGTTCGTGCTAATTAATATATAAATTAATTTCTGTAGAATGGGCTATGTCATGTTAGATTTAAGTATTTACATGTTTCCCGGTCCTCCGTGTCTTACCATTTTACGTGTTTGACAACATTGGTTGTAATGATTAAGATGATTTTTCATATGTTTGTGATGATTTTAATAGGAAGGCTGGTTACCATTACTTTTTTTTAAGAGATAAGAAGAATGACTAGGCGTATGTATGTATGTAAATACAATTATTAAAGGATGTACATGTGTGATCACAAAAAGTATGAGAGACCAAAATGGAAAAAGGGCATCGACCGTCAGAATAAAGAACATGGGGGTTAAAGGGCATCCCTATCGCACCCCTAGCTGTGGCTAGACATAGGAAAGGCCATGAGACAGAAACATAGGCTTTTGAGATATCCATCTTCAAGAGGTACCCTTGACCCCTGTCTGTCTCTAGTGCATGATGATCTCACATGCAATCTCGTAGCTGTCAGCAATGGAGCAGCCATTGATAAAAGTGACTGCACCGGGTGTGCCAAGTCCGCTAGTGACTCCCTAAGTATGTACCAAAGAACTTAAAAAATGTTGATAGGTACTTTTAATGTTTGATTGATCTCGGATGATCCTGTGCTTGGTGGTCGGATCTGCGGTGAGTGAGTTTTCCATAAAGATATTAACGATGGACTTTGAACAATTATATAATTTTATGTTGATGTGAAATGCATTTTCGTCTCCTTCGAATCGAGCATATGCATACATGTGTGGATGTTGTGCACTGTGATTGATGATATTACTATGTTTAATTAGTATACAAGAAGGGTTGATTTATGATATTGGATTTCTCTGGAATGATGTGAAATGATAATGTTGATGATTAAATCTGATAAGTGTTATTTTGCATACCTTCAATTATATGCATTGCACTTCAAAACTGGTTTTTGTATGTCATACAAACATTGAGTCGATTGTCTTGGGTAATGAACCATTGTTCGATTTGGGGGTCCGTTAAGAATGTTGGCTCTTACGCTTTCCGTCCTGCTAGAGGAATCTTGGTCCATTCGCAGCCTATTAAGAGTGTGTCCCTTAGTCGGACACATGACTTGTTAAGGAGCATTGGAGATGATATTGTGGCTCTTGGTTGGCTATGCCACCTGCTAAGAGTGGATACACAAGCATGACCCCACAAGTTTGAGATCGTGTAGGTTGGCGGAACATGAAAATGATCTTTTGCATTCATGTCATTATTTTCATTGATTTATTTAAGTTTATATTGATTTATTAAAAGGTGTTGATTTTTGGGTTTTTCAAATTTTATGAACCAC
This sequence comes from Pontederia crassipes, assembly GCA_030549335.1. Lineage (NCBI taxonomy): Eukaryota > Viridiplantae > Streptophyta > Magnoliopsida > Commelinales > Pontederiaceae > Pontederia > Pontederia crassipes. The sequence goes on from CM060190.1 coordinate 48,354,255, forward strand.
TGAGCTTGTTAATGCTCGCTCCTCTTATTTTATTTTTTGCAGATAGATTTGCTTACTTGCTATAATAAAAATGTAAAAGGTCCCTCTCAAAAAAAAAAGTAAAAGATCTAAGGAAAGAGTGCATGTGAGGGATGTGTTATTTGTCTTAGCAACCTTTATTCATTTCATTCGTATAATCTGTACGAATTTGATAATTCAAATTATAAACTCACTATTTTTTAAGTTTCTATGACACATAGAGAGAGCAAGTGTCTCCCGCAAGATATGGAACATCAAGCATCTACCACCTTGAGATTAGTTATGATTGTGACTGTGTGACCCATTGTTTTGTGTTTGAGTTCCATTTTTTATTTATGTCGATAAACTGCTAGTAGTGTTCATATATATAACTGCTTGTGATTGATTTGAAATATGATAATTTGTTGTATGGTTCACATGAACATACTTATGCACACGTTACATTGAAATTTTTCAAAAATATTTAAGAGAGGTCGGTTTCCAAATTGAATTTGATGGCCATAAAGTGTTGGAGGATGGGATCAGATTAAACAGTTTCAAGTGCAGCAAAAGAAAGAAAAGTCCTAACCGGAAGAGTAAGGGGCATTTACCTTTCAATCCTAGTCCTAAGCACTATCGGAGCACTAAGCCCTTACACTGCATAAGCTACTACTGCTTTGCTCTGTTGGTTAGACCTCCTTCTATCACTCCTTTCCTCATGTGGAATCAGCGGTGCTGTGAAAGACTGTTGATCTTTAGCAATTTCAACTGCTCATGGGATTGAATATCATCTAATTAACGGATCTCTTCACTGCGTGAAACTGAACTCCTTCTCGAGGATGGTTCGCCCGAAGCTGGTAAGCAATTGAAAGAAGTATTAGTCGAGTTCGAACCCCTACTTTCACTTCCCTGGATTGTTCTTGAGACGAATCTGCTGGAACTGGCTTCTGTTTTGAATGCGCTTCTTTCTTTCCTCCCTGTGGCTATCTTGAATGAAGAACGGTGGAAATAGACTGCTTTTTGGTTTGGTTTAGGAGGTTCTTTGCCTATCTGCTCTTTATTTTTTAAAGCGGTTTTACGGATTGAAGCACCCTCTCCTTCTGGTGGTCAACGGTAAGTTGAGCGTCACAATGTTTGGACAGAAAGTGTTTAGTGACTTGTCAAGAACTATTTCACTTTAAAGCTGTTGCACTACAATGGTGTTTAAAGTGATCGCTAGAACAATGTCCGAACTCACAAGAGGAATTACAATATCCTTTTGAATTGTAATGCAGGTTCGTGTATGATGGAAGGTCATCTTGATGTGACGCAACCTTGTATCGTGGTGAAGGCCACCCTGTGTCTTGGTTCAGAGGTCTTTCCCATCAAGTCGGAAAGTGGCCTTCTGTCTGATCAGTTGGTTGCAGTTAAGGGGAAGAGTATGAGCATCCTCAACGAATATATCACTAAACATAATGTCCCAAACGATGTTCCTGATGAGCCACTTGATGGCACCTCTGATGGAGAAAGTGAAGAACTTGACAATCCACCGAAGAAATCCAAGAAATAGAACTTATTACTCTAGATTAGCATCGGATAGAAATGGTGCTATATGAATTCTTGGGTCATCTTGAACCTAAAAAGCTTCATGATGCTATATATAACTTCTTTGTGACCATGGATTGCGATGTTTTTTTTTTTTGACATTTGTAGGTTTTGTTTATGTCCTGTGAGGCATATCTCTTGGAATTTGGAAAATGACTGGTTCTATATTTACTTTCATCGAATCTTTAGTCTTTGTTTGTGAAAGTAATAATCCATTTCTGATAAAATATAAATAATTAAATATGACATATGATCACTGTTACAGTCCATGGAATATCTGCATTAGTAGGTAGTAGAATGGCCAATGCACATACACTGTTTCTCTCACAAAAGACAGTACACATACATTGCCTTGACTAATTTAATGACAAAAAAATGCATACAACAACAAACAACAACAACAAAGCCTTATCCCACTAGGTGGGGTCGGCTACATGGATCATTTATTCGTTGATCCATGTTCATAAGATTCGACATGATTTTATGCTGGCTGTCGGGGCCTAACACAACCCTCCTCCTTTATCCGGGCTTGGGACCGGCTATAAAATATAGGCGGAGTTGACAAAAAATGCATAAAGAGATAAAAATAATGATTAATTAATTGCTAATTTATGACAATCAAATTAATGTGAACATCACATTATCATAATCAAAGCATCATTTAATTCTTTGCATGAAGGTCGAATGGATTAAAAGAAAACAAATGTCAACCTTCATAGCCACAACATGTGTAATCTCCTTTTTTTCGGTAAAACAGCTGTGGTAATCATTTGATAATATAGGTTATAAGTTGAATGACTAGTGATTTTTTTTCCCAATGAATGTCATATTAACTTTTTTTTTGAGGAGAAAAAGGATGGCTACCAGGCGTGTGGTTGTCATCATGACATATTAACTTTACTAAAAGAAAACAAATGTCATCCAAAGCCCAATTGTCCTAGGAGGGTACACTCACAGTTCTGGTTGATGGAAAGAGGATTGAAATTTTTAAGTTATTACTCTGGTATCAAAAAACTTAAACATCTTCTCAGATCTTCTGAGATATATCTTAGTCAAAGTTATTGTGATGATTTGTCCTATTAAGATCTTTCATAGACATCTTGCATAGATCCTTAAACATCTTTTAGATAATATTTTTATCTCACAAAATTGGTATGGAACACTAAGAAATTTTCAGATGAAATTAATTAGATATATTGAAGTGTTGCATATCAGATTTCACATAGGAATTTTGCGAAGAAATTTAAGAGCTTGGCATTTGGCTTAGCATTTTTGGTCAGTTGCCCTTAATTCCCTGCTGTTCCTTGCTCATTATAATGCTCTGGCGATTAGGCGGTGTTTGAATAAAATTTTTAGCTTGCTATAATGACATGTTATGGAGATCCATTGATGATTGCATTATGTGGCAATGGAGAAAATGGTTCTGCATGTTGAAACTTTCCATCCATTTCCAAGTTAGGCATTGGATACTATGATTTTAATCAATGTTGTCAAACTCGCAGAGTTGTCCAATTTGATTGTTGTATCTTATGCAAAATCACTTTAAGCCAGCATACAACAGAATCAAGGGTGGCTCATACGGTGGATCCAATTTTCTCTTTTACTGGTCATTGCAGATTCTATGTCGCTGCAGCTTTTAGATCATTGCTGCTGCTAGGTCATCTTTGCCACACAGCTGTGGCTGCTTCTAGATCATCGCTGCTGCTCGATCCCTTACTTGCTCATCGAGGGCAAGTTATGGTCCTTGCACATCTGTAATGGCTGGTTAAACAGAATATGGGTCTTGGATTTTTTTTGCAACGGTAAATTAGTCTTCTCAGCAAAAAAAAAAAAAGCAGCTGTGAGTACAAAAGGGAAGAAGGGAACAGTGTTGTCACGCTTCTCCCCCAATCTCATGCGACGGATTGTTGCTGCCGCCCCATTGGATTCATTGTTGTCCAAGCTCTGTCGGCTGATCGGAGCACACCGGCACTCGTTGGAGGAGGATCGGGTGTCCTAGAATGGAGTCTACATTTTGTGAAGAGGGGATTTTCGTCGCCACTGCTTTTGATGGTCGCTACTTCGTCTGACCACATAATGTTAACATATTATATTTCATTGCACAGCTATTGGCTAGACGAACCATTGGTATTGGTTTTGGATATTTCATGCCTTGTGGAGAGAGTGATCTACCTTCAAGTCGAGTATGTGAAATGGACTGCGATGGCTGGCCAATTATGGTGATGAATGTTGACTTTTGATTCTCCTTTTTGTAAGCTTCTGACATGTGTTCTAACCATCATTGAGATGTAATTGAGTTTCTATTGGACTTTCTTGTTGCTCAATTTTGATGTCGGGCATTGTCGGAATGTAATTGGGATGCCATTGACTTCTTCCGTGAGGTAATGCTACTAGCTGGATTTTCTATTTTTATGCAAGAGGAAACTGGTATCTTACAGTGATGTTAAGTTAATTTTGGAGTTGAATATTGAGTTATAAATTACTGGTTTGATATTGGAGTTAGTAAATGTCATAAAAGGGTTAATCTGGGAAATTGGAGGTTAGCATATGGTGATTAAAATGGAATCTACTAAGTTTCTTACCGATGCTAGGATTCTTTAATTATCGAACAAGATTTTTATTGCAACAATTGGTCAGGTTAAGTAGTGTTAAAAGGTAATCTGAATTGGCAAGTTTAATCTTTGGATAATAGGATTAATATATTTGTTAGATTTAGGTGGTTGAATATGAAAATAATTTCTTTGATTCATATCATTCATGTGTATTGTTTTATGTGACATATTAAAAAAGTTGATATTTGGAAATTTCAAATTTATGTATTTTTATTTACTTACTGAGCGTGTTAATGTTTACCCTTATTTTAATTTTACAGGTAATGAATATACTTGCTTGTTTGCTATGAAATAAAAATGTAAAGGGATAAGAAATGAGCATGTGATGAAAGTGTTGATTGTCTTAATCATCTTATTATTTCACTTGATTTGTTTGCATGAGTTGTTAACTCAAATTATAACACTTGATGGGGTTTAGAGTTTGGATGAACCATAATGAGATGAGATCGGATGACATAAAGGAGATGTGATTATTGAGCATCTGACTTATGAATTTCGGTTGAGTGTGAGCTTGAGACTAATTGTTTTGATGTTGAATCCCAGCTTTTATTTTTGTTGATAAACTACTAGTAATGTCCATATAAATTGTCTATGATGGATGATACAAAATATTGAATTATTGGAGTTACTTGATTTTTACACTTTGAATTTCCATTTAAAGTTTGAATTTGAATTTAGGGTTTAACTCTTGTGGTGCCTAACGGGGAGTTGGGCATGACCACATGCCCAAGGGGTGCCTCTTGGGTCCTGTGCCCTTCAGGTGGAGGACCCAAACTTTTTTTGGTATTTATTTTTATTTATATGTTATATGAGTTTTATCATCTAAAATAAAATTTTAATCATTAAATTATTCTGTTTATAAATAAGTCATAAATTTTGTTCGATGTTACTGGTTTGGCCTTGGACTGCTGTTCATTAAGCAACCTAGGAATTTAATGTAAAATGTAATTTATTAAATGAGGTGTAACTTATAATTTGGAAATTTGATCTTGGAATTTTGTGTATTTAGCAACTTATAGGAGGAGGGTTGTGTTAGGCCCCGACAGTCAGCGTAAAATCCTGTCGAATCTTATGAACATGGATCAACAAATATATGGCGTCGTATGATCCATGTAGCCGACCCCATCTAGTGGGATAAGGCTTTGTTGTTGTTGTTGTTGTAGCAACTTAGTGTAAATTGGATATTGTTGTGGTAGATTTTGTAGATCTAATACCTTTGAATGCTTTCTTATTTTTTTATTAGCTACCATATACAACAACAACAACAAAGCCTTATCCCACTATGTGGGGTCGGCTACATGGATCATACGACGCCAATTCGTTGATCCATGTTCATAAGATTCGACAAGATTTTACGCTGGCTGTCGGGGCCTAACACAACCCTCCTCCTTTATCCGGGCTTGGGACCGGCTATAAAACATAGGCGGAGTTTTATTAGCTACCATATATGTATATATATTTTCAAATAAAAATCTGGTAGAATCGGATGTCTTGTGTCACGATTATACATTTTATATGTTTACCTGGTCTTCTTCTGTCAAGTCTGATTTATGTTTTTGACAAGCACCCATTATTATATATAATCTTATTTTCTAGAATGTCTTTAAAGCATAAGAAACTTAAGGTTTTGATGTTATCCTTTAACATGTCTTTAGGGAAATCCTTTATTATATAATGGTTCGAATGCCTCCGTCCTAACTTTTTGTAACTTATATATATATATAATATATTATAATATATGATAACTTCCTCTAATTTTATGAAGTTTACATACTTATATTTGTGAAAAGATTTATATTATACGTGTATTTATAAAAAGGTAAAATGGAGGTGTGAAGCATCATTTCAGCCATTCAAATTAGATCAGACGACTAAAATTAGATTTGATCGGATGTCATCCAAATCTTATCCGATGATTGAGTTTCATCTCGTGAGATGAACATCCCTCTCTCTCTCTCTCTCTCTCTCTACAGACCGTGAAGCCTCCCTTCCTCCTCTCTCTCCTGATGCAACCCTCAATTGATCGCCGACGAGTGCCCTCGATCGCCGGCCACTCCCCCTCTCTCTCTGCCCAGATCGTCTCTCTCTCATCCCACAAGGCCCTTCGACGTCGGCGTCGTCTGCCTTCGCCCTTCGATGCCAATCGATTGTCGACGAGTGCCCTCACCCTCAATAGCCATTGTCCCCCTCTTTCTCTACCCGGATCATCTCTCTCATCCTACAAGATCCTTCGACGTCGGCTTTGCATGCCTTCTCATCGTCAATGGTGTCATCGGTGAAAGAGGAGGAGGCGATCCCTTCGTGGATAGGGATCTTCCCGATGGAGACAGTGCTGCCAAAGCCGACAAAGAAGAAGGAGAGAGATCGAGATAGGAAAGGAGGAGGAAGAGAGGGAGAGAGAGGGAGGGAGAGGGAGGAAGAGGGGGAGCTGCAGGGAGGCAGGTCGCCAGCCGCCAGAGCCCTCGTCTGGATCACCGACGAGAGCGCCCTGGATTGAGAGAGGGAGAAAGGGGAGGGAGACAAAGAAGGGTATCACACCCTTAAACCTCGCTGTCCACGAAGCCAAGGATGTGCCGGCCTAGACCCTTGCTACGCTAAGAACTCCAGCAACCTTTCGATTGCCCATCCCTGATCTCGAACGTCCACCCTTCACTCATAACGAAAACACAACGCACACGATTCTGGAAGAAGCTCACGGTTGAGGGGAAAGCTAGGAATTCTTATTCAATTAACCGATGAATTACAATGCCACCCTTAGGTATCTATTTATTATAGCATGGTCGGCCACCCACATGGTGTCTGCCATTTATAACGTTTCCTAATATCAAGGATCCTACATGATACCCTGATTGCAAAACTCCCTTTTGGGTGCTCTAATTACATTCCAATAATTCTTAGTCTACTTGCCAAGTCAAACACCCGGGATGATCGCCTCCGTCGAATGCCTCTTGATCGGCCATGAAAAGGAGGGGCTGGTTTGGCTATAAGGAAAGCTAGGGCCGGCCGTGAACACCCCTATATAACCCCTATATAATGGTTTGATGTCTTCAACTTATCATTCCCTATAATTAATTTTACTGGTAGATGAAGTCGTTTTTAAGTTTTTGGTATGTGTTTGCTTTGCAAAGGTGACAATGGAAGTAGGACCTGAGACATAATTCAACTATTTTGTTCCCAGCATTACCATGGCAAGCCATCGCTATATTCTGGTTGATAAAGAGGAGCACATCAGATGAAATTAACTCCTCCCCCTCTTGCAGTCCCCTTAAACGGCAGCATTTATTTCAAACGTCAGCAGGGTCGAGACTGTCATGGAAGCATCTCCTCTCCCCTCTTCCAAAGCCGAGCAGAGCCCTCAGAGCCCAAATCCTAGCTTTGCTTCACCATTGCCATCACCATCTCCATCGCCATTGAGGTTGTGGCGCCCGGCAGCCCAGAGGAACCTTCGGAACCAATGGTCTAAGCTGGTCTCTGGCAAAGACCGGTGGCTTGCTGCAGCATCGGAGGGGAGGTCCCATGCCACCGACCTGGTGAACGCTTACCTTCATCACAAGTGAGAAAAAAAACTAATTTTTCATGAAGTTTCGAGTTTTTGTCATATATTTCAATATGGGACCTTTAAGATTTCTATGAGACTTTCGTTAGGTATATGTCGTTGATGGATTTGGGGGCCTTGAAGGACATGCCAGACATTAGACAGAAAGCCTCTGAGAAATTGATGCATAAGCAGGTTGTTTTCAGTTTCTTCATCCCAAAAACTGGATGTTACTTTGCCTTGCCAATCTCCACACACCTTAAATTTTGGCTTCAAGCTTTACTTGTGAAAGCTATATGTTTGCACTTGCATGAATAAGTTTATAATAGCACAATTCCGAGAGTGCCTCACAAAGTGGTTCTTGTTACTCCATATCTGAAATAACTGCTGTATTTCGCAATTCTACCACCTTCAAATAACGAGATGGATTAAGATCACCTTTTTCCTTGTTCCAGGAACTGTGCTGCAGCAGGCTTCTGTCATCTTACCAGGACATGGTATGTGCATACATGACTGTGGATACAACTATGGATCATATTGAATATTACTGTTGATTTGTTATAAGAGTTGAATGTTTCTTGAGATGTATGTGATTTGATCAATGCCTGTTTGATGCATGTTATTTTATGGAATAAACATCTCTTTTACTTAGTCTCATATTCCTAGGTTCCAAATTTTTTTTTTTTTGAAGGAGATAGGTTCCATTTTTTGTAGGCATATGCTTGTGTTTTTCTGTTTTTTTCTCTCTTACAGTTAAGCTTTTAGTGTAATAACTTTAACAAATTTCACTACTCATTTCAAAGTTCATGTTATACTTATAAATGATTGTAGGTCGCTGTTGTTGCCCAGTTGGTCAAAGCAGCTGGTTCTATGCGATGTTATGCGAAAAGTACGAATACTGGCTCCCTTATACAATTTTGTGATCATTCTGAAGATGAGAGTGATTCTGGAGATGGTGGAGGAGTTCCTGTTTTTTCTTTCTTCTCCATCTCTCAGTTAGGTATGCGCCATTGTCCCTATAAATTTTGATTGGAGATCAATAACTTATATATATCATGCATGTTGGTTTGTAGTAAGTATTTGTCTTCTTAAATGCTATTGACTCATGTTTTCTCCTTTTGTTGGTTTTATTTTCTCTGAGCAAGTTGGTCGATCTTCTTTGTAATACTTCTGATGTTTTCCTTCTTCTCATATTGGTTCATTTATCGTCACATATGCTTCTTGTTTTGGTCTTTGACAATATTGGACCCTTCACTGTTTTCTTGTAGATGGTGTATTTCTTGAGCCTCATCTTTTATTCTGAATCTCACTTAGGACATATTTTTGTACATTCATGAAATACTTCTTTATTTGCCAGTTAGAAATATCCTGCTTACATAATGTAATGAGGGCTGGACTCTGGAGTGTATGGGGATAAAACATCATTTTCTCATGTTTAAATTATGCCATATGTCCATAAATCCCTAATGATTTCATTAAGGTTGCACTGGACATTGACATGCTTTATCATGTACTTATTTATGGCAGTTAAGATTATTTGTGAAGCTAAGCCAATTTGCAAACCATGTCGGTGAGATATTGATGGTTAGAAAACCGCTAATTGTTTCACTAGAAACCCTCATTATTAGCCAAGTGCATGGTTGCAGATTCTGAAATATAATGGATAGTGTTTTTCACTGGCATCAACTTTTCTGACCCCTGATTTTTTGTTCCCTGATAAAGTTCTCTTGTTGATGCATTACTTTAGAGAGTTTTATTTGTTGTGTTCTGATAATTTAATATTTTTATCTTGTGGATAAATATTAACCTAGTTTTGTTTCAAATTGATAGGTAAGGATTAAGAATTATATCCAATTATTGAAGTTTGCCTTCAACAGTTCTGAATATTTTCTGACTATGAATTATTTCCAGAGCAACTAGCACATGAGCTTGTTGATATGTTCTTATTAGAATTAAGTATGAAGGTACGGATCAAATCTTGTTTCCTTATCTGATATTTTTATTTTATTTTGCATGATCTTTGGCCATAACCCTCGTTCCAACCTTGAATTGGTTTTCTTTTACAACTTGTTGGTTTTCCATGAGTATTTGTGTTTTTCTCATTGCCTATGGCTTCTTTTTGTCATGAACAGAGGTTCCTTGTGATAGAACTATTATCCATTAGTAGTAAAGGTGAAAAAGAAACAAAGTTTTTGGAGTGGTCCAGTGAGCTATATATTGGGGAATTCAATGATTTGAAGACTATTGGCCTACTGTCTCAAGACAGCTTGGAGCCTCTACGTCCCAGAATAAAGGATTGGCATCCCAGTTGTCCCGTGAGTGAACAGTCAAACTATCCTGTTAACAATGAGGTATTGCAGGTTGGTAAATCGACTATGATAGTGATATCATGAAACTGTTTCCATAATGTGTTTCGTCTACGCCAATGCTCAACCAAACTTTTTTGTGTCAACCATATGGTACTTATTACATATGTATAACAAACCTGATGTAAACTGCTAATAACTAGAATGAATTGTATCTTTGTTTGCGCATAGAAATTGCATTTCTATCCAGCTATAACTCTTCCGTGAAAATACACAACTATGTATGATAAGCGATGTAATGTTATAACAGCAGAATTTGGTGCTTTATGTATTTATTGCTTATTTCATCGTAGCGATTTGCCTATTTGCAGGTTTATTTGACCACATGGCTTGCTGACATTAATATCAATATGAACAGGTAAACAAGATGACAAGCTATTTATATATCCTGTCTTTGAAATATTTAGCTTAAAGCTCATCAAGTCCATCTCTTATCTAGTACTTTTGAAGGCTTGATGTCATTTGTGTTGTTAGCTGTTTAGTTCGTGGGTTGAATTAGATTATTCTATACTTCATTAACTATTTTCATAACATGGTGAAGAAAGTTACCATGCCAAGTTGTCTGCACAAGTGATATCACGTTGGAACAATATATCCATGATTAGGTTGGGATGAATAGATGTTCTGTTGCAAGTATTCCTATCACTTGTAATATGATAAATGAGATGAATTTTTATATCATCTTGGATATCAAAGTGCAATGTAACTGTAGCTGATACAGATTGATATTTTGTTATACATTGATCTATTCTTGATATGATATATTCTGTCTTCTTGATATGATGGATTGAAAGGTAGTGATTTGTTAGGTGTTCTTCTGATTCAATCACTTCACGACTAACTAGGATCATTTGTTTCAACTGCTGCAGGGTAGGCGATATATGTAACATCGTTAAAGAAGAAATGCAAATTCAGTTATCATGATCATCACACTTAGATGAGATGAAACCTACATACATCATGTTGAGAGAAGACTTCTTGTGATATCTATTATTAGGGATAAGCTTGTGATGTTCTTGAAGAACAAGATTAGAAGGCACACATACGCAGATTTGATTGGTTAGTGAAATTGTTGTCCCAAGTTTGATTGAAGTTAGTAATCACGAATTCAATTTATGAAATTATCATTTTAATCTTGTTCAAATATCGAATTAGTCAGTTAGTCTTGGACGCATCTAAACTGAAAAAAAAGTAGATTTGACATAACAATTAGACTATAACCTGATTTAATGCATCACTTAAAAAAAAACCGAATTACATGGCAATTCAGCACTTGGAAGTAGACAAGTGTTTTCATTGCTGCAATGTTTACTTGTTTTACATTATCCTAAGGTTCCAAAATATTATTTCCCATTTACTCTAATTCGTGTAACAGAAAACCTCGTCTCATTATAGTCAATATTATAATGTGCCCGGTTTTAGAATCTCTTAAATTTCCAATTTCCAAAATTTAATTGGAAATCCGAGGTTCCAATATTTCCCAATTTCCAACTTCTTTTAGAATTTTATCGACGGCTATTTATCTGGGTTGTCTCAACTTGATTGATTCATGACATTGTTGGCAACCTATTGGACAAGAATCCTTGTGTTTTTGTAAAGAAGCTTTAGTTGTGGCCGTGGTTATGACTTATGAGATAAAAATGAAGCAGAAAATATTCATAAGAACCAAAAGATTAATTCGACTAATTTATTACTTGGGTTACATTAAAGTACACCTAAATGCATAATATATTTGATTCTTTATCTTAAGGAAGGAATATATGTATGTATGTTTGTTTCTTTCTCTCTCTTCGTCCTCTTGGGTAGAGAATTAGAGGGAAGGGAAGAATAGGAAAATGGAGAAAAAAAATTCTAATCTTATTTGGAAGGAGGGAAAAGGAGGAAAGTCAATTCAGTATTATTTTTATGATAATTATATCCTTCTTGCATAACAATAAAATCAAAATTATCAAAAGCATTGGGTCATTTCAAAATTAAAATTATTTAGTACATTTTCCATCCTCTATCCTATTTCGGGATTGAACTTTCGTTTCCTGTACCTCCATCCACCAAAATTCTATTCAAACAAAGGTTTTTTTTTTACTTCCATTACCCCTTTTTACCTTTAACCCCAATCCAAACAGGGCTGTTATTTCAATATATATTTGTTTCTTTCTCTTAAGAGCTATGTCGATAATTAAATTATAATCATGTCGCAACCTAGTGCGACCTTAGATATTCAATGACCACTGATAATTCTCAAATGTAAAAAAAAACTAAATAAATTTAATCATGAATTTATATATGGGTGTTATTTTTGTATACCTTGGATTTCGGATAAACGTAAATGAAATTATGAAGTACATTATTTGGTTAAGATTTTGAAGATGTTATTAGTGACTAATCAAATATAATTGATCATTTTATTACTATAACATAAATGACTATATTCATAATTAATTGAATAAGTAATAAAATTTATCTAGTGTATAGATTTCCATAAGTATATGTTTTTAACAAAAAAAAATAGTATGTTACAGTTATAGATACGCATGATTTATGATTTGTGTTATTTTATATCTAATTATTATTTTGATATTCCAATTGTACACTTATTGTACGCCATTTAAAACTTTATATATTATATTTATATTTAACCTCTATATTTCTAAATTTTTATTTTAGATTCTATATTAAAATCTAAATATTTTGAATGAAATCATCCATATAAAATGGCATAAAATAGTAAATTACTTAATTACATATATGGTATAAAAATAGTTTTATTCGTAATATATATATATATATATATTCTGTTATCCCAAAGATTAGATGTCCTTAAAATAATAAGAAAAATTTAACTTAAATATCTCTGTTTGCATGTAGTTAATAATATTCGACTAATAAGTAAAACATTATAATGTAAACAATTCCAATGCTAAAAATAATACAAATAATTGTAATATAGACTTATAAATTTAATAGTAGTAAAACATATATAGTGCATTAAAAGTGTCACTAGGTTAGGATTGAATGATATACTGGACGATCCAACCTCTTCCAATAATCATTGGCTTGGTTTGGATCCTTTTGGAATTGTAGAATGATGAAAATTGAACAACTTAAGTAAGGTATCGAGTTCGACTTTTTGTGAATATAAATTTTTTTTTAAAAAAGGCTTATTTGTCACTATTAGATATATGACACGAATAATGAGTAGATATATGACCCGAACAATGAGTTGAATTCGATGATAGAATGGTCTCGTAGACAGTGCGTTTATTTAGCACTACGCGAGTTGAGTGGTCGGCTTCTTAGATATCAGGATTGTCAAAAAAAATCAATCACAATTACGACTTGATGACTCAATAAATTATTTTATTTATTATTATAATTCAATTAACTCAATTAATTTAATGTTTAGATTAATTTGAACTGAACTTTATTGCAATAGAATGTTTTATGTCGATGAATATGATTTTATATGGTTGCATTATTTTTAAAAATATAAATAAAATTGAACATTCTAAAGGAAAAGGGAAAAAATAAGAAAAAATTACTTGGACCATCTAATGTCCCAACCTGATCCCAGCCAATCCAATGGAGTTTGTATTGAATCGAATTTGGTATATATAATTTTTAGCTCAATCCTGTTGAATCCGATTCAACTAGAAAGGAATGAGTTGAATCATGTTTGAGTTCAGATTTGGTAAATTTCGGTCCATGATATAGGATAAGAATATATTAGAAGTAAAAAGTTTTCATTTCCCCTTATTGATATCTCGTACATTTTAAATCTTTTATTATGTGCGCGTGGATTGAGGGATTTAGGGAGTGATTTAGGTAGAGTATTTGAGTAAGCTTACAACTCAATTAAAATGATTTATAAATAGTTTTAAAATTTTCTCCTTAGTTAGTATTCGAAAAGGTGAGTTGATAAATACTTATTTTATTTGCTTATAAGTTTTTAAAAGATAAGTTGAGATCCAACTTATTTTGTGAAAGAAAAAAGCTTATCAAAATCAATACATGTACTATTTTACCATATAATATACATAATTTTTTTTTCACATATCCTTATTTTTCAAAATCAACTTCAACTATTAAATCACTTATCAACACTTCAACCTATTAGTTATTTTTCAACTAAGTCAAACATCCCTCAGCTACATCGTCCTAACTTTTTGTAACTTATATATATAATATATATTATAATATATGATAACTTCCTCTAATTTTATGAAGTTTACATACTTATATTTGTGAAAAGATTTATATTATACGTGTATTTATAAAAAGGTAAAATGGAGGTGTGAAGCATCATTTCAGCCATTCAAATTAGATCAGACGACTAAAATTAGATTTGATCGGATGTCATCCAAATCTTATCCGATGATTGAGTTTCATCTCGTGAGATGAACATCCCTCTCTCTCTCTCTCTCTCTCTCTCTACAGACCGTGAAGCCTCCCTTCCTCCTCTCTCTCGTGATGCAACCCTCAATTGATCGTCGACGAGTGCCCTCGATCGCCGGCCACTCCCCCTCTCTCTCTGCCCAGATCGTCTCTCTCTCATCCCACAAGGCCCTTCGACGTCGGCGTCGTCTGCCTTCGCCCTTCGATGCCAATCGATTGTCGACGAGTGCCCTCACCCTCAATAGCCATTGTCCCCCTCTCTCTCTACCCGGATCATCTCTCTCATCCTGCAAGATCCTTCGACGTCGGCTTTGCATGCCTTCTCATCGTCAATGGTGTCATCGGTGAAAGAGGAGGAGGCGATCCCTTCGTGGATAGGGATCTTCCCGATGGAGACAGTGCTGCCAAAGCCGACAAAGAAGAAGGAGAGAGATCGAGATAGGGAAGGAGGAGGAAGAGAGGGAGAGAGAGGGAGGGAGAGGGAGGAAGAGGGGGAGCTGCAGGGAGGCAGGTCGCCAGCCGCCAGAGCCCTCGTCTGGATCACCGACGAGAGCGCCCTGGATTGAGAGAGGGAGAAAGGGGAGGGAGACAAAGAAGGGTATCACACCCTTAAACCTCGCTGTCCACGAAGCCAAGGATGTGCCGGCCTAGACCCTTGCTACGCTAAGAACTCCAGCAACCTTTCGATTGCCCATCCCTGATCTCGAACGTCCACCCTTCACTCATAACGAAAACACAATGCACACGATTCTGGAAGAAGCTCACGGTTGAGGGGAAAGCTAGGAATTCTTATTCAATTAACCGATGAATTACAATGCCACCCTTAGGTATCTATTTATTATAGCATGGTCGGCCACCCACATGGTGTCTGCCATTTATAACGTTTCCTAATATCAAGGATCCTACATGATACCCTGATTGCAAAACTCCCTTTTGGGTGCTCTAATTACATTCCAATAATTCTTAGCCTACTTGCCAAGTCAAACACCCGGGATGATCGCCTCCGTCGAATGCCTCTTGATCGGCCATGAAAAGGAGGGGCTGGTTTGGCTATAAGGAAAGCTAGGGCCGGCTGCCCTTGCTTTCCAATCCTCAACATCCTAATTAGGAGGGTAGCACCTCCTTTCCATTGGCCATGTTTTCTTCTCGAAGTCTCTTCGTTCGCAATGGAAAGTAAGTGCACATGCACCTTACTTTCCATCCGCCACATTTCCTTCTTGGAGATAGCCGCATGAACCTGGGGGTTACTTTTCCATCTTGAAAGTTTCCTGACTTCTGAAGAGGGGCCGGATCCTCTAGGTTGCAATTGCCGCAGTCCCCCATGCGTGTGCCCCACTGCGCCGTGCCGTGCCCGCCATCCGCTATCAAAGTGGGCATTATGCCACTTTGAGCAGGGAGTCTTCATCCCACGCGGCCTTCGCGTCTCGTCCGTGATTGGTGCAACTTTGACTCCAAGTAGGAGTAGGAGTCCCACTGCAAGTGGGAGTCGGAGTGCAACTCGTCTCTGCGCTCGTCGCCCATCGCCCGCCGCCTAAGTGGGCATAATGCCAAAGCAGGCATTATGCCAAAGTGGGTAGGGACTCTTCACCTCCTGAAATAATAACTGAACACCAACTCGGATTAGTTTTACCTCCTCGAAGCCATTAAGGAATTCCATGCCCAAAACAAGACGGTGGTCGTCCATCTTAACGATCGTAAGATTGAGGGTGCCCTCCCAAGTCCCGATGTGCACCGGAACATTCTTGGCTACTCCCAAGATGGGCTGGGACGCTGCATTAACCATCTTCATGAGTTTGGGATCCTTGGTATACTGAACACCAAGGCGCATCGCCTCCTACACCGCAAGAAAATTGTGTCACCCCTGTATCAAACAGGGTTAAGGTGGTGTGGCCATTCACCATGACTTATGCGAACACGAGACCCTTTGTGGCCTTCTTCGTCCCTTTGGTCAGAAGTGTCACTGCTGTGGCCGTTAAGGCCATTATGGACCCAATATGGGCAGCCCCTTCTTCTTCATCCGAGGTTGTGACCATGGCCGCCA
This sequence comes from Pontederia crassipes, assembly GCA_030549335.1. Lineage (NCBI taxonomy): Eukaryota > Viridiplantae > Streptophyta > Magnoliopsida > Commelinales > Pontederiaceae > Pontederia > Pontederia crassipes. The sequence goes on from CM060190.1 coordinate 48,370,782, forward strand.
AACCCGCCTTCTTGTCGCACTCCCTCGCGTAGTGCGGCCCTCCGCAGACGTAACATCAGACGGTCTTCTTGCTGTTAGGCATGGAAGAAGTTTCCACTTTCTTCTCTCCCTTTCTATTGTCACTTCTTTTCACAGCTTAACATCCCTTCTCATCCACCTTGTCCTTCTCCTTGTCCTTCTTGCCAGGATCGTGATTGGTCGTGTACTCCACCAGAGCCTCGGCCGCAACCAATGCTTCCTTCATGGTTGTCGCTTTTTGTCGCCTGAGCTCTTGTGCCATACAAGGTCTCAACCCACACAAAAAGAAGAAAAGCCATGTCGACTCCTCATCACACTCGACATTTCCAGCATGATCGACTAGAATCGCTCGATGTACTCCTTCACTGAGCCAGTTTGACGTAGCGTTGTCAGTTTCATAAGAACCGCCTCTTGAGTTCTTTGATGAAATCCTCCCACGTGTCGATGACCACCGTGGCCTTCGCAATTTCATCCTCCATGCACCTCCACCATAAAAGCACGCCATCCGCCAGGTATCGGACAACCATGTTGATCTGGTCCTTCTCGACTACGATCTTGCTGGTCTTGAAGTCCTTCTCCAAGCACCAGAGAAAGTCATCGATGGTTGTTGCTGATCGAACACCATCATACTTCCGAGGTTCGGGCCTTGTGAACTTTGGGGTGGACGCACGTACTGCCAATCCTCCTCCGTCGAGGAATTGTCATTTCAAGAGAAGAATGTCAGCCTCCATCGCCATCACCTTCGTGTCCATGGATGCCTCCATGGCTTGAAGTCGCGCTTGCATGTCGTTGAGCGCGACTGCTCCTTTGTCGAGAGCCTGGCCGCGCTGCCCCACCATGGCTTTCAAGCCTAGGACCACCGTGTCCGTGTCTTGAAGCCTTTGGCCCAGTTGGTCGACTTGCTTCTCCAAGGTGATCGGTGGTTCCTTGGATTTTCTGCGAGTCGCCCTCCTATGCTCTCGTCCTTTCGCGTCGCCAGCATGGGGACCAACCCCTTGGGTGGATGCATCCCGGGCGCCTTGGCTGCCACCTGCGACTGAATCGCGCGCGCCCTAGCCGCCACCTCCTGCCGTGGCCTCTACTTCAACGACGCGGATTCTAGTTGAAGGACCCTCTCCTTCTCCAGACATTGTGCAGAATCACGCTTTGATACCATGTTGTCACGCCCTTAAACCTCATTGTCAACGAAGCCAAGGATGTGCCGGACTGGACCCTTGTTACGCCAAGAACTCCAGTAGCCTTTCGGTTGTTCGCCCTTGATCTCGGATGTCCACCCTACATGAACAACGAAAACACCATGCACACGATGCTGGAAAAAGCTCACGGTTGAGGGGAAAAGCTATGAATTCTTATTCAAATAACCGATGAAGTACAATGCCACCCTTAGGTGTCTATTTATATTAGCATGGCCAACCACCCACATTGTAATAACTCAAATTTAATTCACATGTAATCACATGGATTAATATTATATCGTATTATTGATAAAAAAATTGATATATGTGTTAATGCATGAGTTATAGCTCGTAGTGTTTGATCGCTAAAATATGGCGAAAATTTATTCAAGGCATGAAAATATGATCTTTGAAAATATTAGAATTAAGAAAATTAAAGTCTCGGTAATTATTCCTATATATCAAAGTATTATAGATGTGATTTTTAACAATTTTAGGAGGTGTTTTACTTAGGTAAAACATAGATGCAAAATCGAAAAATCTGTGAAATCACGATTTTTGCTCTTCGGACAAAAAATTAGATTTCAATTATTTGATTATTTATTTTTATAAATATTTTATTTGAATCCAAATGGGGGGTAGTTCCTTATTTACATGTAATATCTTAAGTAAATGAAAAATAAATAAATAAATGAAAAAGGCAAAGTCATTTACTTTGTAAATATCCCCAATACCAAGGTCATTTCTCTTATTTTCTTTGGCCGACTTAAGGTAGGTTGAACCATGCCTTATCTTTCTTCATCTACATGTTCTACCACATCTTCTCACTTCCTCACATGCCCCATATGAAAATCCAAGTGAAAGAGGGAACCATGTTCTACTAGTGAAGCCATTTGAAGGGGAATTAGGGTTTTGCCATATGGTGAGTTCATACTTCACTTTATTTTGATTTCAACTGCATAACTTTCTAATTAGGGTTTCTCTGAACCTCATCCATCTCATTCACTCTCGGATTTTAGCTAATCATGGGGCAAAATTCATGTTCTTCATGAGCAAAATTAACCCTAGCCATGTTCAATTGATTCCCGAATTTTTAGCTACATAATTACATACCTTCTGGTGGTCCCAAAATTATGAAAATTCTTTTGATTGATCCTATATGAGTCTACTTTCATTGAGCTTTGGAATAAAGTTAATAGGATTTATGTGGATAAAGTTATGTTCTTATCTTTAAGGTACTATCACTTTGTCTGCCAAAATTGCTACCCGAATTTGTAAATTATGTATTAAATCCATATGTCGTTAAATTATTTGATAATTTATGGTATTATAGACATTGATGTTAGATTTCATTGACCGTTGGAATCACTAGAAAATGATATGTTTAGCGAAAGTTATAAATATTTTACCGAGCCTTACTCAATCTGTCAGAATGGAGCTTAGGGCAGATTATGCTAGTATTGGTTAAATTTATTGTGCTCAGTACAATTAGATATAAATTCAAGTAATTTTATGAGTTGCATCTTAGGATGTCTACTATTTGAGAAAATTAAAAGAATTAGAACAGGGAATGTTTACTATTTTATATAAATAATAAAAGTAAGGTTACTCAATCTGTCATGACATAGAAACAGCATAAAAGTTAGGCTGAATGTTGATTTTCATGAGAGCAAAACATAATGAAGTAAGAAATGAAACTTTTACAGAATAATTTATCTGTAATATGAAAGTAAAAAAAATTGGAATGATGTCATTTGAGTATGTATATAAGAAGATATGGATTTTCTTTATTATGTGTGCAATCTGTTATATTATTATGTCAATCCTTATGTTTAATAATTACTTAAGTTATAAGAGTAAATATTTGGGGTTCATATACCATTGAAATTAATTATATTTCATGTGTTAAAGGCTTGTGCTCATATCATAGTGGTAATGTGTTTCTTCCTATTATTGTTATAGAAGTAGAAGAGTAAAGTAGTGAAAAGGAAAAGAAAAACATTTTGTTAGCTTTTATAGGTAAGTTGGTTTCTCCTACTTTATGTTTTCACCTCTTTTGAATTTGGTGTGACATCGATTGTTATATGTATTAAATATATTTTGGATAGGTTATGAATTGATTTCAAAAAATGCAACTATGAAAAGTATATATGATTGATTGTATGATTGCACATTTGAAAAACATACGTGATATGTTAAGGATTGATTTAATAAAATGCAATCCTATTCCGTTTGAATCGATGTTCGACATGATTCATCTTCTGATATTTGAATTACAAAATATGGTTAATCTTTTGATCTTTGATATGAAGTTGTTATATGATGAATCATACATCTGCATGTATGATGGTTGGAGCTAAGTGCTACATCGCTGATCACGATGTGAGCCACCTCTAGAGTCCAAATCATTATTTTGTTCCCCAATAATGGGATGAGATAGGTTGGAGCTAAATGTCATACGGAGCTAAGTGTCACATCATGAGTAGTCGTGATGGGAGCCACCTCTAGAATCCGCAGGGGCCACCTCTAGAATTCACCTATCGCGATGTATTCTCCGAAAGGGATGAGATAGAATGGAGCTAAGTGCTACACCGTTGATCACGATGGGAGCCACCTCTAGAATCCACCTATCACTATATGATATATTTTCCGAATGGGATGAGGTAGAATGGAGCTAAGTGCTACATCGTCGATCACGATGGGAGCCACCTCTAGAATTCATCTACCGATCACTGGCCAGTTGGTGATCCGTGCATTCATATGAGAGTGTTGCATTTGTATATATATGTTTGATGTGATTTATATGATATTGATTGCAAGTTGAGTGCGATGTTTCTGATTATTATGTTTATATGTAATTATCAAATATATAAAATGCCTATTTTGCTATTATGATTATTGTTGTCCCTCCAAATTGATGAGTTTGTAACACATAGGCTATGAGTTATCAATTTACTGAGTTATTTTTGTTCATAATGTTGTTTCTAATATTTTTTCAGATTAGTATAGCTTATTGGATTAAGCGAGCTCATAATCTTAACAGGGATAACTCTTTCGATGTAAAGGTATTGAGATGAGTTGTTATTCTCGTGTCCTTTTGTTAGGATGTCGAGAGAGTTGGTCGAGTTTATTAGTTTTGTCAAAATAAGTTGTAACGAAAATAAATTCATTTTGTAAAATGTACAACTTAAGGAGTATCAGTTTGCTCTAAAATGATCACATATTGTGTAATTTATTTAATGATATATACTTTTACTCTTATATTGTAAAATGAAGAGTAAATTACATCACGTTTCCGTATTTCTTCATACTTTTATTTGATCGTCCGTAATGAGTCGCGAACTCTAGTTTAACTCGCGGGTTAAATCGGGGTCGTGACACACACGGTGTCTGCTATTAATACTGTTTCATAATATCAATGATCCTACATGATAGCCCTGATTGCAAAACCCATTTTGGGTGCTTTAATTACATTTCAATAATTCATAACCTACTTGCCAAGTCGAACACCCGGGACGATTGCCTCCATCGAATGCCCCCTTGATCTGCCTTGCTTTCCAATCATCAACCATCCTAATTAGGAGGGCAGAACCTCCTTTCCATTGGCCATGTTTCCTTTTCGAAGTCTTTTCATTCGCAATGGAAAGTAAGTGCCCATGCACCTTACTTTCCATCCGTCACATTTCCTTTTTGAAGATAGCTGCATGAACCTCGGGGTTACTTTCTATCTTGAAAGTTCCCTAACTTTTGAAGAGGGGTTGGATCCTCTAGGATTGCAGCCGCCGTAGTCCGCCATGCGCATGCCCCGTTGTGTCCTGTCGTGCCCGCACCCTGCCACGTCCGCCATCTGTTGCCAAAGTGGGCATAATGTCAAACCGGACATTATGTCATTTTGGGCAGGGAGCCTTCATCCTACGAGGCCTTCACGTCTTGTCCGCCGCCCAAGTGGGTATAATGCCAAAGCGGACATTATGTCAAAGTGGACAAGGACTTTCCTGCCGCCCCAGGAACCTCCTTGCTCTAGGGCGTATGCGGGGCGCCCCCCGGCCATGGTCCGCTCGGCCCGCCGCGCACGCCCCAACGTTTCACCTATGCTAGGGGTGACAAGGGGGAGGAACATATCACGAAAATATCACGAGGTATATACAAAATCTCACGTGCTTTCATCTAAGCCTTTAAATTTGATATAGACGAGAGGTGTGAAGGAAAGGGTGCTTCGCACCTCTATTTTACCTTATATAAAAATATAATATGCATTAATAATTTTGTTTTTTCTATAACAAATCAAATCAATTAGTAAAGTCATTTATTTTCTTCTAACCTTCTTAATTTAGATACTTTGTATATATTAGTTAATTTCTATCATTCTATGGTACACTTTAAGACGATAAACACCAAAAATACAAATGGTGCATAATAAAATTATATTTTTAATAAAATAAAATAAGATATACAATTTCGGAATTATTTATATATATATTAGTTATGAAATAATTTTTATTCCTTTTAATTTAGTTATTTTTTATATAATTATATACATAAATATTATTTTTTTTCACTCTTTTACTTCTATATATATATATATATTGATCATTTTGGTTATTTTTTTGGCGTTGGCAAGTAACTCATCACTAACTTGTTGGGTCTCGGGTCTTGGGCCGTGGGGTTTTACCAATTTTATCCCTCGGGTCTGCCTCTTTAACCGGCTGGTTGGTGTGTGCCACTGCCACGGGAGGTCGGCCACGCTGAAGTGACGCCCCCACCCCATCGTTCATTTGTGAACGTTTCCGCCTCGTCTTTCCGCCGCCGCCTTCGGCGGCCTCCTCCTCCTCCAACATCGGCCTACGTTCCGGCCATCGCCGTCAGTCAGATCGGCGAGTCAGAGCGCAAAGCAGGGGGGACCAAGCTTTTATGCCCTAGGGTTCGGTTTAGGTTTTCATCCAGCGGGAAACAGGAAGAGTCAACTAGTCATCCTTCGACCTCGCATCGCCGTAACGCAAAGTTATTCTTTGCATTCGTAAACTGATCGGCTAATTTCGGGTCTTATACCGATCGGGTTGTTTCGGGCCTGGTTGCTGGAGCCATGAGAAAGTCGGCAGGGAAGAAAGCGAAGATGATGCGGAAGAAAGAAAAGTCAAGGGACGGGAACAAGAATGGCGCCCCTGCGCCAGCGGACGCGCCTGCACCCATGGGCGAAGGAAATGATGCCGCTGCCGTCCCTGGGTCTGCGCCTGCGACTGCGACTGCACTGGCTCCTGCTACAGAAGCTTCTGGCGGCAGCGGAAGAAAACCTGAACCTGCAATCGCTGGAAAGAGCTCTGGGTTCATCTTCATGTGCAGCGGGAGGACGAAGCCCGAGTGCTTCCAACTCCGCGTCTTGGGACTCCCAAAGGCACGGAAGGACGTCGTATTGAAGATCAAGAAAGGAGCCAAACTGTTCCTTTACGACTTTGATCTGAAACTGCTCTACGGGGTCTTCAAGGCTATCACTCCGGGTGGGTTGGACCTTGAGCCTAGGGCATTCGGTGGTGGTTTTCCTGCCCAGGTAATTCTGGTTGCGGATTGCTGTACATAGTAGCAATGGAACTCTTTCCCTATCAATTAGATGGCGAACTTACTACTTATTAGTTTAGCTTTTAGCTTCAGATGGAAGCACGATTGATTGCAAACATATTATATACGTATAAAGTGAAACATGAACGGTGTAATTTGTTTGGAATTATTTGGTCATGATAGTTTGTTAATTGCTACAATAAGTATATTGATTATTTACTAAATCAAGACAAAAGCAAAGTAGAACTACAGCGCATTCATCGAACTCTTTTCCATGTGTTGTATTGCATTTATGGTATTTCCTCGTGTTATTCCATTAGTGTATCTTCCAATGTTTACTTGCCATTGAAAACAGTAATATGACTAATTAAAGGAACTATATTGTACTCTTGATATCGAAAACGTTTATTAGAAGCCAGATTGAGAAGACCATGATATTGATATATACACTGGGAGAAATAAATGAATTTTCCTTTTCCAATTTGCGAGAGATTATTGATATTGTTCTGTAATCAGATTTTTTATTTGAATCCACTGATATTTTCGGTAAGTTGTGTTTTTACTTTATAGGTTTCTGAAGTAAATTGAACTTCATTGTGTTAATATTTTCTGTTCTCTACTGCCCTATATTTTAGTTATCTTCTTATTGTATCAAGAAGTTGCCATAATATATACACTAATCTATTGCTCAGATTTATTTTATTTTAGCCTAAATGCACTGAGCTTTTATAGTTTTATGGCTGATATTGTTTATTTGGGAAGGATGCTAATCCTCAATTGAAACAAGTTGAGAACATACTGCTTTGTGGCAGGTTAAGTTTGAAATTATTAAGGATTGCAAACCTCTTCCTGAGTCTACCTTCAAGCTTGCTATCCATGACAACTACTATTCTAAGGGGAAGTTTAGCCCAGAGCTTAATGCAAAACAGGTACTTTTGGGGAGCTTGTACTATTGTATGTTTTTTCCCTTCCTTTTCATTATCTTTTGCTGTTAGTTTTTACATTCCATTTCCTGTATCATTATTAAACTATCTTTATTTGAAATTTCCAAGGATTGGGGCTGTGAGTATTATGTCACAAAGATGAGCATAATTAACTAAAAATCTAAGAAGCCTAGTAAATATTGCTCAAAAGCTATGGTTATCAATGTACTGGTTATTAATTTTTTTTGAAACGAAGTATGAGGATATGGATCTCTCTATATATATTTTTATATTTTTAGTGCAGGTTTTAAAGTTTCATTTTTAAAATCCCTGTGTTTTAAGCGTTCATGTCTTGTTTTATTTAAACCTAATGCACTGAAGGTAACAAGATATGACTTTTGGTATTGACCAAGATAGTTATGTCTTCATGTATCATGGTTACCAATACCTGCAGGGTAAATTCCAGGTGTCATCCTTCATCTATATTCCTTATTCCAAAACTATCTCCAACATTAATCTGTGATGAGAAAACTTGCACCTTTTACTTTTTTTGCAACCACGATACCTTTAACTGATGATGGATGATTTCCTAGTTGCTACTGTGACTGCTATGATAACATGTTCTCCCACTAACACTAAAATTGATATGAAAGAGGTGGCTTCCATCAACAATTGGTTGGGCCAATTGGCTAGTTGGTTTAACTTGGAATGACAAGGTTTCAAGATACCCAAAATTTGGAGAATTTTTAAGATTTTATGCTCCCTGCCTTGTACAATAATACGTGGAGATTTTTGGATAACAAAGTTCACACCGAAAAAAGAGGATTTTGCCTCCAACAAAATTGTTGCAGACTCAAAAGCAAAGAGCAATACAAGAAATAATATCAAAATTTTGATAAATTGATGCACTTTTAGAAACTAATGAAGGTATCATTAAGAATAAAGTGCTACGTTGGATTCTTACTAGAATTGACGAGATTGCTACTTGCCTCCATATGACCTCGAGTTGCGATCAAGCATTGACAAAGGTGGATGTTATGACCTGTTGGTTTGAGACTAGTTTTGGTGGGAGGTGTCTTTTATTAGAAGCTTGGAGTACTCCTTCACGTGGCAATCAAAGAACTTGGTCGATGCTCGAAGATGCAAGCAAAAGTGCGACAACACTCGGCGTCGAGAAGGAAAAGGGTTACAATGCACAAAGAAAACATGTATGAATTGTGAAATGCTTTGAGGCAATTGAATGGATGCAAGTTATTAATGAGTACTCTCAATTGGCATTTCTTAGAAAATAAATTAATTTGAGTAAAAGACATTGGGTATTAGGGTGCATACTAACACACAAAGAATATGGGCCCAATAACCCATGTATTCATGGTGCATATGTGACCTTATGTTTCTTGTGAGTTAGTATGCACAATGTGTGTATGTATGTATATATATATATACACATACGCACAGACGGGATGTGAATGAGAGAGAACTTGTTAATATCGTAGCCACACTTGTAAATTATTTAGGAAATCAGCCATCATCGATAAAAGAGAACATGGCTAAAAAATATAGGATGAGGATTGTCTTCTTTTGTGTCATAAGCCTAAACTTGTCTCGTTTCTTTTCACCTTCAAATGTTTGTTGCAAGTTTTGGGTATGTCTCATTTGTAAACATGCACCAACTTTTGATATGTGATCAAAAGTGATGTTGTGAGCATTAGGTTTTTTCCTCGCTTAATCTTATGTAGATGCCTTTTTCCATGTTTTTTAAGTGCAACATAAGTTCAATGATGGAATCCCTTTTTTTGGAAGGATGGTTCTATTTTCTCTTTTATCATTAATGTGAGGATCAAATACATTTGTTGAACATCTCTAATATTTTAAGAGGATTCCAAGCATCATAGTTTGATGTTTGGATTGTATCAACATATATTGTTATTGTTTTGGTGTGAGTATAGTCCCTCATTGCCATCATTCATTTAGGTATTTTATGGTTTAAAGTTGTTTCGACATTAGTGTTTTGAACTTCGCCCAAGTTCATGCTATTTCAAACTTTACACACAAAAGTTCCATCAAATTTTAAGGTAAATCCCTATAGAGCCCAAACTTCCATTTCCCCTACCCAGTTTTTTCTAGGGTGATATAAGGGTTAAAGTTCCTTCTAAAAAAATAGGATTCAAGTTTGGAAAGCTAGATTTCCAAGTGTGTTTTTTTAATAAAACAAGAATCCAAGTTATCCACATCGTTCACTTCACACTAGTTTCTTTGATCTGACTAGAAGTTTCATAGAAGTCCTAATGGATAACTCCAATTTGGTTCTTCATGTTTACACAACAAATGCCCACTCTACTCCTTGTGTACCATTAGAGTATCATCGTGTTTTATGGTTATTCCTCAATCCAATTTTTTATACCCCTTCAAAAACTTCAAGCTTTTATTCGTAAGAGTTACAGGAAATGGAGGTATAAAATCCCGTCGTGATTCTAGCATTTAGCATATGTTACAAATCATCAAAGTTTTATTTGGTGAAGTGGTGTCCACATTTGAAAAGCTAAAATTCCAAGAGCATTTCTACTACAAAAATAATCCAAGAGTTCTCCATATGCTTTGGCTTTTATTTTAGTCTTTCTACGAAGTTGTTAAGTTTGACGAAACTATTGATGGATGGTGCAAATTTGTTTTGAGTGTTGATAATGAGTTTTGGCGTCCATTTTCTCCTTGTCATGTCTTCAAGGCTTCCAAGGAGTAGTATTTCATGGTCACCCACAAGCACATATCTTGTCTTGGCAAGTTTTTTTGGTGTTGATTTATTTAAAAGAGAAATATGGATGTTAAAAAGTAAATTCTTCATGATAAAAAGTATGGGTTTCGAGGAGTGTTAAAAGGATAGTTTTATCAAGTTTAGGTGGCACAATTGGTTAGTAGCACCGTGTTTGTGATCAACGAAATCTAGTAGTTTTGGTTTCGATTACTGGAGTTTCCAATTTGGCTACAAGAATACCGTTTTGCTCTTTACCTTGACTCTTGATTAGTTCAGTGATAATAGTTTTTTTGAGAGGGGAAAGGATGACTCCCATTGTGGTTGTCATCCAGGTATGCATATAACTATAAGAACAACTGTAATGTACAAAAATGAACTCTCAAGAAGAGAGCTCCAACACGGGCGGGGTGTACAATAGCTAACCGAAACCCCACTCCCGGAGAAGAAAAGAAGCATGAAATACAATAGTATCAATGAGAGTATGCTCCACACAAAAAATAATCCGGTTGCGCTGAAGCCAAATGGCCCAGGCACTGGCCAAAAAAGATGTCAACAAAACTCGCCATGTCAGCCGCTGCCCAGCTCGAGCGCGGAGTGCGTGCCAAAATGTCACAGCCTCATAAGGGGGGGTGATCAGCGACTCCCATGTACCCATCCTCGACCAGAAATTCCGAGATACCCTGCAACTGAAGAAAAAGTGATCAATATCCTCCGCTGACTCGCCGCACAAGGGGCAAGAAATGTCTGCGTGCGGTGCCCATCTCGACCTATATACCCTATTGAGGAGCCTGTCTCGCCGCATGAGCCAAGCAAAGATCTTGACTTTCAATGACACCCGAAGTCGCCATATCAATCTACAGTCAGCCCAGAGTGTATCAGAGGATGACGATGCGGGAAGAAAGCGGAGATAAAGACTGCGAGCTGAGAAGGACTCTGACCCCCAAGTCCACCCATCAGACCTGGAGGGGTCCGGGCGGACTGGGGCCACCTGCTGCAATAGCGCCAAGAGCTCCAAGAAACGCTGGTCCGAGAGTGCAGAGCCAAAAATGGGAGTCCAGGAACCAGTGCCCCTGTCATGAGTGTCAGACCAAGTCTCCGCAACAGTCGCGCCCGGATGTGTGGTTAAAGCATATAGTCGAGGGAAAGCCACCGATAAGGGCCCCCCGGGAATCCAATCATGCCGCCAGAAAGAGAAAACCTGTCCGGAGCCAAGGGAGGGGACCATAAAAGGACCCACCCGAGGGAGAATAGATGCCACACCCCTCCAGAAATGAGAAGCCCCCCTAGGAAGAATAGGTCTAGACTCTCATGATAGGTCCTGTCCATAGTAAGTAAAGAAAACTGTCCTCCAAAAGCTGTCAGCTGGCCCCATGATCCGGCCCACCCACCGGGCTAGGAGAGCCCAGTTGGTGGTGCGGAGGTCACGGACGCCAAGGCCCCCATGAGTCATGGGCCTACAGACGATGTCCCATGCAACCAAGTGGACACCTCGGCGGTCAAAGTCGCACCCCTGCCAAAAGAATATGCTCCTCAGTGAATCAATTCGTCTCTGTACCTGACCAGGCATCAAGAGGACCGACATGTAGAAAATGGGTAAGGCCGAGAGAACAGATCGGAGAAGAACCAGTCGGCCGCCTCGTGATAATAATCTGGAGGTCCACCCATGGAGTCTGTGCTCAAGTCGCTGAATAACCGGAGTCCATCCTTTGGAACCTATGCGCAGATCGAAAAGTGGAAGACCCAAATAGGTGAGCGGCAGGGTACTGATCGGAGTATGAAGCTCCGCCGCACAAAGATCAGCGATTGCCGGCCGGGACCATGCTAAAATCGATGAATGAAGACTTGGCATGATTGATCTGGAGACCCGATGCAGCACCAAAAAGCTCCACTAATATGGCCACCCGTCTAGCCTCCTGGACCGAGCCCTCAATGAAGAAGACAGTGTCGTTTGCATATTGCAAGATGGGAACGAGGCTGTCGGCAAAACCTGTGAGTAGCCCGCCCCACACGAAGCCAGGGTGCATTTGGCTAAGACATCAACAGCCAGCATGAAAAGCATAGGGGCGAGTGGGCAGCCTTGTCAAACCCCCCTCTGGGGTTGAACCCAGCCACCAGCCAGAGCCCCATTGACTAGGACAGAGAATGAGGCAGTAGTAATGCAGCGCTTCATCCACGTGATCCAAGTCGTTGGGAATCCCCTAACCTATAGCGAATGCCAAAGAAATGACCACGAAACAGTGTTATAAGCCTTAGAGAAATCTACCTTCCATAGGAAGGTGGGGGCGTCGGTCCTTCTCCAATGTGCTATGATCTCAGTAGCAATGGAATAACTGTCGTTGATACCACGGCCCTGGATGAACGCTGACTGTGCTGGGTGAATGAGGTCAGAAAGCACCTCCCTAAGTCGATTAGCCAATGCCCTAGCCACCAGAAGATAGATGGCATTAGATATGGCTATCGGCCTATAATCCTCAACACGCTCTGCCGACGTGTGCTTGGGCAGCATGAAGAGCAGGAATCGGTTTAGGCGCTCGAAGCCCCGATTCCCGCCAGCGAACTCTTGGATGACATCCATCACATCCCCACGAAGGGTAGACCAGAACTCTTTGTAGAAAAAGAGCGGGAAGCCATCTGGGCTTGGCGATGCATCAGCGTTGAAGTCTCCGAGCACCTGGGTCACCTCATCCTTCGTGATGGCCTGTGATAGACAAGAAGACTGAGCATCAGTAAGAGTGGTGATGTCCCCAGGGGACCACCTCCAAGAGCTCGGAGGTTGCCTCCTGTAGAATTCCCGATAATAAGAGGCAGTGGCTGTCCCGATGGACTCCTGGCTGACCATCTGCTGCCCCTGAATCTCCAGTCGATCAATCCTGTTCGCCCTCCGACGAGAGCTAGCATATAGGTGGAAAAAACGAGTATTGGCGTCACCCTCTTGAAGCAAGACTGCCGAGAGCGTTGCCTCCACTGAATTTCCACCAACTTGTCCTCAAGCTGAATAGTCTGCTGAGCCTGCCTACGCTCTGCTAGCTCCGCCTCCGTGAGGTGATGATCGTCCTCCAAGCGGTCCATCTGCGTGATAATCTCCCAGTGCCTCCGTCTGGCGCCTCTCCCTATCCTCCCAAACCTGCCTCCGAAAGGTCCGAAGGAAGGACTGCAAGCTGTCCGGCCTGGTGATAAACGTCCTGGTGGCGGAGTCAGACGCCGGAACACTCTGCCAATGGTCGATAACCGCCTGTCTGAAGCCGTTTATCCAAGAGCCGAGAACGCTCAAATCTGAAAAGAGAACGCTGGGGTTGACCATCATTGGACAGATGGTCTGAAGCCGTCCTCCAACAGTTGGCAGATGTTCAGGCACTGGACATACCATTCTTGGATGTTGCTGTTGGCTGACGTCGGGCGGAGCCCCCGGTGGAGATGAGAGAGGTGGGGGAGACAGAAGGGTTTTCGCCGCTAGACGAAGGGTGGGAGACGATGTCGGTGAAAGTGGAGGTGACACGATATCAAGCTGGCAACAGCGAGCCTGCTTGAACAGTGTTGCCGGCGGCTGGTCGGGGTGGAGGAGGATATGCGTTGGGTCGGGACCGGAGATGATGGGTGATGCTAGCAGGTCAGGTCGCGCCCTGGTCTGAGAGTTGGTGCTGGACTCAGGTTGGGCTTGGGTGCATCTCAGTTTGGCGGTTTGGTCAGATGGAGGTTGGGTATTGGTTTGATTTTGGTGTTGTGGAGTGAAGGTGGGTTGGGCTACGGTCGGGTGCGGGATCGGCTGGGTCCTTGGGGCCAGGTTCAGTGGGTTGTGGTTGGGGGGAGGTGGCATGTTCAGCTGGATTAGAGGTGTATGGTGAAGGGATTTTGAATAGTGGTACGGGCGTCCGAGGTATGGCTCTGCTGCGGACGTCTGACTGTTGTTGGACAGGCAGGCGTGCCTGCGAAGCTCTAGTGGCTGACGACTGCGGAGACAGGGCAGGCTGACCCATGACGACATCTGCCCACGATGAGGTGCCGTCGGTGCGGCTGAGTCGGAGGAGGAAACTTCCGGTGCCTGCGTGTAGCGTGAGATACGGAGGGATGCGAAGACCAGGGCGTAGCTTGATCTCAACAGTGGCGGTGGAGACGTCTGGCGAGCCAAGCGGCGGGGAAGCAAGCAGGAAAGGGGGTTCCCGAGCTGCCTCGCCACCTCAAGGACCACCTCCGGCCTGAGAAGATGAAGGGGCAGGCCAAGGATGTCGACAGAGCATCGAATCGACGGCGGCGCCGCAGTTGCCCCATCCTCGGGTTTCCATTGCTGCCATCTGATATGAGTGCCTGGAGCCATGGATGAAGGAGTCGCCTGGAGGAGGTCCCTCTGATGTGGGGAGCCAGGGATGAGTAGCCAAAGCAGAGGGCTGATGCGACTAAGGTGGAACGGAGGAGAATCTCCCACTCTGGCGATGATGAAAAAACGGAGGATGGCCTGATCAGGAGGGCCGCTGACCTCACCGACGAGGCATTCCTGAAGGAAATCAACTCCGCGTTGGAAATCCGACGACCACGGGATGGTGACTGAGGGAACCAGGTCAGTGGATATCGTGCTCGGCAGTCTTGCGGACTGTTCAGACGCCGGGTCAACGTGGGGCGCTTCTCGGCGAGACTGAGGGCAGTCCAGTCTCCTATGTCCTTTGCCCCTGCAGTGGAAGCAGCGAAGTGGGCCAGAGCAGAGGTTGGCGAAGTGGCCTGTCTCCAGGCATCGGAAGCATCGCGTGGAGGGGCGTCAGAGTTGCTGGCAGCGATCGTCGGGTGGTCGCGTGATGGTCGCCCAACCGTCAGCTGCAAGGTGCACCTTCCGACGCATCTTTGTACGGGGTGTGACCGTGGTGGCGCCACTGGCAGGGGCTGCCAGAAGTGGAACAGGGTGCCGCCGGCAGGGACTGTCGGAAACGGAGGTGGCACCGACGGCAGGGGGTGCCGAGGGCGGAGGTGGTGCCGCCGGCAGGGGCTGCCGGAGGCGATGGGAGTCGAGACCTAGTCTATGTCGCGTCGGGAGAGGAGCGGGCCGGTTATGACAACGATGCTTGAAGACATCCGGTGATAATAGTTGATAATAATCTTAAATACCTAGGACCCCTAGTGGGTACTAAAAAAAGAATAATAAAAGAGGAGAGACTATAAAGAGTTTGGAAGAATGTGAGTACTTAATTGTGCTTATTGGACATGAAATATGAGTGATCCTTTATATTGGGTCTTGTGCTGAGGAGGCTTCACGTAAAGGTAAAAAATTTGGTAGTTGATTGCATATGTAATTATGAAAAAAATGTTCTTCAATCGCAAGAATCGTTTCAACTCCTCGGATCCTCATGGATTGGCGGTTCATTGGGTACTTATCATTTTGACTTGGTTTGCAGGTTAACAAATTGATGTCTTTGTTCCAGCCCATCCGTCTTGCACCACAACGGGGACCCCCTACCCATTATGTCGAGGAAGAACGTCCTCCACATGGATCACACCATTCTCGACATGCTCCACCTCCCTTGTCTCCCGAGGATCCTTATAGATCAGTTCGTTCACAATTGCCTCCTGAGGATTTGCATAGGTTAAATCGACCTTTTCGTTCTCCTCCTCGAGTGCATCCTGAAGATTTGTATAGATCAAACCGTTCTTTACATGCTTTGCCCCCTATCGAGCCAAGATACATTCATGACGCTCCACCTCCTTTTGCATTGGAAAGTCGATATATCTCATCACCCGTGGGGCTGGTTGGCAATTCATATTATCAAGA
Source organism: Pontederia crassipes (assembly GCA_030549335.1). NCBI lineage: Eukaryota > Viridiplantae > Streptophyta > Magnoliopsida > Commelinales > Pontederiaceae > Pontederia > Pontederia crassipes. The sequence continues at coordinate 48,386,955 of CM060190.1, forward strand.
ACCTCCGATGGAGCGATATCAATTGGTGGATGAAAGAAGTTACCTTTTGGAAAACCCTATTCCGGCTGAACGGTATGTCTCGAACCTATGCTATACATTAGTCTATAACCTACGAATAAAAGTCTCAAATTTTCTTTTCTAAACTTCAATGACCAGTTCTTTTATTATTTGTAGTGTGACAAGTGGATAGAATATTTTGTTTGTGTCGTTACTATTGATAAAAGGATTCTCTCATTCCTTTTTGAAAATGTGGATTGCATGTTAGGTGGAACCACCTTTTTAAAATCTAGTATCCAAAAAGTGCTCCTTTTATGCGTTGATTAGTTATAGGATAAAGTAAGAATTACTCAACTGGGGCCATCTAACTCCGATATGGACTAGGAAACCAAGATGTACTTCATTTCATTCAATTTGTTAGCCAAACCTTAGGCTTGTTGATTAAAAAGCTAAAACAATAGAATTGCCCGCCATTTGTTTAGACAATGGTGGAAGAAACCCTGCTTCATTTAAATGATATTGATAATGTTTATTTGTTTTCTAAACTTGTTTGCTTGTTCCACAAACACATTATTCCATGAGATGTAGATTAAGAATCTTCTAAAGAAAAGTGAGGACGTTCTGATACTGAATATTGTCACTAAAACTGGTGACTAGTTCATACGAGAGTTTGCAAGTCGAAGGCATTGTTTGGAATTCTCTAGTTCGTCAGATTTGTCATAAATGACACTGCTATTGTAGGCTCATACTATTCTGATCCCTTCTCAAAGGTTTATTTGGTTTCTCTCTGTGCCATGGGAGATGTCCCGGATGAACGTTCTGATATGCTTCAATTTGGCTTGGCTCATAATCGAGTCTAATATTGGCTTGCATCAGTGTATCTTATAGGGTTGTGCGAGAGATACTTCCAAGAGAACTACACCATGCAAGGGACAACCTGGATCGTGCTGTCATGCCTGGAGGACAATCAAGTTACTGGCATGAAGATCCAAATCGAGTATATGCTGATCGGCACCATGATCCAGACGCAAGCAGGGCTGCTTTATCTGCTTTACCTGTTTCTTCTCGCTACTCATTTGCTGGAGCTCATCCATACCGCTGAGTACCTTGTCTACTCGATGCTTTCTTACCATCTTTTGCTTGAGTTCCATTTGTAATGGAATTCAGGAGCCAAACTGGTGTTGCTTCTCTGACATGACTTCTACATCACTTGCATTCTATAATGCATGCATACTGTATGATCTGCCTGTCATGGCTGGTGTACCTTCATTGGACCTTCACCTTTGTTACTCTGTAGTCATCTTACCTGGATCTGATTTTCCATTCATTTTTCTGTTGAAACTTCTAATCTATAAATGCTTATTTTTAAAGCTGCTTTACTAGGAGTCGTCATGTTGTCTTAATGCACAGATTTAGTAGAATCTGTCATAACAATAAGATGAAGATACCTACTATTTGCGGATTGGACGGATAAGATTGAAGCCTCACCCTCAGTAAACTTCACAATTTTTTTTCGCTTTGCCAATAGTACTTGGTCCTTGTGGAGGTTAGGAGGATTTTTTTTTGTTTGCCAGCGCCACTTTATCCACGCTTTTCTTGTGGTTGAAGCCACGCTGTAAAACCCAGCCAGGGATCGGTGTTTGGCCATGAAAACGCCTTGAGTCGTCTCAAATTCCATGAAAACGCCTTGAGTCGTCTCAAATTCATCTTTGAGATTGACTCGCTTTGATTCGATAAGACTGGTCAGCCTAGCGAGTTTGGTCAGCCTAGCGAGTTTGAGTGATTCTGTCATAAAAAATAAGTTTGAAAAAAAATTTAAAAAATAGGACACATTATTTGTATAATACAAGTTTTTAATATGTAGGACACAATAGGACACATTAAATAGGACACATTATTTAAAATAAATAGGACACAATTTTTAATATATATATATGTTTAAAATTCATGCTCTAAATTTTTATTTTACATAATACATCATTGCCGTTTCTTTAACTTATAATTATGAAGATTTTATCATCTTTTAGATAATAATTATTTAATTGACAATTACTTTGTTATGTTATTTGACTTATTATGTTTTGATTTATTTATTATGCATTTTACAATGATATTAAGAATAGTAAAGAAATTTATTTAATTCAATTTATTTTTTTATTAACTTATATTATTCAAATCGATCGATCTATTTGATTTGATCTGATTGGTACAACTTGATCCGGCCATCAATTCGGGTCGATAGACGGGTAGATTAATTAAAAAATATTTTAGTACATTTTGACATGTTTGGCCTGACACAAATATGCTATTTGTTTAAATTAAGATTTTAATATACATCAGATTAAAAAAGGAATTTGATTGTAGCATAGTTAGGGGTATTCACGAGTCGAGTTTGATCAGACCCGACCAAACTTGATCAGGTCGGGTCGGATCACTCCTTTTTTTGTGCTAGGACCTAACTCGATCTGATCACCATTTTTTTTTCTTTTTTTTTAACATTTTCTTTTATTTTTAACATAAAAAACATTTATTTCATTTAAATATAAAATATAGTATTTTTAAATACCAAAAATATTATTTTAAATATCTATATACTTTTCTGCATTTAAAATAGTTTATTTTATATTTATTAAGTTTTAAATGATATAAAATTGTTAAATTAATTTAAAATCATTTAAAATTAGAAAAAGAAAAAAAATTGGATCTATAAGGTCGGGTCCACTGCGATCCGACCCGACCCAAAAGGGATTAGATTTTCGAATTCATCGAGTCGACCCAATGAGTATACATTAATTTATTCTATTAGTTAAATAGTAAATTTGATTAAGATCAACTATATTAATCAATTATTTTAATAAATATGTTCTTTTTGTTGTTATCAAATTTCAAATTAGTTCACTAGGAAAATATACTCAGGCGATGAATAATTTCTTACGTATAGCAAGTTCAATGCCTTTTTAATTCCAAAAGAAATAAGTTAAAATTTTAAAATGAAGGCGCAAATATTTTGATAATAAATGTTTTAGAAAAATATGGAGTCAAGTAACTTGGAGAATAGTTTTCCATGTTTAATGGAAAAATTGATGTACTAAATTATGGTTTTCTTGTTTTCGAAGATGATTTATTGAGTTCCATAAGAAAGTCGAATGGTAAATTTTAGATGATCTATTTACTTAAAAAATAAATATAGTGCGCATAATTTATAAAATTCTTTTATTAAAATAATGAAGCTAAATTAGCTTAAAATGGTGATACGTCAATCAAAATTATCTTAGTTATCTAAACTGTCTATAATAATTATAAATATTCATATATAAAAAATGTAACAAGACAAACAATGTAACAATCACTAATAAGTGAGAGAATAAAGAATATAAATTATATGAATTTTAGCGAGTGTCATTCCGTAAGGACAAAAAGACCTTAACTAAATAGCAGATTATAAATTAATTATTCGTCTTTAAAAAAAACTTATAAAGTGACAAAAGTTCATGCTTCGATGCATAGTGGTCATGAAAAGATGCTAGCATGGAAATCTAAGCATGAAACACAGCATAAACAATATGTCAATTAGTCATTTTGAAATGCAAGATTGTACTTTGTTGAAAAAAAAAATTGAATGTAAAAAAGAAATCTCATTCATCTGCCTCCCACAACCATATAAGGTTTCAAGCCTTTCAATTCACAAATTTCAACCTAGAGTTATAAGTTTACTAAATATTTTCATATTATTTTATTTCAAATATTTTATTTTATACTTTTAATAAATAAATAATTTAAAAAATAAAAAATTATTGGGATTGATTTGGATTGAAAAATTTTACCTCAATATCCAACCTAACCATAGTCGGGTTATGATGGGATTGAGTCTCACATGACCACTGATCCATCTAGGTCATCAACACCTACCTATCACACCCAACCAATTTTTTTGGATTCGATCCCGGGGCATCATTGTGGGGTGCGAGTAAATTAAATAAATTAAAACAACTCGACTATCCCAATTTAAATTATTTTTTAAATAAATTATAAATATTAAGTACGATTAATTTTGAACCTTTAATTTGTTATTTATAACCATGAATTTCATAAAAAACTACATACTTAATATATTATATAATAAATAATCGGGCTGGGAATAAATCTACATTTGTTGAATCTGAATACGATCTCGACTGGGAATAAGTCCGATCCTAACTCGAATATATCTCGGTCGATTCCTCGGCAACTGAAAAAAATGTAAAATAAATTGTATAACGATTATTTTTCCTTTATCATTTCATTTTCAATGACGCCTTAAAAAAATATTGTTAGCTTTTAAAATCTAAACTCGATAATTGCATGCTCGAGTGTATCTCTACTGAGTTTATTACTTACAGGTTATATTTTTAATCGAGTTCATTCATTTAGATCGTAAATTCATACGAGTTACACTCTTGAGTTCAAGAACATTGGACACTTTGTCCAAGTTAGGTTCATGAAAAAGTTTTGAATTCAACCAGATATAACAATGATTTATTGGGTCAATCGAATTTGGTGAACACGTCTACCCTGTGATAGTTTATATAACTTATGATATGGATACTGGTAAGCTCATAAAATCGATATTTTCAGAATCGAACCAAAAATTGGTCCCAAATAACGATTGCATCAGACTTGAATAAACTTTTGCTAAAATAATAATGTTTGTATTATAAACATTAAGATTATAAAATTTATTAAAATGTAGTAATCAACATAACAATATTACTTTAAAAATAGTATTAATAAAAGACTCAAAATAATAATAATGAGATATTAATATTAATTTTTATTTGTTCTTTAATACTGGTGAATGATAATATACTATTCTTTTAATATCATTCCTATTTCATTTGATTTTGTATTATTTGTCGAATCTTATAAACATGGATCAACGAAGAGCGGAATTGCGTCGTATGATCCATGTAGCCAATAGACCCCACCTAGTGGGATAAGGCATTGTTGTTGTTGTTGTCAATTTTCATTAATTGATCTTTCCCCGTTAATTCTCTAATGTCGAATTTTCTTTTAGTAGTATCTTTTATTTTCTTTTTGAGTAAATATAGTATATTTTATTTTAACTCTTTGTCATAGTTCGTTCAAATCCTTTCCCACACTTTTACTTTCCTTTTTTACTTTTCTCTTTTCTTGATAAAATATTAAATTTCTTGGCCATAAACCACTCCTACTCCCTTTATTTCTTTTTAGCATTTTTTATTTTCATTAATTGTTATTTCCCATAAATTATCCACCTCTATTTTTTTAATATATTTTTATTTTATTTTTTTATCATTCTTGATTGAAATCTTTTTCAACTATTACTTTTCCTTTTTGCCCTTATTTTCATATTTCATATTTCCTTAAAATTTGAATTTCAATCGAGTTTTGACTGAGTTCCTTGATTTTTGATAGTTGGAAGTCATCTTAAATTATTTTTTGGTAGCCAACCCTTTTTGTATAGAAAACGGTGTTGATGGTTCATATTGTGCGATGCTAACAATTATGCATGTGGTCAACGGGTTAAATAAAAAGATTGACCCTCCTATAAACTTAATAACTACATAAACTAATAGAAATAATAAAGTGTTTCCAAGCGAAACTGATCTGCTAGCAAATTTGTTGGGGATGGCAAGTTAACACCATGGGTAGGCACCTACGGTAGAGATCGGAAGATTCAATCAGCGCGGGAACAAAAAAAACACCCTGCGAGTTTGAGAAAACGGAAAGCAACAAGAAAACGAAGCCATTGCGAGAGCTGTCAAAAAACACCGATTCGAGAGAACTTAGTTGATCGTGATTTTTGTTTCATCTTTTAGCCCACCGAGTTCAATTGAATTCAGTAAAGTCGCTCTTCATTATGTATTTGATAGTGACATGTAATGCTCTCATTAGATTTTTTTTTACATACAAATAAATTTGAACTCGAGATCTTTGAACAAAGAGATTACTACTCATCTATGTTCCATTTTGACATTAAGCCGAACTGATCCAAGCTTCCATTTGTGGTTATGTTTCGATAACCTTGAGTAAAATGTTTGAATCACATCACATGGATGTCTTTCTTGTTTCCAGGCTGCAAGAAGAGAGAAAAAAAGAAGAAGAAAAGCCTGGTCTTTTCAGGAATAGAGCAAGGGTACATACAGTTCCTCAGTTCCTCAGCAGCAACAGAAGAATGCAGAAAAATGTAACATAAGGAAAATGAACGGTGTGAAATCTATTTTACATGTCGCAGCTAATTAAAGAGAAGGAAAGAGCAACACTTCTTATTTTTTTTATACCATTGTTAACGCCAGTAAGAAAACAATGCGAAAAATGCAACATAAAGAAAAGGAACAGTATGAAAGTTATTTTACATGTCGCAGCTAATTAAAGAGAATGGAACAACAACATGTGCCTCTACTGTTTCCTTCTCTTTAATTAGCTGCGACATGTAAAATAACTTTCATACTGTTTCTTTTCTTTATGCTGCATTTTTCGTATGGTTTACTTATTGGCGTTAACAATGGCTTATAAAAAAAAAAAAAAACAAAAACGAGTAAGAAGTGCAATAATCAACGTAACTAGCTGGTAAGTGGTAACTTTTGTCATCACATTTATTTATAAGCATTGACTTTGTCTCATGAGCTAAGTGGCAACTTAATTTGATCATGATACGTGCTTGTTAAATTCATCTCATGAGAAAAAAAAGGATGCACCCTCAATCCACATGTTAATGATATATATATATATATATATATATGCATAACAAGTCAATACTTCATGAAGAATGAGAGAGCTATAGATTAAATGCTCAATTCACATCACAAGCATCATATATCTCATGATTCAACACTACTATAAATTTTTCACGTAAGATAAACAAAAAAAAAAAACATAGATATAGAAATAGGTATTAAACTTGTCTACGCAGGGTCAATTTCGCTTTTTACCTTATAGAGTTTATTAAGATTATTAATTATAAGTCTTTTTATCCCATCAATGTTGCCTTTAAAAAAACAAACTATGATTTATCTTGTAACTTCTTTATAGGTTGTATTATAGTATAAGTAATATTGTAATTTACTAGTATCTAATAAAACGTTAGACCCCAATAAGACAACAAATAACTCAAAGTATAGTTTATAATGTATTGTTACAATTGTATATTAGTACTTTTTTTATTTTAAATATATTAGTACTTTAATATATAATGACTATACATAAGTAGAGTATTCTATGCAACTTATATCAGTATACATAAGTCTGTACTGTACATGAGTTTAAAGGAATGACAGTGTGCAAAGCAGTCTACAATTTACATTTATTCAATTTATCATTACATGGAAATTGTAACACCCGAATTTTTCATAAAAAATTAAAACTTTTATTGATGCGGACTTTCGGGTGACCAAAAACTGAGGAAACAAATGCTTAAAATCGAAGTACATAATTTTCATTTTTTCTTTACTTTTAAACGCCCAAGCATATTTTATTTTTTGTATTCTTTTAAGTGATAGTAAATGTCTTTTTTTTTAAAAAATATAATTATTCATATAAAAAATAAAACTTAACTGTCCAACTGGTGATCCAGAAAGTTGAAAAAAATTCCACTTAGTGACGAGTAAAATAAATTTCCAGCAAGTAACGGTTGAACTTTGATTTTATTTTAAAATTTAGTATGAACTTTTATTTTTACGTAAATAATCACGAACTTTGATTTTGTTATTTACATAAAAAGTCATGAGCTTTAATTTAATTAACAAATCAAGCCTAAACTTTTATTTTAAAAATTTTAAATTAGTTATAAATGTAACATATTATTATATTTTTATTAAAAATAATAATAATTCAGATACCATTACATAGATGAGTTAAAAAATAAACGGGAAAAATTAAATATGTTTTACAATCTTGATAGTAAAGTAGTATAGTTTTTAGCCTATTTTATAATTAGATAAACATGAGTCAGAATTTTAGCCTGTTTATAAAATAGGCTAAAAATTAAATTAATTTACTATCAAAGTTATAAAATAAATTTAATTTTCTCTTTTATTTATTAAATTTATTTCGTTGCATCATCATCATCATCATCATTATTATTATTATTATTCTTTAATAAAAATATAATAATATGCTATATTTATAACTAATATAAAAAATAAATGTTTAGGTTAAATTTGAGAATTAAATTTAATTTATGAGTTTTTATGCAAAAATAAAAGTTTAAGATAGATTTGATGATAAAACCACGCAAAAATAAAAATTTACACTAGATTTATTAAAATTAAATTTCAATAAAAATAAGATACAGTTTAGTGGGGATAAACATAAGGATGGTTGAATTATTTCCAAGTCATGTTTAAAATAAGTGTTTAAGAAAAAAAATGTCAGTTGAAATAAATAAGTAATGTGGTTAGTTTACGAAGTAAATATTATAATATTTATTGGCACAGTTCAAAGATGGACATATTAGAACATATACGAAGACCCCAATCAGACACAGTCCGCTTCTATAAAACCTGAGAGCGACCGGGCCAAAGAAAGATCGCAGGCCACGCCCAAAGGATCTAAGGCAGGCGCAGCACCATGCACGCCATGTCGACGGACTCCGAGGTGACCAGCCTGACGACGTCGTCGCCGGGCCGTTCACCGGCCTTGGGGAGGCCCGTCTACTACGTGCAGAGCCCGTCGAGGGATTCCCACGACGACACCGAGAAGGCGCCCACGTCCACGCATTCCACGCCGGCGCTCATGAGCCCCATGGCCTCCCCGAGGCACTCCCATTCCTCGGCGGAGCACCAGTCCCGCGGCTCCTCCACCCGCTTCTCCTCCGTGTCGTCCACAAAGCCCCGGGGATCCTGCAGGACGAACGTAGCGGCCCTCGACGGCGCCGGCCGGAAGTTGGCTTCCGGGCGGCGGCGCAAGGGAGGGGATCAGTTCGCTGCCATCGAAGAGGAAGGACTGCTCGAGGGCGAGGAGGAGGAGGAGGACAAGGGGCTCCATCGCAGGTGCTACTTCGTCGCCTTCCTCCTGGGCTTCGTTGTCCTCTTCTCTGTCTTCTCTCTCATCCTTTGGGGCGCGAGCAGATCTCAGAAGCCTGAGATCATTATGAAGGTAACGTTCCGATCACGCCATTGCTTCACGCTGCGCATTTCTTCTCATTACTGTGCGTGTTTTATCATGTGTTTGTTACGGAATGGTGCAACCGTGCAAGGTTTTAGTGTGTTCTGTGATCTGATAAGAGTGAACCGTAATTTATTCTTCAACTGCAGCAAGGATTGTGATTGAGATCCAACTAGCGAAAGAACAGAGTGCCATCTCATATAGAGTCCAACATGATCCAAGTGGATTAAAAAAATGGAATCTTTAGAAACCTGGTTATATATTATATTTATGTGTGTGTATATATAAAATATGTATCAGGTGTTTCAAGAGGGAAAAAACTATGGAGGTCCCGATTGGATTCTGATTTAGATACTGACCACAATCTTGTCGCTTGAGGGTGTTTCTTTGAGATTATATTCATTGTTGTTAAGTTGGTCTGCTCTGAAGGGGGTCCATGCCATGTGATTTCTTGAGTTTAGATAAATATAGAGCTCAAGTTCAGGTTCCAATTGATTGAGATACACAATAAGTTGATTAAAATGAGGATTAAGATACTAATTTTTCTGCGATGTTATTTAGAAATTGAGGTCATTGGGTATGCTGCACAATGTGCATAGTGCTGAAGTAGCAACTTAAAGTTTATTTATATCTGAGAATTACTTTATCCAATCATTTATTTTGAACTATGTTTAAACCTCTTTCATAATACAGGAAAAAGAGTCCTTGGACAACTAGCTCACATCTCTCTCTTTCTCTTTCCACTGTAGAGCATCAAATTTGAGAACTTCTTCATACAAGCCGGCATAGATGCAGGTCTGGTGCCGACTGACATGGCCACGTTGAACTCCACTGTGCACCTCACGTTCCGCAACACAGGGACCTTCTTTGGCATTCATGTCTCCTCTACAACTTTAGATCTCGCCTACAACCAACTGGTACTGGCGAGTGGATCTGTAAGCAGCACCAATACCTCAACACTGACTCGGCTTTAACAAAACTCTGGCAAGAACCTCACAATCCATATGATCTGAGATTGCAGATTAGCACTTTTTACCAATCGAGGAGGAGCAAGAGAAGTGTGGACGTGGTGGTGTTGGGGAAGAAGGTGCCTCTGTATGGAGGAGGACAGAACCTGGCCATTGTTCCTGGAAGGAGCACCTACCCACCTATTCCTCTGAAGCTCAGCTTTATGGTGAAAGCAAGAGCCTATGTCTTGGGCAGGCTGGTGAAGCCCAAGTTCCACATAGCAGTCCAGTGCTCTGTGACCATGGATGAGACCAAGCTCAGCTCCCCTGTCTCGCTAAAGAACTCCTGTCAATACTATTAGGAGGACAGGAGGCCAATTCTGTAGAAAAAAAAGGGTTAAGGTGTTGTTTAGGTTGATTAGGGGCCTTGATGATCACATTGTGGTCCTAGCCAAAAGTAGCAGCTGCAGCAGCAGATGTTGCAGGAATAAAGTTGTCCGATTTCCTTTTCATAAATATGTTTCTGTATTGTAGTCTTCATTTTGTTTCCACGTATTATTTGTTGATTAATCTGAATTGCTTGATCTAATGTTACTGATTGTGAACCACATGCAATCAATCTCTGATCTGCGGGCATGCTTTATAAAATGATAGAAAATGTTGGCTCTTCGGGTTGTCTTTTGTGATTGTTTTCTTTTTCTTTTTCTTCTGTTGTCTAAGTCCCCTGAGATTCGGTTCGATATGAACTCCTCCAAGCAAGAATACTTTTTCTCTGAAGATGACTTCTTACATCGTGACTGTTAGATATATGATAATCACTTCATATATGCACAACGTTCTTGTTTGATTTACGTCTCTCTGTCCAGTGTCCATAGTGGCCCATTAATAGGTAGCCCTTCTGAAGCAAAATATTAATAGTTCAACAGTTAAACTTGTCTGTGGTGAATCAAACTCATTCATATACGATTTGTGCTATATATGTAAGCTCATAGATTACTAGTGGACAAGAAGGTAGCAAGGAAAGTATGAATATTCTGCTTCTCTACAGCTAGCACTACAATTAAAACATCGCTGAGTGTCATTAATAAAGAAATAGTGGAAACAGGACAGCGTAGAACATTTTTTTTAACATCACTAGCACATTGAATTAATGCTTGGTGGAGATATGTCTACAGCTATTCACAGTGTTAGAACATTAGGGAATGATCGAATAAGAAGTTGTTTTGATCGAGTTATGTGTTGCATAATTTAGAGAAATTTTCACCAGAAGTTTCTTGCATTTTGTTTTCATTAGACAGCCAACAAAGAAAAGGAATCGCATCACTGAACAGGATGATCTGGTCCCTTTCTTGGTTGCTCAATCATGCTCTTTAATTTATATCCACAGCGATACATAACTGGACAAGGGAAAGGTGAACCAACTGGGGAGTATACCAACCAGAAAAGAAACTGCCTGGAGTGAGAGAGAGGGAGGAAAAAGTAGCAGTCAAAATTCGAAACCTTCCTTTCTTATCTTCATTCTGATCCTTCAGAAACAAGGTAACCACCCCCATCGTGATCTCTTGATTCGAACCCAAGCATTCCTTCTGCTTTCTCTCCTCCCCTTCTTCCTCTTGTCTGTCAATGGGGAACAATAAATCAGACACAGTTGTTCTCTCATGCATCGTGCTTTCAGTTGCATGTATCTGTTTATCTTCACAGCATCAGCTCTGGGACAGATGATTTAAGGGAGGAAAGTAGGGAGAGGAGAGAGAAATGGTAGGCAGTCATCTGTTGTCTCTCTTGAAGGCCCTTCTGACCATCTTCTTTTTCTTAGCAGGTAAATTCTACTTTATGTTTTCATGCGAATATCCAACTGAAACAACGACAAGAGCTCAAGAATTCAGACTTTTCATTGTTCCAATGCTAATCTTTCTTTCGTTTTTTGATTTGAAACTTAAGTTAGCAGCATTTATTAAATAGCAGACGAAGAAGATGCAACAGAGGTTCGATCTTTTATATATAATTTACCATCCATCTATCCACATGCATATTAATATCAGGGACGGGGTGGTCCGAGGGGGCGCGACTGTTCACCATTATAAACGACTGCAAGACGACGATATGGCCTGGGATCACGCCGGGAGAAAACTTCGGCGGTGGCGGGTTCGCCCTGAAGCCAGGCGAGTCCGTGGTGTTCACGGCGCCCGTGGGTTGGAGCGGCCGCATCTGGGGCCGCACCGGCTGCAACTTCGACCGGAACGGCAACGGGTCGTGCCAGACCGGCGCCTGCGGCAGCAGCCTCAAGTGCGGGGCCTCCGGCGCGACGCCGGTCACCCTGGCCGAGTTCACCCTGGCGTCCATGGACTTCTACGACGTCAGCCTCGTCGACGGCTTCAACCTGCCGATGGTGGTGAAGCCGGTGAACGGCAGGGGGCCCAACTGCACGGCGGCCGGGTGCGACAACGACCTGCGGCAGAACTGCCCGTCGGAGCTGGCGGTGAGGGCGGACGGGAAGACGACGGTGGCGTGCCGGAGCGCATGCGACGTGTTCAACACGGACGAGTACTGCTGCCGGGGGGTGTACGGGAACCCGGTGACGTGCCAGCCGACGTACTACTCGAAGAAGTTTAAAGACGCGTGCCCGACGGCGTACAGCTACGCCTACGACGACCCCACGAGCATCTTTACCTGCACCGATGCCGACTACGTTATAACCTTCTGCTCCAGCAGGTAATCATAAACACACAAGTTTACTGGCGTTCATGTATCATATATACACCGGTAGTGCATTTAGGAGCCGTTTAATTTAAGTGACTAGTAATTTAAATCATCATTTAAATAGATTATCATTATTTAAATTATCGATAATATTATATTAAGTGTTTGGTAAGTACTTGGTAATCTAAATAATAATAAAAATAGATAGTGATAAAATTACTAAAATACTCTTAAAAATTATTTCAAATTTTAATAACATATTATTATAATAAACAAAGAAAAAAAATAGAAAAATGAATATACATAAAAAATGAGACAAAATTAAGAGTTATTTGAAAAATATTTTAAATAATAAAAAAGATGAAGTTAAATGATATTTATTTATTGATAAAATATTTGAAATAAAAAATTTAATTGAAGGAATATTTTCGTCAAAATGTATTTTCACCGACTGATAATATGAAAAGACACCTCCCCTGCCTGCTATCTAAATTATCAGTGATGTGGTAATTAAGATTACCAGAGCAATTAAAATTACCGATAATCATTCACAGTCAAATGAGATAATGCGGTGGGCCCTGAGAATTTTAAATAAAATAACTAATAATTTATTTAGATTACCCCATACCAAATGGCCCCTTAATAATTTTTAGTATTGAAGAATCTATATGCACCGTATCAAGTACATGATATGTATATTGATACGAAAATGTTTAATGGTGTAATATTAATTTATGACGATTGCAGGAGTCAGAGGGTGTGCACGTACCACCTTGACAGGCTAATTTGCAGTGGATCAGGCAGAGAGGCATCTGCTGGGAAATGGCTTGTAATGGTGCTCTTGTGTTCTTTAAGTTGGTTGTTGTTCACATAACCATGAGGTGATATGATGCCCATTGTTTCTTCATTTATTTATTTATTTTTTCATCTTTTTCACCTTCACACACGCAGGATTTGATTCATTAATCAAGGCATGAAAGTTACAGAGATTCCTTGCGACTTCATTGGAGTTTCTTTTCTCTCTTTTTTGTATGGTTGCCACTGCCAGAGATGCCAATGGCAATGGACATCAATAAGAAAGCCAAAACGAAAATAAAGTAGATAAAAAGGTCATCTGCATTATTTTATGCGGTGTAATTAATTTCTTTTCTTTTCTTTTTTTTAAGAACAAACAATAAGTTATTCAGAGCGGGGATTTCCGGTCAACATCTGCGAGATGAGTTTTCCTCACGACCTAATTATGTTGATTTAAAGGTTTTTTAGGTGTTAACTATTTCTCTCCGACGTTTGCAAAAATTTGATTTTGTTGCATCACTCGACTCGCCACCGACTGACCGGCATTTAATTTTAGGGTAATTAATTTGTTCATCCGTCTGAAAAAAAATTAATTTGGTAATTTTATCTGGAGACTATGCCCCTTATGCTAAATGTTACTAAAAGAGAGAGAGAGAGGGATCGCACGAAATACAAAAGAACACGAAGAGGAAAAACGGCGACGGCTCTTTGTTATGGAATAATGATGATTACAAGAATATGTCTCGATTTAGACCCCTAGGAAGTTTATATAGGCACTCCCTTTGACAGATGATAGGAATTACATACGAACTGGGACTCTAAATAAATCCCCTGAAAATAAAACACTTATCTCGTGATAAGGAAATAAATAAATCCCCGTAGGAGAATTCTGCTGAAGCGCCTGCTATATAGGGGGACCAACTGGGTTCAGATTCAAGGCATTATTAACAAATCTCCACCTTGACTTGAATCATCTTCAGAGCACAAAAGCACGCCACGCCGCCGCCAGTCCCATATTGAAGCTATTACCAAGTATTTATTTTAAGCAAGTCCAAACAATGTTGGAACTTATCATAAGGAACAGATTTGGTGAAAATATCAGCTGGATTGTCTTCAGTGCCAATCTTCTTCACCTTGATCCTTTTCTCAGTGCGGATGAAGTGATATCTGACATCAATGTGTTTGGTTCTTTCATGATGTACTTGATCCTTGGCTAAACATATTGCACTCAGACTGTCACAGTGCACTATAGTCTGCTCCTGATGTAATCCGAGATCTCCAACTAAGCCTTTTAACCAGATGCCTTCCTTGGCAGCTTCCGTCAGTGTCATGTATTCAGCCAATGTGATGGACAATGTAACTGATGGTTGAAGTGTAGCCTTCCAACTAATAACTGAACTGCCTAAAGTGAAGACATAGCCTGTCATAGATCGTCTTCCATCAACATCTCCAGCATAATCTGAATCTGAGTACCCTGCAACCAAACACTCTTTATCACTTCTGTAGATGATGCTAATATCAGATGTTCCTCTCATATATCGAAAAATTCGCTTCACTGCTTGCCAGTGCTCCTTTCCTGGATCGCTCATGAATCTGCTTACAACACTGACTGCATGAGCAATGTCTGGTCTTGTACAAACCATGACATACATCAAACTTCCAACTGCACTAGCATATGGAACCCGAGACATGTACTCCTTTTCTGCATCTGACTTTGGTGCGAAGGCAACAGAAAGATGAACATTTGCAGCTGATGGAGTATTCAAAGGCTTCGCTCCAGACATTCCAAACCTGGATAAAATCTTCTCAATATAACTTTTCTGAGATAAGAAGAGTTTACCCTGTGCGCGATCCCTTAGAATTTCCATCCCCAGAATCTTCTGTGCTGCACCAAGATCTTTCATGTCGAATTCTGCACTGAGGAGCTTCTTCAGATTTTGAATGTCTGTCATGTCTCTGGCAGCAATAAGCATATCATCAACATACAAGAGCAGATAGATGGTGGAGCCGTCCTTCACCTTCTTATGGTATACACAGCAATCATAGGGACTTCGACTGAATCCCTTACTGATCATGAAGCTGTCGAACCTTTTGTACCATTGTCTGGGAGACTGCTTCAAGCCATACAGAGATTTTTTCAGACTGCAAACTTGATTCTCCTTTCCAGGAATGGAGAATCCCTCTGGTTGGCTCATAAGAATATCTTATTCAAGTTCTCCATGGAGGAAAGCAGTCTTCACATCTAGTTGCTCAAGCTCTAGATTCTGATGTGCTACAAGAGCAAGTAGCACCCTGATAGAAGTATGTCTGACAACAGGTGAGAATATCTCATTGTAGTCCACACCTTCTTTCTGACATTAACCTTTAGCAACCAATCGTGCTTTGTATCTCGTGCCTTCAACTCTTGGAATTCCTGCTTTCTTCTTGAAGATCCATTTACAACCAACAACCTTCCTGCCTTTAGGTAACTTGACCAGCTCCCACGTCTGATTCTTGTGAAGAGATTCCATCTCCTCACCCATATCAGCGATCCACTGTCCAGATTCGGCACATGTGATGACATCCCTATAAGAGGACGGCTCCAGAGACTCCACCTCTTCAGCTACTTGTAGTGCATAAGCAATCATGTCCTCGAAATCATATCGCTTAGGAGGACCCACTTCTCTGCGAGGACATCTAGCAGCAATTGACTCCTCTTCAAGTTGCTCATCAGATTCTTCACCTTCTGGTTCTGCTTCTTGATGTGATCCTTCAGCATCATCTTCAATTTGAGTGATTTCAACCTCCACCTGTTTACTAACACTCTCTTCAGCATCCACCTTCAACTGAAGCATTGATGCTTCATCAAAGGTTACGCTTCTGCTGTGAATGACTTTGTGTTCTGAAGGAGACCAGATTCTGTAGCCTTTCACTCCTGCACCATATCCCATGAACACCCCTTGTTTGGCCCTTGGCTCCAACTTTCCTTCACTGACGTGATAGTATGCTGGACAACAAAAAACTTTCAGACAAGTATAATCAGCAGAATTTCCTGACCATACCTCAGTTGGAGTCTTGAGATCAATCGCAGTCGCCGGACTTCGATTCACCAAGTTGCAAGCTGTGTTAACAGCTTCAGCCCAGAATGTCCTATTTAAGTCAGCGTTAGAGAGCATGCACCTTGCCCTCTCCAGAAGTGTCCTATTCATTCGTTCTGCAACTCCATTCTGCTGTGAAGTATCCCTGACTGTGCGATGCCTGGCAATGCCTTCATCTTTGCAGAACTGGTCGAATTCAGCAGAACAGAATTTCAAACCATTGTCAGTGCGAAGACGCTTCACTTTCTTCGACGTCTGATTTTCCACTAGAAACTTCCACTGCTTGAAGGCCTTGAAGGACTCACTATTGTGTTTCATCATGAATACCCAAGTCATCCTCGAGTAGTCATCAATCACAGATAGGAAGTACCTCGCACCTCCTAATGATGGAACACGAGAGGGACCCCAACAATCGGCGTTGATGTAGTCAAGTGTCGCCTTCGTCCTGTGCACTGTCTTGCCAAACTGAGACCTTCGCTGTTTGCCGAATACGCAGTGCTTGCAGAAGTTGATTTCAGATATCTTCTGCTCCCCTAGAAGACCTCGTTTGCTGAGGATATACCCAATCCCGTTCTGACTCATATGCCCAAGCCGCATGTGCCACAGCCTGGACCTATCTGATTCGGATGAAATAGCCACTGCAGCAACGCCAGAGACTGTCTTGCCTTGTAATACATACAAGGACTTATGTCTGACTCCCTTAAGAATCGTAGCATCACCTTTCATGACCGTGAGGATGCCTCCAGCAGCATTGATCTGACACCCTTTAGAGTCGAGGATTCCAAGTGATATCAAATTTTTTTCAGTTGCGGAACATGACGGACATCTGTCAGCGTCCTCACAAGATTGTTATGAGTCCTGATCTGCACAGAACCGATCCCAACTATCTGACAGGCTGCATTGTTCCCATGATGACGTTTCCACCATCAATCTTCTGATAAGTTGAGAATCACTCTTTATTCGGAATCATATGATAGGAACACCCCGAATCCAGAACCCAACTATCCGCCAGACATCCTTGATCAGAAGCAGCCAGAACCAAATCATCTTCGGAATTTCCTGTTTCATGTGCCACCGCAGCGACATGTGTCTTCTTCTTCTTCGGACAATCCTTCTTCCAATGACCTGGTTCCTTACAGTAATTACAGATGTCTTTCGCAGTGATTTTCTTCTTCTTCGACTTGGATTTCTTTGAATTCGAGGACTGTCCCTTCTCTGCGGTTGATATCAAACCCGCAGCATGAGTCTCTACAGAATTTTCAGATGTCCTATGCCGAAGTTCACGAGTATGGAGACTCGATCTTACTTCTTCCAGACTTATAGTTTCCTTCCCGATAATTATAGACTGAACGAAATTTTCATATGATGGAGGAAGCGAAACTAACAGAATTAGGGCAGCATCTTCATCCTCGATCTTAACATCGATATTTCTGAGTTCCATCAATAAAGAATTTAACTGATCAAGATGTTCCTTCAGAGGGGTACCTTCCTGCATGCGGAGAGAGAACAGACGTTGCTTCAACAGCAACTTGTTAGTGAGAGACTTCGTCATATATAGACTCTCGAGTCTCAACCACAGACCGGCCGCTTTTTCTTCATCTGCGACCTCGATTATCACCTCATCCGCCAGACACAACAGGATCATCGAGTGCGCCTTCTCCTCCTGTGCCGTCAAAGTTACGAGGTCGATTTCCTTTTCTTTGCCTTTCGAGTCTTCCTCCTTTGGCTTGTTCTTCGACACGTTTGAAAGCGGCGTCCAGACTCCTTGTTGTTTCAAAAGTGCCCGCATCTTGATCTGCCACAACCCGAAACTGTTTCTGCCGTTGAACTTCTCCACGCTCACGTTGTGTGACGTCATCTCCCTGCTGATCGAGAAACGTTGACAAATCCTAAGGCTTTAATACCAGTTTGTTACGAAAAAAGGGAGAGAGAGATCGCACGAAATACAAAAGAACACGAAGAGGAAAAACGACGACGTCTCTTTGTTATGGAATAGTGATGATTAAAAGGATAGGTCTCGGTTTAGACCCCTAGAAAGTTTATATAGGCACTCCATTTGACAGATGATAGGAATTACATACGGACTGGGACTCTAAATAAATCCCCTGAAAATATGACACCTATCTCGTGATAAGGAAATAAATCAAATCCGAATCACAAACAGACCCCCGTAGGAGAATTGTGCTGAAGCGCCTAACTATATAGGGGGACCAACTGTGTTCAGATTCAAGGTATTATTAACACTAAACAATTGATCGATTTTATGTTAAGTCCACCCAATACTAAAGGATTAAAATATTACTACATGACATGTCAAGCGCTTTTCATGTACACTTCATGGATTTAAGGAAAGTGTCACTTTTCACGTGAAATGAGTGTTAAATAGCATTACACATATTTTTCTTTATTTTTTATTTTTTATTAATAATTTAAATGATCATTAATAATAATAAAAAATGCAATTTAAATCATCAACAAAAATTATATTTATTATTTTCAAAATTTTACGAACTTAGGCACATTATTATTCTTCATAATAGATATAATATTTTTTTATGTTATAAAACTTCTCTTTTGTTATTATCAAATTATTAATGAAAAAATATCATGAAAATAATAAAAAAATATGTATAAAGTCATTTTATACGTGCTTCACATCAAAAGCGGTCGACGTTTACATGAAACCAATATGTGTGTGCGGAGACACATACGTATAAACGTCGGGGCACTCGTGGGCGGCAACACTCAGATGGGAGGGGGAGATCGGACAACACAAGACTTCATAAAACGGACAGCCCATGTTCCACTAGGTTAACACAAAGATGCTACTGTTAATCTCATATATATATATATATATATATATATATATATATATATATAAGAAAGATTACAACGTACAATTAATTAATATCCGAGTTAAAGTGGAAAAAAAAGAACCAGAATTGACAAATGGCTTCATTTTATGAGGCAATTAATTACGTGGTTGTTTCACCGTCCCACATTTAAGTTCTTAGATATCTGGTGTTATTCCTTACACATCTTTATCACTTTGGAAATAATATAAATAAAAAAAGATTTTAGTATCACAATTATAGAATGATTGAGTAGATAGGGAATAGGGAATATAAACTAGTTCAACAAAATCATTGGATTGACGATTCAACCTCGGAATTGACCGATCGAATTTGTTTGGTCCAATTAGAGTTAACTTCGTTGACGGCTCAATCTTGACCCATAAATTATTTTAGGATTCGGATCTCAGTTCCACTGTCGGTCCGGTTCAAATTTTACAACACCACTTAGAAAAAGATAAAAAAAAAAAACGATGCATTGCATCTATTCTTTATTTGTGTACTCCCACGTTTCTATATTCTTACACCGATTAGGAACTTCTTATTCGAATCAATAAAAAATATGTAACCAGAAGAAATACATTTCTAACATGACAATGAGGATATATCATTTGCAAGATTCATCCATAATTGGGCTATGAATCTCTCGAGCAATAATACAATTTTATCTAGGTTTGGCCTCCTACAAGGAGGGAGGACCATAATGAATTCTCCCTCAAGATATTCTCCTTCGCACGTTAAAAAATGGGTCGCATAAATCACTCGCTTGAAAGATTTCGAGGGAAAATAGTTCGTGATGCCTTCTAAGGTTACATCTATCCCTTAATTATGACATCTTTGAATCCTAGATTCCTAACTCAACAAATTAGGAAACATAAAATCTCTAATGATAAATATAATCCTAATTATATATGAGTACAAAATCTTAATAAAAGTCTAAAATATAATCCTAACAAATAAATTACATATCTCATTACAAGTTTGTACTCCAACAAAAATTCAAGTCAAACTCTAGCATTCTATAACATGTTTGTAACGTCCCGAGACTCACGTGACTTTCACATACGCTACATAATTTTATATAAAATAATTTTACGAAAATAAGTTCTATAAAATGCAAAAATAATAATAGTGATATCTAAATATCCATAATATCAAGGAGCTGAAAACGTCCATGACTTCACAATACTAAATATGCGAAAAAAATGTTAACTAATCAAATAATCTAGTAGGACATAATCATATACCATGTGCAACAGCTCTGTCACTGAACCTGACCATCTGCATCACCATCCTTTATCATCATCTCACCTGCATGAATCCAAATATAGGAAAAAACTCATGAGTATAAAAATATTCATTATGTAGTGTCTAACCATAATGATAAATAATAATCAACAGTGCTCGATAAATAATAATATGAAATAATAATTAACAGAACACTAGATAGGACAATATGAGGAGAGCTCAATATTCAATAAACAATGTAGCCATTAATTAATAAAGGGGATCAGGAAAGGAGGTCAATAGGCCGATCAATATCAATTAACAATAATCAATTATCTATTATGCCTAATCACTATGGCATTATTCAATTTAATAATTTTAATTCAATTATCAATATCAATGGTCATCGATCAATAACAATTTTCTATACGATTCAATGGGCGGAGGCAAAGCCAATCAACGCTAATATCCGAATGATCATGATTCAATTCAACCCCATTTCAATTCAATTGTTGGAGTTATCCAATTCAATAGAGAGCGCTCAGTTAATTAGGGAAAACTTTATGTCTCTTTCATGTAGGCCAATAGGGGATCAAGCTACGACAAGTCACCCTCTAATAATAACGCTAAACAATAGTTTCGTGATGACGGAGGACCATGGTCATCACAGGACAGCTATAGCTTTTCTAAAGGATGATGTCTCAAACCTCTAGGTACACTATCTGTCCCATACAATATCCATAACAATAATAATGTGACCCAAAGGACTTAGAGACAATCATAAAACATGGAGGCCTAACAGTCTTCAACTTTTATCTTATTTACCTAATAGACCTATCTTTAATAATTTCCATTTATGTTAAACAAGGATCAATCAAGAGAAAAATTACTAGATCAATATTTTGATGAATCATAAAATATGATGGAATAACAATACCAATAATCTCAAATCAAATCTAATAAATATGATGATGTCATATCTCTTAACAATATAATCAAGGATGATAAAAAATAATTTTTCATAATAACTATTCAATTATCCATAATAAAATATTCAAAAATAAGTTTTTTTATCCCCAGAACCCAGCCCGCGTCGAGTAGAATTCGGGCCGTGTTCGGAACAGGCAAAAACCATTTCGGCCAGTGTAAAGTCGAGTCGAGTCGGGTGTGAACCCAGACCGAGTTGGCCGGTTCACGCTCGTGACAATCCCTCGATCTAACACGGACAAAGGAGAAGAGAATATGTTTCCATACATTGTCCAATGTATGCATAAAATATATTAATAGATTCTCGGTACAAAGGAGAGAGAATATGTTTCCATGTCACAAAACTGATGAGGAGTTGTTCGGATGCCGACTTTGGCTGGCTATATCTTCGCGATGTGACCTTGAAGCTCGCGTTCGTCACCTCGAGCCTTCTCCTATGTCGAGACTTTGAAATAAGCCGTCGTGTGCTTGGGGCTCGTGGTGCAAAATATTTGTTTGGCCAAAGGAGATTTTCAATCACCTCTTTGATGTTTATTTATAGTGCAGACTATGTTTTTTTAATTCTATTGAATCTTGTACTCTTTTAGAATTAATCTTAACCATTCATCAATGATTAATCAATCCATAATTTTTAAAATTTTTTAAATCCAAATTTACTTAATAATTTTATATTTATTACCATAATAATTCTATCTCTTTTCAGATTCCATCTTATCTTTCCAACTTATTCCATAATTTTTCATCAATTTTGAAATTAATTAATTCCAAAATATTATGATAGAGATTTTCAGATCCATTAAATTAAATAAATACTTTTATTTATTTTCTGAAAATCCAATTTGTTAGAATGTTTGTGATCTTTATCTTGGTTTTAGGAAGACAAACATGATAGTCATGACTAAAAGGTTGTAGTACACAACTACATATGCTCACCAGCCGATTTTTTGGGATCTTACTTGATCCAATTATTAGATTCCCTAAGTTTTAACAAAAAACTAACTAGATTTTTTGGGATCTTACTTGATCCAATTCTCTAAGTTATAATTTGCATATAAAGATAATTATGTACAGTTAGATTTTTAACAATAACTAACTATATTTACGCTAAAAAAATTTAACACACTTCTTAACTTTTATAACAAACACAGAATTAATATTTTATATAGGTTCAAAATACCTTTAGAAGTTCAGAAAACCTTTGGGAGCTTATGGCTTATGGTGGCTCAAAAAAATTGTGACAATATTTGTTGTCGGTTAAATTATTGTGACATGTCTAATATGTCAAAGTGTAGCATTATGAGAAATGTCTAATGGTAGTAAACATTGCATGAACTTTTTTCTGTGTTAATGTCTTATTGGCCGAATTTTTTTTGTAGAATTCCGACAAACATTTAATAATCATAAATTTATGACATTTTAAGAGTGAAACTTTTGTGATATTCAAACTTAATTACTCATAATGTAAATTATTTTTCAAGTTGTTCTACTCAACACCGTTAAGCAATTCATTTTATACGACTCTACTAAATTTTAAGTATAAAAATTAGGGATATTGGAGTTTCCTTTTAAACCTGTTAAGATGCTTTGGTTTGGACAATCAAATTTTTACGTGAAAATTTATTAATTTTTTTTTATAGATTTTGATTCTGTGAAATTTGCAGTTAATTGAAGATTATTTTGAATTAATGATCAGGTTCACAAAGTTCTTTGAAAGAAAATCATTTTTATATTTATAGCTTTAACTTTGACAAAATAATATCTACCATTAAAGCTTCACATAAGACATAAGTATTTTTATATTTTTATTTAATATCCAAAAATAATATCGTCTGTGCAGTAGACATTGGCGCTTCATATGGTAAATTCATAGTAGTGTATAGTGGGTAACTAGGTATAGATGATAATTTCTTTACAATCTTTAAGTTGTAGAATAGTTTTTGTTTTAGAAAATAATTAAAATGGGAGGATAAATTTGAGAAGTTGTTAAGGTATTCGAAGAAGATATACGAAAATCATTCTTGACATACATAAAAATCGATGTCAAACATAAATATATGCGCAATGAAGAACACATGACATGACATGGCATGACATTGGAGTAAATGACTGAAAGTTGCACTTTAATACATCATCATCGTCATCATCTACCATGCACCATCAATCACTATATATACATAGTTTTTATACTCAGAGGTGCAAGCTCCTGCGCTTAACTCGATCGACTACAACTTAATTCGAAACTTTACTTATTTTCTTTTCTAAAACTTGTTGGGGGAGTCGAGGAGGCTTCAGGCACCCATCCGCGATCCTCTGCAGATACGCGAATTTTATCCCCCGGAAGAAGGCGTGCCGCTTCACGTCGCAGGTGCCGCGCTTCTGGCCGAGCCTCCGTTCCGGATCTTTGACCAGTAGGCGTGTTAGAATTTCTGCACGAGAGAAATTACACATCGCGAGAAAATTCGAGAAATTTAAGACGACACAGAATTGTATTAGATGGAAGAAACAAAAGAGGATTACAAGATCAGATTGATCCAAGATTATCCAGGATGGACTTACAAGCCTTGATCCTTTTATAGGGTCTTGGAGAACAACTCCTACGCTAACTTAAGGACTTAATCTATTAGGCATGTAAGCCCCTTCTATAGAAAAACCTCCTTGGACTAGAAGTAGAAATCTGACTTCCTGAAAACCCTTGAAGATATCGATCAACTTGAATTCCTCCCTGAAATCAAATTGGGCCAAGCGCCCACCTGGCGCCCGCCACGCCCGGGCGCGCCCTGGCTGTCCAGTCCGAGTCCCACTCGGACTGGGGCTCCTCCAGGCGCCCCTGCTGTCTTCAAGTCTTCCTCCACGTTCAGACTCCATATCCAAGTGCTCTTCGGTCCAGAAGGGAGCTCGGCCCTCCAAGAATCCGCCACATCCTTCTCGATATCGGAAACCGGTCGACTCCTATTCCTATTAGAAGTAGGAATCCTTCCGACCTTGCACTTCTCGTCCAAGCATCTCTCAAAGTCTCTCTATTACTTCTTTGGATCCAAACAGATTTCCAGTTAAAGAAGGATTCAAGGCATTATTTAACAAATCTCCACCTTGAATTGAATCCTACAATCAGATATCTAACACTCTCTGCCGCCGCCAATCCCTGTTCTGATTTTTCACAGCCTTGTCAGACGCCCTATGACGAAGTTCACGAGTATGTAGACTCGATCTTACATCTTCCAGAGTAATTATGTCTCTTCTGATGATAACAAATTGTACGAAATTTTCGTATGACAGAGGAAGAGACACCAACAGAAATAGGACAGCATCTTCATCCTCAATCTTCACATCTATATTTCGTCCAGTAAATTTCTTGACGTTGACGTTGTGCGATGCCATCTCTACGCCTGACGGAGGATCGATGATGAAGCCTCGCTCTGATACCAATTTGTTAGAATTTCTGCACGAGAGAAATTACGCATCGCGAGAAAACTCGAGAAATTTAAGGCGACGCAAAATTGTACTAGATGGAAGAAACAGAAGAGGATTACAAGATCAGATTGATTCAGGATTGTCCAGGATGGTCTTACAAACCTTGATTACAAGTCCTTTTATAGGATATTGGAGAAACAACTCCTACTCTAACTTAATGACCTAATCCTACTAGGCATGTAAGTCCCTTCTCTAGAAAAATCTCCTTGGACTAGGAGTAGAAATCTGACTTCCTGAAGACCCTTGAAGATCTCGATCAACTTGAATTCCTCCCTGGAATCAAATTGGGCCAGACGCTCACCTGGCGCCCGTCACGCCCGGGCGCGCCCTGGCTGTCCAGTCCGAGTCCCACTCGGACTGGGACTCCTCCAGGCGCCCCTGCTGTCTTCAAGTCTTCCTCCACGTTCAGACTCCATATCCAAGTGCTCTTCGGTCCAGAAGGGAGCTCGGCCCTCCAAGAATCCGCCACATCCTTCTCGATATTGGAAACCGGCCGACTACTATTCCTATTAGAAGTAGGAATCCTTCCGACATTGCACTTCTCGTCCAAGCATCTCTCAAAGTCTCTCTATTACTTCTTTGGATCCAAACAGATTTTCAGTTAAAGTAGGATTCAAGGCATTATTTAACAAATCTCCATCTTGAATTGAATCCTACAATCAGATATCTAACACTCTCTGCCGTCGCCAATCCCTGTTCTGATTTTTCACAGCCTTGTCAGACGCCCTATGATGAAGTTCACGAGTATGTAGACTCGATCTTACTTCTTCCAGAGTAATTATGTCTCTTCTGATGATAACAGATTGTACGAAATTTTCGTAAGACAGAGGAAGAGACACCAACAGAAATAGGGCAGCATCTTCATCCTCAATCTTCACATCTATATTTCGTCCAGTAAATTTCTCGACGTTGACGTTGTGCGATGCCATCTCTACGCCTGACGGAGGATCGATGATGAAGCCTCGCTCTGATACCAATTTGTTAGAATTTCTGCACGAGAGAAATTACGCATCGCGAGAAAACTCGAGAAATTTAAGGCGACGCAGAATTGTACTAGATGGAAGAAACAGAAGAGGGTTACAAGATCAGATTGATCCAGGATTGTCCAGGATGGTCTTACAAGCCTTGATTACAAGTCCTTTTATAGGGCCTTGGAGAAACAACTCCTACTCTAACTTAAGGACCTAATCCTACTAGGCATGTAAACCCATTCTCTAGAAAAACCTCCTTGGATTAGGAGTAGAAATCTGACTTCCTGAAGATCCTTGAAGATATCGACCAACTTGAATTCCTCCCTGGAATCAAATTGGGCCAGGCGCCCACCTGGCGCCCGCCACGCCCGGGCGCGCCCTGGCTGTCCAGTTCGAGTCCCACTCGGACTGGGACTCCTCCAGGCGCCCCTGCTGTCTTCAAGTCTTCCTCCACGTCCAGACTCCATATCCAAGTGCTCTTCGGTCCAAAAGGGAGCTCGGCCCTCCAAGAATCCGCCACATCCTTCTCGATATCGAAAACCGGCCGACTCCTATTACTATTAGAAGTAGGAATCCTTCCGACCTTGCACTTCTTGTCCAAGCATCTCTCAAAGTCTCTCTATTACTTCTTTGGATCCAAACAGATTTCCAGTTAAAGTAGGATTGATCCAGGATTATCCAGGATGGACTTACAAGCCTTGATTACAAGTCCTTTTATAGGGCCTTGGAGAAACAACTCCTACTCTAACTTAAGGACCTAATCCTACTAGGCATGTAAGCCCATTCTCTAGAAAATCCTCCTTGGATTAGGAGTAGAAATCTGACTTCCTGAAGACCCTTGAAGATCTCGACCAACTTGAATTCCTCCCTGGAATCAAATTGGGCCAGACGCCCACCTGGCGCCCGCCACGCCCGGGCGCGCCCTGGCTGTCCAGTCCGAGTCCCACTCGGACTGGGACTCCTCCAGGCGCCCCTGTTGTCTTCAAGTCTTCCTCCACGTCCAGACTCCATATCCAAGTGCTCTTCGGTCCAGAAGGGAGCTCGGCCCTCCAAGAATCCGCCACATCCTTCTCGATATCGGAAACCGGCCGACTCCTATTCCTATTAGAAGTAGGAATCCTTCCGACTTTGCACTTCTCGTCCAAGCATCTCTCAAAGTCTCTCTATTACTTCTTTGGATCCAAACAGATTTCCAGTTAAAGTAGGATTCAAGGCATTATTTAACAAATCTCCACCTTGAATTGAATCATACAATCAGATATCTAACACTCTCTGCCGCCGCCAATCCCTGTTCTGATTTTTCACAGCCTTGCTAGACGCCCTATGACAAAATTCACGAGTATGTAGACTCGATCTTACTTCTTCCAGAGTAATTATGTCTCTTCTGATGATAACAGATTGTACAAAATTTTCGTATGACAGAGGAAGAGACACCAACAGAAATAGGGCAGCATCTTCATCCTCAATCTTCACATCTATATTTCGTCCAGTAAATTTCTCGACGTTGACGTTGTGCGATGCCATCTCTACGCCTGACGGAGGATCGATGATGAAGCCTGCTCTGATACCAATTTGTTAGAATTTCTGCACGAGAGAAATTACGCATCGCGAGAAAACTCGAGAAATTTAAGACGACGCAGAATTGTACTAGATGGAAGAAACAGAAGAGGATTACAAGATCATATTGATCCAGGATTGTCCAGGATGGTCTTACAAGTCTTGATTACAAGTCCTTTTATAGGCGGCCTTGGAGAAATAACTCCTACTCTAACTTAAGGACCTAATCCTACTAGGCATGTAAGTCCCTTCTCTAGAAAAACCTTCTTGGACTAGTAGTAGAAATCTGACTTCCTGAAGATCCTTGAAGATCTCGATCAACTTGAATTCCTTCCTGGAATCAAATTGGGCCAGGCGCCCATCTGGCGTCCGTCACGCCCGGGCGCGCCCTGGCTGTCCAGTCCCAGTCCCACTCGGACTGGGACTCCTCTAGGCGCTCCTGCTGTCTTCAAGTCTTCCTCCACGACCAGACTCCATATCCAAGTGCTCTTCGGTCCAGAAGGGAGCTCGGCCCTCCAAGAATCCGCCACATCCTTTTCGATATCGGAAACCGGCCGACTCCTATTCCTATTAGAAGTAGGAATCCTTCCGACCTTGCACTTCTCGTCCAACCATCTCTCAAAGTCTCTCTATTACTTCTTTGGATCCAAACAGATTTCCAGTTAAAGTAGGATTCAAGGCATTATTTAACAAATCTCCACCTTGAATTGAATCATACAATCAGATATCTAACACTCTCTGCCGTCGCCAATCCCTGTTCTGATTTTTCACAGCCTTGTCAGACGCCTTATGACGAAGTTCACGAGTATGTAGACTCGATCTTACTTCTTCCAGAGTAATTATGTCTCTTCTGATGATAACAAATTGTACGAAATTTTCGTATGACATAGGAAGAGACACCAACAGAAATAGGGCAACATCTTCATCCTCAATCTTCACATCTATATTTCGTCCAGTAAATTTCTTGTCGTTGACGTTGTGCGATGCCATCTCTACGCCTGACGGAGGATCGATGATGAAGCCTCGCTCTGATACCAATTTGTTAGAATTTCTGCACGAGAGAAATTACGCATCGCGAGAAAACTCGAGAAATTTAAGGCGACGCAGAATTGTACTAGATGGAAGAAACAGAAGAGGATTACAAGATCAGATTGATCCAGGATTGTCCAGGATGGTCTTACAAGCCTTGATTACAAGTCCTTTTATAGGGCCTTGGAGAAACAACTCCTACTCTAACTTAAGGACCTAATCCTACTAGGCATGTAAACAACCCATTCTCTAGAAAAACCTCCTTGGACTAGGAGTAGAAATCTGACTTCCTGAAGACCCTTGAAGATCTCGATCAACTTGAATTCCTCCCTGGAATCAAATTGGGCCAGGCGCCCACCTGGCGCCCGTCACGCCCGGGCGCGCCCTGGCTGTCCAGTCCGAGTCCCACTCGGACTGGGACTCCTCCAGACGCCCCTGCTGTTTTCAAGTCTTCCTCCACGTCCAGACTCCATATCCAAGTGCTCTTCGGTCCAGAAGGGAGCTCGGCCCTTCAAGAATCCGTCACATCCTTCTCGATATCGGAAACCGGCCGACTCCTATTCCTATTAGAAGTAGGAATCCTTCCGACCTTGCACTTCTCGTCCAAGCATCTCTCAAAGTCTCTCTATTACTTCTTTGGATCCAAACAGATTTCCAGTTAAAGTAGGATTCAAGGCATTATTTAACAAATCTCCATCTTGAATTGAATCATACAATCAGATATCTAACACTCTCTGCCGCCGCCAATCCCTGTTCTGATTTTTCACAGCCTTGCTAGACTCCCTATGACGAAGTTCACGAGTATGTAGACTCGATCTTACTTCTTCCAGAGTAATTATGTCTCTTCTGATGATAACAGATTGTACGAAATTTTCGTATGACAGAGGAAGAGACATCAACAGAAATAGGGCAGCATCTTCATCCTCAATCTTCACATCTATATTTCGTCCAGTAAATTTCTCGATGTTGACGTTGTGCGATGCCATCTCTACGCCTGACGGAGGATCGATGATGAAGCCTCGCTCTGATACCAATTTGTTAGAATTTCTGCACGAGAGAAATTACGCATCGCGAGAAAACTCGTGAAATTTAAGGCGACGCAGAATTGTACTAGATGGAAGAAACAGAAGAGGATTACAAGATCAGATTGATCCAGGATTGTCCAGGATGGTTTTACAAGCCTTGATTACAAGTCCTTTTATAGGGCATTGGAGAAACAACTCCTACTCTAACTTAAGGACCTAATCCTACTAGGCATGTAAACTCATTCTCTAGAAAAACCTCCTTGGATTAGGAGTAGAAATATGACTTCCTGAAGACCCTTGAAGATCTCGACCAACTTGAATTCCTCCCTGGAATCAAATTGGGCCAGGCGCCCACCTGACGCCCGCCACGCCCGGGCGCGCCCTGGCTGTCCAGTCCGAGTCCCACTCGGACTGGGACTCCTCCAGGCGCCCCTGCTGTCTTCAAGTCTTCCTCCACGTCCAGACTCCATATCCAAGTGCTCTTCGGTCCAGAAGGGAGCTCGGCCCTCCAAGAATCCGCCACATCCTTCTCGATATCGGAAACCGGCCGACTCCTATTCCTATTAGAAGTAGGAATCCTTCCGACCTTGCACTTCTTGTCCAAGCATCTCTCAAAGTCTCTCTATTACTTCTTTGGATCCAAACAGATTTCCAGTTAAAGTAGGATTCAAGGCATAGATGGAAGAAACAGAAGATGATTACAAGATCAGATTGATCCAGGATTATCTAGGATGGACTTACAAGCCTTGATTACAAGTCCTTTTATAGGGCCTTGGAGAAACAACTCCTACTCTAACTTAAGGACCTAATCCTACTAGGCATGTAAGCCCCTTCTCTAGAAAAACCTCCTTGGACTAAGAGTAGAAATCTGACTTCCTGAAGACCCTTCAAGATCTCGACCAACTTGAATTCCTCCCTGGAATCAAATTGGGCCAGGCGCCCACCTGGCGCTCGCCACGCCCGAGCGCGCCCTGGCTGTCCAGTCCGAGTCCCACTCGGACTGGGACTCCTCCAGGCGCCCCTGCTGTCTTCAAGTCTTCCTCCACGTCTAGACTCCATATCCAAGTGCTCTTCGGTCCAGAAGGGAGCTCGGCCCTCCAAGAATTCGCCACATCCTTCTCGATATCGAAAATCGGCCGACTCCTATTCCTATTAGAAGTAGGAATCCTTCCGACCTTGCACTTCTCGTCCAAGCATCTCTTAAAGTCTCTCTATTACTTTTTTGGATCCAAACAAATTTCCAGTTAAAGTAGAATTCAAGGCATTATTTAACAAATCTCCACCTTGAATTGAATCATACAATCAGATATCTAACACTCTCTACCGCCGCCAATCCCTGTTCTGATTTTTCACAGCCTTGCTAGACGCCCTATGACGAAATTCACGAGTATGTAGACTCGATCTTACTTCTTCCAGAGTAATTATGTCTCTTCTGATGATAACAGATTGTACGAAATTTTCGTATGACAGAGGAAGAGACACCAACAGAAATAGGGCAGCATCTTCATCCTCAATCTTCACATCTATATTTCGTCCAGTAAATTTCTCGACGTTGACGTTGTGCGATGTCATCTCTATGCCTGACGGAGGATCGATGATGAAGCCTCGCTCTGATACCAATTTGTTAGAATTTCTGCACGAGAGAAATTACGCATCGCGAGAAAACTCGAGAAATTTAAGGCGACGCAGAATTGTACTAGATGGAAGAAACAAAAGAGGATTACAAGATCAGATTGATCCAGGATTGTCCAGAATGGTCTTACAAGCCTTGATTACAAGTTCTTTTATAGGGCCTTGGAGAAACAACTCCTACTCTAACTTAAGGACCTAATCCTACTAGGCATGTAAGTCCCTTCTCTAGAAAAACCTCCTTGGAGTAGGAGTAGAAATCTGACTTTCTGAAGACCCTTGAAGATCTCGACCAAGTTGAATTTCTCCCTGGAATCAAATTGGGTCAGGCGCCCACCTGACGCCCACCACGCCCAGGCGCGCCCTGGCTGTCTTCAAGTCTTCCTCCATGTCCAGACTCCATATCTAAGTGCTCTTCGGTCCAGAAGGGAGCTCGACCCTCCAAGAATCTGTCACATCCTTCTCGATATCGGAAACCGACCGACTCCTATTCCTATTAGAAGTAAGAATCCTTCCGACCTCGCACTTCTCGTCCAAGCATCTCTCAAAGTCTCTCTATTACTTCTTTGGATCCAAACAGATTTCCAATTAAAATATGATTCAAGACATTATTTAACAAGGCGCCTCAGCAAATCCCGAGCTGCAGGGCTCACGGCGAGCGTTTGCGGAAATTTGAGCGGTTGCCTCCCCAGCCCCATGCACGTGCACGTCGTCGGCCGGTCGACGTCGTGCGGCGGCGGCGTTCCGAACAGAAGCTCGTACCAGAATACCCCGAACGAGTACAAGTCAGCGACGTTGTCGTGCTCTTGGCCCTTGAACACCTCCGGAGGGATGCGGACGGCTCGAATTCGTCCTTCCTGGCTCTCTCGCCGGCGTTCTTCCGTGTCACGCTGCTGCTGCTGCTGTCTGAAGAAGCGAGCATGATCGAAACCCGAGAGCATGATGTGCCCGTCCGCCTTGATCAAGACGTTCTCCGGTCTGAGGTCTCTGTGGACGATGCCGCACATGTGTAGGTACTCCAGGGCAAGCAGCACTTCCACTGCGTAAAACCTGGCGGCCTCTTCTCTGAGAGGCCTACACCGCAACAGGGCTCGCAGGTCACCGCCGGGGCAGAAGTCCATCACCAAGAACAAGTAGTCCTCGGATTCGATGTCGGCGTGAACGGATGGAAGAAAGGGGTGGTGGAGGGAGTTGAGCACGTTCCTCTCCGTCTCGATCAACGCCCGGGACATCCGGCAGAGCATCAACATGCCCTTGTGCATCGTCTTGATGGCGTACAGGGTCCGGACCTTCTTCTTATCGTTCAGCTCCGCCAGGTAGGTGTCGCCGTTCTTGCCCTGGCGCAGCATCCTTAGCATCTTGCGACGGAGGTAGTGCTGCATCAGGAGACCGGCGCCGTCCTGTTGGTTCCGGGCGCTCCACATGATCACTTCCATGCCGCTGTCGTCGCTGTAGGTACTGGTACTGATCTTTCGGGAGGAAACGGCGTCGTCGACGTCGTCGATGCTGAAGCTACTGGAGCGGGCGGTATGGAAGGTAACATCGCTGACGTCTTCTTCGTCGTCGTGGTGGAGATCGTGGCGCAGTATGGTGCTCATGGTGGATGGAACGGGGGGATGGTGCAGTGCAGTGCAGGCAGAGATGGGGAGAGATGTTGGAGAGAAGAGAGGCGTGTTTTGCTTTGCAGTTGCAAAATAGAATTAGATTTTGGAAGGCGACGTATTTATAGGGAGTTGGGTCCTTCCTCCTTCGTCCCACTCCTGGTCGAAGCCGGAACTCGGAACCGCAACCCAATAGAAAAGTTCCGTTACACTTATCATATATAAAATATCTTATAATAAAAAAATGTTATATTAGGTAATGATAATTATATCTACAAGCCTAAAGAAGTAAACTAATATTATATTATATTATAAAACTAATTTGATTAGAAAAGTAGGATCTCTTTTATATTAGAGGAATAAATATATTAATTATTTTTTAAAAATGTTATTAGGCAATGCCTAAGGATAAATAATATAACTTGGTGATATTTAACTATAGGGAATAATGTGAATAATTACTTTTGTTTGAATTACGTAACTAAATGAAAGAAAAAAATAAAATTAATTTATATTTCTATTTAAACAATTATACTTCTTACATGTGCATTAATTGAATTAGTTTAAAAGGTTGAAGTTGAAATTTTATGCAAGTAAAAATTTTCCCACATTTTCATCTCAAATTGAGGTTGAAAAAAATCAATGTTGGGAAAAAATGTTACCAAACGGTATAAGTTGATTACTTTCATTTTCTTTATTATACGGTGCTTCTTTCTCGTCCTTTCTTTTATCCTTTCACCCAAATCAAGAGACATCATGACTAATTAAACTGATCGTTAATTGATTAGCTCAATATGAATTATTAAGAAGCGGAGAATGGGAGCCGTGCAGAGGAAGGATCGAGGCTTCGATAAAAAACACATGCTTTCAAAAACACTTATCAATTGGGTAATATAAATGTAGTTTTTTTTAAAATAAAATAAAATAAAGTGCTCCAAATATATTAAAAATAAAACACATGCTTTCAAAAACACTTATCAATTGGGTAATATAAATGTAGTTTTTTCAAAAAAATAAAATAAAATAAAGTGCTCCGAATATATTAAAAATAAAAGTTGTCCATGGACAATAATCTTAACAACTTGAGTTACATGCTTTCGTCAAGTCGATTATCTTTGGCTTCTTCATCAAAAGATATTACAGTTTTGTTACTTGACTTTTTTTTTTAATGATCGTAAGGTTTACTTATGGACTGCTTTAAAATCATGCTAGAACCAGTGACGAACTCTTGTTACTTTTGTCAAATGACTAGACATTTAGGTTCTGCTTGGCTGCAATGGTGATATTTTGGGTGTGAGATCATATTGATCCAATTGGATTCTAGTTAAGAACAATGTGTTCATGAGCCCTCAGGAATATAAATCTTCTTATTTTTTTTAATTATTATGCAGGATAGACTCAATAGATAAATACACTGATTAGGATTAGTCTTCAACCGTTATGCCCTCTCGTCAACTCTTGGAACATCTAACTCCTATCAAAGCGGACGTAGATGCCATCTACTCATCGTGGGAAGTATGGAAAGATAATTTGAGTTGGTAATATTTGTATCCGTTCAAATGATGGTGAGCTAATCTTTTCTACTGATAGTAAACCTAAAAAAATATTGAACAATTGACATTTCTCTTGGCCCGAGAGATTGAATAATGAAAGCCGTTAGGAGCAGTCACATTTTCGCACTGAAGTGCTCACGGCTCAATCTGTCACATCTCGACTCAACTCAAAAAAGATATATTTGGTATGAAAAGTGGGGATCCTCGATGATGTTCGTCCACAAAACGAGCCCTTAGATAGCTCCACAATTGAAATTGGTTTCACTTAATTTCGTCAAATATTCTCGTGTGTAGAATCAAATCACACTAAATATGGTCGAACTAGATTACACGACCACATGGTAGTATGAAGCTGTGTTATTTTTTATTTTCATCTTTTTTTTCTTTTTTAATTTGACAGTTTCTTTTTTTCTTTCTTTTTAATATTTTTTTCTTTTATCATTTTCTTCTTTCCTTTCTTGTATTAAATATTTTATTTATTAACTATAAAATATTTATTATAAAGATTAATATAATATTATTTATTACTTATTATTTTTATTAACAATTTAATATTTTGTTAAATATAATTTAGTAGAAATATAATTTATTATTTTTAAATTCTATATTTTTGTCAAAATATTTTTGTAAAAAATTTAATGTATAATTTTTTAGTAATTAATAAAATTATATTTTATAATTATAATACCTATTTTTTATTTAAACATCTGTCAATTCAGTTTTTTTTACATAAAACTCGGAAGAATGATGACGTGAGCTACGTTAACAATCAAAATCAAGTTAGAATTAATGACGATAAGAGGAACACAAAGTGGTGGAATCAATGACAGTAAAAGGAAGGCAAATGGAAGTCCAAATCGCCTCCTTTCTTTTTTTTTTATAAAAAAAATATGTGACATTACTTTTTCTTCTCATTCTTTTCTTCTTTTACTTTTTTTAAATCTTTCTTCCTCACAGTTAATAATTTTATAAATGATACATTTCAATATTTTATTAATTAAATATTTAATACTTATTTATAACATATAATATATTTGTTATGAAAAGTTAATTTGGTATTACTTAGTATCAAATTAGTACCATCTCATCATTATATATAGTTCTTTTCAAATACATAAAATATTAATCAAGAATTGTAATTTCACTTGTCAAAAATTGTATCTCATCTGAACAAGTGATGTTATAACATAAAGTACATTTGTTTTACAACTCTTGGTGTATATAAATATTTGGATAAATTGCATAAAAAAGTCTTAACTTTTGATTTATTCTCAAATCTAGCTCGAACTTTTATTTTTTACGTAAAAAGTCACGAACTTTAATTTTATTCTCAAATCTAGCCTAAACTTATATTTTTGTATAAAAAGTCATGAACTTTAATTTAAGTCTCAAATTTAACCTAAAATTTTATTTTAAAAATTAGTTATAAATGTAGCCTATTATTGTATTATTACTAAAAATAATAATTCAATGATCATTACATAGACAAGTCATAAAAAAATAAAAGAGTAAAAATTAAAACATTTTTTACAACTTTGATAGTAAGTTAGTTTAAATTTTTAACCTATTTTATAATTAGATTATTTTTTAGTTGCTTTAAAGTATCTAATACAGTAGGTTAAAAATTTAAACTCACTTACTATTAAAGTTGTCAAAAATATTTTAATTTTTAATCTTTTATTTTTTATGACTTGTCCATGTAATGATCACTGAATTATTATTTTTAATAATAATACAATAATAGGCTACATTTACAACTAATTTTAAATTTTTAAAAATAAAACTTTAGGTTAGATTTGAAATTTAAATTAAAGTTCATGACTTTTTATGAAAAAAATATAAGTTTAGGTTAGATTTGAGAACAAAATCAAAGTTCGTAATTTTTTATACAAAAAATAAAAGTTCGAGTTAGATTCCAGAATAAATCCAAAGTTCGAGCCACTTTTTTGTGTGATTTACGTGTCTTTATTGATTTTTTGCTTTTCTTTTGAAGCTCACGGGAAACTCTGTTACTGACCACATGCAGATGACACTTTATTTAAAAAAAACTCCACATTGTGTCATGGCACTGGCCACACCATATAATCTAGGGGCGTACACCGGGTCGGGTCGACCCGGTGAACTTGTAAATTCGACCCGACCTTGGGTCGGGTCGGGTTCGGGTTGGAATTTTCCAACCCGAGTTGACTCGACCCGACCTGACGACCCGGTTTTTTTCTTTTTTTTTTTTAATTTTTTAATTATTTTTTAGTTAAATGTATAGTTTTATATTATTTAAAATCTAAAAAAATATGAAATAAATTAGTTTAAATGTAGAAAAGTATGTAGATATTTAAAAAATTATTTTTGGTATTTAAAAATACTTTATTTTGTATTAAAAAATAAAATAATGAATACTTTTTATATTAAAAAAATAAACGAAAAATAAAAAAAAAGAAAAAGGGTGGCCCGACCCGACCCGACCCGGCCCGGTCCGGATCGGGTCGGTTCGGGTTGCAGCCCAAAAAGGGCAGAGACCCGACCCGACCCGACCCGGCCAACTTTGGCCGGGTCGGGTCGGATTTGTTCACGGGTCGGATCAAACCCGACCCGTGAACACCCCTATATAATCCCACTCAAAAAGAACTAGAAGCTAAAACAGAAACTTTTATTAAATGAATTGAGGAAGGAAACAAAAAGAAAAGAAAAGATAGTCGAACAACTCAAAACAAAACCACATCCGAACTCCATATCCATTATGATCATAATCAATGTTGGGGTTTTTGAAGGCAGAATGATTCCTTCAGGGTACCATTTGGAGGCGCATGAGAAAAAAAGTGACTATACTTTCATTGCAACTAAAAAAAATTACAATAGGTGAAGCGGAAAGTACTTTCTCATGACTTAAATAAATTTTCGAGTTTGAATTTATGTGAATATAAAATATTTCTATTAGTATGTGATTCAGACGGATCTAATCGAATTAATTGAACTCGATGATGGACTAATTTTTAATTTATTTATAATGCTTCTTTTAGCGTAGCATAAATTGAGTCGATAAAAAATATAAGAATTTACCAAAATATATACGTCTGACAACAAACTAAAAGCATTAATTAATTATATGATGGTAAAAGAAGTAGTGGTGATTTTATTTCAGAAAGAAGAAATTTATGTGCTTTAACATGCATGCCATATAATTTTCTAGAATCTCATATAAGCTCGTAATATTGTAGACTCGGATCATTTTTGTTTTGACGAGTTCTTTTAAAAAGTTTATAACCATATATCCTTCTTGGAAAATCTAATGTTATTTTAAAAAGGATGGTATTTTTTTTCCTTTATATTTGTACTGTAAATTGTATAAAGATTTATATATATATATATATATATATATATATATATATAAGAGTAGTTAAATACACGAGGTTGATAATACCCTAATTTACAATAAATATGAAAAGTTGTCTTTTTTAATACAATTTTTGCTCTGGATATCATGAAATTCGCTAATTTGGTTCCTGGTCATTTCCTTTTTGTTTTACAGGAAATGGTGTCATATTTTATACCTCTATTTTTAACATGATTAAATTAAAGCGGAGGTTGCATTATCTCACATTCTAATTTTATTAATTCAAACGATAATGTTAACTAATATTTTTAAGTAATAAAGAATTATATTTGAGCGAGTCAGTGGACGTGAACAAGTGGCTTCGTTTTCTATTTCCTTCCCAGTAAATGATTTCCCAATGTAAGAAAGAAAAATATTTTTATTGATCATCAAGTTGCTCTTTATGAGCATGCCCAAGCTTTTTTTTTTGTTCTGATCATGATTGTACATGTATTTGCTTTGATACTTCCAAGAACTTGAATTATGGCCCAAACCTATCTTTCAGTGTTCATGATTTATTAATTTTTTCAAGATAATTTTCATGGGACCAACAAATTTTGCAGATGTGATCATTGCCTGTAAGTTTTATTTTTCAAAATGATACCGCTGCTTTCATGGGATAAAACAAAATTTTGCAGATGTTAAAGATAACAAAAACTTGGGATTGTCCAACTTCACATGAACAGTACATTGCAAGGGCAATAATTTGTAGGGTGGTTTGTACTTTATCTAATTAACACTATTTGAGATTCTACAGACAGGAAAAGGGAGGAGAGGGAGTGCAAAAGAAACTTTGGACCCCTGCTGCTTTATTCTGCTTGCCACCCATGCTGATGCCTGAAATGAGTAAGCACATGAGCCCCTGCTGACAAAGGATTCATCATGATCCCAACCAGCTCGGACTGATGTAGAATTTAGGGTTTACAACTTAGAATTTAGTAATAACTTATTCCAAAGATTAAAAAAAAAATTGAGCATCTACTGAAACCTTTTTGTTCTTGTTGTTATTAGTAGGCCAATGATGATAACAGGAAAAGAGGGTTTTAATTGTTTATCATAAACCCACCACTCTGCTAAATTTAGAAGTTTAGATTCAAAAGATAATGCAACTGCTCAGTGATTACATGCAGAATGATGCCTGAAAGTAATCAAGCCACGAATCCTGAGTCATTTCTGTTTCCAAAACAAAACTTATAAAGTTTTTTTTTTAAAAAAATAATAAAATTGTTATAAAGAGCTTATGAGATGAAATAAAGAAAAATAAACTAGGAAATAAAAAAATGAGTTGTAGCTTCACCAATAAAAAAGATAATACTCCCATCACTCCTTGAGCACTCCAACTTCGTCCTCCTCCCCCCTATTGAGTACTGACACAGCAAAGACATTGGCAACATAAAAAAAGAAAGCTAACACTGCAGGGCGCAGAGGCATGCACTCATGATTTGTTGGAGCACAGCCGAGTTGTAGTTCTCGTCAGGCCTGTCTGCATCCTCCAATGGCGGAAACAGGCAGCGGCAAGAGAAGCATCCAGATTCAGAAGCACGCCAAGCCGCGGGATGAAGACACGCAGGCGCAGCAGCGTCACCAGCAGGAAGCAGAGAGCCCGTCCTCGAGAAGAGCCCTGAGGGGTCTACTCAGCTGTAGTCACCACCGCCGTGGAGGAGAAGGCAACGGGAAGAAGTGCAAGAAGATCGGATGCTCCGGCTCCATCTGCAAGCTTCGAGACATGCAGAGGCCCGAGCCGGCTCCGCCCGCGCCCTGCAAGAGGACTCCGATCAGCGGCGGCACTGCCACAGCCGGGAGGTCCAAGAAGAAGCCTCCTCTGGGGGAGCTCAACGGCGTCGTCTCCAATTCCTTCTCCTCGCACTCGACCATCTCCGTCCAAGCCTCCTCCTCCTCTTCCTCTCTCGGCGGGTCGTTCAGGGGAATGCATCTGAGGAGGTTCTCGAGTTGCTACGAGTGCCACACTGCAGTAGATCCCATCAATGGCGTGTCGAGGGAGCCTTCTCTGAGAGCTACCGTCTGCCCCTGCCCTGAATGCGGAGAGATCTTTGTGAAAGCCGAGAGCTTGGAGATCCACCAGGCAGTCAGGCATGCAGGTGACGATGACTTACTTGGATCAAGATATCGTTCAGCTCTTGCATGTTATAACTTCTATTCTGTTTTGGATTCTTATACCTTCTCTGTTTCCATTTCATCTTCCTGATTTCAGTGTCAGAATTGGGTCCTGAAGACACGAGCAGGAACATAGTGG
The DNA here is from genome assembly GCA_030549335.1 of Pontederia crassipes. Classification (NCBI taxonomy): domain Eukaryota; kingdom Viridiplantae; phylum Streptophyta; class Magnoliopsida; order Commelinales; family Pontederiaceae; genus Pontederia; species Pontederia crassipes. The sequence goes on from CM060190.1 coordinate 48,427,120, forward strand.
AGATCATATTCCAGTCGAGTTGGCTCAAGAAGAGGACGCCCGCGTGCAGAATTGACAGGATCCTGAAGGTCCACAACACCCAGAAGACGATCGCACGGTTCGAGGACTACCGCGACGCCGTGAGGAGCAAGGCCGGGAAGCTCGCGAAGAAGCACCCCAGGTGCACCGCCGACGGCAACGAGCTCCTCAGGTTCCACTGCACCACGTTCGTGTGCTCCTTCGGCGCGAACGGGGCCCGGAGCCTCTGCAGCTCGATCCTGCAGTGCAACCTGTGCAGCATCATCCGGGACGGGTTCAAGACCGACGCGCAGGGGAGGATCCGGACGTTGGCCACGAGCGGCCGGGCGCACGACGCCGCCCAGGTCGCGTCGGAGAACGAGAGGAGCGCGATGTTGGTGTGCAGGGTCATAGCGGGCAGGGTGAAGAGGAGCCAGGACGCCCTGGAGGAGTACGACTCCGTGGCCGGCACCGCAGGAGCCTACTCCAACCAGGACGAGCTGTTCGTGTTCAGCTCCAAAGCCATTCTCCCGTGCTTTGTGGTGATCTACAGAGGATGACGCCTGTAAATTTTGTCTTCTGTTGCCTTTAAATTCCTGCATTCTCGGAGTTGCCTTGCCACTTCTCTGCTTTCGGCAATCAGATGTACCACTTCCGAAAACAACGTCAAATCAGTTTCAGAGCCCGGAGACTGGATTTGATGCAAGGCTTTTGTTTCAATCTCCGCGTTCCTTTTCGACCATCCCTGTTATCCACAAGGTTTACTAAAGAAACGAACTCAATTCCATTGATGAGTGATGATTAAACTATTATTATATTCCTTCTACATAAGAAAAGTTCTCGGGAGGTCGACACTGAAACTAACATTTTTATCACTCGAGATAAACACTGTTTATCTATGAGCTCAAAATAAGAATCAAAGGATGTTAAGGAGTTGCATTATTTGCATGCACTGATTGCCTCCTCATCAGTTCCAAACAAAAGTCTAAGATTAAACTGCCAAAATTGTTGCATCTCTCCAATGTTTGGTTCTGAAGTAAAGATTTACTGCCTCAGATTGTGACCAAATGATTATAGAACCACATGGGAATGCCACCAGATGTTGGCTTTGAAGCTGAAACCTTATGGTACATGTCGATCGACTCGATCAATCAAGATTAGGATGACCTGAGTGATCATTTCTCACTTATGCTATTAGGTTCAAGACAATAAATATAGTAGAGAAAAAGAAGGTGGAGGGCAGGATCAATCCGCATAGTAGGCACAGCACTTGTGTGTGCTATAGAAATAGGCTCCTTGCGCTGTTAAGAATATGTAGACAGCTCCATTAACTATTGTCCTATCACTTTGTCGCCATTGCCAAGTAAACAGTGATGGTTAAATTCAAATCAATGTCGCAGATAAAAAAATACTTTTTGTATTATGTGCTGGTGAAACCTACACGTCTGTTTTGTATTGCCCTTGTGTTGGATCCTTTAGATTCTTCTCTTTCTCTCTCTCTCCCCCTCTCCCTCTCTTCCAAAAGGAATTACCGTCGATTCTGGCTTGTTTTGTAATGGATGTTTGTAGTAAACTCTTGTGCTGTTTTATGATCATAAACACCGCAGAATACGCTTAAATCAGCTGCACGAAAGATTAAGCCTGAGACAAGTTCCTGGATTTTGATGTAAACTGAAAGATGCTTTGACTTTGATGTTCCCTAGAAAAAAACAATTAAGTTAAGAGCCACAAATTAATTAAGAGGACAAAAACGCAGTAGGATTTTGGTGGATCACTGTGAAAGCAAAATCTAGCAAACACAAAGAAGCTACAAGCCTACAGGCCAGCTTATATTATTGGTTTAAACCATAAACATTGAGATATACACAGGCAGGTGAGGAGTTCTTTAGGGCACTGGAGATCGAATGTCACACACTGGAAGCCATTAATGCGTGAACGCAGGAAAATCATGGTGACAGATGGATGGAGTAAATTTTTTTGGTGAGCATGAGATTATTCGAAGTGATCATATAAAGATCTAAATTTCGTCCCGAGTTACTTGTTTGACTACGAACGGAAATATAATTGTATAAAAATCTAAATTTACTATCATGCAACTAACTTGTGTTACCCTAAATTATATATCTAACTACTATAAGTGAAAGTTTTAACGCAAACCATAATTTTGGTGGTTATATATTTAAACTTTGGATGACATGAAATTTACATTGACCATTTAAATTTTGAATAACACGAAATTACATGCCTCGAGCAAAAGATGCTTTAGATGCAGCATGGTTCGAAGCTTGTGTGCTGTCCAAGGGAAAGCCAAAACAGTTTTGGATCCGTGATGGAACAATAATGCCATAAGCAGCTTGTCGCCTCCATACATTTGTGTCTCACGGTAGGAACTGTAATATGCTGATGAAGTTCCAATGATGATTAGTGAGACATGTATGTAAATTATTTCAAAGCAACAATGTTAATTATAATGGTGTTTTTGCGTTGATCATATGATTTATTTTCAATGAGTGTGAAGTTAGTTTTGTTGATGATTAATTACCTCTCTTCTTTCACGGAACACATTTTGTAAGATATATAAATGCATATATATATGTCACGGCAGATTAGCCGTCTGTTTGGATTGAAGGATATAAAAGGGTGGGATGGAATACGAAGGAATGAAATTAGTTATTATATTTTTTATTTAAACCAAATTAATTTTTTTCCTTTTTCTATTACCAAATTAAATCACCTCTCTCTCTATCTTCTCTCTCACCTCTCTCTCTCACATTCATTGATATATATCATCATATATTATCTTTTTTTTAATATGAATACATATTTATTTATAATTTTTTATCAAATAAAACTTTTTAGTAAATATAAAATCTTATTCAAAATTAACATAAATATGTTATTTAAAAATAATTTAATATTAATATAATATATTCAATCGGGTTGGGATGTAAAATCCGGATTCGGTCCCGACTCAACTCGATCGGGTGTCAAAAAAATGAGACTCGATCTTGACTCAATTATTCATCGGGTCGAAAAAAATTTGGAAAATCCTAATCGATGCGAGCGAGGACGACCAAGTCATCCGGTTCATGCACAGCTCCAATTAACGATTATAAATACTTTAAATATATAATGAAGGATAAAAATGACTTTTATACAAATAAAACCTTTATTATCCCACCCCATATCTTATATAATTTATTATCTAAACATAGATTTTCTAATGACACACCACGCCACCCCACTCCATCACTCACCACACCACCCCATCTCATCCATCCATTAATTATTTGCTGAGCCGATTGAGTGCATGTGTCACGGCGTGACACGAAGCGTGAAGCCTCGCGGCACCAGTGCCGCTCAACTTATAGCCCTAGGTCGCTTAGCGCCGAAAACATGGAACACATGCAGCCGCCCCGCACTGCGTAATATTGCGGAGTACCAAGTTATCCGTCCTTAGGGCATTTATCTTATAAGACCGTCCTTATGAATGGCCAAGTAGGTGACGTTCTCGTAGGGTACGTCTTTTGCATCTTCAATATGCAAGTGGTATCAGAGCAGTTCTTCCTGCTCGGATTACCCAGCGACGATGACTCGCTTGTGTCATCGCAACGTGCCCTGGCGTAGGAAATGTGCTTCCGCTCAAGTACTCCATCACGCCCAGACGCACTGGTACCATGGTCTTTGATCGTGGACGCCAACGAGGAATGCATGGCAAGCCTCCTCGCCGCACGCCTAGACGTGCCCCGCAGCATGTTCCTCATACATCCGTGTCGTGTCAAGGAACGTCCGTCATGCATCATGATGGCGGATTGATCGCCCCGCCTAACCGAGACGGTCATGCGTCGCTCACTCGAGCAGATCAACCACCCCAGGTATACAATCGGGAATCATGAAGTGTCGCGCTGCGTCAAAGAGTGGTCATATGCTCCGCATGATGGTCTTGCGCTGCTCATATCATGAGATCGCTTACACGAGCGTCATGTAACTCAGAGGACCCGTGTCACATTCAGGGACTGTCGGTCATGCACTATCATGGCGACCTGGCGCTGCTCGGTATTTCGTGACGTCGCATCGCATGCCCAGTCATGCAACGTGAAGTGCACAACCGCTTCACGGGAGAAGTTGGCTTAAAGACAAATATCAAGGTTCATGGTCCCTTTTCGACCAAAGAATATCATCCTTTCGGCCAAGGAACATCAATCATAAGCATCTTGTCGTGTCGCAGCATCGCCTGCCACGCCACGATGACTTTCAGGAATGGAGCAAAATGTTGATTACTTGCAAACACTCGCGGACGAGTTGTCAGCCTTGCATGCCTCGTCAAGTGTCGCCCCGCAAGCAGCGCGATGTCATCCATCAAGGAGTGGGACGAACCTGATACATGCCAACGCAAATTGACGTCTCAACTCAGCGACCAATTTGACAAATGGTCTGAGAGTCGAGCATAGGAGAACCTTGGCATGCTGCTGTCAAGCGTTCTGCCGCCAACCGAAAGAAGGAGTGCCCTTTCCTTTCGGACATCGCCTCGAGTAATCGAAGCGGCCTCCAAGGATCGCAATGCGAAGGTTTTGAAGGACACATTGGCGATGTCGTCCCTTCGAATGGAGATGGAGGTAATGTTGGGAGCTCATGCCACGAGTTTTCCAATCACAGTCCGCTTATTTAAGCTGAGCGTCTTCACAAGCATCCACGTGAATCAGTGAAGGCCCGGAACGGCTACTCTTTCGCAAGGGTCGAGCCGTCCGGTGGACGAGTATGTCAAAGGTATATGATCTAGGATGACAAGCACAGTGGCATTACTTCGTCCAAGGTGAGGACGGACGAGCATCTAAGGTGCATCCTCTTCGTGAACGAGCACAACGATCTCGCCCCATCCATACCCCAAAGGGATTGTCAAAGCTTCAAAGGAGGTCCCAGGATCGGAAGAAGGCATATCCCAAGAACCCTGCAAGATGTGGCAAACTCAGGATGGCGTTGCCATCGCGACAATGTAGAATGTGACAAACATGCATCCCAAACATGGGATAGAAGAAGTGGCAGTTCATCAATTATGCATGTCCTGACAAGTTGGGACTGGAGGTCAAGATCGCATTATTCAGCATCGGCTAGATGTGCATGTTGAAGGAGGAAGTGAAGGGAATCACCGAGCTCCAGGAGGATGAAGACTCAGTGTTGGTGCTCTTCAAGTAGAGGGGTTAGAAGCTTTAGACTAGGAAGGAGTTGGAACGACCGGATCGTCCAACCTCCGCTCACTAGTCAACGCTGCCAAGTCAATCGGGACAAGTGCCATACCACCAAAGCCCTTGGGCAAGGGCAATGGTGAGGAAGAGGAGCTCAAGTCGCAAGGAGGAAGCTACTTATGCCGAAGACAAAGATCGCCTATCTAAGCAGGAGAAGCGAGTCGAACCACATACACATGTGGGGAGACCCTCATCGTCGCTCACTATAGCGACTGGTAGTGGACAAGGTGCGGAATGTTATACCAAAGAACCTTACTCCACCTCAAACCGTCGAGATATCTCTTGTCCACCAAGGGTAAGGTGCAGCTGTTCTCAACGCTCGGCGGATGAAGGACTCAACGTTGCAGTCATCTGCAACTTGGAGATAGCGAGTTAAACCACAAGGGAACGTGGGGAGACTCTCGTCGCCCACTATGGCGACTTGGATGGACAAGACATGGAATTGTCATATCAAAGAACCTTGTTCCGCCTCAAGACTGCCGAAACATCAGGTGATCGCCAAGGAGGAGGTGGTCCTGCACTTTTCGTTCGGCAGAGGTATGGAAGACTCTACGTTGCAATCATTTGCAACATAGAGACGTTGAGTCAAGCCCACAAAGAGACCTGAAGCGTCCCAAAGTATCCGTGGGAAGACTCTGCGCTCATCATAGCGACCCTAGGCACTCGAAGCAGACAACCTACAAGCATCGGCATCGGAGAGCTTGTGCTGTTTCAAGCCATCGAAATTCAAGAATGATCATCGAGGGTGAGATGGTCCCGTACTTCGCATTCGACGGAAGGGAGACCTTATGCTGCGGCCATCCGCAACATGAATGCATCGAGTCAAGTCATGCAAGTCGAATGGCGAGACTCTTCATCGTGTCTACACGACCCTGAGACAACTCTTCTTCGCGCTATTCTTGAAGGCATACAAGAGTTGTTTCACCCCCAAAGAAGCCAAACCACACAAGTTCACGCTGCGCAAGTCGAAGAGAAGTGAAGCCAACAGAGACTTAATGGACGAGTAGTTGCTTGATGAAGTCAGACCGCACATGGCGGACTCCACTGGCGCTGCACAAGTGATGACCCCGGATTGGACGAAGGATCAGCGAGCGAAGCAGGCCTGAGGGAGGAGTCATCAGCGAGACCCCAAGGAGCGAGCATTTCTGGCGCTGCGTGATGCTGGTGAAGTCGAAGTCAAGGCAAAGAAGGCAGAATTGAACGAGACAAGCGAAGTCAAGACTCAAGACGAAGGCCCCGAGGAAGCCCGGACAGCGACGTTGGGGGCGTCGCCGACTTTGGTGGGGGAGAATGTCACGGGGCATTTCCCGTGACACGAAGAGTGAAGCCTCGCGGCACCAGTGCCGCTCAACTTATAGCCCTCGGCCGCTTAGCGCCAAAAACATGGAACACATGCAGCCGCCCCGCACTGCGTAATATTGCGGAGTACCAAGTTATCCGCCCTTAGGGCATTTATCTTGTAAGGCCGTCCTTATGAATGACCAAGTAGGTGACGTTCTCGTAGGGTACGTCTTTTGCATCTTCAATATGTAACAAGACTCCTATACCTATGGTACACTGGGAGGAGTTCACTAGTGCCTTCCGAGGCCCAATTGTATGTTATGTTTCATCATATTTAATACAAGTAAGCTTTCCTTTAATTCTAGTGTCATGGCCTTAAGCGTGGGGTGGCAACCCACATCGGTGTCCCTTCGTGGCGTCCCGTGGTCCCTTCGGACCTTAAGCGCCTACATTAGTGCCGCAACGCGCTAATGCCACGGTCTCGTGATGAGTAGTCCAACACTCTAGTCATGTCCGTGATTGAATGCCTATAAGAGCGACTCTCGGCATAGTCGTCTCGACCATAAAACTTCCGCTACAAATTCAAAATAGGCTTGATTAGGTGTCTATCCGCCTAGTCGTCGCACGTGGTCTAGTGTCCGAGAATGACCCCGTGACACATGCAAGTGCATCCAATGAAAACTAAATAAGTAGTACATCATAATGTTGCATTATTATCTTATGTTTTCTCTCGGTGAATGAGGTCGACGTTGGCATTCATGCGCTCCGATCCATCCTTGGAAATTATTTTCACATTTTAAAAAGTGTTCTAGTTAGTAATTAATTATCATTTTTCTTATTCTTTTTTATTATCATAAATATAAATATCATGTACCTTTTTTTTTTACTATCACAAATTTAAATACCATACTTTTTATTTTAAGCAAGGATGTTAGTAATTATTTTTTTATACCAATTGCATAACTTCCTTATTTACATAGTCAGATTTCATATTTATTACAAATCAATATATTTGAAATTTTTCATGCAAATTTACCAATTTTTTTATAGGAGAAGAAGAGGAATATTTTCTATTTTGTGTGACCAACCGATATGGAGTTAATCACGTATATTCTTTGCGATTTGAACTCTGACATTAATTGTGAGAATTTTAGTGAAGGAGAAAACCTTTTATATCCAAGACGGAAAGCAAAGATTTAGTATTAATTAGATCCAAATCTCTATTATCCGATGAGGAAAGAAATCTCTTTTAACTTTTGAAGGAGAAGAAATCTATTCTTATTGTAATTCAAATCCTCCACCCACGACTCTAAAAACCTAAGTATGTTTGGATGAGAGTTTTGGAGGGGTCAAATGAAGGATGGATGGATGAGATTACTTTAATTTTATTTGGATAAAAAAGTTATATTAGCTAAGGGTGGCGTCAGTGTCTAAGCATTTCAAACACTATTTTTATGCAAAAAATAATTAATAAGTTTAAATCAAATTCTCTCTCTCTCTCTCTCTCTCTCTCTCTCTCTCTCTCTCTCTTTCTCAACAATTTAAATTTTCAAACTGGACAAGGAAAATAATTGCAAAAGAAAACTAAGAATTTAATAAAAAATAGGTGAAAGAATTTTATTTTTTCAGAATAGATGGGTAAAAATAGTTGCAATACAAATAAAGAATATAATAAAAATTATAAAGATTATAATAGTCATTAGGTATTATAAATAATTTACATAATGAAATGTGAAAATAATTTTTATATAGATAAAACATTCATACTCAAATTCATCATCTCCCATAAACTATTATCCAAAGATAAAATTGTCAATATCACATTGATGAATTAAAGAGGAATCATTTCGATTAAGAGCCACAATCAAAGGAAGATGAAATTTGGGAAGGAATCTTCAGACAATTCCTATTTAAAGTGGTGCCACTCCATCATTTGGAGCATCTTGTAACAATCCTGCAATCCATGTTTAAGTCTAGATTTTTTATTTATTTCATAGTTTTTATTTTGCAATATCATTGTCTTACTCCATGGAATTTCAATGGTTAAACTCCCTTATTTAGGAACCGGTGAAGACTCGATGTCAATTTTGTTATCCCTATCTTTATGTGGTGAATAAAATCTTTTTATATTTATGCATTTCGATTTTGTCATCTCCCATGTGCTTTAATGTTGTTGAATAACAATAGGCATGAGTTCTTTTTTGTTTGTCGTATCATTTCACTAAGCTTGTTTTTCCATAGAAATGTAGTTTGATAAAGTATGTTTGAAGTTAAGGGTCGGGAGTAATGTCTCAACTAAAAGCCAATTGCTTGAGACGATTGGGTGCAACAAGACTAAAAGTCATTTTAGCAAATTATTTTGATTATGAAAGATTAATTGCAAAAGCTAATATATCATGCACATAGTTTTAGTCATTTATGATGAATTTGGACTACTACTTTTCATCACTTTAAGACTTAACTAATATCATCTGTGTATCAATTTTTATCTATAATATTACAATATGTCTTTGTTCTTATTTCATTCATTTGAATAAGTTTTTGAACATCATATTATACTTTTGCACTTGAATGTAGGAAGATGGAATGAAACTAGAAACTTTCACACCCTTGCACCTCAGTCGTCACAATCATACGTCGGCACAAAATGAGGACAAAATTATAAAATTGTGACAAAAATTTTGACCTCTCTGCTACATTCTGTGAGGGCAACTTGAGGTCACGTTGCAAGGTAGAGGAAGGCTACAAAATGATTCTAAACTTTAAGCAATGAGCATTAATCAATTTTGAATATTGAAAAACACTAGACATCCAAACTTGGAGAGCTAAGGGGAAGAGAAGTAGAGGAGTCTTCTAGGATGTTGCAACATTTTCTTCTATGCTTTTTTGGAATGTAATTTAATGATGACATTTGTGTTGATTATGATGATTGTGATGTACTTTAATGAGTAACTTTTCTGTATGTGATTAATTTAGACTTTGAATTATCATTGTATTTATCTTTTAATGTTAATTACATCACAAATGTTTTCGAGTATTCTCCATATAGTATTATATAGTACCTAAACCAATGGTTTATAAATGAGTATGTACCCTAAAAGGGTCTCCCAAGGTGGATACATCTTGAGAGAGAGGCTATCTTATGAGAAAAAAAATATGTTTAGAGGTTCTAATCTTTGGAGGTCTTTATTAGGTACATATAAGCAGAAATTGGTTTCTGTTGTTGCAAGTGCCTCAAATCTAACCGGAGAGTAAATGTAGATAATTATCATTTGTATATAATTTAAAACTATTTATCGCATATGTGTGTGTATAGAGAGAGAGAGGAAAATTAGTGTGCTACCACAAAAAGTGGTAG